>CM038052.1:49241948-59241948 GCA_021397845.1 Areca catechu | reverse complement strand
TGGGTGTCTGGCTAAATAGATGATGAAGCTTAGTGAATTTGACATCTTGTATCACCTGAGACCATCTTAGAAGGCCCAGGTTTTGGCCGACTTCCTAGTGGAGTGCTCATGAATGGACGACGACTCGGAGGAGGTGCCACTCCAGTGTGACATCCGCCCGAAGAAGAGATGACGTAGATACTCCATGTTGATGGTGCATCAAACTTAGGGGGAGTGGAGCTGGCCTCATGCTTGCTAACTAGGAAGGGGTGATGGCTGAGTATGCTATACGCTTCCTTTTCAAAGAAACTAACAACCAAACCGTGTATAAGGCCCTCTTGGTAGGGTTGAGGGTGTCCCGTGATGATGGGGACATTAAGCAGATCCCAGCCAATCCAGATCCCAGCCAATCCAGATCACAGTCAGTCCAGTCCAGATCTCGGTGCTAGCCCAGCACGAATCCTAAAGACATCAGTCATGGATCTTGAAGATTTTAGTTAATACAAATCTTGATATGTTTTATGGGTATATGAGGGATTTGGGATATCTCTGAATCGGAGATCAATTTTTATTTCTGTTTAGAGTTATCGGAATCTCTTAGTAGTTTCGATTATTTTGAGTTTGTTTAGGGATTTATTTTTATTGGTTGTTTGCTTGCCTTATTTAAGATGTTTTTGTCATTGAATAAAACATAGTGAAGATTATTTTGAGAAAAGTTAGGGTGTGTCCCGACTCCTTCCCCCCTCTCCTTCTTCTTCTTCCCTTTCTCTTGCTCATCTTTCTTCCTGATTCTACTTCCCTCTTCTCGGTTCTTCCTCTCGCTCCTCTCCCTCTCCTCTATGTTTTCCCTCCCCACTTCTGTTTCTCTTCCAAGTGACTCAACCGAAGCGACGCCCTCGACCAACCGGAGCCGCCCACGTTCTCCCCACCAATCGATGCCTCCACAGTCCACTGAGACATCGTCATCAACCTTCCCCCCATGATCATTTTCTCCGTCGCCCACCATTGCCAGCAAACAAAGTCGGCATCCCCGTCGGCTCTCTCTTCGCCCAGATCCAAGCTTTTTCTCATCTCCGCTCGTGACAACTCGGTGACGTCCGATCTTCCGCCGGATCCATTGCTGCCAGATCCCTGCCGGCACTTCCTTCATCGAAACCGATGACATCTCCTCCGAGGCCACAGACAAACCTTGCTGGTCTCCTCCTCCGTTCTCCCGACCGAGCGTCTCTCCTCGCTCGCCAACACCAACACACGGCCCGAAGCCGAGCACCCCATCCAACTTCGCCTCCTTCCCACCATCGTCGCTAACCACTGTCCACTCCATCATGACCACCACCACCTGTCGGGCTCCGCTGGATGATCTCCTCGGCACCATCGTCAACGAGGACTCTCCAAAGGCCTCCCTCTATTCCACCATCACGATCCATGGAGAAAAGGGAACTCGGCACGAACGTGAAAGTAGGAGGAGAGCCACACGGTTTCCAGAGCTGCACGATTTCCAGAGTTGCACGGTTCTCAAAACTGCAGCGATCCCAAAGCTGCCCGGATCTCAAAGCCACACAGATATCAGAGCACTAAATTTATTGGAATTAACATGATTTATTTATTTTATTTTGATTTGGGATTGATACATCACTTGTTTTTGGTGTTCCAAGTCCGACGGCTTCTGATCCACCTCGCTCATAAACCACTGGTTCAGATTTTGATTATCTCGAGACGATCTCACTCTTCCAGAATTCATGATATTCCATGTTTCGGGTGAGACCACTTCAATAACTTGATCAAATCAATTGCTGATTATCTTTTATTTAATTAGATCTAATTATATTGAAATTGGACAGCCCTAACCTAGTGGTTGTTCCTTAATGATCAACGATCTAATATCTCGAATATTTTAACTGTGCATGCCGATCGGGTCAATTCCTAGATTGGATCTTGATTTGACTAGGATTATTTCTTAGTTTAAATTCTTAATTACATTGATTATCTACTAGTTTTTATCTTTAATTACTTTATAAATTATTTTACCAATCTCATCAAGTCCTTAGGTCTAGGATTTGTCAGCCTGTCCTGCACCACGCGAGCTAGGAGTCATGAGCCTAAGGGTCTTCACTGATTCATAACTCGTGGCTGGGCAAGTCACTGGCAAGTTCGAGACTCGGGATCCCCTCATGGCAAGGTACCTGAACGAGGTGCGCTCCCATACGGCAAACCTTCGGCATTTCATTATCTCCCATATTTTTTAGGGAGAGAATGCCCGCACCGACGCTCTCTCTAGGCTTGTGACCTTGCCAGACTCCTTGCTAAGGCGCACCTTCATTGAATACCTAGAGGCTCCCAGCCTTGGAATGGCTGGCGAGGTCTAGTAAGTCATCCACGAGCCAAGCTGGATGGACCGCTATATCAGGTACATAGCCAAAGGTACTTTGCCTAAAGATCGCACAAAAGCCAGCCCTTAAAGCGAAAGGTCACCCATTTCATGCTAATAGATGGGCAACTCTACCAGAGATCTTACTCCTATCCCTTGTTGAAGTTCTTGAGACCTTTCGAGACCACGTACATCCTCCAAGATATTCATGAAGGTATCTGCAAAAATCACATGGGGGGCAGGGCATTGGCTTACAAAGCTTTGAGGCAAGGATATTACTGGGATACCATATGGGAAGATGCAACCAAGTTCATGCAGAGATGCGATCACTGCTGTTGCCTAGGTGGCTTCCCAAGAGGGGGGTGAATTGGGATTAAAAACTTTTGACAATTATGTGCACTTTCAAATTCTTTTAGTGTTGTGGTGCAATATGCAATGCGGAAGTAATTAAATAAAAATAATAAGATAATAAGAGCACAAGCACAAACACAAACACAAAGAGATTTAGAATGGTTCATAGCAACCGGCTCCTACGTCCACTATCCAAGCACCACTTGGAATTTTCACTATATCCCCCAACCGGAATATAGTCGGATTGTTTTACCAGGCTCACAATCCAAACCTATACACTTTGGTTTTACCAGGATCATCAAAGAAACCCAAACTCCCTTTGGTTTTAGCCGGGATCACCAAAGAAACCCTGACACTTGGTTATATACCGGGATCACCAAGAACCCAACTTAGGTTTTTACAAGGCTCACCTAAAAAACCTTCAACCCACTCTTAAGACACAGCCCCTTACTATTCTTAGAGAGAAAACAAGGATAAAGAGAAAATAAGCAAGCAACTATAACAAACCGAGTTTGTTTAAGTGTTACCGATGTGGATCAAAATGAAGCCTTGCTTTGAATGCTCTTTAATACTCTTCAAGCTGCTTCTTTGCTTTTTCAATGAGTGGATTCAATGATGAAGTGGAGTTGGTGAAGCTTTGAATCCTATCTTGAAAGCTCTTGAAGTAGATAGGTGAAAGATTTGAAGGCTCTTCAATATCTCAAGATAAATCAATAATAATGCTCTAATAATTGTTTAATCCCTCAAAAACAATTTCTTTTATAGTTTTACAAGAGATATGGCCATTGTAGGGCCTAGGGATTCATGAAAGAGCTGTTGGAGATGAAATGAAATTCAAAAATCACTTTCAGCAACTAGCCGTTGGAGTGCAGAAAACGGTTACTCGAGTCAGCTCGAGGTCCACGAGTCGGCTCGAAGTCTCAGACAGCCCAAAATAAATTTCTGTAAGAGTCGTCTCTTTAGACTAGAGTCGGCTCTTGCCTTCAGTTAATTCAAAATGTCAAATACCCAGAGTCGGCTCTTCAAGGCAAAGTCGGCTCGAGTTCTCAGTCCATCAAAATTCATAACTCTGGACGAGTCAGCTCTTGGGGTAAGAGTCGGCTCGAGGTCTCAGGCTTCAGAAAAAAGTATTCTTCCATGAGTCGGCTCTTGGGACAGGAGTCGGCTCTTGATACTGAAACTCTGAAATTTTCTCCGTGCCGTACCACAAGGAGTCGGCTCTTGATCCATGAGTCAGCTCTTGCCAAGTCTTCAATTGATGCTTCAATCTTCTCCAAAACTCTTCAACACTTGAATCAAATAAAAGCTAATCTAAATACTCTCAATTTTACAATTTTTCAGTCCATTTTACAAGATTACAAGATTGACAAAACTAGGACTTTGACAAGATAAAGTCCATACATAATTGAGTTACCTCTCATTCAATTTGAAAACTAATTTAAGCTAAAGGTAACCAATTTCTTGCAAAAACTTCTCAAGTAATTTAAAAGAATTAGTATCAAATACATGCTCCAATATTTTGTCATCATCAAAATCATTTCAGGGGTCAACAATCTTTTCATTTTTAATGATGACAAAATACTAGGCATGATCAGAATTTAAAAGCACTTTACAATTACTGTATAATCACATTTATCAAATGATATTGATCATAGTGTGTATCACACAGATTGAGTATCAAGGTATCAACATAGTGTGTCACAAAGTATCATATGTATCAAATGTATCAACTATATGAAACTGAAAATTATTAACACTAAGTATCATATGTGTCGATACAATGTATTATCTATATCATATGAGCAATAAATATCGAAACATAATGTATCAATACATAATGTATCAAGAGTATCATCTATACATTGCATATCGAAACTTACAAAATTAACAAGTATTTGGGGTGAATTTCATAAAAACTTAACAAAAACTTGATAAAAGCTCCCCCTTACTAATGTAATAGTCAAATTTTCATATGAACATATAAACATTTATAATTTAAGATTCATATTCAACTTCATAATTTTCATATTCATATTCAAAGTTTCATATATTCATGCACATTCATTCTCCATAACATAGCCTTTTCATGCATATTCTCCCTTCTCCCCCTTTTTGTCATCAACAAAAGGTATAAAAGATAAGAGAACATACATTCATATTGAGTCATTCACAACAAAGATAGTACATGAGTGTATCATAAGAAGATATGTAATATTAAAAGTGATATATATATATATATGAAAAGTAAGTACATAGGTGATACATTACAAATGTGCCTCGGCACAACAACATAGTATCACAATATCAAAATATAACTAATATAGAGTCCTAAAAACATCAAGATAAAAGACCAAAGATATCAAAATGATGGGCTAGGATCATCACCACTAAGGTCTTCCTCACTGGAGGAGGAACCAACCTCTAAGATGCCTGGACTAGGCTTAAACTTAGGAAACCTAGGTCTAAGATCCCTGATTCTAGTCTTAGTAGGAGTGGTAGTCCTAGAAACTTTGGTTTTGGCTTTGGCTTTTACTTTGGACTCTGAAGAAATGATAATGGGAGTAGGTCTGACAGTCGGAGGATCAAAGGACAATGCCAAAGTGCTAGTGGTAGATAATATCTCTGTAGCTGGAGTCTATCCAACATCAGATCCTGTAACCTCAATACCAGTCTCGACCTCAGCATCAGCAGGAATGGCGTGTGAAGGAATGTCACTGAAATGTGCCACCTATCCCTGCTCACAATCAGTGCCAGTGCCAGTGTCAGGTGCTGCTATGGAAGTTGTCGGTACAGACTGGCTGGCTGCAGTAAGCTATCTAAGAATGGACATGATATCCTGGAACCCCTGCTGCATCTTAGACTGAAGAAGAGCTATCCTGGTATCAGTGTCAGATCTGAGACAAGATATCTCATCTAGTACTCTTTGTAGTCTATCATCAGCATCAATTCCAATAGCTGTAGATCTCATGACTAGTGAACGAGGAGTGGTAGGAGCTAGCTCTGAGGGTCCAGCCTCATCAGTATGTGTATCTACCTCCTCACCATGTCCCTCTACTGCCTGAATGTCCTCCTTTGAGTCACCCTCTGAGTGTGCTATTGGAATACCTAAAGTCTTTTGAATCCAATGACTGTCTACTTTAATAAATTCCATCCGAGTAAGGGATTTCAGAGTGTACCTGTTAGTGTGTAGAAGCAGGTGGCTATCCTCACCTGTCAAGTCAACATGGGCATCCTGAAATAGAAGTATGAAGACCATCCCATACGGTAGACAAGCTCGTGCCCTACGAGCCGCCTCTCTCATATGTGAAAGCATGATAAATGGTAGATTGAGGGCCTCCCCCTCAATCAGACATCTCATAAAAACCAGGTCATGCTCACTGACCCAATCAAATTGCCCTGTCCGGGGCAAGAAAATACGATTGATAATGTTGTGCAATAATCTCATTTTCAATGATAACTGATTTGCACTAACATGAATAATACCCTTTACATTTGTTCTTTCTAGTACTAGTCTTAGGGTCTTCTGCTTCTCCTTCAGAACTAGGTAACACTCACCTTCTTTTGGAATGTGAAGGATGTTTGACAATTTTTGTTCACTTATTTCAATATGTTTTTCTTTCACAGTCCCTTCGATATGGAATGCACCTAAGAACATACTTTCAAAAAATTGTTTGACCAAATTAGGATAAGTGGGTATATTCAACAGACAGAAATTTTTCCAACCCTGTTTATCCAACCAATCCCCAATATATAACTGTTCTTGCTCCAATAAATTAAAATCAATGCATCGACTAGGAGTTACTTGACGATTACCTATTAGAATCACTTGCCTGGGTGCCGGTGGCTCTTCGACTTGCTCGATTTGACGTTCTTCTTCCATATTGGAGGTGTCCAAGCATCGTTTCGTCCTTCTTTCCTCTGCAACCATCCGAACTACCCGTCGGGGTTTCTTAGCTACGACTTTATGGGATGCCATCTAGCTAGGATTAAGAGTTTGGAGGGATTAGAGAGTGTTCTAGGAAGTTTTCCTAAGATGAAAAGAGGATTCGGCTAAGTGGAAAAGAGCAAAACCTAAAAATACAGTGAAAACAAACTAATGAAACCCTATTTAAAAAACATTCGGCTCGACTTTCGAGTCGGCTCATCGAACAGCCTGATGACTCGAGTCGACTCGAGCCAAAAATCAGCCTAAAACTCAAAAATGATTAAAATCAATTTCTATGGATTTCTAGATATTAAAATAGGTTATCTTAAGCTCTGGAGAAAATTTTGAAATACTTAGATAATTTTTCCTTATTTTTCAAAAATTAGGTCAGAATGTTCAGAATGGATCACACAGCCCTAATTTGCCTCTAACTTTCTCAAATCTATCTAGACTAAGGGGTTTAGTAAAAATGTCAGCAAGTTGATCTTCAGTGGGTACAAATTCTAGCTCAATAACATTATTTAAATCATGATCATGAATAAAATGATGTCTAATTTCTATGTGCTTAGTTCATGAGTGCTGAATTAGATTTTTGGATAAATTAATAGCACTAGTATTGTCACATTTAATTGAAATTTTAGATTAGACAACACCATAATCTTCTAGTTGTTGCTTGATCCACAACACTTGAGCACAATAGCTCCCAACAGCTACATATTCTGCCTCAACAGTAGATAGTGCTACAGAATTCTGCTTGTGATAGTGCCATGAAATCAAGTTAACACCTAGAAATTGATACGTACCACTTGTGCTTTTTCTATCAATTTTACAGCCTCCATAATCAGCATCAGAATAACTAATTAATTTTAAAGATGTGTGCTTAGAATACCATAAACCTACATTGCATGTGCCTTTCAGATATTTAATGAATCTTTTAACAGCTATGATGTGTGATTCTTTTGGATTAGATTGAAATTGTGCATACATACAAACACTAAATAAAATATCAAGTCTACTAGCTGTCAAATAAAGTAATGAACTGATCATACCTCGGTACAGCTTTTAAACAACATTTATGCCATTCTCATCTTTATCAAGTCTACATGCAGGACTCATGGGTGTTCCAATTTCTTTGCTTGATTCCATGCCAAATTTTTTGATAATCTCCTTGATGTATTTGGCCTGATTGATCAGGATACCTTCTTTAGTTTGTTTGATTTGAAGTCCAAGAAAGTAACTCGGCTCACCTATCAAGCTCATTTCGAATTCTCCCTGCATTAGCTTAGTAAAATCTTGATACAAAGATTCATCAGTAGATCCAAAAATAATATCTTCAACATAGATTTGAATAACTAAAGTATCATTATTTTTTCTTTGAATAAACAGTGTGGTGTCAGTACTACCTCTAACAAAATCATTTGTAATTAAAAGCTTACTTAGTCTGTCATACCAGGCTCTAGGTGCCTGTTTCAGACCATACAAAGCTTTATTCAATTTAAAAACATGATTTGGAAAAGTGTGATCAATAAAACCCGGTGGTTGCTCAACAAAAACTTCTTCGGATAGAAAACCATTCAAAAATGCACTCTTTACATCCATTTGAAATAATTTAAAATTCATAAAGCATGCGGTAGTAATCTAATGGCTTCTAATCTAGTTACTGTGCATAGGTTTCATCAAAATTTATTTCCTCTTCTTGATTATATCCTTGTGCTACCAGTCTAGCCTTATTTCTAATTATATTTCCTTCTTCATCTAGTTTATTTCTATAAACCCACATAATACCTATAACAGGATAGTCATTAGGTCTTTCTACTAGGGTCCAAATATTATTTCTCTTAAATTGGTTTAATTCATCATGCATTACTAGCATCCAATTAGGATCAGTTTCAGCTTTTTCTATAGTGTGTGGCTCTACATGAGAAACAAAAGAAATTAAGTCATGTGTATCTTTATGTGCAGCTCTTATTTTAATACCTTGAGATGGGTCTCCTATAATTAATTCTTTGGGTATATCATCATGATTTTTGCTTACCTCTTCTTCATGTGGTTCACTTAATTGTTTGTCTTTAAGAGTCAAATCTTCTAGTCCATGTTTTAGTGTACATGCATCATCATCAGCAAAATCTTCTTTTCTAGAAGATGTAATGTCAGATTCATTGAAAACAACATATACATATTCTTCTACAGTTAAAGTTCTTTTATTGAAAACTCGATAGGCTTTACTATTTAAAGAATATCCAAGAAAAATAGCCTCATCAGATTTTGTATCGAATTTACTAAGATTATCCTTTCCATTATTAAGAATAAAATATTTATAGCCAAAAACATGAAAATATTTGATATTAGGCTTTCTATTATTCCAAAGTTCATAAAGGGTTTTTCTGATAATAGGTCTAATCAAAACTCTATTCAAAATATAGCATATGGTATTTACAGCTTCTACCCAAAAGCATTTTGGAAGATTTCCTTTACAAAGCATTGTTCTGGACATCTCTTCCAAAGTACGATTCTTTCTTTCTATAATACCATTTTGCTATGGTATTCTAGGTGCAGAGAAGTTATGATTAATACCGTGCTTTGTGTAAAAATGATCAAAATATTGATTTTCAAACTCAGTTCCATGATCACTATGAATTGAAATAACATATACATTTTTTAAATTTGTGACTCTTTTATAAAACTTTTTGAATACTTTGAAAGTTTTATCTTTATGTGCAATAAACAAAATCCATGTGTATCTTGAAAAATTATCTACAATCACAAGGCCATATTTCATACCACCTAGGCTTGTAGTCTTAGTAGGTCCAAATAAGTCCATATAAAGTACCTCTAAGGGTCTAGCAGTAGAAACGATATTTTTGGATTTAAAACTCTCCCTCACTTGTTTTCCTAATTGACAAGCATCGTAAACATAATCAAAATTAACTTTAAATTTTAGCAATCATTTAACAAAATCTTCTGAAATAAGTTTAGCTATAGTATCCATACTAGCATGTCCAAGTCGCCTATGCCATAGTAAACTTCATTTCGTGCTCTTGTCATTCATTACTACAAGACTTGTGTTGCTTGACATAACTAGATCATTAAGATATACTACATAAATGTTACCAAGTTTATGTCCAATAAATTTAGTACTAGAGTCAAGTGGATCAACTACTATACACATTGATGACTTGAAAAAAATATTAAAACCAATGTCATATAATTGACTAATACTCAAAAGATTATGTTTTAGCTTTTTTACAAATAATACATTTTCAATAAATGTAGGAGTAATTTTGATTTTACCGATATCGATTATCCTTCATTTTCGATTATCACCAAATGTTACCATTCCACCATCCTTTTATTCTAGGATGAAGAATTGATCAATATCACCCATCATGTATCTTGAACAGCCGCTATCCAGATACCATCTTTTTTTATATTTGCAGCTGCAAGACATCCCTGCAAAACAATCATTTAATAAATTTAGGTATCTAAGCTTTCTTGGATCCTTACAAGTTAGTGAAAATGGTTCCTTTTCGAATCCAAACTTTCTTAATTTTTTTTTGTCATTATATTTTAAATGACACTCAAATGCCTTATGACCAAAGTTATTACATGCATAGCATACAATCCTTGACTTTAGATAATAAACATGAGATGATGCAAATTTAGGTCTAACTTGTTATGAAGTAGTAAACTTAGGAGTATGTGATGTAGATGTAGAAATTTGTTTGAAATAGAATCTTTGTAACCAATTCTAAATTTATTATTTATTTCTCTTTGATATTTCAAAATTAATTCAAGTTTGTTAGAACTTAAGGTTAGTTTTTCAACCAAAGGCTTGAGCTTTTGAACTTCCTTCTTTAAATTATCATTTTCATTTTTCAAACCTTTGTTTTTCTCAAGAAGCTCTTCTTTTTCAAATTGAATAATCTTAAATCTTTCACAAACTAAATTTAATTTCCTTTGTAAAATTTTATTTCTTTCACCAAAATCATTTTTGTTTTTTTGAAATGTATCACATTGATTTTTCAGAGTTTTCATTTTCAAACCAGATTTCTTGTATTCTACCAATAATTCACAAAATGCATTATGCAGCTCATCATATATAAATTCTAAATTATGTTCAGAAGTAGTTATCTCGTCCTCTAAACCCATAAGACAGATGTGTGCAGTATTTGTTGTTTCTTCATCCTCTTCAGTGGATGTAGATTCATCGCTGTCACTCCATGCTGCAAGCATTGCCTTCTTCTTCTTTCTTGTGATCATATTTTTCTTTGCTTCGGGACAGTCCGGACGAATGTGTCCCGGCTTCTTGCATCCATAGTAGATAAGTACTTTATCTTTATCTTTATCATTCTCTTTTTCTTTATCTCTTTCTCTTTCTTTTTCAAAATCTCCTTTTCTAAATTACTTTCTCTATTTATTTGTTTTTCTTCGGCCCATAATCATTTTAAATCTTCTCATTACAAGGGCTATCTCATCATTTTCCAGATCATCATCTGATGAGTCTGAGTCTTCATTTTTGTCCTCTTTTGTAGCTTTAAATGCTATAGCTTTCTTTCTTTTGGTATCTTCATCAGTCCTTTGTTGCATAGCTAGTTCATGTATGATTAGTGATCCAAGCAGTTCATCCAATGGCAGAGTATTTAGATCTTTTGCATCTTGAATAGCTGTCACCTTAGCTTCCCATTTATCTAGAAAGGATCTCAAAACTTTTTGGACAAGATCAGCATTAGAGTAAGTTCTACCAAGACTTTTGAGATCATTTATAATATCAGTAAAGCGAGTATACATAGCAAATATAGTCTCACTAAGATCTATTTTAAATAACTCATAGTTATGCACAAGAAGATAGATTTTTGATGTTTTGACTTGTGATGTGCCTTCATGTGTAATTTCCAGCTTATCCCCAATTTTTTTAGCAGAATTATAAGTTGAAATTCTGTTAAATTCATTTGGATCCAAAGAACAATACAATAAATTCATCACTTTGGCATTCAGATCAGCTAATTTCATATCATTCTCGTCCCAATCCTCTTCTGGTTTAGGAACCTCTACATCATTTACTCTTACAGTGGGTGTATGAGATCCTTTCAAGATAATTTTTTATAAATGAAAATCTATAGCTTGAATATATATTTTCATTCTTGCCTTCCAATATGTATAATTGGTTCCGGTGAAAAGTGGAGGTCGATTTGTGGATTGACCTTTGGCCAATGAAGTGCTCATGGGATGTGCCATCTATCTTTACTCTAAGTAACTTTCAGAGACTCTGCTCTGATACCACTTGTTGCCCAAGTGGCTTCCCAAGAGGGGGGTAAATTGGAATTAAAAACTTTTCATAATTATATGTACTTTCAAATTCTTTTAGTGTTGTGGTGCAATATGCAATACGAAAGTAATTAAATAAAAATAATAAGACAATAAGAGGACAAGCACAAACACAAAGAGATTTATAGTGGTTCGGAGCAACTGGCTCCTACATCCACTACCTAAGCACCACTTGAAATTTTTACTATATCCCCCAACTGGAATACAATCGGATTATTTTACCAGGCTCACAGTCTAAACCTATATACTTTGGTTTTACCGAGATCACCAAAGAAACCCTAACACTTGGTTTTATACCGGGATCACTAAGAACCCAACTTAGATTTTTACAAGGCTTACCTAAAAAACCTTCAACCCTCTCTTAAGACACAGCCCCTTGCTATTCTTAAAGATAAAATAAGGATAAAGAGAAAATAAGCAAGCAACTACAACAAACCGAGTTTGTTTAAGTGTTGCCGATGTAGATTAAAATGAAGCCTTGCTTTGAATGCTCTTTAATGCTTTTCAAGTTGCTTCTTTGCTTCTTCAATAAGTGAATTCAATGATGAAGTGGAGTTGGTAAAGCTTTGAATCCTATCTTGAAAGCTCTTGAAGTAGGTAGGTGAAAGACTTGAAGGCTCTTCAATATCTCAAGATAAATCAATAATAATGCTCTAATAATTGTTTAATCCCTCAAAAACAATCCCTTTTATAGTTTTCCAAGAGATATGGCTATTATAGGGCCTAGGGATTTATGAAAAAGCTATTGGAGATGAAATGGAAGTCAAAAATCACTTTCATCAACTAGCCGGTGGAGTACAGAAAACAGCTACTCGAGTCGGCTCGAGGTCCACGAGTCGGCTTGAAGTCTCAAACAGTCCAAAATAAATTTCTGTAAGAGTCGGCTCTTCAAATTGGAGTCGACTCTTGCCTTCAGTTAATTCAAAATGACAAATACCTAGAGTCAACTCTTCAGGGCAGAGTCGGCTCGAGTTCTCAGTCCATCAAAATTCATAACTCTGGACGAGTCGGCTCTTGGGGTAGGAGTCAGCTCGAGATCTCAGGTTTCAGAAAAAAGTATTCTTCCATGAGTCGACTCTTGGGATAGGAGTCGGCTCTTGATACTGAAACTCTAAAATTTTCTCTATGCCGTGTCACAAGGAGTCGGCTCTTGATCCATGAGTCAGCTCTTGCCAAGTCTTCAATTGATGCTTCAAGCTTCTCCAAAATTCTTCAACACTTGAATCAAAAAAGAGCTAATCTACATACTCTCAATTTTACAATTTTTCAGCCCATTTTACAAGATTACAAGATTGACAAAACTAGGGCTTTTACAAGATAAAGTCCATACATAATTGAGTTACCTCTCATTCAATTTGAAAACTAATTTAAGCTAAAGATAACCAATTTCCTGCAAAAACTTCTCAAGTAATTTGAAAGAATTAGTATCAAATACATGCTCCAATATTTTGTGATCATCAAAATCATTCTAGGGGTCAACAACTGCCAACTGCACGCCCACATCTAATGGTAGTCGGCCTCACCGCTATCCCAACTTTCCTCCCCCTGGCCGTTCGCCTAATGGGGTATGGATATATTGGGATCTTTTCCTTCAACCTCCGGCCAGCAAAGGTATCTAATCGTTGCCATCGACTACTTCACCAAATGGATGGAGGCGGAACCCCTGGCATGGATCACTGAGGCCAAAGCAAGAGCTTTCTTTTGGAAGTCGGTCATCTACCATTTCGGCCTCCCTCATACCGTCATCACTAATAGTGGGTGACAGTTCGACAACCAAACATTTAGGAAGTTTTGTGATGACCTGGGCATTCACCATCGCTTCATATCGATGGGCCACCCGTAGACTAACGAGCCCCGCACTCATCCATCAAACCCTAGGTTCGGTGAAGAACGATGGGGAGCTCTACAACACTGCTCCCTTAGGTGGCCTACCCTACATCTCCACACTCACCCGTTGGACCCAGCATTTAGCAAAGGGAGGGACGAGATGCTTCATAATGCCATCCTTGCTAGTGACCAGTTCCACAGCACTCGTAAGAGCCTATCCTATCCCAGGCTAACCTTCATCGACTCGGGAGCAGGTGGGGCCTGGCGAGATGCTCCCTAGCATCGCCGCCTCAGGTGGATCATCCAACTACCTCACCGTCCGAACAACAGACCAGACGACGGGCACCAAAGAAACAAGAAGTGAAGAAAGAACATTGAGCAGGCAAAAAATTTGATTCATTGCTCAAAAAAAGTTTACAAAAGGGGAACTCCCTGATAGGCCAAGGAGTTCATCAAAATATTTCAAGTATAAAAAGAAGAAAAAAAGATAAAAGCAACAGAAGAACCCTAAGTCAATCATAGTTTAGTCAATGTCGAGGTATTGTCAGACTTGATGGCCTCCATAGCGGCTTCTATCATCACCCCTGTCTCGGCCATTGTCCGCTCGACAGCCTCCCTCACTGAGCTTCATTGGGTTGACGTTGTGCGATCGTGGCCACATGGGACACTTGGGGTGGAGCTGGGTTGGCCTCGGGTTCAATGAGTTCTGCAGGTATGGCTTCTGCGGGCAGGTCCACCTCGCCCGCGTCCCCCTCAGGCTCATCAGGAATAACATCGTGCAGGTTCGGGAGGTGAAAGAGCTGCACCATCTTTTTATTGCATTCTTCAAAACCTTTGAAGAATGCATCATAAATGGTCTTTCTCACCTCATCCTCGAACTCCACTGAGGCCTTTACTGCATGATGGGCTAGGCCACTTCCTTCTTTGCCTCTTCCATCACCACCACGGTGGCCGAAACCACCATGGTGGCAGTGGCCTTCTCCTCGGCCACCGTGGCCCGGTCGCCTACCTTGTCCAGCCACTCTGGATGTCCCTCCTGGCGGAGCATGGTGGAGGTGGACAGAGTGAGGTTGTTCTCCAAATGGGCAACGTACTCCACCCTCTCTACGAGCATAGACTTGTGGTCTTCCACGTGTAGCTAGAGATCGGTGATGGAATCTCAAGCGCTTGCAAGTTTGGCCTCCAATTCTTTCACTTGGGCCTCTAGGGCTAGCAGTTGTTCTACAAGACCCTAGCCTTCGCTTCCACAGCATTGGCCCTATTGCAGGACTTCGCATCCGCCGGAGTAGTGCCTAACACGCATCCTTGATCAGAAATGCATCTTGGATGACTTGAGACAAAGGACTAAGAAAGACTGTGAGTTGGCCCCTCTACCACACAAGTTTGGAGCTTGATTGAGATAAAAAGAAAAGAAGAAAAAAGGGAAGAGACTTACCATGAGGAGTTGGGGGAAGACCCCTATGATGGTGTTACCCAGCGAGCGACTGGCCCTCTTTTTGTGGTCCCGAGGTTACAGGATGAATCCCAGTAGCCTCTCGACTAGGCCTGCATTGAGAGTGACCGATGCATGAGGGGGAACCATCGTCGCCACCCTAGCCACTCCGAGGGCTGGGGCCATGGATGAAGAGGGGTCAGCCGGCATCGGGTGCACTGGTTGGGCCCCTGGTACTATAGTGACCATGGGCAGGGTTTGGATGCCACTCGGTTCCATGGCGATGGCTGCCTCAGGAGAAAGTGAGATGGTGATAACCTCGAGAGCCATCGACGAGGGTGGAGTCCCCTCCCTTGGCTTAGTGCCCCCGCTCGGTCCTGGAGCGACGCTCTCGGTCGCCTCTACAACTAGCACCGGGGCATCTTGGACCCTCTCTTCTCGGGGCCTGGTTGATGGCTCCCCGCAGGGCATCTCTTCTAGCTTATCATGAGGCCTCTTCATCGGCTCTTTCTGGGGCCTTGTCGACGATGACCGCTTATAGGTCATTTGTTTGATTTTATCGATGGAGAACTTCATATCTGCATCAACAAGAAGAGTTCAGTTAGTTATCATAAGTTGTCGAAGGATGCATATTTCAAATCTTACCTAAGGACTGGACCGGGCTGATATCGGTATCAAACAAGTTCTACTCGAAGAGAAGGTCCCGCCTGCATGGAACCCTCGAGGTGACGAGTTAATCATACACCTCCTAATCAGTAGGCTCCACTATGACATTCTGATTGGAGGACCGGTTAGGATCACTCCAAACCCAGTTAATCTCCTCGATCGATGTAAAAGGGGATTTGCTCTTCCATCCCTTGATGGAAGTAGACAAGTCAAACCTAAGCATCCCGAGATGGGGTGTTATGAACCACCACTCCCTATCCGAGGGGTGGTGTTTCAAGTTGAAGAAGGCCCTAAAAAGAGAAAACTGTGCGACTATACCATGGAAGTGGCACAGTACTATGAAGGAAGAGATGATCCTAAAGGAATTTGGGATAAGCTGAACTGGAACTAGCCTATAATGGTCCAAGAAAGATATAATAAAGAGATAGGAGGAAGCCAAAAAATAGTAGGAAAGAGTCCTTATACAAGGTGACCTGGCATGGCCCGCTTGAGGTGGCCTGCTCCTCTGGATCTGGGATCGTGATCCATATAAAATTCAAAATCCCGTAAGTACTTCGAAGATGGAGGGCGTTCTCCTTGGTCATCATCAAAATGATGCCAGATGGACATGCCAAGTCCTGGCTTGAAGACGAAGGAGGGGGAGGTAAAGACAAGGTGTTGGAGTCCACCATTCGGCGGGGATCCCAGGGGACTCTAAAAGGGATGTCCTCCTCACTATCCGAAGGAGATCTCACCTGGGATGGCTTTGCCATGCCAGGGTGCTCCAAGGGACACTCCGAAGAATGGCATCCACCTTCAGAAGAACTCATGGACAAAGGAGAAACAAAGAAAAAGGGAGGAAACCTAGAGATTAGAGATGCTCCCTTGGCACAGACCAGAGGGAGAGAAGGCAAAGAAGGAAGACTAACCTGCAAGGGACCCTAGGTCGAGGTTTCCAAGAATGGGTGAGGAGCTCCCCCCTTTCTTCTCTACTTCCTCCTTCGTTTGAAGGTTTTGAAAGGGCATAATGGGGGGAGTCACTTATCTGAAAGAGATGGAAAAACCCCCTTCAAGCCATCCCAGCCGATCAATGCGACTCTTCATTTTGCTGGTCAACAGGATTCGGACGTGTATCAAACTTCGCTATTCGGGATGCTTCGACTCATGAACCGCCATACCAGGAGACGTGAGGACATCACTTTGAATCGTCACTCCTGGTGACATGGCGCTTCCGGATTGGCCTGGGCACGATCTGCTAATCGTCGAAGGTCGAGGCATTTAATAACATAGGCATAGTGGTCCTCCATGTTAGCGACATCATTCTCTCTTCGCGCCGAACCCAAGGAGTCATAGTGTGCTCTGGGATCGAGAGTGGGGGGCATCTGATGTGGCTAAGTACTGACATGGTGCCAGCATGGCGATCTAGGTGGCCTATGTGGTAGCTCAAATCCAACATGGCTGGCTACTGACGTGGCACCCATGATCCGTGCTTCAATCCAGTAGAGCTCCTGGTAGAGTAGAGCTCCTGGCCGAGTAAAGCTCCTAGCCGAGTACAGCTCCCAGTAACGTAGAGCTTTTAGTTGAGTAGAGCCCCTAGCTGAATAGAGCTCCTGGTCGGCCTGAACCCTGTCATGGAAAGGAGGTGGCTCCTGCAAGCCGAGGGAGGAAGAGAGGACCGAAGGATGCAAGAACCCCAGACAAGCACATGCCCTCCCCGTTTGGCCCCTACAAGACTAGATGGTGACTGGAGAGAGCAAGGTCACTATCTCCACCGGACTTGTCGTGAAGGAGAAACGGTGCCTCTCCTGTCCTGTGCCTCCCACAGAGGCCTGCTCTGCTAGAACAGGGAGCCGCAAGGCACGACATCCTTCTCCCACATAGAAGATCCTTTCGGAGCTCCGATCCTCATAGGATCAGCACCATCCTTAAGAAAACAAGTCATACAGTACATCGCCTGCACCCATTACAGGAGCCTTTCCGGGACTCCGATTTGTCCCGCAAAGTACTACTGAGCCTACACCCTCCCCCAGGAGAGTGTGCCCCAGCACGCCGCCTGCACCCATTATAGGAGGATCCTACCGGGACTCCAGTTTCTATCTCGCAAGATTCTGTTAAATTTGCACCCTCCCCTAGAAGGATGCGCCACAGCATGCTGCCGCACCCGCTGTAGAAGAGGCCCTATCGGGACTCTAGCTTCTGTCCCATGGAATTCTACTAAGCCTGCACCCCTCTCAGGAAGGAGCACACGACCAAGTATTTCATACAGCCCACAAGCATCGAGTACCATATATATCGGTAAAAGGAAACTCCGACGAGGATAAGCAAGAAGAGAAAAACAAATAGAAAGTAATGACAAGCAACTCTAGAAAGTTCGATTCTTTCCAAAAGACCTCTTCACGATGGCCACCCAAGCCTCCGTGACTAGGAATCTGTTATCCTCGATCGTCCCACTAACTTGACCGTCGAAATATCCATGCCGGGATTTCCGACTCGGATCTCCTTTGTTTTGCAGGATCATCTGGCAACCAAGAGCGTACACCAACGAGGCATTCGACGATACCCGAAGCGACCTATATGATCCCATGACCCATCAAGTTACAGGCCAAAGACGATCATGGCAGCGACAGGGAGGATGAATAAACTATCATGCCTAAATCCTCTATGACCACAACTCTCAATACAAATATTAGTCATAGCGCAAACAAAATAGGCATACTCAAAAAAGAGAACGGTATTGACACCCGAAGGTCCCAAACAAAAATCCTGAAACTGACAACCATGTTGTCTGTATGAAAGGTCTAGGGCACATACCAGGATCAAGGCACGAATTCTTAACTGCCCAACAATTGTCTCTCTCTCTCTCTCTCAGACACACACACACATCACACACACAAAAATAAATAAACCTATGAAACAGTTATAAGTGCCAACTTGAGACTCGAGAATACAGACAGAGATCCATCGAGAAGATTGGATGCCCATTGACTGAAATTGAGAAGTAGATATACATCTCAAACCGGCTACCCAGTTAATATGTGCTTCAGTTTGTAATCTGTTGTCTTTCGTGAAAATAGAGTGAAAGGCCCCCCGCACTGTAATTTTCACACTTGTTTTAGATTTCACTTGCAAATCGAGTACAAGAAAAAAACTGTCCTTTGTTCATATGCAAATTAACATCACCACAGAAAGTATATTAAGAACAAGAATGCAAATAAATAATAAACTTCGACTAATATCACAGCTTGACCTCTACATCGACCCCTGCTGGAAGGTCAAGCTGCATCAGTGAATCAATTGTTTGGGCAGTAGGATACAGGATATCAATCAACCGCTGGTGGGTCCGGATTTCAAAGTGGAAGCGTGCATCCTTGTGCACATGTGGTGACTTGAGAACACAATAAACACGACGCTTGGTGGGTAGGGGGACAGGACCCATAGCTTTGGCATTGGTGGTTCGAGCTGCTTCCAGGATCTGCTTGCATGAGTCCTCAATCAGGGGTACCCAATAGGACCTTAGTTTGATTCTTATTTTCTGTTTGGGTGCCATCTGACAGTTAAAACATCAGATTCAGAGGTTAATGTTAAAAGACTGGATACCAGAAAGCATTGCAGACGCAACTATGTGCAGTTGCATATCCCAAGCTTGAAAAATTGCCGACTCTATATCCCCCATTAAATGTGTAAATATGCACAAAACATACATGCAGGCACACACATGCACCCGTGCATGCACGCGTGCACACACGCACAAGAGAGAGAGAGAGAGAGAGAACAAATTATGACATGAACAAACCCAATTTTTCAGTGGTTATGCTTTCATATGGTAGACCATTAATAGGACCTGGCAAGGGGTGAACAGAAATAGGAAATCACGGATATCACAAACCAACACAGCATGACTCTAAAATAATGATGCACCTTTTGCATTATTACTCTACCATGTACTACACAAGCAATCACTGCATAAAAAACATACTCTAGTCATCAATAGGAATAGTTTTGGGCAAAGTGGTGCACTAAAAAATCTGAACTATTGGGTGCACAGAAGAAAACAAGTCAATGAAGCAGATTATGTCCACTCAAACAGACCTGCCAAAGAGATAAATCAAAAGGTAAAATAATTATTTATTTTCATAAATAGTCCATAAAATATAAGCTCTATAATGTGGAAAGGCTCATAGGACAAAAAAGAGAAGGGGGAAAACCCATAGAATTTGTACAGTTGCAAATCACTTAAGCAAGACAACTAAGGCTGACAGTCTGTAAAACAATACAATTTCTACTGCCCACAATTATAATTATATTTTCTGTTTCCCACAGTGTAGCATGAAAAACAAATAAGGTCCTGAACCTGATATGCTTTGTGGACCCCACGTACATGAACATCCACCCATTAATTAGATCTTATAAATTCCAGCAAAATATTAGACAACTGAAACTGGTGTGACAGATATCTATGATCAGCTCCTTCTATAATATGCAATTTGTGGTTAGTTATCAACTTGGCAAATTCTAGAGCATCTTCAGATGGCACAATGTCATCCTTTGAACCATGAATTGTCAAGACCCTGCAGTTTTGGTCAATTGACAGGCATGCATGATGCATATCAGTTCCCAGGCGATCCATTAAACTTTTTTCAGTCACACGGTAAATAATTCTCCCCATTTTGTCCCTCACATCAATGAACCCATCCTCTTTTATCCTATGCATAAAGTCCTTCCCAAGGCGTTCTTCAAGGCCTCTTTCTGTATAAAAGCGACCAGAAATATTAATTACTTTTGATATATCATGATATTTAGAAGCATATAGAAGGACCACATTTCCCCCTTTACTATGCCCAACAATAGCTCTTGCTCCATGCTTCTGCCTCAAAAAATGTAGAATCACCACTCGCAAATCCTCGACCTCTCTCCAGTAATTACCATACTCAAATGATCCCTCACTTTCCCCATTTCCAGCAAAATCAAAACGAAAGACACTGATATTTTCAACTGTAAGTGCTTCAGCCAAATTTAATATTGTTTTGCTTTCCTTTGATGATCGGAATCCATGGCACAAGATCACAAGTTCGGTGGAACCAGCTTCATGTAAAATTCCCACAAGATTCTCTCCAAAAGTGTTCCTTATTATTAACTTCTCTTGAGAAACACTTGAAATATCATGTGGAGATGAATGCAAACAGGTAAAAGGCCTTCTAAGCAGTACAGGTGAACCACCGCCAGAAAATAGCTGCATTTGAAGATGTTCAACAAACATAAGATTCTGGATGGAGACACTGTATTGAGCAGAAAGAGGGAAATGATGAAAGAGTCTTTTTTTTCAGATTTCAAATAGCATGGCATAGTCAAAGAAGGATTCCTAGATAAATAATTGCAAGATGTGCTTAAGCTCAGAGAAACCAATGGGAAACTCAACCATTGGTACTATGAAACCAAGGTATTGGACCACAAATGAGCACTATTACATTATTGTGCACTGCCTTCTCCTAGGGGCTACAAATCATTCTGAGACTTAACAAGATTTTTGGAGTAAAGTTGCATGAGGTAAAATGCCAAGTTGAAATCTTATGCATGATCAGTGTCTACTTGCAAAATGAAAATCCAATTTAGCCACTAAAGAAGGCCTTTTCAAGCCACAGATATTAATAGAACAGACACAACTTTACCACAAAATTTAAGCATTTGCGCTTCAACAAGGGCTGGATAAAAAGCAAGTGATGGCAGAGAGCTTACAATTGAAAGATCTTAGCTATGAAGCTTAGGTCTCCAAACCCTTTTTCCTGTTAACTTTTGTGAAAGAAAACGGGAAATATATAATTCGTCTATAATTCTACTACAATATAAAATTCAAAGGGTTTGAGTCCGGCCATTCATGGCATCGAATGTTGTTGCATATTGAAATTTTAAGGAAATATTAAATTGCTAAAGACTTTTTGTAGGAAGCCAAACTCCCTTCGATTGGACTCCCAAGAAAAGTGGGAGTGCCAGCCATCCTGGACAATTGTACCAAAAACATATCTACTTATCCTTTATATTAGCATAATGATTTTGGGTCCTGCCCTGCATGGTTTCAGATGTTTCAGCTATTTTAAATTTAAACATATTTAAATGCCAAAGCCTATTATAGCCGGACTCAATCTTCCGTGGAAACTTCCTTTTATAGATGGTGTTGGCGTAGAATCCCTTTTCCGACCGGGCGGAGCTGCTGGATCACAGGTTCACTTCCCTAGTTCACCTGCAAAACAGATCCCTGGTCAGATGTTCTTTGACAGGGGACACTCCGATGCGTAAGTTAGATGCGGGTTCTAGCAACAGAATGGGAAAGATTCTGAGGGAGATGGTAAGGAAAGGAACTCTGGTTTTTTCAGGGTTTCGTTGTGCCTACCTCGAATGTCCCCTCTTACCAGTATTTATATCGGCTGGCCTGGCCTGCGGTTTCATCCTCTCTCCTGCGGTTATAATGGGGGTTGATTCTCCTCTGACCGTAACTATGGGCGGTTATTGAACGGTTTCGGTCAGGCCGGAGGCATTATAGTTGGAGTCCGTGGCCACGTGGCCCTTCAACGTTGTTGTACTTTGGAGGTGATAGTTAGGCAGCCGATTATAACCGTTACGCCCACATTCGTGTGGATTTGAGGTTGGTCGGAGATCTGCCTTCGGGCCTCTTCTCCAAGAGTGGTCGTTGCTGGATCGGAGAGGTGTCTTCTGTTGGGGTTTCCGGTGCACCGCAGCGGAAGTGTAATTTCAAAATGATGAAACTTGCACCATAATCCCTTAGCCAAAATCTCCTTATTCAGGATTAAAACATATATTAAACATTTAAACATACATTGTTAGAATTAGAGTACCAACCTGTAATCGCTAATTCCAACAAAGTTGATGTTGAAGGGGCTGATTGAATTCACCAGGCGTCCAAGTGTCCGCCCTCCGATGGTGATCCACACAGAGCAGTGATCAAGACAACTCTATCTTCTTTTCAAAGGTTCCTTCTATTGAGTTCTTCTTCCCAGAACTCAATTGCTTGGACTATGGCTTGAATTCCTCCACACAAAAGCTTGCTTTCCTTTCCTTGACTCCTTCTCCTCCTTCCACCAAGACCTTGGCCCTTTAGACACCCTTGTCTTGAAGAAAAAGACCTTGTCCTAAGAGGACATAGGCTTGTCTTAAGTTGGAGGAGAAATTAAGACAATGATGTCTTAATGTAAGAAAGAAAGGAAGAAATCAGAACTTCTTTCTTTCCTTTACCGTCGGAGACTTTTACTTTTATTCTTGTTCAGTAGCAGAGTTTCGACAGAGGTTTACTCTGTAAAGGAAACAATGCAAGAGCAAGAAAAAATAAGAGTCTTCAGGAGAGGAAGAAAGAAAAGATTACTTTGTTCTGAATTTTCCCGACCCTTTAAATAATTCTCAGATAGGCGCCTACACACCTCTCCGTAATGACTTTCTCACGCCCTTCTCAATTTCTCACGCCCCATCCTCCTATCTCACGGCCTTCCAGATTAAATCCCACGGCTTTTCTTAAAGGAAAAACCACGGTGTTTAAAAAGGAAAGGGGTCGCGACTTTTCATCTCCGAAGAGATGTTATTTCGCGCGCCCGGGAGGAGTTAGCGCATTCCTTCTTTCTCAAAATCCCATCAGCCATTGGATTCTCATCCAAGGGGGGAGAGATGGTGCGCTAATTGCTTAAGAAGGAGGCCGCCCCAAATAAAATCATCGGAGAAATTTTTGGGGCGCGCCAAGAGTCCATGCGCCATGGACTCTTCCTTAAGGCGCGCCAAGAGTCCATGCGCGCATGGACTCTTGGCATTTGGCGTGAAAAAATAAAGGGGGCGGGTGGGGAGGCTAGCCAAGCTACATGGCTAGCCAATAGGGTTAGCCATATTCCTGTTTTCTCAATTAGGGTCTAATTAGGTCCAATTAGAACCCAATTTGAACCAATCCGGAACCCTAATTTGAATCCGATCCGAATAGAAGCTAGGGTTTGCAACACCTGCTAGAGTGTTATCCTGCAAAGATGATTTAATTCCAAATTAAACTCTTGATCAATCCTCTTAAGTGTGTGACCCATTGGGTTCCATATCTAGCCAGCAGTGGGTTTGAATACAAGTTGACCTAATTTGATTAGAACTCTTTCTAATCGATTTAGGTCAAACCGGGCTTACCCGATTCGATCAATTAGGACTCTTCCTAACATGTGATTTTTGAACTTGATCAACCCACAAGACAAGATTGACGTCTAGCAACGTGTCATGTCTACCCGGAAGATATGGAAATTCTGGTGAAATACCAAAATTACCCTTCAGTAAAGAGTTACCGTACAATTAAATCTTTCGATCAGCCTGCACCCAAAATATAACTATGGATATGGATATATATCAAATCCAATATTATATTTATTTCTAGCTCAATCTTATAATGATGATTCGATTATCTTGATATTAGAAACCATCTCTAATATCTTCACTTTGATCAAAGATTCCCTGAATCATCATGCGATTGTTGACTAGCTAGATGCAATCTCCTCTTACTAAGAGTGATCGATTCCTTGTTGACCTACTCATTACCTTCACATCCAATTCACCATTCCCAGTATCAATCCTGTGCATGGCTCAGTGTCATGATTAGGATTGAACCAAAGAATGGGTTCATGTACATAAGGTACTTATGGCAGTCTCAGGTCAGAAGATTACTTGTACCACTCCCACTATGAGAACCTTCTATTGACATGTAGCTAAGACTCCATTAGATGTTCTCAAGTTGGATCATATCAGTGAACTCATTCTCCAATGAGCACCCACATCCCAGTATTAGTGTCATACACAAGTGACTGTGAGAGCAGTCACCCTTTCCAGTATACCCGGGATGTGCTAGTCTTATCGGAAAAACCCTGATCCCCTACTCAGGGTTCCTTTGACTAGGAATACTTTAGATTACGGTTTTAAGATTTTAGGTCTCACTGGTATGATCTCATCATAACCCAAAAATCATAGCCCTAATCTATGGGGTTCATCATATAATATAAACACAGCGTATGATGAAAAATAATGCCTTTATTTAGAAAATTGTCAATTACAATGGTTTGGGAGATACAACATAGATTGGCTTGTAGGGCATATCCCTTTCAATCTCCCACTTGCACTAAAGCCAATCGCCTTTAAATCTTAATCCCATACATTCAAGGTGGCGATCAAAATCTCGCTGTGGTAGAGCCTTAGTGAACGGGTCTGCTACATTGTTCTTTGTATCAACTCTATCTATGTAGACATCTTGTCTCTCTACTATTTCTCGGACGAGATGGAAGCGTCTCAGAATGTGCTTGGACTTATGATGAGCTCTTGGTTCCTTAGCTTGAGCAACAGCTCCAGTGTTGTCACAGTAAAGTGGCACTGGATTTTCAATTTGAGGAACAACACCCAACTCTGTGATGAACTTCTTCATCCAGACTGCTTCCTTGGCGGCTTCACTAACAGCTATGTATTCTGCCTCTGTGGTTGAGTCAGCTACAGTCTGCTGCTTGGTACTCTTCCAACTCACTGCTCCACCATTTAGGGTAAAAACATATCCCGAAATGGATTTTCTATCATCAGGGTCTGATTGAAAACTAGAATCAGAATAAGCTTCTAGTTTAAGATCAGAACCACCATAAATCAGAAAAATATCCTTAGTCCTTCTTAGGTACTTAAGAATATTTTTAACTGCTTTCCAATGATCCTCTCCTGGATCAGCCTGAAACCTACTGACAATGCCTAAAGCATATGCCACATCAGGCCTGGTACATAACATGGCATACATTATGGACCCTATTGCTGAAGCATAGGGTATAGAATTCATTCTATTTCTTTCTTCAGGTGTCTTAGGAGACATCCTTTTAGAAAGATGTATGCCTTGACTCATAGGAAGATAACCTCTTTTACTTCCTTCCATGCTGAATCTTTTCAGCACTAAGTCAATGTACCTAGATTGGGATAAACCTAGCATCCTCTTAGATCTATCTCTATAGATCTTAATACCTAGTATATAGGATGCTTCTCCCAAATCTTTCATGGAAAACTGGTTTGATAGCCAAACCTTGACTGATTGCAACATTGGGATATCATTCCCAATGAGGAGTATGTCATCTACATACAGAACCAAGAAGACTATGGCACTCCCACTAGTCTTCTTATAAACACAGGGTTCATCCACATTTTTGATAAAACCAAACCTTTTAATAGTTTCATCAAAGCGGATGTTCCAACTCCTGGAAGCTTGCTTTAATCCATAAATGGATTTCTTTAGCTTGCATACTTGATTAGGTTTATTCTTTGAAATAAAACCTTCTGGCTGTGACATGTAGACTTCTTCCTCAAGGAAACCATTGAGGAATGCAGTCTTTACAACAATCTGCCATATCTCATAATCGTGGTATGCTGCTATAGCAAGTAAAATCCGAATTGATTTTAGCATGGCAATAGGTGAAAATGTTTCATCATAATCAATTCCCTGTTTTTGTCTAAAACCTTTAGCCACTAACCTGGCTTTATAGGTTTCAACTTGGCCATCAGCCCCAATCTTTTTCTTATAGACCCATTTACACCCAATAGGATTAACACCCTCTGGTGCATCAACCAAAGACCATACTTGGTTTACATACGTAGAGTCTACTTCGGATTCCATGGCTTCTTGCCATTTATCTGAGTCAGTGCTCAAGATAGCTTCCGTATAGGTCAGAGGTTCATCATTTTGAATGACTTGAGTTTCATTATTTTCAATAATAAACCCATACCTCTCAGGTGCCCGTGGCACTCTGTCAGACCTACGAGGAGGAGTTTTGTGTTCTGGTTCTGTCCTAACTACATGTTCTAATGGTTGAGAATTATCTATCTGTATTTCTTGTACTTCTCCAAGTTCAATAGTTCTACCATTGCCCTTTTCTAAAATGAACTCTTTTTCTAGAAAAGTGGCATGCCTGCTGACAAAAATCTTTTGTTCAGTAGGATGGTAGAATAGATATCCTCTACCTTCTTTAGGATATCCTACAAATAGACATTTATCCGCTCTAGGTTCCAACTTATGTCCAAAATTTCTTTTAACATAAGCTGGACATCCCCATATCTTGAAATATTTAAGATATGGTTTCTTTCCGCTCCAAATTTCATATGGAGTACTAACAACGGATTTAGAAGGTACCTTGTTCAGAATGTAAACAGCAGTTTCTAGGGCATGACCCCAGAAGGAAATGGGTAAATTTGTGAAGCACATCATGGATCGTACCATATCTAATAAGGTACGATTCTTCCTTTCAGCTATACCATTTAGCTGTGGTGTATAAGGAGGGATCCATTCAGAAAGGATTCCATTAACTTTAAGATAGTCTAAAAACTCCGTGGATAAGTATTCTCCTCCTCGATCAGAACGAAGAACTTTAATACTTTTCCCGGTTTGTTTTTCGACCATACTTTGATACTCCTTAAATTTATCAAAGGCTTCAGATTTGTGTTTCATAAGATACACATATCCGAATCTAGATAAATCATCTGTAAAAGTGATAAAATATGAGTATCCTCCTCTGGCCTGAGTTGTCATTGGACCACATACATCAGTATGTATAAGTCCTAATAACTCAGTTGACCTTTCCCCATGTCCAGTGAATGGGGTTTTTGTCATCTTACCCATGAGACATGATTCGCAAGTTCCTAATGATTCATACTCATAAGGATCAAGGAATTTTTCCTTGTATAACTTGCTAATCCTAGACTCATTAACATGACCAAGTCTATGATGCCAAAGTAAAGTATCATTAAAGTCTTTTCTTTTTTTTTTAGTATTGACATGAAAAATACTATCATTGGAAGAAAAAGTTAAGAGCCCAATGCTAAAAATGCCAGAACAAATAATTTTATTAGATAACATTATCGAGCAACCAGTGCTCGTTACATCCATTACATATCCTTGTTTTAATAACAAAGGAATAGATATAATGTTCCTAATAATCTTTGGCATATAGTAACAATTTTCTAACTCCAAGATCTTCCCTGAAGGCAACTTCAGAATATACGTTCCTACAGCTTCTGCTTGGATGATATCACCACCAGCACCGTAGAGATTGAAGTCACCTTCCTTCAATACTTTAAGCTTGTGGAGGTCCTGCAAAGATTTGCATATATGGTAACCACAAGCGGTATCCAATACCCAAGTATTTGATATAGACGAATTTAATGTCAATATAGTATGTATCTCATACATACCTTTTGGTGCGTCTGCCGCACCAGGCTTCACAGTTGCAAGGTAAGCCTTGCAATTCCTTTTCCAATGTCCCGCTTTGCCGCAAAAGAAACAGGTTGACTGTTTTGAGGCCTTCTTTCCTTTCCTGTTCTTATTGATGCCACCCTTAGGGTTTAGCCTCCTACTAAAACCCTTTTTGCCCGATTTCTTCTTATTGGTCTTATCAACAAGAAGAAGTGGAGCCTTCTCTTTCTTAATGTGGCTCTCTGCTGTTTTTAACATATTTAACAGCTCAGGCAAGGAAGTGTTCAGTTTGTTCATGTGATAATTCAAGACAAACTGAGAAAATGACTCCGGGAGTGATTGCAGGATTAAATCCTGATTCAGCTCCCCATCCATAATAAACCCTAATTGACCCAATCTGGTGATTAAGTCAATTACCTTCAGGACATGATCCTGAACAGATGTACCCTCTGTCATCCTAGCACGGAATAACTGCTTAGATATTTCGTATCTAGCAGTTCTGCTTTGTTCTCCATAAAGCTCCTTTAAATTGAGCATTATGGATTGAGTATCCATGCTTTCATGCTGCCTCTGTAACTCATTGGTCATAGAGGCCAGTATGATACACTTGACAGTGAGGGAGTCATTCTGCCACATTTTGTATGTGGCCATATCTTCCTGTGTGGCATCATCCCCTAGTGGATTAAGACTAGGGGTATCAAGAATATAAAAAAGTTTTTCTGAACTCAGTACAATCTTTAAGTTTCTCAACCAGTCCACATAGTTTGGACCAGTCAATTTGTTGGTATCTAAGATGCTTCTCAGTGATAATGAAGATGCCATTTATCTACATTTAATTAAGAACAATACATAAGCAAACAACCATGAAATGACTTACATAATTAAATTAGGTCTTCAATTTAATTATGTCTCCCACTATTTTATCAAAAATCATAGCCCTCACTATGATAATCGAGAAGAACCCTGATCGGTTTTCTTAGTGAGATCGAGATCCTTATAACTTATAAAAGATCTTGCAGATAACATAACAAATCTTTTATAAGTTCAAAGGTAGGAAACTCTTCCAATTATATCTCATATAATTCTCAAAAATAACTTGGCCTCTAGAACATTATAAGTCTTGCAGAAAACACAACAAACCATAATGTTCTAGTTAAGTCAAGACCCTTTCATTTCTATACAGTCAGTATTCAAATATAATGCCCTTGCAGATAACACAACAAGGCATTATACTGAATATACTGTAAGCATATTTTTGCACTAGACCAATATTATGTCAATCACCCTATTAGGTCTTGCAGATAACACAACAAACCTAATGTGGTTCATAACACAGTAATGATCCAGCATGAAGGAAGGCCAACATATAGCATTTTTAACATTAAGCATATAAGTCAAGATTTAAATATAATCAAATCGGCCAGGCAAGTGGAAGAGATGTGGGAGTCCCCCCGTTGCTTTCCTAGACACCAATAAAAATTGGCCAGGTCAGTCAACGGAACCAATTAAAAACCACGATTCTCTTTACCTTCCCAGAACCACCTTTCTAGACACCGAATGATCAATTGTTCATCATGACTAGTGATGCTAATTAGTTAAATATACTATGACTTAATATAATTTTAAGAAGAGGGCTTTATAAAATTGCCAGCACATTTTATAAAAACATATCATAATGATATCACTCTGATAAACATATATGTGCTAAGTGTGTCATCATACTAGGACAACCATTTACCACATAATGGATCCACCATTATGCCAGGGCAACCTTATTTCAGTATGATGACTTCAAAACTAATCATATCTCTATAATAATTAGGGTTTGAGTGAAAAACCCTAATTAGTGGCACACATCAAAACATTAATTATCATATATGCATTCCTTAAATTATGCTAAGTGTGTCAGCATTCAAGGGTTTAAAACCCTAATTGAGATACTACAACAAAAACGCATATAAATAATTTTCATATGTTTTAACTGTAATAAGGATGGCTCTGATACCACTGTTGGGGTTTCCGGTACACCGCAGCGGAAGTGTAATTTCAAAATGATGAAACTTGCACCATAATCCCTTAGCCAAAATCTCCTTATTCAGGATTAAAACATATATTGAACATTTAAACATACATTGTTAGAATTAGAGTACCAACCTGTAATCGCTAATTCCAACAAAGTTGATGTTGAAGGGGCTGATTGAATTCACCAGGCGTCCAAGTGTCCGCCCTCCGATGGTGATCCACACAGAGCAATGATCAAGACAACTCTATCTTCTTTTCAAAGGTTCCTTCTATTGAGTTCTTCTTCCCAGAACTCAATTGCTTGGACTATGGCTTGAATTCCTCCACACAAAAGCTTGCTTTCCTTTCCTTGACTCTTTCTCCTCCTTCCACCAAGACCTTGGCCCTTTAGACACCCTTGTCTTGAAGAAAAAGACCTTGTCCTAAGAGGACATAGGCTTGTCTTAAGTTGGAGGAGAAATTAAGACAATAATGTCTTAATGTAAGAAAGAAAGGAAGAAATCAGAACTTCTTTCTTTCCTTTACCGTCGGAAACTTTTACTTTTATTCTTGTTCAGTAGCAGAGTTTCGACAGAGGTTTACTCTGTAAAGGAAACAATGCAAGAGCAAGAAAAAATAAAAGAGTCTTCAGGAGAGGAAGAAAGAAAAGATTACTTTGTTCTGAATTTTCCCGACCCTTTAAATAATTCTCAGATAGGCGCCTACACACCTCTCTGTAATGACTTTCTCACGCCCTTCTCAATTTCTCACGCCCCATCCTCCTATCTCACGGCCTTCCAGATTAAATCCCACGGCTTTTCTTAAAGGAAAAACCGCGGTGTTTAAAAAGGAAAGGGGTCGCGACTTTTCATCTCCGAAGAGATGTTATTTCGCGCGCCCGGGAGGAGTTAGCGCATTCCTTCTTTCTCAAAATCCCATCAGCCATTGGATTCTCATCCAAGGGGGGAGAGATGGTGCGCTAATTGCTTAAGAAGGAGGCCGCCCCAAATAAAATCATCGGAGAAATTTTTGGGGCGCACCAAGAGTCCATGCGCCATGGACTCTTCCTTAAGGCGCGCCAAGAGTCCATGCGCGCATGGACTCTTGGCATTTGGCGTGAAAAAATAAAGGGGGCGGGTGGGGAGGCTAGCCAAGCTACATGGCTAGCCAATAGGGTTAGCCATATTCCTGTTTTTCAATTAGGGTCTAATTAGGTCCAATTAGAACCCAATTTGAACCAATCCGGAACCCTAATTTGAATCCGATCCGAATAGAAGCTAGGGTTTGCAACACCTGCTAGAGTGTTATCCTGCAAAGATGATTTAATTCCAAATTAAACTCTTGATCAATCCTCTTAAGTGTGTGACCCATTGGGTTCCATATCTAGCCAGCAGTGGGTTCGAATACAAGTTGACCTAATTTGATTAGAACTCTTTCTAATCGATTTAGGTCAAACCGGGCTTACCCGATTCGATCAATTAGGACTCTTCCTAACATGTGATCTTTGAACTTGATCAACCCACAAGACAAGATTGATGTCTAGCAACGTGTCATGTCTACCCGGAAGATATGGAAATTCTGGTGAAATACCAAAATTATCCTTCAGTAGAGAGTTACCGTATAATTAAATCTTTCGATCAGCCTGCACCCAAAATATAACTATGGATATGGATATATATCAAATCCAATATTATATTTATTTCTAGCTCAATCTTATAATGATGATTCGATTATCTTGATATTAGAAACCATCTCTAATATCTTCACTTTGATCAAAGATTCCCTGAATCATCATGCGATTGTTGACTAGCTAGATGCAATCTCCTCTTACTAAGAGTGATCGATTCCTTGTTGACCTACTCATTACCTTCACATCCAATTCACCATTCCCAGTATCAATCCTGTGCATGGCTCAGTGTCATGATTAGGATTGAACCAAAGAATGGGTTCATGTACATAAGGTACTTATGGCAATCTCAGGTTAGAAGATTACTTGTACCACTCCCACTATGAGAACCTTCTATTGACATGTAGCTAAGACTCCATTAGATGTTCTCAAGTTGGATCATATTAGTGAACTCATTCTCCAATGAGCACCCACATCCCAGTATTAGTGTCATACACAAGTGACTGTGAGAGAAGTCACCCTTTCCAGTATACCCGGGATGTGCTAGTCTTATCGGAAAAACCCTGATCCCCTACTCAGGGTTCCTTTGACTAGGAATACTTTAGATTACGGTTTTAAGATTTTAGGTCTCACTGGTATGATCTCATCATAACCCAAAAAATCATAGCCCTAATCTATGGGGTTCATCATATAATATAAACACAGCGTATGATGAAAAATAATGCCTTTATTTAGAAAATTGTCAATTACAATGGTTTGGGAGATGCAACATAGATTGGCTTGTAGGGCATATCCCTTTCATCTTCGTCTTGAGATACTTTTGGATTGGTACCTGTGGCTAAGGCCGAAGATTGTGTCTTCGGCTGGGCCGAAGATCATGTCTTCAGCCGGGGCCAAGGGCCATGTCTTCGGCCGGAGCCAAGGGCCATGTCTTCGGCCGGAGCTAAGGGATGTGATTTTCGGCTGAATCCGAAGATCACATCGTCGCCTTGCCCGTTAATCATTCAGCTTCCCCTGGATGCTTTGGTTCGAGATGTCTGGTTCGGGAGGGAGTGCACAAGCGGTAGAACTGGTGGTTGATTTGTGCCTGAATCGACATATCCCAACAGATGGACTTCAAGGAATAATGGGATTGTAGGTCCTTAAGAATTGCATAGAAAATAGGAAATTAAAGGAACCATGCAAGAACAGTAACAATAAAAGTCCATCTTTACCTCCCTGTGAGGTTATCATATCTCAATTAATCTTTATGCATCATCCACAGTCTTTACTAAACAAATAAATCTTTGCCCTGCTCTCCTATAAGATAGAAAGAAAAGAAGCACATGATGGACTGGACGCCCTTGGTGGAAGTCCATCTACGTAACAAAAAGTTTGTGTAACCAAAAGGATCACAACCTTCCATGCATACTATCTTGTGCAACCAATGTGTCAAGCTAATGATCCACATGATCATGAAAATATGGAAATTAGCTCTTTCATGCAAATAGAGGCAGAGTGGTATGGCAAGGAATTCTTGACCTAGTAGAAGAGGTAAACATGATCAGAATTCGGATATTAGCACTTTGTTATGGATTTCATGATTTTCTTTCAAAATACAGTTTTCATTGTCTAGAAAGACCCAAAAAGAAAGTATGGGATGTTGATGCATCTAGGGGTATGCCAATCATCAAAACCTAGCATAGTCTATCTAGTTTCATTTTTTCTGTAATTTCTGTTTTTCTTATTTTTAATAGATCTGTGTTAGCCTACAATTAAAAGAACTGAACCTTAAGAGATAGCTGAATAAGTTACTGTGCAGTACTGTTCACAACCGGGTTCATAATATAGTACCATGAATACTAACTAGGTGCTTATGGAGTTTATCTTGGAATCTAAGTTTAGGTTAAGGTTTCTTTCTTATAAATAGGCTCCATGGTGTCCATGTAACCAGTTTTTGGAGTCTGGATAAAAGAAAAGGATTTTCTTCTTCTCCTGAGAGATTTGGTGATCTCTACCTTCTCTACCCTACCTCTTCTTCATGACTTGTCCTTCCTCTTCTCTCTCTATATTCCTATTCTTTTATATATTTCTTTTTTTTGATTGACAGCTATAGTTTATTTATTAGCTCACTGTAATATCTAGACAACATTCAGAGGTTTTCTTGAACACAGGTAAAACCACCTAAAAGGCTCCAAAACATCTATTGTATAGTCTTTACCCTAGAGCTACATTAGATACCATGTGATATTGTGAGAAGTAATTCTTTGTTGGTTGATAGTGGCATCTGGAAAAAAAGAAGAAAAAAATGCCAGTGATGATTCATGAAATTCTTGCAAGATGCCCAATCACAAAATGAGCTTTTTATGTACAAAAGTTCAAACAAGATTGGTGCCTACATTCCAATGTGAAGCATGTGTTCATATTTTTGCATCAGACAATGCATGGAACTAGTTCATTCTTACACCCACCATAGTCAAACATGTAGTTCATTCTTAAACCCATCAAAATAATCTTCTAAGGCTATCCTCGAGTGGCCTGACATTCACAAGCAGCAATACATGTTGCACAAGGCAGCCTGGACCATGCAGCTAAAGAAGCCAAGCCTAGAAATTGATCCAGATCCAGTATGCATCAGAAAGTCGAAGGTTCATACAACCTGTGGCAACCTCATTCAAGTGGCTCATGAAGACCGTGCAATCAGGTTTTGATTACCATGTATTGGTCATTTTGGAATGTTAGGTCCAGCATTTCATTGTTGAAAAAGATATATTTCAGGATCAGTCAAAGTAGGATGATTTCCACTTTTCATTCTAATGCTAGAATCATATTCTAATAAACTAATGAATAAGCAAGGGACTAACAACATTTTAGTAAGCCCTCTAGTTATACGAATCATCAATTAAGAATTCAAATGCAGATAAACAATTAAAAAATTTATGGACCTCACAACATGAATATTCTCAGATCCATCTTTGACTTGCATTTTTCATTTGATCCTTTATTTTACTAATGCACATCATTTACATAATTCTCAAGTTTAGAAAACAACAGTTCATTTCAGATCAGTAGACATATTGTCCTATGGTTAGAGCAAACAAAGAGTAAAATAGAACTCCACATTTTGCAGAGATAAAAGTCCAAACCAACAAACACAAACAAAAAACAGAAATATGATTTGAGGCTCCATACGATAGAACATTGCAATTTCCTTAAAATCAACAATGCTTGAAGAAAGTCAGCTTTGGCACAATGGTAAGATTGCTCAATCATGGTATAGAGGTCACAACTTTGAAATACAAAAATAGCTTCCCTACATGCGGGGGCAAGGATGCATACATCTGACACTCCCAAGACGCAGCAACATGGAACTGGTGTGCAATGGACAGCCTTTATCAACAAGATTCTATATCAAAAGAGACCATAGAAGAAAGGCAGTTTGCAAGTCAGGACAGTGATACAAAAACTACTATGGCAAGAAGGAACATCATTGCAAATATGCCCTTCTGCCCAATTTGTTAGTGTCTGAGGTAGATGTTTAAGGAATCACTGAATTCCTATGTGAAACTAACATTAGTAAGATGGCAGTTGTCTAATTCAGACTTCAGAAGGCAATAGTTGTTTATTTCCGATAATCCCTATAGAAAATCTTTTGTTCCATGGTGCACTCATGTTAAAGGAACTCAATAGACTATAGGTTCAAGAAGTCCTCTTGTTCCTCTAAGGGGCATCTCTGGTGTGGTATTTTCTTGGAGTAGTAGGCACATCTAGTATGTCTAGCTATTAATGAAATGGAAATTCTGAGAATATACATGTGGCTTTACACCAAAAAAATATGTCCACTACATGTCATCTTGTATTGGCATGGAAATATTGAACACTAATAGATTCATGTGTACAACAATAAGAACAATGAATTGAAATTTTCACTCAATTAAAAGTCCAATCTCACTGAAAAAAAAATGCACATGGTTATTAACAAACTTGGAACGACAATCGTATATCTATAGGCTTGGTTTATCACAGCATGATCTGAGTTTGACATACAAGGTATATGAGAATTTTTCAAAAGAAATACTTTGACCATGAATATGGATGTCTTAGGTATACGGTGCTTGTACACCTACCAAAGATGTGCCTGTTTGGGCTAGCTAACAGCATTCCCTGGAGGTGTCTATAAGTTTCCAATGATTCAATCTCCAACAAGCCCAATGTAGGGGCACTTCCATATAGCACAATAAACAAGAATTAAAATGTCTGAATATATGAAAATGTACTGATAATTATACTAAGCTGACTGATTGATGACACTTTTTTTTGACATTCATACAAAAATAGCAAATAAAGCAAGAAGAAATAGGTGTGGCACTTCAACAGAAATAAGTGGGCACTCTAGACCACCATGGTTTAGAAATAAAACATTTTAAGACTCATTTTTTCATTCACCATGGAGTAATTGTGTTGGTAACAGGATGGCACTAGTACAGTACTCGGTACTGAGATGGCATGGCTTCAAGCTAATTTACACTTTCTTATTTTATATTCGTTTTAGGACCTCCTCTTCCTTTTTGCCTTGCTAGGGTTTGAAAAGGATAAGTTTCTAATATTTTAGTTTCTTATTTCAACATATTTCAGACAAAATTTCTTTTATCTTTAAAAAAAACAACAGGCTAGATGCTCCATGTTGAGGTAGCATATGTGCAAAGAAATTTTAGACAAAGGCAACAGAGAAACAAAAGAGAACAATATCAAAGAATGTAGAGGAAAAGAAAACAAAACAGTCAAGTTGATGAAGACAGCTCTAGATCAGCTTACGGATACAAATAACTTATGTAGCAGAAAATAACCTCTGAATAAATTTACCAAATTGAGAATGAGGTTATTATGCTCGAAAGGGCCAACTGCATAACATAAAGATTTTCTAAACAAAAGTGCGATCCATTTTCCAAAGGGTCTGCACCATAATCAACATCTGATTTTATGACAAGGAGTAAACTGGGGACTTTTAACTCCAATGAAAATTTTCCAAGCAAGCTACAACCCAGATCAGGTTTTTAAATATTTATCTATATGGAAGGAGACTCATCAACATGCTAAAGTTCTTGCCAAAACTATGCAAAATATTTGCCATAACTTCTTTCAAACTATATATTTTATATGGCATGTACCTCATTTTTAAAAGGGCCATGATCCAAGTTTTAAGCCTTGACAGTTCTCAGAAACATTTTCTTCAATATCCATCCTTTGTTTTGTGTTAGCAAGATAAATTCCATTATCAAAACTTAAAAAAAAAAAAAAACTGTAGCATTTTTACACTTTGCAAACAACTCTATGACCTGAGCAATTTTGAAAATTTAATAGCTGAATTAGCTCGTCAGACTAAATTCAGTGTATTGACTTGCTTATGATCAATAGAAAAATTTATAGATGTCATCAATCCACAAAATTGATGTTGCTTAGTAGGTAGTAACAATGCATTCCAACTTTTGAAGGATGGAAAAAAAGTGCATCTCTATCTTTCAAGCTCCAAATACCACAAATATTTACATATATATCTAGTCAGCTATTCCATGAGTCTCTTTCAATGTAGGTAGCCAACTCTACATAATCATCTAACCTTTGAAGGACAAATTGATATCAAGAAATATTTGAGTTTGCTAGCATCAACAGCCCACCCAAGCATAAGTAATTGAATATCAGGGTTAGAGGTTTTAACAGTGTAGTCTATATAATCCAATCTATGATTTCAGATCAATGCAACTCATGGATCAACATTTTTAAAGTAGATATGGTGTACTCTTTAGTGTGAATTGAAGAATAAGAATGACATTCCAACTCTCCGAGCCTTCAGCTTCCATTGATGAGCTAACTTGCCCATGATTTAAGTAATCCTCCCTGTGTGCTGCTATTTATACTTTTGTTTCAATTAAATGTCTTTCACTATAACTGAAAACATAAAAATCTAAGGAAAACAGTCTACGACAAGGTAGGGAACAAAGAAAAAACAAATATTACAATCTACCACAAGAAAAGGGGGAAGGAAAAGAAAGCAAATAGACCAGCTAATTGGCTGACACATATTAACCAATCCGAGCTTGTCAAATGTGTTCCGGAGGAGGATTTTCTTTGAGAGACCATGAAACATATAAATCCTTTCGATCCAGATGCTAAACTAAATATGTTTTGTTAGAATTAGGAAAAAGAACAACTTAACTTGTGTTATTCCCTGGAACAACTTAACTTGTGTTGGGAGTAGTATATTACCATATATGATTACTTTGTACTTTATTTAAAGGCTTTAACGGACCTAATTTTAATAATAATCTCTTTCTTTCTGTCAACATGGTATCAGAGCATCACATCCCTTCTACTACGCCTACCTTCCCTCCACAACCCTAGCTGCTGCCCAACCCATCTCTACCGCCCACCCCCCTCTCTTCTTGCCACCCACCCTCCTCTCTTCCTCTAACCCTTCCTTTGGTTTGTTTCCCTGTTCAGTTGTTGCAAGCCTCCCACCTGATCCAGACTTGTGAAAAAAAAACAACAAAAAAAAGAAGGAAGACTGAGGAAGCCGCTACCGTCGTTCACCACCACCCACAACCGTCTTCTCTCTCCCCATCATTGCCGGGTTCCCTGCGAAACACTCCCTCCCTTTCCTCTCTCCGATGCCATGAAAATTTCCCAGAGCGAAAACCCTCTTCACGGGTTCCCTGCACCATCGCCGTCATCACTGGAGTCTTCTCTCCCTCCCTCCCTTTCCTCCCTCCGACATTGTGAGGAGCTTCTCAGAGTGGAAACCCTCTCTATAGGAAACCTATGCCATCGCCGTCATCGCCGAAGTCGTCGCTGCTGCCATCACCCTTCACCGTCGTTGCCTCCCCCATTGCTGAGCCCCAAGCCACTCGCTAGAAGGCCCCCTTCCCCCCTCTCTGGTTTTTGACTAATCACGGTCCACAAATATCTACAGACCTTGCGGTCCACAGACTGGCCCATAGACTGCACAGTCTACAGACCGGCCTATAGATCTAGTCCATAGGCTTTAAAAAAAGGATGGTGCTCCTCTATGCCTTCACACATAAGTGAGGAGATTTCTTTCTTGATCTTCACTTCATTTATGCAGTGATTTGGATTTCTTTTTTCTATGTTGCTATCATTATTATCCTTAGCTCTATATGGTATCATCTTTGGAAGTACAGAAGTCTATTATTTTGGGCACCACAATCAAGTTAACCAGTGCTAATTATGTCATGTGGACTTAGGCCTTTCATTTCCTTGTTGGTTCTCAACACAAGTTGAAATACCTTACCGACGCCCCTCTTGATGCCTTCTCTTCCTCTAAGTACTCTGATGGCAAGACAATGACTAGCCATGTGGACAAGTGGCAAGACGATGATTATGCAGTTATCACCTGGCTTTTGAATGTTATGAACCCTCTATAGGTGCAAATATTATGTTCATTTCTATGGTGAAAGGCATGTAGGATGCTCTTACAGAGATATATAGATATGAAAAGAATATCAGCCATGTTTATTCCCTCTATGAACAGATTTTTATTCTTCGACGAGATAGCCACTCTATCAACGACTACTTTACAGTACTTAAAAAAAAGTGGGATGAACTGATGATTTATCATTTCATTATTAATGATGCGACTATCTTGAAATAATAACATGAAGAATTCCTTATACCCAAGTTTTTCTTAGGATTGGATGATAGTCTCAGCCATGTTCAGCTATCCCTCTTGTCTGACTCTACTATCCCAACATTGTCTAATGCTCTTGCTTGTATGCTCTGAGTATTTACGACCCTTACTGCTTCTAAATTTTTTGCTGTGCCTTCAGTCTACTCATGTTGTTTCGGGGGGCATGGCCAGGGTTGTGGCTGGGGTCGTGGCCACGGTCGCAGTCATGGTTTTCCTCCATGTCTTCATTACACTCATACTAACCATCCTTTTGAACGATGATGACAAAAATAGGATAAACCAGAGATGGCCAAACCAGCTATTGCTACTCCAGTCACTGCTACCACTATTGTCCCTACGAGTACTATCCCTATTTTCGATTTCACAAGCAATGTTATTACACTTACTAAGATGGAGTATGATAAATTATTGTAGCCATATGCCTCTTTTTTCTTGCTTCATCTTTTGGATATGCTTCAATTGCTGTCCATGGTAAGTCCTGGCATCTTGACTCTGGTGCCTCTATCCATATGATAGGTAACCGGTCTTTATTTTTCACTCTATCCTTTTTCTCCACTTATCCTTCTGTATCTATTGTTGATCACTCCTCTCCTGTTCTGGACAAAGAAAAAGTGATTGCCTCCTCTTTACCTCCTGATAAAATTTTATATGTTTATAATTTTTCTGTTAGTCTTTTCTCTATAAGTCACCTCACCTACTCTTTGGATTGTTCGATTACATTTTTTCCTTCCTACTGTGTTCTTCAAGATCTTCGGACCAGGAAGTAGATTGGTTACGGGCATGAGTTGCAAGGTCGGTACTATCTGAATCGGAACTTGTGCTGTTATTGTTTCTCTTGCTACTTAGGATTAGGATTTGTTGATTCCGTTATTGATTTTGATGATAAGCAAAACGGTTAAGTATAAGTTGAGGACTAATGATTTTCTTTAAGTATATTTTTATTGAAAAACGTGCTTACAAATTTGAAGAAGCTCATTTGTTTGAAGAAGCCAAGTTTGAATGAAAATATTGCTCAAAGAAGACTTGGACACTCAAGAGTTGGTTGATTGGATGGTTAAGTTAAATGAAAATATGTTTTAGCTAAAGTTCAGGCCTTTCTGTGAAGTTTTCAGAGAATTGTCGACTCAAAATGTCGACACATGACATTAAGCGTCGACACATGAAAGTGAAGTGTCGACTCAGGCCGGTACGCAAGAATGTTTCAAATGGCACAGATGAAGTGTCAACACATGGACCTGAAGTATCGACTCAAAATGTCGACACATGGATCAACACATCGCCTGAGATTTTCAAGCCACAGAACTTGCAGAAATTGAAGGAACAGCTGAAGTGTCGACACATGGAAGCAATGTGTCGACTCAACTGAGTAAGTGTCGACACATTTGAGATTTCCACAGAATCAGATTGGAGCAATTTGAACTGGGTGTCGACTCAAGAAGTTCAAGTGTCGACCTTATGTGTCGACTCACAGCCTGAAGTGTCGACACATGGAGTTCTGGCAACAGTAATGGCTAGTTTTTCAAACGTAGAACTCGCCCATTTTGCCCTCCAACGGCTAGTTTTTCAAGTCTAACGGCTAGAAACGGGATTTGAGATCTTGGAAAAGTATTTATATGCTCTAAATCAAATCAAAACAAAAATTATTGAAGACCATTAAAGAGTTTTGAGAAGAGAGAAAAAAAGTGAGCTTTAACTCCTATTCTTTGAAGTTTCAACCACTTTCAAGCTAAAGCAAGCCTCCAAGCATTCATGAGCCTTCAAGAGCATTGAAGATCATCCATTCTTGAGCATTCAAGAGGCTTCAATAAGTTCAAAGCTTCTCTACATCGAGCTTCAAAGAGATACCCGCTTTGTTTTAGAAATCTTACTTTGGTTCATTATTTCTAAATCTTATTTGTTGTAAGGGTTCTTGGTTAGCCTATTATAAAACCAAAGAAGGTTATTGGTGAGCCTTTGCAAAACCAATTAGATTGGTGGTTGGCCCACAAAACCACTAAGGTTCTTGGTTAGCCCGAAAAACCAAGGAAGGTTATTGATTAGCCTTTAAAAACCAATTAGGTTCTTGGTTAGCCCGTAAAACCAAGTGAGGTTTTGACTTGGCCTTGTGAAAACAAGTTGGATTTTTGATTAGTGAGCCCGCAAAACTAATCAATTATAATCGGGTGTGATTATAGTGAATTTCCAAGGAGATCTTGGGGAGTGGATGTAGGTGCATTGGATAGCACCGAACCACTATATTTCTTGGTCTTTGTGATTGCTTGATCTCTCTTCTTGCTCTTTACTTATTGCTCTTTATTTCCGCTGCACTTTTATTTTAGAGCATTACAATTGAATTAATAGTACCTTGCTAATTTATTTGTTGAATTGGATTGCATTACTTAGTATCAAGTAATCTTAAATTTTAATTTTTAGAGACCCAATTCATCCTCCTCTTGGATAACTTACTGGGCAACAGGATCTCTCTTTAGCACTGCAAACTTGGCCATCCCATGCTTTCATTATTGAGTTACTTTGTTTCTATTCCATCTACATTGTCCTTTTTGCTTGTGCTACTAATGAGTTTGGCAAGCACCATCGAGCTTCCTTTCTCTCTAGTGTCTATCGTTGGTGTACTACTCCTTTTGAGCTTATACACTAACATTTAGGATTCTAGTCCTGCATCATCGTGTCTGGGGTTTCAGTACTTTATTACTTTCATTGACGATTATTCTCGGATCACTTGGATCTATCTTCTTCAGAGTCAGTCTGATATCTTCCATGTATTCATAGACTTTTATATGAAAATAAAGAGTCAATTTTTTGTGTTCGTTAAGACACTTAGGACTAATAATACATTAAAATTTACAAGTTTCATGTTTAAAAAAATTTATGCTTTTCATGGTATTATTCATTAGACCTCATGTACCTACATTTCTCAACAGAATGAGATAGCTGAACGTATGAATCGTATCCTCTTGAATATGGCTTGTACTTTAATATTTCAGATGCATGTACCTAAGCTATATTGGAAGATGCTGTTCTTATTGCCTGCTATCTTATTAATCATCTTCCACCTCCATTTTTGCTGGTCAAATACCATTCTCTTGTATTTGTCCTGATAGGTCTCTGTTTCTACTAACTCCTCAGATGTTTAGTTGTCTACTTTGTTCACTTACTCGGCTCTAGACTTGACAAACCATATATAAAAAGAGTATAGAAGTTATGATTTAGTCATCTGACATTATTTTGTTTTGATTGATATTACTTTCTTTGAGTTTGTTTCATTCTTCTCTCCTCCAAGACTCAATTAGAACCCTTGTCCAAACCTCCTCTTCCGATACCGACTCTGTCCCTACAAGGTTTCCTTCCTTGGATCCTGAGCAGTCTTTGAAAACTCTACCAATAGTTCCTCCTATTTTGTAGGATTATCAGCATCATCAGAAACCTACAACTCATGTTCATCCCAGTCTGCCTTCTTTGGCTCCGATTATAGACCTTAAGGTATGCGATCTTAATCTTTCCATTGCTCTTCACAAGGGTAAATGTATATGTACCATGCACTCCATTGTTGATTGTCTCCTTGGACCATGTCATCCCTCTTTCCGATGCTTTGCGTTGTCTATCTCGTTTGTATCTATTTATAGGACTTATTTAAAATCATTGTCCGATCCATCCTGGAAAGCTGCCATGGATGATGAAATGAATACACCTATCAACCATGGTACTTGGAAGCTTGTGCCCCCTGGTGTCCAGCTTGTTCAGTGCAAATGGGTGTTTACTATTAAATATATACTGGATGGATTCATTAACTAGTACAAGGCTTGCCTGGTTGCTAAGGACTTTATTCAAACTTACGTGATTGATTACTATGAGACCTTTTCTCCTGTGGCTTGGATGAATTCTGTTCGGATGATATTTTCTATTGCCATTAACCGAGATTGATCGATTATCTGATAGATGTCAAGAATGCATTTCTCTAAGGTGATCTTCTTGGGATGTCTATATAGAGCAACCACCAGGATATGTTGCTCAGTGAGCGTATCGGCTATGCAATCTTAAGAAGGCTATCTATGGTTTGAAACAAAGTCCTCATACATGGTTTTAACAAGTTCATAGAGGTTGTTGCCAGTATAGGTCTCAGATGCTCACAGCTTGATTAGTCAATCTTTATTAGAAAAAGTTTATGGGAAACTATTGTACTTGTTTATATTGATGATATTCTCGATGACACAGAGGACATTGCTAAAGTCAAATAACATATTCAATCTTATTTTGTTATCAAAGATTTTAGTAGGCCAAGATACTTCTTAGGCCTTGAGAATTGCTTACTATTTTGATGGGATTAGTTTTTTTCATTGGAAATATGTACTTGACCTACTTGCAGAGAGTGGACTTCTAGGATGTAAGCCTATCAACACTCCAATGGTTGCCAATCATAACAATCCATCTGAAAATGATGAGGATAATTTTTCAAATTCAGCTTAGTACTGTCAACTAGTTGGAAGACTAATAACCTAATCGTTACATGACCAGATATTTTCTTTGTAGTAGAATTTGTCATCCAGTACATATACAAGCCAAAGAAAGGATATTGGAAAGCAATTATCAAAATTCTCTATTATATAAAAGGCTTTCTATGGAAAGGACTATTTTTCAAGAAATTTGGACATCTTGATATTAAGGCATACTCAGATGTAGATTATGCAGAATCTATGAAGGATCGACACTCTATCTCTAGCTATTATACTATATTAAAGGAAACATAGTTACATGAAGAAACAAGAAGCAAAATATTATGGCTAGATCATGTGCAAAGGAAAGTATAGAGCAATGGCTCATATTGCCTGTGAGATGATGTGGCTTAAGTCCTTTTTAGAGGATCTAGGATTTAGCTAAACAAAGATAATGGATATGCATTGTGACAATTAAACAATAATTTATATCACTAGTAATCTAGTTTTTCATGAATGAACCAAGCATATAGAGGTGGACTGTCATTTTATTTAAGAAGCTATTTTGAATGGCAAGATTAAGATATCTTTTCCTATTTCAGCAAATTAGCTAGCAGACATCTTTACCAAAGCTCTCAACTTTACTCGATTTTCTACTATATATTCCAAGTTAGGCTTAAAAGGATGTATATGCTCCAATTTGAGAGGAAATATTAGAATTAGAAAAGAGAATAATTTAATTTATGTTGTTCCTTATGTCTTCGTTCTATTAGGAGTATTACTGCAGTCCTATTGGAAGTAGTATATTACTTTATATGATTATTCTATACTCTATTTAAAAGCTTCAATAATCTTAATTTTAATAATAATCTCTTTCTTTCTCTCAACATACTTAATTCGCAGGAAGCCAAGCTTTAGAGGTAAGAGGGGAAAAGGCAAAGCCCTCATATGAGATCTAAATTAGTCCTGAGCCACAAACATGCTATTCTAAAAGTTGCATAATCATAAACACAGGCAGATGGCTGACCTAATTCATTGTTCAGATGCTCCAATTTCCAACAATATTAAATCTCAATTGCCATGTACAAACCTCAAGTCAAGCTTCAAGTAATGCATTAGTTCAAAATTCAAATAAACCATTTCATATGTTCCAAGAACACATAATTGCAGACTAAATATCTTAATTTGGTGGAAAACTAAACAGAAAAGTATTGAACTTCCAAAAACCTTAAGCAAAATGAAACATTCTCTTAGTCATAAAATCAAACAGCGCAAGCAACAACAGTAAAAGAAGTGCAATGAGTCCACTGCGTGCAACTAAAAAAAAAAATAGATACAAATACCTTCACGTCTTCCCCAGAAGCTAGAGGCGAAGGCCCGGAACCCTCGGATTTCTCCTCGACCTTCAACCATTTGAAGCCAGACAAACGATATATTAACACTCTCTTCATCAAAGGGGAAAAAAGGGTCATCATCAGAATACCTCGAAGCCCGTGGAGCTCTCCGATCCATCTAGAGTTTCCGGGGTCGAGTATAGAGCCTCCGGGGAAGCGGCGACCACGGACGAAAGCGCGCGGGAGCGGATGGAGGTCGGAGGCTTCGAGGGTTGGAGCGAGAAGGAGAGGGAGTGTTTGGGTTTGAGCGAGGAGGGGAGGTTGCAAAGAGGTAGGAGGGAGAGCGTCGCAGAGAGCGAGGTTGAGGCCGCCATGGCGAGAGATAAGCAGCAAGTTCTCGGCTATGGCGAGGCAGGGTCGCCCAAGGCCCTGACGCCGATACGCAGATAGCTCGCTATGGACCGTTATACGGTGGACGTAACGAACTGTTATTTTTATAATATTTCTAGACCTATGCAAAATATAATTCGACCAATCAATTTAATTTAATTTTTTTTTAATAAAACGATGTATTTATTACATAGAACGAAGATGAATACAACCTAAAAAATCAGCAAGTATAATATTTCTAAGCTGTACAGGGACTGGGTACCAATCAAACCAAATAACAAATCCCATATGCTGAGCAACATAGGAGGCTACCCAGTTCGCAGCTGAGTTGGCCTCCTTATAAATATGCATAATAGTCAGATATTGACATCCCTGCAATATAAGTCTAATATCCCTGACTATGGGATGAGCCTTGGGCATGGAGGAAGTATACATAAGCCAAGATACGACGGTGGCAGAGTCGCCCTCAATGATGAGATGATTAAGGCAGAGAACCTGCCGAGCATACCTAATGCCAGCCCATGTGGCGTAAAGCTCGAGTGTCGGTACAAAAGAGTTCATAAGGGGGATACCCCCAGTGACTGGGAAACCCAGACGAGAGTCCCTAATAACGAATCTCGCTCCACCCATCCTGCGACGAAGACTCTCATCGAAGCTAACAGTGACAAAAGGCGGAGGAGGGGATTCCCAGGTAATAAAAACCCTCCGGGCCGCTCGACGAGCGATAGGGGAACCCCAAATCTCAGCCGGCATCATTGTGGACCTACGGTACTCAAAAGCAGCAGTCCTGGCTCTCTCCACTAGCATCCCAGGGGAAGACCTGACGGATGCAAAGATCTAGTCGTTTCTGGAAATTCAAATATGATAAAATAGATAAGCAATAAAAGAGACTGGATCGTAGGAGACGTCCGTAGCAGAGCATAAAAGACATCAAGCATGAGGTCGGGCCGGGCAGAAGGGTCATGGAAGCCCGCCAATGCCCAGATCGTCCTCGCATGAGCACATAGGAAGATAGCATGAGTCTGCGACTCGGTCGGAGTCCTACAAAAAGGACAATGCGAAGTCATATGGATGCCCCTGGAAATGAGAAACTCGCGGGTAGGGAGATGGTGCCATGCGAGTTTCCAGATGAAAAGAGAGACCCTGGGGTGGACCGGCAGAGTCCAGATCCAGTGGTAGCTCCTAGAGAAATGATGGTCGAAGGTAGACTGTCCAATGAGATCAAAGATGGGCACACGGGAAGACGTCATATGTCGCCAAACTCTGATGTCGGATCATGGATGAACCGGAAGGGGGATGGACAGGACCCTGAAACCGAGGATCTGCCCAAATATAGACAGAATCACATTTGTATCCCAACTGGCAAGCCCTAGCCACCAAAGATTAGCAATGGTCATGGAGTGGGGCGTGACTACCGAGATGAAGGTAGGCCACCGAATCAAAGGAATGTCCGATATCCAGGGATCATGCATAAATATGATAGATCGGCCATCTCCCAAAATTCAAGATAGCTGAGGGATGATGATTGGGGCCCTAGCAAGTACCTCACGCTAAACAACCGATGACTTCCTAGTGGGTCGAGGGCAGTCACTGGGATCCATAGGGATATCTCCGTATTTGGCCCTCATGAAGGAGGACCACATAGTATCCGGACATAAGAAGAATCTGGCAGCATGTCTGGTCAAGAAAGCTTCTCTCCTATCAAGGAGTGAAGGAATACCCAAGCCATCAGTGTGAGTAGGAACGTCCGATCAGTTTTGAATTTTAGCTAAATATATTCGGATGTAAATAGAATAATTTATTTAAACCGTTAAATAACTGGATCGTGTTCAGATTTCAACATCTTGTCTCGTCTAATGTATTTAATATGTGAGTCGGATGGGATCAAGCAAATTATCAATTTATTAAATATGTTAACAACTGAATAAATTATATAGAATATAAAGATTAATAAGTTAAACAAATTATGTATTTATTAAATAGATGAAGCTGGCCATGTTGGATTTCTTATTTATTAACACAACATGAAATGATAATATGGATCATGCTAATAATGTTATTTGACAATGCTTAAAAATATCAGTAAGTTACCTCCCGATATTTCTAGAAACATCACAAAAGCATCATCTATGTAAATATAAAGAAATAATCCTTCAATGCTCTTAAAAATCATCAATAAATTCTTCCTGACATTTTTAATGGCCAACATACCAACACTTTCATGGCATAGACTAATCAATTTTTCACCACCTAGCAATACTTTTTAAAAGCGCCATTGTACTTCAATTTATCGATGCTTAAAAGCATTGATAAATTTTTTATCATCTAGTAATGCTTTTAAAAGTGCTGTTACACTTTAACTCATCGGTACTTGAGCATCAGCAATGACAAACATGTCGATGCTTTTGAGCATTAGCATAGACCAATCTATTTTGCACCACTTAGCGATGCTTTTTAAAAGCATCGTTAAACTAAAATTTACCGATACTTAAAAGTATTGCTAAATTAAATTTTAATGATACTATTTAGCATTAGTATTTTTTTATTTTTTTAAAATTAACTAAATAATATATGATAAAATATCTATAGAAAAATTAAATACTTGCATAAAAATAAATACATTGTCATATGAATCAAACATCATTATAATGAAACCTATATAATATGAAGCTAACAAATACAATCTAACATGAATCAAATATCATTTAATAAAACCTACACAAACACACCATTCTAAAGCCAAACACAAATTCATTAAAAAGTCAATATTATAAGTTTTCTATATATATAAAGGGATAAATAGATTGCCAAAATTCTATCCAACATCAAAATATATACAAAAGATAATGATCAGAACAAAAAAGAAATCATCAAACATCAATGGCCCATGGGAGGATGGTCGTCATCCCCTCTATAACTGCCGGATATGTCGAAGCTATAAAAGATATATAAAAAAATTGAGTTATGATACATACATCACAATATATTCAAAATTATTATATATATACAAAAAATATATTATGATACATACATCATAATATATTCTAAATTATTATATATATACAAAAAATATATGTAGTTATATAGTCATTTACATGAGATGGCATAACCATATGTAGCAAAATATAAGATGCTCAAGCTGAGCCCTCATGGTTTGCATATATGTTCTATCAATATCACATGTTTCTCTCAGTGCCGCCATCTTTGCTCAATCTATATCACGTGTTTGCCTCAGCACCGCCATCTCTGCTCCATGTCTCTCTCTCAATGCCGCCATCTCTATCTTGAGTCTATACATATGTGCATCACGAGCACCATCTCTAGCATCCTGAGTAAATCTACTCATTGAAAATAACTGATTGGAGGTAACTCTAATCTCATAACCCTTTACTCGTCCATAACACTCTGGTCCCATCAACTTTGAAAATGCCTCGGTCTCGATGCGATTGCCTTGCATAGATGCTAAAGACTTTCCAGCATGCTTTGCGATCAGAGATGTAGCCCTCTCCTGCATTTTATAAAAAACTCATATCTTGATGCTTAGTAATATAAAATTATAAATCATGATATAAAATAATTATGAATAAATACAAATATCTTTCTGGACTCCTTCCGAACAAAACTACCATCATGGTGAGTGTGAATCATTCGGTAGAACTCCACCTTACCAAGTTCCCTTCCATGCTCATCCACCTATAGAAAATTATATGTTATAAAAAAATTCTTAAAAACATATGCACCATGATATATGGTACATGATACATGATATTAGTTTCATTAAAAAACAAAAATATTCAAATATTTAAAAAATAAGTCTAATAAAAAGATTGTGGCACGAGGAATATACAAATTTATATCTAAGCTATACATAACTCCTGGACTCTGATGTGTGATGAACATATTGAGCTGCTTATGCGATTCTACTAATAGAAGAATATGTCTACAAAATAAAATAAATAATTTATTATATCTTATATATATATAATCTATATTAAAAATTAATAAGCTTATAAGATATTGATAAAGTGTATACAACTTGTGCCCTCTTGGAGAACCAGTAGTAAACCAGCTCCCTCTATTGTTGAGGGTGTACATCAGGAGGACAATTACTAGCAACCTGCTCCTTATCATACCCTTTCTCTTATAGTCTCCCTTCAATTTTTCTTTATATTCTTTCCACTTGAGATTGAGAGACTTAAGTACAAAATCATGACTATTTGGAGGGAGAACAGACTTGCTCTATAACTAAAATAAATAAGTAGATAAATATTAAATCAAATAAATAATGAAGTAGTTAGCAAATCAAGATATAATATGATATTTATTTTTTTACCAGCACTAGTCATAGGAGCTCTACTTTATAAGCATGTCATTCCACTTTAGATAGTTTAGAGGATATAGCTAACCCTGGTGTGTAACTATCCATAAAAAGCTGGTCAACAAGCTGGCAGATTTCTTAATGGGCTATCCCAGGTTGTTCACTCTAAAACTATCCTCTCACTCTCATGTAGCTACCACACATTCTGTATTGGTGTGGGTCCTCATCTCTGCCTCACTCTTCTAGATCTATCTCTGAAAAATACAAAAAGTAAGAAAATAAGTATCAAAACCATTACATATGCATGTATTGAAAAAAACTGAAATTATTAAATTATCCTGGATCTGTATGTCATCCACAATAGCCGTATCATCTGAATGATCAGTGGGAGGATCGTGCTATGCTGAAGAAGACGAACTGGCCTCAACCTGATATGTAGAAGGAGAGGGACTGGCCTCGGGCTACTACCTTGAAGAAGTACCAGCCTCGGTTTGTGAAAATTGAAACTACACATATACAAATCTCTTCCTTCAGGAGGATGACATACCTAGCATGTATAAATAAAAACCAAATTAATTAACATTAAAATTAAATTATATCACAAATGAATTGCTATTTAAGAAATAAGACAATAATTCATACAAAGGGTAAACAATCTTAAATATTTCTTACCAATTATAATCAACCAATTGTATCTTTTTAAAAACCCAACCTAACCAAAGTGGTTGTAGTGTTTAAATCATCAGCCGACACAATACTGTATGGTATACATTGAGTATAAATGTCATTATCATCTTCTTCCACCCTTTTTTCCTATATCATACAAGTCTCTATGTTTCATTTTAATAACAACAGCCCATTCTTTATCTTTCAAGTCTTGTACATAAAAAACTTGATAAGCTTGAGATGAAAAAATAAATGGGTCATCCTTAATAACATACCAGTTATTGCTGCCTAGATTGCCATGGCCTGTAGCTTGATGTGTCATGGAAGCATTGGGCTCCCTCTAGATGCTTGGTCCTCCTTTCTAGTTAGCTCTTTGATTGGCTTACCCAGTTGCCTCTCTCTTTCATCGGAGGTCCCTTCTTCTATTTTATATGAGAGAAATGGCACAGACCAGGTTTGGGGCTTCATCGAGATGTCACTTTCTTGGTGCCCTTTTATGATGGGGTTTTCCTTGGTCAGTGGCCTCCCCCCTGTCGGACCAGTCCTCGGGAGGAGATCTTTATATTGGGAGTGTTCATCAACATAATAGAGGTCCTATCTCTCTGATGGAGCAATTTCCCATGGGAGGCATGGGCACTGTGCTATTGAGCCCCGAGCCATGGTGGTGCGTTTTCCTTCCAAGAGGGATCATCAGAGTGTTGCAGGGCCTAGGACCTTAATTAGATACTTCTCTTGGAGGAGGTGCAGGTGTCGCATCACGGGAATTGGATCCTCGATTGCATGATAGTGGGCACAGGTGGCGTGCTACAAGGCCCAGAACCTGGTGGAGCACATGTCGCACAGAGTGTGCGGGTGGCGTGTTATAGTCTTGGAACCTCCGGTAGGATATGCGCCACCCTTTGAAGGTTATAAGTAGTCTAGAATTCCTGATCAATGGCTTGAATTCCTCCTGGTCTTTTTTTCCTTATTTCTGGTTGATCCCTTATCAGTCGATGATGCTTGTTGGTCCTGGACAGTGATTCTGCCTTGGAAAGCAGGAGCTCTATCTCGGGAGCTCGACCTTAGATGGTGGGAGCATGACCTCAGCTGGGAGCTCGACCTCGGATGGGAGCTAACCTCAGCCAGGGGCTCCAACCTTAGATGGTGGGAGCGTGACCTCGATCGGGACCTCGACCTTGGATGGGAGCTGACCTCGACCGGGGGCTCAACCATAGATGGTGGGAGCACGACCTCGCCTAGGAGCCTGACCTCGGATGGGAGCTAACCTCAGCTAGGGGCTTAACCTCGGATGACGGGAGCATGACCTCGATCGGGAGCTCGATCTTAGATGGGAGTTGATTTCGATCGGGGGCTCAACCTCAGATGGTAGGAGCATGACCTTAGCCAGGAGCTCGACCTTGGATGGCGGGAGCGCGACCTTGGTTGGGAGCTTGACCTCGGATGGGAGTTGATCTCGGCCAGGGGCTCAACCTTTGATGCGGGACGACTCTAAGACTGTTAAACATGCATTGAAAATAGTAAAATATTTTTTTTATGATTTTTATAATTTTATTTGCAGGCTATATTTTCAAAATAAAGTAAGAACTAGAGGAAAGACTAGCAGTGCAAAGAATCATCAGATCGCAGGCAAGCTCATGCAAACTAACGAAATAGCCAGGACCCGAGAGTTGAGAAACTCCCAGTTTAGGATAACTTTTCTTCATTAAATCAGATAATAAGAGAAGGAAAGGTTTCTTACCAGTCAGAGATTAAAACTCAATAGCAGCAGGGGTCACTCAACTCTGATCGAAGCCTGGAAGAAGAAGCCTTGTTTTCCTTGAATTTGATGGCAGATCTGGGCGGTCCGGGCAGGAAAGAAGGCCTCCTTAGGGGAGGGGAAGTACCTCAGGATCTTGCAAGCATCAAAGGTTAATCAAAGCAGCAAATAAAAATTAGAAAAATAACTATGGGTTGAAAGGAATCAAGATTAGGGTTAGAAGATGGATGTTTGAAGCTTGTTGAAGATCTCCTTGCTTGGTGGCCTAGGACACTCCTTCTTGGACGTGTGAAGGCTTGGATGCTAGTGATTTAGGGCATGGAAGGATGCTAGGGCAGCAAAGAATTCGTCCAAACACAAAAACACAATCTAAAGAACCAAAACAAAACACCAACACAAGGTAATAACTCAAAATTTCAGCAGGTTATATTCATAAGAAAGAGATGCTTACAAGAGGGGAAGGGGTGGGGTATTTATAGAGTTCCCATGCCCTTACTAACCATGGTTACACTTGGGTTACAAGTCCTCTTCCCAATTGGAATACAAGTCCTTTCCTAGCTAGGTTAGAAAAATAAATCCCCATTAGATTAGGAATTGACCTAGTCTTCTCCTTTTTCCTTCATGCTTTGACTATTCCACTCAAGGACACCTCTTGGACTTGGTCAATACTTCAAGGATGCCTAGGGGGGCATGTTGGGCTTCTAGGGGCAGCAAGGGGCCAGCCTAAAGGGGCTTGGGTGCATGGGTTTGGGCCTTTGGAAGCTGGGGTGGCCTGGTAGCCTAGTAGTAGGAATATTCCCTAAAATCTTGCTTCTTAAGGGCTTGGACTTGGCACCTGGGCTTGATTTCTTTAGGCTAGGATGCATGTGGACCTCTGAAATTATGGATGCCCTAGTTTGTGAACATGTTCTGGCATCTGGGGAGGAATCTGAGAGTCTGGAGGATATTTGTAAAGAATCAGGGTTTCTGGAAGTATCTTGGATCCTGGGTTGTCACACAAAATCCAATGGGTTGTTGTAGCAGTCTCTGACTCATAGATGTGGCCTGGTGAAACTCCAAAATAGGGTAACCTCCTCTCTTGTACAAAAATTGGGCTCATACTGGACTCATAACTGATGTACATGACTCAAAATACTGACTAGGTTAAGGGTTGAGACAAATCAACTAACCTCAACTATTACAGGACTCAATTCTAGTTGATTACAAAATTTGACACATGGCTAGGTAAACCAAATAGGGCCCAATAATCTATGTCTGATCATGGTGTCCCCACCAACCTTAGATGACAGGAGTACGCCTCGATTGAGAGCTCGATCTTGGATGGGAGCTGACCTTGGTCGGGGGCTCGACCTCAGATGGTGGGAGCATGACCTCGACCGGGAGCTCGACCTCGGATGAGAGCTGACCTCGACCAGAGGCTCGACCTCAGATGGCGGGAGCATGACCTCGATCGGAGCTTGACCTTGGATGGAAGCTGACCTCGGTCGAGGGCTCGACCTCAAATCTTTATTTAGTCACCATATCTAGGTGGCATCTTCTACCACCGTGGTCACCAACTAGGTTGGCTTGGGTTCCATATCAGCGATAGTGCTATATCAGGTGCCCCCCACTCTCGAGCCCAGAGTACATCATGATGCTCAGGATGAAGGGAGTAATGATGATGTTGATGTGGAAGGGAGCTTATCCTGTACCATTAATGTCTTGAGCGTCGGTGCCCTAGAGATCGTGCTTTCATGCCAATGAAGAGACACCATATTAGCCCAACCAAAAGGGCCATAATTGCTGCACCGGGCCTGAAGCGATTGCCTCTAAATTGAAGCATCGCCTCCAGTGGATCTCGATAAGAGGCAAACTCTTGTTGGTGGGAAGAAGAGATGATGCATGTTTTCGAGCAGTACGATGCAATAGGGGCCGGCAGGCTTTTGAAAGGCACCTTCCGGGTCATTCCTTAAGAACATTTTGAGCGAAGAGGGCAAAGTTTTCCTGCAGAGCTTTCCTTCCTCCCCTGTTTCATCTCCTTGATCCAGAGTCCTTGCAGGTCAGTCCTCTTCTTCCTTCTTTCTTCCTTCCTTTCCTTCGGCTTGTGCTGAAGGGGATCCTGTAGGGTTCTTAGGTCTTCGGCCCTACATCTTTTCCTTCTTTTTTCTCCTCCATGAGTTCCTCCAATAGAGGGCACCGCCACCTGGATCATTCCGGTGAGGCGGGGCCATCAAGACCGAAGCCTCCTTCCTCGGATAGCAAGGAGGAGAAAGTTCCTGTAGTAATCCATTGGGGTCCCCGTCTGATGGGGATTGTCATAGGAACCCCTGTGGTTCCTCCTCCCCCTTCTCCTCCCATCTGGGAGTTGGCCAGCCCTTCTAGCATCACTTCGACAATGATCCAGGAGGACATCCTCTATCTTCGAAGCACCTACGAGATCCCGAATTCTATCCGGCTCTTGGCTCTGGGACCGGAGGAGCGAGTCACTTCCAGTGGCCCAGGCTAGATTGCCCTATATGAGGACTTCTTCCTCGGGAGCCTTAATCTTCCCTTCCATCTCTTCTTCTTCTCTTTTTTGACCAACTTTCATCTGGTTCCGGTCCAACTCATTCCTAATGCAGTTAGGACTATCGTTTGCTTCATTATCCTCTGTCACTTCCATGGGATAGTTGCCCGTTTCTCTCTCTTCAGGACCCTCTTCACCTTGAAGCACCACCTGATTGATAACGGGTGGTGGTTTGTGGCCCCTACCCCAGGGGCTATCAAACTGAACCTGCCTTCTTCCATCAAGGGGTGGAAGAGCAGGTTCCTATTTATCTCAGTTGAGGGGGTGGACTGGGTTTGGAGTGACCCAGACCGCTCTTCCAATCGACAATCTTCTTTCGAGCCAGCCAACAAGGAGGTGTACGACTAGCTCGTCACTTCTGAGGTTTCGACCCTTCGGGACCTACTAACTGAGCAAAACCTTGTCGATGCCGAGGTCAGCCCTGCCCAACCTGAGGATAAGGCTCGATGTCTGGGCTTCTTTTCTTCAAGGTAGATTTTGCTTCAGTTGGCAACTAACCATTCTCTTTTCTTTCTGCAGGGATGAAGTTCTCCATGGAGCAGCTCCTCCATATATCAAGGAAGAGGGCTACCTCTATAGGGACCAGGGCGGAGCAGTCAAAGAAGGCCCGGGAGGAGCCAGAGTGGAGGCCCAATGGGGGGCCTTTCGCTGGGCCAACAGAGAGAGGGCCGGTCGCAGCACCGACTGCACTTGGGCCGGCAACTCAACCTCAGGCCTGTAGGCCCGGGAAGGAGGCCAGGGCTGAGAGGGAAACCATGCTAGTAGCTCTGGCAGCCTCTCCCCGAACCGAAGCTTCGCCATAACCAGTGATGGTGGAGGTGGTGGATGATGCCACCACGGAGGGGTCAACATTGCCTCCAACAACTAAAGTGATTGATACTCGTCTTGCAGCCATCGCACCCCCTTCGACCACCATGTCGGAGCCCATGATGCGTTTTGTGACATTGGGCTCAGGGGTGCACAGGGTGACGGCCTATCTACTACCAGATGCGGTAGTGACGTGGGATGCCAAGCTAGCTAAGGAGATTCCAAATGTCATCATCCAGCTACAGGATGAAAAAGAGAAGACCAGCCGGCCACTGTGGAGGTCCTCACCGGCATATTTTCTCAACTTCTTTCAGTAAGTTGGTTTTTAACTTGCATCACTTACTTTCCATTTAGGAGAATGCCAACTAACCCATTTTTTGGTATTGTTGTAGATGGTCACTGACACTCAGCTCGTCCGGGACTCGTGCTTGGGGCTGATGAAGTGAGACCACCATCTCCGCAAGGAAAAGGAGGTCATCAGGGTTGAAGCCTGGACTTAGATGGCCCGGGTGCAGGCATTGGTGGATCGAGTAAAGACTCTCCAAGCCGAGTTAAACAGCTCCCAAGCAGCGATAACAGAGCTAGAGAAGAAGTCTGCCAAGCTTGATAGGGCTCTAAAGGCGGAGAAGGAGAAGACCTCTCGCCTGGTTGAGAGGGAGGGCAGCTCCACGATGGAGATGGCATGCCTGGAGGGATGGGCACAGACCCTTCAGGTTCAGCTTGATGAGGCGACTGCCCAGGTCGTGGCGTCAGAGGAGAAGGCCACGATGGTGGTCGCATTGATGGAGGTGGCAAAGAAAGAGGCTGTTAAAGCCATCCCAAGGTTCAAGGCCTCGGAAGCCTTCATGGACGAGGTCTTCGAGATGGTCCTGGACTCCTACCAGAAGGGATTCGACGACTTCTAGGAGAAAGCTTGGAGGCCTTTTAGACTGAAGGGTTTGGAGAATATCTTCTCGGATCTTCCCGCCATCGCCAGGTCACCAAGGTCACCTGCCATCGAGGTTGAACCAGAGCTAGATGTGAAGCTAGAGACTGAAGTGGAGGCCAAAGCTGAGGTCACCGCCACCCTGGATACCCTACCGGTCGAGGCCGCATCAGCACCCGAGGAGGTGACCCACCAATCCAGGTAGGAGTCGGCCACCTCTGCATAGTTAGGACTTCTTCTTTCTTTTTTCTTTTGTAAAAACTTTGAAGGACTTCCCGGGCTATCGGGGGTCTTTATAGTTGTAAAAAGGGAATTTCAATGAATACAAACAATCTTTTTGCACTTGATGAGTCTCTATCTTTTTTTTTGACATACTCTGAAGTATTTCCTAGCAAACAGGGTCTTTCATGTTGTAGAGTGATTGTTTTTGCAATGAAGAATAAGCCTTACTTGGTCGATGAACTTTGCCTTGCTCTTCTTCCTTCTGTTTTTCTCTCCTTTACACGATAAGAAGATAGGCCTCATGACAGTGAAGCATAAGACTTCCTAGGTCTCGGCCATTTTTGACAAAGTCTGAAACCTTGTGACCAGCTGGGAGGACTCTGGGAATACTCCTGCTTCTCTTGCCAGTCTTGAGATCATGTGGGTGTGAGTGCAGGGCTTCTGGAGTCTTCCTAGCTTGCATTTTTGGTTGAGAGGAATGAGGTGAATCAGTGATCAGTGTGGAGCTTCTGGAGTTTCTAGGCTTTTCTCGTCGAACTTGGAGGTAGGCAGATGAGTGCGGGGCTTTGTAATTTTTAGGCTTTGAGTGCGGGCCTTCGTAAGTTTCTCGACTTTGAGTGTAGGGCTTTGTAAGTTTCCTGGCTTTGGATGTAGGGCTTCGTAAGTTTCTCGACTTTGAGTGCGGAGATTCATAAGTTTCTCGGTTTTGGAGTGCGTGGCTTCGTAAGTTTCCCAACTTTGAGTGTGGGGCTTTGTAAGTTTCCAGACTTTTGAGTGCGGGGCTTTGTAAGTTTCCCAGCTTTGAGTGCAGGGCTTCGTAAGTTTTTTGGCTTTGGAGTGTGGGGCTTTATAAGTTTCCCGACTTTGGGTGCGGGGCTTCGTAAGTTTTCCAGCTTTGAGTGTGGGGATTCGTAAGTTTCTTGGCTTTGGGTGCAGGGCTTCATAAGTTTTCCAGCTTTGAGTGCATGGCTTTGTAAGTTTTCTGGCTTTGGAGTGTGGGGCTCATAAGTTTCCTGGCTTTGGAGTGCAGGGCTTCGTAAGTTTCCCAGCTTTGGAGTGCAGGGCTTTGTAGGTTTTTTGGCTTTAAGTGCAGGGCTTCGTATGTTTCCCAGCTTTCTTCATCAGACTTGGAGTCGGGCGGATGAGTTCTTACATAGGTGGAAAATAGTATCGCACCAAAAAGAAACTTTAATTATTGAGGGAGAATCTTACATTATTGGTAGTACACTCTTAAATTGCTAGCATTCTACGTCTGAGAGAATCGGGCACCATCGAGTCTGGCAAGGTAGTAGGCTTTGTTTGGCAAAGTTTTGACCACCTTATAGGGACCTTCCCAGTTCGAGAAAATGATGTGGGCACTAGAATCAGGAAAAGACTCCAACCAATTCAGGTCAAGTCCGAGTCCTTGTGGTTGGAGTAGCAAAAGAGAAGTCCTGTAATTTTCTTTTTTTTGAGTCCAAATAATCTTGTAGTTAATTTCGAGTCCATGTTGGGTCTGGTTTAATATCTTAGTTAACCCTGTAATTGAGAGTTGGGTCCAGTTAAATCAAGCCCAATCCATGAGTCCATGAAGCATCAAGACAAGAAGAAGCCACCTCATCAAGTGACCCCCACCTTGTGCCACATGTCAAAAGCTCCAATGGATGTCGCCACCTCAACAAGTGGTCCCCACTTTATGCCACATGTCAAGAGATCCAAAGGACACCACCACCTCATCAAGTGGTCCCCACCTTGCGCCACATGTCAAGCTTTGAAGGAGTTTCAAGTAAAAAATGCCACCATATCCTCCAACTCCCCACATTTCAAGCAACAAATGCCACCATATCCTCCAACTTCCCACATTTCAAGCAACAAATGCCACCATATCCTCCAACCCCCCTTGTAATCCTCCTAATCCTATGGGTTTTCAAATTTTAAAAATGTTGTAAGGCTTCTATTTAAGTTATGGGATGCTCCATTGTGAAAAGGATGGTTAATGAATGAAGTTGGTAATTTTTCTTCTATGTGTTTTTTTTTCCTATGTGTCTATGTGGTAGCTTAGCCTTTCTCTTCCTCCACGCCAACCCTAATCTTTTCTTCTTCCATTCCCAATGCCAAAGACTTCCTCTTCTTTTATAACTTCAAACTAGCTCCAGCGTTCAAGGGTGAATCAAGAAGATCATCACAAGGCGACCAACCTACTCCACTTCAAGCATTCCACCATGATGCCAAGATGGATCTCCTTCAATGCCTCTTCCACCCTTCTTTCTTTTCTCTAGTTGATTGCTTGTTAAGTCACTCATCTTAGGGTTTCTTTGTTGCAGGGTTCTCCGGTATTCCGGCTTCAAGAGGAAGGTTTACTTGCCATAGATCCAGAAAACAAGAGGGGCCTTCAGTGGTATTATGTTCATGTCATCCGGGAGACCTATTCAAGAGTGAATCTATTCTAATTGAAGGGCCAATGTCAGGTATGTCTAGTGTTGATTAAGTCTGCAATGTTAAATTAGACCTAGCTTGGCTTGCGTGGTTCTCTTCTGGTCCTATTCCTTTCTTATTCTGAGAGTCTCGATCACTAGGTTTATGTTAAATCCTTCGAGCTTCTTCACTAGATCTCTTTGATAGTTTATGTTGAGTTGTTTATATGCAAATAGGGAATTGCTTGGTTAATCATTTGCTAATCTCCATTAGGGTTGCATAGTTTTATTTTACATTCTACACCAGAAAAGTTTATCACATTCTCCTGGTTGGAATACTTCTGCTTGCCTAAGAACCAGGTCGCTTGGATGGAACGTCTTGGGCCCAATGCAGGAGTTGTAGTAACGAGCTATCCACTATCGGCATGCCACCATTTGGAGTCAAGCTTTATCCCTTGTCTCGTTTAGTAGATCGAGGTTGAGAAGAAGGCAAGCTAGATTCTCACCTTCACTGTACTACTCCACTCACAGTGTGGGCAGACCTACCACCATAGGAATCACGGCCTCATAACCAAAAATGAGGTTGAAGGGTGTCTCACCTGTTGCCATCCGAGGTGTGGTGTGGTAGGCCCATAGTACACTGGGAAGCTCCTCGACCCATCGATCTTTGGCCTCATCCAGTCTTTTGCAGAGCCCTTATAGGATGGTCTGGTTGGTCACCTCAGCCTCCCCATTGGTCTGAGGGTGAGCTACTGAAATGAAGCGGTGGCGGATGTTGAGGTCAGCATAGAATTCTTTGAAAGCCTGATTGTCGAATTGCCGCCTATTATCGATGATAACCAAGTGTGGGAGTTTGAACCAGCAGATGACAAACTTTCAAAAGAAGGATTTGGCCTTGGCCTCGATGATCCGTGCTAGGAGCTCGACCTCGACCTACTTAGTGAAGTAGTCGATGGCCACGATTAGGTCTTCCATTAACCGAATGCAGGAGGTAAGGGACCCAAGATATCCATTTCCCACTAGGTAAATGACCACGGAGTAGAAAATTGGGAGAGCTGCGCGACCGACTGACGTTGGATGTAGGCGTGATGCTGGCATGGCCATATTTTTTTACGAAGTCAGCGGCGTCTTCTCACGTGGTCTCCTAGAAGTATCCTTATTGGAGTGCCTTATAGGACAGAGTCCTACCCCCCACATGATTCCCGCAGGTGCCTTCGTGTATCTCTCGGAGTACATAGGCAGCCTCTGAGGGCCTCAAGCATTTTAGTAAGGGGTAGGAATAAGACCTTCAATAAAGCTGCCCGTCCATTAGTATGAAATATGCAGCCTTCTTCTTGGAGAGGCTGGCTTCCTTGTGGTCCTTGGGTAGGGAACCAGTGGTGATGTATTTGATGTAGGGATTCATCCAGCTCGCCTCAGAGGTGACATGCTGAATTTTTACTGTGGACTCATAGCAAGGGTTCTCCAGATACTCAACAAAAGTGCACCCTAGTAACGGCTCTGGCAAGGTTGCTAGATAGGAGAGGATGTCAGCCTGAGCATTTTCTATGCGAGGGATGTAGGAGATGCTAAAGTGCTGGAGGTTCACTGTGTATGAGTGTACCTTGTCCAGATACTTCTCCATCATGGAATCCTGAGCTTTGTACTCACCGGAGACTTGACCCACCACGAGCAGTGAATCTGTGAAGACCTTCAGGCACCTTATGCCCAGCTCGTGGGATACCTTCAACCCTACGAGGAGCACTTCATATTTGGCTTGATTGTTGGTTGCCTTGAAGAGGAAGTGCAGCGCGTATTTGGCAAAGACTCCATCAGAGTTGGCGAGGATGAGCCCAGCTCCACTCCCTCTAGCATTGGATGCACCATCAATGTGGATAATTCATGGCATCACTTCCGGGGCTGAGTCCTTCTTAGGCTTGGCTCGCTTGTCCATCTCCTCCAGATCCTTAGCCGCACAAGTGCATTCTACTAGGAAATCAGTAAGGATCTGGGCCTTTTGCATTGATCTTGGATGATAGGTGATGTCGAATTCATTGAGCTTCACCACCCACTTGGCCAGGTGCCTCGATATATTAGGGTAGCTTAGAATGGCCCTCAATGGTTGGTCGGTAAGGACCGTAATCAGATGTTCTTGAAAATAGGACCTAAGATGCTGTGCAGACATGATGAGTACAAAGATAATCTTTTCGAATCTAGTATACTTATTTTCTACATCATGGAGTAGCTTGCTGGTGTAGTAGACTGGCCGCTGGGAGCCATCCTTGTTGGTGTAGACTATCACTGAGCTGACCTCCTCCAGTGAGATCGCCAGGTACAAGAGGAGCTCCTCTTTGGGTCTGACCTGGACAGCAATGGTGGGGAGGTGAGGTGAGGAGCTTTTTTAGCCCCTCGAAGGCCTCCTGACACTCCTTCGTCTAGGTAAAGTCGTGCATTTTGTGCAGCACCTTGAAGAATGGCTAGCAGTGCTCGGTATAATGTGGAATAAAATGGCTTAATACCATGATGCATCCGGTCAAGCACTGAACCTCCTTCTTGGAGATAGGGTGTCTCATGTCGATGATCGCCTGGATTTTCTTGGGGTTGGCCTCTATCCCCCGTTGAGTGACCATAAATCCCAGGAATTTTTCTGCCATGATGCCAAATGCGCACTTGGCGGGATTCAGCTTCATCTAGTAGAGGCGAAGGTTATCGAAGGCCTTCACCAGGTCAGCGATATGATCCAATTCCTGGTCGCTCATGATGAGCATGTCATCCATATAGACTTGCATGTTATGGCCAATCTGGTCTTTAAAGACCTTGCTGACCAGGCGCTGGTACATGGCCTCAGCATTCTTGAGGTCGAATGGCATCATCCTATAGTAGTATGTACCTCTGTCAATCATGAACACCATGTGATCCTCATTTTCTAGGTGCATGCAGATTTAGTTGTACCTAGAGAATGCATCCATGAAGCTAAGGAGTTTGTGACCTGAGGTTGCATCCACCAACTGGTTGATGTTTGGAAAAGAAAAGCCGTCCTTTGGGCATGCTTGATTAAGATCGGTGTAGTCTACATAGATCCTCTACTTTCTAGAGGCTTTCTTGACCATCACTACATTAGTAAGCCAGTCAAGGTATTGTACCTCACAGATGAAGCCTGCTATGAGGAGCTTTTCGACCTCCTCATTGATTGCCTTCTGTCTCTCCAGGGCGAAGCTCCTCTTCTTCTGCCAGACTGGACAAATGTTGGGGTCAACATTCAGCTTGTGAGTGATTACTTCTGGAGGGATCTCTGGCATATCTGTTACAGTCTATTCGAAGACATCCACATTGGCCCACAGGAAGCTGAGCAAGCAGAATCTCTCTTCTTCGAGTAGCAGGGCTCCCACCTACACAATCTTTAAGGGGTCTTGTCCCAGAGAAAAAGATAGCAGGGGCTTGACCGGCCCACCCTTCGACTCTAACTCTGTCAGGCTTAATTGGTCGATGGCTGGACTTTGCCTAGCCTCTCACACCCCCGAGACGGTCTACAGGTAGTGCTGGACTAGCTACCGGGACCCTCTTATCTCCCCGATCCGCCAAAGAGTTGGAAACCGGATGAGAAGCCATCTGGTGGAGATGGTTGCATTAAGCATATTGAGTCTAGGATGCCCTAGGATCATGTTGTAAAGCAAGGGAAGCCTTACAATGGTGAATGTTATCAACACAGTACTCTACTGAGGTGGCATCCCAGAAATTATCGAGAGTGTAATTTCTCCTTCAACCCCGATCGAATCCCCGGTGAAGCCGATCAACGACATGAATACTGGCTTTATTTGATCAATAGATAAGTTCATTCTTGCAAAAGCATCATAAACAAGGATGTCAGCAAAGCTTCCATTATTGACCATAATTTTTTTTACAAGGTGTCTGGCTATCATCATTTCTACGATGACAACATCATTATTTGGGTATCTACCCTAGTCGATCCTTCTCTTTCATAGGGGAGTACACATCACCCTCTTCTCTCCCCCTAGCCCTCTTCGAACTTCTCCTTTCCCCCTAAGAGATCATTCCCACTAGCTTCTCAATAGGCTGATTGTCGATGAAAAGTTACTGGGGCTCTTCGCTCTGAGTTGCTAGGGATATTCCTCCCTTCACATACTTTCCAAGGTGCTCATGCCTAATAAGGTCTTCTATTACCCTTTTCAAGTGGTAGCATTCCTCGGTGTCATAGTCATGGTCCCGGTGAAAGTGATAGCAGTGAAATTGTCGCATCTAGCAGACAGTCTTAGTGGAGGAAGTCGATGCAAAAGTGCTCACCCTTGATCTCCATCTGAATCTTTACTCTTGGGATGAGGAGAGAGGTGAACTTATCTTCCTTGGCAGGATTAACTCTGGGCCTAGGTCCTGGCCATGGGATCAATGCATTCTTCAAGGTCGAGGGGCTAGATGCTTCTCCCATAGCCTCCCTCTTCAGTGGCCTCCTATCCAACTCTCTTCTGGTATGGTCGGTCTCCTTTACATGGATGTACTTGTGGGCTTGGAGGAGGAGCTCCAAGTAAGTCTTTGAAGGCTTCTTGTTGAGAGAGTAGATGAAGCAGGAGGTCCTGAGTCCTCTCTTTAAGACCAGCATGGTGACTAGCTCATCAAAGTGGTAGATTTCCAAGGTCGTAGCTTTAAACTGGGACATGTAATCCCGAAGGGACTCTCAATCTTGCTGGTAGATAGAGAAGAGGTTGTCGACCTCATGTGGCACCTTCTTACATGTATCGAAGTGTGCCATGAACTTTTTCTCTAGCTGTCTGAAGGAGTCGATGTTTTCCAGCTCGAGTTAGGAAAACCAGGCTTCAGCAGCCTTCTGGAGTGTAGCTAGGAAGGTAACACATAAAAGAGCATCAGTAGCCCACTGGATCCTCATGAGGGCCTTGTAACTTTCGAGGTGGTCCAAGGGATTGGTTGTCCCATCTAGGGATCAACCTGGGGCATCCGAAATTGATTAGAAATTGGTTCCTCTTGGATTCTAAGGGAGAAAGGGGGATGAGTATCGTAACTCGTGTGCTTACTAGGGGAGCCCTGAATCTTCACAAACTAGCAGGACAGATTGACCAGCTTGCGCTCTTGCTCCTTGAGGCTTCTCTCTGCCCTATGGTGGATGGCCTTATCAGTGGACCCCTCGACGGAGGCCATCGAGGGTGAAGGGGGTGAGGACTGGAGGAACTCTCACCTTAGTTTCCAGCCATATCAGTGCCATTGGTATGAGTGCGTGCCACGGTCCGAGGTCGAGGAGCAACTCTCTTAACTGGTCGGGCCATCCTGCTATTCCTTCCTAACTGCCCACTAGTCTCCCTGCAGGTAGGAGGCCATGTGTGACGGCCCCTCCTGGAAGGACCGTAGGCTGGTATGGGGATCGACGGCATGAGCCACTGGCATCCCTGGCTACTACTGGGTTGCCAGGGACCAGTGTCGCTGATGAAGCTGATGCACCACCACGGCTAAGGCATGGACCTGCTAGACAAGTATGGTGATCTAGGGGTCCACCAGAGGTGGTGGTAGTGGAATGGGAAGCTCCCTCTCTGGGCTCTGCTGGTCACCACGGTGAGGAGGGTCCCTGGCGTGGCTAATGAAAACCTCCCATGCGTGCATTATCACCATGGGCTGTGGATGTCCACAGATGCTTTTCTAGTGGTGGGGGAGTTGCTATTGGACTTTCTACCGTCGATGGCATTCCCACCCCTTCCTGGCATGCTAATCTGTTATCACATAGATCACCATGGCCTTTAGCTTGACGTGTCGTGGAAGCGTCGGTCTCCCTCTGGATGCTTGGTCCTCCTTTTGGGTCAACTCCTTGATTGGCTTATCCAGTTGCCTCTCTCTTTTGTTAGAGGTCCCTTCTTCTATTTTATATGAGAGAAATGGTCCAGACCAGGTCTGGGGCTTTGTCAGGATGTTGCTTTCCCAGTGCCCTTTTATGGTGGGGTTTTCCTTGATTAGCAACCTCCCCCATGTCGGACTAGTCCTCGAGGGGAGATCTTTCTATTTGGGATATTCGCCGACATAATATAGGTCTTGTCTCTCTAGTGGAGTAGTTTTTCATGGGAGGTATGGGCACCGTGCCACTGATCCCCGAGCCATGGTGGTGCATTTCCCTTCCAAGAGGGACCATCGGAGTATTACAGGGCATGGGGCCTTAATTGGATACTCCTCTTGAAGGAGATGCAGGTGTCGTGTCATAGGAACTGGAGTCCTAGTTGCACGACAGTGGGTGCGAGTGGTGTGCTACAAGGCCTGGAGCCTAGTGGAGCACACATCATGCAGAGTGTGCAGGCAGTGTATTGCAGAGCCTGGAACCTTTGATAGGGTACGTGCCACCCTTTGAAGGTTGTAGGTAGTCTGGAATTCCCGATCCATGGCTTGAATTCCTCCTGGTCTTCTTTATCTTTTTCCTGGTTGATCTCGTATCAGTCGATGATGCCTCTTGGTCCTGGATAGTGATTCTACCTTGGAAAGTGAGAGCTCTATCTTGGAAGCTCGACCTCAGATGGCGGGAGCGTGACCTCGACCAGGAGCTCGACCTTGGATGAAAGCTGACCTCGATTAGGGGCTTGACCTTAAATGACGGGAGTGCGACCTCGACTAGGGCTCGACTTCAGATGGAGGGAGCACGACCTCGACCAGGAGCTCGACCTCGGATGGAAGCTGACCTTGGCTGGGGGCTTAATCTCAGATGGTGGGAGCATGACTTTGGCTGGGAGCTTGACCTTGGATGGGAGATGACCTGTTCGGGGCTCGACCTCGGATGACGAGAGCAAAACTTGGCCGGGAGCTCGACCTCAGATGGGAGTTGACCTTGGCTGGGAGCTTGACCTCAGATGGGAGCTGACCTCGACTGGGGGCTCGACCTTAGATGGGGGGAGCATGACCTCAGTTGGGAGCTCAACCTCGGATGGCGGGAGTGTGACCTCGGTCGGGAGCTCAACCTCGGATGGGAGCTGATCTTGACCGGGGGTTCGACTTTGGATGATAGGAGCACGACCTCGACCGGGAGCTCATCCTCGGATGACGGGAGCATGACCTTGGCTGGGAGATCGACCTTGGATGAGAGCTAGCCTCGACCGGGGGCTCGACCTTAGATGGCGAGAGCATGACCTCTACCGGGAGCTTGACCTCAGATGGGAGCTGCCCTTGGATGGGAGCTTGACCTCAGATGGTGGGAGCGTGACCTCTATTGAGAGCTCAACCTTGGATGGGAGCTAACCTCGACCGGGTTCTCGACCTCAAATCTTCATTTGGTCATCACATCCAGGTGGCATCTTCTGCCAGCATGGTCACTAGCTAGGTCTGGCATGGGTTCCACATCAGTGATAGAGCCATATCACTAGTATATATCAATCTTAAAAAATTGACAAGAGTAAATCCATTTGAGCCTTCTTTCAAATTTCTTGGTGTGTTTATATCCACCAAGTCGTATCAAAATAATACAACTTTAAAATTTTATAATAATCCAACTCTTAAATATCTTTAAATGTATCATAATGAGTTTTTCCATCTACTTCCACCATAACTTCATTATTTTGAGTTTTTCTAAATTTCTCATGCTCCTTAGTATGAAATTTAAAGTCATTTATAATGAAAATATTATATTTGTTCATAATATTATTAGGACCTTTAGCAAGTGCTCTTAGTTCATCTAAACAATTTTTTTCTATTAGTACTGGTACCTAAAAAATATAATACGAATTTTCAATAAGTTATTCGATGTTAAATGTATCTAAAATTAGTATATCCCTTGCATATTAGAGAAATATATCAAACTTTATTGTAAAGCTATGTAGGGAATAACTCAATCAACCATCTTTGTTCAATCCTTGGATTAGGATGAATGTTATGATTGGCTCATCACTGAGCAACTAAAAACTCATTGCATAAAAAGTAAATATATGTTTAACAACATTATATCTGATATTAAATGTTATCCATATATAAGTATAATAACCTGCAACACTCAGATATTATGTCATTATGTAGCAATACATAACAATGTGCCTGTGCTTGTGCTAAGGATTTTTAGTCAAGAATAATACTATCAACTTTTCTTATAATTCTTCTAGTAGATGAGAACTTGTATAGCTCTATATTCTCCATAGTTTTACTATGATGTTGAAGTCAATTAAATACAATCTCTACACTTTCGAGATATCTTGAATAAAATATTAAATACTCTTTAGTAATATATCCTTCTGCCATAGAGCCTTTAGGATAGACTTTATTTCTTACATAATCTTCAAACACACCAAATACCTTAAAAAATTATGATTTTTATTGAAATATCAATATTAATATAACATTGTTTCTAGTAAAGATATATAAATTACAAAGTTTGAGTTTTGCAAGATCACCTCTCAATAGGATACATCTATCTATAGTGTATCAGTCTATTAAATTTAGCTTTCGAAGCTAAGTGAATGAATAGATAAACTATAATCATGAAAAGTCTAGAAGGAAAATCTTTTCTATCTAACAAAACGTAAGTGCAACATGAGATTGCAATTGATCAAGCTCCCGAGGATCAAGAACCTTAGAACATAATACCTTTATTGACTCTAGGAATAATTTTGATGATTATAAAATATTGGACCATAAATACTATACTAACACTTTTCAAGTTATTAAGAATATTTTTATAGAGAGCTTTTCAATGGACAATCATCTATTGAAAACCTTATAGATCATTAAAACTATTTGTGAGCCATTAGAATTATAAGTTAGCTCTCAAGGTTCATTATAAACCTCTACATATCATGGTAAATCCTTTAAGAGAGTTTTTGTATCATAGAAGGAGTAGAGAGTTCAATTCTTATAATTAAAAATGTTTGAGTTAGTTAGAGAGTCCATGTATATCCTTAGAAGCCCTTGAAAGACCTTTGGAAGCATTAAGGAGCCAGATTACAATAAATTTCTTGAAAAATTGAATTTTTGGCTAAAAGAGCTGACTTCCATCAAGAGAAATGACTATGACTTCCATGAATACTATACTAACGCTTTTCAAGTTATTAAAAATATTTTTATAGAGAGCTTTTTAATGGACGATCATCTATTGAAAACCTTATAAATCATTGAAATTATTTGTGAGCCATTAGAATTATAAGTTAGCTCTCAAGGTTCATTGTAAACCTCTACATATCATGGTAAATCCTTTAAGAGAGTTTTTGTATCATGAAAGGAGTAGAGAGTTCAATTCTTATAATTAAAAATGTTTGAGTTGGTTAGAGAGTCCATGTATATCTTTAGAAGCCCTTGAAAGACCTTTGGAAGCATTAAGGAGCCAGATTGCAATAATTTTCTTGAAAAATTGAATTTTTGGTTGAAAGAGCTGACTTCCATCAAGAGAAATGACTCTGGCATGACACGGTGGTATGGCATTTAGACTGGCACGATGCAGAATAGCCGACTCTCTTTAAGCAAGCCTTCTCTCTCAGACAAGCAGAGAGCATGGTTTATAGACATAGTTTAGAGGAGCCTTCTCTCTCAGATAGGCAAAAAGCATGAATTTTTGACCCAATTCAGAAGAGCCGACTTTTGAGATTAGAGCTTTCTCTCTCATAAATAATAGAGAGTTGGATTTCTAGTTACTTTTCATTAGAGCTAACTCCTTCAGACAAGCTGACCCTCATTCCATAAATTGCTATAGTAATGACTAGCTCTAGAATTTGTAGAATTTATTTTTAAAGATTTTTAATGGCTTAATTTTACTTTCCAACATTTCCAAATAGCTAGAAATGACTAAGAACTAATGAAAAATTACTTGGAGAGTATAAAAAGAGGATTAAAGTTAAAGGAAAATAAATTTTTGAACATTTTTGAGGATGTTTCTTGTCAATCATTGCAAACAACAGAGAACTCAAGTACTGTCACTTGAAAATTCAAGAGAAGCATAACTCATTTTTATTTTTACCTATTCTATTGAAACATTAAGTGAGCTACTTAGAGAGAAATAAAGATTAATCTTTGAAAACTTGAAGAGTCTATAAGAGGAGCTTCATTGATAACCTTCTACTTTTTTTAGAGTTTATTTAGTTACTCTATTTTTATGTTTTTGAGATATTGTCTATTACAGTAGAGAGCTGAAGCCTGGGATTAGGTTTAGATTTTAATTGGTTGACCTTGAAAAATTAATTGGATTATTTGTTATCTTGAAAAATATTCATTATATTTGGATTGTTTGTGAGCCCAAAAACATTCATTATATTTGGATTTTGGTTTATTTGCCCAAAGCAAAACAAAATAGTTGTATTCTTGCAAGAATATAGCAAATTCTAAGAGGTTCTTGCGTACTAGATATAGGAGCTAGAATTACTCCAAACTACTTTAAATTCTATTATGTTTGTGTGTTTATTTGTCTCTCTATTTTTGTCTCCTATATTTCAATACTTGCACACTTCACTTGACATAGCACTTGGCTCACATACTTCATTTGAGTTTCAAAGGAATATACTTGTTTTAATTTTTCTCCCCTCTTGGGTTATCGATCTGGAAAATAAGTGGTATCTGAGCCACATTTTAGTACTATTAATTAAATGATTAAGAGAAAAAATCATGGCAACCCACAAGAGCACATCACTAGCTCAATAGACCTCCACTGTTCAATGGTACCAATTACACTTACTTGAAGGCTAGGATGACAATTTATATCTAGGCTATAAACTTTCAACTTTGGAGAGTAATTATTGAAGGTCCTCATACACCAACAAAGATGGTTGATAGTATTGACGTCCCAAAACCAAAAAATGAATGGGATGATCATGACATAAAGATGGCTAAGCTAAATGCAAAGGGCATGAACCTTTTAAATTATACACTAGACCCCAATGAGTTCAATTGGATTTTTACTTGTAAATTTTACAAAGTGATGCAGAACAGAAAAAAGAGATGATGCGATGCGGAAATAAATTAAGATTAATTCTTTTTTTTTTTATATTTTCAGAAATTGGCTTTGACTTAAAGGAAAGCTAAACTATATTGAAAGAAACTAGGTAATAATTGAAAGTACAATTTAAAATAAACTAGGTTATCAGAGTGGTTCAGAAGTAACGGATCACTGGGGGTTGAGAAACTCCCAGACCTAGGGTTTCGCTCTGAACTTTCAACAGGACAGAAATAAAGAGAAGAGATGGGTTACCGACCAGACAGTGATCTTCATAGAGTTTGGTGGAAGAACTCTCTCGAGCAGATTGTTGGATCCTCGGATTCGGATATCTTCACAATGGATCCTCCAATACTGGTCCTGTGGCTGAGTCGGCTTCTCCTGAACTTAAGATCTGGGAAAGAAGAAGAACAAGTGATGGAATCAGATACTCAAGGAAGCATTTACCAGATTGAAGAACTTGAAAGCTGATGTTGCTGAAATCCGGATTCTCCTAAAGGTTGATCTGGCTCCCTCTGGAATTTGCTCTGAATCTGAAGTATCCAGACTGGACCCGGATGCTGGTGGTCGGCCTTGACTTGGAGAGAGTGGCCGTGGGAGGTGGGGTAGGCTAGGGTTTGGTGGATTGAGGAGAATTATGGGCGGCTAGGGTTTTGGAGTGAAGTGGCTAACCTAGGGTTTTGGGATTGGAGATCTCACACCTCCTCAAGGTTCCTGGGGAACCCGGATTTACTCCCTCACGGAGCTCAACACCTGGATGCAAGTGCGGAAGAAAGAAAACACAGAGTTTGCTCACACATAAATTGGATTCATTCATCAGATAACTTTCAAATTTACAAGAAGGGTTTAATTTATAGGACTTTACAAGAGAGCAAGGTTTTACATCTTCCCATGTGGGACTAATAGGGTGGATCTTCAAATTAGGTTTGTAGGATCAATTCCCACACATATGGCCGGCCAAAAGGTTCCAAAAATGTTGATTGGTGGCTTCAAAAGGAAAGTGGGTGGCGCCTCCTAGCCTTGCTCTTCAAGAAAAAATATTTTTCCTTCCATGCTCGGTCTTATTTGGAAGTATTTGGGCACCTCCTAACCTTGCTCTTCAAGAGAAATTTCCTTCCTTTCATACCTGGTTTTATTTGGAATTACTTGGGTGCCTCCTAGTCTTCCTCCCCAAGCTTTGCTCCTTTCTTTTCATATCTTGGCTCTTATGGAAACACTTTGGCCGCCCCCTTGAATTGTGGATCCCAGATTGTCTTCTCCTTAAGTGGCGCATGAGAGAAGGGACCTGCTATCTTGTGGTGTGGGGACCAGAGCATACTGGATGTAGATGTGGTGCCCCGTGGACTCAGGCGTGTGGCTGAGAGTGTGGCTGGGAGTGTGGTGCCCACTTGCTTGGCCTTGGGAGAAAATGTGACACCCTGGAGAAGTCCTAGACTACTACTGAGTTAACATGACTCAACAAAATTAAATTGCAGGGACATACAGACTCAAGCTAAAATTGAGCTGATCAAGTCAACCCTTATTACAAACCAGAAAACCCTAATTCTTCGGGCAAGGTCAATCAGAGATCCAGATGGAGCCCTAAAGTCTTCTTCTGAGTCTGGTGCCCGCACCAATTCTCCCGGGGTGGGAGGAACTCGACCCTGTCGAGTATGGATCAAGTTGGCTCTAGTATCTCTCCAAGAGGTCTGGGTCCAATTCTTGTAATTCTTCTCGGGAGATCCAAGAGTCATCAGAATCTGGCCTTCCTTGCCAGCGGACCAGGTATCTTTGGTATCCTCGATTACGAGTAGAGATAACCTGATCATCCAGGATCTTTTCAATCTGCTCTTTCCTCACAGGCCAATTTTTTGGTGGACACACAGGGTTAGGTTCACTCTCAAGAGCAGGATTAGGCTCAAAAGGCTCACTGGGAATCACAGCTGACTCTCTATACTCTACTAGGTCTGTAATGTTGAAAGTGGAGCTAATGCCTAGTTCTGAAGGCAACTCGAGCACATAGGCTTTGGATCGTACTCTCTTCACCACTCTAAATGGTCCAGCTCCTCTAGCATGTAACTTTCTAACGGTTCCAGGTGGAAACCGTTCAGGCCTTAACCTAATCTTTACATAGTCTCCCTCATCAAAAGTTTTGACTCGCCTTTGAGAATCAGCCAACTTCTTATAAGTTTCATTACTTAAATTTATTTTGGCATGAATTTCTTTATGCAAGTCTTTTATATGTTGTGCAAAAACTTCGGCAGACTCGGAGACTCGTGTGTGTACTGGTAAAGGAGCTAGGTCAAGAGGTGTGTGAGGTTTGTAACCATGCACAATTTCAAATGGACTCTTACCTTTAGACCTATTGACCGAGTCATTGTATGCAAATTCAGCTCTAGGTAAGTACAAATCCCAATTCCTAATGTTTTCACCAACAAGATACCTTAATAGATTGCCTAAACTATGGTTCACTACTTCGGTTTGGCCATCAGTCTAGGGATGATAGGAAGTTGAAAACTAAAGTTTTGTCCCTAACTTATGCCAAAGGGTTTTCCAGAAATAGCTGGTGAACCGGACATCCCTATCTGAAACAATGGTCTTAGATAGGCCATGGAGTCGAACTATCTCATTAAAGAACAGGGTGGCTACCTTAGACGCATCAAATGTTTGGGAATAAGGCAAGAAATGGGCCATCTTGGAAAATCGGTCGACTCCAACACAGATAGAGTCATGCCTCCTCTGGGTCTTAGGCAAACCTAACCCAAAGTCCATGCTCACATCTTGCCAAGGACGATCTGGGACAGGGAGTGGGGTATAAAGGCCAGTGTTCTGTTTTCGCTGTTTGGCAACAACGCAGGTCCGACACCTAGCCACAATGTGTGCTACATCTCTTTTTAAGCTAGGCCAGAAAAAGTGGTCTTCAATAGCCAGGGTGGTCTTGTCTTTTCCGAAATGGCCAGCTAAACCTCCAGCATGAATTTCCCAAATCAAAAATTTCCTAAGAGAAGTTCTAGGGATGCAAAGCCTATTCTTAAAGAACAGAAAGCCATCTAAAAGGGTATAATCCTTATGATCACTAGATGGTCCTTGAGTTAGATCCTGGTACATAGTCTTAAAATCCGGACATGACTCATATTCCTCTTTGATATGCTCAAACCCTATGACTTCAGCCCTAACATAATTCAATAACAAAGATCGATGACTAAGGGCATCAGCTACCTTCTTTTCAGACCCAGCCTTATGTTTTAAAACAAAAGTATAGGACTGGATATACTCTACCCACTTAGCATGCCTAGGGTTAAGCTTCTTCTGGGAATTCAAGAATCTAAGAGCCTTATGGTTCGAAAACTGCACAAATTCTTGCGGTAGCAAATAATGTCTCCAGTAACGCAAAGCTTGCACTACCGCATAAAATTCCTTATCATAGGTAGAATACCTAAGCTTAGCATCATTAAGTTTTTCACTAAAGAATGCTACGGGATGGTTCTCTTGGCTTAGGACTCCACCTATGCTTACTCTTGAAGCATCACAGGCAACCTCAAATACCTTTGAAAAGTTGGGTAACCTCAAAATGGGTGCCTGAGTCATCCTATCCTTAAAATCTAGGAAGGCTTTATGGGCTGCTTTAGTCCACTGGAATTCTCCCTTCCTAATACAGTCTATGATAGGATCAACTACAGTACTAAACCCCTTGATGAATCGCCTATAGAAGGTAGCCAAGCCGTGGAAACTTCTGACTTCATGCATACTGGTCGGCTCTGGCCATTCTACTATGGACCTAATCTTTTCTGGATCAGCAGCCACGCCGTCAGGGGTTACTACAAAACCAAGGAAGATAATTCTACTGGTCATGAATTCACACTTTTTGAGATTACCGTAGAGACTATCATTCCTCAAAACTTGGCAGACTTGTCTAAGGTGGCCTAGGTGATCTGCAGGGGTCTTACTATAGATCAGGATGTCATCAAAATAGACCACTACAAACTTCCCTATGAAAGCTCTAAGTATCTGGGTCATAATCCTCATGAAAGTACTAGGGGCATTGGACAACCCAAATGGCATAACAACCCATTCATAAAGACCATCCTTAGTTTTGAAAGCGGTTTTTCACTCATCCCCTGGTCTAATCCTAACCTGATGATAGCCGCTCTTGAGATCAATTTTAGAAAAAAACCATTGCACCGGCCATCATATCTAGCATGTCATCTAGTCTAGGGATGGAAAACCTATACTTGATTGTGATTTTGTTGATGGCACGACTATCAACACACATTCTCTACGTGCCATCCTTCTTTGGGGTCAGAAGTGTAGGGACTGCACAAGGGCTAAGACTCTCTCTGATGAATCCCTTCCTCAACAATTCTCCAACCTGCTTTTGCAGTTCCTTATGCTCAGATGGATTCATCCTATAATGGGGCAAGTTGGGTAAAGTAGCTCATGGGACTAAATCTATGGAATGTTGGATATCCCTAAGAGGTGGAAGGTGGTCCGGCAGATCCTCGGGAAAAACATCCTTAAATTCTTCTAACAAAGGTTTAACTTCCTGAGGAGGCTCTGAGGGTGTAGGAGTCCTAAGTTCCTTAGCAGTCAACATCCAAATAGGTGAACCACTATGAATTTCTTGTTCTAGATCCTTAGCACTAATTAGGTTCACTCCAGTCTTCATCTCTCTAACCTTATTGGGTACCTTAGCTACCTTGTCCTTAGGAGGGACTGAATGGATTGTGATTTTCTTCCCATTAAAACTAAAGACACAGGTGTTGGATTTTCCTAAGAGGGTGGCATCATGATCATATAACCAAGGTCTTCCAAGAATTATACTGCTCACCCCCATGGGCAAGAGATCACACCAAATCTTCTCTTGATAGGATTGCATTTGGATTTGGACCTGACATCTAGACTGGATAGGTATAGAGGTAGAGTCTACCCAAGAAACCTTATAGGGGTTGGGGTGGGGGACTGGGGTTAAGCCTAACATTTTGACAGTGCTAGCAGAAATGGCATTCACACAGCTCCCACTATCTATGATGATTTTACATACCTTATCCCCTAGTTTAAGGAAAGTCTGTAGGATGTTAGTCCTACGCCAATCTTCCTGAACTCTATTCTGGGACAGGATGCATCTCACAACCCCTAATTGGTCAGACTCTGTGGATTTCTCCTCTCCTTCATACTCATCGACCAAATTCATTCCGGCCTCATAAACTTTTTCTTCAAACTCTTCATTGGGCCCGGAATTCTCTTCTTCTCCTTCTTCTATGTAAAGGGATCTACGAGGGCACTGGCTAGAAACATGACCTACCTTATGGCACTTAAAACAAGCTATGGCTGTGCACTGGTTGGAGATATGACCGGGCTTCTGGAACTTAAAACAGATGATACTAGAACTAGGGGTTCTCTGGGTGTCAGGTGCCTTACCTTTGTCCATGGGTCTAGGGGTGGGAATACCCTGATTAGGCTTGCTAGGGGTAACTTGGCTAGGTCCATTTCTTGGGATTGGGGCACTAACCCTAGAAGGCATGGGTCCTCTTTGAAACTTCTCAGTGTTCAGTGCAATCTAATAGGCTTGGTCTAAGTCAGTAACCTCTCTCAGAAACAACTCCCTCTTAATGTCTTCCCTAAGTCCAGCCCTAAACCTAGACAAAGTGACCTCATGGGCTTCACTCACATCACATCTCATCAGGTATTCATCAAAGGTGGTTATGTAGTCTGATATAGATCGGTTCCCTTGTTTCAAAGTCTGCCATTGGTCTAACAGATTCTGCTGGTATGAAATGGGTAGGTACTTATCTCTAAGCTTCTCTTTCATACCCTGCCAAGTGGTTATGGGCTCAACATTTCGTCTTCTAGTGGTTAGCTCAATGTTCCCCCAGTATAACCTAGCTTGACGTACCAACTTCATCTTGGCAAACTTGAACTTCCTTCCCTCAGACATGGCATACCACTCAATGTACTGGTCCATCTCACCCTCCCAATCAGAATACACCTTAGGGTTTAAGCTACCATCAAAAGTGGGTGCATCTAATTTGATGTTCCGAATGAACCTATCATCCATGTCTTCAGGCTCTGGGTCAGGCCTCCTATGATTAGGTTCAGGATCTCTGTATAAAGGTCTTCTAGGCTCCTGGTGTGGGTGAGGTTGAGGCACATTAAAATCTGGGTCAGGAGTCCAATTTTGATGTCTGGGTTCCTCAAGTACTTGGATTCGATCCCTAAGCTAGGTAAAATTCTCATTCATATCCTGACTTAATTTGTTCATACTTTCAGTAAGAGCTCTAACCATGGCCTCTAAATCAGGTTGGGTTTGACCAGGTTGGTAGGGTACTCCATTCCGGGTAGACATGATGATGCAAGCAAACACACAAAATGAGACTCAACTGACGACTACGGGCTAACTAGACCTAGAGCCCAAACTAGATGCCCAATCAGAGTGGCAAGCTAGTCTGTAGTAACTCGGGACTCAGCCAGGCAGGTGTAAGGGGAGTGTTAGGTCCCTAGATGCCAATCCTAGACACCAATCAGTGATTGGCCAGGTAGGTGGACCAGCACACAAGCCCTTCGGGAAAGAATCCCTGAACCATCGTTCTAGACACTGAGTACAAAGCACACACAGAGTAACTAGACAAACTAACTCAACACTAGCCTTGACCCGACTTGTTGATGTCCCTAGCCCACTAGGGCAAATTAAGTCTAATAAATTTTAAAATTAGGCTTAAGATCGAATGAGTGGGTGGTGGTTTTGGGCTAAGGAGAGGTTATCAACTCCTCCCCTTATCTTAGATGCTCAAATGCACTTAAGATGAATTAGGAGATGATTACTCAAAAAATTGAATTGCAGAAACACAAAAACAGAATTGCAGTAATTTAACTCTCAAAATTTCACGAAAACCAATAAATCACAGGAAAATTATGTAAAATAGCTTCAATTATACTGGTTCCAGCAAAACAAAAATCATGCAATTTAGAGTTACTTGTAATTAGAAACAATTCCTGTAATAAGATAGTTACAGACTAAAAACAGAGTGCTTCCCCCGTTTACAATTCCTGCTATGAAGTTGTAACCCAGCGGATCCCCTACACACCCTAGGAACACCCTGTGGAATGGAAAGAGGAGGTTTGCACCTCGCTTCGTTCCTAGGACCGGACGTCCTGGGGAGTCTACTTCGAGCAGACAAAGTAAAATGAGAGACACTCAAACAAGCAAACAAGACAGAAACCCTAGACAGGGCTCTGATACCAAAATGATGCAGAACGGAAAAAAGAGATGATGCGATGCAAAAATAAATTAAGATTAATTCTTTTTTTTTATATATTTTCAGAAATTGGCTTTGACTCAAAGGAAAGCTGAACTATATTGAAAGAAACTAGGTAATAATTGAAAGCACAATTTAAAAGAAACTAGGTTATCAGAGTGGTTCAGAAGTAACGGATCGCTGGGGGTTGAGAAACTCCCAGACCTAGGGTTTCGCTCTGAACTTTCAACAGGACAGAAATAAAGAGAAGAGATGGGTTACCGACCAGACAGTGATCTTCACAGAGTTTGGTGGAAGAACTCTCTTGAGCAGATTATTGGATCCTCGGATTCGGATATCTTCGCAATGGATCCTCCAATACTGGTCCTGTGGCTGAGTCAGCTTCTCCTGAACTCAAGATCTGGGAAAGAAGAAGAATAAGTGATGGAATCAGATACTCAAGGAAGGATTTACCAGATTGAAGAACTTGAAAGCTGATGTTGCTGAAATCCGGATTCTCCTAAAGGTTGATCTGGCTCCCTATGGAATTTGCTCTGAATCTGAAGTATCCGGACTGGACCCGGATGCTGGTGGTTGGCCTTGACTTGGAGAGAGTGGCCGTGGGAGGTGGGGTAGGCTAGGGTTTGGTGGATTGAGGAGAATTATGGGCGGCTAGGGTTTTGGAGTGAAGTGGCTAACCTAGGGTTTTGGGGTTGGAGATCTCACACCTCCTCAAGGTTCCTGGGGAACCCGGATTTACTCCCTCACGGAGCTCAACACCTGGATGCAAGTGTGGAAGAGAGAAAACACAGAGTTTGGTCACACATAAATTGGATTCATTCATCAGATAACTTTCAAATTTACAAGAAGGGTTTAATTTATAGGACTTTACAAGAGAGAAGGGTTTTACATCTTCCCATGTGGGACTAATAGGGTGGATCTTCAAATTAGGTTTGTAGGATCAATTCCCACACATATGGCCGGCCAAAAGGTTCCAAAAATGTTGATTGGTGGCTTCAAAAGGAAAGTGGGTGGCGCCTCCTAGCCTTGCTCTTCAAGAAAAAATTTTTCCTTCCATGCTCGGTCTTATTTGGAAGTATTTGGGCACCTCCTAACCTTGCTCTTCAAGAGAAATTTCCTTCCTTTCATACCTGGTTTTATTTAGAATTACTTGGGCGCCTCCTAGTCTTCCTCCCCAAGCTTTGCTCCTTTCTTTTCATATCTTGGCTCTTATGGAAACACTTTGGCCGCCCCCTTGAATTGTGGATCCCAGATTGTCTTCTCCTTAAGTGGCACATGAGAGAAGGGACCTGCTATCTTGTGGTGTGGGGACCAGAGCATACTGGATGGAGATGTGGCACCCCCTGGACTCAGGCGTGTGGCTGGGAGTGTGGCACCCACTTGCTTGGCCTTGGGAGAAAATGTGACACCCTGGAAAAGTCCTAGACCACTACTGAGTCAACATGACTCAACAAAATTAAATTGCAGGGACATACAGACTCAAGCTAAAATTGAGCTGATCAAGTCAACCCTATTACAAACCAGAAAATCCTAATTCTTCGGGCAAGGTCAATCAGAGATCCAGATGGAGCCCTGAAGTCTTCTTCTGAGTCTGGTGCCCGCACCACAAAGAAAATTTGGAATAGACTTCAAGTCATACATGATGGCACTAATCAAGTTAACAATTCAAAAATTAACTTATGCACAATTATTTATTATTCAAAATGGAACCCAGTTAGATCATTTTTGAAATGTTTATAAGGTTTACTGATATTTTTAATGATCTTATAAGTCTTGGCAGGACATACTATAATGGTAATTTGGTAGATAAAATCCTTCAATCATTATTGGATAAGTGGGATACAAAGATCATTGCAATTCAGGAAGCAAAGAACCTCAATAACTTCACATTAGAAGGGTTTTCTTTGATGGCCTATGAATTGAACATGAAGCATCACAACAAAGAGGAATGAAGAAAGAAGAAAACTATAACTCTCAAAGTAGCAACTTCAGATAAGAAAGAAGAAGAAGAAAGTCCATCATTTGATGAAGAGTTAGGAGATGAGGACAAGGCTTTTATAATGAAAATGTTTAGGAGATTTATGGACAAGGGCAGATCAAAATATAGGAGGAGATATTTGGCTAAGGAAAAGCCAAGGAAAAAGAAAAAAAAGGACAAGGATCAATAACCCATATATTATGAGTGCAATAAAATGGGACATTACTGATTTGACAGTCCAAATCTAAAGAAAAGTTACAGGAAGAGCAAAAAAAAGAAATCTATGATTGCTACATTAAGTGACACGGTATCCTCCTTGGTGGCTGATGTGGCCACATGCTTCATGATCTCCCATCCAAAGAAGATGGTGGGTCCGCTTGTTCTATGAGGAGATCGGCCAGGTCCGCACCTCGACCCCACCTTGACCATGTGTTTCTCCACCTCGAACATGTACTTCTCCACCTTGGCCATGTACTTCTCCACCTCGGCCCCACCTCGACGACATCCTTCTCCACTCGGCCATGTACTTCTCCACCTCGGCCCCAGCTTGGCCATGCACCTCAGTACCTCGGCCTCACTTTGGCCAAGCGGGAAGTTCGGCCTCGTGGTAGTCCAGTTCATCTCGGCACCTCAGCCCGTGCCGGTCCAGCTCTACATGCCCATAAGAAGTCCTTCCGCTCGCATGTTCCCATACCGCGCGGCACTCTCCACTCGTGTGGGGTCCAGCTCCAATGCCAGGCTCCCACTCGTGGCATGCCAGGCTCCCACTCATGGCATGCCGGGCTCATGCCGGGCTCCCGCCCACAGCACGCCGGGCTCCCGCCCACGGCATGCTGGGCTCACTCCCATGGCACGCCAGGCTCCCACTTGTGGCACATCCACGCCTTCCGCCCACCTCAGCTCCAGCCCGCACCGGTCTGGCATGCCTGTGCGCCTAGTACGGCACGTGTGGCCACCTTAGCTCAGCCTGCTCCAGTGCCTGGTCTCCCGCAGGGATGTGCACCTCGGCCTCATCTTCACCAGGGCACCACACCTTCATGCCCAATCTGGATGCCCGGTCGACTCCGGATCCGCCTCCACCCATGGTGCACCCAGCTCCAGTCTGGCTCCATTCGGCTTGCCCGCGCTATTGGTACTCCGCCCGTGCGATGCCCTTGCCCAGTCTGGCATGACCTCCCCCAGCTCAGCCCGCAGGCTCCAATCCAGCGCGGCGGCCAGTATGGTGTGACCCCGAGCCAATCCAGCACCGCCTCCATGCCACAGTCAAGATGCCCGCTCCAGGGCACGACCCCATGAAAGGATTATGCCCTATAAGCCAATATTTGTATCTCCCAGACCATTGTAAATTGACAAGTTAATAAAGGCAATATTTTTTTCATCATTCGCTGTGTCATTATATGATGAACCCCATAGGTTAGGGCTATGGTCCTAGGACTATGATGAGATCATACCAGTGAGATCTAAGGCCTTAAAACCCTAATCTAGAATATTCCTAGTCATAGGAACCCTGAGTTGGGGATCAGGGTTTCCGGTAAGACTGGCACATCCTATGTATGCTGAAAAGGGTGACTGCTCTCACAGTCACTTGTGTAGGACACTAATACAAGGATGTGGGTGCTCATTAGCGAATGAGTTCACTGAATAGATCCAGTTTGAGAACATCTAATGGAGCCTTAGCTGCATGTCAATAGATGTTTCTCATAGTGGGAGTTGTACAAGTAGTCCTATGACCTGAGACTGCCATAATACCTTATGTACATGAACCCATGCTTTGGTTCAATCTCATTCATGACACTGGGTCATGCACAAGGTTGATGCTGGGTGTGGTGAATTGTATATGAAGGAAATGAGTAGGTCAACAAGGAATTGATCACACCTAGTAGGAGGAGATTGCATCCAGCCAAATTAGGTCAGATGATGATTCAGGAAATCTTTGATCAAAGTACAGATATTAGAAATGATTTCTAATATCGAATTAATTGAATCATTAGTGTATGACTGAGCAGGGAATGAGTATAAACTGGATTTGACATGATTCCATATCCATAGTTATATTCGGGATGCAAGATGATTGAAGGATCGAATTGTACGGGAACTTTTCACTGAAGGGTAGTTTTGGAATTTCACCAGAATTTCCATATCTTCCGGGTAGACATGACACGTTGCTAGACGTCAATCTTGTCTTGTGGGTTGATCAAATTAAATGGTTTAATTGGATCACTAATTAGGAGGAGTCCTAATTGACTGACTCGAGTTAGCTCGATTTGACCTAAATCGATTAGAATGAGTTCTGATCAAATTAGGTCAACTTGCACTCGAACCCACTGCTGGCTAAGTATGGAACCCAATGGGTCACACACTTAGGATAGATAATCAAGGTTTTAATTTGGAATTAAATCTCGTTTGCAGATGAACACACTAGCATGTGTTGCAAACCATGGCTTCTACTTGAATCGGATTCGAGTTAGGGTTCCGATTTGGTCTTTTTTAGATCCAAATTCATTCCGGTTTGAATCTAATTGAAGATTCAAGACATTGGGCTAATAGTAGGCTAGCAATTGGGCTAACCTAAGAGGCTAAACCCCTTTCCCACATCGCCTAAGCCCTTTCCCCTCTTTTCCCACGCGCGCGCGCAAGGAGAAGAGTCCACGCGCGCGTGGACTCTCTCCAAGCGGCGTTTCTGCGTGAGAAAAGAAAGGAAGTCGGCATTTTTGGCTGAAGAGGCATGGAAGAGAGTCCACCTAGGCGTGGACTCTTCAAAAAAAATAGAATTACCATGAAAAAGAAAAAAAAAAACACCGAAGGGGCGTGACTCTTCTTTCTGCGCGCGCCCTTCTGTGTTTTTCGCGATTCTTCCTTGCATCTTCCCATCCCAAAGGCCGTGAGATTAATCCCAAGGGCCGCGAGATAAAGGGAAAGGATGTGAGAAGGGTGAGAGGGACGTGAGAGGATGATTACAGATGAGAAGGCGCCTCTCTGTCGCCTATTTAAGGAGAAGACTTCACCGTAAAAATCATTCCAGATTTTCCACGGCGAAGCCTTGCTTCTTTTTCCTTCTCCCTCTCCAGAAGATTGTTTCCCCCTCCTCTCTTTCCTCTTTGATTCCTTTACAGAGCCTAGGCTCTGTCGAATCTCATAACAGAAGGAGAGTCAGAGAGAAACTCTCCGACGGTAAAGGAAGAAGGCGCCTCTCCTTTCTTTCTTACATTAAGATAATCTTGTCTTAATTTTCTTCTCCCTCCAAGACAAGCCTTGTCCCATTTTAGGACAAGGGCTTATTCTTAAGACAAGAGTGTCTTAAGGGGCCAAAGTTACTAGAAGACGAGGAGAAGGGTAAGAGAGAAGGTTTAGTCCCAGTTTGGCTAGAGGAGTCCTAGCCAATAGCCCATATATCAAGTTCTTAGGGTAGAACTTGATTGGAAGGAACCCAATTAAGGAGTCAGTGTCTTGATCATCTGCCCGTGTGGATCACCATCGGAGGGCGGACAAGTGGATGCCTGGTGTGTTCAAGAGGCTACTCAATTTGGAGTTCATTTCTGCATCAGACTGGTAATAGCGATCTGAGGTTAGTATTTAAACAATATTTAAATTTGGACATGCATGTAGTCACAGTTTTAATTGCTAATAAGGAGATTTTGGGATTAGGGTTCGGACCTGATTTCATAAATTTTTGAAATCCACGCTTCCGCACTGGTTCCCGAACCCAACAGTGGTATCAGAGCCTCCTTATTAGGATTAAAACTTATGCAGTTCAATTCATGATGTAGTATCATGTTAAAGTTTTTATATTGATGCATAATACATGTCTTTGATTGAACATGAGTTTGATGATTGCCACCAGTTAGGGTTTTCCACTGAAACCCTAATTGTCTTAGAGATATGATTAGCCCTGGAGCCATCATACTGAAATAAGGTTGCCCTGGCATAATGGTGTATCCATTATGTGGTAAATGGTTGTCCTAGTATGATGGCACACATTTCACATATTTGCTTAGTTTAAAGCATGTATTAATATATGTGATAGATTTTAATTGAATGTGCTGGCATTGCATGAATCCCTCTTAAAATTATATTAAGTGGTAGTATAGTTAACCGATAAGCATTATTAGTCATGATGGATAATTAGTCATTTCGGTGTCTAGAAAGGTGGTTCTGGGAAGGTAAAGGGAATCGTGGTTTTTAATTGGTTCCGTTGACTGACCTGGCCAATTTTAAATTGGTGTCTAGGAAAGCAACGGGGGGACCCCCACATCTCTTCCACTAGCCTGGCCGATCTGATTGATTTAATTCTTGACTAACATGCTTGGTGTTAAAATACTATTATTGGCCTTCCTTCATGATAGGTCATTATTGTGTTACGATCTATACTAGGTTTGTTGTGTACACACAAGACCTAATATGGTGACTAACACAATTTTTGGCCTAATACAATTATTTGTTTATGGCATGATTTAAAGTAATATTTTGTTGTGTACACACAAGGGTATTACTATTAAAGTCATGACTATATGGCTATGAAGGGTCTTACTTAACTAAAATATTATAGTTTGTTGTGTATACACAAGGCTATTAATATTTTAGAGGCCGGGATAAGTTGAGAATTGTACGGGTTACAATTAGAAAGAGTTTTCCTACCTATGAACTTATATAAGATTTGTTGTGTACACACAAGGTCTTTTATAAGGGATTGGGATCTCAACCCCACTAAGAAAGACCAATTAAGATTTTCTCGATCATCGTATAGAGGGTTATGATGCTCGATAAAATAGTGGGAGACATAATTAAATTAAAGTCCTAATTTAATTATGTGTTGTCATTTCATGGTTGTTTGCTTAAGTATTGTTCTTTGTTTAAATGTAGATAAATGGCCTCTTCACTCTCACTCCGTAGTATTTTAGATGCCAACAAATTGACTGGGCCTAATTATGTTGATTGGCTGAGAAATTTAAAAATAGTACTCAGTCAAGAAAGAATTTCCTATATTCTTGATACCCCAATTTTGGAACCACCAAGGGAAGATGCCTCGCAAGAGGAGAAGACCACATATAATATGTGGCAAAATGACTCACTTACTGTCAAGTGCGTTATGCTTGCCTCTATGACTAATGAGTTGCAGAGGCAGCATGATAGCATGGATACTAACTCCATACTGCTCAATTTAAAAGAGCTTTATGGAGAACACAGTAGAACTGCTAGATATGAAATATCTAAGCAGTTGTTCCGTGCAAGGATGACAGAAGGTACATCAGTACAAGACCATGTATTAAAGGTAATTGATCTAATCACTCGATTAGGTCAATTAGGTTTTGTAATGGATGGGGAGTTGAATCAAGACTTGATCTTGCAATCACTCCCAGAGTCATTTTCACAGTTTGTTCTTAATTACCATATGAACAAACTTAATTCTTCCTTGCCTGAGCTGTTGAATATGTTGAAGACAGCAGAGAGCCATGTAAAGAAAAATAAGGCTCCAGTTCTTCTTGTGGATAAGAAGAAGACGGGCAAAAGGGGTTCCAGTAAGAGGATGAATCCCAAAGGGGGCATTAAGAAGAAGAAAGGAAAGAAGGCCTCCGGACAGATGACCTGCTTTCATTGTGGCAAGCCGGGTCATTGGAAAAGGAACTGCAAGGTTTACCTTGCAAGTGTGAAGCCTGGTGCATCAGAGGCACCAAAAGGTATGAAAGAAGTTCATACTATTTTGTCATTGGATTCTTCCATTTCAAATACTTGGGTGTTGGATACCGCCTGTGGTCATAACATCTGCAAATCATTGCAGGGACTTCAGGGGCTTAAAGTATTGAAGGAAGGTAACTTTGAGCTCTACGGTGCTGGAGGGGACCCCATCCAAGCAGAAGCTGTAGGGACTTATATTTTGAAGTTACCTTCAGGGAAGATCTTGGAGCTAAGGAATTGTTACTATATGCCAAAAATCATTAGAAATATCATATCTGTACCCTTGTTACTTAAACAAGGATATACTATGAATGTAATGAGCAGTGGCTGCTCAATTTCTTTATCTAATGAAATTATATGTTATGGCATATTCTGCAATGGTCTATTAACTCTTTCCACTAATGACAATATTTTTCATGTTTCTAACAAACGGAAAAGAGATGATGTAAACAATACCTTACTTTGGCATTGTCGACTTGGACATATTAGTGAGACTAGGATTAACAAGTTATACAAAGAAAATTTCTTTGATCCTTATGACTATGAGTCATTAGGAACTTGTGAATCATGTCTCATGGGTAAGATGACCAAGACTCCATTTAGTGGACATGGAGAAAGGACAAAAGAGTTATTGGGACTCATACACACAGATGTATGTGGGCCTATGACAACTCAAGCCTATGGTGGATACTCATACTTCATCACATTTACTGATGATTTTTCAAGGTATGGATTTGTGTATCTAATGAAACATAAGTCCGAGGCTTTTGAAAAATTTTTAGAGTATCAAAGTATGGTAGAGAAACAGACAGGAAAAAGTATAAAGATCCTCCGATCAGATAGAGGAGGTGAGTACTTATCCACTGAGTTTCTTGATCACCTTAAAGATAAGGGGATCATCTCTGAATGGACTCCTCCTTACACACCACAATTAAATGGTGTTGCTGAAAGGAGGAATCGTACTTTATTGGATATGGTACGGTCCATGATGTGCTTCACGGAGTTACCTTTTTCTTTCTGGGGATATGCTTTGGAAACAGCAACTTATATCTTGAATAGAGTACCATCTAAAACTGTCTCTAGCACTCCATATGAATTATGGAGAGGTAAGAAGCCCAATCTTAAGTATATTAAGATATGGGGATGTCCAGCCTATGTAAAAAGAAATTTTGGACATAAACTAGACGCTAGAGCAGACAAATGTCTATTTATGGGATATCCTAGAGATAGTATAGGATATCTGTTCTACCACCCTACTGAACAAAAGGTTTTGGTCAGTAGGCATGCCACTTTTATGGAAAAGGAATTCATCCTACAAAAGGGCACTGGTAGAAATATCGAACTTAATGAGATTCAACAAATAGACACTTCTCAGTCAAGTAACAACATAGTTAATATAGAACCTGAACACACTCCAATCCGTAGGTCTGATAGGGTGCGACAGGCACCTGAGAGGTATGGGTTCATAATTGAAAATAATGAAGCCCAAATCATTCAAAATGATGAGCCTCTAACCTATACGGAAGCAGTCATGAGTAGAGACTCAGACAGATGGCTGGAAGCCATGAGATCCGAGAAGGACTCCATGTATGTCAACCAAGTATGGTCTTTGGTTGATGCACCAGAGGGTATTAACCCTATTGGGTGTAAATGGGTCTATAAAAGGAAGATTGGGGCAGATGGCCAAGTTGAAACTTATAAAGCCAGATTGGTGGCTAAGGGTTTCAGACAAAAACAGGAAATAGATTATGATGAAACATTTTCCCCTGTTGCCATGCTCAAATCTATTCGGATTATGCTTGCTATAGCAGCATATCATGATTATGAGATCTGGCAAATGGATGTAAAAACTGCATTCCTCAATGGTTTCCTTGAGGAAGAGGTTTATATGTCACAGCCAGAACGTTTTGTCTTGGAGACTAAACCTAATCAGGTATGTAGGCTAAAGGAATCCATTTATGGATTAAAGCAAGCATCCAGGAGTTGGAACATCCGATTTGATAAAACAGTCAAAGAATTTGATTTTTTCAAAAATGAGGATGAACCTTGTGTGTACAAGAAAACTAGTGGGAGTGCCATAGTTTTCTTAGTTCTATATGTTGATGATATACTTCTTATTGGGAATGATATCCCAATGTTACAATCAGTCAAAGTGTGGTTATCGAAACAGTTTTCCATGAAAGACTTGGGAGAAGCATCCTATATACTGGGTATAAAGATCTATAGAGAAAGATCAAGAAGGATGCTAGGCTTGTCCCAGTCTAGGTACATTGACCAGGTGCTAAAGAGATTTAGCATGGAGGAAAGTAAAAGAGGTTACTTACCTATTGGTCATGGCATACGTCTTTCTAAGAGGATGTCTCCTAAGACACCTGAAGAAAGAAATAGAATGAATTCTATACCTTATGCTTCGACTATAGGGTCGATTATGTATGCTATGTTATGTACCAGGCCTGATGTGGCATATGCCTTGGGTGTAGCCAGTAGATTTCAGGCTGATCCAGGAGAGGATCACTGGAAGGCTGTGAAAAATATTCTTAAGTACCTGAGAAGGACTAAGGATATTTTTCTTTTATACGGAGGATCTGATCTTAAACTAGAAGCCTATTCAGACTCTAGTTTTCAATCAGACCCAGATGATAGTAAATCCATTTCAGGGTATGTCTTTACCTTGAATGGTGGAGCAATAAGTTGGAAGAGCACTAAACAGCAGACTGTAGCTGACTCAACTACCGAGGCAGAGTACATAGCTGTCAGTGAAGCCGCCAAGGAAGCTGTCTGGATGAAGAAATTCATCACAGAGTTGGGAGTAGTTCCTGAGATTGAGAACCCGGTGCCACTCTATTGTGATAACACTGGAGCAGTTGCTCAAGCTAAGGAACCGAGAGCCCATCACAAGTCCAAGCACATTCTGAGACGCTTCCATCTTGTTCGAGAGATAATCGAGAGATAAGAAGTCTGCATCAATAGAGTGGATACAAAGAACAACATAGCAGACCCGTTCACTAAGGCTCTACCACAGCGGGAGTTTTATCGCCACCTCGATTGTATGGGGTTAAAGAATAAGAGCGATTGGCTTTAGTGCAAGTGGGAGATTGAAAGGATTATGCCCTATAAGCCAATATTTGTATCTCCCAGACCATTGTAAATTGACAAGTTAATAAAGGCAATATTTTTTTCATCATTCGCTGTGTCATTATATGATGAACCCCATAGGTTAGGGCTATGGTCCTAGGGCTATGATGAGATCATACCAGTGAGATCTAAGGCCTTAAAACCCTAATCTAGAATATTCCTAGTCATAGGAACCCTGAGTTGGGGATCAGGGTTTCCGGTAAGACTGGCACATCCTATGTATGCTGAAAAGGGTGACTGCTCTCACAGTCACTTGTGTAGGACACTAATACAAGGATGTGGGTGCTCATTAGCGAATGAGTTCACTGAATAGATCCAGTTTGAGAACATCTAATGGAGCCTTAGCTGCATGTCAATAGATGTTTCTCATAGTGGGAGTTGTACAAGTAGTCCTATGACCTGAGACTGCCATAATACCTTATGTACATGAACCCATGCTTTGGTTCAATCTCATTCATGACACTGGGTCATGCACAAGGTTGATGCTGGGTGTGGTGAATTGTATATGAAGGAAATGAGTAGGTCAACAAGGAATTGATCACTCCTAGTAGGAGGAGATTGCATCCAGCCAAATTAGGTCAGATGATGATTCAGGAAATCTTTGATCAAAGTACAGATATTAGAAATGATTTCTAATATCAAATTAATTGAATCATTAGTGTATGACTGAGCAGGGAATGAGTATAAACTGGATTTGACATGATTCCATATCCATAGTTATATTCGGGATGCAAGATGATTGAAGGATCGAATTGTACGGGAACTTTCCACTGAAGGGTAGTTTTGAAATTTCACCAGAATTTCCATATCTTCCGGGTAGACATGACACGTTGCTAGATGTCAATCTTGTCTTGTGGGTTGATCAAATTAAATGGTTTAATTGGATCACTAATTAGGAGGAGTCCTAATTGACTGACTCGAGTTAGCTCGATTTGACCTAAATCGATTAGAATGAGTTCTGATCAAATTAGGTCAACTTGCACTCGGACCCACTGCTGGCTAAGTATGGAACCCAATGGGTCACACACTTAGGACAGATAATCAAGGTTTTAATTTAGAATTAAATCTCGTTTGCAGATGAACACACTAGCATGTGTTGCAAACCATGGCTTCTACTTGAATCGGATTCGAGTTAGGGTTCCGATTTGGTCTTTTTTAGATCCAAATTCATTCCGGTTTGAATCTAATTGAAGATTCAAGATATTGGGCTAATAGTAGGCTAGCAATTGGGCTAACCTAAGAGGCTAAACCCCTTTCCCACATCGCCTAAGCCCTTTCCCCTCTTTTCCCACGCGCGCGCGCAAGGAGAAGAGTCCACGCGCGCGTGGACTCTCTCCAAGCGGCGTTTCTGCGTGAGAAAAGAAAGGAAGTCGGCATTTTTGGCTGATGAGGCGTGGAAGAGAGTCCACCTAGGCGTGGACTCTTCAAAAAAAATAGAATTACCATGAAAAAGAAAAAAAAAAACACCGAAGGGGCGCGACTCTTCTTTCTGCGCACGCCCTTCTGTGTTTTTCGCGATTCTTCCTTGCATCTTCCCATCCCAAAGGTCGTGAGATTAATCCCAAGGGCCGTGAGATAAAGGGAAAGGATGTGAGAAGGGAGAGAGGGACGTGAGAGGATGATTACAGATGAGAAGGCGCCTCTCTGTCGCCTATTTAAGGAGAAGACTTCACCGTAAAAATCATTCCAGATTTTCCACGGCGAAGCCTTGCTTCTTTTTCCTTCTCCCTCTCCAGAAGATTGTTTCCCCCTCCTCTCTTTCCTCTTTGATTCCTTTACAGAGCCTAGGCTCTGTCGAATCTCAGAACAGAAGGAGAGTCAGAGAGAAACTCTCCGACGGTAAAGGAAGAAGGCGCCTCTCCTTTCTTTCTTACATTAAGACAATCTTGTCTTAATTTTCTTCTCCCTCCAAGACATGCCTTGTCCCATTTTAGGACAAGGGCTTATTCTTAAGACAAGAGTGTCTTAAGGGGCCAAAGTTACTAGAAGATGAGGAGAAGGGTAAGAGAGAAGGTTTAGTCCCAGTTTGGCTAGAGGAGTCCTAGCCAATAGCCCATATATCAAGTTCTTAGGGTAGAACTTGATTGGAAGGAACCCAATTAAGGAGTCAGTGTCTTGATCATCTGCCCGTGTGGATCACCATCGGAGGGCGGACAAGTGGATGCCTGGTGTGTTCAAGAGGCTACTCAATTTGGAGTTCATTTCTGCATCAGACTGGTAATAGCGATCTGAGGTTAGTATTTAAACAATGTTTAAATTTGGACATGCATGTAGTCACAGTTTTAATTGCTAATAAGGAGATTTTGGGATTAGGGTTCGGACCTGATTTCATAAATTTTTGAAATCCATGCTTCCGCACTGGTTCCCGAACCCAACACCCCATGCCAATCCACCTAGTCTCCACCCTCCGGCACACCCCCGCGCAAGTTCGGTGATCCCGCACCCGATCCGGGCCGATCCGATAGGACGCCCGCTCCGATTTGGCCATCCTGGACCCCAGGTCCACTCTGTGCAGTGTGCCTATGCCCGGTCGACTCCAGCTCCGGTGCTAAGTCTGCACGCGGGAAGCATGGCACGGTCCAGCTCCGGTGCCAAATCTGCCTGAAAGAGGCCTCCACCTGCTTCGGTGCCCAATCCACCTCGGCTACGGTAGCTCCTAGTCTGGCGCGACCTCGCCTGGTCTGCCCGCATCTCTTGCCCAGCTCTACACTTCGCCTCTGCCGGTCCAGTGCTCCCGCGCCCCAGGTCCGGCCCATTCCGGCGGGATGCCCATGCCAGTTAGGCTCTACCTCTCTACCAGTTCGGCTTTGCCCATGCCAGTTCGACTCCACCTCTGCACCGGTTCGACACTCCTCCACACAGTCCGGCTTCGCTCGGTGCACCCCTGAGCCAATCCGGCTCGGCTGGAGGGCAGCAGCAGTCCCTCTCCAGTGGGGTTCCGTGCATGTAAAGAGACTGCATGTCTTGCCTTGGTCCACGTGAGGGGAGTTTATGCCTGCCCCGTGCACCTTGGTCCGCATGCATGAGGAGCATCGTGCCGTGCATCTCGAACCATGGGCACGAAGGACCTCTGCCTGTCTTGTCTTGATCCGCATGCCACAGTCTGTCTCCATCCCAAGTACGCTTCTCAATGTATAGGTATGGAAGAAGTCTGAATGGTAGTCCGACTTGTAAAATCACCATCCCTAGTGCGCCTCCTACAAGGAAGGCCATATTAAAGCCCCCAGGACATAGTTTACACTGATCGGGAAGGAGTGCCCCATCAAAGGCACTGTGCTCCTTCACCAACCTTCTGAACCACTCAGAAGGAGAAGGTTCACCAACCCTTCTAAGCCTTCCAGGCCTGCAAAAGCCTCACAGGCCTATGCCAAGAAGAACGCTTCTCCCTGAACAACAAGAGTTGCTCGTCTACATAAGCCTAGCATGAAAAGGTAAGGAGGGTAAGAGCTGAAAGACTCTCTTCAGTCCTGCATTATCTTCCATTTATCTTCCATTTTTATCACTCTCTGGAAGTAAGAAAGTTCTCTAAGCTCTCTACCTCAGTGGTCTTCTGTTCCCCTTGATCATTCCACTGACTTGATCATCGGAGTGTCTTTGCCGGAATCCCTAGCCCAGGTCTCCCTTGTTTTGCAAGTTCGCCCGACGGAGGGAGTCAGTTTACGAGGTCGACGATCGAGCATCCGACGGGAGATACCCGATGCACTGGAGCTACGGGCCACGACGATATATGCGGCAACAACAGTAATGAATCAAGCTCTAATGAAGAGGAAGAGTAAACAAAATCATCAACCTATACTCTATGGCTTTAAAAGATGAGGTATGTGCTGAACCTAATATTGAATTTACATTTGATAAGCTTTATTCTGTATTTTATGATTTATTAGCTAAATTTAAGAAGTAGGAGTAAAGAATAAAACTTTAAAGTAATCAAATGATGTGTTACTAAAAGAAAGAGATGATGCTTTAAAGAAAAATGAAATGATGGAAAAAGAGCTGAATGATATACTTGTAAGAAACAAGATTTTGGAAAAGGAAAAGAATGAAGGGCTTGATGAACTTAAAGTTCTAAATCAAGAGAAGGAAGTTCAAAAACTCAAACCTTTGGTTGATAAGCTAATATTGAGTTCAAATAAACTAGAGTTAATTCTCAAAAATTAAAGGGAATCAAATGATAGAATTGGAATTAGATACAATTTAAATTTCAGGAATAGATTTTTTGCAATTAAGTTTTCAACATCTAACATAGTACAAAAATCAAATATTATTTATTTTTTGTGATAAAAGAATTGGATATAAAGTTATGAATGTAGTTTAAGAAAGAAAAATAAAAATATAGTTAAGAAAGTTTGGGTTTTCAAAGGAACCATGATGACTAATCCCAAAGGATCCAAGAAAGTTTGGATACCTAAAAACCCCACTTGATTTATCTTACAAGAATGTCTTGCAATCCATGGATAAAAAATAAGATGGTACTTAGATAGTAGCTGTTCAAAATATATGACGAGTGATAAGAAAAAATTCTTCATCCTAAAAAAAAAGAAGATGATATTGTAACCTTTGGAGATAATGGTAAGGAAAGAATCATTGATACTGGTAAGATCAAAATCACCACTTCTATATGAAAGAATTATGCCCTAAAAACCAATCATAGTTATTGTATCAGTGGCATTTTTTTATTTTGCCAACTCAAGATTGATATTAATAAAGGTAATTTTTGATTCATTATATGTTGTATCTTATATTTTAATTATAAGATTATGATAAACCCCATAGGTTAGGGTAATGGAATTAAGATTATGATGGAGATCATAATGGTGAGACCTAAGTTCCTATAAACCCTAATCTAAAATGTTCCTAGTCATTGGATCATCAATTCAAAGATCGATGAATCCGAAAAGACTAACACATCTAATGTATGCTCGATGGAGAGGGTGGTTGGTCTCATAGCTACTTGTGTAAAGACACTAATACAAGGATGTAGATGCTCATTAGGCTATGAGTTCATTGAACTAACCCGATAAGAGAACATCAAATAGAAGTCTTACTTACTTGTCAAAAGAATGTTCTTTTAGTGGGAGTTGTGCATGTGATCCTTAGACTTGAGACTACCATAGTATCTTATGTACATGAATCCATGTTTTGGTGCATACTCATTCATGGAAATTAAGTCATGTATGGGGTTCTTCTAGATACGGTGGATTGTGTATGAAGGTAATGAGTAGTCAATAAAAAATCGATCACTCCTAATAAGGGAAGAAGTTATCCCATGTAATATCTTCGATTGATGACTCAGAAAGTCTTTGATCAAAGCATGATGAGATTAAATAGGATTTCTAATATTTCATTGATCGAGTCTTCATTATTAAATTGAGATTCAAAAGGATTAAGTGCTAGGGTTTGACATTTATTCATGCCCATCACTTAATTGGGATAAAGGGAGATCGAAGGATTGAATTGTATGGTAACTTTTCATTAAAGGATATTTTAATAATTTTTACTAAATTTCCCATCTTTCGGGTAGGCATGACAGTTACTTGATGTCAATCATGTCTCGTAGATTTTTATGAATCAAATTTATTGGACTCAAGAGTCAATTCGGAAGCAGGTTCGAATTAGCAACTTAGGTCAGCTCAATTTGACCTAATTAGGTCAATCGAGTTTGATTTGATCGAATTGGCTTGGACCTGGACCTACTGCTGGTTAGATGTGGAACTCAAAGAATCACACACATTAGAAAATTGGCCAAGAAAGTCAATTATATTTTATTAAAATCATGGGATCCTAATTGGCTTGATAATTGATATACTAGCATATGTTGGCTAGCCCAACTCCTAATCCAATTAGATTGAGTCAGCTTGCTTGCTATTTTGGCTAATCAATTTAAGTGGAACTTAAATTGAGTTATATCCTAATTAGGACAATATTTTTCTGATTTTATTTATATTTATTTGGGCCTTATCTTGATTTATGGAAGAGTCCTACTAGCATTGGACTCTTGGCGCCTAGATAAATATGCGCCATGCTATGTGTGTGCAGAAGGACCAAGAGTTCTTCTCCTAATCAATCATAATTTCTAGATAAACTCTAAAATTTTCTCCCTTATCTCTATGCCCAAATAAGTTGGCTTTGATTGGTCAAAAGTGGATGAATTTGGCATGAATAAGAGGCGCACATATTGAAGGGTCGCATCCCTTCAATATGACACGAATACAAGGAGCTAGAGTCCTTCTGTTTGAAAGCTCTTAATTTCTTCGATATGCATCTTGGGATCCCACACCCCTTGGCTTATTTCTAACCGGTAATATGCCACATGGAATATAAAGAAAATTGCTAGAAAATCAAAGAGACATTTATATGTCTCTTGGTGCATGAAAGGATTTTTCATGATAAGTCTATTCATCCAAAAGACTCCTTTGCTTGAAGGGTCTTATCAAAGGGCTCAAAAAGAGAGTTATCAGGCACCTCATCTCTCTCTATAAATAGGCATCAATAATCTAATGTTAGGAAATTCAATTTTGATCCAAAGAAATCCACTTTCTATTTTCTCTTCCATCTTAAGACAAGGCTTGTCCTTTTAAGACAAGACTTGTCGTTTTAAGACAAGGCTTATCTTTTAAGACAAGACCTGTCTATTTAAGACAAGAACTAGGAAGAAAATTAGGAGGGATATTCAAATTCTAAGAGAGGGTTCAAAGAGGTATCTGAGTGCCCTACAAGAGGGTAAGGGTTCCAGCAAAGGGAGAAAGTTCAAAAGGCTACCAGAAGAGTCCTAATCAAATAAGCAAGCTTGGTAGGAGTGCTTCCTTGGTCCAGTTCTTATGTGGATCATCTCTGGAGGCATATACTTGTGTGTCTTGTGGAAATAAGGAGTATAGCACTCCAGGTATTCCTGTATAACCCTAAAATTATGATTTATTAATTGTTATGATCAAGTTAACCTAGGGTTTAGGGTTCCGACTATTAGGGTTTCAAAAATAAAAAATTTTTAAACCTAGTCTGATGCGGAACTAATATGCATGCAATTTTTTTTATACGTTTTATATGTGGGGTTGGGTGATTAATTCCTGAATTTCAGATTAAAATAAGTTATAGGGAATTTTATATGAATTTTAGAAGATCAGCATGCAGATTAGGACTTAGAAAAGTGGAAAAGAAGGATCGCCGGGGCTGAGAAGCCTCGGTTAGGGCAAGTTCTCCTACAATAAAACTACTGGAGGTAGAGGGGTGTACCTGACAACATCTGTGAAGATCGCAGCAAAAGGGTCTCTCGTTCCTCGACGGATGCGGCCTGGAAAATCGAGCCAAAGACCCGCGGATACCCGGCTTTCTGCTCGGTGATCCGATTGAGGCTTGGCTGGAGTCGTTGGATTCGTAGGAACTCGGGGACCTGCAAACGACCTGTCAGGGGTTAGAAAACTCACAAAGGAACAAGAAAACAAAGGAAAAATAGCAAGGGAAGGCTTTTTTGGAGTGGGCGTCCAGGGATCTGAGATGCTTGTTGGTAGCAGGAAGATGATTGCAGCACTAGGAAGAAGAACTCTCGCAAACCCCTTTATGCACACAGCAGGGTATCACACAACTCAATAGAAGAACTCAAGGTTTTCATTCATCAAAAATTCCCCTCATACAAGAGGCTAGGGTCCCTTAAATAGACCCTTAACCTTGGGCTCCAAGTAAGGGTACATAAGTCTTTACATAAGAATCCTTTTCCCTCTCAAACCCTAGCTAGAAAATAAGGAAATATTAGGTAGAAAAATCCCTAAAATTTTTCTTGACTTGGTCAAGACTCCAAGGACGCCTAGGGGGGCATGTTGGGCTTCTAGGAGCAGCAAAAGGCCGGCCCAAAGGGGCCCGGGTGCATGGGTTTGGGCCTCTGGAAGCTGGGGTGGCCTGGTAGCTAGGTAGCAGGAATATTCCCTGGTATCTTGCTTCTTAGGAGCTTGGGCTTGGCACCTGGGCTTGATTTCATTGGGCTAGGATGCAGATGGACCTCTGGAATCATGGATGCCCTTATTTATGAATATACTTTGGCATCTGGAAGGGAATCTGGGCATCTGGAGGGCATCTGCAAGGAATCAGGGTTTCTGATTTTTCTCCTGGGGTCTTCAAATCTTCAAGCTGGGTTGGACTTAGGCTAAACTTCCATGTCTTCAATCTGGCTGGACTTGGTCTTCACTTGTATAATATAGTCTTGAGTCTTCAGTATGCTTGGACAGGACTCAAAAAAATAAAATTAGCTCAACATGAGCTAACTAGCATTGGACTGAACTAGCTCAACATGAGCTGACTAGTACAGAAGTGAAATAACAACTAAAAATACTCAAATAACAACTAAAATGGACTCAGATGAGCTAAGCCCTTATTACAGATGGACTCATAAATTATTGATCAATTACAGAGGGTTGAGAAGCCTCTGCCTTATTCTGGTGCCTTTGGTATCCCCACCAATTCTCCCGGGGTGGGAGGAACTCGACCCTGTCGAGTGAAGATCAGACTGGCTCACATATCTCTCGAGAAGGTCTGGGTTGAGGCATTGCAAGTCCTCTCGAGAAATCTACGAATCGTCCGACTCTGGCTGGCCTTGCCATCGGATCAGGAAGCATTGATAGTCACGGCCCCGGGTCGTGATGGCTTGATCGTCCAGGATACGCTCGATCCGTTCTCCTCTCTCAAGCCAATTTGTTAGTGGACACTCTGGGTTAGGGTCACTCACAATGAAAAGGAATAGGTCCAAAGGCCTTACTAGGTATCGCTGCCGGTTCCCTATACTCAACCAGGTCTGTAATATTGAAGGTAGAACTAATGCCCAAATCCGAAGGCAAGTCTAACACCTAGGCATTTGATCCAATCCTTCTCTATCACTTTAAAAGGTCCGGCTCTGCGAGCATGAAGCTTCTTTTAGGCCTAAGCCTAACCAAGATAGAATCCACTACATCAAATTCTTTGACCCTTCTTCGGGAATTAGCCAGTTATTTTAAGATTAGTGCGGGTGGTGAACATGCTAGGCACATGCAGACAAATGATGCAAAGGACTCATACTGACACCTAACAGACTCGACTATGCATTCCTATCGAAGGAAATTTTATTGAACTCTTTGGATCTAAACCTAATAGATTATAGGTTCTCTAGATTTGATCCTAGCTTGACATGCACATGAAAATTTACAGTGAACTCCTAGCAAATTCCAAAGAGTATGCCAGAAGTAAGATGCAAACCTAACATGCGTGATGAATGCATGCAGTATGCTAATCTCAGCTAAATGCAATCTAATGATCCTAGAAATGCTGGAGGTGTCAGGAAAGGGCAGAAAATAGGAAGTGGGTTCAGAATTAGTTTGGTAAGGTAGAGAAAAAGGTTCATGGTTAGTTGGATAAAATAGGATAAAAGACGGGGTGTCAGGAACTAATCCTATACTAATGAGGTTAACCTTATGAGGTTGAGCTATATCTACAGGATTTGCATAATGGAAGGATGGGTCACTAATTTCGGGGAAGAGGTCCTTAATGGGAACTATAGGAGGGGACTCATCTTGAAGGTATTGATTCAAAGAGATCAGGTCCTTAATAAATTCTTCTGGTTCTTGTATTTTTGGACTAGACTCTATAATTTGGCTCTCCTCTATGGTTTCCTCAGGTAAGGCTCTAGCAGCAGTACCTAGGTTCTCTTCCTCTATTCGTTCTTCCATTATAGCTTTAGGTTGGATGTGGTCAAGGTCAACTAGCTCTGGGTTGGAATCTACCTGGGTATCTACTGGGTCAGCTAATTCTAGGTCTACTAAAGGTGTCTCCTCTTCTCCCTCATACTCATCCACTAGGCTCACATCAGCTTCATACACTTCCACGTTAATGTAAGCCTTGCGAATCTCAGGAATGGTTGGAGAAGGTCGGCTAGCAGGAAATTGGTTAGGTTCTGGTCTCTGATTATGGGTACCACTCCTAGTAGGTTCAGGTTGTATAAGAGGTAGTGGCTCACTATTGGGTTCATATTTAGGGATACTCATCCTATAGGGTTCAAGTTGACTAGGGGAAGCATGACTAGTACTAGGCTGATACTTAGGGGTTATGGGTTCTCTAAGCTCATAGGACAAGGGTGCAGATCTATGGGTCATGGGATTATAGGATCTGGGGTCATAGGATTTTGGGTCAGCTCTATGATCAGGTTCTAAGGTTGGATCAAGGTATGGGGTCCTCCTAAGGTTGGGCTCTCTATATGGGTCAGGATATTGGGTCCTCCTAGGATTAGACTCCCTATATGGGTCAGAATACTGGGTTCTCCTAGGGTTGGACTCCCTATATGGGTCAGAATATTGGGTTCTCCTAGGGTTTGACTCCCTATATGGGTCAGAATATTGGGTGTTGGGTCTACTAGGCTCATAGGGTATGGGTGTATAGGATCTATGATCATGGGATCTAGAGTCATAGGATCTAGGTTCATAGGTTATGGATTCATAAGTTCTAGGTTCATAGGATTTAGAGTCATAAGATCTATAGGTTGTGGGTATACTAGGCTTATAGGGAGAGGGTAAATAGGATCTATCTTCTTAGTCTATAAAATCCTGATTGGGTCTTCTAGGACTAACCTTAGGGATTGGGTCAGGATGATGGGCTCTCCTAGGTTCAGCCTCAAGGTATGGATCAGGGTTTGGGGTCCTCCTAGGTTGAGGATTGTAGTACGGGTCAGGATAAGGGGCTCTCCTAGGTTCGACCTCATGGTATAGATCAGGGTTTGGGGTCCTCCTAGGTTGAGGGGAGTCAGGATCTGGCTCAGACTGTGACCCATGGGTTTTTCTTGGGGTCCCTACCCGGACTTTTAACTGATCAAACCTATTGGCACGATAGTCAATTCTATCATTGGTTTGAATACGAGACTGAGTTAACTGGGTCATCTGGATAGTTATCTGGGCAATTTGATCAGCTAGGGCTTTTATTTGGGCTTGTAAATTTTCCATGGGTTCAGACATTTATGAAGGAGGTGGGTGATATGAAACTCCTGATCTAGTGCTCATGCAAGACTCGATCAGACCGACTATAGCTGACTAAACCTAAAGTCCAAACTAGATGCTCAATCAGGGTGGCAAACTAGCCTATAGTAACCCTGTACTCAGCCAGGCAGGTGTAAGGGGAGTGTTAGGTCCCTGATTGCCAATCCTAGACACCAATCAGAGATTGGCCAGGTAGGCGGACCAGCACACAAGCCCTTCGGGACTGAATCCCTAAACCACCGTTCTAGACACTAAGCACAAGGCACACACAGGTTAACTTGACACAGTGATCTAACACTAGCCCGGACCCGACCAGTTGGTGTCCCTAGCCCACTAGGGCAAATTAAGTCTAATTAATTTTAGGTTAAGGCTTGGGACTGAATGCAAGGGATGTGGTTTTGGGCTAAGGAGAGGTGATCAAATCCTCCCCCCATCTGATATAGCAAGAGTGCCCTTAAAAGTAAATTATGCAATGATGGCAGGCAGATGAGGATGCAAATTAGGGTTTAGATATTTATTTTTTTTTTTTTGGTATTTTTGGAAAATATGTATATATATATATATATATTTTTTTTGGTATTTTTTTAAATAGAAGAAAACTTGCAAATCATGACCTAATATACTGGAAATATACTAAAATTAAGAAATATGCAAAAACTCCTAAACAAAACCCTAAAACTTCCAAACATGTCTTGCTAAAAAAAACAGAGCCAAAAATTTGCAGGCCCTATTTCGGCTTTCAGAAAATTCACAGGCCATAATAAAATCTTAAAAAAGTTTTAAAATTACTGTGAATTATGATAAATCCAGGAAAATAAATTTCAGAATTTTTGGAGTTTTTAACAGGGAGAAATAATTAAAATAACAGAGTATATACAGACTGAAAAATTACAGAAAACAAGCCCTAATCTAAGCTCTGATACCAAATGATGCGGAACTAATATGCATGCAATTTTTTTTATACGTTTTATATGTGGGGTTGGGTGATTAATTCCCGAATTTCAGATTAAAAGAAGTTATAGGGAATTTTATATGAATTTTAGAAGATCAGCATGCAGATTAGGACTTAGAAAAGTGGAAAAGAAGGATCGCCGGGACTGAGAAGCCTCGGTTAGGGCAAGTTCTCCTACAATAAAACTACTGGAGGTAGAGGGGTGTACCTGACAACATCTATGAAGATCGCAGCAAAAGGGTCTCTCGTTCCTCGATGGATGCGGCCTGGAAAATCGAGCCAAAGACCCGCGGATACCCGACTTTCTGCTCGGTGATCCGATTGTGGCTTGGCTGGAGTCGTTGGATTCGTAGGAACTCGGGGACCTGCAAACGACCTGTCAGGGGTTAGAAAACTCACAAAGGAACAAGAAAACAAAGGAAAAATAGCAAGGGAAGGCTTCTTTTGGAGTGGGCGTCCAGGGATCTGAGATGCTTGTTGGTAGCAGGAAGATGATTGCAGCACTAGGAAGAAGAACTCTCGCAAACCCCTTTATGCACACAGCAGGGTATCACACAACTCAATAGAAGAACTCAAGGTTTTCATTCATCAAAAATTCCCCTCATACAAGAGGCTAGGGTCCCTTAAATAGACCCTTAACCTTGGGCTCCAAGTAAGGGTACATAAGTCTTTACATAAGAATCCTTTTCCCTCTCAAACCCTAGCTAGAAAATAAGGAAATATTAGGTAGAAAAATCCCTAAAATTTTTCTTGACTTGGTCAAGACTCCAAGGACGCCTAGGGGGGCATGTTGGGCTTCTAGGAGCAGCAAAAGGCCGGCCCAAAGGGGCCCGGGTGCATGGGTTTGGGCCTCTGGAAGCTGGGGTGGCCTGGTAGCTAGGTAGCAGGAATATTCCCTGGTATCTTGCTTCTTAGGGGCTTGGGCTTGGCACCTGGGCTTGATTTCATTGGGCTAGGATGCAGATGGACCTCTGGAATCATGGATGCCCTTATTTATGAATATACTTTGGCATCTGGAAGGGAATCTGGGCATCTGGAGGGCATCTGCAAGGAATCAGGGTTTCTGATTTTTCTCCTGGGGTCTTCAAATCTTCAAGCTGGGTTGGACTTGGGCTAAACTTCCATGTCTTCAATCTGGCTGGACTTGGTCTTCACTTGTATAATATAGTCTTGAGTCTTCAGTATGCTTGGACAGGACTCAAAAAATAAAATTAGCTCAACATGAGCTAACTAGCATTGGACTGAACTAGCTCAACATGAGCTGACTAGTACAGAAGTGAAATAACAACTAAAAATACTCAAATAACAACTAAAATGGACTCAGATGAGCTAAGCCCTTATTACAGATGGACTCATAAATTATTGATCAATTACAGAGGGTTGAGAAGCCTCTGCCTTATTCTGGTGCCTTTGGTGTCCGCACCATAGTCTTCCACCGCATCCAACATAGATCCCAATAATGGTACCAGAGCCAGGTTGATGCATGCAATTAGTAATCTCTTTAGTGTTGATTGCTTGCTTTGCTATGAATTGATGAATGATTAGTTCATATTATATATGAGATATATTATATTCTAGTAATTACTTCGGATTGGGTTAGTCACCATGGCTATCCGGTTATAGGAGCTAATTAGGATTTAAAGGCCCTCTCTTCCTATTTAATGGGATCTTCTATGGCGTGTATGGGTGCCGCTGTGGCCTTTGCCCATGAACAAGTAAGGTAAACGGATTGCTGTTATAATCATGCTCATATTATGCATATTAGGGTTAATATGCTTGTTTGCTGGAATGAGTATCATGCTGACTTGATTAATTAGGATGTGTTTAAGACCATAAAGAACTCTCATAAAAATTATATTTAGTCATAGGATAAGTTAATCATGATGCAAATTCGATTAGGATTTGATCAGCCAATTTGTATCTAGGAAAATGGTTTTGAGAAGGTAAAGGGAATGAGATTTTTAATTGGTTTCATTGTTTAACCTGGCCAATTTAATTGGTATCTAAGGAAAGCAATGGAGGGACCCCCTCATCTCTTCTACTTACTTGGCCAATTTGGTCACATCTAAATCTTAAACTAGAAATATTAATTGATTAAGCACACTATAAATTGCCTTCCTTTATGCTAAGCCAAATTTGTATCAAAACTACGGTAGGTTTGTTGAGCAAACTTAAGGCTTACCACTAGGATTTGATATAAAGTTTGACTTGGTATATTTTATGCTTTATAGTATGCTTGATAATGTTACTTTGTTGAGCAAACTCAAGGGTGATATTATTCAATCATGACTATATAAAATGAAGGGTTCGACTAAACTAAGACATTATGGTTTGTTGTGCAAACACAAGGCTATAAGTATCTTAGAGATAACTATTATGTTAAGAATTACGAGGGATGTAGTTGAAAAGGAATTTCCTACCCTTGAACTTATAATTATTTATTGTGCAAACACAAGGCATTTATAAGGAATTGGGATCTCAACTCCATTAAAAAAATCGAATATTGGTTTCTCGTCTACCATAGTTGAGGGTTATGGTATTCGAAAAAAATAGTGGGAGATGTAATTAGATTTCAAGTCCTTATCTAATTATATTCATCATCTTAAGTAGTCAGCTTATATATTGTTTTTGTTTGTTCATAAATTTAAATTATGGCTTCTACTCTTTCACTACGGGGCATCCTGGATGGCAATAAATTGACCGAACCAAACTATGTGGACTGGTTGAGGAACCTGAGGATAATACTTGCTCAGGAAAAAGTATCCTACATCCTCGATTCTCCAAACCTAGATCTGGTTGGAGAAGATGCTATAGAGGAGGAAAAGGCCACTTATAGAATGTGGTAGAATGATAGCTTGACTATCAAGTATATCATGTTAGCCTCGATGAGCAACGAATTGCAGAGGCAACATGAAGATCTAGAATCTCAGTCCATACCGCTCGATCTCAAAGAGTTGTATGGAGAGCATAGTAGGACTATTAGATATGAAATATCAAAGCAGTTGTTCCAAGCATGTATGAGTGAGGGTCACCCGTACAAGTCCATGTTCTCAAGATGATTGACTTAATCACTCGATTAGGTCAATTAGGCTTTGTCATGGATGGAGAGCTTAATCAGGATTTGATCCTATAACCACTTCCAGATTCCTTCTCTTAGTTTATCATAAACTACCACATGAACAAACTAAACCTTTCATTACCAAAGCTGCTTAACATGCTTAAGATAGTTGAGAGCTATTTCAAAAGAGATAAGGCTCATCATCTTCTTCTAGTTGATAGGAAGAAGGAAGGGGTAATGAAGAAGGGTTCAAAAAGTAAGTTGAACCCAAAGAAGAGCATCAATAAGAGGAAAAAGGCAAGGAGGCCTTCAAATGATGGATCCTATTTATTCTGTGGCAAGAAGGGACATTGGAAGAAGAACTGCAAGCCATACTTTGCAAGTATGAAGCAAGATGCCAATGAAGCATCAAGAGGTTTGTTTATGATACAAACAAACTTATCATTGAGTTCTTCAACTTCTGATTCATGGGTATTGGATACCGCATGTGGGTCTCATATCTATAAGTCATTACAAGGGTTACAGAGACCTAGAAATTTATAAAAAGATGACTTCAAGCTTTATGGCACGAGTGGAGAGGCTATTTATGCTGAACCTATTGGAACCTACATGTTATTGTTACCTTCGGGCAAGATATTGGAATTAAAAGACTGTTATTACATTCCAAGTATTATTAGAAATATTATTTTTATACTTTTGTTATTAAGACAAGATTATGAAATAAAAGTTGAAAGAAATATGTGTTCCATTTTTCATTCTAGTGACTTCTTTGGAATGGGTAAATTTGTGAATGGTTTTTTAATTCTATCGCTCAATGATGAAGTGTTGCTTGTAGAAAACAAAAAGAGAAAGAGAGATGATACCAATAAAACATTCCTTTGGCATTGTCGATTAGGTCATATAAGTAAGTCAAGGATTAACAAGTTATACAAAGATGATTTCTTTGGCCCTTATGATTATAAATCATTAAGAACTTGTGAATCTTGCCTCATGAAAAAAATATCCAAGTCTCCATTCACTGGACATGGAGAAAGGGCAATTGAGTTGTTAGGGTTAATACATTAAGATGTATGTGGACCTATGTCAAATCAAGCTAGAGGAGGATACTCTTATTTTATCATATTCATTGATGACTTATCTAGGTTTGGATATGTGTATCTCATGAATCATAGATCCGAAGCCTTTGATAAATTTAAAGAGTATCAAAGTATGGTTGAGAAATAAACTAGAAAAAATATTAAAGTCCTTCGATTTGACCGAAGAGGAGAATACTGATCTAGTGAATTTCTTAATCATCTTAAGAAAAATGTTATTCACTCTAAATGGACCCCTTTATATATACCACAATTAAATGGTGTATCAGAAAGGAAGAACCGTATCTTGTTTGACATGGTAAGATCCATGATGTGCTTCACAAATCTTTCAATATCTTTCTAGGGATATGTCCTAAAAACTGCTACATATGTATTAAACAGAGTACCATCAAAATCAGTTCCTAGTACTCCATTTGAATTATGGAATGGCAAGAAACCATGTTGCCCAGGTGGTTTACCTAAGAGGGGGGTGAATTGGGTATTTAAAAATTTTCACAAGTATGTGCTTCTTTTAAAATAACTTTATATAGTAAGTGATGTGAATTAAGTAAGAGATGCAGAAGCAAATAGAAAGCACAATCACACAAGCACAAATACAAAAAAATTTAGAGTGGTTCAGAGCAACCTCGCTCTTACGTCCACTACCCAAGATACCACTTGAAATTTTTACTATATTCACCCTTGGAATACAGCCGGATTGTTTTCACAAGCTCACAATCCAAAACCCAAACTTGGTTTTAAATTGGGATTACCAAAAATCCAATACACTGTTAGTTTTCCCGGGCTCACTAACAACCCACTCTTGGTTTTCAAAGGCTCACCAAAAACCTTTACAAACCCAAGTTATGGCCCCTGCTCTACTTGGAACAACTCAAATTATAAGTTTTAAAAAATAGAGCAACTCAATGACATACTGAACATTGTCGAGTGGTTGCAATTATAGCTTTTGAAAAACCCTCTTGATTGCTCTTTGAATGTTCTTCAAGGCTTCTAATCTTCCTCAGAAATGACTCAAGAATCTGATAAGAGTTGGTGAGGTCTTGAGTGCTTGCTTGAATGTTTTCTTGAGTGTACTTTCAAAAACTCATTAAAAGCTCATTAATTTCTCATTCTCTTGTTTAAAAGTTGTTCAAATCCCTTATATATAGTTTCTTTAACTAATTTCAAGTGAATATAACTGTTGTAGACCATTGGGATTTGTAAAATGACCATTGGAGCACTTTTTGGATTCAAAAATAAAGTTTTGGAACTAGCCATTACGAACTTAGAACTGGGTTTGAGTCGACTCGGATGCTCCGAGTCGGCTCGGATTCTCAGATAGGTTAAGTCATCACTCTGGTTGAGTCGACTCTTCTTCATCAAGTCGGCTCGCCTGGCTGGTTCTTTAGAACTGAGAATTTGCAAACTCTGGAAGAGTCGGCTCGTCTGAACATGAGTCAGCTCGAATTCGCAGAACTTCAGAAGTTGAACTCTGCTTGAGTCGGCTTTTCACTCTCGAGTTGGCTCGAATGTCTGTGTGCCAGAAAACTGAGTGCCATGCCAAACATTGAGTCTGCTCTCTGCTTTGAGTCAGCTCAAGTGATCTTTGCCAACAACCTTTTAAACTTCTTCAGATTTCTTCCGGAGACTTCCAATTAACTCTAAAAGCTTTCCAACTCCTTCAAAGCCTAATTCTAAGAAATTTAAACTAGAAAAATACATACAAGTGGCCCATTTTCATAAATAGATAATTTGATTTTTCTTTGGGCTCTTCATTACATAATACTTTTTTTTAAAATAAGCTTGTCATACTTCAAGATTGTAGAAAGAATAGTTGTTCATTTAAATCATCCTACAAAAACATAGAAAAGACTTGGAAATAGTTAGTAATCAAATGCATGCTCCATGTTTGGTTATCATAAAAATCATTCCAAGGGTCAACAATCTCTCCCTTTTTAATGATGACAAAACACTGGGCATGAAAAAATTTTACAGTTTCATATATATAAACATTTAAACATATCAAAGTAACTTGTATATGACTTTAAAATTGAAGTATATCCATATGTATCAACAAGTATCATGAATGTATTGGAAATTATCAAATCTTATCAACAAAGTATTAAAACTTTTGAATTAGATCCAATATGTATCAAGGTTGACATTTATCAAAAACTATTTTTGCCTAAAATGAATTGAAGTCAAATAATGTATCAAGGCAAATTGGATATCAAAATGTATCAGGCTTGCAATTGTATTGAGGAATGTATCAGAGCTTAAGGTAGCAGAAAGTATTAAAGCTATCAAGACCGTATCAAAGCTATTAGAAGCTAATAAAGATGAATTATAGTAAGTTATGATCAGAGCAAATTTTGAATACTGGGATAACTCCCCCTGTTTCATTCATTTCCATGCACATTATTAATATCACTCCCCTTTTTGTCATTAATCAAAAAGGTTACTAGGTTTTTGAAATAGAATAAGAAGATAATTCATATAATTTCACCTCCGCATAGAATTTTTCAAATTGAAACTCTTCAGTAAAATTCTTTTGAAGTGTTGTTCCCCTTTCTGAGATTTAATTAATAAGATCATGCATAGAAATAAGAAAGTAATGTACACATTGATTTGAAAATGAACATTTCATTACTTTTGATAAGAGGTACAATGCATCAAAATGTACTACAATATATATCCAAGAGATAACAGCAAAAAGATACAAGAACTACTCTTCTTCCTCACTAGAGGAAGAACCTATTTCTAACATAGTGGAAGAGGTCTTAGTTTTCAATGGCTTGAACCTAAGATCTCAAGATCTAGTCCTTGTGGGAGCCTTTGGTACTTTAGATTTTTGTTTTGGCCTGGATTTGGGTTTTGTCCTAATAGGAACAGGCTCAGCTTTAATGTTAGAAGGTAAGCTAGGCTCAGCTGTAGGTGGTGGAGGCTGTCTAGGAGGTGATGCTGAAGGTGTAGGAGTGCATTGAGGTGCAGATGATGAAGCTCCAGAAAGGTGGAAAAGTATGGTGCTCATCCCAGACTGAAGCCTTCGAACTCTCTCTTGAATGTGCTAAAGGGTCGCAGTCAGCTGAGCAATAAAAGTCTCTCCTACTCCTCTAAGTCTGCCAATATCTGAGTAGAGGTTTGTAAAATCTGAGTAAAGCTCATCCTGCCCAGTCAGTTGCCTCTTGACTATCTCGACTCTAGATGTCAGCTCTCATATCTCTTTCCTGAACTCCTGAAGTCCTGTCTTAACTGTTTAGCGAAGATCACCAAACATCGATCGAAAGAACTCGCCAGAGTCTCGAAAAATTGAGAAAGTTGCTTTGTAATCGAAACCTGAGCTGCAGTCGAGGGTGCCGAAGTAGAAGGTCCTAGATGTGCTAGTGCATCTGATGGTGCAGGTGCTGAATGTGCTGGTGGAGTCCTGGGGCGGCTGGTCTGGCCAGCCTGTCCATGAAACTCCTCATCAGAAGAATCCCCATCAAAATCACTGGAGCCACTGCCACTCTCACCATCTGACTTCTCTCTAGTAGTCTCAATATCTACAATGTGGTGCTCTGCCTCCTCATCAGATGACTGGTGAACCACTCTCTGACCTGATACTTTCTTAGTCCAAACTCCTTCAACCTGATGGTAGCCCATCCTCTGTAGGGACTTTACTGAATAAGTGTCAGTGTGGTGCAGCAGTCTACTATCCTCACCCTCCAAATCAACTTTAGACTTGATGTGGGACAATTATGAAAACCTAATCTATTGATTATTAACCTAATTAATAGTGAAAAATAGCAATTAAATTTTTTTATAATTTTTGGATTTTTAGAGACTCAAAGTATGCAATTAGGGAACTAGTAATTAGTTTATACCCGCACAAGTAGATTTAAATAAGTAACTAAAAAATTAGGATTTGGTGATTAAGAAATCACCTTAAACTGGGTCTACTGTCAAAGATCAGAAACTAAGGAGTAGGGAAAGGATTTTGAATTTTACCAACATTGAATTTTTCCCTCTGAAGTAGATCTATTGGAACTCTTATGATTCCACAGCAAGGCTTCAAGATTTCGATCTTCGAGCTCCAATCTTCCACGATATCGGTTCCAAGGCAAGAACATCTCAACTTTGGTTCCTGATCACTTGCAATCACTCAACAAAGGAAGATTTCAATTAGAAAGAAACAAAGACAGGAAAAGATGGAAAAGTGAAGAGAAGAAAAAAGGAAGAGGTCAGCTAGGGTTTTTCTGATATTGGATAAGTAAGGCCTCACACCCTGCAATATTTCGAAGAACAAAGGAAAGGACCTCACACCCAGCGATGCACACAGCAAAAAAAAAATTTTGACAGAATGTCGTTGTATTTCATTAATAATCATTAATAATACAGGGGGGTTGATAGGGTATTTATAGACCATCAACTAGTGGTGTAATGGATACAAAGACTAGCACTGGGGTCCCTTGGGCAGCAACTCCTTGGAATCCTTGCACCTGGTGTCTTGAACTCTAGCTTTTGATCTTCCTTGGACTTCCCCCTTTTATGGATTCCTTTGAAACTCTTGGCGTTCTCTTAGAATTCCTTTATGATGGACACTAATTCCTTGAATTTTGGGTGACAAGAAGATGAAGTGGGCGACAAAATAAAATTGAGATGAAGTGCCCTTCTCTTTTACTCCTCTTAAATTGGGATTTCTTGAATGGATAGGAGACAAAAAAATAAAATGGCGTCAACTCCTCTTGGTCTCTATCTTCTTGCAACTCAAACTTGAAAGATAGCAGCCGACTCCTCTTAAAAAGTGGCGACAAAAAGGAAGGAAGAATGAGGCACTAAGGCTTGGACACCTTCTGCTTTACTCATCTTAAAACCATCGACATTTTAAATGAGTGACAACATGAGAGAAAAAAAATGTGGCGCCCACTTTGGATAAAGTTGAACTTCAAATGGTGTTTGAATGTCCGGATGTCTGGACGTTTGGATGTCTAGATGTCTTAATGTCTTGATAAAAAATAAAGACAACCATTTTTGATATAAAATTGGCTAACCAAGATAAATGACTTGGCATGTGATGTTGTCCTGATGAGATGGCAAGTGATGTCCAAACATGTCATATGATGATGTCCAAACTTATGGCATGTGACATAGGCTGATGAGATTGCATGGGCATCCTTGACTTGATGAGGTGGCATATGATGAGGTGGCACTAAGAAGTGGATGACATGTGGTGCCAATGCTTGACTTGTCTTGAGCTAGCACATGGTGTGTTGGGTTATCACATGTGTCTTGACTTGAATGCACATGGTATCTTGATTTGGGTCCCCTCTTATATTACAGGACTCAATAACTAAAATAACTAATCACATGACTCAAAACTAATTAAACCAACCAAATAACTAAAGCCCCACTTGATCAATTGGAACCCAATTTGATCAAAAGGCAACACATGTAAACAAGTGGTTCAACTTGGTAAAAAGGGTTTGACCCAAAAGGCTAAAAAACAAAAATGCTAATTACAGTTGGTAAAAAGGGCTAAACCCAACTAGGTAAATATATATATACATATTTCATTTGGGTTCAAGAGTTTTTTTACATACTCAATTTTAGGTCCAGGGGCTAAACCCAACTAACCTTAAATAACAGAATTTAAAATAAAATATTCACAAAAAAAAGGGGTTTGGATTCAAGGCTTTATTCACATGTGATCCACAGGGATGTGGATTCGACCTATCAATCTTTTTTGGCCCTGGTGGTGGGGGCACCAGGATGCGACACAGATTGCTGGGCCCTAGCTAGTTTACTGATTAGGATTTTCTTGAATCCTTAATAATGTGTCAAATTTTATAATCAAGTCTTGTAATAAAGTTAGTCCAGTTGAGAGTTTTGTGATCAAGTTAGCTCAACTGAGTTGCATTGAGTCCTGTAATAAGTTGAGTTATCTAAACCAGTCCAATTGAGTCCTGTAAATTAAGTCAAATACAAGTCTAGTTATACAAGAGGAGGAGCATCAGTCAAAGCTTTCACCAGGCCCCAGAGCAAAGCAAGCCCAAGCTCATGAAGGTCCACATATAAAGATCCCAAGAACCAAGATGCCCAAGGAATATTCTAGACCCCCAGCCCAGGGTTTCTAGCCCACCTGGAGGCCCTGCACCCAAGCCCTTTGGAGGCCGCCCAAGCCCAAGTGGAGGCTGCCTCTTGCTGCCCACATGCCCAAGCCCAAAGCCCCTTGGCATCCAAGCCCAAAGAAGACCCCTTGACCAAGTCAAAGGAGGAGAGGAGACCCATTCAAACAAGGAGATCAAGTTTAATCCACACTCAAATTGTATTCTCCTAGTTTTAAGCAAACTTGTAATCCCTCTCCCACTCAACTTTGTAATCCTATCCTAATTAGGAGAGGACATAGGAAACATCTATAAATACCCTACCCCTCTCCCTCTTGTAAGCATCTTTTGGTCATGAATGAAACCCTACTGAAATTTTAAGCTTGCTAGCTTGTTCTTGTGTTCTTATGTTGAGGTGTGTGAGTTTTGTTTGTGAGCCCTAATTCATCCAAGCCCTAGCTGTCTCAAAGCACTCTCTTCCAAACCATAACACGCCAAGGAAAAGAAGCCCTACGCCATCCATCAGCAAGAGGCCTTCTTCCCCCTCCAGCCACCAGTAGCAGAAACCCTAATTCCCTCTTTCCCTAACCCTAGTTCCTTTCTTTTTTCTTTCTTATTTGTTTTCTTGCTAACCTCTGATGCTTGCAGGATCCCTGTGGTATTCACCTCTAAGGAGGAGGCCCTCTTTGCCTCCTGGACTGATCCTAGATAGCTGCCCAAACTAAGGAACTGAAGGCTTGTCTTCCAAGCGACAATCCCGAGTGCTGTGTGACCCCTTCATCGACAGGATCTTCGAATCGGTGGTTGGTAAAATCCACTCCCCCTCCTAATTTTTGATTTGTTGAAGGTACTTTATCAAAACTGGGGGTTTCTCAATCTCTAAGATCCTTTCTTTTATTATTTTGCATGAGTTCTTATGCGGGTAGGTTTGATCTTGTTATTACTAGTTTACTTGCTACACTTTACTTGATTTCGAGACATTAACCTACAAATTAAAATTCTAAAAAAATTAAAAAAAATTTAGTTACTATTTTCTATAATCATGGTAGTCTTAGGATCATCCCACATTAGTTTGGTATCAGAGCTAGTTTAGGATAGTTGCATCTTCATCAAAAACACCAAAAAAATCTCATCTCTGATTTTCTGCATCCTGTCTTCTGCATTAGGAGTCTAGGTCTTGATCAATTTTGTCCATCTAGGCATTTTATTTTGCTTTAAAATTTTCATGACGTGTCCTTTATTTTGTCTTGATAATCTTCATAATTTTTAATTATTTTTATAGAAACTAAGAGGTCCTAAAATTTAGCATCTTAGAAACCTTAACTGAAATCCTGTGTTTTCTTCACATAGTCCGAAAACCCTAGGAGTTACTTCATCATCCGATTTTTTATTTGCATAAAATTTGGTAAAAATCATCAGAACTGTCTATCCTCTATTTTGTAATTTTTTTAGATGTTTTCTCCATTGAAAACCATGTTAAATTATGTATCAAACTGAATCCTAATTTTCTGATTATGTGATTTCTGCACACCTGACTGAACCTAACCTAATCAACTGCCAAACCCCTCAAATCCCAAGCCAAATTTTGTTTGCTAAATTAATCAATTTAAACCTAACTTGCCATATTATAAAAAGATAAAAATATATATATATTTTTCTGATTGTTGTTAGATTGCATTAGGACCATCGAATGTTCATCATCTTCTCAAACTAATCTTAAGGGCATTTCTCTATCTTAGATCAGGGTAGGAGGTCATTACCTATCCTGGGCCCAAAACAACCACCATCATCCAAACCCAAACCTTAATTAAAATTAATTAGACTTAATCTGCTCTATAGAGCTAGGTGACACCAACAGGTCAGGTCCAAATTGTGTGGGTAAACTAGTGCACTCAATTCTTCAACTATTATTGGAAACTGGTGTCTATGGCTGGGGGTTTAGAGTCAAACAACCTAAGCGATGTTGTGGTTCCTTAATTGGGTCCCTACGAAAGCAGGGGGGCTCCCACACTCCCACCCCCTACCTGGCCAGTGGAAGGATTAGTTGTTGAGTTGGGTGTAAGTTGAGTCGATCCACTGAATTTTGGCTCTAGGTCTAGCAAACCCTAAACGTACTGATCCTTGCATGCTTGACTGCACCATACCACTTTGAGTGGTTGATTGCACGACCACCAAGTCCGGAGTCCAGTACAACCAGTCTAAGCCCAAACCTAGTTCAATGATGGAACTCAATCTTGAAACTCTTCTAAAAGCTATGAATGAACATATGGTTGCCTAATTAACCACCTAGATTAACCAATCAAATACCCAATCCCAAAATCAGTTTGCCTAGATGAACTTCAAGTATGACCAATCCAATACCCAAATAAATCAAAGACTTGACCAATTGACCCAACAAACAACCAAGCAACCAATAGGATCGACCAATTAACCCATAGGTTGGATCAGGTAGAGAACCGATGAGGTACCATTGAAAGAACCCAAGAGTCCAATACTGAACTTGATCCTGAGTCACCCTGTTCCACCTCTCATAACCCTAGGGGAGCCCAACATCAAGACCAGTTTATGGAACCCAACCCTAGGAGAACCTAGCCCAAGGACTAGTTTGCGGAACCCAATCCTAGGAGGATCCCATGCCAGGAACCATATCAGGAACCCAACCCTAGGAGAGTCCAGAACCTTGACCCTATCCAGGAACCCAACCATAGAAGGCCCCACCATGAAGTTTGTGATCAATATGAGAGGGCCATGAGAAACATTAGGGTAAAGGCACCCACCTTTGATGGTAGTCTTGAACCAAAGGTCTATGTTGATTGGGTAGGAGACATGGATTATTATTTTGAGTGGTATGACATGAGTGAAGAGATGAAGTACAAATTTGCAAAGATGAGGTTGATTCATTAGGGTAGGCTACATTGGGCTAACCTTGAGCATATTAGGAGAAAACAAGATCTACCTCCCATTACCACCTAGCAAGAGATGAAATTGAAACTTAAGGAGAAGTACCTTCTTGAATCCTACAATCAGAAGCTCCAAGACCAATGGAATAGGATCCGTCAAGGAAATAGGTCAGTAGCCGATTACATCACCCAGTTTGATGACTTCCCCGTTAGGTGTAATGAGTTAGAATCTCTAGCACAAACCTTGTCTAGGTTCAAAACAGGATTACGTGAGGATATCCAGAGAGAGCTGTATATGAGGGGGGTCACTGATTTGGATCAAGCATACCAGATAGCTAGACATTATGAACAATTCCAGAGGGGACCTATATATCAGCGGTCTGAACCAATTAGGAACACTGCCCCATTCTCAAAATCAAACCCAAACCAAGTATACCAAGGTCGACCCAATCCCAACCCAGTTCGATTTAACCCCAACCCAGTTAGGTCAAACCCTAACCCAGTCCAACCCAACCCTAACCCAATTTTATCCAATCCCAATTCAACTCGTTCTAACCCTAATCCACTTCGACCCAACCCGAGTCCGAGTCAGTCTAGTTCAAGCAATTCTGTACCAGTTAGAGTTGATAAGGGTAAGGCACCAGCATTCCAGAAAGCCCCAATCCCTAGCCCCAATGCCTGCTTTAGGTGCAACAAGATAGGTCACTATGCTAGCCAGTGCCCTACCAGATCGTTACACATAGGGGAGCTTGAGGAGGAAGAGCCTGAAACCAATAATGATGATGAGGAAGAAGAAGTTTATGAAGCTGAGGCAGACTTGATAAAGGTGTATGAAGGAGATGAGAAGGAATTTGATCAGTCTAACCTAGTAGGGGAGTTAGATGCATCCCATCACGAACCAAGACATAGGAAGATTGGCGTAGGACTAACATCCTACAAACTTTTGTAAAAATTAGGGATAAGGTGTGCAAGATTATAATAGATAACTGTCGATACAGTTAAATCAATAGGATTGACCCTAGTTCCCCCTCCTAGCCCCTATAAAGTCTCATGGATAGATTCTACATCCATGCCAATCAAGTTTAGGTGCCAGATCTTGATTATATTGCAATCATATGAGGAGAAGATTTGGTGTGATGTCCTTTCCATGGGAGCCAGTAGTATCATCTTAGGTCGATCATGGCTTTACAATCATGATGCAGCCCTGTCTGGTCGAACCAATATCTATACTTTTAGTCACCATGGGAAGAAATTTGTGATTCAGCCGACTCAACCTAGAGACCAAATTAAGAGAAATTCTAGTATCCTTAAGAAAAAAAACTAGGAGTTAATCTAATTAAGGCTAATCCTGAGTCCATTGAAGGATCAAAAGAAGACATTGATGAGTTGAGTCCAATAAAGGAACCTGAAGAAGATGAAATAGAGAGTGAACCTATTGAGGAATTAAAGAAAAATGATCATAAACCCACTATAATGTTTGAAGGACAAGTGACTAAGCCAGGATCACATTATAGATGAAAGTGAGGGTTCATAAGAGTTGTTCATAGAGAAAATCCAAGAACAAGTCCCTAAGGAACAACCCCAAGAAGTAGATGTGGGTAGTGAAATAATATCTGGTTTTGAGTCCAATCAGTCCATAGACCTACTTCATTTTTTCACACTTGTACAAACCTCTACACAGCATTTGTATCAGGACATTAGTCAAAAGATAAACATAATTAATGAACTTTATAAGAACTTGGCTAAATCCTGAAAACAAGATAAAGAGTTTTCTGCAAGCGATTATGTGATGATCAGGCTTAGGCCTGAGCGGTTCCCTCCAGGGACCATAAAGAACTTACATGCTCGCATAGCTAGACTGTTCAAAATAATGAAGAGAATTGGATCCAATGCCTATGTGCTTGAGTTGCCACCCGAATTAGGTATTAGTTCCACCTTCAATATTCCAAACCTTGTGGAGTACCGGGAGCCAACAGTGATACCTAGCGAGCCTTTTGGACCTATCCCTACCCTTGAGAGTGAACCCACCCTAAGTGTTTACCTACAAACTAGCCTATTAGTAAGGAAAGGATTGAGCACATCTTGGACGATCAAGCCATCAGTACACGGAACAAAGGCTATCAACGATACTTGGTCGATGGTAAGGTCAGCCAAGATCCGAAGACTCATGGATCACCCAAGAGGATCTGCAGCACCTCAACCCAGACCTTCTTGAGCAATATGAGAGCCACATTGACCCTTACTCGATGGGGTCGAGTTCCTCCCACCCCGGGAGAAGTGGTAGGGGCACCAGGATCCGACATAGATTGATGGGCCCTATCTGGTTTACTGATTTGGGTTTTCTTGAACCCTTAATAATGTGTCAAATTTTGTAATCAAGTCTTGTAATAAAGTTAGTCCAGTTGAGAGTTTTGTAATCAAGTTAGTTCAACCGAGTTGCATTGAGTCCTGTAATAAGTTGAGTTATCTCAACCAGTCCAATTGAGTCCTGTAAATTAAGTCTAGTACAAGTCCAGTTATACAAGAGGAGGAGCATCAATCAAAGCCTTCACCAGGCCCTAGAGGAAAGCAAATCCAAGCCCATGAAGGTCCACATATGAAGATTCCAAGAACTAAGATGCCCAGGGAATATTCTAGGCCCCCAGCCTAGGGTTTCTAGCCCACCTGTTGGCCCATGCGCCCAAGACCTTTGGAGGCTGTTGCCTAGTGAAGAAGCAACCTAAGAGGGGGGGGTGAATGGGTTTTATAAAACTTTTTTAACTGCTTTAATTATGAACTAAAACAAGTATGTGCTAATTCAATTCAAGTGCTTGTATTTTGCCAAAGTGTTTGTATGCTTCAAAATAATATGCAGTAGAATTAATAAAGTAAATGCACAATAATAAATAAGTAACAAAGAAGCAAGCATAAACACAAGAATATATAGTGGTTTGGTGCATTCCAAGTCACCTACATCCACTCCTAAAGTTCTCCTTGAGAATTTTACTATAATCACCAAGATTACAGCCAATTAGTTTTTTAGGATCACTAATCAAAACCCAACTTGTTTTCACAAGGCTCACAAGTCAAAACCTCCCTTGGTTTTGCGGGCTAACCAAGAATCTAATTGGTTTTAAGGCTCACCAAGAACCTCCCTTGATTTTGCGGGCTAACCAAGAACCTAATTGGTTTTCCAAGGCTCACCAAAAATCTCTTTGGTTTTTCAAGGTTCACCAAAAATCTTAATAAACAAAGTAAGCACAATATGAAAAGAATACAAGAAAAACTTTCTTAAATAAAGCAAATATCTCTTTGAAGCTCTTTGAATGTTGATGAAGATCTTGACTTCAAGTTGTTGAAGCCTTTGATTGCAGCTTGATGATGTGAACTTTGGATGCTCTCCTTGAAACTTTGAAGTTTGAAGGCTTGAACCACTTAACTCTTGAATCCTTGATGGATATTCAATGATCTCATCAAAGAATTGCTTCCCTATTTGATTTTTGGTGTTTATATAGCTCCCCAAACCATAGATGACCGTTTATGACCTTTGGGGATGAAAAACTAGCCATTTGAAGCAAGTTGGAATCAATTCTATACTTTTGAAAAACTAGCTGTTACTCCAAGTGTCGACACTTGAATTTAGTGAGTCAACACTTGGTTTCTGTGAGTCGACACTTGGGTCAGCTCAAGGCAAAAATTTTGGATTTTCATAGTTCTGTATTTTTCTTATTCTTGGGTCTTGAGTTGACACTTGAACTTCTTCATAAGTCGATACTTGCTTATGCTAGTACTGAAACTTGCTGAAACTTCACCAAAATCAAACTTTAAGTCCTTCCAAGTCTTTCTTATATTCTAAAGTCCTTATAACTTGAAATTCCATGAATTTAAATGACTTCTTCAACTAAAATACAAGTATTTCTTCATTCAACATGGATGAGCACTAAGATCTGATAAACATACTAAAACATACAATTAGTACTAATATATACTTAAGTATTTGTCAATCATCAAAATCAAGACCAGAGTCAACAATCTTTATCTTTTTGATGATGACAAAACCTTTAAGTATATAAATAGGGTAAGCTTAAAAAGTTAACAATAAGATAAACATGTAAGTTCAAAATCAATGAGTATAAAGCTCCTCCTCAAAATATGATCCAAAAAACTTTTCAAAAATTCTTCAAAATGTTTTTCAAAATATGCAATTTTTTTAAAATTTTCTCTCTTAGTAATTCTTCCCTTAAGATTAAAATATTTTGCTTTCTTCTCCCCCTTTTGCATTTTCTTTTATTTCTCATATAATTTTTCATGTTTATCATATTTTTTTCTTTTCATACTTAACATTTTTCTCCTCCTTTTTGTTATCATGAAAAAGGGTGAAAGGCAATACAAAATAGGAATGAAGGTGGAAAGAATAGCAAGTAGATCATCAAAATCAATACATGAAATCAATTAATTATGATACTAATTAAATATGATACTAATTGAACATGATACCATAAAAATGATAAGCACATGCAAAAAATAATTCAATGTATATTAGCTCTAATATGCATAACTGATAGCAAGACAACAATCCATTCACCTCACTTGTTCATGGGATAAGGCCACAGTGACATCCCAACACATCATAAGAGATCCCATTGAATGGATAAAGAGGGTCTTTAAACCCTACTTAGCTCCTATAACCGGATGGCCATGGTGACTAACCCAATCCGAAACAGTTACTAGGAGCTCTTCTCTTATTTTTTAAATTTATTAATAAAATAAATTTTGATACCAATTGAATGTAACTCTCTTCAAAGGATTAGATTTGAAAATAAGGAGGAGTATCAGAGCAAGTAAAGCATGATATCAAGAAAACATTTAAAGCATGATAACAAATCTTTGGATGCTCTCCCTAAATGTTATTCCCCCTTAAAAATATGCATTCATTTGAGAAATAAAACATGAAAGCACATGCATCAAGATTTAAAATTTTCAAGATATTCATGATTTTCAAAATATAAAGGATTGATTATTCAAAAACTTTTAGCATGATTTACAATTTATTTGAAATGATTTGATATCCATATAAATGCTAGAAGTAATTTAATAGCATGTTTAGCTACTAGAGCAAGAGTTTATCAATATGCATACCATCTTCTTAAATGTAACACTTAACTACCAGTTCTATACTTGATCCAAATCATTTCTATCTTAAGCATAGATGCCAAAAAATGAAAACACATAAATCATAACATTTCACTTGAAATAATTTAAAACTATATTAATCAAAATCAAGTAAAAGTCTAATAATCACAAGTTTAATCATGAGAGCATAAAATCCATTAACATAAAAAAGGTTTATGATCCCAACAAATGACTATTAGTCTAAACTTGATTTTAATTAATCAATTGAAATAATTTTCAAAGCAATATGTAACTTTAAAAACTTTTCATAAAGTAATTTAAGATACATTAATCAAAATCAAGTGAAGGTCTTATAATCATAAGTTTAATCATGATAGCATGAATTTATCAATATTTAAAAGTTCATGATCATAATTAATGACTATAAATCTAAACTTGATTCTAATTAAATATTTAAAATAATTTTTCAAAATAATTGATGCAACATTTATAACAAATATTCAACTACATTTTAAATTATGGAAGGAAATGTTTAGAATTTACCAATATATATAATCCTTCCTTTACCATTTAGTCCAAAATGTAGCTTGTCCACTTCTTTATGTTGTCTTGTACACTCACTTTTCAAAAAACTTTTTTTCTTTATATTGGGCTACAAGACATTCCTGCAAAATAAACTAGGTGGACAATTTTGGTACCTAAACTTTCTTGGATCCTTTAGGATTAGTAATTATGGTTCCTTTTGGAATCTAAGCTTTTATTAATCTACAAGGATATGCATTAAATCTAAATTTTTCATAATTAAAGTATGCAATATTAGAAGAAGTAGCAACAAAGAAATTCTTGTTTTTCAACTCAAGATTTTTGATTTTCTTTAAAAGCTCATCATTTGATATAAAAATCTTGGATCTTCTTAGAATTTCTATTTCATTCAATAAAATATTTTTCTCATTTAAAAACTTATTGCATAAATCTTTTAAATCAATTTTTTTTTCTAATTTTTTTTTTTCTTTAGAAAGATTATTCTTATCACTTTCTAAAATATCATTCTTTACATTTAAATCATGGTTTTCATTGGCAAGATTGGTGTTCTCAAGAGAAAAAAAATCTACATGTCTTTTTAATTTCTTGTGCTTAATTTTAATATTTTGTATTCATGCACAAGATTATTAAATGCATCATGTAATTCATCAAAGGTAAAATCATAATCATATTCAGTACATACCTCTTCCTCATTTGCTATGAAGCAAAGATGGGCAACTTCTCGTTCTTCTTCTGAACTAGAATCTTTACTATCGCTCCAAGTTACCATCATTGTCTTAAATTTTTTTTTGGCCTTGAGGGCTATTATCTTCTTCTTCTCTTAATTAGCAACCACTTTCTTTTGCTATAAACTCAACTCATGGATCATGAGTGAATCAATAAGCTCCTCCAAAGGTAGGGTATCAATATCTTTGGCTTCTTGGATCATCGTTATCTTTGGATCCCATAATATTGACAAAGATCTAAGAATTTTATTAACCAAATCAGCATTAGTATAGACTTTGCCAAGACTTTTCAATTCATTAATAATAGTTATAAATCTTGTATACATATCAGATATAGATTCATCATGTATCATTTTAAATATTTCAAAAGAATGAACAAGCATATTAAGTTTAGTACTTTTCACTTGAAGAGTACCCTCATGAGTAACCTCAAGTGTGTCCCATATTTTCTTTGCCAATGTGCATGAGGAGATCCTATTAAATTCATTAAAGTCCAATACACAATAAAGCAAGTTCATTGCTTTAGCATTAATTTCATATTGCTTAATGTCATATTCATTCAAATTCTCTTCGAGCTTTGGAATGAAAATGTCATTAACCAACATGGAAGAAAATGAGGATCATTAACTATAACTTTTCAAAGATAATAACTAATAGATTGAATATAGATGCGCAAGCGAGTTTTTCAAAAAGTGTAATTAGTGTCATTGAAAAATGGTGGTCTAATACTAATACCTACAAGGGTTGCCATGATCTTTTACTCAAAATCATTAGATTTTTAAAAAAGTACCAGGCTCTGATACCAATTATTGCCCAGTGAAGAAGCAACCCAAGAGAGGGGATGAATTGGGTTTTATAAAATTTTTGAACTACTTCAATTATAAACTAAAACAAGTATGTGCTAATTCAATTCAAGTGCTTGTTTTTTGTCAAAGTATTTGTGTGCTTTAAAATAATATGCAACGGAATTAATAAAGCAAGCATACAAATACTGGGGATGAATTAATAAAGCAATAACGAAGCAAGCACAAACACAAGAATATATAGTGGTTCGGTGCACTCCAAGGCACCTACATCCACTCTCCTTGTTTTTCTTGGAAATTTCACTATAATCACCAAGATTATAGTTGATTAGTTTTTCGGGCTCACTAATCAAAACCCGACTTATTTTTACAAGGCTCACAAGTCAAAACCTCCCTTGATTTTACGGGCTAACCAAGAACCTAATTAGTTTTAAGGCTCACCAATAACCTCCCTTGGTTTTGCGGGCTAACCAAGAACCTAATTAGTTTTCCAAGGCTCACCAAAAATCTCTTTGGTTTTCCAAGGCTCACCAAAAACTTTAATAAACAAAGTAAGCACAATATAAAACGAATACAAGAAAAGCTTTCTTAAACAAAGAAAATATCTCTTTGAAGCTCTTTGAATGTTGATGAAGATTTTGTCTTCAAGTTGTTGAAACCTTTGATTGCAGCTTGATGATGTGAACTTTGGATGCTCTCCTTAAAACTTGGAAGCTTGAAGGCTTGAACCACTCAACTCTTGAATCCTTGAAGGATATTCAATGATCTCACCAAAGGATTGCTTCCCCATTTGATTTTTGGTGTTTATATAGCTCCCCAAATCATAGATAATCATTTATGACCATTGGGGATGAAAAACTAGTCATTTGAAGCAAGTTGGAATCAATTCTGTACTTCTGAAAAACTAGCTATTACTCAAAGTGTCGATACTTGAGTTTTGTGAGTCGATATTTGGTTTCTGTGAGTCGACACTTGATTTTTGTGAGTCAACACTTGGGTCAGCTCAAGGCAAAAATTTTGGATTTTCATAGTTTTGTATTTTTCTTGTTCTCAGGCCTTGAGTCGATACTTGAACTTCTTTATGAGTCGACACTTGCTTGTGCCAATGCTGAAACTTGCTGAAACTTCACCAAAATCAAACTTTAGGTCCTTCCAAGTCTTCCTTATGTTCAAAGTCCTTATAACTTGAAATTCCATGAATTTGAAGGACTTCTTCAATTGAAATACAATCATTTTTTCATTCAACATGTATGAGTATTAAGATCTAATAAATATACTAAAACATTCAATTAGTACTCATATATATTTAAGTATTTTGTGAATCATCAAAATCAAGACCAGAGTCAACAGAGGCTACCCAAGCCTAAGTGGAGGCCGCCCTTTGCTGCCCACACGCCCAAGCCCAAAGCCCCTTGGCGTCCAAGCCCAAAGCCCCTTGGCGTCCAAGCCCAAAGAAGACCCCTTGACCAAGTCAAAGGAAGAGAGGAGACCTATTCAAACAAGGAGATCAATTTTAATTCCCATTCAAATTGCATTCTCTTAGTTTTAAGCAAACTTGTAATCCCTCTCCCACTCAACTTTGTAATCCTATCCTAATTAGGAGAAGACATGGGGAACATCTATAAATACCCTACCCCTCCCCCTCTAGTAAGCATCTTTTATTCATGAATGAAACCCTGCTAAAATTTTAAGCTTGCTAGCTTGTTCTTGTGTTCTTGTGTTGAGGTGTGTGAGTTTTGTTTATGAGCCCTAATTTATCCAAGCCCTAGCCATCCCAAAGTACTCTCTTCCAAACCATAACACGTCAAGGAGAAGAAGCCCTAAGCCATCCATCAGCAAGAGGCCTTCTTCTCCCTCCAGTCGCTAGCAGCAGAAACCCTAATTCCCTCTTTCCCTAACCCTAGTTTTTTTCTTTTCCCTTTCTTATTTATTTTTTTCTAACCTCTGATGCTTGCAGGATCCCCGTGGTATTCACCTCCAAGGAGGAGGCCCTCTTTACCTCCTGGATCGATCCCAAATAGCTGCTCAAACTGAGGAACTGAAGGCTTATCTTCTAGGTGACAATCTCGAGTGCTGTGTGACCCCTTCATCGATAGGATCTTCGAATCGATGCTTGGTAAAATCCACCCCCCTCCTAATTTCTGATTTTTTGAAGGTATGCTATCCTAACCAGGGATTTTCTATCTCTGAGATCCTTTCTTTTATTATTTTACATGAGTTCTTATGTGGGTAGGTTTGATCTTGTCATTACTAGTTTACCTACTATACTTTACTTGATTTTGGGACATTAGCCTGCAAATTAAAATTCTAAAAAAATCACAAAAAAATTAGTTACTATTTTCTTGCAATCATGGTAGTCTTAGGATCATCCCGCATCACCTAGTGTCTGCACCAATTCTCCTTGAGTGGGAGAAACTTGACCTTGTCGAGTATCGGTCAACTTCGCTATGATAGCGCTCTAGTAAGTCTGGGTCAACTCTCTGCAAGTCCTCTCTGGTGATCCAAGAATCATCAATCTTAGGTCATCCTTGCCAATGAACCAGATATCACTGATAATCTTTGCCTCGAGTAGCAATAATCTTGTCATCCAAGATCCGCTCGATCCTGTCTCTCCAGGCTGGTGGTATGGCAAGTGGACACACATGGGTTGGCTCACTCTCAAGGATTGGATCAGGGTATGGGGTCTCAAGTTTAGACTTAGTATGGGTCACAGGGGTTTTCTCTAGGATTTTTAATTGATCATCTAGTCGGTCAAACCTATTATTCAGTTGGGTATATTGTTTAGTTATAAATCTTAGAAAGGTTTCAAGGTTGTACTCCATGGTCAGACTAGGTTAGGTTTGGGTTTGAACTACTGGTATTGGGCTCCTAACCTAGTAGCCATGCAATGCAAACACACAAAAATCTGAACTAGGGTTTCCTAGACCTAGAGCTCAAGTAGAATGGGTCAGCTCAAATTATAGCCAATTCAATAATTACTTTGTCCACTGGCCAGGTAAGAGGTGGGGTCGTGGGAGGCTCCCCCTACTCTCGCAGGGTCCTAATTAAAAACCATGAAATGACTTAGGGCATTTGCCTCTGAACCTCTACCCTTAGAGACTAGATTCAAGTGATTATCAAAAGATTGGGTGCACTAGCTTTTACACAATACTTGGAACCCGACCTGTTGGTGTCCCTAGCTCACTGGAGTAAATTAAGTCTAATTGATTTTAATTAGGTTGGGCTCGGATACAAAAGAAGGTTGTTGTGGGCCCAGGATAGGTGATAAGATCCTGCCATGATCTGAGATGCTCAAGTGCCCTTAAGATTAGGTTACTAGATGATGCAGTCACATAAATATGAAACCTTAGATGCACTGAAATTAAAATAATTAAAAATAAAAAAAAATTAATTAAAAATTTTAATTATTTATAAAATTAATTTCAGATCTGATTAATTTTAGATTTTTGATCTCGGGATATCACGTCCGGCCATAGCCTATTATTCCCATGGATCGTGATAGTATACTTGCATATACCCGCTCAGGAGGCGTGATTTCCTTCCACCAGAAAACAACAAATAAAAAAAATTTCTAATTTTTTTTAGATTAGTAGAGGATTAAAATAGAATTAACAAAAAAATTATTACTAATTTTTTTGTATTTTCTTAATGGTGGTTTTATGCAATTTAATTTCAGCCTAGTTCTAGGTATGCAGAAATTTTAGAACTAGAAGTTAAACCCCAGTTTAACCTTCGCTCCGATACCAAAATGATGTGGGACAATTATGAAACATAATCTACTGATTATTAACCTATTCAACAGTGAAAAACAGCAATTAAATTTTTTTTATAATTTTTGGATTTTTAGTGACTTAAAGTATGCAATTAGGGAACTAGTCAATTAGTTTATACCCACACAAGTAGACTAATAAAGTAACTAAAAAAATCAAGATTTGGTGATTAAGAAATCACCTTAAACTAGAGTCTACTTTTAAAGATCAGAAACTAAGAAGTAGGAAAATGATTTTGAGTTTTACTAATGTCGAATTTTCCCCTCTAAAGTAGATCTATTGGAACTCTTAGGATTCTGCAACAGGGCTTCAAAATTTCGATCTTCGGGATCTAATCTTTTGCGATATCGGTTCCAAGGTAAGAACACCTCGTCTTTGGTTCCTAATCACATACAATCACTCAACAAAGGAATATTTCAATTAGAAAGAAACAAAGAAAGAAAAAGATGGAAAAGTGAAGAGAAGAAGAAAGGAAGAGATCAGCTAGGGTTTTTCTGATGTTGGATAAGTAGGGCCTCACACCCCGCGATGTTTCGAAGAATAAAGGAAAGGGCCTCACACCCCGCAATGCACATAATAAAGAAAAAATTTTGACAGAATGTCGTTATATTTCATTAATAATCATTAATAATACAGGGGGGTTGATGGGATATTTATAGACCATCAACTAGTGGTGTAATGGATACAAAGACTAGAACTGGTGTCCCTTGGGCAGCAACTCCTTGGAATCCTTGCACCTGGTGTCTTGAACTCTAGATTTTGATCTTCCTTGGACTTCCTTATTTTATGGATTCATTTGAAACTCTTGGCATCCTCTTGGAATTCCTTTTATGATGGGCGCCAATTCCTTGAATTTTGGGCGACAAAATAAAATTGAGATGAAGTGCCCTTCTCTTTTACTCCTCTTAAATTGAGATTTCTTGAATGGATGGGCGATAAAAAAATAAAATGGCATCAACTCCTCTTGGTCGCTATCTTCTTGCAACTCAAACTTGAAAGATAGTTATCGACTCCTCTTAAAAAGTGGTGACAAAAAGGAAGGAAGAATGAGGCGCTAAGGCTTGGACCACTGCTTTACTCATCTTAAAACCATAGGCATTTTAAATGAGTGACAACATGAGAGAAAAAAAATGTGGCACCCACTTTGGATAAAGTTGAACTTCAAATGGTGTCTGAATATCCAGATGTTTGGACATTTGGATGTCTGGATGTCTTAATGTCTTGATAAAAAATAAAGACAATCATTTTTGACATAAAATTAGCCAACCAAGATAAATGACTTGGCATGTGATGTTGTCTCAATGAGATGGCAAGTGATGTCCAAACATGTCATGTGATGATGTCCAAACTTGTGGCATGTGACATAGGCTGATAAGGTGGCATGCGCATCCTTGACTTGATGAGGTGGCACCAAGAAGTGGATGACATGTGGCACCAATGCTTGACTTGTCTTGAGCTAGCACATGGTGTGTTGGGTTGTCACCTGTGTCTTGACTTGAATGCACATGGTTTCTTGATTTGAGTCCCCTCTTGTATTACAGGACTCAATAACTAAAATAACTAATCACATGACTCAAAACTAATTAAACCAACCAAATAACTAAAGTCTCACTTGATCAATTGGAACCCAATTTGATCAAAAGGCAAGACATGTAAATAAGTGGTTCAACTTGGTAAAAGGGGTTTGGCCTAAAAGGCTAAAAAACAAAAATCCTAATTATAGTTGGTAAAAAGGGCTAAACCCAACTAGGTAAATATATATATACAGGTTTTGTTTGGATTCAGGGATTTTTTTACTGTTGACTCTAGTCTTGATTTTGATGATTGACAAAACACTTAAGTATATATGAGTACTAATTATATTTTTAAGTATGTTTATCAGATCTTAGTACTCATCCATGTTGAATGAAGAAATCCATGTTTTCAATTGAAGAAAGTCCTTAAATTAATAGAAAATCATGTATATGGACTTTGAAATTGATATGGAAGAACTTGAAGAGGCTAAAAATCAATTTTGAAAAAGTTTTAGCAAGTTTTAGTACTGGCACAAGCAAGTATCGACTCATGAAAAAGTTTAAGTATCGACTCAAGTCCTGAGAACAAGAAAAATACATAACAGTGTCAAACCAGAATTTTTGCCTTGAGCTGACCTAAGTGTCGACTCAAGAGGTCGACTTATGGTGAAGTGTCAACTCAAGAGGTCGACTTATGGTGAAGTGTCGACTCAAGAAGAAAATTCAGGAAATTCAAGTATCGACACTTGGTGTAACGGCTAGTTTTTTAGAAATGCAGAATTGACTTCAACTTGCTTCAAATGCTAGTTTTTCATCCCCAACGGTCATAAACGGTCATCTATGGGTTGGAGAGTTATATAAATACCAAAAATCAAATGAAAAAGTAATCCTTTGGTGAGATTATTGAATATCCTTCAAGGATTCAAGAGTTTAGTGGTTCAAGCCTTCATTAAGAGAGTGCATCCAAGTTCACATCCTTAAGCTACAATCAAAGGCTTCAACAACTTGAAGACAAGTTCTTCATCAATAATCAAGGGCTTCAAAGAGATATTTTCTTTGTTTAAGAAAGCTTTTATTATGTTCTTTTCATATTGTGCTTACTTTGTTTATTAAGATTTTTGATGAGCCTTGGAAAACCAAAGAGGTTTTTGGTGAGCCTTGGAAAACTAAAGAGGTTGTTGGTTAACCTTTGTGTAAAACCAACATAGGTTGTTGGTGATCCCGTAAAACCAACATAGGTTGTTGGTGAGCCCGTAAAACCATCGGAGGTTGTTGGTTAAGTTATAAACTAATAAGGAGTTTTGACTTGTGAGCCCGGGAAAATAAGTTGGGTTTTGATTAGTGAGCCTAGAAAACTAATCGACTATAATCTTGGTGATTATAGTGAAATACCCAAGGAAAACTTGGGGAGTGGATATAGGTGCCTTGGAGTGCACCTAACCACTATATATTCTTATGTTTGTGATTGCTCTTATTTATTGCTTATTTACTCTTGCATTTACTTTGTTAATTCCATTGCATATTTTCATTTAGCACACAAATACTTTGGCAAAACACAAGCACTTAATTACAATTATCACATAGTTGTTTTATAACCATTGAAATAGTTTAAATAGTTTTATAAAATCAAATTCACCCCCCCTCTTGGGTTGCATCATCACTGGGCAACATTTACAGACTCAATTTTGGATCCAGGGGCTAAACCAAACTAATCATAAATAACAAAATTTAAAATAAAATATTTACTGAAAAAAGGGGTTTGGATTCAGGACTTTATTCACAGGTGATCCACAGAGATGTGGGTTCGACCTGTCGATCTTTTCTAGCCCTGGTGTCCATACCAAGGCTCCTTGAATAAAAGGGTGAATACCATACCATAAGGTAAGCAGGCCTTAGCCTTTTTGGCTACATCCCGCATCTAAGCAAGCATAATGTATGGCAGATTGAGGGCCTCCCCCTCAATCATATACCTCATAAATAGCATATCCCGCTCACTGATCTAGTCAAAGTGGCCTGTTCTCGATAAAAAGATCCTGCTAATCATATTGTGTAACAATCTCATCTCTAAAGACAACATATTAGCCTGCACATTGCCTATTTCATCAACATTTCTCCTCTCCAAGATAATCCTTAGGGTTTTTTTCTTGTCTTTCAAAACCAAATGACTTCTCCCTTCGATAGGCATCCTTAAAACTCTGCCAACAACTTCTTCATCCACTACAATTCTTATTCCCTTGACATTTGGTTCAACAGAGTTCTCACCAAATGATAGATTCTCAAAGAAGTTTCTAACCAGGCTAGGGTAGGTTGGTACATCTAAGGAACAAAAATAATCCCAGCCTTGTCCTTCAATCCATTCTCCAATTCTTAGCCCTAAATTCTTAAGAAAACTAAAATTAATCTTCCTTCCAATGGTAACGGGTTGATTACTAATGGAAATTACCTGTCTTGGTGGTTGTGGAGATAAATTCCTTTTCTCTTCTTGTTGTTGAGCTTGAGTCGACTCCTCTTCTCTTCTTTTGGTCCTTCTCTCCTTTGTGTGCTTGTTTCTATTCATTTGGGCCTCTTAGAAACCGCTTTTTTTGGTGCCATTTGGAGCAAATCAATGGTGTGGATGAGGGATTTAGAGAATCTTAAGGAATGTGGAGTGGAGAAGTGGTCCTTAGGTTTTGGAAGGGTTTTTCCTGTAGTTCGGTTAATGTTTAAAATGAAACATAAGCCCTAAGTTGATCCTACAACTTATATATAAAAACACCTATCTCGACATTCGAGTCGGCTTGGCCAGAGCCCTGTCTGTTCGAGTCGGCTCGAGCAAAAATCAATAAAAAGGCTCTAAAACTTCAATAAAGAGATGTTTAGCTCTGAGAACACTCTATATAAGGTGGGTATCTACTTCAAATTGGGTTATGGAGGTTTTCTAGATAATTTTCCTTAAATTAGAAGAAATTAGATCAAAATCTAAAATGGGTCACATAAACCTAATTCTCCTCTAATCAATTAAAATCTTTCTTCATTAAGTGGCTTAGTAAAGATGTCAGCAAGTTGATTTTCAGTTGGAATAAATTCAAGATCAATATTTTTATTTTGTACATGATCCCTAATAAAGTGATGTCTAATTTCTATATATTTTGTTCTTGAATGCTAAATTAGATTCTTTGTCAAATTAATAGCACTTGTATTATCATATTTGATAGGAGTTTTTATTTGAATAACACCAAAGTCTTCTAGTTATTACTTAATCCAAAGCACTTGTGCACAACAACTCTCTACAGCTACATACTCTGCCTCAATAGTAGACAATGCTACAGAGTTTTATTTCTTATAATGCCATGAAATTAACTTCAACTCTAGAAATTGACAAGTACCACTAGTACTTTTTCTATCAATTTTACATCCACCATAATCAGCATCAGAAAATCTAATTAAATTCAATGAAGATTGCTTAGAATACCATAGACCTAGATTACTTATTCCTTTTAGATATCTTATAATTCTTTTAATAGCAAGTATATGCGATTCTTTAGTATTTGATTAAAATCTAGTACATATACATACACTGAACAAGATATCAGGCCTACCTGCAGTTAAATATAACAGTGATCCAATCATACATCGATAAAGCTTTTGATCAATGTTGTGGCCATCTTTATCTTTGTCTAGTCTACAGGAGGGGCTCATGGGTGTGCTCATTTTTTTGGATGACTCCATACCAAACTTCTTAATGATCTCCTTGAGGTACTTTGCTTGGTTGATAAAAATTCCTTTCTTTGTTTGCTTAATTTGAAGTTTGAGGAAGCAGGTCAGTTCACCTATCAAGCTCATCTCAAATTTGCCCTGCATAAGCTCAACAAATTCTCTACACAAATTCTCATTAGTTGCATCAAAAATAATGTCATTTACATAAATCTGTACAACTAACAAATCATTTTCTTTTTTCTTAATAAATAATGTTGTATATACATTGCCTCTAACAAAGTTATTTTCAAGTAAGAATTTGCTCAATCTATTATATCATGCTCTAGGTGCCTGTTTTAATCCATACAATGCTTTGTTAAGTTTGAAAACATGATTTGGAAGAGCATGATTTTCAAAACCTGGTGGTTGTTCTACAAAAACTTCTTCTGAAATAAAACCATTTAGAAATACACTTTTTACATCTATTTCAAATAACTTGAAATTCATGTAGCAAGCAAATGTAAGTAATAATCTAATGGCTTCTAGTCTTGCTATGGGTGCATAGGTTTCATCAAAATCGATTCCTTCTTCTTGATTATAACCTTTAGCCACTAATCTTGCCTTATTTCTAATTATATTTTCCTTTTCATCTAGCTTATTTTTATAAACCCATTTAGTTCCTATAATAGGATGGTCTGATGGTCTATTCACTAAGGTCCATACATTATTTCTTTCAAATTGGTTAAGTTTTTCATGCATGGCCATCATCCAATTAGGATCATTTTCAGCTTCTTCTATACTATGTGGTTCTACTTGTGAAACAAATGCTAGGTAATCATGTGCATCTCTAAGTGATGATCTAGTCCTAACACCTTGTGAGGGATCACTTATAATCAAATCTTTAGGGAGTGAAGTTACATACCTCCATTCTCTTGATAGATCACCATGATCTTGACTTACCATTTCTTCTCTTTCTTGAGTTGGTTTGTCCTTTAGACTCATGTCCTCCATAGCTTTATCAATTGTACCTGTATCATTGTCAATGCACTCTTCTTTTCTAGAAGGTAAGGGATTAGATTCATCAAAAATAACATGAACAGATTCTTCTACTGTTAATGTTCTTTTGTTAAATACTTTATAAGCTTTGCTATTAATTGAATAACCAAGAAAAATTACTTCATCAGATTTAGCATCAAATTTTTCTTGGTTATCCTTTCCATTATTTAACATAAAGCATTTATAGCCAAATACATGAAAATAATGAATGCTTGGTTTTTTGTTATTCCAAAGTTCATATGGGGTTTTCTTTAAATAAAACATGGTTCAATATATAGCAAGCAGTGTTCACAGCTTCTATCCAAAAGTACCTTGAAAGATTGCCTTCACATAACATCGTTCGAGCCATCTCTTTCAAAGTCCTATTCTTCTTCTCTACAACACTATTTTGCTGTGGTGTTCTAGGAGCGGAGAAATTGTGATCAATACCGTGCTCAGTGCATTAATCATCAAAGTACTGATTTTCAAATTTTATGCCGTGATCACTTCTAATAAAAATAACTGAAAGACTTTTCTGGTTTGAAACATTCTTGTGAAATTTTTGGAAAACCTTAAAAGCTTAATCTTTATGTGCAATGAATAAAATCCATGTAAATCTCAAAAAATCATCTACTATCACAAGTCCATATTTCATACCACCTAGGCTTGTGGTCTTAGTTGGTCCGAATAGATCCATGTGTAGTAACTCTAGAGGTCTAAAAATGGAAACCATATTTTTATATTTAAAACTCCCCCTAGTTTGTTTACCCAGTTGGCATGCATCATAAACATATTCAAAATCAACTTTAAGTTTTGGTAAACCTCTAACTAGATCTTTGAAAATCAATTTAGCAATTGTATGTATGCTAGCATGACCTAATCTCCTATGCCAAAGTAAGCTAGACTCCTTGGTTTTAGCATTCATTGCCACTAGACTTGTACTACTAGACATGGCTAGATTATTCAAATCTATCCCATATATATTTCCAAGTCTATGACCAATGAGCTTAGTACTAGAATCAAGTGAGTTAGTTACAATGCACATCAAAGACTCAAAGACAACCTTGAAGCCTCTATCATATAATTGACTTATACTTAATAAATTGTGTTTCAATTTGTCAACTACCAATACATTTTCAATGAATGTGAAAGGGATAATTCTGTTCTTACTGATGCCAATTATCTTCCCCTTATCATTGTCACCAAATGTGACCATTTCTCCATCCTTCATTTCCAAAGTGATGAATTGTTCCTTATCACTCGTCATATGTCTTGAACAGCCACTGTCCAGATACCATCTTTTCTTTGTGTTCTGGGCTGCAAAACATTCTTGCAAAATTATCAAGTAGTTCTTTTAGGTACCCAAGCTTTTTTGGGTCCTCGTAGGTCAGTAGGATTGGTTCCTTTGTAAACCCTAATCTTTCTAATTTTACTTTTAACATTTCTTTTGAAACTGCATTCAAATGCTTTGTGACCAACCCCATTGCATGAATAACAAACAATTCTTGATGCATATGTTGAAGCTCTAGATGCAAAAGATTTTGATATAGAAAACTTTGATGCATGAAATTTAGGTGCTGAAAACTTTGATACATATGACTTTGAGGATATAATCTTTGTAGCTGAAATTCTATTTGTATGCAAAGGATTGTAACCAATTCCAACTTTGTTACTTGAATCCCTTTGATCTTTTAAAATCAGCTCAAGCTTATTTGAACTTAATGTTCACTTTTCAACCAATAGCTTGAGTTTTTCAACTTCTTTTTGTAAACCAAACCAATCTTTTCTTCAAATAAACATTTATTCTTTTCAAGATAGTTGTTCTTTTCAACTTGTAAATCTAGTGTTTTTCAGAAAAGCTATTAAATTTTTTTTGCAAAATCTTATTCCTTTCTGAAATTTTATCTTTTTCTTTCAATAAGATATCATTGCTATTTTTCAAAGCTTTAATTTTCATACCAGTCTTTTTGTATTTAGATAATAGCTCATGAAATGCAGTATTTAATTCATCAAATATAAATTCATCTTGAGGTTCGGGAGACATTACGTCATCTTCGAGACTCATTAGACATATGTTAGCTATTTTTGTGGTCTCTTCTTCTTCATTTGATGTTGACTCCTCACTATCACTCCAAGTTGCAACCATTATTTTCTTCTTCTTCTTTTTGTAGGTTTTCTTCAAATTTGGACAATCATAATAGAAGTGCCTTAGTTTTTTGCATTCATAGCAAATGGGCTGTTGCTCTTTATCTTTGTCTTTTTCTTTTTCTCTTTCCTTGCTATATTCTCCTTTTCTAAGATATTTTCTCCAATATCTTCTCTTTTTCTTGCCCATAAGCTTCTTGAATCTCCTCACTACAAGTGCAATATCATCATCTTCTAGTTCATCTTCAGAGGAGGGGATTCTTCATCTATTTCTTCCTCTTGTTTCTTTAATTCTGCTCAGTTTTGAAGGTAATTGATTTCTTCTTCTTTATGTCATCTTCACTTCTATGCTGCATGGTCATCTCATGAGTAATCAGAGGACCCAATAGCTCATCTAGTGGTAATGTGTTGAGGTCCTTGGCCTCTTGAATTGCAGTAACCTTCGAGACCCATTTATCTGGAGGAGATCTCAAAATCTTTTGTACGAGGTCTACATTAGAATATATCCTACCAAGACTCTTTAAACCATTAATAATATCTATAAAACATGAGAACATGGTAGATATAGTCTCATTCGGTTCCATCTTAAATAATTTATAATTATGTACAAGAAGATTAATCTTAGATGTTTTGACTTGAGAGGTTCTTTCATGGGTTACTTCAAGTTTATCCCAAATTTCTTTTGCTAAATTGCAAGTAAAAACTTGGTTAAACTTGTTGGTATCCAAAGCATAATATAAGAGATTCATGGCTTTGACGTTCAACTTACCCATTTTCATGTCATGTTCATCCCATTCCTCTTCAGGTTTTGGGATGTCCATGCCATCAACCTTCTTTGTGGATGTGTGAGGTCCTTTTAGAATCATTTTTCACAACTAAAAATCTACTGCTTGAATATAATTTTTTATTTGAGCCTTCCAGTGGTGTAATTAGTGCCTGTGAATAGTGGAGGTCTATTTGTGGATTGGCCTTCGGCCAACGAGGTACTCATGGGATTTGCCATTAATCTTTACTCTAAGTAAATTCAGAGATACTATTCTGATACCAGTTGTTGCCCAGGTGTCTTACCTAAGAGGGGGGGTGAATTGGGTATTTAAAAATTTTTACAAGTATGTGCTTCTTTTAAAATAACTTTGTGTAGTGAGTGATGTGAATTAAGTAAGAGAATTGGAAGCCAATAGAAATCACAACCACACAAGCACAAACACAAGAAAATGTAGAGTGGTTCGAAGCAACCTCACTCCTATGTCCACTACCCAAGATACTACTTGGAACTTTTTCTATATTCACCCTTAGAATATAGCCAAATTATTTTCACGGGCTCATAATCCAAAACCCAAACTTGGTTTTAAATTGGGATTACCAAAAATCCAATACGCTGTTAGTTTTCTCGAGCTCACTAAGAACCCACTCTTGGTTTTCAAAGGCTCCCCAAAATCCTTTACAAACCTAAGTTATAGCCCCTGCTGTACTTGGAACAACTCAAATTAAGAGTCTTAAAAAATAAAGCAACTCAATGACAAACCGAACATTGTCGGGTGGTTGTAGTTGTAGCTCTTGAAAAACCCTCTTGATTGCTCGTTAAATGCTCTTCAAGGCTTCTAATCTTCCTCGGTAAATGACTCAAGAATTTGATGAGAGTTGGTGAGGCCTTGAGTGCTTGCTTGAATGTTCTCTTGAGTATACTTTCAAAAACTCATTAAAAGCTCATTAATTTCTCATTCTCTTATTTAAAAGTTGTTCAAATCCCTTATATATTGTCCCTTTAACTGATTTCAAGTGAATATAACTATTGTAGATCATCGAGATTTGAAAAATGACCATTGAAGTACTTTTTGGATTCAAAAAGAAAGCTTTGGAACTAGCCATTACGAACCTGGAACTACGGTTCCAGTCGACTCGGATGCTTCGAGTCGGCTTGAATTCTCAGACAGGTTAAGACATCACTCTAGTCGAGTCAGCTCTTCTTCATCGAGTCAGCTTGCCTGGCTAGTTCTTCAGAACTAAGAATTTACAAACTCTGGAAGAGTCGGCTCATCTAAACATGAGTCGCTCAAATTTGCAGAACTTCAGAAGTTGAACTCTACCTGAGTCGGCTCTTCACTCTTGAGTTGGCTTGAATATCTGCATGCCAAAAAACTGAGTGCCATGCCAAACATTGAGTCGGCTCTTTACTTTGAGTCAGCTTGAGTGATCTTTGCCAATAACCTTTCAAACTTCTTCAGATTTTTTCCAGAGACTTCCAATCAACTCCAAAAGCTTTCCAACTCCTTCAAAGCCTAATTCTAAGAAATTTAAACTAGAAAATACATAAAAGTGGCCCATTTTCATAAATACATAATTTGATTTTTCTTTGTGCTCTTCACTACATAATACTTTTTTTTAAAAATAAGCTTGTCATACTTTAAGGTTATAGGAAGAATAGTTGTTCATTTAAATCATCCTACAAAAGCTTAGAAAATACTTGAAAATAGTTAGTGATCAAATGCATGCTCCAATGTTTGGTTATCATCAAAATCATTCCAGGGGTCAACAAACCAAGTCTAAAATATCTTAAGATTTGGGGTTGTCCAGCTTATGTTAAAAAAAGAACTTGGATATAAGCTAAGTACTAGGGCTAATAAATGTAGGTTTATTGGTTATTCTCAAGAGAGTATTGGATACCTATTCTATCATCCTACTGAACAAAGATTTTTTGTTAGTAGGCATGCCATATTCTTGGAAAAATAATTTAACTAAGAAGAAGGTAATGGGAGAATAATTGAATTGAGTGAAGTTCAAGATGAACAAACTCAAGTTCCTCAACCAGATGTACCAGTTGATCAGGTACAACCACAACACACACCTCCTCTCCATAGGTCAAAGAGAGTGGGGCAAGCACCTCTAAGAATGGTTTTATGATTATAAACAATAATAAAACCAGCATCATTGAAGATGATGACCCCCTGACCTATACGGAAGCAGTCATGAGTAAGGAGTCTGACAAATGGCTCAATGCCATGAAACCCAAAATGGACTCCATGTATGACAACCATGTTTGGACCATGGTTGACCCACTCGAGGGAATAGTCCCAATAGGGTGCAAATGGATCTTCAAGTGGAAGATTGGAGCAGATGGGCAAATAGAAACCTACAAGGCTAGGTTGGTGGAGAAAGGTTTCAAGCAAAAACATGGTATCGACTATGATGAAACTTTTTCATTAGTTGCCATGCTTAAGCCCATTAGGATTATTCTTGCCATTGATGCATACTATGATTATAAGATCTAGCAGATGGATATTATGACTGCATTCCATAATGGAAATTTTGAAGAAAAAATCTATATATCATAGCTAGAGGGTTTTGTCTTAAGTGGGAGACCAAACCAAATATGTAAGCTTAGGAAATCCATTTATAGATTGAAGCAAATATCAAGGAAGTGGAACATTCATTTCGATGAAACTATTAAGAAATTTGGTTTCATCAAGTATACAGATGAGCTGTGTGTATAAGAAGACAAGTGAGAGTGCCATTATCTTTTTGGTCTTGTATATCGATGATATACTTATCATTGGAAATGATATTCCAATGATGCAGTCAATTAAAACATGGCTATCAAAATGGTTTTCCATGAAGGATTTGAAAGTATTTTATATTTTAGAAATAAAGATCTATAGACATAGATCTAAAAAGATGCTAGGTTTATTCCAATCAAGGTACATAGACTTAATATTGAAGATATTTAACATGGATGGAAGTAAGAAGGGTTACTTGTCCATGAGTCAAGGCATACACCTATCTATAAGGATGTCACCTAAGACTCCAAAAGAAAGAGTAGGATGAATAAGATCCCTTATGCATCGGCAATGGGATCAACAATGTATGCAATGCTATGTACCAGGCTTGATGTTGCTTATGCTTTAGGCATAGTAAGCAGGTTCCGGGCTGATCCAAGGGAAGATCATTGGAAAGCTATGAAAAATATTCTTAAGTATCCGAGAAGGACTAAAGATGTTTTTCTAATATATGGTGGATCAGAGTTGAAGCTAGAAGGCTATACAAATTCTAGTTTCTAATATAATCCAAATAATGGTAAATCCATATCAGGGTATGTTTTTCCTCTGAATAGAGCAGTGAGTTGGAAGGGTACCAAGCAACCAACTATAGCTAACTCAGTTATTGAGGCAGAATACATAGCTGCTAGTAAAGCCGCTAAGAAAGTAGTCTAGATGAAGAAATTTATCATAGAATTAGGCATGGTTCCTACAATACTGCAACCAGTACCATTGTATTGTGATAACAGTGGAGCCGTTGCACAAGCAAAGGAACTGAGGTCTCACCATAAGTTCAAGCATATCCTGAGATGCTTCCACATCGTTTGAGAAATCATTGAAAGAAATATAGTAGTAGAACGAGTCGATACAAAGAACAACATAGTAAACCCATCCACTAAAGCACTTCCACTATAGTAGTTAGATCGCAATCTAGATTATATGGGTATTAAATACAAGGACGATTGGCTTTAGTGCAAGTCGGAGATTGAAAGAATTATGCCCTGAAAGCCAATTGTAATTATTATATTAGTGACATTTTTGTATTCTCCTAACTTAAGATTGATATTAATAAAGGCAATTTTTGATTCATCATATGCTATGTCTTATGTTTTAATTATAAGATTATGATGAACCATATAGGTTAGGGCAATGGAATTAGGATTATGATGGAGATCATAATGGTGAGATCTAAGTTTCTATAAATCCTAATCTAAAATATTCCTAGTCATTGGATCATCAGTTCGGGAATCGATGAATCCGAAAAGACTAGCACATCTAATGTATGCTTGATGGAGAGGGTGGTTGGCCTCACAGCCACTTGTGTAGAGACACTAATATAAGGATGTGGGTGCTCATTAGACTGTGAGTTCACTGAACTGATATGACAAGAGAACGTCAAATGGAAGTCTTACTTATCAAAAGAATATTCTCTTAGTGGGAGTTGTGCATGTGATCCTTAGACCTGAGACTACCATAGTATCTTATGTACATGAACCCATGTTTTGGTACATTCTCATTCATGGCAATTAAGTCATGTACAGGGTGCTTTTGGATATGGTGGATTATGTATGAAGGTAACGAGTAGGTCAACAAGGAATCAATCACTTCTAGTAAGGAAAAAAGTTATTCCGTGTGATCTCTTTGAATGATGATTCAAGAAGCTTTGATCAAAGCTTCATGAGATTAGATAGGGTTTCTAATCTTTCATCAGTCGAGTCTTCATTATTGAATTGAACTTTAAAATGATTAAGTGCTAGGGTTTGACATTTATCCATGCCCATCACTAAATCAAGATAAAGGGAGATCGAAGGATTGAATTGCATGGTAACTTTTTACTGAAGGGTATTTTGATAATTTCTACCTATTGCCACCTAGATTACCATGGCCTATGCTCTTACATGGTGATGATGAGTAGACTTCCTGCCTAGTGTTCTCCAAGTACGACCGGTCCTACAAAAGAGAGGATACTTGGGCCGGGGATTCTGGTGGGAGCACTCCGATGATCAAGTCAGTGGACAATCAAGGAGAATAGATCCTCCTTAGTGGAGCCCAAAGTGGTCTCCACATCCAGAGGATTCTTGAAGAGGTAAAGTAGAAGTTTAGAGCAGTGGGAGCTAGGACAGTGGTAGCTGTAGCAGTGGGAGCTCTTGGGGAAGTCTTCGAACATTCCTCCTGCCCTCGAGCTTCAGTCGCCTACTCTTGCTTGCACTGGCTCTTACTTGTTTTCACTTACACTTTGACTTACCTTTATCAGAGGCCCCTTTAAGCTTCTTATAGAAGCGTATCTTGTTTGGCAGAGCATAAAGCCATGGTCTGATGCTCTCTAAGAGCGCCTTATGTGGGTGGAGCGTATGCTAGTCCCCCCTTCTCTCGAGAAGAGGGAGACAAGGTCCGTAGCCCTTGTAGGGTGGTTCTGCCATGGGTGGAAGTGAGGTATTATGAAGTTCGCATCCCTTCCGTGGTGAGCGCGAGTGGCATGCCACGGGGCCTGGCATCTTGATAGGACACTACTTCTTACGGGCATCATGCTACCATGTCTGGGGACCTGGTAGAGTACTGGCCTAGTAGGAGATGCTACAGGGTCTGAGACTCCTAGTAGAACCTTCCTCTTCCGGGTGGCACATGCAGTGGATTGAAGAGCATAATGCTCCGAGCGGAGTGCCTTTCTATAAAAGGTGCCGATAGCAAGCTGAGAGGCCTGGTGCTTCGACGGGATGCTCCTTCATAGGGGGTATAGGCGACACACCTTGGCGGAGTGCCACTCCACAGAGGTTGCAGGTGGCGTGCCCTGGTAGAATGCCACTCCACAAAGGTTGCAGGTGGCGTGCCCTGGTGGAGCGCCACTCCACAGAGGTTGTAGGCGACATGCCCTGGCAGAGTGCCACTCCACAGAGATGGTAGTCTCTTTGAGTAACATAAGGGTTCTGGCAGGGATGGTGACACCACCTACTTGGGTCACTATCCCAGTCGCTTCTAAGGTTGCTCAAGGGGGAGACCGGGTCCACCTATCTTTATCCACACTCGACACCAGGTGGGGAGTTGACTTTGACTTTGACCATAAGCTCGACCTCGGCAGGAAGCTTGACCTTGATAAGGAGCTCAACCTCGATAGGGAGCTTGACCTTGAATGGGAGCTTGACCTCGACAAGGAGCTCGACCTCGAATGGGAGCTCAACCTCGGACGGGGAGCTCAACCTTGGATGGGGAGCTTGACCTCGATAGGGAGCTTGACCTTGATAGGGAGCTCGACCTCGAATGGGGAGCTCGACCTTAGCAAGGAGCTCAACCTCGGATAGGAGCTCTCCTCGGCAGGGAGCTCAACCTTGGATGGAGCTTGACCTCGGCAGGGGGCTGGTGACAGCATCCAAGTGGCACCTTCTACTAGTCGGACCTCCAGCTGGGTCTGATGTAGGTTCCATGTTAGTGGTCAAGCTACATCAGATGCCCCCCACTCTCAAGTCCAGAGTGTGACATAGTGCTCGAGGCGAACGGAGTTATGGTGATGATGACGTGGAAGGACATTTTTTCTGCACCATTTAATGCCTCGATTACTGATGATTCATAGATCGTGTCCTAGCACCGATGAGGAAGTGCCACATCAGCCAGTATAGGGAGAAGCATGATGATTGCACCCAGCCTAAAGTGGTTTTCGACATGTTGAAATGCCATTCCCAGTGGATCTCAATATGTGGCGAGCATCCAGTGGTCAGCACTTGTCCCAGAGCAGTTTCGTGCATACCGAAGCACTACTCTCAATGAATTTTGATGCATGGCAAGAATTCGATGGTTGGAGAGGTGAAAGGATGCATGTTTTGATAGGTACGATGCGACGGGGTGTTGTCAGTCTTTTGAAAAGAAGCCATTTTGCCTTAGCCACTTCTTAAGAACTTTTAAGCGAAGGAATAGGGGGGAACCAGAGCCTTTTCCTCCTGTTTCAACTCCCTAACATGTGGCATTCAGGTTAGTCCTTCTTCTTGCTTCCTACTTCCCCTTCAGCCTGTACTGAAGGGCATCAATTAGGGCTCTAGGTTTTCCTCTTCTTCTTCTTTCTTTCCTTTAGGATGCATCCTTCCAATTGGGGGCACTATCACCCAGACCATTCTGGTGAGGTGGGGCCATCCCAGTCAAGCCTCCTTCCTTCATAGCGAGGAGGCCACTTAGGATCCGTAGGGTCCCCCAGTGGATGGGGATAGTCATAGGACCCCCTTCTATTCCTTCTCCTTCCCCTCCTTCTGCTCATTCTGCTTGCCATGATTCGGTCGATCCTTCTGGCATTACTTATGCAATGATACATGAGGACCTCCATCTTTGAAGCACCTACGGGATTCCAGACTCCATCCAGCTCTTGGCTCTGGGGCCAAAGGAGTGGGTCACTTCCAATGGCCTAGGTAGGATCATCTTGTACGAGGAATTCTAATGAGGACATTGGCAAGAGGAAGAAATTACAAACTAATGATCTTTGGTTGTAGTCCAATTTTTTTCCCTTTTTTAGGTTCCCACAAATTTATGAAGCATATCTTGAAGACTGCTAATTCTATGAAGCAAGATTGAATTGTTTAAAGACAAAATCAAACGAAGACTCCTTTTCCAAGCCCATGGGCTGACCAAGCTATAAAGAAATCCTCTACCTTGAAGCCTAATTGAATAACAAACCTTAAAGGACATGTGGAAGGATGAGATGAAGACAAGTGTTGCAAGAAAATGGTGCCATATGGAGTTTCTAGAATTCTCTTATTAGGATTAGTTGCTAGGAATTAGTTGCAAGGAACTAATCTTGTAATTAGCTACCAACTAAACTTGAATTACTTGGTCCCTTAATTCTCTTTCTTGCCACCCAAAGGAGCTGCCCTAGGCCTATAAATAGAGACCAAGGCCCCCCTCTTGTAAGCATTGAATGATTTGAGTGAATGAAAGTTTCCTTGTTTGACTTCTCTTCCATCTTGCCAAGTTCTTTTGAGTTCTTCCTAGAATCTTGAGTGTTTTCTTTGAGTTTGAGTTGAGGTGTTGAGTTTGATCTTAAATTGGAGTGAGTGTTTTGAGTTTGAAGAGTCATAGTTCCATTTTCAAGTTCTTATACATAAGATCCAATAGTCTAAGAAGAAGAGGAAGTGCTGCCCAAAAATTCCAGCAACTCTCTTCACTTCTCTTGTTGATTCCTTCCTTTTTCCATTAATTTCTTTGAATTTTGACCTTACCTTGACTCTTTGCAGATTTTTCTTGGTGATTTGAAGATGATGATGAAGGCTCCATGCCATGGATCAAAGCTCCAATGGTGAATCCAAGAAGGGAGTGTAGATCTTGTCTCTAGCCTTCAATTTTTGAGTGGTGAGTGATTCCCTTCCACGAGCTTTGATTTCTCTTCATTGTTGGGAAAAGACCCTCTTGATCCTTAGATCTGAGGTTCTTAATGGTTGCTTAGCTTAGTTTGAGGGTTTCTATGCCCTTAGATTTTCTCTTTTATTTTTTTAAAAGGAAGCTTGCACAAGGGTGTCAGATTTTTTGCTCACCTAGTTCCTAGCTCGAAATTATTCATCCCTTCCACCCATGAATCCGGCCATATCTGGAGCTCTAATGCTAGTATGTTGTTTTTAGGTAAATAGATCATATCTCCACACATCCATTTCATCAAATTCGTCCCCCATTAATTTTTTGGTATCAGAGCTTTGTTCTAGATTAAGCTTTGCAAGCTGCTGGAAATTCAGTCTCACTATCTTCCAAGTTCAGTGATTTTTAGTATTTTTTACATTGATAAAAAAAATTCAAAAAAATGATTTTCCTATACCTTTGTGTTTAGGATTCGAAATATAAAACTCAAAAAAAATATTTCCCTTATTTTTGGATTTAAAAATATAAGTTCTTAGGTCATTTTTGCAGTTCTATTCAGAATTCTGTTTCTGCCTTCCATTTCCTTTAATTTTCAAAAAATACAAAAATATTTTATTTTTTAATTTTTGAATTTTATATCTGAGATCCAGACCTCAATTTTTGTTATTTTACATCATAATTTTGAATTTTAGAGAGGTTTATAGCTTGGAATTCGAAATTTAAATTTAGGTTGTTAAGAGTTAGCTAAACAGCTAGAATCTTCTAGCACCTGTTTTTAAACTACCTTCTCAACCAAAAATCGAATTATTTTGAACTCAAGATTTAAAATCCAAGATTCCGTATCTGAGAGATAACCAAGTCAGTTTTATTTTAATTTCTTGGATTTTTAAAATTTTAAATTTCGAATTTTCAATTCAGGTTTGCTGGAGGACAATTGGAAGCTGAAATTTACATTTTAACCACTTTTCTTCCAAGGATGAATTTTCTAATAAAATATCAAAATTTAAAATTTTAAATTTGGTTAATGTGATTTAAACTTCAATATTTGAATTACCGAATTTAAATTTGCATTTTTTTAAATTTTAAAATTGGGTTAAAAATTCATGCATTTGTGCTAGCCTACTAGGTATAGTTGAGTGTGCTCATTGTTTTGTTGAAATTGTTTGCATCCATTTTTAAAATATCCTAAGGGCATTCAATATTACATTAGGGAAGGAAGTCATTACCTTTCCTTATCCCAAAACAATCACCCATATTTGCATTGACCTAAACCCTAAAATAAAATCAAGTAGGAACCTAAACTAGGGACACCCGCAAGTCGGGTTCAAGTACAAGGTAAGACAAAGTATTATTTGAGTTTGTACTTATTCCTTTAAATTGGTGTCTAAGGCAAGAGGTCAAATGGCAAACACCTTAAGTGGACTTGCAGTTTTTAATTAGGACCTCGTGAAAGCAAGGGGAGCCTCCCACAACTCCACCTCTTACCTGGCCAGTGGACAGGGTAATTACATACTTAAGTAGTACCTAGTTAAGTCTTGTATTTTGAACTTTTAGGTCTAGGAACCCTAGAATTAGGTCATGCTTGCTTGTCCATTGTATTGTTTACCCTTGTACTGTAAGCTCTATATCAAAGTTCACCCTCAGTCTGGTTGTTACCCATGGATCCCAATCTTGAATTCATCATGAGGACCCTAGCTAAGAAATTTGACCATGCAACTGAGCAATTAGGGCAAATTAACAAAGAACTAGGTCAAGTCAAAGAGAGAGTTGGGACCCTTGAAAAGACCCCCACTGAACTCAAGTTTTCTAGGTCAATCCCAAGAGGACCAGGAGCCCAACATTTTGAGCACACCCCTGAGTACAACCCAAGAAGGCTTTGCCCTGATTTCATAGAAGAAGCCTATAGAGCCCATATTGAACCTAATTTTCCTAGACCAACTCATCGAGCCCAATGTTATGACTACACTCTTGAGCCCACTCCTAGGAAACCCTACCAAGACCACTTCGATCAAGATGAAAGGATGATGAGGAACATTAGATTAGAGGCTCTTATCTTTGATGGAAGCCTAGACCCTAAAGCCTACATTGACTGGGAGGGAGAGATGGACCAATACTTCGAATGGTATGAAATGACCAAGGATAGGAAGTACAAATTTGCCAAGATTAGATTGGTTCGACAAGATAGGTTATACTAGAGAAATGTTGAGAGAATAATTAGACAAAGGGGAGACATGCCTATAACCACATGGAGAGCAATGAAAGCAAAGATGAGAGAGAAGTACCTCCCTATATCCTACGATCAGAGATTGTTAGATCAATGGCAAAGATTGTATCAGGGTACTAAGACTGTATCGGAGTACATTGCCAAATTTGATGAGTTTGCCATGAGATGCAACATTAATGAGTCAGCAGCTGTGACACTATCTAGGTTTAGAGCTGGTCTAAGAGAGGAAATTCAAAGGAAATTATTTTTAAGGGAAGTCACTAACCAAGACCAAGCTTACCAGATAGCCAGGAATTGTGAAAGATTTCATAGGGGACTAATAACTCGATGACCTGAACCAACTAATGTTAGTACCCCTATTCAAAAACTAGGGTTCAACCAATTACGTCAAAACCGCACCACCCCTCTAGCCCCATCGAGCCAATCAAGTGATAAGGATAGGGCCCCTGAAGTTCAAAAGAGTGGTAGCCCAAATGTCCAATATTTCAAATATCACAAAATGGGTCACCTTGCTAGCCAATGCCCTACCCAATCCTTACATATAGGAAACCTAGTTGATGAAAAGACTGACCCCATTGAAGAGTTTGAAGAAGTATATGAGGCTGAATCCAATATGATCAATGAGTATGATGAAGAAGAAGGAGGAGGTTATGATAAGACATCAGGTGTTGTTAGAATGTTGACCCAAATTAAGGAGGAGGATTGGAGAAGGACTAACATACTCCAAACATTTATCAAGATAGGGGAGAAAGTCTATAAAATCATTATAGACAAATGGAGTTGTATAAATGTGATTTCAACCAAAGCCCTTTGAGACTTAGGTTTGACCCCTATTCCACATCCTAATCCATCTAAAGTCTCTTGGATAGATTCTGCTTCAATCCCCATCAAATCCAGATGCCAGGTTTCCATTCAAATCTAGTCCTATCAAGAACAAGTCTGGTGTGATATTCTTCCCATGAGGGTAGGTGGTATCATTTTGGGTAGACCATGGTTATATGACCATGATGTAACTTTATATGGTCAATCCAATTATTGTGCCTTCACCCATCTAGGGAAGAAGCTTGTCATTAACTCGACCCTACCTAAGGACAATATCAAAAGAAGGTTTAGGACTTGAAAGAGAAGAAGAAAAGGTTAAATTTAATTAGTGCCAAGGATGTGGAGAAAGAAATCAAGGAAGGATCACCCATGTGGATTTTGACCCTCAGGGAAGCCCATAAACAAAATCATGAAGAACAACCCGAGGAGATAAAAGAAGAAGACCCAGAATTAATGTTAATCAATGATAAGGGTTCAAGACAAGAAATCATTAAGGAATCATCAATTGGGGTAATGACCTGTCAGGAAGTCCAGAAGCAAAACCTTAAAGAACGAACCCAAGAAGTCATAAAAATTTTAGAGGAAATTCAAGACAAGCTCCCTGAAACTTTTTTTGATTACTTTTCATCTCACGACCACCAGCATGCTATCAATTCAGTCCCACGATATAGGATGAACCCAACCCAACATCTTAAGATGGCACACTTTTTACCCTGTTCATTAATTTTTGATATTTCTAAAGTGGCCAAACCATTTCTAGAAGAAGTGGATATAGAACCTACCAAACCTGCTATGTCAAATAGGGTTATCAGAGTCATCAGCAATTTTAGAAAGCCCTATGACACAAATCTGGAGGTAAACTGAATTCTTTCACCCACCATTAGAAATTAGGAACTTTGTTTCCTAGCCAAAAAAAAAAGTTTAGTCATTAGTTAATAAAGTCCATTTAAGCTTGTCTTTTATTTTAGTATTATTTGAGTTTGTTTTGTCATTTGGTGTCATCCATGCACAAGTCTGCCGAATCATATGCACAACATCTTAGGGATTTGCATAGAGAGATTAGCAAGAAAATCAAAATGAGAAATGAGAGCTACAAGCATATGGCTGATTCTCATAAAAGGGCCAAAGAATTTCAAGTAGGGGACTTTGTGATGATCAGGCTAAAACCTGAACAATTTCCACCGGGAATTATGAAGAAACTCCATGCCCGTGGTGCAGGTCCTTTCAAAATAATAAAAAGAATAGGACCTAATGCTTATGTGCTGGACCTACCTTCTGACTTTGGCATTAGCTCTACTTTTAATATCTCAGATCTGGTAGGTTACAAGAAGCCCATAATGATTCTTAGTGAGTTCGTAGAACCTGATCCATTCCTTGAGAGTGAACCAATCCCAGAGTGCCCACCAACCACACTACTAAAGCGGGGAGAAAAAATTGAAAGGGTCATAGATGACAAGATTGTCACTACCCAGAATAAAGATTACCAACGATACTTGGTCCATTGGTAAGGCAGGCCTGATTATGAAGATTCATGGATCACTCAAGAAGAACTACAAAGGATCAATCCAGATATACTTGAATACTACCAAAGCCAAAATGATCCATATTCGTTAGGGCCGAGTTTTTTTCACCCGAGGAGAATTAATGAGGACATTGGCAAGAGGAAGAAATTACAAACTAATGATCTTTGGTTGTAGTCCAATTTTTTTTTTTTTTTCAGGTTTCCACAAATTTATGAAGCATCTCTTGAAGATTCCTAATTCTATGAAACAAGATTGAATTGTTTAAAGACAAAATCAAGTGAAGACTCCTTTTCCAAGCCCATGGGCTAACCAAGCTATGAAGAAATCCTCTACCTTGAAGCCAAATTGAAGACCAAACCTTAAAGGACATGTGGAAGGATGAGATGAAGACAAGTGTTGCAAGGAAATGGTGCCACATGGAGTTTCTAGAATTCTCTTGTTAGGATTAGTTGCTAGGAATTAGTTGATAGGAACTAATCTTGTAATTAGCTACCAACTAAACTTGAATTAGTTGGTCCCTTAATCCTCTTTCTTGCCACCCAAAGGAGCTTCCCTAGGCCTATAAATAGGGACCAAGGCCCCCTTCTTGTAAGCATTGAATGATTTGAGTGAATAAAAGTTTCCTTGTTTGAGTTCTCTTCCATCTTGCGTAGTTCACTTGGGTTCTTCCTAGAATTTTGAGTGTTTTCTTTGAGTTTGAGTTGGAGTGTTGAGTTTGATCTTAAATTGGAGTGAGTGCTTTGAGTTTGAAGAGCCATAGTTCCATTTCCAAGTTCTTATCATAAGATCCAAATAGTCCAAGAAGAAGAGGAAGTGCTGTCCAAAAATTCTAGCAACTCTCTTCACTTCTCTTGTTGATTCCTTCCTTTTTCCATTAATTTTTTTGAATTTCAACCTTACCTTGACTCTTTGCAGGTTTTTCTTGGTGATTTGAAGATGATGATGAAGGCTCCATGCCATGGATCAAAGCTCCAATGATGAATCCAAGAAGGGAATGTTGATCTTGTCTCTAGCCTTCAATTTTTGAGTGGTGAGTGATTCCCTTCCACTTGAGCTTTGATTTCTCTTCATTGTTGGGAAAAGACCCTCTTGATCCTTAGATATGAGATTTTTAAAGGTTGCTTAGCCTAGTTTGAGGGTTTCTATGCCCTTAGATCATCTCTTTTATTCTTTTGAAAGGAAGCTTATACAAGGGTGTCAGATATTCTGCTCACCTAGTTCCTAGCTCGAAATTTTTCATCCCTTCCACCCATGAATCCGGCCATATCTGGAGCTCTAATGCTAGTATGTTGTTGCTAGGTAAGTAGATCACATCTTCACACACCCATTTCACCAAATTTGTCCCCCATCAACTTCTTTCTTGGGAGCCTTCGCCTTCCTCTTCATCCCTTCTTTCTCTCCTTTCTCAGTAACTTCTGCCTGGTCCCTGCTCAGCTTGCTCCAAACATTATCAAGGCCATTTCCTATTTCACTATTCTTTGTCATTTCCATAGGATTGTTGCCCATTTTTCCTTATTCAGGGCCCTCTTCATCTTGAAATGCCACCCAGTTGATAACGGGTAGTGGTTCATGGCCCCCCACCTGGGGGCCATCAAGTTTAATCTACCTACTTCCATCAAAGAATGGAAGAACAGGTTCTTCTTCACCTTAGTTGAGGAAGTTGACTGGGTCTGGAGCAACCCAAACTGCACACCTAACCGGATCACCCAGGGGGAGGTGGCCAATAGGGAGGTGTACGATTGGCTCATCACCTCTGAGGTTCCTCTGCTTCGGGACCTGCTGACCAAATATAATTTGTTCGAGGCTGGGGTTAGCTTAATCCGATCCCTGGGTAAGGCCCAAAATCTAAACTTCTCCTTAATAAAATTTTTTCTTTGCTTTGTGTCTAACCAGAATTTTATTCTCTCTGTAGGCATGAACTTTTCCATGGATCAAATCCAGGAGATATCCCAAAAGAGGACTGCATCCCTGGGATCCAGGGAGGACCCATAGAAGAGGCCTTGCAAGGAGCTAGGGTGGAGGTCTGCTGCAGAGCCTTCGACTGGCCCCAACTACATCTGGAGCAGTGGCCCAGATGCCTATGTGCGGGCCCAGTAGGTGTTCTATGGTTAGAGAGGGGGCCGCATGAGCCCCTCAAGTGGCTCCTCCTCGTGCTGAATTCTCACCATCGCTGGAGGTGGTGGCCAATGTCGGCCAACACCATCGGCAACCACGGAGGCAGCTGTCACCCAACCGGTGGCCCCCATGCCTTCATCATCGACCATGTCGAGCCTGACGGCACCCTCCACAGCACCAGGCCCAGGGGTGGTCAGGGTGTTAACCATGGTACCGCCAAACATGATGGTCACCCTTGACCCTGTGCTGGCTAAGAAGATGGTTGACTTCATCATCCAACCACACGACCGTCGGGAGAGGAGCGGCAAGCAAATGTCGGCCATCATCACAGGTCTGTTCCCCCAATTGCTAGCAGTAAGCTCATCTCTTCCTTAGTCTTTCTCCCATTATTTATGTTGATTAGCTGACATTTCCATTATTACAAGTGGCCACTGATGCCTTGCTGATCTGGGACTCCTGCTTGGCATTGGCCGGTAGGATGTTAGCCACCAAAAGTGCTCGAAGGTTGTAGACGCGAAGGCCCAGTCGCAAATCAAGCAGGTGCATGATTTGGAGGGGCAGACCAAGGCCTTCCAAATTGAGGTGGCTGGCACCCGGACTATGGTAGAAAAGCTAGAAAGATCGGTCAAGGACCTTGAGGCGGCCCTAGCGGTAGAGAGGGAGAAGGCTACCTGCTAGGCAAAGGAGTCCATTGCAGAGACGACGCACCTGGAGGGGTAGGCGTAGACCCTCCAGGCCCATCTGGAAGTAGCCATGGCCTGGCTATGCTGGCAAACGAGAAGGCCACGGTGGTGGTGGCCCTAATGGAGGCCGCCAAGAAGGAGGCCGCCAAAGCAATGTCAAAATTTAAGGCCTCGGAGGCATTCATTGATGAGGTCTGGGAGGTAGTCCTTGACTCTTTCCTCAAAGGGTTCAGGGATTGTAAAAAGAAGGTGGCCCACGCCTTCTCCCACAAAGGCCTGGAGTCCATTATCCCAGACTTGCCAGGTGGCGGTGACATGGTGTTGGAGGTGGAGATGAGGGCGGCCGTGCTGGAGACAAAATGAGGGAGGCCGTTGACCCAGCCACCCCTCCGATCGAGGGGTAGGAAGAAGTGGCAAAGTTTCCCATCGACCCGTCAAGGCTCCGGTGGTGTCACCATGATATTGTTTTTCTTTTTTGTACTTAGACATTTTGGAGGACCTCCTAGCCTGTCAGGGGGTCCTCTTTATTGTAAACTCTTTCATATCAATGAAAGATAGACTTTAGACTACATTATGTCTCTTTCTTCTTCTTTGTTCATTTTTTTCCCTTTCTTCTTTTGTACCTAATAGGTTTTGAGGGACTCCCTGGTCTGTCGGGGAGTCCTCATTGTAAAGACTTTTTCCCTCAACAAAAATTCTATTATGCAATGAGCTTCATCTTGTCTCTTTTCTCTCTTCTTTCTTTTTTTGTTTCTCTTTTTCTTTTTCTCTTTTTTTATGTATGGTACATATATGAACCACATGAACATCACATAGTAGCCAAGTGTAGGGTTCCCAAAGTCTTGGTGCTCTTTACTAAGTTTAAAAGCTGGTAGATGGCCAAGGAGAATTTAGAAATTTTTCGGCACTACTTGCTAGACTGAGAATCATGCAGATTGGAGTGTAGGGCTTTTGAAGTTTCCCAGCTTGCCTTCACCAAACTTGGAGTCTGACAGATAGAGTGTGAGGCTTCTGGAGTTTCCCGGCTTGCTTTGCCAAACTTGGAGTCCGACAGATAGAGTGTAGGGCTTATGGAGTTTTCTGACTTGCTTCACTGAACTTGGAGTCTAATGATAGAGTACAGGACTTCTGGAGTTTCTTGGCTTGCATTGCCAAACTTGGAGTCTGATGGATAAAGTACGGGGCTTCTGGAGTTTTCCAACTTGCATTGTCAAAATTGAAGTCTGACAGGTAGAGTGTGGAGCTTCTGGAGTTTTCTGACATGCATCACCAAACTTAGAGTCCGACGGATAGAGTGCAGGGCTTCTAGAGTTTTCTGGCTTGCATCATCGAACTTGGAGTCTGATAGATAGAGTGCGGGGCTTCTGGAGTTTTCTAGCTTGCTTCGCCAAACTTGGAGTCTGATGGATAAAGTGCGGGGCTTCTAGAGTTTCCTGGCTTGCATTGCCAAACTTGGAGTCTGATGGAGAGAGTGCGGGGCTTCTGGAATTTTTTGCATTGCCAAACTTGGAGTCCAACAGATAGAGTGTGGGGCTTTTGAAGCTTTCCAGCTTGCTTCGCCGAAGTTGGAGTCTGATGGATAGAGTTCTTGCATAGGTGGGAAATAGTGTTGCACCAAAAAGCAACCTTTGTCATTAGAAAAAGAGTCTTATATTATTGGTAGTACATCCTCGGTTGCTAGCATTCCAAGTTCAGGGGAATTGGATGCCATCAAGTCTAGTGAGGTAGTAAGCTCTATGTGGCAGGGCCTCGACCACCTTGTAGGGACCATCCCAGTTTGGAAAAGTTTGCCACATTCCCTAGGTTATGAGACTTCGGCTTGCCATAGGACTAAGTCTCCTAGGCAGAAGGCCTTTGGCTTCATGCAAGAATTGTAGTACCAGGCCACCCGTTGCCTATAAGCCACTATACAGAGCCGAGCTTTGTCTGATGCAGAACAAAGAACAAAGAAGCGTATGCGGAAGTAAATTTAGGATTAATTTCTTTTTTTGTTTTTTTTTTTTTTTATATATTTCAGAAATTGGCTTTGACTCAAAGTAAAGCTAAACTAAGTTGAAGGAAACTAGGTAAGGATTGAAAGCACAATTTAGAAGAAACTAAATTATTAGAGTAGTTCAGAAGTAACGGATCGCTGGGGGTTGAGAAACTCCCAGACCTAGGGTTTTGGGTCAGTCGTAATCGGGTCAACTGATTCTAGGCTTGTCATACCTAACCGTTCTTCCTCATTGGTAGGCTTGGGTTCTCCCTCATTAATGTCATCCTTAGGATTCTTACCACTTAGCTGTGCACAAGCCAGTCCTATGCATGGGCACTGACTAGATTTATGGCCTCTTTCTCCACAAAACAAACATTCTTGAGATATAGGAACCTGGGTCACATTGGGTTTCAAGCTAGTAGAGACCTTACTTGGGCATGGGTGTGGATCTAAATGGTTTGATCTAGAAGACTTGGGTTGTTGAGTGACTGGTCTAGAATATTGTAAGGACCTCTCATAGACACGATCCACACTATAGATATCATGGTTAGGCTTCCTAAGGTTATGCTCGGGATCACGGTATAAGGTCCTCCTAGGTTCCTGGCATGGGTGAGGTTGGGGCCTATTAAATTTTGGATCAGGGGTCCAATTTTGATGTCTACGTTTTTCAAGTACTTGGACTCGATCCCTAAACTGGGAAAAACCCTCATTCATGTCCTGACTCAATTTGGTCATACTTTTGGTAAGATTTCTAACCATGGCCTCTAAATCTGGTTGGGTTTGACTAGGTTGGTAGGGTACTTCATTCCGGGTAGACATGATGATGCAAGCAAGCACATAGAATGAGACTCAACTGAACGACTACAGGCTAACTAGACCTAGAGCCCAAACTAGATGCCCAATCAGAGTGGTAAGCTAGCCTGTAGTAACTCAGGACTCAGCCAGGCAGGTGTAAGGGGAGTGTTAGGTCCCTAGATGCCAATCCTAGACACCAATCAGAGATTGGCCAGGTAGGCGGACCAGCACACAAGCCCTTCGGGATGGAATCCCTGAACCACCGTTCTAGACACTGAGTACAAAGCACACACAGAGTAACCAGACAAACTGACTCAACACTAGCCTTGACCCGACTTGTTGATGTCTCTAGCCCACTAGGGCAAATTAGGTCTAATTAATTTTAAATTAAAGGCTTAGGTTCGAATGAGTGGGTGGTGGTTTTGGGCTAAGGAGAGGTTATCAACTCCTCCCCTTATCTTGGGTGCTCAAATGCCCTTAAGTTGAATTAAGAGATGATCACTCAAAAATAATTAAATTGCAGAAACATAAAAATAGAGTTGCAATAATTTAATCCTCAGAAATCCCACGGAAACCAATAAATCACAGGAAAATTATTCAAAATAGTTTCAATTATACTGGTTTCAGAAAAACAAAAATCACTGAATTTGGAGTTAATTATAGTGAGAAATAATTCCTGCAATAGGGTAATTACGGGCTGAAAACAGAGTACTTCCCCATTTACAATTCCTGCTACGAAGTTATAACCCAACGGATCCCCTACACGCCCTAGGAACACCCCGTGGAATGGGAAGAGGAGGTTTGCACCTCACTTCATTCCTAGGACCGGACGTCCTGGGGAGTCTACTTCGAGCAGATAAAGTAAAAAGAGAGAGACTCAAACAAGCAATCAAAACAGAAACCCTAGACAGGGCTCTGATACCAAAAATGATGCAGAACAAAGAACAAAGAAGCGTATGCGAAAGTAAATTTAGGATTAATTTCTTTTTTTATTTTTTTTTTGTTTTTTTATAGTTCAGAAATTGGCTTTGACTCAAAGTAAAGCTAAACTAAGTTGAATGAAACTAGGTAAGGATTGAAAGCACAATTTAGAAGAAACTAAATTATCAGAGTAGTTCAGAAGTAACGGATGGCTGGGGGTTGAGAAACTCCCAGACTAGGGTTTCGCTCTGAACTTTCAACAGGACAGAAATAGAGAGGAGAGATGGTTTACTAACCAGACAGTGATCTTCTCAGAATTTGGGTGGAAGAACTCTCTCGAGCAGATTGTTGGATCCTCGGATTCGGCTATCTTCACAATGGATCCTCCAATACTGGTCTGTGGTTTGGTCAGCTTCTCATGGACTCAAGATCTGGGAAGAAGAAAAATAAGTGAGGGATTCAGAGACTCAGGGAAGGATTTACCAGTTCGAAGAACTTGAAGGCTGATGTCGCTGAGATCCGGATTCTCTTGAAGGCTGATTCGACTTCCTCTGGAAAGAACTTTGGATCTGAAGTATCCGGACTGTAGCTGGATGCTGGTGATCGGCCTGGACTTGGAGAGAGGGGCCGTGGGAGGTGGAATATGCTAGGGTTTGGTGGAAAGAGAAGGGTGATGGAGGCTAGGGTTTGGGAGTGGAGTGGCTAACCTAGGATTTGGGTTTTGGAGATCTCACACCTCCTCAAGGTTCCTGGGGAACCCGGATTTACTTCCTCACGGAGCTCAACACCTGGATGCAAGTGCGGAAGAGAGAAAACACAAAGTTTACTCACAAAAAAATTTGGTTTCATTCATCTGATTTTTTAAACTTACAAGAGGGGTTTAATTTATAGGGCTTTACAAGGGAGTAAGGTTTTACATCTTCCCATGTGGGACTAAAGGAGGGGATCTACAAATCAGGACAATCCATACACATATGGTCGGCCAAGGTACCAAAAAAAATTTGATTTGGGTTATAAAAGGCAGGTAGATGGCGCCTCCTTGCTTGGGTCTTCAAGAGAGGATTTCTTTCCTTCCATGGATCAACTCTTTTGGACTCCTTTTCTTCCTCCCTAAGTTAAGGCCCTTCCCATCTTTGTTTTGGATATTTTTGGTAGGTAGTGGGCGCCTCCTTGAAGTTCTCTCCAAGAGAATTTTTTCCCTTTCATAGATTGGTTCTTTTGGGAAAGACTTGGGCCGCCCCCTTGATTTGTGGACTCCTGGTGGATTTCTCCTCAACTGGCGCATGAGAGAAGGAAGCTGCTATCTGTGGTGTGGGGACCAAAGGCTGCTGGATGTAGATATGGCACCCCTGGACTCAGGCGTATGGCTGGGAGTGTGGCGCCCACTTGCTAGGCCTTGGGAGAAAATGTAACACCCCAGGTTGAAGCCCTAGTCCACTACTGAGTCAACATGACTCAACAAAATAAAATGCAGGTAATGTAGACTCAAGCTAAATTGAGTTGATCTAGTCAACTCTTATTACTAACCAAAAACCCTAATTCTTCGGGCAAGGTTAATCAGAGATCCAGATGGAGCTCTGAAGTCTTCTTCTGAGTCTGGTGCCCGCACCATTGTCCCTTATTTCTTCCTGCAAGTCCAAGTTTAGCAAGAGGTGGGTCAGATTCTCAGCTTCATTGTATTGTTCTACTTGTAGTGTGGGCAGACCTACTTTCATAGGGATCATAGCCTCATAACCGAAGACGAGATTGAAAGGTGTCTCACCTATCACCATCTGAGGTGTGGTGTGGTAGGCCCATAGTATACTAGGGAGCTCCTCGGCCCATCGGCCCTTAGCCTCATCTAATCTAGTATGGAGCCCTTGGAGGATGGTGCGATTAGTCACCTCAGCCTTGCCATTGGTCTGAGGATGGGCCACTGAAGTGAAGCGATGGTGGATGTTCAGATTGGTACAGAACTCTTCAAATGCTTGGTTGTCAAACTGCCATCCATTGTTGGTGATGATTGAGTGGGGAAGATTGAAATGGTAGATGATCGACTTTCAGAGAAAAGATCTAGCCTTGGCTTCAGTAATCCATGCTAGTGGCTCGGCCTCGACCCACTTGGTGAAGTAGTCGATGGCCACAATCAGGTACTTCCATTGACCGGACTTTAGGGGAAGGGACCCAAGATGTCCATCCCCCATTGGACGAATAGCCCCAGAGCAAAGAGTTGGAAGAGTGGCATGGCTGGCTGGCATTATATGTGAGCATGCCATTGGCAATGGTTGCACCTCCTCACAAAGTCAATCACATCTTCCTGCATGGTCTTCCAGTAGTATCCTTGTTAGAGGGCTTTGTATGCTAGTGTCCTACCCCCCACGTGGTTTCCACAAAGGCCTTCATGTATCTCTTAGAGTACATAGGCCATCTCTGAGGGTCTCAAATAATTTAATAAGGGATAGGAGTGGAACCCCTAGTAGAGCTACCCATCCATCAGTACAAAGCGCACGGCCTTCTTCTTGAGGAGACCAGCCTCCATGCGATTCTCGAGCAGGGTGCCATCGGTAATGTACCTGATGTAGTGGTCCATCCAACTAGCCTCGGGGGTGACCTGCTGGACCTCACCTGGGGTCTCATAGCTGGGCATCTCCAAGTATTCAATGTAGGCGCACCCAGCAATGAGTTTGGTAGGGTTGCAAGTCTGGAGAGAGCGTCAACATAGGCATTTTCTCCACGAGGGATATGGGAGATGCTGAAATGCTAGAAGCTTGCTGTGCTTGAACGCACCCATTCCAGGTATCTTGCCATCTGAGGATCTCAGGCTCCAAACTCTCTTGAGACTTGACCCGTAACCAGCTGTGAGTCAGTGAAGACTCTCAGGCTTGACATGCTCAACTCGTAGGATACCTTTAACCTTGCAAGGAGTGTTTCATACTCAGCCTGGTTATTTGTAGCTTTAAACAAGAAGCGTAACATGCAATCAGTCACCACCCCATCAGAGTTGGCGAGGATGAGGCCAGCTCCATTTCCTCCCGCATTGGAAGTTCCATCCATGTGAAGAATCCATGCCATTTCATCGGTCGGTTATTCCACCGGATGTTCGAAGGAGGCCTCTTCTAGCTCTTCACTTGTCCAAGCGCATTCCACCAGAAAGTTGGCTAGCACCTGTGCCTTTTGAGATAGCCTTAGGTGATAGGTGATATCGAACTCATTGAGCTTCATTGCTTATTTAACCAGGCATCTAGACATGTCTGGATTCCTAAGGATGGCCCTTAGAGGCTGGTCGGTTAGGACCGCGATCAGATGTTCTTGGAAGTATGGCCTGAGATGTTGAGTAGACATAATGAATGTAAAAATTATTTTTTTAGAATGGGTGTACCTGGTCTTCGCATCTTAAAGTAGCTTGCTGGCGTAGTACACCAGTCTTTGAACTCCATCTCCATCCATCTGGACCAGCACCAAGCTAACGGCCCCTATAGAAACCACCAGGTACAGGAGGAGTTCCTCCCCAATCTTTGGCCTGGAGAGCAATGGTGGAGATGCAAGGAACCTCTTCAACTCCTTAAAGGCTTCTCGACACTCCTCTATCCAGGTGAAGTCATGCATCTTGTGTGGCACCTTAAAGAAGGGCAAGCAATGGTCGATGGAGTGCGAGATGAATCAACTCAGAGCCACGATCCGGCTGGTCAGGTGCTGGACCTGCTTCTTCGAGGTGGTGCTCCATGTCGACGATCGCTCGGACCTTCTTGGGGTTGGCCTCGATCCCTCCTTGGATGATCACGAAGTCTAAGAATTTTCTAGCGGTGATGCCAAAGGTGCACTTGGCATGATTCAGTTTTATCTAGTGGAGACGGAGGTTTTAGAAAGCTTCTACGAGGTCCGCAATGTGGTCCAATGATAATTATATTTTATAAACATATAAAAATATTAATTTAATAATTAAACCATCTTTATTTATATCAAATTGATACTTTCACATATCATTTTTGGAAAAGAAGACCGTCATTATGAAAAGCTCAATTTTTGAAGTTTAATGGTGCAAACAGCACTCGAATTGGAGTTCAATTAAACCCGAAATCAGAGTTTGAAGAAACTGCATGATTATTAAGGTAGCTGGTCTACCATGGACTGATTGCCTGGTCCACAAAGATAGCCAGCGATCCACAGCCACCATGACTGCCAGTCCATGGGGCCATTTCATGGATCGTCAGCCTTCTCAAGCTTTGCCCTCACCAGAGAAGCCACCGAAGCCGTCCCCATCATCATCGGGAGCCTCCTCATGACCGAAAGAAGCTACCGGTCATCGTTTAAGCACAGCCCAATCATTAGTTTCTTTGTTCGGACACCACCATCGCTCACCGCCGCCTCATGTCACTGCCCACTCTCGGAGAACCTCTTAAGAGCTCCACCATGGCTGAAGGAGATGCTAGGAGACCTATTTTTCTGACTGGCCACTCCTCCCTCCATTCGATCACAATCGATCGCCATTCCCCCTATTTCAAGTCTTCCGCACTACCCAATCACCATCCACCACCCACTGCCGGCCATCCCATCTCCGCCGACTTGCTACCCAAGCCACCGTCCACCGCTCGGAGCCACCCAAGAACCATTGGCCATTTTCTTGCTCCTCGGTTTATCACCCATCACTGCCCCCATGCCATCTTCTTCCATAATGCTGCTACAGCCCCTCCATGCATTGGCTGTCCTCTTCCATTTTGGTTTCATGCTACCACCTTCATTCCAATTCGAATCGTGCCACTGCCCGACCAACACCATAGTTCATCTGGAACTAGGAGAAGCCATGGGTGAATTCAATTAGGAGAAGGAGCCCTTCAAATCTAGGACTCAATCCATTATCGAAGACTAACTGCTCGAGAAGGAAGGGAGTAGTATCAATCATCCCATCAAAATTATACATCGGATGGTCGAGGATTTTTCTGGTGATATCTAGTCGATTTGGAATCGGATTGAGTCCAAATTTGATCGGGATGAAGCCCTATATGAGCTCTATTTAAAGGACCCCTGGGTTATAGAAGAGAGCATCTTGGATAGAGGAGTATAGTACAGGATAGGAGGTCCAGCTTTGGATTGCTGGTTGGCCTCTAAGAGTGAGGTTTCTTAGAGGAAAAGTTGTGCCGTCTATGCCATCTTTCACCTACACCAATCTCAAGATCAAGACCCAAATAGGCGGAAGAAGAAGAAGCCTAGTTCGCTCCATGGAGTATGACAAAAGAAGGGAATGTAATCAACCAACTTCCCAACAAGACTGCGCCAATCGATTTCGGAGTCTTTGTTATCCCTTTCATAGTTTATTTAATTATTATTTTTAATTTTTTATAATTGAATTTCTTTTTTTAATTAATGCAATATCTATTTTTATGTACTTTAAATTCTTATTTTTAATTTTATTGCAAGTAGATGCTAAGATATGATTAGCAGATCGATCGTACCCGAGTTTTGACATTCTTTCATACTTTTATTTTTTTTTGTATTCCCGACTTCGAACTATTTTCTTTCTTTTATAAAAATCAAATATTTTAAATCATTTTAAGCACTGCCTTCTCCATGGATTAGACCCGACTTGCTACTATCTACTTATTTTTAATTTATTAGAAGTTAGTTAAATTAAATTGATAGCTACGGTGTCTTAACAACAACATCATGGCCTATCAAGTTTTTGGCATCGTTGCCGGGGAAGGCATGAATGCTAACATCTTTGATTTCTTATAAATTCAAGTGTACTAATTTTTTTCTTGTTTTATTATGTAGAAAAAAAAAGGAAAAAAAGGGAAGAAGGGAATTTTTATGATTTTGATGAGATCAACCCTAACCCCAGATTTATTCCTTTTTTTTTATTTACTTTCTTTTAATTAATTTCCTCCTTTTCAACATAACAAAAAAAGATAAAAAAAATAATTTTTATTTGATTTTAGTTAGTTTCTTTCTTTTCAAACTAACCTAAAAAGAAAAAAAAATTCTTTTAAATTCCTTCCTATTTAAATAAACCTAAAAAAAAATAAATCTTTTAAATAACTACCTTAAATACTAGATTTGATTTTTTGCTTTTGTTTAGAATACTAGTTACCTTATTTGTTTAACATAATTTAGTTTTCTTCCTCTTATATCTAACTAACCAAAAATTAAAAACTACCTTCTATTATTTTTACTTGAATTAACATAACCTAAAAAAAAAATAAATACATCACATAATACTTAACTAAAATAGAGTAACTAATTGAAACTTAAAAGATTTTTACTTATTTGGGATATTTTTTTTTTGCATGGCATATTTTCATAAAACATCTTAAGGGCATTAACGAATAAACAACATAAGGTAAGGAGTTGATAACCCTTCCTTAGCCTACAAACCATCACCCTGCATCTTGCATTGACCTAAGCCTATTAATTAAAATCAATTAGATGCCAGCCCCTAAGGAACTTGAGCTCAATAGGACAAGGCATCCAAAAGAGTTAGACCAAGTTAGGATTGGCTGATTATCTAGTATCTAGAAAAGGTGTTCAAGGATGATGTAGCCCTAAAGAAAGGTAGTTTTTAATTGGTTCCATTGACTAACCTAGCCTATTTTAATTGGTGTTTAAGAAAAGTAATGGGGGTACCCCACCGATCTTATCCTTACCTGGCCAGTTGATTAGTTAGTTTCTGACTTGGAGGGCTCCTAGGTTACCTTGGTAGTTAGGAGCTGTCTAGATTTAGGATAATCCTAGGATAGAGAGTCCATGTATACTAACTTGTTTGTAACTCACACCAAACCTTAACTAACTCTTCTTCTCTCTCTCTTAACTCTTAGACTCCTTAGGCCCTTTTCTTTAGAACTCTTCTTCTTCTTCATCTCACCACTCCTCAAAAAAAAAGTAATCACAATAATAAATAAAAATATGAATAAATAAGGATTGCTCTGATCTAAATCTTTGATTGCATATCCAAATAATTAGAACAATATGATAAATTGAATTAGTGACAAGAGAATAAACCCTTATAGTATAGTATCCTTTCTCCTGGCATACCAAATTCATTCAAGCCCTACCCACTTTGAGAGTAAGTGCTCCACTGGGTACCAATCTCTTGCATTTAGGTATGACCGAGTTTATCAGGATCAAATCCAAATGACCTACAACTCAAGAGATAATCCATACTATAATGCCTATAATTCAGGTTGGGGGGCTCAACCAGATTTTTTGTGGCAACCATACCCAGTGGTTACCCTAGCTATCCAAGGATCTATGTTTATAAAGGAATCCTATTATGATTAGCCCTATCCCCATATCCACCTTCCCCAACTGATTATAGCCCATTATTTGAAAAGAAGGTTCAGTAAGTACCAGACCCACCTCCTTTATAGACCAACCTAGATATCGATAGGTTTGATCAATTTCAATAAATGATTATAGCCCAACAGCAATCTATCGATAAGCTAATGAATCAAACTGATCAACGATTGATTGAGCTCAATAGAGAAAAGGGAGGTGAACTGCCTAGTCAACCTGAGAGTAACCTAGAGGGACCATACCTAGCTCAAAACTTTTTTGACCCTCTAGCTTTTCCTAAACAATCAACTCTAACTCTCGGGAATGAACTAGTCTTAGAATAACTTTGCAAAACCATAAAGACCAATATAGATAATTTGGCTAAGGCAAAAAAATATATGGAGACATTAAGCTTGTGGGACGGACCAATTTCTTCATTATCCCACTCACCTATGGCCCCATTCTTTAGTATCCTAGAATTGTCCATGCCTTTTAAAAGGATGGGAGAATAAATAGATGCAATGATGGAATTGGAAGAGGCTTTCCAAGAACCACAAATGCATTCCTAAATAGAGGAAGCCACCCCCATAGTTCTCCCTCAGGATTTGTTAGATCCTTGTCCAGCTTAACTCAAGATGGATAATTTTAACGTAGACAGGGTATACCTCACAAGTAAATAACTCAATACAAATATCCTACTTTGAAACCATCTCACTTTTGATTGATGAACAACAAGAGCCATCACCTTGCCCACTAATAGCCCCCTTGTTAGAACCGCCACTTGATCTAGAACTACAATCATTTCCTGATGCACCCATTGAAGATCTTCCAGTGAACCCTACCTAGGAAGCTCAACTTAGTGATATTCTAAAAGCACATAAAGATATTTTAAAAGCACATAAAGAAGATCTTAAAAATTTTATAGTTTATTTCTCCATATTCGGTACCAATTTTGAGAACTACCTCCAAAATCTTTTCATGATATTAAAAAAATATATGGAGACAGGTCTAATATTAATCTAGAAAAGGTATCCAAATTTAAAATGGGAAGGGACATTGACTAAACACATCATGCCTGAGAAGGGGAGTAGGGTAGACCAACCCATAATTGAAGAAATGTTTAAACTACCACCTCCAATCTCAGTCCAACAAACACAATCCCTTCATAACTATTTTATAAACTATAATAATATTTTTAAATCCTAGAATAATATGCTTGCCCAGTGTATTTTATTTATTTGGGCTAATCATCATAAAGTACTCTATGAACGATTTTCTGCCATGATGATAAGGCCTCCTGATTGGCCCTATCCATTTGATGTTATCAGGAACACACTAAAGTTAACTATCTATTAGACTCCCTCATAATGTCTGGTCAAAGATGTTAAACTTAGCACTGGTTGGGAGGCAACTCAACAATCTCATTTTTTTTTTCTTTAGTATAATTACAGGAACTTAGATGGACATACAATAGCCCACTACTTTATGAGCCCACTACTTCATGAAACCTTCTTCAACTCCCAAAGTATATCCACTCTAGGTGTACTCTTTCCTATTCTTTTTTATATATTACACCCTTTATTTTCCTTTTCCATTGAGGATAATGTTGATTAAGTTGGGAGAAAGAATAACTAATCTAATTAAGTCTTCAAGTATAACCATAAGTAATTAGTTTTGTATCCAAATTTCATTTCAATTTGAAGTTAATTAGACACCCAAAACAATGATTGAATAATGGCCTAGATAGTTTTAGAGATACTAAGAGATAAATCACTAAGAAAACCTGACAAATGGAAGGGTGTTGACCAAATTAAATTTTAAGAGTGATTCCAGAACTCTCTCCCTTCATACTTAATAAAGAATCTATTTATTGAAAGTTAGGATGGAAATATTAAAAAGTCCTAAAAAAAGAGAGTCAGTCTAACCTCACAGCTCTTTTGAACTCTTATTGAGTAACTGGGCCCCTTTGCCTAAGTGTTGTGATTCGTATCAAAAGGTGAGAAGGTCAAGAGATCTATTAAGCAATGGCACCCTACTGAGTAATTAGGCTCCTTCATCTAAGTAAGCATTGCGGTTCACGTCAAAAGGTGAGGATGCTAACACTTAAGAGGTCAAGACATTCCACTAGACTTCTTAAAAAAAAGAAAAAAAAAAGAAAAAGAGAAAAAAAGAGAAGAAATAAAAGGACTGAAATATAAAAAGATAACAAATCCGACTCAAATCAAGTTAGAGAATTTAAAGAGTAAGTTGGGGAGATGGTAAGGAAGACCTCGAAAGATTTCTATGGTCAACACTCGACCTCTAATTGGCTTGACTTAGTGATCCAATGAAGTACCTCTTTAATGGTCTGGCCGGGTATCAGCTACCTTTAAGACTGTCTATGTCAACTTTTAGTTCAAGGATGAGTTTGTATACATAATTAATTCATCTACTTTACTCAAGGATGAGCAAAGTTCAAGTTAGGGGTATGATAATTATATTTTATAAACATATAAATTTATTAATTTAATAATTAAACTATATTTATTTATATTAAATTGATATTTTTATATATCAATTTTAGAAAAAAAGATTGTTATTATGAAGAGCTCGATTTTTGGACTTTAACGGCACAAATGGCACTCGAATTAGAGTTCAATTAAGCCCGAAATCAAAGTTTGAAAAAATTGAATGATTATTAAGGCAGCTGGTCCACCATGGACCGAATGCCTGGTCCATAAAGATAGCCAGTAGTCCACAACCACCATGACTGCTTGGTGGGGACACCAGGATCAAACACAGATCTCTGGATCCCATAAGGTTTACCGATTAGGGTTTTAGTCATATGTCATAATTTTGTAATCAATTAAGATTGAGTCCTATAATAAGTTGAGGCTAATTGATTTGTCTCAACCCCAGTCCAGTATCAAGTCCTGTATTTCAGTATAAGTCTACTATGAGTCTAATTTATTTACAAGAGAGGAGGTTACCCTATTTTGGAGTTCTACCAGGCCTCATCCAGGAGTCAGAGGTCACTACATCAGCTTATTGATTTTGCGAGACATCCCGGGATCCAAGATGCCTTTCTAGATAAATATTTTATGGATGCTCAGATTCCCTCTAAATGCTAGAGTATATTCTCAGACCAGGTTATATCATGGATCCAGAGGTCCATCTATGCCCTATCCCAAGGAAATCAAGCTTAGGTGCCAAGCCCAAGCCCTTAAGAACAAAGATTCCAAGTATATTCCAGCCCAGAACTAAGATACCTAGAATATTCCTACTCCAGGTGTCCCAGGCCTCCAGGGCCCAAAGCCCATGCACCCAACCCATCCTTGGCCGCCCCTTGCTGCCCCCCATGAAGCCCAACACGTCCAAAGTGCTGACTTGGTCCAAGCTAAGAAGGAGGAATTCAAATGGAAGAAGGAAACCTAGTTCTTATTCTATTCAACTAGTATACTCCTAGTTCTAGGTTTATTTTGTAGTCTTTCTCCTACTTAAATTATGCAAATCTCTTCTAACTAGGAGAAGACTTGTAATCCCTTTAGGAGAGAGCATGGAGCTCTATAAATATCCCACCCCTCCTCCTCTTGTAATCAATCTACTCTTATGAATTAAAACTCTGCTAAATTGTTTTAAGACAGGTGTCTTGTGTTCTTGTGTTTGGTTCTTGTTCTCTTGTGTTGGCTGACCCCTATCCTTGCAATCCCTCCATGCCCCAAGCAGCAAATTAGACCTCCAAGCATCAGCCACGTCCAAAAGAGAAGCCTTGAAGATGCCCGATCAAGAGCTCTTCCTGCTTCCTTGCCGCCAGCCCTTTGCCCTAATCCCTTTCCTTCCTTGTTTCTTCTTGTTATTTTTTCTTTGATTACCTAATTTGTGCCTAACATTGACATTTTGCAGATCCCCAAGGTGTTTCCCCTCCCTAGAGGAGGCTTTCTTTGCCTTCAGATCGGGTCTAGATTGCCTTCAGATTCAGGAACCAAAGGCTTGTTCTTCCAGGCGCCATCCTGAGGCTGAGAGATCTCTTCATCGAATAAACTACAATCGCTGCCTAGTAAAAACCTTCCCCCTCCTTTGTTTTGATCTGATGATAGGTACACTATCCTAAGCTAAGAGTTTCTCAATTCTCGAGTCCTGACCTTTATCATTCTGGATGTGTCTTCTTGCGGGTATGATAGTTTCTAGCATTACTAATCATCATGCTGATTCTCTACTTATTTTTGGATCTTTAGCCACTGAATTAATGTATAAAAAAATTAGTTTACTATTTTGCATTAGTATTAGGTTCATTCCACATTAGTTTGGTATCAGAATGAGTTTAGGATAGCATTCATCTGCATCAGAGTCATAAAACCCTAATTTTTGAATTTTCTGCATCCTGTCCACTGCATTAGGTATTTGTTTTTTATCTGATCTTGATCACCTAGGAATTTTATTATTTTTTGAAAATTGTATGAAGTGTTCTCTGTCTTGTCCTCTATTTTATCATAATTTTTAATTAATTTTAACAAAATCTTAATTTTCTAAAATTTGGCATATTAGAAACCCTAACAAAAATTCTAAGATTTCTGTAGTAGTCTGAAAGCCCTAGGATTTGCATCATCATTTGATTTTTTTTTTTGCATAAAATTTGATAGAGCTCATCATCACCGTCCATCCTTTGTTCTAGAATTTTTATAATTTTTTTCTGCATCGATAACTTTGTCAAATTCTGCATCATTTGAAATCCTAATTTTCTGAATTCTGCTATTTCTGCACCTTGACTCAACCTAACCTAATCAACTTCCACACACCCCAATCCCAAGCCCAATTTGATTGCTAACCTAATCAACTCAGACGTAACTTGCCACATCATAAAATACATAAAAATATTTTAGTTTTTTGATTATTTTAGTTTGCATTAGGACTCATTGAATGTGTATCATTTGATTAACCTAATCTTAAGGGCACTTTCTCTATCTCAGATCAAGACAGGAGGTCATAACCTGTCCTGGGCCCAATACAATCTCTTTGCATTCTCACTCAAACCTTAATTAAAATTAATTAGACTTAATTTGCCCTAGAGGGCTAGGTAATACCTAACAGGTCGGGCCCGAACCATGTGGGCCAACTAGTGCATTTAATCCTGTGGCTATTACTAAAATCTGGTGTCTAAGGCTGAGGGTCCAGGTCAAATGACCTAAGTGGTGTTGTGGTTTATAATTGGGTCTCTGCAAAATCATGAGGGGCCTCCCACACTCTCACCCTCTACCTAGCCAAAGGAAGGATTAGCTACTGGGTTAAGTGTAAGTTGAGCTGACCCATTCAGTTTTGGCTCTAGGTCTAGGAAACCCTAGATTGTACTAGCCTTTTTCTTTTTGCATGCTTTGCTGCATCATGACACTTTGTTTGAATGTTTGCATGACCATTAGATTAGGAACCCATTACCAATAGCCTCAACCCAACCCAACTAGTGTGACCATGGAGTCCAACACTAGGAGAACCCAATACAATGACCCATACTTAGAGCCCAACCCTAGGAGAACCTCATACCATGACCCATACCAGGAACCCAAACCCTACTACTCTAGCCCCTATGCACCCAGATGCAATAATCCCAGATTCTATTGGAACAAACTTTTAGAACAATGGTGGGATTTGAGACAGGATAACAAAATGGTGTCTGAATACATTGACCAATTTGATGAGTTTTATGGGACATGTTACAGAGTTGAATATGAGTCTCAGATCAGATCTAGGTTTCAAGCTAGCCTACGCAGAGATATCCAGGGTGAATTTTTTTGATGGCAACTTTGAGACCTAGATGATGCCTATGACATAGCCTTGGAATTCGAGTCAAAACAGAGGGAACTCATATCCAGTCAACCTATGTCCAAAGAACCTATACCCTATAGGTCTGAACCCATATCCTATGAGTCCCAGGAATCTAAAGTCTCTAGGTATCAGCTTAGTGCTAGTCAGGTTTCCATTAGTCAGCCTGAGCCAAATAGGATTAGTACCTCTAGATATGAACCCAGTGTTAGTCCACTTTCCCTTAGTCAACCTAAACCCACTAAGATTAGTACCCATAGTCAGGAACCCTTTAGTCAACCCATCCATGTTACCCCAGTTAATAGCCAGTTTTCCTTTAGCTAAACCCCTCCAACTACCCCATTGGTTCACCAAGATGACTTGGAAGAAGAGATACATGAGGCTGATCCAAGTTTGGTAGAGGAGTATGAAGATGATGAGTGTATTGAAGGTCTAGAGGAAGAAATACTTATAGAAGACCCAGAAGTAGTTGACTATAACCAAACCCTAATAGAAATCAACCCAGAATTAGTTAAGTCTGAAGTCCAGTGTAACCAACCCAGTTCAACCATGGAGTCCAATCTAGAAACCCTCCTTAAGGCCCTAATTGAACAATGGACCTAGAAAAATACCCAATTCCGAATCCAGTTTACCCAATCAACCACCCAAACCAACCAATTGACCCAAACCAACAACCAAATATCTAATAGGTTGGACTAGGTAGATGACCACCCAACATTAGTTGACCCTGACCATACCCAAGTAGGAGCTGACCTAGATTTAGCTAACCATAGCCATACCCAGACAGTAACTGACATAGAGTTAGCTGACCATGTAGTGGAAAAACCCTTAAAGGAAGAAGACCATGAGGAACCCAATCCTACTATTAAAGTTTTACCTAAGGAGACACTAAAAGATGGCCCAACTATAGAGCCCAGTCCTTTGATTCAAGAGCTAGAAGAATTTATTAAGGACTTAATCTATTTGAATCAGTACCCTCAAGATGAAATCATTCCATTGACTCCCATTGATCTCTTTCCTGAAATCAATGACCCTTTCTTCCATTATGTAGACCCTTTGGACAGGCATCAATCCCATAAGGTCAACCTCATTAGTATAGGCCTCATCCTTGAAATCCCTTCTTATCTCATATTCTACCCGATCAACCTAGAATCTCCTCCTTACTTTCTACCCTACCAGACTAATCCTGAACCCACCTCTTATTTTCTACCCTTTCCTGAAAGTTCTTCTATTTTTTTCACTATTAGATTACATTTTATAGAAGTTCGCATGTTGCATTCATTCATTGAGTTTATCATGTTTGCATCTTACTTTAGGAGAACCCTATGGCACCTCGTAGGAATACATAGTAAATTCTCATGTGCATGCCATGCTAGGGTCAAACCTAAAGAGTCTAAAGTGTGTTAGGTTAGACCCAAAGAGTCCAATAAATTTTCTTTGATAGGGAAGTCTAGTCGAGTCTATTAGGTGTTAGTCTTGAGTCCAATAAATTTACAATCCTGATTCATTTGTCTATACATGCACTGACCTCTGCACAGCATTTGCATTAGGATATTAGTCAAAAGTTAAATAAAAATAATGAACTAAATAACAACTTGGCTAATTCCTAAAAGAGAGATAAAGAATTTTCTGCAGAGGATTATGTGATTGTAAAGAAATTTTCTGCTCGTAAAGCTGGCCCATTCAGACTAATGAAGAGTAGTGGACCCAATGCCTATGTGTATGAGATGCTACCTGATTTAGGTATTAGCCCAACCTTCAACCTTTCAGACCTTATGGAGCACAGGGAGCCAGCAGTGATACCTAGCGAGCACCATGAGCCAATTCCTTCCTTTGTGAGTGAACCCACCCCAGAGTGTTCACATACAATTTGGCCAATAAGTGAAGAAAAGAGTGAGCGAATCCTAGATAATCAAGCCATCAGTACCCAAGATGAAGGTTATCAAAGGTATTTGGTCAGATGTCAAGGTCAGCCAGAATCTAAGGATTTTTGGAGCACTGGTGAGGATCTGCCGCACCTCAACCCAGACCCTCCTTGAGATCCAAATTGACCCTTACTCGACCGGGTCGAGTTCCTCCCACCCTGGGAGAATTGGTGGGGACATCAGGATCAGACACATATCCCTAGATCCTATAAGGTTTACTAATGAGGATTTTAGTCATGTGTCATAATTTTGTAATCAATTAAGATTGAGTCTTGTAATAAGTTAAGGCTAATTGATTTGTCTCAACCCTAGTCCAGTATTGAGTCTTGTATTTCAATATAAGTCTAGTATGAGTCTAATTTTTGTACAAAAGAGGAGGTTATCCTATTTTGGAGTTCCACCAGGCCTCATCCAGGAGTCAGAGGCCAATACATCAGCTTATTGGATTTTGCGAGACATCCCAAGATCCAAGATGCCTTTCTAGATACCCTGATTCCTTCCAGATATTTTCTAGATGTCCAGATTCCCTCTAGACGCTAGAGTATATTTCTAGACCAGGTCATATCATGAATCTAAAGGTCCATCTATGCCCTAGCCCAAGGAAATCAAGTCCAAGCACCAAGCCCAAGCCCTTAAGAACCAAGATTCTAGATATATTCCACCCAAAACTAAGATATCTGGAATATTCCTGTTCTAGGCATCCTAGGCCTCTAGGGCCCAAAGCCCATGCACCTCACCCATCCTTGGCCACCCCTTGCTACCCCCCATGAAGCCCAACACATCCAAAGTGTTGACTTGGTCCAAGCTAAGGAGGAATTCAAATGGAAGAAGGAAACCTAGTTTTTATTCTATTCAACTAGTATACTCATAGTTCTAGGTTTATTTTGTAGTCTTTCTCCCACTTAAATTATGCAAACCTCTTCTAACTAGGAGAAGACTTGTAATCCCTTTAGGAGAGGGTATGAAGCTCTATAAATACCCCACCCCTCCTCCTCTTGTAATCAATCTACTCTTATGATTTAAAACTCTGCTGAATTGTTTTGAGACAGATGTCTTGTGTTCTTATGTTTGGTTCTTGTTCTCTTGTGTTGGCCGAACCCTATCCTTGCAACCCCTCCATGCCCCAAGCAGCAAATCAGACCTCCAAGCATCAGCCACGTCCAAAAGAGAAGCCTTGAAGATGCCCAGATCAAGAGCTCTTCCTGCTTACTTACTGCCAGGCCTTTGCCCTAATCCCTTTCCTTTCTTGTTTCATCTTGTTATTTTTTCTTTGATTACCTGATTCGTGCCTAACCTTGACATTTTGCAGATCCCCAAGGTGTTTCCCCTCCCTAGAGGAGGCTTTCTTTGCCTTCAAACCAGGTCCATATTGCCTTGAGATTTGGGAACCAAAGGCTTGTTCTTCTAGGCGCCATCCTGAGGCTGAGAGATCTCTTCATCGAAGAAACTACAATCGCTGCCTGGAAAAAGCCTTCCCCCTCCTTTGTTCTGATCTGATGATAGGTACACTATCCTAAGCTAAAAGTTTCTCAATTCTCAGGTCCTGACCTTTATTATTTTGCATGTGTCTTCGTGGGTATGATAGTTTCTAGCATTACTAGTCATCATGCTTGTTATATATGCCCGGCCGGACCAAGGGTTGAGCCGGAGAGGGTGTTCGGCCGGTTGATGCGGATTGAAGCTCCCACCGATCGGCTTCCATGGAGGTCCTGATGCATTCCCCCACCGAAGGTCCGCATGCTAATTGGCCATTGGACTCATTGCTCTAGGGGTCAACCTAAGGGAAACCGACCTACTAGGGGCCGACCTACTAGGGGTCGACCTACTGGAGGCCGACCTCCTAAGGGCCGACCAACCTGAGACTGGCTGATCTATTCTTGCTTAGCTCGTTAAGCTCATCTACATCCAGGGAACCGCCCAAGGGTTCTGGAGAATTCCCTCCAGCTGGTACCAGAATTCTGTTGCAACGGGTTCCACGACATGGCCACGACTCTGTGCCACCTAGCCATCTTTTTGGTCCTCCCATGGGCAAATCTGAGACTTTGTCTCTGCCCTCTAACAAATTTTGGCAGCATCTCACACCCATAAAAGGTGTCCGTGGGGGGGCCTCCAGGGGGCAAGATGCTCTTTCTCTTCCACTCTATGCTTTTCTTTGATTCTCTCCATTATGTTGCTCCAAACCCCCTTTCTAACTTAAGCATCAGAGTGTCCCCCGTCGGAGCACCTCCGGTGCCCAGGGGACCTTTTGCAGGTTGTCCGGCCAGGGAGCTTTCCACCGCAGCGAGGCAAGCCCGGTCCAGGGGTAAGTGCAGCAATAGATTGGCGCTAGAAGGAGGGCAGCCGAATCTCCGTTCTGCTCCCTGTTCTAAAAGGAGAGATCGACTAAAAAAGCTACAAATGGTGAGGGGAAGAACGTGGAGTGTCTTCGCTAGAGGGAGGCACTCCTCCCACAGGCCTGAAGCACTCCATAAAGAGGACGCCAAGGCCATCGTTGCTGAGCCCACCATCACTTTGGGGCTGTTGCAATTCCAGGTGCTGGTAAACCGCATCGAAACACTTACCTCAGTGGTCCAGCATTTTCAGGAAGCAGCTGAAGACCAGCGGCAGCTGCCTGCGATGTCCTGCATTAACCATCAACCAGCTGCTGGGAGAAGTCACCAGCCGGAAGAGCTGCCACCTCTCTCCCATGATGCTCCGGAGCCCCGGAGATCTTTGGGGGCTCACGCTAGCGGGAAGGGGGCGTGGTCGGCTTCCCCATCTTTCGCTGACTCTGCTCCCTTCGAAGGTCGGTGCCCTGTTAAAGACCCACATGATTATGGCAGTAAGATCATGCGCTTGGAGGAGCGCATGGCGAAGATTATTGAATGGTAGAAGGTCGAAGGGGGGCATGCTTATGATACCCGCCCACCTTTTTCTGCCGAGATCTTAAGGGAGCCTATCCCCTGGCACTTTAGGACTCCTCAGGTGGATCCTTACGTTGGTACCACCGACCCGCTGGATCATCTGGGCACCTATAAAGCCTAAATGATGGTACAGGGCACCTCCGACGCCCTCCACTGTATCGCCTTTCCGTCAGAGATCCACCTGAAGAGGCTGAACTCCCCAATCAACGTCCGACGGGCGGAGATGTTGGCATGCTGCACCGAAGGTCCGACCAAAGGTCTGGAGGGGGCCAAGACATTGCGAAGAGGCCCAGGGGCTCTGGTGTGGTCAGTTTTTCTGATGAAGATCTTTTGGAACCCCATCTCCCAGGAGATGATCCTGTCGTTGTGTCGGCAATCATTGCCAACTATGATGTAAAACGTGTCCTCATTGACAATGGAAGCTATGCGGAGGTTTTGCTATACGATGCTTTTGTTCGGATGAATACTCCTTAGTGTCGCTCACTGGCTTTGGGGGAACCTCCGTTGGAGTAGAAGGAGAAATCATCTTACCTGTAACCCTCGGGAAAAAACCCCGCCAATGAACTTTTACTATCAACTTTGTGGTCGTCCGCACGACTTTGGCGTACAACACCATCCTGGGTCGACCGGCCCTTAATAAGTTCCACGCCATCGAATCCACTTATCATTTGCTGGCCAAGTTCCCAACCCGCAACGGGGTCGGGGAACTGAGGGGAGATCGCAAGATGGCCAGACAATGTCTGGCCATACATGATAAGTAGCTGAATGAGCACCCCATATTGGAACAACTCAATCCCAGGGATAGAGCTAATGACTGTGGTCAGCCTATCAAAAAAGTTATGTTCGTTTTACTAAGAGAACATGATCCCACTAAGGTACTTCAAATTGGGAGTACACTAAGTGAAGAAGCCTGACAGGAGCTGATAGGGTTCTTAAAGAGCAATGCCGATGTTTTCGCCTGGTCGGCCTCGAACATGCCAGGCATCCCCCCGAATGTCATTACTCACCAACTAAAGGTGGATCCAACATACAGACCTGTTCGACAGAAGAAGAGAAGCTTTGCTGTTGAAAGGCAGAAGGCCATCGAGGAAGAAGTGAAAAAGCTCCTCGACACCGATTTTGTTAGGGAGTCCCACTATCCAAAGTGGGTAGCCAATGTCGTTATGGTGAAAAAGGCCAATGGAAAGTGGAGGATCTGCATGGACTACACGGACCTCAACAAGGCTTGTCCGAAGGACAGCTTCCCCCTACCAAAAATTGACCAACTGGTGGATGCCACAGCCAGCCACCAGTTATTGAGCTTCATGGATGCGTTCTTTGGATACAACTAGATCAGGATGCACCCCGAGGACGAGGATAAGACAGCATTTGTCATGGATAGGGGGCTATATTGTTATAGGATGATGCCTTTCGGCCTGAAGAATGCAGGCACTACCTTCTAGCGGCTGATCAACCGAGTCTTTGAGGGACAACTCGGAAGAAATATGGAGCCTTACGTTGACGACATAATTGTTAAGAGCCTCCGAAGGGCCGACCACATCAGGGACTTACAGGAATCTTTCGACGTGCTGAGATGCCATCGGATGAAGTTAAACCCTGCCAAGTGCATTTTTGGGGTGACCTCCAGGAAATTCCTTGGTTTCCTGGTCACCCAAAGGGGTATCGAAGTTAGCCCTGAGAAGATCAAGGCCATCATGGACATGGCACATCCGACTAGAAAGAAGCAGGTGCAAGAGCTTACGAGCCGTATTGCCTCTCTCAGCTGCTTCATCTCCCGGCGGTAGAGAAATCCTTACCCTTCTTCAGAACCCTACGCCGGTCGGACCATTTTCAGTGGACCGACGAGTGCCGATCGACCTTCAAAGCCTTGAAGGACTATTTGAAGAACCCCCCACTGTTGGCTAAGCCCATGGAAGGGGAGGCATTGTACTTATACTTGGCAGCCTCTGACGAAGCTGTCAGCGTCGTCCTTGTGCGGGTGGGGGAAGATGGCAAGCAGAAACCTATCTATTACATCAGTAAAGTCCTCCACGATGCCGAGACAAGGTACCCTAAAGTCCAAAAGCTGGTTTACTTGTTGGTCATGGTAGCGAAGCACCTCCGGCCCTATTTCCAAGTGCACCTGATTGTTGTGTTGACCGACCAACCCTTCAAGGCAATCCTCCGAAGTCCTGACACCTCTGGATGGCTGGCTAAGTGGATCGTCAGGCTGGGCGAGTTCGACATCTCCTTTCAATCCCTGTCAACCTTGAAGGCCCAAGTAATTGCTGATTTTATTGCAGAGTGCATGTGGGGGCCAGAGGCCGCCTCTTCGATTGCCGAGGTACCCATGGCGGATCCCATGGGAGAGTGCGAGCCCACCTGGACTCTTCATGTAGATGGGGCCTCCAATCTCACTGGATGTGGGGCAGGCCTGATTTTAGCCAACCCCGACGGGCAATGTTTGGAGTACGCCCTACACTTTGCATTCCAAGTATCTAACAACCAGGCGGAGTACGAAGCTTTACTTGCAGGGCTAAAAATAGCTAATGAGTTGGGCATCAGCTGGATCCGGGCTTTCTCTGACTCCCAGTTGGTAGTCAACCAAGTGAAAGGCGAGTTTGAAGCGAGGGACCCGACCCTGGCTAAGTACTTGGACAAGGTATGGGGCTTTATATCTCTGCTCAAGTCCTTCAAGATTCTCCATATACCTCGACTGCAGAACTCCCGGGTGGATGCTTTGTCACGGTTGGCCACGGCCATGGCCGGCACCTCCGACCGAGCCTTTATGGAGCTTCTACAGCATCCGAGTATCTCTGAAGAGCCGATGTCCACCAGGTTAAGCAAGAGGCATCCTGGATGGACCCGATCCGTACTTTCCTGACCCAAGGTGTTCTTCCGGATGACCTGGCTGAAGCCAAACGTATACGCTCAATGGCCTCCAAGTATGTCATCCTCGATGGAACCCTCTACAAGCGGTCATTCTCACAACCATTGTTGAAGTGCTTGGGGCTGACTGATGCAGACTATGCACTTAGGGAGGCACATGAAGGCATTTGCGGTGACCACCTTGGAGGGAGATCCCTGGCCTATAAAATCATCCGGCAGGGATATTACTGGCCCATAATTCAAAAAGATGCATCAGACTTCGTGCAGAGGTGCGACACGTGTCAAAGGTATTCGGGAGTCCAAAGGAGACCCTCCAGTCAGCTGATCTCGCTTGTGGCACTGTGGCCATTCGCCCAATGGGGCATGGACATTTTGGGACCTTTCCCCCCGGCGTCCGGCCAACGAAAGTTCCTCCTCGTGGCCATTGATTATTTTACTAAGTGGGTGGAGGCTAAAGCAGTGGCCCAGATAACGGAAGCCAAGGTGGAAAACTTCGTCCGAAATTGCATTATCTTCAGATTCAGCATCCCACAGACGATCATTATAGATAATGGAAGGCAATTTGATAACTCAAGGTTTCGAGATTTTTGCCAGCAGTACCATATCTCTCATCGGCTCACCTCGGTCGATCATCTGCAATCCAACGGAGAGGCCGAAGTCACAAACCGGACAATCTTGCATGGGTTGAAGACCTAGCTAAATGAAGCCAAAGGGCTTTGGGCACAAGAATTTTGTTCTATGTTTTGGGCATACCAGACCACCACTCATACGGCAATCAGAGAAACTCCGTTCAACTTGACTTATGGGAGTGAGATGGTCATCCCCATCGAAATCTCCCTGCAATTCCTGAGGGTTGACCACCTCACTGAGCCGACCAACTTGGAACAACGAAGAGCTGACCTGGATTTGCTAGAGGAAACCAGGCTATGAGCGAGCATGAAGATGGTGGCTTACCGGTAGAGGGTGGCTCGATATTATAACTCGAGGGTCAAGGTATGAACCTTCCAAGTTGGGGACTTGGTCTTGCGAAGGATGGAGATTTCAAAACTGACCGAGCAAGGAAAACTTTCTCCTAATTGGGAGGGTCCCTATTGAGTCAGTGAAGTAATCCGGGCCAGGACTTACCGGCTTGAGCAGTTGGACAGGCAGCAAAAATCACGCCCGTGGAATGTAGACAACCTTCGTAAGTACTATCAATGAAGTCTGCAATTTTCTCCATGGCCACTTCGAAAGTCCGACTCCGGTCGGCAGAGGCTCTAGGGCAGCCCACTCCAAAAGTCCGACCCCGGTCGACGATCACAACAGACGGCCCATGAGGGATTACATAAGGAACATATGGCAAACCTGAGCCACCTGACTAAGCGAACTGGAAGCAAATCTCCTAGTTCATGAGCCTGAACTAAACAATTGCCAGCGTTCCCGCTTCGAACTTCAGAAGCCAACTGGAAACACTTGGAAAAATTTCGGAGGAAAAAGTAAGTGACCCATGGTACAGAGGAGCCGACTGGAAATACTTGGAAAAATCTCGGAGGAAAAAGTAAGTGACCCGTGGTACAGAGAAGCCGACTAGGAAGACTTGGAAGGATTTTGAGGGAAAATATTTCTCTTACACATGTACACATAGGACAACAGTAAGGTCTTTCATTACATCCAAAAGTAGACACCTACAAAAGGTGGGTCGGACCTTTACAAATTCCTTTAGGTTGGACCCACAGAAGGTGCATCGAGGGCCCCAACTTCAGCCCCGTCTGCTACAACAGGAAGGACAGCCAAGACTATGGCATTAGAGGACTCTATCGGGACGTCCGCTACCTCTACTTCGACCCTGGCCTCTTTCGCTTCGCCTTCGCCTTGGGGCTCTCCCTCCTCCACAGGCTCTTTCAACTCCGCACCTGATAGATCCAGCTCTGGGAAGAGTAGGGCCACCTTCTTCAAACAGTTATCATAGCCTTCTCTGTAGTACACCGACGCTGCCTCTTCGACCTCCTCGTCGAAGGCGGAGGAGTCCTTGTATGTCGTTACCGCATCCCGGACCTGCCTCGCAGTCTGCTCCTTGGCCTCCTCAAGCTGGGCTGTCAGCTGCTCCACCATGGCCTTTTCGGCCTGGCTCTTTTGTCGGCCTCTGAAAATCGATCCTCCTCCTCTTGTAGCCTGCAGGTGAGGGAGGCCACTTTTGCCTTTCTCTTCTTTAATCTGGCCTCCCGGTCGGCCAGTCGGCCCTCCACCTCCTTCAGGGCCTCCTTTGATGACTCAGCCTCTGCTTGGGAAGCTGACGACCTCTCCTCTACGAACTTCAGGGATGCCTCCAGGGCAGCTTGAGTTGCCTCCATAGAGGCCCGGGTGGCCTCTAACTCCTGCACTTTCTTGGCGGAGGTCTTTGCTGCATGGAGTACCCGGTCGATGCCGTCGTCCATCAGTGAAATGTCATGAAGAAGCTGCAGATGCAAGACTCAGTTAGGGCCGAAAGAAAGAGAAAAGGAGACAAGGGATCAAGTAAGGCACCTTACCCTCATAAGATTGCGGTAGGACTCCACCGCCACGTTGCTCAGGTTTCTCTGGATTGACTGCTCCCAGTCAAAGTCGATCATCACCCCCATGAGCAGGCTCCGCACCCTCCGGGGGTGATCTAGAGCGTTCCAATGTTGCAACTCCTCCTGGTGGACTTCATCATCAGACCCCTCTTCGACCTTTTCTTTGTCGGCCTCTTCTGCGGTTGTTTCTTTTCCCTTGCTCTTCGAGGGCCCTGCTATATCTAGATTGACAAGCACAGAGACTGGCATAGCCGTTGTACCGGGTAGATCTGACCACTCTTGCTCCTATGGGGCGGCCGACTCCCCGACGGTAGATGGAGCCCTGGATGCCTTCTTAGCCAGCACCTCCGTGAGAGGGGTGTCGTCCCGGTCAAACTCCACTTCCACGATGGGTGCGGGCGGCCTCTCCTCCCGCTTCTTCTTCTATCTTTCGGCCGTCGATGTTGGAGCTGACCCTGGGACGGGCCTTTTTCACGCTGCTCGCTGAACAACCTTTGCCTTATCTATCTTCCTCATCCCTTTTCCTGTTGCAAAGAAGATCAGGGTCAGTCAAAGAAAGAAAAGTGGTGAAAACGGGGGGGCAAACTGTGAGAAAGGAGTTCAGCCCTTGCCTAAAAATCTCTCGGAGCTGATCCCTGCCCGGTGAAGGCTGTCTTCGCCCAGTAGTACAAAGGCCATGGTCAGACCAGCTCTACTAAGTTCATTGAACCTGGCTTGGTCGGCTATCAGGACCGACCTCCCCTCTCAGAGCCTCGCCCATGGCTCCCTCCACAGGGGCTCGAATCCCCAGGGCCAGAGACTACTCACAAGAAAGAACCGGGCCTTCCACCCATGGATGACCAATGGAAGACACTTTAGGATTTTTCAATCGAGACAGGGACTGAACATCCACCATTCTCGGCTCATAAAGTCCTTTTTCAAGAGAAAGAAGTTGCCAAAGAGGGGTAGTCTAGGTTCGAGTTCGGCTCTATGACACAATACGACAAAGCAGCATATGATCCAGATGCTATTTGGGGTTAACTGTGCCGGGGTTATCTTATAGTGCTGGAAGACCTCTACAAAGAAGGGGTGCAACGGGAATCTCAAGCTGGCCTTGAGGTGGGACTTGTACATCGGTAAGGTTCCCGGCCCTAATGGGTTGTTCGCTCTCCCCTCTCGGCCCGGCAGCATGAGATGCAGAGTGGTAGGGATCCCGTACACTACCCTAAGGTTTTCGACCCGCTCTCGGGTCATGGACGATGGGATCTCGCTCGGCCCTGGCTACCTAGGTCTATGGATTGGACCCCTACTAGTGGTCGCCATTAATAATGAAGAAGGAAGACTTTGGAGCTAACCTGAAGACGACCTTCTAAGAACCGGGTCTCGCGGGAAAGAAGGAGGAGCTCTTTCTCGCAGAGTATAGACACAGCCAGCAAACCTCCCCGGGGCATGCCACCCCTCCTTTTATAGATCTTTGCGGGGGTATCGCTTCATCCTTAGCACGCGTTTCAACCGCCCCATTAGGAGATGCATCCGTTCGCATCCCCTAAGACTGAGGCGATAGGCTAATGGCAGGCGGCGATCCATGTAAAAGCCGAACCAACGGTGAAGGAGTCGTATGGAAACTGAAGCTGATCGCTCGGATGCTGCCACCTGGCGTGGCGCGTCTCCTCATTTTTGCCAGCACCCCTGCCCGCCTAACTCTCCATCATGGCATCCTTCCACCATTAAGTGTGACCCTCGCGCCCCCCAATGAGGGGCCGACATCTGTCCAGGGAGTCGATCATGGGAGATTTGAAGCAACCCATCATGACGATCCCGGATCAAGCCCATACGAGCGCGATCTGCACCAAGAATTGTGCTCCTGCACTTCGAGGTCACGTGCCTCCTCGAAGCCCAGCAGCAGGGGAGAACTGTTATATACGCCCAGCTGGACCAAGGGTTGAGCCGGATAGGGTGTTTGGCCGGTTGATGCAGATTGAAGCACCCACCGGTCGGCTTCCATGGAGGTCCTGATGCATTCCCACACCGAAGGTCCGTGTGCTAATTGGCCATTAGACTCATTACTCTAGGGGTCAACCTAAGGGAAACCGACCTACTAGGGGCCGACCTACTAGAAGCCGACCTACTAGATTCCGACCTCCTAAGGGCCGACCAACCTGAGACTGGCTGATCTATTCTTGCTTAGCTCGTTAAGCTCATATGCATCCAGGGAACCGCCCGAGGGTTCTGGAGAATTTCTTCCAGCTGGTGCCAGAATTCTGTTGCAACAGGTTCCACGACATGGCCATGACTCTGTGCCACCTGGCCATCTTTTCGGTCCTCCCAGGGGCAAATCCGGGACTTTGTCTCTGCCCTCTAATAAATTTTGGCAGCATCTCACACCCATAAAAGGTGTCCGAGGGAGGCCTCCAGGGGGGTAAGATGCTCTTTCTCTTCCACTCTATGCTTTTCTCTGATTCTCTCCATTCTTTTGCTCCAAACCCCTTTGCTAACTTAAGCATCGGAGTTCCCTCGCCGGAGCACCTCCGGTGCCCAGGGGACCTTTTGTAGGTTATCCGGCCAGGGAGCTCTCCACCGTAGCGAGGCAAGCCCGTTCCAGGGGTAAGCGCAACAACAATGCTGATTCTTTACTTATTTTTGGGTATTTAGCCATTGAATTAATGTATAAAAAATTAGTTTACTATTTTGCATCAGTCCTAGGTTCGTCCCGTATCACTACCAGTCCATAAGGCCATTCCATGGACCATTGGCCTTCTCGATCTTTGCCCTCATCGGAGAAGCCATCGGAGCCATCCCCCTCACCATCGAGAGCCTCCTCATAGCCAGGAGAACCCACCAACCATTGTTTAAGCAAAGCCCAATCACTGGTTTGTTCGTTCAGACACCACTGTCACTCATCACTACCTTGTGTTGCTGCTCACTATCGAAGAACCTCTCAAGAGCTCCACCATGGCTGAAGGAGATGCCAGGAGCCCCAATTTTTGACTAGCCACTCCTCCCTTCATTTGATCACCATCACCACCATTCCCCCCTGTTTCAAGTCTTCCACACCACCCAGTTTCCATCCACCACCCACCGCCGACCATCCCATCTCTGTTGACCTACTACCCAAGCCACCGTCCACCGCTCGGAGCCACCCAAGCTTCGCCGACCATTTTCTTGCTCCTCGATTCATCACCCATCATTGCCCCCATGCCATCTTCTTCCCTAATACTACTACAGCCCCTCCATGCATTGGCTATCCTCTTCCATTTTGGTTCCATGCTGCCATCTTCGTTCCAATCCCAACCGTGCCACTACCCGACCATCATCGTAGTTCATCTGTAATTAGGAGAAGCCACAGGTGAATTCAATTAGAAGAAGGAGCCCTTCAAATCTAGGACTCAATCCAGCATCAAAGACTAATCAACCGAGAAGGAAGGGAGTAGTATCAATCATCCCATCAAAATTATACATCGAACGGTCAAGGATTTTTCTAGCAATATTGTTGAAAAATGTGTCCCAAAGCCAATCATCTAGCTTATAGATGGTTGAGCTATTATTGTAATTGTATATAATTATATTAAACAAAATGTTTATTCTGGCTGTTCATCATATTTTACATTTTTCTTGTAATGAACTCTTGTATGATGAAGCCCTTAGGACTACGTTGATGTGATATAGATGATATATCATCTAGTTCTTAAATTGGTTCATGACCAAATGATGCATTGTCATAGGATGATAGTGTATCAAGTGATGTGGGATGAACCTAGGATTGATGAAAAATAGTAAATCTATTTTTTTAAATATTTTTTTAGACATTAATTCAGTGGCTAAAGACCCGAAAATAAGAAAGAATCAGCAGAAAGACTAGTAAAGCAAGAAACTAACATACCCGCAAAATAACTCATGCAGAATAATAAAGCCAGGACCCGAGAATTGAGAAATTCCCAGCTTAGGATAGCATACCTATCATCAGATTAGAACAAAGGAGGGGGAAGGCTTTTACCAGGCAGCGATTGTAGTTTCTTCGATGGAGAGATCTCTCAGCCTCTGGATGGTGCCTGAAAAAACAAGCCTTTGATTCCCGAAACTGAATACGATCTGGATCCAGTCTAAAGGCAAAGAAAGCATCCTCTAGGGAGGGGAAACACCTCAAGGATCTGCAAAATGTCAAGGTTAGGCACGAAATAAAGAAACAAATAGAGAATAATAAGATGAAGTAAAAAGAAAGGGATTAGGGCAAGAAGGGCTGGCGGCAAGGAAACAGAAAGAGCTCTTGATATGAGCATCTTCAAGGCTACTTTTATTAGGCATGGCTGATGCTTGGATATCTAATTTTCTACTTGGGGTGTGGAGGATTACAATGATAGAGGTCAGCCAACACAAGGGAACAAAAACTAGAACCCAAAACAAGAACGCCAATCTTAAAAACAATTCAGCAAAGTTTAATTCATAAGAGTTGATTAATTACAAGAGGAAGAGGGGTGGGATATTTATAGAGTCCCATGCCCTTTCCTAAAGGGATTACAAGTCTTCTCCTAGTTAGAATAGGTTTACATAATTTAAGTGGGAGAAAGACTACAAAATAAACCTAGAACTAGGATTACAAGGTTGACTAGAATAAGAACTTGATTTGCTCCTTCGACTTGAATTCTTCTTCTTAGCTTGGACCAAGTCAACCTCAAGGACATGTTGGGCTTCATGGGGGGCAGCAAGGGGCGGCCAAGGATGGGTTGGGCACATGGGCTTTGGGCCCTGGAGGCTTGGGACGCCTAGAGCAGGAATATTCCAGGTATCTTGGTTCCGAGCTGGAATATACCTAGAATCTTGTGTCTTAAGGGCTTGGGCCTGGCTCCTGGGTTGATTTCTCTTGGGCTAGGGCATAGATGGACCTCTAGATTCATGATGTGAACTGGTCTGATAATATACTCTGGCATCTAGAGAGAATTTGGGCATCTGGAAAGCATTTGGAGAGCATCTGGGCTTCTTGCAGGAATCTTAGACCCTGGGATGGAATACAAAGTCCAATTAGCTGATGTGAAGATCTTTGGCTCCTAGTGGAACTTCAAAATAGGGTATCCTCTCATCTTGTACAAAAACTGGAATCTCACTGGACTCATACTTAAATATAGGACTCAATAGACTAGACTAGGTTGAGACAAATCAACTAGTCTTAACTTATTAAAGGACTCAATCTTACTTGCTTACAAAATTGTGACACATGACTAAGGTTATAAAAAAAATCCTAATTAGCAAACCATAAGGGATCCAGTGATCTTTGTCTGATCCTGGTGTCCCCACCAATTCTCCAAGGGCGGGAGAAACTCGACCCCGTCGAGTAAGGGTCAATTTGGTTGCTCAAGGAGGATCTAGGTTGAGGTGTGGCAAATCCTCACTAGTGCTCCACAAATTCTTAGATTCTGACTGACCTTGCCATCTGACCAAATACCTTTGATAACCATCATCTCGGGTATTGATGGCTTGATCATCCAGGATTCGCTCACTCCTTTTCTCACTTATTGGCCAAATTGTATGTGGACACTCTAGGGTAGGTTCACTCATAAAGGAAGGAATTGGCTCAAGGTGCTCGCTAGATATCACTGCTGGCTCCCTATGCTCCATAAGGTCTGAAAGGTTGAAGGTTGGGCTAATACCTAAATCATGTAGCATCTCACGCACATTGGGTCCACTACTTTTCATTAGTCTGAATGGGCCAGCTTTGCGAGTAGAAAATTTCTTTACAATCATATAATCCTCTGCAAAAAACTCTTTATCTCACTTTCAGGAATTAGCCAAGTTATTGTTTAGTTCATTATTTTTGTTTAACTTTTGACTAATATCCTAATGCAAATGCTGTACAGAGGTCAATGCATGTGTGGACAGATGAATTAGGGTTGTAAATTTATTGGACTCAAGACTAACACCTAATAGACTCGACTAGACTTCCTATCAAAGGAAATTTATTGGACTCTTTGGGTCTATCCTAACACATTATAGACTCTTTAGGTTTGATCCTAATATGGCATGCACATGAGAATTTACTATGTACTCCTACTAGGTGCCATAGGGTTCTCTTAAAGTAAGATGCAAATATGATAAACTCAACGAATGAATGCAACATGCAAACTTCTATAAAATGTAATCTAATAGTAAGAAAATTAGGAGAAGTTTTAGAAAAGGGTAGAAAATATAAAGTGGGTTCAGGGTTAGTCTGATGGGGTAGGAAGTAAGCAAAGGGTTCAGGATTAATCAGGTAGAGTAGGATGTAAGATGATGTGTCAGGAATTAGTCTTAGACTAATGAGGTTTACCTTATGGGTTTGGGGTATTCCTACAGGGTCTGCATTATGGAAGAATGGGTCATTAATTTCAAGGAAGAGATTAATTAGAGTCAATGGAATGATTTCATCCTGAAGGTATTGATTCAAAGAGATCAAGTCCTTAATAAATTCTTCTGGCTCACAAACCAAAGGACTAGGCTCTATAGTTGGGCTTTCTTTTAAAGTTTCCTTAGGTGATGCTCTAGTAAAAGGATCTGGGTTCCCTTCCTCTAACTACTTTTCCATTATTGCTTGGATGTGATCTGGGCCATCTAACTCTGGGTCGACTTCTACTTGGGTATCTACTGGATCAACTAACACTGGATTGGCTTCTACCTGGTCCAACCTATTGGTTACTTGGTTGTTGGTTTGGGTCAATTGGTTGGTTTGGGTGGTCGACTAGGCAAGCTGGGTTTGGAGTTGGGTATTGGTTTGGTTAAGCTTGTGAATCATTTGATCGAACCGTTCAATCATGGTCTTCATGAAAGCTTTAAAATTGGATTCCATAATTGAGCTGGGTTGGTTGTATTGGACTTCCGACTCAACTAACTCCGGGTTAGTTTCTATCTGGGTTTGGTCATAGTCAACTAATTCTAGAGGGATGGGTTGATTAAGGGGTTCCTGATTAATACTAGGATTCTTACTATGGGCACTGATTCTAGTGGGTTTAGGTTGACTAAGAAAAAGTTGACTAACACTGGGTTCATATTTAGGGATACTAAGCCTATTTGGCTCATAGGATATGGGCTCAGATCTATAGGTTATGGGTCTTCTGTGTTCAGTTCTATAGGTTATGGGTTCCTTGGGCTCATGGGGCCAGGGTTCAGCTCTATGGGTCACGTGTCTACTGGGCTCATGGGATATGGGTTCATAGGTTCTAGAGTCATAGGATCTAGAGTCATAGGATCTAGGGTCATAGGATCTAGGTAGGTTCTTTTCCCTGAGTTTGCTTTTCATGGCTATCCAAGTAGTTATGGGTTTCACTTCTAGTCTAGCCATTCTCTCAACTTCATTCCATTATATCTTAGCCTGGCGAACTAACTTAGGTTTAGCAAAATTGAATTGGCTTCTTTCATAATAGAAATCATTATGATCTTCAAAATACATATCCATATCTCTTTCCCACCTAAGATAATCGTCAAACTTAGCATCGCCACCAAATTTCTACTTGTAACACAATGTACCTAGTGGCTCTCCTAGGGTTGGGCTCCATGGTTACACTAGGTTGGGTTAGGTTGAGGCTATTGGTATTGGGTTCCTAATCTAATGGTCATGCAAACAATCAAACAAGGTGTCATGATGTAGTCAAGCATGCAAAAGGTTATTACAAGCTAGGGTTTCCTAGATCTAGAACCAAAATTAAGTGGGTCAGCTCAACTTACACCCAACCCAATAACTAATCCTTCCACTGGCCAGGTAGAGGGTGGGAGTGTGGGAGGCCCCCCTGCTTTAGCAAGGACCCAATTAAAAACCACAATACCACTTAGGTCGTTTGACTATGGACCCTCAGCCTTAGACACCAGATTTCAGTAATAGTTGATGAATTGAATGCACTAGTTGGCCCATACAATTCGGACCCGACCTGTTGGTGTCACCTAGCCCACTAGGGAAAATTAAGTCTAATTAATTTTAATTAAGATTTGGGTGAGAATGCAAGGAGATTGTTTTGGGTCTAGGACAGGTTATGACCTCCTGCCCTGATCTGAGATAGAGAAAGTGCCCTTAAGATTAGTTTAATACAGATGATGGCAATCGATGGTCCTGATGCAATCTAAAACAATCAAAAAAAAAATATTTTATGTGTGTTTTATGATGTGGCAAGTTAGGTTTGAGTTAATTAGGTTAGCAAACAAATTGGGCTTGGGATTGGGGTGTGTGGGAGTTGTTAGGTTTGGTTAAGTAAAAGTACAGAAATAGCTGAATTCAAGAAATTAGGGTTTCAGAAGATGTAGGATCTGACATAGTTATCGATGCGAAAAAAAAATCAAAAAAACTCTAGGACAGAGGATGGACATTGTTAATGAAGTCTACCAAACTTGATGTAAAAAAAAAATCAGATGATGATGCAAGTCCTAGGGTTTTCAGATTGATGTAGAAATATCTGGATTTTAGTTAGTATTTCTAATATGCCAAATTTTAGTAAATTAGGGTATCTATAAAATTAATTAAAATTATGATAAAATAGAAGACAAGAAAAAGAACAATTCATGCAAATTCCATAGAAAAATAAAATTCCTAGGTGGTTTAAATCATATGAAAAACAAAAACCTAATCCAGCTAGCAGGATGCAGAAATTAGGATTTGTGATCCCAATGCAGATGAATGCTATCCTAAACCCACTCAGATACCAAAATGATGTGGGATGAACCTAGGACTAAATAAAAACAATAAATCCAATTTCTTTTGTATTTTTTTAGACATTAATTCAGTAGCTAAAGACCCGAAAGTAATAAAGAATCAGTAGAAAGACTAGTAATGCTAGAAATTAACATACCTGCAAAATTACTCATGCAGAATAATAAAGTCAGGACCCAAGAATTGAGAAACTCCTAGCTTAGGATAGTGTACCTGTCATCAGATTAGAACAAAGGAGGGGGAAGGATTTTACCAGGCAGTGATTGTAGTTTTTTCGATGAAGAGATTTCTCAGCCTTTGGATGGTGCCTGGAAGAACAAGCCTTTGGTTCCCGAATCTGAAGGCGATCTGGATCCAGTCTGAAGGCAAAGAAAGCATCCTTTGGAGAAAAGAAAACACCTCAGGGATATGCAAAATGTCAAGGTTAGGCACAAAATAAAAAAGAAAAAGAGAATAATAAGATGAAGTAAAAAGAAAGGGATTAGGGCAAGAAGGGCTGGTGGCAAGGAAGCAGAAAGAGCTCTTGATCTGGGCATCTTCAAGGCTGCTTTTCTTGGGCGTGGCTGATGCTTGGAGATCTGATTTGCCGCTTGGGGCGTGGAGGATTATAATGATAGAGGTCGGCCAACACAAGAGAACAAAAACTAGAACTCAAAACAAGAACACCAGTCTTAAAAACAATTCAGCAGAGTTTAATACATAAGAGTTGATTGATTACAAGAGGAAGAGGGGTGGGATATTTATAGAGTCCCATGCCCTCTCCTAAAGGGATTACAAGTCTTCTCCTAGTTAGAATAGGTTTAAACAATTTAAGTGGGAGAAAGACTATAAAATAAACCTAGAACTAGGATTACAAGGTTGACTAGAATAAGAACTTGATTTGCTCCTTCCACTTGAATTCTTCTTCTTAGCTTGGACCAAGTCAACCTCAAGGATGTGTTGGGCTTCATGGGGCACAGCAAGGGGCAACCAAGGATGGGTTGGGCGCATGGGCTTTGGGCCCTGGAGGCTTGGGACACCTGGAGCAGGAATATTCTAGGTATCTTGGTTCTGGGCTGGAATATACCTGGAATATTGGTTCTTAAGGGCTTGGGCCTGGTGCCTGGGCTGATTTCTCATGGGATGGGGCATAGATGGACCTCTGGATTCATGATGTGACCTGGTCTAGGAATATACTCTGGCATCTGGAGGGAATCTAGGCATTTGGAGGGCATCTGGGCATCTTACAGGAATCTTAGACCCTGGGATGGCATACAAGGTCCAATTAGTTGATGTGAAGACCTCAGGCTCCTGGATGAGGCATGATGGAACTCCAAAATAGGGTTCCTCTCCTCTTGTACAAAAATCGGACTCTCATTAGACTCATACTTAAATACAGGACTCAATAGACTTGACTAGGTTGAGACAAATCAACTAGTCTTAACTTATTACAGGACTCAATCTTACTTGCTTACAAAATTGATACATGACTAATGTTCTAAAAAAATAATAATCAGCAAACCATATGGGATCCAGTGATCTATGTCTGATCCTGGTGTCCCCACCAATTCTTCCAGGGCAGGAGGAATTCGATCGCATTGAGCAAGGGTTAATTTGGTTGCTCAAGGAGGGTATGGGGTGAGGTGCGGCAGATCCTCACCAGTGATCCATAAATTCTTAGATTCTGGCTAACCTTGCCATATGACCAAATACCTTTGATAGCCTTCATCTCGAGTACTGATGGCTTGATCATCCAGGATTCGCTCACTCCTTTCCTCACTTATTGGCGAAATTATATGTGGACACTCTATGATGGGTTCACTCATAAAGGAAGGAATTGGCTCAAGATGCTCGCTAGGTATCACTACTCGCTCCCTGTGCTCCATAAGGTTTGAAAGGTTGAAGGTTGGGTTAATACCTAAATTAGGTAGCATCTCATGCACATAGGCATTGGGTCCACTACTCTTCATTAGTTTGAATGGGCTAGCTTTGCGAGCAGAAAATTTCTTTATAATCACATAATCCTCTGCAGAAAATTCTTTATCTCTCTTTTGGGAATTAGTCAAGTTGTTATTTAGTTCATTATTTTTGTTTATCTTTTAACTAATATCCTGATGCAAATACTGTGCAGAGGTCAGTGCATGTATGGACAGATGAATCAGGGTTATAAATTTATTGGACTCAAGATTAATATCTAATAGACTCGACTAGACTTCCTATCAAAGAAAATTTATTGGACTCTTTAGGTCTAACCTAATACACTATAGACTCTTTAGGTTTGACCCTAGCATGACATGCACATGAGAATTTACTATGTACTCCTACTAGGTGCCATAGGGTTTTCTTAAATAAGATGTAAACATGATAAACTCAACGAATGAATGCAACATACGAACTTCTATAAAATGTAATCTAATAGTAAAAAAATTAGGAGAAGTTTTAGAAAAGGATAAAAAATAAGAAGTGGGTTCAGGGTTAGTCTGATGGGATAGGAAGTAAGCAAAGGGTTCGGGGTTAATCGGGGAGAGTAAGATGTAAGAAGGTGTGTTAGGAATTAGTCCTAGACTAATGAGGTTTACCTTATGGGTTTGGGGTATTCTTACAGGGTCTGCATGATGGAAGAATGGGTTATTAATTTCAGGGAAGAGATCAATTGGAGTCAATAGAATGATTTCATCCTGAGGGTACTGATTCAAAGAGATCAAGTCCTTAATAAATTCTTCTGGCTCACAAACCAAATGACTAGGCTCTATAGTTGGGCTTTCTTCTAAAGTTTTCTAAGGTGGTGCTCTAGTAATAGGATCTGGGTTTCCTTCCTCTAACTACTCTTCCATTATTGCTTGGGTGTGATCTGGGCCATCTAACTCTAGGTCGACTTCTACCTGGGTATCTATTGGATCAACTAACACTGGATTGGCTTCTACCTGGTCTAACCTATTGGTTACTTGGTTTTGGTTTGGATCATTTGGTTAGTTTGGGTGGTCGACTGGGCAAGCTGGGTTTGGAGTTGGGTATTGGTTTGGTCAAGCTTGTGGATCATTTGATCGAACTGTTCAATCATGGTCTTCATAAAAGCTTTAAGATTGGATTCCATAATTGAGCTGGGTTGGTTGTACAAGACTTCCGACTCAACTAACTCCAGGTTGGTTTCTATCAAGGTTTGGTCATAGTCAACTAATTTTGGAGGAATGGGTTGACTAAGGGGTTCCTGATTAATATTAGGGTTTTGACAATGGGCACTGATTCTAGTGGGTTTAGGTTGACTAAGAGAAAGTGGACTAACAGTGGGTTTATATCTAGGGGTACTAATCTTATTGGGCTCATAGGATGTGGGCTCAGATCTATAGGTTGTGGGTCTCCTGGGTTCAGTTCTATAGGTTATTGGTTTGTTGACTCTGATCTTGATTTTGATGATTGACAAAATGTTTAAGTATATATGAGTACTAACTATATTTTAAATGTATTTCTCAGATCTTAGTACTCTACCATGTTGAATGAAGAAATGCTTGTATTTCAGTTGAAAAAGTTCTTAAATCAATAGAAAATCAAGTATATGGACTTTGGAATTGATATGGAAGGACTTGAAGAGGTTAAAGTTTGATTTTGGTCAAGTTTCAGTAATGGCACTGGCAAGTATCGACACCTGGAAATGAAGTGTCGACACATGAAGATCAAGTGTCGACACTTGAAGAGTGAAGTTTCGACTCAAGGCCTGAGACAAATAGAAAACTTCAGAAAGTACTTTCAGTCAAGTATCGACACCTGGAGTTGAAGTGTCGACACTTGGAAGTGAAGTGTCGACACTTGGAAGTGAAGTGTCGATACTTGAAACTGAAGTGTCGACACCTGAAGGTGAACTATCGACACTTGAACAGTAATGGTTAGTTTTTTGGGCTGCAGAACTTCTCTAACTTGGCTCCAACGGCTATATTTTTCTCCCTAATGGCTATAAATGGTCATTTAAGTATTGGGAGGCTATATAAATATCAAAAATCAAATGGAAAAGTAATCCTTTGATGAGTTTCTTGAATATTCTTAAAGGATTCAAGAGTTGAGTGATTTAAAGTCTTCAAGCTTCCAAGTTTCAAAGAGAGCATTCAAAGTCTACATCTACAAGCATCAATCAAAGGCTTCATCAACTTGAAGACAAGATCTTCATCGACAATCAAGAGCTTCAAAGAGATATTTGCTTTATTTTAGAAAGCTTTTATTGTATTCATTTATACTTGCTCTTACATTATTTTATTTGAGGTTTTTGGTGAGCCTTGAAAAACCAAAGAGGTTTTTGGTAAACCTTGAAAACCAAAGTGGTTGTTGGTGAGCCTTGAAACCAACTAGGGTTTTACTTGTGAGCCGAAGTCAAAACAAGTTGTTTAAGTTCTTGGTTAGCTCGTAAAACCAAGGGTGGTTGTTGGTGAGCCTTGAACCAACTAGGGTTTGACTTGTGAGCCCGAAGACAAAACAAGTTATAAAAGTTGTTGGTGAGCCTATGTTATAAAACCAAACTTAGTGAAATTCCCAAGGATGGCTTGGGCAGTGGATGTAGGTTCTTGGTTGGCACCGAACCACTATAAACCTTTGTGTTTGTGTGATTATTCTCCTTGTACTTTTATTTCTTTATTTTTGCTGCATTTATTTGAAATACACAATCACTTGAATTGCATTAGCACATTATTGCTTTAGTTGATATTGTTAATAGTACAAAAGTTTTATAAAATCCAATTCACCCCCCCTCTTGGGTTGCCTACCTGAGCCTATAATTGGTATCAGAGCGGGTGCTCTGTTTAAAAATCTAACGATTTTGAGCTAAAGTTCATGGCAACCCTTGTAGGTATTAGTGTTAGACCACAATTTTTCAATGGCACAAATTACACATTTTGGAAAACTCGCATGCGCATCCATATTCAATCTATTAGTTATCATCTTTGGAAAATCATTGTTAATGGTCCTCATATTCCTTCCATGTTGGTTAATGGCATTTCCATTCCAAAGCTCGAAGAGGATTGGAATGAATATGATATTAAACAAACTGAAATCAATGCTAAAGCAATGAACTTGCTTTATTTTGCATTGGACTTGAATGAATTTAATAGAATATCTACATGCACATCGATGAAGAAAATATGGGACACACTTGAAGTTACTTATGAGGGTACTCTTTTGTAAGGTTCGGTGGCAAGGCGGAAACATAGATTTCAAAATTTTTATCTTTATGAAATCTTCACCAAACCCTTAACCCAAGATCTCCTTAAAAGAATTAAAACATATAACATGTATATATAAGATTTAAAGTCATATTAAAGTACTAACCTGTATCGCTAAAATCCAAAATTTAAATGTCCACCAGGTGCCCAAATGTTCACCCTCCAATGGTGATCCACACAGAAAAAGATGAAGACTACAACTTCTTGTTCTTGGCTCCTCTTCTTGAATTCTTTTTCAAGAATTCAATTCTTGGACTTTTAGGCTGAAATTTTCTTTCTTAAAATTTCTTTTCTTCCTTCTTTCCTCTTCTTGAATTCTTTTCTTGAATTCCCTTTCTTGAATTCCTTTTCTTGAATTGAATTGGAAGAAGAAATTAAGACAAGTAAATTCTTAATTCAAGAAAGAAAAGAAGAAGAACAGACCCTTCCTTTTCCTTTCCTTTACCGTTCAAGACCTTCCTCTTATTCTTGTTTAGGGTCAGAGTTTCGACAAAGATTATCTCTATAAGGAAAACAATACCTAACAAGCGTAAAGGGAAGGAGTATTCCGGAGAGGAGGAGAGGAATATGATCTCTGAATTTGATTATCAGAAAAAACCCTCGAGAACTCAAACCCTTTTATAGATTTTAAAGGGGCGTCTTCTCAAAACATCGCAACCCTCTGAAACCCCAAGAATCATGATCCCTCATTCCTCACGTGTCCCCTCAACCAAAAATCATGATTCTCTGATTTAATTTTCGTTTTTCCGACGAGGAGGACTCTTGTAAAAACTTCAGGAAGAATCGAGACTTTTGACGACGAATTTGCGACCGAAAAATGATGGATCTTTTTCCTTAATTTTTCTGGCCATCAGATCCAGATCCAAGGACATCAGACAAACATCCAAATCGCCCTCGCTTGTCTTGATTTTTCTCCGATGGAATTTCCTTCCCACGCGCGTGAAGAGGAGTCCACACGCGCGTGGACTCTTCTTCTTGGCGCGCGCGGGTGAGGAAAGGAGTGGACGACTTGGAGAGAGGGTCTCAGTGCACTTGATTCACTTGGGTTCAGCCATGGGTTAGCCCAATGTCCTAAAATTTAAATTAGACCTTAATCTGGTTCAATTAGAACATAATTAAGCCCAATTCGAAACCAAATTCGAATCTGATTCGAATAGAAATTTGGTCTGCAACACATGCTAGTGTGTTTATCCTGCAAACATGATTTAATTCTAAATTAAATCCTTCATCAATTTTCTTTTATGTGTGACCCATTGGGTTCCACACCTAGCCAGCAGTAGGCCCGAGTGCTATTTGACTTAATTCGGTTAGATCTCAACTAAGCCGATTTAGGTCAACTCAAACTATCTCGACTCGGTCAATTAGAATCTAATTCTAATTAACTGATTTGAATTACCATAATTCAATCATATACCTACAAGACAAGATTGATGTCTAGCAACGTATCATGTCTACCCGGAAGATATGGAATTTTGGTGGAATTACCAAAATACCCTTCAGTGGTGAGTTACCGGGCAATTCAATCCTTTGATCAACTTGCATCCCGAATATGATTATGAATATGGATACTTGTCAAATCCAATTTCATATTCATCCCTAGCTCAATCTTTATAATGATGATTCATTAATGAACCATTAGAAATTAACTCTAATGTTCATACTTTGATCAAAGATTTCCTGAATCCGTCATATGATCAAAATTAGCTGGATGCAATTCCCTTTTACTAGGGCTGATCAATTCCTTGTTGACCTACTCACAACCTCCATATACAATCCACCATACCTAGTATCACCTCGTGCATGACTCAGTGTCATGATTGATTGCGAACCAAAGTATGGATTCATATATATAAGGTACCATGGTAGTCTCAGGTCAAAGGACCACATGCACTACTCCCACTATGAGAATTATCTATTGACAAATAGATAAGGTTCCATTAGATATTCCTAATCTGGATCAATTCAGTGAACTCATTCTCTAATGAACACTCACATCCTAGTATTAGTGTCAAACACAAGTGATTGTGAATCAGTCACTCTCATCACAAAGCATATATAGGATGTGCTAGTCTTGCCGGAAACATTGATTCCCAACTCAATGTCCCATCGACCAGGAATATTTTAGATTAGGGTTTTAAGGCTTTAGGTCTCACTGATATGATCTCATCATAACCCTAGAACCATAGCCCTAATCTATGGGGTTCATCATATAATCATAAAGACACAGCGTATGATGAAAATAATTCCTTTATTATAATAATGTCAATTCATTGATTTTGGGGTCGAAATATAATATTTTAATTGGCTTTCAGGGCACAATCTTTCATCTTTAAGTGAAGAATTCTAAAATTAATTTGCTTGTACACTCTTTTGAAATTTTTGAAATAATACATTATGAATCTATTTCTGATATGTATACTTGTTGGGATATCCTGGTTCAGCTACGAACCAGGCTCCGATTCGACTTATCGAAGCCCCGGTTCTCCGGACTATGAACTTCGGACTAAGCGAAGGCCAACTATAAGCAACTCAAGGCTTCACACTGAATTACAACATTCGAAGTCCAGTCCTTCGGGTAGTACCTTTGACCCTGGCCGAAGTCTGAACTACTCATCGACTTCCGAAGACACGAACTTCAGTCCCCACCGTAGACATGACTCCGACCTCGGGAAAATATCAAGCCTTCAGCCCACGCAAAGGGAAACCCAAAGCTTGAACCACAATCTGTTCCAAAAAGGAAACTGTAACCAACGGTTACAATCAACACTCATCATGCCATGATCATGGCATGCAATTCCTGTAGCCATGCCTCCGATCTGGCCAGAACCGCTCATTGACAACCCACGATCTCCAATCATGGGAGAGAATGGCTCCCCATGATCTCCGGGAAAAGAGCGGGCCATAGACCGGAGGCCATCTTTTATATATGGGTAAGAAGGATGGCTCGAGAGGGACGCGTGAATAATCTCGCACATACACATTTTCAATCTCCAAGAACTCTTTTTCTCTTCTACTCTCGACATCTTTCCCATTTTGTGGCTGGAATCCGCCACTGACTTTGGCATCGGAGTGTCCTCCACCGGAACAACTCCGGCAAGGGACCTATTTTGCAGGTGAACTAGGGAGCGATCCTGCGACACAGCGGCTTCGATCGGTCGATCCAGGAACTCCACGCCAACAGATTGGCATGCCAAGAAGGGGGGCGTATTACTAACATTTGTTAAGCTCCCTCCCAGACAAGGGGAAGAAACAAAGAATTTTTTGATGGCAAGAGGAAAAGCTCAAAATACTTCTACAAGCCGGAGTCGTGCTCCGTCTCAGGGGGGTGCACCCCCAGAGGAGAATGATGTTCCACCTCCCTCGGTTACTGTGGGAGCACAGCAGTTCGAAGCTCTTATGAACCAGGTCGCCAACCTGATAGCCATGGTTCAAGAATTTCAAGATAGAGCCTTTCCGATGGCAAACCCACCGGCTGTTTCTAGACATAGCTCTCGATCCCGAAGAAGGAGAGCACCACGGGAGGATTCAGCGCATCCCTCCCCCCATTCTCGGCCCTCACCCGAAGGCTAAATTTCGAGACTGCCTAGGTCTGCCGATTCTCCACAAAAAGGGAAAAGGCCTAGGAAAACTTCCTCTTCCTCCTCTGAAGACTCCACTCCAGTGGAGAGAGCGTCCAAGCAGACTCCCGATTATGACAGGAGGTTCAGAGCCATCGAATCAGAGATGGCAAGGGCACGAGAACAGAGAATGCGGGATCAGAGAGATCCTAAGGACCTGATTGTGGGTGATCTATGCCCACCCTACACCTACCGCATCATGGCTAAGGACATTCCTCGGCACTTCAGGGTTCCCCAGATGGAACCCTATGATGGCACCTCCGACCCCTTCGACCATTTGGGCAGCTTCAAAGCCCATATGATGATTCAAGGAGCTTCGGATGCGATGTACTGTTTGGCATTCCCAGCTACCTTGAAGAAGTCCGCTCGGATGAGGTACTCGAGCCTGTGCCCAGGTACCATCGATTCCTTTTCTGAGTTAGAAAAATTGTTTGTCTTGCATTTCAGGACCTACTGCAAGACTCCTCGAAATACGAACATACTCTTCCTCCTTCACCAGAATGAAGGAGAGATCCTGAGAGATTACATCTCCAGGTTTAATGCGGCCATGCTTGAGATCCCCGATCTCAACGAGCACGTGGCCATGTCAGCACTGAAGAAGGGGCTTCGAACCTCCAAGCTTACTTTTTTCCTGGATAAGAAGTTTCCTAAAAGCTACGCTGAGCTCCTATCAAGGGCTCAGAAATACGTTGATGCTGAAGAGCAGGCGACGAATCAACATTTGATTGAAGGGAAACCCCCTTCAAAGAAGAAGAATAACAGGGGGCAAGGCCCCCAAACTTTCAATAACAATGGTGGCAGATATGCAGACCGTTTAAGAAGCCCTTCCAAGCCTAGAGCATTGGGAGGAAGATTTGACTCATACACCCCCCTCAACCTCCCTCGAGAAAAGATCCTCATGGAGATAGAAAAAGAAAACTATCTCCAATGGCCCCGTCCCATGAAGGCCTCCTCTTCTACAAGGAACAGGAACAAATTCTGCTGATTCCATCGGGACCACGGCCACAACACAGAAGAATGCATCCAGCTGAGGGATGCAATCGAGGATCTCATCAAGAGAGGATACCTAGGGTGGTACATCGGTTGCTAGGGGCCCCGGTCGGAAGCAACTGTTCCCTAGCCACCTCCCGAAGAGGCTGAATTGCCAAATCAAAGGCCCACCAACGGAGGTGTAGGGATGATACACCGGCCCGCCAACAGGAGAAAGGATGAAGATGAAGCTTCAAAGTGACTGAAAGATAACAACTCCATCCTCTTCTCCGACGATGACCTTGTGGAAGTCCGGCTCCCGCACGACGACCCTCTTGTAATTTCGACCATAGTGGCCAATAATTATGTACAGAGAATTCTTATTGATAATGAAAGTTTGACTGATGTCTTGATGTACAATGCATTCTCCAAAATGTGTTTGCCTAGACATCAACTACAAAGATCCCCCAAACCACTCTCCAGTTTCGAGGGCAACCAAGTTTATGCCGAAGGAGAGATAGTGTTGCATGTAACCCTCGGTTCCGAGCCTCGACAAAAGACATTGCCGATCAACTTCACGATGGTCCAGATCCCCTCTATATACAACATTATTCTGGGGAGGCCCTCCTTGAACAGGTTCCGGACCATGATCTCTGAAAGGGATATGCCCTATAAGCCAATCAATATTGTATCTCCCAAATCAATGTAATTGACAATATTCTAATAAAGGCATTATTTTTTGTCATACGCTGTGTTTTATTATGATGAACCCCATAGATTAGGGCTATGATTTAGGGTTATGATGAGATCATACCAGTGAGACCTAAAGTCTTAAAACCTTAATCTAAAATATTCCTAGTCAAAGGAACCCTGAGTAGGGGATCAGGATTTTTCCGGTAAGACTAACACATCCCATGTATACTGGAAAGGGTGACTGCTCTCACAGTTACTTGTGTATGACACTAATACTAGGATATGGGTGCTCATTAGTGAATGAGTTCACTGATATGACCCAACTTGAGAACATCTAATGGAGTCTTAGCTACATGTCAATAGAAGGTTCTCATAGTGGGAGTGGTACAAGTAATCCTTTGACCTGAGACTGCCATAAGTACCTTATGTACATGAACCCATCCTTTGGTTCAATCCTAATCATGACATTGAGTCATGCACAGGATTGATACTGGGAATGGTGAATTGTATATGAAGGTAATGAGTAGGTCAACAAGGAATCGATCACTCCTAGTAAGAGGAGATTGCATCCAGCTAGTTATCAATTGGATGATGATTCAGGGAATCTTTGATCAAAGTAAAGATATTAGAGATGGTTTCTAATATCAAGATAATTGAATCATCAATATAAGATTGAGCTAGAAATAAATATAATATTGGATTTGACATATATCCATATCCATAATTATATTTTGGGTGCAAGCTGATCGAAAGATTTAATTGTATGGTAACTTTTTACTGAAGGGTAGTTTTGGTATTTCACCATAATTTCCATATCTTCCGGGTAGACATGACACATTGCTAGACATCAATCTTGTCTTGTGGGTTGATCAAATTTAAAGATCACTTATTAGGAAGAGTCCTAATTGATCAAGTCGGGTAAGCTTGATTTGACCTAAATCGATTAGAAAGAGTTCTAATCAAGTTAGGTCAACTTGTACTCAGACCTACTGCCGGCTGGATATGGAACCCAATGGGTCACACACTTAAGAGGATTGATCAAGAGTTTAATTTGTAATTAAATCATCTTTGCAGGATAACACTCTAGCAGGTGTTGCAAACCCTAGCTTCTATTCGAATTGGATTTGAATTAGGGTTCCGAATTGGATCAATTTGGGTTCTAATTGGACCTAATTAGACCCTAATTAAAATATATAGGACTTTGGGCTAACCCATGGCTAAGACTACATCTTAGTTAACACCCAAGCCCATCCATATAGGCCACCCAAAGAAATTGTGCGCGTGGATAAGAAAAAAGACTCCACGCGCGCATGGACTCTTCATGCGCGCGTGAAGTCTTCTTATTTCACCATATTTTTCTTTTTGGCCGGTTATTCCCTATTAGCGCATCTCCTAATGACCATTAGATGATCATCTAACGGTTTGGGAGATTTTGAGAAAGAAAGAAGGAGCTGACTCTTCCCGGTTGCACGAAATAACGTCTCTTCGGAGACCGAAATATCGCGACTTCCTTCTTCTTAAAACTTCACGGCTTTTCTTTTAGGAAGAGCCGTGAGTTTGAATCTGAAGGGCCGTGAGAAGGAAGGAGAGGGCGTGAGAAATATGGAAAGCTGGGAGAAATAGTTTATGGAGAGTTGTGAAGACATCTTTTTGTAGTCTATTTAAGGAACAGAGGCTTTGGGTGTTTTTCTGATGTATGACAGAAGTCTTTTTATTTTTCTTTCCTTTCCAAGAGACTGATTCCTCCTTAGCTTGTTTAGGATGCAAGAGTTTTCCTTTTACAGAGTTCTCTTCTCTGTTGAAAATCAAGTCTAAAATAAGAGATAGGAAGAATCTCTCGAATGGTAAAAGAAAAGAATATCTACTCTGTTTTCTATTTCCTTTACATTAAGACATTAGTGTCTTAAATCCTCCTCCTCCTTCAAGACAAGAGAGTATTCTTAGGACAAGGTCTTAAGAAAGGGAGAGGAAGAAGAAAGAAAGGAAGTAAGAAGTCCCTGCCGTGGAGTTTTTCAGCCATAGTCCTCTTGAGTTCTAGGAGAAGAATTCAAGTGAAGGAACTTTTGAAGAAGCAAGCATCTTGATCAATTTTCTTGTGGATCACCATTGGAGGGTGGACATTTGGACGCCTGGTGAATTCAAAAGGGTCATTCAACATCAAGTTTTGATTCTACATCAAAATTGGATTTAGCGATAACAGGTTAGTGCCCTAATTTATGGGGTTGGTTTGCATGTTTCTCATATGTTTTAATCCAGAATAAGGAGATCCTGGCTAAGGGTTTTTGGTATAAATTTCATCATTTTGAAATTATATTTTCACTGTGGTGCACTGGAAACCTTTCAATCTCCTCTCACTACCTCTTAGTACGCTTCCCCATCAGGAATGGTGTTGGAGAAGTTAGAGGGAACCAGAGGACGGCACGGCAATGTCTAATGATTGAAGACAGGCATTTCAAAGATTCAACTACTTCAGATCAGCTGGATCTGAGGGATTCAACCACAAACCTTGGTGAACCCATGGAGAGGACCATCCCGATACCTTTGAAAGAGGAAGATCCCTCCAGAGTTGTGCAAATCGGGAGCACCCTGACGAGGAAACCAGAACGAAGCTGATCCGTTTCCTCAGGGACAACGCCGATGTCTTTGCCTGGTCAGCTTCGGACATGCCCGGGATTCCCACCAAAGTGATTACTCAACGGTTGGAAGTAACCCCTGGGTACAAGCTGGTGCGACAGAAGAAGAGGAGCTTTGCCCCCGAAAGACAGCAAGCTGTTGATGAAGAGGTTGGCAAGCTCCTCAAGGCAGGGTTCATCAGAGAGGTCCGCTACCCCGAGTGACTGGCTAATGTGGTAATGGTGAAGAAAGCTAGCGACAAGTGGTGGATCTGCATCGACTATACAAACCTCAACAAGGCTTGCCCAAAAGATAGCTTTCCTCTTCCAAAGATTGATCAACTGGTCGACGCTACCGCCAGCCACCAGTTGCTGAGCTTTATGGATGCTTTCTCTAGCTACAACCATATCAGAATGGATCTGCAAGATGAGGAGAAGATGGCATTCATCACTGACGAAGGTCTCTACTGCTACAAGATGATGCCGTTCGGCCACAAGAACGCTGGAGCAACATTTCAAAGACTCATTAATTAGGTGTTTGAAAAGCAACTAGAAAGAAATATGGAGGCCTATGTTGATGACATGATCGTCAAGAGTCTCCACCGGAGAGACCACATCCGTGACTTGGAGGAGTCATTCAGCACTCTCCAGCGCTACCAAATGAAGTTAAACCCGGCGAAGTGCACCTTCGGGGTCACGTCAGATAAATTCCTGGACTTCCTTGTCACCAAACGAGTGATTGAGGCCAACCCCTTGAAGGACATGAGACATCCCTCCTGTAAAAAGGAAGTCCAATAGTTGACAGGGAGGATTGCCTTCCTAAACAGATTTATCTCTCGGTCCGTCGAGAAATGCCTTCCGTTCTTCAAGGTACTTCGACAATCAAAGGGCTTCGAATGGTCCGAAGACTGTCGCGTTGCCTTTGAGAAATTGAAGAAGTATTTGGAGACCCCGCCCTTACTCTCCAAGCCAAAAGAAGGCGAGGTCCTCTACCTGTACCTCTCTGCTTCAAACGAAGAGTGAGTTTGGTTCTTGTCCGGAAGGAAGAAGACGGGTCCCATAAGCCGATCTACTATATCAGCAAGATCCTGCATGACGCAGAAACACGATATGCAAGGATGCAAAAGCTGATCTACTTTTTAGTGATTGCGGCAAAGTGACTACGGTCATATTTCCAGGCCCACGCTATCGTGGTGCTGACTGATCAACCTCTCAAGGCCGTTCTCCGATCTCCTGACACTTTTGGAAGGATAGCCAAGTGGGCTGTGAAACTAAGCAAATTTGACATTAGCTTCTAGCCCTGAGCAGTTATGAAGGCCTAGGTACTCTCCGATTTTCTGGCCGAGTGCACCTGGAAGTCCAAAGATGAAGCCTCTTCAGATAAAGAAGAAACCCCGAAGGAGATGAAGTCCGTTTGAGTGCTTCATGTGGACGGAGCTTCCAATGCTACCGAGTGCAGGGCTGGACTCATGTTGGCCGAACCTGATGGCCAGATTATAGAGTATGCACTCCGTTTCTCCTTCCACGTCTCCAATAATTAGGTCGAATATAAGGCCCTACTCGCCAGACTTTAGATCGCCAAAGATCTGGGAGTCCGACAACTCCGAACCTTCTCTGATTCTCAACTAGTTGTGAATCAAGTCAATGAAGAGTACGTAGCCAAAGATCCAACCATGGTGCAATACCTGGAGAAGGTTCAGGCTTTATCCTCCCAATTGGAACATTTTAAAATTATTCATGTTCCCCGATCGGAGAACTCCCGGGTGGATGCACTGTCTCGACTGGCAACTACAGCACCAGAGTCTCTCGGGCGCACCTTTGTTGAACATCTTGAAACTCCAAGCATTGTTGAAGAGGCTGCAGAGGTGCGCCAGATTGATGCTGAGCCAAGATGGATGGATCCCATCATCAGATTCCTGAATGAAGGAGAACTGCCCGAAGATAAGGCAGAGGCCAAGAAGATCCGCTGGATGGCGTCTCAGTACATCATCTTAGACGAAACCCTCTATAAGAGATCATTCTCCAAACCACTGCGGAAATGCCTCAGACCCACTGATGCAGATTATGTATTGAGAGAGGTCCATGAGGGCATATGCAGGGATTACTTGGGAGGCAGATCTCTAGCATACAAGGTTATTCAACAAGGGTATTTCTGGCCCTTCATCCAGAAGGACTCAGCTGATTTTGTACGGAAGTGCGACCAATGCCAGAGGTATGCCAATGTGTAGAGACAACCTGCGAGTCACCTGACTCAGTTGGCAGCCCTATGACCTTTTTCCTAGTGGGGGATGGACATCCTTGGCCCATTCCCACTAGCATCAGGGCAAAGGAAGTTTCTCCTAGTAGCCATCGACTAATTCACAAAATGGGTGGAAGCCGAACCATTGGCCCAAATCACAGAGGGCAGGGTGGAAAGTTTTGTGAAAAACTTCATCATCTTCAGGTTCGATATCCCACACGTCATCATCACGGACAATGGAAGACAATTCGACAATCCAAAGTTCAAGGACTTCTGTGCTCGGTACCATATCTAGCATCGGCTAACATCCGTTGCTCATCCATAGTCCAATGGAGAAGCCGAAGTCACCAACCAGACCATCCTCCATGGTATAAAGACAAGGTTGAATGCTGCCAAAGGGCTTTGGGCTGAAGAACTGACATCTATTCTTTAGGCATATCGAACTATCCCAAGAACAGCCACCGGCGAATCTCCGTTCAACCTAGCCTATGGTACCGAAGCCATGCTACCTATCGAAGTCTCCTTACAGTCCCTGAGGATTGACAACTATGAAGAGCTTGAGAATTTTGATCACAGAAGGATCGATCTGGATCTGCTATCAAGCACCGGGCTACAGGCCCAGATAAGAATGGCGGCATACTAGCAAAAGGTCGCCAAGTACTATAATGCAAGGATGAAGGAGCAAACTTTCTGCACGGGGGACATGGTATTGCAAAGAGCAGAGGTGTCCAGGCCAACAGAATAGGGTAAACTCTCCCCCAACTGGGAAGGCCCATATCAAGTCGAAGAAGTCATTCTACCAAGGACATATCGACTCAAGACCCTGGAGGGGAAGACCCTATCCCGGCCATGGAATGTACAAAACCTTCGTGAATACTATCAATGAAAAAATTCCAAAAAACTCCTGTGCAAAGCTCCTCAACCCTACTCGACTCAGAATGGCTAGTTGCATCGACTGAACGACAACAGCCCAAATGACCCGATCTAAAAAATCTGTCAACTATGCAAAGGAGAGCCTGATCCACTCACCTTATCGGTATGCCCGACGAGCGCAATGGATGGCCTAACCAGGCCACCAAAAAGATCAAAGGCGCAGGGATGGTTTTCGTAACCTACCCTATGGTGAATTTGAACACGCACCGAGGTGGGCCTGAACAGCCTACCTTAATTACGACAGAAAGAGTATAGGGATGGTGTAAATACCCTACCCTACATAAAATCTGAACACGTGCCTAAAAGGACCGCTGTTATCCTCTCTATCAATAATAAACACTCTCAGAGCGGTCCAACGGACCCTACTTCTTCCCTACAAATCGCAAGTGGTTTATGGAGTCTATATTATGGACAAATCGTGATGCAACACATTGCAGAAAATACACGGGAAGAGGTAAAAGAAAAGATTTTCCATTCCTTTCAATTTTTCTTACAAAAAGAAAAGAAAAGAAAGAAAAGAAAAAAAAAAGAAAGAAACTCTCCTATAAAGAGAGTAAGAAAAAGAAAAGAAACTCTCCTAAAGAGAGATACAAAAAAAAAAGGAAGCAGCAACAGCAGTAGCAACAGCAAGGTTGGGAAATTTGCATTAACTCCCCGACGGGTTTTTCCCGTACCATCGAGGAGAGACCAGATGGGATGACGAAGGGCCCCAGGGGTTCCCGTCCGAACTCGAGTCCGACCCCCCATCGGAGTCAGAATCGAATTCATGGCCGGGGAAGGGAACGAAGGGTTTGATATTATCCAAGCCCTTCAAGTCATAAAACTTGGAGGCTTTCCTCCGGCACTCCCGAAACACCTGGTGGAAGGAGTCCAGGTGGTGCGGGCACCAGACTCAGAAGAAGACTTCAGGGCTCCATCTGGATCTCTGATTGACCTTGCCCGAAGAATTAGGATTTTCTGGTTTGTAAAAAGGGTTGACTTGATCAGCTCAATTTTAGCTTGAGTCTGTATGTCCCTGCAATTTAATTTTGTTGAGTCATGTTGACTTAGTAGTGGTCTAGGACTTCTCCAGGGTGTCATATTTTCTCCCAAGGCCAAGCAAGTGGGTGCCACACTCCCAGCCACACTCCCAGCCACACGCCTAAGTCCAGGGGGCACCACATCTCCATGCAGTATGCTATGGTCCCCACACCACAAGATAGCAGGTCCCTTCTCTCATGCGCCACTTAAGGAGAAGACAATCTGGGATCCACAATTCAAGGGGGTGGCCAAAGAGTTTCCATAAGAGCCAAGCTATGAAAAGAAAGGAGCAAAGCTTGGGGAGGAAGACTAGGAGGCACCCAAGTAATTCCAAATAAAACCAGGTATGAAAGGAAGGAAATTTCTCTTGAAGAGCAAGGTTAGGAGGCGCCCAAATACTTTCAAATAAGACCGAGCAAGGAAGGAAAAATATTTTTCTTGAAGAGAGGATCAAGGAGGTGCCCCACAATGTTCCATAAAAATCCAAGTTATAAAAAGGAAGAGAGCATGTCTTGGGAGAAAATCAAGGAGGCACCCAAAAGTTTCCAAAAGTGCCAAAGCTATGAAAGGAAGAAGCCTAAACTTGTGGAGCAAGACTAGGAGGTGTCCAAATGAGCCAAACCATGAAGGAAAATCCTTGATTCATGGAGAGATACTAGGAGACACCCCCATAACCTGCCATTTGGAGCTAATTTTCAAGTTTTCTTGGAGTTTTTGGGCTGCCCACTCATGGAAGGAGTCTTGGGAAGAAAATTTGATGCCTAAAGTGTGGGTTAGTCCTATTAGTCCCACATGGAAAATGTATAAAATTTTATTTCTTTGTTATGTCTATATATTCAACTCTATGTAACTCTTGAATTCAAATGATGAATGAAATCAATTTCTGTGTGAGCAACTTTGTGTTTCTCTCTTCCGCACTTGTATTCAGGTGTTGAGCTCCGTGAGGGAGTAAATCCGGGTTCCCTAGGAACCTTGAGGAGGTGTGAGATCTCCAACCCCAAAACCCTAGCTTAGTCCACCCATCTCTACTCCACCACCACCAAACCCTAATTTTCCATCTTCATCCCACGGCCCCTCTCTTCCACATCGAAGCCGGTCACCAGCATCCAGGTTCAGATCAACTATTTCAACTACAGAGCCAGTTCAAAGGAGAGTCAGATCAGTATCAAGATCTCCGAAACTTCTACATCCAACAATCTTCATTAAGTCCTCAGGTCAGTGTCTTTCTTTGAGTTTCTGGTTCTTTTTTAGTTCTTCTTCTTCCAGATCTTGAGTTCGAGAAGAAGGCCAACCTTGCCATAGGACTACAATCTGAGGATCCATTGCGAAGATACCCCATCTCCAAGGATCCTACAATTTGCTCGAGAGTGTCCTTCAATTGAAGCAACGAGAGATATCACAGTCAGGTATAAAACCTTCTCTTCTCTCTTCGTCAGTTTCTTGAAAGAGGAGTAAACCCTAGGTCTGGGGGTTTCTCAATCCCCAGCGATCCTACTTCTGAGTTACTCTGATAATCCACTCCTTTTAATTGTGCTTTCTGTCATTTCTTAGTTTCTTTCAACATTAGTTTATCTTTCCTTTGAGTCAAAGCCGACTTCTGAAAATAAATAAATAAAAAAAAATATATTAATTTTAATTTGCTTCCGCATCGCATCATCTTTTTTTGTTTTGCATCATTTTGGTATCAGAGCCCTGTCTAGGGTTTCTGTCTTGTTTGCTTGTTTGAGTGTCTCTCCTTTTTACTTTGTCTGCTCGAAGTAGACTCCCCAGGATGTCTAGTCCTAGGAATGAAGTGAGGTGCAAACCTCCTCTTCCCATTCCACGGGATGTTCCTAGGGCGTGTAGGGGATCCGCTGGGTTACAACTTCGTAGCAGGAATTGTAAACGGGGGAAGAACTTTATTTTCAGTCTATAACTATCCTGTTGTAGAAATTGTTTCTCATTGTAGGTAACTCTAAATTATGTGATTTTTATTTTTCTGGAACCAATATAATTGAAGCTATTTTACATAATTTTCCTGTGATTTATTGATTTCCGTGAAATTTCTGAGAGTTAAATTACTGCAACTCTGTTTCTATGTTTCTGCAATTCAATTATTTTGAGTGATCATCTCCTAATTCATCTTAAGGGCATTTGAGCATCTAAGATAAGGGGAGGAGTTGATAACCTCTCCTTAGCCCAAAACCACCATCCATTCATCCGATCCTAAGCCTAATTTTAAAATTTATTAGACTTAATTTGCCCTAGTGGGCTAGGGACATCAACAAGTCGGGTCGAGGCTAGTGTTGAGTCAGTTTGTCTAGTTACTCTGTGTGTGCTTTGTACTCAGTGTCTAGAACGGTGGTTCAGGGATTCTATCCCGAAGGGCTTGTGTGCTGGTCCGCCTACCTGGCCAATCACTGATTGGTGTCTAGGATTGGCATCTAGGGACCTAACACTCCCCTTACACTTGCCTGGCTGAGTCCCGAGTTACTACAAGCTAGCTTGCCACTCTGATTGGGCATCTAGTTTGGGCTCTAGGTCTAGTTAGCCCGTAGTCATTTCAGTCCAGTCTCATTTGGTGTGTTTGCTTGCATCATCATGTCTACCCGGAATGGAGTGCCCTACCAACCTGGTCAAACCCAACCTGATTTAGAGGCCATGGTTAGAGCTCTTACTGAAAGTATGAACAAATTGAGCCAGGATTTGACTGCTACTGTTACCCTGTGTAAAGAACAAGTCCATGAGAGTTTTACCCTGCTTAGGGATCAAGTCCAAGTACTTGAGAAACGTAGACATCAAAATGGGATCCCTGATCCAAAATTTAATAAGCCCCAACCTCATCCATGCCAGGAGCCTAGGAGGACCTTATACCGTGATCCCGAGCATAACCTTAGGAAGCCTAACCATGATATCTATAGTATGGATCGTGTCTATGAGAGGTCCTTACAATATTCTAGACCAGTCACTCAACAACCCAAGTCTACTAGATCAAACCATTTAGATCCACACCCATGCCCAAGTAAGGTCTCTACTAGCTTGAAACCCAGTGTGACCCAGGTTCCTATATCGCAAGAATGCTTGTTTTGTGGAGAAAGAGGCCATAAATCTAGTTAGTGCCCTTGCATAGGACTGGCTTGTGCACAGCTAAGTGGTAAGAATACTAAGGATGACATTAATGAGGGAGAACCCAAGCCTACCAATGAGGAAGAAAGGTTAGGTATGACAAGCCTAGAATCAGTTGACCCGATTACCACTGACCCGAAACCCATTGAAGATGGCATCGAGGAAGTATATGATGCTGGCTTGAGTCTAGTTGATGAATATGAGGGTGAAGAACTTGAAGAATGTGACATTGATACTATTGGTTCCTTACCTGAGGAGACCTTGGAAATCAACCAACTGGTAGGACCTAGTTCAGAAATTCAAGAGATTTGTGAGAACCAGGTTCCTTTAGTCAAATACCCCCAGGAATAACTCATAGTGTTAGCCCGAGCTATTAGTTCGTACCCTCTAATGACAGTCATTCCCCAAGTACCGATTGAAGATCTTTGCACTGAACTGTTTAAGTTTGCCCACCCTATGGTAGATCCTCTCCTTAGGATGACTGAATCAAGCCTCTTATAATTGGACCTTGTCCCATGCCCAGCCACTAAGGTCTCTCCCGTAATCTCAGTTGAACATCCTTGTCTTGAGCGGATTGATTCACCCAGTCCTGTAGAAGTCCTCCTTATGGCCCTAGACCCCTTCCTTTGCATGACTGACCTACCCTTCTATAGAGTATACCTTTCCTCACCCATAGGTCAAATTTCAAGTCTTGAGGTCATCATCTATATGCCCTTCCATGGATCATTCTCTAATCCATTTCTTGAGAAAGTGGATCATTATTTGCTTAGAGAACAAACCTTAACTGTTGCAATCACATGTCCTAGGCTACTCCCTGAACCATCTCTTGATCCATTCCTAGGAGTAGCAAACTTTTCCTTTCGTAAGGATGACCAGTTGACATTCATAGATCACCATTCAAACCTTCAGGTCACCACCTTTAGCCAGCAGGTAATTCTAGACTCTACCTCATATTTCCTCCCTTTCTCTAGGACTTCCAATGCTTATTACACCATCCAAGTATACTTTGTCGAAGTCTTTAGAGTGAACCACATGTCAGAACCTATTAGGTTTGCCACCTACTTCTGGAAGACCTTATGGCACCTACTAGGCATCCATAATAAGTTTCATGCTCTGCATGCCCTCCTCCGACCCAAGGTCAAACCTAGAGAGCCTTAGTTTGTTAGGTTTAGACCTAGGGTTCCTTTGGAATAAAGTCCATTCTTTAGGAATGCGTCGTCAGTCTAGTTTAGTTTTTCTTGACCCTTTACTAGGCTTTGGCTCAGATTTTGGTTCGATTGAGAGCACCAGGAATTGGGATTTGTATTTTGTCCAGGGCTGAAATTGCATTCAATGTTTTGATCAATAGGTCTATAGGCTAGAGTCCCTTTGAAATTGTTCATGGATACAAGCCTCACACACCACTTGATCTGATTTCACTATTAGCCCACACACACAAGTCTCTTGATGCACTTGCATAGCATGTAAAAGACTTACATAAAGAAATTCATGCCAAAATAAATTTAAGTAATGAAACTTATAAGAAGTTGGCTGATTCTCAAAGGTGAGTCAAAATTTTTGTTGAGGGAGACTATGTAATGATTAGGTTAAGGCCTGAACGGTTTCCTCCTGGAACTGTTAGAAAGTTACATGCTAGAGGAGATGGACCATTTAGAGTGGTGAAGAGAGTAGGATCCAATGCCTATGTGCTCGAGTTGCCTTCAGAACTAGGCATTAGCTCCACTTTCAACATTACAGACCTAATAGAGTATAGAGAGCCAGCTGTGATTCCCAGTGAGCCTTTTGAGCCTAATCCTGCTCTTGAGAGTGAACCCAACCCTGTGTGTCCACCAACAAACTGGCCTGTGAGGAAAGAGCAGATTGAAAAGATCCTGGATGATCAGGTTATCTCTACTCGTAATCGAGGATACCAAAGATACCTGGTCCACTGGCAAGGAAGGCCAGATTCTGATGACTCTTGGATCTCCCGAGAAGAATTACAAGAATTGGACCCAGACCACTTGGAGAGATACCAGAGCCAACTTGATCCATACTCGATAGGGTCGAGTTCCTCCCACCCCGGGAGAATTGGTGCGGGCACCAGACTCAGAAGAAGACTTCAGGGCTCCATCTGGATCTCTGATTGACCTTGCCTGAAGAATTAGGGTTTTCTGGTTTGTAATAAGGGTTGACTTGATCAGCTCAATTTTAGCTTGAGTCTGTATGTCCCTGCAATTTAATTTTGTTGAGTCATGTTGACTCAGTACTGGTCTAGGACTTCTCCAGGGTGTCATATTTTCTCCCAAGGCCAAGCAAGTGGGTGCCACACTCCCAGCCACACTCCCAGCCACACGCCTGAGTCCAGGGGGCACCACATCTCCATCCAGTATGCTCTGGTCCCCACACCACAAGATAGCAGGTCCCTTCTCTCATGCACTACTTAAGGAGAAGACAATCTGGGATCCACAACTCAAGGGGGCGGCCAAAGAGTTTCCATAAGAGCCAAGCTATGAAAAGAAAGGAGCAAAGCTTGGGGAGGAAGACTAGGAGGTGCCCAAGTAATTCCAAATAAAACCAGGTATGAAAGGAAGGAAATTTCTCTTAAAGAGCAAGGTTAGGAGGCGCCCAAATACTTCCAAATAAGATCGAGCATGGAAGGAAAAATATTTTTCTTGAAGAGAGGATCAAGGAGGTGCCCCACATTGTTCCATAAAAATCCAAGTTATAAAAAGGAAGAGAGCATGTCTTGGGGAGAAAATCAAGGAGGCACCCAAAAGATTCCAAAAGTGCCAAAGCCATGAAAGGAAGAAGCCTAAACTTGTGGAGCAAGACTAGGAGGTGTCCAAATGAGCCAAACCATGAAGGGAAAATCCTTGATTCATGGAGAGATACTAGGAGACACCCCATAACCTGCCATTTGGAGCTGATTTTCAAGTTTTCTTGGAGTTTTTGGGCTGCCCACTCATGGAAGGAGTCTTGGAAAGAAAATTTGATGCCTAAAGTGTGGGTTAGTCCTATTAGTCCCACATGGGAAATGTATAAAATTTTATTTCTTTGTTATGTCTATATATTCAACTCTATGTAACTCTTGAATTCAAATGATGAATGAAATCAATTTCTGTGTGAGCAACTTTGTGTTTCTCTCTTCCGCACTTGTATTCAGGTGTTGAGCTCCATGAGGGAGTAAATCCGGGTTCCCTAGGAACCTTGAGGTGTGAGATCTCTAACCCCCAAACCCTAGCTTAGTCCACCCATCTCTACTCCACCACCACCAAACCCTAATTTTCCATCTTCATCCCACGGCCCCTCTCTTCCACATCGAAGCCGGTCACCAGCATCCAGGTTCAGATCAACTGTTTCAACTACAGAGCCAGTTCAAAGGAGAGTCAGATCAGTATCAAGATCTCTGGAACTTCTACATCCAACAATCTTCATTAAGTCCTCAGTTCAGTGTCTTTCTTTGAGTCTCTGGTTCTTTTTTTTGTTCTTCTTCTTCCAGATCTTGAGTTCGAGAAGAAGGCCAACCTTGCCATAGGACTACAATCTGAGGATCCATTGCGAAGATACCCCATCTCCAAGGATCCTACAATTTGCTCGAGAGTGTCCTTCAATTGAAGCAACGAGAGATATCACAGTCAGGTATAAAACCTTCTCTTCTCTCTTCGTCAGTTTCTTGAAAGAGGAGTAAACCCTAGGTCTGGGGGTTTCTCAATCCCCAGCGATCCTACTTCTGAGTTACTCTGATAATCCACTGCTTTTAATTGTGCTTTCTGTCATTTCTTAGTTTCTTTCAACATTAGTTTATCTTTCCTTTGAGTCAAAGCCGACTTATGAAAATAAATAAATAAAAAAAAATACATTAATTTTAATTTGCTTCCGCATCGCATCATCTTTTTTTGTTCTGCATCACCAGGGCCACCCTGGTGAGCTCATCCTTGAATGAGACAGAAGTTCTAAAGTTTGTGACGGCATCCGCCGCCTCCTTCTTCGCCTCCTCCATCACCGTGGTCGCCGTCGTGACTTGGGCCCGGGCCTCCCTCAACTGAGCCTCCAGAAGGTAGACCTTCTTCTTGAGACGGTCCACCAGAGGCTCCTCCTCTTCGCCTACGGGCCCAGATTGCTCCGGACTTCGCTTCCTTTTAGGGTCAATAGCCCTCCTCTTCGCTGCATGCTAGAGCTTGGAAGTGCTGAACCTCATGGCTAATAGAAGGAAGACAGCAACAGAAATGATGGCCTTCGACAGCAGGGGGCAGGGTCCTATTTATAGAAACCTTGTGCCCATGATCGACTGCGAGGAGGCGCATCCCACATCCTTCTCGGTCGTATGAGAAGGTGCCACGTGTCCAGGTGACGCTTCGAGAATCAGAAAGTCTCTCGGAAGCCATCCCCAGAACTGCAACTGCCATCGCTTCGAATCCGGAGAAATCTACATCATGCGACGGCATCATTAATGGTCTCTTTTTGGGAAAAAGAGGCTCGATGGCTCATAAGGTGCAAGAGATCACGATTGTACAAATTTCGACGTGCCACATGGACAATGGTGATCCTAATCAAATCCCCCTAATTATTGATTGGCTGGGAGATGACTCCTGTCCACCCCAACGGACAAGCTAATCATCCAAAGGAAGGCAACACAATGGAGTTCTAGTCCATTCAAGGGTTCATCCTTACTGACTGAACGACCTTCGGCCATGACTATTCAACTAAGCAGAAAAGAGAACGGTAAAACTGGCTCTTATTAACTGGACGTCCTTCGAAGGCTATCGTTCGACTAGGCCAGAGGAGAAATGATAGAACTATTTCAGGCTACACATGAGGCACAACAATGCATATGCAAAGAAAGGAGAATTCATTCCAAAATCTGGGAAAATTGCAATACAAAGTTCATTGGGAATACAAGTAAGAAAGGAAGAAAATATATTCGGAGTGATCCAGGTCACTCAACATCAACTTGATCGGAGAGGGTCTCATTAATCTGGGCCGGGACGGGAGAACCTTCAGCATGGACTCCTCCAGCCTGAGTCGCCTCCTGGCCCGAGATCAAAGCTGGGATCACCTCCAGGTTTTTGACTGGGGTAGCAGCCTCCTCCGCTGGACATGGTGACTCCTCGACCTCCCCTGCGGCTTCGGCCACCTCCGCTTCTTCTCCTTCCTCTCCAATTATGTTGTAGGAGGGGATCTTCGAAAGGTCGAGGTGAGGGAGGGTCTCCTTTACCTTGGAAAGCCCATCATTGAAGCCGTGCTGGTAGGCAAACAATGATGCTTCATCAATCTCTGTCTGAAATTATGAAGACATCTTGAAGTCAGCCACGGCATAGTCTATTTGCTTCCTCAAAGCTTCGGACTCCCTCTTGACGGCTTTGGCCTCCCTCTTGGCAGCTTCGAATTCTAGGATTGCCTCTTCAGCCCTCCTGGAAGCCTCCTCCGCCATCTTGGACAGGCTCTCCATCCTCTCCTGGTTCTTCCTGGCAGTCCACTCCAGGGATTCAACTTGCCTCCTGCTCCTGTTCCACCCTGCCTCTTGTCCTGCTATCCTCGAGTGGGCGCTCTTCAGTTCGCCCTTCAGGTCATGAACTTCATCAGTCAACCAGACAAGACGGTCCTCCATGGATTGCTTCTGCTCCTAGGCTACTTTCCTGGCAGCCCTAGAAGTCTGAATCTCCTCCTTGAGGTTGTAGATGAGGCTGTCCATGTTCCCCAAGCCTTCCTCCATGAAGGTGAAGTCATAGACCAACTACATAAAAAAAGAAGAATCGAGGGTCAAATAACTCTCAAGGCAAAGGAGGCGGTGATAGTCATACCTGTTGCAGGGCGACGAAGCCAGAATCATACACCTTGAGAAAGCTCCGGTTCCAGAGAATTGCCAGGTTGCGGGGCTGTATCATACCCTTCAACACCTGTCTAGCTTTCTCCGGAACCAGTAGCTCTCCCATAGGTGGGATCTCTGAAGGGTTCGTCGAGCGACCTCCTGCTGAAGAAGCTCCGTAGACGGACTCTCCTTCGACTTGCCGCACCTTGCCCCTATCGGCAGTAGAGGGGCAAACCGGTGGCACATCCACTTCTTAAGGTGGGCCCCCCGTTGTGTCGACTGGGGAGGCGACCGCCGCTGGAGTCTCGACTGGGTAGGGCCTCGCTGGAACCTCTTCCGCGGCCGCTACATTTTTCTCCGAGGTGCCTCGGGAAGACAAAGTGCTCTGGTCCCCTTTGGGACCATCTCTCCGAGCTTTCTTCCGAGCTACAGACCTGGTGGAAGGGGCCTGTGCCACCCGCCTCTCCGAAGTCTGGCGAAGATAGCTCAAATTGCGCTTCATCCCACCACCTACAGGCAAAGGGGATCACTTCAGTTAAATGAACTACAATGAAACCTAAAGAAGAAGAGCAGAAATTTTCACTGCTATACCTAGTGAGGGGAATTTACTGATTCCCGCTCGATGGAGGTTCCTTTCCTCTAACAACTCTCGGATAGGAGCAACTTCCGAGTTGGTCAGAAGATCATAATCCAACTGATCGGCCGCCAAGACTTTCTTTCCGTCATTGGCGGTCAGGCTAGGCTTCTTCCACTCAATGTCGAAGCCCCATGGGTCGAAGGACAATACAAATACAAAGACAGGTTTCCACCCATGGATGGTGCTGGGCATATCCTTGATCACCCTACGGCCCGATCTGGGATCGATTACCCACCATCCGTTGCTGTGGAAGTCCCTTTTGAGGACGAAAAGGGCCGAGAACAAGTTGGTCCTAGGCTCTACGTTGGCGATGCTGCACATGACCAGGAACCTGCAGATGTTCCTGATGCTGTTTGGGGTTAACTGCACTGGTACCACTTGGTACAAGCAAAAAATCTTAACAAAGAAATGGTGCAAGGAAAACCGAAGACCAGCCTTCAGGTGATCTTCGTATATAGCTAGGCACCCAGGGGGAGCTTTGTTCGCTCGCTTCTCGGGCACAGGGAGGACAAAGGAAAATTCCTCAAGAATGCGGTAGCGTTCCAAAAGAAGGGTTGCCTTGTTCTGAGAAACTGAGCTAGGGACCGACTCCAGACCTACTGTATCTCCGACCCTCGAGGGCCCAACCTGCTTTCCCTGACTCTCTACGGTCTCTTCCATGACAAAGGAATGAAGCAAAGGGGCGGAAAGAGGATTCTACTTGAAGAATAGATTGGTACTCCAGAACGGTTTGGACGGAGAATGAGATGAGGTTGAAGAAGCTTCCATACCCAGACCTTCACCCTTCCCCAAAAGAAAAGTAAGGGTCTCTGGACCCCCACAGAGGGTTAATTTGACTCAAGGTTACCCTGGGAGGTAACCCACTTACGACTGACCACCAAGATAAGATCTATCCTTCATCCAACGGGGGAGAACAACCACCACAACTATCCAAATCCCAACCAAAAGATTGCCTCAACCATTATGCAACGGGACGAGGAGAGATAGCCTCAGGGCCACCTACTTTTCCCCAATCAGGGAATGGCACCTGTCCACCATCTAATTCTCGGATCATGATGGGCAGCCTAATAGAGGTCCCGTAATCATTTACTGTGCCATCTCTCAGGAAGAAAGCGACAAGGCTATAATACTCTCACTTCTCGAGGCAGATCTTCGCTTTGACAACTGAGAGTAGGGGGCAACTATTGGGATATCCTGGTTTAGCTATGAACCAGGCTCCGGTTTGACTTATCGAAGCCCCGGTTCTCCAGACTACGAACTTCGAACTAAGCGAAGGCCAACTGTAAGAAACTCAAGGCTTCACACCGAACTACAACATCCGAAGGCCAGTCCTTCGGGTAGCACCTTCGACCCCGACCGAAGTCTAAACTACTCATCGACTTCTGAAGACACGAACTTCGGTCCCCGCCATAGACATGATCTCCGGCCTTAGGAAAATATCAAGCCTTCGGCCCATGCAAGGGGAAACCCGAAGCTTGAATCATAATCTGTTCCAAAAAGGAAACTGTAACCAACGGTTACAATCGACACTCATCATGCCATGATCATTGGCATGCAATTCCTGCAGCCACGCCTCCAATCTGGCCGGAACCGCTCATTGACAACCCACGATCGCCAATCATGGGAGAGAATGGCTCCACATGATCTCCGGGAAAAGAGCGGGATACAGACCGGAGGCCATCTTTTAAATATGGATAAGAAGGATGGCTCAAGAGGGACGCGTGAATAATCTCGCACATACATATTTTCAATCTCCAAGAACTCTTTTTCTCTTCCACTCTTGACATCTTCCCCATTCTGTGGCTGGAATCCGCCACTGACTTAGGCATCGGAGTGTCCTCCGCCGGAACAACTCCGGCAAAGGACCTGTTTTGCAGGTGAACCAGGGAGCAGTCCTGCGATGCAACGGCTCCGACCGGCCGATCCAGGGACTCCACGCCAACAATACTAGATTTATGACTATTATTAATGAATTGAAAAATCTTGGCAAAATCTATACTAATGCTGATTTGGTGAACAAAATTCTTAGATCTTTGTCGAAATCATGGGATCCAAAGGTGATGGCGATCCTAGAAGCTAAAGATGTAGAAACATTACCTTTGGAGGAGCTTATCGATTCACTCATGACCTATGAGTTGAACTTATGACAAAGGATAGTGGAAGCTGATACAGAAAAGAAGATAAAGGCTTTCAAAGCCAAAAAGAAATTCAAGGCAATGATGGCAACTTGGAGCAATAGCGAAGATTCAAGTACGGATGATGAAGTTGCCCATCTTTGCTTCATAGCAAATGAGAAAAAAGTATGTGCTGAAAATGATTATAATTTTACTTTGATGAATTACATGATGCATCTAATGATCTTGTGCATGAATATAAATTACTAAAAATTGAGCACAAGAAATTAAATAGGCATGTAGATTCATTTTCTCTTGAGAACACCAATCTTGCCAGTAAAAATGATGATTTAAATGCCAAGATTGATATTTTAAAAAATGAAAAGAATAATTTTTCTAAAGAAAAAAAAAATTAGAAAAAGAAAATATTATTTTGAAAGATTTATGTGATAAAGTTTTGAATAAGAAAAATATTTTGGAAAAGAAGCAAAAAACTTTTGAAGAATTTCTTTATTCCTGCTTCTTTCAATTTATCTTATAAATGTGATTTTAATGCTTATCCTTCTAGATTAAGAAAAGTTTGGGTTCCAAAAGGAACCATAATTACTAATCATAAAGGATCCAAGAAAGTTTGGGTACCAAAAATGTCCACTTATTTATTTTGCAGAAATGTCTTGCAGCCCAACTTGAAAAAATGAAGTTTTTGATAAATGGATGTACAAGACAATTTGAAAATATGGACAAGCTACATTTTGGACTAAATGGTTAAAGGAAGGATTATGTGCATTGGTAAATTCTAAACATCTCCTTCCATAATTGAAAATGTAGTTAAATTTTTTGTTATAATTATTGCATCAATTACTTTGAAAAATTATTTTAAATGATTAATTAGAATCAAGTTTAGACTTATAATCATTGGTTATGATCATGAACTTCTTGATGTTGATGAATTTCATACTATTATGATTAAACTTGTGATTGTGAGACCTTCACTTGATTTTGATTAATGTATTTCATGAAAAATACTTTTAAAGATGCATATTGCTTTGAAAAATATTTTAAGTGATTGATTAGAATCAGGCTTAGACTAATAATCAGTTGTTGTGATCATGACCATTTTGATGTTGATGGATTTCAAGCTCTCATGGTCAAACTTGTGATTATTAGATCTTCACTTGATTTTGATTAATATAGTTTTTGAATTATTTCAAGTGAAATGTTATGATTTATGCGCTTTCATTTTTGGCATCTATGCATAATCTAGAAATGATTTGGACCAAGTATAGAACTAGTAGTTAAGGGTTACTTTTAAGAAGAAGGTATGCATATTGATAAACCCTTGCTCTAGTAGCCAGACTTGATATCATATTACTTCTAGCATTTGTATGGATATCAAATCATTTTAAATGAATTTGAAATCATGCTGAAAGTTTTTAAGTGGTATAAATGCTTTGTATTTTGAAAATCATGAATATCTTGAAAATTTTAAATCCTTGGTTTCAGACATAGAATTTATGTTCCATCTAAAATTATCTGAAATATTGATGCATGTGCTTTTATGTTTTATTTCTCAAATGAATGTATATTTTTAAGAAGGAATAACATTTAGGGGGAGCATCTAAATATTTGTTACCATATATGATGCTTTGAATGTTTTGCTTGATATCATGCTATACTTATATTGCTTTGATACTCCTCCTTGTTTTCAAATATAATCTTTTGAGGGGAGTTACATTTAAGTGGTATCATGCTCAAATTGTATCATATTTCAAGTTATATCATTGATTTCATTCATTAATTTTGATAATTTACTTGCTATTCTTTCCATCTTCATTCTTATTTTGTATTGCCTTTTACCCTTTTTCATGATGTCAAAAAGATGAAGAAAAATGTTAAGTATAAAAAGGGGAAGATAGGATAAACATGAAAAATCATTTGAGAAATAAAAGAAAGTGCAAAAGGGGGAGAAGAATGTAAAATATTTTTATCTAAAGGGAAGAATTAATAAAAAGAAGAAATTTTAAAAATCTAAAAATTTTGCATATTTTGAAAAATAATTTTTGAAGATTTTTTGGATCATATTTTGAGGAGGAGCTTGGTACTTATTGTTTTGAGCTTACATGTTTATCTTATTGTTAATCTTTTTAAGCTTACCCTATTCATATATTTAAAGGTTTCGTCATCATCAAAAAGGAAGAGATTGTTGACTCTGATCTTGATTTTGATGATTGATAAAATGTTTAAGTATATATGAGTACTAGCTATATTTTAAGTGTATTTTTTAGATCTTAGTACTCAACTATGTTGAATGAAGAAATGCTTGTATTTCAGTTGAAAAAGTCCTTAAATCAATGGAAAATCAAGTATATGGACTTTGGAATTGATATGGAAGAACTTGAAGAGGTTAAAGTTTAATTTTGGTCAAGTTTCAGCAATGGCACAGGCAAGTGTCGACACCTGGAAATGAAGTGTCGATACCTGAGGATCAAGTGTCGACACTTGAAGAGTAAAGTGTTGACTCAAGGCCTAAGACAAACAGAAAACTTCGGAAAGCACTTTCAGTCAAGTGTCGACACTTGGAGCTGAAGTGTCAACACTTGGAAGTGAAGTGTCGATACTTGAAACTGAAGTATCGACACCTGAAGGTGAAGTGTCGACACTTGAATAGTAATGGCTAGTTTTCTGGGCTGCAGAACTTCTCCAACTTGGCTCCAATGGCTATATTTTCCTTCCGAACGACTATAAACGGTCATTTAAGTGTTGGGAGGCTATATAAACATCAAAAATCAAATGGAGAAGTAATCTTTTGGTGAGTTTCTTGAATATTCTTAAAGGATTCAAGAGTTAAGTGATTCAAAGTCTTTAAGCTTCCAAGTTTCAAAGAGAGCATTCAAAGTCTATATCTACAAGCATCAATCAAAGGCTTCAACAACTTGAAGAAAAGATCTTCATCAACAATCAAGGGCTTCAAAGAGATATTTACTTTATTTTAGAAAGCTTTTATTGTATTCATTTATACTTGCTCTTACATTATTTTACTTGAGATTTTGGTGAGCCTTGGAAAACCAAAGAGGTTTTTGGTAAACCTTGAAAACCAAAGTGGTTGTTGGTGAGCCTTGAAACCATCTAGGGTTTTATTTGTGAGCTCGAAGCCAAAACAAGTTGTTTAGGTTCTTGGTTAGCCCGTAAAACCAAGGGTGGTTATTGGTGAGCCTTGAAACCAACTAGGATTTGACTTGTGAGCCCGAAGACAAAACAAGTTGTAAAGGTTGTTGGTGAGCCTAAGTTATAAAACAAAACTTAGTGAAATTCTCAAGGGTGGCTTGGGGAGTGGATGTAGGTGCTTGGTTGGCACCGAACCACTATAAACCTTTGTATTTGTGTGATTGTTCTCCTTGTGCTTTTATTTCTTTATTTTTGCTGCATTTATTTGAAATACACAAGCACTTGAATTGCATTAGCATATTATTGCTTTAGTTCATATTGCTAATAGTACAAAAGTTTTATAAAACCCAATTCACCCCCCCTCTTGGGTTGCCTACCTGAGCCTACAGGGTTCCTTGGGCTCATAAGGCCAAGGATTAGCTCTATAGGTCATGTGTCTACTGGGCTCATGGGACATGGGTTCATAGGTTCTAGAGTCATAGGATCTAGAGTCATAGGATCTAAGGTCATAGGATCAGGTAGGTACTTTTCCCTGAGTTTGCTTTTCATGGCTGTCCAAGTAGTTATGGGTTTTCCTTCTAGTCTAGCCATTCTCTCAACTTCATTCTAGTATATCTTAGCCTGGCAAACTAACTTAGGTTTAGCAAAATTGAATTGGCTTCTTTCAGAATAGAAATCATTATGATCTTCAAAATACATATCCATATCTCTTTCCCACCTAAGATAATCGTCAAACTTAGCATCACCACCGAATTTATCTACTTGTAACATAATGTACCTAGTGGCTCTCCTAGGGTTGGGCTCCATGGTTACACTAGGTTGGGTTGGGTTGAGGCTATTGGTATTGGGTTCCTAATCTAATGGTCATGCAAATAATCAAATAGGGTGTCATGTAGTCAAGCATGCAAAAGGTTATTACAAGCTAGGGTTTTTTAGACCTAGAGTCAAAATTGAGTGGATCAGCTCAACTTATACCCAACTCAACAACTAATCCTTCCTCTGGCCAGGTAGAGGGTGGGAGTGTGGGAGGCCCTCCGTGTTTTTGTAGGGACCAAATTAAAAACCACAACACCACTTAGGTCATTTGACTCTGGACCCTTAGCCTTAGACACCATATTTCAGTAATAGTTGATGAATTGATTGCACTAGTTGGCCTACACAATTCAGACCTGACCTGTTGGTTTCACCTAGCACACTAGGGCAAATTAAGTCTAATTAACTTTAATTAAGGTTTGGGTGAGAATACAAGGAGATTATTTTGGGCCTAGGACAGGTTATGACCTCCTGCCCTGATCTGAGATAAGAAAGTTCCCTTAAGATTAGTTTAATGCAGATGATGGCAAACCATGGTCCTGATGCAATCTAAAATAATTAGAAAAAAAATATATTATATGTGTGTTTTATGATATGGCAAGTTAGGTTTGAGTTGATTAGGTTAGCAAACAAATTGGGCTTGAGATTGGGGTGTGTGGGAGTTGTTAGGTTTGGTTAAGTAAATGTGTAGAAATAGTAAAATTCAAGAAATTAGGGTTTCGGAAGATGCAAGATTTGACACAGTTATCGATGTAGAAAAAAATCATAAAAATTTTAGGATATAGGATGGAGGTGGTAATGAACTCTACCAAATTTGATGTAAAACAAAAATCAGATGATGATGTAAATCCTAGGGTTTTTGGATTGATGCAGAAATATCAGGATTTTATTTAGGGTTTCTAATATGCCAAATTTTAGTGAATTAGGGTATCTATAAAATTAATTTAAAATTTTTATAAAATAAAGGACAAGATAAAGAACAATTCATACAAATTTAACAGAAAAATAAAATTCTGAGGTGGTCAAAATCAGATGAAAAACAGAAACCTAATGTAGCTAGCAGGATACAAAAATTAGGGTTTGTGATCCTAATACAGATGAATGCTATCCTAAAACCGCTCTAATGCCAAAATGATGCAGGATGAACCTAGGACTGATGAAAAATAGTAAATCTATTTTTTTTGTATTTTTTTAGACATTAATTTAGTGGCTAAAGACTCGAAAATAAGAAAGAATTAGTAGAAAGACTAGTAATGCTAGAAACTAACATACTCGCAGAATAATTCATGCAGAATAATAAAGCCAGGAACCGAGAATTGAAAAATTTCTAGCTCAGGATAGCGTAACTATCATCATATCAGAACAAAGGAAGGGGAAAGCTTTTACCAAGCAGCGATTGTAATTTCTTCGATGAAGAGATCTCTCAACCTTTATATGGTGCCTGGAAGAACAAGCCTTTGGTTCTCAAATATGAAGACGATCTGGATCCGGTCAGAAGGCAAAAAAAGCCTCCTCTAGGGAGGGGGAAATACCTCAGGGATCTAAAAAATGTCAAGGTTAGGCATGAAAAAAAGAAACAAATAGATAATAATAAGATGAAATAAAAAGAAAGGGATTAGGGCAAGAAGGGCTGGCAGCAAGGAAGCAGAAAGAGCTCTTGATATGGGCATCTTCAAGGCTACTTTTCTTGGGCATGGCTGATGCTTGGAGATCTAATTTGCTGCTTGGGGTGTGGAGGATTGCAATGATAGAGGTCGGCCAACACAAGAGAACAAAAACTAGAACTCAAAACAAGAACACCAGTCTTAAAAACAATTCAGCAAAGTTTAATTCATAAGAGTTGATTGATTACAAGAAAAAGAGGGGTGGGGTATTTATAGAGTCCCATGCCCTCTCCTAAAAGAATTACAAGTCTTCTCCTAGTTAGAATAGGTTTACATAATTTAAGTGGGAGAAAGACTACAAAATAAACCTAGAACTAGGATTATAAGGTTGACTAGAATAAGAACTTGGTTTTGCTCCTTCCACTTGAATTCTTCTTCTTAGCTTGGACCAAGTCAACCTCAAGGACGTGTTGGGCTTCATGGGGGGTAGAAAGGGGTGGCCAAGGATGGGTTGGGCACATGGGCTTTGGGCCTAGGAGGCCTGGGATGCCTGGAGCAAGAATATTCCAGGTATCTTGGTTCTAGGCTGGAATATACCTGGAATCTTGGTTCTTAAGGGCTTGGGCCTGGCGCCTGGGCTGATTTCTCTTGACTGGGGCATAGATGGATCTCTGGATTCATGATGTGACCTATTCTGGGAATATACTCTAGCATCTGGAGGGAATCTGGACATCTAGAAAGCATCTAGAGGGCATCTGGGCAACTTGCAGGAATCTTAGACCCTGGGATGGCATACAAGGTCCAATTGGCTGATGTGAAGATCTCTGGCTCCTGAATGAGGCCTGGTGGAACTTCAAAATATGGTATCCTCTCCTCTTGTACAAAAACTAGACTCTCACTGGACTCATACTTAAATACAGGACTCAATAGACTGGACTAGGTTGAGATAAATTAACTAGTCTCAACTTATTATAGGACTCAATCTTACTTGCTTACAAAATTATGACACATGACTAAGATTCTAAAAAAAATCCAAATCAGCAAATCATATGGGATCCAGTGATCTGTGTCTAATCCTGGTGTCCCCACCATCAAGTGTAGGTCGTGCTCTATGTCTGATCCTAGTGTCCCCGCCATCAAGTGTAGGTCGTTGTATGTCATAGTCATTGGTGTCCTCTTAACCAAAGAGTGTGGAGACATTGGTATGGCATGCAAGTATTATGTATGACACTTCATTGGATGTGACCCATCTGTAGAACATTCTTTTTATTAAAGAATAGTTCACATTAGGATATGGATATATGTGTTCCTCTGACTTGAGATCACCATGGTAGTTTGCAAGCAATTCACTATACTTAGGTGCCAGACTATCCAGATTTCTAATTCGATGATGAAAGGTTGCTAGGTACAATTAAGTACTTGTATAGCAATGGTTGGATCAAGATGTGATTAACTCCTCCAAAAGAGTTTGGAGTGAATGACTCATTATGTCTCAATTAAGTAAAACTTTGGCCAATGTAGTCCTTATAAGCAGTTACAGGGATTTTGAGTATTGAAACATATTGTGATGGACTATTCTAAGGTTGGGCAAATAAACCCTAAGTCTTCTGGAGAATTGAGAGTTAAAGGAATGTATTATATGATTATCATATCCATTTGGTTCTTGATAGTTTCTTTGCAACCTTCGACCAATCTGGACATCGGGTGTCATTGCTAGATGGTGACTTTGGTTGGTACTGGAATTATTCCAGTACTATCGGCCTAGTATTCGAACATATGGGGTCACACACCATATAGATTTCTAATTGACCTAATGGCTATTGAATGATTGGGAATCATTTTTTGGACTCTTTGGATAATTTGATTGTCCATCTACATTTCGGAGTCGACTCAGTTATAGGGATTTGATGATTTGTCAAGTGTTGACACATCATGTTACATATATTGTGACAAAGGTTTTAATTACTAAATATTGGTAATTATATGAAGAGTTAGTGGCAATGTGATTGTTTGATTAACTCAATTTGATTGAGCAATTAAGTTTTGATGGGGAACTAATATGCATGCAATTTTTTTTGTATGTTATACATGTTGAGTTAGGTGATTAATTCCCAAATTTCAGATCAAAATTATTTGTAGGGAATTTTTAGGGTCCCTTAAATAGACCCTTAACCTTGGGCTCCAAGTAAGGGTACATAAGTCTTTACATAAGAATCCTTTTCCCTCTCAAACCCTAGCTAGAAAATAAGGAAATATTAGGTAAAAAAATCCCTAAAAATTCTCTTGACTTGGTCAACACTCCAAGGATGCCTAGGGGGGCGTGTTGGGCTTCTAGGAGCAGCAAGGGGCCGGCCCAAAGGGGCCCGGGTGCATGGGTTTGGGCCTTTGGAAGCTGGGGTGGCCTGGTAGCCAGGTAACAGGAATATTCCCTGGTATCTTGCTTCTTAGGGGCTTGGGCTTGGCACCTGGGCTTGATTTCTTTGGGCTAGGATGTAGATGGACCTCTAAAATCATGGATGCCTTGGTATATGAATATATTTTGGCATCTGGAAGGGAATCTGGGCATCTGGAGGGCATCTGCAAGAAATCAGGGTTTTCTGAATTTTCCTCCTAGGGTCTTCAAATCTTCAAGCTGGGTTGGACTTGGGCTATACTTCCATGTCTTCAATCTAGTTGGACTTGGTCTTCACTTGTATGATATAGTCTTGAGTCTTCAGTATGCTTGGACAGGACTCAAAAAAATAAAATTAGCTCAACATGAGCTGACTAGCATTGGACTGAACTAGCTCAACATGACCTGACTAGTACAGAACTGAAATAACAACTAAAAATACTCAAATAAAAAATAAAATAGACTCATATGAGCTAAGCTCTTATTATAGATGGACTCATAAATTATTGATCAATTTACAGAGGGTTGAAAAAGCCTCTGTCTTATTCTGGTGCCTCAGGTGTCCCCACCAAGTTTGGGTCAAACTGAATATGATTTGATTTGGGCTCAACTTAGGTCCAATGTGATTGGACTAAATCATTGCATCCCATTTCAGATTTAAGTTTGAATTATGAATTCAAATTTTTATTTGGCATTTAAATTTAAAATTTTGTTTGAATTTAAAAGGATGTAACTCTTATGGCCTTGAATGTCATGTAACCCCCTATAATTATGTAATCCCATAACTTATGTAACCCCCTTTATTTTGTAACTCTTCCCTTTTCTTCTCTCCCCACTTACCTCTATATTTGGAGGCTAAATGAGGACGTGGAGAAGAGAGATTTTTGAAAGTTTTTTCTGAAAAAAAATCTTTAAAAGAGGGAGAAAAGGCTAGAAGATTTTGAGACCTTTGTGTGGGGAAGAAAGGTTTGGGTTTGGGTGTGTGCTGCCTAGTGTTCTAGGCTTGGGAAGAGTATCTTGGAAAGGATTCTTGAGTGCACTTCCTAAATCTTCGATAGTACTTCTTCATCTCCTAGAGTGTCCCGGTGAAGAAGAAGAAGAAGGTCAAGGAAGAACTCCGGTGTGGATTACCTGTAGAGGTCAGACATGTGTGTGGCTTCCAGAGTAATTATCTTCCTTTGTAAGCTTTTCCTCAACTTGGCGAGTGTCGCATTGGATTAAAGGTAAGGTTCTTAGTGAGTTTGCTAAAGAAGTGTGCTTTAGCATGTGCATCAAACATAGAGTGGTTCAATGTGATGGACAACTTTGTGTGCTTATGTTTTCTTTCATTTGCATGTTAATATTCATATATGATCATGTTTGTAGGCCTATATTAGAAATGTTCTAATATTATATATTGATTAATATGATTAATCTAGTCTTCTACTATGATGCAAGGTTGAAAAAATGTTAAAGTTGCATGACTATTGCCTACATAACGTTTCCTTACAGATATCTAGTCAATTTGGAATTTGATTGAGTCCAAATTTGACCAGGAGGAAGCCCTTGATAAGCTCTATTTAAAGGACCTCTGGGTTATAGAAAAGAGCATCTTGGAGAGAGGAGTATGGTATAGGATAAAAAGTCCAGTTTTGGATTGCGAGTTAGCCTCTAAGAGTGAGGTTTCTTAGAGGAGAAGCTATGCCGTCTATACCATCTTTCGCCTACACCAATCTCAAGATCAAGACCCAAAGAGGAGGAAGAAGAGGAAGCCCAGTTCGTTCCACGGAGTATGATGGAAGAAGGAGGGATGTGACATCAACCAACTTCTTGACGAGGCTGCGCCAATCAACTATGGAGTCTTTGTTATCGCTTTCATAGTTTATTTAATTATTATTTTTAATTTCTTGTAATTAATTTTTTTTAATTAATGTAATATCTATTTTTATGCATTTTAAATTTTTATTTTTAATTTTATTGCAAGTAGATGCTAAGATCTGATTAGCAGATCAACCATACCCAAGTTTTGACATTCTTTCATACTTTTAATTTTTTGTATTCCCGACTTTGAACTATTTTTTTATAAAAATCAAAGATTTCAAATCATTTTAAGCAATGCCTTCTCTATGGATCGACATGACCGGCTACTATCTACTTATTTTTAATTTATTAGAAGTTTACTAAATTAAACTGATAGCTATGGTGTCTTAATGACAACATCATGGCCTATCATCCAACTCCTGGCCACTCATGATGATCATGTCATCCATGTAGACCTGCATGTTGCAATCGATTTGGTCTCTGAAGACCTTATTGACTAGGCCTGGTACGTAACCCCAACATTCTTTAGATCGAACGACATCATCTTGTAGCAGTAGATCCCTCGGTCTGTAATGAAGGTGGTGTGCTCCTCATCTTCTAGATGCATCCGGATTTGGTTGTACCCAAAGAATGCATCCATGAAGCTGAGTAAGCGGTGCCTCGAGGTGGCATCCACTAGCTGGTCAATCTTGGAAAGGGGGAAGCTATCTTTTGGCCAGGCTCGATTGAGGTCAGTGTAGTCTACACTGATCCTCCACTTCCCATTGGCCTTCTTGACCATGACTACATTCGCCAGCTAGCTGGGGTACTAGACTTCTTAGATGAAGCTCGCAATGAGGAGCTTTTCTACAGCTTCACCGAATACCTTCTATCTCTTTAGGGCGAAGCTCCTCTTCTTCTATTGGATCGGGTGGCATTTCAGGTCGACGTTTAGTCTATGGGTGATGACATTGAAAAGAATCCCAAGCATGTCCACCGCGGTCTAGGCAAAAATGTTAGCATTCGCTCGAAGGAAACTCAAGAGGTGAGCCCTTTCATTCTCATGCAGCTAGGCTTCCACTTGCATTGTCTTCAAGGGGTCCGTCCTGAGCGGGTATAACAATAGGCACTCGATTGGGCCACCCTTGGCATCTTGTGTTGTTTGGTCAAGCTAGTTGATGACTGGGTCCTCCTCGGTACTCCTGGCCTTAGGGACGGCCTGTAGATAGTGCTGGACTGGCTGGGGGGTCCCCTTCATCTTCTCGACTCTGTAGGGGGTTGGGAACTGAACCAAGAGCCATTTTGTAGATATGACCGCATCAAGCAGGTTAAGCCTAGGGTAGCCAATAATCACGTTGTAGGTTAAAGGGAGCCTGACAATCATGAAAGTCATCATTATGGTGTTTTATTAGGGAGGCATCCCATCAGTGACTGGGAGGGTAATCTCTCCCTCCACCCCTACCGAATCTTTAGTAAAGCTAATAAGGGGGTGTGCACCGGCTTCAATAAGGTAAAAGATAGATTCATCTTAGAGAAGGCATTACAAAAAAGGATGTCAGTCAAGCTTCCACTATTGATCATAATCCATTTTACAAGATGCTTAGCTATCATCATCTCGATGATAACGACATCATTATTTACATTCTCTACCCCGGTTCTCCTTTTCCTCATGAAGGGGAGTACATTATCAGACCCTTCCCTTTCCTTGGTCCTGTTCGACCCACACTTTATCCCCTAGGAGATCATGCCCACTAGTCTCTCGATGGGCTAGTTGTCGACAGGAGGAAGAGCTGCGAGTGCCTAGGGTTTGGATAGGGTCTTGCCCTCCATGAACTTTCCAAGGTAGCTTCTTCTGATCAAGTCTTTGATCTCCCTCTTAAGGTGGTAGCATTTTTCGATGTCATGGTCGTGGTTGTGGTAGAACTAGCAGTACTTCAACTTGTCGCGACCACCGAATGACCTTAGTGGAGGAGGGTGGCATAGATAGCACTTGCCCTCGATCTCCATGAAGATTTTGGATCTTGGGACGAGGAGAGGGGTGTACCTCTCTTCCTGGGCAAGAGTGCTCTTTGGCTTCGGGCCTGCTTGGAGGTTCAGGGTTGCCCTAGGCCCATGCATCCCGGAGGACTCCCGTTAGGGTTGCTTCTTCAGGGGCCTCCCATCTAGCTCCCTTCTGGTGCGGTCCACCTCCTTCACATGGATATACTTGTGGGCCCAAAGGAGGAGCTCGGAGCAAGTCTTTGGAGACTTCTTGTTGAGGGAGTAGGTGAGGTGGGAGGTCTTGAGCCCCCTTTTCAGTGCTAACATGATGACGGGCTCGTTTAGGTTGTAGATCTCCAGGGTGGCAACTTTAAAATAGGACATGTAGTCCCACAAGGACTCATGGTCTTGCTGGTGGATGGAGAAGAGGTTGTCGGCTTCATGAGGCACCTTCTGATAGGCATCAAAATATAACACAAATTTCTTCTCCAACTACTTAAAGGAGTCGATGCTCCTTGGCTCAAGGTAGGTGTACTAGACTCGAGCGACCTTTCAGAGCATAGCCAAAATGGTGATACAGAGAAGGGCATCAGTGGCCCCCTGGACCCTCATGAGGGCCTTGTGGCTCTCAAGGTGGTCCAGGGGTCGATGGTCCCATCATAGGGATCCACCTGAGGCATACAGAATTGGCTAGGGATCGGTTCCTCTTGTATTCTATGGGAGAAAGGAGGGCGGGCATCGTAGCCCGTGGGCTTATATGTGGAACCCTGCAGATTGGCAAACTGGTGGGATAGCTCAGCTAGCTTAAGCTCTTGTTTATCTAGGTGCCTCTCAGCTCGATGCCTGATATCCTCGTTGGTGGAACCTTTTATCGAGGCTATCGAATGAGAGGGGGATAAGGGTCAGAGGAGATCAAGCCGAGGGGCCTTGCCATGGTGGCCCTTACAGCACCATGAGGCATCGTGGTCCGAGACCGGGGACTTACTCTCCCAGCCAGCCAAACCACTCCATTGCCTCTTCCTTGGGGTTCGAGGCTCTCCCAGGGATAGAATGTAGCCTACGGATGCAACGGCCTTTCTTGGAAGGATTGCAAGCTGCCACAAGGTTTGGTGGCTTGAACTGCAGGGTCTAGTGGCTTGAGCCGCAGGGGTTCCTGGCGGCTGCTGGGTCATTAAAGATTGATGTTGATGGTGCAACTACCACATTGCCACAGCTAGGGTCTAGACCTGCTGGGTGAGTATGGTGATCTGTGGATCCACCGGAGGCATAGGTGGTAGAGCAGGGAGCTCCCTCTGTAGGCTATGTAGGTCACCACAGTAAAAAAGGTCCTTGACATGGCTGACGGAGGCCTCCCGTGCGTGCGTCACCACCATGTTACCAACAAAATTCTTCTAGCAATGAGGGGCTAGTCTAAACTAGATGTCACCTATCTGGCATGCCAATCTATTACCGCTTAGATCACCATGGCCTACAGCTCCTACATGGCATTGATGAGTAGACTTCTTTCCTGGTGTCCTCCAAGTGCGACCAGTCCTGTAAAAGAGAGGAGACCCAGGCTAGGGATCCTGGCAAGGACACTCCAATGATCAAGTCAGTGGATAATCAAGGGGAACAGATCTTCCTTAGTGAAGCCCAAAGTGGTCTCTTCGTCTAGAGGATTCTTGAAGAGGTGGAGTAGAAGTTTAGAGCAGTGGAAGCTAGGACAGTGGTAGCTGTAGCAGTGGGAGCTCTTGGAGAAGTCTTCGAACGTTCTTCCTGCTCTCAAGCTTCACTCACTTGCTCTTGCTTGCACTGGCTCCTGCTTGTTTTCACTTGCCCTTTGACTTACCTTTATCGGAGGCCCCTTTGAGCTTCTTATAGAAGCGTATCCCATCTAGCAGAGCACAGAGCCCTGGTCTGATGCTCTCTAGGAGCACCTTATATGGGTGGAGCGTAAGCTTGTCCCTCCTTCTCTTGAAAGGAGGGAGATAGGGTCCGTAGCCCTTGTAGGGAGGTTCTACCATGGGTGCAGGTGAAGAACTATGAAGTGCATGTTCCTTCCACAGTAAGCGCAAGTGACATGCCATGGGGCCTAACACCCTGACAGGACACTACTTCTTATGGGTGTCGTGCCATCATGTCTAGGGACCTAGCAGAGCATTGGCCTAGCAGGAGATGCTATAGGGTTTGAGACTCTTAGTAGAACCTTCCTCTTCTGGGTGGTATAGGTAATGGGTTGAAGGGCACGATGCTTCGGGTGGAGCGGCTTTCCATAGAAGGTACTGACAGCAAGCTGAGAGGCCCGATACTTCAGTAGGATGCTCCTCCGTAGGGGGTACAGGTGGCACGTCCTAGCAGAGTGCCACTCCATAGAGGTTGTAGGTGTCATGCCCTAGTGGAGTGCCACTCCACAGAGGTTGTAGGTGGTATGCCCTAGCAGAGCGCCACTCCATAGAGGTTGTAGGTGGCATGCCCTGGTAGAGCGCCACTCCACAGAGGTGGCAGTCTCTCTAAGCAACATAAGGGTTTTGGTGGGGATGGTGACACCACCTACTTGGGTCACTATCCTGGCCACTCCAAAGGTTACTCGAGAGGGAGACCGGGTCCACCTGTCTTTATCCGTACTCGACCCCAGGTGTGGAGTTGACTTTGACTAGAAGCTCGACCTTGGATGAGAGCTCGACCTCGATAAGGACCTCAACCTTGGATGAGAGCTCGACCTCGGTAGGGAGCTCAACCTTGGAAGGAAGCTCGACCTCGGACGGAGAGCTCGACCTCGAACGGGAGCTCGACCTTGACAGGGAGCTTGACCTTGGATGGGGAGCTCGACTTTGGCAGGGAGTTCGACGTCGACAGGGAGCTTGACCTTGGCAGGGAGCTCGACCTCGATAGGAAGCTCAACCTCGGATAGGAGCTTGACCTCGGATGGGGAGCTCGATCTTGGTAGGGGGCTGGTGACAGCATTCAAGTGGAGCCTTCTACCAGCCGAACCTCCAATTGGGTCTGACGCGGCTTCCATGTCAGCGATCAGGCCACATCACCATCAAATTCTTCATCTTCTAGGAAGGGATGACACATTGTTAGACATCAATCATGTCTTGTAGATTTTCATGAATCAAATTGATTGGACTTATGAGTCAATTCGGAAGCTAGTTTGAATTGGCAACTTAGGTTAGCTCATTTGACCTAATTAGGTTAATTGGATTCAATTGGAATGAACTAGCTTGGACCTAGACCTACCGCTGGTTAGATATGGAATCCAAAGGGTCACACACATTAGGGAATTGGTCAAAGAAGTCAATTGTATTTTTATTAGGGTCATGGGATTCTAATTAGCTAGCTAATTGACATACTGGCATATGTTGGCTAGCCCATCTCCTAACCCAATTGGATTAGGTCAGCTTGCTTGCTATTTGGGCTAACCAATTTAATTGGGACTTAAATAGGGTTATGTTTTAATTAAGACAGCATTTGTCTGATTTTATCTGGATTTATTTAGGCCTTATCTTGGATTTATGGAAGAGTCCTACTAGCATTGGACTCTTGGCGCCAAGATAAATGTGTGCCATAATATGTGTGCGCAGAAGGACTTCTGCTAATCAATCATAATTTCTAGATAAACTCTAAAGTTTTCTCCCTTATCTCCATGCCCAAATAAGTGGGCTTTGACCGGTCAAAAGTGGATGAATTTGGCATGAATAAGAAGCGCGCATATTGAAGGGTCGCATCCCTTCAATATGGCATGAATTCGAGGAGCCAAAGTCCTTCTATTTGAAGGCTCTTAATTTTTTTGATATGCTTCTTGGGATCCCACACCCACTGGCTTATTTCTATCCAATAATATGCCACATGGCATATAGAGAAAATTGCTAGAAAATTAAAGAGACATTTATACTTCTCTTGGTGCATGAAAGGATTTTTCATGATAAGTCTATTCATCCAAAAGACTCTTTCTACTTGTAGGGTCTTATCAAGGGACTCAGAAAAAGACTTATTAGGCACCTCATCTCTCTCTATAAATAGGTATTGATAATCTGATGCCAGGCAATTCAATTATGATCCAAAGAAATCTACTTTCTATTTTATCTTCCATCTTAAGACAAGGCTTGTCCTTTTAAGACAAGACTTGTTCTTTTAAGACAAGGCCTGTCTATTTAAGACAAGGCCCTAGAAATAAAATTAGGAAGGGTATTTGGATTCTAAGAGAGGGTTCAGAGAGGTATCTGAGTGCCTTACAGGAGGGTAGGGGTTCTAGCAAAGGAAGAAAATCTAAAAGGCTGCCAGAAGAGTCATAGTCAAATAAGCAAGCTTGGTAGGAGTGCTTCCTTAGTCCAGTTCTTATGTGGATCACCTCTAGAGGGCATACACTTGTGTGCTTTATAGAAATAAGAAGTATAGCACTCCAGGTATTCCTCTATGACTCTAAAATTATGATTTATTAATTGTTACGATCAAGTTGACCTAGAGTTTAGGGTTCCGGCCGATTAGGGTTTCAAAAATGAAAAATTTTTAAATCCAGTCTTCAACTGCATCTAGCATAGATCCCAACACTATATTCATTAAAAATGAACTGCTTGTAGATAAATTGAAGCATAATTTATTGAGTATTAATCAATTATTAATAAAGGCTTCACGGTTTTATTTGAATCTTCAATGTGTATAGTTACTAGCTCTTTTGATTCAAGCATTAAGCTTGTGGGATTCAGACTTAGAAACATATACATTGTAGACTTGAATGATTTAGCCATAAAGAGTAGTTCAAGTCTAGTAGTCATAAATATTAAAATTAAAGAAACTAGTTAGCTTTGGCACAGAAGACTTGGACATACTAGCATGCATATTTTATCCAAATTAATCTCTAAAGATTTAGTTAAAGGTTTGCCAAAAGCAAACTTTGAAAATGATCATGTATGTGATGCTTGTCAATTTGGTAAATAAACTAAGGAGAGTTTAAAATCTAAAAATATTATTTCAATATCAAGACCTTTAGAGCTACTACATATGGATTTATTTGGACCAACAAGGACCTCAAGCCTAAAAGGTAAGAAATATGGACTTGTGATAGTATATGACTTCTCTAGATTCAGTTGGACACTATTTTTGGTACATAAAGATGAGGCATTTACTATTTTTTAAAAATTTTATAGAAAAGTTTTAAATTAGAAAAATCTTTCAATTATTTCGATAAGAAGTGATCATGGCATGGAATTTAAAAATCAAGATTTTTAAAAATTTTGTAATGAATATGGCATTGATCATAATTTTTTAGCTCCAAGAATACCACAATAAAATAGTATTGTTGAGAGAAAGAATAGAATATTAGAAGAGATGGCTCGAAAAATGCTATGTGAAAGCAATCTTCCAAAATATCTTTGGGTTAAAACTATGAACACTACATGTTAAATTCTTAACTGTGTTCTTATCAGACCTATTTTAAAGAAATCCAATATAAGCTTTGGAATGATAGAAAGCCCAATATAAGTCATTTTAATGTATTTGGGTGTAAATATTTTATCTTAAACAATGAAAAAGATACTCTTAAAAAAATTGATATAAAATATGATAAAGGTATCTTTCTTGGCTACTCCACATCTAGTAAAGTCTATAAAGTTTTTAATAAAAAGACTTTAACTATGAAAGAATCTATACATGTTATATTTAATGAATCTAACTCTTTACCTTCTAGAAAGAAAGAGTGTATTGATAATGATGTAGGTATATTGAATAAAAGAATGAAGGATTTAAGCTTAAAATATAAACTAAATGAAGAAGAGAAGGAAGAGGTAAGTAAAGAGCATAATGACTTGACTAAAGAATGGAGGTATGCATATCACCATTCTAAAAACTTAATTATAGATGATCCCTTACAAGGTATTAGAACTAGGTTTTCATTTAGAGATACTTTTGATAATCTTGTATTTATTTCTTAAATCAAATCCAATTGCATACAAAAAGCTAAAAAATATATAAATTGGATGATGGCTATGCAAAAAGAGTTGAATCAATTTGAAAAGAACCATGTTTGGACCTTAGTTAATAGACCTGAAGAACATCCTATCATAGGTACTAAATAGATATTTAAAAATAAATTAGATGAAAAAGGTAATGAAATTAGAAATAAAGCAAGATTAGTGGCCAAAAGATATAATCAAGAAAAGAGAATATATTTTGATAAAATTTATACACCCATAGCAAAATTAGATATTGTAAGACTTTTACTTGTATTTGCATGTTATATAAATTTCAAATGATTTCAAATGGATATAAAAAGTGCTTTTCTAAATAGATATATTTTAGAAGAAGTTTTTGTAGAGCAACCTCCTAGATTTGAACGTCATAATCTTTTTAATCATGTTTTCGAGTTGAACAAGGCTTTGTATGGTTTAAAACAAGCACATACAGATTGATATGAAAGGTTGAGCAAATTTCTACTAGAGAATAATTTTACTAAAGGAAGTGTTGATATAACCCTATTCATTAAAAGAAAAGACAACAAAATTTTAGTTGTAAAAAATTATATAATGTTGTGGTATTGACTATACTGATAACACTCACCGGAGGATCACTCATGTAGAATACGGATCCCTATTCCTAGGATCTCGATTGTCAGTGTCAATGCTGCAAGAGAAAGAAGAAGAAAAAAAGTAAAATAAAAGGCATAAATAATTTGGGCATGCAAGGTTTCACTATAAAAAATATAAACTTACAAGATTGGAAACTTTTCACTCTCAATCATGTATAAGTCTTTCAACAAGAAATCCCAAAATTTCTCTCACAAGCTCTTAACTCAACCATGATGCGGGACCGAATGGTGACGAGTGATGTGCCATGTTTATCTTGATTATATATATATATATATATATATATATATATATTGTATTTTGAGAGCAATAACTGATATCCTAACAGCAAAAGCAAATAAGAAGACCTAAAGAAAATAAAGTGACAACTAGTTATCGAAATTACCTACCCGCATGTGGATCTTATCAAACAACTGTAAGGAAGGATTACGGTGATTGAGAAACCACCCTAGACTAGGTTACCTACTTTCAAGTTTCAGATCTAGAGGAAGGGAAGGGGTTTAGATTTACCAATACGCTTTGAAATTCTCTCGATTGAAGATCTAGATCACAACACTCTAGAGTTGACGAACCCGACTTCAAAACTGACCGATCCGGCGTCTGGACTCCAGTCACACCGGTTCTAAAGCAAGGACTCCTTCTTCAGAGTTGGATCTCAAAAAGGTGGTTGATTATGCTTCCGGGATCTTCTTTTTCAACTTGCTTCAGGAATCTCTTCAAAAGATTAGACGTAGACCTTAAGGAACCTTCAAATGGCAAACTTGGTAAAAAAACCGGAACCGATAACTATAGAGCATCGCACCCTACGAAACTTAGACGTCATACCCAAGTTGTTCTAGGCATCTCACCTAGCACCTTCAAGCAAGCTAGCTATGGAGGAATTGGAAACTTGGATGTCGCACCCAAGTTGTTCTAGGCATCTCACCTAGCACCTACAAGCAAACTAGCTATGGAGGAATTGGAGAAAATGCAACATCACTTTATATTACTCAAAATATCATTGCTTACAAAGAAGGGCTTTGTGCTCTATTTATAGCCTCATTACAAGTAGAAAGATGGGTTGAAATTTAAATTCAAAATAAAAGAAGAAGAAATTACAATTAAGGTTTTGGAATAAGTGCCAATGCTTCATAAAGATGGTTATCTTGACTTGATCTTCCACCTTCCAATTTGATCTTCTTCCATTTTTCTTTCCTTGGCCGATTGAAGTTAAATTGCTGCATTTTAATGAGAGTGGAGCCCACTTAAAACACCTCCAAGAGAAAATTCATGGGGAAGGGAAGATAATTTGTGAAAAGTAGTAAAGCTTTAACCAACTCTCTTGAATGCCTTCAAAACTTGTGCCATTTAATTCCCTTAAAAGCTTGTGCCATTTAATGCCTTCAAAGCTTGTGCCATTTAATTCTTCATTTAAGACTCCCTGATTGCTACCTTCTTTAAGAAACTCCCTCCATCTTTAAAGCTCCTTAATTGCTATCTTCATAAAACTCCTTCCACCGATTTTAATTCTTTGTTTTGGTGAGAGAATACGTGAAAAGTTTTTCTTGGGGCTTCCTTTCTTCAAGTAGCCAAATAAATGTGGATGTGGTCCCCTCTTAACTTCTTTCATGTTATGTAGACTTAATCAACTCCTTACAAAATAACTTAGGTCCCATTAAAATCCAAAATGGACCCAAAGACTAATTAAACCAGATTGGGTCAACTAATAGAGATAAGATGACATGGATGCTTTTTTCTGGCTCTGGTGTCCCCACCAATTCTTCCCAGGTGGGAGAAACTGGACCCTGTCGAGTAAGGGTCAGCTCTGCGCAGGTACCTCTCGAACAAATCCGGATCAATCTTCTGTAGATCCTCCCGAGTTATCCAAGAATCATCAGAATTGGAATGTCCTTGCCAATGAACCAAGTATCGCTGGTAGTCCTTGTTTCGAGTAACAATCGTTTTGTCATCCAGAATTCGTTCAACCCTATCTCTCCGATTTGAGGTTTTGGCCAGTGGACAGTCAGGGATAGGCTTACTCTCAAGAATGGGGTCAAGCCCAAACGGCTCACTAGGTAGCAGTATCGGCTCCGTATACTCTGCAAGATCTGATACATTAAAAGTTGGACTTATGCCTTAATCTGGTGGTAACTCAATCTCATAAGCATTAGACCCAAACTTACAAATTATTTTGAAAGGTCCTGCACTTCAAACATGTAATTTCTTGATTATTCTAGAAGGAAATCGCTCAGGTCTGAGCCTGATCATAACTTGGTCCCCTACTTTAAATTCTTTAAACCTTTTGTTTGAATCAGCCGTTTATTTATATGAGTCATTGCTCTCTTTAATTTTTTTAATGATTTCATGATGCAAGTTCTTTATGTGTTGTACAAATGACTCAACAGACTCAGATATGCGTGTATTAATTGGTAAATGAACCAAATCTAATGGCTTCCTAGGTTTGTATCCATGAACAATTTCAAATGAACTTTTCTCAGTAAATCTATTGACTGAATTATTATAGACAAACTCGGCTTTAGGCAGTAATAGATCCCAATTAGCAGTACTCCCTCCCACTAGACTCTTCAATAGGTTCCCTAGACTTCGATTTACTACCTCAGTTTGACCATTAGTCTAGGGGTGGTAGGCAGTAGAATATATCAATTTGGTCCTAGCATATGCCATAAGGTTTTCCAAAAATAGCTAGTGAACTTAACTCCCGGTACCAAATCAATTGCATGCTGAATATCTCTTAATGGAGGTAACTGATCTGGTAAATCTTCAAGGAAAACAACCTTAAATTCTTCTAATAAGTCTAGGACCTCCTTAGGATGTTCTAATTTGGGTTGATCCTGAGCTTCCTTGGTAACCAAAACCCAAACTGGTGACCCTCCAACTATTTCTTGTTCTAGCTCCTTTGTAGAAATCAGGTTCAATTCAAACTCTTTTTCTTTTAAATGACTTGACCCTCTCTTAACATGGTCCTTAGGTGGAACCGCATTAATCACTATCTTCTTTCCTAGATGATGGAAAACACACGAGTTCGATTGTCCAAACAAGATGGCATCATGATCAAACAACCAAGGTCTACCTAAGATGATACTATTGATTCCCATTGGGAGGACATCACACCAAACTTCTTCTTGGTAGGATTGTATCTGGATTGTAACCTTACATCAAAACCTGATGGGAATGCTAGTTGCATCAATCCAAGATACCTTATAGGGGCTTGGATGTGAGACAGTTGGTAAGTTTAAGCTCTTAACAATATTAGTAGAAATTGCGTTGACACAACTCTCACTATCAATAATGACTTTACATACCATATCCCCTATTCTAATGAAGGTCTGTAGGATGTTGGTCATACACCAATCTTCATTCTTTTTTGCTTGAGTCAGGATACATCTAACCACTCCTAGTTGATCCATACCGATGATTTCTTCCTCCTCCACATATTCATCTATTAATTCAATTCCAGCCTCATAAACCTCTTCATCACAAGACTCCTTAGTTTTAGGTTCCTCCAATTTAGGTCTCCCTATATGTAAAGCTCGTGATGGACATTGAGCGGCAAAATGACCAGTCTGATTACACCTAAAGCATAGTGTGGTCTGGTTCCTATCCTTTTGAACCATAGGTACTTTCCCTTTATCATCCTTATGAATAGGCTGGGGATTGGGTCTAGATCGATTGACAGGAATTTGATTATGATTTGGCCTATTTCCAAAAGTATTAAATCTAGTTGAGTCAGGTCGATGGGTAACAGGTCTCCTCTGAAATCTTTCAGAATCTAGAGCAATCTGGTAGGCATGTTCTAAGTCATGTACCTGTCTTAAAAATAGTTCCCTACTTATATCATCGTTTAGACCTACTCTAAACCTAGATAAAGTAATCGATTCAGACTCGGACATACCACACCGCATAGCATATTCATCAAAAAGAGTGATGTATTCGGACACAGTTTGATTTCCTTGGGTCAGCCTCTGCTATTGATCTAATAATCTCTGTTTATAAGACAAAGGTAGATATTTGGCCCTTAATCTGTATTTCATCTCCTGCCACGTATCTATAGGTTTGTTTTCCCTCTGTCGCTCTAATCTCTCCACAGTATCCCAATATAGTCGTGCCTATCAGATTAACCTAAACTTAGTGAATTTGACCTTACGTGCTTTTGACATAGGATACCATTCAAAATATTGATCCATGTCACTTTCCCAATCGAAGTAGATTTTAGGATCTAAGGTGCCGTCAAATGTAGGTGCATCAAATCTAATACTCCTGAGGGCTCGCTCTTCCTGATCATCTATATCATTCTATGGCCTCCTAGGAATAGGATCAGGGGTAACTTCTTTGTGCTGGACTCGATGCCTAGGAATTTGGTCAGGTTTGACCTCTCTATGCTGGGCTCGGTACCTAGGGATTGGGTCAGGAGTCAATTCTGGTTGCCAGGATCCTAGGTCATGCTGAGGGGTAGCTCCAACGGGTGTAGGATCAAGTTGAGACACATGGGATTCCTCCAACGAACTTATTCTTTCATTCATCTGATCAAACCTCTGATCGACTCTAGTGCTAAGCTGCCTAAGTTGCTCAGTCATAGATCTCATAAGATTTTCAAGGTTTGAATCCATAGATGTACTAGGTTGGTCCTGGGAAACTTGATATGGTGTTCCAGCCCTAGTAGTCATGCAAACAACTCGATGCACTCAAACAAACCTAACCGATTATAGCTAGCTAGACCTAGAGCTCAAACCAAATGTTTGGTCAAAATGACAATCTTGGTTGTAGTAACTTGGCACCTGGCTAGGTAAGTGTAAGGTTGGTGGAGATCCCTCTTTGCTTGCCTTAGACACTAATTTGAAATTGGCCAGGTAAGCGGACCAACCCACCTTCCTTCAGGCTCTTGTCCCTGAACCACTTGCCTAGACACCAGACACACAAGCACACACAAATAAGTTGTCTAAATTGGCTTGACACTTGGATCGACCCGACCTTGTGGACGTCCCTAGCTCTCTAGAGCAATAGCAATTAAGTTTCTACTCGATTTTAATTCAAAGCTTGGGTTTGAATGCAATGTTAGTTGTTTTGGGCTAAGGAAAGGTTATCAGCTCCTTCCCCCATCGGAAATGTTCAAATTGCCCTTAAAATCGCTTAATGTATGAATGCAGCAGACAAACATACAAACTAATGAAAACCCAAACCATAATGAGTCAAAATCATGCTTGCTGAAATTTTGACAGAATCTGTTCTTAGACCGAAAACAGAAGAGAAAAAGTTTCACAAAACTCAGTAAATCATGGAAAAATGCAGTAGAATACTTTCAAATGTGATGCATTCAACAAAATAAGTTTCATGATTTCTGGACTTACCTATAGACAGAAACAATTAAACAATCAGACCATATATGAGTAGATGCAAAACAGAAACTAAATGCAATGATGATAACCTAATCTAAACATGCTCTGATACTAGATTTGATGTGGGACAGGATGGTGACGAGTGATGTGCCATGCTTATCTTGATTATATATATATATATTGTATTTTGAGAGAAATAACTGATATCCTAACAGCAAAAACAAACAAGAAGACCAAAAGAAAATAAAGTGACAACTAGTTATCGAAATTACCTACCCGCATGCGGATCTTATCAAACAACTGTAAGGAAAGATTGCGGTATTGAGAAACCACCATAGACTAGGTTACCTACTTTCAAGTTTCAGATTTAGAAGAAGGGAAGGGGTTTAGATTTACCAATATGCTTTGAAATTCTCTCGATTGAAGATCTAGATCACAACACTCTAGAGTTGACGAACCCGACTTCAAAATCGATCGATCTGGCGTCTGGACTCTAGTCACACCGGTTCTAAAGCAAGGACTCTGATCTTCAGAGTTGGATCTCAAAAAGGTGGTTGATTATACTTCTGGGATCTTCTTCTTCAACTTGCTTCAGGAATCTCTTCAAAAGATTAGATGTAGACCTTAAGGAACCTTCAAATGGAAAACTTGGTAAATGAACCAGAACCGATAACTGTAGAGCGTCACACCCTACGAAACTTGGACATCGCACCCAAGTTGTTCTAGGCATCTCACCTAGCACCTTCAAGCAAGCTAGCTATGGAGGAATTGGAAACTTGGACGTCGCACCCAAGTTGTTCTAGGCGTCTCACCTAGCACCTTCAAGCAAACTAGCTATGAAGAAATTGGAGAAAATGCAATATCACTTTATATTACTCAAAATATCATTGCTTACAAAGAAGGGCTTTGTGCTCTATTTATAGCCTCATTACAAGTAGAAAGATGGGTTGAAATTTAAATTCAAAATAAAAGAAGAAGAAATTATAATTAAGGTTTTGGAATAAGTGCCAATGCTTCATAAAGATGGTTATCTTGACTTGATCTTCCACCTTCCAATTTGATCTTCTTCCATTTTTCTTTCCTTGGCCGATTGAAGTTAAATTGCTGCATTTTAATGAGAGTGGAGCCCACTTAAAACACCTCCAAGAGAAAATTCATGGGGAAGGGAAGATAATTTGTGAAAAGTAGTAAAGCTTTAACCAACTCTCTTGAATGCCTTCAAAACTTGTGCCATTTAATTCCCTTAAAAGCTTGTGCCATTTAATTCTTCATTTAAGACTCCTTGATTGCTACCTTCTTTTAGAAACTCCCTCCACCTTTAAAGCTCCTTAATTACTACCTTCATAAAGCTTTCTTCAAGAAACTCTCTCCACCTTTAAAGCTCCTTAATTGCTATCTTCATAAAACTCCTTCCACCGATTTTAATTCTTTATTTGGTGAGAGAATACGTGAAAGGTTTTTCTTGGGGCTTCCTTTCTTCAAGTAGCCAAATAAAAGTGGATGTGGTCCCCTCTTAACTTCTTTCATGTTATGTAGACTTAATCAACTCCATACAAAATAACTTAGGTCCCAATAAATCCCAAAATGGACCCAAAGATTAATTAAACTAGATTGGGTCAACTGATAGAGATAAGATGACATGGATGCTTCTTTCTGGCTCTGGTGTCCCCACCAAGCCACTCTTTAGAGACCCTTCATCATTTTTTTGATCATCACACTCAACCTGCTATTCTATCCATGTTTATATATCTTTACTGTGAAGAGCATCTCATCAGGAGTCCAACAGTCTAAATCACATCCAAATCAGAGTCCTGTAGCTCTCCCAACTTGAGTCTGATTATAAATCAACTTGTAGCCATCCGATCATCATCCATCATGCCTCAGATCACATGGATCAGCACAAATCATGTCAAATCAAGCTCCTGGCCATATGATCACTATGGGGGACATGTTTGGCCTTTTTATTGAGTGCCTCTTGCATGTAATTTGCACTCATGCATCAATCAGCATTGCAAAACATCATGAAATAGAGGGAAACAATAATTACATGGGCTTGGGACGAAAGTGTGCTCGTGCATGCATCCTAGGTGGGCCACGATGGATAAAGTAGATGTGCATCGGGGTGCTGTCCCAATAACCTCCACATCGACTTGATGCTCGACTTCTATCTATCTTTAAGAGCTCTTGAAGGATTGCACCCCTATATCCTAGGACAAATGCTTGCTACTTATAGATCGGTAAACATGGGAGTCGAGCAGGTAGCTTAATCTCATCTCTGTCACATGTTATGCTCACCTTGACCTAAGCCTACTCGAGGAAGCCTTTGGTGATAATAGAAATTTTACCTTATGATGTTGCCTGTCATTCTCCCAAGTTTCTTGTCACGTGCTCAATCCACCTATTCTTAGAGCTCCACCTTATATTAGGCTCCTGTTTGCACCAAGGACTCCACCTTTCACTGAACTCCCTGTCAAGAGGTAGTGCGCCCCTCGATTCCTTTCGTGTAAAATGATCCTATTGCCATGCATGACTTTTAGGATTCTATCATCAGGTCTTAACATATAGCTGTTTGAATTTAGTTTGCTAAGAAAAATTAGAATTCTATAAAAACTTGATATGTATCGGACCTTACCTAATTTTTCACTATCCCATCATCTATCTTCAAGCTGATTGTCTTGATGTCCTTGATCACATAGCTCGATTCATCTAGCAAGTAGACAAAACCCTCTCTACTCTTTAAAGAGTCGAATAGTTTTTCCCTATAATAGATATGAGTGGACATGTAGAATCTAAAATCCACTGGAAAGAAGGGGATATCTTATTAGACCATGAGTACATCACTGAGGTATCATCATTATTACCATCAGCCACCATAGCTATAGCCTTTGTCCAATTTTTGAATTGCAGACAATCTCTAACATGATGTCCCAACTCATCACATCAATAATACCTGATCCTGCTTGTATCCTTTGACTTGGACCATCCATCTCATGATCCTCTATCACTCCACCTTCTACCACTTTCTCCTTCAAAAATTGCCAATGATGAGTTCTCAATAAACTTGAAGCTTGGTTCTCTCATCTGAGAATCTTGTTTTGGAGTAATATCGAGGTGACCTTTGCTATCTTGATGGTACTCTTTCATATTAAAGAGCAGTCACTAAGGACTCGAAGGAGTATAGTAGTGATGATAGCAAAACTAATATCCTAGTCTTTTTCTTAACTTTTTATGGACATTGAGGATATCAATGAGGATCCTCTGGAAGTTACTTAGGTACTCCTGCATGCTCTATCCTTTAGTCATCTATGGTTGGTAGAACTGCTTCTAAAGGAACAGCATGTTGGTAAAGGACTTCATCATGTATAGCCCCTCGAGCTTTTCTTATAGTGCCATCAGGAAAGTCTCACTTAGTATATAGATCACCACATCATCTACAAAATATAAGCGGATTATGCTCACTACTTACATCTAGAGTCATCTCTAAGTCCTCTCCTTCGTAGTGGCAGGCCTCTTCTCATACATAAGAGCATTGATCAGCTCTTGTTGGATACACACATCTGTTACCTTACCTACTAGAAGGAGAAATTACTTTTTCCATCGAACTGGCTGATCTCTAACTTGATTGTATTTGTTCTCTCCATCTTCTTCAATCTCAATCAACATGACTAATCAGGGCTCTGATACCAATTGTTATAGTACGAATTCTATTGATACCACTTATCGAGGGATCACTCATGCAGAATATGGATCTCTATTCCTAGGATCTTGATTCTTGGTATTGATATTGTAAGAGAAAAAATAATAATAATAAAATAAAGGACACAAACAATTTGGACAAGATTTCACTATGATAAAAATAAACTTACAAGATTGAAAACTTCTACTCTCAACCCTATACAAGTCTCTCAACAAGAAATCCCAAAATCTCTCTCATAAGCTCTCAACTCAATCGCTCTCTAGAGACCCTTCATTACTCTTTTGATCCTCATACTCAGCTTACTACTTATCCATGTTTTTATAGCCTTTACTATGAAGAGTGTCTTACCAAGGGTCTAACAGTCTAAACCGCATCCAAATCGGAGTCCTATAGCTTTCTTAACCCTAGTTCGACTGTAGATCAACTCATAGCCATCTGATAGCTACCCATCATGCCTTAGATCATGTGGATCGATGTAAATCATGTTGGATCAAGCTCTTAGCCATCTGATCATCGCAGGGGATGTGTTCGACCATTTGATCGAGTGCCTATTGAGTGTAATCTACTCTTATGCACCAGTTAGCATCATGAAACATCATGAAATAAAGGAAAACATCAACCGCATAGGCCAGGGTTGAAAGCATGCTTACGGTGCATTAGGTTAGCCATGCTAGAGAAAGTGGATGGGCATCGAGGTGCCATCCCCATATATAAATGGCATAATCTTTGGTGCAACTAATAAGATCTTTGCCAAGAATTTGCAAAGCTTATGTAGGGAGAATTTGAAATGAGTATGATGGATGAGCTGACATTTTTCTTTAGACTTTAAATCAAACAAACACAGAAAGGGATCTCTGTCAACCAATCAAAGTATATCAAAAAACTATTAAAGAAGTTTTGGATAGAATCCACAAAAAAAAATGACATATCAATGAGCCCAACTTGCAGGCTTGACAAAGATGAAGAAGGCATTGTCATCAATCAAAAGCTATATCGAAGTATGATTAGATCATTGCTTTACTTAACTACTAGTAACCTGATATATTATTAATGCATGTATATGTGCTAGATTTCAATATAATCCAAAAAAGTCATATATACTTGCTGTTAAAAGAATCATAAGATATCTTAAAAGAATATCTAATCTAGGATTGTGGTATTCTAAGCATTCATCTTTAGCTTTAATTAGATATTATGATGCTAATTACGGTGGTTGTAAAATTGATAAAAAGAGCAGTAGTAGAATATGCCAATTTTTAGGATTGAATTTGATCTAAGAAATAAAACTTCATAGTACTATCAACTACTAAGATAGAATATGTGGTTGCAGGGAGTTGTTGTGCTCAAGTATTTTAGATTAAATAATAACTAGAAGACTTTGGTGTTAAACAAACTAAAATTCTAATCAGATATGATAACACTGGGACTATTAACTTGACTAAAAATCCTATTTAGTACTCTAGGATAAAGCACATAGAGATTAGACATCACTTTATTAGGTATTATGTACAAAATGGAGATATTAATTTAGAATTTATCTTTATTAGGAATTATGTACAAAATGGAGATATTAATTTAGAATTTATTTGTACTGATAAATAATTAGCTGACATATTCATCTAGCCACTTAGTGAGGATAGATTTTTTATGATTAGAGAAGAATTAGATCTATGTGATCCATTTTAGAAATTTTATCTATAAATTTTTAAAAATTAAGAAAAATTTTCTAGAGCCAATCACTCATAATTTCAAGCTTGTGCAGCCTTATTTCATAGATTTAAGTCCTTAAGAATCCATTACCAACCATTTTGGATTCAAAAACTAAAGGTTTGCTTAAGCCAACTCGAGCTAACTTAGGTCTATGTGAGCCATCTCTAATGTCGGAGACTTTATTTTTTAAAATTGTTAAAAGCCCAAGCCACCTTTACCCTTTTACAATTTAGCTGAGCCATTCTCTTACCCCTCACCATCCTTCATTGTAGAAACCCTAGGGGACCACTGTTAAGCCCTAGATTCTTATGAAATTTAGCCAAAAGGGTCCCCGAAAGGTGTTGGCTTACAAGAGAAGGATAAATGAAGGATCCACTTTGGCCGAGTATTGATCCAAGCATCGAAATAATGAGCCAGCCCCTGTTGCTCTATTGGATCGACCTCATCCAGCCATTTCAATAGCAAATCCACCTATAACCACTTGTCAGAGACTGTACTTTGATTGTTTGGAGCAAGAATACTTTAGAATCAGAGATTGGATCTGAAATCAAGGGTAGAAGAGGTTTTGCACACTCGAGGTACCCACCTACCCATATCTTCTTCGATCTTTCTTCAAGAATTTGAGGTTAGGGGCTTCCTACATTAAGTCTATGTAAAGGGAGCGTTGGTTGTTCTAGATGAGACTAGATTGAGCCGTCTATTGAAAATGCCCAAAGAAGGGAGATTCTATTTGCACTTAGAAAAGAAAATAGATGGTTTGAGGACTGTTCTAGAGAGGAGAGATGTAAGGAAAATCAAGAATTTACAAGCAAATCAGTTATCATTGGAGATGAGACTCCTTCACAACATGGTTAGCTATATCTTTTTCTTGAAGACTGGTAGATTTGATTAAGCGACTGAGAGGGATATAGCATTCATGGATTACCTAATTGAGGGTGAACCCATCAATTTACCTTTCTTAATGCTTTCTTAGATTTGGGAGGCTGCTAGGAAGTAGCAGGCATGTCTTCCCTATGGTATGGCATTCACCTTGGTATTCCAGGAGTTTAGAGTTATTTGCTCTGGCAAGGATGCCAAAAGATTGGTGCATGCAGATAGATATAGTGAGAGATCACTTCACCGGTTGGGATACCAGAAGATAGATAGAAGATAGATGAAGAGACTCTTAGGTCAAAGGCCAACGAGATATGATTCTTTTGACGAAGACTTTGCTACTGTAGATGATGATGATGATGAGGATGATGGAGATGATGATGATGGAGATGATGATAAGGAGGATGATGGAGATGATGATGATAAGGATGATGATAAGGCCCAAGCACTTGGTACTATTGGACCTTCAATTAGAGAGACCTTCAGATAGTTAGCTAGTTCAAGGATCCCTCTTACTGCACCTACTGCACCGATACCTACCAAACCATTTATACCACCCTCAACTACACTAGGATCACACTGGAGCAGTTCACTCAATTATCTAAGGCTCTGATAGGGAGAGTCAGTTCCATGATTGGGGATCTGAGATAGGAGTTCACTCAAAGTTATTAGAGTATCTCCAAGATCTATCAGGAGATTAGAGAAGAGTTGAGGGACCTCTCACTTCATATGAAAGTAGTTGAGTTGGGCCAAAGGACTCATGTAGATTATCAATCTGATTTGGCAGATTTACAAGCAAACTTTGGTCGTATGAGAGGAGCTATTGATCAGTTTATGAGGGAGCAGGCAGAGATGACCTTATCTATCCAGTAGGGCATTCATCGCATTGAGTTTGAGCTGGGCAGTGTTTTGCTTGGTTTCACTAGATCTAGGTCTATATTTAGTCCATCATCTAGCCAGACACCCAGACTAGCTCCATAGCTATCACCCAGGCTAGCACCCATACCTAGGCCTCTTTTTAGTGCTACAATTAGACCAAGTACAGGCTTTTCTCCACCACCCAGAGTAGGACCAGCTTCTCAGATCCACATTGCAACTAGTCCATCTCAAGTTCACACTACTAGGACCTATGCACTCTTCACATCAATGTCCCAGAGGATAGTGACAATGATTAGATATTACAATATATATTTTTGTACTGTTATATAAAGTGTTATATCTATATTTTTATTATAGTGAACATTTTATGTATTTTATATTATATTTTATCTTTGATATTTATAGTGTAACAAATTTTGTACCACTAAAATTTTTGAATGATACGTTATATGTTCTTCCAAATGATCTATGTTATACTTTGTGTATTTGTGTTGATGCTATTTATGGTATCAATTGTATTAATCCTATGCAACTTTTCAATTATATGAATACTCTATACTTTACCCTCTTTGCTGATGACAAAAAGGGGGAGAAGAGTGAATGTGCATGAGAGATTTCGAAAAGCATGAATATGCTTGATAGACTAAATGAGTTTCAAGATCAAGAGATTAAGTGGGAGTAAGGATAATTCAAATTATCTTGCTCTAATACATTTTTTTAGCTGAAATTGAGGGGGAGCATTGTTTTCAATCTATATAAACTCTAACACACCACTTACATAAGCCTTGATATATGTTTCAATGTTTTTGATACTTCTTATCCAAATTCTATTACGGATCATTAAGCATTGAAACAAACTTAGTATGCTATGATACATTGTAATACATTATACATAAATTTTATTTGTATAAATTTCAAAACTTTTATACTATTTTGAATACATTTCATGTTGATATATTACAAATATGCTTTGATACATGTAAAATCTTAAAGCTTTATTCTCTAATACATGAAAATTTCAAAACTTTGACATGTCCTATAAAAGAATTCTTTGATATTTTAATACCCTTGTTGGGATATCCTGGTTCAGCTATGAACCAGGCTCCGGTTCAACTTATCGAAGTCCCGATTCTCTGGACTATGGACTTCAGACTAAGCGAAGGCCAACTGTAAGCAACTCAAGGCTTCACACCGAACTATAACATCCGAAGGCCAGTCTTTCGGGTAGCACCTTCAACCTCAGTCAAAGTCTGAACTACTTATCGACTTTCGAAGGCACGAACTTCGGTCCCCGCCATAGACATGATCTCCGATCTCGGGGAAATATCAAGCCTTCGACCCATGCAAGGGGAAACCCGAAGCTTGAACCACAATCTGTTCCAAAAAGGAAACTGTAACCAACGGTTACAATCGACACTCATCATGCCATGATCATGGGGCGCAATTCCTGTAGCCATGCCTCCGAACTGGCACAACCGCTCATTGACAACCCACGATCGCCAATCATGGGAGTGAATGGCTCCCCATGATCTACGGGGAAAGAGCGGGCCACAGACCGGAGGCCATCTTTTAAATATGGGTAAGAAGGATGGCTCGAGAGGTACGCATGAATAATCTTGCACATACACATTTTCAATCTCCAAGAACTCTTTTTCTCTTCCACTCTCAACATATTCCCTATTCTGTGGCTGGAATCCACCACTGACTTAGGCATCAGAGTGTCCTCTGCTAGAACAACTCCGGCAAGGGACCTGTTTTGCAGGTGAACCAGGGAGCGGTCCTGTGATGCAGCGGCTCTGACCGACCGATCCAGGGACTCCATGCCAATAGATTGGCATGCCAGGTAGGGGGGCGTATTACTAACATTTGTTAAGCTCCCTCCCAGACAAGGGGAAGAAACAAAGAATTCTTTGATGGCAAGAGGAAAAGCTCAAAATGCTTCTCCAAGCCGGAGTCGCGCTCCATCTCAGGAGGGTGCACCTCCAGTGGAGAACGATGTTCCACCTCCCACAGGTACTGTGGGAGCACAGTAGTTCGAAGCTCTTTTGAACCAGGTCTCCAACCTGACGGCCATGGTTCAAGAGTTTCAAGACAGAGCCTTTCTGGTGGCAAAACCATCGGTTGTTTCTAGACATAGCTCTCGATCCTGAAGAAGGAGAGCACCACGGGAGGATTCAGCGCATCCCTCCCCCCATTCTCGGTCCTTTCCCGAAGGCCAAACTTCGAGACTGCCTAAGTCTGTCGATTCCCCACAAAAAGGGAAAAGGCCTAGGCAAACTTCCTTCTCCTCCTCAGAAGACTCCACTCTGGTGGAGAGAGCATCCAAGCAGACTCTCGATTATGACGGGAGGTTCAGAGCCATAGAATCAGAGATGGCAAGGGCATGAGAACAGAGAATGCAGGATCAGAGGGATGTCGAGGACCTGATTATGGGTGATCTATGCCCATCCTACACCGACTGCATCATGGCTGAGGACATTCCTCGGCACTTCAGGGTTCCCCAGATGGAACCCTACGATGGTACCACTGACCCCTTCGACCATTTGGGTAGCTTCAAAGCCCATATGATGATTCAAGGAGCTTCGGACATGATGTACTGTTTGGCATTCCCGGCTACCTTGAAGAAGTCCGCTCGGATGTGGTACTTGAGCCTACACCCAGGTACCATCGATTCCTTTTTCGAGTTAGAAAAATTGTTTGTCTTGCATTTCAAGACCTGCCGCAAGACTCCTAGGAATATGGACACACTCTTCCTCCTTCACCAGAATGAAGGAGAGAGCCTGAGAGATTACATCTCCAGGTTCAATGCGGCCATGCTTGAGATCCCCGATCTCAATGAGCATGTGGCCATGTCAGCACTAAACAAGGGGTTTCAAACCTCCAGGCTTACTTTTTCCCTAGACAAGAAGTTTCCTAAAAGCTACGCTAAGCTCTTATCAAGGGCTCAGAAATACGTCGATGCTGAAGAGCAGGCGGTGAATCGATGTTTGATTGAAGGGAAACCCCCTTCAAAGAAGAAGAATAACAAGGGCCAAGGCCCCCAAACTTCCAATAACAATGGCGGTAGATATGCAGACCGCCGAAGAAGCCCTCCCAAGTCCAGAGCATTGGAAGGAAGATTCGACTCATACACCCCCCTCAACCTCCCTCAAGAAAAGATCCTCATGGAGATAGAAAAAGAAAACTATCTCCAACGGCCCCATCCCATGAAGGCCTCCTCTTTCGCAAGGAATAGGAACAAATTCTGCCGATTCAACCGGGACCATGGCCATAACACAGAAGAATGCATCCAGCTGAGGGATGCAATCGAGGATCTTATCAAGAGAGGATACATGAGGTGGTATATCGATCGCCAGGGGCCCCGGTCAGAAGCAACTGTTCCCCAGCCACCTCCCGAAGAGGCCGAATTGCCAAATCAAAGGCCCACCAATGGAGATGTAGGGATGATACACCGACCCGCCAACTGGAGAAGGGATGAAGATGAAGCTTCAAAGTGACTGAAAGATAACAACTCCATCCTCTTCTCCGACGATGACCTTGTGGGAGTTCGGCTCCCGCACGATGACCCTCTTGTAATCTCAGCCGTAGTGGCCAATTATGATGTACAGAGAATTCTTATTGATAATGGAAGCTCGACTGATGTCTTGATGTACGATTCATTCTTCAAAATGTGTTTACCTAGACATCAACTACAAAGATCTCCCATACCACTCTCTGATTTCGGGGGCAACCAAGTTTATGCCAAGGGGGAGATAGTGTTGCCTGTAACCCTCAGTTCCAAGCCTCGACAAAAGACATTGCCGATCAACTTCACGATGGTCCAGATCCCCTCTGCATACAACATTATTCTGGGGAGGCCTGCCTTGAACAGGTTTCGGACTGTGATCTCCTCTCACTACCTTTTAGTACGCTTCCCTACCAGGAATGGTGTTGGAGAAGTTAGAGGGAACCAGAGGATGGCATGGCAATGTCTAATGATTGAAGACAGGAATTTCAAAGATTTGACTACTCCGGATCAGCTGGATCCAAGGGATTCAATCACAAACCTTGGTGAACCCGAGAGGACCATCCCGATACCTTTGAAAGAGGAAGATCCCTCCAGAGTTGTGCAAATCGGGAGCACCCTTGACGAGGAAACCAGAATGAAGCTGACCCATTTTCTCAGGGACAACGTCGATGTCTTCACCTGGTCAGCTTTGGACATGTCCGGGATTCCCGTCGAAGTGATTACTCATCGGCTGGAAGTAACCCCTGGGTACAAGTCAGTGCGACAAATGAAGAGGAGCTTCACCCCCAAAAGATAGCAAGCTGTAGATGAAGAGGTTGGCAAGCTCCTCAAGGCAGGGTTCATCAGAGAGGCCCGCTATCTTGAGTGGCTGGCCAATATGGTAATGGTGAAGAAAGCTAGCGGCAAGTGGAGGATCTGCATCGACTATACAGATATCAACAAGGCTTGCCCAAAAGATAGCTTCCCTCTTCCAGAGATTGATCAACTAGTCGATGCTACCGCCAGCCACCAGTTGCTGAGCTTTATGGATGCCTTCTCTGGCTACAACCAGATCAGAATGGATCCGCAAGATGAGGAGAAGACGACATTCATCACTGACAAAGATCTTTACTGCTACAAGATGATGCCGTTCGGCCTTAAGAACACTGGAGCAACATTTCAAAGACTCATCAATAAGGTGTTTGAAAAGCAACTGGGAAGAAATATGGAGGCCTATGTTGACGACATGATCGTCAAGAGTCTCCACCGGAGAGACCATATCCGCGACTTGGAGGAGTCATTCAGCGCTCTCCGGTGCTACCAAATGAAGTTAAACCCGGCGAAGTGCGCCTTCGGGGTCACGTCAGGTAAATTCCTGAGCTTCCTTATCACCAAACGAGGGATTGAGGCCAACCATGAGAAGATCCAGGCCTTGAAGGATATGCGACATCCCTCCTGTAAAAAGGAAGTCCAACAGTTGACAAGGAGGATTGCCTCCCTAAGCAGATTTATCTTTCGGTCCATCGAGAAATGTCTTCCGTTCTTCAAGGTACTTCGACAATCAAAGGGCTTCGAATGGTCCGAAGACTGTCGCGTTGCCTTTGAGGAATTGAAGAAGTATTTGGAGACCCCGCCATTACTCTCCAAGCCAAAAGAAGGCGAGGTCCTCTACCTATACCTCTCTGCTTCAGACAAAGTAGTGAGCTCGGTTCTTATCCGGAAGGAGGAAGACGGGTCCCACAAGCCGATCTACTACATCAGCAAGATCCTGCATGACGTAGAAACATGGTATGCAAGGATGCAGAAGCTGATCTACCCTTTAGTGATTGCAGCAAAGTAACTACGGCCATATTTCTAGGCCCACGCTATCGTGGTGCTGACTGACCAACCTCTCAAGGCCGTTCTCTGATCTCCAGACACTTCTGGAACGATAGCCAAGTGGGCTGTGAAACTAAGCGAATTTGACATTAGCTTCCAGCCCCGAGCGACTATGAAGGCCTAGGTGCTCTCCGATTTTATGGCCGAGTGCACCTGGAAGTCCGAAGATGAAGCCTCTTCGGATGAAGGAGAAGCCCCAAAGGAGATGAAGTCTGTTTGGGTTCTTCATGTGGACGGAGCTTCCAATGCTACCGGGTGCGAGGCTAGACTCATGTTGGCCGAACCTGACAGCCATATTACCGGGTGCGGAGCTTCCAATGCACTCCATTTCTCCTTCCATGCCTCTAATAATCAGGCCAAATATGAGGCCCTACTCACCGGACTTCAGATCGCCAAAGATCTGGGAGTCCGACAACTCCGAGCCTTCTCCGACTCTCAACTAGTTATGAATCAAGTCAATGGAGAGTACGCGCCAAAGATTCAACCATGGTGCAATACCTGGAGAAGGTTCAGGCCTTATCCTCTCAACTAGAACATTTTGAAATTATTTATGTTCTCTGATCAGAGAACTCCCGGGTGGATGCACTGTCTCGACTGGTAACTACAGCACCGGAGTCTCTCGGGCACACCTTTGTTGAACATCTTGAAACCCCAAGCATTGCCAAAGAGGCTGCAGAGGTGTGCCAGATTGATGTTGAGTCATGCTGGATGGATCCCATCATCAGATTCCTGAATGAAGGAGAACTACCCGAAGATAAGGCAAAGGCCAAGAAGATCCGCTGGATGGCATCTCAGTACGTCATCTTAGACGGAACCCTCTACAAGAGATCATTCTCCTAACCACTGCTGAAATGCCTCAGACCCATCGATGAAGATTATGCATTGAGAGAGGTCCACGAGGGCATATGCAGGGATCACTTGGGAGGCAGATCTCTAGCATACAAGATTATTCGACAAGGGTATTACTAGCCCTCCATCTAGAAGGACTCAGTTGATTTCGTGCAGAAGTGCGATCAATGCCAGAGGTATGCCAATGTGCAGAGACAACCTGCAAGTCACCTGACTTAGTTGGCAGCCCCATGGCCCTTTGCCTAGTGAGGGATGGACATTCTTGGCCCATTCCCACCAGCATCAGGGCAAAGAAAGTTTCTCCTAGTGGCCATCGACTATTTCATGAAATGGGTGGAAGCCGAACCATTGGCCCAAATCACAAAGGGCAAGGTGGAAAGTTTTGTAAAAAACTCCATCATCTTCAGGTTCAGTATCCCACACGTCATCATCATGGACAACGGGAGACAATTTGACAATCCAAAGTTCAAGAACTTCTGTGCTCGGTACCATATCCAGCATCGGCTAATATCCGTTGCACATCCACAGTCCAACGAAGAAGCCGAAGTCACCAACCGGACCATCCTCCATGGTCTAAAGACAAGGTTGAACACCGCCAAAGGGCTTTGGGCCGAAGAACTGACATCTATTCTTTGGGTGTACCGAACTATCCCAAGAACAGCCACCGGCGAATCTCTGTTCAACCTAGCCTATGGTACCGAAGTCGTGCTACCCATCGAAGTCTCCCTACAATCCCTGAGGATTGACAACTATGAAGAGCCTAAGAATTCCGATCGCAGAAGGATCGATCTGGATCTGCTATCAAGCACCAGGCTACAGGCCCAGATAAGAATGGCGGCATACCAGCAAAAGGTTGCCAAGTACTACAACACAAGGGTGAAAGAGCAAACTTTCTACATGGGGGACATGGTATTGCGAAAAGCAGAAGTGTCCAGGCCAATGGAACAGGGTAAACTCTCCCCCAACTAGGAAGGCCCATATCAAGTCAAAGAAGTCATTCGACCAGGGACATATCGACTCAAGACCCTGGAGGGGAAGACCCTATCCCGGCCATGGAATGTACAGAACCTTCGCAAATACTATCAATGAAAAAGTTCCAAAAAACTCCTATGCAAAGCTCCTCAACCCTACTTAACTTAGAATGGCTAGTTGCATCGACTGAACGATAATAGCCCAAATGACCCGATCTGAACAATCGGTCAATTGCGCAAAGGAGAGTCTGATCCACTCACCTTATTGGTATGCCCGACGAGTGCAATGGATGGCCTAACCAGGCCACCAAAAAGATCAAAGGTGCAGGGATGGTTTTCGTAACATACCCTACGGTGAATCCGAACACGCACCGAGGCGGGCCTGAACAACCTACCTTAATCACGATAAAAAGTGCACAGGGATGGTTTTCATAACATACCCTATGGTAAATCCGAACACGTGCCTAAAAGGACCACTGTTGTCCTCTCTGTCAACAACAAACACTATCAGAGCGGTCCAACAGACCCTACTTCTTCCTTACAAACCGCAAGTGATTTATAGAGTCTACATTATGGACAAATCGTGATGCAACACATCGCAGAAAATACATGGGAAGAGGTAAAAGAAAAGATTTTCCATTTTTTTCAATTTTTCTTACAAAAAGAAAAGAAAGAAAAGAGGAAAAAGAAAGAAACTCTCCTATAAAGAGAGTAAGAAAAAGAAAAGAAACTCTCCTAAAGAGAGATACAAAAAAAAAAAGTAGCAGCAGCAGCAACAGCAGGGTTGGGAAATTTGCATTAACTCCCCGATGGGTTTTTCCTGTACCATTGGGGAGAGACCAGATGGGACGACGAAGGGCCCCCAGGGTTCCCGTCCGAGCTCGAGTCCGACCCCTCATCGAAGTCAGAATCGAATTCATGGCCGGGGAAGGGAACGGAGGGTTTGATATTATCCAAGCCCTTCAGGTCATAAAACCTGGAGGCTTTCCTCCGACACTCCCGAAACCCCTGGTGGAAGGAGTCCAGGTACACCCCAGCAAGCTCATCCTTGAATGAGGTAGAAGTTCTGAAGTTTGTGATGGCCTCCGTCGCCTCCTTCTTCGCCTCCTCCGTCGCCGTGGTCACCGCCGTGACTTGGGCCCGGGTCTCCCTCAACTGAGCCTCCAGAAGGCGAACCTTCTTCTCGAGACGGTCCACCAGAGGCTCCTCTTCTTCGCCGACAGGCCCAGATGGCTCCGAACTTCGCTTCCTCTCGAGGTCAATTGCCCTCCTCTTCGCTGCACGACGGAGCTCGGAAGTGCTGAACCTCATGGCTAATGGAAGGAAGACACCAACAGAAATGATGGCCTTCGATAGCAGGGGGCAGGGTCCTATTTATAGAAACCCTGCGCCCACGATCGACTGCAGGGAGGTGCATCCCACATCCTTCCCGACCGTATGAGAAGGCGCCATGTGTCCGGGTGATGCTTCGAGAACCAGAAAGCCTCTCGGAAGCTATCCCCAAGACCGCAACCGCCATAGCTTCGAATCCAGAGAAATCTGCATCATGCGACGGCATCATTAATGGTCTCTTTTTGGGAAAAAGAGGCCCGACGGCTCATACGGTGCAAGAGATCACGACTATACAAATTTTGACATGCCACGTGGACAACGGTGGTCCCAATCAAATCCCCCTAATTATTGATTGGCGGGGAGATGACTCATGTCCGCCCTAACGGACAAGCTAATCATCCGAAGGACGGCAACGCAATGGAGTTCTGGTCCGTTCAAGGGTTCATCCTTACCGATTGAACGGCCTTTGGCCATGACTATTTGACTAAGCAGAAAAGAGAACGGTAAAACTGGCTCTCATCAACTGGACGGCCTTCGAAGGCTATCGTTCGACTAGGCCAAAGGAGAAAAGATAGAACCATTTTAGGCTACACATGAGGCACAACAATGCATATGCAAAGAAAGGAGAATTCATTCCAAAATCTGGGAAAATTGCAATACAAAGTTCATTGGCAAAACAAGTAAGAAAGGAAGAAAATACATTCGGAGTGATCCAGGTCACTCAACATCAACAGGAGAGGGCTCCACACCACAGGATTGGAGCAACCTATCAACTTGATCGGAGAGGGTCTCATCAATCTGGGCCAGGATGGGAGAACCTTCAGCCTAGACTCCTCTAGCCGGAGTCGCCTCTTGGGCCAAGATCACAGCTGGGATCACCTCCGGGTTTTTGACTGGGGTAACAGCCTCCTCCACCGGACATGGTGACTCCTCGACCTCCCCTACGACTTCGGCCTCCTCCGTTTCTCCTCCTTCCTCTCCAATTATGTTGTAGGAGGGGATCTTCGAAAGTTCGAGGTGAGGGAGGGTCTCCTTTACCTTGGAAAGCCCATCATTGAAGCCGTGCTGGTAGGCATACAATGATGCTTCATCAATCTCTGTCTGAAATTATGAAGACATCTTGAAGTCAGCCACGGCATTGTCTATTTGCTTCCTCAAAGCTTCAGACTCCCTCTTGGCGACTTCGGCCTCCCTTTTGGTAGCTTCGGATTCTAGGATTGCCTCTTCGGCCCTCCTAGAAGCCTCCTCCACCACCTTGGACAGGCTCTCCATCCTCTCCTGGTTCTCCCTGGCAGTCCGCTCCAGGGATTCAACTTGCCTCCTGCTCCTATTCCACCCTGCCTCTTGTCCCGCTATCTTTGAGTGGGCGCTTTTCAGTTCGCCCTTCAGGTCACGAACTTCATCAGTCACCCGGACAAGACGGTCCTCCATGGATTGCTTCAGCTCCTCGGCTACTTCCCTGGTAGCCCTAGCAGTCTGAAGCTCCTCCTTGAGGTCGTAGATGAGGCTGTCCACGTTTCCCAAGCCTTCCTCCATGAAGGTGAAGTCATAGACCAACTACATCAAAAAAGAAGAATCGAGGGTCAAATAACTCTCAAGGCAAAGGAGGCGATGATAGTCATACCTGTTGCAGGGCGGTGAAGCCAGAATCGAACACCTTGAGGAAGATCCAATTTCGGAGAATTGCTAGGTTACGGGGCTGTATCGTATCCTTCAACACCTGTCTGGCCTTCTCCGGAACTAGCAGCTCTCCCATAGGCGGGAGCTCCGAAGGGTTTGTTGGGCGACCTCCAGCTGAAGAAGCTCCGTAGACGAACTCTCCTTCGACTTGCCACACCTTGCCCCTATCAGCAGTAGAGGGGCAAACCGGCGGCACATCCACTCCTTAAGGTGGGCCCCCCGTTGTGTCGATTGGGGAGGCCACCGCCGTTGGAGTCTCGACTGGGCAGGGCCTCGCTGGAACCTCTTCCACGGTTGCTGCATTTTTCCCCGAGGTGCCTCAGGAAGACGAAGTGCATTGGTCCCCTTCGGGACCATCTCTCCGAACTTTCTTTCGAGCTGCAGACCTGGTGGAAGGGGCCAGTGCCACCCTCCTCTATGAAATCTGGCAAAGCCAGCTCAAATTGTGCTTCATCCCACCACCTGCAGGCAATGGGATCACCTCAGTTAAATGAACTATAATGAAACCTAGAGAAGAAGGGCAGAAATTTCCACTGCTATACCTAGTGAGGGGAATTTACTGATTCCTGCTCGATGGAGGTTTGATGCGGACATCGAGATGAATATTGAACCTGATCATTTGACTCATATATCAGGACAGCCCAGTGATAGTTCGGCGAAGCCCAACCTAGATGTTTCGGTTTAGCTTCCAGCCCATGATGATTTGGGGATGCCAGCCTCGCCAGCAGGAAACGTGCGCAGGTCCAGACGCCTTCAAGGGAAGCAAGTATCAAATCTGACCCGTTTTTGGGATGAAAATAATTAATTAGGAATTGGGCTGAAGGCCCAATACAGTAATTGCATCCGTGAAGTTTCGGATCCGGGAAAACACCAGAGTCTTTAGTCTTATTATTATTATTTTATTAGTGGTGTGATCTCTTGATTTTTTTTTTTATAAAAAAAAAAAAAAAATCCGTTTGGGGTTTTCATGCAAGAGTCAACATGTTGGATTGTGTTACAATTATTTTCTCCCTCCATTGTTAGTCACGTGGGGGTCATTAATGCTTGTATTTTTTTTAAAACCCGAACCAAGAAAAGGTGAGCGTTTCTTTGTTTTGAAAAAAACAATTGCACGGTGTTTATTGGTGGGTGATTCTGTGGAAGGCCGCCAGCCACCTTGTTTTCCCCCTTGCACACACCAGGCCAAAAGCCCGGTTGGGAGAAGACGATTCCGTAAGGAATCTCTTCCTTCTGTTCCAAGTTCCTGATAAAAAAAAAAAAAAAGCAGGGACTCATGGTGAGAAACCCATCGTTCGTCCCTTCCAATCTTGAAGACCCGGATTGAAATTCGGTAGAGGGCTGGCAACGTGAGGAATCACGCTGCCCTTCCAGTGCTTGATCATTGCAGGTTTCAAAGGGATCTTCTCCATCTTGCTCAATCCTAGCATCCAAGAATTCTCAGAACCCGTTCTCGCAGAGCCGGGGTTTTGGTCGCTGCAGGCGTTTGACATCCGCCCTACACCAGCTTGGTATCAGAGCCTTGATCCATTCTTGATCTGTCCTTGATCCGTTCTTGATTAAAAAAAAAAAAAAATCTGCCAGCAACCATGGAGCAAAACAACGGAGAGCCTTTGATGCAGAACAAATAAAGGAATGCGATGCGGAAGTAAATTAAGATTAACTAATTTTTTTGTTGTTTTTATATGTTTGTAGAAGTTGGCTTCAAATCAAAGAAAAGTTAACCTAACATTGAAAGATACTAATATGATAATTGAAAGCACAATTTTAAGGAAACTAAATTATCAGAGTAGTTCAGAAGCAACGGATTGCTGGGGGTTGAGAAACTCCCAGACCTAGGGTTTCGCTCCGAACTTTCAGCAGAACAGAAATAAAGAGAAGAGATGGTTTACCTAACCAGACAATGATCTTCACAGATTTTGGTGGAAGAACTCTCCCGAGCAGATTGTTGGATCTTCGGATTCAGATTTCTTCGCAATGGATCCTCCAGTACTGGTCCTTTGGCGGGTTGGCTTCTCCTGAACTCAAGATCTGGAAGAGAAGAAAAACAATTGATGGAATCAGAGAGTCAAGGGAAGAATTTACCAGGTTGATGAACTTGAAGATTGAAATTGCTGAAAACTGGATTCTCCTGGAAGCTGATGTGATTTTCCTTGGAACTTGCTCTGGATCTGAAGTAGCCGGACTGGATCTGGATGAAGGTGGATGGCCTGGACTTGTAGAGAGAGAGAGGCCGTGGGAGATGGATGGATCTAGGGTTTGATGGATTGAAAATAATGAAGGGTGGCTAGGGTTTTGGGATTTCAAGTGGTTAACCTAGGGTTTTGGATAAAGATGGAGATCTCTCACCTCCTCAAGGCTCCAATGGAACCCGGATTACCCCCTCACGGAGCTCAACACTTAGAATAGTGTGGAAGAAGAGAAACCTAGGTCACTCAACACAAGAGAGTAGCAAAAAAATAATTTTCTTCATTGATTTTCAAAGTTACAAAGAGAGGTCTATTATATAGATCTAAAATTTTCTCCTAGCTTGTACAAATTTCCATGTGGGACTAAACTCTTCCAACCTCTAGATTAGGTAGAAAACCCCCTCTCTTGGTCGACCAAGACTTCAAAAAAAATTGGGACGGCCATAAAGGAATTTTTTTTGGAATTTTTATGGCGCCTCCTTTGGAGTTGGATTTGGATTTGGAGTCCTCCTCTTCTTATGGCATTTCTTCTTTTCTTCCACTCCAAGTTAAGCTCTTTGATTTTGATTTGAACTTCAATTGGATGTCCTTCTTTGATTTCTTCTCCAAGAGAAGTTTTCTTCCTTCTTTGCTTAGGTAAAATAGGCAGGTATGGGCGCCTCCTTTAAATTAGCTTCCAATTTGATTTTTTCTTCTTTGGGTGTGGGGACCATGACACTGGGATGCCTCTGTGGCGCCTCCTGGACTCTGGCGTGTGCTCGGAGTGTGGCTGGGCGTGTGGCTTGGAGTGTGGCCTCCACTTGCTTGAACCTTGATTTGATTGGAAGACAAATGTGGCACCATTTTGGACCAAATTGAAACCACATCGGGACTTGCACCGAGTCAACATGACTCAACAAAATTTAAATGGTGACTCAAGAAATAAATAAAAATAAATAAACTGGTTGACCAGGTCAACCTTTATTACAAATCCTAATTTCTCGGGCAATGTCAATCAGAGATCCAGATGGAGCTCTGAAGTCTTCTTCTGAGTCTGGTGCCCGCACCAATTCTCCCGGGGTGGGAGGAACTCGACCCTGTCGAGTAAGGCTCAAGTTGGCTCTGGTATCTCTCCAAGAGGTCTGGGTCCAATTCTTGTAATTCTTCTCGGGAGATCCAAGAGTCATCAGAATCTGGCCTTCCTTGCCAGCGGACCAAGTACCTTTGGTATCCTCGATTACGAGTAGAGATAACCTGATCATCCAGGATCTTTTCAATCTGCTCTTTCCTTACAGGCCAGTTTGTTGGTGGACACACAGGGTCGGGATCACTCTCAATGATTGGGTTAGGCTCAAAAGGCTCACTAGGAATCACAGCTGGCTCCCTGTACTCTACTAAGACTGTAATGTTGAAAGTAGAGCTAATGCCTAGTTCTGGAGGCAACTCGAGCACATAGGCATTGGATCCTACTCTCTTTACCACTCTAAATGGTCCAGCTCCCCTAGCATGTAACTTTCTAACGGTTCCAGGAGGAAACCGTTCAGGCCTTAACCTAATCATCACATAGTCTCCCTCAACAAAAGACTTGACTCGCCTTTGAGTATCAGCCAACTTCTTATAAGTTTCATTACTTAAATTTATTTTGGCATGAATTTCTTTATGCAAGTCTTTTACATGCTGTGCAAAATTCTCAGCAGATTCGGAGACTCGAGTGTGGACAGGTAAAGGGACTAGGTCAAGAGGTGTGTGAGGTTTGTACCCATGTACAATTTCAAATGGACTCTTACCCGTAGACCTATTGACCGAGTCATTGTACGCAAATTCTGCCCTTGGTAGGTATAAATCCCAATTTCTGGTGTTTTCACCAACAAGACATCTCAACAGATTTCCTAGGCTACGGTTCACTACTTCAGTTTGGCCATCAGTTTGGGGATGATAGGCAGTTGAAAACTTAAGTTTTGTCCCTAACTTATGCCAAAGGGTCTTCCAAAAGTAACTGGTGAACCGGACATCCCTATCTGAAACGATTGTCTTAGGTAGGCCATGGAGTCTAACTATCTCATTGAAGAAAAGTGTGGCTACCTTAGACGCATCAAAGGTTTGGGAACAAGGCAAGAAGTGGGCCATTTTAGAGAATCGGTCGACTACGACACAGATAGAATCATGTCTCCTCTGGGTCTTAGGTAAACCTAACACAAAATCCATACTCACATCTTGCCAAGGACGATCTGGGACAGGGAGTGGGGTATAAAGGCCAGTGTTTTGTTTTCGCTGTTTGGCAACAGCGCAGGTTCGACATCTAGCTACAATATTAGCTACATCCCTTTTCAAGCTAGGCCAGAAAAAGTGGTCTTCAATAGCTAGAATGGTCTTGTCTTTTCCAAAATGGCCGGCTAAACCTCCAGCATGGATTTCCCAAATCAAAAATTCCCTAAGAGAAGTTCTAGGGATGCAAAGCCTATTTTTGAAGAACAAAAAACCATCTACAAGGGTATAATCCTGGTGATTACTAGATGGTCCTTGAACTAGATCCTGATACACAGTTGTGAAATCCGGACAAGACTCATATTCCTCTTTGATTTGCTCAAACCCTATGACCTCAGTTCTAACAGAAGTTAATAACAGGGATCGGCGACTAAGGGCATCAGCTACCTTATTCTCAACTCCAGCCTTATGTTTCAGGACAAAAGTATAGGACTGGATATATTCTACCCACTTAGCATGCCTAGGGTTAAGCTTCTTTTGGGAGTTCAGAAATCTAAGAGCCTCATGGTCCGAAAATAGTACAAATTCCTGCGGTAGCAAATAATGTCTCCAGTAACGCAAAGCTTGCACCACCGCATAAAATTCCTTATCATAGGTAGAATACCTAAGCTTAGCATCATTAAGTTTTTCACTAAAGAATGCTATGGGATGATTCTCTTGGCTTAGGACTCCACCTATTCCTACACCTGAAGCATCACAGGCAACCTCAAATACTTTAGAAAAGTCGGGTAATCTCAGAATGGGTGCCTGGGTCATTTTCTCCTTAAGATCTAGGAAGGCTTTATGGGCTGACTTAGTCCAATGAAATTCTCCCTTCCTAATACAATCAGTGATAGGAGCAGCTAAAGTACTAAACCCCTTGATGAATCGCCTATAGAAGGTAGCCAAGCCGTGGAAACTTCTAACTTCATGCACATTGGTTGGCTTTGGCCAGTCTACTATGGACCTAATCTTCTCAGGATCGGCTGCCACGCCGTCAGGGGTTACTACAAAACAAAGAAAGATAACTCTACTAGTCATGAATTCACACTTCTTAAGATTACCGTAGAGTCTCTCATTCCTCAAAACTTGGCAGACTACTCTAAGGTGGCCTAGGTGATCTGCTGGGGTCTTACTATAGATCAGGATGTCATCAAAATAGACCACCACAAATTTTCCTATGAAAGCTCTAAGTACCTGGGTCATAATTCTCATGAAGGTACTAGGGGCATTGGACAACTCAAAAGGCATAACAACCCATTCATAAAGACCATCCTTAGTTTTGAAAGCAGTTTTCCATTCATCCCCGGGTCTAATCCTAACCTGATGATAGCCGCTTTTGAGATCAATCTTAGAAAAAACCATTGCACCAGCCATCATATCAAGCATGTCATCTAATCTAGGTATGAGAAACCTATATTTGATTGTAATTTTATTGATGGCACGACTGTCAACACACATCCTCCACGTGCCATCTTTCTTTGGGGTCAGTAAGGCTGGGACTGCACAAGGGCTAAGACTTTCTCTAATAAACCCCTTCCTCAATAATTCTCCAACCTGCTTTTGCAGTTCTTCATGCTCAGATGGATTCATCCTGTAATGGGGCAAGTTGGGCAAAGTCGCTCCTGGGATTAGATCTATGGCATGCTGGATATCCCTAAGAGGTGGAAGGTGGTCTGGCAAATCCTTGGGAAAGACATCCTCAAATTCTTTTAACACAGGTTTAACTTCTTGAGGAGGCTCTGAGGGTTCCGAAGTTCTAAGTTCCTTAGCAGTCAACATCCAGATGGGTGAACCACTATGAATTTCTTGTTCTAGATCCTTAGCACTGATTAGGTTCACTCCAGTTTTCATCTCCTTAACCTTACCGGCTCCTTTAGTTACCTTGTCCTTAGGGGGAACTGAATGGATCGTAATCTTCTTCCCATTGAAACTAAAGACACAGGTATTGGATTTTCCTAAGAGGGTGGCATCATGATCATACAACCAAGGTCTTCCGAGAATTATACTGCTCACCCCCATGGGTAAAACATCGCACCAAATCTTTTCGTGATAAGATTGCATTTGGATTTGGACTTGACATCTAGACTGGATGGGTATGGAGGTAGAATCTACCCAAGAAACCTTATAGGGGTTGGGATGGGGAACTGGGATTAAGCCTAATATCTTGACAGTGCTAGTAGAGATGGCATTTACACAGCTCCCACTATCTATGATGATCTTACATACCTTATCCCCTAATTTAAGAAAAGTCTGTAGGATGTTAGTCCTACGCCAATCCTCTTGAACTAGATTCTGGGATAGGATGCATCTTACAACTCCTAATTGGTCAGATTCATTGGGTTCCTCCTCTCCTTCATACTCCTCAACCAAATTCATTCCGGCCTCATAAACTTCTTCTTCAAATTCCTCACTGGGCTCGGAATTATCATTCTCTCCCTCTTCTATGTAAAGGGATCTACGTGGGCACTGGCTAGCAACATGACCTACCTTATGACACTTGAAACAGGCTATGGCAGTACACTGACTGGAAATGTGACCTGGTTTCTGACACTTAAAACAGGTGATATTTGAACTAGGGGTTCTCTGGGTGTCAGGTGCCTTACCTTTGTCCATGGGCCTAGGGGTAGAAGTACCCTGAAAAGGTTTACTAGGGATAACTTGGCTAGGTCCATTCCTTGGGATTGGGGCACTAACCCTAGAAGGTATAGGTCCTCTCTGAAATTTCTCAGTGTTCAGTGCAATCTGGTAGGCTTGGTCTAGATCAGTAACCTCTCTCAGAAATAGTTCTCTCTTGATATCTTCCCTCAGTCCAGCCCTAAATCTAGACAAAGTGACTTCGTGGGCTTCACTCACATCACATCTCATTAGGTATTCATCAAAAGTAGCTATGTAGTCTGAGACAGATCGGTTTCCTTGTTTCAGGTTTTGCCATTGGTCTAACAGGTTTTGCTGGTACGAAATGGGTAGGTATTTATCTCTCAGTTTTTCTTTCATACCCTGCCAAGTGGTTATGGGCTCAACATTCCGTCTCCTAGTGGTTAGCTCAATGTTCCCCCAGTATAACCTAGCTTGACGCACTAATTTCATCTTGGCAAACTTGTATTTCCTCTCCTCAGACATAGCATACCACTCAAAGTATTGATCCATCTCACCCTCCCAATCAGAATACACCTTAGGGTTCAGACTACCATCAAAAGTGGGTGCATCTAATTTGATGTTCCTGATGAACCTATCATCTCTATCTTCAGGCTCTGGGTCAGGCCTCCTATGATTAGGTTCAGGATCTCTATATAAAGGCCTTCTAGGCTCCTGATGTGGGTGAGGTTGAGGCACATTAAAATCGGGATCAGGAGTCCAATTCCGATGTCTAGGTTCTTCAACTACTTGGACTCGGTCCCTAAGTTGGGTAAGATCCTCATGAATTTGTGCGCTAAACTGGGCCACAGTGTTTGTCATATCCTGATTCATTTTAGCCATACTTTCAGTAAGAGTTCTGATCATGGCCTCTAAATCAGGTTGGGTTTGACCAGGTTGATATGGCACTCCGTTTCTGGTAGACATGATGATTCAAGCAAGCACACAAAATGAGACTAGACTAAATCGACTACTGGATCACACTAGACCTAGAGTCCAAACTAGATGCCCAATCAGAGTGGCAAGCTAGCCTATAGTAACTCAGGACTCAGCCAGGCAGGTGTAAGGGGAGTGTTAGGTCCCTGAATGCCAATCCTAGACACCAATCAGTGATTGGCCAGGTAGGCGGACCAGCACACAAGCCCTTCGGGAATGGATCCCTGAACCACCGTTCTAGACACTGAGTGCTAAGCACACACAGAATAACTCAGCAAACTGACTCAACACTAGCCTAGACCCGACCAATTGGTGTCCCTAGCCCACTAGGGCAAATTAGGTCTAACCGATTTTAAATTAGGTCTAGGTTCGAATGATTGGATGATGGTTTTGGGCTAAGGAGAGGTAATCAACTCCTCCCCTTATCTTAGATGCTCAATTGCCCTTAAGTAAATTATGAGATGATCACTCCAAAAAGAATTGAATTACAGAATACAAAAAACAGAGTTGCTGTATTTTAATTCTCAGAATTTTTACCGAAACCAATAAATCACAGAAAAATTATGGAAAATAGGTTAAATTATACTGGTTTCAACGAAGCAAAAATTATGCAATTCGGAGTTTTATGCAGGGAGAAATAATTCAGACAACAGGGAAATTACGGGCTGCAACTAGATTGTCTTCCCCGTTTATAATCCCTGCTACGAAGTTATAACCCAATGGATCCCCTACACGCCCTAGGAACACCCCGTGGAATGGGAGGAGGAGGCTTGCGCCTCGCTTAGTTCCTAGGACCGGACGTCCTGGGGAGTCTACTTCGAGCAGACAAAATAAAAAGAGAATAATCAAAGCAAGCAAGCAAATCAGAAACCCTAGACTGGGCTCTGATACCAAAAATGATGCAGAACAAATAAAGGAATGCGATGCGGAAGTAAATTAAGATTAACTAATTTTTTTGTTGTTTTTATATGTTTGTAGAAGTTGGCTTCAAATCAAAGAAAAGTTAACCTAACATTGAAAGATACTAATATGATAATTGAAAGCACAATTTTAAGGAAACTAAATTATCAGAGTAGTTCAGAAGCAACGGATCGCTGGGGGTTGAGAAACTCCCAGACCTAGGGTTTCGCTCCGAACTTTCAGCAGAATAGAAATAAAGAGAAGAGATGGTTTACCTAACCAGACAATGATCTTCACAGATTTTGGTGGAAGAACTCTCCCGAGCAGATTGTTGGATCTTCGGATTCAGATTTCTTCGTAATGGATCCTCCAGTACTGGTCCTTTGGCGGGTTGGCTTCTCCTGAACTCAAGATCTGGAAGAGAAGAAAAACAATTGATGGAATCAGAGAGTCAAGGGAAGAATTTACCAGGTTGATGAACTTGAAGATTGAAATTGCTGAAAACTGGATTCTCCTGGAAGCTGATGTGATTTTCCTTGGAACTTGCTCTGGATCTGAAGTAGCCGGACTGGATCTGGATGAAGGTGGATGGCCTGGACTTGTAGAGAGAGAGAGGCCGTGGGAGATGGATGGATCTAGGGTTTGATGGATTGAAAATAATGAAGGGTGGCTAGGGTTTTGGGATTTCAAGTGGTTAACCTAGGGTTTTGGATAAAGATGGAGATCTCTCACCTCCTCAAGGCTCCAATGGAACCCGGATTACCCCCTCACGGAGCTCAACACTTAGAATAGTGCGGAAGAAGAGAAACCTAGGTCACTCAACACAAGAGAGTAGCAAAAAAATAATTTTCTTCATTGATTTTCAAAGTTACAAAGAGAGGTCTATTATATAGACCTAAAATTTTCTCCTAGCTTGTACAAATTCCCATGTGGGACTAAACTCTTCCAACCTCTAGATTAGGTAGAAAACCCCCTCTCTTGGTCGACCAAGACTTCAAAAAAATTGGGACGGCCATAAAGGAATTTTTTTTGGAATTTTTATGGCGCCTCCTTTGGAGTTGGATTTGGATTTGGAGTCCTCCTCTTCTTATGGCATTTCTTCTTTTCTTCCACTCCAAGTTAAGCTCTTTGATTTTGATTTGAACTTCAATTGGATGTCCTTCTTTGATTTCTTCTCCAAGAGAAGTTTTCTTCCTTCTTTGCTTAGGTAAAATAGGCAGGTATGGGCGCCTCCTTTAAATTAGCTTCCAATTTGATTTTTTCTTCTTTGGGTGTGGGGACCATGACATTGGGATGCCTCTGTGGCGCTTCCTGGACTCTGGCGTGTGCTCGGAGTGTGGCTGGGCGTGTGGCTTGGAGTGTGGCCTCCACTTGCTTGAACCTTGATTTGATTGGAAGACAAATGTGGCACCATTTTGGACCAAATTGAAACCACATCGGGACTTGCACCGAGTCAACATGACTCAACAAAATTTAAATGGTGACTCAAGAAATAAATAAAAATAAATAAACTGGTTGACCAGGTCAACCTTTATTACAAACCCTAATTTCTCGGGCAATGTCAATCAGAGATCCAGATGGAGCTCTGAAGTCTTCTTCTGAGTCTGGTGCCCGCACCAGCCTTCCCTTCATGACGTTGTGGTGACCCAGCAGCAGATGATGGCTATTTTGCAAGCAATGATGGCACGGTTGGAGGTGCAAGATCGTGCTATACCTCATCAAGATCGTAATGTACCTGATGAACATCGAGAAGGTGATGCCGACCCTTTCTAGAATATTGAAGATCCTCCACCATTGCAAAAAGGGCAGCAACCGCGGCGTGATGTAGCACTTCCCAGGGATTTCGGACCGCCGCCTATTCATGACAATCAGACTCGTTGGGAGTTCGGGTTTCGGATTGAAATACCGGAGTTCAGAGGTGGTTTGAATCCTGATGAGTATGTGGATTGGACCCTGCAGGTTGATGATGTTTTCCGACTGAAAGAAGTGCCTTTGGACAAGCAAGTGCCGCTTATCACAATCCGATTCCGAGATCGAGCAGCAGCTTGGTGGCATGCACAGCACTACCGGAGGTATATGGATGGAAGGCCACCAATTGCATCATGGGCAACCTTGAAGCAGGAGATGAATCGGAAGTTCCTTCCTCAGAACCATGAACAGGTCCTTTATTCTAAATTGCATGGTTTAATACAAGAAAATCGAAGTATGAAAGATTATACTACAGAGTTCTACCGACTGGTGGCTCGAAATCGATTGATGGAGTCAGAACCGAGGTTGGTAGCTATGTATTTGCTTGGACTGCGATTCCCCATCCAGGATGCGTTGGCTCTGCATCGGATTAACAGTGTTGGTGATGCGCACATGCGGGCGCAAGCAGTGGAGCGGAGTTTAATACGGAATAGAGGGTTCCAGAGTAGAGGAAAATTATCTGGTCAGTTTTCGGGGCAGAGTTCTGGTAGTAGGAGTGCACCTCCTGTGGTGAGGCAACAAACTTCGGCAGTTCTTCCGAGACCTATAATGCCGAGTGGGGCTTCAGGTCCCCAGCAGAGGGTGGGCAGCAATCGAGCCAATGTTCGCTGCCATCGGTGTCATGACCTAGGACATTATGCCAATGAGTGCCCCAAGGCGCGTACCTAGTTACTTATGGAGGAGGAGCAGGAAGTTAAATTTCCCGAGGATAAGGAGTTCGAGGATGATATGTATGTGATTGACCCAGACCACATCTAGGGAGAGAGTCTGATCATTAGGAGGATGTGTCTTGCACCAAGAGCTGGTGGAGATTGGCGTCGGCACGATATTTTCTCAACAAAGTGCACTGTAGCTGGTAAAATTTACAAGGTAATTATTGATTCTGGAAGTTGGGAGAATATGATTGCTGAGGAAGTTGTGAAGAAATTGGGGTTGATGACTGAGCCCCATCTTCAACCATACAAGCTCGGCTGGGTGAATCGGGATGTAGATATTCAGGTCAGTTGACGCTGTAGGTTGGCTTTGTTTTTTGGTCCTCAGCTTGAGACGTCAATAGTAGCTGATGTTGTACCGATGGATGTGACACACATCATTTTGGGACGACCTTGGCAGTTTGATAATAAAGCAGTGTATAATGGTTACTCTCATACTTATATGCTGCGACCAGATGGGAGAAAAGTGATCTTGAAACTGCTACAGGACATGGCTGAACAGAAGGTAATAATTTGTTTGCCAAGCAGGGAGTTTGAGGCGAGTTTAGAGGGAGAAGATTTATGTTTTGTCCTGATTAATAAGCCAGAGGAGTTTGGCCAGAATGGGGAGCAGGAGCTACATGATCTTCCTCAGGAGTTGGTGTCAGTTTTAGAGGAATTTCGGGATGTTGTACGGAGTGAGCTTCCTGCGGGTTTGCCACCACTTCGAGATATTCAGCATGAGATTGATCTGATTCCGGGTTCTGTGTTGCCGAATAAGGCTCATTATCGAATGACCCCACAGCAGCATGAGGAACTGAAGAGGCAGGTTCAAGATCTTTTAGACAAAGGCTTTGTACGGGAAAGCATTAGCCCGTGCATGGTACCAGCATTTTTGGTGTCGAAAAAGGATGGTTCATGGCGTATGTGTGTTGACAGCCGGGCAATAAACAGAATTACTGTGAAATATAGATTTCCAATACCGAGGCTGGATGATATGCTAGATCAGTTGAGTGGTGCCGTGTTCTTTACTAAGATTGATTTGAAAAGTGGGTATCATCAGATCAGAATGAAGCCAGGTGATGAATGGAAGATAGCCTTCAAGACAAAGGAAGGCCTGTATGAATGGTTGGTGATGCCATTCGGGCTATCTAATGCTCCTAGTATGTTCATGTGAGTAATGAACCAGGTTTTGCGTCCATTCCTTAGTTCTTTTGTTGTTGCATACTTTGATGATATATTGATATACAGTAAGACAGCACAAGAGCATGTTAAGCATGTTTCACAAGTTCTAACAGTATTACGTGAAAATCAGCTTTTTGCTAACCCAGAGAAGTGTATTTGGATGGTAGACAAATTAATTTTTCTGGGATATGTTGTTACTGGTGATGGGATTCTTCCAGATAAAAGTAAGGTGCGAGCGATAGTGGACTGGCCAGCACCTACAACTTTAACTGAATTGAGATCCTTTTTGGGTCTTGCGGGTTTTTACAGAAGGTTTGTGAAGAGGTATAGTGAGATTGCTGCACCTTTAACAGACTTGTTGAAATTAAATCAGTTTGGTTGGAATGACACTGCTCAGGCAACATTTGATGAAATGAAAGTCAAGTTGACCCAAGCACCACTATTGGTTCTTCCAAATTTTGACAAGGTATTCGAAGTGGATTGTGATGTTTCGAAGACTGGGATTGGCGCAGTACTCAGCCAAGTTGGGAGACCCGTTGCTTTCCACAGTGAGAAGCTTGGAGGTGCCAAATTATTGTATTCGGTTTATGATTTGGAGCTATACGCCATTGTGAGGTCATTGTAACATTGGCGACATTACTTGATCCAGCGAGAATTTGTGCTATACTCAGATCATCAAGCATTAAAATTTCTACAGGGACAGCATAAGTTGAGCTCCAGACATGCAAAATGGGTAAGTACTCTACAGGAGTATACTTTCAGCATCAAGCATAAGTTAGGCACTTTGAACAAAGTAGCAGATGCTTTAAGTAGACGGAGTTTATTGATTGGTGCTATGCAAGTATATACCCTTGGGTTTGAAAGCATGAAGGATGATATCCGTGCAGATGAACATTTCCAGAGCATTGTGACTGAATTGGAAGCTGGAGGTCGATCTGACTTCGTCCTACATGATGGATATTTGTTCCATGGTAATTGTCTCTGTATTCCTAACACTTCACTGCGTGTATTGATTATTCAGGAGCTGCATAATCAAGGACATTTTGGAAGAGACAAAACTGCATGGTTAATTCGTCAACGGTTTTATTGGCCTGGGCTTGACCGAGATGTCAAAACCTTTGTGAAGAGATGCCGTTTGTGTCAGGAATCCAAAGGATCAGATACAAATCAAGGTTTATATACCCCTTTACCAATTCCAGATGAGCCGTGGCGAGAGGTATCTATGGATTTTGTTGTTGGTTTACCACGGACAGTGAGAGGTCTAGACTCAATTATGGTAGTCGTAGATCGGTTCAACAAGATGGCTTGTTTCTTGCCATGCAAAACGATATTTGATGCGTCGAAAGTAGCTGATCTTTATTTTTCTACAGTAGTTCGACATTATGGGTTACCATCGTCGATTGTTTCGGACCGAGATAGCAAGTTTATGGGGCATTTCTTGCATGAATTGTGAAAAAAGTTGGGTACAAAATTAAAATTCAGTAGTCCCTATCATCCTCAGACCGATGGGCAAACCGAGACTGTCAATCGAAGTCTTGGTAACTTGTTGAGAGCCAATGTGCAAGAATTTAAAAACTAGGATGTATGCTTGCCAAAGATTCAGTTTGAGTTCAATTCTTCAGTAAACCGTTCTACTGGTTTTGCACCCTTTCAGGTATTGTATGGATTTCTGCCAAGAGGACCACTTGACATTTTACCTGTTGATGTGTCAAACAAATCAAGTAAGAAGATAGAAGATCGAGTGGCTGATCTACGTAAGGTGCACGCAACTGTTAAAGCCAATCTAGAGCAAAATTATGCCAAGTATAAGGCTAAGGCTGATCAGACGCATCGACAGCAGACTTTTGAGGTTGGTGATTTGGTATGGGTCTTCTTGCCAAGAGAACGATATCCACAGGGGGCCTACACCAAACTCAAACCAAAGAAAATTGGTCCTTGTCAGGTGTTGGAGAAATTTAGTGACAATGCCTACCGAGTTGAATTACCAGACGATGTCCTTATTTTTGATGTATTCAATATTTGACATCTAACCCCTTATGCAGGTGATAATTCAAGCTTGAGGACAAGCTTTTCAGAGGAAGGGGAGAGTGATGCGGATATCAAGATGAATATTGAACCTGATCAGTTGACTCATATATCAGAACAGCCCAGTGATAGTTCGGTGAAGCCCAACCCAGACGTTTCGATTTAGCTTCCGTCCTATGATGATTTAGGGGCGCCAGCCTCGCCAGCAGGAAACGTGCGCAGGTCCAGACGCCTTCAAGGGAAGCAAGTTTCAAATCTGACCCGTTTTTGGGATGAAAATAATTAATTGGAAATTGGGCCGAAGGCCCAATACACTAATTACGTCCGTGAAGTTTCGGATCCGGGAAAACACCGGAGTCTTTAGTCTTATTATTATTATTATAATTTTATTAGTGGCATGATCTCTTGATTTTTTTTTATAAAAAAAAAAATCCGTTTGGAGTTTTCACGCAAGAGTCAACGTGTTGGATTGTGTTACAATTGTTTTCTCCCTCCCTTGTTAGTCACGTGGGGGTCATTAATGCTTGTATTTTTTTTAAAACCCGAACCAAGGAAAGGTGAGCGTTTCTTTGTTTTGAAAAAAACAATTGCACAGTGTTTATTGGTGGGTGATTCCGTGGAAGGCCGCCAGCCACCTTGTTTTCCCCCTTGCGCACACCAGGCCAAAAGCCCGTTTGGGAGAAGACGATTCCGTGAGGAATCTCTTCCTTCCGTTCCAAGTTCCTGATAAAAAAAAAAAAAAAAAATAGGGACTCACGGTGAGAAACCCATCGTTCGTCCCTTCCAATCTTGAAGACTCGGATTGAAATCCGGTAGAGGGCTAGCAACGTGAGGAATCACGCTGCCCTTCCAGTGCTTGATCGTTGCAGGTTTCAAAGGGATCTTCCCCATCTTGCTCAATCCTAGCATCCAAGAATTCTCAGAACCCGTTCTCGCAGAGCCGGGGTTTTGGTCGCTGCAGGCGTTTGACATCCGCCCTGCACCAAGGTTCCTCTCTTTCAACAACTCCAGGATAGGAGTAACTTCCGAGTTGGTCAAAAGATCATAATCCAACTGATCAACCGCCAAGACTTTCTTTTTGTCATTGGAGGTCAGGCGAGGCTTCTTCCACTCAGTGTCGAAGCCCCATGGGTTGAAGGACAACACAAATACAAAGACAGGTTTCTACCCAAGGATGGCACTGGGCATATCCTTAATCACCTTGTGGCCCGATCTAGGACCGATCACCCACCATCCGTTGCTGTGGAAGTTCCTCTTGAGGATGAAAAGGGCCGAGAACAAGTTGGTCCTAGGCTCTACATTGGCGATGCTGCCCATGACTAGGAACCCGTAGATGTTTCTGATGCTGTTTGGGGTTAACTGCGCTGGCACCCCTTGGTACAAGCAAAAAATTTTAACAAAGAAGGGGTGCAGGGGAAACCGAAGACCAACCTTCAGGTGATCTTCGTATACAGCTAGGCACCCAGGGGGAGCTTGGTTCGCCCGCTCATCGGGCGCAGGGAGGACAAAGGGAAATTCCTCAGGAATGCGGTAGCATTCCCAAAGAAGGGTTGCCTTGCTTTGAGAAATCGAGTTGGGGACCGACTCCAAACCTACTGTATCTCCGACCCCCGAGGGCCCAACCTGCTTCCCTTGACTCTCTACGATCTCTTCCATGACAAAGGAATGAAGCAAAGGGGTGGAAAGAGGATTCTACCTGAAGAATAGACTGGTACTCCAGAATGGTTTGGGCGGAGAATGAAATGAGGTTGAAGAAGCTTCCTTGCCCAGACCTTCACCCTTCCCCAAAAGAAAAGTAAGGGTCTCTGGACCCCCACAGAGGATTAATTTGACTCAAGGTTAACCTGAAAGGTAACCCACTTGCAACTGACCGCCAGGATAAGATCTATCCTTCATCCAACGGGTAGAGAACAGCCACCACAACTATCCAAATCCCAACCAAAAGATTGCCTCAACCACTATGCAACGGGACGAGGAGAGATAGCCTCAAGGTTACCTACTTCTCCTCAATCAGGGAATGGCACCTATCCACCATCTGATTCTCAGATCATGATGGGCAACCCAATAGAGGTCCCGTAATCATTTACTATGCCGTCTCTCAGGAAGAAAGCGACAAGGCTATAATACTCTCACTTCTCGAGGCAGATCTTCACTTCCATAACTGAGAGTAGGGGAGCAACTGTTGGGATATCCTGGTTTAGCTACGAACCAGGCTCTGGTTCAGCTACGAACCAGGCTCCGATTCGACTTATCGAAGCCCCGGTTCTCCGGACTACGGACTTCGGACTAAGTGAAGGCCAATTGTAAGCAACACAAGGCTTCACACCGAACTACAACATCCGAAGGCCAATCCTTCGGGTAGCACCTTCGGCCCCGGCCGAAGTCTGAACTACTCATCGACTTCTGAAGGCACGAACTTCGGTCCTCGCCGTAGACATGATCTCTGGCCTCGGGAAAATATCAAGCCTTCGACCCACGCAAGGGAAAACCCGAAGCTTGAACCATAATCTGTTCCAAAAAGAAAACTGTAACCAATGGTTACAATCGACACTCATCATGCCATGATCATGGCATGTAATTCCTGCAGCCACGCCTCCAATATGGCCGGAACCTCTCATTGACAACCCACGATCACCAATCATGGGAGTGAATGGCTCCCCATGATCTCTGGGAAAAAAGCGGGCCACAGACCGGAGGCCATCTTTTAAATATGGGTAAGAAGGATGGCTTGAGAGGTACGCATGAATAATCTCGCAAATACACATTTTTAATCTCCAAGAACTCTTTTTCTCTTCCACTCTCGACATCTTCCCCATTCTGTGGCTGAAATCCGTCACTGACTTAGGGATCGGAGTGTCCTCCACCGAAACAACTTCGGCAAGGGACCTATTTTGCAGGTGAACCAGGGAGTGGTCCTGCGATGCAGCAGCTCTGACCGGCTGATCCAGGGACTCCATGCCAACAACCCTGATACCTCTATAACTTGGATATCTTATACTACAAAGTTTTTATGTATTTCATATACTGCACTAACGCATTTCCTTATATTGCAAGTTTTTAATCTCCTTGCTCAGTGTTTGATCATCATCAAAAAGAGGAGGATTATTGATCCTAGAAATGATTTTGATGATTACAAAATGTTGCCCAATAATGATGCAACCCAAGAGGGGGTGTGAATTGGATTTTATAAAACTATTTGAACTATTTCAATGGATATAAAACAAGTTTGTGCTAATTATAATTAAGTACTTGTGTTTTGCTAAAGTGTTTGTGTGCTTAATAAAAATATGCAACGAAATTAACAAAGTAAATGCAAGAGTAAATAAGCAATAAATAAGAGCAATCACAAACACAAGAAGATTATAGTGGTTCGGTGCACTTCAAGGTACCTATATCCACTCCCCAAGTTCTCCTTGAAAATTTTACTATAATCACCTAGATTACAATCAATTAGTTTTCCAGGCTTACTAATCAAAGACCAACTTATTTTTCCGGGCTCGCAAGTCAAAATCTCTTGTTGGTTTTATAACTTAGGCTAACCAACAACCTCCGATGGTTTTATAGGCTTACCAACAACCTATGTTGGTTTTACGGGATCACCAACAACCTAGTTGGTTTTGATACGAAGGCTTACCAACAACCTTGTTGGTTTTCACACAAGGCTCATCAACAAACCTCTTTGATTTTCTAAGGCTCACCAAAAATCTTAATAAACAAAGTAAGCACAATATAAAAAGAATACAATAAAAGCTTTCTTAAACAAAGCAAATATCTCTTTGAAATCCTTGATTGTTGATGAAGAACTTGTCTTTAAGTTGTTGAAGCCTTTGATTGTAGCTTGATGATGTGAACTTGGATGCACTCTCTTATCTTTGGAAGCTTGAAGGCTTGAACCACTCAACTCTTGAATCCTTGAAGGATATCCAATAATCTCATCAAAGGATTGCTTCTCCATTTGATTTTTGGTATTTATATAACTCTCCAAACCATAGATGACTGTTTATGACCGTTGGGAATGAAAAACTAGTCATCTAAAGTAAGTTGGATTCAATTCTGTACTTCTAAAAAACTAGCCATTACTCCAAGTGTCGACACTTGAATCTGGTGAGTCGATACTTGATTTCTGTGAGTCGACACTTGGTTTCTGTGAGTTGATACTTGATTTTTGTGAGTCGATACTTGGATCAGCTCAAGGAAAAAATTCTGGATTTTCATAGTTCTGTATTTTTCTTGTTCTCAGGCCTTGAGTCGATACTTGAAGTTCTTCATGAGTCCACACTTGCTTATGCCAGTACTGAAACTTGCTGAAACTTCTCCAAAATTAATTTTTAGTTTCTTCAAGTTCTTCCATATCAATTTTAAAGTCCATATACTTGATTTTTCATTAATTTAAGGACTTTCTTCAATTAAAAGCATGTATTTCTTCATTCAACATGGATGAGTACTAAGATCTGATAAATATACTTAAAAATATAATTAGTACTCATATATACTTAAACATTTTGTCAATCATCAAAATCAAGATCATAGTCAACAATCTCCCCCTTTTTGATGATGATAAAATTTTTAAGTATATGAATAGGGTAAGCTTAAGAGATTAACAATAGTATAAACATGTAAGCTCAAAATCAATAAGCATCAAGCTCTCCCTCAAAATATGATCCAAAAAATTTTCAAAAATTCTTCAAAACAGTCAAAATATGCAAAATTTTCAAATTTTCTCTCTTACTAATTCTTCCATTAAGATTAAAATATTTTATTTTCTTCTTTTCCTTTTGCATTTTCTTTCATTTCTCATATAATTTTTCATGTTTATCATATCTTTCCCATTTTCATACTTAACATTTTTCTTTCCCTTTTTGTCATCATGAAAAAGGGTGAAAGGGAATATAAAATGAGAATGAAGGTGGAAAGAATAGCAAGTAGATCATCAAAATTAATACATGAAATCAATTAATCATGGTACCAATTAAATATGATACTAATCGAACATGATACCACAAAAATGACTTGCACATGCAAAAAATAATTCAATATATATTAGCTCTAATATACATAACTGATAGCAAGATAACAATCCATTCACCTCACTTATTCATGGGATAAGACCACAGTAGCACCCCAACATATCATAAGAGATCCCATTGAATGGGAAGAGAAGGTCTTTAAACCCTACTTATCTCTAGGACCGGATGACCATGGTGACAAACCCAATCCGAAGTATTTACTAGGAGCTCTTTTATCTCCTTTTTTAAGATTTTTAGTAAATCTTGATATAAAAATTAAATGTAATTCCCCTCAAAGGATTTGATTTGAAAACAAGGAGAATGAGTATCAGAGCAATATAAGTAAAGCATAATATCAAGAAAATATTCAAAACATCATATGTATATAATGATAACAAATCTTTGGATGCTCCCCCTAAATGTTATTCCCCCTTAAAAATATGTATCTATTGAGGAATAAAACAAGAAAGCACAAGCATCATAATTTCAGTCAATTTGAGATATGAACAAATATACTAAGTCTAAAAGCAAAGATTTGAATTTTCAAGATATACAAAATTTTCAAAATGCAAGGGATTGATCATCATGATTTCAAATTTATTTGAAATGAATTGATTTCCATACAGATACTAGAAGTAATTTAATAGCAAATCTAGCTATTGGAGCAAGGGTTTATCAATATGTATACCTTCTATAAAATGTAACCCTTAACTACTAGTTCTATACTTGTTCCAAATCATTTCTTGTCTAAGCATGGATACAAAATAGAATACATTTCATAAAAACCATATGGTTTGAAAAGATTTTGATTACCCATACAAAAGTTAGAAGTAATATAGTACCAGGTTTAGCTACTGGAGCAAGGATTTATCAATATGCATACCTTCTTCTTAAATGTAATCCTTAACTACCAGTTCTAGTCTTGATCCAAATCATTTCTAACTTAAGTATAGATGCCAAAATTGAAAATACATAAATCATAATATTTCACTTGAAATAGTTTAAAACTATATTAATTAAAATTAAGTGAAAGTCCAATAATCACAAGTTTAATCTTGAGAGCATGAAATCCATCAACATCAAAAAGTTCATGATCACAACAAATGAATATTAATCTAAATTGATTCTAATTAATCAATTGAAATAATTTTCAAAGCAATATACAATATTTGTAATAAATATTCAACTACATTTTCAATTATGGATTGAAATGTTTAGAATTTACCAATATGTATAATCCTTCCTTTACCATTTAGTCTAAAATGTAGCTTGTCCACTCTTTGTATTATCTTGTATAGCCACCTTTCAAAAACTTTCTTTCTTCATGTTGGGCTGCAAGGCACTCCTACAAAATACACTAGGTGGACAATTTTGGTACCCAAACTTTTTTGGGTCCTTTAGGGTTAGTAACTATAGTTCCTTTTGGAATCCAAATTTTTCTTAATCTACAAAGATATGCATTAAGTCCAAATTTTTCATATTTAAAGTATGCAATATTGGAAGAAGTAGAAACAAAGAAATTCTTATTTTTCAACTCAAGATTTTTGTTTTTCTTTAAAAGATCATTATTTGATACAAAAATCTTGGACCTTGTTAGAATTTTTATTTCATTCAATAAAATATTTTTCTTATTTGAAAACTGATAACGTATATCTTTCAAATCAAAATTTCTTTTTCTAAAATTTCTTTTTCTTTAGAAAGATTGTTCTTATCATTTTTTAAAACATCAATCTTTATATTTGAATCATGATTTTTATTGGCAAGATTGGTGTTCTCAAGAGAAAAAGAATCTACATTTCTTTTTAATTTCTTGTGCTTATTTTTTAATGCTTTGTATTCATGCACAAGATCATTAAATGTATCATGTAATTCATTAAAGATAAAATCATATTCATTTTCAGAGCATACCTTTTTCTCATTTGCCATGAAGCAAAGATGTCCAACTTCTTGTTCATCATCCGAACTTAAATCTTTGCTATCGCTCCAAGTTGCCATCATAGCTTTGAATTTCTTTTTGGCCTTGAAGGCTATTATCTTTTTCTTCTCTTGATCAACAACAACTTCTCCGTGCTATAAATTCAACTCATGGGTCATGAGTGAACCAATAAGCTCCTCCAAAAGTAGGGTATCAATATCTTTGGCTTTTTGGATCGCCGTTACCTTTGGATCCCATGATATTGGCAAAGACCTAAGAATTTTATTAACCAAATCAGCATTAGTATAGACTTTACCAAGACTTTTCAATTTATTAATAATATTCATAAATCTTCCATACATATAAGATATAGATTCACAGTGTAGCATTTTAAATATTTTAAAAGAATGTACAAGCAAATTAATTTTAGTATTTTTCACTTGAAGAGTACCCTCATGAATAATTTCAAGTGTGTCCCATATCTCCTTTGTCGATGTGCATGTGGAGATCGTATTGAATTCATTAGAGTCCAATGCATAATAAAGTAAGTTCATTGCTTTAGCATTAATTTTAAATTGCTTAATGTCATATTCATTCCAATCCTCTTCAAGCTTTGGAATGGAAATTCCATTAACCAAAATAGAAAGAATATAAGGACTATTAACAATCATTTTCCAAAGATAATAATCTATAGATTGAATATAAATGAGCATGTGTATTTTTTAATATGTATAATTAGTGCCATTAAAAAATGATGGTCTAACACTAATACCTACAAGGGTTACTATGATCTTTTACTCAAAATCATTAGATTTTCAAACAGAGTACCGAGCTCTGATACCAATTGTTATCTAGTGATGATGCAACCCAAGAGGGAGGGTGAATTAGGTTTTATAAAATTATTTGAACTATTTCAATGGATATAAAACAAGTTTATGCTAATTACAATTAAGTACTTGTGTTTTGCCAAAGTATTTGTGTGCTTAATGAAAATATAGAATAGAATTAACAAAGTAAATGCAAGAGTAAATAAGCAATAATTAAGAGCAATCACAAATACAAGAAGTTTATAGTGGTTCGGTGCACTCCAAGGCACCTACATCCACTCCCCAAGTTTTTCTTGGGAATTTTACTATAATCATCAAGATTATAGTCAATTAGTTTTTCGGGCTTACTAATCAAAACCCTAACTTATTCTCCTGGGTTCACAAGTCAAAACCCCTTTATTGGTTTTATAACTTAGGCTAACCAATAACCTTCGATGGTTTTACGGGCTTGCCAACAACCTATGTTGGTTTTACGGGATCACCAACAACCTAATTGGTTTTAATACAAAGGCTTATCAACAACCTTGTTGGTTTTCACACAAGGCTCACCAACAAACCTCTTTGGTTTTCCAAGGCTCATCAAAAATCTTAATAAACAAAGTAAGCATAATATGAAAAGAACATAATAAAAGCTTTCTTAAACAAAGCAAATATCTCATTGAAATCCTTGATTGTTGATGAATAACTTGTCTTCAAGTTGTTGAAGCCTTTGATTGTAGCTTGATGATGTGAACTTGGATGCACTCTCTTATCTTTGGAAGCTTGAAGGCTTGAACCACTCAACTCTTAAACCCTTAAAGGATATTCAATGATCTCACCAAAGGATTTCTTTTCCATTTGATTTTTGGTATTTATATAGCTCTCCAAACCATAGATGACCGTTTATGACCGTTAGGGATGAAAAACTAGCCATTTGAAGCAAGTTGGAATCAATTATACACTTCTAAAAAACTAGCTGTTACTCCAAGTATCGACACTTGAATCTGGTGAGTCGACACTTGATTTCTGTGAGTCGACACTTGGTTTCTGTAAGTCGACACTTGGGTTAGCTCAAGATAAAAATTCTGAATTTTCATAGTTCTGTATTTTTCTTGTTCTCAAGCCTTGAGTCGATACTTGAACTTCTTCATGAGTCAACACTTGCTTGTGCCAGTACTGAAACTTGCTGAAACTTCTCCAAAATTAAGTTTTAGTTTCTTCAAGTTCTTCCATAACAATTCCAAAGTCCATATACTTGATTTTCCATTAATTTAAGGACTTTCTTCAACTTAAAACATATATTTTTTCATTTAACATGGATGAGTACCAAGATCTGATAAACACACTTAAAAATATAATTAGTACTTATATATACTTAAATATTTTGTCAATCATCAAAATCAAGATCAGAGTCAACACAAAATATTGGAGCATAAATACTATACTAATACTTTTCAATTTGCTAAATATATTTTTGTAGAGAGCTTTCCAATGGATAATCATCTTTTGAAAACCTTATAGATTATTGAAACTGTTTGTGAGCCATTATAATAATAAGTTAGCTCTCAAGGTTCATTATAAACCTCTATGTATCATGGTAAATCCTTTAAGAGAGTTTCTATATCATGGGAGGAATAGAGAGTTCAATTATTGTAATTAAAAGTATTTGAGTAGGTTAGAAAGCCCATGTATATCCTTAGAATCTCTTAGAAGACCTTTGGAAGCATTATGGAGCCAAATTACAACAATTTCCTTGAAAAATTGAATTTTTAGTTGAAAGAGCTAACTCCCATCAAGAGAGCCAATTCTAGCATGACATGATGGCACGACATGCAAACTAGCACCATACAGAAGAGCCGACTCCCTTTAGGCAAGCCTTCTCTCTTAGATAGGCAAAGAGTATGGTTTCTGGATACAATTCAAAGAAGCCTTCTTTCAAAATTAGAGCTTTCTCTCTCAGACAGGCAAAAAGCATAAATTTTTAATCCAGTTCAAAAGAGCTGACTCCTGAGATTAGAACTTTCTCTATCAGAATAATAGAGAGCTAGTTTTCTGGTTACCATTCATTAAAGCCAACTCCTCTCAAACAAGCCGACTCTCATTCCATGAATTGCTACAGTAATGGCTAGTTCCAGAATTTATAAAATTCATTTTCTAAGGTTTATAAGGGCTATATTTTGCTTCCCAACATCTCCAAATGGCTAAAAATGGCTAAGAACCAATGTCAAAACAATTGGAGAGTATAAAAGAGAGGATTAAAGTCAAAGAAAAGTAATTCTTTGAACATTCTTGAGAAGATTTCTTGTCAATCATTGCAAACAAGAGAGAACTCAAGTGCTATCACATGAAAACTCAAGAGTTTGTTTAGTTGCTCTATTTCCATGTTTTTAAGGTGTTATTTATTTTAGCAGGGAGCTAACACTTGGAATTGATTTAGGTTTTAATTGGTTGATCTTGGAAGACTAATTAGAATGTTTGCGAGCTTGAAAAATATTTATTATATTTAGGTTATTTGTGAGCCTAGAAAACATTCGTTGTATTTGGATTTTTATTTGTGAGTCCAGGGCAAAATAAACTAAATGTATTCTTATGAGAATATAGTAAAAATCCCAAGAGATCCATGGATACTGGACATAGGATTTGGGATTACTCTAAAATAGTATAAATCTTATTATATTTGTGTATTTGTTTTTCTCTCTTTCCCTCCTATATTTTAGTACTTGCACACTTCACTTAGCATAACACTTGGCTCACTCACTTCCTTTGAGTTTCAAAGGCACATACTTATTTTAATTTTTTTAAAAATCTAATTCACCCGCCCTCTTAGATTGTCGATCTTGGCAACAGCCTTGAAGAATGCTAATAATTGAAAAATAACTATAATAACTTATTTTGGCATTGATGATCTTAAAGCCAGTGGAAGAATATCTTGCATAGTGTATGACCATTATGGCTTTTAAGATTTGAAAGTTTTTGCTTTTTAGATTTACACATCATGAAATATTTGATACATATCCATCAAAATCTTAATATTTTTTAAACTTATTAAGAAAAGATCTTTTTCTCGACTAGACATTGTATAACATGCATGAGGAATATAAGTTTTATATTTTCAAGCATTTATAAATGAAGCTCCTATCGAATGCCCATTTCTTTTAAATCAAGATGTGCCTTCATGTTCTTTTTGGTCTTTTCATTGAGGTTTAATATTGTTCTAATAAAATTATCACAATCATTCTTTTTTATATGTATGACATCAAGATTATGTTGAAGTTTATTAAACTCTCAATAAGGTAAGTCAAAGAAAATGCTTCTTTTCTTCCATAATTGTTTAGGAGGCTAATATGTAGATACTGTCATTGTATCATCATCCTTTTCATCCTCAAAGAAGTTGCTACATCCTCAAACACTGCTGCATCTATAGTGCTAGCATTGACTTCCTCTGATACTTTTTCTTGTATTGAGCTTTCAACATCATCCCTTCCTCTTTTTTTAAAAGATTTTGTCATCTTATCATAGCTATGATTGATAGACCATATTTGTCTATGAACATCAATTCTAGAAGGTGGAATTAAAGTAGATCCTAACTCTATAGTATCATCAAACAAATCTTTTTAAAATTGAAATGGATGATTTGCTTGCCACCATTAATCATATCCCATATAATAATTTTTTTCTCCATGTTTTTGCCAAATTGAATGGATTGAATCACCACAAAGACATGCAACCTACCCCTTAGTGCTCCAGCTAGATAAATAAGTATATACAGAAAAATCATTAACAGTCCATAATAGAGCTACCTACAGTTTGAATGTTTGGCCAATTGAAATATCTGCATCGATACCCTCCCACAACTATTTCAATTTTTCTATTAAAGGTTGTAAGAAAACATTAATATCATTGCCTAGACCCTTATCATTCGGAATGACCATTAACAAAATAAGTGAAGATTGTTTTATATATATCCATGGTAGCAAATTATAAGGAATCAAAATAATTAGTCAAGCGCATAGATAGAACTCAAAGTCTGAAATAGATTGAACCCATCGTGGCTAAACTCAACTTGATACTGTGAACATCAGAAATAAAATCAGGATGTCTATCATCAAATGCATTCCATACTAAATTATCCATTGGATATCTTAACATTTCATCCTTTAGCACATTATTCATTATGTCATCTCATTGATAAAGCTATCTTTGATCATGCATAGATCCTTCTTAATCTAGGTATGAGAAAATGGTATTGCAATACCTTGACCGATTTTTGTTTACTCCATGTTGCATCCAATTCATTCATTGCATCACTCTCATTTTCTTTTTGCTTCACCCATCGAAGATCCACATACATGGCGTGACTCTTGATCAACATATTTTTCCCGGTATAATGTACAATCATTTAGATAGCTATAAATCTTTTCATATCCAAGATCTAATTCTTTTACTATTTTTTGGCTTCATAACAAGATGTTGGTAGACTAGTGCCCTTTATTAATGCATCATTTAATAACTGGAGCATCATAGTAAAACTCTTGTCCGACCATTCATTCAAATATTTCAAATAAAATAAATATACAAGAAAAGAAATCTTCAAAAAATTCTTACAACTAGGATATAATTCTTGATCTACATCTCTTATCAACTAATGATACCGAGCTATCCCATCATTAACTGGATGTATAGGCTCCTCATTATGCATTGGTTTAATAAATGCGGATTCCTCAGGTAGCCAAACTGCTACTTGTCCATCACTAAAATCTCCAAGATTTTGATCATCGAGTTTAAAAATATCTCTAAACAAATCTCTCATATCATCAAAATCAGATATATATTCAATATAAAAGGGTTGGTTGCATGGAGATTGTAACATTGACTCTCCATGAAAAATCACCTGGTATAATATCTAAAAAAACTATTCAATACCAAATATTCTTCAACAATTTGTAGATATAGAGAACTAGAATTTACATATTTTTGGCATGGATATAGAATCTTCTCATTGATACTACTTTTCTCCATATCGAGTTTAATAAAATCTTTAAGTCTATCTATATATTCTTTGCTATTCCTCGATTTATTTATCCTACTCTTATCAATTAAAAGATAAAATTGACTGAAATAATAATTTATCTAAAAAAAATACAATAATAGATTTAATGTTGCATGCATTATAAATAAATATTTAAAGGAATAAAAATATATTAAAAATATATTAATTTTATAGATCAATTATAGTAATAATAAATATATCATATTACCAACTAATAGGTAAAGATAAGTCCTATTATATTCAGGAATTGCATTAATTTTATTGGTCAATTACAGTAATCAAATAATATACAATAAAGGTCGAAAGAAATTTTAGCAATATTTTTTTAGTTCTCCCCACATGATTGAAGATATGTGAGTATAACTAAAAAAAATGCTATCCAAAACTTTTTCGAACCCTATGCATTCTGTTTGATTACTATAATTATTGTAAAATTATTAACAATTCTCAAACTATCCAAACTAGATAATCAATTGATCAAAGTACATAATTCTTAGACTTATATAAAAAATATATATGTACAGATGCCATAGAATATGTACCTTAATTAATTGATAGGTCTATGATTCTATGCAATGCAAGTTTTCTAAAAATAAATACCTAATTAACTAGATAAATTATCATAAAATTATAAAACATGAATATACCAATAAATCTATAACCAGATATTGCACTTGGTAATGTAAGAGTAACCCATGATGCAAATAATATAATTAAACATGAAGAAAGAGTTAGAATTTTCATATTGAATGAAGTCAACAGTGAGCTAGTTGCCACTTGACCCTTGCACAAGGGCTACTTGCCCTAGACACCGGCTAGGACCCGAGGTATATTCTGGGCCTTTTATATTTAGATTTAAAATATTATATTTGATAGCTTACATCTTTATATTACAATCCCTAAATCTAGTTAACCTTGCTATAGCCTACCACATATTCTACATGCACATACATACATACACAAACACACACAAGTATATATATAAATCTTAAAAATGGAGTAGCTTTTTAAGGAGATCAAGACAAAATTGGTACTTGGGCTCTAAAATATATTCAATCCCTTGACCACAATAATATAAAATACAATCATTGGCAATCTGCAATTAGAAAAACCTCATGAAGCAAACCATAAAGATTGGTGGGCAGAAACAACCAAACATCTCTAATATGTTTTCAATTCGATCAAGAGAAGCTCTGAGTTGCAAAAGCCATCAAATGCACATAATATTTCCATTCTAACATATCATCAAACCAATTGAAAAATAGTCCTATTGGCTCCAATTATTTCAAAGTAATTGAAAATTATACGGTTCTCATTTCTCATAAAATAGGACTTAAGAGAAGAAAAAGAAAGACTATTGAGCAGCATATTATCACTAGCCAAGCTTCATGGAGGTAGGCAATGCATGAATTTGGAGAGTACTAGTAAGGATAACATGTTTATTTGAAAAAGTGAAAATGAAATCTAGCATATAACCAGATTGTCTGATAAGTATGTATCCCATAAGCAAGAAATCTCCAAGTCCTTGAGCAATCTGCAATGTCTACAAAAAAAATGATATGAGCTAATTACAAAGAGAAAGGTCCACAAGCATCACTCAAAAAAAAAATAGCTTACCTGAATTCAGTAACAAGTTATAATAGACATGTAAACATAATGAAGCAAGCAAGCACACATGCATGCATGCATGCACAGGGTCGGCTACTAGGCAAAGGTTTGACTACATTTGAAATGGTAAGGAGCTAATGCGCTCAACCACATGGATCAAAAGATGGATTAAAACAAGCAATGCAACCAATTTTTCAAATAAAAAGAGAGGAGGGGGATTGAACCAGATCATCAGGTGAAACTAATCTAGTAAGTCAAGTAAAAATATATGAACTGGATAAACACCAGAAATAACAGAAAACCGGAACCCAATTCTACAAGAATATTTAGAACAAATACACTGTCAACACTAAACAGGACTGATAGCTTTTTCTGCACAGGAGGAAACATTAAATTGATAAGAACAAACAAGAAAAGCACCATATAGAAGGAAATACAACCTATTGAGATGTTACATCCTCCTACGTTAGGAAACTTATTACAAGAGGCCATATAGGAAAGCAGGAGATCGGTAAGTGGAGCAAAATATTCCAAGGGAACTTTTCACAGTTCCAGATGATGAAAAAGCACTCAAAATGCACCTAAAAGATGAATGCCAGAAGTAGATAATTACATAATGACATGAAAATGCATGAGAGATGGGGACAAATATGATTCCCCTGTAAAAACTATTATTCTGTTTAGCCCGTATAAAAGTAGCAACATGCAGTCATATAAAGGGGCCTTAAGAATAGCCCAAACTGGAAATAGAGAGATGAAATTCGAAGAATGTGTAGCAGAAGCTAAACGCAGGCATGATAAGGGTATGGGATTGTAGTTAAAGGATCTGCTATGAGCATTGGTTTTTTTTTTTTTTTTTTGCTAAAAGGAAAAGGGTTTGGGGGGGGGGGATAAATCCCGGTGTAGCTACCTCTTAGGACCCCACCCCATTAGGTAATGTTCGATACAAAACCTTTGTATAATCTTTCCTTACTAAACAGTGAGTACGTCAACCTGACACCACTAAGATGCCGGCTGATAGAACGAGATAACCGTGACCTCTCACTCACACCAACGATCACGGGTTCCACGAAATTCCTGGATTTAATCGAGTCACCAACGGGATCACACCTCGAACACATGACTGGTTGGTAGCGAGATAAGATCTCTGCTAATTGGGCTACCACCTTAGCGGTGTGAGCATTGGTTATTGAAAAATTTGAATAAAGCAGTAAGGCCACTGAAACAATTCTTAAGAAAGTTTATGTGGTCATATGTGAAATGCATCCAGTTAAACACCAAACATCAGTAACTATAGTTGATGGAGGAAAGAATTTAAAAAAAAAAATGATAGAAAGAGCACAAAAAAATGTGAATACCTCTACATGTCCTGCATGGAACAGATCAAATGCAACATCAATGTAAACTATTTGAGCATCTGGGGCCCCTGCATGAGCAAAAAGTATTCATAGGATGAATAATTAGTGTTGGGATACGACAAGTTTACTCTGATTGGTCTGTCTATGCTCACTTGCCGAAGATTTGAATTTGGTTGATCAATGCCCAATAGGCACAAGTATGATCAGCGCCCATGAGGTGTAAAGCCAATCAATGCCCAATAGGCACAAGTATGATCAGTGCCCATGAGGTGTAAAGCCAATCAATGCTCAATAGGCACAAGTATGATCAACTCCCATGAGGCATAGAGCCGATCAATGCCCAATAGGCACAAGTATGATCAGTGCCCATGAGGCGTAGAGCCGATCAATGCCCGATAGGCATAAGTATGATCAGCGTCCATGAGGCGTAAAGCCAATTAATGCCCGATAGGCATAAATATGATCAACGGCCATGAGGCGTAAAGCCGATCACTGCCCAATAGGCATAAATATGATCATCGCCCATGAGGCATAAAGCCGATCAATGCCCTATATGTACAAGTATGATCAATATCCATGAGATATCAGGCCGATTGATGCTCAGCAAGTATAAGATTCTTCAAGAAAGGTAAAGCCTATTGATATTTAAAGTAATGCAGAGATCATTTGACATAAGAAAAAGGAGCTAATTAATTATGGATGACCTTTTGCTGCACGTGCATTTATCTTAAATTAACCGCTTAACAGCTGGACACCAGCTGTAAGCAGTTGGGTTTGTGGCCTATAAATACCCCTGACTATGATGAGGGGGGGATCTTTTCTGGCCATTCTTCACTTAGCCTTCCTTCACATCATATCTGTTCTAGTCCAAACAACAATAACAAGCTTAAAAGCTGACACAACACCCAGATCCTGCAAGATGATAACTGAGAGTTAGACCAAATAGGCTCGCCCTACTTCTCTTTTAATTCAAGCTTGTTGTAATTTGTTTGGACACAATGGATTGGCACCCCAGGTAGGGGAACTCAGTAAAAGAGTTTCAATAATCTGGAAGGAAGCATGGTGAAGGCCAGGAAAAGAGATCTACCTGCGGAGGACATTCCCCATCTCTCAAAGAAGAACGATCCTATTCTTGACAGAAGGATGGAACCTCCTCCTGTTGAATATATGGATCAAGAAAAGTTGAATACTCTATTTGATAAAGTAGAAGCACCTACTATAGCAATGCAGAACCTCCAAGAAATGGCTGCGAGGGAATCGTTGCGACCTGCAGCATCAAGAACTAGCCAGCAACCTTTCCCCCAGGTAAGTAAACATCTTAGTCCAAGAAGACACACATCTTATCAATGTTCTTCAGGTCAACAATTCCATTCAAAGCATCATCACCGATCTCACCATCACACCAAGAAGCAGAATAAGGGGAAGCATCCACAGTCTCGTTCGACGTCATCTGGAGAATCAACTCCTGACAGTATTCAAGTTCAACATCTTACAAGAATGAATGATTTTGTTGAAAAATTCAAGAAGTTGGAGATGTAGATTGCCAGGACTATTGAACAAAGGAAAATAGAGGATACCACACCTAACTACGACACCTTGCCTCCTTTTTCCAAGAAGATCATGGAAGAGAGAATTTCACATCACTTCAAGGTTCCATAAATTGAGTTGTACAATGGATCGTCTGACCCCTTGGATCATTTGGGTAGCTTTAAAGCTCATATGTTGATCCAAGGAGCGTCGAATGCACTCCACTGCCTTGCCTTCCCTGCAACCTTGAAGAAGTCAGTGAGGATATGGTATTCCAGTCTGCAACCGGACACCATCCATTTATTCAGTCAATTAGAAAAGTTGTTCGTCTCCCACTTTAGGACAAGCAGGAAAATGTGCAGAAATTCTGATAACTTATTCTTTATTCAGCAATTGAAAGGAGAGTCTTTGAAAGATAACATCAAGAGGTTTAATTCTACCACGTTGAAGATCCCAGATCTCAATGAATATGTGATGATGTCTGCAATGAAGAAAGGCTTGCGAGCCTCTAGATTCACATTCTCTTTGGATAAAAAATTTTTGATCAATTATTCAGAGTTATTGGCCCGTGCTCAAAAGTATGCTCAGGACGAAGAGCAAGCCCTGAGCCAGCGACAAGTAGAGAAAGAATCAAGGCCAAGTAAGAAGAAGGCCAAGGAGGATGAGTTCTGACTATCTGGAGTCCGATCGATCCAATGGCAAGGTCAAAAGCCAAGGAAATTGGTCGACAGGAATTATGTCAATCGATTTGACACTTATACCCCTTTAACTCTTCTGAGAGAGAAGATTTTGATAGAAATTAAGAAAGAAAACTTTCTTCAAAGGCCAAGGCCGATGAGAGCCCCACCAGGTATGCATAATAAGGCCAAATACTATCGATATCATCGCGATCATGGGCATACAACAGAATAATGTATTCAATTAAGAGATGAGATTGAAGATTTGATCAAGCAAGGTTATCTGGGCAGATATATCCAGAATCAAAACCAAAACTGACCAATTGAGGTGGTGGTGCCAGGGCCTGTAATTCCAAGGATGATCACTGACGGGATGGAGCTCCCAAACCAACAACCGACTGATGGATCGGTTAGAATGATTTGCCATGCCTGTTATGAAGATGATCGAAGTCCCAAAAGGCTTCGAGGAAGTGTTATTTTTTTTTATGATGATTTGCAAGGTGTTCAAACGCCGCATAATGACCCTGTAGTGATTTTTGCGATAATCACGAATTATGATGTACATAGAATTTTGGTTGATAATGGAAGCTTCACTAAGGTTTTACTTTATGATACATTTATCAAGATGAATTTGTTGACTGATAAGCTACGAAGAACTCATGTACCGTTAACTGGGTTTGGTGGAAATTTTGTAGGAGTAGAGGGAGAAATCACACTCCTCGTGACTCTAGGGACAGTGCCGAAGCAGAGAACTTTTTCTCTTACTTTTATGACTGTTCGGATCCCTTCTGTATATAATGTTATTTTGGGAAGGCCTGCCCTAAATAAGTTTCAAGCTGTGGTATCAACATACCATTTGTTAATGAAATTTCCAACCCAAAACGGGATTGGGGAAGTAAGGGGAAACCAACAGATAGCTCGTCAATGTTTGATGATCTAGAATCAACAGTCAATCAACAAACCCACCTCCGAACAAATGGGGGAGTCAGCATATCAATGGAAAGACTATTCATATTCCTTTAACAAAGGATGACCCTATTAAAACTGTCCAAATTGGAAGTTCACTTATTGAAGATCAGAGAAAGAAGCTGATTAATTTTTTGCAAACAAATGCTAATATATTTGCATGGAAAGTTACTGATATGTTTGCATGGAAAGCTGCTGATATGTTGGGGATCCTTATTGAAGTAATTGGTATGAACTTAAGGTTAATCCACTTAGTCAGCCTGTTAGACAAAAGAAGCAAAATTTTGTCCTAGAAAGATAAAAAGTTATCAATGAAGAAGTGACTAAGTTGCTTAATGCTGGATTTATCAAGAAAGTTCATTATCCTGACTGGCTTGCCAATGTAGTGATGGTCAGGAAAGCAAATAGAAAATGGAGAATATGTATAGATTATACTGATCTTAACAAGGCATGTCCGAAAGACAGTTTTCCTTTGTATAAGATTGATCAGCTGGTTGATGCAATAGCCAAACATAAATTTTTAAGTTTTATGGATGCCTTCTCTGCATACAATCAGATATGAATGAGCCCAGAAGATGAAGAAAAGACATCTTTCGTAACAGATCGAGGGATATATTGTTATAAGGTGATGCCTTTTGATTTTAAAAATGCCGGAGCTACTTATCAAAGGTTAGTAAATAAGATCTTTGAAGATCAAATTGGAAAAACTATGGAGGTATATGTAGATGATATGATCGTCAAGAGTAATCAGTCTGATAATCATATTAAAGATTTACAGAAAGCCTTTGATATCTTGCGATAGAATCATATGAAGTTAAATCCGACCAAATGTGTTTTTGGTGTAACTTCTAGGAAATTCTTGGGCTTAATGGTTACGAAGCACGGAATTGAAGCTAACCAAGAAAAGATCCAGGCCATCTTGGATATGAGACATCCAGCTAATAAGAAAGAAATCCAACAGTTGACAGGGCGAATCGCTTCATTAAGCAGATTCATTTTTCGCTCGGCCGAAAGATGTTTACCTTTCTTTAAAGCCTTACGACAGACCAAGGAGTTCAGTTGGATGGATGACTGTCAGTCAGCTTTTGAAGAACTTAAGAAGTATTTGACTAATCCGATAATATTGTCTAAATCCCAAGAAGGAGAAGATTTGAACCTTTATCTGGCTGCATCTGATGAGGCAATCAGTTCTGTATTGGTCAGAAAGGATTTCGATGAAGTGCATAAGCCCATTTATTACATCAGTAAAGTCCTTCATGATGTAGAGACAAGGTATCCGAAGCTTCAGAAGATTGTTTATACTCTGGTAATATCGGCCAAATGCCTTAGGCCATATTTTCAATCCCATCGTATTATTGTATTAACAGATCAACCGTTAAGGACTATTCTACAATGTCCCGATACTTCTTGGTGAATGGCGAAATGGGCAGTCAAATTAAGTGAATATGATATTACTTATCAGCCTCGATCTGCAATGAAGGCTCAAGTACTGGCTGATTTCATAGTCGAATATACTTGGAGTGATAATGAAAAAGAAATTCAACCATCTGTTGAAAATGGAAATGACTGATGCATCTTGGATATTGCATGTGGATGGGGTTGGATTAATCTTATATGATCTAAATGAAGATATCACAGAATATGCACTCCGATTCTCTTTCAAAGTTTCTAATAATCAAGCTAAATATGAGGCTTTCCTAGCTAGTCTGAGAATTGCAAAGGAGTTAAATGTCCGATGGCTAAAGGTATTATCTGGCTCACAATTAGTTGTTAACCAAGTAAAAGGGGATTTTGAAGTTCATGATGCCACTTCAGCTCTATATCTGAAAATGGTCCGAGAACTTGGAGCTTATTTTGATTCCTGGGACATCAGTCATGTTCCTAGAATTGAAAATTCTTGAGCTGATTCATTGTCCAGATTAGCTACTTCTACACTTGGCCAAATGGATCAGACTTTTGTGGAACATCTGGGAATCCCAAGTATTTCAACAACTGAAAAAGAAAAAGTTCTTCAGATAGAGCCAGAAATGGATTTGATGAGTCCAATAGTCAAATATCTGACTGAAAGAGTATTGCCCGAAAATAATCTAGAAGCTAAACAACTCCGAAAGACTGCTTCTCAGTATGTTATCCTGGATGGTTTGTTATATAAAAAGTTATTTTTCCAGCCATTGTTGAAGTGTTTATCTCTTTCAGATGCAAATTATGCCCTTAAAGAAGTGCATGAAGGAATATGTGGTAATCATTTGGGAGGAAGATCTTTAGCTTATAAAATTATAAGGCAAGGGTATTACTGGCCGACTATACAGAAAGATACTTTAGATTTTGTAAGAAAATGTGATCCCTGCCAAAGATATGTAAATATTCAAAGGCATCCTGCCAGTCAGCTAACACAGTTAACGGCTCCTTGGCCATTTGCTCAATGGGGAATGGATATACTTGGTCCATTTCCTCCAGCTTCTGGACAGGGAAAATTTCTGATCGTTGCTATTAATTATTTTACAAAATGGGTAGAAGCTGAGCCTTTAGCTTTAATCACTGAAGCGAAAGTTAAAATATTTGTCAGAAACTTTATCATATATAGGTTTTGAATTCCTCGTGCAATTATTACAGACAATGGGAGGTAGTTTGATAATCAGAAGTTTAAGGATTTTTGTGCTCAATATGGCATCCTTCACAAATTGACATCTGTTGGACAACCTCAGGCTAATGGAGAAGCTGAGGTAACTAATCGGACAATCCTTCATGGATTGAAAATCCAATTAAATGAAGCCAAAGGAGCTCGGGCCGATGAACTTAACTCTATTCTATGGGCTTACCGAACAACTTCTTGATCTACCATGGGTGAATCTCCATTTAATCTTGCTTATGAGAGTGAAGCGATGTTACCTATAGAGATTGTCCTTCATTCTAGAAGAACTGATTGCTTCGAAGAGTATAATAATAATGATAGAAGGAGAATTGATCTTGATCTGTATGAAAATTCCAGGTTATAGGCATAATTAAAAATTGCCTCTTACCGACAAAGGGTGGCGCGGTATTATAATTCAAGGGTGAAGGCTCGAATCTTTCAGATTGGAGACATGTTCAACACCGAATAACTGTATCCAGACCAGCTGAGTAGGGCAAACTTGCCCCAAATTGGGAAGGCCCTTATCGTATCACTGAAGTTGTGCGATCTGGGACCTATCGATTGAAAAGTCTAGATGGTTATCCATTGGCAAGACCTTGGAATGTAGAAAACCTATGCAAATACCATCAATAGAGTTATCATCTTTCTTTTTTTCCTTTCATATGAAGAAAAAATATGAAAATGAAATATCCTCTAGAAAATAAAGGAATGACATGTTGGCCTGATAAGCTGACAATAACCCGACAAATCGAGTTGGTCTGACCCACTAACTCATCGGTATTAAATGATCAAAATAACTGATCAAAAGGTTGGCCTGATAAGCTAACCATAACCCGACAAGTCGAGTTGGTCTGACCCACTAACTCATCGGTATTAAATGATTGGAATAACTGATCAAAAGGTTGGCCTAATAAGCTGACCACGATCCGACAGGTTAAGTTGGTCTGACTTACTAATTCATCGATTCTTGATGATCAGAATAATTTGCTGATCAATTAAGTAATAAGTGAGCAGTGTGATTTATTGTTTTATCAATAATATTATCTTGAAATATCTTAAATATTGAAAGTATGATTTGGTATATTGAAGGAAAATAGAAGACTTCATTGATATTCTGATTACAAAAAAAAAAAAAAAGGTGGAGAGGCAGTGATAAACTATGATTGCTGCTGGTTCTCTATTATAGACATTATTCGACCTTTCCCTGATTGACTTGGTCACATGAAATTTTCTCTTGTTCAAATGTCTCTAGGACAGATGAAATTGCTGGGTCATCGGCTAGTTTTTCTTTTTCTCCTTCTACAAAAATATCTATGCAAATGGAGGAGAAGTCCAGGTCAGGATATAATTCCTTAACCTTGGTGATACAATCTTTAAATCCAATTTCATAGCCTTTGGCTCCCACTCGCTCCATCCCGTTGCTAAAGGCTTCGAATTTCTCGAATTCTTCGATTACAAGATTTCTCCGTTGGATCAGTGAAGCATTTTCTTGTTCGGTCTGTTTCAATTTCCTTTTAAGAAGTGTCATCCTCTTTTCCATTAAGGATTTTTGCTTCAGCACTTCTTTATATGCTCGAGGTTTTTCTTCTATGGCTTCGTATGCCTGCTAAAGTATTTTTCTTCTTCTAGCTCCATCATCCACAAGTTGCCAAGCATGCCTTTCAGTTTTTCTTAGTTGATTTTACAGAGACAAGATTTTTGTAGTTAATAGGACAACTCTTGATTAAAAAGCTTTCCGATCAGTGACAGCTTTATCTTTTTCCTCCATGGCTGCTGCTAATTTTTTTTGAAGATCTTCTTAGAGATTAGCTGTTTGACACCAACTCTCTTCAATCATAGAGATATCACTGACAAACTGGATAGAAGATTCGGAACATCAGCAAAATACGAATAATTATTTTGGAAAGGGAAAGTACTACTTATTTTCATTATTTCGGGATAAATGGAAGACATAATTTCTTTCACTCCGAGTTTGATTGTAGCCTCCCAGTCTTTTTGAAGAATGGTAGATTGCAGTATGATTTTTACCAGCTTGGGATTGTTAACACTTGTATCAGCGATAAGCACTCGAGTGGCTTCATCTTTGTTCGGATCAGATGGTTCCTCCACAGGAGCTTTTCCTTTTTCCGTTGAAGTTTGCCTAGTGGATGTATCATAACCTTTTTCTTTTGAAAGTGAGTTGGAAGGCTCTTGATCTTCTTCCTCAGATGAAGAGATAACATATTCAGGAATTTCTAGTTTATTGGAGCTACTTTTCAATAAACGCCTTCTTCTTGCACATGATCTCTCTTCTCTGAATCGTACTAGTCCGGCCTTCCTTGCGAATGTCTGATGAAGTTTTTTATCGCCCGACTTCATTTTTCAAATATGATGAAGATTTTTGGAAACAAAGAGTTTCTAAGAAGAGGAGAAACTTGAAATACTTAGGACAAGAATTAGATTAAAGACCTGAACCTGGGGCCTCTATATATAGAGAGTCCCAACGGTCATGATTTACGATCCAAATTCTGAGATATTCTCAGATTTTGACACATTTAAGATCCTGATTTGGTGAGAGTCTGTGCACCGCTTCTAATTCTTAGAGAGTCAGTTATAATTTTTTTTTTATACCATGGTATTTGGTTTGAATTCAAATCTCGTACGAGCTTTTAATACTGACAAATGCAGTTCTATGGCCTACCGAATAACTCTTCTTCTAATAGAAAAATGACATCTGGCAAAGTTGGTATGATTACTTACTTCGTTTGGAAAAGTTTTCTCATGAAAGTTCTCTTCCTTTTAAAGTATATGAAGAAATGAAAGGATATTCAGTAAATTAGATTAAAGTATTATATTATCCATAAGTGAGTTAAAGGCTTGGATAGCTTAGAGATTATTTCTCTAAATATTTGGGAAATTAGAAACCTAGTTTTTCGAGCAAGTTGTTATGTTAAAATTATTGTTCAATAAGCTTTTTCGGAATTGGTTCATTTAAAATTTTTCTGAATAATAGTTAATGTTTATAATTCAGATGGATAATTTCATTCTTAAATTAGTCTTCTCTGAAAATTTCTTTGTTTAATCTGATGATTTTATACTTAGAAAATTTTTTCATTTATGAAAAGTGGAACTTTTATAATCTGATAAACACTGCTAAAAAGAAAGATTCTTTATTTCTCATTAAAAACAAAATAAGTTCTTACATCGTTAATCTGTTACATTTATTCCAACTGAACTTTCCTCTATTTTGGCCTGGTTTACAAAAGGAACTAGTAAAGTTTCTTTTGGGATTTGAGAATCTAGTTCCGATCCTTTGGTTTGGTCTCTGACTGGTTTTTCAGTTTGATCTATGACTGGTTCTTCGGCCTGATCTTCTTTATCCGAATCCTCTTCATCGGAATCTTCTTCATCCGAGTCTTCTATTTTTGAAGTATCTAGATCGGGGTAAAATTTCTTTACCTTTCTTAAACAATCGACAAGATCGTGGTTGTAGCTTTCTACTCCCGTCTCATAGAGTTTGTCGTCAAAAGCTTTCGATTGAATGTATTCTTTTACGGCCCCGTTAACAGCCTCTTCTACAGTTTGTTCAATCTTCTTTGTTGTTGTTAAAACTTTTTCTTTAGTCATTAAAGCCCTTTATTTTGCTGTTGAGATTTTTTCTTTGGCTTTCTCCAGGTTGTGGGATATTGATCAGATTTTCTCATTTTTCTTCTTCAGTTTTAACTTCATGTCTTTTATTTTTGACCTTACTTCCTTCAGCTTTGCTTCTAAAGCTGACATTTTGGTTGCTGATTCTTCTAGATTCTTTTCCATAGCATTTTTTAATTCTTCATCAATCTCTTTTTCCACCTTTGCAACGTTCACCGCGTTGCACATGGTTTGGCGGAATTGGTCAAAATTCTTTAGACTTTCATCCATTATACGGATTCCATGGATGAGCTGTTTGTGTTTCAAATTAATCAGATTCAATATAAAAACAAAAGAGAAAGGAAAACGATTACTCTTTTTTAAAATGAATAAGTTTGATTCTATACCTTTAATAATGTGGGGTGGAGTAATAGAATAGTATCGTTGATCTGTTGGTACTTAGTGATTTCCCAGTCTCTTGGAATAATAATGGAGTTCAGAAGGCGACGGGCTAGCATTGGATCATTCAAGCCCGAATCATCGGCATATACAAAAAAATTTGTTGTTATATTTGTAGCTAGAATCCTCTCTTCATCTTCCTCTGTTATTGGAGCTTTTCCTTTATCAGTTTAATCAGCAAAAGGCAATGATGGACCGGCTCCTAAAGTTTCCATTGGTCGTCTTTCTTGTGGTGGAGGTTGAAGAGATGTTGACAACGGAACTTTGTCATCCTCCGACACACTGGCTATTAGAATCGGAGAATTAAGACCCGCTGCAGCTGCTGAAGTTGTTGGGTTTATCGGATTCATCTTTCTTAGCTTCTTGATTCTTCTTTCTTCCTAAATAGAGGAGGTGGCTTCTGCTTTTCTTTTCTTCAAAAATTTTTGAAGCTTCCGAACGTCCACCAAGACCGACGTATTTGCAATAATTGAGAAGTTAAAGATTAAGATTGATTGTTAAGAAAGGAATGAAGGAGTAACATTAACAATAAAGGTACCTAAAGAAGGTTTGGGACTGATTTTTGCTGAAAAAAGCCCACTTTCATCAAGAAGTTCTTTTATCAGGGGAAATCTCCATCTCCATAAGCTTCTTGTAGTCTTCTTGATCTGCTGGCAATACTTTCTTACCGTCATTAGGAGTTAGTCAGGGTTCCCTATGACTGATGCTAAAGTCCCAGGAAATTTTGAAGATAATGTAGAAGAAACAGGGTTTCTAGCCATGAATGGCCGAAGGAAGCCCCGAAATGAATTTACGACCATGGCGTGGGTTGATTACCCACCACCCATGGCCATGAAAGTCCCGTTTTAATATGAACAAGGCAGTAAAGAGGGAAGTCTTATGGATTTTATCCGTGTCTTTGCAAAGAATCAGGAACGCACAAATGATTCGGATACTATTATGAGTCAGTTAAGAAGGTAATACTCGATATAGTCCGAAGATTATAAGGAAAAAAGGGTGAATCGGGAATCTAAGACTGGCCCTTAGGTGTTCTTCGTAGATGGTCAAGCTGCCAGGTGGAGGCGATCTATTTGTTCCTCGGAATTAGGGAGGATAACAATGTATTCATCTGAGATGTTATAATATTGTTTTAATGCTAAGATTCGATGTTCAGTTAAGGATGACCTAACATCGCTTATCTTCATTGACTCACTTTATTTTTTCTACTATTGGGAAGTAGATTCTTCAGGGTTTTCAAGGTTTTCGGTACGACTGACCTCTAGAATTCTAGCCATGATGAAGGAAGTAAAAGAAGATCAACTTAAAGGAAAAGGAGAAGAATAAGAGCCCAACCTGAGGGATTTCTTTTGCTCCTAAAGCAAAGAGGCAGAAATGACGGAAAACCTATTTTCTTGAGGAGGATGGTGTTTATATAATGTCCTTCAATGATCCTAGATTTTTCTCGAATAATGAGACTATCCCAGATTTTGCCACCTTTCTGCGAATATCTGGTAAAAAGATAGTCTCTCGAAAGTTCAAAATGGCCCTTCATGATCCAGCGGCAATAATCAGCTGATGAGATGGATGTATTTATTCTTGATGTAAGTTTTTTGGCTTTTTGGGTTTTCAAAAATTGCAATGATGAGAGAAGAATATGGTTTTTAGTTTTTATAACTGCCTCTCCTATCAAATTTTGACACATCATCAAAGCGTGCTACCCAAGAATGGAAGCTTCTAATAGTTTTTGATTTTTCATTAATGAACTCAGAAACTGGGGGGACTAGTATTGGGATACGACAAGTTTACTCTGATTGGTCTGTCTATGCTCACTTGCCAAAGATTTGAATCTGGTTGATCAATGTCCAATAGGTATAAGTATGACAGTGCCCATGAGGCGTAAAGCCGATCAATGCCCAATAGGCACAAGTATGATCAGCACCCATGAGGCGTAAAGCCGATCAATGCCTAATAGGCACAAATATGATCAGCGCCAATGAGGCGTAAAGCCGATCAATGCCCAATAGGCACAAGTATGATCAGCGCCCATGAGGCATAGAGCCGATCAATGCCCAATAGGCATAAATATGATCAGCGCCCATGGGGCGTAAAGCCGATCAATGCCGTATAAGTACAAGTATGATCAATATCTATGAGACATCAGGCCGATTGATGCTCAGCAAGTATAAGATTCTTCAGGAAAGGTAAAGCCTATTAATATTTCAAGTAATGTAGAGATCATTTGACATAAGAAAAAGGAGCTGATTAATTATGGATGACCTTTTGCTGCACGTGCATTTATCTTAAATTAACTGCTTAACAGCTGGACACCAGCTGTAAGCGATTGGGTTCGTGGCCTATAAATACCCCTGATTTTGATGAGGGGGGGATCTTTTCTAGCCATTTTTCGCTTAGTCTTCCTACAAATCATATCTGTTCTAGTCCAGATGCCATTAACAAGCTTAGAAGCTGCCACAACACCCAGATCCTGCAAGATGATAACTGAGAGTTAGACCAAATAGGCTCACCCTACTTCTCTTTTAATTCAAGCTTATTGTAATTTGTTTGGACGCAACAATTAGGATATATTCAAATTGAATTTACTCACATGATCAGAAACAAATAAAATAGCACCATGCCAAATAATTTTTGAGAAATCACCAAAGCTATTAATTAATCGGGGAAAAAAGATATCCTTATTCTTAAATTATATTCCCTGTAGGTTTCTAGGTATTTGTAATCTAGGCAGGAAAATGGCATGCCTGGGGTTGATCAGTGGCATTCGGGTGATGGTTGCGGCATAGCTCGAAGCCCCTTCCATAGAGATTCAAACCACATACACACACACAAAACAAGTCTTTCAAATAGAAGGAAGGACAAAATTGGGGGTTAGGAAAAAATTTACTGCCAGAAGGAGCTAAGTTGGTGAACTTGGTCGGCGATGGTGAAGCCGATGAGAGAAAAGAAACAATCAACTGTGAATCCACCGAGAAGGATGCCGAAAATGGAAAAATCTAGCTAGGGATGAAGGGAGGATGGGAGGGAAAGCAATGATTGGCCATGAATCCATTGAGGATGAGACTAGAATTGGAGAAATCTAAGGTGGGATGGAGGACGGGAGAGAAAGCAACGATTGGTTGTGAACCCACCAAGAAGGAGGCCAAAAATGAAGAATTCTAGCCGGGAAGGGAGGGAGGATGGGAGGGAAAGCAACGATCCGGGAGTGAGGGAGGATGGGAGGGAAAGCAACGATCCGGGAGGGAGGGAGGTTGGGAGGGGAGATGGCTATGCTGGGAAAGAGGAGAGTTGGGAGGGGAAATGGTGCTGGGAAAGAAAAACATGCCAGGAAGCGATGTCGCGTAGATTTTGGTAAAAATCCATTGATGTTTTAAAGCATCATTAGAATCCGACATAATCTAATATAGAGAAAAAGTATCGACAGATCTCGATGCTTTATTTGTCAATACTTTTAAGTATCATTATTTATCGATACTTTAAAAATGTTGATAGGCATGTGTGACTTCTCGACGCTCTCTCCTAGCACGGAAAAAAGAGTTGACTTTTACCTCTTTTCTTATAGCAAAAATATAATAAAATTTTGAATTTAAATTATATTTTATTTAATAAATACATCAGGTCTGGATTTATAATTTTTTTTGATCTAATCTGTACCTTATCCAACCTAATTAGTATCCCTACTTTTGGGAGTAAAAAATGAAGGCATAATTTTAAATTTATTTATTTACTTAGAGTATTTCATTTGTTTAGATGATGAAAAGATTTTTCAAATATATCTTTTTAAAACTTTTTGGGGCATCATGATGATGAAATAAACAAGGCTTCACAAGAGAGTTTGTTTTGTACAAACACAGAAAATAGAAAAAAAATCTAAGCTAAACATCCAAGCAAAACAACCCACAAGGATATAGTATAAATAGTACCATGAGCATTAGCCTGTAAAACATATTTCGCTTCCAAGGAAGTGATTGCCCACTGGATATGGCAAAATCACGGGACAAAGCAACACCTGCCAATCAATCTACCACTTTATTTCCCTCTCTTCTGATGTGAGAAATATATATAGCATGCACATTAGAAAACCAAGCTTTCAGATCTCTGAAGAGAGGGTCATCATCAAGCCTGTAAGGTTCAGTACATTGAAGCCTTGTTATAAAAGTACTAGAATCCTCCTCAAGCCATGATTGAGTAGCATTACAAATAAACAGAGCATAAAAATCCCCAACCAAGCCCCCCGTAATTTTGTAGACAAAACAGAGAAAGTAGCAGGTAGCTATTTCTCAGCAGCAAACATCATATATCCTACATGATCTCTAATAACACAAGTAGTTGCAGCTTTGTCATCCCTCTTTGCTCCATCAAAGTTTACCTTTAAGACTCCAAGGAGAGGAGCGATCCTACATGAAACAAGAGAGTTTGTTTGACAAACTTGGTCAATGGTTGAGCCGACCAAAGATATAACTAGAATTAGCTTAGCCCAAGCTCAGCATGGCCTAGCCTTCAGGCCTACTTCCCAGGCCTAAGCTATGTAATTATTCAGACTTTGGGCTTCTAGTCAAGCCTCAAACTTCTTGGACCCTTATTTTAGTAAAACATATGAACAAATTTAAATAAAAATCAAATATTTTTTTTTGCATCTATACTATCATGTCCCTAATTTGAGATCGTGAGCCAAGATGACGATAACCATCGCATACTCATAAAAAATTCTTTCCACAAATATGAAAGGTATTTTTTCATGATATCGTAAAGCAATAATAGAATAAATAACCAATAAATTTAGTATAAAATTTAACTAATTGAAATCAACTTTAATTTTTCACAAAATTCAACGGTTTTCAAAAATCTTACATTAAACTTCAATAAAATTTTTGATCTAAAATAAGATATCGAAGTTCTATTTCTAATCACTCTCTCGAAACATATTTTAATATCATCTTAATTCTTAAGATTTATAAAAATAGTAAGATATTGGGTGACTGCTAAACAACTTAGTAAGTAATGAAGACTTCAACTAAACAATTCATATGACAATATAAGATGCAATAATCAAAATATAATTTATTATTAATTAATGTATAAATATAATCAAATTTATTTTTAAAATATAAATTCAGTAATTCTACTATCTTTCAAATATTCATATATAATATTAAAAAATTTAATTTAAAATTAATAATATTTAATAATTTGATTTAAAATAAATTTATTTAACTCATCAACTTTTAACCATGACCATACTTATACCCTATGACAGGACTGGAATACTACACTTATACCTTATGGCCAAATTAGAATATCATACTTATATCCTATAATGGGACTGGAATACCATACTTATATCCTATGACTAGACTGGAATACCATACTTATATCCTATTGCTGGACTAGAATATTACATATATATGCTGTGGCTAGGTCAGAATAGAATCATGAGCTTAGAGTATTAATGCATAACCCCCAATTGGTAGGATTTACAATATTGTCAGGCTGGTAGTTCACATTTAATTCATATCAAAATTCTTTTCATAAAATAATACATATTCTATAATCAAATCAAAATACACATACATAATATTTAATCAATAAATAATTATAATAATAGTCTGAAAAATATTAGTTCGAAATGCTTTATCAATTTTCATTCAAATATGATTTCATAGAATTCATAAATCATATATAAATTAATTATATATGAAAAATCTAAAGAAGGTGAATCAAATAATTACCTCGTATGTATTCCAATCGATACAATTAATTCTAAAAATTTCTTTTCAAAATCTTCAATTAATTATATCACAATATTCCATTACTAGACATCTTGTTAAGATAACCATATTTTTAACTTTCTCGATGATAGCTGAGTCTCAATTTCAGCAAACCCAATGAGGATTTTCCAAGAGTAGAAAGAGAGAACAATATATTTTTCTTTCCATTTGAACCTCAATCTTTGATGGGAAGAGGAGGGGAACCCTCTTTCCTTTAAATAGAGTCGAAGAGAAGGAATTTCAGCCCTTCCCAAGTTCGATTCCGACTCCGATCATAAGTCAATTCAGGAAAAAGATTCCTAATAGGAGAGATTCCTTCTCAAAGTCGTTTATCAACTTCAATCGAGAGTCCAAGAAGAAAAAAACTCCTAATGGGAGTATACTTCTAGCCTTTTTTTTATGCTTTAAGATTTATGTAGAATCCTCTTGGGGCATAATTCTAGTGGCTGGGCTAGTTAATAGGCTAGGATATCACATTCTACCCCCTAAAAGAAATTTCATCCTCAAAATATCTCCTATCAAAGTCTTCAAAAAAACATTGGATTACTTCTACCTCAGGTCATAATCATTCTCTAATTTCATGATTGACTCTCTCATCATAACATATCTCAAATCAAATTATTATTCTAATCAGCTTAAAAGATAGTTCAAACTACCATGCTTCTATTGTGCACTCTGATTCAAATCTATAAATATACTTATATCAAATCTAAATTTTTAAGTTATATCATAATTAACATAAATTATCATCTCAATGGCCCTAATGTCTATCCATTTATACTTAAGTTTGATTCTGTGTCATAATATATCTACTTATGCTCTAATATCATATAAATTGCTCTAATACCATATTATTTGTCATGCCCTTGATCCAACATCATGAGTCAAGGGTTGTGGCAACCACCGCATATTCATAGAAATTATTTTCTACGAGCATGTAAGGTACCTCTTCACGATATCATAAAGTAATAGTATAATTAATAATTAATAAATTTAGCATAAAATTTAACTAATTGAAATCAACTCTAATCTCTCACAAAATCTAACATTATTCAAAAATCTTACATTAAACTTAAAGTTTTGCTTCTAATTACTTTCCCGAATCATATTTTCATACCATCTTAATACTTAAGATCTATAAAAATAGTAAGATTTGGGATGATGAACTAGATAGCCTGATAAGTAATGAAGACTTCGATTAGATAATTCATATGATAATATAGGATGCGATAGTCAAAATCAATTTATTATTGATTAATATACAAACATAATCAAATTTATTTTCAAAATATAAATTTAGTAATTCTATTATCTTTCAAATATTCATATACATATTCAAAAATTTGATTCGAAATCAATCATACTCAATGATTCAATTCAAAACAAATTCTATGTAACTCATCAGTATTTAACCATGACTGCACTTATACCTTATGGTGGGATCATAATATCATACTTAGACCTTATGACTAGATCAAAATATCATACTTATATCCTATAACGAAACCAGAATACCATACTTATATCATGTGATGGGATAGGAACACCACACTTATACCTTATGGCTGGGCTAGAATATCACACTTATAACCTGTGATCGAGCCATAAACAAAATCATGATATTAGAGTACCAATGCATAGTCTTCAATTGATAGGGTTCAAAACATAGTCAGGCTGATAGTCCAAATTTGATTCATATCAATTTTTTTCATAAAATACTATATATTCCATAATCAAATCAAAATACATATACATGATATCAAATCAATAAATAATTATAATAATAGTTTGAGAAATATTATTTAAGAATTTTATATCAATTTTCATTCAAACATGATTTCATAAAATTTATAAATCATATATAAATCGATTAACAGTTTATTTGATACTCAAAATAATATTATATAAATATAAAATTAGAAAAGGTGAATCATTAATTACTTCACACATGTTCTAATTAACATAAATAATTCTATTTTTTAAAAATCTTTAATTGATCATATCATAGTATCCCATTATTAAATATCTTCTTATCGAGACAATTGTATCCCTGACTTTGTCGATGATGGTTGAGCCTGATTTTGGTGAACTCAATGAAGACTTTTTAAGAGAAGAAAAGAGAGAACAAGAGACTTTTGTCTTCATTTGAGCTTCTATTTTTAACGGGAAGAGGAAGGGAACCCTCTTTCCTTTAAATAGAACTAGAAGGGAAGAATTTCAGTTCTTCCTAGCTTTGATTCTGACTTCAATTAGGAGTCAATCAAGAAAGAAGATTTTTAACGAGAGAAGACTCCTTCCCAGACTAGTTCATCGACTTCAGTGAAGAGTCCAATAAGAAAGAAGATGCCTAATGGGAGTCTGCTTCTGGACATTTTTTATGCTTTAAAATTTTTAGAGAAAGGTGATAAAAAAATCAATATTATTATGCTGCATGATCCCATATTGGCATTAATTCTTATAGAAGAAATCATATTATCTTTATAAAATTTTTATCTTAATAAATAAATAATTCATCATATATAAATCACTAAAAGTTATTTCATTGATCTAAACATCAATAATTAATTTAAATTTAATATATTTTATATTATAAAAAAATGAAGAATGTATAGATGCCATAAACTTAATAATGACAATTAGATCAAAATAAAATATGAGAATATAATTATCAAAATAGTTATTCAATATTTTAACTTGATTGAGTTAAGATCCTAAACAAGTAAAAACTAGCAATGTCACTTGACCTTTTTTTTGACTTGTCAATTTAACTAAGATATAGAAGATTTGACAAGTCTTAATAAATTATTAATCATTTTTTAATAGATATTTTTAGTGTGTAACCTTTTAAATATGCAAAACTACATAAATACCCTTACAAAGTTTCTATATATATATATATATATATATATATATATATATATATATATATATATATATATATATATATATATATATATATATATATATATATATATATAAACTTTTCTTTTGTATGTCTACCTATAAGAGTATTTTAGTCATCTTAATTTTAAACCATTAATTTTTTAACGGTGCTATATGGTATGAGTACATATGTGAAAAAGAAAGAAAAAGAAGTGTATACATATAAAATAAGTATTTTAAGAAGGTATATATGCAAATAGCAATTTATGAGGATATTCATATATTTTTGCAAATTTAGGAGGGTATATATACAAAAAATTTAATTAGATATTTGACAGGGATTAGTAAGGTCCATACACTTGTATGATTGTTGTTCACAAGGAGTGTTGGTGCATGGAAGTGATCTATTAATATTTTTTTCAATCACCAAAATTAGATTCCTAAGATATAAATATACATTATATATTATATAAGGTTTGGATTGGATTGAGTTGAATTAAACCAGGGCTAGCCCATTTTGATAGGCTCATATTTCAAGCCCAATCTTCCCCATTAGGCTTGAAATCTAGGCTTGGGCCTATTCGAATGCTTAGTTTGAAGAATAGCCAAAGTCATGTCTAGACTAAATTGATTCTTCTATGAAGTACAATGTGCATTCTCAATTGTTAACCCTATGAAAGATTGATTGGAGGAAGGATGGATAGGGGGGAGGATAGATGGAAGATCCATCCATCTTTCTATATTTCACCAAATACATAGATTGATGAATGGAAATAATTTCTTTTTTTATTTAGTATAGGACAAATTAAAGGAAGGATAGTTGATGTTTATACAATAATTTTACTAAACTACCTTTGATAAAAAGTTATTATTATTTTAATTTATAGCACTTATTTGTATTAAAGAAGTAGAGTAATATATAAACTTATAATCTTTGTAATTTATATTAATATAAATATTTAATTTAATTTAATACATAATTTATAGTTTAATTGAAATAGTTAATTAATTTTATATAAATAATTAACTAAAAGTAATGAATATAAATAAAAAATAGAAGTCAATTCTAATTATTTACTTATAATATCTATAAAAATTATATACTAAAATTAAATGAATTTTAATCAAATTTAATAGTATAGGATAAATGGTATCGGTAAAATAAAAAATATATAAATAAAATGAATGAAAAAGTAAAGAAGTGGTTGGGTGTTGCAAAAAAGTAATTGAAAGGTAATTTTGTTAACATAGAAACCCACCACTTACATGCTTTATTTATCCTTCTTTGTATCCTTGCAATTTGGAAGGATGCAAATTGATGGGCTAGGGTGGATGAGCAATCCCTCTTTTTCATCTATCCTTTCTTTAAATCAAAGAGTGGATGAAAGCCATCCATCATTCTAACCCCATTTATCCTTTTTTTTTTATGATGCCAATCAAATATAGGATTACTTTTTGAGCTCATTGAAGAATTTGAGAAGTTGTAGGGTTGCTATCCTTGAAAGAATTGTAAATTATGGGCATTCCAAATCTGTTGTAAAAGATACATTAAAAGGGACTAGACCATCTCTAATCTTAACAAAGGTTGGTGCAACGCTAGGAATTATTTTAGCTTTTGCCCAAGAGCTTATGTTGAAAATGCTTTGATCATCCAAATTTTGTTGCAAAGAATTAATGTTCTCGCATAGGAAGAATAGATGATCAGTGTGTTCATTATCACCTTGGCACCCTAGATAGAGGGGGCTAGCAAATCCATGTTGATATGATAGAGCAGATGTTGGTAGTCTCTCTCATGAAAGCTTCAATCCATAGAAAACAATGGACTCGATTATGTGGCCTTGTGCTCCATGCCCAACCAAGTTGGGTCCATCATGTGTTGAAATGAGATTGATCCTTGCTACACCTTCGAAACTCTAATTTTCTTTCTAAAATCATCCCTCCAGACAGAATGTCATGTCCACCTGTGAAACCTAAGCTTTGGGTCGAAGTTGGTAGGCCCAGCCGGCTTCGATCGAGTTGAAAAAAAAAGAAAAGGGGTTGGGACAGAGATAGAGAACAGGGGAGGCTGGGTTTTCCCTCTTATCTGGCCATTGTTTTTGCCGTTGAAGATGGAGGAGAGGCCATGGGGAAGAGGGATTTCGTTGACATCGTGTTTGGGGTGGTTAAGGACTTCGATCGATCAAGTTTGTTTCCCGTGTGGCGAGGAGAAGCCTCGTTCTTCTCTTTAAAATCCAGACCCATGGATCTTCTTCCCCCAGCACCCGTCGACGAGCTCAGAGTCTTCCGTGGTGAGGATGATCACCATGGATGGGACTGAGGGACTGATCCGTGGATAGAGGGAGCACCCTCTGTCCCTTCCATGGAGAAGAAGGGGGATGGCAAGAGGTAGGGCTCCAGGGCGTCAAAGGAGGATATGAAGAATTGTTGGATGTCTTTTTGGATCAGGGCTTGGATCTGGCCATCAGGGGCGGGCAGGTCGAAGAAGCGATGGATGAGTCGGCAGCTATGAATGGGTCTGGGGTGGGAGGAGAGGATTTGGATGATGGAGCATGCGCAGCATACCTCATCGTCAGTGAGAGATCATGGGGCATGGGTGCTTCGATGGGGGTACGCTCGTAGAAAAGGCAGTCATTATCGAGGAATCGGAGGGGGATGAGAGTCCAGAGGTGGTGCCATCGGAGGGGAGTGGACGTTGGTCTAGGCGGAGATGATGGGAGGAGAAGGGAATAGGAAAGAAAAAAAAAATACTGACCTGAGTTCGAGTCGCCGGTGATTGAGCCACCATCCATGGATCCTTCTTCCCAGTGACCACCCACATGGCCATCGTCGACGATCATGGGGAGGTCGGCTCAGGCTGAATCAGGGAAGATGCAGGGGAGTCAGGAGAAAGGGAGAAGCCCCGGTTCGGGAGAAAGAAAGAAAGGAAGGAGGGAAAAAAAAGGTTTTATTTCAGTTCAAGAAAGGAAAAAAAAAGAAAAAAATAAGGAGAGAGAAAGTAGAGAAAGAGGAGAGAGAAGATGATGAGAGAGAGAGGAGAAAGAAGAGGAGAAAGAAAGAGGAGGAAAAATATATATAAATATTGGAAGTGAGATCGAAAAGTCTTATTCTGGAAAATTCGTGGGATTAGGATTTATGGGTGGATTGTAAAAGGATTTTGGATAAAAGGTTTGGGTTTATAATTATCCTAGAAATTTTTTGATAAAAATTGTTATTGTACCTGTAGGGGGACAGCCTTCTGAATAGGAAGGTGTTAAGTGAGCTCCATATACAAATTGATTCGGGTATTTTTGGATTAGCTTTAGGAGGTAAGGATTCTGGACATAATTACTAGTTCTATACATTATTTTACGTTCCCTGATTTGATTCAAGCATATATATACATACATTTACATGCATATTGTTTTTGGATAGTATGGTTTGATTTTCGTGATACAACATGTGTTCGTTGTTGTTTGTGTTTTTAATATACCATGTTTATCAAAGACCTTTTGAATGGGTTGGACCGTGATATCAATTGTTGAAAAGTGACATGTTTTGATTAAATGAGATGAAAGGATAAAGTATTAATGGTAATTGGACTAGCCATGTCACGAGATCATGGTTACATAGCCAGAGCAGGCTTAGAACATGGGCCTGGCCATGGACAGATTGTACATAGTCAATTATGAGATTGCTAGTTACAGGCCGGAGTGTGACAATTTGTGTGCTAGTCACAGGCTGGAGTGTGACAAATGGTGTACCAGTCATAGGCGGGAGTGTGACAACAGTGTGCCTGTCACAGGCTGGAGTGTGATCGTGGCTAGTCCAGAACCCTAAAGATAAAGATTAATTAATGAAAATTGGCAAAGAAAAATATAGTTTCTCATGGTTTTGTCATACATGATATTTGAGTTGTTTGACTACATAATATGATATACTAGTATGTTCATGCTATTTTTAGAATTATATTATTATTGGTATGATCATATGGAAACCTTACTGAGCTGTAAAGCTCATAACCCCTATTTGTTTCTTTTTCCAGAGTTGTGTAGATATTCGTGCTTGGTGATGAATGAGATTTTTTGAGGTAAGTGACTCTTGTGTACCTAGGCCTTGCATGAATTCTAGAGGGTATTCTAGGATTTATGCTATCGGTCGCGTAGCCGATTTTGGTGCTAGATTCGAGGCATGATAGAATGGTATCAGAGCTTAGGTTATGATCATTTGGGATGGTGATACAAGTGATTAAAATAATAATGACATGATGGTTAATAGAATATGACAAGAATAGTATTAGAGCTTAGGTTATGATGACTTGGGACTATAGCATAAGTGATTATAATAGATATGAGTGACATCGAAATTCATGTCATGATTGTTTGAGACTGTGATATAAGAGATTAAGAAATTAACACGATAACTAGTAAGACATGATAGAATGGTGTCAAGTTTGATTTATGATCATTTAGGATAGTGGCACAAATAGTTAGAAAATAATGTGATGATTATTAGGACATGATAGAATAATATCAAAACTTCAGTTATGATTACTTGGAACTATGACACAAGTGATCGAGACATAACATGAGAAATATTGAAGCTTAGCTTATGTTTATTAAGGATTGTAACATAAGTGATTTAGACATGATATGAATGATGTTGAAGCTTAAGTAGTTTGGACATGATATGAATCACATTGAAGCCAGAGTAGGATTCCATAGGATTGTGACATAAGTGATCGGGATATGATGTGAATGATATCAAAATTTAAGTTATGATCACTTGGAATTGTAATATAAGTTCTTGGGATACAATTTGAGTGATATTGAAATTTGAGTTATGATTAATATGGACTGTGATTTAAGAGGTATTTAAATTTAGTGTCATGACCAGTCGAGATATGAAGTTGGAAAGAAAATGGATTCGAAGGTTGGATTCTTTAAGATCTGGCATATGATTAGTACCAAAGAAGAACACGATGATTGGTCTGTAAAGTAAGTAATGGGATTGATTTAGGATAAATGTAAAGAGCTGGATGATTGTACTTTTAATCATGATAAGTAAGTATATTATGGGTATTGAAGAGTTTGATGGGGATGTATCCTCGCCTTTGATAAGTGGGTAAGCCCAAGCATCAAGGGTACTGGCTAGGAATTATAGCATGTTATGTTAATAGGTCATGCTAAATAAGTAGGTTCATTTATTAATTGGATGATTTTGAAATCTTGAACCTAATGTGGATGTGGATGATGATAATATGCTAGTTCTATTGTTAATTGTTAGAGTGTAAATTTTTGGGACTGTTGTAAGAGGATGTTTAGTGTACAAGTTATGAAAGAGTTCAATGATATTAGAATAAAAAATATGTTTGGGATGATGTATAGTTTGTCACTCTATATTAGTGGATTAGATTATATTGTGACAACTTGGCATGTATTATTTTGATAGAATCTTGATAGCCTATATTTGCAGTTTGGATTGAATTAGTTGATCATCCTTATAATTGTTGGAGATTTTTGATGTTTCCAACTTAAGTTAAAATTTAAAATCTATGAAAAGATTTTAGTTACCTTACTGCTGATGTTGTTTTGAGCAAAGAAATTGGTGTTGGATGACTTATATGAATTATAGTAAGTAGATGAATTTGGTATTGGAAGATCTATATGGGTTTAGCCTATGAGGATAATATTTCAGGTAGTTTGTTAATTGATGCTAAGAGTTATAGTAAGATCATTATATGAATGATAAGATGATTGATTGTAATCATAAGAGCATTGATTGAAAGTCATTTATCTCATTAGAGTTAATGATAACTTTTTAAGAGAAAAGTTGATCTAGATTGTCTTTTTGAATTGTTAAGAAGAGTATGATTAATCCGGACTTGAACTAGAGGTATTGGTATCGTAAAAAGGATGATGAAATTTATGCAAGGACTTCCAATATGGAAATTGGATTAGGGTAACTCTTAAAAGGATATGCTTAAGGCAGGGACATGATAAAGAGATTCAAAAGCTTTACTTTAGTAACTTGAGATTTTTCTGGTACAAATGTAAGATAAGTTTGGAGAGATTTATTTAGTGAACCTAGAATGGTTTAGTAAATTTATCAGAGTGTGCAGTGGAAGCATAGCAGTTTGAGCTATCATGAAATCAATTATGAATGTTAACTTTAATTTTAGAAATATTGTGATGGGAAGTATTGATTTGAATTTCAGTAACAAGATGAAAAGATAATGTTGATGATCCTTGGGCTAGTGTATAGGTGTTGCCAGATAATTTTTCTCAATAGGTCCCCTAGTGTAGAGGACTATAGTAAACAAGAGTTTTTGGATATCACTAAATCTAGAAAAAAAGAAGGGATGGCCCTTTAACCTATTTGGATTGGAGATATTTGTGACACCTGACATTATAATTTCTCCATTTAAGGAGGGCTCAAGGTTTCTATAAGATTAAGGATTTATTGTAAAGTCATGGAGAGGCGTAAGAGAAGAAAGAATGTTATAGACCATGGCAAGTGTCTAATGCTCAAGTCTTCTTCAAATTTTTGGTTAAGAATAGAGTAGACCGATTATGATTTTCATGTGGAGGTTAATCAAGAGAAATAAATTTTAGGAGCAAAGAATTTTATATTGAGGTTAAGGTCTTAATGTTCATTTGGAAGAAACTAAGAGAATTCATTATGTACCGTGAATCATAAGGAGCAAGAATTGAGATATGGTATAATTTTGTTATGGACTTATGAAGAAAATGATCTAAGGAAGGGATCATACAGCAACTTGAGGATGATGTTAAATTATGTATATCTAAGGTTGGGCTATCATGAAATTCTGTAAAATTGATCAAGGATAATTAACTATAGTGACATCAAAAGATAAGTGTTCTTTTTGAAGAGTTCAAGGAAATTCAATATGGATTGTAGATGAAAATATCAAGTTTTGAATGTTATATAATTTTGTTATGTTGAGACTTGAGAAGCAAGTACCCTAAGAAATAGGCTAATTGGAAGTTTGAGAATGAAATGAGGGTTGGATACTTTCGAGGTGCAAAATCTCAATCAAGCTAATTTTGAGGATGAAATTATTTTAACGGGGGGAGAATGTGAAACTTGGACTTTGGGCCGAAGTCGACAGTTCCAACCAGCTTTGACCTAGTCAAAAAAAAAAAGAAAAGGGGTTGGGACGGAGATGGAGAACAGGGGAGGCTGGGTTTTCCCTCTTATCCAGCCATTATTTTCGTCGGTGAAGACAGAGGAGAGACCATGGGGAAGAGGGATTTCGTTGGCGTCGTGTTTCCCATGAAGCGAGGAGAAGCCTCATTCTTCTCTTTAAAATCTAGACCCACGGATCTTCTTCCCCCAGCACCCACCGACGAGCTCAGAGTTTTTCGTGGTGAGGACGATCGCCATGGATGGGATTGAGGGACTGATCCATGGACAGAGGGAGCACCCTCTGTCCCTTCTGTGGAGAAGAAGGGGGATGGCAAAAGGTAGGGCTCTAGGGCATCAAAGAAGGATACAAAGAATTGTTGGATGTCTTTTTGGATCAGGGGTTGGATCCGACCATTGAGGGTGGGCAGGTTAGAGAAGTGACAGATGAGTCAGCAGCTATGAATGGGTCTGGGGTGGGAGGAGAGGATTTGGATGATGGAGCATGCACAGCGGGCCTCATCATTTGTGAGAGATCGTGGGGCATGGGAGCTTCGATGGGGGTATGCTCGTAGAAGAGGCAGTTGTTGTCAAGGAAGCGGAGGGGGATGAGAGTCCAGAGGTAGCGCCATCGGAGGGGAGAGGATGCTGGTCTGGGTGGAGATGATGGGAGGAGAAGGGAACAAAAAAGAAAAAAAATACTGACCTGATTTCGAGTCGCCGGTGACTATGCCACCGTCCACCGATCCTTCTTCTCAGTGACCACCCCCATGGCCATCACCGGCAATCGTGGGGAGGTCGGCTCGGGCTGAATCAGGGAAGATGCAGGGGAGTCGGGAGAAAGGGAGAAGCCACAGTTCAGAAGAAAAAAAGAAAGGAAGGAGAAAAAAAAGGTTTTGTTTCGGTTTAGGAAAGGAAAAAGAAAAGAAAAAGAAAAAAAACAAGGAGAGAGAAAGTAGAGAAAGAGGAGAGAGAAGATAAGGAGAGAGAGGAGGAAGAGAAAGAACAGGAGAGAGAAAGAGGAGGAAAAATATATATAAATATTGGAAGGGAGATCGAAACGTCTTATTCTGGAAATTCATGGGATTAGGATTTATGGGTGGATCATAAAAGGATTTTGGATAAAAGGTTTGGGTTTATAATTACCCTAGGATTTTTTTGATAAAAATTATTATTGTACTTGTAGGGGGACAGCCTTTTGAACAGGAAGGTGTTGAGCGAGCTCTGGATAAAACTGATTCAGGTATTTTTGGATTAGCTCTAGGAGGTAAGGATTCTGGACATGATCGCCGGTTCTATACATTATTTTACATTGCCTAATTTGATTCAAGCATATATATACATACATTTACATGCATATTATTTTCGGATAGCATGGTATGATTTTCGTGATGATTCTGGACATGATCGCCGGTTCTATACATTATTTTACATTGCCTAATTTGATTCAAGCATATATATACATACATTTACATTCATATTATTTTCGGATAGCATGGTATGATTTTCGTGATACAACGTGTATTCGTTGTTGTTTGTATTTTTAATATACCATGTTTATCAAAGACCTTTTGAATGGGTTGGACCGTGATATCGTTTATTGAAAAGTGACATGTTTTGATTATATGAGATGAAAGGATAAAGTGTTAATGGTAATTGGACTAGCCATGCCACGGGATCGTGATTACATAGCCAGAGCGGGCTTAGTACATGGGCCTGGCCATGGGCAGATTATACATGGTCGATTATGAGATTGCCAGTTACAGGCTAGAGTGTAACAATTTTTGTGCCAGTCACAGGCTGGAGTGTGACAAATAGTGCGCCAGTCACAGGAGGGAGTGTGACAACAGTATACCAATCATAGGCTGGAGTGTGATCATGGCTAGTCCAGAACCCTAAAGATAAAGATTGATTAATAAAAATTGGGAAAGAAAAATATGGTTTCTCATGGTTTTGTCATACATGATATTTGAGTTTTTTGACTGCATGATATGTGTTGCTGACCTTACCACTATGGCCAATAGCTGTGAGTTAGCACTGGGTCTCAGTCCCCTTTGCTTCAGAATCCTAACGCTCTCGGACCTGCAAAACAAGGTTAGAGACCCGGGCCGGGGGTTCCGGTGGGGGCACTTCGATGGTCAAGTTAGCAAGTGACAAAGCAGAACAAATCCATTAAGAGGATCCCCGTTGGGTCTCCGTACTTAGAGAAATCTTTTATGAGGAGATGAGTGAAAGTGAACAAGAACAAGAGGGGTTAGCACTCCAGCTCTTGCGACTGGGCTCGCCGGATTCACTTCTGCGAGATCCCCGAGCCTCTGCCTGAGAGTCGCATGTTTCTCCTTCCGTGTGTTGGCCCTCTTGGTTGCTTACCCCCTTCTCGCCCATTGGTGCCCTTTTAAGGTTGTTGGGTGCTTTGGTGCCTCGATTCTCCCCCTCTGGGAGCTTTGGAGGTCTGCGATGCTCATTCGCCATTCCCCTGGGATCACCTCCCCTTGCGATTGGGAATTAAGTGGCGAGCTTGTCTTGTTCACCGTGTTGTCATGAAAAGGGAAATTTGGCGGACCTTGATCCATGCGAAGGCACCCTTGGGCTCGAGGCGTTGATCGTGGCTCTCCCTTTTGGGGGTTCCAGGTCACTGGCCACCTGATCTGGTACCTCGATTAAGGTATCCATCCTAAACTGGAGTAAATGAGGTTTTGCATACCATTACAGATTTGGGAATGTCGTACTAGGCGCGCCGCACTGTGGGTGCCGGTCTCAGCAGCATCCTTGGGTCTTGCACCTTCAATCCTTCCAGCACTCCATGGAGAAGGCTCGAAACTCAGCCAAGGTGGACCCATCTGGGGGTGCCACCTGGTAGAAGGAGCAAAGATGCCAGGCTCGACCCCAGCTGAGATGGACCCATCTGGGAGTGCCACCTGGCGGAGGAGCAAAGGCACGCCCACTTCGGCTGAGGTGGACCCCTCCTGGATCGACACCTGGTGAAGGGGCAGAGGCAAGCTCGACTTCGACCAAGGTGGACCCATCTGGAGGCGCCACCTGGTGAAAGAAGCAGAGATGCCAGGCTTGACTCCGGCCGAGGTGGACCCATCTGGGGGTGCCACCTAGAGAAGCAGAGGTAGGCCCACTTCGGTCGAGGTGGACCCCACCTGGGTCGACACCTGGTGAAGGGGCAGAGGCATCGAGCTTGGCTCCACTTGGCAGAGGGCTCGGAAGAAGATGCCGCGTGGCACCGTTTGACCGTTGACTAGGTCCGACGCACGCTCCACATCATTGTTCTTGCCATATCAGTTGCCTCCCACTCCTAAGTCCCATCGAAGTGCCGGGTGGGGACGTGGAAAGTTAATGCAGAGATGACGTGGGAGGACAAAAATCTTGCATAATAATTGCCTTGATTGCTGTCGCCCCGCCCGTCGCGCCCGAGGGCCCAATGTGCGAGCACCACGTCTGCATGTTCAGCGGACCATCATTGCATCGTGCTAGACTCGAGGTGATTTCTAGCGAACCAAAGCATCATCATCGGGCATCTTCACATGTGGCACTCATACGATGGCCTGGGCGGAAAGAGGCTGTACGGCTGCTATCGATTGGTTTTGAAAAAGAGAGGGGACTTTCCAGAAATGAGGTCTCTTGGCTTTCCCACATCTCGCCGGTGGTTTGCAGCGGTCCTTCTTCATCTCTCGAGTTGCCCTTCTCCGTTAAAACAACCTGGTGAGTGTCCGGTGAACCTTATTTCCTTTCTTGCTTCTTCTCGAACTCCAGTCCTCCCTCGTCTCGGGTGAACCAAATCCTTCTCTATCATCTTCCCTCTCGATAGCTCCTTCGGGTCATCATCTCTTCTCTTCTAACCTGGATGAGGCTGAGGACTCCGTCGTCCTCGAAGTTCGGAGGTGATTGCCATCAGGCGGTATAACCATCGGAGTCCCTAGGGCTCCTCCTATCATTCCCACCCTTCCTATCTCTACCATTCCCCCTCCGGTGGTAGAGAATCCTTCCGGTCCCTCTTGTTTTATTTCAACAATGATCGGAGATGATCTTTCCTGGATCCGGGACATGTATGGGGTCCCGAACTCCATCCGGCTCTTACTTTCGGGGCCGCGAGAGCGAGTTTCCTCAAGCGGCCCTGGCCGGGTTGCCTTCTACGAGGACTTCCTCGTCGAGGGTTTTCATTTTCCACTTCACCCTTTCTTTCTTTCATTCCTTAGTAACTTCCGCTTGGTCTCGGCCCAATTAGCTCCTAATGCCGTCAGGGTCATCTTCGCCTTCATCATTTTCTACCACTTCCATGGGTTTGTCGCTCGTTTCTCACTGTTCAGGGCTCTCTTTATCTTGATGCGTTGTTCTACCGATGATGGCTGGTGGTACCTATCCCCCCAGCCTAGGTATCTCCGGTTAGACCTCCCCACATCAATCAAGGGATGGAAGAACCGATTCTTCTTTGTCTCGGTTGGAGATGTTGATTGGGTCTGGAGTGAGCCTGACCGATCCCCAAACCGGAACTCTCAGGTTGGGCCGGCTCACCAGGATGTCTACTCTCAACTGATAGGCGATGTGGTTCCTTCCCTCGAGGTTCTGCTCTCGGAGTAAAACTTGTTCGATGCAGGGTTTAGCCTGATCCGGGTGATTGGTGAGGCCTCAGGCCTCCTTTCTTCTCCTTTTTTTTTCTCTCTTATCTTTCTTTTCTTTTTTTTCTGACCTCTTCTCTTTTCAGGGATGAAGTTCTCTATGAAGAGCCTGATGGAGGGGGCCCGGAAAAGAGGTGCTTCATGCACAGCCCAGGAGACTCCATCAAAAAGGGCCCACACAGAGACGGACCAGGGGCCTAGGCCCACTCCGGGCTCAGGGCAGAGGGTGGCTGATATAGTCTCAGAGCCACCCCATCAGCAGACTTCCACTGCAGAGGTCATTAATCTCGATGGGAGCAGGGAGGAGGAGCGACCGGTACCTCCTTCGACGGTCATGGCGCCCATTGCTCCGATGGTGGCCGCGACCGTGGCGGCGGCCTCGCCAACTATAGCTTCTCAGGCTAGAGGGACTCCTGCTCAGCCCTCCTCCGAGCCTCGCCCTGAACCGATGGCAGGGCTCCCTGGCAAAGCCTCTGTCATCCACGACCAGGGTCTAGCAGAGAAGATGATGGAGTACGTGGCCCAGCCCCGAGACCACTGGCAAAGGGGTGGCCGGGACTATGTGGCTACACTGCTCGGGATCCTCCCCCTACTCTTCACAGTAAGTATCGGGCCCTCCCTTATAATGTTCCAGTTGGATCTTTTAAAAACCCTAACTTTTTCTTGGTGCAGATTGGGACCGATGTGCTCCTGCTTCGGGACTTCCTCTCATCTTCGATGAAGAAGGAAGCTGAAAAGGAGCGAAGACTGGGCATGCTCGCAGCCGATGTGGAGGATCTCATGGAGAAGGGTGCTGAGCTGAGGGGGAGCAACCAAGCTCTATGAGAGGATCTAACACGATCCAAGGGGCATATCATGGAGCTCGAGTCTGCCCGATCTGAGGAGAGGATCCGGACTCAGCACCGTGCCGACGTGGATGCGATGGAGATTTCCCATCTCAGGGGACAATCTTGATCATTGGAGAACTGAGTCGGTGAGGTCCTGGCTGAGCTGAGGCAACCAAGGAGAAGACCTCCTACATCTCAGAGCTGTTAGAGGTAGTGCAGAAGGAGGCTCAGGAGGCTGTGCCTAGGTTTTGGGTCTCCCAAGAGTTCAAGAACGAGGTCCACGAGGCTGTTGTCGACTCATTCTTGAAGGGCTTTGGGGTCTGTCGGACGAAGGTGGCCTCCCTCTTCCCTGAGCTCGAATTAGTCGGGGTCATTCTGGGTGGCCCCAGGGGGAACGGCACAAGGAGCAGCCGGTGCTACGATGCAAGGAGTAGCTGGCGCTGTGGCGCAAGGAGCAGTCGAGGAGGGGATTGCCAGGCAACCTTCTAGGGAGTCGACCGGCGATGCTGAGGCTTCCCATCATGGGAAGGAGCCGGCAGAGTGACCCTGAGCCTGTATTCTAGCATAGGACTTCTTTTTTGTTTCCAGGCTACCCAGTCTGTCGGGTCCCTTTTGCTTGTAAGAAATCTTTATGCTAGAAATGAAGCTCCTTCTTTTACCTCCCTCACACTTTTTGTCTTGACTCCTTTATTCTGCTGCTTGTGGATGGTGCATCTGATCTTCCTGTTGCTGTTTGTCGTTGTCTTTTGAGGGAGCCCAAAGCTTGCAACTTCAATTTGTAGTTTGACTCTTATTCTTGGTTAGAAACTAGATTCAGGAGGTCTTTAGGCTTCGGAGAGGAACTTTTGGAGCTTACAGCTTGCATTTTAAAAGTCTTTGGTGCCGGGACTTTGGTTGCTAGAACTGGGTTCCGTGCGATCTTCCTGGTTGAACTATGGGATTTCATGGAGGAACTAGGTTCCGTGCCACCTTCCAGACTGAACTCCAGGTCCTTATACTGGAACTAGGTTCCGTGCGGCCTTCCGGACTGAACTCCAGAATCTCTGGAGGAACTGGGTTCCGTGCCACCTTCCGGACTTAAGTCTAGGACTTCGTGGAGGAACTGGGTTCCGTGCCACCTTCCGGACTGAACTCTAGGATCTTGCATTTCTTACGGACTGCATGCGGGACTTCTACCTTGCTTTTGCTCGCCAGACTTAAGGCCGGGCAACACTAGTCCTACGAGACAAAAACAAGCATTGCATAAAAAAAAGTTTCATTATTAATGTTAAGGAAGCCTTACATAATTGGTAATACATCCTCAAGTTCGCGGCATTCCACATCTATGGAAATCAAGTTCCGTCGAGCTTGGCGAGATAGTAGGCACCGTGGGGGAGTGCTTTGACCACCCTATAGGGGCCTTCCCAGTTTGGAGAGAGCTTACCGCACTCTCGAGGTTGGGATGCTTTGGCATGGCGCAACACCAGGTCTCCTGGATGGAAGGACTTCGGTCTCACCCTGGAGTTGTAGTATCTGGCCACCCATTACCGGTAGGCCACCATCCGAACTCGAGCCTTGTCCCTTGTTTCCTCAAGGAGATCTAGGTTGAGCAGCAGCTATGCTGGGTTCTCAACTTCATCGTATTGTTCCACGTGCAATGTTGGCAGGCTGAGTTCCATTGGGATTACTGCTTCTGCACCCGAAGATGAGGTTGAAGGGAGTTTCATCCGTGGCCATCCTTGGGGTTATGTGGTACACCCACAGGATGCTGGAAAGTTTTTCAGCCCATCTTCCCTTGGCTTGATCCAATCTAGTCCGAAGTCCATGAAGGATGGTCCGGTTGGTTACTTCGGCTTCCCCATTGGTCTGAGGATGCGCCACCGAGGTGAAACGATGATGAATGCCGAGGTCATTGCAAAACTCCTCGAACTCTCGACAGTCGAACTGGCATCCGTTGTCGATGATGATGGTGTGGGGGAGCTCGAAGCAGCATATGATTGACTTCTAGAGGAATTTGCTAACATTCACGTCCGTGATCTGGGCTAACGACTCAGCCTCGATCCACTTCATGAAGTAGTCGATAGCCACAATCAAAAACTTACATTTCCCGGACGTGGGAGGAAAGGGACCGAGGAGGTCCATGCCCTATTGAGCAAACGGCCAGGGGGCGGATAGCTGAGAGAGCGGTGTAGCTGGCTGGCATTGCATGACAGCGTGACTCTGACAGCGGTCACACCTCTTGAAAAAGTTAGCTGCATCCTCCCTCATCATCTCCCAGATGTATCCTTGATGGAGGGCCTTGTACGTCAGAGTCCTGCCCCCCACATGATTCCCGCAGAGGCCTTCATGGATCTCCTGGAGCACAAGTGCTGCCTCCGTGGGCCTCAAACATTTAAGGAGTGGGTAGGAGAGGACCTCTGATAGAGCAATCCATCCATCAAAGTGCGCGGCCTTTCTTTTGATGAGGTCGGCCTCTATGCGATCTATGGGCAAGGTACCATCGATGATATACCTGATATACTTGTCGATCTAGCTGGGCTCCGGGGTGACCTGCTGGATCTCTCTAGGGGTCTCATAGCTCGGGGCCTGACGATGCTCGATGTAGGTGCAGCCCAATGATGAGTCCGGCAAGGTTGCCAGCCTAGAGAGGGCATCAGCACGAGCATTTTCACCGTGCTGGGTGTGGGAGATGCTGAAGCACTTGAAGCCTGCCACGCTCGCATGCACCAACTCCAGATACTTTGACATTTAAGGGTCCCGCACCTCATACTCTGCTGAGACCTACCCGGCCACCAGCTATGAATCAGTGAAGACCCTTAGGCTGGTCATGCCCAATTTATGGGAGACTCTTAGTCCCGCGAGGAGCGCTTCGTACTCCACCTAGTTATTGGTGGCGGCAAATTGGAGGTGAAGTGCGCATTCGGCAATGACTCCCTCACTGTTTGCAAGGATGAGCCCAGCTCCACTTCTACTAGAGTTAGAGGCTCTGTCCACATGCAGGACCCAAATGTTCTTCTCTGGTTCAGGTCCTAGCTTTTGGTTCTGGGGACTCTCCTCCAGCCCCTCGCCCAGGCCTGCACACTCAACTAGAAAGTCAGCCAGTACCTGCACCTTCATGGCTGACCTCGGTCGATAGGCATTGTTGAACTCGTTGAGCTTTAGCACCCACTTCACCAGGCATCCAGACGTGTTAGGTCGGCTGAGCATGGCCTTCAACGGTTGATCCGTCAGGACCGTGATTTGGTGTGCTTGGAAATAAGGCTTGAGGTGCTGGGCAGACATAATTAGCACAAAAATCAACTTCTCGGATTGAGTGTACCTAAGCTCCGCATCGTGGAGAAGCTTGCTTGTATAGTATACAGGTCTCTAGATTCCTTTATCATCTGTCCAGCCTAGGACCGAGCTGACAACCTCCGGAGTGACTGCCATATATAGGAGGAGCTCTTCTCCCTCCTCTGGCCAGGAGAGTAGTGGTGGTGATGCCAGGGACTTCTTTAGCTCCTCGAATGCCTCTTAGCACTCCTTTGTCCAGGCAAAGTCATGCATCTTGAATCAGCTCAGGGTTGCTATCCGGCCGGTGAGTTGCTGGACTTGCTTCTTGGAGGTGGGCTGCTCCATGTCGAGGATGGCCCGAACCTTCTCTAGGTTGGCTTCTATCACCCTTTGGGTCATCGTGAAGCCAAGGAACTTCCCTACCGCCACACCGAAAGCATACTTCATCGGGTTCAGTTTCATTTGGTGGAGGCGAAGGTTGCGGAAGGTCTCCGTCAGGTTGTCAACATGGTCCGAGGTCGGCTTGCTCATCATGAGCATGTCATCTACGTATACTTATATGTTGCAGCCAATTTGGTCTTTGAAGACCTTGTTGACCAATCGATGGTACGTGTGCTGGCATTCTTCAGACCGAAGAGCATCATCTTGTAACAGTATATCCCATGATCCGTGATGAAGGCGGTATGCTCCTCGTCCTCCAGATGCATTCGAATCTGATTGTACCCGGAGAAGGCATCCATGAAAGAGAGGAGGCGGTGCCTCGAAGTGGCATCCACGAGCTGGTCATTCTTCAGAAGGGGGAAGCTATCTTTTGGGCAAGCTCGGTTCAGGTCGGTGCAGTCCACACAGATCCTCCACTTTCCATTATTTTTTCTTGACCATCACCACGTTCGCCAGCTAGCTAGGGTAATGCACCTCTCAAACGAAACCAGCGGTGAGGAGCTTCTCCACCTCATCGTTGATCGCCTTCTACCTTTCCACAGCAAAACTCCTCTTCTTCTTCTGAACTGGGAGGCACTTCGGATCAATTTTTAACTGATGGGTGATAACGTCTGGGGGAATACCTAGCATATCTACCATAGACCAAGCAAATATGTTCGCATTCGCTTGGAGGAAACTCAGTAAGCGAGCCCGTTCATCTTCTGGGAGTTGGGCTCTTATCTGCACCATTTTCTATGGGTTTGAGCCAAGGGGGTATGTCAGCAGGTGCTCAACGGGGCCACCCTTGGGATCCTATGCCCTCTGGTCGAGGTCATCGACGTCGGCGTCGAGCTCGGCGCTCCGGGCTCTTGGGATAGCTTGCAAACAATATGGAACGAGCTGAACTGCCCCCCTCATCTCTCCCACCCCAAAGATGGTGGGGAACTGCACCAGCAATCTTTTGGTGGAAATGACTACATCAAGTTGGTTGAGCCCTGGGCGGCCCAAGATAGCATTGTATGGCAACGAGAGTCGGACGATGGTGAAGGTCATCCTGATCGTGCTCTACCAGGATGGGGTCCCGGCGGTAATAGGGAGAGTGATCTCTCCCTCGACTCCTACAAAATATCTGGTAAAACCCACGAGAGGGGTGTGCATTGGCCTTAGCCGATCATGAGGTAAGTTCATCCGGGAGAAAGCATAGTAAAAAAGTATGTCAGTAGAGCTCCCACTATCAACCATAATTCGATGTACAGGATGCTTGGCGATGGTCATCTCGACCTCCACCGCATCATTATTTACATTTTCTTCAAATCCCTTTCCCTTCTCAAAGGGGAGTACATTTTCTAGGTCTCCTCCCTCCTGGGCTCTCTTCGATGCATGCCTAAAAGCACATTCTAAGATGCTTCCATCTTGTTTGAGAGATTGTTGAAAGACAAGAAGTCTGCATTAAAAAAGTAGAAACGAAGAACAACATAACATACCCGTTCACTAAGGTTCTACCACAGCGGGAGTTTGATCCCCACCTTGATTATATGGGATTAAAATTTAAAGGTGATTGGCTTTAGTGCAAGTGGGAGATTGAAAGGATTATGCCCTAAAGGCCAATCGAAATGTTGTATTTCGATGGGATTTTCTTTCGTATCCCAAACCAATGTAGTGACATTATCAATTAATAAAGGCATTTTATTTTCATCATACGCTGGGTCTTATTAATTTTATTAACATATGATGAATCCCATAGATTAGGGATATGGTTCTAGGGTTATGATGAGATCATACCAGTGAAACCTAAAGCCTTAAAATGCTAATCTAGAATATTGCTGGTCGATGGGACATTGAGTAGGGGATCTATGTTTCCGACAAGACCAGCACATCCTATATATAATTGGTGAAGAGGGTGACAGATCTCATAGTCACTTATGTTTGACACTAATACTAGGATGTGGGTGCTCATTAGAGAATGAGTTCACTGAATGGATCCAGCTTTAGAACATCTAATGGAACCTTATTTGTTTGTCAATAGATAGTTCTCATAGTGGGAGTAGTGCATGTGGTCCTTTGACCTGAGACTGCCATGGTACCTTGTATGCATGAATCCATACTTTGGTTCACACTCAATCATGACACTGAGTCATGCATGGGGTGATACTGGGTATGGTGGATTGCATATGGAGGTTGTGAGTTGGTCAAAAAGGAATCGATCAACCCTAGTAACAGGGAAGTGAATCCAGCTGATTTCAATCAAATGATGATTCGAAAAATCTTTGATCAAAGTATGAACATTAGAAATAGTTTCTAATGGTTCATTAATGAATCATCATTATCAGATTGAGTAAGGAATGAATATGAAATTGGATTTGACAAGTATCCATATCAATAGTCATATTCAGGGTGCAAGTAGATCGAAGGACTAAATTGCCCAGTAACTCACCATAGAAGGGTATTTTGGTAAATCCACCAAAATTCCTCATCTTCCGAATAGGTATGACATGTTGCTAGATGTCAATCTTGTCTTTAGGTCTTCATGAACTAATTGATTTGGTTTCATGAGTCCATTCGATGTGTGATTCGAATTGGATAATTAGGTAAGCCAATTTGACCTAATTAGGTCAATGGGTTCGATCGGATCGAATCGGCTCAAACCTAAACCTACTGCTGGCTTGATGTGGAACCCAATGTGTCACACACAATAGAGACTTGGCCAAGAAAGTCATTCATGATTTAAATAGGGTCATAGGATCCTAATTGGTTAGCCGGATTACATACTAGCATATGTAGGCTAACCAAATTCCTAACCCAATTGGATTGGGTCCGGTTGCTTGCTAATTGGGCTAACCTAATTATGAAAAACCTAAATTAGGTTGAGACCTAAGTGGGGCTAGCCAAATCAGAGCTAAATCTGATTTTAATTTTGATTTAAGGGCATTTTAGGTGCCATACATTAAGAGTCCTAATGGCATGGGACTCTTGGTACCTAAATGATGCCTTAACTTCAAAAGGGCACAGAATGAGTTTTAGATCTCTGATTTGAATATAATTTATATGGTCAAAAAAGAAATTTTATGCTCTTTCTAATGAGACTAATATTGCCTATGTTTTTACTGGTCAACATTCTTTGAAATTTGCGTGGAAGAAGGATGGCGCGCGTGGTGCATGAAGAGTCGCAACTCTTCATGTGGCGCGCGGTTCTGATGGAGAGTCCTTCTGCTATCAGGACTCTTCATAATCTCCAATTTTTGGAGATTGAAGAGGTGCCTCTTGGCTTCCTAGGGATTGGTAATTAACATGTGGCAAGTGAGAATTCGTCCAGATAAAAGAAGGGACGTGAATAAGGCCTTCGGTGCATGAATGGGCTTATTAGATATGATTTTTCAAGCCCGATAACTTCTCTTCGGTCTTGAAAAACCATGTCTGATAAGTTGATGGGAGGACATATCACACGCCCCTCTTGTATCTATATATAGGGGGCGGTGAAATGAGTTTGATAAAAAAAAAAATAAGAATTCCACCGAAGTACTATTCTAAGTGTCTCTCTCTCCCTCCTTTCTTTAAGACAAGACTTGTCTTGTTAAGACAAGGTCTTTTCTAATAGAACAAGGCTTTGTTTTAGGACATAAGCCTAAGGGGTCATAGAGGAGGGTTGTCCTAAAACCAAGAGTGGTTTAGGAGAGTTTCTTTAGTGCCCTACTGTAGGACAGGATGTCCTATAGTGGTCAATAAACCAAAGGCTGCTGAAAGAGTTCCACTTCTCCAAGCAACTTGAAGAAGGACTTCTTCCTTGGTCCGAGTTTCATGTTGATCACTATTGAAGGGCGAACATTTAGGTGCCTGGTGGAGAAGAAGGCTGAATCAGGGTTTTCTTCATCGGATTGGATACTAGCGGTTCAAGTTGGTGCCTAAACTCTAGTTTATATTATATATGCATGTTTGCATGTTTTAATTCCTAGTAAGGAGGTCTTGGGTTAAGGGTTTGGTAGTGGTTTCATAATAAATTTTTGAAATCTACGCTTCCGCCTTGGTCACTAAAACCCTTACAATGGTATCAGAGCCACCTTATTAGGGCTAAATCATATAAAATTTGAAGTTGCCCAATTTTGTAGGACTCTTGAGGTTGCCCATTTTGTAGGACTCTATAAAACTTAAAGTTGCCCAATTTTGTAGGACTCTTGAGGTTGCCCATTTTTGTAGGAATCTACAAAATTTGAAGTTGCCCAATTTTATAGGACTCTAGAAAAGTTTAAAGTTACATATGATTGATATGTTTATGCATATATGTATGTCACTGATTAGGATTTTCACTTAAACCTTAACTGATATAGAGATATGTTTAGCTTTCTAGTTATCATACTAAAATAAGGTTGCCCTGGCATAATGGTGGATCCATTATGTGGTAGATGGTTGTCCTAGTATGATGATGCACTTGGCACATTATAAAATGATATATGATGCATGGTTGATGAATGGTAATGTAGAATGTGCTTATTTTAATAATAAATCCCTCTTTTAAAATTATATTAAGTTGTAGTGTCATATACCAAAAGCAAAATGATCTAAATGATTAGTTGATCATTCAGTGTCTAGGAAAAGTGGTTCATGATCGGTAAAGAGGACATGATTTTTAATTGGTTCCGTTGACTGACTTGGCCAATTTTTATTGGTGTCTAGGAAAGCAACGGGGGGACTCCCACTACTCTCCCACTTACCTGGCCGATAAGATTAACTTAATTCTTGATTGTTATGCTTAGTGTAATATTCACTACATTAGGCCTTCCTTCATGCCAGGTCATTATTATGTCATGATCCGTATTAGGTTTGTTGTGTACACACAAGGCCTATTATGGTGACTAACATAATTTTGGCTTGGTGCATTTGATGCTTATGGCATGATTTAATATAATACTTTGTTGTGTACACACAAGGATATTATTATTATAATCATGACTATAAAGGAATAAAGGGTCTTACTTAACTAAAATATTATAGTTTGTTGTGCACACACAAGGCTATTAATATTTTAGAGGCCAGGATATGTTGAGAATTGTATGAGTTACAATTGGAAAGAGTTTTCCTACCTTAGAACTTATATAAAATTTGTTGTATACACACAAGGTCTTTATAAGGAATTAGGATCTCAACCCCACTAAAAAAACCAATTAGGGTTTCTCGATCATCGTATAGAGGGTTATGATGCTCGATAAAATAGTGGGAGACATAATTAAGTTAAAGTCCTCATTTAGTTATGTTTTGTCAACATTGGTTGTTTGCTTATGTTATGTTCTTTGTTAATGTAGATTAAATAGCTTCTTCACTCTCACTCCGTAATATACTTGATGCCAATAAATTGACTGGACCGAACTATGTTGACTGGATGAGAAACCTAAAGATAGTACTAAGCCAGGAAAAACTTTCCTACATTCTTGATACCCCTACCTTGGAACCTTTAGGGGAGGATGCCTTGCAAGAGAAGAAGACCACATATATGCTGTGGCAAAGTGACTCTCTCACTGTCAAATGTATCATGGTTGCTTCTATGACCAATGAGTTGCAGAGGCAACATGATAGCATGGACACTAACTCCATACTGCTCAATCTAAAAGAGCTATATGGAGAACATAGTCGAACTGCTAGATATGAGATATCTAAGCAGTTGTTCCATGCGAGAATGACAGAAGGTACATCCGTACAAGACCACGTACTAATGGTTATTGACCTGATCACTCGATTAGGTCAATTGGGTTTTGTTATGGATGGGGAGTTGAATCAAGATTTGATCCTGCAGTCACTCCCGGAGTCATTTTCACAGTTTGTTCTTAATTATCATATGAACAAATTTAACACTTCCTTGCCTGAGATGTTAAACATGTTAAAAATAGCAGAGAGCCATTTAAAGAAAAATAAGGCTCCACTTCTTCTTGTGGATGGGATTGATAATAAGAAATCAGGCAGAAAGGGTTCTAAGAGGAGATTGAACCTAAAAAGGGCCATCAAGAAGAAGAAAGGAAAGAAGGCCTCCGGATAGATGACATGCTTTCACTGTGGCAAGCCGGGTCATTAGAAGAGGAACTGCAAGGCTTACCTTGCAGGTGTGAAGCCTGGTGCATCAGATGCACCAAAAGGTATGAAAGAAGTTCGTACTATTTTGTCATTGGATTCTTTCATTTCAAATACTTGGGTATTGGATACCTCCTGTGGTCATAATATCTACAAATCATTGCAGGGGCTGCAGAGGCTTAGAGTATTGAAGGAAGGAGACTTCGAGCTCTACGGTGTTGGAGGAGAGTCCATCCAAGCAGAGGCCGTAGGGACTTATATCTTGAAGTTACCTTCGGGGAAGATTTTAGAGCTGAGAGATTATTACTATATGCCTAAGGTCATTAGAAATATCATATCTATACCCTTGTTACTTAGACAAGGTTATACTATGAATGTGATGAGCAATGGTTGCTCAATCAGCTTTTCTAATGAAATTATATGTTGTGGCGTATTTTGCAATGGTCTTTTAACTCTATCGATTAATGACAATATACTTCATGTAAGTAACAAACGAAAGAGAGATGATGTAAACAATACTTTACTCTGGCACTGTCGGCTTGGACATATTAGTGAGACTAGGATTAGCAAGTTATACAAGGAAAATTTCCTTAATCCTTATGATTATGAATCATTAGGAACTTGTGAATCATGTCTCATGGGTAAAAAGGCCAAGACTCTATTTAGTAGACATAGAAAAAGGACAACTGAGTTATTAGAACTCATACATACAGATGTATGTAGGCCTATGACAACTCAGGCCAAGGGTGGATACTCTTATTTCATCACGTTTACTGATGATTTTTCAAGGTACGGATTTGTGTATCTTATGAAACATAAGTCCGAAGCCTTTGATAAATTTTTAGAGTATCAAAGTATGGCAGAGAAACAAATGGGGAAAAGTATTAAAATCATTCGATCAGATCGAGGAGGTGAACACTTATCCACCGAGTTTCTCGATCACCTTAAAGAAAAGGGGATTATCTCTGAATGGACCCCTCCTTACACACCACAATTAAATGGTGTTGCTGAACGGAGGAACCGTACCTTATTAGATATGGTACGATCCATGATGTGCTTCACAGAGTTACCTGTTTCCTTCTGGGGATATGCCTTGGAAACCATGGCTAATATCTTAAATAGAGTACCATCTAAATCTATCTCTATCACTCCATATGAGATATGGAGGGGTAAGAAACCCAATCTTAAGTATCTTAAGATATGGGGATGTCCAGCCTATGTCAAAAGAAATTTTGGACATAAGCTGGATGCTAGAGCAGATAAGTGTCTATTTGTAGGATATCTTAAAGATAGTATAGGATATCTGTTCTACCACCCTACTAAACAAAAAGTTTTTGTCAGTAGGCATGCCACTTTTCTGGAGAAAGAGTTCATCCTACAAAAGGGCAGTGGGAGAAATATTAAACTTGAAGAAGTTCAACAAATAGATACATCTCAACCAAATGATAACATAGTTAGTATAGAACCAGAACACACAACTCCTATCCGTAGGTCTGATAGGGTGCGTTATGCACCTAAGAGATATGGGTTCATTTTGAAAATAATGAAACCCAGATCATTGAAAATGATGAGCCTCTAACCTATACGGATGCTGTCATGAGTAGGGACTTAGACAGATGGCTGGAAGCCATGAGATCCGAAATGGACTCCATGTATGTCAACCAAGTGTGGACTTTGGTTGATGCACCAGAGGGTGTTAACCCTATTGGATGCAAATGGGTCTATAAGAAAAAGATTGGGGCAAATGGCCAAGTTGAAACTTATAAAGCCAGATTAGTGGCTAAGGGTCTTAGACAAAAACAGGGAATAGATTATGATGAAACATTTTCTCCTGTTTCCATGCTCAAATATATTCGGATCATGCTTGCTATAGCAGCATATCATGATTATGAAATCTTGCAGATGGATGTGAAAACCGCATTCCTTAATGGTTTCCTTGAGGAAGAGGCCTATATGTCACAACCAGAAGGTTTTATCTTGGAGACTAAACCTAATCAGGTATATAGGCTGAAGAAATCTATTTATAGATTAAAGCAAGCATCCAGGAGTTGGAACATCCGATTTGATAAGATAGTCAAAGAGTTTGACTTTATCAAAAATAAGGATGAACATTGTGTGTACAAGAAGACTAGTGGGAGTGCCATAGTTTTCTTGGTTCTGTATGTGGATAACATACTCTTCATTGGAAATGATATCCCAATGTTACAATCAGTCAAGGTACGGTTATCTAAACAGTTTTCCATGAAAGACTTGGGAGAAGCATCCGTATCAAGATCTATAGAGATGGGTCTAGGAGGATGCTAGGCTTATCCCAGTTTAGGTATATTGACCAAGTGCTAAAGAGATTTAGCATGGAGGGAAATAAAAGAGGTTACTTGCCCATTGGTCATGGCATACATCTTTATAAGAAGATGTCTCCTAAGACACCTGAAGAAACAAATAGAATGAGTTCTATACCTTATGCTTCGGCTATAGGATCTATAATGTATGCTATGTTATGTACAAGGCCTGATGTGGCATATGCCTTAGGTATAGCCAACAGATTTCAGGCTGATCCAGGAGAGGATCACTGGAAGGCTGTGAAAAATATTCTTAAGTACTTGAGAAGGACTAAGGATATTTTTCTGAAATACGGAGGATCTTATCTTAAACTGGAAGCTTATTCAGCTTCTAATTTTCAATCGAATCCAGATGATAGCAAATCTATTTCAGGTTATGTTTTTACCCTAAATGGAGGAGCTGTAAGCTGTTCTAAATAGCGGACTGTAGCTGACTCAACAATTGAGGCAGAATATATTGTTAGTGAAGCTGCAAAGGAAGTTGTCTGGATGAAGAAGTTCATCTCAGAGTTGGGCGTTGTTCCAGAGATTGAAGGTCCAGTACCACTTTACTGTGATAATACTGGAGCCGTCACTCAAGCTAAGGAACCTAAAGCTTATAACAAATCAAAGCACATTCTATGATGCTTCCATCTTGTTCGAGAGATTGTTGAAAGACAAGAAGTCTGCATTAAAAGAGTAGAAACGAAGAACAACATAGCAGACCCGTTCACTAAGGCTCTACCACAGCGGGAGTTTGATCGCCACCTCGATTGTATGGAGTTAAAATTTAAAGGCGATTGGCTTTAGTGCAAGTGGGAGATTGAAAGGATTATGTCCTAAAGGCCAATCAAAATGTTGTATTTCGATAGGATTTTTTTTTGTATCCCAAACCAATGTAGTGACATTATCAATTAATAAAGGTATTTTATTTTCATCATACGCTGGGTCTTATTAATTTTATTAAGATATGATGAACCCCATAGATTAGGGCTATGGTTCTAGGGTTATGATGAGATCATACCAGTGAGACCTAAAGCCTTAAAACCCTAATCTAGATTATTCCTGGTCGATGGGACATTGAGTAGGGGATCAATGTTTCCGGCAAGACCAGCACATCCTATGTATACTTGGTGAAGAGGGTGACTGATCTCACAGTCACTTGTGTTTGACACTAATACTAGGATGTGGGTGCTCATTAGAGAATGAGTTCACTGAATGGATCCAGCTTGAGAACATCTAATGGAACCTTATCTATTTGTCAATAGATAGTTTTCATAGTGGGAGTAGTGCATGTGGTCCTTTGACCTGAGACTGCCATGGTACCTTGTATGCATGAATCCATACTTTGGTTCACACTCAATCATGACACTAAGTCATGCACGGGATGATACTGGGTATGGTGGATTGCATATGGAGGTTGTGAATAGGTCAAAAAGGAATCGATCAACACTAGAAATAGAGAAGCGCATCCAGCTGATTTCAATCAAATGATGATTTAGGAAATCTTTGATCAAAATATGAACATTAGAAATAGTTTCTAATGGTTCATTAATGAATAATCATTATCAGATTAAGCAAGGAATGAATATGAAATTAGATTTGACAAGTATCCATATCCATAGTCATATTCAGGGTGCAAGTAGATCGAAGAACTGAATTGCCCGGTAACTCACCACTGAAGGGTATTTTAGTAAATCCACCAAAATTCCTCATCTTCCAGGTAGGCATGACATGTTGCTAGACGTCAATCTTGTCTTTTAGGTCTTCATGAACCAATTGATTTGGTTTCATGAGTCCATTCGATGTGTGATTCGAATTGGACAATTAGGTGAGCCAATTTGACCTAATTAGGTCAATCGGGTTCGATCGGATCAAATCGGCTCAAACCTAAACCTACTGCTGGCTAGATGTGGAATCCAATAGGTCACACACAATAGAGACTTGGCAAAGGAAGTCATTCATGATTTAATTAGGATCATAGGATCCTAATTGGTTAGCCGGATTATATACTAGCATATGTAGGCTAACCAAATTTCTAACCCAGTTGGATTGGGTTCGGTTGCTTGCTAATTGGGCTAACCTAATTATGGAAAACTTAAATCAGGTTGAGTCCTAAGTGGGGCTAGCCTAATCAGAGCTAAATCTGATTTTAATTTGGATTTAACGGCATTTTAGGCACCATACATGAAGAGTCCCAATGGCATGGGACTCTTTGTACCTAAATGATACCTTAACTTCAAAAGGGCACAAAATGAGCTATAGATCTCTGATTTGAATATAATTTATATGATCAGAAAGGAAATTTTGTGCTCTTTCCAATGACACCCATATTTCCTATATTTTGACTGGTCAACATTCTTTGAAAATTGTGTGGAAGAAGGATGGCGCACGCGGTGCATGAAGAGTCGTAACTCTTCATGTGGCGCGCGTTTCTGATGGAGAGTCCTTCTGCTATCAGGACTCTTCATAATCTTTGATATTTGGAGATTGAAGAGGCACCTCTTGGCTCCCTAGGGACCGATAATTGACATGTGTCAAGTGAGAATTCGTCCAGATAAAAGAAGGGACGTGAATAAGGCCTTCAGTGCATGAATGGGCTTATTAGATATGATTTTTCAGGCCAGATAACTTCTCTTCGGTCTTGAAAAATCATATCTGATAAGTTGATGGGAGGAAATATCACACACCCCTCTTGTATTTATAAATAGGGGATGATGAAATGAGTCTGATAAAAAAAAAAAAAGAATTCCACCAAAGTACTATTCTAAGTGTCTCTCTCTCCCTCCTTCTTTCTTTAAGACAAGACTTGTCTTGTTAAGACAAGGTCTTTTCTAATAGGACAAGGCTTTGTTTTAGGACATAAGCCTAAGGGGTCATAGAGGAGGGTTGCCCTAAAACCAAGAGTGGTTTAGGAGAGTGTCTTTAGTGCCCTACAGTAGGACAGGGTGTCCTACAGTGGTCAATAGACCAATGGCTGCCAAAAGAGTTCCACTTCTCCAAGCAACTTAAAGGAGTTCTTCCTTGGTCCGAGTTTCATGTGGATCACCGTTGGAGGGCAAACGTTTGGGCGCCTGGTGGAGAAGAAGGCTGAATCAGGGTTTTCTTCATCGGATTGGATATTAGCGGTTCAGGTTGGTGCCTAAACTCTAGTTTATATTATATATGCATATTTGTATGTTTTAATTCCTAGTAAGGAGGTCTTGGATTAAGGGTTTGGTAGTGGTTTCATAATAAATTTTTGAAATCCATGCTTCTACCCTAGTCACCAAAATCCTAACACGGTGAAGGGTTGCTTTAAGTTGGTCGGTTCGGGAGAGAAGAAGCAGCGGTCGACGGTCGTGGAAGGAAGAAGCAGCGATGAAGATGGTCAAGGAAGAGAGAAGCGATGGAGCCTCACGATCTTCAATGTTGCGGTTGCAATAAAGGTAATCGGACAGGGCCTCTCACCCCTCGACGTCACCTCGTTAACGAAGGCAATCGAAGAAGGTTAATAGTATTTTTTCATTGAATTAATCCATGCCTCGTTCGTACAAGATGAGCCTCATTTATAGGCTCACAAAATGGTTTCCAGAATGCTCTAAACAACGGGTTAATGCTAACTAATCCAAGGATTAGTTACAAAACAAAACTAATCTTAAGAATGTGGCGGGGAGTTTGTTATAATGGGATTTCAATAGGATTCTATACATTTTTTAATTGCAAAAATTGAAGCAAAATAAATTCTGGAAATTTTCGCCACATGGGATTCAGTTCGACCATGTCTCGAGTCAGCTCGGTGGTCTCGGGTCAGCTCAACGGTGCAGGTCCTATTCTCCTTGTTCTATGATCCAGATGGGTTCTTGAGGCTTGGTCTTGGCCTTGGTGTCCCCACCATTTCTCCTGGGGTGGGAAGAACTCAACCCTGTTGAGTAAGGGTCTGTTCGGCTTTGATACTCTTCCAAGAGATCCGAATCAATGCATTGCAGGTCCTCTCTAGTAATCCACGAGTCCTCTGATTCGGGATGACCTTGCCATCTTACCAAGTAGTACTGATAGCTATTCCTTCGAGTACTGACAGCTTGATCATCCATGATTTACTTGATCTTCTCTCTTTGCTCAGGCCATTTTTGTGGACACTCTAGGGTAGGTTCTCTCTCAAGTAAAGGGTCAAGCTCGAATGCCTCACTAGGAATTACTGTCGGTTCCTTGTACTCAGTTAGATCAGAAACATTGAAAGTTGAGCTAATGCCTAAATCAGGGAGTAACTCGAGCACATAGGCATTGGGTTCGATTTTCTTAATAATTTTATAGGGTCCAGCACTTCGGGAATGCAGTTTCTTGATGGTTCCAGGAGAAAACCATTTAGATCTGAGTCTTATCATGACAAAATCCCCTACAAAAAATTTTTTGAAATGTTTTCTAGAATCAGCTTGTCTTTTATAAGCATCGTTACTCATTTTGATCTTTTGGGTGATTTCCTTATGCAAATTTCTAACATGCTATGCAAAAGATTCAGCTGACTTAGACACTCTAGCATGCAATGGCAGGGGAATCAGATCAAGTGGTTTATTGGGTTGGTACCCATTGACAATCTCGAAAGGGCTCTTACCAGTGGTTCTATTAACAGAACTGTTGTAGATGAACTCAGCTTTAGGTAACCTCAGATCCTGGTTCTTAACAGCCTATAAGGCAGCTAAGCAGGTTTCCAAGGCTTCGGTTCACTACTTATTGCCCAGAAATGGAGCCCAAGAGGGGGGGTGAATTGGATCATTTAAAATTTTAAAGCAATAATGTGCAAGCCTTGTGGTGTTTGTGAGTTATGAAATTGATGCACTAAATTATATGCAGTGGAAAGCAATAAATAGAATGCAATAAGTAAAGAGGAAGAGATAGAAGAGACAATCACACACAAATACAAAGTTTATAGTGGTTCGGTGCAAACCTAGCACCTATATCCACTCCCCAAGCCACCCTTGGAAATTCCACTATAATCTCTCCAAGATTACAGCCGACTTGTTTTTCCAAAGGCTCACAAGTCAAAACCTATGTTGGTTTTATCACCTTGGCTCACCAACAAACCTTTACACTTATTTTGTCTTCGGGCTCACAAGTTAACCCTAGTTGGTTTTATCACTTTGGCTTACCAACAATCTACAACAACCTTCTTTCATGACACCCTTAAAAGCAATGTCAAATCAAAGGAGAATTTCAGATATACAATTTAAAATAAACAAGACAAACTCTCTTCAAGTATAGAATGAAAGCATTGAGGCTCTAATTGATGCTTCTCTTATCTTCTTCTTCTTGGAATATTCTTCAAGCTCTTCTTTTGAAATGCTGAAATGATAGGCTTGTAGGCTTTTTCAGGTAATCACTGTTTAAATGGCTCTTTGAAGTGAAGTTCTTGAGAGAATCTTGGCTTTTTGGCTTTTAATGGACTTCAATTTCTCAAGAATGAAGTTGGTGAAGCTTAAATACAAGGAAAAACTTCCAAAAAATGGTTTGTGACCATTTGAGCATCGAATCTAGCCGTTGGAAGCTTGAAAAGATATTTTTGCAAGTCAGAAAAATAGATCCGTTAGGGCTGTCAGAACCCGAGTGTCGACACTTGGTTTGTTAGGTGTCGACACTTGGCTGTCAGGTGTTGACACTTGACTTCCAGGTATCGATACTTGAACTTTCAAGTGTCGACACTTGATTCACAGGTGTTGACACTTGACACAAAAACACTCCAATGGCTATGTTCTAGATTTTCAAAAAGTCTCAGGCCTTGAGTTGATACTTGGAAACTTTAATGTCGACACTTGAGTTTCAGGTATCGACACTTGAATTCTGGGTGTCGACACTTGGCATGCCAAAGAGTTTTTTTGCATGCCAAGAGCTCAAGTGTCGACACTTGACTTCCTAGGTGTCGACACTTGGTTCTGAAAAATTCATAATTAAGTACAAATTAATCCAAAAACACAAGTGTTAAATATAAAACTTAAGATCAATGTAAATAACAAATAAATGAACTTTTTTAAGCCCTTTTTGCATGGAGAAGACTCCTCAAATTGTGAAATATGCTTCGTGCCATAATGCGCCATGATACTTTAATTTTGAGAATTTGAGGTACTTGTTTCCTGAAAACTTACAACTAGAAATAACCATTAGTACACAATATGTACTCAACATTTTGTTATTCATCAACATCAATAGGTGGAGCCAACACTACTTCGGTCTAGCCATCGGTTTAGGGGTGATAGGCAGTAAAAAAAATTAACTTAGTCCTTAACATATGCCAGAGGGTCTTCCAAAAGTAACTAGTGAACCTTACATCTCTATCAGACACAATCATTTTAGGTAGGCCATGTAACCAAACTATCTCATCCGAAAAAAGCTTGGCTACCTTAGAAGCATCATAAGTCTGACTACATGGTAGGAAATGGGCAACAAAAATGGAGTTATGTTTTCTCTGGGTTCTAGGCAATCCTAATACAAAACCCATACTTAAATCTTGACAGGGGTAATCAGGAATGGGCAAAGGGGTATACAAGTCGGTGTTCTGTTTCGCTATTTGGCAACAGCATAGGTTCTACACCTAGCTACGATCTGGGCTACATCCCTTTCAAACTTGGCCAAAAGAAATGCACTTCAACTGCTGAGATGGTTTTATTCCTACCAAAATGTCCTACTAATCCTCCTGCATGGGTCTCCCGGACTAAAAGCTTTCTCAAAGAAGTTCTTGAAATGCACAACTTACTTTTCTTGAACAGATAATCATCTAACAGGATATAATGGCTGTATTCTCTAGATGAGGGTCCTATACTCAAAGCTTGGTGAATCATCTTGAAATCAGGATAGGTATCGTATTGATCTCTGATTTGGTCAAACCCTACAACCTCATTTTTAATGGTACTTAGAAGCAAGGATCATTTGCTATGGGCATCGGCTACCTTGTTTTCAGTTATAGCTTGGTGTTTCAGTACAAAGATATAAGCATGAATATACTCTATCCACTTAGCATGTCTAGGGTTTAACTTTTTCTAGGAATTCAGGTATCTCAATGCCTCATGGTCATAGTACAGCACAAACTCATGTGGCAATAGGTAGTGTCTCCAATACTTCAGTGCTTGTACTAAGGCATAGAACTTCTTATCATAGGTCGAATTCCTAAGCTTAGCCTTATTTAATTTTTCACTGAAAAAGGCTACCGGGTGGTTCTCTTTGCTTAGGACTCCTCCTATTCCTACACCTGAGTCATCACAAGCTACCTTGAATACTTTAGAAAAGTCGGGCAATCTCAGAGCGGGTGCTTGGATCATCTTTTTCTTAAGTTCTCGGAAGGCTCTATCGGTAGCTTTGGTCCACTCAAAGGATCCCTTCCTAACACAGTCGGTGATGGGTGAGACAATGGTGCTAAAATCTCGAATAAATCGTCTATAGAAAGTAGCTAGACCATGGAAACTACGGACATCAGAAATAGTAGTGGGTACTAGCCACTCAACTATCAACTTTATCTTTTCTGGATTAGCTGATACTCCTTCGGGGGTCACAACAAATCCTAGGAAGATGACTCTATAGGTCAAGAACTCACATTTCCCTAGATTGGCATAGAGACTATCTTTCCTAAGGGCCATACAAACTTGTCTAAGATGGTTTAAGTGGTCCTCCTCGGTTCTGCTGTAAATTAGGATGTCATCAAAATAGACTACCACAAACTTACCTATGAACATCCTAAAGACCTGGGTCATAATCCTCATGAAAGTACTGGGTGCATTGGACAGGCCAAAAGGCATTACTACCCACTCGTACAAACCATCCTTAGTCTTAAAAATTATTTTCCACTCGTCCCCGGGTCTGATTCAAACCTGATGGTAGCCACTCTTAAGGTCAATTTTGGAAAAGATGGTGGCTCCTACCATCATGTCTAACATGTCATCTAGGCGGGGTATGGGGAATCTATACTTGATGGTGATCTTATTTATGGCACGGCTATCCACACACATTCTCCACGTGCCATCTTTCTTAGGTGTCAAAAGGGCTAGGACGGTATAAGGACTTAAGCTTTCCCTAATGAAACCTTTTCTCAATAGTTCACTAACTTGCTTTTGTAACTCTTGGTGCTCAGTTGGGTTCATCCGGTAATGCAGCAAGTTGGGCAGGGTGGATCCTTGGACAAGGTCTATAGCGTGCTGGATGTCCCTAAGTGGTGGAAGTTGGTCAAGCATATCATCCTGAAAAACATCTTGAAATTCCTCCAAAACTTCCATAACTTCCTGGGGGTGTTCTCCTAGGGCCGGTTTCCTAATTTCCTTGGTGGTCAAAATCCAGATAGGTGATCCCTCAGCAATTTCTCTTTAAAGCTCTTTGGCACTAATCAAATGTAATCCAGGTTTCTTTTCTTTCAAAGAGCTGGCTCCCTTTTTAACTTCATCCTTAGGGGGAATAAGGTTGATCACTATCTTCTTCCCTAGATGGTTAAATGCACAGGAATTGGTCTTACCAAATAGGGTGGTGTCGTGATCATAGAGCCAAGGTCTTCCTAATATAATGCTGCTTACCCCCATAGGTAACACATCACACCAAACTTTCTCCTTATAAGATTGCAATTGAATTAGGACTTGGCATCTATGTTTGACAGGTATTGAAGTGGAGTCAATCCAGGATACCTTATATGGGCTAGGATAGGGAATAGGGGTTAGCCCTAAGGTCTTGACAGAACTAGCAGAAATAGCATTTACACAGCTCCCATTATCTATGATGACTTTGCAAACCTTTTCCCTTATCTTGATAAAGGTGTGTAGGATGTTGGTCATACACCAGTCCTCTTGCTCCATAGATTGAGTTAGGATGCATCTAACAACTCCCATAAGGTCAGTGGGGCCACAATTTTCTTCATCTCCCTCATATTATTCTGATAGGTTGAAATCTTCTTCATATACTTCTTCTTCACATTCGGGGGTGTCATCTAGATTTCCTTCTTCTTCTAAGTCACCTAAATGAAGGGATCTAGTGGGGCAGTCGTCACTAGTGTAATGGCCTGGCTAGTGACATCTAAAATAGGTGCCAAACTTCTTGGGTGCTTCTATAGATTTTCCTTTGTTAACTAGAGGTCGGCTCAAGTTGGGTCGGCTTGGACTGGGTCGGCTTGGCTCGGATCGACTCTGGTCAAGTCGGCTTGGGTCGGGTCAACTCGAATTTGGACGAGCAGGGTAGGGTCGACTCGAGTAGGTTGGGGCTATTATAGGGTACTGGCTCCTGGGAGTTCTATGAAACTGTTCAAAGTCCCTAGCTACCTGGTAAGCCTGTTCTAAATCTCGTACCTCTCTTAGATACAATTCTCTCTTCACATCATCATGTAGGCCAGATCTAAACCTCAATAAAATCACAGACTCAGACTCGTTTATTCCACACCTCATGGCTAACTCATCAAACTTGGCTATGTACACGGTGACATTCTTATTTCCCTGAACCAGTCTATACCATTGGTCTAAAAGTCACTGATGGTATCACACTGGAAGGTATTTATCCCTAAGCTTGGCTTTCAAATCTCCCCAGGTGGCTATGGGATCTCGTCCTCTCATCTAACTAACCTTTCCATGTTATCCCAATACATCTTGGCTTGGCGAATCAACCTAATGGTGGGGACATGCAAGATGAGAATGCAACTTTGCAACCCTGAAGGAGATTAGCAAAGATTAACTTAGCAATTTCTTATTTGCATATGATTTAGTTCAGCATATAGTATCAAAGGAGGTCTAATGAAGAGAACTTGAACGATCAAACGTAAACCTAATTAATAAGACTATCAAAATAACAAAGAAATAGGAATAAGATTCGAACCACACAAGTTAAGCTAGGCAAATTTAATATTTCAGACCTAATCGATACTAGAACATACCTAGCATTAATCTTTCAAGTAGATCAAGATCACTCATGAAGAGACCTCCCAAATGACAAGACCATACTACAAATTGAGGGCCCTTCTTGTTTTCTGGATTATGGCAAGTAATTCCTTCCTCTTGAATTCGGAATCCCGGAGAACCCTACAACAAAGAAACCTCGAGATTAGGAACTTGGTAACATACGTTAGTCATGAAATGGAGAAACTAAAGAAGAGTCGAGGAAGCATTGTTGAAGAATAATCTTGGCGCCATGGTAGATCACTTGAAATGGATTAGGCCGGCCTCCTTGTGATGGTCTTCTTGATCAACATTGAATATTGAAGAGCTAGCTTGAGATTGGAGAAGAAGGAGAGTGTCTTAGGCGTTGGAGATGGAGGAGGAGAAAGTAGGGTTGGCGTGGGATAGGGAGAGGAATTTAGAACTACCACTTAGGCACATAGAACTCACATAGAAGAAAATTTTTATTTTTTCTTTTCCATCCTCTCTTTACAAGAAGACTAAGAGTCTTTTATAGACTATTAAGCCATTTTGAATTCAAACTACACCAAATATCATGGAGAAAAATTTGTGGAGAAAAATATGGGGCATCCCATGAGTAGTGGAGGAAGTTGTGGAGGAGGTTGTAGCCAATTCAAATTCAAATTCCCCTTTTCTTCTCTTGGGCGGCAACCTTGGATGGTGAGGTGGCATGGTGATGTGGCAACAACCTTGGATGGTGAGGTGGTATGTGTGATGTGGCAGCAACCTTGGATGATGAGGTGGCATGTGTCATGTGGCATGTGGTCCCCACTTGAGGTGGCTTTGGTCTTTCTTTGGAGTATAAGTCTTGAGTCTTCTTTAGTCTTCAAATGTGGTTTGGTTTGATTCTTCATGGAGGTTTGGTTTGATTCTTCATGGATTGGACTTGACTCATTTGGACCCAACTCTCAAATACAAGATTAATCAGGCTGGACTAGTCCCAACATAAAATTGAAATGGACTCGAATTACATAATTATTTGGACTCAAAATTAAAGAAAGAAAAAAATTACAGGACTTTCTTTTACTCATCCAACCATAAGGACTCGGATTTGACTTGAATTGGTTGGAGTCTCTTCCTGATTCTGGTGCCCACACCAATTCTCCCGGGGTGGGAGGAACTCGACCCTATCGAGTGAGGGTTGGCTTGATAAGTTTCTAATGCATCCGGGTTGATTTGTTGTAGGTCCTCTCGGGAAATCCAGGAGTCTTCAGATTCAGGACATCCTTGCCATCTAACCAGATAACGTTGGTAGCCTTTATTTCTAGTAGTAATGATCTGGTCATCCAAGATTCTTTCAATTCTCTCCTTTCTCTCAGGAACACTTGGTGGTGGACACTCATTGGGTGTTTCACTCTCAAAAGAAATATTAGGACCAAAAAGCTCACTAGGTATCAATGCAGGTTCTCTGTATTCTTTTAAGTCTGAAACGTTAAATGTTGAACTAATACCATAACTTGGTGGTAATTCTAATACATAAGCATTTGGTCCAATTTTCTTTATTATTTTGAAAGGTCCGGCTCCCCGGGCATGGAGTTTCTTCATAGTTCCCGGCGGAAACCTTTCAGGTTTAAGTTTGATCATGACGGAGTCTCCTTCATTAAATTCTTTTAATCGTTTATGTGAATTAGTCATATGCTGATAGAGTTCATTGCTCGTTTGAATCTTTTGGCTAATCTCCTTATGCAATTCCCTAATATGCTGTGCATATGACTCGGCAGACTCGGACACCCGTGCATGTGTGGGTAAAGGAGCTAGGTCTAAAGGCTTCCTAGGTCTATATCCATGGACCACTTCGAATGGACTTTTCCCAATAGACCTATTAACTGAGCTGTTATAGGCAAATTCAGCATGAGGAAGTAATAGGTCCCAGTTTCCTAGGTTGTCACCAACTAAGCATCTCAACAGATTTCCTAAGCTTCGGTTTACTACCTCAGTCTGGCCATTGGTTTGAGGATGATAGGCAGTAGAGAATTTCAGCTTGGTACCGAGCATGTGCCAGAGGGTTTTCCAGAAATAGCTAGTAAATTTGACATCTCTATCGGACACAATGGTTTTAGGTAAACCATGAAGCCTAACGACCTGATCGAGAAAAATCTTGGCCACCTTCGAAGCATCTAAAGTTTGAGAACAAGGAATGAAGTGAGCCATCTTGGAGAAACGATCGACAACCACAAAGACAGAATCATACTTCCTAGACGTCTTAGGGAGGCCTACTACAAAATCCATGCTGATATCCTGCCATGGACAATCAGGGACAGGTAAGGGTGTGTACAGACCGGTGTTCTGTCTTTGCTGTTTTGCAACAGCACAGATACGACACTGAGCTACAATCTGGGCCACATTTCTTTTGAGACCAGGCCAAAAGAATTGGTCTTCTATTGCTAAGATGGTCTTATTCCTACCAAAATGTCCTGTTAAGCCCCCAGCATGAACTTCCCAGATCAGAAATTCCCTAACAGAGGTCTTGGGAATACACAACTGATTTCCTCTGAAAAGGTATCCATCTAAAATGGTATAATCACTATGCTCACTAGATGGTCCTTGTTGAAGGGATCGATAGATGTCACCAAAATCAGGGCATGTAGGATATTCCTCTTTTAATCTTTCAAACCCTACTACCTCAGTGCTCACAGAATTCAACAACATTGAACGACGACTCAATGCATCAGCAACCCTATTTTCAGTTCCGGCATGATGTTTCAGTACGAACGTATAAGCTTGTATGAACTCTATCCATTTCCCGTGCCTAGGGTTCAATTTCTTCTGAGAACTAAGGAACCTAAGAGCTTCATGGTCAGAAAATAGGACAAACTCTTGTGGTAGAAGATAATGCCTCCAATAACGTAATGCCTGAACTACCGCATACAGCTCCCTATCATAGGTGGAATACCTTAATCTCGCTTCATTTAACTTCTCACTGAAATATGCTACTGGGTGATTCTCTTGACTCAAGACACCTCCAATTCCTACCCCAGAAGCATCACAAGCAACCTCGAACACTTTGGTAAAATCGGGTAACCTCAAGACGGGTGCGTGTGTCATTTTTTCCTTAATTGTTAGGAAGGCTTTGTCTGCTGCTTTAGTCCATTCAAAAGTTCCCTTCCTAATACAATCAGTGATTGGAGCCACTATCGTACTGAACCCTCTAATGAATCTCCTATAGAAGGTGGCTAAACCGTGAAAACTACGGACATCATGGATACTCTTGGGTACAGGCCACTCTACTATTGACTTAATTTTCGCAGGGTCAGCGGACACTCCTTCAGATGTTACTACGAATCCTAGAAAGATAACTCTATGTGTTAAGAAATCACACTTCTTGATATTGGCATAGAGGCTATCCTTTCTAAGGACTTGGCAAACTTGTCTTAGGTGGGTTAAATGGTCTGCCTTAGTCTTGCTATAGATAAGAATGTCATCAAAGTAGACCACCACAAATTTCCCGATGAAAGTTTTCAACACCTGATTCATAATTCTCATAAAGGTGCTGGGTGCATTGGACAGACCGAACGGCATGACTAACCACTCATATAATCCATCTTTAGTCTTAAAAGCGGTCTTCCATTCATCTCCAGGCCTAACCCTAACCTGGTGATAGCCACTCTTTAAGTCTATCTTGGAGAAAATTGTTGATCCGGCTATCATATCTAACATATCGTCCAGTCTTGGGATTGGAAACCTATATTTGACAGTAATCTTGTTGATGGCACGGCTGTCTACACACATCCTCCAGGTACCATCTTTTTTAGGGGTTAATAAGGCAGGGACTGCATAAGGGCTTAAACTTTCTCTAGCAAACCCCTTTCTAAGAAGTTCACTAACTTGCCTTTGTAACTCTTGATGTTCAGTTGGATTCATCCTATAATGAGGCAAATTAGGTAAAGTCGCGCCAGGAACTAAATCTATGGCATGCTGTATGTCCCTTAAAGGTGGAAGATTGTCGGGAAGATCCTCGGGAAACACGTCTTCAAAGTCTTTCAATAATTGGACCACCTCTTGAGGGTGTTCTACAGGGGTGTGGTCCATAGTTTCCTTAGCAGCTACCATCCAAATAGGTGCTCCCTCATTAATGTCTTTTTCTAATTCTCTTGCACCTATCAAATTTAATCCAGTCCTTTTTTCTTTCAAGCTGCTAACTCCTCTTTTGGTGTTGTCCTTAGGCTGGGTTGAATGAATGACAATTTTCTTGCCATTGAAATTGAAAGCACAGGAATTTGATCGACCAAAAATTGTCACATCATGGTCAAACAGCCATGGCCTACCTAGGATGATGCTACTTACTCCCATAGGGAGTACATCACACCAGATTCGTTCCTGATAGGACTGAAGTTGGATTCGGACCTGACATCTCTGCTTGATTGGGATAGAAGTAGAATCGATCCAGGATACCTTATATGGATTGGGATGTGGTTCAGTGGGTAATCCTAGACTCTTGGCTGCACTAGTGGAAATGGCATTGACACAGCTTCCACTATCGATCACGATCTTACAACCTTTTCTCCTATTTTGACAAATGTGTGTAGGATGCTAGTCCTACGCCAGTCTTCCTGCTCCTTGGTCTGTGTCATGATACATCTCACAACTCCTAACACATCTGATGAGTCTACATTTTCTTCATCTCCTTCATACTCATCAGCCAAGCAATCCCCTGCTTCATAAACCTCCTCTTCATCATTCTCCAGGGGTTCTGATTCAACTTCTTCTGCCTCCCCTATATGTAAAGCTCTAGAGGGACATTGGCTTACGAAATGACCTGGTTTACGACACTTATAGCAAACTCGCTCCCTCTCACCTCGAACTTCAGGGCTCTTTCCTTTGTCTTCTCTAGGAATTGGGGGAATGGCAGGGTTGGTCCTAGGGGTTGGATTCGAGCTGGATCTTGGTATATTGGTTGTACCAGGGACTGAACTAGGTCGACTAACAGGAGGATTAAACCTAATGGGCTCAGGTCGCCTAAATGTAGCTCTCCTTTGAAACCTCTCATAGTCCATGGCAACTTGGTATGCCTGATCTAAATCATGGACTTCTCTCAAAAACAGTTCCCCTTTTATATCTTCATTCAATCCTGATCTAAACCTCGACAATGTGGCTGCCTCAGACTCGACTACGTTGCATCGCATTACAAACTCATCAAATTTAGCAACGTACTCAGAAACGGTCTTATTTCCTTGTGTCAATCGTTGCCACTGATCTAACAACCTTTGCTGATAAGACATAGGCAAATATTTCTCTCTAAGCTTTCTCTTCATGTCTCTCCAGGTCACTATAGGTAAGTCTCCCCTCTGCCTAGCTATGCGTTCGACATTTTCCCAATACAACCTAGCCTGATGGACTAGTCTGATTTTGGCAAACTTGAATCTTCTCTCTTCAGACATATCATACCAGTCAAAATATTGGTCCATGTCAGCCTCCCAGTCTATGTACACCTTAGGATCTAGGCTTCCCTCAAAGGTTGGTGCATCTAGACATATATTCCTTAAGGCCCGATCATCCTGATCAAAAGTATCATGGCGAGGTCTTCTAGGATTTGGCTCCGGAGTGTGATCAGTATAATCCTGATGTGGCCTTCTATGAATTGGATCAGGTGTATGTTCCTGTCGTTGGGCTCTAGGATGAACTGAAGGTAATCTGGGTGAAGGTGGTTCAGTTGGGGTCAACCTAGATTCCTCTAGGGTTCCTATCCTTTCCTCGAACTGGTCAAACCTAGCATCCAAACGGTCCATCTTCTCGATCATAGATCTCATAAGGCTTTCCATACTAGTATCCATGGATGAACTAGGTTGGGCTTGTGAAGGGTGGTAAGGTGTGCCTGACCTAGTTGTCATGCAAACAATTAGACTCAGACCCGAACTATGAGTTTTCTAAACCGGTTAGTCCAAATAAACTGAGTTGACTAGATACAATCAAATCAACAGCTACTCTCTTCCACTGGCCAGTCAGGAGGTGGGTCTGTGGGAGGTTCCCCCAGCTTTCACTGGGTCCTAATTAAAAACCACAAGAACCGCTTTGGCTTGAGCCACTTAACCTCTATCCTTGACACCAGCTTTCAATAATAGATGAAGAAATGGGTTGCACAAGCTTTCCCAATTGAATTGAACTGGACCTAGAGTTCCAAGCTAGTTGCCTAATCAAGGTGGTAAGCTAGATTGTAGTAACTCTATACTTGGCCAGGTTTTAGAACAAGGGGAGTGTGAGATCCTGTCTCTGGCCTACCTAGGCCCGGTGGAATTGGCTCGATAGACGGATCAGCACCCAAGCCCTTAGTCCCAATTCTAGACACCAAGTAATAGGGCACACACAAGACTAGTTGGCACAATGAGTTGACAATAACCCGGGCTCGACCAAATTGATGTCCCTAACCCACTAGGGCAATTAATGTCTAATCAATTTTAGTTAGGGATTGGATCGATATTCAATTTGGTGATTTTTGGGCTAGGGACAGGTGATGAAATCCTGACCCTATGTCAATTTCATGCCCTTAATTTGATTTGTCATGAGATGCATGCAAATTTCAAATTTCAGGTGCAGAAGTAGTGTGTTGCAGTTTAAAAGTGGTGTTGATAAGTGCAGAAAAAAATGTCAGAGAAATCTAAAAAAATCACAGAAAACTCCTAACTTCTAGATGACATACCAGATGAAACAAAAACTCAAAATAAAATCTGTACTATTCTAGGAAGATTCTGAAATGAAGATAATGAAAAGGAACAGAACAGAACAGAAACCCTAATAACACTGATGGACTGTAGGAATTTTCATTTTTTTTGTAAATCTTTTCTTAGATTGAAATTTTAAACGGTGATAAGCAACGTAAAACGGAACAAGAAAAAAAATATTCTAATGAGGAATGTGATACTTGCCTTTGGAGTTGCAGGCGGATTACAGTCAACCTACAGAAAATACAGCAAGCAGAAAAACAGAACGTGCCCAATGCAAAATTCACAAATGAAATCTAAGAAGTCCTTTGGCTTTCTTTTTCATGGGTCAATCACAATGGCACCCTGACACGCCTTAGGAGATCCCCATGGAATGGGAAGAGAGGGTGTTTAAACCCTACTTTCTCCTAAGACCGGACGGCCTGGTAACGCCCCCGATCCAAGTACTTCAAGGACTTAATGCTATGCAATCTGGAACTTATTCTACCATGCTCTGATACCAAGAATGGTGGGGACATGCAAGATGAGAATGCAACTATGCAACCCTAAAGGAGATTAGCAAAGATTAACTTAGCAATTTCTTATTTGCATATGATTAGTTCAGCATATAGTATCAAAGGAGGTCTAATGAAGAGAACTCGAATGATCAAACGTAAACCTAATTAATAAGACTATCAAAATAACAAAGAAATAGGAATAAGATTCGAACCACACAAGTTAAGCTAGGCAAATTTAATATTTCAGACCTAATCATACTAGAACATACCTAGCATTAATCTTTCAAGTAGATCAAGATCACTCATGAAGAGACCTCCCAAATGACAAGACCATACTACAAATTGAGGGCCCTTCTTGTTTTCTGGATTATGGCAAGTAATTCCTTCCTCTTGAATTCGGAATCCCGGAGAACCCTACAACAAAGAAACCTCGAGATTAGGAACTTGGTAACATACGTTAGTCATGAAATGGAGAAACTAAAGAAGAGTCGAGGAAGCATTGTTGAAGAATAATCTTGGTGCCATGGTAGATCACTTGAAATGGATTAGGCCGGCCTCCTTGTGATGGTCTTCTTGATCAACATTGAATATTGAAGAGCTAGCTTGAGATTGGAGAAGAAGGAGAGTGTCTTAGGCGTTGGAGATGGAGGAGGAGAAAGTAGGGTTGGCGTGGGATAGGGAGAGGAATTTAGAACTACCACTTAGGCACATAGAACTCACATAGAAGAAAATTTTTATTTTTTCTTTTCCATCCTCTCTTTACAAGAAGACTAAGAGTCTTTTATAGACTATTAAGCCATTTTGAATTCAAACTACACCAAATATCATGGAGAAAAATTTGTGGAGAAAAATATGGGGCATCCCATGAGTAGTGGAGGAAGTTGTGGAGGAGGTTGTAGCCAATTCAAATTCAAATTCCCCTTTTCTTCTCTTGGGCGGCAACCTTGGATGGTGAGGTGGCATGTGTGATGTGGCAACAACCTTGGATGGTGAGGTGGTATGTGTGATGTGGCAGCAACCTTGGATGATGAGGTGGCATGTGTCATGTGGCATGTGGTCCCCACTTGAGGTGGCTTTGGTCTTTCTTTGGAGTATAAGTCTTGAGTCTTCTTTAGTCTTCAAATGTGGTTTGGTTTGATTCTTCATGGAGGTTTGGTTTGATTCTTCATGGATTGGACTTGACTCATTTGGACCCAACTCTCAAATACAAGATTAATCAGGCTGGACTAGTCCCAACATAAAATTGAAATGGACTCGAATTACATAATTATTTGGACTCAAAATTAAAGAAAGAAAAAAAATTACAGGACTTTCTTTTACTCATCCAACCATAAGGACTCGGATTTGACTTGAATTGGTTGGAGTCTCTTCCTGATTCTGGTGCCCACACCAATTCTCCCGGGGTGGGAGGAACTCGACCCTATCGAGTGAGGGTTGGCTTGATAAGTTTCTAATGCATCCGGGTTGATTTGTTGTAGGTCCTCTCGGGAAATCCAGGAGTCTTCAGATTCAGGACATCCTTGCCATCTAACCAGATAACGTTGGTAGCCTTTATTTCTAGTAGTAATGATCTGGTCATCCAAGATTCTTTCAATTCTCTCCTTTCTCTCAGGAACACTTGGTGGTGGACACTCATTGGGTGTTTCACTCTCAAAAGAAACATTAGGACCAAAAAGCTCACTAGGTATCAATGCAGGTTCTCTGTATTCTTTTAAGTCTGAAACGTTAAATGTTGAACTAATACCATAACTTGGTGGTAATTCTAATACATAAGCATTTGGTCCAATTTTCTTTATTATTTTGAAAGGTCCGGCTCCCCGGGCATGGAGTTTCTTCATAGTTCCCGATGGAAACCTTTCAGGTTTAGTTTGATCATGACGGAGTCTCCTTCATTAAATTCTTTTAATCATTTATGTGAATTAGTCATATGCTGATAGAGTTCATTGCTCGTTTGAATCTTTTGGCTAATCTCCTTATGCAATTCCCTAATATGCTGTGCATATGACTCGGCAGACTCGGACACCCGTGCATGTGTGGGTAAAGGAGCTAGGTCTAAAGGCTTCCTAGGTCTGTATCCATGGACCACTTCGAATGGACTTTTCCCAATAGACCTATTAACTGAGCTGTTATAGGCAAATTCAGCACGAGGAAGTAATAGGTCCCAGTTTCCTAGGTTGTCACCAACTAAGCATCTCAATAGATTTCCTAAGCTTCGGTTTACTAGCTCAGTCTGGCCATTGGTTTGAGGATGATAGGCAGTAGAGAATTTCAGCTTGGTACCGAGCATGTGCCAGAGGGTTTTCCAGAAATAGCTAGTAAATTTGACATCTCTATCGGACACAATGGTTTTAGGTAAACCATGAAGCCTAACGACCTGATCGAGAAAAATCTTGGCCACCTTCGAAGCATCTAAAGTTTGAGAACAAGGAATGAAGTGAGCCATCTTGGAGAAACGATCGACAACCACAAAGACAGAATCATACTTCCTAGACGTCTTAGGGAGGCCTACTACAAAATCCATGCTGATATCCTGCCATGGACAATCAGGGACAGGTAAGGGTGTGTACAGACCGGTGTTCTGTCTTTGCTGTTTTGCAACAGCACAGATACGACACTGAGCTACAATCTGGGCCACATTTCTTTTGAGACCAGGCCAAAAGAATTGGTCTTCTATTGCTAAGATGGTCTTATTCCTACCAAAATGTCCTGTTAAGCCCCCAGCATGAACTTCCCAGATCAGAAATTCCCTAACAGAGGTCTTGGGAATACACAACTGATTTCCTCTGAAAAGGTATCCATCTAAAATGGTATAATCACTATGCTCACTAGATGGTCCTTGTTGAAGGGATCGATAGATGTCACCAAAATCAGGGCATGTAGGATATTCCTCTTTTAATCTTTCAAACCCTACTACCTCAGTGCTCACAGAATTCAACAACATTGAACGACGACTCAATGCATCAGCAACCCTATTTTCAGTTCCGGCATGATGTTTCAGTACGAACGTATAAGCTTGTATGAACTCTATCCATTTCCCGTGCCTAGGGTTCAATTTCTTCTGAGAACTAAGGAACCTAAGAGCTTCATGGTCAGAAAATAGGACAAACTCTTGTGGTAGAAGATAATGCCTCCAATAACGTAATGCCTGAACTACCGCATACAGCTCCCTATCATAGGTGGAATACCTTAATCTCGCTTCATTTAACTTCTCACTGAAATATGCTACTGGGTGATTCTCTTGACTCAAGACACCTCCAATTCCTACCCCAGAAGCATCACAAGCAACCTCGAACACTTTGGTAAAATCGGGTAACCTCAAGACGGGTGCGTGTGTCATTTTTTCCTTAATTGTTAGGAAGGCTTTGTCTGCTGCTTTAGTCCATTCAAAAGTTCCCTTCCTAATACAATCAGTGATTGGAGCCACTATCGTACTGAACCCTCTAATGAATCTCCTATAGAAGGTGGCTAAACCGTGAAAACTACGGACATCATGGATACTCTTGGGTACAGGCCACTCTACTATTGACTTAATTTTCGCAGGGTCAGCGGACACTCCTTCAGATGTTACTACGAATCCTAGAAAGATAACTCTATGTGTTAAGAAATCACACTTCTTGATATTGGCATAGAGGCTATCCTTTCTAAGGACTTGGCAAACTTGTCTTAGGTGGGTTAAATGGTCTGCCTTAGTCTTGCTATAGATAAGAATGTCATCAAAGTAGACCACCACAAATTTCCCGATGAAAGTTTTCAACACCTGATTCATAATTCTCATAAAGGTGCTGGGTGCATTGGACAGACCGAACGGCATGACTAACCACTCATATAATCCATCTTTAGTCTTAAAAGCGGTCTTCCATTCATCTCCAGGCCTAACCCTAACCTGGTGATAGCCACTCTTTAAGTCTATCTTGGAGAAAATTGTTGATCCGGCTATCATATCTAACATATCATCCAGTCTTGGGATTGGAAACCTATATTTGACAGTAATCTTGTTGATGGCACGGCTGTCTACACACATCCTCCAGGTACCATCTTTTTTAGGGGTTAATAAGGCAGGGACTGCATAAGGGCTTAAACTTTCTCTAGCAAACCCCTTTCTAAGAAGTTCACTAACTTGCCTTTGTAACTCTTGATGTTCAGTTGGATTCATCCTATAATGAGGCAAATTAGGTAAAGTCGCGCCAGGAACTAAATCTATGGCATGCTGTATGTCCCTTAAAGGTGGAAGATTGTCGGGAAGATCCTCGGGAAACACGTCTTCAAAGTCTTTCAATAATTGGACCACCTCTTGAGGGTGTTCTACAGGGGTGTGGTCCATAGTTTCCTTAGCAGCTACCATCCAAATAGGTGCTCCCTCATTAATGTCTTTTTCTAATTCTCTTGCACCTATCAAATTTAATCCAGTCCTTTTTTCTTTCAAGCTGCTAACTCCTCTTTTGGTGTTGTCCTTAGGCTGGGTTGAATGAATGACAATTTTCTTGCCATTGAAATTGAAAGCACAGGAATTTGATCGACCAAAAATTGTCACATCATGGTCAAACAGCCATGGCCTACCTAGGATGATGCTACTTACTCCCATAGGGAGTACATCACACCAGATTCGTTCCTGATAGGACTGAAGTTGGATTCGGACCTGACATCTCTGCTTGATTGGGATAGAAGTAGAATCGATCCAGGATACCTTATATGGATTGGGATGTGGTTCAGTGGGTAATCCTAGACTCTTGGCTGCACTAGTGGAAATGGCATTGACACAGCTTCCACTATCGATCACGATCTTACAAACCTTTTCTCCTATTTTGACAAATGTGTGTAGGATGCTAGTCCTACGCCAGTCTTCCTGCTCCTTGGTCTGTGTCATGATACATCTCACAACTCCTAACACATCTGATGAGTCTACATTTTCTTCATCTCCTTCATACTCATCAGCCAAGCAATCCCCTGCTTCATAAACCTCCTCTTCATCATTCTCCAGGGGTTCTGATTCAACTTCTTCTGCCTCCCCTATATGTAAAGCTCTAGAGGGACATTGGCTTACGAAATGACCTGGTTTACGACACTTATAGCAAACTCGCTCCCTCTCACCTCGAACTTCAGGGCTCTTTCCTTTGTCTTCTCTAGGAATTGGGGGAATGGCAGGGTTGGTCCTAGGGGTTGGATTCGAGCTGGATCTTGGTATATTGGTTGTACCAGGGACTGAACTAGGTCGACTAACAGGAGGATTAAACCTAATGGGCTCAGGTCGCCTAAATGTAGCTCTCCTTTGAAACCTCTCATAGTCCATGGCAACTTGGTATGCCTGATCTAAATCATGGACTTCTCTCAAAAACAGTTCCCCTTTTATATCTTCATTCAATCCTGATCTAAACCTCGACAATGTGGCTGCCTCAGACTCGACTACGTTGCATCGCATTACAAACTCATCAAATTTAGCAACGTACTCAGAAACGGTCTTATTTCCTTGTGTCAATCGTTGCCACTGATCTAACAACCTTTGCTGATAAGACATAGGCAAATATTTCTCTCTAAGCTTTCTCTTCATGTCTCTCCAGGTCACTATAGGTAAGTCTCCCCTCTGCCTAGCTATGCGTTCGACATTTTCCCAATACAACCTAGCCTGATGGACTAGTCTGATTTTGGCAAACTTGAATCTTCTCTCTTCAGACATATCATACCAGTCAAAATATTGGTCCATGTCAGCCTCCCAGTCTATGTACACCTTAGGATCTAGGCTTCCCTCAAAGGTTGGTGCATCTAGACATATATTCCTTAAGGCCCGATCATCCTGATCAAAAGTATCATGGCGAGGTCTTCTAGGATTTGGCTCCGGAGTGTGATCAGTATAATCCTGATGTGGCCTTCTATGAATTGGATCAGGTGTATGTTCCTGTCGTTGGGCTCTAGGATGAACTGAAGGTAATCTGGGTGAAGGTGGTTCAGTTGGGGTCAACCTAGATTCCTCTAGGGTTCCTATCCTTTCCTCGAACTGGTCAAACCTAGCATCCAAACGGTCCATCTTCTCGATCATAGATCTCATAAGGCTTTCCATACTAGTATCCATGGATGAACTAGGTTGGGCTTGTGAAGGGTGGTAAGGTGTGCCTGACCTAGTTGTCATGCAAACAATTAGACTCAGACCCGAACTACGAGTTTTCTAAATCGGTTAGTCCAAATAAACTGAGTTGACTAGATACAATCAAATCAACAGCTACTCTCTTCCACTGGCCAGTCAGGAGGTGGGTCTGTGGGAGGTTCCCCCAGCTTTCACTGGGTCCTAATTAAAAACCACAAGAACCGCTTTGGCTTGAGCCACTTAACCTCTATCCTTGACACCAGCTTTCAATAATAGATGAAGAAATGGGTTGCACAAGCTTTCCCAATTGAATTGAACTGGACCTAGAGTTCCAAGCTAGTTGCCTAATCAAGGTGGCAAGCTAGATTATAGTAACTCTATACTTGGCCAGGTTTTAGAACAAGGGGAGTGTGAGATCCTGTCTCTGGCCTACCTAGGCCCGGTGGAATTGGCTCGATAGACGGATCAGCACCCAAGCCCTTAGTCCCAATTCTAGACACCAAGTAATAGGGCACACACAAGACTAGTTGGCACAATGAGTTGACAATAACCCGGGCTCGACCAAATTGATGTCCCTAACCCACTAGGGCAATTAATGTCTAATCAATTTTAGTTAGGGATTGGATCGATATTCAATTTGGTGATTTTTGGGCTAGGGACAGGTGATGAAATCCTGACCCTATGTCAATTTCATGCCCTTAATTTGATTTGTCATGAGATGCATGCAAATTTCAAATTTCAGGTGCAGAAGTAGTGTGTTGCAGTTTAAAAGTGGTGTTGATAAGTGCAGAAAAAAATGTCAGAGAAATCTAAAAAAATCACAGAAAACTCCTAACTTCTAGATGACATACCAGATGAAACAAAAACTCAAAATAAAATCTGTACTATTCTAGGCAGATTCTGAAATGAAGATAATGAAAAGGAACAGAACATAACAGAAACCCTAATAACACTGATGGACTGTAGGAATTTTCATTTTTTTTGTAAATTGTTTCTCATATTGAGATTTTAAACGGTGATAAGCAACGTAAAACGGAACAAGAAAAAAAATATTCTAATGAGGAATGTGATACTTGCCTTTAGAGTTGCAGGCGGATTACAGTCAGCCTACAAAAAATACAGCAAGCAGAAAAACAGAACGTGCCCAATGCAAAATTCACAAATGAAATCTAAGAAGTCCTTTGGCTTTCTTTTTCATGGGTCAATCACAATGGCACCCTGACACGCCTTAGGAGATCCCCGTGGAATGGGAAGAGAGGGTGTTTAAACCCTACTTTCTCCTAAGACCGGACGGCCTGGTAACGCCCCCGATCCAAGTACTTCAAGGACTTAATGCTATGCAATCTGGAACTTATTCTACCATGATCTGATACCAAGAATGGTGGGGACATGCAAGATGAGAATGCAACTATGCAACCCTAATGGAGATTAGCAAAGATTAACTTAGCAATTTCTTATTTGCATATGATTAGTTCAGCATATAGTATCAAAGGAGGTCTAATGAAGAGAACTCGAATGATCAAACGTAAACCTAATTAATAAGACTATCAAAATAACAAAGAAATAGGAATAAGATTCGAACCACACAAGTTAAGCTAGGCAAATTTAATATTTCAGACCTAATCAATACTAGAACATACCTAGCATTAATCTTTCAAGTAGATCAAGATCACTCATGAAGAGACCTCCCAAATGACAAGACCATACTACAAATTGAGGGCCCTTCTTGTTTTCTGGATTATGGCAAGTAATTCCTTCCTCTTGAATTCGGAATCCCGGAGAACCCTACAACAAAGAAACCTCGAGATTAGGAACTTGGTAACATACGTTAGTCATGAAATGGAGAAACTAAAGAAGAGTCGAGGAAGCATTGTTGAAGAATAATCTTGGCGCCATGGTAGATCACTTGAAATGGATTAGGCCGGCCTCCTTGTGATGGTCTTCTTGATCAACATTGAATATTGAAGAGCTAGCTTGAGATTGGAGAAGAAGGAGAGTGTCTTAGGCGTTGGAGATGGAGGAGGAGAAAGTAGGGTTGGCGTGGGATAGGGAGAGAAATTTAGAACTACCACTTAGGCACATAGAACTCACATAGAAGAAAATTTTTATTTTTTCTTTTCCATCCTCTCTTTACAAGAAGACTAAGAGTCTTTTATAGACTATTAAGCCATTTTGAATTCAAACTACACCAAATATCATGGAGAAAAATTTGTGGAGAAAAATATGGGGCATCCCATGAGTAGTGGAGGAAGTTGTGGAGGAGGTTGTAGCTAATTCAAATTCAAATTTCCCTTTTCTTCTCTTGGGCGGCAACCTTGGATGGTGAGGTGGCATGTGTGATGTGGCAACAACCTTGGATGGTGAGGTGGTATGTGTGATGTGGCAGCAACCTTGGATGATGAGGTGGCATGTGTCATGTGGCATGTGGTCCCCACTTGAGGTGGCTTTGGTCTTTCTTTGGAGTATAAGTCTTGAGTCTTCTTTAGTCTTCAAATGTGGTTTGGTTTGATTCTTCATGGAGGTTTGGTTTGATTCTTCATGGATTGGACTTGACTCATTTGGACCCAACTCTCAAATACAAGATTAATCAGGCTGGACTAGTCCCAACATAAAATTGAAATGGACTCGAATTACATAATTATTTGGACTCAAAATTAAAGAAAGAAAAAAAATTACAGGACTTTCTTTTACTCATCCAACCATAAGGACTCGGATTTGACTTGAATTGGTTGGAGTCTCTTCCTGATTCTGGTGCCCACACCAATTCTCCCGGGGTGGGAGGAACTCGACCCTATCGAGTGAGGGTTGGCTTGATAAGTTTCTAATGCATCCGGGTTGATTTGTTGTAGGTCCTCTCGGGAAATCCAGGAGTCTTCAGATTCAGGACATCCTTGCCATCTAACCAGATAACGTTGGTAGCCTTTATTTCTAGTAGTAATGATCTGGTCATCCAAGATTCTTTCAATTCTCTCCTTTCTCTCATGAACACTTGGTGGTGGACACTCATTGGGTGTTTCACTCTCAAAAGAAACATTAGGACCAAAAAGCTCACTAGGTATCAATGCAGGTTCTCTGTATTCTTTTAAGTCTGAAACGTTAAATGTTGAACTAATACCATAACTTGGTGGTAATTCTTATACATAAGCATTTGGTCCAATTTTCTTTATTATTTTGAAAGGTCCGGCTCCCCGGGCATGGAGTTTCTTCATAGTTCCCGACGGAAACCTTTCAGGTTTAGTTTGATCATGACGGAGTCTCCTTCATTAAATTCTTTTAATCATTTATGTGAATTAGTCATATACTGATAGAGTTCATTGCTCGTTTGAATCTTTTGGCTAATCTCCTTATGCAATTCCCTAATATGCTGTGCATATAACTCGACAGACTCGGACACCCGTGCATGTGTGGGTAAAGGAGCTAGGTCTAAAGGCTTCCTAGGTCTGTATCCATGGACCACTTCGAATGGACTTTTCCCAATAGACCTATTAACTGAGCTGTTATAGGCAAATTCAGCACGAGGAAGTAATAGGTCCCAGTTTCCTAGGTTGTCACCAACTAAGCATCTCAACAGATTTCCTAAGCTTCGGTTTACTACCTCATTCTGGCCATTGGTTTGAGGATGATAGGCAGTAGAGAATTTCAGCTTGGTACCGAGCATGTGCCAGAGGGTTTTCCAGAAATAGCTAGTAAATTTGACATCTCTATCGGACACAATGGTTTTAGGTAAACCATGAAGCCTAACGACCTGATCGAGAAAAATCTTGGCCACCTTCGAAGCATCTAAAGTTTGAGAACAAGGAATGAAGTGAGCCATCTTGGAGAAACGATCGACAACCACAAAGACAGAATCATACTTCCTAGACGTCTTAGGGAGGCCTACTACAAAATCCATGCTGATATCCTGCCATGGACAATCAGGGACAGGTAAGGGTGTGTACAGACCGGTGTTCTGTCTTTGCTATTTTGCAACAGCACATATACGACACTGAGCTACAATCTGGGCCACATTTCTTTTGAGACCAGGCCAAAAGAATTGGTCTTCTATTGCTAAGATGGTCTTATTCCTACCAAAATGTCCTGTTAAGCCCCCAGCATGAACTTCCCAGATCAGAAATTCCCTAACCGAGGTCTTGGGAATACACAACTGATTTTCTCTGAAAAGGTATCCATCTAAAATGGTATAATCACTATGCTCACTAGATGGTCCTTGTTGAAGGGATCGATAGATGTCACCAAAATCAGGGCATGTAGGATATTCCTCTTTTAATCTTTCAAACCCTACTACCTCAGTGCTCACAGAATTCAACAACATTGAACGACGACTCAATGCATCAGCAACCCTATTTTCAGTTCCGGCATGATGTTTCAGTACGAACGTATAAGCTTGTATGAACTCTATCCATTTTCCGTGCTAGGGTTCAATTTCTTCTGAGAACTAAGGAACCTAAGAGCTTCATGGTCAGAAAATAGGACAAACTCTTGTGGTAGAAGATAATGCCTCCAATAACGTAATGCCTGAACTACCGCATACAGCTCCCTATCATAGGTGGAATACCTTAATCTCGCTTCATTTAACTTCTCACTGAAATATGCTACTGGGTGATTCTCTTGACTCAAGACACCTCCAATTCCTACCCCAGAAGCATCACAAGCAACCTCGAACACTTTGGTAAAATCGGGTAACCTCAAGACGGGTGCGTGTGTCATTTTTTCCTTAATTGTTAGGAAGGCTTTGTCTGCTGCTTTAGTCCATTCAAAAGTTTCCTTCCTAATACAATCAGTGATTGGAGCCACTATCGTACTGAACCCTCTAATGAATCTCCTATAGAAGGTGGCTAAACCGTGAAAACTACGGACATCATGGATACTCTTGGATACAGGCCACTCTACTATTGACTTAATTTTCGCAGGGTCAGCGGACACTCCTTCAGATGTTACTACGAATCCTAGAAAGATAACTCTATGTGTTAAGAAATCACACTTCTTGATATTGGCATAGAGGCTATCCTTTCTAAGGACTTGGCAAACTTGTCTTAGGTGGGTTAAATGGTCTGCCTTAGTCTTGCTATAGATAAGAATGTCATCAAAGTAGACCACCACAAATTTCCCGATGAAAGTTTTCAACACCTGATTCATAATTCTCATAAAGGTGCTGGGTGCATTGGACAGACCGAACGGCATGACTAACCACTCATATAATCCATCTTTAGTCTTAAAAGCAGTCTTCCATTCATCTCCAGGCCTAACCCTAACCTGGTGATAGCCACTCTTTAAGTCTATCTTGGAGAAAATTGTTGATCCGGCTATCATATCTAACATATCGTCCAGTCTTGGGATTGGAAACCTATATTTGACAGTAATCTTGTTGATGGCACGGCTATCTACACACATCCTCCAGGTACCATCTTTTTTAGGGGTTAATAAGGCAGGGACTGCATAAGGGCTTAAACTTTCTCTAGCAAACCCCTTTCTAAGAAGTTCACTAACTTGCCTTTGTAACTCTTGATGTTCAGTTGGATTCATCCTATAATGAGGCAAATTAGGTAAAGTCGTGCCAGGAACTAAATCTATGGCATGCTGTATGTCCCTTAAAGGTGGAAGATTGTCGGGAAGATCCTCGGGAAACACGTCTTCAAAGTCTTTCAATAATTGGACAACCTCTTGAGGGTGTTCTACAGGGGTGTGGTCCATAGTTTCCTTAGCAGCTACCATCCAAATAGGTGCTCCCTCATTAATGTCTTTTTCTAATTCTCTTGCACCTATCAACTTTAATCCAGTCCTTTTTTCTTTCAAGCTGCTAACTCCTCTTTTGGTGTTGTCCTTAGGCTGGGTTGAATGAATGACAATTTTCTTGCCATTGAAATTGAAAGCACAGGAATTTGATCGACCAAAAATTATCACATCATGGTCAAACAGCCATGGCCTACCTAGGATGATGCTACTTACTCCCATAGGGAGTACATCACACCAGATTCGTTCCGATAGGACTGAAGTTGGATTCGGACCTGACATCTCTGCTTGATTGGGATAGAAGTAGAATCGATCCAGGATACCTTATATGGATTGGGATGTGGTTCAGTGGGTAATCCTAGACTCTTGGCTGCACTAGTGGAAATGGCATTGACACAGCTTCCACTATCGATCACGATCTTACAAACCTTTTCTCCTATTTTGACAAATGTGTGTAGGATGCTAGTCCTACGCCAGTCTTCCTGCTCCTTGGTCTGTATCATGATACATCTCACAACTCCTAACACATCTGATGAGTCTACATTTTCTTCATCTCCTTCATACTCATCAGCCAAGCAATCCCCTACTTCATAAACCTCCTCTTCATCATTCTCCAGGGGTTCTTATTCAACTTCTTCTGCCTCCCCTATATGTAAAGCTCTAGAGGGACATTGGCTTACGAAATGACCTGGTTTACGACACTTATAGCAAACTCGCTCCCTCTCACCTCGAACTTCAGGGCTCTTTCCTTTGTCTTCTCTAGGAATTGGGGGAATGGCAGGGTTGGTCCTAGGGGTTGGATTCGAGCTGGATCTTGGTATATTGGTTGTACCAGGGACTGAACTAGGTCGACTAACAGGAGGATTAAACCTAATGGGCTCAGGTCGCCTAAATGTAGCTCTCCTTTGAAACCTCTCATAGTCCATGGCAACTTGGTATGCCTGATCTAAATCATGGACTTCTCTCAAAAACAGTTCCCCTTTTATATCTTCATTCAATCCTGATCTAAACCTCGACAATGTGGCTGCCTCAGACTCGACTACGTTGCATCGCATTACAAACTCATCAAATTTAGCAACGTACTCAGAAACGGTCTTATTTCCTTGTGTCAATCGTTGCCACTGATCTAACAACCTTTGCTGATAAGACATAGGCAAATATTTCTCTCTAAGCTTTCTCTTCATGTCTCTCCAGGTCACTATAGGTAAGTCTCCCCTCTGCCTAGCTATGCGTTCGACATTTCCCCAATACAACCTAGCCTGATGGACTAGTCTGATTTTGGCAAACTTGAATCTTCTCTCTTCAGACATATCATACCAGTCAAAATATTGGTCCATGTCAGCCTCCCAGTCTATGTACACCTTAGGATCTAGGCTTCCCTCAAAGGTTGGTGCATCTAGACATATATTCCTTAAGGCCCGATCATCCAGATCAAAAGTATCATGGCGAGGTCTTCTAGGATTTGGCTCCAGAGTGTGATCAGTATAATCCTGATGTGGCCTTCTATGAATTGGATCAGGTGTATGTTCCTGTCGTTGCAGGCGGATTACAGTCAGCCTACAGAAAATACAGCAAGCAGAAAAACAGAACGTGCCCAATGCAAAATTCACAAATGAAATCTAAGAAGTCCTTTGGCTTTCTTTTTCATGGGTCAATCATAATGGCACCCCGACACGCCTTAGGAGATCCCCGTGGAATGGAAAGAGAGGGTGTTTAAACCCTACTTTCTCCTAAGACCGGACGGCCTGGTAACGCCCCCGATCCAAGTACTTCAAGGACTTAATGCTATGCAATCAGGAACTTATTCTACCATGCTCTGATACCAAGAATGGTGGGGACATGCAAGATGAGAATGCAACTATGCAACCCTAAAGGAGATTAGCAAAGATTAACTTAGCAATTTCTTATTTGCATATGATTTAGTTCAGCATATAGTATCAAAGGAGGTCTAATGAAGAGAACTCGAACGATCAAACGTAAACCTAATTAATAAGACTATCAAAATAACAAAGAAATAGGAATAAGATTCGAACCACACAAGTTAAGCTAGGCAAATTTACTATTTCAGACCTAATCAATACTAGAACATACCTAGCATTAATCTTTCAAGTAGATCAAGATCACTCATGAAGAGACCTCCCAAATGACAAGACCATACTACAAATTGAGGGCCCTTCTTGTTTTCTGGATTATGGAAAGTAATTCCTTCCTCTTGAATTCGGAATCCCGGAGAACCCTACAACAAAGAAACCTCGAGATTAGGAACTTGGTAACATACGTTAGTCATGAAATGGAGAAACTAAAGAAGAGTCGAGGAAGCATTGTTGAAGAATAATCTTGGCGCCATGGTAGATCACTTGAAATGGATTAGGCCGGCCTCCTTGTGATGGTCTTCTTGATCAACATTGAATATTGAAGAGCTAGCTTGAGATTGGAGAAGAAGGAGAGTGTCTTAGGCGTTGGAGATGGAGGAGGAGAAAGTAGGGTTGGCGTGGGATAGGGAGAGGAATTTATAACTACCACTTAGGCACATAGAACTCACATAGAAGAAAATTTTTATTTTTTCTTTTCCATCCTCTCTTTACAAGAAGACTAAGAGTCTTTTATAGACTATTAAGCCATTTTGAATTCAAACTACACCAAATATCATGGAGAAAAATTTGTGGAGAAAAATATGGGGCATCCCATGAGTAGTGGAGGAAGTTGTGGAGGAGGTTGTAGCCAATTCAAATTCAAATTCCCCTTTTCTTCTCTTGGGCGGCAACCTTGGATGGTGAGGTGGCATGTGTGATGTGGCAACAACCTTGGATGGTGAGGTGGTATGTGTGATGTGGCAGCAACCTTGGATGATGAGGTGGCATGTGTCATGTGGCATGTGGTCCCCACTTGAGGTGGCTTTGGTCTTTCTTTGGAGTATAAGTCTTGAGTCTTCTTTAGTCTTCAAATGTGGTTTGGTTTGATTCTTCATGGAGGTTTGGTTTGATTCTTCATGGATTGGACTTGACTCATTTGGACCCAACTCTCAAATACAAGATTAATCAGGCTGGACTAGTCCCAACATAAAATTGAAATGGACTCGAATTACATAATTATTTGGACTCAAAATTAAAGAAAGAAAAAAAATTACAGGACTTTCTTTTACTCATCCAACCATAAGGACTCGGATTTGACTTGAATTGGTTGGAGTCTCTTCCTGATTCTGGTGCCCACACCACCTAAGCTTGGCAAACTTAAACTTCCTACCTTCGGTCATCTCATACTACTCAAAGTACTGGTCCATCTCTTTCTCCCAGTCTAGGTATACCTTAATGTCAAGGGTACCGTCAAAGGTGGGTGCTTCTAGTCTGATACTCTTGAATGCTCTTTCTTCTTGGTCAATGAAATCCTGATTGGGCCTTCTAAGGTTTTGGTCTTGGAATGGATCAGGCTATTGAACTCTCCTAGGATTGGGTGGCTCAAAGGGACCAAAGTTTCTATCTCTCCTAGGGTTGGTCAGTGGAGAAAATGGGTCTCAGGTTCATGCTCAAACAGTGGTCTAGGGGCCCTCTCCATGGAATCAAGTCTTGCCTCAAATTGGTTTAACTTATAATCTATGTGAGTGGTCAATTGGGTAGATAATTGGGCAGACAATTGGACAAAGTGTTCTGACATGATCTTTAGCAGGGCTTATTGTGGGTTGTCCATAGATGACTTAGGCTGATATGAAGTTCCTGCTCTAGTGGACATGAGTCAAGCATGCAAAATTGCCTATGATCTACTAGACCTAAAATTTCAACTAGTTGCCTAAGTCAAGGTGACAAACCAGTTTGTAGTAACTCTGTTCTTGGCTAGGTAGGTGTAGGGGAGTGTAGGTCCCTGAACGCCAACCTTAGACACCAATCTAGGATTGGCCAGGTAGGCAGACCAACTTACTAGCCCTAAATCACCAATCCTAGACACGAAGAGCAGTAGCACACACAGAGAGGGCTGACACCATGAATAGACACTTAGTCTTGACTCGGCCAGTTGGTGTCCCCTAAGCTCTCTAGAGCAAAAGTACATTTCTACTTGATTTTAATTAAAAGCTTAGGTCTGAAATGCAGGGCGGTTGTTTTAGGCTAAGGAAAGGTAATGAAGTCCTTTCCTTATATTATGATATTGCCGACCTTAAGTAGCTTAATGCAAAACATGAAATGCACATTCCATGATCCTAATGCGAACTAAGAAAACAAAAATGAAACACACACACACACACACACACACACACACCACACACACACACACACACACATATATATATATATATATATATATATATATATATATATATATATATATATATGTATGCTTGCGATAAAATAATTGAAATAAAGAAATGTGGTAGAACTAAGCAAAAGAACTAATATGAACAGAATTTCAGCTAACAAAATGCTATAGAAAAATAGTGAGTGAGCTAAACAAAATGCATGTCCTAACTGTGCTCTGATACCAAAAGAAGGGTGATGGGGGACGACATGCATAAAAATCACCCTGAGTACCGATGCTAATAATAAACATAGATTCTCGGGGAACATTCAAATTGGATAGATTTTAGGTTATGCATTCCCTCATGCTAGGCTCAAATAAAATGAGAAAGAACTAGGACTCAGATATTGAGAAATCCCTGATCAAGGACATGCACGTATTTCAATGATTCAGATCTAAAGCAAGGAAGGAGAAATAATACCCTACGACAGCAATACTACTCCCTGTATGATAAGATCATTTATCCTCGGAAGATGTGGCCTGGGTGATCAACAATCATCCATCAAATGAACGGCATCAGGAGACTTGGTTGATGGTTTGGATCCTTTCAAAGGCTCAGTAATGGAAAGGGCCCTACAAGGTTAATAATGGATTATATTAGCCAAAAACCCAGAACATAATAGGTTAGCCCAAACCACCATATGGATTAGACCGGTCCAAATCAAAATACAACCCAAAACAAAAAAAAGACATCGAGAGCTTCGTGGAACTGGGGAAGTGGTCCAGAGACGGGGCGGAAGCTCTGTGGGCAGTGGGTTGGAGATGAAGATGGCATCGTGGCGATCTCCAAGGGTGGATGAAGCTTGTTCTTGAGGGGACGTCGGACATCGATGGAAGGACAGCAGAGCAGTCAACCAGGAAATGGAGCTGGGAGCTCAGGAATGTCCGGAAGGGATGCTGTGAGCTCGAGAATAGGGGAGGCATGCTTGGTTCAGGCAAGAATTTCATGGAGAGGTGATCCGGGGCTGATGATGGTGTCGTGGTGGACCGGAGGAGGGAGATCTAGCAACGGGAGGACCGAAGGAGGGAGATCCGGCGATGGGAGGACCGGAGGAGGGAGATCTGGCGACGGGAGGAGGAGGGAAGTTCTGGCGATGGGATTGGATCTGATCAGAGAGGGTCAGCAGGGATGTTGGTGATGATGAGTGTGAGAGGTACAGTGAAGGGTTGCTTTCAGTTGGTCAGTTCGGGAGAGAAGAAGCAACGGTTGATGATCGTGGAAGGAAGAAGCAGTGACAGAGATGGTCATGAAAGAGAGTAGCGATAGAGCCTCACGCTCCTCGACGTTGCGGTTGCAATGAAGGCAATCGGACAAGGCCTCTCAACCCTCGACATCACCTCGGTAATGAAGGCAATCGGAGAAGAAGGAGAACGGTATTTTTTTTCATTGAATTAATCCATGCCTCCTTCGTACAAGACGAGCCTCATTTATAGGCTTATGAAATGGTTTCCAGAATGCTCTAAACAATGGGTTAATGCTAACTAATCCATGGATTAGTTACAAAACAAAACTAATCCTAAGAATGTGGCGAGGAGTTTGTTACAATGGGATTTCAATGGGATTCTATACATTTTTTAATTGCAAAAACTGAATCAAAATAAATTCTAGAAATTTTTGCCACATGGGATTCGGTTCAACTGTGTCTCAAGTCGGCTTGGCGGTCTCAGGTTGGCTCGATGGTGCATGTTTTATTCTCCTTATTTTGTGATCCAGATGGATTCTGGAGGCTTGGTCTTGGTCTAGGTATTCCCACCATTTGAGTTTCAGGTACGTCCCTTGGGGTAGGCTTCTTCGAAGGCTCCCATCCAGCTCTCTCCTGGTACAGTCAGCCTCCTCAGCATGGATGTACATATGGATGCAGAGGAGGAGTTCAGAGTATGTCTTGGGCGGCTTTTTATCCAAGGAATATGTCAGTCGGGAGGTCTTGAGCCCTCACTTCAATGCCAGCATGGTGACGGGCTCGTCCAGACTATAGATCTCTAGGGCAGCAGTCTTGAAGTGGGTGACGTAGTCTCGTAGAAGCTCCTGGTCTTGCTGGCGGATGGAGAAGAGGCTATACACCTCCCTCGGCACCTTTCGACAGGTGTCGAAGTGCACCACAAACCTCCTTTCCAACTGCTGGAAGGAGTCAATGGATTCGGGCTCGAGACGAGTGAACCATACTCGAGCAGCCTTCTGGAGGGTGGCTGGAAAGGCGATGCACAGGAGAGCGTCCATCGCCCCCTGGACTCTCATGAGAGCTTTATAGCTCTCCAAGTGGTCCAGGGGGTCGGTGGTCTCGTCGTAGGGATCCACCTGAGGCATGCAGAACTGACTCGGAATCGGTTCCTCTTGGATTGCCCAGGAGAAGGGTGGTCAGGCATTATAGCCCACTAGCTCACTGGGGGAGCCCTGCATGTTGGCAAATCAGTGCGAGAGCTTCGCCAGTTTGCGGTCTTGCTCTTTCAGGTGTCTTTCAGCTAGATGCCTGATGGCCTCATCAGTGGAACCTTCCACCGAGGCTGCTGGAGAAGAAGGGGCCGATGGGTCGTGGCGAGGGGCCTTGCCCCGGTGGCACTTGTTGCGCCTGGCGGCATCATTGTTGTCCACCGGGGATCGGCTCTCATGATCCGTCGACCCAGTATGATTCCTTTATATGAGGGTCTAATGACTCCCGTGGGGATTGGTTGCTGCCCGCGGATGGGATGGCCTGCCTTGGATGGAGAGGAGGCTTCCACGGGGACCTGTGGCTTGGGCCATAGGGGCTCGTGGCTTTGGCCATGGGGGTCCCTAGCTGTGGTTGAGTGACCAGGGAGCTCTGCTGATGCTGTAGCTGCCTCACGACCATGGTCAGGGTCTGCAACTGTTGGACAATAGCAGCATACTGACTGTCTGTTGAGGGTAGCTAAGGAGGTGGAACAGGAGGAGTGGTAAGTTCCCTTTCCAAGTTGCGGGGGCCCAGAGGGGAGGAAACCTCTCTCGTCGGGCTGGTGGAGGCTTCAAGTCCATGAGTCACCACCATGCTTAGGGTTGAGCTATTCTCGAGCTCGTGGGGGGCTTATTCGTGCAGGGGCTTTCATCCCCCTTCCTGGCATGCCAATCTGTTGCCAACCTTATCGCTATGGCCTGTAGCTGTGAGCTAGCACTAGATCTTGGTCCCCTTTACTTCAGAATCCTAATGCTCCCAGACCTGCAAAACAAGGTTAGAGACATGGGCCAGGGGTTCCGGCAGGGGCACTCCGATGGTCAAGTTAGTAAGGGCAAAGTGGAACAGATCCACTAAGATGGATCCCCGCTGGGTCTCCATACTTAGAGGAATCTTTTATGAGGAGATGAGTGAAAGTGAATAAGAACAAGAGGGGTCAGCACTCCAGCTCTTGCGACTGGGCTCGCTGGATTTGCTTCTACGAGATCCCTAAGCCTTTGCCTAAGAGTCTCCTATTTCTCCTTCCGTGTGTTGGCCCTCTTGGTTGCTTACCCCCCTTCTCGCCTGTTGGTGCCCTTTGGAGGTCATTGGGTGCTTCAGTGCCTCGATTCTCCCCTTTTGGGAGCTTTGGAGGTCCGCAGTTCTCATTCGCCATTCCCTTGGGGTCACCTCCTCTTATGATTGGGAATTAAGTGACAAGCTTGTCTTGTTCACCGTGTTGTCACAAAAGGGAGAACTTGGCAGGACCTTGATCCACGTGAAGGCACCCTTGGGCTCGAGGCGTTGACCATGGCTCTCCCTTTTGGGGGTTCCAGGTCACCGGCCGCTAGATCTGGTACCTCGATCAAGGTGTCCATCCTAAACTGGTGTAAACGAGGTTCCATGCACCATTACAGATCTGGGAATGCCGTACTGGGCGTGCCACATTGTGGGCGCCGGTCTCAGTAGCATCCTTGGGTCTTGCACCTTCGATCCTTCCGGCGCTCCATGGAGAAGGCTCAACCTCAACCGAGGTGGACACATCTATTGACACCACCTGGTGGAAGGAATAGAGATGCCAGGCTCGACTCTGGCCGAGGTGGACCCATTTGGGGGTGCCACTTGGCCAAGGTGGACCCATCTGGGGGTGCCACTTCGATCAAGGTGGACCCCTCCTAGGTTGACAATTGGCGAAGGGGCAGAGCAGGCCCACTTCAATCAAGGTGGACCCCTCCTAGGTTGACACTTGGCAAAGGGGTAGAGGCAAGCTTGACTTCGACCGAGGTGGACCCATCTGGGGGTGCCACCTGGCGAAAGGAGAAGAGATGCCAGGCTCGACTCCGACCGGGGTGGACCCATTTGGGGGTGCTACCTGGCGGAGGAGCAGAGGTAGGCCCACTTTGGCCAAGGTGGATCTCTCCTGGGTCGACACCTGGCGAAAGGGCAGAGGCAAGCTCGACTTTGGCCGAGGTGGACCCGTCCGGGGGCACCACCTGGCGAAAGGAGCAGAGATGCCAGGCTTGACTCTGGTCGAGATGGACCCATCTGGGGGTGCCACCTGGTGGAGGAGCAGAGGCAGGCCCACTTTGATGGAGGTGGACCCCTCCTAGGTTGACACTTGGCGAAGGGGTAGAGGCAAGTTCGACTTCGACCGAGGTGGACCCATCTAGGGGCGCCACCTGGAGGAAGGAGCAGAGATGCCAGGCTTAACTCTGGTCAAGGTGGACCCATCTAGGGGTGCCACCTGGTGGAGGTGCAGAGGCAAGCTCACTTCGACTGAGGTGGACCCCTCTTGGGTCGACACCTGACGAAGGGGCAGAGGCAAGCTCGACTTCGATCGAGGTGGACCCGCTTGGGGGCACCACCTGGCGAAAAGAGCAAAGATGCCAGGCTTGACTCCGACCGAGGTGGACCCATCTAGGGGTGCCACCTGGCGGAGTAGCAGAGGCAGGCCCACTTCGATCGAGGTGGACCCATCCTGGGTCGACACCTGGCGAAGGGGCAAAAGCAAGCTCGACTTCGACCAAGGTGGACCCGTCTTGGGGTGCCACCTGGTAGAAGGAGTAGAGACATGCCCACTTCGACCAAGGTGGACCCCTCCTCGGTCGACACCTGATGAAGCGGCAGAGGCAAGCTCGACTTCGTCCAAGGTGGACCCCTCCTCGGTCAACACTTGATTTTTATCAAGGCTCACCAAGAACCTATTTGGTTTTTCAACCGAGCTCACCAATAACCCAATAATTCAAAAATGAATTGAATTAAATGCAACAAAAATGACAAACTCAATTTGTCGGATAGTTACCGATGCAGCTTGATAGAAGTCCACTTGAATGCACTTGAATGAGCTTTAATTACTTCAGTGGCTTCTTTCCAAATTGCTTCAAGCTTTTGATCAGAGTTGGTGAAGACTTGAAGGCTGACTTGAATGCTCTTATGCTCTCTTCTTGTTGGTAGGTAGGATATTCAATGAAGTTCTCTTTTCTTTGAAGAACTCTCTAAATCATTTCTTTTAAGGAAGTTTAAATCCTTCAAATATGTGGTCTTCCATCACTTCAAGGCAATTCTTGCCATTGTAGACCATTGGGATGTGGTTTATGATCGTTGAGCACTTTTTGGCATTCAAAAACAAATTCTAGAACTAGCCATTGGATACCTGAAAGCGATGTTTGAGTCGACTCAAATTCCTTCGAGTCGACTCGGATCCTTCGAGTCGATAGGTCGAGTCACCAAATCCTCGGTGCAGTCGGCTCTTGGTCTCAGGGTGCAAAACATCACTCTAGACGAGTCGGCTCTTGATAGCTCGGGTCAGCTCGAACTTGTATCTTTGAAAAACTTGAACTCGAGAAGTCGACTCTTTTGATATTTGGTTGGCTCTTCTTCTCAGGTTTTAAAATCATCACTCTGGAAGAGTCAGCTCATTGTAGTTCGGGTCTGCTCGCTTTCTCAGGTCTTCAAAATTAGGTCTGGTAGAGTCGGCTCGCTTGGCTGTTCTCAGAAATCTTCAAAAACTGGACTCTGGAGGAGTCAGCTCTGACAAATTCCAGTCGACTCAGATTCATTGGAGTCGGCTCGATTGCTTTCAAGTCGGCTCGGATTGCTGCATACCAGAATCCTTGCTGTGTGCCATGAGATGGAGTCGGCTCTTCAACATGCTGGGTCAGCTCGAGTAATTGCTTCAGGATTTTTACAATTGAACTCAAAGAAAAACTCTCACCCACACTCTTACATTTTTCAAACATACCAACTCAAAATAATTCTAAGGTGCACACATATAGAAGTAACCCTTTTTATATGATTTTTTCTTAGCTTTTTTATTGGGTTCTTCTTTACAAAAACAACTTACAACACAACTCAAACAAGAAACAAAGGTGTAGGAGTTGAAATTTGAACAATTAAATCATCCTACAAAAACTTGTAAAACACATGAAGAGTTGTTAGAAATAAATATACATGCTCAAATGTTTGGTTATCATCAAAATCACTTATGGGGTCAACAATCTCCCCCTTTTTGATGATGACAAAATACTGGGCATGAAAAATTCTTTACACTTTACATGTATAAAAGTATTTGAAGGTAAATATCCACATGTATTAGAGCTAACTAAATTTGTAAATAAGTGTCAGAGCTCAAGAGATGATATCATTGTATATCATCAATGTATTAAATATTTTGTGCTTCATAATACTATAATTCACACAAAACATAGAGTATCAGAGTTTTGAAAAAAAAAAAATTGACAGAATTAAGATCAATTTATAGAGCAATAGCAATCAGAGCATTAAGATTAAGTAGCAATCAGAGAAAAACCATTCAAGAGAATCTCCCCCTTTCTCTAGGTTTTAAAGTAATTAAGCATTAGGTTCTTTTGAATACTATCACTTTTGTGCTCCCCCTTTTTCATTCTTTTTAAGCACTTTAAGAATAATTGGTAGGAAGCTCAACATAAATATCAGAATTTTCATGATAGTTCAAACATTAATATTGATATTATTTTCTCATTCTCCCATTTTGATTGAACTATTCTCACATTCTCCCATTTTTTATTTCTCCCCCTTTTTGTCAATCAATCAAAAAGGTGATTTCAAATAAAGGTCAGACTTTGAAATAGATTGAAAAAGTATTTAATATTTGTTTGAGATAATTTCACTTTCTCAAATTGAAAATTCTAATTAAAAATTCATCATAGTTGTACAACAAAGACTAACCATCAAATCATTGTACATGACAACAAAGGAAACTGCTAAAAGATTTTTCATTTCATTGATAAATTTGCCATACAAAGTAGGAAAGAAAGTACATTCATATTGTAAAAGATAAAAGGTAGAACATTAACAAAGACAGAAGTACAACCAAAAGACTAACTAAATAACCTATTCTTCTTCTTCTTCACTAGGAGAAGAGGAGCCTACCTCTATAACCTTATCAGAGGTCTTAGTTTCCAGGGGTTTAAACCTTAAATCTCTGAACCTAGTTCTAACAGGGGCTTTAAAAGTCTTCGTCTTCTTGGTTTTGGGTTTCTTTTTGGTCTCAACAGGTTTAGGTTTAAGTGGATTAGATGAAGGAATAGGAGCAGGAGTCTCAAGTGACTCCTTGAAGATCTGTATAGGAGCATCTTCAGTAATGATTGTTTGCTTTTGTGCTTGCAGCAAGATGCTTCTGGTTTCTTTTTTAAAATCCTCCATTTCCTTTTCAATTTTTTTCTAGCGAAGCTTCTATTCAGATCTCATTTCCTACAAGTTGGAATTTACTGTATTTCTCATTTTATCAATTACAGAATTCATGTGATTTGTCACTGAATTTGAGATTGTTTCCATCTTCTGAAATATAAGGTTCTTAAGGTCAGATGGAGTAATCATTGTACCTTCAGATCTCTCTTCAACAGCAATAGCTTTATCATCTTCTGAAGAAGTAGCAGCAACCTGACTAGACACTTTCTTTATCCATATTCCTTCTTGTAGTTTGTAACCCTTTCTTTTCAATGAATTGAAGGAATAAGTGTCAAAGTGATGCAGTGGCTTGCCTATTTCATTGGTTAAGTCAACTCCAGCTTCTTCAAATAGTAGAGTGAAGACCATACCATAGGGTAGGCAGGCTTTGACTTTTATGGCTGCATTAGTCATTTGAATCATCATTATGTAGGGAAGGTTGAGAGGCTTTTCTTCTATCAGATGTCCCATAAAGTCATATCTTTTTCGCTGACCCACTCAAAGTGACCGGTTTTGGGAAGAAATATTCTGCTGACCATATTATGAAGAAGCCTCATTTCCTTTGACAGTAAGTTGGCCTGAACATGTTGAACGGAGCTCACATCTTCTTTTTCCAAAATGAGTTTTAGAGTGTGTTCTTTATCAGGTAGGATAAGCTCAGTGGCACTGTCCATTGGCATTTGTAGCAAGTTCCCCAACTTTTCTTCATCTATGATGATCTTGATTCCCTTAACAGTTGATTCCAGATGAAATTCTTGAAGAACTATATTTTTATAGAAGATCCGTAGCGGTGAGGGGTAGGTTAAGATGTCCAAAGAACAAAAGTGCTTCCAACCCTAGCTTTCTATCCATCTTCCGATCTTCATTTCCATCTTTTCTAGTAAGGTAAAATCGATCCTTCTTCCACAAGTCACAGACTGGTTGGCCATTGATACAATTTGTCTGGGAGGAGAAGGAGTTTCTTCTTCCTGTTGCTCAATGGTAGACCTTTTCCTCTTTTCTCCTTTTTCTCTTGCATCTTCACTATGTGCGCTTGATTCACCAACTTAAATAATCTTCCTTGTAGATCTTCGTGGAGCCATTACAGTGGGATTTGAGAAATCAAGGATTTAGGGAATGGTATTTTGGTAAAGTTTTCGAGTGGAGAGAGTGTGCTTGAAGTGAAAATAGAAAAAGTTAAGTTCAAGAAAGGATAACATGGAACTATTTAACTAGAGAATTCCTGACTTTTGAGTTAGCTCGCCCAACCCTAGAAATATCCCAGTCGGCTCGGCCAGAGCCAACTCAGAAAAATCAAAGCACCGAGTCAACTAGGCAAAATTTTAGGTTGACCTAGTCAGCTCGACCAGAGCGAGGGCAGAAAACTCAGACATTTGAGCCATCTCAACCAGAGCAAAATTACTCGAGTCGACTCGAATAGAAACTTACTACAAAAAATGAAATGATTTAGAAATTGATTTCGATCAAATGAAATTTCAAGAAAAGTTGTTAAAAAGTCATGGATAATTATAGGAGGTTTTCTAGATAATTCATCCTTAATCTCAAAGGAAATTAGGTTAAAGAAATCTAGAAAGGATTACAAAGCCCTAATTCTTCTCTAAGTAATTTAAATCTATCCTGATTTAGTGGCTTAGTAAAAATGTCAGCTAATTATTTTTCAGTTGGAATAAATTCTAATTCAATGTCACCATTCAAAACATGGTCTCTAATAAAATGATGTATAATCTCTATATGCTTGGTCCTAGAATGCTGAATATGATTCTTAGTTAAATTTATAGCACTTGTATTATCACATTTGATAGGAATTTTGCATTATGTAACACCAAAGTCTTCTAGTTGTTTAATCCATAACACTTGTGCACAACAACTCCCTGCAGCAACATACTCTATCTCAGTAATAGATAGTGCTACCAAGTTTTGTTTCTTGCAGTGCCATGAGATTAAATTCAACTTTAGAAATTCACATGTGCCGTTAGTGCTTTTTCTATCTACTTTACAACCAGCATAATCAACATCAGAAAATCTGATTAAATTCAAAGATGATTCTTTTGAAAATTAAAGACCTAGATTACTTGTACCTTTCAAATATCTTAGTATTCTTTTAATAGCAAGCATATGTGTTTCGTTTGGATTGCATTGAAATCTAGCACATACACATACACTATACAAGATGTCTGGTATACTTACAATTAAATATAGTAAGGATCCGATCATACCTTTATATAGCTTTTGGTCAACATTGGATCCATTCTCATCTTTGTCCAATTTGCAGGATGGGCTCATGGGTGTGTTCATTTGTTAGCTCGTCTTCATACCAAACTTCTTGATTATTTTTTTGGTGTATTTGGCTTGGTTGATGAAGATTCCTTCTTTTGTTTACTTTACTTGAAGTATGAGGAAGTAATTGAGTTCATCCATTAGGCTCATTTCAAATTCTTCCTGCATTAGCTTAGCAAATTCTTCATAAAAACTTTCATTAGTTGCACTAAATATAATATTATCAACATAAATTTGTACAACTAATATGTCATTATTTTTTTTTGATGAAAAGAGTTTTATCAATATTTCCTCTTGAAAAATTAATTTCAATCAAGAAGGTACTAAGTCTATCATACCAAGCTCTAAGGGCTTGTTTCAAACCATATAAAGCTTTATTGAGTTTAAACACATGGTTTGGAAAAGCATGATTTTCAAAACCCAGTGGTTGTTCTACAAAAACTTGTTCAGAGATAAAACCATTCAAAAATGCACATTTTACATCCATTTGAAAAAGTTTAAAATTCATGTAGCAAGCAAATGCAAGAAGTAATCTAATGGCTTCTAGTCTTGCTACGGGTGCATAAGTTTCTTCAAAATCAATACCTTCTTCTTGACTATATCCCTTAGCCACTAATCTAGCTTTGTTTCTAATGACATGTTCTTGTTCATCTAGTTTATTCCTATATACCCACTTGGTTCTTATAATTGGGTGGTCTTTAGGTCTATCAACTAATGTCCAAACCTTATTTCTTTCAAACTGGTTCAATTCATCATGCATAGCCATCATCCAGTTTGGGTCACTTTCAGCTTCTTCTAAAGTGTGAGGCTCTATTTATGATACAAAAGCTAGGTAATCATGTGCAGTCCTATATGCAGACCTAGTCCTAATACCTTGTGAAGGATCACCGATAATTAATTATTTAGGATGGGAAGTAGCGTACCTCCATTCTGTTGGTAGTTCGATATGATCCTTACTTACCATTTATTCTCCTTCTTCAATTGGTCTTTCTTGTATACTCATGTCTTCCAACTCCTTTTGTATTGTACCTGCATCATTATCTATACACTCTTCTTTCTTAGAAGGTAAAGGGTTAGTTTCATTTAAAAATAACATGCATAGACTCTTCAATAGTAAGAGTCATTTTATTAAAAACCCTATATGCTTTGCTATATAATGAATAACTAAGGAAAATTACTTCATCAGATTTAGCATCAAATTTTCCTAGATTATCTTTACCATTATTAAGCACAAAGCATTTACAACCAAATACATGAAAATAATAGATATTGGGTTTCTATCATTTCAAACCTCATAGGGGGTTTTCTTCAAAATAGGACAGATCAAAACATGGTTTAAAATATAACAAGCAGTGTTCACCACTTCTGCCTAAAAGTACCTTGGAAGATTACCTTTACATAACATTGTTCGGGCCATTTCTTCCAAAGTCCTATTTTTTCTCTCTACAGCACCATTTTGTTGTGGTATTATAGGAGTAGAGAAGTTGTGATCAATTCTATTTCAATACAATAATTATCAAAAAACTAATTTTTAAATTCATTGCCGTGATTACTCCTAATTGAAATTATTGAAAGATTTTTCTGATTTGAAACCTTTTGTGAAATTTTCAAAATACTTTGAAGGTTTCATCTTTGTGAGCAATAAATAAAATCCATGTAAATCTAGAAAAATAATCTATAATCATAAGGGCATATTTCATACCTCCTAGGCTTGTGATCCTAGTTAGTCCAAATAAGTCCATGTGAAGTAGTTCTAGAGGTCTAGTAGTTGAAATCATATTTTGGATTTAAATCTTTCCTAGTTTGTTTACCCATTTGGCATGCATCACAAACATGATCAAAATCAACTTTAAACTTAGGCATGCCTCTAACCAAATTTTTGGAAATTAACTTGGCAATAGTATGCATACTAGCATGTCCTAATCATCTATGCCATAATAAACAAGACTCCTTGGTTTTAGCATTCATTGCAACTAAACTGGAACTACTTGATATGGCAAGATCATTTAGATCTACCACATAAATATTTCCTAGTCTATGTCCAATGAATTTACTACCAGATTCAAGAGAGTTTGTTACTATACACAGAGGATTCAAAGATAACCTTGAAGCCCTTATCACAAAGTTGACTGATACTCAATAAATTATGCTTCAATTTATTTATTAGCAATACATTTTTAAAGAAAGTACAGGGGGTTATTTTGATCTTACCAATTCTGATTATTTTTTCCTTGTCATTGTCTCCAAAAGTAACCATACCTCCTTCTTTTATTTCTAGGGTGATGAATTATTCTTTGTCACCCGTCATATGCCTTGAATAGCCATTGTCAAGATACCATCTTTTCTTTAATTTCTGGGCTACAAAACATTCCTGTAAGAAAATCAAGGAGTTCTTTAAGGTACCCAAGCTAACTTGGATCCTTGCAGGTTAGCAGAGGTGGTTCCTTTGGGAACCCAAATATTTCTTGATTTAATATAAACATTTCTAATGATGTTGCAATTAAGAGCTTTATGTTATATCTCTTTGCAAGCAAAACATCTGATTCTAGGATTTTGAAAAGATTCATGTTTTGAAATTCTAGATGCATAAGATGCAGAAATAGCAGGTTTTGTAATTGAATTTTTTGGAACATACAAAGTAGCTTTTGAAATTGAAGTAGAACCTTTTGTTACAATACCCTTTTAAAAAGTAAGCTTGGGAACAAAATCTTTTTGTTTCACAAATGTAGTTGCTGAAATATAAATGCTGAAGATAAAAGAGATAGATAAGCAACTATGAATATAAGAAAATTTTATAGTAGTTCAGTGCCCCCAATACCTATATTCACTTTCTAAGACTTTCCTTGAAAATTTTTTACTATAATTTTCTCCAAAGATTACAGTTGATTTATTTTCCTGGGCTCACAAACCAAACCCTACCTGATTGTCTTCTTGGGCTCACAATCAAAACCTTACAAGCCAATCCCTGGCTTAAGAAATACCAAACTTCAGTCCCGACTAAAGTAGGCAACAAGAAAAATAAGAAGCAATTTAAGTATAAGAAAAACTCCTTAAAAAGATCAAGAGATGGACTTATGCATAATGGAAGAAGTTACAAGAAATCTTTGAAAGCTTCAATACTTGTCTTCTTGCTGAGAAGCCAATGATTGATGGAATTACATCGGGTTGGAAAAATGAGCTCTCAAATCAAGATGTTTTGACTTTTTCTCTCTTTTCCTGATGATACTTGTAATATTCTTTTGATTTGACAGTTCTTGGATGTCTTCAATGTATTTAGCAGTCTTTAATAAGCCTTCCAAGATCAAACTAACTATTTCTAGCCATTGAAGAAGGAAAAATAGTCATTAAGAATAAGATAGGACCAATCTATACTTTCTAAAAAACTAGCCGTTATGCTTGTCAACAAACTTCAAGTCGCTCGAATTTTTATTGAGTCGACTTAAAGTTCTTTCGAGTTGGCTCAGTCTTCTATTGAGTTAGCTCGATCTCTTTCTCTAAAATATGGATTTTTGTTATCTTCTATTGAGTCAACTTGGCTCTATCAGGTTAGCTAAAAATATATTTGAGTCGACTTAAGATTGCTTCGAGTCAACTCCAAGATCAACTACAAAAATTAGCTTTTTATTATTTGGACTCTCCCTGTTAGGTTGACTCAAATTTTGTTTGAGTCGGCTTGGTAGCATGCCGATTAAAATTCTATAAAATTAAGCTGAAACCTTTCAATATGGGCTAAAACTTGATTTTCTATAACTTTTAAGACTTCAAACTTCAACACACCTATTTTTTTAAAAAATTTATTATTTTTGTCAAATATTTGATCTTCAAAAACTTGTATTTTGAATTTATTGGTGTTGCCCTTATCTTTTTTTAAAACATTAACTTATATAGTTTATTAGTAATATTAAATACTCAAATATTTTGTTATTCATCAAAATCAATCCTTGGGACCAACAATCTTTTCCTTTTGATGATGATGATGATAAAACTTTGAGTATATAATAAAATTGAACATATCTTATCTTTAAAAAATAATTGAGTATAAAATCAAATTGACATGTATCATAATACATGGATTGTAGAAAAATATTAAAGTACATTTTATGAAATATAGGTCAAGATTTACAAATTTTATGTTATACAAAGATACAAAGTATATCTGAGCAAGTTTTGAAAGTATCAAAGCATGCTTTGAAAATAAAAGTATGAGATTACCAAAGCAAATTTACAATTTAAGGTTAGGATTAAAAATTTTAGAATATGAATGAGAGTATCAGAGTATGTTTTAAAATTTAGAGTATTAGAGTATTTTTTAATATTTTAGGGCATTTGGTATTAGAGTGAATGTTTGCAAGAAGTTTGAAAAAAACACTATTATTAAAAAATCAAGCATATTAGTCTATATAATTCATCCTTTAGATATCATTACTCCCCATTTTGTTTTATTCAATATCCCCCTTACTCAATATTACTCAATATCATTACTCTCCCTTTTTGTCAGCATCATTAAAAGGTGGGAGAGAGATAGCTCTAAGAGAAGTAAAATGAAAAGATGTCAAATAAATCAAACATATAAGGCATAAAAGTTAGATGTATATATAGATATGATCAACTAGTTTGTCAATATATGAAACAAAAAGGTACAACCAGATGTTCATAATCAAGTACAAAACCTAATACATATAAAGTGTTTGATACATACAAGTTGAAAGCATAAGACCTAATACATATAGTGGTCTAAAAACTAAGTAACTCATAAGCTGTGGAGTCAGCTATCTGACTCTAGGACCTCGTAGTTCATCTAGTAGGTGCTATAGGTGGTCTCCTAGGAGAACAACGAGACTGTTGGTGTCTCCTATAAGTCCTAGTGATGGTCCAGGCTATGCAGGGTCAGGTTGGGTAGTCCTAGGAGGTGAAACCTAAGGATGGTAACTTGCGATCTAAATTGCTAAGATGAAATAGGAGGAGAAGGTGGAGCTACTACTACCACCTGATTTGATATAACCTCAAAAACCTCATAGTCATATTATGCACTAGACTAATGTTTGCTATCATGGACATCTTGAGTTTGTTAATAATAGTTTGAACATTGGTGAAATCATCATCTAATCTCCTAGTCAATCTATTAGCAATACTTGATACACAGGAGTCTGGGGGTAGCTACTTAATGAGTCGATGTATGTCAGTAATCTCAGTTTGAAGTCTATCGATTCTACTTGTAAGCATCTATATCTCAACCCTCATAGATCGAAGCTCTTCTCTAACAGTCTATCCAACTATATTAGCTATCCTCTGCACCATGATATCATCCACTTAGTCTATGTGCGAGAGGTGCTAGGTGTCCTTGGAGATGGAGCAGGAATATCAGAAGGTCCTATGGCTCCCTCCTATATCTTGGGTGGTGAGGATGGCTCAGTTCTATAAACTGAAGATTCCGGTCCCTCTTATATCTCTAGACCAGAAACTTGTCTCACCCAGTGATCCCCCACTCTTTAGCATCCCATCCAATGAAGAGTCTGATCATAGTACTCATCATGACTCTAGAGCTTTTTAGAAAACTCCCCCTCAAAAGATACTCTAAATATTTTAAAGATGCATATGAGTAACATGCCATAGGGTAGGCAAGCCTTCACTCATTTTGCTTCCTGTCCCATCCGAGTCAACGTAATCCCAAGGAGATTAAGTGGTATAGGTTGCATAAGGTAATACATCATTACTAGCTCTCTCTCAAATACAAAATCAAACCTGCCAATCTTGGGAATGAAGATCTTCCAAATAATATGGAGTCCAAGCCTCAGATTAGTAGACAAGATATTGGACTTGAACTCACCAATACCCTCAACATCCATTTTGTCCAGTAAGTATCTCAGTCCAACTCTCATATCAATTAATCTGTCTACTACCATAACCTTAGTGGGAATTCCAAATAGCTATCCTAGAGAAGCATTAATCAAAGTAATCTCTACTCTTTTTACAACAAAAGAAATTCTACCAAAAATTCTATTCAGGTATTCATAAAACTCCATAACAAGCCTAGGGTATGTCGAGAAATTTATCTTACAAAAGTCCTCCCACCCCTATCTCTTGATCCACTCATAAAAAGTAAATCCATTCTTTTCAAAGAAGTAGAAGTTGATCCAACTACAAGTCGTAATGACCCTACCTACCATCCTTTTAGCTAATGGATGTAGGAATGGTGGCATTTGAGTAGTGGATGCCATGTGAGTCTCAATAGGAGATGGAGGAGCATCTTTGCTTATAGCTTCAGCTCTTCTCTATCTTTCTAAACTCTGAGTTGTATAAACTTGCTCCGTTCCGGTCTGTAGATGCTTCATATGATGAGCCAATATCTTCCTAGGGTACATGATTACTAGGAAATGGATTGGAATTAAGGGAAAATAGGAAAAGAAGGATGGATTTGGAAATTTCTTGGATAGGTGGAGGGTTTGAATGAGGGATTCTATTATTTTTATGGTGGGGGATGACCTAATATCTAAAAATGGGGCCTATAGGTCCCTATTTTAAAAAGGTCAGTCGTGTATTTGAGTCGACTCTAACTTCCTATCGAGTCAACTCGAACTCGAGTCGACTCAAGTTTGGCTCAAGTCAGCTCAGATCTGAGTCAGAGAAAATTAAAAAATTTTTATATAAAATAATTTTAGAAGAATCCCAAAACTAATTCTGAGAGATCTAAAGGTGCCAAAATTATTAGAATATCTCTAGATAAAGATTTTCCTAAAAAGAGAGGAAGAATTTCAATTAAAGGGATCACAAATATCTAATTCTATTCTAATCATGCTGAATCTATCCTCACTTAAGGGTTTTATAAAAATATCAGCTAATTACATATCAACTCTAACAAAATCAAGCAAGACAGCATTATTTTGTACATGATCTCTAATGAAATAATATCTTATTTCAATGTGTTTAATCTTTGAGTGTTAAATTAGATTTTTAGTAAGATTTATGGCACTAGTGTTATCATATTTTATTGAAATATTATTAATTTTATATCAAAATCTTTTAGTTGTTGCTTAATTTACAAGATTGAGTACAACAACTTCCAGCTACAAAAAAACTTGATTTTGATCATAGACAGTACCACCAAACTTTGTTTCTTACTAAACCAAAAGATTAAGTTTACTCCTAAAAATTAACAAGTTTCACTAGTACTTTCTTATCCAATTTATATCCAACAAAGTCAAAATTTGAATATCCAATTAATTCAATTGAGAATTGCTTAGAGTACCATAATCCAGCATCAGTAGTACCATATAAGTATCTAAAAATTCTTTAATAGCTAGTAAGTGGGGTGCATCGCTATGCACAGATTTTAGTACCTTAATTCTACTATTTTTATGTAGAGTAGAGGGAGTAAGAGTTGAATCAATAGAAACTTTTGTAGTTATTTCAAAAAGTATGCAATAAAATACTAAAGACTAAAAAGAGAATTAATCGATGGATATAATCAAGATATGATCTATCTTAATGAGAGTATGGCTCGTATCCATAGATTACAGTCTGTCCCTTTTAGAAATAGATTAGTCTAAAATTATGTTCACTTAAGGAACACACTTAAAGAACACTTAACATAAACATGAAGCAATAATATTTTATTTCATAACATAAAGGAAAATACATCTTGTAATAAATTTCTAAAACAAAATTATTCTTCCCTGAGATCGACCCAGCAACATATTAGAAGATCCGGCAATAGTTGGGAAGGTGGAGCAGTGTTATGGTGGAAGCTTGAAATAGCTATGCAGTGGAAACTAGGGAACCAGAAGTCGTAGTGGAAGTAGCATTAAAAGGGAAGTCGGATGAGGGTGAGAAATAGAAGTGGATGGGAGGGCAGAAGGGAAAGAAGATGGAAGTTGAGGAGAAACAGAGGATTTAGAATAATGGGGGGAGCATGGAGAGATTGTTCGAAGAAGAGATTGTTTAAAGAAGCACCGAACACTGCTTCTTTTATAGATGGAGAGAAGCACATCGGGCCCGTGTGGGAACCATGTTAGTTTTCCATCATGATTTCTCAACAACTTTTGGTTCCTTATCCTATCCTTCACACTTGTTTAGGTTTCGCATTGCAATCCACCCAACCATCGCATCGCATTTGTTTTATCCCTTATTTTTCAAATTCCATGATCGAGACCTTATTTCTCATTCAGATATTGCCTGTCTAGCTCTCGACAGTATCTTGGAGTGACAACCAAGAATGAAGTCGATGTTGGTGAATCTTGGCTCAGACATGGCATTGGTTTTAGAGATGAAGTAAGACCGATGAATGATAATAGGGATGGCTCTGGTAGTGGTGCAAGGCTATGATAGGTGGCCGGTGGTGTCTTGGCATTGAGAGTGGGAGGACGGTGACTTCAGTGGAGAGGAGGAGGGTCAATGGTGATTGAAGAGTGGCCATTGGTGATCATGGGAGTCTTGAACCAATGAGGAGGCAGTGGACATGGTGGAGATGGTCATGGAGTAGGCGTGCGGCAGTGATTTGGGTCAAATAAGGAGGAAGGCGATAACACCAATGATGGGAAGAAGGGGATGCACAATGGATTGGATGGAGGTAGGTGATGGTGAATGATCAAGTGGTGGAGGTGGCGGTCATGGTGGAGAAGATGGTCGGAGATGGGAAAGTGGTTGGGGAAGGCAAGAATGATGGTCGGCAGCTCCTTGGACTGGCAATAAGGGAAGGATCCTGGTGGACATGGCAGAGACCGTGGGCTTGGCAAGTGGCAAACATGGTGGCTCCATCAATGGCATCTCTAGCCGATGAGGGGGCGACGGTCATGGCAGAGAATGGTCAGATCTTTGCTCAGTAGTAAGGGTAGAAAACCATAGGATAATGGTGAAGAAGGAGACAGGTGGCTTAGGGGTGGCTCGACTCCTTTTCCAGCCATGGGAAGCTTCTCGATGGCGAGTGGAAGGGCATAGGTGACTTTGTTGCCCAGCTAAAACAATCCAAGAGGGGGGTGAATTGGGTTTCTAAAAATTTTTCAATGAATTAAAATCAGGTGCTAATGTGTTTCCAAGATGTTTATATGCTCAATAATAATATGCAGCAGAAATAATGAAGTAAATGTAGAAAGAATAATAAGAAATCACAAATATAGAAACTTATAGTGATTTGGTGTATCTCAAACACCTATGTCCACTCCCTAAGCCCCTCTTGGGAATTTTACTATAATCCAACCTTGATTACAGCAGATTAGTTTTCCGGGCTCACTAATCAAAACCCATGGTTTTTACTCACAAGACTAACCAAGAACCTAGTTGGTTTTTCACTCATGGCTTACCAACAAACCAAGTTGGTTTTCACACAAAGGCTTACTAACAACCTTGTTGGTTTTCACACAAGGCTAACCAACAATCTCAGTTATTTTTACACAAGGCTAACCAACAATCTCAGTACTAGTTTCAATCCCCTTGAAACTAGTAACAACAAAATAACTCAAGTATAATATAAGAATACAATAAGCTTTCTCAAAAAGTAAATAAACTCGATGAAGCTCTTGAATATGGTTGAAAAGCTTTGTCTTCAAGTTGTTGAAGCCTCAATCAATGCTTGAAGATGTGGACTTGAAAGCTTTTTCTGAAATTAGTGTGCTTGAAGGCTCAAATCTCTCAAAGTATTGAATGCTTGAAGGTTTTCAATGAATGCTCTCATTAGTTTTCCAAAAAAATTATCCCTCTTATGTTTGGTGGTGTTTAAATACCTTTTCAATCCCTAAAAACCCATTTATAACCATTAGAGAGGAGAAACTAGCCGTTAGACATGAAATGGAAAAGTTCTGCACTTCAAAAACTAGCCATTACTGAGCTATCAGACCTGCAAGTATCGACACTTCAAACCATGAGTCGACACTTGAGTTGATACTCGGTCGATTATATCTTCTGAAGCTCTCTAGAATGCACTAGTGCATCGACACTTCTTCTGATGAGTCGATACTTGAGTAACACTTCATCTTCATGAGTCGATACTTGACCAAACTCCTGAATTAGCATGTTCTGCATCCTGTTAGGTCTTAGCCTTGAGTCAACACATGAGTCGACACTTAAGTCGATACTTGGCTATTCATGAGTTGACACTTCTGTATGCCAGCTGAGCCTTTTTTTGTGTATCAGCTCAAGTCTCGTTGAGTTGACACCTGAGTCGATACTTGACTGAAATAGTGTCGAAACTTGTCCAAACTAAAATTTTGAGCTCTTCAAAGTCTTTCTCATATTCCAAAGTCCATGTAGCTTGAAGATTTATGATCTTAAGTAACTTCTTCAACTAAATGACAAGCATTTTGATCTTACAACACAAACTAAACTTGATGAGTACCTAAATATGATAAACAAATATTTAACATACAATTAGTACTTATATATACTTAAGTATTTTGTTATTCATCAAATTCAAGACAGGAGTCAATAGACTTCTTCGACAACAAATTGGCTCAGGGAGGCTGATGATCCACGGATCTGTTCTGTGGACCAGTAGCAATGGTTGCTGTGGATCGGACGAGCATCTCGTGAACCAAGCAGCCATTCCATAGTAGACCGGTAGCTTTAAAATATATGTAATTCCTTTTTAAATCTTCAAATTTTGATTCTGAGCTCGTTTCAAATCCGATTTGAGTGTTGTTTGCACTGTTAGACTCCAAAAATTAAGCTCTTCGCATTGGCAGGGTTCTTTCCTACAAAACACTATATATAAGTATTAATTTTAATTAAATAAAGTTAAATTCATTATTAATTTAATATGTATTTATTAGTAAGTATAACTCTTTAGGATTAGATTAGTATCTAGCATACATGCATACACTAAATATTATATCAAGTCTATTAGTAGTAAGATAGAGTAGAGATCCAATCATATCTCTATAAATGAATCTTGAAACTTTCTTATAAAATTTTTGAAATACATCAAAAGTTTCATCCTTATGTGCAATAAATAATACCCATGTGAATCTAGAAAAGTCATCTATAATCACAAGACGATATTTCGTCCTCCTAGGCTTGTGGTCCTAGTTGGTCCAAATAAGTCCATATGAGTAGCTCAAGGAGTCTAGTTATTGAAATAATATTATTTTTATTTAAAACTCTTCCTAGTTTATTTTCCTAATTGACAAGCATCACATACATAATCAAGATCAACTTTAAAGTGTGGCAAACCTCTGACTAAATTCTTAGAAATTAATTTGGCAATTGTATGCATGCTAGCATGACCTAATCGTCTATGCCATAATAAACATGACTCTTTGGTCTTAGCATTCATTGCTACTAGATTGGAACTACTAGTCATGGCTAGATCATTTAGATCTACCACATAGATGTTTCTAAGTCTATGACCAATGAATTTGTTGCTAAAATCAAGAGAGTTAGTTACTATACACATAGAAGATTCAAAGATAACCTTGAAGCCTTTATCACACAATTGACTAATACTCAATAAATTATGCTTCAATTTATCTACTAGCAGCATATCTTCAATAAAAGTACAGGGAATTATTTTGATCTTACCGATTCTGATTATTTTTTCCTTGCCATTATCTCCGAAAGTAACCAATCCTCCTTCTTTCATTTATAGGGTGATAAACTGATCTTTGTCACCCGTCATATGCCTTGAACAGCCGCTGTCAAGATACCATCTTTTCTTTAATTTGTGGACTGCAAAGTAGTCCTACAAAACAATCAAGGAGTGATTTTAGGTACCCAAGCTAACTTGGGTCCTTTCGAGTTAGCAAAATTGGTTCCTTTTGGAACCCAAACAGTTCTATATTTCAATGCACTAATCATGATATTTTTCAAAGAATTGCATTGATGAGATTTATGCCCAAATCTATAGCATGCATAACAAACAATTTTATCATTTTTGAATGATGCATGTTTTGATTTTTTAAAAGATGCAGAAATAAAAATACTTGGTTTGAAAGATTTTTGAATAGAATTCTTTGGAACATACTTCAAGCCATTTAAAAAAGAATTCAATGGAAAAGCTTTTTGAAATTTAGCATTTGAAGCTGAAGCTTTTGACGATACAAATTTTGTTAATGAAATTCCTTTAGCATTTAAGGCAATAAATCCAATTCTAGCTTCGCTTTTTGAATCTCTTTGTTCTTTCAAGATTAGCTCAAGCTAGTTATAAGTTAGAGTAAGTTTTTCTACTAAGGGCTTAAGCTTTTCAACCTCCTTTTTTAAATCAACATTTTCGGCAACTAAAACTCTGTTTGTCTCATTTAAAGCATTGTTCTCATTTTCCAAAACAATAATATTAATAGAAAAGATATTCAATTCTTTTTGCAAGATGTTATTTTTTTAAGAAAACTCATCCTTGTCTTTTAGTAAAACATCATTTTGTTTCTTCAAGGAATTGATTTTAACCCCAGCTTTCTTGAATTCAATAAGTAAATCATGAAATACAGAATTCAATTCATCATATATAAATTCAGTTTGAAGCTTAGGGGATGATACCTCATTTTCAAGACCCATCAGACAAAGATTCACAGATTTCATGGTCTCTTCTTCTTTAATAGATAAGGATGCTTCGCTGTCGCTCCACATCGCTACCATAGCTTTCTTTTTCATTTTCTTAAATCCCTTTTTCAGTAATGGACAATCTGATCGGATGTGCCCTGGTTTTTTGCATTCATAGCAGGTAGGCACTTCTTTTTTTTTTTTTTTCCTTGTCCTTGTCCTTACTGAATTCTTTATTCTTGTGGAATTTTCTAAAGTTTCTTCCTTTTCGTCTTTCCAAGAACTTTCTGAATTTCCTGACGATGATGGCAACATCTTCGTCTTCCATGTTGCTTTCAGTAGAAGAGCATTCTTCTTCCAATTCTTCATCCTTTCTGGAATCCATAGCAACTTTGAAGGCAATAGATTTCTTCTTCTTTTGATCATCTTCATTTCGATGCTGCATGGTCAGTTCATGAGTGATGAGAGATCCTAGCAATTCATCCAACAATAAGGTATTCAAATCTTTTGCTTCTTGGATGGCAATCACTTTCGAATCCCATTTGTTTGGAAGAGATCTTAGAATCTTCTGTTTTTAAGTCGTTAATAATATCAGTGAAATATAAAAACATGGCAGAGATTATTTCATTAGGTTCCATCTTGAATAATTCATAACTATGCACAAGAAGATTAATTTTAGAAGACTTCACTTGAGAAGTTCCTTCATGGGTCACTTCAAGTTTATCCCAAATTTTCTTTGCAGAGGAGCAAATGGAAATTCGATTAAACTCATTACTACCCAAAGTGCAATATAACATATTTATTGCTTTGGCATTTAACTCACCCATCTTCATGTCATGTTCGTCCCAGTCCTCTTCAGGTTTTGGAACATCCACTCCATCAATTTTAATCATGGGGATATAAGGAACCTTTAGAATGACCTTTCATAACTGAAAATCAACTGGTTGAACATAAATTTTTATTCTAGCTTTCCAGTATGCATAATTTGTGCTAGTGAAGAGTGGAGATCTATTAGTTTATTGGCCTTCGCCAAAGACATACTCATTGGAAGAGCCATCGATCTTTACTCTAATGTATTAAGAGACACTGCTCTGATACCAGTTATTGCCCAGGTAGCTACCTAAGAGGGGAGTGAATTGGGAATTTATAAATTTAAAGCAGATAATGTGCAATTAAAATCCCTTATGAGTGTTAGGTGCTGTGATAGAGTAATAAATTGCAAAAGCTAAATAGAGTCAAGTAAGCATAACACAAACACACAGATTTATAGTGGTTCGGAGCAACCATGCTCCTACATCCACTACCTAAGATATCACTTGGGATTTCCACTATATTCACACCCTAATACAGTATGAATGTTTAACAGGATCACAATCCAAAACCTCTATACTTTGATTTTAACGGGATCATCAAAGAAAATCCAACACCCTTTAGTTTTGAACAGGCTCACCAATGAAACCCAACTTGATTTTCACAGGATCACCAAGAACCTAACTTGGTTTTACCAGGATCACCAAGAACCCAACACTTGGTTTTTATCAAAGGCTCACCAAGAACCTATTTGGTTTTTCAATCGGGCTCACCAATAACCCAACAATTCAATAAAATGAATTGAAATAAATGCAACAAAAAGATAAACTCAATTTGTCGGATAGTTACTGGTGTAGCTTGATAGAAGTCCACTTGAATGAGCTTTAATTACTTCAGTGGCTTCTTTCCAAATTGCTTCAAGCTTCATATCAAAGTTGGTGAAGACTTGAAGGCTTGCTTAAATGCTCTTGCGCTCTTTTTCTTATTGGTAAGTAGGATATTTAATGAAGCTCTCAAAACTTTTAAGAACTTTTTCAATACTTACTTGAGAGAAGTTCAAATCCCTTAAATATAAGGTTTTCCATCACTTCAAGACAATTCTAGCCAATTTAGACCGTTGGAAAGTGATTTGTGATCTTTGGAGCATTTTTTGGCATTCAAAAAGAAATTCTGGAACAAGCAATTGGATGCCTGAAAGCGATACTCAAGTCGGCTCGGATTCCTTCGAGTCAGCTTGGATTCTTTGAGTCGATAGGTTGAGTCACCAAATCTTTAGTGCAGTCGGCTCTTTGTCTCAGGGTGCAAAACTTCACTCTGGACGAGTCGGCCCTTGATAGCTCGAGTCGGCTCAAGCTTATATCTTTGAAAAACTTAAACTTGAGGAGTTGGCTCTTTTGATCTTTGGTCAGCTCTTCTTCTCAGGTTCTGAAATCATCACTCTAGAAGAGTCAGCTCATTGCAGTTCGAATCGGCTCGCTTTCTTAGGTCTTCAAAATTAGGTCTGGCAGAGTCAGCTCTTTCTGGTTCGGGTCGGCTCGCCTAGCTGTTCTCAGAAATCTTCAAAAACTGGACTCTAGAAGACTCGGCTTGGACATATTCCCGTCGACTCGGATTCACTGGAGTCGGCTCAAATTGCTGCGTACCAGAATCCTTGCTATGTGCCAGTAGGTGGAGTTAGCTCTTCAACATGCTAGGTCGGCTCGAGTATCTTCTTCAGGATTTTTACAATTGAACTCATGGAAAACTCTCACCAACACTCTTATATTTTTCAAGCATACCAACTCAAAATAATTCTAAGGCACACACACACGGAAGTAACCCTTTTTACGTGATTTTTTCTTAGCTTTTTCATTGGGTTCTTCTTTACAAACTCAAATTACAACACAACTCAAACAAGAAACAAAGATGTAAGAGTTGAAGTTTGAACAATTAAATCATCCTACAAAAACTTGTAAAATACTTGAAGAGTTGTTAGAAATAAATGTACATGCTCCAATGTTTGGTTTTCATCAAAATCACTTATGGGGTCAATATCTTTTCTATTAGACTGTATACAATACATTTAAATAATTCAAAAACTACTCTGCAACCTTTATCATATAATTGACTTGTACTAATCAAGTTATGTTTTAAATCATCTATATATAACATATTTTTAATAAATATAGAAGGGGCAATGCAGATTTTACCAATCCTTGAATGTGTTCTTTTTCATTGTCCCCAAAAGTTATTATTCCTTCATCTAAAGTGATAAATTGAGTCTTGTCATCTATTATGTATCTTAAGCATCTACTATTAAGATACCATCTTATTTTTTTTGGATCGCAAGATACACCTATAAAGGAAATCAGTTTTTATTTTAGGTATCCAAGTCATCTTTGATCCTTTAGGGTTAGTCTTATTCGTTTCTTTTGGAACCCACACTTTTTTAATTATTCTTTCATTAATCTTTCTAAAGATGTATATATAAGCTTTGTGTCCCAACTTTGCACAAGAAAAATAAATAATGCTTGATGTAGAATTAAAAGGTGGTTTTTCAAAGAAATTATTTAGATATTTTTGGTTTCTTTGAGTGTTATAACCCAAGCTAGCTTTATTGAAAACCGCTCATTGATCATCCAAAATCATTTCTAATTTTTTAGATTTTAAGATAAATTTGTTTACAAAAGTCTTCAATTTCTTTATCTCATTTTGCAAATTTTGGTTTTCTATAAATATCTTTTCTTTTTCATTAAAAACACTTTCTTTCTCTTTTGAGATTTTCTATAACTCAGTCTCCTTTTCTTTCAAAATCTTATCTTTTTCATTTGAAATCATTTACAAACTAATCTTCTTATCTTTTAGAGAATTTTTCTTTTCCTTAACTAATTCAGTATTTTATTTTCTTAATTCTTTATTGATTTTTCTTAATTTTTAAAATCAACAAGTAGATCACCAAATGCAGTTTGTAATTCATCATAATCGAAGGAATGTTCAAAGCTTACCTCAATTGCTTATGCCATCAAGCAAAGATTTGCAATTTCCTTGGTTATTCTTCTTTAGAGCTTGAACTTTCACTATCACTCCAAGTAGCCAACAAGACCTTCTTATATTTCTTAGTTCTTTTAAGTAGGGGACAATCTATTTTGAAATGGCAAAGCTTCTTGCATTCAAAACATATGGGATGGTCCCTTTCTTTCTCCTTTTCTTTGTCCTTACTAGCTTCACCTTTATAAGTTTTCTTCTTGAGCCATCTCTATCTTCTTTATAAGGTTTTTTCTTTCTCATAAGCCATCTATATCTTCTTGCTACCATGGCTAACTAATCATCACCATCTTCTTCTTCTTCCGACTCATCACTCTCCTTTTTTATTTCTTCATTTGTTGTAGATTTCAAGGTGATGGTCTTTTTTCTTGGACTTTTCTTTTTACTTTTGTCTCATGGTCAACTCATAGGTTATGAGAGATCCAATAAGTTGCTCAAGTGGTAGCTTATCAAGGTCCTTGGTCTCTTGAATAACTATTATTATTGAGTCCCATGATAATAGAAGACTTTAGAATCTTTTGCATGAGTTCACTTGTAGAGTAAATCCTACCTAAGCTCTATAAACTATTAGTAATATCAGTGAAACGAGTAAACATGCTTATAATGGTTTCATTTGGTTCCATCTTAAATATTTTATACTTGTGTATTGACATATTAACCTTAGTTCATTTTACTTGATTGGTCCTTCATGGACAACCTCAAGCCTATCCCATGTCTCTTTGACAGAGTTACAAATAAAAACTCTATTAAATTCAGTCCATCTAAAGTATAATAAAGAATATTTATGGCCTTAGCATTAAGTTTGGCCATCTTAATATCATTTTCATCTCAATCATCTTTAGATTTAGGGACTTCAATTCCATCTACATTAGTGATAGGTGCATGTGGTCCTTTGGTCATTTCTTTCCATAGTTGATAGTTAATAGCTTAAACATATATATGCATTATGTTTTTTAATAGGAGTAGTATGTGTCGGAGATAGTGGAGGTTTGTTTGAAGATTACGCTTTAGAAAGAGCATAGTTGAATGGGTTGCTATTTGATTTTAGTCTTGATCATTTGATCAAATGTAGCAGAGTACCAATGCTCTGAATCATCTGTAGCATAGCTAGACAATCCAAGAGAGGGATGACTTGGGTTTTTTTTTAAAAAAATATACCTTAATTATGTACTATAGTATAAAGTATACATGAGCAGAAATGCGAGTGCAGAAAATATAATGCTGAAGGTAGAAGAGATAGGCAAGCAATCACAAACACAAAAAATATTTATATTAGTTCGAAGCCTTCAACACCTATATCCACTCTCCAAGTCTTCCTATAAAAATTTTTCACCATAATCTTCTCTAAAGATTATAGCCGATTTATTTTTTCTGGGCTTGTAAACCAAACCCTACATGATTATTTTTTTAGGATCAATCAAAATACTACAAGCCAATCCTTGTCTCAAAAAATACCTAACTTTAGTCCTAACTAAAGTAGGCAGCAAGAAAAATAAGAAGCAGTTTCAGTATAAGAAAAACTCCTTAAAAGGAGCGAGATAATGACTTATGCACAATGAAAGAAGATACAAGGAATCTTTCAAAGCTTCAATGCTTATCTCCTTGCTGAGAAGCCAATGATTGATGGAATCTTTCAAAGTTTCAATACTTATCTCCTTGCGAGAAGCTAATGATTGATGGAATTATTGGTGGTTGGAAGAATGAGCTCTCAAATCAAGATTTTTTGGCTTTTCTCTCTTTTCTTGATGATACTTGGAATATTTTTTTTATTTGATAGTTTTTGGATGTCTTCAATATGTTTGATAGCTTTTAAGAAGTCTTTTAAGATCAAACTAGCTATTTCTAATCATTGAAGAAGGAAAAATAATTGTTAGGAATAAGATAGGGCCAATCTATACTTTCTGAAAAAATTAGTTGTTATGCTTGTTAGCAGCCTTCAAGTCTTTTGAATCAAAGTTCTTTCGAGTTAGCTCAGTCTTCTATTGAGTTGGCTCAATCTCTTTCTCCAAAACATGGTTTTCTATTATCTTTTATTAAGTCGACTCGGCTCTATCATGTCGGTTCAAAATGTATTTGAGTCAACTCTAGATTGCTTCAAGTCAGCTCAAAGATCAGCAACAAAAATTAGCTTTTTATTATTTGGACTCCCCCAGTTGGATCGATTCAAATTTTATCTGAGTCAACTTGGCAACGTGTTGGCTTAAACTTTGTAGTATCAAGCTGAAACCTTCAGATATGAAGCTGAAACTTGATTTTTTATAACTTTTAAGACTTCAAACTTCAACACACTTATTTCTTTATAAAATTTATTAGTTTTTCTCAAATATATCATCTTCAAATATTTTTGTTTTAGATTTATTAGTATTACCCTTATCTTTTCCTAAAATATTAACTTATGTAGTTCATTAGTGTTGCCCAGGTGGCTTCCCAAGATGGGGGTGAATTGGAATTATAAAAACTTTGGCAAGTATATGCAATTTAAAAATCCTTTTGGTGTTGTGGTGCAATATGCACTACGGAAGCAATTAAATAAATGCAATAAGGTAAAGTAAGCACAAACACAAACACAAGGAATTTAGAGTGGTTCGGAGCAATTGGCTCCTACATCCACTACCCAAGCACCACTTGGGATTTCCACTATATCCTCCAACTGGAATATAGTCAGATTGTTTTAACAGGCTCACAATGCAAACCTATACACTTTGATTTTATCGGGATCACCAAAGAAAACCAAACTTCCTTTGGTTTTAAACAGGATCACCAAAGAAACCCTATGTTGATCCCTGGAATGATTTTGATGATCACAAAATATTGGAGCATGTACTTATTACTAATTCTTTCAATTACTTAAGAAGTTTTTGCAGGAAATTGGTTACCTTTAGTTTAAATTGGTTTTCAAATTGATTGAGAGGTAATTCAATTATATATGGACTTTTATGAACTTTAACTTGTAAAGGCCCTAATTTTTGCCAATCTTGTAATCTTGTAAAATGGGCTGAAAATTGTAAAATTGAGAGTATGTAGATTAGCTCTTGTTTGATTCAAGTGTTGAAGAGTTTTAAAGAAGTTTGAAGTATCAATTGAAGTTTTGGCAAGAGCTGACTCATGGATCAAAAGCCAACTCCTTGTGTCATGGCATGAAGAAATTTCAGAGTTTCAGTATCAAGAGCTGACTCCTGTCCCAAGAGCTGACTCATGGAAGAATACATATTTTTTAAGTCTGAGATCTCGAGCTAACTCGAGCTCCAAGAGCTGACTCGTCTAGAGTTATAATTTTTGGTGAACTGAGACTTCGAGCCGACTCTGCCCTGAAGAGCCGACTCGAGCAATTTGATGATTTGAAGTGATTGAAGGCAAGAGTCGACTCCAGCTTGAAGAGTCGACTCTTATAGAAATTTATTTTAGGCTGTCTGAGATTTTGAGCTAACTCGTGGACCTCGAGCCAACTCGAATAGCCATTTTCTGCACTCTAATGGCTAGTTGTTGAAAGTGATTTTTGAATTCTATTTCATCTCCAACAGTTCTTTTACAAATTCCTAGACCTTAAAATGGCCATATCTTATGGAAAACTATAAAAGGGATTGCTTTTGATGGATTAAAGAATGATTAGAGTATTATTATTGATTTATCTTGAGAAATTGAAGAACCTTCAAGTCTTTCACCAACCTACTTCAAGAGATTTCCAGATAGGATTCAAAGCTTCACCAACTCCACTTCATCATTGAATCAACTCATTGAAGAAGAAAAGAAGTAGCTTGAAGAGCCATTAAAGAGCATTCAAAGCTAGGCTTTGTCTTGATCTACATCGACAACACTTAAACAAACTTTGTTTGTTGTAGTTGCTTGTTTATTTCTCTCTATCTTTGTTTTCTCTCTAAGAACAGTAAGGGATTGTATCTTAAGAGAGGGTTGAAGATTTTTAGATAAGCCTTGTGAAAACCTAAGTTGGGTTCTTGGTGATCCCAGTATAAAACCAAGTGTTAGGATTTCTTTGATGATCCCGATCAAAACCAAAGGGAGTTTGGATTTCTTTGGTAATCCCGGTAAAACCAAAGTGTGTAGGTTTGGATTGTGAGCCTGGTAAAACAATCCGATTGGATTCTAGTTGGGGGATATAGTGAAAATCCCAAGTGGTGCTTGGGTAGTGGATATAGGAGCCGGTTGCTTCGAACCACTCTAAATCTCTTTCTGTTTGTGTTTATGCTTACTTTAGCTTATTGCTTTTACTTAATTACTTCTGCATTGCATATTGCACCACAACACTAAAAGAATTTCAAAGTGCATATAATTGTGAAAAGTTCTCAATCCCAATTCACCCCCCTCTTGGAAAGCCACCTGGAAAATAAGTGGTATCAGAGCGAAGTCTCTGAAATTTACTTAGAGTAAAGATAGATGGCACATCCCATGAGCACTTCATTGGTCGAAGGTCAATCCACAAATAGATCTCTATTTTTCACCGAAACCAATTATACATATTGGAAGGCAAGAATGAAAATATACATTCAAGCCATTGATTTTCATTTATGAAAAATTATCTTGAAAGGACCTTACACACCCACTGTTAAAGTTAATGATATAGAGGTTCCCAAACCAGAAGAGGATTGGGATGAAAATGATATGAAACTAGCTGAATTGAATGCCAAAGCTATGAATCTGTTGTATTGTGCTTTGGATCCAAGTGAGTTTAACAGAATTTCAACTTGTAATTCTGCTAAAGAAATTTGGGACAAGCTAAAAATTACACATGAAGACACATCACAAGTCAAAACATCAAAAATCAATCTTCTTGTGCATAACTATGAGTTATTTAAGATGGATCCTAGTGAGACTATATCTGCTATGTATACTCGCTTTACTGATATTATAAATGGTCTCAAAAGTCTTGGTAGAACTTACATTAATGCTGATATTGTCCAAAATGTTTTGAGATCCTTGCCAGATAAATGGGAAGCTAAGGTGACAGTTATTCAAGAGGCAAAGGACCTGAACACTCTACCACTGGATGAGTTTGGTGCAGACACTAGAGGCACCAAAATAAGACAAAGGCTTCTCAATCCTCTATGGATCACTTAGCTACTTCCAAGACCATTGTAATAAAGCTTAGTTCATCTAATTTGTCTTTATTTGAGTCCTGTATTAGTCAGCTCATGATGAGCTAGTCCAGTCCAGTACTGGTCAGCTCAAGTTGAGCTAATTTTTTTTTTTTTGAGTCCTATCCAAACACACTGAAGACTCAAGACCACATCATATAAGTGAAGACCAAGTCCAATCAGATTGAAGACATGGAAGAATAGCCCAAGTCTAACCAAGCTTGAAGATTTGAAGACCCCAGGAGGAGAAATCAGAAACCTTGAAGCCCTGGACCAACCGGAAGCAAAATTGGACCAGCCCAGGCCCAGGAGGGAGCTAGGGCGCCAAGACCTTATGGTGACCACCCTTGGTCGACCACTTAAAGTCACCCTCTTGGCCGACCAAGGCAAGGAGAGAGGGAGAGATTGTAGAAATTTTTTCTATCCTGGGTTTCCTTATTTTCTAGCTAGGGTTTGGGTGAGAATAAGACTCCTATATAATTACTTATGTATCCTTACTTGGAGCCCAAGGCTATGGGTCTATTTAAAGGACCCTAGTCTCTTGTATAAGAGCAATCTTTGATATATAAAATTCTATTGAGTTTTTCTCTTATTGTGTGCCTCCCTGCTGTGTGCATTAAGGGATCTTGAAGTCCTGTCGAAGTGCTACCCAAAGAAATCCTAGCCGACCAACCTCCTTCAAGCCTTTCTTCCACATGCCTTTTACTATTTTCTTGAGATTTTTCTTATTTCCCACCTTGTTTTCTCATCCTTAACATTTGTTTGCAGGTCCTCGAGTTCCTATGAATCCAACGACTCCAACCAGGCCGCAATCAGACCACCGAGCAGAAAGCCAGGTATCCGCGGGTCTCTAGCTTGGTTTTCCAGGCCGCATCCATCGAGGATGAGTGATCTCTTCGCTGAAATAATCATCAAGCACTTTAGACATTGCCAGGTACACCCCCTCTGCCACCAGTAGTTTTATTATAGGAGAACTAGTCCTAATCGAGGCTTCTGAGCCCCGGCGATCCCTCTTTACTGCTTTCCTAGGTCCTAATCTGCATGCTTAGCTTTTAAAATTAATATAGAATTATCTACATCATATTTTGATATGATATTCGGGATTTAACCACCTCATCCAACCTCTAAAATATAAAAAAAATAATTGCATGCATATTAGTTCCGCATCAGAGTTGCTTGGTTCACTAATTACACATGAATTAGCCATGCAACAAAGGACTGATGAAGACTCCAAGAAAAAGAAAGCTATAGCATTTAAAGCTACAGAAGAGGACAAGAATGAAGACTCAGACTCATCAGATGATGATGATTTAAAAAATGATGAGATAGCCCTTGTAATGAGAAGATTTAAAAGGTTTATGGGCAGAAAATAAATAGATGGAGGAAGCAATTTAGAAAAGGAGATTTTGGGAGAGAAAGAGAAAAAGACAAAGAAAAGGAGAAGGATAAAGATAAGGATCAAGTACCAATCTGCTATGGATGCAAGAAGCCGGGACATATCCGTCTCGACTGTCCTGAAGCAAATAAAAAGATGATCACCAGAAATAAGAAGAAGGCAATGCTTGTAGCATGGAGTGATAGCGATGAATCTACATCCACTGAAAAAGATGAAGAGACAACAAAGACTGCACAAATATATCTTATGGGTTTAGAGAACGAGGTAACTACTTCTAAACCTAGTTTAGAATTTATATATGATGAGCTGCATAATGCATTTTGTGAATTATTTGTAGAATACAAGAAAGCTGGTTTGAAAATGAAAACTTTGAAAAATCATTGTGATATAATTGAAAAAGACAAAAATAAATTTGGTAAAAGAAATAAGATTTTGCAAAGGGAATTAAATCTAGTTTGTGAAAGACTTAAGACCACTCAATTTAAAAAAGAAGAGCTTCTTGAGAAAAAAAGGTTTGCAAAATGAAAAAGATGATTTAAGAAAAGAAGTTCAAAAGCTCAAGCCTTTGGTTGAAAAACTAACCCTAAGTCCCAATAAGCTTGAATTAATTTTGAAAAATCAAAGAGAGACAAATAACAAATTTGGAATTGGTTACAAAGGTTCAATTTCAAATAAATTTTCTGCATCTACATCATATGCTCTTAAGTTTATTACTTCAAAACAAGTTAGACCTAAATTTGCATCATCACGTATTTTTTATTCAAAGTCAAGGATTGTATGCTATGCTTTCTAATAACACTGGTCATAAGGCATTTGAGTGTCATTTAAAACATAATGATACAAAGAAAATTAAGAAAGTTTGGATTCCAAAAAGAACCAATTTTACTAACTTGCAAGGATCCAAGAAAGCTTGGGTACCTAAATCTATTACATGATTTTTTTGCAGGGATGTCTTGTAGCCACAAAGATAAAGAAAAGATGGTATCTAGATAGCGGCTATTCAAGATATATGACAGGTGATGTTAATCAATTTTTCACCCTAGAACAAAAAGATAGTGGAATGGTAACATTTGGTGATAATCGAAAAGGAAGGATAATCGGTATCGGTAAAATCAAAATTACTCCTTCTACATTTATTAAAAATATATTACTGGTAGAAAAGTTAAAACATAATCTTTTGAGTATTAGTCAGCTATGTGACATTGGTTTCAATGTTTTCTTCAAGTCATCAATGTGTATAGTAGTTGATCTACTTGACTCTAGTACTAAATTCATTGGACATAGACTTGGTAATATTTATGTAGTATATCTTAATGATCTGGCTATGTCAAGCAATACAAGTCTTGTAGCAATGAATGACAAGAGTAAGGAATCAAGTTTACTATAGCATAGGCGACTTGGACATGCTAGTATGGATACTATAGCAAAACTAATTTCAAAGGATTTAGTCAAAGGTTTGCCAAAATTTAAAGTTAATTTTGATTATGTTTGCGATGCTTGTCAATTAGGAAAACAAGTGAGGGAGAGTTTTAAATCAAAAACATTGTTTCTACTACTAGACCCTTAGAGCTACTTCACATTGACTTATTTGGATATACTAGGACTACAAGCCTAAGTGGTATGAAATATGGCCTTGTGATTGTAGATGATTTTTCAAGATACACATGGGTTTTGTTTATTGCACATAAAGATGAAACTTTCAAAGTATTCAAAAAGTTTTATAAAAGAGTTACAAATTTAAAAAATCTGTCTGTTATTTTAATTCGTAGTGATCATGGCATTGAGTTTGAAAATCAATATTTTGATCACTTTTGCACAAAGCACGGTATTGACCATAATTTTTAGCTCCTAGAACACCATAACAAAATGGTGTTGTAGAAAGAAAGAATCATACTTTGGAAGAGATATCCAGACCAATGCTTTGTGAAGGAAATCTTCCAAAATACTTTTGGACTGAAATTGTAAATATACCGTATGTTATATTTTGAACAGAGTTTTGATTAGACCTATCATTAGAAAAACCCCCTATGACCTATGGAATAATAGAAAGCCTAATATCAAATATTTTCATGTTTTTGGCTGTAAATATTTTGTTCTTAACAATGAAAAAGATAATCTTGGTAAATTTGATGCAAAATCCGATGAGGCTATTTTTCTTAGATATTCTTTAAATAGTAAAGCCTATCGAGTTTTTAACAAAAGAACATTGACTGTAGAAGAATCAATATATGTTGTTTTCAATGAATCTGACATTACATCTTCTAAAAGAGAAGATCTTGCTGATGATGATGCAGGTACACTAGAACATGGACTGAAGGATTTGACTTTCAAAGACAAACAATCAAGTGAACCACATAAAGAAGAGGTAAGCAAAAATTATGATGATATACCCAAGGAATGGAGGTATGTACACTCACATCCAAAAGAATTAATTATAGGAGACCCATCTCAAGGTGTTAGTACTAGAGCTGCACATAGAGATACACATGACTTAATTGCTTTTGTTTCTCATGTAAAACCACACACTATAAAAGAAGCTGAAACTGATCCTAATTGGATGTTAGCCATGCATGATGAATTAAACCAATTTAGGAGAAATAATTTCTAGACCCTAGTAGAAAGACCTAATGACTATCCTGTTATAGGTACTAGGTGGGTTTATAGAAATAAATTAGATGAAGAAGGAAATGTAATTAGAAATAACGCTAGACTTGTAGCACAAGGATATAATCAAGAAGAGGAAATAGATTTTGATGAAACTTATGCACCAGTAGCTAGATTAGAAGCCATTAGATTACTATTAGCTTATGCATGCTTTATGAATTTTAAATTATTTCAAATGGATGTAAAGAGTGCATTTTTGAATGGTTTTCTATCTGAAGAAGTTTTTGTCGAACAACCACCAGGCTTTATTGATCACTCATTTCCAAGTCATGTTTTTAAATTGAATAAAGCTTTGTATGGTTTGAAACAGGCACCTAGAGCCTGGTATGATAGACTGAGTAAGTTTTTAATTGCAAATAATTTCGTGAGAGGTAGTGTTGAACTACACTGTTTATTCAAAGAAAAAATAATGACATTTTAGTTGTTCAAATCTATGTTGATGATATTATTTTTGGATCTATTGATGAATCTTTTGTGTCAAGATTTTGCTAAGCTAATGCAGAGAGAATTCGAAATGAGCTTGATGGGTGAGCTGAGTTACTTTCTCAGACTTCAGATCAAACAAACTAAAGAAGGTTTCCTGATCAACCAAGCCAAATATAACAAGAAGATTACAAAAAGTTTGGCATGGAATCAAGCAAAGAAATTGGAACACCCATGAGTCCTGCATGTAAACTTGATAAAGATGAGAATGGTACAAATGTTGATCAAAAGCTGTACAGTGGTATGAACGGTTCATTACTTTATTTGATAGCTAGTAGACCTGATATTTTATTTAGTGTTTGTATGGGTGCACATTTTCAATCTAATCCAAAAGAGTCATACATCATAGCTGTTAAACAAATCATTAAGTATCTTAAAGACACATGCAATCTAGGTTTATGGTACTCTAAGCACACATCTTTGAAATTAATTAGTTATTCTGATGCTGATTATGGAGGCTGTAAAATTGATAGAAAAAGCACAAGTGGCACCTGTCAATTTCTAGGTGTTAACTTGATTTCATGGCACTGTCGCAAGCAGAACTCTGTAGCACTGTCTACTGCTGAGACAGAATATGTGGCTGCTGGGAGCTGTTGTGCTCAAGTGTTATGGATCAAGCAACAACTAGAAGATTATGGTGTTGTCCAATCTAAAATTCCTATTAAATGTGATAACACTAGTGCTATTAACTTATCCAAAAATCCAATTCAGCATTGACGAACTAAGCAAATAGAAATCAGACATCATTTTATTTGTGATCATGTTTTAAATAATGTTGTTGAGCTAGAATTTGTACCTACTGAAGATCAACTTGCAGATATTTTTATTAAACCCCTTAGTCAAGATAGATTTGAAAAGATTAGAGACGAATTAGGCTTGTGTGACCCATTCTGAACATTTTGACCTAATTTTTGAAAAATAAAAAAAAATTATCTAGACATTTCAATTTTCCTTCTAGAGCTTATGATAACCTATTTTAGTGACTAGAAACCAATAGAAATTAATTTTAACCTTTTTCGAGTTTTAGGCTGAATTTTGGCTTGAGCCAACTCGAGTCATCAGCCAGTTCGGTGAGCCGACTCGAGAGTCGGGCCAAAGGTTTTTTAAATAGGGCTTCATAGGATTTCATTCACTATTTCATTCCTTATTTTCCACTTTCCCTTAGCCGATTTCTAACCCTACTAACCTAGGAAAAGCTCCTAGAACTCTTCCTAAACCCTCCAAACTCCTAATCTAAGCTAGATGGCTCCTCGTAAGGCGGTAGCCAAGAAACCTAGGAGGTTGGTTCAGATGGTTGCAGAGGAAAGGAGGACAAAGTGGCGTTTGGATACCTTGAATCCGGAAGAAGAACAACAAATAGAGCATGAGGAAGAGCAAGAGGCACCAAGGCAAGTTATTTTAATGGAAAATAGACAAGTTATACTAGGTAGATGTATTGATTTCAATTTTCTAGAACAAGAGCATTTGCACATTAGGGATTGGTTGACTAAACAGGGTTAGAAGGACTTTTGTATGCTAAATATTCCCACTAATCCCAACCTGGTTAGGCAATTTTTTGAAAGTATGTCCTTATGTGCATTCCATATTGAAGGGACTATGAAGGGAAAACATATTGAAATTAGTGAACAAAAATTATCAAGTATTCTTCACATTCCAAAAGAGGGTGAAAGTTACCTAGTTTTGAAGGAGAAGTAGAAGACCTTGAGATTAGTGCTTGAGAGGACAAATGTAAAAGGTGTTATTCATGTTAGTGCAAACCAATTATCATTGGAAATGAGATTATTGCATAACATCATTAGTCGTATCTTCTTTCCCTGAACGTGGAGGTTTGACTGGGTTAGTGAGCATGACCTGGTCTTTATGAGATGCCTGATTGAGGGGGAGGCCCTCAATCTACCATTTATTATGCTATCACAGATGAGAGAGGCTGCTCGTAGGGCATGGGCATGTCTACCATACGGTATGGTTTTCATACTTCTGTTTCAGGATACCCTAGTTGACTTGTCTGGTGAGGCAACTAGCCACTCTTATACACAGACAGATATAACTTAAAATCTCTGACTCGAATGGAATTTATTAAAGTAGAGAGTCACTGGATTAGGAAAGCTCAGGTCTTCCAGTGGCTCACTCAGAGGATGACTCAGATGAGGACATTCAGGTAGTAGAGGGACATGGTGCAGAGGTAGAGGCACATATTGATGAGGCTGGACCCTCAGAGCTAGCTCCTACCACTCCTCATTTACCTGTTAGAGGATCTATAGCTACTGGACCTGATGCTGATGACCGATTGCAGCGTGTACTAAACGAGATCTCGAGTCTTCATAGAGGGAGAGTTGAGACTAATGCCAGGATTTTTGCTCTTCAGTCGGAGATGCACCAGGGATTCTAGGATATCATGACTATTCTCTGACAACTTATTGCAGCCAATCAGTCTGTACCGACTACTTCCACTCCATCACCTGACACTGGCACTGATTGCAAGCAGAGACAGGCAGCACATTTCAGTAACATTCCTTCAAAGGCCACTCCTACTGAGGCTAAGGCTGGTATCGAGATTCTAGGATCTGACATTGGAGAGACTCCAGTTACAGAGATATTGTCTACCAACAGCACTTTGCCCTTGTCTTTTGATCCTCCCACTGCCAGACCCACTCCTATTATCATTTCTTCCGAGTCCAAAGTGAAAGCTAAAGCCAAAACCAAAGCTTCTAGGACTACCACACCTATTAGGACTAGACTCAGGGACCTTAGGCCTAGGTTCCCTAAGTTCAGGCCTACGCCAGGCATCTTAGAGGTCGGTTCCTCCTCTAGTGAGGAAGACCTTAGTGGTGATGATCCTAGTCCATCCTTTTGATGTTTTAGTCTTTCATCTTGATATTTTTTTAGGACTTTATGTTAGTTATGTTTTGTTGTGATGATACTATTTTATGCCGAGGCACATTTGTATTGTATCACTTATGTACTGACTTTTCATATATATACATACATATGATCTTTTATGAAACATGTCTCTTTATGATACACATTGTGAATAATTTTCTGTAAATGTATGTTCTCATATTCTATATACCTTTTGTTGATGACAAAAAGGGGGAGAAGGGAGAATGTGCATGAAAATGTGAAGATATGAATGTTAATTTATGAAAATGTGTATGAATGTTTATAAATGTTTATAAAAACATGAACATGTATGAAAATTTGAAGAAAAGATGAAGAAATGTTATTACATTAGTAAGGGCGAGCTTATGTCAAGTTTTTGTTAAATTTAAAATGTGTATGAATGTTTATAAATGTTTATAAAAACATGAACATGTATGAAAATTTGAAGAAAAGATGAAAAAATGTTATTACATTAGTAAGGGGGAGCTTGTGTCAAGTTTTTGTTAAATTTTCATGAAATTTATTTCAAATACTAGTTAATTTTGTAAGTTTCGATACGCAATGTATAGATGATACCCTTGATACATTATGTAATGATACGTTATGTTTTCGATACTTGATGCACATATGATATTCTTAATATATTGTATCGATACATATGATACTTTGCGTTGATGGTTTTCAATTTCATTATACATATGATACATTTTGATACATTGTATTGATACCTTGATACTCAATATGTTTGATACATATTATGTCTAATATCATTTGAATTATGAATATGATACACAATAATTGCAAAGTGTTTTTAAATTCTGTTCATGCCTAGTGTTTTGTCATCATCAAAAAGGGGGAGATTGTTGACCCCTGGAATGATTTTGATGATCATAGAATATTGGAGCATGTACGTGTTACTAATTCTTTCAATAACTTAAGAAGTTTTTGTAGGAAATTGGTTACCTTTAGTTTAAATTGGTTATCAAATTGATTGAGAGGTAATTCAATTATGTATGGACTTTTATGAACTATAACTTGTAAAGGCCCTAATTTTTGCCATTCTTGTAATCTTGTAAAATGGGCTGAAAATTGTAAAATTGAGAGTATGTAGATTAGCTCTTGTTTGATTCAAGTGTTGAAGAGTTTTGGAGAAGTTTGAAGCATCAATTGAAGTTTTGGCAAGAACTGACTCATGGATCAAGAGCCGACTCCTTGTGGCACGGCACGGAAAAATTTCAGAGTTTCAGTATCAAGAGCCGAGTCTTGTCCTAAGAGCCGACTCATGGAAGAATACATGTTTCTTAAGTCTGAGATCTCGAGCCGACTCAAGCTCCAAGAGCTGACTCGTCCAGAGTTATGATTTTGGGTGAACTGAGACTTCGAGCCGACTCTGCCCTGAAGAGCCGACTCGAGCAATTTGATGATTTGAAGTGATTGAAGGCAAGAGCTGACTCCAGCTTGAAGAGTCAACTCTTACAGAAATTTATTTTGGACTGTCTGAGACTTCAAGCCAACTCGTGGACCTCGAGCCAACTCGAGTAGCCATTTTCTGCACTCTAATGGCTAGTTACTGAAAGTGGTTTTTTGAATTCTATTTCATCTCCAACAGCTCTTTCATGAATCCCTAGGCCCTACAATGGCCATATCTCATGAAAAGCTATAAATGGGATTGCTTTTGAGGGATTAAAGAATGATTAGAGCATTATTAATTATTTATCTTGAGAAATTGAAGAGCCTTCAAGTTTTTCACCAACCTACTTCAAGAGCTTTCAAGATAGAATTCAAAGCTTTACCAACTCCACTTCTTCATTGAATCCACTCATTGAAGAAGCAAAGAAGCAGCTTGAAGAGCCATTAAAGAGCATTCAAAACTAGGCTTCATCTTGATCTATATCGGCAACACTTAAACAAACTCAGTTTGTTGTAGTTGCTTGTTTATTTCTCTCTATATTTGTTTTCTCTCTAAGAACAGCAAGGGGCTGTGTCTTAAGAGAGGGTTGAAGGTTTTTAGGTAAGCCTTGTGAAAACCTAAGTTGGGTTCTTGGTGATCCCGGTATAAAACCAAGTGTTAGGATTTCTTTGGTGATCCTGTTCAAAACTAAAGGGAGTTTGGGTTTCTTTGGTAATCTTGGTAAAATCAAAGTGTGTAGGTTTGGCTTGTGAGCCTGGTAAAACAATTTGACTGGAATCCGGTTGGGGGATATATTGGAAATCCCAAGTGGTGCTTGGGTAGTGGACATAGGAGCCGGTTGCTCCGAACCATTCTAAATCTTTTTGTATTTATGTTTGTGCTTACTTTAGCTTATTGCTTTTACTCAATTACTTCTGCATTGCATATTGCACCACAATACTAAAAGAATTTCAAAGTGCACATAATTATAAAAAGTTCTTAATCCCAATTCACCCCTTTCTTGGGAAGCCACCTGGGCAACACCCTGTACTTGGTTTTATACCGTGATCACCTAGAACCCAACTTAGGTTTTCATAAGGTTCACCTAAAAACCTTTAACACTCTCTTAAGATACAGTCCCTTGCTATTCTTAAAGAGAAAACAAAAATATACCAAAAGTATAAAGCAACTATACAACAAATCGAGTTTATTTAAATGTTGCCGATGAAGATCAAGATGAAGCCTGGCCTTGAATGCTCTTTTAATGCTCTTCAAGCTACTTCTTTACTTCTTCAAAGAGTGGATTCAATGATGAAAAGAAGTTGGTGGAGCTTTGAATCCTATCTTGAATGCTCTTGAAGTTGGTGAAAGACTTGAAGACTTTTCAACTTCCCAAGATAAATCAATGAATAATTCCTCAAAAATTATTTAATCCAAAAAAAATACTCCCTTTTATAGTTTTCCATGAGATATAGCCGTTGTAGAGCCTAGGAAATTGAGAAAGAGCTGTTGGAGTCCTTTTGGAGTTCAAAATCAACTTTCAACAACTAGCCGTTAGACTGCAGAAAACGGTCACTCGAGTCGGCTCGAGGTCCACGAGTCAGCTCAAAGTCTCAAACAGCCTAAACAAAAATTCTATGCAAGTCAGCTCTTCAAGCTTGAGTCGGCTTGAACCCTCAATCAGTACAAATTCAAATTTTCCTTGAGTCGGCTCTTCAAGACAGAGTCGGCTCGAAGTCTCAGTCACCAACAAACATAACTCTGGATGAGTCGGCTCTTCTGGGCTTGAGTCGGCTCGAGGTACTAAAACTCTGAAATTTTTTTATGCCATGCCAGAAGGAGTCGGCTCTTGATCCATCAGTCAGCTCTTGCCAAAACTTTATTTAAAGCTTCAAACTTCTCCAAAGTTCTTCAACACATGAATCCAATAAGAGCTAATCTACTCACTCTTATTTTTATAATTTTATAGCCCTTTTACAATATTACATAATTAAGAAATTAGGGCTTTTACAATTTGAAGTACATAGGAGTCTATACAATATTGGGTTACCTTTCAACCAATTTGAAAACCAATTAAACTAAAGATAAATATTTTCCAGCAAAAAATTCTTAAGTAATTGAAAGAATTAGTAACTCATACATGCTCCAATGTTTTGTGATCATCAATATCATTCCAGGGGTCAACAATCTTCCCCTTTTTGATGTTGACAAAATACTGGGCATGAACAGGATTTAAAACACTTTGCAATTACTATGTATCGTATTCACATGTATCAAAGAATATTTAACATAGTATGTATCAAATTGTTAAACTGAAGAGTATCAACACAATGTATCATATGTATCATCCATGTACTAAGTATCGAAACTTTACAATATTAACTTGTATTTGAAGTGAGTTTAGTGAAGCTTAACAGAAGCTCCCCCTTACTAATGTAATGATACTTTCTTCATATTTTCATACTTAACTCATTTTCGTGGTCACTTTTACATGCATATTCATTCACATTTTCATGCACATTCTTCTTTCATTTCTCCCCCTTTTTGTCATTAACAAAAAAGTATATAATAAGGAGAACATTCATTCACAAATTAAGTCATTCACAACATATATCAGATGTATCATAAAAAGATATATATATATATATATATATATATATATATATGAAAGGATTATGCCCTATAAGCCAATATTTGTATCTCCCAGACCATTGTAAATTGACAAGTTAATAAAGGCAATATTTTTTCATCATTCGCTGTGTCATTATATGATGAACCCCATAGGTTAGGGCTATGGTCCTAGGGCTATGATGAGATCATACCAGTGAGATCTAAGGCCTTAAAACCCTAATCTAGAATATTCCTAGTCATAGGAACCCTGAGTTGGGGATTAGGGTTTCCGGTAAGACTGGCATATCCTATGTATGCTGAAAAGGGTGACTGCTCTCACAGTCACTTGTGTAGGACACTAATACAAGGATGTGGGTGCTCATTAGCGAATGAGTTCACAGAATAGATCTAGTTTGAGAACATCTAATGGAGCCTTAGCTGCATGTCAATAGATGTTTCTCATAGTGGGAGTTGTACAAGTAGTCCTATGACCTGAGACTGCCATAATACCTTATGTACATGAACCCATGCTTTGGTTCAATCTCCTTCATGACACTGGGTCATGCACAAGGTTGATGCTGGGTGTGGTGAATTGTATATGAAGGAAATGAGTAGGTCAACAAGGAATTGATCACTCCTAGTAGGAGGAGATTGCATCCAGCCAAATTAGGTCAGATGATGATTCAGGAAATCTTTGATCAAAGTACAGATATTAGAAATGATTTCTAATATTGAATTAATTGAATCATTAGTGTATGACTGAGCAGGGAATGAGTATAAACTGGATTTGATATGATTCCATATCCATAGTTATATTCGGGATGCAAGATGATTGAAGGATCGAATTGTACGGGAACTTTCCACTGAAGGGTAGTTTTGGAATTTCACCAGAATTTCCATATCTTCCGGGTAGACATGACACGTTGCTAGATGTCAATCTTGTCTTGTGGGTTGATCAAATTAAATGGTTTAATTGGATCACTAATTAGGAGGAGTCCTAATTGACTGACTCGAGTTAGCTCGATTTGACCTAAATCGATTAGAATGAGTTCTGATCAAATTAGGTCAACTTGCACTCGGACCCACTGCTGGCTAAGTATGAAACCCAATGGGTCACACACTTAGGATAGATAATCAAGGTTTTAATTTGGAATTAAATCTCGTTTGCAGATGAACACACTAGCATGTGTTGCAAACCATGGCTTCTACTTGAATCGGATTCGAGTTAGGGTTCCAATTTGGTCTTTTTTAAATCCAAATTCATTCCGGTTTGAATCTAATTGAAGATTCAAGACATTGGGCTAATAGTAGGCTAGCAATTAGGCTAACCTAAGAGGCTAAACCCCTTTCCCACATCGCCTAAGCCCTTTCCCCTCTTTTCCCACGCGCGCGCGCAAGGAGAAGAGTCCACGCGCGCGTGGACTCTCTCCAAGCGGCATTTCTGCGTGAGAAAAGAAAGGAAGTCAGCGTTTTTGGCTGAAGAGGCGTGGAAGAGAGTCCACCTAGGCGTGGACTCTTCAAAAAAAATGGAATTACCATGAAAAAGAAAAAAAACACCGAAGGGGCGCGACTCTTCTTTCTGCGCGCGCCCTTCTATGTTTTTCGTGATTCTTCCTTGCATCTTCCCATCCCAAAGGCCATGAGATTAATCCCAAGGGCCATGAGATAAAGGGAAAGGACGTGAGAAGGGAGAGAGGGATGTGAGAGGATGATTACAGATGAGAAGGCGCCTCTCTGTCGCCTATTTAAGGAGAAGACTTCACCGTAAAAATCATTCCAGATTTTCTACGGCGAAGCCTTGCTTCTTTTTCCTTCTCCCTCTCCAGAAGATTGTTTCCCCCTCCTCTCTTTCCTCTTTGATTCCTTTACAGAGCCTAGGCTCTATCGAATCTCAGAAAAGAAGGAGAGTCAGAGAGAAACTCTCCGACGGTAAAGGAAGAAGGCGCCTCTCCTTTCTTTCTTACATTAAGACAATCTTGTCTTAATTTTCTTCTCCCTCCAAGACAAGCCTTGTCCCATTTTAGGACAAGGGCTTATTCTTAAGACAAGAGTGTCTTAAGGGGCCAAAGTTACTAGAAGACGAGGAGAAGGGTAAGAGAGAAGGTTTAGTCCCAGTTTGGCTAGAGGAGTCCTAGCCAATAGCCCATATATCAAGTTCTTAGGGTAGAACTTGATTGGAAGGAACCCAATTAAGGAGTCAGTGTCTTGATCATCTGCCCGTGTGGATCACCATCGGAGGGCGGACAAGTGGACGCCTGGTGTGTTCAAGAGGCTACTCAATTTGGAGTTCATTTCTGCATCAGACTGGTAATAGCGATCTGAGGTTAGTATTTAAACAATGTTTAAATTTGGACATGCATGTAGTCACAGTTTTAATTGCTAATAAGGAGATTTTGGGATTAGGGTTCGGACCTGATTTCATAAATTTTTGAAATCCACGCTTCCGCACTGGTTCCCGAACCCAACAGTGGTATCAGAGCCTCCTTATTAGGATTAAAACTTATGCAGTTCAATTCATGATATAGTATCATGTCAAAGTTTTTATATTGATGCACAATACATGTCTTTGATTGAACATGAGTTTGATGATTGCCACCAGTTAGGGTTTTCCACTGAAACCCTAATTGTCTTAGAGATATGATTAGCCCTGGAGCCATCATACTGAAATAAGGTTGCCCTGGCATAATGGTGTATCCATTATGTGGTAAATGGTTGTCCTAGTATGATGGCACACATTTCACATATTTGCTTAGTTTAAAGCATGTATTAATATATGTGATAGCTTTTAATTGAATGTGCTGGCATTGCATGAATCCCTCTTAAAATTATATTAAGTGGTAGTATAGTTAACCGATAAGCATTATTAGTCATGATGGATAATTAGTCATTTGGTGTCTAGAAAGGTGGTTCTGGGAAGGTAAAGGGAATCGTGGTTTTTAATTGGTTCCGTTGACTGACCTGGCCAATTTTAAATTGGTGTCTAGGAAAGCAACGGGGGGACCCCCACATCTCTTCCACTAGCCTGGCCGATCTGATTGATTTAATTCTTGACTAACATGCTTGGTGTTAAAATACTATTATTGGCCTTCCTTCATGATAGGTCATTATTGTGTTACGATCTATACTAGGTTTGTTGTGTACACACAAGACCTAATATGGTGACTAACATAATTTTTGGCCTAATACAATTATTTGTTTATGGCATGATTTAAAGTAATATTTTGTTGTGTACACACAAGGGTATTACTATTAAAGTCATGACTATATGGCTATGAAGGGTCTTACTTAACTAAAATATTATAGTTTGTTGTGTATACACAAGGCTATTAATATTTTAGAGGCCGGGATAAGTTGAGAATTATACGGGTTACAATTGGAAAGAGTTTTCCTACCTATGAACTTATATAAGATTTGTTGTGTACACACAAGGTCTTTTATAAGGGATTGGGATCTCAACCCCACTAAGAAAGACCAATTAAGGTTTTCTCAATCATCGTATAGAGGGTTATGATGCTCGATAAAATAGTGGGAGACATAATTAAATTAAAGTCCTAATTTAATTATGTGTTGTCATTTCATGGTTGTTTGCTTATGTATTGTTCTTTGTTTAAATGTAGATAAATGGCCTCTTCACTCTCACTCCGTAGTATTTTAGAAGCCAACAAATTGACTGGGCCTAATTATGTTGATTGGCTGAGAAATTTAAAAATAGTACTCAGTCAAGAAAGAATTTCCTATATTCTTGATACCCCAATTTTGGAACCACCAAGGGAAGATGCCTCGCAAGAGGAGAAGACCACATATAATATGTGGCAAAATGACTCACTTACTGTCAAGTGCGTTATGCTTGCCTCTATGACTAATGAGTTGCAGAGGCAGCATGATAGCATGGATACTAACTCCATACTGCTCAATTTAAAAGAGCTTTATGGAGAACACAGTAAAACTGCTAGATATGAAATATCTAAGCAGTTGTTCCGTGCAAGGATGACAGAAGGTACATCAGTACAAGACCATGTATTAAAGGTAATTGATCTAATCACTCGATTAGGTCAATTAGGTTTTGTAATGGATGGGGAGTTGAATCAAGACTTGATCTTGTAATCACTCCTAGAGTCATTTTCATAGTTTGTTCTTAATTACCATATGAACAAACTTAATTCTTCCTTGCCTGAGCTGTTGAATATGTTGAAGACAGCAGAGAGCCATGTAAAGAAAAATAAGGCTCCAGTTCTTCTTGTGGATAAGAAGAAGACAGGCAAAAGGGGTTCCAGTAAGAGGATGAATCCCAAAGGGGGCATTAAGAAGAAGAAAGGAAAGAAGGCCTCCGGACAGATGACCTGCTTTCATTGTGGCAAGCTGGGTCATTGGAAAAGGAACTGCAAGGTTTACCTTGCAAGTGTGAAGCCTGGTGCATCAGAGGCACCAAAAGGTATGAAAGAAGTTCATACTATTTTGTCATTGGATTCTTTCATTTCAAATACTTGGGTGTTGGATACCGCCTGTGGTCATAACATCTGCAAATCATTGCAGGGACTTCAGGGGCTTAAAGTATTGAAGGAAGGTAACTTTGAGCTCTACGGTGCTGGAGGGGACCCCATCCAAGCAGAAGCTATAGGGACTTATATTTTGAAGTTACCTTCAGGGAAGATCTTGGAGCTAAGGAATTGTTACTATATGCCAAAAATCATTAGAAATATCATATCTGTACCCTTGTTACTTAAACAAGGATATACTATGAATGTAATGAGCAGTGGCTACTCAATTTCTTTATCTAATGAAATTATATGTTATGGCATATTCTGCAATGGTCTATTAACTCTTTCCACTAATGACAATATTTTTCATGTTTCTAACAAACGGAAAAGAGATGATGTAAACAATACCTTACTTTGGCATTGTCGACTTGGACATATTAGTGAGACTAGGATTAACAAGTTATACAAAGAAAATTTCTTTGATCCTTATGACTATGAGTCATTAGGAACTTGTGAATCATGTCTCATAGGTAAGATGACCAAGACTCCATTTAGTGGACATGGAGAAAGGACAAAAGAGTTATTGGGACTCATACACACAGATGTATGTGGGCCTATGACAACTCAAGCCTATGGTGGATACTCATACTTCATCACATTTACTGATGATTTTTCAAGGTATGGATTTATGTATCTAATGAAACATAAGTCCGAGGCTTTTGAAAAATTTTTAGAGTATCAAAGTATGGTAGAGAAACAGACAGGAAAAAGTATAAAGATCCTCCGATCAGATAGAGGAGGTGAGTACTTATCCACTGAGTTTCTTGATCACCTTAAAGATAAGGGGATCATCTCTGAATGGACTCCTCCTTACACACCACAATTAAATGGTGTTGCTGAAAGGAGGAATCGTACTTTATTGGATATGGTACGGTCCATGATGTGCTTCACGGAGTTACCTTTTTCTTTCTGGTGATATGCTTTGGAAACAGCAACTTATATCTTGAATAGAGTACCATCTAAAACTGTCTCTAGCACTCCATATGAATTATGGAGAGGTAAGAAGCCCAATCTTAAGTATATTAAGATATGGGGATGTCCAGCCTATGTAAAAAGAAATTTTGGACATAAACTAGATGCTAGAGCAGACAAATGTCTATTTATGGGATATCCTAGAGATAGTATAGGATATCTGTTCTACCACCCTACTGAACAAAAGGTTTTGGTCAGTAGGCATGCCACTTTTATGGAAAAGGAATTCATCCTACAAAAGGGCACTGGTAGAAATATCGAACTTAATGAGATTCAACAAATAGACACTTCTCAGTCAAGTAACAACATAGTTAATATAGAACCTGAACACACTCCTATCCGTAGGTCTGATAGGGTGCGACAGGCACCTGAGAGGTATGGGTTCATAATTGAAAATAATGAAGCCCAAATCATTCAAAATGATGAGCCTCTAACCTATACGGAAGCAGTCATGAGTAGAGACTCAGACAGATGGCTGGAAGCCATGAGATCCGAGATGGACTCCATGTATGTCAACCAAGTATGGTCTTTGGTTGATGCACCAGAGGGTATTAACCCTATTGGGTGTACATGGGTCTATAAAAGGAAGATTGGGGCAGATGGCCAAGTTGAAACTTATAAAGCCAGATTGGTGGCTAAGGGTTTCAGACAAAAACAGGGAATAGATTATGATGAAACATTTTTTCCTGTTGCCATGCTCAAATCTATTCGGATTATGCTTGCTATAGCAGCATATCATGATTATGAGATCTGGCAAATGGATGTAAAAACTGCATTCCTCAATGGTTTCCTTGAGGAAGAGGTTTATATGTCACAGTCAGAAGGTTTTGTCTTGGAGACTAAACCTAATCAGGTATGTAGGCTAAAGAAATCCATTTATGGATTAAAGCAAGCATCCAGGAGTTGGAACATCCGATTTGATAAAACAGTCAAAGAATTTGATTTTTTCAAAAATGAGGATGAACCTTGTGTGTACAAGAAAACTAGTGGGAGTGCCATAGTTTTCTTAGTTCTATATGTTGATGATATACTTCTTATTGAGAATGATATCCCAATGTTACAATCAGTCAAAGTGTGGTTATCGAAACAGTTTTCTATGAAAGACTTGGGAGAAGCATCCTATATACTGGGTATAAAGATCTATAGAGAAAGATCAAGAAGGATGCTAGGCTTGTCCCAGTCTAGGTACATTGACCAGGTGCTAAAGAGATTTAGCATGGAGGAAAGTAAAAGAGGTTACTTACCTATTGGTCATGGCATACGTCTTTCTAAGAGGATGTCTCCTAAGACACCTGAAGAAAGAAATAGAATGAATTCTATACCTTATGCTTCGGCTATAGGGTCGATTATGTATGCTATGTTATGTACCAGGCCTGATGTGGCATATGCCTTGGGTGTAGCCAGTAGATTTCAGGCTGATCCAGGAGAGGATCACTGGAAGGCTGTGAAAAATATTCTTAAGTACCTGAGAAGGACTAAGGATATTTTTCTTATATACGGAGGATCTGATCTTAAACTAGAAGCCTATTCAGACTCTAGTTTTCAATCAGACCCAGATGATAGTAAATCCATTTCAGGGTATGTCTTTACCTTGAATGGTGGAGCAGTAAGTTGGAAGAGCACTAAACAGCAGACTATAGCTGACTCAACTACCGAGGCAGAGTACATAGCTGTCAGTGAAGCCGCCAAGGAAGCTGTCTGGATGAAGAAATTCATCACAGAGTTGGGAGTAGTTCCTGAGATTGAGAACCCGGTGCCACTCTATTGTGATAACACTGGAGCAGTTGCTCAAGCTAAGGAACCGAGAGCCCATCACAAGTCCAAGCACATTCTGAGACGCTTCCATCTTGTCCGAGAGATAATCGAGAGACAAGAAGTCTGCATCAATAGAGTGGATACAAAGAACAACATAGCAGACCCGTTCACTAAGGCTCTACCACAGCGGGAGTTTGATCGCCACCTCGATTGTATGGGGTTAAAGAATAAGAGCGATTGGCTTTAGTGCAAGTGGGAGATTGAAAGGATTATGCCCTATAAGCCAATATTTGTATCTCCCAGACCATTGTAAATTGACAAGTTAATAAAGGAAATATTTTTTCATCATTCGCTGTGTCATTATATGATGAACCCCATAGGTTAGGGCTATGGTCCTAGGGCTATGATGAGATCATACCAGTGAGATCTAAGGCCTTAAAACCCTAATCTAGAATATTCCTAGTCATAGGAACCCTGAGTTGGGGATCAGGGTTTCCGGTAAGACTGGCACATCCTATGTATGCTGAAAAGGGTGACTGCTCTCACAGTCACTTGTGTAGGACACTAATACAAGGATGTGGGTGCTCATTAGCGAATGAGTTCACAGAATAGATCTAGTTTGAGAACATCTAATGGAGCCTTAGCTGCATGTCAATAGATGTTTCTCATAGTGGGAGTTGTACAAGTAGTCCTATGACCTGAGACTGCCATAATACCTTATGTACATGAACCCATGCTTTGGTTCAATCTCATTCATGACACTGGGTCATGCACAAGGTTGATGCTGGGTGTGGTGAATTGTATATGAAGGAAATGAGTAGGTCAACAAGGAATTGATCACTCCTAGTAGGAGGAGATTGCATCCAGCCAAATTAGGTCAGATGATGATTCAGGAAATCTTTGATCAAAGTACAGATATTAGAAATGATTTCTAATATCGAATTAATTGAATCATTAGTGTATGACTGAGCAGGGAATGAGTATAAACTGGATTTGACATGATTCCATATCCATAGTTATATTCGGGATGCAAGATGATTGAAGGATCGAATTGTACGGGAACTTTCCACTGAAGGGTAGTTTTGGAATTTCACCAGAATTTTCATATCTTCCGGGTAGACATGACAAGTTGCTAGACGTCAATCTTGTCTTGTGGGTTGATCAAATTAAATGGTTTAATTGGATCACTAATTAGGAGGAGTCCTAATTGACTGACTCGAGTTAGCTCGATTTGACCTAAATCGATTAGAATGAGTTCTGATCAAATTAGGTCAACTTGCACTCGGACCCACTGCTGGCTAAGTATGGAACCCAATGGGTCACACACTTAGGACAGATAATCAAGGTTTTAATTTGGAATTAAATCTCGTTTGCAGATGAACACACTAGCATGTGTTGCAAACCATGGCTTCTACTTGAATCGGATTCGAGTTAGGGTTCCAATTTGGTCTTTTTTAGATCCAAATTCATTTCGGTTTTAATCTAATTGAAGATTCAAGACATTGGGCTAATAGTAGGCTAGCAATTGGGCTAACCTAAGAGGCTAAACCCCTTTTCCACATCGCCTAAGCCCTTTCCCCTCTTTTCCCACGCGCGCGCGCAAGGAGAAGAGTCCACGCGCGCGTGGACTCTCTCCAAGCGGCGATTCTGCGTGAGAAAAAAAAGGAAGTCAACGTTTTTGGCTGAAGAGGCATGGAAGAGAGTCCACCTAGGCGTGGACTCTTCAAAAAAAATGGAATTACCATGAAAAAGAAAAAAAACACCGAAGGGGCGCGACTCTTCTTTCTGCGCGCGCCCTTCTGTGTTTTTCGCGATTCTTCCTTGCATCTTCCCATCCCAAAGGCCGTGAGATTAATCCCAAGGGCCGTGAGATAAAGGGAAAGGACGTGAGAAGGGAGAGAGGGACGTGAGAGGATGATTACAGATGAGAAGGCGCCTCTCTGTCGCCTATTTAAGGAGAAGACTTCACCGTAAAAATCATTCCAGATTTTCTACGGCGAAGCCTTGCTTCTTTTTTCTTCTCCCTCTCCAGAAGATTGTTTCCCCCTCCTCTCTTTCCTCTTTGATTCCTTTACAGAGCCTAGGCTCTGTCGAATCTCAGAACAGAAGGAGAGTCAGAGAGAAACTCTCCGACGGTAAAGGAAGAAGGCGCCTCTCCTTTCTTTCTTACATTAAGACAATCTTGTCTTAATTTTCTTCTCCCTCCAAGACAAGCCTTGTCCCATTTTAGGACAAGGGCTTATTCTTAAGACAAGAGTGTCTTAAGGGGCCAAAGTTACTAGAAGATGAGGAGAAGGGTAAGAGAGAAGGTTTAGTCCCAGTTTGGCTAGAGGAGTCCTAGCCAATAGCCCTTATATCAAGTTCTTAGGGTAGAACTTGATTGGAAGGAACCCAATTAAGGAGTCAGTGTCTTGATCATCTGCCCGTGTGGATCACCATCGGAGGGCGGACAAGTGGACGCCTGGTGTGTTCAAGAGGCTACTCAATTTGGAGTTCATTTCTGCATCAGACTGGTAATAGCGATCTGAGGTTAGTATTTAAACAATATTTAAATTTGGACATGCATGTAGTCACAGTTTTAATTGCTAATAAGGAGATTTTGGGATTAGGGTTCGGACCTGATTTCATAAATTTTTGAAATCCACGCTTCCGCACTGGTTCCCGAACCCAACAATATATATATATATGTGAAAAGTGTTAATACAAGAGTGATACAATACAAAAGTGATAGGGCACATCAAAAGTAGTATCACAAATAACATAAAAAGCTAAACATAAAGTCCTAAAACATCAAAATGAAGGACTAGGATCATCATCACTAGGATCTTCCTCACTAGAGGAGGAACCGGCCTCTAAAATACCAGGAGCATTCTTGAATTTAGGGAACCTAGGCCTAAGGTCCCTAAGTCTGGTCCTAACAGGAGTAGTAGTCTTAGAGATTCTAGGTCTAGCTTTAGCTGTAGGCTCAGAAGAAATCATGATAGGAGTAGGTCGAGCAGTAAGAGGATCAATAAATAAGGCAAGGGTGTTGGTAGTAGATAATATCTCTATCACCGGAGTGTCTCCAACATCAGAACTCGGAACCTCAATACCAATGCCAGCCTCAATAGGAGTAGCAGCTGTAGAAATGTCAGCAAAGTGCACTGCCTCTCCCTGCCCATAATCTGTGCCAACATCCGGTGTTGCTGAAGAAGGAGTAGGTGTAGAGTGACTAGCTGCTCTATTCTGCTGAAGAATAGTCAGAATGTCCTCAAAGCCCTGATGCATCTCTGACTGAAGTGCCAGTATCCTAGCATCTATCTCTGATCTCCCTCTTTGAAGACTAGAGATCTCATCCAGTATACACTGCAGTCTGCCATCATCACCTGATCCAACAATAGTAGATCCTTTGAAAGGTGATCGAGGTATAGAAGAAACTGGCTCTGAAGGTCCAGCCTCATCAGCATATGGCTCAGCCTCGGCATCCTATCCCTGTCCTGCCTAATCATCCTCTCCTGAATCCTCATCAGAATGTGTCACTAGAAGTCCTGAACTCTTCCTGATCTAGTGACCCTCAACCTTTAAGAATCCCATCCTGGTCAAATATTTTATGTTGTATTTGTTTGTATGCAACAATGGTATGCTATCCTCTCCAGACAAATCAACATGAGCATCCTAAAACAGTAAGGTAAAAACCATACCATAAGGAAGACATGCTCGTGCCCTATGAGCAGCTTCCCTCATCTATGACAACATAATAAAAGGTAAGTTGAGGGCCTCCCCCTCAACTAAACATCTCATAAAGACTAGGTCTCTCTCGCTCACCCAGTCGAATCTCCCAGTTCGGGGTAGAAAAATACGGCTAATGATGTTATGTAGCAACCTCATCTTTAATGAGAGTTGGTTGGCTCTAACATGTATCACACCAGTCACATTAGTCCTTTCAAGTATAATTCTCAGTGTCTTCTATTTTTCTTTCAATACTAAGTAGCTTTCTCTCTCTTTAGGTATATGAAGAACATTAGATAATTTCTGCTCACTAATCTCAATGTGTTTCCCCTTCACAACAGATTCAATGTGAAAAGCACCAAGAGACATTCTCGAAAAACTATCTGACAAGATTAGGATAAGTAGGAAGATTAAGCATGCAAAAATCCTTTCAACCTTGTGCAACTAACCAATCACCAATTTTCAAACTTTCATGTTCAAGAAATGTAAAATCAATGCATCGGCCTGAGGTTACTTGCCTATTACCCACCAAAAATACTTGTCTTGGAGCTTCTTGTTTTTCTTCATTCTCTTCTTGTTGTTCCTCTGCCAGATTTGAGGTGTCAAGCCTCCTTTTGGTCCTCCTTTCCTTTGCTACTGACCGAACAACCTTCCTAGGTTTCTTTGCCACAGCTTTCCTAGGAGCCATCTAGGTTAGATTAGGGTTTTGGAAGGGTGTAGAGGTGTTCTAAGAGCTTTTCTTAGGTTAGGGAAAGGAAACAGCTAAGGAAAAATAGGAAGGGTGGAAAGAAATAACAAATTCAAACCTATGATGCCCTATTTAAAAAACATCGGCCCGATTCTCGAGTCGGCTCGCCGGAACAGCAGGTGGCTCGAGTCAACTCGAGCCCAAATCTAGGTCAAAACTCAAAAAATGATAAAATAAATTTCTATGGATTCCTTAATACTAGAGGAGGTGGTCATAAGCTCTAGAAGGAATTTTGAAATGTCTAGATAATTTTTTCTTATTTTTTAAAAAGTTAGGTCAAAACTTTCAGAATGGGTCACACAGACCTAATTCGCCTCTAATCTTTTCAAATCTATCTTGACTAAGGGGTTTGGTAAAAATATCGGTAAGTTGATCTTCAGTAGGCACAAATTCTAATTCAACAACATTATTCAAAATATGATCTTGAATGAAATGATGTCTAATTTCTATATGCTTAGTTCGAGAATGCTGAATTGGATTTCTAGATAAATTAATAGTACTAGTGTTATCACATTTAATAGAAATTTTAGATTAGAAAACACCATAATCTTCTAGTTGTTGCTTGATCCACAACACTTATGCACAACAGCTCCCCGCAGCCACATATTTTGCCTCAGCAGTAGACAGTGCTATAGAGTTCTGTTTACGATAGTGCCATGAAATCAAATTGATAACTAGAAATTGACAAGTGCCACTTATGCTTTTTCTATCAATTTTACTGCCTCTATAATCAGCATCAGAATAACTAATTAATTTTAAAGATGAATCCTTAGAATACCATAATCCTAGATTGCATGTGCCTTTAAGATACTAATGATTCTTTTAATAGCTATGATGTGTAATTCTTTTGGATTGGATTGAAAACGTGCACACATACAAACATTAAATAAAATATCAGGTCTACTAGCAGTTAAATAAAGTAAAGAACTGATCATACCTCTATATAGTTTTTGATCAACATTTGTGCCATTTTCATCTTTATCAAGTCTACATGCAAGATTCATGAGTGTTCTAATTTCTTTGCTTGATTCCATACCAAACTTTTTGATAATCTCTTTGATATATTTGGCCTGGTTGATCAAAATATCTTCCTTTGATTGTTTGATCTGAAGCCCGAGAAAGTAACTCAACTCATCCATTAGACTCATTTCGAATTCACCCTGCATTAACTTAGCAAAGTCTTGACACAAAGATTTATCAGTAGATCCAAATATTATATCATCAACATAAATTTGAACAACTAAAATATCATTGTCTTTTCTTTGAATAAATAGTTTAGTATCCACACTACCTCTTAAAAATTATTTCTAATTAAAAACTTACTTAATCTATCATACTAGGCTCTATTAAGATAATATAAAGCTTTATCCAATTTGTAAATATAATTTGGAAATGTGTGATCGATAAAACCTAGTGTTGTTTGACAAAAACTTTTTTAGATAGAAAACCATTTAGAAATGCACTCTTTATATCCATTTGAAATAATTTAAAATTTATAAAATATGCATGTGCTAGTAGTAATCTAATAGCCTCTAGCCTAGCTACTAGTGCATAGGTTTCATCAAAATATATTCCCTCTTCTTGATTATAACCTTGAGCTACCAATCTAGCCTTATTCCTAATTATATTACCTTGCTCATCAAGTTTATTTCTATAAACCCATCTAATACCTATAACAGGGTAGTCATTAGGTCTTTCTACTAGTGTCTAAACATTATTTCTCCTAAATTGGTTTAACTCATCATGCATAGCTAACATCTAATTAGAATCAGTTTTAGCTTCTTCTATAGAGTGTGGTTCTACATGAGAAACAAAAGCAATCAAATCATGTACATCCCTATATGCAGCTCTAGTTCTAACACCTTGAGATGGATCTTCTATAATTAATTCTTTGGGATGTGAGTGTATATACCTCCATTCTTTAGGTATATCATCATGATTTTTGCTTACCACTTCTTCATGTTGTTCACTTGTTTGTTTGTCTTTGAGAGTCAAATCCTTCAGTCCATGTTCTAGTGTACCTGCATCATCATTAGCACGATCTTCTTTTTTAGAAGGTGTAATGTCAGATTCATTGAAAATAACATATATTGATTCTTCCACAATCAAAGTTCTTTTGTTGAAAACTCGATAGGCTTTACTATTTGAAGAATATCCAAGAAAAATAGCCTCATCGAATTTTGCATCAAATTTACCAAGATTATCTTTATTATTATTAAGAACAAAATATTTACAGCCAAAAATATGAAAATAATTGATATTATGCTTTTTATTGTTCCACAGTTCATAGGGGGTTTTTCTAATGATAGGTCTAATTAAAACTCTGTTCAAAATATAGCAAGTGGTATTTACAGCTTCTATCCAAAAGTATTTTGGAAGATTTCCTTCATAAAGTATTTTTCTGGACATCTCTTCCAAAGTTTGATTCTTTCTTTCTACAATATCATTTTGCTATGGTGTTCTAGGAGCTGAGAACTTGTGATCAATACCGTGCTTTATGCAAAAATGGTCAAAATGCTGACTTTCAAATTCAGTACCATGATCACTATAAATAGAAATAACAGAAAGATTTTTCAAATTTGAAACTCTTTTATAAAACTTTTTGAATACTTTAAAAGTCTTATCTTTATATGCAATGAATAAAATCCATGTGTATCTTGAAAAATTATCTACAATCACAAGGCCATTCTTCATACCATATAGTCTTGTTATCCTAGTAGGTCCAAATAGGTCCATGTAAAGTAGCTCTAAGGGTCTAGTAGTAGAAACAATGTTTGTAGATTTAAAACTCCTCCTCACTTGCTTTCCTAATTGACATGCATCACAGACATAATCAAAATTTACTTTGAACTTTGGCAAAACTTTAACCAAATCTTTTGAAATAAGTTTTGCAATGGTATCCATACTAGCATGTCCAAGTCGCCTATGCCATAATAAACTTGATTCCTTGCTCTTGTCATTTATTGCTACAAGACTTGTATTACTTGACATAGCCAGATCATTAAGATCTACTACATAAATATTACCAAGTCTATGTCCAATGAACTTTGTACTAGAGTCAAGTGGATCAACTACTATACATATTGAAGACTTGAAGAAAACATTAAAACAATATCACAAAGCTAACTAATACTCAAAAGAATATGCTTTAACTTTTTTACAAGTAACACATTCTCAATAAATGTAGGAGTAATTTTGATTTTACCAATATCGATTATCCTTCCTATGCAATTATCACCAAAGGTTACCATTCCACCATCTTTTTTTTCTAGGGTGAAGAATTGATCAATATCACCCGTCATGTGTCTTGAATAGCCACTATCAAGGTACCATCTTTTCTTTATATTTGTGGCTGCAAGACATCCCTGCAAAATAATCAGGTAATACATTTAGATACCCAAGCTTTCTTGAATCCTTGCAAGTTAGTAGAATTGGTTCCTTTTGGAACCCAAATTTTCTTGATTTTTTTCTTGTCATTATATTTCAAATGACACTCAAATACCTTATGACCAACATAATTACAAGCATAGCATACAATTCTTGGCCTTGAATAAAAGGTATATGATGATACAAATTTAGGTCTATATTATTTTGAAGTAATGAACTTATGAGCATATAAATAGATACAAAAAATTTATTTGAAGTTGAACATTTATAACCAATTCCAAACTAGTTATTTGTATCTTTTTGATCTTTCAAAATTAGTTCAGGTTTGTTAGAACTTAAGGTTAATTTTTCAACTAATGGTTTAAGCTTTTGAACTTCCTTTTTAAATCATCATTTTCATTTTGCAAACTTTTGTTTATCTCAAGAAGTTCTTCTTTTTCAAATTGAGTGGTCTTAAGTCTTTCACAAATCAAACTTAATTCCCTTTGTGAAATTTTATTTCTTTCACCAATTTCATTTTTATCCTTTTCAATCATATCACAACTGTTTTTCAAATTTTTCATTTTCAAACCAGCTTTTTTATATTCTATTAATAATTCACAAAAAGCATTGTGAAGCTCATCATAAGTAAATTCTATGTTAGGTTCAGAAATAATTACCTCATCCTCCAAACCCATAAGGCAGATCTGAGCATTTTTTGTTGTATCTTCATCTTCTTCAGTGGATGTAGATTTGTCGCTATCACTCCATGCTATAAGTATTGCCTTCCTTTTCTTTCTCTTGATCATCTTTTTCTTGGCTTCTGGACAGTCAGGATGTATATGTCCCAGTTTCTTGCACTTATAGTAGATTCGAATTTGATCTTTATATTTATTCTTTTCCTTTTCTTTGTCCTTTTCTCTTTCTCTTCCAAAATCTTCTTTTCTAAATTGTTTTCTCCATCTGTTTGTTCTTCTTCTGCCCATAAACCTTTTAAATTTTCTTATTACAAGGGCTATTTTATCATTTTCAAGATCATCATCATCAGATGAATCTAAATCTTCATTCTTGTCTTCTTCAGTAGCTTTAAATGCTATAGCTTTTTTTCTTTTTGAATCTTCAGTAGTTCTTTGTTACATGGCTAGCTCATGAGTAATTAATGATCCAAGCAACTCATCTAGTGGTAGGGTGTTCAGGTCCTTTGCCTCTTGAATCGCTGTCACTTTAGCTTTCCATTTATCTGGCAAGGATCTCAAAACTTTTTGAACTAGATCAGTATTAGTATAAGTCCTACCAAGACTTTTAAGACCATTGATAATATCAGTTTAATGTGTATACATAGCAGATATAGTTTCACTAGGATCCATTTTGAATAATTCATAGTTGTGCACAAGAAGATTGATTTTTGAAGTTTTAACTTGTGATGTGCCTTCATGTGTGATCTCAAGGCAGAATTACAAGTCAAAATTCTATTAAACTCATTTGGGTCCAAAGCATAATAAAGTAAATTCATAGCTTTGGCATTCAGCTCAGCTAATATCATTTCCGTCCCATTCCTCTTCCAGTTTGGGAATCTCAATATCATTGATTCTAACTATGGATGTGTGAGGTCCTTTTAGAATAATTTTTCATAAATGAAAGTCTACGACTTGAATGTATATTTTTATCCTAGCCTTCAAATATGTATAAATGGTTCCGGTGAAAAGTGGAGGTCGATTTATGGATTGGCCTTTGGCCAAAAAAGTGCTCATGGGATGTGTCATCAATCTTTACTCTAAGTAATTTTTAGAGACTCTGCTCTAATACCACTTGTTGCCCATGTGGCTTCCCAAGAGGGGGGTGAATTAGGATTATAAAAACTTTGGTAAGTATGTACAATTTAAAAATCATTTTAGTGTTGTGGTGCAATATGCACTGCGGAAGCAATTAAATAAATGCAATAAGGTAAAGTAAGCATAAACACAAACACAAGGAATTTTGAGTGGTTCGGAGCAACCAGCTCCTACGTCCACTACCTAAGCACCACTTGGGATTTCCACTATATCCCCCAACCAGAATATAGTTAGGTTATTTTAATAGGCTCACAATCTAAACCTATATACTTTGGTTTTACCAGGATCACCAAAGAAAACCCAACTCCCTTTGGTTTTAAACAGGATCACCAAAGAAACCCTACACTTGGTTTTATACCAGGATCACCTAGAACCCAACTTAGGTTTTCACAAGGTTCACCTAAAAACCTTTAACACTCTCTTAAGATACAGCCCCTTTCTATTCTTAAAGAGAAAACAAAATATACCAAAAGTATAAAGCAACTATACAACAAATCGAGTTTATTTAAATGTTGCCGATGAAGATCAAGATGAAGCCTGGCCTTGAATGCTCTTTTAATGCTCTTCAAGCTACTTCTTTACTTCTTCAAAGAGTGGATTCAATGATGAAAAGAAGTTGGTGGAGCTTTGAATCCTATCTTGAATGCTCTTGAAGTGGGTTGGTAAAAGACTTGAAGACTTTTCAACTTCCCAAGATAAATCAATGAATAATCCCTAAAAAATTGTTTAATCCATCAAAAATATTCCCTTTTATAGTTTTCCATGAGATATAGCCATTATAGGGCCTAGGAAATTGAGAAAGAGCTGTTGGAGACCTTATGGTGTTCAAAATCAACTTTTAGCAACTAGCCATTAGACTGCAGAAAATGGTCACTCGAGTCAGCTCGAGGTCCACCGCATCTCTAAAATAGTTTCCTTGACATGAAAAGATGTTGCAACATTGGTTTTAATGAAAAGTAATGCAATACCTTCTGTAGCACTTTCTTGCCCTTACCATCATTGATTTTTCACCTAGATGTACAACAAATATATACTCTTCATGATTTTCAAACTCTTTTTTAAACAATACACGATCATACTTGCATGCATGAATAGCTACATATCTTAAACCCAATCCATGCAACATATTTCTTGCCTTATAGTGGGACCTAGGAAGTGTCTCTCATTCTGGCAATGCTTCTTTTAATAATTCAAGTAACATGTCAAAGGATTTGTTGCTTCATTTATTATAAACTTTCAAATAGAGCAACTTCAACAAAAATGACAAAGTAAAAAACTTTGAACAATCCAGATATAATTTTTTTTCAGCATCTCTCAGAAGTTTACTAAATGCATCTTGTAATTTATCATTTACATTAAGGTTAGACACACCATTATTATGATCCATGTGATAATTATTTATGAAATTTTCAAAGTCATCCAGTATTTTGTGGACTCCATCCTCCTCCATGTCATTACATTTCATACTATTGTCATCCACATCATAACAAACATAAAAAGTACCATATGCCCTAGGAATTTTAAAGGTTGAATGCTCTCCATGAAATATCAACCTAGTATTATCTGTATTCATCCCCCAAATCAATAAATGATTACAAACCACATCCTGACTCTTGATATATAGGTTCAAATAATCAATACATGGACATCTAACCTTACACTCTTTATCCGTATAATCACCTATGAATTCCATAAAGGCTTGAACTCCTTTAATATAATATTCAGTCCACTTTTGTGAAATCAACCAACTCTTATCCATCATGTAAAGATACATAATGCATGAGATAAAAAGTGCACCCAAGTTCTTTTCATACAATCTCTTTAGTTTTTGTGTTCATTTCAACCTAAGATAAAAAATTGTCCATAAAAAAATATTTTTTATTAAAGTGACTTTTGAATTAAAAAAACTATTAAAGTAAAATCTAACTACTAAAATCCTCATATGTAGACCATAAAATCCTTATAGCTTTAAAATGTTACATACATATACCTATTGAATGTTGAACTTGATACATACATACACCAATTTTATACTTGAAAGGTGTTGCCACCTAGATCGCCATGGTCTGCAGCTCCGACGTGGCTCGGATGAGTGGACTTCCTGCCTGGAGACCTCCGAGTGTTGTGGTGCTGCAAAAAAGAGAAGACCCGAGCCGGGGATCCCAATGGGGGCACTCCGATGATCAAGTTAGTGGACGACCAAGAGAAACATATCCTCCTATGCAAAGGCCAGAGTGACCTCTATGTTTAGAAGATTTTTAAAAGATAGAGTAAGAGCTAGAGCAATGGGACTTCTTGGGAGAGTCTTCAAACATTCCTCTTGCCCTTGCCTCGACTCCTCTTTACTTGCTCGTGCTTACCTTCGTTGGAGGCCCCTTCGGGCTTCTTACAAAGGCATGTTTCATTCGGTGGGGCTTAGATCCCCGATCTAGCGCTCTCTTGGTGCACCTCACATGGGAAGAGCATAGGTTTGTCCCTGCCTTCCCTAGGAGGAGGGTGATAAGGTCCAAAATTCTTAGAAGAAGATTCAACCATGAGTGTAGGCAGAGTACTGTGAAGTATGCATCCCTACTCTGATGAGTGCTAGTATCGTGCCACGAGACCCGACACCCTAACAAGACACTTCCTCTGATAGGCATCGTGCCACCATGCCTGGGGGCCTGGTGGAGCACTAGCCAGGTGGGAGATGCTACAGGGCCTGAGACTCTTAATAAAAATATTTCTCTTCCAGGTGGTGCAGGTAGTGCATTGCAGGGTGCGACGCCTCGGGTGGAGCACCTTTTCAAAGAAGGTGCTGACAATGTGCTATAGGTTCCGGTGCTTTGATGGAATGCCTCTCTGCAGGGGATGCAGGCAGCATGCCCTGGAGGAGCGCCCCTCCACAGAAGGTGCAGGCGGCATGCCCTGACGAAGCACCCCTCCATGGAAGGTGCAAGTGGCATGCCCTGGCAGGACATCTCTCTGCAGAAGGTGTTGTTTCTTTGAGTAACATGGGGGGTTCTAGTGGGGATGGCAACACCACCTACTGGGGTTGCTATCTTAGCCACTTCCATAGTCATCCGAGGGGAGACCAACCAACCTGCCTTCATTTAGGTTTGACTTTAGGTGGGGAGCTCGACTTCGGCCAGGAGCTCGATCTCTGATGGGAGCTTGACCTTAGCCAGGAGCTCAATCTTGGACAAGAGCTTGACCTCATATGAGAGCTCAACCTTGATCAAGAGCTTAATCTCGGATGGAAGCTTGACCTTGGATGGGAGCTCAACCTCAGGAAGGAGCTCGACCTTGCGTGGGAGCTCGACCTCGGACGGGAGCTCGACCTCAGCTAGGATTTTGACCTCAGATAGGAGCTCGACCTCGGATGGAAGCTCAACCTCAGCTAGGAGCTCAACCTCGAATGGGAGCTTGACCTCGATCAGGAGCTCAACCTCGGATGGGAGCTCAACCTTGGACAGGAGCTTGACCTCAAACGGGAGCTTGACCTCGATCAGGAGCTCAACCTCGGAATGGAGCTTGACCTCAGTTGAGAGCTCGACCTCGACCAGGAGCTCATCCTCAAATGGGAGCTTGACCTCAAATGGGAGCTCAACCTCGGACATGAGCTTGACCTTAGCTAGGAGCTCAAACTCGAATGGGAGCTCGACCTCAAATGAGAGCTCAACCTCGGTGCTTATCTAGTGACAGTATCTTGGTGGCGCCCTTTGCTAGCTTGACTGCCAGCTAGGTTAGATGCGGGCTCCATGTCAACGGCCACACCACATCAAATACCCCCGACTCTCGAGCTTGCCTAGAGCACATCATGACCCCTCGAGCTCGGAGCGAAGGGAGTTATGGTGATGCTGTCATGAAGAGATGTTTAGCCTATGCCATTTAATGCCTCGACCGCTGGTAGCTCATAGACTGCACCTTTGCACCAATAAGGAGGCACCACATCACTGGCACAAGGGGGAGTATGATGATTGTGCTTGGCCTGATGCAGTTTCCTATGGACCAAAGCACCACTCCCAATAGATCTTGATGCATGGTGAGCATCCAAAGGCTAGAGAAGGGGAAAGGATGCATGTTTTGATCAGTATGATGCGACGGGGGTTGCCAGCCTTTTGAAAAGTGGGCATTCTCCTTAGCCATTCCTTAAGAACCTTCGAGTGAGGGAGCAAGGGGAGAGCTCAAGTTTTCAACCCATTGTTGATTCCCTGACCCGAGGTGTTCTACAGATTAGTTCTCTAGGTTCTCTTCTTTCCTCATTCTCCTCTGGCCTGTGCTAAAAGGGATCACTTAGGGTTTAGGTCCCTCTTCTTCTTCTTCATCCCCCTCTTTTCCTGCTACCATGAGTTCTTCCAGTAGGAGGTGCCATCGCCCAGACTATTCCAGTAAGGCGGGGCCATCTCAACCAAGGCCTCCTTCCTTGGATAGCGAGGAGGAGGACATTCCTCTAAGAATCCCTAGGGGTCCCCACTGGATGGGGATAGTTTTCGGACCCCTAGCTTTACCTCCTTCTCCTCCTTCTGTTTAAGACCCGGTCGGTCCCTCCAGCATTGCTTCAGTAATTACCCAGGGGATGCCCTTCATCTCTGGAGCACTTATGGGATTCCAGACTCCATCCGGTTCTTGGCTCTGGGGTTGGAGGAGTGGGTCACTTCTAGTGACCTAGGCCAAGTTGCTCTATATGAGGACTTCTTCCTCATGGGGCTTCGTCTTCCTCTACACCCTTCTTCTTGTCCTTCCTCAGCAACTATCGATTGGTCCTGGCCCAACTCATTCCAAACACTATTAGGACCATCCCATGTTTCATTATTCTATGCCATTTCCAGGAGATTATCACCCATTTTTCTCTTTTTAGAGCTCTTTTCATCCTAAAGCGCCACCCTGTTGATAACAGGTGGTAGTTCGTGTTCCCCCACCCAGGGGCCCTTAAGTTTGACCTGCGTACTTCTATCAAGGGATGGAAGAGTATATTTTTATTTTCCTCAATCGAAGAAGTCGACTGGGTCTGGGTCATCTGGAGTGACCCTGATAGTACGCCCAACCAAAATACCTCGATGGACCCCACCGACAGGGAAGTGTATGACCGGCTCATCACCTTCGAGGTTCCTTCAATTTAGGATCTCCTGACCGAATAGAATTTGTTAGACAACGGGGTTAGCCCCATCCGATCCCTAAGTGAGACCCGAGATCTGGGCTTCTTTTTGGTGAGGCTCTTTCTTCACCTGGTGACTAACAAAAACTCTCTTTTTTCTCTATAGATATGAGGTTTTCCATGGAGCAGATCTGGCAGATATCCTAGAAGAGGCCCGCATCTCTGGGGCCTAGGGAGGACCTACAAAAGAAGCTCCGTGGGGAGGCAAAGTAAAGGCCCATCAAAGAATCCCGCACTGGGCTGGGCGAGAGGAGGCCTTGAGCAGTCCCGGCCTCATTTGGAAGGGTGGCTTAAACTTTGGCCCATGGGCTGAGCAAGAGTGCCATGGTTGAGGAGGGGGGCGCATAGGCCCTTCAGGTGGCTTCACCCACCATCAACATTCCACCATCACCGGAGGCGGAGGAGGTGACGATCGACATCGCAGTGAGAGGGAGGAGGTTGACCCTACCAGCAACTACTAAAGTGGCCGGCATCTAGCCGGGAACCTCCGGGCCCTCACGTCCACCATGCTAGACCCGTCGATGCCTTCTATGGCACCAGGCCCTGGGGTGGCTAGGGTATCGACGATGGTGCCTTCAAATGTCGCGGTCACCCTAGACCCCAGGCTCGCCGAGAGGATGCTGGAGTTTATCATTCAGTCCCACGACTGTCGAGAGAGGGGCAGCAGACCGTTGGGGGCAGTCATCTCTGACTTGTTCCCCCAGCTTTTGTCGGTAAGTACCTTCTTCTCTTAGTTAGTTTTTCTTTATTTGTATTGATTTTATTGGCCTCCTCTTCTCTGTTTGCTACAGATGGCCATGGATGCTCTCCTCATCCAAGACTCCTACCTGGCATTGGTCTGGTGAGATGCCAACTTTCGTAGGTAGACAGAGTCTGTAGAGGCAGAGGCCCGAACCCTGGCCAACCGGGTGTGCAACCTAGAGGGCCAGACAAAAGCTATGCCGGAGCCTAGAGAAGTGGGTGGAAGGCCTCGAGGTGGCCTTGGCAAAGGAGAGGAAGGAGGCTAACCGCCTAACTAAGGAGAGGTTCCGCTCCACCTCTAAGGTGGCACGCCTGGAGGGGTGCGAGCAAACCCTCCAGGTCTAGCTCGATGCGACAGAAGCTCGAGCCACAGTAGCAAAGGAGAAGGCCATGAAGGCGGTGGCACTGATGAAGGCCACAAAGAAGGAAGCAGCCACAACCATCCCACAGTTCAAGGCCTCATACACCTTCGTTGAAGAAGTGCAGGAGGCGGTATTGGATGCATTCCTTATGGGATTTGAGGAATGCAAGAAGAAGGTGGGCCAGGTCTTCAACCTCCATGACCTGGTCGACATTATTCTAGATATGGCCGGCGAAGCTAAGGGTGAGGAGGCCCCTTTATAGAGGTCGAAGTGGGGGCAGACATTGAGCTAGAGACCGAGATGAGATGAGGCCAGATGCTATGCTGGAGCCTGACCCAGCCGCTCCTCCAATCGAGAGGTCGCAGGAAACCAACGAGGTGCCCCATCAGCCCCGTAAGTCTCCAGCAACCTCTCTATGATTCCTTCCTTTTTCTTTTTGCTTTGTACTTAGAATATTTTGAAGGACTCCCTGGCCTGTCGGGGGGTCCTATTCCTTTGTAAGAATTTTTTCAGCAATTAAGATTCAATTTTGCCTTACTAATGAAGTTCAATTTTCCTTCATCGGTGAAGTTCAATTCTACTCCTTTCTACCTTTCTTTTATCTTTACATGGCAGGAGTGTGAACTATACGATAACTGAGTGTAAGGTTTCTAAAATCCCAAACATCTTTGCCAAGTTTGAAGTCTGGCGGATGGGCACATGGACTATGAAAATTCTCCAGCCCTCCTCGCTGGACATAAAGTTATGTAGATAAGAGTGCAGGGCTTCTGGAGCTTCTTGGCTTGCTCCACCGGACTAGAAGTCAGGCGGGTAGAGTGTGGGGCTTCAGGAGTTTCCTAGCTTGCTTCACTAGACTTGGAGTCAAGTGGATAGATTGCAGGGCTTCAAGAGTTTTTAGGCTTACTTCACTGGACTGGAAGTCATGCATATAGATTAAGGGGCTTCAGGAGTTTCCTAGCTTGCTTCATAGGACACGAAGTCAGGCAGATAGATTGCGGGGCTTTAGGAGTTTCTCAGCTTGCTTTGCTGGACTGGAAGTCAGTGGGTAGATTGTGGGGCTTCAGGAGTTTCTCAGCTTTCTTCGCCAGACTTGGAGTCAGGTGGATAGATTATAAGGCTTTAAGAGTTTTTCAGCTTGCTTTGCCAGACACGGTGTTAGGTGGGTAGATTACGGGGCTTCAAGAGTTTCCTATCTTGCTTTATTGGATTGGGAGTCAAGCAGGTAGATTGCAGGGCTTCAGGAGTTTCTCGGCTTGCTTCACCAGACTTAGAGTAAGCGGATAGATTTCAGGGCTTCAGGAGTTTCCTGACTTGCTTCACTGGACTAGGAGTTAGGCAGATAGATTGGGGGACTTCAAGAGTTTCCTGGCTTGCTTTGCCAGACATGGAGTCAGGTGAATAGATTACCGGGCTTTTGAGATTTTCTGGCTTGCTTCGCTGGACTGGGAGTCAGGCAAGTAGATTGCGGGGCTTTAGAAGTTTTCTAGCTTGCTTCACCAGACTTGGAGTCAAGCAGATAGATTACAGGTCTTCAAGAGTTTCCCGGCTTGCTTCACCAGACACGAAGCTAGGTAGGTAAATTAGGGGCTTCAGGAGTTTCTCGGCTTGCTTCACCTGACTCAGAGTTAGATAGGTAGATTGCGAGGCTTCAGGAGTTTCCCAACTTGCTTCGCCAGATTGGGAGTCAGGAGAATAGATTATGGGACTCCAGGAGTTTCCTGGCTTGCTTCACCAGATTAGGAGTCAAGCAGATAGGTTTCTTTCATGAAGGGGAGATAGGGCTGTACCAAAAAGGGGCTCCTCTTTATTCTTGAAAGAGAGTCATACATCACTGTTAGTACATCCTCAAATTATTGGCATTCCAAGTTTGAAAAATTTAAGCACCATCTTGTTCAGCAAGGTGGTAGGCTCCTTGAGGTAAGGCCTCATCACCTTGTAGGGACCTTCCGAATTCGGAGAGAGCTTGCCACACTACCTAGGTTAGGAGATTTCAACTTGCCATAGGATGAGATCACTCGAGTGGCAGGCCTTCGACCTTATGCAAGAGTTGAAGTACTGGGCCACCCATTACCGGTATACCACTATACGGAGCCAGGCTTTGTCCCTTGTCTCTTCCAATAGATCCAGGTTAAGAAGAAGGTGGGCTAGATTCTCAGCTTCGTCATATTACTCCATCCGTAGCATGGGTAGACCCATAACTATTGGAATTATGGTCTCAAAACTAAACACTAGGTTGAATGGTGTCTCACCCATCACCGTCTAAGGCATGGTGTGGTAGACCCATAGAACACTAGGGAGCTCCTTAGCATAATGACCCTTGACTTCATCCAATCTGGTGTGGAGTCTTTGGAGGATGGCTCGGTTGGTCACCTCAGCCTCCCCGTTAATCTATGGGTGAGCCATCAAAGTGAAGCGATGGTGGATGTTCAGGTCGATGCAGAATTCTTTAAATGCCTGGTTGTCAAACTGTTATCTGTTATCGATGATAATTGAATGTGGAAGACTAAAATGGTAGATGATTGACTTCCAGAGAAAAGATCTAGCCTTACCTTTAGTGATCCTCACCAGTAACTCGGCCTTGACCCACTTAGTGAAGTATCGATGGTCGCAATCAAGTATTTATGTTGATCGTATGCAGGAAAAAAGGGACCTAAGATATCCATTCCCCACTAAGCGAACGACCACGGAGTAGAGAGTTGGGATAGTGGTGAAGTCGGCTGATGCTGTATGTGAGCATGCCATTGGCAGTGGTCACACTTCCTCATAAAGTCAGCTACATCTTCCTACATGGTTTCCTAGTAATATCCCTGCTGGAGGGTCTTGTATGCCAGCATCTTGCTCCCCACGTGGTTCCCGTAGATGCCCTCGTGTATCTCTTGGAGTACATAGGTGGCTTCCAAGGGTCTCAGGCACTTCAGTAAGGGATAGGAGTGGGACCTCTGATAGAGCTACTCGTCCATGAACACGAAGCGTGCAGCCTTCTTCCTGAGGAGACCGACCTCCGTGCGATTCTCGGGCAACGTGCCGTCCATGATGTACCTGACATAGGGGTCCATCCAGCTTGCCATGAAGGCAATCTGTTGGACCTTGTCCAAAGCCTCATAACTAGGGGTCTGCAAGTACTCGATATAGGCGCGCCCTAGTGATGAGTCCAGCAAGGTCACCAGTCAGGAGAGGGCATCAACAGGGCATTCTCCCAACAAGGGATGTGGGAAATGCTAAAATGTCGAAAGCCCGATGTGCTCGAACACACCCATTCTAGGTACTTTTCCATCAGGGGATCTCGAGCTTCAGATTCTCTAGAGACCTAACCCATAACCAGTTACGAGTCAGTGATGACCCTCGACTCAACACGCCCAACTCGTGGGATACTTAACCCTAAAAGGAGTGCCTTGTACTCAGCCTGGTTATTTGTAGCTTTGAAGAAAAAATGCAACATGCATTCTGCTACAACCCCATCAGAGTTGGCAAGGATGAGACCGGCTCTACTTCCTTCCATGTTGGATGCACCATCCATTTGGAGGATCCACACCATCTCTTCCATCAGTGGATCCATTGAGTGCTCGGGGGATGCCTCCTTCGGTTCCTCATTTGTCCAGGCACACTCCACCAGGAAATCAGCCAGCACTTGAGCTTTCTAAAATGGCCTTGGGCGGTAGGTGATATCAAATTCACTGAGCTTCATCACCCACTTAGTTAGATGTCTGGAGTATCCGGATGGCTAAGAATGGCTCTCAGAGGTTGGTTACTGAGGATTGCTATCGGGTGGGCTTGGAAGTATGGCCTGAGGCATTGGGCAAACATAATAAGTGCAAAGATAATTTTTTAAAGTGGGTGCACCTGGTTTCTACATCTCAAAGTAGCTTGCTAGCATAGTACATCAATCTCTGAACTCCATCTCCATCCGTGCAGACCAGCATTAGGTTGATGGCCCTCGAAGAAACTGCTAGATATAGGAGGAGTTCCTCCCTGACCTCTGGTATGGGGGAGAGGTGAGGAACCTCTTCAACTCCTCGAATTCTTCTCGACACTCCTCAGTCCAGGCAAAGTCGTGCTCTTATACAGTGACTTAAAGAAGGGTAGGCAGTGCTCAGCGAAGTATGAGATGAACCGGCTTAGAGCCACAATTCGGTCGGTCAGACACTAGACCTGCTTCTTCGAGTTGGGGTGCTCCATGTCGATGATTTCTTGGACCTTCTTGGGATTGGCCTTGATCTCTCTCTAGGTGACCATGAAGCTCAAGAACTTTCCAGCAGTGATATCGAACGTGCACTTGGTCGAGTTTAGCTTCATCTGGTGAAGAAGGAGATTGTGGAAGGCCTCTACAAGGTCTGCAACATGGTCTAACTCCTGACCACTCATCACGAGCATGTCATCCATGTAGATATGCATATTGCAGCCTATCTGGTCTCTAAGACTTTGCTGACCAGGTGCTAGTATGTTGCTCCAGCATTCTTCATGCCGAACGGCATCATCTTGTATTAGTAGGTCCCTCGGTCCATCATAAATGTGAAGGAAAACCAGTGCATTGGACGCCTACCCTAGGCATGCTACACTAAGGAGTAGGTATTGCATAATTAAAAATTTTAAGCATGCATACGGAAAAACCTACTCATGCACAGGATCTAACATAAACATTATGCATGTAACAAATACACACGCATATAAAGACAAGTGCAATAATTATAAACAATATGAAAAAATCTAGATATAAACATGCATGATAACAAAAAAAAAAATAATATACCTTATAGAGCTTCCTTTTGTTCTGAACTTTGGATCGAAGCAGGAAGAAGCCGACTCCCTTCAATAGCAAATCAAGGCAGCCGGTAGAACTCCTTCATCAGCAAATCAGATCTGGAAGAAGATGTCAACGTAAAACCAGCAGTCTTCAAAACAAATCAGTGAACAGAGCTTCCACTTGATCTGTAACACATAAACAAATAGCAAAAACAAGAAAGGGATCGATCTAATCTCTCAAGGTGTCCAAATGTCCACCCTCTAGAGTATCCATGCACGGGCTCTCGCTGATCCAACTCCAGGATGGAAGCTAGTCCTCCAGGAATCAACGAACAGGTCACGGATGTGTGGAGCAGGGAAAACCAAAGAGATCTTCACAGACGGTCTTCTCCAAAACTGTCCTTACTCCACCAAAAGCACACATTGGAAATCGTGAAGATAAGGGAAGAATTACACGAGACGCAAAAAATTTTTTTCGTACACAGATATCCATCCCAAAAGCTCGCTCTCTACCCCTCTTATGCTCTGATTTTTTTCATCTTTCTCATCTCATGGCCTCCAACCATGGTATATGATGCTGAGAAAATCCATGAATGCTGGGACGAAATCATGAAGGCCGGGAAGACATCGAGAGAGAAGTCCAGATAAAACCAAACACCCATTTGAAAAGGCTTTTGATCGGTTTAAGATGCTAGGAACCACAGGCTTGGAAGAAAAAACAAGTAGGCTGAATCATCATGAAAATAGAGACCGAGAGGTAGGAGTGACGTGTCGGAGGAAACCACAGAGAGACCCAATCCAGATCACGGTGCTAAGGATGAAATCCCAAGCAACAATCGACCTTTCATGAAGTTCTTATCCATTCACACGATAAAACCAGGGCAACCGAGCAAGGAAGAAAGGAGAAAACCATGTAAAAAAATCCCATGATAAAACCGGTTCAACAAACCCAAAAATTGGTTCATCAAGACCCAGGTCCAACCAAACTCGATCAGTAAAAAAATCGGGTCCAATCGTGGTCTGCTAGGAATAGTTCCTGGTTGACCCAAACAAATCCTGGTCAATCCAAATTAGACCAGGTGGCCCAGAAAAAATCCAATGTGTGCTCAATCAAACTGTTTGACCTTAATACCAAAATGATTCCCAATTGTTGATCGGCTCCTAGATCAAGAAGAAATCCTCAAAGGCATGTGACCTCATAGGTTCGAACCTAAATGGTAGCACTGGAATACTTCCAGTACCAGCATAAGATACCATCTAGCAATGGGTCCCGGCGTCCGAATAGGCCAAAGATGCGAGAGCAATCTATCGAACCTCTGGCATATGCTTACTGTATAATTCATCCCTTTGACCTCCAATGCTCAAGATGACCCAGGGTTAGACTGCCAACCCTAACTGAGTCAATCTACAACATGTCTCAACCTCGCAAGTCCAGTGACTCCTCACTAGGACTACCCCGATCGAGAATTTGCTAAATTGAGACACTATGATACATTTCATCCAAATAATTTGGATAGGTCAATTCCATCTTGGTCCACCACTGCTCCACAAGTACTTGCCTGTACCCAGAAACCTTCCATCACCGGATTAGAAATTCGGTTAGTCCGGCACCAAAACACAGGGAGTTGCTTGCAAGCTACCATGGTGACCTCAGGTTGGAGGGACGCATATACCCATATCCAATCGTGAGTAATCCTTTGGCAGAAAGAAGCTCCACGGAGTCACGTTCAATGAGATGTCATACATCCCACTTACAGATCACATCAATGTCACCACACTTCTTTGGTTAAGAGGACAACCAAATGATGTGAACCACAATAACCTACACTTGATACATTGCCATCCTGTATAATGTATTTTTGGTTGTAAACCTTTTAAAGGACCACTCGATATATCCTCTCTATATCGAAGTCAGTGCAGTCCTAAGGACTTCATCACATAAATAGAGTTCATTACAAGAAAATCAATAGTGTGATGAGCTGCCAAAATAAAGTTTTATTAAATTATATATAAATTATAATACTGGGCAAAACCCTTACAGCCTAAGCAATTGGCTTCGGAACATAATTTCCAACAACTCCCACTTGTACTAAAGCCAATCAAAACAGTATCGAATACCCATTTCCCTTTTATAATAGTCAAACTCTTTGATTTCGAGGGCTTTAGTGAAGGGGTTGGCCAGATTCTCCTTTCCATCAATCTTCATAAGATTGATGTCGCCTCGTTCCACGATCTCTTGCACGAGGTAATAGCACCGCAAAATGTGCTTAGTGCGTGATGAGACTTTGGCTCCTTAGCTTGAGCAATGGCTCCTATGCTATCATAATATACTGGAACAAAACCATCTATGGAAGGTGCCACCCCTAGCTCTCCAAGGAACTTCTGCAACCACACGCCTTCCTTTGTTGTATCTGATGCTGCAAGGTACTCTGCTTCGCATACCAAGTCTACAACTGTTGCTTGCTTGAAACTCTTCTAGTATATCACTCCTCCATTCAGGGTAAACACAAACCCTGACACACTCTTGCTATCATCTCTGTCTGACTATAAACTAGAGTCAGTATACTCCATAAGTCTCAAGTCAGGTTCACCATAAATCAGCCATTGGTCCTTTGTATTTCTCAAATACTTCATGATGGTCTTAACCACCTTCTAATGCGCCTCACCTGGGTCAGACTTGTATCTACTCACCACTCCTAGTGAGTATGCCATGTCTGGTCTAGTACATGTCATAGCATACATGATAGAGCCCACTGTAGAAACATAAGGAACTCTACTCATGTACTCTCTTTCCTTAGGAGTTGTCACACAATCCTTCTTGGAAAGAGTAATTACAGAACTTATTAGGAGATAGCCTTTTTTGGAATTCTCCATGCTGAACCGTTTCAGCACGATATCAATGTACATAAACTAGGACAATCCCAGAAGCCTCTTAGATCTATCTCGATAGATCTTCATACCTAGTACGTAAGAAGCTTCACCCAAGTCCTTCATGGAGAATTGAGATGACAACTAGACTTTTATTCCTTATAATGCTGTGATGTCATTCCTGATTAAGAGAATGTCATCAACATACAGTACCAGTGATGCGGGATGATATGGAATGATGCAATCTAGGAGAAGATAGTAGTAGTTAAATGAAAAATGAAGTAAAAAACTAGGCTACTTTTTCATGTAAACAAAAGTGAAATCTTCATGAAGTAATTTGCATGTTAATTAAACCTGAATGAAAATCTTCAAAGTAGTAAAGAGAATGGATCGTTGTGGTTAAGGAACCACACAGGGTAGGGCTTAATTACTCTAATATCTCATATCTGAAAGTATTAAAAGAGATATACTCGACCATTAATATTTCAACAATTGGAAAGGTTATACTCAAGGATGAAGCTCTTGGATGACAAGGAAATTCCTCTAGATGGGAGGGCTTCTTGTCTCTGTTTCTTGTCTTGGAAAACCTTCTTCTTTGGAACCTGGAAATCCCGGGGATCCTACACAAACCATATTATAATTAGAAAGGAATTTGAAAGGTAGAATGCTAATGAAATGAAGGTTGAAGTTAAGAAAAATCTTGGTGGAGTGGAAGTAGCTTGGTCGGCCTCCTTGTATGATCTCCTTGCACCATAGAAGATGGAATGGGATGATTAGATGGAAGGGAAAATAACTCTTGGCATGGAAGATTGAATGTAGTAGCTAAGGGTCTCTCACCCACTCCATCTCGGAGGACATTTGATAATACAAATGGAATAGAAGAAACTTCAAATTTTCATTCATATGATCATCCATTTATAAGAGAACTTGGAGTAGATTTTATAAGCCTCCAAAGAACTTTGAATATTCGAAATACATGGAGCTTTTCATGGGAAGTTCCTAGCTATAAGGGTGGAATTGAATTACATGGAGATTTCCATGGGAAGTTCCTAGCTATAAGGGTGGAATTCGAATTACATGAAGATTTTCATGGGAGCTAGCTATGATGGTGGAAGCTCCTTTGAATTTGAATTCTCTTTGGTGATGTGGCATATGGTGATGTGGCTTGATGAGGTGTACACCAAGTGGTTGGGAGGTTGACATGGCATCCAACAATACTTGCTGATGTGGCATCCTTCTTGGATTGAATTGTTGGAATGGTTGAATTCATCCAATCTTCGAGTGAGCTTGCTTACATTGAACCAATTCCAAACCTCTCTTGGACCCAACTACTAAACTCACTAAATACATAACCAATTCAACCCTAATTGGACTCAAAAACCAAAATAAACTCAAAAGAAACCAAATTGGAATAAACCCAACCTAATTACATGACTAATGGGGACATCAAAATCCATCCGAGTTTTCCTTTTCTTTTTTTAGATTTTTTTATTTTTAGTTTAAAAATTTTTATCCCAGCTATTGCATCTATTCCTGTTATTCTAGCTTTATTCCAGACTTATCCATGTTTTATCCCTCTGCTATTCCTATCATCTTCAACCTCCCAGAATTGCCCAGAACCTCCATTTTTTGTTTTTTTTTTCTTCCCGTTTATCCTGGATCCGCCACGCTCGACCTTCGGTGCCACCCTCAATGGCCGTCCACCTTTCCCAGCGTCGATCTCCTCACGGGAACGCCGATGAATCCCACGAATCGCCCATGGCCATTCCCCCCTTATGCGGCTCCTCCCATGTCCGTCCGCCCATGCCGCGCTCCTCTCTGCCGCCACCAGCGAGCGCCTGGAGGACTTCCTCCACCTCTGCGAGAGCCCTAACCTCTTCCGCCTCACCGTCTACGGGTTCCACCTCTCCTGTCCCGCCGCTCATTTCAAGCGCCTCTTCTCTCTCGAGGTCCTCTGCCTCCACAGCATCTCCATCACCGACACTACCCTGAGGAGGATCATCATCGTCTGCCCCTACTTCCTGTCGGCCACCCGTGCCTATCGCCGGCTGTCTCGACCTCTGCATCTGCCATAGTTCAGCCCCTTCAGTCCGTGGAGAAGAACCTGCTGTTGCACGAACGTGAAAGCGCACACTTCTTAAAGCTACACCCTCTTCAAAGCAACATGGATTTCAGAGCGGGTGCTGATTTTGGTAAATTCAGATTATGCCTAATTTATTATTTTAAATCTGGATGTATGGACCAGTTGGAAAGTTTTATTTAAATTAGTTTTAGATTAGGATTAGTTTTATTTTTCACCATATGAGGAGGATTGTTTTTAATTTTCTACCATGTTTTCAGGCTGCAAACAAAGCAGGTTTGGGTTATTACTTTTTTTTGGGCTACATACCTTGTATTTATTTCTTGGGCCCCAAGTTTGTAGCCTATATAAAGGCACCCCCTCTCTTGAATAAAATGATAATGATGATGAATATGAATTTTTAAAAAGAGTTCTTGGTTCTACCTGGGCATGAGGCCCATCTTTCCTTCACCTGAGGGTGTCGAGGGGTGTAAGGCCCCAGTTAACTTTTCCCTAGCTGAGTTCCCTCTATGATCTTGGAGCTTCTCCTTCAAGGCCCCAGGTAGCGATTTGGGTGGGACGCCCTAGGCTCCGCATGTAGTGAGATGGGCGGGACATCCTAGACTGCATGTAGTGGGGTGGGAGGGATGTCCTAGAGGTGCGATGTCTCTCCGTGAAGGTAAGTCCCAAGTCCATAGAGTATCCATGTTTCTTGCCCCACATATTTTTTTTCCGCCTTTTTGACCCTAATCACAGGAGACTTCTCAGCTCTCCAATGATCCTCCTAGCTAGCCCCCTTGTCCCCCATCAATTTTGGTATCAGAGCAGGAGGGGATTAGGTTTGAAAAAAAAAGTTTGAAAAAAAAAAGAAGAGAGAAAAAAAGAAAGAAGAAAAAAAAAATTGCAGTGAACTTGATTCGATGGAGTCGAGTTTTCCCCACCCTAGGAGAATGATGGGGACATCAAAACCATCCGGGTTTCCTTTTCTTTTTTCAAATTTTTTTTATTTTAGTTTAAAAATATTTATCCAGCTATTCCATCTATTCCTATTATTCTAGACTTATTCCAGACTTATCCCCATTTTATCCCTCTACTATTCCTATTATCTTCAACCTCCCAGATTTGCCCAGAACCTCCATTTTTTGTTTTTTTTTCTTCCCGTTTGTCCTGGATCTGCCATGCTCGACCTCCGGTGCCACCCCGATAGCCGTCCACCTTTTCCCAGCATCGATTCCTTGTGGGAACGTCGACGAATCCCACGAATTGCCCACAGCCGTTCCCCCCTTATGCGGCTCCTCCCATGTCCGTCCGCCCATGCCGCGCTCCTCTCCACCACCGCCGGTGAGCGCCCGGAGGACTTCCTCCACCTCTGTGAGAGCCCCAATCTCTTCCACCTCACCATATGCGGGTTCCACCTCTCCTGTCCCACCGCCCATTTCAAGCATCTCTTCTCTCTCGAGGTCCTCAGCCTCCACAACATCTCCATCACTGACGCCACCATGAGGAGGATCATCACTATCTGCCCTTGCTTCCTGTCAGCCACTCGTGCCCGCCGCCAACCGTCCCAACCTCCACAGCTGCCGTAGTTCAGCCCTTTCGATCCGTGGAGAAGAACCTGTTGTTGCACAAACATGAAAGCGCATACTTCTCAAAGCTGCACCCTCCTCAAAGCAACACGGATTTCAAAGCTGCACCCTCTTCAAAGCAACACAGATTTCAGAGCATGTGCCAATTTTGGTAAATTCATATTATGCTAATTTATTTATTTTAATCTGGATGTATGGACCAGTTGGAAGGTTTTATTTAAATTAGTTTTAGATTAGGATTAGTTTTATTTTCCACCATATAAGGACGATTGTTTTAAATTTTCTACCATGTTTTCAGGTTGCAAACAAGCAGGTTTGGGTTGTTACCTTTTTTGAGCTACATGCCTTGTATTTATTTCTTGGGCCCAAGTTTTGTAGCCTATATAAAGGCACCCCCTCTCTTGAATAAAATGATAATGATGATGATTATGAATTTTTGAATAAGGTGTTCTTGGTTCTGCCTCCGGGCATGAGGCACATCTTTCTTTCACCTATGGGTGTTGAGTGGTGTGAGACCCCACTTCCTTCGCTTTCGAGTGTCGAGGGGCGCGAGGCTCTAGTTATCTTTTCCCTTACTGAGTCCCCTCTATGATCTTGGAGCTTTTCTTTCACGGCCCCAGGTAGCGATTTGGGTGGGACGCCCTAGGCTCCGCATGTAGTGAGATGGGTGGGATGCCCTAGACTACATGTAGTGGGGTGGGTGGGATGCCCTAGAGGTGCGACGTCTCTCCATGAAGGTAAGTTCCAAGTCCATAGAGTATCCATGTTTCTTGCCCCCACATTTTTTTTTTCACCTTTTTGACCCTAATTACAGGAGACTTCTCATCTCTCCAACGATCCTCCTAGCCCCCCCTTCGTCCCGCATCAATGACTCAAGTTTAATTAAAGAATAAAATTGCTCTATTTACAATATATAAGTTTAATGAAAGAATTAAAGCCATACTGAATTAGACTGAAGTCTCATTCGAACTTTGGTGCCCGCACCAGTTCTCTTGGGGTGGGAGGAACTCGACCCTGTCGAGTATGGATGGTCTGACTTTGATACCTTTCTAACAGGTCTAGATCAATTTGCTATAGATCCTCTCGGGTGATCCAGGAATCCTTGGGTTCGGGTCTTCCTTGCCATTGAACCAGATAACGTTGATAGCCCTTATTTCTGGTGGTAATTACCTGGTCATCCTAGATACTTTCAATCCTATCTCTCCATTCTGGCTATGGTGCTGGTGGACACTCAGGTAGGGTTCACTCTCAAAGGCTAGATAAGGTCCAAAAGGCTCACAAGAATTAATGCCCGGTCTTTGTATTCTTTCATATCAGAAATATTAAATATTGAGCTAATGCCATATTCTGGTGGTAACTCTAACATGTATGCATTAGGTCCAACTCTCTTTAATACTTTGGATATTGATCTATGGGTGCAAGTTTTAGGGCAGACTGGGTGTTCCTAGATGGAAGAAGGTCATCAAGAAGGTCTTTGGGAAGTCTATCTGAAAGTCCTCTAAAATTATGTCTACTTCCTGGGGTTGTTCCTTAGGGATTTGTTCTTGGACCTCTTCTATATACAACTCTTACGAACCCTCACTTTCATCTACTATGTTTGATCCTGGCTCAGTCACTCCTTCAAATTCTATAGTGGGTTCATGATCTTTTTCTATTAGTTTCTTAGTGATCTCAACCTTGCATCCACCTTCATCATACTCCTCCACTAGACTTGATTCATAGATGCCTTCTTTGGATTCTTCAGTGGACTCAGGAGTTTCTTTCTTTAGATTCTTAATAGGTTCAACCTTTTCTCCCTGAAATTCTTCAATGGGTTATTCCTCTTCCCCTTCATATCCATTAATTAAACTCAGTTCAGCCTCATAAACTTCTTCCTCAGGCTCACTAATGGGTTCAGGGGTCTTTCCCTTGCAAACTAATGGGATAGGTGTAGTAGGCTGGTTTGAAGGAATCTGTCTAAGAATTGGCCTAAAGGTGCTAATCATGCTGGGCTTAGGTTTGCTGCTCATGAGTTCTCTTTGATAAGACTCGAATTCTTTAGCAATCTGATAAGCTTCCTCTAGAGTATGAATTTTTCATTGAAGTACTTCCCCTGGGTGTCCTTACATAGGCCTCCTCGAAATCTAGATATGGTCATGGTCTTGGATTCGGTTGTATTACATCTCTTGACAAACCCCTTGAATTCCTCGATATACTCAGACACTGGTCTATCACCCTGTCTCGGTTTGTACCATTAGTATAAAAGTCTTTGCTCATAAAATCTACCTAGGTACTTTTCTCTTAGCCTACTTCTCATGGTTCTCTAGCTACATATTCTATCTACTCTTTAATAACATTCATCCTCAATAGCTGCCCAATGCCACTTAGCATATCGGGTTAACCTACGTGTGGCCAATCTAAATTTCTCTAACTCCGACATCCTAGTGTACTCGAAATAATGATCCATGCTCTCCTCCCAATCGATATATACCTCTTATCTTCCATCAAAAGTGGGTGCATAAGGTTGGGTGCTCCTAATGGGTCTGTCCTTGGAGTCAACCAAGTATGGGTATGGGCTCCTAGGGCTAGATTTAGAGGCAAGATCATGATCATAGGTTCTTGGATCAAGGGAATTGGGCCTAGAGGAGTTGAACTTAGCATGGGCCTTACGGGCTTCTGCCTGTGCCTCTGTTTGGGCCATCTGATCAGTCATGCTTTGGTTGGTCTGGGCCAATTGGTCAGTCAGGTTTTGGTTTAGTTAGGCCATTTGATAATTCAGGATTTTCATCAAGGTCTCAAATTTTTGGTCCATGGCTGCACTTGATTGAGCTTGGGTTTGTTGGTAGGGTGTCCCTGATCTAGTTGCCATGCGCACACAGACTCAAACTCAGGCTAGGGATTTGCTAGATCTAGAGTCCAAACCAAATGTTAGATCAAGATGATAATCTTGGTTGTAGTAACTTGGCACCTAGCCAGGTAAGTATAAGGTTGGTGGAGGTCCTTCTTTGCTTGCCTTAGACACCAATTTGAAATTAGCCAGGTAAGTGGACCAACCCACTTTTCTTCGGGCTCTTGTCCCTGAACCACTTGCCTAGACACCAGATACACAAGCACACACAAACAAGTTTTCTAAATTGGCTTGACACTTGGTTCCACCCGACCTTGTGGGTGTCCCTAGCTTACTATAGCAAATTAAGTATCTACTCTATTTTAATTAAGGGTTGGGTTCGTTATGCAAGGTGGTAGTTTTGGGCTAAGGTGGTGCGGGCACCAGACTCAGAAAAAGACTTCAGAGCTCCATCTGGATCTCTGATTAACCTTGCCCGAAGAATTAGGATTTTTGGTTTGTAATAAGAGTTGACTAGATCAACTCAATTTAGCTTGAGTCTACATTACCTGCATTTTATTTTGTTGAGTCATGTTGACTCAGTAGTGGACTAGGGTTTCAACCAGGGATGTTACATTTTCTCCCAAGACCTGGCAAGTGGACACCACACTCCCAGCCACACTCCCAGTCCAGAGGGTGCCATATCCACATCCAGCAGCCTTTGGTCCCCACTCCACAGATGGCAACCTCCTTCTTTCATGCACCAGATAAAGAGAAGAGCACAAATCAAGGGGGCGGCCAAGACTTTCCCAAGTGATTCCAAGCAAAGAAGGGAAGAAGTTTTTCTTGGAAGAGAATATCAAGGGGCACCCATTACCTGCCAAAAACACCTAAAACAAAGATGGGAAGAGCCTTGACTTAGGGAGGAAGAAAAGGAGGAGTCCAAAAGAGTTCATCCAGGGAAGGAAGAAATTTTTTCTTGAAAAATCCAAGCAAGGTGGCGCCATCTACCTGCCATTTATAACCCAAATCCTAATTTTGGTATTTTGGCCAACCATATGTAAGGGATTTGCCCTAATTTGGAGATCCCCTCCTTTAGTCCCACATGGAAAAATATGAAACCCTTCTCCCTTGTAAAGCATTATAAATTACATCCCTCTTGTAAGTTGAAATCAATGAAGAAAAAATTATTTTGCTATTCTCTTGTGTTGAGTAACCTAGGTTTCTCTTCTTCCGCACTATTCTAAGTGTTGAGCTCCGTGAGGGGGTAATCCGGGTTCCATTGGAGCCTTGAGGAGGTGAGAGATCTCCATCTTTATCCAAAACCCTAGGTTAGCCACTTAAAAACCCAAAACCCTAGCCGCCCTTCATTATTTTCAATCCATCGAACCCTAGCTCCTTCCATCTCCCACGGCCTCTCTCTCTCTACAAGTTCAGGCCGTCCACCTTCATCCAGATCCAGTCCGACTACTTCAGATCCAGAGCAAGTTCCAAGGAAAATCACATCAGCTTCCAGGAGAATCCAGTTTTCAGCAATTTCAATCTTCAAGTTCATCAACCTGGTAAATTTTTCCCTTGACTCTCTGATTCCATCAATTGTTTTTCTTCTCTTCCAGATCTTGAGTTCAGGAGAAGCCAACCGCCAAAGGACCAGTATTGGAGGATCCATTGCGAAGATATCTGAATCCGAGGATCCAACAATCTGCTCGGGAGAGTTCTTCCACCAAAATCTGTGAAGATCATTGTCTGGTTAGGTAAACCATCTCTTCTCTTTATTTCTGTTCTGTTGAAAGTTCGGAGCGAAACCCTAGGTCTGGGAGTTTCTCAACCCCCAGCGATCCGTTGCTTCTGAACTACTCTGATAATTTAGTTTTCTTAAAATTGTGCTTTCAATTATCATATTAGTATCTTTCAATGTTAGGTTAACTTTTCTTTGATTTGAAGCCAACTTCTACAAACATATAAAAACAACAAAAAAAATTAGTTAATCTTAATTTACTTCCGCATCGCATCCCTTTATTTGTTCTGCATCATTTTTGGTATCAGAGCTTCCGTTCTGCATCATAAGGATAGGTGATTAAATCCTTCCCCCATGTCATATTGATGTCCTTAAATTGATTTATCATGAGATGAATGCAAACATGCAAATGAACCCTAATTTCAGGTGCAGAATTCTATGTGTTGCAGTTCTGAAGTGGGGCAGAAAAGTGCTATATATCAATGTTATAAAATTCATAAAAAATCAAAAAACATTCCTAACTCATAGATGATATACCAGATAAAAGAAAATTAAAAAATAAAATTTATGCTATGCTGGGCAGTTCTCGGAACTCAGATAATGTAAAAGGAACATAACATAACATACAAGAATTTCATCAACAGTGATGGAGTGAAGGAATTTTCATTTTTTTTGTGATTTTTTTCTAAAAATAAGATTTTGCATGCTGATAGATAACTTGATATGTATTAGGAAAAAAAATACTTCAATAAAAAATTAACTATTTTTTTAGAGTTTTATATGAATTATAGTCAGCCTACTTAGAAATACAGCAAGCAGAAAATAGAAATTCCTAAGTGCAAAAATTTGAAAATGTGACCTAACATGCTCTTTGTTTTCTTCTTCATAGGTCAATCACAATGGCACCTCGACATGCCTTAGGAGATCCCCATAGAATGGGAAGAGAGGCTCTTGAAACCCTACTTTTCTCCTAAGATCGGATGGCCTGGTGAAGCACCCGATCCAAGTACTTAAAGAACTTAACCCTAACCTACCATGCTCTGATACCAATTTGATGCGGGATGATATGGAATAATGCAATCTAGGAGGAGATAGTAGTAGTTAAATGAAAAATGAAGTAAAAAACTAGGCTACTTTTTCATGTAAACAAAAGTGCAATCTTCATGAAGGAATTTGCATGTTAAATTAAACCTGAATGAAAATCTTCAAAGTAGTAAAGAGAACAAATCGTTGTGGATAACGAACCACACAGGGAATGGATTAATTACTCTAATATCTCATATCTGAAAGTATTAAAAGAGGGATACTTGACCATTAACATTTCAACAATTGGAAAGGATATACTCAAGGATGAAGTTCTTGGATGATAAGGAAATTCCTCTAGATGGGAGGGCTTCTTGTCTCTGTTTCTTGACTTGGAAAACCTTCTTCTTTGGAACCTGGAAATCCCGGGGATCCTACACAAACCATATTAGAATTAGAAAGGAATTTGAAAGGTAGAATGCTAATGAAATGAAGGTTGAAGTTAAGAAGAAGTTTGGTGGAGTGGAAGTAGCTTGGCCGGCCTCCTTGTAAGATGGAATGGGATGATTAGATGGAAGGGAAAATAACTCTTGGCATGGAAGATTGAATGTTATCTCTTACCTTCCCTTACCTCTTCATGCTGGTTTTATATAGACGAGCGGCTCTTGTTGTTTGGAAGATGGAATGGGATGATTAGATGGAAGGGAAAATAACTCTTGGCATGGAAGATTGAATGTAGTAGCTAAGGGTCTCTCACCCACTCCCTATCTGAGGACATTTGATAACACAAATGGAATAGAAGAAACTTCAAATTTTCATTCATATGATCATCCATTTACAAGAGATCTTGGAGTAGATTTTATAAGCCTCCAAAGAACTTTGAATATTCGAAATACATGGAGCTTTTCATGGGAAGTTCCTAGCTATAAGGGTGGAATTTGAATTACATGGAGATTTTTATGGGAAGTTCCTAGCTACAAGGGTGGAATTCGAATTACATTGAGATTTTTATGGGAGCTAGCTATAATAGTGGAAGCTCCTTTGAATTTGAATTCCCTTTGGTGATGTGGCATGTGGTGATGTGGCTTGATGAGGTGTACACCAAGTGGTTAGGAGGTTGACATGGCATCCAACAATGCTTGCTGATGTGGCATCCTCCTTGGATTGAATTGTTGGAGTGGTTGAATGCATCCAATCTTCAAGTGAGCTTGCTTACATTGAACCAATTCCAAAACTCTCTTGGACCCAACTACTAAACTCACTAAATACAAGACCAATTCAATCCTAATTGGACTCAAAAACCCAAATAGACTCAAAAGAAACCAAATTGGAATAAACCCAACCTAATTACATGACTCAAGTTCAATTAAAGAAGTAAAAGTACTCTATTTACGAGATATAAGTTTAAGGAAAGAATTAAAGCCATACTGAACTAGACTAAAGCCTCTTTCAAACCTTGGTGCCCACACCAACCAGGAATACAATCACAGAACCATTAACCCACTTATAGATGCAGGGTTCCTCTCCATTCCTAACGAAGCCATACGATTTGATACACCTATAAAATCGCATGTTCCAACTTCGAGATGCTTGCTTGAGTCCATAAATGGACCTCTGTAATTTGCACATTTTTGACTCATCTGTGGATGTGAACCCTTCAGGCTGTATCATATACACCTCCTCATCCAGCTCCCCATTCAGGAAAGTGGTTCGGACATCCATCTACCAGATCTCATAGTCATAATGTGCTACCAAAGCAAGCATGATCCGAATGAACTTGAGCATTGCCACAGGGGAGAACGTCTCGTTATAATCGATACCATATCACTGACGATACCCCTTGGCTACCAGACGGCTTTATAGGTCTCCATCTTTCCATCTACACCCATTTTTCTCTTGAAAATCTACTTGCACCCGATGGGTTTTATCCCTTCAGGTGGATCAGCCAATGTCCATACATTGTTGATCTCCATGGACTCCATTTCAGATTGCATGGCTCTAAGCCACGCCTTAAAGTCAGATCTCTGAAGTGCATCCATATAGGTGATCGGATCCTCATCGTTCTCGTCGAGCTCAATAGGATCACTATCCTGGACCAAGAAACCATAATATCTGTCCGGCTGATGCGATACTCTACCGGATCTCCTATTAATGGGTTGCGGGTGTGATCCAATCATAGCCAATTCTATGATATCCTTAGAGTATGTGGTTCTTCCACTGGTTGAACTTCACCAAGTTCAATCTTAGAGGCTATAGTTCCTTCTCCAAGGAACTCCTTCTCCAAAAAGATAGCCCTAAGAGCAACGAACACTTTCTCTTCGTCCTCCAAGTATAAGAAATATCCTTTTATTTTCTTAGGGTACCCAATGAACAGGCACCGATCAGATCTAGGATCAAGTTTATCTGAGTCTAAATGCTTTACATAAGCCGGACAATCCCAGACCCAAAGGTATGAAATTGAGGGCTTATGTCCAGTCCATAACTCATATGGAGTGGAGACAACAGACTTACTCGGAACATCATTCAGCAAATAATAAGCTGTCTCAAGTGCATATCCCCAGAAGGATAGCGGTAGAGTTGCAAAACCTATCATGGATTGAACCATGTCCAACAAGGTTCGATTTCTCCTTTTGGACACACCATTCAATTGGGGTGTTCCTGGAGGAGTCCATTGAGAGAGAATCCCATTCTCCTCAAGATATGTCATAAACTCACTGGATAGGTATTCACCACCTCCATCAGATCGAAGGATTTTAATACTCTTTCCAGTTTGTTTTTCCACTTCATTACGATATCGTTTGAACATTTCAAACGACTCAGATTTATGTTTCATCAAGAAGACATAACCATACCTGGAAAGGTCGTCTATAAATGTAATGAAATATCTGTATCCACCTCTGGCACTAACTGTCATGGGTCTACATACATCAGTATGTATGAGACTCAGAAGTTCTATAGCTCGTTCACCTTTTCTAGTAAAAGGTGACTTGGTCATTTTACCAAGCAAACAAGATTCACAAGTGGGCAGTGAGTCAGAATCACTGACCTCGAGAAGGCCTTCTCCTTGCAATTTGTTTATCCTATTATGGTTAACATGACCTAGCCTACAGTGTCATAGATACAAGTCACTGACATTTTCTATCCTTGGGTGTTTGCTAGATGTGTACATTACATTAACAGGCTGTGACAAAACATAAATGCCATTATTTAACTTAGCTTTCAATATCACAGAGTTATTCATAATAACTTGGCAAAAATCTCCTTTTATTGAAAGTTCATAACCATAATTAGCCAATAGGCCTACAGAGATAATGCTCATAATAAAACTAGGACAATAATGACAATCGACTAATTCGATAATACTAGACTCAAAAACAAGACTCAGAACTCCGGCCGCCAGTATTGGAACACGATTTCCATTTTCGATGCTCAGGAACTGCTCTCCATCCTCGAATCTCTTGCTAACCTACAGTTCCTACAATGAATTGTAAACATAAATAGGACTACCAGTATCCAATACCTAGTTAGCAGTGTCACAAATAGAGAAATTACAAGGTTTTATCAAATAAATACCTTGTCCAGCACCCTGTTGCTTTTCCTTCATTGGCTTGTTTGGGTCTAAGGATGCCTGATAAAGATGATAGTTCCTCTTTCAGTGTCCCTGCTTCTTACAATAGAAACACTCTGCACCAGTTTGATCAGCTTTCACTTTCTTGGCCTGACTTGGGCCAGGAGCACTCTGCACCTTCTTTCCCTTACCTTTCTTCTTCCCTTTCTTAAAGGGGCGACGACCTCTAAAACCTCCCACTAAATTCACCACTCCCTTATTCAGTTGGTGGTCCTTCTCGTATGTCTGCAGCAACCCCATCAAACCATGGTAGTTGACTGCAGCTTATTCATTCTATAATGATTGAGAAAGTCAAGATAAGAGGATGGTAGAAAATTCAAGATCGTATCCTTGCCGAGTTGCTCATGCAAGGGACATCCGAGCTTGCCCAATCGTTCAATCATCTCGATCATGTACAATACATGATCAGTGATCGAAGTGCCATTCCGCATTTTGGCATTGTAGATGGCACAAGATACTTTATACCGCTCCACATCGTCTGGCATGCCAAAAGATTCCTTCAACTTTTGAAGGATCTCGTTTGGCTGGGCTTCATCGAATTTGCGACTGAACTCGTCGTTCATCACCGCCAACATTATGCATCGGACAGTAGTCCAATCAAAAATCCACTTCAAATAAGTGTCCCTAACTGAACTTCGAGCATTAGCAGGAGGGATTTCGGGTGCTAGATCCGTTATCACATAAAGGATCCGCTCATGCTCCAGGACTATAATCAATTTTCGATACCAGCTATCGAAATTGGAACCCTTTAACTTCTTGCTATCGAGAAGTGACCGGAGTGAAAGGTTGGAAGACATCTAAAAGAAAAATTAAGACCAAATTAGTATATGAATTAATCAATTAAACCAAAAGACTTGGACTTTAGTCTAAAGGTCCCTCCCACTAATTTTTCAGATTGGGAGCCTCTAACTCCAATCCGTTAAATCATCATTTCATAATGGATATTGAAATCCAATAGACCACGTATGAGCCCGACTTTGGCCGGCTCACCCATACGCGCCTAAAGATAGGTTCTCTAACCAATTGCTTCCCTAAGCAACTTCTAGTAATAAATTTTGTCCCATAGAACCCCCAATCAGCCTTGGGGCCTCCTATTGTGGGTCTCTGGTTAGGTCCAACCATCAATATGACAAATCCGATGCTTCCAGCTAACGAATGACCAAGCCCGACTTTTTCCAGCCCACCTGATCATCGTTAAGAAGGTTGCACTGAACCATCATCTATGAAAGAGTAATCCCAGTAACTGGATGCACACCCGTTCTTTGGAACTACCGATGTACACCAAGCTAAAGGACTCATTACTAGCCCACTTAATGGGAGGCTAAGGCACCATCAACTCATTGACTTTGTCTTTTTTTAGGACCTAATAATTTTAGAGGATTTTAATTAAATTATGACAGAAGAATAGAGAAAAGAACATGGATCAACCTCCCACTGATCAAAACAATTCTCAGGAGGGTTGAATTAAATTCTATAAGTTGGTCCATGGGCACCTAAAGATCAGATATGCTGATCAACTTGGGTGACATGGGTTAACTCGAATCAATAAGCTCTTCTAATCAGTTTTGGTTGACCGGATTGGCCAAGTAGGTGAGATCATGGGTGAGTATCCACCATTAACCATCTTTCCTAGACACCAACCAAGTTGGCCAGGAAAGAGGTAGCCTTATGCAGCCATGATCAAAATTGCCAAATATGCTAGACACCAATCGATTTACCAGACTTGATTAGACCAGCCTAAGAACTCAGGCTTACCACAGAGCCACTAATTAGATCCATTTTAGAAGAATGGACTAACCCATCTAACCATTAGATAGATACTAAAGAGAAGGTCCTTAATCAACATTTGATTAGTTCTCTTAAGTCCACTTCAACTAACCTTAGGTCTAACCCAATAAACGAACCCAATCAGATAGCTAACCCAATTAACCCGGATGGCTTATTCAAATGACATTAGATTTCATAAACCCTAATCTGGCTTGTCATTTAATTAATCTTTCAATTCATAATTGTTAGATTATAAGCCAACATTTAATTAAAATATTTTTAATTAAATTCATGTAAAACCCTTTTACATCTTTCATGCATCATATATAGTCCTATCATATCAATTTATAATATTGCAAGCCTAAACAATTTTAGACATGCAAATGTATAAGCATGTATCAGGATTAAAATATTTTAATACCGTAGGTTTCTTTTAAGGATCCATCTGAAAAAGCCAACACAGATGAACCACCTCGTGCCATAGAAAATTCGGGATTTTAAACCCTGATTAATTTGGACACACGGCCATGGTGAAGGTCTCATCTAGGTTCCAAAAAGTAATCCCTAACCTAGATACAGATCCAAAACTAACAATACATGCAATCATGATATGCTACACAGGAACCTACTCTGATACCACCGAAAGAAAACCAGTACATTGGACACCTACCCTAGGCATGTTATACTAAGGAGTAGATATTGTATAATTAAAATTTTTAAGCATGCATACAGAAAAACATACTCATGCACAGGATCTAACATAAATATGATGCATGTAACAAATACACATGCATGTAAAGATAAGTGAAATAATTATAAATAATATGATAAAATCTAGATCTATAACAAAAAGAAAATAATATACCTTATAGAGCTTCCTTTTGGTCTAAACTTTGGATCAAAGCAGGAAGAAGCCGACTTTCTTCAATAGCAAATCAAGGCAGTCGGTAGAACTCCTTTATCAGCAAATCAGATCTGGAAGAAGACGTCAACGTAAAACCAGCAGTCTTCAGAACAAATCATCAAACAGAGCTTCCACTTGATCTGTAACACATAAACAAACAGCAAAAACAAGAAAGGAATCGGTCCAATCTCTCAAGGTGTCCAAATGTCCACCCTCTAGAGTATCCACATGCGGGCTCTCACTGATCCAACTCCCAGATGGATGCTAGTCCTCTAGGAATAAACGAACAGGTCATGGATGTGTGGAGTAGGGAAAACCAAAGAGATCTTCACAGACGGTCTTCTCCAAAACTGTCCTTACTCCACCAAGAGAAAACACTGGAAATCATGAAGATAAGGGAAGGATTACACAGGATGCAGAACAAATTTTTTGCACACAGATATCCATCCCAAAAGCTCGCTCTCTACCCGTCTCTTATGCTCTGATTTTTTTTATCTTTCTCATCTCATGGCCTCCAACCATGGTATATGATGCTGAGAAAATCCGTGAATGATGGGAAGAAACTGTGAAGGCCAGGAAGACATCGAGAGAGAAGTCTAGGTAAAACCAAACACCCATTTGAAAAGGCTCTTGATCGTTTTAAGATGCTGGGAACCACAGGCTTGGAAGAGAAACAAGCGGGTAGAATCATCATGAAAACAGAGACCGAGAGGTAGGAGTGACGTGTGGGAGGAAACCACGGAGAGACCCAATCCAGATCACGATGCTAAGGATGAAATCACAAGCAGCAATCGACCTTTCATGAAGTTCTTATCCATTCACATGGTAAAAACAGGGCAACCGAGCAAGGGAAGAAAGGAGAAAACCGTGTAAAAATGTCCCATGATAAAATCGGTTCAATAAACCCAAAAATCGGTTCATCAAGACTCCGGTCTGACCAAACCCGATCAGTAAGAAAACTGGTTCCAATCCTGGTCTACCAGGAACAGTTCCTGGTTGACCCAAACCAATCCTGGTCGATCCAAATTGGACCAGGTGGACCAGATAAAATCCAATGTGTGCTCAATTAGACCGTTTGACCTTAATACCAAAACAATTTCCAATCGTTGATCGGCTCCCGGATCAAGAAGAAATCCTTTATGGCATATGACCTCATAGGTTCGAACCTAAACGATAGCACTAAAACGCTTCCAGTATCAGCACAAGATACAATCTAGCAATGGGTCCCGACGTCCGGATAGGCCGAAGATGCGAGAGCAATCTATCGAACCTCTAGCATATGGTTATCGTATAATTCATCCCTTTGACTTCCAATGCTCAAGATGACCTAGTGTTAAACTGCCAACCCTAACTGAGTCAATCCACAACATATCTCAACCTCGCAAGTCCAGTGACTCCTCACTAGGACTACCTTGGTCAAGGATTTGCTAAATTGAGATATTGCGAGATACTCAATCCAAACAATTTGGACAGGTCAATTTCATCTTGGTCCACCACTGCTCCATAAGTACTTGCCTGTACCCAAAAACCTTCCATCACCGGATTAGAAATCCTATTAGTCCGGCACCAAAGAACAGGGAGTTGCTTGCAAGCTACCATGGTGACCTCAAGTCGAAGGAACACATATATCCATATCCAATCATGAGCAATCCTTTGGTAGAAAGGAGCTCCACGGAGTCACGTTCAATGAGATGTCACACATCCCACTTGCAGATCACATCAGTATCACCACACTCCTTTGGTCAAGAGGACAACCAAACGATGTGAACCACAACAACCTACACTTGATACATTACTATCCTGTATAATATATCCTTTGGTTGTGAACCTTTTTAAAGGACCACTCGATACATCCTTTCTATATCGAAGTCAGTGCAGTCCTAAGGACTTCATCACATAAATAGAGTTCATTACAGGAAAATGAATAATGTGATGAGTTGCTAAAATAAAGGTTTATTAATTTATATACAAATTACAATCTTGAGTACAACCGCCTACAGCCTAAGCAATTGGCTTTGGGACATAATTCCCAACAAAATGCTGTGTACTTTTTATCTTCCAGATGTATCTGGATTTTGTTGTACCCGGAGAATGTATCCATGAAACTAAGTAAATGGTGTCCGAAGGTGGCATCCACCAGCTGGTCAATCTTAGAGAGGGTGAAGCTATCTTTTGAATATGCCTAGTTGAGTTTGGTGTAATCCACACAGATCATCCATTTCCCATTGGCCTTCTTGACCATGACCACATTTTCTAGCAAACTAAGGTACTGGACCTCTCGGATAAAGCCCATAGTGAGGAGCTTCTCCTCTTCTTCATTAATCACCTTCTGTCTCTTTGGAGTGAAGCTTCTTTTCTTTTACTGGACCAGATGGTATTTTGGATCAATGTGCAACCTATGGGTGATGACATTGGGTGGAATCGCAGGCATGTCTACTACAGACCAGGCAAAAACATCATCATTCGCTTGGAGAAAGTTTAGGAGGTGATCCCTTTCATCCTCAGGTAGGTGGGATCCCACTTGTACTATCCTCGAGGGATCTGTCCCAAGGGGGAATGATAGCAGGTGCTTGATCAGCCCATCTTTGGCCTCCTACATTCTTTGATCTATCTAGCTGGCTATCAGATCCTCCTCGATGCTTTTGGCCCTAGGGATGGCCTGTAGGTAGTTCTGAATCGGCTATGGAGTCCCCTTCATCTCACCAACTCCATAAGGGGTCGGGAACTAGACTAGGAGTTACATAGTAGATATGACTGCATCGAGCTAGTTGAGCCCTGGACGACCAAGGATCATGTTGTAGGCTGAGGAGAGCCTAATAACCATGAAGGTCATCATGATGGTTCTTTATCGAGGAGGCATCCTAGTGGTGACAGGGAGGGTGATCTGGTGCGGGCACCAGACTCAGAAGAAGACTTCAGGGCTCCATCTGGATCTCTGATTGACCTTGCCCGAAGAATTAGGATTTTCTGGTTTTGTAATAAGGGTTGACATGGTCAACTCAATTTTAGTTAAGTATGTATTTCCCTGCAATTTAATTTTGTTGAGTCATGTTGACTCAGTAGTGGTCTAGGTCTTCTCCAGGGTGTCACATTTTCTCCCAAGGCCAAGCAAGTGGGCGCCACACTCCCAGCCACACGCCTGAGTCCAGGGGGCGCCACATCTCCATCCAGTATGCTCTGGTCCCCACACCACAAGATAGCAGGTCCCTTCTCTCATGCGCCACTTGAGGAGAAAATAATCTGGGATCCACAATTCAAGGAGGCGGCCCAAAACATTCCATAAGAGCCAAGCTATGTAAAGAAAGAAGCTCTTCTTGGGGAGCACTTCAAGGGGGCGCCCAATCCATGCCTAAAAAGCCCAAAGCAAAGATGGGAAGAACCATGACTTAGGGAGAAAGAAAAGAAGGTGTCCAAAAGAGTTGAGCCATGGAAGGAAAGAAATTTTCTCTTGAAGAACAAGGCTAGGACGTGCCACCTACTTACCTTTTGAAGCCACCAATCAACATTTTTGGAACCTCTTGGCCGGCCATATGTGTGGGAATTGATTCTACAAACCTAATTTGAAGATCCACCCTATTAGTCCCACATGGGAAGATGTAAAACCCTGCTCTCTTGTAAAGTCCTATAAATTAAACCCCTCTTGTAAATTTTAAAGATATCTAATAAATGAATCCAATTTATGTGTGAGCAAACTTTGTGTTTCTCTCTTCCGCACTTGCATCCAGGTGTTGAGCTCCATGAGGGAGTAAATCCGGGTTCCCCTGGAATCTTGAGGAGGTGTGAGATCTCCAACCCCAAAACCCTAAGTTAGCCACCTCACTTCCAAACCCTAGCCGCCCATCATCCTCTTCTTTCCACCAAACCCTAGCCTACCCCACCTCTCACGGCCACTCTCTCCAAGTCAAGGCCGACCACCAGCATCCAGGTCCAGTCCGGATACTTCAGATCCAGAGCAATTTCCAGAGGAAGTCAGATCAGCCTTCAGGAGAATCCGGATCTCAGCAACATCAGCTTTCAAGTTCTTCTAACTGGTAAATCCTTCCTTGAGTATCTGATTCCATAAACTATTCTTCTTCTTCCCCAGATCTTTAGTTCAAGAGAAGCCAACTCTGCCAAAGGATCAGTATTGGAGGATCCATTGTGAAGATATCTGAATCCGGGGATCCAACAATCTGCTCAAGAGAGTCCTTCCATCAACCTCCGTGAAGATCATTGTCTGGTCTGTAACCCTTCTCTTCTCTTTACTTCTGTCCTGTTGAAAGTTCAGAGCGAAACCCTAGGTCTGGGAGTTTCTCAACCCCCAGCGATCCGTTACTTCTGAACTACTCTGATAACCCAGTTTCTTTTAAATTGTGCTTTCAATTATTACCTAGTTTCTTTTAATTTAGTTTAACTTTCCTTTGAGTCAAAGCCGACTTCTGAAAATATTAAAAAAAAAAACAAAAAAAAAAGAATTAGTCTTAATTTACTTTCGCATCGCATCATTTCTTTCGTTCTGCATCATTTTGGTATCAGAGCATTTGTTCTGCATCAATTTTGGTATCAGAGCCAGGTTAGGGTTTCTGACTTGCTTGCATGTTTTGAGTGTCTCTCTTTTTTACTTTGTCTGCTCGAAGTAGACTCCCCAGGACGTCCGGTCCTAGGAACAAAGCGAGGTGCAAGCCTCCTCTTCCCATTCCACGTGGTGTTCCTAGGGCGTGTAGGGGATCCGCTGGGTTACAACTTCGTAGCAGGAATTGTAAACGAGGGAAGCACTCTATTTTTAGTCTGTAGCTACCCTATTGTAGGAATTGTTTCTCATTACAGGTAACTCCAAATTATATGATTTTTATTTTGCTGGAACCAGTATAATTGAATCTATTATACATAATTTTTCTGTGATTTATTGATTTCTTTGAAATTTCTGAGAGTTAAGTTACAGCAACCCTGTTTTTGTGTTTCTGCAATTCAATTATTTTGAGTGATCATCTCCTAATTCATCTTAAGGGCAATTGAGAATCAAAGATAAGGGGAGGAGTTGATAACCTCTTCTTAGCCCAAAACCACCACCCATTCATTCGATCCTAAGCCTAATTTTAAAATTTATTAGACTTAATTTGCCCTAGTGGGCTAGGGACACCAACAAGTCGGGTCTAGGCTAGTGTTGAGTCAGTTTGTCTAGTTACTCTGTGTGTGCTTTGTACTCAGTGTCTAGAACGGTGGTTCAGGGATTCTATCCCGAAGGGCTTGTGTGCTGGTCCGCCTACCTGGCCATTCTTTGATTGGTGTCTAGGCTTGGCAGTTAGGGACCTAACACTCCCCTTACACCTATCTGGCTGAGTCCCAAGTTACTACAGGCTAGCTTGCCACTCTGATTGGGCATCTAGTTTGGGCTCTAGGTTTAGTTAGACCGTAGTCGTTTCAGTCGAGTCTCATTTGGTGTGTTTGCTTGCATCATCATGTCTACCCGGAATGGAGTACCCTACCAACCTGGTCAAACCCAACCTGATTTAGAGGCCATGGTTAGAGCTCTTACTGAGAGTATGAACAAATTGAGTCAGGATGTGACTACTACTGTTGCCCAGTTTAAAGAACAAGTCCATGAGAATTTTGCCCAGCTTAGGGATCGAGTCCAAGTAGTTGAGAAACGTAGACATCAAAATTGGACCCCTGATCCAAAATTTAATAGGCCCCAACCTCACCCATGCCAGGAGCCTAGGAGGACCTTATACCGTGATCCCGAGCATAACCTTAGGAAGCCTAACCATGATATCTATAGTGTGGATCGTGTCTATGAGAGGTCCTTACAATATTCTAGACCAGTCACTCAACAACCCAAGTCTTCTAGATCAAACCATTTAGATCCACACCCATGCCCAAGTAAGGTCTCTACTAGCTTGAAACCCAGTGTGACCCAGGTTCCTATATCGCAAGAATGTTTGTTTTGTGGAGAAAGAGGCCATAAATCTAGTCAGTGCCCATGCATAGGACTGGCTTGTGCACAGCTAAGTGGTAAGAATCCTAAGGATGACATTAATGAGGGAGAACCCAAGCCTACCAATGAGGAAGAAAGGTTAGGTATGACAAGCCTAGGATCAGTTGACCCGATTATCACTGACCCGAAACCCATTGACGATGGCATCGAGAAAGTTTATGATGCTGGCTTGAGTCTAGTTGATGAATATGAGGGGGAAGAACTTGAAGAATGTGACATCGATACTATTGGTTCCTTACCTGAGGAGACCTTGGAGAGCAACCAAGTGGTAGGACCTAGTTCAGAAATTCAAGAGATTTGTGAGAATCAGGTTCCTTTAGTCAAATACCCCCAGGAAGAACTCATAGTGTTAGCCCGAGCTATCAGTTCGTACCCTCTAATGACAGTCATTCCCCAAGTACCAATTGAAGATCTTTGCACTGAACTGTTTAAGTTTGCCCACCCTATGGTAGATCCTCTCCTTAGGATGACTGAATCAAGACTCTTACAATTGGACCTTGTCCCATGCCCAGCCACTAAGGTCTCTCCCGTAATCTCAGTTGAACATCCTTGTCTTGAGCGGATTGATTCACCCAGTCCTGTAGAAGTCCTCCTTTTGGCCCCAGACCCCTTCCTTCGCATGACTGACCTACCCTTCTATAGAGTATACCTTTCCACACCCATAGGTCAAATTTCAAGTCTTGAGGTCATCATCCATAGGCCCTCCCATGAATCATTCTCTAATCCAGTTCTTGAGAAAGTGGATCATTATTTGCTTAGAGAACAAACCTTAACTATTGCAATCACATGTCCTAGGCTACTTCCCGAACCATCTCTTGATCCATTCCTGGGAGTAGCTAACTTTTCCTTTCGTAAGGTTGACCAGTTGACACTCATAGATCACCATTCAAACCTTCAGGTTACCACCTTTAGTCAACAGGTAATTCGAGACTCCACCTCATATCTCCTCCCTTTCTCTAGGACTTCCAATGCTTCTTACACCATCCAAGTATACTTTGTCGAAGTCTTTAGAGTGAACCACGTGTCAGAACCTATTAGGTTTGCCACCTACTTCTGGAAGACCTTATGGCACCTACTAGGCACCCATGATAAGTTTTCATGCTCTACATGCCATCCTCCGACCCAAGGTCAAACCTAGAGAGCCATAGTTTGTTAGGTTTAGACCTAGGGTTCCTTTGGAATAAAGTCCATTCTTTAGGAATGCATCGTCAGTCTAGTTTAGTTTTTCTTGACCCTTTACTAGGCTTTGTCTCAGATTTTGGTTGAGTGAGAATACCAGGATTTGGGATTTGTATTTACCCAAGGCAAAATTTGCATATAATGTTTCGATCAATAGGTCTATAGACTAGAGTCCCTTTGAAATTGTTCATGGATACAAGCCTCACACACCACTTGATCTGATTTCACTATTAGTCCACACACACAAGTCTCTTGATGCACTTGCATAGCATGTAAAGGACTTGCATAAAGAAATTCATGCCAAAATATATTTAAGTAATGAAACTTATAAGATGTTGGCTGATTCTCAAAGGCGAGTCAAAACTTTTGTTGAGGGAGACTATGTAATGATTAGGATAAGGCCTGAACGGTTTTCTCTTGGAACCATTAGAAAGTTACATGCTAGAGGAGCTGGACCATTTAGAGTGGTGAAGAGAGTAGGATCCAATGCCTATGTGCTCGAGTTGCCTTCAGAACTAGGCATTAGCTCCACTTTCAACATTACAGACCTAGTAGAGTATAGAGAGCCAGCTGTGATTCCCAGTGAGCCTTTTGAGCCTAATCCTGTTATTGAGAGTGATCCCGACCCTGTGTGTCCACCAACAAACTGGCCTGTGAGGAAAGAGCAGATTGAAAAGATCCTGGATGATCAGGTTATCTCTACTCGTAATCGAGGATACCAAAGATACCTGGTCCGCTGGCAAGGAAGGCCAGATTCTGATGACTCTTGGATCTCCCGAGAAGAATTACAAGAATTGGATCCAGACCACTTGGAGAGATACCAGAGCCAACTGGATCCATACTCGATAGGGTCGAGTTCCTCCCACCCCGGGAGAATTGGTGCGGGCACCAGACTCAGAAGAAGACTTCAGGGCTCCATCTGGATCTCTGATTGACCATGCCCGAAGAATTAGGGTTTTCTGGCTTTATAATAAGGGTTGACATGGTCAACTCAATTTTAGTTGAGTCTGTATTTCCCTGCAATTTAATTTTGCTGAGTCATGTTGACTCAGTAGTGGTCTAGGTCTTCTCCAGGGTGTCAAATTTTCTCCCAAGGCCAAGCAAGTGGGCGCCACACTCCCAGCCACACTCCCAGCCACACGCCTGAGTGCAGGGGGCGCCACATCTCCATCCAGTATGCTCTAGTCCCCACACCACAAGATAGCAGGTCCCTTCTCTCATGCGCCACTTGAGGAGAAAATAATCTGGGATCCACAATTCAAGGGGGCGGCCCAAAACATTCCATAAGAGCCAAGCTATGTAAAGAAAGAAGCTCTTCTTGGGGAGCACTTCAAGGGGGCGCCCAATCCATGCCTAAAAAGCCCAATGCAAAGATGGGAAGAACCATGACTTAGGGAGAAAGAAAAGGAGGTGTCCAAAAGAGTTGAGCCATGGAAGGAAAGAAATTTTCTCTTGAAGAACAAGGCTAGGAGGCGCCACCTACTTACCTTTTGAAGCCACCAATCAACATTTTTGGAACCTCTTGGCCGGCCATATGTGTGGGAATTGATTCTACAAACCTAATTTGAAGATCCACCCTATTAGTCCCACATGGGAAGATGTAAAACCCTGCTCTCTTGTAAAGTCCTATAAATTAAACCCCTCTTGTAAATTTTAAAGATATCTAATAAATGAATCCAATTTATGTGTGAGCAAACTTTGTGTTTCTCTCTTCCGCACTTGCATCCAGGTGTTGAGCTCCGTGAGGGAGTAAATCTGGGTTCCCCTGGAACCTTGAGGAGGTGTGAGATCTCCAACCCCAAAACCCTAGGTTAGCCACCTCACTTCCAAACCCTAGCCGCCCATCATCCTCTTCTTTCCACCAAACCCTAGCCTACCCCACCTCTCACGGCCACTCTCTCCAAGTCAAGGCCAACCACCAGCATCCAGGTCCAGTCCGGATACTTTAGATCCAGAGCAATTCCCAGAGGAAGTCAGATCAGCCTTCAGGAGAATCCGGATCTCAGCAACATCAGCTTTCAAGTTCTTCTAACTGGTAAATCCTTCCTTGAGTATCTGATTCCATATATTGTTCTTCTTCTTCCCCAGATCTTGAGTTCAGGAGAAGCCAACTCTGCTAAAGGATCAGTATTGGAGGATCCATTACGAAGATATCTGAATCCGGGGATCCAACAATCTGCTCAAGAGAGTCCTTCCACCAAACTCCGTGAAGATCACTGTCTGGTCTGTAACCCTTCTCTTCTCTTTACTTCTGTCATGTTGAAAGTTCAGAGCGAAATCCTAGGTCTGGGAGTTTCTTAACCCCTAGCGATCCGTTACTTTTGAACTACTCTGATAACCCGGTTTCTTTTAAATTGTGCTTTCAATTATTACCTAGTTTCTTTTAATTTAGTTTAACTTTCCTTTGAGTCAAAGCCGACTTCTAAAAATATTAAAAAAATAAAAAAATAAAAAAAAAAGAATTAGTCTTAATTTACTTCCGCATCGCATCATTTCTTTGGTTCTGCATCATTTTGGTATCAGAGCATTCGTTCTGCATCATGATCTCTCCTTCCACCCTTATAGAATCTCTGGTAAAGCCAACAGAGGGGTGTGCGTTGGTCTCAACAGAGTGGAAGATAGATTCATCTTGGACAAAGCATTGTAAAAAAGGATATTAGTCGAACTTCCACTATCGATCATAATCCATCTTACAGGATGCTTTGCTATTATCATCTTGTTGACAATGGCATCGTTATTTAAATCTTCTCTCCCAGTTCCCCTTTCTTCGATGAAGGGGGAGTACATTGTCAGTTCCTTCCCTCGCCCTGGTCCTCTTCGGTCCGTGCCTTACCCCCTAGGAGATCATCCCCACTAGTCTCTCGATAAGTTGGTTGCTGATAGGAAGAAGAGCCACGGTGCCTTGGGGTTCGGATGAGGTCCTACCTCCTATGAACTTTTCAAGGTAGCCCCTCGTAATTAGGTCTTCAATCTCCCTCTTTAAGTGGCGACATTGCTCGATGTTATGGCCATGGTCGTTATGGAACTGGTAGTACTTTGACTTATCACAAGCACCTGATAGTCTCAGCAGGGGAGGGCGATGTAGGTAGCACTCACCCTTGATCTCCATAAGGATCTTGGACTTTAGAATGAGAAGAGGGGTGTACTTCTCTCCCTTGGTAGGAGTGCCTTTCAACATAGGGCCCGCTCGAACGTTCAAGGTTGCTCTGGGCCCGTGCATCCTAAAGGGCTCCCCCTAGGGTTGCTTTTTCAGGAGCCTCCCATCCAGCTCCCTCCTGGTACAATCTGCTTCTTCCGTGTGGATATACTTGAGGGCATGGAGGAGGAGCTCAGAGTAGGTCTTCGGGGGCTTCTTGTCTAGGGAGTAGGTGAAGCGAGAGGTCCTAAGCCCCCTCTTCAACACCAACATAGTGACATGTTCATCCAAGTTGTAGATCTCTAAGGTTGCAACTTTAAAACAAGACACGTAGTCCCGTAGGGACTCATGGTCATGCTGGTGAATAGAGAAGAGGCTGTCGACTTCATATTGCACCTTTTAACAAGCATCGAAGTATGGCATGAACTTCTTCTTTAGCTGCTCGAAGGAGTCAATGCTCCTTGGCTCGAGGTGGGTGTACCAAACTCGAGCAGCATTCCAAAGCATAGCCAAGAAGGCGACATAGAGGAGGGCATCAATGGCCCCTTAGATCCTCATGATAGCCTTGTAGCTATCAAGGTGATCCAGGGGGTCGGTAGTTCCATCATAGGGATCCACCTGAGACATGCGAAATTGGCTAAGAATCGATTCCTCTTGGATTCCATGGGAGAAAGGTAGGTGGGCATCGTAGCCCACAGGCTCACGTGAGGAGCCTTGCAGGTTGGCAAACTAGCGGGATAGCTTGGCTAGCTTACGCTCTTGTTCCTCTAGGTGCCTTTCAGCCCGTCGCCTGATGATCTCATCGATGGACACTTCTATCGAGGCTATCGAAGGAGAGAGAGATGAGGGTCAGAGGAGATCAAGCCAGGGGGCCTTGCCATGGTGGCATCTATAATGCCATGAGGCATCGTGGTCTGAGATCAGGAACTGGCTCTCCCGATTGGCAGAACCATCCCACTACCTCTTCCTTGACCATAGGCTCCCCCGGGGATAGGACATGGCCTGTGGATGTGACGGCCTTCCTTGGAAGGATTGCAAGCTGGCACAGGGTCCAACGGCTTGAGCCGTAGGGGTCCCTGGTTGTTGCTGGGGTGCTAGGGATCGGTGCTGATGGTGCAACTGATGTACCACCACATCTAAGGTCTGGACCTACTAAGCAAGTGTGGTGAGCTGTGGATCTGCTGGAGGTGGCGGTGATGGAGTGGGAAGCTCCCTCTCTTGACTATGCTGGTGGGGAGGGCCCCCACGTAGCTGATGGAAGCTTCCTGCGCGTGCTCACCACCATGGGGTCGCGAGTTTCCACCAATGCTCTTCTAGCAGCAGGGGATTGGTTTAAACTAGCTATTGGTCTTTCTGCAGCCATCCTCCCCTACCTGGCATGCCAATCTATTGCCACCTAGATCGTTGTGGCCTGCAGCTCTGATGTAGCTCGGATGAGTGGACTTCCTAGCTAGAGACCTTCGAGTGTGGCCGATCCTACAAAAAGGAGGAGACCCGAGCTGGGGATCCTGGCGAGGGCACTCCGATGATCAAGTTAGTGGGTAACCAAGGAAAACAGATCCTCCTTTACAGAGGCTAGAGTGGCCTCTACGTTCAAAGGATTTTTAAAAGATAGAGTAGGAGCTAAAGCAACAGGAGTTCTTGGGGGAGTCTTTGGGCGTTCCTCCTACCCTTGCCTCGACTCCTCTTTACTTGCTCATGCTTACCTTCACCGGAGGCCCCTTTGGGCTTCTTATAGAGGCATGTTTTATCTAGTGGGGCTTAGAGCCCCGGTCTGGCACTCTCTTGGTGTGCCTCACATGGGTGGAGCATAGGTTTGTCACCGCCTTCCCTAGGAGGAGGGGGACAAGTTCCAAAATCCTCGGAGGAAGATTCTGCCATGAGTACGGTAGAGTACTGTAAAGTATGCATCCCTACCAAGATGAGTGCGAGTGGCATGCCACGGGGCCCGATACCCTGACAGGACACTTCCTTTGATGAGTGTCATGCCACCTTGCATAGAGGCCTAGTGGAGCACTAGCTTAGTGGGAGATGCTGCAAGGCCTAAGACTCCTGGGTAAAAATATTTCTCTTTCGGGTGGTGCAAGTAGTGGGTTGCAAGGTGCAATGCCCGGGCAGAGTGCCTTTCTAAAGAAGGTGCTGACAATATGCTGCAGGGCCCGGTGCTCTGGTGGAATGCCTCTTTGCAAGGGATGCAGGCAGTGTGCCCTGGTGGAGCGCTCCTCTACAGAAGGTGTAGGCGACATGCCTTAGCAGAGCACCCCTCCGTAGAAGGTGTAGGTGGCATGCCCTAGTATGACATCTCTTTATAGAATGTGCTTTTTCTTTGAGTAACATGAGTGTTTCCAGTGAGGATGGTGACACCACCTACTGGGGTCACCATCCCGGCCACTTCCACGGTTGTCCGAGTGGAGACCAGACCCACCTGCCTTCATTCAGGTTTAACTTTAGGTGAGGAGCTCTACTTCGGCCAGGAGCTCAACCTCGGGTGGGAGCTCGACCTTGGACGAGAGCTCGACATCAGCCAGGAGCTCAACCTCGGCCAGGAGCTCAACCTTGGATGGGAGCTCAACCTCGGATAAGAGCTCAACCTCAGATAGAAGCTTGACCTTGGATGAGAGCTCAATCTCGGGTGGGAGCTCAACCTCGAACTGGAGCTCGACCTTGGTCAGGAGCTCAACCTCAAATGGGAGCTCGACCTCGACCAGGAGCTCAACCTTGAACGAGAGCTCGACCTCAGCTAGGAGCTCAGCCTCGGATGGGAGCTTGACCTCGGATGGGAGCTCGACCTCAAGCAGGAGCTCGACTTTATACAGGAGCTCAAACTTGAACGGGAGCTCGACCTCGGATGGGAGCTCGACCTTGAATGGGAGCTCGACCTTGGCCAGAAGCTCGACCTCAGATGTGAGCTTAACCTCGGTGCTTATCTGGTGACGGTATCTAGGTGGCACCCTCTGCCAGTTCAACTGCCAGCTTGATTAGATTCGGGCTCCATGTCAGCAGCTATGCCACATCAAAATGTTATCTTCATATGTACACCAAAAAGAATAAGGATTGAAAAATAGAGGAAAAACTAGGAGAAAGCATTTGAAAATCAATGAAAATGAAGGAATGCTTTCCTATTTGGGTGTTCCAAGCCACCCACCTAATTGAGACTCTTGTAGATGGAACAAATAATTAAAAAACTAGGAGAAAGCATAGGGAAAATCAATGAAAACAAAACAAAGCTTCTGCGTTCCAAGCCTCCCACCAGATTGAAACTCTTGCAGATCGAAAATACAAAGGAAAAGTTAGGAGAAATCTTGGAGAAAATCAATGAAAACAAATGAAAGCTTTCCTATTCAGGCATTCCAAGACTCCCACCTGATTGAGACTCTAGTGCCTAGTGGATGGAAAATGTAGGGTAAAAATTGGGAGTAAGCATAGGCAAAATCAACAAAAACAAAGGAAAGCTTCCCTATTCTGGTGTTCCAAGCCTCCCACCCAATTGAGTCTCCTGTGGACAGAACAATAAAGGAAAAACTAGGAGAAATCATGAAAAAAATCAACAAAAAAGATGAAAAACACTGGTACTAACCAAAGAGCGCTTGAGTGGATGTGGAGGATGATTCCACCAATTGATTGGTTCTCATGGATATTCATACAATTTCCTATAAAATTTAACTGAATACATAAAAAAATTAGAAAATAGAGAATAGGAGAAAGAGAGAAAATTAAATCACTTATCCTAATCCTAATCCTAACCCTAAACCAAATCTTAAGAGGAAGAGTAGTGTTGGAGAATGATCCGGGGAAGGGGGCATCATATTTTGAGAGAATGGAGGGGCTACAGATCACTGGAATTACTTGGTGGAAGGAGCTTGATTGGGTGAGGAGCCGCAAGAGAATATAGAGTGGGAGTCATAAGGGATTTCTTTTGATGAGCAATCATGAGAGATTAAGCCAATTCTTCATAACGGTTAGAGCCGTCAAAATGGGCTGGCCCTTTATGGACTGGGCCCATTAAGGCCAGGCCAAAAAAGCCTTTTTGATAAACAGGCCATCAAATAGGCAGCCCGGCTCTGGCCCTTATAAGTGAAGTGATGTAGGGGAGTAGAGTAGGGCTAGAGATGCTAGTATGGATGCTTATGATGCAAAGGGATTTTTATAGTTGATGAGTTTTAAATGTTTTTTTTTTTTTTAGGTTTTTGATTCCCGATCACAAGCAAAGACTAGAAATAGGAGAAACTGAATAATAGAAGCCTACGCTAGCAAATCAAGTCCCTAAATAGTGAAAAATAGAACAAGATCCCAGGATTAAGAAACCTCGGTAGGACTAAGCTCGAAATGTAATACCTACTTAGGAGATAGGGGCAAACCTCACACATCTAAAGCGCCCGATGTAGAGATCGCTCAACTCGACGGATGCGGCCTGGATGCCCGAGCAGTCGAACCCGCGGATGCACCGACTTTCGGTCGGGTGGTTGCGATGGCAAAGCAGACCGTCTTCGGTGCCCGTGATACCAAGGGGGACCTGTAGGCAAGCAAAGGAGGGATTAGTGAAATGGAGCGAAGTGTTGAAATTGAACTAAAGGAGGGTTGAGAAAGGGCTTCGAGCCCGATGTCTGGCTGGATTCCGAAGTCGAAGAAGGGGATAACATGGGGCCTCACACCCCGCGACATCTCGGAGGATGAAGGAATGTGGCCTCACACCACTCGACGTCTCGGAGGACGAAGGACTTGCGATGCCCTGGGACGATGGAAAGGTGGCCTCACACCACTCAATGTCCCTGGGGATGAAGGAAGCTCACTTAAACCTAGTCTAGGAGACAATGGTTGGAGGAGAAACAAAACTCAAACTTTTTTTTTATTTAATCATCAATCTCCTTACAATGGAGGGGTTAGGTCCTTTAAATAGGCACCCAAGGCCCATTCGAATTTCAAATGAAAAAATACAAACTTCTTGGATGGGCGCCCAAAAGTATTGACCTTCTCCTCTCCTTGGCCAACCAAAGGCAGCTTGGATTGGGCATGGCATGATGCATGGCTTGGAGTGAGGTTCTTGGCGCCTTGAACTTGGAAAGAATCTTCTTGATTTTGGAAGAAGGCATGAAGAGGGGCTTGGAGCAAGGCATGTGTTCTTCCTCCTTCCTTGGTTGGTGTTCTTTCTTTGGTACAAGGCTTGACAAGGGGAGTGTTAGGTGGAGGCGTCCAAGGCTCTTGTCCCTCCCTTCCAAAGAGGTTGAAGCAAATTGGGAAGTAGGCTTGATTGGAGGGCTTGAAGCAAGGGATTTGAATTCCCTACATCATCTTCCATTGACTTCTTCCTTGGCCGACCACCCTTGCATGGCAATGAGCTTGATAGGGGGGGAGGGAAAAAAGGCTTGAACCAAGTGAAGTGGTCCTCCCCATTGGGCATCCTTGCATGCCAAGTGTGCTGCCCACATGGCAAGATGTCATGGCACCATGTAGGATGCATAGGTGGGCCCTGAGTTGACTTGGATTCTTTCCCGACTTGCTTCCAAGGAGACTAAATTTTAAGACCCACTCTTGCAATGGACCTATACTTCTAATAGACTCAGACTGGACTCGATTTGTGACTTGACTTAGTACAGGACTCAATTTGACCTAATTGGTCAAGGTTCAGACTTAATTCAAAGCAAAAGACAATTACAAATTTGAGGCTTGAAGCCTTATTACAAGACACAAAGAAGTGGAACCCTAATCTGAGATCCACAGAGGGTTGAGGAGCCTCTGTCGGATCCTGGTGCCCACACCAGTTCTCCTGGGGTGGGAGGAACTTGATCTTGTTGAGTAAGGGTTAGTCTGGCTTTGGTACCTCTCTAGGATATCGGGGTCGATGCGCTGCAAGTCCTCCCGGGTGATCCACGAGTCATCGAATTAGGGTCAACCTTGCCATCGGACCAAGTAACGTTGATAGCCTTTGCCCCGAGTAGGATAGCATGGTCATCCAGGACATGCTCGATCCGCTCTCCTCACTCAGGTATATTTAGAGGTGGACACTCAAGTTCAGGTTCACTCTCAAAAGAAAGGTCAGACCCAAATAGCTCGCTAGGTATGTTTGCAGGTTCCCTATACTCGACTAAGTCAGAGATATTGAATGTCGAGCTAATTCCATAATCCGGAGGTAATTCTAGCACATAGGCATTATGGCCCATTCTCCTAATGCCTTCTCCTCTCCTTGGCCAACCAAAGGCAGCTTGGATTGGGCGTGGCATGATGCATGGCTTGGAGTGAGGTTCTTGGCGCCTTGAACTTGGAAAGAATCTTCTTGATTTTGGAAGAAGGCATGAAGAGGGGCTTGGAGCAAGGCATGTGTTCTTCCTCCTTCCTTGGTTGGTGTTCTTTCTTTGGTACAAGGCTTGACAAGGGGAGTGTTAGGTGGAGGCGTCCAAGGATCCTGTCCCTCCCTTCCAAAGAGGTTGAAGCAAATTGGGAAGAAGGCTTGATTGGAGGGCTTGAAGCAAGGGATTTGAATTCCCTACATCATCTTCCATTGACTTCTTCCTTGGCCGACCACCCTTGCATGGCAATGAGCTTGATAGGGGGGGAGGGAAAAAAGGCTTGAACCAAGTGAAGTGGTCCTCCCCATTGGGCATCCTTGCATGCCAAGTGTGCTGCCCACATGGCAAGATGTCATGGCACCATGTAGGATGCATAGGTGGGCCCTGAGTTGACTTAGGTTCTTTCCCGACTTGCTTCCAAGGAGACTAAGTTTTAAGACCCACTCTTGCAATGGACCCATACTTCTAATAGACTCAGACTGGACTCGATTTGTGACTTGACTTAGTACAGGACTCAATTTGACCTAATTGGTCAAGGTTCAGACTTAATTCAAAGCAAAAGACAATTACAAATTTGAGGCTTGAAGCCTTATTACAAGACACAAAGAAGTGGAACCCTAATCTGAGATCCACAGAGGGTTGAGGAGCCTCTGTCGGATCCTGGTGCCCACACCAGTTCTCCTGGGATGGGAGGAACTTGATCTTGTCGAGTAAGGGTTAGTCTGGCTTTGGTACCTCTCCAGGATATTAGGGTCGATGCGCTGCAAGTCCTCCCGGGTGATCCACGAGTCATCGAATTCAGGTCGACCTTGCCATCGGACCAAGTAACATTGATAGCCTTTGCCCCGGGTAGGATAGCTTGGTCATCCAGGACATGCTCGATCCGCTCTCCTCACTCAGGTATATTTAGAGGTGGACACTCAATTTCAGGTTCACTCTCAAAAGAAAGGTCAGGCCCAAATGGCTCGCTAGGTATGTTTGCAGGTTCCCTATACTCGACTAAGTCAGAGATATTGAATGTCGAGCTAATTCCATAATCCGGAGGTAATTCTAGCACATAGGCATTAGGGCCCATTCTCCTAATGCCTTCTCCTCTCCTTGGCCAACCAAAGGCAGCTTGGATTGGGCGTGGCATGATGCATAGGTTGGAGTGAGGTTCTTGGCACCTTGAACTTGGAAAGAATCTTCTTGATTTTGGAAGAAGGCATGAAGAGGGGCTTGGAGCAAGGCATGTGTTCTTTCTCCTTCCTTGGTTGGTGTTCTTTCTTTCGTACAAGGCTTGACAAGGGGAGTGTTAGGTGGAGGCATCCAAGGCTCTTGTCCCTCCCTTCCAAAGAGGTTGAAGCAAATTGGGAAGAAGGCTTGATTAGAGGGCTTGAAGCAAGGGATTTGAATTCCCTACATCATCTTCCATTGACTTCTTCCTTGGCCGACCACCCTTGCATGGCAATGAGCTTGATAGGGGGGGAGGGAAAAAAGGCTTGAACCAAGTGAAGTGGTCCTCCCCATTGGGTGTCCTTGCATGCCAAGTGTGCTGCCCACATGGCAGGATGTCATGGCACCATGTAGGATGCATAGGTGGGCCCTGAGTTGACTTGGATTCTTTCCCGACTTGCTTCCAAGGAGACTAAATTTTAAGACCCACTCTTGCAATGGACCCATACTTCTAATAGACTCAGACTGGACTCGATTTGTGACTTGACTTAGTACAGGACTCAATTTGACCTAATTGGTCAAGGTTCAGACTTAATTCAAAGCAAAAGACAATTACAAATTTGAGGCTTGAAGCCTTATTACAAGACACAAAGAAGTGGAACCCTAATCTGAGATCCACAGAGGGTTGAGGAGCCTCTGTCGGATCCTGGTGCCTACACCAGTTCTCTTGGGGTGGGAGGAACTTGATCTTGTCGAGTAAGGGTTAGTCTGGCTTTGGTACCTCTCCAGGATATCGGGGTCGATGCGCTGCAAGTCCTCCCGGGTGATCCACGAGTCATCGAATTCGGGTCGACCTTGCCATCGGACCAAGTAACGTTGATAGCCTTTGCCCCGGGTAGGATAGCTTGGTCATCCAGGACATGCTCGATCCACTCTCCTCACTCAGGTATATTTAGAGGTGGACACTCAAGTTCAAGTTCACTCTTAAAAGAAAGGTCAGGCCCAAATGGCTCGCTATGTATGTTTGCAGGTTCCCTATACTTGACTAAGTTAGAGATATTGAATGTCGAGCTAATTCCATAATCCGGAGGTAATTCTAGCACATAAGCATTAGGGCCCATTCTCCTAATCACTTTAAAGGGACCAGCCCCACGAGCATGAAGCTTCTTAACGGTTCCTGGTGGAAACCGTTCAGGCCTAAGCCTAATCATTACAAAATCCCCTATTTCAAACTCTTTGGCTCGCTTTTGGGAATCAGCCAGCCATTTATATGTGTTATTACTTATATTAATTTTCTAGCTAATTTCTTTATGCATGTCCCAAATATGCTGTGCAAGTGATTCAACAGACTCAGAGACACGAGCATGGATGGGTAGGGGAATTAGGTCAAGAGGTCGGTTAGGCTTGTACCCACAGACAGCCTCAAAAGGACTCTTTTCGGTGGTCCTATTCACAGAACTGTTGTAGGCGAACTCAGCTTGAGGTAAAAGAAGATCCCAATTTCCCGTATGTTCGCCTACCAAGCATCTAAGAAGGTTCCCTAGGCTGCGGTTGACTACCTCTATTTGTCCATCAGTTTGCGGGTGGTAGGTAGTGGAGAACTGGAGCTTAGTGCCTAGGAGGTGCCAAAGGGTTTTCCAGAAATAGCTGGTGAAGCGGACATCCCTATCGGACACTATGGTCTTGGGTAGGCCATGTAACTTGACCACATGCTCAAGAAAAAGCTTGGCAACCTTGGAAGCATCTAGGGTCTGGGAACAGGGTATGAAATGAGCCATTTTGGAGAACCTATCCACTACTACAAAGACAGAATCATGCTTCCTAGCGGTCTTGGGTAAACCTACTACAAAATCCATACTGAGGTCTTGCCAAGGTTGACTAGGTATGGGCAAAGGTGTGTAAAGGCCAATATTCTGCTTCTGCTGCTTGGCCACAGCACAAGTCCGGCACCTAGAGACAATGTTGGTGACATCTTTCTTAAGGCCAGGCCAAAAAAACTGGTCTTCAATAGCCAAAGTGGTCTTCTCCCTACCAAAGTGACCAGCTAGGCCTCCCGCATGGGTTTCCCATACTAAAAAATCCCGGAGTGAAGTCATGGGAATGCGCAACTTATTACCCTTGAAGAGATAACCATCCTGTAAGGTATAGTCACTATGGGTACTAGATGGTTCTTGAAGCTTAGACTGGAAGATCTTACTAAAGTCAGGACAAGATTCATATTGTTCCTTAAGTTGGTCAAATCCTACAATCTCAGTTCTAACTACATTTAACAACAGGGCACGATGGCTAAGGGCATCAGCTACCTTATTCTCAGTACCAGCACGATGTTTAAGCACAAAGGTATAGGCTTGGATATACTCGACCCACTTAGCATGGCTAGGGCTCAATCTTTTCTGGGAGTTCAGGTACCGAAGGGCTTCATGGTTTGAAAATAGAATGAACTCATGGGATAACAAGTAATGCCTCCAGTACCTAAGGGCTTGGACGACTGCATAAAACTCTTTATCGTAAGTCAAGTACTTAATTTTGGCCTCATTAAGTTGTTTGCTAAAGAAGGCCACGGGGTGATTTTCTTGACTAAGTACCCCACCAATTCCAACTCCCGAAGCATCACAAGCAACCTCAAAAACCTTAGAGAAATCTGGCAATCTTAGGATGGGTGCTTGTATCATTCTATCCTTAATTTCATGGAAGGCCTTGTCTGTAGCTTTAGTCCATTGAAAACGTTCCTTCCTGATGTAGTTGGTTATAGGTTCTACAACTGAACTAAACCCTCGAATGAAACGTCTATAAAATGTGGCTAGACCATGGAAACTACGTACATCATGGATACTAGCAGGGACAGGCCACTCAATTATAGCTCTAACCTTTTTGGGGTCGGCGGAAACTCCTTCAGGGGTAACTACAAAGCCTAAGAAGATAACCCTAGTTGTCATGAATTCACACTTCTTAGGGTTGGCGTAAAGGCTATTCTCCCTAAGGATTTGGTAGACTAACCTTAAGTGGTTAAGGTGGTCCTCTTTGGTCTTGCTATATATCAAGATGTCATCAAAATATAACTACAAAGAATTTTCTAGTGAACTCTCACAAGACTTGGGTCATGACCCTCATAAAGGTACTAGGTGCATTAGACAACCCGAAGGGCATCACTACCCACTCGAACAGACCATCATTAGTCTTAAACGCCGTCTTCCATTCATCCCCCAGTCGAATTCTAATTTGGTGGTAACCACTCTTAAGGTCTATCTTGGAAAAGATAGTGGCACCGGCCATCATATTGAGCATATCATCCAGGCGGGGAATGGAAAACCTATATTTGATTGTAATTTTGTTGATAGCCCTGCTATCAACACACATTCTCCAGGTCCCGTCTTTCTTAGGGGTAAGTAGGGCAGGGACAGTACAGGGACTTAAACTCTCCCTAAGAAAACCCTTCCTAAGCAACTCTCCCACTTGTTTCTGAAGTTCTTGGTGTTCAGTGGGGTTCATCCTATAGTGGGGAAGGTTAGGCAAAGTGGATCCTGGGACCAAATCTATTGCATACTGGATGTCCCTAAGGGGTGGCAATTGATCAAGTAATTCTTCAAGGAAAACATCCTCAAATTCTTTTAAAGTCTTCATTACCTCTTGGGGGTATTCTACTTTGGTTGGTTCATGACTCTCCTTGGTGGCTAGAATCCAAACAGGGGCTCCCTCTATAATCTCTTTCTCTAGCTCCTTGGGTGTGATCAGGTTGACTCCTGTTTTCTTCTCTTTAAGGCTACTGGATCCTTTCTTGACTGGGTCCTTTGGTTGGATTGGGTTGATTGTAATCTTTTTTCCTTGGTGGAAAAAGACAGGTATTGGATCGACCATAAAGGGTGGCATCATGGTCGAAAAGCCAGGGTCGTCCTAGGATGATACTACCGACACCCATGGGTAAGATGTCACACCAAATCGATTCTTCATAGGAACTCATTTTTATCTTGATTTGGCACCTAGATTTTATTGGGATTGAAGTTGAATCTATCCAGGAGACTTTGTAAAGGTTGGGGTGGGGAATTATGGCTAGTCCTAAAGATTTGATAGTACTCAAGGAAAGGGCATTGACACAGCTTCCACTATCAATAATGACCTTACATGCCTTATCTCCTAGCTTGATCAAGGTCTGTAGGATGTTAGTCCTACGCCAGTCTTCCTGCACTACGTTTCAGGCTAGGATGCATCTGACTACTCCTAGAAGGTCTTCAGATTCATACACCTCTTCCTCTCCCTCGTACTCTTCCAACAACTGATTTTCAGGATCATAGACTTCCTTCTCAGGTTCAGCAAGGGGTTCGGGTTCAGTTTCAGTCGGTTCATCTATAAGTAGGGCAGGGACGATGCACTGACTAGCAAAATGACCAGGTTTATGCACCTATAGCATTTACCTTGGGGATCGGGTCTCCTCTGGACTTCAATAGCCTTACCCTTGTCCTCTCTACTGTATTGGGGTTGATTCAGACTGGGACGACTAGGACTGGGTCGGGATAGGCTTGGTTGACTTGGGTCAGATCGGTTCGGGCTTGGTCGACTTGGGTAAGCCTGGATATAACTTTGGGTGGATCCGGGGATACGGCTCTGGTTCCTAAAGGGCTTAGGTCTTCTGTAGGCGAGAGCTCTCTGGAAATGCTCACAGAGCCTAGCAACTTGGTAAGCTTCTTCCAAGGTTCTGGTTGCCCTAAAGTACAACTCTTTCTGAATGTCTGGGTGTAGGCTAGCCCTAAACCTAGACAGGGTTACCTCAGGCGACTCTACAACCTTACATCGCATAACATATTCATCAAACTTGGCAATGTAGTCGGCCATACTCTTACTCCCTTGACTTAGGGTTTGCCATTGGTCCAACAGTTTCTGGGTGTAGGATGCAGGTAGGTATTTCCTTCTAAGCTTATCTTTCATTTCCCCCCAAGCTGTTATGGGTAATTGCCATTTTTTCTTTATGTAATTTTCGACGCTATTCCAAAACAACCTAGCTTGGTGAACCAACCTGAGCTTGGCAAACTTAAACTTAGTTCTATCAGACATAGAGTACCAATCAAAATATTGTTCCATAGCTGACTTCCAATCTTCATACACCCTGGGATCTAAACTTCCATCGAAAGTGGGTGCCTCAAGCTTGATGCTCATAATGGCTCTTTCTTCATGGTCCTCCAGATTGGATCTCCTAGGACAGGTATCAACGAAGGGATCAGGGTCTCTCCCAAATTCATCCTTAAAGTAAGGGTCTTGTTGCAGGTTTCTCCTGGGATAAGGGGACTCAGGACCGGCTTCAGGTCGGGGCCTAGCAGCTTCCTCTAAGGTTCCTAGTCTGTCCTCTATTTGATCAAGTCTATTAGTCACTTGGTTGCTTAATTGAGTCATGGATTGAGTTAGGGCTCCAATATCAGCTCGATGTTGGTCCATGGCTTCGATAAGGGATGGAGAAGGTGGGTGAAAAGAGGTTCTTGATCTAGTACACATGTAACACACACAGAACGGTGCTATGGTTTGCTAGACCAAGGAGATCTCACCAAATGTAAAGTCAAGAAGATAAACCTGGAAGTAGTAACTTGGCACCTGGCCAGGTAAGTGTAAGGTGAGTGAAGGTTCCTCTTTGCTTGCCTAGACACCAATTTGAAATTGGCCAGGTAAGCGAACCAACCCACTTCCCTTCGGGATCTAGTCCCTGAACCACTTGCCTAGACACCAGCTACTCAAGCACACACCAAAAGTAATCTAGCTTGGCTCGGCACTTGGGTCGACCCGACTTCGTGGGTGTCCCTAGCTTACTAGAGCAGATTAAACATCTAATCAATTTTAATTAATGGCTAGGGTTCGATATGTCGGGTGGTGGTTTTTTGGGCTAGGGACAGGTAATAAAATCCTGACCCTATGTTAATTTGACGCCCTTAGGATGAGTTATGCACAATGATGCACACAAATGACTAATAAAATGACTTAAAATTTTCTTGTTTTTTTTTTTTTGTGTGTCTTTCAGATGTGTGAATGCTAAACAAAATGTAGGAATTGAAATATGCCCCTAAATGCAAGAAATAAGCTAGATGGATGAATGAAGCAAGAAATGAGATGCTTGCAGGAATTTCAGACCTGAGATTTTCTTAGGTAGTATTTCAGATTGTAGAAATTTTACAAACTGAAATAAAATCTAAGAAAATAATCAAAAATACTGTGAATTAAGTGTGATCTATCAAAATAAAAATCACGAAATTTGGGGGTCCCTACAGAGAGAAACAATTCAAAGTTCAGACCATATACAGGCTGACTAGAATGCAGAAAATGAAAGGAAAAGATGCACTAGTCCTAGCCGGGCTCTAATACCACTAATGATGCAGGGGAGTAGAGTAGGGCTAGAGATGCTAGTATGGATGCTTATGATGCAAAGGATTTTTATAGTTGATGAGTTTTAAATGTTTTTTTTTTTTTTTAGGTTTTTGATTCCCGATCATAAGCAAAGACTAGAAATAGGAGAAACTGAATAATAGAAGCCTACGCTAGCAAATCAAGTCCCTAAATAGTGAAAAATATAACAGAATCCAGGGATTAAGAAACCCCGGTAGGACTAAGCTCAAAATGCAATACCTACTTAGGAGATAGGGGCAAACCTTACACGTCTGAAGCGCCCGATACAGAGATCGCTCAACTCGACGAATGCAGCCTAGATGCCCAAGCAGTCAAACCCGTGGATGCATCGGCTTTCGGTCGAGTGGTCACGATGGCAAAGCAGACCATCTCCGGTGCCCGTGATACCAAGGGGGACTTGTAGGCAAGCAAAGGAGGGATTAGTGAAATGGAGCGAAGTGTTGAAATGGAACTAAGGGAGGGTTGAGAAGGGGCTTCGAGCCCGATGTCCGACTGGATTCCGAAGTCGAAGAAGGGGATAACTTGGGGCCTCGCACCCCGCAACATCCCGGAGGACGAAGGAATGTGGCCTCACACCACTCAATGTCCCGGAGGATGAAGGACTTGCGACGCCCTGGGGCGACGAAAAGGTGGCCTCACACCACTCGACATCCCTGGGGACAAAGGAAGCTTCACTCAAACCTAGTCTAGGAGACAATGGTTGGAGGAGAAACAAAACTCAAACTCTTTTTTATTTAATCATCAATCACCTTACAATGGAGAGGTTGGGTCCTTTAAATAGGCACCCAAGGCCCATTCGAATTTCAAATGAAAAAATACAAACTTCTTGGATGGGCGCCCAAAAGTATTGACCTTCTCCTCTCCTTGGCCGACCAAAGGTAGCTTGGATTGGGCATGGCATGATGCATGGCTTGGAGTGAGGTTCTTGGTGCCTTGAACTTGGAAAGAATCTTTTTGGTTTTGGAAGAAGGCATGAAGAGGGGCTTAGAGCAAGGCATGTGTTCTTCCTCCTTCCTTGGTTGGTGTTCTTTCTTTGGTACAAGGCTTGACAAGGGGAGTGTTAGGTAGAGGCGTCCAAGGCTCTTGTCTCTCCCTTCCAAAAAGGTTGAAGCAAATTGGGAAGAAGGCTTGATTGGAGGGCTTGAAGCAAGGGATTTGAATTCCCTACATCATCTTCCATTGACTTCTTCCTTGGCCGACCACCCTTGCATGGCAATGAGCTTGATAGGGGGGGAGGGAAATAGGCTTGAACCAAGTGAAGTGGTCCTCCCCATTGGGCATCCTTGCATGCCAAGTGTGCCGCCCACATGGCAAGATGTCATGGTGCCATGTAGGATGCATAGGTGGGTCCTGAGTTGACTTGGATTCTTTCCTGACTTACTTCCAAGGAGACTAAATTTTAAGACCTACTCTTGCAATGGATCCATACTTCTAATAGACTCAGACTAGACTCGATTTGTAACTCGACTTAGTACAGGACTCAATTTGACCTAATTGGTCAAGGTACAGACTCAATTCAAAACAAAAAATAATTATAAATTTGAGGCTTGAAGCCTTATTACAAGACACAAAGAAGTGAAACCCTAATTTGAGATCTACAGAAAATTGAGGAGCCTCTGTCGGATCCTGGTGCCCACACCATGAAGGGCCTAAATGGGCTAACCTTTATAACTAACCAAAAAACTAAAATAATTAAAAAATTATAAAAATTGATAATGTGACTAAAATTTTTGAGAAAATAAGAAATAAAGAGATCTACCACTACATCTTAAATTAGTTTAATTCCTGGAAACTGAAGGTATTCTTCTTTGTAAAAAATTTTTCTTGCTTGAAAGGGGATAGTTTAGATTTGGTTATAAGTAAGAGTATGTTCAATTATAGAGTTTCATGAATAGGACTGGTCATAGGCTAGACGGGCCAGTCTGTCATGGACCGGGTCATAAAAGGGCCAGGCTAAAATATTTTTTTGTTAAATTGGTTGCCAAAATACTAGCCCGGCCCAACTTTTTTAAGGACCTGAATGGGCCAGCCCGTGGGCTGTAGCCCTTTTTGATAGCTCTAGTGAGGGTGGGAGTCATGAAAATTTAGGGTGGCATGTAAAGGGAGCTTGCAATTTTTTCATAATTGGCAACCAACACATCAGCTAAGAAATCAAAATATTTTTGATGATGCAAACACATTTGGTCATTAATAATTTTAGTGACTAAGATTTTGGTTGAAAAATAGAAGTTTTTTTATGACTAAGTTATAATTGGTCATGAATAATTTTGGTGCATTAGTGCACCACATTTTTCCTGACCAAAACAAAAAAATAGTTGCCAATTTTTTGTGAGGCATCTCAAACAACATCAATATTTTTTTGATTGCAAATAGTTATAATTTTGTTGATAAAGAAGGTAGTTTTTCTCAACTAATTATATTTTGATCGGCAATATGTTTTTTTTCTTATAGTGCATGTTTTGAAACCTTGCTTGGAGGGGCTATATACTAGTTCATCGATATATTATTAGTGGGAATTATGCATTGCTATATCAACACCCTGCTTGGGAGGATTTTACTTTGGTATATCAATACCTTGCAAATAAAGATTATATGCTGGTATATTGACACCTTGCCAATAGAGATTGTGCATTGGTATATCAATACTCTACTAGAGAAGATTGTATGTTGGTGTATCGATACCTTACTATTAGAGATTATGTAGTGGTACTATGATTTTGTATATGACTATCAAGATGAACCGGATGTTTTGAAAGAAATTAGTTTATGAACAAAAATAAATTTTGAAATGACTAAATTTGTATGCATTTATTTTGATAGAATTGTATTAAATCTTGAATTGATGTATCTTGTATTCTTATTTTTAGTATATTATTATTACTTGATTTATCTAACTAAAGTATTTATTATGTACAAGATTGTCTAGCTCATCACCCATAGCTTACTGTTTTTATAGATCTTGAGAACTAAGATAATATGGAAATATATTTAGAAGAATGATTAAAAGTAGAACTTCGATATCTTTATTTTAGATAAAAACTTTTAGTGAAGACTGATGTAAGATTTTTTGAATATTGTTGGATTTTATAAGAAACTAAAGATTGTATTTAGTTTTTTAAATATGAATTTATTATTTGAATTTACTCTACTGATTATTTTATGGTATCATGATGAGATGCTTTGTATGCATGAGGTGTGTTTTTCTATGTGGCGGTTGCTGTAACCCTTGGCTCATAATTTGGGATCTAGTGCATGATAATTAGTATGTCAAATCTTGTTTCCTAAGCTTTAGACACTTCAAGTTTTTTAAAGGTCACAAATTAGGTTGTTATATTAGATGTTATGAGGGTTATAGCTACCAATTGTGCTAACATCTCTAATGCTGATCCCAAGCATGGATGAGAAGGTGGAAAGTTGACATTTGGCTGACAACAACTATGGCATTGCATGTCAAAAATAAATCCAAATTTAGAATTCATAAATACTAGGGTCTATGTATCAGTGTTAGTCTTAAATATGAATGCTTGGTGAATGAGGATTTGTAAATCCAACCCAAATATTTGGGAAAAGGTTTAAAGGTTGTGGCCGTGGTTATCACGTATAGTGAATACTTAAAAAATGCTAGAAGTACATGCCTTTGTAGATGATAAGAACCTATATCAATATCCAAGGGATCCTTATCCATATATCTAACATGTGGTTTAAAACCCATGTAGGCATGTATGATGGTGCACATGTTTATATGTTTCTTAGATATGGCAAACCAAATGATTCAAGTGCCAATCATGTTGTGGTTGCTGCACTATACTAATAGAATGCTAGCAATAGGCACTGTTGCTGCAAAAATAAAGCTTGCCTCCAAGGTTGGTTGGGGTCTATAGTGAGGTGGTCCTCGACTAAATCTGAGGTGATGTCAGAGATGCTACTGTTGGGATGTAGAAACTGGACCGATAAAACTAGTTCCTGGTCAGAAAGTTTTCTTATGGGAATCCTTCAACACTCAAGTTAGTTTGAATTATGAGAATAGAGAAAGAGAGCCAAGGAGCAAAAATAAAATATCTAAGGATTTTTTAGAGACTTACCTGGGATCCCCTTCTCTTCCTTATTTATAGGGGAGCAGTCCTAGTACACAGGTGTGATGCGGAATTAGTTGGCAATTACTTTATCTGTAGTTGACAATATTTGGTAGTCATATCTTTCTTATCTAGCTATATCAAGATTGGGTTCCCAATCAATATCAAATCAGCCATAGCTGATCTAGAAGTGCACCTCAGTTTAGGTCAAGGTCCAAGAAAGGTCGGCTGAGGCTAAATTAAGCACCTATAACACTTGCCCCCTACTCTTGAGTCTGAGATCAAGTGGAGAGTAAGAATTTTCTTAAAACCAAGGCCATCCTCTTACACAATTAATGTGCCTTAGTAAATGGCCATTCGGAGCAATCCCATTCGACCACACATCTTCATATTAGTTACTAAATTCCTCTGATCTTTCAATCTGGGCCATTGGTAGTCCTGATCTTTTTGAGCTGGGGCTAGCCAATCTGGGCTTGCTACTTGGCCAAATGGGTAGTGAGTAGATCAACCACCATCAGATCGGAGCCATTCGAGCTCCTATAAATAGTTACCCCCCCCTTCTCATTTTTACTCATACCATCTTAATTCACTATGATAGAAGGATAGGTAAATACCCATTGGTGATTTATGGTGATTATTGTCGGTAACCCAACTCGTCCTTCATTTGCTAGTCCTTAGAAAAATCTGACCTTTGAGCTATTTAACTTTCCTCGATCAGGAATCCAACTTGCACTGACTTCAGGTCATTCCAAGCTCCTTCACTCTTGATGTTTACAAACCTCCGAGGTTGAGTCAAACTCCAGGGTTACTTAATCATCTTTATTTTATAGGTTAGTCTTCTTTTCTTTTTTTCTTTTTAAATCTCTTCAGATGGATGACTTTGGATCATCCATAGTTGGTTTACCTACCAGGACCTTGTTAGGAGTTCATCACTAGAATCCTCCATGGATAACCTCGAGGTCAAGGAAATGCCAAACTTTGACCCTTTTTGAATAGTCTCAATCCTTACTCATAAGGACTTAGAAGTTTTTAGGCTCCACTACCATGTTTCCTCCAAATTCACCTTGGAACTTGCTTGTCCTGATGATTGAATAACCAAACCTCTTAGCCAAATTAGGCTATACAAGGAGTGTTTTAGGGCTAGACTTAGGTTGCCTCTCCCCTCTTTTATTATAGAGCTCTTTAGGTCCTTCTGCATTACCCCCTATTATATAGTGCTAAACTCTTATTGCCTTCCTTTCCTATTACCTTCTTCATGATGCCAAACTGACCATTCACCTCTTCAAGGCATGCTTCATCTTTAAGAAGCACCCTAGAGAGAATGGATGGTGGTATACCTCCTCAGTTGGGATGACATGTTGTTTAGGGAGCTCCTTCTTCAATGCACAACTAGAAGGAGAGGTTCTTTTTTGTGTCGATCGAGCAATCCTAGGACTTTGATGCTTCATGGGGTTGTCCTCGACGACTGTAGAATAGGCAGTTGAGGCTCAGAAATGCCATAGAGGAGGGCTTAGAATTTATTTATAGTTGCCTTGCTCTTGCTCTATATATGCTACTTTCATAGCAAAATCTCTATGGCTTGAGCACAACCAATCCTTTAGGTAAGTTTGTAGCCGTGATGCTTTTTACTTTGAATTTTTTTGACCTAACTCCCTTCTTTATCTTTCAACAATGAGGGTAGATGATGAACTTATAGCTCTCTAGTGCATCACCCATAAAGGAAGGCCCCAACTTGCACCTCTATGATGAAGAGAGCTTGAGTCAAGGCAATCTTGCCTAGGCAGCTCTAGGTTCTTCTTGTGGCTCTGCCTAGATGAGTGCACCAAGGAAGGAGGCTTCCTCAAGGGTGCAAGATGTCCCCCCTATGATCAATTGCTTCGAGGGATCTGCCCCTACCTTAGACATCTACCTCCCTCCAAGGTGTAGAAGCATCTCAGAGATCAGCCAAACTTTCCCTACACCGATCGATTCTGGTGACTCTAGCTCTACAAAGGTCCTTGGCAAAGTTTGAGCATGAGGCCCAAGATCCATGATTGGGAGTGGAGAGCACCAAGGTAGCTTGTTGGTTGCTTCATGTGGCGATCCAACCAAAGGACACAAAGGCCATTGACACCTAAGTTCCAGGCTTCTGGATCAAAGACTCATATGATTCTCTTCTCCGAGTAAGTACCAGCTCATCTATCCAATAGTCCCTTTTTCTTTTTTCTTCTTTCTTTCTTGTTTTTGGTTTTCAAATTTTAACACTCTTTTCTAGCTCATCTACTATGTGGATTACTTTGTAAGACTTTTGAAGGAGTCTAGGGATGCATCGAAGGAGCCCAATGCAATGGCCTCGATGGTCGAGGCCTCTAAGTCAAAGGTGGTAGCCAAGGCTGTAGAGGCCAAACTACAAGATGCCCTAACTGAGTGAAAAAAAGATCAAATCGTTGAAAGCCAAAGTCAGGTTAGCTAAACATGAGACTTCGGATGCTAAGGCTTAGGCTAAGGAGAAGGTGACTAAGTCTCTTTGTGCTGTCACTACTTAATGGGAGAAGAAGCTCAAGGCCAAGAACACCAACATGGTCAAAGCTTTTCGAGCCTTAGATGAGTTCAAGGAGCTGATGGCAAAGTACAACATTGATGCTTACTTGGTAAGGCTTGCTAACTACTTCGCAAAGGTGGAGGCCTTGTTTCCAAGTCTTGAAGTTGCCTAGCTTGACAAGGATAGAACTTCCAAAGTCGAGGTGGAAAGATTGGCCATAGCCAAGGTCCCTCTATCCAAGGATGTTCTAGCTAAGGTGGCTATCAAAACTACTCCCTAAGTTGCTCCTGTGATCATAGTGGGTAAGACTGGTACCCCTGCTAAGGAGACCATTGCCCTGATTAATGCTTAGGCCTTTCTCAACTTTTTCCTTTTTTGTACTTGTGCTCAGAATAAGTCAAGGTTATTATTGAGGTTGCATTTTCAGGTATTTTTCAGCTTTAGCCAAGGTAATTTTTATACTGGCCTAATCGATCAAATGTAAAAACTCTTTAGTCAATATAAGTCTTATATTTTCCTACCTTCTAATGTTATTCAATTCATGCTTTATGTTTGTCACTGTATAAAAATAATAGTTAGACTAAACCTTGACATATTCTAAGCTCCCTTTTGCATGCATTCTCCCTCTAGGAGATTGGAAACTTAAACTTCTAAAGTCATTTTTAGATCGATTATTTTTAGGTTTAGGCTTAGATCATCTAAGTCACTATCTCCATTGATGAGGTACTCATTTTTCAAATTTATTTAATTTGTGTCATGTGATGGAATTAATTAAATCAATTCTCAGTGCTGCCTTAGTTGCCATTACCTTAGTGTAGTATTCATGTCAAGATTTTGGGCCCCAAGCTTCCAAATAGATAACAAATTTTCTCATAGCTTGGTGTAGGCCAAATATTTTGTTCAACTTCTTCATGGATAGGGAATGTTTATTAACTGACATGGTGGATCCTAAATTTTATTATTGTTTATAGGACTCCCCAAATCATGGAGGTCGGCCTTACATGAGCTCATCCATGGACAAGAAGTCCAGTTTCAAGCCTCCATGCAATATCAGGTTGGTGATTTATGAAGTCCCAAATCAGGTTATCCCAGCATGAGGTGTCTTAATTGGCTCTTCATGGAATCCATAGGGAGTTTTCTCCTTAGTTGTTGAGAGCCTTTGCTCGACTCATTCGTAGATGAGCACTAGTTGGCTATTATTGGGATCCTCATAAGGTTAACCCGTTCATTATTATAGGTCTTTGCTTGACTTATCCATGGACGGGAAGTGCTAGTTATCATTATTTGGATCCTCATGAGGTTAGCCCCTTCATCATCGTGGGTCTCTACTCGACTCATCCATAAATGAGGAGCACTGGTCGATTATTATTGGTGTCCTCATAAGGTTAGCCCCTTTATCATTGTGGCCCTCTACTCAACTCATCCATGGATAAAGAGTGCTGGTTAGTCATTATCGAGATCCTTGTAAGATTAACTTCATCATCGTAGGTCTCTGCTGGACTCATCTATAGACGAGGAGTGTTGATTAGTTATCGCTGGAGAACACCTTGGCTATTTGCAGTGCTACATCAATAGAACGAGCTACAAAAGAAAGGTTTTTATTTTATTAAGAAATAATAGCTTCATTATTGATAATAAACTCATAAGTTTTTCGCATTCCAAGTTTAAAAAATTGAGTTTCCATCCGATTGGTAAAATTGATAAGTGCCCAGGTGCACCACCTCTTCAACTTGTTATGGTCCTTTCCAATTTGATGACAACTTGCCTTACTCTTCAGGATATGACACTTCAACTCTTTATAGGATAAGGTCCCCTGCTTGGAAGGTTTTCCCTTTGACTCTTGACTTGTAGTAGTGAGCTATTTTCTATTAATAAGTTGCTATCTGAAGCCTGGCTTATTCTCGTGTTTCCTCCAATAAGTCCAAATTTGCTTGAAGGTCTACTGGATTGATCTCTTTGTTAAACTTCTCCACTTTGAATGAAGGAAGACCATTCTTAAGTGGGATGATAGCTTTAGTTCCAACCGCCAAGTTAAAAGGAGTTTTTTAGTGGGGATCCACCATATCATTCAATAAGCCCAGAGCATGATATAGAGCTCATCTACCCGCTGGCCTTTAGCTCGATTAGTTTAATCTTCAATCCCTACAACAAAGTTTGGTCAATTATTTTAGCCTCACCATTACTTTAAGGATGTCCAATAAAAGTCAATCGATGGGCAATTTCGAGCTCCTTGCAAAACTCTGTGAACTTTGGATTATTAAATTGGATTGTCCATGACAATAGCTTATGGTTGGTTGAATAGGTAGATGATGGATTTCCATATGAAGTCCTAGGGTTTTGCTTCAATAATTTGTGCTAATGCTTTTACCTCTATCCATTTTGTAAAGTAATCAATTGCGATGAGTAGAAACTTTTATGAGCTATTACGATTGGAAAAGGCCCAAGTATGTCCATTCCCCACTAGGTGAAGGGCCACAGGGCAGTGATCAACATGAGTGAGACTGTAGCTCGCTACTATATATTGGAGTTTCTTTGGCACTAGTTGCACCTCCTTACAAGATTGGCTATCTTGCTGTAAGGTCAGCCAAAAGTAGCCCTGCCATAGCACCTAATAAGACAAAGATCTATCCCTAAGATGATTGCCATAAATGTCTTTGTACACCTCCCTCAAAGCATAGTTTGCCTTGATCGAGTGCAGGCATTGGAGCAAAGATAGTAAGTAAGACCTCTTATAGAGCCTCTTGTCATGGATGAGATACCAGGATGCTCAGTACTTCAATTTTCTAGCCTCATCAAGATTTGTAGGTAGCATTCTATTTTTTAGGAATTGGACAATTTGGTCTATCTAGCTCAGTCCATGCTCAACCTGCATTATAGGGACCTCTTCGATACTGGGAGTATCTAAGACTTTGAAGTATGAGCTCTTCTTAAGGTCGAAGATCTCCATGGTGGTGAGATTAGATAATAGGTTGGCCCTAGCATTCTCAGCCCTCAGATTTTGTTCAAACTTGAGTGAGGTGAAAGCTGAGGTGAGATCCTTTACATTTTGCAAATACTTAATCATATTGAATTCTCGAGCTTCATAATCTCCTTGTAATTTGCTAGTGACATGCTAGGAGTCACTATAGACCTTCAAATATAAAACCCCCAGATCTTTGGCAATTTTAAGTTCAATAACAAGAACTTTATATTTGGCTTCCTTGTTTGAGGCTTTGAACCTGAAGCACAAGGTATATTCTGTGACCACTCCTTTTGGGCTAATGAGGATTAGTCTTGTTCTGGGCCCCATAGTGCTGATGGATCCATTGGCTTGTAGAGCCTAGCTCTTCTCGACCTCCTCAACTTCGAGCTTGGGGTTGGATAATGAGCTGGGCTTGGCCTTTTCTAAAATTATGTGCTCCAAGATGATGTTCACCAATACCTGACCTTTAATAGACAATTAGGAAAGATATTTTACATTGAACTCTCCTAGTTCAATAGCCTATTTCGCCAACTGACCTGAGGTTTTAGGTTAGTGAAGGATCAACCTTATTGGTTGATTGGTGAGAACAACTACCATGTGTGCTTGAAAATATGGGTGCAGCTTCCTTGCCGAGATGAAAAGCACATACACCACCTTCTTTAATTTGATATACCTAGTCTTTTCATCATGGAAAACTTGGCTAACATGGTAAACATGTTTTTGTTATGTTCTTTCTTATCGGACAAGTATCAAGTTGATTTCTAGGGGTGAGACTGCTAGGTACAAGTGTTGCCCAGGTGGCTTTCCAAGAGAGGGGTGAATTGGGATTAAAAAACTTTTTGCAAGTATGTGCACTTTGAATTCTTTTAGTATAGAAGTAAAGTGTGCAAAGCGAAAGTAAACAAATTAAAGCAATCAAGCAATGTAATCACAATCACAAACACCAAGAAGTAGAGTGGTTCGAAGCAACCGGCTCCTACATCCACTACCCAAGGATCACTTGGGATTTTCACTATATCCCCTAACCGGAATACAGTAGGATTGTTTTACCAGGCTCACAATCCAAACTTATACACTTTGATTTTACCGGGATCATCAAAGAAACCCAAACTCCCTTTGGTTTTACATGGGATCACTAAAGAAAACCCAAACACTTGGTTTCAAACCGAAAAAACCAAGAACCCAAACTTAGGTTTTACAAGGTTCACCTAAAACCTTCAACACTCTCTCTAGATACAGCCCCTTGTTGTTCTAAGAGAGCAAACCAAGATAAAGAATGTAAAATAAGCAACTACAACAAACCAAAGTTGTTTTGATGTTGCCGATGAAGAGCAAAATGAAGTCAAGCTTTAAATACACTTCAATGCTCTTCAAAGCTGCTTCTTCCCTTCTTCAATGAGTGGATTCAATGACGGAGTGGAGTTGGTGAAGCTTTGAATCTCACATGAATGCTCTTTGAGGTAGGTGAAGGAATAACTTGGAAGCTATTCTTTTTCTCAAGAATATTCAGCAATAAATCTTCATTAATTCTTTAATCCTTCAAAAAATAATCCCCTTTATAGTTTTTCAAGTGATATGGCCGTTGTAGGGCCTTGGGAATCATGAAATGGCCGTTGGAGGTGATTTGGCATTCAAATTTCAAATTCTGTAGCTAGTCGTTGAAGTGCGGACAATGGCTCTACGAGCCGGCTCGAGCTCTAAGAGTCGGCTCAAAATCTCAGGAATGCCAAAATCAAAGTTCTGTAGGAGCCGGCTCTTGGCTCCAAACTTTTACTCTTGACAAACATGCATACCTGGAGTCTGCTCTTGATTTGGGAGTCGGCTCTAGGTCTCAGAACTTCAAAAACTATACTTCTATAAGAGTCGGCTCTTGAGCTGGGAGTCGGCTCTCAGTTTTGAAACTCTGAATTTTGCCTCCGTGCCGTGCCGCTTTGAGTCGGCTCTTACAAGTCTTTAAAATTTCCTTCAAGCTTCCCAAAAACTTCATCATTGAAACAGCTAGAAGCTACTTTATATGCTTTATCAAATTATTTACACTTTTAAGCCCATTTTTCATGATTACAACATTCATAACTTAGGGCATTTACAAACTCAATTGAATTTTCTTAAGTGAATATGAATACCATTTTAAAACCAAGGTAATTCATTCCTGCTAAAACTTCTTAAACATTTATAAAGAGTTAGTATCAAATACATGCTCCAATGTTTTGTGATCATCAAAATCATTCCACGGGTCAATAACAAGTATAACACTTTATCTAGTTTTGGTTTGCTAAGAAGTAGTGGGGAGCTGAGGCACACTTTCAGTTCATCAAATGGAACTTAACACTTTTTGATCCATCGGAAATTCTTGGATTATGTGAGAACTTTGAAGAATGGCAAGCTTCTTTTGGCCAATATTGAAAGGAAGCTATTTAGGACTGCTATCCTTCTTGTAAAGCATTGTGCTTCTTTGATAATCCTCGATGGCGCCATTGTTCAAAGGACTTGTATCTTCTCAGGATTTGGTTCGATCTAGTGCTGCAACAATATAAAACTAAGAAATTTACTAAAGATGACTCTGAAGATGCATTTATTTGGATTGAGCTCCATTTGGAAGCACCAAAGCATTGCAAAGGTCTCTCCAAGGTTGGTTATGTGGTGCTCTATAGCCTTGCTTTTGAAAAGTATGCCATCCACATACATTTTCATGTTTCTTCCCATTCACTTCTTGAAGATCTTGTTCATGAGTCTTTGATAAGTTGTTTCTGCATTCTTTAGGCTAAAGGACATGAACCCCTTGAAAGAAAACAGGTGCTAGTGGTTTGACATGTTCCTACACTAGGCATGCAAACAACAGTGGGAGCAGAATGGATTTTAAAAACAATTTTAAAAATCCGCGTAGCGGAAATCTGCTCCGTCCAGAAACTAATCTAATTCTAGTTATAATTAGGCATGTAGGATAATATTAAATATTTATAAAATATTTGAATTAAAAATTCAAATCATGCATGATTAAAAAAAAATAATTTTTTCATACCTTATTCCGGCTTGAATAACTCTGGGATAAACCTGGAATAGGCTAGAATAGCTGGAATATATCTATTCCAGCCTTCTTCCCCGTTGGGCTAAAAGAAGCTCTATTTTTTGCTTGAAAAATGTCGCCAGAACGATGGCTTCCGGACGTCCGTTTGCTCCCAAAATTCAGAAACAGTAACTTGGACAAGTGCTCTTCAATCTCCAATTGAAAACTGCAAGAAAAGGTCAACCAAAAATTTATAAAAAATCACCAAAGTCTGCTGCCAGAAATTCTGCAGCAAAACTGGGCAGCAGACTTTGGCCTTCGATTTGGAGCAGCTGGAGCGATCCTGGCTCGCGTGGCTTGCTCCTAGGAGTAGAAGGATACTCCCTCTAGAGGGGAGACATGCCCGGGGCTCTCGGATCCCACTCCACACGTGGTGCTAGCCACTGGAATTGAATTCGGCCACAGGGAATTTCAGCAACTCTGTTTTGCTGCAGACTTTGATTTGTGCACTCAAAGGGACAAGGAAAACGTCTTTGAAACTCTCCCTCTCACCCTCCAAAACCTAGCCTATAAGAGGAGAGTCTAAGATCTCAATCTGGGGATCTCTCAACCTCTCAAAGAAAGAACAGCAGGTAAAGAGTTTCAGGTTCTTGACGGCTAAACAACTCTCTTCTTCACAGGGGACTGCAGAAAGGTTTTATAGGGCAGCATGGAGAGGGAGATGGAGAGACAGGGAGAGGAAGAGGCAGCAGCTGCCATCACACAAATTAACAGCAGATTAAAAGGGAGTGAAGGCCATCGGGTGGAGAAGAAGAAGGGACGTTGCAGGGAGAGGAGCTGCAAACGTTTGGGCTCCGGACGCTTGGTTTTCTCCTTCCAGCGTGAGAAAATCTAACGTGTAAACCATTTACACGGAGAAATAAAACACTGGTTCAAAGGAAAACCGGTCCAAACCCAAAAATTGGTTCAATCCCATTAAACCACTTGGTTCAATCCAATTAAACTGGTTCAAGCCCAATTAAATTGGTTCAATTGGTTCACAACCAATTGGAGGCCGAAACGAACTCCGAATCAGTTCAAAACTGATTCAGAAAAATCCTGGTGCAGTGCTGGTTAGCCTGGAACAATTTCCGGTTGACACAGACAAGGGCAAGATGGGAAAAAGAGTGCTCAAAAAATACTGTGACCATAAAACCAAGACGATTCCCAATCGTAATCGGTATCCGGATCAGAGAGTAATCCTTTGTGGCGTGTGACCTCATAGGTTCGAACCTAAACGGTAGCACTGGAACAATTCCAGTACCAGCACAGAAAACCATCTAGCAATGGGTCCCGGCATCTAGATAGGTCGAAGATGCAGGAGCAAACTATCGAACCTCTGGCATATGGTTACCGTATAATTCATCCCTTTGACCTCTAATGCTCAGGACGAATGAGATTGGGCTGCCAACCCAGACAGAGTCAGTCCACTACATGTCTCAACCTCGCAAGCCCAGTGACTCTTCACTAGGGCTACCCCGACCGAGGATTTGCTAAATTGAGATACCGCGATACATTCAATCCAAACTATTTGGACAGGTCAATTCCATCTTGGTCCATCACTGCTCCACAAGTACTTGCCTATACCCAGAAACCTTCCATCACCGGATTAAAAATCCGGGTAGTCCGGCACCAAAGCATAGGGAGTTGCTTGCAAGCTACCGTGATGACCTCAGGTCAGAGGGACACATATACCCATATCCAATCGTGAGTTTCCCTTTGGCAGAAAGGGGCTGCACGGAGTCACGTTCAATGAGATATTACATATCCCACTTGTAGATCACATCAGTGTCACCACACTCATTTGGTCAAGAGGACAACCAAACGATGTGAACTACAACAACCTATACTTGATATATTACCGTCCAGTACAGTATATCCTTTGGTTGTGAACAGGGTTTAAGGACCAGTCGATACATCCTCTCTGTATCAAAGTCAGTGTAGTCTTAAGGACTTCATCACATGGAAAGAGTTCATTTCAGGGAATACAATATGTGATGAGATGCCAAAAAATAATATTTTATTAATTCAAAGAAAGAGTATAATATTTAGCTCAACCGCCTACAACCCAGGCGATTGGCTTTGGGACACAATTTCCAACAACTCCCACTTGTACTAAAGCCAATCAGAAGAGTATCTAATACACATTTCCCATTTACAATAGTCGAACTGTTTTATTCTGAGGACTTTAGTGAAGGGGTCGGCCAGATTTTCTTTTCCATCGATCTTCAAAAGATTGATGTCGCCTCGTTCTACGATCTCTCATACGAGGTGGTAGCGCCGCAGTATATGCTTGGTGCGGTGATGAGCTTTAGGCTCCTTAGCTTGAGCAATGGCTCCAGTGCTGTCACAGTACACCAGAACAGGACCATCTAGGGAAGGTGCCATCTCTAGCTCTCCAAGGAACTTCCGCAACCACATAGCTTCCTTTGCTGCATCTGATGCTGCAATATATTCTGCTTTGCATACCGAGTCTGCAACAGTTGTCTGCTAGGAACTTTTCCAGCAGATCGCTCCTCCATATAGGGTAAATACAAACCCTGACAAACTCTTGCTATCATCTCTATCCGACTGGAAACTGGAGTCAGAGTACTCCACAAGTTTCAAGTCAGGTTCTCCATAAATCAGCCATTGATCTTTAGTATTTCTCAAATACTTAAGGATAGACTTAACCACCTTCCAATGCGCCTCACCTGAGTCAGACTGGTATCTGCTCACTACTCCTAATGAGTATGCCATGTCTGGTCTAGTACAAGTCATAGCATATATGATAGAGCCTACTGCAGAAGCATAAGGTACTCTACTCATGCGCTCTCTTTCCTCAGGAGTTGTCGCACAATCCTTCTTGGAAAGAGTAATTCTAGAACCTATCGGGAGATAGCCTTTCTTGCAATTTTCCATGCTGAACCGTTTCAGCACGGTGTCAATGTACGTAGACTAGGACAGTCCCAAAAGCTTTTTAGATCTATCTCTATAGATCTTCATACCTAGTATGTAAGAAGCTTCACCCAAGTCCTTCATGGAGAACTGAGATGATAACCAGACCTTTATTCCTTGTAATGCTGTGACATCATTCCTGATTAAGAGAATATCGTCAACATATAGTACTAGGAATACTATCACAGAACTATTAACCCATTTATAGATGCACGATTCTTCTCCGTTCCTAACGAAGCCATACGATTTGATACAGCTATCAAACCGTAAGTTCCAACTTCGAGATGCTTGCTTGAGTCCATAAATGGACCTCTGCAACTTGCATACTTTTGATTCATCTGTGGATGTGAACCCTTCAGGCTGTATCATATACACCTCCTCTTCTAGCTCCCCATTTAGGAAAGTGGTTCGGACATCCATCTGCCAGATCTCGTAATCAAAATATGTTGCCAAAGCAAGCATGATCCGAATGGACTTGAGCATTGCCACAGGGGAGAAAGTCTCGTCATAATCGATACCATATCACTGACGATACCCCTTGGCAACCAGACGGGCTTTATAGGTCTCTACCTTTCCATCTGTGCCCCTTTTCCTCTTGAAGATCTATTTACACCCGATAGGTTTTATACCTTCAAGCAGATCAACCAATGTCCAAACATTGTTGATTTCCATGGACTCCATTTCGGATTGCATGGCTCCAAGCCATGCCTCAGAGTCAGATCTCTGAAGAGCATCCATATAGGTGATCGGATCCTCATTGTTCTCATCGAGCTCAATGGGATCGCCGTCCCGGACCAAGAAACCGTATTATCTGTCTGGCTGACACGGTATTCTACCGGATCTCCTAATGGGTTCTGGGTGTGATTCAATCACAGCCGGTTCTACGATGTCCTTAGAGTGTGCAGGTTCTTCTATTGGCTGAACTTCATCAAGTTCAATCTTAGAAGCTAAAATTCCTTCTCCAAGGAATTCCTTTTCCAAAAATATAGCTCTAAGAGCAACGAACACCTTTTGTTCATTCTCCAAGTAGAAGAAATACCCTTTGGTTTCCTTAGGATAACCAATGAATAAACACCGATCAGACCTAGGACCAAGTTTGTCTGAGTCTAAATGCTTTACGTAAGCCGGACAACCCCAGACCCGAAGGTGTGAGATTGAGGGTTTACGTCCAGTCCACATCTCATACGGAGTGGAGACAACAGACTTACTTGGAACATCATTTAATAAGTAACAGGCTGTCTGAAGCGCATATCCCCAAAAGGATAGCGGTAGAGTTGCAAAGCCCATCATGGATCGAACCATGTCCAACAAGGTTCGATTCCTCCTTTCGGACACACCATTCAACTGTGGTGTTCCTGGAAGAGTCCACTGAGAGAGAATTCCATTCTCCTCAAGATATGTCAAAAAAGCACCAGATAAGTATTCACCACCTCGATCAGATAAGGGTTTTAATACTTTTTCCAGTTTGCTTTTCTACTTTATTACGGTATCGTTTGAACATTTCAAACGACACAGACTTATGTCTTATTAAAAAGACATAACCGAACCTTGAAAAGTCGTCTGTAAAAGTAATGAAATATTTGTATCCTCCTCTGGCACTAACTGTCATCGGTCCACATACATCAGTATGTATTAGACTTAGAAGTTCTGTAGCTCGTTCACCCTTTTCCAGAAAAAGGTGACTTGGTCATTTTACCAAGTAAACAGGATTCACAAGTGGGCAGTGATTCAGAATCACTGACCTCGAGGAGTCCATCTCCTCGCATCTTGTTTATCCTATTTTGGTTAATATGACCTAGCCTACAGTGCCAAAGATACAAATCGTTGACATTATCTAACATTAGGCGTTTGCTAGAAGTGTACATTACACTAACAGGCCTTGATAGTACATATATGCCATTATTTAATCTAGCTTTCATTATCACAGAGTTATTCAAAATAACATTGCAAAAATCTCCCTTTATTGATAGTTCAAAGCCACAATTGGCCAAAAGGCCTACAGAGATTATGCTCATAATGAAACTAGGACAATAGTGACAGTCGACTAGTTTGATAGTACAAGACTCAAAGACTAGACGCAGAACTCTGACCGCCAGTACTGGAACACGATTTCCATTCCCGACGCTCAGAAACTGTTCTCCATCTTCAAATCTTCTGCTAACTTGAAGTCCCTATAACGAATTACAAACGTGAATTGGACTACTAGTATCTAATACCCAGTTAGCAGTATCAACAATTGAGTAATTACAAGGTTTTATCATATAAATACTTTGTTCAGCAGACTTCTGCTTCCTTGGCCTATTCGGATCAAGGGATGCAATATAAAGAGGACAGTTCCTTTTCCAGTGTCCCTTCTTCTTGCAGTAGAAACACTCTGCAGAAGATTGATCAGCCTTATACTTCCTGGTCTGACTAGGGCCAGGAGCACTCTGCACCTTCTTTCCCTTTTTATTGATTTTCTTCTTCCCTTTCTTAAAGGGACGACGACCTCTACTTCCTCCCACTAAATTCACCACCCCCTTATTCAGTTGGTGGTCTTTCTCGAAAGTTTGCAGCAACCCCAAAAGATCATGGTAGTTGACTGCAGGCTTGTTCATTTTGTAATGATCGAGAAAATCAATATAGGAGGAGGGAAGAGAATTCAGGATCGCATCCTTGCCGATCTGCTCATGCAAGGGGCATCCGAGTTTGCCCAGCTTTTCAATCAGCTCGATCATGTACAATACATGATCAGTGACTGAACCACTATTCGGCATCTTGGAGTTGTAGATGGCACAAGACACTTTGTACCGTTCTACATCATCCGGGGTGCCGAAGGATTCCTTCAACTTTTGAAGGATTTCATCAGGTTGGGCCTCCTCGAATTTGCGACTGAACTCGTCGTTCATCGCCGCTAACATAATGCAACGGACAGTAGTCCGATCAGAGACCCACTTCAAATAAGCATCTCTGACCACACTCCGTGCATTAGCGGGAGGGATTTCAGGTGCCGGATCCGTTATCACATAAAGGATCCGTTCATGCTCCAGAACAATTCTCAACCTTCGATACGAACTATCAAAGTTGTGACCCTTTAACTTCTCGTTGTCGAGAAGTATCCGGAGCGATAAATTAGAAGACATCTGAAAAGAAAATAAGACCAAATTAGTGTATGAATTAATAATTTAATCAAAAGACTGAACTTTAGTCTAAAGGTTTCTCCCACTAATTTTTTAGATTGGTAGCCTCTAACTCCAATCCATGAAAACACTTTTTCAAGTGGGTACTGAAATCCAATAGGCCTCGCATGAGCCCGACTTTGGCCGGCTCACCCATACGAGCCTAAAGGTAGGTTCGTAAACCAATTGTTTCCCTAAACAATTTTCAGTATTTCATTTTGCCCCAGAGAACACACCAATCGGCCTTGGGGCCTCCTATTGCGGGTCTCTGGTTAGGTCCAACCATTAAAATGACAAATCCAATGCTTCCAGCTAACTAAAGACCAAGCCCGACTTTGGTTGGCCCACCTGGTCCCGTTAAGGAGGTTGCACTGAACCATCATCGATCAGATAGAAATTCCAGTCGTCGGATGTACACCCGTTCTATGGAACTGTCGATGTACACCAAGCTAGTGGACATATTTCTAACTGACTTAATGGGAGGCTAAGACACTGTCAACACCTTGACTTAGTCTTTTTAAGGACCTAATAATTTTAGAGGATTTTTAGTTATGACAGAAGAAAAGACAAGGACATGGATCATCCTCCCACTGAATCAATCAGATTCCAGGAGGGTTGATATAAATCAACAAATTGATCCATGGGCACCTATAGATCAGTCAGACCGATCAACCTGGGTGACATGGGTTAACTCGAGTCATTGAGCTTTTCCAATCAGTTCTGGTCGACTCGACTAGCCAGGTAGGTGAGATCATGGGTGAGTATCCGTCATTAACCATCTTTCCTAGACACCAACCAAGTTGGCCAGGAAAGAGGTAGCCTCATACAACCATGATCACAATACCAAACCTACCTCGACACCAGTCAGTTTACCAGACTCGATCAGATTAGCCTAAAGACTTGGGCGTTCACTGAGCCACTAATTGGATCCATTTTAGATGAACGGATCAACTAATCTAACTATTAGATATTTCTAAAGAAGGGCCTTAAACAACTTTTGTTAATCTTGTAATCCGGTTCAACTAAACTTAGGTCTAACCGAGTTATGGACCCAACTAGTCAGCTAACCCAATTAACCCAAAATGGCTTATGCAAATTTTGATTAGATTTCATAAACCTAAAAAAATTTTTAATAAGCCAAACACTTTAATTAAGTCTCTATGTAAAACAATTTTATATAAAAAAAAATCATGCATCAAGATATTTTACACATATTTTATATTCATATTAAACATGCCTAAAATCATGTATCACCAAATTAAAATAATTTTTAATTTTTAATATTCTTTAAGGATCCTTCTGAAGAGGCCAACATAGACGATCCGCATCGTGTCAAAGATACACGGTCATGGTGAAGGTCTCAACTAGGTTCCAAAAAAAAATTTGGATACATATTAGATTAAACCAATTTTAATCTATTAAACATGCATACTAGATTAGATTATACATGCAACCTGGCTCTGATACCACTGAAAGAAAACAGGTGCTAGTGGTTTGACATGTTCCTACACTAGGCATGCAAACAACAGCGGGAGCAGAATGGATTTTAAAAATAATTTTAAAAATCTGCGCAGCGAAAATCTGCTCCACCCAGAAACTAATCTAATTCTAGTTGCAATTAGGCATGTAGGATAATATAAAATATTTATAAAATATATGAATTAAAAATTCAAATCATGCATGATTAACAAAAATAATTTTTTTCATACCTTATTCTGGCTGGAATAACTCTGGGATAAACCTGGAATAGGCTGGAATAGCTGGAATAAATCTATTCCAGCCTTCTTCCTCGTTGGGCTGAAAGAAGCTCTATTTTTGGCTTGAAAAACGTTGCCAGAACGATGGCTTCCGAACGTCCGTTTGCTCCCAAAATTCAGCAACAGCAACTTGGACAAGTGCTCTTCAATCTCCAATTGAAAACTGCAAGAAAAGGTCAGCCAAAAATTTATAAAAAATCACCAAAGTTTGCTGCCAGAAATTCTACAGCAGAACTGGGCAGCAGACTTTGGCCTTCGATTTGAAGTAGCTGGAGCGATCCCGGCTCACGTGGCTTGCTCCTAGGAGTAGAAGGATACTCCCTCTAGAGGGGAGACATGCTCGGGGCTCTCAGATCCCACTCCACACGCGGTGCTAGCCGCTGGAAGTGAATTCGGCCACAGGGAATTTCAGCAACTCTGTTTTGCTGCAGACTTTGATTTGTGCACTCAAAGGGACAAGGAAAATGTCCTTGAAACTCTCCCTCTCACCCTCCAAAACCTAGCCTATAAGAGGAGAGTCTAAGCTCTCAATCTGGGGATCTCTCAACCTCTCAAAGAAGGAACAGCATGTAAAGAGTTTCAGGTTCTTGACGGCTAAACAACTCTCTTCTTCACAGGGGACTGCAGCAAGGTTTTATAGGGCAGCAGGGAGAGGGAGATGGAGAGACAGGGAGAGGAAGAGGCAGCAGCTGCCATCACACCAATTAACAGTAGATTAAAAGGGAGTGAAGGCCATCGGGTGGAGAAGAAGAAGGGACGTTGCAGGGAGAGGAGCTGCGGACGTTTGGGCTTCGGACGCTTGGTTTTCTCCTTCCAGCGTGAGAAAATCTAACGTGTAAACCATTTACACGGAGAAATAAAACACCGGTTCAAAGGAAAATTGGTCCAAACCCAAAAATTGGTTCAATCCCATTAAACCACTTGGTTTAATCCAATTGAACCGATTCAAGCCCAATTAAATTGGTTCAATTGGTTCACAACCAATTAGAGGTCGAAACGAACTCCGAATCAGTTCAAAACTGATTCAGAAAAATCCTGGCGCAGTGCTGGTCAGCCTGGAACAATTTTCGGTTGACACAGACAAGGGGAAGACGGGAAAAAGGATGCTCAAAAAATACTGTGACCATAAAATTGAGATGATTCCCAATCGTAATCGGTATCCGGATCAGAGAGTAATCCTCTGTGGCGTGTGACCTCATAGGTTCGAACCTAAACGGTAGCACTGGAACAATTCCAGTACCAGCACAGGAAACCATCTAGCAATGGGTCCCGACGTCCGGATAGGTTGAAGATGCAGGAGCAAACTATCGAACCTCTGGCATATGGTTACCGTATAATTCATCCCTTTGACCTCTAATGCTCAGGACGACTGAGATTGGGCTGCCAACCCAGACAGAGTCAGTCCATTACGTGTCTCAACCTCGCAAGCCCAGTGACTCTTCACTAGGGCTACCCCGGCCGAGGATTTGCTAAATTAAGATACTGCGAGACATTCAGTCCAAACTTTTTGGACAGGTCAATCCATCTTGGTCCATCACTGCTCCACAAGTACTTGCCTGTACCTAGAAACCTTCCGTCACCGGATTAAAAATTCAGGTAGTCCTGCACCAAAGCACAGGGAGTTGCTTGCAAGCTACCGTGATGACCTCAGGTCAGAGGGACACATATACCCATATCCAATCGTGAGTTTTCCTTTGGCAGAAAGGGGCTGCACGGAGTCACGTTCAATGAGATATCACATATCCCACTTGTAGATCACATCAGTGTCACCACACTCATTTGGTCAAGAGGACAACCAAACAATGTGAACTACAATAACCTATACTTGATATATTACCGTCCAGTACAATATATCCTTTGGTTGTGAACAGGGTTTAAGGACCAGTCGATACATCCTCTCTGTATCGAAGTCGGTTTAGTCCTAAGGACTTCATCACATGGAAAGAGTTCATTTCAGGAAAATACAATATGTGATGAGCTGCCAAAAAATAATATTTTATTAATTCAAAGAAAGAGTATAATATTTAGCTCAACCGCCTACAACCCAAGCGATTGGCTTTGGGACACAATTCCCAACACCTGTAACAAAATAAACACTGATCAGTAGAAAGACAATTTTTCTTCATCTCCGGGTTCCATATAGATTTGATTGTAGTCAAAGGTATCCATGAATGAGAGAAGTTGGTGGCCCAAGGTAGCATGCACTAGCTGGTCAATCCAAGATAATAGATGATGTCCTCTAGGCATGTCTTATTAAGGTTGATGTAGTCAATACATAAGCACCACTTCCTATTTACCTTCTTAATGAGCACAACATACACTAGTCACTCTAGATAGTCTAACTCTTGAATGAAGCCATTTATTTCTTCTTCTATCACCTTTTGCTATTTTGGTGCAAAGTTTCTCTTCTTTTATTGAACTAGCCTATGCTTAGGATTAATATTTAGGTGATGCATGATGACTTTAGGATCTATGCCTAGCATTTCTGAAGCTGACTAGGCAAACACATCCATGTTGGCTCAGAGAAATGAAGCTAGGTGGTGGTAGTTCTCCTTATCAGGTAGGAGTACTATTAGTACTATAGGTCTTCCATCAGCTCCCCTCTTTGCCCCTTTATCTCATCTAGGACATCTAGCTCTTCCCCCAAATGAGGTTTTGTGAGTGTTTTGCCATGCAAAGTTGCCATGTAACATTTCTTGGCCAACACTTGATCTTGCTCCTCAACGATGCCATAGGGGATAGAGAACCTAACTAGAAGGTGATATGTTAATACCATGTCTCAAAGAGCATTTAACCTAGGTCGGCTTAGTATGATGTTATAAGTGGATGGGACCTTTATGTTGTGACCACCATGCTCATGCATGGACTTGAGGACACCAGTGAAAAGGCAGTCAACCAAATTTCATGATAATCCGATATCATTTGGATAGCCAACACCAAGCCCTAGGTCGCTGGGAATCAAGAACCTTGTTGTAGTGACCCAATTTGTGTCTCCACTATTCATTAGATCTTGAATGCACTTCCAAATCTCAAATTCCATCCCCAAACACCTTAAGAACTAGCACTAGAGGCATGGTACCTTGGGGCTTGAATATCTGGATAGAAAACTTGGATAGAGGAGAGTCCTTGTGTGATAAGACTCCTTAGCAGCATCTTCTTGAACAGCCTTGATCCCTAGAAGCCTTCAAACTTGTCCAACACCCCATGAACCTTCCAGATCACTTCCATATCTGAACACCCTTATTTGGGACCTCAAACCAGTGTGAAATACTCCCTCCAAGTTTTTTAGTCGAACTCCAAACAGGTGGGACAAAGGGCGGCTCCAAATCCTTGTGCACTAGGGATTCCTAGTTTCACTAGGAATCCTAGCACTAGCCCTTTCCTCTTCTCTAATGTCTCCCACACCTTTAAGATGTGTTCTATATTTGATCCATCTCCTATTAGGACCTTGAATCAATGAGAAAATAACTAGGAACACCTTAGATTGATTGAAAATAGGAAAAAGAAGGAATGGCATCAAAATCTCCTTAGGTACTAGTCTTCATGCTATGCACCCCCTCTTGGAAAAAAGGGGGTGCACGTGAAGTTTCCTTCTACTGCCTTGCTGCTTCTCCTTGGATGATGTGCAATACCAAAGAGAGGGAGAGAGATTATAGAGAAGATGAATTCTATTATTCATTTAAGTTTGGTTTACATATAGTGTCCTTTTATAGACTGAAGGGTTCTCCTAATCCAAATAGGACTAGAAACACAATCCTAAACTCAACTCTAATTCTTCTATGGCTAATCTAATCAAGAGAGTACTCATCAAGCCCATTTACACCCATGCCTTGACCCACTCTTATACCTACTTGGATTCAAACCTGATCCAACATGGATTATCCCTTTTAAGATCCAAAATCCTAGACCTTGAACCAGTGGAAGGCTGAACCTCCACCCTAGGACCAACCCGATCCAGTCCTAGGATCTAAATCAATCCTAGACTCTTGGAGCCATTACCATAACTCCTCTCCTATCCTTTCAAGGATTAGGAGTATCATACTTATACCAACAATGCCCACCTTTGTGCCCACAAGCCTTGGCATGCTCCGTGCGATCCATCTACATGACCTACTACCATCATGCTATTGCTGCACACCTTGAAAACTTCCTATGCAAACTCCAATGCCATTGCCGATCCCTTCAATCCTAGAGGCCTTTGAATGATTGCCTTCACCTGGACTGAAGCTCCTTGCTTGTATTCAGACATCCTCCTGCATCCTGTTGGCATCTTCTTCTTCACTTGCACCAATCATTGCTTCAGCTTTTCTTGGAGGGATTGTAAGTTGCCTGTCCTAGCTCAAACCCACCAATCTCTCTTGGGGATCACATTAGCCTTTTTATAGGTATCTGGGCCCTCTTTCACTGTGACCAAACTTTTGACACAGTCTTCCTAGAGCCACACCTTTTTGGTGCCCACACAACTTATATCGACCTATGCAGTGTATCACCACCACTGGTACTGGAATCGATACCTTTTCCTGCACCTCTTGGCTCTAAATCTATGCCAACCTCCCTCAATCTATGGAGGCACCTTTGGCTAGTGGTCTACCTGAATGCTAACTCCTCCTGGTTCCCCTACAGAAGTAAAAACAATACCAAGATTAGTTGTCCAAAGCTGTCTTGCTGGGCCTCCTGCTACACCTCCACATTCGCTGCTCCCGTTTTATACCCTCCACCCTTTGTAGATCCCCCTGAAATTTCCAAGAGAAACTCTTCCTCCTTTGAACTAGTAGCAACACTCTGAGAATCAGCCATCTTCATATCTCAAGGCTTCATAAATCCTACTTTGGTAGAACCATTGAAGGTAGCCCAACTACTTTGCTGCCTTCGCACATCTGAAGGTTGTATAGTTGCTTTTTCAGCTCCACCTCAACCATAATTCCTTAGATAACCCTCTTCCAGTATGCCATATACTCTTCATCCATCAAAGTGCCCCTTGCTATCCATCTTCACTAAAGACTCTGCTGCGAATTTGTCATACACTCTGGCCTTTCTTCCAAGACCGGATCTAATCAAAGTTGGACCTAAAAGTCTGCCACCAAAATCTTCCACCCTAGGAAGCTTCCCTTCTTGTTAAGCCTCTCAACCTTCACCTTCAACCTGCTGCTCCTAGTTGGCCAAACCACAACAATAAAAGGTAGATCTGAAGCATACCATGGAATAGGTGCAAATTTTAGCAAACCTAAATAAAATTGTAGCAATCTTCTTCCTTCCTTCTTAGATTTTTCTCCTATTCCCCACCCTCAAAACCTAACCTCTAGAGGCTCCTCTCCTTGCCTCCTACCTGGACTAGGAGTCTCACTAGGTTTTGAAACTTGGGAGCAATAGAAAGACCCAAGAATGGCTTGCAGTACAAATTTTGTTTTGAACAGGATTTCTGTAGCACCATGTTCCTCCCTTCCATGCTCACCTGGCTCTGATACCAATTGTTGTGACTGCCATGCTCATGCATGGACTTGAGGATACCAGTGAAGAAGCACTCTACCATATTTCATGATAATCTGATGTCATTTGGTTAGCCAAATACTAAGCCCTAGGTCGTTATGTGTCAAGAATCCTACTGTAGTGACCCAATTCATGTCTCCATAATCATCGGACCTCAGACATGCTTCTAGATCTCAAAAACCACCCCCAAACACCCTAAGAACCAGAGATAGAGGTATGATACCTTGGGGCTTGAGGATTTGGATCGAAAACCATGGATAAAGGAGAGTCCTTGTGTGACAGGACTCCTTAGTAGCATCTCCTTGCAGCAACCTCGATGCCAAAAAGCCTTCAAACTTGTCCAACACCCCACAAACCTTCTGGATCACTTCTAGATCTAAAAAATCTTGTTTGGGACCTTAAACTAGCATGGAATAAGCCTCCAAGTTTCTTGGTCGAACTCTAAATAGGTGAGACAAAGGGCAGCTCCAAATCCTTGGATGCTAGGGATTCTTAGTTTAATTAGGAATCCTAGCACTAGCCCTTTCGTCTTCTCTAATATACCTCAGATCTTTAGGACATTTTCCAGACCTGATACACCTCCTATTAGGACTTTAAATCAATTAATAAATAACTAGGAATATCTTAGATCGATTGGGAATAGGAAGAAGAAGAAATGGCATCAAGATCTCCTTAGGTGTTAGTCTTCATACAGCATTCCCCCTCTTGGAAAAGAGAGGGCACTCATGAAGCCTCCTTCTACTGCCTTGTTGCTACTCCTTGGATGGCATGCAATACTAAAGAGAGGGAGAGAGATTAGGAAGAAGATGGATTTTATTATTCCTTCAAGTTATATTTATATATGGTATCCTTTTATAGACCAAAAGGTTCTAATCCAAATAGGACTAGAAACACAATCTTAAATCTAACTCTAATTCTTCCAAGGATAATCTAATTAGAAAAGCACTCATCCAAGCCCATGTATAGCTATGTCTTGACCCACTCTCATACCTACTTGGATCCAAACTTGATCCAACATGGATTAGCCTCCTCAAGATCCAAAATCTTGAACCTTGAGCCCGTGAAGGGCCAAACCTCTACTCTATGACCAACCTGATCTTAGCACTAGGATCCAAACTGATTCTAGACTCCTGGAGTTATCACCATAGCTCCTCTACTAAGGCTTAGGAGTACTACACATGTGCAACACTTTGTGAGCAAGAAGTTGACCCGAATAATGATTTGTATTGGAGCTTAGCCCGCAGTTAATAGTATGCTAATAATGTCCTCTACAAGTACTATATTCTCAGTAAATCGAGTAATAGGGAGTTAATCCTTTTAAGCTACCTAATCCCAAGACAAGCTCATCCTGATAAAAGCATCATAAAATAATATATTTGTTGAGCTTTCATTATTAATTAAAATATGTCGTACATTATAGCCAGTAATGTTTATAGTAACTATAATGGCTCATCATGTGGACATTCCACCCCTTGGAGGTTGGTGCTAGAAAAGGCAATTTCATCTTTAGTTCTCCTATTTTGAGCTTCTTCTTCACTTTAGCTCGGCTTAGTGACCTAGTACCCAATTAGCCCCTTAGAAATCATGTTAATATCTCCTCGTGGTGGTCTATTCTTCTAGAGATCTTCATGCTGATGTGGTCTAAACCTGGCTTTATTTGGATATGGTCATTGATCCATGTATCGCCTAAGCCACCCATGCTTGGTGAACTACTAAATTTCATCCTTCAGCTACTTAAACTCCTCAGTGTTATGACTATGGTCATGGTGGTACCAATAGTATTTCCTCGAGTCTCACTTATCTAGCAAGATTACCATCCTCCTCAACCAAGGTAAGCCTCCTTGGTTCTATATTTCGATGAGTATTTACATCCAAGGTGTGTTAAGAGGGGTGTACTTCCTGATCTTCAAAGTGGAGTTCAAGATTGGCAGTATCGAGGTGGGGTTTTCATTCTACCATGATGGAGTTTAGGATTGATATGACTTCCTACTTCAATGACCTTCATGCTTCTATTCCTTGTTCTTGTTTCTAGTTTCTTCCTTCTCCACCTGGGGCTTGCCATTAGCTATTTCTCCATGTCGAGCCCAAACTTCCTTGGCATTGGCATACTTTTTTTCTCTTACCAATATTTTGGAGTAATCCTTTGGATATCACTTCTTGAGCAAGAAGAGGAAAACATTCTTAAGGAAACCACCTTTAAGCATAGTCATTGTTGTGCCCATTGATGGGGACATTGAGCCAGTTCAGATCCAGCTAGTCCAGACCCAGCAGCCAGCCCAGATCTCGGTGCCAGCCCAGTATGGATCTTGATGTATTTTTTATTTATTTATTTATTTTTTTTTATTATGGGTGTACGTGGGATTTGGGATATCTCCGAATCGGAGATTAGTTTTATTTAGGGTTATCGGAATCTCTTATAGTTCCGATTATTTTGAGATTATTTAGGGATTTAGCTTTAGCGATAGTTTCTTGTTTTAGGTTTATTTAAGATCATATTCTTGATAAAAAATAGAAGCGAAGAAAAAATATTTGAAAGAAAACCTTGGGTGTTTCCCGACTCCTCCCCTCTTCTTCTTCTCCCTGATTCTTTTTTCCTCTCCCGGTTCTTCTCCTCTTCCCCTGTCTCTTCTCTCTTCTGATTCTCCCCTTCTTTGTCTTACTGGATTTTCTTTCCTCTTCTCCCCGGATCCTCTCAACCGAGCCAACCACCCCGCCGACTGTAGATCTCCCTCGGACCACAGCCGTTTCCCCCCCCCCACCTGTGCACGTCATCGCCAAGCGTCTCCGCCACAGACCTCCCGTGAAGCCTCCTGCCGGATCCACCAGGCCGATCCCAGCGGTCGTCGCATCTTCCCCCCGTCCGTGTCGCCGCCTCCGCCCAGCGCCACCGCTGGAGAAGCACCGCCGGTCTTCCTCCTCCCTCCCGACCGTGCGTCACTACAGCCGAAGGTCGCCTCCGCCAGTTAGACGCCGGCTCCGCCAGGTCACTCCCAGCGATCGTCGCCTTTCCCCGCCTGTGGTCGCCTACGGCCGCTGCGATGCCTCACCGCCCCGGCCGTTCGTGAACGACGCTCTGCCCGAAGCCATCTCCTCCGGTGCCATCGTTCGCCTGCAACCCGTCTCACGCCCTCCACTATCGAAGTCCCTGCCGCCGAGTCCTCCCACGAGTCACCTCCAGTCGCCGGTGACTTCACTCCGCAAGCCACCGCACGACCGCCGCCTGCGCCGGTCCGTCTCTTCTACCCGTGCAAGCCGAGCGCCTCTTCCGTGAAGCCCTCCGCCATCTCTTCCGTGAAGCCCCCCCTGCCAGAACTTCTCCGCTCCGCCGTCGCCAGCCGATCTCCACCGACAGCTGCTCAGTACCGTCGCCGGTGAATCTGGCCGCTGAAAGACAGCACGAACATCAAAGCCGCTCCATTCTCTGCTGCCGAATTCTGCACCGCACAGATCCCAGAGCACACGGATCCCAGAGCGCACGGATCCCAGAGCATAGATTTCAAAGCAATGGATTTTAATTAAATTTTATTTGGAATTTATTCTTCACTTGTATTTTCTTGGCGTTCCAGGTCCATCGGCTTCTGATCTACCTCATTCGTGAACTACTGGTCCGGACTTTGGACAATCTCGGGATGATCTCCCTCTTCCAACTTTCGTGAGATTCCGTGTTTTTTCGGGTGAGATCCACTTTGATAACCTGACCCAATTGTTTTGCTGGTTATTTCTATTTAATTAGATTTAACTTAATTAAATTGGACATCCTAATCTAGAGATCATTTCTTAATGATCACGGTCCGACACTGATCTTGATATCAGAGTTTTCGGTCCCGCATCAATTTGGTATCAGAGCAATAGGTTAGGTTAGGGTCAATTTTAATTTTGCATGACAACTAGGTCAGGAAACAAATATCAATCAGAACATTCTTCCGTAGATAACAAAATGGATCCCAGTTTAGAAGCTGCCCTTCAAGTAATCATGGGTAAACTCGAAAAAATTGACAGCAAGTTAGGATCTTTAGATGCCAGGGTATTAACTCTTGAAGAGGAACGACTAATGAACACCAATTACCCTATTAGAAACTCTTCATCAAGAGTTACAGATCCTAGAGTTCCAGATCCTAGAGATCCTAGAGACCGAAATGACTACCTAGATCATGATAGTGGTCGTACTCAAATCCTTCGACCTGACCCTAGGGATCGACATGATTATCCAGGTAATCAACCAACACTTAGGTCTTATCACAACCCAATCGATAAAGATGAACGAATCATGAGGAGTGTTAAGATTGACGCCCCAAGTTTTGTAGGTTGCCTGGACCCCAAAGAATATATTGACTGGGAAGCTAATATGGACCATTACTTCTCCTGGTATGATATGTCTGAGGACAGAAAAGTTAGGTTTGCCCAAATGAGATTGTTAGGCCAAGCAAAGCTATATTGGCACAATGTCCAGAGGTTAGCCATTCATAGGAGACAGGACCCTGTTGGAACATGGGATGAGATGAAGGACAAGCTTCGAGAGAAGTATCTTCCTGCATCTTATCAACAGCAACTTTTGGATCAATGGCAAAGGTTGACCCAAGGAACTGGACTTGTAAATGATTACATCGATAAATTTGATGAATACCTTATGCGATGTAATGTGCATGAAGACCCATCTGTCACTTTATCCCGGTTTAGAGCTGGTCTGAGAGTGGATATCCAAAAGGAATTGTTTTTGAGAGAAGTTTATAGTCTAGAGCAAGCATATCAATTAGCTCAAGACTATGAAAGATTTCAGCAAATGTCTATCACTCGTAGATCTGAACCTTCTAGACCAGGAATTTTAGGTCCAAGGCCTACTAGCATGAACCTAGCCCCGACTGGTCCACAACCTAACATTAGTCAGGCCCCTGGTAGTCGACCCTCGAGAGATGACAAAGGAAAAGGGATTATAGGAGAAACTTCCCGTGGAAGTAGCTCTAAGATCCACTGCTTTAGATGTAATGGGATAGGTCATGTAGCTAGCCAATGTCCATCTAGAACCTTGCATATAGGGACACTTGAAGAACAAGAAGATCTAGGTGATGTCCTTGAAGAAGAAGTTTACACTGCTGACCCAGGATTAGCCGATGCCTACGAAGAGCAAGACCATGAGGTTGGAGCTGAAAAACAATTAGGAGTTAATTTGATTAATAATTTGGATCTAATTGAATATAAAGAACCAGCATTGACACCTGGTGATGTATTTGAGCCTGCATTCCTTGAGAGTGATCATCTTTTTGAGAGTCCACTTTTCCAAAAGAGAGGACAACATGATGTGATTAAACGAATTTTGGACGAGGAGATCAAGTCTTCAAGGAGTCAAAATTGCTACCGCTACCTGGTTCACTGGCGAGGCAGACCAAAGTCAGAGGACTCCTGGATTACTGAAGAGGAGCTGCAGAACATTGATCCAAATTTATTTGAGCACCTCCAGCCTGACTCGACAGAGTCGAGTTCTCCCCACCACAGGGAAAATGATGGGGACATTGAGCCAGTTCAGATCCAGCCAGTCCAGACCCAGCAGCCAGCCCAGATCTCGGTGCCAGCCCAGTACGGATCTTGATGTATTTTTTATTTATTTATTTATTTTTTTTATTATGGGTGTACGTGGGATTTGGGATATCTCCGAATCAGAGATTAGTTTTATTTAGGGTTATCGGAATCTCTTATAGTTCCGATTATTTTGAGATTATTTAGGGATTTAGCTTTAGCGATAGTTTCTTGTTTTAGGTTTATTTAAGATCATATTCTTGATAAAAAATAGAAGCGAAGAAAAAATATTTGAAAGAAAACCTTGGGTGTTTCCCGACTCCTCCCCTCTTCTTCTTCTCCCTGATTCTTTTTTCCTCTCCCGGTTCTTCTCCTCTTCCCCTGTCTCTTCTCTCTTCTGATTCTCCCCTTCTTCGTCTTACTGGATTTTCTTTCCTCTTCTCCCCGGATCCTCTCAACCGAGCCAACCACCCCGCCGACTGTAGATCTCCCTCGGACCACAGCCGTTCCCCCCCCCCACCTGTGCACGTCATCGCCAAGCGTCTCCGCCACAGACCTCCCGTGAAGCCTCCTGCCGGATCCACCAGGCCGATCCCAGCGGTCGTCGCATCTTCCCCCCGTCCGTGTCGCCGCCTCCGCCCAGTGCCACCGCTGGAGAAGCACCGCCGGTCTTCCTCCTCCCTCCCGACCGTGCGTCACTGCAGCCGAAGGTCGCCTCCGCCAGTTAGACGCCGGCTCCGCCAGGTCACTCCCAGCGATCGTCGCCTTTCCCCGCCTGTGGTCGCCTACGGCCGCTGCGACGCCTCACCGCCCCGGCCGTTCGTGAACGACGCTCTGCCCGAAGCCATCTCCTCCGGTGCCATCGTTCGCCTGCAACCCGTCTCACGCCCTCCACTGCCGAAGTCCCTGCCGCCGAGTCCTCCCACGAGTCACCTCCAGTCGCCGGTGACTTCACTCCGCAGGCCACCGCACGACCTTCGACCGTCCTCCCTCTCCTCCTCATCGCTACCGTGCTCCACAGCCACCGCACGACCGCCGCCTGCGCCGGTCCGTCTCTTCTACCCGTGCAAGCCGAGCGCCTCTTCCGTGAAGCCCTCCGCCATCTCTTCCGTGAAGCCCCCCCTGCCAGAACTTCTCCGCTCCGCCGTCGCCAGCCGATCTCCACCGACAGCTGCTCAGTACCGTCGCCGGTGAATCTGGCCGCTGAAAGACAGCACGAACATCAAAGCCGCTCCATTCTCTGCTGCCGAATTCTGCACCGCACAGATCCCAGAGCGCACGGATCCCAGAGCGCATGGATCCCAGAGCACAGATTTCAAAGCAATGGATTTTAATTAAATTTTATTTGGAATTTATTCTTCACTTGTATTTTCTTGGCGTTCCAGGTCCATCGGCTTCTGATCTACCTCATTCGTGAACTACTGGTCCGGACTTTGGACAATCTCGGGACGATCTCCCTCTTCCAACTTTCGTGAGATTCCGTGTTTTTTCGGGTGAGATCCACTTTGATAACCTGACCCAATTGTTTTGCTGGTTATTTCTATTTAATTAGATTTAACTTAATTAAATTGGACATCCTAATCTAGAGATCATTTCTTAATGATCACGGTCCGACACTGATCTTGATATCAGAGTTTTCGGTCCCGCATCACCCATCCTTGTAGTGGTTTGATGTGTAGCTACATCTCTTGGAGTCTCCTTTCCATCTCATCATCTTGAGCTATATTGGGACCTTGGTGCAAAGGCAGGATGTTACTAGGGATGGAATATTTTCTTGATCATGGGGTTGATGAGCACCAATGTCATCCGTAGTCAGGACATTCCTAGATCAATTGTGCCAACTATGTCCTTGTCTTGGGCTACATGGATGTAGTGGCTATCTTGCTAGTGGAGCTTGGTCCCGACGAGGTGCATTAGGTGTAGGATGGGCCATGGTGGCTTGCTGCATCCATTGCATGGCAGTAGTCAGGGCCTGCACTTGTTGAATGAGACTATTGTACTGTTCATTAATGATTGTAGGTGCCAGTAGAGGGGGGCGGTGCTTGCACTAGCTCTTGCACTACAACCTCTTGCTGGACATCATTGGGATGTGCACCAATAAAACAATGCAAAGCATTCAAAACTCCTCTTCTCAGTCTCATGGTAAAGCACTCTCTTTTACAAAGATAAGCTATGTGGTCACCCTTCCTCTAGCACTAATCTATTGCTACAAAAATTGAGCTTGACTCCAAGGTCAGTCTAGGTCCGAGGTGAGGAGTCCTTGGTTGAATTCGAGGTGGTGCTAGAGATGCTATTGCTGGGATGTAGAAACAAGACCTGCAAAAAAGGGGTGGCAACAGTTGGGTTAAGTATAAATGGGTTGGCTTAGATACGGGTTGAGCTAGAAATTTCAAACTGAACCTGATTTATTTATTAAATAAGTCTAATTTTAAAAAACCCATACATGCCCTATTTAATAAATAGATTACCCAACATGACCCATTTAACCTATTTATTAAACCTATTTAATAAATAGTTTACCAAACAATTTACCTGGGTTAAATCTGAGTCATTCGAGTCTGACCTGTTTAAAAAGAATCGAGAGATACTAGAGAGCAAGTCTTTTTCTCCGGACCTCCAATGACTGCATCATTGCCCTCGATGACCTTTTGCCCTTGCCACCTCTTCACTCAAACCACTCTCAGTCACTGCCTTTCTACTATCCCTCATTCCTAGCTGCATCATTACCTTGGGTACCCTTACAACAAAAGGATAATGAGAGAGACCAAAAAGGTGAAGCCTCCTCTCCTCATCGACCTGTCATCCCTCAGCCTCTGGTACTCTGATAAGGGGTAGAGGTGATGATGGATAGAAGATAAGCTTAGAAAAAGGTTTGGGTCATTAAGAAAGTAGGAGATGCAAGAAAACTATGGAAGAAGAGGTGGTCATTGAGAGAGGGGGAGAAGGGCCACTAACATGGAGATGGAAGGATCCGATCATCTAAAGCTTCCATTGCCATGACTCACGAGCAGTGAATGGGGATGGCCATGGCCCAATGGGGACTTTGGAGTTCGGTGAGACCAAGAGGCAAGAGAGAAAAGGACTTGATCTATTGGTTAACATCGAAGAGGATGAAGAGACCCTAAATTGAGAAACCCTAATCACGATGGATTGGGTTGATCAAGAAAAGAACAAGCTAAGGCTATTTTGTGATGGTTGATGGAAGGCTGTTCTTGGATTTTGGTTTTATTAGTTTATTGCCATCATGGTCATTGCCATCATGGTCATAGGGTGCCATTTACTTATCGACTATGAGCATTGGGCACTCCTTTTGAATTTTAAATTATAGTAGATTTAAATAGTATAAAATGGGAATCTAATTTGACCCGATCCATTTAATAAATGAGTTAAATATATCAAAAACTTAGAACCTAAACCTAACCCGAATAATTAGATGGATTAAGCATGTCAACCTGTTTATGATACGAATGTTTAGCCCAACTCAAACATGCTTAAGGTAGGTTAAATACAGGTTAGGTCATATTTTGCCATCCCTATTGGCAAAACAAATCTTTAACTTTGAAAATTTTTTGGTGAAGACCCTCTGACATTCAAGTTAGTTAGATTCTGAGAAAAGTGTGTATGAGAAAGAGAGCCGAGGAGAAGAAATGGAACATCTAGGAACTTTTAAGAGACTTACCTAGGGGCCCTTCTCCTGCTTATTTATAAAGAGTCTGGATTTTGAGAAAAATGTGTGAGAGAGAAAGAGCCGAGGAGAAAAAATGGAATATCTAGGAACTTTTAAGAAACTTACCTAGGGGGCCTTTCTCCTCCTTATTTATAGGAGAGGAGTCTTAGCTACATGTCATGGCCGTTGACTATTTACAAAAAATACATGAGGATTATGCTAGCAGGAATCATGCAAAGCGTGTGTGATACGAACTTAGTTAGCAATTACCTTATTCATAATTGACGAGATTTGGTGGTTAAACTTGCCTTTTCTGGTTGTATCAAGATCGGATTTCCGGTCAATATCAAATGGGTTGTGGCCAATTGAAAATGCACATCAGTTTAGGTTGAGATTTGGAGAAGGTTGGCCAAGGCCAAGGTGAGCGTCTATAATAGGCTCATATATGTGCTGTGATATTTAGCTCCTCAATCTACGATGCAAATAGGATCTTTTAACATATACCATATTAGTTTAACCTACTCTTTTATGCCGGGGTTTTAGTACATTTGTTGTAGCTACATTAATAAATGAGCTTGAAACTATTTTTGAATGTTTTATTGGAAATTTTTGGGTAGAAATTTCAGAAGCTTTATATATTATTTTACAATGAAAAAAGTTATTACAATGGATTAAAACATATAAGTATGAAAAAATATTGGTAAGATTAAACAAACTAGTTGTTCACAAATTACTTTTTTATTATTAATATCTCTCGATGTTTATGAAGATGTTGGTATCAATTTTTTATTTTTTTATACTTATTAACTATTCTATTTCATTTTCATATTAGGTTTGGATTGATAAATATCAATCAAATTGAACCTGGAGAGTATTAGGTGAAAGACTCGAGTAACGTAGCCTTTATCTGCCCAATTAAACTCATATATATATATATATATATATATTGTTTTTTTCAAATCGAGTCATCTATTACTATTTTGATCAGGCCAACTAGAGCCAAATGATGTTCAACTTAGAAGTTGCTTGTTTAATTGGATGGAATCAAGATGGATGATTGATTAATAATAAATGGGTTTTAAATAGGCGAGCCCTTGAAACAAATCAGCTTCTTGTATATATATATTGTTTTTTTCAAATCGAGTCATCTATTACTATTTTGATCAGGCCAACTAGAGCCAAATGATGTTCAACTTAGAAGTTGCTTGTTTAATTGGATGGAATCAAGATGGATGATTGATTAATAATAAATGGGTTTTAAATAGGCGAGCCCTTGAAACAAACCACCTTCTTGTCTAAGTTGCATCCTCCCGGAAAATTCTTTCCATTTTGCGGGTGCATAAGCCGTGCGCTGTACTTGTTCAACAATTATTATATAGAAAAAACCCGATGACAATCACCTATTAGAGCATTCGGGTTGTACGTTTGGCATGAACGAATGCTTAATTCTTTTTTATTTTCCGGCGTCAACATCGCATCATGCGTAGCTTTCAAAGCACTCCAATCTTGTATAGATCTCGGAGGAAATCGTTCTGCCGCGGGAAAGATACAATCCGTTAATTTCTCCATCGGACACGCCTTCTTGCCGTTAATTTTTTGATAATCGTTCTGTCGCGAGAAAGATACACTCCGTTAATTTCTTCATCGGACACTCCTTCTTGCCGTTAATTTTTTGATGAGACTTTTTGTTAATTTTTAATTTAATTAATTTGCAGGTCAGAGAGATAAGCGGGCCAAGTGAAGCCCAAAAGTAAGGAAGTGGGAGGGGAAAAGCCCAGTGGAGAGGCGAGGGAGAGAGAGAGAGAGAGAGAGAGAGAGAGAGAGAGAGAGAGGATGAGGATGGTGCGGTGCCCGTACTGCCCGGGGATGCAGGGCCGGTGCGCCACCACGGCGGCCGGGCGGTGGGTGACGGAGTGCTGCTCGTGCGGGCGCGTGGTGGAGGAGCGCCACCTCCATTCCCATCCACTTTTCCTCCTCCGCGCCCTCGACAACCCCCTTCCCCTCGTCACCCCCGACCTCCTCTTCTCTTCTCTTTCTCCGACGACGATCGAAAGAGACAAAGGAGAAGAAGAGCAACAACAAAACAATAAGGAAGAAAAAGAACCACAGGACGATGACGATCCCTTCCACCCCACGGGATTCATCACCGCCTTCTCCACCTGGTCCCTCGAGCCCGCCCCCGTCTTCGCCCGCTCCGCCTCCTCCTTCGCCGGCCACCTCGCCGAGCTCGAGCGCGCCCTCGACTGCTCTTCCTCCTCTTCCGGTGATCCCTCCGGCGGCCCGCTCGTCTCCGTCGACCACCTCCGCGCCTACCTCCAGATCCTGGACGTGGCGTCCCTCCTGAAGCTGGACCACGACATCGCTGACCACGCCTTCCAGCTCTTCCGCGACTGCTCCTCCGCCACCTGTCTCCGCAACCGCAGCGTCGAGGCCCTCGCAACCGCCGCCCTCGTCCAGGCCATCCGTGAGGCTCAGGAGCCCAGAACCCTCCAGGTCCCGACCACTTTCTTTTCTTTCTCGAGCTTTTGCATTTCTTCTTTGTCCGTTGATTGCTCTAATATTTTCCTGTTCCAATTTGCTTGAGATAACATCTATGATTTATGGAATCACACATGGTTGAGAAGAAAGTATCATACTTTTCCTTACTGATCATGTCCTATGAACACCCTAACCTTTTAGAAATATAATTCTCTAATTTTGTACTCACTAGCACGACATAACCTACCAAGAATGTGAGCATGGGTTGGTTAATAATATCTTGGTCTACCAATGAACGAAAAGCTCTTTCATGGCTTCCATGATCATATACATGAGCATTTTTATTCTCATCCTTTATTTTAAGCATTAAGCTGTTTTCAGATTCCGACCTTTCAACTGAGGATAACCATATGAGCAATAAGAAGCCTAGAATGCTATGCCAGATAAACTTGTTATGTTTATGTCAAGTTAAAACATTTTGCCATTGCTTTTCTACATCTGATTTAATGCTTGGTTTTTGGGTTGTGGTCATAACTCTTGTGTTTGCTCGTGCAAGAAGGTTTCAAGATAGAAATAGATCCAAATATTATGTCTTGATTGGATCTAGACTCTTGGAAGTGGAAGGCACTTGCAATCTTGATGTAACTGTGGCGTATATTGCTGGATTATTATTTCATATCATCATATATATTATCAAAATCAGTTTAAATTCCTCATTTCCAGTTGATGGTCCTCCTTTGGAATGTGTTTGGCATTACTTGTGCTTTGTCAGACCTTCTTAAAAACATCCTCATAGACATCATCATTATCATCTTTGCTTTTTCCATTGAAATGAGGTCTGCTGTGAAGCACCATATGTGACCTGTTGTCTGTCAGACATGAACCCTTTGAAACTTGTTGCTAAACTCCTTGCCAAGGAAACTTTAGACAAGAGAAGGGCTTGCCAAGGTATATAGAAGGTTTATTGGCAGGTAGGAGACATGATTGATTGATTGATTGTTTTTTCCATTTGTTCCACAAAGAGGAACAAGCTCAAAATTCTCTATACTCAAAAAGAAATTAGATGAGAAAGGGAAAGTGAGCGATTTTGATATAAGGAAGTTTGTTCATCTCTGAGGCATGGATTGTAAGTTGAAAGGCCTATTGAATACATCCCGGTATTTCTGTCGATAGGTTTTGTCGTGGTGGGAGGGGATTATTAGTCTCTCATTGGTCGTGAGTCAAGAAAAATTCTAGCTGATATAAGAAATGTTTTTTCCACGCGAGGCACTTTTTAGATTGAGATCCAGAGGGACAAAATCGTGAGGTCCATGGGTCGGAGCGAACAATATCTAATGTGTCGAGCCATGAGTCCTTGATCGCAAATTGATTGCCCATGCAGGTTTCAAACTTGTGACTACAATGAATCTTTGACTACAACAAACCTGTGATTGTGATGCACAACCTATCCATATGTAGACTCTTCCTAATGAATGTGGTGATAATAAAGAGGAGGGTACCTTCCGTAAATGCACAGACCCCCTAGGGGTTGTGGTGATAATAAGGATGAGGCCTCCTGTCTTTACACGGATCTTTTTGGAGGGCTATAGTGATAATAAGGAAGAGGGTACCTCTCGTCCATATACAAACCCTCCCAGAGGTTATGGTGATTATAAGGAGGAGGGTGCCTCTCGCTTGTACGTAGACTCCTTGATTTTGGGGAGATGTTGTGGTGGGAGGGGATCGTTAGTCCTACGTTAGTTTTGAATCAAGAAGAACTCTGACTTATATAGGAAAGGATCATGTTTCCTATATGAGGTGTCTTTTGGATTGGAATTCAGAGGGACAAAACCATAAGGCTCATGGACTAGATCGGACAAGACCTCATGTGCTAAGCCATGAGCCCTTGGCTGCAACAGGTTCTATGGTATTTGAGTTTCTTTTTTTTTTTTTTTGACATGACCTAAGTTATGTTTGAATTAGATTTAAGACTGGAACATTGACTCAAATTACAAACTCACATGTTTTTGAAATGCGATTGGAGCACCTAGTAATGATATTTGTGAGTTTTATAGGTCTGGTCACACTATTAAGCAATTACTCCTGGAGTGTTGATGATGTTAGAGACTAGTTCTGCTAGACTTAGATGAAATTGGCTAAAATTTTGGTGTTTTGTTTACTCATATGTGAAAATTTGATTTTATGCCATGGTCAGATCATGGCATACTCAACCACTATCTATTTACATGGGATAAAAATTAATCTCTATAATCAAAGTGGGGCAAAGGTGGCACTATTAACAAGATAGAATATTGGATTACATTACTGTATATCTAGTTTTTTGGCTTCTCCCAATGGAAACATCCTTAAGCACAATTGTCAAACATATCAATTTTATGAACTCTCTCTCTTGCTTTAAAAAATGTAAGGGGACTTCTTTGATGCCATTATTGATGCAATTGGCTATATGGAGAGTTTTTTAGGCTTCACTTGAGCATTAATCAATTCTAATTAGAAAGTAGATCTCCAAGGGAACAACCAGCGATCACTTCTAGTTTCTTTTTTGAGTTTTAGATTTATGAGATTCAGATGATTTTAAAATACAAATTGTGATCCTACTATTTCCTCTAGATTTGGGAGATCTTAGAGAACTACATTATACTCTTTTCTGTTTGTTCCTTTCAAATAAGTTGTTTACTCCTCTATCCTACAAAGATGAGAAGCTAGTAATCATGAGAATAAATTTGAATAGGAAATTTTTTTTTAAGCTTCATTTCTCCTCTCTCAACATCTTCGCTTTCTAAATCACTCTTCCTCCTTTGTCCAGATCTTCTCTTTCTATTTCTTTGGCACTATTGTATCACCACTCTTATCCGAGGATAGAGAATAAAACCAGCTCTGATTTTATCCGAGACTTCTTTTTGTGTGCACCAGTTGGTATGTACATTCTGCCCTGACATAAAGGCAGGGTTGATGGAGATTGCCTAGGAACAATGCAAGACTTGAGGATATAATGAAAAGCATTAAGATGTAGAAGTTGATGTAGTGGTGTGCGATGACAAAATAATTCTTGCCTTTCATCCCCATCACCAATTTTCAAGATCTCGACTCTTCATCTTTGAAACTATCTCTGGTCAACATATCTGATCTGAGGTGCAAAATGGAAGACAAGGATAAGGAAGCCGCATGTCTTCATCTGTCGATCTAATCAATGAAGAAGCTGTTTACATATGCTTCCAAAAAGCCAAAAGTGGTCAATGCTCATCCAAAACAGAAGATGTGAGAGAGGGAGTATTTGTGTTGAAAGGACAGGATTTGAAGTGGAGTCAAAGTGCATGGATGCCTTTAGAATGATGATGACTTCTGGCACAAAAACATATTCAAGTATTCTTTGATGGGGGATCTGTAGAGAATTTGTCTTCATAGAAATGGAGGAAAAGCTGAATCTAAAACATAACTATTGGGATGCGCGCAGCAAATTGAACCGGTTTAGGCTTCCAATTAATTTCTGTTTGCTCACTTTAACAATTTACCAATCATACAGGCAGATATCAAATCAGAAGAAAAAACGAAATTTAACATGGTTCGACAAATTTGCTTATATCCATACAGAGAAAGGAGCAATCCACTATAATATGTCCCCAGAATTGGGCACAAAAGAAATACAAATATCCTAATAACAATTGCAGATTAATCACAAAGAGGCAAACAAATCGAAAGGGAAGAAGAAAACAGGAGAGATCAAAGAATACCAGGCCTCTAGCCTTACCAAATCCTGTCGTGGATTCTCTGTTATTTTATTTGCTCTCTGGATCGACTTCAATATTTTTCTGGACCTTCTGCAGCTCTCTGTTGCATCTCAGAAAAATATTTCGGTGTCTTGTATCACAGGGCATCTCTATGGTTTTTAAAAACTATCGGAAACTGCGTCAAAAGAGACCTAAAACAAGTCCAATGCCTTTCAAAAATATCCCAGGCCATCAGATAAAAAATCAACGGCTCAAATCGAGCCACAATTCATGTAAAACACTGCCTCAATGCCAGATCGAACCATGGCCGTCCGATCGCGCGATGTCAGTTGTAGCTGCGGGCATTTGGGAGCAAAACAACGGTAACAATTCTCCTCCTTGCGACAAAAAAAAAAGCCTCTATCAAATATGGATTGTAAAGCCTCTTCCTCATCACAAGCCCCGAAGAGGCATTACCAAGTGCTCAAACTAATCAAGTTCAGGAATGTCCTGAACTTGACCACTGGAATTGGTTTGGTGAGCATATCAGCCGGATTAATAGCAGTGCTAATTTTCTGAAGTTGAATATCACCATCCTTTACCAAATGTCTGGTAAAGTAATACCTGACATCCACATGCTTAGTGTGTTGATGATACATCTGATCTCTGGCAAGATGTAAAGCACTCTGACTGTCACAGTGAATAACTAAGCAATTCTGCTTGAAATCCAAATCTTGTACTAACCCTCCTAGCCAGATAGCTTCTTTTGCTGCCTCTGTCAATGCCATATACTTTGCCTCTGTAGTAGACAAAGCAACTGTAGATTGCAAAGTAGCCTTCCAACTAATTGCACAATCAGAGAGAGTAAATACATATCCGGTCAATGACCTCTTCCTATCCAAGTCACAAGCATAATCTGAATCACAAAATCCTGTAACACTGCAACCACTCTGTCCGGAGAATACCAATCCCAAATCAGAAGTGCCTTTCAGAGATCTAAGAATCCATTTTATAGCTGACCAGTGAGTTTTTCCAGGTTTGTCCATATATCTGCTCACTACACTAAATGCCTGTGAAATATCATGACGAGTGCAGACCATTGCATACATGATACTGCCAACTGCACTCGCATAAGGTACTTTAGACATATACTTCTCCTCATCCTCAGTCTGAGAAGAATCCCTGGCAGATAACCGAAAATGACTGGCAAAAGTAGTGACTGGCTTAGCTGTAGACAAACCATATCTGTCCAAGACTTTCTCAATATAATCATGCTGAGTAACAAATAGTCTACATAATTGTTTGTCACGAATGATCTCCATCCCAAGTATTTTCTTTATCGGTCCAAGGTCCTTCATCTTAAATGCAGTACTAAGCTCATCTTTCAGCTTCTGAGTGACTGATATATCCCTGGCTGCAATCATCATGTCATCCACATATAATAATAAGTAACAAAAGGACCCGTTTGAAAATTGCTGATGATACACGCAACTATCATATGGAGATCTTTTGAAGTCATGGTCGACCATAAACCTATCAAATTTGTGGTACCATTGTCTTGGAGACTGCTTCAAACCATACAAAGACCTTTTGAGCAAGCATACATGATCTTCTTTATCTGGAGCCTCAAAACTAGGTGGCTGTTGCATATAAATCTGCTCCTCCAAATTATCATGTAGAAAAGCTGTCTTAACATCTAGCTGTTCTAACTCCAGATTCTGAGAAGCAACTAAAGCAAGGAACACATGAATAAAAGAGTGTTTAACCACGAGATAAAATACCTCCTTATAATCAATACCCTCTCTTTGACTGTAACCCTTAACCACCAACCTTGTCTTATATTTCAAATCTTAAGGAGTAGCTCTTTCCTTCTTCTTGAAGATCCATTTGCAGCTAATTTTCTTCTTGCCCTTAGGTAATCTGATTAATTCCCAAGTCTGATTCTTTTCCAAAGACTAAAGCTCTTCTACCATAGCCATGGTCCATTGCTCAGCCTGTGAACTACCAATTGCTTCTTGAAATGTGGTCGGCTCATCACCTATAGTGTCTGCAATATTCAGAGCATAATATACTAACTCAGCACAAGCAGAATCCTTAAAACCATACCTTTAAGGTGCTCTGATATGTCGCCTGATTCTTCGAGTGGCAATACTATCATCTTGAACTTAACCACATACAATAACCTCCTCCTGAGTTTGTAACTCTGGATCTGTCTGCTGATGCTGTTCATTCTGAATATCACTTGTAGGCTGCAACCGCTGTGATCTAACAGTCTGATTAATATCAACAACAGTCCTATTCTGCTGATCCTGAACCTGATCTTCCGGTTGAAGAACTTGGCTGTAGCTACCGTGAAGGAGTGGCTGATTCATCAAAAGTCACATCCTTGCTGACTAGAAAACCCTGGGATCCGGGTTCTGTGCACCATAATCTGTAGCCCTTCACCCCATATGCATATCCAAGAAATATGCATTTCTTAGCCCTGGGATTCAGCTTTCCATCTTTGACATGTGCATATGATGAACACCCAAATACTCTAAGAATTGAATAGTCTGCGGGTTTACCTGTCCACATCTCTTCCGGAGTCTTTATATTCAATGCAGATGCTGGAGATCGATTTATAATAAAGCAGGCTGTATGTGCAGCCTCTACCCAGAAATCTCTACTCAATCCAGAACTTGATAGCATAGATCTGACTCTTTCTAGTAGTGTGCGATTCATGCGTTCCGCCACACCATTTTACTGAGGAGTATATACAGTGGTCCTATGCCTGACAATGCCCTTTGACTTGTAAAAATCATTAAACACTGTGGAACAAAATTCCAATCCATTGTCAGTCAAACCTTCCTCTCAGTTTGCCTTTCAACCATAGCCTTCCATCCTTCGAAAGTGTGAAACACATCACTTTTATTTTTGATAGTATAAATCCAGATTTTGCGGGAGTAGTCATCAATCAAAGTGAGCAAATATCTAGATCCATCCTTGGATGTAACTGGGGCAGGTCCCCATAGGTCAGAATGAATGTAATCCAATATACCTGCTATCCTGTGCACGCCTGAAGTAAAGCTGACTATGTGTTGTTTTCCAAATATGCAATGCTCACAGAATCCAAGTGCACCAACTTTCTGACCTCCTAGCAGACCACGTCTGCTTAGCTCCTGTAAACCTTTATCTGACATGTGACCCAATTTTTGATGCTATAACTGTGTCAATTGAACAATAGAGGAATGTGCTGAAGAAGCCTCACCAACCACTGTAGTGCCATCTAAATAATAAAGAGTGCCACTCAATTTACCTCTTAACAAAGTCAATGCATCTTTACTAATTGTAATAGATCTTCTACTCTATCTACCTTCAAAACCTGCAATATCAAGAGCATTTACCGAGAGAAGATTTCTTTTCTATTGGGGAACATATCTGACATCATCCAAAGTCACCACAGTATTTGCATTAGATTTGATCTGAACTGTACCAATTCCTTCCACTTTACAGATGACGTCATCCCTAAGAAGAACAGAGCCTCCATTACAGGATCTAAAAGAAATGAACCATTCTTTATGGGATGTCATGTGGAAAGATGCTCCAGAGTCCACGATCCAGGTATCAGCCTGACTGACACTGCATGCAGCTGTAAATACTGCATCATCTGCAACACTGCTGTGATCTACTGAAGTAACTGCAACTGATGCTGAATCTGAGATTGTTTCTTTTTCTTTCCGTTCCTTCTCTTTCTTGGATTATAGAAGTCTATACTCATTTTTCCAGTGGCCTGGCTTCTTGCAGTAATGGCAAACTCCGGGTCTTTAAGACTTAGACTTTAATCTTGTCTTGGACTTGTTTATATCTTGTCCACCTTTTCTTTGCTCATCTCTACCTCTGACAGTAAGTCATTGTGCCGGATTTGGAGCCTCATGCTCCAACTGTACTTTCAATATGAGCTTATTGGATAACAAAGTAGCTTCAACCTCATCGAGACTTATAGTCTCTCTTCTATAGAGCATGGTAGTAGTAATATTTTCATAGGACTTAGACAAAGAATTAGGATCAAAGCCTTGTCTTCCTCATTAACATTAACACCAATATTTGTCAAATCGAGCAGGAGCTTATTATAATCATCCAAGTAATCCTTGAGTGAGGTTTCTTCCATCATACGGAATGTGTGTAGCTTGTCCCTTAAATACAGCCTATTTGTAAGAGATTTTGGCATATACAAAGTGTCTAATTTTTTCCATACACTTTTAGCTGTAACAAAATCCACCACATTGCGGAGAACTTTATCACTCAGTCCCGAAAACAGAGTCCCAAGTGCTCTCTCATTCATCTCCTCTTTTGCAGTCTCTGTATTACCTGGAATTGCATCCATACCTTTGAGGACTATTTACACGCTCTCCTTGACCAGCAGATATTTCATTCTTACATTCCATAGTGCAAAATCACCTGTGCCATCAAATATCGCCACCTTATGCCTAGAGATAGTAGAATGAAAAATAATTGCCTTAGGAGCCGTAGAAGAACTTGGTTGCCCGTCAGATGCCATTCTAGTGCTCTGATACCAATTGTTGGGATGCACACAGCAGATTGAACCGGTTTAGGCTTCCTATTAATTCCTGTTTACGCACTTTAGCAATTTATCAATCACACAAGCAGATATCAAATCAGAAGGAAAGACGAAATTTAACGTGGTTCGGCAAATTTACCTGTATCCATACAGAGGAAGGAGCAATCCACTATAATCTGCCCCCAGAATTGGGCACAAAAGAAATACAAATATCCTAATAACAATTGCAGATTAATCACAAAGAGGCAAAACAAATCGAAAGGGAAGAAGAAAACAGGAGAGATCACAGAATACCAGGCCTCTAGCCTCGCCAAATCCTGTCGTGGATTCTCTGTTATTTTATTTGCTCTTTGGATCGACTTCAATATTTTTCTGGACCTTCTGCAGCTCTCTGTTGCATCTCAGAAAAATATTTCGGCGTCTTGTGTCGTAGGGCATCTCTATGGTTTTTAAAAACCATCGGAAATTGCATCAAAAGAGACCTAAAACAAGTCCAATGCCTTCCAAAAATATCCCAGGCCATCAGATAAAAAATCAACGGCTCAAATCGAGCCACAATCCGTGCAAAACACTGCCTCAATGCGAGATCAAATCGTGGCCGTCCGATCGTGCGATGTCAGTTATGGCTGCGGGCGTTTGGGAGCAAAACAACGGTAACAAGAACAAATAGAAACTCCTTATCAATTGACCATTTGCATGAATTTGGTTGTCTTATTGCGAAGCACTAGTTCTGGGGCTTTTTTTTTCTGTGGGTATTTGAAAGGTCTGCTTTGATGCCATTTTGATGGCAGCCAAAAACAATTGTCAAGAAGACCATGGATTTATAATTGAATCACAGAGCACAGTGCTCGAGATGACACCTACACCATCTGGTATTAGGATGCAGAAAACAAGTTGGTTCCAAGCAAGCCAACTGATCATGATTCTGGACCTAAGACTTCTAACTTGACTTGGAATATGTCAGTTCATGTCTTGTTTTTAGCAGAAACTAGTACTTGGACTCATTTGAGAAGCAGTTAGGGATAAGGGTGGATCCTGTAAGTTCAAGAATCCCCTTCTCAAGTAATGGAATGCAAGGGTTCCGCTAGCCCAAGATCTCCAGCCAAATGTAGAAGAAAGACTGAAAACGTGGGGGTAAAGTGAAAGTTTCAATGTTTTATTAACAATTCATCAACATACAAAATATGGAGGTTTGTAAACCGCAGAGTCAAAACATGACAAAGGGGCATCTTCCACTAACTTTGTTCCACTTACACATCTTTTAGCTTGCAGACGTGAATATTAATGGTAGTTCATGGAAATCTGGTAGAATTATCATAAAGTGTCTTGAAGGGATGAAATCAGAATAATTTTGGTGTTGAGTGGTCTTGAGAAGTAGTGGGCAGTCTGATGCAAGTGGTTTCTTTATGAGGTGGTGGGTGATGGAAAGATGTTCCACGGATGAAACTGGTGGATGGAGCTACATTGAATAGGTAGGTTCAAAATTCAAATTGGGTAGCATGGTAGTGGAGGATGTAGGGAATAGGCTGATGTAAATATGAGTGAGTCATGCATCTGCAAGCTTCAAAAATATGACAACAATGCCCTACCAACCTTACCACATAAAATATAAAAAACAAAGAAATGTAAGCTGACTACCAACATGATATGGTTCCAAAAATACACTTTTGCAGTATTCAACAACAAGTTTGCAAGGGCCCTAAACTTATGGACAAGATTCCTGCAACAGGAGCAATTGATGGAATGGGCTATGTGAAGGTCTTTTGGGTTCACATTTATCACCCAAATCTAATTTTTTATAGAACAGCTACAATGGAACATTCGAGGATTAAAATTAGCTTCTTTTTGGTTTTCAGATTTACCAGATTTAGATGATTTAAAAGATATATTATGGTCTATTCTTTCGTTTTTTCCTCTAGTGAGGTTTGGGAGATATTTGAGAGCTACATTGTAATATTTTGTAATTTATTTTCTTATGTCTAAAGTCCTGTATCCTATAAAGAGAAGAGGATAGCAATCATAAAAACAAATTTGAATGAAGAATTCTTTTTTAAAAAAAGAGAGAAATGTGTTCACACTTGTCCTTCTCTCTTCCTATAGTCTCTTTCAACTTGAATCCATCAATTAGTCTTCTTCCTCCGTTATCTATCTCTTTCTCTTCTCGCTCTCTGCTTTCCAATGCTTTCTCTTTTTTGACCACTTTCAGCTGAGAATGGAGGATAAATTGCAATCTAATTTTATTTCTTGAAAGCAAGAGCAAGGAAGCTTTCCTTCTTGGCGGTAGCATCAACAATCATGCCCTTGACTTGGCTAAAAGAATGTTTTTTTGGTTGCCTTTCATTTTTTCAATCAAATTAGAGCAATAAACTTTGCTTTTGTTGATTAATGGTGAAATTATATGCAACATTTGGACAAGTGTAGATATTAATTCCAACAAAGATCGCTGCCCAAATTTTCATGATTTCTTAAATTAATGCAGCATATAGTGTTTACCTTCAAGTATGTGATCATTCTGCTAATTGCCACTTAAATGTGCTTGGCATGGTTTTCTCACGTGACAACTGAGGTTATGAATAAAAACAAATAAAATCTGGCCTTGTGCAGCTCAAATGTTGGTCTCTAGATTATCCTGGAGTAATCAAGCAGACTGGTCGTCCATCAAGTATTTGATGTTATTTTTCAATTGTGGTGCATCTTGTGAAACTGACTTTAGCTTTAGTTGTTCAACTTTTTTTATATCTTGGTATGGTGTTATATCTAAAGGTATCTTTTATAATGGTTTTCTTAGTAATCAAGCGGTCGTCCATCAAGTATTTGATGTTATTTTTCAATTGTGGTGCATCTTGTGAAACTGACTTTAGCTTTAGTTGTTCAACTTTTTTTATATCTTGGTATAGTGTTATATCTAAAGGTATCTTTTATAATGGTTTTCTTATGCCATTAATTGCATTTGCTTCTACCAAATGTTCCACATTACAATTTTAGAGATGCTATAGCTATATATTAAAAAAATTAGCTTAGTCTATATTTATTGTATTCTCGAAACATTTATTTAGATTTTAGACAACTAGGTTTAGGTTAAGTAGGTTTGAAGCGGAAGAGTTTATATGTGGTTCTGGATAAGTCATAAAGTCTTTAGGATTTGATTTTTATTTTTTTTAGGTGTCTTTATATATGGTCATGTTGGATTCAAAATTTTTCATTTGTAGGAAAGACTTATGGATGTTCATATAGAAATAGTTTACTTGCTTTCTCAAGGAAGTTTGAGGTTTGGAGAGGGGTGCTGTGAAGCAGATAAGTACTTAGGAAGTATGTGCAGGTTTGATTGCAAGAAGATTCTGAAGAGCAATGCTTCCCTTTTGTGCATGGTTCACAACAAGTGGCCTGGCCATAAGCCTAGAAGCCAAGAAGAACATTAGAAGAATTTTCCTATCTGACAAATTTATGTGCAGCTTCACTTTTATTATATCAGCAATGATTTCCTCATGTACTAGTTCTAAATGACGTTGCAGATTATCCACTTGTGTAGTCTTAAGGACTTAGTATGTGATGCATATTTGTCTCCAGAGTATCCGTCCCTCGATTCAGTGACCATATTCAAGTTCCACAAGGCTGTATGCTTGATTATTTTTCTGTAACCATGAAACACACATGTAATTGTCCTGGGAACCTGTTTGCAAAATATAAGCTGGAATTTTTACATCCTCCAGAAGACTCCCAAACTGATTCTTAAGTTGGGTTTGTTGTTTTACTGCATACGTAGCTAACACTGGTCTTCAAGCAAGGAACCATGTTCAGAATATGTTTGCCAGTCATTCTTCTCATCCCTCACAAATGCATAGGTAGAACTGAGGTAACGTCTTATGTCCACCATTGTTCTTTTTTATTCTCTCAAGAATAAGTAAATGAGATAGACCAATGTTGAGCATAATACCATGGTCCCACTAGAATGCTTTAAATCTGTTGGGTGTGACCAGCCAACCCATCCCTCTTTTATAGTCAAGTGCTTGTGTCTGGCTGTGTAGGTATGATTCGCTGCCTCTACCTTAAAAACCAGTTGTTTCCAAGCCTTCATTCTTTGAATGTAGTATTGCCAGATGTTCTCTGTTCGCCATATACCTTTTTAGTTCCAGTTAACAAAACTGGTGCTTGGCATCACCTTGCCCAAGTTCACCATTCTATCAATGACCTAACAGGTGATTGATTTTCTTTGACAGACAAAAAGCTACTTTATGAAACTCATGAATTAACCATATTGAATTAAACTTTAAGCATCAGAAGAAGGTTTTCACTGAGGTATCTGTTTTAAATAAATATTACTAGAACAAACTACTTTATATCAATTCTTGAAATATTCTAACTTTGTATAATGTTGCCAGGAAATCTCTACTGCAAGCAACCTTCCTCAGAAGGAGATCGGGAAGTACATCAAAATACTTGGTGAAGCTCTGAAACTAAGCCAACCCATTAACAGCAATTCAATATCAGTTCACATGCCTAGGTTTTGCATGCTCCTTCAGCTAAATAAATCTGCTCGGGTATTCCTCGTTTCAAGGAGTCTTTTCACAAGTATGATAATAGATTTGTTAAATTGGTGATAATGAATATATTACAATTTCATATAATCTTCTCAGGAACTTGCTGCTCATATCGGAGAAGTTGTTATCAATAAATGTTTTTGTACGCGTCGGAACCCAATCAGCATTTCTGCTGCTGCTATCTACCTGGCATGTCAGCTAGAAGACAAACGTAAGACACAAGCCGAGATATGCAAGGTGACTGGTCTCACAGAAGTTACTCTTCGTAAAGTCTACAAAGAGTTATTGGAGAATTGGGATGATCTGCTTCCACCCAATTACACTCCAGCTGTGCCTCCTGAGAAGGCTTTTCCTATGACTGCCATCTCTTCAGGCCGTTCAACTCCCAAGGGTGATATCATTGACTTGTTTCATTTGAGCACGCATCAGGATAAAGATAAGCACACCGAAGTCATAAAACCAAGTAAAGCTTCTGGCATTCTGGAGATTGATCCTCCAGTTAAAGATGAGGTAGAGAAGAAAAGAGACTCTCATGGCCATTCGGTTTCTTCATTTGATGTCCAGGACTTAAATCAAGCTGCATTCTGGCAGCCACAAGCTCCATTTGGCATTCCTGTCTCGAAAGTAGATGGAGAAAAAGATCAGAAGGGTGATCAAGGCATGAATATCGGTGACACCAAGTCTCCTCTATCTGAATGTGAGCCAAAAGCCAGCAGAGACTTTGAAATTGGTAATCCCTCTAGATGGATGGGTCAAACTTCAGCTATCTCATCATCTAAAAAGTACTCAAATCCATGGCAGTTTAGTGCGCCATCAGTTGCAGCTAGATCTGCATATGCTCAGTTTGTGAAGGAACAGATGGGCCTTCATGTTCCATCTGGGCTTAGAGGGATTGGAAACCAGGGTAAAGCTGATGATTCTGATGGCCGCCATGATAAGGATAAATCCTCAAAGAACTAACTTTTGCTGGTATATACTGAGATCAGATATACAAAATATCTGAGAATGCCAGCCATTTTGTCATATGGTGATTGCAAAAGTATGTAGACACAGTGCTGTAGGTGAACTTAGCCAAAGCTTACCTATAATCAAAAACAAATCTGATCTCAGGTTTATTCCGATCAAGCAGATTTTAGCTGTTGTTCATCTTGGATGACCATGCTTGTGTCCGTAGATATGTCTTGAAAAAAGGATTCATTACTTTTGTACCTTGTTCATGCCTGTGTTTTGTGTATGCAAGCCAATGAACCAGTATCATGCACGTGTGGTGTGTATATTGAATGCAAACGCTGCTTTGTTGACCTTATGTAACAGAAAAGCATCATATTATTACTTGTAAATCGTAATTGCGACATTGCTTCTTTTTCTCTCTCTGTAGTGTGCCATAGGAAGTATGGGTTGATGGTATTGGGATAACAAATTAGAGTTTTGGATGAATTTAATGGCTATTTACCAGTGGGAAGTGGCAGTTTGGAACATTTGGGTGCAGAAAAAGAAAATATGGGTACTGTAAAGCACAGAACAATTCATTGAAGAGACCAACATTTTCCATCCAAATATGCATTAAGAGGCAGAATCTCAATTCTCCATTTGGTTTTGTACATGGTAAATTTGGTGGCACCAGCTTTGATCTAAGTACAACTAATTGAGTCCATTATCGAGCCATGATGTGATTTAGTAGTGATTCCATCTAAGCGAAATTGATGCCATTTGTTCTCTCCATTGCCGCTTTACCTTCCAGGCGATGCATGATGTATTTTGACCTTATTTAAGGTCCATCGTTGTGGCCATTTTCTGATAGGTTTCATTTGTAATGCCACTTGGGCAGATCATGTGATCCATTTATGAATGGTGTTACATGTCTTGTTACCACTTGTGCCAAACAATCATCATGTATGTTTGGAAAAATCAATATTGAATACTTGCGGCTTCCCCTCCCCCCCTCTAATCACCTCACATATTATTTCTTTGTTTCGTTAAAGTAGCATATCATTTTCTTAGCTGTAACTAATCTATCTTTTAAAATAAAAACATGCCTTCTAACTATTTGAAGAAATGCCGGCCAACTCTAATTATTGCTTGCCTGCAATATTTATATAAACGTTTTGTTTTAATGAACAATAATTAATATAGATCCTTGCTATCTATTGTTTCATCCAAGCACAAATTTATTCCACTCTCATATATTTTGCATACCGGTTTGAATATCCCACAGAAAGAAGGAAAAAAAGAAGAAGGAAATATACTATCATGGATAATTTTAGATTTAATGTGGCCCTCAAAAATTTATATTTCCTTGAAAGATAGGTACTAGATCATATAAATGACAATATCAAAAACAATTATTTAAATGGAGGTGACATTGGTGCAGCTGATTTTGTTATTAGAGGTGCTTGTGGTGCATCAGCTGCAATTGGCAGAGTCAAACTGATCGACACTACCATTTCTATGGCTGAACTTCATATTGCATGTAAACGTATGTTGTACGTTACCGGAATTCTTAAGGCATCTTATATCATTCTTGAGGAAGATTTGCAGACCATTGTTAGGTGGCTATCTAGCTCCTTACCATCATGGTTCAATGCTTATCCTCTAAAATATAATTGTTGGAGAATGGGGGTCACATTACAAGCTTTTGAAGTGAAGCATATTTATAGAACGGCTAACATAGCTGTAGATTGGATGGTGATATACGTTGCCAATCTTATTGAATCTATATTATGGATGGTTGTATTAGATATTCTCTTTTTGATTTTTTTAATATTTTATTTTTCGATTCTCATGGATGAATTTATTCTTGATTGATTTAATGAATCTAAGTTATCAAAAAAACATTTCTAAGAAGAACTGCTATTTAGGATATGGAGAATTACTGAGTGTGGCTTAAATACCTCCCACTCCAAAATTAGAGGAGTTATGGATTCTGTTCGTCTAAAAAATTGCATTATGTCTGGACCTGGGTGCGAGAGAGATTTCATACAACCTATTGGATTTGTGACTCAAATAAAAAAATGTTAAAACTCAGACCTTATTTGATACTCGTTGGGTTTGGATCATGTACAAAGTAGGGAAACAGGTTTAGCCGTTGGTTCCAAGCCACTAGGTCAACATAATTTTGTAATATAATTAACAATTTTATAAGATATGTAAACATGTATTCATTTGGTACCTACTAGGTCTACAAGGGAAGTCACATTGAGCTTTCATAAAAAAGTTTATAAGTTAATAAATCATATGATCAGTTTAATCGAGCACAAGGTTTAATATCTTTTATGAGATCTAGATTAGCAATGCAAACAAGTCAAGCTACTTGTAAGTTACTTGAGTTCGACTCAGATCTGAGTTGATTTGACTCGGCTACTATCGAGTTCGAGTAATTGGAATAATCTTTCAAGTCAAGTTTGGATATATAATACTTAATTCAAAAACTCATGAACTAATTTAAGTATATATATATATATATTTTAATAATATTATTTTTATTTAATAATATATATATATATATATATATATATGCATATGTGAGCATGCACACATACACATACATTCATATATGTATGTATGTCGGATCCAAGAATTTTACTTTATGGGATGAAGGATAAATAATAAAAATTCTTATATCTAAATGAGTGTAGAACTATTTCTACATCAACAAAAATACATAAAAATTATTTATTTTAGTGTTATTCTTTATGACATTTTATAGTTTAAAAATGATGCATCACAATGTTATTGAAAAAATTATTTATTTTAGTGTTATTCTTTATGTCATTTTATAGTTTAAAAATGATGCATCACAATGTTATTGAAAATACCATCAAATATATCTCTATATATGTCACTAAACGATCATTCCTTAATTAATCACACGTGGTTACCTAATTTAGTCTTTATAAAATTCATTGCATAAAAATCCTTTTCATACTAATATGATGCGGGACTATTCATGCATGTCAATTATTTTTATGTTGTTAGGCATTAAGTTAAGAGTTTGTATCCCAAATTTCAAGTCAAGATATTAAGTATAGAATTCTATAGAAAATCTGAAGCACAGGCATGCAGAAATAAATCCTAAAAGTGAAGAAACAGGACCGCCAAGGCTAAGAAGCCCTGGTCAGGACTAACTCTTCCTGTAATACAGCTACCAGAGGAGTCTAGGGGATGTACCTGGTAGAGATTTAAAGATCGATACGTGAAGAGTTTGCTCTATGCTCTCAGATGCGGCCTGGAAAACAAAGCTATCGACCCTGCAAATTCATGGCTTTCAATCCAGTGGCCCGAAAGCTAGTCAGATGGAATCCTTGGATTTGTGAATTCTAAGGGACCTGCAAATCACCATTCACGTGTTAGAAAAGCAAGAAAAAGTAGGCTAGATGGCTGAAAGAAGAAGAAGGAGAAGAAGTTTGAAGAGGGCGACCAAGGGATGAAGAAGGCTGGTGGCTTGGAGGCAGGGCACAGGGATCACACAGATTCCCAGAGGGATCACACAGATACCCTTAATCACATAGAAATTCACTCAGAATTTTGAGAAAAACTCAAGAGAAATTCATTCATAACAATTCATAATAATTGATCATTAGTTACAAGAGGGTGGAGGGGTGACGTATTTATAGATGTTCCCATGCCCTCTCCTAGTTAGGATGGGAATACAAGATTTGATAGGGAGAAGGATTACAAAGTGGCCTAGAACTAGGAGTACATAATTTGAGTAGAAATAAAATAGGATCTCCTTGTTAGAATTGGTCTTCTCTCCTTCTTTGACTTGGTCAAAAGCTCCTTCTTGGGCTTGGATGCCTAAATAGACTTAGGCTTGAACTTTAGGGCAGCAAGGGCGTCCTCTAATGGGCTTGGGTAGTCTTCAAACTTGGGTGCATTGGCTTGGTCTTGGGTGGAAATCTCGGGCTCCATCTGAATGTGGATTTGGGAAGGCCTGGGGCGCCATGGGCTCCTGGGATTGAGAAGTCTCCTGGGCTGGGGTGCCTAGAATATTTCCGGGTATCATGTGGTGCTTGGAATCTTCATATGTGGAGCTTCATGGGTTTCTACTTTGAGGCTGGTTCTCCTCCTCTTGTATAGAACTGGACTTATACTTATAGGACTCAATTGGACTGGACTAGGGTTGAGACAACTCAATTGGATTTCTAGTCTCAACTTAGTACAGGACTCAACTTACTTAACTGGACTGGATTAATTACAAAATTGACACATGATTAAGACCTCAAAATTGACAAATGGCTCACAATGAGCTGACTCGATCAATTAAGCTTGAATGTAATCCAAAGCTTGACTCATGAGCCCTAATGGCATGAGTCGACTCTAGATACAGGACTCAAGTGTAACAGAGCTCAAGGCTCCAATACAGGACTCAATGGGCACAATCGGGCTTAACTGATCAAAACCCTAGTTATAGGACTTTAAGTGACTAAACTGACTTAAGCCCTACTTACAAGACTCAAAGGGCTAACAGGACTTGATTATTGGACTCAAAGACAAAATTGGAACTGTTACAGCCATTACGATGACGTGGCGTGTCTCAGATTCCGCCGAGCGTGATCCGAACCACATGGATTTTTTCGGCAGAACGGGAATAGTCCAGCAAGGTCAGATGTGGCTCCACTCGGCCGAAGTCGAGGTCGGGCCGGGCCCTCTTGCTCCTTCGCCAGGTGTCCGCCCAGGAGGGGTCCACCTCGGCTGAAGCCGGTGGCCCCTTGCCCCCTCGCCGAGTGGCGCCCTAAGACGGTTCCATCGCAGTCGAGGTTGAGCCGGGCCCTCTTGCTCCTTTGCCAGGTGTCCGCCCAGGAGGGGTCCACCTCGGTCGAAGTCGAGCGCCCCTCTACCGCTCCGCCAGGTGTCCGCCCAGGATGTGTCCACCTCGACCGAAGCCGGCAGCCCCTTGCCCCTTCGCCGAGTGGTGCCCTGAGACGGTTCCACCTCGGCCGAGGTCGAGCCGGGCCCTCTTGCTCCTTTGCCAGGTGTCCGCCCGGGGGGGGGTCCACCTCGGCCGAAGTCGAGCGCCCCCTGCTGCTCCTTTGCCAGGTGGCACCCGGACACGGGTCCACCTCGACCGAAGTCGAGCGCTTCTCTGTCGCTTCGCCAGGTGTCCGCCCAGGAGGGGCCCACCTTGGCCGAGGTCGGCTACCTAGCATGGTGAGGTCGCCGAGAAGCAGGAGCACGAGTTCCGAGACCGTCCCTCGGGCAGTGCGCGCCGCACCTCGAGAGGAGCACCAATACGATCAGTAGCAACGCGCGAAACCTCGTTTACATCGGCCCGACATGTTCCACAACCGAGAGGCGAAGTCCTTGCAAGACAGGACCCGGTAACGGGCATTGTCGGCGCCTAGGAAGGAGAGCGCTCGCGCTCGGCCCCAGGGTCTGGCTGGCGTCCTCCCTCTACCCTTTCCTCGCTAGGCTCGGCAAGTAAGACAAGGAGGCCACCGGGTTCTTGGACCCAAAGGGGAAAGGGGAAAGAGAGGGAGAGAAGGAGGTGAAAGCAAAGAGGGAGCCTTCCAAGGGAGGGAAGCCGGAGGCAGCGTGATGGGATAAAAGGATGGGAAGAGCAGACGACCAGGTAAGGGGAAAAAAGGCTGGGAAAAGGAAAGGCACCAAGAGCAGGATCCAAGATCCCGAGAGGGGTCCCTTGGCGCAAGCTCGGTGAAGGAACCTGGCCTAATTTCTACTCTTCCTGAGACCTTGTTTGCGAAGATAATCTCTAAGCCTGGGACTCCTTCAGGGGCCCACCTTGGAGACTCTGTTCCATCTCGCCGTTTTCTAACTTGACCGTCGGAGCTCCCTCGCTGGGATCCCTTGCCAGGGTTTCTGACCTTGTCTTGCAGGATCGGGAGCTCGGAGACCTCGAGGCGAGACGGTCTGATCAAATCTGAAGCTATAGGCGCGGCGGCGAGATCGGTAACAGATTGGCGCACCAGGTAGGGGGGCAGGACAACACCCCCAATGCGAGCTAGTTCTTTATGGGACAAAGTATGCTCCGGCCATGGTGGTCACACATGGGCGCGAAGCATCCACTAGCCGAGTAGGGGAGGTCCCCTCCCCTTAGGGGCCACGCAGCCCGGAGAGGGAGCTTCCTGCTCCACCTCCTCTTCCACCGCAGCTACCTCGGTGGACGGACCTTTTGTAGCTGTCATCCAATAGCTGCAAATCCTGACTACAGCAGTTCGGTAGCTACAGCACCAGCAGCGCTCCTTGGCCATGCAGCCCCAGCCAGGGACCCCCACGGCTCGGGCCGCAGGGCCGTGCGGAAGCCTGCGCTCCATCCATTGTAGGCCATCCCAACCGCGGGCAGCCTCCAACGCCCGCGAGAGCCATCAGAAACCCGTGAAGAGAAATTACTCCGGTTCGGCGGATCACGAGAGTCGATCTCCGGCCGATGATGCCGAGATGGCGCGCCGCAGTGAGCGACATCGAGGCAAAGCCCCTGGCTGAGACCGATCGGTGCCCCCTTCACCAGCGGCCTCGGTGGAAGATTCCACCGACGAGGCCATCAGACGCCAGGCCGAGAGGCGCCTGGAGGAACACGAGCGCAAACTGGCAGAGTTTGCCCGTTGATTTGCCGACCTACAGAACTCCTTGGCGGACTCGGCGGGGTACGAATCCTGGCCACCTTTCTCCCGGGAAATCCAAGAGGAGCCGATTCTGATTCGGTTCCGCATGCCGCAGGTCGATCCCTACGATGGGACCACCGACCCTTTGGACCATCTGGAGAGCTACAAGGCTCTCATGAGGGTCCAGGGGGCCACGGATGCTCTTTTATGCATTGCCTTCCCCGCTACCCTCCGGAAGGCTGCTCGAGTCTGGTTCACCCGCCTCGAGCCGGGATCTATTTGCTCCTTCCATCAATTGGAAGGAAAGTTCGTGGCGCACTTCGACACTTATCGGAAGGTGCCGAGAGAGGTGGACAACCTCTTCTCCATCCGCCAGCAGGACCAGGAGCTGCTTCGGGACTATATTACCCGCTTCAAGATCGCTGCCCTGGAAATCTACAGCCTAGACGAGCCCGTTGCCATGCTGGCATTAAAGCGCGGGCTCAAGACGTCCCGCCTGACTTATTCTCTGGACAAGAAACCCCCCAGGACGTATTCTGAGCTCCTCCTCCATGTCCACAAGTACATCCGAGCGGAGGAGGCTGATCGCACCTGGCGGGAACTGGACGGGAGGACCTTGAAGAAGCCGGCCCCGAGAGATGTTCCCGGGACCCGAAGGCCCGGACCACCTGCTGACCCCCGTCCGAATCCGAAGCCGAAGGGCGGAGCCGCCCCGGAGTGAAGTTTCACCCCTCTCCTTGCTCCTAGAATGAAGATCCTCATGGAAATTGATGGCGAGCACTACCTCCGCCGACCTCCCCCTCAGAACCCAAGGAGCACCCACGACAAGTCGAAGTACTGCCAGTTCCATCGCGAGCACGGACATGACACGGAGGAGTGTCGCAATCTGAAGCGGGAAATCGAGGAGCTGATTAAAAGAGGCTACCTCAGGAAGTTCGTGAGGAATGAAGCTTCGACGGAGGGACAGCCGCTTGCAGCCCTCCCCCCGGTCCCTGCGATCGATAATCGCCCGATGGAGAAGCCAGTGGGCATGATCTCTTATGGAATCGGGCGGGCGGCAAAGAGAACCCGGGAGGTGGGGGACCCGGAGAATGTATCCCCCTTTGAGAAGGGGAATGAAAACAAAAATGTAAATAATGATGCTGTGGTGGTCGAGATGACCATCGCGAAGCATCCTGTACATCGCATTATGGTAGATAGTGGGAGCTCTACTGACGTGCTTTTTTATGATGCTTTCTCCTGAATGAACCTGTCTCATAATCAGCTAAGGCTGGTGCACACCCCTCTTGTGGGCTTTACCGACAACTCGGTGGGGGTCGAAGGGGAGATTACTCTCCCTGTCACCGCTGGATCCCCACCTCGACAGACCACAGTCATGATGACGTTCACCGTCGTCAAAGTCATGATGACGTTCACCGTCGTCAAGCTCCCCTCGCCTTATAACGCGATCCTCGGTCATCCGGGGCTCAACCAGCTAGATGCCATGATTTTTCCATGAAGCGGTTGCTAGTACAATTCCCTATGGCCTGCGGGCCTAGGGTGATGAGCGGGACGACCCAGCCAGTCCAGCATTGCCTTCAGGCGGTCCCGGGTGCCTGAGGCGCCGGGCTCGGCCCCGACGTCGACGACCTTGACTTAAGGGAGAAGGAATCCAGGGGAGGACCTGTGGAACATCTGTTGACGTATCCTCTCGGTTCGGACCCTCAGAAGACTGTGCAGGTGGGGGTTCAGCTCCCGGAGGAAGAACGGACCCGCCTGCTGGATTTCCTTCGTGCGAATGCGAATGTGTTTGCATGGTCCGCGGCCGACATGCCGGGCATCCCCCCTGAAGTCATCACCCACAGGATGAACGTGGATCCGAGGTGCCGCCCGGTTCGCCAGAAGAAGAGGAGCTTCGCCACAGAAAGGCAGAGGGCCATCAACGAAGAGGTGGAGAAGCTCCTCGCCGTCGGCTTCATGCGGGAAGTACAATATCCCAGCTGGTTGGCAAATGTGGTCATGGTGAAGAAGAGTAGTGGCAAGTAGAGGATTTGTGTGGACTACACCGACCTCAACCGAGCCTGCCCGAAGGACAGCTTCCCTCTTCCGAAGATTGACCAGCTGGTGGACACCACTTCGGGGCATCGCCTCCTCTCTTTCATGGATGCCTTCTCCGGGTATAACCAGATTCGAATGCACCCGAAAGATGAAGAGCACACCGCCTTCATCACCGACCGCGGAACTTACTGTTACAAGATGATACCGTTTGGCCTCAAGAACGCCGGGGCCACGTACCAGTGACTGGTCAACAAAGTCTTCAAGGATCAGATCGGCCGCAACATGCAGGTGTACGTGGATGATATGCTGGTAATGAGCAAGCCCCTTTCGGATCATGTTGGCGACCTAGCGGAGACCTTCGGTAACCTCCGACTTCACCAGATGAAGCTGAACCCGGCGAAGTGCGCTTTCGATGTCTCCGTCGGGAAATTCCTAGGGTTCATGGTGACCCAAAGAGGGATAGAGGCCAACCCGGAAAAGGTCCAAGCCATCTTGGACATGGAGCAACCTACCTCCAAGAAGCAAGTGCAGCGACTCACCGGCCGGATAGCCACTCTGAGTCGGTTTATCTCGAGGTCGGTCGACCGCTGCCGGTCCTTCTTCAAAGTGCCGAGGAAGATGAGCGACTTCGCCTGGATCGAGGAGTGCCAGGAGGCGTTCGACGAGCTGAAAAAGATGCTTGCATCGCCCCCACTGCTTTCCAGGCCTGAAGAAGGAGAGGAGCTCGTCCTCTACCTGGCGGTCACCCCGGAGGCCATCAGCACGGTCCTGGTTCGGACCGACGACCATGGAGTTCAGAGATCGGTGTACTACACAAGCAAACTCCTCCACGATGCGGAGCTCAGGTATTCCCGATCTGAAAAGCTCATTTTTGCATTAAGTGTCTGCCCAGCATCTCTGGCCCTATTTCCAAGCACATCCCATTGCCGTCCTGACTGATCAGCCGCTGAAAGCGATACTCAGCCGACTCGACACATCCGGGCGATTGGCGAAGTGGGTACTTAAGCTCAGCGAGTTCGACATCGCTTATCGGCCAAGGTCGGCCATGAAGGCGCAAGTGCTCGCCGACTTCTTGGTCGAGTGCGCAGGCCTAGGCAAGGGGACAGAGGAGGACCCTCTGGATCGAGAGTTGAAACCGGGACCCGAGGAGGACGTCTGGGTCCTTCATGTGGACAGAGCCTCGAACTTCGGCGGGAGCGGAGCCGGCCTCATCCTCGCCAACGGTGATGGGGCGTCGCCGAATGTGCACTCCGTTTCCAGTTCGCCGCAACTAACAACCAGGCGGAGTACGAGGCACTCCTCGCCGGGCTGAGAGTGTCTCGCGAGTTGGGCGTTGCCAACCTCAAGGCCTTCACTAATTCCCAACTGGTGGCCAGACAGATCTCCGAAGAGTATGGTGCGCACGACCCTCAAATGGCGAAATACCTAGAGCTTGTGAGAACGAGCGCGGCCGGGTTTCAGCACTTCAGCATCTCCCACATATCCCGCGGGGAAAATGCTCACGCGGACGCTCTATCCCGGCTGGCAACCCTGCCGGACTCGTTGCTGGGCCGCGCTCATGTTGAGCGTCTCAAGGCCTCGAGCTACGAGACCCCTGTGGAGGTCTAGCAGGTCAGCCAAGAGCCCAGTTGGATGGACAAGTACGCCGAGTACATTACCGGCGGCACCTTGCCAGAAGACCGCGCGGCGGCCCGCCTTATCAAAAAGAAGGCCGAGCGGTTCATCCTAATGGATGGGCAGCTGTATCGGAGGTCCTACTCCTACCCCCTCCTCAAATGCCTGAGACCCGCGGAGGCCACACTCGTACTCCAGGAAATCTACGAGGGCATCTACGAGAACCACGTGGGAGGCAGAACGCTAGCGTATAAGGCCCTCCGCCAAGATTATTTCTGGGAGACGATGAAGGAGGATGCCGCCGACTTCGTGAAGAGGTGTGATCGGTGCCAGCGGCACGCCGTGGTGCAGCGGCAGCCCTCCACTCCGCTTTCCCAGCTCTCGGATAAAGCCTGTGGCCCCGGGGTTCAGTCCGGAAGTCCCGGACTTCGGTCAGGAAGGCGGGGCAGAGCCAAGCTCGCCCACGCAATCATGGAGAATAGCTCGGCAAGCCGCGTAGGGCTTGGATAAAGCCTGCAGCCCTGGGGTTCAGTCCGGAAGCCCCGGGGTTCAGTCCGGTAGTCCCGGACTTCGGTCCGGAAGGTGGGGCAGAGCCAAGCTCGCCCATGTAATCATGGAGAACAGCTCGGCAAGCTGCGCAGGGCTCGGATAAAGCCTGCGACCCCGGGGTTCAGTTCGGAAGTCCCGGACTTCGGTCCGGAAGGCGAGGCAGAGCCAATCTCGCCCACGCAATCACGGAGAACAACTCGGCAAGCCGCGTGGTGCGGGCACCAGACTTAGAAGAAGACTTCAGGGCTTCATCTGGATCTCTGATTGACCTTGCCCGAAGAATTAGGGTTTTCTGGTTTTGTAATAAGGGTTGACTTGGTCAACTCAATTTTAGTCTTGAGTCTGTATTTCCCTGCAATTTAAATTTTGTTGAGTCATATTAACTCAGTACAAGTCCTAGTAGTGGTCTAGGTCTTCTCCAGGTTGGTGCCACTTTTTTTCAGTCAAGTCAAGGTCCAGGGTGCCACATTTTTTCTCTCAGGCCCAAGCAAGTGGGCGCCACACTCCCAGCCACACGCCAGAGTCCAGGAGGCGCTACATCTCCATCCAGTGTCTTTGGTCCCTACACCACAAGAAGTAAGTTCCTTTTTTTCTTGCACCACTTGGAAGAGAAATCCATCAAGATACCTCAATCCAAGGAGGAGCCAATTTCTTTCCAGATAAACCCAAGCCAGGATGGCAAGAATTTTTCTTGAAGAGAGGATCAAGGAGGTGCCCCACAATGTTCCATAAAAATCCAAGTTATAAAAGAGAAGAGAGTATGTCTTGGGGAGGAATTCAAGGAGGTTCCCAAAAGTTTCCAAAAGTGCCAAAGCCAAGAAAGGAAGAAGCCTAAACTTGTGGAGCAAGACTAGGAGGTGTCCAAATGAGCCAAACTATGAAGGGAAAATCCTTGATTCATGGAGAGATACTAGGAGACACCCCCATAACCTGCCATTTGGAGCTGATTTTCAAGTTTTCTTGGAGTTTTTGGGCTGCCCACTCATGGAAGGAGTCTTGGGAAGAGAATTTGATGCCTAAAGTGTTGGTTAGTCCTATTAGTCCCACATGGGGAATGTATAAATTTTTTTTTCTTTGTTATGTCTATATATTCAACTCTATGTAACTCTTGAATTTAATGATGAATGAAATCAATTTCTTTGTGAGCAACTTTGTATTTCTCTCTTCCGCACTTGTGTTCAGGTGTTGAGCTCCGTGAGGGAGTAAATCCGGGTTCCCTAGGAACCTTGAGGAGGTGTGAGATCTCCAACCCCAAAACCCTACCAAAACCCTAGGTTAGCCACTTCAATTCCAAACCCTAGCCGCCCATCATCTTCTTCATTCCACCAATCATCCAAACCCTAATCTACCTCATCATCTCACGGCCCCTCTCTTCCAAGTAGAGGCCGACCACCAGCATCCAGGTCCAGATCGGCTACTTCGAATACAGAGCAAATCCCAGAGGAAGCTAGATCAGCATCTAGGAGAATCAGGATTTCAGCAACATCAATTTTTCAAGTTCTTCTTATCTGGTAAATCCTTTCTTTGAGTATCTGGTTCCTTAACTTGTTCTTCTTCTTTCCCAAATCCTGAGTTCAGGAGAAGCCAACTCTGCCAAAGGACCAGTATTGGAGGATCCATTGCGAAGATATCCGAATTCGAGGATCCAACAATCTGCTCGAGAGAGTCCTTCCACCAAACTCTGTGAATATCACTGCTTGGTATATAACCCTTCCCTTCTCTTTATTTCTGTCCTGTTGAAAGTTCAGAGCGAAACCCTAGGTCTGGGAGTTTCTCAACCTCCAGCGATCCTTTACTTCTGAACTACTCTGATAATCTAGTTTCTTTGAATTGTTCTTTCAATTATTATATAGTTTCTTTCAATTTATTTTAACTTTCCTTTGAGTCAAAGCCGACTTCTGAAAATATAAAAATAAAAAAAATATATTAATTTTAATTTGCTTCCGCATTCCATATATCCGTTCTGCATCAATTTTGGTATCAGAGCTTCCGTTCTGCATCAATCTTGGTATCAGAGCCCTGTCTAGGGTTTCTGACTTGCTTGCATGTTTTGAGTGTCTCTCTTTTTTACTTTGTCTGCTCGAAGTAGACTCCCCAGGACGTCCGGTCCTAGGAACGAAGCGAGGTGCAAGCCTCCTCTTCCCATTTCATGGGGTGTTCCTAGGGCGTGTAGGGGATCCGCTGGGTTACAACTTCGTAGCAGGAATTGTAAACGGGGGAAGCATTCTATTTTTAGTCTGTAACTACCCTATTACAGGAATTGCTTCTCATTGTAGGAAACTCTAAATTGCATGATTTTTTTTTTGCTGGAACCATTATAATTGAAAATATTTTACATAATTTTATTGTAATTTATTGGTTTCTATGAAATTTCTGAGAGTTAAATTACAGAAATTCTGTTTCTGTGTTTTTGCAATTCAAAATTGTTTTTTGAGTGATCATCTCCTAATTCATCTTAAGGGCAATTGAGCATCTAAGATAAGGGGAGGAGTTGATAACCTCTCCTTAGCCCAAAACCACCACCCATTCATTCGATCCTAAGCCTAATTTTAAAATTTATTAGACTTAATTTGCCCTAGTGGGCTAGGAACACCAACTGGTCAGGTCCAGCTTAGGGTTTAGTCAGTTTGTCTGGTTACTCTGTGTGTGGTTTGTATTCAGTGTCTAGAAAAGTGATTCAGGGACTACGTCCTGAAGGGCTTGTGTGCTGGTCCGCCTACCTGGCCAATCACTGATTGGTATCTAGGATTGGCAATTAGGGACCTAACACTCCCCTTACACCTGCCTGGCTGAGTCCCGAGTTACTACAGGCTAGCTTGCCACTCTGATTGGGCATCTAGTTTGGACTCTAGGTCTAGTGAGCCAGTAGTCGCTTTAGTCTAGTCACATTCTGTGTACTTGCTTGCATCATCATGTCCACCCGGAATGGAGTAACCTCCCAACCTGGTCAAATCCAACCTGATTTAGAGGCCATGGTTAGAACTCTTACCGAAAGTATGAACAAATTGAGTCAGGATATGACTGCTACTGTTGCCCAGTTTAAGGAACAAGTCCATGAGGATCTTACCCAGCTTAGGGATCGAGTCAAGTACTTGGGGAACCTAGACATCAGAATTGGACTCCTGACCCAAATTTTAATGTGCCTCAACCTCACCCACACTAGGAGCCTAGGAGGACCTTATACCGTGATCCCGAGCAATAACCCTAGGAAGCCTAACTATGATATCTATAGTGTGGATCGTGTCTATGAGAGGTCCTTACAATATTCTAGACCAGTCACTCAACAACCCAAGTCTTCTAGATCAAACCATTTAGATCCACACCCATGCCCAAGTAAGGTCTCTACTAGCTTGAAACCCAGTGTGACCCAGGTTTCTATATCGCAAGAATGTTGGTTTTGTGGAGAAAGAGGCCATAAATCTAGTCAGTGCCCATGCATAGGACTGGCTTGTGCACAGCTAAGTGGTAAGAATCCTAAGGATGACATTAATGAGGGAGAACCCAAGCCTACCAATGAGGAAGAAAGGTTAGGTATGACAAGCCCAGAATCAGTTGACCCGATTACCACTGACCCGAAACCCATTGAAGATGGCATCGAGGAAGTATATGATGCTGGCTTGAGTCTAGTTGATGAATATGAGGGGGAAGAACATGAAGAATATGACATCGATACTATTGGTTCCTTACCTGAGGAGACCTTGGAGAGAAACCAAGTGGTAGGACCTAGTTTAGAAATTCAAGAGATTTGTGAGAATCAGGTTCCTTTAGTCAAATGCCCCCAGGAAGAACTTATAGTGTTAGCCCGAGCTATCAGTTCGTACCCTCTAATGACAGTCATTCTCCAAGTACCAATTGAAGATCTTTGCACTGAACTATTTAAGTTTGCCCACCCAATGGTAGATCCTCTCCTTAGGATGATTGAATCAAGCCTCTTATAATTGGACCTTGTCCCATGCCCTGCCACTAAGGTCTCTCCCATAATCTCAGTTGAACATCCTTGTCTTGAGCGGATTGATTCACCCAGTCCTATAGAAGTCCTCCTTATGGCCCCAGACCCCTTCCTTCGCATGACTGACCTACCCTTCTATAGAGTATACCTTTCCGCACCCATAGGTCAAATTTCAAGTCTTGAGGTCATCATCCATAGGCCCTTCCATGAATCATTCTCTAATCCATTTCTTGAGAAAGTGGATCATTATTTGCTTAGAGAACAAACCTTAGCTGTTGCAATCACATGTCCTAGGCTACTCCTCGAACCATCTCTTGATCCATTCCTGGGAGTAGCAAACTTTTCCTTTCGTAAGGATGACTAGTTGACAGTCATAGATCACCATTCAAACCTTCAGGTCACCACCTTTAGCCAGCAGGTAATTCGAGACTCCACCTCATATTTCCTCCCTTTCTCTAGGACTTCCAATGCTTCTTACACCATCCAAGTATACTTTGTCGAAGTCTTTAGAGTGAACCACATGTCAGAATCTATTAGGTTTGCCACCTACTTCTGGAAGACCTTATGGCACCTACTAGGCACCCATGATAAGTTTTCATGCTCTGCATGCCATCCTCCGACCCAAGGTCAAACCTAGAGAGCCGTAGTTTGTTAGGTTTAGACCTAGGGTTCCTTTGAATAAAGTCCATTCTTTAGGAATGCATCGTCAGTCGAGTTTAGGACATTGACTCAGATTTTGGTTGAGTGAGAATACCAGGAATTGGGATTTGTATTTACCCAGGGCTAAATTTGCATATAATGTTTCGATCAATAGGTCTATAGGCTAGAGTCCCTTTGAAATTGTTCATGGATACAAGCCTCACACACCACTTGATCTGATTTCACTATTAGCCCACACACACAAGTCTCTTGATGAACTTGCATAGCATGTAAAGGACTTGTATAAAGAAATTCATTCCAAAATAACTTTAAGTAATTAAACTTATAAGAAGTTGGCTGATTCTCAAAGACGAGTCAAAACTTTTGTTAAGAGAGACTATGTAATGATTAGGTTAAGGCCTGAGCGATTTTTTCCTGGAACCGTTAGAAAATTACATGCTAAAGGAGCTGGACCATTTAGAGTAGTGAAGAGAGTAGGATCCAATGCCTATGTGCTCGAGTTGCCTCCAGAACTAGGCAATAGCTCTACTTTCAATATTACAGACTTAGTAGAGTATAGGGAGCCAGCTGTGATTCCTAGTAAGCCTTTGAAACCTAATCCTGTTATTGAGAGTGATCCCGACCCTGTGTGTCCACCAACAAACTGGCCTGTGAGGAAAGAGCAGATTGAAAAGATCCTGGATGATCAGGTTATCTCTACTCGTAATCGAGGATACCAAAGATACCTGGTCCGCTGGCAAGGAAGGCCAGATTCTGATGACTCTTGGATCTCCCGAGAAGAATTACAAGAATTGGACCCAGACCTCTTGGAGAGATACCAGAGCTAGCTTGATCCATACTCGATAGGGTCGAGTTCCTCCCACCCCGGGAGAATTGGTGCGGGCACCAGACTCAGAAGAAGACTTCAGGGCTCCATCTGGATCTCTGATTGACCTTGCCCGAAGAATTAGGGTTTTCTGGTTTTGTAATAAGGGTTGACTTGGTCAACTCAATTTTAGTCTTGAGTCTGTATTTCCCTGCAATTTAAATTTTGTTGAGTCATGTTAACTCAGTACAAGTCCTAGTAGTGGTCTAGGTCTTCTCCAGGTTGGTGCCACTTTTTTTTCAGTCAAGTCAAGGTCCAGGGTGCCACATTTTTTCTCCCAGGCCCAAGCAAGTGGGCGCCACACTCCCAGCTACACGCCAGAGTCCAGGAGGCGCCACATCTCCATCCAGTGTCTTTGGTCCCTACACCACAAGAAGTAAGTTCCTTTTTTTCTTGCACCACTTGGGAGAGAAATCCATCAAGATACCTCAATCCAAGGAGGAGCCAATTTCTTTCCAGATAAACCTAAGCCAAGATGGCAAGAATTTTTCTTGAAGAGAGGATCAAGGAGGTGCCCCACAATGTTCCATAAAAATCCAAGTTATAAAAGGGAAGAGAGCATGTCTTGGGGAGGAATTCAAGGAGGTTCCCAAAAGTTTCCAAAAGTGCCAAAGACATGAAAGGAAGAAGCCTAAACTTGTGGAGCAAGACTAGGAGGTGTCCAAATGAGCCAAACCATGAAGGGAAAATCCTTGATTCATGGAGAGATACTAGGAGACACCCCCATAACCTGCCATTTGGAGCTGATTTTCAAGTTTTCTTGGAGTTTTTGGGCTGCCCACTCATGGAAGGAGTCTTGGGAAGAGAATTTGATGCCTAAAGTGTGGTTTAGTCCTATTAGTCCCACATGGGAAATGTATAAAATTTTTTTTCTTTGTTATGTCTATATATTCAACTCTATGTAACTCTTGAATTTAATGATGATTGAAATCAATTTCTTTGTGAGCAACTTTGTGTTTCTCTCTTCCGCACTTGTGTTCAGGTGTTGAGCTCTGTGAGGGAGTAAATCCGGGTTCCCTAGGAACCTTGAGGATGTGTGAGATCTCCAACCCCAAAACCCTACCAAAACCCTAGGTTAGCCACTTCAATTCCAAACCCTAGCCGCCCATCATCTTCTTCATTCCACCAATCATCCAAACCCTAATCTACCTCATCATCTCATGTCCCCTCTCTTCCAAGTAGAGGCCGACCACCAGCATCCAGGTCCAGATCGGCTATTTCGAATACAGTGCAAATCCCAAAGGAAGCCAGATCAGCATCCAGGAGAATCAGGATTTCAGCAACATCAATTTTTCAAGTTCTTCTTATCTGGTAAATCCTTTCTTTGAATATCTGGTTCCTTAACTTGTTCTTCTTCTTTCCCATATCCTGAGTTCAGGAGAAGCCAACTCTACCAAAGGACCAGTATTGGAGGATCCATTGCGAAGATATCCGAATCCAAGGATCCAACAATCTGCTCGAGAGAGTCCTTCCACCAAACTCTGTGAAGATCACTGCCTGGTATATAACCCTTCCCTTCTCTTTATTTCTGTCATGTTGAAAGTTCAGAGCGAAACCCTAGGTCTGGGAGTTTCTCAACCCCCAGCGATCCTTTACTTCTGAACTACTCTGATAATCTAGTTTCTTTGAATTGTGCTTTCAATTATTATATAGTTTCTTTCAATTTAGTTTAACTTTCCTTTGAGTCAAAGCCGACTTCTGAAAATATAAAAAAAAAATAAAAAAAAATATTAATTTTAATTTGCTTCCGCATTCCATATATCCATTCTGCATCAATTTTGGTATCAGAGCTTTTGTTCTGCATCACCGCGCAGGGCTCAGATAAAGCCTGTGGCCCCGGGGTTCAGTCCGGAAGTCCCGAACTTCGGTCCGGAAGGCGGGGCAGAGCCAAGTTCACCCACACAATCACGGAGAATAGCTCGGCAAGCCGCGCAGGGCTCGGATAAAGACTTCAGCCCCGGGGTTCAGTCCGGAAGTCCCGGACTTCGGTCCGGAAGGCGGGGCAGAGCCAAGCTCGCCCACGCAATCACGGAGAATAGCTCGGCAAGCCACACAGGGCTCGGATAAAGCCTGCGGCCCCGGGGTTCAGTCCGGATGTCCCGGACTTCAGTCCGGAAGGTGGGGCAGAGCTAAGCTCGCCCATGTAATCACGGAGAACAGCTCGGCAAGCCGCGTAGGGCTTGGATAAAGCCTGCGGCCCCGAGGTTCAGTCCGAAAGTCCCGGACTTCGGTCTGGAAGGTGGAGCAGAGCCAAGCTCGCCTAGGTAATCACGGAGAATAGCTCGGCAAGCCGTGCAGGGCTCGGATAAAGCCTTCGGCCCCGGGGTTCAATCTGGAAGTCCCGAACTTCGGTCCGGAAGGCAGGGCAGAGCCAAGCTCGCCCACGCAATCATGGAGAATAGCCCGGCAAGCTCGAAGGACTCGTGCAAGGCCTGCTCCATCGGTGTCCAACCCGAAAGCTCCGAACTTCGATCTGAATGCTGGACGGGACTCAGTTTACCCGCGAGCTCAGCTCGGAGCAAACCACAGGACTTATTCTCGGTACTCGAAACCAACACTTGGTCTCGACAAAAAAAAAAAGAGAACACAGAGAAGACAAAGTTGGGACTTGGCAAAGAGTAGATTCTTCATTAACTTGAAGGAGGATTATAATGAAGGAGTCCCGATAGGCAGGGAGTCCTCAAAAAAAAAAAGAAAAAAAAAAGAAAAAGAAGAAGTGAAGCAGAAAGAAAAGAAATACAAGTGGAAGCTAGTTTGGCGCGGTGGCACTGTCCTCAGGCGGGGGTGCGCACTCTCCACCTGCACCGTCGATGGGTGGTTGCCCGGGGGGCTGCTCTGGTGTTGCAGCCGCGTCGCCTGCTGCCACTGGCGCCTCGCCGCTGGGCTCCTGCCTCCTTCCGCCAAGGACCACCCCGCTGAGGTCGAGCTCGGGGTAGAAGGAGCCCACCTTCTCCCGGCACACCTGGAACCCATTCAGGAAGGAGTCCACGGTGGCCTCCCGAACCTCCACGATATACTCCTCGGAGGCATGGAATTTCGGGACGGCCTCCTATGCCTCCCGCTTTGAAGATTCCAGCAGCCCATTGATGTAGGAGCTTCGCTCCTTAGCTGCGTTTGTCTCCCTCTGAGCCTCCTCCACCCGACGCTCCAGTGACTAGGACTGAGCTCAGAGGCGAGCCTTCTCCGCTGCGTCCTCCTCCACCCGGCGCTGGTTGGAGTTCCTCTCCTCAGACAGAGAGGTCTCCAATTCTCTGATGCGCCCCTCGGCGTGCGCCAGGTCGGATTGAAGGGCCTGGTTGTTCCCCCGCAGCTTGACCCCCTTCTCCATGAGGTCCTTCACATCGGCTGCGAGTTTGCCGAGCTTTTCCTCCTTCTCGGCATCCTTCCTGGTGTACCCTGCAAGGAAATTCCTCAGCAGTAGTACGTCAGTCCCGATCTACACAAGAGAAAGAGAGGTCAGTCAAAATCCAACTGGAACTTTAAAAGGGAGGGTTCTGAGTCCGGGACTTACCGTGAAGAGCTACGGAAGGATCCTGAGCAGGGCATCGGCGTAGTCCTGGCCGACCCTCAGTCGCTGGTCCCGGGAGGTGCAGGCGAACTCCATGACCCTCTCCGCGAGGCCCTGGTCACGGATCACAGAGCACTGGCTGGTGAGATTTGGCGGCGGGGCGGATAGATCGGCAGCGGCAGTGGCGACCGTCCCCTCGTCGGGTGGAACTGCCACCGACGGGGCAGCTAGAGCCACCGGGGGCACCGTCGGAGCAGTGGTGGAGGTGGGCACTACCCGGGAGGGAGCTGGCCCCCCTCTTCTGCAGCCCTTTCGAGGTCGGCGACAGGGGCGTCAGCAACCCGGGCTCGAGGTCGCCTGGATGCGGGAGCTGCTGCCACTGGACTGGAGGTAGGAATCGGCACGGCCTCCCGGCTCGCCTCGATGCGAGCCCTCTTCGCCGCGGGATCATCTCCCTCGGCAATGTCCCTCTAAGCAGCGCCCTCCAGGAGGTTTTCCAAGGATAACTTCATACCTGAAAGAAAATGGAGGCCGGTCAACCCAGTTAAAAAGAAAAAGGGAGAAAGGGGGGAGGTGCGGAGTAGAGAGGAAGGCTGAGCCTCACCCGGCTCCCGGATAGGACTGATCCCCGCCTCGAACAAGTTATGCTCCGAGAGCAGAACATCGAGCATAGGGACCGCGTCGCTCAGCAGCAAGGAATAGGCCTCTTGGTCCACCGGCTCGACTTGGGAGTTCCGGTTCGGGGACTGATCCGGCTCGCTCCAGGCCCAGTCGACGTCCTCGACCAAGGCAAAAAAGAACTGGTTCTTCCAACCCTTAATAGAGGAAGGGAGGTCGAACCGGAGACACCTAGGCCGAGGTGAAATATACCACCAGCCATCATCGGTGGAATAATGCTTCAGGGTGAAAAGAGTCTTGAAGAGAGAAACAGGCAACGAACCCGTGGAAGTGGCAGAAGACAATGAAGGCGAAGATGACCCAGATGGCGTTTGGAGCCAACTAGGCCGGGACCAGGCGGTAGTGACTAAGAAAGGAGAGGAAGAAAGGATGTAGGGGGAACCGAAGACCCCCAAGGAGGAAGTCCTCGTAGAAGGCTATTCGTCTGGGGCCGCTTAAGGTAACGCGATCCCCGGGCCGCGGGAGAGAAAGGTGGATTGACTCCGGGATGCCATAGACTTCTCGAAGCAGAGAAAGGTCACCTTCGGTCATCGATGAGACGTGACCGGAGGGACCAGCAGAGGAAATGGCAGGAGGAGGAAGAGAAGAGATGGGATGAGCGGAAACTACAGGGGGAGACCTAGGACCCCTAGGGATGCCTATGGTTACACCCCCAGGCTGGAGACGCCTGCGGATCTCTTCCAGGATCACCTCCCTTTCCGAAGAAGAGGAGGATGGAGTCCTCGACCGGGATGGACTGGCCTCGTCTGGATTAGACGAAACATGACGACGGCGTGCCATGGGGAAGGAAATGGTGAAGAGAAGTTGCTAAGGAAAGGGACGGGGGAAGGAAGCAGACGAAGGCACTCACCGAAACATACTGTGCAAAAGAAGCGGCAACCCAAGGAAGTGAAGGATAGCCCACTGCAACCGCCGGCGGAGCGTGAGAAAGGGAAAGGGCCTCATTCCGGAAAGTCCCCCTCCTTTTCAAATTCGATCGACAGTGGCCGTACCCCTCATTCTGTTCCGGACCACCAGATAGATGCCACGTGGACGCACGCCTAACATCGACGCTTCGGTTACGAGGAAACGGCCTCCCTTTCGAAGCGACACATTAAGTGCGACCGGAGAAGCGACGTGTGGCAGCCTCTCATAGGACCACAGGTGCAACAAGGAATGACGACGAGGATCGTGGCAATCATGGCGCGAGATCTTCGCCTTCCCCACGTCATCTCCGCATTAAATCCCCACGTTCCGAGTCGTGACACCTCAGCGGAACGGGGGGATGTGGGGCAACTGTTACAGCCGTTACGATGATGTGGCGTGTCTCAGATTCTGCCGGGCATGATCCGAACCACGTGGATTTTTTTGGCAGAATAGGAACAGTCCAGCAAGGTCAGATGTGGCTCCACTCAGCCGAAGTCGAGGACGGGCCGGGCCCTCTTGCTCCTTCACCAGGTGTCCGCCCAGGAGGGGTCCACCTCGACAGAAGCCGGCGGCCCCTTGCCCCCTCGCCGAGTGGCGCCCTGAGACGGTTCCACCTCGGTCGAGGTCAAGCCGGGCCCTCTTGCTCCTTCTTCAGGTATCCGCCCAGGAGGGGTCCACCTCGGTCGAAGTCGAGCGCCCCTCTACCGCTCCGCCAGGTGTCCGCCCAGGAGGTGTCCACCTCGATTGAAGCCGGCAGCCCCTTGCCCCCTCGCCGAGTGGTGCCCTGAGATGGTTCCACCTCGGCCGAGGTCGAGCCGGGCCCTCTTGCTCCTTCGCCAGGTGTCCGCCCGGGGGGGGTCCACCTCGGCCGAAGTCGAGCGCCCCCTGCTGCTCCTTTGCCAGGTGGCACCCGGACATGGGTCCACCTCGGTCGAAGTCGAGCGCTCCTCTGCTGCTCCGCCAGGTGTCCACCCAGGAGGGGCCCACCTTGGCCGAGGTCGGCTACCCAGCATGGTGAGGTCGCCGAGAAGCAGGAGCACGAGTTCCGAGATCGTCCCTCGAGCAGCGCGCACCGCACCTTGAGAAAAGCACCAGTACGATCAGTAGCAACGCGCGAAACCTCGTTTATATCGACCCGACATGTTCCACAGCCGAGAGGCGAAGTCCTGGCAAGACAGGACCCGGTAACGGGCATTGTCGGCGCCTAGGAAGGAGAGCGCTCGCGCTCGGCCCCAGGGTCTGGCTGGCGTCCTCCCTCTACCCTTTCCTCGCTAGGCTCGGCAAGCAAGACAAGGAGGCCGCCGGGTTCTTGGACCCAAAGGGGAAAGGGGAAAGAGAGGGAGAGAAGGAGGTGAAAGCAAAGAGGGAGCCTCCCAAGGGAGGGAAGCCGGAGGCAGTGTGATGGGATAAAAGGATGGGAAGAGCGGACGACCAGGTAAGGGGAAAAAAAGGCTGGGAAAAGGAAAGGCACCAAGAGCAGGATCCAAGATCCCGAGAGGGGTCCCTTGGCGCAAGCTCGGTGAAGGAACCTGGCCCAATTTCTACTCTTCCTGAGACCTTCTTTGCGAAGATAATCTCTAAGCCTGGGACTCCTTTAGGGGCCCACCTTGGAGACTCTGTTCCATCTCACCGTTTTCTAACTTGACCGTCGGAGCTCCCTCACCGGGATCCCCGGCCAGGGTTTCTGACCTTATCTTGCAGGATCGGGAGCCCGGAGACCTCGAGGCGAGACGGTCTGATCAAATCACCAGCTCTGAAGCTACAGGCGCGGTGGCGAGATCGGCAACAGGAATCATGGCTAAGAGACTCAAAACTCAGGGACTCATAGTGAACTAAGGTTGATGATACAGGATGGATGCAAAGACTAATTCTAATAATTAAGATTTAATTGTGATGAGCAATGGTAGCAACTCAAATAAACTATCAAATTAATTTAACAAAAATTAGACTAAGTCTCTACTAACTACCCGCAATATAGTCAGCATGCAATCACATAAAGAATCCTGGATCCGATGATTGTGAAACCACCGTTACAAGATCATCCTGACTTCAATTAATCAGATCTAATGAGGTTCGGATGGTTACTTATCAATAATGCTTTTCCCTCCTCCATTTCAACAGATCTAGAATCAATTCTCACGATCTTGCGGTAGGATTGCAAACTTCAGTCCTTTGGAGCAGATCTCCCCATTGATGGTTGGATGGCAAGGGAAACCTCCTCTTCTAATCGAGAACACTAGGGATCCTGCAAAAGAACTGTGATTAGATTGATGGAAATAGAGTAGAAATATGAAATGAGAGAGGAAAAGAAGGTTGGTCGGATGGGTTCTAGATCTGGACTGGATGCTGAAGATGGTGGCGCCTGGCTTCAAAATCTTGGACTCAAGAAATAACTCAGACTTCGGTACTCCACATATACCAGTGCAATGCTTAACCAGCAGAGCACTCACACACTATAATTGCTTAACTAGTAATTGCACTCTCAATGCTTACCCAGCAATTGGAGAAAGGAAACTGGTAGAGTTTCATTAATCAATCATAAGTTGGATACAAGGTAGTAGAATGAAGTGGTATTTATAGACCCTCTATATAAGGTAGCATGATAATATAAGATTCTTTTGAATACATGATAATTAGGGATTACATTGGACTCTACACTCCTTCTTGACCTGAATGGAAACTCCTTGAAATTTGAATGGGATAGGTGCCTTCTCCATTTGGACTTCTTCAACTCTAGGCATCAAAGAGAGGATGTGCAAAGCTCCAAAACCTTTGAGAAGTGGGCGGAAACTCCTCCTTTCTTGGCACCAATCCCACTTTGGCATGAGTAGACTTCATCTTGATTTTCAAATTTGAAGGTAGGCAAAATAAGAAAGGCCCTCTATTTGAATTTAAAAGGTAGATAGATGATGACTTATTTAAATTTGGATGAAACACATTTGAATGGAACTTAGACTCCTTTGAATTTGAATGATTCCTTGAGTGGGCATCCATCCAGAGTGGGCGACAATTTGAGGATAAATGGGCGCTAGATGAGAAGTAGAAACCTTCTGCTTTACTTCTCTTAATGGTGTCTTCTTGGATTTCAAATGGGCGATGACAAGCAAAGTTGGATGGCGCCTCTTTTGGATAAAGATGAACTTTAAAATTATCCCAATGTCTTGATGTCCCAATGTCCTATTGTCTTGATGTCTGGATGTCCCAATGTCTCGATGTCTGGATATCCAGATGTCTCGATGTCTGGATGTTCTAATGTCTAGATGCTTGGTGAGAATTTTGGACAACCTTCTTTTATCATAGAATTGATCCACCAAGGTGATGATGACTTGGATCTTGGCTACTTATGAAACCCCTTGACTTATTCAAATACTAATTACAAGACTCAAATTGACCAATTCACAAAACAAAGCAAACTAATATTATTTACAGGACTCAAACTAAAATTAAAATACTTGGCTACTTATTGGTGATCCACAACGAGCTTAGAGGGTTCTGATGTCTTTTCCTAGCTCTGGTGTCCTCACCAATTCTCCCGGGATGGGAGGAACTCAACCCTGTCGAGTATGGGTTAACTCTACTCTGGTAATATTCTAGCAAGTCTGGGTTAATCTTTTGTAGATCCTCTCGAGTGATCCACGAATCATCAGATTCCGGTCTACCTTGCCATTGAACCAGGTAACACTGATAATCCTTACTCCTAGTAGTGATAGTTTTATCATCCAAAATCCGCTCAATCTTATCTCTCCATTCTTGTAATTTAGTTGGTGGACACTCAGGGGTAGGGTCACTCTCAAAAATAGAATCAGATCCAAATGGCTCACTAGGTATCATTATTGGCTCCTTATACTCAACAAGATCTAATACATTGAAAGTTGGACAAATACCTAATTCAGGTGGTAAATCTATCACATAGGCATTAGATCCAGTTTTTTTTATGATCTTGTCTGGTCTTGCACTATGGGCATGTAGTTTCTTCATGGTTCCAGGTGAGAGCCGTTCAGGACAAAGCCTGATCATGACAAAGTCTCCCTCATAAAATTCTTTGAAATGTTTATGTGAGTTAGCCATATGCTCATAAGATTCATTGCTTTCAATAATTTTCTTACTTATCTCCTTATGCAATTCCTTAATATGCTGTGCATATGACTCTATAGATTTCGAAATGCATGAATGTATGGGCAAGGAAATTAGATCTAACGGCTTTCTTAGTTTATATTCATGGACAATCTCAAATGAACTCTTGCTTGTAGACCTACTGACTGAACTATTGTAGGCGAACTCAGCTCTTGGTAGTAAAAGATCCTAATTCCCAGTCTTTCCACCTACAAGACATCTAAGCAAGTTCCCTAGACTCTAGTTTACTACCTCCGTCTGACCATCTATTTGGGGGTGGTAGGATGTAGAAAATTTAAGCTTAGTTCCTAACAAGTGCCAAAGGGTTTTCTAAAAGTAACTTATAAATTTGACATCCCTATCAGACACTATGGTTTTAGGAAGATTGTGTAACCTAACCACGCTATCAAGAAAAATTTTGGCTACCTTAGAAGTGTTAGAAGTTTATGAACAGGGTATAAAATGTGCCATCTTAGAGAACCGATCGATTACTACAAAGATGGAATCATGTTTTCTTAAAGTCTTGGGTAACCCTAACATGAAACCCATACGAAGATCTTGCTAAGGACAGTCTGGTATTGGTTAAGGGCTATACAAGCCAGTGTTTTGCTTTTGCTGTTTTGCAACAGCACAAGTTCAACACCTAGCTATAACCTGAGCTACATCCTTTTTCAGACTTGGCCAATAAAATTGGTCCTTAATAGATGGAATGGTCTTATTCGTACCAAAGTGACCAGCTAGACCTCCAGCATGGGTTTTCCAAATCAAAAATTTTCTAAGGGAGGTTCTAGGAATACACAACCTATTATCCTTAAAGAGGTAGCCATCGTTCAGGGTATACTCACCATTCAAACTAGAGGGTCCTTGTTTGACAGACTGATAGGTCTCACTAAAATCAGGACAAGTTTCATACTGATCCTTTAGTTTGTGAAATCCTACAACTTCAATACTAACTGAGCTAAGGAGTATGGATCGTCTACTAAGAGCATCAACAATCTTATTCTCAGTACCAAAATGATGTTATAGCACAAAAGTATAGGCTTGAATGTATTCTACCCACTTTGCATGCCTAGAGTTTAACTTCTTTTGGGAACTTAAAAATTGAAGTGCCTCATGATCTAAATAAAGGACAAATTCCTATGATAGTTGGTGTGGACACCAGAAGCAGAAGCAGAATAAAACCTCACTCAAATAAGGTTAACCTGATTCCACTTTGGATCGAAAATCACTAGGTTAAATTTTTCTTGTAAAGGGCAATTTACTTTCAAGAGTCCTGTAATTACTTAGTTTCAATTTCATGAATCCTGTAATTATGTCCAATCGAGTCCTGTAATTATGTCCTATCTCAATCTGGGTTCAAATAAGAACTCAATTAGAGTTCCATTAGGTTTATTTAAATCAAGTCCAAGCTACTTCAAGTTGAGGTTCACCAAACCACTTGGAGCTTCCAAATCAAGACCTTGGTCCACCAAGCTGGAATTCCACATCACCATGCCAATAAAGCAGCCAGCAGGGATGCCAAATCATCAGCCACATCACCTTCAAATGGGCACCTAAAGGGGAGATCGACCAAGCATTTTAAATTCAAAGAAACCGGCCAATCTCCATGAATTTCTCCTTATCCCATGTAACAAGGCCCCATATCCTCCAACCTCCCTTGTAATCCTCCACAATTTGGGGAGAATCTCCATGAATTTCTCCTTATCCCATGTAACAAGGCCCCATATCCTCCAACCTCCCTTGTAATCCTCCACAATTTGGGGAGTTTTCAAATTTCAAAAGTTTTGTAAGGCTATTAAAAAGCCTTGGATGCCCCATTGTAAAAGGGATTTGATTTTTGGAGATTAATGAAAGTTGAAGTTGAATTGAAGTTTTATGTTTTGAGTGATTATCTCTAAGCCCCTCTTCCACACCAAACTATTCTCTCTTCCAAGCATCCAATGCCCAAGTCAAGAAGAAGGCCTTGAAGTCAGCCAGGCCATCTCAAATCTCTTTCTTTGCTCACAAATTTTCCATCCCTTCCATATGCATGCCTTTCTTCTTCCTTAACTCTTATTCTTTATGTGCAGGGTCCTTCGAGGTTTTCGAGTTGCAAGCAGGGTCTTCCTTGACAAGGAACCAACAAGCTGAAGCCCAAGTCCAGGGTTCTGATCTCTGTTATCCAAGGTTCTTCAGTTCTAAGCATTGGTAGTTTCAAGGTATGAATCAAAAGAAGGTTGGAAAGCTCATCATGGTAAGTCGACAATCATTAGCCCCTATTATCTAGATCTTCTTCCTTCTTAATTTAGGATTGTGTCTAATCAAGTAAAAGTCCCTTTTCATGTAATCCTTAAGACTTATTATGATGAGTACAATGCTAATGTAATTAGGTTTCATTGCTCTACATACACTAATCAAATCATTAATCATATGCTTGCCGCATCAATAGTAGGTATTGTCTCTAATACCTCAATGCTTGAACTACCACATAAAACTCTTTATCATAGGTTGAGTATTTAAGTTTAGCCTCATTTAACTTTTTCATTAAAAAAGGCTACAGGGTGACTTTCTTGACTCAATACTCCACCTATACCAACTCCAGAGGCATCACAAGCAACCTCAAAAACTTTAGAAAAATCAAGTAATCTCAATATAGGTACTTAGATCATTTTATCCTTAATTTCTAAGAAGGCTCTATTGGCACTTTTGGTCCACTCAAAAGTTCCTTTCCTAAGGCAATTCATGATAGGTGCTACAATTATGCTAAATCCTCGAATGAATCTCCTATAGAAAGTAGCAAGGCCATGGAAACTATGAACATCATGTATGTTTTTAGGCACAGGCCACTCAACTATGGACTAAATTTTCTCAGGATCAACTGAAACTCCTTTAAAAGTCACAACAGAGCCTAAGAAAATAATTCTCAAGGTTAAGAAACTACACTTCTTAAGATTGGCATATAAATTCTCTCATAAGGGCTTGACACACTTGTCAGAGATGGTCTAAGTGATCCTCAGTTTTATTATATATGAGGATATCATGAAAATAGACTACTATAAACTTTCCAAGGAAAGTTTTCAATACTTGAGTCATGATCCTCAAAAAAGTACTTGGAGCATTTGACAGGCCAAAAGGCATCACTAACCATTCATATAAACCGTCGTTAGTCTTAAAGGCTGTTTTCCATTCATCCCTGGGTCTAATTCTAACCTGGTGATAGCCGCTCTTAAGGCCAATCTTTGAAAAAATAGATGATTCGGCCATCATATCTAGCACGTCATCGAAATGGGGAATAGGAAAATTATATTTCATGGTTATCTTATTGATGGCTCTACTATCTTTACACATCCTCCAAGTGCCATCTTTTTTTGGGATTAACAAAGCTGGAATTGCACACAGGCTAAGACTCTTCCTAATAAATCCTTTTCGAAGCAGTTCCCCTACGTGTTTTTGTAACTCAAGATGTTCTGTAGGTTCATCCTATAATGTGGGAGGTTTGGTAGGGTAGCTCCTGGGACTAAATCTACAACGTGCTGAATGTCCCTTAAGGGTGGCAGTTGATTGGGTAGGTCTTCAAGAAATACATCCTGAAACTCCTTAAAAAAATTCAACTATCTCCTTAGGTTGCTCCTGTTGGGGTTGATCAGAAACTTCCTTAGTAGTCAGAATCCAAACTGGCACACCTTCAGTCAACTTGTGCTTTAGTTCCCTCGTGGGGATCAGAATAAGTCCTAGCTCTTTCTCCCTTAAATTGCTAGACCCTCTCTTGATATTTTTCTTAGGTTGGGTTGAATTAATGACTATCCTTTTACCATGATGGTTAAAGGAGCATGAATTTGACCGGCCGTAAAGGGTAACATCATGATCATACAGCCAGGGTCTACCTAAAATAATACTACTGACCCCCATTGGGAGAACGTCACACCAGACCTTCTCTTAATACGACTGGACTTGGACCATAACCTGACATCTCTATTTAATAGGTATAGAGGTTGAGTAAATCCAAGAAACCTTATAAGGGTTGGGATGGGGCACTGAAGTTAAACCTAGGTTCTTAATCGCATTTATCGAAATGGCGTTAACACAGCTTCCACTGTCTATGATAATTTTGCAAACTTTGTCCCCTACCTTAATGAAGGTATGTAGGATGTTAGTCCTACGCCAGTCCTCATTCTTCTTGGTCTGCATCAAGATACACCTAACGACTGCTAAGAGATCAGGTGACTCTAAGCCTTCCTCGTCCCCTTCATACTCATCTGCTAACTCAGGTTCAGCCTCATATACTTTTTCCTCGCATTCTTCCACAGTTTTAGGATCCTCATCATCAAACTCTCTAATATGTAAGGCTTGCACGGGGCATCGACTAGCATAGTGACCATAACTTTTACAATTGAAACATCGAATAGATTGGTTTCTAGTCCTTTACATTTCAGGTGCCTTTCCTTTATCATCCTTATAAGCTAGAGTAGTGGTAGATTTGGGTCGGCTATTGGAAAACTGGTTCACTTTAGGCCTATTTCCAGGAGTACTAAACCTATTAGGCTCGGGTCATCTAGTAACGGGTCATCTTTGGAATCTCTCACAATCCCTAGCAATCTGATAGGCCTGATCTAAGTCATGGACCTCTCTTAGAAATAATTTCCTCTGGATGTCCTCATGTAGGCCCGCTCGAAACCTAGATAGGGTGACCGACTCTGACTTAGCTACACCACACCTCATGACGAACTCGTCAAATCTCGTAATATACTCAAATATGGATTTATTATCTTGGGTTAACTTTTGCAACTGATCTAAGAGTCTTTGCTCATAGGACAAGGGTAGGTATTTCTCCCTAAGTCTGATCTTCATGGCTCTCCATGTAACTATGGGCAAATCTCCTCTTTGGTGGTTAAGCCTCTCAACATTGCCCCAGTATAACCTAGCTTGCCTGACTAACCTAAGCTTGGCAAACTTGACCTTTCTCTCCTCAGACATCTTATACCACTCAAAATACTGGTCCATGTCACTCTCCTAGTCAGTATATACCTTAGGGTCTAGGTTTCCATCAAAGGTAGGTGCCTCAAGTCTAATGTTCCCAAGGGCTCTGTCTTCTTGGTCATTGACATCTTGATAGGGTCGCCTAGGATTGGGTTCAGGTGTGAGTTCCTGATGTTGGGCTCTTGGACCTGTGGGAGTGGATCTAGGTAAATCAGGATCAGGTTGAATCATATGGGATTCTTCTAGATTATCCATTCTTTCCTCTATTTGATCAAACCTAGTATTGACTGCCAAAACTGTTCAGTCATAGTTCGTATCAAGGCTTCCAAATTCAGGTCCGTAGTGGAACTGGTTTGGGCTTGGGGTTGTTGATAGGGTGTTCCTGATCTAGTGGTCATGCAATGCAATCCTAGCTTCTAAGGTTCCTAGACCTAGAGCTCAAGTGGAATGAGTTAACTCAAATTACACGATGGAAGGAGAAAAATATTCATGCCCAAAATTATCTCCTAGTGGTTGGCCACTTCTCGTCTATTTTAAATTCAAGTTCTCCCAACCCTTTAAACCAAAACACCAGTGTGTCAATTTCAACCAGTTGAAAATTAAGAGGAGTGGAAGAGGACTCTTCTCTCTCTTAATTTCTCCTTGCCAAATCAATATTTGCGCCCTCCTTTTGTCGAACAAATATTCTCCATGCCAAAATAAGGATAAGCCTCTTAGTTTTTTTTGTCTTACAAAAATTCTCCACTCTAAAATAAAAGGAGTTTGAACTTATCTAGTTTAGGTTTTTAAGAGGAGTAGAAGAGAAGGACTCTTCCTCCTCTTTTATTTCTCCACGCCTAAACTAAATTAGCGCCCATTATTTTCATAACTAACTATTTGCCACACAAAATAAATGGGACCCACCCTTTGGCATGTGGAGGGAAGGGAAGACAAAGAGAGAGAGTCCCAGTCTAACTGGACTCTTGGTTATGGTCTAAATGTAATGATTTTACAGTCAAATTGAAACCGATTTTAAATCCGATCGAACCATTTCGAAGCGAACATTGACTCAACTCAACTAGGATTAATTAATTGAGTCTAACTTAATTAAATTAAATCTAATATAATTTAATTAGCAATTAATCCATAACTAATTAATTGTAACATTTATAATTAGGTCAAATTGATTTGCTGATTGGTTGCTTGAGCTCCTAATGTGTGTGACCCCTCAGGTCCTATCATGTCTGGTAAAGAGACATGCTATAATCTTCATTATACATCATCGAAACTCTTTTCGATGGACTGAAACAATTTCAGCTCAATCCTAATTAGGATCATAGATCCAAAAACGATCCTAACGGGCTCTCATAATCCACTAGTGACACATAGCAGTATGTAGTGGCAACCTAGCAGAATAAGATTAGAACCCCTAGGTGTAGTTACTATGTAATTCGGTTCCTCTATCAAAATCCTGACATGATGTTGGTTACAGATACTCGTCAAACCTATCAGTCATATGCTTAACCTAATTACCTCAAGTCCAATTGTGATACTAATGAAAATACCTTTACTTTATCACCCTACTATGGCCATAGATTTCTGAACTTAGTTTCATTAAGCTTGCATAGGATTATTCCTTACTACTAAGGCTGATAGATCCCTACAAGTGAACACCCTACTCCTACAATAAACTTACTGTAGCCAACGAACACCGCAAGGTCCCGTATGGATAGGAACCATGTGATTGTGATGTCAAATTACAGCAACCTTATTGTGAGTAGCTGAGACACTCTATGTTAAGGAACTATTCACACGACTACATCATCAAGAAGTTATCGATGAGTGAGTGATCATCCATATAACTTTCTGTACATGGTCATGCTCAGTACCGTTGATCTCTATCAACTACCTACACTCTCACTCCAGTATCACCACACTGTAGGTCAAAGACTCATCTATCTTAAAAGGAAAGTGATATATGCATCGATTTTAATGGATCAATCATCGTCCTCATGATATTTCAATAATCAGGAGCTTTTAGGAGTTGATTTATAAAGACACATGCCTCAGATTTTCAACTCTTGAGAATATGTGTCATTGTCTATTAACTCCATGGACGATTCATAGACACAATAATATGAATGAAACTAATGCCCTTTTATTAACAAGAAAAATTAAGTACAAAGTTCATGCCCTAAAATTAAAATGTGTCAAGCCCATATGGCTTTCAGGGCATATATCTAACAATCTCCCACTTGCACTAAAGCCAATAGGCTACATATATAAGTTCCATTTTCTCAAAGTGGACTTCAGCCTTCTGATGGCTCGGAGTCTTAGTCAGTGGGTCTGCCACGTTGTCCGTGGAGTCTACTCTTTGTACCTCAACATATTTCTTCTCGAGGTAATCGCGTATGATATGAAACCGCCACTCAATATGCTTGGACTTCTGGTGAGACCTGGGCTCCTTAGCAAGAGCTATTGCACCATTATTGTCATAATATATGGGGATGGCATTAGATGGCATTACTCCAAGCTCCATAATGAACTTTTTGTATCAAAAGGCTTCTTTTGCAGCTTTAGAGGCAGCAATGTACTCTACTTCCATTATTGATTCGCTATGATGGGCTGCTTGAAACTTTTTTAACTAGTTGCCCCACCATTGTACAAAAACATAGACCCTGATGTAGACCTTCAATCATCAGGATCAGACATAAAGTTTGAGTCTGTATATCTCTTTATCCCTAATTTTGAACTCCCTCCAAAGACTAAGAACAAATCTTTAATCCTTCTCAAGTACTTAAGAATGTTCTTCACAGCTATCCAGTGTTCTTCACCTGGATTCGACTGATATCTGCTCGAGACACTCACAGCAAGAGCTATATCAGGTCGAGTACACAACATGACATACATAAGGCTTCCAATTATCAAAGCATATGGAATCTTGCTCATGCGTTGAATCTCTTCAAGTGTATTAAGACATATTTTCTTGGAGAGATTAATACCATGCCGAAGAGATAACAATCCTCTTTTAGAGTTTTCCATGCTGAACCTTTTCAGCACTTCCTCTATGTACAATTTTTGTGAAAGGCCAAGCATCCGATTAGATCCATCTCTATAGACCTTAATCCCTAAAATATAAGATACTTCACCTAAGTCTTTCATAGAGAATTCCTTAGATAACCAACTTTTGACCGAAGTCAACATGAAAATATCATTCCCTATAAGGAGGATGTCATCCATGTACAATACGAGGAATGTCACTGCCCTCCCACTGGCCTTCCTGTAAACACATGGCTCATCCTCATTTTTGATAAAATCAAACGATTTGATTGCATCATCAAAACGAGTATTCCAACTCCGAGAAGCTTGCTTCAATTCGTAGATTAATCTATGCAGCTTGCAGACCTTATGATCTTCAACATTGGAAGTGAAACCCAAAGGCTGATCCATATAGATATCTTCCTCAAGATATCCATTCAGGAATGCAGTTTTCACATCCATCTGCCATATCTCATAATCAAGATTGCTGCAATTGCAAGTAATGTATGGATGGACTTCAGCATAGCTATTGGTGAAAAGGTATCATAATAATCAATGCCTTCATGCTAACTATACCCTTTCGCCACTAACCTAGCTTACCTTTCCATCTATACCTATTTTTCTTTTGTAGATCCATTTACAACCAATAGGTACAATACCCTCTGGTGGATCCACTAAAGACCAAACTTGGTTAGAATGCATTGAATTAATTTTTGACTTCATAGCATTTAACCATTTCTCGGAGTCAATGTCTGACATCGCCTCATCATAAGTCTTAGGATCAATCAATTGATCCTTGTTCCCAACAAGAAACAATTCCTTTATATCCTCTGTAAGCATACCCAAGTACCTTTCAGGAGGTTTGGAGACTCTAATATACCTACGAGGTGGAAGAGCATTTATGTGTATTGGTTGATTAGGTTCGATATGATCTCTAGCTGGCTGCTTTTCGGAGACTTTCTCATCAAGCTCAATTAACCTCCCACTATCACCTTCCTGAATAAACTGTTTTTCAAGAAATGTGGCATATCAGCTCACAATCACATTATGATCTTCTGGAAGGTAAAAATAATATCCTAAAATTTCTTTAAGATATCTTATAAATCGAGCTTTCACAGATCTAGATTCCAACTTGTCCGCCATTAGTCTCTTGACAAAGGCAGGACATCCCCAAATCATGAAATGGGCAAGACTTGGTTTCTTACCATGCCGAATCTCATATGATGTGGTAGGAACAAATTTAGATGGAACCCTATTTAGAATATAAATTGAAATTTGTAGGGCATATCCCCAAAGAAACAAAGGCAAGTCAGTGAAGCTCATCATGGATCAGACCATATCTAATAATATCCTGTTTCTCCTCTCAAACACCCCATTGAGCTAAGGCATACCAGGTGTAGTCCATTGTGAGACTATGCCATTGTCCTTAAAATAACCTAAAAATTTTCTACTAAGGTATTCTCCTCCCCGATCTGATCGAAGAACCTTAAGGGTTTTACTTGTTTATTTTTTTATCTCATTTCTGAATTCCTTGAACTTTTCAAAAGCTTCAGATTTGTGTCTCATAAGAAACACATAACCATACCGTGAACAATCATCGGTAAAGATTATGAAGTAGTAAAAACCACCCCTGGACTGCACATTAAATAGACCACACACATCAATGTGTACCAGGGCAAGTAATTTTGTGGCCCTTTTTCCATGTCCTACAAAGGGTAACTTGGTCATTTTGCCTTGAAGACATGACTCACAAGGTGGGTATGATTCAGAATTAACTGAATCTAGGATTCCATCTCTTTGTAGTTTGTTTATTCTGTCCTCACCTATATGACCGAGCTTTAGGTGCTACATATATTTTTCATTTAGGTCATCTCTAGGACATTTATGTCCTATGGAATTTTCTTCAATTTTCTTGTTAATATTCAAAGAAGCAACAGCATGCAAATGATAGAGACTATCAATTAAAATAGCTTTTGCAACTAATTTATTTCTCAAATAAATACTATGAAAGTCTTTATTGAATATAAATTCAAATCCTTCCTGTGCTAGCAAAGAGACAGAAATCAAATTTCTACTAGCTCCAGGCATAAAATAACAGTCACTAAGTACTAATTTAATCCCTAAAGGTAACACCAGAGAATATGATCCAACGGCTTGAGCAGCAACTTTTGCTCCATTTCCGATACATAGGACCATCTCACCTTCTCTCAACATTCTACTTCTTTACAGTCCCTATATTGAAATGCATATATGAGCACTAGAGCCAGAGTCTAAAATCCAATTGGAAGTAGATGAAACCGTTAGGTTAGATTCAATAACGAGTATAGGCTTACCTTCAGAAGGTGCAACCTCCTTCTATTTCTTTAGGCTCTCCAAGTAGAGAGGACAATTCCTTTTCTAGTAGCCATCTGTATTGCAGTGAAAATATTTTCCTTTGCTAACCTTGGCTTTCTTGGGAGTGTCCTTCTTCTTCTGTTTTCTTTCCTTCTTCTGCTTCTTTGCAAGTTTCTTCTTCTTCCAAGTAGACTTTCTTTTGAAGGAAGAATGCTCTACAGAGTAAATAAAGCCCCTTGAACTCTTCAGGGTCCCCTCATTGCTTACCAACATGTTCAACAATTCAAGCGAAGTGCAGTTCAACTTGTTCATATTATAGTTCATAACAAATTGAGCATGTGAACTAGTCAAGGATTGGAGGATCAAATCTACCTGAAGCTCCTTATGAATAGGAATGCCCAGCTTCTCAAGCTATTCGATGTCCTTGATCATTGTCTAACAATGATCATGCATTGACTGCCCTTCACGCATCTTGTTGTTGAAAAGCCTTTTTAACACTTCGAAGCATGCAATCCGACTTTGTTCACCATATAACTCTTGTAGGTGAATCAGAATCGATTTAGCAGTTGGTATATCCTCATGTTGGCTCTGCAATTCATTTGACATTGAGGCCAACATATAATACTTAACCTTATTATCATCTTCCATTTATTTCTTATATGCAGTTGTTTAACGAGCATTTGGATGGTCAGGTAAGACAAGGGGTTCCTGGTCAAGCACATAGCCCAACTTCTCAGAACTCAAAATAATTTTGAAGTTTCTCAACCAATCTTTAAAATTGAGGCCTACTAGTCGGTTTGTCTCTAGAATACGGACTAAGAAATTTGAAGCAGACATGGTTAACTGAAAGAGTAGAAGATTCAAATTAGATACTTTATACTTAACTATAAAAATTATTCTAAGGTCTTTAAGAAATAATTTTAGAACTCCCACTATTTTCTTGGATCTCTCACACTCCTTGTGAAGATGCGAAAACCCTGCGACTCTAGATTTCTAGTGGGTGCTACGGTCCCATCGATGTGCGGCATCTCACTGTATCCAGTTATTGGTAACATGCTACACTAATAAGTGGCCAACTCTTGTCTAATGTATTTAATACAAGTTATAGCTCTTGGTCTCTAAATCATGGAACCTCAACATGTCCATTTATTGATCCAATCATTAGTTAAGTCATACCCACCATTCCTGCTAGACAAAGCCATCATTGAGTCCCTCAACGTGCCTATTTATTAGGCCCAACCCCATCAGTGCCTAGCAACATCTCATGCCTAATAGGGTGGTTGTGTCTTCTCGATGCAACTAAACCACTATAAGCCAAGAATAATCAACACCAGTAGGACACCTGCACACCTACAATGGTGGAAGACCTATGACTTAATATTAATTGGGAGCTTAGGTTCAGGTCTCTTCTAAATTGATTAGCCAAATCATGACTAATCAATTACATTAAGTCAGTACAATCTCATGTTTGACTAATTACATTCAGCTAGCACAATCTCATGTCTGACTAAACTTAGTTAGCATGGGTGAACTCAAATCAAAACTAACCCTTTTGAAAACTTAATTAATCAAATTGGCCAGGTCAGTTTGATCCATGGGAGGGTTTCACAAATTTACCCTCTTTCTGCCAAACTAGTTGGTTGAGAAAGAGTTAGCCCCAATTAAAACCATGATCGAAACCTTCCTTAGACATTAATTGACTGACAAGATTCAATTAGGTCATCTAATGATTTGGACTCATCACTGAGCCAAATTAGGTCTTAACTTATCGATTCAAATGAATCGATCTGACCATACTACATCAAAAATCAATTTTAAGCACACTTGACCTAACCCTAATCATCATCCGATTAGGTTAAGTCACTTGCTTAAAATCATATTAGGGTTACTTGTTGATCTAATCAAGCCCTAATTCCTGTAGCCCAATCTCTAGACCTAATTTGTTCAACCCAAACCCTCATGCACCTAATTTGATTTTCTTGATCAAATTAATTTTAAAATTAGGTTTAAGTGCATGACATTAATGGCTTATGATCATGAATCACATTTAAGATCTAAACCCTAATTTTGTACATCTCATACAACAACATACATAATCATAAATCGATCAAAATCATTTTGAAAACTTCTTTCCAAAATCAGGTATACATCAAAGTAGGACAACCTTTGCACTATAGGGGGTAAACCCTATAGCAGGACAACCTTATGTCACTTTGTGCAACCCTTGATCAAATAAATTTCAGATTATTAAATTTAATTTCAGATCTGAAAATTATGATTTTATTTCAAAAATAATTTTTCAAAACATAAAATTCTATGCTAGAACAATCTCATGTTCAACATAGATCCAAAAAATCATTATCTTTCTAAATGATCTAAATATTTTTTAGATCTGATTCTCATTCATGCATGTTAAAAGGAGAACCATGGCTCTGATACCACTATTGGAATTTTCCCAGGAATAGAAAAATTGTAATCGAACAGGCATCAATAGCCTGTAGCAGTGGAAGCAGATATAAAAATAATTTATATCTAGTCATGCAATTCATAAATAAATCTAATTTATTTATCATAAATTTCTAACATGCTAAAACATATAAGAAAAATACTAGATCTAAACTAAAAATTATTTTAAGCATAAAATATTTACCTGGATCGCTATCCGGGATTGCTCTGAAAAGCATGCAGATCCGCTACTGAAAAATCAGGATTCTGTCGGAGCCATGCAAATGCCCGACCTCTATTGGTATCCACACGAAGCTCTCGCAACTGAGTTGTAGAGGGTACCAGACTGCTAGATCCTTGCAGCCCTCTCCTCTTTCAGCAAATTGCCTATTTTAAAAACTATGCCGATCCGAATCTGAACTGGCTTTCGACTTCTATCTTGCAAATCAGAATATGCAAGACCTTTGGACCCTTTTTCTCTCTTCTTTCTCTAGTAGAGAATCTCTCTAGATCTCACTCAAGAAAAGAGAAAATGAATAAAGGAAAAACAATAGTTGAAACCAAGAGATAGACTCTCTAGTATTAGTGCCCAAGAGAAGAGAAGATGCCACAAATAATTCACGATGGAAGGAGAGAAATATTCATGCCCAAAATTATCTCCTAGTGGTCAGCCACTTCTCCTCTATTTTAAATTCAAGTTCTCCCATCCCTTTAAATCAAAACACCGGTGTTTCAATTTCAACCGGTTGAAAATTAAGAGGAGTGGAAGAGGACTCTTCCCTCTCTTAATTTCTCCATGCCAAATCCATATTTACGCCCTCCTTTTGTCGAACAAATATTCTCCACACCAAAATAAGGATAAGCCTCTTAGTTTTTTCTATCTTACAAAAATTCTCCACTTCAAAATAAAAGGAGCTTGAACTTATCTAGTTTAGGTTTCTAAGAGGAGTAGAAGAGAAGGACTCTTCCTCCTCTTTTATTTCTCCATGCCTAAACTAAATCAGCACCCATTATTTTCATGCCCCACTTTTTGCCGCACAAAATAAATGGGACCCACCCTTTGGCATGTGGAGGGAAGGGGAGATAAAGAGAGAGAGTCCAAATCTAACTGGACTCTAGGTCATGGTCCAAATGTAATGATCTTACAATCAAACTAAAATCGATTTTAAATCCGATCGAACCATTTTGAAGCGGACATTGACCCAACTTAACTAGGATTAATTAATTGAGTCTAACTCAAATTAAATTAAATTTTAACATTTACAATTAGGTCAAATTGATTTATTGATTGGTTACTTGAGCTCCTAATGTGTGTGACCCCTCAGGTCCTATCCTGTCTGGTAATGAGACATGCTATAATCTTCATTATACATCATCGAAACTTCTTTTGATGGATTGAAACAATTTCAGCTCAACCCTAACTAGGATCATCAATCCAAAAATGATCCTAATGGGATCTCATAATCCACTAGTGACACCTAGCATTATGTAGTAGCAATCCAGTAGAATAAGATTGGAACCCCTAGGTGTAGTTACCATGTAACTCGGTTCCTTTATCAAAATTCTGACATGATGTTGGTTACGGATACTCATCAAACCCATAAGTGATATGCTTAACATAATTGACTCAAGTCCAATTATGATACTAATGAAAATACCTTTTCATTATTACACTACTATAGCCATAGATTTCTGGACTTAGTCTCATTAAGCTTGCATAGGATTATTCCTTACTACTAAGACTGATAGATCCCTACAAGTGAACACCCTACTCCTACAATAAACTTACTGCAGCCAACGAACACCACAAGGTCCCGTATGGATAGGAACCATGTGATTGTGCTGTCAAACTACAGCAAACTTATTGTGAGTTGTTGCCGCCAAGATCGTCGTGGCCTGTAGATGCTGGGGGCATCGGACCGCCAATCATCTTCCTGGGAACTCTCCATATGCGGGACCTACAGGGAAAGAACGTTAGAGACCCAGGCTGGGAATTCTAGTGGGGGCTCTCCGACGGTCAAGTCATTAACGATCCAAGAGAACAGATCCTCCTGGTCGAGCCCTTCTTGATGGACTCCATGCTAGGAGGAGTGAGTGTGGTGTGTATAGAAGTGGGAACGAGCTGGGAGTGGTGATAGCCGAGGAGGAAAAGTCCTCCTGTATGGCCCCTCTTCTTTTTCTCTCTCTCTCAGTCGCCCGCCTGAGTGGTCTAGTGTTCTCCTTTTTTTGCTTACTTGTTTCTAGCCTGCTCTTGCTGGGTTTTTCTAGTTTAGCTTGCCTCGAGATCTCTCCTGTGTTGGCTAGCACGTGCAGCGGGGTACCGTGCTGCGGACGGGACGTCTTTCCTGACTTGTGGCAAGGGAAGCTTCCATGTGCTATGACATCCCCTTTGTTTGCTCCATTTCAAGAAACCTGGTAGAGCCTCGATCGACGGGCCATCACTCTCGTGGTTCGTGCCTCCTAGCTGACTCCTTCTCTTGGCAATACGGTGAGTTTGTGGGGAGCATGGCACCTCAGTCAGGGGGCTCCCTTCCCTTTTGGCATAAGTGATAGCCATGGGTATTAATTGCGGCATGGCGGGTACCGTCTCGTGGCCCTCGGGAGGCTCGCCATCATCCTTGGAGGGAAGGCACCGCTTCCTTGGCGGTTGGTGTCCTGGCTGAGGTGGTGGCCGAGCTGGAGGGCAGGACTAGGCTCCGCCGAGCTCGACCTTGAGGGATCTAACATGGTGGAGGAGGGCGGCACGGGATCCCAGACCGGAGGGCCTGACCTCGAAGGGGCTCCATGTGGTGGAGGAGGGTTGATCTCGACTCCGGGCCGTGGAACTCGGCTTTGGGGGGGTCGATCTGGGAAAGTCGCTCAGCTCCGGCCTAGGCGTCCTGTTCTCATGGGAACCGACCTGGCGGAGGACGGTGCCCGATCTCAGTAGGTGGCCCTGGCACTTTAGGGAGCTCGGCCCGACGAGGGAGCTTTGCCCAAGAAAGGAGCCCGGGGGGTGATATCCATCATGAAAACGTACTCTGACATGGAATCTGATAGGTGTTCCACGTCAGTGGTCCCGCCACATCATTTGATGATGCGGGACTAATATGCATGCGATTATTTTTTTAGTATTTTAGGGGTTGGATGAGGTGGTTAAATCCCAAATATCAGATCAAAATATGATGTAGATAATTCTATATGAATTTTTAAAGCTATGCATGCAGATTAAGACCTAGGAAAGCAGTAAAGAGGGATTGCCGGGGCTGAGAAGCCTCGGTTAGGGCAAGTTCTCCTACAATAAAATTATTGGAGGTAGAGGGGGTGTACCTGGCAACGTCTGATATGCCTGGTGAAGATTGCAGTGAAGAGATCTTATGTTCCTCGATGGATGCGGCCTGGAAAACTAAGCCAGAGACTCGCAGATTCCCAGCTTTCTACTCGATGGTCCAATTGCGGCCCGGTTGGGGTTGTTGGATTCGTAGAAACTTAGGGACCTGCAAACAACTGTTAGAGGTGAGAAAACAAGGTGGGAAATAAGAAAAATCTCAGAAAAATAGCGAGGGGCATGTGGGTGAAAAGGTTTGAAAGTGGTTGGTCGGCTAGGGTTTCTTCGAGTAGCTCTTCGGCAGGACTTCAGGCATACAGGATCCTTTGATGCACACAGCAGGGAGGCACACAGCAATAGAAGAACTCAATAGAATTTCATATATTAATAATCAATCTCTCATACAAGAGACTAGGATCCTTTAAATAGACCCTTAGTCTTGGCCCCCAAGTTAGGTTAAAAGAGACATTACATAGGAGTTTGAATCCCCATCCAACTCTAGCTAGAAAAATAAGGTAAGCTTGGTAGAAAAAAATCCCTGAAAACTCTCTCCTCCTCTCTTGACTTGGTCAACACTCCAAGGATGCCTAGGGGGGCATGTTGGGCTTCTAAGAGCATCAAGGGGCTGGCCCAAAGTGGTCTGGATGCATGGGCTTGGGCCTCTGGAAGCTGGGGTGGCCTAGAGCCAGGTAGCAAGAATATTCCCTGGTATCTTACTTCTTAAGGGCTTGGGCTTGGCACCTGGGTTTGATTTCTTTGGGCTAGGATGTAGGTGGACCTCTAGAGTCATCGATGCCCTGGTCTATGAATATACTCTGGCATCTGAAAGAGAATCTGGGCATCTGGAGGGCATTTGCAAGGAATCAGGGTTTTCGGAAGACATCTTGGATCCTGTGGTGTTACACAAAATCCCATAATTGATTTCTTCTACTGGGCCTTCCATGGTCTTCATGTCTTCAGTTGGGTTGGTCGTCATGTCTTCAATTGGGTTGGTCTCCACTTGGACTGGCTTGGTCTTCTCTTGTACTTGGGCTGACATGTACAGGACTTAAGAAGAAGACTAGCTCAACATGAGCTGACTAATACATAACTGAAAAACAACTCAAAAGACTCAAATAACAACTAAAATGGACTCAGATGGGCTAAGCCCTTATTACAGATGGACTCTGATGCTACTAATTGATCCACAGAGGGTTGAAAAGTCTCTGTCTTATTTTGGTGCCTCTGGTGTCCTCACCAATTCTCCCGGGGTGGGAGGAACTCGACCCTGTTGAGTGAAGATCAGGTTGGCTCACATATCTCTTGAGGAGGTCTGTGCTGAGGCACTGCAAGTCCTCTCGAGAAATCCATGAATCATCCGACTCTGGCCGACCTTGCCATCGAACCAGGTAGCATTGATAGCCGTGGCCCCGGGTCGTTATGGTTTGATCGTCCAGGATATGCTCGATCCGTTCTCCTCTCTCGGGCCAAATTTATTAGTGGACATTGTGGGTTAGGGTCACTCACAATGAAAAGGAATAGGTCCAAAGGCCTCACTTGGTATCGCTGCTGGTTCCCTATACTCAATCAAGTTTGCAATATTGAAGGTAGAACTAATGCCCAAATCTAGAGGCAAACCTAACACCTAGGCATTTGGTCCAACCTTTTCTATCACTTTAAAAGTCCGGCTCTGCGAGCTTGAAGCTTCTTTAGGCCTAAGCTTAACCATGATAGAATCCACTATATCAAATTCCTTGACCTTTCTTCGGAAAATTAGCCAGTTTGTTTAAAATTAGTACAGGTGGTGAACATACTGGGCACATGCAGACTCCTAACAGAAGATGCAAAGGACTCATACCTACACCTAACATACTCGACTCTGCATTCCTATGGAAGGAAATTTTATTGAACTCTTTGGATCTAAACCTAATAGATTATAGGTTCTCTAGGTTTGATCCTAGCTTGACATGCACATGAAAATTTATAGTGAACTCCTAGCAAATTCCAAAGAGTATGCCAGAAGTAAGATGCAAACCTAACATGCATGATGAATGCATGCAATATGCTAGTCTCAGCTAAATGCAATCTAATGATCCTAGAAATGCTGGAGGTGTCTGGAAAGGGCAAAAAATAGGAAGTGGGTTCAAAATTAGTCTGGTAGGGTAGGGAAAAAGGTTCAAGGTTAGTTGGATAAAGTAGGATAAAAAAAGGGGTGTCAGGGACTAATCCTAGACTAATGAGGCTAACTTTACGGGGTTGCGGTATATCTATGGGGTTTGCGTAATGGAAGCATGGGTTACTAATCTCAGGGAAGAGGTCCTTAATGGGAACTATAGAAGGAGGTTCATCCTGAGGGTACTGATTCAAAGAGGTCAGGTCCTTAATAAAGTCTTATGGTTCTTGTATTTTAGGACTAGACTCTATAATTTGGCTCTCCTCTATGGTTTCCTCAGGCAAGGCTCTAGCAGCAGTACCTAGGTTCTCTTCCTCTAATTGTTCTTCCACTATAGCTTTAGGCTGGGTATAGTCAAGGTCAACTAACTCTAGGTTGGCTTCTACCTGGGTACCTACGGGGTCAACTAATTCTAGGTCTTCTAGAGGTGTCTCCTCTTCTCCCTCATACTCATCCACTAAGTTCACATCAGCTTCATACACTTCCGCGTTAATCTAAGCCTTGTGAATCAAAGGGATGGTAGGAGAAGGTTGGCTAAGGAAAAATTGGCTAGGTCCTAGTTTTTGGTTATGGGCACTAACCCTAGTAGGTTCAGGTTGCCTAAGGGGTAGTGGCTTACTACTGGGTTCATATCTAGGGATACTAGCCTTATGGGGTTCTGGTCGATGGCCTATGGGTTCGGATCTATAGGTCATGGTTCTATTAGGCTTATAGGGTGTGGGTGCATAGGATCTATGGTCATGGGATCTGGAGTCATAGGATCTAGGTTCATAGGTTCTAGGTTCATAGGTTCTGGATTCATAGGACCTGGGTAGTGTGGGTAAAGGTGGCTCAGGTTTGGATCTAGCCTGGGTCCTATGGATTTTCTCTAGGATTCCTACACGGCCCTCTAACTGATCAAACCTATTGGCGAAATAGTCAATTCTATTGTTGGTTCGGGTATCGGACTGAGTTAACTGGGCCATCTGGGTAGTCATCTAGGTAATTTACTGGGTAGTCATCTAGGCCATGGATTGGGTTAGCTACTCAACAAGGGCTTTCATTTGGGCTTCAAAGTTATCCATGGGTTCAGCCAAAAGTGGAGATGGTGGATGATATGATGCTCCTGATCTAGTGCTCATACAAGACTTGATCAAACCAACTACAGCTCCCTAGACCTAGAGTCCAAAACTAGATGCTTAATCAGGGTGGCAAACTAGCCTATAGTAACCCTGTACTCAACCAGGCAGGTGTAAGGGGAGTGTTAGGTCCCTGATTGCCAATCCTATATACCAATCAGAGATTGGCCAGGTAGGCGAACCAGCACACAAGCCCTTAGGGACTGAATCCCTGAACCACTGTTCTAGACACTAAGCACAAGGCACACACAGGTTAGCTTGACACAGTGATCTGATACTTAGCCCGGACCCAACCAGTTGATGTCCCTAGCCCACTAGGGCAAATTAAATCTAATTAATTTTAAGTTAGGCTTGGGACCAAATGCAAGGAATGTGGTTTTAGGCTAAGGAGAGGTTATCAACTCCTCCCCTTATCTGGCATAAAGAAAGTGCCCTTAAAAGTATTTTATGCAATGATGGCAGGCAGATATAAATGCAAATTAAGGTTTAGTTATTTTTGGAGTTTTTTGAATATATGAATTTTTTTTATATATTTTGGTATTTTCTTAAACAGAAGAAAACTTACAAATTATGGCTTAATATGCAAGAAATATACTAAAATTAAAAGATATGCAAAAGAGATACTAAACAAAACCCTAAACCTTCCAAAATTGTCTTGCTGAAAAAATAGAGCTAAAAATTTGTAGACTGTATTTTGGCTTGAAAAAATTGTACAGAACAAAAAAAAATATGAAAAAATTACGTAAAATACTTTAAATTAAGATGAATCCATAAAAATAAAAATTAGAATTTTTAGAGTTCTGAGCAAGGAGAAACAATTAAAATAATAAGATATGTTTTAGAAGGCCGAAAATTAAAAAAAATCCTAAGAACTCCTTGTGTTCTTCTTCACGAGCCAATTCACAGCGGCACCCCTACCACCATAGAAGATCCCGTCGATTGGGAAAGAGGGTTTTGTAGCCCTAATAATCTCCTATGACCGGACGGCCATGGTGAAGTGCCCGATCCAAGTATCCAAAGAGAACCGAGCCCAAAACAGGCTCTGATACCAAATTGATGCGGAAATAATATGCATGTGATTATTTTTTTTGTATTTTAGGGGTTGGATGAGGTGGTTAAATCCCAAATATCAGATCAAAATATAATGTAGATAATTTTATATGAATTTTAAAGCTATGCATGCAGATTAAGACCTAGGAAAGCATTAAAGAGGGATCGTCGGGGCTGAGAAGCCTCGGTTATGGCAAGTTCTCCTATAATAAAATTACTAGAGGTAGAGGGGGTGTACCTGGCAATGTCTGGTGTGCTTGGTGAAGATTGCAGTGAAGAGATCTCACATTCCTCGATGGATGCGGCCTGGAAAACCAAGCCAGAGACCCGCGGATTCCCGGCTTTCTGCTTGGTGGTCCAATTACGGCCCGGTTGAAGTTGTTGGATTCGTAGGAACTCGGGGACCTGCAAACAACCGTCAGGGGTGAGAAAATAAGGTGGAAAACAAGAAAAATCTCAAGAAAATAGTGAGGGGCATGTGGGTGAAAAGGTTTGAAAGTGGTTGGTTGGCTAGGGTTTCTTTGGGTAGCTCTTCGGCAGGACTTCTGGCACATAGGATCCCTTGATGCACACAGTAGGGAGGCACATAGCAATAGAAGAACTCAATAGAATTTTATATATCAATAATCAATCTCTCATACAAGAGACTAGGGTCCTTTAAATAGACCCTTAGTCTTGGCCCCCAAGTTAGGTTAAAAGAGACATTACATAGGAGTTTGAATCCCCATCCAACTCTAGCTAGAAAAATAAGGAAAGCTTGGTAGAAAAAAATCCCTAAAAACTCACTCCTCCTCTCTTGACTTGGTCAACACTCCAAGGACACCTAGGGGGCATGTTGGGCTTCTAAGAGCAGCAAGGGGCCGACCCAAAGGGGTTTGGGCACATGGGCTTGGGCCTCTGGAAGCTGGGGTGGCTTGGAGCCAGGTAGCAAGAATATTCCCTGGTATCTTGCTTCTTAAGGGCTTGGACTTGGCACCTGGGCTTGATTTCTTTGGGCTAGGATGCAGGTGGACCTCTGGAGTCATGGATGCCCTGGTCTATGAATATACTCTGGCATTTGGAAGGGAATTTGGGCACCTGGAGGGCATCTGTAAGAAATCAGGGTTTTCGGAAGACATCTTGGATCCTGTGGTGTCACACAAAATCCCATAATTGATTTCTTTTACTGGGCCTTCTATGGTCTTCATGTCTTCAGTTGGGTTGGTCGTCATGTCTTCAATTGGATTGGTCTCCACTTGGACTGGCTTGGTCTTCTCTTGTACTTGGGCTGACATGTACAGGACTCAGGAAGAAGACTAGCTCAACATGAGCTGACTAATATAAAACTAAAATAACAACTAAAATGGACTCAGATGGGCTAAGCCCTTATTATAGATGGACTTTGATGCTACTAATTGATCCACAGAGGGTTGAGAAGCCTCTGTCTTATTTTGGTGCCTCTGGTATCCCCACCATTTGCCCCCCACTCCCAAGGCCAGTTAGCATGGAGCGCTCGGGGTGAAAGGAGTAATTGTAGTGCTGACGTGGAAAGGTGAGGATCTGGCGCAGTAATGACCACGATCGACGGTGCTGCACGAGGCGGTCCCCCGGGCCAATGCGACGTCGCCACGTGGCCACGTCCGAGGAGCAGTTATTACGGGAGCAGAATTCAGAGCAGCCATAGTCGGAATAAGGTGCCTGTCCCATCGATCAATGACACGTGGCAAGCATCCATCGATGGGGGAGCTGTATCGATACGGTCAAGCACCGGTCACTTTGAAAAGAAAGGTAACTTTTCCAAAACCCATCTTCTTTCGAATTTTTCGTGCCCACAGTCATACAGAGGCTCTTCTTCCATCACCCCCGGCCATCTCTGTCCTCCCTAGCTCTTAGCAGGTTTGTCTCTTTCCTTCTCCTGCTTGTTAACTAGGGATCCCCTTAGGTTTTCCTTCACCTTCTTCTTCTCTTACCATGACTCATTTCGGTTTAAACTTCCATCCTTCTTGCCAGGCCGAGGCCGGGCCTTCCAGGCCGAAAACTCCTTCTTCTTCTGATGAGGAAAGGGAGGCGGCATGCTATGAGTTTAGCAGAAGGCGTCCCCCTGGTCCTGTAGCTATTAGGGAACCCAGGTCCATTCCTCCGCCTCGTTTGTCTCTTCTTCCTGATCCTGCCCCTGAAACCTCTCGATCATCGGGTCCTGGAGGGATTGCTTCGGTGATCACTACTACGGAGCTCGTGACCATCCGGGATGACTACGACATCCCGGACTCCATTCAAATCTCGATCCCTCATCTAGGGGAATGAGTCACTTCCAATGGTCCCTATCGGATAGCCCTTTATGACAAGACTTTCATCGGGTCCTCCGGTTCCCATTCCACCCATTCTTCCTCTCCGTTCTATCCAATTATTGCCTTGTTCCTGCCCAACTAGTCCCGAACGCCATCAGAACAATTTCTTCCTTCATTATTATGTGCCACTTCCATGGGGTTGTTGCCCGCTTCTCTTTGTTTAGGGCCTTCTTCACCCTGAAACGCCACCCCAGTGAAGAGGGGTGGTAGTCTCTTTCTTCCCACCCAAGGGGCATCAGATTCGAGCTTCCCTCTTCCATCAAAGGATGGAAGTGCAGGTACTTTTTTGCCTTGGTTGAGGGGGTTGATTGGGTCTGGAGTGACCTGGATCGGTCCCCCAACCAGAATTTCGTGGTCGAACCAGCTGACCTGGAGGTGTTTGAGCAGCTCCATTCCGCCGAGACCCCTTCGCTCGAGGTCCTGTTGTTGGAGCAGAACCTTTACGAGGCTGGGGTCGGCTCGATGCAGGAGTCAGGTGAGTTCAGCTCGGTCACCTTTTCCTTTCTCTTCTTGGTGCGCCAGGAAGGGGTCGAACCTATGACTTTCTGTTGTCGCCAAAATCGTCGTGGCCCGTAGCTGCTGGGGGCGTCGGACTGCCAATCATCTTCTCGGGTGCTCTCCGTGCGCGGGACCTGCAGGGAAAGAATGTTAGAGACCCGGGTCGGGGATTCTATCAGGGGTGCTCCGATGGTCAAGTCAGTAACGATCCAGGGAAACAGATCCTCCTAGTCGAGCCCCTCTTGATAGACTCCATGCTAGGAGGAGTGAGTGTGGTGTGTATAAAAGTTGGAATGAGCTGGGAGAGGTGATAGCCGAGGTGGAAAAGTCCTCCTGTATGGCCCCTCTTCTTTTTCTCTCTCTCTCAGTCACTCGCCTGAGTGGTCTAATGTTCTCCTTTTTTGCTTACTTGTGTTTTGGCCTACTCTTGCTGGGTTTTTCTAGTTTAGCTTGCCTCGAGATCTCCCCTGTGTTGGCTGGCGCATGCGGCGGGACCGTGCTGCGGACGGGACATCTTTCCTAGCATGTGGCAGGGGAAGCTTCCATGTGCTATGACATCCCCTTTGTTTGCTCCATTTCGGGAAACCTGGCAGAGCCTCGATCGGCGGAACACCACCCTCGGGGTTCGTGCCTCCTAGCTGACTCCTCTTGGCAGTACGGTGAGTTGGTGGGGAGCATGGCACCTCAGTCAAGGGGCTCCCTTCCTTTTTGGCATAAGTGACAGCCGTGGGTATTAATTGCGGCATGGAGGGTACTGTCTCGTGGCCCTCGGGAGGCCCACCGTTGTCCTTGGAGGGGAGGCACCACTTCCTTGGCGGTTGGTGCCCTGGCTGAGGTGGTGGCCAAGTTGGAGGGCAGGACTAGGCTCCGTCAGGCTCGACATCGAGGGATCTAACCTGGCAGAGGAGGGCGGCACGCGATCCCAGACCGGAGGGCTCGACCTTGAAGGGGCTCCACATGGTGGAGGAGGGTTAAGCTTGACCCAGGGCCGCGGAACTCGACTTCGCAGCGCTCGATCTGGGGAAGTCGCTCAGCTTTGACCTAGGCATCCTGTTCTCACGGGAACAGACATGGTGTAGGACGGTGCTCTATCTCGGCAGGCGGCCCTGGCACTTTAGGGAGCTCAGCCCGACGAGGGAGCTCTGCTCGGGAAAGGAGCCCGGGGGGTGATATCCATTGTGGCAGCATACTATGACATGGCATCTAACAGGTGTTCCACGTCAATGGTCCCGCCACATCATTTGCCACCCACTCCCGAGCCTAGTTAGCATGGGGCGCTCAGGGTGAAGGGAGTAATTGTAGTGCTGACATGGAAAGGTGAGGATCCGGTACAGTAATGACCATGATCGACGGTGCTGCACGAGGCAGTCCCCAGAGCCAGTGCGATGTCACCACGCGGCCACGTCCGAGTAGCAGTTATTGCGAGAGTGGAATTTAGAGCAGCCATAGTTGGAATAAGGTGCCTGCCCCATCGATCAACAACACGTGGCAAGCATCCATCAGTGGGGGAGCTGTATCGGTACAGTCGGGCGCCGGTCACTTTGAAAAGGAAGGTAACTTTTCCAAAACCCATCTTCTTTCAAATTTTTCGTGCACGTAGTCATACAAAGGCTCTTCTTCCATCACCCCCGGCCGTCTCTGTCCTCCCAAGCTCTTAGCAGGTTAGTCTATTTCCTTCTCTCGCTTTTTGACTAGGGATCCCCTTAGGTTTTCCTTCACCTTCTTCTTCTCTTACCATGACTCGTTTCGGTCCGAACTTCCATCCTTCTTGCCAGGCCAAGGCTGGGCCTTCCAGGCTAAAAACTCCTTCTTCTAACGAGGAAAGGGAGGTGGCATGCTATGAGTTTAGAAGAAGGTGTCCCCGTGGTCCCATAGCTATTAGGGAACCCGGGTCTGTTCCTCCACCTCGTCCGTCTCTTCTTCCTGATCCTGCCCCTGAAACCTCTTGGTCGTCGGGTCCCAAAGGGATTGCTTCGGTGATCACTACCGTGGAGCTTGCGACCATCCGGGATGACTACAATATCCCAAACTCCATTCGACTCTCGGTCCCTCGTCCAGGAGAACAAGTCACTTCCAGCGGTCCCCGTCGGATAGCACTTTATGAGGAGACTTTTGCCAGGGGCCTCCGGTTCCCATTCTACCCACTCTTCCTCTCCATTCTATCCAATTATCGCCTTGTTCCTACTCAACTGGTCCTGAACGCCATCAAAACAATTTTTTCCTTCATTGTTCTATGCCACTTCCATGGGATTGTCGCTCGCTTCTCTTTGTTTAGGGCCTTCTTCACCCTAAAACACCACCCCAATGAAGAGGGGTGGTGGTCTCTTTCTTCTCGCCCAAGGGGCGTGAGGTTCGAGCTTTTCTTTTCCATCAAAGTATGGAAGAGCAGGTATTTCTTCGCCTCGATTAAGGGGGTTGATTGGGTCTGGAGTGACCCGGATCAGTCCCCCAACCAGAATTCCGTGGTCGAACCAGCCGACCTGGAGGTGTATGAGCAGCTCTGTTCCACCGAGATCCCTTCACTCGAGGTCCTGCTGTCGGAGCAGAACCTTTACGATCCCTTCACTCGAGGTCCCTTCAGCTCGGTCGCCTTTTCCTTTTTCTTCTTCTTCTTCTTCTTTTTTTTTTGAGCTTGGAACTGACTGCATCTTTCTTGGCATAGGCATGAAGTTCTATATGGACAAACTTTTGTCCTTCATCGAGGAGCAGAATCAGGCGGCTAAGGCTAGCGAGCCTGCTCCGAAGAGGGCCCGAGCAGATGATGATGCAAGGTCGGCGCAGACTGGGCAGGCCGTGCCGGTCTCTGAGCGAAAGTGGAAGAGGGCAACAGAGCCCGTCCTGGAGCCCTCGAGGCTACACGATCTGACCCCAGCACCCGAGTCTGAAGTGGTGGCCTAGGCTAGGTTGGCTGCTGCTACTGCTGCGATGGCCCCCCCTCCTTCGGTGATTATCGAGGTCGAGGAGGATGGGGAACCGAAAAGCATGGGGCCAGCATTAGCAGTGCTGTTCAAAGTGGTGCCGAGCTCACAACCGGCATCGAAGGCTCCTTCTGCCACTGAGGGGTCTGCGTCGACGACGGACAAGAAGGATAGGGACTATCACCAGGTCCCTTTTAAGCTGGGGCCCAATGTCTCCCTTATGAAGGACCCGAACCTCGTCGAGCGGATGATGGACTTCTCTATCCAGTCCTGCGACCGACGAGAAGGGAGTGGGAGATTCCTCGACGATGTCATCAGCGCGTCCTTCTCCAACCTCTACGCTGTAAGTTTCCTTTCGTCCTGCTTCATTCCTCCCGACGTTCCCTGCTATTATGACTAACACCTTCTCTGATGCAGGAAGGTAGGGAGCTCATCCTTATCCGGGGCTTCTACCGTAATTGGGTCAGGAGGGACAAGGAGCAGCTGGCGGAGCTCGAGTCCTTGAGGACCGAGGTGTGGCGAAAGATCGACGAGGCCTGGGAGGCCAATATGAAGGTTAAGAGCCTCACGAGTGAAGTCGCAAACGCCGAGCGGCTCAGGAGGGAGCTCGAGGGGGAGCTCGAAGCAAAGAGGACTCGATTGAAGGAGCTCCAGGTCGAGTCGGAGGCGGTGAGAGAATGGGCCATCTTCGCTAAGAAGAAGGTGGTGGCTATCGAGCAAAGGGCCGCAAAGGCAGAGGGGAAGGTTTCTGCCACCACCCGTTCAGTCAAGGAGGCGAAGAAGGGAAAAGCTGAGGCAAACCATCGGGCTGAGCACGTGGAGGAGAAGTCGACCGAGGCATCCCGCCAGGTGAGGCCTCAAGGAAGGAGGTCACCGATGCAGTCGCCGGTGCGGTGGCCAATTTCAAGGCCTCCCCGGCGTACGTAGCAGAATTCAAGGAAGCGGCAACGAACTTTTTTTTCAAGGGGTTCACCTACTGCCGGTCCTAGCTATGTGGGATCCTCTCGGAAGAGCGGTTGGCCATGCTCCGACTCCCTGGCATGAAGACTTCAGCCTCAGCCACACCGGCCCGTGCTGAACCAGCCCCGAAGACGACAACTGCCGAAATGGCTCTGCAGGCGGCAACAACTGAACCAACTCCGAGGTCGGCAGTGGCTTAACAGGCTCCTCCAGTAGTGGTCACCAAAGAATGCACCCCCGCAGCGGAGGTGGAAGAGGGCGAGATCTAGGCTAGGCACCATCCGAGGAAGGCACCAGCTGAGTAGAGTAGGAGCTTTTGTTTTTTCCTTTTTCATTATTTTTGACTTGGGCTGCCTGGCATGTCGGGGGCCCGTAGGTATCTGTAAGTAGATATACCTTTCCAATGGAATGAATTGAAGCTTTTTATTCGCAATAGCTCGAGCATCTCTCCCCTCTCTTCTTTTCTTCTCTTTATCTTCTTCATTTTTCCTTTTTTTTTTTTTTTTGCATATGGAGGTGTTAGAGAAGGGGAGATTCACTCTTCTTGGGAGTCGGGCCCCAAGCTTGAAAGATGAAGAGTTGGGCTCGGAGACATGGTGGTTGGAGGGCTGAGCTCCGGACTTGATGGCCTGAGAGCTTGGCTCAGGGCTTCGATGTCTTGGAGCTGGGCTCGAAGACTTGATGGCCAGAAGATTTGTCTCCGGGCTTGATGGCCTGAGAGCTTGGCTTAGGGCTTTGATGTCTCGGAGCTGGGCTCGAAGACTTGGTGGCTGGAGGAGTTGTCTCTGGGCTTGATGGCATGAAAGCTTGGCTCAGGGCTTCGATGTCTTGGAGCTGGGCTCGAAGACTTGGTGGCTGGAGGACTTGTCTCCGGGCTAGATGGCCTGAGAGCTTGGCTCATGGCTTCGATGTCTTGGAGCTGGGCTCAAAGACTTGGTAGCCGGAGGGCTTATCTCCGGGCTTGATGGCCCGAGAGCTTAGCTCAGGGCTTCGATGTCTTGGAGCTGGGCTCGAAGACTTGGTGGCTGGAGGGCTTGTCTTCGGGATTGATGGCCTGAGAGCTTGGCTCAAGGCTTTGGTGTCTTGGAGCTGGGCTCGAAGACTCGATGGCCAGAGGACTTGTCTCCCGAATTGATGGCCTGAGAGCTTGGCTCAGGGCTTCAATGTCTTGGAGCTGGGCTCGAAGACTTGGTGGCTAGAGGGCTTTTCTCCGGGCTTGATGGCCTGAGAGTTTGGCTTAGGGCTTTGATGTCTCGAAGCTGGGCTCAAAGACTTGGTGGCCGGAGGGCTTGTCTCCGGGCTTGATGGCCTGAGAGATTGGCTCAGGGCTTCGATGTCTTGGAGTTGGGCTCGAAGACTCGGTGGTCGGAGGACTTATCTCCGGGCTTGATGGCCTGAGAGCTTGGCTCAGGGCTTTGATGTCTTGGAGCTAGACTCGAAGACTTGGTGGCTGGAGGGCTTGTCTCCAGGCTTGATGGCCTGAGGCTTGGCTCAGGGCTTCGATGTCTCGAAGATAGGCTTGAAGACTTGGTGGCTGGAGGGCTTGTCTCCGGGCTTGATGGCCTGAGAGCTTGGCTCAGGGCTTCGATGTCTCAGATCTAGGCTCGAAGACTTGGTGGTGGGAGGGCTTGTCTCTGGGCTTGATGGCTTGAGAGCTTGGCTCAGGGCTTCGATGTCTTAGAGCTGGGCTCAAAGACTTGGTGGCCGGAGGGCTTGTCTCTGGGCTTGATGGCCTGAGAGCTTGGCTCAGGGCTTTGATGTCTTGGAGCTGGGCTTGAAGACTTGGAGAGGCAGAGAGTCATTCGCATGAAAGAAGATCTGTATTACTTTTGGAAAAGGGCCTTACATCACTGGTAATATCTCCTCAAATTAAAGGCATTCCATGTCCGAGGAAATCTGGGGCCATCCGAGTCCTCGAGATAGTAGGCCCCTTGCATGAGGGCCTCAGCCACCTTGTAAGGACCCTCCCAATTTGGTGAGAGTTTGCCACACTCCTGGGGTCGAGAAGCTTCAGCTCGGTGCAGAACCAGGTCGTCGGTTTGGATGATTTTTGGCTTCAACCTTGCATTGTAATACCGGGCCACTCATTGCCGATATGCCGCCATCCGGAGTCGAGCCTTGTCCCTTGTTTTTTCCAAGAGATCCAAATTGAGTAGGAGGTGCGTCGAGTTCTATGTCTCATCATACTGTTGCACCTGCAATGTGGGCACGCCGAGCTCGATCAGGATGATTGTCTCAGCACCGAAGACGAGGTTGAAAGGTGTCTCGCTCGTCGCCATCCTAGGCATTGTGTGGTAGGCCCATAGGAAGCTTGGGAGCTCCTCCACCCATCTGCCCTTGGCTTAGTCCAGCCTGGTCTGGAGTCCCTGAAGGATGGTTCGGTTAGTCACCTCGGCTTCTCCATTTGTCTGGGGGTGAGCCATCGAGGTGAACCAGTGCTGGATGCCGTGCTCGGTGCAGAACCCTTCGAATTTCCAATTATTGAATTGCCGCCAGTTGTCGGTGATGATGCAATTAGGAAGCTCGAAGTAGCAGATGACTGACTTCCAGAAGAATTGACGAACATTGGCTTCTGTAATTCGAGCTAGTGGTTCTGCTTCGACCCACTTAGTGAAATAGTCGATCACCACCAGCAGGAACTTCCACTGTCTTGGTGCGGTGGGGAATGGTCCTAGGATGTCCATCCCCCTCTGGGCAAATGGCCAGGGAGATGAAAGTTGGGAGATCAGCATCGTCGATTGGCGTTGAATGTGGGAATGGCGCTGGCACTTGTCACACTTCTTAATAAAGTCAGCTGTGTCCTCCCTCATGATCTCCCAAAAATATTCCTGGCGAAGAGCTTTGTATGCCAACGTCTTCCCCCCCACATGATTCTCATAGAGGCCCTTGTGCATCTCCTGGAGCACGAAGGCTGATTCCGCGGGCCTGAGACACTTCAGGAGTGGGTATGAGTTAGATCGGTGGTAGAGCTGGCCATCCATCAAAACAAACCAGAAGGCTTTTTTCTTGATGAGGCTGGCTTTCCTACGGTCCTCCGGTAAGGTGCCATCAATGATGTACCTGTCCATCCAGCTCGGCTCGGGGGTTACTTGTTGCACCTCCTTTGGGATTTCGTAGCTTGGATTCTCGAGGTATTCAATATAGGTGTGCCCCAGCGATGAATCTGGCAGGGTCGCGAGCCTTGACAGTGCATCCACACAAGCATTCTCTCCCTGGGGGATGTGGAAGACACGAAAGTGATGGAAGCCTGCCATGCTCGAGCAGACCCACTCCAAGTATTTTACCATCTGGGGATCTCAAGCCTCATATTCTCCGGAGACTTATCTGGCAACCAGTTGGGAGTCGGTAAAGACCTTCAGGCTCTATACTCCCAGCTCGCGGGACACCCTCAGGCCCACGAGGAGTGCCTCGTACTCCGCCTGGTTGTTTGTTGCCGTGAACTTGAAATGGAGAGCACACTCCATCACCACCCTGTCATGGTTGGTGAGGATGAGGCCTACTTCGCTCCCACCAGAATTGGAGGCTCCGTCCAAGTAGAGGATCCAAGGGTCCTCCCATGGTTTGGACTCAGTCTAACACTCCAGGGCCATCTGCTCTAGCTCCTCGGAGGGTCCTGTGTATTCAACCACAAAGTCGGCTAGGACTTGGGCCTTCTACGACGACCTCGACCGATACATGATGTTGAACTTGCTCAGCATCAAGGACCATTTTGCCAGCCTCCCGGAGGTTTCAGGGTGGCTCAGTATGGTCCTCAGTGGCTGATCAGTCATCGCTGCGATGGGGTGTGCTTGGAAGTAGGGCTTGAGATGCTTAGCAGACATTATCAGAGCAAAAATAAGTTTCTCGGAGCGAGTATATCTGATCTCCGCATCACAGAGGACCTTGCTGGTATAGTACACCGGCTTCTGGGATCCATCCTCGTCTGCACGGACAAGGACTGAGCTGACGGCTCCAGGCATGACCGCCAGATACAGCAAGAGTTCCTCCCCTTCCTCCAGTCTAGTGAGCAGAGGGGGAGAAGCCAGAAATTCATTTAGTTCTTCAAAGGCTATCCTACATTCCTCTATCCAGGTGAAGTCATGCATCTTGCACAGTGCCTTGAAGAAAGGAAGGCAGCAGTCGGCCGATCTTGAGATGAAGCAACTCAGGGCTGCGATCCGCCCCGTCAGGCGCTGGACCTGCTTCTTGGATGTCTAGTGCTCCATATCGATGATCGCCTGAACCTTCTCTGGATTTGCTTCAATGCCTTTCTGAGTGACCATGAAGCCGAGGAACTTCCCGGCCGCCACTCTGAAGGTGCACTTGGCTGGGTTGAGCTTCATTTGGTGTTTCCGGAGGTTGTGGAAAGCTTCGACGAGGTCGGCAACATGGTCTGAGCTCAGCTTGCCATGACTAGCATGTTGTCCACGTACACCTGCATGTTCCGACCGATTTGGTCCTTGAAGACCTTGTTGACCAGATGCTGGTACGTGGCCCTAGCATTCTTTAGACCAAAGGGCATCATTTTATAACAATACATCCCCTGGTCGGTGATGCGGGACTAATATGCATGCAATTCTTTTTGTATGTTTTATATGTAGGGTTAGGTGATTAATTCCCAAATTTCAGATCAAAATTAGTTGTAGGGATTTTGTATGAATTTTTGAAGCCAAGCATGCAGATTAGAACCTAGAAAAGTACTAAAGAAGGATCGCCGGGGCTGAGAAGCCTCGATTAGGGCAAGTTCTCCTACAATAATAAGACTGGAGGTAGAGGGGGTGTACCTGACAATGTCTAAAATGCCCGGTGAAGATCGCAGCAAAGGGATCTCTCGTTCCTCGATGGATGCGGCCTGGAAAACTGAGCCAAAGACCCACGGATACCCGGCTTTCTGCTCGGTGGTCCGATTGAGGCGTGGCTGGAGTCGTTGGATTCGTAGGAACTCGAGGACCTGCAAACGACCTATCAGGGGTTAGAAAACTCAGAGAAAATCAAGAAAATAAAGGAAAACAGCAAAGGAAAGAAAGTTTTAGAGGGGGCTGGAAGGATGGTTGGTGGCAGGAAGATGGTTGCAAACACCGGGAAAAAAAAACTCTCAAACCCCTTTATGCACACAGCAGGGTAATCACACAAAGCAATTGAAGAACTCAAGGTTTATTTCATATATCAAAATCTCCCTTCATACAAGAGGCTAGGGTCCCTTAAATAGACCCTTAACCTTGGGCTCCAAGTAAGGGCACATTAGTCTTTACATAAGAATCCTTTTCCCTCTCAAACCCTAGCTAGAAAATAAGGAAACATTAGGTAGAAAAATCCCTAAAAATTCTCTTGACTTGGCCAAGACTCCAAGGATGCCTAGGGGGGCGTGTTCGGCTTCTAAGAGCAGCAAGAGGCCAGCCCAAAGGGGCTCGGGCACATGGGTTTGGGCCTTTGGAAGCTGGGGTGGCCTGGTAGCCATGTAGCAGGAATATTCCCTGGTATCTTGCTTCTTAGGGGCTTGGGCTTGGCACCTGGGCTTGATTTCTTTGGTCTAGGATGCAGATGGACCTCTAAAATCATGGATGCCTTGGTCTATGAATATACTTTGGCATATGGAAGGGAATCTGGGCATCTAGAGGGCATCTGCAAGGAATCAGGGTTTCTGATTTTCCTCCTGGAATCTTCAAATCTTCAAGCTGGGTTGGACTTGGGCTAAACTTCCATGTCTTCAATATGGTTGGACTTAGTCTTCACTTGTATGATGTGGTCTTGAGTCTTCAGTATGCTTGGACAGGACTCAAAAAAATAAAATTAGCTCAACATGAGCTGACTAGCATTGGACTGAACTAGCTCAACATGAGCTGACTAGTACAGAACTGAAATAACAACTCAAAATACTCAAATAACAACTAAAATAGACTCAGATGAGCTAAGCCCTTATTACAGATGGACACATAAATTATTGATCAATTCACAGAGGGTTGAAAAGCCTCTGTCTTATTCTAGTGCCTTAGGTGTCCCCACCAGTCGATGACGAAGGCGGTGTGTTCCTCATCCTCTGGGTGCATCCGTATCTGGTTGTATCCAGAAAATGCATCCATGAATGAAAGGCGGTGTCCTGAGATGGAATCCACCAACTGATCGATCTTCGGTAGAGGGAAGCTGTCCTTCGGGAATGCCTTGTTGAGGTTGGTGTAGTCTACATAGATCCTCCACTTGCCATTGCTTTTCTTGACCATCACCACATTCGCCAGTCAGTTCGGTTACTGCACTTCACGGATGAAATTGGCAGCGAGGAGTTTGTCTACTTCTTCATTGATGGCCGCCTGCCTCTCTGGGGCAAAACTCCTCTTCTTCTGCCGAACTGGCTGGTATTTTGGATCGATGCTCAGCTTGTGAGTGATGATGTCAGGGGGGATACCTGGCATGTTCGCCACCATCCAGGAAAACATATCTGCGTTCACCTATAGGAATTCCAGCAAGTGGGCCCTCTCCTCATCTAGAAGTTAGTTCCCGATCTACATCGTTTTCGCCTGGTCGACTCCGAGCGGATAAGATAGTAGGCGCTTGACCGGGCCTTCCCTAGGATTTTGAGCCCTTTGGTCAAGGTCGTTGGCTCCGGAGTCATCCTCGGGGACTTTGGCCCCGGGAAGGGTTTGGAAACAGTGTTGCACCGGCTGGGGCATCCCTCTCATCTCCCCGACACCGTTGGGAGTTGGGAACTGCACAAGCAGCCTCCTGGTGGAGACGACGGTGTCGAGCAGGTTGAGCTCGGGGTGCCCAAGGATAACGTTGTAGGCTGAGGGAAGCATGACAATTATGAAAGTTACCATTACGGTGCTCTACCAGGGTGGGGCCCCGGTGGTAACAAGGAGAGTGATCTCTCCTTAGACCTTCACAGAGTTGCTTATGAAATCGACAAGAGGAGTATACACAGGTCGGAGCTGAGTGGAAGAAAGGTTCATCTTAGAGCAAGCATCGTAAAAAAGTACATCTGTGGAGCTTCCACTACCAACCATGATACGTTTTACAGGATGCTTTGTGATCGTCATCTCGATGACCACGGCATCATTATTTACATTTTTTCCCCCATCTTTTCCTTTCCTCATAAAGGGGAGTACATCTTCGGAGTGCTCTGCCCCTCGAGGCCTCTTGGATGCATGCTCGATCCCCCAATGTATCATCCCCACTGGCTTCTCGGTGGAACGGTTATCAACAGTTGGAATCGGTGGGAGAGTGATGAGCGCCTGAGGTTCTAACTGGGGTCTGCCCCCCACGAACCTTCCGAGGTAGCCCTTCTTGATGACTTCTTCGATCTCCTTCTTGAGGTTGTGGCATTCCTTGGTGTCGTGGCCATGGTCATGGTGGTAGCGGCAATACTTTGATCTGTCACGGCCGGTGGATTGCCTCGTCGGAGGTGGGCGCTTCAAGTAGGGCTCACCCTCAATCTCCAAGAGGATCTTCATCCTTGGGACAAGGAGGGGCATGTAACTCTCCTCCGGGATGGGAGCACTCCTCGGTCTCGACCCTTGTCGAAAATCCTGAGCTGGGGGTGTTGGTTTCTGCATCTCGGATGTCTCGATGGGGGTCGGCTTCTTTAGTGGCTTCCCATCGAGCTCCAGTCTCATTCGATCTGCCTCCTCGGCGTGGATGTACTTCTGGACTCGGATGAGGAGCTCGACATAAGTCTTGGGGGGCTTCTTGTCAAGCGAGTAGGTTAGGCGGGAGGTCCTGAGCCCTCGCTTCAGTGCCAGCATAGCGATTGGCTCATCAAGGCTATAAAACTCCAACGTGGCACCTTGAAACGGGCCACGTAGTCCCGCAAGGGCTCGCTGTCCTGCTGCCTGATGGAGAAGAGGCTATCTACCTCTCGTGGCACCTTTCGGCAGGCATCAAAGTGGCCACGAACTTTTGCTCCAGCTGCGCAAAACTTCCGATGCTCTCCAGCTCAAGGCTGGTGAACCACACCCGGGCTGCCTTCCGACGAGTAGCAGGAAACGTGACACAGAGAAGGGCGTCGGTTGCTCCCTGGACCCTCATGAGGGCTTTGTTGCTCTTAAGGTGATCCAGGGGATCGATGGTCCCATCGTAAGGATCTACATGTAGCATGCAGAATCGGTCTGGGATCGCTCCTCTTGGACCTCTCGGGAGAATGGGGGGCGGGATTCATAGCCCGTCGGCTCACTAGCGGAGCCCTGCATGTTGGCAAACTGACAGGAGAACTCCGTAAACTGGTGTTCATGCTTCTCCAGGTGCTTCTCTGCCATGTGCTTGATGGCGTCATCGGTAGACCCCTCCGTTGAAAGGGGAGGCGAAGGTGACATGGGTGCACGGTGTCCGTGACGGGGGGTCTTGCTCTTCCTGCCTTGACAGGGTTTAGATGCCCCTTGCCCGAGGATCGGCGAGCGGCTCTCCCTGTCGGCAGACCAGGGTCGTTATCTCGTCGCTGGAGTTTGGTAGCTACCCCGGTGATCAGTGGCGACCCACGACTGTGAAGGCCTTCCTTGGAAGGAACGCATACTATCGCGGGGTGCCGCGGCGTGGGCCACAGGAGTCCCTAGCTATTGATGGGTAGCCAAGGACCGTTGCTGATGCTGGAGCTGGCTCACTGTCATGGCAAGGGCTTGCATTTGCTAGACGAGTGAGACCAGTTGGGACTCCACCGGAGGTGGTTGGGCTAAAGCGGGCGGTGCCACTTCTAGATCGCGTAGGTTCCCTCGAGAGGGGGAGTCCCCCGCATGGCTGGTGGAGGCTTCTCTCGCTCGCGTGGTCACCATCCTCCAGATGGACTTGCTCGCTGAGGGACCAACCTTTTGGAGCAATAGGTGTCCTTCTAACAGTTGGTCTCTCAGATCCGCCCCTACCTTGCACGCCAATCTGTTGCCACCAAGATCATCGTGGCCCATAGCTGCTGGGGGCGTCAGAGCGCCAATCATCTTTCCGGGCGCTCTCCGTGTGCGGGACCTGCAAGGAAAGAACGTTAGAGACCTGGGTCAGGGATTCCGGTGGGGGCGCTCCGATGGTCAAGTCAGTAACGATCCAGGAGAACAGATCCTCCTGGTCAAGCCCCTCTTGATGGACTCCATGCTAGGAGGAGTGAGTGTGGTGTGTATAGAAGTGGGAATGAGCTGGGAGAGGTGATAGCCGAGGAGGAAAGGTCCTCTTGTATGGCCCCTCTTCTTTTTCTCTCTCTCTCAGTCACCCGCCTGAGTGGTCTAGTGTTCTCCTTTTTTTGCTTACTTATTTCTGGCCTACTCTTGTTGGGTTTTTCTAGTTTAGCTTGCCTCGGGATCTCCCCTGTGTTGGCTGGCATGTGCGGTGGGGTACCGTGCTACGGACAGGACATCTTTCCTGACATGTGGCAGGGGAAGCTTCCATGTGTTCTAACATCCTCTTTGTTTGCTCCATTCCAGAAAACCTGGCAGAGCCTCGATCGGCTCCGCCCTCGGGGTTCGTGCCTCCTAGCTGACCCTTCTCTTGGCAGTATGGTGAGTTGGTGGGGAGCATGGTGCCTCAGTCAGGGGGCTCCCTTCCCTTTTGGCATAAGTAACAGCCATGGATATTAATTGTGGCATGCTAGGTACCGTCTTGCGGCCCTCGGGAGGCCCGCCGTCGTCCTTGGAGGGGAGGTGCCGCTTCCTTGGCGGTTGGTGCCCTGGCTGAGGTGGTGGCTGAGCTGGAGGGCAGGACTAAGCTCCACCGGGCTCGACCTTGAGGGATCTGACCTGGCGGAGGAGGGCGGCACGTGATCCTAGACCAGAGGGCCTGACCTCGAAGGGGCTCCATATGGCGGAGGAGTGTTGAGCTCGACTCCGGGCCACGGAACTCGACTTCTGGGGGCTCAATCTGGGGAAGTCGCTCAGCTTTGGCCTAGGCATCCTGTTTTCATCGGAGCCGACCTGGTAGAGGATGGTGCTCAATCTCGGTAGGCGGCCCCGACACTTTAAGGAACTCGGCTCGACGAGGGAGCTCTACCTGGAAAAGAAGCCTGGGGGGCGATATCCATCATGGTAGCATACTCTGACATGGCATTTGACAGGTGTTCCACGTCAGTGGTCCCGCTACATCATGAGTAGCTGAGATACTCTAGGTCAAGGAACTATTCACACGACTACAGCATCAAGAAATTATCGACGAGTGAGTAGTCATCCGTATACCTTCCTGTACATGGTCACGCTTAGTACCGTTGATCTCTATCAACTACCTGCACTCTCACTCCAGTATCACCACACTGTAGGTCGAGACTCATCTATCCTAAAAGAGAAGTGATCTGTGCACCAATTTTAATGGATCAATCACTATCCTCGTGATATTCCAACAATTGGGAGCTTTTAGGAGTTAATCTATAAAGACACATACCTCAGATTCTCAACTCTTTAGAATATGTGTCATTGTCCATTAACTCCATGGACGATTCATAGATACAACAATATGAATGAAATTAATGCCCTTTTATTAACAAGAAAAATTAAGTACAAAGTTCATGCCCTAAAATTAAAATGTGTCAAGCCAACATGGCTTTCAGGGCATACATCTAATAGTTGATAGGGTGTTCTTGATCTAGTGGTCATGCAATGCAATCCTAGCTTCTAGGGTTCCTAGACCTAGAGCTCAAATGGAATGAGTTAACTCAAATTACATCCAATTTTACAATTAGTCTTCCACTGGCCAGGTAAGAGATGGGGTGGTGGGAGGCTCTCCCTGCTTGACACAGGGTCCTAATTAAAAACCACCAGTCCATTTAGGGCATTTGCCTCTAGATATTTAGCCTTAGACACCAGCTTCCAATAATAATTGAAAGGTTGAGTGCACTAGTTCAGTCCCAAGACTTGAACCCGACCTGTTGGTGTCCCTAAGCTGTATTAGGTTGCTACTCAGTTTTAGGTTAGGGCTAGGACAATGCAAGATGACGTTGGTTGTTTATGGGTCAAGAAAAGGTAATGACCTCCTTCCCTTATCTTATGATATTGTCACCCTTAAAATAATTTCAGATAGGATAAATGTACAATCAAACAAACTAGTTACCAAGATAAGATAACACTTGCAATTCAAAACTTAAACTTTAAATTTCAAATTTCAAATTTAAATTTTCAGATTTAAATTTTAAATTATTAAATTTTGAATTTCAGATTTTAAATTAAAAAAATTAAATATGCTGGAATTTAACTAGGCTGAAATAACTATATGCTGAAATTCTTGTGCAGAACTATTCTTAGGCAGTAATCAGGCATGCATGAATTATATAGACTGAATTAAATCCTAAGAAAATTTTAAAAAATAAAGTCAAATATATTTAATCTAGCAAAATAAGAATCAAAATTTTTTGATATTCTTATATACAAAAATAATTAAAATAATGGACTATGTACTGGGATGGACGTGATGCAGAAAATTAACCCTAAGGATGCCATCTCTTTGTTTTCTTCTTCAAGGGTCAATTACAGCGGCACCCCTACATGCCATTGGAAATCTCCTTTGAATGGGATATGAGGGTTTTACAGCCCTACTTTTTCCTATACCGGATGGCCATGGTGAAGCACCTGATCCAAGTACTTAAAGAGAACTAAGTCCTAACCATGCTCTGATACTAAAGTTGATGCGGGATGGATGCAAAGACTAATTCTAATAATTAAAATTTAATTATGATGAGCAATGGCAGCAACTCAAATAAACTATCAAATTAATTTAATGAAAATTAGACTAAGTCTCTACTAACTACCCGTAATATAGTCAGCATGCAATCACATAAAGAATCCTGGATTCGATGATTGTGAAACCCCCATTACAAGGTCATCCTGACTTCAATTAATCATATCTAATGAGTTTCAGATGGTTACTTACCAATAATACTTTTCCATCCTCCGTTTCAATAGATCTAAATTCAATTCTCGCAATCTTACAGTAGGATTTTAAACTTCAATCCTTCGGAGCAAATCTTCCCATTGATAGTTGGATGGCAAGGGAAATCTCCTCTTCTAATCAGAACACTAGGGATCCTGCAAAAGAACTATGATTAGATTGATGGAAATAGAGTAGAAATCTAAAATGAGAGAGGTAAAGAAGGTTGGTCGGATGGGTTCTGGATCTGGACTGGATGCTGAAGATGGTGGCGCCTGGCTTCAGGATCTTAGACTTAGGAAATAACTCAGACTTCGATACTCCACACACACCAGTGCAATGCTTAACCAGTAGAGTACTCACACACTACAATTGCTTAACCAGTAATTGCACTCTAACGCTTACCCAGCAATTAGAGAAAGGAAACTGGCAGAGTTTCATTAATCAATCATAAGTTGGATACAAGGTGGTAGAATGGAGTGCTATTTATAGACCCTCCATACAAGGTAGCATGATAACATAAAATTCTTTTGAATACATGATAATTAGGGATTACATTGGACTCTACACTCCTTGATCTGAATGGAAACTCCTTGAAATTTGAATGGGATAGGTGCCTTCTCCATTTAGACTTCTTCAACTCTAGGCATCAAAGAGAGGATGTGCGAAGCTCTCAAAATATGCGACAAAACCTTTAAGAAATGGACAGAAACTCCTCCTTTCTTGCCATCAATCCCACTTTGGCGAGAGTAGACTTCATCTTGATTTTCAAATTTGAAGGTAGGCAAGATAAGAAAGGCCCTCCACTTGAATTTAAAAGGTAGATAGATGATGACTTATTTTAATTTGGATGTAACACCTTTGAATGGAACTTGGACTCCTTTGAATTTGAATGATTCCTTGAGTGGGCGTCCATCTGGAGTAGGTGACAATTTGAGGATAAATGGGTGCTAGATGAGAAGTAGAAACCTTCTACTTTACTTCTCTTAATGGCATCTTCTTGGATTTCAAATGGGCGATGAGAAGGAAAGTTGGATGGCGCCTCTTTTGGATAAAGATGAACTTTAAAATTGTCCTAATTGACGCGGCACGATGATGAGAATGCAATCTAAATGATGGATTGAGAAATGAGAGCAATGAAGCCTATTAACAGGTACTAAATTTCAGATCAAAAGTTCTAAGGTAAAGCTATGGAAGGAGCACTGAAATTTGGAACTTACGTCCTGATGTAGTTATTTAAATCCTAGAGAAGATTAGGGCTAATGAATATTGAATTTAAACCTTAGCAACAATCTTCAATAACTTAGACTTAAGAGATTAGGAGATGTTATTTATCCAAGATGATCACTCCCTGGTAGATCCATTGAAGCTCTTAGACGAACTAGCCCTGAAGTGGAAGATTGGCATTCCAAAGAAACTAGTTTCATTCAACATTGATCTTTGGCAAGAGAACCCTTTCTTGAACTCCGAATCGTAGAAGGATCCTGCACAATGAACGGGTTAGACTGGGACCAATTTGAAAGATATCAAAACAAAGAAACCAAACAGGCAAGGGAACTTCGATGGAGGCATGGATCCCTAGAGGTGGATGTTGGCGTTGGACACTTGAAAGCTTGAGAAGAGAAAATCAAACACACCCAAAGAAAACAAGAGGATACTACCAAAAAAAACACCTTCTTCAACTACTACTTCACTTAAATTTCATTTCATCCAAAAAGCTCCCTCTCTACCATAGGCGTACAAGAGGCTTTTAATGGCCTTTCAATCAATTTGAAATTCCCCATATCATGGAGAAATATTAGGGGGGGTTACATGAAATGTGGAGGATTTGGTGGAGGATTTGGTGGAGGGTTACATGGAATGTGGAGGATTTGGTGGAGCTGGTTGCATGATTTGTGGATGGAGTTGGCCGACCTCCTTTGAATTTGAAAACACTCCTTGGTCGACCACTTGTAGCTTTCATGTAATTTAAAATTTGAATGATGCCACGTGGCAGGTGAGGTGGCAATGATGTGGCGTGGCAAGGTGGCATGGTGACATGGCGCATCCTTCTCCATGGTGCCCCTTGGAGATGACATGGCAAAGGTGATGTGACGTCCTCTGGTGATGAGTTGGCACCGGTGGTCCATGATGATGTGGCATTCCAAGTAAAGCTGGTCTGGCCTAATTTCAAGTAGCTCTTGAACTTGAATCAGTACAAAGCCTAATTGACTCTAATTGAACTCTTGATTGAATTCTAATTGAACTTTAAAACCCCAAAAGAAAATAAAACAGGACTCAATAAACATACAGGACTCATACGAGACTTGAGTTCCTAGTCTCAATCCATAAAGAACTTGGTATTAGTTGAAGCTTCTTCTTTCTGAGCCTGGTGCCCCCACCACTAATGTCTTGATGTCCCAATGTCCCATTGTCTCGATGTCTGGATGTCCAGATATCTTGATGTCTGGATGCCCAGATATCTCGATGTCTGGATGTTCCAATATTCGGATGCCTGGTAAGAATTTTGGATAACCTTCTTTTATCATAGAATTGATCCACCAAGGTGATGATGACTTGGATCTTGGCTACTTATAAAACCCCTTGACTTATTCAAATACTAATTACAAGACTCAAATTGACCAATTCACAAAACAAAGGAAACTAATGTTATTTACAGGACTCAAACTGAAATTAAAATACTTGGCTACTCATTAGTGATCCACAACGTGCTTGGAGGGTTCTGATATATTTTCCTAGCTCTGGTGTCCTCACTAGTTGACTTGATGTCCCCATCAATTCTCCCGGGGTGGGAGGAACTCGATCCTGTCAAGTATAGGTTAGTCTGGTGCTGGTAGTAAGTCTGGGTGGAGGCACTGTAGGTCCTCTTGAGTAATCCACAAATCGCTAGATTCTAGTAAACCTTGCCATTGGACCAGGTAGCGTTGATAGCCACAGTCCCGGGTCATGATAGCTTGATCATCCAGGATATGCTCGATTCATATTCCTCTCTTAGGAAAATTTAGTGGACACTCAGGTAAGGTTTCTTTCTCAAAGGATGGGTAAGGTCCAAAAATCTTACTAGGAATCACTGTCGGTTCCCTATACTCAACCAAGTTCGCGATATTGAAGGTAGAGATAATGCCTAAATCTAAGGTCAGAACTAGCACATAACATTGGGGTCCACTTTCTTTATCACTCTAAAGGGTTCAACTCTGCGAGCATGAAGCTTCTTAACCATAACAGAATTTCCTACATTAAATTCCTTGGCTTTCTTTTAGGAATTAGCCAGTTTTTATAGATTTTATTACTTAAATTAATCTTGTGGCTAATATCCTGATGCAAATGCTGTGCAGAGATCAGTGCAGGTGTAGATAGATGAATTAGGTCTGGGGACTTATTGGACTCAAAACTAATACTTAATAGACTCGACTAGGCATTCTTATCGAAGGAAATTTATTGGACTCTTTGGGTCTAAACCTAACAAAATTTAGGCTCTTTAGGTTTGATCCTGGTTTGACATGCACATAAAAATTTACAATGAACTTCTAGTACATGCCATAAGGTATACCAAAAGTAAGATACAAATCTAACATGCACAATAAATATATGCATTATGCTTACTTCTACAAAATACAATCTAATGGTTCTAGAAACATGAGAAGAATCAAGGAAGGGTAGGAAATAGGAAGGGGATTCAAGGACTGGCTCTGGGCTAAGGAGACTGACCTTAATGTATGAACATTGAGTTATGTCTATGGGCAAGAAAAGGTCCATGCTATGGAAGGATGGGTCAACAATTTCTAGGAAGAGATCTTGAATTGGGATTGAAGGGGTGAACTCCTCATGAGGGTACCGAATTAAAGAGACCATATCCTCAATAATTTCTACTTGGCTTTTAGGACTAGGCTTTATAATTGGATTCTCTTCTAGTGTATCCTTAGGTAGAACTCTAGTAGGAGTATCCAGGTTCTCTTCCTCTAGCAGGTCTTCCACTATAGGTTCAATCTAGGTGTGGTCTGGGTCAACTACCTTTGGGTTGACTTCTATCGGGATATGGTTAGGGTCAACTAACTTTGGGTTGGCTTCTACTTGGATATCTACTGGGTCAACTAATTCTAGGTCTTCTACAGGTATCTCTACTAGACTCAATGATGTGGGACTAACTAGATGCTAGGATGAAATGATGCAGGTGATCTATTCTTTGGTGATTTTTAGGGTTTTAATGATTTGTTTAGGATTCCCGAAAATAAGTAGGAGTAGATCTAGGGTTCTATACTAACAAGAACTTCAGGCAAGCAAGTCCCTAAGCAAGGATAAAAAGAGGACCCTGAGATTGAGAAACCACGTAGGACTTAGCTCTCAGATCAATACCTACTTAGGAGTCAGGGTGGCAAACCTCAAAGATCCGAAGTGCCCGATGCCAAGTTCACTCGCTCTCGCGGATGCGACCTGAATGATCGAGCAGTCAACACCGGGGATGCACTAGCTTTTTGTCTGAAGGTCATGACGGCAAGAGCAATCGACTCCATGTTCGTGTCACCTGGAGGACCTGTGAGCATTCAAGAGGGGAGTTAGGATTCAACAAAGAAAATAAGAGATGAAGGAAAGAGAGTTGATATGGTGATGGTGGAGTTCTTCTTGCTAGGCGCCCGGTTGGATGATCCCAATGAACTCTTACTCGAAGGTTGGAGGATGGAGTTACAGAAGAGATAGTAACACGGGGCCTCACACCTCTCGACACCCAAAGGCAAAGGTGCTCCCTCACAGAGATCGATGTTCCTAATGAACGAAGGCAACTAAAGAGAATTGGCTCTCAAAAACTTGTGTTTTTTCATTCATCATCAATTACCTTTACAAAGGAGGGGTAAGGTCCTTTAAATAGGCACCTTAGGACCCAATTTGAAATTCAAATAAAAGATACAAGTCTTCTCTTGATAGGAGCGCCCAAAATTTCAGATTTTCATTCTCCTTGGCCGACCAAAAATTGGAGAGTGATTGGGCGTGGCTTGACTTGAGGCTTGGAAGAAGGATCTTGCTCCCTTGGACTTGTAAGGTTGGTCTCTCAATTTGGAAGAAGACTTGAAGTGGGGCTTGTAGCAAGGCTTGTGTCCTCCTCCTTTCCTTGTTGTGCATCCACCTTTGGTACAAGACATGATATGGGGGGTGGGAGATGGAGGCGCCCATGGATCTTGCTATTCCTTCCTTAGTTGTTCAAGTAGTTTGAGAAAAAGGCTTGATAGGAGAGCTTGAAACAAGGGATTTAAATTCTCCAAACTCTAACTCCCTTTGACCTTCTCTTGGCCGGCCACCCATAGTTGGAAAATAGCTTGATATGAGGGAGGGAAAGAGGGAGTGTATCAAGTGTTGTGTCCCCCCTTTGGGCATCCAAAAATTTGAATTGTGCCACCCACTTGGTAAGTTGACATGGCGCCGCATAGGATGAAGAGGTGGGCCCCTGAGCTGAGTTGGCTTCCTTCATGGCTTGGCTCAAAAAAAGACTAGACTTCGAGACCAATCTTGCTTGGACCCATACTTCAAATAGACTTGGACTGGACTCAATACAGGGCTGGACTTAGTACAGGACTCGACTTGACCAACTTGGTCAAAGTACTGGACTAGACACAGACACTTGAGACTCAATTCAAAGTTAAAGAAAATTACAAGGTTTAGGCTTGAAGCCTTATTACAAGATCCGAAAATTAAAACCCTAATCAGAGGTCTGGTGCCCACACCAATTCTCCTGGGGTGGGAGGAACTCGACCCTATCGAGTAAAGGTTCATTTGGCTTTGATATTTTTTCTGAAGGTCGGGGTTGAGGTGCTGCAAGTCCTCTCGGGTATCTACGAATCATCGAACTGCGGTCAGCCTTGCAATCGGACCAAGTAATGATGACAGCCTTTGCCCCGGGTGGTCATAGCTTGATCATCCAGGACATGCTCGATCCGCTCTCCTCTCTTTGATAAAATTTGGAGGCGGACACTCTAGGTCGGGTTCGCTCTCAAATGAAAGGTTGGGCCCAAATGGTTTACTGGATATGTTTGCTGGTTCCCTATACTCGACTAAGTCTAGGATATTGAAAGTGGAGCTAATGCTATAATTCAGGGTAGCTCAAGCACATAGGCATTAAGGCCAACTCTCCTTATCACTTTAAAGGGGCCAGCTCCACGAGCATGAAGTTTCTTAATGGCTCCTGGTGGAAATCGTTCAGGCCTAAGCCTAACCAATATAGAATCTCTTTGATCAACTCTTCGACTCTCATTCAGGAATCAGCCAAATTATTTTAAAATTTATACTTAATGCATGATGCAAAATGCAAACTTAACGATGCATTCCTATAGAGCAAAATTTTTTAGGACTCTCTAGGGCCTAAACTTGATAGATTATTGACTCTCTAGGTTTGACCCTGGTCTGGTATGCACAGGAAAAATTATCAAGGATCCCTAGCAAATGCCATGAGGTATGCCATAAGTAGATGGCAAAAGGGATGGGCTCTATGGAGTCATGCATTTTGGTAATATCAACAAAAAGTAACCCCATGGCTCTAGAAATGCGAGAAGGCTCAGGGAAGGGTAGGAAATAGGAATCGAAGTCTTGGGGCAATCTATGGGAAGCATGAGACAAACCTTGGTTAGTCATGATGATTTTAAAATTTGGACCTTGATCGATGGGTGCAAGTTCTAGGGTAGACTAGGTGTTCCTCAGGGATGGTAATTGATCAGGTAACTCATCAAGAACTACATCCTCAATTTCTTTCCGAGCTTCAACCATCTCTTGAGGATGTTCTCTTTGGATTGGTTCATTAAGGGTTGGTTCTTGAGCTCCTGTGGAAAAGACTGGTGAATGCTCATGTTCATTTACTAGATGTGATCCTGGCTCAGTCATTTTCTCTTCAAATTTTGTAGTGGGTTCAGGATCATTTTCCTTTGATTTCTCAATGATTTCAACCTTGGGCCCATCTTCTACTAAACTTGACTCATAGATGCTTTCTTTCAATTCTTTAATGGGCTCAGGAGTTTCTTTCCCTAGATTTTCAATGGGTTCAACCTTAAAGTCTTCAATGGGCTCAGGGGTTTTTGTATTCAAATTCTCAGAATGTTCATCCTTCTCTCTCTAAAATTCTTTAAAGGGTCCTTTCCCAGTAATCTCTTCTTCTAACCCATTGTCCTTGATAAGGTTAACTTCAGGCTTCTTTTCCTTAAGGCTACTTGATCCTTTCTTAGCCTGGTCCTTAGGCTGAACTGGGTTGATTGTAAATTTCTTCCCATGGTGGTTAAAGGTACAGGTATTGGTCCGACCATAAAGGGTGGCGTCATGATCGTACAGCCAAGGTTGTCCTAAGATAATACTACTGACGCCCATGGGAAGGACATCATACCAAATCTTTTCTTCATAAGTCTGTAATTTGACCAAGACTTGGCACCTAGACTTCATGAGTATGGAAGTTGAATCTACCCAAGAGACCTTATATGGGTTGGGATGAGGAACTGGGGTCAATCCTAGGGCTTTGACAGTACTTGAAGAGATGGCATTGACACAGCTCCCACTACCAATTATGATCTTGCACACCCTATCCCCTAGTTTGACAAAGGTTTGTAGGATGTTTGTCCTGCACCAATCTTCTTGTACTAGGTTTTGGGTAAGAATACATCTGACTACTCCCAAAAGGTCTTCCGACTCAAATTGTTCTTCCTCTCCCTCATACTCTTCCAATATTTGATTTTCTGGGTCATAGACTTCTCTTTCTGGTTCAACAATGGGTTCCAGCTCATTCTCAACTGGCTCTTCTATGACTAGGGCTGGGGAGGTACACAGCTAGCATAATGTCCAGGTTTATGACATCTAAAGCATTTGTTTTGGGGAGTGGGGCTCTTCTAGACTCCAATAGCTTTACCCTTTTCCTCTCTACTAAAATGGGGTTGGTTTAGGTCTGGTCGGCTTGGACTGGGTTGGCTGGGGTTGGGTCGACTCAGGTCAGGTCGGTATGGACCAGGATGACTCAGGTAAGCCTGACTATACCCTTGGCTAGGTCTGGGGATTTGATTAGGGTTCCTAAAGGGTTCAGGTCTATGATAGGTGGGAGTCCTCTGGAAATGCTCACAGTTCCTTGCAACTTGGTAAGCATACTCTAGATCGGTGACCTCTCTAAAGTAAAGCTCTCTCTGGATATCTGGGTGTAGGCCATCCCTAAACCTAGATAGGGTCACAGAAGCTGATTCATTGACTTTACATCGCATGACATACTCATCGAACTTCGTGATGTATTCAGCCACACTCTTGTTCCCTTGACTCAGATTCTGCCACTGGTCCAATAAATTATGGGTGTAAGAAAGTGGTCGGTACTTCTCTCTAAGTCTGGCTTTCATGTCCCTCCAAGTTGCTATGGGTTCTTGTTCTCTCTGCTCTACCAGCCTTTCAACACTATTCCAAAATAACCTAGCCTGGCGAACCAACCTAAGTTTGGCAAACTTAAACTTCATCCTCTCCGTCATTGTGTACCACTCGAAATACTGCTCCATATCCTCCTCCCAATCTACGTACACCTTAGGATCTAGACTACCATCGAAGGTAGGGGCTTCTAGTTTGATATTTCTAATGGCCCTTTCTTCCTAGTCTATGATCTCTGGATTGGGTCTCCTAGGTTTAAACTCTTGGGCTGGGTTAAAATGGGGAATTCTCTTGGGTTCAGCGTCTATGGATGGTTCATGGTGAAGATAGTCCCTAGAGGGGAAAGGTGATCCAGACTCAAGCTCGACAGATGGTCTAGGACTATTCTTCTCTAAGGCTCCAATTCTTTCATCAAACTGCTCAAGCTTACTATTCATCTTAGGCAATTGTTCCATGATGACCTTTAATTGATCTTCTCGGGTGTTTTCCATGGGTTCACCTGATTGGGAAAGATGGGGGTGATAAGGGACTCCGGATCTAGTCGACATGCACACACAACGGAAGACGTTATGGATTGCTAGACTTAAAAGATCAAACCAAAAGTTAGGTCAAGAAGACAAACTAGGTAGTAATAACTTGGCACTTGGCCAGGTAAGTGTAAGGTTGGTGGAGATTTCTCTTTGCTTGCCTTAGACACCAATTTGAAATTGGCCAGGTAAGCGAACCAACCCACCTTCCTTCGGGCTCTTGTCCCTAAACCACTTGCCTAGACACCAGCTACTCAAGCACACACAATCAAGTTGTCTAACTCGGCTTGACACTTGGTTCGACCCGACTTTGTGGGTGTCCCTAGCTCACTATAGCAATTAAGTGTCTAGTCAATTTTAATTAGAGGTTGGGGGTTCGATATGCCGGGTGGTGATTTTTGGGCTAGGGATAGGTAATTAAATCCTGACCCTATGCCAAAATGCAGCCCTTAAGATGGTTTATGAAGATGATGGCACACAAATGATCTAATGAGATGTCTCTAAGTTATATTTTTTTGGACTTTGATGTTTGATAACAGAAATAAGGTGATAGAAATAAAAAGATATGACCCTAAATGCAAAATTTAACTATATTAAAAATGAAGATGTGATGAGATGTGCTTGCTGAATTTTTAGAGCAGAATTTTCTTAGATGGTAATCAATCATGTAGAAATTCTACAGACTGAAATAAAATCTGAAAGAATTCATAAAAATACTTCTAATTATGCATAATCCACAAAAATAAAAATCATAAAAATTCAACGTTCCTACAGGTCGAAACAATCAAAATAGCAAACTATATAAGGGAATCCTGAATTTCTAAAAAGCTGAAATTAAAGATGGAAACTTTTTTGTTAAAAGATCTAAACCTATCTCCTTGTGTTCCCCTTCATAGGTCAAACACAATGGCACCCCTACATGCCTTAGGAGATCCCCGTGGAATGGGAGGAGAGGGTCTTGAAACCCTACTTTTCTTCTAAGACCGGACGGCCTGGTGAAGCCCCTAATCCAAGTACTTTAAGAAGTGCTAAGTCCTAACCATGCTCTGATACCAGAAATGATGCGGGACTAACAAGATGCCAGGATGAAATGATGCAGGTGATCTATTCTTTGGTGATTTTTAGGGTTTTAATGATTTGTTTAGGATTCCTGAAAATAAGTAGGAGTAGATCTAGGGTTCTATACTAATAAGAACTTCAGACAAGCAAGTAAGTCCCTAAGCAAGGATAAAAAGAAGACCCCAGGATTGAGAAACCCTGTAGGACTTAGCTCTCAGATCAATACCTACTTAGGAGTCAGGGTGGCTGTTGGCTTTGGCTCCTTAGTTTTGATGATTAACAAAAGGTTGAGTATATGTTTGGACTAATGTTTCATTTCAAGATAAAGTTTCAGGCCTTAGGTTATTCAAAAAGTGTATCAAGAGTACAATGATGAAACCAAGCTTGCTTGATTTGGGAAAGAGCTCTTCTACCTTAAACAAGATCAAATTTCTCATATTGGACCTTCATATTAAGAAGTAATTGACAAAAGAAACAAAGGCCTAGAGAAACTCAAGCATGGCACGCACCTCTCCAGAGTTTCAGAAAATCTCAGACCAGAGGTCGACCTCCAGAGGTCGACACCTTGCCAAAGGTCGACCACCAGAGGTCGACTCATGAAGAAAAGAAAAGTTCAGCAAGGCCGGCACGACAAAATTTCAGTGGCACGCTTCAAAGGTCACCACCTGAGGTCGACACCTGTCCAGAGGTCGACACCAGAGGTCGACTCATTGCCTGAGAATTCAAACTGAGTAGAACTATGGTTTTCTGGATTTTTGCCTAAGATAAACTGGAGGTCGACTCATGAGGTCGACACTTGACCCAGAGGTCGACTCATGAGATCGACTCATGGCATAACGGCTAGTTTTTCTGAACTTTTGATTTGATTTCTAATGGCCATAAACAGCCATATTTTTGATTCTAACGGTCTTGTGGAGTTGTTTCAACTTGAATGAAGTATTTAACCTCCACCTAACTTCAAAAAAAAAAAAAGAGACAAAGTGAAAAAGAAGAGAGTAAAAGTACAAAAGCTTTCAATCAATCCTAATTCAAAAAGAGAGAAAATCCAAGAGATTCCTTAGCCAAAAGCTTTCTATTTTTGAGGAATCCAGCTTTCAAGTCTTTGGCATTTAGTGAGGTCCAAGATTCCAGGAGGAAGACTTGAAGAATCTCCAACAAGAGCTACATCGAATTGTTTTTTCTCAAAAAGGAGTTTGTCTTGTTTTTATTCATTGTATTCATACTCTATTTGTGCTAGCCTAGTTTCAAGGAAATTTGAAACTAGTGTGAGGTTTGTTGGTGAGCCAATTGATAAAACTAACTAGGATTGCTTGTATGCCCGAAGCCAAAACAAGTGTGTAAGGTTTGTTGGTGAGCCTAGGTAACAAAACCAACTTAGGTTTTGACTTGTGAGCCTTGTAAAACAAGTCGGCTGTAATCTAGAGAAGATTATAGTGGAAATTCCCAAGTGGAGCTTGGGGAGTGGATGTAGGTTCTAGGTGCACCGAACCACTATACGTTTTGTGTGTTTGCATTGCTTTACTCTCTATTGCTCTTTAATTGTTGTTATCTTTCATTGCTTCCGTTGCACAATTATTTGAGCACTATCACTCTTCACATTTAAAATTGATAGCACATATATTGCTTTATTTTTTTAAAAAAGACCCAATTCACCCCCCCTCTTGGGCACCATATATGGGTAACAAGTGGTATCAGAGCACCGGTACTCTCTTGTAGGTCCAACGATCTTGAGTGAAAGATCATGGCCGCCCCAATTGGAATGGGTGTAGTTGAAGGTCAAGTATCAAATCGCCCTCCTTTATTTAATGGCACAAACTACACATACTAGAAAACTCGTATGCGCATTTATTTACAAGCTATAGATTATAATATATGGAGAGTAATTACTAAAGGGCCTCATCAGCCCACTCACTTGGTTAATGGCATTATCACCCCAAAATCTGAAGAAGAATGGGATGACAATGACATCAAACAAGCTGAGTTAAATACAAAGGCGATGAATTTGCTATTCTGTGCACTTGACCCATGTGAATTTAACAGAATATCAAATTGTATTTCCGCCAAAGAAATTTGGGATACACTTGAGGTTACCCATGAGGGTACACACCAAGTGAAGACCACAAAGGTGAACATGCTCATTCATACGTATGAGATGTTCAGGATGGAACCAACTGAAAGTATTAGTGAGATGTATACTAGATTTACCAATATAGTAAATGGTATGAGGAGTTTGAGAAAGATTATATCTAATGGTGAACTTGTTAACAAACTTTTCAGGTCTCTTCCGGCTTCATGGGATGCGAAAGTAACGGCCACAGAAGAAGCCAAGGATGTCAATACTCTACCTCTTGAGCAGCTTCTTGGATCATTGATGACTTATGAGCTTTCACTAAAATAGAAGACAGTGGACAATGACAAGAAAAAGAAAGCCATAGCCTTCAAGTCCACTACAAAGGAAGAGTCAAGTGGTGAATCAGAAGAAGAAGCTGATGATGATGAGACAGCCCTCATTACAAGAAAATTCAGAAGATTCATGAGAAAGAAGAAGGGCTTCTACAAGAAAAGGCCACAAAAATGTGATTACAATAAAGATAAAGAGAAAGAAAAAGAAAGGGATCCACCCATCTGCTTCAAGTGCAAGAAGCCTGGACATTATAAAATGGATTGCCCTTTGCTTAAAAAGAGTCGAAGGATGTTGAGAAAGAAAGCCACGATGGCTACCTGGAGTAAGAGTGAGGACTCCAGCAGTGATGAAGAGCAGCATGAAGTCTCCAACCTGTGTTTCATGGCCAATGAAGATGATGAGGTAAATTCTGAACCTGAAAATGAATTTGCTTTTAATGAACTACATGATGCTTTTGATGATTTAGTTATGGAATATGAAAAACTAAAACTGAAAAATAAGAAATTAAGAAAGCTAAATCAAGAGCTTACCAAAAATTCAGACAAGTTTTCAACTGAAATTGAAGATTTAATTCAAGAAAACAAGAAATTAACTGAACATGTAAAGACCTTGAAAAATGATAAGGACAATCTTATAAAAGAAAAGGATTCTTGGAAAAATAATAGAAGTTTTGAAACTAATGAGAAAATTGAAAAACAAAACAAAGAACTATTGCTTCAAAACAAGAATTACAAAGAAGAGATAGAAAAAGTGAAACCTTTGGTGGAAAAGTTTACTTATAGTTCAGAAAAATTATGTATGCTTTTAAATAGTCAACATGAAGTTTTTAACAAAGCTGGACTTGGATTTAAGTCACAGAATCAGCAAAAACTTTTCAAAAACTTTTTCATACCTGCATCTTCTAATATTACCTGCTATGCATGTGGTAAGTTAGAACAAAAATCATATATTTGTAATAGAAGAAAATCAAGTACCTTTGGAAAGATTTGAGTTCCAAAAGGAACCAATTTGTCTAACCCTAAAGGACCCAAGATGACTTGGGTAACTAAAGTTTCAACTTGATCAATTTCTGCAGGTGTGTCTTGCAACCAAAAATAAAAGAAGAATGTGGTATCTGGATAGTGGTTGCTCAAGGCACATGACTGGGGACGTGAGGCAATTCTCATCACTCGTAGCTATAAATGATGGAAACGTTGCTTTTGGTGATAATGGAAAAGGTAAAATCGTCGGAATTGGTAAAATCCATATCACCCCTAATGCTTATGTAGATAATGTAGTATTTGTTGATGGCTTGAAGCATAATCTTTTCAGCATTAGTCAGTTTTGTGATAAGGATTTTAAAATAATTTTTGAATCATCTTTGTGCATGGTGTCTAGTCTAGATGTCGATGGCATCAAGTTCACTGGTCATAGGCATGGAAACATTTACATGGTTGATCTTGATGATCTAGCCATGGAAAGTGGTCAATGCCTAGTGGCTAGGGAAGCCAAGGCAAGTGAAACTAGTTGGCTTTGGCATCGTAGGCTAGGGCATGCTAGTATGCATTTGATTTCAAAATTAAGCAAAAATAATCTTGTAAAAGAATTGCCAAAACTCACATTTGAAAAAGATAAGATTTGTGCTCCATGTCAATTTGGAAAACAAACTAAATCTACTTTCAAACCTAAAGGAGTAGTATCTACTACTAGACCCCTTGAATTATTGCATATGAACCTCTTTGGACCAACCAGAACAACTAGTTTGGGAGGTTAGAAATATGGGCTAGTAATTGTAGATGATTACTCACGATTTACTTGGATAATGTTTTTAGCTCATAAAAATGAAACGTTTTCAGCTTTTGTTAAATTTCATAAAAGGGTTTCAAACGAAAAAGATCTCACTATCGTTTCTTTGCATAGTAATCATGGAACTGAATTTGACAATCATGATTTTGAAGTTTTTTTGTAATGATAATGGCATTAGTCATAATTTTTCTGCACCTAGGACACCTCAACAAAATGGGGTGGTAGAAAGAAAAAACACGACTCTTGAAGAAATGGCACGTACAATGCTTTGCGAAAACGATTTACCTAGATATTTTTGGGCAGAAGCCATTAATACTTCCTGTTACATTTTAAATCATGTTTTAATTCGACCTATTTTGAAGAAAACACCATATGAGCTTTGAAAAAATCGAAAACCTAATCTTAAATATTTTCGTGTATTTGGTTGCCGCTGTTTCATATTAAACAATGGCAAAGACAATATCAGTAAATTTGATGCCAAGTCAGATGAGGGTATCTTCTTAAGATACTCTACATCTAGCAAGGCATACAGGGTCTTCAACAGAAGAACTCTTCTAGTTGTAGAATCAATTCATGTAGTGTTTGATGAAACTAACAAAAAATCTTCTAGAAAAGAAGATTCTATTGATGATGAAACAGGTACAAAGAAGCTTGAACAATTGACAATCAATGAAGATGTGCCCAAAGGAGATGATGATCAAGAAAATGAAGATCAAATTCAAGAGATCAATGCAACTTCACCAAAACCTTTACCTAAAGAGTGGAGGTATGCACACGGACATCCCAAAGAGCTAATTATTGGTGATCCATCAAAGGGAGTAAGTACATGCTCTTCTATCAGAAATGTTTGTGATTATTTAGCTTTTGTTTCTCAAATAGAGCCTAAGTCAATTGAAGAAGTTGAAAAAGATTATAACTGGATTAATGCCATGCAAGATGAACTAAATCAATTTAAAAGAAATAACATTTGGACTTTAACTGAAAGACCCCTAATGTTTCTGTAATTGGCACAAAATGGGTTTTTAGAAATAAACTTGATGAACATGGTTTGTAACTAGAAACAAAGCTAGACTTGTTGCTAAAGGCTACAACCAGGAAGAAGGGATTGACTTTGATGAAACCTTTGCTCCTGTTGCTAGGCTGGAAGCAATTAGACTTTTACTTGCTTTTGCTTGTTTTATGGATTTCAAGTTATTTCAAATGGATGGTAAAAGTGCCTTTTTAAATGGATTTATTGAAGAGGAAGTTTATGTTGAACAACCTCCTGGTTTTGAAAATCATGAATTTCCTAACCATGTTTTTAAATTGCATAAAGCATTGTATGGTTTAAAGCAAGCTCCTAGAGCTTGGTATGATAGATTAAGTTCATTTTTGATGAAGAATGGTTTTTCTAGAGGTAATGTAGATAATACATTGTTTTAAAAAAAAAAAAATGATGATCTCTTAGTAGTACAAATCTATGTAGATGATATTATTTTTGGTGCTACAAATGAATGTCTTTGTCAAGAGTTTGCAAAGTTAATGCAGAGTGAGTTCGAGATGAGCATGATGGGAGAACTCAACTTCTTCCTCGGACTTTAAATTAAGCAAACCAAAGAGGGGATCTTCATCAACCAAGCCAAGTATACAAGGGAAATATTGAAAAAGTTTGGGATGGAGACTACCAAACCAATTGGTACCCCTATGAGCTCTTCATGTAAATTAGACAAAGATGAATGTGGTAAATCAGTAGACCGAAAATTAAATAGAGGCATGATTGGTTCATTGCTATATCTAACTACCAGTAGACCAGATATAATGTTTAGTGTTTGTATGTGTGCATGTTTTCAGTCTTCTCCTAAAGAATCACATCTCTTAGCTGTAAAACAAATATTTAGATACTTATATGGGTCAATTGAAATTGGTCTTTGGTACTCTAGAGAGTCATCATATGAATTGATTGCTTATTCTGATGCTGATTTTGCTGGGTGTAAACTTGATTGTAAAAGTATTAGTGGAACTTGTCAATTCCTAGTAGTTAATTTGATTTCATGGAGCAGCAAGAAACAGAATTCGGTTGCTCTATCTATGGAGGAAGCCGAATATAGAGCAGCCGGAAGCTGTTATGCTTAGATTCTATGGATCAAACAACAACTCGAGGACTTAGGCATCAAACTAACTAAGACACCCATAAGATGTGATAATACTAGTGCAATCAATTTAACGAAAAATCCTGTACAACATTCAAGAAGCAAACATATTGAAATAAGACATCACTTCATAAGAGATCACGTTCAAAACTCTAATGTGTTGTTAGAATTTATTTGTACTGATTATCATTTGGCTGATATATTTACAAAACCATTGAATGAAGATAGATTTTGCATGATCAGAAGAGAATTGAGAGTCATTGATCCTTTTGCTTGAAACTCTTCAATTTCCTTCAAAATTCCTCAAAAATGATTTATAAATTCTCAAATATATTTAAAGCTTCTCTAAGAATTCATTCTAAATTTTATCATTTTTTTTTTTTACCAAATTTTATTTTGACTAGTTTATTTTTGGAGGTCGACAATTAAAATTTCGGAGGTCGACACTTGGGGTCGACCCCTGAAATTTTTGAGAGGTCGACACTTGGTCGGAAAACTACTTTTAAAACCCGTCCGTGAGCCCTATTTCCTCCATTTCTTTTCTTTTTCTCCTTCGTGTGGTCCCCCTCCAACGTTCCTAAGCTCTGAATAGTGGATTTCCAACCCTCTCCCTCCTCTTTTTGGGTATTCTTCTCCTCCCCTCACGTTTTCTCTTGGACCGAACCGGTTTTTACCGTGTTCCTCGTTTTTGGGCAACCGTAGATTTTTGCCTCTATTTACCCTCAATTATCGGTTGATATTCGATTGAAAACACTCATTTCTTCCCTCCATTTCGTGCATTTCCTCTATTTGCTCTCTTTTTTTTCAATTTCACAAACCCTCACTTACCTTTTCACGGTTCCTTCATTTGCTCAACCGTGAATTCTTTTTCTCCTCTCCAAATTCTTGGTTCTTCTTTTTCTTAGCACTGCATTATCCTACTTCTCCCTAAATTACCCTCTTCCATCCATAAGGGTCCAAGGAAGCAGTTGGCTGTAAGGAAAAGGAAAATGGAACAAGGTCAAGGTAGTACTGAGCGATAAAGAAAGGCCAGACATGAGCGTGAGCCGTCCCCAGAGGAACCTGCACCAGTGCCAGCCAGCGTAGTACGGAAGAGCATTGCGAGTGGGAGACGTGTGGATATACCCTTCTGGGATCAGCATCACTTCTTTATAGGAGATGTACTGAGAGATGCAGGTCTGGTTCACTTCTGCACGATGACTGAGAGATTCTACGCAGACCTCATTAGGGAGTTCTATGCATCCATGGCCACTGATGGCATTGGATGGTCTGCTACTGTTCGTGGGATCGAGATTCTAGTGACACCGGAGGTCATCAGTAATGTTTGGAGGATTCAACTTCATGGCACAGCCGCCACTACTATCAGCGACCGAGAGCGCGCCTTCAGATGTATCTTAAAGCGTGAGGATGTTAGCGGCATTTCCATAGTAGCCGCTAACCAGCTATCATTGGAGATGAGAGTGCTGCATCATATCATCGCCCGCATCTTGATTCCAAAGAGCGGGAGGTTCGACTTTATTACTGAGCGTGAGCTAGTGTTGATGGTGTCCCTGAGACAGCGGACTCCCATCAACCTTCCCAGGATCATGCTTCAGCAGATGGGAGAGGCAGCATCTCATAGGAGACTAGTTCAGCCATATGGCATGGATGGGGCTGACATAGTTATTCAGGGAGTATGGAGTATCATTTGATGGTATACCCTTCAGTCAGCTGCAGCATACTGACACATACGGAGAGAAATCCCTGCATAGGATGGGATTTCGACTGATTGGTGATCGTTGGGTGCGACGGGAGTCTGGCCAGGAGCCTGATGAGGAGGAGGAGATTCGAGTAGCTGAGGCAGGGCCTTCAGAGCCTACTGATCATGATACACCTCCTCGTCCAGCACCAGAGTTAGAGACTGTAGAGCCTAAGCCATTCACGCCACCACCCCCATCAGCTCCAGCACCTTCTGCTACTGCTACACCATAGAGGACTACAGCGAGCACATCGGACTTTGAGCAGAGAGTGACTGATCACATTTCAGAGGTCCGGATAGAGATTGCTGGTGTACGACAGGAGCTACATGGTCTGCGGATCCACACAGACATGCGCATTGGAGCTCTCTCAGCTACTGTCGATGTAGGATTCCGACAGATCCTCAGCTTACTGAGATTGGCATTGCCACCAGGGACTGTAGATCCGACAGTGCCTCCTCCACATTCTGATGATGATGATGATGAAGACTCCAGTGGCTACAGTGATAGTGATGGAGATCAGCCTGGAGCAGGTAGCTCTGATATTCCACCTGCTGATCCGATTCCAGAGATTCCCCCTTATGCTGATCCTCCTTCTACTGATCTTCCTAGTACTGATCCTCCAGCTACAGATGTGCCAGTAGATACTGAGATTACTGAGTCACTCTTTGAGTCTATTATAGTCATTCCAGATGATAGAGATGAGCATACAGAGACTGATATTGATGATCCCATTGCTTATGAGCTTGTCAGCAGGCACACTCCAGCTCAGTCTACTCAGCATACTGATCCACCTACTCCTACTGCTACTACTTCTGTTAGGACACCTTCAGAGTCTTTTCCACGGACATATAGATCTCGTGGGACTACCCCTAGGTCTGGTCCCTCTCTGAGGACTCGGAGTCTCACTCATAGGACTCCAAAATCCTCATCTAGGATCTCGACTCCTATCTCTTTTGATGTACCTTCTGATGAGGAGTAGCCTCATAGATTTGCTTGATATATGATGTTTACTGAGGTACTAGTTTGCTTTGTATGTTCTGATGTATCAGTGTTTTGTGCTTACTATGTAAGCAATTTTGTAACTGAATACATTCATTTATATATTTATCTACATTGTGGTATTTTACTATCTGATGCCAGTTCTTAGCATTTATCTTTTTAAACCCTCAAGTTAGAATGTCTTTGCTATATCGAATGCACAAATTGAGGGGGAGCATGTACTTTATGCAACTAACTACTTCATTGCAATGGAACATAATTTTCTTTAGTATATCTTTTACTACAAAGAATGCACTTTTTGATTCTTGACAAAAGGGGGAGTATAGTAAAGTATATATGGTTCTTATGACTCTTTCATAGAGTAGAGTAAAGCTTGTATGGTTCTTAACTTTTTGACTCATGAGAATGTTTTCATAAAAAAGGGAGAGTAAATGAAAAGTAAATTTTTATGATATACTTATATATGTGAGGTTTCTTTGAAAATTTTTTAATGCTATATTTTGCTTTTGGACTTAATTGCATATATACTCAAGGTTTTGTCATCATCAAAAAGGGAGAGATTGTTGGCTTTGGCTCCTAGTTTTGATGATTAACAAAAGGTTGAGTATATGTTTGGACTAATGTTTCATTTCAAGATAAAGTTTCAGGCCTTAGGTTATTCAAAAAGTGTATCAAGAGTACAATGATGAAACCAAACTTGCTTGATTTGGGAAAGAGCTCTTCTACCTTAAACAAGATCAAATTTCTCATATTGGACCTTCATATTAAGAAGTAATTGACAAAAGAAACAAAGGCCTAGAGAAACTCAAGCAAGACATGCACCTCTCCAGAGTTTCAAAAAATTTTAGACCAGAGGTCGACCTCCAGAGGTCGACCCCTTGCCAAAGGTCGACCACCAGAGGTCGACTCATGAAGAAAAGAAAAGTTCAGCAAGGCCGGCACGACAAAATTTCAATGGCACGATTCAAAGGTCACCACCTGAGGTCGACACCTGTCCAGAGGTCGACACCAGAGATTGACTCATCGCTTGAGAATTCAAACTGGGTAAAACTATGGTTTTCTGAATTTTTGCCTAATATAAACTGGAGGTTGACTCATGAGGTCGACACTTGACCCAGAGGTCGACTCATGAGATCGACTCATGGCATAACGGCAAGTTTTTCTGAACTTTTGATTTGATTTCTAACAGCCATAAATGGCCATATTTTTTATTCTAACGGTCTTGTGGAGTTATTTCAGCTTGAATGAAGTATTTAACCTCCACCTAACTTCAAAAAAAAAAAAGAGACAAAGTGAAAAAGAAAAAAGTAAAGTACAAAGCTTTCAATCAATCCTAAGCCAAAAAGAGAGAAAATCCAAGAGATTCCTTAGCCAAAAGCTTTCTATTTTTGAGGAATCCAGCTTTCAAGTCTTTGGCATTTTGTGAGGTCCAAGATTCCAGGAGGAAGACTTAAAGAGTCTCCTACAAGAGCACATCGAATTGTTTTTTGCTCAAAAAGGAGTTTGTCTTGTTTTTATTCATTGTATTCATATTCTATTTGTGCTAGCCTAGTTTCAAGGGAATTTGAAACTAGTGTGAGGTTTGTTGGTGAGCCAATTGATAAAACCAACTAGGGTTGCTTGTAAGCCCGAAGCCAAAACAAGTGTATAAGGTTTGTTGGTGAGCCTAGGTAACAAAACCAACTTAGGTTTTGACTTGTGAGCCTTGTAAAACAAGTCGGCTGTAATCTAGAGAAGATTATAGTAGAAATTCCCAAGTGGAGCTTGGGGAGTGGATGTAGGTGCTAGGTGCACCGAACCACTATACGTTTTGTGTGTTTGCATTGCTTTACTCTCTATTGCTCTTTAATTGTTGTTATCTTTCATTGCTTCCATTGCACAATTACTTGAGCACTATCACTCTTCACATTTGAAATTGATAGCACATATATTGCTTTATTTTTTAAAAAAGACCCAATTCACCCCCCCTCTTGGGCACCATATCTGGGCAACAAGTGGTATCAGAGCATCGGTACTCTCTTGTAGGTCCAACGATCTTGAGTGAAAGATCATGGCCGCCCCAATTGGAATGGGTGTAGTTGAAGGTCAAGCATCAAATCGCCCTCCTTTCTTTAATGGCACAAACTACACATACTGGAAAACTCGTATGTGCATTTATTTACAAGCTATAGATTATAATATATGGAGAGTAATTACTTAAGGGCCTCATCAACCCACTCACTTGGTTAATGGCATTATCACCCCAAAATCTGAAGAAGAATGGGATGACAATGATATCAAACAAGCTGAGTTAAATGCAAAGACGATGAATTTGCTATTCTGTGCACTTGTCCCAAGTGAATTTAACAGAATATCAAATTGTATTTCCGTCAAAGAAATTTGGGATACTCTTGAGGTTACCCATGAGGGTACACACCAAGTGAAGACCACAAAGGTGAACATGCTCATTCATACGTTGAGATGTTTAGATGGAACCAACTGAAAGTATTAGTGAGATGTATACAAGATTTACCAATATAGTAAATGGTATGAGGAGTTTGGAAAAGATTATATCTAATGGTGAACTTGTTAACAAACTTTTCAGGTCTCTTCCGGCTTCATGGGATGCGAAAGTAACGGCCATAGAAGAAGCCAAGGATGTCAATACTCTTCCTCTTGAGCAGCTTCTTGGATCACTGATGACTTATGAGCTTTCACTAAAATAGAAGACAGTGGACAATGACAAGAAAAAGAAAGCCATAGCCTTCAAGTCCACTACAAAGGAAGAGTCAAGTGATGAATCAGAAAATGAAGCTGATGATGATGAGACAGCCCTCATTACAAGAAAATTCAGAAGATTCATGAGAAAGAAGAAGGGCTTCTACAAGAAAAGGCCATAAAAAGGTGATTACAATAAAGATAAAAAGAAAGAAAAAGAAAGGGATCCACCCATCTGCTTCGAGTGCAAGAAGCCTGGACATTATAAAATGGATTGCCCTTTGCTTAAAAAGAGTCGAAGGATGTTGAGAAAGAAAGCCATGATGGCTACCTGGAGTGAGAGTGAGGACTCCAGCAGTGATGAAGAGCAGCAGGAAGTCGCCAACCTGTGTTTCATGGCCAATGAAGATGATGAGGTAAATTCTGAACCTGAAAATGAATTTACTTTTAATGAACTACATGATGCTTTTGATGATTTAGTTATGGAATATAAAAACTAAAACTAAAAAATAAGAAATTAAGAAAGCTAAATCAAGAGATTACCAAAAATTCAGACAAGTTTTCAACTAAAATTGAAGATTTAATTCAAGAAAATAAGAAATTAACTGAACATGTAAAGATGTTGAAAAATGATAAGGACAATTTATATAAGAAAAGGATTCTTTGAAAAATAATAGAAGTTTTGAAACTAATGAGAAAATTGAAAAACAAAACAAAGAACTGTTGCTTCAAAACAAGAATTACAAAGAAGAGTTAGAAAAAGTGAAACCTTTTGTAGAAAAGTTTACTTATAGTTCAGAAAAATTAAGTATGCTTTTAAACAATCAACATGAAGTTTTTAACAAAGCTGGACTTGGATTTAAGTCACAGAATCAGCAAAAACTTTTCAAAAACTTTTTCATACCTGCATCTTCTAATATTACCTGCTATGCATGTGGTAAGTTAGGACATAAATCATATATTTGTAATAGAAGAAAATCAAGTACCTTTGGAAAGATTTGGGTTCCAAAAGGAACCAATTTGTCTAACCCTAAAGGACCCAAGATGACTTGGGTAACTAAAGTTTCAACTTGATCAATTTCTGCAGGTGTGTCTTGCAACCAAAAATAAAAGAAGAATGTGGTATCTGGATAGTGGTTGCTCAAGGCACATGACTGGGGATGTGAAGCAATTCTCATCACTAGTAGCTATAAATGGTGGAAACGTTACTTTTGGTGATAATGGAAAAGGTAAAATCATCGGAATTGGTAAAATCCATATCACCCCTAATGCTTATGTAGATAATGTATTATTTGTTGATGGCTTGAAGCATAATCTTTTCAGCATTAGTCAGTTTTGTGATAAGGATTTTAAAGTAATTTTTGAATCATCTTTGTGCATGGTGTCTAGTCTAGATGTCGATGGCATCAAGTTCACTGGTCATAGGCATGGAAACATTTACATGGTTGATCTTGATGATCTAGCCATGGAAAGTGGTCAATGCCTAGTGGCTAGGAAAGCCAAGGCAAGTGAAACTAGTTGGCTTTGGCATCGCAGGCTAGGGCATGCTAGTATGCATTTGATTTCAAAATTAAGTAAAAAGAATCTAGTAAAAGAATTATCAAAACTCACATTTGAAAAAGATAAGATTTGTGCTCCATGTCAATTTGGAAAACAAACTAAATCTACTTTCAAACCTAAAGGAGTAGTATCTACTACTAGACCCCTTGAATTATTGCATATGGACCTCTTTGGACCAACCAGAACAACTAGTTTGGGAGGTAAGAAATATGGGCTAGTAATTGTAGATGATTACTCACGATTTACTTGGGTAATGTTTTTAGCTCATAAAGATGAAATGTTTTCAGCTTTTGTTAAATTTCATAAAAGGGTTTCAAACGAAAAAGATCTCACTATTGTTTCTTTGCATAGTGATCTTGGAACTGAATTTGACAATCATGATTTTGAAGTTTTTTTAATGATAATGGCATTAGTCATAATTTTTCTGTACCTAGGACACCTCAACAAAATGGGATGGTAGAAAGAAAAAATAGGACTCTTGAAGAAATGGCATGCACAATGCTTTGCGAAAACGATTTACTTAGATATTTTTGGGCAGAAGCCATTAATACTTCTTGTTACATTTTAAATCATGTTTTAATTCGACCTATTTTGAAGAAAACACCATATGAGCTTTGGAAAAATCGAAAACCTAATCTTAAATATTTTTGTGTATTTGGTTGCTGCTGTTTCATATTAAACAATGGCAAAGACAATATCAGTAAATTTGATGCCAAGTCAGATGAGGGTATCTTCTTAGGATACTCTACTTCTAGCAAGACATACAGGGTCTTCAATAGAAGAACTCTTATAGTTGAAGAATCAATTCATGTAGTGTTTGATGAAACTAACGAAAAATCTTCTAGAAAAGAAGATTCTATTGATGATGAAACAGGTACAAAGAAGCTTGAACAATTGACAATCATTGAAGATGTGCCCAAAGGAGATGGTGATCAAGAAAATGAAGATCAAATTCAAGAGATCAATGCAACTTCACCAAAACCTTTACCTAAAGAGTGGTGGTATGCACACGAACACCCCAAAGAGCTAATTATTGGTGATCCATCAAAGGGAGTAAGTACACGCTCTTCTATCAGAAATGTTTGTGATTATTTAACTTTTGTTTCTCAAATAGAGCCTAAGTCAATTGAAGAAGCTGAAAAAGATTGTAACTGGATTAATGCCATGCAAGATGAACTAAATCAATTTAAAAGAAATAACGTTTGGACTTTAACTGAAAGACCCCCTAATGTTTCTGTAATTGGCACAAAATGGGTTTTTAGAAATAAACTTGATGAACATGGTATTGTAACTAGAAACAAAGCTAGACTTGTTGCTAAAGGCTACAACCAGGAAGAAGGGATTGACTTTGATGAAACCTTTGCTCCTGTTGCTAGGCTGGAAGCAATTAGACTTTTACTTGCTTTTGCTTGTTTTATGGATTTCAAGTTATTTCAAATGGATGTAAAAGTGCCTTTTTAAATGGATTTATTGAAGAGGAAGTTTATGTTGAACAACCTCCTGGTTTTGAAAATCATGAATTTCCTAACCATGTTTTTAAATTGCATAAAGCATTGTATGGTTTAAAGCAAGCTCCTAGAGCTTGGTATGATAGATTAAGTTCATTTTTGATGAAGAATGGTTTTTCTAGAGGTAATGTAGATAATACATTGTTTTAAAAAAAAAAAATGATGATCTCTTAGTAGTACAAATCTATGTAGATGATATTATTTTTGGTGCTACAAATGAATGTCTTTGTCAAGAGTTTGCAAAGTTAATGCAGAGTGAGTTCGAGATGAGCATGATGGGAGAACTCAACTTCTTCCTCGGACTTTAAATTAAGCAAACCAAAGAGGGGATCTTCATCAACCAAGCCAAGTATACAAGGGAAATATTGAAAAAGTTTGGGATGGAGACTACCAAACCAATAGGTACCCCTATGAGCTCTTCATGTAAATTAGACAAAGATGAATGTGGTAAATCAGTAGACCAAAAATTAAATAGAGGCATGATTGGTTCATTGCTATATCTAACTACCAGTAGACCAGATATAATGTTTAGTATTTGTATGTGTGCATGTTTTCAGTCTTCTCTTAAAGAATCACATCTCTTAGCTGTAAAACATATATTTAGATACTTATATGGGTCAATTGAAATTGGTCTTTGGTACTCTAGAGAGTCATCATATGAATTGATTGCTTATTCTGATGCTGATTTTGCTGGGTGTAAACTTGATTGTAAAAGTATTAGTGGAACTTGTCAATTCCTAGTAGTTAATTTGATTTCATGGAGCAGCAAGAAACAGAATTCGGTTGCTCTATCTATGACGGAAGCCGAATATAGAGCAGTCGGAAGCTGTTATGCTTAGATTCTATGGATCAAACAACAACTCGAGGACTTTGGCATCAAACTAACTAAGACACCCATAAGATGTGATAATACTAGTGCAATCAATTTAACGAAAAATCCTGTACAACATTCAAGAAGCAAACATATTGAAATAAGACATCACTTCATAAGAGATCACGTTCAAAACTCTAATGTGTTGTTAGAATTTATTTGTACTGATTATCATTTGGCTGATATATTTACAAAACCATTGAATGAAGATAGATTTTGCATGATCAGAAGAGAATTGAGAGTCATTGATCCTTTTGCTTGAAACTCTTCAATTTCCTTCAAAATTCCTCAAAAATGATTTATAAATTCTCAAATATATTAAAGCTTCTCTAAGAATTCATTCTAAATTTTATCATTTTTTTTTTTTACCAAATTTTATTTTGACTAGTTTATTTTTGGAGGTCGATACTTAAAATTTCGGAGGTCGACACTTGGGGTCGACCCCTGAAATTTTTGAGAGGTCGACACTTGGTCGGAAAACTACTTTTAAAACCCGTCCGCGAGCCCTATTTCCTCCATTTCTTTTCTTTTTCTCCTTCGTGTGGTCCCCCTCCAACGTTCCTAAGCTCTGAATAGTGGATTTCCAACCCTCTCCCTCCTCTTTTTGGGTATTCTTCTCCTCCCCTCACGTTTTCTCTTGGACCGAACCGGTTTTTACCGTGTTCCTCGTTTTTGGGCAACCGTAGATTTTTGCCTCTATTTACCCTCAATTATCGATTGATATTCGATTGAAAACACTCATTTCTTCCCTCCATTTCGTGCATTTCCTCTATTTGCTCTCTTTTTTTTCAATTTCACAAACCCTCACTTACCTTTTCACGGTTCCTTCATTTGCTCAACCGTGAATTCTTTTTCTCCTCTCCAAATTCTTGGTTCTTCTTTTTCTTAGCACTGCATTATCCTACTTCTCCCTAAATTACCCTCTTCCATCCATAAGGGTCCAAGGAAGCAGTTGGCTGTAAGGAAAAGGAAAATGGAACAAGGTCAAGGTAGTACTGAGCGATAAAGAAAGGCCAGACATGAGCGTGAGCCGTCCCCAGAGGAACCTGCACCAGTGCCAGCCAGCGTAGTACGGAAGAGCATTGCGAGTGGGAGACGTGTGGATATACCCTTCTGGGATCAGCATCACTTCTTTATAGGAGATGTACTGAGAGATGCAGGTCTGGTTCACTTCTGCACGATGACTGAGAGATTCTACGCAGATCTCATCAGGGAGTTCTATGCATCCATGGCCACTGATGGAATTGGATGGTCTGCTACTGTTCGTGGGATCGAGATTCCAGTGACACCGGAGGTCATCAGTAATGTTTGGAGGATTCAACTTCATGGCACAGCCGCCACTACTATCAGCGACCGAGAGCGCGCCTTCAGATGTATCTTAAAGCATGAGGATGTTAGCGGCATTTCCATAGTAGCCGCTAACCAGCTATCATTGGAGATGAGAGTGCTGCATCATATCATCGCCCGCATCTTGATTCCAAAGAGCGGGAGGTTCGACTTTATTACTGAGCGTGAGCTAGTGTTGATGGTGTCCCTGAGACAGCGGACTCCCATCAACCTTCCCAGGATCATGCTTCAGCAGATGGGAGAGGCAGCATCTCATAGGAGACTAGTTCAGCCATATGGCATGGATGGGGCTGACATAGTTATTCAGGGAGTATGGAGTATCATTTGATGGTATACCCTTCAGTCAGCTGCAGCATACTGACACATACGGAGAGAAATCCCTGCATAGGATGGGATTTCGACTGATTGGTGATCATTGGGTGCGACGGTAGTCTGGCCAGGAGCCAGATGAGGAGGAGGAGATTCGAGTAGCTGAGGCAGGGCCTTCAGAGCCTACTGATCATGATACACCTCCTCGTCCAGCACCAGAGTTAGAGACTGTAGAGCCTGAGCCATTCACGCCACCACCCCCATCAGCTCCAGCACCTTCTGCTACTGCTACACCATAGAGGACTACAGCGAGCACATCGGACTTTGAGCAGAGAGTGACTGATCACATTTCAGAGGTCCGGATAGAGATTGCTGGTGTACGACAGGAGCTACATGGTCTGCGGATCCACACAGACATGCGCATTGGAGCTCTCTCAGCTACTGTCGATGTAGGATTCCGACAGATCCTCAGCTTACTGAGATTGGCATTGCCACCAGGGACTGTAGATCCGACAGTGCCTCCTCCACATTCTGATGATGATGATGATGAAGACTCCAATGGCTACAGTGATAGTGATGGAGATCAGCCTGGAGCAGGTAGCTCTGATGTTCCACCTGCTGATCCGATTCCAGAGATTCCCCCTTATGCTGATCCTCCTTCTACTGATCTTCCTAGTACTGATCCTCCAGCTACAGATGTGCCAGTAGATACTGAGATTACTGAGTCACTCTTTGAGTCTATTACAGTCATTCCAGATGATAGAGATGAGCATATAGAGACTGATATTGATGATCCCATTGCTTATGAGCTTGTCAGCAGGCACACTCCAGCTCAGTCTACTCAGCATACTGATCCACCTACTCCTACTGCTACTACTTCTGTTAGGACACCTTCGGAGTCTTTTCCACGGACATATAGATCTCGTGGGACTACCCCTAGGTCTGGTCCCTCTCTGAGGACTCGGAGTCTCACTCATAGGACTCCAAAATCCTCATCTAGGATCTCGACTCCTATCTCTTTTGATGTACCTTCTGATGAGGAGTAGCCTCATAGATTTGCTTGATATATGATGTTTACTGAGGTACTAGTTTGCTTTGTATGTTCTGATGTATCAGTGTTTTGTGCTTACTATGTAAGCAATTTTGTAACTGAATACATTCATTTATATATTTATCTACATTGTGGTATTTTACTGTCTGATGCCAGTTCTTAGCATTTATCTTTTTAAACCCTCAAGTTAGAATGTCTTTGCTATATCGAATGCACAAATTGAGGGGGAGCATGTACTTTATGCAACTAAGTACTTCATTGCAATGGAACATAATTTTTTTAGTATATCTTTTACTACAAAGAATGCACTTTTTGATTCTTGACAAAAAGGGGGAGTATAGTAAAGTATATATGGTTCTTATGACTCTTTCATAGAGTAGAATAAAGCTTGTATGGTTCTTAACTTTTTGACTCATGAGAATGTTTTCACAAAAAAAGGGAGAGTAAATGAAAAGTAAATTTTTATGATATACTTATATATGTGAGGTTTCTTTGAAAATTTTTTAATGCTATATTTTGCTTTTGGACTTAATTGCATATATACTCAAGGTTTTGTCATCATCAAAAAGGAGAGATTGTTGGCTTTGGCTCCTTAGTTTTGATGATTAACAAAAGGTTGAGTATATGTTTGGACTAATGTTTCATTTCAAGATAAAGTTTCAGGCCTTAGGTTATTCAAAAAGTGTATCAAGAGTACAATGATGAAACCAAACTTGCTTGATTTGGGAAAGAGCTCTTCTACCTTAAACAAGATCAAATTTTTCATATTGGACCTTCATATTAAGAAGTAATTGACAAAAGAAACAAAGGCCTAGAGAAACTCAAGCAAGGCATGCACCTCTCCAGAGTTTCAAAAAATTTTAGACCAGAGGTCGACCCCTTGCCAAAGGTCGACCACCAGAGGTCGACTCATGAAGAAAAGAAAAGTTCAGCAAGGCCGGCACGACAAAATTTCAGTGGCACGATTCAAAGGTCACCACCTGAGGTCGACACCTGTCCAGAGGTCGACACCAGAGATCGACTCATCGCCTGAGAATTCAAACTGGGTAAAACTATGGTTTTCTAATTTTTGCCTAATATAAACTGGAGGTTGACTCATGAGGTCGACACTTGACCCAGAGGTCGACTCATGAGATCGACTCATGGCATAACGGCAAGTTTTTCTGAACTTTTGATTTGATTTCTAACAGCCATAAATGGCCATATTTTTTATTCTAATGGTCTTGTGGAGTTATTTCAGCTTGAATGAAGTATTTAACCTCCACCTAACTTCAAAAAAAAAAAAGACAAAGTGAAAAAGAAAAAAGTAAAGTACAAAGCTTTCAATCAATCCTAAGCCAAAAAGAGAGAAAATCCAAGAGATTCTTTAGCCAAAAGCTTTCTATTTTTGAGGAATCCAGCTTTCAAGTTTTGGCATTTTGTGAGGTCCAAGATTCCAGGAGGAAGACTTAAAGAGTCTCCAACAAGAGCACATCGAATTGTTTTTTGCTCAAAAAGGAGTTTGTCTTGTTTTTATTCATTGTATTCATATTCTATTTGTGCTAGCCTAGTTTCAAGGGAATTTGAAACTAGTGTGAGGTTTGTTGGTGAGCCAATTGATAAAACCAACTAGGGTTGCTTGTAAGCCCGAAGCCAAAACAAGTGTATAAGGTTTGTTGGTGAGCCTAGGTAACAAAACCAACTTAGGTTTTGACTTGTGAGCCTTGTAAAACAAGTCGGCTGTAATCTAGAGAAGATTATAGTGAAAATTCCCAAGTGGAGCTTGGGGAGTGGATGTAGGTGCTAGGTGCACCGAACCACTATACGTTTTGTGTGTTTGCATTGCTTTACTCTCTATTGCTCTTTAATTGTTGTTATCTTTCATTGCTTCCATTGCACAATTACTTGAGCACTATCACTCTTCACATTTGAAATTGATAGCACATATATTGCTTTATTTTTTAAAAAAAGACCCAATTCACCCCCCCTCTTGGGCACCATATCTGGGCAACAAGTGGTATCAGAGCACCGGTACTCTCTTGTAGGTCCAACGATCTTGAGTGAAAGATCATGGCCGCCCCAATTGGAATGGGTCTAGTTGAAGGTCAAGCATCAAATCGCCCTCCTTTCTTTAATGGCACAAACTACACATACTGGAAAACTCGTATGTGCATTTATTTACAAGCTATAGATTATAATATATGGAGAGTAATTACTAAAGGGCCTCATCAACCCACTCACTTGGTTAATGGCATTATCACCCCAAAATCTGAAGAAGAATGGGATGACAATGATATCAAATAAGCTGAGTTAAATGCAAAGACGATGAATTTGCTATTCTGTGCACTTGTCCCAAGTGAATTTAACAGAATATCAAATTATATTTTCGTCAAAGAAATTTGGGATACACTTGAGGTTACCCATAAGGGTACACACCAAGTGAAGACCACAAAGGTGAACATGCTCATTCATACGTTTGAGATGTTTAAGATGGAACCAACTGAAAGTATTAGTGAGATGTATACAAGATTTACCAATATAGTAAATGGTATGAGGAGTTTGGAAAAGATTATATCTAATGGTGAACTTATTAACAAACTTTTCAGGTCTCTTCCGGCTTCATGGGATGCGAAAGTAACGGCCATAGAAGAAGCCAAGGATGTCAATACTCTTCCTCTTGAGCAGCTTCTTGGATCACTGATGACTTATGAGCTTTCACTAAAATAGAAGACAGTGGACAATGACAAGAAAAAGAAAGCCATATCCTTCAAGTCCACTACAAAGGAAGAGTCAAGTGATGAATCAGAAAATGAAGCTGATGATGATGAGACAGCCCTCATTACAAGAAAATTCAGAAGATTCATGAGAAAGAAGAAGGGCTTCTACAAGAAAAGGCCATAAAAAGGTGATTACAATAAAGATAAAAAGAAAGAAAAAGAAAGGGATCCACCCATCTGCTTCGAGTGCAAGAAGCCTGGACATTATAAAATGGATTGCCCTTTGCTTAAAAAGAGTCGAAGGATGTTGAGAAAGAAAGTCATGATGGCTACCTGGAGTGAGAGTGAGGACTCCAGCAGTGATGAAGAGCAGCAGGAAGTCGCCAACCTGTGTTTCATGGCCAATGAAGATGATGAGGTAAATTCTGAACCTGAAAATGAATTTACTTTTAATGAACTACATGATGCTTTTGATGATTTAGTTATGGAATATGAAAAACTAAAACTAAAAAATAAGAAATTAAGAAAGCTAAATCAAGAGATTACCAAAAATTCAGACAAGTTTTCAACTAAAATTGAAGATTTAATTCAAGAAAATAAGAAATTAACTGAACATGTAAAGATGTTGAAAATGATAAGGACAATTTTATATAAGAAAAGGATTCTTTGAAAAATAATAGAAGTTTTGAAACTAATGAGAAAATTGAAAAACAAAACAAAGAACTGTTGCTTCAAAACAAGAATTACAAAGAAGAGTTAGAAAAAGTGAAACCTTTTGTAGAAAAGTTTACTTATAGTTCAGAAAAATTAAGTATGCTTTTAAACAATCAACATGAAGTTTTTAACAAAGCTGGACTTGGATTTAAGTCACAGAATCAGCAAAAACTTTTCAAAAACTTTTTCATACCTGCATCTTCTAATATTACCTGCTATGCATGTGGTAAGTTAGGACATAAATCATATATTTGTAATAGAAGAAAATCAAGTACCTTTGGAAAGATTTGGGTTCCAAAAGGAACCAATTTGTCTAACCCTAAAGGACCCAAGATGACTTGGGTAACTAAAGTTTCAACTTGATCAATTTCTGCAGGTGTGTCTTGCAACCAAAAATAAAAGAAGAATGTGGTATCTGGATAGTGGTTGCTCAAGGCACATGACTGGGGATGTGAAGCAATTCTCATCACTAGTAGCTATAAATGGTGGAAACGTTACTTTTGGTGATAATGGAAAAGGTAAAATCATCGAAATTGGTAAAATCCATATCACCCCTAATGCTTATGTAGATAATGTATTATTTGTTGATGGCTTGAAGCATAATCTTTTCAGCATTAGTCAGTTTTGTGATAAGGATTTTAAAGTAATTTTTGAATCATCTTTGTGCATGGTGTCTAGTCTAGATGTCGATGGCATCAAGTTCACTGGTCATAGGCATGGAAATATTTACATGGTTGATCTTGATGATCTAGCCATGGAAAGTGGTCAATGCCTAGTGGCTAGGAAAGCCAAGGCAAGTGAAACTAGTTGGCTTTGGCATCGCAGGCTAGGGCATGCTAGTATGCATTTGATTTCAAAATTAAGTAAAAAGAATCTAGTAAAAGAATTATCAAAACTCACATTTGAAAAAGATAAGATTTGTACTTCATGTCAATTTGGAAAACAAACTAAATCTACTTTCAAACCTAAAGGAGTAGTATCTACTACTAGACCCCTTGAATTATTGCATATGGACCTCTTTGGACCAACCAGAACAACTAGTTTGGGAGGTAAGAAATATGGGCTAGTAATTGTAGATGATTACTCACGATTTACTTGGGTAATGTTTTTAGCTCATAAAGATGAAATGTTTTCAGCTTTTGTTAAATTTCATAAAAGGGTTTCAAACGAAAAAGATCTCACTATTGTTTCTTTGCATAGTGATCTTGGAACTGAATTTGACAATCATGATTTTGAAGTTTTTTTATAATGATAATGACATTAGTCATAATTTTTCTGTACCTAGGACATCTCAACAAAATGGGGTGGTAGAAAGAAAAAATAGGACTCTTGAAGAAATGGCATGCACAATGCTTTGCGAAAACGATTTACTTAGATATTTTTGGGCAGAAGCCATTAATACTTCTTGTTACATTTTAAATCGTGTTTTAATTCGACCTATTTTGAAGAAAACACCATATGAGCTTTGGAAAAATCGAAAACCTAATCTTAAATATTTTTGTGTATTTGGTTGCTGCTGTTTCATATTAAACAATGGCAAAGACAATATCAGTAAATTTGATGCCAAGTCAGATGAGGGTATCTTCTTAGGATACTCTACTTCTAGCAAGACATACAGGGTCTTCAATAGAAGAACTCTTATAGTTGAAGAATCAATTCATGTAGTGTTTGATGAAACTAACGAAAAATCTTCTAGAAAAGAAGATTCTATTGATGATGAAACAGGTACAAAGAAGCTTGAACAATTGACAATCATTGAAGATGTGCCCAAAGGAGATGATGATCAAGAAAATGAAGATCAAATTCAAGAGATCAATGCAACTTCACCAAAACCTTTACCTAAAAAGTGGTGGTATGCACACGAACACCCCAAAGAGCTAATTATTGGTGATCCATCAAAGGGAGTAAGTACACGCTCTTCTATCAGAAATGTTTGTGATTATTTAACTTTTGTTTCTCAAATAGAGCCTAAGTCAATTGAAGAAGCTGAAAAAGATTGTAACTGGATTAATGCCATGCAAGATGAACTAAATCAATTTAAAAGAAATAACGTTTGGACTTTAACTGAAAGACCCCCTAATGTTTCTGTAATTGGCACAAAATGGGTTTTTAGAAATAAACTTGATGAACATGGTATTGTAACTAGAAACAAAGCTAGACTTGTTGCTAAAGGCTACAACCAGGAAGAAGGGATTGACTTTGATGAAACCTTTGCTCCTGTTGCTAGGCTGGAAGCAATTAGACTTTTACTTGCTTTTGCTTGTTTTATGGATTTCAAGTTATTTCAAATGGATGGTAAAAGTGCCTTTTTAAATGGATTTATTGAAGAGGAAGTTTATGTTGAACAACCTCCTGGTTTTGAAAATCATGAATTTCCTAACCATGTTTTTAAATTGCATAAAGCATTGTATGGTTTAAAGCAAGCTCCTAGAGCTTGGTATGATAGATTAAGTTCATTTTTAATGAAAAATGATTTTTCTAGAGGTAATGTAGATAATAAATTATTTTTGAAAAAGAAAAATGATGATCTCTTAGTAGTACAAATCTATGTAGATGATATTATTTTTGGTGCTCCTAACGAATGTCTTTGTCAAGAGTTTGCAAAGTTAATGCAGAGTGAGTTCGAGATGAGCATGATGGGAGAACTCAACTTCTTCCTCGGACTCCAAATTAAGCAAACCAAAGAGGGGATCTTCATCAACCAAGCCAAGTACACAAGGGAAATATTGAAAATGTTTGGGATGGAGACTACCAAATCAATAGGTACCCCTATGAGGTCTTCATGTAAATTAGACAAAGATGAATGTGGTAAATCAGTAGACCAAAAATTATATAGAGGCATGATTGGTTCATTGCTATATCTAACTGCCAGTAGACCAAATATAATGTTTAGTGTTTGTATATGTGCACATTTTCAGTCTGCTCCTAAAGAATCACATCTCTTAGCTGTAAAACGTATATTTAGATACTTATCTGGGTCAATTGAAATTGGTCTTTGGTACTCTAGAGAGTCATCATATGAATTGATTGCTTATTCTGATACTGATTTTGCTGGGTATAAACTTGATCATAAAAGTACTAGTGGAACTTGTCAATTCCTAGGAGTTAATTTGATTTCATGGAGCAGCAAGAAACAGAATTCGGTTGCTCTATCTACGGCGGAAGCCGAATATATAGCAGCCGGAAGCTGTTGTGCTCAGATTCTATGGATCAAACAACAACTCGAGGACTTTGGCATCAAACTAACTAAGACACCCATAATATGTGATAATACTAGTGCAATCAATTTAACCAAAAATCCTGTACAACATTCAAGAAGCAAACATATTGAAATAAGACATCACTTCATAAGAGATCATGTTCAAAACTCTAATGTGTTGTTAGAATTTATTTGTATTGATTATCATTTGGCTGATATATTCACAAAACCATTGAATGAAGATAGATTTTGCATGATCAGAAGAGAATTGGGAGTCATTGACCCTTTTGCTTGAAACTCTTCAATTTCCTTCAAAATTCCTTAAAAATGATTTATAAATTCTCAAATATATTTAAAGCTTCTCTAAGAATTCATTCTAAATTTTATCAATTTTTTTTTTTACCAAATTTTATTTTGACTAGTTTATTTTAGGAGGTCGACACTTGGGGTCGACCCCAGAAATTTTTGAGAGGTCGACACTTGGTCGGAAAGCGTACTTTTAAAACCCGTCCGCGAGCCCTATTTCCTCCATTTCTTTTCTTTTTCTCCTTCATGTGGTCCCCCTCCAACGTTCCTAAGCTCTGAATAGTGGATTTCCAACCCTCTCCCTCCTCTTTTTGGGTAATCTTCTCCTCCCCTAATGGTTTCTCTTGGACCGAACCGGTTTTTACCGTGTTCCTCGTTTTTGGGCAACCGTAGGTTTTTGCCTCTATTTACCCTCAATTATCGGTTGATATTCGATTGAAAACACTCATTTCTTCCCTCCATTTCGTGCATTTCCTCTATTTGCTCTCTTTTTTTTCAATTTCACAAACCCTCACTTACCTTTTCACGGTTCCTTCATTTGCTCAACCGTGAATTCATTTTCTCCTCTCCAAATTCTTGGTTCTTCTTTTTCTTAGCACTGCATTATCCTACTTCTCCCTAAATTACCCTCTTCCATCCATATGGGTCCAAGGAAGCAGTTGGCTGTAAGGAAAAGGAAAATGGAACAAGGCCAAGGTAGTACTGAGCGATGAAGAAAGGCCAGACATGAGCGTGAGCTGTCCCCAGAGGAACCTGCACCAGTGCCAGCTAGCTTAGTACGGAAGAGCATTGCGAGCGGGAGACGTGTGGATATACCCTTCTAGGATCAGCATCACTTCTTTATAGGAGATGTACTGAGAGATGCAGGTCTGGTTCACTTCTGCACGATGACTGAGAGATTCTACCCAGACCTCATCAGGGAGTTCTATGCATCCATGGCCACTGATGGCATTGGATGGTCTGCTACTGTTCGTGGGATCGAGATTCCAGTGACACCGGAGGTTATCAGTCATGTTTGGAGGATTCCACTTCATGGCACAGCCGCCACTACTATCAACAACCGAGAGCACACCTTCAGATGTATCTTAGAGCGCGAGGATGTTAGCGGCATTTCCATAGTAGCCGCTAACCAGCTATCATTGGAGATGAGAGTGCGGCATCATATCATCGCCCGCATCTTGATTCCAAAGAGCGGGAGGTTCGACTTTATTATTGAGCGTGAGCTAGTGTTGATGGTGTCCCTGAGACAGCGGACTCCCATCAACCTTCCCAGGATCATGCTTTAGCAGATGGGAGAGGCAGCATCTCATAGGAGACTAGTTCAACCATATGGCATGGGGCTGACATAGTTATTCAGGGAGTATGGAGTATCATTTGATGGAATACCCTTCAGTCAGCTGTAGCATACTGACACATACGGAGAGAAATCCCTGCATAGGATGGGATTTCGACTGATTGGTGATCGTTGGGTGCGACGGGAGTCTGGCCAGGAGCCAGATGAGGAGGAGGAGATTCGAGCAGCTGAGGCAGGGCCTTCTGAGCCTACTGATCATGGTACACCTCCTCGTCCAGCACCAGAGTCAAAGACTGCAGAGCCTGAGCCATTCACGCCACCACCCTCATCAGCTCCAGCACCTTCTGCTACTGCTACACCACAGAGGACTACAGCGAGCACATCGGCTTTGAGCAGAGAGTGACTGATCACATTTCAGAGGTCCGGACAAAGATTGCTGGTGTACGACAGGAGCTACATGGTCTGCAGATCCACACAGACATACACATTGGAGCTCTCTCAGCTACTGTCGATGTAGGATTCCGATAGATCCTCAGCTTACTGAGATTGGCATTGCCACCAAGGACTGTAGATCCGACAATGCCTCCTCCACATTCTGATGATGATGATGATGATGACACCAGTGGCTACAGTGACAGTGATGGAGATCAGCCTGGAGCAGGTAGCTCTGATGTTCCACCTGCTGATCCGATTCCAGAGATTCCCCCTTCTGCTGATCCTCCTTCTACTAATCTTCCTAGTACTGATCCTCTAGCTACAGATGTGCCAGTAGATACTGAGATTACTGAGTCACTCTTTGAGTCTATTACAGTCATTCCAGATGATAGAGATGAGCATACAGAGACTGATATTGATGATCCCATTGCTTATGAGCTTGTCAGCAGGCACACTCCAGCTCAGTCTACTCAGCATACTGATCCACCTACTCCTACTGCTACTACTTCTGTTAGGACACCTTCGGAGTCTTTTCCATGGACATATAGATCTCGTGGGACTACCCCTAGGTCTGGTCCCTCTCTAAGGACTCGGAGTCTCACTCATAGGACTCCAAAATCCTCATCTAGGATCTCGGCTCCTATCTCTTTTAATGTACCTTCTGATGAGGAGTAGCCTCATAGATTTGATTGATATATGATGTTTACTGAGGTACTAGTTTGCTTTGTATGTTCTAATGTATCAGTGTTTTATGCTTACTATGTAAGCAATTTTGTAACTGAATACATTCATTTATATATTTATCTACATTGTGGTATTTTACTGTCTGATGCCAGCTCTTAGCATTTATCTTTTTAAACCCTCAAGTTAGAATGTCTTTGCTATATCGAATGCACAAATTGAGGGGGAGCATGTACTTTATGCAACTAAGTACTTCATTGCAATGGAACATAATTTTCTTTAGTATATCTTTTACTACAAAGAATGCACTTTTTGATTTTTGACAAAAAGGGGGAGTATAGTAAAGTATATATGGTTCTTATGACTCTTTCATAGAGTAGAGTAAAGCTTTTATGGTTCTTAACTTTTTGACTCATGAGAATGTTTTCACAAAAAAAGGGAGAGTAGATGAAAAGTAAATTTTTATGATATACTCATATATGTGAGGTTTCTTTGAAAATTTTTTAATGCTATATTTTGCTTTTGGACTTAATTGCATATATACTCAAGGTTTTGTCATCATCAAAAAGGAGGAGATTGTTGGCTTTGGCTCCTTAGTTTTGATAATTAACAAAAGGTTGAGTATATGTTTGGACTAATGTTTCATTTCAAGATAAAGTTTCAGGCCTTAGGTTATTCAAAAAGTGTATCAAGAGTACAATGATGAAACCAAGCTTACTTGATTTGGGAAAGAGCTCTTCTACCTTAAACAAGATCAAATTTCTCATATTGGACCTTCATATTAAGAAGTAATTGACAAAAGAAACAAAGGCCTAGAGAAACTCAAGCATGGCATGCACCTCTCAAGAGTTTCAAAAAATTTTAGACCAGAGGTCGACCTCCAGAGGTCGACCCCTTGCCAAAGGTCGACCACCAGAGGTCGACTCATGAAGAAAAGAAAAGTTCAGCAAGGCCGGCATGGCAAAATTTCAGTGGCACGATTCAAAGGTCACCACCTGAGGTCGACACCAAAGGTCGACTCATCGCCTGAGAATTCAAACTGGGCAGAACTATGATTTTCTGGATTTTTGCCTAAGATAAACTAGAGGTCGACTCATGAGGTCGACACTTGACCCAGAGGTCGACTCACGAGGTCGACTCATGGCATAACGGCTAGTTTTTCTGAACTTTTGATTTGATTTCTAACAGCCATAAACGGCCATATTTTTTATTCTAACGGTCTTGTGGAGTTGTTTCAGCTTGAATGAAGTATTTAACCTCCACCTAACTTCAAAAAAAAAAAAGAGACAAAGTGAAAAAGAATAGAGTAAAAGTACAAAAGCTTTCAATCAATCCTAAGCCAAAAAGAGAGAAAATCCAAGAGATTCCTTAGCCAAAAGCTTTCTATTTTTGAGGAATCCAGCTTTCAAGTCTTTGGCATTTAGTGAGGTCCAAGATTCCAAGAGGAAGACTTGAAGAGTCTCCAACAAGAGCTACATCGAATTATTTTTTACTCAAAAAGGAGTTTGTCTTGTTTTTATTCATTGTATTCATACTCTATTTGTTCTAGCCTAGTTTCAAGGGAATTTGAAACTAGTGTGAGGTTTGTTGGTGAGCTAATTGATAAAACCAACTAGGGTTGCTTGTAAGCCCGAAGCCAAGACAAGTGTGTAAGGTTTGTTGGTGAGCCTAGGTAACAAAACCAACTTAGGTTTTGACTTGTGAGCCTTGTAAAACAAGTCGGCTGTAATCTAGAGAAGATTATAGTGGAAATTCCCAAGTGGAGCTTGGGGAGTGGATGTAGGTGCTAGGTGCACCGAACGACTATACGTTTTGGGTGTTTGCATTGCTTTACTTTCTATTGCTCTTTAATTGTTGTTATCTTTCATTGCTTCCGTTGCACAATTACTTGAGCACCATCACTTTTCATATTTGAAATTGATAGCACATATATTGCTTTATTTTTAAAAAAAAGACCCAATTCACCCCCCTTCTTGGACACCATATCTGGGCAACAGTGGCAAACCTCAAAGATCCGAAGGGCACGATGCTGAGTTGACTCGCTCTCGCAAATGCGACCTAGATGATCGAGCAGTCAACCCCGCGGATGCATCGGCTTTCTGTCCGAAGGTCATGACGGCAAGAGCAACCGACTCCGTATTCGTGTCACCTGGAGAACCTGCGAGCATTCAAGAGGGGAGTTAGGATTCAACAAAGAAAACAAGGGATGAAGGAAAGAGAGTTGATGTGGTGATGGTGGAGTTATTCTTGCTAGGCGCCTGGTTGGATGATCCTAATGGACTCCGACTCGAAGGTTAGAGGATGGAGTTGCAGAAGAGATAGTAACACGAGAACTCACACATCTCGATGCCCGAAGGCGAAGGCGCTCCCTCACGAAGATCAACATTCCTAATGAACGAAGGCAACTAAAAAGAATTGGCTCTCAAAAACTTGTGTTTTTTCATTCATCATCAATTACCTTTACAAAGGAGGGGTAAGGTCCTTTAAATAGGCACCTTAGGACCCAATTTTAAATTCAAATAAAAGATACAAGTCTTCTCTTGATAGGGGTGCCCAAAATTTTAGATTTTCATTCTCCTTGGCCGACCAAAAATTGGAGAGTGATTGGGTGTGGCTTGACTTGAGGCTTGGAAGAAGGATCTTGCTCCCTTGGACTTGGAAGGTTGGTCTCTCAATTTAGAAGAAGACTTGAAGTGGGGCTTGTAGCAAGGCTTGTGTCCTCCTCCTTTCCTTGGTTGTGCATCCACCTTTGGTACAAGACATGATATTAGGAGTGGGAGATGGAGGCACCCATGGATCTTGCTATTCCTTTCTTAGTTGTTCAAGTAATTTGGGAAAAAGGCTTGATAGGAGGGCTTGAAGAAAGGGATTTAAATTCTCCAAACTCTAACTCCCTTTGACCTTCTCTTGGTCGACCACCCATAGTTGGAAAGTAGCTTGATATGAGGGAGGGAAAGAGGGAGTGTATCAAGTGTTGTGTCCCCCCTTTGGGCGTCCAAAAATTTGAATTGTGCCGCCCACTTGGTTAGTTGACATGGCACCATATAGGATGAAGAGGTGGGCCCCTGAGCTGTTCCTTCATGGCTTGGCTCAAAAAAGACTAGACTTCGAGACCAATCTTGCTTGGACCTATACTTCAAACAGACTTGGACTGGCTCAGTACAGGGCTCGACTTGACCAACTTGGTCAAAGTACAGGACTAGACACAGACACTTGAGACTCAATTCAAAGCTAAAGAAAATTACATGGTTTAGGCTTGAAGCCTTATTACAAGACCTAAAAATTGAAACCCTAATCAGAGGTCTGGTGCCCACACCACTCAACTCATTAATGTCTTCTTTAGATTCATCAATGGGCTCAGGAGTTTCTTCCTCTAAATCTTCAATATGCTCATCATCTTCATACTCCTCTACCAGACTTGGATCAGCCTCATATACCTCTTCTTCAGGCTCAACAATGGGTTCAGACTCATCTTCATCTAACTCACCTAGGTGTAGGGTGCTGACTGGACACTGGCTAACAAAATGGCCTGGTCTGCGACATCTAAAACACACTCTCAGGGGAATTGGAACTCTTTTGAACCTTTATAGACTTGCCTCTATCTTTCCTATGAACCATAGTGGTAATGGGCTGGGGTTGGCTCAAGTTGGGCTGGTTAGGATCTGGTCCTAGGCTAGGGGCACTAGTCCTAAAGGGTTTAGGTTGACTAAAGGGTTTAGGTTGACTAAAGGGAAGTGGACTAACACTATGCTCATATCTAGGGGTACTGATCTTATGGGATTCAGGTTGACTAGGAAAAAATTGACTGGTACTATGCTGATACCTAGAGATTATGGGTTCCTGGGGCTCATAGGATAAGGGTTCAGCTCTATAAGTTATGGGTTTACTAGACTCATAGGATGTGGGTTTAGATCTATGGGTTATGGATCTCTTGGGCTCAGGGTATGTATCAGGGTATTGGGCTTTCCTAGAGTTGGGAGGTGAGGGACATGGGGTCCTAAGGTCAGGCTCATGTTTAGGTTCTATATGGGTCTCAGGGATTTTCTCTAGGTTTCCTAATTGGTCTCCTACCTGGTCAAACCTATTGTTCATTTGATTTTGGGATTGGGTCAGTTGGGTGGTCAATTGGGTATTTGATTGGGTCATTTGGTTAATCTGAGCAGTCAACTGGGCAAACTAGTTTTGGGATTGGGTATTGGTTTGATCAAGCTTGTGGTTCATTTGGGCTAACTGATCAGTAAAAATTTCATGAAAGTTTCAAAATTGGGTTCCATGGTTGAGCTAGTTTGGGATTTAGACCGTTGGTATTGGGTTCCTAGTCTAGTGGTCATGCAATCAAACAAGCAAGGTGGTATGATGCAGTCAAGCACACAATGGTTAACACGAACTATAGCTTGCTAGACTTAGAGCCAAAATTGAATGGGTCTACTCAACTTACACTTAACTCAATAGCTAATCCTTCCACTGGCTAGGTAAGAAGTAGGGTGGTGGGAGGCTCCCCCTGCCTGTGATACGGTCCTAATTAAAAACAACCAGTCCACTTAGGGCATTTGCCTTTGGATCTATAGCCTTAGACACTAGTTTTCAGTAATAGTTGGGGAATTAGGTGCATTAGTTGGCCCACACAATTCGGACCCGACCTGTTGGTGTCCCTAAGCTAACTAGAGCAATTAGGTTGCTAGTTGATTTTAATTAAGGCTTGGGTTATGATGCTGGGTGGTTATTTTGGACCCAGGATAGGTGATGAAATCCTGCCCTGATCTGAGAGAGGAAATTGCCCTTAAGGTTGATTAAATGAGATGATGAACATACTTTGAGCCCTAATGCAATGTAATAACAATCAAAAAATAAAATTTTTTTTTTATCTTTTATGAGGTGGCAAATTAAATTTAAGTTGATTAAATTATCAAACAAAATTAGGGCTTGAGTGAGGTAGGGTTTGGAAGTTGATTAGATTTGGTTTGATCAAGTATGCATAACAGAAATTAGGGTTTGATTCGATGTAGAATTTCGTTATGTTTTCAATGTAGAAAAAAATTAGAAAAATTTTAGGACAGAGTATGAATAGTGTAGATGATCTCTACCAAGTTTAATGCAAAGAAAAACTTAAATGATGATGCAAAACCTAGGGTTTTCAGACTATGTGTAGAAGTTCAGGATTTTCGTTAGGGTTTCTAACATGTAGAATTTTTATATTTTTTTTGTTTCGATAAAAATAATTAAAAATTATGATAATTATTAAGACTAAATAGAGAGAATATCATGCAAATTTCAATGAAAAATAAAATTCCTAAGGTAATGAACTATACCGAAACTCAGACACCTATTGCAAATGACAAGATGCAAAAAAATAGCAATGAATGCTTTTAGGGTTTTTTTGATGAAGATGCAAGCTATTCTAAACTAGCTCTGATACCAAACTGATGCAGGACTATTCATGCATGCCAATTTTTTTCTATTATTAGACAATAAGTTAGGAGTTTGTATCCTGAATTTTAAGCCAATGTATTCAGTAAGGAATTCTATAGAAAATATGAAGCATAGGCATGCAGAAATAAATCCTAAAAGCGAAGAAACAGGACCGTCAAGGTAAAGAAGCCCTGGTTAGGACTAGCTCTTCCTACAATACCGCTACCAGAGGAGTCTAGGCGGTGTACCTGGTAGAGATTTGAAGATCGATCCGTGAAGAGTTCGCTCTATGCTTTCAGATACGACATGGAAAATAAAGCTATTAACCTTGTGGATTCGTGGCTTTCAATATGGTGGCCCGAAAGCTGGTCAGATGGAATCCTTGGATTCGTGAACTCTAAGGGACCTATAAATCACCATTCACAGGTTAGAAAAACAAGAAAAAGCAGGCTAGATGGTTGAAAGAAGAAGAAGGAAAAGAAGTTTGAAGAGGGTGGCCAAGGGATGAAGAAGGCTGCCAGCTTGGAGGCTGGGCACAGGGATCACATAGATACCCTTAATCACATAGAAATTCACTCAGAATTTTGAGAAAAATTCAAGAGAAATTCATTCATAACAATTCATAATAATTGATCATTAGTTACAAGAGGGTGGAGGGGTGGGGTATTTATAGATATTCCCATGCCCTCTCCTAGTTATGATAGGAATACAAGATTTGATAGGGAGAAGGATTACAAAGTGGCATAGAACTAGGAGTACATAATTTGAGTAGAAATAAAATAGAATCTCCTTGTTAGAATTGGTCTTCTCTCCTTCTTTGACTTGGTCAAAAGCTCCTTCTTGGGCTTGGATGGCTAAATGGACTTGGGCTTGAACTTTAGGGCAACAAGGGCATCCTCCAATGGGCTTGGGCAGTCTTCAAACTTGGGTGCATGGGGTTGGTCTTGGGTGGCCTCCAAGGTTGGCGCATGGGCCTGGTTCATGTCCTCCTGGTGGGCTGGAAATCCTGGGCTCCATCTAAACGTGGACTTAGGAAGGCTTGGGGTGCCATGGGCTCCTGGGATTAAGAAGTCTCTTGGGCTGGGGTGCCAAGAATATTCCCGGGTATCATGTGGTGCTTGGAATCTTCATATGTGGAGCTTCATGGGCTTCTACTTTGAGGCTGGTTCTCCTCCTCTTGTATAGAACTAGACTTATAATTACGGGACTCAATTGGAGACTGGACTAGGGTTGAGACAACTAAATTAGACTTCTAGTCTCAACTTAGTACAGGACTCAACTTACTTGACTGGACTGGATTAATTACAAAATTGACACATGATTAAGACCTCAAAATTGACAAATGGCTCACAATGAGCTGACTTGATCAATTAAGCTTGAATGTAATCCAAAGCTTGACTCATGGGCCCTAATGGCATGAGTCGACTCTAGATATAGGACTCAAGTGTAACAAAGCTCAAGGCCCAAATACAGGACTCAATGGGCACAATCAGGCTTAACTGATTAAAATCCTAGTTACAGGACTTGATGTGACTCAACTGACTTAAGCCCTACTTACAAGACTCAAAGCGCTAATAGGACTTGATTATTGGACTCAAAGAAAAAATTGGAATCATAGCTAAGAGACTCAAAACTCAGGGATCCATAGTGAACCAGGGTTGGCCTAATGTCCCCATCATAATAGTAGCAACTGGTAGTATCAATGCTAATTTTAAAAGTAAATAAATTTGTGGATAATATTCTTTTTTGATTCAACTAACTTTTTTGAAAGATCACCAAGCCCCATTAATTTACAAAATCTTTCATCTTGGCATATATTAACAATGAAGTTTTCAAGTTAGTGTTCAAGTGTCATAAGATAAACATATGAAAGCTTACATGGATAAAATTGAGCCAATCTAATCAACTTTTGTTTATTAAAAGAATAGAATGAGTTAACTGGATTCAAGCAAGCTATACAAAGAAGTGACTCAGTATTTATCTTACTAAAATGATCATTAAACTCCTACACATCAATAACCATATAAAATAATTCAAAATAAAAATGATATAAATTTATGATTTGTGGTGATTTATGTCTCAATCTACCTTGAGCAACATATATGTCATTCTTGTTAAAAATCAAAATACCATTTGTATTACAAAATTCATGATATTGCATTTATAATATCTTGTTTCTTGCTCCACTAAAAGATTGTTCCCTGAAAGACAATTGAAATATTGTACTTCGATCCCAAAATCAATGAATTGACATTATTATAATAAAGGCATTATTTTCATCATACGATGTGTCTTTATGATTATATGATGAACCCGATAGATTAGGGCTATGGTTCTACGGTTATGATGATATCATACCAGTGAGACCTAAAGCCTTAAAACCCTAATCTAAAATATTCCTGGTCGATGGGACATTGAGTTGGGAATCAATGTTTCTGGCAAGACCAGCACATCCTATATATGCTTTGTGATGAGGGTGACAGATCTCATAGTCACTTGTGTTTGACACTAATACTAGGATGTGAGTGTTCATTAGAGAATGAGTTCACTAAATTGATCCAGATTGAGAATATCTAATGGAACCTTATCTATTTGTCAATAGATAATTCTCATAGTGGGAGTAGTGCATGTGGTCCTTTGACCTGAGACTACCATGGTACCTTATATATATGAATCCATACTTTGGTTCGCAATCAATCATGACACTAAGTCATGCACGAGGTGATACTGGGTATGGTGGATTGTATATGGAGGTTGTGAGTAGGTCAACAAGGAATTGATCAGCCCTAGTAAGAGGGAATTGCATCCAGCTAATTTCGATCATATGATGGATTCAGGAAATCTTTGATCAAAGTATGAACATTAGAGTTAATTTCTAATGGTTCATTAATGAATCATCATTATAAAGATTGAGCTAGGGATGAATATGAAATTGGATTTGACAAGTATCCATATTCATAATCATATTCGGGATGCAAGTTGATCAAAGGACTGAATTGCCCGATAACTCACCACTGAAGGGTATTTTGGTAATTCCACCAAAATTCCACATCTTCCGGGTAGACATGATACGTTGCTAGACATCGATCTTGTCTTGTAGATATATGATTGAATTATGGTAATTCAAATCAGTTAATTAGAATTAGATTATAATTGACCGAGTCGAGCTAGTTTGAGTTGACCTAAATCGGCTTAGTTGAGATCTAACCGAATTAAGTCAAATAGCACTCGGACCTACTGCTAGCTAGGTGTGGAACCCAATGGGTCACACACAAAAGAAAATTGATGAAGGATTTAATTTGGAATTAAATCATGTTTGCAGGATAAACACACTAGCATGTGTTGCAGACCAAATTTCTATTCGAATCATATTCGAATTTGGTTCCGAATTGGGCTTAATTGGGTTCTAATTGAACCAGATTAAGGTCTAATTTAAATTTTATGACATTGGGCTAACTCATGGCTGAACCCAAGTGAATCAAGTGCATTGAGACCCTCTCTCCAAGCCGCCCACTCCTTTCCTCACCCGCGCGCACCAAGAAGAAGAGTCCACGCGCGTGTGGACTCCTCTTCACGCGCGTGGGAAGGAAATTCCGTCGAAGAAAAATCAAGATAGGGGGGGTGATTTGGATGTTTATCTGACGCCCTTGGATCTGGATCTGATGGCCAGAAAAATTAAGGAAAAATATCCAACATTTTTCGGTCGCAAATCCGTCGTCAAAAGTCGCGATTCTTCCTGAAGTTTTTCCGAGAGTCCTCCTCATCGGAAAAACGAAAATTAAATCAAAGAATCATGATTTTTGGTTGAGGGGATGCGTGAGGAATGAGGGATCGTGATTCCTAGGGTTTCAGAGGGTTGCGATATTTTGAGAAGACGCCCCTCTGAAATCTATAAAAGGGTTTGGGTTCTCGGGGATTTTTTCTGATAATCAAATTCAGAGATCATATTCCTCTCCTCCTCTCTGGAATACTCCTTCCCTTTATGCTTGTTGGGTATTATTTCCCTTACAGAGATAATCTCTGTCGAAACTCTGATCCTAAACAAGAATAAGAGGAAGGTCTTGAACGGTAAAGGAAAGGAAAAGGAAGGGTCTGTTCTTCTTCTTTTCTTTCTTGAATTAAGACTTTACTTGTCTTAATTTCTTCTTCCAATTCAATTCAAGAAAAGGAATTCAAGAAAGGAAATTCAAGAAAAGAATTCAAGAAGAGGAAAGAAGGAAGAAAAGAAATTTTCAAGAAAGAAAATTTCAGCCTAAAAGTCCAAGAATTGAATTCTTGAAAAAGAATTCAAGAAGAGGAGCCAAGAATAAGAAGTTGTAGTCTTCATCTTTTTCTGTGTGGATCACCATTGGAGGGTGAACATTTGGGCACCTGGTGGAGATTTAATGTTTGGATTTTAGCGATACAGGTTAGTACTTTAATATGACTTTAAATCTTATATATACATGTTATATGTTTTAATTCTTTTAAGGAGATCTTGGGTTAAGGGTTTGGTGAAGATTTCATAAAGATAAAATTTTGAAATCTATGTTTCCGCCTTGCCACCGAACCCTACAGTGGTATCAGAGCCTCCTTATTAAGATTAAAATATATATGCTGATTTTTAGATGCATATGTATATAATTAACATATGATATTGTATATGTTTGATGTAATGTCACCAATTAGGATTTTCACTCAAACCCTAATTGTTGTAGAGATATGTTTAGACATCTAGTCATCATACTGAAATAAGGTTGCCCTGGCATAATATGGATCCATTATGTGGTAAATGGTTGTCCTAGTATGATGACACACTAATCACATATTTATGTTAATTATGCATATATGTTTGATGTATGCCACTAATTAAGGTTTTCACTTAAACATTAATTTGTATAGAGATATGTTTAGCCTTCTAGTCATCATACTGAAATAAGGTTGCCCTGGCATAATGGTGGATCCATTATGTGGTAAATGGTTGTCCTAGTATGATGGCACACTATGGCACATATTTGCTAGGTTATATAAAGAATGTGCTTTGTTTTAATAAAGCCCTCTTTAAAAACATATTAAGTTGTAGTGTCATATACCAAAAGCAAAATAATCAATATGATTAGTTTATCATTCGGTGTCGAGGAAAAGTGGTTCATGATCGGTAAAGAGGACGTGGTTTTTAATTGGTTCCGTTGACTGACCTGGCCAATTCTTATTGGTGTCTAACGAAAGCAACAGGGGGACTCCCACCACTCTCCCACTTACCTGGCCGATAAGATTAACTTAATTATTGATTGAAATGCTTAGTGTAATATTCACTACATGTGGCCTTCCTTCATGCCAAGTCATTATTATGTTATGATCCATATTAGGTTTGTTGTGTACACACAAGGCCTTTTATGGTGACTAACATAATTTTGGCTTGGTACATTTGATGTTTATGGCATGATTTAATATAATACTTTGTTGTGTACACACAAGGGTATTATAATTAATATCATGACTATATAGCAATGAAGGGTCTAACTTAACTAAAATATTATAGTTTGTTGTGTACACACAAGGCTATTAATATTTTAGAGGCCAAGATAAGTTGAGAATTGTATGAGTTACAATTGGAAAGAGTTTTCCTACCTTTGAACTTATATAAGATTTGTTGTGTATACACAAGGTCTTTTGTAAGGAATTAGGATCTCAACCCCACTAAGAGAACCAATTAGGGTTTTCTCGATCATCACATGGAGGGTTATGATGCTTGATAAAATAGTGGGAGACATAATTAAGTTAAAGTCCTAATTTAATTATGTTTTGTCAGCATTGGTTGTTTGCTTATGTAATGTTCTTTGTTAATGTAGATTAAATGGCCTCTTCACTCTCACTCCGTAGCATTCTTGATGCAAATAAATTGACTGGACCAAACTATGTTGATTGGTTGAGAAACCTGAAGATAGTACTCAGCCAAGAAAGAATTTCTTATATTCTTGATACCCCAACCTTGGAACCATTAGGGGAAGATGCCTCGCAAGAGGATAAGACCACATATAACACGTGGCAAAATGACTCACTTACTGTCAAGTGTATAATGCTTGCCTCTATGACTAATGAGTTACAGAGGCAACATGAAAGCATGGACACAAACTCCATATTGCTCAATCTAAAAGAACTTTATGGAGAACATAGTCGAACTGCAAGATATGAAATATCTAAGTAGTTATTCCATGCAAGGATGACAGAAGGTACATCCATACAAGACCATGTATTAAAGGTTATTGACCTAATCACCCAATTGGGTCAATTGGATTTTGTTATGAATGGGGAGTTGAATCAGGATTAATCCTGCAGTCACTCCTAGAGTCATTTTCATAGTTTGTTCTTAATTATCATATGAACAAACTTAACACTTCCTTACCTGAGCTGTTGAATATGTTAAAAATAGTAGAGAGCCATTTAAAGAAAAATAAGGCTCCACTTCTTCTTGTGGATGGTGTAAACAAGAAGAAAATAGGCAAAAAGGGTTCCAAGAGGAGGTTGAACCCAAAAGGGGGCATCAAAAAAAGAAAGGAAAGAAGGCCTCCGGATAAATGACCTGCTTTCATTGTGGCAAGCCGGGTCACTGGAAAAGAAACTGCAAGGTTTACCTTGCAAGTGTGAAGCCTGGTGCTAGTGATGCACCAAAAGGTATGTATGAGATACATGCAATTTTGTCATTAGACTCTTCTAATTCAAACTCTTGGATATTGGATACTGCTTGTGGTCATCATATCTGCAAATCATTGCAGGGACTATAGAATATTAGAGTTTTGAAGGAAGGCGACTTCGAGCTCTACGGTGCTGGAGGAGATTCCATCCAAGCAGAAGCTGTAGGGACTTATATATTGAAGCTGCCTTCTAGGAAGATTTTAGAGTTAAAAAATTGTTATTTTATGCCTTGAATCATTAGAAACATCATATCTGTACCCTTGTTACTTAAACAAGGATATATTATGAATGTAATGAGCAGTGGCTGCTCAATCAGTTTTTCTAATGAAATAATATTTAATGGCATATTTTGCAATGGTCTCTTAACTCTATCTTCTGATGAAAATATACTACATGTTAGTAATAAACGAAAAAGAGATGAAGTAAACAATACTTTACTTTGGCACTGTCGTCTTGGACATATTAGTGAGCAAAGGATTAACAAGTTATACAAGGAAAAATTCCTTAATCCTTATGACTATGAATCATTAGGAACTTGTGAATCATGTCTTATGGGTAAAATGACCAAGACTTCATTTAGTGGACATAATGAAAGGACAACTGAGTTATTAGGACTCATACACACTGATATATATGGACCTATGACAACTCAGGCCAAGGGTGGATACTCATATTTCATCACATTCATGGATGATTTTTTAAGGTACGGATTTGTGTATCTAATGAAACATAAGTCCGAAGCTTTTGAAAAATTTTTAGAATATCAAAGTATGGTAGAGAAACAAACGGGGAAAAGTATTAAGATCATTCGATCAGATAGAGGAGGTGAATACTTATCCACCAAGTTTCTTGATCACCTTAAAGAAAAGGGAATCATCTCTGAATGGACTCCTCCTTACACACCACAATTAAATGGTATTGCTGAAAGGAGAAATCGTACTTTATTAGATATGGTACGATCCATGATGTGCTTCACAGACTTACCTGTTTCTTTCTAGGGATATGCCTTGGAAACAGCGGCTAATATTTTAAATAGAGTCCCATCCAAATCTGTATCAAGCACTCCATATGAGTTATGGAGGGGAAAGAAACCCAATCTTAAGTATCTTAAGATACGGGGATGTCCAGCCTATGTCAAAAGAAATTTTGGACATAAGCTTGATGTTAGAGCAGAAAAGTGTCTATTTGTTAGATATCCTAAAGATATATAGGATATCTGTTCTATCACCCTACTGAACAAAAGGTTTTAGTCAGTAGGTATGCCACTTTTATGGAGAAAGAGTTCATCCTACAAAAGGGCAGTGGGAGAAATATTGAACTTGAAGAAGTTCAACAAGTAGATACATCTCAACCAAATCATAACATAGTTAGTATAGAACCTGAACACACCACTCCTATCCGTAGGTCTGATAGGGTACGACATGCACCTGAGAGGTATGGGTTCATTATTGAAAATAATGAAGCCCGAATCATTGATAATGATGAGCCTCTAACATATATGGATGCTGTCATGAGTAGTGACTCAAACAGATGGCTGGAAGCCATGAGATCCGAAATGGACTCCATGTATGTCAACCAAGTTTGGACTTTGGTTGATGCACCAGAGGGTGTTAACCCTATTGGATGCAAATGGGTCTATAAAAAGAAGATTGGGGCAGATGGCCAAGTTGAAACTTATAAAGCCAGATTAGTGGCTAAGGGTTTCAGACAAAAACAGGGAATAGATTATGATGAAACATTTTCTCCTGTTGCCATGCTCAAATCTATTCGGATCATGCTTGCTATAGCAGCATATCATGATTATGAAATCTGGCAGATGGATGTGAAAATCGCATTCCTCAATGGTTTCCTTGAGGAAGAGGTTTATATGCCACAGCCAGAAGGTTTTGTCTTGGAGACTAAACCTAATCAGGTATGTAGGCTAAAAAAAATCTATTTATGGATTAAAGCAAGCATCTAGGAGTTGGAACATCCGATTTGATAAGACAGTCAAAGAATTTGACTTTATCAAAAATGAGGATGAACCTTGTGTGTACAAGAAGACTAGTGGGAGTGCCATAGTTTTCTTGGTTCTGTATGTAGATGACATACTCCTCATTGGGAATGATATCCCAATGTTACAATTAATCAAGGTATGGTTATCTAAATAGTTTTCCATGAAAGACTTGGGAGAAGCATCTTATATACTAGGCATCAAGATCTATAGAAATAGATCTAGGAGGATGCTAGGTTTATCCCAGTCAAGGTACATTGACCAAGTGCTAAAAAGATTTAGCATGGAGGAAAGTAAAAGAGGTTACTTACCTATTGGTCATGGCATACATCTTTCTAAAAAGATGTCTCTTAAGACACCTGAAGAAAGAAATAGAATGAATTCTATACCTTATGCTTCGGCAGTAGGGTCTATTATGTATGCTATGTTATGTACTAGGCCTGATGTGGCATATGCCTTAGGTATAGCCAGCAGGTTTCAGGCTGATCCAGGAGAGGATCATTGGAAGGCTGTGAAAAATATTCTTAAGTACTTAAGAAAAACTAAGGATATTTTTCTAATATACGGAGGATCTAATCTTAAACTAGAAGCTTATTCAGATTCTAGTTTTCAATCAGATCTAGATGACAGCAAATCAATATCTGGGTATGTTTTTATCCTAAATGGAGGAGCTGTAAGCTGGAAGAGTTCTAAACAGCAAACTGTAGCTGACTCAACAACTGAGGTAGAGTACATTGCTGTTAGTGAAGCTGCCAAGGAAGCTGTCTGGATGAAGAAGTTCATATCAGAGTTGGGCGTAGTTCCTGAGATTGAAGGTCCAGTATCACTTTACTGTGATAATACGGGGGCTGTTGCTCAAGCAAAGGAACCAAGAGCTCATCACAAATCAAAGCACATTCTGAGATGCTTCCATCTCGTTTGAGAGATTGTCGAAAGATAAGAAGTCTGCATTAAAAGGATAGAAACGAAGAATAACATAGCAGACCCGTTCACTAAGGCTCTATCACAGCGAGAGTTTGATCGCCACCTTGATTGTATGGGGTTAATATTTAAAGACGATTGGCTTTAGTGCAAGTGGGAGATTGAAAGATTGTGCCCTGAAAGCCAATTGAAATATTGTATTTTGATCCCAAAATCAATGAATTGACATTATTATAATAAAGGCATTATTTTCATCATACGCTGTGTCTTTATGATTATATGATGAACCCCATAGATTAGGGCTATGGTTCTAGGGTTATGATGAGATCATACCAGTGAGACCTAAAGCCTTAAAACCCTAATCTAAAATATTCCTAGTCGATGGGACATTAAGTTGGGAATCAATGTTTCCGGCAAGACCAGCACATCCTATATATGCTTTATGATGAGGGTGACTGATCTCACGGTCACTTGTGTTTGACACTAATACTAGGATGTGAGTGTTCATTAGAGAATGAGTTCACTGAATTGATCTAGATTAAGAATATCTAATAGAACCTTATCTGTTTGTCAAAAGATAATTCTCATAGTGGGAGTAGTGCATGTGGTCCTTTGACCTGAGACTACCATGGTACCTTATATATATGAATCCATACTTTGGTTCGCAATCAATCATGACACTGAGTCATGCATGAGGTGATACTGGGTATGGTGGATTGTATATGGAGGTTGTGAGTAGGTCAACAAGGAATAGATCAGCCCTAGTAAGAGGGAATTGCATCCAGCTAATTTCGATCATATGATGGATTCAGGAAATCTTTGATCAAAGTATGAACATTAGAGTTAATTTCTAATGGTTCATTAATGAATCATCATTATAAAGATTGAGCTAGGGATGAATATGAAATTGGATTTGATAAGTATCCATATTCATAATCATATTAGGGATGCAAGTTGATCAAAGGACTGAATTGCCCGGTAACTCACCACTGAAGGGTATTTTGGTAATTCCACCAAAATTCCACATCTTCTGGGTAGACATGATACATTGCTAGACGTCAATCTTATCTTGTAGGTATATGATTGAATTATGGTAATTCAAATCAGTTAATTAGAATTAGATTCTAATTGACCGAGTCGAGCTAGTTTGAGTTGACCTAAATCGGCTTAGTTGAGATATAACCGAATTAAGTCAAATAGCACTCGGACCAACTGCTGGCTAGGTGTGGAACCCAATGGGTCAAACACAAAATAAAATTGATGAAGGATTTAATTTGGAATTAAATCATGTTTGCAGGATAAACACACTAGCATGTGTTGCAGACTAAATTTCTATTCGAATCAGATTCGAATTTGGTTCCGAATTGGGCTTAATTGGGTTCTAATTGAACCAGATTAAGGTCTAATTTAAATTTTAGGACATTGGGTTAACCCATGGCTGAACCCAAGTGAATCAAGTGCACTGAGACCCTCTCTCCAAGTCGCCCACTCCTTTCCTCACCTGCGTGCGCCAAGAAGAAGAGTCCACGTGCGTGTGGACTCCTCTTCACGCGCGTGGGAAGGAAATTCCGTCGGAGAAAAATCAAGACAAGGGGGGTGATTTGGATGTTTATCTGACGCCCTTGGATCTGGATCTGATGGCCAGAAAATTAAGGAAAAAGATCCATCATTTTTCGGTCGCAAATCCGTCGTCAAAAGTCGTGATTCTTCCTGAAGTTTTTCCGAGAGTCCTCCTCGTCGGAAAAACAAAAATTAAATCGGAGAATCATGATTTTTGGTTAAGGGGACGCGTGAGGAATGAGGGATCGTGATTCCTAGGGTTTCAGAGGGTTGCGATGTTTTGAGAAGACGCCCCTCTGAAATCTATAAAAGGGTTTGGGTTCTCGGTGGTTTTTTCTGATAATCAAATTCAGAGATCATATTCCTCTCCTCCTCTCTGGAATACTCCTTCCCTTTATGCTTGTTGGGTATTGTTTCCCTTACAGAGATAATCTCTGTCAAAACTCTGACCCTAAACAAGAATAAGAGGAAGGTCTTGAACGGTAAAGGAAAGGAAAAGGAAGGGTCTATTCTTCTTCTTTTCTTTCTTGAATTAAGACTTTACTTGTCTTAATTTCTTCTTCCAATTCAATTCAAGAAAAGGAATTCAAGAAAGGGAATTCAAGAAAAGAATTCAAGAAGAGGAAAGAAAGAAGAAAAGAAATTTTCAAGAAAGAAAATTTCAGCCTAAAAGTCCAAGAATTGAATTCTTGAAAAAGAATTCAAGAAGAGGAGCCAAGAACAAGAAGTTGTAGTCTTCATATTTTTCTGTGTGGATCACCGTTGGAGGGTGAATATTTGGGCACCTGGTGGAGATTTAAAGTTTGGATTTTAGCGATACAGTTTAGTACTTTAATATGACTTTAAATCTTATATATACTTGTTATATGTTTTAATTCTTTTAAGGAGATCTTGGGTTAAGGGTTTGGTGAAGATTTCATAAAGATAAAAATTTTGAAATCTATGTTTCCGCCTTGCCACCGAACCCTACATCCACAAACTAAATTTAACTCATTTGTAGATCTTGATATAATCTACATCAAGTTCAAGGCAAAAGCAACTTGAAATGATTGTAAAGAATTAAGAAGCACTTGTACTCAAACTCTCTATTCAGAATGTAAGCTATCAATTGTAATAGTATCAAGTACATCTATAATACAAGAGAATATAGAAATTAAATTTAAAGGTGATTTGTTATAGGGTAAATAACTTGTCAAAACCTCATATGGATTAATTATGATCAATTATCGATCAACAAAAAAGTATTCGGCTAGGCTCCGATCTTTTATTAAGGCACAGAGCATTTGGCAACTATAGGTTGGCCTCTTATCCAAAATATAAAGAACTTATTGGCCAGGAGCTGATATCTCACTAATGTACATAATATCTAATGGCCAAGGGTCGATCTCCCACTAGGACGAAGAACTTATCAACTTAGAGCCGATCTCTTATTGAAGCACAAGATACTCAACTATTTATCAAATGGGTACCGACCATTTACCTGAACCAGATACAGTCTTAAAACTTCATTGAGCATAAAGTATATTCCTTAAAGTCGTTAGAGCCATTATGATAAGATTAGTACAATGGTTATCAAGAAATATAGCAGACTACTAAGTAAACAACTTTATAGACTGATTTCTTAATAGTCTAATTGACTTAACAACTTACTTAATGGTGTAACTACCTTGTAGATAGTTACAATTGCCTAACCAAGTCATTCCAAGCTTCTATAAATAGGAGGTCAAGAAAAATTCTAGGGGGATTGGACTCTACTCACTATCTCTATTTTTTTTCACTATTTTTCTTCTTTAAGCTAACTTAAACATTAGACGATCTCCCGTTGGAGAAATTCCATCAATTTTTCTAACAATAAGAATTTCTTTTGCAGGTCCAGAGTTGATTGAATCAATCTTGGAGGTCATCGGTCAGTTTTTTGAAGACTCTTAGAAGCTCAAGGCTACTTCAATACATCAAGTTCATCAAGCTTGGAGAGGAGCAGCGATAGATTGGAGCTAGAAGAAGGGTCTTTGGCCAAATTTTTCAAGAAGATGGCTAGAGGAACACCTCTAATCAACTCCACTTCTCAACGGTGATCTTCTCAAAATACTTCCAACATAGTAGAAGTTGGAAAAATAAATCTTCAATTACTCCTACTATTGATCAAAGGCTGAATACTCTGATAAAGCAAGTTCAGCTATTAACGAACGCTACTCACTATCTCTATATACAGTTGGTACAACTAAAGAACTTGGACCATGATATAGATTAATTTTTATTTTCTTATTTTTATAATTATGAAGATGTTATGTAGTATTTTATATCTTAGCTTTTCTTCTTATATAATTTCATCTAGAACTTTAATTTTGGTATTATTTTTTTTTAAAATTTACTATATTTTTTCAAGTGAATTGCATGTGAAATTTGAACTTGTTTATATTTTTCATCCATATGTTGATACTTTTAAAATTATTTTGAATGATTTTTATAAAATTTTATTAGATTTTTATCCTGGTAACAGAAATTTCTATCAAGATGGTCTATGATGAACACTGAAACCAGGTTGCTATTTTAAATTAGTGGAATGGTAATCACTTCTTTCTAAATCTTGCTATATATCATTAGCGATAGCAATGACGGCGATGCCAGAGCCATCATTAAAAGTTTAAATTTTTATATTAATAAAAACTTTATTAATTAATTTAAAAATTAATTAACAAATATTTGTTTACTTAATTATTTATTTAATTAGTTATTTATTTAATTATTTAGATAATTAATAAATTAGATATTTATTTAATTACATAGATGCTTCTTTTATTAATTAGGTGCTTATTTATTGATTTAATTAATTAGATATTATTTTTTATTTAATTAGATAATTAATTAATTTATTAGATATTTATTTATTTATTTAAATATTTATTCATATAATTAAATATGTATTTAATTAATTAGATGCTTATTTATTGATTTAATTAATTAGATGCTTATTTATTTATTTTTAAATTGAGTAGATTTGGAGAGAAAGAAATTGAAAGTTTAATAATTTTTTTATAATTTTTATCTTATCCTTTTAATAATAAAAAAAAATTAATATCATATTTCAATCCTAAAACTTATTTTACATCCATTTCAAGCTGTATTCTTGTGTCTCTCTCAAGCACAACTGAGCAACTCTTCAAACAAACTCAACAGGCCAAACACCCTTTAAGCATACCATAATATATATTTTCAAGTTAAGCATACCATGATCTACAAGCGGTTATCATATATTCCTATTATTTTTCATAAATTAATATCATATATATTGGTGTGGAGTCCCTATTCTGGCCGGTCGGAGCTGTTGCTCCACAGGACCGCTCCCTGGTTCACCTGCAAAATAGGTCCTTTGTCGGAGTCGTTCCGACGGGGGACACTCCGATGCCTATGTCAGAGATGGGTCCCAGCCACAGAATGGAGAAGATCCTCCAGAGGCAGAGGGAAAGCTCTTTGAATTTAGAGTATGCATGTATGTATGTGTGCGTACCTCTCTCGAGCATTTCTTCTTACCGCCATTTATAAGGGGGCGTCCGGCCTATGGATCCGTTCTTCTCCCAGCAATCACGGGGAGTTAATTTCTCCCCATGATTGGCAATCGTGGGTTGTCATTGAGCGGTTCTGGCCAGATCGGAGGCGTGGCAGCTGGAGTTGCGCGCCATGATCGTGGCATGGAGATAGTCGATAGTAACCGTTGATTACTGTTGCCTATTTGGGACGAATCGTGGACCCATCCTCAGATTTTCCTTGTTTATGGGGATTCTTGTAATTGAACCGAGAACTTTCCTGTCTTCGGATCCCCTTGGTCGAAGATCCTGTCTTCTGCATGAGTTGATGACTTGGTATTTACCAAGGGCCGGAGATCGTGTCTTCAGCAGGAACCGAAGAGTATGTCTTCGGAAGTCGGCATGGAGCCTGGTCTTCAGTTAAGGCCGAAGACGTAATCCGAAGGTTTTGCCTTTGGGTGTCGTAGGCCGGTGGGGAGCCTTGGGATAACCATGGTTGGCCCGATCTTTCTAGGTCCGAAGTTGCTGGCTCGGAGGAAAGGTCTTCGATCAGCTGAACCGGTGTTCGGTTCGTACATAGACCGGGATTCCCCAACAGTTGCCCCCCTACTCTCAGTTTTTGAAGTGAAGGTTTGCCTCGAGAAGTGAGAGTACCAATGCTTTGTCGTTTTCCTCATGGGAGATAGTGTAGTGGATGACCATGAGATCTCTGATTGGACTGCTCATCATGACTCCTGGTTGATTTGGAAATTAGGCGGTGGACATCTGTCACTCCCTGGTTGGGGGAGAAGAAAAGAGTGAGCAGCCCTAGAGCCGTCTCTTCCTTTCCTGTTGCATGGTGGTCCAGCCAATCTTTCGGTTGAGATTTGGGTGGTTGTGGTGGCTTCTCCCTGCCCGTTGGATAATGGATGCGCTTCATCCTGGTCGCTGGTTCAAGATGGGTTACCTCCCTGGGTAACCCTTTGTTAAATCAACCTGGTGGGACTTCAAAAGCCCCTGGTTTCCTTTTGGAAAGAGAGAATGTCTGGCTAAAGAAGCTTCTTTAACCTCGTCTTATTCTTTGCTCAGCCTTCCCTGTTTTTGTCTATCAGTCTATTTCGCAGATAGAATCTTCCTTCTACCTTTTCGTTTCATTCTTTTATCATGGAAGAAACTATAGAAAGTCAAGGGGGACAAGTTGGGCCCTCAGGGGCCGATGACGTAGTAGGTCCAGAGTCGGTCTCTAGCTAGATTTCTTAAAAAAAGATGGCCCTTCTTCGGGAACGCTATCATATTCCCAAGGGGTTCCCTTTCATGCTCCCCGTATCTGAGGAACAGGTGAACAAACCTCCCCCCGGGTGCTTAGCCGTGTACAAGGATCATCTGAAGGCTGGCCTTCGATTTTCCCTGCACCTTTTCTTTATCAAAATCTTTCATCTGTACCAAGTGGTGCCGGCATAGTTGACCCCGAACAGCATCCGGAACATCTGCAGGTTTCTAGTCCTGTGCAGCATCGCAAACATAGAACCTAGGACAAACTTATTCACTGCCCTTTTTGTACTCAAGAGGGATTTCCATAGCAACAGATGGTGGGTGATCGGCCCTCGACCGGGCCGTAAGGTCATCAAGGACATGCCCAGCGCCATCCATGGGTGGAAACCTATTTTTGTGTTTGTACTGTCCATTGATCCATGGGGCTTCGACACTGTTTGGAAGAAGCCTCGTTTAACCGTCAATGATAGGAAGAAGGTCTTGGCGGCTGACCAATCGGATTACGATCTTCTGATTAATTCGGAAGTCATCCCTATCCATGAGTTGTTGGAGGAGAGAAATCTCTATCTTGTGGGGATCAGCAAGTTCTCCGTATTAGGTATAGTGGCAGAGATTTCTGCCCCTCTTTCCCCTAGTTTTGTTGTAGCTTAGTTGACTTAAAGAAACTCTTCTACTTGTAGGTGACGGAATGAAGCCTGGTGTGAGCTGGCTCCGTCAGACTTCTGAGAAGAGGGTAACTCAAGCCCCTCTCACAAGGTGGCAAGTTCGAAAGAAGGCCCAAAGAGATGGTCCTGAGGGGGACTGGAGCACCTCATCTTCCCGTGGGACCTCAGGGGAAGATGTGGTACCCACAGAAGGGGCCCCATCAGGATCTCGTCCAGTCAAAATTCCATCGACGGTTACCTCCCCGGTTCGCACAATGGGGAGTCCGCCCCAGGCAGTGGGTGTGCCACCGCCTTGCCCGCCTGCAGTTGATAGGGGCGAAGCACGACAAGCCAAGGGAGAGTTTGCCCATGGGGCTTCCCCAGCTGGAAGCCGTTTGGTGAATTCTTCGGAGCATTCGCCTACTGGGGGACTACTGGTCCCCATCATAGCTAGGCAGGTGCTGAAGAGCATATTGCTGCCTCATGACTTGGCAGTTCTTTGAAGTCGGACCTTCCCAGGGTGTTCGATTCTGCTTTTTTTGCCCTACAACAGGTATGGTCCTTGCCGTCTCCTTTGCTCTGAGAATTGTTCGATCCATAACTCCATAATTTTGATGCAGTTGGTATATGACCTTACCTTTATGGAGGAGGGCCTGGAAAATATTGACAGCCTCATCCATGGTCTCAAGGAGGATCTCTATACTGCCAGGGCCGCAAAAGAAGTAGCCGAAGAGTTGAGGAAGTCTATGGAGAACCGTCTTGTCCGGGTGAACGATGAGGTTCATGAGCTGAAGGGTAAACTAAAAAGTGCCCATTTGATAATAGCGGAGCAAGGGGCAGGGTGCAGGAAGAGCAGAAAGCGAGTCGACTCCTTGGAGCTAACTGTTAAGGAGAATGAAGAGAGGATAGAGAGTTTGACCAAGGCAGCAGAGGAAGCTGCCAGGAGGGCCGAAGAGGCAATTCTGGAGTCCGAAGTGGCCAAGAGAGAGTTCGTGTCCCTGAGAAAGCAGGTGGATGATGCTGTAGCAGACTTCAGGAAGTCTTCACAATTCCAAGTGGAAATGAATGAAGCATCCTTGTACGGCTACCAGCATGGCTTCAACAATGGACTTTCCAAGGTAAAGGAGGCCTTCCCCCATCTTGATCTTTCTGGTATCCCTCCCTTTGACATAGCCAAAGAAGAAAAAGAAGAAGCGGAGGAGGAGGTCGAGGCTACGGCGGAGGCTGAAGAGGCCAAAAAGGTGCCGTGTCTGGGTGAGGAGGCCTCTACCTCAATCGAAGATCTGGGGGTGGCTCCAGCTCTGACACAGGTTCAGGAGGAGATTCAGGCTGGAGGAGTCCAAGCTGAAGGTTCTCCAGTCCCAGCCCAAGTCGATGAGATCCTTTCTGCGCAGGTCGACAAGTTGCTTCAATCTTGCGATGTTGGGTCTCCTCCAGTTGATGTTGAATAACCTAAGTAGCTTTAGGTGTGTTTTCTTCTTTGTGTTGTCAATGGCTTTTGTATGACAACTTCTCTGGATTTTGAAGTAGTTTTTTCTTCTCCTGCATATGCTATGTTGTGTTTTTAGATATAGTTAGAACAAAGCTTATTGTTCCTTCTTTTGCTTGGTCGAACGGTTGTGGCCGAAGACCGTTTGATTGGTAGTTGACGAAGACGAACTCTGGGATAGGTCAGAACTTCATTGCTGAAGACCGTCTACGGTTGATTAGGCCGGTGTCACCTTCTTCTCATAATTAAACCTGTCCATTGGGGTAGACAGGCATCAACTCCCCATTGACCAGTGATTAGAGAAGTTTAATTATGATTCTCGTTGTCCACGCGACGTATTGATATTCATACAATCGCGTTTTCTTGCACCTTGTGTGCCGCCAGATCTCCTTTTTCCAAAAAGGAGCCATTAATATCGCTGTCGCATGATGGGAATTCCTCCATATTCGAAGTGTCGGCAGTTGTTGTCATGGGAATGCCCCTCGAGTGGTCATCCGGTTCTCGAAGCGTCGCTTGGACACGTGGTGCTTTCTGATGTGGCTGGGATATGACGTAGAGCATGCCTCCCTGCAGTCGGTCATGGGTGCAGGCTCTCTATAAATAGGACCTTGCCTTCTACTGCCAAGGGTCACCATCCTCTCAAACTTCTTCCTTTAGTTGAAATTGAGGTTCAGCACCTCCGAGCTTCGACGGGCAGCGAAGAGGAGGGCCATCGACTCTAAGAGGAAGAGGAGTCCGGAGTTCTTCGAACCGGGCGATGATGTGAGCCTCTCGTGGACTGTCTAGAGAAGAAGGGTCCGTATGTTGGAGGCTCGACTGAAGGAGGCCAGGGCCCAAGTCACGGTGGCAGTCACGGAGGTGGAGGAGGCCAAGAAGGAGGCGGCGAACGCCGTTTTAGACTTCAAGGCATCCGCTGCCTTCAAGGAGGAGGTCACCGAAGCGGCTCTGGACTCCTACCATCAAGGGTTTCGGGAATGCAGGAGGAAGGCCTTCAAGTTCTATGACTTGAAGGGCCTGGACAACATCAAGCCCCCCGTTCCCTTTCCCGGACATGAGTTTGATTCCAACTCCAATGAGGGGTCAGATTCTGGTTTGGATGGGAACCCCGGGGCCCCTTCATCGTCCCTCCAGAGCTCCCCCCGCCGATATAGGAAAAAGCCGGTGGGAGGTTATTGAAATGTTTCTCATAATCCTTCTACTACTACAACTTTTTTTTTGTCCTCTCTTTGAGAGTTTCTTTTTCTTTTTTCTTTTTTTTTTATAAAAATCAAGAAAAAAGAAATGAAATATCTTAACTTTCGTTACCTCTTCCCATGTGTTTCTTGTGATATGTTGTATCACGTTATGTCTAGAGCGTAGATTCCTCAGACCATTTGCGGTCTATAGGGAAGATGTGAGGTCGGTTGGACCGTTCTTGAAATGTCTGTTATGACAGGAAGGATGATAGTGGTCCTTTTAGGCATATTTTTGGATTTACCGTAGGGTGGGGTGTTTACACCATCCCTGTGCATTCCTATCATGATTAAGATGGGCTGTTCAGGCCCACCACGACAAGTCTTCGGATTTACCGTAGGGTAGGTTACAAAAACCATCCCTGCGCCTCCCTTTTTTTTATGTAAGGTAGGTTGATTAGGCCCGCCCCGGCACGTCTTCGGGTTTCCTGTAGGGTAGGTTATCAGAACCATCCTTGTGCCTTCGATCTTCTTGGTGGCCTGACTAGGCCATCCGTTGCGCATTTGACCATTCAGTCGATGCAACAAGCCATTCTGAGTTGAATAGAGTTGAGCAAATTTGCACAGGAAATTTAGGAACCTGTTTATTGATAATATTTGCGAAGGTTTTATACATTCCATGGTCGGGACAGAGGCTTCCCATCTAGGGTCTTGAGTCGATATGCTCCTGGTCGAATGACTTCTTCGACTTGATATGGACCTTTCCAATTGGAAGAAAGTTTATCCTATTATGTAGGCCTGGATACTTTTGTCCTTCGCAATACCATGTCCCCTGTGCAGAAAATCTGCTCCTTCACTCTGGAGTTGTAGTATTTGGCGACCTTTTATTGGTACACCGCCATTCTTATCTAGGCCTAAAGTCTGGTGCTTGGCAGCAGAATCAGGTCGATCCTTTTACGATCGGAGTTCCCGAGCTCTTCATAGTTATCGATTCTCAGGGATTATAGGGAGACTTCAATAGGTAGTACGGCTCGGTACCGTGTGCTAGGTTGAACGAAGATTCATCAGTGGCTGTTATTGGGGTAGTTCGGTATGCCTAGAGAACGGAGGTCAGCTCTTCGGCCCAAAGTCCTTTGGCGGCGTTCAACCTCGTCTTCAGACTATGGAGAATGGTCCGATTAGTTGCTTCGACTTCTTCGTTGGACTGTGGGTAGGCAACGGAGGTCAGCCGATGCTGAGCATGATATCGAGCACAGAAGTCCTTGAACTTCGGATTATCGAACTATCTCCCGTTGTCCGTGATTATGACATATGGGATGCCAAACCGGAATACGATGGAATTTTTTACAAAATTCTCCACCTTGCCTTCTGTGATTTGGACCAGTGGTTCAGCTTTTACCCACTTTGTGAAGTAGTCAATGGCCACAATGAGGAACTTCCTTTGTCCAGAAGCTGGCGGGAATGGGTCAAGAATATCCATTCCCCATTGGGCAAAAGACCAAGGGGCTGTTAGTTGAGTCAAGTGACTTGCAGGCTGCCTCTGAATATTGGCGTACGTTTGGCACTGGTCACACCTTCGCACAAAGTCAGCCGAGTCCTTCTGGATGGAGGGCCAATAATATCCATGTCGAATGATCTTGTATGCCAGAGACCTACCCCCAAGTGATCACCGCATATGCTCTCGTGGACTTCACTCAGGGCATAATCCGCATCCGTCGGTCCCCAGCATTTTAGCAGTGGTTGAGAAAATGATCTCTTATAGAGGGTTCCGTCTAAGATGACATACTAGGACGCCATCCAGTGGATCTTCTTGGCCTCTGCCTTGTCTTCTGGTAGCACGCCCTCATTTAGGAATTTGATGATGGGATCCATCCAGCTTGGTTCAGCGTTGATCTGGCGCACCTCCATAGCCTCTTCAGTAATACTTGGAGTTTCAAGATGTTCAACAAACATGCACCCGAGAGATTTTGGTGTCGTAGTAGCCAGTCGAGACAATGCATCCACCTGGGAATTCTCTGATCGAGGGACATGGATGATCTCAAAATGCTCCAATTGAGAGGATAGGACCCGTACCTTCTCCAGGTACTGCATCATAGTTGGATGTCTGGCTTCATACTCTCCTTTTACTTGATTTACAACCAGTTGGGAGTCTGAGAAGGCCCGGAGTTGTTGAACTCCTAAACTTTTGGTGATCTGAAGTTCGACAAGCAAGGCTTTGTATTTGGCTTGGTTTTTAGAAGCATGGAAGGAGAACCGAAGTGCGTACTCAATGGTATGGCCGTCGGGTTCGGCTAGTATAAGACCAGCTCCATATCCAGTAGCATTGGAAGCTCCGTCCACATGGAAAACCCAAATGGACTTCGTCTCCTTCGGGACTTCATCTTCTGTCGAAGGTACTTCATCTTCGGACCTCTAGGTGCATTCAGCCAAGAAATCAGAGAGCACCTGGGCCTTCATAGCCGATCGGGGCTGAAAGCTGATGTCAAATTCACTCAACTTCACGGCCCACTTGGCTATCCTCCCTAAAGTGTCTGGAGATCGGAGAACGGCCTTGAGGGGCTGATCGATCAGTACCATGATGGCGTGGGTGTGGAAGTACGGCCGTAGTCGCTTTGCTGCAATCACCAGAGAGTAGATCAACTTTTGTATCCTCGCATACCATGTTTCAACATCATGTAGGACCTTGCTGATGTAGTAGATCGGCTTATGGGATCCGTCTTCATCTCTCCGGACAAGGACTGAACTAATTGCTTCATCCGAAGTAGAGAGATATAAGTAAAGTACTTTGCCTTCTTGAGGTTTGGAGAGCAGAGGCGGAGTTTCTAGGTACTTCTTTAGTTCTTCAAAGGCAGTGCGACAGTCTTCGGACCATTCAAAGCCCTTTGACTGTCGAAGTACCTTGAAGAACGGAAGACATTTCTTGGCTGAATGAGAAATGAACCTGCTTAGGGAGGCGATTCTCCCTGTTAGCTGCTGGACTTCTTTTTTGCAGGAGGGATGCCTCATATCCTTTAGGGCTTGGATTTTCTCAGGATTTACCTCAATCCCCCGTTTAGTGACAAGAAAGCCCAAGAACTTACCCGAAGTGATCCCGAAGGTGCACTTTGCTGGGTTTAACTTCATGCAGTAGCATCGCAGAGCACTGAATGATTCTTCTAGGTCTTGGATGTGATCCTTTCGGTGGAGGCTTTTGACGATCATGTCGTCAATGTAGGCCTCCATGTTTCTTCCCAGTTGCTTTGCGAACACCTTGTTGATCAGCCTTTGAAATGTCGCCTCGGCATTTTTGAGGCCGAATGGCATCATCTTGTAGCAGTAGAGACCTTTGTCGGTGATGAAGGCCGTCTTCTCCTCATCTTGAGGATCCATCCTGATCTGATTGTAGCTAGAAAAAGCATCCATAAAGCTCAACAGTTGGTGGCCGGCAGTGGCGTCGACTAGCTGATCAATTTTTGGGAGAGGGAAGCTATCTTTTGGGCAAGCCTTGTTGAGGTCTGTGTAATCGATGCAGATCCTCCACTTGCCGTTAGTTTTCTTCACCATTACCACATTGGCCAGCCATTCGGGGTAGTGGGCTTCTCGGATGAATCCTGCTTTAAGGAGTTTGCCTACTTCTTCATCCACGGCTTTCTGTCTTTCAGGAGCAAAGCTTCTTTTCTTCTGCCGGACTGGTTTATACCCGGGGATAACTTCTAGCCGATGAGTGATTACTTCGACAGGAATCCCCGGCATGTCCGAAGCCGACCAAGCGAAGACATCGGCATTGTCTCTAAGGAAATGGATCAGCTCCGTTCTGGTTTCCTTATCAAGCATACTCCCGATCTGCACAACTCTGGTGGGGTCTTCCTTTGTCAAAGGTACCAGAACAGTTCTTTCCATGGTTTCACCAGAGCTTGTGGTTGTATCCCTCGGATCCAATTAATCCGGAGTTGCAGAATCATTGAAGTGCTTGTCTTGGATCATCAAACACTGCCGCACTGCTCTCTGATCTCCTCTAACTTCTCTGACACCATTCCTAGTGGGGAAGCATACTAGGAGATAATAAGAGGACATTACGGTCTGAAACTTGTTCAAGGCGGGCTGCCCCAGAATGATGTTGTAAGCCGAGGGGGTCCGGACTACCATGAAATTGATCGGTAGTGTTTTTTGTCGAGGTTCAGTGCCAGGGGTCACAGCAACACTATTTCTCCCTCGACATGAACTTGATTACCCCTGAAGTCAGTGAGCAGTACGGGGGATCTCCATAGTTGATGTATAGGCAAACACATTTTAGAAAATGCATCGTAAATCAAGACATCAGTCGAACTTCCATTATCAACAAGGATTTGCTGTACATCATAGTTGGCCACAACAGCGAGATTTCAAGAGGATTATCATGCAGGAGCCGAACTCCTGCAAGGTCGTCATCGGAGAAGAGAATAGCATTGTTGTCCTTGAGTCGCTTTGGGACATCATCCTCGTCCCTCCTCCAGTCGATAAGCCGGTGTATCATCCCTACACCTTCGTTGGTGGGCCTTTGATTTGGCAGTTCGGCCTCTTCAGGAGTGGCTGGGGAATAATAGCTTTCGATCGAGATCCTTGACGACCAATGTACCATCCCAAATACCCTCTCTTGATGAGATCCTCAATCGCATCCTTCAGCTTGATGCACTCTTCAGTATTGTGGTCGTGGTCCTGGTGGAATCGGCAATATTTGTCCCTATTTTTTTCGGAAGTGGAAGCCTTCATGGGATGGGGTTGTTGGAGATAGTTTTTTTTCTCTATCTTCATGAGGATCTTTTCTTGAGGAAGGTTGAGGGGGGTGTAGGAGCCGAATCTTCCTCCCGATGCTCTAGGCCTGGGAGGACTTCTTCGGTGGTCAGTATATTTACCGTTATTGTTATTGGAGATTGGGGGACCTCGTCCCTTGTTGTTTTTCTTTTTGAAGGGGGCTTCCCTTCGATCAGTCGTCGGTTGGCCGCCTGCTCTTCAGCATCAATGTATTTTTGAGCCCTTGACAAGAGCTCAGCGTAGCTTTTGGGGAACTTCTTATCTAGAGAAAAGGTAAGCCTAGATGTATGAAGTCCCTTCTTCAGTGCAAACATGGCCACATGCTCGTTGAGATCGGGGATCTCAAGTGTGGCCGCATTGAATCTGGAGATGTAGTCTCGCAGGCTTTCTCTTTCATTCTGGTTAAGGAGGAACAGTGTGTCCGTATTCCGGGGAGTCTTGCGGCAGGTCCTGAAATGCAAGACAAACATTTTCTCTAACTCATAAAAAGAATCGATGGTACCTGGGCGCAGGCTCGAGTACCACATCCAAGCAGCTTTCTTCAAGGTAGCCAGGAACGCGAGGCAGTACATCACGTCCGAAGCTCCTTAGATCATCATATGGACCTTGAAACTGCCCAAGTGGTCGAAGGGATCAGAAGTGCCGTCGTAGGGTTCCATCTGGGAAACCCTGAGGTGCCGATGAATAACTTCGGCCATGATACGGTCGGTGTAGGGTGGACGAAAATCACCCACTATCAAGTCGTCAGGATCCTTTAGATCCCGCATCCTCTGCTCCCGCGCCCTCACCATTTCCGATTCAATGGCTCTAAATCTCCCGTCATAATCGGGAGTCTGCTTCGGTGCCCTCTCTACGGGAGTAGAGTCTTCGGAGGAGGGTGAGGAAGTTTGCCTAGGCCTTTTCCCTTTCTGTGGGAAATTGGCGGGCCTAGGCAGTCTCAAACTTTGGCCTTCAGGAGAGGGCCGAGAACTGGGGGAGAGATGTGTGGAACCCTCCTGTGGGACTCTTTTCCTTCAGGATCGAGAGCTATGTCTGGAGGCGACCGGTGGATTTCCCACCAGAAAAGCTCTGTTCTGGAAATCTTGAACCATGGCTATAAGGTTGGTGACCTGGTTCATAAGGACTTCAAATTGCTGTAATCCCACGACAACTGTGGGAGGTGGGACATCGTTCTCCAACGGGGGTGCACCCCCTTGGGATGGAGCATGACTTCGACTTGTGGAGGCGATCTGAGTTTTTTCTCTCACCATCAGGAACTTCTTACTTCCCCTTGTTTAGGAGAGAGCCTAGAGAGTGCTGTGTCGCCTTCTACCTGGCGTGCCAATCTGTTTGCGTGGAGTCCTTGTTCCGGCCGGTCGGAGCTGCTGCTCCATAGGACCGCTCCCTAGTTCACCTGCAAAACAGGTCCCTTGCCGGAGTCGTTCCGGCGGGGGACACTCCAATGCCTTAGTCAGAGGCGGGTCCCAGCCACAGAATGGGGAAGATCCTCTAGAGGTAGAGGGAAAGCTCTTTGAATTTAGAGTATGCGTATATGTATGTGCGTACCTCTCCCGAGCGTTTCTTCTTACCGCCATTTATAAGGGGGCGTCTGGCCTATGGATCCGTTCTTCTCCCAGTAATCACGGGGAGTTAATTTTTTTTCATGATTGGCAATCGTGGGTTGTCATTGAGCGTTTCGGCCAGACCGGAGGCGTGGCAGCTGGAGTTGCGCGCCATGATCGTGGCATGGAGATAGTCGATAGTAACCGTTGGTTACTGTTGCCTATCTGGGATGGATCATGGACCCATCCTCAGATTTTCCCTGTTTAGGGGGATACTCGTAATTGAACCGGAAATTTCCCCGTCTTCGGATCCCCTCGGTCGGAGATCCTGTCTTCTGCATGAGTCGAGGACTTGGTATTTATCAAGGGCCGGAGATCGTGTCTTCGGCAGGAATCGAAGAGTATGTCTTCGGAAGTCGGCATGAAGCCTGGTCTTCGGTTAAGGCCGAAGACATAATCCGAAGATTTTGCCTTCGGGTGTTGTAGGCCGGTGGGAAGCCTTGGAATGCGCGTGGTTGGCCCGATCTTTCTAGGTTCGAAGTCGCTGGGTCGGAGAAAAGGTCTTCGATCAGCCGAACCGATGTTCGGTTCGTACTTAGACCGGGATTCCCTAACAATACATATTATATTCAAAAACATAATAGTAAAAAAATTTTAATATTTTATTTTTTTAATCAAAAAATTATTATCATTATTATTATTATTTTTTGAATTTTTTTTTCCGGTCCGAGAACTCTCAGTCTCTTTCCTAGCCGGGAAAAAAAAATAATAATAAAATAATAAAAAAAAATCCTAAGGGTTAGGTCAAAATCCTAGGTTGCACGCTTAGACCGCAATTGCCTAAGCTAGAGCCTGGAACCTGACAAACAGCTTATTGTCCCTGTTTTTGACGTGTATTTTTACGAAACCACCTGAAAAAGGAAATGCACGAGGCAACCTCGCCGGAGTCTCACTCTCTCACCCCTGTCCTGACCCTTGCCCGCTTCTGCTTGCAAGCGCCATCCCTTTGTTCCCTTCCCCAGCTTTCCCACTCCGCTGTATATTAAAGAACTAACCCTCCCTCCAGTTTTTTCCAATACCCGCACCCGCCCTTCTTAATTAGTCCCCCATCGCTCGCTCGTTCCTACCACCGCTCCTTCTCCTCCCTCCTCTCACTCCTCGCAATGGCCAAACGCTTCCGTCTCCGGCTATCCCGCGTTATCCCCTCCTTCCAGAGCTACCGCTCTAAGGATGACCCTGGCTTCACAGTTACCAACCCTGCCTTCCGTCACTCCCCTGTTAACCTGAAAGGCTTCGACATCGACTTCCCTCCGCCGCCGCCGCCCCTCTCCTTCCCGTCCTTCCTCCACCGCCCCCACCCACCGCTCGTCTCCAGCCCTGCATGCGGCTGCCTCCCCTCCCACCGCGGCCGCCTTTTCTCCCCCGCCGACGGCAGGGAGACCCCGCCGTACTTCTGGCGGAAGGAGGAGGAGTGGCACGTCGTCGCCTCCGCCAACAGCGGCGGCGGTGGCCGTTACGATTTCCCTTCCTCTCCCCGCCGGAAGATTGACTCCGACGACGGCCGCGACATCCTCCTACCGGCGGCGATGGCCAAGGCGAGGCGGAGGGAGTCGAGGCTCTGCCGCAGGCGGCGTCTGGGGATGACGAAAAGATCATCGCGATCACGGCCACGGGTGAGCACCTCTTCAGCCGACAGCGGGTGGTTCAGAAGCGAGGGGGACGAGGAGAACGACGAGCGGAAGGGCGATTATTTCGACGAGGAGGACGACGGCGAGACGGAAACGCTGGTCTCGTCGACGGACTGCTCGTTGGATAACGTGCTCCGCTGGAGAAGGATTAGGAGCCGGCGGCGGAGGGAGGTGGTGAAGTGCTACCCGTCTCCGGAGCGAACTGCAGCAGCGGTGCTGCGGAGTCTGGTGCCGTTCGAGGCGGCTGCGATGGCTGTGGCCGAGGGGAAGGTTAGAGAGAGCTTCGCGGTGGTGAAGCGGTCGGAGGATCCGCGGGCGGACTTCCGGCAGTCGATGGCGGAGATGGTGGTGGAGAAGGAGATGTACGATGCCGGCAACCTGGAGCAGCTACTGCGCTGCTTCCTGTCGCTCAACTCGCGGCGCCACCACCGGGCCATCGTCGCGGCATTCTCGGATATCTGGCAGGCTCTCTTCTGCGGCACCGCCACTCCCGCCGCCGCCCCGGCTGTTCCTAAAAATTAGCTATAAGTAGTAAAATCTTGCTCTAATGATTCCATGTTATATATGTATGCGTGGGTGTAATAGGCCAGTTTGCTAGGTACGGTTCTGTGGCCACCGTTCGATCTGTCATGTTGATCGCCAGGGGTGACAGCGGTGGAGGCGCAAATGCTTGTACTTGGTAGTGTTTGTTATTGTGATGGATGGAAAAAGACTTTATTTAAAGGCTGAAACGATAATCCATGATCGGTGTGCTGTACTTTACGTATATAATGCAACCAAGATAGGGATTTAGAAGTTAGGTGTATTGATATAATGCACTTCATTTTTTTTCAATGATAATTTAAAAAAAAAAATTATTTTTTTAGTATAAATATAATTATAAAAATTAGAAAATAAAATATATTTAAAAATTGGGATGATAGATCAGTTGTAAAATTTTATAATATAATTCTAGTATAATTGATTATATAAATGCCATCTAAATTGCTATAATATATATATATATATATATATATTTTAGATGTAAGATGCAATCTAAATAATTAATTATATATAGAGTGCGTGACTTCAACAAGCTGTTTAGTTCACTGAGGTGCGTTGCACGGAGGGCCCTTGCCCAAAGGCCAAATGTTTGCGTTCTGAGTAGTTGCTGTCGTTGTTGAGTTCAGCTACGACAATTGGAGCAAAATTCGCATAAATCTCGCTTGGCACAAGGCATTCACCTTTATGGTCATCATTACCGCCTTCCACAGCACTTCATACTTTCCCTTTAGCACCGAATCCATTGCCCGCGACTGGTACTTTGGCCACCATTTTGCTAATACCAGAAACGAAACATGAACAAAACCTGGCCTTAAATAAAAAAATCATAGTATAACTCACTACATGTTGAGTCAGTACTCGATCGGTACCCCTTAAAAGTGTTCGCTGCAGCCCTTCGTGCAAGGTTCGGCAACACAGGCAAACTGAGTCAAGTGGGAACGTAGTTCGTGGATCTGCAAGCATTACAAAGCTGCAGAAGAGAGGGCCTTTGGGCTGCTAAGCCTAGAAGATAACCGACATTTCTTTGCTGAGCCGCTTTAAGGATTTACTGCTACGGGGGTTGTGCTTCAGCCTAAAATGCTCTCCTGCTAGCTACAGTTTAAATTTAGCAGAATTGAGGATCCTCTGCAATTCACAATTTTCACTTCAAGGTGTTATGTAGTTAGCTGCAATGAGAAAATGGATAGCTATTGATATGGCTGGAAATGATCAGATCTAAATGGATTCAGGATTTTTGTATGGCTCGTCACATCACCTAACAGATCAGCACTAGAAGTAGATTTTTTAGATCTAGGCATGCGGTTCTCAAAAGTCATGCTGGGAAGCCACATCCTCTCTTTTATAAGGGAGTAAATAATCTAGCACCATCTTTTTGACATTGGCTACTCCAGCACATGTGCGGTGCACTATGGAAGTATACCAGCCATGAGGATGAGCTCCATGCCACCCCTAGCCACTCTAAGCCACTCATTCAGGGATATGCACTATATAGAGACATGCCAATTATTACTCCCTGTACTGTAGAATGTCCCTTAGGTGTTAGGTACTCCTTACATCTTGCCTAAAAAAATGGTTCCCTGGACCCTCCAGGTAAGTTACTCCTAAAGGATAAGCTTTTTTCAAGTCCTCTCTGATTTTGGAAGAAGCCCTTTAAATGTCTCAAAAGTTCTCTTAGAACCATTTGAAAAAGCCCTAAGTCGAAGCTTGGGTGTAGGCTGAGACTGCCTCGCCCACCTCGCCTAAGCCTCACTTGCTGTTCTATAAGCTTTGCCTCCATTCCATCACATTCACCTGCCACTTTTATCGCCTCGCCCTCCTCACCTAAGCCTCGCTTGCTCTACCATAAGCCTTGCCTCCATTCCACCATATCTAACTGCCACTTCCGTCGCCTTGCCTGCTTCCACTCCACCTCTATATCACTCCACCACCATACTATCCATACATTGCTCCACCATCGCACTCTCATCTAGAAGCTATAGACTCCTCTCTTCTATTTATTTCTGTGAAAGAATAGCTTAGGTATCAAAGGATCCACCACCGGGGAATCCCCCATCATGGTCGGACTTTCATGTTTTTCTTATTTTTATAGGTTTCAGAATGCCTATGCATCCCAGAGAGAAACCTGGAGCCATTTAACATAGTAGCTACATCTAGCCACGATAATAAGTCTCAAGTGGAACCACAAAAGATTGGTGTTGGAGGAAGGACCTTTGATCTAAACACTTGTTGAGAGGACCTGTAGTTTCCTTTCTTTTGTGCAGCTATAGCATGAAAGAAGGCAGTGGCAGGATCCATTACTCCTCCTCTTGCAAAAGAATTGGCTACTCTGATGGACTACTGTTAAGCTTCCCCAGACCAGGATATCGGCAAGCTTTCGTCTATTCCTCCTATCACACCTGAGTAGTTCCACTAACTTCAACTTTAGGTGCCATCATTGACCAGTGCAGTGCAAGACTTGCAGCAATCTCCAACTCAACCTGCCTCAGTGCGAATGGGCACCCATCATTAGATGTCCCCCCTCTGATATTAGGGATACGGCAGGATGGTTTACCCTGCCCTACTAAGTAGAGTGCTCTCGATGGCCCCATAATCGGCCAGCAACCCTAGAGAGGCCCCCATCATTGCCTGCCACAGTCATCAGGCCCCTATGGGGCATCCCATACACATCATATCCATCACCATATGGGTCATCGAAGTAGAAATCATGAATGTGATTCTCCCATTTCACTCTCTTCATCATCATCTTCTTCATAGGATTCCTTGATGGACGAACCATCCTATCAACATTCGAAAAGGTGAGCCTGATAGCGGGATGAGCTAGATCGAAAGCTTCACAAGGTGGATGGTTATTTCGAGGTTCTTTGATGGTAGCAGACGTCACTTGTGGGTAAGCCACTTTTCACAACGTGGCTACCCTTCTCTCAAGCGATCATAGAGGAGTCCATCCCACATCGCTTCAAGGCATCATCCATGGAGGCCTACGATGGCTCCACTAACCCCTACCCCACTTGGAGAGTTTCAAGGCTCTCATGATGCTACAAGAGATATCTGATACCTTGATGTGCAAGTTCTTTCCTATCACCTTCAGAGATGTAGCCCGAGCTTGGTACACTAGGCTCTCGCTAGACTTCATCAACTTTTTTGAGGAGTTCAGCTGAAAGTTCATCACCCAAATTTAAAACAGTCGAAGGCCTAGAAAGAACTCCAACTTCCTCTTTTCCATTTAACAGGAGGAAGGGGAGACTCTTCGAAGCTTTATGAGTTGCTTTATGATAGCTATGTTGGAAGTCCACTGCCTAGAACTGGTGGTCACTATGTTATCTCTTTTGAGGGGGCTCAGAGTAGGAGGTTTTTATCACTCTCTCTCCTAGAGGTTCCCCCAAGACCTCCTAGAGCTTTGGGCTATCTCCGAGAAATACATCAATGCCGAGGAAGGTGTAGCAAAGAAAAGAAAGGAGAGGGGGAGCGTAAGAGCCCTTAAGAGAGTCACTCTCTCCCTCCTTAACCCAAGAAGTAGAGTGATGAAGCCAAACCCCATTGCCATTCCAAGAGCTCGCACCATTGCCACGATGAGTTCACACCTCTGAAAGCTTCCTATAAAAAGATCCTAATGGAAATAAAGAAATAGGATATAGTTCGCTAGCCTGGGAAGATGAGCAAAAAGATCATGAAGGACCTCTCAAAGTATTGCTATTTTTATCAAGAGCACAGGCACAATACCGAGGATTGGTGATCACTATTGTAGGTGGTCAAAAATAATAACCAACTCAAACTCTATAGCTAGGGTGAGTCAAGATCGTATCCATAAGGATCACCTAGGATTATATTCACTTTTAGGGTTTTATTTAGAATCCTAATTAAATTACAAAAGTTAGATTAGGAAAGAGTATAATTATTGTTAAAATAAAAAAGCAAAAGCAAAGAAGAATTCTAATTTAATTATCAAGCAGGAAATTAAATATCATAAGTATCTCAGGATTTCGATTTGGTCTTTAATAAAATATAATTTAGTTCTTTATTATGTATTAGTAAAGTTATAATTAATTCTTGAGTATAACCTATCTTGCTAGGTACATATCTGTCCCTACAAAGTCATAGGCTATTCAAAGTTTTAAACCAGAGTATAGCCTATCTTACTGGGTACAAATTTATCCCTACGTAGCTATAAGCTATTCAAAGACTCAAATCATAGAAATAATTGAAGTATTTTATAATCTTGATTTTGAGCAAAATCTATCTGACTAGATATAGATCGTAGTACCTTGATCTGCCCTACATAGTTATAGATTATTCAAAAATCAAAATTATGGATTAAACAATATGCACATCACTTGAAATAATGAAAAAATATTTTATTCATAAAGAAAAGGATCATTGCATCAAGCTCTAATTACATGATAAAAGAAACTAAAATATATATAAAAAACCTTCCTTACTCTTCTAGAAACTTGGAGATCGGCCATGCATGGTGTCTGCAAGCTTCATCTTTAATGACAAGAAGAGGAGGAAGAAGATCAACTTGCTAGCTTTCTCCCATTGAAGCCCATTACATCAACAAAAGAAAAAGAAAAGAAAAAGAAAAGAAGATATCGGTGGATGGTTGCCTTCTCCGTTACTTCGTTCCCCTATGGCTCCCCTTAAATAGAACCTCTAGCAAGCCAAATCTGGGTCAAAATTGAGGAAGAGTCCTTGTAGAATAAGTTCAAAGCCTGCATTGAATTGTTTTGGATGTTGGATCACCTTCCAATAGCCCAAAACCTCATGATTGGCATCCCAATCCCAATTGGTTTCCTTGCTAGCAACTGGATCATGTTTAGGAGCTAACATCCATCATTGGATTGTGTTAGGGAATCCCGGTCTAAGTACGAATCGAACATCGGTTCGGTTGATCGAAGACCTTTCCTTCGAGCCAACGACTTCGGATCTAGAAAGATCGGGCCAACCACGGGCAACTCAAAACTCTCCACCGGCCCACGACATCCGAAGGCAAGACTTTCGGATTATGTCTTCATCCCTAACCGAAGACCAAGCTTCTCGTCGACTTTCGAAGACATGCTCTATGTCTCCTGTCGAAGACATGATCTTCGACCCTTGGTAAGCACCAAATCCTCGACTCATGCAGAAGACAGGATCTCCGATCGAGAAGATCCGAAGTCGGGGAGATTCCCAGTTGAACTGTGAGAATCTCCCTAAATTGGAGAAATCTGGGGATGGGTCAACAATCTATCCCAGATAGGCAACAGTAACCAACAGGTAATAGTAACCAACGATTGCTATCGACTATCTCCATGCCACGATCATGGCGCGCAACTCCAGCTGCCACGCCTCCGGTCTGGCCGGAACCGCTCAATGACTGTAGGCTCAGGTTGGCAACCCAAGAGGGGGGGTAAATTGGATTTTATAAAACTTTTGTACTATTTAAAATATGAACTTAAAGTAAGTATGTGCTAATGCAATTCAAGTGCTTATGTATTTCAAATAAATGTAATGAAAATAAAGAAATAAAAGCACAAGAAGAACAATCACACAAACACAAAAAATTATAGTGGTTCGGTGCCAACCAAGCACCTACATCCACTCCCCAAGCCACCCTTGGGAATTTCACTAAGTTTGGTTTTATAACTTAGGCTCACCAACAACCTTTACAACTTGTTTTGTCTTCGGGCTCGCAAGTTAAACCCTAGTTGGTTTCAAGGCTCACCAATAACCACCCTTGATTTTACGGGCTAACCAAGAACCTAAACAACTTGTTTTGGCTTCGGGCTCACAAGTAAAATCCTAGTTGATTTCAAGGCTCACCAACAACTACTTTGGTTTTCAAGGCTCACCAAAAACCTCTTTGGTTTTTCAAGGCTCACCAAAAACCTTAAGTAAAACAATATAAGAACAAGTATAAATGAATACAATAAAAGCTTTCTAAAATAAAGCAAATATCACTTTGAAGCCCTTGAATGTTGATGAAGATCTTGTCTTCAAGTTGATGAAGCCTTTGATTGATGCTTGTGGATGTAGACTTTGATTGCTTTCTTTGAAACTTGGAAGCTTGAAGGCTTGAATCACTCAACTCTTGAATCCTTTAAGAATATTCATGAAACTCACCAAAGGATTGCTTCCCCATTTGATTCTTGATGTTTATATAGCCTCCTAACACTTAAATGACCGTTTATAGCCATTAGGGAGGAAAATATAGCTGTTGGAGCCAAGTTGGAGAAGTTCTGCAGTTCAGAAAACTAGCCATTACTGTTCAAGTGTCGACACTTCACCTCCAAGTGTCGACACTTCAGTTTTAAGTGTCGACACTTCATTCTCCAGGTATCGACACTTCACTTCCAAGTATCGACACTTCAGCTCCAGGTATCGACACTTAACTGAAAGTACTTTTTGAAGTTTTCTGTTTGTCTCAGGCCTTGAGTCAACACTTCACTCTTCAAGTGTCGACACTTGATCCTCAGGTGTCGACACTTCATTTCCAGGTGTCGACACTTGCCTGTGCCAAGCTGAAACTTTGCTGATACTTCTTCAAATTGAAACTTTAACCTCTTCAAGTTCTTTTATATCAATTACAAAGTCCATATACTTGATTTTCCATTAATTTAAGGACTTTTTCAACTGAAATACAAGCAATTCTTCATTCAACATGGATGAATACTAAGATCTGAAAAACATATTTAAAATATAATTAGTACTCATATATACTTAAACAATTTGTCAATCATCAAAATCAAGACCAGAGTCAACAATCTCCCCCTTTTTGATGATGACAAAACCTTTAAGTATAAGAATAGGGTAAGCTTAAAAAGATTAACAATAGTCTAAATATGAAAGCTCAAAATCAATAAGCATCAAGCTCTCCCTCAATATATGATCCACAAAATTTTGAAAAAAATATTTTTCAAAATATGCAAAATTTTTAAGATAATCTCCTCCTTACTAATTCTTTCCTTGAGAATAAAAATTTTGCTTTCTTCTCCCCCTTTTGCACTTTCTTTCATTTCTCAAATAATTTTTCATGTTTATCCAATCTTTCCCTTTTCATACTTAACATTTTTCTCCCCCCTTTTGACGTATCATGAAAAAGGGTGAAAGGCAATACAAGGTAAGAATGAAGTCGGAAAGAATAGCAAGTAAGTCATCAAAATTAATGTATGAAATCAAATAATTATGATATAAATTGAACATGATACCATTTGAATGTAACTCCCCTCAAAAAATTAGATTTGAAAACAAGGAGAAGGAGTATCAGAGCAATATAAGTACAGCATGATATCAAGCAAAACATTCAAAGCATCATAACAAATATTTGGATGCTTCCCCTAAATGTTATTCCTCCTTTAAAAATATGCATTTATTTGAGGAATAAAACATGAAAGAACATGCATCATAATTTTAGATAATTTTAGATAGAACATAAATTCTAAGTCTGAAACCAAGGATTTGAAATTTTCAAGATATTCAAGATTTTCAAAATACAAAGCATTTATACCACTTAACGCACAATTAGTACTCAAATATATTTAAGTATTTTGTCATAATCAAAACCAGAGTCAACAATCTTCCCCTATTTGATGATGACAAAATCTTTAAGTATATAAACAAGGTAAGCTCAAAAATAAATATAATATGCTCCAAAAGATAAATAATAAGAATAGAGCAATGAAGCAATGAAAAACATTGAGCTTCCCATCAAAATATGATCCAAAAATAATTTTTCAAAAGCTCCCTCTCAACATATGATTTCTAAATTATTTTTCAAAGTTTTTCAAAATATTCGAACTTTCAAATTTTCAAATTTGGGCTGCCATGATCTTTAGCTCAAAATCGTTAGATTTTCAATTAGAGCACCAAGCTCTGATACCAATTGTAGGCTCAGGTAGGTAACCCAAGAGGGGGGCGTGAATTGGACTTTTAAGACTTTTTGCGATTCGAACAATGTGTGCCAATTCAAACATGTGTTTGTAAGATAAATATAATATGCAGTGAAAATTATAAAGTAAATGCAATAATAAAAACAATCACAAATATAAAATAATTTATAGTGGTTCAGTGCACTCTAAGGCACCTACATCTACTCCCCAAGATCCCCTTAGGAATTCACTATAATCTCAACTGATTACAGTCAACTTGTTTTCCGGACTACAAGTCAAACCCCTTGGTTTTCACGGGCTAACCAATAACCCCTTGATTTTCCAGGCTAACCAAAAATCTTAATGGTTTTACGGGCTCACTAATAACCTACCTTGGTTTTGCAGGCTAACCAAGAACCTAGTTGGTTTTACGGGCTAACCAACAATCCAACTTGTTTTGTCTTCGGGCTTACAAGTCAAAACCCTAGTTAGTTTTTACCACATAGGCTCACCAACAACTTTTGATGGTTTTAACTAGGCTCACCACCAATCTAGATACAATAATTGAAGAATGAAAATAAAAAGCTTTCTTACAAAGCAGATTTTTTGTTGAAGCACATTGATTGTTGATGTTAAGCTTGTCTCCATGTTGTAGAAGCTTCAATGGATGCTTGATCATGTTGCTCTTGGAAGCTCCCTGATGGGGGACAGGTGTGTAGGATCGTTGGTGAGCCTAGAAGTCACCTAAATTATGGTACTATTTTTTTTGGTATTTTTTTTACTAGGGGTGGCGAAGGAATAGTAGGAATGTAGGATAGGGATCTGGATCTCATGGACTTTAGGACTCACCCTAACGAAGAGATCTCTCACCTCTAGGGCATTACACCCTCTTCGATACTTGGAGGTGCTAGGATGGATCTCAAAAGCCACGAGGGGTAGAGAAGATGAAATGGGAAGGGGGATAACTGGGCATGACCTCACATCATGTCCTGGGGTTGGGCCTCATACCCTCTCCTCACAGAGTGAAATAAAAAAACCACTCTTTTCTAAAACTTATTTTCATTCTCAAAACTTGACTAAACTCTAAAAACTATTTTTTTACAAAGGACTGAGGGTGGTATTTATAGACCTGTCCAACCCTCATTTGAATTTGAATACAAGATAAAAAGATAGGAATTATTCAAATTCAAGTACAAGATAGGATAAGATAAGCATATCCATATCTAAATCCTAACCAACCAAATCCTTATTTAAATTTCAAACAAAAGATAAAATCCCAAACAACTTTATTCTGGATATGCTCCGAGATTCGTGCAGCTTTAGGATTCGTGCTTGCTCCGGGATCTGTGCTAGCGATGCCCCCATCATTCTCCTGAGGTGGGGAAACTCGGCTCCGTTGAGTTAGGCTGGCTCTAGGATGCACATGACCCAATTTAAAGTAAACAGGATTTATTCCAAGCTGGAATAAATCCGGGATATATGTGGAATAGCCAGAATAGCTATTCCGATCTTCTTCAACAGCCACTCAACAATTCGACTTGCACGCTTCTTGGAACAGGAGTTTTGAAGCTTCATGGGGGAGGAGATCGGAGTGTAGACGGCTTCGGGCGGACTGGAGGAAGGAGATCCGGCGACGGGGAAGGACCGGAGAAGGAGATCCGGCGACGGAGAAGCCGGGAGGAGGCTTACGGACAGGCTTCTTTGGACGAGTGAACAGGGGCTTCGTGGAACAGGGGAGCTGGGAGGCTGCTACGCAGGATGGTGGAGAGGACAGTGCCGGGGTGATCTTGGAGCTTCGTTCCGATGGGGGAGTCGGGCTCCGGTGGAGGAATCGGCCAAGCGAACATCCATCACAGTCACTGAGACCCGAGGAGAAGTGGGGAGAAGGGAAGATGCACCTGGTTCGGGCGAGCGCTCCATGGAGGGAAGCTGGGGCTGTTGACGGCATCGCGATGGATCGGATGAGGGACACCTGGCGATGGGAGGCCGGAGGAGGGGGTTCGGATGACAGAGAGGGTGGTTGAGGCGCTGGCAGAGGTGGGCATTCACGGTGGAGAGGGAGACGGTGGGGAGAACGGACATCGCAGGCAGATCTATGCGGTCGGTTGCTTTCGGTTGCAGGCAGAAGGGACCGACGAGGGCTGCTGCTCATCCGGCGGGCAAGGGGCCAGGCTGAGTAGGGCTTCCGAGGAACCAGCGGGCGAGGGGCAGGCCGGGTGTAAATTCTGCCCGGATGGAGGGAGCGACAATGGCGGTCACGGCGGAGGGAAAGGCGTCACCGAAGATCTGTGCATGGGAAGTCCGATCAGCGTCGGTGGTGATGGCAGTAGACAGGCAACGGTGGCAGTGGGCAGTGGATCACAAAGGAGGGCAGACACTGGTTAGGAGATTTTTCTTTTTTTTTTTTTTTTGAAATGATGTTGAATCTAGAAAAAAATGGATCGGTGTGGTATGAAGTGGAGGGACTCATTAGAGCTGGTGGGAAAGAAGGAGAATCTGGAGTACCCTAATTTTTCTGGGCTCTGATACCAAAATTGATGGGGGACAGGTGCGTAGGATCGTTGGTGAGCCTAGAAGTCACCTAAATTAGGGTACTATTTTTTTTGGTATTTTTTTTACTAGGGGTGGCGAAGGAATAGTAGGGATGTAGGATAGGGATCTGGATCTCATGGACTTTGGGACTCACCCTAATGAAGAGACCTCCCACCTCTAGGGCATTACACCCTCCTCGATACTTGGAGGCGCTAGGATGGATCTCAAAGGCCACAAGGGGTAGAGAAGATGAAATGGGAAGGGGGATAACTGGGCATGACCTCACATCATGTCCTGGGGTTGGGCCTCACACCCTCTCCTCACGGAGTGAAATAAAAAAACCACTCTTTCCTAAAACTCATTTTCATTCTCAAAACTTGACTAAACTCTAAAAACTATTTTTTTACAAATGACTGAGGGTGATATTTATAGACATGTCCAACCCTCATTTGAATTTGAATATAAGATAAAAAGATAGGAATGATTCAAATTCAAATACAAGATAGGATAAGATAAGCCTATCCATATCTAAATCCTAACCAACCAAATCCTTATTTAAATTTCAAACAAAAGATAAAATCCCAAACAACTTTATTCTAAATATGCTCCGAGATTCGTACAGCTTCAGAATTCGTGCTTGCTCCGGGATCCGTTCTAGCGATGTCCCCATCACTCCCTCTCCTCTTTGAATTCTTGGAGGCTCAACACTCAACAAATTGGATTATCAAAATATCCTTCACAAATTTTTACTTGGAAATCAAAGGATTTATCTTTCAAACCATGGATCCTCTTTTTTCTCTTCTCTCTTGCTTCTCCAAGTGTTTAAATAGCCCTCCAAACCTTATTTGACCGTTTATAACTGTTGGGGATGAAAATATGGCTGTTTGAAGCAAGTTGGAGAAGTTTTGCAGTACAGAAAACTAGCCATTACTGTTCAAGTGTCGACACTTCACCTCCAGGTGTCGACACTTCAGTTTCAAGTATCGACACTTCAGTTTCAAGTATCGACACTTCATTCTCCAGGTATCGACACTTCACTTCCAAGTATCGACACTTCAGCTCCAGGTGTCGACACTTGACTGAAAGTGCTTTCTGAAGTTTTCTGTTTGTCTCAGGCCTTGAGTCGACACTTCACTCTTCAAGTGTCGACACTTGATCCTCAGGTGTCGACACTTTATTTTCAGGTGTCGACACTTGCCTGTGCCAAGCTGAAACTTTGCTGATACTTCTTCAAATTAAAACTTTAACCTCTTCAAGTTCTTCCATATCAATTCCAAAGTCCATATACTTGATTTTTCATTAATTTAAGGACTTTTTCAACTGAAATACAAGCAATTCTTCATTCAACATGGATGAGTACTAAGATCTGAAAAACATACTTAAAACATAATTAGTACTCATATATACTTAAACATTTTGTCAATCATCAAAATCAAGACCAGAGTCAACAATGACAGCCCATGATTGCCAATCATGGGAAGAAATTAACTCCCCCCAATCACTGGGAGAAGAACGGATCCACAGGCTGGATGCTTCCTTATAAGTAGCGGTAAGAAGAAATGCTCGAGAGAGGTACGCACACATACATACATGCACACTCTAAATTCAAAGAGCCTTTCCCTCTGCTTCTAGAGGATCTTCCCCTATTTATGGCTAGGGCCTGCCTCTGACTTAGGCATCGAAGTGTCCCTTGTCGGAGCAACTCCGGCAAGGGACCTATTTTGCAGGTGAACCAGGGAGCGGTCCTGTGGTACAGCAACTCCGACCGGCCAGAACAAGGACTCCATGCCAACAGATTGGCATGCCAGGTAGGGGGAGGCATGACAAACAGCACTCTTTAAGCTCCCTCCTAAACAAGGAGAAGTAAGAAGTTCCTGATGGCGAGAGGAAAGACTCAGATCGCCTCCACTAGTCGAAGTCGTGTTCCATCCCAAGGGGGTGCACCCCCGGGAGAGAATGACATCCCACCTCCCACAGTTATCGTGGGATTGCAGCAATTTGAAGCCCTTGCGAACCAGGTCACCAACCTTACGGCCATGGTTCAAGATTTTCAGAACAGAGCTTTTCCGGTAGAAAACCCACCGGCCGCCTCTAGACATAGCTCTCGATCCCGAAGGAAGAGAGCTCCACGGGAGGTTTCTACACATCTCTCCCCCCGTTCTCGGCCCTCTCCTGAAGGTCGAAGTTTGAGATTGCCTAGGCCCGCTGATTCCTTGCAAAAAGGGAAAAGGCCTAGGCAAACTCCCTCCCTCTCCTTCAAAGACTTTGCTCCCGCAGAGAGGGCGCCGAATCAGACTCCCGATTATGATGGGGGATTTAGAGCCATTGAATCGAAAATAGCGAGGGCGCGGGAGCAGAGAATGCGAGATCTAAAGGATCCCAACGACTTGATAGTGGGTGATCTACGCCCACCCTACACCGACCGTATCATGGCCGAAGTCATTCCTTGGCATTTCAGGGTTCCCCAGATGGAACGCTATGATGGCACCTCCGATCCTTTCGATCACTTGGGCAGTTTCAAGGCTCATATGATGATCCAAGGAGCTTCGGACGCGATGTACTGGCTCGTGTTCCCGGCTATCTTGAAGAAAGCCGCTCGGATGTGGTACTGCTCCTCCCTCACTAGAATGAGGGAGAAAGCCTGCGAGACTACATCTCCAGGTTTAATACGACCACACTTGAGATCCCCGATCTCAACGAGCATGTGGCCATGTCTACACTGAAGAATGAACTTTGTACATCCAGGCTCACCTTTTTCCTAGATAAGAAGTTTTCCAAAAGCTACGCTGAGCTCTTGTCGAGGGCTCAGAAATACGTCGATGCTGAAGAGCAGGTGGCCAATCGATGACTAATCGAAGAGAAGCCCCGTTCAAAAAAGAAGAATAATAGGGGACAAGGTCTCCCGAACTCCAATAACAATAACAACAAATATACTGACCGCCGAAGAAGTCCTTCCAGGCCCAAAGCATCAGGAGGAAGATTCGACTCCTACACCCCCTTCAACCTTCCTCGAGAAAAGATCCTCATGGAGATAGAGAAAGAAAACTATCTCCAACGGCCCCATCCCATGAAGGCCTCCTCTTCCGTAAGGAATAGGAACAAATATTGCCGATTCCACCGGGACCACAACCACAATACTGAAGAATGCATCTAGCTGAAGGATGCGATTGAGAATCTCATCAAAAGAGGATATTTGGGGCAGTACATTGGTCGTCAAAGACCTCGATCAGAAGCTACTGTTCCCCAGCCACCTCCTGAAGAGGCCGAACTGCCAAATCAAAGGCCCACCAATGGAGGTGTGGGGATGATACACCGGCCTATCAACTGGAGGAGGGATGAGGATGATGTCCCAAAGTGACTCAAGGACAATAACGCTATTCTCTTCTCCGATGACGACCTTGCAGGAGTCCGTCTCCCGCATGATGATCCCCTTGTAATCTCAGCTATTATGGCCAACTATGATGTACAGCGAATCCTTGTTGATAATGGAAGTTCGACTGTTGTCTTGATTTACGATGCATTCTCTAAAATGTGTTGGCCTAGACATCAACTACGAAGATCCCCCATACCGCTCACTGGCTTTGGGGATAATCAAGTTCATGCCGAGGGAGAGATAGTGTTGCTTGTGACCCTTAGCACTGAACCTTGATAAAAGATACTACCGATCAACTTCATGGTAGTCCGGACCCCCTCGGCTTACAACATCATTCTGGGGTGGCCCGCCTTGAACAAGTTCCGAACCATGATCTCCTCTCATTATCTCCTGGTATGCTTCCCCACCAAGAACGGTGTCAGAGAAGTTAGAGGAGATCAGAGAATGGCAAGGCAGTGTCTGATGATCCAAGACAAGCACTTCAATGATTCTATAACTCTGGATTAGCTGGATCCGAGGGATACAACTACAAGCTTTGGTGAACCCATGGAAAGAACTGTCCTGGTACCGTTGACAAAGGAAGACCCCACCAGAGTTGTGCAGATCGGAAGTACACTTGATGAAGAAACCAGAACGGAGCTGATCTATTTTCTCGGAGACAACGCCGATGTCTTCGCCTGGTTAGCTTCGGACATTCCAAGGATTCCTATCGAAGTAATCACTCATCGACTAGAAGTTACCCCCGAGTGTAAACCAGTCCGGCAGAAGAAAAGAAGCTTTGCTCCTAAAAGACAGAAAGCCGTGGAAGTTACCCCCGGGTGTAACAGTCTGGCAGAAGAAAAGAAGCTTTGCTCCTGAAAGACAGAAAGCCGTGGACGAAGAAGTAGGCAAACTCCTTAAAGCAGGATTCATCCGAGAAGCCCACTACCCCGAATGGTTGGCCAATATAGTAATGGTGAAGAAAGCTAATGGCAAGTGGAGGATCTGCATCGATTACATAGACCTCAATAAGGTTTGCCCAAAAGATAGCTTCCCTCTTCTAAAGATTGATCAGCTGGTCAACGCCACTGCCAGCCACCAACTATTAAGCTTCATGGATGATTTTTCTGGCTATAATCAGATCAGGATGGATCCCCAAGATGAGGAAAAGATGGCCTTTATCACCGACAAAGGTCTTTACTGCTACAAGATGATGCCATTCGGCCTCAAGAACATCGGGGCAACATTTCAAAGGCTAATCAACAAGGTGTTCGAAAAGCAACTGGGGAGAAACATGGAGGCCTACGTTGATGACATGATCGTCAAGAGCCTCCTCCGAAAATATCATATCCAAGACCTGGAAGAATCATTCAGTGCTCTACGATGCTACCGTATGAAGCTAAACCCGGCGAAGTGCACCTTCGGGGTCACTTCGGGTAAGTTCTTAGGCTTTCCTGTCACCAAACGAGGGATTGAGGCAAATCCTGAGAAAATCCAAGCCCTAAAGGATATGAGACATCCCTCCTACAAAAAAGAAGTCCAGCAGTTAACAGGGAGAATTGCCTCCCTAAGCAGGTTCATTTCTCATTCAGCCAAAAAATGTCTTCCATTCTTCAAGGTACTTCGACAATCAAAGGGCTTTGAATGGTCTGAAGACTGTCGTACTACCTTTAAAGAGCTAAAGAATTACCTAGAAACTCTGCCTCTGCTCTCCAAACCTCAAGTGGGTGAGGTACTTTACTTGTACCTCTCTACTTCGGATGAAGCAATCAGTTCGGTCCTTGTTCGGAGAGATGAAGACGGATCCCACAAGTCGATCTACCACATCAGCAAGGTTCTATATGATGCTGAAACATGGTATGCGAGGATGCAGAAGTTGATATACTCTCTGGTGATTGCAGCAAAGTGACTACGGTCGTACTTCCATGCCCACACCATCATGGTATTGACTGATCAGCCCCTCAAGGCCGTTCTCCGGTCTCCAGACACCTCAGGAAGGATAGCCAAGTGGACTATGAAGTTAAGTGAATTCGACATCAGCTTTCAGCCCCGATCGACTATAAAGGCCCAAGTGCTCTCTGATTTCTTGGCTGAATGCACCTAGAGGTCTGAAGATGAAGTACCTTTGACAAAAGATGAAGACCCAAAGGAGACGAAGTCCGTTTGGGTGCTCCATGTGGACGGAGCTTCCAATGCTACTGAATGTGGAGCTGGTCTTATGCTAGCTGAACTTGGCGGCCATACCATAGAGTACGCACTTCGGTTCTCCTTCCATGCTTCTAACAACCAAGCCGAATACGAATCCTTGCTCGCCGGACTTTGGATCGCCAAAAGTTTGGGAGTTCAACAACTCCGGGCCTTCTCAGACTCCTAACTGATTGTGAATCAAGTTAAAGGAGAATATGAAGCCAGGGATCCAACCATGATGCAATACCTAGAGAAGGTACGGGACTTATCCTTTCAACTGGAGCATTTTGAGATTATCCATGTCTCTCGGTCAGAAAATTTCTGGGCGGATGCATTGTCTCGACTGGCTACTACAACACCAGAATCTCTCGGGCGCACCTTTGTTGAACATCTTGAAACTCCAAGTATAGCCGAAGAGGCTATGGAGATGTGCCAGATTGACGCTGAGCCAAGCTGGATGGATCCCATCATCAAGTTCCAAAATGAGGGCATGCTACCAGGAGACAAGGCAGAGGCCAAGAAGATCTGCAGGATGGTGTCCCAGTATATCATCTTAGATGGAACCCTCTATAAGAGATCATTTTCTCAACCACTGCTAAAATGCTTAGGACCGATAGATGCAGATTATGCCCTGAGAGAGGTCTACGAGGGCATATGCGGTGATCACTTGGGGGGTAGGTCTTTGGCATACAAGATCATTCGATAGGGATATTATTGGCTCTCCATCCAGAAGGACTCGGCTGACTTTGTGCGAAGTTGTGACCAGTGCCAAAGGTACGCCAATGTTCAGAGGCAACCTGCAAGTCACTTGACTCAACTAACAGCTCCTTGGCCTTTTGCCCAATGGGGAATGGATATTCTTGGCCCATTCCCACCGGCTTCTGGACAAAGGAAGTTCCTCCTTGTGGCCAACGACTACTTTATAAAGAGGGTAGAAGCCGAACCACTAGCTCAGATCATAGAAAGCAAGGTGGAGAATTTTGTAAAAAATTCCATCATATTTTGGTTTGGAATCCCACATGTCATAATCACGGACAATGGGAGACAGTTCGACAATCCGAAGTTCAAGGACTTCTGCGCTCGGTATCATGTTCAGCATCGGCTGACCTCCGTTGCCCACCCACAGTCCAACGGAGAAGCTAAAGTGACTAATCGGACCATTCTCCACAGTCTGAAGACGAGGTTGAATGCCGCCAAGGGACTTTGGGCCGAAGAGCTGACCTCAATTCTTTAGGCGTACCGGACTCCCCAAAAACGACCACCGACGAGTCCCCGTTCAACCTAGCACACGGTATTGAAGCCATACTACCTATCGAAGTCTCCCTACAATCCCTGAGAATTGACAACTACGAAGAGCCTGGGAACTCCGATCGTAGAACGATCGACCTGGATCTGCTGCCAAGCACCATACTTCAGGCCCAGATAAGAATGGCGGTGTACCAACAGAAGGTCACCAAATACTATAACTCCAGAGTGAAGGAGCAGATTTTTTGCACAGGGGACATGGTATTGCAAAGGGCAGAAGTATCCAGGCCAACAGAACAGGATAAACTTTTTCCCAACTCGGAAGGACCATATCAAGTCGAAGAAGTCATTTGACCAGGAGCATATCGACTCAAGATCCTGGATGGGAAGCCTCTATCCCGGCCATGGAATGTACAAAACCTTCATAAATATTATCAATAAACAGGTTCCTAAATTTCCTATGCAAATTTGCTCAACTCGACTCAGAATGGCTTGTTGCATCAACTGAATGACAACAACCTAGGTGGCCTGATCTAAGAAATCAGTCAACTACGTAAAGGAGAGTCTGATCCACTCCCTTTATTGGTATGCCGGATGAGTGCAACGGATGGCCTAGTCAGGCCACCAAGAAGATCGAAGGCACATGGATGGTTTTGATAACCTACCCTACGGGAAACCTGAAGATGTGCCGGGGCGGGCCTGAACAGCCTACCTTAATCACGACAGGAGCGCACAGGGATGGCATAAACACCCCACCCTATGGTAAATCCAAAAACGTGCCTAAAAGGACCACTGTCATCCTTCCAGTCGATAACAAACATCTCTGGAACTGTCTAGCTGGCCTCACATCTTCCCTATAGACTGCAAATGGTCCGAGAAATCTATGCTCTAGACATGACATGATGCAATACATTGCAAGAGACACATGGGAAGAGGTAAGAGAAGTTAAGATATTTCATTTCTTTTTTGATTTTTACAAAAAAAATAAAAAAGAAGGAGACTCTCAAAGAGAGGACAAAAAAAAGCAGAAAGATTATGGGAAACATTTTCAATAACCTCCCGCCGGCTTTTTCCCGTACCGATGGGGGGAGCTTTGGAGGGACGATGAAGGGGCCCCGGGGTTCCCATCCGAACTAGAATCTGACCCCTCATCGGAGTCAGAATCAAACTCGTATCTGGGAAAGGGAACAGAGGGCTTGATGTTATCCAGGCCCTTCAAGTCATAAAACTTGAAGGCCTTCCCCCTGCATTCCCGGAACCCCTGATGGTAGGAGTCCAGAGTCGCTTCGATGATCTCCTCCCTGAAGGCAGCGGACGCCTTGAAGTTTGAAACGGCATTCGTCATCTCCTTCTTGGCCTCCTCCGCCTCTGCGGCTGCCGCTGCGACCTGGGCCCTGGACTCCTTCAGTTGAGCCTCCAACATGCGGACCCTCTTCTCCAGACGGTCCACGAGAGGCTCATCATCACCGCCCGATTTGAAGAATTCCAAATTCCTCTTCCTTTTGGGGTCGACGGCCCTCCTCTTCGCTGCCAGTCAAAGCTCGGAGGTGCTAAACCTCATTTTTGACTGAAATGCTGGGAAGGAAGGAGAAGTCTGAGAGGATGGTGACCCTTGGCAGCAGAGGACAAGGTCCTATTTATAGAGAGCCTGCACCCACGATCGATTGCGGGGAGGCATGCTCCACATCTTTTCCCAGCCATATCAGAGAGTGCCACATGTCCAAGCGACGCTTCGAGAACCAGAAGACTGCATGAGGGTCATTCTCGGGACAATTACTGCTAGCGCTTCGAATCCGGAGGAATTTCAATCGTGCGGAAGTGACATTAATGGCCCCTTTTTGGAAAAAGAAGACATGGCGGCACACAAGGTACAAGAAAATGTGACTGTACAAATATCGATACACTGCATGGACAATGAAAATCGCGATCAAACTTCCCCAATCACCGGTCGACGAAGAGTTGATGTCTGTCTACCCCAACGGACAGGTTTAGTTGTGAGAGGAAGATAACACTAGCCTAATCAACCATAGACGATCTTCGACAATGGAGTTCTAACTTATTTCGAAGTTCGTCTTCGTCAACTACCAATCAAACGGCCTTCGGCCATGACCGTTCGACCAAGCAGAAGAAGGAATAGTAAACCTTGTCTAAGCTACATCTAAGAACACAACATAGCACATGCAGGAGAAGAAAAAGTTACTTCAAAACCCGAAGAAGTTGTCATACAAAAACCATTGACGGTACAAAAAAGAAAACACACCTAAAGCTACTTAGATTATTCAACATCAACTGGAGGAGACCCAACACCACAGGATTGAAGCAACTTGTCAACCTGCGCAGAAAGGATCTCGTCAACTTGGGCCGGGATCGGAGAACCTTCAGCTTGGACTTCCTCAGCCTGAACCTCTTCCTGAACCAAGATTAGAGTTGGAGCCACCCCCAGATCTTCGATTGAGGCAGGGGCCTCCTCACCTAGACACGGCGCCTCTTTGGCCTCTTTCGCAGCCTCCGCCTCCTCTTCTTCCTCTTCTTCTTCTTCGGCTATGTTAAAGAAAGGGATGCCGGAAAGATCAAGGTAGGGGAAGTCCTCCTTTACCTTGGAAAGTCCGTCGTTGAAGTCATGCTGATAGCCGTACAGGGATGCTTCATTCATCTTCTCTTGGAATTGTGAAGACTTTTTGAAGTCTGCTACAGCATCATCCTCCAGCTTTCACAGGGACGCGGACTCTCTCTTGGCCGCTTCGGACTCCAGAACTACCTCTTCGGCCTTCCTAGCAGCTTCCTCTGCTGCCTTGATCAAACTCTCTATCTTTTTTTGATTCTCCTTGGTGGCTTGCTCCAAGGAGTCGACTTGCTTTTTGCTCTTCCTCCACCCTGCCCCTTGCTCCGCTATTATCAAATGGGCACTTTTTAGTTCACCCTTCAGCTCATGAACCTCGTCGTTCACCCGAACGAGGCTATTCTCCATAGACTGCCTCAACTCTTCAGCTACTTCTTTTACGGCCTTGGCAGTATGGAGATCCTCCTTGAGGCCATGAATGAGGTTGTCAACATTTCCTAGGCCCTCCTCCATAAAGGTAAGGTTGTAGACCAACTGCATTAAAATATGGAGTTATGAATCGAACAATGCTCAGAGCAAAGGAGACGGCAATGACCATACCTGTTGCAGGATGGAAAAAGCAGAATCGGACACCCTAAGAAGGTTCCGACTTTGGAGAACTGCCAAGTCGTGAGGCAGCAATGTGCTCTTCAGTGCCTGCCTGGCTACGCCAGGGACCAGTAGTCCCCCCGTAGGTGAAAGCTCCGAAGAATTCGCGAAACAGCTTCTAGCTGGGGAAGCCCCATGGGCGAACTCTCCCTCCACTTGCTGTGCTTCGTCCCTATCAACTGTAGGGGGGCAAGGTGGTGGCACATCCACCGCCTGAGGAAGACTCTCCCTTATGCGAACCGGGGAGGTAACCGCCCGTGGAACTTCAACTGGACGAGATCCTGACGGGGCCCCTTCCGTGGGTACCACATCTTCCCTTGAGGTCCCCCGGGAAGATGAAGTGCTCCGATCCCCCTCAGGACTATCTCTTCGAGCCTTCTTCCGAACTGCCGACCTTGTGAGAGGGGCTTGAGCTACCCTCTTCTCAGAAGTTTGATGGAGCCAGCTTACACCAGGCTTCATTCTGCCACCTACAAGCAGAAAAGTTTCTTTAAGTCGACTAAGCTACAACAAAGACAGGGGAAGAGGGGTAAAAATCTCTGCCACTATACCTAATATGGAGAACTTGCTAATCCCTGCAAGATAGAGATTTCTCTCCTCCAATAACTCACGGATAGGGGCGACTTCTGAATTAATCAGAAGATTGTAATCCAATTGGTCAGCTGCCAAGACCTTCTTCCCATCATTGGCAGTTAAACGAGGCTTCTTCCAAACAGTGTCGAAGCCCCATAGATCAATGGACAGTATAAACACAAAAATAGGTTTCCACCCGTGGATGGCACTGGGCATGTCCTTGATGACCTTGCAGCCCGATCGAGGGCCGATTACCCACCATCCGTTGCTATGGAAATCCCTCTTGAGTATAAAAAAAGCTATGAATAAATTGGTCCTAGGTTCTATGTTTGCAATGCTGCACAAGACCAGAAATCCACAGATGTTCCGGATACTGTTCGGGATCAACTGCGCCGGCACCACTTGGTACAGACGAAAGATTTTGATGAAGAAAGGGTGTAGGGGAAATTGAAGGCCAGCCTTCAGATGATCTTCGTACATGGCTAAGCACCCGGGGGGAGGTTTGTTCACCCATTCCTCAGATGCGGGGAGGACAAAAGGGAACCCCTTGGGAATGCGATAGCGTTCCCGAAGAAGGGCCATCTTTCCTTAAGAAACCGAACTAGAGACCGACTCTGGACCTACTATGTCACTGGCCCCCGAGGGCTCAACTTGTCCCCCCTGACTTTCTATAGTTTCTTCCATGATAAAAGAATGAAACGAAAAGGTAGAAGGAAGATTCTACCTGCGGAATAGACTGGTAGTCAAGAACAGGGAAGGCTGAGCGAAGAATGAGGCGAGGTTGAAGAAGCTTCTTTAGTCGGACCTTCTCTCTTCCCAAAAGGAAACCAGGGGCCTCTGAAGTCCTACCAGGTTGATTTGATAAAGGGTTACCTAGGAAGGTAACCCATCTTGAACCAGCGACCAGGATGAAGCGCATTCATTATCCAACGGGCAGGGAGAAGCCACCATAACCACCCAAATCTCAACCGAAAGATTGGTTGGACCACCACGCAACAGGCAAGGAAGAGACGGCCCCAGGGCCGCTCGCTCTTTCCTTCTCCCCCAACCAGGGAGTGATAGCTGTCCACCGCCTAATTCCCAAATCAACCAGGAGTCATGATGAGTAGTCTAACCAGAGATCTCATGATCATCCACTATACTATCTCCTAGGAGGAAAACGACAAAGCATTGGTACTCTCACTTTTCGAGGCAAACCTTCGCTTTGAAAACTGAAAGTAGGGGGGCAACTGTTGGGGAATCCTAGTCTAAGTACGAACTGAACACTAGTTCGACTGACCGAAGACCTTTCCTTCGAACCAACGACTTCGGACCTAGAAAGAACAGGCCAACCATGGGCAACTCAAAACTCTCTGCCGGCCCATAACATCTGAAGGCAAGACCTTCGGATTATGTCTTCGGCCCTAACTGAAGACCAGGCTTCTCGTCGATTTTCGAAGACATTCTCTACGTCTCCTGCCGAAGACACGATCTCCGGCCCTTGATAAGCACCAAGTCCTCGACTCATGCAGAAGACAGGATCTCCAACCAAGAAGATCCGAAGACGGGGAGATTCCTAGTTGAATTATGAGAATCTCCTTAAACTGGAAAAATCTAGGGATGGGTCCACGATCTATCCCGGATAGGTAACAGTAACCAACGGTTGCTATCGACTATCTCCATGCCACGATCATGGCGTGCAACTCCAGCTGCCATGCCTCCAGTCTGACCGGAACTGCTCAATGACAGCCTACGATTGCCAATCATGGAGAGAAATTAACTCCCCCCAATCATTGGGAGAAGAACAGATTTGTAGGCCGGACGCTTCCTTATAAGTAGCGGTAAGAAGAAATGCTTGAGAGAGGTACACACACATACATACACGCACACTTTAAATTCAAAGAGCCTTTCCCTCTACTTCTGGAGGATCTTCTCCATTCTATGGATGGGGCCTGCCTCTAACTTAGGCATCGGAGTGTCCCCCGCTGGAGCAACTCCGGCAAGGGACCTGTTCTGTAGGTGAACCAGGGAGCGGTCCTGTGGTGCAGCAGCTCTGACCGGCCGAAGTAGGGATTCCATGCCAACAGATTGCATCATTGGAGGGCTCAGATCATGCCAAAACAAAGTTTTTATTTGTTCCTATCCTACAACCATGCTCTCTTATTGGGTCATCACCTAGTTAGGTTTTGAATTGCTTGATTGCAATAAGCCAAGTGCCCCATTGTATGCCAGGACCTCGCTGGAAGTGCTCCCATGCGTTGTTGCCACCGCTAGTGCTATCGAAGCTCACCGATGCTACTACCATCACCACGGAGGCTGTCTTCCTCCTGCTCAGGTGCTCATCCATGGCCATGGACTACATCAATATCTTCATCATCGAAGATAGTCCTCGCCATCAATTGTTCACTACCTTCATTGCTTCACTAGAGCCGCCAGCACTGCCGAAGCCATTGTGGCCTTCTTGGATGCTCCCACGTGTCATGCCATCACATCCATCATCGGGATCATCATCTTCACTATCAGCACAGTCACCATTGCCATCGCCATTTGCCAGCACCACTGTTGCCATCCCATGCACCGAACGTTGCCGTTGACCTCCGCTAGCACTGTCTATGCATCAGGTGGCCGTCAATGGTGAGAAACCCATTCAACCTAATCCATGGACCACGACTTCGATTTATACACTAAGCAACCAGTCCACAAACATGGGCCCCCCCTCTTGTAAGCATGAATTGAGTTGAATGAATGAAAGTCCCTTGTTTGAATTCTCTTTCATTTTGCCTAGTTCTCTTAAGTTCTTCCTAAAATTTTGAGTGCTTTTTTTGATTTTCTTTAGAGTGTTGAATTTGATCCTAAATTGGAGTGAGTGCTTTGAGTTTTGGAGTGCCATAGTTCCATTTCCAAGTTCTTCTACACAAAATCCAAATAGCCCAAGAAGAGGAGGAAGTGCTGCCCAAAAAATTCCAGCAATTCTCTTCACTTCTCTAATTAATTCCTTCATTTTTCCCTCCATTTCTTTGAATTTTGACCTCACCTTGACTCTTTGCAGGTTCTTCTTGGTGATTTGAAGATAAAGATGAAGGCTCCATGCCAAGGATCCAAGCTCCAATGGTGAATCCAAGAAGGGAATGGAGATCTTGCCTCTAGCCTTCAATTTTTTGAGTGGTGAGTGTTATGTTGGGAATTGTGTCCCAAAGCCAATCGCCTGGGTTGTAGGCGGTTGAGCTAAGTATTGTACTTTTTCTTTGAATTAATAAAATTATTTTTTGGCAGCTCATCACATACTAAATTTTCCTGAAATGAACTCTTTCCATGTGATGAAGTCCTTAGGACTACACCGACTTCGATACAGAGAGGATGTATCGAGTGGTCCTTAAACCCTGTTCACAACCAAAGGATATATTGTACTGGATGGCAATATATCAAGTATAGGTTGTTGTAGTTCACATCGTTTGGTTGTCCTCTTGACCAAATGAGTGTGGTGACACTGATATGATCTACAAGTGGGATATGTGATATCTTATTGAACGTGACTCCGTGCAGCCCCTTTCTGCCAAAGGGATACTCACGATTGGATATGGGTATATGTGTCCCTCCGACCTGAGGTCATCACGATAGCTTGCAAGCAACTCCCTATGCTTTGGTGCCGGACTACCCGGATTTTTAATCCGGTGATGGAAGGTTTCTGGGTACAGGCAAGTACTTGTGGAGCAGTGATGGACCAAGATGAAATTGACCTGTCCAAATAGTTTGGATCGAATGTCTCGTAATATCTCAATTTAGCAAATCCTCGTCCGGGGTACTCCTAGTGAAGAGTCACTGGGCTTGCAAGGTTGAGACACGTAGTCACTGACTCAGTCTGGGTTGGCAGCCCAATATCAGCCGTCCTGAGCATTAGAGGTCAAAGGGATGAATTATACGGTAACCATATGCCAGAGGTTCGATAGTTTGCTTCCGCATCTTTGACCTATCCGGACGCCAGGACCCATTGCTAGATGGTTTCCTGTACTGGTACTAGAATTGTTCCAGTGCTACCGTTTAGGTTCGAACCTATGAGGTCACACGCCATAGAGGATTACTCTCTGATCCGAATACCGATTACGATTGAGAATCGTCTCGGTTTTAAGGTCACGGTATTTTTTTAGCACTCTTTTCCCTGACTTGCCCTTGTCCGTGTCAACAAAAATTTGTTCCGGGCTGACCTGGACTACACCAGGATTTTTCTGAATCAGTTTTGAACTGATTCGGAGCTCGTTTCGGCCTTCAAATAGTTGTGAACCAATTTTAATCCCTTGAACCAATTTTAATTGGGTTTAAACTGGTTCTATTGGATTGAACCAAGAGGTTTAAAAAGGGGTTGACCGGTTTTGGTTGGACCGTTTTTGAACTGGTGGTTTTTTCTCCACTTGGACCGTTTTACACGGTAAAACGCTGGGAGAAAAACCATGCATCTGAAGAAGGCCAATCATCGCTGGGCGTTGTCCCTTCCTCTCCTTCCACCCGCTGCCATTCCTCCTTTGTTTATTGCTGGTTTAATGGGTGAAACACAGTCGGGTTTTCTTCCTCTCCCTGTCTCTCCATTATCTTCCCTGCTGTTCTTTTTATAAACCCTCTGCAGCCCTGTTTCAGTAGCCAATTTTTTTTACCGTGAGAAGAGAGGAAACTAACAAGGGAGTTCTTTCTTTTGAAGGGGTGAGAACTTGTTCTTCGTGCTTCTTCCTTGGAGAACTTCCACTACCCTTCCACTAGTGACTTTGAGGTCTAGGTATTGGTGAGAGTTTGGGAGAGAAAACTCCTTAATTCCCTGTTCTAATTTCTGCTCAATCGGAGGAAAAACCAAATATGTTTTGGAGAAAACAGTGACAGAAATCCGTGTTCTGTTCTTGCACTTCCTCCCACCGTTCCAAGGTTTCCGGTGACTAGCATCGCGCAAGAGGCTGGATCAGAGGAGCCCAAGGCGTGTCCCCCCTCTAGAGGGTGTTCACGTGAACACCTGAGAGCTGGTTGATCATCCATAGCTGCTGGTTTGTTGCTCTGTTTTTTAGGTTGCAGAAATTCCTATTGCAGAATTTTGAAGAGAGGAAGAATCAATCCAAACGATGTTGGATGATCGATCCATTTGCACTCCCTTGAAGGAAGAACAAGCAAGAAGTTCCCTTGCTTTTGGTGCTGGAAGTGAGACCAAGAAGTTGGCCATTTTTGTTTTGCTTTGCTGCAGTTTTTGGAGGAAAAGAGAACACCATCTCAACGTGCTGGAAGAAGAAGACAGAAATAAATTTATTCCTGTTATCCCAGCAATTCCAGTAGATATCCTAGGGTTATTCCAACAGGAATAAGGTAATTATTTCTAGTTTTATTTTTCATGCATGCCTAGATCTAGGTTTATATAATTGTTTATAAATATTACATGCCCTTGTTCATGCCTAGTTTTGCCTATACATGCATCCGGAATATGTTAGATCCTGTGCGAAGTAGGTAGTTTTTGCTGTTATTTTAAAATAGTTTTAAAATACATACCTGCTCCCTGCTGTTGCATGCTTAGTGTAGGCACCTGCAACACCCGTGGAGTTTTCTTTCAGTGGTATCAGAGCCAGGTTCAGATGTAGCATTTCTTGATCGCATGTATAGTTGATTAAAATGTTTAATCTTTTGTATTGTAAATCATAAGGTATGATTAGAGAGTACTTTTAGGAACCTAGTTGAGACCTTCACCATGACCGTGTATCTTTGACACGATGCGGATCGTCTATGTTGGCCTCTTCAGAAGGATCCTTTAAGGAAATCTTGGAATTAAAATTGTTTTAATTCAAATACATGTTTGGCATGTCTGATATTTTTCTTTTGGGCAATGTAATGTTTATAACAGAATAATCTAGATATGATGCATCAGTGGATATGTAAAAGGAGTTTTACATGTTTTTAATTAAAATTATTTTAATTAAAATGATTGGCTTATATTCAAACAATTTTAAATTGTATGATTAATTAAATGACAAGTTATTTTAGGGTTTATGAAATCTAATGTCATTTAAATAAGCCAATTGGGTTAATTGGGTTAGCTGTCTAATTGGGTCCATAAGTAGATTAGACCTAAGTTTAGTTGAACCGGATAACAAGAAGATTAAACAAAAGTTGTTTAAGGCCCTTCTTTAGAACTATCTAATAGTTAGAGTAGTTGATCAGTTCATCTAAAATGGATCCAATTAGTGGCTCAGTGGACGCCCGAGTCTTTAGGCTAGTCTGATCGAGTCTGGTAAACCGACTGGTGTCAAGGTAGGTTTGGCAGTGTGATCGTGGTTGTATGAGGCTACCTCTTTCTTGGCCAACTTGGTTGGTGTCTAGGAAAGATGGTTAATGGCGGATACTCACCCATGATCTCACCTACCTGGCTAGTCGAGTCGACCAGAACTAATTGGAAAAGCTCAATGACTCGAGTTAACCCATGTCACCTAGGTTGATCGGTCTGGCTGATCTATAGGTGCCCATGGATCATTTGTTGATTTATTTCAACCCTCTTGGAATATAATTGATTCAGCGGGAGGTTGATCCATGTCCTTGTCTTTTCTTTTGTCATAACTAAAATTCCTCTAAAATTATTAGGTCCTTAAAAAGACTAAGTCAAAGAGTTGACAGTGTCTTAGCCTCCCATTAAGTTAGATAGAAATGTATCCACTAGCTTGGTGTGCATCGGCAATTCCATAGAACGGGTGTACATCTGGTGACTGGAATTTCTATCTGATTAATGATGGTTTAGTGCAACCTCCTTAACGGGACCAGGTAGGCCGACCATAGTCGGGCTTGGTCTTTAGTTAGCTGAAGCATTGGATTTGTCATTTTAATGGTTGGACCTAACCAGAGACTCGCAATAGGAGGCCCCTAGGCCGATTGGGGTGTTTTTTGGGGCAAAATAAAATACTGAAAATTGTTTAAGAAAACAATTGGTTTACGAACCTACCTTTAGGCTCGTATGGGTGAGCTGGCCATAGTCGGGCTCATGCGAGGCCTATTGGATTTCAGTACCCACTTGAAAAAGTGTTTTCACAGATTGGAGTTAGAGGCTACCAATCTGAAAAATTAGTGGGAGAAACCTTTAGACTAAAGTCCAAGTCTTTTGGTTAAAATTATTAATTCATACACTAATTTGGTCTTATTTTCTTTTCAGATGTCTTCTAATTTATCGCTCTGATCACTTCTCGATAACGAGAAGTTAAAGGGTCACAACTTCGATAGTTGGTATCGAAGATTAAGAATCGTTCTGGAGCATGAACAGATCCTATATGTGATAACGGATCCGACACCTGAAATCCCTCCCGCTAATGCACGGAGTGCGGTCAAAGACGCTTATCTGAAGTGGGTCTCTGATCGGACTACTGTCCGATGTATTATATTAGCGACGATGAACGACGAGTTCAGTCGCAAATTCGAGAAGGCCCAACCTGATGAAATCCTTCAAAAGTTGAAGGAATCCTTCAGCACCCCGGATGATGTAGAACGGTACAAAGTGTCTTGTACCATCTACAACTCCAAGATGCCGAATGGTGGTTCAGTCACTGATCATGTATTGTACATGATCGAGTTGATTGAAAAACTGGGCAAACTCGGATGCCCCTTGCACGAGCAGCTCGGTAAGGATGCGATCCTGAATTCTCTTCCCTCCTCCTATCTTGATTTTCTCGATCATTATAGAATGAACAAACCTGCAGTCAACTACCATGGTCTTTTGGGGTTGCTGCAGACTTTCGAGAAAGACCACCAACTGAATAAGGGGGTGGTGAATTTAATGGGAGGTAGTAGAGGTCGTCGTCCCTTTAAGAAAGGGAAGAAGAAAATAAATAAAAAGGAAAAGAAGGTGCAGAATGGTCCTGGCCCTAGTCAGACCAGGAAGTATAAGGCTGATCAATCTTCTGCAGAGTGCTTCTACTGCAAGAAGAAGGGACACTGAAAGAGGAACTGTCCTCTTTATATTGCGTCCCTTGATCCGAACAGGCCGAGGAAGCAGAAGTCTGCTGAACAAGGTATTTATATGATAAAACCTTGTAATTACTTAATTGTTGATACTACTAAATGGGTATTGGATACTGGTAGTCCAATTCATGTTTGTAATTCATTACAAGGACTTCAAGTTAGCAGAAGATTTGAAGATGGAGAACAGTTTCTGAGCATCGGGAATGGAAATCATGTTCCAGTACTGGCGGTCGGAGTCCTGCGTCTTGTCTTTGAGTCTTGTACTGTCGAACTAGTCGATTGTCACTATTGTCCTAGTTTCATTATGTGCATAATCTCTGTAGGCCTTTTGGCCAATTGTGATTTTAAACTATCAATAAAAGGAGATTTTTGCAATGTTATTTTGAATAACTCTGTTATAATGAAAGCTAGATTAAAATAATGGCATATATGTACTATCAAGGCCTGTTAGTGTAATGTACACTTCCAGCAAACGCCCAAGATTAGATAATGTCAATGATTTGTATCTTTGGCACTGTAGGCTAGGTCATATTAACCAAAATAGGATAAACAAGATGCAAAAAAATGGACTCCTCGAGGTCAGTGATTCTGAATCACTGCCCACTTGTGAATCCTGTTTACTTGGTAAAATGACCAAGTCACCTTTTACTGGAAAAGGTGAACAAGCTACAGAACTTCTAAGTCTAATACATACTGATGTATGTGGACCGATGACAGTTAATGCCAGAGGACACAAATATTTCATTACTTTTACAAACGATCTTTCAAGGTTCGGTTGTCTTTTTATTGAGACATAAGTCTGAGTCGTTTGAAATGTTCAAACGATACTGTAATGAAGGAGAAAAGCAAACTGGAAAAAGTATTAAAACCCTTCGATCTGATCGGGGTGGTGAATACTTATCTGGTGAATTTTTGACATATCTAGAGGAGAATGGAATTCTCTCACAGTGGACTCCTCCAGGAACACCACAGTTGAATGGTGTGTCCGAAAGGAGGAATCGAACCTTGTTGGACATGGTTCGATCCATGATGGGCTTTGCAACTCTGCCGCTATCCTTTTGGGGATATGCGCTTCAGACAGCCTGTTACTTGTTAAATAATGTTCCAAGTAAGTCTGTTGTCTCCACTCCGTATGAGATGTGGAATGGACGTAAACCCTCAATCTCACACCTTCGGGTCTGGGGTTGTCCGGCTTACGTAAAGCGTTTAGACTCAGACAAACTTGGTCCAAGGTCTGATCGATGTTTATTCATTGGTTATCCTAAGGAAACCAAAGGATATTTTTTCTACTTGGAGAATGAACAAAAGGTGTTCGTTGCTCTTAGAGCTATCTTTTTGGAAAAGGAGTTCCTTGAAGAAGGAACTATAGCCTCTAAGATTGAACTTGATGAAGTTCAGCCAATAGAAGAACCTGCACACTCTAAGGACATCGTAGAACCGGCTGTGATTGAATCACACCCAGAACCCATTAGGAGATTTGGTAGAATACCGTGTCAGCCGGATAGATACTACAGTTTCTTGGTCCGGGATGGCGATCCCATTGAGCTCGATGAGAACAATGAGGATCTGATCACCTATATGGATGCACTTCAGAGATCTGACTCTGAGGCATGGCTTGGAGCCATGCGATCCGAAATGGAGTCCATGGAAATCAACAATGTTTGGACATTGGTTGATCCGCTTGAAGGAATAAAACCCATCGGGTGTAAATGGATCTTCAAGAGGAAAAGGGGCGCAGATGGGAAGGTAGAGACCTATAAAGCCCGTCTGGTTGCCAAGGGGTATCGTCAGCGATATGGTATCGATTATGACGAGACTTTCTCCCCTATGGCAATGCTCAAGTCCATTCGGATCATGCTTGCTTCGGTAGCATATTATGATTACGAGATCTGGCAGATGGATGTCCGAACCGCTTTCCTAAATGGGGAGCTGGAAGAGGAGGTGTATATGATACAGCCTGAAGGGTTCACATCCACAGATGAATCAAAAGTATGCAAGTTACAGAGGTCCATCTATGGACTCAAGCAAGCGTCTCGAAGTTGGAACTTATGGTTTGATAGGTGTATCAAATCGTATGGCTTCGTTAGGAACGGAGAAGAACCATGCATCTATAAATGGGTTAATGGTTCTGTGATTGTATTCCTAGTACTGTATGTTGACGACATTCTCTTAATCGGGAATGATGTCGCAGCATTACAAGGAATAAAGGTCTAGTTATCATCTCAGTTCTCCATGAAGGACTTGGGTGAAGCTTCTTACATACTATGTATGAAGATCTATAGAGATAGATCTAAGAAGCTTTTGGGATTGTCCCAGTCTATGTACATTGACACCATGCTGAAACGGTTCAGCATGGAAAATTCCAAGAAAGGCTATCTCCCGATAGGTTCTGGAATTACTCTTTCCAAGAAAGATTGTGCGACAACTCCTGAGGAAAGAGAGTGCATGAGTAGAGTACCTTATGCTTCTGCAGTAGGCTCTATCATGTATGCTATGACTTGTACTAGACCAGACGTAGCGTACTCACTAGGAGTAGTGAGTAGATACTAGTCTGACCCAGGTGAGGCGCATTGGAAGGTGGTTAAGTCCATCCTTAAGTATTTGAAAAATTCTTAAGAAATACTAAAGATCAATGGCTGATTTATGGAGAACCTGACTTGAAACTTGTGGGGTACTCTGACTCCAGTTTCCAGTCAAATAGAGATGATAGCAAGAGCATGTCAGGGTTTGTATTTATCCTGAATAGAGGAGCGATCTACTGGAAAAGTTCCAAGCAGGCAACTGTTGTAGACTCGGTATGCGAAGCAGAATACATTGCAGCATCAGATGCAGCAAAGGAAGCTGTGTGGTTACGGAAGTTCTTTGGAGAGCTAGGGGTGGCACCTTCCTAGATGGTCCTGTTCCGGTGTATTGTGACAGCACTGGAGCCATTGCTCAAGTTAAGGAGCCTAAAGCTCATCACTGCACCAAGCACATTCTGCGGCGCTACCACCTCGTGCAAGAGATCGTAGAATGAGGTGACATCAATCTTCTGAAGATCGATGGAAAAGAAAATCTGGCCGACCCCTTCACTAAAGCCCTCGGAATAAAAGAGTTCGACTATTGTAAATGGGAAATGGGTATTAGATACTCTTCTGATTGGCTTTAGTACAAGTGGGAGTTGTTGGGAATTATGTCCCAAAGCCAATCGCCTGGGTTGTAGACGGTTGAGCTAAGTATTGTACTTTTTCTTTGAATTAATAAAATATATTTTTTGGCAGCTCATCACATACTAAATTTCCCTGAAATGAACTCTTTCCATGTGATGAAGTCCTTAGGACTACACTGACTTCGATATAGACAGGATGTATCGAGTGGTCCTTAAATCCTGTTCACAACCAAAGGATATATTGTACTGGATGGCAATATATCAAGTATAGGTTGTTGTAGTTCACATCGTTTGGTTGTCCTCTTGACCAAATGAGTGTGGTGACACTGATGTGATCTACAAGTGGGATATGTGATATCTTATTGAACGTGACTCCGTGCAGCCCCTTTCTGCCAAAGGGATATTCACGATTGGATATGGGTATCTGTGTCCCTCCGACCTGAGCTCATCATGGTAGCTTGCAAGCAACTCCCTGTGCTTTGGTGCTGGACTACCCGAATTTTTAATCCGATGACGGAGGTTTCTGGGTACAGGCAAGTACTTGTGGAGCAGTGATGGTCCAAGATGGAATTGACCTGTCCAAACAGTTTGGATCGAATGTCTCGCAGTATCTCAATTTAGCAAATCCTCGGCCGGGGTACTCCTAGTGAAGAGTCACTGGGCTTGCAAGGTTGAGACACGTAGTCGACTGACTCAGTCTGGGTTGGCAGCCCAATATCAGTCGTCCTGAGCATTAGAGGTCAAAAGGATGAATTATACGGTAACCATATGCCAGAGGTTCGATAGTTTGCTCCCGCATCTTCGACCTATCCGGATGCCGGGACCCATTGCTATATGGTTTCCTGTGCTGGTACTAGAATTGTTCCAGTGCTACCGTTTAGGTTCGAACCTATGAGGTCACACACCACAGAGGATTACTCTCTGATCCGAATACCGATTATGATTTAGAATCGTCTCGGTTTTAAGGTCACGATATTTTTTTGAGCACTCTTTTCCCCGACTTGCCCTTATCCGTGTCAACAGAAATTTGTTCCAGGCTGACCTGGACTGCACCAGGATTTTTCTGAATCAGTTTTGAACTGATTCGGAGCTCGTTTCGGCCTTCAATTGGTTGTGAACCAATTTTAATCCCTTGAACCAATTTTAATTAGGTTTGAACCGGTTCAATTGGATTGAACCAAGAGGTTTAAAAAGGGGTTGACCGGTTTTGGTTGGACCATTTTTGAACCGGTGGTTTTTTCTCCACTTGGACCGTTTTACACGGTAAAATGCTGGGAGAAAAACCATGCATCTGAAGAAGGCCAATCATCGCTGGGCGTTGTCCCTTCCTCTCCTTCCACCTGCTGCCATTCCTCCTTTGTTTATTGCTAGTTTAATGGGTGAAACGCAGCCGGGTTTTCTTCCTCTCCCTGTCTCTCTGTTATCTTCCCTGCTGTTTTTTTATAAACCCTCTGCAGCCCTGTTTCAGTAGCCAATTTTTTTTACCGTGAGAAGAGAGGAAACTAACAAGGGAGTTCTTTCTTTTGAGAGGGTGAGAACTTGTTCTTCATGCTTCTTCCTTGGAGAACTTCCACTACCCTTCCACTAGTGACTTTGAGGTCTGGGTATTGGTGAGAGTTTGGGAGAGAAAACTCCTTGATTCCCTGTTCTAATTTCTGCTCAATCGGAGGAAAAAGCAAATCTGTTTTGGAGAAAACAGTGACAGAAATATGTGTTCTGTTCTTGCACTTCCTCCCACCGTTTCAAGGTTTCCGGCGACTAGCATCACGTGAGAGGCCGGATCAAAGGAGCCCAAGGCGTGTCCCCCCTCTAGAGGTTGTTCACGTGAACACCTGAGAGCTGGTTGATCATCCATAGCTGCTGGTTTATTGCTCTGTTTTTCAGGTTGCAGAAATTCCTGTTGTAGAATTTTGAAGAGAGGAAGAATCAATCGAAACGATGTTGGATGATCGATCCATTTGCACTCCCTTGAAGGAAGAACAAGCAAGAAGTTCCCTTGCTTTTGGTGCTGGAAGTGAGACCAAGAAGTTGGCCATTTTTGTTTTGCTTTGCTGCAGTTTTTGGAGGAAAAGAGAACACCATTTCAACGTGCTGGAAGAAGAAGAAGACAGGAATAAATTTATTCCTGTTATCCGAGCAATTCCAGCAGATATCCTAGGGTTATTCCAGCAGGAATAAGGTAATTATTTCTAGTTTTATTTTTCATGCATGCCTAGATCTAGGTTTATATAATTGTTTATAAATATTACATGCCCTTGTTCATGCCTAGTTTTGCCGATACATGCATCCGGAATATGTTAGATCCTATGCGGAGTAGGTAGTTTCCGCTGTTATTTTAAAATAGTTTTAAAATACATACCTGCTCCCTACTGTTGCATGCTTAGTGTAGGCACCTGCAACACCCGCGCAGTTTTCTTTCATGTTACCCTTCCACTTGAGCTTAATTTCTCTTCATTGTTGGGAAGAAAACCTCTTGATCCTTAGATCTGAGGTCATTAAAGGTTGCTTAGCCTAGTTGAGGGTTTCTATGCCCTTAGATCCTATCTTTTAATTTTTTTGAAAGGAAGCTTGCACAAGGGTGTCAGATTTTCTGCTCACCTAGTCTCTAGCTCGAATTTCTTCATCCCTTCCACCTATTAATTCAGCCATATTTGGAGCTCAAATGCTGATATATTGTTGCTAGGTAAGTAGATCACATCCCCACACACCCATTTCATCAAATTCGTCCCCCATCACATCTAGATCTTAGTTTCCCTGGAAATAAGTGAAGCCTAGAATTATATAAAAGAACTTTTTGTCCATGTATAAAAGATTTTCTAAAAATTGCTTGGTCATTGAAACCCTTAGTTTATTTCTTATAGATTTTTGCAATCTTGTAGGCTTCATTTCTAATCTTCTTAAGTTCATCTATTTGTAATTTTCTTTGGCCTTCGACTACATCCAAATCCATGTTCACTTATTTTATGGCCCATATCGCCCTATATTTTAGTTCTACTGGCAAGTGATATATGGAGACATTCCTAAGTTGATCTTGAAGGCAGTGCGATAAATCCATAGTGCATTTACTAGTTTCAATGACCAGTCTTTTCTATTAGAGCTTACAATCTTCTCTAGGATTTATTTGATTTGACGGTTGGAAACTTCAACTTGCCCACTTGTCTATGGGTGATTGGGGGTGGCCATCTTATGGGTGATATCATATTTCTTCATCAATGATGCAAAATATCGATTATAAAAGTATGTTCCATGATCACTGATGATAGTCTTTGGAATACTAAAGCGAGAGAGAATATGTTCTATAAGAAATTTTATAACAATTTTGCTATCATTGGATTTACAAGGTACTGCCTCTACCCACTTGGAAACATAATCTATGGCTACTAAAATATACTTGTTTCCAAAAGATTTTGGAAACGGTCCCATAAAGTCTATTCCCGATACATAAAAAATTTGTACAATTAAGATTAGATTCATAGGCATCATATCTCTCTTAGTTACTAGCTTACCTGCTGGCACCTAATACAATTTTTGTAATATTCATAAACATCTTTAGATAGGTTAGGCCAATAGAATCCATATTGAAGCACTTTTGCCACTATTTTTTTAGCTCCAAATTAACTACCATAAGCTTGGTCATGGCAAAAGGATAATATGCTCTTAACTTCTTGATTTGGGATGCATCTTGTAATGATTAGGTCAGAATATTATTTAAATAAATATGGGTCATCTCAAATAAAGTACTTGAAAGAAAAATCAATTTTTATCTTGAGTAGTCCAGTGCATGGGAATTTTTATGGTGGCTAAATAATTAACTGTATCAGTATACCATGATTCTATGGCTACTGATAAATTATTCATCAAAAAAGGACTCACTGATAGGTAGCTCCTTAGTAGGTGTGATCGCTAGCCTAGACAGATGATCAGCTACTATATTTTTAGCACCCTTTTTGTCCTGATCTCTAGGTCAAATTCTTGTAAGAGCGAGACCTATCTGATTAAGCATGCCTTAGCCTCTTACTTTGAAAGAAGGTACCTAATAGCTGAGTGATCAGCATAAATGATCATATGAGATCCCACTAAATAAATCTAAATTTTTCTAATATAAATATCATAACTAAAAATTTCTTTTCGGTAGTCGAGTAGTTAAGCTATGCATCATTTAAGATCTTACTGGCATAATAAATTACTCAAGATAACCTTCAATTCTTTGACCTAGGATAGCTCCTATGGCATGATCAGATGGGTCATAATGAGCTCAAAAGTTTGAGTCATGAGATTAATTCTTTTTTTAAATATTCAAAAAACTCGAGATATTTAGGTGTAAAATCAAATTTAGCTTCTTTGGCTAATAAGTTAGTCAATGGTCGAGCCACTTTACTAAATTTTTTTATAAATCATCTATAAAAGTCATATGTCCAAGGAATGATCTAATTTCTTTGACTGATTTATGTGGGGGCAAATTTGTAATGAAATTCATCTTGGCTTTATCTACTTCTATGCCCCTTTTCGAAATCACATAGCCATGGACTATGCCTTCCTTCATCATGAATTGACATTTTTTTCTAATTCAATACTAGATGTTCTTCCATACATCTCTAAAACTGATCTAAGATGATATAATATTTAGAAAAATAGATCTAAAAGATGGAAAAGTCATCCATAAAAAAATCTCAAGGAACCATTTGACCATATCATAAAAAATACTAATAATGTACCTTTGAAAAGTGGATAGTGCATTACAAAGCCAAAGGACAAACATCTTAAAGGTTGTTAAGAAAAGTGTCCTAAAGCCAATCATCTGATTGTAGATGGTTGAGCTATCTCATAAATGTATATGAATTATTAATAAAATAAATATTATTTTTGGTAGTTTAATACTATTTATCATTTTCTTGTGAACTCTAATGTATTGAAATCCTTAGAACTAGATTGATTCAATAAAAGAGGATTTATCGAGTAGTTCTTAAATTAGTGCATAACCAAATGATGCATTGTTACCTAGGATGATAATATTTATCGAGAATAGGTCGATGTGTGCCATATATGTTGGTTGTCCTCTTAACCAAGAAGTGTGGAGATAGTGGTATGACATACATGTGAGTGTAGGAGTATATCTTACTAAATAATGACCATTTCTATAAAGTACTCTACTATCAAAAGTGTCTTGCAAAAGGATATGAATATATTTGTCTCTCTGACATGAGCCTATCATGGTGACTTAATAAGCAACTCACTGTACTTTGGTACCAGACTACCTAGATTCTTAATCCAGTGATGGAAAGTCTATGGGTGCAGTCAAGTACTTGTTGAGTCAGTGTTGAGTCAAGAAGGGATTGACTACTCCAAGATTTTGGAGATGATGCTCGATAGTGTTTCAATTTAGCAAAGCCTTGGCCAAGATAGTCCTAGTGAGGAGTCACAGGATTTAGTAGGTTGAGATATATAAGGATGCACTATTTAAAGTTGGTAGTTGACTCTGAATTCATTTTGAGCATTAGGTTAAAGGGATGAAATTATATGGTAATCATAGCATAGGTTCTTGAATATTGCTTTGCCATCATTTGACCTATCCGGATGTCGGGTACCATTGCTAGATGGTCATATCAATTAAATCAGAAAATTATTCCTGAGCTATTGGCTTAGTGTTTGAATCTATGAGGTCACACATAATAGAAGTTTTTGATTAATCATGATGACTAATCAATGATTGAGAATCATCAGGAATAAAATTATAAATATGATTAACAATTAACTCTATATAAATATTATAAATTAATAATATAATTAATTATTAATTAATTATAGAAGGATTAATTAGTAATTGGATTGTTAATTGGGTTAATATGATTGAGCAAAGAGATTTAAGTCTAGTCTAATTGGATTTGGTTCAATTATATTTCACCCTGTTATACGATGACCTAATTGCTAGGGGGTTATGTTCTTGATTTGATTCAGATTTATGGTGGTGTGGAGGCATTAATAGTGAAGAGGTAGATGGGTGATCATCAATAGCTCAAGAAGAAGATGGCCCATGAAATGGGCTCATGGACTGGGGTTAATGACTGCCATGGACCGCCCAACACTTCTATAGACCAAGCGACCGGTCCACCATGGACCAACTACTTTAAAATCCATGATAAAGCTTAATTACATTGATTTTTAAAAAAATTCTGGATCTATTTGAACTTCGATTTGAATATCATTTAAGCCATTGAATTCTAAAATTGAGCTCTTTCTATCCATGGATTCCTTTTCTACAAAACAATAATAAAAATATTAATTCTTAAAAAATATATCTCAATTAATATTTATTTTATTATTTAAATTAAAATATTTAATAGACTTATCACACCCCCTAACTTATTCATTACTAGTCCCTTAATAATGCAATTAAGTAATAACCAAGTTTCATTATGATCTTCTTTACTAAATTAGATCTAGGATTAAAGTTAAAAAAAGTTAGCTAGTATCACTAACTAAGAATTGAGTTTTCAAAGTAAATTTCTCGGTTAATACTATTAGAAACCTTTTAGAATTCATCCAAAGAGTGATGGCTAACTTAGCATTTCAGTACCAGCTTATAAAGAATAATTGTATTTTTGCTTATCACCTACTTTGGTCAATTTTCTATATATCCCTAAATTAAGCTCATAAATTGAGATAGCTTTCACACCATCTATTTTTTTTATTGGCAACTTCTTCACACTACCCACTTCTTGACATGAATAACGATGCTTACTTAGGTGAAGGTGTCCAGTTACTTGATGGGAAACTAATATTTAGAACTTTTCATTTTTTTAGGTAGGTAGCTTTTTCCTCAAATTCAAGTTTCTTTAAATAGGGTGTATATTAATTATCAATTTTTCAGTAATAGTTAAATCTTCAATTGACCTTACAACTAATTCCTACTTTATCTTGTCAATGTGCATGTGTAATGGAAGTTCTAATAGTCTTTAGGTAACCTAAGTAGGCAACTAAAAGTTTGACTAGCTAGTCTACTCCTTGACTTGCTATAGTCATTAGTAAATGTTGTTTAACTCTCTTATCTTTTTCTAGTCTATTTTGTCTAATTTTTTTTTCATGGCACATGATTTATAAAAAAAATTTAAAATTTTTAAAAATTTTCAAAGTATTTTAAAATATTTCTTAATTTTTTCTTTCAAAAGGTTTTTCTACCTCTAACTTAATTTTCATTATCCTTAATGGAGTAAGAAAAAATATGATAAATGAAACAAGGAGAGATATGACCTGGGCGAGATATGCATCATGTATTACTAGGAACAACCATGCAGAGTAGTCCATTATTCCTAAAAATAAAAATCACTAAAATAAAAGTTAGCAAAATAATAAAAATTTGGGTTGCCTTTCTAAAAGTGCTAAGTTTAATGTCTTCAACGAGATGTCATGGCTTACTCTGGTTCATGTAAAGTCATAGCCTCCCCAACTTTTTCAATGGCTAGTTCCAAGAATGGTTTTAGGGGTTATCCATTAACTTTGAAGATGGCACCATTACTTGGATTTTCAATTTCTATGGCTCCATACAGGAAGACTTCTTTCACTATATAGGGTCCAGTCCATCTAGATCTTAATTTTCCTAGAAATAAGTGAAGCCTTGCATTATATAAGAGAACTTTTTGTCCACGAGTAAGAGATTTTCTAAAAATAGCTTGGTTATGGAAGGCTTTAGTTCTTTCCTTATAAATTCTTGCATTCTCATATGCTTCATTCCTAATCTCCTTAAGTTTATCTAGCTATAGTTTTCTCTGGCCACCGGTTGTGTCTGAAAGGATTCCGGTGCAACACAGCGGAAAGATAATTTCAAAATGATGAAATTTACACCAAAACCCTTAGCCAGGATCTCCTTATTCAGGATTAAAACATATGAGAAACATGCAAACCCACACTATTAAAATTAGGGCACCAACCTGTTATCGCTAAACCCAATTTTGATGTAGGATCAAAACTTGATGTTGAATGACCCTTTTGAATTCACCAGGCGTCCAAATGTCCACCCTCCAATAGTGATCCACAAGAAAATTGATCAAGATGCTCGCTTCTTCAAAAGGTTCCTTTACTTGAATTCTTCTCCCAGAACTCAAGATGACTATGGTTGAAAAACTCCATGGCAGGGACTTCTTACTTCCTTTCTTTCTTCTTCCTCTCGCTTTCTTAAGACCTTGTCCTAAGAATACATTCTTGTCTTGAAGGAGGAGGAGGATTTAAGACACTAATGTCTTAATGTAAAGGAAATAGGAAATAGAGTATATCTTCTTTTCTTTTACCGTTCGAGAGATTCTTCTTATCTCTTGTTTTAGACTTGAGTTTCAACAGAGAAGAGAACTCTATAAAAGGGAAACTCTTGTGTCCTAAACAAGCTAAGGAGGAATCAGTCTCCTGGAAAGAAAAGACAAATAAAAAAAAAAAAAAAAAACTCTGTTGTACATTAGCCAAAACACCCGAGGCCTCTGTTCCTTAAATAGACTACAAAAAGTTGTCTTCTCAAAAGAACACAACTCTCCGTAAACACCATTCCCTTTTTTTTTCACGCCCCTTCCCTATTTTCTCACGCCCCATCCTTCCTTCTCACGGACTTCCAGATAAATCCCACGGCCTTTCTTAAAGGAAAAGTCGCGATGTTTTTAAAAGAAAGGAGTCACGAATTTAAATCTCTGAAGAGATGTTATTTCGCGCAACCGGGAAGCAACAGGCGCTTTCTTCCTTTCTTAAAAACCCATCAACCGTTGGATTCCCATCCAAGGGGGCATATTTGAGGCGCTAACTCTAAGAAAGGAGGCCGCCCCATCTTAATTCATCAGAGAATTAAGTGGGGCATGCCAAGAGTCCATGCGCCATGGACTCTTCCAAATGGCGCGCCAAGAGTCCATTAGCGCATGGACTCTTGGCATTTTGGCATGAAAATGCTAAGGGGCGGGTGGGGGGCCAGCCTAGGTGCATGGTTAGCCAATAGGGTTAGCCATAATCATTATAAACTCAATTAGGATCAAATTAGATCCAATTAGAACCCAAATTGAACCAATCCGGAATCCTAATTCGAATCAATTCGAATAGAAGCTAGGATTTGCAACACCTGCTAGAGTGTCATCATGCAAAATGATTTAATTACAAAATTAAACCCTTGATCAATTCTCTTAAGTGTGTGACCCATTGTGTTCCACATCTAGCCAGCAGTGGGTTCGAATACAAGTTGACCTAATTTGATTAGAACTCTTTCTAATCGATTTAGGTCAAATCGAGCTTACCCGATTATGATCAATTAGGACTCTTCCTAATAAGTGATCATTCAATTTAATCAACCCACAAGACAAGATTGACATCTAGCAACGTGTCATGTCTACCCTGAAGATATGGAAATTTTGGTGAAATACCAAAACTACCCTTCAGTAGAAAGTTACCGTACAATTAAATCCTTCGATCAGCCTGCACCCAGAATATAATTATGGATATGGATATATGTCAATTCCAATATTACATTCATTTCTAGCTCAATCTTATATTGATGATTCAATTATCTTGATATTAGAAATCATCTCTAATATCTTTACTTTGATCAAAGATTCCCTGAATCATCATCCGATTGATAACTAGTTGGATGCAATCTCCTCTTACTAAGAGTGATCGATTCCTTGTTGACCTACTCATTACCTTCATATCCAATTCACCATTCCCAGTATCAATCCTGTGCATGACTCAGTGTCATGATTAGAATTGAACCAAAGCATGGGTTCATGTACATAAGGTACTTATGGCAGTCTCAGGTCAAAGGATTACTTGTACCACTCCCACTATGAGAACATTCTATTGACATGTGGCTAAGACTCCATTAGATGTTCTCAAGTTGGATCATATTAGTGAACTCATTCTCTAATGAGCACCCACATCCTAGTATTAGTGTCATACACAAGTAACTGTGAGAGCAGTCACCCTCTCCAATATACATGGGATGTGCTAGTCTTACCGGAAAAATCCTGATCCCCTACTCAGGATTCCTTTGACTAGGAATATTTTAGATTAAGGTTTTAAGACTTTAGGTCTCACTGGTATGATCTCATCATAACCCTAAAATCATAGCCCTAATCTATGGGGTTCATCATATAATATAAACACAGCGTATGATGAAAAATAATGCCTTTATTAGAATATTGTCAATTACAATGGTTTGGGAGATACAACATAGATTGGCTTGTAGGGCATTATCCCTTTCAATCTCCTACTTGCACTAAAGCCAATCGCCTTTAAATCTTAATCCCATACACTCGAGGTGGCGATCAAACTCTCGCTGTGGTAGAGCCTTAGTGAACGGGTCTGCTACATTGTTCTTTGTATCAACTCTATTTATGTAGACATCTTGTCTCTTTACTATTTCTCGGACGAGATGGAAGCGTCTCAGAATGTGCTTGGACTTATGATAAGCTCTTGGTTCCTTAGCTTGAGCAACAGCCCCAGTGTTGTCACAGTAAAGTGGCACTGGGTTTTCAATCTCAAGAATAACACCCAACTCTGTGATGAACTTCTTCATCCAGACTGCTTCCTTGGCGGCTTCACTGACAGCTATGTATTCTGCCTCTATGGTTGAGTCAGCTACAGTCTACTGCTTGGTACTCTTCCAACTCACTGCTCCACCATTTAGGATAAAAACATATCCCGAAATGGATTTGCTATCATCAGGGTCTGATTGAAAACTAGAATCAGAATAAGCTTCTAGTTTAAGATCAGAACCACCATAAACCAGAAAAATATCCTTAGTCCTTCTCAGGTACTTAAGAATATTTTTAACTGCTTTCCAATGATCCTCTCCTGAATTAGCCTGAAACCTACTGACAATGCCTAAAGCATATGCCACATCAGGCCTGGTACATAACATGGCATACATTATTGATCCTATTGCCGAAGCATAAGGTATAGAATTCATTCTATTTCTTTCTTCAAGTGTCTTAGGAGACATCCTTTTAGAAAGATGTATGCCTTGACTCATAGGAAGATAACCTCTTTTACTTCCATCCATGCTGAATCTTTTCAGCACTAAGTCAATGTACCTAGATTGGGATAAACCTAGCATCCTCTTAGATCTATCTCTATAGATCTTAATACCTAGTATATAGGATGCTTCTCCCAAATCTTTCATAGAAAACTGGTTTGATAGCCAAACCTTGACTGATTGCAACATTGGGATATCATTCCCATTGAGGAGTATGTCATCTACATACATAACCAAGAAGACTATGGCACTCCCACTAGTCTTCTTATAAACACAGGGTTCATCCACATTTTTGATAAAACCAAACCTTTTAATAGTTTCATCAAAGCGGATGTTCCAACTCCTTGAAGCTTGCTTTAATCCATAAATAGATTTCTTTAGCTTGCATACTTGATTAGGTTTATTATTTGAAATAAAACCTTCCGGCTGTGACATGTAGACTTCTTCCTCAAGGAAACCATTGAGGAATGCAGTCTTCACATCCATCTGCCATATCTCATAATCATGGTATGCTGCTATAGCAAGTAAAATCCGGATTGATTTGAGCATGGCAACATGTGAGAATGTTTTATCATAATCAATTCCCTGTTTTTGTCTAAAACCTTTTGCCACTAATTTGGCTTTATAGGTTTCAACTTGGCCATCAGCCCCAATCTTTTTCTTATAGACCCATTTGCACCCAATAGGATTCACACCCTCTGGTGCATCGACCAAAGACCATACTTGGTTTACATACATAGAGTCTATCTCGGTTTCCATGGCTTCTTGCCATCTATCTGAATCAGTACTCAAGATAGCTTCCGTATAGGTCAGAGGTTCATCATTTTGAATGACTTGGGCTTCATTATTTTCAATAATAAATTCATACCTCTCAGGTGCCCGTGGCACTCTATCAGACCTACGGGGAGGAGTTTTGTGTTCTGGTTCTGTCCTAACTATATGTTCTAATGGTTGAGAACTGTCTATCTGTGTTTCTTGTACTTCTCCAAGTTCAACAGTTCTACCATTGCCCTTTTCTAAAATGAACTCTTTTCTAGAAAAGTGGCATGCCTGCTGACAAAAATCTTTTATTCAATAGGATGGTAAAACAGATATCCTTTGCCCTCTCTAGGATATCCTACAAATAGACATTTATCCGCTCTAGGTTCCAACTTATGTCCAAAATTTCTTTTAACATAAGCTGGACATCCCCATACCTTAAAATATTTAAGATACGGTTTCTTTCCACTCCAAATTTCATATAGAGTACTAACAACGGATTTAGAAGGTACCTTGTTCAGAATGTAAACAATAGTTTCTAGGGCATGACCCCAGAAGGAAATGGATAAATTTGTGAAGCACATCATGGATCGTACCATATCTAATAAGGTACGATTCCTCCTTTCAGCTATACCATTTAGCTGTGGTGTATAAGGAGGGGTCCATTCAGAAAGAAGTCCATTAACTTTAAGATAGTCTAAAAACTCCGTGGATAAGTATTCTCCTCCTCGATCAGAACGAAGAACTTTAATACTTTTCCCGGTTTGTTTTTCGACCATACTTTGATACTCCTTAAATTTATCAAAGGCTTCAGATTTATGTTTCATAAGATACACACATCCGAACCTAGATAAATCATCTGTAAAAGTGATAAAATATGAGTATCCACCTCTGTCCTGAGTTGTCATTGGACCACATACATCGGTATGTATAAGTCCTAATAACTCAGTTGACCTTTCTCCATGTCCAGTAAATGGAGTCTTGGTCATCTTATCCATAAGACATGATTCGCAAGTTCCTAATGATTCAAACTCATAAGGATCAAGGAATTTTTCCTTGTATAACTTGCTTATCCTAGACTCATTAACATGACCAAGTCGATGATGCCAAAGTAAAGTATCATTAAAGTTTTTTCTTTTTCTTTTATTATTGACATGAAAAACACTATCATTGGAAGAAAGAGTTAAGAGCCCATTGCTAAATATTCCAGAACAAATAATTTTATTAGACAACATTATCGAGCAACCAGTACTCGTTACATCCATTACATATCCTTGTTTTAATAACAAAGGAATAGATATAATGTTCCTAATAATCTTAGGCATATAATAACAATTTTCGAACTTCAAGATCTTTCCTGAAGGCAACTTCAGAATATAGGTCCCTACAGCTTCTGCTTGGATGATATCACCACTAGCACCATAGAGATTGAAGTCACATTCCTTCAATACTTTAAGCTTGTGGAGGTCCTGCAAAGATTTGCATATATGGTAACCACAAGCGATATCCAATACCCAAGCATTTGATATAGACGAATTTAATGTCAATATAGCATGTATCTCATACATACCTTTTGGTGCATCTGACGCACCAGGCTTCACAGTTGCAAGGTAAGCCTTGCAATTCCTTTTCCAATATCCCGCTTTGCCGCAAAAGAAATAGGTTGACTGTTTTGAGGCCTTCTTTCCTTTATTATTCTTATTGATGCCACCCTTAGGATTTAGCCTCCTATTAAAATCCTTTTTGCCTGATTTCTTCTTATTGGTCTTATCAACAAGAAGAAGTGGAGCCTTTTCTTTCTTAATGTGGCTCTCTGCTATTTTTAACATATTTAACAGCTCAGGCAAGGAAGTGTTCAGTTTGTTCATGTGATAATTCAAGACAAACTGAGAAAATGACTCCAGGAGTGATTGCAGGATTAAATCCTGATTCAACTCCCCATCTATAATAAAACCATTGACCCAATCTGGTGATTAAGTCAATTATCTTCAAAACATGATCCTGAACGGATGTTCCCTCTGTCATCCTAGCACGGAATAACTGCTTAGATATTTCATATCTAGCAGTTCTGCTATGTTCTCCATAAAGCTCTTTTAAATTGAGCATTATGGATTGAGTATCCATGCTTTCATGCTGTCTCTATAACTCATTGGTCATAGAGGCTAGTATGATACACTTGACAGTAAGGGAGTCATTCTGCCACATTTTGTATGTGGCCATATCTTCCTCTGTGGCATCATCCCCTAGTGGATTAAGACTAGGGGTATCAAGAATATAAGAAAGTTTTTCTGAACTCAGTACAATCTTTAAATTTCTCAACCAGTCCACATAGTTTGGACCAGTCAGTTTGTTGGTGTCTAAGATACTTCGCAGTGATAATGAAGATGCCATTTATCTACATTTAATAAAGAACAATACATAAGCAAACAACCATGAAATGACTTACATAATTAAATTAGGTCTTCAATTTAATTATATCTCCCACTATTTTATCAAAAATCATAGCCCTCACTATGATAATCAAGAAGAACCCTGATCAGTTTTTCTTAGTGAGATTGAGATCCTAATAACTTATAAAAGATCTTGCAGAAAACACAACAAATCTTTTATAAGCTCAAAGGTAGGAAACTCTTCCAATTATATCTCATATAATTCTCAAGATGTAACTTGGCCTCTAGAACATTATTAGTCTTGCAGAAAACATAACAAACCATAATGTTCTAGTTAAGTCAAGACCCTTTCATTTCTATACAGTCAATACTCAAATATAATGCCCTTGCAGATAACACAACAAAGCATTATACTGAATATACTGTAAGCATATCTATGCACTAGACTAGTATCATGTCAATCACCATATTAGGTCTTGCAGGTAACACAACAAACCTAATGTGGTTAATGACACAATAATGATCCAGCATGAAGGAAGGCTAATATATAGTATTTTTAAAACTAAGCATTTTAGTCAAGATTTAAATTTAATCAAATCGGCCAGGCAAGTGGAAGAGATGTAGGAGTCCCCCCGTTGCTTTCCTAGACACCAATAAAAATTAGCCAGGTCAGTCAACGGAACCAATTAAAAACCATAATTCTCTTTACCTTCCTAGAACCACCTTTCTAGACACCAAATGATCAATTGTACATCATGACTAGTGATGCTTATTAGTTAAATATACTAAGACTTAATATAATTTTTAAAAGGAGGGATTTATAAATTGCCAGCACATCCTTATAGAATGTATCACAATCAACATATCATTCTTATAAATAAGAAAATATGTGCTAAGTGTGTCATCATACTAGGACAACCATTTACCACATAATGGATCCACCATTATGCCAGGGCAACCTTATTTCAGTATGATGACTTCAAAACTAAACATATATCTATAATAATTAGGGTTTGAGTGAAAAACCCTAATTAGTGACACACATCAAACATAGATTCTCAAACATACATGCATCCCATAAATTTGCTAAGTGTATCAGCATTCAAGGGTTTAAAAACCCTAACATGCAACACTACAACAAAAAGACATATAAATAATTTCCATATATTTTAACTGTAATAAGGGTGGCTCTGATACCACTGAAAGGATTCCGGTGCAACGCAGCAGAAAGATAATTTCAAAATGATGAAATTTACACCAAAACCCTTAGCCAGGATCTCCTTATTCAGGATTAAAATATATGAGAAACATGCAAACCCACACTATTAAAATTAGGGCACCAACCTGTTATCGCTAAACCCAATTTTGATGTAGGATCAAAACTTGATGTTGAATGACCCTTTTGAATTCACCAGGCGTCCAAATGTCCACCCTCCAATGGTGATCCACAAGAAAATTGATCAAGATGCTCGCTTCTTCAAAAGGTTCCTTCACTTGAATTCTTCTCCCAGAACTCAAGATGACTATGGCTGAAAAACTCCATGGCAGGGACTTCTTACTTCCTTTCTTTCTTCTTCCTCTCCCTTTCTTATGACCTTGTCTTAAGAATACACTCTTGTCTTGAAGGAGGAGGAGGATTTAAGACACTAATGTCTTAATGTAAAGGAAATAGGAAATAGAGTATATCTTCTTTTCTTTTACCGTTCGAGAGATTCTTCCTATCTCTTGTTTTAGACTTGAGTTTCAACAGAGAAGAGAACTCTGTAAAAGGGAAACTCTTGTGTCCTAAACAAGCTAAGGAGGAATCAGTCTCCTAGAAAGAAAAGACAAATAAAAAAAAAAAAAAAAACTCTGTTGTACATTAGCCAAAACACCCGAGGCCTCTGTTCCTTAAATAGACTACAAAAAGTTGTCTTCTCAAAAGAACACAACTCTCCGTAAACACCATTCCCTTTTTTTTTTCACGCCCCTTCCCTATTTTCTCACGCCCCATCCTTCTCACGGCCTTCCGGATAAATCCCACGACCTTTCTTAAAGGAAAAGTCGCGATGTTTTTAAAAGAAAGGAGTCGCGAATTTAAATCTCCGAAGAGATGTTATTTCGCACAACCGGGAAGCAACAGGCGCTTTCTTCCTTTCTTAAAAACCCATCAACAGTTGGATTCCTATCCAGGGGGGAATATTTGAGGCGCTAACTCTAAGAAAGGAGGCTGCCCCATCTTAATTCATCGGAGAATTAAGTGGGGCGCACCAAGAGTCCATGCGCCATGGACTCTTCCAAATGGAACGCCAAGAGTCCATTAGCGCAATGACTCTTGGCATTTTGGCGTGAAAATGCTAAGGGGCGGGTGGGGGGCCAGCCTAGGTGCATGGTTAGCCAATAGGGTTAGCCATAATCCCTATAAACTCAATTAGGGTCTAATTAGATCCAATTAGAACCCAAATTGAACCAATCCAGAACCCTAATTCGAATCTAATTCGAATAGAAGCTAGGATTTGCAACACCTGCTAGAGTGTCATCATGCAAAATGATTTAATTACAAAATTAAACCCTTGATCAATTCTCTTAAGTATGTGACCCATTGGGTTCCACATCTAGCCAGCAGTGGGTTCGAATACAAGTTGATCTAATTTGATTAGAACTCTTTCTAATCGATTTAGGTCAAATCGAGCTTACCTGATTATGATCAATTAGGACTCTTCCTAATAAGTGATCATTCAATTTAATCAACCCACAAGACAAGATTGACGTCTAGCAACGTGTCATGTCTACCCGGAAGATATGGAAATTTTGGTGAAATACCAAAACTACCCTTCAGTATAAAGTTACCGTACAATTAAATCCTTCGATCAGCCTGCACCCAGAATATAATTATGGATATGGATATATGTCAATTCCAATATTACATTCATTTATAGCTCAATCTTATATTGATGATTCAATTATCTTGATATTAGAAATCATCTCTAATATCTTTACTTTGATCAAAGATTCCCTGAATCATCATCCGATTGATAACTAGCTAGATGCAATCTCCTCTTACTAAGAGTGATCGATTCCTTGTTGACCTACTCATTACCTTCATATCCAATTCACCATTTCCAGTATCAATCCTGTGCATGACTCAGTGTCATGATTAGAATTGAACCAAAGCATGGGTTCATGTACATAAGGTACTTATGGCAGTCTCAGGTCAAAGGATTACTTGTACAACTCCCACTATTAGAACCTTCTATTGACATGTAGCTAAGACTCCATTAGATATTCTCAAGTTGGATCATATCAGTGAACTCATTCTCTAATGAGCACCCACATCCTAGTATTAGTATCATACACAAGTGACTGTGAGAGCAGTCACCCTCTCCAGTATACATGGGATGTGCTAGTCTTACCGGAAAAACCCTGATCCCCTACTCAGGGTTCCTTTGACTAGAAATATTTTAGATTAAGGTTTTAAGACTTTAGGTCTCATTGGTATGATCTCATCATAACCCTAAAATCATAGCCCTAATCTATGGGGTTCATCATATAATATAAACACAGCGTATGATGAAAAATAATGTCTTTATTAGAATATTGTCAATTACAATGGTTTGAGAGATACAACATAGATTGGCTTGTAGGGCATTATCCCTTTCAGTGTCCAAATTTATGTTCAATTATTTTATAACCCACATCACCCTATGTTTTAGTTTGATTAGCAAGTGACATGCCTTACGAAATACAAGCCTATATGAGGAAATTCCTAAGTTGGTCTTAAAGGCAGTGCGATATGCCCATAGTGTTGGGCATCTTATGGTGAGTTCAAAGCTCAAGGGGTCAAGGTTTAGGCCTTGATCCAGATATCTTAATGTACTTAAGAGGTTTTCTAGGGCTAGGAAGAATCCTAGGTTGAAGTCTAAAGTGTTTAGGATCTTTAGACTTGGAATCGACAGTGTTTGGGTGTGAGTCGACTTATGGGTCACCCTGTATCGGAATTTTCATGTACTTTCTAGGCATGCCAGCATGATACGGTGCCAAAAAATTTGTTTTGGACGAGCCGACTCGAGCAGATAGGTGTTTTGGATAAGCTGACTTGATTTCTCAGTGTTTTACTGTTGCCAGAACATAGTTCTGGATGAGTCGGCTCAAGCAAATAGGTGTTCTGGATGAGTCGGCTCGATATCTCAGTGTTCTGCTATTGCCATAACATAGTTCTGGATGAGCCGGCATGATACGGTGCAAGAAACCTATGTTCTGGATGAGCCGGCTTGAGCAAACTGGTGTTCTGGACGAGTCGGCTCGATTTCTCAGTATTCTGTTATTGCCAGAACATAGTTCTGGATAAGCCAGCTCGAGCAGATAGGTATTCTGGATGAGTCGGCTCGATGTCTTAGTGTTCTGCTGTTGCCAGAACATAGTTCTAGATGAGCCAGCTCAAAGCAGCTTGAGCCAGCTCGGATGATGGGTTTCTGTTTTGTTTTGGGTTGACATGTGGGGAGTTTTTGAGGGCTAGGTCGGGTTTGGCCAAGGGTATATAATATGTAAACGTGTTCTTTGCTAAAAGCACTATTTTTGAAGGAATAGAACATCCTTTTTCTCCCTAGAAACCCTATCTCTTCTTCCTCTTTACTTCTCATATCCACAAACCTTCTTCAACATATATCCTACCACATCATATCATCTCTCAGAGATTGTGATCGCTGGCAAAGGGTTGAACACGCCCCTGGGTATTCCATAGGGCAAAAGGAATCTCCCTGATAATTGGTATTGGAGAGCATTTGCCCCCCAACATTTTGATATTAGAGCCAGGCTTTGGCATGGGAAAAGAAGAAAGATTTGTGCACTTTCAGATTTCTGTAATACCATATTTCATTCAATCTTTGTCCTGTTTTCTTCTGCAATAATCTCTAGAGTTAGGTGGAGGGTATCTCTTTTGTGGAAGGGGTGAAAGGAAAGGATTGGAAGGAATGTTTCTCTGTATTTGGTTTACAAAAATTATTTGAAGGGTGATTTGCTTAATTATGTATGATGGCATCAAGTAGTTTTAAGGTGGACTTTGAGAAGTATGATGGCAAGGGGAACTTCATCCTATGGCAGCAAAGGGTAAAGGATTTGCTGGTTCAACAGAGGATCTACAAGGTCTTAGTTAATGAAAGACCGAAAAAGATCAGTGTTGAGGATTGGGAAGAGTTAGAAGAGATTGCTTTCAGCACCATAAGGATATGTTTGGCGGATCAAGTTTTGCCTAAGGTATTCAGAGACGACAACAAAGGGTCTTTGGATGAGATTGGAAAACACATACATGGGGAAGAATATGACGAACAAGCTATGGTTGAAGAAGTAGCTATATAGTCTGAGGATGCCTGAAGGAGGAGACCTTGTTGCTTACATTCAGAGATTCAACCAAGTATGTTATGAGGTTATGAGTCTGGATATGAAGATTGATGAGGAGGATAGGGCATTGTTGCTGTTGTGTTCTCTCCCGGGATCATATGATGGTCTTATAACAACCTTGGTGTATGGGAAGGAAACCTTGAACTATGAAGAGGTTGTTGGAGTGCTCAGGTCAAATGAGCAAAGGGAGAAGATTTGCAAAGGAAATCCTAACTCAGAGGTACTTGCTATAAATGAAAGGCAGGGGAGACCCAAGGAAAGAGTTAGGGGGAAGTCAAAGGGCATATCCCAGTCTCGAAGCAGTCAAAAGGGGTGGAAGTGTTATAAGTGTCACCAACCAGGTCATCTGAAGAGAAATTATCCTTTGTGGAAGTTAGGAAAAGAGAAAGCCAACATAAGTGGTGCGAATGCATCTGAAGGTAGTGGTGAAGATGTACTGGTAGCTTTAGATAGGTCTATAGATTGGGACAATTCATGGACATTGTATTCGGCATGCTCTCATCACTATACCTTACATCTGGAGTGGTTTGATACCTATGACAAAATAGATGGAGGGAGTGTAAACCTTGGTGATGATCATCCTTGTAAGGTGGTTGGAGTTGGCACTATTAGGGTGAGGATGTATGATGGAGTGATAAGGACTCTATCAAATATCAAACATGTTCCAAAACTGAAAAAAAAATTGATTTCTTTGGGCTACTTGGAGAAGCAGGGTTATGGTTTCAGTTGCAATCCAGGTAGTGGATGTTTGAGGATTACCAAGAGAGCCTTAGTGGTGATGAAGGAAAGAAGACTGAGTAATAATTTATAAAAGATAGAAGGCTCAGTGGTAAATGATAGTGCAGAGGTGCTTGCAGCGGCACAGGAGGAACAGTTGGTATATAAACTGTGGCACTATCGGATGGGTCAAATAGTGATCGAGGGCTCACAGAGTTAAGCAGAAGAGAAAAGATTCTAGTTTTGAAGAAGGATGAAAATGACCTGTGTGAGCAATATATTTTTGGTAAATAGCATAAGATGAAATTTGCTGTTAGTACCAAGCCAAGTGATGGAGTGTTGGATTTGGTGCACTTCGATGTATGGGGGCCAGCTCCAGTATCAGCTAGAGGTGGGGCAAGATATTTTGTCACCTTCATTGATGATTACTCAAGGAAGGTATGACTTTATCTGATGAGGAAAAAATTAGAGGTGTTTGCCTGATTCAAGGCCTGGAGAGCTGAGGTAGAAAAGGAGACAGGAAGACAGGTGAAGTGCTTTTGGTCTGACAATAGAGGGAAGTACTCAAGTAAAGAGTTCAGGAGTTACTGTGAGGAGAATGGGATCAAACGCCATTACACAGTAAGAATGACCCCTCAACAAAATGATGTTGTGGAGAGAATGAACCGAACACTACTGGAGAAGGCTAGGAGTACGAGGCTGCAAACATCACTCCCGGTAACTTTTTGGGGTGATGTTATACCATTTCATGTTTTCTTGTTAACAAGTCCCCTCACTACAAATTGAATGGAGGATTCCCAGAAGAGGTTTGGAGTGGGAAGAAGGTGGAGCTTGGCCACCTTAAAGTTTTTGGTTGTCCGGCCTATGCACATGTGAAGGCAACCGAGAAAAGCAAGTTGGATCCTAAATCAAAGAAGATGATCTTTATCGGGTATCCACGAGGAGTCAAAGGTTATCTACTATGGGATCCTCAGTCTCAGAGGATAGTAATAAGTAGAGATGTCATTTTTGATGAGAGGAGTATCTTGGAGAGATCAAAGAGTACGGATGGAGGTGCAGCTACAAAGGTGAATTATAGCGATCATCCTTTATAGGTGGGAGATAGGCCTTCTACATCTATTGGCAGGGGTGTTTCAGTTGAGGTAGAGTTAGGCGGGAGATATTCTCCAGTAGTGAAGGATCAGCAAGAAGAGCCAGCTGTACTGGTAGAGGTGTAGGAAGAGCCACACTTGACAAACTTGCAGGATAGTGCAAGGGGAGTGGCATTACATAAATCTCAGCGCACAATCCAGAAGTCGGCGTGTTATAGCATGGATGAGACTATTTCTTATGTTCTTATCTCTGTTAATGGAGATCCAGAAACATTCAAGGAGGCTATGGAAAGTCCTGATAAAGACTTATGGATGTAAGGCATGATAGAAGAGATGGAATATCTCAGGAGGAATAAAACATGGCAGTTAATGGATCTACCTTAAGATGCTCGGGCAATTGGCTCAAAATGGGTGTTCACAAAAAAGATAGTACCTTCAGAGCAAGGTGGAGTAAGGTACAAGGTAAGGCTAATAGCAAAAGGATACTCACAGAAAGAAGGAGTTGACTGCATAGAGGTGTTTTCTCTTATGGTACGCCATACTTCAATTCGGGTGTTGCTATCATTAGTGGTAGAATATGATATGGAATTAGAACAGATGGACGTGAAAATAGCTTTCCTACATGGAAAACTGGAGGAGAAGATCTACATGAAACAACCTGAGGGCTTCATAGAGATTGGACAGGAGGATAAGGTATGTCTACTCCAGAGGTCACTATACGGTCTGAAGTAGTCACCTCGTCAGTGGTATCGTAGGTTTGCTTCATTTATTTTGAGCCTTGGATTTCTCAGATGTGAACATGACTGTTATGTGTATGTGAAGGATATGGATGAGAATAATGCTCTGTATTTGCTTCTATATGTGGATGACATGCTGATAGCTAGCAGAAGTATGAAGGATGTAAAAGAGCTGAAGAAAGCATTATTTACCGAATTTGAGATGAAAGACTTGGGTTCAGCATAGAAAATCCGTGGAATGGAGATTTCCAGGGATAGAAGCAAAGGAATACTCCATTTGTCATAAGGAGAATATATTAAGAAAGTACTTGAGAGCCTTGGGATGGAGAAAGCCAAATCAGTAGAGACACCATTACCAGGGCACATCTCTCTTTCTAAGATTCAAAGCCCCCAGACAGATGAAGAGAGAGTACATGGAGAGAGTTTCATATGCAAATGCAGTGGGCAGTGTTATGTATGCTATGGTGTGTTGCAGGCCAGACATGGCATATGCTGTAAGCCAGGTGAGCAGGTACATGTCTAATCCTGGGAAGGAATATTGGAAGGCATTGAAATGGATCTTGAAGTATCTACAAGGAACTCAGAAACATGGATTGGTATTTGGTAGGTAGCTAGAAGGACAAGAAAGGAACTCCAAGAAGTTATATGGAGGTTCGAGTCCTTTGTAAGGGTATGTGGATGCAAGTTATATAGGTGATCTTGATACAAGAAGGTCTACTACAGGTTATATCTTCAACATGTATGGTGGGCCAGTTTCTTGGAGATCAACCCTTTAACCTATCACTACTCTATCTATAATAGAAGCTGAGTACATAGGTATTACAGAGGCTACAAAGGAAGCACTATGGCTTATAAGGCTCATTGCTGAAATGGGGGTGAAGCAAAGTATGGTCGTCCTACACAATGATAGTCAGAGTGCCATATAGTTGACTCAAAACCCAGTCTATCATGCACGCACAAAGCATATAGACGTGAGATACCACAGGATTCGAGAGCTGGTGGAGGATGGTGTAGTGGAGCTAGTGAAGGTCCATACAAAGGAGAACCAGGCTGATGCACTTACAAAGGCTCTACCAAGAGAAAGCTTTCGTTCATGTATGGGGTTGATGGGTCTAAGGGATCCGGTGAAGTTAACTGAAGCCTTGAACCACCAAGGTGGAGATGGTTGGGCATCTTGTGGTGAGTTCAAGGCTCAGGGGGTCAAGGTTTAGGCCTTGATCCAGTTATCTTGATGTACTCAAGAGGTTTTCTAGGGCTAGGAAGAGTCCTAGATTGAAGTCTAAAGTGTTTAGGGTCTTTAGGCTTGGAGTCGATGGTGTTTGGGTGTGAGTTGACTCGTAGGTCACCTTGTATTGGAAGTCCCATGTGGTTTCTGGGCGTGCCGGCATGATATGGTGCCAAAAACCTGTGTTCTGGATGAGTTGGCTCGAGTAGACGTGTTCTGGATGAGCCGGCTTGATTTTTCAGTGTTTTGCTGTTGCCAGAACATAGTTCTGGATGAGCCAGCTCGAGCAAACAGGTGTTCTGGGTGAGTCGGCTTGATGTCTTAGTGTTCTGCTATTGCCAAAACATAGTTTTGGATGAGTTGGCTCAAAGCAACTTGAGCCAACTCGAATAACGGGTTTCTATTTTGTTTTGGATTGACATGTGGGGAGTTTTTGAGGGCTAGGTCAGGTTTGGCCTAGGGTATATAATATGTAAATGTGTTCTTTGCTAAAAGTGCTATTTTTTGAAGGAATAGAACATCCCTTTTCTCCTTAGAAACCCTATCTCTTCTTCCTCTTTACTTCTCATATCCACAAACCTTCTTCAACCTGTATCCTACCGCATCATATCATCTCTCGGAGATTGTGATCGCTGGCAGAGGGTTGAACACACCCCTAGGCATTCCATAGGGCAAGAGGAATCTTCTTGATAATTGGTATCGGAGAGCATTTACCCCCCAACACATAGTGCACCACTAGCTTCAATGACCAATCTTTTCTATTGGAGCTCATGGTCTTCTCTAGGATCTATTTGATCTATCGATTAGAAACTTCTACTTGCCCACTTGTTTGTGGGTGATAGGGTGTGGCCATCTTATAGGTAATATTATCTTTTTCATTAGTGATTTAAAGGATCGGTTATAGAAGTGTGTTCCATGATCACTGATGATAGTCCTTAAAATACCAAAGTGGGAGAGGATATGTTCCTTAATAAATTTCATAATAATTTTGCTATTATTGTTTTATAAGGTATTACATCTACCCACTTGGAGATATAATCTATGGCTTCTAAAATATATTCATTTTCAAAAGATTTTGGAAATAGTCCCATGAAGTCAATTCCCCATATATCAAAAATTTCTACATTCAGGATTAGATTCATAGAAATCATATCTCTCCTCGTGATCCGGCCTATTTGCTAGCATCTAACATAACTTTTGCAATATTCATAAGCATCTTTAAATATGTTAGGCCAAAAGAATCCACAGTAGAACACCTTTGCCACTATCTTTTTAGCTCCAAAATGACCATCACAGGCTTGGTGATAACAAAAGGACAATATGCTCCTAACTTCTTAATCCAGGATGCATATTCTAATAATTAGATTAGAATATTATTTAAATAAATATGGATCATCCCAAATAAAGTACTTCACTTAGGAGAAAAATCAATTTTTGTCTTAAGTATTCTAGTGCATCGAAATTTTACCAATGGTTGATAAATACATCATACATATATATAAAATATTAATTAAATAATTAAATTATCTTTATTTATTTAAAATTGATACTTTTATACCTTCTTTATAGGAAAAGAGAGTGCCAATATAAAAGGCTCGATTTATGGTTTCAAACAAAATAAGTTTGAAGCAAATCAAATCTGAAATGAGCCCAGAATCAATTTTTGATGGTTTAAGAAAGGAGTTACACGAAGTATAAAGCAACCGGTTGCTTGATCTATAGAGTGCTTGGTGGTCCATGAACAATCATTAACTGATACGGACATCAACAAGAAAGAAGTTTTTGGACTAACTCACTTTTGTTTTGCAGTTAAAATTGACAAATCTAATAAAGGATTTGAGCCCATCTTCTCTTTCAGCAAATACTTGAGCCAATTCATGAGTCGACTCAACCCAGATTCAAGTAGGGTATAAGGCCATTTCTTCAATCCCCATTTTCCTCATTTGGCACCATCCATTTGAAGCCCACTTCCCTCACTTGGATGCCATCTACTTGAAGCCCATTTCTCTCACTTGGACGCCATCTACTTGAAGCTCATTTTGGTCGACACCACATCAAGCACCTTTTGGGAAGGAGGAAGGACACTACATCAAGAATTTTATGGAGAGATTGAAGCCATGTTCTATTACCCCATCAACCCTCCAACAAACTTTCCATGTGGGATGTCACATCACATGACACATAGGGCTCCACATCAGCAAATTAAGCCAAGTCATTGCCACATGTCAATTGGTTGTAACCTTCTATCCATAAATTATTATAAAACTAATTCTAGTAGAAACTGCCCAACTAGAGTTAGCTAGACCTAACCTCCACTCTCTCTCTCTCCTTGGCTGACCCATGTGGGTTATGAAGGCTATAAATAGGGCCTAAGCCCCCCCATTGTATTCAGTCTATTTTGGATTAAATGAAGAAAGCTTTCTTTCTTATTCTAGTTTCCCTTGGTTCTCTTGTTTGGAGTGAAAAGTTCTTGAGTTTGAGAGTTAGAAGATAGATTTGAGAAGAGAGTATGAGGTTCATGAATGAGTGTTTGAAGGGTAGAATACCCTTGAGTGTTTGAAAGGTGGAGTGCTCCTTGCTTGATCCAAGATCCAAGCATCATTCCTTAAAGGCGCCGGCTTCTACTTGTTTTCTTTCCTTCTTTTTCTTGTTTCAATTCTAATTTTGAATTCTCCTTCCATGCCTGATCTTTGATTTGATGCAGGTTTTCTCTGATTTTCCAAGTCCAAGATAAAGGTCTCCAAGGCCAAGGAGAGTCTTAAAGGTAGGGAGTCCAATGGCAAACGCCTTAAGTGGACTTGCAATTTTTATAGTACCTTAGTATGTTAATATTTGAAATATCAAATTTAAAAAAATATTTTCTATTGATTTCTGGATTTAAAAATATGAGTTCTTAGATCATTTCTGAAGTTCTATCCAGAATTCTATTTCTACCTTCCATTTCATTTAATTTTCAAAAATATAAAAATATTTTTTATAAATTTTTAATTTTTAGATCTGAGATTCAAACTTTGATTTTTGTTATTTCTTACTAGAATTTTGAATTTTAGAATGATCTAGAGTTAGGAATTTGAAATTTGAATTCAGGTTGTTAAGCATTAGCTAAACTGCTGGAACCTTCTAGCATGTGCTTTCAAACTACCTTCTCAATCAAAATTTGAGTTAATCTGAAGTCAAAACTTTAAAATCCGAGAATTTTTATCTGAGAGTTAACCAAATCAATTTTATTTTGAATTTTTGGAATTTTAAAAAGATTAAATTTTGAACTTTTAAAACTAGCTAATTGAAAGTTTTCCATGCTGAATTTTTTTTACAACAAGTTTTTTTTACAACAAGCTTTCAAAACAAATTTCTTAACCAAATCCCAGGAATTAAATTTCAAAATTTAGAATCTGGAATCTTCACTAAGGGATCTAACAATTTAAATTTAAATTTAATTTTTTTTTAAATTTTAAAACTTTAATTTCAAGTTTTTAAAACTAGTTGACTAGAAGTTGTTAGGGCTGAAACTATCTTGCAACAACTCTAACTTCTAGAATGAATTTTTAATCCTAATTCAAGATTTAAATTTTAAAATTTGATTTCTGAAATCTGGACTTCAAAATCTAAATTTTTCAATTTAATTTTTTGAATTTTATTTTTTAAAAAAATTCAGGTTTGAATCACATGTTTATGCTAATACTAGTTGTTGTGTTAACTAGTTGGTGAATTGTTTGTGCATCCATTCCTAAATCTAATAAGGGCATTCAATTATAACATAAGGAAAGGAAGTCATTACCTTTCCTTGGCCCAAAACAATCACCCACATTTGCATTGACCTAAACCATAATTGAAATCGAGTAGGAACCTAAAACTAGGGACACCCACAAGTCGGGTTCAAGTTCAAGATGAGACTAAATATTAGTTGAGTTTGTACTTACTTCTTGAAATTGGTGTCTAAGGCAACGAGTCCAATGGCAAACGCCTTAAGTGGACTTGCAATTTTTAATTAGGACCTTGTGAAAGCGAGGGGAGCCTCCCGTAACCCCACCTCTTACCTGGCCAGTGGGAAAGGTAATTATAACTTTAACTAGTACTTATCAATTCCTGTATTTTGAACTTTTAGGTCTAGGAGCCCTAGAAGTTAGGTTTATACTGCTTATTTTGAAGCTCTATATCAATAGTCCCACACTCAGTTTATTTTTATCCATGGATCCTAATCTTAAATTCTTTTTGAGAACCCTGACTAAAAGTTTGATACATAAATAGGCAATTAGGGCAAATGAGAAAGAAATTAGGTCAAGTAAAGGACCATGTTAGGACACCTGAAGAGACCCCAATGACCCCCACCGAACCTGAGTCACTTAGGTCAATTCCATGAAATCCAAGAGTCCATCATCATGAATTCACTACTGAATACAATTCAAAACGACTTCACCATGACTTCATAGAAGAAGCCCATAGGATCCATGCTGAGCCTGAAACACCTAACCCACCTCCCCTTGGTCCAAGAGCCCAATGTCATGAGAGAGTCTTTAAAAGCAATCGACCCTATGCACCCACTTTGATGGAAACCTTGAGGTGTATGTCCATTAGGAAGAGAAAATGGATCAATACTTTGAAATTGATGAGATGTCGGAAGTAACAAAGTGTCAATTTGCCAAATCAAAGTTAGTCCGACATGCTAAAGCATATTGGGGAGAAGTTGAGCAGAAAAAATATTATAGTGGGAATAAAATAAATACTTGGAGAGAAATGAAGAGTAAATTGAGGGAAAAGTACCTAGGTAAATATTATGAGCAAAAACTTTTAGACCAATGGTACAAATTGAGACAAGATGATACAACTGTATCTGATTATATTGCCAAATTCAATAAGTATGAGGGAGATGAAGAAGAGACTAAACCCAAGAAAAAATTAGAGGAAAAATATTTTGAACCTATTAAAGAATTTAAGGATGAAATAGAGTCAAAGTCTTGTCCAAATGAAGGGCTAGAAAGAGAAAATCCTAAACCCGTTAAAGAACTTAAGAAAGAAGTTTATGAAGCTGGGTCTAACCTTGTGGACGAATATGATCAAGAATAATTACTTGAAGATAAAATAATTACCTAGCCTAAAGAAATCAACAACGGGGATGATCAAAATGAAGTCCAAGAATAAAGCCATGAAGAACAATTCGAGGAGATAATAGAGGACCTGAAATTAATCAATGTTGAGGATTTACATCTAGAGAGTAATGAAGGATCACCTAATGGGGTATTGACCATCAGAAAAAATCTAGAACCAATTCCAAAGGATCAACCCAAAGAAATTATGGAGCCTGCAAAAGAATTTAACATGAGGATTAGAAGTGAAGAAATTGTAGGAATTGAAAGATGGAAATGTAAGAGAAGGAAGATGGAAAGTGTATTCCCTGATAATTGCCCTAAGCCTGATACACCCTTCTAGAACATTCCTAATCCTAATCCACCCAGCTGGGACATCCACCATACAATTGATCAGGTCCCAGTAATATTCAACAGTTAATTTTGGAAGACATTATGGCATTTATTGGGTACCAAATTAAGATTCACTGCCATCTACCTAAAGTTGTGTGCCAGAGTTTTCAAAGCCATTTAGGGGAATATTGGAAATTATGAACTTTTGTTTTCTACCAATAAAGTTTAGTTCATAGATAATAAAGTCCATTAGAGCTTGTTTTGTTTTGGTGTCATTTATGTTTTGTCATTTGATGTCATTTGATCTTCCCATGCATAAGTGTCCCTGACTGCGAGAGTCATATGCATAGCATAATTAGTAAGAAAATTTGAGCAATGAAATTAACAAGCATATGATTAACTCACGTAAAAGAACCAAAGAATTTCAGGAAGGAGACAATGTCATGGTAAGGCCAAACCTGAATAATTATATACCCGTGGTGTAGGTCATTTTCAAAATAGTCAGGAAAATTTGGATCTAATACATGCTAGATTTACCATCCGACTTTGGTATTAGTTCCACTTTCAACAATTCAGATTTAGAAGGGTAAAGGAACCAATAATGATACCTTGTAATCCTTTCGAGTTGATTTTATCTTTGAGAGTGAGCCAACCCATGAGTGTCCACCAGCCAAGTTACCAAAGTAGCAAGATAGGATTAAGCGAATCTTAGACAATAAGACTATCACTACCCAAAACAGGGACTATCAACGCTATTGGTTCATTGGCAAGGATGCCCTGATTCTGAAGACTCATGGATTACTTGAGAAGACCTACAAAGAATCGACCAAACCTACTAGAGTATCACTAGAGTCAGATTGATTCTTACTCGATAAAATCGAGTTCTTTTCACCTCGGGAGAATTGATGGGGACATGAACAAGAAAGAAGTTTTTGGACTAACTCACTTTTGTTTTGCAGTTAAAATAGACAAATCTAATAAAGGGTTGAGCCCATCTTCTCTTTTAGCAAATACTTGAGCCGATTCATGAGTCGACTCAACCTAGATTCAAGCAGGATATGAGGCCCCTTCTTCAATGCCCATTTTCCTCACTTGGCACCATCCATTTGAAGCCCACTTCCTTTACTTGGATGCCATCTACTAGAAGCCCATTTCCCTCACTTGGACGCCATCTACTTGAAGCCCATTTTGGTCGACACCACATCAAGCACCTTTTAAGGAGGAGGAAGGACACTACATCAAGAATTTAATGGGGAGATTGAAGCCATGTTCTATTACCCCATCAACCCTCTAACTAATTTGCCATGTAAGATGCCACATCACATGACACATAGGGCTCCACATAAGCAAATTAAGCTAAGTCATTGCCACATGTCAATCGGTTGTAACCTTCTACCCATAAATTGTTATAAAACTAATTCTAATAGAAACTACCCAACTAGAGTTAGCTAGACCTAACCTCTACTCTCTCCCTCTCCTTGGCCGACCCATGTGGGTTATGAAGGCTATAAATAGTGCCTAAGCCCCTCCATTGTATTCATTCTATTTTGGATTAAATGAAGAAAGCTTTCTTTCTTGTTCTAGTTCCCCTAGGTTCTCTTGTTTGGAATGAAAAGTTCTTGAGTTTGAGAGTTAGAAGATAGGTTTGAGAAGAGAGTATGAGGTTCTTGAATGAGTGTTTGAAGGGTAGAATATCCTAGAGTGTTTGAAAGGTGGAGTGCTCCTTGCTTGATCTAATATCCAAGCATCATTCCTTGAAGGCGCCGGCTTCTACTTCCTTGTTTTCCTTCCTTCTTCTTCTTATTTCAATTCCAATTTGAATTCTCCTTCCATGCCTAATATCTAATTTGATGCAGGTTTTCTCTGATTTTCCAAGTCCCAGATGAAGGTCTCCAAGCCAAGGATCATGGCCAAGGTGAGTCCTAAAGGTAGGGAGTGCTAGTCTTATGGTTTAGGTCTCAATCCTTGAGTGATGAGAGCTCCTTCTTCCACCAAATAATTAGCCATCATTGTTGGTAGCAAAACTCTTCATAAGCTTCATTAGATCTGATCATTTGAAAGTTAACTTGCCCTAGTAGTGATGGTTTCCTTGCCATGAAGATCCTAATATCTATTTTGAACTAGATCTACATTTCGGGTATTGTAATTTTGATCAACTAGTCTCCTTATGAAGATTCTTTTCTTGGATTAATTTAGACCATTTATTTGATAATTAATTGCTCAAGTTTGCTTGCTAGTTAGCTTGCTAAAACTCTCCATTCATCATTTTATTTTCGTTCCCCATCATTAACTATGGTCCATGGCGGGCAAGAGGATGGCCAGCAACCACCCCATGACATCCGATGAGGTCCATGAAGTGACAGAGAAGGCAGTGGTGCTTAGATCTAGCAATTATAGAGGAAATCTGGTCATTCAATAGGGGGATGATGGAAGTTGTGACACGATGATGATAATCAACTAGAGGAAGGTCTCGATGGCAGAGGAAGTGGTCCAGATCGCAATTAGATCTCTAGTGGTTCAGCGATGGCTCACAACCAGTGGCAAGAAGAGTTCATGGTGGTTCCAACAGCCATGGCTTTGGCAGTGGCGGTGCATAAGTAGGTCCAACAAGGCTCTGGCAGTGGGTCTCGGCAGTTCACTGGTGATAATCATATTGTATACACATATAAAAGTATTAATTTAATAATTAAATTATTTTTATTTATATTAAATTAATATTTTATATATTATTTATAGGAAATAGGATTATCATTATAAGGAGCTTGATTTTTGGAGTCCAACGGCAAAAACGATACTCAAATCGGAGTTCAGATGGGCCCAGAATCAAAATTTGAAAGTTTATATAAGAAATGCACGATTTTTGAAGTAGCCAGTCCACCATGGACTGGCCACTTGGTCCGTGGGAGCTAGCTTAGTCGACGGGCAGCCATTGAAGCTAGCCCATGATATAGACTCATGGACTATGAAGCCCCTTTTAAGCCGAGATCGCCGGAGACACACCCTTGTCGCCGCTGGGACCATCTATGCCACCTTCTCCGCCCAAAGAACCACTAGAGAGCTCACCGGAGGCAATTTTTCTGGTCGGCCACCCTCTTCCATCTTTTTTCTGGCCACCTACTGCTCCCCCATCCACCGCCACCTCTTGTCACTGTCCAAGCATCTGGCATAAGTCGAAGAGACCACCGAGCACCCCTCTTACCACCATCTCTTCTAACCATCCATCCTCGTCACAGCCACCTAGCCACTGCTGCTCCTCAAACACAGCCCGCCATTCGCCTTCCTCCGCCCAGTGTCATCGCTCGCCACTACTTATCTTCACCCACTATCGGAGAAGCTCCCAAACCATCGGCATCCATTCTCTTCGATTGGCTTTCTTCCCACCATTGATCCTCTCTGCCACCATCGTCCTCAACCACTGGCCAAGACACCACCGCTTTCGACCACCGCCAAGATGCCACCGAGCTTCATTCTCCTCTACCGTAGCCAATGTCTGGTCATCTTCCTCGAGCCATTCTCCTTTGTTGTGGACCACCATCACTGCCTCAGCTACCCCTCTCCTCTGTTGCAAACCAAGACACCGCCCAAACCAAAGTCGCCGATCACTACTCTTGCCACCAGCCATCGCCTTTTGTCACCACCCGTCGCTGCCACACTATATCGAGAGGGGAGTCCAAGTCCAGGTGGGAGAAGAGCCCGAGACCCAGGGATCTAGGATTCGGAGATCTGAGAGTTCAAATTGGACTCTTTGCCAGAGGAGGGAGTGAGCTACGATTAACCCATCAAGCAATCAATCGGATGGTCGAGGATTTTTTGCATGATATCTAGCCAATTTGGAGCCCAATTGAGTCCAAATTTGACCGAAACAAAGCCTTTGATGAGCTTTTTTTAAAGGACCTTTGGGTTACAGGAGAGAGCATCTTGAAAAGAGGAGTATGGTACAGGATAGGAGGTTCAGTTTTGGATTGCAAGTTGGCCTCTATGAGTGAGGTTTCTTAGAGGAGAAGCTATACCATCTACACTATCTTCAAGCTTACGCCGATCTCCAGATCAAGACCCAAAGAGAAAGAACAAGAGGAAGCCCAGTTCGCTCTATGGAGTACGATGGACGAAGGGGACGTGACATCAACCGAATTCCTGATAAGGCTATGCCAATCGACTTCGGATACTTTGTTCTTGCTTTCTTAGATCTTTAATTATTATTTTTAATACTTTGTAGATTCTTATTTTAATTAATATAAATTTATTTTCATTTAAATTCCTGTCTTTTACTTTCTTGCAAGTAGATGCTAGGATCTAAATAGTAGATCCTAGTACCAGGTTTTTATTTTCTTCTGCACTTTTAGTTTCTACTTATCCTAACTTCAAAATATTTTTTTGTTTTATAAAAATCAAAGATTTCAAAACTATTCCAAGTACTGTCTTCTCCATAAACTCGACCTGACTCATCCTTTCTACGTATTCATAATTTGATTTAGAAGTTGATTAAATAAACTGATAGCCATGGTGTCTTAACGACAACATCATGGTCTATCTAGTTTTTGGTGCCGTTGCCGGGGAAGGCATGAAAGTTAACGATTTTGATCTCTTTGATTTCTTATAAATTCAAGTATACTAATTCTTTTTCTTATTTTTTTATGCAGAAAAAAATCAAAAAAAAGGAAAAAGGAAAAAAAAGAGAGGAGAAGGAAAATTCTACAAATCTGGTGAGATCAATCCTATCCTCAGATTCATTCCTTTTTGTTTAACTTTCTTTTAATTAGTTTCCTCTTTTTCAACATAATAAAAAAAAGAAAAAAATATATTTTAGTTAGTTTTTTTCTTTTCAAACTAACCTAAAAAATATTCTTTTAAATTCCTTCCTTTTTAAATAAATCTAAAAAAAGAAAAAAATTAATAAACCTTTTAAATAACTACCTTAAATACTATATTTGATTTTCAGCTTTAGTTTAAAATATCTAGTTACCTTATTTGTTTAACCTAATTTAGTTTTCTTCCTCTTATATCTAACTAACCAAATATTAAAACCTACCCTCTATTCTTTTTGCTTAAATTAATATAACTTAAAAAGAAAACAAACACACCACATAACACTCAACTAAAATAATGTAACTAATTAAAACTTAAAGATTTTTAGTTATTTGGGATATCTTCCTATAACTCTTGGCCCACAAACTATCACCGTACATCTTGCATCAACCCAAGCCTTTTAATTAAAATTAACTAGATGTCAGTCCCTAAGGAACTCGAGCACAATAGGACAAGGCATCCAAAAGAGTTGGATTGAGCCAGGATTGGCTGATTGACTGGTGTTTAGAAAAGGGGTTCAAGGATGATGTAGCCCTGAAGAAAGGTGGTTTTTAATTGGTTCGTTAACTAACCTGGCCAGTTTTAATTGGTGTCTAAGGAAAGCACCGGGGAGATCCCCACCAATCTTATCCTTACTTGACCAGTTGATTAGTCAGTTTTTGACTTAGAGGGCTCCAAGGTTGACTTGGTAGTTAGGAGCTATCTAGATTTAGGATAATCCTAGGATAGAGAGTCCATATATACTAATTCATTTATAAATAATACTAAACCTTAACTAACTCTTCTTCTCTCTCTTAGCTCTTCTTCTTCTCTCTCTTAGCTCTAGGACTCCTTAGGCCATCTTCTTTAGAACTCTTCTTTTTCTTCATCTCACCACTCCTCTTAAAAAATTATAAATAAAAATATAAATAAATAAGGATTGCTCAGATCTAAATCTTTGATTGCATATCCTAATAATCAAAACAATTCGATATACTGAATCAGTGCCAGGAAAATGAACCCTTATAATAGAGTACCTTTTCTCCCAGCACACCAAATTTATTCGAGCCCCTCCCACTTTGAGAGTGAGTGCCCCACTGGGTACCAATCTCTTGAGTTTAGGTATAACTAAGTTTATTATGATCAAATCCAAATGACGTACAACTCAAGAGATAATCCATACCATAATGCCTATAATTTAAATTGGGGGGCTCAACCTGATTTTTCGTGGCAACCATACCCAGTGGTTACCCTGGCTACCTAAGGATCTATGTTTATAGAGGAACCATATTATGATCAGCCCTATCCCCATTATCAACCTTCTCTAATTAATTATAGCCCATCATTTGAAGAGAAGGTTCAACAAGCACCATACCCACCTCCCCCATAGACCAACCCAAATATCGATAGGTTTTTCCAATTTCAATAAATGATTATAACCCAACAGTAATCATTAATAAGCTAATGGATCAAACTGATAAACGATTGATTAAGCTTAATAGAGAAGAGGGAGGTGAACTACCTAGTTAACCCGAGAGTAACCTAGGGAGACCATACCTAGCTCAAGATTTTAATGACCCTCTATCTTTTCCTAAACAATCAACTTTGACTCCCGGGAATGAACTGGTCTTAGAATAAATATACACAACCATAAGGACCAATATAAATAATTTGGCTAAGGCAGAAAAATATATGGAGACATTAAGCTTGTGGGATGAACCAATTTTGTCATTACCCCACTTACCTATGACCCCATTCCCTAGTGCCCTAGAATCATCTATTCCTTTTAATGGGATGGGAGAACAAATTGATGCAATGATGGAATTGATCAAGACTTTCCAAGACCCATAAATGCATGACTCAATAAAGGAAGCCACCCCCATAATTCCTTTCCAAGATTTGTTAGATCCTTGTCTGGCTCAATTAAAGATAAACGATTTTAATGTAGATGGGTACAGTACTGAAGTGAATAACCCAATATAAATACCCTACTTTGAAACCACCATATTTTTGATCGATGAACAATAAGAGCCATCAGCTAGCCCATAAATAGCCTCCTTGTTAGAATCATCACATGATCTAGAACTGAAGCCACTTCCTGATGCACCCATTGAAACTTTTCAAGTGAACCTAACTTAGGAAGCCCAATTTAGTGGTATTCTAAAAGCATATAAAAAAGCTATCAGGTGGGATGTTGCTGAAATGAGGGATCAAGATCTTAAAAAAGTTTATAGTTGATTTCTCCATATTCGGCACCAATTTTGAGAACTGCCTCCAAAACCTTTCCATAATGTTAAAACAATGTGTGGAGTCAGGGCTAATATTAATTTGAAAAATGTGCCCAAATTTAAAATGGGAAGGGACATTGACTAAATTGATCATGTCCGAGAAGGGGAGTAGGATAGACTAACCCATAATTGAAGATATTTTTAAACTACCTCCTCCAATCTCGGCCAAACAAACACAATCCCTTCCTGAGTATTGTATGAACTCTAATAATATTTTGAAATTATGGAACAACATGCTTGCCTAGTGTACCTTACTGATTCGGGCTAATCATCATAGAGTACTCTATGAATGATTTTTTGCTATGATGATAAGGCCTCTTGATTGGCCCTGTCCTTTTGATATTATGAGGGACATAATAATCTTGATTATCTATTAGACTTCCTCATAATATCCGATTGAAGACATTAAACTTAGCGCTGATTGGGAGGCAACCCAACAATCTCATTTTTTTCTTTAGTATAATTATAGGAACTTAGATGGAAGTACAATAGCCCACTACTTCACGAGCCCACTACTTCATGAAGCCTTCTTCAACTCCTAAATTACATCCACTCCAAGTGTACTCTTTTCTATTCCTTTTTATATATTGCACCCTTTGTTTTCCATCTCCATTGAGGACAATGTCGATTAAGTTGGGGGGAGAATAACCAATCTAATTAAGTCCTCAAGTATGACCAGAAGTATTTAGTTTTATATCCATATTTGATCTCAATTTAAAGTTAATTAGGCATCCAAATCAATGATTGATTAATGCCCTAGATAGTTTTAGAGATACTAAGGGGCAAATTACTAAGAAAATCTGATAAATGACAGGGTGTTGACCAAATTAAATTTTGGAAGTGATTCTAGAACTCTCTTCCTTCTTATCTCAATAAACAATCTGCTTATTGAGAGTTAGGATGGAAATGTTGAAAATTCCTGAAAAAATAAAAATAAAAACAAAAAAAAAGAAAGTTAGTCAACCTTATAGCTCTTCTTGAACTCTTATTGAGTAACCGGGCCCCTATAGAGATCCTAGGCACTGATACCACTAGTTGGGAATCCAAATCAATGCCTATGCAGTGGAAATAGCAAGAGAGAGATCAAGAACCAACCTTCTTGATTCAAGAAACCAGCAACAACCTGTTCTTTGATTCAATATCATGAAAAGGAGTAGGAGAAAAGATGTAGGAGAAAAGAGAGATTGTATTTCTTAAAGAAGAACCTTGTTACAAGACACAAGAACGGGACACCAGCACCTCCTCTCACAACCAAGAAGACCCACGTGAAAACCCTCACGTACAAGATGCCACACTTCTCCAAACTTGAAGCCATCTCTCACCAAGCCAAGAAGCTCCATGGTCAAACTAGGGAAAAGAACCTCCTTGTGAAAACACCCTCACACACTTTGCCCTTCTCTTTTTCTCTTGAACCGTAGGCCTCCCACATCAAGAAGATGCCATCCCAGGACCATGAGCCAAGCCTCACGGTCCTCTCTCAAAAACGTGGATGCCCTAAAGGGGGCGATCCCCCATGGACTCCCTCATGCAAGCCAGAGATTCCTACTAACCATCGCACGCCCTCCTCTTTAAATGGATGGGGTGGTGGTTAGACTTCCTTGAGTGAGTAGATCTTAGTCTTCCTGTTGGGCTAAGACTTCTTGGGTTGTTAGGCTTCATCTTCTTGGACCCAAACCGGTTAGGACTCCTTGGTAGTTAAGCTTCTAAGTGGTTACAACCAACCAACTAACCACCTAACGAACTAAGCTAACCTACTAACCAACTAAACCCCTTTCACACCAAAGGGGCAGCTAGCTAAACCTTGGCCCAACCCCATAACCCAACTGGGTTATGTTACAATCTCTCAAAAAACTTCTCCCATCAAATCAATGTGAGAAAACACTCAAACCCTGAGCCCATGTACACCCATATCTCACATGTTCTCTCAACCCTGGGTCAAGCCCCCTGACCCAACATGACTCTGGGAGCCCCCTGGAACACCTCCAAAAATCACTTGGCATGCCTCCAAGCTCCCAGGGATTATCTCGAACATCCCTGCCATGGCCTCCCAAGTCTTTCCAAAGCTTGGGAGCACCACACAAAACCCTACAATCTCCATCTTGGTGCCTCAAGCCTTGTCAAACTTGGCAATGTTCTCCTGCACAACCCCGCTGTAACTACATGTCCTGACAGCCTCTTATGCAGACCTCCTTGCCTATGCCAACACCATTCAGCTGCTGCATGCCCTTGGAGGCCTTTGGGATGACCGCCTCCTCAGCTAAAGATCCTTGCTTGTACCCTAGCACCACCATTATAGCCTTTCTTCTGCATGGCAGCTGCATTAGTCTTTTCCTTGGACTTCCTTGGAGAGACCATAGCGAACTTGAACCGGCACTCGCTGTAACTGGAGCTCTACCTGACACCATCTTCTTAGAGCCATGCCAATCTCTGCACACTCTGCTCCACCTGGCTAAGTGTACCCCTGGCACTCATGCTAGGATCTGGCTAGTATCCCTGCACCTCACGCTCTGAACTCGTGCCGAATCTTGCTCCACCCGTGAAGCCATCTCTTCCCGGTGCTCCACCAGAAACTAAAGTCCCCTTGAAGCCATAGAAAGAAATCCCGAGGCCAGTCACTCAATGCTACCTTGCTGAGCTTGCCACTATACCTAGTACCCCGTCGCTGCGTTCTCGGACCCTTCGCATCCTGTGAAGCTCTCTGAGATCGTTTCGGATACACTGCACCCTGCAAGTTCTTCCAAAATAAAGAGCTCATCCAACTCTTCCTCTGACCCAGTGATGAAACCTAGCAACCATCCCCATAGGTTGCTGCATCATGTCCCGGCCTATCCCTAGGCCAATCCTACCATACCATGACACTCCCGGCTACATGATGCCCCTATTGCTCCCTGAGACCTATCCCCTTGGTCTCTCTGAGCTGCCATCTTCATTAGCTCCAATCTCTATCCCTAGGCCAATGCTGCCATACCAGGACACTCTCGACTGTCCGATACCCCCGGCATTCTCTAAGACTATCCCCTGTCTCCTTTAGCTACCTCTAGCACTGCCTATAATGATGTACTCCGATCTCCCTGAGATATCCGTCTTCCGAGACCCATCTCCAACCACACGGGATACCACACCCACATACAACTCCTTTATTATTCCTTGAATCCTCTTCTCCCAATGCTCAAACAAGGTTTTGAGAGAACCCCACTTTGATACCAATTATAGAGATTCCTAGGCACTGATATCACTTGTTAGAAATCTAGATTAGCACCTATGCAGCGGAAAGAACAAGAGAGAGATCAAGAACTAACCTTCTTGATTCAAAAAACTAGTAACAACCTGTTCTTAGATTCAATATCATGCAAAGGAGTAGGAGAAGAGATGTTGGAGAAAAGAGAGATTGTATTCCTTGGAGAAGAACCTTGTTACAAGACATAAGAACTGGACACCGGTGCCTCCTCTCACAACCGAGAAGACCCACGTGAAAACCCTCACATACAAGATGCCAGCCTTCTCCAAACCTGAAGCCGTCTCTCACCAAGCCAAGAAGCTCCACGGTCAAACCAGGGAGAAGAACCTCCACATGAAAACACCCTCACGCACTCCACCCTTCTCTCTTTCTCTTGAACCGTAGGCCTCCCACATCAAGAAGACACCATCCCAGGACTGTGAGCCAAGCCTCACGGTCCTCTATCAAAACCATGGATGCCCCAAAGGGGGCGATCCCCCATGGACTCCCTCACGTAAACTAGAGATTCCTCCTAACCATCGCATGCCCTCCTCTTTAAATAGATGGGGCGGTGGTTAGACTTCCTTGAGTGAGTAGATCTTGGTCTTCTTATTGGGCTAAGACTTCTTGGGTTGTTAGGCTTTATCTTCTTGGACCCAAATTGGTTAGAACTCCTTAGGTAGTTAGGCTTCTAAGTGGTTACAACCAACCAACTAACCACCTAACCAACTAAACTAACTTACTAACCAACTGAACCCCCTTTCACACTAAAGAAGTAGCTAGCTAAACCTGGACCCAACCCCACAACCCAACTGGGTTATGTTACAATATCTTACAAAACTCTCCCGAACAAATCAATGTGAGAAAATACTTAAACCCTAAGCCCATGTACACCCATATCTCACATGTTTTCTCAATCTTGGGTCAAGCCTCCTGACCCAACATGACTTTGGGACCCCTTAGAACACCTCCAAGACCTCTGAAACACTTCCAGAAACTGCTTAGCATGCCTCCAAGCTCCTAAGGATTGCCTCGAACATCCCTACCATGGCCTTCCAAGTCTTTCCAAAGCTTGGGAGCACCACATAGAACCCTACAGCCTCTTCACCTAAGTAAGCATTGTGGTTCGCATCAAAAGATGAGAAGATCAATAAATCTATTAAGCAATGGTACCCCACTGAGTAACCGAGGCCCTTCGCCTAAGTAAGCATTGTGGTTCATGTCAAAAGGTGAGGATGCTAATACTTAAGAGGTCAAGACATTGCCCTAGACTCCTCCAAAAAAAAAGAATAAAAAAGGGGACCAAAATATAAAAAGACAACAAACCTAACTCAAATCGAGTTAGAGGATTTAAAAAGTAAGTTGGGGAGATAGTAAGGAATATCTCTAAAGATTTCTATGGTCAACACTCAACCACCAATTGGGTAGACTTAGTGATCCAATGAAGTATCTCTTTAATGGTTTGGCCAAGTATCAGCTACCTTTAGGACTGCCTGAGTCAACTTTCAATTCAAGGATGAATTTGCATACATAGCTAATTCATCTACTTTACTCGAGGATAAGCAAAGTTCAAGTTAGGGGGTGTGATAATCATATTATATACACATATAAAAGTATTAATTTAATAATTAAATTATCTTTATTTATATCAAATTAATAGTTTAATATATTATTTATAGAAAATAATACTATCATTACAAAGAGCTTGATTTTTGGAGTCCAACAGAATAAACAACACTCAAATCGAAGTTCAGATGGGCTCAAAATCGATTTTGAAAGTTTATAAAAGAAATGCATGATTTTTGGAGTAACCGATCCACCATGGACCAATTGCTTGGTCCACGGGAGCTAGCTTGGTCTATGGATAGCCATTGAAGCCCATCCATGGTATAGACCCGTGGACCGTGAAGCCCCTTTTGAGTTGAGATCATCGGAGACACCCTCTCATCGCTGCTGGGACCATCTACGCCACCTTCTCCGCCCGGAGAACCACTAGAGAGCTCACTGGAGGCTATTTTTTTGGTCGGCTGCCCTCTTCCTTCTTTTTTTCCAGCCACCTACTGCTCCCCCATCCACTGCCACCTCTTGTCACCATCTAGGCATCTAGCACAAGCCAAAGAACCACCGAGCGCCCCTCTCGCCACCATCTCCTCTGACCATCCATCCTCATCACAGCCACCATAGCTGCCACTGCTCCTTCTCAGACATCACCCATCGTTCGCCTTCCTCCACCTAGTGTCACTGCTCATCGCTGCTTATCGCCACCCACTGCCAGAGAAGCTCCCAAAGCATCAGCATCTGTTCTCTTTAGTTGGCTTTCTTCCCACCGTTGATCCTTTTTGCCACCATCTTCCTCAACCACCGGCCGAGCCACCACCTGCTTCCAGCCACCACCAAGATGCCACCGGGCTTCATTCTCCTCTGTCGTAGCCACCATTTGGTCATCTTCCCCGAGCAATTCTCCTCTACTATGGACCACCATCACTGCCTCAATTACCCCTCTCCTCTATTATAGACCGAGACACCACCCAAACCAAAGTCATCAATCACCGCTCCTACCGCCGGCCATCGCCTTTTGTCGCCACCTCTCGCTCCACACTGGATCGAGAGAGGAGTCCAAGTCTAGGTGGGAGAAGAGCCCGAGACCCATGGATCCAAGACTCAAAGATCCAAGAGTCCAGATTAGACTCTCTGCCAGAAAAGGAAGTGAGCTGCGATTAACCCATCAAGTAACCAATCAGACGATTAAGAATTTTTTGCATGATATCTAGCCAATTTGGAGCCCGATTGAGTCCAAATTTGATGGGGACAAAGCCTTCGATAAGCTCTATTTAAAGGACCCCGAGTTATAAAAGGGAGCATCTTGGAGAGAGGAGTATGGTACAGGATAGGAGGTTTAGTTTTGGATTACAGGTTGGCCTCTAAGAGTGAGATTTCTTAAAGGAGAAGTTGTGCTGTCTATGCCATCTTCAAGCCTACGCTGATCTTTAGATCAAGATCCAAAGAAGAAGAAGAAAAGAAAGCCCAGTTCGCTCCACGAAGAACGATGGAAGAAGGGGATGTGACATCAACCGACTTCCCGACAAGGCTGTGCCAATAGACTTCAGATATTTTGTTCCTGCTTTCTTAGATCTGTAATTATTATTTTTAATACTTTGTAGATTCTTATTTTAATTAATGCAAAGTTTATTTTCATTTAAATTCCTATCTTTTACTTTCTTGCAAGTAGATGCTAGGATCTAAATAGTCGATCCTAGTACCAGGTTTTTATTTTCTTCTACACTTTTAGTTTCTACTTATCCTGACTTCAAAATATTTTCTTTTGTTTTATAAAAATCAAAGATTTTAAAACTATTCCAAGTACTGCCTTCTCCGTGGATTCGACCCGACTCATCCTTTCTATAAATTTATAATTTGATTTAGAAGTCGGTTAAATAAACTGATAGCCACGGTATTTTAACGACAACATTGTGGCCTAGCAATGGGCAACTTCGACAAAGGCTTCGGCATGGTTCTGGTGGGGGTAGCTATGGTCCAAGGAGATGGTGGCGGCCTTGGGCAACGGGATCAAACCATCAAGGGAGGAGAAGATGCATGGATCTCAAAGCAATCAATGGTTGATGATTTCTGACCCTTTGATCTAGATCCAAGAGCTGGGAAGAAGTTAATCGGTCAAACACTAGTTGGAGCAGGAGACAGGAGCCTAACACTATCGAAATTGGTTATATTCATATCTAACCGTTGAGCCCTATAAAATTGAATCCCAGCCACTCCTTTGATTCTTTAGTTTAGTCCCACATCAAAAATCCATGAAAACCTCTCCCCTGTTAAACCCTATAAAAAGGCTCCTATGCCTGTACCTGAGGCAAGTAACTTCCTAGTTTCTTTAGAGCCTTTGTATAGGGGGACAGGAGGGGATCAACTTAGAAGTAGGCTAGTGCTGAAGTATGAGAGGGAAGAGAAAATTTTGTACGTGGCATAGCAGGATTTTCTTGTTCTCCAATCTTTAGTATTTCTTTGGTCTACAATAAAATAGTATGTTTTTATTTATAAGTCTATTATTTATTTTCTTTTATTCGCTCCTTATTATACGTTATTGTTAGATTGAGGTTAGGGACAATTCTTGCTTTATAGAGATGCACCATGATCTATCATGGATATGAAGCATGCCGAGAAAAGGAGAGTTGGATACCTAGTGCCTCCCGAAGATGCACCGTGATCTGTTACAGGTATGGGGCATGCCAAGAGAAGATAGGTAAATCTCCAAAATCAATTACATCTAAATTATAAAAGAAATACCCTTGGTAGTGCAAATTCACTCTTCAACTCTTAAAACAATTCCTTTTAATTGCTTCGCTCTTAGTAGTAGTTTGTTTCTCGTGTACTTTTATTTTTACACAATAATAATAATTATTCTTCTCTTTTTAAAATCATAACCTGGCCCTAAGGTCCCTCAGGATATGATCTTGACTCGTTCTAGCTATAAAGTTGAGTTGGTGAATTTTTTTGACCACCTATGATAGCGATCAAATTTTGGCATTATTGCCAGGGACCATAGGTATAGTTGTGATTTAAAAATCAAAAAAAAAAAAAATCAAAAGGTACAAAAAAATTAGTGAATATTTATTTCCTTTTTACTGCTTTCCTAACTAATTTACTATTTCCAAATCTGATTAACCACTTAACTACCTTATAACCCTAATCTAATTTAGTTTTCTTTGTTTCATACTTAACTAAATTAAAAACTTACCTTAAAAAAACCTAACCTATAAAGAAAACAAGACATCTCATAACACATAATTAAAATAAAAAACTAATTAAGCTTTAAAAACTAATTACTTATACTAGACATTTGCTTTCTCTGCTTTGCATACCTCATAAAATATCTTAAGGGCACTAAATCCCTAAACAACATAAGGTAGGGATGCCATTACCCTTCCTTGGCCCATAAACCACCACCTTGCATATTGCATTGACCTAAGCCTTAAATTTAAAATTAATTAGACGTTGGCCCCTAAGGATCTTCAAGCTGACTAGGATAAGGGACCTTGAGAGTTGGACTAGCTTAAAATTAACTGGTTTAATAGTGTTTAAGGAAAGGGGTTCAAAGATAATATAGCCCTGAAAGAAAGTGGTTCTTTAATTGATTTCGTTGTCTGATTTGGCCAAGTGATTTGCTATCTAAGGAAAGCAACGAGGGAACCCCCACCGACCTTACCCTTACCTAGCAGTGGCTAGTTAGTATCTAACTTCGAAGGCTCAAAGGCAACCTTGGAAAAATTAGGAACTATCTAAGACTAGGGACCCTAGGATAGAGAGTCCATTGATTACTAACTTGTTTACAATTAACCTAGAACTTTAACTAATACTTCTTCTCTATCCCTCTTAGCTTTAGGACTCCTTGGGCTCTCGTCTTTAGTCTTCTTCTCTATCTTTCTTCTCTCTTCTTCCCCACTCTCCTCTCTAATATATATATATATATATAAACTTAGAAGAGGATTGCTCTGATTTAGGACCTTTGGTTAAATATTGCAAAACCACCAGAACAATCCGATGAATTGGAGCAGTGCTAGGAACATGGATCTTAATAGCAAAGTAGATAAGTTGTTCCATGCCTTTGATGCCACGAGATGAATTTGATCATCTATGAACTATTAGACACTCTTCCACTCCTTCCTTTTTTCTTTCATAATAGGCATGCTCCACATATTCGAGTCCAACTCACTCTGTGAGTGAATACCTAGCCATGTATCAATTTCTTGAGTCTAGGTATGATCAAATGTATCAAGATCAAACTCATATAACCTACTGACCAGGAGAAAACCTAAACTTTAATGTTTACAATCTAGGTTGGGGGGCACAACCAGATTTATCATGGCAACCACACCTAGTGCTTACCCCGGTACCACAAAGATCTCCGTTTGTACATGCACCTTATTATGATTAGCATTATCGATATTATCAACCTTCTCATGCTTATAGCCTATCATTTCAAGAGAAGGTTCTGCACGTAATAGATAAAATCAAAAAAATTGGTCAAACCCCACTTCTCCAATCGATGAACCCAAAAGTTGATAGGTTTGCTCAATTTCAACAATTCATCGTGCCTCAGCAACAACCTATCAATGAGCTTATGAATTGGATTGATCAATTATTAATTGAAGTTGATAGGGAGGAGGTAGGAATACTGCCTAGTCAGCTCGAGAGTAACTTAGAGGGATACTACCTGGCTAAAAATTTTAATAGTAATTTAAAGGGATACTACCAAGTTGAAGATTTCAATGATTCTTTAAATTTTTTTGAACAATCAACAATAACTCTCAAAAATGATTTGATCACGAAACAACCCTGCACCATCATAAAGACTAATATAGATAATTCAATTGAGGCAGAGAAATCAAACTAGTGGAACGAACCACTTCCATCATCATCCTACTCATCTATGGCCCCCTTCCTAAGTGCCCTATAATCATCCACTCCTTTTTATGGGATAGAAGAAGAAACTGATGATATGATGGAATTAATTGAGGCTCCCCAAGAGCCATAACAAAATGACACAACAGGGGAAGCCATACCTTTAAGTCATCCCCAGAAGTTGTTAGATCCCTATATGGCTCATTATAGGATAGATAATTTAATTTAGATGGATATATCATGGGGATAGATAATTTACTCGATATACCACATTTTAAACCCACTCCACTTTGGATGGAACAATATGCACCAACACCTAGCCCCCCAATAGCTCCCCCATTATAATCACAACTGGATCTAGAATTGAAGTAACTTCTTATCACACCTACGAACATGCTACCAGTGATCTCTAACCAGGAAGACCAAATAGTTGGTGTTCTAAAGATGCATAAAAAAGTTGTTGGATGAAATATTTATAAAATGAGAGATAAGGATCTTGAAAATTTTATAATTGATTTCTCCATATTTGGTACTACTTTCAAGGATCGTCTCCATAATCTATCTATCATCCTAAAAAAATGTATTGGGATAGACTTACACTTAACTTGGATAAAGTACTATCAGGAAGGGATGATATCAAGACATATCATACTCGAGAAAAAGATTAGAGTAGATCTTTCTAAAGTTAAAAAAAAATTTAAGCTATCACCCCCATTCTTGGCACAATACACACAATCCCTTACTAGTCATCGATCAAATTATAATAATACTTTTAAATCTTGGTCTAGCATGCTTGCCTGGTGCACTCTATGGATTAAGGATAATCATCGTAGAGTAATCTACGAACATTTTTCTACCATGATGACAAGATCTCCTGATTGGTCCTATCATTTGAAAATCTTAAGGGATATACCTAAGTTCAATATCAGTAACACTCCCCATAATGTCCAGCTAAAGACGTTAAACTTAGCACTGGTTGGGAGGCAACCCAACAATTTTTTTTTTTTTGTGTAATTATAGGAACTTAGGTAGAAGAACAGGAGCCCGCTACTTTATGATGCCCTCTTCAACCCCTGAAGCATACTCACCCCAAGTGTATTCTATCCTTTTCTTTACTTATTATCTTTCCTATTCCATTGAGGATAATGTCAATTAGATTGGGGGGAGAATAACTAATCTAATTAAGTCCTTAAGTATGACAAAAAATAATTAGTTTTGTATCCAAATTTTATCTCAATTTGAAGTTAATTAGACACCCTAATCAATGATTAATTAATGGCCTAGATAGTTTTAGAGATACTAAGGGGCAAATCACTAAGAAAACCTAACAAATGGTAGGGTGTTAACCAAATTAAATTTTAGGAGTGATTCTAGAACTCTCTTCCTTCTTATCTTAATAAAGAATCTGCTTGTTAAGAGCATGGATAAAAAGGTTGAGATATACAAAAGTCCTTTATACAAAAAAAAATTATTAGAGAGTCTGTCTGACCTCACAGCTCTTCTTGAACTCTTATTGAGTAACTGGGCCCCTTCATTTAAGTAAGCATTGTGGTTCACATTAAAAGATAAGAAGGTCAAGAGATTTATTAAGCAATGACACCCCACTGAGTAACCAGGCCCCTTCACCTAAGTAAGCATTATGATTTATGTCAAAAGGTAAGGATTTTAATACATAAGAGGTTAAGACATTACACTAAACTCCAAAAAAAAAAAAAATAAGAGAAAAAATGAGAAACGAAAGGACTAAAAAGATAACAAACCTGAATCAAATCAAGTTAGAGGATTCAAAGAGTAAGTTGGGGGGATGGTCAGGAAGACCTCTAAAGATTTCTGTGGTCAACACTCGACCACTAATTGGGTTGACTCAGTGATCCGATGAAGTACCTCTTTAATGGTCTAGCTGGTATTAGCTTCCTTTAGGACTGCTTAAGTTAACTTTCAATTCAAGGATGAGTTTGTATACATAGCTAATTTATCTGCTTTACTCAAGGATGAGCAAAGTTCAAGTTAGGGATATGATAACTATATTATACATATATATAAAAGTATTGATTTAATAATTAAATTATCTTTATTTATTCAAAATTGATACTTTATCTCTTTTATAGGAAAGGAGAGTGCCAACACAAAGAGCTTGATTTATGGGTTCAAACGAAATAAGTTTGAAGTGAATCGAATTTGAAATGAGCCCGGAATCAATTTTTGAAGATTTAAGAAAAGAGTTACATGAAATTTAAAATAATCGATCCATGGTGGATCGGTTGCCTGGTCTACAAAGTACTTTGTGGTCCATGAATAGCCATTAACTATGGTCCATAGTGGAACCTCATGGACCATAGGCTGAATCCACCAAGCACCAGCTAGGAGGATGATCGACAGCCACCCCATGACATCTAATGAGGTCCGTGAAGCAATAAAGAAGGCAGCAGTGCTCAGATCTAGCAACAATAGAGGAAATATGGTCAATCAATAGGGGGATGATGGAAGTTGTGACATGATGATGATAATCAACTGGAGGAAGGTCTCGACGGTAGAGGATGTGGTCCACGATCGTAGTTAGATCTCCGGTGGTTAGCGATGGCTCACAACCAGTGGCAAGAGGGGTTCATGGTGGTTCCAGCAGCCATGGGTATGGTAGTGGCAGCGCGCAGGCGAGTCCGCTAGGCTCTGACGGTGGGTCTCGGTGGTGCACAGGCGACTCTGACGAAGGCTTTGACATGGTTCCAGTGGGGGCAGATACGGTCCAAGGAGATGGTAGTGGCACTAGGCAATAGAATTAAACCATCAAGAAAGGAGAAGATGCACGGATCTCAAAGTAATCAATAGCCCATGATTTTTGACCCTTTAATCTAGATCCAAGAGCTGGGAAGAAGTTGACTGGTTAAACACCAGTTGGAATGGGAGACAGAAGCCTAACACTACTGGGACTAGGCATATTCGTATATAACCATTGAGCCCTATAAAATTGAATCCTAGCCACTCCTTTAATTCTTTAGTTTAGTCTCACATCGGAAACCCATGAAAACCTCTCCCCTATTAAACCCTATAAAAAGGCTCCTATGCCTCTACCTAGGGCAAGCAACTCCCTGGAATCCCTCTAGAGCCTTTGCATAGGGGGACAGGAGAGGATCAACTTAGAAGCAGGCTAATGTTGAAGTGTGGGAGGGAAGAAAAAATTTTGTACATGGCAGAGCAGGATTTTCTTGTTCTCTAGTCTTTTGTATTTCTTTGATATGCAATAAAAGAGTTTTTTATTATTTGTTTTCTTTTATTTGCTTATTATTATGCTTTATTATTAGATTGAGGTTAGGAACAACTCTTGCCTTTTGAAGATGCACCGTGATCTGTTATAGATACGAGGTGTGCCAAGAAAAGGAGAGTTGGATACCTAGTGGATCTCGAAGATGCGCCATGATCTGTTATGGATAAGGGGCATGCCAAGGAAAGATAGATAAATCCCTAAAATCAATTACATCTAAATTATAAAAGAAATACAATTAGGTAGTGCAAATTCACTCTTCAACTCCTAAAATAATCCCTTTTACTTGCTTCGCTCTTAGTAGTAGTTTATTTCTTGCATACTTTTATTTTTACACAACAACAATTATTCTTCTCTTTTTAAAATCATAACTTAGCCCTAAGATTCCTGAGGATACGATATCGACTCACCCTAGCTATAGAGTTGAGTTAATGAATTATTTTTGATGGCCTACGATAGCGATCAATGATCAAATAATTAATTATGTCAGCGTAACATGGTTCTATGGTAATGGACATAAGTTGTTCATTAGGAAAGAACTCATTGATAGGTAATTTTTTAATAGGTGTGATCACTAGCCTGGATAGGTGATCAGCCACTACATTTTTAGTATCCTTTTTATCACTGATCTCTAAGTTGAATTTTTGTAAGAGTAGGATCCATCTAATTAAGCATGTCTTGACACTCTTCTTTAAAGGAAGATGCCTAATGGTTGAGTGATCAGTATGGATGATTACATGAGACCCTACTAAGTAAGACTTAAATTTTCTAATACAAATATCATAGCTAAAAATTCCTTTTTAGTAGTTGAGTAGTTGAGCCATGTATCATTTAAGGTCTTACTAGCATAGTAGATTACTTGAGATGGCTTATTAATTCTTTGACCTATGACTGCTCCTATGGCATGATTAGATGCATCATACATAAGCTCAAAAAATTGATTCCATACAGGTGGGTGAATAATTGGGGCTGAATTTAATTCTTTCTTAAAATATTCAAAAGACTTAAGATATTCAGATGTGAGGTCAAATTTGATTTCCTAGGCTAATAGGTTAGTTAATAGTCGAACCATTTTGATAAAATTTTTGATAAATCTTTTATAAATTCAATGTGTCCAAGGAATGATCTAATTTCTTTGACTGATTTAGGCAGGGGAAGATTTACAATCAGATCTACCTTGGCTACCCCTTTTTGAAATCACATGGCTAAGGACTATGCCTTCCTTCACCATAAATTGACATTTTTCCTAATTCAGTTTAGATACTTTTCCTTACATCTTTCTAAGACTAGTTTGAGGTGATATAGGTATTTAGAAAAGGTAGACCCAAAGTTGAAAAAGTTATCCACGAAAATCTCAAGGAACCGTTTGACCATGTCTGAGAAAATACTAATATGCACACTTGAAAAGTGGATGGTGCATTACATAAGCCAAAGGGCATATATCTGTAGGTGAAGGTTCCATATGGATATGTGAATGTCATCTTCTCTTGATCTTTTGGGACTATAACGATCTAAATATAACCAGATATCCATGTAGAAAGTAGTAAAAGTCATGCCTAGCTAATCATTATAGCATTTGGTCTATAAAGGGCAGAGAGAAATGGTCCTTCCTAGTGGTTGCATTTAATTTTCTATAGTCAATGAAAACCCTCCATCTAGTTTGAATTCTAGTTGGGACTAGTTCATTATTCTTGTTTTGAATTATAGTGACTCCTGACTTCTTGGGTACCACTTGTATAGGACTTATCCAAGAACTATCTAAAATTGGATAAATTATACCATTGTCTAAGAGTTTCATAATTTCTTTCTTTACTACCTCTTTCATGACTGGTTGAGTCTCCTTTGGGGGTCTTTTATAGGTTTGACTTCCTCCCCTAAGTGAATCCTATGTTGAATAATCGAGGGGCTGATTCCCTTTATATTAGCCATGGTCCATCCTAAAGCCTTCATGTTTTCTCTAAGAACATTTAATAATTCCCCCTCTTACATGGAATATAGGTCTGTTGAAATGATCACTGGTAGGGTTTCTGAAGGACCGAGGTATGCATATTTAAGGTGCTTGGATAGTAGTTTTTGGATCAAGGAAGGGTGACAAAATTCCCACCTTATATTGTTTAGGGGTTATACCCTTAAGGTATTTTGAGAATGCAGTGCAAATTAAACAAGGTATCCAAAAAAGTTAAAAGGTTTTCAAGGTTTGTTATGTATTTTCTTAAATTAATTAAGTGTTACAGAAAGTTATCTTTTTTTTTCTTTTGGTTATTTAAAGAAGTTTAATTAAAAGAAAAGGTTAATTAGGTCAGGAGTTAACTTGTGAAAAGAAGGAAAGTAAAAATTTATTTTTTTTGATATGCTAACAAGAATAGAAGGACACTAATAAAAAATTAAGGCAACTAAAATAATGAAGATAATTAAACTAAAGAGAGCAATTACTGGAATAGAAAAGAAATATTTTTTTAACTTTTTTTGCAAAACAATTGTGCCTAGATCTCCGACAATGATGCCAAAATTTGATTGCTTATAGTAGGGCGGTCAAAAATAAACCAAACTCACTACTATAGCTAGGGTGAGTAGGGATCGTATCTTCAAGGATCAAGAATAATTTTTCATGAAGAAGAGTAAAAGAGAATTGATTGTAGAGAGAGATTAGAATAAAAAATAGTAGATTTCTTAATAGATTAATTTAAGAAGTAAGAGAAGTCACACAGGAATCTGAATCTACCATGCAAAATAGATTTTATTTTCTTTTCTTTATGTTGCAATACTAATAATACTTTCAAATTAATCATTAGTATAATTTATCTCTTATTAGGTACGGACTGTATGACTCATCCGGTTAGAGTATAAATTATTTAATTTATTTAAAATATTAAAGATTTAATCCATTATACTACGATCTACCTCTCCTAGGTATGTAATATATCCAGAGATCATGGCATGTCGATAGAGAGTATAGGCCATGTATATTAGATCAAAACACCAATCAAAAAAATAGATTAATAGGTATGTAAAATAAAAGTATAATCTCTATTGCATGAAATTTAAGTATAAAAAGAAAAACAAAAATCTGATTATAGGCTTCATCTTCATCCCGGGTTGAAGAAGTCTAGCAGTGCATAGCTACCATGAGCATCTCCTCCATAATTTCTATTCTATCCCAAGCCTAATACAAGATCTAAACAAGAGAACAAAAAGTAATTAAATAAAATTTTTATTGCAAAACTCCTCTTAGACTATTGCTTGGGTCCTCCTTTTATAGAGCTTGTCAAGAGCTTTCTCTTAGTCAAATTTGGAGTCAATTTGAGTCATAATCGACCATATATCTAAAAAACACTTTTAGCCATTCGATCTATTGCTTGATGGGATGCTAGCGATTAATCAATGATTTCCTTCCTTCTCAGGTAGACTGAATCCTAGTCCCTTGCAATTTCCTTCTTTAATTTGAATACTGCCATTAACAAGTCTCATAGACCTCTCCTAGTTGCAACTATGGCTTGGATGGTGGGTGATCAGCGAAAATGATGTTTGTGATGTTGGGCAAAAATGGTAAGAAGATGGTGATATGGTGGATCAGCAATAGTGGAGTAAGGAGGAGTGGCTGTGTGATGGGCAGCATTAATGGTCATGCCAACAGTGTTGACAGACAAGGGAGAAACATCTCAGGCTGGCGAGCAGTGGTCGTTGATAGGATTGGTGGCAGGTGGTTGACGATGGCATTGGACCACCGAATAGAGGAAGAAGGTGGCTACCACTAGCGATGGCAGCAAGGAGGCGAATCAATCTTCTTGGTAGAGACGGCAGTATGGAGGAGGCATTGATGGCGAGGAGGCGGATGGGTGATCATCGGTGACTCGAGAGGAAGATGGTCCATGAAATGGGCTTGTGGACCAAGATTAATAGCCACCATGGACTGCCCACCACATCTGCAGATCAAGCAACCGGTCCACTAGGGACCATCTACTTTAAAATCCATGCTAAAGCTTAATTACGTTGGTTTTTTTCTTAATTCTGGATCCATTTAAACTCTAATTTGAGTTCAACTAGAGCCATTTGATTCCAAAAATGTTCTTTCTATCCATAGATTCCTTTTCTACAAAATACTAAAAAAATATCAATTTTTAAGAAATAATCTCAATTAATATTTATTTTATTGCTTAAATTGAGATATTTAATGGACTTATCAATTTTACAAAAATAAGAGAAGGATTTTCGTAAGTTTTTAGATCAGAAATTGAAGAAAAAAATTTGGAGAGAAGAATTTTTGCATGAGAACTAGGAAGGGTTTTTTTCCTTTTTCCTAATGCCAGTTTTTAAGGGAAGAGAAAAGAATAAAAAAAAATACAAGGAGAGGGTTTCTTTATTATTTCTTTCCACCATCTAATCATCTTTCATCTTTTTCTTTATCATCTTCTTGGAGGGTCTAAGAATATTCAAAAAAGATTTTGAATCTGCCATCTGGTGGCTTTCGCACAGAACTAGTAGTCTGAGAGGATTGATCTCATTAGAGCTTCATGTGGACAATCATAGAGGCCAAACATCTTGTATAGCTATAAAGTGACAGGAGAGCCTTACCACATTCGATCAACAGTGACAATTATAATTATCGACCCGTAATCAAGTATGGGATACGATCCCTTGTTATATGTAGATTATATCTGTAATATGCATCGATGAGATCGATGCATGCTGATTTTATTTTTCAGCATTCATATCTATCATTTCTTATCTTGATCCTATAGGGTAGTTTTTTTAGAATTATTCTAATGCATATTTTATTGATTAAAATAACTTTAATCAATTTTTACTTCCGCTGTATTTTAAGAAAAAACCATGAATGAAACCCTGCCCTAGTTTTCCAACAAAGGTTTCATATGGATCGGTAAATGTCATATTCTCTTGGTCTTTTGGGGCTATAGCGATCTACTTGTAACCGAAGTATTCATCCAAAAAATAGTAGAAATCATGCCCGGCTAATCATTCTAGCGTTTGATCTATGAAGGATACGGGGAAATGGTCCTTTCAAGTGGAAGCATTTAATTTTCTATAGTTGATGCAAACCCTCCATCCAGTTTGAATTCTAGTTGGGACCAGTTCATTGTTGTCATTTTGGATTACAGTAACTCTCGATTTCTTGGGTACCATTTGCATAGGACTTATCCAAGAACTATCTTAAACTGGATAAATTATGCCATTATCAAGGAGTTTTATAATTTGTTTCTTTACCACCTCTTTCATGCCTAGATTGTTGCCTAGGTCCTCCTTCTATAAGGCTTGGAATAAGCTTTCTTTTGATCAAATTTGGAGTGATATTGGAGTAGAAATAGGCCTATATTGCAAGAAATTCTTCCAATCATCTGATTAGTATCAAAAGGCTGAAAATCCTATTGATTATGCTTAGATCTAGCCCATCTTAGGTCGAGCTGAATGAGAATCGTAGCATCTATTAATCAAATTGATATGGGCCATTAATAAATGCCAAAAGGGTCGTAGATCACATGTTGGATTTCCTTCTATATTTGGGAGAAATAAGAGCCATCGATCATCCTGGAAAGCCATCTTAGCTGACCAAAACCTAGCAACATAGAAGCTCCTGCATGCACCATGATGTAGATTGGAATAGCAAGGAAAGAATGATTGAATTGAGAGGGGGTGGCTCAAGAGGGCGATAGTTGGAAGTGGTGGATAGGACAACCAGTGATAATGGAGAGGATGGTGGTGCGATGAGCTTGGGAGGCGGTGGTAATGGCAGCTTGGTATAGGGGAAGCAACAATGGCATCTTGGGATGGAGAGGAAGATGGGTGGCACATTGGTAGGCTTGGCAGTGTCTTGGGAATGTCTCAGGTTGGTGATGATGGATAGCAGTGGAGGGATGCGACTTGTGGTGGATGTGTCGGGCTAAGGAGAATAGGCAATGGGTGGCAGATGTCTCGGAATGGAGAAAGGATGAGTGGCTGGATGGATAATCATGGGTGGCGACCGGGTGACTAGTAGTGCAGGGAGTGGCAACGATGACAGATCGGGGTAGAGACTATGGGTGCGATGGGAAGAAGGGGTGACAGCAACCATTTCCCTTCTACGGTCCATGAAAATGAGCCCGTAAACCAAGCAACCAATCCATGATGGACTGGCTACTCTAAACTCTATGCTAATATAGTTTTTAATTGATTTTGGATATATTTAAACTCTGATTGAAGTGCTATTTGATTCCTTGGATTCTGTAGATCGAGATCTTTCCATCTATGAGCATCTTTTCTATGTATAAGTAAAAATATCAATTATTAAGAAATAATGATTAATTAATATATATTTTAATATTTAAATTGGGATATTTAATAGACTATTAATTGGCTTGCCTTGAAGAGGGAGATCAAAGCCTTGGTTCACCGAGATTAGACATGGACCTATGTCCATTAGCCCAAGGATGATGAAACCCCTAGCTACCAATCACAGTTTGCCATATAGGCACTTGTGGACAACCATCCCACTGACAATCTAGTAAACACCATCATTAGAGGATTTCCTATGCGGTAGACTTGTTAGTCGAAGAGGCCTCTGTTCGTGTGGTTCCCGAGATCCCCCAAGCCAAGTAGCATAGCCTGGATGAGATCATAATCTTCTTGGATGTCAATGCAGAGGGTGTCCAAACCCCTTATCATGATGCCATTATAGTTTCCTTTACTATTGCAAACTATGATGTACGACATAGTTTGGTTGATAATGGAAGCTATGCAAATATTTTATTTTACAATACCTTTAGCAGAATGAACCCTTTGAGGGATCATCTTTAAAAGATAAGTTCTCCCTTGATAGGGTTCTTGGAAGATGCAATTTCTATAGAAGGCATAATTACCATACCTATAACTACAAACAAAGCCCTAAGATAAGCAATGGTCATGCTGAACTTCCTAGTGGTAAAGGTTCCCTCAGCTTACAATGTTATCTTGGGGAGGCTAAGCTTGAATACCCTTCATGCCATTGTTCCACCTACCACCTACTGATGAAGTTCCCTACACCCAAGGAGTGGGCGAGGTTTGAGGCAACCAAGTTTTTGACCCAGCAATGCCATGTGGCCACCCTTAAAGGCTAGAAGTCCCAAGAAGTATTTCCTATCAATAGCCTTAACCTTAGAGATGAGTAGGGTGAGCAGCAAGGTTGACCAGTGGAAGAGCTTCTATCACAACCCAACTCAAGGTCAAGATCAGGACTTAGCTGGGAGAGGCCTTATGCAAACAACTCCTCACCTTTTTGAGATCTAATCGGATGCTTGGCCTTTCATAAAAATTATACATAAAGGAAGTGCTGAAAAGGTTCAGCATGGAGAACTCTAAAAGAGGATTGTTACCTCTTCAGCATGGCATTAATCTCTCCAAGAAAATGTGTCCCAACACACCTGAAGAGATTCGATGCATGAGCAAAATTTCATATGCTTCGGCAATTGGAAGCCTTATGTATGTCATGTTGTATACTTGATTTGATATAGCTCTTACTGTGAGTGTCACGAGCAGATATCAGTCGAATCCAGGTGAAGAACATTGGATAGCTGTGAAGAACATTCTTAAGTACTTGAGAAGGACTAAAGATTTGTTCTTAGTCTTTGGAGGGAGTTCGGAATTAAGGATAAAGGGATACACAGACTCAGACTTTATGTCTGATCCTGACGATAAAAAGTCTACATCAAGGTATGTGTTTTTGTGCAATGGTGGGGCAACTAGTTGGAAAAGTTCCAAGCAGCCCATCATAGCAGATTCAATAATGGAAATAGAGTACATCACTGCCTTTGAAGCTGTTAAAGAAGCCTTTTGGTATAATAAAGCTCATTGCAGAGCTTGGAGTGATGCCATCTGATGTCATCCCTATATATTGTGATAATAATGGTCCAATAGCTCTTGCTAAGGAGCTTAGGTCTCACCAGAAGTCTAGGTATATTGAGCGGCGATTTCATATCATACGCGACTACCTTAATAAGAAGTATGTTAAGGTATACAGAGTAGACTCCACGGATAATGTGGCAGACCCACTGACTAAGCCTTTGAGCCAACAGAAGACTGAGATCCACCTTGAGAAGATGGGACTTAGATATGTAGCTAATTGGCTTTAGTGTAAGTGGGTGATTGTTAGATGTATGCCCTGAAAGCCATGTTGGCTTGATACATTTTTAATATTAGGGTATGAACTTTGTACTTAATTTTCTTTATTAATTAAAAGGGCATTAGTATCATTCATATTGTTGTGTCTATGAATCGTCCATGGAGTTAATGGATAATGATACATATTCTCAAGAGTTGAGAATTTGAGGCATGTCTCTTTATAGATTAACTCTTAAAGGCTCCCAATTGTTGGAATATCACGAGGACGGTGATTGATCAGTTAAAATCGATACACATATCACTTCCCTTTATGGGTAGACGAGTCTCTGACCTATAGTGTGGTGATACTAGAGTGAGAGTACAGGTAGTTGATAGAGATCAACGGTACTGAGCATGACCAAGTACAGGAAGTTATACGGATGACTACTCACTCATCGATAACTTTCTGATGCTGTAGTTGTGTGAATAATTCCTTGACCTAGAGTGTCTCGGCTACTCATAATAAGGTTGCTGTAGTTTGACAGCACAATCACATGGTTCCTATCCATACGGGACCTTGCAGTGTTCGTTGGCTGCAGTAAGTTTATTGTAGGAGTAGGGTGTTCACTTATAGGGATCTATCAGCCTTATTAATAAGGTATAATCCTATGCAAGCTCAATGAGACTAAGTCCAGAAGTCTATGGCCATAGTAGGGTGCTGTAGTTTGACAGCACAATCACATGGTTCCTATCCATACGGGACCTTGCAGTGTTCGTTGGCTGCAGTAAGTTTATTGTAGGAGTAGGGTGTTCACTTGTAGGGATTTATCAGCCTTATTAATAAGGTATAATCCTATGCAAGCTCAATGAGACTAAGTCTAGAAGTCTATGGCCATAGCAGGGTGATAATGAAAAAGTATTTTCATTAGTATCACAATTGGACTTGAGACGATTAAGTTAAGCATATGACTGATGGGTTTGACGAGTATCCGTAACCAACATCATGTCGGGATTTTGATAGAGGAACCGAATCACATGATAACTACACCTAGAGATTTCAATCTTATTTTGCTAGGTTGCCACTACATATTGCTAGGTGTCACTAGTGGATTATAAGAGCCCGTTATGATCATTCTTAAATTAATGATCCTAATTAGGGTTGAGCTGAAATTATTTCAGTCCATCGAAAGGAGTTTCAATAATGTATAATGGAGATTATAAGATGTCTCATTACTAGACATGATAGGACCTGAGGGGTCATACACATTAAGAGTTGAAGTTACCAATCAACAAATCAATTTGGATCTAATTGTAAGCATTACAATTAATATTTGACCTAATTATAAATGTTATAATTAATTGATTATGGGTTAATTGTTAATTAATTTAAATTAGATTTAATTTAATTGAGTTAGACTCAATTAATTAATCCTAATTGATTCGGGTCAATATTCGCTTCGAAATGGTTCAATCGGATTTAAAATCAGCTTCAGTTTGACTATAGAATCACTTCGTTTGGACCAAGACCTAGAGTCCAGTTAGATTGGGACTCTCTTTCCTTGTCTACCCTTGCCTCCACACACCTAAGTGGGTCCCATTTATTTTGTGCGACAAAAGAAGGGGGCGTGAAAACCAAGAGGGCGCTAATAGTGTTTTAACATGAAGAGAAAGAGGGGAGGAGTCCTCTTTTACTCTTAATTTTCAAGAAATAAAACACCGGTGTTTTGGCATGGAGGACTTGGAGAATTAATTTATGGTAAATCATAAAAGGAGAGAGGGGTGGCCGACCAAAATAATATTGGCATGAAAAATCCCTCTTGGCCATGAGCTTTCTTTTTGGGTGTGCTTCTTCTTGGACGTCTTTCAGGGAGTCTCTCTCCTAAGGCCAACATCTCCTCTTCCTTTTATATGCTTTCTTCTTTTTTCTAAGAGATCTAGAAAGATGCTCTACTAGAGAAAGAAGAGAAAAAGAGTCCAAGGTCTTGCAGATCTAAGATTGCAAGATAGAAGCCGAAAGCCGGTCCGGATTTGAATCGGCACTTCTTTTAAAGCAGGTGATTTGCTGAAAGAGTAGAGGGCTGCAAGGATCTAGCAGTATGGTGCCCTCTACGATTCAGTTGCGAGAGCTTTGTATAGATACCAGCAGAGGCCGGGTGATTGCGTAGCTCCGACAGAATCCCGGCTTTTTAGTAGCAGATATACACGCTTTCAGAGCAGGCCCGAATAGCGATCCAGGTAAGTATTTTATGCCTAAAATAATTTTTATTTTAAATCTAATATTTTTCTCATGTTATGCAGCATGTTAGAAATTTATGATAAATAAATTAGATTTATTTGTGATTTGCATGATTGGATATAAAATCATTTTTATATCTACTTTCACTGATCAGGCTTTTGATGCCTAATTTTATGCAACATACTTTCCTGTTCCTGGGAGAAAACCAACATACATTTCTAAGGGTTTCAATACATTAGAGTTCAAAGGAAGATGACAAATAATGTTGAGCTATCAAAAATAATATTTATTTTATTAATAATTTATATATATTTACAAGATAGCTCAACCGTCTATAACCTAGATGATTAGTTTTAATACTTTTTCCAACTCTAACTTGGATTAGAGCCAATCAGAATAGTATCGTATACCCATCTTTTATTTGTGATCATCAAACTCTTTGATTTTGAGGGTGTTAGTAAATGGATCAGCCAAGTTCTCCTTTCCATCATTCTTTTGAAGGTCGACATCACCTCGTTCCATAATCTCTCAGACAATGTGGTAGCGATGTAGAATGTTCTTGGTATACTAATGTGCCTTCGGTTCCTTCATTTGAGCAATGGCTCTAGTTCTATCACAATATAGAACTACTAGACTATGAATGAAGGGTACCACTCCAAGTCAGTGATGAACTTCTATAACCATACAACTTCCTTTGCAGCATCAAATACTGCAATATACTCCATCTTGCATACTTAATCAGCCATAATATACTACTTGAAACTTTTCTAGCAGATAGCTCCTCCATTAAGGATAAGACATAACTTGATACACTTTTGTTATCATCCCAGTCTGACTGAAAGCTGGAGTCAATATAACTGACTAGTTTCAAGTCATAATTTTGATAAACCAACCATTTATCCTTTGTATTTCTCAAATACTTAAGGATAGTTTTTATGACCTTTCAATGGTTCTCACCTAGATTAGATTGGTATCTACTCACTAGTTTTAGTGAGTATGCCACATCTGGCCTCGTATATGTCATAGCATATAGATCCCACTGCCGAGGTAAATGGAATCCTACTTATACACACTCTCTCTTAAAGACTTGTTGAACAATCCTTCTTAGAAAGAGTAATTCCATGACCTACCAAAAGATAGCCTTTCTAAGAATTTACCATGCTGAACTACTTCAGCACAGTGTCAATGTGCATCGACTGGGATAATACTAGCAACATTTTAGATCTATCCCTATAAATTTTCATCTCAAGGATATAGGTTACTTCTTGCAAGTCCTTCACAGAGAATTGGTATGACAACCAAACTTTTATTCCCTGCATTATACGAATATCATTTCCGATTAAGAGAATGTTATCCACATACAAAATAAGAAATACAACCATTGAACCATTAGCCCATTTGTATATGCAGGGCTCCTTTCCATTCTTAATGAAGCCATACATTCTGATCACCTTATCAAAATATATGTTTCAACTCTGAGAAACTTGCTTCAATCCATAAATAGATCTCTATAACTTGCACACATTTGATTCATTCATGGATGTAAACCCTTTAGGTTGTACCATATACACCTCTCCTTCCAACTCTCCATTTTGGAAAGTGATTTTGACATCCATTTATCATATCTCAAAATCAAAATGCACCACTATTGCAAGCATAATCTGAATGGACTTAGCATTTTCACAAGTAAAAACATCTCATCATAGTCAATACCATAATGTTGATGATAACACTTAGCAACCAGATGGGCTTTATAGATTCCACCTGCCCATCTACATCCTGCTTCCTTTAAAAAATCTACTTGCACCAAATAGATTTTATCCCTTTAGGTAGATCAACTAGTGTCCACATACTATTGATCTCCATGGACTCCATTTCGGATTTCATAGCTTCAAGTCATTTTTCAGAGTCAAAAGACTGCATAGCATCCATATAGGTGATTAGATCCTTGTTATTTTTATTGAGTTCAATAGGATCACTATCCTGAACCAAGAAACCATAGTATTTATCCAGTTGACACAGTACTCTATCGAATCTCCTTAAGAGTGCATCTACTATGGGCTCCAAATTTGATCTAATCAAATCTAGTCAAATTGGTTCAGTTAATTATGTCGATTCTTTTACCTATCAAACTTTTTCAAGTTCAACCTTAGAGGTATTAGTTCCTTTTCCAAGGAACTCCCTTTCCAAAAAAACTGTCTTATTACTAACGAACACATTTTGTTCATCAATATGGTAAAAAAAATAACCCTTAGTTTCTTTTAGGTACTCTATAAATGTACACCTATCAAACTTAAGCCTAAGCTTATCCATTTTTAAATACTTGACATAAGCTGGACATCCCTAGACTCTAAGTTGTGAGTGTATCGGCTTACACCCTGTCCATATCTTAGATGGCACTTGATCTACAGACTTGCTAGGAACTCTATTTAGAATATAATAAGTCCACTCTAATGCATATATATAGAAAGAGATAGGTAGACTCACAAACCCTATCATGGATCGAACCATGTGTAACAAGGTTCGCTTCATATTTTCAGATACTCCATTATACCGAGGTGTCATAGGAGGTGTCTATTATGAGAGAATCCCATTCTCTTCTAAATATGTCATAAACTCACTGGTAAGATATTCACCTTCTCAATCAGATAGAAGGGTTTTTATATACTTGCCAATTTGTTTATCTACTTTATTACAAAATTATTTGAACATTTCAAGTGACTTGGACTTATGTCTCATTAAGTAGACGTCCCCATACCTTGATAGGTCATCAGTAAACGTGATGAGTAGTGATATCCAACTATGGCTGATATGTTCATGGGTCTACATATTTCACTATGTATTAGACTCAGAACCGCAGTAGCTCTTTCACCTTTTCCAGTAAAAGGTGACTTAGTCATCTTTCCAAGAAGACATGATTTGCAGGTTGGCAATGATTCAAAATCATTGACCTTGAGGATTCCCTTTTTAGATAAACTATTCATCCTATTCTTATTGATATGACCTAGCCTATAATGCCAAAGGTACACATTAGATATATTTTCTATTCTAGGATATTTGTTAGACATGTACATTATATTTATAGGCTGTGATAATACATAAATATCATTCTTCAATTATCCATGCATTATAGTAACACCATTTATAATGTATCACAATAATTATTTTTTATTGATAAATGATAATCATTTTTAGCCAAAAGGCCTACAAAGATTACATTCATCATAAAACTAGGACAATGGTGACAATCACCTAAAACAATGATACTGGAATAAAAAACAAGCTTAATAATTTTTAAAGCTAGAACTGGAATTGATATTCGATCTCCTATATTTAGGAATCTCTCACCATCTTCGAATCTTCTACTGGCCAGAAGTCCTTGTAATGAATTATAAATGTTAATAGGATTGCCGGTATCCAATACCTATATAGTAGTATTATATCTTAAAAAATTATAAGATATTATCATATAAGTACCTTGTCTCGCAATAGCTTGCTGATTTTTCTTTCTTAGTTTATTTGGGTCTAGTGAGGTAATGTAAAGAAGATAATTTCTCTTCCAATGTCTTTGCTTTTTATAGTAGAAGAAATTAGCTTGAGTCTGGTTGGACTTGTCTGACCTGGCTGAGTCATCGAAGCATTATGCACATTTTTCTTATTAGCTTTCTTCTTCTTTTTCTTAAAGGAATGATATCCTGTCGAATCTCCCACTACATTCAGCAACTTCTTATGGAGCTAATGATCCTTCTCATAAGTTTGTAGTAATCTCAATAATCCATGGTAGTTGACTATAGGCCTAGTCATTCTATAATGATCAAAGAAGTTAAGATAGGACTAGACAAGGTATTAAGGATCACATCCTTCCCTGATTGTTCATGCAGGAGAAATCCAAGTTTGCTTAGGCTCTCATCAGTTCAATTATATACAATACATGATCAATGACCGACGCCCCTTCCCACATCCTAGTGTTAAAAATCGTACAAGATGTTTTGTTCCTTTCAATATCATCGAGAGTATCAAATGATTCTTTCAACCGTTAAAGCATGTCCTCTTGCTGGGCATCCTTAAATTTGTAATTTAGTTCATTGTTCATGGATGCATGCATAATGCAATAGATAGTAGTTCAGTTACTGAGCTACTTCTAGTAAGTATCTCAGGCTGCACCATGAACGTTTTAAGTAGGCTCCTTAGGTGCCTGATCTATTATCATATATAAGATCCATTCATGCCCCAAGATTATTTTTAGCTTTCGATACCAAGTATCAAAATAGGGTCCCATTAGTTTTTCATTGTCCAACAATGAATGGAGCAACAAAGTAGTGGCCATATTAATCTAAAAGGAGAATAAGACCTAATTAGTATTGAATCATTTAATCTTAAAGACTTGGACTTTAGTCTAAAGGTTCTCCCATTATTTTGATCAAATTGGTAGCCTTTACCTCCAATTCAAGGAATTACACTAATTCTTTAGCGGGTACTAGAATCCAATAGAGTGCACATGAGCCCAACTTTAGCTGGCTTACTCATGTGCATCAAAAGGTAGGTTCTTAAACAATTATTTCTCTAAAAATTTTTTGGTAATAATTTTGCCCCAGGAACTAATCAGTAAGCCTTTGGACTACCACTGAAGCCCTGGTTTCGTCCAACCATTAACATGACAGGATTGAGCACTTCCACCCAATGATGACCAAGCCTAACTTTGGCTAGCCTACCTAACCATCATTTAGAAAGAAGTGACTAAATCATCATAATATGAATGATAATTCAAATAGCCAAATGAGCACCAGGTCTTTGGATTCCATTGAACATCTTAATTATTAGATTCATTACCACTCTCTTAATGGAAGGCTATGACTCAATTATCTCCATAATTTTGTCACTTTAGGGATCTAATAATTTTAGAGGATCTAATTAAATGGTTAAGAAAAGAAGAAGATATGAACTAATCAACAATCCTTCCATTGATTTCATCAAGTCGGTGATGAGGGTCGCATCATATTAGTCCAAGGATAACTAGATTAGTCAAACTGATCTTCCTTACTGGCATGGGTTTGCTCGAATCGATGAGCTATCTAATCAAAATATTAGGGATGGCACTGGTTTACCCAACTTGATTGGGCTGGATAGTCAACTCTTTGATTAGGTTGGGGTTAGGTTTGGATAAAACCTGAATGCTTAACTTTAGCTTTGGACTGGAACTAGATAGATATGCACCTGACCCAAACCTAGCCTAAATTATTTTAATATTTTAATATATATAATTAATATATATTATATTAAATATATTTTATTTTGATTGAATATGAAATTAAGTATTGTTGAACTAAAAATATAGTTAAATTTTATTTATTTAATATATATCTTATTTATAAAATCATAAATGATTTTAAAGTTGACAAAAATAAAAAAAAATATTTAATATGACTTAATTGGATTCGACCCGGGTAAACCCGAATTATCCGATTCTGATTGAGATGGGTTTGGATAAAAAAAACCAATCCCGATAGTGTTTGGACTAGATTAAGATAATTTATTGGATATTCAGATTTGGATTTAGATAGTTAAAAACCCAGCCCAAACCCGGTCCATTGCCATCCCAACAAAATATGATTAACCAAATTGGTTAAGTGAGATTGATGGGAGGGTTCCACTATTAACCTCTTTCCTTAGACACCAACAAGTTGGCCATTCCTTAGACATCAACAAGTTGGCCAGGTAAGAGATAGCTACAATTAATGACCATGATCGAATGCCAAACTTATCTCAGACACCAATTGGTTCCTCGATTTTGATTTGACTAGACTAGGGACTCAAGTCTGACCACTGAGCCAGAATCAGGTCACTTATCGCTATAAAATTGATCTAGATACTCTTTTTCCTAATCCTAATCAACTTTTGGTTAGGTTAAATTAACGTCTCTAAGATCCATATTAATCAAATTCTAATGCTAGGTCTAACTCGGTTATTTAACCTAATTCGAGCTAATCTAAAATCCAAGTTTTATGAATTGACTTTAGATTTTTAATTCACAATTCTAGATCTAATCAACTCTTATTTCTAGTAATTAATCAAGATTTATTTTACAAAAAATCATATCTAAATATTTTATATGCATCATATATAAATAAAATAATTTTAGGTCCAGACTAGATGCTATGGTGCAATTGCTGAATTTAAATTTATAATTTATGTTATAAACATAAAACCTAATGTAAAAAACTTAATTTCAAATCAATAAAAATAAAATTATCCTTTCACCTTACTTGTTCAGGTGATATAACCATAAGCGGCACCCCTACATGCCATAAGAGTCCCATGGAATGGAAAGAGAGGGCTTTTAAACCCTACTTTTCTCCTATGGCCGGATAGCAATGGTGATCAATCCAATCTGAAAAAATTACTTAGATTAGGATTACATCTAACATGTAAGGTTCTATATCTACATATCATGTTATAAAAATCGAGCACTTTAATACCACTGTTAGAAAACTACAATAGAATTTCATGCATATTTTTTTAATAATTTATAGTGGAGAATAATATATTATAAAACTATTTTAAATAGAAAAATATTTATATAGATCATATCTAACAAATCCTACAAGAATATAATATGATATGCAATATAGAAAATCAAATCAGCATGCATTAATCTAGCTAATGCATGTTGTAGATCTAATATACAAATAACTATGAGATCGAATCCCATACTTGATCATGGGTCGATGATCATGACTATTGATGATACATAGTAAAGGCTCTCCACATTGCTTCATAGCTACATAGGGTGTTCAGCCTCTATGAATCATCCACACGAAGCACCAACGTGAGTAGCCTTCTCGAATTACTAGATCTATGCAATGGCCACTGGATAGCTGAAATAAAATTATTTTTAAATATTCTTAGACCCTCCAAGAAGATCAAAAGGTGAATCAAGAAGTGATTAGATGAAAAAAGAAAAATAAAATCAATAAAACCCTTTTTTTTTCTTTTCCTTTTTCTCTCTTCCTTTAGCCCAAGTGTTAGATCTAGAACTCATGCTAATATGAATTCATGCCTCCTTCGCCTCTTATTTTTCATGATAATTTCACTTCAAATTTTACACAATAATTGGTATCTTAATATTGCACATAGGAAAAAAAATTGAAAGTGAAATTTTATTGATTAGAGGAGGGATTAGACTAGGATTAGGAAATAGAGTTCAAATAAGACTAGGAATTCTATTCCCAATAGGACTCCTCTAAATTGAATTTAAATAATTCTAGATTTAATTAAAACTAATCCTAATCCAAATGAGAATGAGAGAGGATAAAAGAAATTAACTTTTTGGGTGGAGAATTCATGGAAATACTCTAGGAAGGCATGGATAATTTTTAGGAAGAAAATAAGTTAGACCAAGTTAGGGTTTGATCAAGATTTGACCAAAATTAGTTAGAAAACAAAATTAATTTGGTTATAATTAATTTAACCAAAATTGAACCCAATTTAATTAGATCCTAATTAGGATTAATTAAATTTTAATTAAATCTAGAATTAACTAAGCCTAAGTTCGAATCAAATCAAGAACAAAATCTCCTAGCGATTAGGTCATCATATAACCTTATCGGGTGAAATCTAATTGAACCAAATTCAGTTAGACTTGACCTAAATCTCTTGCTCATTCAAATCGAGTCAACTAGTAATCCAATTACTAATTAATCTTTCTATAATTAATTAATTATTAATTTATAATATTTGTATAGAGTTAATGTTAATCATATTTATAATTTTATCCCTGAATGGTTCTTAATCATTAATCAGCTATCATGATTAGTCAAAATTTCTTAGATATGTGACCTCATAGGTTCAAAACCTAAGCTAGTAGCTCAAGAATGATTTTCTAAACTAATCAATATAACGATCTAGCAATGGTGCCTGACATCCGGATAGGCGAATGATGGCAAAGCAATATTAAAGAACCTAGGCTATGGTTTTTGTATAATTTATCTCATTGATCTAATACTCGAAGATGAATTCAGAGTCAACTGCCAACTTTAAATAATACATTCAAAATATGTCTCAACCTACTAAATCCTGTGACTTTTCATAAGGATCATCCTGTCTAGGATTTTGCTAAATTGAAATACTACCAAGCATCTACTTTAACAAGTTAGAGTGGTCAATCCAAAACCATCCATCACTGGACTTAACAAGTACTCGACTCAATATCGACTTAATAAGTACTTGATTGCACCTAAAAATCATCCATCACTGGATTAGAAATTTAGGTAGTCCAGTACCAAAGTATAGTGAGTTACTTGCCAAGTTACTATGATAATCTAGCATCGAAGGGACACATACCTATACCCTTTCTATGAGATACTCTTGATACCATAGTACTCTATAAAATTGATCACTATTCTGTGAGATATACTCCACTCACCTACATGCCATACCAATATTGCACACTCCTTGGTTAAGAGGATAACCAATATCTATGTCACACAATGACCTATTCTTAATAAACATTGTTGTCCTAGGTAATAACATATCATTTGGTCATAAACTGATTTAAGAACCACTTGATAAATCTTGCTTTTTAAAATCAATACAATTCTAAGGACTTCAACATATTAGAGTTTATAAGAAGATGACAAATAATATTGAGCTACTAAAAATAATATTTATTTTATTAATAATTCATATATATTTACAAGATAGCTCAACCATCTTCAACCAAGATAATTGGTTTTATGATACATTTCCCAATAAATGCTCCCTTGAGTGGGATCAATGATCAGATTATCAATGGTTCCAAAACTAGGATTGGTGACCTGATCGGTGATGATTTGTGACCAAGATCATTGAATAGATCGACAGGAAGATGTCAACCAACGTCTTGATCTGGCTTTAGAGCCTCCTAGCATACAAACTCCTAGTGCATGTTTTGCCCTGGTGGCTTCCCAAGAAGGGGGTGAATTGGGACTAAAAAACTTTTCACAATTATGTGCACTTTGAAATTCCTTTAGTGTTGTAGTGCAATATGCAATGCAGAAGTAAATAAATGCAATAAGACAATAAAAGCACAAGCACAAACACAAAGAAATTTAGAGTGGCTCGAAGCAACCGGCTCCTACGTCCACTATCCAAGCACCACTTGGGATTTCCACTATATCCCCCAACCGGAATATAGTCGGATTGTTTTACCATGCTCACAATCCAAACTTATACACTTTGGTTTTACCAGGATTACCAAAGAAACCCAAACTCCCTTTGGTTTTAGATAGGATCACCAAAGAAACCCTAACACTTAGTTTTATACCGGGATCACCAAGAACCCAATTTAGGTTTTTACAAGGCTCACCTAAAAACCTTCAACCCTCTCTTAAGACATAGCCCCTTACTGTTCTTAGAGAGAAAACAAAGATAGAGAGAAATAAACAAGCAACTACAACAAACCGAGTTTGTTTAAATATTACCGATGTAGATCAAGACGAAGCCTAGCTTTGAATGCTCTTTAGTTGCTCTTCAAGCTGCTTCTTTGCTTCTTCAATGAGTGGATTCAATGATGAAGTGGAGTTGGTGAAGCTTTGAATCCTATCTTGAAAGCTCTTGAAGTAGGTAGGTGAAAGACTTGAAGGCTCTTTGATTTCTCACGATAAATCAATAATAATGCTCTAATTCTTATTTAATCCCTTAAAAACAATCCCTTTTATAGTTTTCCATGAGATATGGCCGTTGTAAGGCCTAGGGATTTATGAAAGAGCTGTTGGAGATGAAATGGAATTCAAAAATCACATTCAGCAACTAGCCATTGGAGTGCAGAAAACAGCTACTCGAGTCGGCACGAGGTCCACGAGTTGGCTCGAAGTCTCAAACAGCCCAAAATTAATTTCTGTAAGAGTCAGCTCTTCAAGCTGAAGTTAGCTCTTGCCTTCAATCACTTCAAAATAACAAATACCTAGAGTCAGCTTTTCAGGGCATAGTCGGCTCGAGTTCTCAGTCACCAAGAATTCATAACTCTGAACGAGTCGGCTCGAGTTCTCAGGCTTCAGAAACAAGTATTCATCCATGAGTCGGCTCTTGATACTGAAACTCTGAAATTTTCTCCATGCCGTGCCACAAGGAGTCGGCTATTGATCCATGAGTCAGCTCTTGCCAAGACTTCAATTGATGCTTCAAACTTCTCCAAAACTCTTTAACACTTGAATCAAACAAGAATTAATCTACATACTCTCAACTTTACAATTTTCAGTCCATTTTACAAGATTACAAGATTGACAAAATTAGGACTTTTATAAGTTAAAGTTCATAAAAGTCCATACATAATTGAATTACCTCTCCATCAATTTGAAAACCAATTTAAACTAAAGGTAACTAATTTCCTGCAAAAACTTCTAGTAATTGAAAGAATTAGTATCAAACATATGCTCCAATGTTTTGTGATCATCAAAATCATTATAGGGGTCAACAATCTCTCCATTTTTGATGATGACAAAATACTGTGCCTGAGCAGAATTTAAATGTATCATATTCACAATTATCAAATGATATTGATCATAGTGTGTATCAGACTAATTGAGTATCAAGGCATCAATACAGTGTGTCATAGTATATCATATGTATCAAATGTGTATCGAGTATCGAAACATAATGTATCAACATATAGTGTATCAAGAGTATCATCTATACATTGCGTATCGAAACTTTAGCATTAACTAGTATTTGAAGTGAATTTCATGAAAACTTAACAAAAACTAGATATAAGCTGCCCCTTACTATTGTATAGCATTTCTTTTTGTTTTCATCAAATTTTCATAAATTTTCATATAAACATATAAACATTTATACACATTTATAATTTAACATTCATGTCTTTATAATTTAACATTCATATCATAGCCTTTTCATGCACATTCTCCCTTCTCCCCCTTTTTGTCATCAACAAAAGGTATATAGAATATGAGAACATACATTTAGAGAAAATCATTCACAATGTATATGATAAAGAGACATGTTTCATAAAAGATCATATGTATATATACGAAAAGTCAGTACATAAGTGATACATTACAAATATGCCTTGGCACGACAAAATAGTATCACAACAACAAAACATAACAAGCATAGAGTCCTAAAAACATCAAAATGAAAGACAAAACCATAAAAGGATGGACTAGGATCATCACCACTAAGGTCTTCCTCACTAGAGGAGGAACCGACCTCTAAGATGCCTAGAGCAGGCTTGAACTTAGGGAACCTAGGCCTAAGATCCCTGAGTCTAGTCCTAGCAGGTGTGGTAGTCATAGAAGCTTTGGTTTTGGCTTTAGCTTTTACTTTGGACTCTGAAGAAATGATAATGGGAGTGGGTATGGCAGTGGGAGGATCAAAGGACAAAGCCAAAGTGTTGGTGGTAGACAATATCTCTATAGCAGGAGTCTGTCCAACATCAGATCCTGGAACCTCGATACCAGCCTCAGCCTCAGCAGGAGTGGCCTGAGATGGAATGTCACTAAAGTGTGCCGCCTATCCCTGCTCGCAATCAGTGCCAATGCCAGTGTCAGATGCTGCTGTGGAAGTGTCGGTACAAACTGACTGGCTGTTGTAAGCTATCAAAGAATGATCATGATATCCTGGAATCCCTGGTGCATCTCTGACTGAAGTAGAGCTATCCTGGTATCAGTCTCAGATCTGAGACAAGATATCTCATCTAGTACCCGCTGTAATCGATCATCAGTATCAGGTCTAACAGCTGTAGATCCCCTAAATGGTGAACAAGGAGTGGTAGGAGCTGGCTCTGAGGGTCCAGCCTCATCAGTATATGCATCTGCCTCTGCACCATGTCCCTCTGCTGCCTGAATGTTCTCATCTAAGTCATCCTATGAGTGAGCTACTGGAAGACCTGAAGTCTTCCGAATCCAGTGACTGTCTACTTTAATATATCCCATCCGAGTAAGGGATTTCAGATTGTATCTGTCAGTGTGTAAAAGTAGCCGGTTGTCCTCACCAGTCAAGTCAACTAGGGCATCCTGAAACAGAAGTGTAAAAATCATACTATATGGTAGACATGCCCGTGCCCTACGAGCAGCCTCTCTCATCTATGAAAGCATAATGAATGGTAGATTGAGGGCCTCCCCCTTAATCAGACATCTCATAAAAACCAAGTCGCGCTCACTGACCCAATCAAACCGCCCTATCCGGGGCAAGAAGATATGACTAATGATGTTGTGCAATAATCTCATTTCCAATGATAATTGATTTGCACTAACATGAATAACACCCTTTACATTTGTCCTTTCCAGTACTAATATCAGGGTCTTCTACTTCTCCTTCAGAACTAGGTAACATTCACCTTCTTTTGGAATGTGAAGAATGCTTGACAATTTTTGTTCACTAATTTCAATATGTTTTCCCTTCACAGTCCCTTTAATATGGAATGCACCTAAGAACATACTTTCAAAAAATTACCTAACAAGATTTGGATAAGTGGGTACATTTAACAAACAGAAATCTCTCCAACCTTGTTTATCCAACCAATCCCCAATGTGCAAATGCTCTTGTTCCAAGAAATTGAAATCAGTACATCTACCAGGAGTAACTTGTTTATTATCCATTAAAATAACTTGCCTGGGTGCCTCTTGCTCTTCCTCATGCTCTATTCACTGTTCTTCTTCCGGATTCGAGGTATCCAAATGCCATTTCATTCTTTTTTCCTCCACAACCATCCAAACCACTCTCCTAGGTTTTTTAGCTATAGCCTTACGAGGAGCCATCTAACTTGGATTAAGAGTTTGAAGGGTTTAGGAAGTGTTTTAGGATATTTTCCTAGGATGGAAAGAGGAGTTGGCTAAGTGGAAGAGAAAAAAAAATGGAAAAACATAATGAATACAAACTTATGAAACCTTATTTAAAAACCTTCGGCCCGACTCTCGAGTCGGCTCGCCGAACAGCCTGATGACTCGAGTCGGCTCGAGCCAAAATTCAGCCTAAAATTTGAAAAAGGTTAAAATCAATTTTTATGGATTTATAGACACTAAAATAGGTTATCCTAAGCTCTAGAGTAAAATTTGAAATATCTAGATAATTTTTCCTTATTTTTTTTTCAAAAATTAGGTCAAAATTGTTCAAAATGGGTCATACAGGCCTAATTCACCTCTAATCTTCTCAAATCTATCTAGACTAAGAAGTTTAGTAAAAATGTCAGCAAGTTGATCTTCAGTAGGTATAAATTCTAGCTTAACAACATTATTTAAAAGATGATCACGAATAAAATGATGTCTAATTTCTATGTATTTAGTTCATGAATGCTGAATTGGATTTTGGATAAATTAATAGCACTAGTATTATCACATTTAATAGGAATTTTAGCTTGGACAACATCATAATCTTCTAGTTGTTGCTTGATCCATAACACTTGAGCACAACAGCTCCCAGCAGCCATATATTGTATCTCAGCAGTAGATAGTGCTACAGAGTTCTGCTTGCGACAGTTCCATGAAATCAAGTTAACACCTAGAAATTGACAGGTGCCACTTGTGCTTTTTTTATCAATCTTATAGCCTCCATAATCAGCATCAGAATAACTAATTAATTTCAAAGATGTGTGCTTAGAATACCATAAACCTATATTGCATGTGCCTTTAAGATATTTAATGATTTTTTTAATAGCTATGATGTGTGATTCTTTTGGATTAGATTGAAATCGAGCACATATGCAAACACTAAATAAAATATCAGGTCTACTAGCTGTCAAATAAAGTAATGAACCGATCATACCTCGGTATAGTTTTTGATCAACATTTGTGCCATTCTCATCTTTATCAAGTCTACATGCAGGACTCATGGGTGTTCCAATTTCTTTGCTTGTTCCATACCAAATTTTTTGATAATTTCCTTGATATATTTGGCATGGTTGATCAGGCTACCTTTTTTAGTTTATTTGATTTGAAGTCCGAAAAAGTAACTCAGGTCACCTATCAAGCTCATTTAGAATTCTCCCAGTATTAGCTTAGCAAAATCTTGACACAAAAATTCATCAGTAGATCTAAAAATAATATCATCAATGTAGATTTGAACAACTAAAATATCAATATTTTTCTTTGAATAAATAGTGTAGTGTCAACACTACCTCTTACAAAATCATTTGAAGTTAAAAACTTACTTAGTCTATCATACCCTAGGTGCCTGTTTCAGACCGTACAAAGCTTTATTCAATTTGAAAACATGATTTGGAAAAGTGTGATCAATAAAACCTGGTGGTTGCTCAACAAAAACTTCTTCGGATAGAAAACCATTCAAAAATGCACTTTTTACGTCCATTTGAAATAACTTAAAATTCATAAAGCATGTATAAGCTAGTAGTAGTCTATCGGCTTCTAATCTAGCTACTGGTGCATAGATTTCGTCAAAATCTATTCCCTCTTCTTGATTATATCCTTGTACTACTAGTCTAGCCTTATTTCTAATTACATTTCCTTCTTCATCTAATTTATTTCTATAAACCCACCTAGTACCTATAACAGGATATTCATTAGGTCTTTCTACTAGGGTCTAAACATTATTTCTCCTAAATTGATTTAATTCATCATACATGGCTAACATCCAATTAGGATCAGTTTCAGCTTCTTCTATAGTGTAACCCTACATGAGAAACAAAAGCAATTAAGTCATGTGTATCTCTATATGCAGCTCTAGTTCTAACACCTTGAGATGGGTCTTCTATAATTAATTCTTTGGAGTGTGATTGTACATACCTCCATTCTTTGGGTATATCATCATGATTTTTGTTTACCTCTTCTTCAAGTGGTTCACTTGATTATTTATCTTTGAGAGTCAAATTTTTCAGTCCATGTTCTAAAATATCTGCATCATCATCAGCAAGATCTTCTTTTCTAGAAGATGTAATGTCAGATTCATTGAAAACAACATATATTAATTCTTCTACAGTCAAAATTCTTTTATTGAAAACTCGATAGGCTTTACTATTTAAAGAATATCCAAGAAAAATAACCTCATCGAATTTTGCATCGAATTTACCAAAATTATATTTTCCATTGTTAAGAACAAAACATTTACAGCCGAAAACAAAAAAATATTTGATATTAGACTTTCTATTGTTCCAAAATTCGTAGGAGATTTTTCTAATGATAGGTCTAATCAAAACTCTGTTCAAAATATAGCAAGCGATATTTACAGCTTCTGCCCAAAAGTATTTTGAAAGATTTCCTTCACAAAGCATTGTTTTGGACATCTCTTTCAAAGTACGATTATTTCTTTCTATAACACCATTTTGCTATGGTATTCTAGGTGCAGAGAAGTTATGATCAATACCATGCTTTATGCAAAAGTGATCAGAATATTGATTTTCAAACTTGGTGCCATGATCACTACGAATTAAAATAACATATAGATTTTTTAAATTTTGTGACTCATTTATAAAACTTTTTGAATACTTTGAAAGTTTCATCTTTATGTACGATAAAAAAAACCCATGTGTATCTTGAAAAATCATCTATAATCATAAGGTCATATTTCATATCACCTAGGCTTGTAGTCCTAGTAGGTCCAAATAAGTCCATGTGAAGTAGCTCTTAGGGTCTAGTAGTAGAAACAATATTTTTGGATTCAAAATTCTTTCTCACTTGTTTTCCTAATTGACAAGCATCGCAAACATAATCAAAATTAACTTTAAATTTTGGCAATTCTTTAACTAAATCTTTTATAATAAGTTTAGCTATAGTATCCATACTAGCATATCCAAGTCGTCTATGCCATAGTAAACTTGATTCCTTGCTCTTATTATTATTCATTACTACAAGACTTGTGTTGCTTGACATAGCTAGATCATTAAGATCTACTATATAAATGTTACCAAGTCTATGTCCAATGAATTTAGTACTAGAGTCAAGTGGATCAACTACCATATACATTGATGACTTGAAGAAAATATTAAAACCAATGTCACACAGCTGACTAATACTTAAAAGATTATGTTTTAACTTTTCTACAAGTAACACATTTTCAATAAATGTAGGAGTAATTTTGATTTTACCAATACCGATTATCCTTCCTTTTTTATTATCACCAAATGTTACCATTCCACCATATTTTTGTTCTAGGGTGAAGAATTGATCAATATCACCTGTCATGTGTCTTGAACAATCGCTATTTAGATACCATTTTTTCTTTATATTTGTGGCTGCAAGACATCACTGCAAAACAATCATTTAATAAATTTAGGTACCCAAGCTTTCTTAGGTCCTTGCAAGTTAGTAGAAATGATTCCTTTTGGAACCCAAACTTTCTTAATTTTTTTTTTGTTATTATGTTTCAAATGACATTCAAATACCTTATGACCAAAGTTATTACATGCATAGCATACAATCCTTGACTTTGAATAATAAGCATGAGATGATGCAAATTTAGGTCTAACTTATTTTGAATTAGTAAACTTAAGAGCATATAATGTAGATGCAGAAAGTTTGTTTGAAATTGAACCTTTGTAACCAATTCCAAATTTATTATTTGTTTCTCTTTGATCTTTCAAAATTAATTCAAGATTGTTGAAACTTAGGGTTAGTTTTTCAATCAAAGGCTTGAGCTTTTGAACTTCTTTCTTTAAATCATCATTTTCATTTTTCAAACCTTTGTTTTTCTCAAGAAGCTCTTTTTTTTCAAATTGTGTGATCTTAAGTCTTTCATAAACTAGGTTTAATTCCCTTTGCAAAATCTTACTTCTTTTACTAAATTCATTTTTGTCTTTTTCAATTATATCACAATGATTTTTCAAAGTTTTCATTTTCAAACCAGCTTTCTTGTATTCTACTAATAATTCATAGAATGCATTATGTAGCTCATCATATGTAAATTCTAAGTTAGGTTCAAAAATAGTTATCTCGTCCTCCAAACCCATAAGACAAATTTTTGTAGTCTTTATTGTCTCTTCATCCTCTTCAGTGGATGTAGATTCATCGCTGTCACTCCATGCTACAAGCATTGCCTTCTTCTTCTTTCAGGTAATCATCTTTTTCTTTGCTTCTGGACAGTCAGGATGAATGTGTCTTGGCTTCTTGCATCCATAACAGATTGGTACTTGATCTTTATCTTTATCTTTCTCCTTTTCTTTATCTCTTTCTCTTTCTTTCCCAAAATCTCCTTTTCTAAATTGCTTTCTCCATCTATTTATTTTTTTTCTACCCATAAACCTTTTAAATCTTCTCATTACAAGGGCTATCTCATCATTTTCTAAATCATCATCATCTGATGAGTCTGAGTCTTCATTCTTGTTATCTTCTGTAGCTTTAAATACTATAGCTTTCTTTCTTTTGGTATCTTCATCAATCCTTTGTTGCATAGCTAATTCATATATGATTAGTGATCCAAGCAATTCATCCAGTGGTAAGGTGTTCAGGTCCTTTGCCTCTTGAATAGCTGTCACCTTAAAAAGAATAAAAAATTGGGCGCATATACCATATGTCAGTATGGTATAGTATCGATACCGTACTATACCGATCTAGTGCCAGTACTAGTCTTGGTACCGGTACCGGGATCCTTGCTTTAAACCCAACTTTGAGGGTACAAAATCTTGATGCTTAAGCTCCTAAATAGCCTCCTTTATTAAGAAAGAAAATTCAAGTATTCTATCATAACACATTCTAAATTGGAGCTAATATTTTTAACCTGATTAAAAATAACTTAAACCACTACACTTTCATTATGCACTCTGATTTAACCAACCAAATTTCTTAGGATTTACTAAATAATTTCGAACCAATAACATCATAAATTTGCCAATGCCAACCCTTAAATTTTATCCCTAGATGCAAATTGTCCATCAAAAGCCAAATCTATGAATCACTTCTAACATAATCCCTACTGATCATCATCATAAGTTTTAATATCACTTATACTATAATCCCTAGAGATCATGACCTAAGCTCTGATACCATTCTGTCATGCCCTAAACCTGTCAATTAGATCAGCCATGTGACATGGCCACATGAATCCTAGAATAAGTCCTAGAGATCATGCAAGGCCTATAAAGTGACTCTACAGCTCAAATTCAATGCTCAAACTCATCCAATGTTATGCATCCTATGACTTTGAAAGGAAAGAGAGCATTAAAGGTGTGAGCTTTACATTCCAATAAGTATACCATCAAACTTATACCAATATAATTATACAATTCAAAATAATAAATCAGCAGTATCAAGCAGAAAATATAAGTGACAAAATCTCATGTCCATCATGCAATATAGCACAATAATTATATAAGCATAAATCACAAATCAAGTATTATCGCCAATTCATCATAAATCTCACTAATGGTTTTATATGACTTATCAGTCACATCTTATCAACATAATTTAAATCAATAGTTATCTTTTCAGTTTTGGACTAATCACAATCATGCTTTAGGTCATGACTAACAAACCATAAACCATGCTTTAGCTCGTGGTGACAAACCAAAATTTTCATGCTTTAGCCCATGGTGGCAAACCAAGATATCTATACTTCAACCTGCAGTAGCAAACCAAAATATCCGCACTTCGATCCATAGTGGCAAACTAAGATGTCATGATTCAGCCCATAACTCGCAATCCACATTATGGCTAGTCCAAATCTTCTTACATAATTAATAACCCATTTAATAATTTGCATTATAATATTTCTTATTCAATCTCAAAATATCAAATATCATATTCCCAACACATTAATCAATATGTGATACATATATAATAAAGAATCATATATTCAACATAAAACCAAAATTCATCATACATAGTATAAAATTATATATATAGGTGATCATGTAAAAAGATTCTTACCTTTACCAATTTCAAACTCAAACAAATCAATCAACTCCTCAATCTACAAGCTCCGGGTCAAGGTGCTCCACTCGACAGCTTCTTGTGCAGATAATTGCATCTCTACATAATTAGGATCAAACATAAAAATTATAGGTAATCAGAGATGTAAAACATTATAAATAAATACCCGAATATTATAGGTCCAGGACTTTTCCTAGGGACGATTGGTTAATCTACATTTACTTAGACATCTAGACCCTCCGGTGGCCTATAAGATTTCTACAGAGAAATCCATTAAGTGAGAGAGCATTGTGGAGAGAAAAACTAGAGTGAGAAACATGCAAAGAGAAAAAGTGGAGAGAGGAACTAAGGAAAGCAAGGGAAGAGAGGGACAGGAGAGAGAGAAACTCTCCTTTTCATTTTGTTCTTTTCTTTTTTTTCTTTTCTTCTCTCTCGTTTTCTTCTTTCTTCTTCGCGAAAACAGGGGAAGGAGAACATCTTTGGCTGGCCACCTCCCATGGCCGTGACCCTCAACAATAGCAACCTCGATGACCTTGGCAATAGTGGCTCCGACACTCGGGTACCCAATCGCAGCCATGTCCCATGATGACAGTCATCCTAGGTGAAGAAAAGAAAAAAATAAATTAGGAAAAGGTCTAGTTCATCATAAAATCTGGCAAATGAAGGGCTCAATTCGGTCGTTAAAAATTTCTACGGTTTGGAAAAAGGAAAAGAGAAGGATAGAAGATTGGTACCTCAACTTCGATGATGTTGGTGGTGCCTTGTTGGAGACACTCCAAGGAAAAATCCAATGAATCCCTATGGAATTTGCCAATGATTTGGCTAGAAGTTGAAGCAATGCTTGAGAAAGGGGAGAAGAATTTATAGATGGGAATTCTAGGGTTCTCACTTTGGCAATCTATCTAGATTGCCAGCAATTTAAAAGGGCCCAATACATCACTACATTTCATAAGACCTTTTTGATGGCAATCTGGTAATCTGAATTGCCTTCCATGAGGCAATTTGGATTGCTTTGGAAAGGGTGGCAATTCAGATTACCATCTCTCAGGTAATCTTTTGAACAATATTACCTTCTTTTTCCTTCCTCTTCCCTTCCACACCCCCTGGCAATACCTCAAGTACTCGTTGACAACACCCCCCTCATCGCCCGTCGACCATCTCAAGCCCCCTTGCTACCTATCGACCGACGAAGAGGGGCCCTCAGCAGAGGTGCAAGAGGCTCACGGGGAGGTCACCATCGCCAGGACTCACGGGGAGGGGGTTGTTGGAGCTCATTGGGGAGGGGAAGCTATCGTTGGGGCTTATGGGAGAGGGGGTCGCAATTGCTGGAGTTTGCGGGGAAGGGGAAGTCATCGCTAAGGCTCGCGAGAGGGGGTCATCGTTGCTAGGGCTCGCGGGGTCCAGAAAGTCATCGCCGAGGGGTATTCTCTATCACTGGAGTGCAAGCCAAGTACAGTCAAAGGAAGGGAAAGAAAGGTACTATAAGATTTTATATTTATTTTTTTTATTTTTTATATAAAAATATTTTTTTATTTTTATATAAAAAATTTTTATTTTTTAAAATATAAAAATATATATTTTTATAAATAAAATATAGATTTAATTTAGGAGTAGTTTGAAAATTTGATTTTACATTATACAATATTACCTGCATATACCAAATATAATAATCCATATTACCTACAATCTACATTACCGACAATCCACGTTACCTTTCAAAATTACCTAGCAATGCACCAAACACAACCTAAATGCCAATTCCATGACAAAGAGGTCCTTAGAACACATTTCATATGGATTTGAATCAGTGCCTCTAAAAACCAAAAGATTTGCACATCACATTGGTTAAGCTAGTTAGTGCCATTATTAGCCCTCTAGCACACCTGACAGACCTATGACATGAAATCCTATAACACAGCATTCTTATGCATTTCAGCTTCTTAGATGCACCAGAATTGTACCTAATAAACATACCTAATTACCTATTCTACGTACCTTCTGCACAAGATATTAATTGCCCTGAAGATTTGGGCACTTCACTAATGTAGTTACTTGATAATATCTTTAATATATTCATCTGAGTCAAAGGCAGATTACTTGATTGGCAGGATATAAACTTTGGGATGTTCTTGGACATGGGAAGAGGTAAAAAAAGATCAATTTCCATATAGGAAGCAGGGCAGGGGTTGGAGCATGGGTTCTAGGTTGAGGTAAAGCCAGATTTATCCCAACTGTTTAAAACCCTGATATATAAAATTATTGCAAACCATAATACCAAAGTTGTAAAATACCATGGGATGGAAGGACGTTCCACCATCCTTCCATCCCATTCCACCATCCCATGTGTCAATACGGGACTGGTCATGAAATGGTCCAGGACAGGATAATGACTGTCATGAGCATTCAATTCCATGGAAAACCAAGACAACCCCATCCTACAATATTTAAAACCCATAAATCTACAGAGAATCTAGAAACCATATTCACAAGCATGGACAAGGAAAGAGCACCTATGGTCCTAGGCCTTGCAAATATTGTTTTCAGTTACAATGTGCTAGCTTGAGCAAAGTATATCCCACATTAGCTAATACAGCTAAACTAACCCTCCTGTGCTAAATAAGATGATTATTCACTATTCCTCTTGAAATTTCAAATTTAGCAATGACAATATATGAGATATCCTCCACCAAGTTATCTATTTTTTCTATTTAATATATTTGATTCAACAATTAAAGACTTGAGCCGTTTTGGCAGCATATTTGGATTCAGATGCATATAGTGGCAGTGGTTATGTCAGTAATTTCATTATCTTCATGATACTAGTAGAACAAATTTAAGATGTCTACTTAAGTGTTATGTCTATATAGGGCTAGAAGTTCTAATTTGCATGTATAAAGATATTTTGAACTTTTTGTTAGAAAAAGTATATCAGTCTTTCTACCACATCCAGTCCATTCATCTCATAAATGCCATAATAAATTAGTTGGTAAAAAATCACTTTCAAGAGTTAACTGCATCCAAGGTTGTTTCAAATGATTCCAATGTACATATATTAAATGCAATCTTCTTGCCGTATTCTACTGAAAGATTTCATGGACATTGTTTATGTTAATGTCTTGAAAGTTCACAGGTCACAAGGATCAACATTTATAGCACAGAAAGAGGACTTTTCCTCAATCAAGTTACCATCACTCTTGGTATCCAGGCATATATCCTTTGATAGTAATCTGCTTCCCTTGATAAAACTATACAAAGAACTAATCACCTAATATGTTCATTTATGAATTTATAACCATATTGGATAAGACCTAGCTTGCTAATAAGATTCTTCTCAACTTCCAGTACATACGAAATAAGATGCAAAAGCAATGTCTCATTTGAAAAGATGAAATGCATTAGTTTATCCTTCCAGGTTTTAAATATATGTGTGCTGCTGAAAAAGTAATGATACAAGAGGAATGGTGGAACAATAGCAGTTAAACAAAAAAAATTATATTCTGCATCTTCCATTAGGAGGTCTGGTCATGTCGGCGAGTTCCAGGTTCAGACTAGTGGATTTGCTCACCAAGTCTTGTTGTAGGTAAGTTAATGTGCCATGCCTAAGCTACAATGGATCCACCTAAGAGGAAGAATGAAGATGCTTTGAAACACCTATAATAAATCTAAATAACTTTTAAGTTATTGTTTAGCACAATGAAAAGTCTTCCTGATATTTTTGGACATGGAAAAATCGAAAGAACGAGGACAATAGGAAAAAGAAAGTTGCTTGGGGAAACCTCCAAGATATCTAAATGTCTTTAGGTTATTTGTTGGTGCAAAGAAAGTTCTTAATATCTAAAAGGAAAGGAACGACTGCTGCCAGATCTTAGCTTCCCCATTTAAAAAGCTGATCACCCCAGACCCCCTCTTGCCTAGGCACAGACTATGACTTGTAGTACGGAATGCATATCATCGAAGTATTAGGTGCCAACAAGTAAATGCTATATTTTTTTATAGATAGTGATCTGTAGACTTGGCAAGAAAATATGCAGAGCACACTCACACAATCATGCCAATCCACACTGAATCATGTACTATGGATGTCAAAACCAAAAGTGAATATGAAAGCCTGAGGCACATGTATAATGATACAGGTCTCACAGAGGCTTGCCTTGACAATCTGAAACTCTTCTTTCGAATATATTCTTTCTTCCAAAAAATCAGTGCCACAATTTTAAATCACATGGAGCCTAGATAAATCATAATATGTACTATCAAAAAGCAAAGTCAAACATCCCATGAACTAGTTATGCAAGATCACCCCAAGGAAGACTTCTTTAGAGATGTCTAGCATTAAAAGTTACACAAGTTTAATGTTTCAAGGTAAAAGAGGAATGATCAACTTGCCAATCATCTGAAAAGAACTTGGAGATAAATAGTTTAGGCGATACATCCATCCCTTATTTAGAGGATTTATGAAAGAAAATTTGAAACAGTTTCCTTAACAGAAGATCAATGGATAGAAATTTCTAAATCACAATATCATCTCAGCCATTGGGGATCACAAAAGTAACATGTCACAAGATGGGACAAAAGTAACATGTCACAAGATGGGAGAAAATATAAATTGCTCAACTACAAAATCCAATGTTACAATGAACTTTACAACCAGAAAGAGAAATGCTTAAGTTGGAAGCCTTAAATTTACCTTTAATACTGTTTAACTTTCAAGACAACACTTGCAAAGACCAACAAATCTTGGAGTGACTTTGACATCGCTCTTGAACCATTGAAATTATTGCTTTCTAAGACAGATTCAGATATAAAAATCAGTGGGTCAACAAAAGTCTACAGCTTTATGATCACGATATCAGGTTCATCGCAATCATCCCTCAAAATAAAGAAATACTAAATTAACAGAAACAATATGCAAAAATGACACATAATCACTCGTAGCGTGAGCAAAAAAACAATGATAATAATTGATGTAATAAATGAAGAAATCAGAAAAAAGGAACCCCGAGAAAAATAAAAAGCGAGCTACAGAAGCCCTGGCTAATCAAATCTTTGACAACAAAGGGGTTAAATAAAAGAAAAGTGAGCTTAAGCATCGAAGAAAAAAAAAATCCAGCAATGTAGCTCAAACAGTGACCAGAAAACCGATTCATAGGAAAAACAAGATATTAGACCAGTCAAAGAACGGAACGCTAGATGTTTTATCTACAAAAATCCTCGCTTGAATCGAATCCTAGAGCTGGTAACATCATCAACAAATATCTGCATGAACCTAAACCTAATGGAGGGGAATCAGAAACGGTGCCCTAATTTTCAGAACCGATTCGATCGAACTGAAAACTATATCCAAATGCTATTGGTTTGCCCGAAACTGACCTAGATGGAAGTGATCCAACCAGCAGAAGATTGCGAAAGCGGAGGCTTGCAACAAGAAACTCCAGGTGGAGGGTTCTGGGAAGGGGAAGGGGCGGGCGGGGGAGGAGGAGAGAGAGAGAGAGAGAGAGAGAGAGAGAGAGAGAGAGAGAGAGGGAGGGAGGGGTAAATTTAGTGAGGAATGAATGGATGAATGAATTAGGAAATTATAGTAAACGGTTGCAAAGCCTTGGCGGGAAAATGGGAGGGTGCATCGAACCCCATCATAGGGTTCTTTTGAACGTTATTTTATCTCTCGGCTAATCATAGCCGTCAGATCAGCGAGTTCGCCGATGAGATATCATATTGTTCAAATGGACGGCAGAGATGAGCAAGAGTGAAAATGGGCTTTAACCTGCCGGTGGGTTAAGCCAGGTCAGGTATCAGAATTGGGTTTGACTTAAAATATTAGCAAATTAGCATATACGATGCATGGGAAAAAAAAATAAATCAATAAAATAGTAGAATAAAAAAATAAATCGGTATGAACAAATATTTCTAAGGCCAATCATCCAGAGAGATATGTGCCAACCAGCAACTACATTCAATATCTCAAAGTAACAAGTATTTAAACTGATCTTAGGCCATTATGTTATTAGAAAAGATAAGTTACTGGTAGACATGGAAGATCTTTTGAAATGATAAATAAACTTGGATTTTATCGACAATCTATTTGATCAAGAGTCTTTTGACTTCATTTTAAATCTAATGGGAGAAGAAAAGAAAGGTTATAGGTCAAGATTCTTTAATACATATAAATATTTTTATTAAGAAAAAATGTTGGTATGTTATTATAGTGGTGAAGACGAATATGGTTCTTATTTTGAAATTGTTTTTTAAAATTTTTTTGGTTGGAGAAAGGGGGCCATGCTCCATGAAATTACCATCTCAAACATACAACTCAATTACCATTAGCTTGTGAATGGTTAGAAAGGTAGGAAAATAAAAGTTTCCTTAACCCTAGGATCGAGCAAATGATTAGAATCATGATAAATAGATCTGAAAAAAAGCATTACAATGCATACCTGTGCCATGAATCCCATGAATCCAAAACCTGAAAATGATGCTCACATGAACATCGAAGGCAAAGTCCTTCTCTTCGGGCTTCCTCAGAAAGACGGCTCTCGATGGAGAAAATCACCATATCATAAATCACCAAATATGTAATATATATATATATATATATATATATATATATATATATATATATATATAAAGGAAGCGAAGAGAGGACCTGGCCAATAAAATGAAAATATCCTGATTGACCCTCCCATCACGAGTCAAGTCTGGCTAAAGCCTACACTGTGTCGCTTCAACCACAACAAATCACATGATGTGCGCCTAGCCCAATCAATGATCACATAATAATGGGAACAACCTATATCTATCAATATGGATCATTAGCCAATAAAATAAAAATATCCTAACTGATCCTCCCATCACGAGTCAAGTCGGGCTAAGGCCTACACTGTGCCATCTCAACCATCCCAAATCATATGAGGTGCTCCTAACCCAATCAATGATCACATAATAATGGGCTCAACCTACGACTATCAACATGGACAATAAAATCAACTCGGATTTTAATAAAAGAAAAATACCAATTAATGTTAGCCCAAATTAAAAAAAATTTATAAGAAACCCCATAAGGAGCTTTGTAATCTAAATCTAACTCCGAGAATATTGCAAGCCATGTTCATGATTAAGGAGGCCTACCACTTTATTGTTGTCTCCATAAACATGTGACACATTGGAAATCAAGCGGTGTGGCAGCACCTAATTGATGTCTCTTAGGCATAGATGGTCTTATTCATCTTGTTGCCTTGACTAGGCAACATAATAGTTAAACCTTCCTCAATTCAATCCTTAAATAGCTTAAAATAGAATGATTTTAAAGTACAAGCCATCCCTTGCCACTCTCATTTCAATAAGAGATATGGACTGCTCATATACTAGGATTATCACATCTCAAATCTGAAACATAACATGGTATGCTATCGAAGGGTATAGTCTATGATAACATAAAGCCAAGCATTCATAATCTTAAATAAAACATAGATCTAGCCCAGATAAATAAAATATAAATAAGAGGTTTAATTCAAATCATCATTTAAACTTCCAAGCATTTAAACCCAAAACCAAATATCAAATCCAATTCTCATAATTCATAATTACTTAACTATAAGTTTATAAGCATTCAAATAATTAATTTCAACTATAAAACTTTTAAGCTTATTAATGTAGACTCCAAGCCTGGATTGTTGATCACCGTCGTGGATAGTTAAAAATAAACCTAACTTGAACTATATAGATAGAGTGAGTCAGGATCGTATCCTTGGAGATCTAGGATTTAGTTGTGATTAACTAAGCAAAAAAAAAGTTTCAATTTTTAAGAGTTGGTAATATTTTAATTAAAATTAACTAATTTAAATTACAAATAAAATTGAGGGATATATATAATAAAAAATATCTTCAGGTTTAAAGATTATCTCAAATATAAATTCTGTACTTATTATAATCTAAGAATCAAAGTTCATAATTGATTAAGAATCTTATAAACTAACCCCTAGCATAGGTTATCTTGTTAAGCATGAACCATATCCTGTTAAGATCATGGCCCATCTTATAAATATAGGCTATCCAACAATCAGATTGTACATATCCTAACAAATTACGTAAACATAAAATCTTTAAATTAGTTTTCTATGCTGAGCATGAACCATATCCTATAAGATAAAGGTTCATCTCATTTATAGAAAATTTATTCAAGAATCAAATATAAAAAATTAAAGTATTTATTTAATTATAAAAAATAGAAAAAAATATAGGAATCTATGTAGGACATTTGTACTTTTATACAAACTACACCTTAAACAAGTATAGCTCTGGATACATCTTTTAAAAAATTTAAAACTATATCACAGTGCCTTCTCTTCTTGAAGCAATCTTTCTCTACTCCACTCTTCATTTCTTTCAAATCCTAAATAAAGCCTAAAAAAATAATGACAAACTAAATGCTATGGCCTACTAGTTCTTCCTTAGTTGTTGCCCACTGCTCTCTTTTTATAGAGCTCGATGAAGGCCATTTCCTAATTAAATTTTGAGCAGAATTAAAATGAAATTAGTCCTAGACTCACACGTATCCTTCCTTGACATTCAATTTTCATCACAATGTTTGAAATTCCTTAGTCAGTGCCTTAAATCATGTCAGCTTCATTGTTGTCCATTGGATTGAGGTTCTTATTGCTTTTGGACTGCCTGATAGCTCACAAGAAGGCTTGAATCATGCCCAGAGTCCTTTAGTAGACCAATATCTATTTTCCACCATTGGATCAAGCCAAGAAGATCACCCAGCCGCACGATCGATTATGACCTAGCCTCTTGTTGCCCTACATCATGTGTGGACCTTGCTTGGCTTATGGACCATGACAAAAATTCTCCTACATCATATGACTGTTAGATGTATGCCCTAGAAGTCAATTAAACAAATACATATTTTATTTTTATGATATAAAATTATATTTAATAATTTATAATTGAGTAATTTTTATCCATTCATGTTGTATCAATATATCATCCAAGAAGTTAATGGACAATGACACATATTTTCAAAAATTAAGAATTTAAGATGTGTTCTTATAGATTGACTCCTAAATACTTTCAATCATTGGATCATCACGAGGGCCATGATTGATTGATTAAGCTTTGGGCACGTATCACTTCCCTTTTGAGTAGATAAGTCTCGAGTTTATAATGTAACATTGGAGCAAGAATGTAGATGGTTGCTAGAGAACACGATACCAAGCATGACCAAGTATCAAAAGTTACATAGATGTCTACTCACTTATTGGTGATTTCTCAATGCTGTAATTGTATGAATATTCCTTGACTATAGTATCTCAGGCATTCATAATGGGGTCACTATAGTTTGACAAACACATAGCATAGTTCCTAGCCATTTGAGGCCTTGTGGTATATATTGGTTATGGTAGGTAACTATAAGAGTTAGGAGTGTACCTATAGGGAATAATCAACCTTAATAGTTGAATAGTCCTATGCGACCTAATAAAATAAGTCCTTAAATTTATGGCCATTGTAGCATGATAATGGAAAGGAGTTTTCATGAATATCACAATAGGGCTCAAGCTTATTAAGTCTTATATATGATGGATGCTTAGATTTTGATGAGATTCTATGACTTACATCTTGTTGGGACTCTTGATAGAAAAACTTGATCACATTGTAACTATACATAAGGGTTCCCTTTTTATATGCTACTGAATTGCCACTATATATTACTAGGATCGCTGGTGGATTGTTGGAACTCACTTAGATCGTTTTCATATCAATGATCCTTATTAGAATTAAGCTAGAATTATTCTGGTCTATCAAAAAAGTTTCGATGATATTATAATGGAGATCATGGTATATCTTACTACTAGACATAATGGAACTTGAGAGGTCATCAATAATAGGGATTGACCTAATCAAGAGTTTTGATCATATTTAGTAACTACTAATTTGGTAAGTGTTATAAATTTAATAGGTTACAAATTTAGCAACAGCTAATTTTGGTATTAGGGACTTAATTGAAAGAGTTGCAATATAATTAAACTTAATTAAATTTTGGATCATATCCTAATTAATTTAAATGAGATTTAATTTAATTGAGCTTGACTCAATTTAAGTCTAATTGGGTTTAATTTCTGAGTTGGACTTGGATTACAATCCTATTTGGAATAGGATTGACATGCTTTTCAAATTTGATATTCAAATTAGGCTCGAATTAGATTTGAATTGAATCCAAATTGAACCTAATTAATTTGCACCCTAAACTTAATTGGATATTAAGTTAATCGCTCTTTGATTTGGCATGTGAAAGGAGGAGGGGCACTAGTTTTAGCACCTCCCTTGTGCGTGCATGCAAGAAGAGAAGAGAAGAGAGTGCTACATTGGTGCCTCTCTTCTTCAACTAGGACTCTCTTTCTTGATAAAGTCTACTTTATTCAAACTCTTATTTGAATTATGATAGAGCCTTATCAGATTATAGCATATGATTGGATTCCTTTTGGATGTGGGAAATTATTTTGTGCAACAAAACAAGAAAGGAAGTAAGGCCAGCGCACAATCTCATCTTTCTATTTTTCATCATATCCTTTTTTAAAATGCCAATTTCTTCCTTGTAGTGTTGTTAATCTAAATATGATTTAGATTAAGGTAACCTCTTATCTGATGAGGGGTGAACCTTACCTATGTTAAGAAATATATCTTAAAGCCAATTATTTGAGTTATAAATAATTGAGCCATTTATAATTTGTATATGAATCATTAATAAATAAAAGTTATTTTTGATAGTTCATCACTTTTTTGTGCATCTTTTTTTGAACTCTTTTGTGATGAACTCCTTAGAACCACTATTTAATGAAGGAGGATTTATCATGTAGCTTTTAAACTATTCGCAATCGAATGATATATTGTTACTTAGGATGACAACGTTTATCAAGTAAAGGTTATTGTATTATATGGGTTGGTTGTCCTCATAACCAAGAAGTATAGAGATATTGGTATACTACGCAGGTGACTGTAGGTGTATATTTCACTAAACATGACTAACTCTATACAGTACTCTGCTGTTAAGAGCATCTCATAGAAGGATATGGATATAAATATTCTTCCAACCTGAGATCACCACGGTAACTTGCAAGCAACTTATTATACTTTGATGCCAAATTACCTATATTTTTAATACAGTGATGGAAAGTTTCTAGGTGTAGTCAAGTACTTATAAGGTCTGTGTATGAGTCAAGAAGGGATTGACTGCTCCAAGGTATTGGAGATAATACTCTATTGTGTTTTAATTTAGCCAAACCTTGGCAAGATAATCCTTGTGAGGAGTCATAGAATTGGTTATGTTGAGATACCTTTGGATGCACTAATTAAGAGTTAGTAGTTAATTCTGAAGTCATCCTAAGTATTAAATCAAAAAGATTAATTATACGATAACCATATACCTAGATTCTTGAAGCTGTTTTATGATCATTTGACCTATCCTGATATCGAGTATCATTGCTAGATGGTCACATCGATTAGTTCAAAAATTTATTTATGTACTACTAATTTAATGTTTGAACCTATGGGGTCATACATAATAGAAGTTTCTGACTGATCATGATGGCTAATTAATAACTAAAAATCGTTCAAGGATATAATTATTAATATGATTGATAATTAACCTTATATAAGTATTATAAAGAAATAATTTATTAAGTATTAATAAATTATAGGAGGATTAATTAGCAATAAGATTTCTAATTGGCTTAATTTGATTGATCAAAGAGGTTTAGGTCAAGTCTAATTGAAGTGGTTTTAATTAGGTCTTACCCGATTAGGTTATACGATGATCTAATTGTTAAGAAGTTTTAATTTTGATTTGATTCGGACTTGGACTTAATTAATTTCTGATTTGATTGAGATTTAATTAATCTATTAGGGATCTAATTAGATTAGATTTAGTTAATTAATTGGGTCTAACCAAATTTGGGTTAATGGCTAATTAATTTTGATTAAATCAAAATTCAAATTCCATCCTAGCACCACCTTGTGTATCTCCCTATTTCTTCTCCATGCTAATTCAGATGTCTTGTGAATTTTCTTCATGCCAAAAGCTCTTTGTCACCCTCCTTCTCTCTTCTAGATCAGGATAAGATGAAAATTAAGTATGGTTTAAATCTGAGATAGTTTTGAATTTAAATTGATAGAGTTTCAATAAGACTGAAACTCTTAACCTTATCTTATCCTTTCCCATCTCATCCCATCCCCTTGCCATGCTTATTTTTGTTTGATTTTTCCAGATGACATGCACTAATTTTGAGAAGGGATACCATGGTTTTGAGGGAGAAACCACCAAAAAAAAATTTGGAGAGGGGAGAATTAACATGGAATAGCTAGGGGGCATGGGTTTTGTTGATGGTGCTAGGGTTTTAGGAGAAAGAAAAAAAAGTGAAGGTCTTTATAATGTTTAATTTCTCCTACTTTTTGATCCTCTAGATCTCCTCCTCTTAGTCTTTGGGGATAGTTCAAGTCATTCTAAAGAAGGAGAAAAATCAACCAATCATGGCCTTCATAAAGAGCTAGCAATTCGAGAAGGTTGATCTTTCAGGACTTCGTGTATACTTGCTATGGAGGTTGGACATCCCATATGACAGTGAGGCGATGTGAAGAAGTTATTACCATATTCATCAGTAGTGGACATCAGTGACCTGCATTCAAGTATGAGATTTGATTTCATAATTATTGTAGATTTGATCTATATCATGCATCGATAAAATAGATGCATGCTAATTTTAATTTCAACATTTTCATCCTATGAATGTCATGGTCTAGATTCTTTTTAGGGTTTTTTAGATTTAATCTAAATACTAGTTGTCATAATTAAAAAATATTTTTAATTTGATTTGCTTCTGTTGGAAAAAAAATTATACATGTATAGAGCCCTATCCCCTTCTTTTCAATAGTGGTATCAAGGTATAGGTTTCTTAACATGAAATGCTTAGGATCTAAAATATGATTTTATGTGCTTTTTAATCTAAGTAACTACTTCATATTAGGATAATCACCATGGATATCCAATTATAAGAGAAAAGTAGAATTTAAAGACCCTCTTTTTCCATTCCATGGGATCTCCTATAGTATGTAAGGATGTCGCTGTAATATCATCCCATAAACAAGTGAGGTGAAAATATTTTTATTAAAATTATTTTAATTTTTAGATCTGATTTATAGTAATTTAATCTTAATTAGTTTGTTGTTTACAATCCGAAATTAAGCTTTTTATGATTTGTTTTTATGTTTAGAATATAAATCTTAACATTAATTTTAGCATTACAACCTTATCATATAATATAGATCTAAAAGTGTTTAATTTATATAAAATACATTTAAATTGTTTAGATCTAAATTTATTATAATTAAACTTGATTAATGGCTAGAATTAAGAAGTCAATTATTAGGTCTAGAATTGTGAATTAAAGATCTAATATTAGTTCATAAACCTTGGACTATGGGTTAGCTTGAATCAAGTTAATTAACTAAGTTAGACCTAGGATTAGAATTTTGATTAATGTAGACCTAATAAAAAATTTTATTTAACCTAACTAAAAGTTATTTAGGATTAGGTCAAGGATTCTCTAGATGAATTCTATAGTAATAGCTTAATCAAATCTATATTATATTAAGTGGACTTGATTTTGGCTCAGTGGTTGGACCCGAGTCATTAGGCTAGTCTAATTAAAATTGATGAATTGATTAGTGTCTAAGATAAGTTTGGTAGTTTAATCATGGTTATTAATTGGGGCCACCACTTACTTGGCCAATTTATTGGTGTTTAAGAAAAGAGATTAATGGCATAACTCTTCCATTGATCTCACTTACCTAGTCAATATGGTCAATCAAATTTTGATTAGATAGATTATTGATTTGCATAAACCCATGCCAGTAAGGATGATTTGCATAACTGATCTAGGTGCCCTTGGATCAATTTGTCTTCAACCCTCATCATAAACTTGGTTAAGTCAGTGGAAGGATTGTTGACTAGTTGATTCATGTTTTCTTCTCTCTTTTTAACCATTTAATAAAATTCTCTAAATTACTATATCCTTAAAATGATAAAGTTATAGAGATAACTAAGTCATAGCCTCCCATTATGTTGCATAATAATGGGTCTAATAGATTGGATAATCATTGGAGGCGCAAATGCTTGTTGCTTATCTGCTATTGGAATTATCATTTATAATATGATGACTCGGATGTGACTTTCTTAATGGTGGTCAGGTGGGTCAGCCAAAGTCGGGCTTGGCCATTTGTTAGTTAGAAGCACTGTGTCTTGTCATGTTAATGGTTGGATTTAATCAGGACTTTCAGTGGAGGCCTAAAGGCTTACTAAAGAAATGCTTGGGGCAAAATTAATGCTAGAATTGTTTAGAGAGATAATTGGTTAAGAACCTACTTTTAGATGCACATTGGTGAGCTGGCCAAAATCTAGCTCATGTGCAATCTATTGGATTCTAGTACTCACTAATGAATTAGTGTAATTCCTTAAATTGGAGATAGAGGCTACCAATTTGTATAAAATAGTGGGAGAACCTTTAGACCAAAGTCCAAGTCTTTATGATTAAATGATTTATATATTAATAGTCTTATTCACTTTTCTTTTTAATTAAAATGGCCACTTCTTTGTCACTCTGCATATTTTTGGACAATGAAAAGTTGACATAACCTAATTTTAATAATTGGTATCGAAAGCCAAAGATCATCCTAGAGCACGAACATATCTTGTACATGATGATAAATCTGGTACTTGAAGAGCCTGCTTTGAATGCTCATGGCACAGTCCAAGACACTTACCAAAAGTAGCTTAATAACCGAACCATGGTCCATTGCATTATGCAGACATCCATGAATAATGAATTCAAGTGTTGAAAGAATCCTTCGGCACTCCCAATGATGTTGAAAGGTACAAAACATCTTTTACTATTTTCAATACTAAGATGAGGGAAGGGGAGTTGGTCACTGATCATGTATTGTACATGATTAAACTAATCGAGTGCCTGAGTAAACTTTGGTTTTCCTTGCATGAGTAGCTAAAAAAAGATACGATTCTGAATTCCCTATCAAAGTCCTACCTTGATTTTCTTAGTCATTATAGAATGACAACATGTGGCCAACTACCACAATTTATTGGGGTTGCTATAGACTTATGAGAATAATCATCATCTCCACAAGAGGTTGGTGAATGTAGTAGAAGGTTCTATTTTGACAAGGCATCATCCCTTTAAGAAAAGGAAAAAAAAAAGAAGGTGCAACGTGTTGTAGCGACTCAGCCAGGTCAAACCAAGAAGTCAAGTCCAATTAGAGTCAAGTAGAGTGCTTCTACTATAAGAAGTAGGGTCACTAGAGGAATTGTGCTATTTACATTGCCTCTCTAGATCCAAACAAGCCGAAAAAGAAGAAGAATCAGCAAGTAGTTGCTGGACAAGGTACTTATATGATAACACCTTGTAACTTATCAATTTGTGATACTACTACCTAGATATTAGATAGTGGAAGTTCTATTAATATTTGTAATTCATTGTAGGAATTTTAGATTAGTAGAAGATTTGAAAACGACGAGAGATTCCTAAATGTAAGAGATGGAAGAGCAGTTTCAATTTTAGCTTTAGGAGTTGTCAAGCTTATTTTCAATGATAATGTTGTTATTTTGAGTGATTGTCACTATTGTCCTAATTTTATGATGAATGTAATTTCTATAGGCTTTTTGGTAAAGAATGGTTTTAATTTATCAATAAAAGATGATTATTGTAGTATCATTATAAATGGTGTTACTGTAATGCATGGATAGTTGAAAATCGATATTTATATTTTATTATAGCCTGTTAGTGTAGTGCACACATCTAACAAATGCCCCAGATTAGATAATATATCTGATATCTAATAAATGTACTATAGGCTAGGTCATATTAATAGGAATATGATAAATAAGTTATCTAAAGAGGGTATCCTCGAGCTCGGTGATTATGAATCATTGTTGACTTACGAATCCTATCTTTTTAGTAAGATGAGTAAGTGATCTGTTACTAGAAAAGATGCAAGAGCCACTAAAGTTCTAAGTCTAGTACATAATGATATATGTGGACCCATGAATACTTTTGCTATAAGTGGATAATACCACATCATATTTATTAATGACCTATCGAGGTATGGATATATCTACCTAATAAAACATCAGTTTAAATTATTTGAAATGTTCAAACGATTTCCTAATGAAGTAAAAAATTGGGAAGAATATTAAAACTCTTCAATCTAATCAAGGAGTTGAATATCTTACTAGTAAATTTTTGATATATTTAAAAGAGAATGTGATTCTCTTGCAATGGACATCTCCTAGGATACCCCAATACAATGGAGTGTCAGAAAGGAGGAATCAAATTCTGTTAAATATGGTTCAGTCCATGATAGGGTTTGCGAGTCTGTCGATCTCCTTTAGAGATATGCACTTGAGCTGACTTGTTACATTCTTAGTAGAGTTCCTAGCAAGTCTGTAGATAAAATATCATATAAAATAAAGACATGACATAAGTCAAGACTATCACACTTTAGGGTCTAGGGATGTCTGGCTTATGTCAAATATTTAAAAATATATAAGCTCAGACCTAGGTTTGATAAATGTATTTTTATAGGGTATCCAAAAGAAATTAAGGGCTATTTTTTCTACCATGCTGATGAACAAAAAGTGTTCGTCAGCAATAGGACAGTCTTTTTAAAAAAAGATTTCCTTGGGGAAGGCACCAATGCCACTAAGGTTAAACTTGAAGGAGTTCAACAGGTAGAAAAATTGACATAATAACTAAATCCTCAGAACTTAATTTGATTATATCAAACTCGGAGCCTATTATAGAGGCACCCTTAAGGAGATCCAATAGAGTTCCACATCAGTCAGATAGATACTATGATTTCTTGATTCGGGATGATAATCCTATTGAACTTGATAAAAATAATAAGGATCCAGTCACCTATATGGATGCTATATAGAGTTCTAACTCTGATAATGACTTGAAGCCATGAAGTCCAAAATGGAGTCCATGAAGTCCAAAATGGAGTCCATGAAGATCAATGATGTATGGACACTTGTTGATCCAAGGATAAAATTCATAAGATGTAAGTAGATTTTCAAAAGGAAAAGAGGCACTGACCAGAAGGTAGAAACCTATAAAGCCTATTTGGTTACCAAGGGATATCATTAATGTTATGGTATTGACTATAATGAGACGTTCTCCTATGGCAATGTTCAAGCTATTCATATCATACTTGCCATAGCGATACACCTTGATTTTAAAATCTGGCAAATGGATATTAAAACCACTTTCCTAAATAGAGAGTAGAAGAAAAGGTGTAAATGATATAACCTAAAGGGTTTATATCCATAGATGAATCAAAGGTGTGCAAGCTTCAAAGATCCATTTATGGATTGAAGTAGGCATCTTGGAGTTGAAACATATATTTTGATAAAGTAATCAAAATGTATAGCTTCGTTAAGAATGGAGAAGAACCCTGTATATATAAATGGGCTAACGATTAAGTGGTCATATTTCTTATTTTGTGTATGGATAACATTTTCTTAATCAGGAATGATATTCCTACATTGCTGGGGATAAAAGTATGGCTGTTATCTCAGTTCTTTATAAAGGACTTAGAAGAAGTATCCTATATTCTTGGGATGAGGATCTATAGAGATAGATTTAAAAGATTACTAGGGTTATCCCAGTCCACGTACATTAAAATTATGTTGAAGCAATTCAACATGGTGAATTCTAAGAAAGGCTATCTTGAAAAAGATCATAGAATTACTCTCTCTAAGAAGGATTATCTGACAACTCCTTAAGAGAAAGAGCATATAAGTAGGATTTCATATGCCTTAACAGTGAGATCTATTATGTATGCCATGATATGTACAAGACTAGATATGGCATACTCACTAGGGATAGTAAGTAAACCAATTTGATCCAGGTGAGAATCATTGGAAGGTCATTGAGACTATTCTTAAGTATTTGAAAAATATTAAGGACTAGTGGCTCATTTATAGAGATTCTGATAGTAGGTTATACTGACTCTAGTTTTTAATCAGATAGGGATGATAGTAAGACTGTGTCGAGATATGTTTTTATTCTAAATGGAGGAGCAATCTATTGAAAAAGTTCTAAGTAGCACATTATGGTTGATTTCATATACGAGGCAGAGTATATTGCGGCATCTGATGTTGCAAAAGAAGCTGTTTGGTTTCGAAAATTCATCAGCAAGCTTGGAGTGGCACCCTTCATTGATGGTCCAGTTCTTCTACATTAAAGCTATAGCTCAAGCGAAGAAACCAAAGTTCCATCAATGGACCAAGCATATTCTATGATGCTATCACCTTGTCCAAGAGATCGTGGATTGTGGTGATGTTGAACATCAAAAGATCGATAGAAGGAAGAACTTGCCTGACTTATTTACTAAAGCCGTTGGAATCAAAGAGTTTGATGATCATGAGTAAAAGATGGGTATTCAATACTATTCTGATTGGCTCTAGTCTAAGTGGGAGTTGTTAGGAAATGTGTTCTAAAACCAATCATCTGAGTTGTAAATGGTTGAGCTCTTTATAATTTATCCAAGAATCATTAATAAATAAAATTATTTTTGATAGTTCATCACTTTTTTATGCATCTTTCTTTTGAACTCTTTTGTGATAAAGTCCTTAAAAACTACCTCCATTCAATAAAGGAGGATTTATCATATAGTTCTTAAATCTATTCGTGATCAAATGATATATTATTACCTAGGACGACAACATTTATTAAGTAAAGGTCATTGTGTACCATATGGGATGCTTGTCCTCATAACCAAGGAGTGTGGAGACATTGGTGTGGCATGCAAGTGAGTGTACGTGTACATTTCACTAAACATGATCAACTTTGTAAAGTACTATACTGTTAAGAGTATCTTATAAAAGGATATGGGTATAAGTGTCCCTCTTGTTAGATGTGTATACCCCAGAGCCAAGTTGGCTGACACACTATAAATTCTAGGATATCAAATTATACCTAATCAAATTTTTATTAATAAAATTAGATATTTTTTTATTCATATTTTTATATGTCTATGAATTGTCCATGGAGTTAATGGACAATGATACATTCTCAAGAGTGGAGACTTTGAGATATGTATTATTATAGGTTAACTTCTAAATAATCTCAATTATTGGATCATCACAGGGATGGTAATCAATTTATTAAGATCTGTGCATAAATCTCTTCCTTTATGGGTAGATGAGTCTTGAGTCTATAGTGTGGGACACTGGAGTGAAGTGCAAGTGGTTATTAAAGAATAACAATACGGAGCATGACCAAAGAATGAGAGGTTACATGGATGTCTACTCACTCATTAATGACTTCTCAAGCTATAGTTATGTGAAGAGTTTCTAAACCTATGGTGCCTCAATCACTCACAGTGGGTTTGCTATAGTTTGATAAGTACATAAACATGATCCATAGCCATATGGAATCTTGTAGTGTATGTTGGCTGCAGTAGGTTCATTATAGGAGTTCTATCAACCTCAATAGTAGAGCAATAGTCCTACGCAACCTAAGAGATTAAGTCATTGGGTCTGTGGCCATAGCAGCATGATAATAGAAAGGAGTTTTCATGGAAATCATGATTAGGCTCGAGTTGATTAGGCCTAGCATATGACGGAAGCTTAGGGTTTGATAAGAATCCATGACCTTTATCCTATCAGAATTTTTAATAGAAAAACTTAATCACATAGGAACTATACCTAAGGGTTCATCTTTCTGTTCTATTGGATTGCCATAACATACTGGTAGGTGTCACTAACGGATTGTGGGAACTTACTTGGATCATTTTTGGATCAATGATCCATGTTAAGGTTGAGCTAGAAAAGTTCCAATCCATCAAAAAGGTTTCGATGATATTGTGATAGGGATCATAATATCTCTTAGTACTAGACAGAATAGAACCCGAGGGATCACACATAATAGAATTTTAACCTGATCAAGGCTTGAATTAAATTTAGTAACTACTAACTTTGTAAAGGTTATAAATTTAGTAGCTACTATTTTTGATATTTGCTATTTTTGTCACCTACCAATTTTGGTACCTACTAATTTTGGCACTAGGGACTTAATTACAAAGGCTGCAATTTGGTTTAATTTAATTAGGTTTAATCTAATTGGGTTTAAAAATTCTAGTTGGATTAGGATTTCAGAATCCTAGTTGGACTAGGATTGACAATCTTTTCGAATTTGATTTGATTTGATCAAAATTTAAATCCAATTAAAGAGGACACCTAACCTAATCAGATTGGGCTTAAATTTTATTATTTGGAATGTGGAATATATATTTTTATGACAAGGAAATTCAATTTAAAAAAAATTTGGCACACATGTTCATTTTCTCGTCCTAGTTTTTCTCCATGCCTTCTAAGAATTTTTTATGAATTCTCTATGAAAAAAATAGTTTTTCATCCTCTCTCATTCTTTTTTAGATAAGGATAATGAGGTTTAAATTTGATTTAAATATGAATTGGTTTGGATTTAAATTGGAGGAGTTTCAGTTGGACTAAAAGACCTAGCCTTATCCTTAACCTATCTTCTTTATCTCCTCCTATCCTCATCCACACTCCATGCCTAATTTAATTGGATTTTTTTGGGATTGTACAAGAATGAGAAACCTTTTTTACCATGTAATAAAGAGAGGAATTACCGTGAAACCTTCCTTTGTGCGGTAATAAAGAGAGAAAGCAATTAGCATACACTAATATCTTCCCTAGCAATAATATTTACAATGCCATTTGTTCTTCAATGAAAAATATAACTTAAATAAGATTCAAATTTGGGATAAAGGCTTATCTAGATGGATCTTTATCTGAGGAGTTTGGCATATGCATGGGGTGTTTTTTGTGTGACATATCATAAAATAAAACGAGGAGAATTGAGGGAGTGTGTAGATTTCTTTTCACCTCCCTTGCCGTGCCAAAATTTCTATCGCCCTCCTTTTATTTTTTCTACAATATTCCATGCCTAAATCTCAAAAATATAATATTAGATAAAAAGGAGAAAGGGAGTAGAAAGAGTTCATCCTTCATGAGGTATCCAAAATAAAGTCTTGAATTATTTCATAAAGGGTTTGTAAGAAAGCTATAGGGGATGTAGCCTAGATTCTTTGAGAACATCTCAGGATAGATTCAAGATCCAAGCTACTAGAGGAGAGGCCTATAAGGAGCTTGCATTCTGGGGGCCTCGAGGAGTTGATCAATATCATCCTCGTGTAGATGCTAGTAGAGGCCAAGCACTTGCATAGCTCTAACAGCAACCCCGATCGATGCAGGACAGACCTCGATCAATTTTTATTCTAGGAGATCGGATCGTTAGTCGTTAAGAAATGACCATAGGCTAGGTTAAACCCAATTATTTTTTTATCATATTTTTTTCATATTTTTTTTCTTTTCACTTTTTTTTCAACTGAAATAGAAGTCGACAAAGGGGAAACCGATTATGCTTTGAGACTCGTGCATTATCCCCCTTGCTTTCACGTTCGTGCGAGATGCTTCTTCCCCACGAATGGAAGCCAGAGACAGGGGAGGCTCATGGAGGGGCTCACCGGCATCGACGCCGGGCAGAGAACGATGGCGGCACTAGAAGAAGATGGCCGGTCGGATGGGGTTCCGGTGGCTGGCAATGTCGCGCAGATCAGGCGGAGACAGCTGCAGAGTGATGATGGTCTCAGAATGGGCTGATCCGGTAGGTTCTCACCGGTGTTGTCACACCCCAAATCTAAATCTAGGATCGGCTACATGACCGGTCGCACAATCCTAGATATCATCCTAGAGATCATGCCGGGCCTAACCTTCAATTCAACATCTAAATAGTGGTAAGAAATAAATTTCACTAATTATTTATTAATTCCAAGAGTTTTTCATAAAATTCAACTAAAATTTAATATAAACTCAAAGATCAACACCTAAACCCTAGCTCCTCACTAACTGGACCCAAAGCCCGCTTGATTTTCCAGATCTGCAACAAAAATATAAGAAAATAGGGGATGAGCTATACAGGCTTAGTAAGTTATCATCACCTCCAATATACATATACAAATATGTCAATAACAACCAGTAACACATACAACTCATACATACAAGATATCCATCTCAAAATAATATACCAGCAATACTATGCAGATGTGTACACTTAAATGCAACCGACACAGACACGACACGACTATGGATGGCCAACCATTTACTCTACTCTCCTAGTCCCTCTGACTATGGCCACGATCAGCCTGCGGCTCACCCCGAAAAAGACTAGATCCTATTTCATATACCGCTTAATAGTCATGTGCCAGCGATAGCCCTGCTGGAGACCCAAAAGGAAAACTAGCTCTGAGTATCACACAAGAAACATGCATCCTCTGCACGTGCCTACCATGCATGGCTAAAATAAGGCAACTAGCTCCTGTGTCACATACCGTCCAATGGTCATGTGCCAGCGATAGCCTCGTTGGCCCAAAAGGAGACTAGATCCTTGTATGATCATAGTCGGACTAGAGAGCACCCACATCGATATAATGCACCCACACCAACACAATGCACCCATACCAACACAATGTATCCACACCAACACAATGCATCCACACCAACACGATGCATGCAACCCAATGCAATCAAATACAGATATATTACATATATTTACTATTTCATAAGTATATACATATTGGCATATAATATCATAGGTCAAGATAACTTACCGAAGAGCATCCACCAACAACGTGTAATCCAACACTAGACCTGATCTTCCAAGGACAACAACGATCCTGTACCACAAATCCTTTTATTTATTAATCATCCTATTATTTTTTATACATATCTAAATAATAACTAAGAAGAAAACTAAATTCTCTGAAACACCCTCGAATCTCAGTTCTATCTTTCACTTTTTCCCCCTTTCCTTTCTTTCTCCAAAATTTGTTTTCACTGAATAGCTCATCCCAGAAAATCGAGTCAACACAATCAGAACTCTCTTCTCTCTCCCAACTCTGTCTTCCTTCTTTCTCCTCTTCCTCTCTCCTCTCTTTCATCTTTCTCTTTCCTCTATCTCCTCTTCCTTCTCCTCTTTCTCTCTCCTCTTTCTCTCTCCACTTCTCTATCCTCTTTCTCTCTCCTCTCTTACTTATTTTCTTTTTATTTTTTCCATTCCTTTCTCTCCATCGTCTCCACTGAACAGCATCCTCCCCTTCATTACTTTTTTTCCCCTTTCTTCTCTTCCTTTCCTCTTCTACTCTCCCCGTTCTTTCCTTCTTCCTCCACTCTCTTCTCCCCTCACCCACGATGGCGGGGAGATCCTTGGTGAGCCATCGGCGATGACTCCAGCCACCGGAAATCATCCCGGTGATGAAACTCTCAGGTAGGTACCCTCTCTCTCTCTTTTTTTTTTCTTTTTCTTTTCTTTTCTCCCTGAAATCCCCCATTGCTCCTCTCTCGACTTGACCGAGCCGGTCTCCCCACGACTGCCGGTGATGGCCATGGGAGATGGCCACCGAGAAGGGGGCTTGGCAGACCAGAGTGAACAACGATGCGACAACCAACAGCCATCCAGCAACCCATAAAAAATTCCAAAAAAAATGAGATGAACTCCCACCGATCGTCTTCGCTCATGCCGATCCTCGAGAGGATGACGGATAAAAGGGGACTTACTGACGAGGTCGGTGTCAAATTTTGATGGCCACTGGAGAGACAGGTTTTGACAAGGGCTAGGGCACGCGAGGAATTGTCCGGTGGGGTTGGCATCAGGTTTCAGCAGCCACTAGTGGATGTTGGGTTCCAAGATGGATCGAGGCACACAAGGAATCCTTTCGTTATAAGGAGGATCCCTAATCCCCTCACCGTCGGCTTCCTTCTTCGATCCCTCCATCGAGAAATTCGGATAGATAAGAGGGGAAAACAAATCCCCAACTCCTGGATGCGAACTTTCCCCTTCATTTTTTTTTCTGAGTTCTGGATGAAGTTAGCAAGGGCTGTCAACTTCAACCCATAACGGTCCAGTTATGGGCTGGGCCTCACAGGTGTCCTCTGGGAAACCTTCGCCAGAGAAGGGACGTCGCGGTGGAAGAAAGGTGGCATGGACCTGCGGCTATGGGTGACCCCGATTGTAGGCAGAGGCGATGGGTGACCGGAGTCCATCAAGGAGATGGGGCATGGCAGTAAGGCATCGCAGTAGCAAGGGGATCTAATGAGGTCAAGCATCGGTGGTGGGCGGAGGTGACCCGTCGTCGGCTTCGGGCGAGGAGGACATGGCAGTGGATGCAAGAAGTCATGGAGGCAGGGAGATGGTGGTGCGAATGATTTTGGCCGTGGATCCTCCGGATCTATGACATCGGAGGGATGGATGGCAATCGTAATGGTGGCCATGATCATTGGAGCAGTGAACACCGGTCGGTGATCAGCGATGGCAGAGTGAGAGGGACCCTAGGGGAGATGAAGAGTGGATCCAAGGATGCTACGGTATGAGACCGAAGGGGATGGGCGGCTTGGTTTCCTTAGTTGGTTAGCTCGGTCTTAGGCAGAGACGGGGCTTCCACGGGAAACAGCGGACAGGGATGTCTCCGATGGGATCGACTATGATGAAGAGGAGGGCATGCTTCTTTAGCACAGGCGTAGGCATGCCAGGCAATGGTGCTCGAACGGATCCGGGAAATGGCTCGGTGAACTGATTCAGGAGAAAAGAAACAGAGAGGGAAAAGAACATCGATGAACAAAAAGTTGGGGACCCTTCTCCTACCTATGAAAAATTGGCTCGATGAACTGATTCAGGAGAAGGGAAACAGAGAGAGAAAAGAACAGCGATGAACAAAAAGTTGGGGACTCTTCTCCTACCTGAGAAATAAAGGTTGGATCCCTTCTCCAATCAGAGAAATGAAGGTTGGGGCACCCTTCTCCTACCCGAAGAAGGCTTTTCTCCTATCCGGAGAAGCCAAGATCTCCTAACCAGAGAAATAAAAGCCAAGATCTGTTTCAATAATTCATCGTCTATTTTTTATTCGAATGAAAAAGAGCTTAAATAAATTTACAATCATGGTTAGTTGAGAACCATCCTAACCAGAACTCTATCGAGATAAACTAAAAACAATGATAAAATAAATTCTAAAACAACATACGGAAACTAATCCTAAAATTTCAAGATATCCCTCATACACCCATAAAAATTATTTCATTTGGATGTGCTTCGAGATTCGTGCTACTTCGGGATATATGCTGCATCGACTGAGGCTTCAGGGTTTGGGCTGGGCTGGCTTCAAGTTCTGGGCTGGTTTCAAGTCTGGGCTGGGCTGGGCTTCAGGTTCTCGACTGGACTGGGCTTCAGGTTTTGGGCTGGCTTCTGGGCTGGGCTGGCAATGTCCCCATCATTTCCATGAGGTGGGGAGAACTCGAGGGAGAACTTGACTCTGTCGAGTCAAGCTTCATCAATCTTCTGACTCCAGGATGCACGTGATTTGAAATTTTTTTTTTTACAAAAATAGTGCAATTAAAATGAAAATGACTAACCTAACCTAACCCTTGCTCTGATACCAAAAATTGATGCGGGACAGACTCCGATCAATTTTTATTCTAGGAGATCGAATCGTTGGTCGTTAAGAAACGACCCTAGGCTAGGTTAAACCCAATTATTTTTTTATCATATTTTTTTTCATATATATATATTCATATTTTTTCCTTTTCATTTTTTCTCAACTGAAATAGAAGTTGACAAAGGGGGAAACCGGTTATGCTTTGAGACCCGTGCATTATCCCCCTTGCTTTCATGTTCATGCAGGATGCTTCTTCCCCATGAACGGAAGCCAGAGATAGGGGAGGCTCACGAAGGGGCTCACCGGCGTCGATGTTGGGCGGAGAACGGTGGCGGCACGGGAAGAAGATGGCCGGTCGGATGGGGTTCTTGTTGCTGGCGACATCGTGCGGATCGGGCGGAGATGGCTGTAGAGCGATGATGGTCTTTAAATGGGCTGATCTGGCGAGTTCTCCTCGATGTCCTCTGGGAAACCTTTGTCGGAGAAGGGATGTCGTGGTGGAAGAAAGGCGGCATGGACTTGCAGCTTCGGGTGACCTCGGTTGCAGGCAGAGGCGACGGGCGGCCGGAGTTCGTCTGGGAGATGGGGCATGGTGGTGAGGCATCACAGCAGCAAGGGGATCCAGCAAGGTCAGGCACCGGTGGTGGGCAGAGGTGACCCATCATCAGCTTCGGGCAAGGAGGATGTGGTGGCGGATGCGAGAAGTCACGGCGGTAGGGAGATGGTGGTGCGAACAATTTCGGGCCGTGGATCCTTTGGATTGACGACATCGGAGGGATGGATGGCAGCCGCAATGGTGACCATGATCATTGGAGCGGTGAACGCCAGTCGGTCATCAGTAGTGGTGGAGTAAGAGGGACTCCCACCAGAGATGAAGAGCGGATCCAGGGATGCTACAGTATGAGACCGAAGGGGCTTGGCGGCTTGGTTTCTTCGGTTGGTTGGCTCAGTCTTAGGCAGAGACGGGGCTTCCACGGGAAACAGCAGACAGGGATGTCTCTGGTGGGATCGACTGTGATGAAGAGGAGGGCACACTCCTTTGGCACAGGCGTAGGCATGCTGGGCAATGGTGCTCAAACAGATCCAAGAAATGGCTCAGTGAACTAATTCAGGAGAAAGGAAATAAAGAGGGAAAAGAACAACGATGAACAAAAATTGGGGACCCTTCTCCTACCCGAGAAATAAAGGTTGGATCCCTTCTCCAATCGGAGAAATGAAGGTTGGGGCGCCCTTCTCCTATCTGAAGAAGGCCTTTCTCCTATTCGGAGAAGCCAAGATCTCCTAACCGAAGAAACAAAAGTCAAGATCTGTTTCAATAATTCATGGTTTATTTATTATTCAAATGAAAAAGAGCTTAAATAAGTTTACAACTTAGTTAAGAACCATCCTAACCAGAACTCTATTCTAACAAACTGAGATAAACTAAAAATAATGATAAAATAAATTCTAAAACAATGTATGCAAACTAATCCTAACATTTCAAGATATCCCAATCCCTCATACATCCATAAAAATTATTTCATTTGGATGTGCTCTGAGATTCATGCTGCTTCGGGATTCGTGCTGCTCCGGGATCCATGCTGCTCCAGGATATATGCTACATCGACTGAGGCTTCAGGGTTTGGGCTAGGTTGGCTTTTAGGCTGGGCTGGTGATGTCTCCATCACCAATGATTTATGATCTATTGATCATGGTTGATGAAGGAGGATAACAATCAAGGTAAGTTTATCTAACCTTCATGATTTATTTTATTTTTTAGATCTGAGTTTATGTGATGAATACCTTACCGACATGTTAGTTAGATCCTAGGATATTATTTTTAAATAATTTATGCATGCTTTTATAAAATTATTTTGAAAATCACTTCTATTAGGGCTTTAGAAACCTGTTTTTAGCATGCTTGTTATAATAATTCCTTCACCTCTTACCTGAGATCACCACAGTGACTTACAAGCTCACTGTACTTTAGTACTAGACTACCTATATTTTTAATATAGTGATAGAAGGTTTTTAGGTTCAGTCAAATACTTGTAAAGTCAATTATGAGTCAAGAAGGGATTGATCACTCCAAGGTATTGGAGATAATGCTTTATTATATTTTAATTTAGCAAAATCTTGACTAAGATAATCCTTGTGAGAATTCATAGGATTTATTAAATTAAGAAATCTCTGGATGTACTAATTAAGAGTTGGCAATTAACTCTAAAGTCATCCTGAGTATTGAATCAAAGGGATGAATTATACGATAACCATATACTTAAGTTCTTGAATGTTACTTTGCAATTGTACATTTTATTCAAGCCAAAAGCTCTTTGTCACCCTCCCTTTCTTTATTCTAGATAAGGATAAGATGAGGATTAAGTTTGGTATAAATCTAAAATGGTTTTGAATTTAAATTGAATAAGTTTCAATAGGATTGAAACTCTTAGTCATATCCTCATCCTTTCCCATCTAATCCTCATCCCCTTACCATTCCTTTTTTTTTTATTATTTTCTAGATTGTGTGCACTAATTTTGAGAAGAGATATCATGGGTTTTGAGAGAGAAACCACTAAAAAAAATGTTGGAGAGGGGACAATTAGCATGGAATAGCTAGGGGCGTGGGTTTTGTTGATGGCACTAGGGTCTTAAGAGAAAGAAAAAAAAAAAGTGAAGGTATCTATTTTGTTTTATTTTTTTCACATCTTGATCCTTTAGATCTCCTCCTCTTGGTCTTCTTGGAAAGTCTAGGTTGTTTTTAAGAAGGAGAAAAATTAGCCATCCGGTGGCCTTCGCGAGGGACTAGTAGTTCAAGAAGGTTGATCTTTCAGGATTTTACGTGGGCTTGTTGTAGAGGCCGAACATCCTATGCAAGTGCGAGGTGACGTGAAGAATTTATTACCACGTTCATTAGCAGCAAAGATCAGAAACCCATGCTTAGGTATGAGATATGATCTCATAGTTATTATTGATTTGATCTACAACATGCATCGACAAGATCGATGCAAGCTGATTTTAATTTTAGAATTTTTATCCTATGCATGTCATGGTCTAGTTCTTTGGTAAGATTTCTTAGATTTTATCTAAATACTTGTTTTCATTATTAAAAAATATTTTTAATCTAATTTGTTTTCACTAGAATTTTAAAAAAAATATGCATGCATGAAACCTTATCCCATTTTCCAACAATCTAGAGTTGGCATGAGATGGGAGAGTAAGATGTGTGACAAACTTTTGAGAAAAAAATGGTTAGCGCCAACTTGTTCCTCCCTGCATTTCTTTCTTAATGCTAAACAATTTCCTAGATGAATGTGATTCAAATTTTCATTAGACTTAATCTTGATGTGGCATTAATCAGATAGTTGGCATGAGGATTTGGGATTTTGGTTGTGCGACAAAAATAAAAGGGATTGAGAAGTGGCCGTGCTAATTTTTTCTTGATACCATCCCATGCCACAAGCTTCCTTTCCTATTGCTCTTTCTTCTTCTCATTCCAATCCCAAAAACCAAAGAGTCTTTAGAGAAAGGATTAGAGGAGGAGAAAGAGTTTTGTTCTCCTCTAGGCGTCCTTGAAGAAGTCCTGACATCCTGTGCAAAAGGTTCGCACAAAGGCTACAAAGGTTGCATCCCTTCTCTTTGTATTCTTGAAAGGAGATCCAAATCCAAGCTGGATGAGATGCCTTTGAAGGAGCTAGCACTCTAGTGGCATCATTGATTCGAGCAGGAATGGGCCCATGTGGATACTAGCAAAGGCTGGGTGCATGCATGGGTTCGATAGGAACCCCTAGTATTCATTAGATTCGATCTGATTAAAGAAGGAAGAAAGTGCTTACATGTAAGTGTTCTTTTATTCTTCTAATTTTTATTTATATTCAAATCTAAATAAATATGATTTAAATAACATGGTCAGTCATATATTTTTTTCGAAGACTAGATGATTTGATTGGGTGACTGAGAGGGATATAGCCTTTATGCACTATTTGATTGAAGGCCACCCTATCAATCTTCTATTTTTGATGTTATCTCAAATTAAAGATGCTGTTAGGAAGTAGTAGGCATGTCTTCCTTACAGTATGGTCTTCACACTAGTATTTGAGGAGTTGGAGTAGATTGCACTGGCGAGGATGCCAAGAGTCTCCTACACATAGATAGATATAGTTAGAGGTCACTTCACTAGATGGGATATTAGAAGGTGGATGGTTGATGGGTGAAATGTGTGTCAGGATAGAGGCCAGTGAGATTTGATACTTTAGAGAAAGACTTTGCTACTGTTGCTGTTGATGATGATGAGGAGGATGATGGAGATGATGATGACAAGGATGATGAGGTTGAGGCACCTAATGTTGTTGGACCTTCTATTGGAGAGACCTCAAGGCAGCTAGCTAGTCCAAGGACTCCACCTCTAATTCGACACCTGCTGCACTGACACCTGCCGAGCCTTCTGTACCATCCTTGACTACTATTGGGATTACATTAGAGCAGTTCACTCAGCTTTTATAGACCCTGATTGAGAGATAGCCCATGTCTGGAGATCTGCAATAGGAGTTTACTCAGAGTCATTAGAGTATCTCAAGGACCTATTAGGAGTTCAAAGGAGACATGAGAGAGCTCTCACTTTGCATGGATGTAGTTGAGCAGGGGTAGAAGACATAGAAAGAGTATCAGTCAGACTTGGCATATTGTGGGTAGACTTTGGCTGTATGGGGCAGCTATTGATCAGTTTGCAAGGGAGTAGGCAGAGACCACCTTATCCATTCAATTAGGGATTCATCACATTAAGTCTGAGCTGGGTAGTGTTTTGCTTTGTTTCATTGGATCTAGGTCTGCATTTGGTCCATCATCTAGCCAGATACCCAAACTAGCTCTACAGTCATCTCCTAGGACTGCACCTATACCTAGGCCACCTTTTAGTGCCACTATCAAACCAGACACATGCTTTCCTCCACCTTTGAGAGTAGGACTAGCTTCTAGGATATGTAGTGTTGCTAGTCCATCTCCAGTTCACACATCTAGGACCTAGACACCATACTCTATCAACATCTCGAAGGATAATGATAGTGATTAGATATTAGGATATATATTTTGCAGTGTTATATCTATATTTTATTGTAGTGAATGTTGCATATTTCATATTTTATTTTGTCTTTGATACTCATAGTGTATCAAATTTTGTACCAATAAAATATTCTAAATACTATATTATATGAAATCTTTTGTCTTACTTTATGTTATTATCATACTTTGTGTCAATGTTGTCTCATTTTCTCTCATACTTTGTGTTAATGTTGTCTCATTTTCTCTCATATCTACTCCCTTTACCTTCTTGGCTGATAACAAAAAGGGGGAGAAGAGCGAATTGCTTGGGAGACTAGGAGAAGAAGTATTTGAATGTGCATGATATATAATATACATCAAATCAAGGGGTAGAGCAACACTTAAGTAAGAGAGTAAGAAGTATGTGCATGCAAGATCCAATAAAAATCATGCAGATATGATTGAAATTTAAAGTGGGAGAATTTTTTATCCTTATAAGTTCTAATAAAACTCTTATTCCTTTTCTCAATACAGGTTTCAACAATTCTGATACATCTCATCTAAATTATAAATGGTTTCTTAAGCTTTGATACAAATTAAGTGTGCTATGATACATTGTTGTTAGTGGGAAATGTGGTCGGGCCAAAGACATAGGGCCCACGATAATGAAGATGGTGATGGTCTGATTACCAGCACGAGTCACAAACCACACATGGAACTAGTTTGCCTTAAACCAGATAGATTTGCTACAAGAGCACGATCGACTATTTGAGTGAGCCTTACTGACCTCTTTGGAGACATTCAATCATAATCCTCGAGCGGGCACCGATGAGGCCAACTCCTATACTCCAAGGCATTAGTCAACCTCGTCGACCACTCTAGAAGTGTTCAGTCATGATCTCTAAGCAGGCATCAGTAAAGGCCAACTCCTATGCCCCAAGGTATTATTGAGCCTCATGGATCACTCCGAGGGTGTTCAGTCATGAGCCTCGAGTAGGCACCAATAGAGACCAACTCCTATGTCCTAAGGTATCAGCGAGCCTCGCTGATCATTCTAGGGGTGTTCAGTCATGATTCTTGAGCGGGCATCAATAGATGTCAACTCCAATGCCCCAAGGCATCAACGAGCCTCACCAACCACTCTAGAGGTGTTCAATCATGATCCCCAAGCAGGCATTAGTAGAAGTCAACTCCTATGTCCCAAGACATCAGTGAGCCTCACCAACTACTCTGAAGGTGTCTGGCTATAAGTCTCTAGGCCTTGAACATACAGCAAGCACTTCGACATGCAAGGTTTTGGTAGCACACCCATCTTAAGTCCTGATAAAATAACACCTAGACACTCATCACTATAGCTACTACCACATGGCTAGCTCCCTATCACATCCACAAAATCCTCAATCATTGCTAGTTTTGGATGAATGAGGAAGGTGTGTCTGGATTCCTTATATTCTGGCCCAACATTTAATGAGGCATGCCATGCATCGGCTTAGTAACAAGAACATATTTAAAGAGATGGGATACTACCAGCAAATAAAAAAGCTTTGTACGATGCATGGAAAGCTCCTCCACCCTTTATAGGATCCAATAGGATCTTGCCCGCAACTAGACTGCTCCGCATGTCATAGCTTATAAAAGGATTTCAAGTGATCCTTAAGGTATGCAAGCCTTCCTACTTGCACTCCCCTTGTTAGTATCCATGCTAACTTGAGTTTCAGAGTGCCATTGTTGGGGCCACCATGATAGGGCCTTTTTGCAGGTTCTCCTCTCAGAGGTTGACCTGCACCATCTACTCCAGCACCAGCTATTGCTCCTCCTCCAGTGCTTGAGAATTTTAGCACCAACAGATTAGAGGAAGGGCCTAATATTTGTGAAGAGTGTGACCCATAAGATGGAAGGCCATGCTACCTAAGAAAACCACCTCTTGCCACACCAACATCGCAGCCTCTTAGCTGGTGTAAAGGGTGATGGAGAGCCAAGCAAATGATCCATTCCACCCTATGTTGGCATGAGTCTCGCGATTACCATAAAAGATGATGGTAACCCTAAATCGATTTAATTTGCTCATTGAGCAAGTCCAAAATCTAGTGGTGCTGTCCAAGCCATCCAAGCTAACCCTGCACCACCTTTGGTAGCACCACTCCCATCAGTTGCAACACATACAGCCTCTTAACCTTTGGCATTACCTACATTTATGTCGCTACTAGTAATGCAACCTCTAGCAGTCGGAGTGGCACCTCCACCACTAGAGCAATCGTAGGTCTCTCTAAAGGACCCTAGTGGGACCGCTCACTATCATCACCACCATCATAGAGCTCGGGGGTAAGAAGACCCTACCTTGAAAGTCCTCGATCAGGGTATGATTCTACTCCTAATCGCTAACCTCTATAGCGGTCAGAAGCTTTGACCAATAGAGATCTTAAGATCGATCAGAGGCTCAAGAAGAAAGATCGTCGAATTGAGGTGATTCGTAATCTTCCTTTGGCATAGAATGACGGGGCCAACAACAAGCCACTATTTGATGATAAGATCATGCAGGCATTGCTTCCCCAGCATTTCAAAATTTTGCAGCTTAAAAGCTATGATGGGACCACTGACTCTGACAATCACCTAGCAAGCATTAGAGCAACAATGCTCTTTCATGGAGCTCCCGATCCCATTCTTACTGAGCCTTTCCTTCACTATAAAGGTAGCGACTAGGTACCGGTATTCCAGTCTGAAGCCAAAATCGATACACTCCTTTGAATAATTGAGATGAGCATTCACCAACCACTTCGTTAGCAGTTAGAGACTGCAGCAGTGTACAAATTATCTCCATACCCTTAAGTAAAAGGAGGGTGAGATGGTCTGAACCTTTGTTAGTCATTTCAATGTGGCCACTTTGGAGATCCACAATATAGATCAATCTATTGCCATGTCAGCCCTAGTGAAGGAATTGTTGGTAAACAATCTTAAAAAATCATTAGCCAAAACATATCCTAAGGATTTCATAAGAATGTTAGCCTAAGCCAAAAAATATGCTCGGATAGAAGAAGCTCTTATGATGGAAGAAGGTTCACCCACTTCTATACTAGAGGATGGTAAGGAAACACGGGGTTACAAACTCTCCCCAAGGCACAAAGGGAGAACTCAGCCTCACTCCAGAACCCCATAAAAGAGAAATAAGTTCTTCAAAGATCACCAGCCCAGGAAAGCCCCTCAAGCACCACTGCTAAGGAAGTTCTACACCTACACTCCTTTAAACACATTAAGAGAAAAGGTGCTAATGGAGATCAAGGGGTACTTCCCAAAGCCTCGAAGAATGTGGATGCTATTGGCAAGGAGAAATTAGAACAAATTCTATTTATATCATCGGGACCATGGCCATAACACTGAAAAGTGTATCTAGTTGCGAGACAAGATTGAAGAATGATTAGGTAGGGTCATCTCGATCAATTCTTTTAGTAATAGAGAAGGCTGAGAGAGCGACCAAGATCACCATTACCGGTTGAACAATCTTGACTACTCCCACCTTCAGAGGGGGGATCTCATGCCATCGGGGAACATGAAGATAATAACTGGGGGGTGCTGCCAACCTGCCTAACTGGCAAAAAGGTGTATAATGCCAATAGTTTTTTTGAAGAAGATGATGAGGGCATTCAATTTCCATATGATGATGCAGTAGTTATGACTCTGAATGTTGAAAATTATGATGTACATCGTATCCTCATTGACAATGAAAGCTTAGCAAATATTCTATATTTTGATGTATTTTCAAGAATGGGGATGTCACCTGAATAACTGGTTTGGATGAATTTCCCTTTGGTAGGGTTCATAGGAGACATGATTGATGCGGGACAAACTCCAAATTGATGTGAATGACATGCTAAGGATTAACCTAAAGAAATTCAGATTAAAGAGCAATATTTTAGATTTGTTTGTATGATTTCATTCCCCAAAAAAGGTCAAGAATAGGTTAGGGTTTTCATGTAACAACTAGAGTTCTACCCGCATACTAGAAACTATCAAAAAGAAAAAGAAAAAAGGATCCTAGGGTTAAGAAACCACTAATAAGGCATGCTTGGGTTTCACTAACTCAGAAAAAGTGTGAAGAGATGGGTTTAAATACCTAGCAATGATTTTCTTGTAGTAGTAGAGAGATCACACCTCTCGAATCGACACCTGCAGCATAAAGCAGCTTTCCCGTAGATCTGCCAACTTTTTATCAGCTAGTTTTGGGGGCAAGGAAAGAGTTCATCCAGAGGGCATGGCATTGGAAGAATCCTGCAAACATCAAGGGTTAGAGATGTAGAAGATGGAAAAAATATAAAACTGGAAGTTGGAAGAGAGGAGAAGGTAGGAGGATGGCACAGGATGGCTAGCGGCCTGGATTGATGGGGATGCCTGGCTTCTTGGAGGGCGGCCTAGGGCTTGAGGATGCCTGGGGTTGATGGCCTGGGCTTGAAGAGGGTGCCAATAGGCTTGGAAGAGGGTGGCCTTGGGTTGGAAGAAAGACACATGGCGGCTAGGGTTTGTGGAGGAAGGGATGGGGCGGCCTTGATGGGAATATGGATGGGGCAGCCAAGGGCAAGATAAGATGGTGATGGGGTGGGGCATCTTAGGGTTTGATTGATAAAGGATGAAAGATGGTTGGGTTGCACCTCATGTACCCTCCTTGCGGAGTGAAAACGGGCCTCACACCCTCTCCCTCACGGAGCATCAATGCATAAAAATGCATGGAATAAAAAGAGAACACTCATAATTTTCATTCAATCATAACATTATTACAATAGGGAGGAGGGATGGGGTATTTATAGATTCTCCCAGACCTCTCCTTGTTAGAATTGGAGTACATAATTTGAGGAGGATAAAGAGTACAAAGTTTGACTAGAATTAGGAGTACAAAGTTTGATTAGAATTAAAAGACTGGACTCCTTGAAGAACTGGGCTACTTGACTCCTTGAAGAACTGGTGTGTCAACTCCTGGTTGGACTGGGGCATCCACTCCTCTTGTGCTTGGGAGGCACCAACACTCTTGGGCTTGGACTGGGATGGGCGTCAACCTTGCTGGGCTAGGACTGAGGCACCTCTCCTTGGTGGACTTGGGTAGGGAGGGGGTGCCAACCATGAATGGGCCTGGAGCACCAATGGGTCTGGGGTGGGGCTCCAGTTGCTTGTGGACCTGGGGCATCATCTCTTGGAGGCATGGGGTGCCAACTCTTGGAACTTGGGTGGCATGAAAGGGTCCCTGGCACATGGGCTGGGGCGACTAGAGTAGGGGCCTGGTGACTCTCTTCTTGGTCAGACATGAATGAAAGAAACTAAAACTTACAGGACTCGATTGAACTTACTTAATTGGACAGGAACACAAAGGGAATCACTTGGCTTGATTTATTACAGGACTTAATCCTTATTACAGGACTTAATCCTTATTACAGGACTCAAGTGACTCAGGACTGACTGAAAAAATTATAGACTTCCCAACACATTATTCAGAGATGGAACCCTGCAAACTTTGTCTGATCTTGGTGTCCTCATCAATAATGCAGGTGGAGGGGCTAATTACCCTGTCGGTAATAATGGGACACTACCTTCTATGATGCATTGCTCAAGTAGATTTCTTGGTCATCCAGATGCCCTCCACCTATGCCATTCTCAGATGACCAGGCCTTAATGCCTTTCAAGCTATTGTCTCCACCAATTATCTAAAAGTAAAATTCCTAATGATGCATGGGGTCAGAGAGATCTGCAGGGATCAGAATCTAGCACTATACTATTACTGCATCGAGCTTTAAAGAAAAAGAGCCTTCGAGGACTATCCAGTCAAAGGTCTTGATGTTCAGGATGACCTAATCAAACAGCGAGGAGAGCTGACTGAAGGCATCGTTCCTGTAACCCTAGCCGATGGCAATCCTAAACATACGGTTAGGGTTAGCTCCAACTTGGATCAAGTAACTAAAGACCAGTTGATCTCATTTTTATAGGAGAATGTTGATGTCTTCACTTGGTCACCCATGGACATGTTAGGTATCGATCCCTTGATGATGGTACATTGATTGAAGGTGGATCCCAAATGCCGACCCATCAAGTAAAAGAAATAGAACTTCACTCCTGAGTGCCAAATAGCTATTGCCGACGAGGTCGACAAGTTGCTTGATGCTAGTTTCGTTCAAGAGACTACCTATTTGGAATGGATCACTACTATGGTCATGGTGAAAAAGGTGAATGTTAAAAGGTAGATCTATATAGACTTCACCAATCTCAATAGAGCATGCCTAAAAGATGGCTATCCATTGCCATGGATTGATCAAATGGTCAATGCAACCTTGGGCCATGATCTTCTTAGCTTCATGGATGCCTTCTTCGGATACAACCAAATTCAGATGGTCATAGAAGATGAGAATAAAACTACTTTTATAATTGATCGAGGCCTATTTTGTTATAGGATTATGCCATTTGGGTTAAAGAATGTAGGTGCTACTTATCAACACCTACTAAATAAAGTATTAAAGGCCAGATTGGATGAAATATAGAAGTATACATGGATGACATGCTCATCAAAAGCAAAATTGCCAGGGCCTATGTCGAAGACCTATGAGAGACCTTTAACACCCTCCAAAAACACCAAATGAAATTGAACCCTACTAAATACGCCTTCGAGATAGCCTTAAGTAAATTATTGAATTTCATGGTCTCCAACAGGACGTGGAAGCTAACCAAGAGAAAATTAAAGTTGTCTATGATATGAGCTTGCTAGAGATGATCAATGATGTCAAGTGCCTCACTGGAAGAATTGTAGTCCTCAATATATTCATCTCTAAATTGACCAAGCATTGCCTTCCATTTTTTCAAACTTTAAGGCACACGAAGGACTTTCAGTGGATGGAGGAATGCCAAAAAGCCTTCGATGACTTAAGGGTTATCTTAGCTTCCTTCCACTACCGAGGAGGCTGGATCTTGGCAAAGAGCTACTCCTGTATTTCTTAACCTCCCCGTCAACGATGAGTGCGGTGCTTATCCAAGAGAAGAGTAGGGTCTAGAAATCCATTTATTATTTTAGCAAGATTTTAAGAGATGCGGAGATCTAATATTCCAAGCTAGAGAAGCTAGTGTATGCTCACCTTATCATTGCTCTAAAACTCCACCCATATTTCTAGGCTCACACCATCATCTTGATGATCGATCAACCCATGAATCCTCCATCGACCAGATACATTCAGAAGTATTGCCAAATAGGTGATCAAACTCTCAAAGTTTGATATTAAGTATCAACCCAGGCCATTGATTAAAGCTCGAATACTAGCCGACTCCTGATCGAGTGTACTACTCTTGATGAGCTAGTGGAGCTAGAAGAACAAAGCCTTTAGAACTAAAATTGAATACCCCACTAAGCCTAATTGATACTTGGAAGATATATGCGGATGGGTCATCTAACCCTGAAGGATCGGGGGGATGAGTGGTCATTGTTAGTTCAAAAGGAATCAGTGCTGAGCACAGTCTATGCCTCGAATTCCTTGACCAATAATTTGGCTAAATACGAGGCCCTGATAGTAGGACTCAATATTTCCAAGGAGAGGGAGAGCAAGATCTGAAAGTCTATAGTGACTCTCAATTGGTTGTTGGCCACATCAAAGATGACTCAGAAGCTTTTGAAGGAAACATGATCAAATATCTCTAAAAGGTCAAGGAGTTGACTAGTGGCCTATGTAGCTTTGAGATTAGATAGATTCTACACTGATCGACTTTCAGAGAGATGGCTGACTTCCTGCAGACCGAAAATGGGTCGTAAGATCAAGTATAAATCCTACAAGTACTTGGTACGTGAGTGGAAACATTACATGTGGTCATTTTCTCTACCCCACCTTAGATGCTTGTGGCCATCAAAGGCAGAATTCATATTAAGAAAGGTTCACTATAAAAAAAGTCACATACACCCATGCTTTTTAAACATATAAAATATATACGTGAGTAAAAGTTTAAATTCTAAAAAAAATATTATATATATCCACGTTTGGTAAACGTGAAAATGCTATAATCAATTTATAACTTACATTTCAACTATTAAACATGAGTAAATCAAATATAATGGATAAACATTGGTATGCCAAGAAAATAGCGTCTAAAAAAATTATACTGATCCCAGGTTTAGAGATATTCCAAACTCGAATCCGATTAACTCTAACATAAATGGATCAGATGTGGATATTTAATATCCAAACAAGAGACCCGATTAAAAATATAATATAATATATATTTAAATAATATAATATAATATAATGTAATGTAATATAATATGACATATTTTATAATTTATTATAATATATTTATTATATTTTATATTTTAAATATTATAATATGGTTACATTATATTATAATTTATCATAATATATTAAAATATATCATATTATTTTATATTCTATTATATTTAATATAATATCAAATATTGATTTTAATTATATTAAAATATATTAATATTTAATATAATATAATTTTATATAATTTAATTTGATTTTATATAATTTTATATATTTATATATATTTAAATAAATATGGAATGTTAGACGACGATCTAAGAGTTTGAAATCAACACCTGGCTTTATTAGAAAAGCGCTCCATTAGTCCATTCATGCCCTAGCCTTCTTCCCTTCTTCCACTGAATCCCCGGATCCCCCCGACATCAAGGCGATGATTGGCAACCCCACCGGCTTCCTCGTCGACTGGGATGCCGCTGCCAGCCACTGCCACTTCTGGGCCGGCATCGCCTGCACACAGCCGGCCACATAGTGTCCCTCAACATTTCCAACCTCAACCTCTCTGGGCCCATCCCGCCGGAGCTCTCCCTTCTCTTCGGCCTCCGCTACCTCAATCTCTCTGATAATGTCTTCAATGGCACCTTCCCCTCTGCGCTCTCCCACCTCAAGAACCTTCGCATTCTCGAACTGTACAACAACAACCTCACCGGCATCTTTCCCATCGTGGTTGCCGACCTCCTCGCCCTACGCCACCTCCACCTCGACGGCAACTTCTTCTCTGGTGCCATCCCATCAGAGTACGACCGGTGGGAGCATATTGAATACCTTGCCATCTCCGGCAATGTGCACGGTGGCCCCATCCCGCTAGAGCTTGGCAACCTTACCGCCCTTCGTGAGCTGTACATCGGCTACTTCAACAGCTACCAGGGTGGCCTCCCCACCGCCATCGGCAACCTCACCGCTCTCGTCCATCTCGACGCCGCCAACTGCGACCTCTCCTGCAAGATCCCACCGAAGATGCGCAACCTCCAGAAACTTGACACCCTCTTCCTCTAGGTGAAGGGCCTCTCTGGTGAGATCATGCCAGAGATCGGCAAGCTCTAGAGCCTTGATCTCTCCAACAACACCCTCACCGGCGAGATCCCGCTGAGCTTCGCCGACCTCAAGAACCTCACCCTCCTCAACCTCTTCTGCAACAAGCTCCACGGGGCCATCTCGGACTTTGTCAATGATCTCCCGGAGATAGAAGTGCTCAAGCTCTGGGAGAACAACTTCACTAACGAGATCCCCCACCGGCTCGGCACCAACGGCCGCCTCCAGCTCCCCGACCTCTCTTCCAACAAGTTCACTGCTCCCTCCCCCCGGATCTCTGCTCCAGCAATAAGCTCCAAACCTGATCGCCCTCGAGAACTTCCTCTTCTGATCCATCCCCAAATCCCTCGGCCGGTGTAAATCCCTCACTCGGATCCGTTTAGGGGAGAATTACCTCATCGGATCGATCCCAGTGGCTTCTTCAGCTTACGCAAGCTCACCCAGGTCGAGCTCCAAGATAACCCCCTCAACGGTAGCTTCCCGGAGAAGGCCAGCTCGCCAATGCTCGCTGGCTCTTATACATTGCTCCAGGTATTCTTTTCACCCTTTATATTATTAAACTGTGCTGTTTTCATTTGATTTGGACGAGAGATTTGCATTAGTGATTACTTAACTTGTTAAATGGAAGTTTTTAGTATCCTCCAACTCTTCGAGCTTGAAAGTGTAAACTCTCTGTTCTGTTAATGTTATTACTAATTTGTTAATCATCGCCTTGATAGTTTGATCCAAACATTATTGGAGGATGGCTTGAAAGTTTGACAAGGCTTGGTCAAATTAAATATACAATCATCTCTTCATCCCAAATTTGTAGATCCGAAAAAGATTTTGTTGCTACCAGCTCGCTTTACATTAAGTAAAAAGAAGAAGGAAAGCACGAATGTGCTATTGATTTTTATTCCATTTATGATTTGGCATTTATTTTTATGATGTATCAATAATATTTTTTTTTTATTTTAAAAAAAGTATGATGTGAGAGATGAGCATTATAATTTTATAATGAAGATTTTAACAGAAAAATAGAGAGGAATGAAGTACCATTTATGAAAAATGTACTTAATAAAAAATTGTAATAAGAATAGGAAAGGATAATGTAAAGTACCTAAGAATGTCCCAAGGCTCAATGGAAGGAAGCTATAGATAGTTGGTCTACTCTACAATGGCAGGTATATAGAAATTATTATTTTTCATTGGTTGAGATTATTTTTTTATAATAATTAATGTCAATTTTAAATTTTGGTATATATGAAATAATGACAGAAAAGGATAGATATCAATATTGACTGCAACAAGAAATACAGGTATCCTCATTATACAGGAACAAGGAGCTTCGCATAAATCAATCATCTATATGTGAAACCCATTCAAATTTCTTTAAGTGCTTGCTTTGAGAAATAGGTGTATTATATTCAACCAATTTTTTCTTATGTTCTATATTCAGTTCAAAAGAACAAGAAAAAAATTGAGCCATCCCTGTATGTGGATGAAGACTCATACTAGAAAGAATGGTAAACCTATAAATGATACTGCTGCTGGACTAGTTGTAAGTATCGTTTATTAGTCAATTAAATTATAAGTCTATCTTATATTTTATTGTAATATTTATTTCTTGTAATTAATACATACATGTTTACTGGAACCACAAAAAAATGTTTAAAGATATAAAAGAGGATGAAGTATTTTTTAAATAGTTTGGCAAAGAAAGATCAGACATGATCCATTACTTAGGGATAGAACCAACTCCCAGTTCATTGTAGGGCTCTAAAGCAACAAATGAAGTCTTGAAAAAGAAAAATGAGAGTTTGCATAAAATTGTTAATGACTTGGCAGGTCAAGTTGGAACTCTCAAAGTTCAAGTAGCAAATATTTATGGTTCAACAGTTTCGGTGAGTATTTTAGTTAAATATATAATTCCTTTTTTATTTTTATATGAATAAGATTGGATAACCTAATCTTTATTTTCAGAATTGTTCTGACTTTTTTAAAAATATAAAAATATCATGGAAGAACCCGATGAGCATTCATTCTACTTACTATTTGATTGATGAATTTAACCTATTATTGTACTTATTTATTAATAGGATATTGCCAACATGAAAGAAGCTGATGATCATTTATCAAAGATAGGTAAAATATCATCTGTTAGTAGCAAATATAATCCAAAGATATCTATTATATTATTATTTTATACAATACTTGTAATTTAATATTTTTAAAAAAATTAGATAACTCTCTATTATTTCTAGAATGGTGATAGAGTTGAACTAAACTTATCTCAAGTGAATATATCATCCATTCTTAAATCATCTAAAATTAAAAGTAAAACTTATTTTAATAAATTTATATATTTTAATAGAATGGTTCAATATTAATAAGTGGTGAATCATCATGACTTATTCATTATATTATATGAAATTAGTACTTGCAAGATGAAGAAGTAATTTTATTGGATATCTCATAGAAAGAAGTAGATAAAGGAATATTTATTTCTGATGATAAAGATAAGATGTTGATGGACAAAAGTTTGAGAGATGTGTTTTGTGAGGTTTTTGTTTCTTATGCAATTGAACCTGATGCTCCATTGCTTGTAAAGGACAAAAGTCGATCTTTAATAAAACATGCTGCGGGCATATATCCACATTTTTTAAGCTTTTATCCACGTATTTTCCATGTGGGTGTAGCTTAATTTTTTTGTAGTGGTTCACGAAGGGATCTATAGAGATTATGCTAGGAAGAAGGCCCTAGCTTACAAGTTGCTCTAATAAGGTTATATTGGTCGACCATGCAGCAGGATGCCAAGAGATTTATAATAAGGTACGATGCCTATCAAAAGAATACTAACATTCAGCATCTCTTGATTGCACCAATCACTCCTATATACACCCCATGGCCTTTTGCACAATGAGGGTTGGACATGCTTGGCCCATTCTCTCCATCTTTAGGGTAGAGAAAGTTCCTCTAGTTACCGTTGACTACTTCACGAGATGGGTAGAGGCCGAATCGATGGCCTGTATCACCAAGATGTAAGTAATAGATTTTGTGTGGAGGGCAATCATCTACAGATTTAGCATCCCCCAAGTACTAATCACTAATAATGGATGACAGTTTATGGGCACTTGATTTGAAAAATTTTATGAAGACCAAAAAATTTCATACTGCCTTACTTCATTAGCACATCCCCAAGCTAATGGGGAAGCCAAAGTTACGTATCGAGCCATCCTCCAAGGGATCAAGAAGAGGCTTGGCAAAGCAAAAGGCTCATGGGTCGATGAGCTCCACTATGTGCTTTATGCATATTGAACCACATTGAGGGTTCCAATGGGAGAGACATCCTTGAGCCTGGCTTTTGGTACTGAGGTGGTGATATCTGTCAAAATTGGAATACCCTCAACATGAGTCATAAATTATAACAAGCAAACTAACTCAAAAAGAGACTCGTAGACCTAGATCCAATAGACAAGGTTTGGAAGAAGGTGCAAATTAGGATGGTAGCATACCATCATAGGGTCGTCCATTACTTCAATGCTAAGGTCCAAGGCAAAGTTTACAAGGTCAGCGATCTGGTGCTACGTTGAGTGGAAGTTTTCCAACCTAGCCAAAAAGGCAAGCTCTCACCAAATTAGGAAGGGCCCTTCCAGGTGAAAGAGATCGTCAAGCTAAGGACCTATCGATTAAAGCAACTAAATGAAACCCCTCTACTTTGACCATAGAACTCTATGAATTTGTAGATCTATCAATAATGTGCCCCTTTTCATTAAATAATGGTTCTTTTTCTTGTTAATGTTTGTGGATGAAAGCATCCTTTGACAAACATCCCCTGAGCATGATTCCCTTAGACCGAACAAGGTCTAGGAAATTCATCTAAAACCATTTTTGGTTAAGTGTTAAGCCTCTCGAAAGATCGAGATCCCATGTTGGGAGGCTTAGAAATCCATTGGCCTAAGGGATTCGCCCTTAAAAGAATGACATGAGGAATCCTTAACCAAAAATAGAATCACCAATAATGATTGGAAGCCCATAGGCTTTAGCAATTGAAAGAATAACGATCAGAAGTCCATAAGTTCCAGTGATCAAAAGAATAACAATCGAAAGTCCATAGGCTCAAGCAATCAGAAAAATAATAATTTGAAGCCTATAAGCTCCAGCAATCAAAAGAAAAACAATCAAAAGCCTATAAGCTCAGGCGATTAGAAGAATAATGATCGGAAGCCCATAGGATCCAGTGATTGGAAGAATAATGATCGAAAGCCCATAGGCTCCAAGGATCAAAAGAATAATGATTAGAAGCCTATAAGCTCTAGTTGTTGGATGAATAATGATTAGAAGCTCACAGTCTCTGATGATCAGAGATATAATAACTAGATTCCTTCAACTTGAGATTAGAAAGACTACTATCAGAGGTACTGTGGTCAACTGCCCAAACCTCCATTCGTTCAGACAATTTTGTGATAAAGCAATGCAAAGCAAATAAGCAGTCTAAGAAAAAAATGATAGACACAACAAAAGTGCAAAAATAGTAAATGTTTTCCATTAATATAATTGGATTACACACGTGTGTCCTTGTGGCTATGTTATATGGATTTAGAGCCTCTCAGCTGATAACATTGATTCTTAGGCTTCTAAAATATAGGAAAAATAATAGTGCCATCAGAGGACTGATGTCATTTAGAATTTTGAGCTTTTCCATAGAGCTGGGATCACCTTTTAAGCGGTCAAGTGCACCAGAGCCCTCAACGAGATTACTGGGAAGAAAGAAAGTGATCGAGGGCATGGGCACAACACCCTCCTCTAGGAAATAGCTAGTGTGATGAAGAGCACACCTAGCAATCCTGATAAGAAGGATGAGGTAGAAATGAAGCTGGGTAGTAGCAGTTGACAAAGCAACCCTTCACCAAAAGAAGTTCACGAGTAAGCAAGGGCTAGTCGGGAAGTTGGAAAGCTATCCTAATTTGCCCTCATGCTACTCCTGCTATCCATAGCCTCTGGGAAGAACTCCCTGTCTACCTCCCTAGTGAAGCAGGCAGCTCCCCGAGGAAGGCTTGGAGGAGGTAGCAAGGAGTTTGAGCCCTCAAGCTCGCATTAAGTCCATGAGGTGGTTGTAGTTGCAGTGATGCAAATTGATAACTGGCCATTAAGTTTGCCAACCGACTATAATGGTTGTGGTCTAGCAATGGCACCAGACACCCATGAAGTCCTACCCCGGGGAGAACCCTTCCTTCAAAAAGAGCAATCCTATGACTCCGACACCTCTAACAAAGGCCTTATGATAACTCCAGGGAGATTTCTGACAGTATGGTGGGGGAGAAGAATTATGGAGGCTTGATACCCCCTGGCCATCCTCTTATAATGAGCCTAAAGGGAAGTCCCCCCTCTATATACCCAACTAAAATTTGGTAGGCATTATTCTCTCAAAAAATGAGCATCACTAGGAAGGAGCGACTGAGGCAGTAGCAAATTTTCCTGGCCTTCATCTATTCATAAATTGCACCTAAAAGACCCATCTTCATTAAAGCACAATCATTCAAGGCTCCTCAAAAACTAACTACTGTCCTATGTGGTGCTTCCTAGTGAAGGAGGATTCTCGAAGGATGGAGAAATCAAGGCACCCCAAGGTGATCAGCACCCACTAGCTTCAAGTGATCGAGTAGTGCTTGGTCAGAGCCCTCAAGCCAACACAGCACGACTAGCTCCATATGATTGAGTAGCACTCGATTAGAGCCCTTAGGTAATTAGTGCCTATTGGCTCCAAGTGATCGAGTAGCACTCTTTTAGAGCCCTTAGACAATCCATGCCTACTAGCTCTATATGACTAAGTAGCTCTCAGTCAAAGTTCTCAAGCCAACATAATTCCCACTAGCTTCAAGTGATTGAGTAGTGCACGGTTAGAGCCCACAGGTAATCAGCATCCACTACCTCCAAGTAATCGAGTAGCACTCGGTTAGAGCCCTCAGGCCAACACAATACCCACTAGCTCTAAGTGATCAAGGAGCGCTCAATCAGAGCCCTCAGACGATCCATGACCACTGCTCCAAGTGACAAAGTAGCTCAAATAGAGCCTATAGGTGATCAGCACCTACTAGCTCCAAGTGATTGAGTAGAGCTCGGTCAGAGCTCTCAGGCCAACATAGCACTCACTAGCTCCAAGTGACCGAGTAGTTCTTGGTTAAAGTGCTTAAGCCAACACAGCACCTACTGGCTCCAAGTGATTGAGTAGTGCTCGATCAAAGTCCACAATCAATCAACACCTATTGCCTCCAAGTGATCAAGTAGTGCTTGGTCAGAGTCCATAGGTAATTAGGACCCAATAGCTCCAAGTGACTAAGTACCGCTCGATCAGAGTCTATAGGTAATCAACGTCCACTAGCTCTAAGTGATCGAGTAGTACTCGGTTAAAGCCTATACATGATTAGTGCCCACTAGCTCTAAGTGATCGAATAGCACGAGGTCAGAGCCCTTAGGTGATTAGAACCCATTAGCTCCAAGTGACCAAATAGAGCTCAGTTAGAGCCTATAAGTGATCAGTGTTCATTAGCTCCAAGTGATCGAGTAGTGCTCAATTAGATCCCTCAAATGATCAATATCCACTGGCTCCAAGTGACCAAGTAGCGCTCTAATAGAACCCACAAGCAATCAATGCCCACTAGCTCCAAATTATAAGTAGCACTCAATCAAAGCACTTAGGCCAACATAACTTTCACCTACTCTAAGTGATCAAGTAGTGCTCGATTAGAGCCTATAGGCAATCGGTGCCCATTGGTTCTAAGTGACCGAGTAGTACTCGGTCATAGCTCATAGGTGATCAGTGCCCACTGGCTTCAAGTGATCGAGTAGCGCTCAGTCAAAGCCCATAAATGATCAACACCCACTGGGTCCAAGTGACTGAGTAGTACTCAGTCAAAGTCTTTAGGCCGACATAGCACCTACTGACTCCAAGTACTGAGTAGCGCTTAATCGAAGCCCTCGATCCAATATAGTGCACACCGGCTCCAAGTGATAGAGTAGTGCTTGGTTAGAGCCCATGATAATCAGTGCCCACTAGCTCCAAGTGATCGAGTAGCACTCAGCTAGAGCTCATAGGTGATTAGCACCCATTGGATCAAAGTGACTAAGTAGCACTCGATCGGAGCCCTCAGACAATCAACACCCACTTACTCCAAGTGATTGAGTAGTGCTCGATTAGATCCCTTAGGCGATCAGCATCCAGTGGCTCCAAGTGACTAAGTAGCGCTCAATCAGAGCCCTCAGGCGATCCATATCCAGTGGTTCCAAGTTATTGAGTAGTACTCAATCGAAGCCCATAGGAGCACCCACTGGTTCTAAGTGACCGAGTAGCACTTAGTTAGAGTCCATAGGCGATCAGCATCCACTGGCTCCAAGTGACCGAGTCGATCAAAGCCCTTAAGCGATCAATGCTCACTAGCTTCAAGTGATCGAGTAGAGCTCGGTTAGAGCCCTCAAGTGATTAACACCCATTGGTACCAAGTGATCGGTAGTGCTTGGTTAGAGTCCCTCTATTGATTGACGACCACCAAATTTGGACTGACGAATGATTGGCTAAAGTATAGAGACACTCAAGTACTTATAGTGAGTGATAAAACCTTGGGTAATCAAAACCTAGGAGCAACCAGTGCCTGCAGTCCCAGTAGTTCCTAAAGAAGGATGGTTTATAGGTTATACATGCTCGAACGAAGATAATACAAAAAGGAAGAAAAGGTTTCATTAATTTCCAAACAAGATATCCAAAGGCTACAAAAAGATAATTACAAAGATTGAAGCACAAGAAGACATGACTAGGCCTTTCCGGCCTTAGGATATGCAATGCCTACTTTAGATAATGATCAATCATTGTCATCACTCCAAGAGCCCACCCATGATGACTAGCCTCCATCATTCTTTAGATCTACAGGCCCCCTTGTAGTAAATAGTGGATCCCTTACAACCCTAGAACTCTTTAGAGGATCTCCTAGTGGAAATGGTATCCCATAATGAAAGGTGCTAAACACTTTCTCCCGAGGTGGACTTGGATTCATTACCAATTCCATGATAAACTTGCCTATGCTCATACCTGAGGGAGGTAAGTGATGAAGATTGATGGATGGGTAAAGGACCCATATCAGGGCCTTACAGTTGTTATATCCCACTTGATGGCCCTAATTGAACATGAACATCTCCATGGTCGTGCTCCCTTGTGTCTCTTGAGCCCTAGCTATGTGGCGATGCTCCTTTGAGTGGGGTCAATGGCTAGATGGGTAGTGGCTCCATGATCAAGATCAATGGCTTGACCGATGGTGGTGAAGCAATTGAGACCATCGATCAGATCGATGAGATGGTGCAGACCGATGCCTTAATCTTATCCTGTAACTTTCCATGGTACTTGTGCTAAGTGCATGGCATGTCCCCTCTCGGGATGGTGATGGATGTGAACCCATCAGAGGTGGCACAACTTATATGGGGATGATGGCTAAAGGTAGCCCCCTAATCTTTGGGTCGACCGCTATGCCTTTTCCCCTTGCAGATTGCTTAAGACTAGAAATTTTTTCCCCTAGCCCAATAGAGTTTGTCTTGAAGTTTGGCTGATAGAGTGTGATCTCGCAATGAGCATTCTGAGACATGAACAATGAGTTCAAACCTGAGATTTCTTCATAAGAAGAGGTAAGCCGATCTTGCATCTAAGCAGTTTTGATAGCAACATCCCAGTACACTTGGGAAATTTGCTTTAATACCTTCCCTAGCTCCTCGATGAGCACAGTTCTCTCAAGTATATATTGGGTACATTTTGAGCAATAGTGATCCACTTCTTCATAGGCCTTCCTTAGCATCTTGTGTGCCTTTAGTAGCCTCCTTTTCCATTCATAATTATTCTTTTTCACGGCTTCTATCTAGACCTCCTATTCAAAAATGAATACCTCGATATCAATGACCTTGCGAAGGTGCTTGGCGGAATCAATGCTTCTCACAATAAGAGGGCACCATAGTGGAAGTTATAAATAGTAGGAGTGAACTGCAAGAAGTGGAAGAAACAACTTCTTATTTTATTGCTTTTAAAAGAGTCTTTTTACATTATCTGAAAAGAAAGTTATAAAATCTGAGAAGCTACAAGCTTAAAGAAAAAGAAACAAAAGATACTTAGTTTCAACTCCCAACCTCCTTGTTGGGATTGATGACAGCAGGAGAAGGCTCGGCCCAAGTAGGAGAATCAGCGAAAGCAAGGATCAGTAGAGATCTGGTTGATGGGCTCGGAGATGAGAAGAGCAGCAAAGATGGGCTTAGTAGAAGGAGTTTTAGTAGATACACCAGAAGGCTCACCTCTGGGTCCTTCACCCACATCTAGAAAGTCAAGCTTTATCTTCAAGAAATGTTCCAGATAGCTTCTTGAAGCTCCTATTCCTCCTTGCTAAAGCCTTCTTTATAGGACTCCTGACCAAAGTCTTGGTAAAGGACAAAGAACTCCTTAGAAGCCTTGAACTTCTCCACCGCCTCTATTGCCTCCTTCTTGGCATTCGGTAACTCTAACTTTGCTCTTTCCCTCTCCCGATCCCAATCAGCCTTCATCTTAGCTAATTCGAACTTCACCTTGGAGAGTGCTTCCTCTGGGCACTTAAACACTACATTCACTACCTCAACCTTTTACCGAGACTTTGCAATGTCTTTCTTCAACTTGCTGATAAGGCTCCCACTATCGAATTCTTGGTTCAATAGACCGGCTATGTAGTGTCCTAATTGCAAGAGGAGTAGGTTTAAAGTAAGGGCTAAGGGTGAATTACTTGTTGCATTAATAGTATCGCCTTCTTCTCCAAGTCATCGTAGCACATCACCCTAAGCTCATCCAATTCCTTTGTGAAAAGGCTCTTTTTGAAGACCTCCTAGTGGATCTCCCATGTTTGATGATCCACGTGTCCTGAAGACCCCTCAACCTCATGACCAACAGAAGTCCCAAATTTTCTTGTAGTTGGAGGAGAAGCAGGCAGATGAGCAGGTGTTGAAAAAAAAAAAAAGGTTTCATGCAAGGATTTTTTTAATAATTTATAATAGAAGAACATCTATTTTTAAACTATTTTAAATAGAAAACATGCATTTAGAATAATTTTAATAAACCCTAAGTAGAATCATAACATTATATATAGTAAAAGATAAAATCAGCATGCATCAATCTACCAGATGCATGCAATAGATCTAACCTATAAATAATATGAAATCAAATTTCATACCTGATTGTGGGTCAATAATCACCGCTATTGATGGCATATGGTAAGGGCTGTTTATATTGCTTCACATCTATACAAGACATCCGCCCTCAATGAATTGTCCACATGAAGTCCCGACAGATTAACCTCCCAAGACTACTAGATCCTTTCGAAGGTCATTGGATGGCTAAAAATAATTTATTTCTTGGACTTTTGTGAGCCTCTTAAGAAATCCAAGAAGAGGATGAAGAGATATAGATCTAAGAGGAAGAAAATAAAAAATAAAAAAATCCTTTTCTACTATTTTTTCTTATTTTTTCTCTCCCTTCAACCCTTGCTACCAAAAGAACCTCTCATGCCCAACCAGAATTCACACTCTCTTTTCCCCTTTTATTCTCTATAATTTCACTTCAAATTTTACACTATAATTGGTTTTATATATGATAAAAATCTAAAGTGAAATTTTGTTGATTAGTGGATGGATAAGATTAGGATAAGATGAAGCTATTTGAATAAGACTAGGTATTCTATTCCCAATAAAATTTCTCTAATTAAATTCAAACAAATCCAAATTTAATTCAAACCAATCCTAATCTAAATGAGAATGAGGGAGGATGAAAAAACTGATTTTTTCATGGAGAATTCATGAAAAACTTCAAGGAAGTCATGGAGAATTTTTAGGAAAGAAAACAAGTTGGACAGGTAGAAGTTGGAAAAGTCAAGAGTTTGATTCCCAATCAAACTCCTCCGTTTTAATTTAAAACTCATCTTAAATTAATCCAAATCAAATAAGAGAGGAGGGAGAGCATGAAAACATGCTTGGCATGAATTTTTCATGAATTTATTCAAATAAATGGTATAGAGAATTCAATAAGAAACCTAGTTGGGCTTGATAAGAGTTTGACCATGCTTTGTCTAAAATTAGTTATGAACCAAAACTAATTTAGTTATAAATAATTTAACCAACTTGGACTCAATCAAATTAAGTTTAAATTAGGCTTAATTAAATCTCAATTAAATCTAAAACTATCTAGGCCTAAGCCCAAATCCAACTATAATTAGAAACGCTTAGCGATTAGGTCATCAGATAACATAATTGGGTAAATTCTAATTGAACCAAGTTCAATTAGACTTGCCTAAACCTCTTCACTCAACCAAATTAAGTCAATTAGAAATTCAATCATTAATTAACCCTCATATAATTAATTAATAATTAATTAATAATTAATTTATAATATTTGTATAGGGTTAATTGTTCATCATATTTATAATTTTGTCATTGAACGATTTTTAATCGTTAGTCAACCATCATGATTGGTCATAAACTTCTATTGTGTGTGATCCCATAGGTTCGAATACTAAACATCTAGTCTAAGAACTAATTTTTGAACTAATCGATGAAACCATGTAGCAAGGTCCCGATGTTTGGATAGGTTGAATGTTTGCAAAGCAACATTCAAGAACCCAAGCATATGGTTTCCGTATAATTCATCCCTTTGATCCTAATGCTCATAATAATTTTAGAGTTAACTGCCAACTCTAAATAATACATCCAAATATGTCTCAACCTACTAAATCCTATGACTCTTCACAAGGATTGTCCTGGCCAAGGTTTTACTAAATTGAAATACAGTAGAGTATTGTCTCCAATATTTTGGAGTGGTCAATTCCATCTTGGCTCACCACTGACTTAATAAGAACTTGATTGCACCTAGTAACCTTTCATTACTAGATTAAAAGTCTAGGTAGTTCGTCTCCTAAGTACAACTCAAAGGAATAGTTATACCCAAATGTTTTTGTGAGATACTCTTGACAGTAGAGTACTCAATAGAGTTGGTCACATTCGATGCAATATACCTACACTCACCTGCATGCCATACCAGTGTTTCTACACTACGTAGTTATGAGGACAACCAACCCTTATGGGATACAACGACCTATGCTCGATAAACATTATCATTTTAGGTAATAACATATCATTTGGTCACAAACATATTAAAAAAACTACTGGATAAATCCTCCTTTGTTGAATTAAAGTAGTTTTAAGGACATCATCTCAAAAGAGTCCAAAGAAAGATGCAAAAAGAGATGAACTACCAAAAATAACTTTTATTTCAATAATAATTCATGTACAAATCAAAAAGAGCTTAACCATCTACAACCCAGATGATTAGCTATAGGACACATTTCCTAACAACTCCCACTCGAACTAGAGCTAAATGGAACAGTATCAAATACCCATCTTCCACTTATGGTCATTGAACTCTTTGATTTCGAGGGCTTTAGTAAATGGGTCAACCAAGTTCTCCTTCGCATTGATCTTTTGAAGTCAATGTCACCTCGATCCACCATCTCCCAAACAAAGTAAAAATGACATAGAATATGTTTGGTCCGCTGATAAGCCTTTGGTTCCTTTGCTTGAGCTATGTCCCCAATACTATCACAATATAAGGGAACTGGGCCGTCTATGGAAGGTACCACTCCAAGATCCGTGATGAACTTTTGTAGCCAAACATCTTTCTTTGTAGCATCAGATGTCGCAATATACTCTGCCTCATAAATAGAATTGGCCATAGTATGCTACTTGAAACTTTTTCAATAGATAGCTTCTCCATTTAGGATAAAACAAAATCTAACATACTCTTGCTATCATCCTTATCTGACTGAAAACTTGAGTCAGTATAATCGGCTAGTTTCAAGTTAGAATCTTCATAAATGAGCCATTGGTCCTTAGTATTTTTCAAATACTTAAGGATGGTTTTTATGATATTCTAATGGTTCTCACCTAGATTAGATTGGCATCTACTTACAACTCCTAGTGAGTATACACATATGGTCTTGTACATGTCATAGCGTACATGATAGATCTCACTAATGAGGCATATGGAATCTTACTCATATGCTCTCTGTCTTGAGGACTTATTGGACAATCCTTCTTTGAGAGATTAATTCCATGGCCTATCGAAAGATGCCTTTTTTGGAATTCACCATACTGAAAAGCTTCAGCACAATCTCAATGTATGTGGACTAGGTCAACCTTAGCAACCTTGTAGGTCTATCTCTGTAGATCCTCATCCCAAGGATGTATGATGTTTCTCCCAAGTCTTTCATAGAGAATTGAGAAGATAGTCATACTTTTATTCTTTGTAATGCAAGAATATTATTCTCGATTAACAGAATGTCATCTACATACAAAACAAGAAATACTATAACTGAACCATTAGCCTATTTGTATATATAGGGCTCTTCTCCATTCCTAATGAAGCCATACATTCTGATCACTTATTAAAATTCATGTTCTAACTCCGAGATGCCTGCTTCAATCCATAAATGGATCTTTGAAGCTTGCACACCTTTATTTCATTAGCGGATGTGAACTCTTCAGGCTGTATCATATATATCACTTCTTTTAGCTCTCTATTTAGAAAAGTTGTTTTCATATTCATTTGTCAGATTTTATAATCAAAATGTGCCTTTATCACAAGCATGATTCAAATGAATTTGAGCATTACCACAGGCAAAAATTTCTCATCATAATCAATATCATAATGCTGATGATATCTCTTGGCAACCAGATGAGCTTTATAGGTCTCCACCTTTCGTTTGTGTCTCTTTTCCTTTTGAAAATCCACTTAGATCTTATTGGTTTTACCCCTTCAGGTGGATCAACAAGTGTCCATACATCATTGACTTTCATGGATCCCATTTCAAAATTCATAGCTTCTAGCCATTTATCAGAGTCGCCACACTGCATTGCATCTATATAGGTGGTTGGATCCATATTTTTTTATCAAGTTCAATAGGATCACCATCTTGGACCAAGAAATCATTGTATGTATCTACTTGACATGATACCCTACTGGATCCCTTAATGGTGCTTCTACAATAGGCTCCATGTTTGATTTAATCAAATTTGGTTTTTCAGGTTCAATCAATGGTGTTGATTTTTCTACTTGTCAAACTTTTTCATGTTTAACCTTAAAGGCATTAGTTCCTTTCCTGAGGAACTCTCTTTCCAAAAGGACTATCTTATTACTAATAAATACTTTATGTTCATTAGTATGGTAGAAGAAATAACTCTTAGTTTCCTTTGGGTACCCTATAAATGTACACCTATCAGACCTAGGCCCAAGCTTGTCTATCTTTAAATGTTTGACATAAGCTGGACATCCCTAGACCCTAAGATGTGAGAGTACTGGCTTACACCTTGTCCATATTTCATATGGAGTTTTATCTACCGACTTGCTAGGAACTTTATTTATAATATAACAAGCCAACTCTAATGCATATCTCCAGAAAAAGATAAGTAGACTTGCAAACCCCATCATTGATTGAACCGTGTCAACATGGTTTGATTCCTCCTTTCAGACATTCCATTATGCTGGGTGTCCTGGGAAGAGTCCATTATGAGAGAATCTCATTTTCTTCCAAATATGTCATAAATTCATTGGTAGATATTCACCTCTTTGATCAAATCAAAGGATTTTAATATATTAACCAATTTATTTCTCTACTTCATTACAAAATTGTTTGAACATCTCAACTGATTCTGACTTATGTCTCATCAAGTAGACGTACCCATACCTCGATAGGTTATTAGTAAACATGATGAAGTAGTAGTATCTGCCTATAGCTAAAGTGTTCATGGATCCACATACACCAGTATGTATTAGACTTAGAATCTTAGAGGCTCTTTCATCCTTTCTAGTAAAAGGTGACTTAGTCATCTTTCCAAGAAGACAGGATTTGCAGGTTGGCAATGATTTAAAATTATTGATCTTAAGATTTTCTTATTTAGATGACTTGTTCATCCTATTCTTATTAATATGACCTAGCCTATAATGTCAAAGGTAGACATCAAATTCATTTTCAATCCTAGGGCATTTATTGGATGTGTACATTACATTCACAGGCTGTGATAAAACATAAATGTCATTCTTTAGTTATCCACATATTATAGTAACACCATTCAAAATAATATCACAGTAACTATCTTTTATTGAAAAATGATCCATTTTTGACCAAAAGGCCTACAGAGATCACATTCATAAAAAAACTAGGATAATAGTGATAATCACCTAAAATAATGATACTATAATCGAAAACAAGCTTGAGTATTTCTAAAGTTAGAACTGGAACATATCTTCTATATCCAATGTTTAGGAATATTTTTCCATTTTTGAATCATCTACTAACTTGAAGTCTCTACATTGAATTACAAATATTATTAGGGCTTTCGGTATCTAATACCTAGGTAGTAGTATCATAAATAGAAAAATTACAAGGTGTTATCATATAATTACCTTATACAGCAATGCCTTGTTGGTTCTTTTTCTTCCTTGGCCTATTCGAGACTAGCAAGGCAATATAAAGAGGACAATTCCTCTTCCAGTGCCCTTACTTTTTATAGTAGAAGCATTCAGCTTGATTCTGGTCGACTTTCAACTTCTTGGTTTGACCTGGCTTAGTCACTAGAGTACTTGCACCTTTTTTCTTATTCTTATTCTTCCTTTTCTTAAAGAGACGACACCCTGTCAATCCTCTCACTATATTCACCAACCTCTTATGGAGTTGATGATCCTTCTCATAGATCTATAATAACCCCAATAGACCATTATAGTTTACTACAGGCCTTGTCATTCTATAATGATCAAGGAAGTTAATGTAGGATTTTGACAAAGAATTAAAGATTGCATCCTTTCCTAGCTATTCATGCAGGGGGAATCCAAGTTTGTCTAGGTGCTCAATTTGTTCAATCATGTGCAATACATGATATATGATTGAGGCACCTTCCCTCATCCTTGTGTTGAAAATGGCACAAGATATTTTATACCTTTCAACATCATTGGGAGTACCGAAGGATCTTTCAATACTTGAAGTATGTCCTCTGACTGAGCATCCTCAAACTTGCGATTCAATTCATCATTCATGGATGCCCGCATAATATAACAGACCATGGTTCTATCATTGAGCCACTTCTGATAAGTATCTTAGACCGCACCATGAGCATTCTGAGTAGGCTCCTCAGGTGGTAGATCTTTCAGCATATACAGAATCTATTCATCTCAGGACTATTTTTAGTTTTCGATGCTAGCTATCAAAATTGGATCCCATTAATTTTTCATTATCTAGTAATGAATGGAGCAACAAAGTGGTGGCCATATTAATCTAAAAGAAGAATAAGATCTAATTAGTACATGAATCATCTCATCCTAGAGAATTGGACTTTAGTCTAAAGGTTCTCCCACTATTTTTGATCAAACTGGTAGCCTTTACCTCTAATTCAAGGAATTGCACTAATTCCTTAGTGGATACCAGAATCTAATAAACTGCACATGAGCCCGACTTTGGCCGGCTCACCCATGTGCATCTAAAGATAGGTTTTTAACCAATCATTTTGCTAAAAAAATTTTGATAATAATTTTTTCCTAAGTACTAATCAGTAAGCCTTTGGGCTACCACTGGAAGTCCTAGTTAGTCCAACCATTAACATGACAAGATTGAGTGCTTCTAGCCAATGATGCCCAAGCCTGATGATGGAACATCAACAAGAAAAAAATATTTTTCAACTAATTCTCTTGATATTTTTTTCAGCTAAAATAGTGTACTTAGGATTAATGAGAACCTTGGAATGAAGCCCACCAAACCCTTGAAGACAAAGACCAATTCATGAGCCGACTCATGAAAGAAGGCTGCCAGTCCCTTGAGTCGACTCAATCCAGATCAAAACCAACTTCAAGCATGCCCAAGTTAAAGCCCAACCAAGTCAAGATATCACCTTTTGAAGCCCATGATGCCACCTCTTAGAAACCCATTTTATTCTTCACATGGGACACATTTTGGGAGACATGAGAAACAACATATCAAGCATTTTGAGGGGAAGCATGGGACCACTCCTCACTCACCCAACAACCCCCCAACCAACTTGCCAAGTGGGATGCCACATCACATGACACCTAGGGTTCCACATCAGCAATGTCAAAGCCACCTAGGTGCCATATAGCAAGTTGTTACAACCTCTTACTTAGAAGTTGTTTCTTGTTGCAACTATGTAACCAAAGGAGTTGGATTTAACTAGAAATGGTTAGCTAACCTAACCCCACCTCCCCTCCTCACTTTGGATGACCCCTAAGGCTATAAATAGGATCCAAGGCTCCCCTTGTAAGGCATTCCATGTATGAAATATTTTGAGAATTAATGAAGGTTTTTTTCTTGTTGAGTTCTATCTTGAGTTCTTGTATGGAGTGATTTAGTTCTTCTAGTTGGAGTGATTTAGTCCTTTAAGTTGGAGTGTTTAAATTCATGTTTGAGAAGGGAGTGAGAGGTCCTTTGAGTGCTTGAAAGGTGGATTGCTCCTTTCTTGACCCAAGATCCAAGCATCATTCATTGAAGGCACCGGTTTCTACTCCCTTGTTTTCCCTTTCTTCTTCTTCTTGTTTCCATTCCAATTTTGAATTCTCCTTCCATGCCTAATCTCTGATTTGATGCAGGTTTTCTCTGATTTTTCCTTAAGTCCAAGATGAAGGTCTCCAGCCAAGGATCATGACCAAGGTGAGTCCTAAAGGTAGGGAGTGCTAGTCTTATGGTTTAGACCTCAATCCTTGAGTGAAGAGAGCTCCTTCCACCAAATAATTAGCCATCATTGTTGGTAGGAAAACTCTTCCTAAGCTTCATTAGATCTGATCATTTGAAGGTTAACTTGCCCTAGTAGTGATGGTTTCCTTGCCATGAAGATCCTAATCTCTATTTTGAACTATATCTACATTTCGGGTATTGTAATTTAGATCAGCTAATCTCCTTATGAAGATTCTTTTCTTGGATTAATTTAGACCATTTATTTGATAATTAATTGCTCAAGTTTGCTTGCTGGTTAGCTTGCTAAAACTCTCCATTCATCATTTTATTTTCGTCCCCCATCACCTGGCTTTGGCCGGCCAACCCGACCATCGTTTAGAAAGAAGGACTAAGCATCATAATATGAATAATAATTTCAATAGCCAAATGAGCACTAGGTCTTTGGACCTCCATTGATCATCTTAACTATTGAACTTATCATCACCCTCTTAATGGGAGGCCATGATTCAATTATCTTCATAATTTTATCACTTAAAGGACCTAAAAATTTTAAAAGATTTAATAAGAGAAAAGAGAAGAATACATGGATTAATCAACAATCCTCCCATTAACTTCATCAAGGATCGAATCACATTAGTCCAAGGGCACCTAGATCAGTTGAACCGATCTTCCTTACTAGCATGGGTTAACTCGAATCGATGAGCTATCTAATCAAATTCTGATTGACCATATTGGATAGGTAAGTGAGATCAATGGGAGGGTTCTGCCATTAACCTCTTTCCTTAGATAACAAATAAGTTGGCTAGATAAGAGGTAGCACCAATTAATGACCATGATCGAAATGCCACACTTATCTTAGACATCATTTGGTTCATCAGATTCGATTAGACCATTCTAAGGACTCGAGTTTGACCACTGAACCATAATCAGGTCCATTTGTTATAATATGGACTTGACCAAATTATCACTATAGATTTGATCTAAAGAAAAACTTGATCTAATCCTAATCAATTTTTGGTTAGATTAAATCCAATTCTCTATTAGATCCATATTATTCTAAAATCTAACCCTAGGTCTAACCCGGTTATTTGACCTAATTCAAGCTAACCCAAAGTTCATGATTTATAAAAATATGATTAGATCTTTAATTCATAATTCTAAATCTTATCTTAGATCTCTTAAGTTTAGCAATAAGATTAAGTTTGTTAAATTTTAGAGCTAAATAATTTATATGCATTACATATACATTAAATACCTTTTAGATCTCAACTAACAATATAGTCTTATACTGAAATTAATTTTATGTTTTATATTCTAAACATAAAAATAAATCCTAATACATTAATTTTAGATTAAAATAGCAAATTAATGAAAATTAAATCACTAAAAAATAGATTTAATTATTGAAACAATGTCAATGATTTTTCTTTTACCTCACATGTTCATGGGATATAATCACAAGCGACACCCCTACACATCATAGGAGATCCTATTGAATGGGAAGAGAAGGCCTTTAAATCCTACTTTTCTCCTATGATTAGATGGTCATGGTGATCTACCCAATCTAGAATATTACTCAGATTAAGATTATATCTAACATGTAAAATTTTACATCAACATATCAGGTAATGAAAAACTCTGCTCTGATACCACTGTTGAAAAAAATACCTAGGATATCATGCATTAATTTTTTTAATAATTTATAGCAGAAGAACATCTATTATAAAACTATTTTAAATAAAAAATATATATTTAGAATAATTTTAATAAACCCTAAGTAGGATCATAGCATAATATATAGTAAAAAATAAAATCAACATGCATCGATATACCTGATGCATATAGTAGATCTAATCTATAAATAATACAAAATTAAATTTCATACCTGATCGTAGGTTGATGATCATCACTGCAATGGTACATGGTAAGGGCTCTCCGTGCCATTTCATAGTTGCACAAGATATTTGGCCTCTATGAATCGTCTACACAAAGCCTCAATGCAATCAACCTCCCTAGACTGCTAGATCTTTCTAAAGGCCATTGGATGGATAAAAATAATTTACTTTTTGGACTTTCTTGAGCCTCCCAAGAAATCTAAGAGGATGGAGAGGTTTAGATCTAAGAGGAAGAAAACCAAAAATAAAAATCCTTTTCTACTATTTTTTTTTTCTCCCTCCCTTCAACCTTTGTTGCCAAAAGAACCGCTCATGCCCAACTAGAATTCTTGCCCTCTTTTCCTCTTTTTTTTCTTGGTAATTTCATTTCAGATTTTACACCATAATTGGTCTCTTAATGATGTACATATGACAAAAATCTAAAGTAAAATTTCATTGATTAGATAAGAGATTAGATTAGGATAAGATGATGCTATTTGAATAGGACCGGGTGTACTATTTCCAATAAAACTTCTCCAATTAAATTTAAATAAATCTAAATTTAATTCAAAACAATCCTAATCTAAATGGGAATGAGGGAGGACCAAAAAATCTAATTTTTTTCATAAAGAATTCGTGAAAAACTTCTAGGAAAGCATGGAGAATTTTTAGAAAAAAAAACAAGTTGGACTAAGTAGAAGTTGGAAAAGTCGAAGTTTCACTCCCAGTCAAACTCCTTCCTTTTAATTTAAAACTCATCCTAAATTAATCCAAATTAGATAAGAAAGGAGGGAGGGCATAAAAACATGCTTGGCATGAATTTTTCATGAATTTATTCAAATAAATGGCATAGAGAATTTTTTAGTAAACCTAGTTGGGCTAGATAAGGGTTTGACCAGGCTTTGACCAAAATTAATTATGAACTAAAATTAATTTAGTTATAACTAATTTAACCAACATAGACTCAATCGAATCAGGTCCTAATTACACTTAATTAAATTTCAATTAAACTTGAATCTATCTGAGCCCAAGTTCAAATCTAACTGTAATTAGAAATCCTTAACAATTAGGTTATCAAATAACCTAATTGGGTAAATTTTAATTGAACCAAATTTAATTAGACTTGATCTAAACACTTCACTCAATCAAAATGAATCAATTAGCAATCTAATTATTAATTAATATTTTTTAAATTAAATAATAATTAATTTATAATATTTATATAAGGTTATTTGTTTATCATATTTATAATTTTTCCATGAACAATTCTTAATCATTAGTCAGCTACCATGATCGATCAAATATTTCTATTATGTGTGACTCCGTAGGTTTGAATACTAAGCTAGTAGTCCAAGAACTAATTCCTAAACTATTAATCAATGCAACCATCTAGCAATGGTGGCCGACATTCGGATAGGTCATGTTCACGAAGCAACATTCAAGAATCCAGGCATATGGTTTCCATATAATTTATTCCTTTGACCTGAATACTCAGAATGATTTTAGAGTTAATTGCTAACTCTAAATAATGCATCCAAATATGTCTCAACCTGCTAAATCTTATGATTCTTCACAAGGATTATCCTGGCCAAGATCTTGCTAAATTGAAACACAGTAGCGCATTGTCTCCAACATCTTAGAATGGTCAATTCTATCTTGACTGATCACTGACTTAACAAGTACTTAACTACACCTAGTAACCTTCCATCATTGGATTAAAAATTGAGGTAGTTTGACACCTAAGTATAATGAGTTGCTTGCAAATCACTGGAGTGATCTCAAGTCAGAGGGATACTTATACCCATATACTTTTGTAAGATACTCTTAACAACAGAGTACTCAATAGAGTTGGTCATGTTTGGTGTAGCGTATACCTACACTCACTTACATGTTATACCAGTGTCTCCACATTCTTTAGTTTTAAGGGCAACCAACCCATATGGCATACAATGACCTATCCTGATAAATGTTATCATCCTAGGTAACAACGTATCATTGGCTGGTTCACCCTAACTTAGTAGACCTCGGTCATCCACCAAAAAAGATGACATAAAAAGTTCTCCTTCTACCCTTTGATGGTAGAAGGAGCACCTGAGTTCAAGGGTTTGACCCCCTTTTAAGCCATGAGATACCATCAGACTTTAGCATAGGGGTGCCTCTGCACAGTGAAGAAGCATAGGGGTACCTCTGGGCAGTGAAGAAGGAATGAAACAAAAGCAAAGATGGTTAGATCTCAGCTAAAAAATATAGTCCCTAAAACCCTACTCTATGCCTAATCAAATTCGGGGTTGGACACTCAAAGATATATAATATGCCTTAAGGAGCTCAAGAATGAATGGATGGAGGGGAAACCAAAATCTTGCCTCAAATGCATTTTTGTAGACACCCAATCTACTAGGAGGGGGGCTATCTATCTATGTGTTGGGTCTAGGCAACTCTATTTCATAATCCCCAGGGACACAGTATCCGACGCAGACAAGAAACAAATCCTCTTGGTCCACCATTGATTGGTATGCTTCTAGGACATTGAATGCCAATCGAGCATGCTCTGGGCATGGGGCAATGGGGTCTTTCAATCCCCCTCTCTAATACCCTTCCTTGATTTCCCTTTCTTAGGGCCCATCATACACCAAGTGCATAAGAAAATAGGAAATTAAAAAAAAAGAAAATATGGAAATAATTGAAGGGTTGACCTAGAAAAGAGAAGGAATAAGAGGTCATGGACAATGGACTTCCTAGAAGAAAATCCTAGAAGGAAGAGGTGCTTAAATAGGAGCAGAAGACAAACAACTAGAAGAAAAAGGAAGATAAGAAATGCCTTAAGAGAAAGATGAAGCCACTTAACACAAAGATAAGAGAAAAAGTAGAAAAGTGATTGACTCTATCTTTTCAAATATAAAAGCATGACCACTGACCACCACGTGAAACCCTAAAGTGGGTGAGTTATGGACATTTTGTTATCCAGAGTAAATACGACATGCTTCATGAAGCACCATCGGTAAATCAAAGTGGGGCACATCATTGCCCTGTCTATCCAGATCCATCTAAAAGGTCGTGAGCCTCCAGGTCAAAAAGAAAAGTCCTATGCCCGTGGCCCTCTTTTTCCTCCTAATAATTTTATGACCCTATCAAGGTTCGGATCAAAAAGCAAAGGTATCCATTAGTAGGAAATGTGGTGGCCCAGGACATATGGCCCACGATAATGAAGACGGGCTAATGATCTAATCACTAGCATAAGTTGCAAACTACACATGGAACCGGACCATCTTAAACTGGATGAGTTTGCTATAGGAGCACGATTGGCTTTGAGTGAGCCTCATCAATTGCTCTAGAGGTGTTCAGTCAAAATCCTCGAGGGTCACTAGTAGAGGCCAACTCTTATATTCCAAGGCATTAGTGAGTCTCGCCGACCACTTGGAGGCGTTTAGTCATGATCCCCGAGCAGGCACCGATAGAGGCCAACTCCTATGCCCTAAGGCATTAGTGAGCCTCGTCGATCCTCTAGGGGTATTCAGTCATGATCCCCGAGTAGGCACTGGTAGAGACCAACTCCTATGCCCCAAGGCATCAGTGAGCTTTTCTGACCCTCTTGGGGCATTCAGTTATGATCCCCAAGTAGATATTGATAGAGGCCAACTCCTATGCCCTAAGGTATCAGTGAGCCTTACCGATTGCTCTAGGGACATTCAATCATGATTCCTAAGCGAGCAACAGCAAAGATCAACTCATATTCCCTAAGATATCGACGAGCCTCATCAACCACTCTGGAGGTATTTAGTCATGATCCTCGAGTGGGCACCTACAAAGACCAACTCATATGCCCTAAGGCATCAACGAGCCTTGTCGATTGCTCCGAAGGTGTCTGGCCATAAGTCCCTAGGCCTTGAATACACCACAAGCACTCTAACATGCAAGGTCCCAATAGCACACCCATCTCGAGTTCCAAAGAAATAACACCCTGACACTCATTAATGCAGCTTCTACCATGTGGCCAGCTCTTGTCACATACTCGAAATCATTAATCATTATCAGATCTAGATGAATGAGGAAGGCATTTCTAGATTCCTTGTATTCTAGCCCAATATTTAATGAGGCGTGCATTTACCAAGTTAGCAACAAGAACATATTTAAAGAGACGGGACACTGCTAGAAGACAAAAAAGCTCCGTATGACACGTGAAAGGCTTCACCACCCTTTATATGATCCGACAGAATCTTGCCAAAACTAAACTATTCTGCACATCACAACCTATAAAGGATTCTAAGTGAATCCTTAAGGTTTGCAAGCCTTCTCACTCACACTCTCCCTATGGTATCCATACTGACTTGAGCATCAAAGTGCCGCTACCGGGATCACCCTAGTGGGGCCTTTTTGTAGGTACCTCTTCTCAGAGCCCGTCCTGCACCATGTACTCCAACACCAGCTCCAGCTCCTCCTCCGGTGCTTGATAAATTATGAAACATCATACATAAACTTTGATTTGTATAAATTTCAAAGCCTTGATACTATTTTGAATTATATCAATATATTGCAAATATGCTCTGATACTTGAGAATTTCAAAGCTTTGATGCATTCTACAAAAGAATTTATTGACACTTTAACATCCAATACGTTTACAATTTTGATACATTACACTATAAAGTTTTTGTGTATACATACATTGCTCTAATACATTTCCTTATATAACAAAGCTTTTAATGTCCATGCCTAGTGTTTTGTCCTTATCAAAAATGGAGAGATCGTTGCCCAGGAATGATTTTGATAATTATAAAACCTTGGAGCATGAATACTATACTAACGCTTTTCAAATAATTAAGAATATTTTTATAAAAAGATTTCTAATAGACAACCTTTAATTGAAAACCTTTTAGATCATTGGAGTTGTTTGTGAGTCATTAGAATAATAAGTCAGCTCTCTAGAATCATTATAAAACTTTATGTATCATTGTAAATCCTTTAAGAGAGTCTTTGTATCTTGAAATTGTAGAGAGCTCAATTCTTGCAGTTAAAAGTTTTTTAAGTTAGTTAGAAAGTTTTTATATATCCTAAGAAGTCATTGGAAGATCTTTGAAAGTATTGAAGAGCCAAAATGAATCAAATTCTATGAAAAAATAAAGTTATGGCTGAAAGAGCCAACTCCCATCAAGAGAGCTGACTCTAGCATGACACGGTGGCACGGCACACAGACTAGCACTGTTCAAAAGAGCTGACTCTTGAAATTAGAGCTACTTCTCATAAGATGAAAGAAAGTTGATTTTCAGAATACTATACAAAAGAGCCGACTCCCTTTGAACGAGCCTTCTCTCTCAAACAGGCAAAAAGCATAAATTTTGACTTAGTTTAGAAGAGCTGACTCTTGAGAATAGAGCCTTCTCTCTCAGGATAATAGAGAGCTGGATTTCTAGTTACTATTCATTAAAGCCAACTCCCTTTAAGTGAGCTGACTCTCATCCCATGAAATTCTACAGTCATAACTAGTTCTAAAACTTGCAGATTTCAACTTCTAAGATTTTTAATGGTTATTTTTTTACTTTCTAACATCTCTAAATGGCTAGAAATAACTGAGAACCAATAGAAAAATACTTGGAGAAGTATAAAAGAGAGGATCGAGATCAAAGGCAAAAAATTCAAGGAATATTCTTTGAGCATTTTTTCCAATCATTGCAAATAAGAGAGAACTCAAGAGTTGTCACATGAAAACTCAAGAGAAGCATAACTCCTTCCCACCTACTCTCTTGAAACCTTAAGTGAGCTACTTAGATAGCATTAAAAAACAATCATTAAAGACTTGGAAATTCTTCAAGAGGAGCTTCATCAACAACTTTCTACTCTTTTGAGAGTTTGTATTATTTCTCTATTTTTATATTTTTAAACTATTATTTATTTCAGCAAGGAGTTGAAATATGGGATTGGATATAAGTTTTAGTTGGTTGATCTTGGAAAACTAATTAGATTATTTGTGAGCTCAAAAAATAAATATTATATTCGGATTTTGGTTTGTAAGCCTCGGATAAAATAAACTGGTTGCATTCTAGTGGAAATATAGTAAAAATCCTAAGAGATCCTTGGATAGTGGACATAGGAGCTGGGATTGCTCTGAACTACTATAAATCTTATTGTATTTGTATGTTTGCTTGTGTCTTTATCTCTCTCATATTTTAGCATTTGCATATATCGCTTGACACAATATTTGGCTCACACATTGCATTTAAGTTTCAAAGGCATATATTTATTTTAATTTTTGAAAATCCAATTTACCCTCCTCTTGGGTTGTTAGTCTAAACAATAGGTATGCTTATAGAGGATGTTAAAGAAGTATTCCTTGTAGGAGATAGAGAACATAGAGATGATTCCAAAAACCTATTATGAGGTGATGCTAGACTTTGATTTCAAAAAATGGTTTAATACCATGAAGTTGGACTCCATGTGCTCTAACCTAGTATGGACATTAATAGATCCACCAAAAGGTATAGTATCTTATAGATGTAAATGGATCTATAAAAGAAAAATAGATAGAGATCTATCAAGTAATGCTTAGGTGAAAGGTTATGATCAATGCCAAGGCATTGATCATAAGGAATTCTTTTCACTTGTGACCATACTGAAATCCATAATAATTACTATTGCAATTTACCATGATAAGATGGACAGTGATAAGATTATAAGGTCTACAATCTACAAAGGATCTATGTAAATAGACTGAAGTAAATAGCTCAGAATTGGAATACTTATTTTAATGACATGTTCAAATCATTTGATTTTGTCAAGAAAGTAAATAAGAACCATGTGTTTATAAAAGGTCAGTGGAAGTATGTAAATCCTTGCATTGTACGAGGATAATATTCTTTTATTGGGAATATGATTCCTATACATACTTTGGTTAGGTTATGATTAAAGATCTCTAGAAAGCATCCTATATTTGGAAATGTAGGTCTATAAGATAGATTGAGGAGGATACTAAGCTTTGGTGCGGACACCAGAGGCACCAGAATAAGGCAGAGGCTTCTCAACCCTTTGTGGATCACTTAGTTAATATTTGAGTCCCCTGTAATAAAGCTTAGTCCAGCTATATTTGAGTCCTGTAATTAGTCCAGCTCTTGTTGAGCTAGTTCAGTTCGTTCAGTACTAGTCAACTCATGTTGAGCTAATTTCAATTTTTGAGTCCTGTCCAATCAAATTGAAGACTCAAGACCACATCATACAAGTGAAGACCAAGTTCAACCTAATTGAAGATATAAAAGTTTAGTCCAAGTCCAACCCAGCTTGAAGATTTGAAGACCCCAAGAGGAAAAATTAAGAAAACCCTGATTCTTTGCAGATGCCCTCCAGATGCCCAGATTCCCTTCCAGATGCCAAAGTATATTCATAGATAAGGGCATCCATGATTCCAGAGGTCTATCTGCATCCTAGCCCAAAGAAATCAAGCCCAGGTGCCAAGTCCAAGCCCCTAAGAAGCAAGATATCAGGGAATATTCCTGCTACCTAGCTACCAGGCCACCCCAGCTTCTAGAGGCCCAAACCCATGCGCTCGAGCCCCTTTGGGCTGGCCCCTTGCTGCTCTTAGAAGCCCAACATGCCCCCTAGGCATCCTTGGAGTGTTGGCCAAGTCAAGAGAATTTTTAGGGATTTTTTCTACCTAATGTTTCCTTATTTTCTAGCTAGGGTTTGAGAGGGAAAATGATTCTTATGTAAAGACTTATGTGCCCTTACTTGGAGCCCAAGGTTAAGGGTTTATTTAAGGGACCCTAGCCTCTTGTATGAAGGGAGATTTTGATATATGAAATAAACCTTGAGTTCTTCTATTGCTTTGTGTGATTACCCTGCTGTGTGCATAAAGGGGTTTGAGAGTTCTTCTTCCCGGTGTTTGCAACCATCTTCCTGTCGCCAACCATCCTTCCAGCCCCCTCCAAAACTTTCTTTTCTTTGCTGTTTTCCTTTGTTTTCTTGATTTCCTCTGAGTTTTCTAACTCCTGACAGGTCGTTTGTAGGTCCCCAAGTTCCTACGAATCCAACGACTCCAGCCAAGCCTCAATCGGACCACCGAGCAGAAAGCCGGGTATCCGCGGGTCTTTGGCTCGGTTTTCCAGGCCGCATCCATCGAGGGACGAGAGACCCCTTCACTGTGATCTTCACCGGGTGCTTTAGACATTGTCAGGTACACCCCCTCTACCTCCAGTCTTTTTATTGTAGGAGAACTTGCCCTAACCGAGGCTTCTCAGCCCCGGCGATCCTTCTTTAGTACTTTTCTAGGTTCTAATCTGTATGCTTGGCTTCAAAAATTCATACAAAGTCCCCTACAACTAATTTTGATCTGAAATTCGGGAATTAATCACCTAACCCCACATATAAAACATACAAAAAGAATTGCATGCATATTAGTCCCGCATCATTTGGTATCAGAGCTTAGATTAGGGCTTGTTTTCTATAATTTTTTAGTCCGTATATGCTCTGTTATTTTAATTATTTATCCCTGATAAAAACTCCAAAAATTCTGAAATTTGTTTTTGTGGATTCATCATAATTCACTATAAGTTTAAGAATTTTTGCAGATTTTATTATGGCCTGTGAATTTTTACAATCCGAAATACAGCCTGCAAATTTTTGGCTCTATTTTTTCTGCAAGACAAGTTTGGATGTTTTAGGGTTTTGATTAGCATCTTTTTGCATATCTTTTAATTTTAGTTTATTTCCTGCATATTAGGGCATAAATTGCATGTTTTCTTATATATATATTTTTTAAAAAAATTACATATTCTCCAAAAATACCAAAAACATCTAAACCCTAATTTGCATCCTCATCTGCTTACCTTCATTGCATAATTTACTTTTAAAGGCACTCTTGTTATATCAGATGGGGGGAGGATTTGATCACCTCTCCTTAGCCCAAAACCACATCCCTTGCATTCGGTCCCAAGCCTTAACCTAAAATTAACTAGACTTAATTTGCCCTAGTGGGCTAGGGACACCAACTGGTCGGGTCCGGGCTACGTGTTAGATCACTGTGTCAAGCTAACCTGTGTGTGCCTTGTGCTTGGTGTCTAGAATGGTGGTTTAGGGATTCAATCCCGAAGGGCTTGTGTGCTGGTCCGCCTACCTGGCCAATCTCTGATTGGTGTCTAGGATTGGCAATCAGGGACCTAACACTCCCCTTACACATGCCTGGCTGAGTACAGGGTTACTATAGGCTAGTTTGCCATCTTGATTGAGCCCTTAGTTTGGACTCTAGGTCTAGTCAGCTGTAGTCGGTCTGATCGAGTCTTGCATGAGCACTAGATCAGGAGTTTCATATCACCCACCTCCTTCATAAATGTCTGAACCCATGGAAAATTTGCAAGCCCAAATGAAAGCCCTAGCTGATCAAATGGCCCAGATGACTACCCAGATGACCCAGTTAACTCAGTCTGGTATTCAAACCAATGATAGAATTGACCATCTTGCCAATAGGTTTGATCAGTTAGAAGTCCGGGTAGGGACCCCAGGAAAAAACCCATGGGTCACAGTCTGAGCCAGATCCTAATTCCCCTCAACCTAGGAGGACCCCAAACCCTAATCCATACCCTGAGGTCGAACCTAGGAGAGCCCCTCATCCTGACCCATACTATAACCCTCAGCCTAGGAGGACCCCAGACCCTGACCCATACCAAGAGGTCGAACCTATGAGAGCCCCTCAACCTGACCCATACTACAATCCTGAGCCCAGGAGGACCCCAAACCCTGATCCATATCTTGAGGTTGAACCTAGAAGAGGCGATCGTCCTGACCCAATCCCTGAGGTTCGTCATAGAAGGCCTAATCAGGATTTTGTAGACTAGGAGGACCGATCCTATAGACATGTCAAGCTTGATGCTCCAACTTTTGATGGTTGTCTAGATCCTAAGGTCTATATAGATTGGGAGGGAGAGATGGATCAATATTTTGAATGGTATGATATGATAGAGGAGCGTAAATTTAGGTTTGCTAAGCTTAAGTTGGTTCGGGAAGCCAGGTTACATTGGGCTAGTGTTGAGAGAACCCTTAATCTAGGAGGGCGTGATCCTATAACCACCTGGTGGGCCATGAAGGGTAAGCTTAGGACAAGATACGTTCTAGCTTCATATCATAGTGGGTTACTAGATCAATGGCAACGATTTAATCAGGGTAACAAGAGCATAGATGAGTACATCACAAAATTTGATGAGTATTCCATGCGATGTGATTTGAGGGAGTCTGAGGATGTTGTCTTATCTAGGTTTAGGGCTGGATTAAGAGATGACATTAAGAAAGAGCTCTACATGAGAGAGGTTAGAGACCTGGACCATGCTTACCAGATTGCTAGGGATCATGAACGTTTCCATAGAGGGCCCATTTACCGTCGACCTGAGCCCACTAGATACCCTAGTCAGTATCCAGGAGCTAGCCAACCCCTTCAGAGTCGACCCATACCTAGCCGACCTTGTCCGAGTCGACCCAGTCCTAGTCAACCAGGCCCAAACCGACACAGTCCTAGTCAGTCAGGTCCGAGTCGACCCTAGCCTAGTAATTCTTTGGCCCGTAAGGATGATCGAGGAAAATCTGTAGAAGCCAATAAGGGTTACACTCCCCAGAAGACCTGTTTTAGATGTAATAAGCCAGGCCACTTTATGAATCAATGTCCAGTTAGTGCTTTACATCTAGGTGAATTGCAAGAAGAAGAGCCTGAGTCTGTAGTCGAACCTGAGGGAGAAGTTTATGAGGCTGATGATCAATTAATAGAGGAGTACGAAGGTGATGAGGAAGAACCTCAGTTTGAGAACCAATTAGGAGTGGTTAGGTGCATCTTAGCCCAAACCCCAGTTAAGGAAGATTGGCGTAGGACTAGCATCCTACAGACTTTTGTTAAGATAGGGGGTAAGGTTCTTAAGATCATCATAGATAGTGCGAGTTGTGTCAATGCCGTCTCTGCCAAGACAGTTAAATCTTTAGGATTGACCACAGTTCCTCATCCTAGCCCGTACAAAGTTTCTTGGATAGATTCCACCTCCATCCAAATTCAAGTTAGGTGCCAAATCTTACTTAGATTGCAGACCTATGAGGAAAAGATTTGGTGTGATGTTATCCCCATGGAAGTAAGTAGTATTATTTTAGGTCGACCTTGGCTATTTGATCATGATGCAACCCTGTATGGTCGAACCAATGTTTGTACCTTCAACTACCATGGGAATAAGTTTGTTATCAATCCAGCTCCCCCTAGGGACCCAGTTAAGAGGGGTTCTAGTAGCCTTAAGGACAAGAAACCTGGAGTTAACCTGATTAAGGCTAGGGAGTTAGAAAAGGAGATTGTTGAGGGTAACCCTGTTTGGATCTTGACCTCCAAAGAAATATTAGAGCCAACCCAAAAGGAACACCCTAAAGAAATTGTTGAAGCTCTGAAAAAATTCGAGGATGTCTTCCCTGAGGATTTACCTGATCAATTGCCATCCCTTAGAGACATCCAGCATGCAATAGACTTAGTTCCAGGAGCCACTTTACCAAACCTTCCTCACTATAGACCGAATCCCAGTGAGCATCAAGAATTATAGAGACAAGTGGGAGAATTACTTAGGAAGGGTTTCATTAGGGAGAGCCTGAGTCCATGTGCAGTCCCTGCTCTACTGACCCCTAAGAAGGATGGTACCTGGAGGATGTGTGTAGATAGTAGAGCTATCAACAAAATAACTGTGAAATATAGGTTTCCCATCCCCCGATTAGATGATATGTTAGACATGATGGCCGGAGCTAGAGTTTTCTCCAAGATAGACCTTAAGAGCGGCTATCATCAGGTTAGGATTAGACCTGGGGATGAGTGGAAAACTGCTTTCAAGACTAAGGATGGCCTGTTTGAGTGGGTTGTAATGCCCTTTGGACTTTCCAATACACCAAGTACCTTTATGAGGATTATGACCCAGGTCCTGAGAGAGTTTACCGGAAAATTCGTTGTGGTCTACTTTGATGATATTCTGATTTATAGCAGGACCAAGAAGGACCACCTTAGTCATCTAAGACTGGTATACTAAACCCTTAGGGAGAATAGCCTCTATGCCAACTTTAAGAAGTGTGATTTTATGACACATAGGGTTATCTTCCTAGGTTTTGTTGTCACCCCTGAGGGAGTTTCTGCAGATCCTGAAAAGGTTAGGGCGATTGTTGAGTGGCCTACACCCTCTAGTGTCCACGATGTATGTAGTTTCCATGGCCTAGCAACCTTTTACAGGAGATTTATTAGGGGTTTTAGCACAATCGTCGCACCTATCACCGATTGCATTAGGAAGGGTACATTTGAGTGGACCAAAGCAGCTGATAAGGCCTTCCTAGAGCTTAAGGATAAGATGACCCATGCACCCATCCTTAGATTACCTGACTTTACTAAGGTGTTTGAGGTCGTTTGCGACGCCTTGGGAGTAGGAATAGGTGGGGTACTAAGTCAAGAGAACCACCCTGTAGCCTTCTTCAGTGAAAAGCTGAATGAGGCTAAACTTAAGTATTCTACCTATGACAAGGAATTTTATGCGGTAGTCTAGGCCCTTAGATATTGGAGACATTATTTACTACCGCAGGAGTTTGTTTTATTTTCTGACCATGAGGCACTCCGATTCCTGAACTCCCAAAAGAAACTGAACCCACGGCATGGTAAATGGATTGAGTACATTCAGGCCTACACTTTCGTCCTGAAGCACCGTGCCGGCACTGAAAATAAGGTAGCAGATGCCCTGAGCCGTAGGTCTTTACTATTGGGATCAGTTAGCACCCAAGTCATAGGGTTTGATAGGTTAAAGGATGAATATGAAACCTGCCCAGACTTTGGAGACATTTACTAGACCCTCAAGCTAGGACCATCCAGTACCTATAGTGAGTATACCCTTCAAGATGGTTATCTTTTCCAGAATAATCGACTCTGTATACCCAAAACTTCACTTAGAGAATTCTTAATCTGGGAAATCCATGCTGGAGGTTTAGCTGGTCATTTCGGTAGAAATAAGATGATCTTAGCAATAGAGGACCAGTTTTTTTGGCCAGGATTGAAAAGGCACGTTGCATAGATTGTAGCCAGATGTCGAACTTGTGCTGTTGCCAAACAGCAAAAGCAAAACACTGGTCTTTACACACCTTTACCAGTGCCTGATCGCCCTTGGCAGGACCTAAGTATGGATTTCGTGCTAGGATTACCTAAGACCCAAAAGAAACATGACTCAATCTTTGTAGTGGTCGATAGGTTCTCTAAGATGGCTCACTTCATTCCCTGTTCCCAGACCTTTGACGCGTCTAGGGTTGCCAAACTCTTCTTAGATCATGTGGTCAAACTCCATGGCCTACCCAAGACCATTATATCTGATAGGGATGTTAGGTTCACTAGTTATTTCTAGAAGACCTTATGGCACCTATTAGGGACCAAGCTTAAGTTTTCTACAGCCTACCACCCTCAAATAGATGGCCAAACTGAAGTAGTGAACCGAAGTTTAGGAAACCTCCTCAGATGCCTGGTAGGTGAACATGTTGGAACATGGGATTTGTTATTGCCTAGAGCAGAATTTGCCTACAACAGTTCAGTAAATAGGACAACGGGTAAGAGCCCTTTTGAGATAGTCCATGGGTACAAGCCTAATCGTCCCATTGATTTGATTCCTTTACCTATTCATGCACGAGTCTCAGAGTCTGCAGAGTCATTTGCACAGCATATTAGAGACTTGCATAAAGACATTAACCAAAAGATAAACTTAAGCAATGAAACTTATAAAAATTTGGTTAATTCCCGAAGAAGGATCAAAGAATTTGATGTAGGGGATTTTGTCATGATTAGGCTTAGGCCTGAGCGGTTCCCACCTGGGACCGTTAAGAAGCTTCATGCTCGTGGAGCCGGACCTTTTAAAGTATTGAAGAAGGTTGGATCAAATGCCTATGTGCTAGACTTGCCTTCGGATATTGGCATTAGTTCTACCTTCAATATTACAGACCTGGTTGAGTACAGGGAACCGGCAACGATACCCAGTGAGGCTTTTGGACCTATCCCTTCTATTGAGAGTGATCCTTACCCAGAGTGTCCACCCATCAATTGGCCTGAGAGAGGAGAACGGATCGAGCGTATCCTGGACGATCAAGCCATTACGACCCGGGGTCGTGGTTATCAATACTTCCTGGTCCGATGGCAAGGCCGGCCAGAGTCGGACGATTCGTGGATTTCTCGAGAGGACTTACAATGCCTCAACCCAGACCTTCTTGAGAGATATGTGAGCCAGTCTGATCTTCACTCGACAGGATCGAGTTCCTCCCATCCCGGGAGAATTGGTGCGGACACCAGAGGCACCAGAATAAGGCAGAGGCTTCTCAACCCTCTGTGGATCACTTAGTTAATATTTGAGTCCCCTGTAATAAAGCTTAGTCCATCTACATTTGAGTTCTGTAATTAGTCCAGCTCTTGTTGAGCTAGTTCAGTTCGTTCAGTACTAGTCAACTCATGTTGAGCTAATTTCAATTTTTGAGTCCTGTCCAATCAAATTGAAGACTCAAGACCACATCATACAAGTGAAGACCAAGTTCAACCTAATTGAAGACATAAAAGTTTAGCCCAAGTCCAACCCAGCTTGAAGATTTGAAGACCCCAGGAGAAAAAATTCAGAAAACCCTGATTCTTTGCAGATGCCCTCCAGATGCCCAGATTCCCTTTCAGATGCCAAAGTATATTCATAGATAAGGGCATCCATGATTCCAGAGGTCCATCTGCATCCTAGCCCAAAAAAATCAAGCCCAGGCGCCAAGCCCAAGCCTCTAAGAAGCAAGATACCAGGGAATATTCCTACTACCTGGCTACCAGGCCACCCCAGCTTCCAGAGGCCCAAACCCATGCGCCCGAGCCCCTTTGGGCTGGCCCCTTGCTGCTCTTAGAAGCCCAACATGCCCCCCTAGGCATCCTTGGAGTGTTGGCCAAGTCAAGAGAATTTTTATGGATTTTTTCTACCTAATGTTTCCTTATTTTCTAGCTAGGGTTTGAGAGGGAAAAGGATTTTTATGTAAAGACTTATGTGCCCTTACTTGGAGCCCAAGGTTAAGGGTCTATTTAAGGGACCCTAGCCTCTTGTATGAAGGGAGATTTTGATATATGAAATAAACCTTGAGTTCTTCTATTGCTTTGTGTGATTACCCTGCTGTGTGCATAAAGGGGTTTGAGAGTTCTTCTTCCCGGTGTTTGCAACCATCTTCCTGCCACCAACCATCCTTCCAGCCCCCTTCAAAACTTTCTTTCCTTTGCTGTTTTCCTTTGTTTTCTTGATTTCCTCTAAGTTTTCTAACCCCTGACAGGTCGTTTGCAGGTCCCCGAGTTCCTACGAATCCAACGACTCCAGCTAAGCCTCAATCGGACCACCGAGCAGAAAGCCGGGTATCCGCGGGTCTTTGGCTCGGTTTTCCAGGCCGCATCCATCGAGGAACGAGAGACCCCTTCACTGCGATCTTCACCGGGTGCTTCAGACATTGTCAGGTACACCCCCTCTACCTCCAGTCTTTTTATTGTAGGAGAACTTGCCATAACCGAGGCTTCTCAGCCCCAGCGATCCTTCTTTAGTACTTTTCTAGGTTCTAATCTGCATGCTTGGCTTCAAAAATTCATACAAAGTTCCCTACAACTAATTTTGATCTGAAATTTGGGAATTAATCACCTAACCCCACATATAAAACATACAAAAAGAATTGCATGCATATTAGTCCCACATCAAGCTTATCACAAAGTTGTACATTAAGGAAGTACTGAAGAAGTTCAGCATGGAAAATCCAATAAGGAATTTGATTCCTTAAGCATGGAATTAGTTTCTCAAATAAAATGTGTCCCAACATATTTAAAGAGATTTTACATATGAGCTAGATCATTTTGAGTTTTGACCAGAAGGAGTCTCTTTTAATCTATGCCATGTGCATGACTTGATTTTGTTATAAGTGTCACAAGCAAATGTTAGTCAAATCTAAATTATGAGCACTGGATGACAATGAAAACATTATTTAATACTTAAGAAGTACTAAAGATATTTTTTAGGTATTTAGAGTGGAAGAATTGAGGAACAAGGATGCATGAGATGTGTTCCTTTATAATGATGGTTTAAGAGTTCCTAAGAATCGTTAATTATAGATTTGACCAAGGTTGATTATATTATTATTTCTAAGGTGCAAGGATGTATTTTGGTTAGCTAATTATTATAAAAATGAGTAAGATATCATTAGATGACATAACGCTATACTATAGCAATATTGGTACCATAGCTCTGGCTAAGGAACCAAGATCTCACTAGAAATCTAAATACATAAAGCGATGATTTTATTCATGACTACCTTATTAATGTACAGAGAGTAAACTCCACATAAGATGCGGCAAACCTACTAGCTTAGTAAGCATTAGCCAACAAAGATTGAAGAACATCTTGAGAAGATGGGGCTGAGATGTATCACTGATTGATTTTAGTGCAAGTGGAAGATTGTTAGATATATGTCTTAGGAGCCAATCTGGCAGACATATATTTTATTTTTAAGATATAAAATTATATTTAATATTTTATAATTGGATAATCTTTATCCATATATATTGTATCCATGTATCATCCAAGAAGTTAATGGATAATGATATATATTCTCAAGAGTTGAGAATTTGAAACATGTGTCATTATAAACTAACTCCTATATATTTTTTAGCATTAGATCATCAAGAGGATGATTATTAATCTATCAAGATTGGTATATGGATTGCTTCCCTTTTGGATAGATGAATCTTGAGTCTACAGTATAGGGATATTAGACCGAGAGTGCAAGTGGTTATTAGAGAACAATGGTATTGAGCATGACCAAGTATGAGAAGTCACATGGATGTCTACTACTCATTAGTAACTTCTTGATACTATAGTTGTATAAGTAGTTCCTTAACCTAATGTACCTTGATCACTTACAGTGGAGTTGCTATAGTTTGACAAGCACATAAACATGGTTCCTAGCCATATAGGGTCTTGTGGTATATGTTGGCTATAGTAGGTTCATTATAAAACTTGGGAGTATATGATGCAGAACTAAAATTGCATACAAATTATTTTTGTAATTTTTTTGATTAAGTTGTGTGTTTAATTCCCGAAGAATAGACCATGAATCTAAGAAAAGGATTCTATGCAAGTAAGAAACTACAACATGCAAAGTAGAACCTAAAAAGCAATAAGAAGAGGACCGCCGAGGCTGAGAAGTCTCGGTTGGGCTAGTTCATCTCCAATAAGGCTACTGGCAGGCAGAGGGGGTGTACCTGACAATGGTTGATGTGCTTGATGAAGATCGTAGATGAGGGGATCACTCTCTCTCCCGAATGCGGCCTGGATGATCAAACCAGAGACCCGCGAATTCTCAACTTTTAACCTGGTGATCCGATTGCTGCCCGGCTAGAGTCGTTGGATTCGTAGAAGCTGAGGGACCTACAAATAGCCTTTCAGGGGTTAGAAAAGAAAGCAAGGATGGAGGATTAATTAAAAAATAGAAAGGAGAAGGATGGTTTGTGGGTTGGCGACTAGGGCTCGTAGAGATGGATGGTGGCTGGACACTGGGTGCAGGACACCAGGAAGACGGAGGGGCTCATATAGAATCCCCTTAGCACATAGCAGGTAGTACACAGCAATTGAAAGAACTCAGTTATATTTCATGAATAAAGTATCTTGATACAAGAGAGTAGAGTCTCTTAAATAGACTCTTAAACTTGGCCCCCAAGTAAGGTTACAATAGTCATTACCTAGGAATTTGAATCCCACCCAAACCCAAGCTAGAATACATGGTATGACTAGGATTTAAAATCCCTCAGATCACTCTCCCCTCTCTTGCCTTGGTCGACCAAGGGAGGTGACCCTAGTGGCCGACCAAGGGGGTGACCATAGGGTGGATGGCGCCTTAGCTCCCCTCTTGGGCCTTGGCTGGCCCAATTTGCTTCAGGCTACAGTTCATGGCTTCGGGGCTTCCGACTTGACTCTAGGGCTTCTGATTTATTCTACTAAGCCTTCCATGATCTTCATAACTTCAGGCTGGGTTGATCTTTACTTGTACTGACTCGGTCTTCACTTGTACTTCGGCTGACATGCCTTCACTTGTACATGGATTGACATATACAGGACTCAGGAAGAAGACTAGCTCAACATTAGCTGACTGGTACAGGACCAAATAATAAAAGACAACTCAAATAGGCTAAGATTTTATTATAAATGGACTCAAATGCTACTAAGTAATCCACAGAGGGTTGAGAAGCCTCTATCTTAGCAAAAAGGCCTAACCAGGAGTCAATGGTCTTGGATAGCTAACAACGGTGACCAGCTAGTGTAAAACATGAAAAAAACTTTAACAACAAGGAATCCAATGTACTGCATCCATATCAAAGCAATTTTAGGTATCTTTTCAAAAATGTCATCTTGGATTTATAGAAAAGGGGTACAGGACCCTTTATTAGGGTCTATGGATGAGATAGATAGAGAAAGAGGGAGTAGAGGGAGAAATTCTAGAGAGAAGGAGAGAGAATCAAGAGAGAGATTTTTTTCTCTCCTTTATTTTTTTTTCTTTATTTTTTCTTTCTTCTTCTTCTTTCTTTCTTTTTTTGGTCGAACAAGGAAGAGGGCTGGTGGCTCGTGGCCAGAGGACCAGCAATAAGCGATGACAATAGGTGGTCAATAGCGAGCAATGGTGGATGGCCAGTGGTGGTAACCATCTAATGGGAAAACAAAGGAAAATAGTTCAAAAAAATAAGGAATCCCACCTTTCTCTTGGGTTTTGATTGTTGGCCAATCACCAGCTACCATGGCCTTACCATAAAAGGTTGTAGAGTCGCTTGAAAGAGAGAGAAAAGCATTGAAAAAATAGGAGATTCTTTCATGGTGGATTTTCAATAAAATTGGTGGCCAGTGGCAGTGCAAACAGCCACGAGGAAGAGAAATAGAGAGATGAAAGAGGGCTGGGGCTTGCCTTGGGCTTCGATGGTGGCTTTGTCTCCAAAATCTAGTGGGCATGGTGATGGGAAGTTGGCGACAATAGAGAGAAAGGGAGAGGAAGGGCTTGCTCATTAATGGAGAGTTATGGAGGGGGAGGAGATCTAATTTATAAAGGACTTCCAAGGGTTTTGCTAGCCCTTGGAGTCCATCTCCTGCCCCAACCCATTAGAGACAAAGACTTTTGTTCTTCCCTAAAATTGTGAAAATTGGAGATGAATCTGATTCTGATAAATCTCTCTTGGAAGGGTCCTCCATCATGTAAGCATTTATTGGGTAGCTTCTGTTGCTAGCTAATCACAAATAAGAATCCAGCTTAAGCTCATTCGTTTCCATGCAAGTAACCATCAAAATTAAGCTTTAGAATGTTTACTTGTAGATAGGGATGGAAGAAGAGTGCAATTATGTAAGTCTAACCCATCTCTAATTCATGCTCAACACATTTTGGCCATGACTCATGCTTGAAGCTCAAACCCATATGCTAGACATGGATTCAAAACCTAGACTCCAAACATATTATGAAACTGAAATAGGTCTTACATGGTTGAACTTGACCTAATGAATTACTAAACAAGCACAACATTATTCACCAAAAATCAATTTAGAAAGACTTGGCATAGCAAACTTAGACTCAATCTCAAACCATGTTGGAAAATTGAAATAGATCTCACATGGTTGGACTTGATCTAACAAATTGCTAAATAAGCCCAATTGTGTCAACTAACATTCAATCTAGAAAGTAGCCCCACTTGAATGGAAAGTAAGATCTTAATTGTTGCATGGAGAAGCACAAGTCAGCCAATACTACAACTCCTACTCAAGTTGGACCACCACACATGTTTGGCAAGCATGGACAATAGGTCAAGCTACACAACTCTTGAAGCTCAAGGCTAAAATGCTATAGCTCATACCACACCTAAATCTGAGATTTGTAGGGCCTACTCTCACATCCCTTTCCCTTCCCAACACTGGCTTCATAGATCATTGAATAATTCAATATGAATGATAATAGGTCTAAATAGTAGATGGACCCTTGACTTGAAGCTCTCAACCTCCACCTTTCCTCAAATCATCTACCAAAGATGACTTTTCCTTGCAAATCACCTCTTACTCCAAGCACAACACCCCTCTCTCTTTCTCTTTCTCTCTCTAAAGTGCATCAACCAATTGCTCTTAAGGCAATGGGAGTCCCAAGAAGCTGGTAAAGGAAGCACTTGTAGACCTTGCATCATAAGAGATGAAATCCAAGGGAGATGTCGAGGCTTTTGCCCTGCCACAATCCACCTCCTTCAATGAAGAAAGCAACATCATCGACAACATCCAGGACACTAAGATTAGGCTTGATATTGTTCTTTTTCTCTCACCAAAGATCATTGTGATGTCACCATTGTTACCCCATCTCCTCCTATACTTCTTGCTATGGACCCTCCTTTCCATAATTGTTGCCACCCCATGCTACCCCTACCCCCTACATCGTCATTGACTCCTCCCCCATTGCCATGACCTCCTCCACTTTGTTATCACCACCATCTCCTGCCCTGACCCTATTGGGATATCAATTCTAGAAAATGGAATTTTAAAAATCTTACATGAGTTCAACAATTGAAAATACATATTCCAAATCCTAAACAAGATCACCTTGATTATTACAATCAAACATGAATCAAACAGCAACCAAATAAGAGAAAAGAATAAGCATACATCTAAGAAGATCTTAGATTATTTGTTGCTTAATTGATTTCTACTAGACACCAAATTGAATGCCCTCCAATACTAGTCCATACAAGAATTGATTAAGGACTTCTTCCAAAACTACTGGGTGAAAATCCTTCTCAAGGATCCCACCTACCTCTCCTTATGTGAATCCTCTTTTGGCGTCAAGCCCCTAGGGCATCCCAACTCTTGGACATTACAACACATTTTAATGAGAAAGAGTTCTTGGCATGAGAGACTCTTGGGCATCAACCCCTTGACATGAAAACCCCTTTGAGCAAAAACCTTTGGGCATCAGGAGTCATTAGGCATAAGACCTTTTGACACATGAAACCCCTTTGGTCCTCAAACACTTTGGCGTGAAGACTCCTTTTTAGCATGAAGTCCCTTGGGCCATGAGGAGACCTTGGTAAAACCTCTTGGAACAAACCCTCTTTGGATTGAGAGGTCATAGGCATTAAAACCTCTTGGGGAGTTAGGTCTTTAATAGGATTAGGTCTATTAGGATGTTAGGGTTATAACACATGCTAGTATGTTTATTTTAGTCCTCTAGGATTTCTCATAAATCTATAACTTTAGTAACTAATTCAATTAGGTTCTCTAAGATCCAAATCAAATATATTACTAATCTAAAGTCCTTGCTTGTGATTCCATAAATATATGAAACCTTGGATTTCACATCTAGCCAGCAATAGGTCCAGGCTCATGTCCCCCCAACTCAATTGAACTCTTCTAATTAATTAGAACCAAAACATCTTAAGCCCACTTAATAATAATAATTATTCTAATTAATTACCAAATTAAACTTTCTAACTTATAAAAACTTCAAGTCAAGGTTGATGTCTAGCAAATTAATGTATCATAACTACCTACAAGATGTAAAATTTTGATGAAATAACTAAAACACCCTTATGTAGAAGGTTACCATGCAATTTAATCCTTAAATTACACAATATCCTAGAAAAGCTATGGGCATGGAATTATGTCAAGCCTAAATACTTATTCATATATAACTCAATCTAATGATGAAAACTTGATTGATGAAACATAAAAAACTCTTTCTAATTTTTATCTTACTTCGGTCAAAGACTCGAGTTATTAATAAGACTATTAAATACCCAAAATTAAATAAATAAATAAATACTAACTAATATATTTTTAAGAATTGATACTTTTTATTAGAATTTTATAGAAAAGGAGTCCATGGATTGAAAGAACTTGATTTTTGAAGTTCAATGATGCAAAAGGCACTTAAATCGGAGTTCGAACGAGCCCGAAATTCAAGTTTGAAGTTTATAAATGAATCACACGATTTTTGAAGCAACTGGTCCACCATGGACTGATCACTAGGTCTACGAAATAGGGACCAATTCACAAACAGCCATTGCTGCCAGTCCACAATCCCTGTCCATGGACCATCTTCGCCATTTTAAGCCATTAGTCATCGGAGCTACCGCCTATCACCGCCCACTACCGGAGACATGTCGACGGAGACACCGGGAGCTCATTTCTGGTCAGGGGAAGTGCTCGTCACCGCCCTCCACCATGTTTCCTCTTCTTTATGTGATCACTGCCTTAGCCCACCATTTTTCCATTGCCCTTGCCACGATCCACTTGTTGTTGTCGACCAACCACCACCCAGTTGCCACCCTTCAAGTTTCTTCCACTTTCCTCCATCGTTTGGTCACCATTACAAGCCATTGGCCATCTTTCTCATGTGTTGCCATCTCCCTTGTTGCTGGGCCACCACTACCGTCAATGTCACTGTCCATCACTCCCGCTGCCATCAACGCTACCATCATGGATTGGGAGAGCTAGCCATAGTGGAGTTCGATTGGGAGAAGGGATTCGGTATTCAACAAGAGTCCAGATCAGACTCTGTTCACTCAAGAAGGAAGGAGGTTGATTTTGCATGATTCTCGATACAATTTGAGGCCTGTGATGCAGAATGGATGACTGAGAAATTTTTTCATGATATTTAGCCGATCTTGAGCCTGATTGACTCTAAATTTGATCGAGAGCAAGCCCTAAATGAGCTTTATAAAAAGAGGATCCTAAGAAGTAGGGAGCATCATCAATTCCACCGGCATAATTTTATTTTATTTTTTTTTTGTAATTAGTTTAGGCTTTGAGAGAGAGAGGGAGAGGAATCAAAAAAAAGAGTTCTTCAAGAGAAGAGGTGCAGTGACAGCATCCTAAATCTCCATGAAGATGTATCTAGAAGCCATGCTCGACTGAGGTGTAGTTTGTAGGAAAGTACAGGGATCCTTCCATTAAATTGTAATTGTTTTCTATTCTATACAGTTCAATAAACACTTTCAATTCCCTTTTTAATTCCTTTCTATTTGATCTCCTAAATTGATTACCTAAGTGGGATGGATCACGATCCTGATAAGATATGGTCCATGCTCAACATAGATAATCAATTTTAAGATTTTTATTTACATGTCTTATTAGGATCTTTTCAACTAAGCATTGGGTAGCCTATACTTGTGAGACAGGCCATGATCCTGATAAGATATGGTTTGTACTCGGCAAGATAGTCTATACTAAGTGTTAGTTTGAAAGATTCTCAAATAAATATGAAATTTGATTATTTGGATTAGAGCAAATGCATGATTTATGATTATGATTACCTAGAAACTCGAAGACATCTTTTTATCATATAAACCCCTCAATCTCATATTTAGATTTAATTGATTGGTTTTATTCAACCCATCATCTATCTTCTAAACATCTAAATATTTATCTCTTTTCTTTGTTTTCTTTGTGAAATAATTATCCTTGATCTCCAAGGATATGATCCTGACTCACCCTAGCTATAGTAGTGAGTTAGGTTTTATTTTTGACCACCTATGACAACAATCAATTATCATCTTATAAGATTATATAGAATGTTCTTTCCCCTTATAAGGAGTGACTAATTCCTTATTGATCACTTACAACCTTTATGCATACTTCACCATACCTAGAATATCACATACATATCTCAAAGTGTCATGTTAGAGTAGAGACCAAGTCATAGATTCATATACATAAGGTGCTATGATGATCTCAGGTTTAAAGATCACTTGCACTACTCATAATAGAGAACCATTTATTGACATGCTTGTAAAACTCCATTAGATATCCTCTTTGCAGGTCAATTTAGTGAACTTATTTTTCAATGAACACCCACTCCTTGTATTAGTATCTTCACGTAAGTGATTATGAGATTAATCACCCTCTAATTAGAGCATACATAGGATTGCCTACTAGTATCATTGATCTCTAACTTAATGATCTTATGACTAGAAATATTTTAGAATAGGGCAATCAAAGTTTTTGGTTTCACTGGCATGATCTCATCATGGTCATAAAATCATTGTCCTAATCTATAAGGTTTATCATAATCTTATTAAGTCATAAATAAGATAATAAGATATGATATATGATGAAATATTATATCTCATATTACTTATTAATAATCAATGTCAAATATATTAGTACAAAGATAAAACAAAAAAGTCCAATCATATTATCTATGTGATTGGCTTGTAGGGTGCTACTCCTTCAATCTCCCACTTGCACTAAAGTCAATTGCACCCTATACTTGATGCCCATGCTGTCAAGGTGGTAGTCAAACTACTATTGTGATAAAGTCTTAGTGAATAGGTCTGTTATATTGTTCTTGGTATAAACTCGCTCTATGATCATAACATGTATTTCAATAATTTTACAAACAAGATGGAAGCATCTTAGGATGTTCTTGGACTTTTAATGAGATCTTGGTTCTTTTTCTTGAGCAATGATCTTGGAATTGTTACAATAAAGTTGCACAAGGTGTTCAATCTCTAGAATTGCATTTAACTCTATGATGAACTTCTTCATCTATATGACTTCCTAGCAGCTTCACTTGTAGCATTGTATTTCATCTCAATAACTAAATTAGCTACATTTCACTGCTTAGAACTCTTCTAACTCACTGCTCTTCCATATAGAGTAAATACATATCCTAAGATGGATTTGCTATTATCAGGATCATATTACAAACTAGAATCTATATATCTTTATAGTTTTAAATTTGATCCATCATCTTTTAGAAAAATATTTCTAGTTCTTTCTAAGTACTTGGGCATATTTTTCTTAGCTTTTCAATAATCCTCTCTTGGATTTGCCTGAAATTTATTTATTATCCCCAAAGTATAAGCTACATTAGGCTTGGCAATACATAGCATATCATATATAATTGATCCCATTGTCAAAGAATAAAGGATTGTGCTCCTCTCTCTCTTAAGGTATCTTAGGAGACATCTTTTAGAGAGATATATACCTTGACTCATAGGTAAGTAATATCTCTTACACCTATCCATGTTAAACATTTTCAACATGTGATTTATGTATCTAGATTGGGACAAGTCTAGCATCCTTTTAGATCTATCTCTATAGATGTTTATAGTAAGTATGTAAGATGCTTTACCCAAGTCTTTCATGAAAAATTTTTATGATGGCCAAGTCTTGACCGATTGCAATATTGGGTATCATTCTTAATGAATAGTATATCATCTACATGCAAAATTAAAAAAATAACGGTACTTCCACTTGTCTTCTTGTATATAAAAGGTTCATTTACATTTTTGATAAAGTCAAACAATTTGACTATTTGATCAAAATAGATATGCCAACTCCTTGATGCTTGCTTTAATTTATAAATAGATTTTTTAGCTTGTATACTTGATTTACTCTCCCACTTGAGACAAATCTCTCTAGCTGATTCATGTAAACTTCTTTCTCAAAATTTTCATTGAAGAAAGCAATCTTCATATCTATTTGCTAGATCTCATGGTCATGATATGCAGTTATAGCAAGCAAAATTTAAATAAATTTGAGTATAGCCACTATTGAAAAGGTTTCTTCATAGTTGACACCTTGCCTTTGTTTAAAACCTTTTGCTACTAGCCTAGACTTGTAGGTTTCTACTTGGCCATTAGCTCTAATCTTCTTCTTGAAGATTCATTTGCATCCTATTCTGGTAACACCCTTAAGTGTATCAACCAAAATCCATACTTGGTTGGTATACATAGAGCCCATTTTGGATTTCATAATTTCAAGCTATCTATCAAAGTCATTACTCCTGATTACTTCCGAATAGGTCATGGAATCTTCATTCTCAATGATGTGTAGTTTATTGTCATTTTTGATGAAAAATCCATAGTTAAGAGGTGCGTTATGCACTTTTTTTGACCTTCAAAGAGGATATGTGTGTTGTAGTTGTGCACTTCTAGTTTAGAATCAACTTCTGGACTATCCATAGGTTATTGTGGGATGGTTTGTCGGTCTTGAACTTCTCCTAGTTCAATTATCCTTCCAATCCCCCCTTCTTGGATAAACTCTTTTTTCAAGAAAGTGGCATGGCTACTGACAAATGCCTTTTATTCCATAACATGATAGTAGTATCCCAGATTCTTCCTAGGATATAACTTATAAAGCTGTATTCATCTAATCTAACACTTAGTTTATGTCCTTCAATTATTTTGAAATAAGCAGAGCATCCCCATATCTTCAGATATTTGAGGGCCAACATTTTTTTCCTTCCATATCTCATATAGAGTGCTAGTAATAAATTTAGATGGTATCTTGTTTATAACAATATGACAATTTCTAGAGCATATCTCTAGAATGAGATTGGAAGGAATGTGACTACACCACATCTAATAAAATGTGATTCATCCTTTTTGCAGCACCATTTAATTGTGGTGTATAAAGAAGAGTCCATTTAGAGAGAATTTCTTTTTTTATAAGATGATCAAGAAATCATTAGTTAAGTATTTACCCCCTCGATCAAATCAAAGAGCTTTAATACCTTTACCGGTTTGTTTCTCAACTATGTTTTGGTACTCCTTAAACTTATCAAAGATTTCATATTTGCATTTCATTAAATACATATATCCAAACCTTGATAAGTTAGCAATGAAGGTGATGAAATAAGAGCATCCTCCTTTGATCTAAGTTATCATTAGGCCTTAAATATCCATCTGTATGATGCCTAATAACACATTTATTCTTTCTCCATGTCCAGTAAATGGAGTCTTGGTCTCTCACTCATGAGACAAGGTTCACAAGTTTCAAATGATTCAAAACCATATGGATTAAAGAAGTTTTCTTTGTATAGTTTGTTTATTCTTGACTCAATAACATAGCTGAGTAGGTAGTGCCAGAGATATATGGCATTCACATCTTCTCTCTTACTTTTCTTATTTTCATCAATATAAAGAATATTATCATTAGGTGATAGTGTTGCCCAGCGAAGCAACACAAGAGGGGGGGTGAATTGGATTTTAAAAACTTTTTATAAGAATATGCCAATTCAAAAGCAGTAAAGGTGCTTTGTGCAATGTGACTATGTCAAGCAAATGTAGTGAATGAATAAGAGAAAATAACAAAGAAGAGCAAGCATAAAAATACAAGGTTTTATAGCAGTTCGGTGCACTCCAAGTACCTATGTCCACTCCCCAAGTCCCCTTGAAAATTTCACTATAATCCTGTTGCCCAGGTGGCTACCCAAGAGGGGGGGTGAATTGGGTCTTTTAAAAAATTGGAGGCAAGTAATGTGCAATTCAAAATCCTTTGCAAGTGGTATGTGCTGTGATAGAATTATAAAATGCAGAAGCTAAACATAGTCAAGAAAGCACAACACAAACACACCAAATTTATAGTGGTTCGGAGCAACCCAGCTCCTACGTCCACTACCCAAGATACCACTTGGGATTTTCACTATATTCACACCTGAATACAGTAGGATTGTTTTATAGGATCACAATCCAAAACCTCTATACTTTGATTTTATGGGATCATCAAAGAAAATCCAATACCCTTTGGTTTTAACAGGCTCACCAAAGAAACCCATTTGGTTTTCACAAGATCACCAAGAACCTAACCCTTGGTTTTAATAAGGCTCATCAAGAACCTATTTGGTTTTTCAACCGGGCTCTCCAATAACCCAACAATTCAAAGATTGAATTGAGAAATAAATGCAACAAGAATGACAAACTCAATTTGTCGGATAGTTGCCGGTGTAGCTTGTTGGAAGTCCACTTGAACTTACTTGAATAGACTTTAATTACTTTAGTGGATTCTTTCCAAAGTTGCTTCAAGCTTCAGATTGGAGTTGGTGAAGACTTGAAAGCTTGACTTGAATGCTCTTGTCCCTTTTTGCTGTTGGTAGGTAGGCTATTCAATGAAGCTCTCTTCTTTGAAGAACTCTCTAATTCATTGCTTCAAGGAAGTTCAAATCCTTCAAATTTAAAGTCTTCCATCATCCCAAGGTAGTTCTAGCCATTATAGACCATTGGAGAATGATTTTTGACCATTGGAGTACTTTTTGGCATTCAAAAATAAATTCTGGAACTTGCTGTTGGATACCTGAAAGTGACATTTGAGTCAGCTCAGATTCCTTCGGTTGGCTTGGATCCTTCGAGTTGATGGATCGAGTCACCAAATCTTCAATGCAGTCGATCTTTGTCTCAAGGCGCAAAACATCACTATGGACGAGTCAGCTCTTTGTAGCTTGGGTCGGCTCGAACTTGAATCTTGAAAATCTTGAACTCGAGGAGTCGGCTCTTTTCAGCTTGGATCGGCTCTTCTTCTCAGGTTCGAAAAACCTCACTCTCGAAGAGTCGGCTCGATGTAGTTCAGTCGGCTCGCTTTCTTAGGCTTTCAAAATTAGGTCTGGCGGAGTCGACTCTTTTGGTTCAGGTCGGCTAGCCTGGCTATTCTCAGAAATCTTCAGGAAATGGACTTTGGAGGAGTCGTCTCACTTTCCATCGAGTCGGCTCGGATTGCTACATTCTAGAATCCTTGCTGCGTGTCAGTAATCAGAGTCAGCTCTTCATTACTTGAGGTCAGCTCGAGTATCTTCTTCAGGATTTTTATAATTGAACTTAAAGAAAACTCTCACCAACTCTTTTACAATTTCACACAATACCAACTCAAACTAAAATTCAAGGCACACACACTCACAGAAGTAACCCTTTTAATTGATTTTTTCTTAGCATTTTGATTGGGTTCTTCTTTACAAAAATATTTACAACACAACTCAACCAAGAAAACAGAAGCGTAGGAGTTGTAGTTTGAACATGTTATTCATCCTGCAAAAACTTGTCAAACACTTGAATAGTTGTCAGAAATAAATGTACATGCTCTAATATTTGGTTATCATCAAAATCACTTATGGGGTTAACAATCTCCCCCTTTTTGATGATGATAAAACATTGAGCATGAAAAATCAATATAAAACTTTACAATTGCTTGTTTAATAATATTTACAAGAGTATATGAACAAGTAGAGCAAATTGACTTCAGCTGTGCCAAACAATGGGAGGAGAATTAGGGCTTAGAGAGATAATCTCCCCCTCAATAAAATACTCCATGTTTTGGCAAACTATTTAATCAATTTTACATTTCAAAGCTCAAAAGCTTTAATCAACAGAGCTAACAAATGTTGAAGTGTAAATCATTATGTATCAGAGTCATTATGTATCAAAGTTTGTAAAAAAAATTGTAATTCAGGCTTTAAACATTATAAGTTAGAACTTAAAGCATTAGAGCTTGAAATATCAATACATGTTCATTTCAAGTATCAGAGCAAATATGTATCGAAGCTTTGAAGTCTCAATGTTTTATCTTTTTCATGCAATACTTTCTCTCCCCCTTTTTGTCAATCAATCAAAAAGGTTGAGTAAGAATTAAGCTCAGATTTTAAAATAGATTGAGAAATTATTTAAAATTGTTTGAGATAATTTTACTTATATTTATTTTGAAATTCTAATTAAAATATTAATCATTGTAAGAGCACTCAAACATTTAATTCATAGAGAAATTGAAGAAATTGTTAGACAAATAAAGTACTTTCATTTCATTTCAAAAGATTAGTACAAAGTACAAAAAGGTAATACACTTAGTCACTATCTATGTCTACGCTAGGTTTTGAGGAAGTTTGGCTAGGGATTTGAATTCCAGGAGGTAGAGAAGCAATAGGATCAATGAATTATGAAATATCATGAGATCCAGGTGCTCTGATGTGTGGAGCAGGTTATCTTGGATGGCCTGAGTGACTAGGAAAAGATCTAGAGGGAGTCTTGAGAGTAGCTAGGATATCTTCAATCTTGCCCATCATTTTCCACAGAAAGCTTCTCATTGACTTCAATTTGGCTTCAACTTTCTTTACACTTCTAGAAGCAGCCAAGTCTTCCATTCCTTCTTTGATTACTGCCATTTCTTTTTGTAGTGAAAGCATTTCTGAAGCTTGAACATTGGTAAATACTTCGGCTAAACCTCTCAATCTTCCAAATTCACTTCTAATTATACCAATACCTTTGGTATAATCTTCCTCCATCCTTTTTTCTGCTTCAAGTGATCCCATTCTGACCCTCAAGTTATCCATCTCAGTTCTGTAGGCTTCAAGGATTTGAGTGACTGAGCTTTTGATAGAGTCTGAACTTGATATAATCAACTGAAGGATTAGTTGGACATCTGTCACGGTTATACTAGTTGTACTGGTTGTACTGGTTGCTGCTGCTTTGGAGGTTGGAGGTTTCAATATTTTCAATTCTTCCTTTTAGATCATTTATTTGTTCTCCAAACTGGGTTAGCCTGTCATCGACTGATTTTTGAAATACTCCAAACATTTCACCCATAGAAGACTTAATGGATTCAGTCATACTATTCATTTGTTGTGCCAAGAAGTTTTGTATCATTAAAGTGTTCATGGTCGGAGTAGTAGCAGCTTGATCATGACTTGGAATGTTTGTAGCCTGATCAAAGGTAGGTGTGCTGTATGGCATGTCAGGCAAGTTAGGGATAGAAATATCTGGAAAAGAAGTATCGAAGTCCATCTGGACAGGGGATTCCTGCTATGGCTGTGGCTCAGGGATATGCATTACGGTGCCTTCACCAGCCTCTTCTTTTATTTGTTCTTGGACTTCTTCAGTCTCTTCAACTATAGGAGTGTCAGTTTTCTTCTTCCAGGTACCATCTGTTAACAAGTATCCCATTCTCTGAAGGGTCTTGGCTGTGTATGTGTCAGTGTGGAGTAATGCCTTACTATCTTCTCCTGTCAAGTCTAAACTTGCTCTTTGAAAGAAGATTGAAAGAATCATTCCATATGGCAAGCAGGCTTTAACTTTCCTAATTGCCTCCTTTATTTGGCTAATCATAATTGCAGGTAAATTAATCTTTTCTCCATTAATTAAGAGCTCCATAAAACATAAATCCCTTTCACTTACCCAGTCAAATCGACCTATTCTAGGTAAGAAGATTCGGCTAATAAAGTTATGTAGGAGTCTCATTTCAATGGACAACATGCTTGCTTTAAGAATCCCAATCTCATTTACCTCAGCTCTTTCCAAAACTATCTGCAATGCCTTGGTTCTATCCTTCAATACAAGATATTCTGTGCCTTCAAAAGGCATTTCCAAAATATTACCTAGGATTTTAGCAGAGATAATTATCCTCTTTCCTTTAACTGAGGACTCAATGAAATTCTCTCCAAACCTTAAATTTTCATAGAACATTCTTACTAGGTTTGGAAAGGTCTTGATATCTAGTGAACACAAATTCCTCCAGCCTTGGTTCTCAATAAGATCTCCAATCACAAAACTGATTTCCCTTAGATATTCGAATAAAATACATCGGCCAGTAGTGATTGGTCGCATACCTAGGGACATTTGGCGGCTTGGAGAAATAGGGCTTCCTTCTTCTTTAGGCTATGGTTCATTCCGGGAGACATTATCTTCTCGGAATTTCGTTCTTCGTTCTTATGGAACCGCATCACCAATTCTCCCAGATTTCTTCCCAACTACTCTCTTTGGTGCCATAGTGAAAAAATTGAGTTTAGAGGAGGTTTATGGAAGTTTAGAGAAGTTTGGGAATTTTCTTGGAGGGAATGGAATAGGGTTTAGGAGTAAGAATGGTAAAAACAAATCCCTACGGCTCGAATTAAAACAGAGACGGCTCGACATCCGAGCCGGCTCGACCAACAGTTCATCTGCTCGAGTCAGCTCGAGTAGAGGGAGCTCAAAAAATAATTTTTGTATTTCAATCAAGGCTCATAAAATTTTGGGATTTGGATAAGAAGGTTATCTAAATACATTGTCCTTAAGACTCTGGAGGTGGTTCTAGATAGGATCATATAATCCTAGTTTATTTCTGATCATTGCAAACCAATCTAAATTCAATGGTTTGGTAAAGATATCAGCAAGTTGGTTTTTAGTTGGCATATTCAAGGATGATTCTTTAGAATAACAAAGACCTAAGTTACTTGTACCTTTCAAGTATTTGAAAATTCTTTTAATAGCAAGCATATGTGTTTCTTTAGGATTACCTTGAAATCTAGCATAGACACACACTGTACAAGATATCAGGCCTACTGGTTGTCAAATATAAAAGGGATCTGAACATACCTTTATATAGCTTTTGGTCAATGTTGGATCCACTTTCATCTTTGTCTAGCATGCAGGTAGGACTTATGGGTGTGCTAGCCTCTTTGCTTGTTTTCATGCCAAATTTATTGACTAATTCCTTGATGTACTTGGCTTGGCTTATAAAGATTCCTTCCTTCATTTGTTTGACTTGTAATCCAAGGAAGTAGTTGAGCTCACCCATAAAGCTCATTTCAAACTCAACCTACATTAGCTCAGTAAATTCTTCACGAAAACTTTCATTAGTTGTGCCAAAGATAATATCATCAATGTATATTTGTACAGCTGACATGTCATTAAAAAGAGTTTTGTCAACATTTCCTCTTTTGAAATCATTTTTAAGTAAAAACATGCTCAATCTATCATACCGGGCCCTAGGTGCTTGTTTCAAATTATATAAAGCTTTGTTCAACTTAAACATATGATTTGGAAAAAAACATGATTTTCAAATCCTGGTGGCTGTTCTATAAAAACTTGTTCAGAAATAAATTCATTTAGAAAAGCACTTTTGACATTCATTTGAAAGAGTTTAAAGTTCATATAGCAAGCAAATGCAAGAAGTAATCTAATGGTCTCAGGTCTTGCTATAGGTGCATAAGTTTCATCAAAATCGATATCTTCTTCTTGATTGAATTCATTTGCTACCAACCTTGCTTTATTTCTAATTACTTTACCATTTTCATCTAGTGTGTTCCTATAGACCCATTTGGTTTCTATTATACGATGGTTTGTAGGTCTACTAGCTAGTGTCCAAATATTATTCCTTTCAAACTGATTTAATTCGAGAGACAAAGGCTAGGTAGTCATGTGCATCTCTATATGCTGACCTAGTCCTAACACCATGAGAAGGATCACCAATGATCAGATCTTTGGGATGTGAAGTTACATACCTCCATTCCTTTGGTAAATCAGCATGATCCTTGCTTACCATTTTACTTCCATCTTGCATTGGCTTGTCTTGAATGTTTAGATCGTTTATTTCCTTTTGTAGTGTACCTGCATCATTATCTATGCACTCATCTTTTCTAGATGGTGAGGGGTTAGCTTCATCAAAGACAACATGAATTAACTCTTCTACAGTAAGAATCCTCTTGTTAAACACTCTATATGCTTTGCTATGTAATGAATAACCAAGAAACATAGATTCATTAGATTTTGCATCAAACTTTCCTAGATTATCCTTACCATTATTTAACATAAAGCATTTGCACCCAAAAACATGAAAATAATTAATATTTGGTTTTCTTCCATTCCAAAGCTCAAAGGGGGTTTTCTTTGAAATTGGTCGTATCAAAACTCGGTTTAGTATATAACAGGCAGTGTTCATGGCTTCTGCCCAAAAGTACCTTGGAAGATTACCTTCACATAACATCGTTCTGGCCATCTCTTCCAAAATCCTATTCTTTCTCTCTACAACACCATTTTGTTGTGGTGTTCTAGGAGCGGAGAAGTTGTGATCAATGACGTGCTCAGTGCAATATTCATTAAAGAATTGATTTTGAAATTCAGTTCCATGATCACTTCTAATAGAGATAATAGAAAGATTTTTCTCATTTGAAACCTTTTTATGAAATTTTCGAAATACATCAAAAATTTTATTTTTATGTGAAATAAATAATACCCATGTGAATCTAGAAAAGTCATCTACAATCACAAGGCCATATTTCATACCTCCTAGGCTTGTGGTCCTAGTTGGTCCAAATAAGTCCAAGTAAAGTAGCTCAAGGGGTCTAGTCGTTGAAATAATATTTTTCGATTTAAAACTCTCCCTAGTTTGTTTGCCTAATTGACAAGCATCACATATATAATCAAGATCAACTTTGAAATAAGGCAAACCTCTAACTAGATTCTTTGAGATTAATTTGGCAATAGTATGCATTCTAGCATGACCAAATTGTCTATGTCATAATAAACATGACTCCTTAGTCTTAGCATTCATTGCTACTAAACTGGAACTACTAGACATGGCTAGTTCATTTAGATCTACCATATAAATATTTCCGAGTCTATGGCCAATGAATTTGTTGCTAGAGTCAAGAGAGTTAGTTACCATACACATAGATGATTCAAAGATAACTTTGAAGCCTTTATCATATAATTGACTAATACTAAATAAATTTTGCTTCAATTTATCTACTAGCAGTACATCTTCAATAGATGTACAGGGGGTTATTTTAATCTTAAAGATTTTGATTATTCTCCCCTTGCCATTATCTCCGAAAGTAACCGATCCTCCTTCTTTCATTTGTAGGGTGATAAATTAATCCTTGTCACCCATCATATGTCTTGAACAGCCACTATTAAGATACCATTTTTTCTTTCATTTTTGGGCTGCAAGACAATCCTGCAAAATAATCAAGGAGTGATTTTAGGTACCCAAGCTAACTTGGATCCTTTCGGGTTAGTAACATTGGTTCCCTTAGGAACCCAAATGGTTATATATTTCAATGCACTACTCATGGAAATTTTCAAGGAATTGCATTGATAAGATTTATGCCCAAATCTATGACATGCATAACAAATAATTTTGTCATTTTTGAATGATGCATACTTTGAAGCTATAACAGATGCAGAAATAGGAATACTTGATATTGGGGTATCCCGGTCCAGGTACGAACCGAACACAAGTTTGGCTGGCCGAAGACCTCTTCTTCGGACCAATGACTTCGGACCAGGAAAGGACAGGCCAACTACAAGCGATCCAAGGCTTCTCATTGGTCCACGACATTCGAAGGCCAGATCTTTGGATGATGTCTTCAGCCCAAATCGAAGACCAAGCTTCTCGATTACTTCCGAAGACACGTTCTTCGGTTCCTGCCGAAGACACAATCTCTGGCTTTGGGTAGACACCAAGTCTTCGACCCATGCAAAAGATGAAATCTCCGACCGAGAATCTCCTTAAACAGGAGAAATCTAAAGATGGGACCATAATCTGGCCCAAATAGGAAATAGTAGCCAACGGTTACTATCGACAATCTCCATGCCACGATCATGGCATGCAACTCTAGCTACCACACCTCCGATCTGGCCATAATCGCTCAATGACAACCCACGATCGCCAATCATGGAAAGAAATTAACTCTCCGTAATCGCCGGGAGAAGAGCGAGGCCGCGGCTCGGAGGCCTCCTTTTAAATATTGGTAAGAAGAATTGCTCGAGGAGGTACACAGACACACATACTCATACACTCACGCATACTCTAAGAGCCTTCCCCTCTCATTCCCAATATTCTTTCCCATTCTGTGGCCAGGATCCACCTCTGACTTAGGCATCGGAGTGTCCCCCATCGGAATGACTCCGGCAAGGGACCTGTTTTGCAGGTGAACCAGGGAGCGGTCCTGTGGTGTAGCAGCTCCGACTGGTCGATACAGGGACTCCGCGCCAACAGATTGGCATGCCAGGTAGGGGGCAACACAACACTCTTTGGGCTCCCTCCTAAACAAGGGGAAGTAAGAGGTTCTTGATGGCAAGAGGAAAGACTTAGATAGCCTCCACAAGTCGAAGTCATGCTCTGTCCCAAGGGGGTGCACCCCCGGAGAGAACAACATCCCACCTCCCATAGTTGTTGTGGATTTATAGCAATTCGAAGCCCTTATGAACCAGGTCACCAACCTCATGGCCATGGTTCAGAACTTCCAGAATAAAGATTTTCCGGTGGGAAACCCATCGATCACCTCCAGACATAACTCTCAGTCCCAAAGGAAGAGAGCCCCATGAGAGGATCCCACACATCTCTCCCCCCATTCTTGGCCCTCTCCTAAAGGCCAAACTTCAAGACTACCTAGGTCCATCGATTTCCCGCAGAAAGGGAAAAGGCCTAGGCAAACTCCCTCACCCTCCTCCGAAGACTCTACTTCCATAGAGAGGGCGCCGAAATAGACTCCCGACTATAATGGGAGATTTAGAGCCATTGAATCAGAAATGGCAAGGACGCGGGAGCAGAGAATACGGGATCTGAAGGATCCTGACTATTTGATTGTGGGTGATCTACGCCCACCCTACACCAACCGTATCATGGCTGAAGTCATTTCTCGGCACTTCAGGGTTCCTTAATTGGAATCCTACGATGGCACCTCCGATCCCCTTGACCACTTGGGCAGTTACAAGGCCCATATGATGATCCAAGGAGCTTCGAATGCGATGTACTGCCTCGCATTCCCAGCTACCTTGAAGAAAGCTACTCGGATGTGGTACTCGAGCCTGCGCCCAGGTACCATTGATTCTTTTTCCAAGTTAGAAAAATTGTTTATCTTGCATTTTAGGACCTGTCGCAAGACTCCCCGGAATACGGACACGCTATTCCTCCTTCATCAGAATGAAGGAGAAAGCCTACGAGACTACATCTCTAGGTTTAATGCGGCCACACTTGAGATCCCCGATCTCAACGAGCATATGGCTATGTCTGCATTGAAGAAGGGACTTCGTACATCCAAGCTTACCTTTTTCCTGGATAAGAAGTTTCCTAAAAGCTATGCTGAGCTCTTGTCAAGGGCTCAAAAATACGCCGATGCTGAAGAGCAGGTGGCTAACCGATGACTGATCGAAGGGAAGCCCCCTTCAAAAAAGAAGAACAACAGGGGATAAGGTCCCCCAACTTCCAATAACAATAACAGTAAATATACTGACTGCCGAAGAAGTCCTCCCAGGCCCAGAGCATCGGGAGGGAGATCGACTCCTACACCCCCCTCAACCTTCCTTGAGAAAAGATCCTCATGGAGATAGAGAAGGAAAATTATCTCCAGCGGCCCCATCCCATGAAGGCTTCCTCTTCCATAAGGAATAGGAACAAATATTGCTGATTCCACTGGGACCACGGCCACAACACCAAAGAGTGCATCCAACTGAAGGATGCGATAGATGATCTCATCAAGAGAGGGTATTTGGGATGGTACATTGGTCGCCAAGGACCTTAGTTGGAAGCAACTGTTCCCCAGCCACCTCTCGAAGAGGTCGAACTGCCAAATCAAAGGCCCACCAATGAAGGTGTAGGGATGATACACCGGCCTACCAACTGGAGAAGGGACGAGGATGATGCCCCAAAGCGACTCAAGGATAATAATGCTATTCTCTTCTTTGACGACGACATTGCAGGAGTTCGGCTCCCGCATGATGATTTCCTTGTAATCTCGATCGTTGTGGCCAACTATGATGTACAGCAAATCCTTGTTGATAATGGAAGTTCGATTTATATCTTGATTTATGATGCACTCTCTAAAATGTGTTTGCCTAGACATCAACTACGAAGGTCCCCCATAACGCTCACTGGTTTCGGGGGCAATCAAGTTCATGCCGAGGGAGAAATAGTGTTGCCTGTGACCCTTGGCACTAAACCTCGACAAAAGACACTACCGATCAACTTCACAGTGGTCCGGACCCCCTTGGCTTACAACATCATTCTGGGATGGCCCGCCTTGAACATGTTTCGAACCGTGATCTCCTCTCATTATCTCCTGGTATATTTCCCCACTAGGAACGGTGTTGGAGAAGCTAGAGGAGACCAGAGGGCAGCACGGCAGTGCCTGATGATTCAAGACAGGCACTTTAACGATTCTGCAACTCCGGATCAACTGGATCCGAGGGATACAGCTACAAGCCTTGGTAAACCCATGGAAAGAACTGTCCTGGTACCTTTGACAAAGGAAGACCCCGCCAGAGTTGTGCAGATCGGGGGTACACTTGATGAGGAAATCAAAATGGAGCTGATCCATTTCCTCAAAGACAATGCCGATGTCTTTGCCTGGTCAGCTTTGGATATGCCTGGATTTCCTGCCAAAGTGATCACTCATCGGCTGGAAGTTATCCCTGGGTACAAACTAGTACGGCAGAAGAAAAGGAGTTTCACTCCTGAAAGACAGAAAGCCATGGACAAAGAAGTCGGCAAGCTCCTTAAAGCAGGGTTCATCCGAGAGGCCCACTATCCCGAGTGGTTGGCCAATATGGTAATGGTGAAGAAAGCTAGCGGCAAGTGGAGGATTTGCATCGATTACACAGACCTCAACAAGGCTTGCCCAAAAGATAGCTTCCCTCTCCCAAAGATTGATCAGCTGGTCGACGCCACTGCTGGCCATCAACTACTAAGCCTCATGGATGCTTTTTTTGGTTATAATCAAATTAGGATAGATCCGCAAGATGAGGAGAAGATGGCCTTCATCACTGACAAAGGTCTCTACTATTACAAGATGATGCCATTCGGCCTCAAGAACGCCGGGGCGACATTTCAAAGACTAATCAACAAGGTGTTCGAAAAGCAATTGGGGAGAAACATGGAGGCCTACGTTGATGACATGATTGTCAAAAGCCTCCTCCAAAAAGATCATATCCATGACTTGGAAGAGTCATTTAGTGCTCTGCGATGCTACCGCATGAAGCTAAACCCGGCAAAGTGCACCTTTGGGGTCACTTCGGGCAAGTTCTTGGGCTTTCTTATCACCAGACGGGGGATTGAGGCAAATCCTGAGAAGATCCAAGCCCTGAAGGATATGAGACATCCCTCCTACAAAAAGGAGGTCCAGCAGTTAACAGGGAGAATCGCCTTCCTAAGCAGATTCATTTCTCGGTCAGTCAAGAAATGTCACCCATTCTTCAAGGTACTTCGGCATTCAAAGGGCTTTGAATGGTCCGAAGATTGTCGCACTACCTTTGAGGAGTTGAAGAAGTACCTGGAAACCCCGCCACTACGCTCCAAACCTCAAGAAGGTGAGGTACTTTACTTATACCTCTCTGCTTTAGATGAAGCAATTAGTTCGGTCCTTGTCTGGAGAGATGAAGATGGAACCCACAAGCCGATCTACTACATCAGCAAAGTTCTACATGATGCCGAAACATGATATGCGAAGATACAGAAGCTGATCTACTCTCTGGTGATTACGGTAAAGCAACTACGGCCATACTTCCATGCCCATGCTATTGTGGTGCTAACCGATCATCCCCTCAAAGCCATTCTCCGGTCTCCAGATACCTCTGGAAGGATAGCCAAGTGGGCTGTAAAATTGAGCAAATACGACATCAGCTTTCAGTCCCGATCGGCTATGAAGGCCCAGGTGCTCTTTGATTTCTTGGCTGAATGCACCTGGAGGTCCGAAGATGAAGCATCTTTGGTAGAAGATGAAGTCTTGAAGGAGACGAAGTTGATTTGGGTGCTTCATATGGACGGAGCTTCCAATGCTACTGGATGTGGGGCTGGACTCATGCTGGCCGAACCTGACGACCATACCATAGAATACGCACTTCGGTTCTCCTTCCATGCTCCTAACAACCAGGCCGAATATGAAGCCTTGCTCGCCGGACTTCAGATCGCCAAAAAATTGGGAGTTCGACAACTCCGAGCCTTCTTAGACTCCCAGCTAGTTGTAAATCAAGTTAAAGGAGAATATGCATCCAAGGACCCAAACATGATGCAGTACCTAGAGAAGGTATAGGCCTTATCCTCCTAACTGAAACATTTTGAGATCATCCATGTCCCACGATCAGAAAATTTTCGGGTGGACGCATTGTCTCGACTGGCTACTACAACATCGGAATCTCTCGAGCACACCTTTATTGAACATCTTGAAACTCCAAGCATAGCCGAAGAGGCTGCGGAGGTAAACTAGATCGATGTTGAGCTAAGCTGGATGGACTCTATCATCAAATTCCTAAACGAGGGTGTACTGCCAGAAGACAAGGTGGAGGTCAAGAAAATCCGCTGGATGGCATCCCAGTATGTCATCTTAGACGGGACCCTCTATAAGAGATCATTCTCTCAACCACTGCTAAAATGCTTGGGACCGATAGATGCGGATTATGCCCTGAGAGAGGTCCACGAGGGCATATGTGGTGATCACTTGGGAGGTAGGTCTCTGGCATACAAGATCATTCGACAAGGGTATTATTGGCCCTCCATTCAGAAGGATTCGACTGACTTTGTGCGAAGGTGTGACCAGTGCCAGAGGCACGCCAATGTTTAGAGACAGCCTGCAAGTCACCTGACCCAACTAGCAGCCCCATGGCCTTTTGCCCAGTGGGGAATGGACATCTTGGCCCATTCCCACCAGCATCAGGGCAAAGAAAATTCATTCTTGTGGCCATCGACTACTTTACAAAGTAGGTAGAAGCCGAACCATTGGCCCAGATCACGGAGGGCAAGGTGGAGAATTTTGTAAACAATTCCATCATATTCAGGTTCGGCATCTCACATGTCATAATCACGGACAATAGGAGACAGTTTGATAATCCGAAGTTCAAAGACTTCTACGCTCGGTATCATGTTCAGCATCGGCTGACCTCCGTTGCCCACCCCAAGTCCAATGGAGAAGCTAAAGCCACTAATCGGACCATTCTTCATGGTCTCAAGACGAGGTTGAATGCCATCAAAGGGCTTTGGGTCGAAGAGTTGACCTTCGTTCTCTGGGCATACCGAACTTCCCCAAGAATGGCCATCGGCGAGTCTCCGTTCAACCTAGCATACGGTACCGAAGCTTTATTACCTATTGAAGTCTTTTTGTAGTCCCTAAGAATTGACAACTATGAAGAGACTGGAAACTCCGATCATAGAAGGATCGACCTGGATCTACTGCCAAGCACCAGACTTTAGGCCCATATTAGAATGGCGGCGTACCAACAAAAGGTCGCCAAATACTACAACTCAAGAGTGAAGGAGCAAACTTTCCGCACAGGGGACATGGTATTACGAAGGATGGAAGTATCCAGGCTAGCAGAATAGGGTAAACTCTCCCCCAACTGGGAAGGTCCATATCAAGTCAAAGAAGTTATTTGACCAGGAGCATTGATGCGGGACTAATATGCATGCAATTCTTTTTGTATGTTTTATATGTGGGGTTAGATGATTAATTCTCAAATTTCAGATCAAAATTAGTTGTAGAGAATTTTGTATGAATTTTTGAAGCCAAGCATGCAGATTAGAACCTAGAAAAGTACTAAAGAAGGATCGCCGGGGCTGAGAAGCCTCAGTTAGGGCAAGTTGTCCTACAATAATAAGACTAGAGGTAGAGGGGGTGTACTTGACAACGTCTGAAGTGCCCGGTGAAGATTGCAGCGAAGGGATCTCTCGTTCCTCGATGGATGCGGCCTGGAAAACCGAGCCAAAGACCCGCAGATACCTGGCTTTTTGCTCGGTGGTCCGATTGAGGCTTGGCTGGAGTCGTTGGATTCGTAGGAACTCGGGGACCTGCAAACGACCTATTAGGGGTTAGAAAACTCAGAGAAAATCAAGAAAACAAAGGAAAACAGCAAATGAAAGAAAGTTTTGGAGGGGCTAGAAGGATGGTTGGCGGTAGGAAGATGGTTGCAAACACCGGGAAGAAGAACTCTCAAACCCCTTTATGCACACAGCAGGGTAATCACACAAAACAATATAATAACTCAAGGTTTATTTCATATATCAAAATCTCCCTTCATACAAGAGGCTAGGGTCCTTTAAATAGACCCTTAACCTTGGGCTCCAAGTAAGGGCACATAAGAATCCTTTTCCCTCTCAAACCCTAACTAGAAAATAAGGAAACATTAGGTAGAAAAAATCCCTAAAAATTCTCTTGACTTGGTCAACACTCTAAGGATGCCTAGGGAGGCATGTTGGGCTTCTAGGAGCAGCAAGAGGCTGGCCCAAAGGGGCTCGGGCACATGGGTTTAGGCCTCTGGAAGCTGGGGTGGCCTGGTAGCCAGGTAGCAGGAATATTCCCTGGTATCTTGCTTCTTTGGGGCTTGGGCTTGGCGCCTGGGCTTGATTTCTTTGGGCTAGGATGTAGATGGACCTCTAAAATCATGGATGCCTTGGTATATGAATATATTTTGGCATCTGGAAGGGAATCTGGGCATCTGGAGGGCATCTACAAGGAATTAGGGTTTTTTGAATTTTCCTCCTGGGGTCTTCAAATCGTCAAGCTGGGTTGGACTTGGGCTATACTTCCATGTCTTCAATCTGGTTGGACTTGGTCTTCACTTGTATGATGTGGTTTTGAGTTTTCAATATGGTTGAACAGGTCTCAAAAAAATAAAATTAGCTCGACATGAGCTGACTAACACTGGACTGAACTAGCTCAACATGAGCTGAGTAGTACAGAACTGAAATAACAACTCAAAAGACTCAAATAACAACTAAAATGGAATCAGATGGGCTAAGCCCTTATTATAGATGGACTCATAAATTATTAATCAATCCATAGAGGGTTGAAAAGCCTCTGTCTTATTCTGGTGCCTTTGGTGTCCCCACCAATTCTCCCGGGGTGGGAGGAACTCGACCCTGTCAAGTGAAGATCACGCTGGCTCACATATCTCTCAAGGAGGTCTAGGTTGAGGTGCTGTAAGTCATCTGGAGAAATCCATGAATTGTCCGACTCTGGCCGGCCTTGCCATCGGACCAGGAAGCATTGATAGTCACGGCCCCGGGTCGTGATGGCTTGATCATCTAGGATACGCTCGATCCGTTCTCCTCTCTCATGCCAATTTGTTAGTGGACACTCTGGTTTAGGATCACTCACAATGAAAAGGAACAGGTCCAAAGGCCTCACTAGGTATCGCTGTCGGTTCCCTATACTCAACCAGGTCTATAATATTGAATGTAGAACTAATGCCCAAATCCGAAGGCAAGTCTAACACCTAGGCATTTGATCCAACCTTCTCTATCACTAGTCTTTTGGTATGGGGTCCTCCTAAGGTTGGGCTCCCTATATGGGTCAGGATATTGGGTTCTCCTAGGGTTGGACTCCTTATATGGGTCAGAATATTGGGTTCTCCTAGGGTTGGACTCCCTATATGGGTCAGAATATTGGGTGTTGGGTCTACTAGGCTTATAGGGTGTGGGTGCGTAGGATTTATGATCATGGGATCTAGAGTCATAGGATCTAGGTTCACAGGTTATGGATTCATAGGTTCTAGGTTCATAGGATTTGGAGTCAAAAGATCTATAGGTTGTGGGTATACTAGGCTTAGAGAATGTGGGTAAATAGGATCTATCTTCCTGGTCTACAAAATCCTGATTGGGTCTTCTAGGACGATCCTCAGGGATTGGATCAGGATGATGGCCTCTCCTAGGTTCAGCCTCAAGGTATGGATCAGGGTTTGAGGTCCTCCTAGGTTGAGGATTGTAGTACGGGTCAGGATGAGGGGCTCTCCTAGGTTCGACCTCATGGTATAGATCAGGGTTTGGGGTTCTCCCAGGTTGAGGGGACTCAGGATCTGGCTCAGACTCTGACCCATGGGTTCTTGCTATGGTCCCAACACGGCCTTCTAAATGGTCAAACTTATTGGCAAGATGGTCAATTCTATTGTTGGTTTGGGTACTAGACTGAGTTAACTGGGTAGTCAACTGGGCCATGGATTGGGTTAGTTGCTCAGTGAGTGCTTTTATTTGGGCTTGCAAATTTTTCATGGGTTCAGACATTTGTGAAGGAGGTGGGTGATATGAAACCCCTGATCTAGTGCTCATGCAAGACTCGATCAGACTGACTACAGCTGACTAGACCTAGAGTCCAAACTAGATGCTCAATCAAGATGGCAAACTAGTCTATAGTAACCCTGTGCTCAGCCAGGAAGGTGTAAGGGGAGTGTTAGGTCCCTAATTACCAATCCTAGACACCAATCAGAGATTGGCCAGGTAGGCAGACCAGCACACAAGCCCTTCAGGATTGAAACCCTAAACCATCGTTCTAGACACTGAGCACAAGGCACACACAGGTTAGCTTGACACAATGATCTGACACTTAGCCCGGACCCGACCAGTTGGTGTCCCTAGCCCACTAGGGCAAATTAATTCTAGTTAATTTTAGATTAAGGCTTGGGACCGAATGCAAGGGATGTGGTTTTGGGCTAAGGAGAGGTGATCAAATCCTCCCCCCATCTGATATAGCAAGAGTGCCCTTAAAAGTAAATATGCAATGATGGCAGGCAGATGAGGATGCAAATTAGGGTTTAGATGTTTTTGGTATTTTTGGAGAATATGTATTTTTTTTTTATATTTTCTTAAATAGAAGAAAACTTGCAAATTAAGGCCTAATATACAGGAAATATACTAAAATTAAAAGATATGCAAAAAATGCTAAACAAAACCCTAAAACTTCCAAACTTGTCTTGTTGGAAAAAAAACAGAGCCAAAAATTTGTAGGCTGTATTTCGGCTTGCAGAAAATTCACAAGCCATAATAAAATATTAAAAAATTCTTAAAATTACTGTGAATTATTATGAATCTAGAAAAATAAATCTCAAAATTTTTAGAGTTTTTATCAGAGAGAAATAATTTAAATAATAGAGCATATATGGACTAAAAAATTATAAAAAATAAGCCCTAATCTAAGCTCTGATACCAAATGATGCAGGACTAATATGCATGCAATTCTTTTTGTATGTTTTATATGTGGGGTAGGTGATTAATTTTTGAATTTCAGATCAAAATTAGTTGTAGGGAATTTTGTATGAATTTTTGAAGCCAAGCATGCAGATTAGAACCTAGAAAAGTACTAAAGAAGGATCGCCGGGGCTGAGAAGCCTCGGTTAGGGCAAGTTCTCCTACAATAATAAGACTGGAGGTAGAGGGGGTGTACCTGACAACGTCTGAAGTGCCCGGTGAAGATCACAGTGAAGGGATCTCTCGTTCCTCGATGGATGCGGCCTGGAAAATCGAGCCAAAGACCCATGGATACCTGGCTTTCTGCTCGGTGGTCCGATTGAGGCTTGGCTGGAGTCATTGGATTCGTAGGAACTCGGGGACCTACAAACGACCTGTCAGGGGTTAGAAAACTCAGAGGAAATCAAGAAAACAAAGGAAAACAGCAAAGGGAAGAAAGTTTTGGAGTGGTTGGAAGGATGGTTGGCGGCAGGAAGATGGTTGCAAACACCGGGAAGAAGAACTCTCAAACCCCTTTATGCACACAGCAAGGTAATCACACAAAACAATATAAGACTCAAGGTTTATTTCATATATCAAAATCTCCCTTCATACAAGAGGCTAGGGTCCTTTAAATAGATCCTTAACCTTGGGCTCCAAGTAAGGGCACATAAGTCTTTACATAAGAATCCTTTTCCCTCTCAAACCCTAACTAGAAAATAAGGAAACATTAAGTAGAAAAAATCCCTAAAAATTCTCTTGACTTGGTCAACACTCTAAGGACGGTTAGGGGGGCGTGTTGGGCTTCTAGGAGCAGCAAGAGGCCGGCCTAAAGGGGCTCGGTTGCATGGGTTTGGGCCTTTGGAAGCTAGGGTGGCCTGGTAGCCAGGTAGCAGGAATATTCCCTAGTATCTTGCTTCTTTGGGGCTTGGGCTTAGCGCCTGGGCTTGATTTCTTTGGGCTAGGATGTAGATGGACCTCTAAAATCATGGATGCCTTGGTATATGAATATATTTTGGCATCTGGAAGAGAATCTGGGCATCTGGAGGGCATCTACAAGGAATCAGGGTTTTCTGAATTTTCCTCCTGGGGTCTTCAAATCTTCAAGCTGGGTTGGACTTGGGCTATACTTCCATGTCTTCAATCTGGTTGGACTTGGTCTTCACTTGTATGATGTCGTCTTGAGTCTTCAATATGGTTGAACAGGACTCAAAAAAATAAAATTAGCTCGACATGAGCTGACTAACACTGGACTAAACTAGCTCAACATGAGCTGACTAGTACAGAACTAAAATAACAACTCAAAAGACTCAAATAACAACTAAAATAGACTCAGATGGGCTAAGCCCTTATTACAGATGGACTCATAAATTATTAATCAATCCACAGAGGGTTGAAAAGCCTCTGTCTTATTTTGGTGCCTTTGGTGTCCACACCAAGCATATCGACTCAAGACCCTGGATGGGAAGACTCTATCCTGGCCGTGGAATGTACAAAATCTTAGCAAGTATTATCAATAAACAAGTTCCTAAATTTCCTGTGCAAAATTGCTCAATCCTACTCAACTCAGAATGGCTTGTTGCATCGACTGAACTACAACAGCCTAAGCAGCCCGATCTGAAAAATCGATCAACTGCACAAAGGAGAGTCTGATCCACTCACCTTATCGGTATGCCTGATGAGCACAACGGATGGCCCAGTCAGGCCACCAAGAAGATCAAAGGTGTAGGGATGGTTTTTGTAACCTACCCTATGGTAAACCTGAAGACACGCCGGGACAGGCTTGAATAGCCTACCTTGATCACGATAGAAGTGCACGGGGATGGTGTAGACACCCTACCCTATGGTAAATCCGAAAACGTGCCTAAAAGGACCACTGTCATCATTTCTATCGATAACAGACATTCCAAGAACGGTCCAACTGACCTCACTTCTTCCCTATAGATCGAAAATGGTCCTAGGAATTTACATTCCAGACAAAACATGATATAATATATCGCAAGAAACACATGGGAAGAGGTAAGAGAAAGATATTTCATTTCATTTTTTGATTTTTATAAAAAAAAAGAAAGAAGAAACTCTCAAAAAGAGAGATCCAAAAAAAAAAAGAAGAGGTAGTAGCAGAGAGGTTGCGGAAAATTTTTCAATAGCCTCCCGCTGGCTTTTTCCAGTACTGGTGGGGGGAGATCTGGAGGGATGACGAAGGGGCCCTAGGGTTCTCATTCGAACCAGAATCCGACCCCTCATCGGAGTCAGAATCAAATTCATGCCCGGGAAAGGGAACGAAGGGCTTGATGTTGTCCAGGCCCTTCAAGTCATAGAACTTGAAGGCCTTCCTCCTGCATTCCGGGAACCCGTGATGGAAGGAGTCTAGAGCTCTCGGTGACCTCCTCCTTGAAGGCAGCAGATGCCCTGAAGTTCGAGATGGCATTCGCCGCCTCCTTCTTGGCCTCCTCCACCTCCGTGATTGCCACCGTGACTTGGGCCCTGGCCTCCCTCAGTTGAGCCTCCAACAGGCAGACCTTCTTCTCCAGACAGTCCACGAGAGGCTCATCGTCATCCCCTCGCTCGAAGAACTTCAGACTCCTCTTCCTTTTTGGATCGATAGCCCTCCTCTTCATGGCCCAACAAAGATCGAAAGTGCTGAACCTCATTTTCGATTAGAAGGAGGAGTCTACAAGAGTAGTGGCCCTTGACAGCAGAAGGCAAGGTCCTATTTATAGAGACCCTACACCCACGACCGACTGCGAGGAGGCATGCTCCACGTCTTTTTCCAGCCGCATCAGAGAGCTCCATGTGTTTGAGTGACACTTCGAGAACCATTTGGCCGCTTGGGGGTCATTTCCAGGACAACAACTACTGGCACTTCAAATCTGGGGAAATCTCCATCGTGCGACAATAACATTAATGGCTCCTTTTTGGAAAAAGGAGACCTGGCGGCACACAAGGCGCAAGAAATCATGACTGTACGAGTATCGATATGCCACGTGGACAACAAGAAATGCGATCAAACTTCCCTAATCACCAGATGATGGGGAGTTGATGCCTGTCTACCCCAACGGATAGATTTAGTATCAAAAGGAGGGTGGCACCACCCTAATCAATTGTAGATGGTCTTCAGCAACGGAGTTCTAACCTGTTCCGGAGTTTGTCTTCATCAACTACCAATGAAACGGCCTTCGGCCATGGCCGTTTGACCAAGCAAAAGAAGGGCAAGTGAAACTTGTTTAGGCTACGTCTAAAAACACAATACAGCATATGCAGGAAAAATAAAAGGGCCACTTTAAAATTTGGAAAAGTTGTCATGCAAAAGCCATTGACAGTACAAAAAAGGAAAGGAAGAAAATGCATCTAAAGCTACTCGGATTATTCAACATCAACAGGAGGAGACTCAACACCACATGACTGAAGCAACTTGTCAACCTGTGTAGAAAGGATCTCGTCAATTTGGGCCAGGGCTGGAGAACCTTCAGCTTGGACTCCCCTAGCCTGAACCTCCTCTTGAATCGGGATCGGAGTTGGGGTCGCCCCCAGATCTTAAACTGATGCAGAGGCCTCCTCACCCAGGCATGGCGCCTCTTCGGTCTCTACTGCGACTTCGGCCTCCTCTTCCTTCTCCTCTTCTTCTTCGGTTATGTCGAAGGGAGGGATGCCAGAAAAATCAAGGTGGGGGAAGGCCTCCCTTACCTTGGAAAGTCTGTCATTAAATCCATGCTGGTAGCTGTACAAAGATGCTTCATTCATTTCCTCTTGGAATTGTGAAGACTTCTTAAAGTCTACTACAGCATTGTCCACCCGCTTTCCCAGGGATACGGACTCTCTCTTGGCCGCTTCGGACTCCAGAATCGCCTCTTCGGCCCTCCTGGTAGCCTCCTCCGCTGCCTTGGTCAAACTCTCTATCTTCTCCTAATTCTCCCTGGCAGCTTGCTCCAAGGAGTCAAATTGTTTTCTGCTTTTCCTCCACCCTGCACCTTGCTCCGCTATTATCAGATGGGAACTCTTTAATTCGCCCTTCAATCCATGAACCTCATTGTTCACCCGGACAAGGCGGTCCTCCATAGACTGTCTTAACTCTTCGGCTACTTCTTTCGTGGCCCTAGCAGTATGGAGTTCCTCCTTGAGACCATGGATGAGGCCGTCAGCATTTCATAGGCCCTCCTCCATAAAGGTATGGTCATAGACCAACTGCATCAAAAACATGGAGTCATAGATCGAATAATTCTCAAAACAAAGGAGACGGCAAGGACCATACCTGTTGCAGGGTGGAGAAGGCAGAATCGGACATCCTGGGAAGGTTTTGATTTTGAAGAATTGCCAAGTCATGAGGTAGCAGCGTGCTCTTCAGCGCCTGCCTGGCTAAGGCTGGGACCAGTAGTCCCCCGTAGGTGAATGCTCCAAAGAGTTCACCGAACGGCTTCTAGTTGGGGAAGTCCCGTGAGCGAACTCTTCCTCGACTTGCCGTGCTTTGCCCCTATCAATCGCAGGGGGGCAAAATGGTGGAGCATCCACCGCCTGAGGTGGACTCCCCGTTGTACGAACATGGGAAGTAGCCACCGGTGGAGTTTTGACTGGACAAGGTCTCGACGGGGCCCCTTCCGTGGGTGCCACATCTTCCCCTGAGGTTCCCCGGGATGGCAAAGTGCTCCAGTCCCCCCTCAGGACCATCCCTTCGAGCCTTCTTCCGAACCGCCGACCTTGTGAGAGGGGCTTGTGCTACCCTTTTCTCAGAAGTCTGATGGAGCCAGCTCACACCGGGCTTCATTTCGCCACCTACAAGCAGAAGAACTCCTTTCAGTCAACTGAGCTACAACAAAATTGGAGGAAAGAGAGCAGAAGTTTCCATCACTATACCTAATGCGGGAAATTTGCTAATTCCTGCAAGATGGAGATTTCTCTCCTCCAACAACTCCTGGATAGGGACGACTTCCAAATTAACCAGGAGATTGTAGTTCGACTGATCAGTTGCTAAGACCTTCTTCCCATCATTGGCGGTTAAGCAAGGCTTCTTCCAAATAGTGTCAAATCCCCATTGATCAAAGGACAGTACGAACATAAAAATGGGTTTCTACCCATGGATGGTTCTAGGCATGTCCTTGATGACCTTGCGGCCCGGTCGAGGGCCGATCACCCACCATCCATTGCTATGGAAGTCCCTCTTGAGTACAAAAAGGGCTGTGAATAAATTGGTCATAGGTTCTATATTTGCAATGCTGCACAGGACCAAAAATCCGCAAATGTTCTGGATGCTGTTCAGGGTCAACTGTGCTGGCACCACTTGTTACAAATGGAAGATTTTGATGAAGAAAGGATGCAGGAAAAATCGAAGGCCAGCCTTCAAATGATCTTCCTACATGGCAAGGCACCCGAGGGGAGGTTCGTTCACCCGTTCCTCGGGCGCGGGAAGGACAAAAGGGAACCCCTCATGGGAGCGATAGCATTCCCGAAGAAGGGCCATCTTTTCCTGAGAAACTGAACTAGGGATCGACCCTGGACCTACTACGTCACTGGGCCCCGAGGGCCCTACTTGTTCCCCCTGGCTTTCTACAGTTTATTCCATGATAAAAGAATGAAACAAAGGGGCAGAAGGAAAATTCTACCTGCGAAATAGACTGGTAGCACAGAACAAGGAAAGCTGAGCAAAGAATGAGGCAAGGTTGAAGAAGCTTCTTTAGCCGGACCTTCTCCCTTTCCCAAGAGGAAACCAGAGGTCTCTGAAGTCCCACCAGGTTGGTTTGACCAAAGGTTACCCAGGGAGGTAACCCGCTTTCAACTAACTGCCAGGATCGAGCGCATCCATCATCCAATGGACAGGGAGAAGCAGCTGCAACAATCCAAATCTCAACCAAAAAACTGGTTGAACCATTATGCAACAGAAAAAAGAGAGACGGTCCCAAGGCCGCCTGCTCTTTCCCTCTCCCCCAACCAGGGAGTGATAGCTGTCCACCACCTGAATCCCAAATCGCCCAGCAGCCATGATTGGCAGTCCAATCAGAGATCCCGTAATCATCCACTACACTATTCCCTGGGAGGAAAATGACAAAGCATTAATACTCTCACTTCTCGAGGCAAACCTTTGCTTCAAAAACTAAGAGTAGGGGGGCAACTGTTGGGGTATCCTGATCTAGGTACGAATCGAACACAAGTTCGGCTGGCCGAAGACCTCTTCTCCAGACCAATGACTTCGGACCAGGAAAGGACAGGCCAACTACAGGCGACCCAAGGCTTCTCATTGGTCCATGATATTCGAAGGCCAGATCTTCGGATGATGTGTTCAGCCCTAACCGAAGACCAAGCTTCTCGACGACTTCTGAAGACACGTTCTTCGGTCCCTGCCGAAGACACAATCTTCGACTCTGGGTAAATACCAAGTCTTCGACCCACGTAGAGGATGAAATCTCTGACCAAGTATCTCTCTAAATAGGGGAAATCTAAAGATGGGACCACAATCTGGCCCAAATAGGCAACAGTAACAAATAGTTACTATAGATAATCTCCATGCCACGATCATAGCGCACAACTCCAGCTGCCACGCCTCCGGTCTGGCCGGAATCGCTCAATGACAATCCACGATCGCCAATCATGGGGAGAAAATAACTCTCCATAATCGTTTGGAGAAGAGCGGGGCCGCGGCCCAGAGGCCTCCTTTTAAATAGTGGTAAGAGGAATTACTTGAGGAGGTATACAGACACACATACTCATACACTCATGCATACTCTAAGAGCCTTCCCCTCTCGTTCCCAATATTCTTCCCCATTCTGTGGCTGGGATCCGCCTCTGACTTAGGCATCGGAGTGTCCCCCGTCGGAATGACTCCGGCAAGGGACCTGTTTTGCAGGTGAATCAGGGAGCGGTCCTATGGTGCAGTAGCTCCGACCGGCCGATACAAGGACTCCATGCCAACACTTGATTTGAAGGGTTTTTGCATAGTATTCTTAGGAACATATTTCAAGCCATTTGAAATTGATTTCGATGGAAAACCTTTTTCAAATTTAGCATTTACAGCTGAAGCTTTTGAAGATACAAATTTTGTTGCTGAAATTCTTTTAGCATTTATAGCATTAAATCCAATTCCAGCTTTATTTTTTGAGTCTTTTTGTTTTTCCAAAACTAGCTCAAGCTTATTCGAACTCAAGGTCAACTTTTCTACTAAAGGCTTAAGCTTTTCAACCTCCTTTTTCAAATCAGTATTTTTGGCAACTAAAATATTGTTTGTCTCATATAAAACAGTTTTTTTATTGTTCAAGACTATAACATTTTCAGAAAAGTTATTCAATTTTCTTTGCAAAATGTTATTCTTTTCAAAAATTTCATCCTTGTCTTTTAGTAAAACATTGTTTGTTTCTTTAAGGACTTAATTTTAACCCCAGCTTTCTTAAATTCGATGAGTAAATCATGAAATGCAGAATTCAGTTCATCATATGTAAATTCAGTTTGAAGCTCAGGGGATGATACCACATTTTCGAGATCCATCAAGCAAAGATTCGCAGATTTTGGAGCCTCTTCTTCTTCATTTGATGAGGACGCTTTGCTGTTGCTCCACGTCGCTACCATTGCTTTCTTTTTCTTTTTCTTGAATCCCTTTTTCAATAGAGGACAATCTGGTCTGATGTGCCATGGCTTTTTGCACTCATAACATGTGGGCACTTCTTTTTCTTTTTCCTTTTCCTTGTCCTTCTCCTTACTGAACTCTTTGTTCTTGTGGAATTTTTGAAAATATTTTCTTTTCTTTCTTTCCAAGAACTTTCTGAACTTTCTGACGACCATGGCAACATCTTCGTCTTCTATGTCGCTTTCAGTAGAGGAGCTTTCTTTTTTCGATTCTTTATCCCTTTTAGAATCTATAACAGCTTTAAAGGCGATCGATTTCCTTTTCTTTTGATCATCTTCAGTTTGGTGCTGCATGGTCAATTCATGGGTGATAAGAGATCCCAGCGGTTCATCCAGCAATAAGGTATTCAAATCTTTTGCTTCCTAGATGGCAGTCACTTTTGGATCGCACTTGTCCAAAAGAGATCTTAGAATATTCTGCACTAGATCTACATTAGTGTATACCCTGCAAGACTTTTTAAGCCGTTAATAATGTCAGTGAAACATGAAAACATGGCAGAGATTGTTTCATTTGGTTCCATATTAAATAATTCATAACTATGTACTAGAAGATTAATTTTTGAAGACTTCACTTATGAAGTTCCTTCATGGGTCACTTCGAGTTTATCCCAAATTTCTTTTGTCGAAGTACAAATTGAAATTTGATTAAACTCATTACTATCCAAAGTACAGTATAACAAGTTCATGGCTTTGGCATTTAACTCTCCCATCTTCATGTCATGTTCTTCCCAATCCTCTTCAGGTTTAGGAATATCCTCTCCATCAATTTTAACCATGGGAATATAAGGACCCTTTAGAATGACCTTCCACAACTGCAAATCAACTACTTGAATATAGATCTTCATTCTAGCTTTCCAATATGCATAATTTGTGCCAGTGAAGTGTGGAGGTCTATTAGTTGATTAGCCTTCTGCTAAGGACGTACTCATTGGATGAGCCATCAATCTTTACTCTAATATATTTAGAGACTTTGCTCTGATACCAGTTGTTGCCCAGGTGGCTACTCAAGAGGGGGGGTGAATTGGATCTTTTAAAAAATTGGAGGCAAGTAATGTGCAATTCAAAATCCTTTGCAAGTGGTATGTGCTGTGATAGAATTATAAAATGCAGAAGCTAAATAGAGTCAATAAAGCACAACACAAACACACCAAATTTATAATGGTTCAGAGCAACGCAGCTCCTACATCAACTACCCAAGATATCACTTAGGATTTCCACTATATTCACACCCGAATACAGTAGGATTGTTTTACAAGAACATATTTGATTTTTCAATCGAGCTCACCAATAACCCAACAATTCAAAGATTGAATTGAAAAATAAATGCAACAATAATGACAAACTCAATTTGTCGGATAGTTGCCGGTGCAGCTTGTTGGAAGTCCACTTGAATGCACTTGAATAGACTTTAATTACTTAAGTGGATTCTTCCCAAAGTTGCTTCAAGCTTTAGATTGGAGTTGGTGAAGACTTGAAAGCTTGACTTGAATGCTCTTATGCTCTTTTGCTGTTAGTAGGTAGGCTATTCAATGAAGCTCTTTTCTTTGAAGAACTCTCTAATTCATTACTTCAAGGAAGTTCAAATCCTTCAAATTTAAAGTCTTTCATCATCCCAAGGTAGTTCTAGCCATTGTAAACTGTTGGGGAATGACTTTTGATCGTTGGAGTATTTTTTGGCATTCAAAAATAAATTCTAGAACTTGCTGCTCGATACCTGAAAGCGGCATTCGAGTCAGCTCAGATTTCTTCGATCGGCTCGGATCCTTCGAGTCGATGGATCAAGTCACCAAATCTTCAATGCAGTCACTCTTTGTCTCAGGGCACAAAACATCACTCTAGACGAGTCAGCTCTTTGTAGCTTGGGTCGGCTCGAACTTGAATCTTGAAAATCTTGAACTCTAGGAGTCGGCTCTTTTCAGCTTAGATCGGCTCTTCTTCTCAGGTTCGAAAAACCTCACTCTAGAAGAGTCGACTCGATGCAGTTCGGGTCGGCTCGCTTTCTCAGGCTTTTAGAATTAGGTCTGACAGAGTCGACTTTTTTTGGTTCGGGTCGGCTCGCTTGGCTATTCTCAGAAATCTTCAGGAAATGGACTCTAAAGGAGTTGGCTCGCTTTCCATCGAGTTGGCTCGGATTGCTATGTTCCAGAATCCTTGCTGCATGTCAGTAATCAGAGTCGGCTCTTCATTACTTTGGGTTGGCTCGAGTGTCTTCTTCAGGATTTTTATAATTGAACTTAAAGAAAACTCTCACCAACTTTTTTACAATTTCATACAATACCAACTCAAACTAAAATTCATGGCACACACACTCACAGAAGTAACCGTTTTAATTGATTCTTTCTTAGCATTTTGATTGGCTTCTTCTTTATAAAAATATTTACAACACAACTCAACCAAGAAAACAGAAGTGTATGAGTTGAAGTTCGAACATGTTATTCATCCTACAAAAACTTGTCAAACACTTGAAGAGTTGTCAGAAATAAATGTACATGCTCCAATGTTTGGTTATCATCAAAATCACTTATGGGGTCAACAAATCCTCAAAGATTACAGCTAACTTGTTTTAATTAGGCTCACAAGTCAAACCCCTGTTGGTTTTGTCACTTAGGCTCACCAACAACCTTTACACAAGCCACTCTTGGCTAAACACTTCCAATTTCAAGCTTGGAATGGCCTCGCACTAGTTTCATCACCCTTGAAATTAGTTTCAACTCCCTTGATACTTGTTTCAACTCAAGTACAAAATAATAAGAGTAAGTAAAACCAAAATGCTCTCTCAAAGAGCTGAAAAGTTGTCGTTGAAGCCCTTGAAAGATTCTTCTTGAGTTGTTTTCTTGGTGAAAAACCTTGAAGGATTGATAGTTGTTGAAAATTGAAAGCTATCACTCAATGCTTGCTTTTCATTTTTGTATGCTAACCCTTTTTTTTAAAGATTCTCTTGAGTACAAAGTCAATATGCTTGTTCTTTTTCTCTCTTTAGTTAATTCAATATGCTCTTTGAAGAATAAATACTCCAAAACTTCTGAAAAAATTATTTATGGCCGTTGGAGATAAGAAACTAGTCGTTTGGAACTTAAAAACAAATTCTACAGCTCTAAAAATATAGCTATTACCATGCTGTCAGGGCTGCTTGAGTCGACACTTGAGGTGGTGAATCGATACTTAGGTTGACACTTACTTTTGGTGAGTTGACACTTGAAGTGGCCTAATATACCATTGTTCTGCATCTTTACTATCTTAGGTGTTGCCCAGGTGGCTACCCAAGAGGGGGGTGAATTGAGACTTTAAAAAATTTAAGCAAGTAATGTGCGATTTCAAAATCCTTTGCAAGTGGTAGGTGCTGTGATAAGGTTATAGAATGCAGAAGCTAAACAAAATCAAGAGAGCACAACATAAACACACCAAATTTATAGTGGTTCAAAGCAACCCAGCTCCTATGTCCACTACCCAAGATACCACTTGGGATTTTCACTATATTCACACTCGAATACAGTAGGATTGTTTTACAGGATCGTAATCCAAAATCTCTATACTTTGGTTTTATGGGATCATCAAAGAAAATCCAACACCCTTTGGTTTTAAACAGGCTCACCAAAAAAACCCAACATGGTTTTCATAGGATCACCAAGAGCCTATTTGGTTTTTTAATCGGGCTCACCAATAACCTAATAATTCAAAGATTGAATTGAAAATAAATACAACAATAAATGACAAACTCAAGTTGTCAGATAGTTACCTGTGCAGCTTGTTGGAAGTCCACTTGAATGCACTTGAATAAGCTTTAATGACTTTAGCGGCTTCTTCCAAAGATGATTCAAGCTTCAGATCAGAGTTATTGAAGGCTTGAATGCAGACTTGAATGCTCTTGTGCTCTTTCTCTTGTGGTTGGTTGGATATTCAATGAAGCTCTCTCTTTTCTTTTTTTAGAACTCTTTTCTTGATTGCTTTAAGGTAGTTCAAATCCTTCAAATTTAAAGTCTTCCATCATCCCAAAGCAATTCTAGTTGTTGTAGACCGTTGGGGAATGATTTGTGACTGTTGGAGCACTTTTTGGTATTCAAAAATAAATTCTGGAACTAGCCATTAGATACTTAAAAGCAACTTTCGAGTCAGCTCGGATTCCTTCGAGTCGGCTCGGATCCTTCGAGTCGATAGGTCGAGTCGCCATTTCTTTAATGCAGTCAGCTCTTTATCTCAGGGCGCAGAATGTCACTCTGGACGAGTTAGCTCTTTGCAGCTCGGGTCGGCTCGAACTTGAATCTTGAAAATCTTGTACTCGAGGAGTCAGCTCTTTTCAGCTTGGGTCGGCTCTTCTTCTCAGGTTCGGAAATCCTTACTCTGGAAGAGTCAGCTCGATGTAGTTCAGATCAGCTCACTTTCTCAGGCGATCTGAATTAGGTCTGGCAGAGACGGCTCTTTCTAGTTCGGGTCGGCTCGCCTGGCTGTTCTTAAAAAGCTTCAAAAAATTGACTCTGGAGGAGTCGGCTCAGACAGATTTCAGTCGACTCGAATTCCCTGGAGTCAGCTCGCTTTTCATCAAGTTGGCTCAAATTGCTGCATTCCAGAATCCTTGCTGCATGCCAGTAAGCAAAGTCAACTTTTCTTTTCTTGGGGTCGGCTCGAGTGTCTTCTTCAGGATTTTTATAATTTGAACTTAAAGAAAACTCTCATCAACTCTTTTATAATTTTACACAAACCAACTCAAACTAAAATTTGTGGCACACACATACTCAAAAAAGTAACCCTTTTTACTTGATTTTTCTTAGCATTTTCATTGGGTTCTTCTTTACAAAAACATTTACAACACAACTCAAACAAGAAAGTATAAATGTAGGAGTTGAAGTTTGAACATGTTATACATCCTACAAAAACTTGTCAAACACTTAAAGAGTTGTCAGAAATAAATGTACATGCTCCAATATTTGGTTATCATCAAAATCACTTATGGGGTCAACAATCTCTCCCTTTTTGATGATGACAAAACACTGGGCATGAAAAATCAGTAAGACACTTTACATGTATAACAGTATTTGAAACATAAATATTCACATGTAACAGAGCCGATTGGATTTAAAAGAAAATCAGAGCTTAACAGATGATATTACTATATATCATCAAAGTGTTAAACTTGTCATGCTTCATAATATTATAATTAGCACAAAACATGGAGTATCAGAGAGTTAAAATATGCAATTATGATCAGAGCAATGTGATTAATTTGATTATAAGTCAGAGCAAAATCATTCAAGAGAAACTCTCCCTTTCTCTAGATTTTAAAGTAATTTAAGCAGTGCTATTATTTTTGTGCTCCCCCTTTTTCATTGCACTTTAAGAATAGTTGATAAGGAGCTAATTTCCCATTCTTTTCATATTTTTCATAATTATCCCCTTTTTTGTCAATTAATCAAAAAGGTGATTTCAAATAAGTCTCAAATTTTAAAATAGATTGAGAAAGTCTTTAATATTTGTTTGAGATAATTTCACTTTCTCACACTTGAAATTCTAATTAAAATTTCATCATAATAAGCACAATTTCTAAACAGAAAACATTTATTTCATTAAAAAGTTTGCAGGACAGAAAGTACATTGTAATTGTAAAAGATAGAAAGTGGAACAAACATTCATTTCAGAAATACAACTAGAAGACTAACTATATAACTTATTCTTCTTCTTCCTCAGATGAAGAAGAGGAGCCTACCTCTATAACTCTATCAAAGGTCTTAGTTTTCAGGGGTTTAAACCTTAAATCCCTGAATCTAGTTCTAATAGGGGCTATAAAAACTTTGGTCTTCTTGGCTTTTGGTTCTTTCTTGGTTTTGGTAGGTTTAGGTGGATCAGATGAAGCAATAGGAATGTCAAGTGACTCTTTGATGATCTGTTCAGAAACATCTTCAGTGGGAGTAGTTTCCTTCTGGGATTGTAGTAGAATGCTTCTGATTTGTTCCTTGAAATCCTTCATTTCTTTTTCCACTTTTTGCTGGTGAAGCTCTTGTTTAGATTTCAATTCTTGCAATTTAATGTCAAATGACTTTCTGATTTCTTCAATTGCAGAATTCATATGATCTGTCAAAGAGTTGGAGATAGTTTCCATCTTTTGAAATATCATATTTTTGAGTTCAGATGGAGTAATCATAGTGTCTTCAGTCCTTTCTTCAGTAGCAGCTTCATCTTCTTCAGAAATGGTGGCAGCAACCTGACTAGGCATCTTCTTAATCCATTTTCCTTCTTGTAACTTGTAACCCATTCTTTTAAGTGAGTTGAAGGAGTAGATATCAAAGTGATGTAGTGGCTTGCCTATTTCATTTGACAAATCAATTCCTGCCTCTTCAAATAACAGAGTGATGACCATACCATAAGGTAGACAGGCTTTGACCTTCCTTGCTGCTTCAGTCATTTGGATCATCATTATGTAGGGAAGGTTGGAGGCTCATCTTTGATCAAATGTCCCATGATGATCATGTCCTTCTCACTGACCCAGTCGAAACGGTCAGTTCTAGGAAGGAAAATTCTACTGATCATATTGTGTAGCAGCCTCATTTCCCTTGACAGTAGATTGGCTTGAACATGTCGGACCGTGCTTACTTCCTATTGTGCCCATTCGGCTAGTCCAGGGTCGTACTGGTCCCAGGCATCCGGTCAGCAAATCCTCGTGCGGGGTCTGACTCCCCGGTTCTTGGAGAGGACCCTGTGGCCCCCTTTCTCGAAGGGCCGACCCTAGGAGCTTCGAGGGTCGGCGGACGCCTCCCCGCCCGTGCATCGGCTTCTTTGAGGCCCTGGTGGGTGCCACGATAGGCTTCTTTGATGCTGAGGCCGATCTGCTGTTGGAGGGGTCGCCTGAAGTTTCCATGAGCCTTCCTCCCTGACAAGTTCTGACACTCGGTTGTAACGGACTCCACTGCATGGCCATGACCCTTACTGTCATGCCATCACTCTGATGCTCCTGCCACGTCGCCAATCCACGACCTCGCCACTACGCCGATTCTCCTGGAGGCATATTTGAGCTTTCCTAGCTTATTCCCCAATAGAATTTGGCAGCACTCAATGCATATAAAAGGCAACTAGGGGACCTCCGTAAAAGGATAATGTTCTTCTTCCCCACCGGGAACTCCTTTCCCAAAACTCTTTCCATCCTATTGCTCTGATTCCTCCTCTAACTTAAGCATCGGAGTGTCCCCTGTCATAGCCCCTCCAGTGCCTAGGGACTTTCTGCAGGTCGACTGGTCGAGGAGCTCTCCGACGTATCCACCGAGCCCGGTCCAAGAGGAAGAGCGGCAATAGATTGGTGCTAGAAGGAGGTGGGTGCCATGCTTGAACCTTCGTTACGCTCCTTGTTCTAAAAGGAAAGATTATGGGAAAGTTCCAGCCATGGCAAGAAAAAGAACCCAGAGTATTTCTGCGAGGGGAGGGTGTTCTCATCAGGGGCCCAACGTGCCCCGTGCGGAAAGCAACGCCATTGCCACCGCTGAGCCCACCATCACTCTAGGATTGCAGCAATTCCAGATGCTGGTAAACTGCATTGAGATGCTTACCTCAGCGGTCCAGCACTTCCAGGAAATGGTAGACCATCAGCAGCAGCCACCGGCGACTTCCACGTCAACAATCAGCCTGTCGCCGGTGTCAGCCAGCGGCCGGAGGCACCTCCACCCCCGTCCCTCGCTGTTTCAGAACCTCAGGGGTCCTTAAGGGCCCGCACTGAAGGAAAGAGGGCGAGGTCAGCTTCCCCCTCTTTCACCAACTCTGCCCCTCTCGACGGCCGGAGCCCTGCTACAGATCCGCATGACTACGGTAGCAAAATCATGCGCATGGAGGAGCACATTGCCGAGATTATTGAGCGGCAGAATGCTGAGGGAAGGCAGCCACATGACACCCGCCTGCCTTTCTCCGTCGAGATTCTGGGGGAGTCTATCCCCCAACATTTTAAGATCCCACAGGTGGACCTCTGCGATGGTACCACCGATCCCTTGGACCACCTAGGCACCTATAAGGCCCACATGATGGTGCAGGGCGCGTCCGACGCCCTCCACTGCATCGCCTTCCCGGCGACTCTGTAGAAGGCCACGCGGATGTGGTTTTCTGCCATCCACCCAGGTACGATCTGTTCCTTTTCTCATCTTGAAACCCTTTTTCTTTCTCATTTCAGGACTTGCAATCGGACTCCGAAGAACACCGACTGCCTCTTCCTCATCTAACAAGCGTAGGGAGAGACCCTCCGAAACTACATGGCCCACTTCAACTCAACTGCTATGGAAGTCCCTAACTTGAATAAAGCGGTGGCCATGTCAGCCTTTAAGAGGGGACTCCACTTGTCCAGGCTCACATTCTCCCTGGACAAGAAGCTTCCAGCGAGCTACACCGACTTGCTGGCCAAGGCACACAAATATGCCTTGGCGGAAGAACAGTCGGCAAACCGGTGCCAGGCTGAGGGGAGGTCAGCCTCGAAGAAGTGGGGTGATAAGGCCCTCGCAGTCCGACCTCCCAGCGACGACCGTCGATTCACCCGGTGCCAGATCCCCAAGCAGAGGGACTACCTCAAGCGGTTCAACAACTATGCACCCCTCTCCTTGCCGCGAGAAAAGATCCTGATGGAGATCAAGAATGAGGCCTTCTTCTAAAGGCCTCGGCCGATGAGGGGTCTCCCTACCTCCAAGAACAAAAACAAATACTGCCGGTTCCACAGGGACCATGGGCATGACACGTAAGAGTGCCTCCAACTGAAGGACACCATCGAGGATCTCATTAGGAGAGGGTATCTGAACAAGTACGTTCGACCCCACCGGGATCGGGCCGGGACTTCAACTATTAGAGACCCCCCGGAGGAGGCTAAGCTCCCTAATCAGTGCCCCACAGATGGAGGCGTTGGCATGTTGCACCAACGATCTAACTGGGGGCGGAAAGAGGACCAGGACATTGTAAAAAGGTCCAGGGGTTCCAATGTAATCAGTTTTTCTGATGAGGACCTCTCGGAGCCTCCTCTCCCAGGCGATGACCCTGTAGTTGTGTCGGCTATCATCGCCAATTATGATGTAAAATGCATCCTTATCATAATGGAAGTTGCACGTAGGTTTTACTGTATGATGCTTTCGTCCGGATGAACTTGTCCAGGTCTAGATTGCGGGAGTCCATGGCATGCTCATTAGCTTCGGAGGGAATTCTGTCGGGGTTGAGGGAGAGTTGCCTTACCCGTGACCCTCGGGATGGAACCTTACCAGCAAACCTTCTCCATCAACTTTGTGGTCGTCTGTACGACCTCAGCGTACAACACAATTTTGAGATGGCCGGTCCTCAACAGGTTCCGGATCATTGTTTCCACTTACCATCTGCTGGCTAAGTTTTTGACCCATGACGGAGTTGGGGAGCTGAGGGGAGACCGTAGAGTAGCCCGGAAATGCCTAGCTATCCAAGACAAACAGCTGGACGGGTGCCCCACACTCGAGCAACTTGATCCCAGAGATGAAGCCGACAGCCACGGTCAGCCCATCGAGAAGATCTTGTTTGTGCCCCTTAAAGAGGATGATCCCATAAAAGTCCTCCAGATAGGGAGAGCCCTAGAAGAGGGGGCTAGGCAGGAGCTAGTCGACTTCTTGAGGAGAAATACGGACATCTTCGCCTGGTCGGCATCGGACATGCCAGGCATTCCTGCGGATATCATCACCCATCAACTCAGGGTAGATCCTACTTACGGCCCATCCGGCAGAAGAAGAGGAGCTTCACTGCCGAAAGGTAGAGGGCCATTGAAGAGGAAGTGAAGAAGCTCTTTGATGCTGGCTTCATCAGGGAGTCTCACTACTCGGAGTGGCTGGCCAATGTCGTCATGGTAAAAAAGGCTAGTGGGAAGTGGAGGATCTGCGTGGATTACACAGACCTCAACAAGGCGTGCCCCAAGGATAGCTTCCCATTGCTAAAAATTGATCAATTGGTAGATGCGACAGCCGGCCACCAACTCTTAAGCTTCATGGATGCCTTCTCTGGGTATAACCAGATCAGGATGCATCCTGAGGATGAAGAGAAGATGACCTTTGTCATGGACAAGGGCCTGTATTGTTATAAGATGATGCCTTTTGGCCTAAAGAATGCGGGTGCCACCTTCCAAAGGCTGATCAATCGAGTCTTTGAAGCTCAGCTTGGAAGGAACATGGAGGCATACGTTGATGATATGATTGTCAAAAGCCTCCATAAAGCTGACCACATCAGGGACCTGCAGGAGTCCTTCGATGCATTGAGGCGCCACAGGATGAAGCTGAACCATGCCAAATGTATTTTCGGGGTGACCTCCGGGAAGTTTCTCGGCTTTCTAGTCACTCAAAGAGGTATTGAGGTCAACCCCAAAAAGATCAAGGCCATCATCGACATGACTCATCCGACCACCAAAAAGCAGGTGCAGGAGCTTACAGGTCGCATTGCTTCCCTCAGCCGCTTCATCTCTCGGTCAGCTGAAAGATCCCTCCCATTCTTCAAGACCCTGCACCGGTCGGACCGCTTTCAATGGACTGATGAATGCCGGTCGACCTTTGAAGCCTTGAAGGACTACTTGAGGAATCCTCCGCTCTTGGCCAAACCAACGGAGGGGGAAGTGCTATATTTATACCTGTCGCCTCCAGCAAGGCCGTCAGTGCTGTCCTTGTGCGGGTGGGGGAAGGTGGCCAGCAGAAACCCATCTACTACATCAACAAGGTCCTCCATGATGTCGAGGTCAGGTATCCTAAGGTGCAAAAGTTGGTCTACTCGTTGGTTATAGAGGCAAAGTGCCTCCGGCCCTACTTCCAGGCACATCCGATCATCGTACTGACAGACCAACCCCTCAGGGCGATCCTCCGAAGCCCCGACACCTCCGGATGGCTTACCAAATGGGCTGCTAGGTTGGGCAAATTTGACATCTCCTTCCAGCCACGGCCATCCTTAAAAGACCAAGTAATAGCTGATTTCATTACGGAATGCACCTGGGGGACGAAGATGACCCCGACAACGGCTGAGATACCTGATGCTGACCCAGTAGGAGAAGCTGAGCTCGCTTGGACCCTGCACGTAGATGGAGCTTCCAATCTATCGGGGTGCGGTGCAGGCTTAATTCTAGCTGACCCCGATGGGCAATGTTTGGAGTACGCTCTACATTTTGCATTCCACGTGTCGAACAATCTGGCAGAGTATGAAGCTCTGCTTGCAGGGCTGAAGATAGCGAATGAATTGGGCATTGGTAGGGTCTGCACTTTCTCCGACTCCTAGCTGGTGGTCAATCAAGTGAAGGGCAAATTTGAAGCAAGGGATCCTTCCTTAGTCAAGTACTTGGACAAGGTACGTGACTTGGTATCACAGCTTAAATTTTTTGAGATCCTTCATATACCTCGGCAACAAACTCCTGAGTGAATGCTTTGTCACGGCTAGCTACCGCTACGGTCGGTACCTCCGACCAGACCTTCATGGAACATCTGCAGCACCCGAGCATTGCCGAAGAGCCAGCGGAGATCTACCAGGTTGAACAAGGGGCCTCATGGATGGACCTAATCTGTGCATTCCTAGTGCAAGGGACCCTTCCAGATGACCCTGTAGAGGCCAGGCATGTCTGCTCAATGGCCTTTAAATACATCATTCTCAATGGGACCCTCTACAAGCGTTCATTCTCCCAACCATTGCTGAAATGCTTGGGGCCGGCCGACGCGGACTACGCGCTCTAGGAAGTGCACGAAGGCATCTGTGGAGATCATCTCGGAGGGAGGTCCCTAGCTTACAAAATCATCTGGCAGGGGTACTACTGGCCTACAATCCAGAAGGATACCTTGGACTTCGTACGAAAATGCGATGCATGCCAGAGGTACTCCGGCATCCAAAGGAGGCCCACCAACCGGCTAATCCCACTCACGGCACCTTGGCCATTTGCATAGTGGGGCATGGACATCCTGGGACCTTTTCTCCCGACCTCCGATCAGCGAAAGTTTTTGCTCGTAGTCATTGATTACTTCACTAAGTGGGTAGAGGCAGAAGCATTGGCACAGATAACAGAGGCCAAAGTGGAGAACTTCGTCTGGAACTATATTATCTTCCGATTTGGCATCCCGAGGATGATCATCACCAACAATGGAAGGCAGTTTGACAACTCTCAGTTCCGAGATTTCTGTCAATAATATCACATCGCCCATCGACTTATGTCGGTCGCTCATCCTCAGTTCAATGGAGAGGCTGAGGTTACTAATAGGACAATCCTACATGGGTTAAAGACCCGGCTGAATGAAGCCAAGGGGCTCTGGGCAGAAGAACTTCATTCAGTACTTTGGGTATATCGGACAACCGCCTGGATGGTGACGGGGGAAACCTCGTTCAACCTGACCTATGGGAGTGAGGCGGTCATCCCCGTGGAGGTCTCTCTACTATCCCTGTGGATTGATCGGTTCGCCGAGCCGGCCAACTCGGAGCAACGGAGGGCTGACCTAGATTTGCTGGACGAAACTCGACTTTGAGCAAGTATGAAGATGGCATCCTACTATCAAAAGATGGCCAGATATTATAATTCACGGGTTAAGCTCGCACCTTCCAAGTTGGAGATTTGGTCTTGCGGAAGACGGAGGTTTCAAGGCCAACCGAACAGGGGAAGCTCTCCCCTAATTGGGAAGGCCCCTATCGGGTTACTGAAGTAATTCGGGCTGGAACCTACCAACTTGCACACCTGGACGGGTGGCAGATAGTGCGCCCGTGGAATATAGACAACCTTCGCAAGTATTATCAATAAAGTCTACAAACTTCTTCAACTCCTTCCAGCCCACTCCGAAAGATCGACCATGGTCAGCAGAGGCTCTAGGGCAGCCCACTCTGAAAGTCCGACCATGGTCGACAGAGGCTCTAGGGTAGCCCACTCCGAAAGTCCGACCACGATCGGTAGAGGCTCTAGGGCAGCCCACTCCAAAAGTATGACCATGGTCGGTAGAGGCTCTAGGGCAGCCCACTCTGAAAGTCTGACCACGGTTGGTAGAGGCTCTAGGGCAGCCCACTCCAAAAGTCCGACCATGATCGGCAGAGGCTCTAGGGCAACCCACTCCAAAAGTCTGACCATGGTTGGTAGAGGCTCTAGGGCAGCCAACTTCGAAAGTCTGACCCCGGTCGGTAGAGGCTCAAGGACAGCCCACTCCGAAAGTTCGACCACGGTCGACAGAGGCTCTAGGGAAGCCCACTCCGAAAGTTCGACCATGGTCGGCAGATGCTCTATGGTAGCCCACTCCGAAAGTCCGATCCCGGTCGGTAGAGGCTCTAGGGCAGCCCACTCCGAAAGTCCGACCACGGTCGGCAGAGGCTCTAGGACATCCCACTCCGAAAGTCTGACCTCGGTCGGCAGAGGCTCTAGGGCAGCCCACTCTGAAAGTTTGACCTCGGTTGGCAACCATCCTGAGACAACCCCCGTTGGACCACGGGGGAGATGGACCACAGCAGGGGTCGACTCGCGGACAGGGACAGGGAGCAAGTGCCCAAATTCTGGCTCGAATTAAGTTACCGTTCTCAACTACCCTACCAACTTTTGGCCCGGGTGGGCCGACCGGGGGTACTTAGAAAAATTTTTGAAGAAAAATAATTGTTTCATGCTTGTCGGCCGCTTTGAAGGAGCTCGTGACCCTGCGATACCGCGGAGCCGACCGGGGGTACTTAGAAGAATTTCAAAAAAAGATGTTTGTTTTATGCCCACACACATTGAAAATGGTCAAAAGGGTTTCTCATTCATTTCAAAAGAAGGTGCTTACCAAAAAAGGTGGGTCGGACCTTTACAAATTCCTTAGGTCCGACCCACGAGAGATGCGTCAAGGGCCACAACCTCGGCCCCATCGGCTACAACTGAGGGATCAGCTGAAACTACAGCGGCTGGAGGTTCCTCTGGGGAGGCCACCACTTTCGTATCGGCTGGTGCTGAGGCTTTGACCCTAGCCACTCCTGCCTCACCTTCCGTGGGAGGCTCCGCCTGGGTCTCCTCTCCCTCGGTCAGGTCCTGCAGCTCGGCGCCCGACAGGTCCAGCCCCAGGAATTGTAAGCCCACCTTCTTTAGGCAGTCATCGTAGCCTTCCCGGTAGAAGTCTGACACCGCCTCCTCCACATCCTCAGTGAAGTCGTTGAAGGCTTTGTATGCCGCCATAGCTTCCCAGACTTGCCTTGAGGCTAGTTCATTGGACTCCTCGAGCTGAGTCGCCAACCGTGCCACCATCGCCCATTCAGCTTGGGATCTTTGGTCAGCCTCCGCGGACCGCTTCTCTTCCTCTCCCAGCCGACGGGCGAGGGAGTCAACCTTCACCTTCCTCTTCTTCAACCTGGCCTCACAGTCAGCCAGCCGATCCTCGGCCTCTTACAAAGTAGCCTTCATCGACTCTGTCTCTGCTTGGGCTGCCACCATGTTCTCTTCGAAAGATTTCAGAGATGCCATTGCGGCCTCCTGGGCCACCTCCAACTCCTGGACCCTTTACGCGGAGGTCTTGGTAGCATGCACCACTCAGCAGATGCCATCATCCATGAGGGAGATGTCATGGAGGAACTGCAAGCGTATGACCAGGTTAGTATCATGCTTGAAGGAAGAAAGACAAAGGAATAAAGAAACAAGTTAAAGCCCTTACCCTCATGAAGTCACAGTAAGACTCCACAGTTACATTGATCAGATTTCTCTGAATCGACACCTCCTAACCGGCATCCATCATTGCCCCCCTCAGCAAGCTCCATGCCTTCCTGGGGTGGTCAAGTGCACGGCAGTGCTGGAACTCCTCCTGGCGGATCTCTTCGTCCGACTGCTCGGCTTCGCTGTTGGTTGCCCCCTCCACGGTTGGCCTCTTTCCCTTGTCAGTCAAAGGGGCTACCTCCTCTAGACCGACGGGCATAGGGGTTGATGCCGCAGCTATGTCGAACGTCCCCGACCACTCCCGCTCTGGTCGGATGGCTGGCCTCCCTGGTGGGGCTGGCGCCCCTGCTGCCTTCTTTGCCATGCACTCGGTGAGGGGGATGGCATCTTCATCTGACTCGACCTCGACAACGGGGATGGGTCGCTCCTCCTTGCATCCTTCTTCTATCGTTCGGCGGTCGATGTGGGGGCTGGTTCTGGGATGGCCCGCTTCTGCACCGCCCGTTGGATGACTTTGGATTTGTCGATTCGCTGCATCCTCCCTCCTGTCGCAGGAAATTCGGAGTTAGTGAGGGAGAAGGAGAAAGAGCTAAAAGATCTATAAGGGAGGAGGTTGGCCCTTGCCTAGGACTCCTTGGGGGCTAATCCTTGCCTGGAGAAGGGTTCCCTCCCCCATCAGCTCGAATGCCACCACCGGGTCGGCTCTACTGATCTCAATGAATGTGCCCTGGTCGGCGACCGAAACCGACCTCCCTTCGTGGATTCTCTCCCGCGGCTCTCTCCACAACGGCTCAAACCCCCAAGGTTCGAGACTGCTGACAAAGAAGAACCGGGCTTTCCACTCGTAGACGACCGATGGGAGGCACTTTAAGATTTTTCGACCTTGGCGGGGGACAAACAAAACCCATTCCCGACTCCTAAAGTCTCTCTTCAGGTAGAAGAAGTTACCGAAGATGGATAGACTGGAATCGGACCTAGCCCTATAGCATAACACAATGAAGCAGCATATTGCCCGAATGCTATTCGGGGTCAGTTGCACCAGGGTTACCCTGTAAAAGTTAAAGATCTCTACGAACAGAGGGTGCAGGGGAAACCTGAGGCCGGCCTTAAGGTGAGACTCATACATTGGGAGGGTCCCTGGTCCTAAAGGGTTGTTCGCCCTCCCCTCTCAGCCTGGGAGAGTAAAGTGCAGGGTGGAGGGAATGTCGTACACTGCCCTAAGATTTTTGACCCGTTCCCGGGTCATGGTTGAGGGTATCTCGCTTGGCCCTGGGTCCCTAGGCCTATGGGTCGGACCCCTACTACCAGACACCATTGGGGCTAAGAGATGAAGAAGGAGGACTGGGACTAACCTGGGACTAGACTTTTAGAAGCTGGGTTTCGTGGAAGAAGAAGGAGGAGACTCTATCTCGCAAAGCACGGGCACAGCAGGAAAAACCTCCTCACTTTGCTTCATCCTCCTTTTATAGGCCTCCGAGGGAAGGGGGAGAAGGAAGGAGGAGTGGCTACTGCCCGCCTCGAGCGCATCCCAACCATACCATCGAAAGCTGCAATTGCCCGTATTTCAGGGTTCGAACCGCTCGGGGTGCCTCGTTGTGCGGATAGCGATCCGCGTGAGCATCGGATCAGCGATGCGGGACCAGCCTGAGGGGCAACGCCGACCACCCAGATGTCGCCGCATGGCGCAATGCTCCACTCCACACTGGATCAATGCAAGATAGCCTGGCCTTCATCATGGTGCCTGACTCATATTAACTGCCCCGCCTGCGCTCCAACGAGCGGCTGACAGCTGTCCAAGGAGCCGTTCGAGGGGGATTCGAAGCGACTTGATGCCTCGACCCGAAATCCACAATAGGTGCATGCAATCATGCTCCTGCCCTTTGGAGCCACGTGACCCCTCAAGACACAGGAGCAGGGGGCAACTGTTGTGCCCATTCGGCTAGTCTCGGGTCGGACCGATCCCAGGCATCCTGTCAGCTGATCCTCATGCAGGGTCCGACTCCCCGGTTCTTGGAGAGGACCCCGCAGCCCACTTTCCTGAAGGGCCGACCCTAGGAGCTTCGAGGGTTGGTGGACGCCTCCCCACCTGTGCGTTGGCTTCTTTGAGGCCCTGGTGGGCACCACGGTCGGCTTCTTTGAGGTTGAGGCCGATCCACTGTTGGAGGGGTCGCCTGAAGTTTCCTAGAGCCTTCCTCCCTGACAAGTTCTGACACTCGGTTGTAACGGACTCCACTGCATGGCCATGATCCTTGATGCCAGGCCATCACTCTGACGCTCCTGCCACGCTGCCAACCCATGACCTCGTCACTACGCCGATTCTCTTGGGAGCATATTCGAGCTTTCCTAGCTTATTCCCCAACAGAATTTGGCGGCACTCCATGCCTATAAAAGGCAACCGAGGGACCTCCGTAAAAGTGTAACGTTCTTCTTCTCCACCGGGAACTCCTTTCCAAAAACTCTTTCCATCCTGTTGCTCTGATTCCTCCTCTAACTTAAGCATCAGAGTGTCCCCCGTCGGAGCCCCTCCGGTGCCTGGGACTTTCTGCAGGTCGACTGGTCGAGGAGCTCTCCGGCGTATCCACCGAGCCCAGTCCAGGAGGAAGAGCGGCAACTCTTCCTCTTTTTCCAAATTGAGTTTCAGAATGTGCTCCTTGTTCGGTAGAAGAAGTTCGGTAGCACCAATCATTGGCATTTGTTGCAGCTTGCTGAATCTTTCTTCATTAATTATAACTATTTTTCCCTTGACAACTGATTCCAAATGAAATTCTTTAATAATAATATTCTCATAATATGTCTGTACTAGTGAAGGGTAGGTCAGTATGTCTAAAGAACAGAAATGCTTCCACCCTTGGCATACTATTCAATATCCGATTTTCATTCCCATTTCCTCTAGGAATTAAAGTCGATCCTTCTTCTGTAGGTAACAGGTCGATTGATCATTGAGACATGCTGTCCGGGAAGAGGAGTTTCTTTATTTTGTTGGACTAAAGTGGACCTTTTTCTCTTTTCTCTTCTTTTTCCTGCATCTGTACTGCGATTACTTGATTCGCCGAGTTGAAGAACTTTCTTCATAGATTTTTGAGGAGCCATTGCAGAGGAATCAAATGATTTTAAGCTTTAGGGAATGATTTCTGCTAGAATGGTAGAGCTTCCGAAAGATATAGAGTGTGTTCAAAGTAAAGTGAGGGAGTGAAGTTCTGAGAAAAGACATACCAGACTTTCCTAAATAGCGATTTCCTGTCTTTCGAGTCAGCTCGCTCTGTCCTAAAAATATCCGAGTCGGCTTAACCAGAGCGAACTCAGAACAAATTGAACACCGAGTCGGCTAAGCACAGACTTAGTGGACTCGATCAAAACAAGAGCAAGATATTCAGATATTTGAGCAGGCTCGACCAGAGAAAGATTGCTCGAGTCAACTCGAATAGAAACTTTCCAAAAGAGATCAAATGGTTTAGAAGTTTAATTCAACTATACTTAGAAATTCGAGGAAAGTTGTTCAAAAATCATGAATAAATATAGGAGGCTTTCTAGATAATATTTCCTTAGGTTTATTAAATTCAGAAAGGATAACATAGCCCTAATTCTCCTCTAAGCAACTCAAATCTATCCTGATTTAGTGGCTTGGTATAGATATCAGCTAGTTATTTTTCTGTAGGTATAAACTCTAGTTTTATATCACCATTCAAAACATGGTCTCTAATAAAATGGTGTCTAATCTCTATATGCTTAGTCCTAGAATGCTGAATAGGCTTTTTAGATAAATTTATAGCACTTGTGTTATCATATTTGATAGGAATTTTGTATTATGAAACATCAAAATCCTCTAGTTGTTGTTTAATCCATAACACTTGTGCACAACAACTCCCTGCAGCAACATACTCTGCCTCAGTAGTAGATAGTGCTACCGAGTTTTGTTTCTTGCAGTGCCATGAGATTAAATTCAACCCTAGAAATTGACAAGTATCGCTAGTTCTCTTTCTATCTATTTTACAACCAGCATAATCAGCATCAGAGAATCTGATTAAATTTAAAGATGATTCTTTTGAAAACCAAAGATCAAGATTACTTGTACCTTTCAAGTATTTTAATATCCTTTTAACAGCAAGAATATGTGTTTCTTTCGGATTATATTGAAATCTAGCATATACACATACACTATATAAGATATATGGTCTACTTGCAGTTAAATATAGTAAAGATCTGATCATACATTGATATAGCTTTTAGTTAACGTTGGATCCACTTTCATCCTTATCCAATCTATAGAATGGCCTCATGGGTGTGTTCATTTGTTTGCTTATCTCCATACCAAACCTTTTGATGATTTCTTTGGTATATTTGGATTGGTTGATGAAGATCCCTTCCTTTGTTTGTTTTACTTGAAGTTCAAGGAAGTAGTTTAGTTCATCCATTAGGCTCATTTCAAATTCTTCCTGCATTAACTTAGCAAATTCTTCACAAAGACTTTTATTAGTTACACCAAAGATGATATCATCAACATAAATTTGTACAACTAATATATTACTGTTTTTCTTTTTAATAAAGAGAGTTTTATCAACATTTTCTCTTAAAAAACTATTTTTAATTAAGAAAGCACTAAGTCTATCATACCAAGCTCTAAGGGCTTGTTTCAAACCATATAAAGCTTTATTGAGTTTAAACACATGGTTTGGAAAAGCATGATTTTCAAAACCCGGTGGTTGTCCTGCAAAAACTTGTTTGACAATAAAATTATTTAAAAATACACTTTTCACATCCATTTGAAAAAGTTTGAAATTCATGTAGCAAGCAAATGCAAGAAGTAATCTAATAGCTTCTAATCTTGCTACAGGTGCATAAGTTTCATCAAAATCTATACCTTCTTCTTGACTATATCCCTTAGCCACTAATCTAGCTTTGTTTCTAGTAACATTTCCTTGTTCATCTAATTTGTTCCTATAGACCCATTTGGTTCCTATAATTGGGTGGTCTTTAGGTCTATCAACTAATGTCCAAACCTTATTTCTTTCAAACTAGTTCAATTCTTCATGCATGGCCAACACCCAGTTTGGGTCATTTTCTGTTTCTTCTAAGGTATGAGGCTCTATTTGAGATACAAAGGCTAGGTAATCATGTGCAGTCCTATGTGCAGACCTAGTCCTTATACTTTGAGAAGGATCACCAATAATTAATTCTTTAGGATGGAAAGTAGCGTACCTCCATTCAGTCGGTAGATCAGTATGATCCTTACTTACCGTTTCTTCTCCTTCTTCAATTGGTTTTTCTTAAATACTTAGTTCTTCCATCTCCTTTTGAATGCTACCAGCATCATTGTCAATACACTCATCTTTTCTAGATGGTGATGGGTTAGTTTCATCAAATATAGCATGCATTGACTCTTCAACAGTGAGAGTCCTTTTATTAAAAACCCTATATGCCTTGCTATGTAGTGAATAACCAAGGAAAATGACTTCATCAGACTTAGCATCAAATTTTCCTAGATTATCCTTACCATTATTAAGCATAAAGCATTTGCATCCAAATATATAAAAATAATTTATATTGGGTTTATTTTTATTGCAGAGCTCATAGGAGGATTTCTTCAAGATAGGACGGGTCAAAACATGGTTTAAAATATAACAAGCAGTATTCACCGCTTCTACCTAAAAATACCTTAGAAGATTACCTTCACACAACATTGTTCGGGCCATTTCTTCTAACGTCCTATTTTTCCTCTCTACAACACCATTTTGTTGTGGTGTTCTAGGAGCAGAGAAGTTGTGATCAATGCCATTTTCAGAACAGTAATCATCAAAAAATTGATTTTTAAATTCTATGCCGTGATCACTCCTAATTGAAATTATAGAAAGATTTTTCTGATTTGAAACATTTTTGTAAAATTTTCTAAATACTTTGAAAGTTTCGTCTTTGTGCATAATAAATAAAACCCATGTAAATCGAGAAAAATCATCTACAATCACAAGGGCATATTTTATACCTCCTAGGCTTCTGCTCCTAGTTGGTCTAAACAAGTCCATGTGAAGTAGTTTTAAAGGTCTAGATGTTGAAATCAGATTTTTGGATTTAAATCTCCCCCTTGTTTGTTTACCCATTTGGCATGCATCACAAACATGATCAAAATCTACTTTAAACTTAGGCATGCCTTTAACAAGATTTTTGAAAATTAACTTGGCAATAGTATGCATGCTAGCATGACCCAATCTTCTATGCCATAATAAGCAAGACTCTTTGGTCTTAGCATTCATTGCAACTAGACTGGAGCTACTTGACATGGCAAGATCATTTAGATCTACCACATAAATATTTCATAGTCTGTTTCCAATGAATTTGCTGCTAGGATCAAGAAAGTTTGTTACTATACACATAGATGATTCGAAGATAACTTTGAAGCCTTTATCACATAATTAACTAATACTCAATAGATTGTGCTTCAACTTATCTACTAGCAATACATTTTCAATGAAAGTATAGGGGGTTATTTTGATCTTACCAATTCCAATTATTTTTCCCTTTCCATTGTCTCCAAATGTAACTATACCTCCTTCTTTCATTTTCAGGGTGATGAATTGATCCTTGTCACCTGTCATATGCCTTGAGCAGCCACTGTCGAGATACCATTTTTTCTATAATTTATGGGCTACAAGACATTCCTGCAACAAAATTAAGGAGTGCTTTTAGGTACCCAAGCTAACTTGGGTCCTTTCGGGTTAGCTGAGTTGGTTCCTTTGAGAATCCAAATCTTTCTTATATTATGGACATTTCTAATTATATTGCAGTTAAAAGCTTTATGTCCTAATCTTTTGCAAGCAAAACATTTGATTCTAGAATTTTGAAATGATTTTATTTTTGAAAGTCTAGATGCATGAAGTGCAGAAATAGCAAGTCTTGCATTTAAATTCTTAGGAATATATGAAGCAGGTTTTGAAATGGAAATAGAGTCTTTTGTAATAAAAGTTTTATAAGAAATAAACTTGGAAACAAAGTCTTTTTGTTTCACAAAAGTAGTAGCTGAAACATAATGAGTTTGAAGCATTAAAACCTATTCCAGCTTTATTTCTAGAAATTCTTTGTTCTTTAAGAATTAACACAAGCTTATTAGAAGACAAGGTTATTTTTTCAACAAGTGGCTTGAGTTTTTCTACCTCCTTCTTCAACTCATTGTTTTCTTTTAGCAAAACTTTATTTTTATCATTCAATTCATTATTCTCATTTTTAAAATCATTGCATTTTTCAGAAAAGATGTGAAGTTCCTTTTTCAGTGACTTGTTCTTTTTCAAAACTTCATTTTTCTTTTTGAGTAAAGAATCATTGATATGCTTTAATGATCTAATCTTTATTCCAGCCTTTTTAAATTCATATAGTAAATTATGGAATGCAGAATTTAATTCTTTGAAAGTAAATTCAATCTGAGTATCGGGAGAATTTACCTCATCCTCGAGATCCATTAGACATAGATTTGTTGTTTTTATGGTCTCTTCTTTAGTTGAAGTGGAGTCTTCACTATCACTCTACGTGGCAACCATCGCTTTCTTTTTCTTCTTTCTGAGAGATTTTTTTAGTTGAGGACAATCCGGATGAATATGCCCCAGTTTTTTACATTCATAGCAGATGGGGACTTGTTCTTTATCTTTATCTTTGTCCTTGTCCTTTTCTTTTGACTATTCTCCTCGTTTATGGAATTTTCTATTATACCTTCCTTTCTTCTTTCCCATAAACTTTCTGAATCTTCTCACGACCATTGTGATGTCTTCATCTTCAAGATCATCTTCGGAGGAGGAGGAGTCACCTTCAATTTCTTCATCATCTTTAGATTCCAATGCAGCCTTGAATGCAATCATTTTCTTCTTTTTCTAATCATCATCCATTCTATGCTGCATGGCTAATTCGTGAGTGATGAGAGATCCCATTAATTCATCCATTGATAGAACATTTAAGTCTTTACCTTCCTGGATGGTTATGACTTTAGGATCCCATTTGTCAGGAAGTGATCTCAAGATTTTCTGTACTAAGTTAGCATTTGAATATACCCTACCAAGACTTTTCAAACTGTTAATAATATCTATAAATCTAGTGTACATGATAGAAATACTTTCATTAGACTCCATCTTAAACAATTCATAATTATGCACTAAAAGATTTATCTTTGAGTTTTTCACTTGTGAAGTTCCTTCATGGGTCACCTCAAGTTTATCCCAGATTTCCTTTGCTGAAGAGCAAATGGAAATTCTGTTAAACTCATTTGAGTCCAAAGCACAGTAAAGCAAGTTCATGGCTTTGGCATTCAATTCCCCTAATTTCATGTCATTTTCATCCCATTCCTCTTCAGGCTTAGGGACGTCCATGCCATCAATTTTAGTCATGGAAACATGTGGCCCTTTAAGAATGACCTTCCATAATTGAAAATCAATAGCTTGAATATAGATTTTCATCCGTGCATTCCAATAAGAATAATTTGTGCTTGTGAAGAGTGGAGGTCTATTGGTTGATTGACCTTCGACCAAAGATGTACTCAAGGGATAAGCCATCTATCTTTATTCTAGTATATTCAAAGACTCTGCTCTAATACCAATTATTGCCCAAGTGGCTACCCAAAAGGGAGGTGAATTGAGACTTTAAGAAATTTAAGCAAGTAATGTGCAATTTCAAAATCCTTTGCAAGTGGTAGGTGCTGTAATAAGGTTATAGAATGCAGAAGCTAAACAAAATCAAGAGAGCACAACACAAACATACCAAATTTATAGTGGTTCAGAGCAACCCAGTTCCTACATCTACTACCCAAGATACCACTTGGGATTTCCACTATATTCACACCCGAATACAGTAAGATTTTTTTTGCAGGATCACAATCCAAAACCTCTACACTTTGGTTTTACGGGATCACCAAAGAAAACCCAACACCCTTTGGTTTTAAATAGGCTCACCAAAGAAACCCAACTTGGTTTTCATAGGATCACCAAGAACCTATTTGGTTTTTCAATCGGGCTCACCAATATCCCAACAATTCAAAGATTGAATTGAAAATAAATGCAACAATAAATAACAAACTTAAGTTGTTGGATAGTTGCCGATGCAGATCGTTGGAAGTCCACTTGAATGCACTTGAATAAGCTTTAATGACTTCAGTGGCTTCTTCCAAAGATGATTCAAGCTTCAGATCAGAGTTGTTGAAGGCTTGAATGCAGTCTTGAATGCTCTTGTGCTCTTTCTTTTGTGGTTGGTTGGATATTCAATGAAGCTCTCTCTTTTCTTTTTTTAGAACTCTCTTCTTGATTGCTTTAAGGTAGTTCAAATCCTTCAAATTTAAAGTCTTTTATCATCCCAAGGTAGTTCTAGCTATTGTAGACCGTTGGGGAATGATTTGTGACCGTTGGAGTACTTTTTGGCATTCAAAAATAAATTCTGGAACTAGCTGTTAAATACCTGAAAGCGACATTCGAGTCAGCTCAGATTCCTTCGAGTCGGCTCGGATCCTTCGAGTCAGCTCGGATCCTTCGAGTCGGCTCGGATCCTTCGAGTTGATAGGTCGAGTCGCCATTTCTTCAATGCAGTCGGCTCTTTGTCTCAGGGCGCAGAATGTCACTCTAGATGAGTCGGCTCTTTGTAGCTCAGGTCGGCTCGAACTTGAATCTTGAAAATCTTGTACTCGAGGAGTCAGCTCTTTTCAGCTTGGGTCGACTCTTCTTCTCAGGTTCGGAAAACCTTACTCTTGAAGAGCCAGCTCAATGCAGTTCAGGTCGGCTCACTTTCTCAAGTAGTCAGAATTAGGTCTAGCGGAGTTGGCTCTTTCTGGTTCGGGTCGGCTCGCCTGGCTATTCTCAGAAAGCTTTAAAAATAGACTCTGGAGGAGTCGGCTCGGACAGATTCCAATCGACTCGGATTCCTTGGAGTCGGCTAACTTTCCATCGAGTCAGCTCGGATTGCTGCATTCTAGAATCCTTGCTGCATGCTAGTAAACAGAGTCGGCTCTTCTTTTCTTGGGGTCAGCTCGAGTATCTTCTTCAGGATTTTTACAATTTGAACTTAAAGAAAACTCTCACCAACTCTTTTACAATTTTACACAAACCAACTCAAACTAAAATTTATGGCATACACATACTCGCAGAAATAACCCTTTTTACTTGATTTTTCTTAGCATTTTCATTGGGTTATTCTTTACAAAAACATGTACAACACAACTCAAACAAGAAAGTAGAAATGTAGGAGTTGAAGTTTGAACATGTTATACATCCTACAAAAACTTGTCAAACACTTAAAGAGTTGTCAGAAATAAATGTGCATGCTCTAATGTTTGGTTATCATCAAAATCACTTATGGGGTCAACATTAGGCCTTGAGCTGATCTGTGAGTCGACACCTGACTTTCTTGAGTCGACACCTAGGTCAACACTTGAGACGTGTAAGTTGACACTTGAGTTGAGCCTTGAAATCAATGTTTTGTACTTTTTGTTCTCAGGCCATGAGCTAATCTCTGAGTCGACACTTGATCTCTTTAAGTCGACATTTGACAGGCTTGAGTCGACACTTAAGTGACACCCGGCATGCCAGCTAAAAAATTCTGCATGCCAAGCTTCTAAAACTTTTGATACTCAGCTGGGTGTTGACACTTGAGTTCTGTGAGTCAACACTTAAGATGTTCCATTAAGAAAATGTGTTCCAAACTTGATCTTTATGACTTAGAATGAATTTCTTCCACTTTATCTCTTAATTTTTTACTTGTTCATCAATCTTCATGGTTCTTTTGCTTCTTAAAGATAACCAAGACTATTGAAACTTTACTTCTCTTTTTGATGGTCTTAACATACTCTTTGAACCATTCAATTTGTTACCCAAGTTGCTTAAAAACATACATAAATAAATCATTAGTATCCATTATATACTCAAACATTTTGCCTATTATCAAAATCAAGCCTGGGGCCAACAATCTCATCCTTTTTAATGATGACAAAACTTTGAGTATATAAGCAAAAAAGAATAAGATTTATAGTATATCAGGGCATAAACTTTGAGTATATAAGATTTACAATGTATCAGAGCATTTGTTTATAATATTTATATCAAAATGCTTTGACAATGATAGAAAATCTCAAAACACTATGTCATTATTGTTATTTCAATAAGATTGCCTTAGGAAGTGTTACAAATGTGCCTGAATGCAATCAAGGCAAAATTGTATATGATGTTTGAAAGAATGTATCAGAGCAATGTTTGAAAAAAGAACATATCAGAGCACGAAAACAATGTATCAGAGCAAATTGTAAAAGATGTTTAAAAGGTATATCAGAGCAAAAAATTATGGATTGTTGCATATGATGTTGAAAGGATGTATCCGAGTATAAAAAAAAAATGCAAGATTCATTTTAAGGATGATGGATTTACTTTGCATTTTATCAGAGCAAATTAAGTTTCTTTTGAAAATTTTGAAAAATTATTGATTATTGCCCTAGCTCACAATTTCTTCTTGGATTACTCTTTACTCTCTATATATGCATTGCTTATATACTATCTTTCTAAATTTCTCTCTTTTTGTCATCATTAAAAAAAAAAATCTTATCTTTGTGGATGCTCTCCCTGAGTACATGTATATAATGAGGAACAAGATAGACAAGTGAGAGAATCATGAAAGATATAGATATCATTCCATAGATCAAATAGATAGCATATATCAAATGGATATAAGATAGCCAAAGTATAAACTGCATATCCTAAGTCAAACTATATCTGATACAACATCACAAAACATGTCATCATAAAGTACAATATTCCAAATGCATAAGTCATCAAAAGATACATCATCAAGAGTCAAACAACATAAAATAGTAAGTACATCAGCAAAAATCAGATGCCTAGAGATCTACAACCTAACATCACTCCTCATCGGAGAGAAACTCTATAACTAATAGGGCTGTAACTCTAGATCTGGGTGCTCTAGGTCTGTTTAAATGGATCCTGGTCCTACCAGAATGGAGGGAACCGAGAACTGGGAATTCTCTCGATGCCAAGGGCCAGCTCTGTGATACAGGATGCTGTGGAATGTCTTCTGGTCCATCTGAGGGTGAATCGGAGTGACTTTGAGTCTGAATCCTCAGTGGCCGATGTCTGATATGGTGTGTCATCCTACCTGTCTCTAGTCAGTGAGTCTTGCTACGAATTTGGGTCCTGGTACTGAGATGGAGGGTGATCTTGTGGTGGTACGAGATCCTTAGTTTGAGGCTATGGAGGCTCCTGGCCTATGGGTGGATCCTATGGTGGAGGTGGAGAGTCTGGTGCAGCTGGGGCTGTCATCTGAACTGTGCTATGGCCCAGCACCTGGGAGAAGCCTGACTCCATCTCTGATCTTAGGAGGCCGAGCTGGAGATCTATCTATGCTCTATAATCCATGAACTCCATCTCTAGCCTCTACAGCCTGAATGAAATATGAAGAATGCCCTCTCTCCCAAAAGCTCCCTCTGATCCTCTAAAAGTCCCTGCAGTCGATGGAGTGCTAGTAAAATCCTCTGCTGCTGTAGGCTCATCATCACTCCTGGCCTCTGATGGTCTGGCCTCTTCTGTGGCTCTAGAAGGTCTTGCCTCCTCAGCTCGGAGCTCCTCCTCTGTAGCCTCTGTATCCTCCTCAATCTTGTCATGTCTGACCCACCATCTCAAATCTTGCGGTACCCCATTCGATGGAGTGACCGCTCATCATAAGTATCGGTATGAAGGATCTCCTTCGAGGCCTCACCCTCTAGTGAGAACCTAAAGGCTCGAAAGAGTCTGTTGAGGGCCATCCCGTGCGGTAGATATAGTCACTAACTAGACGCTGCCTCCTACATCTATCTGCACATAATCCCGGACAAGTTCAGTCTCAACCCTTTAACAATACTCATCATCACCACGAGTTCTCTCTCAGTAATAAAATCGAATCATCCTATTTTTGGCAAAATAATACGGGCAATGACATGGTGAAGCAATCTCATCTAACTGGACAACTGGTTCGCCACTACTGTGGTGAACCCTCTGACATCATCCCTCTCTAGTATACACCAGTATACCTCTGCTCTATCAGACATTACATCTGCTATCACTCCTCTGAGTGATAGCACCCATACTCTGCTCAGAATCTCTACTGAGAGGGGTATCTGCATCCCTTTTACTTCAGCTATCCAACTATCTGCACCTCGAGCAAAGATCCATAAAACTCATTAATCAAATGGGGATAAAAGCATTCCCTCATCGAGCAGAAACTCTCACAACTAGTTGAGCATAGCCACTGAGCAAGATGGAAACCCTCTTGGTCCATCCATTGGAAATCAATCCTTTTCCCACTAGCTATCACCTTTTTAGACATCCTTTCTACAGTCGGAGATGGTGGAGGTTATAGGGCCTCCTCACTCTGCTCGTGCCTCACTTTAGATCATTTTTCACTTGGACTAGACACTGTAGCAGGCTGCTTTCCCTTATGGGCCAGATATTTCCTTGGACCCATTATGGTGGATGAAGGGTTTTGGTGCAAGATGAGGATTGGAGGGTGGATGCGATTCAAAATCTCTCAATCTAAATGTTTGGAATGAGATTCTAAGTTTGGGAGGACCAGGTGAAAAATAGGGGTGACTAGGATTAAGAAAATGAAAGTGAAAAAATACCTATGGAAAGCCCTAGAAATTCCTGAATTTCAATCGTGAGTCAACACTTGCAATTTCTCCAAGTGTCGACATGATGGGGACATCCCTAGCACAGATCCCGGAGCAAGCACGAATCTTGAAATTGCACGAATCTCAGAGCATATCCAGAATAAAGTAGTTTGGGGTTTTATCTTTTGTTTTAAATTTAAATAAGGATTTGGTTGGTTAGGATTTAGATATGGATAGGCTTATCTTATCCTATCTTGTGTTTGAATTTGAATCATCTCTATCTTTTTATCCTGTATTCAAATTCAAATGAAGGTTGGACAAGTCTATAAATACCACCCTCAGTCCTTTGTAAAAAGAAAGTTTTTGGAGTTTAGTCAAGTTTTGGGAATGAAAATGAGTTTTAGAAAAGAGTGTTTTCTTTTATTTCACTTCGTGAGGAGAGGGTGTGAGGCCCAACCCCAGGACATGATGTGAGGTCATGCCCAGTTATCCCCCTTTCCATTCCATCTTCTCTATCCCCTTGTGGCCTTTGAGATCCATCCTAGCGCCTCCAAGTATCGAGGAGGGTGTAATGTCCTAGAGGTGAGAGGTCTCTTCATTAGGGTGAGTCTCAAAGTTCATGAGATCCAGATCCCTATCCTACATCCTCACTATTCCTTTGCCACCCTTAGAGAAAAAAATACCAAAAAAAATAGTACCCTAATTTAGGTGACTTCTAGGCTCACCAACGATCCTACCTATCCCTATCCCTCATCAATTTTGGTATCAGAGCCAAGAAAAATTAGGGTACCTTCAAATTAACCCAAATCCTTTTTTACTAGTCCTTACACCGATCCATCTATTCTATCCTATCATCCTCCCACATGAAAAAAAAAAAAAATTAGATCTCCCAACCAGTGTCTTCCCTTCCCTGTGATCCACTGCCCACTGCCACCGTCGCCGCCCTACTGCCCCGCCGCCTCACCATAATCCCCTCCCCCCTCCCCTCTCTGGTGAACTGTCCGCGCCGCCTCACCAACACCTCATCGCCGCCCCTGGATGCTGTGATTTCCACCATTGCTCCCCGGTTACCGTCGCCAGATCCACCATCGTGCCGTGCCATCCGCCCCTCCGATGTTGTCCATTCGGGAAATCCACGACCCAAAGTCGATCGGTGGCGACATCTTCCTGCTCACCGCTGCAGGCCGACGATCCTCCCGTCGCCAAGATCCCACTCCGACGACCCCGAGCCACCAGACCTCCCTTCCCCATCTCCCATCGCCAGAGCACCCCCCCCTCTATTTCACTCCGCAAGGTCTTCCCTGAAGCTCAGATCCAAGCTCCACCGCCATGCCTGTGATGTCCGTTCTCCCCACCATCTCCCTCTCTGCCGTGATCGCCCGCCTCAGCCAGCACCTCGACCACCCTCTCTATCGTCTGAAACCCCTCCTCCGGCCTCTCGTCGCCAGGCGTCCCTCATCCGGTCTGCCCGACGCCGTCAACAGCCCCAACTTCCCTCCACGGAGTGCTCGCCTGAACCAGGCGCATCTTCCCTCCCCCCTGCTCCTCGGGTCTCAGTGACCGTGCCGGACATCTGCCCAGCTGATCTCCACCGGTGCCCAACCTCCCCGTCGCCATCATCTTCTCCGAGCCACCACTCCACCGAGAGCCACCCAGATCCCCTGTTCCATGAAGCCCCTGTTCACTCATCCAAAGAAGCCCGTCCGTAAGCCTCCTCCCGGCTTCTCCATCGCCGGATCTCTTCTCCGGTCCCTCCCCATCGCCGGATCTCCTTCCTCCGGTCTGCTCGAAGCTATCTACACCTCCGATCTCCTCCCCTATGAAGCTTCAAAACTCCTGTTCCAAGAAGCGTGCAAGTCGAATTGTTGAGCGGCTGTTGAAGAAGACCGGAATAGCTATTCTGGCTATTCCACATATATCCTGAATTTATTCCAGCTTGGAATAAATCTTGTTTACTTTAAATTGGGTCATGTGCATCTTAGAGCCATCCTAATTCGATGGAGCTGAGTTTCCCCCACCTCAGGGGAATGATGGGGACATCGCTAGCACAGATCCCGGAGCAAGCACGAATCCTGAAACTGCATGAATTTCAGAGCATATCCAGAATAAAGTAGTTTGGGATTTTATCTTTTGTTTGAAATTTAAATAAGGATTTGGTTGGTTAGGATTTAGATATGGATAGGCTTATCTTATCCTATCTTGTGTTTGAATTTGAATCATCTCTATCTTTTTATCCTGTATTCAAATTCAAATGAGGGTTGGACAAGTCTATAAATACCATCCCCAGTCCTTTGTAAAAAGAAAGTTTTTGGAGTTTAGTCACGTTTTGGAAATGAAAATGAGTTTTAGAAAAGAGTGTTTTTTTTTTTTTCACTCCATGAGGAGAGGGTGTGAGGCCCAACCCCAGGACATGATGTGAGGTCATGCCCAGTTATCCCCTTTCCCATTCCATCTTCTCTATCCCCTCGTGGCCTTTGAGATCCATCCTAGCGCCTCCAAGTATCGAGGAGGGTGTAATGCCCTAGAGGTGAGAGGTCTCTTCGTTAGGGTGAGTCTCAAAGTCCTTGAGATCCAGATCCCTATCCTACATCCCCACTATTCCTTCGCCACCCTTAGAGAAAAAAAATACCAAAAAAAATAGTATCCTAATTTAGGTGACTTCTAGGCTCACCAACGATCCTACCTATCCCTGTCCCTCATTACGACACTTCGGTGAGTCGACACTTGGGTAAAATCCAAGTGTCGACACTTCAGTGCCAGAAAAAAATATTCAAGAATTTTAGAAAAAATCAATAAAAATGGGAATCAATGGAAATCAATGGAAAACATTTAAATAAGCTCTAAATCCTTCAAAATGATGAGTTTTGATGGATTTTTTTTTGGCTAAGGGGAGTCTAGAAAAAATTGAGAAAAAACTATTTAAAAGGATCTATAACTCTTAATTCTCTCTTAATCATGTAAAATCTATCTTTACTAAGAGGTTTTGTAAAGATATCAGCTAATTTATTATCAGTACACACAAAATTCAAGCACCACATCTTCATTTTGCACATGATCTCTTATGAAATGAGGCTTTATTTCAATGTGTTTACTTCTTGAATGTTGCATAGGATTTTTAGTTAAGTTGATTGCACTAGTTTTGTCACATCTAATAAGTGTTTTAGTTAAATTAATGCCAAAATCTTTGAGTTGTTGTTTAATCCATAAAATTTGAGCACAACAACTTCCAGTTGCGATATACCCATCTTCAGCTATAGATAGTGCAACTGAATTCCATTTCTTGCTAAACCAAGAGATTCAATTAACTCCAAGAAATTGATAGGTTCTTGATGTGCTTTTTCATCTAGTTTACAACCAGCAAAATCAGCATCTAAATAAGCAATCAATTCTATTACTGAGTCCTCGGAGTACCACAAACCAATGTCAATGTGCCAGAGAGATATCTAAGTATGCATTTGATAGCCAATATATAAGATTCTTTAGGTTCAGACTAATACCTTGCATACATACATACACTAAACATGCTATTTGACCTACTTGCAATTAAATACAATAATGAGCCAATAATACCTCTATAAAGTTTTTGATTTATAGTCTTACTAGATTCGTCTTTGTCAAGCTTGCATGAAGGGCTCATTGGTGTGCCAAGAGGTTTTGTCTTCTCTATCCCAAACTTTTTCAGAATTTTCTTGGTGTACTTAGCTTGGTTGATGAAGATCTCTTCTTTGGTTTATTTCATTTAGAGTCTAAGGAAGTAGATTAATGCTTCCATCATGCTCATCTTGAACTCATCCTATATAAGCTTAGTAAACTCTTGACAAAGAGCTTCATTAGTGGCACCAAATATAATGCATCAACATAGATTTGTATGACTAAGAGGTCATCAGCTTTTCTCCTTCGAAACAAAGTAGTATCTACATGTCCCTTAGTAAAGCCATTATTAATCAAAAAATTGCTTAATCTTTCATACCAAGCACGTGGGGCCAGTTTTAAACCATAAAGAGCTTTATGTAATTTAAAAACATGGTCAGGATATGCATGATCTTCAAAACTTGGAGGTTGTTCTACATATGCCTTTTCTGCTATGTATCCATTTAAAAATATATTTTTAATATCCATTTGAAATAATTTAAAATCCATGAAACATGTAAATGTTAGTAAAAGTCTAATTACTTCAAGTCTAGCAATAGAAGCAAAAGTTTCATCAAAATCAATGCCTTTCTCCTGATTGTAGCCTTTAGCAACTAGTCTAGCCTTATTCATAGTTACAATTCTTTTTCATCCAACTTATTCCTATATACCCACTTAGTTCCTATTATGGAAGTATTGGATGGTATTTCTACTAGTGTCTAAATCTTATTTCATTCAAATTGGTCTAGTTCTTCTTCATAGCATTTATCCAATTAGAGTTTTTTTGAGCTTCTTCAATACTTTTAGGTTCTATTTGAGACACAAAAGCAAGATAATCACATTCATTTCTAAGAGAAGATCGAGTTCTTACCCCTTTTGATGGATCACCTATGATTAGTTCCTTAGGGTGTCCATGAGCATACCTCCACTTCTTAGACAGGTCCTTGTACTTTGGTGAAGGTCTTGAGATTTCTTCTTCATCCTCCATGCTTTGATCTTACTCATTTTCTTTGGAAGGAGGATCATTCAAAGTCAACTTCTCAAGTCTTTGAATGCTTGTAACATCATTTGAAATATCCTCTTTTCTAAAGGACTTGTTAGTGGACTCATCAAATACAGCATGCATGGATTCTTTTATAATAAGTGTTCTTTTATTGAATACCCTGTATGCCTTGCTAGATGTCGAGTACCCTAAGAAGACACCTTCATCTGACTTGGCATCAAATTTGCTTAACTTATCTTTGCCATTATTTAATATGAAACACCAGCATCTAAACACACGAAAGTACTTAATGGTAGGTTTTCTTTCTTTTCCGAAGTTCATAGAAAGTTTTCATTAAAATCGGTTGGATTAAAACTCGATTTAAAATATAACATGCAGTGTTGATTGCTTCAACCCAAAAATATCTAGGGAGGTCATTTTCACAAAGCATAGTGTGTGCCATTTCTTCTAAAGTTATATTTTTTCTTTCTACTGCCCCATTTTATTGAGGTGTCTTAGGTGCAGAAAAATTATGTTCTATACCTTTTTCATTATAAAATTCTTCAAAATCCTGATTTTCAAATTTGGTTCCATGATCACTTCGAATGCAAACAATAGACGTACATTTTTTATTTGAAACTTTTTTATAGAACTTTGTAAAAGTAGAGAAAGATTCATCTTTATGAGCTAAGAACAAAATCAAAGTAAAATGTTATAAATCATAAACTATAACTAAATCATATCTCTTGCCTCCTAGGCTTGTGGTCCTAGTTGGCCCAAAGAGATCCATATGGAGTAGTTCAAGTAGTCTAATAGTTGAAATAATTCTTTAAGATTTGAAAGAAGTTATTGTTTATTTGCCATATTGGCAAGCATCATAAATCTTGTCTTTTTCAAATATAAGTTTTGGCAAATCTTTGACTAAATCTTTTTTGTATAATTTGAAAAGTAAATGCATGCTAGCATGTCCTAATCTATGATGCCATAACCAGCTAGTCTCATTGATTTTGGCATCCATTGCAACAGGCATTCACCATTTTGTATAGGAAGATTGTCAAGATCAACTAGATAGATATTACCATACCTATGTCTAATGAATTTCAGCCCATCATCATTAAGACTAGACACCATGTAAAGTGATGATTCAAAAATAACTTTAAAACCTCTATCACAAAATTGGCTAATGTTTAGTAAATTATGCTTTAAACCTTCTACTAGTAACATATTATTAATGAAAGTAAATGAAGAATTATGAACTTTACCAACACCAATGATTTTACCTTTTCCATTGTCCCCAAAGGTTACATTTCCTCCATTTAAAGCTTCAAGAGAGGTGAATTGCTTCACATTCCCATCATGTATCTTGAGCAACCACTATCAAGGTACCATATTCTTCTTTTCTCCTTAGTTGCAAGACACACCTGTAAAAAAGATCAAGTTGATGCTTTAGGTATCCAAGCCATCTTGGATCCTTTAGGGTTAGTAGTGAAGGTTCCTTTTGGAACCCAAACTTTTCTTGATTTGTTTATCTTTCTTAAATCACATTGATATGCCTTATGACTAAGTTAACCACAACTAAAACAAGTAATACTAGATGAAGCTAAAACAAAGAAATTCTTCAATAATTCTTGCTTCCTCTATTGTTTATAATCAAGTCCAGCCTTATCAAAAACAGCACTTTGATTGTTTAAAAGTAAACTTAGTTTTTTAAAACTAAAAGCAAACTTTTCAACAAATGGTTTTATCTTATCAAGCTCATCTTTCAGCTTCTTATTTTCTTGGGATAAGGTCTTGCATTCTTTAGAAAGTTTTTCTTTTTAAAACTTGATTTAAGCTTTTTCAAACTTTGTCTTTCTTCAATCAATGCATTTTTCTCATTTGAAAGCTTATTGCATTTATCTTTCAAATCAACATTTTCTTTTACCAAACTTTCTTTTTCTTTAGAAACTTCTTCATTTTTGGAAGATAATTCAAAAAATTGTTTCCTTAAATCCTTATGCTTTGACTTTAGTTTCAAATAATCATTCATCAATTCATCAAAAGCATCTTGTAACCCATCAAAAGTAAACTTACTTTTAGTTTCGAAACTTACCTCTTCTTCATTTGCCATGAGGCAAAGGTTGGAAACTTCTTGGTGCTCTTCTTCCGAACTAGAGTCCTCGCTTTTACTCCAAGTGGCCATCATAGCCTTCTTCTTAAATTTTCTCTTGCCCTTTTTGAGATGAGGGCAGTCCATCTTGTAGTGGCCCAGCTTCTTGCATTCAAAGCAAATTTGGCCTTTTTTCTCCTTCTCCTTCTCCTTTACCTTGCTTGACTCTCTTTTTATCTATTTCTTTTTCTTAAATCCTTGCTTCTTCTTTCTCAAGAATCTTTGAAATTTATGAGCCACGAGTGTAGTCTCATCTTCATCTTCATCTTCTCTGGACTCATCACTTGTGCTCTCTTTGGGAATTATGGATGCAAGGGCTATAGTCTTCTTCTTTTTATCATTTTCAGCCATCTTTTGCTTTAGGGATGGCTCATAAGTCATGAGAGATCCCAAAAGCTGATCCAATGGTAGCATATCTAGATCCTTGGCTTCTTGGATCTCCATCACTTTCGCATCCCATGATGTTGGAAGGGATCTGAGGATTTCATTCATAAGTTTAGCATTAGAATAAACTTTGCCTAGTCCTTTCAAGCTATTGATTATGTTAGTGAACCTAGTATACATTTCAGAGATAAATTCAGTAGGATCCATCCTAAATATTTCATAAGTATGTGCAAGCATATTAATTTTAGAATTTTTTACTTGATTTGTACCCTCATGGATAACTTCAAGTGTGTCCCATATCTCCTTAGCTAAATTACATACTGAGATTCCATTGAATTTGCTAGGGTCTAAAGCATAAAATAGCAAATGAAAGAGAATGGTGCAGGTGGTTTGACATGATCCTACACTAGGCATGCAAACAATGGTGGGAGCAGAAAGGATTTTTAAAATATTTTTAAAAATCTGCACAGCGGAAATCTGCTCCACCCAGAAACTAATCTAATTCTAGTTGCAAATAGGCATATAGGAAAATATAAAATATTTGTAAAATATTTGAATTAAAAATCTATTCATGCATGATTAAAAAAAACTTTTTCATACCTTATTCCGGCTAGAATAACTCTGGGATAAAGCTGGAATAGGCAGGAATACCTGGAATAAATCTATTCCAGCCTTCTTCCTCCTTGGGCTAAGAAGTGCTCTATTTTTGGCTTTAAAAATGGTGTCGGAACACCACCTTCCGGACCTCCGTTTGCTTCCAAATTTCAGCAGCGGCAACTTGGACAAGTGGTCTTCGATTTTCAATTGAAAGCTGCAAGAAAATGTCAGCCACAAAATTATAAAAATTTATCAAAGTTTTCTGCCAGATTTTCTGTAGCAGAACTGGGCAGCAGGCTTTGGCCTTCGATTTGGAGCAGCTGGAGCGATCCCGGCTCGCGTGGCTTGCTCGTAGGAGTAGAAGGGTACTCCCTCTAGAGGGGAGACGTGCTCGGGGCTCTCGGATCCCTCTTCACACGCGGTGCTAGCCGCTGGAAGAAGATTCGGCCACAGTGAACGGCAGCAACTGGGCTTGCTGCAGTCTTGGGTTTGAGCACTCAATTGGACAAGGAAAAGGGCCTTGAAACTCTTCCTCACACACTCCAAATCCCAGCCTAAAAGAGCAAACTCTAAGCTCTCAATCAGGGGGTCTCTCAACCTCTCAAAGAAAGAACACCCAGGTGCAATATCATAGTGTTCTCATGGCTGAAAACTCTATTTGAAATAGGGGACTGTTGGAATTTTTATAGGACAGCAGGGAGAGGGAGGTGGAGAGACGGGGAGGCCAAGAGGCAGCAGCTGCCAAACACCATTAAACCAGCAAATAAACTAGCGGGTGGGAGGAGAAGAAGAGATGTCGCCCAAGGGTGGATCTTCGATCGTTTGGCCTCCTCCAGCGAAAGGAAATTTCTAACGCAAGAAAACGCGTAAAACGGCTGGGAGAAGAAAACACCGGTTCAAAAGAAACCGGTCCATAAACCTTAAACCAATTTGGTTCAAACCCATTGGTTCAATTAACCAATGGTGGTTCAATCCAATTGAACCGATCCGAGCCTAATAAAATTGGTTCAATTGGTTCACAACCAATTGGAGGCCAAAACGAACTCCGAATCAGTTCAAAACTGATTCAGAAAAATCTTGGCGCAGTGCTGGTCAGCCCGGAATAATTTATGGTTGACACAAACAAGGGCAAGATGGGAAAAAGAGTGCTCAAAAAATACTATGACCATAAAATCGAGATGATTCCCAATCATAATCGATATCCGGATCATAGAGTAATCCTCTATGGCGTGTGACCTCATAGGTTCGAACCTAAATGGTAGCACTAGAATAAATCTAGTACCAGCACAGGAAACCATCTAGCAATGGGTCCCGGCGTCCGGATAGGTCGAAGATGCGGGAGCAAACTATTGAACCTCTGGCATATGGTTACCGTATAATTCATCCCTTTGACCTCTAATGCTCAGGACGACTGAGATTGGGCTACAAACCCAGACCGAGTCAGTCGACTACGTGTCTCAACCTCGCAAGCCTAGTGACTCTTCACTAGGGCTACCCCGGCCGAGGATTTGCTAAATTGAGATACTGCGAGACATTCAATCCAAACTATTTGGACATGTCAATTCCATCTTGGTCCATCACTGCTCCACAAGTACTTGCCTGTACCCAGAAACCTTCCATCACTGGATTAAAAATCCGGGTAGTCCGGCACCAAAGCACAGGGAGTTGCTTGCAAGCTACCGTGATGACCTCAGGTCGAAGGGACACATATACCCATATCTAATCGTGAGTATCCCTTTGGCAGAAAAGGGACTGCACGGAGTCACGTTCAATGAGATATCACATATCCCACTTGTAGATCACATCAGTGTCACCACACTCATTTGGTCAAGAGGACAACCAAACGATGTGAACTACAACAACCTATACTTGATATATTGCCGTCCAATACAATATATCCTTTGGTTGTGAACAAGGTTTAAGGACCACTCGATACATCCTCTCTGTATCGAAGTCAGTGTAGTCCTAAGGACTTCATCACATGGAAAGAGTTCATTTCAGGGAAATACAATATGTGATGAGCTACCAAAAAAATAATATTTTATTAATTCAAAGAAAGAGTACAATACTTAGCTTAACCGCCTACAACCCAGGCGATTGGCTTTGGGACACAATTCCCAATAGCAAATTCATAACCTTAGCATTTAATTTTGCTTATTTATTGTCATTCTCATCCCAATCTTCTTCAAGTTTGGGTATGGAAATACCATTAACCATAATGGTGGGTGAATGAGGACCTTCAATGATTACTCTCCAAAGATTATAATCTATAGATTGAATGTAAATACGCATGCATATTTTTCAATATGTATAGTTTGTGCCATTGAACAATGGTGGATGGTTTGAAGCTTGCCCTTCGGCAATACAAGCACCATATTGGGCTGCTATGATCTTTTACTAAAGATCGTTGGACCTCTTTACTAAGTACCAAGCTCTAGTACCACTTGTTGCCCAACGAAGCAACCCAAGAGGGGGGTGAATTGGATTTTAAAATTTTTTTACAAGAATGTGCCAATTTAAAAATGATAAATGTGCTTTGTGCAATGTGACTATGTCAAGCAAATACAGTGAATGAATAAGAGCAAATAATAAAGAAGAGCAAGCATAAAAATATAAAGTTTTATAGTGGTTTGGTGGACTCCAAGCACCTACATCCACTTTCCAAATATCCCTTGAAAATTTTACTATAATCCTTAAAGATTATAGCCAACTTGTTTTAACCAGGCTCACAAGTCAAACCCTTATTGGTTTTGTCACTTAGGCTCACCAACAACCTTTACACAAGCTACTCTTAGCTAAACACTTCCAATTTCATGCTTGGAATGGACTCTCACTAGTTTCAACACCCTTGAAACTAGTTTCAACTCAAGTACAAAAGAATAAGAGTAAGTAAAACCAAAAGGCTCTTTCAAAGAGCTGAAAAGTGGTCATTAAATATCTTGAAAGATTCTTCTTGAGTTGTCTTCTTGGTGAAAAGCCTTGAAGGATTGATGGTTGTTGAGAATTGAAAGCTATCACTCAATGCTTGCTTTTCACTTTTGTATGCTAACCCTTTTTTTGAAGATTCTCTTGAGTACATAGTCAATGTGCTTGTTCTTTTTCCCTCTCTTGTTAATTCAATATGTTCTCTGAGGAATAAATACTCTAAAACTTCTAAAAAAACCATTTATGGCCATTGGAGATAAGAAACTATCCATTTGAAACTTAAAAATAAATTTGCAGCTTTGAAAATATAGCCATTATTGTGCTATCAGGGCTACTTGAGTCGACAATTAAGGTGGTGAGTCGATACTTAGGTCGACACTTGCTTTTAGTGAGTCAACACTTAAAGTGGCCTAATATACCATTATTCTATATCTTTACAATCTCAGGCCTTGAGCTGATCTGTGAGTCAATACCTGACTTTCTTGAATCGACACTTAGGTCAACACTTGAGATGTGTGAGTCAATACTTGAATTGAGCCTTGAAACCAATGTTCTATACTTTTTATTCTCAAGCCATGAGCTGATCTTTGAGTCGATACTTGATCTCCTTGAGTCGACACTTAACAGTCTTGAGTCGACAATTGGGTCGACACCTGGCATGCCAGCTAAAAAATTTTGCATGCCAAGCTTCTAAAACTTTTGATACTTAGCTGGGTGTCGACACTTGAGTTCCATGAGTCGACACTTGAAGTGTTCCACTAAAGAAAAGTGTTCCAAACTTGATCTTTATGACTTAGAATGAATCTCTTCCACTTTATCTCTTAATTTTTTACTTGTTCATCAATCTTCATGGTTTTTTTGCTTCTTGAAGATGACCAGGACTATTGAAACTTTACTTCTCTTTTTGATGGTCTTAACATACTCTTTGATCCATTCAACTTGTTACCTGAGTTGCTTAAAAACATACTTAAACAAATCATTCGTATCCCTTACATACTCAAACATTTTGCTTATCATCAAAATCAAGCCCTAGGCCAACAGATAGAAATGTAAAACTATTATCCATATATCCATTGCCATAAAACTCACTAATAAGATAAATAAAACAACCTTTGCCCTTTCTTTTTATTTCAAAACCATGTTCAAATAACAAAGATATATAAATAATATTTTAATGATTTTTGGTATGTAATAATAGTCTACTAATTCTAAAACATTGCTCAAAGGTGCTTTTAATATATAAGTTCTTATAGCTTTAGCCTAGATAGACTCTCCACTAGCACCAATTAGCTCGAAGTCACCCTTCTCCAGCTTCTTTGTTCCTTGTGTCTATGCAACAATTTGCATAAGTGAGAACCACATGCATTATCTAAAACCCTAGAATCTGAAGTAGAAGTACTCAATGAAAAATTGATTTCTATTACATACAAATCTTTATCAGATGCAACATTTGTATTCTTTTGTTGCTTCACACTTGCAAGATATATCTTGCAATTTCCCTTCTAATGCCCATCTTTGTTGCAATAAAAAAGTACCTTTGACAGAGACATCCTTTGCGATCTTCTACTTGGAGATGATAGCCTTAGGATTTAATTTTTTCTTTTTTTGAACCCTTCTTGCCTACTTTTTTCTTGGCAAGCTCATTTACCAATAGAACAAGGGTCTTTTCATTCTTGAAATGGATCTTAGTTATATTCAATATAATAAGTAGCTTTGGCAGAATTGTATTCAATTTATTTATATGATAATCAATCAAAAACTAAGATAATGAATCAAGAAGTGATTGCATGATCCAATCCTAGCTCAACTTACCATCCATAACAAAATTCAACTGACCTAATCGAGTAATTAAGTTAAACATTTTGAGCACATAAATTTGTATAGATGTGCCCTCTCTCATTCTAGTGTGAAATAGTAGCTTGGATATCTCACACTGAGTAGTTCTACTTTGCTCACTATATAACTCTCTAAGATTAAGTATGAAATGTGGATCCATGATTTCATGTTGCTTATGCAACTCATTATTCATGAAGGCTAACATGTACACTTGACTGTTATGGTATCATCTTGCTACTTATTAAAAGTGGTTTTTTCCTTCTTTGTAGCATCATCCTTTATCAAATCATGATCAAAAGCATCAAGAATATAAGAGATTTTCTCTTGCATGAGAACTATTCTCAAGTTCTTCAACCAGTCCACATAGTTTAGCTTGGTCAGCTTATTGGCATCAAGTATACCTCACAATGAAAGTGAAGATGCCATGATGTAGATAAATTTACAAGACAAAAACAATGCATAAGTGGACTAATCATGATAACATGTACAATTAGTTGAGGTTTTTGTCTAATCATATTTTTCACTTATTTGGTCCCATAATCCTTTAGTATGGAAACTCAGAACCACGTTAAAAGATTTCTTAATGGGGTTGAGATCCCAATTCTTTATAAAAGTCTTGTGGATGATATAATGAATGTTTATGGGTTTAAAGGTAGATAACTCTTATTAATTGCATCTCATGCAACTCTCAATATATCTTTTGTCTTTAAAATAGGCTTATGGGTAGCACAACAAACTATAACATTTTAGTTAAGTTATACCATTTATTTGTATATAGTCATATTTGAATAATTCCATCATTGTGGATAGCACAAAAAGACCGCATCATCCAAAGATTTCATAAGCATCTTTATGCACTGAGATAACATCTTATCAATCCCCATAGTAAGCCTTGTGGATAACATAACAAACTCTATAAATTTTGATATACTCTTTTGGCTTTGCATGATGGAAGGCATGGGTAGTGTTCTTAATACTTTCTCATCATGACTTAATATGATTTTATGAGAGACTTTGTTCTATTTGGTCTCATGCACATCCTAACATGCATATTTATATCACAAGCATAATATACATTTTTAACTACCATCACGCAATTCATAACATTTATATAAAGCATGAAATTAAACTACTTATCTTATTCTAAATGTGATATCATTTATATATATGTCACAAATGAATTATGATATTTAATTTTATGAGTCCTAGGCCCATCTAGGATGCACTTGCATTTTTTGTTCGATTTTTGGACCAACTAGCATTGAATTATGATTTGGACTCAACTCTTGGCCCAATTTTATATTTTGTTTTTTACTTGAGTCAATCATATGTCAACATTTTATTTAAATTAACTTGAATTCAAGTTGTAGCCAACTATAATTCTATTCTTGTTTTAAGTCAACTAGAATTCAACTCCTAGTCCAATTAGGTTTATGAAAATCTAGTCAATGTAAAGTCCTTATAATCCTAAGCCAATTAGGATTATGAAATTCTAGTTACTTGATAACTCCAAATAACAAGAATTCTAATCTAATTAGGATTATGAATTTTAGTTGACTTCCAATTCTCAATTAACAAGAATTCTAATCTCATTAGGATAATAAAATTCTTGTTGACATGAATTTAAATTCTTTTACAACACTAATTGTAATTCTTATCCAATTCAACTTTCAACACAATAGAAAGTCCAAAATCCTAGATTTTGATTAAAGCATCTTTCGATCTTTCATGAAATCAAATTAAGGCATGTGAATTCACGATGTCATGATCAATTTTTGGATGGTGGGAGAGGGAATTTAGCATTCCCCAATTGCACCCCTGCCATAGCAATAAATGTTTCGCACATCATATGTGTGAGGCAGCTTCTCCATGGGAAATCTCTCAGTAGGATATTTCCCAAACTTGTCACACAAGTTATCAATCCATGGCATCTCATCCCAAAGTTTGATCATGCACAAAACAATTTTGTTTTACAATTGATGCAACAAATTTGCAATTAACATTATCCATGACCAAATTATAGAATATTATGAATTAGATCTATTCTATATCACAAAAATAATATAAAATTTACTTGAATTAAAGAATGGCTCTGATACCATTGTTGGGATTTGGATTCATAGTGAAAGATGGGATTTTAAAATTTTTACATGAGTTTAATAATTGAAAACACATGATCTAAATCCCTATATAGGAACACCTTGATAATTACAATCAAACATAAACCAAATAGCAACCAAAAAAGAGAGAAGAATAAGCATACCTCTAAGAAGATCTTAGATTATTTGTTGCTTGATTGATTTTCACTAGGCATCAAATTGAATGCCCTTCAATGCTAGTCTATGCAAAAATTGATCAAGGACTTCTCTCAAAACCACTTGGCCAAAATCCTTCTCAAGGATCCCGCCTACCTCTCCCCACGTGAATCCTCTTTTGGCATCAAGCCCCTAGGGCATCCCAACTCTTGGGTGTTAAACACTTTATAACATGAAAGAGTTCATGGCGTGATAGACTCTTGGGCATCAACCCCTTGGTGTGAAATCCCCTTTATGTGAAAACCCTTGGGGCATCAGGTGTCCTTAGGTGCAAGAACTCTTGACATGTGAAACCCCTTTGGTGCTCAAATAATGGTGTGGAGACTCCTTTTTAGCATGAAGTCCCTTGGGGTGTGAGGAGATCTTGGCATTAAAACTTGTTGGTGCAAACCCTTTTTTCATTGAGAAGTCCTAGGCATTAAAACCTCTTGGGGGGTTAGGATTTTATTAGGGTTAGGTCTCTTAGGGAGTTAGGAATATAACATGTGCTATCATGTTTATTTTAGCCCTCTAAGATTTCTCATAAATCCATAACTTTAGTAACTAATTCAATTAGGTCCTCCTAAGTCCAAATTAGATAAGTTACTAATCTCATGTCCTTGATTATGATTTCGTTAGTGTGTGGCCTATTGGATTCTACATCTAGCCAGCAGTAGGTCTAGCCTCGTGTCCACTTAATTCAATTAAACTCTCCTAATTAATTAGGCCCAAAAGATATTAAGCACTATTATTAATTAGAACTCTACTAAATAATTGCTAAATTAAATTCTTTAACTCATAAGAACTTATAAGTCAAGATTGATGTCTAACAAGGTATTATGACTAGCTAAAAAAATAAAATTTTATTGGAATAACCAAAATACCCTTCTATAAAAAGTTACAATACAATTAAATCCTACAATCCCATAATATCCTAAATAAACCATGAACATGGAATCAGGTCAAGCCCAAATACTTGTCCATATATATCTCGATCTAATGCTAACAACTCAATTGATGAAATATTAGAAACTCTTTCTAATTTTCATTCTACTTTGGCTGAAGACTCCTTAAGTCATCATTCAATGAGATCATATGGAATATTCTCTCATCTTATAAGGAGTGACCTATTTCTCGTTGACCACTCACAACCTCCATATACACTTCACCATGATTAGAATATTCAATATATATTTAAAGAGTCATGCTAGGATATGGACCAAGCCATATATCTATATACAAAAGGTATCATGATGATCTTAAGTGTAAGAATTACTTGTACCACTCCCACTAGAGAATCATCTATTGACAGGTTTGTAAGACTTCATTAGATGTTCTCCATGTAGGTTAGTTTAGTGAACTTATTCTCCAATGAGCACTCATATTCTTATAGTAATGTCTCCGTAGAAGTGATTATGAGATCAATCACCCTCTCTTTAAAGTATACATAAGATGTGCCAGTCTTACCAATATTGTTAATCTTGGACTCAATAATCCTACAACCAGAAATATTTTAAATTTAGGCTATCAAGATTTTATCTCTTACTAGCATGATCTCATGATGGCCTTAAAATCATTGTCTTAATTCATGAGATTTATCATAATCTTAATTAAGTCATAAATGAGATAATAAGATATAGAATATGATAAAATATAATATTTCATATTATCAATAAATAATTAATGTCATATTTATAAGTAGGAAGATAAAATAGAAAAGTTGATTATATCATCTATGCAATTGGCTTGCAGGGCACTATTCCTTTAGACCCTCCTCCCTTCTCCACTCCAACCTGATCTATAGCACTAATAAACTAGGGTGTTAGATTCCTTGTAGATGGAGTAGTTGAAACTGAAGCTACTAAGCAGCTTGAGCTACATCGCATCCACTTATAGTGGTCTAAATAGCTCCTTAGGGGTTGTTTGGATCCTTGAAGTTGAAGTCTCATTTTAACTTAAGTCAAATTGCAACTTAAATTGTAGTAGCTGACTTACAAAGAAGCTTACTTCTTATTCATGAAGTATAGTTTAGAGGAAATAGGGCTTCTCTAACATCTCTAACAAATATTCCAACAAATACCTTGCAAGTGGATAGCAAGTTAGAGCACTTGATGTACATAGAAAGAAGGATATTGTAGATGAAGATGTGAATGTCAAAGCTACCAATGGAGAAGGCTTGACTACGGACATAGGCATCCATAGAGAGAGAAGTGGGCAATGATGAAAGTGTTGAGGAGGGTAGAAGATGAAAGAGAGAGGTGGGGCAGGGTGTTAGGAAATGTATCATAAAGCCAATCATCTAGGTTGTAGATAGTTGGCTCTTTATAATTTGTACATGAATTATTAATAAAATAAAAATTATTTTTAGTAGTTCATCTCTTTTTGCATCTTTTTTCGAACTCCTTTAAGATGACGTCCTTAGAACTATTTTAATTTGATAAAGAAAGATTTATCGAGTAGTTCTTAAATATGTTCATTACCAAATGATACGTTGTTATCCAGAACGACAACATTTATCAAGTATAGGTCATTGTATACCATATAGGATAGTTGTCCTCATAACCAAGGAGTGTGGAGATACTGGTATGGCATGTAGGTGAATGTAGGAGTACATTGCACTGAACATGACTAACTCTATAAAGTACTCTGCTTGAAGAGTATCTCTCAGAAGGATATGGGTATAAATATCTTTTCGACCTGAGATCACCATGATGACTTGCAAGCAACTAATTATACTTAAGTATTGGACTACCTGAATTTCTAATCCAGTGATGGAAGGTCAGTAGGTATAGTCAAGTACTTATTAAGTTAGTATATGAGTCAAGATAGAATTGACCACTCCAAGATATTAGAGAAATACTTACTATATTTCAATTTAGCAAGACCTTAGCCAGGATAATTCTTATAAAAAAAATCATATAATTTGTTTGGTTAAGACACATCTGGATGTACTATTCAAAAATTGATAATTGACTCTCAAGTCATCCTGAGCATTAGGTTAAAGAGATGAATTATATGTAAACCATATGTCTGGGTTCTTGAATGTTGCTTCACGAACATTCGACCTATTCGAACATCGGGCACCATTACTAGATGTTGTATTGATTAGTTTAGAAATTAGTTTCTAGGATACTGACTTAATATTCGAACCTATAGGATCATATACATAAGAAGTTTCTAACTGATCATGATGGCTGATTAACCATTAAGAATCGTTTAATAGCAAAATTATAAATATGATTAATCCTATATAAATATTATAAATTAATAATTAATTAATAATTAGATGTCTAATTAGCTTAATTTGATTGAGCAAAAAGGTTTAGGTCAAGCCTAATTGAATCTTGTTCAATTGGATTTTACTTGATTAGGTTATTCGATGATTTGATTGCTAAGAATTTCTAATTTAAGTTTGATTCAGACTTAGGCTCAGTTAATTATACATGTAATTGAGATTTAATTAAGTCTAATTGGGACCTAATTGGATTGGGTTCAAGTTGGTTAAATTAGTTATAATCAAATTAATATTAGTTCCTAACTAATTTTGGTCAAATCCTAACCTAGTCTAACTTGTTTTCTTCCCTAAAGATTCTCCACGCCATCCTATGATTTTTTTCATGAATTATCTATAAAAAACTTAATTTTTTTTATCCTCCCTCATTTCCATTTAGATTAGGATTGGTTTGAAGTAAATCTAGATTTATTTGGATTTAATTGGAGGAGTTTTATTTAGAATAAAACTCCTAGTCCTATTCAAATTGCATCACAATATCCTAATCTAATTTCTCCTCTAATCAATGAAATTTTAATTTAAATTTTAATCATTTATGCAACATTAAGAGGCCTATTACAAGGTGAATTTTGAAGTGAAATTGCCAAAAAAATAAGAGGGAGGGGGTGTGAAAATCAAGATAGGCATGAAGGAGTTTTTCTTGGATTTTAATGCTAGGTCTTCTAAGGAGATGGAAAAAGAAAATAAAAGAGAGTCTTTTAGATTTTGTTTTCCTCCACCCTTGATCCTTTTTATCCTCCAATTCTTAATCTTCTTGGAGGCTTCAAGAAGATCCAAGAAATATTTTTTATTCAACATCTAGTGGCCTTCACATGGATTTAGCGGTCTGAGAAGGTTTATCACATCGAAGCATCATATCGATGAATCATAGAGGCCAGACATCCTGTGCAGCATGAAGTAACATGAAGAGCCTCACCATATATCATCAAAGTGGCGATAATTGATTGATAATTAGGTATGAAATTAGATTTCATATTGTTTGTAGATATGTTCTACAACGTGTATTGGTTATATCGATACATGCTATTTTATTTTTATATTACATATCATATTAGATCCTTGTAGGGTTTATTAGATTTGATCTATATATATATTTTTTTGTTTAAAATAGTTTTAAAACATATATACTTTCACTACAATTATAAAAAAATTATTTATGAAATCCTAGGTGATTTCCAACATAGGGGCCCATAGGCAACACATGGAAGCATAGATGTCAAGGGGATGGGCTGCATGGAGAAGGATGAGACAAAGCAAAGGAGAAGGGAAGAGAAGGAAGAAAATCCTGTTTTTATATTTAAGATACCTACTTGTACAACTACAACACATCTTGCAATCATTTTAATTGCAAGTCCACCAACCATAAGATAGCCCTGAGTTGCAACCCAAAAGAAACTTAACTTACTATTCAATTTGAGCTATAAACATCCAAACAAGCAAGCTAGCTTGCACATGTAATTTGAGCTGCTTGCAACTCCCCTGATAAGACTCCAAATAATACCTAAATGTAGCTTATGCAACTCTATGAACTCATATTTATTTGTTCTTACCAATTTACTTTTTTCATATTCTATTTTATTTTTATTGGCATTATCTTCGTTTTTCATGCATTGCAAATGCTTATTTGTTAGTGTTTTAACATAGCCTATACCACACTAGGAACTCATATCAGGGTAAAAGTAAAAAAAGCTAGAATTAACCCAAGATCCATAAAGCTAAGCTAGGGCTAAAGAAAATCTAGCAAGGGTAAGCTAATCCTATAAACTATTCTAAGGTAGTATTAAGAGTAACTACCATCACTAATACAATACCTCATATAGAAGCCATCAAATCAGTCATAGCTATAGCATTAAAATTTAAAGTAATTTGTGCAAGCTATTCAACAATAACCTACATATTCATTACTAAATTGAAGTTGAAGTTTGAGTCAAGATGCATTTTAATCACCAAAAGTTATATTTCTAATAACAATTTGACATTTATAACCAATTAAGCAAAACCTTTGATGGTTACCTATAATTCTCTAGGGAATCCAGAATCATAAGCTATTGTTTTCATTAATTATTGCGAAAGGATTAAGGACTACAATATCACCAAAGTTTTGGAGACAGAGTTGTTAGAATTTAAAAGAACTTTAAATATAATGGAGATGTACCTGAAAAGAAAAGTGATCTTTAAGAATTATAGGGCGACAAATCTAGTACATATATCACCTTCGCCATGTTGAGGTAGTCGGGGGCAAAGGGCTACTTCTTGCCCTTGCATGAGAGCAATTGTTGTTCACTTTTCCGAGAAAAGGAAGAAAAAGAAAAAAATCCACCTGGACAATATTTTTGCTCAAGAAGAAAAATCGAAAAAGAAGGAAAATGAAAAAGAAAAGAAGATGGTGGATGAGCCTAAATATCTCAACAACCTAGCCTTGCTAAACCTCAAATCAGTTCAAAATTCAAAACTCAAATGAATCCAACAACATTTGCCCTCTTTACAGCATTTTCCTTGTGGGTATAGATCCTCTAAGGTGCAAAATTTGCACCATAGGGTATTGTACAAGCATGGATGAAAGCCGTGGAAAGGAGAAAATCCAATAGTAAGGAAAGAATCCTTCTTTTGAAAGGCTTTAATGATCCAAATTTAAAGACTTAACTCCTCCCTTCTCTTGTTAAAACATGACTCCCATTAAAGTTAAAATCAATTTATTGACTCTTCTCCTCTCCTCTCATGTTAAAACAAATTTAATGACCTTCTCATATCTCTTCTCCCCTTGAATCTTTCTCAACTAATAATATTCATAGAGAAGATGCTACAAGCCTTTGCCGCCATCATTCACTATCTTCATCACCATGTCGGCAAAGATTCATTCCATATTTATCATCATTATTCCAAAAATCCCTATTTCTTCCACATTCCATTTGCTATATTTTATAAGCATTCATTAGTATTTTATTGCAGAACAAGTGCTTGTGGAAATGCCTAAGAGAGATTATAGCTTTTTTTTGAGGGGGGACATCAGAAGATGGAAATGAGAATACAAAACTAAAAAGTTTCAAGGTTCACTCCATATAAATCACCATTGTTTCCAAAATTCCTATTTCTTCCATGTTCTGTTGGCTATGCTTTATATGGATTCATTAGTATTTATTGCGTAGCAGGTGTTTGTGGACATGCCTAAGAGAGATTATAGCTTTTTTTGTGGAACATTGGAAGATAAAAATGAGAATGCAAAATAACTAAGAAGTATCAATCTAATAGTTTAACTTGTTTATAAATTTTTTTTTTTAAAAGTAACTGAGAAGTATGAATGTTCATATTACAGCTACATGTGATGATGTATGACATGCATCGCATGGCCGCATCTGTGCATCACTGTTTATCATGCAATGGATGGTATGTGCAATACACTGCATTGGTGCACTACAAAGGATCTACGCTCTCATATTATAGTGCATTATATTGTTTGGCCTTGTTATCACCTAGAAAAATTATTTTTGTAGTAAAATAAAGAAAGAGTCTAGTGTACCATCAATGAAGTAATGGAAAGAATGATATGGTAGATATTTTGTAATAATGTAATGATTGTGCAAGAAGAATATTGTAAAGAGAGAGCCCAATATAGCACTAATAAATATTGGAGCAAAGAAAAATTGTTTGGTCTAATATGAATGCTTATCGTCTATGTCAGGTATAGGAACAAAAAGAAGGGTCTTAAATCAAACCAATATATGGAAAATGTTTGTTGTGCAAATAATCAATATCATATTGACTAATTTATTGTACAAACAATATGCAGGCATTTATTTGTCCAAAATAATTATTATCATATTGACTGATTTATTATACAAACAATCATCTTATATTTGTTTGAAATCTTTTTTTTGCATGTTGTTACAAATATTTAGTTAATTTATGCTAATGTGCAGGAGGTCTATTATAGCAGATAATCAAGTTGATTAAAATATAGTTATTTCTCATGATTTTCATGGATGCATCCCAAAAGTAGGTATGGAATTTGAATCTAAAAATGATGCATATGAATTTTACAATCATTATGGATGGGTATTGGATTTAGTATTTGAAGAGACTATGCAAACAAATATCAAAAGATTGGTCGAGCAACCTCTAAAAAATCTGTATATTGTAAAGAAGGTTTTTGAGTTCTAGACAAACATGATGATTAGATAAAGAATCATCATGTTGAATGATGGCACCTATGCTTATTAAGTACGAGAAAAATAGGAGAAAATTTCAAGTTGAAAGCTTTGTGGTAAAGCATAACCATCCTCTTCATATTCTATCATGCTCTCACATGATGCCATCCCAATGTAAAATGCCAGAAGCCTAGACATATGAAATTGATCTAACAAATGATGCCAATATTAGGTTTAAGGATTCTCATGAAATCATGAGTAAGCATGTTGGCAGTAAGGCCAATATCGAATACACTAAACAAGATCAAAAAATATCCTTCGAACTGGACAACAATGAAAAATAGAACATGAAGAAGCTAGAGCACTGATGAAGTATTTTCAAAAGCAATTATTAAAGAATCCTCCCTTTTCTTATATGGAACAATTAGATGCTGTTGCGGCGACTTCTCCTGGATCGAGTCCGGTAGGCTGTGCTGGAGTTCTCCTCGCCTGGTAGACCTGCAATAAAGTCCCCGAGGCACCGGTGATGTTACGGTGGAGGACCCTCCGATGCCTAAGTTAGCAGGAGTTTGAAGACAACAGAATGGAGGAATCAAAGAGATAGCGTAAGGAGAGGGAAGAGAGTCCTTAGCCCAAAATGGGGTCCCCTGGGTACCTTATATAGGCACGAAATAGTCCAAAATTTGTTAGGGAGGAGTCCAAAAAAGATCGATCTGCCCCTAGGAGAATCTGGCGAGTGGCCACATGGCGTCCGGATAGGACAGCATCGTGGGAGTAGTGGGCAATACCGCTGATGTTGTAGGAGTCCGTTGTAACAGAAAGGGGTCTCTATAACCCTTTGGGTTATGAAGCATGTCTGTCGGATGTTGAGCGGGAAGGCCAGTTCGATGGGTCGGACTTTCGAAAGAGAGCAATGGGCCGAATCTCAGCAGGAGCAGGCTGTCGGACCTCTACTCCGGTAGGTCGAACCTTCGAAGGGGAGCAGTAGGCCGGACCTTAGCAAGAGCGGGCCGTCGGGTCTCTACTCCGGTGGGTCGGACCTCCGAAGGGGAGCAATAGGCCGGACCTCAGTAGGAGCGGGTCGTCGGACCTCTACTCCGATGGGTCGAACTTCTGCTGGGGTGTTCGTTAGAGCTTTAAAAGAGCGGCCCGGTTCAGTATGATGGTGAGCCGTTAGGGTATAATAGATGCTAACAAAAATAACTAATATGTTTTGGGTAGATGCTAAGATGATTATAGATTATGGTTATTTTGGTGATGTGATCTCATTTGATACAACATTTAAAACTAACAAAGAGTTCTGCCTTTTGCATCCTTAATTGGTTTTAATCATCACAGGGAGATGGTCATTTTTGGAGTAGCTCTTCTATATGATGAAACTATTGAGTCATTTCAATGGTTATTTGAGACTTTTCTTGAGGCAATGTTAGCAAAGAAGCCAAAAACTATTTTTACGGATCAAGATGTAGCCATGGCAAAAGTATTTTCATTAGTGATGCCAGAAGTATATCGCTGGTTATGTACATGACATATGAAGCAAAATGCCCTCAAGTACTTAAATCATTTATTTAGGTACAATAGTGATTTTAAAAAAAACTCAAGACATGCATCTATAAATGTGAGGAGGTAGAGGAATTTCTAAATTTATGAGAGGTTATACTTAAGAAATATGACCTTAATGAAAATAGTTGTTGAAAAAAATATTTGAATTGAAAAAGAAATGGGCCATATCACATGTTAAGTAGAGTTTTTTAGCAAGTATGAGAAGTACCCAGTTAATTGAAAGTTTTTATTCTCGCTTAAGAAACTATTTAAAGTGGGATATGGACTTGATATGATTTTTCAAACATTTTGAGAGGGAAGTTGAAGATAAGAGACATAAAGAATTAGGGAGAAGGTGGTGGCTATCCATTCCATCATAAATTAGGGTTACAATATACATACTTATACCAAGTACATAGACCAAAACCTATTCCAAAAACTTTCTAGGCTAACCCATACATGAAATGACTCACTCAACCCAAGTCTTGCATGCTCTCATCCCCATGTTCTAAACCCGGTCCAAAGTTGGGTTAGCTTCCTTAGAGATCCAATTTTCATGGGCCTTGAGCTCTCAAGGCCCCAAACCCTGGGCCTTAAGACCATAGAGGGCTAAACCTTCACCCTAGGACCAAACTAGTCCTATTTCTAGGATCCAATCCGGTCCTAGTCCTAAATCCAAACTGGTCCTAGAATCCTAGAGTGACAAGAAGAAGTGAATTGCTTAGCCGACTCCTTTTTATTTTGTCATGGAAAATTGAGTGGGAGGGCACCATCTTGGAGAGTCCTTTTGCTTTACTTATCTTAATATTAAGTGGCGCCAATTTTGCTTTCTTTTGGCCGACCAAAAATAATAAAACACATAGCATGTGGGATGTCCAAACAAAAGTGACATGGCATGTGTTCTTGTCCCAAAATGAAATATCCACATGGTGTTGTTCCAATGACATGTCCAAACAGGATATGTGTTGATGTCCAAATCCTTGAAATGGTGGTGCCAAGAAGAGATTGTGACTTGGGCTAGCATATAGGTTGTCTCGAGTCTTCAATTGGGTGCACATGGGATATTGTGTTGGGTCCCCTCTTGTAATATAGGACTTAATGACTCAACTAATTACATGGACTCAACAAATAACTAACCACATGATTTAACCAACTAATAACTAATTGAACCAACCATACTTAATTAGGCTTTCAAATAAAAATCCAATTAAAGTTGGTAAAAAGGGCTAATTAAATTAGACCACTAAGATCCCAATTGGATAAATAGGGTTTGACTTAATTGGGGTTTCGACTCAATTTGGTAAAAGGGTTTTAATCCAAAAAAAACAAAACCCTAATTATAGTTGGTGGTTTACCCTAACTAAATCAAAAGAATAGAATTTAAAATAAATATTTACATGATAAATAGGGTTTGGGTTCAGGGTTTTATTCACAAGTGATCCACAGGGATGTCGGTTCAACATGTCGATTTCTTTTAATCCTAGTGCCCGCAATAATTCTCCCCAGGTGGGAGGAACTCGATCCTATCGAGTATGGGTCAATTCTACTATTATAATACTCTAGTAAGTCAGGGGCAACTCTCTGCAAGTCCTCTCTGGTGATCCAAGAATCATCATACTCAAGTCATCCTTGCCAAAGAACCAGATATCGCTTGTAATCTTTGCTCTGGGTAGCGATGATCTTGTCATCCAAGATCCGTTCGATCTTGTCTTTCTGAGCTGGTGGTATGGCAGGTGGACACACTTGGGTTGGTTCACTCTCAAGGACAGGGTTAGGCCCAAATGGCTCACTAGGAATCAACGTTGGCTCTCTATACTCGATAAGGTCTGAAACGTTGAAAGTAGAGCTAATGCCTAGTTCAGGTGGCAATTCAAGCATGTAGGTATTAGATCTTATTTTATTAATTACTTTGTATGGTCCACTACTACGGGCATATAACTAGTTCAGGTCATAGCCTAACCATAACAAAGTCTCCTCCATTAAATTCTTTGAGTCTTTTTCTTGAATTAGCCATATGTTTCTTATACAATTCTTTAATATATTATACATATGACTCTGCAAATGTCTAATAGACTCAACTATGCATTTATAGTAAAATTTATTTATTATTATTATTATTATTATTTTGTCTATTTAAGTCCTTAATTTCAATTATGTGCTTGACCCTTGGTTGGTGGATGACATGCAGATAAAAACTTGACATGCACTCCTAATAAATGCCATAGGGTCTGCCAGAAATAGGTTGTAAACCTTACATGCTCAATGGGCTTATGCAACATGCTAACTTCTATAAAATGCAAATTAATGGTCCTAGAAATGCTGGAAGCTTCAGGAAAAGGTAAAAAATAAGAACTGGGTTCGGGGTTGACTTGGTTGGGTAGGAAATAAGAAAAGGGTTCGGGGATTAGTCCTAGACTAATGGGGTTAACCTTAAAGGTTTGGCGTATTTCTACAATGTCTGCCTTATAGAAGAATGGGTCAGTAATTTCAGGAAAATGATCTTCAATTAGGACTGATGGAGTGAATTCTTCTTGAGGTTGCTGGTTTGGAAAAATCAAGTCCTCAATAAGCTCTTCTGGTTCCTGAATTTTAGGACTAGTCTCTATGACTTGACTCTTTTCTAGGGTTTTCCTAGGTAAGGTCTCAGTAGTAGGGTTAGGTTCCTCATAGATTTCTTTTTCTAAGGATCCTACCAGTATAGTTTCAGTCAGGGTATGGTCATGATCAACTAACTTTGGGCTAGTTTCAATCTAGGTATGGTCAGGATTAGCTATCTCTGGGTTGGATTTAGTTTGGGTACCTATCGGGTCAGCTATAGGTATCTCCTCTTCTTCCTTATACTCATCTACTAAGCTCACATCAGCTTCATAAACTTCCACTACAATGGCAGCTTGGTGAACCAATGGGGTAGTAGAGGTGGGTCGATTAAGGAAAGGTAGACTGATTTCAAGGTTCTGACTAGGTGTACTAATCCTATTGGGTTTGGGTTGACTAAGTGGAACCTGACTAATACTTGATTGATACCTAGGGGTTATGGGTTCTATGGGTTCATAGGAAATGGGTTTTGATCTATGGGTTATAGATCTGGGTTCGTATAGTTTGGATTCATAGGATCCCTGATGGTAGGGTGCAGGAAGGTACATTTCTCTAAGCTTGCTTTTCATGGCTCTCCAGGTAGTTATGGGGATTTCTACTTGTAGTCTAATCATCCTTTCAAACTTATCCCAATAGGTTCTAGCTTGGCGAACTAACTTGGTTTTGGCAAACTTATATTTCCTTTCTTCTGATATTACATCCCAAGCAAAATACTCATTCATACCTCTTTCCCAATTAAGGTAATCCTCAAAATCAAGATTGCCACCAAAAGTAGGTGTTGGTAAACTAATATACCTAGTGGCTCTCTCAACCTGGTCTATGAAATCATAATTGGGTATCTTCGAACTAAGATCCCAGATTGGGTCATGGTGAGGGGCTATCCTAGGATTGGGTTCTAGGAATGGGTTAGGGTGTGTTTCAAATTTAGGTTTAAGATGGGTCTTATAGGTTTTCTCGAGGTTTTCTAATCGTTGGTCCAGTCGATCAAACTTATGGTTCATTTGGGTACATTGTTCAGTGAAGGTTCTAAGGAAGGTCTCAAAATTGGGATCCATGATTAAACCAGACTGGGTTGGGTTTGGGTGAGACTACTGGTATGGAGTTCTTAATCTAGGGATCATGCACACACACAAGACTCAGACTAGGGTTTTCTAGACCTAGAGCTCAAACAAGATGAGTCGACTTAATCATAGCCAAGATAACAATTATGCTGTCCACTAGCCAGGTAAGAGGTGGGGTTGTGGAAGGCTTCCCCTGCTCTCGCAGGGTCCTAATTAAAAACCACAAAACCACTTAGGGCTTTTGCCTCTGGACCTCTAGCCTAGATACCAGCTTCAAGACACAAATGCCAAATTGAGTGTAACTAGTTTTCCCAAAAAGGTTGAACCTGACCTATTAGTGTCCCTAGCTCACTAGAGAAAATTAAGTCTAATAAATTTTAATTAAGGTTAGGTTTGGATGTAATAGGTAAAGTTATTGTGGGCTCAAGATAGGTGATGAGATCCTGCCCCGATCTAGATGTTCAAGTGCCCTTAAGATTAGGTTACTTGATGATGCACACACAAGATGAAACCCTAATATGCAAATAAGCAAAAATAAAAGAAAATAAAATTTAATTAATTTTTTTTAAAATAAGGATATATTCTGAAGATAAGTACCTAATATGCAGGAAATATTAAAATATGCAAAAATCTTTACCAAAAGAACCTTAAACTTGCTAAAATTAGCTTTACTGAAAAATAAGGTAGAACTGTTCTCAGGTAGTATTTCGGTAGGCAGAAAATCTATAGATTTAAATAATTTATAAGAAAACTCTAGAAAATACTTTCAATTATATTGAATCCAACAAAATAAAAATCATAATTTTTAAAGTTATCTACAAATAGAAACAATTAAAACAATAGTCTATATACTAAGTTGGCCGAGATGCAGAAATTAAAATCTAAAGATGCCTATCTCTTTATTTTCTTCTTCAAGGGTCAATTCACAGTGGCACCCTTACATGCCATAGAAAATCCCATTTGAATGGGTTGTGAGGGTCTTGCAGCCCTACTTTTTTCTATGACCGGACAGCCATGGTGAAGCACCCGATCCGAGTACTTAAATAGAACTAAGTCGGCACAAGAGAGATTAAACCCTAGTTTAACTTGCTTTGATACCAAAACTGATGTGAGACAAATAAATAAATAATAATAATAGTAATTAATATATATATATATATATTTTTTTTCTCTAATCCTAATTCTCTTCCGCTCTGATACCAAATTGATGGGGGACAAGGCTAGGAGGATCGTTGGAGAGCTAAGAAGTCTCCTAGAATTAGGATCAAGAAGGGCATAACTAGGGCCTCACACCCCGTGATGTTTCGAAGAATAAAGAAAAAGGGCCTCACACCCTGCGATGTTCCAAAGAACAAAGAAAAAAGGTCTCATACCCCGCGATGCTCTAAAGCGAAGGAATAGGGTCTCACACCCCTCGACGCTCGAAAGCGAAGGAATAGGGTCTCATACCCCTTGACGCTTGAAAGCGAACGAATAGTGTCTCACACCCCTCGATGCCTAATGGCAAAGAAAAAATGGGCCTCACACCCTCTCCATGCAGGGTGAACGAAGAGAATCACTCTTTTATAAACACTCATCTTTATTCACCAATTTTTTTAATAAATGATTGAGGGTGGTATTTATAGACTTTTCAACCCTCTTACAAGATAAAGATGAAACCTATTCCAAACCTAACAGACTTCAAACTAATAACCCTAATCTAAAACAAACTTAAAATTAAAACAACTTCAAACTAATCAATACATCCATATTTAAAAATTAAAATAAATAAAATATAATCTAAATTCATCAAGATCCATGCTAAGTTCCTCTGAAATTTGCATAAGTCTGATGACTGTGTAGAAAATTCTTACTCTGAGAAGCGTGCAACTTTGAGATTCGTGCAAAGCTACTCTGCTTTGAGATATGTGTAGGTTCTCCTATGACTGTGGAATAGAGGGGGTGGTGGATGATGGGATCATCGGTGATGGTGACCTTGAAGAAGTTGCAGGACTTGAATCGCTCAAGGCGGTGCTCGTTCTTGGGGTTGACCCGGTTGAAGAAGGAAGACAAGAAATAATCTCCAGTTGGCATCCTCCATAGCATCGAGCAACACAACATTACCATAAAAACTTGTCAATTCAGGGATGTGGAAAAGGAGCAAGAGGTGCTTCTGGACTATGCATAGCCCATGGTGGGGGACGAAGATGCCAGAGACCTGGCTATCACAAGGGAGCTGAGGGTAGGACCATCTTTTGCAAGGCCAATGGAGGTGGTCGGCGATGCCAATACCTTGGCTGCATGAAGAGTGCTGAAGGCCGCACTGATTATTGCATTGCTCATGGTGGTGGCCGATGCTGCAGCCATGAGGGCTGCACCCGAGCTGCTAGGGGAAAATCAAGTTTATGCATTAGACATGGAGGTGGCAAGAGGTGGTGGAGAACGACGGAGGACTCGTTGAGGGTGAAGTCGAAGATGACATCTTGCCGACGGTGATGGATCGAGCATCGGCATGGACGGGTGGCACAAATGCTTGGAAATGGCTTCCGATGGTTATGGAGATGGCAATGGAGGTCGTCGTGGTGGGAGGTGGATGTCGGCACAGGCAGAGACGACCGGCGGATAGTGGGTTGGGCGGCCGGTGTAGGGAAAGGAGGCGATCCGGTAGTGCATCGACTGGGAACGAAGGGGAGGGGGACTTGGACCTGGGCAAAAAGGTGGAGAAGATGACAGGAATAGCAGAGGAATAAGTTAGGGATAAACATGGAATAAAATGGGAATAACGGGGATAGGTGGAATAGCTGGAATAAAAAAATATATAATAAAATAAAAAAAACTAGGAGAAAAAGAAAAAAACCCTGATGGGTTTTGATGTCCCCATCAATAAGGATCTAAGAAATGATATTGATATTTTTTATAGCCTTTAATAGAGGAATTGAAATAGTTGTGGGAAGGTGTCGATACAATTGATGCTTCAAATGGTGAAAAATCTAAACTACGGGCATCTTTGCTATGAACTATTAATAATTTTCTGGCATATGCCAATTTATCTGGCTGGAGTACAAAGGGACGGGTAGCATGCCCTTGTTATGTAGATTCGATATATTCAATTTGGTTGTTGCCCAGTAAGTAACTCAAGAGGGGGGGTGATTTGGGTTTCTAAAAATATTTACTTGATGCAATGCAATGCTATGCAATCCAATCTAATAATCAATTAAGGTACAAATGAATCAAATGTAATGCTCTTAAATAAAAGTGCAGTGAAAATAAATAACAATAAGTGAAAAGCAAGTAAAGAGATCAATCAACCACGAAGACCAAGAAATATAATGGTTCGGTGCTATCCAATGCATCTACATCCACTCCCTAAGATCCCCTTGGAAATTTACTATAATTACACTGATTACAGTTGATTAGTTTTGCGGGCTCACTAATCAAAAACCCAACTTGTTTTCACAAGGCCAACAAGTCAAAACCTCACTTGGTTTTACGGGCTAACGAAGAACTTAAATGGTTTTACAGGCTAACCACCAACCTCTCTTGGTTTTCCGGGCTAACCAAGAATCTAATTGGTTTTCAAAGGCTCATCAATAACCTTCCTTAGTTTTACAATAGGCTAACCAAGAACCCTTACAACAAATAAGTTTTTGAAGTAATGAAACAATAAAAGCTTTCTTAAATAAAGCGGGTATCTCTTTGAAGCTCGATGTAGAGGTGCTTTGAACTTGTTGAAGCCTTTTGAATACTCAAGAATGGATGATCTTCAATGCTCTTGAAGGCTCTTGATTGATTGGAGGCTTGCTTTTGCTTGAGAGTGGTTGAATCTTCAATGAATAGGAGTTAAAGCTCTCTTTTCTTCTCTCTTGAATGCTTCTATTTCATTCTCATCAATAGTTACCCTTTTGATTTGATTTGGAGCATATAAATATCTTCCCAAGGCCACAAATCCAGTTTCTAGTCGTTAGGCTTGAAAAATTAGCCATTGGAGGGCAAAAGGATTGAGTTCTGCATTTGAAAAACTAGCCATTACTATTCCCAGAACTCCATGTGTCGACACTTTAGGCTATGAGTCGATACTTTAGGTCGACACTTGATCTTCTTGAGTCGACACCCAGTTCAAAAACCTTCAATCTGGTTCTTTGGAAATCTCAGATGTGTCGACACTTCCTCAGGTGAGTCGACACTTCTCTTCCATGTGTCGACACTTCTGTAGTTCTTCATTTTTAGCAAGTTCTGTGGCTTTAAAATCTCAGGTGATGAGTTGATCCATGTGTCGATACTTTGAGTCGACACTTTAGATCCATGTGTTGACACTTCAGCCATGCCATCTGAAACATTCTTTGCGTACCGGCTTGAGTCGATACTTCACCTCCATGTGTCAATACTTTGAGTTGACACCTCACTGAAATCTTCTCAAAAATTTTTGAACTTGTGCTGAACCAAATTTATGCTTCACTCAGATGTCCAATCAAGCAAATTTTGACTTTCCAAGTCCTCTTTGAGCAGTTCTTTTCATGTAAACTTGGCTTCTTCAAATAAATAAACTTCTATAAATTTGTGAGCACCTTTTTCTATAAAAACACACTTCAAGGAAACCATTAGTACTCAACTTATACTTAACCATTTTGCTTATCATCAAAATCAATAATGGAGTCAACAATCTCTTCCTTTTTGATGATGACAAAACCTTTAAGTATAAATTGCATTAAAATCTTTTTAAAAGAGGTTCATCAAGATGCATAGAGCTAAATGCAATAATTGTATCAAAGTAATTTTTACTATTGACAAGATGTATCAGAATAAGAATGATATAATGATTTAAGATTATTAGGGCAAGTTGTAATGATTGAGAGTATCAGAGCTTTGGGGTATATATGAAACATAAACACATGTAACGTGATACTCTATAAGAAAATTCAGCAATAAGTAAAGCTCCCCCTAAATTGATGATCCATAAAAAAGTTTGTAAATATCTTTTCAAACACTTAAAGAGGGGTTTTAAGATGAAATTCACTTTAAAAAGAATTTTCAATGAAAACAAAGTATAGCTCCCCCTTTCTTAAGGAATTTGTAAACAATTTCAATTCAAGTTGTCAAAATAATTTTCAATTTTTGTAAATACTCTTATTTACCCCTTTCACATCATAAATACACTTCACAATTATACTTTAATCTTTACTACTCCCCCTTTTTGTTATCATTAAAAAGGTAGGAAGGCAATAGAATTAAGATATTGACTTGAAGTGCAATGTAAAATCTTCATTCATTCATAAAGATAATTCATAAAGACAATGAAATACCAAGGAAATTTAAGTCATTCATTTAAAGTCACAAACAGGAAGTACAACATGATATTTCATTTTAAGTCAAAATTTGTACAACAAAAGACAAAACATACATAGATGCATAAAAGTAAACTATCTAAAAAACACATAGATATCCAAATCCTCATCCGTATTATCATCATCATCAGAAGATGATCCGATCTCAATCGGTCCTATATCAGTAAAAGATTGAGCTCACGGCCATGTAGATATGAGATCTCGGAGTTGGGTCCTGGTCGGTCATGGAGGGGTACGACAACCATGTCCTCTGCATCGTGCATACGTCCGACCTCTGGCTGGAGTAGTAGAGGTGGAAGCAATGCCCTCCACAGGAATAGAACTGATTGGGTCGATAGTCTCTGTGACTACCAGAAGTGGTGTACGATTAAAGGAAGGACCAGAGTCAAGATACTGAAAGCTAGGTGTATAAAAACCAAGCATTCGGATAAGTGAGGATGTATGAATGGTAGGAGTATCAATAATGAGTGTGTCAAAAATAGGCGTATCAGCTGATGATATGATAGGTGTATAAAAAATAGATGTATCAACTAAGGAATGAATGGGTAAGTCTGTAATCGGCGAATCAATGATAGGAGTGTCAATCATGGGTGTGTCAACAATGGGGGTATCAACAACAGGAGAATCAACAACTAGTGAAAGAATAGGAATAGGAACATAATCATCCGATCTAGAAGGAGAGGATAGGACTAGAGTCTAGGTAGGTGAACTAGAAGGGTCATAAGTAGGACTCCTGGGCAAGCTGTCGTCACCTCCGCCATAGGCTCTGAAGTCAGATATGAGAAGTCGAATCTATTAGAGTCTGTCTCCTCATCATCTCCATCAACATCATCACCATCATCATCTCCATCAACAACAAGTACAGGAGCAGATGGAGCGGTATCAGTAACTGGAGTACTCACTGAAAGTCTGGACAATGCGGTCAGTATAGCTGAGATGCCATCACTCAGTCCACTATGGCTCTCTCTGGTCTCAGCTATGAAGCAGTCAAGATGCTGTCTCATGATCATAATGTCAATCTCAATGCATCGACTCTGTCTAATAAGCTATTAAAAATATCTTGAGTCTCCATCTAAGCTGGCTGAGGTTGTGCTGAAGCAGTAGGATCAGACTGAGATGCAACCTCTGGCTGTGCTGCTGTCTTAGGCTGACTCTCGCTAGGTCCTGCCTCGTCGGAGAGGATGCGCTCCTCCTCTGTAGCATCATCATCATCAGCTCTATCCTCGGCCTGACCAGATATTCTGCGTCTCCATCGGCCTCGGAACAAGTGATAACCCATCCGGTGTAATGACCTGATGTCATACACATCAGTATGAAGTAGCATGCAAAAGGGCTCATCCTCAAAGCTGACATCGTACTCTCTGAACAGAACAGTCAATCCCATCTCATAGGGCAGGCAGAGTCGCTGGCTTGTTGACGCCTCCGTCATCTGGTGAATCATAAGTACTGGAAGGTAGACGGGCGTGCGCTGAACTAATGAGACCATCACTAGTAACTCCCACTCAGTGATGTAATCGAAGCATCCGGTCTTCAGCAAAAGTATCCGGGAGACAATATGGTGCAATAATCTTATCTCTGCTGACAGTCGGGATGCAGGTACAGTGGCTCCCTCAGGTAATATATCAGACTCAAAGATACACTAGAGTCCACTCACTCTGTCCATTAGGCTGTCCACCACTGAACCAGTCATCGGAATGTCCCATACTCTGCTCAGTACCTTTGATGAAACTGGGATATCCCGGCCTCTCACCTGTGCCATCCATCCATCATATCCACGGGCGAGTGATCCATAAAACTCTCGAATAAGCCCGTGGCAAAATCTCTCGCTCAATGAGCAAAAAGAAGTCAAACCAGCCTGTCGAATTTACTGTCCGATCTTAAAATACAGATGGTCGACAAAAACTAAAGTCTACTCGTCATCCCCCGACGACAGTCTTCGAGCTCATCTGGCTAGAAGCTACAAAAAGTGGTCATGCAGGCGGATCAGGAGCTCTAGCCTCGTGTCTAGCCTTCGTTCTTCGTTCTTCTTCCTGATTTGACTGACAAGGTCAACAGACTACTTGCTTTCGGGGTCCCATTGCTTAGAATAAGAATTTGGACAAGATTTGGATGAAAACCTAGGGTTTCTAAGGCTCAAAATGCAAAAGGAAGCCGAAATGTAGCAAAATCCGAACAAGAAAGTGTCCAAATCGAAGAATCAACGGGTTTAAATCATGAAATAGAGGGAAAGAGGAGTGAGGAATACCTTAGGTCAAGTGTTGGCTCGAGAGAGATGAAGAAATGACGGGAAAAATGCTTCGGAATGCCCTTATTCTCGATTTGCTACCGTTCATGTGTCGACACATCGACTTAAAAACCAAAAAATAAGAGATTGAAGTGTTGATCAAAATCAAGCATAACTCAATAAAATTCAATAAAAATTAGCAAAGATTGAGCATGATTGATGTCAAATATGATTGATTTGAGTCAAAGATAGGAAATATTTAATCAAAAGGATTAATGATCCCGAGCTCTCTTCTAATCATACAAAACCGATCTTCCAGAAGAGGTTTAGTTAAGATATCAGCTAACTGAAATTCAGTACTAATAAATTTAAGCACAATATCATTATTTTCACATGATCTCTAATAAAATGATGTCTAATTTCAATATGTTTACTCCTAGAATGTTTAACAGGATTTTTAGTCAAGTAGATAGCACTGGTATTATCATATTTAATAGGTGTACTAGCCAACTTGATTCCAAAATCTTCAAGTTGTTGCTTAATCCACAAGATTTGAGCACAACAACTTCTTGCTGCAATATACTCAGCCTCAGCTGTGGAAGTGCAACTGAAGTTTGTTTCTTGCTAAACCATGAGATTAAGTTAACTCCAAGAAATTGGCAAGTACCACTAGTACTCTTTCTATCCAATTTATAACTAGCAAAATCAGCATCAGAATATCCAATTAATTCAGCAGATGAATCTCTAGAATACCATAAACCAATATCAATAATACCAAATAGATATCTAATAATGCGCTTAACAGCCATCAAATATGATTCTTTAGGTTCAGACTGATATCTAGCACACATGCATATACTGAATATTATATCTAGTCTACTAGCAGTTAAGTACAGTAAAGAGCCAATCATACCTCTGTATAACTTTTGATCTACTGATTTACCATGTTCGTCTTTATCAAGTTTACAAGAGGGGCTCATAGACGTACCTATCGATTTAGTAGTCTCCATCCCAAACTTCTTTATAATCTCTCTTGTATACTTAGCTTGGTTGATAAATATACCATCTTTTGTTTGCTTGATCTAGAGTCCGAGAAAGAAATTGAGTTCTCCCATCATGCTCACCTTGAACTCACCCTGCATTAGCTTAGCAAACTCTTGATAAAGAAGTCATTAGTAGCACCAAAAATGATATCATCAACATATATTTGTACTACTAATAAATCACTATCTTTCCTTTTTAAAAACAAGGTTTTATCAACATGGCCTCCAGAAAATTCATTTTCAATTAAAAATTTACTGAGTCTCTCATACCAGGCTCGAGATGCTTGCTTTAATCCATAAAGTGTTTTGTGCAATTTAAAAACATGATCAGGATGTGCATGATTTTTAAATTCAGGTTGTTGTTCAACAAAAACTTTTTCTATTATAAAACCATTTAGAAAAGTACTCTTAACATCTATTTGAAATAGTTTGAAATTCATAAAACAAGCAAATGCTAATAATAGTCTAATTACTTCATGTCTAGCAATAGGAGCAAAAGTTTCATCAAAATCAATCCCTTCCTTCTGGTTGTAGCCTTTAGCAACTAGCCTAGCTTTTTAACAATAATTACATTTTCATCTAACTTATTCCTAAATACCCATTTAGTGCCAATAATAGAAATATTATATGGTCTTTCTATTAATGTCCAAACATTATTTCTCTCAAACTGAATTAGTTCATATTGCATGGCATTAATCTAGTTAGGTTCTTTTTCATCTTTTTCAAAATATTTAGACTCAATTTGAGATACAAAAGCTATATAGTCACATTCATTTCTAATTGAGGCTCGAGTTCTTATCCCTTTAGATGGATCACCTAGGATTAATTCCTTAGGATGTCCATGAGCATACCTCCACTCCTTAGGTAGATCTTGGTGCTTTAGAGTGTCATCACCTTTCTCATTCTTATCTTGATCTTCTTTACTTGGCTAAGGGGGTTGATCATTTAGTGTCAACTTTTAAAGCTTGTCAGCACTTGCACATTCATCAGATGTATCCTCTTTTCTGTAGGATTTGTTAGTATATTCTTCAAAAACAACATGCACTGACTCTTCTACAACCAAGATTCTTTTATTGAAAACTCTGTATGCCCTGCTTGATGTGAAGTATCCTAAAAAGATACATTCATCAAACTTGGCATCAAATTTTTTAAGATTATTTTTTTCATTATTTAAAATAAAATATTTGCAACCAAAAACTTGAAAATACTTTAAAGTTGGTTTTCTTTGATTCCAAAGTTCATAAGGAGTTTTCTTCAAAATAGGGCAGATTAAAACTCGATTTAAAATGTAACATGCAATATTAATAGCTTCAACCTAAAAACATCTCGGTAAATTATTTTTACAAAGCATAGTACATGCCATTTCTTCTAAAGTATAATTTTTTCTTTCTACTACCCCATTCTGCTGAGGTGTCCTAAGTGCAGAAAAATTATGTTCTATTCCTTTTTTATTATAAAAGTTTTCAAAATATTGATTTTCAAATTCAGTTCCATGATCACTGCGAATGCAAACAACTGAAATACCTTTCTCATTTGAGACTTTTTGATAAAACTTTATAAAAGCAGAAAATGATTCATCTTTATGTGCTAGAAAGAAAATCCATGTAAATCTTAAAAAATCATCCACTATGACTAATCCATATCTCGTGCCTCCTAGACTTGATGTTCTAATTGGTCCAAAGAGATCCATATGAAGTAGTTCTAGTGGCCTACTAGTAGTTACAAAATCTTTAGGTTTGAAAGAGGCTTTAACTTATTTTTCAAATTGACATGCTTGGCAAACTCTATCTTTTTCAAAACAAAGTTTAGGTAAATCTCTAACCAAATTTTTTTTGCAAAGTTTTGAAATTAGAAATATACTAACATGCCCTAATCTTCTATGCCAAAGCTAACTAATCTCATCTTTAGTAGAATTCATTGCAACAAGACATTCTCCATTAGGCAAAGGTAGATCATCTAAATCTACGAAATAAACATTTCCATGCCTTTTTTTAATGAATTATACTCCATTTATACCCGAACTAGCAATCATGCAATAAGATGATTTAAAAATGACTTGAAAACCTTTATCACAAAATTGACTAATGCTTAAAAGATTATGCTTTAAACCATCAACTAGAAGTACATTGCTAATACAATTAGGAGGAGTTATGTGAACCTTACCAATACCAATGATTTTTCCTTTAACATTATTCCCAAAGGTCACACCCCTCCATTTATAGCTTCAAGAGAAGTGACTTCACATCTCCCGTCATGTGCCTTGAGCAACTACTATCAAGATACCAAAGTCTTTTGTTCTCCTTGGTTGCAAGACACACCTGCAATAAAATCAAGCTTTGTTTTTAAGTACCCAAGCCAACTTGGGTCCTTTAGGGTTAGCACTTAAAATAGTTCATTTTGGAACCCACACTTTATTAAAAGAATTAATTTTTCTTAAATTGCATTGAAAAAATTTATGACCTAACTTTTTATATGAAAAACATATTATGCTGGATGATGTAGGTACAAAAAAGTTTTTGAAATACTTTTATTTTTTTTATGGTCTAAAACCTAAACCTGCTTTATTGAAAATGACTCTTTGACTATTCAAAAGTAGGTTTAATTTTTCTGAACTATAGGTAAATTTTTCAACAAAAGGCTTTATCTTTTCAAGTTCATTTTTGTACTTAGCATTTTCCAATTCTAAATCTTTATTTTTCTTTAAAAGATCACCATTTGAAATAACATTCTTGGATCTTTTCAAGACTTCATTCTCCATTAACAAAGAATTGTTTTTCTTTTCTAAGACATCAAATTTAGATTTCAAATCATTAACTTCATTCAACAAAGAATTATTTTCAAGAGAGAAACTGTTTGCATGCTTTTTCAACTTTTTATTTTCACATAAAATCAGTTTATAATCATGCATGAGTTCATCAAAAGCATTTCTAAGCTCATCAAAAGTAAAATCTATTTCGGTGTCGGTATTTATCTCATCTTGCTCTTGATATGCCATTAAACAGATATTTGCAACTTCTTTTGCTCTTCATCAGAATTGGAGTCTTCACTGTCACTCCAGGTGGCCATTATTGCTTTCTTTCTTAATTTCTTCCTTGACTTCTTAAGAAGAGGGCAATCGAACTTGTAGTGACCCGGCTTCTTGTACTCGAAGCATGTAGGTATTTTCTTCTCCTTTTCTTTTTCTTTTTCTTTCTCTTTCTCTTTTCCTTTTTCTTTTGATTGAAACTTCTTTTTGTAAGGAAACTTCCTCCTCTTTATGAATCTTTTGAATTTCTTTGCAAGGAGGGCTTCTTCACCTTCATCTTTCTCTTCTTCTTCAGACTCATCTATTGAGGATTCTTCTTGTATGTTTGATTTGAAAGCTATCCCCTTTTTTTTTTATCTATGTCCATTGACTTTTGTTTCAAATTCAGCTCATAAGTCATGAGCGATCCAACCAGCTGCTCTAGAGGTAGTTTGTTAACATCCTTGGCTTCTTGAATTGTTGTCACCTTCGGATCCCACGATGTTGGAAGTGACTTGAGAATTTTATTCACAAGATCAGCGTTAGACATTACATTTCCAAGACTTCTCATTCTATTTACAATATTTGTAAATTTTGTGTACATGTCAGTGATTGACTCATTAGGTTCCATTCGGAACATTTCATAAGTATGCACTAACATGTTCACCTTTGTATTCTTCACTTGATCGGTACCCTCATGGGTAACTTCAAGTGTGTCCCATATTTCTTCGGCCGAAGTGCATGTAGATATCCTATTGAATTCATTAGGATATAATGCACAATAAAGGAGATTCATTGTCTTAGCATTGATCTCGGATTGCTTAATATCATTTTCATCCCAATTCTCTTTAAGTTTTAGGATAGAAACACCATTAACCAAGATCGAAGGAATATGCGGACCTTTATTAACAACTCTCCACAAGTTATAATCTATAGAATGCATATAAATTCTCATCCTAGTTTTCTAATATGTATAATTTGATCCATTGAAAAATGGAGGTCTATTTGAGGCTTGACCCTCAACTACGCTAGTACCAATAAGGGATGCCATAGATCTTTACTCAAGGCGGTAAAGCCTATATACTGAGAACAGGGCTCTGATACCACTTGTTGCCCAGTAAGCAACCCAAGAGGGGGGATGAATTAGATTTCTAAAAATATTTACTTGATGCAATGCAATGCTATGCAATCCAATCTAACAATCAATTAAGGCACAAAGGAATCAAATGTAATGCTCTTAAATAAAAGTGCAACAAAAATAAAGAGCAATAAATGAAAAGCAAGTAAAGAGATCAATCAACCACAAAGACCAAGAAATATAGTGGTTCGGTGCTATCCAATGCACCAACATCCACTCCCCAAGATACCCTTGGAAATTCACTATAATCACACTGATTACAGTTGATTAGTTTTGCGGGCTCACTAATCAAAAATCCAACTTGTTGTCACAATGACAACAAGTCAAAACCTCACTTGGTTTTACGGGCTAACCAAGAACCTAAATGGTTTTACGGGCTAACCACCAACTTTCCTTGATTTTTCGGACTAACCAAGAACCTAATTGGTTTTCAAAGGCTCACCAATAACCTTCCTTGGTTTTACAATAGGCTAACCAAGAACCCTTATAACAAATAAGTTTTTGAAGTAATGAAATAATGAAAGCTTTCTAAAATAAAGTGGGTATCTCTTTGAAGCTCGATGTAGAGGTGCTTTGAACTTGTTGAAGCCTCTTGAATGCTAAAGAATGGATGATTTTCAATGCTCTTGAAGGCTCTTGAATGCTTGGAGGCTTGCTTTTGCTTGAGAGTGGTTGAATCTTCAATAAATAGGAGTTAAAGCTCTCTTTTCTTCTCTCTTGAATGCTTCTATTTCATTCTCATCAAATCTGGTTTCTAGTTGTTAGACATGAAAAACTAGCCATTGGAGGGCAAAAGGGTTGAGTTCTGCATTTGAAAAACTAGCCATTACTGTTCCCAGAACTCCATGTGTCGACACTTCAGGCTGAGTCAACACTTTAGGTCGACACTTGATCTTCTTGAGTCAATACCTAGTTCAAAAATCTTCAATCTGGTTCTTTGGAAATCTCAGAAGTATCGACACTTCCTCGGGTGAGTCAACACTTCTCTTCCATTTGTTGATACTTCTGCAGTTCTTTATTTTCAACAAGTTCTGTAGCTTGAAAATCTCAGGTGATGAGCTGATCCATATGTCGATACTTTGAGTTGACACTTCATGTCCATGTGTTGACACTTCAGCCATGCCTTCTGAAACATTCTTTGCATACCGGCTTGAGTCGACACTTAACCTTCATGTGTCGATACTTTGAGTCGACACCTCACTGAAATCTTCTAAAAAACTCTTGAACTTGTGCTGAACTAAATTTATGCTTCACTCAGATGTTTAATCAAGCAAATTTTGACTTTTCAAGTCTTCTTTGAGTAGTTCTTTTCATGTAAACTTGGCTTCTTCAAATAAATAAACTTCTACAAATTTGTGAGTATCTTTTTCTATAAAAATATACTTCAAGGAAACCATTAGTACTCAACTTATACTTAACCATTTTGCTTATCATCAAAATCAATAACGAAGTCAATATTGGTTAAAACATGGAAAAAAATTTTGTTATATGAGACATCATCAATGATTAGAACCAAATCATCAATTTCATTTTCAGCAAGATTTATTTAATGGTACAGTAGAAATGGGATATGCATCTATTCCACCTTCTCGAACTAATGTTCGTAAACAAATGGATTCCATCAATTACATATATGGTAAATTCTCAAAGTCTTCTAAAAAAGAGAAAGGGATGATCAAGAATGATTAGCAAAAGAAGTAACTACTAGTACTATAGATGCACAGGTATTTGAAGATCTTGATAATTTTTTTGAAAATAAAAATAAGGAAGATGTACAGATAGCATCTACAAATCAGTCCAGTAAACATTTATGGAAGAAAAGAAGTATCTTCTTTGACTTACCTTATTGGGAACATAATCTTATTCGGTATAATCTTGATGTCATGCACATAGAGAAGAATGTATGTGATAATCTGCTTGGAACATTGTTGAATCTTGATGGAAAGACCAAAGATAACATGAAGGCCTGAATGGATTTATTAGAATTGGGTATCTGACATGATCTTCATCCCAAAATGCTTGCTAATGATAGAATTTATTTGCCTTTTGCATCTTATACCATGTCTTCCCAAGAAAAAGATAATTTTTTGATAGTATTGAAAAATATTAAAGTACCTGATGGATATGTATCTAACATTTCAAGGTGCGTGCATCTTAAAGACTGAAAAATTTTTAATCTCAAAAGTCATGATGGTCACGTATTGATGCAAGATATCTTTTCAATAGTTTCATGATCATCAATGCCTAAATAAGTTTTTACAGTTACAATTTAGTTATCATCATTCTTTAAGTCATTATGTTCAAAGGTTATTGATCCTGGAGAGCTTGATCAGTTGGAGTTGGATATTACTGTTACACTTTGTCAGATGGAGAAGATTTTTCCACCTGGATTTTTTTCTATTATGGTACATCTACTCATCACTTAGCTTCAGAAGTCAAGCTTGGTAGACCGGTATACTATAGATAGATGTATCCTATTAAGAGATATTATTGTCAATTTTTAATCTCTATATAATTTTTAATAAAAGTAGCATCGTGATGATATGTAAATAAATTTTTAAATATTGTAGGTATCCTATGCGATTGAAAGATTATATATGAAATAGAGCCTATCTAGAGGGTTCGATTGCAAAAGGATATATTGTTGCCCAATAAGCAACCCAAGAGGGGGGGTGAATTGTGTTTCTAAAAACTATTTGCAAGAATGTGTGCCAATACAAATGTCTAATCAAGTGCTAATGTGAGGTGAAAGAGTATGCTCTTGAAGAGTATGCAGCGAAAATACAAATGCAATAAATATAAGAGCAATTAAAGAGAGCAATAGACAATCACAAACACAAGCCAAGTATAGTGGTTCAGTGCTTTCCAATGCACCTACATCCACTTTCCAAGGTCCACTTGGGAATTCACTATAATCTCCTACGATTATAGTCGATTAGTTTTCTGGGCTTACTAATCAAAATTTCTTTTGGTTTTTACAAGGCTCACCAAAAGAAACCTCTTGGCTTTCAAAGGCTAACCAATAACCTTCTTGGTTTTCAACTAGGCTTACTAAAATTCTCCTTGGATTTCAAGTAGGCTAACCAAAAATCTCCTTGGTTTTCAACTAGGCTAACCAAAAATCTTCTTGGTTTTCAATTAGACTAACCAAAAACCTCCTTGGTTTTGTTCTTAGGCTCACCAAAAACCTTTACAACAAAGATATGAGATAAACTAAAGCAACAAGAAAAGTTTCTAATATAAAGCTGATATCTCTTTGAAGCTTGGAGAAGTTGCTTGTCTTAAACTTGATGAAGTCTCAATCAATGCTCAAAAGTGTTGGACTTGAATGCTTCTTGATAGCTTTGAATGCTTGGAGACTTCTTTTTGCTTGAAGGTAGTTGCTCTTAATGAATGAGAGTGAATGCACTTGCTTTTCTCTTCTTTTCTTTTCTTTTTACTTGTTTTCTTTTTTCTTGTATTTCTTATTTTGATTTTCTTATATTCAAATCACTTAAATACCATCCTAAGGCCTTAAATATGGTTTATGACTGTTAGACACGAAAAACTAGCCATTGGGAGCTAAGAGGTCCGAGTTCTGCATTTGAAAAACTAGCCGTTACTATTCCCAGAACTCCAAGTGTCGACACTTCAAGCTATGAGTCGACACTTAGGGTCGACACTTAAATTTCATGAGTTGACACCTAGTTTAAAATTATTCATTGAAGCTCTTTGAAAATCTCAGGTAAGTCAACACTTCTTTAGGTGAGTCGACACTTGAGTCGACACTTCAGGCAAGTCTTCAACTTTAGCATATTCTATAAGAAATTTTTCTTAGGCCTTGAGTCGATCCTTGAGTCGACATCTCGATTTGACACTTAGGTGGCATGAGTCGATACTTTAGCCATGTCATCCGAAACTCTTTCTACGTGCCAGCTTGAGTCGACACTTGCACTACCATGAGTTGACACTTGAACTATGAGTCGACATCTTGAGTTGACACTTCTAAGATTTCTTTAAAAATCACTGAAACTTAGTTGAAACCTTTTTGAGCTAAACTCTTTAAGTCCTTTCAAGCATTACTCAAGTACTTAAGTCCATTAATAATTGATCTTTCATCCATAGAAATGGTTTCTTCATCATTTGACAAGATATCCAATTTAGTTATTTTGATGAGTACCTTTTTCTATTAAACACACTTCAAGGAACATGTTAGTACTCAACTTATACTTAAGTATTTTGCTTATCATCAAAATCAATAATGGAGTCAACATATATTGTTGAAGAGTATTTGACATTTTGTTCAAGATATCTTCGAGGTGTAGATACTATGTTTAACAGACCTCAATGGCATAGTGATTTCATAGCCAATACATAGTTGTATAAGTTTTTAACTAATGGAAGAGTAATGGAAAAAGGTGAAAGTATTATATTGGACCATAAATCAATTGCACAAGCACATCGTTATATATTACTTCATAGTGAAATAATATCTAACTATCGAAGGTTAGCATATTTAACATATTTCATATTTAAATATCATATATTATTTTTTAAACTATATTAATAAATATAAATTTTATGTAGCAAATTTTTAATGTCTTAGTGACAAGCTAATTATAGCACTCAACCTAATCCAAAGATTGAGTAGCGATGGTTAGTCAAGTTATTTCCTACATGGCTTTCAAAATAGGTTTGATATATATTTAAAGAATATATGGATAGATTTATCATCGAATAACTTATTAATATTTCTTATTATTTTTTAGGTATCAACAATGATGGAGAGAAATTGTTCATATAAAATAATAGCCCTGGCTCAAGGACCTAACAAAATTGTCAACAGATATAATGGTTTCATAATCAATGGTTTTAAATTGCATACTAAAGATCATGAAAAATTTAGAAAAACATAGAATAGCGGTGTAATGGTGGAAGCTGATGGAAAGACTTATTATGGTATACTTAAAGATATATATGAGTTAGATTACTATGAAATCTTTAAAGTCATATTATTTAGATGTGATTGGATAGATATAAATTCATCAAGGGGTTTGAAAAAAGATACAAATGGATTTACACTTGTAAGTTTTACAAGATTGATACTACTGGTGTCTTATTGAAGGATGATCCATTTATCTTTTCTTCTTAAGCTCGTCAAGTATTTTTTGTACAAGATGCAAAAGACAAAGATTGGGCTATTGTTATTAAAACAAAGCCTAGGGACTTATATGATATGGAAAAATAGCTGGAAGATGATGAAGATGATGATACTTATACGAATTCCATGCCATTCAATTTTGTACCAGTTGATGACGTACATGCTACAATATCCTTGGTTAGGATGGAGTTTGAAGAAAATGCTAATGCTTGATTCTTAGTGGTATTAAATTTTGTAATGTTTGTAATTTGTAGTAATTATTATGTTAAATTACTATTTATTTGCACTAATTATGTCTCTAATATAAATGATAGGTGACACTATGCCATGCCGGCAATGATTTCTTGGTGTGCAGTTCCAGCACTCACGGACGAAGGCCGACAGTTCTTCGGCATAGCAAGCTGAGGCCAGTACTTCAACATAGGATGTTCATGCTGGTCCTTCCTCAATACCGGACATTGCATCCAGTCCTTCGGCACACCAGACTACTGCAGATCCATCATCCTCGGAGAATCATGATCCTCCAATCTATCTAGCAAATGGTGAGCTACACATTCAGGATAATTTATTTCAATATCTTTGGTTAAATAAAATTTTATTACACTTTTTACTATAGCTTACTTTTATCTATTTTTATGTAGATGGATCTGGGAGGGTTACACGTAGGCATGGGCCTACTGTAGTACGGAATGTGTGGCATATGTCAAGGGTGAGAGGATAGTGATGAGTGCAATGAGCTGGGGCAGCCAAATAAAAAAGCTGTCAGCTTATTGATTTTTTTTTTGGGGACAGTTGCGCGGAGGCATCAGCTTTGTCCACTTAGTTATGCAAAGTGGAATGACATACTTCCGATGTATAAAGTAAAGATTCTACGAGTTGTATGGGTAAAAAGTTTATATTAAATTATTTGTTATCTTGCATAGTTGAAATATTATGTTATGTTTTATATTTTATTAATTATTTTCTTTTGCAGGGTAAGTTTGTACTTCCTCCATCCTCTTATGATTTTGTACTAAAGTCTCTTAACTAGAAATGGAAAGAATATAAAGCACAATTGAAGATGAAGTACAAGTTGTCAAGTATGACAGAGGAGCAGGTAGTTGGTACCTGTTCTCCTAATGTACCCCCTCATCAACGGATGGATTTGGTTTATTATTGGTTTTCCGAGAGGGGACATATATCTTCTAATTTCTTTAAAGCAAGTTTATTAAAATATTTAGTTTATATGATACATTATATATATATATACATTACTTTCTAGATATAAGAAGTTATCTTTTTGATTCTACAAACATATTCTGATATTGGTAGAGCTACACGAGCAGCTATGTCTGTTCTCCATACATCAGGATCCAAGAGTTACGCGCGAGTCAGACAGGAGTTTGTAAGTTTCTTAAACTATAAGTTTATATTTTCAATATTGAAATATTTATACATTTTAATGAAACTAATATTATAAATCATGAAAAATGTATTGTGGTACATATATGTATTGCGATACATATATGATCATGGTACATATATATGTATCGTGGTACATATATGTATTGCGGACGATGTATCATGATACATATACGTATCGCGATACGTATATATATCGCGTAACATATATATGTATCGCGGTACATATATATATCATTGATGATATATCGCGGTATATACATGTATCGCGAACGATGTATCGTGATACATATACATATCATGGTATATATATATATCGCGTTACGTATATATGTATCGTGGTACATATATGTATCGTGGATGATGTGTCATGGTACATATATGTATCACGGTACATATCACGATACATATATGTATCACGGTACATATCATGATACATATATGTATCGTGGATGATGTGTCATGATACATATACATATTGTCATACTTAAATAACTTTTAAACTTTTTTGAATTATTTGCTTAAAATTATAATTTTTCTTGTAGATAGATAAGTATGGGAGGGAACCTGGTCAGGTGGAGTTTTCACAGATGACTCATACTCATCATGACAGCACTTTTGTTAGAGATGAGTCGAGGGATATATGTGTAAGTTTTTATTATAATTTATTTCATGTAACGATTTAAATTTGATTTTGTTAGTCATTAAGATCTAACTATTTTTTTTAAATTAATATAGGAAAGAGCTGCATCACTTATTGCTGAGCGTGTTGATGATTCTATAGCATCTATGTAGAGTAGTCGCATCAAGGATGAGGTGTTTATGGAGTTGATGGGACCGGAGCGCTACAATCGAGTGAGGGGATATGGAGTTGGAACCACCCTCACTCAGTTATCTACGGTCAGTAGATATACACGTGAAATTGCAGAGAGTGCTCAAGATGCACGTGTTCCCAGACTCGAAGAGGAGATAGAGAAGATGCAACGGAGTCGCGCCACTGAGATAAAAGACATGCGACGGAGCCGTGCCGAGGTAGAGGAGATGCAACGGAGCCGTGACACTGAGCTCGACGAGATACGACAGAGCCGTGCCATCGATAGAGCAGCGATGGATAGCATGAGAGAGCACATTGAGTGGCTTACATCTATCATACAGATGTTTGTTTCATATCAGGTACATATATATGACTTTAAATATATATTTTTATATTAAATCAATAATTTATATAATATATTGTCATTCATAGTTTTGTAAATTAAATATTTTAAATAATTTTTATATAGGCATTTGGAGCTTCAGATCTACACAGACCGGATGATGATCTACCTCCTGTAGATCATTGACCTCAACATTTTGTTATTTCATACCTTATATTTTCATGTATTTTTTAATTTTGTTAAATAGACATATGTGTAACAAACTAATATTAGATTGTAATGTATTATATATTTGGATTTATATTTAGATTTACATTTAGATGTGGGAAGAATGCATGGAATGAAATTAAAATATTTATTATTTATATACGGTAAAAATAAATTATACAGATTTTAAATTTTAAAATAATTATGTATTTTTTTTTCAAAAATGGAATTCTTGATGCTTTAAAGCATTGGGAATAACTTTATTCTTGGATTATTCCTGATGCTTTAAAGCATTAGGAATAAAGTTATTCCCGATGCCATTAAAAAGCATCGAGAATAAGTTTATTCTTGATGCTTTAAAGCATCAATAATAACTTTATCCCAAGAGTTATTTCTGATGCTTTAAAGCATCGGGAATAAAGTTATTCCCGATACTTTAAAGTGTCAGGAATAAAGTTATTCCTGATGCTTTTAAAAAGCACCGGAAATAACTCCCAATGCTTTTGCGATGCTTTTCAAAAACGTCGAGAAAAACTATCTCTACTCTTAATTTTGAAATGCTTTTTGAAGCGTCGGAAGGATTTTTAGCAGTGCTTTAAAGCATCGGGAAAGATCTATTTTAGCGTCGGGAATAACCAGAATGGTTGTAGTGTATGAAGTTACATATATTTAGCTTTACAAGTATATAAAAATTTTACATTACTTTTGTTGTTCACTTCATTCAATGCTAAATCCATCATCTCAAAGTTTGTAGGCATCAAATAATGCTCAATGGAGCTAAATATAATAAATATATTATATTGATTTTATATTTCGTTCCGGTTGTATATATAAATAATGTTGTCTTTCTATTTTTTTTCATGTTAGGTAAGAAGTGTTGGAAACAAGCATCCACCAGTAAGTTCAAATAATTCTTTTGAGATGGATAATAATTTAAATGATTCTATTGATATGAGATAAAAGACCTGTTATTCATCATCACAAGTTTAAGTTAATGAAACATGCCTTATGTTATATTTATAAAAAACGTTTTATGGTTTTAAACCTTTTGGCTTTCATGTTGAAACCACCATCAATCTATTTGTAGATCAAACTTTGTGAGAAAGTTGTTTCTGGAATGGTTTTAAAATATCGCCAATTGAGCTGAATTCTTGTATCTACTTTACTTTCATCATTTGTGGAGATTATTGTCCTTTTATCTTGTTTGTTGAATTGAATTGTTAAGAAGTTCAATTTGTTTTGAGCAATTTCATTTGAGCAGGTACTGCCACCTTCCTTGGACTATTGAGATGTTTTAATAAAAACCAAATATAGCCTCTGTTCGCTTGTTATAATAGATCAAATAGACAGCCTTTAGCTTTTTTTTTAAATTTTTTATTTTATTAGAAGAGGCATGCAGCCACTCTATATTTCATAGCAGTTTATACACAAAAATATTTAATGCTGCTTACAAAAAGAAGACATGTATCCTAAACTCCAAAGGTAATTAAATTCATTACATATTCAATGTTTTGATAACATCAACCAATCAAGAAACCTTATGGCACGATCGGTATAATACAAAAAGCAAACACAATTTGACTAATAAAATAAACCATTCCATAACACTTTGATTAGACTTTCGTAGAGATGAAGTTCATAACTTGATAGTAAACCTGGAACTTGTTCTTTGTAATTGACCAATGAAAAAGATAATTTGCGACATATTGGAATTAGTTGAGTAACAAAAACCAGCCAATAACAAGTTGTATATATACATTCCCATGAGTACTAGTGTGTATAAAATATACTGCTATGCATTTTCATGAATACTAGTGTGAGGAGATATGTAAGCCAATCTTGTAAGCAGCATAGATGAACTAGGACTGCAAGAGTCCATCGACAAATATTGAATGCAAAACATGAGGGATTCGAGCTCTGTGATATAGTAAGATAGTAGAGAGATCATTAACAATTTTTGTGCTATGTATCCAATCAAGCGTATGGTATTGCCATTGAGGTGTGCAAGGACCAAGAATTATTTTGATTGTAATCCAGAGCAGCAACAAAATTAGTTTGCCAAATTGTAAGCATTGCCTATCATGAAATAAATCAATATAGTGGGTGTAGCAAAGTAAAAGGGATTTCATGAAGCACCCACTATGGTATTGCCAATGTCCCCTCCTCCCCTCCAAAAAAAAAAAGCTATAATCTCTCTTATGCATTTTCGCAAACACTTGCTATACGACAAAATACTAATGAATCCTTATAAAACAGAGCCAGCGGAATGTGGAAGAATTAGGAATTTGGGGAACAATGATGATGAATATGGAATGAATCTTTGTTGGCATGGTGGTGAAGATGGTGAATGATGGTAGCAAAGGATTGTAGCATCTTCCCTGCAAATATTATTAGTTGAGAAAGATTCAAGGAGAGGAGAGATGAGAGGGTCATTAAATTTGTTTTAATAGGAGAGGAGAGGGGACAAGTCATTAAATTGATTTTAACTTTAACGGGAGTCATGTTTTAATGAGAGAACGGAGGAGTTAAAGTCTTTAAATTTAGGTCATTAAAGCCTTTTCAAAGAAGGATTCTTTCCTTACTATTGAATTCTCTCATTTCCACATGGCTTTCTTCCATGCATGTATAGCAACCTGTAGTGCAAATTGTGCACTATAGAGGATCCCCGCCTTTTCCTTAGTAGCCAAACCAACTTAAAATTGGCCATCAAGTCATCCTCTCTAATAGCTTTACCTTTCCACTCATCATCTCCACCTCCACTCTCTACTATTGGATTCTTGGCAGGCACAGTGAAAAGTTAGGTTTCAAATTTTTATTATTGAAATCCTAATCATCTGGAACCCTAAATTCTAGGATCACTTGACCATAGAAACTAATAAATCATAACTTTAGGGTTCTAAATCCTATAACCACTTGAACTTATAACCTAATGAGCACCCACATCTTGGTATTAGTGTCACTACATAAGTAGTTGTGAGACCAACTACCCTCTCAATCGAGCATACATAGGATGTGCTAGTCTATCCGAATTCATCAATCCCCAAATCGATGATCCTACGACTAGGAATATTCTACATACCTACTTTATAGGTTTTAGATCTCAATGTTATCCCAGTAACTGTAAAACCATTGCCTTAATCCATGGGATTCATCATAATCTTAATAAGATGCAGCAGTATGATGAATCAACAGTTCCTTTTATTAATAAGCAATATCATACATGAGCTGGAAGATTATAGGAATGTCCATATAAAGATTGGCTTTTGGGGCACAATTCTTCGAATCTCTCACTTGCACTAAAGCCAATAGCCCTTATATTTAATATCCATACAATCTAAGTGGTGATCTAATTGTTATAGAAAAAGTGCCTTAGTAAATCGGTCTGCTATATTGTTCTTTGTATCTACTCGTTTGACTACCACATCATTTCTTTTAATTATTTTTTGAACGAGGTGAAAGCATCTCAGGATATGCTTGGACTTATGATGAGACCTCGATTCCTTTGCTTATGCAACAACTCCACTATTATCACAATACAATGGTACTGGTTGCTATACAGCAAGAACCATGCGCACTTCCGTGATGAACTTCTTCATCTAGACAGCTTCCAAGCAGCTTCACTAATAGCTATGTACTTTGCCTCAGTGACTGAGTCAGCTATAGTTAGCTACTTGGTACTCTTCTAACTCATTGCTTCTCCATTCAGAGTAAAGACATACCCTGACATGGATTTATTGTTATTTAGATTAGATTAAAAACTAGAATCTATATAGCTTCTAGTTTCAACTCTGATCTACCATATATTAGAAAAATATCTTTAGTCCTTCTTAGGTACTTAAGAATGTTTTTCATAACTTTCCAATGATCCTTCCCTAAATCAGTCTGGAACCTGCTTACTATGCCTAAGGCATAAGCAACATTAGGCCTGGTACATAGCATTGCATACATTATTGATCCTACTACCAAAGCATAAGGGATCTCATTCATCCTTTCTCTTTCTTCTGGAGTCTTAAGTGATATCCTTTTAGATAGGTGTAGGCCTTGACTCATGGGCAAGTAACCCTTCTTACTCCCTCCATATTGAATCTCTTCGATATCAAGTCTATGTACTTGGATTGGGATAATCCTAGCATCTCTTTAGATCTATCTTTATAGATCATTATTTATAGAATATAGGATGCTTCTCCCAAATCCTTAATGGAAAACCATTTTGACAGCCATGTATTAACAACTACATTATTGGAATATCATTTCCAATGATAAGTATGTCATCGACATACAAGACCAAGAAGACAATGACACTCCCACTTGTCTTCATATACATACATGGCTCATCCATATTCTTGATGAAACCAAATTCCTTAATAGTTTCATCGAAATGAATGTTCCAACTCCTTGATGTTTGCTTTAATCCATAAATGGATTTCTTGAGCTTGCATATTTAGTTTAGTCTTCCACTTGAGATAAAACCCTCTAGCTGTGACATATAAACTTCTTCCTCAAGATTCTCATTGAGGAATGCTGTCTTAACATCCATCTACCAAATCTTATAATTATAGTATGCAACAATGGCAAGCATAATCCTAATGGACTTGAGCATGGCAACTGGCAAAAATGTTTCATCATAGTCAATACCATGCTTTTGTTTAAAACCTTTTGCAACCAACCTAGCCTTATAGGTTTCTATTTGCCCATCTACTCCAATCTTCCTCTTGAAGATCCATTTGCACCCTATTGGGATAACTCCCTCGGGTAGGTCAATCAAGATCCAAATCTGGTTGTCATACATAGAGTCCATTTCGGATTTCATGGCACCGAGCCATTTATCAAAGTCTTTACTCGTTACTACTTCCATATAGGTCAGTGGATCTCATCTTCAATGATGCCGGTTTCATTATTGTTTCCAATCATAAAACCATATCTTAGAGGTGCACTTCACACTCTCTCTGACCTACAGAGAGGAGGTGTATGTTGCAGTAGTATCTAATTAACTAGTACTTCTGGTTGAGGAACTTGAGTTTGTTCATTTTGAACTTTACTCAATTGAATTATTCTCTCATTAACTTCTTCTTGGATAAATTCTTTTTCCAAGAAAATGGCATTCTTATTAACAAAACCTTTTGTTTAGTAGGATGATAAAATAGGTATCCAATACCCTCTTGAGAATAACTAATAAAAATATATTTCTTAGCCCTAGCACTTAGCTTATGTCCAAATTCCACTTTAACATAAATGGACGACCCCAAATCTTAAGATGTTTAAGACTTGGTTTCTTGCCATTCCATAATTCATATGGAGTGGTAGGTACTGATTTTGATGGTATACTATTTAATACATATGCAGCAGTTTCTAGGGCATATCCCCAGAAAGATATTAGAAGAACTGTGATGCACATCATAGACCTTACCATGTCAAGCATTATACAATTCCTCCTTTCTGATATACCATTTAATTATGGTATATATGGAGGGGTTCATTCAGAGAGAATACCATTTTCCTTAAGATGATTAAGAAATTCATTAGATAAGTATTATCCTCTTTGATTAGATCAAAGGACCTTAATAATTTTTCCAGTTTGTTTCTCAACCATATTTTAATACTCTTTAAATTTATCAAAGCCTTCAGATTTATGTTTCATGAGATACACATATCTGAACCTAGATAAATCATCAATAAATATGATGAAATAAGAGTATCCTCTTCTAGCCTGAGTTGGCATACGTCCACATACATTTGAATGTATTAACTCTAACAACTCAGTTGCCCTTTCTCCGTGTTCAATGAATGGAGACTTGGTCATTTTACATATGAGGCAAGATTTACAAGTTCCTAATGATTTATAATCATAAGGGCCAAAGAAATTATCATTATATAAGTTGTTAATCCTTGACTCACTTATATGACCTAATCGGCATTGTCAAAGGAATGTTTCATTGGTATCATCTCTCTTTCTCTTTTTATTTTCTACAAGCAATACTTCATCATTGAGTGATAGAATTAAACGCCATTCATAAATTTTCCCATTCCAAAATAATCATTATAATGAAAAATGGAGCAATCATTTCTCTCAACTTTTATTTTATAACCTTGTGTTAATAACAAAGGTACATAAATAATATTTCTAACAACATTTGGAATGTAATAACAATCTTTTAATTCCAATATCTTGTCTGAAGGCAACAATAATATGTAGGTTCCAACAGCTTCGGCATGAATGGCCTCTCCACTCATGCCATAAAGCTTGAAGTCACCTTTCTTCAAACTTCTAGGTCCCTGTAGCTGTTGCAATGACTTGCAGATATGAGACCCACATGCGATATCCAATATCCATGAATCAGAAGTTGAAGAACTCAATGATAAATTTGTTTGTATTATAAACAAACCTCTTGATGCTCCACTAGTATCTTGCTTCAGACTTGCAAGGTACTTCTTACAGTTCTTCTTCCAATGTCCGTTTTTGCCACAGAAGAAATAGGATCCATCATTTGAAGGCCAATGTGCATTCTACCTCTTTTTGATACTCTTTTTCGGGTTTAGCTTTTGCTTTGTACCCTTCTTCATTACCCCTTTCTTCTTCCCATCAACTAGAAGAAGATGATGTGCCTTATCACCTTTGAAGTGGCTCTCAACTATCTTAAGTGATGCGGGATGCAAGAAGCTCTGTACCAAAAATTGATGCGGGACAGACCCTGATCAATATTTATTCTAGGAGATCAGACCATTGGTCGTTAAGAAACGACCCTATGCTAGGTTCACCCCTAATTATTCAAACAAATACTTCTTTTTTTTTCAAATTTTTTCTTTTCTTTTTCCTCTAATTTTCTTTTCTTTTTTTTCTTTATTTCCTACTCTTGAAGTTGGCATTGGGAAGCTAGCTTTGCTTTGAGAATTGTGTAGGAGGAGGGACTACCTTCACATTTGTGTAGTGCTTCTTCTTCATCTCCATGGCTTGAACCAAAAATAGAGGGGGCTTGCAGGGAGGCTTTACTGGCATCGGTGCTGGGCAGAGGTAGCGGCACGACTGGTTGCTGGCATCACCGGATCGATGGAGATGGTGACAAGGCGATGATGGTCTCGGTAGCAGGGGCGATTGGGGAGGTGGTGTCCGAATCTGCGGCATAGAGAGGAGATGGCTGGCACGGATAGGATTCCAGTGGTGTCGTGCGATGCGGGCGACTACAGTCGGGAGGAGTCCGGTGGGATTGGGGTGGCACGAGAGCTCCACTCGTGGATGAGGTGATGGAGAGTGGAGTGATGGACCGGTGGCGCAGCCTCTCTTCCGGTGGTTGTCGGCGACAGTGAGAGGAGTAGGTTGTTCCAGCGGGGTGGTTGGCTCGGTCGGGAGGATCCGAAAAGATGCTCGACGGTTGATTCTCGGGCGTATCTCTACATGGATGGATAGGAACAAGAGAGGGTCACTCCCTTGATTTGGTCAGTGGACAGTGATGGACTTGATCTAATGGATGATGGAGGCGTCAGACGGTTGATGGGGAGCTGGAAGGAAGTAGAGTTGGCGTGGAGATGGGATTGTCATGGAAAACAGGGGATGGAGATGTTAAGGGCAGTTGGTGGCTCGATGCTATGGAGGCTCTCCGGTGTTTGGCAGAAGCGGGATCCGGAAGATTGATGGTTCGGTGTTGATTCAAGAAAAAAAAGGAAACACAGAGGGAAAGAATAGCGATGAAAAAAAAGTTGGGGACCCTTCTCCTACCCAGAGAAATAAAGGTTGAGTCCCTTCTCCTACCTGGAGAAATGAAGGTTGGGGCACCCTTCTCCTACCCGAAGAAGCAAAGATCTCCTAACCGGAGAAACAAAGCAAATATCGATTTCAATAATTCATCATCCATATTTTTAATTGAATGAAAAAGAGCTTAAATAAAGTTTATAGTCCCCGGTTAGTTGAGAACCATCTTAACCAGAACTCTATCCTAACAAACTGACATAAACTAAAAACAATGATAAAATATATTCTAAAACAATGTACAAAAACTAATCCTAAAATAAGATATTCCAATCCCTCGTACACCCATAAAAAAATTATGCTTATTTTATTTGGATGTGCCCTAGGATTCGTGCTGCTTCGTGATCCATGCTGCTCTGGGAGATGTGCTGCATCGACTAAGGCTTCAGGGTTTGGGCTAGGTTGGCTTTAGGTTCTGGGCTAGGCTTCAGGTCTGGGCTGGGCTGGGCTTTAGGTTCTCGGCTAGGCTGGGCTTCAGGTTCTGGGCTGGCTTCTGGGCTGGGCTAGTAAATGTCCCCATCATTCTCCTGAGGTGGGGAGAACTCGACTCCATCGAGTCAGGCTTCAGCAATCTTCTGGCTCCAGGATGCACGTGATTTGCAGACTGATTTTTTTTTTACAAATAATGTAATTGAAATAAAATGAACTAACCTAGTCTAAACCTTGCTCTGATACCAAAATTAATGCGGGATGCAAGAAGCTCTGATACCAAAAACTGATGCGGGACATAAGAAGCTCTGATACCAAAATTGATGCGGGATGCCAGCTTTGATACCAAAGTTGATGCGAGATGGATGCAAAGACTAATTCTAATAATTAAAAATTTAATTTTGATGAGCAATGGCAGCAAACTCAGATAAGCTATCAAATTACTTTAATGAAAAATAGACCAAGTCTCTACTAGCTACCCGCAATATAATCAGCATGCAATCACATAAAGAACCCTGGATTCGATGATTAAGAAACCACCGAAACTAGGATGTCCTGACTTCAATCAACCAGATCTAATGAGATTCGGATGGTTACTTATCAATAACGCTTTTCCCTCCTCCGTTTCAACACTAGATTCAACTATCAAGATCTTGCAGTAGGATTGTAAACTTCAGTTCCTTTGGAGTAGTTTTTCCCGTTGATGGTTGGATGGTTAGGAAACCTCCTCTTCTGATTGAGAACACTAGGGATCCTACAAAAGAACTATGATTAGAATGATGGAAATGGAGTGGAAATCTGAAATGAGAGAGGGAAAGAAGGATGGTCGGCTTGGTTCTGGATCTATACTAGATGTTGAAGATGGTGGCGCCTAGCTTCTAGATCTTGGACTTAGGAGATAACTAGAGCTTTAGTACTCCACACATACTAATGCAATGCTTAACCAACAGAGCACTCACACACTACTATTACTTAACTAGTAATTGCACTCTCAATGCTTACCCAGCAATTGAAGAAAAAAATTAATAGAGTTTCATTAATCGATCATAAGTTGGATTATAAGAGGGGAATGGGGTGGTATTTATAGACCCATTACATAGTAGCTTGATAAGAATAAACTGATGGTAGCAAGATAAGAAAATATTCTTTTGAATACAAAAATAATTAAGATGACAATGGACTCTAATCTCCTTCTTGATCCTGATGAAGACTCTTTGTAATTTAAATTGGGTAAACTCCTTTGCTTTTGGACTTCTCCATGACTTGGGTGATGAATGAGACGTTCCACGATTTTAAGAAGAATGTGGCGATAAAAATGAGATGGCATTCATCTCATTTCCATAATTAGCATTAATCCTCTTTTCCTCTTGGTATGAACTCCTTCCTGGTTTTCAATTTTAAATGGTAGATAAAAAGGCCCTCCATTTGAATTGGACTCCTTGAATTTAAAGTAGATAGATGATAACTCCTTGCATTTAGATAAAACACCTTTGAATGTTGAATGAACTCCATGTTGAATTTGGATGAACCTCCATTTAAATTTGAATGATTCCTTGAGTTGGCCAACTATTTGGAGTGGGCGACATTTCATGACAAATGGTGCTAAATGGGAGGAAGAATCCTTCTATTTTACTCCTCTTAAATGGCGTCCTCAGATTTAAAATGGGCGATGAGAAAAGAATTGTTGGCACCTTCCTTGGATAAACTTGAATCCTAAGATTGTCCCGATGTCTTGATGTCCCTGATGTCCCAATGTCTTGATGTCCAATGTCTCGATGTCCCAATGTTTCAATGTCCCGATGTCCCAATGTCTTGATGTCTAGTGAAAATTTAGGATAACCTTTTTTTGATGCAGGACTGATCCACCAAGGTGATGTGGCATAGTATCATGACATGGCATTGTACATGGCTTTAACAATTGGGCTTGGCCTTGGCTAACAATTAAGCTTGAACCCCATTGACTCATTCAATTATAAGACTCAACTTCAAGCAAACCTAACTTGACTAATTTGCAAAACAAAGCAAACTAATGTTATTTACATGACTCAAGCTAAAATTAAAATATAACAACTACTCATGGGTGATCCACAATGAGCTTGGAGGGTTTTGACATTTCTTCCTAGCTCTGGTGTCCTCACCATTAAGCATGTTGAGCAGCTCTGGTAATGAAAGGTTTAGTTTGTTCATATGGTAGTTCATGACAAACTGAGAGAAAAAATCTGGAAGTGATTGCAGGATCAAATCCAGATTGAGCTCCATGTCCATGACAAAGCCTAATTGATCTAATCAAGTGATTAAGTCAATCATCTTAAGAATATGGACTTGTATGGGCGAGCCCTCACTCATACGTGCCTAGAACAACTACTTTGATATTTCATATCTAGCAGTCCTACTATGCTCTCCATACAGCTCTGAGATTGAGCAGTATGGACTGAGGTTTTATATCTTCATGTTGTCTTTGTAGCCCATTGCTCATCAAGGCTAACATGATGCACTTGATAGTCAAGCTGTCATTCTGCTACATTCTATAAGTGGCCTTTTCCTCCTCTATCACATCATCTTCGATCGGATCTAGATCCAGAGAATCGAGGATATAGGATACTTTTTTCTGAGTAAGTACTATTCTAGGTTCCTCAACCAGTCCATATATTTTGGTCCGATCAGTTTATTGGCATCTAATATATTCCACAGTGAAAGAGTAGAAGCCATTAATTTAAAACTACAATCAAACAAGAATAATACATAAGCAAACCACTCAAGATGATAATCGTAATTAGATAAGAACTTTAATTCTAATTATCTCCCACTATTTTCTATGAATACCATAACCCTCTACTATGGTAAACGAGAAAACAATATTCGGTTTCTTTAATGGGGTTGAGATACCAATTTCTTATAAATACCTTGTATTTCCATAACAAACATTTATAAATTCGAGGGTAGAAAATTTCTTTTCTAATTGCATCCATTGTAATTCTAAATATAGCACTTGCCTCTAGGATACTTGCAGCCTTGTGTTTGCATAACAAACCATAATGTCTTAGTTTAGTCGAACCCTTCATTTTATATAGTCATGATTGAATAATGTCACCCTTGAGTTTGCTCAATAAAGTAATATTATCAAACATACTATAAAGCATAAAATGCACAAAGTCAAATTATATATCAAACCCTAATAGTAAGCCTTGAGTTTGCTCAACAAACCTACTATAGTTTTGATATAAATTTGGCTTAGCATGAAGGAAAGCAATTTTAATGTGCTTAATTAATTAGCATTTCCAATTTAAGGTCTAGATATGACCAAATTATCCAGGTAAGTGGAAGAGATGAGGGGATCCCCCCATCTCTTTTCTTAGACACCAAATGATTGGCTAGGTCAAACAACGGAACCAATTAAAAATCTCATTCCTTTTACCTTCCTAGAACCACTTGCCTAATCACCAATCAACTAATCAAGTCCTAATCGGATTTGCTTCATGATTAACTTACACTATAATGAAATATAATTTTTATGAGGGCATTGCTCGTCTAAAACACATCCTAATTAACCATGCCAGCATGACACATATTCCATTAAATAAGCATATTGACCCTAATATGCATAACCATAGCATGATTCAAACAACAATCTGTTCACTTACTTGTTCATGGGATAAGGCCATAGTGGCACCCCAACATGCCATAAAAGACCCCATTTAATGGGAAGAGAGGGCCTTTAACCTTACTTAGCTTTTATGACTAGACGACCATGATGACTAACCCAATCCAAAGCAGTTACTAGGAACATAACATATCATATATATAATATGAACTAATCATGCAAGAGTCATAGCAAAGCAAGCAATTAACACTAAGATGACCACTAATTACATGCATCAAGATGGCTCTGATGCCACTATTGGGTTCCTGGCAGTGCAGCAGAAGGCTAAATTTCAAAATTTTCATTATTGAAACCCTAATCGATCGGAACCCTAAATCTTGAGACCACTTGACATAACAACTAATAAATCATAACTTTAGGGTTATAGAGGAATACTTGGAGTGCTATACTCCTTAATTTTTACAAAGCACACAAGTGTATGCCCTCCAGAGCTAATCCACACAGGAACTGGACCAAAAAAGCACTCCTGCCAAGCTTGCTTATTTGACTAGGACTCTTCCCAATAGCCTTACTTCCTTTCCCTTTGTTGGAACCTCTACCCTTTTATAGGGTACTCAAAGACCTCTCTGAATCTTCTCTCAAAATTTAATTATCCCTTCTATATCTCTTCCTAGGCTCTTATTTTAAAATGACAAGTCTTGTCTTAAAAGGACAAGCCTTGTCTTAAAGGGGAGAGAAAATAGAAAGTGACTTCATTCAAATCATAACTCAATCTTTTTGGCATCAGATTACTAATGCCTATTTATAATGAGAGAGGGGTGCCTGATAAGCATTTTCCTCGGCCCTTGATAAGACCCTTCAAGCAGAAGAAGTCTTTTGGATGAAAAGACTTATTATGATATATCATTTCATGTGCCAAGAGACATATAAGTGTCTCTTTATTTTCCCAGCTATTTCTTTCACTTTCCATGTGACAATTTATCGGTCAGATAAAGGCTAAAAGGTGTGGGGTTCCAAGAGGTGTATCAGAGAAAATAGAAGCCTTCAAACAGGACTCCTGCATTTTAAACTTATGCCAAAAATGAAGGGATGCATCCCTTCATTGTGGTGCCACAATTTCATGCCAATTCCTTCTTTTGATCTATCAACACCTATCCAATTAGGCATGAAGATAAGAGAGAAGGTCCTTGAGTTTATCAGGTATTTGTGATTAAGTGGAAGAAGGACTCTTGGTCCTTCTATGAACCTTATTCTTAGTGCATGCCAATATGGTGCCGAGAATCCTTTCCTACTTGGACTCTATCATAAATCAAAGCTAAAGCTCTGAATAATTCTAGATAAATACTGATTAAGGATACCCCAATTAGGACTCAATCCAATTTAAGTTCTACTTAAATTGGTTAGCCCAAATAGCAAGCTATTTGACCCAATCCAATAGGGTTAGGAGTTGGGCTAGCCAACATATACTAGTATATTAATTAGCTAGCTAATCAAGATCCCATGATCCTAATTAAAATCCAATTGACTTCCTTGGCCAATTTCCTAATGTGTGTGACCCTTTGGGTTCCACATCTATGATGAGGACATCATCCAGCACAAATCCTGATGCATATATCTGAGCAGACATTTATATTTTTATTTTATTTGGGTGTATTAGGATTGGAAATATTATTTTTAATTTTATTATTCTTGTATCCAGATCATGCATGGATCTCAAAGCATGAATACTGGATTAGTATGGAGTCTATTTTTAGATTAGGCCAATTATTTTAGTTTGACTTGAGTCTTAGTAGGTTAGTTTGTCTGGTCTCTAATTTGTTGGAGAGTTATCAATTGAAGCATCAACATATATTGAATAAGGAATTTTGTTTCCCGACTCCCCTCTTTCTCTTCTTTTCTTCTTCTTCCCCTCTTCTTCTTCCTCCCTTCTTCTCTTCTTCTTCCTCTCTTCTTCTCCTTCTTCCTCTCTTCTACTTCTTCTTCTCTATTACTTATTCCCCCTCCCAATATGAGAATCAAACCCCTCGAGCCGTTAGCAAATCAATAGCAAGCAACCAAAGCCTGCAATCCATTTCTTGTCTCAACTTACAGACACCTGCAGTCGACCAAACCAACCCCATCTTCCCACCGTCCAATCACCGACCTCGTCGGAGGTCAACCATCCAAACACCGAGTCACCCGTCATCGCCTCCGAGTCTGTCGCCCCCCTCTCATCCAGAAAGGCCCATGGCCGAGTCGGTAATGACCACCCTCTTCATGGACACCGACTGCCCCAAATCACTCCACCATCCTCGGGCTTGTCTGACCGCCAGAGCCTTGCAATGACCTACTGTCATCATCTGCCCATGAAGCCATGGATAGTCACTGGCCATCGATGAAATCTCTATCCGAACCCACTGCTACCAACTGGATTTCACCATCGCCCAAACACCAACGTGCCACCATCAATCACCAGAGTAGAGCCCGACCACCATCTTTCCGAGCTTCCACCTTTTCTCCGGCTTCGTCGTCGGTGAAACTCCCATCCAAACCAAGCTCTCTAAAGATCACCTGTTCCACCTTGCCTTCGATCTAAAAGAAAAAGTCTTCCTTCACACGATTGTGAAAGCAAGGATGGAGCTGCATGCTTCTCAAAGCAAAGCCCCAATCAAGTGCCGACTTCTATTTCAAAGGTTTAAAAAGGAAAAAAAAAAAAAAAAAACTAGAAAAGGAAAAGAAAAGGAAAAAAAAAGTGGGCTTTAAAGTCAGTAATTGGGCTTCACCAGAGACATCTCGAGCAACCGATCAATGCATCCTGATTAGTACACAATTGAAGAGTCTGCATACCATTCAGAGCATTTCTAGAAGATTGCATCAACTCATAAATTTGGATTTATCAGACTAGATCTAAAATTATTTTATTTGAAAAATCTTGACTACGTATATTATCTATTAATATTCCAGGTCCAAGGACTTTATCGGACTCGCCATCCAGCTAGAATCTCAGCCCGACTTGGTCAATGCCTCATTTTCTAGTTTTGACCACGATATTATTTGTGAGCACCCTTTCCACTTAAAATATTTAAATTGATATTGGTGGTGAGCTTTTTTTAGTTTTTTAGATTAATATATTAATTGATTGTGCTTAGTCTGAACTTACAGGTAGTTTCTTAATTGCCCATGATCCTGATTTCTTTTAGATCTAGGATTTTTTATTATTACTTGTAGTTATTTTTTAAAAAAAACTGATTTTAGCTTAATCCCTTTCGTATTAAGAAAATAATAATTCACTAGTTTTGATTTATAGTTTTGGTTTGCTGATAATTTTAAGAAAAATATAAAAAAATAATAATCTGTATTGCATCCCTAGATCATATCATCCCGCATCAATTTTTGGTATCGGAGCATAATTTAGTTTAGGTTAAGCATATTTACATTGCATTTAATAAAAAAAAATTGCATATCTCATCATTTAGCATACCATGCACATCCTTTACTTGTTTAGAAAGTCCCATTCATATGAAATCCTAAAAATTATAAAATTTACTTCGTTAGAAAATAGACTCATAGCCGAACAAATCTATAGTTGTGAATTCCTGAATCTACTTCAGAATTCATGCCATATTTTGAGTTTAACCCTTAACCTTTGTTCTAAAATTCTGCAACCTGAAATTTTGAGCAACCTCTATTTAAACCTAAAGTTCCATTTCTAGGAGAGTCAAAAAATTACAAAATTAGTGTTTCTAGAAACTAGACTCAAATCAAGAAATTTCTACATTCACAAATTTGAAAAAATAATTTAATATTTATGCCAATTTGATTGGAAACTTTTGATTATGCATGTAGAAAACTGTTATTTGCAGAACTGCACCGTACCTATTCTTTTGACAATTTTTGTTGATAGAATTATCAAAAAATCATAAAATTTGTAGATCTGAAAACTAGACTCAAAAAGAAAAAAAATTGTTAAAAAATTTTAGAATCAAATTGTAGATTGATACTAGATTGTTGGGGAAAATTGGTTATCACATTCTGAAAATTTAATAAAGAGCTTGATTGTGATCCTTGTAGTGACCCTTGTGTGATCACCTGGTCAGGAGCAAAATACCATTTTGAATTCTTAGAATCAAATGGAACAATGGATTCAAATCAATTAGCTACATCCTTATAAGCCCTTAATGAGAAAATTGATAATCTGACTGGCATTTATCAAGAGTATAGATTAAGGATACAAAATTTAGAAAATAGAGCCAGTAATGTCCAAATTAGGCATACCTCTTTTAAACCTACGACACAGTCAATTAAAAAGGCAAATTTCAAAATTCAATGTTTTTTATGCAAGGGACTAGACCATACTGCTAGTAAGTGCCCAACCATACTATGTATAGGAAAACCTAAAAATGAAGATTTTAAAAATAATCTTGAGGAAAAAATTTTTATAGCAGATCCTGAATTAGCAGATATCTATGATAGCTATAAAGAAGAAGTTTATATAGCAGATCCTGAATTAGCAAATATCTATAATAACTATAAGCCTATACAAATTGACATTATACTTGAGGAGCAATTAGAAGTAGAAGAAGATAAAAGCACATTGAATGAATCTAATGATATTGAAGATGAGAACAACATTGCTAATCTACATACCCTTGATAGTGAAAATGAAAACATATGCATAGAACACATCAATAGTAATAGCTGCAATGATACTATTTCTTTTAATAATATTTTACATCTAGATTTAGTACCTATAGACTACTCGAGATTCTATAATGTGGCTAGAATAAGTACTCCATCTATTTTTCTTAAGCATAGAAGTCTATTAAACCATGTCTATCCTAAAGAATTCTATGCTGTAATACATGTCCTAATTTTTGGAGGCATTATCTACTTCCACGAGAATTTATCCTATACTCAAACCATGAGATGTTTAGGTTTATTAATTCATAGAAAAATTTAAGTCCGAAACCTGGAAAATGGATTGAATTCCTTTATGTCTTTACCTTTATAATATGGTATGAAGTAGATGTAGATACTGAAGATGATGTAAACCTCTTATAATTAGTTATTATAAAAGTTATGGGCTTCAAATATATATATATATATAATGAATGCCTAGACTCAAATAAAATAAAATAAAATAAAATAATAATAAAATAAAATAATAATAATATCCATGCATGTTGGGATATCTGAATCAGTCTAATCATTTGCACAGCATGTAAAAGATTTGCATAAATAAATTATTAATAAAATTAATGTCAGTAACCAGATGTATAAACAATTTGTTGCCCAGTGTAGTAATCCAAGAGGGGGGATGAATTGGATTTTTTAAAATTTTAAACAAGTATATGCTGAACTAATATGTTTGTGAAACAAAGTAAATGTATTGAATATAATCTCAATGAGTGCTTTTAAAGAATAAGCAGCAATGCAAGAGAAAGTAATGAGAAGATAAAGCACACACACAAATATAAGAATTTTATAGTAGTTTGATGCACACCAAGCACCTACATCCAATCCCCAAGCTATCCCTTGGAAATTTTCACTATAATCACCAAGATTATAGCCAACTTATTTTTTGGGCTCACAAGTTAAAACCCCTTGTTAGTTTTGTCACTTAGGCTCACCAACAATCTTTTCCTCAAGCCAACCCTAAGCTTGAATTTCAATTCATGGCTTGGAAGGGCCTAACCCTAGTTTCAATAGCCTTGAAACTAGTTACAATAATTAAAACCAAAGTACAGATTTGAGCATAAGAATAAAACTCTCAAAAGAGCAGAAATAAAGTCGATGAAGCTCTTCTTGAATGCTTGAGTTATCTTCTTCTTCTTGGAAGCTTTCAATGAACGCTTTTAGATATTGATTTGAAGGCACAATAGCAAGAATGAAGGCTTTTTAGGTGGAATCCTTTTTATGGCTCACTCTTGTCTTTTCAATAGCTTTCTCAAAAGATAGAATTTGTCTTTTGTATTTCTACTTTCTCTCTTATGTTTTCAATGAGGTTGGTGAGTGATAAATACTCCAAAAAACTCCCAAAAACCATTTGTGACCATTGGAGTGGAGAATCTAGCTATTTTAGACTATTTGAGCCAATTCTAAACTTCTGAAAATATAGCCATTACTGTTATCAGAACCTGTGAGTCGAGTTGTGATTTGATACTTAAGTCAATACTCAAGCTTTCATGAGTCGATACTTGTATCGACACTAGGTATAATTCTTGAAAAAATAAGGTTCTGCTTCACTTGTGGTCTCAAGCTATGAGTCGACCTATGAGTCGATACTTGAACTTATGAGTCGACACTTAAACTTGTGAGTCGATACTTGAGTTGACACTTGAGTTAGCACATGGCAAAGAATTCAGCAATGACACTATTCTGTAACTTTTCTTATCTCAGGCCATGCTTTGATCTTTGAGTCGATACTTGAATCTTGTGAGTCAATACTTGAGTCGACACTTGGGTCAACACTTCACTGAAGTCTTAAAACCATGTTTGTCCATTTCCGTTCTTAGGCCTTGAGTCATTCTATGAGTCGACACTTGAACTTGTGAGTCAACACTTGAGTCGACACATAGGTCGACACTTGATGTGCCAGCTACATTTTTGTATGCCAGTTCTTTAGAAGTGTCGACACTTGAGGCTTCATGAGTCGACACTTGGTTTGTGCCAATTCCAAAACTTTGTGCCAAGCTCCAAAACTGTAAAATTTATCCAATAAACTTCGAGTTTCTTCTTCATAATGCCCAAAGTGATTAGTATCATGGCTTTCCAAGGTAAGAAGACTTCGAAAACTTTGAAATTCATCGTGCATTAAGGTCAATGACTTTGATACTTTTGTATATAGAAATTGATGTACCTGTGACCTAGAATTTATAACTCCAATTGAAACATTAGTACAAAACATATACTTAACATTTTGTTATTCATCAAAATCAAGGGCTAAAGCTAACAATCTTTCCCTTTTTGATGATGACAAAACTTTGAGTATATAAGCATTTGAATTCAAATTTGGCTATTGTATTAAACTTTCATGTAAACATATATTCAAAAGCATTGTAAATTGAATAAATTCATCAAACAAACTTCACAATTATCATCAAGCAAAGTTCATAATCACATTCAGATGAAGATGTATTATTTCTTTAGTTCATTCAACAATATTTGATGTGTCAAACAAAGTTAGATTTTCTCATTTTCTCCCCCTATCTTAAGTAGATTGTAAATTGTTGAAAATTTTGGATTGTTGCTTATATAGTCAATCTTATCTTATCTTACTCCCCCTTTTTGTCATCATTAAAAATTGAAAGGAGCTTTTCCCCTTAATTAGTGATTTTGTCACATAAAAGTTAATAAGACAAAAAGACAAGTAATAACAAGAAACATAACTTTCATATATAAAAGAGTTTCAGTACAACAAGAAGATCTCAAACATAAACTGAAAATACAACATAAAGAGTACATGAAAATGCAAACATAGCATCTGTGAGGCTACTCCTTATCCGATGGAAACTCTAGAACTATAGGGGCCATAATCCTAGATGCTGAAGGTCTAGGAGTCTTATGGGTCAGGCTTCTAGTCCTAAGAGAAGGGTCAGAGTGAACTACTGTCCTAGAAGTCCTGGAAGTCCTGTAGCATGAGTCCCAAGGGTCTCTGCTGGTGTCACAAAAGGGGAATCAGTGGCACACTGATCATCTAGAGTAGGATCCGAAGCCAGAGCAGAAACATCTGCAAAAACAACTGGAGGCTGATCCTCACGAATTGCATCACCATCAACTAATGGATCATCACCAGCACCACCACTACCATCATCATCATCATCATCATCTGAACCATCATTAGTTAGGGGAGGAGGAGGAGGTGGAACTGAGGGTTCAGGTGTAGCAGAAGGTAATAGGGATCTCAACAAATATCTAATCTTAGCAAACCCTGCCTCCATAGTCTATCTGATAGATGCGAGCTACTTATCAGTATAGCTCTCAGTTCGTGTAGCTCAATCTGCAATCTGCTGGTCCTAATTGATATACTTATAATATCCTCATAGACCGTAGTGATCTACTCTCTCAATCTATCCTCAAATGCATAATCTGTCATTGAAGTATGCAGAGGAGCTGGAGCAGATGGAGGTGTGACAGGATCGGATTCTGATATGACAAATGGAGTAGGTTTGGAAGGGGTCAACTATGGAGTAGGTGCAGAAGGTCCCCCCTCTATTTCTTTGATCTCGTCCTTCTCATCAAGCTCCTGTCCTGACTCCCTCTAGTCCATCTTCCTGCTACCTTTCTGAAACCCATCCAATGCAATGATTTCTCCCCATAAGTATCCATATTCAGAATCTCTTTGGAGGCCTCGCCCTCTAAGGGAATACCATAATCTCGAAAGATATGAATCATACCCATCCCGTATGGCAAACAGAGTCTCCTCTGGGTGGCTGCCTCATCCATCTGGTGAACCATCAACGTAGGTAGGTTGAAGGCCATCCTCTGAGTCAGAGTAACCATCAACACTAGCTCTCGCTTTGTAATGAAGTCAAACTTGCCTGTCTTCAGAAGCAAGATTCATGCAATGATGTGGTGCAACAACCTCTTCTCCATGGATAGCTGACTAGCTGGGATAGTGGATACTCTTCTAACATCATCTCGCTTTAAGATACATCTGAAAGCTGCATCCCTATCCCCAACATAGTTAGCTACCAAACCTCGTAGTGGTATCTCCTAAACTTTGCTAAGTGTATCAGGTGTGACCGGAATCAGAACTCCCCTAACCTATGCAGTCCATCTGATCCCGTCAGTAGACATGCTACCATAGAACTTTGCATCAAGTGAAGGTAATACCGCTCTCTCTCAAAGTACAAAATGGTACCAAAATGGTGGCTCTCGAAAGATCTCCAATGATGAAACCCTCGGAGTCCAGAAAAGATAGATCAATCCTCCTCCCGTAGGCAATAACTTTCCTTACCACTCGCTCAGCTATGGGGGATAGCTATAGTGGGGGTGCCCTAGCTGACTCTTGAGCCTCGGGCTCACCACACTACTCTACAGGGTCTTGATGAGCCTTAGACCTCCTTTCACTTGAGCTAGCTTCCCCTCTCTTGAAGTGAGAGCTCTTCTTATGGAAAGCAACTTGCTTTCTCGGACCCATTGCCACCAAAACTGCTAGAAACGAACGAGTTTGAAGGGAGAGGATGAGAATTTAGCCAAAAATGGAAGGTTAGAGAGGTGAAAACACTGTTTGAAAAAGATTGGAAAAGTTTGGGGACCACCAGAGAGAGACAAGAGTGAAAAAAGAATGGGAAAAAGTATTCGATCATGCCCTAGATAAATAGTCCAATCGGTCATGAGTCGACACTTGCAATTTGCTCAGGTGTTGACACTTCAGTGAGTTGACACTTGGGTAAATTGCAAGTGTCGACACTTGGTCAAAAATCAAAAAAAATTAGGAAAAATTTTAATAAATTAGCAAAAAATCAAGGGAGTGTTTATGGATTATTCTAAGTGATATTTGAGAATATTTTGAACATTTAAATGAATTCAATGAAGAATTTGAAAGAGTTTCAATCAATGGTGTCAATGATGCCTAATTCTCTCTTAATCATGCAGAACCTATCTTCGCTAAGGGGCTTAGTGAAAATGTCTACTAATTGTCTATCAATACACACAAAATCAAGCATTACATCATCATTTTATACATGGTCTCTTACGAAATGATGTCTTATTTTAATATGTTTACTTCTTGAATGTTGAACTGAATTTTTAGTTAAATTGATAGCACTTGTGTTGTCACATCTTATGGGAGTTTTATTTAACTTAATGCCAAAGTCTTCGAGTTATTGTTTGATCCAAAAGATTTGACCTCAACAACTTTCAGCTGCTATATATTTGGTCTCTGCCATAGATAGAGCAACTGAATTTTATTTCTTGCTAAACCATGAAATCAAATTAACTCCAAGAAATTAACAAATTCCACAAGTGCTTTTGCTATCTAGTTTACATCTAACAAAGTTAGCATCAAAATAGGCAATCAATTCAATTGATGAATCTCTAGAATACCATAGTCCAATATCAATTATGCCAGATAAATATCTAAGAATATGTTTTATAGCCAATAAATGAGATTCTTTAGGAGCAGATTGACATCTAGCACCCATACATATGCTAAACATAATATCTGGCCTACTTGCAATCAAGTATAATAATGAATCAATGATACCCCTATATAATTTTTCATCAATATTTTTACCTGATTCATCTTTGTCAAGTTTGCAAGAAGGGCTCATATGAGTACCTAATGGCTTGGTTGTCTCCATCCCAAACTTCTTTAAGATTTCTTTTGTGTATTTAGTTTGGTTGATGAAGATCCCTTCTTTAGTTTGCTTGATTTGGAGTCCGAGAAAGAAGTTTAGCTTTCCCATCATATTCATCTCGAACTCTCCGTGCATAAGCTTGGCAAACTCTTGACAAAGTATTTCATTAGTAGCACCAAAAATGATATCATCAACATAAACTTGTACTACTAACATATCATCATTTTTCCTTTTTAAAAATAGTGTAGTATCTACATTGCCTCTAAAAAAATTATTTTCAAGTAAAACTTTACTTAATCTATCATACCAGGCTCTTGGAGCTTATTTTAAACTATACAAAGCCTTGTGAAGTTTAAAAATATGGTTAGGATATTCATGATTTTCAAAACCAGGGGGCTGTTCAACATACACTTCTTCAATAAATTCATTTAAAAAAAATATTTTTGACATCCATTTAAAATAATTTAAAATTCATAAAGCAAGCAAAAGCAAGTAATAATCTAATTGCTTCTAATCTAGGAATTGGAGCAAAGGTTTCATCAAAATCAATACCCTCTTCTTGATTATAACCTTTTGCTACTAATCTAGCTTTATTTCTAGTTACTACTCCATTTTCATCAAGTTTATTTCTGAAAATCCATTTGGTTCCAATTATTGAGACATTAGGACTTTCAACCAAAGTCTAAACTTTGTTTATTTTGAATTGAATTAGTTCATCTTGCATGGCATTTATCTAATTTGAATCTTTTTCAACTTCTTCAATTGATTTAGGTTCAATTTGTGATACAAATGCTAGTAATCACATATATTTCTTAGTGAGGAACGAGTACTTATCCTTTTCGATGGATCACCAATTATAAGTTTTTTGGAGTGTCCATGGAAATACATCCATTCTTTAGGTAATGGTTTGGGTGTTGATGAAGCTCTAACTTCTTGTACTTGTTCTTCTTCATGGTTTTGATCTCCTTCTTGCTCTTTGAAATATCCTTCATTGATGGTCATCTTTTCAATCTTTTGAACACCTATATCATCATCAAGATCATCTTCTTTTCTAGAAGATTTTTTGTTAGTTTCATCAAAAACAACATGAATGGACTTTTCAACAAGAAGTATTCTTCTCTTGAAGACCCTATATGTCTTGCTAGAAGTAGAGTATCCTATGAAGATACCCTTATCTATCTTGGCATCAAATTTACTTATATTATCTTTGCCATTGTTTAAAATGAAACAACGGCATCCAAATACATGAAAATATTTGATAGTCAGTTTCCTACCTTTCCAAAGCACATAAGGCATTTTCTTCAAAATCGATTGGATCAAAACATGATTTAAAATATAACAAGCAGTGTTTATGACTTCCATCCAAAAATATCTAGGTAAATCATTTTCACAAAGCATGGTGCATGCCATTTCTTCTAGTGCCATATTCTTTCTTTCTACCACCCCATTTTGTTGAGGTGTCCTAGGGGCAAAAAAGTTATGATGAATTCCATTTTCATTGCAAAATATTTCAAAATCATGATTTTCAAACTCGGTACCATGATCACTACGTAAAGAGACAATTGAAATATCTTTTTCATTTGAAACTTTCTTGTGAAACTTAATGAATGCAGAAACTATTTCATATTTATGAGCTAAAAATATTATCCATATAAAACGTGAGAAATCATCTACAATAACTAGACCATACTTCTTGCCTCCTAAACTAGTTGTTCTCGTAGGTCCAAAAAAGTCCATATGAAGTAATTCTAAGGGTCTAGATGTAGAGACTACTCCTTTTGATTTGAAAGAAGATTTTATTTGTTTTTCAAGTTGACATGCACTATAAATCTTATCCTTTTCAAAATAAAGTTTTGGCAAATCTTTTATAAGATTCTTTTTGTTCAATTTGGAAAGCAAATGCATACTAGCATACCCTAGTTTACGATGCCAAAGCCAACTAGTTTTATTGATCTTGGCTTTCATTGCCACTAGGCATTGACCATTTTGCAAAGGTGGATCATTAAGATCAACCATGTAAATATTTTCATGCCTACGATCAATGAACTTGATGCCATTGTCACCAAGACTAGATACAATGCACATGGAAGATTCAAAAACCATTTTGAAACCTTTATCACAAAATTGACTTATACTAAGCAAATTATGTTTCAAACCATCAATAAGTAAAATATTATCAACATAAGTAGAGGGGCTGATATGGACTTTACCGATATCGATAATTTTATCCTTCCATTATCACCAAATATCACATTCCATCATTTAGAGCCTCAAGAGATGTGAATTGTTTTACATCTTTGGTCATGTGTCTTGAGCAACCGCTATCAAGATACCACAATCTCCTCTTGTCCTTGGTTGCAAGACACACCAACAAAAATAAATCAAGTGGAAACTTTAGGTATCCAAGTCATCTTGGGTCCTTTAGGGTTTGTTGATGTGGTTCTTTTTAGAATCCAAACTTTTCTAACATTATTCAATTTTCTTCTATCACACATGTAAGATTTATGTCCTAACTTAGCACAAGAATAACATGTAATGCTAGAAGAAGCAGGTACAAAGAAATTTTTGAAATATTTATATTATTTTTGAGGTTTAAAACCTAGGCATGCTTTATTGAAAATTGCTATTTGGCTATTCAAAAGCATGTTAAGTTTTTTTGAGCTATAGATAAAATTTTCAACAAATGGTTTCACTTTTTCAACCTCTTCTTTGTATTTCTTGTTTTTTTGCAACAGATCTTTGTTTTGTTTGATAAGTTTTTCATTTGTTTTATCATTTTTCAAAACTTCTTTTTCTTTCATAAGATCTTCCTTTTCATTTTTCAAGGAGGTAATTTGATCATTTAATTTTCTATTTTCTTGAAGTAAACTATCATTCTCTATCAAAAAATTATCATTTGTTTTAGAAAGCTCCAAGTTTTACTTTTTCAATTCTTTGTTTCTCATTTTATGTTTTTGATATTCTACAACAAGTTCATCAAAGACATCACGTAATTCTTCAAAAGTAAATTTATTTTCGGGTTTAGACCTTACCTTTCTTCATTTTCCATGAAGCAGATATTGGCCACTTCTTGCTGCTCTTCATCGGAGCTTGAATCTTCGCTTTCACTCCATGTTGCCATCATCACTTTCTTTTTGAATTTCTTTTTGCCCTTTTTGAGAGTGGGGCAATCTATTTTATAATGACCGGGCCTTTTACATTCAAAACATATTGGTTGCTCTCTTTCTTTCTCTTTTTCTTTCTCCTTATTGGGCTCCCCTCTTTGTGGCTTTTTCTTGTAGTTGAACATTTTCTTCCTCATGAATTTCTTAAATTTTCTTGAGTTGAGAGCCATCTCATCTTCTTTATCTTTCTCATCATAATCATCACTAGAATCTTCCTTGTTTGTGGACTTGAATGCAATGGTCTTCTTTTTCTTGTCATTATCCACAACCTTCTATTTTAAGGATAGCTCATATGTCATAAGTGATCCTAAGAGCTGCTCAAGTAGAAAAGTGTTAACATCCTTGGCTTCTTCAATAATGGTAACTTTTGGATCCCAAGATGATGGAAGAGACCTAAAAATTTTGTTGACAAGTTCATTATTAGATATAACATTTTCCAAACTCCATATACCATTAACAATATTAGTGAACCTAGTGTACATTTCACTAATTGATTCATTTGGTTCCATCCTAAACATCTCATAAGTATGAATGAGTATGTTAACTTTAGCAGTCTTCACTTGATGTGTAACTTCATGGGTAACTTCAAGTGTGTCCCATATTTTCTTGGTGGAGGAATAATTAGATATTCTAATAAACTCACTAAGATCTAGTGCACAAAATAATAAATTCATAGCCTTTGTATTAAGCTCAGCTTGTTTAATGTCATTCTCATCCCAATCTTCTTCTAATTTGAGAGCGGGAATGCCATTAATCAAGATAGTAGGCTGATTAGGACATTTAACTATAGTCTTCCAAATATTATAATATATTGCTTGAATGTAGATGTGCATGCATGTCTTCCAGTATATGTAATTTGTGCTATTAAAGAGTGGGGGACAGTTTGAGGCTTGACCCTCAACAATACCAACACCAATTTGGACTGCCATTAGATCTTTGACTCAAGATCATTAGACGTACACACTAAATACCAAGCTTTGATACTACTTGTTTCCCAATGTAGCAACCCAAGAGGGGGAATGAATTGGATTTTTTTAAATTTTAAACAAGTATGTGCTGAACTAATATGTTTATGAAACAAAGTGAATGTGCTGAATATAATCTAGATGTTGTGCTTTCAAAGAATAAGTAGCAATGCAAGAGAAAGTAATGAGAAGATAAAGTACACACACAAACACAAGAAATTTATAGTGGTTCGGTGCACACCAAGCACCTACATCTACTTCCCAAGCTATCCCTTGAAAATTTTCACTATAATTACCAAGATTACAGCCAACTTATTTTTTGGGCTCATAAGTTAAAACCCCTTGTTGGTTTTGTTATTAAGGCTCACCAACAACCTTTCCCTCAAGCCAACCCTAGGCTTGAATTCTAATTCATGGCTTGGAAGGGCCTAACCCAAGTTTCAATAGCCTTGAAACTAGTTACAACAATTAAAACCAAAGTATAGATTTGAGCACAAGAATAAAACTCTTAAAAGAGCAGAAATAAAGTCGATGAAGCTCTTCTTCAATGCTTAAGTTATCTTCTTCTTCTTGGAATATTTTAATGAACACTTTTGGATATTGATTTGAAGGCACAACAGCAAGAATAAAGGCTTTTTCAGGTGAAATCTTCTTTATGGCTCACTCTTGTCTTTTCAATAGATTTCTCAAAAAATAGAATTTATCTCTTGTGTTTCTACTTTCTCTCTTATGTCTTCAATGAGTTTGGTGAGTGATAAATATTGCAAAAACCTCCAAAAAACTGTTTGTGACCATTGGAGTGGAGAATCTAGCATTTTAGATCATTTGAGCCAATTCTGAACTTCTGAAATATAGCCATTACTATTGTCAGAACCTGAGTCGACCTGTAAGTCTACACTTGAGTCTTTATAAGTCTACACTTGGACCGACACCAGGTATAATTCTTGAAAAAGCAAGATTCTACTTCACTTGTGGTCTCAAGCTATAAGTCGACCTATGAGTCAATACTTGAACTTATGAGTCGACACTTGAGTCAGCACTTGGCAAAGAATTCAGCAATGACACTATTCTGTAACTTTTTTTATCCAAGTCATGTGTTGATCTATGAGTCGACTCTTGAGTCGACACTTGGGTCAACACTTCATTGAAGTCCAAAAACCATGTTCTGTCCATTTCTGTTCTCAGGCATTGAGTTGTTCTATGAGTCGATATTTGAACTTGTCAATCGACACTTAAGTTGACACTTGGGTCGACACTTGGCATGCCAGTTGCATTTTTACATGCCAATTCTTCAAAAGTGTCAACACTTGAGGCTTCATGAGCCGACACTTGGTCTGTGCTAATTCCAAAACTTTATGCCAGGCTTTAAAACTCTAAATTTTGTCCAATAAACTTCTAGTTTTTTCTTTATAATACCTAAAGTAATCAGTTTCATGGCTTTCCTATGTAAGAAGACTTTTAAAACTTTGAAATTCATCTTGTATTAAGGGCAATGGCTTTGATACTTTTGTATAAGGAAATTGATGTACCTATGACCTAGAATTCATAACTCTAATTAAGATATTAGTATAAAATATATACTCAATATTTTATCATTCATCAAAATCAAGGGCTAAAGCTAACACAATTATCTGATTCACACAGATGAGCTTATGATTTTGCAATAGGAGATTATGTTATAATACGGATTAGACCAGAGCGGTTTTCCTTTGGAACTATTAAGAAAATACATGCCCGAGGAGCAGGCCCTTTTACGATCTTAAAGAAATTGAGATCAAATGCATATATTATGGATCTACAATCTGATTATAGCATTAGCACTACATTTAATGTATCAGATCTAATAAAATATAATGAACCAATATTAATATCCAGTGATCCTTTTGAGTCTAACTCCTTTGATGAGAGTGATCCTCCGCCCGAGTGTCCATAACCAAGAGTTTCTCGAAGACATGATCGGATTGAGAAGATTCTAGACGAGCAGGTCGTTTCTACTAGGAGTCGTGGATATCAGAGATATATGGTAAGATAGCAAGGCCATCTTGAATTTGAGGACACATGGATTACCTGAGAAGAGCTGCACGGATTGATCCAGATATTCTTTAGTATTACCAGAGCAATATGGAGCTTGACTCAACGGAGTCAAGTTCTCCCCATCTCAGGAGAATGATGAAGACATTGCCCAGCACAGATCCTGATGCACATATCTGAGTAGACATTTATATTTTTATTTTATTTGGATATATTGGGATTGGGAATATTATTTTTATTTTTGTTATTCTTGTATCCAGATCATGCATGGATCTTAGAGCATGAATACTGGATTAGTATGGAGTCTATTTTTAGATTAGGCCAATTATTTTAGTTTGACTTCAGTCTTAGTATGTTAGTTTGTCTTATCTCCAATTTGTTACAGAGTCCCAGAGTTTTGGTCTCCAATTCATGGAGGACCAGGATCTATTTAAAGGAGTCCCATGTATCAATTGAAGCATCGACATATATTGAATAAGGAATTTTGTTTCCCGACTCCCCTCTTTCTCTTCTTTTCTTCTTCTTCCTCCCTCATCTTCTTCTTCCTCTCTTCTTCTCCTTCTTCCTCTCTTCTTCTCCTTCTTCTTCTTCTCTATTACTTATTCCCCCTCCCAATCTGAGAATCAAACCCCTCAAGCCATTAGCAAATCAATAGCAAGCAACCAAAGCCTACAATCCATCTCCCGTCTCAACTCGTAGACACCTGCAGCCAACCAAACCAACACCATCTTCCCACTATCCAATCATCGACCTCGCCCGAGGTCAACCATCCAAACATCAAGCCGCTCGTTGTCACATCCGAGTCCGTCACCTCCCTCCCATCTGGAGAGGCCCATGGTCGAGCCGGTAATGATCACCCTCTTGACGGACAGCAGCTACCCCAAATCACTCCACCATCCTTGAGCTTGTCCGACCGTCGGAGCCTTCCAATGCCCCACCTTCATCATCCACCCATGAAGCCACGGATAGTCACTAGCCACCAGTGAAATCTCTGTCCGAACCCACTGTACCAACTAGATTCCATCACTGCCCGAACACCAACATGCCATCGTCAATCAGTAGAGCAGAGCCTGACCACCATCTTTTTGAGCTTCCACCTGCTCTCTGATGCCATCATCGATGAAACTCCCATTCGAACCAAGCTCTCCGAAGATCCCCTATTCCCCACCTAGCCATCGGAACAAAAGAAGAAGTCTTCCTTTACATGATCATGAAAGCAAGGAAAAAGCTGCATGCTTCTCAAAGCAAAGCCGCAATCAAGTGCCGACTTCTACTTCAAAGGTTTAAAAAGGAAAAAAAGAAAAAAAGTGGAAAAGGAAAAGAAAATGAAAAAAAAGTGGGCTTCAAATTCAGCAGTTGGGCTTCATCAAAGACATCCCGAGCAACCTGATCAACGCATCTTGATCAGCACACAATCGAAGAGTCTGCAAACCATTTAGAGCATTTCTAGAAGATTTCATCAACTCATAAATTTGGATTTATCGGACCGGATCTAAAATTATTTTATTTGGAAAATCCTATTATCTTGTGATATTCCAGGTCCAAGGACTTTATCGAACTCACCATCTAGCTAGAATCTAGGCCCGACTTGGTCAATGCCTCCTTTTTCAGTTTTGACCATGATCTGATTTGTGAGCAACCTTTCCACTTAAAATATTTAAATTGATATTGGTGGTGAGTTTTTTCATTAGTTTTATTATATTAATATTTTAATAGATTGTGCTCAGTCTAAACTTACAGGTAGTTCCTTAATTGCCCATGATCATGATTTCTTTTAGATCTAGTGTTTTTTATTATTGCTTGTAGTTATTTACAAAAAATTTGATTATAGCTTTATTCCTTCTGTATTAAGAAAATAATAATTAGCTAGTTTTGATTTACAGTCTTGGTTTGTTGATAATTTATAAAAAAATATAATAAAATAATGATTTGCATTGAATCCCTAAATCATATCATCCTGCATCAATTTAGCCAATAGTTGATCCAAGTCCAAGCTATTTCAATCCAATTGAAATTGATTGACCCAATTAGGTCAAATCGAGTTGACCCTAGTTGCCAATTTGAACCAATTTCTAAATTGACACATGAATCCATCTAATTTTATTCATGAAAATCTACAAGACATGACTGACATCTAGCAATATATCATGCCTACCTAGAAGATGAGAAATTTAATAAAAATTATCAAAATATCCTTCAGTGAAAAGTTACCATGCAATTCAATCCTTCGATCTTCCTTTATCCTCATAAGTGATGGGTATGGATAAATGTCAAATCCTAGTACTTAATCCTTTTGATTGTCAATTTGATAATGAAGACTCGATCGATGAAAGATTGGAAACCCTATTTAATCTCATCATATTTTGATCAAAGACTTCCTGAGTCAACAATCGAAGAGATTACATGGGATAAGTCCTCCTCTTACTAGGAGTGATCGATTCCTTATTGACCTACTCATTACCTTCATACACAATCCACCATATCTAGAAGCACCCCATACATAACTTAATTGCCATGAATGAGTATGCACCAAAATATGGATTCATGTGTACAAGATACTATGGTAGTCTCAGGACTAAGGATCATATGCACAACTCCCACTAAGAGAATATTCTTTTTGACAAGTAAGACTTCTATTAGATATTCTCTTATTGGATCAATTTAGTGAACTCATAATCTAAATGAGCACCCACATTCTGATATTAGTGTCACTACACAAGTGGTCAATAAGGAATCGAGCATACATAGGATGTGCTAGTCTATCCAGATTCATTAATCCCCGAATCGATAATCCTATGACTAGGAATATTCTAGATTAGGATTTATAGGTTTTAGGTCTCACTGTTATCCCTGTAACCCTAAAACCATTGCTCTAATCTATGGGGTTCATCATAATGTTAATATGATGCAGCAGTATGATGAATCAATAATTGCTTTTTATTAATAAGTAATATCATATATGAGCTAGAAGATTATAGAAATGTTCATATAAAGATTGGCTTTTAGGGCACAATTCTTTTATCTACCACAATTCTTTACATTCTTTTTTAGGCATAATTAAGGAGAGGTATCTGCACTAAAAAGAGAGAAAGAGAAGAAGAGAGAGAGGAGGAGAGGGCTTGATCTCAAGGGCCAGTAAAGAGGGGAGACTAATTGAGGAGGGGCACTTAGAAAAGGAGTGGGGGAGCAAGGGATGAAAGGAGGGGTCAACAAGCATAAAAGAGTGTTCTTGATGATCTTATCAAGGCTAAGCCCTAAGGGTTGAACAAAGGTGAGATTGTAGATGCCAAAAGAGATTAGATTAGAGTGACATCCATTGGATCCAAATTAGTATTAAGATTAGGGTTTAAGATTGAAATGAAAGGGAGCCATTAAAGCTAAGAATAAGAGAGAGGGAGGGCTTTGATTGGTGGCTCCACCAAAAGATGAAGTGAGAGGAAGATGGAGAAGGGGGGAGAGAGAGAGAGAGAAGGAAGGTGATAGAGGGAAAGAAGAGGGATGATCAACACTTGATCAAAAATTGCTAGATTTGGTCGGTGATGGCTAGATCTTAGAGCATTCGAAGAAGATTGAAGGGGAGAGAGAGAAATGGGAGAGAGAAGGAAAAAGGTATTGGATTTAGCACCTTGACTCAGCTTGGAAGAAGCCCACTAAAATGAAACCCATAGGAGAACCAAACCCATTCTCGACCTAGGCCTAGATCTAAATGCGCAGCCCAACCAAGTGCCTAGCCTAATGCATGAGCTTGGGAATGGCCTAGTGACCATGTGGTCTAGGGAGTTGGTAGTCTGTGGGGGCACTAGCATGGTGCAGGGAGCTTTTATGTGGTCTATGCATGGTTCACTAGGGTTAACGACACTATTTTGCATAATATGAAGATCACATGCATTCATAGGGGAGATCCAATGGCTAAGGATGTTTCTAACTTCAATTTGGACCTAATCCATGTGATTTAGGTGCATTTGATACAGATCAAATGGCCAAAAGTCTTAGGGGGGTCAAACATCAATTGGAAAAGGTTTTGGAGTCCTTTTTCAACATGGTTTAAACCTTTAGATTCCTGTCAAAGTGCTCTTCGATATGAAGGCTATAAAAAGTAAGATTGGGATCATAGAGGTCTATGTATGAAGATTTAAAGGGCTTTCAAGAGGTGTGGCAGTGACAGAGAAAGCCTGTAGGGGCTAGAGGGTTTTCTTGAGAGTTGGAAGCTTTATTAAGAATTTAGGACCTCTTGTTGAGAGAAATTGTATGAGATTGAGAATACGAGTTCTTATCCTGGAAGTGATTATTTTTCTTGTAGTATTGTCTTGCAAGCCCTATTAATTATGCTTTTATTTTATTATTATTTTCCCTTCTCTTGCAGCATCAATAATGACATCATATTTTGAAAATGAGGATCCATATTCTATATGAGAGATTCTGTTGGGTTTTGTGTGGTGCTCTCAAACCTTGGAGAGACTTAGGAGGCCATGGCAGGGATGCTGGAGGCGATCCCTGGGTGCTTGGAGGCATGCCAAGTAGTTCTTGGAGGTGTTCTAGGGGACTCATGATGTATTCATGGGTGTCTAGGATGGGTTTGGTCTAGGGTGGAGTTCGGCACTCCACGGGTTCGAGATCCGGGTTTGGGGATCTTGAGGGTTAGAGTAGGCTCGGGTTCTGTAGGAGTCGACTCGGATGGATCGAGTCAGCTCGGTCACTGCAGAAGCCAACTCTTGTAGGTCAACAGCAAGGAGGATGTTTTGGACGAGTCGACTCTCAAGTGTTCGAGTCGACTAGGATGTCAATGAGCTGACTCATGACCTTGACGAGTCGACTCATCTGACTGGATTCAGACTTCTGTGAGTTGGCTTGGGGGGAGTTTTCTGAGCAGGGTTTTGACCTATTCTTGTATGGGTATATATACATGTATTAGGGATTATTTGATAAAGAGAAAAATACAGCACTCTTTCTCCCAGCCATAATTCCTCCTCTCCCTCTCTTTGGTTCTCTCTGGTGTGTTCAGCCCCATGGGGATGCATCTCCACGACAGGAGCAGATGGTGTGCCCCATCTTTTCCATGATCATGAGTTCCCTTTCTGCTATGATGGTTCAAGAAGGATCCCGGGTTTTCATGGAGCGATCTTGCTCCAATAATTGGTATCAGAGCCGATCTTGATGCGATGGCATGAAGGAAGAGCGGAAGAGGACATTGTAACGATATGGTGTGCAGATCTAGTGGGGACACCAAAGGCACCGGAATAAGATAGAGGCTTCTCAACCCTCTATGGTTTAATTAGCAGCATTTGAGTCCATTTGTAATAAAGGCTTAGTCTATCTAAGTTATTTTTTTATTACTTGAGTCCTGTACTAGTCAGCTCCTGTTGAGCTAGTCATATTTTGGAGTTCAGTTCATGTCCAGTAATGACTCATACAAGTGAAGACCAAGCCAGCCCAAGTGAAGACCAACCCAACTGAAGCTATGAGGATTATGGAAGGCCTAGGAGAAGAAATCAGAAGCCCAAGAGACAAGCCCGAAGCCCTGATGCCCTGAAATGAAGCCCTGAAATGCAACCTGAAGCGAACTGGGCCAGCCCAGGCCTAGGAGAAGAGAAAGTGGTGCCAAGGCTTATGCTTACCACCCTTGGTCGGCCACTAGGGTCACCTCACTTGGCCGACCAAGGCAAGAGGAGGGAGAGAAATTTTAGGGATTTTTTCTACCTATTTTTTTCTTATTTTTAGCTAGAGTTGGATGGGGATTCAAACTCCTATGTAATGTCTCTTTTAGCCTTACTTGGGGGCCAAGTCTAGGAGTTTATTTAAAGGGCCCTAGTCTCTTGTATGAAGAATTAATTTTGATATGAAATAATATTTGATTATCCAATTGCTGTGTGCTACCTTGCTGTGTGTTTGAAGGGATTCTGTGTGAGCCCTTCCTCTTCCTGGTGTCCTACGACTGCTTCCTGCCACCATCCTGCTCTCCAAAACCCTAGTCGCCCACTCGAATCAACAACTTCCCTTTGCTATTTTCATTTTATTTCTTCTTTCCTACTATGTTTTCTAACCCTTGGAAGGTCATTTGTAGGTCCCTCGACTCTGACAAACCCAACGACTCTAGCCGGGCTGCAATCGGACCACCGAGCAGAAAGCTAGGTATCCGCGGGTCTCTGGCTTGGTTTTCCAGGCCACATCCGGAGTAAGAGCGATCTCTTCATGTACGATCTATACCAGGTGCTTCCATCATTTCCAGGTACACCCCCTCTGTCGCTAGTAGCCATATTGTAGGTGAACTATCCCAACCAAGGTTTCTCAGCCTCGGCGGTCCTTCTTTTCTATTGCTTTTAGGTCCTATTTTGCATGCTGTTAGTTTTTTATTTTCATATAGAACTTTTTACATCTTTACTTGGTCTATTCTTCAGGATTACTCATACAACTTAACATTAAAAATACAAAAAAATACTTGCATGCATATATAGGGTTCCGCATCAAGATCTCTGGTGGTCAGGTCTGGAGGAGGTTGACGATCGCGTGGTGCAGATCTCTGGTGTCGAGATCTGGAGGTGAGGGTCTGTTGCCCTCTCTAGAAATAGAGAGATGTGACCGTTGGTGGCGTTGGTCTGGGCAGAGTACCAGTAGAGAGGACTTGAGGGCGTCGTCCTCATCGAATTCGATGGTGCCGTGACGAGGATCCGGTCCTCGTTGTGGAGATGGAGAAGGTCTGGTGAAAGAGGAGGCCACCATGGGTGCTAGATGCCAAGCACGAGGAGATCATTGCACATGTTCATCGATTGCATGGCTCGGCGGAAGGGCTTGACAAAAGGGCTCGGTGGATGGTGCAGGCTCCGTGGATGGGCTCGGGTTCAGGCTCGTCGATCACAGGGCAGTGCAAGGGCTCAGGCTCGGTTGAGGAGATGATGGCAGTGCAGGCTTGTCAATGCCGGGCATAATGGAAGCATGATGATCTCGTTGGTCCCGATCGGAGCAGATTGAGCTAGGCATGGTGGTGGGCAGTTCACCGAAGGTGAGGCTCAGTGGCAGGAAGTCATCAGAGGTGATGCACGATCCCGATTGGAGCAGATCGAGTGCGGCACGGTAGTGGGAAGCCACTGGTGGCACAGCATGGGGTGCGGGCATCCACCTGAGTACATCAGTAGAGGCAATGCTAGAGGCAGCTCAGGGAGATAGGAGACAGTCTCAAGGAGTACCGGAGGTATCAGGCAGTTGAGAGTGTCCTGGTATGGCGGTATTGGCCTAGGGATAGAGACTGGAGCTGATGGAGATGCAGCTTAGGGAGATCGAGGATAGGTCTCAGGGAGTGCTAGGAAGTCTCAGGAGATGGATATCTCAGGGAGATGGATATCTCAGGGAGACCGGAGTACATCAGCATAGGCGATGCCAAAGGTAGCTCAGGGAGACAGGAGACAGTCTCAGGGAGCACCGGGGGTATCGGGCAGTCGGGAGTGTCCTGGTATAGTGGTATTGGCCTAGGGACAGAGACTAGAGTTGATGGAGATGGCAGTTCAGGAAGATTGGGGACAGGTCTCAGGGAGTGCCAAGGAGGTCTTGGGAGATGGATATCTTAAGGAGACTGGAGCATATCAGCATAGGCGGTGACAGAGGTAGCTCAGGGAGACAAGAAACAGTCTTAGGGAGCGCCGGGGGTAGCGGACAGTCTGGAGTGTCCTGGTATGGTGGTATTGGTCTAAGGATAGAGACTTGAGCTGATAGTGATGGCAGCTCAGGGAGACTGGGGACAGGTCTCAGTGATGCGGGACCTATATGCATGCAAGTACTTATTTTGTAATTTTAATATTAAGTTGTATGATTAATCCTGAAGAATAGACTAAGGAATGATGTAAAGAGTTTTATAGAAAAATAAGAGGCTACAGCATGCATAACAGGACCTACAAGTAATAAAAACAAAGGATCGTCGAGGCTGAGAAGCCACGGTTGGGCTAGTTCTTCTGCAATAAAGCATCTGGCAGGCAGAGGGGGTGTACCTGGCAACATCTGATGCACCTGGTGAAGATCGCAGTGAAGAGATCACTCATCCTCAATGGATGCGGCCTGGAAAACCAAGCCAGAGACCCGCGGATACCTTGCTTTCTGCTTGGTGATCCGATTGCGGCCTGGCTAGAGTCGTTGGATTCGTAGGAGTCGAGGGACCTGCAAACAACCTATCAGGGGTTAGAAAACTCAAAGGAGAACAAGAAATAGGAGGAAAATAGCAAAGGTAAGAAGGTTTTTGGAGTGGGTGGCCAGGGCTTTGGAGGGCAGGCTAGTGGCAGGAGATAGTTGCAAACACTGGGAAGAAGAAAAGCTCTCAGAAGATCCCTTAATGCACACAACAGGGAGGCACACAGTAATTGAAGAATCAAGAGTATTTCGTATATCAAAATTAGTTCTCACACAAGAGACTAGGGTCCTTTAAACAGACCCTTAGTCTTGGGCCCCAAGTAAGGATACAAAAGTAATTATATAGGAATTCTATTCCCACCCAAACCCTAGCTAGAAAATAAGGAAAAAATATGTAGAAAAAATCCCTAAAATTTCTCTCCCTCCTCTTTCCTTGGTTGGCCAAGGGAGGTGACCCTAGTGGATGACCAAGGGTGGTAAGAATAAGGTCTTGGCACCACTTATCTCCCTTCTTGGGCTTGGGCTGGTCCAGTTTGCTTCAGGACTGCGTTTCAGGGCTTCAGGACTATGTTTTAGGGCTTCGGGCTTGTCTCCCAGGCTTCTGATTTCTTCTCCTAGGCTTTCCATGATCCTCATAGCTTTAGTTGGGTTGGTCTTCACTTGGATGTCTTGGTCCTCACTTGTATGAGTCATTACTGGATATGTATTGAACTCCGGAAAATGACTAGCTCAATATAAGCTGACTAGTACAGGACTCAAGTGATAAAAAAAATAACTTAGATGAACTAAGCTTTATTATAAATGGACTTGAATATGACTAAGTAATCCATAGAGGGTTGAGAAGCCTCTGTCTTATTCTGGTGCCTCTGGTGTTCCCACCACTCAGGGAGCTCTAGGGATATCATGCAGCCGGGAGACAGGCTGGGATATGATGGAGCAGCCAGGTGGAGATGGTTGCTAGGTTCAGTCGCTGGGATAGAGGAGTTGGGATGAGCTCCTAGGTTTCAGAGGTTCCTGCGGGGTTGTAGAGTATGCGAAACGATCTCGGAGGGGGCCGCGATGATGTGGAGGGTCCGAGGAGGCAGTGATTGGGTACGAGGTTCAGGTACAGGCTTAGCAGGGCAGCATTGAGTTGCTGACCTCGGGATTTCTTTTTGTGGCATCACGGGGACATCAATTTTTGGTGGAGCAACAGTGAAAGGTGGCTTCATGGGGTGGAGCAGGATTTGACATGAGTTCAGAGCGGGAGGTGCAGGGAGGACCATATCCTAGCACAAGTGCCAAGGGTGTACTTAGCTAGGTGGAGCAGAGTGTTGGAGTTTGGCATGGCTCTGAGGAGATTATGTCAGGTAAAGCTCCAGTTACAGCGAGTGCCAGTTTAGGTTCACTGGATTCTCTCCAGGGAAGTCCAAGGAATAGACTAATGCAGCTACCAGGCAGAAAGAAAGCTATAATCATGGTGCCAGGATACAAGCAAGGAACTTTAGCTATGGAGGCGATCATCCCAAAGGCCACCAAGGGCATGTAGTAGCTGAAGGGTATTGGTAGAGGCAAGTAAATCCGCACAAGAGGCTGTCAGGACACGCAATTACAGTAGGGTTGTGTAAGAGGATATTGCCAAGTTTGCCAAAGCTTGGGGGCACTAAGATGGAGATTGTAGGATTTTGTGTGGTGCTCCCAAGCCTTGGAGAGACTTGGAAGGCCATGGCAGGGATGCTGGAGGCAATCCCTGGGTGCTTGGAGGCGTGCCAAGTAGTTCCTAGAAGTGTTCCAGGGGACTCATAATGGATTCATGGGTGTCTAGGACAGGTTTGGTCCTAGGGTGGAGTTCGGCACTCCACGGGCTTGAGATCTGGGTTTGGAAATCTTGAGGGTTGGAGTTGGCTCGGGTTCTGTAGGAGTCGACTCGGATGGATCGAGTCGGCTCGATCACTGCAGGAGCCAACTCCTGCAGGTCAACAGCAAGGAGGATGTTCTGGATGAGTCGATTCTCAGGTGTTCAAGTCGACTCGGATGTCAATGAGCCAATTTGTGACCTGGACGAGTCGACTCATCTGAAGGGATTCAGACTTCCATGAGTTGGCCTTGGGGGGAGTTTTTTGAGTAGGGTTTTGACCTATTCTTGTATGGGTATATATACATGTATTAGGGATTATTTGATAAAGAGAAAAATACAGCGCTCTTTCTCCCTAGCCATAATTCTTCCTCTCCCTCTCTTTGGTTCTTCCCGTGTGTTCAGCCCCATGGGGGCACGCCTCCACGATGGGAGCGGACAGCATGCCCCATCTCTTCATTGATCGTGAGTTTCCTTTCCACCATGATGGCATCAAGAAGGATCCTGAGTTTTTGCGGAACGATCTTGCTCCAACATATTCTTCAATGAGTGATATCGGTATAGTTGGTATCATAATAGCTAGTATCAGAGTTTCAGATTATATGTGTTGATCGATGTTAAAAATGATGACAAGTGCAATCAAAGTCGATATCAATCAGTTCGATGGAAAAATTAATTTCTTTTTCTAGCAAGCGAGGTTAAAAGACATGCTTATCCAATAGGGGTTGATCGATGTGCTCATAGGTAAGAAGAGGCCAGCCACCATGGAAGACAAGGTTTGGAAGTGACTCCAAATGCAGGTGGTGAGTGACATCCACTTGTACCTAGAGGATAACATGATGATCTATGTGTTAAGCAAGACTTCTCTAACGATGATATGGGTGAAGCTTAATAAATTATACATGGAAAAGTCCCTCACCAACATGCTCTTTCTTTGGAAGTAGTTCTATCAACTATGAATGCATGAATGACAAAGCATATAGGAGCATATGAGCCACTTCTAGAGGATCTTCACCGATCTTCTCAATATAGATAAGAAGGTTGAAGAGAAGACCAGGGCATTGATCTTTCTATCATCACTTCTATACTTCTTTAAGTCCTTAGTGACTTCTCTTCTAGTGGAAAAGACCACCATCAAGATGGAGGAGGTCACCTCAGTACTTTAGAATGAGATTCTTGATGCACGTCGCTACACACTAATTATAATACCTTATTTCCACTATTCTTATATAGAGTAGCGGGAGTAAGGGTCGAAGCCATAGAGACTTTAAGAAGTTATTTCAACAGTAATGTTTAAGAGCAATGATAGCAAAAATAGTAAAACTATTTAACTTGAAATAAGCAAATATACTAAAGATTCAAATGAATGAGTAAAGGCCTCAGGATTTCAATGGACTACTTGATAGACAGTTGATACTCTCTTCCTATGTGAGTACTCCTATTAAGATATAATCTATTTATGGAGATCATGACCAGTACATGTTAGATCATGGCCCATTTCCTTGAAGTACTGATTAGTACATATAAGATGTATAAAATAAAAGAACTCCTATATTAAAATAATCTATTCTAATAGTATGAACTGGATCTATGGAGTACGATTCATCCCAAAAATATAAATCATTCATATAGAGAAGATTATGAAAGAAGCAATTTTATTTCATAGAGAAAGAGTACAAATAAAAATAAATAAAATAACACTGCCTATTAATGCAATATAGTAAAACCTCGAGGAATTGGAGATCTAGCCTTCCATGGGTAAACTCCTCGTTGTCATCTGGATGGAGCAGCAGATTAGAAGCCGAGGTAGTAGATCAAAAGATGGAGGAGATGGAGTAGCAGTACAGTGGAAACTGGGGAACTAGGGAGCAATGATGGAAATTGGGGAACCAAGAAGCAACAATGGAAAATGGGGAACCAGGGAAAAGATCTCTGGAGAGAAAATTGAAGTGATGGGAAGTCGGAAGGGGGCTATCTAGAAAAGAACCAAATACCCCTCTCTCGGGCTACGGTCCTTCTTTTAAAGGCATAGAGGAATGCATATGGACCACATTGGTTTCCATCACAATCTATCCCAACTATCCTCCATTCCATATGAGTTATCCTCTTAACCATTGCACCTGCTCAACCATCACACCCAAGTTTGTTATGATTCCTTATCCAGCACCGTTCCATTAAACCATTTTTTCAAATTCAAACTTTGGCTTAACCTTCCTCATCGAACAACCTAAATTTTGTTGATTAATTTCTTCCAACCAATCCTTCCTCTCATTTAGACATCGCTCTAATATTGTCTAGCTCCAAACAACTTGATGGTGCTATTCTTAGGTCAGCAATAGGGATGTGGTGCTTGGTGAAGAAGAGAAGGAGGGCAGATGGTGATGGTCTTGCCTACTTGTGGAGGGAGATGATCTTTGGGAAAGAAAAGAAGATTGATGGTCGATGGCAATCATGGCTGGTGGGCATTGGGAACTTGACCATGAAGGCATGCAGCAGTGACAAATCGGGCAGGAGAATGCATGGATGGTGGCTCTGGCAACATCTTAGGTTCAGAACAAAGAAGAGGGAAGATGGAGAAACAGTCGTCGGATCAAAGATGGGGACCATGGCCGGCGATGATGAGGACAATCGACAACATCAATGACACGGGAGGCAGCAACAAGAGATGGTAGCCACCATGGTAGGAAGGTGGGAGGTGGGAGAGGATGTCCGATGGCTTGGAATAGATGAAGAAAACCAATGATGATGGTCGGTTCTTGATGTTATCAGCAATGGGGAGGACGTGAAAGCCGGCTCTGGTGACTTCTCCAAACTTAGGAGATGGCATAGATGTCTTGGGTGGTGGCGAGACGGCATCTCCATGATGGTGAAAGATGGTGTTGAGAGGCAACAGGGGGTGGATGAAGGAGAGATGGTCACAGTTGGCTCAATTTGGATTTGTTCGATCATAGGCAGGTGCTCAGTGATTTTTCGACCATGGGAGGCTTCTCGATGGGAGGGGAAGGGCATGGGAGGCATACCAAGACAATATCCACCAAAATCCATTGATGGTCCACAGTTTTGAGCCATGGACCGAAACCATCGCTGCCCATGAACCCATCTTTGTTTTGTAGACCAAGTGGCCGATCTATGGTGGACCGACTACTCCAAAATATGTGCAATCTTGTATTAATTTTTTGAAATTCAATTTTGAGCTTGTTTCAAGTCTGATTTGAGTGTTGTTTATGCTATTGGACTTCAAAAATTGAGCTCTTCACATTGGCAGTATTCTTTCCTACAAACAATAATAAAAGCTCAATTTTTAAATAAATAAAGATAAATTAATTATTAAATTAATATGTATATAATATAATTATCACAACCCTCAACTTGAACTTTGCTCGTTCTCGAGTAAAGTAGATAAATTAGCTATGTATTCTAACTTGTCCTAGAAGTAAAAATTATCTTGCTAATTCTAAAATCAGTTGATACCCGGTTAGACTACAAAAAAGATTTTTCATCGAATTACCAATTCCACCTATTTAGTGGTCGAGGAAAGCCCAAAGAAATTTCTAGAGCTCTTCTTTTCCCAATTTTCTACCTTACTCTTTCAATCCTCTAATTTACTTTGGTTTTGATGTAGTATCAATTTATTTATTCCCCCTCTCTTTCTTCTTTTTCTTTTTTTAATGTAAAGTTAGTATAATGTCCTAACATCTTACTTTCTAGTTGACCCTTGTAACGAGCTTTAGACCAATGACTCCTTAACCAGTTGGTTTTAGGGCATTAGGTGTAGAACACCCTTCAAGCTTACTAACTGAAGTTAAAATGGCTACATGTTAAGACTATCTCTACAAGAGATTTCTTTACATTCTCACATTTTGATGCGAATAACAATGCTTACTTAGATGAAGGAGCCCGGTTACTCGGTAAGAGATGCTAAAAACCTTATTTATTAAACTTTAAGGAGAACTTTTATGATTCTTTGATATTTTCACCTATACCCTAATAAGATAGATTCTTTATCAAGATCAATAGTCATAAGAATCTAGAATTACTAAAAAAAATCTTGGTCCAAACTCTACCATTTATTGGACTTCCTTGATAATTTATCTTTCAATATCTCTAAAGTTATCTAAACCATCAATCATTCATCATTTAGAAAGCATGATTATTTTCAAATCGAGATAAAGTTTGGTACACAAAATCGATTAAAGTTTTACTCAAAGATTAATTTAATTATCCCCCCAACTTAATCTCCATTGTCCCTAATAGAAGAGGATACTAAAAATAAATGACAAGGAAGGATACCACCTGGAAGGATACTTAAGCATTGGATTTGTTATGATTTGTTCCTTTGATGCCATACTCCCAATGTAACTTTATTATCTTTCTCAAGTTCCCTAAAAAAAAAAGTACATGGTTAGAAATAAAAACATAAATGGGTTGCCTCCCAGGAGCGCTAAGTTTAAAGTCTTCAGCCAGACTATGATGATCATCATGGCAATGCTAAATTCATAAGATCAATGGATTCAATAACTTCTCTATCATTGATTCCCTCTATATAAGGTTTCAAATGCTGGCCATTTACCTTAAAAATATTTTCCTACTTAGGATCTCTAAGTTCTATGGCTCCATGAAAAAATACCTAAGTCACTATGAAAGGTCCATCCCATCGTGAGAGAAGTTTTCAAGGGAAAAGATGTAACCTAGATTTATAGAGCCATACTTTTTGATTAGGCTCAAACATTTTTTGATTAATAATTTTATCATGATATGCTTTAGTTCAAGTCTTATAAATTTTAGAAATTTTGTATGCTTCATTATGTAGTTCTTCTAACTCATTTAGTTGAAGTTTCCTATTAGAACCTTCATTTTTCATGTCAAAATTAAATTGCTTAATAGCCCAAAATGCATATTGTTCCAATTCTGCTGGCAAATAATAAGCTTTTCCAAATACTAACTAGTAAGGAGACATTCCTAAAGGGATTTTAAAAGTAGTTCGGTAAGCCTATAGTGTGAGGGTTGTAAGGTGTGGCTACTTTATCAGTAATTCTATATTTTCTCAACAAACTTTCAAAATGCCTATTCATGAAATGTGCACCCCCATCGCTAATTATAGCTCTTGGGCACCCGAACCAACTAAAGATATTATGCTGAATAAATTTGATCACAACCTTATGATCATTGGTTCAAGTTGCCATGGCCTCTATCCATTTTGATACATAATCAATTGCAACTAAAATATACTTAAATCCAAAAGGAGGAAAGGGTCCCATGAAATCAATACCCCATGCATCAAAAGTTTCTATGACCAAGATAGGGGATAGGGGCATCATATTTCTTCATAAAATATTTCCTGTTTGTTGACATCGTACACAATTATGACCAAATTCGTGTGCATTTTTGAATAGGGTTAGCCAGTAAAACCTAATCAGCAACACCTTTGCTATAGTTTTCTTTTTACTAAAGTGTCCTCCACAGGAAAGAGAATGATAAAAAGTGAGTATAATTTTGAATTCACTCTCAGAGACAACATCTAATCACATGATCTGGACAGTACTTAAATAGTTCAGGTTCCTCCCAAAAATAATATTTGATCTGTGAGAAAAATCTATCCTTTTCTTATTTGTTCCAGTGGAAAGGAATTTGTCTTGTTACTAAGTAATTAATAATATGAGCAAACTAGGGAAGATTAGTGGAAGAAATTGAGAAAAGTTGCCATCAAGGAACCTATCTCCAATTATTTTTCTATTATATTCTACCAAGATCCTAGAAACATGATCTGCTACCATATTTTCAGAACCCTTCTTGTCTAAGATTTTCATATCAAATTCTTATAATAGAAGGATCCATCTAATCAATCTAGGTTTAGACCCTAATAGATATGATCAAAATTTTTCAAGGGAAAATGCAACTGCAAGTAACTCTTTTTCAATTGTAGTATAATTCAATTGAGCATCCAAGAGTCTTGCTAGCATAATAAATTACATGTGTTTCTTGATTAAGCCTTTCTACTCTAAAACTGCCCCTACAGCATAATTAGAAGTATCACCATGATTTCGAATGGTAGGGTCCAATCTAGAGGCTTAATAATTGGTGCAGTGCTTAAAGCATTTCTAAGAGTATTGTAAGTAGCCAGACATTCTTCATTAAAATTAAAAGAATTGTCTTTAATAAGAAATTACACAAGGGTCATGAGATTTTACTAAAATCCTTGATGAAATACCTATAAAAACCTACATGGCTAAAGAAGGATCAACTTGTGTAATTGAGGTTGGAGGTGGTAGTTTTAAGATTAATTCGACCTTAACTTTATCTATCTCAATCCCTCGTTCGAAAATAATATGTCTAGGCACGATTCCCTCATGAACCATAAAATGGCTCTTCTCCCAACTTAAAACCAGATTTGTCTCCATACATCATTTAAGTATCTTAGTTAAGTTCTAGAGGTAGTCATCAAATGTAGAACCAAATACTAAAAAATCATCTATAAAAACTTCAAGAAATTGATCAATCATTTCAGAAAAAATGGCTAACATACATCGCTGAAAGGTAGTTGGTGCATAATAGAGACCAAATGGCATGCATCTAAAGGCAAACATTCTAAAGGCGCATGTGAAGGTGGTCTTTTCTTGATCGGCAGGGAATACTAAAACCTGGTTATATATTGAATATCCATCTAGAAAATAAAAAAAAATTGTCTTACTAGATGTTCTAAAATTTGATCAATAAAGGGCAAAGGAAAGTGGTCTTTCTTAGTGACGGTATTCAATTTTTAATAATCTACACACACTCTCCAACTGTTGTTGTGTGGGTAGGGATTAGCTTACCCTTATCGTTCCCCACTACAATAATACCTGAATTTTTAGGTACTACCTGGGTTGGATTGATCCGTTGGCTATCCAAAATTGGGTAGATAATGTTGGCATCAAGCCACTTTATGATTTATTTTTTCATAACTTCTCATATATTCGAATTTAGCCTTTGTTGCATATCCCTATATGGTTTGGCTTCAGCTTCATAGTGAATGTGATGTATGCAAACAAAAGGATCATACCCTTTGGATCGACAATTGTCCATCCAATGGCCTCTTTGTATTCTTTAAGTACATCTACCAGTTTATCTTCCTGATCAAAGGTTAGGGTAGATGCAATGATTACTGGGAGGGTATCATTGGGTCCTAGGAAAGAATATTTAAGCTTGGTAGGAAAAGGCTTTAACTCTAGGGTAGGTGGTTCTTCCAAGGATGATACTAAAGGACTTGATTGAGTTAGTAATTATTCATACTTTATAGTCCATGAAGGAGTAGCGCTAAAATTAGGTGGCTCTAATAATACATTTACCTCTTGGTATACCCATCAATATCAAAATCATCTACTCCAAAATGTGTTAGACATGCTTGTAAAGGATCTGAGTTGAGCAAAATAGGGATTTTATCATCTATAACTTCTTCTAGCATATTCACCTTATTATGGTCATATATAGATGGTCCTTGAGGTGCATTGAAGACATTTAACCTTAGCTTCTTGTTTCCAAAAGATACATCCATAACCCCCATTGTATAATTTATACAAGCATTAGTAGTTGCTAGGAAGGGTCTTCCAAGGATGATGGATATTTGGCTGGGGTTATCGCTAGATTCCATATTTAATACAAAAAAATCAACATGAAAGTATACTTCATCTACTTCACTATTACATCCTCCAATATTCCATGAGGTACCTTAAATGATCGGTCTGCTAATTGTAAAGTCATTGTCATGGGTTTCAATTCTTCGAATCTGAATAAATCATACACTGAACTTGGAAGAAGGTTCATACTTGCACCTAAATCTAGTAAAGCTTTCTTAATTGTGAGGTCCCCTATGACATGATATAATTGGGGCGCTAGGATCTTTAAATTTGGATGGGGCTATTTGCTGAAAGATTGAGCTAGCCTGCTCAGTTAACTAGATCTTCTTCAGTATGTACACCTTAGATTTTTATTTTTGTAGGTACAAGTCTTTAAGAAACTTAGCATAAGCAAGAACTTGCATGATGGCATCAAGAAGAGGTAAGTTTATCTAAACTTGTTTAAATAGCTCAAGCATCTCATTCATTTTTAGACCCTTCTTATCTAAAGATAAATGGGATTCTAAAGTATTAGAAAATGGAGCCATAAGTGTGGGTACTTGGCTAATGGGTTCCTTTTTCTATTCAATGTTTTCTTTCCTGGCTTAGCCAACTCTAGTTTTTGAGTTACATCAGGCTCGCTTAAATTTTTTTCACTTTTAAGTGTTGTGACTGATTTGGCATGTTCAAGAAAAGTCTTAGGGCCAGTGAAGCTCTTAGCCATGTACTATCCTTTTGGGTTACTGATGGGCTGGCTAGGTAGCTTGCCTTCCTCCCTCTTACTGAAAGCTGTAGCTAGCTGACCTATGTAGGTCTCTAGCTTTGTAATAGACTGTGTGTATAAGTGAAGGAGTTGAGTGTTCATTTCTAGCCCCTTAAGTACTTGGAGCACTTTTTCTTCAATGGTAGAATCATGATTACTTGACAAGGGTTGGGATTGTGGGGCACTTGAGTATTGAGAAATGGTATACTTCTAAATAGGGTCTCCTAATGATTGGGTCTGATTAATGCTAGGTTGATAATAGGTTAAGGTTTCCAAGAAAAATTCATATGATTTCGCCAGCCCGGATTATATGTATTTGAATATGGATCATTTCCTAGTATAGGAGCCATTCAGTTTTAGGCTTGGTTGGCTTTCTCCTAAACAAGCTCAGGAAATTGGTATGTGGTTGGATAATTACCTATCGAATGATTGGGACTTGAACAAAAAATACAAACGTCATGAACTTTAGCAGGTGAGGAGGAGGTATATCCAACTTGTAAAATTCGGTCAAGCTTTTGAGATAGTTCATCTACCTTGCTATAAATATCTATAGAATGACCTACTTCATACATTCCTCTTCTCTTAGGTCTTATGGTGGTGCGGGCACCAAACTCAGAAGAAGACTTCAGAGCTCCATCTGGATCTCTGATTGACCTTGCCCGAAGAATTAGGGTTTTTTGGCTTGTAATAAGGGTTGACTTGATCAACTCAATTTTAGCTTAAGTCTGTACTCCCTGCAATTTATTTTTGTTGAGTCATGTTGACTCAGTAGTGGTCTAGGACTTCAACCTGGGGTGTCACATTTTCTCCCAAGGCCAAGCAAGTGGGCGCCACACTCCCAGCCACACTCCCAGCCACACGCCTGAGTCCAGGGGGTGCCACATCTCCATCCAGTATACTCTGGTCCCCACACCACAGATAGCAGCTCCCTTCTCTCATGCGCCATTTGAGGAGAAAGCAACCAGGGATCCACAAATCAAGGGGGTGGCCCAAGACCTTCCATAAGAGCCAAGCTATGAAAGGGAAGAAATTTTTCTTGGAGAGAACTTCAAGGAGGCGCCCATTCCCTGCCAAAAATATCCAAAACAAAGATGGGAAGGACCATGACTTAGGGAGAAAGAAAAGGAGGAGTCCAAAAGAGTTGAGCCATGGAAGGAAAGAAATCCTTTCTTGAAGAACAAAGCTTGGAGGCGCCATCTACCTTCCTTTTAAAACCCAAATCAAATTTTTTTGGAACCTTTGGCCGGCCATATGTGTAGGAATTGATCCTACAATCCTAATTTGAAGATCCCCTCCTTGAGTCCCACATGGGAAGATGTAAAACCCTAATCTCTTGTAAAGTCCTATAAATTAAACCCTTCTTGTAAATTTGAAAGTAATATGATGAATGAATTCAAGTTTTTGTGTGAGCAAACTCTGTGTTTTCTCTCTTCCGTACTTGCATCCAGGTGTTGAGCTCCGTGAGGGAGTAAATCTGGGTTCTCTAGGAACCTTGAGGAGGTGTGAGATCTCCAAACCCCAAACCCTAGGTTAGCCATTTCACTCCCAAACCCTAGCCGCCCATCATCCTTCTCTTTCCACCAAGCCCTAGCATATCCCACCTCTCACGGCCATCCTCTTCAAGTCAAGGCCGACCCCAGCATCCGGGTCTAGTCCGGATACTTCAGATCCAGAGCAATTCTCAGAGGAAGTCAGATCAACCTCCAGGAGAATCCGGATTTCAGCACATCAACTTTCAAGTTCTTCAATCTGGTAAATTCTTCCTTGAGTATCTGATTCCATCACTTGTTCTTCTTCTTTCCCAGATCTTGAGTCCAGGAGAAGCCAACTCAGCCACAGGACCAGTATTGGAGGATCCATTGTGAAGATATCCGAATCCGAGGATCCAACAATATGCTCGAGAGAGTTCTTCCACCAAACTCTGTGAAGATCACTGTCTGGTCGGTAACCCATCTCTTCTCTTTATTTCTGTCCTGTTGAAAGTTCAGAGCGAAACCCTAGGTATGGGAGTTTCTCAACCCCCAGCGATCCATTACTTCTGAACTACTCTGATAATCCAGTTTTATTTAAATTGTGCTTTCAATTATTATCTAGTTTCTTTCAATTTAGTTTAGCTTTCCTTTGAGTCAAAGCCAATTTCGGAAAATATATATAAAAAAAAATAATAATAATCTTAATTTATTTCCACATCGTATCATCTTCTCTTTTGTTCTGCATCATTTTTTGGTATCAGAGCCCAGTCTAGGGTTTTTGTTTTGCTTGCTTGTTTTAAGTCTCTCTCCTTTTTACTTTGTCTGCTCGAAGTAGACTCCCCAGGATGTCCGGTCCTAGGAATGAAGCGAGGTGCAAACCTCCTCTTCCCATTCCACGGGGTGTTCCTAGGGCGTGTAGGGGATCCGTTGGGTTACAACTTCGTAGCAGGAATTGTAAACGGGGGAAGCACCCTGTTTTCAGTCCGTAACTATCCTGTTGCAGGAATTGTTTCTCAGTGCAAGTAACTATGAATTGTATGATTTTTCTTTTGCTGGAACCAGAATAATTGAAGATATTTTACATAATTTTCCTATGATTTATTGGTTTCCGTGAAATTTTTGAGAGTTAAATTACTGCAACTCTGTTTTTGTGTTCTGCAATGCAATTATTTTGAGTGAACATCTCCTAATTCATCCTAAGGGCATTTGTGCATCTAAGATAAGGGGAGGAGTTGATAACCTCTCCTTAGCCCAAAATCACCACCCACTCATTCGATCCTAAACCTAACTTTAAAATTTATTAGACTTAATTTGCCCTAGTGGGCTAGGGACATCAACAAGTCGGGTCAAGGCTAGTGTTGAGTCAGTTTGTCTAGTTACTCTGTGTGTGCTTTGTACTCAGTGTCTAGGACGGTGGTTCAGGGACTACATCCCGAAGGGCTTGTGTGCTGGTCCGCCTACCTGGCCAATCACTGATTGGTGTCTAGGATTGGCATTTAGGGACCTAACACTCCCCTTACACCTGCCTGGCTGAGTCCCGAGTTACTACAGGCTAGCTTGCCAGTCTGATTGGGCATCTAGTTTGGGCTCTAGGTCTAGTTAGCCCGTAGTCGTTCAGTTGAGTCTCATTTTGTGTGTTTGCTTGCATCATCATGTCTACCCGGAATGGAGTACCCTACCAACCTGGTCAAACCCAACCTGATTTAGAGGCCATGGTTAGAGCTCTTATTGAGAGTATGAACAAATTGAGTCAGGATGTGACTGCCACTGTTGCCCAGTTTAAAGAACAAGTCCATGAGAATTTTGCCCAGCTTAGGGATCGAGTCCAAGTACTTGAGGAACCTAGGCATCAGAATTGGACTCCTGACCCAGATTTTAATGTGCCTCAACCTCACCCACACCAAGAGCCTAGAAGACCTTTATACAGAGATCCTGAACCTAATCATAGGAGGCCTGACCCAGAACCTGAAGATAGAGATGATAGGTTCATCCGGAACATCAAATTAGATGCACCCACTTTTGATGGTAGCTTAAACCCTAAGGTGTATTCTGATTGGGAGGGTGAGATGGACCAATAGTTTGAGTGGTATGCCATGTCTGAGGAAAGAAAGTTCAAGTTTGCCAAGATGAAGTTAGTACGTCAAGCTAGGTTATACTGGGGGAACATTGAGCTGACCACTAGAAGACAAAATGTAGGGCCCATAACCACTTGGCAGGGTATGAAAGAGAAACTTAGAGATAAGTATCTACCCATTTCATACCAGCAGAACCTGTTAGACCAATGGCAGACTTTGAAACAAGGGAACCGATCTGTATCAGACTACATAACCAACTTTGATGAATACCTGATGAGATGTGATGTGAGTGAATCCCATGAGGTCACTTTGTCTAGGTTTAGTGCTGGACTTAGGGAAGACATAAAGAGGGAGTTGTTTCTGAGAGAGGTTACTGACCTAGACCAAGCCTATCAGATTGCACTGAACACTGAGAAGTTTCAGAGAGGACCTATACCTTCTAAGGTTAGTGCCCCAATCCCAAGAAATGGACCTAGCCAAGTTACCCCTAGCAAGTCTAATCAGGGTATTCCCACCCCTAGGCCCATGGACAAAGGTAAGGCACCTGACACCCAAAGAACCCCTAGTATCATCTGTTTTAAGTGCCAGAAGCCCGGTCATATCTCCAACCAGTGCACAGCCATAGCTTGTTTTAAGTGCCACAAGGTAGGTCATGTTTCTAGCCAATGCCCTCGTAGATCCCTTTACATAGAAGAAGCAGAGGAAGAGAGTTCCAGACCCAATGAAGAGTTTGAAGAAGAAGTTTATGAGGCCGGAATGAATTTGGTCGATGAGTATGAAGGAGAGGAGGAATCCACAGAGTCTGACCAATTAGGGGTTGTAAGATGCATCCTGTCCCAGAATAGAGTTCAGGAGGATTGGCGTAGGACTAACATCCTACAGACTTTCCTTAAACTAGGGGATAAGGTATGTAAAATCATCATAGATAGTGGGAGCTATGTGAATTCCATTTCTGCTAGCACTGTCAAAATGTTAGGCTTAACCCCAGTCCCCCACCCCAACCCCTATAAGGTTTCTTGGGTAGACTCTACCTCTATACCCATCCAGTCTAGATGTAGGTCCAAATCCAAATGCAATCCTATCAAGAGAAGATTTGGTGTGACGTCTTGCCCATGGGGGTGAGCAGTATAATTCTTGGAAGACCTTGGTTGTATGATCATGATGCCACCCTCTTAGAAAAATCTAACACCTGTGTCTTTAGTTTTAATGGGAAGAAAATCATAATCCATTCAGTCCCTCCTAAGGACAAGATAGCTAAAGGAACCAATAAGGTCAGAGAAATGAAGACTGGAGTGAACCTAATTAGTGCTAAGGATCTAGAACAAGAAATTCATAGTGGTTCACCTATTTGGATGTTGACTGCTAAGGAACTTAGGACTCCTACACCCTCAGAGCCTCCTCAGGAAGTTAAACCTTTGTTAAAAGAATTTGATGATGTTTTTCTCGAGGATCTGCCAGACCACCTTCCACCTCTTAGGGATATCCAGCATTCCATAGATTTAGTCCCAGGAGCTACTTTACCCAACTTGCCCCATTATAGGATGAATCCATCTGAGCATAAGGAACTGCAAAAGCAGGTTGGAGAATTGTTAAGGAAGGGGTTCATTAGGGAGAGTCTTAGCCCTTGTGCAGTCCCTGCACTTCTAACCCCGAAGAAGGATGGCATGTGGAGGATGTGTGTTGATAGTCATGCCATCAACAAAATCATAATCAAGTATAGGTTCCCCATCCCTAGACTAGATGACATGCTAGATATGATGGCCGGTGCAATGGTTTTTTCTAAAATTGATCTCAAGAGCGGCTATCATCAGGTTAGGATTAGACCAGGGGATGAGTGGAAAACCGCTTTCAAAACTAAGGATGGTCTCTATGAATGGGTTGTTATGCCTTTTGGGTTGTCTAATGCCCCTAGTACTTTCATGAGGATTATGACCCAGGTATTTAGAGCTTTCATAGGGAAGTTTGTAGTGGTCTATTTTGATGACATCCTGATCTATAGTAAGACCCCTGCAGACCACCTAGGCCACCTTAGACAAGTATGTCAAGTATTGAGGAATGATAGTCTCTACGGTAATCTCAAAAAGTATGAATTCATGACCAGTAGAATTATCTTCCTTGGTTTTGTAGTAACCCCTGACGGCGTGGCTGCCGATCCAGAAAAGATTAGGTCCATAGTAGAATGGCCAGAGCCGACCAGTGTGCATGAAGTCAGAAGTTTCCACGGCTTGGCTACCTTCTATAGGCGATTCATCAAGGGGTTTAGTACTGTAGTTGCTCCTATCACAGACTGTATTAGGAAGGGAGAATTCCAGTGGACTAAAGCAGCCCATAAAGCCTTCCTAGATCTTAAGGATAGGATGACCCAGGCACCCATTTTGAGGTTACTTGACTTTTCAAAGGTATTTGAGGTTGCCTGTGATGCTTCAGGAGTAGGTATAGGTGGAGTCCTAAGCCAAGAGAACCATCCCGTAGCATTCTTTAGTGAAAAACTTAATGATGCTAAGCTTAGGTATTCTACCTATGATAAGGAATTTTATGCGGTAGTGCAAGCTTTGCGTTATTGGAGACATTATTTGCTACCGCAAGAATTTGTGCTGTTTTCGGACCATGAGGCTCTTAGATTCTTGAATTCCCAGAAGAAGCTTAACCCTAGGCATGCTAAGTGGGTAGAGTATATCCAGTCCTATACTTTTGTTTTGAAGCATAAGGCTGGATCTGAAAATAAGGTAGCTGATGCCCTTAGTCGTCGATCTTTGTTGTTGAATTCTGTTAGGGCTGAAGTCATAGGGTTTGAGCAAATCAAAGAGGAATATGAGTCGTGTCCGGATTTTAAGACTGTGTACCAGGATCTAACTCAAGGACCATCTAGTGACCATAAGGATTATACCCTTTTAGATGGCTTTCTGTTCTTTAAGAATAGGCTTTGCATCCCTAGAACTTCTCTTAGGGAATTTTTGATTTGGGAAATTCATGCTGGAGGTTTAGCTGGCCATTTCGGAAAAGATAAAACCACCCTAGCTATTGAAGACCACTTTTTCTGGCCTAGCTTAAAAAGAGATGTAGCACACATTGTGGCTAGGTGTCGGACCTGCGCTGTTGCCAAACAGCGAAAATAGAACACCGGCCTTTATACCCCACTCCCTGTCCTAGATCATCCTTGGCAAGATGTGAGCATGGACTTTGTGTTAGGTTTGCCTAAGACCCAGAGGAGGCATGACTCTATCTGTGTTGTAGTGACCGATTTTCCAAGATAGCCAATTTCTTGCCTTGTTCCCAAACATTTGATGCATCTAAGGTAGCCACCCTGTTCTTTAATGAGATAGTTCAACTCCATGGCCTACCCAAGACCATTGTTTCAGATAGGGATGTTCGGTTCACCAACTATTTCTGGAAAACCCTTTGGCATAAGTTAGGGACAAAACTTAAGTTTTCAACTGCCTATCATCCCCAGACTGATGGCCAAACCGAAGTAGTGAACCGTAGTTTAGGCAATCTGTTAAGGTGTCTTGTTGGTGAAAACATTAGGAACTGGGATTTGTATTTACCTAGGGCTGAATTTGCATACAATGACTCGGTCAATAGGTCTACGGGTAAGAGTCCATTTGAAATTATGCATGGTTACAAACCTCACACACCTCTTGACCTAGCTCCTTTACCAGTCCACACACGAGTCTCCGAGTCTGCCGAAGTTTTTGCACAGCATATAAAAGACTTGCATAAAGAAATTCATGCCAAAATAAATTTAAGTAATGGAACTTATAAGAAGTTGGCTGATTCTCAAAGACGAGTCAAAACTTTTAATGAGGGAGACTATGTAATGATTAGGTTAAGGCCTGAACGGTTTCCTCCCAGAACCGTTAGAAAGTTACATGCTAGAGGAGCTGGACCATTTAGAGTGGTGAAGAGAGTAGGATCCAATGCCTATGTGCTCGAGTTGCCTCCAGAACTAGGCATTAGCTCCACTTTCAACATTACAGACCTAGTAGAGTATAGAGAGCCAGCAGTGATTCCCAGTGAGCCTTTTGAACCTAATCCTGCTCTTGAGAGTGAACCCAACCCTGTGTGTCCACCAACAAACTGGCCTGTGAGGAAAGAGCAGATTGAAAAGATCCTGGATGATCAGGTTCTCTCTACTCGTAATCGAGGATACCAAAGATACCTGGTCCACTGGCAAGGAAGGCCAGATTCTGATGACTCTTGGATCTCTCGAGAAGAATTACAAGAATTGGACCCAGACCTCTTAGAGAGATACCAGAGCCAACTTGATCTATACTCGACAGGGTCGAGTTCCTCCCACCCCGGGAGAATTGGTGCGGGCACCAGACTCAGAAGAAGATTTCAGAGCTCCATCTGGATCTCTGATTGACCTTGCCCGAAGAATTAGGATTTTTTGGCTTGTAATAAGGGTTGACTTGATCAACTAAATTTTAGCTTAAGTCTGTACTCCCTGCAATTTATTTTTATTGAGTCATGTTGACTTAATAGTGGTCTAGGACTTCAACCTGGGGTGTCACATTTTCTCCCAAGGCCAAGCAAGTGGGCGCCACACTCCCAGCCACACGCCTGAGTCCAGGGGGTGCCACATCTCCATCCAGTATACTCTGGTCCCCACACCACAGATAGCAGCTCCCTTCTCTCATGCGCCATTTGAGGAGAAAGCAACCAGGGATCCACAAATCAAGGGGGTGGCCCAAGACCTTCCATAAGAGCCAAGCTATGAAAGGGAAGAAATTCTTCTTGGAGAGAACTTCAAGGAGGCGCCCATTCCCTGCCAAAAATACCCAAAACAAAGATGGGAAGGACCATGACTTAGGGAGAAAGAAAAGGAGGAGTCCAAAAGAGTTGAGCCATGGAAGGAAAGAAATCCTTTCTTAAAGAACAAAGCTTGGAGGCGCCATCTACCTTCCTTTTAAAATCGAAATCAAATTTTTTTGAAACCTTTGGCCGGCCATATGTGTAGGGATTGATCCTACAATCCTAATTTGAAGATCCCCTCCTTTAGTCCCACATGGGAAGATGTAAAACCCTAATCTCTTGTAAAGTCCTATAAATTAAACCCTTCTTGTAAATTTGAAAGTAATATGATGAATGAATTCAAGTTTTTTGTGTGAGCAAACTCTGTGTTTTCTCTCTTCCGCACTTGCATCCAGGTGTTGAGCTCCGTGAGGGAGTAAATCTGGGTTCTCCAGGAACCTTGAGGAGGTGTGAGATCTCCAAATCCCAAACCCTAGGTTAGCCACTTCACTCCCAAACCCTAGCCGCCCATCATCCTTCTCTTTCCACCAAGCCCTAGCATATCCCAACTCTCACGGCCATCCTCTTCAAGTCAAGGCCGACCCCAACATCCGGGTCCAGTCCGGATACTTCAGATCCAGAGCAATTCCCAGAGGAAGTCAGATCAACCTCCAGGAGAATCCAGATTTCAGCACATCAACTTTCAAGTTCTTCAATCTGGTAAATTCTTCCTTGAGTATCTGATTCCATCACTTGTTCTTCTTCTTTCCCAGATCTTGAGTCCAGGAGAAGCCGACTCAACCATAGGACCAGTATTGGAGGATCCATTGCGAAGATATCCGAATCCGAGGATCCAACAATCTGCTCGAGAGAGTTCTTCCACCAAACTCTGTGAAGATCACTGTCTGGTCGGTAACCCATCTCTTCTCTTTATTTCTGTCCTATTGAAAGTTCAGAGCGAAACCCTAGGTCTGGGAGTTTCTCAAACCCCAGCGATCCGTTACTTCTGAACTACTTTGATAATCCAGTTTTATTTAAATTGTGCTTTCAATTATTATCTAGTTTCTTTCAATTTAGTTTAGCTTTCCTTTGAGTCAAAGCCAATTTCAGAAAATATATATTAAATAATAATAATAATAATAATCTTAATTTATTTCCGCATCGCATCATCTTCTCTTTTGTTCTGCATCATATGGGAGGATCTCTATGGGGAGCTAACATGTGATGCAATGAGTTTTCACTTAGAGTTTCGAAAAGCTACCATGCCACATGTTCATTTTTTAGCATAAATGTTCCACGACGTGAGGCATCAACCATTTGCTGATGCCTTTCTAAAAAACCATCATAAAAGCACTGGACCAATTGCCATTTAAGTATGGAATGGTGTGGACATTTTTTAATTAGTTCTTTTAATCTCTCCCATATCTCATGAACATCTCTCCATCTATCTAGGAAAAACTTGTTATAGCTTTTTTTATTTGATTAGTTTTTCCTATCGAAAAGTATTTTTCAAAGAATTTTCTCTAGAGTTGGTCCCAAGTTGAAATTGTTACAGTGTCTAAGGAGTTTATCCAGTACTTGACCTTATCTTTAAGGAAAAAAAGAAATAACTTAAGTCTAAGAGCATCATCGGAGAAATTTTGGATTTTTACTGTTGAACATATTTCAAGAAACTCATCTAGGTATTTGTAAGGGTCCTCATTTGCAAGTCCATAAAAAAAAGTAACATCTGAATCACACTAGACTTAATTTCATATTAGATAGCCTCTATTGGAGGTAATTGAATACAAGGGGAGTAGGTATATTTTGAAGGAGCGAAGTACTCCTTAAATTGCCATGGTGGATTAGTTTCGTGATTAGGGTCCATAATTCATGATATATTTGCTCTACAAGTTCGGTCTATTTTGGATCTAGAGGTATGACTTTAGGTTCTAATGATCATTGACCTAGGATATACCCTATAGTGATACTCTAAAGCAAATAGCAGTTTAATTTTTTTATAATTTTTTAATTAATTTTTAAAAAATGGAAGAATAAGAAAAGGTCTAAAGAAAAGAATCATGAAAGAGTCCTAGACTAAAGACAAACGATGAGAGAGTTATTATATTAAATTTATTTTTTAAACAAGTGATATAATCAAAATTAACTCTATCCTAGGGTTAGCCTAAGTCTAGATAGCTCCTAACTATTCCAAGGTTACCTTTGAGCACTCTGATGCAGAATGGAAGCTCTGATACCAAAATGATGTAGAACGAAAATGTGGAATGCGGAAGCGAATTAAAATTAATGTATTTTTTTTATATATTTTCAGAAGTCGGCTTTGCCTCAAATGAAAGTTAAACTAAATTAAAAAGAACTATATAATAATTGAAAGCACAATTCAAAGAAACTAGATTATCAGAGTAGTTCAGAAGTAAAGGATCGCTGGGGGTTGAGAAACTCCCAGACCTAGGGTTTCGCTCTGAACTTTCAACAGGACAGAAATAAAGAGAAGGGAAGGGTTATGTACCAGGCAGTGATCTTCACAGAGTTTGATGGAAGGACTCTCTCGAGCAGATTGTTGGATCCTTGGATTCGGATATCTTCGTAATGGATCCTCCAATACTGGTCCTTTGGTAGAGTTGGCTTCTCCTGAGCTCAGGATCTGGGAAAGAAGAAGAACAAGTTAAGGAACCATATACTCAAAGAAAGGATTTACCAGATAAGAAGAACTTGAAAAATTGATGTTGCTGAAATCCTGATTCTCCTGGATGCTGATCTGACTTCCTCTGGGATGTGCTATGTATTCGAAGTAGCCGATCTGGACCTGGATGCTGGTGGTCGGCCTCTACTTGGAAGAGAGGGGCCGTGGGATGATGAGGTAGATTAGGATTTGGATGATTGGTCGAATGAAGAAGATGATGGGCGGCTAGGGTTTGGAATTGAAGTGGCTAACCTAGGGTTTTGGTAGGGTTTGGAGATCTCACACCTCCTCAAGGTTCCTGTGGAACTCGGAATCACTCCCTCACGGAGCTCAACACTTGAATACAAGTGCAGAAGAGAGAAACACAAAGTTGCTCACAAAGAAATTGATTTCATTTATCATTGTTTTTAAAACTTACAAGAGGGGTATATTTTATAGGCCTTTACAAGAAATCAGGTTTTTATATCTTCCCATGTGGGACTAATAGGATGGATCCTCAAATTAGGCATGTAGAATCAAATCCTCCTCATAATGGCCGACCAAAAGCTTCCTTAAGTGTTGATTGGTGGCTCCAAATGGCAAGAAGATGGCGCCTCCTAGCCTTGCTCTTCAAGACAAGTATTTTCCTTCCATGCTTGGTTTTATTTGGAAGTATTTGGGTGCCTCCTAGTCTTGCTCCCCAAGTGTTGCTCCTTTCTTTTCATAGCTTGGCTCTTATGGAATTGTTTTGGGCGCCCCCTTGGAATGAGGATCCTAGATTGATCTCTCCTTAAGTGGCGCATGAAAGAAGGGACCTGCTTTCTTGTGGTGTGGGGACCAAGGCATACTAGGCAAGGGATGTGGCACCTCATGGGCTCTGGCGTGTGGCTGGGAGTGTGGCGCCCACTTGCTTGGGCCTTGACTTGGCTAGAAAAAAAATGGCACCAACCTGGAGATGACCTAGACCACTATTAGGACTTGGACTGAGTCAACATGACTCAACAAAAATTGAAATGACAAAATTACAGACTCAAAATTGGATTGATCAGGTCAATCCTTATTACAAATCCTAATTTTCTCGGGCAAGGTCAATCAGAGATCCAGATGGAACCCTGAAGTCTTCTTCTGATTCTGGTGCCCGCACCACACTCTAAGCTTAAGATCAATTAACTAACTTGACCAAGTAAGTGTAAGGTTTGTGGGGGTCCCTCTGTTGGCCTTAGATACCAATTAAATTGGCTAGGTAAGCGAACGGAACCAATTAAAGAACCACCTTCTTTCAGGCTCTCATCCCTGAACCACTTGCCTAATACACGGAGCAACTAACCAATCTGAACCCAATCCAACTCTAAAATTTTCTTGTCCTATTAAGCTCAAAATTCTTAGGGCTGATGTCTAATTGATTTTAATAACTAAGACCTGGGTTAATGCAAATGCAGGATAATGATTTGTGGACTAAGAAAAGATGATCAACTCTACAGCTTACCTGATTAATGGGTTATGCCCTTAAATTTAATTATGAATGAACTGCAATGCAATAGATAAGTTGTCCAAACACTTTATGATTATCATACAAGAAAAATTAAATTAATTACTTTTTTTAATTTTATTGTTAAGGCTCTAATATCCTAATAATTCATGAGGATGTCAATATTTTAAATTTTTTTTAAAAATATTTTTTAATTTTTAGATTTTAAAATTTTTTAAGTCAATTTAACCTTTTTGTATCCTAGGACAACCATTCAACATAACTCAAAGTTATGCCAAGATGCTTAAGATTGAAAGAGAATAATTATTAATTATTTTATTTTTTTATTTGATATTTATTTTTTTAAAATAATGTGCCAAAAGACCTCGATAATGGTGCCAAAAATTTGATGCATGTCGCTATGCATTGATTATGATACCTTATTTTCACTATTCTTATGTATAGTAGGAGTAAGGGTCGAATCCACAGGGACTTTAAGCACTTATTTCAATAGTAATGTTAAAGAGTAATAATAGCAAAAATATTAAAACTATTTAACTTGAAATAAGCAAATATACTAAAGATTCAAATGAAAGAGCAAAAGTCTAGAAATTTCAATGGACTACTTGGTAGATAGCTGGTACTCTCTTCCTATATGAATACTCCTATCAGGATATAATTTGTCTATGGAGATCATGACCCATACTTGTTAGATCATGGCATGTTCCCCTAAAATATTGATTAGTTTAGATAAGATGTATAAAATTAAAGAACTCTTATATTAAAATAATTTTTTTAAGAGTATGAACTGGATCTATAAAGTATGATTCATCCCAAAAATATAGATCATTCATATAGAGAGGATTATGAAAGAAGTAATTTTATTTCATAGAAAAAGAGAACAAATGAAAATAAATAAAAATAACACTGCCTATTCATGCAATACAGTGAAACCCCGAGGAATTGGAGATCTAGCTTTCCATGGATGAACTCCTTGTCGTCATCTGGATGGAGCAGAAGATTAGAAGTCGAGGTAGTAGATCAGAAGATGGAGGAGATGGAGCAATGGAGAGGTGGAAACCGGGGAACGAGGGAGTAGCGGTGGAAATCAGGGAACTAGGGAGCAGTGGTGGAAACTGAAGAACCAAGGCAAAGATCTTTGGAGGAGAAATGGAAGTAGATGGGAAGTTAGAAGGGGCTATTGAGAAAAGAACCAAATACCCCTCTCTTGGGTTGCGGTGCTTTTTTTAAAAGCATAAGGGAATGCATATGGACTGCGTTGGTTTCCATCATAATCCATCCCAACCATCCTCAGTTCCATATGAGTTATCCTTTTAACCATCGCACCCGCTCAACCATCATTCCTGTGTCTGTTATGATTCCTTATCCAGCACCATTCCATTAAACCATTTTTTTCAAAATCAAAATCTGGCTTAACCTTCCTCGTCGAGCAACCCAAACTTTGTTGATTAAATTTCTTTCGACCAATCCTTCTTGTTCTAACATTGCTCCAATATTGTCCAACTCCTGACAACTTGATGGTGCTATTCTCAAGCTGGCAATAAGGATGTGATGCTCGGTGAAGAAGAGGAGGGTCGATGGTGATGGTCTTGCCTACTGGCAGAGGGAGATGATCCTTGGAGAAGAAAAAAAAAATAGTGGTCAATGGCAATCATGGCTGGTGGGCTTTGGGAGCATGACCATGGAGTCATGCAGCGATGATAGATTGGGTAGGAGAATGCATGGATGGTGCCTCCGACAATGTCTCAGGTTTAAAATAAAGATGACGGAAGATGGAGAAATAGTCATTAGATCAAAGATGGGGACCATGGCCAGCAGTGACAAGCATGATCGACGACATCGGCAACATGGGAGGCAGTGACAGGAGATGGTAGCAATCATGGTAGGAAGGAGGGAGGCAGGAGAGGATGTTCGATGGCTTAGAGCAGAGGAAGAAAATTGACGATGATGGTCGATTCTTGATGTTATCGGTAATGGAGAGGATGTGCATGGTGGTTCTAGTGACTTCTCCAAACTTAGGAGTTGGCATGTAGATGGCTTGAATGGTAGCGAGACAGTGTCTCCATGGTTATTGCCCAGTAAGCAACCCAAGAGGGAGGGTGAATTGGGTTTCTAAAAATTAATTGCAAGAGTATGAACCAATTCAATAAATAATTTAAGTACAATGAGATGCAAGAGTAATGTGCTCTTAAAGAGTATGCAGCAAAAATTTAAATGCAATAAATGTTAAGAGCAAGAGAGAGAGACAAACAATCATAAACACAAACCAAGTATAATGGTTCGGTGCTTTCCAATGCACCTACATCCACTTCCCAAGGTCTACTTGTGAATTCACTATAATCTCCATTGATTACAATCGATTAGATTTCTGGGCTCACTAATCAAAATCCCTTTTGATTTTTACAAGGCTCACCAAAAGAAACCTCTTGGTTTTTAACTAGGCTTACCAAAAACCTCCTTGGTTTTCTAATAGGCTAACCAAAAACCTCATTGGTTTTCCAATAAGCTAACCAAAAACCTTTACAACAAAGATAGAGTTAAAATAAAGCAACAAGAAAAGCTTTCTTAATAAAAGCATATATCTCATTGAAGCTTTGAAGAATTGCTATCTTCAACTTGATGAAGTCTCAATCAATGCTCAAGGGTGTTGGACTTGAATGCTCTTGAAGGTTTTGAATGCTTTGAGACTTTTTTTTGCTTGAAAGTGGTTGCTCTCAATGAATGGGAGTGAATGCACTTGCTTTTTCTCTTTCTTTCTTTTTCTTCTTGTTTTTCTTGTGTTTAGATTTGATTTGAATCACTTAAATACCATCTTAAGGCCTCAAAGTCAGGTTATGACCGTTAGACACGAAAAACTAGCCGTTGGGAGCAAAGAGGGCCGAGTTCTGCATTTGAAAAACTAGCCATTACTATTTTCAAAACTCCAAGTGTTGACACTTCAAGCTGTGAGTCGATACTTAGGGTCGACACTTAAGTCCCATAAGTCAACACTTAGTTCAAAATTTTGCATTGAGGCTCTCTAGAAATCTCAAGTGAGTCGACACTTCTTTAGGTGAGTCGATACTTAAGTCGACACTTGATATCTATGAGTCGACACTTCAGGCAAGTCTTCAACTTCAGCAAGTTCTGTAAGAAATTTTTCTTAGGCGATGAGCCGATCCTTGAGTCAACACATGAGTCGACACCTGTAGGTCAAGAGTGACACTTCAGTCATGCTATCTGAAACTTTTTCTTCGTGTCAGCTTGAGTCGACACTTGTACTGCCATGAGTCAACACTTGATCAGTGAGTTGACACTTTGAGTCAAAACTTACTGAAAATTCTTCAAAAATCACTAAAGCTTTGCTGAAGCCTTTTTGTGCTGAACTCTTTATGTCCTTTCAGACAATCTTCAAGTACTTAAGTCCATTTAAAACTAATCTTTCATTCAAAGAAGGGGCTTCTTCATCATTTGACAAGCATTCTATTTTTGTTGAATTGAAGAGTACCTTTTCTATTTAACACACTTCAAAGAACAGTTAGTACTCAGCTTATATTTAAGTATTTTATTTATCATTAAAATCAATAATGGTGTCAACAATCTCTCCCTTTTGATGATGACAAAATGTTTAAGTATAATTCATATAATAAGCTCTTAAAAGAATTTTCAACTGATATAAAGCTTATTGCCATTTGTATTAGAGTAAAAGAAAGGTAGACATTTAAGACTAAATGTGTATCAAAGTTATGAAGAATATGAGAGCTAAAAGTTTTATGAAACAAGATACTTCAAATATGAATTTGAGATTAAACATGCTTCAAGAAAAGGAAATTTAGCATATAGCATATAGAGAATGTAATTAAAAGAGGAATCTTTGAATAATAGATTGAAGAGTGTAGATACTCCCCTTCAAAAGGTGATTTAGAAAATTAATTTTCAAAGATCTTGCATAAGCAAAAAGCTGAATTTAATGATTTTGCAAGAAAATTTATCAAAGGATTGCTCCCCCTCACTCATTGCTCTTTTCTTTTTACTCTCATTTTCTCTAATAACCATAAACTAATTTTCATTTTATTCTCATTCTTATCTCTTTTATCTTCTTCACTCAAACTTATCTCTTACAAAATTATCTCCCCCTTTATGTTTTACTCATCTCTCCCCCTTTTTGTCATCATTAAAAAGAGAGAGGGAGGAAGGGAATGAAGGATAAATAACAAAAATAAAATAATTCAATCATGTCAATCATTCATTCACAAGAGATAATATCCAAAAATAAAATAATGAAGTGAAGTTTCGTTCATTGAAATACATTTCATACATTGATACAAGTAAAGATACAGAATAGTAACAGACATAAATGCATACAAGAGCGTTGAAATATAAACTATCTAAATACAAGGATTGTCCTAAGAAGATTCCTCATCATCCGAGGATCCAATCTCAATCAGTTCTGTATCAGTAAAAGAACGAGAATGAGACTGCATGGATCGAAGATCACGAAGATGGGTCCTGGTTAGTCTCAATGAAACACGATGTGATGCGGGACTATTCATGCATGCCAATTATTTTTAATGTATTAAGTATTAAACTAGAAGTTTATATCCTAAGTTTCAAGCCAAGACTCGAAGTAGGCAATTCTATAGAAACTCTAGAAGCAGATGTATGCAGAAATAGATCCTGCAAGTAAAGAAACAGGGCTGCCAAGGCTAAGAAGCCCTGGTTAGGACTAGCTCTTCTATAATACTACTACCAGATGAGTCTAGGGGGTGTACCTGATAGAGATTTGAAGATTGATCCATGAAGAGTTCGCTCTATGCTCGATGCATGTGGCCTGGGAAACAAAGCTATCGACCTTGCTGATTCATGCTTTTAATTCGGTGACCAGAAAGCTTGTCGATTGGAATTCTAGATTCGTGAACTCTGAGGGACCTATAAATCACCATTCAAGGGTTAGAGAATAAAGAAGAAAAAATGTTAAATTGCTGAAAGAAGAAGAGAAGGAAGGGAAGGAAGAGGGGTGGCTAGGAAGATGAAGAGGTTGTCATCTTGGAGGCAGGGTGCAGGGATCACACAGATACCCTAAGGGATCACATAGATACCCTAAATCACATAGAAAACTTCACACACAATTTTGAGGAACTCAAGAATAATTCATTCATCAATAATCAGAAATAATACATGAGGGGGGGGAAGGGGCCTTTATATAGGCATACAAGTTAGGGCATATAAGAGATTTTACATGGTCTTCCTTTTCCTTTACAAACTCTTCCACAAGTCCTCTCCCAAATAGGTTCAAATTTCTTCTCCCAACTAGGATTACTCCTCTCCTCCTCTTTGACTTGGTCTTCTCCTTCTCTTTGACTTGGTCCAAGGGGGGTAATCATAAGGGGGCGCCATATGGAGGGTGACCATAAGGTGGGGTACCATATGAAGAACTTTGGACTTTGGGTGGCCCACTTCAGTGCTGGGTTGGGTCTTTTAGGGTTTCTTCTAGTTGTCCATCTCCTCATGGTGGGCTGATGTACTTGTCATCCAGGTCTTTAATGATAGCTCCAAGAGTCCTTCTATACTTCCCAAGTGGCATAATTATGTGGATGACTGGATTCCATGCAGTGGTTGTAGTATTATGCTGACTGGCTTCATAAGTGACTTGAGTCTTCGTAAAAAATTGGACTGGACTCAATATAAGACTTACAAAATTAGACTGAATGCATAAAACTCAAAACTTACAGGACTCATAAGACTCACTAAGTATCCAAAACTTGACTCAATACTCTAATTACAGGACTCAACTGTAAAAAAGCCCTAAACAGGACTCGGGGCCAAAATATAGACTCAAGTGTAACAAGGCCTGAAAAACAAACTCAAGGCCCAAATACAAAACTTAAATGGCTAACATAGTCAAGTTATTGGACTCAAAGACAAAATTTACATCAAGGCTAGGGACTCAAAACTCATGGACCCATAATAAACCAGGGTTGACTTGATGTCCTCATCATGATAGCCTCATCCTCTGTGTCTAACATAAGTCCTACCTCTAGTTGATGCAGAAAAGGTAGAAGCTATGTCAGCAACAGGAACATCACTAATAGGAATGGCAGTATCAAAATTAGTATGAAGCAGGGTATGATCCAAGATAGGTCTTGAATTAAGATGGTGGAAACCAGGGATATAAAATCCTAGTTCCTTGATAAGGAAAGATGTATGCAATGTGGGAGAATGAATGATAGGTGTATCAGAAGCTAAAGGTATGATAGGAGTAGAGTAGGAATGGAAGTGTGATCATCATGTCTAGATAGAGGAGTGGATAGAATAGGAGTCTGGAAAGATGAACTAGATGGATCAGGAATGGAACTCCTAGGAAGGTCAAGTGCAGTCTCCGGCACTAGCTATGTCATCAGATCTACCATGTCAAACTCATCAGAGTCAGTCTCATCCAAATCCATTCCTGGAGCAGGTGGTGTTGGAGGTGAATCAGCTAGAACAGAAGAAGCCGGTGCTCTGCCTGAAGAAGGTCTACCCAAGATAGACAAAATGGCAAAGATCCTATCACTTAGTCCTCGATGGCTCTCCCTCATCTCCATGTGAATCTTGTCGACTCGTTGACGAATGATCATCACCTCAGTCTCAATGTGAGTGACCCTGTCCTCTAGACTCTCTGAAACTCCAGGGATATCTGACTATGCTGGCTCTGCTTGAGAAGTTGGCTCTGGCTGCGCTGAAGGCTCGGGCAATGTCTTAGATATCTCTCTGTGAACCTCAAATAGCCCTGCCTGTCCAAAAAAGATGTGCTCCTCCTCCGCTATATCCTTATCTCTATCAGTGGCCTGACCTGATATGCATCATCTCCACTAGCCTCTAACAAGCTAATACCCCATCTGATGCAATGATCTCATGTCATAGACATCAATGTGTAGTAGCTTCCAGTAGGGCTCATCATCCATGACTACTCCATAAGCTCTGAAAAGTAGTGCCAAACCCATCTCGTAGGGTAGACACAATCTCTAGTTGATCGATGCCTCAGTCAGCTGATGTACCATGAGTATCGGGAGGCATACTAGCATGTGATGTACCAGAGAAACCATCACTAACATCTCTCGCTCTATGATGAAGTCAAAATGACCGATCTTTGGTAGAAGAATCCGGGCAACTATATGATGCAACAACCTCATCTCAAGCCTCAGCCTTGAAGCTATTACAGCGGCTCCCTCAGGTAAATCATCTGTCTTGAAAATGCAATGGAGACCGCTGACCCTGTCCACTAAGTTGTCCATAATAGATCCTCTCATAGGTATGTCTCATACTCTACTCATAATCTCCATGGATATTGGGACATCTCTGCCAAGAACCTGAGCAATCCATCCATCTCTACCTCGGGCAAGGGAACCATAGAACTCTCGAATCAAACCCGGGTAGAATCTCTCTATCAAGGAGCAAAATGATGCTAGCCCTGCATCTCTGAGCCACTGGCCTATCCTAAACTGCTACTGATCAATGAAGTCAAAGTCCACATGATGTCCCCCGACAATGGTCTTTGATCCAATCTGACTGGCTACAGGAAAGAGAGATCTAGCAGGAACATCTGGTGCATCTGCTGCTATGACCTCATGCCTTGCTTTGGTTCTCCTTCTTCTTCTTGATTGGATGGTCTTGGATGCCGGATAACTTGCTTCCTAGGCCCCATTGCTGAGAATCAAGGGAATAGGACAAATGGGAAGAAAAACTAGGGTTCCTACGGTCCAAAATAATGAAAAAAGAGAGGAATGGTAGAAACAAAACACAAACCATCCCAAACGAAGATTTAAGCAATTTGGAGTTGAAATATGGAGGGAAGAATTCATTGGAACAGAAATAAGGATGAGTCGGGTTAATTCGGAAGGAAAGAAACGAATAAAACACTTCGTTTTCCTATTTTTAACTCGGTATGTCACCGTTCAAGTGTCGATTCGTGACATAGAGTCAAGTGTCAACACTTCTAGGTGTCAACACTTCCAAGTGTCGACACTTCGACTTAAAACCAAAAAAAAAAAAAGAGCATTGATCAAAATGAATAGAATTTCAATAAAGTTTAGAAGGATTAAGCATGAATAACAAGCAACTCTGATCAAACAAGAGTTCAAGATGTGAAGAGATGGAAATTTTTAATCAAAAGGGTTGATAACCCCAAGTTCTCTTCTAATCATATAGAACCGATCTTCTTGGAGAGGCTTAGTCAATATGTCAGCTAGTTGTATTTCAATACTAACAAATTCAAGCATGATATCATTATTTTCAACATGATTTCTAATAAAAGGATGCTTAATTTCAATATGCTTACTTTTAGAGTGCTGAATAGAATTTTTAGTTAAATTTATAGCACTAGTATTATCATATCTTATGGGTGTCTTAATTAGTTTGATTCCAAAATCTTCAAGTTATTGCTTAATCCACAAGATTTGAGCACAACAACTTCCTGCTATAATATACTCAGCCTCAGCTGTGGATAGTGCAACTGAAGTTTGTTTCTTGCTAAACCAATAGATTAAGTTAACTCCAAGAAATTGGCAAGTTTCACTAGTACTTTTTCTATCAAGTTTACACCCAGGAAAACCAGCATCAGAATATCCAATCAAATCAATAGATGAATCTCTAGAATACCACAATCCAATATCAATTGTACCAGATAAGTATTTAAATATGCACTTAATAGCCAACAGATGAGATTTTTTAGGATCAGACTGATATCTAGCATACATACAAATACTAAACATGATATCTGGTCTATTAGCAATCAAATATAATAAAGAGCCAATCATTTCTCTATTTAATTTTTGATCAATAGATTTACCATGTTCATCTTTATCAAGTTTACAAGAGGGGCTTATAGGTGTACCTATTGATTTGGTAGACTCCATCCCAAATTTCTTTAAGATTTCACTTGTATACTTAGCTTGGTTGATGAAGATTCCATTCTTAGTTTGCTTGATTTGGAGTCCGAGAAAAAAATTGAGTTCTCCCATCATGCTCATTTCGAACTCTTACTACATAAGCTTGACAAACTCTTGACAAAGGATTTCATTAGTAGCACAGAATATAATATCATCAACATAAATTTATACTACTAATAAATCATCATTTTTCTTCTTTAGAAATAATGTAGTGTCAACATGGCCTTTAGAAAAATCATTTTCAATCAAAAACTTGCTGAGTCTTTCATACCATGCCCGGGGTGCTTGCTTTAAACCATAAAGTTCTTTATGTAGTTTAAAAACATGATCAGGATGTGCATGATTTTCAAAACCAGGTGGTTGTTCAACAAATACTTTTTCTGCTATATAACCATTCAGAAAAGTACTTTTAACATCCATTTGAAAAAGTTTGAAGTTCATAAAATATGCAAATGATAAAAGTAATCTAATGGCTTCAAGTCTAGCAACAGGTGCAAAGGTTTCATCAAAATCAATGCCTTCTTCTTGATTATAACCTTTAGTAACCAGTCTATCCTTATTCCTAGTAACAATATCATTTTCATTCAATTTATTTCTAAATACCCATTTTGTGCCAATAATTGAAATATTAGATGGTCTTTCTATTAAAGTCCAAACATTATTTCTTTCAAATTGATTTAATTCTTCTTGCATTGCATTAATCCAATTAAAGTCTTTTTCAACATTTTCAAAATATTTTGGTTCAATTTAAGAAACAAAAGTAATATAATCACATTCATTTCTAATTAAGGATCTTGTTCTTATCTCTTTTAATGGATCACCTAGGATTAACTCCTTAGGATGTCCATGAGCATACCTCCACTCCTTAGGTAGATCCTGATGCTTTGGTATAGATTGTATAGCTTCTTCTCTTTCATTTTTGTCTTGATATTCTTCACTTTTTTGAGAAGGTTGATCATCCAATGTCAGCTTCTTTAACTTTTTAGCACTTGCACATGCATCAAAAGTATCCTCTTTTCTAGAGGATTTGTTAGCAGATTCTTCCAAGACTACATGTACAGACTCCTCTACTACTAAGGTTCTCTTGTTTAAAACTCTGTATACCCTACTTGATGTAGAGTATCCTAAGAAAATACCTTCATCAGACTTGGCATCAAATTTTTCCAAATTATCTTTACTATTATTCATGATAAAACATTTATAACCAAAAACTCAAAAATATTTTAAAGTTGGTTTTCTTTGTTCCCAAAGCTCATATAGAGTTTTCTTTAAAATAGGATAAATTAAAACATGATTTAAAATTTAACAAGCAGTATTAACTACTTCACCCCAAAAATATCTTAGCAAATCATTTTCACAAAGCATGGTACGTGCCATTTCTTCTAAAGTATGATTTTTCCTTTCTACAATCCCATTCTGTTGAGGTGTTCTAGGTGCAGAAAAATTATGTTCAATTCCTTTTTCATTGCAAAAGTTTTTAAAATCCTGATTTTCAATTTCAGAACCATGATCACTATGAATGCAAATTATTGAATTACCTTTTACCTTTGAAACTTTTCGATAAAACTTCATGAATGTTGAAAAAGATTCGTCTTTATGAGCTAGAAATAAAACCCATATAAACCGTGAAAAATCATCCACTATAACTAATCCATATCTCTTACCTCCTAGGCTAGATGTCCTAGTTGGTCCAAAGAGATCCATATGGAGTAGTTCTAATGGCCTAGAAGTTATAACAAAACCTTTAGGTTTAATAAATATTTTTACTTGTTTTTCAAATTGGCATGTTTCATAAACTTTATCCTTTTCAAAACTAAGTTTTGGCAAATCTCTTACAAAATACTTTTTGCAAAGTTTTGATAATAAATACATGCTAGCAAGATCTAATCTACAATGCTAAAGCCAACTAGTCTCACTAATAGTGGCATTCATTATAACTAGGCATTCTCCATTAGGCAAAGATAGATTATCCAAATCTACATGATAGATATTACCATGCCTTTTTTCAATGAATCTCACTCCATTTTTATCAGGACTAGCAATAATGCAATAAGATGATTCAAAAATAACTTGAAAATACATCATTAATCCAAGTAGAAGGGGAGATATGAACCTTACTAATACTAATGATTTTTTCTTTACTATTGTTACCAAAGGTTACACTCCCTCCATTTATTGCCTTTAGAGAGGTGAATTGCTTCACAACTCCTGTCATGTGTCTTAAGCAACCACTGTTGAGATACCATAATCTTTTGTTTTCATTGGTTGCAAGACACACCTGTAAAACAAATTAAGTTTTGTTTTTAGGTACCCAAGCCAACTTGGGTCCTTTAGGGTTAGTATTAAAAGTGGTTCCTTTTGGAATCCAAATCTTTCAAGAATCATTAATTTTTCTTAAACTACATTGAAAAGTTTTATGACCTACCTTTTTGTAAGAAAAACATGTAATACTAGATGATGCAGGTATAAAAAATTTTTTGAAATACTTTTATTATTTTTGAGGTCTATAACCTATTCTAGCTTTATTAAAAATAGCTCTTTGATTGTTTAAAAGAAGATTTAATTTTTCAAAACTATAGGTGAACTTTTCAACAAAAGGTTTTATCTTTTCAAGCTCATCTTTATATTACTTATTTTGTATTTCAAGATCTTTACTTTTCTTCAAAAGTTCATTATTTGAAATAATAGCTTTAGATCTTTTTAAAACTTCATTTTCCATAGATAAAGCATTGTTTTTCTTTTCTAAAACATCAATTTTGTTTTTCAAATCATTAACTTCATTTAAAAGAGTAATGTTTTTATGTGAAAAAGAGTTTGCATGCTTTTTCAATTTTCTATTTTTAGAAATCATTAATTTATAATCATGCATTAATTCATCAAATGCAGTTCTCAATTCATCAAAAGTAAAATCTACTTCAAGATCATAATTTACCTCTTCTTGTTCTTGTAGTTCCATGAAACATAGATTGGCAACTTCAGTTGGTTCTTCATCTGAACTGGAGTCCTCGCTATCACTCCAAGTTACCATCATTGCCTTCTTTCTAAGCTTTTTTCTTGATTTCTTTAGGAGAGGACAGTCAAACTTGTAATGTCTGGGCTTCTTGCATTTGAAGCAAGTTGGTACCTTCTTTTTCTTGTCCTTTTCTTTCTCCTTTTCTTTTTCCTTTTCTTTTCCCTTCTCTTTACTTGGTTGAAACTTTTTCTTGTAAGGGAATTTTCTTCTTTTCATGAATCTTTTGAATTTTCTAGCTAGAAGAGCTTCCTCATTCTCATCATCATCTTCTTCTTCTGATTCTTCAGTTGAGGATACTTCTTGTGTTGTAGACTTGAAGGCTATCCCCTTTTTCTTTTTATCCAAATCCATAGATTTTTGTTTCAAATTTAGCTCATAAGTCATGAGCGATCCTACTAGCTGCTCCAATGGTAGTTTATCAACATCTTTGGCTTCTTGTATGGCGGTTACCTTTGGGTCCCAAGATGTTGGAAGAGACTTGAGAATTTTATTCACAAGATTGGTATTTGACATAACTTTACCTAAGCTTCTGATACCATTTATAATATTTGTGAATCTAGTGTACATGTCAGTGATAGATTCATTTGGTTCCATGTGGAACATTTCAAAAGTGTGCACTAACATTTTAACTTTAGTGTACTTCACTTGATCGGTACCCTCATGGATAACTTTAAGTGTGTCCTATATTTTTTTGGTTGATGTGCATGTAGAAATCCTATTGAATTCACTAGGATCCAATGCACAATAAAGAAGATTCATTACTTTCGCATTGATCTTGGATTGTATAATATCATTTTCATCCCAATTCTCTTCGAGCTTTGGGATGAAAACACCATTAACCACAATCGAAGGAATATGTGGACCTTTATCAATAACTTTTCATAAATTGTAATCTATATAATGCATGTAAATTTTCATTCTAGTATTTCAATAAGTATAATTAGTTCCATTAAAGTATGGAGGTCTGTTTGAGTCTTGTCCCTCAACTATACTAGTACCAAGAGAGGTTGCCATAGATCTTTACTCAAGTTGGTTAGACCTATAAATTGAGAACGTGGCTCTGATACCACTTGTTGCCCAGTAAGTAACCGAAGAGGGGGGGTGAATTAAATTTTTAAAAATTAATTACAAGAGTGTGAACCAATTTAATAAATAATTTAAGTGCAATGAGATGCAAAAGTAATGTGGTTTTAAAGAGTATGCAGCAAAAATCTAAATGCAATAAATGTAAGAGCAAGAGAAAGAGATAAATAATCACTAATACAAACCAAGTATAGTGGTTTAGTGCTTTCCAATGCACGTACATACACTCCCCAAGGTCCACTTGAGAATTCACTATAATCTCCATCAATTATAGCCAATTAATTTTTTGGGCTCACTAATCAAAATCACTTTTGATTTTTACAAGGCTCACCAAAAGAAACCTCTTGGTTTTCAAAGGCTAACCAATAACCTCATTGGTTTTTAACTAGGCTTACTAAAAATCTCCTTAATTTCTCAATAGGCTAACCAAAAACCTCCTTGGTTTTCCAATAGGTTAACTAAAAATTTTCTTGGTTTTCTAATAGGCTAACCAAAAACCTTTATAACAAAGATAGAGTTAAAATAAAGCAACAAGAAAAGATTTCTTAATAAAAGCAGATATCTCTTTGAAGCTTGGAGGAATTACTATCTTCAACTTGATGAAGCCTCAATCAATGCTCAAGGGTGTTGGACTTGAATGCTCTTGAAAGCTTTGAATGCTTTAAAACTTTTTTTTGCTTGAAGGTGGTTGCTTTCAATGAATGGAAGTGAATGCACTAGCTTTTTCTTTTTCTTTCTTTCTCTTATTGTTCCTCTTATATTTAGATTTGATTTGAATCACTTAAATACCATCCCAAGGTCTTAAAGTTAGTTTATGATCATTAAACATGAAAAACTAGCCATTGGGAGCCAAGAGGGCCAAGTTCTGTGTTTGAAAAGCTAGCCATTACTGTTCCCAGAACTCCAAGTGTCGACACTTTAAGCTATGAGTCGACACTTAGGGTCGACACTTAAGTCCCATGAGTCGACACTTAGTTCAAAATTCTGCATTGAGGCTCTCTAGAAATTTCAGATGAGTCGACACTTCTTCAGGTGAGTCGACACTTGAGTCAACACTTGATATCCATGAGTCAATACTTCAGGCAAGTCTTCAACTTCAGCAAGTTCTATAAGAAATTTTTCTCAGACGATGAGCCGATCCTTGAGTCGACACATGAGTCGACACTTGTAGGTCATGAGTCGATACTTCAGTCATGCCATCTAAAACTTTTTTTGCATGCCAGCTTATGTCAACACTTGTATTACCATGAGTCGACACTTGATCAGTGAGTCGACACTTTGAGTCAACACTTATTGAAAATTCTTCAAAAATCACTGAAGCTCTGCTAAAGCCTTTTAATGCTGAACTCTTAATGTCCTTTCAAGCAATCTTCAAGTACTTAAGTCCATTTAAAACTGATCTTTCATTCAAAGAAGGGGCTTCTTCATCATTTGACAGGCATTCTATTTTTGTTGAATTGAAGAGTACCTTTTTCTATTTAACACCCTTCAAAGAATAGTTAGTACTTAGCTTATACTTAAGTATTTTGTTTATCATCAAAATCAATAACGGAGTCAACAACGATGGCAGAAGATGGAGTTAAGAGGCAACAAGGGCTGGAAGAAGGAGAGACAGTCATAGTGGGCTCAATTTGGGTTTTTTTCGATCATAGGCAGGTGCTCGATGATTTTTCAACCATGGGCGACTTCTCGGCAGCAAGGGGAAGGGTGCGGGATGACATACCGGGACAATATCCACCAGAATCCATCGATGGTCCATGATTTTAAGCCATGGACTGAAATCATGGCTGCCCGTGAACCCATCTCTATTTCATAGACCTTGCTTCAAAATGCATACAATCTTATATTAATTCTTTGGAATGCAATTTCAAGCTCATTTCAAGTTTGATTTGAGTACCGTTTGCACCAATTAGACTTCAAAAATTGAGCTCTTGACATTGGCAGTGTTTTTTCCTACAAACAATGCATAAAAGTATCAATTTTTAAATAAATACAGATAAATTAATTATTAAATTAATATGTATATAATATAATTATCAATTCTTAAGTAGGAGAACCAAGCTTCAAGTTTAGGTGAAAAGTCAATGTTGGCAATCTCTAGAGGGCTAGTGATAGAGGACAGAGTGGTAGAGGATCACATGACAGGCAGTCCAGGTACAAGTCAAGGGATGCAAGCAAGATCAAGTGTTAACGGTGCGAAGAGTTGGGGCATTGTATTAGAGATTACCTGGCAACTTAAGAATTGGATGAAGGCTACTTAATAGTGGCTGATGGTAGAAACAGTAATGGATAAAGTGATGCACTCATGGTATCATATGAGATACTCCTTCTTCCCACTAGTTGATTCTAGATTCTACATATCCCCATCATTTGTCCACCTATCAAATGGATCGAGTTGTGCAATCAAGGATGAAGGGATGGTTAGCTTAAAGCTTCATAATGGAACATCGAGAAAACTAGATAAGGTCTAATACATACTTAGCTTCAATAAAAATCTAATCTCACTGAGCAGGCCGAATTCAAATGACTATACATGGAGAGCTATTGATGGAATCTTAAAGGTTATCTAAGGTAGTAGGATTGTCTTGTAGGAAGAAAAGCATGGAGGATATTTGTCTTGACAGGAAGTCTAGTGCAAGGTGGAGTTCTTGATGCAGATGAAAGCCCAGTATGAGATGGAACTTCAGGAGTAGTAAATCAGGTCTGAGATGTGAAACTCAGGAGGATAGTAGTCAACATCACATAGTGAAGTTTTTGTTGCCTAGCAAGCAACCCAAGAGGGGAGGTGAATTAGGTTTCAAAAACTTTTGTAAGTATGTGCCAATTTAAAAATAATTTAAGTGCTAGTGAATTACAAGTATTTGTGTGCTATTCAAGAGTATGCAGTAGAAATAAATAAGGCAAAGTAAATAAAAGCAAATAATAAGAAAGCAAGCAATCACAAACATCAAGATATATAGTGGTTCGGTGCACAATAAAGCACCTACATCCACTCCCCAAGGTCCACTTGGGTATCCACTATAATCTTCCTTGATTACAGTCGATTAGTTTTCTGGGATCACTAATCAAAACCCAACTTATTTTCACTGGGAACACAAGTCAAAATCCCTTTGGTTTTACGGGATAACCAAAAACCTAGTTGGTTTAGGCTCACCAAGAACCTCCTTGGTTTTGTCACTTAGGCTAAGCAAAAATCTTTGTTAATTTTAATACAAAGTCTCATCAACAAACCTCAACTCTAGTTTCAAATCTCTTAAAGCTCGAAAAAATTAAAATATAATGTATGAAATACAAAAAGCTTTCAACTAAAAGCAAGTATCTTTTTGAAGTTCTTTGATTGCTGTTGAAGATGCTTGTCTTGAAGTTATTGAAGCCTTAAATGATGTTTGAATGGTTAGACTTGAATGCTCTTGAATGCTTTGAAAGCTTAAAGGCTCAACTTGACTAGAAATAGTTGTTCTTCAATGAATATTTGAGTGAATGTACTTAACTTCTCATCTCTTACTTTTCTCTTGAGTTTGGTCTACTTTAAATACCTTTCCAAGCTTCAAATGGTAGTTTTTGATTGTTGGAGAGGAGAAAATATCCATTGGAGTTGAAAAGGATCAATTCTGCGCTTCAAAAAGCTAGCCATTACTGTTCATCAAAACTGCAAGTATCGATACTTCAAGTCATGAGCCAATACTTTGACTCGATACTTCATGCTCATGAGTCGACACTAGTTCAAAAAGAGTTTTTTGAAGCTCTCTGGAAATCTTAGGTGAGTCGATACTTCTTCTGGTGAGTCAACACTTGAGTCGACACTTGGTTTCCATGAATCGATACTTGAGGAAAGCTTGATTTCAGTATTTTATGTATCATTTTTGTCTCAGGCCTTGAGTCGACCCTTGAGTCGACACTTGAGCTTCATGAGTCAATACTTGAAGTGTGCCATCTAAAACTTCTTCTGTATATCAGCTTAAGCTTCTGTGAGTCAACACTGTGAGTCGACACTTCACTTCCATGAGTCGACACTTGGTTGAAACTTTTTGAAACTTAATTGAAACTCTGCTAAATCTTCTTCAGACTTCAACCTCGAGTCCTTTCAAGTCATTCTTATGTATGTTAGTCCATTTAACTTGAGATTTTCATCAATGAAAGAGATTTCTTCAATAAAATGACAAGCAATCAATCTTTCAATGCAAAACAGCTTTAGTGAGCACCCTGTTCTGATAAAACATACTTTCAACACATAATTAGTATTCAAATATGCTTAAGTATTTTGTTATTCATCAAAATAAATATAGGAGTCAACAATCTCTTCCTTTTTGATAATAACAAAATCTTTAAGTATATACATATAGTGAGCTCAAAAGGTTTACAATAAGTATCAGAGCATCAATAAGGATTTTCAATATAGAGCATTTGGCTTCAAGTATCAGAGCTAATGATGAAGAGTATCAAAGTCTAAATTTATAAAGATTATCAAGAACTGAGACTCATTAACATTCTATCAGAGCTATGGATACATATATGGAGAAATTTAAATCTATATAGCTTCAATGTCATAACTATAATTGTAATGAATCGGAGCTAGAGATTATGAAGTATTAAAGCTATAATTAAAGAGTATCAGAGCTAAGATGTATATATATAATGATGATGCTCAATAAGTGTACCAGAGCTAGAGCAGATTTAAAATACATACATTTCAGTATGAAGAGTATCAGAGCAAAAACAACAAAGAAAGGCTTTAAGAGTATCAATACTTGAAACATGTACAAAAAGGATAGATAGTATCAGAGTAAGAAATTAATAGATCATAACGAGTATCAAAGTATGAAATCAAAGAGTATCGAAGCATATAGAAAGTGATAAGTATCAAAGCATAAAAGGTAAGGGTGAATAAGTATCAGAGCATTGAATTCAAGGGAAAGAATCAAGGATAAAAAGAATAAAAACACCCCCTCAATATGTGATCTTTAAAAAAATTTGAGAAAATACTCAAAGATTACTACTTTAGTATTTTATTTTTTTTACTCTTCCCCTTACTTATTGCTCCCTTCTTTTCTTCATTAATTATTTCCAATACTATTCCAATTATTATACTATTCCAATTATTATTTCTCCCCCTTTAGTACTTTTTCTTTCTTACTCTCTCCCTTTTTGTCATCAGTAAAAAGAGAATGAAGCAGATATGAAACATTTTATTCCATTAAAAGTGCACACTTGAAATTTGAAAAAGTCAATATATATAAGCTTCAAAGATTTGATATATTAGATTCAAAAAATGATACATATAACAGAATTTGATACAACAGATACATATACATAAAAAAATATAAGAAGTACTGAAATACAGACTGACTAACATACAGACCAACCCTAAGGGATACTTTTTTCATCAGAGGAAGACTTGATCTCAAGAATAATGGACCTGGTAACCCTAGAAGGTCTGGGTTGCAGCCACATTATTGACTTCACTAATTGATTTTGATGATAAGAAAAACAGTTAAGTATAATTTGAGGACTAATGATTTGCTTTAAGTGTGTTTTCATTGAAAGGATGCTTACAAAATTTGAAGAAGCCTAATTGTGTTAAAGAACCAAGTTTGAATGAAATGATTACACAAAACAAGACTTGGACACTCAAAGAGTTAGTTGAATGGATGACCAAGGCAAATGAAAACATATTCCAGCACAAGCTCAGCAAATTCTGCACCTTTTTGATGATGTGTTGACTCAAGGTATCGATACATGACATGATGTATCAACACATGAAGATGGTGTGTCGACTCAGACCGGCACCTAGCAAAAGTTCAAATGGCACAGATGATGTGTCAACACATGGACCTTATGTGTCGACTCAAGGTGTCAACACATGGATCAACACATCGTCTAAGAATTTCAAGCCACAGAACTTGCAGAAGTTGAAGGAAAAGTTAATGTGTCGACACACGGAACTAATGTGTCGACTCAACTGAGAATGTATCGACTCAGCTAATTTTTTCAGAGAATCTGAATGAAACATTTTGAACTTGTGTCGACTCAAGAAGAACATGTGTCGACCAAATGTGTTGACATATAAAGAAGAAGTATCGATACATGGAGTTCTGACAACAGTAACGGCTAGTTCTTTCAAGCGCAGAACTCTCCCAAATGCCCTCCAACGGCTAGTTTTTCAAGTATAATGGCTAGATTTCAATTTTGGAGACTTGGGAATGTATATAAAGGCTCCAAATCAAATCAAGACAATAACTATTCACAAGTATTGAATATCCAAAAAGTTTAAAGAGAAAAGAAGAGAGAAGAGCCTTAACTCCTATTCATTCAAAGCTCAACCACTCTCAAGCAAAGAGAAGCCTTCCAAGCATTCAAAGCTATCTAGTGCATTGAAGATCATTCAATCTTGGGCATTCAAAAGGCTTCAACAAGAGAAAAGCAACACTACTTCGAGCTACATCGACTTATTTGCTTTTTATTGAAAGCTTACATTGGTTATTTATTTCTCTATCTTATATATTGTAAAGGTTATTGGTTAGCCTATTGGAAAACCAAGTAAGGTTGTTGGTAAGCCTTTAAAACCAATTAGGTTGGTGGTTAGCTCGCAAAACCACGAAGGTTCTTGGTTAGCCCGGAAAACCAAGGGAGGTTTTTGGTTAGCCTTGTGAAAACCAATTAGGTTCTTGGTTAGCCCGTAAAACCAAGTGAGGTTGTGACTTGTGAGCCTTGTAAAAGAACAAGTCAGGTTTTGATTAGTGAGCCCAAAAAACTAATCGGCTGTAATCATTGGATTATAGTGAATTTCCAAAAAAATCTTGGGGAGTGGATGTAGGTGCATTGTTGGCACCGAACCACTATATATTGTTGTGTTTGTGATTGCTTGTTCTCTCCCTTCTTGCTCTTTACATTTAGCTCATTGCTTTTAATTTCTGCTGTACTTTTATATTAGAGCATTGCACTTTAATTTTAGTACCTTGTTGAAGTGAATTGCATATCTTGTCTTGTGAGTTTGCTACTTGTTTTATCAAGCTTAGCTTTAAATAATTTTTAGAAATCCAATTCACCCCCCCTCTTGGGTTGCTCTCTGGGCAACAAGTGGTATCAGAGCCTTGTTCTTAGTTTATAGGCTTTACCATCTTGAGTAAAGATCTATGGCAACCCCAATTGGTACTGATGTAGTTGAGGGACAAGCCTCAAACAGACCTCCATTTTTCAATGGTGCAAATTATACTTATTGGAAAACTGGGATAAGTATTTATATGCATTCTATAGATTACAATTTGTGGAAAGTAGTTGATAAAGGTCCTCATGTTCCTTCGGTGGTGGTTAATGGTGTTTCCATCCCAAAACTTGAAGAGGATTGGGATGAAAATGGCATTAAACAATTCAAGATCAATGCTAAGGCAATGAATCTCTTGTATTGTGCATTAGATCCTAGTGAGTTCAATAGGATATCTACATGCACATCCACCAAAGAAATATGGGACACACTTGAAGTTACCCATGAGGGTACCGATCAAGTAAAGAATACTAAGGTTAGTATGTTAGTGCACACATATGAGATGTTTCGAATGGAATCAAATGAATCTATTACTGATATATATACTCGTTTTACAAATATTGTAAATGCTATGAGGAGTCTTGGTAAAGTCATATCTAATGCTGATCTTGTGAATAAAATTTTTAGGTCACTATCGACGTCATGGGATCCAAAGGTGACCGCAATTCAAGAGGCAAAAGATGTAGACAAGCTTCCACTTGAGCTGCTAGTAGGATCGCTCATGACCTATGAGCTCAACTTGAAACAGAAATCAATGGACTTAGATAAAAAGAAGAAGGGGATCGCTTTTAAATCTAATATTCAAGAAGAATCCTCGATTGAAGAGTCCGATGATGATGAAGAAGAAGAAGGTGAAGAAGCCCTCCTTGCCCGAAAATTTAGAAGATTCATGAAGAGGAGGAAATTTTCCTACAAGAAGAAATTCCAATCCAAAGAAAAGGAAAATGAAAAAGAAAAAGAGAAAGAAAAAGAAAAGGAGAAGGAAGTACCTATATGCTTCGAGTGCAAGAAACCTGGGCACTACAAATTTGATTATCCTCTCCTCAAGAAATCAAGGAAGAAACTGAGGAAGAAAGCAATGATGGCCACGTGGAGTGATAGTGTAGACTCCAATACAGAAGAAGAGCAGACTGAAATTACAAATCTCTGCTTCATGGCACATCAGGATAATGAAGAGGTATATTCTGACTCCGAAATTGATTTTACTTTTGATGAGCTTAGAAGTGCTTTTGAAGAATTGATGCATGATTATAAGTTAGTATTATCTGAAAATAAGAAATTAAAAAAGCATGCTAATAGTTTCTCATTAGAAAACAATTCTTTACTTAATGATGTTAGTTCCTTGAAAATTAAGCTAGATGTTTTGGAAAAGAAAAATAATGCTTTAGCTATGGAAAATGAAGTTCTGAAAAGACCTAAACATGTTATTTCTAAAAATGATCTTTTAAAGAAAAACAATGATTTGGAACTTGAAAATGAAAAATACAAAAATGAACTTGAGAAAATCAAATCTTTTGTTGATAAGTTCACTTTTAGTTCAGAAAAGCTGAATTTACTTTTGAATAATCAAAGAGCAGTTTTCAACAAGGCAGGTTTAGGATATAAACCTCAAAAGCAAGAAAAGTATTTCAAAATCTTTTTGTACCTGCATCATCTAGTGTTACTTATTTTACTTGCAAAAAATCAGGTCATAAACATATCAATGCAATTTTAGAAAAATCATATCTTTTGGTAAAGTGTGGGTTTCAAAAGGAACCATTTTGAATGCTAACCCGAAAGGACCCAAGTTAGCTTGGATGCCTAAAAACAAAACTTGATCTTATTGCAGGTGTGTCTTGCAACCAAGGAAAACAAATGAATTTGGTATCTTGATAGTGGTTGCTCAAGGCACATGACTGGAGATGTGAAGCAATTCACTCCTCTTGAAGCTTTGAATGAAGGGAGTGTGACCTTTGGTAATAATGGTAAAGGTAAAATCATTGGAATTGGTAAGGTTCACATAACTCCTAAAAATATTAGTAATGTACTTCTAGTAGATGGTTTAAAGCATAATCTCTTAAGTATTAGTCAGTTTTGCAATAAAGATTTTCAAGTAGTTTTCAAATTATCATATTGCATGATTTCTAGTCCAGATTTAAATGGAGTACAATTCATTGAAAAAAGGCATGGAAATATCTATCTTGTAGATCTTAATGATTTATCTTTACCTAATGGAGAATGCCTTGTTGCAATGAATTCTACCAAAGAAGAAACTAGTTGGTTGTGGCATAGAAGGTTAGGGCATGCTAGTATGTACCTTATTTCAAAACTTTGCAAAAAAAAATTAGTTAGAGATTTACCTGAAATCAGTTTTGAAAAAGATAGAATTTGCCAAGCATGTCAATTTGGAAAACAAGTCAAAACTTCTTTTAAACCAAAAGGATTTGTAACTACTAGTAGACCACTTGAACTACTCCATATGGATCTCTTTGGACCAACTAGAATATCAAGTCTAGGAGGCAAGAGATATGTATTAGTTATTATGGATGATTTTTCAAGATTTACTTGGATTTTATTTCTAGCACAAAAAGATGAATCGTTTTCCGTATTCATAAAGTTTTATAGAAAAGTTTCAAATGAAAAAGGTGTTTCAGTCGTTTGTATTTGTAGTGATCATGGAACCGAATTTGAAAATCAAGATTTCAAAAACTTTTGCAATGAAAAAGGCATAGAACACAATTTCTCTGCACGTAGGATACCTCAGCAGAATGGGATAGTAGAAAGGAAAAATTGCACTTTAGAAGAAATGGCATGCACTATGCTTTGTGAAAATAATTTGCCAAGGTATTTTTGGGCTAAAGCTATAAATACAGCCTATTATGTTTTAAATCGAGTTTTGATACGCCCTATTTTAAAGAAAACTCCATATGAGCTTTGGAACCAAAGAAAACCAACTTTGAAATATTTTCGAGTTTTTGGTGGTAAATGTTTTATTTTGAATAATGGAAAAGATCATCTAGGGAAGTTCGATGCTAAGTCTGATGAAGGTATCTTCTTAGGATACTTACATCAAGCAAGACATACAGAGTATTTAACAAACGAACTTCAGTTGTAGAAGAGTCAGTACATATTGTATTTGAAGAATGTTCTAACGAGTCCTCGAGAAAAGAGGATACATTTGATGAATGTGCAGGTGCTGACAAACTTCAGAAGCTGACATTGGATGATCAAGCTCAACCAAATGAAGAGAATCAGGACAAAGGTGAGAAAGAATATGACACTCCAGTGCATCATGATCTACCTAAGGAGTGGAGGTATGCTCATGGACACCCTAAGGAATTAATCTTAGGTGATCCATCTAAAGGGATAAAAACTAGAGCTTCTATTAGAAATGAATGTGATTACATAGCTTTTGTATCTCAAGTAGAACCTAAATATTTTGAAGAAGCTGAAAAAGACTCTAATTGGATCAATGCTATACAAGAAGAACTGAACTAATACAATTTGATAGAAATAATGTTTGGACACTTGTAGAAGGACCATCTAATATTTCTATTATTGGGACTAAATGGGTATTTAGGAATAAATTAGATGAAAATGGTTTTGTCATTAGAAATAAAGCTAGGCTAGTTGCTAAAGGCTACAATCAGGAGGAAGGGATTGACTTTGATGAAACTTTTGCTCCTGTTGCTAGACTTGAAGCAATTAGACTATTGTTAGCTTTTGCATGTTTCATGTATTTCAAATTATTTCAAATAGATGTTAAGAGTACTTTCTTAAATGGTTTTATAAATAAAAAAGTTTTTGTTGAACAACCACCCGGATTTGAAAATCATGCACATCCTGATCATGTTTTCAAATTGCATAAAGTACTTTATGGATTAAAGCAAGCACCTAGAGCATGGTATAAAAGGTTAAGCAAATTTTTTATTGCAAATGAATTTTCTAGAGAAAATGTTGACAAAACACTATTTTTGAAAAGAAAAGACTATGATTTATTTATAATACAAATATATGTTGATGACATCATTTTCGGTGCTACTAATGAAATTTTTTGTCAAGAGTTTGCTAAGCTTATGCAGGATGAGTTCGAGATGAGCATGATGGGAGAACTCAACTTCTTTTTCGGACTCCAGATCAAGCAAACTTCAGATGGCATCTTCATCAACCAAGTTAAGTACACAAGAAAAATTATCAAAAAGTTTGGGATGGAGACCACTAAGTCAATAGGTACGCCTATGACCCCCTCATGTAAGCTAGACAAATATAAAAATGGTAAATCTGTGGATCAAAAATTATATAGAGGCATCATAGGCTCTTTACTATATCTTACTACTAGTAGACCAGATATTATGTTCAGTGTTTGCATGTGTGCTAGATATCAGTCTGAACCTAAGGAATCACATCTTATGGCTGTTAAGCACATTATTAGATATCTGTCTGGTACTATTAGTATTGGTTTGTGGTATGCTAGAAATTCTTTTACTGAATTGATTGGATATTCTGATGTAGACTTTGCTGGTTGTAGATTAGATAGAAAGAGTACAGTGGAACTTGCCAATTTCTTGGGGTTAACTTAATCTCATGGTTTAGTAAGAAACAAACTTCAGTTGCACTATCCACAACTGAGGCTGAGTATATTGCAGCAGGAAGTTGTTGTGCTCAAATCTTGTGGATTAAGCAACAACTTGAAGACTTTGGAATCAAGTTGGCTAGAACTCCTATTAAATGTGATAATATCAGTGCTATTTGCTTGACTAAAAATCTTGTTCAACACTCTAGGAGCAAGCACATTGAAATTAGACATCACTTTATTAGAGATCTTGTTGAAAACAATGATATTTTGCTTAAATTTATATGTACTGAATTTCAATTAGCGAATATTTTAACTAAACCTCTCTTGGAAGATCGATTCTGTATGATTAGAAGAGAGCTCAGGATCATCAATCCCTTTGATTAAATCTTTTCTTCAAATTTGACTCAAATTAGATCTATTCAACCTTATTATTGATAAATTATGATTGATCATTGATGAATTGACTCCAAATACATGTTATCTCAATTGATTTTGATCATTCTATGAAATTCTAAATTTTTTAGTTTTAAGTCGATGTGTCGACACATCATGAGTCGACACATAATGTGTCGACACATGCATGAGTCGACACTTGCCCGATGGGAAACTGAGATTTTAAGGGTTTCCGAACCATTTTTCCTCCAAAACTCATTCTCCTCCGAGTCGACACCTCGATTCCAGGTATCCATACTGTTCATCCTCCCATTTCTTGGTTTTTAGGCATGGATTTCTTGGATTTGAGGCTTTGGTAGCCGTTTTTGTTGGAAATCCTCTTAGGTTTTAGCTCCTAAATCCTAGAAACTCCATATTTCCACCAAAAACCTTGCCTAAACCTTGATTATTGATAATGGGTCCTCGCAAGCAAGTTGTTCGCCAACCACGACAGTCATAGCATGAAGAAGAGCAGAGAACGAAGGCAGGACACAAGTCTAGGGCTCCAAATCTGCCAGCACGATAATTGTTTGCACCCTCTAATCGGATGAGCTCCAAGATAGTGGTTGGAGGATACCGAGTGGACTTCTCTTTCTTGGACCAGTAGTATTTTCGGATAGGAGAATGGATCCGACATGCTGGTTTGGCATCTTTCTATTCGCTCAGCGAGAGATACTATTCTGGGTTGATGAGAGAGTTCTACGGATCACTTGCCCGTGGATCAGATGGTTGGATTGCTAAGGTCAGGGGATGGGATATTCCCATTTCAACCGAGATTCTGAGCAGGGTATGGGATATACCCATGACTGGATCAGTTATAGACAGTCTGTTGGACAGAGGTAGTGGGCTCCGATGTATTTTTGAGTCTGATATCTTACCAGAGGGAGCCACTATTCTTTCTTTAAGACTATCTGCGAAGATGAGACTGCTACATCACATAGTCACCCGGATCCTTCTACCGAAGACTGGTCAATTTGACTACATTGTCGAGCGAGAGCTACTCGTGATGCTCTCCCTGATTCAGCGGATGTTGGTTTGTCTTCTTGTTATGATGATCCATCAGATTACTAAGGCGACGTCTAGCCAGCAGCTCTGCTTGCCGTATGGCATGGGTTTGACAGTACTATTCAGAGAGTATGGAGTCAGCTTCCAGGATGAACCATATCGCACCTTGATCCATATCGATGTTATGACATCAGGTCATTATATCGCATGGGTTATCATTTAGTCTGAGGCCAGTGGACACGGAGGATATCAGGACAGGCCGAGGATGCAGCTGACATTGATGAGGACACAGTAGAGGAAGAGTGGATTCTTTCCGTTGAGGCTGGACCGAGCGAGACACAGCCTGAGATGGTAGCATAGCCATCTCAGTCAGTCCTTCTACATCTGCCCAGCCACAACCATAGCTAGAGCAGATGGAGACTCCTGGTATTTCAGATACTTTAGAGGATAGAGTCAGACGCATAGAAATCGATGTTTTCATCATGAGGTAGCGTCTTGTTATTGTTGAGATGAGAGAGAGCCACATTGGTCTTCATGATGGTATTTCGGCTATTCTCTTAGCACTATCCAGAGCTTCTACAAGTGCTCCTGCTGCAGACACAGTTCCTGCTCCTGCTAATGTACCTGCTCCAGCACCAGCTGATGACGTTGCTAATATTGATACTGGTGCTGAGATGACTATTAAAGATGGAGTTGGAGATACTATTATTGGAGATATTGATGGAGATGAGGTGACTGACTCCGACCGGTTTGATATTGATGATCTTATGTCAGAGCCAGTTGTGGAGGTGACGGATGATGTGGCTGCGAGACCTGTTGATCCATCCTTCTCACCTGCTCTGATACCTGATCCATCCTCTCCTTCTGGATCGCTTGATCACACTTCAGTTCCAGTTCCGATTCCTATTCTTAGTCCTGTTGTTGACCTACCTATTACTGATTTACCTACTATTGATTCTCCTGACATTCATACACCTGTCATTCAGACACCCAATCTTGATACATCTATTGTACATACACTGATACTCTCTACAGCTGATACTATTGTCTTGATATACCTGTATCATCAGCTGTTACACCTATTTTTGATAGTCCTACCCTTCATACTTCATCAGTCATTCAAGAGCTTGGATTCTATACACCCAGCTTTCAGCATCTCGACTCAGGTCCCACTTTTGATCGTACTCCTGCTCCAGCTGTTGCTGAGATGATTCGCCCGATCAGTTCAGTTCCAGTGGAGGACGTAGCTTCTACCTCTACTGCTTCAGCCAGAGGTTGGACCTATATTCATCGCAGAGGACATGGACGTCGTACCCCTCCTCAGCCGACCAGGACCAGACTTCGAGATCTTCGACCTCGATGGCTGCGAGCTCGATCTTTTACTGATACGGACCGATCGAGATCGGTTCATCTTCTAATGACTCGATGGATGAGGATTAGGACATTGATATATCTCTTGATAGTTTTATATTTCTAGATAGTTTACTTTCATGCTTACATGTACTTTTATCTTTGTTGTGTACTTGATGTACAAGTTGCTGACATATATGAAAAACTTTGTGTTTTCTCACTTCTATATCTTTGATGAACATGAATGATGTCTTGAATTACTTTTATATATTCAATGACTATGCTTTGTCTTATTTATTCATTTCCCTTACTTCATACCTTTTTAATGATAACAAAAAGGGGGAGTAGTTCATGATGTTATTTAAGTATAAATGTGTTTGGTTTACTTCTCCAAACTAAAGGGGGAGTAGCTTTTGCTTTTTGAAAACTTGAATTTATGAAAGGGGGAGCTTCACCTTTTATCAAAGTAAATTTGATTCTCAAAACCCCTCTTTCAATGTTTTTGAAAAGATTCTCTCAAATTTTTTTATGAATCATTAATTCAGGGGGAGCTTTGTTAATTCCTGAAACTTTCATTGTAAGAGTATCATGATACATATTCTTATTGTATTTAAATGAATATCAAAGTTCTGGCTAAGTTTTGATACTCTCCATCTTTGAAACAAACTCAAATTCTATCACCTATATTTTGAATGGTTATAATGATTGATACTTAATGCTTTCAATATTATGCATCTTGATCAATTCTCTTAAAGCTTTACTTTTAAAGCAATTTAAAGGATTTTGTCATCATCAAAAAGGGAAAGACTGTTGACTCCACTAATTGATTTTGATGATAAGCAAAACAGTTAAGTATAATTTGAGGACTAATGATTTGCTTTAAATGTATTTTCATTGAAACAATGCTCACAAAATTTGAAGAAGCCCAATTGTGTTAAAGAACCAAGTTTGAATGGAATGATTGCACAAAACAAGACTTGGACACTCAAAGAGTTGGTTGAATGAATGACCAAGGCAAATGAAAACATGTTCCAGCACAAGTTCAGCAAATTATGCAGCTTTTTGATGATATGTCAACTCAAGATGTCGACACATGACATGATGTGTCGACACATGAAGATGGTGTGTCAACTCAGACCGGCACGCAGTGAAAATTCAAATGGCAAGGATGATGTGTCGACACATGGACCTTATGTGTCGACTCAAGGTGTCAACACATGGATCAACACATCGCCTGAGAATTTCAAGCCACAGAACATGCAGAAGCTGAAGGAATAATTAATGTGTCGACACACGGAACTAATGTGTCGACTAAATGTATCGACTCAACTGAAAATGTGTCGACTCAGCTAATTTTTTCAGAGAATCTGAATGGAACATTTTGAACTTGTGTCGACTCAAGAAGAACATGTGTCAACCTAATGTGTCGACACATGAAGAAGAAGTTTCGATACATGGAGTTCTGACAACAGTAACGGCTAGTTTTTTCAAGCGCAGAACTCTCCCAAATGCCCTCCAATGGCTAGTTTTTCAAGTATAACGGCTAGATTTTAGTTTTGGAGACTTGGGAAGCTATATAAAGGCTTCAAATCAAATCAAGACAATAACTATTCACAAGTATTGAATATCCAAAATAGTTTAAAGAGAAAAGAAGAGAGAAAAGCCTTAACTCTTATTCATTCAAAGCTCAACCACTCTCAAGAAAAGAGAAGCCTTCCAAGCATTCAAAGCTATCTAGTGCATTGAATATCATTCAATCTTGGGCATTCAAAAGGCTTGAACAAGATAAAGGCAACACTACTTCGAGCTACATCGACTTATTTGCTTTTTATTGAAAGCTTACAATGGTTCTTTATTTCTCTATCTTATATCTTGTAAAAGTTATTGGTTAGCCTATTGAAAAACCAAGTAAGGTTGTTGGTAAGCCTTGAAAACCAATTAGGTTGGTGGTTAGCCCGCAAAACCACTAAGGTTCTTGGTTAGCTCAGAAAATCAAGGGAGGTTTTTGGTTAGCCTTGTGAAAACCAATTAGGTTCTTGGTTAGCCCGTAAAACCAAGTGAGGTAGTGACTTATGAGCCTTGTAAAAAACTAAGTCAGGTTTTGATTAGTGAGCCCAGAAAACTAATCGGCTATAATCATTGGATTATAGTGAATTCCCAAGGAGATCTTGGGGAGTGGATGTTGGTGCATTATTGGCACCGAACCACTATATATTGTTGTATTTGTGATTGCTTGTTCTCTCCCTCCTTGCTCTTTACATTTAGCTCATTGCTTTTAATTTCCACTGCACTTTTCATTAGAGCATTGCATTTTAATTTTAGTACCTTGTTGAAGTGAATTGCATATCTTTTCTTGTGAGTTTGCTACTTATTTTATCAAGCTTAGCTTTAAATAATTTTTAGAAACCCAATTCACCCCCCCTCCTGGGTTGCTCTCTGGGCAACACACATCGATCGGAGATTAGAAAGTCGAGTCTAGATAGGTCTGGGTGCATCACCACGGCCTTGTCTTCTGCATCTGGTATATGCTCTTCCTTTAGCTGGTGCTGAAGAGGACGAGGCAACATCAGGAGCAGGAGCATCAACTATGACAAAAATAATAGCCGTATTAGTGATTGCGGGTGTGTCATCAAAATTAGGACCTGAACCAAGAACATATAAACCAGGTGCATAAAAACCTAGTTCTCGGATTAAGGATGATATGGAAGGAACAGGTGGAGTCCAAAGGGAAATGCTAAGATTAGGTGTGAGAAAATCAATGTCAAGGGGGTCTGTATGAAGTATAGGTGTGATAACAAGAGTGTCAGGTGGGTCAGGAATGGTGGATGAGCTGGATAAGACTGGAGTCTAGATAAATGACCTAGAAGGATCTGGAACTGGAGTCCTTAAAATGTCCTCAGCAACATCCGGCTTTGGCTCCACCATGAAATCTGTAATGTCAAACTCTATGGAAGAGTCGGCCTGACCATCTCCTATGTCTGGTGCTAGGGGTGCTGGTGGTGCTGGAGGTAAGTCTAATGATGAAGGAGGTGAAGGTGCTTTGGAACAGACAACCTCTTAGTGCAGCCAGGATAGCATTAATACCATCTTTGAAACCCTGGTGATTCGCCTTCATCTCTAAATGAATCTGGTTGACCTGCTGTCTGATAATCATAGTGTTTATCTCCAGTCGAGCGATCCTGTCATCAATGGAGTCTCCGGGAGAGGGCACCTCAGTCTGTGCCAAAATGGAAGGCTCAGGCTGAGAATCTAGAATCTCTCTCTATGGCTCAGATGGCCTGGCCTCATCAGTGTAGATCTGCTCCTCCTCAGTGACATCCTTATCTGCCTCAGTAGCCTGACCGAAGATCCTCCATCTCCAATGTCCTCCATGTAGATGAAATCCCTTCCTATGTAAGGATCGCTCATCGTAGATGTCTATATGTAGTAGCTGCCTGAATGGCTCTCCATCCACAATGATGCCATATGCTCGAAACAGGATAGTCAAGCCCATATCATAGGGCAAACAAAGTCTCCGACTCGAAGTAGCCACGGTCATCTGATGCACCATCAAAACTGGGAGGCATACTGGAGTGCGCTGAATCATTGAAACCATAACCAACAGCTCTCGCTCCGTGATGAAGTCAAAATATCTGGTCTTTGATAGAAGAATTCAGGCAATGATATGATGTAACAGCCTCATCTTTGGTGAGAGTCTAAATGAAACTACTATATCTCCCTCTCTCAACTCATCAGTCTCAAAGATACACCTGGGTCCGCTAAATCTGTCCACTAAGGAGTCCACCACTGACCCTCTCATGGGGATCTCCCAAGCTCTGCTCAACACCTCAGCTGTAAGTAGAATCTCAGTACCTCGGACCTCAGTGATCCAACCATTTGCTCCTCTATTTAGAGTACCGTAGAACTCTCTAATCAAGCCAAGATAAAATCTCTCAAATAAAGAGTAGAAATGTGTCAACCCAGCATCCCTCAACCAGTCTCCAATACAGAAATGCTACTGATCCAAGAAGTCAAAATCAACTTGTCATCCTCCAACTATGGCCTTTGAGGCCATCCTTATTAGCTCCTGAGATAGGTGGTCTGACTGGAGTGCTCTGTTGTGCATGGGGCTCCATTATTGCTGGATCCTCATGTCGTGCCTTCGTGCATTGCTTGGCCGAATTGATGGACGAGGTCTCCTGACAACTTGCTTTCGAGGATTCATTTCTAGAAAGGAAGAATATAAATAGTCTATGATAAAAAGAATAGGGATTTCACAGTGAAACCATTGAGAAAATGGTGAAGGAACGGTGGAAAGGTGGGAAGAAATAGCTTCAAACAAGAAATCAGACAAATAGAACAGTGATTGGAGAGAAATGGAGTGTTGGAAAATTGTTCTAGGGTGAGTTGGCTTAAGGGATTGAAGAAAAATAGGAAGAAAAATGATCAATTTCTCTATTTGTTCTCGGGTTCCTGCCGTTCAAGTGTTGGCTCACATCAGGTCAAGTGTCGACACTTGGAGGTGTCGACACTTCAAAGTATCGACACTTCGACAAGAAATCTGAAAAAAATGAGAAAAATCATAAAAATTATAGAAATTAATTTCAAGAGATTATGAATAATTAAACATGATATTCAAGAACATTTGATTAGAGAAATTTCAAGAAGAATTTAAAAGATCATTGAGATTTAGTCAAAAAGATTGATGACCCTTAATTATCTTCTAATCATACAAAACCGATCTTCTTGAAGAGGTTCGGTCAAAATGTCAACCAATTGCATTTTAGTGCACACAAATTCAAGCATAACATCATTTTTTTCAACATGATCTCTAATAAAATGGTGTCTAATTTCAATGTGCTTACTTCTAGAGTGCTGAACAGGATTTTTAGTCATATTTATAGTACTTGTGTTATCACATCTTATGGGTGTCTTAGTTAATTTGATTCCAAAATCTTCAAATTATTATTTAATCCACAAGATTTGATCACAATAACTTTCAGCTGTAATATATTCAACCTCAACTGTAGATAGTGCAATCGAAGTTTGTTTCTTGCTAAACCATGAGATTAAGTTAACTCCAAGAAATTGGTAAGTTTCACTAGTGCTTTTTTTATCTAATTTATACCCAGCAAAGTTAGCATCAGAATAGCCAATTAATTCAATTGATGAAGCTCTAGAGTACCGCAGTCCAATATCAATAGTACCAGATAAATATCTAAGAATATGCTTAACAGCCATTAAATGAGATTCTTTAGAAGCAGACTGAATCTAGCACACATGCAAACCCTAACATGATATCTGGTCTACTATCAGTCAAGTATAGTAATGAACCAAGATATCCCTATATAATTTTTTATCTACATTTTTATCATATTCATCTTTATCAAGTTTACAAGAAGGGCTCATAGGTGTACTTATTGGCTTGGTTGTCTCCATCCCAAACTTCTTTAAGATTTTTCTTATATACTTAGCTTGGTTGATGAAGATCTTTTCTCTAGTTTGCTTGATTTGAAGTCCAAGGAAGAAGTTTAGTTCATCCATCATGCTCATCTCGAACTCTCCTTGCATAAGCTTGGCAAACTCTTGACAAAGTGTTTGATTAGTAGCACTAAAAATGATATCATCACCATAAATTTGTACTACTAAGAGATCATCTTTCTTCTTTTTCAAAAATAGGGTAGTATCAATATGGCCTCTAGAAAATTCATTTTTAATCAAAAATTTGCTAAGTCTTTCATACCATGTACGAGGTGCTTGTTTTAAACCATAAAGTGCTTTATGCAATTTGAAAACATGAACAGGTGTGCATGTTTTCAAAACTAGGTGGTTGTTCAATAAAAACTTCTTCAGCAATATAGTCATTTAAAAATATACTTTTAACATCTATTTGAAACAGTTTGAAATTAATAAAATATGCAAATACTAAAAGTAGTCTAATGGCTTCAAGTCTAGCTACTAGAGCAAAGGTTTCATTAAAATCAATACCTTCTTCTTGATTATAACCCTTAACTACTAGTCTAGCCTTGTTTCTAGTTACTATACCATTTTCATCTAGTTTATTCCTATACACCTGATGTGGCAACATTCGTTGACATGGAGCCTATGCAACCGTCAGCCAGCAGTCGCAAGGGTGGGGACTACCACCTAGATATGGCCCCAAGATGGGCTTACGGAGTAAGCCCCTTATCGAAGTCAGCTCCCGGTCAGGTTGAGCTCATGGAGTGAGCCCCCTACCAAGGTCAGCTCCCAGTCGAGGTTAGGCTCATGAGGCGAGCCCTCCATCTGAGGTCAACTCTTGATCGAAGTAGAGCTTATAAAGCTAGCCCTCCAATTGAGGTCAGCTCTCAACCGGAGTCGAGTTCATGGGGCGAGCCCTCCGTCTAAGATTAGCTCCTGATCGGGGTCAAGCTCATGCTGCCAAAGGTGGACCTCTCCGGGAGGTCTTTCCCTAACATACGAAGGCCAAAATTCTTGCCAGGGGTGAATGAGGGAAAGATCGACAAGAATTTAAAACACAGCATGGAGGTCCCTGTCCACCTGCAACCTCCGGAAGGTGGCACATGTTATGCCACCAATGCAAGTTCTGCAACATGCTCCCGCATGCTTTGTGTGAGGTAAGCCCCATTAGACCCAGGGCCCTGTAGCATGCCGCCACATCAAAAATCATATGGTAGGAGACCCAGAGTTCCCCTAGAAGGAGAACCCTATCAAAGCCATAGGCCCTACATTACTCAGGCAGGGCCTCCAAGAATGGAAACTCCCTGCGATGGCATGGGGCTTGAGGGCGCAGCGCCTGCCCGGAGGGAGAGAAGGAGAAGGGAGAGAGAAAGGAAAAGAAAATGAAGGAAGAGAGTTTGGAAGAGAAGGCGAAGCAAGAGGGCCCTCTAGAGGGCTCTCACAGAGATCCCCAGAGGGCTCACCAGAAGCAAGGAAGAGGACCAATCCAGGAGCAGAAGGAGGACCAAGAGGGCCCTCTAGAGGGCGCTCAGTAGAGCTCCCTAGAGGGCTCACCGGAAGTTGAGAAGAGGACCAGTCCAGGGGTGGAAGGAGGACCAAGAGGGCCCTCCAAAGGACTCTCAGTAGAGCTCCTTAGAGGGCTCACCAAAAGCTGGGAAGAGGACCAGTTCGGGGGTGGAAGGAGGACCAAGAGGGCCCTCCAAATAGCTCTCAGTAGAGCTCCCTAGAGGGCTCACCAGAAGCTAGGAAGTGGACCAGTCCGGGGGTGGAAGGAGGAGCAAGAGGACCCTCCAGAGGGCTTTCAGTAGAGCTCCCTAGAGGGCTCACCGAAAGCTGGGAAGAGGACCAGTCTGAGGGTGGAAGGAAGAGCAAGAGGGCCCTCCAGAGGGCTCTCAACAGAGCTCCCCAAAGGGCTCACCGGAAGCTAGGAAAAGAGTCCGGAAGAGGAGGACCAAGAGAGCCCTCCAGAGGGCTCTCAGTAGAGCTCCCCAGAGGGCTCACCAGAAGCTGGGAAGAGGACCAGTTCGAGAGCAAAGGAGAAGCTCTAAGAAGCCCAAGGATCGCCTCCTCCTCTGGAAGGACCATTCCGAGAGGGGGAAGGGAAGAAGGAGAAGTCGTGGGTAATGTCAAGCCCCACCAGAGAAGATACCATAAAAGGGCACCTCAAGAAGGACACTGGGACTAAGCCCCTGATTCGAATAGGGCCATTACCTAAGGCATGAGGTAAGAAAGGTAAAAGGCAAACATAGGAGGAGCGGGGAGAGGTAAGCCAGCAAGTTTTTCGAGAGCTCGGTGGCTAAGAAACCGGCCAGAAAATCTCCCCGCTCCCCGCTCTCCATTCCTTCTTTCTACCACTTAGGCATTATCATCATGTTCTTTATATTATTTGAATATGTTTATCATGTCACCCCCTGAGGTGAGGGAGTCCCCTAAACTCTCAATCTCAGAGGTTTCTATTTACCTCGATCATCCCACTGACTTGATCATCAGAGTGTCCTCGCCAGAATCCCCAGCCCGGGTCTCCCCTATTTTACAGGTCGAGTGGGCCAAAGAGCCGACCCCCGAGGAGGAGGAAGTGCCCCGACGGGAGAAGGAGGCACCCGACACAGCAGCAACATGCCGAAGCTATAAGCCACGATGATCTAGTCGGCAACAAATTGGCGCACCAGGTAGGGAAGAGGGCCGAGCGGCAGGCGAAGGACACGAGAGCTCCCTCTTGGGGGCCTGCTCGAAGAATGAGAAGAGAAGGGTCTGACGATCATGGAGAGAGTGGCTTGTGTTCGTGGGTTTCCCGAACACCTACCAACCCTCTCGGTACTCTTTGGTTAGACCCAGAGTCCAGGCACTCCCTTGTACGTGGAGGCTTCCATCATCTTGGGCAAGCCTGATGGGTAACTTCCTTCCCGACTACCCATGCAATATGAAAACTATATTATAGTTCTACAGGAAAAGCCCTTGCATCACTGTCAAAGGAAAGAACCATGGCCTCCCCAAGGATGGGGGATGGTAGTGGGATGCCACCGACCATGCGACCCGCAGTGGGGCAAATTAACAAGAGACGGGACCTGATCCCGAGGGGGCAACTTGCCCATCATGGATGGCACATAACACAACCCCATAGAGGACCCCAGTGAAGGGGTTGAAGCCCGACTGGACGAAGCCTACTACCTCGCTGGTCCCCGATGCTCGTAGATGGGGAACACGAGAAATTCAAGAGGATGCTACCGGTGTTGTAAAACTTCCTCTCAATTACCTAAGCTCCTTTTTGGTGCAACTCTGCCTTTTACCTATGCAGGGACATCTCCGTCCAACTCAAAGTCCGGCGGGCATAAGCCAGGTCCCCCATCGGGCCCACCTTCCTCAGCCACGCTCACAGCCCGGAGGCGGCACCAAGATGTTGTCTACCATGGACTCATAGCATTGCGGCCCATCCATAAGCCGGGTCCCCCATCGGGCCTGCCTTCCTCAGCCGCACTCATAACCTGGAAATGGCACCAAGATGTCATCTACCATGAGACTCACAGCATGGTAGCCCTTCAACAAGCCGGGCCCTTAATTAGGCCCGCCTTCACCAGCCGAGCTCATAATCCAGGGGCGGCACCATGATGTCATCTTTCGCGTTACTCATAGCGTGGCTCACCCATAAGTTCGGTGCCTTATAGCCTCATGGCCGTGCTCATAGCCTGGTGGCAGCACCAAGATGCCGTCAACCACATGACTCATAGCATGGCGAACCGAGAAGCTCAATGCCCCATAATTCCTCCACCGTGCTCATAGCCTGGAGGTGGTACCAAGATGCCGTCTACCACGAGACTCATAGCATGGTGACATCCTCTTCAACAAGCGGGCCTCTCCATCAGGCCTGCCTTCATCAACCATGCTCATAGCTCGGAGGTGGCACCAAGATACCATCTACCGCGAGACTCATAGCATGGCGACATCCTCTTCAACAAGCGAGCCCCTCCATCAGGCTTGTCTTCATCAGCCATGCTCACAGCCCAGAAGCGGCACCAAGATGCCGTATACCATGAGACTCACAGCATGATGACATCCTCTTCAACAAGCAGGCCCCTCCATCAGGCCTGCCTTTATCAGCCATGCTCAAAGCCCGAGGTGGCACCAAGATGCCATCTACCACATGATGAAAATCATAACAATGAGATCTAAGTTCCTATAAACCCTAATCTAAAATGTTCCTAGTCGATGGATCATTGGTTTGGGGATCAATAAGTCCAGAAAGACCAGCTTATCCTATGTATGCTCTGTTAAGAGGGTGATTGGTCTCACAGCCACTTGTGTAGAGACACTAATACAAGGATAAGGGTGCTCATTAGGATATGAGTTCACTGAACTGATTCGCACCAGGACTATCTTATGAATGTCTTACTACATGTCAAAAGATAGATCTCAAAGTAGAAGTTGTGCATGTGGTCTTTAGACCTGAGGTCACCATGGTTCCTTGTGCACACTAAGCCATGTTTTGGTTCATACTCATTCATGACATTAAGTCATGTACGAGGTGTTCTCGGATATGGTGGAAGGTGTATGAAGGATATGAGTGGACCAACAAGGAATTAATCATTCATAGTAAAAGGAATTGTTATCCCAAATGATCTCTTCGATTGATGACTCAAGGAGTCTTTGATCAAAGAAGGATGAGATTAGAAGTGGTTTCTAATCAGTCATCAGTTGAGTCTTCATTATCGAATAGAGTTTTAAAATAACTAAGTGCTAGGGTTTGACATTTATCTATACCCATCACTTAATCGAGATAATGGAAGATCGAAAGATTGAATTGCACGGGAACATTCTACTGAAGGGTATTTTGGTACTTTCTACCAAATTTCTCATCTTCTGGGTAGGCATGACACATTGCTAGATGTCAATCATGTCTTGTAGGTATTTAATGAACTAATTGTATTGGTTTTATGAGTCAATCTGATGGACATATCGAATTGGCAATTTAGGTCAGCTCAATTTGATCTAATTAGGTCAATTTCGATGGACAGATCGAATTGGCAATTTAGGTCAACTCAATTTGATCTAATTAGGTTAATCAGGTTCAATTGGTTCGAATCGGCTTAAACCTTAACCTATTGCTAGATAAATGTGAAACCCAAAGGGTCACACACATTAGGGAGTTGACTAAGGAAGTCATTCATAATTTAATTAGGGTCATGTGATCCTAATTGGTTAGCTAGATTGCACACTAGCATGTGTAGGCTAACCAAATTCCTAACCCAAGTTGATTTGGATCCAGTTGCTTACTAATTTGATTAACCAATTTAAAAGAGACTTAAATTAGGTTATGCCTTGATTAAGACAACCTATATCAGGTTTTATCCTGATTTAATTGGACATGGAATGCCACTTGGACTAGAGTCCAAGTCGGCATGGACTCCTTGGGCGAATATGTGTGCATGCCAAGGAAAGGGATCACAGAAAGGACCAAGAGTCCTTCTGCAAATGAATCACTCTAGCTGATTCATTTGGGACTCTCTTAGAACATATCCCTATACCTCCTAGGATCATTTTTGATCGATCAACATATTGTGAATTGGCATGAAAATGCATGGAAGGATAACGTGCTCATGAAGGGACGCATCCCTTTATTTGGCACGTGGTCTGAAGCAGAATCCTTCTGCCATCAGGACTCTTCAAATTCTCTTATGGTTGGAGAATGGAAAGATGCCTCTTGGCTTTCTAGTGACCGGTACTTGCCATGTGGCAAGTGGGGATTAAGTCTTGAAATGGAGGGGACGCATATATGTGCCTAGCCGCATGAAGAGTTTTATTAAGATAAGTTTTTTCAACCGGATCACTACTCATTGGTATTGAAAAAACTTATCTGATGAGATTGTGACTGAGCATATCACACGCCCCTCTTAAATCTATAAATAGGGATGGTTTTCTGAGTTTTCAATCAGAGATTTCCACCATAGTTTATTCTAAGTGTTTTTTTTCTCCCTCCCTCCTTTTTAAGACAAACCTTGTCTCCTTAAGACAAGGTTGTTCTTACTAGAACAAGTCTGGTGCGGGCACCAGACTCAGAAGAAGACTTCAGGGCTCCATTTGGATCTCTGATTGACATTGCCCGAAGAATTAGGGTTTTCTGGTTTTGTAATAAGGGTTGACTTGGTCAACTCAATTTTAGTTTGAGTCTGTATTTCCCTGTAATTTAAATTTTGTTGAGTCATGTTGACTCAATACAGGTCCTAGTAGTGGTCTAGGTCTTCTCCAAGGTGCCACATTTTCTCCCAGGACCAAGCAAGTGGGCGCCACACTCCCAGCCACATGTCAGAGTCCAGGAGGTGCCACATCTCCATCCAGTGTGCCTTGGTCCCCACACCACAAGAAAGCAGGTCCCTTCTTTCATGCGCCACTTGGGGGAGAAATCCATCAAGATACCTCAATCCAAGGAGGAGCCAACTTCTTTCCAGATAAACCCAAGCCAGGATGGCAAGAATTTTTCTTGAAGAGAGGATCAAGGAGGTGCCCCACAATGTTCCATAAAAACCCAAGTTATAAAAGGGAAGAGAGCATGTCTTGGGGAGAAAATCAAGGAGGCACCCAAAAGTTTCCTAAAGTGCCAAAGCCATGAAAGGAAGAAGCCTAAACTTGTGGAGCAAGACTAGGAGGTGTCCAAAAGAGCCAAACCATGAAAGAAAAATCCTTGATTCATGGAGAGATACTAGGAGACACCCCCATAACCTGCCATTTGGAGCTGATTTTCAAGTTTTCTTGGAGTTTTTGGGCTGCCCACTCATGGAAGGAGTCTTGGGAAGAGAATTTGATGCCTAAAGTGTGGGTTAGTCCTATTAGTCCCACATGGAAAGTGTATGAAATTTTATTTCTTTGTTATGTCTATATATTCAACTCTATGTAACTCTTGAAAAAAATCAGATGAATGAAACCAAATTTTTTTTTGTGAGCAAACTTTGTGTTTTCTCTCTTCCGCACTTGCATCCAGGTGTTGAGCTCCGTGAGGGAGTAAATCCGGGTTCCCCAGGAACCTTGAGGAGGTGTGAGATCTCCAAAACCCCAACCCTAGGTTAGCCACTTCACTCCCAAACCCTAGCCACCCATCACCCTTCTCTTTCCACCAAGCCCTAGCATATCCCACCTCCTACGGCCTCTCTCTCCAAGTCCAGGCTGATCACCAGCATCCAGATCCAGTCTAGATACTTCAGATCCAGAGCAATTCCCAGAGGAAGTCAGATCAGCCTCCAGGAGGATCCGGATTTCAGCATCTTCAGCCTTCAAGTTCTTCAATCTGGTAAATCCTTCCTTGAGTCTCTGATTCCATCACTTGTTCCTCTTCTTTCCCAGATCTTGAGTCCAGGAGAAGCCGACTCAGCCACAGGACCAGTATTGGAGGATCCATTGCGAAGATATCCGAATCCGAGGATCCAACAATCTGCTCGAGAGAGTTCTTCCACCAAACTTTGTGAAGATCACTATCTGGTTGGTAACCCATCTCTTCTCTTTATTTCTGTCCTGTTGAAAGTTCAGAGCGAAACCCTAGGTCTGGGAGTTTCTCAACCCCCAGCGATCCATTACTTCTGAACTACTCTGATAAACTAGTTCTTCTAAATTGTGCTTTCAATCATTACCTAGTTTCCTTCAACTTAGTTTAGCTTTACTTTGAGTCAAAGCCAATTTCTGAAATATATATATAAAAAAAAAGAATTAATTTTAATTTTACTTTCGCAAACGCTTCTTTGTTCTTTGTTCTGCATCATTTTTGGTATCAGAGCTTTTGTGCTGCATCATTTTTGGTATCAGAGCTTCCGTTCTGCATCAAAGTCTTAGGATTTAAGATATAAGCCTAGAGTGTCCTATAGGAGGGCAATCCCAAATCCAAGAGTGGTTTTGGAAAGCATTACCCTACAAGAGGGTAAGGTGTCCTACAAAGTTCAAAGTCTAGAAGGTTGTCAAGAAGAGTCTTAGTCAAGCAAGCAACTGAAGTAGGAGTTCTTCCTTGGGTCAATTCCTGTGTGGATCACCGTTTGAGGGCTTGCACTTGTGAGCCTAGTGGAAAGGAGTGGAAAATAGCATTCCAGGTATTTATCATGAACCATATTAGTGATATATTAGTTGTATATGAATGAGGGGATCTTGGGATTATGGTTTCTAGTCAATAAGGGTTTTTCTTTGTGCAAATTTTTGAAATCCAATGCATCATACATGCATGATGACCCTTAAGAATCCCATCAATTTCTTTAACAAAATGACAAGCAATCAATCTTTCAACATAAAACAGCTTTGGTGAGTACCCTATTATGATAAAACACACTTTCAATACACTGTTAGTACTCAAATATACTTAAGTATTTTGTTTTTTATCGAAATCAATATAGGAGTAAACACTTTTTATTGCTACAGGAGACTTTCTTGAGCAAGTCTCAGGTCAAGGTGAATGTAGCACAAAATGAAGATGGGATCAGGCATCTTGGCTTGACTTCCATATTTGCCCATCCATAAATGTAGCATTTACCCTAGGGCATTGGGACAAGATCCAGAGCTTTCAAAAGTTAGATGGATGCCAAACATCGAGTCAAGGTGGAGATTGTTAGGTTTAGTACCTCGATTCGGCCTGGAAGAAGCCTACTAGAATGAAACTCGTAGGAGAACTAGACCTAGGCTTAGCCGAGGCTTAGACCCATGCGCACGGCCTAACTAGGCACTAGCTCAATACTTGGCCAGACGTGTGGCCTAGCCCTTAGCACATGCAACATGCATGGTCTAGGGAGTTGGCAGTCCATGGGGGTGCTAGTGCAGTGCAACGAGCTTTCATGCGGTCTATGTGTGGCTCACAGGGGCAGACATCATTATTTTTGAATGATCCGATAATCATGCTATTCTTAGGGGAGATCCAATAGCCAGAAATGTTTTTGACATTTATTTGGACCTGATCCATGCAATTTCAAGCACATCTGACATAGATCAGATGGCCCAAAGTCTTAGGGGGGTCAAACATCAATTGGACAAGGTTTTAGAGTCCTTTTTTCAATGTGGTTTGAATCTTTGGATTCTTGTTGAAGTGCTCTTCAATACAAAGGCTACAAAAAGTAAAACAAGGGTCAAAGAGGTCTATGTGTGAGGAACAAGAGGACTTCCAGGAGGTGTGGTAGCGGTAGAAAAAGCCTAATGGGCTAGGGATTCTTCTTGAGAGTTGAGATCTTTATGAGAGATTTACGACTTCTTGTTGAGAGAAATTATACAGGATTGAGAGTACGAGTTCTTATCTTGTAAATGATTATTTTTTTATAGTGAAATCTTGCATGCTCTATTGATTATATTTCTTATTTTATTTTCTCTTCTTCTTTTTCTTGCGACCTCAACAACAATATCATGATCTTGGAAATAAGGATCCATATTCCATATGAGAGATTTTCTAGACAAGTGGTATCAATATAGTTGGTACCATAACAAAAGGAGAGGGAGAAAAGGAATGAGAGAGAGAAGGAAAATGAAGAGAGAGATAGAGAGAAGGAGAGGGCATCTAGTAGTTGATTGGAGCTAGCCAACCACCAAAAGGCATACTTGATGGGCATTTCTTGTTATAGAGGGATGAGATCAATAATAGAAGATAAGGGAGCTTATTCTATCCATTTTAACAATATAACTAATATTTTCTATATAGAAACCAATCTATTTCAAGAGTAAGACTCAAAATATATTTGAGAGTAACACATGTTACAGAGCAAGATGAGCTATCATGGGTAAAAGCTAGTCAACAAAAAAATATTCAGCCAAGAATTGATTACTTACTAGAGCATTGGATGCTTGACAGCCAGGAGCTAATCACTTATTGAAACACAAGGTACTTGATAGCTAGAAGCTAATCACTTATTGAGGTATAGAGTATCCAATGGCTAGGAGTAAATTACTTGTTGAGGCATAAAGTGCTTGGTGGCTTGGAGCTGATCACTTATTGAGGCACAGGATGCCCAATGGCCAAGAGCCGATCACTTATTAAGGCACAATATGCTTGATGGTTACGAGCCAATTACTTATTGAGACATAGGGTGCTCGATAGCTAAGAGCTAATCACTTATTAAGGAATAGGATTGATAGTTATTAAAAATATATTAATTAAATCAATTTTATTTGAGTAAAATAAATAATTTTATGCAGTATTTTATAGAAAAAGAATTTGTCAATGTGAAGAGCTTGATTTTAGAAGTCCAATGGTGCAAACAGTTCTCAAATCAAACTCAAAATGAGCTCGAAATTGCATTCTGAAGATTTAAGTATGAATTGCATAGATTTTAAAGCACCGGTCCACCATGGACTAGTTGCTTGGTTCATGGGATGCCCACCTAGTTCACAGCATTAATTATTGCCAGTCCATGGAGTAGAGCCATGGATCATGAAGCATCATTTGCACCAAAACTTGATAGAGATGTGTCCTATGGTTGCTGGAGTTGCCGGCGCACCTCCTCTCGTCACCGAGAGCCTTCCATGGTCAGAAAATCCATGAAGTGATTGAAGGTGAAAATACCTACACCTAGCATACAATATGCAAGAAAAATAGGACAGAGAATATGCATTTTAAAACTATTTTAAATCATGCACAGTGGAAGGCTCGGTAGATAGATCCAAACGATCTACCTAACTGCCTGCAACAGGACCAAGCATAATAATGTAGCATGCATATAACATCAAAAATAATAGAAGAACATAAATATAAAGGTCATACCTCTATACCTCTAAGAGTGTAGGAGAGAATCAGTAAAGGGCAGTGAGAAGGAGGGCGCTCGAGCCACACTCGCGTCTGGCCTCTACAGGATGTCCACACTTGGGCTCAACTCTGATCAACTCCCTCGGAGTGCTAGCTCTTCAGGATCTGTGGGCTGAACTTCTTCTTCCTAGAAGACTGGAATGAGAGCAGGAACCCCTTTCCAAACCTCTTTTCCAATACCTAGCTTGATCGCTAGGTGGCTCACACCCAATCCCTAAACCTCTCATAAAGCCCTTCTTCTTCCTTTCTTTTCTCTGTGTTGTGTTGTAACCCCAGCAGCCACTACAAAGACCTTTATTTATAGGAGATGCCATGAGAGGGAGAAGAAGAAAGGAGGAGAGATGGAGGGAGAGAATGGGGGAGAGGATCAAGGCCATTCCAAATGGGTCCAACCCATTAATGTAAGTATGACATTCATACCATAAAGCCTTGGAGTCGAAACTGGTTTGAATTCAAAATTCAAACAAGGTCAAAACATGCCCAAAAAGCTCTCACGAAAACCTCCCAGATTTTTGCTCATCACAGAAAGTGTCGACACTCGAAAATAGCCAAGTGTCGATACTTCACCAAGTGTCGACATATGTAAAATTCTAAGAGTCGACACTTGGAACAAAGTCAACCATATTGACTTTAGGTGATGGTAAACAATTCTCAATCATTGATTAGCCCAAAAGATCAGATAGAAATTCTCTATGGTGTGTGACTCCATAGGTTCGAACACTAAACTGGTAGCACTGGAACATTTCTAGTACCAGTCAAAGTCCTCATTTAGCAATGATACCCGACGTCCAGATAGGTCGAAGATGCAGAGCACCTCACAAGAACCTCTGGTATATGGTTGCCACATAATTCATCCCTTTTATCTAGATCATGTCTCAACCTCACAAGTTTTGTGACTCCTCACAAGAACTACCCTGGCCAAGGTTTTGCTGAATTGAGACATAGTGAGTCATTCACTCCAAACTATTTGGAGAGGTCAATTCCATCTTGATTCACCACTGCTCCACAAGTACTTAACTACACCCAGAAACCTTTCATCACTGGATTAGAAATCTAGGTATTCTGGCACCAAAGTATAATGAGTACTTGCAAGCTGCCATGGTGACCTCAGGTTTGAGGGACACATATACCCATATCCCTTCGCAAGCAATCCTTTGGCAGAAGGGAGCTCCACAGATGGTCACGTTCAGTAAAATGTCATACACTTCACTTGTATGTCACACCAGTGTCTCCACACTCCTTGGTTAAGAGGACAACCAACAAATGTGACATACAACAACCTATACTTGATACATCGTCATCCTATAATAATGTATAATTTGGTTGTGAACCAGTTTAAGAACTACTTGATATATCCTCTCTATATCAAACAATGTAATTCTAAGGACTCTATCATACAAGAGTTCATTACAGGAAAATATAAAATGATGGACAGCCAAAAATAAATAACTTTTATTTATTATTAAAAATTCATATACAAATATAAAATAGTACAACCATCTACAGCCTAGAGATTGGCTTTGGGACACAATTCTCAACAGTGATGTGGGACGGAAGATGCAAAACTAATCTACTGATTAGATGATTAATTATCTAAGATTAAATATAGATTAATTACTATAATTATTGGAAAATCAGACTTAAAGTAATTGATGAAACTAAACTAGTCAACTAGTTACGCTACCCGCAATGTAAATCAAACAAAACTAATTAAGATTCTGGATTGGTGATTGAGAAATCATCATAAACTAGGGTTCTTACTTTAATGAATCAGAACTAAAGAGAAAGGAAGAGATTTAGAATTACCAATAATGATTTGCAGCGCTCTTGAAGTGGATCTGGTTCAGCACTCTAGGATTTCGTGGCAGAACTTCAAGATTATCGCTCTTCGAGCTTTGATCTTCAACTCGATTGGTTCCAAGTCAAGGAGAACCTTTACTTCAGATCTTGATCACCTACAATCTCTCATAAAAAACTCAAGTAAGAAGGTGTGGAGGGAAGAAGAATATTGAAGGAAGAGAAAGGGAAGAAATAAGCTTGAAGGTGGCGGCTAGGGTTTCTAATGATTGGTTGGATAGATGGGTCTCACGCCCTAGGACCTCATGCCCCCTCCCTCACAGAGTTTGATGCCCTCACGACAAAGGAATGGAAGAGAATATCTCAACTTTATTTCATAAAATGAATGATTGAATACAAAGGATTCGATGGTGGTATTTATAGACCACAAACTAGAATTATAAGGGTTACAAAGTGTAGAGTTCTTGTTAGAAGGGCAAGAACTTCATGAAATTGGCTTCCCTTGGGCAGCAACACTCTAGAATTTTCTCTCCTAGTGCCAAGGATTCTTGGCCTTGATCTTTTCTTGGGCTTCATCTAGTCTGGGCGATAACACTTAAGGAGCTTCATCCATTTAGGCAACAACTCATGATAAGCTCCACCCTTTGGGCGATCTTGATGGATGGGTGATGTGTGGCCAAGATTGGTTCTTGATTGGCCATGAAAGGTGGTCTCTGGAGTCTGGATGATAAGGGCTCTTGCATGTTAGAGGACTCTTTAATTTGGATAAGAAAACTCATGAATTCTTGTGGGATTCTTGAGTTCTTGAAGTCTTGCATTCTTAGAACTTGATTACCTTGGATTCTTGAAGCAAGAAATTCCCTCGATCTTCTTCTTGATGGGCACCCCTTTGAGATGGAATTCCATTGTGATGGGCGATGAGAAGAGATGCAGCGCCCTCCCTCTTGACCAACTTCTCTTAGATGGGCACTAAAAATAAATCATCTTGTGGCCGACCAAGAATAACTGACATGGTAAGTGATAATGTCCAAGATGATGTGGCAGATGATGTGGCTAGTGGCATGTGTCATAGGCATCCAAGATTTGATGATGTGGTGCCAAGAATTAGTTGGCATGTGGTGCCAAAAATTGGTTGGCATGACTTGAATTGGGTTGGCACATAGTGTCACATGGTGTCTCAATTTGGGCCCCCTCTTGTATTATAAGACTCAATAACTAAATACAAGACTCAATCAACTAAATAATTAAAGGGCTAACTTTAAACCCAAACCTGATCAAATTGAACCCAATTTGATCAAAAGTCATAATCCCATAAAACAAAAATTAAATACTGACTCAACTTGGTAAATAGGGTTTGTTTGTATATATACATGACTCGATTGAATTTGGGGTTTAGGGCTAAATCCAACTAGGCTAAAATAATAGAATTGACTATTTACAAGTGATTTGGAGTTAGGGCTTAGGGCTTTTATTCACAGGTGATCCATAGGGATGTGGGATTGATTGGTCGTTTCCTTCTGGCCCCGGTGTCTGCATCATGAAGCCACCTCCTAAGCCACCAGAAGTCACCATTCCATCAGATCCACTGCAACTATGGCCATAAGGGATGCCGGAGAAGCCATCTACTACCGCCACAGCCACTGCCAAAGCTGCCATCCATGCCCGAGACACTACTGGCCATCATTGGTTTCCCTTTGCTTGCCTCCATGAACAAGCAACCAAGCCACAGGCTTCCTCCACCGCTCCTCCTTCCCTGTTGCCAGTCCAAGAACCTATCTCCTCTTTTCTTTCCCATCGAACACCTACCCACCATCGCTGGAGCAATGCAGCTCTTCCTCCATTCCAAGCCATCGAACATTGCTTGTCGCGGTCTCCATTGTTCCCACAGCCATCTTCATTCGGTCATGAGTCCACCAAGATTGTTGCCCAACACCACCGGCTTGTTGTCAGGAGTTAGATCAGCAATATCCAAATGAGAGGAAGGCTTGTTGTCGGGAGTTAGATCAGCGATGTCCAAATGAGAGGAAGGATCGATCAGATCAGAAGAAATCGAAAACAAACAGAATGAAGTTATGGATAAAATGGAACCACAGAGATCAAGCTTTCAGGTGTGAGGATAGGAACATAGAACGACTTTCGGGTGTGAGGATAGGAATGCAGAATGAGGTTGTTGGGCAGATTGTGATGAGAAACCATTGTGGTTCCTATGCGTGCTCGACCCGGTGCTTCCTATCTATAAAAATCTTTGACTATTCCCCACTCGAGGATTATTCTTCTGACTTCCATTCCGTGCTCCTTCTATCATCCCATATTTCACCACACTCCGCCCTCCACCCCATAATCCCTCCACTTCCATCTACTCTTTCGATTGACTTTCTACCATGGTTTTTCATCGCATCGCCCCTAATCTACCGCACCGGTTCCACCTGCTAATATGCTGCTGGTTCCACCTGCTGCTGACTCTTTCAGGAAGTGTGATCTTCATCCTACCCAGAAATCAAGGGAATCCAATAATTGTTTCATTTTATTTTCTTTGATGTATTTTTTATTTCATGAAATGAAAAGCCTTTCTTTTTACTTCATATTGATTCATGTTTTCTTTTATATTATTTGAAGCAGCTTAGACTTTAGCATAATTCTTCTTCAAAGGATACGAGTTATGCTTTTGAGGTAAGTTTCCTTAAGTGAAGATAACTTTTGACTGGACTATACCTAAAAGGGATGGGTCATGATCTGCAGGTATGAGCATTCTCATGTTAGGATAGACCATATCTTCACTATCTTCACAGATATTTCTTTTTCATTTCCACTATTTTACTGCTCTACTTTTTCTTAGTAATTAAAACATTAGTTTTATTCTTTAAAAAAAAATTCTCTTTTAAAATAACTCAAAAGTCCATGAGGATTTGACCCTTACTCCCACTATTCTACCTAAGAATAGTGGAATTAAGGTATTAAATAGTGCGTAGCGATGCACACTAGATTTTTGGAACCATTGCCGGGAACTTTTGGCATTATTTTGAAAAAAAGATCATCAAAGATTAGTATTTAGTATTTTTCAATCGTACATATCCTGACATAAGGTTGTCCTGGCATAAATTTATATTATGTTGAATGGTTTCCTAGGATGCAAAAAGATTGAATAGACTTTAAAAAATCAAAAAAAATTCTTAAAAAAATAAAAAAAATTAAATTTTGAAATTTTTGACATTTTCATAACTTATTAGGAAGTTAGAGACTTAATGATGCGGGATGGATGGAATGCTAATCTAATGATTAAGAACTTATTTTAATTTAATGAGCAATGAACAATAGATGGAAGCAAACTCATGTAAAGATATCAACATATCTAATATAGAAAGTCTATCAGAATACTACTAAGCTACCCGCAATGAAATCACATGTAGTCAAATAAAGAAACCTAGATCTGATGGTTAATAAACCACCTAAACTAGGATAATCTACTTCAGAGAATCAGATCTAGAGAGTTTAGGATAGGATTTACTTACCAATAATGATTTCTAACCCTCTTCTTTGTAGATATGATTTCTGCACTCTAGGATTCGCGTCTGAAATCAAAGACTATCACTCTTGGGTTGTAGAACTCCAATGTTGGCAGTTCTAAAGCAAAGCAAACTTTCACTTCAGATCAGGAACACCAGGGATCCTATAAAGAAAATATAGTTAGAGGTGTGAAAAGGTGATGAAGAATGGAAAGGGTGGCAATTAGAATGGAAGAGGGAAGGAGAAGGCCGTAGGCATCCTGGATCTTGGAACTTGGAAGATAACTTAGGGCTTCATACCCTATGGACTTCTCGCCCTATGGACTTCACATCTACTCATAAAGCTTTTATAGAAAAGTTGGAAAATAATAACTTTCATTCATCAAAAATAATAATCTCTACAAGGGGAAGATGGGGTGGTATTTATAGACCATCCATACATGCTAGAATGATAAGAACAAACTTCCTTTGAATACAAGATAAGTGTAGATAAAAATGGTCTCTAATCTTCTTCTTGAATTCAACTAAATCTTGTTAGATTGGATGAAACTCCTTTGAATTTGAAATAAGTAGGTGCTCCCTTGAATTTGGACTCTTTCATGATGGGCGACAAGATGAGATGAGGCGCTTCGTTGAATTCTTTCATGATGGGCAACAATTCTTTCTCCTTCTTGGCATCAACTCCTCTTGGACTCCTTGATCTTCTTGCATTTCAAATTTGAAAGGTAGATAAAGATATCCTCCATTCGAATTCATCTTATCTTTGGAATTTGAATTTGAATGAACTTGGATTTGAATAAACTTCTTTGAATAAGTTTGAAGTGGGGCCTTCTTGCTTCTTGCTTGGCCGAACCCTCCCTCACATAATGGTCGACCAAATGGGTGATATGGCATGGCATGATGACATGGTAGGAAATGATGATGTGGCATGATGACATGGCATGGTGACATGGCATGATGCCATGGCTTGATCACGATACTAGTGAACCCCCTAACTAATTACAAGACTCAATTTGACTATTTACATAACCATAGTAGCCCTAATTTGATCAAATCTAACCTAATTTGACCAATTACAAGACTAAAGCAAACTGACTTTAATTACAGGACTTAATGACTTAATTACAGGACTCAAGCTGAAATTAAGATAGATTAGGTTACTCATTGGTGATCCACAAGGAGCTGGAAGTGATCTGATATTTCTTTCTAGCCCTGGTGTCCTCACCACTTAACCACTAATTTTTTTTTAAAAAAAGTAATTAATTTAATTTTGCTTGTCTATAACTCTAAGTTTTGGATATCTTGTTGGATTTCATTTTTTTCATAACTAATGTTAAGGGCATAACCATTAATCAGATAAGGTGGGGAGTTCATTATCCATAGCTCATAAATCTATCCCCTGCATGTGCATTGACCCAGACCTTAACTCTAAAACTAATTAGACGCCAGCCCTAAAAATTTCAAGCTCAATAGGACAAGGAAATCCTAGATTTAAACCAGGTTCAGATCAATTAAGTTGCTTGGAGTCTAAGGCAACTGGTTCAGGGACAAGAGCCCGAAGGAAGGTGGTTCTTTAATTGTTCCATTCCTTACCTGGCCAATTTTAATTGGTGTCTAAAGTAAGCAACAAGGGGACCCCCACCAACCTTACACTTACCTGGCCAAGTCAGTTAATTGATCTTAGGCTTGGAGTGCTTGAAGGTAACTTTGGAATAGTTAGGAGCTATCTAGATTTAAGTTAACCCTAGGATAGAAGTAATTTTGCTTGTGTCACATGTTTGAAAAAAAAAAGAGTTAAGTAAAATAAATATTTTTTCTCTTTACTTTAGGACACTCTTAAGAGTCTTTCCTTTAAACCTCTTCTCATTTTTTTTATTTTTCTTAAATTAATTAATTAATTAAAAAAAGGAAAAACTTAAAAGAATTTGAATTGCTATTTGCTTTAGAGTACTTTTGTAGGGTGTATGCTAGGTCGTCGATCTTTAGAACTTGAAATCATACCCGTAGATCCTAAAATATGAAAGAAAAGTGCCCTAAAAGCCAATCTTTGTAAGGGCATTTTTGCAATCTTCCAACTCTTGTATGACATTATTATATTAATTAAAGGTATTTTTGTTTCATCATACTGTTGTGTCTTATTTAAAGATTATGATGAACCCCATAGGTCAGGGCAAAAAAATTAGGGTTATGATGGAGATCATAACAGTGAGACCTAAGTTCTTATAAACCCTAATTTGAAATATTTCTAGTCGTTGGATCATCGATTCGGGGATCGATGCTTCTGAAAAGACTAGCTTATTCTATGTATGCTCGATGGAGAGGGTAGTTGGTCTCACAGCCACTTGTGTAGAGACACTAATATAAGGATAAGGGTGCTCATTAGGGTATGAGTTCACTGAACTGATCCGCACCGAGACTATCTTATGGAAGTCTTACTACTTGTCAAAAGATAGTTCTCATAGGGGGAGTTATGCAAGTGATCTTTAGACCTGAGGTCACCATGGTTCCTTATGCATACTAGGCCATGTTTTGGTTTATACTCATTCATGAAATTGAGTCATGTATGGGGTGTTCTCGGATATGGTGGAAGGTGTATGAAGGATGTGAGTGGACTAACAAGGAATCAATCATTCCTAGTAAGAGGAATTGTTATCCCAAGTAACTTCTTCGATTGATGACTCAGGGAGTCTTTGATCAAAGCAGGAAAAGATTATAAGTGGTTTACAATCAGTCATCAATAGAGTCTTCATTATCGAATAGAGATTCAAAATGATTAAGTGCTAGGGTTTGACATTTATCCATGCCCATCACTTAATCGGGATAAAGGGAGATCGAAAGATTGAAATGCACGGTAACTTTCCACTAAAGGATATTTGGTACTTTTCACCAGTTTTCTCCTCTTTCAGGTAGGCATGACAAATTGCTAGACATCAATCATGTCTTTTGGGTTATCATGAATCAATTGGATTGAATTCATAAGTCAATTTGAAAGCTGGTTCAAATTGGCAACTTATGTCAGCTCAATTTGACCTAATTAGGTCAGTCGGATTCGATTGGATCGAATTAGCTTGGACCTAGACCTACTGCTAGCTAGATGTGGAACCCAAAGGGTCACACACATTAGGGAATTGACCTAGGAAGTCAATTGACATTTAATTAGGATCATGGGATCCTAATAGGTTAGCTAGATTGCACACTAGCTTGTGTAGGCTGATCTAATCTCCTAACCCAATTGAATTGGGTCTGAAAGGTTTCTAAGTGAACTAACCAATTTATAGAAGATCTAAATTGGGTTGTGTCCTAAGTGGGATGAATTTATCATATTTTATCTGATATTTTGGACATTTTATGTGCCATATATCAAGAGTCCCAATGGCATGGGACTATTGGTGCTTAAGTGATACCTCAACATTCAAAAGGATGCAGAAGGACCAACAGACCTTCTACCTAAAAACAAATTATATGGTCAGAAAGTAAATTTAATGCCCTTTCAAATGACACCCATATTGCATATACTTTGACTAGGTCAAAGGTGGCATATGGCATGGAAAAAAGTTGACTGACAGGTGAAGAGTAGCGACTCTTCATAATTGGCACGCAGAAAAGGACCTAAAGTCCTTCTGCTTTGGGACTTTGTTTCCGACGAAGCAAGGCACCCCTTAGCCTCATCTCCATACCATTTGAATGGCTTATGACTAGTCAAAATGAGAAAAGATGTTCGGTGGAAGGAGTTGGCGCATGAAGAGTTGCGACTCTTCATGTCTCACGTAATTCTGAGAAGTAGAGTCCTTCTGCTTTAAGGTGTTTTGAATCCTCGACTCTTCATACTCAAAAGCCATGTCCCTTGGCTTCATTGTAACCAAAAAAAGCCTAGTGGCATATAGAGAAGTTGGATGAAAACTTGAAGGGACTTGAATGGGGTAGTTGGTGCACAAAAAGGTCATGATGCTTCATTAATAAGACTCTTCATATAGATGCTTCATTAATAAGACTCTTCATATAGATGCTTCATTAATAAGACTCTTTATATAGATGCTTCATTAATAAGACTTCCAATATGAAGAGTCTTATTTGATAAATTGAAAGGCTTATCATGGGCTGATGAGAAGGCTTATATGAAAGGGATATGCCCTACAAGCCAATCTATGTTGTATCTCCCAAACCAATGTAATTGACAATATTCTAATAAAGGCATTATTTTTCATCATACGCTGTGTTTATATTATATGATGAACCCCATAGATTAGGGCTATGATTTTAGGGTTATGATGAGATCATACCAGTGAGACCTAAAATCTTAAAACCTTAATCTAAAATATTCCTAGTCAAAGGAACCCTGAGTAGGGGATCAGGATTTTTTCCGGTAAGACTAGCACATCCCATGTATACTAGAGAGGGTGACTGCTCTCACAGTCACTTGTGTATGACACTAATACTAGGACGTGGGTGCTCATTAGAGAATGAGTTCACTGATATGATCCAACTTGAGAACATCTAATGGAGTCTTAGCTACATGTCAATAGAAGGTTCTCATAGTGGGAGTGGTACAAGTAATCCTTTGACCTGAGACTACCATAAGTACCTTTGTACATGAACCCATGCTTTGGTTCAATTCTAATCATGACACTGAGTCATGCACAGGATTGATACTGGGAATGGTGAATTGGATATGAAGGTAATGAGTAGGTCAACAAGAAATCGATCACTCTTAGTAAGAGGAGATTGCATCCAGCTAGTTATCAATCGGATGATGATTCAGGGAATCTTTGATCAAAGTAAAGATATTAGAAATGATTTCTAATATCAAGATAATTGAATCATCAATATAAGATTGAGCTAGAAACGAATGTAATATTGGAATTGACATATATCCATATCCATAATTATATTCTGGGTGCAGGCTGATCGAAGGATTTAATTGTACGGTAACTTTCTACTGAATGGTAGTTTTGGTATTTCACCAGAATTTCTATATCTTCCAGGTAGACATGACACATTCCTAGACGTCAATCTTGTCTTGTGGGTTGATTAAATTGAATGATCACTTACTAGGAAGAGTCCTAATTGATCATAATCAGGTAAGCCCGATTTGACCTAAATCGATTAGAAAGAGTTCTAATCAAATTAGGTCAACTTGTATTCGAACCCACTGCTGGCTAAATGTGAAACCCAATGGGTCACACACTTAAGAAAATTGATCAAGGGTTTAATTTTGTAATTAAATTATTTTGGATGACGACACTCTAGCAGGTGTTGCAAATCCTAGCTTCTATTCGAATTAGATTCAAATTAGGGTTCCGGATTGGTTCAATTTGGGTTCTAATTGGATCTAATTAGATCCTAATTGAGTTTATAGGGATTATGGCTAACCCTATTGGCTAACCATGCACCTAGGCTGGCCCCCCACCCACCCCTTAGCATTTTCATGCCAAAATGCCAAGAGTCCATGCGCTAATGGACTCTTGGCACGCCATTTGGAAGAGTCCATGGCGCATGGACTCTTGGCGTGCCCCACTTAATTCTCCGATGAATTAAGATGGGGCGGCCTTTATTTCTCACTTTAGCACCTCACTTGTCCCCCCTTGGATGGGAATCCAATGGTTGATGGGTTTTTAAGAAAGAAAGAAAGCGCTGTTTCTTACCGGTCGTGCGAAATAACATCTCTTCGGAGATGAAAAGTCACGACTCCTTTCTTTTTAAAACATCGTGACTTTTCCTTTAAGAAAGGCCGTGGGATTTAATCTGGAAGGCCATGAGAAGGAGGGAAGGGGCGTGAGAAAATGAGAAGGGCGTGAGAAGGAGTTTACGGAGAGTTGTGTGGGCGCCTCTCTGAAAACTATTTAAGGGGTCAGGAAAATCAGAACTAGTGATTGTAATCTGATGTGCTTTTATTTTTCTTCTTCCTATCCAAAAGACTCCTTCTCTCTTTTCTTGTTCTACATTGTTTCCTTTACAGAGGACTCCTCTATCGAAACTCTGTTGCTGAACAAGAATAAAAGAGAAGGTCTCCGACGGTAAAGGAAAGAAGGAGTTCTGATATTCTTTCTTTTCTTTCTTACATTAAGACATTATTATCTTAATTTCTCCTCCAACGTAAGACAAGCCTATATCCTCTTAGGACAAGGTCTTTTCTTCAAGACAAGGGTGTCTAAAGGGCCAAGGTCTTAGTGGAAGGAGGAGAAGAGATCAGGGAAAGGGAGGCAACCTCTTGTGTGGAAGAATTCAAGCCATAATCCGAAGAATTGAGTTCTAGGAAGAAGAACTCAATAGGAGGAACCATTGGACAAGAAGATAGTGTTCTTGATCATTGCTCTGTGTGGATCACCATCAGAGGGTGGACACCTGGACGCCTGGTGAATTCAGTTAGCCCCTTCAACTTCAAGTTTGTTGGAATAAGCGATTACAGGTTGGTACCATAATCCTAATTTTCATAGATATGTTTGTCATATGTTCTAGTCTTATTTAAGGAGTTCCTGGTTTAGGGTTTTTGGTGTGAATTTAGTTTCAATTTTTGAAATTACCCTTCCGTTGCGTTGCACCGGAACCCAACAGTGGTATCAGAGCCACCTTAATTAGGACTATAATCTATGATAGTTTGTTTGTTACATATTAGGGTTTTTTAAATCCTAATATGTTACTACACTTAGCATATCTTTGATTGCATATATGTTTTGATGTATGCCACTAGTTAGGATTTTTTACTCAAACCCTAATTATTATAGAGATATGTTTAGTTTTGAAGTCATCATACTGAAATAAGGTTGCCCTGGCATAATGGTGGATCCATTATGTGGTAAATGGTTGTCCTAGTATGATGACACACTTAGCACATATTTGATTATAAGAGTGATATGTTGATTGTGATATGTTCTATAAGAATGTGCTGGCAATTTATAAATCCCTCCTTTTAAAAAAAATTATATTAAGTCTTAGTATATTTAACTAATAAGCATCACTAGTCATGATGTACAATTGATCATTCGGTGTCTAGAAAGATGGTTCTGGGAAGGTAAAGAGAATTATGGTTTTTAATTGGTTCCGTTGACTGACCTGGCCAATTTTTATTGGTGTCTAGGAAAGCAACGGGGGGACTCCCATATCTCTTCCACTTGCCTGGCCGATTTGATTAAATTTAAATCTTGACTAAAATGCTTAGTGTTAAAAATACTATATATTGGCCTTCCTTCATGCTGGATCATTATTGTGTTATGAACCACATTAGGTTTGTTGTGTTATCTGCAAGACCTAATATGGTGATTGACATGATACTAGTCTAGTGCATAGATATGCTTACAGTATATTCAGTATAATGCTTTGTTGTGTTATCTGCAAGGGCATTATATTTGAGTATTGACTGTATAGAAATGAAAGGGTCTTGACTTAACTAGAACATTATGGTTTGTTATGTTTTCTGCAAGACTAATAATGTTTTAGAGGCCAAGTTACTTCTTGAGAATTATATGAGATATAATTGGAAGAGTTTCCTACCTTTGAGCTTATAAAAGATTTCTTGTGTTTTCTGCAAGATCTTTTATAAGTTATTAGGATATCAATCTCACTAAGAAAAACCGATCAGGGTTCTTCTCGATTATCATAGTGAGGGCTCTGATTTTTTGATAAAATAGTGGGAGACATAATTAAATTGAAGACCTAATTTAATTATGTAAGTCATTTCATGGTTGTTTGCTTATGTATTGTTCTTTATTAAATGTAGATAAATGGCATCTTCATTATCACTGCGAAGTATCTTAGACACCAACAAACTGACTGGTCCGAACTATATGGACTGGTTGAGAAATTTAAAGATTGTACTGAGTTCAGAAAAACTTTCTTATATTCTTGATACCCCTAGTCTTAATCCACTAGGGGATGATGCCACACAGGAAGATATGGCCACATACAAAATGTGGCAGAATGACTCCCTTACTGTCAAGTGTGTCATACTAGCCTCTATGACCAATGAGTTACAGAGATAGCATAAAAGCATGGATACTCAATCCATAATGCTCAATTTAAAAGAGCTTTATGGAGAACATAGCATAATTGCTAGATATGAAATATCTAAGCAGTTATTCCGTGCTAGGATGACAGAGGGAACATCCGTTCAGGATCATGTTCTGAAGATAATTGACTTAATCACCAGATTGGGTCAATTAGGTTTTTTTATGGATGGGGAGTTGAATCAGGATTTAATCCTGCAATCACTCCCGGAGTCATTTTCTCAGTTTGTCTTGAATTATCACATGAACAAACTGAACACTTCCTTGCCTGAGCTGTTAAATATGTTAAAACAGCAGAGAGACGTGTTAAGAAAGAAAAGGCTCCAGTTCTTCTTGTTGATAAGACCAATAAGAAGAAATCAAGCAAAAAGGATTTTAATAGGAGGCTAAACCCTAAGGGTGGCATCAATAAGAATAAGAAAGGAAAGAAGGCCTCAAAATAGTCAACCTGTTTCTTTTGCGGTAAAGCGGGACATTGGAAAAGGAATTGCAAGGCTTACCTTGCAACTGTGAAGCCTGGTGTGTCAGATGCACCAAAAGGTATGTATGAGATACATGCTATATTGACATTAAATTTGTCTATATCAAATACTTGGGTATTGGATACCGCTCGTGGTTACCATATATGCAAATCTTTGCAGGACCTCCACAAGCTTAAAGTATTGAAGGAAGGTGACTTCAATCTCTACGATGCTAGTGGTGATATCATCCAAGCAGAAGCTGTAGGGACCTATATTCTGAAGTTGCCTTCAGAGAAGATCTTGGAGTTAGAAAATTATTATTATATGCCTAAGATTATTAGGAACATTATATCTATTCCTTTGTTATTAAAACAAGGATATGTAATGGATGTAACGAGCACTGGTTGCTCGATAATGTTGTCTAATAAAATTATTTGTTTTGGCATATTTAGCAATGGGCTCTTAACTCTTTTTTCCAATAATAGTGTTTTTCATGTCAATAATAAAAGAAAAAGAAAAGACTTTAATGATACTTTACTTTGGCATCATCGACTTGGTCATGTTAATGAGTCTAGGATAAGCAAGTTATACAAGGAAAAATTCCTTGATCTTTATGAGTATGAATCATTAGGAACTTGCGAATCATGTCTTATGGGTAAGATGACCAAGACTCCATTTACTGGACATGGAGAAAGGTCAACTGAGTTATTAAAACTTATACATACTGATGTATGTGGTCCAATGACAACTCAGGCCAGAGGTGGATACTCATATTTTATCACTTTTACAGATGATTTATCTAGGTTCAGATGTGTGTATCTTATGAAACATAAATCTGAAGCCTTTGATAAATTTAAGGAGTATCAAAGTATGCTCGAAAAACAAACCGGGAAAAGTATTTAAGTTCTTCGTTCTGATCGAGGAAGAGAATACTTATCTACAAAGTTTTTAGACTATCTTAAAGTTAATGGAATTCTTTCTGAATGGACTCCTCCTTATACACCACAGCTAAATGGTATAGCTGAAAGGAGGAATCGTACCTTATTAGATATGGTACGATCCATGATGTGCTTCATAAATTTACCCATTTCCTTCTGGGGCCATGCCATAGAAACTACTGTTTACATTCTGAACAAGGTACCTTCTAAATCCGTTGTTAGTACTCCATATGAAATTTGGAGTGAAAAGAAACCGTATCTTAAATATTTTAAGGTATGGGGATGTCCAGCTTATGTTAAAAAAAATTTTGGACATAAGTTGGAACCTAGAGCGGATAAATGTCTATTTGTAGGAAATCCTAGAGAGGGTAGAGGATATCTATTTTACCATCCTACTGAACAAAAGATTTTTGTCAGCAGGCATGCCACTTTTCTAGAAAAAGAGTTCATTTTAGAAAAAGGCAATGGTAGAACTGTTGAACTTGGAGAAGTATAAGAAACACAGATAGAAAGTTCTCAACCATTAGAACATATAGTTAGGACAGAACCAGAACACAAAATTCCTCCCCGTAGGTCTGATAGAGTGCCACGGGCACTTGAGAGGTATGGGTTTATTATTGAAAATAATGAAGCCCAAGTCATTCAAAATAATGAACCTCTGACCTATACGGAAGCTATCTTGAGTACTAATTCAGATAGATGGCAAGAAGCCATGGAATCCGAGATAGACTCTATGTATGTAAACCAAGTATGGTCTTTGGTCGATGCACCAGAGGGTGTTAATCCTATTGGGTGCAAATGGATCTATAAGAAAAAGATTGAGGCTGATGGCCAAGTTGAAACCTATAAAGCCAGATTAGTGGCAAAAGGTTTTAGACAAAAACAGGGAATTGATTATGATGAAACATTCTCACCTGTTGCCATGCTCAAATCAATCCGGATTTTACTTGCTATAGCAGCATACCATGATTATGAGATCTGGCAGATGGATGTGAAGACTGCATTCCTCAATGGTTTCCTTGAGGAAGAAGTCTACATGTCACAGCCAGAAGGTTTTATTTCAAAGAATAAACCTAATCAAGTATGCAAGCTAAAGAAATCCATTTATGGATTAAAGCAAGCTTCAAGGAGTTGGAACATCCGCTTTGATGAAACTATTAAAAGATTTGGTTTTATCAAAAATGTGGATGAACCCTGTGTTTATAAGAAGACTAATGGGAGTGCCATAATCTTCTTGGTTCTGTATGTAGATGACATACTCTTCATTAGGAATGATATCCCAATGTTGCAATCAGTCAAGGTTTGGCTATCAAACCAGTTTTCCATGAAAGATTTGGGAGAAGCATCCTATATACTAGGTATTAAGATCTATAGAGATAGATCTAAGAGGATGCTAGGTTTATCCCAATCTAGGTACATTGACTTAGTGCTGAAAAGATTCAGCATGGATGGAAGTAAAAGAGGTTATCTTCCTATGAGTCAAGGCATACATCTTTCTAAAAGGATATCTCCTAAGACACCTGAAGAAAGAAATAGAATGAATTCTATACCTTATGCTTCGGCAATAGGGTCCATAATGTATGCCATGTTATGTACCAGGCCTGATGTGGCATATGCTTTAGGCATTGTCAGTAGGTTTCAGGCTGATCCAGGAGAGGATCATTGGAAAGCAGTTAAAATATTCTTAAGTACCTGAGAAGGACTAAGGATATTTTTCTGGTTTATGGTGGTTCTGATCTTAAACTAGAAGCTTATTATGATTCTAGTTTTCAATCAGACCCTGATGATAGCAAATCCATTTCGGGATATGTTTTTATCCTAAAAGGTGGAGCAGTGAGTTGGAAGAGTACCAAGCAGCAGACTGTAGCTGACTCAACCACAGAGGCAGAATACATAACTGTCAGTGAAGCCACCAAGGAAGCAGTCTGGATGAAGAAGTTCATCACAGAGTTGGGTGTTGTTCCTGAGATTGAAAACCCAGTGTCACTTTACTAAGACAACACTGGGGCTATTGCTCAAGCTAAGGAACCAAGAGCTCATCATAAGTCCAAGCACATTCTAAGACGCTTCCATCTCGTCCGAGAAATAGTAGAAAGACAAGATGTCTACATAAATAGAGTTGATACAAAGAACAATGTAGCAGACCCGTTCACTAAGGCTCTACCACAGCGAGAGTTTGATCGCCACCTCGAGTGTATGGGATTAAGATTTAAAGGTGATTGGATTTAGTGCAAGTGGGAGATTGAAAGGGATATGCCCTACAAGCCAATCTATGTTGTATCTCCCAAACCATTGTAATTGACAATATTCTAATAAAGGCATTATTTTTCATCATACGCTGTGTTTATATTATATGATGAACCCCATAGATTAGGGCTATGATTTTATGGTTATGATGAGATCATACCAGTGAGACCTAAAATCTTAAAACCTTAATCTAAAATATTCCTAGTCAAAGGAACTCTGAGTAGGGGATCAGGGTTTTTTCCGGTAAGACTAGCACATCCCATGTATACTGGAAAGGGTGACTGCTCTCACAGTCACTTGTGTATGACACTAATACTAGGATGTGGGTGCTCATTAGAGAATGAGTTCACTGATATGATCCAACTTGAGAACATCTAATGGAGTCTTAGCTACATGTCAATAGAAGGTTCTCATAGTGGGAGTGATACAAGTAATCCTTTGACCTGAGACTACCATAAGTACCTTATGTACATGAACCCATGCTTTGGTTCAATTCTAATCATGACACTGAGTCATGCATAGGATTGATACTGGGAATGGTGAATTGGATATGAAGGTAATGAGTAGGTCAACAAGGAATCGATCACTCTTAGTAAGAGGAGATTGCATCCAGCTAGTTATCAATCGGATGATGATTCAGGGAATCTTTGATCGAAGTAAAGATATTAGAAATGATTTTTAATATCAAGATAATTGAATCATCAATATAAGATTAAGCTAGAAACAAATGTAATATTGGAATTGACATATATCCATATCCATAATTATATTCTGGGTGCAGGCTGATCGAAGGATTTAATTGTACGGTAACTTTCTACTGAAAGGTAGTTTTGGTATTTCACCAGAATTTCCATATCTTCCGGGTAGACATGACACGTTGCTAGACGTCAATCTTGTCTTGTGGGTTGATTAAATTGAATGATCACTTACTAGGAAGAGTCCTAATTGATCATAATCGGGTAAGCCCGATTTGACCTAAATCGATTAGAAAGAGTTCTAATCAAATTAGGTCAACTTGTATTCGAACCCATTGCTGGCTAGATGTGGAACCCAATGGGTCACACACTTAAGAGAATTGATCAAGGGTTTAATTTTGTAATTAAATCATTTTGCATGATGACACTCTAGCAGGTGTTGCAAATCCTAGCTTCTATTCGAATTAGATTCGAATTACGGTTCCGGATTGGTTCAATTTGGGTTCTAATTGGATCTAATTAGACCCTAATTGAGTTTATAGGGATTATGGCTAACCCTATTGGCTAACCATGCACCTAGGCTGGCCCCCCACCCACCCCTTAGCATTTTCACGCCAAAATGCCAAGAGTCCATGCGCTAATGGACTCTTGGCGCGCCATTTGGAAGAGTCCATGGCGCATGGACTCTTAGCGCGCCCCACTTAATTCTCCGATGAATTAAGATGGGGCAGCCTTTATTTCTCACTTTAGCGCCTCACTTGTCCCCCTTTAGATGGGAATCCAATGGTTGATGGGTTTTTAAGAAAGAAAGAAAGCGTTGTTTCTTACCAGTCGCGCGAAATAACATCTCTTCGGAGATGAAAAGTCATGACTCCTTTCTTTTTAAAACATCATGACTTTTCCTTTAAGAAAGGCCGTGGGATTTAATCTGGAAGGCCGTGAGAAGCAGGGAAGGGGCATAAGAAAATGAGAGGGGCGTGAGAAGGAGTTTACGGAGAGTTGTGTGGGCGCCTCTCTGAAAACTATTTAAGGGGTCAGGAAAATCAGAACTAGTGATTGTAATCTGATGTGCTTTTATTTTTCTTCTTTCTCTCCAAAAGACTCCTTCCCTCTTTTCTTGTTCTACATTGTTTCCTTTACAGAGGACTCCTCTGTCGAAACTCTGTTGCTGAACAAGAATTAAAGAGAAGGTCTCCGACGGTAAAGGAAAGAAGGAGTTCTGATATTCTTTCCTTTCTTTCTTACATTAAGACATTATTGTCTTAATTTCTCCTCCAACTTAAGACAAGCCTATATCCTCTTAGGACAAGGTCTTTTCTTCAAGACAAGGGTGTCTAAAGGGCCAAGGTCTTAGTGGAAGGAGGAGAAGAGATCAGGGAAAGGGAGGCAACCTCTTGTGTGGAAGAATTCAAGCCATAATCCGAAGAATTGAGTTCTAGGAAGAAGAACTCAATAGGAGGAACCATTGGACAAGAAGATAGTGTTCTTGATCATTGCTCTGTGTGGATCACCATCGGAGGGCGGACACCTGGATGCCTGGTGAATTCAGTTAGCCCCTTCAACTTCAAGTTTGTTGGAATAAGCAATTACAGGTTGGTACCCTAATCCTAATTTGCATAGATATGCTTGTCATATGTTCTAGTCTTATTTAAGGAGTTCCTGGTTTAGGGTTTTTGGTATGAATTTAGTTTCAATTTTTGAAATTACCCTTCCGCTGCGTTGCACCGGAACCCAACATTATCTAGCACCTCCCATTCTCCTACAAATAGGCATTGCTGATTAGGCCGAAGGGTATCACAAAATCTCTTCTTTCCTGCATTCTTACACACACTCTCCATACTCTCTTATGTCTCTTCCTCCCTTGTCTTGTCTTAAGATAAATACTCTATTTTAAGACAAGTGTTTTCGAAAGTGATTTAGGAAGTGAAAGTGAAAGTGAGAAGTGTTTTGGAAAGGGCTCAGAGTGCTCTACTGGAGGGCAAGGGTTTGGGCAAGGAAAAAAAGGTTGTTGAAGGAAGAAAGTCCATCAAAAGAGTCCTAGTTGATCAAGCAACCTACTAAGGAGAGCTTCCTAGTTTGATTCCTATGTGGATCACTTCTAGAGGGCTTACATTTGTGAGCCTAGTGGAAAGAAAAGAAATTAGCATTCCAGGTATTCTTCATAACCCTAATTTAGTGACTTGTTGATTGTAGTGAATATGGGATCTTGGGTTTAGGGTTTCTAGTTGTTAGGGTTTTCAAGAATGAAATTTTTTTGAAATTCATTCTTCCGCTGTACCATAGAAACCCCTAGAAACCCAACAAAATAGACCGAATCTATAGAGCAAACAAACTGCAAACTATGGATCCTAATCAAGAATCGATCCTCCATAATAACTGAAGGAGTACTTCACTCCTTCTAAATATACCTATTCACCCTATATCCAAATACCACCAGTAGAGGCCGTCCAGTATGAAATTAAGTCTAGTGTAATTCAGATGTTACCATCTTTTTATAGACTTGTAAATGAGGACCCCTATAAACACTTAGATGAATTCTTGAAAATATTTCATCTATTAAGATCCAAAATTTCTTCGATGATGCCCTTAGGCTTAAATTATTTCCCTTTTTCTTAAAAGATAAAGCTAAGTATTGGTTGATTTTCCAAGATAGAATAACAATTTTGACTTGGGATCAACTTCTGAGGGAATTTTTTAAGAAATACTTTTCAATAGGAAAAACCAATCAAATCAGAAAAGCCATTACCAGGCTTTTCCAGTTAGATGGAGAAATATTTCATGAGACATGGGAGAGATTAAAAGAATTGATTAGGAAATGCCCACACCATGCCATACCTAAATGGCAATTGGTCTAATATTTTTATGACGGTATGTTAGAAAGGCACCAGCAAATGGTGGATGCCTCATGTGGAGGAACATTCATGCTCAAAAATGAACATGAGGCATGGTAGCTGTTTGAAACCATAAGTAAAAATTCCTTGCATCACATGTCTACTTCCTGTAGAGATCCTCTCATAGGATTCGGACCCAAGAGAGGTGGAATGTATGAAGTAAGTCATTTTATAGACATCTATAACAAGGTAGATGAACTATCTCAGAAGCTTGACCGAATTTTACAAGTTAGAAATATTTCCTTCTCGCCTCATCAAAATCATGATGTTAGTATTATCTGTTCGAGTCCCACCCATCTGATAGGCGATTGTCCAGCCGCTTACCAATTTCCTGAGCTTGTTCAGGAGCAAGCCCACCAAGCCCAAACCCAAATGGCTCCTGGACCAAGAAATGACCCATATTCAAATACTTACAATATTGGTTGGCGAAATCACCCAAATTTCTCTTGGAATCCCCAACCTATCATCAATTCATCAATTAGGCCCAACAATCAATAGACCAACTTTAGAAGCATGCCATATTTGCAATACTCGAGTGCCCCACAACCTCCATTGAATAATCATTATCCTACTTTTGAAGAGAAGGTGCTCTAAGCACTGAAGGGGCAGCAAATGACCTCATGGGCTTCACTCACATCACATCTCATCAGGTATTCATCAAAGGTGGTTATGTAGTCTGAAACAGATCGGTTCCCTTGTTTCAAAGTCTGCCATTGGTCTAACAGATTTTGCTGGTATGAAATGGGTAGGTACTTGTCTCTAAGTTTCTCTTTCATACACTGCCAAGTGGTTATGGGCTCTACATTTCGTCTTCTAGTGGTCAGCTCAATGTTCCCCCAGTATAACCTAGCTTGACGTATTAATTTCATCTTGGCAAACTTGAATTTCCTTTCCTCAGACATGGCATACCACTCAAAGTACTGGTCCATCTCACCCTCCCAATCAGAATACACCTTAGGATTTAGGCTACCATCAAAACTGGGTGCATCTAACTTGATGTTTCGAATGAACCTATCATCTCTATCCTCGGTTCTGGGTCAGGCCTCCTATGATTAGGTTCAGGATCTCAGTATAAAGGTCTTCTAGGCTCTTGGTGTGGGTGAGGTTGAGGCACATTAAAATCTGGGTCAGGAGTCCAATTTCGATGCCTAGGTTCCTCAAGTACTTTGACTCGATCCCTAAGCTGGGCAAAATTCTCATTCATATCCTGACTTAATTTGTTCATACTCTCTGTAAGAGCTCTAACCATGGCCTCTAAATCAGGTTGGGTTTGACCAGGTTGGTAGGGTACTCCATTCCGGGTAGACATGATGCAAGCAAACACACAAAATGAGACTCAACTGAACGACTACGGGCTAACTAGACCTAGAGCCCAAACTAGATGCCCAATCAGAGTGGCAAGCTAGCCTGTAGTAACTCAGGACTCAGCCAGGCAGGTGTAAGGGGAGTGTTAGGTCCCTGAATGCCAATCCTAGACACCAATCAGAGATTGGCCAGGTAGGCGGACCAGCACACAAGCCCTTCGGGATGAAATCCCTGAACCACCGTTCTAGACACTGAGTACAAAGCACACACAGAGTAACCAGACAAACTGACTCAACACTAGCCTTGACCAGACTTGTTGATGTCCCTAGCCCACTAGGGCAAATTAGGTCTAATCAAATTTTAGATTAAAGGCTTAGGTTCGAATGAGTGGGTGGTGGTTTTGGGCTAAGGAGAGGTTATCAACTCCTCCCCTTATCTTAGATGCTCAAATGCCCTTAAGATGAATTAAGAGATGAACACTCAAAAATAATTGGAATGCAGAACACAAAAATAGAGTTGCAGTAATTTAATTCTCAGAAATCACACGGAAACCAATAAATCACAAGAAAATTATGAAAAATAGTTTCAATTATATTGGTTTCAAAAAAAAAAATCACCAAATTTGGAGTTACCTGCAGTGAGAAATAATTCCCACAACAGGGAAATTACGGGCTGAAAATAGAGTACTTCCCCGTTTACAATTCCTGCTACGAAGTTGTAACCCAACGGATCCCCTACACGCCCTAGGAACACCCCGTGGAATGGGAAGAGGAGGTTTGAACCTTGCTTCGTTCCTAGGACCGGACGTCCTGGGGAGTCTACTTCGAGCAGACAAAGTAAAAAGAGAGAGACTCAAACAAGCAATCAAAACAGAAACCCTAGACAGGGCTCTGATACCAAAAATGATGCAGAACAAAGAACAAAGAAGCGTATGCCGAAGTAAATTTAGGATTAATTTTTTTTTTTTTTTTTTTTATATTTCAGAAATTGGCTTTGACTCAAAGTAAAGCTAAACTAAGTTGAAGGAAACTAGGTAAGGATTGAAAGCACAATTTAGATGAAACTAAATTATCAGAGTAGTTCAAAAGTAACGGATTGCTGGGGGTTGAGAAACTCCCAGACCTAGGGTTTTGCTCTGAACTTTCAACAGAACAGAAATAGAGAGGAGAGATGGTTTACTAACCAGACAGTGATCTTCTCAGGATTTTGGTGCAAGAACTCTCTCGAGCAGATTGTTGGATCCTCGGATTCGGCTATCTTCGCAATGGATCCTCCAATACTGGCCTGTGGTTTGGTCGGCTTCTCCTGGTCTCAAGATCTGGGAAAGAAGAGGAACAAGTGATGGAATTCAGAAACTCAAGAAAAGACTTTACCAGGTTGAAGAACTTGAAAGCCGAAGTTGTTGAAATCGGGATTCTCCTGGTGGCCGATCTGACTTCCTCTTAGAATTGCTGTAGACCTGAAGTATCTGGACTGGAGCTGGATGCTGGTGGCCGGCCTGGACTTGGAGAGGGTGGCCGTGAGAAGAGGAATAGACTAGGGCTTGGTGGAAAAAGAGGGTGATGGCGGCTAGGGTTTGGGAGTGGAGTGGCTAACCTAGGGTTTGGGGTTTTGGAGATCTCTCACCTCCTCAAGGTTCCAGGGGAACCCGGATTTACTCCCTCACGGAGCTCAACACCTGGAAGCAAGTGCGGAAAAGAGAAAACACAAGTTTGCTCATAAAAAAATTTCTTTCATTCATCTGATTGGTGTAAACTTACAAGAGGGGTTTAATTTATAAGGCTTTACAAGGGAGGAGGGTTTCACATCTTCCCATGTGGGACTAAAGGAGGGGATCTACAAATTAGGGTAAATCATACACATATGGTCGGCCAAGGTACCAAAAAAATTGGATTTGGGTTATAAAAGGCAGGTAGATGGCGCCACCTTGCTTGGATCTTCAAGAAAAATTTCTTCCCTTCCATGGATCAACTCTTTTGGACTCCTCCTTTTCTTCCTCCCTAAGTCAAGGTCCTTCCCATCTTTGTTTTGGATGTCTTTGGCAGGTAGTGGGCGCCCCCTTGAAGTTCTCTTCCAAGATAATTTCTTCCCTTCTTTGCTTTGGGTTTCTTGGGAAAGTCTTGGCCGCCCCCTTGATTTGTGGTCTCTTGGTGGACTTCTCTTTATCTGGCGCATGAGAGAAGGAAGTTGCCATCTGTGGAGTGGGGACCAATGGCTGCTGGATGTAGATATGGCGCCCCTTGGACTGGGAGTGTGGCTGGGAGTGTGGTGTCCACTTGCCTGGTCTTGGGAGAAAATGTAACATCCCAGGTTGAAACCCTAGTCCACTACTGAGTCAACATGACTCAACAAAATAAAATGCAGGTAATGTAGACTCAAGCTAAATTGAGTTGATATAGTCAACTCTTATTACAAACCAAAAACCCTAATTCTTCGGGCAAGGTTAATCAGAGATCCAGATGGAGCTCTGAAGTCTTCTTCTGAGTCTGGTGCCCGCACCAATTCTCCCAGGGTGGGAGGAACTCGACCCTGTCGAGTATGGATCAAGTTGGCTCTGGTATCTCTCCAAGAGGTCTGGGTCCAGCTCTTGTAACTCTTATCGGGAGATCCAAGAGTCATCAGAATCTGGCCTTCCTAGCCAGCGGACCAGGTATCTTTGGTATCCTCGATTACGAGTAGAGATAACCTGATCATCCAGGATCTTTTCAATCTGCTCTTTCCTCACAGGCCAATTTGTTGGTGGACACACAGGGTCAGGTTCACTCTCAAGAGCAGGATTAGGTTCAAAAGCCTCACTGGGAATCACAGCTGGCTCCCTATACTCTACTAGGTCTGTAATGTTGAAAGTGGAGCTAATGCCCAGTTCTGGAGGCAACTCGAGCACATAGGCATTGGATCCTACTCTCTTTACCACTCTAAATGGTCCAGCTCCCCTAGCGTGTAACTTTCTAACGGTTCCAGGAGGAAACCGTTCAGGCCTTAACCTAATCATTACATAGTCTCCTTCGTCAAAAGTTTTGACTCGCCTTTGAGAATCAGCCAATTTCTTATAAGTTTCGTTACTTAAATTTATTTTGGCTTGAATTTCTTTATGCAAGTCTTTTATATGCTGTGCAAAAACTTCGGCAGACTCGGAGACCCGTGTGTGGACTGGTAAAGGAGCTAGGTCAAGAGGTGTGTGGGGTTTGTAACCATGCACAATTTCAAATGGACTTTTACCCGTAGACCTATTGACCGAGTCATTATATGCAAATTCAGCTCTAGGTAAGTACAAATCCCAGTTCCTAATGTTTTCACCAACAAGACACCTTAGCAGATTGCCTAAACTACGGTTCACTACTTCGGTTTGGCCGTCAGTCTGGGGATGATAGGCAGTTGAAAACTTAAGTTTCGTCCCTAACTTATGCCAAAGGGTTTTCCAGAAATAGCTGGTGAACCGAACATCCCTATCTGAAACAATGGTCTTGGGTAGGCCATGGAGTTGAACTATCTTAATAAAGAACAGGGTGGCTACCTTAGACGCATCAAATGTTTGGGAACAAGGCAAGAAATGGGCCATCTTGGAAAATCGGTCTACTACAACACAGATAGAGTCATGCCTCCTCTGGGTCTTAGGCAAACCTAACACAAAGTCCATGCTCACATCTTGCCAAGGACGATCTGGGACAGGGAGTGGGATATAAAGGCCGGTGTTCTGTTTTCGCTGTTTGGCAACAGCGCAGGTCCGACACCTAGCCACAATGTGTGCTACATCTCTTTTTAAGCTAGGCCAGAAAAAATGGTCTTCAATAGCCAGGGTGGTCTTATCTTTTCCGAAATGGCCAGCTAAACCTCCAGCATGAGTTTCCCAAATCAAGAATTCCCTAAGAGAGGTTCTAGGGATGCAAAGCCTATTCTTAAAGAACAGAAAACCATCTAAAAGGGAATAATCCTTATGTTCACTAGATGGTCCTTGAGTTAGATCCTGGTATACAGTCTTGAAATCCGGACACGACCCATATTCTTCTTTGATTTGCTCAAACCCTATGACTTCAGCCCTAACAGAATTCAACAACAAAGATCGACGACTAAGGGCATCAGCTACCTTATTTTCAGACCCAGCCTTATGCTTCAAAACAAAAGTATAGGACTGGATATACTCTACCCACTTAGCATGCCTAGGGTTAAGCTTCTTCTGAGAATTCAAGAATCTAAGAGCCTCATGGTCCGAAAAAAGCACAAATTCTTACGGTAGTAAATAATGTCTCCAGTAACACAAAGCTTGCACTACCGCATAAAATTCCTTATCATAGGTAGAATACCTAAGCTTAGCATCATTAAGTTTTTCACTAAAGAATGCTACGGGATGGTTCTCTTGGCTTAGGACTCCACCTATACCTACTCCTGAAGCATCACAGGCAACCTCAAATACCTTTGAAAAGTCTGGTAGTCTCAAAATGGGTGCCTGGGTCATCCTATCCTTAAGATCTTGGAAGGCTTTATGGGCTGCTTTGGTCCACTGAAATTCTCCCTTCCTGATGTAGTCTGTGATAGGAGCAACTACGGTACTAAACCCCTTGATGAATCGCCTATAGAAGGTAGCCAAGCCATGGAAACTTCTGACTTCATGCACACTGGTCGGCTCTGGCCATTCTACTATGGACCTAATCTTTTCAGGGTCGGCAGCCACGCCGTCAGGGGTTACAATAAATCCAAGGAAGATAATTCTACTGGTCATAAATTCACACTTTTTGAGATTACCATAGAGACTATCATTCCTCAAAACTTGACAGACTTGTCTAAGGTGGCCTAGGTGATCTGCAGTGGTCTTACTATAGATTAGGATGTCATCAAAATAGACCACTACAAACTTCCATATGAAAGCTCTAAGTACCTGGGTCATAATCCTCATGAAAGTACTAGGGGCATTGGACAACCCAAAAGGCATAACAACCCATTCATAGAGACCATCCTTAGTTTTGAAGGCTGTTTTCCACTCATCCCCTGGTCTAATCCTAACCTGATGATAGCCGCTCTTGAGTTCAATTTTAGAAAAAACCATGGCACCGGCCATCATATCAAGCATGTCATCTAGTCTAGGGATGGAGAACCTATACTTGATTGTGATCTTATTGATGGCACGACTGTCAACACACATCCTCCATGTGCCATCCTTCTTCGGGGTTAGAAGTGCAGGGACTGCACAAGGGCTAAGACTCTCTCTAATGAACCCCTTCCTCAATAATTCGCCAACCTGCTTTTGCAGTTCTTTATGCTCCGATGGATTCATCCTATAATGGGGCAAGTTGGGTAAAGTAGCTCCTGGGACTAAATCTATGGAATGCTGAATATCCCTAAGAGGTGGAAGGTGGTCTGGCAGATTCTCGGGAAAAACATCCTCAAATTCTTCTAATAAAGGCTTAACTTCCTGAGGAGGCTCTGAGGGTGTAGGAGTCCTAAGTTCCTTAGCAGTCAACATCCAAATGGGTGAACCACTATGAATTTCTTGTTCTAGATCCTTGGCACTAATTAGGTTCACTCCAGTCTTCATCTCCCTAACCTTACTGGTTCCTTTAGCTACCTTGTCCTTAGGAGGGACTGAATGGATTGTGATTTTCTTCCCATTGAAACTAAAGACACAGGTGTTGGATTTTCCTAAGAGGGTGGCATCATGATCATACAACCAAGGTCTTCCAAGAATTATACTGCTCACCCCCATGGGCAAGACATCACACCAAATCTTCTCTTGATAGGATTGCATTTGGATTTGGACCTGACATCTAGACTGGATGGGTATAGAGGTAGAGTCTACCCAAGAAACCTTATAGGGGTTGAGGTAGGGAACTGGGGTTAAGCCTAACATTTTGACAGTGCTAGTAGAAATGGCATTCACACAGCTCCTACTATCTATGATGATTTTACAAACCTTATCCCCTAGTTTAAGGAAAGTCTGTAGGATGTTGGTCCTACGCCAATCTTCCTGAACTTTAGTCTGGGACAGGATGCATCTTACAACCCCTAAGTGGTCAGATTCAGTGGATTCTTCCTCTCCTTCATACTCATCAACCAAATTCATTCCGGCCTCATAAACTTCTTCTTCAAACTCCTCATTAGGCTCGGAACTCTCTTCCCCTCCCTCTTCTATATATAGGGATCTACGAGGGCACTGGCTAGAAACATGACCTACCTTATGACACTTAAAACAAGCACTTAAAACAAGCTATGGCTGTGCACTGAGTGGAGATATGACCGGGCTTCTGGCACTTAAAACAAATGATACTAGGGGTTCTCTGGGTGTCAGGTGCCTTACCTTTGTCCATGGGCCTAGGGGTGGGGATACCCTGATTAGGCTTGCTAGGGGTAACCTGGCTAGGTCCATTTCTTGGGATTGGGGCACTAACCCTAGATGGCATGGGTCCTCTCTGAAACTTCTCAATGTTCAGTGCTATTTGATAGGCTTGGTCTAGGTCAGTAACCTCTCTCAGAAACAACTCTCTCTTAATATCTTCCCTAAGTCCAGCCCTAAATCTAGACAAAGTGACCTCATGGGCTTCACTCACATCACATCTCATCAGGTATTCATCAAAGGTGGTTATGTAGTCTGAAACAGATCGGTTTCCTTGTTTCAAAGTCTGCCATTGGTCTAACAGATTTTGCTGGTATGAAATGGGTAGGTACTTGTCTCTAAGTTTCTCTTTCATACCCTGCCAAGTGGTTATGGGCTCTACATTTCGTCTTCTAGTGGTCAGCTCAATGTTCCCCCAGTATAACCTAGCTTGACGTATTAATTTCATCTTGGCAAACTTGAATTTCCTTTCCTAAGACATGGCATACCACTCAAAGTACTGGTCCATCTCACCCTTCCAATCAGAATACACCTTAGGATTTAGGCTACCATCAAAAGTGGGTGCATCTAACTTGATGTTTCGAATGAACCTATCATCTCTATCCTCAGGTTCTGGGTTAGGCCTCCTATGATTAGGTTCAGGATCTCGGTATAAAGGTCTTCTAGGCTCTTGGTGTGGGTGAGGTTGAGGCACATTAAAATCTGGGTCAGGAGTCCAATTTCGATGCCTAGGTTCCTCAAGTACTTTGACTCGATCCCTAAGCTGGGCAAAATTCTCATTCATATCCTGACTTAATTTGTTCATACTCTCTGTAAGAGCTCTAACCATGGCCTCTAAATCAGGTTGGGTTTGACCAGGTTGGTAGGGTACTCCATTCCGGGTAGACATGATGCAAGCAAACACACAAAATGAGACTCAACTGAACGACAACGGGCTAACTAGACCTAGTGCCCAAACTAGATGCCCAATCAGAGTGGCAAGCTAGCCTGTAGTAACTCAGGACTCAGCCAGGCAGGTGTAAGGGGAGTGTTAGGTCCCTGAATGCCAATCCTAGACACCAATCAAAGATTGGCCAGGTAGGCGGACCAGCACACAAGCCCTTCGGGATTGAATCCCTGAACCACCGTTCTAGATACTGAGTACAAAGCACATACAGAGTAACCAGACAAACTGACTCAACACTAGCCTTGACCAGACTTGTTGATGTCCGTAGCCCACTAGGGCAAATTAGGTCTAATCAAAATTTAGATTAAAGGCTTAGGTTCGAATGAGTGGGTGGTTGTTTTGGGCTAAGGAGAGGTTATCAACTCCTCCCCTTATCTTAGATGCTCAAATGCCCTTAAGATGAATTAAGAGATGAACACTCAAAAATAATTGGAATGCAGAATACAAAAACAGAGTTGCAGTGATTTAATTCTCAGAAATTCCACGGAAACCAATAAATCACAGGAAAATTATTAAAAATATTTTCAATTATATTGGTTTCAGAAAAACAAAAATCACCGAATTTGGAGTTACCTACAGTGAGAAATAATTCCCGCAACAGGGCAATTACGGGCTGAAAATAGAGTACTTCCCCGTTTACAATTCCTGCTACGAAGTTGTAACCCAACGGATCCCCTACACGCCCTAGGAACACCCCGTGGAATGGGAAGAGGAGGTTTAAACCTCGCTTCATTCCTAGGACCGGACGTCCTGGGGAGTCTACTTCGAGCAGACAAAGTAAAAAAGAGAGAGACTCAAACAAGCAATCAAAACAGAAACCCTAGACAGGGCTCTGATACCAAAAATGATGCAGAACAAAGAACAAAGAAGCGTATGCAGAAGTAAAATTAAGATTAATTCTTTTTTTCTTTTTTTTTTTTTTTATATTTCAGAAATTGGCTTCGACTCAAAGTAAAGCTAAACTACGTTGAAGGAAACTAGGTAAGGATTGAAAGCACAGTTTAGAAGAAACTAAATTATCAGAGTAGTTCAGAAGTAACGGATCGCTGGGGGTTGAGAAACTCCCAGACCTAGGGTTTCGCTCTGAACTTTCAACAGAACAGAAATAGAGAGGAGAGATGGTTTACTAACCAGACAGTGATCTTCTCAGGATTTTGGTGGAAGAACTCTCTCGAGCAGATTGTTGGATCCTCGGATTCGGCTATCTTCGCAATGGATCCTCCAATACTGGCCTGTGGTTTGGTCGGCTTCTCCTGGTCTCAAGATCTGGGAAAGAAGAGGAACAAGTGATGGAATTCAGAAACTCAAGAAAAGATTTTATCAGGTTGAAGAACTTGAAAGCCGAAGTTGTTGAAATCGGGATTCTCCTGGAGGCCGATCTGACTTCCTCTTAGAATTGCTATAGACCTGAAGTATCTGGACTGGAGCTGGATGCTGGTGGCCGGCCTGGACTTGGAGAGGGTGGCCGTGAGAAGAGGAATAGACTAGGGCTTGGTGGAAAAAGAGGGTGATGGCGGCTAGGGTTTGGGAGTGGAGTGGCTAACCTAGGGTTTGGGGTTTTGGAGATCTCTCACCTCCTCAAGGTTCCAGGGGAACCCGGATTTACTCCCTCACGGAGCTCAACACTTGGAAGCAAGTGCGGAAAAGAGAAAACACAAGTTTGCTCATAAAAAAATTTCTTTCATTCATCTGATTGGTGTAAACTTACAAGAGGGGTTTAATTTATAAGGCTTTACAAGGGAGGAGGGTTTCACATCTTCCCATGTGGGATTAAAAGGAGGGGATCTACAAATTAGGGTAAATCATACACATATGGTCGGCCAAGGTACCAAAAAAATTGGATTTGGGTTATAAAAGGCAGGTAGATGGCGCCACCTTGCTTGGATCTTCAAGAAAAATTTCTTCCCTTCCATGGATCAACTCTTTTGGACTCCTCCTTTTCTTCCTCCCTAAGTCAAGGTCCTTCCCATCTTTGTTTTGGATGTCTTTGGCAAGTAGTGGGCGCCCCCTTGAAGTTCTCTTCCAAGAAAATTTCTTCCCTTCTTTGCTTTGGGTTTCTTGGGAAAGTCTTGGCCGCCCCCCTTGATTTGTGGTCTCTTGGTGGACTTCTCTTTATCTGGCGCATGAGAGAAGGAGGTTGCCATCTGTGGAGTGGGGACCAATGGCTGCTGGATGTAGATATGGCGCCCCTTGGACTGGGAGTGTGGCTGGGAGTGTGGTGTCCACTTGCCTGGTCTTGGGAGAAAATGTAACATCCCAGGTTGAAACCCTAGTCCACTACTGAGTCAACATGACTCAACAAAATAAAATGCAGGTAATGTAGACTCAAGCTAAATTGAGTTGATCTAGTCAACTCTTATTACAAACCAAAAACCCTAATTCTTCGGGCAAGGTTAATCAGAGATCCAGATGGAGCTCTGAAGTCTTCTTCTGAGTCTGGTGCCCGCACCACTTAGAAGCACTACCCCTGTTAGAGTTGAAACCTCTTCCTGTGGAAATAAAATATTTTTTTTTGGACCCAATAATACCCTTGCAGTAATCATTGCATCTACCCTAACCTCTGATCAGGAAGATAAATTGGTGGATGTACTCAAAGAATGTAAAAAAGCAATTGGATGGATAATAACTGATCTTAAGGGAATTGACCCTTCTATTTGCATGCATCATATTCACTATGAAGTTGAATCCAAACCACATAGAGACATGTAACGGAGGCTAAATCGGAACATGCGAGAAGTTGTTAAGAAAGAAGTGGTAAAATGGCTTGATGCCGTTATTAATTATCCAATTTTGGATAGCCAATGGGTCAGTCTAATCCAAGTAGTACCTAAAAAGTTAGGTATCACTGCTATAAAAAATGAAAAGGGCAAGTCAATTCCTACCCGAGTAATGACTAGTTGGAGAGTATGTGTAGATTACAGAAAAATGAATGTCATTACTAGGAAAGATCACTTTCCTCTACCTTTTATTGACCAAATTTTAGAATGGCTAGCAGGGCAGAGTTTCTTTTGTTTCCTAGATGGATAATTAGGATAAACCAGGTCCCAGTATTTCCTACTGATCAAGAAAAGATCACCTTCACCTGTCTCTTTGGAATGTTTGCCTTTAGATGCATGCCATTTGGTCTTTGTAACGCACCGACCACCATTTAATGATATGTGTTGGCCATATTTTTTGACATGGTTGGTCAGTTTCTTGAAGTGTTTATGGATGATTTTTCTTTGTTTGGATCTTCTTTGATGACTATCTCTAGAACTTGACTAAGGTACTGAAATGATGTATAGAGACGAATTTAGTCTTAAGTTGGGAGAAGAGCCATTTTATCGTTTGTAAGGGAATTATGCTCGAACACATTCTTTCCGAGCGAGGGATTGAGGTTGGTAAAGCTAAGGTTGAATTAATCTTAAAGCTGCCTCCCCTAACCTCGGTTAGATAAGTACGATTCTTCCTTGGCCATGCTGGTTTTTATAGATGCCTCATCAAGGATTTCAGTAAAATTTCTCGACCGTTATGTAATTTACTTGCCAAAGATAATTCTTTTGATTTTAATAAAGATGTTTGGCTACCTATAACATTCTTAGAATAGCTTTGACCACTGCACAGATTATCAAGCCTCCAGATTGGACTCTACCTTTTGAAATCATGTGTGATTCCTCTGATTATGCTGTAGGAATAGTTTTAGGATAGAGACTTAATAGAGAACCACATGTAATTTATTATGCTAGTAAAACTCTTTCAGATGGACAAATAAACTATACTACTACTGAGAAAGAGTTACTAGCAATTGTATTCGCCCTGAAAAAAATTTGATCATATTTAATTGGGTCTAAATCCTAGTTTATTTTGATCATGTAGCATTGAGACATCTACTATCTAGAAAGGATACAAAGCCTAGACTCATTAGATGGATCCTTCTACTACAAGAATTTGACTTAGAAATTTTAGATAAGGGTTCCAAAAATATGGTAGCTGATCATATTTCTAAGACTAAGTAGAATACAATAAGAAAATAATTGGAGATAGGTTCCCTGATGAGCAACTATTTTCAATTTCTTTTAGCAGTCTTCCCTGGTTTGCCCATATTGCTAACTACTTAGCAATAGGACAAGTTCCTCCCCACTAGTCTAAACAAGAAAAAGATAGATTCTTCTCCCAAATTAAATATTACTTTTGTGAGGAACCTGAATTGTTTAAGTACTATTCAGATCAGATGATTAGATGATGTATCCCGGAGAGTAAATTCAAAAGTATACTCACTTTTTGTCATTCTCTTGCCTGTGGGGGATACTTTAGTGGAAGGAAACCTATAGTGAAGGTGCAGCAGAGTGGATTTTTCTAGCCAACTTTTTTCAAAGATGCACACAAATTTGGCCACAATTGTCTTCGTTATCAACAAACGAGAAATATTTCATGAAAAGATATGATGCCCCTAAACCCTATCTTAGTTGTTGAAATTTTTGATGTATGAGGTATTGACTTCATGGGACCATTTCCTCTTTCCTTCAGATTTGAGTACAGTTTGGTAGTACTTGATTATGTATCCAAATGGATAGAAGCTATGGCAACTTGAATCAATGACCATAAAGTTGTGATCATGTTTATTCAATGTAACATCCTTAGTCGGTTTGGGTGTCCAAGGGCTATTATTAGTGATGGGGGTACATATTTTACGAATAGGTACTTCGAAGGACTGATGAAAAAATATGGAATTGCCCATAAGGTAGCCACACCTTATCACCCCCAGACTAGTGGCCAAGTTGAGGTATCAAACAAAGAGATCAAGCATATCCTTGATAAAATGGTAAGACCCAATAGAAAAAATTGGTCAGAATGTTTGGATGATGCATTATGTGCTTACCGAACAGCTTTCAAGGCCCCTCTAGTGATGAGTTTCTTAAGGGTCTTCTAGCATAATTGAACACTGGATTTCAAAAATTTACACATGAAAAATCCTTATTTGCTAGAAACGCTAATCCCAAGATCCCTTCATTCATGTACAACTAATAAGTCACTAATAAGGATTATGAAGAATACCTGGAACGCTGTTTTCCACTCCTTTTCTAATACGGGACTGATATGCATGCGATTATTTTTATGGATTTTATATATGGGATAAACTGATTAAATCCCGAATATCATATCAAAATATGATGTAGATAATTCTATATGAGTTTTTAAAGCTATGCATGCAGATCAGGACCTAGGAAAGTAGTAAAGAGGGATCGCTGGAGCTAAGAAGCCTCTGTTAGGGCAAGTTCTCCTACAATAAAATTACTAGAGGTAGAGGTGGTGTACCTGGAAACTTTGATGTGCCTGGTGAAGATTGCAGTGAAGGGATCACTCATCCTCGATGGATGTGGCCTAAAAAACCAAGCCAGAGACCTATGGATTCCTAGCTTTCTGCTCGGTGGTCCGATTGCGGCCCGGTTGGAGTCGTTGGATTCGTAGGAACTTGGGGACCTACAAACAACCATCAGGGATGAGAAAAACAAGGTGGGAAACAAGAGAAATCTTAGGAAATAGCAAGGGGCGTGTAGGTGAAAAGGTTTGAAAGTGGTTGGTCGGCTAGGGTTTCTTCGGGTAGAACTTCAGGCACACAGGATCCCTTGATGCACACAGCAGGGAGGCTCACAGCAATAGAAGAACTCAATAGAATTTCATATATCAAAAGTTGTTCTTCATACAAGAAACTAGGGCCCTTTAAATAGACTTCTAGACTTGGCCCCCAAGTAAGGCTAAAAGAAATACTACATAGGAGTTTGAATCCCCATCCAACTCTAGCTAAAAAATAAGGAAAAAATATGTAGAAAAAATCCCTAAGATTTTTCTCCCTCCTCTTTCCTTGGTTGGCCAAGGGAGGTGACCCTAGTGGATGACCAAGGGTGGTAAGAATAAGGTCTTGGCACCACTTATCTCCCTTCTTGGGCCTGGGCTGGCTTAGTTTGCTTCAGGCTATGTTTCAAGGCTTCAAGACTGTGTTTCAGGGCTTCAGGGCTTCGGACTTGTCTCCTGGGCTTCTGATTTCTTCTTCTAGGCTTTCCATGATCCTCATAGCTTTATTTGGATTGGTCTTCACTTGGATGGCTTGGTCCTCACTTGTATGAGTCATTACTGGATATGTACTAAACTCCAAAAAATGACTAGCTCAACATGAGCTGACTAGTATAGGACTCAAGTGATAAAAAAATAACTTAGATGAACTAAGCTTTATTACAAATGGACTTGAATATGACTAAGTAATCCACAAGGGGTTGAGAAGCCTCTGTCTTATTCTGGTGCCTCTGGTGTCCCCACTAATTCTCCTGGGATGGGAGAAACTCGACCCTATCGAGTGAAGATCAGGCTGGCTCACATATCTCTCAAGGAGGTCTAGGCTGAGGCGTTGCAAGTTCTCTCGAGAAATCCATGAATCATCCGACTCTGGCCAGCCTTGCCATCAGACCAGGTAGCATTGATAGCCGCGGCCCTGGGTCATTAAGGCTTGATCATCCAGGATACACTCGATCCGTTCTCCTCTCTTAGGCCAAATAATTTATGGACACTCTGGGTTAGGATCACTCACAATGGAAAGACTAGGTCCAAAGGCCTCACTAGGTATCGCTGCCTATTCCCTGTACTCAACCAGGTCTGCGATATTGAAGGTGGAACTGATACCCAAATCCGAAGGCAAATCTAACATATAGGCATTTGGTCCAACCCTCTCTATCACTTTAAAAGGTCCGACTCTATGAACATGAAGCTTCTTTAGGCCTAAGCCTAACCATGATAGAATCCACTACATCAAATTCCTTGGCTCTTCTTCGAGAATTAGCCAGTTTGATTCAAAATTAGTGCAGGTGGTGAACATGCTGGGTACATGCAGACTCCTAACACATGATGCAAAGGACTCAAACTAATACCTAACAGACTCGACTATACATTCCTATAGTAGGAAATTTTATTGAACTTTTTAGACCAAAACTTAAGAGATTATAGGTTCTCTAGGTTTGATCCTAGCTTGACATGCACATGAAAACTTACAATGGGCTCCTAGCAAATTTTAAAGGGTATGCCAGAAGTATAATGAAAACCTAACATGCGTAATGAATGCATGCAGTATGCTAATCTCAACTAAATGCAATATAATGATCCTAGAAATGCTAGAGATGTCTGGAAATGGCCAAAATAGGAAGTTGGTTCATAATTAGTTTGGTAGGGTAGAGAAAAAAGTTCAGGATTAGTTGGATAAAGTACGATATAAGAAGGCATGTCAGGGACTAATCCTAGACTAATGAGGCTAACCTTACGGGGTTGCGGTATATCTATAGGATTTGCATAATGAAATGATGGGTTATTAATCTTAGGGAAGAGGTCCTTAATGGGAACTATAGGAGAGGGCTCATCCTGAGGGTACTGATTCAAAGAGATCAGGTCCTTAATAAATTCTTCTGGTTCTTGTATTTTAGGACTAGACTCTAAAATTTGGCTCTCCTCCATGGTTTCCTCAGGTAAGGTTCTAGCAACAGTATCTAGGTTCTCTTCCTCTAATTGCTCTTCCACTATAGCTTTAGGCTGGGTTTAGTCAGTGTCAACTAACTCTTGATTGGCTTCTACCTGGGTACCTACGGGGTCTACTAATTCTAGGTCTTCTAAAGGTGTCTCCTCTTCTCCCTCATACTCATCCACTAAGTTCACATCAGCTTCATACACTTCTGCATTAATGTAAGCCTTGTCAATCAAAAGAATGGTAGGGGAAGGTTGGCTAAGGAAAAATTGGCTAGGTCCTAGTTTTTGGTTATGGGCACTAATCCTAGTAGGTTCGAGTTGCCTAAGGGGTAGTGGCTTACTACTGGGTTTATATTTAGGTGTACTAATCCTATGGGGTTCAAGATAACTATGGGAAACCTGACTAGTACTAGGTTGATACCTAGGGGTTATGTGCTCTCTGGGCTCATAGGATAAGGGTGCAGATCTACGAGTCATGGAATTATAGGATTTGGGGTCATAGGATTTAGGTTCAGCTCTATGGGTCTTGGGTCTACTAGGCTCATGGGATATGGGCTCATAGGTTCTAGAGTCATAGGATTTGGAGTCATAAGATCTATAGGTTGTGGGTATACTAGATTTATAGGGAGTGGGTGCATAGGACCTATGTTCATAGGTTTTGGGTACATAGATTCTAGGCTCATATAATTTGGGTAGTGTGGATAAAGGTGGCTCAGGTTTGGATCTAGTCTCAGTCCTATGGGTTTTCTCTAGGGTTCCTCGTCGGGCATCTAGTTGATCAAGTCTAAGATTGATGGATTGGGCTATCCTCTCTCCAAGGGCATCAAGTGTGGCGTCAAGATGATCCATGGGTTCAACCATTTGTGAAGGTGGTGGATGAAATGAAACCCCTGATCTAGTGCTCATGCAAGACTCGATCAAACTGACTTCAGCTGACTAGACTTAGAGTCCAAAACTAAGTGCTCAATTAGGGTAGCAAACTAGCCTATAGTAATCCTATACTCAGTCAGGCAAGTGTAAGGGGAGTGTTAGGTCCCTAATTGCCAATCCTAGACACCAATCCAAGATTGGCTAGGTAGGTGGACCAGCACACAAGCCCTTCAGGACTGAATCCCTGAACCACCGTTCTAGACACTAAGCACAAGGCACACACATGTTGGCTTGACACAGTGATCTGATACTTAGCTCGAACCCGACCAGTTGGTGTCCCTAGCCCAATAGGGCAAATTAGGTCTAGTTAATTTTAGGTTAAGGCTTGGGACCGAATGCAAGGGATGTGATTTTGGGCTAAGGAGAGGTTATCAACTACTCCCCTTATCTGGTATAGCAAGAGTGCCCTTAAAGGTAGATTATGCAATGATGGCAGGCAGATGATGCAAATTAGGGTTAGATGTTTTGGCATTTTTTATATATGTAATTTTTTTAAAATTTTTTTTTGTCCTTTTGCAGAGATATGATTTGCATCTAATGACCTAATATGCTAAAAACATACTAAAAATAAAAGATATGCAAAGAGATGCTAATAAAAACCCTAAACCTTCCAAAGTTGTTTTGCTGAAAAAAATAGAGTCAAAAATTTGTAGGCTGTATTTTGGCTTGCAGAAATTGCACAGACTGAAATGAAATCTATAAAAATCCTGTAAGATAATCAGAATTATGATGAATCTAGAAAAACAAAAATTGAAATTTTTAGGATTCTAAACAGAGAGAAACAATTAAAAGAATAGAGTATATACAGACTATAAAGGATGCAGAAAACAAGCCCTAATTTAAGCTCTGATACCAATTGATGCGGGACCGATATGCATGCGATTATTTTTGTGAATTTTATATATGGGGTGAAGTGATTAAATCCTGAATATCAGATCAAAATATGATGTAGATAATTCTATATAAATTTTTAAAGCTACGCATGCAGATCAGGACCTAGGAAAGCAGTAAAGAGAGATCGCTGGGGCTGAGAAGCCTCGGTTAGGGCAAGTTCTCCTACAATAAAATTACTGGAGATAGAGGAGGTGTACCTGGCAATGTCTGATGTACCTGGTGAAGATCGCAGTGAAGGGATTACTCATCCTCGATGGATGCGGCCTGGAAAACCAAGCCAGAGACCCGCGGATTCCCGACTTTCTGCTCGGTGGTCCGATTACAGCCCGGTTGGAGTCGTTGGATTCGTAGGCTCGGGGACCTGAAAACAACCATCAAGGGTGAAAAAAACAAGGTGGGAAACAAGAAAAATCTCAAGAAACAGCAAGGGGCGTGTAGGTGAAAAGGTTTGAAAGTGGTTGGTCGGCTAGGGTTTCTTCGGGTAGAACTTTAGGCACACAGGATCCCTTGATGCACACAGCAGGGAGGCACACAGAAATAGAAGAACTCAATAGAATTTCATATATCAAAAGTTGTTCTTCATACAAGAGACTACGGCCCTTTAAATAGACTCCTAGACTTGGCCCCCAAGTAAGGCTAAAAGAGACATTACATAGGAGTTTGAATCCCCATCCAACTCTACCTAGACAATAAGAAAAAATATGTAGAAAAAATCCCTAAAGTTTCTCTCCCTCCTCTTTCCTTGGTTGGCCAAGGGAGGTGACCCTAGTGGACGACCAAGGGTGGTAAGAATAAGGTCTTGGCACCACTTATCTCCCTTCTTGGGCCTGGGCTGGCCCAATTTGCTTCAAGGCTACGTTTCAGGGCTTCAGGACTGCGTTTCAGGGCTTCAGGACTGCGTTTCAGGGCTTCAGGGCTTCGAGCTTGTCTCCCGGGCTTCTGATTTCTTCTTCTAGGCTTTCCATGATCCTCATAGCTTTAGTTGGGTTGGTCTTCACTTGGATGGCTTGGTCCTCACTTGTATGAGTCATTGCTGGATATGTACTGAACTCCGAAAAATGACTAGCTTAACATGAGCTGACTAGTACAAGACTCAAGTGATAAAAAAATAACTTAGATGAACTAAGTTTTATTACAAATGGACTTGAATATGACTAAGTAATCCATAGAGGGTTAAGAAGCCTCTATCTTACTCTGGTGCCTCTGGTGTCCCCACTATTTTCACTAGGCTCACAAGTGCAAGCCCTCCAACGGTGATCCACATAGAAATTGACCCAAGAAAGAATTCCTACTTCAGTTGCTTGCTTTACTAGGACTTTTCTTGACAGCCTTCTAGACTTCCTCCTTTGTAGGACACCCTACCCTCCTGTAAGGCACTCTCAATGCTCTCCAAAACCACTCTTGGATTTAGGATAGCCCTCCTATAGGACACTCTAGGCTTATGTCTTAAAACTTAAGACTTGTCTTAGTAAGAAAAAAACATTGTCTTAAGAAGACAAGTTTTGTCTTAAGGAGGAGGGAGGGAGAGAGACACTCAGAATAAAACTCTGATGGAATTCTTCTTCTTTTTTTTGAAACTTAGAACATCGCCCCCTGTTAATAGTTTTAAGAGGGGCATGTGATATGACCAGCCACTGACTTATCAGATATGATTTTTCAATACCGAAGAGAAGTGATCTGGTTTGAAAAAACATATTCGATATGCAAGTTCATGCGCTAAGGGCCATATCTGCATCCCTTCCCTTTCTTGGATTATTTCTCACTTGCCACATGGCAAGTACCGGTCTCTTGGAATCCAAGAGGCATCTCTTCAATTCCCAAGCATCGAAGATAATGAATAGTCCTGACAATAAAAGGACTCTACCTTAGACCGCATGCCACATGAAGAGTTGCGACTCTTCATGCACCCGCGCCCTTCATTCAATCTCCATGCTAATTCAAATATGTTTTGACCGGTCAATCAGTCCTAGGAGGCATGGGGATGTGTGCCAAGAGGAGTCTAGATGAATTCAACAAGAGAGATTCATCTACAGAAGGACTCTTGGTCCTTTCTGTGCCCTCTTCTCCTTGGTGCGTGCAACCTTGCACCCAAGCACCCTAGCCGACTTGGACAAAATGACTAAGTGGCACCAAATGTCCCATTAGTAGAAAGTTACCGAGCAATTCAATTTTTCGATCTCCCATTATCCCGATTAAGTGATGGGTATGGATAAATGTCAAACCCAAGCACTTAGTCATTTTGAATCTCTATTCGATAATGAGACTCAGTTGATGACTGATTAGAAACTAATTCTAATCTCATCCTACTTTGATCAAAGACTCCTTGAGCCATCAATCAAAGAGATCACTTAGGATAACAATTCCTCCTACTAAGAATGATCGATATCTTATTGGTCCACTCATATCCTTCATATACCTTCCACCATCCGAGAACACCCCATACATGACTTACTGTCATGAATGAGTATGAACCAAAACATGGCTTAGTGTGCATAAAGAACCATGGTGACTTCAGGTCTAAAGATCACATGCACAACTCCTACTTTGAGATCTATCTTTTAACAAGTAGTAAGACTTCCATAAGATAGTCCCGGTGTAGATCAGTTCAGTGAACTCATACCCTAATAAGCACCCTTATCCTTGTATTGGTGTCTCTACACAAGTGGCTGTGTGACCAACCACCCTCTTAACAGAGCATACATAAGATAAGCTAGTCTTTCTGAACTTATCGATCCCCGAACCAATGGTCCATCGACTATGAATATTTTAGATTAGGATTTATAGGAACTTAGGTCTCACTATTATGATTTCCATCATAAGCCTAATTCCATTTGCTCTAACCTATGGGATTCATCATGATCTTTAAGTAAGATACAGTAATATGATGAAACTATATGCCTTTATTAATATATTAAATGTCATACAGGAGTTGGAAGATTACAAAAATGCCCTTACATAAGATTAGCTTTTAGGGCACTTTCCTTTCAATCTCCCACGTGCACTAAAGCCAATCACCCTTATACTTTATGCCCATACAATATAAGTGGCGATCAAATTGCTGCTGAGGTAGTGCTTTAGTGAATGGGTCTGCTATATTGTTCTTAGTATCAACTTGTTCGATAATAACATCTTGTCTTTCTATGATTTCTCAAATGAGGTGAAAACATCTTAGGATGTGCTTGGACTTATGATGAGACCTCGATTCCTTTGCTTGTGCTATAGCTCTAGTGTTATCACAGTATAACAGCACTAGCTATTGTATTTTAGGAACCACGCTTAATTTCATGATGAATTTCTTCATCCAGACAGCTTCCTTTGTAGCTTCACTTGCAGCTATGTAGTCTGCCTCAATGGCTGAGTCAGCTATGGTTGGCTTCTTTGTACTTTTCTAACATACTACATTACCATATAGGGTGAAGACATATCCTAATATGGATTTGCTATCATCTGGATCTGATTGAAAACTAGAATCTGTGTATCCTTCTAGTTTCAACTCTGATCATCCATATATATAAAAAATATCTTTAGTCCTTCTAAGGTACTTAAAAATATTTTTTACAGCTTTCCAATGATCCTCACCTAGATCTACTTGGAACCTACTTACTATGCCTAAGGCATAAGTAACATCAAGCCTGGTACATAGCATAGCATACGTAATTGATCCTATAGCCGAAGCATAAGGAATCATAGCCATCCTTTCTCTTTCTTCTGATGTCTTAGGAGACATTTTCTTAAAGAGATGTACGCCTTGACTCATAGATAAGTAACCCTTTTTACTTCCACCCATGTTGAATCTCTTCAACACTAAGTCAATGTACCTGGACTGGGATAAGCCTAGCATCCTTTTAGATCTATCTCTATAGATCCTCATACCTAGTATATAGAATGCCTCTCCCAAATCCTTCATGGAAAACTTTAATGATAGCCAAGTTTTAACCGATTGTAACATTGGGATGTCATTCCCAATGATCAGTATGTCATCAACATACAAAACCAAGAAAATAAGTGCACTCCCCTTGTCTTCTTATAGATACACGGTTCATCCACATTCTTGACAAAACCAAATTCCTTGATTGTTTCATCAAAATGGATGTTCCAACTCCTCGATGCTTGTTTTAGTCCATAAATGGACTTCTTTAGCTAGCATACTTGGTTTGGTCTCCCACTTGAGACAAAACCCTCTGACTTGTCATATAAACTTCTTCCTCAAGATTTCCATTAAGGAAAACAATCTTGATGTCCATCTGCCAGATTTCATAATCATGGTATGCTACTATAGCAAGCAATATACGAATGGACTTGAGCATGGCTACTGGTGAAAAGGTTTCATCATAGTTAATGCCATGTTTTTGTCTAAAACTTTTGCTACCAGCCTGGCCTTGTAGGTTTCTACTTGACCATTTGCTCCTATCTTTTTCTCGAAGACTCATTTACACCCTATTGGGTTAATTCCTTTGGGTGGATCTACCAAGGTCCAAACTTGATTGGAATACATGGAGTCCATTTCAGACTTCATGGCGGTCAGCCATTTATCGGAGTCTTTTTCTTGACAGCTTTCGAATAGGTCACAGGATCATCATCCTGAATGATACTGGCTTCATTGTCATCCCCGATGACAAAGACATATCTAAGAGGAGCTCCCTACACCCTCTCTGACCTTCGAAGAGGAGGTGTGTATTGTGGCTGTTCTTGGTCTACAAGAACTTCTGGTTGAAGAATCTCACTTAAAGATTCAGCAGGTTGTTGGTTCTATTCTTCACTTAATTCAAGTATAGATTCACCACTTCTTTCTTGGATGAATTCTTGCTCTAAGAATGTAGCATGTCTATTGACAAATACCTTTTGTTCAGTAGTATTATAAAAAAGGTATCCAACACCCTCTTTAGGATAACCAACCAACCTATATTTATCAGCCCTAGTACTTAACTTATGTCCAAAGTTATTCTTGACATAAGCATAGCAATCCCAAATCTTTAAGTACTTAAGATTTGGTCTTTTGCCATTCCATAACTCATATGGAGTGCTAATCACTGACTTAGATAGTACCCTATTCAAAAAATAGGCAGCAGTCTCCAGGGCATGTTCCTAGAAGGAAATGGGAAGATCTATGAAACTCATCATGGACCTCACCATTCTAACAAGGTGCGATTTCTCCTTTCTGCCACACCATTTAATTGGGGTATACAAGGTGGGGTCTATTTAGAGATTATGCCTTTATCCTTGAGATGGTTTAGAAACTCACCAGACAAGTATTCACCTCCTCGATCAAAATGAAGAGTTTTAATACTATGTCCAGTTTGTTTTTCAACCATACTTTGATATTCTTTAAACTTATCAAAGGCTTCAGACTTGTATTTCATTAGATACGCATGACCAAACCTAGATAAGTCATCAATAAAGGTGATGAAGTAAGAATATCCACCTCTGGCTTGAGTTGTCATAGGTCTACACACATTAGTATGCACAAGACCTAATAACTCAGTTACCCTGTCCCCATGTCCAGTGAATAGAGACTTGGTCATTTTTCTTTTGAGGCAAGACTCACAAGATCCTAATGATTGAAAATCATAAGGGTCAAAGTAATTATCTTTGACTAACTTGTTTATCCTTGACTCACTAATATGACCTAACCGGCAGTCCTAGAGAAAAGTGACATTGACATTATCTCTCTTTTTCTTCTTGTCATCAACAAGTAGTATTGTATCATTGAGTTCTAAAGTCAGAAAACCATTTATAAAATAACCATATCCAAATATTTTATTGCAATGAAAAATAGAGCAACCACTGCTCTTTACATTTATCTCAAATCCTTGTTGTAATAATAAGGATATTGATATAATGTTTCTTATAATATCTGGGATATAGTAACATTCTTCCAACTTTAAAATATTACCTAAAGGTAATAACAGAAGATAGCTGCCCACAGCTTCAGCACACATGGCTTTTCCACTTGCACCATATAATTTGAAGTCACCTTTCTTCAGACTTCTAATTCTATGGAATCCCTATAAAGATTTATAGATATGAGACTCACATGCAGTATCCAATACCCATTAATTAGAAATGGAAGCACTCAATGATAAATTAGTTTGTATCATGTACAAATTTTTAGATGCTCCACTTGCATCTGGCTTCACACTTGCAAGATATGTCTTGCAATTCCTTTTCCAATGCCCTTGCTTGCCGCAGTGGAAACAAGCTCCATCATTAACTGTTTTCTTGGGTTTCTTCTTCTTCTTCTAGATGCTCTTTTTAGGGTTGAACTTTCTTTTCAGACCCTTTTTATTTGCTTGTTTCTTCTTCCGATCAGTGAGAAGAAGATAAGCCTTATCACCTTTTGAATGGCTCTCTGCTATATTCAACATATTCAGTAGTTTAGGCAAAGATATATTCAGTTTGTTCATGTGATAATTAAGAACAAACTGAGAGAAAAAATCTGGGAGTGATTGCAGGATTAAATCCTGATTGAGTTCACCATCCATCACAAAGCCTAATTGACATAATCGGGTGATTAAGTCAATCATTTTTAATACATGGGTTTGTACAGATGAACCCTCACTTATTCATGCATGGAACAACTGCTTTGATATCTCGTATCGAGTAGCCCTACTTTGCTCTCCATATAGCTCCTTTAAGTTAAGCAATATGGACTGAGGTTCCATTTCTTTATGTTGCCTTTGAAGCTCATTGCTCATCGAGGCTAACATGATGCACCTGACAATTGTACTATCATTTTGCCATATTTTGTGTGTGGCAATTTTCTCCTCGGATGCATCTTCTCTGATCGGTTTAGGATCCAGAGAATCCAGAATATAAGAAAGTTTTTCCTGAGTCAAAACTATTCCCAAGTTCCTCAACTAGTCCACATAATTGGAATCGATTAACTTGTTGGCTTCTAAGATGGCCTGCAGTGATAAATTTGAAGCCATAATATATACCCTACATTTAATTAAAGAACAATATAAGCAAACCACTCAAGATGACATTCATAACTAGATAAGAAGTTTATATCTAATTATGTCTCCCACTATTTTATTCGAATACCATAACCCTCAATCTATGGTAAGCGAGAAACCTTACTGGTTTCCTTAGTGGGGTTGAGATCCCAATTTCTCATGAGTGCCTTGTGTTACACAACAAACACTCATGAGTTCAAAGTTAGGACTTCCTTTCCAATTGCAACCTATGCAATTCTCAACAAATAAACTACCTCTAAGACACTTATAGTCTTGTGTTACACAACAAACTATAATGTCTTAGTTTAGTCAGACCCTTTCTTTCTATATAGCCATGATGGAATAATGTTGCCCTTGTATTGCACAACAAAGCAACAATTACCAAACATGCCATAAAGCACTAAGTGCACAAAGATAAATTTTATATCAAACCCTAGAGTAGGCCTTGTGTTACACAACAAACCTACTATAGTTTTGATATTAATTTGGCTTAGCATGAAGGAAGGCCAATTATAGTATACTTAATCAATTAGCATTCCCAAGTTAAGGTTTAGATATAATCAAATTGGCCAGGTAAGTGGAAGGGGTGAGGGAGTCCCCCCGTTGGTTTCCTTAAACACCAATTAAATTGGCCAGGTCACACAACGGAACTAATTAAAAATCCCATTCCTTTACCTTCCCAGAACCACTTGCCTAGACACCAACTAGCTGATCAAACCCTAATCGGTTTTGCACTTGATTAAGTTAATACTATGACTAAATATGATTTTTATGAGGGATTTGATGGTCTCATACACATCCTAAATAATCATGTTATCATGTTTATAACAATAAGTATAACAATAGCATATCAATCCAGCATATGCATAGTATGATTATCCAACAAGCATATTTATCTTAATATGCAAATCATAGCATGATTATAGAATACTCCATTCACCTCATTCATGGGATATGGCCACAGCGGCACCCCTACATACCACAGGAGACCCCATTGAATGGGAAAAGACCTTTAAACCCTACTTAACCCCTATGACCGGACAGCCATGGTGACTAACCCAATCCAAAGTAGTTACTAGGATAAGATATATTACTAAGATGCATTTAAATATCAATATGCATAATATCATATTAAGATTATCTTACATAACCATACAGCATTGCACCGAACCATAATTAATGGCATACATCAAAACCTATGATCAAACTAGCTATCCAATAAGTAATTGATCATACAAATGACAATTAATTAAATGAATTAAGGATGGCTCTGATACCACTGATAGGTTTCTTAAGGGTCTTCTAGTATAAATGAACACTAGATTTCAAAAATTTACACATGAAAAACCCTTATCGGCTAGAAACCCTAATTTCAAGATCCCCTCATTCATGTACAACTAATAAGTCACTAATAAGGGTTATGAAGAATACCTGCAATGCTGTTTTCCACTCCTTTCTACTAAGCTCACAAGTGCAAGCCCTCCAATGGTGATCCACATAGGAATTGACCCAAGAAAGAATTCTTACTTCAGTTGCTTGCTTGACTAGGACTCTTCTTGACAACCTTCTAGACTTCCTCCTTTGTAGGACACCCTACCCTCCTGTAAGGCACTTTGAATGCTCTCCAAAACCACTCTTGGATTTAGGATAGCCCTCTTGTAAGACACTCTAGGCTTATGTCTTAAAACCTAAGACTTGTCCTAGTAAGAAAAAAACCTTGTCTTAAGAAGACAAGTTTTTTCTTAAGGAGGAGGGAAGGAGAGAGACACTTAGAATAAAACTCCAATGGAATTCTTCTTTTCTTTTTCGAAACTCAGAACACCACCCCCTATTTATAGTTTTAAGAGAGGCATGTGATATGACCAGCCACTGACTTATCAGATATGATTTTTCGATACCGAAGAGAAGTGATCTGGTTTGAAAAAACATATTCGATATGCAAGTTCATGCGCCAAGGGCCATATCTGCATCCCTTCCCTTTCCTGGAGTATTTCTCACTTGCCACATGGTAAGTACCGATCTCTGGGAAGCCAAGAGGCATCTCTTCAGTTCCCAAGCATTGAAGATAATGAAGAGTCCTGACAGCAATAGGACTCTGCCTCAAACCGCGCACCACATGAAGAGTTGCAACTCTTCATGCACCACACCCTTCATTCAATCTCCATGCTAATTCAAATATGTTTTGACCAGTCAATCAATCCTAGGAGGTGTTGCGATGTGTGCCAAGAGGAGTCCAGATGAATTCAGCAAGAGAGATTCATCTGCAAAAGGACTCTTGGTCTTTTCTGGGCCCCCTTCTCCTTGGCATGCACAACCTTGCGCCAAGCACCCCAACCGACTTGGACTCTTATCCAAGTGGCACCAAATGTCCAAAATAAGTCAGATAAAATCTGACATAGGCTACCTTAATTAAAACATGTCCCAATTTAAGTCTCCCTTAAATTGGTTGATCAATTTAGCAAGCAACAAGACCCAAATTGACTTGGGTTAGGAATTAGGTTAGCCTACAAATTCTAGTATGCAATCTATCTAACCAATTAGGATCCCATGACCCTAATTAAATTATGAATGACTTCCTTTGTCAACTCCCTAACATGTTTGACCCTTTGGGTTCCATATCTAGCTAGCAGTAGGTCTAGGTTCAAGCTGATTCGAACTGATCGAACCCGATTCACTTAATTAGGTCAAATTGAGCTGACCTAAAATGCTAATTCGAACTATCCATCGAATTGACTCATGAAACCAATCCAATTGGTTTATGAATACCTTCAAGACATGATTGACATCTAGCAATGTGTCATGCCTACTCGAAAGATGAAAAATTTCATGAAAAGTACCAAAATACACTTCAGTAGAAAGTTACCGTGCAATTCAATCTTTCAATCTTCCATTATTCCAATTAAGTGATGGGTATGGATAAATGTCAAACCCTAGCACTTAATCATTTTGAATCTCTATTCGATAATGAAAACTCAACTGATGATTGATTAGAAATCAATTCTAATCTCATCCTGCTTTGATCAAAGACTCCTTGAGTCATTAATTGAAGAGATCACTTGGGATAACAATTTCTCTTACTAGGAATGATCGATTCCTTGTTGGTCCACTCATATCCTTCATACACCTTCCACCATATCCGAGAACACCCCATCATGACTTACTATCATGAATGAGTATAAACCAAAATATGGCTTAGTGTGTATAAGGAACCATGGTGACCTCAGGTCTAAAGATAACATGCACAACTCCTACTTTGAGATCTATCTTTTGACAAGTAGTAAGAGTTCCATAAGATAGTTCCGGTACGGATCAGTTCAGTGAACTCATACCCTAATGAGCACCCTTATCCTTGTATTAGTGTCTCTACACAAGTGGCTGTGAGACCAACCACCCTTTTAACAGAGCATACATAGGATAAGCTAGTCTTTCCGGACTTATCAATCCCCGAACCGATGGTCCATCGACTAGGAACATTTTAGATTAGGATTTATAGGAACTTAGGTCTCACTGTCATGATTTCCATCATAACCTTAATTCCATTTGCCCTAACCTATGGGGTTCATCATAATCTTTAAGTAAGACACAGCAATATGATGAAACTATATACCTTTATTAATATATTAAATGTCATACAGGAGTTGACAGATTACAAAAATGCCCTTACATAGGATTAGCTTTTAGGGCACTTTTCTTTCATCTAGGAATGTCTCCTTACCGGTTAGTGTTTGGCAAGGCTTGTCATTTACCTGTAGAATTGGAATACCGTGCATTTTGGGCCATCAAGCAATTTAATTTTGACATGAAGAATGCAGGTTTCAATAGAAAACTGCAATTGAATGAGTTAGAAGAGCTATGAAATGAAGCTTATGAGAGTTCAAAAATTTACAAGGCTCGAACTAAGCCATATCATGATAAATTTATTAACAAGAAAGCATTTGAGCCTAATCAAAAAGTGTGGCTCTATAATTTTAGATTACAACTTTTTCCTGAAAAACTTCTCTCACGATGGGATGGTCCTTTCTTGTCATATTGTTAGCACCCTTTTCCATTAGGGACAATAGAAATTACGTTGGGAGGGACAATTAAATTAATCAAATCCTCGAGTAAAACTTTAATCGGTCTTTGTGTGCCAAAGTTTGTCTCGATTTGAAAATAATCAAACTTGCTAAATGAGGAATGATTAACGGTTTAGACAATTTTAGAAATATTAAGGGATGAATTATTAAGAAAATCCAATAAATGATAGAGTTTAGACCAAAATTTTTTGAGTAATTCCAGACCCTTCTGCCTATTGATCTCGATAAAGAATCACCTTATAATGGTATAGGTGAAAATATCAAAATAATCATAAAAGTCCCCTTTAAACCTTAAAAAATAAGGTTTTTAGCATCTCTTACTGAGTAACCGAGCCCATTCGCCTAAGTAAGCATTGTTGTTCGCATCAAAAGGTGAGGATGTAAAGAAACCTTTTATAGAAATGGTCTTAACACGTAGCCTGTTTGACTCAGGTTAGTAAGCCTGAAGGATGTTTTACACCTAATGCCCTAAAGTCAACTGGTTTGGGAGTCATTGGCCTAAAGCTCGCTACAAGGGTCATCTAGAAAGCAAGATGTTAGGACATTGCATTGGCTCTACTTAAGAAAAGAAGAAGAAGAAAAAATTAAAAGAAAGGGGGGACTACATAAAGTGATACTATATCAAAATCAAAGTAAGTTGGAGGATTTAAAGAGTGAGGTAGAAAGTTAAGAAAAGATAAACTCTTGAAATTTCTTTGGGCTTCACTCGATCACTAAATGGGTGAGATTGATAACCTAATAAAATACCTCTTCAATAGTCTAACTGGGTATCAACTGATTTTAGAATTAGTAAGATAATTTTTACTTCTTAGATAAGTTAATACACATAACTAATTCATTTGCTTTACTCGAGGACAAGCAAAGCACAAGTTGGGGGGTGTGATATTTATTAAAAATATATTAACTAAATCAATCTTATTTGAATAAAATTGATACTTTTATATATTATTTTGTAGAAAAAGAATCTATCAACGTGAAAAGCTTGATTTTAGGAGTCCAACAGTGCAAACGGTTCTCAAATCGGACCTGAAACGAGCTTAGAATTGCATTTTGAAGATTTAAGTATGAATTGTACATATTTTAAAGTATCAGTCCACCACGGACCGGCTGCTTGGTTTATGGGATGCCCACCTGGTCCACAGCATTCATTATTGCCAGTCCACGGAATAGAGCCATGGATCATGAAGCATCATTTGCACCAGAACTTGCCGGAGATGTGTCCCACGGTCGTTGGAGTTGCAGCGCACCTCCTCTCATCACCGAGAGCCTTCCATGGTCGGAAAACCCATGAAGCCACCTCCAAAGCCACCGAAAGTCACCATTCCATCAGATCCACTGCACCTATGGCCAGAAGGGATGCTAGAAAGCCATCTACTGCTGCCACGCCACTGCCAGAGCTACCATCCATGCCCGAGACACTGTCGGCCATCATTGGTTTCCCACTGCTCGCATCCATGGACAAGCAACCAACCCACAGGCTTCCTCTGTTGCTTCTCCTTCATTGTTGCAGTCCAAGAACCTATCTCCTCTTTTCTTTCCTGTCGGACACCTACCTACTGTCGCTGGAGCAATGTAGCTCTTCCTCTATTCCAAGCCATCAGACATTGCTTGTCACGGTCTCCCATGTTCCCACGGCGAACTTAATTCAGTTATGAGTCCATCAAGGTTGTTGCCCAACACCATCGGCTTGTTGTCAGGAGTTAGATCTACAATATCCAAATGAGAGGAAGGCCTGTTGTCGGGAGTTAGATCAGCAATGTCCAAATGAGAGGAAGGATCAATTGGATCGGAAGAAATTGAAAACAAATAGAATGAAGTTATGGATAAAATGGAACCATGAAGATCAAGCTTTCGGGTGCGAGGATAAGAATGTAGAACGACTTTTGGGTGTGAGGATAGGAATGTGGAACGAGGCTGTTGGGCAGATTGTGATGAGAAACCACCGCGGTTCCCATACGGGCTCGACGTGGTGCTTCCTATCTATAAAAATCTTTGACTATTCCCCAGTCGAGGATTATTCTTCTGACTTCCATTCCGCGCTCCTTCCATCATCCCATATTTCACCACACTCTGCCTTCTGCCCAATAATCTCTTCGCTCCCATCCACTCTTTCGATTGCCTTTCTATCATGGTTTTCCATCGCATCGCTCCTAATCCACTACACCGATTCTACCTGCTGAAGTGCTGTTGGTTCCACCTGTTGTTAAGTCTTTCAAGAAGTGTGATCTTCGTCCTACCCAGAAATCAGGGGATCCAACAATTGTTTCATTTTATTTTCTTTGATGTATTTCTTATTTCATGAAATAAAAAGGCTTTCTTTTACTTCATATTGATTCATGTTTTCTTTTATCTTATTTGAAGTAGCTTAGACTCTAGGATAATTCCTCCTCAAAGGACACGAGTCATGCTTTTGAGGTAAGTTTCCTTAAGTGAAGATAATTTTTGACTGGACTATACCTAAAAGAGATAGGCCAAATCAAGAGACAAGCCATGATTTGCAGGTATGGGCCATTCTCTTGTTAAGATAGACCATATCTTAACTATCTTCACAAGTATTTATTTTTTATTTCCACTATTTTACTGCTCTACTTTTTCTTAGAAATTAAAACATTAGTTTTATTCTTTAAAAAAAATTCTCTTTTGAAATAACCTAAGAGTCCCTAAGGATTCGACCTTTACTCCTATTATTCTACCTAAGAATAGTGAAATTAACATATTAAATCGATGCATAGCAACGTCCACCAAGGATGCCTGATGACTAGGAGTCGATTACTTATTGAGGATGTGAAGCACTCATTGGCCAACACCCAACATCTCATCAAGGTACAAGATGCTCAACTACTCAATGGACAAGTGCCAACCACTTATCTGAACTAGCTCTAGAGTTGCACAACTTTATTTAATATGAAGCATATCATTTTAAGTTGTTAGAGTCATTACAACAAGGTTAGTAAAGTAGTTATCAAGAAATGTAGTAGATCATTTAACAAACCGCTCTACAAACTGATATCATAATAGCCTAATCGATTTAACAACTTTCTTAATAGTGTAACTACCTCATAAATGGTTATAATCACCTAACCAACTTGACCCCAAACCTCTATAATAGGAGATCGAAGGAAACTCTATGAGACTCTTTTTTTGACTCTTTCTCTTCATTTTCTTCTTATTGTTCTGCCTCTCTAAGCTGACTTAAGCATCAGAGGGTCTCTTGTTGGAGAAATTTCATCAATTTCTTCAACAATGAGGACTTCTTTTGCAAGTCAAGGAGCTGATCATATCCACTATGAAAGTCATCATCTAGCTTTAGGAAGGACCTCTTGAAGACTCTTGGAAACTCAAAGCTACTTTAGTACATCTAATTTCCCAAGCTTGGAGAGGAGCAGCAACATATTGGTACTAGAGGAAAGGTCCTTACCTAAATTTTTCAAAAAAATGATAAGAGGAAGACCTCCACTTAACTCTACTTCTCGATGACGATATTCACAAAATGTTTCCAACACAACAAAAATTAAGCTAAGAAATCCTCAACTTACTCCTACTACTAACCAAAGGTTGGATACCTTGAGTCAGCAGGTATGGCTATTGACAAATGCTATCTATCTCCTTCAACAATCTATTATTCAATCCCTGCCTCTACCAACTGAACCATCACTATGGAGCCACCGACACCCATCCAATGGAGGGGATAGGAGCTATCAACCTCCCCATGGATGGAAGAAACTTAGCTACTGATTCCTCTCCAATGAGTTTATCACCATATCAGCTTTGAAATGAGGACTCTAAAGTGGTCACCTAAACTTCTCCTTAGATAAAAGCTTTCCAAGAAGTTATGCTGATCTCCTTATGCATGCAAAGAAATATGCCTAAGTTGAGGAGAGTCATGTTCCCTATCAAAAGGAGGAAGAAAAAAAGGAAAGCAGTGGGCATGTAAGGAAGAAACTTGCATTCAATCGAAAGCCACCAAATCATTAAAGAATCCAAAGCCAAATTATCCTATTTGATAATTTACCAACTATACCCCCTTGACTACTTCTCGATCTCAAATTCTAATGGAGATTAAGAACAAATATTTTTTACACTAGCCACTACCTTGAGAGGTCTACTAGAGCAAATGGACAAGAATAAATACTAATGCTTTCATAGAGATCATGATCATGATATAGAAGATTATTGAAAATTAAGGTAGGAAATTAAAGATCTGGTCCATTGCTACCTCAATAAAATATCAGAGGCCAGAAGAAAGAAGAGACTTATCGGATACATGTGAAGCAAGGACTCGAGTTGAGTAACTTGCCATCACCGGGATAGTTGGAGTGATCACAAGCAGAGGGGCAGAAAAATGGTGTGGGAAGCCACCCAAAAAAGGGCATTGGTCAATGCTGAGCAATACTTTAGCTAAGAATATTATCATATTTTCTATTAATAATGCAAAGAAAATTCAAACCCCATATAATGATACGATCATCATCTCCATGACAGTGGCCAACTATGATATAAAAAGAATTTTGGTTGATAATGAAAGCTCTATCGATATCTTGTTCTATAATGCATTCCAGAAAATGAAATTGCCACTTGAAAAACTGAAAAGGATAAATAACCTACTCATCCGTTTCTCTGCAAACTCAGTTGTTACAGAAGAAGAGATTCTCTTATTAGCAATTGTAGGATGGCCACCAAAGTAAGCAACAATCCTACTAAATTTCCTGGTCACCCGAGTACCATCAACATAGAATGTTATTCTCGGATGACCAGGCTTAAATACATTAAGGGTAATAGTCTCTACCTACTACCTACTAGTTTGTTTCCTAACCAAGCATGGAGTTGGGGAGATCAAAGGAGATCAAATATTAGCAAGAGAGTATTTTCTTACATCTGTCAAGATCCTAAAATAAATTGAGGCTCCACTGACAAATGAGCTAGATTCTAGAGGAGATGTCACCATAAATAAAGGGGAGCCCACTGAGCAATTAATAAGTATTCTTCTAAGAGATGACATGGATAAAACTGTATAGATCGGATATCTTTTGTCCCTTGAAGTCAAAGAATGGCTAATCCTATTCCTTTAAGCCAATGCCAACATCTTTGCCAGGATAGCCACTGACACGCTAGGCATAACTGCCTATATCATCATCCATAAACTTAGTGTGGCCTTCACTATCCCTTTGTTAAGCAAAAGAAGAGAAGTTTTGCTCTAGAAAGGTAAAGGGCCATTGAAGATAAAGTAGATAAACTTTTAAAAGTAGGCTTCATCATGACAACTCACTACCCAGACTAGATAGCTAATGCGGTCATGATCAAAAATAAAAATGATAAGTAGAGAATCAGCATTGATTACACTGATCTCAATATAGCCTATCTAAAGGATAGCTACCTTCAGCTAAGAATTAATCAATTGATAGATGCTACGTTTAGGCATAAATTATTAAGCCTTATGGATGCTTTTTCAGGAAATAGTTAGATTCGAGTGATGGAAGAAGATGAAGAGAAGATGGCCTTTATGACTAAAAAAGGGCTTTACTATTATAAAATGATACCTTTTGGATTAAAGAATGCTGGAGCTACTTACCAGCATCTAGTCAATAAAATCTTCAAAAATTAGATCAGAAGAAATATGGAAGTCTATGTGGATGATATACTTATTAAAAGTATAAAGGCTAATCGTCACATAGCCAATCTGGAAGAAGCCTTCAATGCACCGAGGTGAGATCAAATGAAGCTCAATCCAGATAAATGCATATTTGGTGTCAAATCAGGAAAGTTTTTAAGCTTCATGGTGACTCAAAAAGGAATCGAAGCCAACCCCAAAAAAATCTGAGCACTTTTAAAAATGAAGTACCCCTGGAACAAAAAAGAGGTCAATTCCTAACTGGTCGAATTGCCTCGCTCAATCGATTTATCTCTTGATCTACCAAAAATTGCTTGCCATTCTTTAAGTCATAAGGCATACCGACAACTTTGAGTGGTTGGAAAACTATCGATTAGCTTTTAAAGATCTGAAAAGGTATCTTGGATCTTTTCCATTGCTATCAAGGCCAAAAGAAGGTGAGCAACTTTACATTTACTTATCTATTTTTTCTAGTGCTATTAGCTTTGTTTTAGTAAGAAAAGATATAGGTGTATAAAAGTCCATCTATTACACCAACAAAATATTAAGAGACATGGAAGTAAGATATACCAAGGCAGAGAAGATGATCTATGCTCTTGTCATCATATCAAAAAGACTTCAGCCATATTTTTAGTCTCATTCTATTGTTATCTTGATAGATCAGTCTTTAAAGTCCATACTTCGAAGACCAGACACATTGGGGTGTCTAGCTAAGTGGGCTATCAAATTGAGAGAATTTGATATTGAACACAAACCTCGTCCTAGTATGAAAGTTCAAGTTCTTATAGATTTCATTGTTAAATGCATGATATATGATGAAGAAAGGATAGAAAAGAGATCGAAAGAAGAATTGACCACTCTTTCTTGGGTTCTACATGTTGATGGAGTCTTAAATGCCTAAGAAAGTAGAGCCAAATTAATTCTCACAAATCTTGATGGGGTAGTAATGGAGTATACCCTAAGATTTGGCTTTAACACCACATCACTAATAATGGGGCCAAATATGAAGCATTAATTAATGGTTTGAGAATAGCCAAAGAGATTGGAATTGATTGGATTAAATTTCTTTCTGACTCTTAACCAGTCATCGAACAAGTACAGGGAGAGTATGAAACTAAAGAGCCAATTATGATCAAATACCTTTAGAAGATTAAAGAGTTATTCTCAAAATTTAAAGTTTTGAAAATTCAACAAATTCCTAGATTAAAAAATACTCGAGCAAATACTTTATCATATCTTGCCACATCAGAATACTTAAATCCTCAAAAAGGGATCTTTATAAAATACTTGAAAACTTCTAGCATCAAAGAAGTCTCCACTATTGTATAATTAGAATACGAGCCAAGCTAGATTGATCCATCAATCAAATTCCTCGATAAAGGAGGTCTTCCAACAAATGAGAGAAAAGCCTAAGGAATTAAAAGATAAGCCCTACGGTACATCCCCCTTAACATGTAGCTTTATAAAAAAATATTTTTAATATCTCTACTCCAATGTCTGTATCCTTTTGTATTAGACTATACCATTTAAGAAGTTCATAAAGGCATCTGTGGTAGCCACATAGGTGGAAGACCTTTGCTTATTTACTTACAAAGTTCTCAGACAAGAATTTTACTAGCCTACTATGTAACAAGATACTATGGACTTTATCCAAAAATATGATCGGTGCTAGAAGTTTGCTAATATCTAAAGAAAGCCTTCGATGCTAATCATTCAGATTCTAGTCCTATGGTCATTCAATATGTAAGGAATTGATATCCTTGGATCTTTTTTAATGGCAATTGGGCAACAAAATTTCTTAATAGTGGTGATTGACTACTTCACCAAATGGATGGAAGTTGAACCCTCGATCTAGATAACTAAGAAAAAAGTTGAAGACTTTATCTGGGAGTCCATAATCTATCAATTTTGATTTTTCATTTATAATATCTCTGATAATGGAAGGCAATTTAACAATATAAGATTTCAAGAATTTTACTCGAATCTGTATATTAAACAAAGGTTCATTTCAGTAGGGCACCTACAATCCAACAAAGACCAATCAGACATTTCTTCAAGGCTTGAAGTCTACACTTGATTGAAAGAAAGGCCTCTGAGTTTATGAGTTAGATAGTATTTTTTGATAGTATCGAATAACTCCTCATGCCTTAACTAATGAAACACCTTTCAAATTAACTTTTGGGGTAGAAGCAATCAGTTCTTTGGAAATCAACTTGGTTTCTAACAAATAAAGGGATATGATAAAAATACTAATTAAGATAGACTACAAGCAAGCCTCGACGTTTTGAAAAAAGTCTGGAAGAAAGCCTATATTAGGATGGCACTTATAAATAGAAAGTTGCCCAATACTACAACTCTGGAATCAAAACCAAAGTCTTCCGATAAGGAGATCTTGTTCTTCAACAAGCTAAAGCCTTAAAGCCTACAGAGCAAGAGAACCTCACACCTAATTGGAAAGGGGCCTATAAAATATCAAAGGTTATTAACCTAGAACATATAAATTAGAAAACTTAGATGGAACTCCAATCCTAAGATTATGAAATTTTGATAATTTGAAAAAATATTATTTATAAATTCTTTTCTTTCAAGAAGATATCTTTCTCTTATTTTTCAAAATAATCGAGTAGAGAGCACAGGCATTGCCGAAACTTTTGATTAGGTATTCTCAAAGTGATCGGGTGGAGGCCACAGGTATTATCTAAACTTTTAATCAGGTATTCTCAAAGTAATCAGCTAGAGGGCACAAGCATTATCCAAACTACTAATCAAGTATACTCAAAGTGATTGGGTAGAGGGCACAGGCATTGTCCAAACTTTTGATCAGGTATTTTCAAAAAGATTGGGTAGAAGCACATGCATTATCTAAACTTCTGATCGAATATTCCTAAAAAGATCGAATAGAGGGTACAAGCATTGTCTAAACTTTCAATCAATTTTTTTCAAAGTGATAAGGTAAAGGGCACAGGCATTGTCCAAACTTTTGATAGGGTATTCTCAAAGTGATCATATAGAAGGTAGAAGCATTGCCCAAACCTTTGATTCTTTTTCTAGAGTGATTGAGAACAGGCATCATCTAAACTTTTGATCAGGTTTTTTTAATGTTGACTAAAGTGATCACAAAAGGCTTGAGTAGCCTATATGTTTTCTGAAAAATAGTGGTAGGAAAAAACTTATATGAAGCATATGTTCTCAAAGCTAATTAGAAAAAAACTTTTATGACTCAAAAAGTTCAATATTCATCCACTGAAACTAGTTAAAAGAATATAGTTGAATGATTGTCTAAATCTCATACAGATATTTCAAATAAATGCCTTAAAGCTCAAGAAGCAACATATATTTTTTTATAAATAGAAATAGTAAAAACAAGAATGCAAAAGATGAAGGGAATGGAATTCTTTCATAAATCTCAAAAAAAAATTTACAAAGTATGTCAATGAAATTCTTTCATTAATCTATATGGATTATGTCCATGAAAAAAGAAAAAATATATACCTATGTAATTCTTCTTTTTGACCTTAGAGCTTTTAGAGGTTTAGCAAGTGGAGGATCGAAACTTTTATGTTTCTCAGTACTTGAAGCCTTCGCATATTCCAAAGGTGGATCATCTTCGGCCAAGGAGCAGGAAGTTGCCATCTCCAATCTAACCTCCAAAGCAATCCTAGTAGTGTCTATGAATGTGTATGGGTCACTACCTAACACCTCCTTCATTAAGAACCAAGTATCCATATCTATTAATGTGAGAAAATTGAGATTTATATTCAGGAAGAATTCTTTTGCCTCCTGGATACATCTATTAAAATCTAGTTTGAAAGTGAAAAAGAAGATTCCTAAGTTCTTGGTGATGGCCACGCACATCCTCAGATCTACTTTAGATAACTTTGGTGTCATTCTCATAGCTTCAAAGGTAGTTATCTCCTTGCTAGCCAGTTCCCTGGCTGAAGGCCTTGGAAGATCGCCAACCACTTTTTCTGGGTATGCCTTATATTAAGTCAATTATTGATGAAGGCTCTCGACCTCTTTTCCAAAGCCTTTGAAAGGAATTCCAAGTTTCTCCCCAGATATAGGTAGCACGTTGATAACCTTATCATGCTACGATGACTACCAAGTTGCTATAAGCTGTGCAAGTGATTCCGTACGACTGTATACATTCAAAAAATTAGAGAAGTGGGAAAAAAAAATACTGGTTGAGAATAGAAGTTTCATTGCTTCAAATATCTTTTACAAGACAATTTCTCAAACTCCTAATGAAAGAAACAAAAGTACAAGAAGAAAAATAAAAACAAAGTATAAAAAGCCTTCATACTTTCACTACTTGATTAGTTGGAGCTTTTGGCTGGACATCCATAGGCGCTTTCATCATCTCAGTAGTGGTCACGACCTTTGAAGTGGATGGTAGAGGGGCTTCAGCAGATATGCTGGCATCTTGCACCTCTGTTGCATCCTCTATCATTGGGTTGGTAATACTTAGGATAAGGAGAGCAATATCAATGGTGGGGAATAGTTCCCTCACCTTATTCTAGGAGTCCCTGAATCCCTCATGGAAAACACTCAGCAACCCCTTGATAAGTCATCCAAAAAGTCCTTGAATTATTTATATTCTTCAACAGACTTCTTCTTTATTTCTTTGATCTCCAATCTCTTCTTCTCTTGGAGTTTTCATATGGAAGCTTGATTTGTTTCAATCTCCTTATTAGCATCATAGAGGGCAACCTTCATATGGTTTATTTCTTTAGAGGTTGCAACCACCAATTTAGTCTTTTAGGCTTTAGCAGTATCAGCCCATGCCTCGATGGATCAACCCATGCCTTAGCGGCCTTTGCCTGGGCATCGGCAGCTTTGAACTAATCGGCAACCTTCTTCGTTGCTTCCTTGGCCACTAACAACCTCCTTTATAAGTCATTCCTTACTCCATCATATGTGATAAGGAAGTTCCTGAGATGACTGATATTAGAGAGAAATTAGAAAAAGAAGTAAAATGATTAATTTAGAAGGAAGGAAAAAGAAGTAGAAGAAAAAAGAAATAACCAAATAAAGGGTAGCTACTCAAAAAATCTTAAGATAGTAGTTGCCAAGAACTTGGGAGAGTGTATGTGCTTCCTACTTCACTCTATCAACAGGAAGGAGAATCATCTCTAGTAGCTTTTGAGCGAGTCTTGGACTCCTCTCTCTTTTTTGGAATAATGTGCCCCTCTTGAGCACTCGAGGACTATTTGATAGTGGTAGGGAGAGGTGGTCAGATAGTTTCCAATGATCTGGTTAGGCTAGCCATCGAAGGTGATCGGATAGCATCTGATAACCTTGTCAGACTAGTTATTAGAAGAGTGGGCATCAATGCCTCCATTGGAGCAGGAGATCAGCTGCTCGTTGACATTGACATACTTGATGAAGACACCAATAGTGGTTCATCAAGTCTTTTCTTTTTTGCCTCTTTAGTATCATTTAATCTCTTCCTTTTGGATGCCACCTTCTGGACTCTATCCAAATTGATCTTCATCTTTATAGACACAAGTTCTAAATAGTGATTAAGTGTTCAATGAAATCTGACAAATATACAAGAATAAGAAAAAATAATAATAATTTTAAGTGATCGAACATACTATGGGGACTAACCAAGCTAATGCCTGTTTCATACAAGGCCTAATCGATTAAGAAAAATTTGAACTCCAAAATGTGGACCTCAAAAAGTTTATGATAGTGCTCCAAGTCTTCTTCTAAGAGAGTTTTATCATAATTGGGCTAAATCCAAGCTCTATCTAAGGAGGACCTAAACCTAAAGATTGTTCTAAAAAAATATAGAAGAACCTATTCTTCCACCCATATATAGAAGATAGAATACCCTCTACAAGTTTACAGGATTGTCTATGGGCAAAGTAATATCACTTCTTATCATATGGATGAGATTTTAACATGAAAATGGCATAGAACAAGGAACATCTTGGTTCTATTCTAACAGAATTATAAATGAGGATAAAGCTTATAATCATCCTAAAGCCATTTAAGAAAAACTGGCTTGGAGTTACTTTATAATAGTCTAGAACATTTTTGATGAAGGGATGAAGAGAGAACTATATTCTAGCTTGAATGCATTCTCATAAAAAGCAACATACCTAGATGTAGGAGACATAACCCTATTATCAAAACCTGGTATGGTCATCCTAATACTATCTAGGACAAAGTACTTATTCTTAAGTCTTCTAAGGTCTACTTCCTTAATCTCAGACCTTTCCTAATCCAGGCCCAGGGAGGCCCTCCTATGATGTTTAACAAGAGCACTAAAAGGAGCAAGGTGCCCTTCCTCAATTGGGACTATACTGACTATGGTCGCGATGGGGTCAACCCTAGAAGTTTTCACTTTCCTAATAGCTCTTTGCTCGTTGGAGGTCAAGGCTACAAGTGGGAAGACTAAAGTAAAACGAAAGCTAAAAGTTTCTTACTAGAAATGATGAAATCCTAAATCTCCTTGAATAAATAAAAAAAGCCCTGAAGAGAAGTTGCATGTTTATTCACTTGGAGACAAAAACAAAGAGGCAAAAGACAATGGATTTAGATTGGACAAAAAAAATCACTATTTATAATGATACTCAATGGTTTGGATTAAATCACTCACTATTGGGATGCTAGCTATGTTGCTCAATCTCTTCTCTTCGCGACACATGGGTTACCCTTATTGGCTGGGAGCAAGTCTCACGGATCGAGAGGTCATTATTATTTTGAAAGCCACCTGCTACCAAGTCTACCTATGTTTTTATAAAAAAAGTGCATGACATTAAATATCGTATGGCAGAATGATGGCATAAATAATTATTTATTTTTTCTCTCACCAAAAGTCAATGAGAACTCATTATCATACTATCAACTTGAATTGAGTAAATCATCTCGAACTCGGAAGTGCAAGGCAACTATTACAAAATAAGATGACCTATCATGAGTAAAAGCTAGTAAGCAAAAAAGTATTCAGCCAGTAACTAATCACGTACTAGAGCATAAGATGCCCGATGGCTAAGAGCCGATCACTTATAAAGGCACAGGATATTCGATGACCAAGAACCGATCATTTATTGAGACACAGGATGCTCGTGTTGGTTTTCTCTCAGGAATAGGAAATTGTAATTAAACAAGCATCAGCAGCCTGTCACAGCGGAAGCAGATATAAAAATAATTTATATCCAATCATGCAATTCATAAATAAATCTAATTTATTTATTATAAATTTCTAACATGCTGAATAACATGAAAAAATATTAGATCTAAAATAAAAATTATTTTAAGTACAAAAAACTTACCTTGATCGCTATCCAGGCTTGCTTTGAAAAGCATGCAGATCCGCTATTGAAAAGCCAGGATTCTATCGGAGCCACGCAATCGCTCGGCCTCTACTGGTATCCACACGAAGCTCTCACAATAGAGTCGTAGAAGGCACCAGATTGCTAGATCCTTGCAGCCCTTTCCTCTTTCAGCAAATTGTTCGCTTTAAAAACTATGCCTATCTGAATCCGGATCGGCTTTCAGCTTTTGTCTTGCAATCAGAGTGCAAGACTTTTGGACCTCTTACTATCTACTTCCTTTTTTATGGAAGACCTCTCAACATTCTTGAAGATCACAAGGAAGAAATAAAATGGAAAGGAGAGAAGAAGAGATGGCACCCTGGAGAGAGATTATCTGGAGAAGACGCCCAAACTTAATTCATGCCAAAAGAGAGAGTAAGTTCGGCCACCCCTCTCTCTTCTCCCTTTTATAACTTTCACGGTAAATCTCCCCAAATATTACATGCCATGATCAAAGGAGTTTGGTTTGGTTTAGGTTTGAATTTTAAGAGGAGTGGAAGAGAAGGACTCTTCCCTCTCTTAATTTCTCCATGCCTAAACTCTATTACCTCCCTCTTTATTTTGTCGTACAAAATTTTCTTCCAATTCTCCATGCCAAAATGGGATAAGCCTCTTTTAATTCTCCACCCCTAAATAAAAGGAAGTAGATTTATCTGGTTTAGGTCTTAAGAGGAGAAGAAGAGAAGGACTCTTCCTCCTTTCTTATTCTCTCATGCATAAACACAATTACCACCCACTTATTCATGCCAAAACTCTTTTGTCGCCCAAAATAAATGGGACCCACTAGGTTGGCATGTGGAGGGAGGGGGAGACAAGAAGAGAGAGTCCCAGTCTAACTGGACTCTAGGTCTTGGTCCAAATGTAATGGTTTTATAATCAAACTGAAGACGATTTTAAATCCGATCGAACCATTTCGAAGCAGACATTGACCCGATTAGGATTAATTAATTGAGTATAACTCAATTAAATTAAATCTAATTTAATTTAATTAATAATTAATCCATAATTAATTAATTGTAACATTTATAATTAGGTCAAATATTAATTGTAACACTTACAATTAAGTCCAAATTGATTTGCTGATTGGTTACCAGAGATCCTGATGTGTGTGACCCCTCAGGTCCTATCCTATCTGGTAATGAGACATGCTATAATCTTCATTATACATCATCGAAACTCCTTTCGATGGACTGAAATAATTTCAGCTCAACCCTAATTAGGATCATCGATCCGAGAATGATCCTAACAGGTTCTCATAATCCACCAGTGACACCTAGCAGTATGTAGTGGAAACTCAGCAGAATAAGATTGGAACCCCTAGGTGTAGTCACCATGTGATTTGGTTCCTTTATCATAATCCCGACATGATGTTGGTTATGGATACTTGTCAAACCCATCAGTCATATGCTTAACCTAATCGACTCGAGTCCAATTATGATACTAATGAAAACACCTTTTCATTATCACTCTGCTATGGCCATAGACTTCTGGACTTAGTCTCATTAAGCTTGCATAGGATTATACCTTACTACTAAGGCTGATAGATCCCTACAAGTGAACACCCTACTCCTACAATAAACTTACTACAGCCAACGAACACCGCAAGGTCCCGTATAGATAGGAACCATGTGATTGTGCTGTCAAACTACAGCAACCTTATCATAAGTAGCCAAGACACTCTAGGTCAAGAAACTATTCACACAACTACAGCATCAGGAAGTTATCGACGAGTGAGTAGTCATCCATATAACTTCCTGTACTTAGTCACGCTCAGTACCATTGATCTCTATCAACTACCTGCACTCTCACTCCAGTATCACCACACTGTAGGTCAGAGACTCATCTACCCTAAAAGGAAGTGATATGTGCATTGATTTTAATGGATTAATCACCGTCCTCGTGATATTCCAACAATCGGGAGAATTTAGGAGTTAATTTATAAAGACACATGTCTCAGATTCTCAACTCTTGAGAATATGTGTCATTGTCCATTAACTCCATGGACGATTCATAGACACAATAATATGAATGAAACTAATGCCCTTTATTAACAAAGAAGAATTAAGTACAAAGTTAATGCCCTAATAATTACAATATGTCAAGCCTACATGGTCAATGGTCAGGAGCCTATTACTTATTGAGGCACAGGATGCTTGATGGCTAAGAGCCGATCACTTATTAAGGCATAGGGTGCCTAATGGCCAAAAGCTGATCATTTATTAAGGCATAGGATGCCCGATGGCTAAGAGCTGATCATTTATTAAGGCACAGGGTATCAATGGCCAGGAGCCGATCACTTATTAAGGCACAAGATGCTCGATGGCTGAGGATGCAAAACACTTAATGGCCAGTAGCTGATATATCATCAAAGCATAGGATGCTTAACTACTCATCAAACATGTGCCACCACTTACCTAAGCCAGGTACAAAGTTACGTAACTTTATTTAACATGAAACATATCTCTTTAAGTTATTAGAACCATTACAATAATATTGGAAAAGTGGTTATTCAACAAGTTTAGTAGACCACTTAACAAACTACTTCAGAAACTAATCTTTTAATGGACTAACTGATTTAACAACTTCTTAACAATGTAACTACCTCATATAATGCTACAACTGCCTAACCAACTCGATCCTAAATTTTTATAAATAAGGGATCAAGAGGAACTCTAGGGGACTATTTTTCTAACTCTCTCTATTTTCTTCTCACTCTTTTCTCTTTTTAAGTTAACTTAAACATCGGAGGATCCCCTGTTGGAGAATTTTCATCAATTTCTCCAATGATAAGGATTCTTTTGTAGGTCAAGGAACTGATCATATCCACTATGGAAGTTGTCATCTAGCTTCTAAAAGGATCTCTTGAAACTCCAAAAAGCTCGAAGCTACTTCAATACATCCAGTTTTCCAAGCTTGGAGAGGAGCTGCAATAACACTCAAAATCTATCTTTTTTTTTAATTAATAATCGAACACTATTTTTATACAAGGAGCCTTTGAAGATGCCATAAACATGTTTAAAAGCAAAGGGGATATTATTATAATATTTTAACCCTACCTCTCAACAACTAAAATTTGAGTTCCCTATTAATTCTTAGAATGTTTTAAGAAATGACCAAAAACAATGGCAAAAATGGATACACCTACTCTCTGTCTTGTGATAGTCATGGTAGTGCTACGTATGGCTTCGACATACACAATAATTTCTTGGCTCCCAGTCATAGCGATTGTAATGGCACCAGTGATGATGAATTAAACCTTTAAATCCATTAATGAAAAAAGAAGGAACAAAATCACCTTCAAACCACTTTTTTTTAAAAAATAAAATAGAGTGAGTATATAAAATAAAAGGCCCACCTTGTCAACTCTTTGGAACCACCAAACAAAAAAACAAGTGTGCATGCCTATATCTATTTTGGCTCTCCATCTTGCATTCATCTTTTCCTCCAACAACTCAAAATAATCAAAAGTAACCAACGGTAGTGCCCATGACCACCTTAGCTTCCCTTCTTGAATATTCTGATGATTCTAAATCAGTCATGTTCAGTAATGGATGTGAGGCAACACCATAAGAGACCATACAACCATTGCTACCACCATAGTTATATTAGTGAGAAGCATCCTTTACCAATAATGCAATCCAAGAATTATGGAGATATTGACAAGAATCATCCAAAAATCATGAAGAATCAAGCTAAGAAATTATTTCAATACAAAAATTGTTTCTTTGCAATATGAAAATATACCTCTTGTGTAAATTATTTTCTTCAATAATGTTAATCAACTATACTATAAATTCATAAATAATGAAAAAAACTATGTGTGGCCTTTTATCGAAAATATCTAGTCTCAATAATTTCTTCATGGTAACAGAGCCTTTTGCTTAAACAAGCCAATGATCCAATTTTCCCTCTTCATGGCTAAAAAAACCTCTTCAAGTGCCACCAATCTTATGATTGTATCCAACACTACCTCTTCAAGCCCAAACCTCTTCAAACCCAAACCTCTTCAAGTGTTCCCTCTATCCAAAAAAACTTAATTTCTATTCCTAAATCTTGCAAAACAAATCAAGATTCTACAGAATTTTTTTTGATTATTTTATGGTGAACGATTTGCCCACTGGTGCAATTCAAACTTGAGACCTAAATAACAATGATGTTTATGAGATTCCATCCTCAGTGCATGTGTCTTAAACTTGGCCACTAGCTATGGTATTTGTGCATCATTGTTTGACTAGCATAAGCATCTTGGATTTCCTTCCACTCAAGTTCTTTAATATCTTTTGAGGTCTAGTTGACTACCTCCTTTTCAAAGTCCACTCCTACTTCACTTTATAATTCATGTCAATGTCATTAAAGCTATTGACTTCCCTTTGATGTATCAAGTTTGTTAAGAGGAAATTGATGTATGGGATCCATCACCCATGCAAACTATTGATGGGTTCAATTATCATGTAATTTTTGTAAACCATTACACCAAATATATATGGTTTAATCCCATTAAAAATAAATTTGATATATTTCCACTATTTTCAACATTCAAAAAATTAATTGAAATTTATTTTTGAACTTCAATTATTTCAATATACTTGGATGGGGGCAGTGAGTTTCAATGACTTTTTTTTTTTTCATCTCATGATATTACTCACATTCAAACCCCTCCTCACACACCCCAACATAATGATTCAGCGAAGCATCATCATAGGCATATTGTTGAAACTGAACTAACACTATTACATCAAGTATTTCTTTTTTCATCCTTTTGATCTTATACTTTTCAAATAGCCATCTATTTAATTAATCACCTACCCATACGTGTTCTTAATTTTAAATCACCTTTTGAAGCTCTATATACTATCCATCGATCTCATACTAAACTTTGTGCCTTTGGGTGTCTATGTTATCCCTAGCTAAAGCTATACACTGAAAATAAACTTGATCCTAAATTTAAACCTTGTTTTTTTCTTGGTAATTTATTTCATCAAAGGGATTATAAATGTCATAATCCTAGCACCAAGAAAATTACATTTCTCCTCATCTTATTTTTTATGAATCTATATTCCTTTTTTCCTTGCATTCTCAAATCTCTTCATGTGATTCCTTGGACATCTCTACCTAGTTGCCTTTCTCACAAATCAGCTCCGATCCTTCTCAATTTGCGGTACTCACTTCAACCAACCAAAGTCAGTTGCCATTCTTGAGCAATAACATGTTCTTGTATGATACTTTGCATGAAGCATCTCAACCTCCATCGACATCACACTCAAGGTCCCCAAGTGTAGCTCCTCCTCCATTGCAATTGCATGGCAATGCTTCATCTCCAAGTAATTCTTCTTCTTCACCTACAAGTCTTTATCATGTGTCCCTAAGTCCTAATTTCTCACCTTTGCCAGCCACCCATGAAATGCCCAACCATCCCTCTTCCTCCTAATCATCTCCTATTTCCACCTCCACCCCAGTACCACAACATATATATCCAATGATTGCAAGGTCTCAAAATAATATCTTCAAATCAAAATATTATACAATGTCACCAATCATCAATCCCCTTCCCCCTCCTCAAGAACCAACATGCATATCTCAAGCTCTAAAGAACCCTAACTAGCGAACTAGAAAGTCAAATGAATTCAATGCTCTTCTTTGGAATGGTACTTAGAATTCTCAACAAAATCAAAATATAGTAGGATATAAATAGATCTTTCATATCAAATGAAATTCCAATGGTAGTATCGCATGTTGTAAAGCAAGACTTGTTGCCAGGGGCTTCCACCAAAGACCTGGCCTTGATTATCATGATATATTCAATCTAGTGGTAAAACCAACTACAATCAAAGTTGTTTGCTATATTGCTTTACCAAAAGGATGGACACTTTAATAGCTAGATGTGAATAATACCTTTCTACATGGTAGTTTTACTGAAGAGGTTTATATACAATAACCACAAGGTTTCATTGATCTCCCTTTGCCTACACATGTTTGCCGACTTAAGACAGTCATCTACGAGCTCAAACAAGCTCCTTAGGTATAATATCAATCTCTTAGCACATTTATTATTGAGTATGGCTTTATTCAATTAAAGTCTTATTCTTCTTTTTTTATTTATTCTCATGGTGGTATTACTACATATTTTCTTCTCTAGGTGGATGATTTAACTCTCATTGGCAATAATAAATCATTTTCATGCATATTTGTACAAGCACTTTAGAAAAATTATCTAAAAGAACTGGAGGACCTTTAATATTTCTTAGGTTTTGAAGTTCTACCTACATTCTCTTGGTCTTTTTCTCTCTTAACACAAGTACATCCAATATTACTTAATTGTATGCATATGCTTAGAGCTAAAGAAGTTGCTATTCCACTACCTATGATCAATTTTCCTAGTTTCATGATAGTTCTTCTAGAGTTGAAGCCACTAAATATAGACATTATAAGAAAATTGTTTATTAATGATGGCTACATGCCATCACTAATATCAAGTTTATAATTGTTAATACTATTAGTGATCGCATGCCATCATTATTAATCCATCGAATAAATCCTTATCGTAATTAACTGTTATTAGCAATAGCTTTTTCAATGTCATTAATAGTAGTTATTAGATATGGCTATTAGTGATGGTAATTGCCACCACTAATAATATTTTCATTATTTAAAAATAATAAAATTTTCAAAAAATATTTATGATCAAAAAATACCATCGCTAAAAATAGCAGCCATCGGTAATTACTGTCGCCAAAGCCATCACTAAATTTTTTTAAAATTTTTAAAAAGTAGCAATTTAAGAAATTTATTTTGAATCAAATAATAAATAATTATAGTTCTTAGACCATATTAAAAGTAAATTAACAATTAACAACCATAATTATAAATAAAAAATCTAATTAAATTATATTAAAAAGTATAAAAATTTATGCTATTTTATAAGTAAAAAAAGTAAATATATAATATCAAAATAAAAGAAAATCATCTAAGATCCCCTAGATCATCGTTTTCCTCTTCCTCATGCTCTTGTATGTCCTCTGTGGTAGTTGGCAAATGAGAGTCGGATGCCCAACATCTTGTAATAAAGAAAAATAAAATATTATTAATAAGTTTCTAAGTATAAAGATTTAAAATAAGTAAAGAAATTTATTAATAGACTTACCGATTGTAATAGCTACGATAATGAGGCTAATTGATTACATAGATATGGGTCCTAGAGAAGCTCAATGACCATATCACAGATGGCATCTCGGAAGCTCTAAGGTCGCTGGACAAGAACACAGCTCATAATATCCTTGATGTGTGTATCACTTCATATCTAGGTCATCAAGGCTTAAGATAAGGACATCGAAGAGTATCAAGCTATCGGAGGGTCGAAGCTATGGCCAATCCTATGATCTGGCTCATATTTACCCCTCATGTAGTATAGAGCCATCCCTCAATGTCAAGGAGGGGCTGAGAGGATCAGTCCTCATCGTGTAATGCTACGACATACTCCATATAATCCACCTAAATAGTTTATAAATTGATTAGTCCAATTATATATATCAGTATATATAAAAATTAATACTTAAAGTTTTAGTTCTTACTATGATACATTGAGATCTCGGATCTAAATAATCACCACTCCTCTTGGACTGTTATGTCGCCTCCCACAACTATAATTGACCTGGTGCATGACCCAATCTATAAAATTTAAATCATAAAAATAAACTAATTAAAAAATACATATCATCAATTTAATATAAAATTAATATAATTTATAGAATTCTTACCAATTTATTGACCATCACATGCATGCCAACAAAGCCACTAGTATGTTTAATCGAATCCTGCTAGTGGTACAATTTTATCATGCCCTCTATCTCATACTAGAACACTCTTACTCCATAGGTCATAGAGGGCCTCCTATATGTCTGCATGCATCTAGTGATCCCTGAAAGACTTCCAATTTGATGCTAACTCAAAACTGGAATGCATTATGGTGATCTGCCTAAGACTGTGCAGCCCATCCCGAAACCTACGTGTCGCCACCTCCTCGAAGATTGGATGGCCAACCACCTTAACTTGAGGAGTCTCGAATTGGAGTACTTCTATAAGTAGAAGCAAGCTTGTATTAAGTAAATAAAATATAAATATTTCATAAATTTAAAAATTAAATATATTTAACTTAACAAGAATATCTGTAAGGCTGCATCATGAGCCTCCAACAGCCAACTAGAGAACTTGTTCACCAATCCAAACATCAATTAGTGAATAATCCTAGTAACCACCAGAGAAACTCTAGGTTCTCTAAATGTACTGCAAATTTAAAATTTAATAATAAATGTTAACTTTATAAGGATTAAATTTTAAATATATTATTATGAAGATGTAGCACTTAAGAGTGGCTCTGAATGTAGATAAGCTCTCTATCCTTTGATCAAATCAAAGGTGCTTGAGCCGGGTGGGTCCTCGACTATAGCATGGAGTCTAAGATGAGCCGGTCACTGATACCCATGACGGTGGGGTCACTAGTGACCCTATATCCTTTGAACCTGATCAAAGAATATCTAATATAAAGACTATTATATTGAAAAATAAAGTATAAAATAATATAAAAAATATCTAAAGTTTTTGAGTTTACCATGTGGTATGAGTTGTGTAGAACCATGGAGCTAGCAGCATGATCACCCTCTCCTTAAGAGCTCTATCTTCTAGAGTTCTCTCCTCGACTAGTATGGCTTTAGCCTTTGGAAGACATGATGTATAATTTTTAAAAATAAAAATAAATAGATTCATCAAATTAATTATACAATTATGGGTGGCAATGCAAGGACTTAGCACTACTCATTGGTCTTTTTAGATGTTTGATACCATTCAGATTCATTTTCCAATTCATCCTCTTCTTCCATTTCTTCATCTTCTTCCTCCTCTTCCATTTCTTCATCTTCCTCTTCTTTCTCTTCTTTCTATTCTTGGATAGGATTGCCCCCTAAAATAAACTTTGTATAATCTATCTCCTCATGTTGGCCATCATGTAGGAGAATTCTTGGAGATTTCAACTCCACATCTATATAGGATTGATAAACTCCCAATATTTCATCCTCCAGAAAGCATTTTGGTAAATGAAGCTCTTCTTCTTCTTCTTTGAGTATGTAATAAATGGCTCAAGATTTAATCTTATATACAGCCCACCAATATTTCCTTCCTCTCTTCCTTGATGGAAAAGGATTATAATATACTTGAGTAGCTTGGTGAGCTAGTATAAATGGCTCATTGAGATATGCTTTTGATCCATGTTTGATTTCAATAAGCCCATACCATGGATCAACCTTCATACCATTGTTATTATCAAACCATTGGTACTTAAATAAAATGATACTATTACCTCCAATATAGGTCAACTTGATCACTTCGAAGATTCCATAGTATTCACTCTCTGACTCTTCCCGCCAGCTGCCCTTTGTGCACATACCACCATTCATTGTGCTCTTATGATATCCATATTCATAGGTATGAAATTTAAAACCATTAACATTACAATCATTATAACATGTTATGTATTTTACTGACCTATAACATAATAGTCTTAACTTTTTAGAATAAAGTCCCTCCATTGCATGACCTACATATTTAAAAGAATAAATTTTTAAAAAATCAAAAAATAAAAAATGACAATGGATACTTATCAGCCGATGGAACCAATCAAATCCTTTTTGTCCTTTCATAGGATGGGAGGAGACATTACATATCAAATTTGAATGGGAGCAAAGTTTTGTAGCACCGTACAGAAATTTCTTTCTCACTTATTCTCAAATTGTCTTATCTCAGCATCTTATCATATTTTCTAAACATACATAAGATTAGTATACTATAATAAGTAATTGAAGAGTTAGGATTGTGATGGATACTAAATATATAGGTCAACCTCCTTGTAGTTTAGCAAAACATATCTCTGCATGTTAAAATTCACCATCAGTTAAAACCTGGCAAACCTTGTGGCCAAATTTAGGAGCAAGAAAAGCAAATATTGAGATCTCTCACTTTGATCCCTCACCACCACTATCATTATTTTAACCAACTTGAGTCAACATTCTCTACACATTAGGATTAAAGTAGTGTTAACTAACATTTAAAATTTTTCTATTATGTAAGCTTCCATAATAGAATCTTCAACTCTTGGCTTATTTTTCACTTTCTTCTTAAGACTATGCATATATCTTTCAAATAGATACATCTAACTGTATTGCACTGGTCCCCCATCCTAGCTTCATATGCCAGATGAATCATGACTTGATCCATTGAGTAGAAGAAGCTAAGAGGAAATATCTTCTCTGACTTGGATATGGTCTCTACACTGCTAGCCTTAAGACTAGAGATATTATTGGTGGATAGTTCAGTACCATAAATATCTCTAAAGAAAAGACTATACTTGATCAAATAACTCTATATAGAGTTGGGAAGGAGATCACACCAAGCTAATGATAGTAATCGTTGCATGTAGACATGACTGTCATAGCTCTTTAGTCTATAGAACCTTCAATCTTTGACATTGACACACCGAGCTAGATTTTTTACATAACCATCTAGGAATTTAAGATTTTTATAACATTCATATATATCCTTCAACTGCTCCCTCATTAAGATATAAGATATTTTTGGCTTTAGAAATCTTTCAAGTGAAACCTCAACCAGAGGACATCTATATATGTTCTTCATATCTACTCGAGCCTTGGGATTATCCTTCATCTTGCCTTCGACATCCATAATAGTATAGAAAATATTATCGAATATATTCTTCTTAATGTATATGAAGTCAAGGTTATGACGGATCAAATTGGTGGACCAGTATGGCAACTCCCAAAAGATGCTATGCTTTATCCAGTATAAGTTCTATTGAACCTCCAAGATTTTTGCTTGTCAAATAGTATACCAAACTGAACTTTGTCAACTTGGGATATTCTTGAAACACTTTCATACCACTGAGACATGGGGGTGTACGATCCTTTATTTCTTTCAAAACTATCTCGCTGTTTTCGAAACAGATGATCCTCGAAAACAAATTGATGATGATAATCAAACCAGTAGGGCTTACAACCATGCTCAAGTTGAAATAATTTTATATTCTCCATGCTATATGAACTTACTAGATTTCCATGAGTAATCCATCCTTACATCATCCCATAAGTAGGAAAATCATTAATGGTCCACATTAGTATAGTCTTCATTACAAAATTATGTTCTTCGATGCATCAAAAGTACATATACCATTAGATCATAAGAATTTCAACTCATCAATAAGAGGCCTTAGATATATATCAATGTTTCTACTATGGTGTCATGGTCCAAGAATAACTAATGTAAGAAAAATGTTATATTCTTTCATGCACATCCTAGGTGAAAGATTATATGGAGTAATACAAACTGGCCAACAAGAATAAGGAACCACTACATGATTGAATGGTATAAACTAATCCATAGATAGATCTAGTCGGATAATGCATGATTCCTGAGCTATTGTCACCTGGATCATCATGGCCTATTGATGCGAGATGAACCTAAGACTGATATGAAAGCAGGAAATAATAGAAACTAATTTTTTTATATTTTTTAGAGATTTAGTTTAGAGGCTAAAATCTCAAAAAAGCAAGCAAAGACTAGCAGGCAACTAGTAATAAAAAGAATCAACATACCCGCATATGAACACATGCAAAATAATAAAAGCAGGACCTCAAGAATTAAGAAACCCCTGGTTAGGATAGCGTACCTTCAGTAAATCAGAAATTAGGAGGGGAAAGGATTTTACTAAGCACCGATTCAAAGATCCTGTCGATGATGGGGTCACATAGCACTCTGGATCGTCGCCTGGAAGATAAGCCTATAGTTCCTCGGATCTGGCTGCTATCTGGGATCGGTCCTGGAGGCAAAGAGGGCCTCCTCCTTGGAGATGAACACCTCAGGGATCCTACAAGAATCAAAGGCCAGTAAAAGAATGAATAAGAAAGCAAAAGAAAAGGAACTAGGGTTTAAAAGGATGGAATTAAGGTTGATTGAAGCTGGCGGCCTGGAGGAGGAAGAAAGCTCCTTGTTGTGGGTGGCTAGGGCTTCTTCTCCTTGGGCGTCTTAGGGTTTGGAAGGAGGTACTTGGGGTGGCCTGGGCTTGGAAGGATTAGGGCTCACAAATAACTCTCACACACCTCAACATAAGAGCACAGGCTAGCAAAATTTCAACAAAGTTTCATCATGAATAATAGATTGATTACAAGAGGGGGAGGGGTGGGGTATTTATAGATATTTTCCATGTCCTCTCCTTGTTAAGATAGAATTACAAAGTTGAGTGGGAGAGGGATTACAAATTTGCTTAAAACTAGGAGTATACAATTTGAATAGAAGTAGAACATAACTCCTTGTTTAAATTGGACTCCTCTCCTTCTTTGACTTGGTCAAGGGCCTCTTACTTGGGCTTGGATGCCAAGGTGGAATTGGGCTTGGACTTTGGGCAGCAAGGGCATCCTTCATTAGGCTTTGGGGTGGCCTTCAAAGGCTTGGGTGCATGGGCTTGATGCAAGGCTTGGGCGACCTCCATGGTTGGCGCATGGGCTTGGTCCATGGTTGGTGCATGGGCTTCGTACATGTCCCCTGGTGGGCTAGAAACTCCTGGGTACCATTTGTAATGTGGACTTAGGAAGGCCTGGGATGCCACAGGCTTCTGGGATTAAGAAACTTGTGGGCTAGGGCACCTGGAAGAAGAATATACCTAGAATCTTCAAGTAGAGAGACTTTATGGACCTCTACTTTGACTTCTGCTTTGGTGCTCCTCCTCTTATATAAATCTGGACTTGTATTGGACTAATACAACTTACAAGACTCACTTGGGCTACATAGAGGTTGAGATAACTCAACTTATTACAGGACTCAATTCAACTCAGCTGAGCTAACTTCATTACAAAACTCTCAACTGGACTATCTTTATTACAAAACTTGATGACAAAACTTGACACATTATTAAGGATTTAAAAAAATCCTAATCAGTAAACCAGATAGGGCCCAGTAATCTGTGTTAGATCCTGGTGCCCCCACCACCTGTAGCTCCAATGCATCACCGCTACATCGGGTGCGTCCTTCTCCCACCAGGAGCGCTCCCTCTTCCTAGGGGGTCGGCTCTTTGGCCCGCTCAGCCTGCAAAATAGAGGAGACCCAAGCCGGGAATTTCAGTAAGGATACTTCGACGATCAAGTCGGTAGAATGATTAAGAATAATAAAACCTCTGAGGCAGAGAGCTTGGGGGACTCGCCCCAGAGGGTGATAAGATGATAATGAATGAATAGAAGAAAGAAAGAGGGAATGGATAGAGAGGGGAGTGGGGAGGATCCTCGTCCGGTGCATCGCCATTGAGCTTTTGGTTGCTTGCTGAAATCTCTCCCCCTCCTGCTCACTTACCTTCTCACTTACCTTCCTCCTCTATTCTGGCTATGTCCCGGTGTCCTTCTTTGTGTGCCCTCTCATGGGGACGTTCCTCATCCATAGCTCGCTGCTTCTCCTCCTCCCCCCTCCCCTCGGACCGGTCCTTCCGAAGAAGGAGGTGGTCTGTGGGCCTCTTGGGGCCTCTTTTTCTCTCTTGGACTAGTCCTCCTTCCAGCCTTCAGTGAGCTCTCTGGAGAGCTCTCCTGAGAACTCTCTAGAAAACCCTCTCCTCCAGGACTCCTCTCTCCTATATTCCGAGAGTCCCCCCTCCTACTAGGGGTGTCATTTTCTTCTTAAGAGGGGCAGGCACTGTGCCACTGAGCCCCGTGCTATGATAGGAAGTTTCCATTCCTGGAGGGACCGCCCGAGCATTACAGGGCCTATCGCTTTGACAGAGTTTTCTTTGTAGGGGAATCTGGGTCTTGTGCCATGTGAGTCGGCGTCCGCCGACTGTATGGTAGTTGATGTGGTGGCACGTTATGGGGCCCTGGATTTGATGGGGCTTACCTTGTGTAGAGCAGGCGGGTGGCGTGTTGCAGAGCTAGAATTGGTGGTAGGGCATGCACCACCTTTTGGAGGTTGCAGGTTGACAGGGACCTTCGTGCAGTGGTTTGAATTCTTGTGATCTTTCCCTCCTTCACTGCTGGTAGGGATTTTAGTCTCTGTATGGCAGGGATGGACCTCCATTCGGGAGGTCCGCCTTCGACAGTGTGAACATGACCCTGGCCGGGAGCTGACCTCAGATGGAGGGCTCGTCCCATGAGCTCGACCCCGGCTGGGAGCTGACCTTGGCAGGAGGGCTTGCTTCATAAGCTTGACCCCGGCTTGGAGTTGACCTTGGTAGGGGGCTCATTTCATGAGCTCGACCCCGATCGGGAGCTGACCTCGGTAGGAGGGCTCGCTTCATGAGCTCGACCCCGACCGGGAGCTGACCTCGGCGGGAGGGCTCGCTTCATGAGCTCTACCTCGGCTGGAAGTTGACCTCGACCTTCCATCGGGGGGCCACATCCAGGTGGTAGTCCCCACCCATATGGCCACTGGCTGGTGGCTACGTAGGCTCCACCTTAGTGGATGTTGCCACATCAGATGCCCTCCACTCCCGAGCTTGAAGAACGAGGCATTGCTCGGGGTGATGGGAGTAACGACCAAGCTAACATGGAGGGGCGCATCTTCTACACCATCGATGCTTCGACTGGCCATGCCCCGAAGACTGCACCTTTACATTAATGGGGCGTTGTGCTCGATATTTTAATGCAGGGATCATCAATGCCCTGGCTAGATCAAGGCATCTGTTCCATGAACTGAAGCATCGGGAGGCACCAGGTGCCGACACATGGTGGCTTCTGGTTGGCTGTGTGTTTTAAAAGGCCTTCGGGCATAGGTGGCCAGGGTTTCACAAAGCTTTTTTCCACCTTCTCTGACCTCCTTCTTATTCTAGCACTGGCCTCCATATTCTCCATCTTCGATCCCTCTCCCTCAGCCAGTGCTGAGGGAGGGCTCTTGGTAGACTTCAGGATTTCAACCCGAGACGTGGAGGGCCAAATGAACTCTCTCCAAGAGTGACTGGTCAGTGTAAAGGCATGGGCGTTTGGTTCGAAGAAAAAATCTGCCAAGCTTGAAACTTCTCCTCAGATGTGAAGGGGGAGAGCCTTCGGTCATGCCGTTGGGGCAGAGAAAGAGGCTGCCTCAAAAGCGGAGGCGTCTGGAGCCACCTCCCAGTTCACAAGACCAGAGATCTTACAAGAGGAGGTGGTGGCCTGGGCCATGGTCACTGTGGAAGGGGCCACGACTGTCATAATGCTGACAGGGGTATTCTAATGCAGATCTACTACAACTACCCTTGGAATCACAGGATCGATGAACTTCAAGGAGGATGGCATGGTAGAGGTAGAGCCGATACTGGGCTCTAGAGATCTTGCAAGCTCCTGATGAAGGGCGCCCATCCATTCGGGTATGAGGGATTGGCATGTTCCTAGCCACCCATGGAAGGTAGAGTGCAGGGCCGACCTGCCCTACCAGTGCCCCCCACACCAATCACAGAGGTTAAGGTCAGAGCCCTCTGGCGGGTGTTGCGTCAGCGCTAAGGGGACCCGCTCACCAATCAAACAAGGAGTGGAGATGGGGCTGTGGCCTGTCTTTCTTTCATCTTGTATCTTAGGATTTCAGGAGGTCTCCCAGCCTGTCGGGAGCCTCCATAGGATGTAAGAGACTTTTGATCAATGAAGGCGCCTCTTCCATTATGTCTGCCGCTCCTTTTTTTCTTCTTCCTCTCTTTCTTTTTTTGTCTCTTTCTTTTTTTTTTTTCTCTTTTTTTTTAAGCTTGAATCCACTGCACGACCTCCCAGGCTACTAGGGGCCGCTCTTCGATTTGAGGGATGTTCTGATGAGGGTGATTTTTTCTTTCCCTTTCGATCGGAATGCTTCATGTTCCCTCCACTTTGCTTTCTATTTTTTCTTTCTTCGGCTTGGAATGCTTCTGGGGGATCTCCTCGGTTTATCGAGTTGTTAGTCAGGCGACCGACGGTGAAAATTCAAGGATTCCTCACCTACATGCCCAGGCCGTGAGCAAGGCAACTGGATGTAGGGCTTTCGGAATATTCTGGCTCAGTTCGCCATGCTGTGAGTTAAGGGGAAGATGGTGGGACTTCTGGAGTTTCCCAGTAGACATCTCCAGACTATGAGTAAGGCAATGGGTATAAGCTTCTTGAGTTTCTCAACTTATAAGTGCCAAACTATGAGTTTCGTGGTAGATGGCAAGGTTCCAGGATTCCACAACTGTACCTCAAGACTTTGAATGAAATGACTGAGCATGGGTCTGTCGGAAGGATCTAGCTCAAAGATTGCCTAGCTGCGAGCCTCATGGTAGATGGCGGGTTGCACTGTCGCCACTTCAGGGTTGTGTGCTCGGTTGAAAAGTGCGGTCCTGATGGAGTGGGCCCGGCTCGGGAGTGCCGAAGTTGAGTCAAGCAGCAGATGGCGGGTTGCTCTGCCACCACCTTTGGGCTGCGAGCTCAGTTGATGAGCACGGACCTGATAGAGGGGGCCCGGCACGTGGATGAGGAGTCGCCATACTGTGAGTCTCTATTGGCTTTAGCCCTTGATTTTGATGACTAACAAAATATTTAGTATATGTTTTATACTAATGTTTCAATTATAGTTATGAGTTTCAGGATACAGGTACATCAAATTTTTAATTCAAAGGTATCAAACTCACTAATTTTGAAGCTAAGTGAATTTTAGTGTATAAGAAGTCTTCTCACCTTGAAAATCTTTAAAATGGATCAATCTGGGCTTTATGGAGAAGATAGTGAAGTTTTATTGAAGAACACTTTGAGTTTTGTAGCTTGGCACAGAGTTTTTGAGTGGCACATACCAAGTGTCGACTCATGATACATGAGGTATTAACACTTCAGAAGGACTGGCATGCAGAAATCTCTTTGGCACACCTTGAGTCGACTCATAGAAGTCAAGTGTTGACTCATGAAGAAGTCAAGTATCGACTCACAAGAACCAAGTGTCGACTCATGGCCTGAGAAAAATGATGATATAAAACTATGCCATTTTGAGATATTTTTTATCAAGTGTTGACTCAGAAGACTCAAGTGTCAACTCATAAAAGTCAAGTGTCGACTCAAAGGTCGACCATAGCCTGAGAACAAAAATGGAACATAACTCAATTTTTTCAAGATTTATACCTTGAGTCGACTCATGCAGATCCAACTGTCGACTCATGGATATCCAAGTGTCGACTCATGAATAAACTCAAGTGTCGACTCACGAGTTCTGACAACAATAATGGCTATAATTTATGAAGCTCAGATTTGAATCCTACAAGCTCCAAATGGCTAGTTTTGCTCCTCCAACAGTCATAAACCTTTTTTTTGGAAGTTTTTGAAATATTTAAGTCTCACCAAACTCATTCAAGAAGAACTAACTCACAAGAGACAAGACATAGCTTTAAGAACTTCACTTCTAAAGTCAAAAGAGAGCAAAAGAAAAGATTCTGACTAAAAAAGCTTCCAAGCCTTCAAATCAACATTCTGAAAGTGGTCTTTGAAGTGATTCCAAGGAGAAGACTAGTCAAGCAATCATCAAGAGCCTCAAAGCTTCTACTTTCTACTCTATAGAGAGTTTTTATTGTGCTTTACTCTTGTACTTCTGAATTTATCTATTATGACTAGTTTCAAGGGTGTTTGAAACTAGGTATTAGGCCCTTCCAAGTCATGAATTGGAATCCAAGCCTAGGTTGGCTTAAGTAAAGGTTGTTAGTAAGCCTAAGTAAGAAAACCAACTTTGGATTTGACTTGTGAGTCCTTGAAAACAAGTTGGCTATAATCTAGGTTGATTATAGTGAAATTTTCAATGGATAGCTTGGGGAGTGGATGTAGGTGATTGGTGTACACCGAACCACTATAAACCTTTGTATTTTTTTATGTATTCTTTGCTCTCTTGCATTTGTTGCTTATATTAATAGCATTGCATCTTATTAATTGTATGCTCATTTGCATTGCTTCATAAATACTTTAAAGTATAGCATATATTTGCTTTAAATTTTTAAAGAAACCTAATTCACCCCCCTCTTGGGTTGCTACGCTAGGCAACAAGTGGTATCAGAGCTTGGTATTCAGCACGTAGGTATAACGATCTTGAGTCAAAGATCTAATGGCAGCCCAAATGGGTGTTGGAATTATTGAGGATCAAGCCTCAAACTGTCCCCCACTATTTAATGGCATAAACAATACATATCGAAAACTTGCATGCGCATTTACATTCAAGCCATTGATTATAATATTTGGAGGACTATTGTTAAAGATCCTCATTAGCCTACTATCTTGATTAATGGCATTCCCACTTCCAAATTGGAAAATGATTAAGATGAGAATGACATTAAGCAAGTTAAGCTTAATGCCAAGGCTATGAACTTATTATTTTGTGCATTAGACCCAAGTGAATTCAATAGAATTTCAAATTGTCTCTCTGCCAAGAAAATATGGGATACACTTGAAGTTATCCATGAGAGTACTCATCAAGTGAAAACTACTAAAGTTAACATGCTCATTCATACATATAAAATATTTAGAAATGGAACAATCTGAATCTATTGGTGAATGTATACTAGATTTACTAACATTATGAATGGCATGAGAAGCTTAGGTAAAGTTATTTCTAATGCTGAATTAGTGAATAAAATTCTCATGTCATTTCCTTCATCATGGGATCCAAAGGTGATAGCCATTGAAGAAGCTAAGGATGTCAACACTCTACCTCTTGAGCAGCTTCTAGGATCTCTCATGACATATAAGCTGTCACTAAAATAAAAGGTTGCGGACAATGACAAAAAGAAGAAGACCATAGCATTTAAGTCCACAACCAAGGATGATTCTAGCGATGATTCTGATGAAGAAGATGAAACGGCTTTTATCTCAAGAAAGTTTAATGATGCGGGATGATCCTAAGACTACCATGATTGCAGAAAAATAGAAACTAGTTTTTTTATAATTTTTTTTAGAATTTTAATTTACAAGCTACTATCCCGAAATCAAGCAAAGTGTAGCAGGTAAACTAGTAATGACAAGATCAAACCTACCCGCATATGAACTCATGCCAAAATAATAAAGGAAAGATCTCGAGGATTAAGAAACCCCTGGTTAGGATAGCATACCTTCAACAAATCAAAAATTAGGAGGGGGATGGATTTTTCCAAGCACCGATTCAAAGATCCTGTCGATGAAGGGGTCATACAGCACTCGGGATTGTCACCTGGAAGACAAGCCTTCGGTTTCTTGGTTTGGGCAGCTATCTGGGATTGGTCCAGGAGGCAAAGAGGGCCTCCTCCTTGGAGGTGAATACCACAAGGATCCTACAAGCATCAAAGGTTAGCAAGAAAACAAATAAGAAAGGGAAAAGAAAGGAATTAGGGTTAGGAAAAAAGAGAATTAGGGTTTCTGCTGCTGGCGGCTGGAGGGGGAAGGTGGTGCGGGCACCAGACTCAGAAGAAGACTTCAGAGCTCCATTTGGGTCTCTGATTGACATTGCCCGAGAAATTAGGGTTTGTAATAAAGGTTGACCTGGTCAACCAGTTTATTTATTTTATTTATTTCTTGAGTCACCATTTAAATTTTGTTGAGTCATGTTGACTCAGTGCAAGTCCCAATATGGTTTCAATTTGGTCCAAAATGGTGCCACATTTGTGTTCCAATCAAACCAAGGTCTAAGCAAGTGGAGGCCACACTCCAAGCCACACGCCCAGCCACACTCCGAGCACACGCCAGGGTCCAGGTGGCGCCACAGAGGCATCCCAGTGTCATGGTCCCCACACCCAAAGAAGAAAAAATCAAATTGGAAGCTAATTTAAAGGAGGCGCCCATACCTGCCTATTTTACCTAAGCAAAGAAGGAAGAAAACTTCTCTTGGAGAAGAAATCAAAGAAGGACATCCAATTGAAGTTCAAATCAAAATCAAAAAGCTTAACTTGGAGTGGAAGAAAAGAAGAAATGCCATAAGAAGAGGAGGACTCCAAATCCAAATCCAACTCCAAAGGAGGCGCCATAAAAATTCCAAAAAAAATTCCTTTATGGCCGTCCCAATTTTTTTTGAAGTCTTGGTCGACCAAGAGAGGGGGTTTTCTACCTAATCTAGAGGTTGGAAGAGTTTAGTCCCACATGGGAATTTGTACAAGCTAGGAGAAAATTTTAGGTCTATATAATAGACCTCTCTTTGTAACTTTGAAAATCAATGAAGAAAATTATTTTTTTGCTATTCTCTTGTGTTGAGTGACCTAGGTTTCTCTTCTTCCGTACTATTCTAAGTGTTGAGCTCCGTGAGGGGGTAATCCGGGTTCCATTGGAGCCTTGAGGAGGTGAGAGATCTCCATCTTTATCCAAAACCCTAGGTTAGCCACTTGAAATTCCAAAACCCTAGCCACCCTTCATTATTTTCAATCCATCAAACCCTAGATCCATCCATCTCCCACGGCCTCTCTCTCTCTACAAGTCCAGGCCGTCCACCTTCATCCAGATCCAGTCCGGCTACTTCAGATCCAGAGCAAGTTCCAAGGAAAATCACATCAGCTTCCAAGAGAATCCAGTTTTCAGCAATTTCAATCTTCAAGTTCATCAACCTGGTAAATTCTTTCCTTGACTCTCTGATTCCATCAATTGTTTTTCTTCTCTTCCAGATCTTGAGTTCAGGAGAAGCCAACCCGCCAAAGGACCAGTACTGGAGGATCCATTGCGAAGAAATCTGAATCCGAGGATCCAACAATCTGCTCGGGAGAGTTCTTCCACCAAAATCTGTGAAGATCATTGTCTGGTTAGGTAAACCATCTCTTCTCTTTATTTCTGTTCTGCTGAAAGTTCGGAGCGAAACCCTAGGTCTGGGAGTTTCTCAACCCCCAGCGATCCGTTGCTTCTGAACTACTCTGATACTTTAGTTTCCTTAAAATTGTGCTTTCAATTATCATATTAGTCTCTTTCAATGTTAGGTTAACTTTTCTTTGATTTGAAGCCAACTTCTACAAACATATAAAAACAACAAAAAAATTAGTTAATCTTAATCTACTTCCGCATCGCGTCCCTTTATTTGTTCTGCATCAGAAGGCCTCTTGCTGATGGACGGCTTAGGGCTTCTTCTCTTTGGAGTATTATGGTTTGGAAGAGAGTGCTTTGGGATGGCTAGGGCTTGGATGAATTAGGGCTCACAAACAAAACTCACACACCTCAACAAAAGAATACAAGAACAAGCTAGCAAGCTTAAAATTTTAGTAAGGTTTCATTCATGAATAAAAGATAATTACAAGAGGGGAGGGGTGGGGTATTTATAGATGTTTCCTAAGTCCTCTTCTTGTTAGGATAGAATTACAAAGTAGAGTGGGAGAGGGATTACAAGTTTGCTTAAAACTAGGAAAATACAATTTGAATGGGAATTAAACTTGATCTCCTTGTTTGAATTGGATTTCTTCTCCTCCTTTGACTAGGTCAAGGCCTTTCTTTGGGCTTGGATGACAAGATGGCTTGGGCTTAGACTTTAGAGCAGTAAGGGGCAAACTCCACTTGGGCTTGGGCAGCCTCTAAAGGGCTTGGGTGCATGGGCCTCTTGGTGGCCTGCAAACCCTGGGCTAGGGCCTAGAATATTCTTTGGGCATCTTGGTTCTTGGGATTTTCATATGTGGAGCTTTATGGGCTTGGGCTTGCTTTGCTCCGGGGGCCTGGTGAAGTCTTTGACTGATGCTCCTCCTTTTGTATAACTGGACTAATACTGGACTCAATTTACAGGACTGAATTGGAATGGTTGAGATAACTCAACTTATTACAGGACTCAATGCAACTCAGCTGAGCTAACTTGATTACAAAACTCTCAACTGAACTAACTTTATTACAAGACTTGATTACAAAATTTGACACATTATTAAGGACTCAATAAAACCCTAATCAGTAAACCAGATAGGGCCTAGTAATCTGTGTCGGATCCTAGTGCCCCCACCAATTCTTTCAAAATGGGAGGAACTTGACCCCATCGAGTAAGGGTCAATGCGGCACTCATATTGCTCAAGAAGGTCTGGGTTGAGGTGCTGTAGATCCTCTTGGGTGATCCACGAGTTCTCGAATTCCGGTCAACCTTGCCATCGGACCAAGTACCATTGATAGCCTTTATTCCGGGTACTGATGGCTTGGTCATCCAGGATGCGCTCAATCCTTTCCTCACTAATAGGCCAGTTTCTAGGTGGACACTCTGGGGTGGGTTCACTCACAAGAGAAGGGATAGGTCAAAAAGGCTCGCTATGTCTCGCTGCTGGCTTCCGATACTCCACAAGGTCTGAAATATTAAAGGTGGAACTAATACCTAATTCGGGTGGTAATTCGAGCACATAGGCATTAGATCCAACTCTCTTTATTATTTTAAATGGTCTAGCTCCGTGAGCATGTAATTTCTTTATGGTCGTTGAAGGGAACCACTCAAGCCTAAGCCTGATCATCACATAATCCCCTATAGAATACTCTTTAGCTTATTTTCGGGAATTAGCCAAGTTTTTATAAAATTCATTAATTATGTTTATCTTTGACTAATCCCTGATGCAAATGCTGTGCAGAGGTTAGTACAGGTGTGGATAGATGAAGTAGGTCTGTGATCTGATTGGACTCAAAATTAGATATTATTTCACTACCTACATCTATTTCCTGGGGTTGTTCCTTAGAGACTTGTTCTTGGATTTCCTCTATGAACAACTCTTGTGAACCCTCATTTTCTTCTATAATGTTTGGTCCTGGCTCAGTCACTTGTTCTTCAAATATTGTAGTGGGTTCAGGATCATTATCCTTTGATTTCTCAATAGGTTCACTCTCTAATTCCTTTTCTGGACTCAACTCATCAATATCCTCTTTAGATCCTACAATGGGCTCAGGATTAGCCTTAATTAGATTAATTCCTGGTTTCTTTATCTTAGGGCTACTAAAATCTCTCCTAATTGGATCTCTGGGTTAAGTCTGATGAATTATAAATTTCTTTCCATGATGATTAAAAGTACAGATATTGGTTTGACCAGATAGGGCTGCATCGTGATCGTAAAGCCATGGTTGACCTAAGATGATGCTACTGGCTCCCATAGGAAGGACATCACACCAAATCTTCTCCTCATATGATTGTAGTTTAATCAAGATTTAGCACCTAGACTTGATGAAAATGGGGGTGGAATATACCCATGAGACTTTATAGGGGCTAGGATGGGGAACTACGGTCAATCCTAAAGATTTAACTATATCGGCAGAGATGGCATTGACACAACTCCCACTATCTATTATAATCTTGCATACCTTATCCTCAATTATCACAAAAGTTTGTAGGATACTAGTCCTACGCCAATCTTCCTCAGTTTGGGTTTGGGTCAAGATGCATCTAACTACCCCTACTAGGTCAGACTGATCAAAATCCTTCTTATCTCATTCATACACCTCTATCAAGTTTGCCTCAGCTTCATAAATCTCTTCTTCTTTTTCATGATTATTGGGTTCAGGTCCTTCCTTCTCAAGCTCCCCTATATGTAATGATCTAGTCGGACACTGGCTAGCATAGTGACCTACCTTGTTGCACCTAAAGCAGGCATTGGGGCTGGGGCTTGGGGCTTTCTGAAATGCTGGTGCCTTACCCTTATCAACTCTAATTGGTGCCAAATTGCTTGAACTAGACTAACTTGGACTCAAGTTGGGTCGAAGTAGATTAAGGTTAGGACGAATTGAATTGGGATTGGATCGATTGGGTTAAGGTTGGGTCGGACTAGGTTAGGGTTTGACCTAACTGGGTTAGGGTTAAATCAAACTGGGTTGGGATTGGGTCGACCTTGGTATACCTGGTTTGGGTTTGATTTTGAGAATGGGGCATTGTTCCTAATTGGTTCAGACCGCTGATATGTAGGTCCTCTCTGGAATTGTTCATAATGTCTAGCTATCTGGTGTGCTTGATCCAAATTAGTGACCTCCCTCATATACAACTCTCTCTGGATATCCTCACGTAATCCTGTTTTGAACCTAGACAAGGTCTGTGCTAGAGATTCTGACTCATTACACCTAACGGCGATGTCATCAAACTGGGCGATGTAATCAGCTACTGACCTATTCCCTTGACGGATCCTATTCCATTGGTCTAGGAGCTTCTGATTGTAAGATTCATGAAGGTACTTCTCCTTAAGTTTTAATTTTATCTCTTGCCAGGTGGTAATGGGAGGTAGATCTTGTTGTGTCCTAGTACGCTCAAGGTTAGCCCAATGTAGCCTAGCCTGACGAATCAACCTCATCTTTGCAAATTTGTACTTCATCTATTCACTCATGCCATACCACTCAAAATAATAATCCATGTTTCCTATCCAATCTACATAGACCTTTAGTTCAAGACTACCATCAAAGGTGAGTTCCTTTACCCTAATGTTTCTCATGGCCCTCTCATCTTTATCACAAACTTCATGGTGGGGCCTTCTACGGTTGGGTTGCTGGATAGGGTCAGGATTTTGGACTCTCATAGGGTTGGGTTCCTGATAAGGTTCCTGGCATGGGATCATCCTAGGATTGGGTTCCACAAACTAGTCCTGGGGTTGGGTTCTCCACGGGTTGGGTTCCATAAATTGGTCTTGATGTTGGGCTCCCCTAAGGTTATGAGAGGTGGAACAAGGTGACTCAGGATCAGGTTCAGTATTGGACTCTTGGGTTCTTTCTATGGTACCTAATCGGTTCTCTACCTGATCCAGCCTATGGGTTAATTGGTCGATCCTATTGGTTGCTTGGTTGTTTGTTTGGGTCAATTGGTCGAGTCTTTAATTTATTTGGGTATTGGATTGGTCAAACTTGAAGTTCATCTGGGCAAACTAATTTTGGGTTTGGATATTTGATTGGTTAATCTGGGTGGTTAATTGGGTAACCATCTATTCATTCATGGCTTTTAGAAGAGTTTCAAGATTGGGTTCCATGGTTGAACTAGGTTTGGGCTTAGACTGGTTGTACTGGACTCCTGACCTAGTGGTAGGTCAATCAAACAAGCAAGGTGGTAGGTGCAGTCAAGCACAGAAGGTGAAATTGGACTACAATTTGCTAGACCTAGAGCCAAAATTGAATGGGTCTACTCAACTTACACTTAACTTAACAGCTAATCCTTCCACTAGCCAGATAAGAGGTGGGCTGGTAGGAGGCTCTCCCTGCCTGTGACAGGGTCCTAATTAAAAACCACCAGTCCACTTAGGGTGTTTGCCTCTGGATCTCTAGCCTTAGATACCAGTTTTCAGTAATAGCTGGGAAATTAGGTGCACTAGTTGGCCCACACAATTCGGACCCAACCTGTTGGTGTCCCTAAGCTCTCTAGAGCAATTAGGATGCTAATTGATTTTAATTAAGGCTTGGGTTCTGATGCTGGGTGGTTGTTTTGGGCCCAGGACATGTGATGAAATCCTGCCCTGATCTGAGAGAGGAAATTGTCCTTAAGGTTGATTAAATGAGATGATGAAAACACCATGAGCCCTAATGCAATCTAATAACAATAAGAAAATAAAATTATTTTTTTTATCTTTTATGATGTGGCAAATTAAATTTAAGTTGATTAAATTATCAAACAAAATTAGGGCTTGGGTGGGGTAGGGTTTGGAAGTTAATTAGATTTAATTTGATCAAGTATACAGAACAAAAATTAGGGTTTGATTCGATGCAGAATTTAGTATAGTTTTTGATGCATAAAAAAATCAAAAAAATTTCATGAAAGAGTATGAATAGTGAAGATGATCTATACCAAATTTCACACAAATAAAAGTTTGGATGATGATGCAAAACCTAGGATTTTCATACTATATGCAGAAGTTCAGGATTTTCATTAGGGTGTCTAAGATGAAGAATTTTTATATTTTTTTGTTTTGGTAAGAATAATTAAAAATTATTATAATTATTAGGACTAAACAAAGAGCATGTCAAGCAGATTTTAATAAAAAATAAAATTCCTAAGGTGATGAACAAGACCAAAACTCAAACACCTAATGTAGAGACAGGATGCAGAACTTTCTAGGGGAAAAAATAGGCATAAGAAAATTTTATAGGCTGAAATAAATCATGGGGAAACTTTGAAAAATAATATAAATTATGTGGAATCCATAAAAATAAGAATTAGGGTTTTCTGATCTATTTACTCTTAGAAAAAGTAAAAATAATAGACCATATATAGGAATTATGGGATGCAGAAACTAGCCCTAAAACATGCTCTGATACCAAACTGATGTGAGATGATCCTAAGACTACCATGATTGTAAGAAAATAGAAACTAATTTTTTTATAATTTTTTTTAGAATTTAAATTTGCAGGCTAATGTCCCGAAATCAAGTAAAGTGTAGCAGGTAAACTAGTAATGACAAGATCAAACCTACCCGCGTATGAACTCATGCCAAAATAATAAAGGAAGGATCTTAAGGATTGAGAAACCCTCAGTTAGGATAGCATACCTTCAAAAAATCAAAAATTAAGAGCAAGGGTGGATTTTACCAAGTATCGATTCGAAGATCCTGTCAATGAAGGGGTCAAACAGCACTTGGGATTGTCACCTGGAAGACAAGCCTTCAGTTTCTTGGTTCGGGCAGCTATTTGGGATCGGTGTAGGAGGCAAAGAGGGCCTCCTCCTTGGAGGTGAATACCACGGGGATCCTGCAAGCATCAGAGGTTAGCAAGAAAATAAATAAGAAAGAGAAAAGAAAGGAACTAGGGTTAAGGAAAGAGGGAATTAGGGTTTCTGCTACTAGCAACTGGTGGTGGAAGAAGGCCCCTTGCTGATGGATGGATTAGGGCATCTTCTCCTTGGCATGTTATGGTTTGGAAGAGAGTGCTTTGGGATGGCTAGGGCTTGGATGAATTAGTGGTGTGGGCACCAGGATCTGACAAAGGCTCCTCAACCCTCTATGGATATCAGATTAGGGTTCCACTTCTTTGTGTCTTGAAATAAGGCTTCAAGCCTCAAATTTGTAATTGTCTTTTGCTTTGAATTGAGTTTGTACCTTGACCAATTAGGTCAAATTGAGTCCTGTACTAAGTCGAGTCGCAAATCGAGTCCAGTCTGAGTCTATTAGAAGTATGGGTCCATTGCAAGAGTGGGTCTTAAAATTTAGTCTCCTTGGAAGCAAGTCGGGAAAGAATCCAAGTCAACTCAGGGCCCACCTATGAATCCTACATGGCACCATGACATCTCTCCATGTGGGCAGCACACTTGGCATGCAAGGATGCCCAATGGGGAGGACCACTTCACTTGGTTCAAGCCTTTTTCCCTCCCCCCTATCAAGCTCATTGCCATGCAAGGGTGGTCGGCCAAGGAAGAAGTCAATGGAAGATGATGTAGGGAATTCAAATCCCTTACTTCAAGCCCTCCAATCAAGCCTTCTTCCCAATTTGCTTCAACATCTTTGGAAGGGAGAGACAAGAGCCTTGGACGCCTCCACCTAACACTCCCCTTGTCAAGCCTTGTACTAAAGAAAGAACACCAACCAAGGAAGGAGGAAGAACACATGCCTTGCTCCAAGCCCCTCTTCATGCCTTCTTCCAAAACCAAGAAGATTCTTTCCAAGTTCAAGGCGCCAAGAACCTCACTCCAAGCCATGCATAATTCCATGCCCAATCCAAGCTGCATTTGGTCGGCCAAAGAGAGGAGAAGGTCAATGCTTTATGGCACCCATCCAAGAAGTTTGTATTATTTTCATTTGAAATTCGAATGGGCCTTGGGTGCCCATTTAAAGGACCCAATCCCTCCATTGTAAGGGAATTGAATGATTGAATAAAAAAAAAAGCTTGAGTCTTGTTTCCCCTCCAACCATTATCTCCTAGACTAGGTTTGAGTGAAGTTTCCTTCGTCCCCAGGGACGTCGAGTGATGTGAGGCCACCTTTCTGTCGCCCCAGGGTGTCGCAAGTCCTTCGTCCTCCTGGACGTCGAGTGGTGTGAGGCCACAATCTTTCATCCTCCGGGACATCGTGGGGTGCGAGACCCCAAGTTATCTCCTTCTTCGACTTCGGAATCCAACCGGACACCGGGCTCGAAGCCCCTTCTCAACCCTATCTTAGTTCCATTTCAATACGTCTCTCCACTTCACTAATCCCTACTTTGCTTGCCTACAAGTCCTCCTTGGTATCTCAGGCACCGGAGACAGTCTGCTTTGCCATCGCGACCACCCGACCGAAAGCCGATGCATCCGCGGGTTCGACTACTCAGGCACGCAGGCCACATCCATCGAGTTGAGCAATATCTGCATTGGGTGCTTCAGACGTGTGAGGTTTGCCCCTATCTCCTAAGTAGGTATTGTTTATCAAGCTTATTCTTACCGAGGTTTCTTAATCCCGGGATCCTGTTCTCGTTTTCACTATTTAGGGACTTGAATTGCTAGTGTAGGCTTCTATTATTCAGCTTCTCTTATTTCTAGTCTTTGTTTGTGATCGGGAATCAAAAACCTAAGAAAAACATCTAAAACTCATCAACTATAAAAATTCCTTTACATCATAGGCATCCATACTAGAATCTCTAGCCCTATCCCCCTGCATCATTAGTGGTATCAGAGTAAGGCTAGGACTAGTGCATCTTTTCCTTTCATTTTCTGCATTCTGGTCAGCCCATATATGGTCTGAATATTGAATTGTTTCTCTCTGTAGGGACCCCCAAATTTTGTGATTTCTATTTTGATAGATCATTTAATTTAGAGTATTTTTGGTTATTTCTTCAGATTTTATTTCTGTTTGTAAAATTTCTACAAGCCAAAATACTACCTGAGAAAATCTCAGGTCTAAAATTCCAGCAAGCATCTCTTTTCTTGCTTCATTCATCCATCTAGCTTATTTCTTGCATTTAGGGGCTTATTTCAATTCCTGCATTTTCTCTAGCATTCACACATCTGAAAGACAAAAAAAAAAAAAACAAGAAAATTTTAAGTCATTTCATTAGTCATTTTTGTGCATCATTTTACATAACTCATCCTAAGGGCGTCAAATTAACATAGGGTCAGGATTTTATTACCTGTCCCTAGCCCAAAAACCACCACCCGATATATCGAACCCTAACCGTTAACTAAAATTGATTAGACGTTTAATCTGCTCTAGTAAGCTAGGGACACCCACAAAGTCGGGTCGACCCAAGTGCCGAGCCAAGCTAGATCACTTGTTGGTGTGTGCTTGAGTAGCTGGTGTCTAGGCAAGTGGTTCAGGGACTAGATCCCGAAGGGAAGTGGGTTGGTTCGCTTACCTGGCCAATTTCAAATTGGTGTCTAGGCAAGCAAAGAGGAACAACCACTCACCTTACACTTACCTGGCCAGGTGCCAAGTTACTACTTCCAGGTTCATCTTCTTAACTTCACATTTGGTGAGATCTCCTAGGTCTAGCAAACTGTAGCACTGTTCTGTGTGTGTGTTACATGTGCACTAGATCAGGAACCTCTTTTCACCCACCTTCTCCACCCCCTACCGAAGCCATGGACCAACTTCGAGCTGACATTGGAGCCCTAACTCAATCCATGACTCAATTAGGCAACCGGTTGACTAATAGACTTGATTAAATAGAAGCTAGACTAAGACCCTTAGAGGAAGCTGCTAGGCCCCGACCTGAAGCCGATCTTGAGTCCCCTCATCCCAGGATAAACCTGCAACAAGACCCTTACTTTGAGGATGAATTTGGGAGAGACCCTGATCCCTTCGTTGATACCCGTCCTAGAAGACCCAATCTGGAGGACCGTGAAGAAAGAGCCATTGGGAGCATCAAGCTTGAGGCACCCACTTTTGATGGAAGTTTAGATCCTAGGGTGTATGAAGATTGGGAGTTAGCTATGGAACAGTATTTTGATTGGTACTCTATGTTGGAAAGAACTAAATTTAAGTTTGCCAAGCTTAGGTTGGTTCACCAAGCTAGGTTGTTTTGGAATAGCGTCGAAAATTACATAGAGCAGAAAGGACAATTACCCATAACCGCCTAGGGGGAAATGAGAGATAAGCTTAGAAGGAAATACCTACCTGCATCCTACACCCAGAAACTGTTGGACCAATGGCAAACCCTAAGTCAAGGGAGTAAAAGTGTGGCCGACTATATCGCCAAGTTTGATGAATATGTTATGCGATGTAAGGTTGTAGAGTCGCTTGAGGTAACCCTGTATAGGTTTAGGGCTGGCCTACACCCAGACATTCAGAGAGAGCTATACTTTAGAGCAACCAGAACCTTGGAAGAAGCTTACCATGTTGCTAGGCTCTGTGAGTGTTTCTAGAGAGCTCTCTCCTATAGAAGACCTGAGCCCTTTAGGAACCAGAGCCGTATCCCCGGATCCACCCAAAGTTATAGCCAGGCTTACCCAAGTCGATTAAGCCCAAACCGATCTGACCCAAGTCGACCAACCCTAGCCCGACCCAGTCCTAGTCATCCCAGCCTGAATCGACCCCAATACAGTAGAGAGGACAAGGGTAAGGCTATTGAAGTCCAGAGGAGACCCGATCCCCAAGGTAAATGCTATAGGTGTCATAAACCTGGTCATTTTGCTAGTCAGTGCACCGCCCCTACCCTACTTATAGATGAACCAACTGAGACTGAACCCGAACCAATTATTGAACCTGAGGAGGAAGTCTATAATCCTGAAAATCAGTTGTTGGAAGAGTACGAGGAAGAGGAAAAAGTGTATGAATCTGAAGACCTTCTAGGAGTAGTCCGATGCATCTTAGCCCAAAACGTAGTGCAGGAAGACTGGTGTAGGACTAACATCCTCAGACCCTGATCAAGCTAGGAGATAAGGCATGTAAGGTCATCATTGATAGTGGAAGCTGTGTTAATTCCCTTTCCTTGAGTACTATCAAATCTATAGGACTAGCCACAGTTCCCCACCCCAACCCTTACAAAGTCTCCTAGATAGATTCAACTTCTATCCCAGTAAAATCTAGGTGCCAAATCAAGATAAAAATGAGTTCCTATGAAGAATCGATTTGGTGTGACGTCTTACCCATGGGTGTGGGTAGTATCATCCTAGGACGACCCTGGATTTTCGATTGTGATGCCACCCTTTATGGTCGATCCAATACCTGTGCCTTTTTCCACCAGGGGAAAAAGATTACAATCAACCCAATCCAACCAAAGGACCCAGTCAAGAAAGGATCTAGTAGCCTTAAAGAGAAGAAAACAGGAGTCAACCTGATCACACCCAAGGAGCTAGAGAAAGAGATTTTAGAGGGAGCCACTGTTTGGATTCTAGCCACCAAGGAGAGTCATGAACCAACCAACGTAGAACACCCCCAAGAGGTAGTGAAGACTCTAAAAGAATTTGAGGATGTTTTCCCAGAAGAATTACCTGATCAATTGCCACCCCTTAGGGACATCCAGCATGCTATAGATTTGGTCCCAGCATCCACTTTGCCTAACCTTCCCCACTATAGGATGAACCCCACTGAACACCAGGAACTTCAAAAACAAGTGGAAGAGTTTCTTAGGAAGGATTTTCTTAGGGAGAGTTTAAGTCCCTGTGCCATCCCTGCCCTACTTAACCCTAAGAAAGATGGGACCTGGAGAATGTGTGTTGATAGCAGGGCTATCAACAAAATTACAATCAAATATAGGTTTCCTATTCCCCGCTTGGATGATATGCTTGATACGATGGCCGGTGCCACTATCTTTTCTAATATAGACCTCAAGAGTGGTTACCACCAAATTAGGATTCGATCGGGGGATGAATGGAAGACGGCGTTTAAGACTAAGGATGGTCTATTCGAGTGGGTAGTGATGCCTTTCGGGTTGTCTAATGCACCCAATACCTTTATGAGAGTCATGACCCAAGTCTTGCACGAGTTCACTGGAAAATTCTTAGTTGTATATTTTGATGACATCTTGATATATAGCAAGACCAAAGAGGACCACCTTAACCACTTAAGGTTAGTCTGCCAAACCCTTAGGGAGAATAGCCTTTATGCCAATCCTAAGAAGTGTGAATTCATGACAACTAGGGTTATCTTCTTAGGCTTTGTAGTTACCCCTGAAGGAGTTTCCGTCGACCCCAAAAAAGTTAGAGCTAGAGTTGAGTGGCCTATCCCTGCTAGTATCCATGATGTACGTAGTTTTCATGGCCTAGCCACATTTTATAGACGTTTCATTCAGGGATTTAGTTCAATTGTAGCACCTATAACTGACTGCATCAGGAAGGGAGGTTTTCAATGGACTAAAGCTGCAGACAAAGCCTTCCTTGAAATTAAGGATAGATTGATACAAGCACCTGTCCTAAGATTGCCAGATTTTTCTAAGGTTTTTGAGGTTGCTTGTGATGCTTTGGGAGTTGGAATCGGTGGGGTACTTAGTCAGGAAAATCACCCGGTGGCCTTCTTTAGAAAAAAACTTAATGAGGCCAAAATTAAGTACTCGACTTACGATAAAGAGTTTTATGCAGTCGTCCAAGCCCTTAGGTACTGGAGGCACTACCTGTTACTCCATGAGTTTGTTCTGTTTTCAGACCATGAAGCCCTTCGGTACCTGAACTCCGAGAAAAGAATGAACCCTAGGCACGCTAAGTGGATCGAGTATATTCAAGCTTATACCTTTGTGCTTAAACATCATGCTGGTACTGAGAATAAGGTAGCTGATGCCCTTAGTCGTCGTGCCCTACTGTTAAACATAGTTAGGACTGAGGTTGTAGGATTTGACCGACCTAAGGAACAATATGATCTTGTCCTGACTTTAGTGAGATCTTCCAGTCTAAGCTTCAAGAACCATCTAGTGCCCATAGTGACTATACCTTACAGGATGGTTATCTCTTCAAGGGTAATAAGTGGTGCATTCCCAAGACTTCACTCCAAGATTTTTTAGTGTGGGAAACCCATGCGGGAGGCCTAGCTGGTCACTTTGGTAGGGAGAAGACCACTTTAGCTGTTGAAGACCAGTTCTTTTGGCCTGGCCTTAAGAAAGATGTTACCAACATTATCTCTAGGTGCCGGACCTGTGCTATGGCCAAGCAGCAGAAACAGAATACTGGCCTTTACACACCCTTGCCCGTACCTAGTCATCCTTGGCAAGACCTCAGTATGGATTTTGTGGTAGGATTATCCAAGACTGCAAGGAAGCACGATTCTGTCTTTGTAGTAGTGGATAGGTTCTCTAAAATGGCTCATTTTATACCCTGCTCCCAGACCCTAGATGCTTCCAAGGTTGCCAAGCTTTTTCTTGAACATGTGGTTAAGTTACATGGCCTACCCAAGACCATAGTGTCCGATAGGGATGTCTGCTTCACTAGCTATTTCTGGAAAAACCTTTGGCACCTCCTAGGCACAAAGCTCCAGTTCTCCACTACCTACCACCCGCAAACCGATGGACAAACTGAGGTAGTCAACCGCAGCCTAGGGAACCTTCTTAGATGCTTGATAGGTGAACATACGGGAAATTGGGATCTTCTTTTACCTCGAGCCGAGTTCACCTACAACAGTTCTGTGAATAGGACCACCGGGAAGAGTCCTTTTGAAGTTGTCTATGGATACAAGCCTAATCAACCTCCTGACCTGATTCCCCTACCCATCCATGCACGTGTCTCTGAGTCTGCTGATTCACTTGCATAGCATATTAGGGACATGCATAAAGAAATTAGCCAGAAAATTAATATAAGTAATAACATATATAAAAGGCTGGCTAATTCCCGAAAGCGAGCAAAAGAGTTTGAAATAGGGGATTTTGTAATGATTAGGCTCTGGCCTGAACGGTTTCCACCAGGAACCGTTAAGAAGCTTCATGCTCGTGGGGCTAGTCCCTTTAAAGTGATTAGGAGAATTGGCCCTAATGCCTATGTGCTAGAATTACCTCCAGATTATGGAATTAGCTCGACATTCAATATCTCTGACTTAGTCGAGTATAGGGAACTCGCAAGCATACCCAGCGAGCCATTTGGGCCTGACCTCCCTTTTGAGAGTGAACCTGAACCTGAGTGTCCACATCCAAATATACCTGAGCAAGGAGAGCGGATCGAGCGTGTCCTTGATGACCAAGCTATCATTACCCGGGGCAAAGGCTATCAACGTTACTTGGTCCGATGGCAAGGCCGACCCGAATCCGATGACTCATGGATCACACGGGAGGACTTGCAACGCATCGACCCCAATATCCTGGAGATGTACCAAAGCTAGACTAACCCTAACTCGACAGGGTCGAGTTCCTCCCACCCCGGGAGAACTGGTGTGGGCACCAGGATCCGACAGAGGCTCCTTAACCCTCTGTGGATCTCAGATTAGGGTTCCACTTCTTTGTGTCTTGTAATAAGGCTTCAAGCCTTAAATTTGTAATTATCTTTTGCTTTGAATTAAGTCTGTACCTTGACCAATTAGGTCAAATTGAGTCCTGTACTAAGTCAAGTCGCAAATCGAGTCCAGTCTGAGTCTATTAGAAGTATGGGTCCATTGCAAGAGTGGGTCTTAAAATTTAGTCTCCTTGGAAGTAAGTCGGGAAAGAATCCAAGTCAACTCAGGGCCCACCTATGCATCCTACATGGCACCATGACATCTCGCCATGTGGGCAGCACACTTGGCATGCAAGGATGCCCAATGGGGAGGACCACTTCACTTGGTTCAAGCCTTTTTCCCTCCCCCCTATCAAGCTCATTGCCATGCAAGGGTGGTCGGCCAAGGAAGAAGTCAATGGAAGATGATGTAGGGAATTCAAATCCCTTACTTCAAGCCCTCCAATCAAGCCTTCTTCCCAATTTGCTTCAACCTCTTTGGAAGGGAGAGACAAGAGCCTTGGACACCTCCACCTAACACTCCCCTTGTCAAGCCTTGTACCAAAGAAAGAACACCAACCAAGGAAGGAGGAAGAACACATGCCTTGCTCCAAGCCCCTCTTCATGCCTTCTTCCAAAACCAAGAAGATTCTTTCCAAGTTCAAGGCACCAAGAACCTCACTCCAAGCCATGCATCATGCCACGCCCAATCCAAGCTACCTTTGGTCAGCCAAAGAGAGGAGAAGGTCAATGCTTTTTGGTGCCCATCCAAGAAGTTTGTATTTTTTTCATTTGAAATTCGAATAGGCCTTGGGTGCCTATTTAAAGGACCCAATCCCTCCATTGTAAGGGAATTGAATGATTGAATGAAAAAAAAAGCTTGAGTCTTGTTTCCCCTCCAACCATTGTCTCCTAGACTAGGTTTGAGTGAAGTTTCCTTCGTCCCCAGGGACGTGGAGTGGTGTGAGGCCACCTTTCCGTCACCCCAGGGCATCGCAAGTCCTTCGTCCTCCTGGACGTCAAGTGGTGTGAGGCCACAATCCTTCATCCTCTGGGACGTCGTGGGGTGCGAGGCCCCAAGTTATCTCCTTCTTCGACTTCGGAATCCAACCGAACACCGGGCTTGAAGCCCCTTCTCAACCCTATCTTAGTTCCATTTCAATACATCTCTCCACTTCGCTAATCCCTACTTTGCTTGCCTACAGGTCCTCCTTGGTATCTCGGGCACCGGAGACAGTCTGCTTTGCCATCGTGACCACCCGATCGAAAGCCGGTGCATCCGCGAGTTCGACTGCTCGAGCACCTAGGCCGCATCCTCCGAGTTGAGCGATCTGTGCATCGGGCGCTTCAGACATGTGAGGTTTGTCCCTATCTCCTAAGTAGGTATTGTGTATCAAGCTTAGTCCTACCGGGGTTTCTTAATCTCGGGATCCTGTTCTTATTTTCACTATTTAGGGACTTGAATTGCTAGTGTAGGCTTCTATTATTCAACTTCTCTTATTTTTAGTCTTTGTTTGTGATCGGGAATCAAAAACCTAAGAAAAACATCTAAAACTCATCAACTATAAAAATTCCTTTGCATCCATACTAGCATCTCTAGCCCTATCCCCCTGCATCAATTAGGGCTCATAAACAAAACTCACACACCTCAATACAAGAACAAGCTAGCAAGCTTAAAATTTCAACAGGGTTTCATTCATGAATAAAAGATGCTTACAAGAGAAGGAGGGGTGGGGTATTTATAAATGTTCCCCAAGTCCTCTTCTTGTTAGGATAGAATTATAAAGTAGAGTGGGAGAGGGATTATAAGTTTGCTTAAAACTAGGAGAATACAATTTGAATGGGAATTAAACTTGATCTCCTTGTTTGAATTGGATTTCTTCTTCTCCTTTGACTTGGTCAAGGCCTTTCCTTGGACTTGGATGCCATGATGGCTTGGGCTTGGACTTTAGGGTAGCAAAGGGCAGCCTCCACTTGGGCTTGGGTGGCCTCCAAAGGGCTTGGGTGCATGGGCCTCCTGGTGGCCTGGAAACCCTGGGCTGGGGCCTAGAATATTCCGTGGGTATCTTGGTTCTTGGAATCTTCATATGTGGAGCTTCATGGGCTTGGGCTTGCTTTGCTCTTGGGGCCTTGTGAAGGCTTTGATTGATGCTCCTCCTCTTGAATAACTGGACTAATACTAGACTTAATTTACAAGACTCAATTGGACTAGTTGAGATAACTCAACTTATTACAGGACTCAATGCAACTCAGTTGAGCTAACTTGATTACAAAACTCTCAACTAGACTAAATTTATTACAATACTTGATTACAAAATTTGACACATTATTAAGGGTTCAAAAAAACCCTAATCAGTAAACCAAATAGGGCAAGCAATCTGTGTTGGATTCTGGTGCCCCCACCATTTTAAGAGGTTCATGAGAAAGAAAAAGTACAATTTCAAAAAGAAGCCTCAAAAAAAAGAGCCTAGTAAAGAAAAAGAGAAAGAGAAGGAAAGGAAGCAACCCATTTGCTTCGATTGTAAGAAACCCAGCCACTTCAAGATGGATTGCCCCTTATTCAAGAAGAGCAAAAAAAAATTAAGAAAGAAAGCCATGATGGCAACCTAGAGCGAGAGCGAGGACTCAAGTTCAGATGAAGAGCAGCAAGAGGTCACCAATTTCTGCTTGATGGCTAACAATGATGAGATAAAGTCTAAACTTGAATATAAATTTACTTTCGAAGAATTGCATGATATTTTTGATGAATTAGTAGTTGAATATCAAAAGCTTAAAATGAAGAACAAAGAACTAAGAAAGCAAAATTTGGAATTGGTTAAAACAAATAAAAAGTCTTTGATAGAAAATGATTGCTTGCTTCAAGAAAACAAAAAGTTAACTGATAGAATTATCTCTTTGGAAAAAGAAAAGGAAGATTTGAAAAAGGATAAATCTTTTGCAACTATTGAAAAATTTGCTAAACAAAATAAAGAGCTTTTGCAAGAAAACAAGAAGTGCAAAGATGAACTTGAAAAAGTAAAACCTTTTGTTGAAAAATTTATTTATAGTTCTGAAAAACTTAATATGCTTTTAAATAATCAAAGAGTTATTTTCAACAAAGCTGGATTAGATTTTAGACCACAAAAATAATAAAAATATTTCAAAATTTTCTTTGTGCCTACTTCATCTACTATTACCTGTTATTCTTATGGCAAAGTAGGACATAAATCATATATGTGTGTCAAAAGATAATTAAATCAGGTTAGAAAAGTTTTGATTCTAAAATGAACCATATCTACTAACCCTAAAGGACCCAAGATGACTTGGGTACCTAAAGTTTCTACCTAATTTGTTCTTGTAGGTATGTCTTGCAACCAACAAAAGAAGAATGTGGTACCTCGACAACGGTTGCTTAAGGCACATGACTGGAGATGTGGAGCAATTCTCATCTCTTGAGTATCAAAATGGTAGAAATGTAACCTTCGGTGATATTGAAAAGGAAAGAATCATTGGTATCGATAAAGTACATATCACCCCTTCCACTTATATAGATAATGTTCTTTTTGTGATGGTTTAAGCATAACTTACTTAGTATTAGTCAATTTTGTGACAAAAATTTTAAAGTTATTTTTGAATCTTTCATGTGCATTATGTTTAGTCTTGATGACAATGGCATCAAGTTTATTGGTCATAGGCATGGCAACATTTACATGGTTGATCTTGATGATCTACCAGTATAAAATGGTTAATGCATAGTGGCAATGGAAGCCAAGATCGATAAAACTAGTTGGCTTTGGCATCGTAGACTAGGACATGCAAGTATGCATTTGCTTTCAAAACTTAACAAAAAGAATCTCATAAAAGATTTGCCAAAACTTAGTTTTGAAAAGGACAAAATTTGTAGTGCTTGCCAACTTAGAAAACAAACTAAATTTTCTTTCAAACCTAAGGGAGTTGTCTCTACATCTAGACCCCTATAATTACTTCATATGGACCACTTGGACCTACTAGAACAACTAGTTTGGGAGGTAAGAAGTTTGGACTAGTTATTATGGATGACTTCTCACATTTTACATGAATCATGTTTTTAGCTCATAAAGATGAATTTTTTTCTATATTTGTTAAATTTCATAAGAGAGTTTCAAATGAAAAAGGTGTTTCAATTATTTCTTTACGAAGTGATCATGGTATGGAATTTGAAAATCATGATTTTGAAAAGTTTTATAGTGAAAATGGTATTCATCATAACTTTTCTACACCTAGGACACCTTAACAAAATAGGATGGTAGAAAGAAAAAATATAACTCTTGAAGAAATGGCATGCACCATGCTTTATGAAAATGATTTGTCTAGATATTTTTGGATGGAAGCCATAAATATTGCTTGCTATATTTTAAATCATATTTTGTCCCGGCATATTTTAAAGAAAATATCTTATGAGCTTTAGAAAGGTAGGAAACCATTAATTAAGTATTTTCATGTTTTTGGATGCCGCTGTTTCATTTTAAATAATGGCAAGGACAATCTAAGTAAATTTGATGCCAAGTCAGATGAGGGTATCTTTTTATGTTACTCTACATCTAGCAAGGCATACAGGATCTTTAACAGAAGAACACTTCTTGTTGAAAAATCCATCCATGTTGTTTTTGAGGAGACTGATCAAAAATCTTCTAGAAAAGAAGATATTCTTGACGATGAAATAGGTATTTAAAGGACTGAAAAAAATGAACATCAATGAAGAGCCTTCCAAGAAGCAAGATGAAAATCAAAATAATGAAGGAGAACAAGACAAGGAGTTGAAGCATCATCAACACCCAAGCCATTACCTAAAGAATGGAGGTATGCTTATGGACACCCCAAAGAACTTATAATTGGTGATCCATCGAAAGAGGTAAGTACTCGTTCCTCTTTAAGAAATGTATATGATTATTTAGCTTTTGTTTCTCAAATAGATCTAAATCTATTGAAGAAGCTGAAAATGATTGTAATTGGATAAATGCTATGCAAGATGAACTAAACCAATTCAAAAGAAATAATGTTTGGACTTTAGTTGAAAAATCTACTAATGTTTCAATAATTGGTACAAAATGGATTTTCATAAACAAGCTTGATGAAAATGGAGTAGTTACTAGAAATAAAGCCTAGGCTAGTTGCCAAAGGCTACAATCAAGAGGAAGGGATTGATTTTGATGAAACCTTTGCTTCTGTTACTAGACTTGAGGCAATTAGACTATTATTAGCATTTGAATATTTCATGGATTTCAAACTATTTTAAATGGATGTCAAAAGTGCTTTTCTAAATGGATTTATTGAAGAAGAAGTATATGTAGAATTTTCTTTGGAGCCAAAAGGAGGGGCCGAGCCCTGCTTCCAACTCACAAAATAAGTAAAATAATGTTAAAAGTAGTGGTATTTCACTTGCACCGGCCGGGCTGGCTCCCACTTATCCTACACCTCTTAAGTCATTTCACAAAGTCAGACTAGAGTCAAGCTCAACAAGATCTTCTTTCCTCGTAGATTCTGCCAAGCCCATTCCCTTGGTTGTGGTTTCGCTGGATAGTAGACAGGGACAGTGGGAATCTCGTTAATCCATTCATGCACATCACTAGTTAGATGACGAGGCATTTGGCTACCTTAAAAGAGTCATAGTTACTCTCGTCATTTATCCGTGCTTGGTTGAATTTCTTCACTTTGACATTCAGAGCACTGGGCAGAAATCACATTGTGTGAGCATCCACGGGGACCATCGCAATGCTTTGTTTTAATTAAACAGTCAAATTCCCCTTGTCCGTACTAGTTCTGAGAAGGATGTTCGATACTCGGGGAAAGCCCCCAAGGGGGCCATTCCCGGTTCGTCTCCCAGTCGACATGAGGTGACCCGCTCTCGCCATGGGTGCAGCTTGAGCAGTCCGCCGATAGCCGATGGGTTCAGGGTTGGGACCCCTATGCCCAGCCCTCAGAGCCAATCCTTTTCCTGAAGTTACGGATCCGTTTTGCCAACTTCCCTTGCCTACATTTTTCCATGGGCCAAAGGATGTTCACCTTGGAGACTTGATGCAGTTATGAGTACAACCAGGCATGGGTGGTACTCGGTCCTCTGGATTTTCACAGGCCACCGGGGGTGCACCGGACACCACGAGACATGCAGTGCTCTTCTGACTGCTGGACCTTACCTCTGACTGAGCCGTTTCCAGCATGGGCGGGCCATTAAGCAGAAAACATAACTCTTCCCGGGGCCCCCACTAGCATCTCTGGACTTCCCAAAGTTGCCATCAGTGACCATGTCTTGGCTCAAGAATTTTAACCCGATTCCCTTTCGAAGCTTCCATGGTGACGTGCTCTCTGACGGGCCTCCCCCGTCTCTTAGGATCAGCTAACCGATGTGCAAGTGTCATTCACATGGAACCTTTCCCCTCTTCAGCCTTCAAAGTTCTCATTTGAATATTTGCTACTACCACCAAGATCTGCATCGACGGCCGCTTCACCCGGGCTCGCACCCCAGGTTTTGCGGCGATCGCCGCACCCTCCTACTCATCAGGACCTGTCGCTCACCTCGATGGTCGGGTGTGGGTCACACACTTGAGCGCCATCCATTTTCGAGGCTAGTTGATTTGACAGGTGAGTTGTTACACAATCCTTAGCGGATTTCGACTTCCATGACCATTATCCTGCTATCTTAATCGACCAACATCCTTTGTGAGATCTAGGTTAGCGCACAGTTGGGCACCACAACCCGGCTTCCAGTTCATCCCGCATCACCAATTCTGCTTACCAAAAATGCCCACTTAGTGCTCTCGATTCAATGGCATGGCTCAGTGGAGCAGCCACGTCGTCCTGCCTATTTAAAGTTTGAGAATAGGTCAAGGGCATTGTGCCCCCGATGCCTCTAATCATTGGCTTTACTCGATAGAACTCACCCACGAGCTCTAGCTATCCTGAGGGAAACTTTGGAGGGAACTAGCTACTAGATGGTTCGATTAGTCTTTCGCCTATATACCCAAGTCAGACGAATGATTTGCACGTCAGTATCGCTTATGGCCTCCACCAGAGTTTCCTCTAGCTTTGCCTTGCTTGAGCATAGTTCACCATCTTTCGGGTCCCGACAAGCATGCTCCAAATCAAACCCTTCATAGAAGATCAAGGTTAACCGGTGGTGCACCCCTTCCACGGAGGGTAGGGGCTCCCGTCCATCATCTTCCTTGCACCTTCCAGGTTTCGCATGCTCGTCAACTCGCATGCATGTCAGACTCCTTGGTTCGTGTTTCAAGATAGGTCAGATGGGGAGCCCGCGAGCCATTTCCTGGGGCGCGTCGGTGCCCCGAGGGGCACACCGGGATGGCACGCTCTGGTTCCTCGACCGCATGGATGGCATCTCCATGGGCGGGTTTGATCGCCCGGGCTTCGACCGTTGGTGCAGCCCGCAACGGTCCGTGCCCCGAGCCGAGCGAGCGATGGACCAGCTTGCCACCATTCTGCATCTGGTCGAGGTGCATTGCCGGCCCCCATCCACTTCCCTCCAGATAATTTTAAGCACTCTTTGACTCTCTTTTCAAAGTCCTTTTCATCTTTTCTCGTAGTACTTGTTTGCTATCGGTCTCTCGCCCATATTTATCCTTGCACAAAATTTACTGTCCGATTGGGGCTACATTCCCAAACAACCCAACTCGTCGACAGCGCCTCATGGTGCAGCAGGGTTCGGGTTGGACGGGGCTCTCACCCTCCCAGGCACCCCTTTCCATGGGACTCGGGCCTGATCCATCACTGAGGATGCTTCTTTAGACTATAATTCGGGGGGTGCGGCCCCTTGATTCTCAAGCTGGGCTGGTCCCAGATCGCTTAATGAATGAATGTAGAAAGAAAGAGGAAATGGAGAGAGCTGGGAGGATCCTTGTCCGGCGCATCACCGCTGAGCTTTTGGTTGCTTGCTTGCCTCTCTCCCCCTCCAGCTCACTTACCTTCTCACTTACCTTCCTCCTATTTTCTGGTTGTGTCCTGGTGTCCTTTGTGTGCCCTCTCATGGGGAGGATCCTTGTCTACAGCTCGCTGCTTCTCCTCCTCCCCCTCCTTCCGAAGGAGGAGGTAGTATGTGGGCCTCTTGGGGCCTCTTCTTCTCTCTGAAACTAGTCCTCCTTCCATCCTTTGGTAAGCTCTCTAGAGAGCTTTCCTGAGAACTCTTTGGAGAACCCTCTCCTTCAAAACTCCTCTCTACTCTTTTTCAAGAGTCCCCGCTCCTGTTGGGGGTGTCATTTTTTGCTTAAGAGGGGAAGGTGCTGTGCCACTAAGGCCCATGCTATGGTGGTAAGTTTCCATTCCTGGAGGGAACGCCCGAGCATTGCAGGGCCTATCGCTTTGATAGGATTTTCCTTCTAGGGAAATTCTAGGTCTCGCACCACGTGAGTCGGCATCCACTGACCGTATGGTAATCAACATGGTGGCACGTTAAGGGGCCCTGGATCTAATGGGGCTTACTGTTGCCCAGTAAGCAACCCAAGAGGGGGGATGAATTGGGTTTCTAAAAAATTAAATATAAGTGTGCACTAATTCAATAAACAACTTAAGTGCAATGAGATGCAAGAGTAATATGCTCTTAAAAAGTATGCAGCAAAAATTTAAAAGCAATAAATGTAGAGCAAGAGAGAGAGATAGACAAGCAATCATAAACATAATCCAAGTATAGTGGTTCGGTGCTTTCCAATGCACCTACATCCACTTTCCAAGGTTCACTTGAAAATTCACTATAATCTCTACCGATTATAGTCGATTAGTTTTTCGGGCTTACTAATCAAAACCTGACTTGTTTTCACAAGGCTCGCAAGTCAAAACCTCCCTTAGTTTTGCGGGCTAACCAAGAACCTAATTGATTTTAAGGCTCACTAACAACCTCCTTGATTTTTAAGGCAAACCAATAACCTCCTTGGTTTTCAAGGCTAACCAAAAACCTCCTTGATTTTCAAGTACGCTAACCAAAAACCATTGTAACAAAGATAGAGATAAAGTAAAGCAACAAGAAAAGCTTTCTTAATAAAAGCAGATATTTCTTTGAAGCTTGGAGGAATTACTGGTTTCAACTTGATGAAGCCTTAATCAATGCTCAAGAATGTAGGACTTGAATACTCTTGAAAGCTTTGAATGCTTTGAGACTTCTCTTTGCTTGAAGGTGGTTTCTCTCAATGAATGAGAGTGAATGCACTTGCTTTTCTTTTCCTATTGTTGATCCTCTTATGTTTAGATTTTATTTGAATCACTTAAATACCTTTCCAAGGCCTCAAAGTCAGTTTATGGTCATTAGACACAAAAAACTAGCCATTGGGAGCCAAGAGGGCCGAGTTTTGCATTTGAGAAACTAGTCGTTACTATTTCCAGAACTCCAAGTGTCGACACTTCAAGCTATGAGTCGATACTTAGGGTCGACACTTATGTTCCATGAGTCGACACTAAGTTTAAATATCTTCATTGAAGCTCTCTAGAATTCTCAGGTGAGTCGACACTTCTTATGGTGAGTCGATACCTGAGTCGACACTTGACATCCATGAGTCGATACTTCAGGCAAGGCTTCCATTTCAGCAAGTTCTATATCAAAATTTTCTCAGGCCTTGAGCCGATCCTTGAGTCGATACCTTGAGTTGACACTTCAGCTGTGCCATCTGACACTCTTTCTGCATACCGGCTTGAGTCGACACTTCCACTATCATGAGTCGATACTGTGAGTCGACACTTGCTGAGATTTCTTCAAAAACCATTAAACCTCTGTTAAAACCAATTTATGCTGGACTAACTAAGTTCGTTCAAGCAATCTTCAAGTACTTAAGTCCATTTAAAACTGATCTTTCATTCATAGAAGGGACTTCTTCATTTTTGACAAGCAATCAAATCTTATTGAATTGATGAGTATATTTTTCTATAAAAACATACTTTAAAAAAATAGTTAGTACTCAACTTATACTTAAGTATTTTGTTTATCATCAAAATCAATAATGGAGTCAACACTTACCTCGTGCAGAGCATGCGAGCAACATGTTGTAGAGCTGGCATTAGTGGCAGGGCATGCACCACCTTTTGGAGGTTGCAAGTGGATAGGGACCTCCGTATAGTGGTTTAAATTCTTGCGATCTTTCCCTCCTTCACTGCTAGTAGGAATTCTAGTCTCCGTATAGCAAGGACGGACCTCCATTCAAGAGGTCCACCTTTGATAACGTGAGCACGACCCTGATCGAGATCTAACCTCAAACGAAGGGCTCACCCCATGAGCTCGATCTCGGTTGGGAGCTAACCTTGGCAAGAGGGCTTGCTTCATTAGCTCGACACCGGCTGGAAGCTGACGTTAGCAAGGGGCTCATTTTATGAGCTTGACCCCGATCGGGAGCTGACCTCAGATGGAGGGCTCGCTTCATGAGCTCGATCCTAACCGAGAGTTGACCTCGGCAGGAGGGCTTGCTTCACGAGCTCGACCCCGGCTGGAAGCTGACCTTGGCCTTCCACCGGGAGGCCGCATCCAGGTGGCAGTCCCCACCCATACGGCCACTGGCTGGCAGCTATGTAGGCTCCCCTCAGCGGATGTTGCCATATCATGAGCTAATAAAGGATGGCAAGTATGAGATTTCTTCCATGCCTTATTATTCGATGGATGATATATTGGTGTGCTTATAAATCCTTACTTAGTGCCATCTCATCTACCCAACATTATTCTTGAAAAGTAAAACCTCCAAAGACTCTTAGTAAGAGGAAGGTATCGAAGAACCATATATGGTATGTCATGGTATGTCCTAATTTCTATCCTCTTGCCTTGACTTAAATTGACTTTCACCGCATATGTCACATGAGCTCTTCAGTTGGTCCTCCTTGTAGAAAAGCATGTAATCATTGTAGCATGCATTTATTTTCTAATATCCCATGCCTAATCCTGTCACTATTTTCTTTGAAGCACAGAAGTGCCCAACAAGCTTCTCGTCCTTTAGTAGTATCTTCCTTATGATTGCTATCATCTTATCATAATAATTGACCATCATATTAAGCTTTACCTTGACATAATTGATAGTATGGTATGTGTTTCACATCCTGGCCATAGTGGTTCATCCGTATCTTTCAGCATATGATAGAAATCTTTGCTATCAGCTTCTAGATTGTCCTCCATATCCCAGTCAAGTTTAGGATCAGCCACATCCATAATCATGTCTACCATTCTATCTACATCCTTATCCTGCTGACTTCTAACCATTACAACTATCTCCCACATCTCCCCATACAGGTACCAATACTTGTAGTTTGGCATAAATCCACTAATATATATAAATGGATTGTTATTGTATCCCTATCAAGCATTTCTCTATTGATACATCTGCTACAAGGATAATGAATTCGTCCTTCAAATAAGAGTGCTACATTGTTAAAAGTATAATTGCAAAAGTACTTGACATCCTCCTTATATTTAGCAAAAATTATCCAAACGACTACTCGATGGTCCATCCAACTGTGGTCCATGGCACACTACTAAACATTCTACATATACAAATACAAAGTAAAATGCTAACCAATTATTTTATTATTTAACATGGCAAGACAAGTATTTAAAATGATTCAAGATAATGTAAAAAATAAAATGATACTAGAAGGTTATAGGGATTTTTAGTTTGCATCTCATCACTAAAGATAACTTGGAAGAATGACAGTGACTAGAGGTGACATTTTGGATACGAGATATAAGAACTTGGATGCTAGATGGAGGCTGTTACTGAGAGCTCTTATATCTGGCAAGCAAAACGACACCTCCAGATACTCTCATTCTTCCAAGTTTTGCTTTTAGTATGGGATACAAACTCAAAATCGTTGTGATCTTTTCGTATTATTTAATGCATTCTATCACCGACTAATAGGTAAAGTTAGGTCCTATCCCAATCAAAAATTATATTAATTCTATAGATCAATTATGAAGGAATCCTATGACAATTCCTAGGTTACATGCAGGTTTTTCAAAAAAAATAATTAATTAAAATTAATACATAGCAAAAATAAAAACATACTTTAAGCAAGCATAGCAGGAACCTATCATAAATATGTAATATAGATCTACAAATAAAATCAAAAGCAAAAAGTATATCAAATTTACTTACATGTTGCGCTACTCTATCTTTATTGGATCAAATTTGAAAAATACCCTGGGATTCCATAGAAGCCATGCATGTGCCCGGCCTTTGTTGGTATTCATATAAAGATAGCCTGATCAAAGCCTCAAGGCTACTGAAGTGCTAATACTTTTCATGCCTTGCTTACCATTGGATCAAATCCCCTTTTCATCTTTTATTTCTTTTTCTCTATGCTAGATATCCAAGAAAGAAGATGATCTCTTCTCAAGAAATCAAAGAAAAAATATTTTTTTCTTTTTCTCACGAGAACCTTTCAAGTAAGATTAAGAATAGGAGGAGAAGGGGTGATCAAATAATCTCTCTTTATTTTGAATAGTAGAATACCAAGAAGAAGGTTAGGCTATCAATCTAAGATCTATCTCCCAATCCAAAACCAAAAAAAAACTCCATGCTCATTGTTGTTTTGTGCCCACAAAACCTTTTCCTTTTCTCATGCCATATTATTTCTCCTTAGAGTTCTTTCCCATCTAGAATTAGGATAAAAGTTTGAATCAAATTCAAACACCATAAATATGGATAAGAATTAGAGAGAGAATCCCAAGGGGTGCTGAACACCTTTGTGCACCCCATATTTCCATGCTAATTTGCAGTTAATGTGAAGAAGGGAGTATCCCTTCTTTCTTACATGCACAAAAGGGAGAGAAAGGCATGGAGAGGGAGAAAGAAAATTAGTTAGTTAGTTAGGATTAGTTAAAAATTAGTTCAACCAACTAACTAACTAACTCTAACCAACTAGGAAACTAACTAACCTAATTCCTAATCAATTTAGGTTTAAATCTATAACAAATTAGGAATTAGATTATAATCTAATTAGGACCACTAAATGTAAATAGAATTGATTAAACATAATTGAGTTAAATTAGATTTAATTTACCTAGGATTAGGTAACCAATTAGGTCAAACCAAATTGGCTTGCAATAATTACAATTAGATTAGTCCAAAAACTAATTAGGCTAGGTCATCATCCAAACTCAACCAAATCAAATCCAATTCAATTTGTATCAAGCCTAATCATAATTAAATGATCAAATCATCTAATTAAATTATAACTCTTTTAATAAAGTCCTTCTTGCTAAAATTAATAGGTGCCAAAATTAGCGGGTTCTAAATTTGTAACCCTTACAAATTTAGAATTTCTAAATATGTTGCTCTTACATATTTCAATCCAACTATGTAATCAGGTCAAGTTCTTATTGAGTGTGACCCTTCAGTTTCCATTCTATATGATAGTGAGATATACCATGATCTCCATCATAGTATCATCGAACTTTTTCGATGGATTAGAATAATTCCAGCTTACCCCATCAAGGATCGTTGATTCGAAACTATCGTAATGGGTTCTCACAATCCACCAATGATTCCTAGAAGCATATAGTGGTGCAATTGCTAGGAAATGTTACCTCATCTTCGAGACCCATTAAATACAGATTTGCAGCTTTGGTGGTCTCTTCTTCTTCAAACGAAGGTGATTCTTCACTATTGGTCCATGTGGCAACCATGGCTTTCTTCTTCTTTTTCTATCTGAAGGATTTCTTCAATAGAGGATAGTCTAGATGATGTGCCCTGGCTTCATGCATTCATAGCATGTGGGGACTACTTCTTTATCTTTCTCTCTGTCCTTTTCTTTTTCTTTTTCGTAATCCTTCCTATGGAATTTCTGGTTGAATCTACCTTTCTTTCTTCCCATGAACTTTCTGAATCTCCTCATAACCATTGCGATATCATCGTCTTCTAGGTCATCATTGGAGGAGGTGCTTTCTTCTTCAGACTCTTCATCATCCCTCTTTGATTCAGTAGCAGTTCTGAAGGCTATAGTTTTCTTTTTCTTCTGTTCGTCTTCAATTATGTGCTGCATAGTCAGCTCGTGGGTGATGAGTGATCCCAGTAGTTCATCCAGTAGTAATATGTTGAGGTCTTTGGCCTCCTAGATTGCTGTCACTTTGGATCCTACTTTTCAGGTAAAGATCAGAGTATCTTCTGAACTAGATCAGCATTTAAGTATACCCTGCCAAGACTCTTCAAACCATTAATAATATCTATAAATCTAGAGAACATGGCAAAAATTGTTTCAGAAGGTTCCATTTTAAACAGTTCATAGTTGTGAACTAAAAGATTTATCTTTGAGGTTTTCACTTGGAAAGTTCCCTCATGGGTCACTTCGAGTTTGTCCCAGATTTCCTTTGCTGAAGAGCAAGTGAAAATTTGGTTGAACTCATTTACATCCAAAGCATAGTATAGTAAGTTCATTGCTTTGGCATTCAATTCTCCAATTTTCATGTCATGATCATCCCAGTCCTCTTCAGGCTTAGGGATGTCCATGCCATCAACTTGGATCGTGGGAATGTGTGGCCCTTTTAAGATAACCTTCCACGGTTGAAAATCAATAGCTTGAATGTAAATTTTCATTCATGCTTTCCAATAAGAGTAATTAGTGCCTGTGAATAGTGGAGGTCTATTTGTTGACTGGCCTTCGGCCAAGGATGTACTCATGGGATGAGCCATCAAACTTTACTCGAGTAATCAGAAACACTGCTCTGATACCAGCTGTTGCCTAGGTGGCTTTTTCCAAGAGGGGGGTGAATTGGAAATTACAAAATTTCTTGCAAATATGTGCATAAGTAATTCCTTTTAGTGGTTGAGTGTTGTGTTAATCAGAATTAAGTACGGAAGCTGAAAAGTAAGTAAAGCACAACACAAACAAAACAAGTTTAGAGTGGTTTGAAGCAACCTAGCTCCTACGTCCACTATCCAAGTTCACCACTCGGGATTTCCACTATATCCCCCAAATCGTAATACAGTCGGATTGTTTTTCATGATCACAATCCCAACCTCTATCCTTTGGTTTTGAAAGGGATCATCAAAGAAATCCAACACTAGGTTTTCACAGGCTCACCTAGAACCTCTACACTTTGGTTTTAAGTAGGCTCACCAAAAAAACCTATTTGGTTTTTACAACCAGGTTCACCAATAACCCAAGTATTCTAAGAGTAGAATGAAAAGCAACAGAAATGATAAACTAAGTTGTCTGGTGGTTGCCAATGCAGCTCTAATGAAGCTCAATTGAATGCCCTTCAATGCACTTCAATGGCTTCCTTACTTTCCTCAAAAGTTGCTTCAAGCTTCTGATAAGAGTTGGTGAAGGCTTGAAGGCTGACTTCAAAGCTCAAGTGCTCTCTCTTCTTACTTCAATAAATATTCAATAAATGTTCAACAACTCATTAGTCTATCTAAGGATGTTCTCATACCTTATTTATAGAGACTTCAACTGCCTTCCCTTAAATTTGAATGTTGTAGACCATTGGGAAGTGACAGGTTACCATTGGAGCACTTTTGGGATTCAAAATCAAAAATTTGGAACTAGCCATTGGGAAGAGACCCCGACATTCCAGTCGGCTCGGACATCTTCAAGTTGGCTCGGATCAGGTTCGGGTCGGCTGGGTTGAACACCAGTCGGCTAGGTTCCACAATCAAGAAAATAGTTCACTCTAAATGAGTCAGCTAGGCTAAAATCCAGTCGGCTCGGATCCCTGAGGTTCTCAGAACATTTTCAACCAAGTTCTGGATGAATCGGCTGGGACTTGGTGCTAGTCGACTGGTTCTGCGTGCCAGAGATTTTCTTTCTTGTGCCAGTGCTAGAGTTGGCTGGTTCCTCCATCCAGTCGACTCAAGATTGGTTCTTCAGCTAGACCAATTTTTATTCTCCATAACTCACATGCCAAGCTTTGAAGACTTCCTTAAGATCTTCTTACAACAATATCAAGAGAAATTAAAGCTTGAAAGCTTGAAAACTAGTAGAAGCAACCCTTTATCTTTGATTTAAATAGAAAATTTTTTTGTTGGGTTCTTCTTTGCAAGATTCTAATTACTTACAAATCAACACAAAGAAATAAAGGTTGTAGGGTTTAAAAATATGTCAAAGTAGTCATCCTACAAAAACTTGTCAACCATTTGAAGAGTTGTTAGATAACCAAATACATGCTCCAATGTTTTGTTATCATCAAAATCACTTCAGGGGTCAATAATCTTCCCCTTTTTGATGATGACAAAATACTGGGCATGAAAAAATCTATTCTATTCACAAGTATAGATGTATATCATAGTAAGTATTTACACTTGTTTGACGTATCACAATATTAACTGTATTCTCAAATGAGTATCAATGTATGCTATACAATTATACACAAAGCCAATTCTATAAAATGTAAGTGTCAGAGAATAAGTGCTTGTGTGTATTAAGCAACATTAAACATTGACAGTTAGATGTAATTAGTAGAGAGCAAAATAGTAATCATTGAAGCAAATTAAACATGTATTTCTCTCCCTTTTTATAAAATTTTTAATCAATGTGAAATTTCTCCTCCTTTATCATTTATTTGAAGACTTCAGCAAAAAAGATATGCAATATTCATTAAGCTCCCCCTGTCTAGTTAACTTTAGCAGTTCTATTCCAATTCTATTAGGTTTCTTCTTTCATGCACTTTATTGTATAATAGTTCTCCCCCTTTTTATCATCAAATCAAAAAGTTATACAATTAAGCTCAGATTTTAAGTAGATTGAGATTGTATTAAGATTTGTTTGAGATAATTTAACCTTCTCAATTTAGAGAGAGTGTTAACAAGATAAAAGAAGTATGCACATGTGTCCAAAAAGATATTCATTGTATTTTCATTAAAAGATTCAATACATTAAACATTACACAATCTTCAAAAAGTTTCTAGAAAGTACAGAAATTATCAAAGACCTACTCACTATCAGATTCTTTCTTAGGTACATTGATAGGCATACTTGCACCATACCAAGAAGCAGGTCTAGGAGGTCTACTAGAAGATGCATGAGGTGAAGGTGCTCTAGGATGGTGAGAAGTAGTAGGACCCCTAGAGGAAATAGGAGGAGGATCATATAAAGGTCTAGTCCTAGCAGTGATCTCCAAAGTCCTAATAGTGCCATAGAGTGAAACAATCTCCATCCAGATTGCACCAAGTTGACTTTCCATGTCCTTGAGGCTTGTAGGTACCTTGTTCACAGCCTCTTTGACTTCACCAATTTTCTTTTGCATTGACAAAAGTTCAAAAGCTTGGACATTAGCAAAAGCTTCAGTAGATCCTCTTAGTCTTCCAAGTTCTGATCTGATAATTCCAATGCCTTGTGTGTAGTCATTTTCCATTTGTCTTGTTTTTGCAATTGTTCTCATAGTGCATCTGACTTCATTCAACTTGGTTCTATACTCATTTAAGGTTGCATCAACTGATTCCTTTATTGCTTCAGAACTAGAAGAAATAAAGTCTAGGATAGGTTGAAGTTCCACTTGAGGTGCAGATCTCGAAGTTTCTATTGCTTCAACTTTTCCTAGCAAACTTATAACATGTTCTTCCAGTTTAGATAGTCTACTATCCACTGACTATTTTAGATCACCAAAAAGTGAAGTGATAGTCCCTATTACTGAATCAGTCAAAGTCTTCATCTAATCTTCAATTTGACCTTGGATATTTGGAGGATGTGAAGCTGTAGGCGTGAAGTCTGGTAAAGGTATATCAGCTGTCATGAACTCAGGTGCAGGCATATCAAATTCAGGAAAAGGTACATCAGTCTCTTCAAAAGTGGCAGCAAGTTCAGGAATAAGAGATTCTGGTTCAGGTGCAAGTGCAGTAGAGGTTCCAGCTTCAGCAGTGCAGTACCAGCAGTTTCTTCATTTTCTTCTTCTTCTTCTTCACTACTTGAACTACCAATTGCCCTAATATTTGTTCCTTTCTTTCTCCAAACACCTTCAACTTAAATGTAACCCATTCTTTCTAGTGACTTGGAGGTGTAGATGTCAGTATGGTGCTAATCAACTCCATCCTCACCTTCCAAATTCACTCTTTGGGACTTGAATAGCACGGTTAACATCATTCCATAAGGTAAGCAAGCCTTAGCCTGTCTGATAGTCTCCTTCATTTGCACAATGATAATATGAGATAAATTCACAGGAGCCTTTTCCATGATATGTTCCATAAGACACAGGTCCTTCTCACTTACCCAATCAAACATTCCATTCCTTTGCAAAAAGATCCTACTAATGAAATTATGCAATAACCTCATTTCAAGTGATAAAATATTGGCAAAGACAGTTCCAATCCCACTAACATCTTCCTTGTTTAGGATAGTTCTCAAGGCCTTTTCTCTATCCTTAATTACTAAGTATTTCACCCCATCAATAGGTAAATCCAGTAGGTTGTGCAGAACTTCTTCATTGATAAAAACTCTTCTTTCTTTAATTGTAGACTCTACATGATCTGTACCTACTCTCAAATTTTCATAAAATTTCTTAATAAGTGAGGAGGAGGTTCTTTCATTTAGAGAGCAAAATTTCCTCCAGCCCTGATCCTCAATCAAATCACCAATCTCCAACCCTATTTCCTTAATAAATTCAAAGATGATACGGCGGCCAGAAGTTACCGGTCTTGTGGACATTGAAGGGATTTGACTTGGAGCAATTGGAGTAGCCCTTGCAGGTTCTTCCATATGTTCTTCATGATGAACGGTGGCAGTCAGCTCTTCTTGATGCCTCTTCATTCTTCTTTCCCTTTCCACGGATGGAGTGGCCCGTAAAGAGCATTTCCCAGTAGCATGTTTAGGAGTCATTGCTAGGAAAGAGGAAGAGATGAGAGAATGGAGAGCTTAGAAGGGAGAGAGGAATATTTGGAATAGGATTAGGAGAGGAATGGATGATTTAGAAAGATGAGATGGAGGTTAGAAGGCTTGGAATGGGGTTTACGTCCCAAAATAAAAAACTCAGGCATGATAATCCAGTTGACTCGAAAAAGCCTTAAAAAGGCTTAAGCCGGCTAGGCCAAAACTCACCCAAAATACACAGAGAATCCAATCGACTCGGTTTAAGAACCAGTCGACTCGAACAGAGAAATCAGGTTTTGAAAAATTCAATCACAAACCTGAGAAATTTTTGGAGAAAATTTCTAAGAAGATTTAGTCTCTTGATAGAGAATGAAATCAGGAGGTTCTCTAGATGATGTTTCCTTAAATTTGAAGGAATTAGATTAGAGAAATTAAAAAGGATCACAAAGTCCTAATTCACTTCTAATTAGTTCAAACCTATCTTGATTAAGTGGCTTAGTAAATATATCAACTAATTGATCTTCAGTAGAAACAAAATCATGCACTATATCACCATTTAAAACATGATCTCTAATAAAATGATGTCTAATTTCAATGTGCTTGGTTCTAGAATGTTGAATTGGATTCTTTGTCAAATTGATAGCACTTGTGTTATTACATTTGATTGGAATTTTAGATTATGATATACCAAAGTCTTCTAGTTGTTGTTTAATCCATAACACTTGAGCACAACAACTACCAGCAGCCACGTACTCAGCCTCAGCAGTGGACAAGGCTATAGAGTTTTGCTTCTTATAGTGCCATGAAATTAAATTCAACCCTAGAAATTGGCATGTACCGCAAGTGCTTTTTCTATCTATATTACAACCAGCATAGTCAGCATCAAAGAATCCAATCAAATTCAGGGTAGAATGTTTAGAATACCAAATTCCTAAATTACTTGTTGCTTTCAAGTATTTAATTATTCTTTTAATAGCAAACATATGTGTTTCTTTTGGTGATGACTGAAATCTAGCACATACACATACACTATATAATATGTTAGGTCTACGTGCAGTCAAATACAATAGGGATCTGATTATACCTCTATATAGCTTTTGGTTAACATTGGATCCATTTTCATCTTGGTCCAATCTGCAAGCTAGGCTCATGGGTGTGCTCATTGATTTGCTACTCTCCATACCAAACTTTTTGATGATTTCTTTGATGTATTTGGCTTGGTTGATGAAGATGCCTTCCTTTGTTTGTTTTACATGAAGTCCAAGGAAGTAGTTTAGTTCACCCATTAAGCTTATTTCAAATTCTTCCTGCATAAGCTTAGCAAATTCTTTGCATAGAGATTCATTAGTTGCACCAAAAATGATATCATTAACATATATTTGTATAACTAAGATATCATTATTCTTCTTTTTGATAAATAAGGTTTTATCTACATTTTCTCTTGAAAAATCATTTTCAATTAAGAAAGTGCTAAGTCTATATACTAGGCTCTAGGTGCTTGTTTCAAACCATACAATGCTTTGTTTAATTTAAATATGTGGTTTGGAAATGTGTGATTTTCAAAACCTGGTGGTTGTTCCACAAAAACTTGTTCAGAGATAAAACCATTAAGAAATGCACTCTTTACATCCATTTGAAAAAGTTTGAAATTCATGTAGCAAGCAAATGCAAGTAGTAATCTAATGGCTTCTAGTCTTGCTACAGGTGCATAAGTTTCATCAAAATCAATACCTTCTTCTTGGTTATATCCCTTAGCCACTAGTCTAGCTTAGTTTCTTATTATGTTTCCTTGTTCATTTAATTTATTCCTACAGATCCATTTGGTTCCTATTACTGGATGGTCAATAGGTCTATCTACTAGTGTCCATACCCTATTCCTTTCAAACTGGTTTAATTCATCACACATTGCCATCATCCAGTTTGGGTCAGTCTCAGCTTCTTCTAGGCTATGGGGTTCTATTTGTGATACAAAGGCTAGGTAATCATGTGCATCCTTATGTGCAAACCTAGTCCTAATACCATGTGAAGGATCTCCTATGATTAATTCTTTAGGATGAGATATAATATACCTCCAGTCCCTCGGTAGATCTATGTGATCCTTACTTACTGTTTCTTCTCTGTCTTGAATGTCTTTATCTTGAATGCTCAAGTCCTCTATTCCTTTTTGCAATGTACCTGCATCATTATCTATGCACTCTTCTTGTCTAGAAGGTGTAGGGTTAGTTTCAATAAATACAACATGTATTGACTCTTCAATAGTAAGAGTCCTTTTATTAAAAACCCAATATACTTTGCTATGTAATGAATAACTTAGGAAAATTGCATCATCAGCTTTAGAATCAAATTTTCCTAAATTATCTTTTTCATTGTTATTCACAAAGCATTTGCATCCAAACACATGAAAATAACTGATATTGGGTTTTCTATCATTCCAAAGCTTATAGGGGGTTTTCTTTAAAATAGGATGGATCAAAATGCAGTTTAAAATATAGCATGAGTGTTCACCGCTTCTGTCTAAAAGTACTTTGGAAGATTGCCTTCGCACAACATTGTGCGAGCCATTTCTTCCAATGTCATATTTTTTCTCTCTACAACACCATTTTATTGAGGTGTTCTAGGAGCGGAGAAATCGTAATCAATGCCAAATTCAGTACAATAATCTTCAAAAAATTGATTTTCAAATTCAGTTCCATGATCACTTCTAATTGAAATTAAAGATAAGTTCTTTTGATTTGAAACCTTTTTATGGAATTTTTTGAAAACATGAAAGGTTTCATCTTTTGAAGCAATAAACAAAATCCAAGAAAATCTTGAAAAATCATCTACTATCACAATAGCATATTTCATACCTCCTAAGCTTGTGGTCCGAGTAGGTCCGAAAAGATCCATGTGAAGTAGTTCAAGTGGTCTTGTTGTAGAAACTATATTCTTTGATTTAAAACTCCCCTAGTTTGTTTACCCATTTGGCATGCATCACAAACATGATCAAAATTAACTTTGAACTTAGGCATGCCTCTAACAAGATCTTTAGAAATCAATTTGCCAATAGTATGCATGCTAACATGACCTAGTCGTCTATGCCATAGTAAACACGACTCTTTGGTCTTAGCATTCATTGTAACTAGACTGGGGCTACTTGACATGGCAAGATTATTAAGATCTACCATATAGATATTTCCAAGTCTATGTCCAATGAACTTATTGCTAGAATCTAAAGAGTTAGTTACTATATACATAGAAGATTCAAAGACAACCTTAAAGCCTTTATCATATAATTGACTTATGCTTAAAAGATTATGCTTCAACTTGTCTACTAGCAAAACATTTTCAATAAAAGTGAAGGGAGTTATTTTGGTTTTACCAATACCGATTATTCTCCCTTTGCCATTATCTCCAAAGGTGACCATGCCTCCTTTCATTTCAAGGGTGATAAACTGCTCCTTGTCACCCGTCATATGTCTTGGGCAGCCACTGTATAAGTACCACCTTTTCTTTAATTTTTGGGTTGTAAGACATTCCTGCAAAATAATCAATGAATTCTTTTATGTACCCAAGCTACCTTGGGTCCTTGTAGGTCAGCAGAGGTGGTTCCTTTGGGAACCCAAATTTTTTTTACATTCTTATGGACATTTCTAAAATTATTCCAGTCAAAAGCTTTATGTCCTATTCTTTTGCAAACATGGCATACAACTTTAGAGTTTTTAATAAGAGCAGAATTAGAAGTTCTAAAAGTTGATGCAATTGATGCAAGTTTTGAACCTTTTGAAATATAAGCATTTTTGCTCAAGTTCTTAGTAACATACAATAAAGATTTTGAAGTTGAAATAGTTTTTGATGCAGCCAAAGCTTTTTGTGATAATGTGTTTTAAATAGGTACTTTAGATTTTACAAAGGTAATTGCTGAAATTCCATTCATAATAGAAGTTTTAAAACCAATTCCAGCTTTGTTTCCTGAAATTCGTATTCTTTTAAAATTAACTCAAGCTTATTTGAAGATAAAGTAAGTTTTTCAACTAATGGCTTGAGTTTTTTAACCTCCTTTTTCAGTTCAATATTTTCAGTAATTAAATCATTGTTTTTCCATTCACATAAGAGATTTTCATTTTTCAGCTTTTCATTTCTTTCAGAAAAGTCATGCAGTTCTTTTTGCAATAAAAGGTTCTTTTCTGAAATTTCATTTTTCTGTTTGAGTAAAGAGTCATTCATATTTTTTAATGATTTTATCTTCACTCCAGCTTTCTTAAATTTAGATAATAGATCATGAAATGTAGAATTTAATTCGTCAAATATAAATTCAATGCAATTGCTAGGGGATGTTACCTCATCTTCGAGACCCATTAAACATAGATTTGCAGTATTGGTGGTCTCTTCTTCTTCAAACGAAGATGATTCTTCACTATTGGTCCATGTGGCAACGATGGCTTTCTTCTTCTTTTTCTGTCTAAAGGATTTCTTCAGCAGAGGACAGTCTGGACGAATGTGCCACAGCTTCTTGCATTCAAAGCATGTGGGGACTACTTCTTTTATCTTCCTCTCTGTCCTTTTCTTTTTCTTTTCCATAATCCTTCCTATGGAATTTCCGGTTGAATCTTCCTTTCTTTCTTCCCATGAACTTTCTGAATCTCCTCACAACCATTGAGATATCATCATCTTCTAGGTCATCATTAGAGGAGGTGCTTTCTTCTTCAGACTCTTCATCATCCCTCTTTGATTCGGTAGCAGCTCTGAAGGCTATAGTTTTCTTTTTCTTCTGTTCGTTTTCAGTTCTGTGCTGCATAGTCAGCTCGTGGGTGATGAGTGATCCCAGTAGTTCATCCAGTAGTAATGTGTTGAGTGGTACGGGCACCAGACTCAGAAGAAGACTTCAGAGCTCCATCTGGATCTCTGATTAACCTTGCCCGAAGAATTAGGGTTTTTTTGGCTTGTAATAAGGGTTGACTGGATCAACTCAACTTTAGCTTGAGTCTATATTACCTGCATTTTATTTTATTGAGTCATGTTGACTCAGTAGTGGACTAGGGTTTCAACCTGGGGTGTTACATTTTCTCCCAAGGCCAAGCAAGTGGGCGCCACACTCCCAGCCACACTCCCAGCCATACGCCTGAGTCCAGGGGGTGCCACATCTCCATCCAGCAGGCTTTGGTCCCCACACCACAGATAGCAGCTCCCCTCTTTCATGCGCCAATTGAGGAGAAATCCACCAGGGGTCCACAAATCAAGGGGGCGGCCCAAGACTCCCAAAAGAACCAAACTATAAAAGGGAAGAAATTCTCTTGGAGAGGAATTCAAGGAGGCGCCCATTACCTGCCAGAAATACTCAGAACAAAGTTAGAAGGAGCCATAACTTGGGGAGAAAGAAAAGGAGGTATCCAAAAAGGGTTGAGCCATGGAAGGAAGGAGATTTCTCTTGAAAAGCAAGGTTAGGAGGCACCCTAATCATTCCAACTAAAGCTAGATATAAAAGGCAACAAATTTTCTCTTGGAGGGCAAGGTTAAGAGGCACCCAAACACTTCAAGATAAGGCCAAGCATAGAAGGAAAAAAATATTTTCTTGGAGGTCAAGACAAGGAGGCGCCACCCACTTTCCTTTTTGAAGCTTCAATCAACTTTGGAATTAACTGGCCGGCCATATGAGTAGGGATTGATATCCTAATTTGAAGATCCCCTCCTTTAGTCCCACATGGGAAGATGTAAAACCCTACTCTCTTGTAATGGACTATAAATTAAACCCCCATGTAAGTTTGAAAAGAATTAGATGAATGAAACCAAATTTTTTTGTGAGCAAACTTTGTGTTTTCTCTCTTCCGCACTTGCATCCAGGTGTTGAGCTCCATGAGGGAGTAAATCTGGGTTCCCCAGGAACCTTGAGGAGGTGTGAGATCTCCAAAACCCAAACCCTAGGTTAGCCACTCCACTCCCAAACCCTAGCCGCCCATCATTCTTTCCTTTCCACCAATCCCTAGCCTATCCCACTCCTCACGACCTCTCTCTCCAAGTCCAGGCTGACCACCAGCATCCAGCTACAGTCCGAGTACTTCAGATCCAAAGCTCTTTCCAGAGGGAGTCGAATCAGCCTTCAAGAGAATCCGGATCTCAGCGACATCAGCCTTCAAGTTCTTCGAACTGGTAAATCCTTCCCTAAGTCTCTGAATCCATCACTTGTTTTTCTTCTTCCCAGATCTTGAGTCCAGGAGAAGCCGACCCAGCCACAAGACCAGTATTGGAGGATCCATTGCGAAGATAGCCGAATCCGAGGATCCAACAATCTGCTCGAGAGAGTTCTTCCACCCAAATTCTGTGAGATCACTGTCTGGTTGGTAAACCATCTCTTCTCTTTATTTCTGTCCTGTTGAAAGTTCAGAGCAAAACCCTAGGTCTGGGAGTTTCTCAACCCTCAGCGATCCGTTACTTCTGAACTACTCTGATAACTTAGCTTCTTCTAAATTGTGCTTTCAATCCTTACCTAGTTTTCATCAACTTAGTTTAACTTTACTTTGAGTCGAAGCCAATTTCTGAAATATAAAAAAAAAAAAAAAATTAATCTTAATTTTACTTCCACATACGCTTCTTTGTTCTTTGTTCTGCATCATTTTTGGTATCAGAGCTTCCGTTCTGCATCATTTTTGGTATCAGAGCCCTGTCTAGGGTTTCTGTTTTGATTGCTTGTTTGAGTCTCTCTCTTTTTACTTTGTCTGCTCGAAGTAGACTCCCCAGGACGTCCGGTCCTAGGAATGAAGTGAGGTGCAAACCTCCTCTTCCCATTCCATGGGGTGTTCCTAGGGCGTGTAGGGGATCCGTTGGGTTACAACTTCGTAGCAGGAATTGTAAACGGGGAAGTACTCTATTTTCAGCCCATAATTACTTTGTTGCAGGAATTATTTCTCACTGTAGCTAACTTAAAATTTGGTGATTTTTATTTTGCTGAAACCAGTATAATTGAACCTATTTTTCATAATTTTCCTGTGATTTTTTGGTTTCCATGAGATTTCTGAAGATTAAATTACTGCAACTCTATTTTTGTGTTTCTGCAATTCAATTATTTTTGAGTGATCATCTCTTAATTCATCTTAAGGGCATTTGAGCATCTAAGATAAGGGGAGGAGTTGATAACCTCTCCTTAGCCCAAAACCACCACCCACTCATTCGAACCTAAGCCTTTAATCTTAAAATTAATTAGACCTAATTTGCCCTAGTGGGCTAGGGACATCAACAAGTCGGGTCAAGGCTAGTATTGAGTCAGTTTGTCTGGTTACTCTGTGTGTGCTTTGTACTCAGTGTCTAGAATGGTGGTTCAGGGATTCCATCCTGAAGGGCTTGTGTGCTGGTCCGCCTACCTGGCCAATCTCTGATTGGTGTCTAGGATTGGCATTTAGGGACCTAACACTCCCCTTACACCTACCTGGCTGAGTCCTGAGTTACTACAGGCTAGCTTGCCACTCTGATTGGGCATCTAGTTTGGACTCTAGGTCTAGTGAGCCAGTAGTCGCTTTAGTCTAGTCACATTCTGTGTGCTTGCTTGCTTCATCATGTCTACCCGAAATGGAGTACCCTACCAACCTAGTCAAACCCAACCAGATTTAGAGGCCATGGTTAGAAATCTTACCGAAAGTATGACCAAATTGAGTCAGGACATGAATGAGGATTTTTTCCAGTTAGGGATCGAGTCCAAGTACTTGAGAAACGTAGACATCAAAATTGGACCCCTGATCCAAAATTTAATAGGCCCCAACCTCACCCATGCCAGGAACCTAGGAGGACCTTTTACCGTGATCCCGAGCATAACCTTAGGAAGCCTAACCATGATATCTATAGTGTGGATCATGTCTATGAGAGGTCCTTACAATATTCTAGACCAGTCACTCAACAACCCAAGTCTTCTAGATCAAACCATTTAGATCCACACCCATGCCCAAGTAAGGTCTCTACTAGCTTGAAACCCAGTGTGACTCAGGTTCCTATATCTCAAGAATGTTTGTTTTGTGGAGAAAGAGGCCATAAATCTAGTCAGTGCCCATGCATAGGACTGGCTTGTGCACAGCTAAGTGCTAAGAATCCTAAGGATGACATTAATGAGGGACAACCCAAGCCTACCAATAAGGAAGAACGGTTAGGTATGACAAGCCTAGAATCAGTTGACCCGATTACCACTGACCCGAAACCCATTGAAGATGGCATCGAGGAAGTATATGATGCTGGCTTGAGTCTAGTTGATGAATATGAGGGGGAAGAACTTGAAGAATGTGACATTGATACTATTGGTTCCTTACCTGAGGAGACCTTGGAAAGCAACCAACTGGTAGGACCTAGTTCAGAAATTCAAGAGATTTGTGAGAACCAGGTTCCTTTAGTCAAATACCCCCAGGAAGAACTCATAGTGTTAGCCCGAGCTATTAGTTCGTACCCTCTAATGACAGTCATTCCCCAAGTACCAATTGAAGATCTTTGCACTGAACTGTTTAAGTTTTCCCACCCTATGGTAGATCCTCTCCTTAGGATGACTGAATCAAGCCTCTTACAATTGGACCTTGTCCCATGCTCAGCCACTAAGGTCTCTCCCGTAATCTCAGTTGGACATCCTTTTCTTGAGCGGATTGATTCACCCAGTCCTGTAGAAGTCCTCCTTATGACCCCAGACCCCTTCCTTCGCATGACTGACCTACCCTTCTATAGAGTATACCTTTCCTCACCCATAGGTCAAATTTCAAGTCTTGAGGTCATCATCCATAGGCCCTTCCATGAATCATTCTCTAATCCATTTCTTGAGAAAGTGGATCATTATTTGCTTAGAGAACAAATCTTAACTGTTGCAATCACATGTCCTAGGCTACTCCCCGAACCATCTCTTGATTCATTCCTGGAAGTAGCAAACTTTTCCTTACGTAAGGATGACCAGTTGACATTCATAGATCACCATTCAAACCTTCAGGTCACCACCTTTAGCCTGCAGGTAATTCGAGACTCCACCTCATATTTCCTCCCTTTCTCTAAGACTTCCAATGCTTCTTACACCATCCAAGTATACTTTGTCGAGGTCTTTAGAGTGAACCACGTGTCAGAACCTATTAGGTTTGCCACCTACTTCTGGAAGACCTTATAGCACCTACTAGGCACCCATGATAAGTTTTCATGCTCTGCATGCCATCCTCCGACCCAAGGTCAAACCTAGAGAGCCGTAGTTTGTTAGGTTTAGACCTAGGGTTCCTCTGAATAAAGTCCATTCTTTAGGAATGCATCGTCAGTCGAGTTTAGGACATTGTCTCAGATTTTGGTTTGATTGAGAGCACCAGGAATTGGGATTTGTATTTTGTCCAGGGCTGAAATTGCATTCAATGTTTCAATCAATAGGTCTATAGGCTAGAGTCCCTTTGAAATTGTTCATGGATACAAGCCTCACACACCACTTGATCTGATTTCACTACTAGCCCACACACACAAGTCTCTTGATGCACTTGCATAGCATGTAAAAGACTTGCATAAAGAAATTCAAGCCAAAATAAATTTAAGTAATGAAACTTATAAGAAGTTGGCTGATTCTCAAAGACGAGTCAAAACTTTTGTTGAGGGAGACTATGTAATGATTAGGTTAAGGCATGAACGGTTTCCTCCTGGAACCGTTAGAAAGTTACATGTTAGAGGAGCTGGACCATTTAGAGGGGTAAAGAGAGTAGGATCCAATGCCTATGTGCTTGAGTTACCTCCAGAACTAGGCATTAGCTCCACTTTCAACATTACAGACCTAGTAGAGTATAGGGAGCCAGCTGTGATTCCCAGTGAGGCTTTTGAACCTAATCCTGCTCTTGAGAGTGAACCTGACCCTGTGTGTCCACCAACAAACTGGCCTATGAGGAAAGAGCAGATTGAAAAGATCCTGGATGATCAGGTTATCTCTACTCATAATCGAGGATACCAAAGATACCTGGTCCGCTGGCTAGGAAGGCCAGATTCTGATGACTCTTGGATCTCCCGAGAAGAATTACAAGAGTTCGACCCATACCTCTTGGAGAGATACCAGAGCCAACTTGATCCATACTCGACAGGGTCGAGTTCCTCCCATCCTGGGAGAATTGGTGCGGGCACCAGACTCAGAAAAAGACTTCAGAGCTCCATCTGGATCTTTGATTAACCTTGCCCGAAGAATTAGGGTTTTTTTGGCTTGTAATAAGGGTTGACTGGATCAACTCAACTTTAGCTTGAGTCTATATTACCTGCATTTTATTTTATTGAGTCATGTTGACTCAGTAGTGGACTAGGGTTTCAACCTGGGGTGTTACATTTTCTCTCAAGGCCAAGCAAGTGGGCGCCACACTCCCAGCCATACGCCTGAGTCCAGGGGGTGCCACATCTCCATCCAGCAGGCTTTGGTCCCCACACCACAGATAGCAGCTCCCCTCTTTCATGCACCAATTGAGGAGAAATCCACCAGGGGTCCACAAATCAAGGGGGCGGCCCAAGACTTCCCAAAAGAACCAAACTATAAAAGGGAAGAAATTCTCTTGGAGAGGAATTCAAGGAGGCGCCCATTACCTGCCAGAAATACTCAAAACAAAGTTAGAAGGAGCCATAACTTGGGGAGAAAGAAAAGGAGGTATCCAAAAAGGGTTGAGCCATGGAAGGAAGGAGATTTCTCTTGAAAAGCAAGGTTAGGAGGCGCCCTAATCATTCCAACTAAAGCCAGATATTAAAGGCAACAAATTTTCTCTTGGAGGGCAAGGTTAAGAGGCACCCAAACACTTCCAGATAAGGCCAAGCATAGAAGGAAAAAAATATTTTCTTGGAGGTCAAGACAAGGAGGCGCCACCCACTTTCCTTTTTGAAGCTTCAATCAACTTTGGAATTAATTGGCCGGCCATATGAGTAGGGATTGATATCCTAATTTGAAGATCCCCTCCTTTAGTCCCACATGGGAAGATGTAAAACCCTACTCTCTTGTAATGGCCTATAAATTAAACCCCCATGTAAGTTTGAAAAGAATCAGATGAATGAAACCAAATTTTTTTGTGAGCAAACTTTATGTTTTCTCTCTTCCGCACTTGCATCCAGGTGTTGAGCTCCGTGAGGGAGTAAATCCGGGTTCCCCAGGAACCTTGAGGAGGTGTGAGATCTCCAAAACCCAAATCCTAGGTTAGCCACTCCACTCCCAAACCCTAGCCACCCATCATTCTTTCCTTTCCACCAATCCCTAGCCTATCCCACTCCTCACGGCCTCTCTCTCCAAGTCCAAGCCGACCACCAGCATCCAGCTACAGTCCGGGTACTTCAGATCCAAAGCTCTTTCCAGAGGGAGTCGAATTAGCCTTCAAGAGAATCCGGATCTCAGCGACATCAGCCTTCAAGTTCTTCGAACTGGTAAATCCTTCCCTGAGTCTCTGAATCCATCACTTGTTTTTCTTCTTCCCAGATCTTGAGTCCAGGAGAAGCCGACCCAGCCACAAGACCAGTATTGGAGGATCCATTGCAAGATAGCCGAATCCGAGGATCCAACAATCTGCTCGAGAGAGTTCTTCCACCCAAATTCTGTGAGATCACTATCTGGTTGGTAAACCATCTCTTCTCTTTATTTCTGTCCTATTGAAAGTTCAGAGCGAAACCCTGGTCTGGGAGTTTCTCAACCCCCAGCGATCCGTTACTTCTGAACTACTCTGATAACTTAGCTTCTTCTAAATTGTGCTTTCAATCCTTACCTAGTTTTCATCAACTTAGTTTAACTTTACTTTGAGTCGAAGCCAATTTCTGAAATATAAAAAAAAAAAAAAAGAATTAATCTTAATTTTACTTCCGCATACGCTTCTTTGTTCTTTGTTCTGCATCATTTTTGGTATCAGAGCTTCCGTTCTGCATCATTGAGGTCTTTGGCCTCCTAGATTACTGTCACTTTGGGATCCCACTTATCAAGTAAAGATCGGAGTATCTTCTGAACTAGATCAGCATTTGAGTATACCCTGCCAAGACTCTTCAAACCATTAATAATATCTATAAATCTAGAGAACATTGGAAAAGTTATTTCAGAAGGTCCCATTTTAAACAGTTCATAGTTGTGAACTAAAAGATTTATCTTTGAGGTTTTCACTTGGAAAGTTCCCTCATGGGTCACTTTGAGTTTGTCCCTAATTTTCTTTGTTGAAGAGCAAGTGGAAATTCGGTTGAACTCATTTGCATCCAAAGCACAGTATAGTAAGTTCATTGCTTTGGCATTCAATTCTCCCATTTTCATGTCATGATCACCCCAGTCCTCTTCAGGCTTAGGGATGTCCACGCCATCAACTTTGATCGTGGGAATGTGTGGCCCTTTTAAGATAACCTTCCATAATTGAAAATCAACATCTTGAATGTAAATTTTCATTCGTGCTTTTCAATAAGAGTAATTAGTGCCTGTGAATAGTAGAGGTCTATTTGTTGACTGGCCTTCAGCTAAGGATGTACTCATGGAATGAGCCATCAAACTTTACTCGAGTAATCAGAAACACTACTCTGATACCAGCTGTTGCTCAGGTGGCTTTTTCCAAGAGGGGGGTGAATTGGGAATTACAAAATTTCTTGCAAATATGTGCACAAGTAATTCCTTTTAGTGGTTGAGTGTTGTGTTAATCAGAATTAAGTGCAGAAGCTGAAAAGTAAGTAAAGTACAATACAAGCAAAACATGTTTAGAGTGGTTCGGAGCAACCAAGCTTATACATCCACTACCCAAGTTCACCACTCGGGATTTCCACTATATCCCCCAAACCAAAGTACAGTTGGATTATTTTTCAGGCTCACAATCCCAACCTCTACACTTTGGTTTTGAAAGGGATCACCAAAGAAACCTAACACTAGGTTTTCACAGGCTCACCTAGAACATCTACACTTTGGTTTTAAGTAGGCTCACCAAAGAAATATATTTGGTTTTTACAACCGGGTTCACCAATAACCCAAGTATTCTAAGAGTAGAATGAAAAGCAACAGAAATGACAAACTAAGTTGTCTGGTGGTTGCTAATGCAGCTCTATTGAAGCTCAATTGAATGCCCTTCAATGCACTTCAATGGCTTCCTTGCTTTCCTCGAAAGTTGCTTCAAGCTTCTGATAAGAGTTGGTGAAGGCTTGAAGGCTGACTTCAAAGCTCAAGTGCTCTCACTTCTTACTTCAACAAATATTGAATAAATGTTCAACAACTCATTAGTCTATCTAAGGATATTCTCATACCTCATTTATAGAGACATCAACTGCCTTCTCTTGATTTTGAATGTTGTAGACCGTTGGGAAGTGTCAGGTTACCGTTAGAGCACTTTTAGGATTCAAAATCAGAAATCTGGAACTAGCCGTTGGAAAGAGACCCCAACATTCCAGTTGGCTCGGACATCTTCGAGTCGGCTCGAATCAGGTTCGGGTCGGTGGATTGAATACCAGTCAGCTAGGTTCCACAGTCGAGAAAATAGTTCACTTTGGAGGAGTCGGCTAGGCTGAAATACAGTCGGCTCGGATCCCTGAGGTTCTCAGAACATTTTCAACCAAGTTATGGACAAGTCGGCTGGGACTTGGTGACAGTCGGCTTGTTCTGTGTGCCAGAGATTTTCTTTCTTGTGCCAGTGCCAGAGTCGGCTGGTTCCTCCATCCAGTCAGCTCGAGATTGGTTCTTCAGCCAGACCAATTTCTATTCTCCAGAACTCACATGCCAAGCTTTGAAGACTTCCTTAAGATCTTCTTACAATAATATCAAGAGAAATTAAAGCTTGAAAACTAATAGAAACAACCCTTTATCTTTGATTTAAACAGAAAATTTTTTTGTTGGGTTCTTCTTTACAAGATTCTAATTACTTACAACTCGACACAGAAATAAAGGTTGTAGGGTTTAAAAAATATGTCAAAATAGTCGTCCTACAAAAACTTGTCAACCATTTGAAGAGTTGTTAGATAACCAAATACATGCTCCAATATTTTGTTATCATCAAAATCACTTCAGGGGTCAACATAGTAGAATAGAAAAAAGAACCCTTAGGTATAGTTAATATATGATTAAGTTATTTTATAGAGAGTCTCGATAAGATGCAGCCAAACCTTAAGTATATATCATATGCCAATTTGAACTAGCTTAAGTCCAATATAAAACTCATGGAAACTCTTTTCTATCCTTCATCTTGCCATGGTCATAGTCTTAAGGACTTAGCTTCTTAAGTCGATAGGACTATACCTTAACTACTAAGGTTGATAGATTTCCTATAAGTACAATTTAAACTCTTATAGTGAATCTACTACAGCCAACAAACACCTCAAAAGCCTAAATGGTTAGGACTAATATTTTGTGTTATCAAACTACAATAGTCCTACTATGAGTGGCCAAGACACTGCAAGTCAAAGAACCACTTACACAACTATAGCATCGAGAAAATCACTAACGACTGAGTAGACATCTATGTGACTTCTTGTGTTGGTCATGCTCAGTACTGTCATTCTATAATGACCACCTATACTCTCACTCCAGTATTCTCACATGGTAAACTTGTGACACATCTACCTTAAATATAAAGCAATCATGTATTGATTAAACTAATCATCGTCCCCATGATATCCTACAATCAGGAGCATTTAAGAATTAATCTATGATGGCACAAGTCTCAAATTCTCAATTCTTGGGAATACGTGTCACTATCTATTAATTTCTTGGATGATACATGGACACATATTAAACATGTATGGTTAAAATTATCCTAACAAGAATATTAAATATAATTTTATATCCTAGAATTAAAATATGCATTAGCTAGATTAGCTTCTAGGATATATATCCAATAATCTTCTACTTGCACTAAAGCCAATCAGCCATACACTTTGATCTCATAAATGAGCTTCAGTTTCAACTAGCCAAAGCTTAACTAGTCGATTTACCACTTCTCATGTGGAGTTTACTCTCTGTACCTTCATAAAGTAGTCATGAATTGAATCATCACTATATGTGTTTAGACTTTTGATGAGACTTTGTTCCTTAGCAAGAGCTATAGCACCATTATTGCTATGATATAGTATTATAGCATTTGATGATTTCACACTAATCTCCAACAAACTATTGAACCAAAATACATCCTAGTACCTTTAGAAGTGACGATGTAGTCAGCCTTCCTGGTCAAATCTATAATGAATGATTCCGAACCATCATTATTTAAGAACACATCATATGTATTTTTATTCTCTCAATTCTCTTACTCTTAAAGATCTAAAACATATCTTTAATACTTCTTAAGTCTTAAAAAATGTTATCACAGTTATTCAATATACATAGCTAGATTTTATTGATATTCGCTCATGACATTCATAGCAAAAATTAGGTCGTGTATACAGGATGCTTTATATGGACTCCTTATAGCCTAAGCTCAAAAGGATCTATCTCATATTAAAAGCTTTTCAAATGTGTTAAGGTACATTCAGAGATCAATTCGATGCCTAAGAAGTCAAATCCCCTATTAGATTTTTAGGTTAAACTTCTTTAGCATTTCCTTAATGTACAACTTCTATGATAGGTACAGCATCTTTCTTGGTCTATCTCATGGACCTACATTCTAAATATAGGATGCCTTCCAATAGATATTCATTAAAGAATTACCTACACAATCATAACCTAACATAGGTCAGCACAAGAATCACATTTTCAATAGGAGAATATTATCTGCATACAATATGCAAAATTATATACTCCTACTAACATTTTATAAACACTTGGTTTCTCTTCTTGTTCTTGGCAAATCAAACTATTTGACCATGTCATTGAAATGATGATTCCAATTTTAAGCTGTTTACTTTAGTCTATTTACATAGACCCTTTGTAACTTAAACCTTGTGAGCTCATCACTATCCATCAACCTAATTTTATTATGGTTAACTACAATAGCAATTAGTATAGATTTTAGCATGGTCATAGATGAAAAGGTTTTATAGTCAATACTGACTATAACCTTTCTCCAAAGCCTTGCCAAGCTCCATCTATTTTCCTTTATAAATCCATCGCATCCATTAGGTACTATACTTTTTGCTGGATCCATTAAGGTCCATACTAGGTTGAAGCACATCGAGTCTAACTTCATGGGATTCAACTATTTCTCGAAATCGATGTTTGACATCGTCTTATTACAGATTTCTAAGATCGTCTCTATGTTTCTCTCTCACATAAGGAACACTTTCTTTAGGTCCTTTGTAAGCATAACTCTATGTCCTTTTGGAGGATGAGAGACCTACTAGACTTACGAGATGGAAAAGAAACTAATATACTAGCTCTGCTCGAATAGGTTCTATAGATTTTGTGGCCCTTTGCTCTTTTAAGACTATCTCTTTGGACTTAATTATCCTCCCACTACTAAATTTAGGATAAACTATTTAACCATTACTCTAGACATTGGGTTGCAACTATTTATGATCCCATGAGAAGAAGTATCCTAAAAGTTCTTTAGGATATAGGCCATCAATAATCTAATCTTTAACTCATCCATCTATATCTCATATAAGTGATAAAAAGGATTTAGAGTGAACCTTATTAGATAAGTTAGCTGTGTTATGTAATCAAATCCTTAAAGATAATTAGTGATTTCCCTAATGGAATGAACCAAATCCAATATGATTCAATTTCTTTACTCAAATACCTCATTAAACTTGAGATATAAGAGAAGTCTATTATGAAATTATGCTGAACAACTTAAGATGATTCTGGAAATCTTCTTTAAGGTATTTACTTCCTTTATCTAATCAAAGAACCTTAAGGAGCCTTCCTTGGTCTACATGTTGAATATGCCATACACATTAATATGTACCCGGGCTTACATATCATCTCATAGGATCTCTCAGATCCTACAGCACTCATTTGAACCCAATGGATTTATGATTTCATATTAAATAGAAATCAAGTTTTTGAAATCAGTAGATTAAAGTCTCTTTGAGTAGCTTACATACCTTCCAAAGGTATGTCCTATTTATTCTTCAAGGATTCCAAGTACAGGAATAATTCCTATGGTCATTAAGCTTGAATTGAAAATACCTTTTCATTGTCAATAGCCATTTCTTTAGAAGATCCCAATCTCTTACTTCTTCACAGGCCACTGCTTTTAATTAGACTATCTTTTAGAAGAGAAGGTCTGCTCTAAATTGATAAGCATGTCCATTGAACCTTTCAATATCCCTTTATTAGTCATCAATTTGTTGACCTAATTTTCTTAATCTTATTCAAATGGTAGTTATAATAAACTATCTATATGAGTTAAACAAAATGGTTGAATCAAATCCAATTCAATCCATATGCATCAGCATGCCAGGGCTTCTCAAGCTCCTAATCTTTAATCATTGTCAAACAATGATCATGGATCAATTGCAGTTAGGTTAACCTGAATGGCTTGGTAACATAGGATAACAGTGGTCTATTACTATACTCAACTTGTTTAATTAATTTTAATTTGAGCCATTCTTTATAATAGGTTATGGTTAATAGATTGGTCTAAGAGGCTTACTTTTAATCCATAGAGAATATAGATTCAAGTTAAATGATTGTATTTAATTTTAAATTTATTCTAGGAACTTCAAGAATTAAATTTTGCTCCCACTATTTTCATGGATCTCTCACATTTCTTAGTGGAGATGCAAAAATCCCTACGTGACTAGGATCCTTAGTGGGTACTACGGTCCCATTAATTTCATGCACATCACCAAATAGTTATTGGTAACATATAAACCAATGAGTGGATAAATCTTGTCCAAAACTTCTTAAGCATGTTATAGTGACTCGGTCTTTAAGTCATGTGGGCTAATCTAATAGTTATTACCTATACTCTCTAATTAAGTTTGATCCATTGTTCAATACAAAATAAAGCCACCATCAGGTCCCACACTTAATAGTTATTCGGCCCAACCTCATCTTCATCCCATAACATCTCATATTAATAAAGTAGTTGTGCCCCTTCAATGCAACTAAACTATTGTATCAAGCCAAAAACAATCAACACCTAAGAGACATCCACAACTCTACAATGGTGGAAGCCTATGAGTTAATATTGATAAGGAGGTTTGAGTTTAGGTCTCTACTTTATTAATTAGCATAATCTCATGCTAGACTAACTTTTTAACCAAACTACATTACATCAGCTTAATTTCAAAAATCCTTTCATGTTCTTCTTCATGAATTAAATCATAGCAGCACCCCTACACATTATAAGAGAACCCCATCGAATAAAAGGAGAGGGTCTTTAAACCTTGCTTGCTCTTATGATTAATTAGCCATGGTGATGCACTCAATCCAAGTACTAATCTAAAAGATCATATCATATATGAAATAAATTTTAGGTCAGCATATGTCATATCTGATAAACCTTGTTTGGGTTAGCACATCTAATGTTTGATTATCCTAGTTTGGGTCAGCATATCCAATGTCTAACTAATATATTTTGGATCAGCACATCTAATGTTTGACTCACCTAGATTTGGTTAGCACATCTCATGTCTAACAAGTTTAGATCCACACATTTCATATCTAAGTGACCCAGTTCAGGTTGTAGCTTAATTAGTCAGCCCATCTCACATCTAACTAATCAAAATAGCATGGGAGAACTTGAACCAATAAGCAACCTAATTCAAAATATAATCGACCAAATTGACCAAGTAAGATTAATGGGAGGGTTCCACCATTTAATCTCTTTCCTTAACACTAACCGTATTGGCCAGGTAAGAATTAACTCCAATTAAAAACCATGATTGAAACTTGCTTTAGACATCAATTGGTTTATCAGTTTTGAATTTGTCAGCTTAAATAATTTTGGCTCAACCACTGAAACAAATCAGATCTTTAATCGATCAATTGATGTCAGTCATATCAACCTGCTCATACCATTGACATGGTCTTAAGCACTCGTAACCTAATCCTAATCAACTCTTGATTTGGATCAATGAAGAGCTAAATTGATTGGGTTTGACCTAACCAAAAACTAGATACAATCTAATTGCACGATCTAATCGATTCGACCCAAGCCCTATCCCTCATGTTTTATGCTTTTGGGTTAAGATCTTAAATTCTTAATCTCAAATTTATTAGCCTTAATTTTAGATCTCTGATAATTAATTTAAGTCTAGAAAACTATTTTCAAAATGGGTGAATCTTGTGCTAGGATAACCTTTGCACTATAAAAGATTAACCTTATAATAGGACAATCTTATGTTAGCACTAGATTAGACCTAACCAATTTTAATTTTAAACATTTAATTAGGTGCATTATGGACATGACAGTTTAGTATAGATATTGAAACTAATTTCTAATTTAAATAATTAGGTTTAAATATTTCATGAAAAATATAATAGACATGAAAATTTCAAACCTAGAAACTTCAACACTCATGCATTCAAAAATTCATAATATTAAATTTAAAAATAATTTTTAAGATTTACAAAATGAATATGAACCATAATTTCCTGATCTAAATTCTAGATCTAAAAATTAAATTTTTTTGATCTAATTTTTAGATCAATCTAACTAAAATTTTATATCTAATATAGATCTAGACCATAGAAATTTTAGATCTGAAATTTTGATTTTCAACCAAGATTTTGGATTTAAATTTCTAAGTCAAAAAATCTTAATTTTCATATCTGATTTAAGATCTAAAACTCCTTTCAATATTTAAATTCTTAGATCAAAAATTAAAATTTTTAGTTTTGATTTCAGATCTATACATATTCATGAAGCATGGCTCTGATACCACTTGAAGGAATTGTCTGACGATCCCAGATTATATATAGATTTTTCAAAAAAAGCTCATTAATTAAAATTAATACATAATGAAAATAAAAACCTACTTTAAGCATGTGTAGTAGGAATCAATCATGAACATGTAATATAGATCTACAAATAAAATCAAAAGTAAAAAATAAATCAAATCTACTTACCTGTTGTGCTACTCTATCTTCATTGGATCAGATCTGAAAAAAATCCTGGGGTTATATTGGAGCTGTGCATGCACCAGGCCTTTGTTGGTCTCCATACAAAGATGGCCTGATTAAAGTCCTGAGGCCACCAAAGTACTAACACCTTGCAGGCCTTGATTCAACCATTGGGTCGAATCCCCTTTCCATTTTTTTTTCTTTTCTCTTCTCTAGAGATCCAAGAAAGAAGATAATCTCTTCTTAAGAAATCAGAAGAAATGTATTTTTTTCTTTTTCAAGCAAGATTAAAAATAGGAGGAGGGGGTGATCAAATAATCTCTCTCTTTATTTTTTGCGATGGAATATCGAGAAGAAGGTTGGGAAGTCAATTTATGATCTCATCTCCCAATCCAAAACCAAAAGGAAACTCCATGCTCATATTTGTTTTGCACCGACAAAACCTTTTTCTTTTCTCATGTCATATTATTTCTCCCTAGAGTTCTTTCCCATCTAAAATTAGGACAAAAGTTTGAATCAAATTCAAACACTATAGATAAAGATAAGAATTAGAGAGAGAATCCCATGGTTGCTAAACACCTTTGTGCGCCCCATATTTCCATGCTAATTTGTAATTAACATGAAGAAGGGAGTATCCCTTCTTTCTTACATGCACAAAAGGGAGAGAGAGGCATGGGGAGGGAGAGAAAAATTAGTTAGTTAGTTAGGATTAGTTAGAAATTAGTTTAACTAACTAACTAACTAATTCTAACTAACTAGGAAACTAACTAACCTAATTCCTAACCAATTTAGGTCTAGGTTTAAATCTATAACTAATTAGGAATTAGATCCTAATCTAACTAGAACCACAAAATCCAAAATGAATTAATTAAATCTAACTAAATTAAATCATATTTAATTTACCTAGGATTATGCAACCAATTAGATCAAACTGAATTGGCTCGCAATAATTACAATTAGGTTAGTTTAAAAACTAATTAGACTAGGTCATCACCAAACTCAACCAAATTGAAAACAATTCAATTTGTATCAAGCCCAATCATAATTAGATGATCAAATCATCTAATTAAATAATTACTCTTATAATAAAGTCCTTACCAAAATTAGCAAGTACCAAAATTAGAAGGTACCAAAATTAGCAAGTGCCAAAATTATCAGGTGCCAAAATTAGAAAGTTTTTCAAATTTATAATTTATAAATTTAGAGTTTTTAAATATGTAACTCTTACATATTTCGATCCAACCATATTATTGATAGTTATTAAAAATATTTTAATTAACCTAACTTTATATAATTAAAATTGATATTTTTATGTAGTGTTTTGTAGAAAATAATTTTATTAAAGTAAAGATCTCGATTTTAGGAGTCTAACGATGCAAACGACACTCAAATCAGACTTAAAACGAGCTCAAAAATAAATTTCAAAGTATTAAATAAGGAATGCACGAATTTGGCACAGCCGATCCATCATGGACTGGCTGAATGGTCTATAGTTTGCCCGATGGTCCATAGGACACCATGGCCGCAGTCCACAAAATAAAGTCGTGGACCACGAAGCTCGTTTTGAGCCAAAACTGTCGAAGCTGCTTCCCTGTCGCCACCCAATCTTCTAGCACCTTCCTTGCCGGCCGGAGAAGCCTCCCATGGTCAGAAAAATGGCCGAAAAAGCTGCTAGACCTCTTCTTCTTCTTTGATGCTCTTCTATGATTTCCAAGTTGATTTGACATTAGAGAAGCCACCGGCGCCCTTCCCCTCACCACCGAGAAGCTTTCATGGCCAAAAAAACCCATCCAAGCCACCAGGAACTTCCCTTACTAGTTTGCTTCTCCTAAGGACCATCTTCTTGCCCGCTACCATTCTTCTGATCACTGTCCATCTTTCCCCCTCCTAAGATCCCCATCACCAACCTTCTGCATTGTCAGACAATCTCCTGTGGATCCGAGCCACCAAGTCACCACCGCCTACTTTGAGCCATCCGTTGGAGCTCAACAGACATAGTTGGAATTGAAGTCACCACCGCTTACTGCAAACCATCCATTGGAGCTCAATGGACATAGTGAATGTAGTCGAAGATTGTTGGGATAGTTTAGAGATTGTTAGAGATCAGTTAGAATGTTGGGAATGCAGTGGAATTCAGTTGGAGTTAGTTGAAGATCGGGAATAGAATGCAGTTGGGAGTGTTCGATGCTGTTGGGATGCAATTGTAGCTCAACGAGTTTAGTTAGATCATTAGAACAAGTTCAGTTGGAGAACCCATATGTAGTTGGAGCTCACTGCCTATAAATTCCTGGCCTCTTGATCACGAGAGGAGAGTTCGGGGGAAATGAGTCCAGAGATCAGTCAATAAGCCTATAGCCCCCCTCTTCTCTCAATTCCTTCTCCACTCCACTCTAGTTCTCTCTTCTCCATTTTTCCTTTCCATGCTTCCACTCTCTTCCATCTTCTGACCCCCTCCATCCTGACTGGTTTCCACTCCCACAGCACTGACCTCAGTTCCCACTCTCCGCTCTCCACCGCATCACCGGACTGCTCCATCTTCTGATATGCTTGGATATGCTGTAGCTTCACTCTAAAAGCCTATTTAGAAAAAGGGATTTATATTTTAGATGTGTTCATTTAATATACTCCTCATTTTATGAAATGAAAAAAGCTTTTAATTAATTGATATTTTTTTCTATCTTGTTTGAAGCAGATTCATGAGCAGTGATAAGCTTTTGAGGTAAGTTTCTCTACGTGAATTTAATTTTGACTGATTTATTGCTAAAAGAGATGGGCCGTGATCTGCGGGTATGGGTCATACTCTCATTAAGATAGATCATATTTGGATTATTTTCACTGATCTATAGTGGTGAGTCATGAATATAATTTTGACTGATTTATTCTTAAAAGGGATGGGATGTGATCTACAGGTATGGGCCATATCTCATTAAGATAGATCATATCTGGATTATTTTCATTGCTAATTTTCTCTATTCCTTAAAGGAACAGGCCATGATCTATGGTATGGACCATACTCTTGTTAGGATAGACTATATTTGGATTATTTTCATTGCTAATTTCTGGTTAATTCCCTTTTCTATTATACATTTTACTTTTGAAATAACTCAAAGATCCCTATGGATTCAACCTTTCCTCTCACTATGTTACACAAGAATAGTGGAATTAAGGTATTAAACTGGTGCATTGTGATGCACATCAAATTTTTGGCACCGTTGCCAAGGACCTTTTGGCATTATTTTACAAAAAAATCAAAATTAAAATTTGGTAGTTAGTATTTTTCTACGTACGATTGAACAAACTTTAAAAAAAAATTAAAACTTAAAAAAATTAAAAATTTAAAAATTTAAAAATCTTGACATTTTTTTTAAAAAAAATCTTGACATCCTTATAACTTTGTAGGAGATTAGAAACTTAACCATCAAATTAAAAAAAATAAAAAAATAAAAAAAGCATAAAAAAAATTAGCTAATTACTTTTTTTTTAACTGCTCTCCTAACCACTTGTATTGGACATCTATTTTTCTTGTATTGCATAATTCATAAAACATCTTAAGGGCACTAAACCCCTAAACAACATAAGGTGAGGATGTCATTACCCTTCCATGGCCCACAAACTACCACTCTGCATATCACATTGACCTAAGCCTTAAAATTAAAATCAATTAGACATTGACCCCTAAGGATTTTCTAGCTACTAGGACAAGGGAACCCTAGAGTTGGACCGGGTTTAGATCAGTTAGTTGCTCGATGTCTAAGGCAAGTGGTTCAAGGATAAGAGAGTGAAGGAAGGTAGTTCTTTAATTAACTTGTTTGCTTACCTAGCTAATTTTAATTGGTGTCTAAGGCAAGCAACGGAGGGACCCCCACCAACCGTACACTTACCTGACCTGGTCAGTTGATTGATCTTGGACTTGGAATACTCAAAAGTTACATTGGAATAGTTAGGAGCTATCTAGAACTAGGGACCCTAGGATAAAGAGTCCATTGACTGCTAACTTGTTTGCAATTAACCTAGAACTTTAACTAATACTTCTTCTCTATCACTCTTAGCTTTAAGACTCCTTAAGCTCTCATCTTTAGTTTTCTTTCTATATTTCTTCTCTCTTCTTTCCCCCTTTCCTCTCTAAATTTTTTTTTTAAAAAAAGAAAAAAAACTTAGAAAATGATTGCTCTGATCTAAGATCTTTGATTAAATATTCTAAAATCATCATAACAATCTGATGAATTGGAGCAATGCTAGGAACATGTATATCAATAGTAGAGTGGATAAGTTGTCCCATGCCTTCATTGCCATATCCTATAAACTTGATCTTCTACCAACTATTAGACTTTCTTCCACTCCATCCTTTTTTCTTGTACAATAGGCATGCTCCACATATCTGAGTCCAACTTACTTTGTAAGTGAGTGCCCAGCCATGTATCAATTTCCTGAGTCTAGGTATGACCAAGTTTACCAAGATCAAATTCATATGGCCTATAGACTAAAAGAAAACATGAACTTTAATGCTTACAACCCAGGTTGGGGGGCTCAACCAGATTTGTCATGGGAACCACATCCAGCGGTTATCCCGGTACCACAAAGACCTCCATTTATAGATGGACCTTATTATGATCAACCCTATCCATGTTATCAATCTTCTCCCAATTATAGTCTATTATTTCAAGAGAAGGTTCTACAAGCAATAAACAAAATCAAAAAAATTGGTCAAACCCCATCTTATTAACAGACCAACTCAGATATTGATATATTTGCTCAATTATAATCACTTATGCTTCAGCAGCAATCTATCGATGAACTTATGAATCAGACTAACCGATTATTAGTTGAAACTAATAAGGAGGAGGTAGGAATACTGCCTAGTCAGTCCAAGAGTAACTTAGCGGGATATTACCTGACTCAAAAACTTAATAATAACTTAAAGGGACATTACCAAGTTGAAGATTTTAATGATCCTTTAATTTTTTCTAAATAATCAACCATAACTCTTGGAAATTAATTGGTTACAAAATAATCCTGCACTATCATAGAAACCAATATAGATGATTTGACTGAGGTAAAGAAATCAAACTGGTGGGATGAACCACTTCCATCATTATCCTACTCACCAATAGTCCCCTTTCCAAGTGCCCTAGAATCATCCACTCCTTTTTACGGGATAGAAAAAGAAATTGATGATATGATGGAATTAATGGAGGCTCTCCAGGAACCACAACGGAAGGATACAACAAGGGAAGCCATATCTCTAAATTATCTCTAGAAGTCGTTAAATTCCTATATGGCTCATATGGGATAGATAACTTTAATGTAGATGGATATATCATAGGGATGAGTAACTTACTTGATATACCACACTTCGAACCCACCCAACTTTGGATTGAACAATTTGAGCCAATACCTAGCCCTCCAATAGATTCCTTGTTAGAATCACCACCGAATCCAGAATTGAAGTCGCTTCCTATCACACCTACTGACACCCTACAAGTGATTTCTAACCAGGAAGACCAAATAGTTGGTGTTCTAAAGATGCATAGACAAGCTATTGGATGGGATGTTTATGAAATGAGGGATAATGATCTTAAAGATTTTATAGCTGATTTCTCTATATTCGGCATCACTTTTGAGGATCGCCTCCAAAATCTATCTTTTATTCTAAATGAGGTATGGAGACAGACTTATAATTAAAGTGCCATCAGGAAGGGATGATGTCAAGACACATCATACCTGAGAAAGGAATTAAAGTAGATCTTTCTAAAGTAATAAAATTTTTAAGCTACCACCCCCGCTCTCAGCCCAACACACACAATCCCTTCCTAGACATCAACCAAATTATAATAATACTTTTAAATCTTGGTCTAGTATGCTTTCCCGATGCATTTTATTGATCAATGATAATTATCATCAAAAACTCTATGAATGTTTTTCTGCCATGATGACATGGCCTCCTGATTGATCCTATCTTCTGAAAATTTGGAAGGATGTACCCAAGTTCAATATCAGTAACACTCCCTCATAGCATCCGGTTAAAAATGTTAAACTTAGCACTCCTGGGAGGCAACCTAGTTTATGCTTTTATTTTTAACTAGTTACTTTTTTTAGAACAACAATAAAGTGAGGGGAGTATGGTAACAAAGAAACATCCAGTTCAAGCACCCTTCCAGGTGGTATCTTTCCTTGTCATGTATTTTTAATATCTCCTTCCTCTATGGACAATGAAAATTAAGTTGGGGGGATAATTAAATCCTTGAGTAAAACTTTAGTCAATCTTTGTGTACCAAACTTTATCTTGATTTGAAAATAATCAAGCTTGCTAAATGATGAATGATTAATGGTTTAGATAATTTTAGAGATACTAAGGGATAAATTATCAACGAAACCTAATTAATGATAAAGTTTAGACCAGAAAATTTTTAAGTAATTCAAGACCCTTCTGCCTATTGATCTCAATAAAGACTCTACCTTATACTGGTATAGGTGGAAGTATCTAAAAAGTCATGTTTAAAGTATAAAAAATATAAGGTTTCTAGCATCTCTCACTGAGTAACTGGGCCCCTTCGTCTAAGTAAGCATTATTGTTCGCGTTAAAAGGTAAGGATGTAAAAAAACTATTTGTAAAGACAGTCTTAACATGTAGCCTTTTCTACTCGAGTTAATAAACCTGAAGAGTGTTTTATGCCTAATGCCCTAAAGCCAACTAGTTTGGGAGTCATTGGCTTAAAGCTCATTACAAGGATCATCTACAAAGAAAGATGTTAGAACATTGCATTGACTCTACAGTAAGAAAAAAAGAGGGACTAAATAAATACTACATCAAAATCAAAGTAAGTTGGAGGATTTAAAAGAGTGAGGTAGAAAGTTGGGAAAAGAAGAGCTCTTAAAATTTCTATGGGCTTCACTCAGCCACTAAATGGATAGAATTGGTAAGCCGATGAAGTACTTCTACAATGGTCTAACTGGGTATCAACTGATTTTAGAATAAGTAAGATAATTTTTACTTCTAGGACAAGTTAGTACACATAGCTAATTCATTTTCTTTACTCGAGGATGAGCAAAGTTCAAGTTGGGGGTGTGATAGTTATTAAAAATATTTTAATTAACCCAAATTTATGTAATTAAAAATAATATTTTTATGTAGTATTTTGTAGAAAATGATTTTATTAATGTGAAGAGCTCAATTTTAGGAGTCCAACGGGACAAACGACACTCAAATTGGACTTAAAACGAGCTCAAAAATGAATTTCAAAAACTTAAACAAGGAATGCACGAATTTTTGTGTAGTCGGTCTACCATGGACCGGCTGAATAGTCTATAGTTCGCCCGGTGGTCCACAGGATGCCATGGCCTTGGTCCACAAAATAGAGTCATGGATCGTGAAGCTTGTTTTGAGCCAAAACTATCGAAGCTGCTTCCCCGTCGCCGCCCAAGCTTCTGACACATTCCTTGCCGGTCGAAGAAGCCTCCCATGGCCGGAAAAATGGCCAAAAGAGCTGATGGCCCTCTTCTTCTTCTTCATTGCTCTTCTATGATTTCCAAGCTGATTTGATGCCGAAAAAGCCACCAGCGCCCTTCCCCTTGCCGTCGAGAAGCTTTCATGGCCAGAAAAACCCATCCAAGCCACTAAGAACTTCCCTTACTGGTTTGCTTCTCCCAAGGACTATCTGCTTGCCTGCTACCATTCTTCTAATCACTGGCCATCTTTTCCCCTCCTGAGATCCCCATCGCTGGCCTTCTGCATCGTCAGCTAATCTCCTGCAGATTTGAGCCACCAAGTCACCACCACCGACTACAAGCCATCCGTTGGAGCTCAACGAACACAGTTAGAACTGAAGTCACCACTGCCTACTATGAACCATTCGTTGGAGCTCAACAGACATAGTTGACATAGCCGGAGATCATTAGGATAGTTCAGAGATTGTTAAAGATCAGTTAGAACATTGGTATTGCAATGGAGTTCAGTTGGAGTTTAGTTGGAGATCTGGAACAAAATGCAGTTGGGAGCATTGGATGCTGTTGGGATGCAGTTGGAGCTCAATGAGTTCAGTTACATCATTAGAACGAGTTCAGTTGAAGAAACCATGTGTAGTTGGAGCTTACTGCCTATAAATTCCTGGCCTCTCAATCATGAGAGGGGAGTCCAAGGGAAATGAGTCCAGAGATCAATAAATAAGCCCATAGCTTCTCTCTTCTCTCAATTCCTTCTCCACTCCACTCAGTTCTCTCTTCTCCATTTTTCCTTTCCATGCTTCCACTCACTTCCATTTTTCTGACCCCCTCCATCCTGACTAGTTTCCACTCCCACGGCACTAGCCCTGGTTCCCACTCTTCGCTCTCCACCACATCACCGGACTGCTCCATCTTCTGATATCCTTGGATATGCTGCAGCTTCACTCTGAAAGCCTGTTTGGAAAAAGGAATTTATATTTTAGATGTGTTCATTTAATGTACTCCTCATTTTATGAAATGAAAATAGCTTTCAATTAATTAATATTTTTCTTTATCTTATTTGAAGTAGATTCATGAGCAGTGATAAGCTTTTGAGGTAAGTTTCTTTATGCGAATTTAATTTTGACTGATCTGTTTCTAAAAGGGATGGGTTGTGATCTATGGGTACGAGCCATACTCTTGTTAAAATAGATCATATCTGGATTATTTTCACTAATCTATAGTGGTGAGTCATGAATAATATAATTTTGACTGATCTATTTCTAAAAGGGACGAGCCATGATCTACAGGTACGGGCCATACTCTCGTTAAGATAGATTATATCTGGATTATTTTTACTACTAATTTTTTATATTCCTAAAAGGGATGGGCTGTGATCTATGGGTACGGACCGTACTCTCATTAGGATAGATCATATCAAGATTATTTTCACTGCTAATTTCTTGTTAATTTTTTTTTCTATTATTCATTTTACTTTTAAAATAACTCAAAGGTTCCCGTGGATTCGACCCTTACTCTCACTATGCTACATAAGAATAGTGAAATTAAGGTATTAAATCAGTGTGTTACAACACGCATCAATGAACAAGTCAATCTCTTCTTGTGTGTGACCTCTCAAATTTCATTATGTCTGGTAGTGAGACATATCATGATCTCCATCATAGTATTATCGAACTCTTTTAATAGACCAAAATAATCTAGCTCGCTCTATCAAGGATCGTTATTTTGAAATGATCCTAGTAGATTTTCATAATGACCAGTGACGCCTACCAGCATGTAGCGGCAACCAAGCAAAATAGAAGCAAGAATCTCTAGGTATAGTTACCATATGATTAAGTTCTTCTATCGAGAGTCCTGACAAGATGTAGGTCATGGAAACTTGCCAAATCTAAGCATCTATCATATACCAAATTTAATTAGCTTAAGTCCAATGTAAAATTCATGGAAACTCTTTTCTATCCTTCACCTTGCCATGACCATGATCTTAAGAACTTAGCTTCTTAAGTCGCATAGGACTACATATTAACTACAAAGATCGATAGATCCTCTATAAGTATACTTCCAACTCCAACAGTGAACCTACTATAACCAACAAATACTGTAAGGATCCAAATGGCTAAGGCTAATATTTTATATTATCAAACTACAGTAACCCTACTATGAGTAGCCGAGACACCGCAAGTCAAAGTCTACTCACATAACTATAATATTGAAAAAGTTATTAACAAATGAGTAGACATCTATGTGACTTCTTATATTGGTCATGCTTGGTACCATCATTCTATAACAACCACCTCTACTTTTACTTTAATGTTCCTACACTGTAGACTCGAGACTCGTCTATCCTAAAAAGGAAGCGATATGCACATTAATCAAACTGAATTAATCAACATCCCCATGATATCCTATAATCGAGAGTATTTAGAAATTAATCTATGATAATATGTATTTCAAATTCTCAACTCTTGAGAATATGTCATTGTCCATTAATTTCTTGGATGATACACGGATGCATATTGAACATATATGGTTAAAATTATCCAAACAAGAATATTAAATATAATTTTATATCCTAAAATTAAAATATATATTATTTAGATTGTCTTCTAGGATATACATCTAATAAATTATAGTAATCAAATGATACATAATAGGATCCAAAAAAATTTTGGCAATATTTTTTCTTAGTTCTCCCCACATAGCTAAAAATTTGTAAGGATAACAAAAAGAAAATGCTATCCAAAATTTTTATTAAACCCTTAGCATGACATTTGATTACTATAATTACCTGTAAAATTAATTACAATTCTTAAATTATCTAAATTGGATAATTAATTGACCAATGTACATAATCCTCGTACCTATACAAAAATATATAAATATATAGATGTCATTGAATGTGTACATTAATCAAAAAATAGGTATATGGTTTTATGAAATGCATATTTTTTAAAAGAAATACCAAATTAGTTAGTTAAATCAACACATAATTATAAAATATGAATTTATCAATAACAATAGTTGATATTTATTAAAATATGATAATATTATAAAACATGAATTCATCAATAATAATAGTTTATATACATTAAAATATGATAATACAAAAGGATGATAATAGTCAAATACAGGAAGATGATGATTACATAATTTTTCTAAGAGATCTAAAAATAACTCCAAAACTCTATACCTCGCTAGCAATGACAAGACCTCTCATACAACTCAAGAAGGCTTTCTAGATGCCTTGAGACATGGGAGTGGCACCACCGACTATCATAACAACACCATTAGGATCTCATCATCAAAGGTCGATTTTTTCTAGAGAAGTAGCAATACGATGAGACATCCTTTCTAGTACTCTATCCTCTAGCCAATGAGGGTAGCAGCTACATAGCTAGAGCACCGATTATTTTTGATACTTTCCATTCTAAGATGAATATCCATCATCATGCCTTAGTACTGAGATTGCTTAGGACCTTAGCTTGTGCTCTGTATGCCGAAACCCGAATCTCGTGTATGCGGAGCACACATCTATGTACACCTAATTAACAAATTAATTAGTAAATACCTAATTAATTAAATAAATAACTAATTAATTAATTTCTTAAATAAACATCTAATGAATTAAATAAATAACTAATTAATATATAGTTAATTAGTTAAATAAATAATTAATTATTAAATAATTATATAAATAAATAACTTATTAATTTAATAATTAATTAATAAAATATCTAACTAATTAATTAATTATAAAATAATTTTTAGTGATGGCTCTATTACCATCATCACCATCATCACTAATACTCACACAATCCAACATAGGTTGGCATCACAAATGGTGGATCTAATAGTACAAAAAGAAGCATGGGAATGGTGGCACTGGCTCGAGAATGGTAGCACTGGCTCGAAAATGGTGATGTAGACTCGAAACGGTGGCATGGGATGTGGCCGCAAGGATTAGGCAATGGGTACTAGTAGGAGGGGAAAAAAGGGAGCTCGGTGGTGGGGGAGGGGGAACTCGCAGGGAAAGGAAACCCAGAGGGGGGGCCAGGGGGAGCTTAATGGCTAGGAGGAAAATGAGGGGGAAGCTCAATAGTAGGGAGAAACCAGGAGGGAAGCTTGGTGGCAAGGAAGAAACCAAAGGGTGCTGAGCTCGACAATGAAAGGAAATCAAGGGGTGTGGGAGCTCGGGATGGTACAGGCACCAATGGAAGATAGGGGAACTAGCAGGAGAGGTGTCAGGGGGCGAAAAGCCAAAAGTAGGAATGAGGGAAATTGGGTAAACGGGCCATTTTAAGAAGAATTATTAGCAACATCGGGCTACAATTGCTAATAATCAAAATGCCATCGGTAATAATTATATTAGCAACAGTAAAATTATGCATCACTAATATCAGTCAGCAATGCCTAACTTTTCATGATCACTAGTAGCAATGGCAATCTACCATCGCTAAAGTCAAAATGTCGTTGCTAATAATATTTTCATAAAAAAAGTTTGTTGTGCCCATTCGGCTAGTCCCGGGTCAGACCGGTCCTAGGCGACCAGTTGGCTGATCCTCGTGCGGAGTCAGACTCCCCGATTCTTGGAGAGGACCCTGCGACCCCCTTTCTCGAGGCCGACCTTGGGAGCTTCGAGGGTCGGCGGATGCCTCCCCGCCCTTGCATCGGCTTCTTTGAGGCCCTAATGGGTGCCACGGTCGGCTTCTTTGAGGCTAAGGCCGATTCGTTGTTGGAGGGGTCACCTGAAGTTTCCAGGAGCCTTCCTCCCTAACAAGTTCTGACATTCGGTTGTAATGGACTCCACTGCATGGCCACGACCCTTGCTGCCAGGCCATCACTCTGACGCTCCTGCCACACCGCCAACCCACGACCTCGCCATCACGCTGGTTCTCCTGGGGGCAAATTTGAGCTTTCCTAGCTTATTCCCCAACAGAATTTGGCGGCACTCCATGCCTATAAAAGGTGCCCAGGGGACCTCCGCAAAAGGGTAACATCCTTCTTCTCTACCGCGAACTTCTTTTCCTAAACTCTTTCCATTCTGTTGCTCTGATTCCTCCTCTAACTTAAGCGTCGGAGTGTCCCCCGCTGGAGCCCCTCCGGTGCCTAGGGACTTTCTGCAGGTCAACTGGTCGAGGAGCTCTCCGACGTATCCACCGAGCCCGGTCCAGGAGGAAGAGCGGCAATAGATTGGCGCTAGAAGAAGGGCTTGAACCTTCATTACGCTCCTTGTTCTAAAAGGAAAGATTACGGGAAAGTTCCAGCCATGGCAAGAGGAAGAACCCGGAGTGTCTCTGTAAGGGGAGGGTGTTCTCATCAGGGGCCCAACGCACCCCGTGCGGAAAGCAACGCCGCTACCACTGCTGAGCCCACCATAACCCTAGGGCTGCAGTAATTCTAGATGTTGATAAATCGCATTGAGATGCTCACCTCAGCGGTCCAGCACTTCCCGGAAATGGTGGACCATCAGCAGCAGCCATCGGCAGCTTCTTGTGTCAATAATCAGCCTATCGCCGGTGTCAGCCAGCGGCCAGAGGCGCCTCCGCCCCCGTCCCTTGCTGTTCCGGAACCCTAGGGGTCCTTAAGGGCCCATGCTGAAGGAAAGAGGGCGAGGTCAGCCTCCCCCTCTTTCATCGATTCTACCCCTCTCGACGGCCGACGCCCTGCTGCAGATCCGCACAACTACGGCAGCAAAATCATGCGCATGGAGGAGTGCATTGCCAAGATTGTTGAGCAGCAGAACGCTAAGGGATGGCAGGTGCATGACACTCGCCCGCCTTTCTCCGTCGAGATTCTGGGGGAGTCTATCCCTCGACATTTCAAGATCCCATAGGTGGTCCCCTACGATGGTACCACCGATTCCTTAGACCACCTAGGCACCATAAGGCCCATATGATGGTGCAGGGTGCGTCCGATGCCCTCCACTGCATCGGCTTCCTGGCGACTTTGAAGAAGGCCGCGCGGATGTGGTTTTCTGCCATCCGTCCAGGTACGATCCGTACCTTTTGTCAGCTCGAAACCCTTTTTCTTTCTCATTTCAAGACTTGCAGTCGGACTCCGAAGAACACCGATTGCCTCTTCCTCATCCAACAAGCGGAGGGAGAGACCCTCCGGGACTACATGGCCCACTTCAACTCAACCGCTATGGAGGTCCCTAACTTGAATGAAGCGGTGGCCATGTCAGCCTTCAAGAGGGGACTCCACTCATCCAGGCTCACTTTCTCCCTAGACAAGAAGCTTCCGACAAGCTACACTGACCTACTGGCCAAGGCGCACAAATACGCCCTGGCGAAAGAACAATCGACGAACCGGCACCAGGCTGAGGGGAGGTCAGCCTCAAAGAAGCATGGTGATAAGGCCCCCATAGTCTGACCTCCCAGAGATGACGGTCGATCCACTCGGTGCCAGAGCCCCAAGCAGAGGGACTACCTCAAGCGGTTCAACAACTATGCACCCCTTTCCCTGCCGCGGGAGAAAATCTTGATGGAGATCGAGAATGAGGCCTTTTTCCAAAGGCCTCGACCGATGAGGGGTCCCCCTGCCTCCAAGAACAAAAACAAATATTGTCGGTTCCACAGGAACCATGGGCATGACACGGAAGAGTGCCTCCAGCTGAAGGACGCCATCGAGGACCTCATCAGGAGGGGGTATCTGAACAAGTACGTTTGACCCCGCCGGGATCGGGCTGGGACTTCAACTGTTAGAGATCCCTCAGAGGAGGCTGAGCTCCCCAATCAGCGCCCCAAGGATGGAGGCGTTGGCATGCTGCACCAACGATCTGACTAGGGGCAGAAAGAGGACCAGGACATTGTAAAAAGGCCCAAGGGATCCAATGTAATTAGTTTTTCTGATGAGGACCTCTCGGAGCCTCTTCTCCTGGGCGATGATCCTGTGGTTGTAACAGCTGTCATCGCCAATTATGATGTAAAATGCATCCTTATCGATAATGAAAGTTGCACGGAGGTTTTACTATATGATGCTTTCATCCGGATGAACTTATACAGGTCCAGACTGCGGGAGTCCATGGCACCACTCACTGGCTTCGGAGAAAATTCCGTCGGGGTTGAGGGAGAGATTGCCTTGCCTGTGACCCTCGGGACGGAACCTTACCGGCGAACCTTCTCCGTCAACTTTGTGGTCATCCGTACGACCTCAGCGTACAACACAATTTTGGGACGGTCGGCCCTCAATAAGTTCTGGATCATTGTATCTACTTACCATCTGCTGGCCAAGTTTCTGACCCATGACGGAGTTGGGGAGCTGAGGGGAGATCGTAGAGTAGCCCGGCAATGCCTAGCTATTCATGACAAATAGCTAAACGGGCGCCCCACGCTCTAGTAGCTTGACCCCAGAGATGAAGCCGACAGCCACGGTTAGCCCATCGAGAAGATCGTATTTGTACCCCTAAAAGAGGATGATCCCATAAGAGTCCTCTAAATAGGGAGCACCCTGGACGAGGGAGCTAGGTGGGAGCTGGTTGGCTTCCTGAGGAGTAATGCGGATGTCTTTGTCTAGTCGGCATCCGATATACGGGCATCCCGGTGGATATCATCACCCATCAGCTCAGGGTGGATCCTACTTATAGGCCCGTCCAGCAAAAGAAAAGGAGCTTCGCTGCCGAAAGGCAGAGGGCCATTGAAGAGGAAGTGATGAAGCTCTTCGATGCTGGTTTCATCAGGGAGTCTCACTACCCAGAGTGGCTAGCCAATGTTGTCATGGTGAAGAAGTCTAGTGGGAAGTGGAGGATCTGTGTGGATTACACAGTCCTCAACAAGGCATGCCCTAAGGATAGCTTCCCCTTGCCGAAAATTGATTAATTGGTAGATGCAATAGCCGGCCACCAACTCTTGAGCTTCATGGATGCCTTCTTTGGGTATAACCAGATCAGGATGCATCCTGAGGATGAGGAGAAGATAGCCTTTATCATGGACAGGGATCCGTATTGTTATAAGATGAAGCCTTTTGGCCTAAAGAATGCGGGCGCCAACTTCCAAAGGCTGATCAACCGAGTCTTTGAAGCTCAGCTTGGAAGGAACATGGAGGCATACGTCGATGATATGATTGTCAAAAGCCTCCATAAAGCCGACCACATCAGGGACCTGCAGGAGTCCTTCGATGCATTGAGGTGCCACAGGATGAAGCTGAGCCCCGCCAAATGTATTTTTGGGGTGATCTCCGGGAAGTTTCTTGGCTTCCTAGTCACTCAAAGAGGTATTGAGGTCAACCCCGAAAAGATCAAAGCCATCATCGACATGACTCATCCGACCACTAAAAAGCAGGTACAGGAGCTTACAGGTCGCATTGCTTCCCTCAACCGCTTCATCTCTCGGTTGGCTGAAAGATCCCTCCCATTCTTCAAGATCCTGCACCGATCAGACCGCTTTCAATGGACTGATGAATGATGGTCGGCCTTTGAAGCCTTGAAGGACTACTTGAGGAATCCTCCGCTCTTGGCCAAACTAATGGAGGGGGAAGTAATATATTTGTACCTGTCAGCCTCTAGCGAGGCCATCAGTGCTGTCCTTGTGTGGGTAGGGGAAGGCGGCCAGCAGAAACCCGTCTACTACATCAGCAAGGTCCTCCATGATGCCGAGGTTAGGTACCCTAAGGTACAAAAGCTGGCCTACTCGTTGGTTATAGCGGCAAAGCACCTCCGGCCATACTTCCAGGCACATCCGATCGTCATGCTGACGGACCAACCCCTCGGGGCGATCATCCGAAGCCCCGACACCTCCGGACGGCTCGCCAAATGGGCCGTTAGGCTGGGCGAGTTTGACATCTCCTTTCAGCCATGGTCGTCATTGAAAGCCTAAGTAATAGCTGATTTCATTACGGAATGCACCTGGGGGACAGAGACGACCACGACAACAGCTGAGACACCTGACGCTGACCTAGTGGGAGAAGCCGAGCCTGCTTGGACCTACACGTAGATGGAGCTTCCAATCTCTCGGGGTGCGGTGTAGGCTTAATCCTAGCTGACCCCGATGGGAAATGTTTGGAGTATGCTCTGTATTTTGCATTCCAGGTGTCGAACAAACAAGCGGAGTATGAAGCTCTGCTTATGGAGCTGAAGATAGTGAAAGAATTGGGCATTGGTAGGGTCTGCGCTTTCTCCAACTCCCAGCTAGTGGTCAATCAAGTGAAGGGCGAATTTGAAGCAAGGGATCCTTCCTTAGTCAAGTACTTGGACAAGGTACGGGACTTGGTATCACAACTTAAATTTTTTGAGATCTTTCATATACCTCGGCAACAAAACTCCCAAGCAGATGCTTTGTCATGGCTGGCCACCGCCGTGATTGGTACCTCTGACCGGACCTTCGTGGAACATCTGCAGCACCCGAGCATTGCCGAAGAGTCGACAGAGATCCACCAGGTTGAATAAGAGGCCTCGTGGATGGACCCAATCCGTGCATTCTTGGCACAAGGAACCCTTCCAAATGACCCGGTAGAGACCAGGCGTGTCCGCTCAATGGCCTCTAAATACATCATTCTCAACGGGGCCCTCTACAAGCGTTCGTTCTCCCAACCATTGCTAAAATGCTTGGGGTCGGTCGATGCGGACTATGCACTCCAGGAGGTGCACGAAGGCATCTGTAGTAATCATCTCGGAGGGAGGTCCCTAGCTTACAAAATCATCTGGCAGGGGTACTACTAGCCTACAATCCAGAAGGATGCCTTGGACTTCGTACGGAAGTGCGATGCATGCTAGAGGTACTCTGGCATCCAAAGGAGGCTAGCTAGCTAGCTAATCCCACTCACGGCACCTTGGCCATTTGCATAATGGGGTATGGACATCCCGGGACCTTTTTCCCTGGCCTCTAGTCAGCGAAAGTTCCTCCTCGTGGCCATTGATTACTTCACTAAGTGGGTGAAGACAGAAGCTTTGGCATAGATAACCGAGGCCAAAGTGGAAAACTTCATCCAGAACTGCATTATCTTCCAGTTTGGCATTCCAAAGACAATCATCATCGACAATGGAAAGCAGTTTGACAACTCTCAGTTCCGGGATTTCTGTCAACAATATCACATCATCCATCGGCTTACGTCAGTCGCTCACCCTCGGTCCAATGGAGAGGCTGAGGCTACCAATAGGACGATCCTGCATGGGTTAAAGACCCTACTGAATGAAGCCAAGGGGCTCTGGGCAGAAGAACTTCATTCAGTGCTCTGGGCATATCGGACAACCGCCCGGTCGGCAACGGGGGAAACCCCGTTCAACCTAACCTATGGGAGTGAGGTGGTCATCCCCGTGGAGGTCTCTCTACTATCCCTGTGGATTGACCGGTTCGCCAAGCCGGCCAACTCGGAGCAACAGAGGGTTGACCTAGATCTACTGGACTAAACCTGACTCCGGGTGAGTATGAAGAAGGCAACCTACCATCAAAGGATGGCCAGATATTACAATTCGTGGGTTAAGACGCGCACCTTCCAAGTTAGAGATACGGTCCTGCGAAAGATGGAGGTCTCGAGGCCAACTGAACAGGGGAAGCTCTCCCCCAATTGGGAAGGCCCCTATCGGGTTATTGAAGTAATTCGAGTTGGAACATACCGACTCGCACACTTGGACGGGCGGCAGATAGCGCGCCCGTGGAATGTAGACAACCTTCGCAAGTATTATCAATAAAGTTTACAAACTTCTTCAACTCCTTCCAGCCCACTCCGAAAGTCCGATCCTGGTCGGCAGAGGCTCTAGCGCAGCCCACTCCGAAAGTCCGACCATGGTCGGCAGAGGCTCTAGGGCAGCCCACTTCGAAAGTTCAACCCCGGTCGGTAGAGGCTCTAGGGTAGCCCACTTCGAAAGTCTGACCTCGATCGGTAGAGGCTCTAGGGCAGCCCATTATGAAAGTCCGACCCTGGTCGGTAGAGGCTCTAGGGCAGCCCACTTCGAAAGTCCGACCCTAGTCGGTAGAGGCTCTAGGGCAGCCCATTCCAAAAGTCCGACCCCGATCGGTAGAGGCTCTAGGGCAGCCCATTCCGAAAGTCCGACCATGGTCGTCAAAGGCTCTAGGGCAGCCCACTCTGAAAGTCCGGCCATGGTTGGCAACCATCCTGAGACAACCCCTATGAGACCGTGGAGGAGATAGGCCATGGCAGGGGCCGACTCGCGGACAGGGACCAGGAGCAAGTGCCTAGATATCCGGCTCAAATTAAGTTACCGTTCTCAACTACCCTACCGGCTTTTGGCCCGAGCAGACCGACCGGGGGTACTTAGAAAAATTTTGGAAGAGAAATACTTGTTTCATGCCTGTCGACCGCCTCAAAGGAGCTCGTGACCCTGCGATACCGTAGAGCCGACTGGGGGTACTTAGAAGAATTTCAGAAAGAAAAGTTGTTTGTTTTATGCCCACACACATTAAAAATGGTCAAAAGGCTTTTTCATTCATTTCAAAGGAAGGCGTTTACAAAAGAAGGTGGGTCGGACCTTTACAAACCCCTTAGGTCCGACCCACGGGAGATGCGTCAGGGGCTGCAACCTTGGCCCCATCGGCTACAACTGAGGGATCAGCTGGAACTGCAGTGGCTGGAGGTTCCTCTGGGGAGGCCACCACTCCCATGTCAGCTAGTGCTGGGGCTTCAACCCTAGCCACTCCTGCCTCACCTTCCACTGGAGGCTCTGCCTGGGTCTCCTCTCCCTCGGTCGGGTCCTGCAGCTCGGCACTCGACAGGTCCAACACCGGGAAGAGCAGGCCCACCTTCTTCAGGGTGTCATCATAGGCCTCCCTATAAAAGTCCGCCGTCGCCTCCTCCACGTCCTCAGTGAAGCCGTCGAAGGCTTTGTATGCTGCCACAGCTTCCTGAACTTGCCTCACGACCAGTTCTTTGGATTTCTTGAGCTGAGTCTCCAACCGTGCCACCGTAGCCTGTTCAGCCCGGGCCCTCTGGTCGGCCTCTACCGACTGCTTCTCTTCCTCTCCCAGCCAATGGGCGAGGGAGTCAGCCTTTGCCTTCCTCTTCTTCAACCTGGCCTCACGGTCGGCCAGCCGACTCTCAACCTCTTTTAGAGCCGCCTTCGCTAACTCTGCCTCTGCTTGGGCTGCCGCCAGGTTCTCTTCAAAAAGTTTTAGGGACACCGTTGCGGCCTCCTGGGCCGCCTCCAGCTCCTGGACCCTCTTCGCTGAGGTCTTGGCAGCATGCACCACTCGGTAGATGCCATCATCCATAAGGAAGATGTCGTGGAGGAGCTGCAAGCGTACGACCAGGTTAGTATCATGCTTGAAGGAAAAAAGACAAAGGGGTAAAGAGACAAGATAGAGTCCTTATCCTCATGAAGTCGCAGTAAGACTCCACGGTCACGTCAATCAGATTTCTCTAGATCGACACCTCCCAGTTGGCATTGGTCATTGCCCCCCTCAACAGGCTCCGTGCCCTCCTGGGGTGCTCAAGTGTGCGCCAGTGCTGGAACTCCTCCTGGCGGATCTCTTCATCGATTGCTCGGCTTCGCTATCGACTGCCCCCTCCACGGCCGGCCCCTTGCCCTTGTCGGTCGAAGGGGCTACTCCTCTGCACCGACGGGTGTAGGGGTTGATGCCACAGCTATGACGGATGTCCCCGACAGCTCCTGCTCCGATCGGATGGCCGATCTCCCTGGTGGGGCTGGCGCCTCCACCGCCTTCCTTGCCATGCACTCGATGAGGGGGATGCCATCTTCGTCCGACTCGACCTCGACGACGGGGATGGGTCGCTCCTCCTCCCGCCTCTTTTTCTAATATTCGGAGGCTAGCATGGGGGCCAGTTCTGGTACGGCCCGCTTCCGCACCACTCATCAGATGACTTTGGACTTGTCGATCAGCTGCATCCTTCCTCTTGTCGCAGGAAATTTGGAGTTAGTGAGGGAGAAGGAGAAAGAGCTAAAAGATCTATAAGAGAGGAGGTCGGCCCTTGCCTAGGAATCCTTGGGGGCTAATCCCCGCCTGGTAAAGGGTTCCCTCCCCCAACAGCTCGAATGCCGCCACCGGGCTGGTTCTACTGATCTCAGTGAATGTGCCCCGGTCGACCGTCGAAACTGACCTTCCTTCACGGACTCTCGCCCGTGGCTCTCTCCACAATCGCTCAAACTCCCAAGGTTCGAGACTGCTGATGAAGAAGAACCAGGCCTTCCACTCATGGACAGCCGACAGGAGGCACTTTAAGATCTTTCGGCCTTGGCGGGGGACAAACAAGACTCACTCCCGACTCCTAAAGTCCCTCTTCAGGTAGAAGAAGTTACCGAAGAGGGACAGACTGGGTTCGGACCTAGCCCTATGGCATAACACAATGAAGCAGCATATCGTCCGAATGCTATTCAGGGTCAACTGCACCGAGGTTACCCTATAAAAGTTAAAGATCTCTACGAACAGAGGGTGCAGGGGAAACCTAAGGCTGGCCTTAAGGTGAGACTCATATATTGGGAGGGTCCCTGGTCCCAATGGGTTGTTTGCTCTCCCCTCTCGGCCCGGGAGTGTAAGATGCAGGGTGGAGGGAATGCCGTACACCGCCCTGAGATTTTCGACCCGTTCCTAGGTCATGGTTGAGGGTATCTCGCTTGGCCCTGGGTCCCTAGGCCTATGGGTCAGACCCATACTACCAGACGCCATTGGGGCTAAGAGAGGAAGAAGGAGGACTGGGACTAACCTAGGGATGGACTCCTAGAAGCCGGGTTTCACGGAAGAAGGAAGAGAAGACTCTATCTCGCAAAGCACGAGCGCAGCAGGAAAAACCTCCATGCTCTGCTTCCTCCTCCTTTTATAAGCATCCGGGGGAAGGGGGAGAAGAAAAGAGGAGTGGCTACTGCCCGCCTCGGGCACATCCCAGCTGTCCCATCAAAAGCCACAATCACCCGTATTTCAGGGTTCGAAGCATCTGGAGCATCCCTTCATGCGGATGGCGATCCACGTGCGCGCCGGATCAGCGGTGCGAGGCCAGCTTGGGGGGCAATGCCGACCGACCAGATGTCGCTGCAAGGCACGACATTCCACTCCACCCTGGATCAATACAGGACAGCCTGTCCTTCATTATGGTTCCCGACTCGCATTAACTGCCCCTCCTGCGCTCCAACGAGCAGCTGACAACTGACCAAGGAGCCATTCGAGGGGGGATTCGAAGCGACCCGATGCCTCCACCCGAAATCCACCGCAGGTGCACGCAATCATGCTCCTACCCTTTGGAGCCACGTGACCCCTCAAGGCCCAGGAGCATGGGGGCAACTGTTGTGCCCATTCAGCTAGTCCCGGGTCGGACCGATCCCAGGCGCCCGGTCGGCTGATCCTCGCGCGGGGTCAAACTCCCCGGTTCTTGGAGAGGACCCCGCAGCCCCCTTTCCCGAGGCCGACCCTAGGAGCTTCAAGGGTCGGTGGACGCCTCCCCGCCCGTGCGTCGGCTTCTTTAAGGCCCTGATGGGCACCACGGTCGGCGTCTTTGAGGCTGCGGCCGGTCCGCTATTGGAGGGGTCGCCTGAAGTTTCCAGGAGCCTTCCTCCCTGACAAGTTCTGATATTCGGTTGTAACGGACTCCACCGCATGGCCACAACCCTTGCTGTCAGGCCATCACTCTGACGCTCCTGCCACGCCGCCAACCCACGACCTCGCTATCACGCCGGTTCTCCTGGGGGCATATTCGAGCTTTCCTAGCTTATTCCCTAATAAAACTTGGCGGCACTCCATGCCTATAAAAGGCACTCGGGGGACATCCGCAAAAGGGTAACATCCTTCTTCTCCACCGCGAACTCCTTTTCCTAAACTCTTTCCATTCTGTTGCTCTGATTCCTCCTCTAACTTAAGCATCGGAGTGTCCCCCGCCGGAGCCTCTTCGGTACCTAGGGACTTTCTGCAGGTTGACTAGTCGAGGAGCTCTCCGACATATCCACCGAGCCCGGTCCAGGAGGAAGAGCGGCAACAAAGTTCTTTAGAATTTGAAACATTATTAGAGATGGAACTTTACCATCTATAATAATTTAAAATTCATCACTAACAATATTTTTCATAAAATAAAATTTTGTAAAATTTTAAAAATTATTAGCGATGTCATTTGCCCTTGCTAATAGTCAATTTTCATCGCTAATACTATTAGCGATGGCATTTTTTACTATTAGGGATAATTTTGCCTGAGCCAAGGCAATAAGTTCAGTTAGTACTTATTACATGCTTTCCGATCATTCGTTGGATAGAGCCATTGATCAGCTAACAATTTTTTTGATCCCAATCAGTGCTCATAGAGAAGATTTTGTCGAGGCCTCTTTTGCTTAGATTGGCAGCCATAAGGGGGGAAAGATAATTCCCACCACAAATAGAAGTCTAGGATAGCCAGTTTACCTAGCCTCATCCTCGATGGAAGCTCATCCCAAGGTCCTCCATTTATTATGTGGAAAAGTGGGATGGAGTCTTCAGACCAGGAGGATTAGAGTCCAATTGCCCTCCACCACACACAGCTTATTGCCTAACATGGACGGTGACTGCTCGCCTCTCCCTAATTGATGGTGATGTCCCTCAAGGATGTCGACTACTTCAACTCTAACCATTTCAAGGTTCCGCGAGGTAGGCATGTCATCAGGTGATCATTAGCAAGAAGAGCATCCTCACCCAGGTCACCCACACCACCGATGGCTGCATCTGCACCCTCTCCATCTGTATGGGTGATGTCTACAATACCTACGAGGGGCTCATCCACCGTCAAAGTCCCCTATGATTAAAGGGATCGATAGCTTCAAGCAAGCTGCCCTCTGATTCATCGCCGTGGCTGAACCACTTAGGCACCTAATATAATATCCAGACCTCTGATGAGTTTCTTCAACCATGTTTGTCTGGCTTGATGACCTCCCTGACCATGAAAAAGCCTCGTTGGTGACCACAAGAAGGCCACATCCTTGGCTCCGGTCGATGATGCCTCGGGCTCTCCTCTAGTTTGATCGACACCCATAAGAAAAGTGATCAATATGAAACCTGATCAACACTCAGAGAAGCTGCCATCTCGACTCACCTCATCACCCTTCACTCTAATCGACTCTAGCCAGGACAACCATAGGGCCCCTTGGCCTCTGGCTTCCTCTCCGCTCCAATCAATACCCTCGACAACCACAAGCAATCAGCTCCTTCCGATTGACACCCTCCACTTTGATCGACTCTAACTGGGACAACTGTAAGGCCCTTAACCTCTGGCTCCCTTTCCACTTTGATCAGTGCCTATGAGAAGAATGAATGGTGGTCCAACGAGGTCAGTGCCAGGCCCCAACCTTGAATCCCATCCTGAAGGACATCGTTCATGTTGGGATGTGCGCAGCGGATTAAACCAGTTTAGGCATCCAAATAATTCCTGTTTACTCACTTAGATAATTAACCAATCACAACATAGGCAAATATCAAATCAAAAGAAGATGAGATTTACGTGGTTCAGCAAAATATTGCCTACATCTACCAAGAGAAAAGGAGTAATCCACTATAATCTAACCCAAATCTAGGTACAAAAGGAATACAAATATCCAGATAACAAATTCTAGATTAAAAATAAAGAGACATAATAAATAAACAAAAGTGGATGAAAGAAGCACGAGAAAAATTCCAAATACCAGGCCTCTAGCTTTTCCTGGTGCCTGGATCGAAGAAGAAATCTCTCTAAAATTTTTCTGGATTTTTTCTCTCTCACTGTCTCTCTCTATATCAATCAAAGACCGTAGGCTCTCTATGGTTAAATAACCATCTGAAACGGCATCCAAAATAAACCTAAAACGAATCCAGAAAATTCAAAACACTTCCAAGCCATCAGATCAAAGAACAAAGGCTCAGATCGCAGCAAAATTCATACAAGATTCTCTCAGATCAAGTCTAATCAAGCTCGGATTAATCTTAGCTGTCTGATCGATCGATCGGACAGTCCAGAATGCGAGAAATCGTGTGGACTGAGCATACACCATGAGAAACCAAGGGGAACCACACGGGGAAACTAGGGAAACGCCCCAAGGGGGGCACCGCAAGCGGCTGGGCCGAGCCCACGTGCACGCCCATGTGCTGCGCATATGCCTGGGCTATGCGCACGCGCCTGCGTGCACGCCTGCGCACTGGGCAGGGGCCGAGTGCCCGCCCGCGCCGTGGGTCGCGCGTGGGTCGAGTGGTCTTCATGGGAGCAAATGATAACAATCCTCCTCCTTGCGACCCAAAAATAAATGCCTCTATCAAATATGGATTATAAAGCCTCCTCCTCATCAAAAGACCCCGAAGGGGATCACCAAGTGCTCAAACCAATCAAGTTCTGGAATGTCCTAAACTTAACTATTGGAATTAGTTTAGTGAGCATATCAGCCGGATTATTAGCAGTGCCAATTTTCTGAAGTTGAATATCACCATCCTCTACCAAATCTCTGATAAACTGATACCCGACATCAACATGCTTAGTGCCTCATGATACATCTGATCTCTAGTGAGATGTAATGCACTCAGACTGTCACAGTGAATAACCAAAAAATTCTGCTTGAGACCCAAATCTTGTACTAACCCTCTTAGCTAGATTGCTTCCTTTACTGCCTCTATCAAAGCCATATACTCTGCCTCTGTAGTAGACAAAGAACTGTAGATTGCAAAGTAGCCTTCCAGCTAATTGCACAACTAAAGAGAGTAAATATATATGAGGTCAATGACCTCCTCCTATCCAAGTCACAAGCATAATCTGAATCACATAATCCTGTAACAGTGCAACCACTCTGTCCGGAGAATACCAATCCCAAATCAGAAGTACCTTTCAAATATCGAAGAATCCATTTCATAATTGACTAGTGAGCTTTTCCAGGCTTGTCCATATATTTGCTCACTATACTAATTACCTGTGAAATATCAGGACGAGTGCAGACCATTGCATACATGATACTGCTAATTGCACTTGCATAAGGTACTTTAGACATATACTTCTCCTCATCATCAGTCAGAGGAGAATCCTTGGTAGATAAATGAAAATGACTGGCAAAGGGCATAGAAACTGGCTTAGCTATAGACATACAAAATCTTTCCAAGACTTTCATAATATAACTGTGCTGAGTAACAAATAGTCTACATAATTGCTTGTCACGAATGATCTCCATCCCAAGTATCTTCTTTGCCGGTCCAAGTTTCTTCATCTCAAATGCAGTACTAAGTTTAGCTTTCAGCTTCTGGATGACTGACATATCCCTGGCTGCAATCATCATATCATCAACATATAATAACAAATAACAAAAGGACCCGTCTAAAAGCTGCTGATGATACACGCAACTATCATATGGAGATCTATTGAAGTCATGGTTGACCATAAACCTATTAAATTTACGGTACCATTATCTTGGAGACTGCTTCAAACCATACAAAGACCTTTTGAGTAAGCATACATGATCTTCTTTATCTGGAGCCTCAAAACTAGGTGGCTATTGCATATAAATCTGCTCCTCCAAGTCACCATGTAGAAAAGCTATCTTGACATCCAGCTGTTCTAACTCCAAATTCTGAGAAGCAACTAAAGCAAGGAACACATGAATAGAAGAGTGTTTAACTACAGGAGAAAATACCTCCTTATAATCAATACCCTCTCGTTGACTATAATCCTTAGCCACCAACTTTACCTTATATTTCAAATCTTGAGGGATAGGTCCTTCCTTTTTCTTGAAGATCCATTTGTAGCCAATTTTTTTCATGCCCTTAGGTAATCTGACTAATTTCTAAGTCTGATTCTTTTCCAAAGACTGAAGCTCTTCTACCATAGCCATGGTCCATTGCTCAGCCTATGAACTACCAATTGCTTCTTGAAATATGGTCGGCTCATCACCTATAGTGTCTGCAATATTCAGAGCATAATATACTAACTCAGCATAAGCAGAATCCTCAAAACCATACCTTTGAGGTGCTCTGATATGTCGCCTAGTTCTTCGAGTGTCAATACTATCATCTTGAACTTGACCACGTATAATAACGTCCTCCTGAGTCTGTAACTATGGATCTGTCTGCTAATGCTGTTCATTCTGAATATCATATATAGGCTACAACTGCTGTGATCTAACAATCTAATTAATATTAACAACAGTCCTATTCTGCTGATCCTGAACCTGATCTCCCGGTGAAGAACTTGGCTGTAACTGCCGTGAAAGAGTGGGTGACTTATCAAAAGTCACATCCCTGCTGACTAGAAAACCCTGGGATCCAGACTCTGTGCACCATAATCTATAGCCCTTCACCCCATATGCATATCCAAAAAATATGCATTTCTTAGCCCTGGGATTCAGCTTTCCATCTTTGACATGTACATATGCTGAACACCCAAATACTCTAAGAACTGAATAGTCTATAGGTCTTCCTGTCCACATTTCTTCTGAAGTCTTTAAATTCAATGAAGATGCTGGAGATCGATTTATAATAAAGCAGGTTGTATGTGCAGCCTCTGCCCAGAAGTCTCTACTCAATCCAGAACTTGACAGCATAGATCTGACTCTTTCCAATAGTGTGCGATTCATGCATTCAGCAACACCATTTTGCTGAGGAATATACACTATGGTCATATGCCTGACAATGCCCTCTGACTTGCAAAAGTCATTAAACTCTATAGAACATAATTCCAATCCATTGTCAATCCGGAAAGTTTTCACCTTCCTCTCAGTTTGCCTCTCGACCATAGCCTTCCACCCTTAAAAAGTGTGAAACACATCACTTTTATTTTTGATAGTATAAATCCAGACTTTACAGAAATAGTCATTAATCAAAGAGAGCAAATACCTAGATCCATCCTTGGATGTAACTGGGACAGGTCCCTATAGGTCAGAATGTATGTAATCTAATATACCTGCGTCGTGTGCATGCCTGTAGTAAAGCTGATTCTGTGTTGTTTTCCAAATATGCAATGCTCACAGAATCCAAGTTCACCAACTTTCTGACCTCCTAGTAGACCATGTCTGGTCAGCTCCTGTAAACCTTTATCTGACATGTGGCCTAATCTTTGATGCCATAACTGTGTCAATTGAACAATAGAGGAATGTGCTGAAGAAGCCTCCCCAACCACTGTAGTGCCATCTAAATAATAAAGAGTGCCACTCAATTTATCTCTTAACAAAGTCAATGCACCTTTACTAATTGTAATAGATCTTCTACCCCATCTGCCCTCAAAATCGGCAATATCAAGAGCATGTACCGAGAGAAGATTTCTTTTCAATAGAAAAACATATTTGACATCATCTAAAGTCACCACAGTATTTGCATGAAATTTGATCTGAACTGTACCAATTCCTTCCACTTTATAGATGGCATCATCCCCAAGAAGAACAGAGCCTTCATCAAAGGATCTAAAAGAAGTGAACCATTCTTTATGGGATGTCATGTGAAAAGATGCTCCAGAGTCCACGATCTAGGTATCAGGCTGACTGATACTGCATGCAGCTGTAAATACTGCATCATCTGCAACACTGCTATGATCTGCAGAAGAAACTGCTACTGATGCCGAATCTGAGATTGTTCCTTTATTTTTCTGTTCCTTCTCTTTCTTGGACTGTAGAAGTCTACACTCATTTTTTCAGTGGCCTGGCTTTTTGTAGTAATGACAAACACCAGGTCTTTTAGACCTAGACTTTGATCTAGTCTTGGATTTATTTTTACCTTGTCCAACTGTTCTTTCCTCATGTCTACCTCTGACTGTAAGTCCTTGTGCCGGATTTGGAGCCTGATGCTCTAACTGTACTTTCAACCTAAGCTCATTGGATAACAAAGTGGCTTCAACCTCATCGAGACTTATAGTCTCTCTTCCATAGAGCATGGTAGTAGTAATATTTTCATAGGACTTAGGCAAAGAATAAATCAGGATCAAAGCCTTGTCTTCCTCATCAACATTAATATCAATATTTGCCAAATCAAGTAGGAGCTTATTATAATCATCCAAGTGATCCTTGAGTGAGATCCCTTCCATCATTCGAAATGTGTGAAGCTTGCCCCTCAAATACAGTCTATTAGTGACATATTTTACCATATACAAAGTATCTAATTTTTTTCATACACCTTTAGCTGTATCAAGTTCCACTACATTGCGGAGGACTTTATCGCTCAATCCCGAAAACAGAGTCCCAAGTTTTCTCTCATTCATTTCCTCTTTTTCAGCCTCTGTATCACCTGGAATTGCATCCATTCCTTTGAGAGCTGTTGCAACGCCCTCCTTTACTAACAGATATCTTATTCTCACCTTCCATAGTGCAAAATCACCTGTGCCATCAAATATCGCTACCTCATGCCTAGAGGTAGTGGAATGAAAAATAATCACCTCAAGAGCCGGAGAAGAACTTGGTTGCCCGTCAGATGCCATCCCAGTGATCTAATACCAATTGTTGGGATGTGCGCAGCGGATTAAACCAGTTTAGGCCTCCAAATAATTTCTGTTTACTCACTTAGACAATTAACCAATCATAACACAGGCAGATATCAAATCAAAAGAAGATGAGATTTACGTGGTTCGGCAAAATATTGCCTACATCCACCAAGAGAAAAGGAGTAATCCACTATAATCTGATCCAAATCTAGGTACAAAAGGAATACAAATATCTAGATAACAAATACCATATTAAAAACAAAGAGACATAATAAATAAACAAAAGAGGATGAAAGAAGCATGAGAAAAATTCCAAATACCAGGCCTCTAGCTTTTCCTGGTGCCTGTATCGAAGAAGAAATCTCTCTAAAATTTTTCTGAATTTTCTCTCTCTTTGTCTCTCTCTGTATTAATCAAAGATCGCAGGCTCTCTGTGGTTAAATAACCATCTGAAACGGCGTCCAAAACAAACCTAAAACGAGTCCAGAAAATCCAAAATACTCCCAAACCGTCAGATCAAAGAACAAAGGCTCAGATCATGCCAAAATCCATGCAAGATACCCTCAGATCAAGCCTAATAAAACTCGAATTAATCTCAGACGTCCGATCGATCGATCGGACAGTCTAGAACATGAGAAATCGCATGGACGGCGCATACACCATGAGAAACCAAGGGGAACTGCACGGGACGTCTAGAACATGAGAAATCGCATGGACGGCGCATACACCATGAGAAACCAAGGGGAACTACACGGGAAAACCAGGGAAATGCCCCAAGGGGGGCACCATAAGCAGCTGGGCTGAGCCCACATGCGCGGCCATGTGCGCGCCAGCATGCTGCGCGTGGGCCTAGGCTACGCGCGCGTGCCCCCGCGTACGCCTGCATGCTGGGCTGGGGCCGAGCACCCGCCCGCGCCGCAGGTCGCGCGTGGGTCGAGTGGTCTTCATGGGAGAAAATGATAATAGTTCGCATCGCTCATGACCAGAGTTTTGCAAGCAAGTCCCGCATCCTCTGATGCCTCCTCAAAGAGACACCCTCCTGGCCCTTCTCCACCCAAATTGATGACCATGGCAGTCCCCTCAGACATGAAAAGGCCCCAACACCACCTCTCCTTTGTCCTGGCTTCAATTGGCCAGAAAACAAAGAAAGGTGTGGATCAGATGGAAGGAAGAAGTTGAGTGGCAGAAAGAGAAAGGGCATGTACAATGGTCATGTCAAAACCAAAACTTGTATTCAATCCGATCCCAGCATGCAATCAATCCAACCTAGTCATTCAGAAATGACTAGGGGATGTAGTCCAACTGACCAGGTCTCTTCAAGCCTCCCTAGGAACTCCATGCAAGCTAAGGCATGTAGTCAAGCCAACCAGGCCTCTTCAAGCACCAATCCCTTAGCCAACTAAGGACTAATTGATACTCATCTCTACACCTGGACTAACAAGTCAAATCACCTTTCATGATTACTAGTCATTATTATTTCTTGGCATTTAAGAAGAGCACTTACTTGAGTAGTAATCCACCCCACCAACAAAGAAAAGGGGCAGCACTCCACAAAATGACAAGATCCCAATAAAAAGAAATGGACATCTCCTACAAAAAGAAAGACCCCTGATAGCACGTGTGTTCTGTCATTGGCTCGATTGAGATCTTCATCATTCCAAAAATGTTCATCTTCCACCTATAAAAAGGACTTCATGCAAGCCTCCAAGGTATGCTATTTTTTTGCCTGCACTCCTCAATGCTATTGGCCTGATCACTAACTTTAACGTCAGAGTACCTTCATCTGGACTATCTCTGCCAAGACTTTTTTGCAAGTACTGCCTTTCGGAGCTCAACCTGCACCACCTACTCTATCACCTTCTCTAGCCTCTCTGGTGCTCGATGAATTTTAGTATCAATATTTACCATCATTTTTGGTGTCGTTATATACCATTATTAGTGATAGCTAATTAGCCATTGCTAATACTTCATTTTCTTGTAGTGAGATGAGTAGTTGGTGCTCTTCAATATTTATCTCACTTAGCCTGATATTACATTTGTAGTCAATAAGTGATCTCAATTAATGCATCAACCCTCTGAAACTCACTAGGTGCTATCAAATGTATACTTCGATATCTTAGGGAACCACTTATCATGGTCTATAGCTTAGGCACTGTTTTAATCCTCTTTTCATGTCTACTCTAATACCAATCAGATGAGTGACAAAAATGATCGCACATCTACTATAACATATATTGTGTACTTTGGGAGTAATCCAATCTCATGGTGTTCATAGAAGCAATGGTCTGTTGCTCGATTATCTACCAAGACTGAATATTGCATTGTTGCTACTACAATCTCATAATTAGTATGGATCAATCACTTCTACATGAATAGGTATCTCTGCCCCTACTTTGATAATTTATTGTGACCATATTGGCAGCACATAAGCATGTGCTTATCCCAAATTTCACTCAAAGATAAAACATATTACTATAGATTACTATTTTATGTGAGATAAAGTTTTCAGAGGTTTTTTAAAAGTCTTTCTTTTATTTACTCAATAACAGTTTGCAAATGTACTGACTAAATATCTATTATGATAATAGTTCACCTTTCTTCATTCCAAGATAGGTGTCTCTAATGGATCCCCTATCTTGAGGGGATCTATTAGTGAAAATCATCATTTACCAGTAATGCAACCTAAGAATCATTGAGATATTAATAAGAATCATTCTTTATCATTAATGTAGCCTAAGAATCATAGAAATATTGGCAAGAATCATCATTTACCATTAATGTGGTTCAAGAATCATGGAAAATCAAGCTAACTAAGAAATTATTTCAATTCAAAATTTTTATTTATAATATGAAAATATATCTTTTGTATAAATTATTGTTTTAATAATGTTAATTCTCTATACTATAAATTTATAAATGAATCATGCATGGCCTTTTACATCAAACATCTAGTCTCAATAATATCTTCAAGTTATAGATTAAAAGGTAATTCCTTAATGACCACACTTCTAATATCATTACCATGCTACCTGTGACACATCACCACCAGACATTGGCTGACTTGCTATAAACACCATCAATAGCAAATCAAAAATCCTAGAGCTCCAATAATAGAAGCATTATTTCATCTCTCTCTCTCTCTCTCAATCCATATAAAAATTGACACAAGGGACACTTCTATCAAAGGAAAGGGCAAAGATGAACATTGGCTTGTAGAAGCTATAGGTGGAATCTATCCAAACTAGAAAGGATGCCTTGCAAGAAACATGGCCAAAGGTCTACCCTGCACTGAACATTCTCCAAGAAGTATAAGGTGAACTTTTGGGATAGGCATGTTTAAAAGATAAATTATACCCTACATTTGGCATTGCAACTTACCAGTATACTAGACCAATTACTTGTTAGGTTTTAGTGCCTCAGTTTGGCCCATAAGCCTGCAAAAGATCTAGCCTGAAGACTAAGCCAACAAACGCGTAGGCCTACAAGGGCATAGGACCACAGACCTAGCCCATGGACCCATGGCCTATAGGTGTGCGGCCCGTAATGCATGGTGCACAACTGCGATCCATGCAATCACATTTCATACAATCCAATGTAGCTTCCCATGCATTTCACATGGCACATGACAGTCCATGCATGCAAATCTATGTAGGTCATGCATGGCACATGGCGACGAGCATGGTCCATGCGCCGATTCACACCCAAGTGGTCTACGGTGGTCTAGTGTGCAGTTCACGCATGGTTCAAGGCTAGTTATGGTGTTTTATTGATGATTCAAGGTGTTTCACATGTTTCAAACAAAGTGGATGTGGCTTCAAAGGCTTTAGAAGTTCTTTTCTATTTTGGACTTGGCTTTGAACTCAATTTTTGGTCTATAAAAGGGGGTAGACAGTCCTGAGGATCTAGTAGTAATAGAGAGTGGCTAGAGGTCTCCTTAAGGATTTTTGAGAGCTTTATGAGAGGATTGGATTTCTTGTTGAGGGATTATTGTATAAGGATTGAAAGTGTATGTTTTCCTCTTGTATTCAAGTTTTTCTCTCATAGTGAAGCTTTATATGTCCAATTAATTATGTTTATATTTTTTCTCTTTCTCCTTCCTTTTATGGTTTCGACATCGTCACTAGCATATGGTCTTAAACGGGATCCATATTTGCAATCATAATGATTCTCAACAAGTGGTATTAGAGCCTTAGGTTATTCGGGTTATGATGGTCCTGATCGAGGTTGAAGAAGATGGTGAAGACAGGTTCAGTCAAGATAGATTTTAACTAGTATGATGGAAAAAGTAGCTTCTCCCTATGACAAGCGAGGATAAAAAATATGCTCATCCAACAAGAATTGATAAACACTCTCTTGTGTGAGAAGAAGTCGACTACCATAGAGGAGAAAAATTGAAAGCAGCTCTAGATGTTGGTAGGAGCATAATCTGCTTATACTTGATGGATGATGTGGTGATCATGTGCTTAGCAAGACTTCTTCGATGATGATGTAGACAAAGCTCGAGAATATGTACATTACGAAGTCACTCACCAATGCTCTCTTCTTTTAGAAATAGTTCTACCAACTATGGATGGCAAGAGGCGGAGCATATAAGAGTATCTTAGCAACTTTTAAAAGATCCTCATTAATCTTTTTAAGTTGGTGAGAAGATTGAGAAGAAGACTAGGATGTTGATCTTACTTTCGTCACTTCCCCTTTCTTTTGAGTCTTTGGTGATTTTTCTTCTTGTAAAAAGAGCACTATCAAGATGGATGAGGTTATTTTTGTACTTCTCCAAAATGAGGTTCTCAGGCAAAAGAATCGAGTTTCAAGTTTAGGTAGTGACTCAGCTTTAGTAGTGACTAGAGATAGAGATGGCAAAGGACAAAGCGATAAAGGACACAAGATATGCAATCCAAGTCTAAGTCGAGGGCCTCTAATAGGATCAAATGCTATTGGTGTGATGAGTTAGGGCATTGAGTTAGAAATTGCCCACAGCTCAAAGATCAAATGAAGGCTATTATAGCATTATATTGATACCAATGAATATGATGAGACACTTATGATATCTGACGAAGTATCTATTTCTTCTTCTTAATAAATTTTAGATTTTACTTGTCTGTATCATGTTTGTTGTAGAGTAGAATTATTTCTTTTGAGTCTTTGATGATTTTTCTTCTTATAAAAAGAGTACTATCAAGAAGGATGTGGTTATTTCTGTACTTCTCCAAAATGCGATTCTCAAGTAACAGAATTGAATTTCAAGTTTAGGCAGTGACTCAGCTTTGGTAGTAACTAGAGATAGAGATGGTAAAGGACAAAGCAATAAAGGATCACAAGATATGCAATCCAGGTCTAAGTCAAGGGACTCTAATAGGATCAAATGCTATTGGTATGATGAGTTAGGATATTAGTCAAAGATTGCCCACAGCTCAAAGATCAAACAAAGGCTATTATGGTGGTAGTCCATTATAATGATACTGATGAATATGATGAGGCACTTATGATGTTTGACAAGGTATCCATTTCTTTCTCTTAATAAATTTTAGATTCTACTTGTCTGCATCATATTTGTTATAGAGTGGAGTTATTTGACTCTCTAGAGAGTAAAGAGGATACTATTTATATGTTAAACAGATTGAATTGTGCAATCAAGTATATTGGGATAATCAGCTTGTAAACACATGATGAAGTAGTGAAGAAATTGGATGAGATATAATATATACCTAGTTTTAGGAGAAATCTGATTTCACTGAGCAAACTAGATTTAAGTAGCTACAAATGAGAAGCTGATGGTAAAATCCTAAAGGTTGTGTATGGTAGTATGGTTATCTTAAAAAGGAAGAAGTGTGAGAACTCTATCTCTTAGCAAGAAGCTCGGTGCGAGGTGGAGCTTTAGGTGCAAGTGGCAGCTCAGCACGAGATGAAGCTCTAAGTGCGAGTAAGGGCTCTATGCAAGGTGCAGTTTTAGATGTAGGTGGATTGGGCATGAGATTGGAGACTTAGGAGGATAATAAGTAATGTTGCAAAGTGAAGTTCTTATTGTCAAAAGAGGCAACCCCGAGCAGGTTTCAAGTCAGGCAGATCATAGCATAAATAGAGATGGAATCGAGCAGCCTAGCTTAACTCACATGCTTGCCCATTCATGAGCAGCTAGGCATTTGGCCCAAGGCATGGGGATGAGATTATTTACAAGCTATCAAAGTTATGTGGAGGCCGAACATCGAGTTGAGGTAGAGGTTAAGCTTTGGCATCTCGATTCGGTCCATAAGCCTACAAAAGACCCAGCCCAAAGATCAAGGTCATAGGTTTGGCCCGTAGCGTGTGGTGCACAAGCACGACCCACACGATCATGTTTTGCAAGGCCCATAGGACCGCTTCACACAGTCTAGGGATGTTTCCTATATGTTTTGCATGGCGCATAGCAGTCCACACCCATGAACGAGCATGAGCGCATACGTGGCATGCAACTACAAGCACAGTCCACGTGCCAATTCATGTCCATATGGTCTGCAGTGGTCTAGTGCACGGTTTATGCACGGTTCAAGGCCAATTCAGGTGGTTTTTTGGCGGTTCAAGGTGTTTCACAAATTCTAAATGTGGTATATCCTTTGTTTTGAAGGTTTTAGGAGTCCTTTTTTGTTTTGGACTCGATTTTGAACTAATTTTTGGCCTATAAAAGGAGGTAGAGGGCTTTGAGGGTCTAGTAGTAGCAATGAGAGGCTAAAGAGTCTCCTTAAAAATTTTTGAGAATTTTGTGGAGGATTTGAATTTCTTGTTGAGGAATTATTGTATAAAAATTGAAAGTATTGGTTCTTCTCTTATATTAAATTTTTTTTTATAATAAAATTTTATATGTCCAATTAATTATGTTCATATTTTTCTGTTTTTATTTTCTCTTGTGGTATCAACATCGCCACTAACGTCATGGATGGAGATCCGTATCTAATCTTATAGATTTCCAACATTACCTTTTACCCTATTGCATGACTAATATACCTCAACATAAGTTTTAAAAAAAAAAAAAAGCACTCCACCAACTGTTCCAAGTGAACAGAGTCCTAGCTGCCCCCCTCTCCCGAGCGAATGACGAAGAAGAGACAAGCCGGCATCCAGATGTCTCCAATAGATGGTGGAGAGGAGAGCATGCACCTCCAACATCGACCCTCTCCTAAGCGCTGCTCTTATCCTCTCTGGTAAAACCTTCCAACAAAGGGATGAAAAGTGAATGAAAGTGACTCCAAGCGCTTTAACCATGCCACCACATTGTTGTGGGTCCTATCTATATCGTGGGTCCGGCCCTATTAAAAGGGCTCAGGGCTGAGATGGGTTTTTGTGGTAGCGTGCGACGGCAGCGGAAAGAAAATGAAGTGCGGCGCGGAGAGAAAAAATAAAAAAATATATATATTTTAATTTGATCTTGATCGGATGATAATTCAAAGTTCGATCAAAATAAAATTTTAATATGTTGTTCATGGCAGCGAGCTCTAAAAAATGAACGATTCGGATCGCTATGATTTCTCTCGTATAATTGATAAATATTTGATTCTGATGAGATCTTTATATTTTATTTTTATATTTCTCAGTAATATTTATATTTTATACTGAGATAATCATCATATGCTATTTGGAGAGTTACTAGTTTACTAGAAAAAAAAATCTTGCTGTACCCATTATTTGGATTTGATTATAATGGAAGTTAATTTAGTTCCAGACCCCATGATTTTTACTACCATATTGAAGAATTTTCATGTAAATCTGATTTTCTTGTATTTGATTTGATTTACTTTAGCTTGATTGATATTATTGAATTATTACCTATTTTAATCAGTACACATGAATTAAAATTTATTCTAAATATAATTATTTGTAATCGTACTTTAATCACAATAATATTAATTCTAATCTAAATCTCATGATGTGAGGCCCAGTTCTTATTGGGCTGATTTTGGACTGAAGTCGGCAAGGGCCGCCGACTTCAGTTCAAATTTCTTCTGGTTCGGGAGTTTGGATTTCCCGGCGGGAAATCCGGAGAGGCTCTGCGACGCCGCCGGAAGTGGGGGGGGATAAGGGTTTTTTCTCGGGTTTTAGGGGCATTGGGAGCCTCTGTTGATCCGGGAATACCTCCCTGTGAGTGGAGCACCGACGGCTTCTTCATGTGTCCCTGCCCTCGCCGGAGCGCACTCCACCGGTGGTCGCTGCGGTCGGAGCCAGTCTCGCCGGTAAGTCTTCTTCCTCGGGAAGGGGTAGTGTATGGTTGATTGGCTGGGAGGAAGGAAGAATCCGGTTGATTCTTCCTCTCCGTTGAAGCCGTGTACTGTGACCGACGACGAAAAAGTCACCGCCGGATTCCTCCTCTCCGGCAACCATCCTGGGCGGCCGATCACAGGGATCGTCGCCGTCCCTTTGCTTCCTTGGGGGGAGGAGAGAGAGAGGGAGAGAGGGATTTTGATTGACCGGGAGGCTCTGTTGCAGGCGGCAGTCTCCGGCTCGATGCTCACCGGCTGACGGAGACGACCCCTCTTCTCCCTCCGGCGAGTACTCCGGGTTGGTCGGACGGGAGGATCGCCGTCGATCCTCCCTGGTTCTTCCGTGGAATCGGGGAGGGGGTGCTGTGGCCGGAGTGGGCTTTTGGCTGGGCTCGGTTTGATCAGAGCTTGGCTGGGCCAAGCTTGATTGGGCCGGGTTTGGCTGGGCCGGGCTTGGCTGGGCCGGGCTGGGCTGGGCTGGGCTGGGCTTGGCTGGGCCGGGCCTCGTTGGGCCAGACTTGGTTGAGCCATGCCCTGTTGGGCTAGGTCTATTTCTTGATTGGGCCGGTCCAGTAAAAACCCCATTGAAAAAAATAAATAAATAAATAATAATAATAATGATTATATTAATAATATTAAATAAAGGGGAAGAAGGGGAAAAGATCTGTTGGACAAGGTTGTTCCAAGAAAATTTAGTTTTATTTTAATTTGTGATTCAGGATCATCGTTGACTTTGGAAGACCCGGATTAGTGTTGGACTGTTCTAGTTGGTGAATACTCTTCTGTAAGTTATCTTGACCTCTGATATGTATGCCAATATATATATATTTATAACTTAGTAGATATGTATAATATATCTGCATTTGATTGCATTGGATTGCGTGCATCATGCTCTGTGTTGGCGTGAGTACATTGTGTTGGTGCGAGTATATTGTGGGATTGCTTTGGATTACGTGCGTCGTGTTGATGTGGATGCATTGTACTGGTGTTGAGTGGTGCAGTTGGTTGTGAGTACTCTCTAGTCTGACTATGATCATATGAGAACCTAGTCTCCTTTTGGGTCTCCAGCAGGGCTATTGCTGGCACATGACCGTTGAGCGGTATGTGACACAGGAGCTAGATGTCTTATTTTAGCCATGCATGGCGGGCACATGCAGAGGATGCATGTTTCTCGTATGATACTCAGAGCTAGTTTTCCTTTTGGGCCTCCAGTAGGGCTATTGCTGGCACATGACTGTTGAGCAGTATTTGACACAGAATCAAGTCTCTTTCGGGACGAGCCATGGGCCGATCGTGGCCATAGTCTGAGGGACTAGGAGAGTTAAGTAAATGGTTGGCCATCCATAGTCGTATCGTGTCTGTGTCGGTCGCATTAAGTGTACGTATTTGCATCAGGTCGTGATTATTATTATTATATTGCTGGACGTCTTGTTGCATGATGTATTATGCTTGTTGTTATTAGATGCATATTGGTGTATGTATATTGAAGGTGTTGATAACTTACTGAGCCTGTGTAGCTCACCCCTATTTTCCTATATTTTTGTTTCAGATATCGATGATCATTTGGGCTTTGGGACCGGTCAGTGAGGAGCTAGGTTTTAGGTGTTAATCCCTGAGTTTATATTTTATCTGTATTTTATTTTCTGTTAATCTTTATGGAAAGTTGTTCCTTATTATTGTTTGATTGTAGATTTGGAAGTTAGGCCTGGTATGATCTCTAGAAGATATCTAAGATTGTGTGGCCGGTCACGTAACCGATCCTTGATCCGGATTCAGGACGTGACACATGATATCATAAACCATTCGGATACCATACTTCCGATCAGTGAATGAAAATGATTGCATGGCCCACAATTCTTTAGGCCCGCACTATCACAAGCTCAGTTCTCCGTGTAGAATTTATCACAAGTGCAGGTCCAGCAATGCCATGATGGATCAGCAGCATCCAACACTTGCCCAAGCATGACAAGGATACATGAGCATTAAATTTTTTGTTTTGTGTGGCAGAAATTGACTTCAAAAGAAAGGTTTATGGTGTCCTTTTTTTTATGATGTCCTTTATTGGAAGATTGGCTAGAGAGGAGAGGAGAGGTGTTCAGGCCGCAGAGGGTCAGAGGATGCTCGAGAGAGGGTCAACACGAGCGGTGCTTTCCTCTATGTCATTCTCTTAGGAAAGGAGCAGCTCGGGTTTCATTCACTAATTGGAAAAATGGGTGGAGCGCTCGATTTTTTTTTTAAAAAAAACTTATGCTGTGGTGGTTAGCCATGCGACACGATGAAAGTAATTGGTTTGATGTATCATTAAGTTCGTATGCTGACGATAGAATATAATTTCTCCATGCATCTTCAAGGCTAATTAAATATGAAAACCAACTATGGAAGAAAGTGGCAACAAATTGTCGGCTACCATGTACAACACACAGGATCCAAAAGTACACCCCTATAGAAGAAAGTGGATGGTTAACCCACTTCTCCATTACATGCATATTTTATTTTTTTTATTATTAGGATAAACCGGTTCAGTAAAAATTAATTATTGGTTCAGGGATATATTTGAATTCCTACTAGATCGCTCGCCCAGACCAAAATGCTTGAAGGTGCCAGAAGGCTCAAAGATGACTCTATAGGCTGAAGAAGCAATAACTCAACATCACCGTTCTGATCTCCTTACTGGGTCAGTCTTCAGCCTATGCCGAAGAGAGCGGTGCCGAAACATATCCTTAATACAGGCTGTGTCATGTGAGCCAGTCTTCTTCAGACCATTTCGAAGAAGACTGATCCGAAGAAAATGGCCGCTTCATTATCCAACTTGCTCCGAAGAACTCCAGTCCACTCTGAAAAAGGCCATTCCGATGTGAACGGCTGCGGTATTTTCAAGCTACCTCAAAGAGGATATGTGTAAAGCAGTCAGCCGATTCGGCCTCGGACCCTTTCGAAGAAGTAACCCTAAAGCAAATCTCCCGTTAATCTCCAATCTCCAAACGTGGATATGGTTGTTGCAACAAACCATGTAGCCACTAGCTCCAACAACATCGAGGTGGCCAGGATCAGCCACGTGGCCACTAACTCCAGCATTAACAATATCAAGGTGGCCAGAATCAGACAGCAACCGTTTATGGTTATGAAAGGGTTAAGCTAACCAACCCCACTTAACTAGAGGCGAGTGGGCCTAACTAAGTTCTTAGCACATCTCCCATTATAAATACTGGTAAGAGGGGACACTCAAGAAGCTAAGGCAAGTAAGCCAATCAAAAGCCAAACTCTCTCAGTCTCTTTCACTCTCTTTCTCTGAGAACTCTCCATTTTGTTGCTCGAGCCTTCACTGACTTAGGCATCGGAGTGTCCTCCACTGGAGAAAATCTGGTCAGGGGGTCTATTTTGCAGGACTCTCGGAGGCGAGCCGGTGATCCAACAGCTCCATCCGGTCCGCGAAGGTTTGACGCCAACAGGTTAGCATGCCAAGTAGGGGGAGGCTTTTTATCACCCCCTCTTGAAAAGGAGAGTTTAAAGGAACCGTAATGGTGAAGGTAAGGATCAAAATGCTTCGACGAGCAGGGGACGTCAACCCTCTTAAAGGAACGATCCCCTGATAGAGAATAATATCCCACCTCCCATACTAGTCGTGGGACAATACCAGTTCGAAGCCCTTCTGAACTGGGTCAATGCTGTCATAACCATGGTTCAGAATTTTCAAGAGACTGCCCTTCGGGTGGGGCATCCATCAACCACCTCAAGGCATAGTTATCGGTCTAGGAAAAAGGGAGACCACTACCATGGATCTACCCAACGCTTTCTTGAAGATCGCCCCTCTTATGAGGGCCGAAGTTCTCGACGTTCGAAGCACACCGATGATCGATGTGCGAAGAAGAGATCTAGACGATCTCCCTCTGTCTCCTCTAAAGACTCTACTCCCAAAAGTGCTGGGCAGAAAGGAGCCCACTATGACTACGAAGAAAAGTTTAAGATGCTTGAAGCGCATATCGCAAGGCTCCGCGATCAAAAAAGAGATGGCAAGTTTATGGCTTATGACTCGCGGCCTCCCTTCACCTCCAGAATAATGGAGGAAGCTGTCCCTCAGTACTTTAAAGTCCCTTAGATGGAATCCTACGATGGGACCACTGACCCTGGCCCACATGATGATCTAAGGAGCCTCTGATGTATTGTACTGCTTGGCCTTTCTTGCAACCCTAAAGAAGGCAGCTCGAATGTAGTAGTCAAGCATACGTCCAGGTACCATTGACTCCTCTAAATTAGAAAAAACTATTTGTCTCACATTTCAGGACTTGCCGAAAGATGCCCCGGAACACCAACATCTTGTTCCTCTTTCATTAAAATGAAGGAGAGAGACTCGAGGACTACATTGTGAGATTCAATTCTACCACTCTTGAGATCCCTGATCTTAATGAGTATGTAGCTATGTATGCTCTAAAGAAGGGACTCCGATCATCCAGGCTCATATTCTCCCTGGATAAAAGGTTTTTGATAAGCTACGCTGAGCTCTTGACAAGGGCTCAAAAGTATGCAGATGTCGAGGAGCAAGCAGCAAACCGATGTCTGATTGAAGGGAAATCCATTTCAAAGAATGAGAGCAACAGGGGGCCAAATCCTCCCATACCCTCCAATATCGATGACTCTACTCGACGACGTAGTCCCAAGCCCAAAGCATTAAATGAAAAATTTGATTCATATACTTTCCTCAATCTCCCAAGGGAGAGAATCTTGATGGAGATAGAGAAAGAAAGCTATCTCTAGCGACCATGCCCTATGAGGATGTCCTCCTCTAAGAGGAATAGAAGAAAGTATTATCGATTCCACAGGGATCATGACCACAATACTGAAGACTGCATCCAACTCAAGGATGCAATAGAAGACCTAATCAAGAAGGGATACTTGGAAAAATATGTCGGCCACCCAAAAACTCGACTTAAAGCTGCCGCCCCTCAAAAGGCCATTGAAGAAGCTGAACTGCCCAACCAGAGGTCCACTGATGGAAGGGTGGGCATGCTGCATTGACAAATCAACAAGAGGAGAGCTGAAGAAGATGATCCCAAGAGGCTCAAGGGCAATAACTCTGTATACTTCTCTGATGATGACCTCTAGGGAGTCCAGCTTCCATACAATGACCCAGTTGTAGTCTCGATCGTTATGGCCAATTATGATGTAAGACGTATTTTAGTAGACAATGGAAGCTCCATCGATGTTTTGCTTCATTCTCCAGGATGGGTCTGTCTAAGGACAAGCTACAAAAATCTTTTATACTCCTGACTGGGTTTGGAGGCAACCAAATCGGAGTCGAGGGAGAAATAATATTGCCTATAACCCTCGGCATAGAATCGTGTCAAAATATGTCCCATTAATTTTGTGGTAGTCCAAACCCCATCGACCTACAATGCGATATTGGGATGGCTCGCCTTGAACAAATTCAGGGCCGTAGTCTCAACATACCACCTTCTAATGCGCTTTCCCACCCGAAGTGAGATTGGGGAGGCAAGAGGGGATCAAAGGGCTGCCCGACAATGCTTGATAATACAGGACAAGCAATCAGCTGATCTCATCATCCTAGATCAGCTGGACCCAAGAGATCAGATAGAGAATTATGGAGAACCAATGGAGAGGACTGTTTCTATGTCTTTAGATGAAGATGACCCCACCAAAATAGTGCAGATCGGAAGCTTGCTCGATGAGGGAATGAAGACAAGGCTGACCCATTTCCTACAAAATAATGTCGATATCTTCGCCTGGTTGATTTCGGACATGCCTGGGATCCCTACCAAAGTAATAACTCATGGCTGGAAGTTGCCTCTAACTATAAACCGGTTCGGCAGAAGAAGAGGAATTTTGCTTCGAAAGACAGAGGGCGATAGATGAAGAAGTGGGTAAGCTTTTTAAAGCTGGATTTGTCAGAGAAGTACATTATCCAGAGTGGATAGCTAATGTTATGATGGTAAGGAAGGCTAATTGCAAGTGGAGGATTTGTATCGATTACACAGATCTCAAAAAGGCTTGCCCAAAAGATAGATTTTCCTTATCTAAGATAGACCAGCTGGTCGATGCCACTGCTGTTCACCAGCTACTAAGCTTCATGGATACTTTTTTCGGCTATAACCAGATATGAATGGATCCTGAAGATGAGGAGAAGATGTCCTTCATAACAGAAAATGGACAATATTGCTACAAGATGATGCCATTCGGCCTGAAAATTACTAGGACGACATTCCAAAGGCTAATCAACAAGGTGTTCGAAAAGCAGCTGAGGAAGAACGTTGAGGCATACGTTGATGGCATGATCATGAAAAGCCTCCTCAAAGAAGATCATATTAAAGACTTGGAAGAATCTTTCAACACCCTGTGGCATTACCGGATGAAGTTGAACCCAGCCAAGTATATCTTTGACGTGACCACCGGCAAGTTTTTGGGATTTCTTATTACCAAACGAGGGATAAAGGCCAACCCAGAGAAAATACTAGCTATCTGAAGTATGAGGCATCCCTCTTGCAAAAAGGAGGAACAATAGTTAACCAGGAGAATCGCCTCTTTAAGCCGATTCATCTCTCGGTCAGCCAAAAGGTGTCTCCCTTTCTTTAAAGTCCTTTGACAGTCACAAAATTTTGAATGGTCCTAAGACTGTCGTGGTGCATTTGAAGAACTAAAGAAATATTTGAAGAATCCCCCTCTACTTTCTAAACCCCAAGAAGGAGAGACCCTCTATGTATACCTCTCCTCTTCGGATGAGGCGATTAGTGCGGTACTCATCCGAAAGGGGACGGATAATCTTCAAAAACCAATCTACTACACCAGTAAAGTATTATATGATGCCAAAGTAAGATACCCCAGTATATAAAAGCTCATATACTCGCTGGTGATTGTAGCAAAGCGCTTGCGACCATACTTTCAATCCCATTCTATTGTGGTCATGATGGACCAACCTTTGAAAGCTGTCCTCCGATGCCCTGATACTTTGGGGAGGATAGCAAAGTTGGCGTAAAGCTTGGAGAATTTGACATCAGCTTCCAGCCTAGATTGGCAATGAAAGCACAGGTGCTGGCTGACTTAATAGCCGAATGCACATGGGGCCCAGAAGATGACTCGCAACAAGTCGAAGAAGATGAGGCCTTCGAAAGGACTTAGAGTCTACATGGATGCTCCATGTAGATGGGGCTTCAAATTCGGCAGGGTGTAGAGTGGGCCTCATATTAGCCAGTCCAAGTGGGCACACTGTGGAATATACTCTACGCTTTTCCTTTCATGCTTCGAACAATCAAGCTGAATACGAAGCCCTCCTTGCAGGACTCTGAATCGCAAAAGAGCTAGGGATTCAGAGGATCCAAATCTTTTTAGATTCTCAATTGGTGGTAAACCAGGTGAAAGGTGAGTTCCAAGCCAGGGATCCTACCATGGCTTAGTACTTAGACAAAGCGCTGGCTCTGGTTTCTCAGTTAGAATTCTTCAAGATCGCCCATGTCCCGTAAACAGAAAACTTCTGAACTGATGCACTGTCTAGGCTCGCGACAAATGCCCCTGAATCCCTCGATCATACCTTTATAGAGTACCTAGAAGCTCCAAGTATGGTAAAAGAAACACTAGAGGTACATCCTATTAAGCACAAGCCCAGCTGGATGGACCTTATTCTCACATTTTTGAATGAAAGCACACTACCCCAAGACAAGGTTAAAGCGAAACAAATCCATTGGATGGCATCCCAGTACGTTATTCTGGATGGAGCTCTATACAAAAGATCTTTCACGCAACCTCTGCTGAAATGCCTGGGACCATCCGATGCCAACTATGCCCTAAAAGAGGTTCATGAGAGCATATATGGAGATCACTTGGGAAAAAAATCTCTAGCATACAAGATAATACGCTAAGGTTACTACTGACCAACCATTTAGAAGGATTCTGTCGACTTCGTCCGAAGATGCGACCAGTGCCAAAAATATGCCAATATTCAAAGACGATCGACAAGCCAGCTGACCCAGTTAACGGCACCATGGCCCTTCGCTCAATGGGGCATGGACATTCTTGGCTCATTTCCATCAGCATCCGGACAACGAAAGTTTCTCATAGTGGCTATAGATTACTTCACCAAGTGGGTTGAAGCCGAATCCCTAGCACACATTATCAAAGGAAAGATCGAAAGCTTCATGAGGAACTTCATTATTTTTCGTTTGAAATTTTTCATGCCATAGTCACTGACAATGGGAGATAATTTGACAACCCAAAGTTCAAAGACTTCTACACCTAATACTATATACTTCACAAATTGACTTCCGTCGATCATCCCCAAGCTAATAGGGAAGTTGAAGTAACAAACCGAACCATTCTCCATGGTCTGAAGACCAGACTGAACGATGCCAAAGGGCTCCGAGCCGGAGAACTGAATCTCATTCTTTGGGCATATCGGACAACTCCCAGAACAGCCATCGACGAATCTCCATTTCACTTGACTTACGGCACCAAAGCAGTTCTTCCTGTGGAGGTTACTTTGCAATCCTTAAAGATCGACCAGTATGAGGAGCCAGAGAATTTGAAACACTAAAAAGTGGACCTAGATATGCTACAAGGCACCAGGCTTCATGCTCAGATGAAGATAGCAGCGTACCAACAGAGGGTCACCAAATACTACAACTCTAGGGTGAAGGAATGAACATTTGACCCGAAGACTTAATACTACGAAGATCCAAAATATCCAAATCGATGGAGCAAGGCAAACTCTCCCCCAATTAGGAAGGCCCATATGGAATCAAGGAAGTCATACATACAGGGACTTATCGGCTCGAGACCTTAGCTAGTTCTACGTTGCCTCGGCCTTGGAATGGAGAGAACCTTCACAAGTACTATCAATAAAAGTTTCCTTTTGGAGAGACTTCAGTAAAAATTCCATTCGAAGAGGGCCTAATCAGCCTATCTTATTTCCAATCAAAGGCACAGGGATGGTTCAAGCAACCTACCCTATGGTAAATCCACAAATGTGCCGAGGTAGGCCCAAACAGTCTATCTTATTTCCAATCAAAGGCACAAAGATGGTTCAAGTAACCTACCCTACGGTAAATCTGTTGACATGTTGAGGTAGGTCCAACCAGCCTATCTTATTTCCAATCAAAAGCACAGGGATGGTTCAAACAACTTACCCTACGGTAAATCCATAGACATACCGACGTGGGTCTAGACAACCTACCTTATTATCAATGAAATACCCAAGGATGGTCTCATCGGCCTGCCCTAGCGACGAATCCGATCAACATGAGCAGATAAGCTTCTTTACGGCCTCCACGAGCTCAGCCCGAGATGAAAGCGGAGCCGACCTAAAATCTCAATGTTCTTTGCGAATACATCACCTAAGTATTCATTTGACATTGTTCTGGCACATGTTTGCTCACCAAGTCAAGACTTCTATTTTGAAGAAAAGGAGAATCTTTGTTCATTAACAGAAAAGCAGTACAATCAACTGATTCACAATTATCCAAAAAAAAAGAACAAGAAGAAGAAGAAAGAGAGCTACAACAAGGAGCTACTTTTCTTCAATATCAGGAATGAAGATCCTGTCACCGACCCCTTCAGATGGAGGAGCCGACGCCACCCTATCAACAAGCTTTGTTTCCTCCATCTCCTCGCCCGATATGGCGAAAGAAGAAATGTCCAAAGTTGGGTAAGCCTTCCTGACTCTATTCAGGCAATCCGTACAGCCAACAAGGTAGCTCTTTGTCCCAACTTCATGCATTTCATCGCCAAAGGCCTTCGACTTCTTAGAAGCCTCAACGGCTAAGGAAGCGCTCCTTTCAGCCTGCTCTGCCCTCTGATTGGCTGATGAGACATTCGTCTCCAGCTGGGTGATTCTGTTCTCTAGCCAGCCTTATGGGCCATTGCTACCTCAGCATTACGAAGGCAATCCCTTATCAGTAGTTCAACCAAAATTGCCTTCTTCCTCCATCTTTGTAACTCTACCACCACTTCGGCCACGTATGTCTCGAGCATTCTTAGCTCTTTCTCCAAGGAACTATTCATAGCGATGACCTTGTCCAGTTTTTCTTCAGTGGCTGCCCGAAGCCGTTTAGCTGCTTTACTCTTAGTTATGGCCAGAGCCAACTGGCCGCGAAGGCTTTGGCCAAAATCGATGGACTCACGAATGCTCTCTTCTAATAAAGAAACATCATGGGCAACCTGTCAAAGAAAAACACATATAAAGTTAGTTTGACTGATGCTGATGTACTTACGGCACTTACATCGATACTCACTTGTTGCATCCTGGGATAAATGGAGGAAAAAGGGTCTCTCAACCCTTGCTCCTTAGCCTATATCCTATCCTTCCGGGAGACGATCGAAGTCTTCACCTGCCCCGGATTGCTACAACCAGCATCAGCAACGGATACACCGAACTCCCTGAACTTTTTCCTTCTACAGTTGGAAGTTTGAGCCTGATGTTCCTAGCAGTAATGGGAGCCTCGCTCGTGTCCAGTGGGCCTCTCTCTCTCGATGGCAATACAAGAGTGGTCCCAACCAGATGTCCGGCCAGACATCTAAGCAAAGGGACATGCTTCTCCTCCGAGGAAGAATCTATGTCAATAGGAATGCCACCATCGATTCGGACCCACGGAAGTACTAGGATATTGGTCCGTCTCCAGTCTGACCTTCGCACCGGGGGAGCCCCCGTCAGCCATTTTCCCGTCGCCCGTTTCCTCACCACCCATCGAAGTCATGCTATGTCCAGTCTCATGGTTAACAAGGGGGAAAGATCGCTCAAGAAGCGACGTTGCCAAAAAACTCAAAATGATTTGGTTTATGGGGGCGATAGACTCATATATAAAGCTCGTCAATGGCTCAGATTAACTACCCATATTATGGGCCACCCTCCAATTACACCGTGTGTGCTCACCCTAATCGATAGGGGCCTCAATCCATGCGAAGGTGGTTACGAGAATCTGGGAGTCGTGACTGATCCGATCCCTGACATGCACAGCCTTAATAACTCTGGTCATTGCAGTCCCATGACCTGACAATAACTGCCTCACCAACGGTAGTTGGACATCTGGCAGGAACAGGGCATCGCATTGGTCGGTGAGCCAGGATCTCCATCAAATGTCGAGATTCCTTAATTATGAAAAGCTGGATCGTGAGTAGAAAAATGCTGACCTGATGAGAAGCCGAATGAACAGCTTGCCACCAAGATCAGCGATCCTGCCGAAGTCCAGTTTAAAAACCCTGAGCAATGAAGGAACTTAAATCCAAGCCGAAGGCATTCATATGCCTAAAGGTGGATCTCTATCTAAAAGGTCATAGTCCATTCGATGACCTCATACTTACAAAATTTACATTCAAGTTGGAGGTTATCGCATATTCGAAAATGGCTATCTATCCGAAGACCTTATACTTAGAAAGTTTACATTCAAGTTAAAAGTTTATCATATTTTCCAAAGGGCGGCTACCTATTCGAGGATCTTTGTACATCCGATGACTTCATACTTAAGACAAATTCATCTAATGAAGAGAAAAAGTGTGTTTTCATTCATGTTCAAACAAATCTGATTACACATCTTTCTCTTACAAAAAAAAGGGGGGGAGGAAGATCTAAACGCCAGCCGTCGGCTCCTTTCTAGATCGATGGACAATCCCCACCTCTTGCGAAGTGCTCGGGGAGGCCTCAGGTCTCTCCTCAGCCTTGGACTCCTCCAACTCCGACTCCTCCTTGAAGCCAGGCTCGTCTTCCTACCCGGGAAAATGGAATAGAAGGCCTAATGTTGTTATTGGCTTTGGCTCCTTAATTTGGATGAATAACAAAACATTGAGTATATGTTTGGACTAATATTTCAATTGAAGTATGAATTTGAGGCCTTAGGTACATCAAAAAAGTATCAAGTCTACAAATTTGAAAGAAAGAAGTATCTATTGTTTAAGTAATCTTCTAGTCTTGGAATATTATCAAAACAACCTCTTTGGCACTTATGAAAAAGTATCTAAAGGTTTAATGGATAAATGCTTGAAAAATTCAGAGTTTGGCATGTTTTTTTGGATGGCACAGATTAAGTGTCGACTCATAAGGTCGACTTACCAACCAAGTATCGACTCACAAGGTCGGCTCATGAAAAAAATTCAGAAGTTTTAGAAGACCGGCATGCTATTTTCAAGTGGCACGCCCAAGTGTCGACTCAAGAGGTCAACTCACACTTCAAGAAACGACTCAAGAGGTTGACTCATCGCCTGAGAAAAGTTTTAGGGTAGAACATCAAGTTTTCTGGATTCAGCCTGAAGTGTCGACTCACAAGGTCGACTCAAACTCCAGGTGTCGACTCAAGAGATCGACTCATGTTGTAATGGCTAGTTTTTCAGAAATTCAAAATTATCTCCAAATGGCTCTAAATGGTTATTTTTTCAATTCTAACGATCTTCAATGGTCTTTTTAGTGGTTTTGGGATATTTAACACTCACCAAATCCCTTCAAGTTAACAAGAAAGAGAGGATTCATATGAGACAAACTCCAATCATTTAAAAAGACAAAAAGAGAGCTTTCAAGAGATTCCTTTGACAAAAAGCCTTCCATTTTTGAGTTGTTGAGCATTCAAGTGTTTGGCCATAAGTGTAAATTCAAAGATTCCAAGAAGAAGATAACTCAAGCATTCAAGAAGAGCTACATCGACTTTAATTTTCACTCATTTTAGGAGCTATTTTTTGTGCTCATTTATTATACTCTTGATTTCTTTTGTTGTTGCTAGTTTCAGAGGTATTGAAACTAGTGTTAAAGGTTTTTTTGGTGAGCCTTGGAAAACCAAAGAGGTTTGTTGGTGAGCCTAAGAGATAAAACCAACTTGGGTTTAACTTGTGAGCCCGGATAAAACAAGTTGTAAAGGTTGTTGGTGAGCCTAGGTGATAAAACCAACATAGATTTTGACTTGTGAGCCTTGAAAAATAAGTCGGTTGTAATCTTGGATAGATTATAGTGAAATTTCCAAGGAAAAGCTTGGGAAGTGGATGTAGGTGCTAGGGTGCACCAAACCACTATACTTCTTGTTGTTTGTGATTGCTTGTTTCCTTCTCTAGTTGCTATTTATTACCTTGTATTATATTTATTGCTTCTGCAGCATAATTCATTGAACACAATCACTTAGTTCATACATTCACTAAGTAGTGCACATAATTGCTTAAATTTTTTTTAATACCCAATTCACCCCCCCTCTTGGGCTCCATCTTTGGACAACAGTTGTCCAACCCCTTCAGGTCATAGAAGCGAAAGGCCTTGCTCTTGAAGTCTCTGAACCCCAAATGACCTCATCCTTGAAGGCTTGGGAAGCCAGAAACTTGGTGTTGCCCAAGTGGCTTTTCCAAGAGAGGGGTGAATTAGAAATTTAAAAAGTTTAAGCAATTATGTGTTCTTTGAAAATCCCTTGAAGTGTTAAGTGCTATGTTAAAGTAATTAAAAGCAGAAGCAAGATATAAAGAGAAAGCATAACACAAACACAAGAAATTTTATAGTGGTTAGAAGCAACCCAGCTCCTACATCCACTATCCAAGATTACCACTTGGGATTTTCACTATATCCCCCACTGGAATATAGTCAGATTATTTTAATAGGCTCACAATCCAAACCTCTACACTTTGGTTTTTAAACCGGGCTCACCAAAGAAACCCAACACTTGGTTTTAACAGGATCACCAAGAACCCAATACTTGGTTTTAACACAGGCTAACCAAGAATCTATTTGGTTTTTAAACTAGGCTCACCAATAACCCAACAATTTAAAAGAGAATTATAAAAAGAAAGCAACAGAATGACAAACAAATTTTGTCGGATGGTTACCGATGCAGCTCAAGAGAAGCCCAAATGATTGCACTTCAATGCACTTGGTTGGCTTCTTCAACTTCTTCAATAAATACTTCAAGATTTTGTTGGTAGTTGGTGAAGGCTTGAAGACTATCTTGAATGCTCTTGCAGTGCTTTGTTGCTCACAAAGTAGCTAGGATATTTAATTTAGCATTTACTCATCATCTCTTTTTTTAAAGTAGTTCAAATCTCTCAAATATATAGTCTTGTACTCTTCTTAGATGATTTTAGTCATTGTAGACCATTGGGGTGTGATATTTGACCATTGGAGTACTTTTTGGATTCAAATTTCAAGTTCTGGAACTAGCCATTATAAGTCTGAAATTGACCTTCGAGTCGACTCAAATTACTCGAGTTGGCTTGGATCCTCAAAGTAGTTCTGGTTGAGTCGACTCGCTTCATTCTAGTCGGCTCTTTTATATAGTATTCTGATTTCTCACTCTGTAAGAGTCAGCTCGCCTTGATTCTAGTCGACTCGGATCCTCAGGCCTTCAAAAATGTAGTCTAGAAGAGTCAGCTCAGTAGGCTGTATTTCTCAGAACTCTTTTTCTAGACTTTGGAGGAGTCGACTCGAACCTCTGAAGAGTCAGCTCGAATGTCTGATAGTATAAAGTAGTCGGCTCGGATATCTGCGTGCCACGTGCCAGAGTCAGCTCTCTTCTCTTCGAGTCAGCTCGGATGAATTCTTCAATAAATTGTCAGTTTTTTTCAGAAATCATCCAACAAGTCTTCAAAGTTTCAAGATGCCTTCAAACTCTTCTAACCAAGTTTCTAAGAAACTTAAGCTTGAAACACATCTAGAAGTAACCCATTTTCATGATTTTTACTTAACTTTTTTTTTGGGTTCTTCTTTACATGAATTACTTACAACACAACTCATTTCAAAACTAGGAATGTAGGAGTTGAAATTAAACAATGAAATCATCCTACAAAAACTTGTAAAACACTTGAAGAGTTGTTAGTAAAATAAATATATGCTCCAATATTTGGTTATCATCAAAATCACTTATAGGGTTAATAATATCCTCCTCTTTTATGATAACAAAATACTGGGCATTAAAAAAATCTTTTTAATTACATGTATAATTAAATTTGAAAGTGAGCATTAATATGTATCAGAACTAATTATATTTGCAAGTAAGTATCAGAGCTTTTTGTGAAAAGAAGAACTATACAGTATCAGTGCTTTTATATGTATCAGAATGTTAAGGCTAGCACTTTCTCAAAGAATCAAAGCTATTAATGTATGCAAAGTATCAAAGCTCAATTTTGCAAAGTATAAGAAATATATCAAAATTGAAAAGTATCAGAGTTAATGCTTTAAGATCTTCAAGAAATGTCTGCAGATTTTGAGAGCATAGAGCATGAACTAAAGTCATTTAGATTCAACAATTTTTCACCCCCTTACTTATATTTGTAATTTCACATTTTTAATCACATTCTCCCCCTTTTTCTTTCATATTTATTCTCTCTTTTTCTTTTTCATGCAACTCTAAGCATTCTCCCCCTTTTTGTTAGCAATCAAAAAAGGTGTTCAATTGATCTTTCAAAGCTTAATTTTTATAATAGAAAGCGAAAGTTGATAAAATTTGTTTGAGATAATTTCACTTTCTCTTTTCAACTTTTATATTCTAATTAAGATTTATTTTGATTAGCATTATACAAATGAAAGTATTAATGAAAGTATTGCACAAGCACAATTCATACACAAAAGATATGCCAAAAATATATTCATTGCATTCATAAAATTTTCATTACACATTACAAAAGATTAAGATTAAAAGTCTATTCACCATCACTATCTACCTTAGTACTATTGGATGGCCCAAAAGGTGGTACAAAAGATGGTTCAAAAGATGGCATAGATGCTATTGGGTCCACAAATTATGGTTCAGAATCTTGGGGCCTAAGATGAGGAGCTGGCTGCCTAGGATGTGGAGTAGAGGTAGGTCCAGGTTGAGGTGTAGGTACAGGTCGAGGTCTAGGAGATGCAAATGCTACAATGATAGAGGTTTTGAGATGATCAAGTTGAAATTGGACTGTATCCATCTCTTCATGAAGCTTCTTAATCTTAGTGTTCAATGCAATTAATTCAGCAGCTTGGGCATTCGCAAATGCTTCAGCATAACTTCTAAGTCTGCCAAACTCAGATCTAAGGACCCGATGCCCTTGGTGTAGTCCTCCATTCTTTTTCCTTATTCCATACCTCGCATTCTGAATCTCAACTCCCTCAGCTCTGTTCTGAATTCTTCTATGCTTTTATCTACATAATTTTTAATAGCTTCAGTAGCTGACCTGATAGAGTCTGATAGGGGCTGTGTGTCAAGCTAAGAAGTTGGTCTAGATGACTCAATTGAGTTAACCCTGGTGCGAAGCTCTCTGATCTCAGTGTTGAGCAGGTCTAGTCTAGTGTCCACTGACTAGCGAAGCTCGCCAAACATACTAGTCAAAGAGCTAGTCAGTGTATCAGCAAGTCCTCTCATCTGCTTGGCAATAAACTCCTGTGTTACTGAAACAGAAATAGTAGAATATGCAAATGGACCTAGAGCAGTATGTGCTGGTGGAGAAGTAGGTAAGGAAGTCTCATAATCAGTATGAATTATCTCCACAACCTTAGTGAAATGAGTAGGCTCAGTCTCAATAGTAGCATGCTCAGGTATAGCAGTCTTAGAAGTGGTGCCAAACTCAGTAGAAACAGTAATGGGAACATCAAAAACATGCTATGGAGGTTCCAATGTAGAGCGTGCAGCAGTATCAGAAATGATCTCTCTAGGTATCTCTACACTCTCATCATCATCATCATCCTCACTAGTAGCTACTGTAGCCTTACCATCAGTCCCTTTCTTCTTCTATACTCCTTTACTATAGATATAACCATTCGAAGTAGAGATTTGGAAGAATAAGTATCTATGTGGTGAAGAGGCTTTCCATCTTTCCTTTCAAGATTGGCCCTGGAAGCTTGAAATAATAATGTTAATACCATTCCACAGGATAAGCATGCCTTCACTTTCCTCACAGCCTCTTTCATCATCATAATCATAATGTAAGGTAAATTCAATACTTTCCCCTCAATGATATGTTCCATGAAGCATAAGTCTTTTTCACTTACCCAATCAAACCTTCTTGTTCTTTGAAGAAAGATCCGACTGAAAAAATTATGGAGCAATCTCATCTCTAGGGATAATGTATTTTCCATTACTGTTCCAATTCCATGGACATCTTCCTTGCCTAGCATAGTTCTTAGGGTATTTTCTCTGTCTTTTAGCACTAGATGTTTGGACCCTTCAATTGGCATTTCTAACAGACTACTCAATCTTTCTTCAAAAATGATTATTCTCTTGCCTTTCATCATGGATTTAATGTGTTGTGCCTCAAGTCTCAGATTCTCATAAAATGTTCTAACGAGGGTAGGATAAGTAGACATATTCAATGAGCAAAAGTAACTCCAACCAAGTTCTTCAATAGAATCACTAATTTTCAACCCTAAATCCTTGAGAAAAGAGAAAATAATCCTTCGACCACTTGTAACCGGGCGATTAGACATAGAAATTACTTGCCTCGGAGAAGAAGCAGCGGCCAATTCCCTTTCTTCTCGAATTTCTTGCTATTCTTCTCTCTCCACTGCTCGAGTCGGCTCCTCTTGCCGATGCTTAGCCCTTCTTTCAATCTCAGTAGATGGAGCAACCCTTTTTGATCTCTTCCCAATAGCCATTTTCGGTGCCATTGCAAGAATTGGGAGAAATTAGAATATTGGAGCTCAAGGGAAAGAATTTTTGAGGTTTTGGAAGAGGTTTTGAGTGAAGTTCTAAGGTTTAGAGTGAGAACAAAAGATAGAAAAATTCGGAAAAGGCTCTATGGCTCTATTAAAAAATTGTTTGCCTGATATCCAAGTCAACTTGACTAATCCTAAAATTGTTCGAGTCGGCTAGACCAGAGCAAAACCAGAAATAACAGTAATTTGAGTCGGTTTGACCTGAGCACAATTGTCTGAGTCGACTTGAACAGAAACTTTCCATAAAAGTTAAAAATTGATTAGAAATAACAATAAATTTAGAAAAATTGAATGGAAAGATGCTCAAAGATGTTGAATTAATATTGGAGGTTCTCTAGATAATTTTTCTTTAATTTTGAAGATATTAGATTTGAAAAATCTAAAAGGGATCACAAAGACCTAATTCTCCTCTAATCATCTCAAATCTATCCTGATTGAGTGGCTTAATGAAAATGTCAGCAAGTTGGCTCTCAGTAGGGATGAATTCTAGTTCAATGTCACTATTCAAAACATGATCTCTAATAAAATGGTGTTTAATCTATATGTACTTAGTCCTTGAATGATGAATTAGATTTTTTGTCAAATTTATAGTACTTGTATTATCACATTTGATGAAAATCTTAGATTGTATAACACCAAAGTCTTCTAGTTGTTATTTAATCCATAACACTTATGCACAACAACTTCCTGCTGCAACATACTCTGCCTCAGCAGTAGATAGTGCTATCGAGTTTTATTTCTTATAGTACCATGAGATTAAATTCAATCCTAAAAATTGGCATGTGCCACTAGTGCTTTTTCTATCAATTTTACAACCAGCATAATCAGCATCCAAAAATCTAATTAAATTTAATGAAGAATGTTTTGAAAATCAAAGACCTAGATTTCTTGTTCCATTCAGATATCTTATGATTCTTTTAACAGCAAGCATATGTGATTCTTTAAGATTAGATTGGAATCTAGCATATATACATACGCTAAATAAAATATCATGTCTACTTGCAGTTAGGTATAAGAAGGATCTGATCATATCTCTATAGAGCTTTTAATCAATGTTGGATCTATCTTCATCTTTATCCAATCTGCAGGTTGGGCTCATGGGTGTGTTCATTTGTTTGCTTGACTCCATACTAAACTTTTTGATTATTTCTTTGATGAACTTGGCTTGGTTAATGAAGATTCCTTCCTTTGTTTGCTTCACTTGAAGTCCAAGGAAGTAGTTAAGTTCACCCATTAGGCTTATTTCAAATTCTCCCTGCATTAACTTAGCAAATTCTCTATAAAGAGTTTCATTAGTTGCACCAAATATAATATCATCAACATAAATCTTTACAACTAATAAATCATTATCTTTCTTCTTGATGAAAAGAGTTTTGTCAACATTTTCTCTTGAAAAATTATTTTCAATCAAGAAGGTGCTAAGTCTATAATACCAGGCTCTTGGTACTTATTTTAAACCATATAAAGCTTTATTAAGGTTAAAAACATGATTTGGAAAGGCATGATTTTCAAAACCTGGTGCCCATTTTACAAAAACTTGTTCGGATATAAAACCATTTAAGAATGCACTTTTTACATCCATTTGAAAAAGTTTGAAATTCATGTAGCCAGCAAATGCAAGAAGTAATCTGATAGCTTCTAGTCTTGCTACAGGTGCATATGTTTCATCAAAATCTATACCCTCTTCTTGGTTATATCCCTTAGCCACCACTCTAGCTTTGTTTCTAATTACATTTCCTTGTTCATCTAACTTGTTTCTATATATCCATTTGGTTCTTATGATGGGATGGTCTAATGGTCTTTCAACTAAAGTCCATACCTTATTTCTTTCAAACTGATATAATTATTCATGCATGGCTATCATCCAGTTTAGGTCAGATTCAGCTTCTTCTAAGGTATGAGGTTCTATTTATGATACAAAGGCTAGGTAGTAATGTACATCTCTATGTGATGACCTAGTCCTAATACATTGTGAAGGATCACCAATAATTAATTCTCTTGGATAAGAAGTTACGTACCTCCATTTCCTTGGTAGATCAGCATGATCCTTACTTATCGTTTCTTCTCCTTCTTAAGTTGGTCTTTCTTGTATGCTCATATTTTTCATTTCTTTTTGAAGTGTACCTACATCATTGTCTATGTACTATTCTTTCTTAGAATGTGAGGGATTAGTTTCATAAAAAAAACATGCATAGATTCTTCTACAGTAAGAGTTCTTTTGTTAAATACTCTATATGCATTGCTATGTAATGAATAACCAAGAAAAATTACTTCATTAGATTTAGTATCAAATTTTTCTAGATTATCTTTACCATTGTTAAGCACAAAGCATTTACAACTAAATACACGAAAGTAATTAATGTTGGGTTTCTTTTCATTCCAAAGCTCATAGGGGATTTTCTTCAAAATAGGATGAATCAAAACATGGTTCAAGAAATAACAAGCAGTGTTCACCGCTTCTGTCCAAAAGTACCTTGAAAGATTACCTTCATATAACATTATTCGGGCCATCTCTTCCAAAGTCCTATTTTTCTTCTCTCCGACACCGTTTTGTTATAGTATCCTAGGAGCAGAGAAGTTATGATCAATACCATTTTCTATGCAATAATCATCAAAAAACTGTTTTTCAAATTCGGTGCTATAATCACTCCTAATTGAAACTTTTGAAAGACTTTTCTAATTACAAACTTTTTTGTGAAGTTTTTGAAAGACTTTAAAGTTTTATCTTTATGAGCAATAAATAAAATCCAAGTAAATCTAGAAAAATCATCTACTATCACAAGAGCATATTTCATACCACCTAGGCTTGTAGTCCTAGTTAGTCCAACTAAGTCCATGTGAAGTAGTTCAAGGGGTCTAGTAGTTGAAATCATATTTTTGGATTTAAAACTCTCCTTAGTTTGTTTACCCATTTGGCATGCACCACAAACATGATTAAGATCTACTTTAAATTTAGGCATGCCTCTAACTAAATTATTGGAAATTAACTTAGCAATAGTATGCATGCTAGCATAACCTAATCGTTTATGCCAAAGTAAGCAAGACTCCTTGGTCTTAGCATTCATTGTAACTATACTGGAACTACTTGACATGGCAAGATTATTAAGGTCTACCACATAAATATTTCCAAGTTTATGTCCAATAAACTTACTGCTAGAATCAAGAGAGTTTGTTACAATACACATAGATAATTCAAAAATAACCTTGAAGCCTTTATCACATAATTGACTAATGCTTAACAAATTATGCTTCAATTTATCTACTAGCAATACTTTTTAATAAAAGTACAGAAGGTTATTTTGATCTTACTGATTTCGATTATTTTTACCTTGTCATTATCTCCAAAAGTAACCATACCTCATTCTTTCATCTCTAGGATGATAAATTGATCCTTTTCACCTGTCATATGCCTTGAACAACCACTGTCGAGATATCATATTTTCTTCAATTTTTGGACTGCAAGAAATTCCTAAAAGACAATCAAGAAGTTCTTTTAGATACCCACACTAGCTTGGGTCCTTGCAGGTTAGCGGAGGTGGTTCTTTTAGAAACCCAAATTCTTTTAATTCTATTCTTAGAATATGCATTTATCTTTAATAAATTATATTGAAAGAATTTATGTCCAACTCCATGACATGCATAACATATAATTCTAGAATTCTAAAAAGATGTACGAATTGAAGATCTAGATGTTGATGCAGATGTAGATATAACAAATTTTCTATTTGTAACCTTAGGTACATACATTGAAGATCTAGCAATGGATGTAAAAGGATTAGATACAAAAGCTTCCTGAGATATTGATTTTGAAATATAAGCTTTTGAAGGTATGAATTTAGTAGCTAAAATTTCATTTGAAATTGAAGAATTGAAATCAATTCCAACTTTGTTTCCAGAAATTCTTTGATCTTTTAAAATTAACTAAAGCTTATTTGAAGATAAGGTTAGTTTTTCAAGTAGTGGCTTGAGTATTTCAACCTCCTTTTTCAAGTCATTATTTGAAATAAGTAAAGCTTTGTTCTTGTCAAGACATGCATCATTTTAAGTTTCCAAAACTTTGTATTTTTTAGAAAAGACATGTAAATTCTTTTCAATAGATTATTTATTTCTGAAATCTCTTCTTTCTCCTTTTGTAAAGAATCATTAATATTCTTTAAAGTTCTTATCTTTACTCCAGCCTTTTTGAATCAGATAGCAAATCATGAAAAACAGAATTCAATTCATCAAAAATAAATTCTAATTGAGGTTCTGGGAATGTTACCTCATCTTTGAGACCCATTAGACATAAGTTAGCAATTTTCATGATTACTTCTTTTTCATATGAAGTCGACTCCTCACTATCGCTTAATGTAGCAACTATAGCTTTCTTTTTCTTCTTCTTGAAAGATTTCTTTAACAAAGGATAGTCGAGATGAATATGCCCTAGTTTCTTACATTCATAATATATGGGCACTTGTTCTTTTTCTTTTTCTCTATCCTTGTCCTTGTCCTTGACGTGCTCACCTCGTTTATGAAATTTTCTATAGTATCTTCTGTTCTTCTTTTTCATAAACCTTCTAAATCTCCTCATGATCTAGCAATATCTTCATCTTCTAGATCATCTTCGAAGGAGGTGCAGTCATCTTCCGATTTCTCATCCTTCTTAGAATCCAATATAGCTTTGAAGGCTATTATTTTCTTCTTATTCTGATCATCATCAGTCGTATGCTACATGACAAGTTTATGTGTGATGAGTGAACCCATTAATTCATCCAGAGATAAGATGTTTAGATCTTTCGCTTCGTAGATGGCAGTCACTTTGGGATCCCACTTGTTCGGAAGTGATATGAGGATCTTCTGTACTAAGTCAGCATTTAAATAAATCCTGCCAAGACTTTTCAAACCATTAATAATATCTGTAAAGCAAGTAAACATGCAGAGATAGTTTTAGTTGGTTCCATTTTGAAAAGTTCATAACTATGTACAAGAAGATTAATTTTCGAAGTCTTCACTTGGGAAGTTCCTTCGTGGGTCACTTCGAGTTTGTCCCAAACTTTCTTTGCAGAAGAATAAGTGAAAATTCGATTGAACTCATTAGCATCTAAAGCACAATATAATAAATTCATTGCTTTGGCATTTAATTCTCCCATCTTCATGTAGTGTTCATCCTAGTCCTCTTCGGGCTTTGGGACATCCACGCCATTAATTTTGATCATGGGAATATGTGGCCCTTTTAGAATGACCTTCCATAATTGAAAATCGATAGCTTGAATATAGATTTTCATTCTAACTTTCCAATATGAATAATTTGTGCTAGTGAAGAGTGGAGGTCTATTGGTAGATTGGCCTTCGACCAAAGATATACTCATGGGATGAGCCATCAATTTTTACTTTAAATATATTCAGAGACACTGCGCTGATACCAGTTGTTGTCCAAGTGGATTTCCCAAGAGGGGATGAATTGAAAATTTAAAAAATTTAAGCAATTATGTATTCTTTGAAAATCCCTTGAAGTGTTAAGTGCTGTGATTGAAGTAATTAAAAGCAGAAGCAAGATATAAAGAGGATGCATAACACAAATACAAGAAATTTTATAATGGTTCGGAGCAACCCAGCTCCTACATCCACTATCCAAGATTATCACTTGGGATTTTTACTATATCCCCCATAGGAATATAGTCGGATTATTTTAACAGGCTCACAATCTAAATCTCTATACTTTGATTTTTAAACCGGGCTCATCGAAGAAACCCAACACTTGATTTTAACAGGATCACCAAGAACCTAACACTTGGTTTTAACACAAGCTAACCAAGAATCTATTTGGTTTTTAAACCGGGCTCACCAATAACCCAACAATTCAAAAAAAATTATAAAAAGAAAGCAACAGAATGACAAATAAATTTTATCGGATGGTTGCCGATGCAGCTCAAGAGAAGCCCAATTGATTGCACTTCAATGCACTTGGTTGGCTTCTTCAACTTCTTCAATAAATGCTTCAAGCTTTTGTTGGTAGTTGGTGAAGGCTTGAAGACTGTCTTGAATGCTCTTGCAGTGCTCTCTTGCTCACAAAGTAGCTTGGATATTCAATTTAGCATTTACTCATCATCTCTTTTTTTAATGTAGTTCAAATCCCTCAAATATATAGTCTTGTACTCTTAGATTGTTTTAGTCGTTGTAGACTGTTGGGATATAATATTTGATCGTTGGAGCACTTTTTGGATTCAAATTCCAAGTTCTGGAACTAGCCATTATAAGTCTGAAATTGACCTTCGAGTCAGCTTGGATTACTCGAGTCGGCTCGGATCCTCAGAGTAGTTCTGGTTGAGTCAACTCGCTTCATTCTAGTCTGCTCGTTTACACAGTATTCTGATTCCTCACTCTGTAAGAGTCGGCTCGCCTTGATTCTAGTCTACTCGGATCCTTAGGCCTTCAAAAATGTAGTTTGGAAGAGTCGGCTCTTTCTCTTTAGAGTCGGCTCAGTAGGCTGTAGTTCTCAAAGCTCTTTTTCTGGACTCTAAAGGAGTCGGCTTGAACCTCTGAAGAGTCAACTTGGATGTCTGATAGTACAAAGTAGTTAGCTCAAATATCTGCGTGTCAGAAATCTTCATGCGTGCCACGTTCTAGAGTCGGCTTGAATGAATTCTTCAGTGAATTATCAGTTTTTCTCTAGAAATCATCCAACAAGTCTTCAAAGTTTCAAGATACCTTCAAATTCTTCTAACCATATTTCTGAGAAACTTAAGCATGAAACACATCTAGAAGTAACCCATTTTCATGATTTTTACTTAACTTTTTCTTTGGGTTCTTCTTTACATGAATTACTTACAACACAACTCATTTCAAAGCTAGGAATGTAGGAGCTGAAATTAAACAATGAAATTATCCTATAAAAACTTGTAAAACACTTGAAGAATTGTTAGTAAAACAAATGCATACTTCAATGTTTGGTTATCATCAAAATCACTTATGGGGTCAACACTTGGGGATGGCCTCCGTCGCCTCCTTCTTGGCCACCTCCACCGCCACAACTGTCGCTGCGGCCCAAGCCTTCTCCTTCTCCAGCTAAGCCTGGAGGGTCTGCACCCTCCTTTCCAAATGGGCCACCTCCTCGGCCCAAAAAGAGTCAGTGTCGCCCTCACAGACCTTCGCGCTGGGTTCCCCCTCGGGCTTCCTAACAGTAGCCCTCTTGTAGGACATTTCCCGGAGATCCTTGATGCTAAACTTCATTTCTACAATATGAAGAAGAAAGGAGGGAAAAAGCCTATCTTTTCATAACCTCACTCAAGAGGAAGGGGAAGGATAGCTCTCGAGCGAAGGTCTCATCTTTTCACTGCCTGAAGAATCTCCGGGGACCGAAAGGATGGATCCTATTTAACGGCCTGGAGCCCTGTCACTTCATGCTTGTTGAAGGTGTGTTTCTTGTCTCGTGCCAATCCACCTGAGAAATGCCATGTATCGAAGCGACGCTTCGAACCTGGAGCAGTTTCCTTGAAGCTGATAAGGCATTAACAACCGTCTTTGAGAAGAGAAAACATGGCAACACCCAGATGGCATGGAAGCATAGCCGCCTGGATAACGACACATTCGACATTGGTAACGTAAGGGGGGCGTGCCCCTCCACGCCAGCATAATCATCGCTCCCCTCGCCCCAAGTGGATGCTTTGTTCTCTGGGCTCGGGAGTGCGAGGCCCTACCTGCAAGAAGGATAATGAACCAAGAGGAAGACAAGAGCTGGGACAGAGGAAAGCAAAACACATAGAGCAAGGAAGTTTCCTCTGCCAACCTGCTCCCCTTTACATGGAGGGCAAAAGGCATTTCAGGTAGCCTTCTCGAAAGAGGAGACGTATCCCCGATTGTGCCATGTATGGAGATACCGATCGTGGATACGAAGCCCCAAATGACACCAATCGATTCGACAAGAAAAAAACCAAAATTGTCAACCATGATCCATGTGACTGCATCTGACGTCGGGGATTGAATCCATACCTTCCATCCAAGGAACAAGATGGTGCCATGCCCCCCATCCAACCGAAGCTGAAGAGCCTGTCAGGTCACCATAATGGAAGGAACAGACGTGATTCATCCACTCGCCATCTTCTTTTTGCAAGCCAATGAATGAGCAACATCTATCCCCCCGCACGACTCTCGAATCATGTGGCAGTCATTACAAACGACTGAATCGAGGATTCGCCATCATTGGTCACACATTTTCTGCCGGTAAATAACAACTCATGAGTACTCCCACTTCCCAAAACAAATTATTATTTTGAAAACTAGGAGTGGGGGGCAACTGTTGAAATAAACCGGTTCAGCAAAGGCCAATTGTAGGTTCAGGGGTACATTTGAACCCCTACTAGACCACTCACCCAGACCAGAAGGCTCGAAGGTACTAGAAGGCTCGAAGGTGACTCTACATGCTGAAGAAGTAACAACTCAACATCACCATTCTGGTGTCCTCACTGGATTAGTCTTCGACCTATGCCGAAGAGAGTAGTGCCAAATCATAACCCTAATCCAGGTTGTGTCAATTGAGTCGGTCTTCTTTAGACAATTTCAAAGAAGATTGGTCCGAAGAAAATGACCGCTTCATTATCCAACTTGCTCCGAAGAAGAACTCCAGTCCACTCCGAAGAAGGCCATTCCGATGCGAACGGCTACGGTGTCTTCAGCCTACCCCGAAGAGGATAGGTGTAAAGCAGTCAGTTGATTCAGCCTCGGACCCTTCCGAAGAAGCGACCCTAAAGCGAATCTCCCGTTGATCTCCAATCTCCAGTCATGGATATGGTTGTTGCAACCAACCATGTCGTCACTAGCTCCAACAACATCGAGATGGTTAGGATCAGCCACGTGTCCACTAACTACAGCATTAACAACATCGAGGTGGCCAGGATCAGCCACGTGGCCACTAACTCCAGCATTAACAACATCGAGATGGCCAGAATCGGACAGCAACCGTTTATGGTTATGAAGGGATTAAGCTAACCAACCCCACTTAACCAGAGGCGAGTGGGACTAACTGAGTTCTTGGCACATCTCCCATCATAAATATTGGTAAGAGGGGACACTCAAGAAGCTAAGGCAAGTAAGCCAATCAAAGCTAAACTCTCTGAGTCTCTTTCACTCTCTCTCTCAGAACTCTCCATTTTATTGCTCGAGCCTTCACTGATTTAAGCATTGGAGTGTCTCCCATCGAAGAAAATCCAATCAGGAGATCTATTTTGCAAGACTCTCGGAGGCGAGCCGGCAATCCAGTAACTCCGTCCGATCCGCGGAGGTTTGATACAAACATTTATTATTATTGGTAACAAAAGCATATTTTAGTTGACAATAAATGAACCAAAAATTACTTTCCCTTGATCCAGCTCCATTAACATATGGAAGCTATTCTTAGCTTCGTGCCCCTTGTGCCATGAGGGCCAAGCATCGTACAAGAGTTGTGCTTTTTTTATGAATCTGAGCTGCATCCATTGGCAAGCCTTTGTGCATATCGGAATATTGTGGACTATGGAAGGGATCCACGGATTACTTCGCAAGGTTACCGGCTGACCCACTCCCCAGGTCCCCATGCACCTTGATCTTCCCGAACACAGCTAATTAAAATGGATTCTCGAGTTCCAAACCCCCTCGCTCAATTAAGCATAAAGAGAAAAAGAAAAGGGAAAAGAAAAAGAAGCATAAAGAAAAGAAAAAGAATAAAAAAAAAAGTGATCAACCTAGCACACGCTGCCGCCACTCCCTCTTTGATCCCTCCATCTCTCCGAGAAGAGAATGGAGAAGAGAGAGAGGGGGGGAGGCGAAGAAAGAAGCGGGAAAGATGACGAAGACGACCCTCAGAGGCAAGTACGAGAGCATCACCAACTCCGCTACCGCCTCCCTCACCGTTGATACCAAACTCGGCGACCTAAAGCTCAAGACCTCCATCACAAACTTCGACGTGCTCTGTGGCCCCTCCTGGCCGTCCTCTTTCTCCTTCTCCCTCGAGAAGCCGGGTTTCTTCTCCATCGACTACTCCCCCAAAGATGTGAGCCCGGACCCAGCCACCGTTACCGTTAACCACCCTTCATATCATCACTGTTTTTCCTAACGCCGTCAATCTATCTCTCCTTCCGTTTATCAGGACGTCAAGTTCAAGTTCATGAACTCGGTGAAGGTGCTGAAGAAGGAGGTGCATCTGACGTACACGCACGCGCGGAAGGAGAATCGGACGGCGGTGGAAGGGGCGGTGGTGTTAGACGAGGCGAACAAGATCGCGGTAAGCAACGTGCTGGGGACGGAGGAGTGGAAGGTGCGGTACACGTACAAGCACGGCGTGCTCCGGCGGACGGTGATCGAGCCCTGCTACAACGTCAAAGCGAACACCTGGGACTTGGTCCTGACGAGGAGGTTCGAGCGGGGCGACGCCGGTTGGAAGGTGACGTATACATTCACACATATATTCTATAAAAAATAAAAAGCTAATATTTTAATTAATTAAGTTTTTATATTTAATTTTTGATACAAGTTATAGTTTATAATCATTTAGTATATTTCTAAATTTTATTAAAAGACATGAAATGATTAATCACGAAATTATATTAAATTAGAGTAATAAATATAATAAAGAAATCAAAAAAATTATTTTCATAATTTCTTGGTTTTGAAAGCTAGATATATTTCATAAAAATAGCCATAATTTCTATTAAAAAATTTCAATTCATGCACAATTTAGAGTATTGAAAATTATACCCGAAGAGTTTTTCAACCATATATCTTATTTAACCAGATTTATTATATAATTTAATATATATATATATATATATATATATAATATCTCAAAATATATCTCTATAAAATATTTAGAGTCAAGTTTATTTTCTAACATTACTCTTTTCTAAACTTGGTTTCACTTGAACTCCAACTATCATTTTCATTTTCTGGAAATGATCAAACCTAAGATACTTTGTAAAAAAATCAAGAACTTGATTGAATGTCTTCACATACTTGATCTCTACTTTATTCTTTGCAATACAATTACTATAAAAAAATTGATTATTAGTGATGGCTAATTACCACTGCTGATAACAAGTTTATCATTGCTAATAATCTATCACATATAGCTTTGTTGATAATTACTATTATTAGCAACTGCAAAAATAACCATCGCTAATAACAGTTCTTAATGATGGTTATTAGTGATGGCAATTGCATCACTAATAATATTTCAAGTTTTAAAAGATAATTAAATAAAAAACTATTAGCAACCAAAAAAATCACTGCTAAAAATAATAGCCATCAATAATAAATCTTTAGCGACGGCAATCACCATCATGAAAGCCATTACTAATATTTTTTTATTTTAAAAAATAATAATTAATTTTTAAAAATCTATTTTAATTTTAATAATAAACAATTACAGTTTTTAAATCCTATTAGAAATAAATTGATAATTAACAACCATGATTATAAATAAAAAACCTAATTATATAATGTTAAAAGTATAATTATATAATTTTATAAATTTACACTGCAATATCAAAATTAAATACATAATATCAAAATAAAAAAAATCATGTGAGATCTTCATGGTCGTTGTCGTCCTCCTACTCTTGCTACTGTATATCCCCTCCTACGGCTAGTGAATAAGAGCTGGATATCTCAACATTCTATAATAAAAAAAATAAAATATTATTAATAAATTTCTAAGTATAAATATTTAAAATAAGTAAAAAAAATTATTAATAGATTTACTTGTTGTAATAGATATAACAATGAGGCCAACTAATCGTGTAGATGGGGATCCTGGAGAATGTTGATGAACATATCGTGGATGGCATCTCGGATGGTCCGAGGCCACTAGTTAAGTACATGGATCATGATATTCTCGACATGTGCATCACTCCATGTCTTGGTCATCAAGGCTTGATATGAGGATGACAAAGAATTGCAAGCTACCGAAGGATCGAAGATATGCCGAATCCTATAACTTGACCCTACTCATCCTTTCGATGGCCTTGAGCCATTCCTCGAGATCAAAGAGGGGCTGAGAGGACTGGTCCTCACCATGCCATACCATAACTTACTCCGCATAATCTGCCTATGCAGTTTATAAATTGATTAATCTAATTATACATATCAGTATACACAAAAATTAATACTTAAAGTTTTAAATTATTATTGTGATGTGTAGAGATCTTCGATCTATGTAATCACCAATCCTTCTAGATTGGTGTGTGGCCTCCTACAACTACAACTAGCCAGGTGCATAACCCAGCTACCTTATCTATAGTAAATAAATAATAAAAATAAACTAATTAAAATATATATTTCATCAATTTAATATAAAATTAATATAAGCATAAAATTTTTACTAACCTATTAGTCATCACATGCATGCCAACAGAGCTACCAGTATATTTGATCGGATCCTACTACACGATACGATTCTATTGTACCCTCTGCCACCTACCGAAGTACTTCTTAGTGCTCCACCAATTGCAGAGGGCCTTCAAATGTTTGCCTGTATCTATGATCCTTGAAAGACTTCCATTCTGATGATGACTTAGAATTAGAGTACTCTATGGCAACCTACCTAAGACCATACAACCTATCCTGAAGCCTATATATGGCCACCTCCTCAAAGGTTAGATGACCAGCCTCCTCTTCCTGAGATGTCTTAAATCAATAGTACTCCTGCAAGTAGAAATAAACTTATATTAAATAAATAAAATATAAATATTTTATAAATTTAAAAATTAAATACATATAACTTACTAGGAATATCTACCAGGCTGCATCACGAGCCCCCAACAACCAATTGGAAAACTCATCACTTATCCCGGAATCAATCGATGAATGATCTCAGTAACCATCTGAGAAACTCCAAGCTCTCTGAATGTACTATAAAATTAAAATTTAAGAATAAGTATTAACTTTATAATAATTAAATTTTAATTATATTAATATAAAAATGTAGCACTTATGAGTAGCTCTAAATGTGAATGAGCTCTCTATCCTCTAACTAAATTAGAGATGTCATGAGCTGATAGTTTCTCAACCATGTCATTAGTCTGAGATGAGCCGGTCGCTGCTACATGTGATTATGGGGTCACTGGTGACCTCACGTCCTCCAAACCTAATCAAAAAATATCTAATATAAAAATAATATATTAAATAATAAAGTGTAAAAAATATAAAAAGAATATATAAAGTTTTAGAGTTTATCATGTGGTATGAGTGGTGCAGAACCATGCAAGCTAGTAGCATGATTGCTCTCTTCTCAAGAGCTCTCTCCTCAACTAGCATGGTTCCGGCCTCTAGAAAACATGACATATAATCTTTGAAACTAAAAATAAATAGATTCACCAAATTAATTATATAATTGCAGGTAACAATGCAAGATTTACAATGATTACAAATGTAAAAAAAAATTAAAAGCTAGATATACCAAATTAGTCAATAAAAAGGTGTCTTCAATTGTACTTCAGATATTACAATCCTCTCCAACTCTATTATTTTGGCTAGTGATATAGTAATGGCGATGCAACTATCATATCAGCCATTCCTGATACCTTCAATTCCAAGGTGAGCATTCATCATTACGCCTTAGTACCAACGCAGCTTGGAGCCCCCGCTTGTACTCTTCATGCTGAGATCCAAATCTCATACCTACAAAACACACATTCATACAAACCTAATTAATTAATTAAATTAATATCTAAATAAATAAATATAAATAAATAAATAAATATTTAATTATCATATTTGTGTGCTTGTAAATCTCTTTTGTCTCATCTATCCACTATTAATTTCATTCATTATCGAAATTCTAACTCTTTCTTCATCTTTATTTATATCATTTGCATCATGGACTAGTCTAATATCACCAAATATAATCTTTGATTATTGATTAATTTATATTCAATGCATATGAACTGTTGACTTTATTTAGTTCATATATATTAAAATATTAATTCATCCATGATCAAAAATTATCCTTGATGATATAGGCTAGTCCATGATCATGCAAGTAATGAAACTAAAAATGAAGAAAGAGTTAGAATTTCTATAGTGAATAAAGTCAACAGTTAGCTTGTTACCACTTGGCCCTTACATAAGGGCTAATTATCCTAGACACCAGCTAGGACCTAAGGCCTGAGCACATGCGACACACCCTAATCCCAGTGTTTGCAATGCTACACTGCAAACATGAATTCATCAATAACAATAGTTTATTTAATTTTGGTGACTGATGGCTATAAGGAACCAATGGGGACTTGTATGTGGTGCATGCCGATCGGCTTGAAGCGACTCAGGATTTTGAAATCTCTCCTTCCCCTATTATAAAGAGGATGTCTTCTCTTCTTTTTGTTGTTCACCCTCTTTTTTTTCTTGCTTGTCCTCCTACTACCTCTCACTCCAATAACTAGCTTCTAATTTTTCTCTTTCCCTTTTTCGTTCTTCCTACTGGAAATCTTTTTAGACGGTTCTTTGTCATCTCTGACCATCTTTATCTTCCACTTTTCCCTTTTCAGGTGCATCTATCTGCTCTTTTTTTACTATGGTAGATTTTGAGAGTTCAGGAAGTGAATGGTCATCGGAAGAGAGGGATTCTGGAAGGGTAGGATCCAAAAATCCTAAAAATCCAGCAAAGAAATACATCTGACCAAAGACCTTTGGACCTGATGCATACTAGTCCGTACTGGGCTTGGATGACTTGGCTCGAATCCAAGTCCAGTATAAAGTCCCTGGGGAGTTTATCCTGGAATTCCCCGAATCCGATGATTGAGTAAATAATCCACCTTTGAGTAAGCTCGAAATGTATGAAGATGCATTCCGTGCAAGCTTTAGACTTCCTGTTCCTTCTTTCCTTCTTGGTCTTCTTAAATTTTATAATATTTTCTTATGTATGACTAGAAAATACTCCTTGGATGCCTGGAGATGTAGGGATGACAACACTAACTACTACAGTAATGCCACTAGAATCTCTTCATTAAAGTAGCTTAGGATCCTATCTTATGCTCTATATGTTGAGACTCGAACCTCGTGCATGCAGGACATGCATCGATGCGCCTAACAAATTAATTAATTGAATAACTAATTAATAAATAGATAAATAATTAAATAAATAACTAATTAAATAAATAACTAATTAAATAAATAAGTAATTAATAAATAGCTAATTAATTAAATAAATAACTAATTAATAAACATCTAATTAATTAAATAAATAACTAGTTACTTAAATTAACAACTACTTAATTAAATAAATATCTAATTAATTAATTAATTAATTAAATTAACATATAATTAATTATTTAAATAAATAACAAATTAAATTTAATTAATATATTTTTCGTGATGACTCTATTGTCATCACTGTGGCTGTCGCTAATAGTCATAAAATCCAAAATAGACAGGCCCCACGAAGACTGAAGTATAGGAATGGATAGTGTTGTAGGAATGTCAGCATAAGGACTAGACACCATCTCAAGGACATGGCCACAAGGATGGGAGCATGGGATCGATATCATAGGGGATTAAGAATTGACAAGGGGGCATAGGATGCCGAGAGGGGACGGGGAGGTGTGGTGGTTGGTAGGAGGAACATCGGAAAGGGGGGGTGTGGTGGCTGGTAAGGGGGTGGGGGGCTGTGGCAGCTGGTAGGGGGAGCACCCGAGGGGCGGGGGATGTGGCGACCGATAAGGGGGAGCACCGGTAGGGGGGTGTGGCAAACGATAGGGAGAGTATTGGGGGGGTGTGGCAGCTGGTGGGGGAGGATGGGGTGGCAAAGGAGTGTGCCAGCTAGCAGGGGGGAGCACTGGCAAGGGAGGGGGAGCACCAACGAGGAAGGGTGAGGAAGGGGAGGCATGAGGGGGGAAAAGAAATCTTTTTTCCATTTGATCGGGTGAAGGATTTATTTGTGGTAAAACTATTAGTGATGACAAAATTTGCCTTCGCTAGTAGTCATTAGTAATACATTTTTTAAATGTGTTACCGATGATATTAGTGATGGTAAAATTTTTATATTAGCAATGAAAAAATCCCATCACTAATACAAATTTGTGTCGCTAATAGTTATTTTTTAAAAATAAAATTTTAAAATTTTAGTGATAGTAAATACCTTCATTAAAAATTAAAAGTTTATCACTGATAATTTGTTTTAAAAATTTAAAAATTTAAAAATTTGTAAATTTTTAGCGATGGCTTGTGCTATCGCTAGAAGTTCATGTTCTGTCACTAATACTATTAGCGACAGAAAAAATCTTTTATTATTTTTGTGGTGGGTAAAAACTATTATTAGTGAAGGCTATTCTACCATCACTAATAGCCATTACTAATACTAAATTTTCTTATAGTGAATCTCGGATGAAGTGAAATCTTGTATCAATATACTTGCTCCTATCATGAAAAATAGGATTCTTTGATAAAGCTTAAACTGACTTATTGTCAATAAGAATCTCAGTAGCTTCTTCTTGTGGTTGATGAAGTTCCTTCAATGATATTTTTAACCAAATTGCATGACAAACACATGAAGTTGCTGCAATATAATCGGATTCATAAGTAGAAAGAGCAATAATTGATTGCTTCTTTGAATACCATGAAATTATATTTTCTTCCAAGAAAAATATAAAATTGGTGGTGCTTTTTCTATCATCAAAATTATAGCAAAAATCACTATCACAATAACCAACCAATTTCAATGCTTTAGAAGAAAAATTAAAAAACCCATAATCAGGAGTACCTTTGAGATAACGAAGAATCCTCTTGGCTGCCTTCATATAAAAATTAGAAAAAATTTTCATGAATTTACTTACAAGTCCAATGGCAAAAGAAATATCCAATCCTGTATATGTTAAGTACCTTAAACTTTCTACAAGACTTTTGAATAAAGTCGGATCCACCTCTCTTGTTTCCTTCTTGGATAATTTTATATCACATTGCATAAAAGTACTTGTGGGCATGCAATCAAACATGTTAAACATTTTGAGCACCTCTTTTGTATAGCTTTTTTGGTAAATGAAAATCCCATCTTCAAGTTAATAAACCTCAATGCCCAAATAATAAGATATGAGACCCATATCTGTCTTCTCAAATTCTTGTGTCATAGCCTTCTTGAATTCTCCATGCATGCTTGGATTATTTCTAGTGCAGATAATATCATCTACATAAATACAAACAAGTAAAAAATTATTACCTTGCTTCTTTACATAAAGAGCATATTTACTCATGCATCTAGTGAAGTCATGCTCATGAAAGTATTTGTCAATCTAGTTATTTCATACTCTTGATGCTTGCTTAAACCCATATAAGGCCTTCTTCAATTTGAACATATTGTCTTCTTCCCCTTCCATCACATATCTTATGGACTAAATATACACCTCTTCTTTAAGATAACCATTGAGAAAAGCTAATTTGGCATTTATTTGATATATCTTCTAGTGGTTGTGAGCTACAAGAGAAATAAGCAATCGTGAACACTTAATTATGGTCAATACCTTCCTTTTCCTTATACCCCTTAGCCATGAGCCTTACTTTGTGTCTCTTTACTTTCTATGGATTTTCTTCTTACTTTGAATACCCATTTAATTTCAATAGCTTTTTGGCCTTCGAGTAGTGTTGCCCAGTAAGCAACCCAAGAGGGGGGGGTGAATTGGGTCTTTAAAAATTTAAAGCTAAGCTTAATATCACAAGCTACAAACTTTACAAAACAAGATATGTAATTCAATTGAACAAGGTACTATGATTTGAATGCAATGCTCTAAAGTAATAGTGCAGCGGAAATTAAAAGCAATGAGCAAAAATATAAAGAGCAAGGAGGAAGAGATCAAGCAATCATAAACACCACAAGCTATAGTGGTTCGGTGCCAACAATGTACCTACATCCACTCCCCAAGATCCCCTTGGAAATTCACTATAATCTCAAGATTATAGCCAATTAGTTTTTCGGGCTCACTAATCAAAATCCAACTTATTTTTACAAAGTTCACAAGTCAAACCTCACTTGGTTTTACGGGCTAACCAAGAACATAATTGGTTTTCACAAGGCTAACCAACAACCTCCCTTGGTTTTCTGGGCTAACCAAGAATCTTAGTGGTTTTGCGGGCTAACCACTAACCTAATTAGTTTTCCAAGGCTTATCAATAACCTTCCTTGATTTTGTAATAGGCTAACCAAGAACCCTTACAAGATATGAAGTTTAGAAACAAAGAACCAATATAAGCTTTCAAAAAAAAAGCAAATAAGTCGATGTAGCTCGATGTAGTGCTGCTTTATTCTTGTTGAAGCCTTTTGAATGCCCAAGTATGAATGATCTTCGATGCTCTTGATGGCTTTGAATGCTTGGAGGCTTCCTTTAGCTTGAGAGTGGTTGAAACTTGAATGAATAGGAGTTATGGCTCTTCTCTCTTCTTTTCTCTTCAAACTCTTAATGGTATTCAATATTCTTGTATTTAGGTTTGATTTAAACCATATAAATACCCTCCCAAGGCCTTAAAACCAAAATCTAGTCGTTACACTTGAAAAACTAGCCGTTGGAGGCATTTAGAACGAGTTCTGCGTTTGAAAAAACTAGCTATTACTGTTGCCAGAACTCCTTGTATCAACACTTCCTCAGTTGAGTCGACACATAAGGTCGACACATGTTCTTCTTGAGACGATACTTAGTTCAAAATGATTCATTCAGATTCTCTGGAAATCTTAATTGAGTCGACACATTCTCAGTTGAGTCGACATCTTGAGTCGACACCTTGCATCCATGTATCGACACTTCAACTGTTCCTTCACCTTCTGCAAGTTCTGTGGCTTGAAAGTCTCAAACAATGTGTTGATCCATGTGTTGACACTTTGAGTCGACACATGAGGTCCATGTGTCGACACTTGATCTATGCCATTTGAAACTTTGTAGCATACCAGCCTGAGTCGACACCTTATCTTCATGTGTCAAGACCTTGAGTCGACACATCTCTGAAAAATCACAGAAGATGCTGATTTTGAGATGGAACAAGTTTTAATTTGGCTTTCACATCCATTCAACCATTTCTTGAGTGTCCAAGTCTTGTTTTGTGCAATCTTATCATTCAAACTTGGTTCTTTAACATAATTGGACTTCTTCAAATTTTGTGAGCATCCTTTCAATGAAAACACACTTAAAGCAAATCATTAGTCCTCAATTTATACTTAACTATTTTGCTTATCATCAAAATCAATTAGTAGAGTCAACAATCTCTTCCTTTTTGATGATGACAAAATCTTTAAGTTTAAATTGCTTTACAAGTAAAGCTTTAAGAGAATTTTATAAGGTGCACAATATTGAAAGCATTAAGTAAATCAACATTATTTGCAGTAAAGATATGATCATTCAAAACGCAAGTAATAGTATTTGAGCTCGTTACAAAGATAGAGAGTATCAGAACTTTATCAGAACTTTGAGCTTGATATTTATTTATATGCACTGAGAACATATATCATGATACTCTATAATGAAAATTCCAGCAATTAACAAGGCTCTCCCTGAATCAATGATTCATAACAACATTTGTAAGAATATTTTCAAAACATTGAAAGAGGGGTTTCAAGAATTAAACTCACTTTGAATTTGAGCATAAAGTAAAGCTCCCCCTTTCTTAAGAAATTTTGTAAATGATTTTCAGGTTTTTTTAAAAATACTCAAAATTAAAAGTTACTCCCCCTTTAGTTTTGAGAAGTAAACACATTTATACTTAAATCTCACTAAATTACTCCCCCTTTTTGTTGTCATTAAAAAGGTAGGAAAATAAATACAAGATATGTCATAGAGTTTATAAATTCGTTTTCGAAACTACTTACTCTTTTTCTTTAGGAAATACATTCAATAAAGAGTGAAGACATAGAATTATAAAAGCAATTCAAGATATAATATTCAATCTCATCAAACACAAAGATAAGAGGAATTAAAAAGTGTTTCATATATGCCAAGAACTTGTACATCAAGTATACAGCAAAGGTAAAAGTACATATAAGCATAAAAATAAATTATCTAGAAGTACATCAAAATCCTAAAAAATATAAAATAAGTCATAATCCTGATCCATCGACTCATCAGAAGATGAACCAATCTCGATCGGTCATGTATCAGTGAAAGAACGAGCTCTAGGCCATCGTGATCGAAGATCTTGAAGTCTGGTCCTGGTCGGCTGATGAGGGGTATGGCATCCACGTCCTCTGCGATAAATATAGGTCCGACCTCTGACTGAAGTAGTAGAAGTAGGAGCTACGTCCTCCGCAGGAACTGAACTGATCGGATCAATCAACTCGGCAATAGCTAGAGTAGGAGTACAATCAAAAGTAGGGCCTGAATCGAGATATTGAAAGCCAAGTGTATAAAATCCAAGCTCTCAAGTGACTGATGAAGTATGAAGGGTAGGACTATCAAAAGTAGGTGTAACAGCTGATGATACAGGCATATCAAGAACAATAGTGTCAGCTATAGAAAGTATTGGTGTATCTACAATAGATGTATCAATAGAGGGTGTCTCAATGATAGGTGTATGAATGTCAGGAGAATCAACAGTAGGTAAATCAATAACAGGTATATCAATAACAGGACTAAGAATAGGAATAGGAACTGGAACTGGAGTATGATCAACCGATCTGGGAGGAGAGGATGGATCAGGAATCGGGATAGGTGAGAAGAATGGGTCAACAACAGGGCTCGCAGGCACGTCATCCGTCACCTCCACAACTGGCTCTAACATAAGATCAGCAATATCAAACTGGTCTGAGTTAGTCTCCTCATCTCCATCAATATCTCTAATAACAATATCTCCATCTCCAACAGTAGTCTGAACACTAGTATCAAGATCCATAATGTCATCAGCTGGTGCAGGAGCAGGTACATGAACAGATGCAGAAGCAGTGTCTGCAGCAGGAGCACTCATCGAAGATCTAGACAGTGCTGAGAGAATAACCGAAATGCCATCACTAAGACCAATATGGCTCTCTCTCATCTTTGTAATAAAAACATCTAGACACTGCCTCATGATGAATACATCGATCTATATGCGTCTGACTCTGTCCTCTAGAGTGTCTGAAGTGCCAGGAGTCTCCGTCTGTGCTGGCTATGGCTGGGCAGATATAGAAGGATCAGGCTGAGCTGGCTGTGTTGCCGTCTTAGGCTAAGTCTCGCTCGGTCCAGCCTCACCTGAAAGAATCCACTCCTCTTGTACTGTATCCTCATCAATATTAGCTCCATCCTCGGCCTAACATGATATCCTCCGTGTCCATTGGCCTCGAACTAAATGATAACCTATGCGATGCAGTGACCTGATGTCATATACATCAGTATGGATCAAAGTACGATAGGGCTCATCCTGAAAGCTGACTCCATACTCCCAAAATAATATAGTCAATCCCATGCCATACGGCAAGCGAAGCCATTGACTAAATGATGCCTCAGTAATCTGATGTACCATCAGAACAGGAAGACAAATCGGTGTGCACTGAATCAGTGAGACCATCACCAGCAACTCCCACTCGGTGATATAGTTAAAGCGACTGGTCTTCGACAGAAGAATCCGGGCAACTATATGATGCAGCAGTCTCATCTCCGCAGACAACATCGAAGCTGGAATAATGGCTCCCTCTGGTAAGATATCAGACTCAAAATGTACTGGAGACCACAAACTCGGTCCATCAGGCTGTCAATAACTGATCCAGTCATGGGTATATCCGATACTCTGCTCAAAATCTCTGAAGTGATGGGGATATCCCATCCTCTAACCTGTGCAACCCAACCATCTGATCCACGGGCAAGTGATCCGTAGAACTCTCTCATCAACCCAGGATAGTATCTCTCGCTGAGCGAACAAAAAGTAACCAACCCAGCATATCGGATCCACTCTCCTATCCAAAAATGTTGCTGGTCTAAGAAGAAAAAGTACACTCGGCATCCTCCAACCACTGTCTTGGAGCTCATCTAGCTAGATAGGGCAAATAGGGATCGTGCAGGCAGATCCGGAGCTCTAGACTCGTGTCGGGCCTTCGTTCTTCGCTCTTCTTCATGCTGTGACTGGCAAGGTCGGCAAACGACTTGTTTGCGAGGACCTATTATCAAGAATCAAAGTTTGGGCAGGGTTTTTGATGGAAAAAGAGGGTTTCTAGGGTTTAGGAGCTAAAACCTAGATAGAAATCCAACAAAAATGGCCACCGAACCTTCAAATCCGAGAAAATGGTGGGTAAAAGCAAGAAAATGACAAGATGAATAGTGTGGGTACCTTGAATCAGTGTGTTGGCTTGAAGGAGAATGAAATTTGGGGAAAAATGAATTGAAAACCCCTTAAATCTTAGTTTGCCATTGGTCATGTATCGACTCATGCATGTGTCGACACATTTTGGTGTCAACTCATGATGTGTCGACACATCGACTTAAAAATTAAAAAATCAGGAATTTCAGAGATGGATCAAAATCAATTGAGATAGCATGTATTTGGAGTCAAATTAATAATGATTAATCATGATTTATCATAAATAAGGTTGAATTGATCTAATTTGAGTCAAATTAAGGAAAAACTTAATAAAACGGATTGATGATCCCGAGCTCTCTTCTAATCATACAGAATCGATCTTCCAGAAGAGGTTTAGTTAAAATATCAGCTAATTGAAATTCAGTATAGATAAATTCAAGCAAAATATCATTATTTTCTACATGATCTCTAATAAAATGATGTCTAATTTCAATGTGCTTGCTCATAGAGTGTTGAACAGGATTTTTAGTCAAGCAAATAGCACTGGTATTATCACATTTAATAGGAGTTCTAGCCAACTTGATTCCAAAGTCTTTAAGTTGTTGCTTAATCCACAAGATTTGAGCATAACAACTTCCTGCTGCAATATACTCAGCCTCAGCTATGGATAGTGCAACCGAAATTTGTTTCTTACTAAATAATGTGATTAAGTTAACCCCAAGAAATTGGAAAGTTTCACTAGTACTCTTTCTATCTAATCTACAATCAGCAAAGTCTGCATCAGAAATATCCAATCAATTCAGCAGAAGAATTTCTAGAATACCATAAATCAATACTAATAGTACCAGACAGATATCTAATAATGCACTTAACAGCCATAAGATGTGATTCCTTAGGTTCAGACTGATATCTAGTACACATGCAAACACTGAACATAATATCTGGTCTACTAGCAATCAGATACAGTAAAGAGCCTATCATGCCTCTGTATAATTTCTGATCTATAGATTTACCAAGTTCATCTTTATCAAGTTTACAGGAGGGGCTCATAGGCGTACCTATTGGTTTAGTAGTCTCCATCCAAACTTTTTGATAATTTTTGTTATGTACTTAGCTTGGTTGATGAAGATACTATCTAAAGTTTGCTTGATCTGGAGTCCAAGAAAGAAATTTAGTTCACCCATCATACTCATCTCAAACTCACCCTGCATAAGCTTAGCAAACTCTTGACAAAGAATTTCATTAGTAGCACCGAAGATAATATCATCAACATATATTTATACTACTAATAAACCATTATCTTTCTTTTTCCAAAATAGAGTCTTATCAACATTTCCTCTATAAAATTTATTTTCAATAAGAAATTTGCTTAACCTTTCATATCATGCTCTAGGTGCTTGCTTCAATCTATAAAGTATTTTGTGTAACTTAAAAACATGATCAAGATATGCATGATTTTCAAAACTAGGTGGTTGTTCAACAAAAACCTTTTCAGATATAAAACCATTTAAGAAAGCACTTTTAACATCCATTTGAAATAACTTGAAATTCATAAAATAAGCAAATACTAATAATAGTCTAATTGCTTCAAGTCTAGCAACATGAGCAAAAGTTTTATCAAAGTCAATTCCTTCCTCCTGATTGTAGTCTTTAGCAACTAGCCTAGTTTTATTTCTAATAACAACACCATTTTTATCTAATTTATTCCTAAATACCCATTTAGTGCCAATGATTGAAACATTCGATGGTCATTCTATAAGTGTCCAAACATTATTTCTATCAAATTGTATTAGTTCCTCTTGCATAGCATTGATCCAATTAGAGTCTTTTTCAGCTTCTTCAAAATATTTAGGTTCTACTTGAGATACAAAAGCTATGTAATCACATTCATTTCTAATAGAAGCTCGAGTTCTTATCTCTTTCGATAGATCACCTAAGATTAATTCCTTAGGATGTCCATGAGCATACCTCCACTTCTTAGGTAGATCTTGATGCTTTGAAGTGTCATCTTCTTTCTCATCCTTGTCTTGTTCTTCTTCACTTGGTTGAATTTGATCATTCAGTGTCAGCTTCTGAAGCTTGTCAGCACCTGCACATTCATCAGATATATCCTCTTTTCTCGAGGACTTATTAGTAGTTTCTTCAAATATAACATGTACTGACTCTTTTACAACCAAAGTTTGTTTATTAAATACTCTGTATGCCTTGCTTGATGTAAAGTATCCTAAGAAGATACCTTCATCAGACTTGGCATCAAACTTTCCAAGAAGATCTTTTCCATTGTTTAAAACAAAATACTTACAACCAAAAACACGAAAATATTTCAAAGTCGGTTTTCTTTGGTTCCAAAGTTCATATGGAGTTTTCTTTAAAATAGGGCGTATCAAAACTCGATTTAAAACATAGCAGGCTATATTAATAGCTTCAGCCCAAAAATATCTTGGCAAATCATTTTCACTAAGCATACTACGTGCCATTTCTTCTAAAGTATAGTTTTTCCTTTCTACCATCCCATTATACTGAGATGTCCTAAGTGCAGAAAAATTATGTTCAATACCTTTTTCATTGCAAAAGTTTTTAAAATCTTGATTTTCAAATTCAGTTCCATGATCACTACGAATACAAATAACTGAAACACCTTTTTCATTTAAAACTTTTCTATAAAACTTTACGAATATAGAAAATGTTCATCTTTTTGTGCTAAAAAGAAAACCCAAGTAAATCTCAAAAAATTATCCACAATGACTAATCTATATCTTTTGCCTCATAGACTTGATATTCTAGTTGGTTCAAAGAGATCCATATGGAGTAGTTCAAGTGGTCTACTAGTAGTTACAAATTCTATCTTTTTTAAAACAAAGTTTAGGTAAATTCTATCTTTTTAAAATAAAGTTCAAGTAAATCTCTAACTAAATTCTTTTTACTAAGCTTTGAAATAAGGTACATACTAGCATGCCCAAGCCTTCTATGTCATAACCAACTAGTCTCTTCCTTAGTAGAATTCATTGCAACAAGGCATTCTCCATTAGATAAAGATAGATCATCTAGGTCTACCAAATAAATATTTCCATGCCTTTTTCCAATGAATTGTACTCCATTTAAATACAGACTAGTAATCATGCAGTATGATGATTTGAAAACTACTTGAAAACCTTTATCGCAAAACTAACTAATGCTTAAAAGATTATGCTTTAAGCCATCTACTAAAAGTATATTACTAATACTATTAGAAGGAGTTATGTGAACCTTACCAATACCAATGATTTTTCCTTTACAATTATTATCGAAGGTCACACTCCCTCCATTCAAAGCTTCAAGAGAAGTGAATTATTTCACATCTCCAGTCATGTGACTTGAGCAACCACTGTCAAGATACAAAACTCGTTTGTTTTCCTTGGTTGCAAGACACACCTCTTCATTATCCTGATGCGCCATGAAGCAGAGATTTACAATTTCAGTCTACTCTTCTTCTGAACTAGAGTCTTCACTGTTACTCCAAGTGGCCATCATTGCTTTCTTCCTTAGTTTCTTTCTTGATTTCTTGAGGAGGGGACAATCAAATTTGTAGTGCCCGGGCTTCTTGCACTCGAAGCAAGTAGGTATTTCCTTCTCCTTTTTCTTTTCTTTCTCTTTCTCTTTTTCTTTACCTTTATCTTTGGATTGATATTTCTTTTTGTAGGGAAACTTCTTCCTCTTCATATATCTTCTAAACTTTCTTGCAAGAAGGGCTTCTTCACCTTCTTCTTCTTCTTCATTTTTGGACTCATCAATCGAGAATTCTTCTTGAATAATTGACTTGAAAGCAATCCCCTTTTTCTTCTTATCAAGGTCCATAGATTTATGTTTCAAGTTGAGCTCATAAGTCATGAGCGATTCTACTAACTGCTCAAGAGGTAGCTTGTCCACATCCTTTGCTTCTTGAATTACGGTCATCTTTGGATCCCACGATGTTGGAAGTGATCTAAAAATTTTATTCATAAGATCAGCATTAGATATGACTTTACCAAGACTTCTCATAGCATTTATAATATTTGTAAAACGTGTATATATATCAATAATAGATTCATTTGGTTTCATCCAGAACATCTCATATGTGTGTACTAACATATTGACCTTAGTATTCTTCACTTGATCGGTACCCTCATGGGTAACTTCAAGTGTGTCCCATATTTCTTAGGCGGACATGCATGTAGATATCCTATTAAATTCACTAGGATCTAATGCACAGTACAGAAGATTCATTACCTTAGCATTGATCTCGAATTGCTTAATGTCATTTTTATTCCAATCATCTTCAAGTTTTGGGATGGAAACACCATTAACCACTACCGAAGGAATATGAGGACCCTTATCAACTACTCTCCATAAATTGTAATCTATAGAATGCATATAATTCTCATCCTAGTTTTCTAATAAGTATAATTTGTTTCATTGAAAAATGGATGTATATTTGAGGCTTGTCCCTCAACTACACTAGTACCAAATGCGGCTACCATAGATCTTTACTCAAGGTGGTAAAGCCTATACACTGAGAACAGGACTCTGATACCACTTGTTGCCCAGTAAGCAACCCAAGAGGGGGGGTGAATTAGGTCTCTAAAAATTTAAAGCTAAGCTTAATATCACAAGCTACAAACTTTACAAAATAAGATATGCAATTCAATTGAACAAGGTATTATGATTTGAATGCAATGCTCTAAAATAATAGTACAGCGAAAATTAAAAGCAATGAGCAAAAATATAAAGAGCAAGGAGGGAGAGGTCAAGCAATCACAAACACCACAAGCTATAGTGGTTCGGTGCCAACAATGCACCTACATCCACTTTCCAAGATCTCCTTGGAAATTCACTACAATCTCAAGATTATAGCCGATTAGTTTTCCGGGCTCATTAATCAAAACCTGACTTGTTTTCATAAGGTTGACAAGTCAAACCTCACTTGGTTTTACGAGCTAACCAAGAACCTAATTGATTTTCACAAAGCTAACCAACAATCTCCCTTGATTTTCTGGGCTAACCAAGAATCTTAGTGGTTTTGTAGGCTAACCACCAACTTAATTGCTTTTCCAAGGCTTACCAATAACCTCCCTTGGTTTTGCAATAGGCTAACCAAGAACCCTTATAAGATATAACGTTTAGAAACAAAGAACCAATTTAAGCTTTTAAAATAAAAGCAAATAAGTCGATGTAGCTCGATGTAGTGCTGCTTTGCTCTTATTTAAGCCTTTTAAATGCCCAAGCATGAATGATCTTCAATGCTCTTGATGGCTTTGAATGCTTGGAGGCTTCCTTTAGCTTGAGAGTGGTTGAAACTTGAATGAATAGGAGTTTTGGCTCTTCTCTCTTCTTTTCTCTTCAAACTCTTAATGGTATTCAATATTCTTGTGTTTACGTTTGATTTAAACAATATAAATACCCTCCCAGGGTCTTAAAACTGAAATCTAGCCATTACACTTGAAAATCTAGCCATTGGGGGTATTTAGAACGAGTTCAGTATTTGAAAAAACTAGTCGTTACTGTTGCCAGAACTCCATGTGTCGATACTTTCTCAGTTGAGTCGACACATAAGGTCGACACATGTTCTTCTTGAGTCGACACTTAGTTCAAAATGGTCCATTTAGATTCTCTGAAAATCTCAGTTGAGTCGACACATTCTTAGTTGAGTCGACACTTTGAGTCGACACCTTGCATCCATGTATCGACACTTCAACTGTTCCTTCACCTTCTGCAAGTTCTGTGGCTTAAAAGTCTTAGACGATATGTTGATTCATGTGTTGACACTTTGAGTCGACATAAAAGGTCCATGTGTCAACACTTGATCTATGCCATTTGAAACTTTGTAGCGTACCGGTCTGAGTCGATACCTTATCTTCATGTGTCGACACTTCATGTCATGTGTTGACACTTTGAGTCGACACATCTCCGAAAAATCATAGAAGATGCTGATTTTGAGCTGGAACAAGTTTTCATTTGGCTTTCACATCCATTCAACCATTTCTTGAGTGTCCAAGTCTTGTTTTGTTCAATCTTATCATTCAAACTTGGTTCTTTAACATAATTGGGCTTCTTCAAATTTTGTGAGCATCCTTTCAATAAAAACACACTTAAAGCAAATTATTAGTCCTCAATTTATACTTAACTGTTTTGCTTATCATCAAAATCAATTAGTGGAGTCAACAAGTAGTGTAACCAAGTTTCATGTCACATTCTTTTCAATGACTTGAATTTTTTCATCCATTGCTTGCACCCACTTCTTCTCTTTTCTAACTTCTTCGAAATTCAAAGGCTCGATATTAGTATAAAAATAAAAGAAATTCACATTATCTACCTCTTGAGTTTCTTCATAAAGATCAACCAATTAAGCTTTTATATCTCCTTGGTGCTCCACTTTAACTTGAGATGATGAAGATAGAGTTGTTGAGCCATGAGATGTATATGGTGAAGTTGGTGGAATTGCTATTTTTTTAGGGGTTTTTTGAAAAAACTCTCCTTCAAAATAAGGGAAGAAATCATAAGATTGGTCCTCTTAATTGCTTCAATCTCATGAAGCTTCTTCATTAAATTTAATATCTCTACTAATCATAATTTTTTCATTGCTTTGATTGAACTACATATACCCCTTTGAACTTAAATCATAGCCAATGAAGATAAACTTTTGATTTCGATAATCAAGTTTAGACCTTTCTTGATCCAGAATATGAGTATAAGTCAAAAATCCAAAAAATTGCAAGTATGACACATTCGGCTTCCATCCACTCCAAGCTTGATCTTGGGGAGTGACATTCTTTAATTTTTTGGTTAGAGAGTGATTAGAGAGATAAACTACACATGAAACCATCTTAGCCCAAAACTTCTTGGACATGTTTTTACTCTTAAGCATGCACCTTGCTAGTTAAGAATTGTCCGGTCCTTCCTCTTGGGAACACCATTTTGTTATGGTGCTCTAGGAACTGTGAAAGAATGCTGAATACCATGAACTTCACAAAATTTGCTAAATTTATTGGAAGTAAATTCACCTCCTCGATTCGTTCTAAGAGCCTTGATCTCATAGCCACTCTCCTTCTCAACAAATGCTTTGAAATTTTTGAATGCTTCAAAAGCATCCGATTTCATTTTTAAGAAATACACCCAAGTTTTTCTGCTAAAATCATCAATAAAAAGCAAAACATATCTATTTTTACTAAAAGATATAGGTTTGATAGGCCCATATATATACAAGTTGAAGTTTGATGGCTCTCAATGTGGCTTACTTGAGAAAGCTCTTTCTTATATGTTTTCCAAGTAAATGCTTCACATAGTTGATCTGGACGGTCAATTTTTGGAACACCTTTCACCATCTTCTTTTCTTCCAAATCTTTGATTCTATCAAAATTCAAGTGACCAAATCTCATGTGCTAAAGTTATGAAGAGTCTTCCACACAAGTTTTCAAGCAAACATCTTGGGTTGTTTGTAATTGCATTAAAATATTCCATTATTGGCTATAAATACTTTGGCAATGAAATTTGCTTCTTGATATCTTAGCCAAAGATTAGGACCTTCGGTAAAAACTTTATAAGCCTTCTCAAGTAATTGTCCCAAACTAAAGATATTATTTTTTAACTTTGGGATAAAGTACACATTAAAAATCATTCTATGGCCACCATCTTTTAATTGAATTAAAATAGTATCTTTGCCTAAAATTTTCATCTTAGAGGTATCTCCAAAAGTGACATAGCCATTGTAGTTACAATCTAACTCAAATTTATATTTATCACTCGTTATGTGATTACTTGTACCATTATCAAGATACCACATGCTTCCATTGGCTTTGTCTTCTTCCTTAATAGCAAGTAAAAGAGCCGGTTCCTCCATATCTTCTTTATTCTTTACTATATTTGTTTTCCCATCAATCTTTTTGCCATGACACTCCTAGGAGAAGTGCCCAACTTTGCTACAAGAATGGCACTCAACATGAGACTTGTCAAATCTCTTTTTATGGCTCCCACTATAGCTTCCTTTGCCTCTATGGTCTTTAGAGAAATTTTGGCTATGGTAGGAAGAGTTTTGCTTGTCTCTTCCTCTTCTGTGGTTATGGCGATAGCTATGGCCATGACCACAACCTCTTCCGCGAGGTTGGCTCCTTTCACTTTTATCATGATCATCTTCTTTGATTTTGAGAGAGAGCTTTACTTGCAAGACATGCTCCATGCCATCTTGCTTGCCTTTGCTCAACCTTTCTTCATGAGCACATAGGGACCCATTTAATTGATCAATGGATATAGCATCCAAATCCTTGGACTCTTTAATGGCAATAACAATATGCTCAACTTTGAATTGAGTGAGTGAAGAATCTTCTTCACAACATGAATATCTTGAATATCTTCACCGAGTCTCTTCATGTGATTCACAACTACTTAGACACATGAGAAATAATCTAACACGATCTCGATGGCTTTCATCTGGAGTCCTTCAAACTCAATCCTTAGAGTTTGAAGATGAATTTTCTTCACTTTATCTACTACCCTGAAGGAAGTTACAAGAATCTCCCATGCTTGCTTGACATTGGTTGCATTGGCCACCTTCTCAAACATATCATCATCCAAACCTCGATGGATGAGGCTGAGAGTACTTTGATCCTTCTTCCTTTCCTTTTATAAAGCTACCTTTTGAGCTTGATCCAACTCTGCTTCATTTTCGGGTACAATAGGTCAATAATCTCTCATACTCTTTAAGAGCCAAGAATTGCCTTCATTCTAATTGCCCAATTATCATAGTTATCTTTTTGGTGAGATGAGAAAATTGAAAGAGATTTGATGTACCCTTTGAAACCATCTTCTCCAAGAATTCAGCTTTAGTGCTACTTTGTTGGAAGGTAATGAGAACATTCACACAGATACAAAAGAAGTAAAGAAAAAATTGGAGAAGTAATACTTTGATTTATTGAACTCTCACACTTAATTTTTGATACAAGTACATTTTAGAATCATCTAGTATATTTTTTAGACTCTATTGAAAGACATGAAATCATTAATCATGAAATTATATTAAATTCTAGCAATAAATACAATAGAGAAATCAAAAAGACTTCATTCCCACAACTTCTCGATTTTGAAAGTTAATACAGACATATTTCACAAAAATAATCATAACTTCCTTTAGAAAACTTGGATTCATGCATAGTTTGAAGTGATAGAAACTAAACTCGAAAAGTTTTCCAACCATAGTTTATTTGACCAATTTACTATAGAATTCAAAGATAAAATGTTCATACAAAATATTCCAAAATCTATCTTTGTAAAATACTAAGAGCCAAGTTTATTTACCAACAATGCCGCCGGTGCTACCATGGGGCCCTCCTCCCAGGCCCTTGATCTAGAGTGGGCTATGGACATCTCCTTCAATACAACCATTAAGGTATATAAAATAAATAAATAAATTTTTTTTCTCAGTGGGATACTATTTTTTTTCTTAGAAGATAATGTCCTGCTAAATGATTAAATGATATTATATAATAATATTTGAATAGCTTAGGAATCCTTGACAAGCCATCTCAATGAATGCCATCTTCATATCTCGTGATGATTAGGATTATGAGTGCACATGAGCAGTTCATAAGTTACTGGAGATTGGTTGGTCAGAATTCAAGTTTGATTCAACTTAGTTATTATTGAATTAAGTTCAACTTACGTGATAAAATACCTAGCTTGGAAATTTCACAAATCTAATTTAGTGTATATATATATATATAGAGAGAGAGAGCCATGCTAAAATTTGATCAATCAATTATAAACTAAGATCTAGTCAGGTTAAAACTAGATGACGAAGATCCTACATTGACGATTTAAGTAATTGAATATGATACACTTCTTTAAAATTACTTGTACAATAAAAATTATATAATTTAGTGACTCCTAGCCTATGCATCAAATAATAAAAAAATATATACAATTTAATTTTATTTAAGCTATCTAATTTTTGACTACTTAATATATAGACTAAAAATCTTCAAATCATATGATTTTTAGTGTGTAACCAATTTTGAGATAGTAGATCATAATTGATCCAATAACTTGAATGATTAATATAAAACTCCTATTATAGAGTTTTGATCTAACTAGATCTGAGTCCAGACCTGGTCGACAGCTATCTAGCCTAGCTCTCTCTTTCTCTCTCTCTCTCTATATATATATATATATATATGTATATATGTATATGTATATGAATGTATATATATTTATATGCATGCATGTATGTATCTACACATCTATATCCATATACGTGTGTGTATTGTACTTTATTTATAATATATTTTCTTAACTTAATATTTTAAATATTATATTATATTTATTTAATCATATTTTTTAAATTATGATCGAATTCAAGCTCGAGTATGGCTTGGTTTATATTTGAGTTAAGTTGATCTTAAGTATTATTTTTTTCTATCAAGTCGTGTTCAAACTTGAATATTAAATTTTGATTGATTTCAAATAAAATTTCAAGTCTAAGTATTTTTAATCGAGTTGAGCTTATCTCTAGAAAATGCTACTATTGGCAAGAGAGTCCTATCTTCATGCTTGAGACAATACTGACCCTTGCATGCCCTTAATTAGATGGATCGGGAGTGTATCTTTCACATGAGAGAAGGATCCGCTTTTCTTCACATAAATCCACTTGGTCACTTTGAGAACTATGCTGGTAGATGAATTCATGCGAAGGAAAGCAAATCCTCGTCTTGGTTTCCTCTCTACAGTTGATACCTACTAAATTGAGACATCACAAGACATGGAAACTAGGCATTTGTGCCATCCCGATAAGGGTGGAAATCTTAGAAACCATTGAGAAGAGGAGAATTGCTAGTGTTTGTCCAAGCCTACGGACCACAGAGATAATGACGCACTTCATCATCTTCCATGTTTTGAAGTGCAAGATTCGTTGACACTGAAAATTCTCGTATATGATCATGACTTTGGTCTTAAGTTTTTTTTTCTTTTTTTCTTCTCTTTTGTTTTATTTTGGCCATCTTTGCTCATAGGTCACGGGAATAAAAATGAGCAAAAAGCTCAAAACTTGGGGTCTATAATTATTTGGTTCTTTATGGTAAGAAAATACTTAAATCAGCATAGTTTTTTTCAAAGATTTTTTTTTTACATATATCATTTTATATATTTGGAATTATGTGTATATTTTTGCAAATTTACTATTTGCATGGTTTTATAATTTTTACATATATATCCTTATATATATATATGAAAATAAGTGTGCACCCTAATAAATTTATTATTTACATACTTATCTTTATAAATTATTTCCTTATATGCACGCATACTCCTCCACCCATCCTAGCAAGTTACTACTTAGCGTATACCCTTAACTCAAAAATATAGATGTGCAAAAGAAAATAATTTAGAAGAGGAAACTATGACTTTCTGATATGAGTTCTTAAGCACTTTGATGCCATTCCTCAATAGGAAAATTTACAATGCTCTTGAAGTTGCGGCATTTTAAGTCACCTTTCCTTGTATACCAATTGTCACCTCATGATATGAGACCTAAGGGAAGGTAGTCCAGGATAGATCAGTTTTATCCTTAGTTACATATATATGCAAAAGATTAAGGCCCCCAAACTCATTCTTGGTCAGGTCCACTATGGTTTTATAGCTTTGGTAGAGGTGGCAAAACAGGAGTGGCATACCTAGCCAATCTTAGCCAGGCAAGGCAATTGAATGGAAGGTTACTCGCTTTGCTATAATATGGACTAAATTTTCTTTTAGTTTCTTCAGCATATTTAGATTGACACAAATGCCATTTGCTCATCCATTATGCATCTTTAATGATAAAACAATTCTCTTTCACAGTTATACATAATTTGATTTGTTTTGATAATTGCTTGATTAATTATGAATTCCACCTCACAACTCAGATATATCATCTGAGGGGTATCCTCTCTACTCTACTATATTATACAGATTTAAGCATTCTATTATGTTTCTTAGTGTACAATGATGGTTATCATATTGAATTATGGCTTATTTTCCCAGATTTCTGGATCTATCAGTATGAAGGAGAAAATTGCAGTTTCAAAACTTGCAGCTGAGACTACATGGAATTACGAGATCTAATTTATAGAATCTAAAAAATTCTTTGATATAAGCATGGAGATGGTTGTAATTTGATAATTTTTATTTTCAAGATGGTTTTAATTTTTATCAAAGAATTTGGTTGCTTTCTGTCAAATGCTGAAAATTAATGTCTGGTGGTGAAACAGATAGTTGGTGACTTGTATTTAAATTATTGATTTCTTGATGATCCCCCACTTTTTTTTTCTTGTTATAAAAAATAACTTAAACTCTGTTTAGCCTGAAAATGGAAAATTAACTCCGTTCCTTTGTTTGGCTATCATTTTATATTCATCATGGTTACTTTTCAAGAATCGGGACAGCAGAGTTCCCGGCCAAAATCTGAGTGAAGGCGAGATACCATCCGGACTCTTGGTACCAACGGTTAGAATTGGAATTTATCTAAAACATATAAAATACTCAAAAAAAAAATACTTGAAATGGAAAAAATATATATGTTATAATATTATAAATCATTTCATATCGGTAAACTCAATACATAAGGTCCTATATATATATATATATATATATATGAATGTAATTTTTAAGCTACTCTTATGAATACAAAAAAATCTTTTAAATTTTAATGGCTCTTAGTTTTCTAAAATTTTTGATTTTTAGACTCCCACAACTCTTAAACTTTCATAACTTTTAGACTCTTAATTTTTCTAAATTAACTCTTTGATTTAACAGTTATATGACTCTTTGGTTACCACGACATATTAAATACTAGACTCCTTAATTTTCACTAACATTAATTATAAATTAACTCCCAATATCCTTCCTTAATTTATAATTTTCATAACATCTTCAATCATAAATTTGGATCTAGACATCATCTAAGCTCAATGCTATATCCTCGATGACCTTGACGGGGACAAGATTGCTTCGTTCTTGAAGTTGGGGGTTGGGTATATTGTAGGAGTTCTGATTACGGGTGCTCCTTTTTATTCCATGAAAATGTGTCCCAGTATTTTCTTCAATAACTCTTTCTTCCATCTTCAACTTCTTGAATATATATCTTGCTGGTGATAAATTTAATCTTTCTTCCATCTTCAACTCCTTGAACATTAGCTTGAATGGTGCAACCACAATTATTGACATTTTATCCTTCATTTCATATACTTGTTAGCAAAAAGGTCTCTTTTCTTCAACCTCGTTGAAGATTTCGCTCATCTTCCTTTTCACTTTATAAAACTCATTTTTTTAGACTTACACTTTTCTTTACGTATTTCTTTTCATCCGGAGACTTAACATTTTGATGGAAAATATACTTCACGACTTCACGAGTAACTTTTATACCTGGAGCTTCAAGCTTCTCTCTGGTTCTGATAGTTGTTTTAGGATTAACCCAATTTTGATAGTTGCTTTAAGATTGATCTAGCTTTGATAGTTGCTTTAGGGTCAAATTAGGACCCAGCTTTGATACCAATTTATTAGAATTGGAATTGACTAAAAATATATGATGCTCAAAAAAATACTTGGAGTGGAAGGAGTACACTTATATTATAATATTATAAATCATTCAACACAATACATAAGGTTCTATATATATAAATGCATAAAGGTGATTCTTAAGCTACTCAGGAATATAAAGTAACTTTTTATGTTCCAATGATTCTTAGTTTTCTAAAATTCTTGGCTTTTAGACTCCCACAATTCTTAGATTACCATAACTTTTAGACTCTTAATATTTCAAAGTTAAATCTCAATCTTTGATTTAACAAATACACGGCTCTTTGATTATCATAATATATATTAAATACTAGATTCTTTGATTTGGACTGACATTAATTACAAATAAGGCTAGAACTGGGTTGGGCTGGCCCGATGGGCTTTAGGCTAGCCCAAGTTTGGGTCGAGTTTCGGACCAGGCTTTCAGTAATTCCGGTCGGGCTTCAGGCCTTATAACAGAACCCATTCAATTTCTGGGCCAGGCTCGAGCTTTTCTTTAGCTCAGCCCGGTCTAGCCCGAACCTAGCTTGAAAGAGGCCTGCTTGAACCGGCCCGAATCCAATTGATATTTAAGGCTTTAAGAGTCTCGATGCCCTACTGCTCTCACGGCCTCCGGCTCCTCTCGTGCTCCACTGCTCTCACGATCTTACCGTAGGCTCTCCAACATCTTGGCTCCATGCGACCTCGCCACCACCCCCGGTTCCATGCAATCCCGCCGCCACCCCGAGCTCCGATCACCCTCCCTCGACCCCGGTGCACGGGCTTGACACCCCCTCATCTCGCGTGACTCCGTAGACCTTTCCGGCTCTGATCTCCCTCCCCGGTCTCAGCGCGCGCACCTGACGTCCCCTCTGCCCCCGTGCAACCTTGCATCCCTCCCAGCTCCGATCTCCCTCCCTGGCCCTGGCACCCATACCCGACGTTGGGACATCCCTTCCCAACTTCGATCTACTTCTCCTGACTTCGATGACCACACCCAATCTTGGTCACGCCCAGAGTTTTTTTTATTTTTTTGGAAAGGGTGTTTCGATGATCATGGCCAGTTAGGTTCGGCTGGCTCATTAGGCACAGGCCGAGCTTGGGCTTGGGCTCGGGCCGGGCTCGGACTTGATGTTTAAAAAAATTTCGAACCTAAGCCCGGTCCGAAGCTCAATTTTTTTTAAACCAAACTTGGATAAGGTGTGGCCCGGCCTGGTCCAGTTCCAACCCTAATCACAAATTAACTCTCAACACCAACTTTCAAATACTTTACTGCCAATGTTATTTTATGGTTAGCCTCCAGAAATGGATGAGATGGTCTCATGGTTAAACTTATTCTTTCCTACCGCTTTATTTTTGTTATAATATATTTTTTATGTTAAAATTATACTAATTTAGTTTTTAAAATGATTATTCGTGGTCTCGCTAATCTTAAAAGATAGTTTTTTTATTGAAAATCGCCGATATCAGGAGAAAAGCACTAGACAGTCAAAAATTAATGATGCTGGTAAGCATCAAAAAATTTAAATCAATTTTTTATAATACTACATTATAAAAAATAATATATAATTAACTAAAATATAATTTAATATAGAAAAAATATTTTTGATAAATTAAATTATAATTATTTATGATAAAAAATATTAATATTATTTGAGATGTTTAATGAAAAAATGGCGATCATTTTTTTTATTTTGATTATAAAACTATAATATCCTGATGAGCCAAAATTATTAACGATCAATTATAATTTTAACATAAAAAATTATTTATCACCTAAAATTTTACTTGCTAATATATTTTTATCGTAAAAAAAAAATAATTTATTCTTTTATTGGTTGCTAAGTAGGAAAAAATAAGCATTTCCCCGTGCCTACTTTCTTTTCCTTTCCTCGTGACTCCTGCTCAACATCTATTCTGTGGCACAGCCTCTCAAACCCCACCTCTTTCCTTGCTTCTCCAACCTCCGAGGTATTTCCATGGCCTCTTCCACTGGGCGATGCCGGTGATCTACACCCCATCCATGCTCTCAAGTCTCAAAGTAAGATGCCACCTATTGGGATATACCGATTCAGGTGTAGACCCGTCACTGATTCAACCACTCGTATGCTTCTTCCAGAACCAGCCATTTCGAATCGGTATATTTGGAAGAAGCCGAACGGTTAACAGACAAGATGAAGTTACAACTACCAGCTTTAGCCGAAGAGTCAGTCTTCGATTCCAGCTGAAGATATGGACTCCCGCCTCGATCGAAGGTACAACCTTCGGCCCCAGTCGAAGATATGGTCTTCAACCTCTACTGAAGACACGAACTTCGGCATCGGCCACAGGGGTCATTCCAAAGACGTCTCGAGACGAAGATGCTTCAGGACAAATACACCCCACCGATTCGGCGACAAACACCCCTGAGGAGGAGGTCTGAAAGCAGATCTCGAACCTACCTCAAATCCCACGAACATGCGGGATAGCGGCCACATCGAAATGGCCATGTGGTCACATAGCCACTAACTCTAACAGGTAACGTCTCCAGCACGATCGGAGCCATTCAGCAACCGCCCAGAGTTATGGATAGTGGGGAATCAATTAACTCCCCCATCGTAACCGTAAGAGGAAAAAACGGAGGCGCGGGCCATACCAGCCGATATAAATACAAGTAAGAGGGGACATTCCAGGTATGGTACAACGTAGTCCTGAAAATCTCAGAGTCCTTTCCTCACCATTTATCATCCTTAGAATATTTTCCATTCTGTGGCTGGAGCCCGCCTCTGACCTAGGCATCGGAGTGTCCCCTGCTGGAGAAAATCCGACCAGGGATTTGTTTTGCAGGTGAACCAGGGAGCAGACCTGCGATCCAGTAGCTTTGCCTGATCGGAAAAGGGATTCTATGCCAATAGATTGGCGCGCCAGGAAGGGGAAGAGAGAGCAACTAAGCATCTACTGTTAGCTCTATTCCTTGAAAAAGGGGAAGTGTAAGAAGTTCTCGATGGCAAGAGAAAAGATTCAGAATGCCTCAGCAAGTCGAAGCGCATTCCCTCTCAACGGGGTGAACCCCCGGTAGGAAACGATATTCCACCTCCCATGCTTGTCGTGGGATAATAGCAGTTTGAGACTCTCCTGAACCAGGTCAACACTCTCACAGCTATGGTTCAGGATTTCCAAAATAAAGCTTTCAAGATGGGCCATCCGCCAGCCACCTCCAGACATAGCTCTCGATCCCAAAGGAAAAGAGTCCCTCGAGAGGGGTCCACCCATCTTTCCCTTCATCTTCGACTCTCTCTTGAGGGCTGAAGTTCAAGAATGCCTAGGCCCACCGATTCACTACAAAGAAGAAAAAGGTCTAGGCAAACTCCCTCTCGTTCCTCTGAAGACTCCACTCCCGTGGGAAATCTACCGAAGCAAGTTCTCCCCGATTACGATGGAAAGTTTAAAGCCCTTGAATCGAAGCTTGCGAAGCTTCGGGAGCGAAGGGACCATAATGATCTAATGGCGTGTGAGCTGCGCCCTCCTTACACCAACCGTATCATGGCTGAAGTTGTTCCTCGGCACTTTAGGGTCTCCTAGATGGAGCCCTATGATGGCACCTCTGATCCTCTTGATCACCTGGACAGTTTCAAAGCCCATATGATGATCCAAGGAGCTTCGGATATGCTATACTGCCTTGCATTCCTGGCCACTCTAAAAAAAGCTGCTCGGATGTGGTACTCGAGCATACGTCCAAGTACCATCGATTCCTTTTCCGAGCTAGAAAAATTGTTTGCCTTGCATTTCAGGACTTGCTGCAAGATCCACCGCAACACCGACACCTTGTTCCTCCTTCACCAGAACGAAAGAGAAAATCTACGAAATTATATCTCCAGATTCATCTCGGCCACACTCGAGATCCCTGATCTCAACGAGCATGTGGCCATGTCTACACTGAAAAAGGAGCTTCGTACGTCCAGGCTCACCTTTTTTCTGGACAAGAAATTCCCTAAAAGCTATGCTGAGCTCCTATCGAGAGCTCAGAAATATGCCAACGCCAAAGAGCAAGCGGCGAACCGACGGTTAGCTGAAGGGAAGCCCCCCTCAAAGAAAAAGAATAGCAGGGGACAAGGCCCCCTGCACCCAACAACAATAACAACAAATATCCCGACCGGCGATGGAGTCACAGACCCAGAGCACCAGGCGAGAGATTCGACTCATATACCCCCCTTAACCTTCCCAAAGAGAAGATCCTATTGGAGATAGAAAAAGAAAACTATCTCCAATGGCCATGTCCCATGAAGGCATCCTCTTCCGTGAGGAAGAGGAACAAATACTACCGATTCTACTGGGACCATGGCCATGATACTGAAGAGTGCATCCAGTTGAGAGATGCTATAGAGGATCTTATCAAAAGAGATTATCTAGGATGGTACGTAGGTCACCAAGGATCTCGATGGAAAGCTACGGTTCTCCAAAGGGCCCCTGAAGAGGCTGAACTGCCGAACCAGAGGCCCACTGATGGAAATGTGGGGATGATACAGACCCACCAACTGGAGAAGAGTCGAAGACGATGCCTCGAAGCGGCTCAAGGACAACAATGCTATACTCTTCTCTGATGATGACCTCGCGGGGGTCCAACTCCCGCATGATGATCCTATTATAATATCGACCGTTGCGGCCAATTATGGTGTAAGCCGTATCTTAGTTGATAATGAAAGTTCTGCGGACATCTTGCTCTACAATGCATTCTCTCGGATGTGCCTACCTAAAAATAAATTACAAAGACCTCCTATATCGCTTACTAGTTTCGGAGGCAAACAGGTCGATGTCGAGGGAGAAATAGTATTGTCTATAACCCTGAGCACTGAACCTCGACAGAAGACACTACCAATCAACTTTATAGTAGTCCGAACCACATCGATCTACAACATGATCTTGGGATGGCCCGCCCTGAACAAATTTCGGGCCATAGTGTCAACTTACCACCTCCTGGTGTGTTTTCCCATCAAGAGTGGCATCGGGGAAGCGAAGGGAGATCAGAGAATGACACGACAATGCTTGATGATCCAAGACAAGCAATATAACAATCCTACAACTTGGGATCAATTAGATCTAAGAGATCCTACTGCAGACTCTGGAGAACCTATGGAGAAGACCGTCCCAGTGCAACTAACTGAAGAAGATCCTACCAGGGTTGTGTAAATCAGAAGCATGCTCGACTAGGAGACCAATGCGAAACTGATCCGTTTCCTTAGAAACAACACTGACGTCTTTGCTTGGTCAGCCTCAGACATGCCAAGGATCCTAGCTGAAGTGATTACTCATCGATTGGAGGTCACCCCTGAATATAAGCTGGTTCGGCGGAAAAAAAGAAGCTTTGTCCCCGAAAGACATAAAGCAATAGATGAAGAAGTGAGCAAACTCCTCAAGGCAGGATTCATTCAAGAAGTCCATTATCCTGAATGGTTGGCCAATGTGGTATGGTGAAGAAAGCCAATGGCAAGTGAAGGATCTACATTGATTATATAGACCTCATTAAGGCTTGCCTAAAAGATAGCTTTTCCCTCTCAAAGATTGACCAACTGGTTGACGCCACCACCGGTCACCAGCTGTTAAGCTTCACAGACAATTTCTTTGGATATAATCATATCCGAATGAATCTCCAAGATGAGGAGAAGATAGCATTCGTCACGGACAAAAATCTTTATTGCTACAAAATGATACTATTTGGGCTCAAAAATGCTAGGGCGACATTCCAAAGATTGATTAATAAGGTCTTCAAAGAGAAATTAGGGAAGAACATGGAGGCCTATGTTGTCGACATGATCGTCAAAAGCATTTTGAGAGAATATCATATCAAGGACTTGAAAGAATTGTTCGATGCCTTACGTTGCCATCGTATGAAGTTGAACCCAACGAAGTGTGCCTTTGGGATAACTTTGGGCAAGTTCTTGGGGTTCTTCATTACCAAGCGAGAGATTGAGGCAAACCCTAAGAAAATCTAGGTCCTTAAAGATATGAGGCATCCATCTTGCAAGAAGGAGATACAACAGCTGACAGAGAGGATCGCTTCCTTAAGTAGATTCATCTCCCGGTCGACCGAGAAATGCCTTCCTTTTTTCAAAGTACTTCGGCAATCTCGAGTCCTTGAATGGATCAAAGACTGCCACATTGCTTTTGAAGAACTGAAGAAGTACTTGAAGACCCCACCTTTTCTTTCTAAACCTCAAGAGGGGGAAGTACTCTACCTATACCTTTTTGCTTTGGATGAAGCAGTCAGTTTGGTCCTCGTCCGAAGAGAGGAAAACGGCTCCTACAAGCCGATCTACTACATCAGCAAAGTCCTGCACGATGCTGAAAGAAGATATTCAAAAATATATAAGCTGATTTACTCTTTAATACTTAAGGCAAAGCGACTACGGTTTTCTTCCATGCCTACGCCATTGTGGTGCTGATTGATCAGCCTCTTAAGGCTATTCTCCGAAACCCTGATACTTTGAGAAGAATAGCCAAATGGACTGTGAAGTTAAGTAAGTTTGACATCGATTTCCAGTCTGATCGGCTATGAAAGCCCAGGTGCTGTCCGACTTCTTGGCAGAGTGCACATGGAAGTCCGAAGATGAAGTGAGTCTGCTCGAAGAAGAGGGAGACACTCTGAAGGATGCAGAGTCTATTTGGGTACTCCATGTAGATGAAGCCTCCAACTCCGCTATATGTGAAGTATGCCTCATACTGGCTGAACCAGATGGGCACACAGTGGAGTACGCACTCCGATTTTCCTTTCGCGCTTCAAACAACCAAGCTGAATACGAAGCCATACTGGCAGGACTCTGAATTGCCAAAAGCCTAGGAGTTCAGAGACTCCAAGTCTTCTTGGACTCCCAGTTAGTGGTGAACCAGGTCAAGGGCAAGTTTGAAGCTAGGGATCCTATGATGATCCAATACCTGGAGAAGGTACAAGCCTTATCCTTTCAATTGGAGTTCTTTGAAATCATCCATGTCCTCGATCGGAGAACTCTCTGGCCGATGCACTGTTTAGGCTTGCCACCACCACTCCAGAGTCCCTCGATCATACCTTCATCGAACATCTTGAAACTCCAAGTATAGTAGAAGAAACTTTGAAGGTGCATCAAATCGAGATCGAGCCCAGCTGGATGGATCCCATCCTTAAGTTTTTAAATGAGGGCATACTGTCGAAAGACAAAGCAGAGAATAAAAGGATCCGCTGGATGGCGTCCCAATACGTCATCTTAGACGGAACCCTCTACAAAAGATCATTCTCCCAACCTTTACTGAAATACTTGGGACCATCAAACGTTGACTATGTTTTGAGGGAAGTCCATGAAGGAAATGTGGTGATCACCTGGGGGGCAGGTCTTTGGCATATAAAATAATATGCCAGGGATACTATTGGCCCTCCATTCAAAATGTTGCTGATCCTACCGTGGTGGCCCGTAGCTCGTGAGCTAGCGCCGGTTCTCGGACTCTCTCACCTCGAGATCTCCAAGCCTCCGGTCCTGCAAAACAAAGTTAGAGACCCAGGCTGGGGATTTCGGCGGGGGCACTCTGACGGTCAAGTTAGAGAGCGGCAAGATGGAACAGGTCCTCTATGGCGGTTTCTCGAAGGATTACCGTGCTTAGAGGAGATGTAGATGAAAGAAGTGTGGGGAAGAGAGGGGTTGAAGCCTGGCTTCCTGTGCTGGGTTCACCGAGCCCATGCCTGAGGACCTCTTGGGGGTCCCAGGATCATTCTCTCGATATTCTTTTTTCCTCCTCCATTTCGATCTACCTTTCTGTCCGCTTTTACTGCCCCTTTTATACCACCGGACCACCTTTGGCCCACGTCCCCTCCTGGAGGCTCCTGGAGATCTCTGAATCTTCCCCTCCCCCTTCTCCTCCAAGTCCGGGAGTTAGGTGGCCAGCATGCCTCGTCCGTCGTGTGTCACAAAAGGGAAAAACTGGCGAGACCTCGAGCCAAGTGCAGGAGCTCTCCTTTTGGGGCATTGACAGTGGGCTTCTAGCATTCCAAGCTCCTATCCATGAGGGTTTTATTTCTCGATCGTGGGGCCTTGCTTATTTGATTTAAACGAGGTCTCACGCACCGTTGCGGGCCCTATTGGCACCCTGTACGAGACATGGCGCATGTCGATTCCAGTGGTGACCTCGTGGCTCGTGTCTCTGCCTCCTTGAGGCTTTGCAGAGTAGGGCTGACTTCGGTCGAGGTAGACCCATCAGGGGGTGCCACCTGGCGAAGGAGCAGGAGGGCTCGGCTCGACCTCGGCACAGGTAGACCCATCTTAGGGTGCCACCTGGTGAGGGAGCAGGGGGCTGCCAGCTTCGGTCGAGGTGGACCCCTCCTCGGTGGATACCTGACAGAGCGGCAGAGAGAGGCTCGACTTTGGCCGAGGTGGACCCGTCTTGGGGTGCCACCTGGTGAAGGAGCAGGAAAGCCCGGCTCGACCTCGGCAGAGGTGGACCCATCTTGGGGTGCCACCTGGCGAGGGAGCAGGGGGCTGCTAGCTTTGGCTGAGGTGGATCCCTCCTGGGTGGACACCTGGCGGAGCGGCAAAGAGAGGCTCGACTTCGATCAAGGTGGACCCGTCTTGGGGTGCCACCTGGCGAAGGAGTAGGAGAGCCCGGCTCGACCTTGGCAGAGGTGGACCCATCTTGGGGTGCCACCTGGCGAGGGAGCAAGGGGCCGCCAGCTTCGGCTGAGGTGGACCCCTCCGGGTAGACACCTGGTAAAGTGGCAGAGAGAGGCTCAACTTCGGCTGAGGTGGACCCGTCTTGGGGTGCCACCTGGCGAAGGAGTAGGAAAGCCCTGCTCGACCTCGGTAGAGGTGGACCCGGCTTGGGGTGCCACCTGGAGAGGGAGCAGGGGGCTGGCAGCTTCGACCGAGGTGGATCCCTTCTGGGTGGACACCTAGCAGAGCGGCAGAGAGAGGCTCGACTTCGACCGAGGTGGACTCGTCTTGGGGTGCCACCTGGCGTAGGAGCAGGAGAGCCCAGCTCGACCTCGATAGAGGTGGACCCATCCGGGGGTGCCACCTGGCGAGGGAGCAGGGGGCTACCAGCTTCGGCCGAGGTTGACCCCTCCTGGGTGGACACCTGGCGAAGTGGCAGAGAGAGGCTCGACTTTGACTGAGGTGGACCCGTCTTGGGGTGCCACCTGGTGAAGGAGCAGGAAAGCCCGACTCGACATCGGCAGAGATGGACCTGGCTTGGGGTGCCACCTGGCGAGGGAGCAGGGGCTGCCAGCTTCAGCCAAGGTGGATCCCTTATGGGTGGACACCTGGCGAAGTGGCAGAGAGAGGCTCGACTTCGACCGAGGTGGACCCGTCTTGGGGTTCCACCTGGCGAAGGAGCAGGAGAGTTCAGCTCGACCTCGGTAGAGGTGGACCCATCTTGGGGTGCCACTTGGTGAGGGAGCAAGGGGCTGCCAGCTTCGGCCAAGGTGGACCCCTCCTGGGTGGACAACTGGCGAAGTGGCAGAGAGAGGCTCGACTTTGGCCGAGGTAGACCTGTCTTGGAGTGCCACCTGGTGAAGTAGTAGGAGAGCCCAGCTCGACCTCAGCAGAGGTGGACCCGTCTGGGGATGCTACCTGGCGAGGTTGCAGGGAGCTGCCAGCTTCGAACGAGGTGGATCCCTCCTGGATGGACACCTGGCGAAGTGGTAGAGAAAGGCTCGACTTCAGCCGAGGTGGACCCGTCTTTCGGTGCCACCTGGTGAAGGAGCAGGAAAGCCCAGCTCGACCTTGGCAGAGGTGGACCCGTCTTGGGGTGCCACCTGGCGAGGGAGCTGGGGGCTGCCAGCTTCGGTCGAGGTGGACCTGTCTTGGGGTGCCACTTGGCGAAGGAGAAGGAAAGCCCGGCTCGATCTTGGCAGAGGTGGACCCGTCTTGGGGTGCCACCTGGCGAGGGAGCAGGGGGCTGCTAGCTTTGGCCGGGGTGGACCCCTCCTGGGTGGACACCTGGTGGAGTGGCAGAGAGAGGCTCGACTTCGGTCGAGGTGGACCCGTCTTGGGGTGCCGCTTGGCGAAGTAGCAGGATAGCCCGGCTCGACCTTTACAGAGGTGGACCCGTCTGAGGGTGCCACCTGGCGAGGGAGCAAGGTGCTGCTAGCTTCGACCGAGGTGGACCCCTCCTGGGTGGACACCTGGCGGGGTGGCAGAGAGAGGCTCGACTTCGACCGAGGTGGACCCGTCTTGTGGTGCCACCTGGAGAAGGAGTAGGAGAGCCCAGCTCGACCTCGGCAGAGGTGGACCCGTCTTGGGGTGCCACCTGGCGAGGGAGCAGGGGGCTGCCAGATTCGACCGAGGTGGACCCCTCCTGGGTGGACACCTGGCGAAGTGGCAGAGAGAGGCTCGACTTCGACCGAGGTGGACTCGTCTTAGGGTGCCTCCTGTCGAAGGCGTAGGAGTTTTGAAAGAAAAAATCTACGTGGCACCGGAAGCATCCGGCTAGGTCTGACACACGTTCCATGTTTGTGATGTAGCCATATCAGTTGCCCCCCATCCCTAGGTCCCATCGAAGCGTCACGGCTTGAGACGTGGGGAGTTAATGCTGAGATGACTTGGAAAGGATGAAAATCCTGTGCCATAATTGCCATGATCACTGCCACCGCTTCTGTCACGTCCGAGACCCTGTGAGAGGCTGCCGCGTGTGCGCGTCTGATGGGCTATTAATATGCCGTTTAGAAAATGAGGTAGTTTCCATCGGACCGAAGCGTCGATGTCAGGTGTTCCTCCACGTGGCGGTCATCCGATGGTCCGGGATGGAAAGAGGCGTACGACTGCTGTTGATTGAGTTTGAAAAGGAGGGAGACTTTTCGGAAATGAGGTCTCTCGACTTTCTCACACCTCACCGGCAGTTGCAGCGATCTCCCTTCATCTCCCAGGGGTTGCCATTCCTTTGGTTCAAAACATCCCGGTGAGTGCTTGTGACCTTTTCCCTTCTTCTTCTATCTCCAGATTCCTCGCTACTTCGAACCCCATTTCCTTCTTGCTTCTTCCTCCTTGATGGTGCGTCGCCATCATGTTTCTTCAAACCCGGACGATGCCGGCCCTTCCTGGTCGAGGACTCCATCGTCTTCCTCCTCAAAGGGGGAAGAGATTCCGGTCGAGGTCCGGAGGCAGTTTCAGCCTGGAACTTTTACCATAGGTATCCCTAGGGGTCCTAGGTCTCACCCTGTAGTCTCTGCACATCCCATTTCTTCTCTTCCTCCTCCAGTGGTGGAGGTCTCCTTTTCTGGTCCCTCTGGTTATGCCTCGACGATGACCGGAGATGATCTTTCCTGGATCCGGGATATGTATGGGGTTCCGGGTTCAATCCGTCTCTCCCTCTCAGGACCTAGAGACCGAGTAACCTCGAGTGGCCCTAGGAGGGTCACCTTCTATGAAGACTTCCTTGTTGGGGGTCTTCGTTTCTCCCTTCATCCCTTCTTTCTTTCCTTTCTCAGTCACTACCGTCTTGTCCCGGCCCAGTTGGCTCCCAATGCCATCCGGGTCATCTTTGCTTTCGTCGTCTTCTGTCACTTTCACGGGTTCGTTGTCCATTTCTCCCTTTTCAGGGCCCTCTTTACCCTGAAACGCTACTCTGCCGATGATGGTTGGTGGTATATTTTATCCTGGCCTAGGTGCCTTAGGTTCGACCTCCCTTTATCGATCAGGGACTGGAAGAACCGCTTCTTTTTGGCCTCGATCGAGGACGTCGACTGGGCCTGGAGTGAGCCGGACCGGTAGCCGAACCGGAACTCCCAGGTTGAGTCGGCGAACCAAGAAGTCTACACTCAGATGCTGGGTGAAGTGGTCCCAGCTCTCGATGTTCTGCTTTCAGAGCAGAATTTATTCAAGGCAGGGATCAGCCCCATCTGGGAGTTGGGTGAGACCTCGGATCTCCTTCTTTCATTTTCATTTTCTGCTATGCACTTCTTTTCTTTTATATTGGCCTAACTGTCTTTTTTCTTTAGGTATGAAGTTCTCCATCGAAAGCCTGATGGAGGGCACCCGGAAGAGGGACATCGCCGAGGGGGCCCAGGAGGCTCCAGTAAAGAGGGCTCATACTGAGGCGAGCCAGGGGCCCGTGCCCACTCCTGCCTCTTCCGACCCTAGTATAGCGGGTCCTGCTTCCAGGCCGACTCAGTCCCATGTGCCTGATGCCCCTATCATCGAGCTCGACAGGGTAGAGGGAGAGAGGATGCCGGAACCCCCTCGGGCGATGCCTGCTCCAGTTGCCGCGCCGGTCATCTCCATGGTGGCCACCAGGGCGACGGTAGCCCCACCGATGGTTGCATTGCTTGGTGAAGGGATGGCCACCTAGCCTACTGCCGATGCCCACATTCCACCCCCAAGTCTCACCGCCAGCTCCTCCGTCATCCGCGACCAAGGGCTCGCGGAAAGGGTGATGGAGTTTGCCAGCACCTCCCGGGATCGTCGTCTGAGGGGCGGCAAAGACTATGCTGACGTGCTACTAGGGATCCTCCCCCTACTCTTCACAGTTAGTCCCGAGCTCTCCTCTTTTAAAGTTCTAGTTGGATCTTATTGACATCTCATCTCTTCCTTAGCACAGATCGGGACCGATGTTCTGCTGCTGAGGAACTTCCTCTCGGGCTACGCCAAGAAGGATGCCAAGAAGGAGAAGAAGCTCGACAAACTCACAGTCGACGTGAAGGACCTCATGGAAAAGGGGGTCAAGCTACAGGGGAACAACCAGGTGCTGCGAGTAGACCTGGGTCGCACCGAGGGGCGCGTGAGGGAGCTCGAGACCTCTTTGTTGGAGGAGAGGATCTCGAACCAGCACTGTGCTGAGGACGACGTGACGGAGATGTCACGCCTTAGAGCTCAATCCCGGTCTCTGGAGCGCTGGGTTGAGGAGGTCCTCAAAAAGCTCAGCGCAGCCAAGGTGATGCAGGACGAAAGCCCTGATGCGATGCAGAAGTAAATTAAGACTAATTCCTTTTGTTTTTTTTTTTTTATATTTTCAGAAGTCGGTTTTGACTCAAATGAAAGTTAAACTAAATTGAAAGAAACTATATAATAATTGAAAGCACAATTCAAAGAAACTAGATTATCAGAGTAGTTCAGAAGTAAAGGATCGCTGGGGGTTGAGAAACTCCCAGACCTAGGATTTCACTCTGAACTTTCAACAGGACAGAACTAAAGAGAAGGGAAGGGTTATGTACCAGGCAGTGATCTTCACAGAGTTTGGTGGAAGGACTCTCTCGAGCAGATTGTTGGATCCTCGGATTCGGATATCTTCACAATGGATCCTCCAATACTGGTCCTTTGATAGAGTTGGCTTCTCCTGAACTCAGGATCTGGGAAAGAAGAAGAACAAGTTAAGGAACCAGATACTCAAAGAAAGGATTTACCAGATAGGAAGAACTTGAAAAATTGATGTTGCTGAAATCCTGATTCTCTTGGATGCTGATCTGACTTCCTCTGGGATTTGCTCTGTATTCGAAGTAGCCGATCTGGACCTGGATGCTGGTGGTCGGCCTCTACTTGGAAGAGAGGGGCCATGAGATGATGAGGTAGATTAGGATTTGGATGATTGGTGGAATGAAGAAGATGATGGCGGCTAGGGTTTGGAATTGAAGTGGCTAACCTAGGGTTTTGGTAGGGTTTTGGGGTTGGAGATCTCACACCTCCTCAAGGTTCCTAGGGAACCCGGATTTACTCCCTCACGGAGCTCAACACCTGAATACAAGTGCGGAAGAGAGAAACACAAAGTTTCTCACACATAAATTGATTTCATTCATCAGTTGTTTTAAAACTTACAAGAGGGGTTTATTTTATAGGTCTTTACAAGAGGTCAGGGTTTTACATCTTCCCATGTGAGACTAATAGGATGGATCCTCAAATTAGGCTTGTAGAATCAAATCCTTCTCATATGGCCGGCCAAGAGCTTCCATAAGCGTTGATTGGTGGCTCCAAATGGTAAGTAGGTGGCGCCTCCTAGCCTTGCTCTTCAGGAAATTTTTTTTTTCCTTCCATGCTTGGTTTTATTTGGAAGTATTTGGGCGCCTCCTAGTCTTGCTCCACAAGTTTAGGCTTCTTCCTTTCATGGGTCAACTCTTTTGGACACCTCCTTTTCTTTCTCCCCAAGTCATGGCTCTTCCCAACTTTGCTTTGGTCTTTTTAGGCATGGATTGGGCGCCCCCTTGAAGTGCTCCCCAAGAAATGCCTCTTTCCTCCTTTAGCTTGGCCTTTTAAGGTATATATGGGGCGCCTCCTTGATTTTGGCTTCAAGAAAAATTCTTGCTCCCTTGGGTGTGGGGACCAAGACACTGGGATGGAGATGTGGCACCCCCTGGACTCTGGCGTGTGGCACCCACTTACTTGAGCCTGGGAGAAAAATGTGGCACCCTGGACCTTGACTTGAAAAAGGTGGCATCAAACTGGAGAAGACCTAGGCCACTACTAGGATTTGTACTGAGTCAACATGACTCAACAAAATTTAAATTGCAGGGAAATACAGACTCAAGACTAAAATTGAGTTGACCAAGTCAACCCTTATTACAAAACCAGAAAACCCTAATTCTTCGGGCAAGGTCAATCAGAGATCCAGATGGAGCCCTGAAGTCTTCTTCTGAGTCTGGTGCCCGCACCAATTCTCCCGGGATGGGAGGAACTCGACCCTGTCGAGTATGGATCAAGCTGGCTCTGGTATCTCTCCAAGAGGTCTGGGTCCAATTCTTGTAATTCTTCTCGGGAGATCCAAGAGTCATCAGAATCTGGCCTTCCTTACCAGTGGACCAAGTATCTTTGGTATCCTCGATTACGAGTAGAGATAACCTGATCATCCAGGATCTTTTCAATCTGCTCTTTCCTCACAGGCCAGTTTGTTGGTGGACACACAGGGTCGGGATCACTCTCAATAACAGGATTAGGTTTCAAAGGCTTACTAGGAATCACAGCTGGCTCCCTATACTCTACTAAATCTGTAATGTTGAAAGTAGAGCTATTGCCTAGTTCTGGAGGCAACTCGAGCACATAGGCATTGGATCCTACTCTCTTCTCTACTCTAAATGGTCCAGCTCCTTTAGCATGTAACTTTCTAACGGTTCCAGGAAAAACCCGCTCAGGCCTTAACCTAATCATTACATAGTCTCTCTCAATAAAAGTTTTGACTCGTCTTTGAGAATTAGCCAACTTCTTATAAGTTTCATTACTTAAAGCTATTTTGGCATGAATTTCTTTATGCAAGTCCTTTACATGCTATGCAAGTGCATCAAGAGACTTGTATGTGTGGACTAATAGTGAAATCAGATCAAGTGGTGTGTGAGGCTTGTATCCATGAACAATTTCAAAGGGACTCTAGCCTATAGACCTATTGATCAAAACATTGAATGCAATTTTAGCCCTGGACAAAATACAAATCCCAATTCCTGGTGCTCTCAATCAAACCAAAATCTGAGCCAAAGCCTAGTAAAGGGTCAAGAAAAACTAAACTAGACTGACGACGCATTCCTAAAGAATGGACTTTATTCCAAAGGAACCCTAGGTCTAAACCTAACAAACTATGGCTCTCTAAGTTTGACCTTGGGTCGGAGGATGGTATGCAGAGCATGAAAACTTATCATGGGTGCCTAGTAGGTGCCATAAGGTCTTCCAGAAGTAGGTGGCAAACCTAATAGATTCTGACACGTGGTTCACTCTAAAGACTTCGACAAAGTATACTTGGATGGTGTAAGAAGCATTGGAAGTCCTAGAGAAAGGGAGGAGATATGAGGTGGAGTCTCAAATTACCTGTTGACTAAAGGTGGTGACCTGAAGGTTTGAATGGTGATCTATGAGTGTCAACTGGTCATCCTTACGAAAGGAAAAGTTTGCTACTCCCAGGAATGGATCAAGAGATGGTTCGGGAAGTAGCCTAGGACATGTGATTGCAACAGTTAAGGTTTGTTCTCTAAGCAAATAATGATCCACTTTCTCAAGAACTAGATTAGAGAATGATTCATGAAAGGGCCTATGGATGATGACCTCAAGACTTGAAATTTGACCTATGGGTGCGGAAAGGTATACTCTATAGAATGGTAGGTCAGTCATGCGAAGGAAGGGGTCTGGGGCCATAAGGAGGACTTCTACAGGACTGGGTGAATCAATCCGCTCAAGACAAGGATGTTCAACTGAGATTATGGGAGAGACCTTAGTGGCTGGGCATGGGACAAGGTCCAATTGTAAGAGGCTTGATTCAGTCATCCTAAGGAGAGGATTTACCATAGGGTGGGCAAACTTAAACAGTTCAGTGCAAAGATCTTCAATTGGTACTTGGGGAATAACTATCATTAGAGGATACGAACTGATAGCTCGGGCTAACACTATGAGTTCTTCCTGGGGGTATTTGACTAAAGGAACCTGGTTCTCACAAATCTCTTGAATTTCTGAACTAGGTCCTACCACTTGGTTGCTTTCCAAGGTCTCCTCAGGTAAGGAACCAATAGTATCGATGTCACGTTCTTCAAGTTCTTCCCCCTCATATTCATCAACTAGACTCAAGCCAGTATCATATACTTCCTCAATGCCATCTTCTATGGGTTTCGGGTCAGTGGTAATCGGGTCAACTGATTTTGGGCTTGTCATACCTAACCCTTCTTCCTCATTGGTATCCTTCTGGTCAAGAGGTGACACAAGTGGAAATTGACAAACAAAAGTCTGGTTCACTACGGGTGTCGGATCAATCGAAACTTGACTCAAGTTGGTAGATGTTGGCTTTAAGTCCAAAGTACTTGATTGGTTATATCTTAAAGACCACTCATAGTCTTGGGCTTCTTGGTAGGCTCGGTCTAACTTATTAGTCTTTTCAAGGCATAGCTTCCTATAAATGTCTGGGTGTAACCCAACCCTAAACCTCGATGTGATCTGAGCTTCGGTCTCAATGGTATTGCATTTCATGTCATACCACTGGAAGTCCTCGATATATTTAGACACAGGCCTATTACCTTGTCGCAATTGGTACCATTGGTCTAAAAGTCTTTTCTCATAGGATCTACCTAGGTACCTATCTCTCAACTTACTTCTCATATCTCTCCAAGTATATATTTCCTCTTTTCTTTGATAACACTCACGCTCAATAGCATACCAATGCGACCTAGCATGTTTGGTGAACTTGGTTTTGGCCAACCTAACTTGTCCTAATTTCGATATGTTAGTGCACTCAAAATACCGATCCATTTGTTCTTCCCACTTAATATATGTCTCTTGTCATCCATCAAAAGTGGGTGCATAAGGTTCGGTGTTCCTAACGGGTCCCTTTTCTGAGTCAACCAAGTATGGATATAGGCTCCTAGGGTTATGCTCGGGATCACGGTATAAGGTCCTCCTAGGCTCCTGGCATGGGTGAGGTTGGGGCCTATTAAATTTTGGATGAGGGATCCAATTTAGATGTCTACGTTTCTCAAGTCCCTGGGCTCGGTCTCTAAACTGGGCAAAACCCTCATTCATATCCTGACTCAATTTGGTCATACTTTCGGTAAGAGTTCTAATCATGGCCTCTAAATCAGGTTGGGTTTGACCAGGTTGGTAGGATACTCCATTCCAGGTAGACATGATGATGCAAGCAAACACACCAAATGAGACTCGACTGAAATGACTACGGGCTAACTAGACCTAGAGCCCAAACTAGATGCCCAATCAGAGTGGCAAGCTAGCCTGTAGTAACTCGGGACTCAGCCAGGCAGGTGTAAGGGGAGTGTTAGGTCCCTAAATGCCAATCCTAGACACCAATCAGAGATTGGCCAGGTAGGTAGACCAGCACACAAGCCTTTCGGGATAGAATCCCTGAACCACCATTCTAGACACTGAGTACAAAGCACACACAGAGTAACTAGACAAACTGACTCAACATTAGCCTAGACCCGACTTGTTGGTGTCCCTAGCCCACTAGGGCAAATTAAGTCTAATAAATTTTAAAATTAGGCTTAGGATTGAATGAATGGGTGATGGTTTTGGGCTAAGGAGAGGTTATCAACTCCTCCCCTTATCTTAGATGCTCAATTGCCCTTAAGATGAATTAGGAGATGATCACTCAAAAAATTGAATTGCAGAAACACAGAAACAGAATTGCTGTAATTTAACTCTCAAAAATTTTATAGAAACCAATAAATTACAATAAAATTATGTAAAATATTTTCAATAATACTGGTTCCAGAAAAACAAAAATCATATAATTTAGAATTACCTGTAATGAGAAACAATTCCTTCAACAGGATAGTTACAGACTGAAAACAGAATGCTTCCCCCGTTTACAATTCCTGCTATGAAGTTGTAACCCAGCGGATCCCCTACACGCCCTAGGAACACCCCATGGAATGGAAAGAGGAGGCTTGCACCTCGCTTCGTTCCTAGGACCGGACGTCCTGGGGAGTCTACTTCGAGCAGACAAAGTAAAAAAGAGAGACACTCAAAACATGCAAGCAAGTCAGAAACCCTAGACAGGGCTCTGATACCAAAATTGATGCAGGACGAAAGGTCTGATGCGATGCGGAAGTAAATTAAGACTAATTCCTTTTATTTTTTTATTTTTTTATATTTTCAGAAGTCGGCTTTGACTCAAATGAAAGTTAAACTAAATTGAAAGAAACTATATAATAATTGAAAGCACAATTCAAAGAAACTAGATTATCAGAGTAGTTCAGAAGTAAAGGATCGCTGGAGGTTGAGAAACTCCCAGACCTAGGGTTTCGCTCTGAACTTTCAACAGGACAGAACTAAAGAGAAGGGAAGGGTTATGTACCAAGCAGTGATCTTCACAGAGTTTGGTAGAAGGACTCTCTCGAGCAGATTGTTGGATCCTCGGATTCGGATATCTTCGTAATGGATCCTCCAATACTGGTCCTTTGGCAGAGTTGGCTTCTCCTGAACTTCGGATCTGGGAAAGAAGAAGAACAAGTTAAGGAACCAGATACTCAAAGAAAGGATTTACCAGATAGGAAGAACTTGAAAAATTGATGTTGCTGAAATCCTGATTCTCCTGGATGCTGATCTGACTTCCTCTGGGATTTGCTCTGTATTCGAAGTAGCCGATCTGGACCTGGATGTTGGTGGTCGGCCTCTACTTGGAAGAGAGGGGCCGTGAGATGATGAGGTAGATTAGGGTTTGGATGATTGGTGGAATGAAGAAGATGATGGGCGGCTAGGGTTTGGAATTGAAGTGGCTAACCTAGGGTTTTGGTAGGGTTTTGGGGTTGGAGATCTCACACCTCCTCAAGGTTCCTAGGGAACCCGGATTTACTCCCTCACGGAGCTCAACACCTGAACACAAGTGCGGAAGAGAGAAACACAAAGTTGCTCACAAAGAAATTGATTTTATTTATCATTTAAATTCAAGAGTTACATAGAGTTGAATATATAGACATAACAAAGAAATAAAATTTTATACACTTTCCATGTGGGACTAATAGGACTAACCCACACTTTAGGCATCAAATTCTCTTCCCAAGACTCCTTCCATGAGTGGGCAGCCCAAAAACTCCAAGAAAACTTGAAAATCATCTCCAAATGGTAGGTTATGGGGGTGTCTCCTAGTATCTCTCCATGAATCAAGGATTTTCCCTTCATGGTTTGGCTCTTTTGGACACCTCCTAGTCTTGCTCCATAAGTTTAGGCTTCTTCCTTTCATGGCTTTGGCACTTTTGGAAACTTTTGGGTGCCTCCTTGATTTTCTCCCCAAGACATGCTCTCTTCCCTTTTATAACTTGGATTTTTATGGAACATTGTGGGGCACCTCCTTGATCCTCTCTTCAAGAAAAATTCTTGCCATCCTGGCTTGGGTTTATCTGGAAAGAAGTTGGCTCCTCCTTGGATTGAGGTATCTTGATGGATTTCTCCCCCAAGTGGTGCAACAAAAAAAGAACCTGCTTACTTGAGGCGTGGGGACCAAGGTACACTGGATGGAGATGTGGCAGGAAGTGTGGCACCCACTTGTAGCTGGAAAATGTGGTGCCCTATGGCAAAGGGAATGACACCTACCTGGGCCTTGGACTTGGACTGAGTCAACATGACCCAACAAAAATTGAAATGACAAAATTACAGACTCAAAATTGAGTTGATCAGGTCAACCCTTATTATAAAACCAGAAAACCCTAATTCTTCGGGCAAGGTCAATCAGAGATCCAGATGGAGCCCTGAAGTCTTCTTCTGAGTCTGGTGCCCGCACCACTAGCGAAGGAGCAGGAGAGCCCGGCTCGACCTCGGCAGAGGTGGATCCATTTGAGGATGCCACTTGGCTAGGGAGCAAGGGGCTGCCAGCTTCAGCTTAGGTGGACCCCTCCTGGGTGGACACCTGGCGGGGTGGCAGAGAGAGGCTTGACTTCGGTCGAGATGGACCCGTCTTGGGGTGCCACCTGGCGAAGGAGCAGGAGAGCCCAGCTCAACCTCGATAGAGGTGGACCCATCTTGTGGTGCCACCTGGTGAGGGAGCAGAGGTCTGCCAGATTCGGCCGAGGTGGTCCCCTCCTGGGTGGATACCTGGTGAAGTGGCAGAGAGAGGCTCGACTTCGGCCGAGGTGGACCCGTGTTGGGGTGCCACCTGGTGTTGGAGCAAGAGTATTGAAAGAAAAAATCCACGTGGCACCGGAGGCATCTAGCTGGGTCTAACACACATTCCACGTCAGCGATGTAGCCATATCATAAAATGATTCAGCCGACTTTGTTCGGAGATGTGATCAATGCCAGAGGTATGCCAATATTCAAAGACAGCCAGCGAGTCATTTAACCCAGTTGACGGCACCCTGGCCCTTCACCTAATGGGGCATGGAAGTCCCTCATTGTGGCAATCGACTACTTTACTAAGTGGGTCGAGGCCGAACCGTTGGCTCACATCATGGAAGGCAAAGTTAAGAATTTTGTCAAAAATTTTATCATATTTTGGTTCAGAATTTCACATATAATTATCATCGACAACGGGAGGCAATTTGATAATGCTAAGTTTAAAGACTTCTGCACTCGGTATCATGTGCAACACTGGCTGACCTCAATCCCCCATCTGTAATCTAATGGAGAGGCCGAAGTGACGAATCGGATCATTCTCCATGGCCTAAAGACTTAGTTAAACACTACCAAAGGACTTTGGGCAGAAGAGCTGACCTCCATTCTCTGGGCATATAGGACGACCCCAAGAACGGCCACTAGAGAATCTCCGTTCAACTTAGCATACGGTACCAAAGTAGTCCTCCCTATCGAATCTCCCTCCAATCTTTGAGAATCGACAAGTATGAAGAGCCTGAGAACTCCGATCGCAGAAGAGTTGACTTGGATCTACTGCCGAGCACCAGGCTCCAAGTCCAAATGAAAATGATGACATATCAACAATAGTCGCCAAATATTACAACTCTAGAGTAAAGGAGCAGATCTTCCGTACTGGAAACATGGTGCTGCGAAGAACTAAAGTGTCCAGGTCGACGGAGTAGGGAAAGCTCTCCCCCAATTGGGAAGGACCATACCAAGTCGAAGAAGTCGTTCATCCAGGAACGTATCGACTCAAGACCCTGGATGGCATTGTCTTATCCTGGCCCTGGAATGTACAAAACCTTCGCACGTACTATTAATAAACAGACCCCAGAGACTTTTTTGAAAATCTGCTCAAGTCGAAATAGCCCATCATCCTAGTGGCATAACAATGGTCTCAATAATTCGTTCAACAGAATCAACCAAAAGTGCAAAGGTGGGTCTGATCCACTCGCCTTATAGGTATGCCCGACGAGCACAACGGACAGCCCAATCAGGCTGCCGGATGAGCAAAGGCGCAGGGATGGTTCATACAACCTACCCTACGGTGAATTCGAAGATGCGCCGAGGCGGGCCTAACCAACCTACCTTATACTAAAGAAGGTGTAGGGAAAGTTCAAACAACCTACCCTACGGTAAATCCGAAGACGTGCCGGGACAGGCCTAATCAGCCAACCTTAGTTTCGACAGGGATGCACAGGGATGGCACAGACGCCTTACCCTACAGTAAATCTGAAGACGTGCTGAAGTGGATCTACATCACTCACCCTGTCAACAACAAACACTTCATGAGATGGTTCAATCGATTCCATCCCATTAGCAAATCTCTAATGGCTCTGCAAAGTCTATACTTCATAGTATTTTAAGGTACACCATTCACAGAGAAAGAAAGAAGAGGGAAGAAAGTCAATTTCTTCATTGCATTTTTCAAAACTTTACAAAAAAAAAAGAGAAAAGAAGAAGAAAAGAAAAAAGAAAACATATCAGATAACAGGAAAGTAGATTTAAAGACCACCTGCCAGCCCTTTCCCATGCCGGTGGGGGGTGTCAAAGTTCTGAGAGGAGGACGGGAAGGCCCCGGAGTTCCCTTCTGATTTAGACTTTGACTCCTCTTGGAAGTCGGAGTCATATTCATGACCGGGAAAGGGGATAGAAGGCCTAATGTTTTCCAGGCTCTTTAAATGATTGAACATGAAAGCCTTGTCACAGTGCTCCTAGAACCCCTGGTGGTAAGAGTCCAGAATCACCTCGGCGACCTCGTCCTTATAAGTAGATGATTCCAGGAAATTCGAGACGGCCTCCGCCGCCCTCTTTTGGGCCTCTTCCGCCTCTGTAGCGGCCTCCTCAACTCGAGCCTTGGCCTCCTCCAGGCGGGCCTCTAGGACCCAAACCTTCTTCTCCAAGCATGCATTGGCCCCCTGCAAGTCATCATCGTCGCTTCCTCGGAGAGCCTTCATGCTGGGCTCACACTTTGCTTGAGAACTGGAAGCTCCCTTCTTCACCATCTTTCGAAGATCAGAAATGTTAAACTTCATTTCAGTGATGTGCTAAGGGAAGGAGAACAACTTTCAAATGGGAGCCTGAAATTTTGATGGCCTATGAAAGGGAAGAACTGGGTCCTATTTAAAGGGATCTTGTGCCTACGTATGGTCATAGAAAAATGCGCTACACATCTTTCCCCAGGCTCGCTGGGAGGAGCCACGCATCGAAACGATGCCTCGAAACCCAAGTGGCCACTCTAGGAAAGGTGCAATCGCCAATAACTGCTCTCCAGGATAGAGATCGACAGTGCTTCGAACCTAGAATGATCTCTCTCGAACGGTTACAACATCAATGGCCATTTCTTGAAAAGGAAAAATCTGGACGCACTTAAGACGCGTGAGGATGTGACCGATTGAATATCTGCGCACTTGACACGGATAGCAAAAAATATGCTTAATGTCTTCTAACAGACCGCCAATGACAAAGCAACATTTGTCCGCTACACTATCACCGATGGAAAAGGACAATAATAGAGGATGGTCAACATTGACTCAACTGAGGTTAATCTCGGTTCTGACCTGAACAACCGTGCTAGAGAAATCAGTAATCGCATTATGACCCCACTTTGGAGTTCATCTTCAACCAAGCCAAGAACATTGGCCCGAATTGGCCATGTCATCGGCTCATCCACAAGAAAAGAGTCAACTCAAAAAAGACTTGTTAGAAAAAGAATTAGTCATTTATTTCAAGGATAAAAAATCCACATCCAGGAGGAAGACATTACAGATAGCTGAAAAAAAGAAAAATATAGCAACTTTATTTCCTACCAATCTCTTCAACTGCCGAAACAAGAGCAAGGGTCAACACCGCAGGCCGAACCTTGGAGTCCTCAGCTTCATCCTCCAGAATGACAGCCAAGGACAAATCCAGGTTGGGGTAAAGTTTCATAATTTTATCCAGGCAATTGGCGTAACCCGAAGAGTAGCCCTCCGATGCAGCTTTACATGCCTCATCTTTGAAGGCCTGAGAACTTTTGTAAGCCTCAATGGTCTCGGAAGACCTCTCTTCGGCCTGCGCAACCCTTTGGATGGCCATTGAAAGGCTTGTCTCCAATTCATCGATCCTTCTCTCCAATTTGGCCTGATGAGACTTCAGTTCCCCAGCATCCTGGAGGGTTTCCCTCAGCAACCATTCAAGAGAAACTATCTTCCTCCTCCTCTCCTGTGCAATGATTGCCACTTCGGCCACCTGCACCTAAAGAGTACCCAGCTATCTTTTCACGACATCATTCGAAGCAACAGCCTTGACCATCTCTTCTTCTGTGGCGGTCTGAAGCCTTTCAGCAATATGTTTCTTAGCTACAGCCAAGGCCATTCGACTTCAGAGGTCCTCGCTAAAGCTGATGGATTCGTGGGTGCCTTTCTCCAGCAAAGAAAGGTCGCGAGAAATCTACAGAATAGGAAATGCATACAAAGTCAGTCTAGCTGACGAACGCGAACAAGTGACACACATGCCGGAGGATACCTATTGTATCCCAAGGAGGATAAGAAAAGGATTCCCAGACTCCTACCTCCCGGTTCTAGTGGCAGGTGTGTCGCATCCCATCAGCTCTCTTTCTCCCATGACCGGAGCCGCAGGCTTGGCATCTTCGACGTACTAGGAAACCCCACCAACATCTCGTGGGCTTGAACTCTTAGATGGCCCAACCGGCACAGCCCTCCTGGGAGAAACCGGTTCCTCCCCTGAGGAAGGACCTATCTTGATAGGATCACTACTGCCGGCCTGGGTGCACGGCAATGCTAGCACACACCTCCGCCTCCGATCTGATCTCCTCACCTGGAAGCCTCTCATTGGCCTCCCCTTTGCCACCCGCCTGAGCTATGCTAGGTTCAGCCTCATGTCATGGCAAACCCTCAGAGCGGTGTGAAGATGAGAAGATGGGAATGGTGTTGGAAATGGCGTTACCATGAAAGAATGGTAGTCAATCCAAGGAAATCCTCTTCCTTATATCGAGATTGGCCTTATATCGAGACTGGCGAGGCTTAGGCCAAATGTCCTCATTTACGGCAGGCTCCCGGGCATGCCATGCATGATTGCCCTAATAAATCAGGACCTCAACTGGTGTGTTGGGAGGGACCACTAAAAAGCTGCAACCACGATGATTCATGTTCCCAAGCATAGTCATTATGGCCCTGATCACACCATCTCTCCAGGCAACAGCGTGATAGTCACCAAACCACTGGTAAGCCAGTAAGCCAGAAGTTCCCCTCACGTAGGAACTTCCATACATATTCTAAGGTCCAAAGGAGGAACCCACGTTCAGAAAAATTGACTTAACAAAGGGCTGCATGATTCAATCCATTGCCAAAACCAATGGCCCTTCCAAAGCCCAATTCGAAGATTCTACACTTGGAAAACCCCATAGCATCCAGCATTCACAATAAGGTAAATATTCATTAAGTCAAGAAGATTCGTTGATTACATTCCAAGAGAAGGAAAAGAAGAAATACAAGTGCAAGGCTTGAAGCCTGACAAACCTTTACGGATTAGTTAAGGAAGACCCAGCATTGGCAGAATGAAGTATCTCCTCAATCTGGGCAGAGATGATTTCCTCTACCTGGGCCAGAGCCGGAGAACCTTCGGTCTGGACCACCCCTTCAGCCTGGGTCATAATTGCTGTGCTGGCCATGGCCAACCACTCAGCTACAACCAGGACTCCTTCGCTTCGACTTTGCATCTCCTTGATCTCATCAGGAGTCCCGACCCCTTCCTCTTCTTCCTCCTTGATATCAAATGTGGAGATACTAGAAAGATCAAGATTGGGGAAGGCCACGCTGATCTTCGCGAGTCCATCATTGAAGCCATGTTGATAACTGTACAAGCTCGCTTCATTCATTTCCATCTGGAACTGTGAAGACTTTCTAAAGTCTTCAACAGCCTTAGCCGCTTGATCTCTCAGGGCTTCAGACTCCCTCATGACCGCTTCGGCCTTCAGAGCTGCCTCTACAGCTCTTGAAGATGCCTCTTTGGCCCTCTTGGTTGCCTCCTCAGCCATCCTGGTTAGGTCTTCAGCCCTCTCCTGATTCTCTTTAGCAGAATGCTCCAAGGAGTCAATCTGCCTCTTATTTCTCCTCAACTCCACCTCCTACTCCAAGATCGTCAAGTGAGCATTCTTCAGCTCACCCTTCAGACCCCGAACTTCGGCATCCACGTGAGCGAGCTGATTCTCCATGGATTGCTTCAGTTCCTCGACCACTTTCCTCTCGACCTTGGCTACTTGGAGCTCCTCCTTCAAGCTATGAATGAGGCTATCAATGCTCCCCAGGCCTTCTTCCAGAAAAGTAATGTCGTAGACCAGCTACACCAGCAAAACAAGGTGTGAGGCTAGTCACGAAGTGAACGACCCATCGAACAAGAGAGAGACGATAAAAATCTCACCTGTTGCAAGGAAGAATAGGTAGAATTAGACACCTTGGAAAGGCTCCAACCCCGGACGACTGCCAAATCATGAGGCAACAAAGTATCTTTTAGTGCCCACTTAGCAACGATAGGGACAAAAAGACCCCCTATGGGGGAGAACCCCGAAAAGTCCACAGGGCGACTTCTACTTAGAGGAACCCCCCGGACGGATTCCTCCTTAAGTTGCGATGCCTTGCCCCTATCCATCATAGGGGGGCAAGGCGGTGGTGCATCGACCACCGAAGACGGACTCTCCCTTATCTGAACTGGAGAGTTGATCGTTAGCAAAGACTCAACCGACAAAGGCCCTCCTGGAGCCTCCATCATCGATATCCCATCTCCTCCAAACATTCCTCTGGAGGACGAGGCACTTCTGCTTCTACTAGGATCCTCTTCCTGGATTTTCTTCCGGACCTCTAATCCTGAGGGGGGAGCCTTGGTCGTTGTCCTCTTGGAAGATTGATGGATCCAGCACAAATCAGGCCTCATCTCATCGCCTGCCAACAAAAATACCTTTCAAAATCAACTAGATCACAAGGAAAATGAAAAAGGGGGAATCAAGAACCCCTACTACTTATACCTAATACCGAGGACCCGCTAATCCCCACAAGATGGAGGTTTCTCTCCTCCAATAGTTCAAGGATGGAAACAGCCTTTGAACTAGACAGCAAGGTGTAATCAAGTTGGTCGACAGCTAGAACCTTTTTCCCAGCATTAGCATCCAAACATGGTTCCCTCTACTCATTACTGAAATCCCACGATTTAACGAAAAAGACAAAAACAAAATTGGGCTTCCATCCATGAATGGCACTAGGCATGTCCTTCATGATCTTGCTGCCAGGCCGAGGGCCGATGACCCACCATCCATGGTCGTGAAAATCTCTCTTGAGCACGAAGAGGGAAGTAAATAAGTTGGTCTCAGGCCTCACATTAGCTATATGACATTGGACCAAGAACCCGCAAACATTCTGAATACTGTTCGGAGTCAACTGCGTCGGCACAACTTGGTACAAGCAAAAGATCTTGACGAAAAAAGGGTGCAGCGAAAAATGAAGACCAGCCTTGAGGTGGTCTTCTTACACAGCAATGCACCTAATGGAAGGTTTGTGTACCCGCTCTTCTGATGTTGGGAGAATCAAAGGAAACTCTTCGGGGATATGATAATGCTCCCGCAGATAAACTATTTTCCTGGGTGAAATCCTAGCTCCGGATGCACTACATCTCCAGTACCTGAAGACCTGACCTCCCCCCTCGAGCTCCCACGATCTTGGCCATGATTAGGAAAAGAAACAAGGAAGCAGGGGAAGGGTCATACCTGTGGAAGAGACGGATGGTCAAGACGGGAAAAGCTAGACCAAATGCGAGAGCAAACAAAAATGGAGAAGCTTTTTCAGCCAGTCCTTTCTTTTCCCTTATAAAGGGATAGAAGGACTCCAGAATGATGCCTCGATAGAAGAGGACATCTTCCTAAGCCCGCCATGGATGATGGAGATAGATGCGAAGCCCCAAACAGCCCCAGGCTGATTTGACACGTGAATGACCAAAGGTCGTGATCCACACGATGCCAACCAATGGCAAAGATGGGGCTCACATCTTTTTTAGAGGACAGGAGGAGAGTACGATCTCCATCCAAATCCCAACAAAAGGATTGGCTAAGCCACCGTGAAATAGAAAAAAGGAAAATCAACCTCCTGCTCCACGTATTTTTTTTCCATACTCCAATCAGGAGATGATAACTGTCCACTTCCTGATCCTCAAATCAATCAGTAGTTATGGCGAACGATCAAATCAAAAATTTCATGATCATCAGCCACACCTTCCCCAATGAAAATGATAAACCAACGATACTCTCACTCTTCAAGATAGGCCATCGCTTCGAAAAGTGCGAGTGGGGGGCAACTGTTGGGATATACCGGTTCAGGTGTAGACCCACCACTGGTTCAACAGCTCGTATGCTTCTTCCAGAACCAGCCATATCGAACCGATACATTTGGAAGAAGCCAAATGGTTAACAGACAAGACAAAGACACAACTACCAGCTTCAGCCAAAGAGTCAGTCTTCGATTCCAGCTGAAGATATGGCCAGCTGAAGATATGGACTCCTGCCTCGATCGAAGGTACAACCTTCGACCCTAGCCGAAGACATGGTCTTCGGCTTTTACTGAAGACAAACTTTGGCATCGGCCACAGGGGTCGTTTCAAAGACATCTCGAGACGAAGACGCTTCAGGACAAATACACCCTACCGATCTGGCGACAAATATCCCTGAGGAGGAGGTCTGAAAGCAGATCTCCGACCTACCTCAAATCCCACGAATATGCGGGATAGTGGCCACGTAGCCACTAACTCTAACAGGTAATGTCTCTAGCACGATCGGAGCCGTTCAGTAACCGCCCGTAGTTGTGGATAGAGGGGAATCAATTAACTCCCCCATCATAACCATAAGAAGAAAAAATGGAGGCACGGGCCAGACCAGTCGAAATAAATACAGGTAAGAGGGGACATTCCAGGTAAGGCACAACGTAGTCCTGAAAATCTCAGAGTCCTTTCCTCACCATTTATCCTCCTCAGAATTTTTCTCATTCTGTGGCTGGAGCCTGCCTCTGACTTAGGCATCGGAGTGTTCCCCACCGGAGCAAATCCGGCCAGGGATTTATTTTGTAGGTGAACCAAGGAGCGGACCTGCGATCCAGTAGCTTCGTCCAATCAGAAAAGGGATTCTACACCAACACCACCTTCCCCAAATCATTTTCCAATGCTCCTTCTCTTAGGGTTTGGCTTAAGGTTTTAGGGTAAGAGATTTCATTTTCCCCTCTTTCTTCTCTTTTCTATTTTCTAATTTTTATATGCATTCTGACCATTTTTGTAGAAAGTTGTGTGAATATTTGTGAGAACTAATAAATTGATGAAATCATCCTCCACAGCGACTCAAGTGCTCTAATTAGTACCTATGTCTTCCCTATTTTTTGTAGATTTTCCCCATTCTTTCTCTCGACTTCTCCTCTATTTTTTTGGTCCACAGGATTTTGATGCTTTCTCCTAGTTTTTCCACTATTTTTTTCAATCTATAGGAGTCTCAATCGGGTGGGAGGTTTGGAACACCCGAATAGGATGCTTCTCTCCTTTGTTTTCTTGGATTTTGCCCATGCTTTTTCCTGGTTTTTTCTCTATTTTTTCCATCCCCAGGAGTCCTAATCTATTTTTTCCATCTGCAGGAGTCTTAATCAGGTGGGAGGTTTGGAATGCTTGAATAGGATTTTGGATCCTTTATTTCATTGATTTTGCCCAACATTTTTTCCTATTTTCTCTCTACTTTTTTCCATCCGCAAGAGTCTCAATTGGGTGGGAGGCTTGGAATGCCCAAAGATATTGCATTGCACATTTAAGTTCTGATATATTAAAAGAATGTCCTTTTAAGTTTTGAAACTTTCTGGGCAATATTTGCTATAGATTTTTCCTTATTTCAATATTTCTATTAATTTATTTGAATTCATTGGCCGTGCCTTACTTTCAAGATGAAAGGGCAGTCTTCTAGATGCAATTATCAAGGCCTTGCCCAAAAGCATTTTAGCAATACCAACTTAATATTGCAGTAGAAACTGTAACCAAAAAGTGTTGCAGCAGAAATAGGAAATATTAGAATTTATGCTAAGCATGTGAGTATAGTTGTTGGTCTAACCTTTATGTCCATCAAGTAGCTATGCAAAAGATAGATATATGCATCTAAGTACATATAAACCTTTTCATCTATTACCAAAGAAACAGAAAATGTATTTGAGCTAGGAATGAAATCTCATATTATCTCTATGTACTTCACACCTATATTAATTCCTTTGTCAAGCTACATTTGTCAAGAGTTATACGTGACAAATTAGGCTTCTAAAATTGCTAAAATAAATATGTTCTCTTTAAGTATTTATTTTTCGGAAGGATTGATATTAAAATGTGGTAATGGTTTTCTTTGTTTTCATTGATTTTCCCATGCTGTCTTCTGATTTTTCTGCTATTTTTCAGTCCTTTTTATTTTTGTGGGGAAATGCATGTATCAAGCTAAACTTCTAACTGGTATATGTTTGTAACCTTTTGAACCTACGAGGATTTTATGGTGTACATATAAGCATTTTAGTAGTAAGATTTTACTTTGATAGTTTCTCTAATTCAAAAGTTAGTTTAATAAAAAAATAATTTTTTATTTGTGCCTTTTTATCTTAGATTGGAACAAATATAAAAACTGAAGAGATTGTATGAAGGAAACTTGTGTGCATTTTTAATCTTGTGTATTATGTACTTGTGCATGATTGATAAGAGTTGATGACCGCACAAAAGTGGATTGAGCAATATGTTAAGAGAGTTCAATCTTTTATGGAATTCATTGCTAATCATATGGATAAAGAAAGTGAGGTTAGATGTCCATGTATTGATTGTTTGAACCTATATATCAAGAATCGGGACGTGGTTCATAATCATTTGCTAATTCGGGAGATGGATACAGATTATACTAGGTGGATATTTCATGAGAAACATTCAACCTTTAAAATTCCAAGGGCATATAAAACTTTTTATGATCATAATGATGTGGATAATGATAATATGACATGCACTAACATGGATGAGGATGATGGAGTCCACGAAATGCTGAATGACTTCAAAAATTTTATAAATAATTATCACATGGATCAAAATATTGGTGTGATTGATCTTAATGAAAACGATGGTTTGCAAGATGTATTTGCTAAATTTTTAAGGAATGCTAAAAGAGAATTATATTCAGATTATTTAAACATTTCGACTTTGTCATTTTTGGTGAAGTTCCTCCATTTGAACGTTTATAATAAATGGAGAAACAAATCATTTGACATGTTGCTTAAATTACTAAAAGAAGCATTGCCAGAAAGGGAGACACTTCCTAAGTCCCACTATGAGGCAAGAAATGTGTTGCATGGGTTGGGTTTGGGATATGTAGCTATTCATGCATGCAAGTATGATTGGGCATTGTTTTAGGAGTTTGAAAATCATGAAAAGTGTCCTATTTGTAGTATATCTAGATAGAAAATCAATGATGGTAAGGGTAAAAAAGTGACATATAAGATATTACGTTTCTTTCCATTAAAACCAAGGTTGCAACGCTTTTTTATATCAAGGAAAACTACCTTAGAGATGTGGTAGCATAAGGATAAACGTATAGATGATGGAAAGGTATTGAGACATCCAACTTACTCAGAAACTTGGAAAATGTTTAACAATAATTTTTCATGGTTTGCTACAGATCCTCATAATATTAAACTCAGTCTTGCTACTGATGGTTTTAATACATTTAGTAATATGAGTACATCATATAGCATGTGGCCAGTTATTTTGGAAATTTGTGAAGGAGCAAGTTTTTGTGATGTCATTGCTTATTCAAGGGCCCCTAGCACCCGAAAAAGATATTGATGTATATATGCAACCTTTGATAGATAAATTAAAAAACTTATGGAAAATTGGTGTGCAGAAATATGATGCTTATAGTGGATCGACTTTCCAGCATATGAAAATGTATTTGGATGGAGTACAAAAGGATATATGACATGTCCAGTTTGTAATTACCAAACTTGTTCTCATTAGTTAAGAAGTAAACTTTGTTACATGGGGCATTGACGATACTTGCCACATGATCATAGTTGGCAAAAAAGTAAGCAGTTTGATGGAAAGATTGAGCATCAAATGCCACCACAAGAGTTACTTAGGGATGATATATTGTAATAATTGGCAAGCTTAAAAGATATGCAACATGGAAAGCATCTAAATAATAGCAAGCAAAAATGTTCTCTAGTTGAGTTGACTTGGACTAAATGAAACATTCTTTTTGAGTTGCCATATTAGACAAAATTGAAACTGAGGCATAACTTGGATGTTATTGAAATAGAAAAGAATAGTTTTGATAATATTTTAGGTACATTGTTAAATATTGATGGAAAAACAAAAGACACTTTGAAGGTAAGGCAAGATTTGAAGGACATGAATATAAGGAAGGAATTACACTTAATGTAGAGAAGTGATAGCTCATATATTGTTCTACCTGCTTGTTACACTTTAATTAAGAATGAAAAGCAAATATTGTGTGACTTTTTTAAGTCAGTGAAGATCTTGGATGGACATACTTTAAATATCTCTTGGTGTGTGAATGTGAATGAAGGAAAAATCTTGGGTTTGAAATATCATGATTGTCATATTATTCTCCAAAGGATACTTCTTATTGGCATTCGTGGATGCTTGTGAAGGGATGTGTGTTCCAAGATACTTAATGTGGAAGAAGTATAGAAATTGAAAAAAAAAATGTATTGATCCTTTGCAAGCTTGAAATGATTTTTCCACTTGTTTTCTTTAATGTCATGGTGCATCGGCAATTCATCTACCCAATAAGGTAATACTTGGGGATCTTGTACAATTCCAATGGATGTTTTCTATTGAAAGATAATGCGAACAATTAAACTATAAATTGCTTTTAGTTGTCGTTGGTATATATAACAAATGAATATTTTTTTAACACAGTATTTGTTTATTTGTTTCATTAGATTTTTGGGAGATCTGAGAAAAAATGTGCAGAACAGAGCTTGTCTTGAAGGCTCAATAGCTAAGGCTTACTTTGTTAATGAATGTTTGACTTTTTGCTTATTTTATCTTCGTGGAATTGAGACTCATTTCAATAGAGAGGAAAGGAATTGTGACACAATAGAAGATAATGGATTATCTATATTCTCTCATTGATTTATATCGATTGCTTGGAGCAGCAAAATTTGTTCAAATATCACCCAATGAACTCAAGATGGCTCATTGATATGTGTTATCTAATTTTGAGGAGTTGGAGCCTTATCTTAAGTAAGTATTTATTAGTGCATGTATTTTAGATGTAAAAATCAATGCTCATATGTTTGTAAATTAATTATAATGCTACTTAATAGAGAGCATTTAGAGGATCTTAAGATAGAATGTATAACTAATATAGAGAGATGATATAAGGAGCAATTCCCATCATGGTTTAAACAACATGTAAGTAAATTATCACAATGTTGAGTGCATATCTACGTTAGCTATATATTAATTAAATATTTTTTAGCTTTTTGTAGATGACATGCTTGTTCAACCAAAAGGCACCAGAAGCAATAGTGGCACTATTTTCATTAGCATGTGGACCTTACATTTATGTTAGAAAGTATTCCGGTTGCATTATCAGTGGTGTTAGGTTTTACACAAGAGATTGTGATGACCATTATAGAAGGCAAAATAGTGGGGTGACTATAGAAGGAAATAATAAGGATGATGTTATTAACTACTACCGTGTAATCAATGAGTTTTTCATAGATGATTTAAAAAATAATGTTGGGAATAAGAGGTCTAGTATATAAATAGATGGGCAGATTATTAGTATTTAATGTGAGCGAAACATGGTTTTATATGATCCTTTTGTACTTGCTAGCCAAGCAAAATAGGTCTTCTATCTCAAGAAGAAATATGCGAGTTGTGCAAAAGTTCCAGTATCGGCATATATTTGATATTTCAAAAGATCAAGATGAGATTATGGATTTTCATGACACATTAATTACCCATGATGAAGTGTATCAAGATAATGAGTTGAATGTGAATGATTCAATGGTTGAAAATCTAGATGTTAAACCTTTGGTTAGATGTGATGTCGATCCAGATATTATTGAAGCTAATTAAGTATACACAATTGATGGAGCACATGAAGAGGTTAATGAGTTTTTCATAGATGATAATTTTAAAAAATGAAACATTGACAGAATATTGTGATGATGCAGACATGACTACTTATGATGATCATGACAATGACATTGATGCAAATACATAGTTAATATCTTTATTTTCATGTACTAAATGATTATACACTATCTTTATTTTCATCATTATTTTTCTTTTATCTGCTTGTATTCATTATTTATACTAACTTGTTCAACTATTTATTTGTAACGATAGTTGAAAATGGTTCCAGGATTGAAATGCCAAACTAGGGCCAGTTTCAAAGTTGTATATTCCACTGCACCTACCCTAATAGTAGAGCTATCTCTGTTTCTACCTCAATAGAATGCTTCTAACTCACCCTCCATTAAGTTTATAGTACCACCTAGTTAGCCCAATTCTACAACTATAAATGAGTCACGTGCGCCACTTAATGTGTCTAATTCTGCACAAGGTGATATAGTTATTTTTAAGTCCTTTGGTTTCTAGAGAAAAAAAACTCTTATTTGTTATATTTTCAAATGTTTATAAGTTCTATATCAATGAGGAAGGGTCATGGTCCTATACGTGGTATTGGCTTGAGTAACATGAAAAAGGAACTAGGTAAGAAGCTGACAGTAGTGATTGATGTAGATCAAGGGAGACCATTTGATCGAGTGCAATCAGCAAAATTCTCTAGTAAAATTAGTAATTGATGTAGATCAAGGGAGACCACTTGATCGAGTGCAATCAGCAAAATTCTCTAGTGAAATGGGTTTTGTTACTCATCAATGTATGCATGTGCCTAAAAGATTTAAGGATCTAGATGAAGATGACTTAAATTCTACATTTGATAGTTTGGAGGTAAGACCTTTTTTATGAATTTTCGTAAAAAGCTATAGAACTTTCTTATGAACGTGAAAACATTGGAGTATTTTCAGGTTGCTCATATAGGAGCCAATTCTTTTACATGTTATTTGTTTCTTATGGATAATGGTCACTGCATGCACATAGAATAATAGTGTTTCTCATTTTATTTTTTTTGTTTATGTAATTTACAGAGCAAATTGGAGATTCAGAATTTGAAAGAGGATGTGGAAGTATCGAAATGTGTGCTTCGAAGGATGCAAGCACGCGAAAAGTAAGTGAGGTCAACATTATGAAAGCATTATTTAAAATTTAGCTCTGATGCAGAAACAAGACGAAATAAGCCTATCAATATATCTCAACAATATTGGGATGAGCTGTGTGATTATTGGTCTAATCTTTGTGTGAAGGTCTCTTATCTTTTACCTAGTAACAACATTTGAATTTTTTGTTTTGTTAGTCTATATGCAAAATGCATCATTCATAAAATAAAAGACTAATCCAATAGAAAAAATAGTTATCAATGTTTGAAAGTTGTTTGTATTCTATTTATCTCAAGGAAATATGTTCAATCAATGTTGCAAATCTAGCAAATGCAAAGATGATGCATAAAATTGGATCTACGATATTTGTAGTAGTACAACATGAAATTGTAAGAGACTATATTATAACTATTATATTATTAATTATAGTTTAGTTTTCTGATAAATGTATTGACTTTGGTGTAATATTAGTTGCAAAAAAGCTCAATGGGGAAGAGTGTGATAAAATCACCTTGTTCAAGCACACTTACTATAATTCAGTAGGTGTATGGGCAAACTCTTACGCATAGGAGTGTTATGTAAGTCAACATGTTTAGTTTCATTCATTATACAACTATACTATATGGTTGCTGCTTGCACACTTTTTATTCATATACCAACTATATTATATTATTCACTTTTTTCAATTAATGATTGTATGTATTTTAAATTTTCAAAAGTTAATCACATAATAACTTTTATGTCTTAGAATGAAATTCCAGGTTCATTGGCCGAGTCTAAAATTGAAGGAAACTCTATGACTATGGATGAGATTTGTGAAAAAATATTGGGAGTGAGATTCAAATATATTAAAGAACTTGGGCATGGTCCAAGCCATAATAAGCCTCAAGTTTAAAGTTTAAGTTAAACCAATTTGAGGAACAATTAAAAGAATCTTGATTGAGGAATGACAAGTTGAAAGAAAATATAGATGAAATCAGGGACAAGTTGGATTAGCAAGGATGTCAGATGGAGATGTTACTTGCTGCACATGATCAATCCATAACCAGACTGTTATGGCAATTTGTTATCTTTTAATTCTATAAATTAATGAAGATGTAAAATATTAATCTTGTTTTCCTTGATATGGTTACATTCTTTTTTTATAGAAAATGTGCACTTAGAAATGGCATTCAACAGCAGGTTTTCAGTCTTTTGGGATAAATATTTTAAATATTTAGAGATGGTGACTTATTTTTTACATTTATTCATGCTATATTACCGATCTTCCATTCTTTTATGTACATTCTATTCCAGTATTCCACAATGTCATTTTGTTTGATGATGTTTTCGTTGCTAATAATGGAGACCGATATTATGTTTGGAATTGATGTTTATACAATCAATTTACTAATCTATACGCTTCTCATATATATATATATATATTTTTTGAAATAGCTGTCAAGTGTAGCCTTAACTATCTCAATTGTCTGTTTCTGGTGGAACTTTTTAGAATAACATTGGTTAAGTCAAGAACAAGCTTAAGTTAGGCACATTAGCCCAAGGCTCTAAAGTTTCACAAGCCAACCCACACCCCCCGCCTTCCCCACCCCCCAACAAAAAAAAAAAAAAAGAAGTTTAGATAGTTGAATTTTGTATCATATAATGTCTGAAATCAGCTCATTTCCTAAGTTGAATAAGCTTGCCTGAGCCTGTTACCAACCCAAGCCCAAGCAGTTGATTTCAACCCCAAGCAGAATTCCTCCTTGGCAAATTGTGTCCTGAGCTGACACAAAACATATAACTTGAGTCATACCCAGTTCAGCCTCTATATCAAGGAACGTGACCTATTCTTATACATTTCTCTTCTTAACAAGTACAAAGAGAATTGGGAAATGAGAATAGAGATGGGGAAAAACATAGGTTCCAGGTGAAAATCGGGTTATGTGGCATTGCTCTGCTGTCTGGTCCCGGATCATAACCAGCCTTTGCTGATGTGAAAGGCCTTGATTGGCAGCAAAAGTAGGTTCTGCATGACATGTCATCATTCCATGCCAAGGCTGCTCGTGGGTTGTGGGATTATGACCTCATATGGATCGAGAAACTTGACCGGTCTGCCATTTAGAAATTGAAACTTTATAATAGGAGGTTGGTTGTTCTCTGAGATGAGATAGTTCCCTACCCATCTTCATGATATAATGGTCTCTGATTCTATGAGTGGAGTTATAATCATCATAGGAACTTCCATTGAAAGTTCCTTCTGTATAAAGATATCTGGACTGCATTTTTCCCATGAGCTACCATTGTTAGTGTGGTGCGAAGCCCCTCTATATTCATAAATGAATGCCATGAAAGCCAATGCCCTATCAAATAATTTTACTGATTCTCCTTTTTCAAAAGATATATGACCAAGATGGGATGACCAGAAATGTAACACTTTATTTTCTTTGGAAAGGAAATCGGTGTGTTTATAGGTTTCTAGGATTTTTTTTTTTGTACATTCTAGGATATTGTTATTGTATTCTTTAAGAAATGTGTAGGAGAATTTTACTGACGAGAACAGATTCAGAGGAGCATGGCATCTGATGTGAATTAGTGATGTCGGAATTATGTCTCTACTTTCTTGGTCTTGAGTATATATTCAATTAACTTTATCTTTTTCATCTAGTTGCTCTAGTTGTTTCTATGTGTATTGTAGGCAAAGCAAATAAAAAAAAGTAAATTACAAAAGTCTTATAATAGGGAGCCATTGACTGGAACGAAGTTCGTGTTAAAATGGTATAACCAACTGGTCACCGTAAAGGATTCAAATTTCGACTCATAATGATTAGCCTAGTGGACTTTTACCTTCCAAAAATCCTTACCAAGTAGTATGAAACATAGCCCCTTTGATGGGGACATCCATAATAAGAATATATACTTTAATTAACTCATTTTGTTTTTACAGCTATAGTCAATAAAGTTTTCAAAACAAGTTACAAATTTTCTTGAAACATGTTCATAAGCCAAATTTTCTTGAAGCATGATTTAGCTCATAAGCCAACACATGGAAAAAGCCCATTAATTTTTTTGAAGCATATTCATAAGCCAAATTTTCTTGAAGCATGACTTGGCTCATAAGCCAACACATGAAAGAAGCCCATTCGCCTCAAGCCCAAAGCATGATAGAGGACGTCTTCTTCAAGTCCAAGATCAACCATTCAAGCCTCTTCAAGACCAAGCCCAAGCTTAATTCATGCAAAGATTTGAAGCACATGAGGGAACAACTCATCAAACAACCTTGGGGGAGAAGGAATTACACTATATCAAGAGTTTTATGGGGAACATAAAGATTCCTTCCACTATCCCAATAATATTTGACATGTGGGATGCCACAACTTATGACACCTAAGCCTCCACATCAGCATTTGGAAGCCACGTTAGGATCTTTTAGATGTCACATGTCAAAGTGGTTGTAACTTTCTATCAATAATTTGTTTTTAGTTAAAACCACTTACCTAAAAATTGTTGGAGCCAACTAAACCATCCTTATCCTCTCCTCTCTACCCTTGGATGAAATTCCTAGCATTGGAGCCTATAAATAGAGTCCCTAGGCTCTTATTATATTCATTCTATGCTATGATTTGAATTAATGAAAGGATTGTTTTCTTGTGCTCTAGTTTTATTGAGTTCTTGTTTGGAGTGAAAGTTTTCTAGCTAGTTTGAGTGTGTAGATCCTTATCTAAGGAGAGAATGAGAGTTTTCTAAGTTTGAGTTTGAGAGTGAGGAGTGCTTTTGCAAGGAGTAAAGGATGGGACGCCCATTGATGGATCTATGATCAAGCTCCAAGTTCCAAGCCACCGGCCACTTTCTTCTTCACTTTTTTCTTTGTTTCCATACCAACTCCAATTCTTCTTTCATGTCCAATCCTAAATTTCTTTGCAGGTTCTCTAAGGTTTCTAGATCAAGGATGAAGGTCTCCAAGCCATGGATCAAGGCCAAAGTGAGTCTCAAAGTAGAGAGTGCCGATCTTGACTTCTACACCTCAATCCTTGAGTGATGAGAGCTCCTTCTTCCACCAAACACTACAATAAAATACTATTTTAGCAACAAATTATGAAATCGAGTTTTTTGGTTGCATTTGTGATTTATGTTGCAACCGATTTATTTTTTTTATAATTTAGCAACCAATTCAAATCGATTGCAAATTCAGTTGCAAGATTCTCATTTTTCAACCGATTTTGCAACCGAAAAAGAAATTCATTTAATTTTTTTAAAAATTTATTTCTTAATTTTGCAACCGAATTTTTGGTTGCACAATTTTATTTAAAATTAATATAAATTTTTTTTAAAATTTTGCAACCGAAAATTTGGTTGAAAAAAATGATATTTTAAATTTTTTTTAAAGTTTATTTCTCAATTTTGCAACCGAATTTTCGGTTGCAAAATTTCATTTAAAATTATTTTTAATTTTCTTTAGAATCTTGCAACTGAAAATTCAGATCCAAAAAAATGATTTTTAAAAATATATTTTAAGTTTATTTCTTAATTTTGCAATCAAATTTTCGATTACAAAATTTCATTTAAAATTAATTTTAGTTTTCTTTAGAATTTTGAAACCAAAAATTCGGTTGCAAAAAAATGATTTTTTAAAATATTTTTTAAAGTTTTTTTCTTAATTTTGCAACTGAATTTTCAGTTGCAAAACTTCATTTAAAATTAATTTTAATTTTCTTTAGAATTTTGCAACCAAAAATTTGGTAGCAAAAAAATGATTTTTAAAAATTTTTTTTCTTAATTTTGCAGTCAAATTTTTGATTTAAAATTAATTTTAATTTTCTTTAAAATTTTGCAACCAAAATTTGGTTGCAAAAAAATGATTTTTATAAATATTTTTTAAAGTTTTTTTCTTAATTTTGCAACTGAATTTTTGGTTGCAAAATTTTATTTAAAATTAATTTTAATTTTCTTTAGAAATTTGTAACCGAAAATTCGGTTGCAAAAAAATTATTTTTATAAATATTTTTTAAAGTTTTTTTCTTAATTTTGAAACCAATTTTTTGGTTTGCAAAATTTCCTTTAAAATTAATTTTAATTTTTTTAGAATTCTGTAACCGAAAATTCGGTTGCAAAAAAAATATTTTTTTAAAAAAAAAATTTGAAAATTTTTGGTTACGAATTTAATTTTAAAATATATATTAATTTTTTGTTCCAACCAAAAAATTGATTGCAAATATTTATTTAAGTTATTCATATAAAACCCTAGCCCCCCACTGCCCCCTTCGACTCTTCGATTAAATCCCCAAATCTCCCGCGCTACCCCCTTTGACTCTTCGATTAAATCCCCAAATCCCCCAGCCCCTCTCTAGTCCAGATCGTCGGTGGTCCGATCTCCGGTGTCACTGTAGCACTCCTCTCCCCATTCGGCCATTCACGACTTCCCCGGATCCGGTAAGTTGACCGTCGTCTTCTCCATTGCAGGTCCATCTCTCGCTCATCTCTGTTCCGTGAGTGGTTTCTTGGATCTCCAAATCTGATCATCCGCGACTTCCCTGAATCCGGTAAGTTGACCGTCGTCTTCTCCATTACAGGTCCATCTCTCTCTCATCTCTGTTCTGTGAGTGATTTCTTGGATCTCCAAACCTTGATCCATGATCTGTAATTTTCTTGACATCGACTTCGTTGACAGGTCCCTTCTTCATTGACCATCGTCTTCTCCGTTGCAAGTCCATCTCTCTCTTATCTCTATTTTGTGAGTGGTTTCTTGGATCTCCAAATCCTGATCCATGATCTATAATTTTCTTGACCGTCATCTTCTCCGTTGCAGGTCCATCTCTCTCTTATCTCTGTTCCATGAGTGATTTCTTAGATCTCCAAATTCTGATCATCCGTGAGAGGTATGCTATCCATTCAAGCAAATCTTTTACTTTTGTACTTTCTAAACCTTCAGGAGAAATCTAAATTATTCTCAGCTAGGGCTTTCTCAAGCCATTATTTTACCTTATAATACCTAAATTTTAGATTTGATGTATTTGTAGTGTGAAAGTTGGGAATCCATAGCATGAGAATGGTTGGTTTTAAGGTGGAGGATTTAGAGGTTGAGAATGGTTGGTTTATGTAGTACTTGTTTGGCATTGTTGTTGTTTTCATGTTTTTATTTATATGCAAGTTAGTGAAATACCACATGTAGATTAATGTTGAAGATAGCATTTGTACAAAACTTCTGATATTGTTTACTTTTATTTTCACTCTTTTTTGAAAGCTATAAACCTTTGCTACCAGAAGCTCTAAAGATTTTACAAAAAAAATTAGGAAAACAAGGAGGTTTCATCACACATGTTGTTCAGTTAGTTCGTTTTTCTTCTTTGATTTTGAAAACAAAAAAAGAAAATGAAAGCAACACCAAATGGCCATTAATTATTTGAGATTTCAAAGACAACTATTAATGGATATGCCCTATGATTTGAGAGCACGACATGTCAAACCTTTTTGTCATCATAAATTGTGCAATTCTACATATGCATGGTTTGTTTTAGTTTAATTAGTTATAGATACCTTTTCCTCCTAAGTTATGTAGAATAATTTGGTCAAACATGGATGAAGAAATCTTGAAATTTATATTGGGTGGTAGATCATATAAAACTCCATATAAGCTAATTATGATCATCCTCTATATTTCCTTGCAAGGGCTAATGATCACTCACTTAATTTTGTTTAACTCTTTTTGGAGGTATATATTGGAGCTAAAATCTAGTGTTAGTGAACCCAATTACCTATGCTATATGGACATTCTACCATTGTATGGTCATATTTTTCATGCAACCATCTTCTTTAACACTGCTTAGTCCAGCCTCATTTGATTTTTCACATTATAATTTGTATCAATATTTACAAGAAAAGATATTTTTCGGTATCCTCATATTTTGATATGATACAGAATATGGTATCTTTCATCTTCGTAGTTGGATGTATAATAGACTTTTACCGAGTTGAAAGGATATACCAAAGAATTTTTAAAAGGCGTGGAAGATTTTATACTCTTTGGGTGTCAGCAACCTTTCAAAGTGAAGGAAAATTTAGATGTCCTTGTTGTAAGTGCAAAATTAAAGGTACTTAACTACAGATGAAGTGAAGCTTCATTTTTACAAAACAGAATTTGTACCTAATTATTGGTATTGGATATCTCATGGAGAGAGTGATCCTCGTGTGGGTGGGGTACTTGATTTGCATGCAAATGATCCTGCTATTATACAAATGGATAATGATCCACAGAACACATATCGATGCATGATATTCGATACCTTTGGAATGGAGTTTGTACCTGACCATTCGTCTAATGTAGAGGAGACACTAAATTTGGATGATCAAAAATTCTATGACTTGTTGCATTCAGTCCAAAAATCATTATGGCTAGGATGTACTGATCATTTTGAGTTATCTGTAGCTGTATGGTTGCATAGCATCAAATCTGAAGGTAATATTTTGCAACGATCTTTTGATCAAATAGCAAGTCTTATGAAAGAGACACTTCCAACCGATAATACTATACCTTAGAATTTTTTTAGGACAAAAAAATTGGTGTCCAAACTTGGCTTACTGCTATGAAGATAGATTATTGTATTAATGGTTGCATGCTGTATTATGGTGAATAATCTGAAGATAAGCAATGCAAATTTTGTGGGGATTGTAGATATAAACCTCGGTCCCATGCAGACAGTCAACATAAAGAGGTGCCGATGAAGAGAATGCATTATTTATCTCTAATTCTTAGATTAAAAAGATTGTGGTGCGGGCACCAGACTCAGAAGAAGACTTCAGAGCTCCATCTGGATCTCTGATTAACCTTGCCCGAAAAAATTAGGGTTTTTGGTTTGTAATAAGAGTTGACTAGATCAACTCAATTTAGCTTGAGTCTACATTACCTGCATTTTATTTTGTTGAGTCATGTTGACTCAATAGTGGACTAGGGTTTCAACCTGGGGTGTTACATTTTCTTCCAAGACCAAGCAAGTGGACACCACACTCCCAGCCACACTCCCAGCCATACGCCTGAGTCCAGGGGGCGCCATATCTACATCCAGCAGCCTTTGGTCCCCACTCCACAGATAGCAGCTTCCTTCTCTCATGCGCCAGATGAGGAGAAATCCACCAAGAGTCCACAAATCAAGGGGGTGGCCAAGACTTTCCCAAGAGAACCAAAGTAAAGATGGGAAGAAATTTTCTTGGAGAGAACTTCAAGGAGGTGCCCACTACCTGCCAAAAAAATCCAAAACAAAGATGGGAAGGACCTTGACTTAGGGAGGAAGAAAAGGAGGAGTCCAAAAGAGTTGATCCATGGAAGGAAAAAAATTCTCTTGAAGATCCAAACAAGGAGGCGCCATCTACCTGCCTTTTATAACCCAAATCAAATTTTTTGGTACCTTGGCCGACCATATGTGTATGATTTATCCTGATTTGTAGATCCCCTCCTTTAGTCCCACATGGGAAGATGTAAAACCCTACTCCCTTGTAAAGCCTTATAAATTAAACCCCTCTTGTAAGTTTAAATCAATCAAATGAATGAAACCAAATTTTTTGTGAGCAAACTTTGTGTTTTCTCTCTTCCGCACTTGCATCCAGGTGTTGAGCTCCGTGAGGGAGTAAATCCGGGTTCCCTAGGAACCTTGAGGAGGTGTGAGATCTCCAAAACCCAAACCCTAGGTTAGCCACTCCACTCCCAAACCCTAGCCGCCATCACCCTTCTCTTTCCACCAAGCCCTAGTCTATTCCACTTCTCACGGCCACCCTCTCCAAGTCCAGGCCGGCCACAAGTATCCAACTCCAGTCCAGATACTTCAGATCTATAGCAATTGTAAGAGGAAGTCAGATCGGCCTCCAGGAGAATCCTGATTTCAGCAACTTCAGCTTTCAAGTTCTTCAACCTGGTAAATCTTTTCTTGATTATCTGAAATCCATCACTTGTTCCTCTTCTTTCCCAGATCTTGAGTCCAGGAGAAGCCGACCAAACCACAAGACCAGTATTGGAGGATCCATTGCGAAGATAGCCGACTCCGAGGATCCCACAATCTGCTCGAGAGAGTTCTTCCACCAAAATCCTGAGAAGATCACTGTCTGGTTAGTAAACCATCTCTCCTCTCTATTTCTGTTCTGTTGAAAGTTCAGAGCAAAACCCTAGGTCTGGGAGTTTCTCAACCCCCAGTGATCCGTTACTTCTGAACTACTCTAATAATTTAGTTTCATCTAAATTGTGCTTTCAATCCTTACCTAGTTTCCTTCAACTTAGTTTAGCTTTACTTTGAGTCAAAGCCAATTTCTGAAATATAAAAAAAAAAAAAAAGAAAAAAAAGAATTAATCTTAAATTTACTTCTGCATACGCTTCCTTGTTCTTTGTTCTGCATCATTTTTGGTATCAGAGCATTCGTTCTGTATCAATTTTGGTATCAGAGCCCTGTCTAGGGTTTCTGTTTGATTGCTTGTTTGAGTCCCTCTCTTTTTACCTTGTCTGCTCGAAGTAGACTCCCCAGGACATCCGATCCTAGGAACGAAGCGAGGTGCAAACCTCCTCTTCCCATTCCACGGGGTGTTCCTAGGGCATGTAGGGGATCCGTTGGGTTACAACTTTGTAGCAGAAATTGTAAACGGGGAAGTGCTCTGTTTTCAGCCCATAATTGCCCTGTTGAAGGAATTATTTCTCACTGCAAATAACTCCAAATTCAGTAATTTTTATTTTGCTGAAACCAGTATAATTGAAACTAATTTGCTTAATTTTCTCATGATTTATTGGTTTCCGTGCGATTTCTGAGAATCAAATTACTGCAACTCTGTTTTTGTGTTCTGTAATCCATTTATTTTTGAGTGTTCATCTCTTAATTCATTTTAAGGGCATTTGAGCATCTAAGATAAGGGGAGGAGTTGAAAACCTCTCCTTAGCCCAAAACCACCACCCCTTCATTCGAACCTAAGCCTTTAATCTAAAATTGATTAGACCTAATTTGCCCTAGTGGGCTAGGGACATCAACAAGTCGGGTCAAGGCTAGTGTTGAGTCAGTTTGTCTGGTTACTCTGTGTGTGCTTTGTACTCAGTGTCTAGAATGGTGGTTCAGGGATTCTATCCCGAAGGGCTTGTGTGCTGGTCCGCCTACCTGGCCAATCTCTGATTGGTGTCTAGGATTGGCATTCAGGGACCTAACACTCCCCTTACACCTGCCTGGCTGAGTCCTGAGTTACTACAGGCTAGCTTGCCACTCTGATTGGGCATCTAGTTTGGGCTCTAGGTCTAGTTAGCCCGTAGTCGTTCAGTTGAGTCTCATTTTATGTGTTTGCTTGCATCATGTCTACCCGGAATGGAGTGCCATACCAACCTGGTCAAACCCAACCTGATTTAGAGGCCATGGTTAGAGCTCTTACTGAGAGTATGAACAAACTGAGTCAGGATGTGACTACCACTGTTGCCCAGTTTAAAGAACAAGTCCATGAGGATTTTGCCCAGCTTAGGGATCGAGTCCAAGTGCTAGAGGAACCTAGGCATCGGAACTGGACTCCTGACCCAGATTTTAACGTGCCTCAACCTCACCCACACCAAGAGCCTAGAAGACCTTTATACCGAGATCCTGAACCTAATCATAGGAGGCCTGACCCAGAACCTGAGGATAGAGATGATAGGTTCATTCGAAACATCAAGTTAGATGCACCCACTTTTGATGGTAGCCTAAATCCTAAGGTGTATTCTGATTAGGAGGGTGAGATGGACCAGTACTTTGAGTGGTATGCCATGTTTGAGGAGAGGAAATTCAAGTTTGCCAAGATGAAATTAATACGTCAAGCTAGGTTATACTGGGGGAACATTGAGCTGACCACTAGAAGACGAAATGTAGAGCCCATAACCACTTGGCAGGGTATGAAAGAGAAACTTAGAGACAAGTACCTACCCATTTCATACCAGCAAAATCTGTTAGACCAATGGCAGACTTTGAAACAAGGGAACCGATCTGTTTCAGACTACATAACCACCTTTGATGAATACCTGATGAGATGTGATGTGAGTGAAGCCCATGAGGTCACTTTGTCTAGATTTAGGGCTGGACTTAGGGAAGATATTAAGAGAGAGTTGTTTCTGAGAGAGGTTACTGACCTAGACCAAGCCTATCAGATTGCACTGAACACTGAGAAGTTTCTGAGAGGACCCATGACATCTAGGGTTAGTGCCCCAATCCCAAGAAATGGACCTAGCCAGGTCACCCCTAGCAAGCCTAATCAGGGTATCCCCACCCCTAGGCCCATGGACAAAGGTAAGGCACCTGACACCCAGAGAATCCCTAGTATCGTCTGTTTTAAGTGCCAGAAGCCCGGTCATATCTCCACTCAGTGCACAGCCATAGCTTGTTTTAAGTGTCATAAGGTAGGTCATGTTTCTAGCCAGTGCCCTTGTAGATCCCTATATATAGAAGAGGGAGGAGAAGAGAATTCCGAGCCTAATGAGGAGTTTGAAGAAGAAATTTATAAGGCCGGAATGAATTTGGTTGATGAGTATGAAGGAGAGGAAGAATCCACTGAGTCTGACCACTTAGGGGTTGTGAGATGCATCCTGTCCCAGACTAAAGTTCAGAAAGACTGGCGTAGGACTAACATCCTACAGACTTTCCTTAAACTAGGGGATAAGGTTTGTAAAATCATCATAGATAGTGGGAGCTGTGTAAATGCCATTTCTACTAGCACTGTCAAAATGTTAGGCTTAACCCCAGTCCCCCACCCCAACCCCTATAAGGTTTCTTGGGTAGACTCTACCTCTATACCCATCCAGTCTAGATGTCAGGTCCAAATCCAAATGCAATCCTATCAAGAGAAGATTTGGTGTGATGTCTTGCCCATGGGGGTGAGCAGTATAATTCTTGGAAGACCTTGGTTGTATGATCATGATGCCACCTTTTAGGAAAATCCAACACTTGTGTCTTTAGTTTCAATGGGAAGAAAATCACAATCCATTCAGTCCCTCCTAAGGAAAGGTAGCTAAAGGAACCAGTAAGGTTAGGGAAATGAAGACTGGAGTGAACCTAATTAGTGCCAAGGATCTAGAACAAGAAATTCATAGTGGTTCACCCATTTGGATGTTGACTGCTAAGGAACTTAGGACTCCTACACCCTCAGAGCCTCCTCAGGAAGTTAAGCCTTTATTAGAAGAATTTGAGGATGTTTTTCTCGAGGATCTGCCAGACCACCTTCCACCTCTTAGGGATATTCAGCATTCCATAGATTTAGTCCCAGGAGCTACTTTACCCAACTTGCCCCATTATAGGATGAATCCATCTGAGCATAAAGAACTGCAAAAGCAGGTTGGCGAATTATTGAGGAAGGGGTTCATTAGAGAGAGTCTTAGTCCTTGTGCAGTCCCTGCACTTCTAACCCCGAAGAAGGATGGCACGTGGAGGATGTGTATTGACAGTCGTGCCATCAATAAAATCACAATCAAGTATAGGTTCCCCATCCCTAGAGTAGATGACATGCTTGATATGATGGCCGGTGCCATGGTTTTTTCTAAAATTGATCTCAAGAGCGGCTATCATCAGGTTAGGATTAGACCAGGGGATGAGTGGAAAACAGCCTTCAAAACTAAGGATGGTCTCTATGAATGGGTTGTTATGCCTTTTGGGTTGTCCAATGCCCCTAGTACTTTCATGAGGATTATGACCCAGGTACTTAGAGCTTTCATAGGGAAGATTGTAGTGGTCTATTTTGATGACATCCTGATCTATAGTAAGACCCCTACAGATCACCTAAGCCACCTTAGACAAGTCTGTCAAGTTTTGAGGAGTGATAGTCTCTACGGTAATCTCAAAAAGTGTGAATTTATGACCAGTAGAATTATCTTCCTTGGATTTGTTGTAACCCCTGACGGCGTGGCTGCCGACCCTGAAAAGATTAGGTCCATAGTAGAATGGCCAGAGCCGACCAGTGTGCATGAAGTCAGAAGTTTCCATGGCTTGGCTACCTTCTATAGGCGATTCATCAAGGGGTTTAGTACCGTAGTTGCTCCTATCACAGACTGCATCAGGAAGGGAGAATTTCAGTGGACCAAAGCAGCCCATAAAGCCTTCCTAGATCTTAAGGATAGGATGACCCAGGCACCCATTTTGAGACTACCGGACTTTTCAAAGGTATTTGAGGTTGCTTGTGATGCTTCAGGAGTAGGTATAGGTGGAGTCCTAAGCCAAGAGAACCATCCCGTAGCATTCTTTAGTGAAAAACTTAATGATGCTAAGCTTAGGTATTCTACCTATGATAAGGAATTTTACGCGGTAGTGCAAGCTTTGCATTACTGGAGACATTATTTACTACCGCAAGAATTTGTGCTGTTTTCGGACCATGAGGCTCTTAGATTCTTGAATTCTTAGAAGAAGCTTAACCCTAGGCATGCTAAGTGGGTAGAGTATATCCAGTCCTATACTTTTGTTTTGAAGCATAAGGCTGGGTCTGAAAATAAGGTAGCTGATGTCCTTAGTCGTCGATCTTTGTTGTTGAATTCTGTTAGGGCTGAAGTCATAGGGTTTGAGCAAATCAAAGAAGAATATGAGTCGTGTCCGGATTTCAAGACTGTATACCAGGATCTAACTCAAGGACCATCTAGTGAACATAATGATTATTCCCTTTTAGATGGCTTTCTGTTCTTTAAGAATAGGCTTTGCATCCCTAGAACCTCTCTTAGGGAATTCTTGATTTGGGAAACTCATGCTGGAGGTTTAGCTGGCCATTTCGGAAAAGATAAGACCACCTTGGCTATTGAAGACCATTTTTTCTGGCCTAGCTTAAAAAGAGATGTAGCATACATTGTGGCTAGGTGTCGGACATGCGCTGTTGCCAAACAACGAAAACAGAACACTGGCCTTCATACCCCACTCCCTGTCCCAGATCGTCCTTGGCAAGATGTGAGCATGGACTTTGTGTTAGGTTTGCCTAAGACCCAGAGGAGGCATGACTCTATCTGTGTTGTAGTAGACCGATTTTCCAAGATGGCCCATTTCTTGCCTTGTTCCCAAACATTTGATGCGTCTAAGGTAGCCACCCTGTTCTTCAATGAGATAGTTCGACTCCATGGCCTACCCAAGACCATTGTTTCAGATAGGGATGTTCGGTTCACCAGCTATTTCTGAAAAACCCTTTGGCATAAGTTAGCGACGAAACTTAAGTTTTCAACTGCCTATCATCCCCAGACTGATGGCCAAACCGAAGTAGTGAACCATAGTTTAGGCAATCTGCTAAGGTGTCTTGTTGGTGAAAACATTAGGAACTGGGATTTGTACTTACCTAGAGCTGAATTTGCATATAATGACTCGGTCAATAGGTCTACGGGTAAGAGTCCATTTGAAATTGTGCATGGTTACAAACCCCACACACCTCTTGACCTAGCTCCTTTACCAGTCCACACACGGGTCTCCGAGTTTGCCGAAGTTTTTGCATAGCATATAAAAGACTTGCATAAAGAAATTCAAGCCAAAATAAATTTAAGTAATGAAACTTATAAGAAATTGGCTGATTCTCAAAGGCGAGTCAAAACTTTTGACGAAGGAGACTATGTAATGATTAGGTTAAGGCTTGAACGGTTTTCTCCTGGAACCGTTAGAAAGTTACATGCTAGGGGAGCTGGACCATTTAGAGTGGTAAAGAGAGTAGGATCCAATGCCTATGTGCTCGAGTTGCCTCCAGAACTAGGCATTAGCTCCACTTTCAACATTATAGACCTAGTAGAGTATAGGGAGCCAGCTGTGATTCCCAGTGAGGCTTTTGAACCTAATCCTGCTCTTGAGAGTGAACCTGACCCTGTGTGTCCACCAACAAATTGGCCTGTGAGGAAAGAGCAGATTGAAAAGATCCTGGATGATCAGGTTATCTCTACTCGTAATCGAGGATACCAAAGATACCTGGTCTGCTGGCTAGGAAGGCTAGATTCTGATGACTCTTGGATCTCCCGAGAAGAGTTACAAGAGCTGGACCCAGACCTCTTGGAGAGATACCAGAGCCAACTGGATCCATACTCGACAGGGTCGAGTTCCTCCCACCCTGGGAGAATTGGTGCGGGCACCAGACTCAGAAGAAGACTTCAGAGCTCCATCTGGATCTCTGATTAACCTTGCCCAAAAAAATTAGGGTTTTTGGTTTGTAATAAGAGTTGACTAGATCAACTCAATTTAGCTTGAGTCTACATTACCTGCATTTTATTTTGTTGAGTCATGTTGACTCAGTAGTGGACTAGGGTTTCAACCTGGGGTGTTACATTTTCTCCCAAGACCAAGCAAGTGGACACCACACTCCCAGCCACACTCCCAGCCATACGCCTGAGTCCAGGGGGCGCCATATCTACATCCAGCAGCCTTTGGTCCCCACTCCACAGATAGCAGCTTCCTTCTCTTATGCGCCAGATGAGGAGAAATCCACCAAGAGTCCACAAATCAAGGGGGCGGCCAAGACTTTCCCAAGAGAACCAAAGTAAAGATGGGAAGAAATTTTCTTGGAGAGAACTTCAAGGAGGCGCCCACTACCTACCAAAAAAATCCAAAACAAAGATGGGAAGGACCTTGACTTAGGGAGGAAGAAAAGGAGGAGTCCAAAAGAGTTGATCCATGGAAGGAAAAAAATTCTCTTGAAGATCCAAACAAGGAGGCGCCATCTACCTGCCTTTTATAACCCAAATCAAAATTTTTTGGTACCTTGGCCGATCATATGTGTATGATTTATCCTGATTTGTAGATCCCCTCCTTTAGTCCCACATGGGAAGATGTAAAACCCTACTCCCTTGTAAAGCCTTATAAATTAAACCCCTTTTGTAAGTTTAAATCAATCAGATGAATGAAACCAAATTTTTTGTGAGCAAACTTTGTGTTTTCTCTCTTCCGCACTTGCATCCAGGTGTTGAGCTCCGTGAGGGAGTAAATCCGGGTTCCCTAGGAACCTTGAGGAGGTGTGAGATCTCCAAAACCCAAACCCTAGGTTAGCCACTCTACTCCCAAATCCTAGTCGCCATCACCCTTCTCTTTCCACCAAGCCCTAGTCTATTCCACTTCTCACGGCCACCCTCTCCAAGTCCAGGCCAGCCACCAGCATCCAACTCCAGTCCAGATACTTCAGATCTACAGCAATTCTAAGAGAAAGTCAGATCGGCCTCCAGGAGAATCTTGATTTCAGCAACTTCAGCTTTCAAGTTCTTCAACCTGGTAAATCTTTTCTTGAGTATCTGAAATCCATCACTTGTTCCTCTTCTTACCCAGATCTTGAGTCCAGGAGAAGCCGACCAAACCACAAGACCAGTATTGGAGGGTCCATTATGAAGATAGCCGACTCCGAGGATCCCACAATCTGCTCGAGAGAGTTCTTCCACCAAAATCCTGAGAAGATCACTGTCTGGTTAGTAAACCATCTCTCCTCTCTATTTCTGTTCTGTTGAAAGTTCAGAGCGAAACCCTAGGTCTGGGAGTTTCTCAACCCCTAGCAATCCGTTACTTCTGAACTACTCTGATAATTTAGTTTCATCTAAATTGTGCTTTCAATCCTTACCTAGTTTCCTTCAACTCAGTTTAGCTTTACTTTGAGTCAAAGCCAATTTCTGAAATATATAAAAAAAAAAAAGAATTAATCTTAAATTTACTTCCGCATACGCTTCCTTGTTCTTTGTTCTGCATTAGATTGTATGCTTCAATGAGTTCTGCACCACACATGACATGGCATTATGAGAACAAGCGTGAGCCAGGGATATTGTGTCATCCATCGATGGAGAAGCCTGGAAACATTTTGACCGACACTATCTTGATTTCGCAGCTAAACCATGCAATGTCAAGTTAGGGCTATATGCTGATGGTTTTACTCCTTATAGTCATTCATCAGCCTCATATTCGTGTTGGCTAGTAATTGTTACTCCCTACAATCTACCACCTGAATTGTGCATGACCATTATTTATATGTTCTTGACAATAATTATTCCGGATCCACATAATCCAAAGAGTAAGAAAGATGTGTATCTACAGCCTTTGATAGATGAGTTGAAATATTTGTGGGAGGAGGGTGTCGTAACATATGATATTGCAAGAAAGCATAATTTTATGATGAGGGCTGCATTGATGTGGACCATCAATGACTTTCCTGCATATGGAATGCAGTCCGGATGGAGTACAGCTGGGAAATTGACGTGTCCGTACTGTATGGACCATCAAAGGCATTCACTTTGAAATATGGTCAAAAGAATTCTTGGTTTGATTGCCATCGACAATTTCTGCCTATTGATCATGTACTAAGAAGAAATAAGGATGCATTCTACAAAAACTGGATTGAAAAAGATCAACCTCCATGAAGGTTGAGTGGAGAAGAAATATGGGAAGCTGTATCTTCTATTCCAAAGGTAATCGAGCAGGGTTCATGCAGAATTGAAGGATATGGGGTTACACATAATTGGTTAAAATATAGCATTTTTTAGAATTTACCATATTGGAAAACTAATTTGATTAGACATAATCTGGATATGATGCACATTGAAAAAAATATTATTGATAATGTTTTTAACACGATAATGGATATTAAAGGCAAAACCAAAGACAACGTCAAAGCACGAATGGATCTAAAGGAATACTACAAACATAGGGAACTTGAGTTGCAAGAGTTGGCTAATGGAAATTTATTGAAACCAAAAGCAACATATTCTTTAAACCTAGAGTAGAAAAGATGTGTATTTAAATATATGAAGGAGTTAAAAATGCCTGACGGTTGTGTCCAACTTAAGTAGATGTGTTAATATGAATGAGGGAAAATTAATTGAAATAAAAAGTCGTGATAGCCATATCTTTTTTGAGCATTTGTTGCCAGTTGCATTTATTACTCTACCAGATCAAGTTTGGAAGCCTATAGCAGAGCTAAGTAGATTTTTAAGGATTTGTGCTCAACAATGTTACGGATCGATGACTTGTTGCAAATGGAACAGAACATTGCTTTGATTATATACAAATTGGAATGGATTTTTCCACCAGGTTTCTTTGACTCAATGGAGCACTTACCTATTCATTTACCATATGAAGCAATAGTTGGTGGTCCAGTTCAATATCGTTGGATGTACCCATTTGAGAGGTACATATTACTAATTTCAATTTAACAAACCTATTCTTATGCATTAAATTTCTATCCAGTACGTAACGTGTACCATATTTTAATGCTTGAATGATGTAGGTTCCATAATAAAATAAAATGGATGATCAAGAACAAAGCTCATGTTGAAGGATCCATATGCGAGATATATTTGTGTCAAGAGACAACTTCTTTTTGTTCATATAATTTTGAACCACATGTGCAGTCATTAAGAAATATAATTGGAAGAAATGATGTTGTGGGTCAAGATATGACATGTGAACATACTCTGTCAATATTTAATAAACCTGGCCGATCTTCTGGTAGATGTCAAAGTCGATATCTGAATTAGCTGCTACGCATTTACATATATTACTTAACTGTGAAGAGGTTCAACCATTTATCGAGTAAGGTTAAATAATCGTTGATACAAAATTATTCAAACCATATATCGATTATTGAAATACTAACTCTAAAAAATTCTTGGTTTCAAAATTTTTAGCGAGCAATTATGACTTTTGACACCAAATATAAGCACCATGGACATTGATTCTAGGATTGCATCTGAGTTTCCATATTGGTTTAAGTCTTATGTAAGTTCTTTTTTGGAACATTACGTATTTATGTCAAACTATGTTATATCGATGCTTATTGGCATTCATGCTTTTGGTTTATATCATGTGTAGGTTCATAATCCACAGAGTTAGGTAAACAATCAATATTTTCATGATTTAGCATGAGGTCCAAAAAGAAAGGTTCTTACATGGCAGACATATTTTGTCAACCGTTATAAGTTTCACACAGATGAATGGAGTTGCTATAAAAAAATAATTAATAGTAGAGTGTGCGTCAAAGGTTCGAAACAAGCTGCAGACCAATTTTATTACTACGGCATCAGTAAAGAAATAATTCAATTAGAATATCCTAGCCATCCAATGAAACGGGTAGTGTTATTTAATTGTGAATGGTTTGATACAATATTGAATCGTGGTATGAAAGTGCATAAAGATTACTGGATTGTTGAGATCCGGCATAATAGAAGGTATCCAAGATACGATTCATTTATAGTTGCACAAAAAATGATTCAGGTATACTATCTGCCATATCCTAAAAAGTTAAGGGACAAGCAACATTGGTGGGTTGTCATTATCACTAGACCGAGACATACTATGGATGATCAATATACAATTGAGGTTGCTTATCAAGAGGATACAATATCCCATGTGAATAGTTTATCGAATGATAATATAGTTGAAAATTTGATCGACAACGACTGTACTTTCGAGGAAGTTGACGGAATCGTCGATACGAATTTGAACATAGATGACGAAGATGAAGAAGAGTATGATGAGTTTGATTCTAGCCAGGAGGATGACACCGAGCATGAATAATATGGAAGTTCTTCTGATGATGAATAGTAGTCGTATAAGCTATGAGCCCTACTTCTGTATGTACGATCATTATTTAAATGCTTTATCATATTATTGATAAAGTTGACTTACATTCTTTATGTTTTTTTGTAGATGGCATATCAGTTTGAAAACACTTGTGCATCATCTAGTAGGGGTCATGGTAGGAAGCATCATCTTTCTGTTGTGATGTGGGACTAATATGCATGCCATTTTTTTTTTATGTTTTACATGTTGAGTTAGGTGATTAATTCCTGAATTTCATATCAAAATTATTTGTAGGGAATTTTGTATGAGTTTTTGAAGATCAGCATGCAGATTAGGACCTAGAAAAGTAGCAAAGAAGGATCGCCGGGGCTGAGAAGCCTCGGTTATGGTAAGTTCTCCTACAATAAAACTACTGGAGGTAGAGGGGTGTACCTGACAACGTCTGTGAAGATCGCAGCGAAGGGGTCTCTCGTTCCTCGACGGATGCGGCCTGGAAAACCGAGCCAAAGACCCGTGGATACCCGGCTTTCTGCTCGGTGATCCGATTGAGGCTTGGCTGGAGTCGTTGGATTCGTAGGAACTCAGGGACCTGCAAACGACCTGTCAGGGGTTAGAAAGCTCACAAAGGAATAAGAAAACAAAGAAAAAATAGCAAGGGAAGGCTTCTTTTGGAGTGGGCGTCCAGGGATCTAGATGGTTTTTTGGCAGCAGGAAGATGATTGCAAACACCGGGAAGAAGAACTCTCACAAACCCCTTTATGCACACAGCAGGGTATCACACCACTCAATAGAAGAACTTAAGGTTTTCATTCATCAAAAATTCTAACTTCATACAAGAGGCTAGGGTCCCTTAAATAGACCCTTAACCTTGGGCCCCAAGTAAGGGTACTTTAGACTTTACATAGGACTCCTTTTCCCTTACAAACTCTAACTAGGAATACATGGCAACCTAGGTAGAAAATTTTAAATGGAATGGGACTCCCTCTCCTTGTCTTGGTCGGCCAAGGGGGTGACCATAAGTGGCCGACCAAGGGGAAGGTGTGACCATAAGTGGCCGACCAAGGGGAAGGTAATCCTAAGGAGGGGCGCCCTAATTTCTCCTTGGGCCTGGGCTGGCCCAGTTTCCTTCTGGCTGGTCTCCAGGCTTCAGGTTTGCACTTATTTTAATTCTCCTCCCGGGATCTTCATGTCTTCTAGTTAGGTTGGACTCGGGCTCAACATCCATGTCTTCAATCAGGTTGGACTCGGTCTTCACTTATATGATGTGGTCTTGAGTCTTCAATATGGTTGAACAGGACTCAAAAATAAAATTAGCTCGATATTAGCTGACTAACATTGGACTGGACTAGCTCAACATGAGCTAAATAATTACAGGACTTAAATGAAAACAACTCAGCCGGACTAAGCTTTATTACAGTGGATTCGAATGTCATTTAAGTGATCCACAGAGGGTTGAGAAGCCTCTGCCTTATTCTGGTGCCTTTGGTGTCCTCACTAATTCTCCCGGGGTGGGAGAAACTCGACCCTGTCGAGTGAAGATCAGATTGGCTCACATATCTCTCAAGAAGGTCTGGGTTGAGGCATTGTAAGTCCTCTCGAGAAATCCATGAATCGTCCGACTCTGGCCGGCCTTGCCATCGGACTAGGAAGTGTTGATAACTGCGGCCCCGAGTCGTAATGGCTTGATCATCCAGGATACGCTCGATCCGTTCTCCTCTCTCTGGCTAATTAATTGGTGGACACTCTAGGTAAGGATCACTCTTAACAGAAGGGATAGGTCCAAAAGCCTCACTGGGTATCGTTGCCGGTTCCCTGTACTCAACCAGGTCTGTAATATTGAAGGTAGAACTAATGCCCATATCCGAAGGCAAGTCTAGCACGTAGGCATCTGATCCAACCTTCTTTAATACTTTAAAAGGTCTGGCTCTACGAGCATGAAGCTTCTTTTAGGCCTATGCCTAACCAAGATAGAATCTACTACATCAAATTCTTTGACCCTTCTTCGGGAATTAGCCAGTTGTTTTAAGATTAGTACGGGTGGTGAACATGCTAGGCACATGCAGACTCCTAACAAATGATGCAAAGGACTCATACTGACACCTAATATACTCGACTATGCATTCCTATCGAAGGAAATTTTATTGAACTCTTTGGATCTAAACCTAATAGATTATAGGTTCTCTAGGTTTGATCCTATCTTGACATGCACATGAAAATTTACAATGAACTCCTAGCAAATTCCAAAGAGTATGCCAGAAGTAAGATGCAAACCTAACATGCATGATGAATGCATGCAGTATGCTAATCTCAGCTAAATGCAATCTAATGATCCTAGAAATGCTGGAGGTGTCAGGAAAGGACAGAAAATAAGAAGTGGGTTCAGAAGTAGTTTGGTAGGGTAGGAAAAAAGGTTCAAGAATAGTTGGATAAAGTTTGATAAAAGAAGGCATGTCAGGGACTAATCCTAGACTAATGAGGCTAACCTTACGAGGTTGCGATATATCTATGGGGTTTGCATAATGGAAGGATGGGTTACTAATCTCAGGGAAGAGGTCCTTAATGGGAACTATAGGAGGAGGCTCATCTTGAGGGTACTGATTCAAAGAGATCAAGTCCTTAATAAATTCTTCTGGTTCTTGTATTTTAGGACTAGACTTTATAATTTGGCTCTCCTCTATGGTTTCCTCAGGTAAGGCTCTAGTAGCAGTACCTAGGTTCTCTTCCTCTATTTGTTCTTCCACTATAGCTTTTGGTTGGATGTGGTCAAGGTCAACTACCTCTAGGTTGGCTTCTACCTGGGTATCTATTGGGTCAGCTAATTCTAGGTCATCTAAAGGTGTCTCCTCTTCTCCCTCATACTCATCCACTAAGTTTGCTTCAGCTTCATACACTTTCGCGTTAATGTAAGCCTTGTCAATCTCAGGAATGGTTGGAGAAGGTCGGCTAGGGAAAAATTGGCTAGGTCCTGGTTTCTGATTATGGACACTAATCCTAGTAGGTTTAGGTTGCCTAAGGGGTAGTGGCTCACTACTGGGCTCATATTTAGGGGAGCTAATCCTATGGGGTTCAAGTTGACTAAGGAAAACCTGACTAGTACTAGATTGATACTTAGGGGTTATGGGTTCTCTGGGCTCATAGGACAAGGGTGCATATCTATGGGTTATGGGATTATAAGATCTTGGGTCATAGGATTTTGGGTCAGCTCTATGGTCAGGTTCTAAGGATGGATCATGGTATGGGGTCCTCCTAAGGTTGGACTCCCTATATGGGCCATAATACTGGGTGTTGGGTCTACTAGGCTCATAGGGTGTGGGTGCATAGGATCTATGATCTTGAGATCTAGAGTCATAGGATCTAGGTTCATAGGTTATGGATTCATAGGTTCTAGGTTCATAGGATTTGGAGTCATAAGATCTATAGGTTGTGGGTATACTAGGCTTGTAGGGAGAGGGTAAATAGGATCTATCTTCCTGGTCTATAAAATCCTGATTGGGTCTTCTAGGACTAACCTTAGAGATTGGGTCATGACGATGGGCTCTCCTAGTTGCAGCCTCAAGGTATGGATCAGGGTTTGGGGTCCTCCTAGGTTGAGGATTGTAGTACGGGTCAGGATAAGGGGCTCTCCTAGGTTCGATCTCATGGTATAGATCAGGGTTTGGGATCCTCCTAGGTTGAGGGGAATCAGGATCTGGCTCAGACTGTGACCCATGGGTTTTTTTTGGGGTCCCTACCCGGACTTTTAACTGATCAAACCTATTGGCAAGATGGTCAATTCTATCATTAGTTTGAATACGAGACTGAGTTAACTGGGTCATCTGGGTAGTCATCTGGGTAGTTATCTGGGTAGCCATCTGGGCCATTTGATCAGCAAGGGCTTTTATTTGGGCTTGTAAATTTTCCATGGGTTCAGACATTTGTGAAGGAGGTGGGTGATATGAAACTCCTGATCTAGTGCTCATGCAAGACTCGATCAGACCGACTACAGCTGACTAGACCTAGAGTCCAAACTAAGGGCTCAATCAAGGTGGCAAACTAGCCTATAGTAACCCTGTACTCAGCCAGGCATGTGTAAGGGGAGTGTTAGGTCCCTGATTGCCAATCCTAGACACCAATCAGAGATTGGCCAGGTAGGCGGACCAGCACACAAGCCCTTCGGGATTGAATCCCTAAACCACCATTCTAGACACCAAGCACAAGGCACACATAGGTTAGCTTGACACAGTGATCTAACACGTAGCCCGGACCCGACCAGTTGGTGTCCCTAGCCCACTAGGGCAAATTAAGTCTAGTTAATTTTAGGTTAAGGCTTGGGACCAAATGCAAGGGATGTGGTTTTGGGCTAAGGAGAGGTGATCAAATCCTCCCCCCATCTGATATAACAAGAGTGCCTTTAAAAGTAAATTATGCAATGATGGCAGGCAGATGAGGATGCAAATTAGGGTTTAGATGTTTTTGATATTTTTGGAGAATATGTAAACTTTTTTTTTGGTATTTTTTTAAACATAAGGGAAACATGCAATTTATGCTCTAATATGCAGGAAATAAACTAAAATTAAAAGATATGCAAAAAAGATGCTAATCAAAACCCTAAAGCTTCCAAACTTGTCTTGCTGAAAAAATAGAGCCAAAAATTTGTAGGCTGTATTTTGGCTTGAAAAATATTCAAAGGCCATAATAAAATCTGTAAAAATTATTAAAATTAATTTGAATTATTAGAAATCTATAAAAAAAATTTTAGAATTTTTTGAGTTATTACCAGGGAGAAATAATTAAAATAACATAGCATATACAGACTAAAAATTGCAGAAAACAAGCCCTAATCTAAGCTCTGATACCAAATGATGTGGGACTAATATGCATGCCATTTTTTTTTTTATGTTTTACATGTTGAGTTAGGTGATTAATTCCTAAATTTTAGATCAAAATTATTTGTAGGGAATTTTGTATGAGTTTTTGAAGATCAGCATGCAGATTAGGACCTAGAAAAGTAGTAAAGAAGGACCGCCGGGGCTGAGAAGCCTCGGTTAGGGCAAGTTCTCCTACAATAAAATTACTGGAGGTAGAGGGGTGTACCTGACAATGTTTGTGAAGATCACAGCGAAGGGGTTTCTCGTTCCTCGATGGATGCGGCCTGGAAAACCGAGCCAAAGACTCGTGGATACCCGGCTTTCTGCTCGGTGATCCGATTGAGGCTTGGCTGGAGTTGTTGGATTCGTAGGAACTCAGGGACCTGCAAACGACCTGTCAGGGGTTAGAAAGCTCACAAAGGAACAAGAAAACAAAGGAAAAACAGCAAGGGAAGGCTTCTTTTGGAGTGAGCATCCAGGGATCTGGAGGGTTTGTTGGCAGCAGGAAGATGATTGCAAACACCGGGAAGAAGAACTCTCACAAACCCCTTTATGCACACAGCAGGGTATCACACCACTCAATAGAAGAACTCAAGGTTTTCATTCATCAAAAACTCTAACTTCATACAAGAGGCTAGGGTCCCTTAAATAGACCCTTAACCTTGGGCCCCAAGTAAGGGTACTTTAGACTTTACATAGGACTCATTTTCCCTTACAAACTCTAACTAGGAATACATGGCAACCTAGGTAGAAAAATTTTAAATGGAATGGGACTCCCTCTCCTTGTCTTGGTCGGCCAAGGGGGTGACCATAAGTGGCTGACCAAGGGGAAGGTGTGACCATAAGTGGCCGACCAAGGGGAAGGTAATTCTAAGGAGGGGTGCCCTAATTTCTCCCTGGGCCTGGGCTGGCCCAGTTTCCTTCTGGCTGGTCTCCAGGCTTCAGGTTTGCACTTGTTTTAATTCTCCTCCGGGGATCTTCATGTCTTCTAGTTAGGTTGGACTCAGGCTCAACATCCATGTCTTCAATCAGGTTGGACTCGGTCTTCACTTATATGATGTGGTCTTGAGTCTTCAATATGGTTGAACATGACTCAAAAATAAAATTAGCTCGACATGAGCTGACTAACATTGGACTGGACTAGCTCAACATGAGCTAAATAATTACAGGACTTAAATGAAAACAACTCAGCTGGACTAAGCTTTATTAAAGTCGATTCGAATGTCATTTAAGTGATCCACAGAGGTTTGAGAAGCCTCTGCCTTATTCTGGTGCCTTTGGTGTCCGCACCATGTTGCTATCCCATCCTCATCATCTCTATCCCACCTGCATCTTCCACCATTCCAGCACCTACATTGCTTAGTCCCCCGCATACTACTATTATGGTATGTTCACCAAAAGCTACTTTTTCACCTCTATTATACTCAGGACCTCCTATACATGCTCCAGCACCTATCATGTACAATATACCACCCCCTACTTATGCTACATCTTCTACAGTCCATTCATCATCTCCTCAGTCAGAATCCGTCACATTTATCATCATCTCCTTATTCATCAACCGGCGATGTTCCTTCATCATCTCCTCATGTATTGCCAGTTAATCCTAAGCCTAGCAGTTCTCACGATGCATGAGGCTCATAGACCAGTGATGGCAGGGCTATACTGATCCTTGATGGAGACGGGTAATAGTAATATTCAATTTTTGCCTTATGATAATTATTGAAACCCCTACTTCTGTATTAGATTTCTTGATTGACTTACTTGTCTTTTGTAGATTTTTACCATCTTATCCAGCTGCCAATGCCATTGTAGAAATAATAAGGAGTCATTTTGATGAGCCATGGGTATCATGGAAAAAAATACCGCACGATGTAAAAGATATGTGGTTTGATGAGTTTAGGCAAGTAATTTTGCTTAGTCTAATGTAAATTATTTTTAAATATTTTTATTGTCATTTAACCGGCTGTTGAATATAATAGAAAAGATATCAGTTTCAGCCAACGGATGAAATATGGGCATGTCATAATTTCAAAAGACGTGGTGTGGCTTAACTAAAAAATCTCCTTGCTAATGCTAGAAGAGTTATGGAGAGACCGCCATGGCTCGGAGACTTTGTATGGAATAGATTGTGCGAGCACTAGCGCACCGCCCAATATCAGGATAAGTTATAAAAAGCAAAAGTAAATAAGGCTTCTGATAGTGACAGTTTTGATCCTTCCCGTCATACTTGTGGCTCTATCACTACATCCCAACACAGATACAATTTGGTAAGCAATACCAACCAAAATCTTTAATACATTTATAATTCATATTAATAAAATATCTTGTTCTTCAAAATACAGACTTCGAAGACTGGTACTGTCTGAATTATTTATTCATACCCATCAGAGGAAGGATAAGACTTGGATTGATAGGAGATCAAAGAATATTTGCATAAGTGAAAATTTTGATTTATTCTACTTTTTTTTTTATACTAACTGAATTAAATATTTCAGTCTGAATTTGGACGTAACATGGAAGAGGCACAATTTCAAAGCAGTGCTGATTCTAGCCAGCAGCAAACTCCACCATTGGAATTGGATGTATGGATTCGTACTGTTGGTGGAAAGAAGAAAGGAAGGGTGTATGGGCTAGGATTAGAGTCCATTGCATTGACAGGCCCGTCAAATTTTCAAGGACAATCTTTCTCTCCCTTACAATGGTTGAATAGTAAAGAATTCCGAGAGCAAGTATGAAAGTAGGTTGAAACCGAAGTCAATGCTCGGGTACAAGCTGCCGAGCAAGAAAGGGATGAACTATGGAGGTGGGTTGAACACAATGAATGACTGTTGCAAGAGATATTAGCTAACATAAATTTTCAGCCTTTAGCAACTCCTGCTTTTACTGTTAATCCTTCGCAAAGAACTAAAATAGATCCTTTTCAGAGGTACCATGCATAAGGATCACAGTGAGGAGGGGGGAGGATAACGATGAGGATGATGAGGACGAGGAGGAATAGTAGAATTAGCACATTCTTAATATTACCTTGCAGCACCTTTTACTGTTATTTGTTTTGCTTTGTGTTATGAACTACACCTCTTCTTACTGTTATTTGTTTTGCTTTGTATTATGAACTGCACCTCTTCTTGTTTGACACTTTTGTTCTCTTTTTGTTGTTTTATTATGCATTTTCATGGATTGCCTCATCTTGTTATCTACAGTTAGAGGCTGTGATGAGTTGCCTTGGTATCTTCACGGTGCTTCAAGTGCTGAAAGTGTATGCTGGCTCAGACCATTTTGCCTAGATCTAAATGGTGTTGAAAATTTGGATGGCTTGCTATTATTGCAAGCAACCATTTGCTGCTTTAGACCCTTCTTAATGTATAAAATTAGGCAATCCCGAGCCTATTAATCTTCTTGTTTTACACTTTTGTTCTCTTTTTTTGTTTTATTATGCATTTTCATAGATTGCCTTATCTTGTTATCTATGGTTAGAGGCTGTGATGAGTTGCCTTGGTATCTTCATGATGCTTCAGGTACTGAAAGTGTATGCTGGATCAGACCATTTTGCCTATATCTAAATGGTGTTGCAAATTTGGATGGCTTGCTATTATTGCAAGCAACCATTTGCTGCCTTAGACCCTTCTCAATATATAAAATAGGCAATCCTGAGCCTCTGAATCTTCTTATTTGATACTTTTGTTCTCTTTTTGTTGTTCTATTGCGCATTTTCATGGATTGACAAATCTTGTTATCTGTGGTTAGAGGCAGTGATGAGTTGCCTTGGTATCTTCATGATGCTTCAAGTGCTGAAAGTGTATGCTGGCTTAGACCATTTTGTCTGGATCTAAAGGTGTTGCAAATTTGGATGGCTTGCTATTATTGCAAGCAACCATTTGCTGCCTTAGACCCTTCTCAATGAATAAAAATAGGCAATCCTGAGCCTCTGAATCTTCTTGTTTGACACTTTTGTTCTCTTTTCGTTGTTTTATTGTGCATTTTCATGGATTGCCTCCTCTTGTTATTTTCATGGATCTCAGAATTTGTTTTAAGTCTATTTGCAGTTTCTTGATATGAATTTGTTTTAAGTCTCTTATTTTTATGGATTGCCTGCTCTTGTGGTTTTATTTTTGTTGCTGTAACTACTTTTCTTCGTTTAAGTTGGTTTGGTTGCAGATAAAATCTACAGCAAAATGGGTGAAGGTTAGTTCTGTGCTCTCTCTTTATTTGCTCCATGGTTTATTCATAATCTATTTTATATGCTATATATATAATGCTTTGTCTATTTTTCAATTCTAGCTGTTGTTAGACAGTATGTGTAAGTGTTTCAAGGGAAGTGCTCAAATTATGCTCATAATTTGTTATTGCATGAATCTAATGCTGCAGTTCTTATATGGTCACTTTTAAGTTGGTTCATGTAACAGTATCCCAATTATATATTTGGTGGCATTATTGATGCACATGGGAAAATTATAAGGATGTAATTATTGTATAGCATCTCTACATGAGTTCCTTTTTAATGTACTTGATATCTGAACTAACTGTGTCTATTTAAGAGGATGCCTATAGTGATGGTCACCTTTGAATGATATAGTGTTTTGTGATCAACCTTGTCTAGCTATGAGTGGAATTATGATTCTCTCTTTGCTGCCATTATGCAATATCTTTATACTTTTGCGATTTGATTCTCTTGTAATGTTGTAAAATACATGAAAAAAAATAGCATTTTAATTTTTTTTAATTATTCTATTTTAGCAACCAATTTTGTAACCAAATTTTTTTTTTTTCAAATTTTAATAATTTACAACTGATTTTGCAATAGATTTTTATTTTTTTTCCAAGTTTTTATTAATTTGCAATTGATTTTTAAATTTTTTTCAAATTTTTAATAATTTGCAACCGATTTTTAATTTTTTTAGATTTTTATTAATTTGCAATCAGTTTTGCAACCGATTTTTAATTTCTTTTAGATTTTTGTTAATTTGCAACCGATTTTGCAACCAATTTTTAATTTTTTTTAAAATTTTATTAATTTGCAACTGATTTTTTGAATATTTTAAAATAAAATTATTACTTAGCAACCAAATTTGTAACCGATTTTCTGACTTAAAAATCATTTCGAAAAAAAATTTAAATTTTATAAATACACCAAAATTGGTTGCTAAATCGGTTTCTAAATTTTTGCAACCGAATTAAATCGGTTTCTAAATTTTTGCAACCGAATTAAATCGATCACAAAATTTTGCAACCTGGGTTTTTGCAACCGACATATTTCAGTTGCAAAATCGGTTGCAAATTAATTTTGCAACCGATTTTCAATTATTAGCAACCGATTTTTCGGTTGCTAAAACACTGTTTTCGTGTAGTGAAATAATTAGCCATCATTGTTGGTAGGAAAATTTTTCCTAATCTTCATTAGATCTAATCATTTAAAGGTTAACTTACCCTAGTAGTGATGGTTTTCTTGTCATGAAGATCCTAATCCTTATTTTGAACTAGATCTACATTGCGGGACTTAAAAATTTGATCAACTAGTCTCCTTATGAAAATTCTTTTCTTGGATTAATTTAGCCCATTTATTTGATAATTAACTGCTCAAGTTTGCTTGCTGGTTAGCTTACTTAAACTCTCCATCCATCATTTTACTTTCATTCTCCATCCATTTTTTGGTATCAGAGCTTATGGTTTACTAGGTCAAGTGTTTGATTGCTGAAATTTTTGTTTTAGTATTCACCCAAATTCTTCATGAATTTTAGTAATTTCTTCATATTGAAAAAAAATCCAAAAAAATACTTATCCAGTACCTTAGTGTCTTAGGATTCGAAATATAAAATTCAATTTTTTTTTATTTCTAGATTTAAAAATATGAGTTCTTAGATCATTTTGAAGTTCTGTCCAGAATTCTGTTTCTACCTTCCATTCCATTTAATTTTCAAAAAAATATAAAATATTTTTTCTAAATTTTGAATTTTAGATCTGAGATCCAAACTTCGAGTTTTATTATTTCCCACCAAAATTCTGAATTTTAGAAGGATTTAGAATTTAAAATTTGAAACTTGAATTCAGATTGTTAAGAGTTAGCTAAACTGCTAGAACCTTCTAGCAACTGTTTTCAAAATACCTTTTCAACCAAAATTTGAGTTAATCTGAAGTCAAAACTTTAAAATCCAAGAACTTTGATATGAGAGCTAACCAAATTAGTTTTATTTTAAATTTTTATATTTTAAAAAAAAATAAATTTTGAATTTTTAAAACTAGCTAGTTGAAAGTTGTTCCCTGCTGAAAATTTTTTTTACAACAAGCTTTTAAAACGAATTTCTTAACCACATTTCAGGAATTAAATTTCAAAATTTATAATTTGGAATCTTCACTGAGAGATTTAACAATTCAATTTTAAATTTTAATTTTTTAGAATTTTAAAATTTTAATTTTAAAATTTTAAAATTAGTTGACTAGAAGTTGCTAGGGCTGAAACTATCTTGCAACAACTCTAACTTCTACAATGAATTTTTAATCCTAATTCAAGATTTAAATTTTAAAATTTGATTTCCAAATTCTGGACTTCAAAATCTAAATTTTTCAATTAAATTTCTAAATCTTAATTTTTTTTTATTCGGGTTTGAATCACATATTTAAGCTAGTATAGATATCTTGTTAGCAAGTTGATTGTTTGTGCATCCATTTCTAAATCCAATTAAGGGCATTCAATCATAACATAAGGGAAAGAGGTTATTACCTTTCCTTGGTCCAAAATAATCACCCACATTTGCATTGACCTAAATCATAATTGAAATCGAGTAGGAACCTAAAACTAGGGACACCCACAAGTCGGGTTCAAGTGTAAGATGAGACCAAATATTAGTTGAGTTTGTACTTCTTGAAATTGGTGTCTAAGGCAAGAGGTCCAATGGAAAACGCCTTAAGTGAACTTGCAGTTTTTAATTAAGACCTCGTGAAAGCGAGGGGAGCCTCCTGCAGCTGCACGTCTTACTTGGCCAGTAGAAAAGGTAATTACAACTTTAACTAGTACTTAGTCAATTCCTGTATTTTGAACTTTTAGGTCTACGAGCCCTAGAAGTTAGGTTTGTACTACTTGCCCATTTGATCTGAAGCCCTATACCAACAGTCCTACACGTATTCATGGATCCTAATCTTGAATTCTTTATGAGAACCCTGACTAAAAAGTTTGATACCATAAATGGAAAATTAGGGCAAATGAGAAAGGAATTAGGTCAAGTGAAGGACCATGTTGGGACACTTGAAGAGATCCCAATGATCCCCACCGAACCTAAGTCGCTTAGGTCAATTCCTTGAGGTCCAAGAGTCCATCATCACGAATTCACTCCTGAATACAATCCAAGACGACTTCACCATGACTTCATAGAAGAAGCCCATAGGATCCATGTTGAGCCTAAATCACCTAGTCCTCCCCTTGGTCTAAGAGCCCAATGTCATGATCTCATCCCTGATTATAGTCTTAAATACACCTACCAAGACTTTGTAGATTAGGAAGAGAGAGTCTTTAGGAGCAATCGACCCTATGCACCCACTTTCGATGAAAATTAGATCCTGAAGTGTATGTCGATTGGAAAGAGAAAATGGATCAATACTTTGAATTTGATGAAATGTCGAAAGTAAGAAAGTGTCAATTTGCCAAGTCCGACATGCTAAAGCATATTGGGAAGAAGTTGAGCAAAAAAGTTATTATAGTGGGGATAAAATAAATACTTGGAGAGAAATGAAGAGTAAACTGAAGGAAAAGTATCTAGGTAAATATTATGAGCAAAAACTTTTAGACCAATGGTACAAATTGAGACAAGATGATACAACTGTAACTAATTATATTGCCAAATTCAATGAGTATATCAGGAGCTGTGGTACAGTCGAATCTGAAGCAATGATCATATCTAGATTTCTAGCTGGTCTATGTAAGGACATCCAGTGGAAATTATTTCAATGGGAAATTCACTATCTAGAAGATGCTTATCAAATTGCTAGGGAATTTGATACATATCAGAAGGAACTCTTGATCAATCAACCTAAATCCAATAGGAATTATATATCTGGACATAGGCCAAATTCTAACCAAGTTCCTTCAAGCAAGCCAACTCCTATCATCCCAGTAATTAGTAAGGAAGAAATCATTGAACCCATTGAAGAGCCTAAAGTAGAAATATATAAAGCTGAACCAAGTCTAATTAATGAATATGAAGAAGAAGAGGTTGAACCCACTGAGAATTTAGAGGAAAGATCTCCCGAACCAATTAAAGAATTAAAAGATGAAATAGAATCAAAATCTTGTCCAAATAAATGGCTAGAAAGAAAAAATCCTAAACCCGTTGAAGAACTTAAGGAAGAAGTTTATGAACCTGGGTCTAACCTTATGGATGAATATGATCAAGAACAATTACTTGAAGATAAAATAATTACCTAGCTTAAAGAAATCAATAACAGGGATGATCAAAATGAAATCCAAGGACAAAACCATGGAGATTAATCTGAGGATAACATAGAAGATCCGGAATTAATTGATGTTGAAGGTTTAGATCTAGAGATCGATGAAGGATCACATATTGGGTTATTGACCATCAAAGAACAAAACCCAATGGATCAGACCTAAGAAGCTGTAGAGCCTTTGAAAACCCTCCAAAATATTTTTCCTAACAATTTTTTTTTTTGATTTCCTATTTCTGAACATCCACCATCCCGATCCATCATTACATTTCATTCACTCTTCTATCCCATCTGACTGGGACATCTACCATACCATTGATCTGGTCTCAGTGATATTCAATAGTTACTTTATTAAAACTCTTTGGCATATGTTGAGAGCCAAATTAAGATTCATTGCCACCTACCTGAAGTTTTGTGCCAAAGTCTTCAAGCCATTTAGGGAATATTGGAAATTAGGAACCTTGTTTCCTAGCCCAACAATAAAGTTTAGTTCATAGATAATAAAGTCCATTTGAGCTTGTTTTGTTTTTGTTTGTCTTTTACCATTTAGTATTATTTGCATTTGTCTCTTGTCATTTGGTATCCCATGCATAAGTATCCATAATTACGAGAGTCATATGCATAGCATGATTAGTAAAACAAATTTTGAGCAATGAAATTAACAAGCATATGGTTAAATTTTGTAAAAAAAAGCCAAAGAATATCAGGAAGGAGACTGTCTTGATTAGACTCAAAATGATTATATGCCCGTGGTGTAGGTCCTTTTCAAAATAGTAAGGAAAATTGGACCTAATATGTGCTAGATATACCATCTGACTTTGGTATTAGTTCCACTTTCAACATTTTAGATCTAGTAAAGTATAAGGAACCAATAATGATACCTAGTAAGCTATTCAGGCCTGATCCACCTTTGAGAGTGAACCAACCCTTGAGTGTCCACCAGCCATATTTTTAAAGTGGTAAGATAGGATTGAGCGAATCTTAGATGACAAGATTATCACTACTCAAAATAAAGACTATCAGCGCTGCTTGGTTCACTAGCATGGACATCCTGATTTTGAAGACTCATGGATCACTCAAGAGGATTTACAAAAAATAGATCCTGACCTCCTAGAGTACTACCAAAGCTAGATGAATTCCTACTCGATGGAGTCGAGCTCTTTCTATCCCGGGAGAACTGATAGGGACATCCATAATAAGAATATATACTTTGATTAACTCACTTTGCTTTTGCAGCTATAGTCAATAAAGTTTTCAAAGTAAGTTACAAATTTTCTTGAAACATGTTCATAAGCCAAATTTTCTTGAAGCATGATTTGGATCATAAGCCAACACATGGAAGAAGCCCATTAATTTTCTTGAAGCATGTTCATAAGCCAAAATTTCTTGAAGCATGACTTGGCTCATAAGCCAACACATGGAAGAAGCCCATTTGACTCAAGCCCAAAGCATGATGGAGGGCATCCTCTTCAAGTCCAAGACCAACCATTCAAGCCTCTTCAAGACCAAGCCCAAGCTTAATTCATGCCAAGATTTGAAGCACATGGGGGAACAACTGATCAAACAACCTTAGGGGAGAAGGAATTACACTACATCAAGAGTTTTATGGGGAACATAAAGACTCCTTCCACTACCCCAACAATATTTGACATGTGGGATGCCACAACTTATGATACCTAAGCCTCCACATCAGCATTTGTAAGCCACATTAGGATCTTCTAGATGCCACATGTCAAAGTGGTTATAACTTTCTACCAATAATTTGTTTTTAGTTAAAACCACTTACCTAAAAATTGTTGGAGCTAAGTAAGCCATCCTTATCCCCTCCTCTCCACCCTTGGATGAGATTTCTAGCATTGGAACCTATAAATAGGGCCCCTAAGCTCTCATTGTATTCATTCTATGCTATGATTTGAATTAATAAAAGGATTGTTTCCTTATGTTCTAGTTTTCTTGAGTTCTTGTTTGGAGTGAAAGATTTCTAGCTAGTTTGAGTGTGTAGATCCTTATCCAAGGAGAGAATGAGAGTTTTCTAAGTTTGAGTTTGAGAGTGAGGAGTGCTTTTGCAAGGAGTAAAGGATGGGATGCCCATTGATGGATCTATGATCAAGCTCCAAGTCCCAAGTCGCCGGCCACTTTCTTCTTCTTCCTTTTTTTCTTTGTTTCCATACCAACTCCAATTCTTCTTCCATGTCTAATCCCAAATTTCTTTGCAGGTTCTCTCAGGTTCCTAGGTCAAGGATGAAGGTCTCCAAGCCATTGATCAAGGCCAAGGTGAGTCTCAAAGTAGAGAGTGCCAATCTTGACATCTAGACCTCAATTTTTGAGTGATGAGAGCTCCTTCTTCCACCAAATAATTAGCTATCATTGTTGGTAGGAAAACTTTTTCTAAGCTTCATTAGATCTGATCATTTGAAAGTTAACTTGCCCTAGTAGTGATGGTTTCCTTGCCATGAAGATCCTAATCCTTATTTTGAACTAGATCTACATTGCGGGACTTAAAAATTAGATCAACTAGACTCCTTATGAAAATTCTTTTCTTGAATTAATTTAGCCTATTTATTTGATAATTAATTGCTCAAGTTTGCTTGCTGGCTAACTTGCTTTAACTCTCCATCCATCATTTTATTTTTCTCCCCCATCACCCTTCAACTAATGTTCCCATGAAAGTGGAGAAGATAGCATTAAGGGTGCAGCCTCTCTCATCACAGGTCATGTACCAACCCCACCTACAAGTTCGTTGATCAAAAGCCTCATCATGGAGCTTCTCATCTCATAGCAATGTAGGAAAAATCCAGTTGATAAGGTAGGTACTTGTAAAGTGGGTTCCGAACCACAAAATGTCCCAGAAGCCAATCTCATTAGTTCCATTGAGATATTTGATGTACTTAAGATCTTTGCTCTCATTTATAAGAATAGTCTCTATGTGGAGAGCCAATCAGCATGCTTGTAGGCCTCTCTATATGTATCGTAGAAACTTATACAATTAAACTATATAGGAGCCTTATAACAGGGAGTGCTCGATAGCAAGGAAGTTGGTGTTAAATTGGTATAGCCAACTGGTGATCACCACAAAGAAGTCATCTTTTGACTCATAGTGATTAGCTTGAAAGTCTTGAGTTCTAGATAGTCTTATGTTTTTTTAGAGGAAACTCTTGAGAGTTGGTGAGTTTATTATTCATTATGTTTGAGGTTCTCCTTTGACCAATTTAAAATATTTAGAGATGAAGACTTATCTTTTATATTTATTTATACTAGTTGCTGATTTTGGAATACAAAACCTATTGAAGTGCAAATTTTGCCAAATACTATTCATGCTTTTGAAATGTTTGGTAATTTACTTTTGAATATGTTTGATTTTTTGAAGAATAATGATTGTATTTTTTGATGTCAACAATTATTTATGATGACAATCTAGATATTATAGCCAAATATTTTGTTTATTTTGGATTATTGTATATATTGATAAATTTATATTCAAGTCTATAAGTATTTGGATGTCTTTCACTAAACTTTATTAAATTTTATTGATTTTGTAGATTTTTAGTTGTAAAGAGTTCATAGAAGTGATGAATATGTTTGAATATAGGTGACATCAAGAACATACAAGCCTATTAATAGGCATGGGAGAAAAAAAGTTTTTTCGGACCAAGAAGTTAGTTGTTAATACTATTTGTTTTTACAACCAAAAAGTTGGTTGGCAAAGATTTTCTTCCAATTTTTATATCAAAAGTTTTTTTTTAATTTTTATGTCATAATTTTTTTTTAAAATTTTTATGTCATATATATTTTAATCAAAGAAAATGGTTGGTAATAGCAAAAATGTTTTTTGAGAAAATAATTGGTTGCTAAAACTTCACACGAAATTTTTTTCAACCAAAATAAATGGTTGATAATAATCATTGCGGTTCAATGACGACCAAAATATTTGGTTGTGCATGCTACACCAAACATTTTATGACCAAAATAATTGGTCGGCAATGCTAAGACTTTTTTGCGACTAATTATTTTGGTGGCGAATTAGTTATCACATGCGAAAGGCATTAGGTGTTTCTCAATCAATCTCAACTTTTTGCAATGAAAATTTGATCGTTTGTCAGTAAAATCATTCGTCGTTAAAGGAATTTATTTTTCCGAACTCAATCTGTTTGGTCACCTTATATTAAGATTTCCCAACCAAACTTAAAATCGGTTGCTAAAGGTAATTGATGTTAGGGCTTCTACAACCAAATTATCAACCAAATGTTTTGGTTGGTAAAAGTTTTTAGCAACCAAATATAGTTTTTTTGTGATGACTTTTTTGTTCATCAATTGCATTATTTGTTATACTGAAACTAGAGATGTCTTGTAGCAGTAGATGAATAGAATCTTCTCTAGTATACAATTATATCCATCCAATTATAATAGATAAATTACTCTCAATCATCAGCTGATCAGTACCCAGAATGTGTCTATGCGATATCAGTCCAAATAGCCCATAGTTACACTTTAGGAATAGAAGTCTCAAAAATACTATTTTCTCCTGCAGCCAACAACCTCGAGTTAGGGCCATGAATCATGAACCCAGCTCCACCACAATGGCTTGTCATGCTGTTGTTAAAGTTAAGATTGAGGAATGTTAAGGGTGGGGGATTTTAAGAGAAAAATCCTTTGGTTTGCTTTGTGAGTAGAGAGGGAGTCCTAAGGATCCAAAAACCTTAAAATTAAATTGGACAATGATGAATAAAACATCTCGGCCACCTGTGTCAGAGCTTTTTCCATGATAAACCATGCCGACTGTTGCTTAAACTCAAATATCAAAGAATTCCTAGCTAACCAAATATGATATGCTATATAGGCTACTCGAATCACAGAGAATCTAGTCAACTTAGAGATCGAGCTACACCTCAAAACTCCAAAAATATCTATATGGGATTCTCCATCGAACCAATTCCAGCAAGCATATCGGTCAGCCCTTAGATCTGCACCACTCTTAGATAGCATGAAAGGACACGATCCACCATCTCCTCTCTCCCATTACAACATGGGAAAGTGGTTGAAAGACTCACGCCTCTATCTTTCAAAATAGTCCTAGTGGACTAGCGATCCCAAGCAACTTTTCAAAGAAATAGTCTGACTTGAAGGTGTTCTTCTAATCTCCAAATCTATGCTGCATCCATTCTCTTGGTAGGAACCCCATTGAACATGGTATAAAGGTCCCTCATTATCACCCTCATCCCAAAGAAGACCTCCACAGTCTCACATCATGAATGTTGTGCAAAGGGATTGCAAGCGATAAAATCCTTAGCAATACACCAGCTTCTAGCCTCTAGCCTTTGATCTAATCAAATAAAAAATCTTCATGGACTTTTCCCACCTCAACACTAGTATACATTAGTCACTTGCTCAAGGGGAGGTCAAAAAGCAATAGATCATGAACAAAATCTGCAGTGTGCCCATTCCCTGCCACCTAGCAAGTCTGAGCCAAAACCCAGTCACATGAGAGTTGATCTCTCTACATGAAGGGGCTACTTTGACTTGCCTTGATATCAATACCAATCATCCAAAATTGATACTTTGCAGCCGTCGATATACTTCAAGGACTCATAGAAGAAACCTAACTGCATACCTCACGATCAAGGCCTCCCATCTCACCACCAATGATTGGATACCAAAACCCCATCCCTGATAGGTTGACAAAGCACCTCCCAGAACAAAAGATGCAAACCCCCACCTTGATAGGATCCCCATAAGAACTGTCAAAAGTGATATTCAAGCTTCGCAAGATAGGTCTTTGACATGATAGTATTGAATAACAAATAAACAAGCATTGAGTTGAGAACAGTCCTTACCAAAGTTATCCTATCCATCATGAATAAAGCTCTAGCTTGCCACCTTTGAAGCACTCTTGAATCACACACCCTAGCTTCGAACACTCCATCCTTGTCAGCCTCCACCTGATGATAAGGACACCCAGGGCATGCCAAACACCACTTTGTTTCACAATCCCAAGCCTCTACCTAATAGCATGCTTGAGTTGAGCCTTGATCCTTGAACTAAAATAAATGGTAGAATTTAGGAAGTTCACATTTTGACTCGAGGCTCGGCAATACTTTACAAGAATCCAGGTAAAGCCCACCACATTTCGAATGGATGCTTGTCCTAATAATAAGCAATCATCTATGAACAAGTGGGATATCGGGTGGGCACCTGGGGCTTGCATAGATGGATCTAAGTTTGATCCACTAGCAGTATAAGAAATTTGATTCTTAGAGAGTTAATTGCCATTGCTAATAGCAGAAATGCTGTTGCTAATGCCATTAGTGATGGAACCTCATTGCTAATCGTACGTTGAAAATATCATTGTCACTAACACCTATTATTAGCAATGGTAAAAATGTCATTTCTAATAATGGATATTAGCAATGGCTATGGCAATGGTAATGTTATCACTAATAAGGTTTTCCATTTTTTTTAAAAAATTAAAAATTAATTAGCAATAAAATATTGTTGTCGCTAATATTCAGCATCGCAAATAACTTTTTACCAATGATATTAACCATGTCTAATACCAATAATAATAAATTTTTATATTTTTTAAAAAAATTAAAAACTTTTATGATAAAATATTATTGTCTCTAATAACTGTCATCTTTACTAAAGTATTATCGATGGTATTAGCCATCTTTAATACTGTCGATAATAATTTTTCTAATTTTTTTTAAAATAATAATTATATTTTTTAATATATATTTTTTTAAATTATAATAACAAGCAATTATAGTAAATTAAAATTAGCACAAATACCATAATCATAAACAAATAATAATTAATAAAAAACTAAATATATTATATTAAAAATATAATATATATAGTTTTATAAATTAACATTGCTTTACAAGTATCAAAATTAAATATATAATATCAAAAAAATCATGAAATATAATATATATAGAATTTGATGTCCTAGTTTTTGGATTCTTCTTCCAAACCATCCTCTTCTTTCATTTCTTTTTCTTTCTCTTTTTTCATTTTTTCATCTTGTTTATCTTCTTCCCTTTCTTCTCTTTCTTGGATAGGATTGCCCTCAAAAATAAATTCAGTATTATCTATCTCCTTATATTGGTCATTATGTAGAAGAATTTCTAGAGAATCTAATTCTGTATCTATGTAGAACTAATGAACTCTTAGTATTTCATCCTCTTGAAAGTATTCTGATAAATGGGGCTCTTTTTTTTCTTCGAGTATGTAATGAACAAAACGAGATTTAATTTTGCATATAGCTCGCCAATCATTTTTTCTTCTCTCCCTTGATAAAAAAGTAGAATAATATACTTGCATAGCTTGGTGAGCTAACATAAATGGCTTGTTGAGATATGCTTTTAATCCATGTTTGATTTCAATAAGCCTGTGCCATATATCAACCTTCATATGATTATTATTATTAAATCATTGGTACTTAAAAAAAATGATACTATTATCTCTAATGTAAGTTAATTAGATCACTTCTTTGAGGATTTCATAGTAGTTACTTTCCATCTCTTCTCATCAGCTATCCTTTATGCACACATCACTATTCATTATGCTTTTATGATATTTATATTCATGGATATAAAATTCAAAACCATTAATATTATAGCTATTATAATATATCACATTTTTTTATGGCCCATAACTTAATGGTCTTAGATTTTTAGGAATAGAGTTTCCCTCTTGCATGTCTTGCATATTATAAAAAAATTTTAAAAAATTAAAATAGTTGAAATGATAATAAACATGTACCAGTTAATGGAACCAATCTATAAAATTTTATGAGTGCTATTTAAAAATCTCTTATTCACTTATTCTCGGGTTGTCTTTTTTCAGTATCCTGTCATTGCATAAATATGCATAAGATTAGTATATTGTAATAAATGATTAAAGAGTAAAGATTATAATGGATACTTATTTAATATATGGGTCGACCTTCTCATTGTTTACCAAAACATGTCTCCATCTATCAAAACTTAATATTACTTAAAACTCGGCAAACCTTGTGTCCAAATTTATAAGCAAAGTAGACAAATATTGAGATCTCTTTTTGATCCCTCACCACCACTATCAATAATTTGGCCAACATGAGTCAATTTATTTTTTATACTAGGATTAAAGTAGTATCGATTGGAATTTGAAATTTCTTTTATTATATAAGCTTTCACAATTAAACCTTTGATTTTAATCTTGTTTTTCACTCTCTTCTTAAGACTGTGCATGCATTTTTTAAATGGATATATCCACCTGTATTGCATTAGTTCCTTTATTCTAGTTTTATATGCTAGATGAATCATAAGGTGCTCCATTGAGTTGAAAAAGCTAGGAGAAAATATCTTCTCTAACTTGCATATGATTTAGCTTCAAGACTGGAGATGTAGTTAGTGGATAGTTTGGTAGCACAAATATCTCTAAAGAAAAGACTAAGCACGGTCAAAAAACTTTATATGGAGTTAAGAAGGATATATGCTGATACGGGACAAATTATGATAAATTAAATTACTGATTTTAATCTTAATTAGAGAGATTAATAGGGATTAATTTTTTAAGATTTTTAGTTTAAAAGATTCAAAGGAGATAATTAAAGAAACTATGCAACTAGTTAACAACCCGCAAAGCAAATCTAGCAAAGTAAACTAGAAAAACAGGATTTGGCAGCTGAGAAACCACCGTAAACTAGGGTCTACTTATCAAAGAATCAGAAATCAAAGAGGAGAGATGTGTTTTAAGATTTTTAAATGAATAATTATAACCCTTTGGAGTAGATCTAGTTGGACTCTCAAGGATCTTGCAGCAGGGCTTCAAAATCTCGATCTTCGAGCTTCGATCTTCTACGATGTTGGTTCCAAGGCAAGAACACCCTGACTTTGAATCCTTGATCACCTATAATCACTCAACAAATAAAATCACTCAGTTTGGAAGTAGTAATGTAAAGAAGAAGATGAAAAAAAAAGTGGAAGGGAAGAGATGGAGGTGGGTGGCTAGGGTTTCCTGGTGGTTGGATATGCAGGGCCTTACACCTCGTGATGCTCCGAAGAACAAAGGAAGGGCCTCACACCCCGCGATGCACACAGCATAGAAAACTTTGACAGAATGTCAGCTTTGTTTCATATATGTGGAATGAATAATAAAAGGGAGGTTGATGGGGTATTTATAGACCATCAACCAGAAGTGTAAAGGTTACAAAGACTAGTATTGTTTTCCCTTAGGCAACAACTCCTTGAATCTTTGCTTTTGATGTCTTAGACTCCTGTCTTTGGGATGATCTGGAGCTTCCTTCAAAGTGGGCGATAACAAGAGATCCTCATCCCATTTAGGCACCAAGATGATGATAGGTGATGTGTCTTGATGAGCGGTCAAAATTGCTTCAATGATTGGCTCCAATTGATGGACTCTGGTGTCTGGATAATGTGGACTCCTGCAGGATAGTGGACTCTCTAGTCTAGATAGAAGAAAACTCAAGAGTTCTTGTAGGATTCTTGAGTTCTTGAAACTTGAGCAGCTTGGAACTTGATTGACTAAAATACTTGAAGTAGAAAACCATTGAATCTCCTTCACTTTGGGTGATCAAATAAGCTTGAAACTCCTTGGAAGTTGGCATCAAAGAGAGGATGGAAAGCTTGGCAGACTCCTTTTAATTTGGCATGAATTATTTAAGGGAGATGGCGCTAACTTGAAGACTCCTCATATACTCGTCTTAAAAAGAAGGGACGCTAAAACACTTGAATTTATTTGGCTGACCAAGTATGACATGGCAAGTGTGGTGTTGTCCTGATGAGGTGGCAAGCGGTGTTGTCTCGATGAAGTGGCAAGTGATGTCCAAACAAGTCATGTGATGTCCAAAATCTTGAAAAGGTGGTGCTAAGAATTGGTTGTCATATGATAAGTGACTTGGACTAGCACAAGGAGTCATATGGCTTGTCTTAAGCTAGCATATGGAGTCACATGGGCTTTCACTTGGGCTCCCTCTTGTATTACAGGACTTAACTAATAATTACAAGACTCAACCAACTAATTAATTAAAGCCCAACTTGATCAAATTGATCAAAAGGCATAACCAATAAAATAAAATGGCTTAAGCTGGTAAATAGGATTTGGTCCAAATAGGATTTGACACAACCTGATAAATAGGGTTTATATACAAAACCCTAATTGGTAAAAAGGACTAGCTAACACTGGACTATTTACAATCTGATTAAAATTGGGGTTTTTTTATAGACTCAATTTTGGATCCAAGGGTTTTTACAGGGACTCAATTTTGGTGTTGAGGGCTAAACCCAACTATGCTAAAATAACAAAAATTCAAGATAACTATTTATAAGTGTGGTTTGGGCTTATGGCTTCACTCACAGGTGATCTACAGGGATGTGGGCTCGACTTGTCATTTTCTTCTGGCCCTGGTGTTCGCACCAATTCTTCCTGGGTGGGAAGAACTCGACCCTATCGAGTATGGGTCAACCTTGCTGAGATAGTGCTCTAGTAAATCTGGATCATCCTTTGTAAGTCCTCTCTGGTGATCTAAGAATCATCACTTTTGGGTTGTCCTTGATAATGAACTAGATATCACTGATAGTCTTTGCCCCGAGTAGCAATAATCTTGTCATCCAAGATCCGCTTGATCCTGTCTTTCTGGACTGGTAGTATGGCAGGTGGACACACATGGGTTGGCTCACTCTCAAGGATTGTATCAGGCCCAAAAGACTCACTAGGAATCAACATTGGCTCTTTATACTTGATAAGGTCTGAAATGTTGAAAGTAGAACTAATGCCTAGTTCAGGTGGTAAATCAATTACGTAGGCATTAGATCCGATTTTCCTAATTACTTTGTAGGTCCACTACTATGGGCATGTAACTTTTTCATGGTTCCAGGTGAGAACTGTTCAAGTCATAGTCTAACCATTACAAAGTCTCCTTCATTGAATTCCTTTAAGTCTTTTTTCTTATAATTCCCCTTGGTTAATGTATGACATGTCGATGAAACTTTGGCATGAATTCCTAATAGATGCCATAGTGTTTTCCAAAAATAGGATGCAAATTGAATGTGCTTAAAGAACTTATGTAACCTACTGATTTCAATAAAATGCAATCGGGTAGCTCTAGAAAGAGTAGAAACTTCAGGCCAGGATAAGAAATAAGAAGTGGATTCGGAGCTAGCCTGGTGGGGTAGGACATAAGAAAAGGGCTCATGGAATATTCCTGGGTCTATGGGGTTGACTTTAAGGTTTGGACATTGGGTTAAATCAACAGGTAAATAAAGGTCAGCCTTATGGAAGGATGAATCAGTGATTTCTGGAAAAAGATCTTCAATTGGGACCAAAGGGATGAATTCAACTTGAGGGTGCTGGAGTGAAAAGATCAAGTCCTCACTAATTACTTTGGGTTCTAGAATTTCAGGGCTAGGCTTTATGATTTAAGTCTCTTCTAGTGTTTCCTCAAGTAAAGTCTTAGCAGTAGGATTAGGTTCCTCATGGTTCTCTTTTTTAATGGTCCTTCCAATATAGTTTCAATTAGGGTGCGATCAGGGTCAACTAATTCTAGGTCTGTTCTATTTGATTTTCTTAGTGGTCAGAATCCATACTGTTGATCCTCCAGTAATCTCGTGTTCTAATTTTTTGGCATTAATTAGGTTCAATCCTGGTTCTTTCTCTCTCAAATGACTAGACCCTCTTTTGGTATTGTCTTTGGGTGGGGTCGAGTTGATCACTATTATCTTTTCATGGTGTTTAAAAGAACACGAGTTAATCCGACCAAAGAGGTTAGCATCATGATCATATAACCGTAGTCTGCCTAATATAATGCTACTAACTCCCATTGGAATCACATCACACCATACCTTCTCTTAGTAGGATTGAATTTGGACTGGGACCTGGCATTGTAATCTAACGGGAATAGATGTCGCATCAATCTAGGATACCTTATATGGGCTAGGATATGGTACAGTGGGTAAGCCTAAACTCTTAACAGCATTGGTAGATATGGCGTTCACACAACTTTCACTATCTATACTAATCTTGCATACTATCTCCTAGCTTAATGAAGGTCTGTAGGGTATTCGTTCTGCGCCAGTCCTCATTCTTCTTGGTCTGAGCTAGAATACACCTAACTACACCTAGTAGATCAGATGACTCTATAGGCTCTTCATCACCTCATATTCTTCTACGAAATCTTTCTCAGCATCATAGATTTCTTCTTCAAATTTTTTAACATTTTTTTAATTCTCTTCTTCATACTCACCTATATGTAAAGCTCGTACTGGACTTTCAGCAGCAAAATGACCTATTTTTGACACCTAAAACATAGTGTATTTGGGTTCCTATCTCTTTGAATGATGGGTGCCTTTCCTTTGTCTTCCCTACGAGCTGGTTGGGAGGTAGGATTAGGTTGGCTATTTGGGAATCGATTCATGCTAGGCCTATTTCCAAGGGCATTAAACCTATTAGGCTTAGATTGATGGATAATAGGTTTTCTTTGAAATCGTTCATAATTCCTAGCAATCTGGTAGGCTTGTTTTAAGTCATTAACTTCCCTAAAAAATAATTCCCTTTAGATATCCTCATTTAAGCCAGCTCTAAATCTCGATAAGGTAACAGCTTCTGATTCGACTACACTACACCTCATAATGAACTCGTCAAATTTTTCTATGTAGTCAGCCATAGATTCGTTACCTTGAGTCAACTTTTGCCATTGATCCAACAATTTTTGCTCGTATGAGAATGGTAGATATTTTTTCCTGAGCTTTACCTTCATTGCTCGTCATGTGTCAATAGGTAAATCACCTCTTTGTTGGTTCAGTTGCTCCATATTTTTTCAGTCCAGTCTAGCCTATTGGACTAGCCAAAGCTTGGCAAATTTAAATTTTCTCTCCTTCAACATTTCGTACCATTCAAAGTACTAGTCCATATCACTCTTCCAATATGTATAAATCTTAGGATCTAAACTTCCTTTAAATGTGGGTGCATCTAGTCAAATACTCCTAAGGATCCTTTCTTCATGGTCATTCACATCAGGGGTGTGGTGCATAGGAATTGGGTCAGGACTAATTTGTCTATATTGGGCTTTTGGACCTGGGGAAGTAGGTTCTCTATATTGACCTCTTGGATTTGGGGGAGTGAGTTGGGCTCTTGGAATTGGGGGAATGGGTCTTGGCGTCTCAGAGCTTTGACATAGGGGGGTAGGTCTAAGTGTTTTAGGGTCTGAACGAGTCACATGGGATTCCTCAAGGTTACCTTGTCTCTCTTCCATTTGGTAAAACATTGTAGTAAGCTGCCTAAATTGCTCAGTTATAGTTCTCATAAAATTCTCCATATTAGGGTCCATGGGTGGATTGGGTTGGGTTTGGGTAGGTTGATAGGGTGTGCCTGACCTAGTTACCATGCAATGCAATCACACAGAACTCAAGATAAGGTTTCCTAGGCCTAAAGCTCAAGTAGAATGGGTCAGCTCAAATTATAGCCAATTCAATAATTACCCTATCCACTGGCCAGGTAAGAGGTAGGGTCATGGGAGGCTCCCCCTACTCTCGCAGGATCCTAATTAAAAACCACAAGTCCACTTAGGACATTTGTCTTTGAACCTCTAGCCTTAGACACCAGATTCAAGTGATAATCAAAGGATTGGGTACACTAGCTTTCACACAATACTTGGAACCCGACCTTGTTGGTGTCCTTAAGCTTCTTTAGGTTTATAATCAATATTAATTAGGATTAGATTCGATGCAAAGGTGGTGGTTGTGGGCCCAGGACAGGTGATGAGATCTTGCCCTGATCTGAGATGATCAAGTGCCCTTAAGATTAGGTTACTGGATGATGCAATCACATGATATGAAACCATAATATGCAATGAAGCTATAATAATTAAAAATGATAAAATAATTTTTTTAATTATTAAATTTCAGATCTGATTAATTTCAGATTTTTGATCTTGGGATATCATGTCCGGCCGTAGCTCATTACTTCCATGGGTCGTGATAGTATACTTGAGTATCCCCGCTTAAGAGGCGTGATTTCCTTCTTCTAGATAAAATAAATAATTTTTTTTTGATTTTTTTCTCCGATTAAATAGAGGATTAACAAAAAATTAATTACTAATTTGTTTGAATTTTTTTAGATAGGTTTTATGCATTTTTACTTTTAGCCTAGTTCTAGGTATGAAGAAATTTCAGAACTAGAAGTTAAATCCTAGTTTAACCTTCGCTTTGATACCAAAATAATGCGGGACAAATTATGATAAATTAAATTACTAATTTTAATCTTAATTACAGAGATTAACAGGGATTAATTTTTGTAAGATTTTCAGTTTAAAAGACTCAAAGAAGACAATTAAAGAAACTATGTAACTAGTTAACAATCCGTAAAGTAAATCTAACAAAGTAAACTAGAAAAATAGGATTTGGTGGCTGAGAAACCACCGTAAACTAGGGTCTACTTATCAAAGAATCATAAATCAAAGAGGAGGGATAGGTTTTAAGATTTACCAACGAAGAATTATAACCCTCTGGGGTAGATATGGCTGGACTCTCAAGGATCTTGCGGTAGGGCTTCAAAATCTTGATCTTCGAGCTTCGATCTTCCGCGATATTGGTTCCAAGGAAAGAACACCCTGACTTTGAACCCTCGATCACTGTAATCAATCAACAAAGAAAATCACTAAGTTAGGAAGTAGTAATGGAAAGAAGATGAAAAAAAGTGGAAGGGAAGGGATGGATGTGGGTGGCTAGGGTTTTTGGTGGCTGGATATGTAGGGCCTCACACCCCGCGATGCTTCGAAGAACAAAAGAAAGGGCCTCACACCCCACGATGCACACAGTAAAGAAAATCTTGACAGAATGTTAGCTTTATTTCATATATGTGGAATGAATAATACAATGGGGGTTGATGGGGTATTTATAGACCATCAATCAGAAGTGTAAGGGTTATAAAGACTAGTATTGTTTTTCCTTAGGCAACAACTCCTTGAATCCTTGCTTCTGATGTCTTGGACTTCTGTCTTTGGGCTGATCTGGAGCTTCCTTCAAAGTGGGCGATAATAAGAGATCCACATCCCATTTAGGTGCCAAGATGAGGATAGGTGATGTGTCTTGATGAGCGGTCAAAATTGCTTCAATGATTGGCTCTAATTGATGGACTCTGGAGTTTGAATGATGTGGGCTCCTACAGGATAGTGGACTCTCCAGTCTGGATAGAAGAAAACTCAAGAGTTCTTGTAGGATTCTTGAGTTCTTGAAACTTGAGCAGCTTGAAACTTGATTGACTAAAATACTTGAAGTAGAAAACCATCGAATCTCCTTCACTTTGGACGATCAAATAAGCTTGAACTCCTTGGAAGTTGGCATCAAAGAGAGGATAGAAAGCTTGGTCGACTCTTAATTTGGCATGAATTATTTGAGGGAGATGGTGCTAACTTGAAGACTCCTTCTCATTTACTCATCTTAAAAAGAAGGGACGCTAAAACACTTGAATTTATTTGGCCGACCAAGTGTGACATCGCAAGTGTAGTGTTGTCCCGATGAGATGGCAAGTGGTGTTTTCTTGATGAAGTGGTAAGTGATGTCTAAACAAGTCATGTGATGTTGTCCAAAATCTTGAAAAGGTGGCACCATGAAGTGGTCATATGACAAGTGACTTGGGCTAGCACATGGAGTCACATGGTTTGTCTTGAGCTAGCACATGGAGTCACATTGGCTTTCACTTGGGCCCTCTCTTGTATTACAGGAGTCAACTAATAATTACAAGACTCAACCAACTAATTAATTAAAGCCCAACTTGATCAAATTGATCAAAAGGCATAACCAATAAAATAAAATGGCTTAAGCTGATAAATATGGTTTGGTCCAAATAGGGTTTGACACAACCTGATAAATAGGATTTATATACAAAACCCTAATTGGTAAAAATGGCTAAATAACACTAGACCATGTATGATCCAATTGAAATTGAGGTTTTTTTAAAGACTCAATCTTGGGTCTAGGGTTTCTATAGGGACTCAATTTTGGAGTTTAAGGCTAAACCCAACTAAGCTAAAATAACAAAAAATTAAGATAACTATTTACAAGTGTGGTTTGGGCTTAGGGCTTCACTCACAGGTGATCCACAGGGATGTGGGCTCGTCCTGTCATTTTTTTCTGGCCCTGGTGTTCGCACCATATGCCAAGTTGTTGCCCAGTGATGATGCAACCCAAGAGGTAGGGTGAATTGAATTTTATAAAACTATTTAAACTATTTCAATTTATATAAAACAAGTATGTGCTAATTACAATTAAGTGCTTATATTTTGCCAAAGTATTTGTGTGTTTCAAAATAATATGCAGCAAAATTAATAAAGAAATACATAAAGAAAAATAATCATATAAATACAACAAATTTATAGTGGTTCGGTGCACTCCAAGATACCTACATCCACTCCCCAAGTTCCTCTTAGGAATTCCACTGTAATTACTAAGATTACAATCGATTAGTTTTCCAGGCTCACTAATCAAAACCCAACTTGTTTTCATCGATCTCACAAGTCAAAACCCTTATTGATTTTCTAACTTTAGCTAACCAACAACCTCTTGGTTTTGATGGCTAACCAAAAACCTTGTTGGTTTTGCAGGCTCACCAACAACCTATGTTGGTTTTACGGGATCACCGACAACCTATGTTGGTTTTAAACAGGCTAACCAATAACCTCTTTGGTTTTCCAAGGCTTATCAAAAATCTCTTTGATTTTCCAAGGCTCATCAAAAATCTTAATAAACAAAGTAAGCACAATATGAAAAATATGAAAAGAACACAATAAAAGCTTTTTTAAATAAAGCAAATATCTCTTTGAAGTCCTTGATTGTTGATGAAGAACTTGTCTTCAAGATGTTGAAGCCTTTGAATGTTGTTTGAGGATGTGGACTTGGATCAACTCTTATATCTTTGGAAGCTTGAAGGCTTGAACCACTTAATACTTGAATCCTTGAAGGATATTCAATGATCTCACCAAAAGATTGCTTTTTCATTTGATTTGTGTTGATTATATAGCTCTCCAAATCTTAAAAGACTGTTAGAGACTGCTGGAGAGGAAAAACTAGCCATTACAAATATTTTGGAGAAGTTCTGCTCTTCAGAAAACTAGCCGTTACAGAGCTATCATCCGTTTAAGTGTTGATACTTTAGGTCATGAGTCGACACTTAGGGTCGATACTTGGAATAGTGAGTCGACACTTGACCAAAAAATATCTTTTGAAGTCTTCTATTCTGCACTGGTGAGCCGACACTTCATATGATGAGTCAACATTTTAAGTCGACACTTGGAACAGTGAGTCGACACTTGAAGAAAACTTGAATTCAGCATGTTCTGTATCATTTTTTATTTCAGGCCTTGAGTTAACACTTGCTATTCATGAGTCGACACTTGCTATTCCATGAGTCGACACTTGACTGAAACTTTCCTGAAACTCTGCTAAAACTCTACTGAAACTTCTCCAAACTTAGGATTTGAGTTGTTCAAGGTTATCCTTATATACCAAGGTCTATTTAACTTGAGATTTCATGACTTCTTCAACTAAAAATATGTATTTATTCATTCAACATGGATGAGTACTAAGATATGATAAACATACATAAAAATATAATTAGTATTCATATATACTTAAATATTTTGTTAACCATTAAAATCAAGACTAGAGTTAACAATCTTTTCCTTTTTGATGATGATAAAATTTTTAAGTATATTAATAGGGTAAGCTTAAAAAGATTAACAATAAGATAAACATGTAAGCTCAAAATCAATGAGTATCAAGCTCCCTCTCAAAATATGATTTCAAAAATATTTTCAAAAATCATTCAAGATTTTTAAATAATCTCCCCCTTGCTAATTCTTTCCTTAAAATTAAAACATTTTGCTTTCTTCTCTTCCTTTTTGCACTTTCTTTCATTTCTCTTATAATTTTTCATGTTTATCATATCTTTCCTTTTTACATATTTAACATTTTTCTCCCCCTTTTTGTCATCATGAAAAGAGTGAAAGGCAATACAAAATTAGAATGAAGGTAGAAAGAATAGCAAGTAGATCATCAAAATCAATACATGATACTAATTAAATATGATACTAATGATACCATAAAAGTGACAAGCACATGCATGAAATAATTTCATTTCCTCCCTTTTTTTGAAGATTATAAATGAAATAAATTTTGATACCAATTGAATATAACTTCCCTCAAAGGATTAGATTTGAAAATAAGGAGAAGGAGTATCAGATCAATATAAGTAAAGCATGATATCAAGAAAATATTCAAAGCATCATATATATACAACAACAATAAATCTTTGAATGCTCTTTGATGCAGAACAAATAAAGGAATGCGATGCGGAAGCAAATTAGGATTAACTAATTTTTTTGTTGTTTTTATATGTTTGTAGAAGTTGGCTTCAAATCAAAGAAAAGTTAACCTAACATTGAAAGATACTAATATGATAATTGAAAGCACAATTTTAGGGAAACTAAATTATCAGAGTAGTTCAGAAGCAACGGATCGCTGGGGGTTGAGAAACTCCCAGACCTAGGGTTTCGCTCCGAACTTTCAAAAGAACAGAAATAAAGAGAAGAGATGGTTTATCTAACCAGACAATGATCTTCACAGATTTTGGTGGAAGAACTCTCCCGAGCAGATTGTTGGATCCTCGGATTCAGATATCTTTGTAATGGATCCTCAAATACTGGTCCTTTGGCGGGTTGGCTTCTCCTGAACTCAAGATCTGGAAGAGAAAAAAAACAATTGATGGAATCAGAGAGTCAAGGGAAAGATTTACCAGGTTGATGAACTAGAAGATTGAAATTGCTGAAAACTGGATTCTCCTGGATGTTGATGTGATTTTCCTTGGAACTTGCTCTGGATCTGAAGTAGCCGGACTGGATCTGGATGAAGGTGGACGGCCTGGACTTGTAGAGAGAGAGAGGCCGTGGGAGATGGATGGATCTAGGGTTTGATGGATTGAAAATAATGAAGGGTGGCTAGGGTTTTGGAATTTCAAGTGGCTAACCTAGGGTTTTGGATAAAGATGGAGATCTCTCACCTCCTCAAGGCTCCAATGGAACCCGGATTACCCCCTCACGGAGCTCAACACTTAGAATAGTGCGGAAGATGAGAAACCTAGGTCACTCAACACAAGAGAATAGCAAAAATAATTTTCCTTCATTGATTTTCTAAAGTTACAAAGAGAGGTCTATTATATAGACCTAAAATTTTCTCCAAGCTTGTACAAATTCCCATGTGGGACTAAACTCCTCCAACCACTAGATTAGGTAGAAAATCTTCTCGCTTGGCCGACCAAGAGTTCAAAAAAAATTGGGACGGCCATAAAGGAATTTTTTTTGAATTTTTTTGGTGCCTCCTTTGGAGTTGGATTTGGATTTGGAGTCTTCTTCTTCTTATGGTATTTCTTCTTTTCTTCCACTCCAAGTTAAGCTCTTTGATTTTGATTTGAACTTCAATTAGGAGTAGGTTGGATGTCCTTCTTTGATTTCTTCTCCAAGAGAAGTCTTCTTCCTTCTTTGCTTAGGTAAAATAGGCAGGTATGGGCACCTCCTTTAAAGTAGCCTCCAATTTGATTTTTTCTTCTTTGGATGTGGGGACCATGACACTAGGATGCCTCTGTGGCGCCTCCTGGACTCTGGCGTGTGCTCGGAGTGTGGCTGGGCGTGTGGCTTGGAGTGTGGCCTCCACTTGCTTGAACCTTGATTTGATTGGAAGACAAATGTGGCACCATTTTGGACCAAATTGAAATCATATTGGGACTTGCACTGAGTCAACATGACTCAAAAAAATTTAAATGGTGACTCAATAAATAAAATAAATAAACTGGTTGACCAGGTCAACCTTTATTACAAACCCTAATTTCTCGGGCAATGTCAATCAGAGATCCAAATGGAGCTCTGAAGTCTTCTTCTGAGTCTGGTGCCCGCACCAATTCTCCCAGGGTGGGAGGAACTCGACCCTGTCGAGTAAGGCTCAAGTTGGCTCTGGTATCTCTCCAAGAGGTCTGGGTCCAATTCTTGTAATTCTTCTCGGGAGATCCAAGAGTCATCAGAATCTGGCCTTCCTTGCCAGCGGACCAGGTACCTTTGGTATCCTCGATTACGAGTAGAGATAACCTGATCATCCAGGATCTTTTCAATCTGCTCTTTCCTCACATGCCAGTTTGTTGGTGGACACACAGGGTCGGGATCACTCTCAATGATAGGGTTAGGCTCAAAAGGCTCACTAGGAATCATAGCTGGCTCCCTGTACTCTACTAAGTCTGTAATGTTGAAAGTAGAGCTAATGCCTAGTTCTGGAGGCAACTCGAGCACATAGGCATTGGATCCTACTCTCTTTACCACTCTAAATGGTCCAGCTCCCCTAGCATGTAACTTTCTAACGGTTCCAGGAGGAAACCGTTCAGGCCTTAACCTAATCATCACATAGTCTCCCTCAACAAAAGATTTGACTCGCCTTTGAGTATCAGCCAACTTCTTATAAGTTTCATTACTTAAATTTATTTTGGCATGAATTTCTTTATGCAAGTCTTTTACATGCTGTGCAAAATTCTCAACAGATTCGGAGACTCGAGTGTGGACAGGTAAAGGGACTAGGTCAAGAGGTGTGTGAGGTTTGTACCCATGTACAATTTCAAATGGACTCTTACCCGTAGACCTATTGACCGAGTCATGTACGCAAATTCTGCCCTTGGTAGGTATAAATCCCAATTTCTGGTGTTTTCACCAACAAGACATCTCAGCAGATTTCCTAGGCTACGATTCACTACTTCAGTTTGGCCATCAGTTTGGGGATGATAGGCAGTTGAAAACTTAAGTTTTGTCCCTAACTTATGCCAAAGGGTCTTCCAAAAGTAACTGGTGAACCGGACATCCCTATCTGAAACGATTGTCTTAGGTAGGCCATGGAGTCTAACTATCTCATTGAAGAAAAGTGTGGCTACCTTAGACGCATCAAAGGTTTGGGAACAAGGCAAGAAGTGGGCCATTTTAGAGAATCGGTCGACTACGACACAGATAGAATCATGTCTCCTCTGGGTCTTAGGTAAACCTAACACAAAATCCATACTCACATCTTGCCAAGGACGATCTGGGACAGGGAGTGGGGTATAAAGGCCAGTGTTTTGTTTTCGCTGTTTGGCAACAGCGCAGGTTCGACATCTAGCTACAATATTAGCTACATCCCTTTTCAAGCTAGGCCAGAAAAAGTGGTCTTCAATAGCTAGAATGGTCTTGTCTTTTCCAAAATGGCCGGCTAAACCTCCAGCATGGATTTCCCAAATCAAAAATTCCCTAAGAGAAGTTCTAGGGATGCAAAGCCTATTTTTGAAGAACAAAAAACCATCTACAAGGGTATAATCCTGGTGATTACTAGATGGTCCTTGAACTAGATCCTGATACATAGTTGTGAAATCCGGACAAGACTCATATTCCTCTTTGATTTGCTCAAACCCTATGACCTCAGTTCTAACAGAAGTTAATAACAGAGATCGGCGACTAAGGGCATCAGCTACCTTATTCTCAACTCCAGCCTTATGTTTCAGGACAAAAGTATAGGACTGGATATATTCTACCCACTTAGCATGCCTAGGGTTAAGCTTCTTTTGGGAGTTCAGAAATCTAAGAGCCTCATGGTCCAAAAATAGTACAAATTCCTGCGGTAGCAAATAATGTCTCCAGTAACGCAAAGCTTGCACCACCGCATAAAATTCCTTATCATAGGTAGAATACCTAAGCTTAGCATCATTAAGTTTTTCACTAAAGAATGCTATGGGATGATTCTCTTGGCTTAGGACTCCACCTATTCCTACACCTGAAGCATCACAGGCAACCTCAAATACTTTAGAAAAATCGGGTAATCTCAGAATGGGTGCCTGGGTCATTTTATCCTTAAGATCTAGGAAGGCTTTATGGGCTGACTTAGTCCAATGAAATTCTCCCTTCCTAATACAATCAGTGATAGGAGCAGCTAAAGTACTAAACCCCTTGATGAATCGCCTATAGAAGGTAGCCAAGCCGTGGAAACTTCTAACTTCATGCACATTGGTTGGCTCTGGCCAGTCTACTATGGACATAATCTTCTCAGGATCGGCCGCCACGCCGTCAGGGGTTACTACAAAACCAAGAAAGATAACTCTACTAGTCATGAATTCACACTTCTTAAGATTACTGTAGAGTCTCTCATTCCTCAAAACTTGGCAGACTGCTCTAAGGTGGCCTAGGTGATCTGCTGGGGTCTTACTATAGATCAGGATGTCATCAAAATAGACCACCACAAATTTTCCTATGAAAGCTCTAAGTACCTGGGTCATAATTCTCATGAAGGTACTAGGGGCATTGGACAATCCAAAAGGCATAACAACCCATTCATAAAGACCATCCTTAGTTTTGAAAGCAGTTTTCCATTCATCCCCGGGTCTAATCCTAACCTGATGATAGCCGCTTTTGAGATCAATCTTAGAAAAAACCATTGCACCAGCCATCATATCAAGCATGTCATCTAGTCTAGGGATGGGAAACCTATATTTGATTGTAATTTTATTGATGGCACGACTGTCAACACACATCCTCCACGTGCCATCTTTCTTTGGGGTTAGTAAGGCTGGGACTGCACAAGGACTAAGACTTTCTCTAATAAACCCCTTCCTCAATAATTCTCCAACCTGCTTTTGCAGTTCTTCATGCTCAGATGGATTCATCCTGTAATGGGGCAAGTTGGGCAAAGTCGCTCCTGGGATTAGATCTATGGCATGCTGGATATCCCTAAGAGGTGGAAGGTGGTCTGGCAAATCCTCGGGAAAGATATCCTCAAATTCTTTTAACACAGGTTTAACTTCTTGAGGAGGCTCTGAGGGTTCCGAAGTTCTAAGTTCCTTAGCAGTCAACATCCAGATGGGTGAACCACTATGAATTTCTTGTTCTAGATCCTTAGCACTGATTAGGTTCACTCCAGTTTTCAGCTCCTTAACCTTACCGGCTCCTTTAGTTACCTTGTCCTTAGGGGGAACGGAATGGATCGTAATCTTCTTCCCATTGAAACTAAAGACACAGGTATTGGATTTTCCTAAGAGGGTGGCATCATGATCATACAACCAAGGTCTTCCGAGAATTATACTGCTCACCCCCATGGGTAAAACATCGCACCAAATCTTTTCGTGATAAGATTGCATTTGGATTTGGACTTGACATCTAGACTGGATGGGTATGGAGGTAGAATCTACCCAAGAAACCTTATAGGGGTTGGGATGGGGAACTGGGATTAAGCCTAACATCTTGACAGTGCTAGTAGAGATGGCATTTACACAGCTCCCACTATCTATGATGATCTTACATACCTTATCCCCTAATTTAAGAAAAGTCTGTAGGATGTTAGTCCTACGCCAATCCTCTTGAACTAGATTCTGGGATAGGATGCATCTTACAACTCCTAATTGGTCAGATTCATTGGGTTCCTCCTCTCCTTCATACTCCTCAACCAAATTCATTCCGGCCTCATAAACTTCTTCTTCAAATTCCTCACTGGGCTCGGAATTATCATTCTCTCCCTCTTCTATGTAAAGGGATCTTCGTGGGCACTGGCTAGCAACATGACCTACCTTATGACACTTGAAACAGGCTATGGCAGTACACTGACTGGAAATGTGACCTGGTTTCTGACACTTAAAATAGGTGATATTTGAACTAGGGGCTCTCTGGGTGTCAGGTGCCTTACCTTTGTCCATGGGTCTAGGGGTAGAAGTACCCTGAAAAGGTTTACTAGGGATAACTTGGCTAGGTCCATCCTTGGGATTGGGGCACTAACCCTAGAAGGTATAGGTCCTCTTTGAAATTTCTCAGTGTTCAGTGCAATCTGATAGGCTTGGTCTAGATCAGTAACCTCTCTCAGAAATAGTTCTCTCTTGATTTCTTCCCTCAGTCCAGCCCTAAATCTAGACAAAGTGACTTCGTGGGCTTCACTCACATCACATCTCATTAGGTATTCATCAAAAGTAGTTATGTAGTCTGAGACAGATCAGTTTCCTTGTTTCAGGTTTTGCCATTGGTCTAACAGGTTTTGCTGGTATGAAATGGGTAGGTATTTATCTCTCAGTTTTTATTTCATACCCTGCCAAGTGGTTATGGGCTCAACATTCCGTCTCCTAGTGGTTAGCTCAATGTTCCCCCAGTATAACCTAGCTTGACGCACTAATTTCATCTTGGAAAACTTGTATTTCCTCTCCTCAGACATAGCATACCACTCAAAGTATTGGTCCATCTCACCCTCCTAATCAGAATACACCTTAGGGTTCAGACTACCATCAAAAGTGGGTGCATCTAATTTGATGTTCCTGATGAACCTATCATCTCTATCTTCAGGCTCTGGGTCAGGCCTCCTATGATTAGGTTCAGGATCTCTATATAAAGGCCTTCTAGGCTCCTGATGTGGGTGAGGTTGAGGCACATTAAAATCGGGGTCAGGAGTCCAATTCCGATGTCTAGGTTCTTCAAGTACTTGGACTTGGTCCCTAAGTTGGGTAAGATCCTCATGAATTTGTGCGCTAAACTGGGCCACAGTGTTTGTCATATCCTGATTCATTTCAGCCATACTTTCAGTAAGAGTTCTGGTCATGGCCTCTAAATCAGGTTGGGTTTGACCAGGTTGATATGGCACTCCGTTTCTGGTAGACATGATGATTCAAGCAAGCACACAAAATGAGACTAGACTAAATCGACTACTGGATCACTAGACCTAGAGTCCAAACTAGATGCCCAATCAGAGTGGCAAGCTAGCCTGTAGTAACTCAGGACTCAGCCAGGCAGGTGTAAGGGGAGTGTTAGGTCCTTGATTGCCAATCCTAGACACCAATCAGTGATTGGCCAGGTAGGCGGACCAGCACACAAGCCCTTCGGGACGTAGTCCCTAAACCACCGTTCTAGACACTGAGTGCTAAGCACACACAGAATAACTCGGCAAACTGACTCAACACTAGCCTAGACCCGACCAATTGGTGTCCCTAGCCCACTAGGGCAAATTAGGTCTAACTGATTTTAAATTAGGTCTAGGTTCGAATGATTGGATGGTGGTTTTGGGCTAAGGAGAGGTAATCAACTCCTCCCTTTATCTTAGATGCTCAATTGCCCTTAAGTAAATTATGAGATGATCACTCCAAAAAGAATTGAATTGCAGAACACAAAAAATAGAGTTGCTGTATTTTAATTCTCAGAATTTTTACCGAAACCAATAAATCACAGAAAACTTATAGAAAATAGGTTCAATTATACTGGTTTCAATGAAACAAAAATCATGCAATTTGGAGTTTTATGCAGGGAGAAATAATTCAGACAACAGGATAATTACGGGCTGCAACTAGATTGTCTTCCCCGTTTATAATCCCTGCTACGAAGTTATAACCCAATGGATCCCCTACATGCCCTAGGAACACCCCATGGAATGGGAGGAGGAGGCTTGCGCCTCGCTTAGTTCCTAGGACCGGACGTCCTGGGGAGTCTACTTCGAGCAGACAAAATAAAAAGAGAACAATCAAAACAAGCAAGCAAGCAAATCAGAAACCCTAGACTGTGCTCTGATACCAAAAATGATGCAGAACAAATAAAGGAATGCGATGCGGAAGCAAATTAGGATTAACTAATTTTTTTGTTGTTTTTATATGTTTGTAGAAGTTGGCTTCAAATCAAAGAAAAGTTAACCTAACATTGAAAGATACTAATATGATAATTGAAAGCACAATTTTAGGGAAACTAAATTATCAGAGTAGTTCAGAAGCAACGGATCGCTGGGGGTTGAGAAACTCCCAGACCTAGGGTTTCGCTCCGAACTTTCAAAAGAACAGAAATAAAGAGAAGAGATGGTTTATCTAACCAGACAATGATCTTCACAGATTTTGGTGGAAGAACTCTCCCGAGCAGATTGTTGGATCCTCGGATTCAGATATCTTCGTAATGGATCCTCCAATACTGGTCCTTTGGTGGGTTGGCTTCTCCTGAACTCAAGATCTGGAAGAGAAAAAAAACAATTGATGGAATCAGAGAGTCAAGGGAAAGATTTACCAGGTTGATGAACTAGAAGATTGAAATTGCTGAAAACTGGATTCTCCTGGATGTTGATGTGATTTTCCTTGGAACTTGCTCTGGATCTGAAGTAGCCGGACTGGATCTGGATGAAGGTGGACGGCCTGGACTTGTAGAGAGAGAGAGGCCATGGGAGATGGATGGATCTAGGGTTTGATGGATTGAAAATAATGAAGGGTGGCTAGGGTTTTGGAATTTCAAGTGGCTAACCTAGGGTTTTGGATAAAGATGGAGATCTCTCACCTCCTAAAGGCTCCAATGGAACCCGGATTACCCCCTCACGGAGCTCAACACTTAGAATAGTGTGGAAGATGAGAAACCTAGGTCACTCAACACAAGAGAATAGCAAAAATAATTTTCCTTCATTGATTTTCTAAAGTTACAAAGAGAGGTCTATTATATAGACCTAAAATTTTCTCCAAGCTTGTACAAATTTCCATGTGGGACTAAACTCCTCCAACCACTAGATTAGGTAGAAAATCTTCTCTCTTGGCTGACCAAGAGTTCAAAAAAATTGGGACAGCCATAAAGGAATTTTTTTTTGAATTTTTTTGGTGCCTCCTTTGGAGTTGGATTTGGATTTGGAGTCCTCTTCTTCTTATGGTATTTCTTCTTTTCTTCCACTCCAAGTTAAGCTCTTTGATTTTGATTTGAACTTCAATTAGGAGTAGGTTGGATGTCCTTCTTTGATTTCTTCTCCAAGAGAAGTCTTCTTCCTTCTTTGCTTAGGTAAAATAGGCAGGTATGGGCGCCTCCTTTAAAGTAGCCTCCAATTTGATTTTTTCTTCTTTGGATGTGGGGACCATGACACTGGGATGCCTCTGTGGTGCCTCCTGGACTCTGGCGTGTGCTCGGAGTGTGGCTGGGCGTGTGGCTTGGAGTGTGGCCTCCACTTGCTTGAACCTTGATTTGATTGGAAGACAAATGTGGCACCATTTTGGACCAAATTGAAACCACATTGGGACTTGCACTGAGTCAACATGACTCAACAAAATTTAAATGGTGACTCAATAAATAAAATAAATAAACTGGTTGACCAGGTCAACCTTTATTACAAACCCTAATTTCTCGGGCAATGTCAATCAGAGATCCAAATGGAGCTCTGAAGTCTTCTTCTGAGTCTGGTGCCCGCACCACTCTTCCTAAATGTTATTTCTCCTTATAAAATATGCATTCATTGAGGAATAAAACATGAAAACACAAGCATCATAATTTCAGACAAATTAAGATATGAACATAAATACTAAGTCTAAAATCAAAGATTTGAATTTTCAAGATATACAAGATTTTCAAAATGTAAGAGGTTGACATTTTAAATATTCAATATGATTTCAAATTTATTTGAAGTGATTTGGTATCCATACAAATGCTAGAAGTATTATGATACTAAGTCTAACTACTGGATTAAGGGTTTATCAATGTGTATACCTTCTTCTTAAATGTAACCTTTAACTACCAGTTCTATACTTGTTCCAAATCATTTCTAGTCTAAGCATGGATATGAAATAGAATATATTTTATGAAAACCATATGATTTGAAATGATTTTGATTACCTATACAAATGTTAGAAGTAATTTTGTACCAAATTTAATTATTGGAGCAAGGATTTATCAATATGTATACTTTTCTTAAATGTAATTCTTAACTACCAATTCTAGTTTTGATCCAAATTATTTCTAAGTTAAGCATAGATGTCAAAAATGAAAACACGTAAATCATAACATTTCACTTGAAATAGTTTAAAACTATATTAATCAAAATTAAGTGAAAGTGATGGGGAACTAATATGCATGCAATTTTTTTTGTATGTTTTACATGTTGAGTTAGGTGATTAATTCCCAAATTTCAGATCAAAATTAGTTGTATGGAATTTTGTATGAATTTTTGAAGATCAGCATGCAGATTAGGACCTAGAAAAGTAGCAAAGAAGGATCGCCGGGGCTGAGAAGCCTCGGTTAGGGCAAGTTCTCCTACAATAAAACTACTGGAGGTAGAGGGGTGTACCTGACAATGTCTGTGAAGATCGCAGCGAAGGGGTCTCTCGTTCCTCGACGGATGCGGCCTGGAAAACCGAGCCAAAGACCCGCAGATACCCGGCTTTCTGCTTGGTGATCCGATTGAGGCTTGGCTGGAGTCGTTGGATTCGTAGGAACTCAGGGACATGCAAACGACCTGTCAGGGGTTAGAAAGCTCACAAAGGAACAAGAAAACAAAGTAAAAATAGCAAGGGAAGGCTTCTTTTGGAGTGGGCGTCCAGGGATCTGGAGGGTTTGTTGGCAGCAGGAAGATGATTGCAAACACCGGGAAGAAGAACTCTCACAAACCCCTTTATGCACACAGCAGGGTATCACACCACTCAATAGAAGAACTCAAGGTTTTCATTCACCAAAAATTCTCCTCATACAAGAGGCTAGGGTCCCTTAAATAGACCCTTAACCTTGGGCTCCAAGTAAGGGTACATAAGTCTTTACATAAGAATCCTTTTCCCTCTCAAACCCTAGCTAGAAAATAAGGAAATATTAGGTAGAAAAATTCCTAAAAATTTTCTTGACTTGGTCAAGACTCCAAGGACGCCTAGGGGGGCGTGTTGGGCTTCTAGGAGCAGCAAAAGGCCGGCCCAAAGGGGCTCGGGTGCATGGGTTTGGGCCTCTGGAAGCTGGGATGGCCTGGTAGCCAGGTATCAGGAATATTCCCTGGTATCTTGCTTCTTAGGGGCTTGGGCTTGGCACCTGGGCTTGATTTCTTTCGGCTAGGATGCAGATGGACCTCTGGAATCATGGATGCCCTTATCTATGAATATACTTTGGCATCTGGAAGGGAATCTGGGCATCTGGAGGGCATCAGCAAGAAATCAGGGTTTTCTGAATTTTCCTCCTGGGGTCTTCAAATCTTCAAGCTGGGTTGGACTTGTGCTATACTTCCATGTCTTCAATCTAGTTGGACTTGGTCTTCACTTATATGATATAGTCTTGAGTCTTCAGTATGCTTGGACAGGACTCAAAAAAATAAAATTAGCTCAACATGAGCTGACTAGCATTGGACTGAACTAGCTCAACATGAGCTGACTAGTACAGAACTGAAATAACAACTAAAAATACTCAAATAACAACTAAAATGGACTCAGATGAGCTAAGCCCTTATTACAGATGGACTCATAAATTATTGATCAATTTACAGAGGGTTGAAAAAGCCTCTGTCTTATTCTGGTGCCTCAGGTGTCCCCACCAATTCTCCCGGGGTGGGAGGAACTCGACCCTGTCGAGTGAAGGTCAGACTGGCTCACATATCTCTCGAGAAGGTCTGGGTTGAGGCGTTGCATGTCCTCTCGAGAAATCCATGAATCGTCCGACTCTGGTCGGCCTTGCCATCGGACCAGGAAGCGTTGATAGTCATGGCCCTGGGTCGTGATGGCTTGATTGTCCAGGATACGCTCGATCCGTTCTCCTCTCTCAGGCCAAATTTGTTTGTGGACACTCTAGGTTAGGGTTGCTCACAATGAAAAGGAATAGGTCCAAAGGCCTCACTAGGTAGCGCTGCCGGTTCCCTATACTAAACCAGGTCTGTAATATTGAAGGTAGAACTAATGCCCAAATCCGAAGGCAAGTCTAACACCTAGGCATTTGATCCAACCTTCTCTATCACTTTAAAAGGTCCGGCTCTGCGAGCATGAAGCTTCTTTTAGGCCTAAGCCTAACCAAGATAAAATCCACTACATCAAATTTTTGATCCATCTTCGGGAATTAGCCAGTTGTTTTAACATTAGTGCGGGTGGTGAACATGCTAGGCATATGCAGACTCCTAACAAGATGATGCAAAGGACTCAAACCTACACCTAACAGACTCGACTAAAGAGGTTTATTAGGTCTTAACTACCACTTGGGCATGGGGGCATGAGTCGTGGTTGATGGATGACATGCAGAAGAAAATTTGCTAGTAACTCCTAATAAGTGCCAGAGGGTCTGCCAAATGTAGGTAGCAAATGGGATGGGCTCTATGGATCCTTGCAACCTAGTAACCCCAACAAAATGTAACCTAATAGTTCTAGACACATGAGAAAACTCAGGAAAGGGTAGAAAATAGGAAGTGGGTTCAGAATTACTCTGGTAGGGTGGAGAAAAAGGTTCTGGGTTAGTTGGATAAAGTAGAATCAAAGAAGGCATGTCAGGGACTAATCCTAGACTAATGAGGTTAACCTTATGGGGTTGCGATATATCTACGGGGTTTGTATAATGGAAGGATGGGTTATTAATCTCAGGAAAGAGGTCCTTAATGGGAACTATAGGAGGAGACTCATCCTGAGGGTACTGATTCAAAGAGATTAGGTCCTTAATAAATTCTTCTGGTTCTTGTATTTTAGGACTAGATTCTATAATTTGGCTCTCCTCTATGGTTTCCTCAGGTAAGGCTCTAGTAGCAGTTCCTAGGTTCTCTTCCTCTATTTGTTCTTCCATTATAGCTTTAGGTTGGATATGGTCAAGATCAACTAGCTCTGGGTTGGTTTCTACCTGGGTATCTACTGGGTCAGCTAATTCTAGGTCTACTAAAGGTGTCTCCTCTTCTCCCTCATATTCATCCACTAGGCTCACATAAGCTTCATACACTTCCGCGTTAATGTAAGCCTTGCGAATCTCAGGAATGGTTGGAGAAGGTCGGCTAGCAGGAAATTGGTTAGGTTCTGGTCTCTGATTATGGGTACTACTCCTAGTAGGTTCAGGTTGTATAAGAGGTAGTGGCTCACTATTGGGTTCATATTTAGGGATACTAATCCTATGGGGTTCAAGTTGACTAGGGGAAGCATGACAAGTACTAGGCTGATACTTAGGGGTTATGGGTTCTCTAGGCTCATAGGATGTGGGTGCATAGGATCTATGATCATGGGATCTAGAGTCATAGGATCTAGGTTCATAGGTTATGGATTCATAGGTTCTAGGTTCATAGGATTTGGAGTCATAAGATATATAGGTTGTAGGTATACTAGGCTTGTAGGGAGAGGGTAAATAGGATCTATCTTCCTGGTCTATAAAATCCTGATTGGGTCTTCTAGGACTAACCTTAGGGATTGGGTCATGACGATGGGCTCTCCTAGGTTCAGCCTCAAGGTATGGATCAGGGTTTGGGGTCCTCCTAGGTTGAGGATTGTAGTACGGGTCAGGATAAGGGGCTCTCCTAGGTTCGACCTAATGGTATAGATCAGGGTTTGGGGTCCTCCTAGGTTGAGGGGAATCAGGATCTAGCTCAGACTGTGACCCATGGGTTTTTCTTGGGGTCCCTACCCGGACTTTTAACTGATCAAACCTATTGGCAAGATGGTCAATTCTATCATTGGTTTGAATACGAGACTGAGTTAACTGGGTCATCTGGGTAGTCATCTGGGTAGTCATCTGGGTAGTTATCTGGGCCATTTGATCAGCTAGGGCTTTTATTTGGGCTTGTAAATTTTCGATGGGTTCAGACATTTGTGAAGGACGTGGGTGATATGAAACTCCTGATCTAGTGCTCGTGCAAGACTCGATCAGACCGACTATAACTGACTAGACCTAGAGTCCAAACGAGATGCTCAATCAGGGTGGCAAACTAGCCTATAGTAACCCTGTACTTAGCTAGGCAGGTGTAAGGAGAGTGTTAGGTCCCTGATTGCCAATCCTAGACACCAATCAGAGATTGGCCAGGTAGGCGGACCAGCACACAAGCCCTTCGGGATTGAATCCCTAAACCACCGTTCTAGACACTGAGCACAAGGCACACACAGGTTAACTTGACACAGTGATCTAACACTAGCCCGGACCCGACCAGTTGGTGTCCCTAGCCCACTAGGGCAAATTAAGTCTAGTTAATTTTAGGTTAAGGCTTGGGACCGAATGCAAGGGATGTGGTTTTGGGCTATGGAGAGGTTATCAACTCCTCCCCCCATCTGATATAGCAAGAGTGCCCTTAAAAGTAGATTATGCAATGATGGCAGGCAAATGATGCAAATTAGGGTTAGATGTTTTTGGTATTTTTGGAGAATATGTAATTTTATTTTATTTTTTTTGGTATTTTCTTAAATATAAGAAAACTTACAAATTATTTCCTAATATTCAGGAAATATACTAAAATTAAAAGATATGCAAAAAATGCTAAACAAAACCCTAAAACTTCCAAACTTGTCTTGCTAAAAAAAATAGAGCCAAAAATTTGCAGGCCCTATTTCGGCTTGAAGAAAATTCACAGGCCATAATAAAATCTGAAAAACTTTTTAAAATTACTGTGAATTATGATAAATCCAGAAAAACAAATTTCAGAATTTTTGGAGTTTTTAACAGGGAGAAATAATTAAAATAACAGAGTATATACGGACTGAAAAATTACAGAAAATAAGCCCTAATCTAAGCTCTGATACCAAATGATGGGGAACTAATATGCATGCAATTTTTTTTATATTTTACATGTTGAGTTAGGTGATTAATTCCCAACTTTCAGATCAAAATTAATTGTATGGAATTTTGTATGAATTTTTGAAGATCAGCATGCAGATTAGGACCTAGAAAAGTAGCAAAGAAGGACCGCCGGGGCTGAGAAGCCTCGGTTAGGACAAGTTCTCCTACAATAAAACTACTGGAGGTAGAGGGGTGTACCTGACAATGTCTGTGAAGATCGCAGCGAACGGGTCTCTCGTTCCTCGACGGATGCGGCCTGGAAAACCGAGCCAAAGACCCGCGGATACCCGGCTTTCTGCTCGGTGATCCGATTGAGGCTTGGCTGGAGTCGTTGGATTCGTAGGAACTCAGGGACCTGCAAACGACCTGTCAGGGGTTAGAAAGCTCACAAAGAAATAAAAAAACAAAGTAAAAATAGCAAGGGAAGGCTTCTTTTGGAGTGGGCGTCCAGGGATCTGGAGGGTTTGTTGGCAGCAGGAAGATGATTGCAAACACCGGGAAGAAGAACTCTCACAAACCCCTTTATGCACACAGCAGGGTATCACACCACTCAATAGAAGAACTCAAGGTTTTCATTCATCAAAAATTCTCCTCATACAAGAGGCTAGGGTCCCTTAAATAGACCCTTAACCTTGGGCTCCAAGTAAGGGTACATAAGTCTTTACATAAGAATCCTTTTCCCTCTCAAACCCTAGCTAGAAAATAAGGAAATATTAGGTAGAAAAATCCCTAAAAATTTTCTTGACTTGGTCAAGACTCCAAGGACGCCTAGGGGGGCGTGTTGGGCTTCTAGGAGCAGCAAAAGGCCGGCCCAAAGGGGCTCGGGTGCATGGGTTTGGGCCTCTGGAAGCTAGGGTGGCCTGGTAGCCAGGTAGCAGGAATATTCCCTGGTATCTTGCTTCTTAGGGGCTTGGGCTTGGCACCTGGGCTTGATTTCTTTCGGCTAGGATGCAGATGGACCTCTGGAATCATGGATGCCCTTATCTATGAATATACTTTGGCATCTGGAAGGGAATCTGGGCATCTGGAGGGCATCTGCAAGAAATCAGGGTTTTCTGAATTTTCCTCCTGGGGTCTTCAAATCTTCAAGCTGGGTTGGACTTGTGCTATACTTCCATGTCTTCAATCTAGTTGGACTTGGTCTTCACTTGTATGATATAGTCTTGAGTCTTCAGTATGCTTGGACAGGACTCAAAAAAACAAAATTAGCTCAACATGAGCTGACTAGCATTGGACTGAACTAGCTCAACATGAGCTGACTAGTACAGAACTGAAATAACAACTAAAAATACTCAAATAACAACTAAAATGGACTCAGATGAGCTAAGCCCTTATTACAGATGGACTCATAAATTATTGATAAATTTACAGAGGGTTGAAAAAGCCTCTGTCTTATTCTGGTGCCTCAGGTGTCCCCACCAGAAAGTCTAATAATCACGAGTTTAATCATGATAGCATGAAATTCATCAACATCAAAAAGTTCATGATCATAACCAATGACTATAAGTCTAAACTTGATTCTAATTAATCATTTAAAATATTTTTTAAAAATAATTGATGCAACATTTATAACAAATATTTAACTATATTTTCAATTATGGAAGGAAATGTTTAGAATTTACCAATATGTATAATCCTTCCTTTACCATTTAGTCCAAAATAGATTGTCCATTCTTTATATTGTCTTGCATAGCTATTATTTAATTATTTTCTTTTTTTCTTGTTGGGCTGCAAGACATTCCTGCAAAATATACTAAGTGGACAATTTTGGTACCCAAACTTTCTTGGGTCCTTTAGGGTTAGTAACTATGGTTCCTTTTGGAACCCAAATTTTTTTTAATCTACAAGGATATGCATTAAGTCCAAATTTTTCATATTTAAAGCATGCAATATTGGAAGAAGTAGCAACAAAAAAATTCTTATTCTTCAACTCAAGATTTTTGTTTTTCTTTAAGAGCTCATCATTTGATACAAAAGTCTTGGATCTTCTTAGAATTTCTATTTTATTTAATAAAACATTTTTCTCATTTGAAAACTTATTGGATAACTCTTTCAAATCAAATTTTTTTTTCTAAATTTTTTTTTCTTTAGAAAGATTATTCTTATCAATTTTTAAAATATTAATCTTTTTACATTTAAATCATGATTTTTATTGGCAAGATTGGTGTTCTCAAGAGAAAAAGAATCTATATATCTTTTTAATTTCTTGTGATCATTTTTTAATACTTTGTATTCTTGTGTAAGATCATTAAATGCATCATGTAACTCATCAAAGATAAAACATATTCATTTTTGGCACATACCTCTTCTTCATTTGCCATGAAGCAAAGATTGGCAACTTTTTGTTCTTCCTTTGAATTAGAATCTTCAGTATCGCTCCTAGTTGCCATCATTATCTTGAGTTTTTTTTGTCTTTGAGGGCTATTATCTTTTTCTTCTCTTGATCAACAACCACTTCTTATGCCATAAATTTAACTCATGGGTCATGAGTGAACTAATAAGCTCCTCCAAAGGTAGGGTATCAATACTTTGGCTTCTTGGATTGCCGTTACCTTTGGATCCCATGATATTGGCAAAGACTTAAGAATTTTATTAACCAAATAAGCATTAGTATAGACTTTGCCAAAACTTTTCAATTCATTAATAATATTCATAAATCTTCCATACATATCAGATATAGATTCATAGTACACCATTTTAAATATTTTAAAAGAATGTACAAGCAAATTAATTTTAGTATTCTTCACTTGAAGAGTACCCTCATGAGTAATCTCAAGTATGTCCCATATTTTCTTCACTGTTTCACATGTGGAGATCCTATTGAATTTATTAGGGTCCAATGCATAATAAAGCAAGTCTATTGCTTTGGCATTAAGCTCAGATTGCTTAATATCATTTTCATCCCAATCCTCTTCAAGTTTTGGAATGGAAATACCATTAATCAATATTGAAGGAATATGTGGACCATTAATAATCATTTTCCAAAGATAATAATCTATAGATTGAATATAAATGCGTATGCATGTTTTTCAATATGTGTAATTTGTGTCATTGAAAAATAGTGGTCTAACACTAATATCTACATGGGTTGCCATGATCTTTTACTCAAAATCGTTAGATTTTCAAACAGAGCATCGGGCTCTGATACCAATTGTTGCCTAGTGATGATGCAATCCAAGAGAGGGGATGAATTAGGTTTTATAAAACTATTTGAACTATTTCAATGGATATAAAACAAGTATGTGCTAATTATAATTAAGCACTTATATTTTGTCAAAGTGTTTGTGTGCTTCAAAATAATATGCAGTGGAATTAATAAAGTAAATGCATAAACAAAAACAATCACACACACAACAAATTTATAGTGGTTCGGTGCACTCCAAGGCACCTACATCCACTCCCCAAGTTTTCCTTAGGAAATCTACTATAATCACCAAGATTACAGTCGATTAGTTTTCCGGACCCACTAATCAAAATCAAACTTGTTTTCACCGGGATCACAAGTCAAAATCCTTGTTGGTTTTCTAACTTAGGCTAACCAACAACCTCTTGATTTTCACGGTTAACCAAAAATCTTGTTGGTTTTGCAGCCTTACCAACAACCTATGTTGATTTTATGGGATCACCAACAATCTATGTTGGTTTTACACAAAGACTAACCAACAACCTCTTTACTTTTCCAAGGCTCACCAAAAATCTCTTTAGTTTTTCAAGGCTCACCAAAAACCTTAATAAACAAAGTAAGCACAATATGTAAAGAACACAATAAAAGCTTTATTAAACAAAGTAAATATCTTTTTGAAGTCCTTGATTGTTGATGAAGAACTTATCTTCAAGATGTTGAAGCCTTTGAATATTGCTTGAGGATGTGAACTTGGATCAACTCTTTTATCTTTGGAAGCTTGAAGGCTTGAACCACTCAACACTTGAATCCTTGAAGGATATCAATGATCTCACCAAAAGATTGCTTTTTCATTTGATTTATATTGATTATATAGCTCTCCGAACCTTAAAAGACCATTAGAGACCGTTGGAGAGGAAAAACTAGCCGTTACAAACATTTTGGAAAAGTTCTGCTCTTCAGAAAACTAGCCATTATAGAGCTGTTATCTGTTCAAGTGTCGACACTTCAGGTCATGAGTCGACACTTGGAATAGTGAGTCGACACTTGACCAAAATATATCTTCTGAAGTCTTCTATTCTGTACTGGTAAGCCGACACTTCATCTGATGAGTCGATACTTTGAATCGACACTTAGAACAATGAATTGACACTTGAAGAAAATTTGAATTCAGCATGTTTTGCATCATTTTTTGTCTCATTCCATGAGTCAACACTTGCTATTCCATAAGTTGACACTTGGCTGAAACTTTCCTAAAACTTAGCTGAAACTTCTCCAAACTTAGGATTTGAGTTCTTCAAGGTTATTCTTATGTACCAAGGTCCATTTAACTTTAAATTTCATGGCTTCTTCAACGGCAAACATGTATTTCTTCATTCAACATGGATGAGTACTAAGATCTGATAAACATACTTAAAAATATAATTAGTATTCATATATACTTAAATATTTTATAAATCATCAAAATCAGGACCAGAGTCAACAAAAGTCAATGGTTGTAATCATATATAAAGACATGGCAGTCATGGATTTTTAGCCCATAGAACCTGCAATCTTTGACATTGATGCATCGAGATAGATTACTTGTATAAAACTTTTATACCATTCACATACATCCTTCAAATGCTTCCACATTAAGGTATAAGATGCTTTCAATTTCAGAAATTTTCTAGGTGACACATTAATTAGTTTTAATAGAGTATGTTTGTATATATTTTTCATATCTGCTTGAGTTAAGCGATTGTCCTTTATCTTGTCCTTGACATCCATAATAATATAGAAAATATTATCGAATATATTCTTCTTAATATGTATGATATCAAGATTATGATGGATCAAATTGATGGACCAGTATGACAACTTTCTGTAGATATTATGCTTTACCTAATTATGAGTTCTATCGAATCCTTGAGGTTTTTGCTTGTCAAATAGTATGCTAAATCAGACTTTGTCAACTTGGGATATTCTTTGAAATACTTTCATACCATTGAGATGCAGGGTTATACAGTCCATCTCTATCTTATTCCTCAGTCCATCTCTATCTTATTCCTTCTAGAACTGTCCCGTTACTTTCAAAATGGATGATCATTGGGAAGAAATTGATAATGATAATTAAACTAGTAAGGTTTATGATCATGCTCAAGCTGACATAATTTTGTAATGTCCATGTAATATGGACATGCTAGTTTTTCATGCGTGCTCCATCCTGATAGCATCCCTAAGCAAAAAAATCGCTAATAGTCTATATTAGTGCAGTCTTTATTACAAAGTTATGCTTTTTCAATGCATCATAAGTATGTATACCATTAGACTATAAGAATTATTAACAAGAAACCTTAGATATACATTAATGTTTTTACCAGAGTGTCGGGGCCCAAGAATGATTAATATAAGAAAGATGTTATATTCTTTCATGCACATTCTAGGTGGTAGATTATATGGAGTAATAATGATTAACTAACATCAATAAGAGGTCACTGCATGACTAAATGGTGTAAATCTATTTGTAGATAGACCCAATCAGATATTGCATGATTTCTGAGTAAATAAAGGGTAAGAAGCATTAAATTTCTTCCATGCCTTACTATTTGATAGATGACACATCATATGATGATAAAAAAAAATCACATAAGGTTCTTCGATACCTTTTCCTTTTAGATTTTGAAGGCTTTACTTATCTAAGAGTACTACCGAGCAAATGAGATGGCACAAAGAAGAGTTCTTAAGCACACCAATATGATGTGTCATCCATCGGATAGTATGCCTCCGAAGTTTAATAGTATATAGTGTGTGTTTCACACACGGTCATAATGGTTCATTAGATCTTTTAGCAAATGATAGAAATCTTTGTTATTAGCTTCTGGGTCATCTTCCATATCCTGGTCAAATTCAAAACCAGCTACATCCATAACCATGTCTACCATTCTATCTATATCCTTGTCCTACTGATTTTTAAGCTTTACGATTGTCTCCCACTTCTTTCCATGCGATACCAATGCTTGTAGTTGGCATAAATCCACTTTTAAATAAATAGGTAGTTATTATATTCGTATCAAGCATTTCTTTATTAATATATCTATTAGAAGGACAACAAGCTTATCCTTCATCTAAGAGAGTCGTACTTCCAAACGCATAATCACAGAAGTACTTGACACCCTCCTTATATTCAACATAAATCACTCCGTTGACTACTTGATAGTCCATCCAACTACAGTCTATGATATACTATTTAAGGATTATATATATATAGATATAAGGTAACATATTTATTAATTATTTATCATTTATCATGGTAAGATAAGTATTTAAAATGATTCAAGGCAATATAAGAAATAAAATGATATGAAAATGTTACAAGGATTCTTAGTTCGCATCCTATCACTAAAGATAAAACTTGAAAGAATAAGAGCGACCAGAGATGACTTTCTGGATGCAAGATATAAGAACATGGATGCCTAGGTAGAGGCCATCATTGAGAGGTGCTCAGAATCTGATGTGAAGTCTAAAAAGTGAGAGGTGGGGCTTTGAAGAAGAGTACTCAGCAATATCAGATTCTTCGTGATGGAGAGGCACAATAATGCTTCGCTGGAGATGAAACATAATAGTGCTTCACTAGAGATGAAGCACAGGAACTCTAAGATCTAGAAGTTCATCACAAGCGAGGAGTACTATTCATCGACCTCTTCAAATAATCTGTATCCTTTAGATTCTTCATCTAATTTTTTATCCTGTTTTCCATCTTCTTTCTCTTTCTCCTCTTCCTTCCCTTGGATAGATTTTTTCTATCCAAGAAGGGGATGAACAGCAAGAAAAAAAAGATGATGAATGGTGGGGGCACCAGAATCATACACAGATTACTGGAGCTTATTTGGTTTACTTAGTCATGTGTCAAAGTCTTGAAAATTTTGTAATCAATTAAGATTGAGTCCTGCAATAAGTTGAGGTTAGTTGATTTGTCTCAACCCTCAACCTAGTTTAGTACATTGAGTCCTGTACATCAGTATGAGTCTAGTATGAGTCTGATTTTTATACAAAAGAGGAGGTTACCATATTTTGGAGTTCCACCAGACCTCATTCAGGAGTCAGAGGCTACTACATCAGATTATTGGATTTTGTGAGATACCTCAGGATCCAAGATGCCTTCAGGAGACCTTGATTCCTTCCAGATGCCCAGATTCCCTTCTAGATGCTAAAGTATATTCCCAGACCAGGGAATCCATGATTCTAGAGGTCCACTTGCATCCTAGCCCAAAGAAATCAAGCCCAGGTGCCAAGCCTAAGCCCTTAGGAAGGAAGATACCAGGGAATATGCCTGCTACCAGGTTACCAGGCCACCCCAGCTTCTAGAAGCCCAAGTCCCTTTGGGCCAGCCCCTTGCTGCCCCTAAAAGCCCAACACACCCTCCTAGGCATCCTTGGAGGGTTGACCAAGTCCAAGCTCAAAGGGAGGTGTCCTTAAGTGAGAAGGAGAAGACTAGCCTAACCTAATTAGGATTCCTAGTTCTTTTAAGCTTTGTAATTCTAACCTAGCCAGGAAACGACATGTAATCTAACTAGGAAAAGGCTTGTTAACCTAAGTATAATCCTAGTTAGAGAGGGCATGGGAACTCTATAAATACCCCACCCCTCCCCCTCTTGTAATCATCTCTTTCTTATGAATACAACTTGCTGAAATTTTTTGTTATTGCCTTGTAATTGGTGTCTTTGTTTTGGTTCTTTACTTTGTGTGCTCTCCTTGTGTACCCCATCCAAATCCCTACTGCCCTAGCATTTTTTTGCATCCTTGGAGACCAGCCATGCCCAAGGAAAGGAAGCCGTAGCTGCCATCCAAGACAAGGAGCTTCTTCCTCCCCGGTTGCCATCTCCTAACCCTAATCTCGATTCCTTCAAAACCCTAGTTCTTTTTCTCTTTTTTATTTTCTATTTTGATTGACCCTGATGCTTGCAGGATCTCCGAGGTGCTTCACCTCCTTAGAGGAAGCCTTCTTTGCCTTCAGACTAGGTCCAGATCAGCCATCTGATTCAAGGAACTGAAGCTTCTTCTTACAGACTCCAATCAGAGTGTGAGTGATCCTTTCCACTGCAAAGTTTCAATCTCTGACTGGTACGAAACCTACCCTTATCTTATTATCTAATTTGATAAAGATAAGCTATCCTAAACTGGGAGTTTCTCAACTCTTAGGTCCTGGCTACTTATTATCTTGCATGAGTTCTTTGCGATCATGATGATTCTATGTATTGCTATCATATTTGCTAGTTCTTATATTTATTTAGAAATTTAGCCTACAAACCTAAATTATAAAAATCATATAAAAATTAGTTTACTATTTTCCATGCATGTTTAACAATCTTAGAGTCGTCCTGCATCAGTTTGGTATCAGTGCAAGTTTAGGATAGTTTTCATTTGCATTAGGATCACAAACCCTAATTTCTGCATCCTACTAGCTGCATTAGGTGTCTATTTTTAATCTAATTGATGCAGAACGGAAGCTCTGATACCAAAAATGATGCAGAACGGAAGTAAATTAAGACTATTTTTTTTTTTTATATTTTCAGAAGTTGGCTTAGACTCAAAAGAAAGTTAAACTAAATTGAAAGAAACTATATAATAATTGAAAGCACAATTCAAAGAAACTAGATTATCAGAGTAGTTCAGAAGTAAAGGATCGTTGGCGGTTGAGAAACTTCCAGACCTAGGGTTTCGCTCTAAACTTTCAACATGACAGAAATAAAGAGAAGGGAAGGGTTATGTACCAGGCAGTGATCTTCATAGAGTTTGGTGGAAGGACTCTCTCGAGCAAATTGTTGGATCCTCAAATTCGGATATCTTCGCAATGGATCCTCCAATACTGGTCCTTTGGCAGAGTTGGCTTCTCCTGAACTCAAGATCTGGGAAAGAAGAAGAACAAGTTAAGGAACCAGATACTCAAAGAGAGGATTTACCAGATAAGAAGAACTTGAAAAATTGATATTGCTGAAATCCTGATTCTCCTGGATGCTGATCTGACTTCCTCTGGGATTTGCTCTGTATTCGAAGTAGCATATCTGGACCTAGATGCTGGTGGTCGGCCTCTACTTGGAAGAGAGGGGCCGTGAGATGATGAGGTAGATTAGGGTTTGGATGATTGGTGGAATGAAGAAGATGATGGGCGGCTAAGGTTTGGAATTGAAGTGGCTAACCTAGGGTTTTGGTAGGGTTTGGAGATCTCACACCTCCTCAAGGTTCCTATGGAACCCGGAATCACTCCCTGATGGAGCTCAACACTTGAATACAAGTGCAGAAGAGAGAAACACAAAGTTGCTCACAAAGAAATTGATTTCATTCATAATTAAATTCAAGAGTTACATAGAGTTGAATATATAGACATAACAAAGAAATAAAATTTTATACATTTTCCATGTGGGACTAATAGGACTAACCCATACTTTAGGCATCAAATTCTCTTCCCAAGACTCCTTTCATGAGTGGGCAGCCCAAAAACTCCAAGAAAATATGAAAATCAACTCCAAATGGAAGATTATGGGGGTGTCTCTTAGTATCTCTCCATGAATCAAGGATTTTCCCTTCATGGTTTGGCTCATTTGGATACCTCCTAGTCTTGCTCCACAAGTTTAGGCTTCTTCCTTTCATGGCTTTGGCACTTTTGAAAACTTTTGGGAACCTCCTTGAATTCCTCCCCAAGACATGCTCTCTTCCCTTTTATAACTTGGATTTTTATGGAACATTGTGGGGCACCTCCTTGATCCTCTCTTCAAGAAAAATTCTTGCCATCCTGGCTTGGATTTATCTAGAAAGAAATTGGCTCCTCCTTGGATTGAGGTATCTTGATGGATTTCTCTCCCAAGTGGTGCAAGAAAAAAAAGGAACTTACTTCTTGTGGTGTAGGGACCAAACACACTGGATGGAGATGTGGCGCCTCTTGGACTCTGGCGTGTGGCTGGGAGTGTGGCGCCCACTTGCTTGGGCCTGGGAGAAAAAATGTGGCACCCTGGACCTTGACTTGATTGAAAAAAAAGTGGCACCAACCTGGAGAAGACCTAGACCACTACTAGGACTTGTAATGAGTCAACATGACTCAACAAAATTTAAATTGTAGGGAAATATAGACTCAAGACTAAAATTGAGTTGACCAAGTCAACCCTTATTACAAAACCAGAAAACTCTAATTCTTCGGGCAAGGTCAATCAGAGATCCAGATGGAGGCCTAAAGTCTTCTTCTGAGTCTGGTGCCCACACCACTAATTTAGACCATCTTGGAATTTTATTTTTCTATGGATTTTGCATGCATTATTTTCTATTGTTTCCTTTGATTTATTATAATTTTTAATTAATTTATAGAAACCCTAAATCATTAAAATTTGGTATATTAGAAACCCTAATAGAATCTTGATAATTTCTATAGCAGTCCAAAAACCTTAGGATTTGTATCATCATATGATTATTTCTCTGAATGAAATTTGCTAAGTATCATCAACACTATCCATGCTTTATTCCATTTTTTTTTTGATTTTTTTCTGCATCAAGATCTTTGTCAAATCCTGCATCAACTGTAACCCTAATTCTTTGATTTCTGCTAGTTTTGCACTTAACTAACTCAAACCTAATCAACTTCCAAACCCCCCCCCCCCAATCCCAAGCCAAACTTTGTTTACTAACCCCAGTAAACTTAAACTTAAACTTAACTGGACATCTCATAAAATAATTAAAAAAATTTTTATTTTTAGAATGTTTTAGAGTGCATTTGGATCATCGATTGCCATCATCTTGTAATCTAATCTTAAGGGCATTAATATAACATCAGGGTAAGATTTCATCACCTGTCTTGGGCCCAAAATAACCATCAACATACTGACCTAAGCCTAATTAAAATTGATTAGACCTAAATTGCCCTAGTGGGCTAGGTGATACCCAACAGGTCAGGTCCAAACCATATGGGCCAACTAGTGCATTTAATCCTTTAGTTATTACTAAAAGCTGGTGTCTAAGGCTGGGGGTCCAGAGTCAAACGACCTAAGTAGTGTTGTGGTTTTTAATTGGGTCCCTTCAAAAGCACGGGGGTCTCCCATACTCCCACCCCCTACCTGGCCAGTGGAAGGATTAGCTACTGGGTTAGGTGTAAGTTGAGCTGACCCATTCAGTTTTGACTCTAGGTCTAGCAAACCCTAGATTAAGTTAACCTATTTTGCATGCTTGGCTGCACCATTTCATTTTGACTGATTGTTTGATTGTATGACCACTAGATTAGGAATACAATACCAAAAGCCTAAAACCCAAATCGATCCAACCATGAATCCCAATTTGGAGGCCATCCCGAACCAGCTTGCCCAATTAACTACCCAATCCCAAACCCAATTTGCCCAACTAACCCAATGCAATATCTAGACCCAAAATCAACTTACCCAAATGAACCAAGCCAATACCCAAACCCCAGCCCAGCTTGCCCAAATAGACTGTAGGTTTGACCAATCTGATACTAAGCTTGACCAACTGATCCAATCAAGTAATCAAGCAATTCATAATTTTGACCAAGTAGGAGACCAATTAGAAATCCTAGGCAAGACCCACAGAGTTGAACCCTTGCCCTATAGACCCTAGGAACCCATAGTCCCTAGATATGAACTTAATAGTAACCCACTATCTCTCAGTCAACCTGAACCCTATAAGATTGATACCCCAAGATTTAAACCCATAACCTTTAAACCCATAACCTTTAAACCCATAACCTATGAACCCATAACCATTAGTTTACCCACCCCTATCTATTACCCCATACCTTAGTCAATTTTTCATTAGCCAAACCCCTCTTACCACCCCATTGGTTCACCAAAGATGACTTAGAAAAAGAAATATATGAGGCTGACCCAAGTCTGGTGGAGGAGTATGAAGATAATGAGTCCATAGAAGAATTAGAGGAAGAGTACCCTATAGAAGACCCAGGATTAGTTGATTATGACCAAACCCAGATAGAAACCAATCCAGTATTAGTTGATCCAGTAGAAACCTAGGTAGAAGCCATCCTAGAGTTAGCTGACTTTAACCACACCCAACCTGTAGTGGAAGAACCCTTAAAGAAAGAAGACTATGAGGAATCCAATCCTATAATTAGCATCTTACCTAAGGAGCCACTGGAAGAAAACCCAATTAGAAAGCCCAGTCCTTTGATTTATAAGCCAGAAGAGTTTATTAAGGACTTGACCTCTTTAAATTAGTACTCTCAGGATGAAGTCACCTCTTTGACTCCACTTGATCTTTTTCCTGAAATCAATGACCCCTTCTTCCATTATGTAGACCCTTTAGATATGCCTCAAACTCATAAGGTAAATCTCATTAGTATAGGACTCATCCCTAAAACACTTTCTTGTCTCTTAGTTTATCTGATTAACCCCGAACCCTTTTCCTACTTTCCACCCAATCAGACTAACTTTGAACCCACTTCTTATTTTCTATCTTTTTCTAAAACTTCTCCTAATTTTTGTCATCATTAGATTGCATTTTATAGAAGTCAGTATACTGCATACATGCATTGTGCATATTAGGTTTGCATCTTACTTCTTGCATACCCTTTGGCATTTACTTGAAGTACATAGTAAGTTTTCATGTGCATGCCATGCTAGGGTCAAACCTAAAGAGTCTATAGTCTGTTAGGTTGTCCCTAGAGTCCAATAAATTTTCTTTGATAGGGAAGTCTAGTCGAGTCTATTAGGTGTTAGTCTAGAGTCCAATAAATTTACAAACCCAACTACCTGTCCACACATGCACTAGCCTCTGCACAGCATATGCATCATGAAATTAGTCAAGAGTTGAACCTAAGTAATGAACTAAAAAACAACTTGGCTAATCCCAAAGAAAAGATAAAGAATTTTCTGTAAAGAATTTTGTGATTGCGAAAGAGTTTTTTGCTCGCGAAGCTGGCCCATCCAAAATAATGAAGAGTAATGGACCCAATGCCTATGTGCCTGAGATATCACCTAATTTAGGTATTAGCTCCACCTTCATTATCTTAGATCTTATAGAGTATAGGGAGCCAACAGTGATACCCAGCGAGCCCCTTGAGCCACTCCCTTTCTTTGTGAGTGAACCTACCCCAGAGTGACCACATACAATTTGGCCTTTTGGTAAGGTAAAGATTGAGAGAGCTCTGGACAATCAAGCTATCGGTACCCAGGATAGAGACTGTCAGTGGTACTTGGTCGATGGTAAGGTCGGCCAGAATTTGAGGACTTGTGGAACTTTAGTGCGGATCTACAGCACCTCAACCCAGACCCTTCTTGAGCCAAATTGACCCATACTCGACGGGGTCGAGTTCCTCCCACCTCGGGAGAATTAGTGGGGGCACCATAATCTGACACAGATTATTGGGCCCTATTTGGTTTATTTAGTTATGTGTCACAGTTTTGAAAATTTTGTAATCAATTATGATTGAGTCCTGTAATAAGATGAGGTTAGTAAATTTGTCTCAACCCTTAACCTAGTCCAGTACATTGAGTCTTGTACATCAGTATGAGTCTAGTATGAGTCCAATTTTTATATAAAATAGGAGATTATCCTATTTTAGAGTTCCACCAGGCCTCATCCAGGAGTTAGAGGCCACTACATTAGATTATTGGATTTTGTGTGACACCACAGGATCCAAGATGCCTTCAGGAGACCCTAATTCCTTCTAGATGCCCTCCAGATGCCCAGATTCCTTTTTAGATGCCAGAGTATATTTTTAGACCATGGCATCCATGATTTTAGAGGTCCACCTACATCCTAGCCTAAAGAAATCAAGCCTAGGTGCCAAGCCCAAGCCCTTAAGAATTAAGATACCAGGAAATAATCCTGCTACCAGGCTTCGAGGCCACCCCAGCTTCCAGAGGCCCAAGCCTATGCACCCAAGCCCCTTTGGGCTGGCCCCTTGCTGCCCCTAGAAGACCAACATGCCCTCCTAGGCATCCTTGGAGGGTTGACCAAGTGCAAGCTCATCTTAAGTGAGAAGGAGAAGACTAGCCTAACCTAGTTAGGATTCATAGTTCTTTTAAGCTTTGTAATTCTAACCTAGCTAGGAAACGACATGTAATCTAACTAGGAAAAGGCTTGTTAATGTAAGTGTAACCCTAGTTAGAAAAGGAATGGGAACTCTATAAATATCCCACCCCTCCCCCTCTTGCAATCATCTCTTTCTTATGATACAACTTGCTAAAATTTTGTGTTATTGCCTTGTGATTGGTGTCTTTGTTTTGGTTCTTTACTTTGAGTGCTCTCCTTGTGTACCCCATCCGAATCCCTGCTGCCCTAGTATCCTTTTGCATCCTTGGAGACCAGCCATGCCTAAGGAAAGGAAGCCCTAGCTGCCATCCAAGACAAGGAGCTTCTTCCTCCCTGGCTGCCATCTCCTAACTCTAATCCCGATTCTTTCAAAACCCTAGTTCCTTTTCTCTTTTTTATTTATTATTTTGATTGACCCTGATGCTTGCAGGATCCCTGAGGTGCTTCACCTCCCCAGAGGAGGCCTTCTTTGCCTTCATACCGGGTCCAGATCAGCCATCTGATTCAAGGAACCGATGATTCTTCTTACAGACTCCAATCAGAGTGTGAGTGATCCTTTCCACTAAAAAGTTTCAATCTCTGACTGGTACGAAATCTACCCTTCTCTTATTATCTGACTTGATGAAGATAAGCTATCCTAAACTTAGAGTTTCTCAACTCTCGAGTCCTGACTACTTATTATCTTGCATGAGTTCTTTGTAATCATGATGATTCTATGCATTGCTATCCTATTTACTAGTTCTTACTTTTATTTGGGAATTTAGCCTACAAACCTAAATTATAAAAATCATAGAAAAATTAGTTTATTGTTTTCCATGCATGTTTAGCAATCTTAGAGTCATCCCGCATCAATGAACAAGTGGAAGAAGAATCAGACGAAGAATTTGAAAGGTACCAAATATCTAAAGAGACCAATAAGTAGTGCTCATTGCTTGTAATAAACTTCTTGACTTCTGACTTCTTATGCTTCACATCTAATAAAGTACTCCTATTCCTCTCTTCATGAAGATTCTGCTTTTGTATTCTTCTTTGAAGTTCAACCTCGTATCCAAAATGTCACCTCCAAATTTTATCATTCTCTCAAGTTTTGCATTTAGTGATGGGATACGAACTCAAAATTGTCATAATCTTCTCGTATCATTTTATTTCATCATATCAACTAATAGATAAAGTTGTGTTCTATCCCATTCAAGAATTGTATTAATTTTATAAATCAATTACAATAATCAAATGATATCCAATAGGGATTGAAAGAAATTTTGATAGTATTTCTTCATAGTTCTTCCTATATGACTGAAGATATGCGAGAACTAAAGAAAAATATTGTTCGAGATTTTTATCGAATCCTTAACATACCATTTGATTACATAATTACTTATAGAATTAATTATAATTTTTAAACTATCCAAACTGGATAATTAATTGATCAATGTACATTATTCTTACACCCATATAAAAATATAAAAATGTACAGATGCTATAGAATGTGTACATTAATCAAAAGATAGGTCTTTGGTTCTATATAATATAAATTTTGTAAATAAATATCTTATTATTTAGTTAAATTAACATATAATTATAAAATATGAATTCATCAATGATAATAGTTTATATACATTAAAACATGTTTCCGCCTGGATCGTCGTGGCCCATAGCTCCAGCACGTCACCGCCATATTGGGTGCCTCCTCGGGGGTTGGCTCTTCAGCCTGCTCGGCCTGTAAAATAGGGGAGACTTGGGTGGAGGATTTTGGCGAGGAAACTCCGACGATCAAGTCAGTGGGATGATCGAGGGGAACAGAAAATTTCTGAGACGGAGAGCTTGTGGGACTCCCTTATCTCAGGGGATGACATGATAAAAATATTCAGATAATATAAAGAACATGATGATAATGCCTAAGTGATAGAAAGAAGGAATGGAGAGCAGGGAGCGGGGAGGTTTTTTGGCTAGTTTCTTGGTTGTTGAGCTCTCGAGGAACTTGCTTGCTTATGTCTCCCCGCTCATCCTATGTCTGCCTCTTACATTTCTTATCTCACGCCTTGGGTGATGGCCCCGCCCGAGTTGGGGGCTTAGTCCTGGTGTCCTTCTTGAGGTGTCCTCTTATGGTGCCTTCTCTGGAGGAGCTTGTCATAGCCCGCGGCTTCTCCTTCCCTTGCCCCTCTCGAAATGGTCCTTCCTGAGGAGGAGACGATCCTTGGGCCTCTTGGAGCTTGTCTTTCACTCTTGGACTGGTTCTCTTCCCAGCTTCCGGTGAGCTCTCTGGGGAGCTCTGCCTAGAGCTCTCTGGAGGTTTCTCTCGCTCCCCCTTTTTTCACTCTTGGATCCCCCCTCTTTTTCTCTCTTTCCTTCCCCCAGGGGTAGGTGCTGCGCCCTCAAGCCCCATGCCATCACGAGAAGTTTCCATTCCTGGAGGGGCCACCCGAGCATTGCAGGGCCTATGGCTTTGACAAGGTTCCCCTTTTGGGGAAACTCTGGGTCTCTGGCCATAGGGTTGTTGACGTGGTGGCACGCCACAGGGCCCTGGGTCTGACCGATCTCACCTCATGCAGAGCATGCGGGCGTGTTGCAGAACTAGCATTGGTGGCAGGACATGTGCCACCTTTCGGAGGTTACAGGTGGACAAGGTCCTTCGTGCCATAGTTTGAATTCTTGTTGAACTTTCACTCCTTCATCGCTGGTAGGAATTCTAGCCTTCATATGGCAGGGAAGGACCTCCCGGGGAGGTCCGCTTTCGGTAGCATGATCTCAACCCCGGTTGAGAGCTGACCTAAGATGGAGGGCTCACCCCGTGAACTCTATCCTGGCTGGGATCTGACCTCAGCAGGAGAAATGGCTTTATGTGTTTTGCTTCGATCGGGAGCTGACCTCGATAGCAGGGTTCGCTTTATGACCTAACCCTAGTCGGGAGCTGACCTCGATAGGGGGCCTCGCTTCATGTGCTCGACCCCAGTCGGGGGTGCATCTAGGTGGCAGTCCCTACCCATGCTGTTGCTGGATGGCGATTGCATAGGCTCCATGTTAGTGGATGTTGCCACATCAGATGCCCCCCACTCCCGAGTCTAGAGAATGAAGCATTGCTCAGAGCGATGGGAGTAATGACCATGCTGACATGGAGGGGCATGCCTTTTGCACTATCAATGCTTCGACTGGCCAAGCCCCAAAGACCGTACCCTTACATTAACGGGGCATTACGCTTAGTCTCCCAATGCAGGGATCATTAATGCCCTGCTAGATCAGGGCACCCATCCCATGATCCGAAGCATCGGGAGGTGCCTGGAGCCGACACGTGGTGACTCCTAGTTGTGTGTGTGGCTTTTGAAAGGCCTTCAGGCACAAATGGGGAGGGTTCCACAAAGCTTTTTTTTTTCTTCTCCAGCCCCTTCTAGTTTTGGTGTTGGCCTCCATGTTTGCCCTCTTCAATCCCTCTCCCTTGGCCTGCACAGAGGGAGGGCTCTTGGTAGATTTTAGGATTTCAGCTCAAGGCCCGGAGGGCCAAATGAAGGCTCTCCGGGAGCGACTAGCCAGCGTCAAGGCATGGGTATCTAGTTCGGAGAAGAAATCCGTCGAGCTCGAAACTTCTCCCTCAGATGTAAATGGGGAGATCCTCTAGCCACGTAGCTGGGGCAGAGAAAGAGGTTACCGCAAAAGCGGAGGTAGCTGGAGCCACCTCCTGGTTTGCAAGACCGGAGATCTTACAAGATGAGGTGGTGGCCCGGGTCGTGGTTGCTGTGGTAGGTGTAGGGTTTTGTGTGGTGCTCCCAAGCCTTGGAGAGACTTGGAAGGTCATGACAGGGATGTTCGAAGATTCCTGGGAGCATGGAGGCATGCCAAGTGGGTCTTGGAGGTATTCCAGGGTAGGCAACAAGGTTTGGGAGGCTTATATTTATAAGCTCTCGAGGGCCCCAAAGTCAAGTTGGGTTAGGGGGTTTGACTCGGGGTTGAGAGAGCATGTGAGACGTGGTTGTACATGGGCTCGGGTTTAAGGGTTTTCTCAATTAACCTGTTAGGGGGAGTTTTTGAGAGATTGTAACATAACCTTGTTGGGTTATGGGGTTTAGGTCCAGAGGTGTAGTTGGCTGCCCCTTAGGTGTGAAAAGAGTTTGAGGCTAGGTAGTTAGTTGGTTAGCATGTGGTTAGTTGGTTAATCGGTTAGGTGGTTGAGTCCTAATCGTCCAAGAGGTCTAACTAACTAGGAGGCCTAACCAACTAAGGATTCTAACTACCTAGGGGTCCTAACCACCTTGAACCTAACCGTCCAAGTCCAACAATGGTTAAAACTAAAACACCACCCCATATGCTTATGAAATAAGGAGGGGCGATGGTTTGGGGAGAGAAAAAATAAGAGGGCATGCATGAGGGAGATATCTGTGCATGGAGACTCTTTTGCATGAGGACTTGGGATTGTGGGGTGTTCCACGAGGTTTTGGAGAAGGGAACCTTGCATGAGGTATTGTCCGCAGGTGGGAGCTTCTTCTCAGATTTGTGAGAATCTCTTGATTTTAACAAGTTCTTTTTCAAGAAATAATACAGTCTCTCTTTTCTCCTAATCTCTCTTCTATATCTTCTCCTACTTGGTTTAAAACTGTTGCCCAAGTGGCTACCCAAGAGGGGGGTGAATTGGGAATTTAAAAATTATGTAGGATAATGTGCAATTAAAAATCCCTTAGAAGATGTTAGGTGTTATGGCAAGATAATAAATTGCAGAAGCTAAATAGAGTCATATAAGCACAACACAAATACACAAAATTTATAGTGGTTCGGAGCAACCCAGCTCCTATGTCCACTACCCAAGATACCACTTGGGATTTTCACTATATTCACACCTGAATATAGTAGGATTGTTTTACAGGATCACAATCTAAAACCTCTACACTTTGGTTTTAACGGGATCACCAAAGAAAACCCAATACCCTTTGGTTTTGAACAGGCTTACCAAAGAAACCTAACTTGGTTTTCACAGGATCACCAAGAACCTAACTTGGTCTTACCAGGATCACCAAGAACCCAACACTTGGTTTTTAATCAAGGCTCACCAAGAACCTATTTGGTTTTTCAACCGGGCTCACCAATAACCCAAACAATTCAAGGTGAATTGAAATAAATGCAATAAAAATGACAAACTCAATTTGTCGGATAGTTGCCGGTGCAACTTGATAGAAGTCCACTTGAATGCACTTGAATGAGCTTTAATTGCTTCAGTGGTTTCTTCCTAAATTGCTTCAAGCTTTAGATGAGAGTTGGTGAAGACTTGAAGGCTAACTTGAATGCTCTTGTGCTTTTCTTCTTGTTGGTAGGTAAGATACTCAATAAAGCTTTCAAAACTTTGAAGAACTCTCTAATGCTTGTATCAAGGAAGTTCAAATCTTTCAAATATAAGGTCTTCCATCACTCCAAGGTAGTTCTAGCCATTGTAGACCATTGGGAAGTGATTTGTGACTGTTGGAGCACTTTTTGGCATTCAAAAAGAAATTTTGGAAATAGCCGTTGGATACCTGAAAGCGATATTCGAGTCGGCTCGGATGCCTTCAAGTCGGCTTGGATCCTTCGAGTCGATAGGACTAGTCACCAAATCTTTAGTGCAATCAGCTCTTTGTCTCAGGGTGCAAAACTTTACTTTGGATGAGTCGGCTCTTGATAGCTCGGGTTAGCTCGAACTTCTGTCTTTGAAAAACTTGAACTCGAGGAGTCGGCTCTTTTTAGCTTGGGTCGGCTCTTCTTCTTAGGTTCTGAAATCATCACTCTGGAAGAGTCGACTCGATGCAGTTTGGGTCGGCTCGCTTTCTCAGGTCTTCAAGATTAGGTCGGCAGAGTCGGCTCTTTCTGGTTTTAGTCGGCTCGCTTGGCTGTTCTCAAATATCTTCAAAAACTGGACTCTAGAAGAGTTAGCTCGAACATATTCCAGTCGACTCGAATTCATTGGAGTCGGCTCAATTGCCTTCGAGTCGGCTCGGATTACTATGTACCAGAATCCTTGTTGCGAGCCATGAAGTGGAGTCGGCTCTTCAACATGCTCGGTCGGCTCGAGTAACTTCTTCAGAATTTTTATAATTGAACTCAAGGAAAACTCTCTCCAACACTCTTACATTTTCAAGTAAACCAACTTAAAATAATTTAAGGCATACACCAGCAGATGTAACCCTTTTTACATGAATTTTTTCTTAGCTTTTTTCATTGGGTTCTTCTTTACAAAATCAAATTACAACATAACTCAAGCAAGAAATAAAGATGTAGGAGTTGAAGTTTGAATAAATAAACCATCTTACAAAAACTTGTAAAATACTTGAAGAGTTGTTAGAAATAAATGTACAAGCTCCAATGTTTGGTTATCATTAAAATAACTTATGGGGTCAACAAAAATGAAGGCTGCCTTTATTACGTCAGGAACTCTCCCATGTTGCTTCCATGGTGTAGGAGCTGCTCCAGGATTTCCATTAGCAGGGGCCACGACTGCCATGGTGCAGATAGGAGCATCCTGATATGGAGCTGCTACAGCTGCCCTTGGAATCACAGGATCGGTGAATTCCAAGGAGGATGGTGCAGTAGAGGCAAAGCCAATGCCGGGCTCCGGAGATCTGGCAGACTCCTACTGGTGCCTCCAACACCAATCACGGAGGTTAAGGTCGGAGCCCTCCGACGAGCGTTGCACTGACGTTGAGGGGATCTGCTCACTGACTGGGTGAGAAGTAGAGATGGGGCTCCGATCCATCCACCCTTCATCTTGTCTCTTAGAATTTTGGGAGGTCTCCTGGCTTGTCAGGAGCCTCCATAGGATGTAAGAGATCTTTTATCAATGAAAACATCCCCTCCTTTACGATTGCTGTTCTATCTTCTCCTTTTTTTTTGAGCTTGAACCTACTGCTCGACCTTCCCAGCTGCTAGGAGTCTTTACTCGGCCTTCTGGGCTATTAGGAGTCTTTGCTTGGCCTTTCGGGCTGCTGGGAGTCCTTGCTCGGATTGAGGGATGTTCCGATGAGGGTGGTTTTCTTTCTTCTTTCTCCAGCCAGAATACTTTGTGTTCCCTTCACTTTGCTTGTCATTTATCTTCTCTTCGGCTCAGATTGCTTCTGGGGGTTTTCCTTAGCTTATCAAGCCATGAATCAGGTGGTTGATGATGGAAATTCAAGGATTCCCCACCAACATCCCTGGGCCATGAGCAAGGCAATCGATGCAGGGCCTTCAGAGTGTCCCAGCTCGGTTGACCACACTATGAGTCAAGAGGTAGATGGTCAGACTTCTGGAGTTTCCCGGCAGACATATCTGGACTATGAGTAAGGCAGTGGATGTGGGGCTTCATGAGTTTCCCAGCTTATAGGTGCTAAACTATGAGTTTTGCGATAGATGGCAGGGTTCCAGGAATCTCCAACTGCGCTTCAAGACTATGAGTGGGGCGACAGAGCACGGGCCTGCTAGAAGGACCTGGCTTGGAGATTGCCCAACTACAGGCCTCTCGGTAGATGGCAGGGTCGCCCTGTTGTCACTTAAGGGTCGTGAGCTCAATGAAAAAGTGCGAGCTCGATGGAGTGGGCTTGGCTAGTTAAAGAGGGCACCGAGCTGTGAGTCATGTGGTAGACGACATCTTAGTGCCACCTCCAGGCTGTAAGCTCGACTGAAGAAGGCAAGACTAATGTGGGGCCTGCTTGTTGAAGAGGATGTCGCCGTGTTGTGAGTCTCGCAGTAGATGGCATCTTGGTGCCACCTCTAGGTTGTGAGCATGGCTAAGGAGTTGTGGGGCATCGAGCTTCTCGATTTGCCATGCTGTGAGTCACACGATAGACAACATCTTGGTGCCGCCTCCGAGTTGTGAGCGCGGTGATGAGACCGTGAGGCACCAGACTTATGGGTGAGCCAAGTTGTGAGTCACACGGTAGATGACATCTTGGTGCTATGTTCGGGCTATGAGCTTGGCTAAGGAGCGTGGGCCTGATGGAGGGGCCCACTTGTTGAAGAGGAGTGGCCATGCTATGAGTCTCATGGTAGATGACACCTTGGTGCCGCCTCTGGGCTATAAGCATGGCTGAGGAGTGCATACCTGATGGAGGGGCCCGCTTGTTAAAGAGGATGTCGTCATGCTGCGAGTCTCGCGATAGACGACATCTTGGTGCTACCTCTGGGCTGTGAGCATGGCTGAAGAAGGCATGGGGCACCGAGCTTCTTGATTCACCATGCTGAGTCATGCGGTAGACAGCATCTTGGTGTCGTCTCTGGGCTATGAGTGCGACCATGAGGCTGTGAGGCACCAAACTTATAGGTATGCCAAGTTATGAGTCATGCGGTAGATGACATGTTGGTGCCGCCTCCGAGCTGTGAGCTCGGCTGAGGAGCGCGGGCCTGATGGATGGGCTCACTTGTTGAAGAGGAGTGGCCATGTTGAGTCTCGCGGTAGATGGTACCTTGGTGTCACCTTCGGGCTGTGAGCACGGTTGAGGAGCGCGGGCCTGATAAAGGGGCCCGCTTGTTGAAGAGGATGTTGCCATTTTGTGAGTCTCGTGGTAGACGGCATCTTGGTGCTGCCTCCAGGTTATGAGCATGGTTGAAGAAGGCGTGGGGCATCGAGCTTCTTGATTTGCGACACTGTAAGTCACGCGGTAGACGGCACCTTGGTGTCGCCTCCAAGCTATGAGTGTGGCCATGAGGCTGTGAGGCACCAGACTTATGGGTAAGCCAAGCTATAAGTCACACGGTAGATGACATCTTGGTACCACCTTTGGGCTGTGAGCTCAGTTGAGGAGCACGGGCCTGATGGAGGGGTCCGCATGTTGAAGAAAAGTAGCCATGCTATGAGTCTTGCGATAGACGGCACCTTGGTGCCGCCTCCGGGCTGTGAGCATGGCTGAGGAGCGCGGGCCTGATGGAGGGGCCCACTTGTTGAAGAGGAGTGGCCATGCTGTGAGTCTCATGGTAGACGGTACCTTGGTGCTGCCTCTGGGTTGTGAGCACGGTTGAAGGTACGGGGCACCAAGCTTCTCGATTCGCCATGCTGTTAGTCATGCGGTAGATGGCATCTTGGTGTCGCCTCTGGGCTGTGAGCACAGCCAGGAGGCTATGAGGAGCCAGACTTATGGGTAAGCCAAGTTATGAGTCACGTGGTAGACGACATTTTGGTGCTGCCTCCGGGCTGTGAGCTCGGCTAAGGAGCATGCGCCTGATGGAGGGGCCCACTTGTTGAATATGAGTGGCCATGCTGTAAGTCTCATAGTAAACGGCACCTTGGTGTCGCCTCCAGGCTATGAGCATGGCTCAAGAGTGCAGGCCTGATGGAGGGGCCCACTTGTTGAGGAGGAGTGCCACGTTGTGAGTCTCGCAATAGACAACACCTTGGTGCTGCCTCCGGGCTGTGAGCATGGCTGAGGAGCACGGGCTTGATGGAGGGGCCCACTTGTTAAAGAGGAGTGGCCATGCTGTGAGTCGTGATAGATGGCACCTTGGTGCTGCCTCATGGTTATGAGCATGGCTAAGGAGTTATGGGGTGCCAAGCTTCTTGATTCGCCTCGCTGTGAGTCACGTGGTAGGCGGTATCTTAATGCTGCCTCTGGGTTTTGAGCATGGCTATGAGGTTGTGAGGTGTTGGACTTATGGTAAGACAAGTTGTGAGTCACGCGGTAGACAACATCTTGGTACTGCCTCCGGGCTGTGAGCTCAGTTGAGGAGCGCGACTTGATGGAGGGGCTTGCTTGTTGAAGAGGAGTGGCCATGTTGTGAGTCTCGCGGTAGATGACACCTTGGTGCCATCTCCGGGCTGTGAGCATGGTTTAAGAGAGTGGTCCTGATGGAGGGGCCTGCTTGTTGAAGAGGAGTGGCCATGCTGTGAGTCTCACGGTAGACGGCACCTTGGTGCCGCCTCCGGGCTGTGAGCATGGCTGAGGAGTCATGAGGTGTCGAGCTTCTTGATTTGCCATGCTGTGAGTTACATGGTATACGGCATCTTGGTGTCACCTCCGGGCTATGAGCTCGACCATGAGGTTGTGAGCCGCCAGACTTATGGGTAAGCCAAGCTATGAGTCACGTGGTAGATGATATCTTGGTGCCACCTTTGGGCTATGATCTTGGCTGAGGATTGCGGGCTTGATGGACAGGCCTGCTTGTTGAAGAGAAGTGGCCATGCTGTGAGTCTCGCGATAGAGGCACCTTGGTGCCACCTCTGGGCTGTAAGCACGGTTGAGGAGTGTGGGCCTGATGGAGGGCCTGGCTTGTGATCACCGGATTTTGAGTCGGACGGAGACGTCCATCACTGGTAGCGCCCTCTTGAATTGCTCGTGTTCTCAATCTGCGAGCATCGAGGACCGGCGAGGCAGTAGGCTCCATCTGAGTGGGCTTCGACCCCTTCCCTGGGGTCCTCTACAGGGTTGTGGTTGTGCGCCATCCATGATCGGCAGTGTTGAGTCCATTATTGATTTTGATGATTAACAAAATATTTAAGTATATTTGAGTACTAACAATTCGTTAAAGTATGTTTTTATTAGAAAAAGGTACTCATCAAGTTGGCTGAATTGAATTGCTTGTCAAATGTTTGAAGAAGCCCTTTCTATAAATGAAGCATTAAAGATTGATGGACTTAAGTGTTTGAGATTTTCTTGAAAGAATTTAATAGTCAAGTTCGAAGAAGATTCAGCATAGTTTCTGTCAAATTTTGAAAAGTTGCTGCAAGTGTTGACTCAAAGTATCGACTCATAATTCAAGTGTCGACTCATGACAGTACAAGTGTCGACTCAAGCCGGTATGCAAAAGAGAGTTTCAGATGGCACGGTTGAAGTGTTGACTCATGCTACACAAGTGTCGACCCTAAGTGTTGACTCAATAATCGACTCAAAGCCTGAGATACATTTCTTCCATTCCTGTACCTACTCCTATCATTTCATCTTCTGGTACACCTATGATACATTCTTCATCTATGCATACATCTTCCCTTATTAGGGAACTAGGATTTTACACTCCTGGTTTCCACCATTTTGATTTCAGTCCCATCTTTGACCATAATCCCTTTTCTTTTGATACAACCACTCCGGTTAGTGCTGTTTCTGCTTTTTATATAGCCTCCACCTCTTCTACACCAGCTAGAGGCAAAGCATATGTCAGATGCAGAGGACGAGGCCGACATGATGTATCGAGACCTACTCGGACCAGACTCTTTGATCTCCGGCCGATGTGGCCATGATCTCATCCTTTTAGAGATATTGTACCGATTGAGATTGGATCGTCTGATGAGGAGAATTCTTAGTAAGATAGTCTTTATGCTAGTTAGTTTACATTTTAGTACTACTTGTATGTATGAAATGTTTGTATCAATGTATGAAACTTGGTATCAATGAATGAAATTATTATTTCAATGCTTGTTTGTAAATATTATCTCTTTCAGTTTCTGATGTTGTCACTGATTCTTGAATTTGTTAGTCATTTTTGTTGCATCTTGTTTTATCCTTCCAACCTTTTTGATGTGGACAAAAAGGGGGAGAGATAAGTGAGAGATAAGTAAGAGAAAAATGAGTAAAGAATGAAACAAAAATGAAAAAGGGAGAGTAAAATGAGAAGATAATGGTAGAATTATGCTAAAATGGTAAATAGTATCATGGAACTTAATTTCAATAAAGATAAGAGCAATGAGTGAGGGGGAATCTAAAAGAAAAATAATTTCTTCTTAAGCTGAAACTTCTTGAAAATCTTTGAAAATCATATTTCTCGATTTATGAAAACTCTTTGAAAACCAATTTTTTGAATCACCTTTAGGGGGAGAGTATTTATACTCTTGTTCTAAGTTTTTCCTGTTGATTTCACTCATTGTATTTATATGCTAAAACTTTTATCTTTAAAATATGTTTTAGCTCTGATACACATTTAGAGTATTATGGTACATGCATTTTTAGCTCTTATATTCCTTTATAGCCTTAATTCAATTCAAATGAGTCCTAGTTTTTCAATAACTTAACTTTAGACTCTAGCTTCTATTTTTCCTTTTACTCTGATATATATTGCACAAAGTTGTATACTCATTGAAAATCTTTTAAGCTTCTTATATGAAGTATACTTAAAGATTTTGTCATCATCAAAAAAGGGAAGATTGTTGACTCCATTATTGATTTTGATGATTAACAAAATGTTGACCCATGGAATATTTTGATGATAACAAAACATTGGAGCATGCATTTGATTACTAATTATTTTCAAGTGTTTTCTAAGTTTTTGTAGGATATCTTAAATGTAAAACCACTCTTCCTATAACCTTGGTGTATGACAAGCTTATTTTGTTGAAATGTGTTATGTAATGAAAAGCCCAAAGAAAAATCTTTTATGTATTTATGAAAATGGGCTACCTCTATGTATTTTTCAAGTTTCAATCTCTTAGATTTAGCTTTGATAAAGTTGGAAAGCTTTAGGAGTTGATTGGAAGTCTTTGAAAGAAATCTAGAGAAGTTTGGACAGTTTTGGACCTAAGTCACAAGAGCTGACTCAAAGCAGGAGAGTCGACTTGAAGTCTGGCACAGTACTCAGTTTTCTGGCACGCAGACATTTTAGCTGACTCAAGAGTGAAGAGCTGACTCGGGCAGAGTTCAACTTCTGAAGTTTTGAGAATTCGAGCCGACTCGAGGGAAGTCAAGCCGACTCGTCCAGAGTGAAAATTCCTCAAACAGACAACCGAGCCGACTAAGTGCAAATGAGCCGACTCTTCCAGAGTTTACATGGTCTCAGTTCTGAAGAACTAGCTAGGCAAGCCAACTCGACCAGAGTAATGTTTTGACCTATCTGAGAATCCAAGCCGACTGGAAGCATCCGAGCCGACTCAAAGTCTAGTTCCAGGTTCATAACTGCTAGTTCCAAAACTCTTTTTCTGAATCCAAAACGGTCTCCAATGGTCATATTTCAAATCCCAACGGTCTACAATGGTTATATCCACTTGAAATCAGTTAAAGGGACTATTTATAAGGGATTTGAACCACTTTTGAAGATAATAATGAGAAGTTAATAAAAAGTTAATGAGCTTTTGAAAGAACACTCAAGAGAACATTTAAGAGAGCACTCAAGACTATACCAAATTTCTATCTGATTTCTTGAGGCATTTATTGAAGAAGCTAGAAGCCTTGAAGAGCATTTAAAGAGCAATCAAGAGGGCTTCTCAAAAGCTACAACTACAACCATCCGACAATGATCGGTTCGTCATAGAGTTAGTCTATTTTTATACTCTTTATTTGAGTTGTTCCAAATACAGCAGGGGCTGTAACTTGGGGTTTATATAGGTTATTGGTGAGCCTTTTAAAACCAAGAGTAGGTTGTTAGTGAGCCTAGTAAAACTAACATTGTATTGGATTTTTGATGAGCCCAGGATAAAACCAAGTTTGGGTTTTGGATTATGAGTCTATGAAAACAATCTGGATGTATTGCGAGGGTGAATATAGTAGAAATCCCAAGTGGTATCTTGGGTAGTGGACGTAGGAGTGAGGTTGTTCCAAACCATTCAAAAATTGCTTGTATTTATGCTTGTGTGATTGTGCTCTTAAATTGCTTTCGCATTCTATACTTGATTCATATCACTCACCACACTAAGTTTAAAAGGAGCACATATTTGAGAAAAATTTTAAATATCCAATTCATCCCCCTCTTGGATAAGCCACCTGGGCAACACAAAACACTTAAGTATATTTGAGTACTAACAATTCTTTAAAGTATGTTTTTATTAGAAAAAGGTACTCATCAAGTTGGCTGAATTGAACTGCATGTTAAATGTTTGAAGAATCCCTTTTAATGAATGAAACATTAAAGATTGATGGACTTAAGTGTTTAAGAATTGCTTGAAAATATTTAAGAGTCAAGTTCAAAGAAGATTCAGCATAGTTTCAGTCGAATTTTGAAAAGTTTCAGCAAGTGCCGACTCAAACCAGTACATAGAAAAGAGTTTCAGATGGCACGGTTGAAGTATCGACTCATGCTACACAAGTATCGATCCTAAGTATCGACTCAAGGATCGACTCAAAGCCCGAGACATATTTTTATAGAACATGCTGAAATTCAAGACTCAACTCAAGTGTCGACTCACCAAATGAAGTGTCGACTCACCTGAGATTTCTAGAGAGCTTCAAAGCAGAATTTTGAACTATGTGTTGACTCATGAAATTTAAGTGTCGACCCTATGTGTTGACTCAACCTGAAGTGTCGACACTTGGAGTTTTGAGAACAGTAATGATTAGTTTTTAAAACACAGAACTCGATCCTTTCAGTTCCCAATGACTAGTTCCACCTCTCCAATAGTCATAAACCATCATTTAAGCCTTGGGATGGTATTTAAGTCAATTAAATTAAAGTGAAACATGAGAGAATGAATAGAGGAAGATAAAGAGAAAGAAAAACAAGTGCATTCTCTCAAATCATCGAGAGCAACCACTTCCAAGCAAAAGAAGCCTCCAAACATTCAAAGCAATCAAGAGTATTCAAGTCCAACCACTTTTGAGCATTGATTGAGGCTTCATCGAATTAAAGACAAGCATCTTCAACAACTTCAAAGAGATAATAGCTTTTATTTAGAAAGCTTGATTATGTTCTTTACTTTCATTATTACTTTGTTGTATCAAGATTTTCGGTGAGCCTAAGAATAAAACCAAGGAGGTTTTTGGTGAGCCTAAGAACAAAACCAAGGAGGTTTTTGGTGAGCCTAGTTGAAAACCAAGAAGGTTTTTGGTTAGTCTAGTTGAAAACCAAGGAGGTTTTTGGTTAGCCTTTGAAAACCAAGAGGTTTCTTTTGGTGAGCCTAGAAAAAACCAAAAGAGGTTTTGATTAGTGAGCTCAAAAAACTAATCGACTGTAATCAAGAGTGATTATAGTGAATTCCTAAGTGAAACTTGGGGAGTGGATGTAGGTGCCTTGGAGTATACCGAATCACTATACTTGCTTGTGTTTGTAGTTGATTGTCTCCTCTTTACTTGCTCTTACTTTCATTGTATTTAAATTTTCACTGCATACTCTTTAAGAGCACACAACACTTTCATCTTACTAGAACTTGAATTGATTATTGAATTGGCATACATACTTGAAACTATTTTTTATTTTCACCCCCTCTCTTGGGTTGCTTACTGGGAAATAGGTAGGTTGCCCCCCTGGGGTCGAGTCCCATCTCTTGTTAATTTGCCCTGCTTCGGGTCGGGCGGTGGGTGGCATCCCGTTGCCATCCCTCGACCTTGGAGGAGGCTATGGTGCTTGGCTTTGATGGTCATGCAGGGGCTTCTCCTGCAGAACTGTAATACAGTTTTCATATTATAAGGGTAACAGGAAAGGGAGTTACCCGTTAGGCTTGCCCGAGATGACAGAAGCCTCCACGTGCACAGGAGTGCCTGGCCTCTGGGTCTAACTGGAGAGTACCACAAGGTATGGTAGGTGTTCGGGACTCGCAAACACAAGCCCCTCTCTCCATGATCGTCATACCCTTCTCTTCTCATTCTTTGGGCAGGGCCCCAAGAAGGAGCCCTCGTGTCCCCCGCCTGCACCTCAAGGGGGTGCTATGGTCGTTCCGTTGGTTGGAGGGCACAGATCTTGGCCTCGACTGAGATCCTCTCAACTCCTAAGTTGTTTGCCACTCAGCCCCCATTCTTGACGTGCCAATCTGTTGCCACTTGGATCGTTGTAGCCCGTAGCTTCAGTGCATCGCCACCGCATTGGGTGCCTCCTCTTACCAAGGGTGCTCCCTTCTCTTCGGGGGTCGGCTCTTCGGCTCGCTCAGCCTACAAAATAGGGGAGACCCAGACCGGGGATTTCGGCAAGGACACTCTGATGATCAAGTCAGTGGGAGGATCGAGGGGAACGAAAAACCTTTGAGATGGAGAGCTTGGAGGACTCTCTCGTCTCATGAGATGACATGATAAAGATATTCAGATAATATAAAGAACAGGATGATAATGCCTAAGTGGCAGAAAGAAGGAATGGAGAGCGGGAAGCAAGGAGGTTTTCTGGCCGGTTTCTTGGCCACCGAGCTCTCGGAGAACGTGCTTGCTTACCTCTCCCCACTCCTCCTGCATCTGCTTCTTACCTTTCTTACCTCACACCTTGGGCGATGGCCCCACCCGAGTCGGGGGCTTAGTCCCGGTGTCCTTCTTGAGGTGCCCTCCTGCGGTGCCTTCTCCGGAGGGGCTTGTTGTAGCCTGTGGCTTCTCCTTCTTCCCTTCCCCCTCTCGAAATGGTCCTTCCCAAGGTGGCAATCCTTGGGCCTCCTGGAGCTTCTCCTTTGCTCTCGAGCTGGTCCTCTTCCCAGCTTCTGGTGAGCTCTCTGGGGAGCTCTGTCGAGAGCTCTCTGGAGGGTCTCTCGTCCCCCCTTTTTTGCTCCTGGATCCTCCATCTTTTTCTTTCTCTTTCCTTCCCCCCAAAGTAGGCACTGCGCCCTCGAGCCCCATGCCATCATGGGGAGTTTCCATTCCCGGAGGGGCCACCCGAGTATTACAAGGCTTATGGATTTGATAGGGTTCCCCTTCTAGGGGAACTCTGGGTCTCCGACCGTAGGGTCATTGACATGGCGACATGCCATAGTGCCTTGGGTCTGATCGATCTCACCTCGTACAGAGCATGCGGGCGGCGTGTTAAAGAACTGGCATTGGCGGCAGGACATGTGCCACCTTTCAAAGGTTGCAGGTGGACAGGGACCTCCATACCATGGTTTACATTCTTTTTGAACTTTCCCTCCACTGCTGGCAGGAATCTGGCCTTCATATGGCTGGGAAGGACCTCCCGGGGAGGTCCACTTTCGGTAGCATGAGCTCGACCCCGGTCGGGAGTTGACCTCAGACGGAGGGCTCATCCTGTGAACTCGACCCCGACTGGGAGCTGACCTCAGTGGGAGGGCTGGGTTTCTTGGTTCTGCTTCGGTCGGGAGCTGACCTCGGCAAGGGGCTCACTTCATGAGCTAACCCCGGCTGGGAGTTGACCTTAGCAGGGGGCTCGCTTCACGAGCTTGACCCCGGTCGGGGGCTGCATCTAGGTGGCAGTCCCCACCCACATGGCTGCTAGCTGGCAGTTGTGTAGGCTCCACGTCAGCGGATGTTGACATATTAAAACATGATTATATTATAAAACACAAATTCATCGATGACAATGGTTCATATAAATTAAAATATTATAATGCAAGAGAATAACGATAGTCAAATATAGGAGGATGATAACTAAACATTTTTTTAGAGGTCAGAAAATAATTCTAAAATTTTATGTCTCGTCAGCAATGGTAGGATCCCTTGTACAACTTGGAAAAGCTTTTTGGATGCTCTGAGATGCAGTGATGGTGCCACCGACTATCATAGCGGTGCCACCGACTATCATAGCGATGCCACTAGGACCTCATCACCAAAGGCCGGATTCCACTGCAGGAGAAGCATGATGATGAGGCATCATTTTTAACTCTATTCTCTAGCCAACGAGGGTAGCAGCAACATAGTTAGAGCACCGACCATTTTCGATACCTTCCATGTCAAGATGAACATCCATCATCATGCCATAGTACCAAAACAACTTAGGGCTCTAGCTTGTACTCTATATGCTAAGACTTGAATCTATGCATATAGTACACGCATCCATGCATACTTAATTAATTAAATAATTAACTAATTAAGAAATAACTAATTAATTAAATAAATAGTTAATTAATTATATAAATAACTAACTAACTAAATAAACAACTAATTAATTAATTAAATAATAAATTATTTTATTAAATAAACAACTAATTAATAAATAAATAATTAAATAAATAGCTAAAAATTAAAAAAATAAATAATTAATAAACAACAAACTAGTTAATTAAAGAAATAACTAATTAATTAAATAAATAGCTAATCAATTATATAAACAACTAATTCATTTCAAAGATGACAGTATAGCCAGTACTAGTTTACATGCTAGATAAAAGCTACGGAACTCCATTCATTTCAAAGATGATAATATAGACTTGTCAAGTACATTTATGAAATACATAAATGTTGGCTACATCCGATCTCCAAACAACAATAATGTCTCCTGCCAGTTCTTGAGACTCAATAGCATAAATTTCCATAATGCTAGGAAGCGACATCTTACTTGGGTCAAGTTTCTACCCGATAAATGGGTTTCTAAGATGATGCATAAATCTAGATTGTGCAGCTACATGAATCTCCTGAATGTAGACAAGAAAGAGGGTTTGGCTACCCTTTCATATTCTAAATCATGATCTTCATAAAGAATTGTCAATTAGAGAGACTAGGGCTTGAGCCCTTGTTGCTTTGAACCCTTCTTTTCAGACTCCACAGTACTCTTAACAGCTCTAAGGCTGCCTTGAGTCTAGAAACCACCCTCTTCTAAACTCAACACTCTTGGTAGCCTAGCCCACTCATGTCCAACTCAGTCCATCACTATCCCCAATAGGCCCCTCCTCCATAAGATGAATCAACCCTGCACCCCACTCCTATCATACATGCCCTGGTTCTATCATTCACCATCGATGCCAACCCCCATCACAAGACCCTTTCCCCTTGTGGGTGTGCCTCTCCATTGGAGCCTACCTTCAACCCCCAGCTCCTGGTGCCATCATCCCATTAGCTTTCTCCTTTATAAGCGGATGGCCTAAGTTCTGGCTGACCAGCCCCAGAACTCCATGGCCAAACTCCACACCATGAAGCCCCTGATTTCCACCCTCATCCATGAAAGGCCTTGCTCTCTCCTCAGAGCCACCCCTATGAGACCCCACCTTCACCTGGGCAGAAGACAATGCCAACATCGAAGATTCATCATTGGAGGGACCACTTAAGGTTTATGGGGGAACTCATGATTTCAAAGTCCTCCGGTGGCCTATGCTTCATCAAGCCCTCTGGCAACCTATGCTCCAGGACTTGCCCCACCTTCGTGCTAGGCTTAGAATGCATTGCACAATTTGGCCTAAGCCCATTTCCAAAGTGTCAGTCTGATTGAGTTGGGTTTCCTTTGCAACACTACAAGAATTTGAAATATTAGAGATAGCCAATTAACCATCGTTAGTATCCATTTTTAACAACCATAAAATTGATCCAAAAAATATTTCATTACTAATACTATTAGTGATGGGAAGTTGGCTATTAATGATGGTAAGCACTGTTGCTAAAAACTTTAAATTTATATATTTTTATTTTTTATTAATGATGAAATTTATTTAATAGCGATGGTAGAGTTCGTCGCTAAAACTTTTCAGGTATTCCTATGGAGTTAGCAATAGTAGCTTTTCATTTGCTAATTGTGGCATATAAAAAATAATTTAGCAACTACTATTAGTGATGGCATGCATTACCATTGCTAATGGTGGTCCCTTTTGACCCCCCAGGGAGCCTAAGCTAGAAAAAAATTTTCTTGCAAAAAAAAATTTCCCCCCCTTGCCCCCAGTCTCCCCTTCCTCGGTTTGCTCACTCCCCCACCGGCTAGCCCTCCACTGGCATTCTATGCCACCATCCCTGTGTTTCCTACCAGATCCACCTGATCCAACAAAAAAATGATTCACCTTCCCCCCGCCTTCCCTACCCTACCAGTTCCCTCTCCCTTGTCAGCTCTCCCTTCCTCATCGATGGCACCCACCAACTCCCCCTCTCTAGTCGGCTTCCCCTTCCTCGCTGGTTCGCTCTCCCAGTGGTCATGCTCGATCACCATCCCTGTGCTGCTACATAGCCCCTTGCCCTCCAGTGCTCCTCCTACCGACTGCCACACCCCCACACCCCTGGTGCTCTTCTTGCTGGTTTCCATACCCTATGGCCCCCCATTGCTCCCCACTATTGACTGCCACACCCCCTTGCCCCCAGGTGCTCCCCTTTGTCGATTCTCTCCTCTTCAACTTCCTATGCTCCCCCTGCTGCTTTTCCCCACCGATACCTTATGCCTATTGCTAGTTCTTCCTCCAATACACTACCATCCCCATGCTCCCATCACCGTGACCATGTCTTTGAGCCAGTAGCCAGTCCTTGTACTGTAGTCCTTGCACCACCATCCATTCCCGTGCTTTAGTCTTTGTGGGGTCCATCTATTTTAGATTTTATGAGAATTAGGGATGGCGGCAGCTATGATAATAGAGCCATTATCAAAATATATTAATTAAATTTAATTAGTTATTTATTTAAATAATTAATTAGATATTAATTTAATTAATTAATTAGTTATTTAATAAATTATTTATTTATTTATTAGTTAATTAATTAATTAGTTATTTATTAATTAGTTATTTTTTAATTAATTAGGTGTGCATAGATGCATGTCTTGCATGTATGGAACTCGAGTCTCGGCATGTAGAGCACAAGCTGGGGCCTTGAGTTATTTTGGTGCTAAGGTATGCTAATGGATACTCACCTTGGAATGGGAGATATTAAGAATGACTGGTATGACAGCTACATCTCTATTACTGTCACGATCGAATGAAAGAGTTGGATGCCTTATCGCCTTGCTCCTCCTTGAACAGGATTTGGTCTTTGATGAAGAGGCCCTAGTGGCATTGTTGCGATAGTCAATGGCACTATCCTTGTATCTCAAGTTATTTAGGAAGCCTTCTTGAGTCGTTCAAGGGGTCTTGCCAAGGCATCGAGTTTTGGAGTTATTTCTTGATCTTTTAGGACTATTGTTAGGTCATCATTCTCCTATATTTGACTATTATCATCTTCCTGTATTATCATGTTTTAGTGTATATGAACTGTTGTTATTAATGAAGTCATGTTTTATAATATTATCATATTTTAATGTATTTGAACTGTTATTGATTAATTCATATTTGCAATATAGCATTATAAACACTACAATCGGGGCATGCCCCATGTGCTTAAGCCTTAGGTCCTGGTCGGTGTTTAGGGAAACTAGCTCTCGTGCAAGGATTGAGTGGCAACTAGTTCGTTGTTGACTTCATTTATTATGGAGATTTTAACTCTTTCTTCATCTTTAGTTAAATCCTTTGTATAATCATGGGCTGGCCTAACATTACTAAATTCAATATCTGGTTATAGATTAATTCACATTTTAATGTACATGAACTGAATAAAATCAATAGTTCATATGTATTAAAACAAGAATTAATCCATGACCATAAATTGTACTTGGTAATAGAAGACTGATCCATGATACAAATGATATAACTAAAGATGAAGAAAGAGTTGGAATCTCCATAGTGAATAAAGCAACAGCTGGGCAAATAAGATTGCACAAAAAAGGATTCGTAAGTACATCGATATGATGATTAAATATTTATTTATTTAATTAATTAGATGTTAATTAATTAATTGGATGTTTATTTATTTATTTAATAAATAGTTCTTTAATTAATTAATTATATATATTAATTTAATTAATTAAATAATTTATCAAGTGTGCATAGATGTGTGTTCTGTATGCATGAAATTTGGATCTTAGTATATAGAGCATAAGCTGGGATCCTATATTGTTTTGGTGCTAATAAGGCATGATGATAGATGCTCATCTTAGAATGAAAAGTATCAGGAATAATCGGTGCGATAGCTGCATTGTTGCTTTTATCACGGACCGAATGATAGAGTTGGAGAGGATATTCTAGTGAAAAGGACTACTAATTTCGTTGTTTCAGATAAAAATAGTAGTAGATTTATATTAAATAATAAAATTGAATATTAAAGTTATAAGATTTTACTATGTAAAATAAATTTAAAATAATTATCTTTTATTAAAAGTTTTTAATATTGTACCATGTCCTGGTTTAACTTCTGTACCTCTTTTTAACATTTTTTCTTTTCAATTATGGAACCTATTACTAAGACAAATAACATAAACTAGACAACTAGTCATTATTCATAAGTACAAGTTAGCAAATAAACTAAAATTTTAAGACAAATATTATCTTGCCTACTTGCGTCAATTAGAGGCTTAGATTATGGTGGAAGTTTTCATTAAACAATGTGATTGGATTCCCTAGCTTATTGTTGTAGTTCATCTAACAAATAAAGTAGAGGTGTAGATGAGATACTATCTTGTTATTGTGCACTGCTATTAGTCCTTTTCATACCTTTTCTTGCCATTTACCTACTATATGTAATAACAATAATTATTGAAATAACATTTTAAATAAGCTATAATTATTATAGGTATAGATACCATATGCAATAATAATGAAGAGGAAGAATCTGAAGAATATCAAATATCTAAAAAGGTTGACAAGTAGTAATAAGTATATAATCCTTGAATCATTTTAAAAACCTATATTGCATTATTTTAAAAATCTAATTACATCATTTTAAATTTTGAATTGTTATCCATGATTGTATAATTAATTTGATAAATTTATTTATTTTTATTTTTAGAGATTATATATCATATCTTCTAGAGGCTGGAGCCATGCCAATCGAGGAGAGAGCGACCATGCTACCAGCTCGCATAGTCTGTGCTACTCACACCACATGATAAACTCTAAAATTTTAGATATCCCTTTTTATATTATTTTATACTTTATTATTTAATATAACATTCTTGATATTAGATGTTCTGTAAATAGGTTTGGAGTGGAGTCATCAATGACCCCACAATCATGTGCAGTAGCGGCTGGCTCTTAGACTCAGCACTGTGGTTGAGAACTTGCTTGGCTCGTGGCACCTTCGGCTCGAGGGGAGGATAGAGAGCTCATCCATATTCAGAGCCACTCGTAAGCACTATATCTTCATATTAATATTTAAAATTTAATTATTTTAAATTTAATATTTATTATTAAATTTTAATTTTAAGTATATTCAGAGAGTCTAGAGTTTCTTGGGTGGTTACCTTGATCATTCATCCATTGATGCCAGAACTGGTGAATGAGTTCTCTAGTTGGCCATCAGGGGCTTGTGATGCAGCTTAGGAGATGTTCCTAGTAAGTCAAATATGTTTAATTTTTAAATTCATAAAATATTTATATTTTATTTATTAAATACAAACTTACTTCTATTTGCAAGAGTACTACCGATTCAAGATTCCTAAGGCTGAGGAGGCTAGCCATTCGACCTTCGAGGAGGTAGCCACATGTAGGCTCTAGGATGGGCTATAAGTCTCAAGTAGTTTGCTAGAGAGCACTCTAATTCTGAGTCACCATCAAACTGGAAGTCTTTCAGGAATCACTGGATGCAGGTGGACATATGGGAGTTCCTCTATGACCAGTGGAGCATTGAGAAGTATACCAGTAGGTGGTAGGGGGTATGGCAGAATCGTACCATCCAATAGGATTTGATCAAGCATAATGGTAGTTCTATTGGCATGCATGTGGTGGCCAATAGATTGATAAGAATTCTATGCTTATATTAATTTAATATTAAATTAATGATATATGTATTTCAATTAATTTATTTTTATTATTTATTTATCATAGATAACATAGTTGGGTCATGCACTAGGATAACTACAGTTGTGGAAGGCTACACACTAGTCTAGAAGGACTGGTGATTACTTAGATCCGAGATCGTGATGTATCATGACAATAACTTAAAATTTTAAAGTGTTAATTTTTATATATTCTGATATGTATAATTGGACTAATCAATTTATAAAACATGTAGGTAGATTATGAGGAGTACATTGTACGGTGGCATGGTGAGAACCTATCCTCTCAACCCCTTGACCTCAAGGGATGGCTTAGGGCTAATGGAGGGGTGAGTAGGAGCTGGGTTATAGGATTCGGGCATAGCTTTGACCTTCTAACAGCTTACTGATCTTTGGCATCCTCATCTCAAGCCTTGATGACCTAAAAATTGTTATGGTACCAATACATTGATACCACTCTCTCGGGGAATCCCTCATGCGGAATGTAGATCCAACTTCCAGGATCATGATTATTAGTGTCGATACTACAAGAGAAGGATGAAGAGAAAAACAAAAATAAAATATATAATCAATTGGGATGCAAGGTTTCACTATGAAAAAAATAAAAATTTATAAGATTGAAACTTTCATTCTCAATTTCGTACAATTTTCTCAACAAGAAATTCTAAATCCCTATACAAGCTCTCAACTCTCAACTTCTATAAGTTTTTATGCCACATCACACCCTCTAGAAGCTCTTTGGATCCTCACACTTTATCTCTAGTCCTCTATCTCCATTTTTATGGCCTATGGTGTAAACAACATCTCACTAGGAGTCCAATGGTCTAAACCATATCCAAAATAGTCCTACAGCTCGTCCAACACGAGTTTGACTCCAAACTATTTTTGGCCATCCAATTACCTCTCATCACACTACAAATTATGTGGAATTAGGTCAAATCAAGGTCAGTTTGTGTCTGGGCCATCGGATCCATGCAGGGAGCATTCTATGCTGGTCGATTGCAAAAACAACATGCGTATGCCGCATGATTTCATTTGTGAATTGTTGGCCATGAAACACTACATGCTAGGGGGAGGCCAAAGTGGCTACCTAGGCCTGGGTCGGTGACGCGCCCGTGCATGCATGCAGGTGTTGGGCCATGTGCCCACATGCCAAATTATGTTGGCCTATGAGCTATGCCTGACCTGTGAGTCATGTGAGTTTGGGCTGGCCTGCGGGCTATTTTCTTGCAAGCTATTTTTCCTCCATTAAGGTTGGGTTGTGCAGGCCTGTTTTGGGCTTCTTTTGAGATTTTTTCAGGCTAAATTTGAGGTTTTTTTTTCCAACAATATCTACCTTAACTCGATGTTTGGCTAGAACCTAATTTTAAGAGCTGTTGAAGGATCTCACCCCCATGCCCTGAGGCAAAATGCTTGCTAATCATGGATGGACAAACATGGGAGTTGAGTCAGATTATTTGATTCCATCTATGTTATATATTATGCTTTGTTTAACCAAAGACATTCTTGGAAAAGCTTCATGCGGTAATAAGAACTTCACTATGCTACATCGCTTGTCATCCCTTGAGTCTCTTATCTCATGCCTGATCTACTAACTCCCAGAGCTTCACCTTGTACTAGGCTCCTGTCTGTACCAAGGGCTCCACCTTGCACTGGACTCCTTGTCAAGAGATAGTGTCCTCCATGCTTGTTCCCTTATAAAACAATCTTACTATTGCATAAGACCTTTAGGATTCTATCACCAGCTCTCCAAGTTTAGCCATTTAAATCCAGTTTATCGAGTGATATTAGATTTCTATAAAAATTAGGTATGTATCGGACCTTATCCAATTTTTTCATTATCCCATCATATACCTTCAAGCTGACTATCCCGATGCCCTCGATCGCATATTTTGATCCATCTAACAAGTGGATAGAACCCTTTCTACTCTCAAAAGAGTCAAACAGCTTATCTCTGCAATAAATATGGTGTAGACAAGTAGAATCTAAAATCCACTGGAAAGAAGTAGATACATCATCAGATACCATAAGTACATCACTATAGTATCCTTCATCGTTATTACCATCAGTCACTATTGCAGTATCCCTCATCTGATCTTTAAGCTACAAGCAATCTCTAACATGATGTCCCGTCACATTGGTAGTATTTGATCTCACATTCTTCGATTTGGACTGCCAGCCTTGTAATCCTCTATCGCTCCATGATTGCTGTCGTAGGCGATCAAAAATAAAATTTACTACTATAGCTAGCGATGAGTCAGGATCATATCCTTAGAAATCAAGGGCAATTATTTTATAAAAAAAATAAAAGAAAATTATTGTAGAGGATTATATTAAGAGTAGTTATTAAAAAATAATTAATTAATTAATAAAATCAAGACAGTAGGAGAAGTAATCAAAGAATTCGAATTCATCATGCAAACATGTTTATCCTTTTTTCTTTATGTTGCAATATCAATAATTCTTACAATTTCTGGATTAGAATAATTTATCTCTTGTTGGACATGAGCAGTATTCGAAGATCACGACATGTCCGCTTAGAGAATAAACTAACTGATTTGCAAGGTTAAGTATTTAATCTACCATACTATGATTTATCTTTCTTAAGGACGTATCGTATCTTGAGATCATGACATGTCGATAGAGGGTATAGGCCTTATATGCCAGATCAAATCAATGATTAGAGAAATAACTCAAAAGATAGAGGAAAGAAGAACATGAGTTTTATTGCAAGAAAACTTTTCAGCTGTCCATTCTACATCATAGGCCTTAGATTTGTCAAGGTTCATGCGGGATAGTCTCTATCTTGGGCGAGCAGAGTCTGATCCGGACTCTTGTCAAATCTCAAATCCCCTTCTCCTAATTGAACTTAGATCCCTTTCTTTTTTCTATTGTAGTAGATGGCTGGTGGTGGACAGCAATGGTAGGCAATGGCGAGAGCTGGCGGACAGTGGCAGGGAGGTTGATGCGGAACTAATATGCATGCAATTATTTTTGTGTATTTTATATGTAGGGTGAGGTGGTTAAATCTTGAATATCATATCAAAATAAGATGTAAAGAATTCTATATGAATTTTAGAAGTTACGCATGCAGATCAGGACCTAAGAAAGCAGTAAAAGGGGATTGCTGGGACTGAGAAGCCTCGGTTAGGGCCAGTTCATCTATAATAAAATTACTGGAGAATATAGGGGTGTACCTGGCAATGTCTGATGTGCCTGGTGAAGATCGCAGCAAAGAGATCACTCGTTCCTCGATGGATGTGGCCTGGAAAATCAAGTCGGAGGCCCATGAATTCTCGGCTTTCTGCTCGGTGGTCCTATTACGGTCCGGTTGGAGTCATTGGATCCGTAGGAACTTGAGGACCTGCAAACAACCATCAAGGGTAAGAAAACAAAGGCTGGAAACAAGAATAATTTTAGAAAAAGGAAGCAAGGGCATGTTGGAAGAAGAGGCTTGGAAGAAGGTTGGTTGGTGAGGTTTCTTCGAGCAGCACTTCAGAAGGACATCAGGCTCACACAAGATCCCTTAATGCACACAGCAGGGAGGCACACAGCAATTGGAGAATCAAGAGTATTTCATATATCAAAATTAATTTCTCATACAAGAGACTAGGGTCCTTAAAATAGACTCTTAGTCTTGGGCTCCAAGTAAGGGTACAATAGTATTTATCTAGGAATTCTATTCCCACCCAAACCCTAGCTAGAAAATAAAAAAACATAGGTAGAAAAAACCCCTAGAATTTCTCTCCCTCTCCTTGCCTTGGTCGGCCAAGAGGGTGACTTTAAGTGGCTGACCAAGGGGAAGGTCACCATAATCAAGTGGCACCCTAGCTCCTCTCCTGGTCCTGGACTGGACTAATTTGCTTCCAATTGCGGTACAGGACTTCAGGGCTTCTGATTTCTCCTCTGAGGTCTTCAAATCTTCAGGCTGGGTTGGACTTGTGCTTCACTTCCACATCTTCAAACTGGTTGGACTTGGTCTTCACTTGTATGATGTGGTCTTGAGTCTTCAGTGTACTTGGACAGGATACAAAAAAATAAAATTAGCTCAACATGAGCTGACTAGACTGAACTAGCTCAACATGAGCTGACTATTACAGGACTCAAGTAAAACAACCACAACTTAGATGAACTAAGCTTTATTACAAATGGACTTGAATGTAACTAAGTGATCCACAGAGGGTTGAGAAGCCTCTATCTTATTTTGGTGCCTCTGGTGTCCCCACCAATTCTCCCGGGATGGGAGGAACTCGACCCTGTCGAGTGGGAATCAAGATGGATCACATATCTCTCGAGGAGGTCTGGGTTGAGGCGTTACAAGTCCTCTCGAGAAATCCATGAATCGTCCGACTCTGGTCGGCCTTGCCATCAGACCAGGTAGCATTGCTAGCTACAGCCCCGGGTCGTTATGGCTTGATCATCCAGGATACGCTCGATCCGTTCTCCTCTCTCAGGCCAATTTATTGGTGGACACTCTGGGTTAGGGTCACTCACAATGGAAGGAGTAGGTCCAAAGGCCTCATTGGGTATCGCTGCCGGTTCCCTATACTCAACCAGGTCTGCGATATTGAAGGTAGAACTGATGCCCAAATCCAGAGGCAAATCTAACACATAGGTATTTGGTCCAACCTTCTCTGTTACTTTAAAAGGTCCAGCTTTATGAGCATGAAGCTTCTTTTTTCAGGCCTAAGCCTAACCAAGATAGAATCCACTACATCAAATTCCTTGGCCCTTCTTCAGGAATTAGCCAGTTTCTTTCAAAATTAGTGCAGGTGGTGAACATGTTGGGCACATGTAGACTCCTAACAAGTGATGCAAAGGACTCAAACTATCACCTAACAGACTCGACTCTATATTCCTATCGAAGGAAATTTTATTGACCTCTTTTGGACCTAAACCTAAGAGATTATAAGTTCTCTAGGTTTGATCCTAGCTTGACATGCACATGAAAACTTACAATGGGCTCCTAGAAAATTCCATAGGGTATGCCAGAAGTATAATGCAAACCTAACATACGTAATGAATGCATGCAGTATGCTAATCTCAACTAAATGCAATCTAATGATCCTAGAAATGCTGGAGGTGTCTGGAAAGGGCCGAAAATAGGAAGTGGGTTCAGAATTAGTCTAGTAGGGTAGGGAAAAAGGTTCCGGGTTAGTTGGATAAAGTATGATATAAGAAGGCATGTCAGGAACTAATCATAGACTAATGAGGCTAACTTTACAGGGTTGCGGTATATCTATGGGGTTTGCATAATGGAAGGATGGGTTATTAATCTCAGGGAAGAGGTCCTTAATGGGAACTATAGGAGGGGGCTCATCTTGAAGGTACTTATTCAAAGAGATCAGGTCCTTAATAAATTCTTCTGGTTCTTGTATTTTGGACTAGACTCTATAATTTGGCTCTCCTCTATGGTTTCCTTAGGTAAGGTGCTAGCGGCGGTACCTAGGTTCTCTTCCTCTAATTGTTCCTCCATTATAGCTTTAGGCTGGGTATAGTCAAGGTTAACTAACTCTAGATTAGCTTCTACCTGGGTACTTATGGGGTCAACTACTTCTAGGTCTTTCAGAGGTGTCTCCTCTTCTCCCTCATACTCATCCACTAAGTTCACATCAGCTTCTTACACTTCTGCTTTAATGTAAGCCTTGTGAATCAAAGAGATGGTAGGGGAAGGTCGGTTAATAGAAAATTGGCTAAGTCCTGGTATCTGATTATGGGCACTAATCCTAATAGGTTCAAGTTGCCTAAGGGATAGCGGCTTACTACTGGGCTCATATTTAAGGGTACTAATCCTATGGGGTTCAAGTTGACTAGGGGAAACATGACTAGTACTAGGCTGATACCTAGGGGTTATGGGCTCCTTGGGCTTATAGGACAAGGGCGCAGATCTATGGGTCATGGGATTATAGGATCTAGGGTCATAGGATTTGGATTTAGCTCTATGGGTCTTGGGTCTATTGGACTCATGGGATATGGGCTCATAGGATCTAGGTTCATAGGATCTGGAGTCATAAGATCTATAGGTTGTGAGTCTCTTGGACTGATAGGACTTGGGTAGGTACTTTCTTCTTAGTTCAAGTTTCATATCACTCCAGGTGGTTATGGGTTCGCGGCCTTCTAGCCTAGGTATTCTCTCAACATTATCCCAGTCTAACCTAGCCTGGTGAACTAACTTAGCTTTAGCAAACTTGAACTGACATCTTTCAGAATCGAAACCCATATTTTGTTCAAAATACAGGTCCATATCTCTTTTCCAATCAAAATAATCCTCACACCCAGGATCACAAAATTTAGGTGCTACCAACACAACATACCTAGTGGCTCTCTAAGGGTTGGGCTCCGAATAGGGGTCATGGTAAGGGGTTCTCCTAGGATAAGGCTCCCTATATGCATCAGAGTATTGGGTTCTCCTAGGATTGGACTCCCTATATCGATCAGAGTATTGGGTTCTCCTAGGGTTGGACCTAGGAATAAATTAGATGAACAAGGAAATATAATAAGAAACAAAGCTAGACTAGTGGCTAAGGGATATAACCAAGAAGAAGGTATTGATTTTGATGAAACTTATGCACCTGTAGCAAGACTAGAAGCCATTAGACTACTACTTGCATTTGCTTGCTACATGAATTTCAAACTTTTTCAAATGGATGTAAAGAGTGCATTTCTTAATGGTTTTATCTTTGAACAAGTTTTTGTGGAACAACCACCAGGTTTTGAAAATCACACTTTTCCAAACCACGTATTTAAATTAAACAAAGAATTGTATGGTTTGAAACAAGCACCTAGACCTGGTATGATAGACTTAGCACTTTCTTAATTGAAAATGATTTTTCTAGAGGAAATGTAGACAAAACTTTATTTATCAAAAAGAAGAATAATGACATTTTAGTTGTACAAATATATGTTGATGATATCATTTTTTGTGCAACTAATGAATCTCTATGTAAAGAATTTGCTAAGTTTATGCAGGGAGGATTTGAAATGAGCCTAATGGGCAAACTAAACTACTTCCTTGGACTTCAAGAAAAACAAACAAAGGAAGGCATCTTCATCAACCAAGCCAAATACATCAAAGAAATCATCAAGAAGTTTGGTATGGAGAGTAGCAAATCAATGAGCATACCCATGAGCCCAGCTTGCAGATTGGACAAAGATGAAAAGGATCCAATGTTGATCAAATGCTATATAGAGGTATGATCGGATCCCTATTGTATTTGATTGCAAGTAGACCTGACATATTATATAGTGTATGTGTATGTGCTAGATTTCAGTCATCACCAAAAGAAACACATATGCTTGCTGTTAAGAGAATAATTAAATACTTGAAAGGAACAAGTAATTTAGGAATTTGGTATTCTAAACATTCTACCTTGAATTTGATTGGATTCTTTGATGCTGACTATGCTGGTCGTAAAATAGATAGAAAAAGCACTAGCGGTACATGCCAATTTCTAGGATTGAATTTAATCTCATGGTACTGTAAGAAGCAAAACTCCGTAGTCTTGTCCACAGCTGAGGCTGTGTACATGGCTGCTGTTTGTTGTTGTGCTCAAGTGTTATGGATTAAACAATAACTAGAAGACTTTGGTGTATCACAATCTAAAATTTCAATTAAATGTGATAACACAAGTGCTATCAATTTGACAAAGAATCCAATTCAACATCCTAGAACCAAGCACATTGAATATAGATATCATTTTATTAGAGATCATGTTTCAAATAGTGATATAGTGCTTGATTTTGTTCCTACTGAAAATCAATTAGCTGATATATTTACTAAGCCACTTAACCAAGACAGATTTGAACTAATTAGGAGTGAATTAGGACTTTGCGATCCCTTTTAAATTCTCTAACCTAATTCCTTCAAATTTAAGGAAACATCATCTAGAGAACCTCCTGATTTCATTCTCCATCATAAAACCTAACTCTCCTTAGAAATTTTCTCCAAAATCTGAGGGTTTGTGATTAAATTTTCCAAAAAAATCCTGTTTTCCCTATTCGAGTCGACTGGTTTTCAAACCGAGTCGACTGGATTTTCTGCATGTTTTGAATGAGTTCTGGCCTAGCTGGCTCGAGCTTTTTCGAGTCGACTAGATTCTCTATGTGTTTTGGGCGAGTTCTGGCCTAGCCGGCTCGAGCCTTTCTAGGGCTTTTTCAAGTCGACTAGATTATCGTGCCTGAGTTTTTTATTTTGGGACATAAACCCCATTCCGAGCTTTCTAACCTCCATTTCAATTTTCTAACCATTCGTTCCTCTCCTAATCATATTCCAAATACTCCTCTCACCCTTCTAAGCTCTCCAATCTCTCATTTCTTCCTCTTTTATAGCAATGGCTCCAAAACGTGCTACCGAAAAATGCTCTTTGCGGGCTGCTCCATCCGTGGAAAGGGAAAGAAGAACTAAGAGATGACAAGAAGAGCCGACTGCCACTGTTCATAGTGAAGAACTTGTGGAAGAACCTGCAGGGGCTGCTCCCAGTGCTCCAAGCCAAATCCCTTCAATGTCCACAAGACCGGTAACCTCTAGCCATCGCATTAACTTTGAATTTATTAAGGAGATTGGGTTAAAAATTGGTGATTTGATTGAAGATCAAGGTTAGAGAAAGTTTTGCTTCCTAAATGAAAAGACCTACCCCTCTCTTGTTAAGACATTTTATGAAAATTTGAGATTGGGTACAAATCATGTAGAATCTACGGTTAAAGGAAGAAGAGTTATTGTTAATGAAGATGTTCTACACAACCTGCTGGATTTACCTATTGATGGGGTGAAATACTTAGTAATTGAGGATAGAGAAAAGGTTTTGAGAACTATCCTAAACAAGGAAGATGTTAGTGGGATTGGAACTGTATTTGCCAACACCTTATCACTTGAAATGAGGTTGTTACATAATTTTATCAGTAGGATATTTGTGCAAAGAACTGGAAGATTTGATTGGGTAACTGAGAAGGACCTGAGCCTTATGGAGCATATCTTAGAAAAGACTCCTGTGAACTTATCACATATTATCATTATGCAAATGAAGGAGACTATTAGAAAGGCTAAGGCTTGCTTACCCAATGGAATGATGTTAACCCTACTATTCAAGTCCCAAAGAGTGAGTTTGGAAGGTGAAGATGGAGTTGAACTACACCATACTGATGTCTACACCTCCAAGTCACTAGAAAGAATGGGTTACACTCAAGTTGAAGGTGTTTGGAGAAAGAAAGGAACAAATGTCAAGGCAATTGGTAGTTCGAGCAGTGAAGAAGAAGAAGAAGAAGAGAATGAAGAAATAGATGGAACCTTTATTGCACCTGCACCTGAACAAGAGTCTCTATTTCGGGAACCTGCTGCCACTTTTGAAGAGACTGATGTACCTTTTCCTGATCTTGATATGCCTGCACCTAAATTTGATTTGCCTGCAGCTGATATACCTTTACCACACTTCATTAATGCAGCTTCACATCCTCCAAACATTCAAAGTCAAATTGAAAATCAGATGAAGGCTTTGACTGATTCACTGACAGGCACTATCACATCACTTTTTGGTGATCTAAAATAATCAGTGGATAGTAGACTGTCTCAACTGGAAGAACATGTTACAAGTTTGCAAGGAAAGATTGAAGCAATAGAAACTTCATGATCTGCACCTCAAGTGGAACTTCAACCTATCCTAGACCTTATATCTTCTAGTTTTGAAGGCATAAAGAATTCAGTTGATGAAACATTAAATGAGTATAGAACTAAGTTAAATGAAGCTAAATGCACTTTGGGAACAATTGCAGAAACAAGACAAATGGCAGATGACTACACATGAGGCATTGGGATTATCAGGTCAGAACTTGGAAGACATAGAGGATCTGTTGAAGCTTTTGCTAATGTCCAAGCTTCTGAACTTATATCAATGCAAAAGGAAATTGGTGAAATGAAAGAGGCTGTGAACAAGGTACCTACAAGCCTCAAGGACATGGAACAGCAACTTGGTGCAATCTGGATGGAGATGGTTTCAATCTATGGCACTGTTAGATCCTTGGAGATCACTGCTAGGACTAGACCTCTTTATGATCCTTCTCCTATTTCCTCTAGGGGTCCTACCACTTCTCACCATCCTAGAGCACCTCCACCTCATGCATCTTCTAGTAGACCTCCTAGACCTACTTCTTGGTATGGTTTTAGTATGCCTACCAATGTACCTAAGGAAGAATCTGATAGTGACTAGGTCTTTGTAATTTATGGAAACTTTTTGATTGTGTAATGATCAATGTACTGAATCTTTTGATGAAAATACAATGAATATCTTTTTGGACACATGTGTGTATTTCTTTTATCTTGCTAACACTCTCTAATATTTTTAAATAGGATTCTCTCTCTAATTTGAGAAAGTAAAATTATCTCAAACAAATCTTGATACAATCTCAATCTACTTAAAATCTGAGCTTAATTGTATAACCTTATTGATTTGATGACAAAAAGGAGGAGAACTATTATACAATAAAGTGCATGAAAGAAGAAACTTAATAGAATTGGAATAAAGCTGCTAAAGTTAATTAGACAAGGGGAGCTTAATGAATATTGCATACCTTTTTCTGCTAAAGTGTTTAAATAAATGATAAAGGGGGAGAAATTCACATTGATTAGAAAATTTATAAAAGGGAGAGAATTACATGTTTAATTTGCTTCATTGGTTACTATTTTGCTCTCTACTAATTACATCTAACTGTCAATGCTTAATGTTGCTTAATACATACAAGCACTTATTTTTTGACACTTACATTTTATAGAATTGGCTTTGTGTATAACTGTATAGCATACATTGATACTCATTTAAGAATATAGTTAATATTATGATACGTCAAACAAGTGTAAATGCTTACTATGATATACATCTATACTTGTGTATAGAATAGATTTTTTCATGCCAAGTATTTTGTCATCATCAAAAAGGGAGAGATTGTTGAACCCTAAAGTGATTTTGATGATAACAAAACATTGGAGCATATATTTGGTTATCTAACAACTCTTCAAATGGTTGACAAGTTTTTGAAGGATGACTACTTTGACATATTTTTTAAACCCTACAACTTTTATTTCTTTGTGTTGAGTTGTAAGTAATTAGAATCTTGTAAAGAAGAACCCAACAAAAATTTCCTATTTGAATCAAAGATAAAGGGTTGCTTCTATTAGTTTTCAAGCTTCAATTTCTCTTGATTTTGGTGTAAGAAGATCTTAAAAAAGTCTTCAAAGCTTGGCATGTGAGTTCTGGATAATAGGAATTGGTCTGGCTGAAGAACCAATCTCGAGTTGACTGGATGGAGGAACCAGTCGACTCTGGCACTGGCACAAGAAAGAATATCTCTAGCACACAGACCTAGCCGACTGGCACCAAGTCCCAGCCGACTTGTCTAGAACTTGGTTGAGAATGTTCTGAGAACCTCAAGGATCCAAGCTGACTAGATTTTAGCTAGCTGACTCGTCCAGAACTTAGTTGAAAATATTCTGAGAATCTCAGGGATCCTAGCCGACTGGTATTCAGCCCAGCCGACCCGAACCTGATCCGAGCAGACTCGAAGAATGTTTGAGCCGACTGGAATGACGGGGTCACTTCTAATGGCTAGCTCCAATTTTCTAATTTTGAATTCCAAAAGTGCTCCAACGATAACCTGTTACTTCCCAACAGTCTACAACGTTCAAAATCAAGGGAAGGCAGTTGAAGTCTCTATAAATGAGGTATGAGAACATGCTTAGAGAGACTAATGAGTTGTTGAACATTTATTGAACATTTATTGAAGTAAGAAGAGAGAGCACTTGAGCTTTGAAGTCAGTCTTCAAGCCTTCACCAACTCTTATCAAAAGCTTGAAGCATCTTTTGAGGAAAGCAAGGAAGCCATTGAAGTACATTGAAGAGCATTCAATTGAGCTTCACTCGAGCTGCATCGGCAACCTCCAGACAACTTAGTTTGTCATTTATGTTGCTTTTCTTTCTACTCCTTGAATACTAGGGTTATTGGTGAGCCCGATCATAAAAACCAAATAGGTTTCTTTGGTGAGCCTACTTAAAACCAAAGTGTAGAGGTTCTAGGTGAGCCTATGAAAACCTAGTGTGGGTTTCTTTGGTGAGCCCGGTTTAAAAACCAAAGTGTAGAGGTTGGGATTGTGAGCCTATAAAATAATCCGACTGTATTCCGATTTTGGGGATAGAGTAGAAATCCCGAGTGGTGAACTTGGGTAGTGGACGTAGGAGCTGGGTTGCTCCGAACCACTATAAACATGTTTTGTTTGTATTGTGCTTTACTTACTTTCCAGCTTCTGCACTTATTCTCTGATTAACACAACACTCAACCACTAAAAGGAATTCCTTATGCACATATTTGCAAGAAATTTTGTAATTCCCAATTCACCCCCCTCTTGGAAAAAGCCACCTGGGCAACAGGGGACAAATAGAATCTTTTCTCCTGGCTGACCAAGGCCATCGGCCTCAACCCTCAGGTCAAGTTGCTCCAGAGTGGGACGGCCTTCTGACTGTTGGTTTAGATTGGTCAGACACTGCCTGGCTATCCGACGGTCTCCCCTCATCACTCCGACCCTGCTCATGGTCAAAAATTTTGCCAACAAATGATAAGTGGACACAATGGCTCTAAATTTGTTGAGGGCCAGTCGGCCCAGGATAGCATTGTAAGGCGAGGTCGTCCGAACAACCACAAAGTTGATAGGGAGAGTTTTCTGGAAAGGTTCTGTCCCTATCGTCACTGGGAGAACTATCTCCCCTTCTACTCCGATGGAGTTGCCTCTGAAACCTGTCAGCAGTGCGGGGGATTCCTGCAGCATGGACCTGGACAACTTCATTCTCACAAAAGCATCGTACAGCAACATCTCTGTTGAGCTTCCATTATATATAAGTATTCTCCTTACATCGTAGTTGGCAATCACTGCCGACACGACTACAGGGTCATTTTCAAAAACATGAGTCTCTAGAAGATCTTCATCAGAGAAGGTGATCGCATTGGAGCCCCTGGACCTTTTAGCAATATCGGGCCCACCCTCGTAACTCCCTCTGGACCGTCGATGCAGCATGCCGACATCCTTGCCAGTCGGCCTCTGATTAGGGAGCTCCGTCTCCTCCGGAGGGTTTCTAGTATTTGATGCTCTGGCTCGATCCTGATGGGGTCGGACATACTTGTGCAGGTACCCCCTCCAGATGAGGTCTTCAATGGCATCTTTCAGCTACAGGCACTCTTCAGTACTATGCCCGTGGTCCCTATGGAACTTACATAATTTATCTTTGTTTCTTTGGGCAAAAGGACCCCTCATCGATCGAGGCCTTTGCAGAAGGTCTCGTTCTCGATCTCCATAAGGATCTTCTCTCTTGGCAGGGACAGAGGTACATAAGTCTCGAACCTCCGAGGAAAGTCCCTTGGCTTTGAACTTCGGGGTTGGGCCGACCGCCGGCTATCACTCGGTGGTCCGACTTCAAGATCTTTATCGCTCCGCTTCTTCAGGGTCGGCCTTCCCTCTACTTGACATCGGCTGACCGCTTGCTCTTCTGCCAGGGCATACTTCTACACTTTGGCCAGGAGTTCGTTGTAGGTTGTCGGATGTTTCTTGTCCAGGGAGAAGGTTAGCCTAGACGAGCGGAGCCCTCACTTGAAGGCTAACATGGCCACAGCCTCATTCAAGTCTGGGACTTCCATGACCGCTGAATTAAAACGGGCCATAAAATCTTGAAGAGTCTCTCCCTCTTTTTGCAGCACGAGGAATAAGTAGTCGGTATTCCTCGGGGTCCGACTGCAGGTCCTGAAATGGAAAAAAAAAGTGATTCAAGTTGAGAAAAGGAGTGGATCGTACCTGGCTGGATGGCAGAGAACCACATCCAGGCAATCTTCTTAAGGGTGACAGGGAAGGTGATGCAGTGGAGGGCGTCGGAGGTGCCTTGTACCATCATATGGGCCTTGTATGTGCTTAGATGGTCCATCGGGTTGGTGGTACCATCGTTGGGATCCACTTGTGGAATTTTGAAGTGGCGGGTTATCGTCTCTGCCAAAATCTCATCAAAGAATGGGGGACAGGAGTCATATATTTGTCCCCCTTTAGCCTTCTACCGGAGGGTGATTTTGGCAATGTGCTCCTCCATGCGTATGATCTTGCTGGCATAGTCCCTCGGGGGTTCAACAGCAGGCCGACCGTCGATCGAGACGGATTCGGCATAGGAAGGCAAAGCAGACCTTGCCCTTTTGCCGTCGGTGCGATCGCCCAATGACCTCCGGGGCTCCATGACGATGCGAGAACAATGCTGAGGGACCTCCGGCCGTCGGCTTCCCTCAGTAGCAGTCGGATGGTTGGTGTAGGAAACAGCTGGTAATTGTTACTGGTTCTTGGCTGTTTCCTGGAAACGTTGAACCACAGCAGTAAGCATTTTGATGCGATTCACTAATGTCTGGAACTGCTGTAACCCCAGTGTAATGGTAGGTTCAGCGACAGCAGCGACGGTGGCGGCGGTATCATTCTCCCTAGGAGGTTCCTCAGACCTGGAAGGGAAGATACCTCTTCTGGCAGTAGTATTTGGATCTCTTCACTTAGCCATTTTGTAGCAGGGGCGATGGATTCCTCCTTTTAGAGAAGAAAAAAGCCGTCCTTCTTCTAGCACCAATCTATTGCTGCGTCAACTCCTGGATCGGGGTCGGTTGGATGTGCTGGAGCGCTCCTCTCCCGGGTGAACATGCAACAAAGTCCCTAAGGGCACCGATGGTGTTCCGGTGGGGGACCCTCCGATGCCTAAGTTAGCAAGAGGTTGAAGGCAATAGAATAAAGGAATCAATGAAAGAACAGCGTATGGAGAGGGAAGAGCACTTCTACATTCAAACGGGATCCTCCGAGTACCTTATATAGGCATGGAATAGTCCAAAATCTGTTAGGGGAGAGGCTGAGAAAGATCGATCTACCCCTAGGAGAATCTGGAGAGTGGCCACATGGTGCGCAGATATGGTGACATCGTAGAAGTAATGGAGCAGGGCTGTTGGGATGGCAGGATCCGACAGTAACAGAAAGGTGCTTCTGGAATTCCCTGGATGTTAAAGTATGCTAGAGAGACGTTGGCCGAGGGAAAGCCGGTCGATCGGACGAAGGGCCAAACCTCTAAGGGGGAGTGAAGGGCTGGACCCCGGTAGCAGAGGATCGTTTGGACCTCTGAAGGAGAGAGATGGGCCGGACCCCAGCAGGAGAGGGTCATTCGGACCTCTGCTCCGTTGGGTTGGACCTCTGAAGGAGAGCGACGAGCCAGACCCCAGCAGGAGATGGTCGTTCAGACCTCTGCTCCGGTGGGTCGGACCTCTGAAGGAGAGTGACGGGCCGGACACCAGCAGGAGAGGGTCGTTTGGACCTCTACTCTGGTGGGTCGGACCTATGAAGGAGAGTGACGGGCCGGACCCCAGCAGGAGAGGGTTGTTTGGACCTCTGCTCTGGTGGGTCGGACCTCTGAAGGACAGCAGTCAGAGCCTTGAAGGAGTGGCCTGGTCAGACTGCAAGATTGGGTCGGTTCTGGCTGAGGGAGAGCCGTTATGGTACAACAATACTTATCTTTCTTCTAATTATGCAACATCTATCTTCGCTAAGGGGTTTAGTAAAAATATCAGCTAATTGATTATCGGTACATACAAATTCAAGCATCACATTTCAATTTTGCACATGATCTCTTATGAAGTGATGACTTATTTCAATATGTTTGCTTCTTGAGTGTTGAACAGGATTTTTGGACAAATTAATTGCACTGGTATTATCACATCTTATGGATATCTTAGTTAATTTGATGCCAAAATCTTCGAGTTATTATTTGATCCATAAGATTTGAGCACAACATCTTCCAGCTACTGATGGGGACATCAGAGGCCCCAAACTTTGGCAGAGTCATTTCAACTCTCTATGGTTATCAAATTAGAGTTTAGGATGTGAGTCCAAGTTTTGTTCAATTTATGATTAGGGTTTAGTCAATTTAAGTAAGTTCATTTGAGTTTTGTGAGTAAGTCTATTGGAGTCATGTCCACACTTGAGTCTTGTATTTAGAATGCCAAGTCAGTTGAGTCAGGTCAAGTTTTGAGTCCTATAAGTTTTGAAGTTTATCAATCAAGTCAACTTATGTTGAGCTAGTCATTTTCTGAGTCCTGAAAATTTTATAGTGAGTCCAGTCAAATTTTTTTGGTAGAAGACTCAAGATAATTGAAGATCCAACCAGCTTAAAGTCATGGAGCCACACTTAAAGATAATGGAAGATCCAGCAAGAGAATTTGAAGGCCTTGGAACCCTGGACCATAGCCTGGAGCATGCTAGGCCGCCCAAGGCCCATGAGGAGCATCAAGAGGGGTGCCAACCCTTATGGTAACCCCCTTGGTCGGCCTCCCTTAGAGTCACCCTTCTTTGGCCACCAAGAGAAGGAGAGGGAGAGAGAGGCTCAGTCAAAAGTGAAGAGGCCTAGTCTATGTCTTTGTATGGGTTTAGGACTAATGTAATTTCTCATGATACCCTTACTTGAGCCAAAAGTTTGTAAGCCTCTTTAAAGGCCTCCCCTCATGTAATTTTAGAATGTTGATGAATTAAATTTGAGTTTTCTCTCTTTGCTATGTTCCCTTGCTGTGTGCGTGCTATGTGTGTGCTGTGTGCGAGTTCTTCTTGTTTCTATGCCCTGCCTCCATCTACAACATCAAAACCCTAGCCGCCCCTTCCTTCCAACCCTTGTCCGCCATCATCCAAGAGCATTTCTTTTCCCTTCTTTTAATTATTAAATCTTCATACTCTCAATTTTCTAACCCTAGATGGTGATTTGTAGGTACCTCAGTTCTCACGAGTCCGAGGATACCTTCTGATCAGCCGTCGGATCACCGAGCAGAAAGCCGCGAATCCATAGGATCAGAAGCTTGTTCTTCCAAGCCGCATTCGGGAGCGTGAGCGATCTCTTCATGCAATAATCTTTAGCAGGTGATTCTACCATTGCCAGGTACACCCCCTTAATTTATCAGTAGTGGTATTATAGGAAAGCTAGCCTGACCATGGTTTTTCAACCTTAGCAATCCTGCTTATCTATTACTTTAGGTTTATTTTGTATGCATGAATTCCATAATTTCCATAGAATTTTATGTTTTGAATCTTGGTTTGAAACTTGGGATCTAAAACCTCAACTTCATGCTTAATCATGAAAAAGTTTTTTGCATGCATATTTAATCTCGTATCATTTTGTATCAGAGCATAGTTTAAGGCTAGTTTTTGCATCCCATTATCTCAATATATGGTCTGTCATTCTTGCAATTTCTGCATGTAGGAAGATACAAAAGTCCTAATTTTTATTTTTCTAGATACCATATAATTGAAAGTATTTTTATAGTTTTCTCATGATTTAATTCGATCTGTAGGTTTTTGTATGCCAGAATACTTCTTGAGAACAATTCTGCTCTATTTTTCAGCAAGACAAATTTTATTATGTTTAGGGTTCTTCTTGCATAATCTTACCATATTTTAATTTTTCTACATATTTCTTGCATATTAGTTATTTTTTTGCATATTTTATTTTCTACCAAATACTAAAACTACAAAATCTTAATTTGCATTTCATATGTGTACCATCATCTACATAACTTACCTTAAGGGCATTTTTGCTATGTCAGATGGGGGGAGGATTTGATCACCTCTCCTTAGCCTAAAACTACAATCCTTATATCTGAACCCAACCCTAACTAAAATAGATTAGACCTAATTTGCTCTAGAGAGCTAGGGACATAAACCGGTCGGGTTCAACCATTGTGGAAAGACTAGTGCACCCAATTCATCTCCGATTACTGGAAGCTAGTGTCTAGGCTAGAGGTATAGTGTCAAACGACCTAAGCAGATTAGTGGTTCTTTAATTGGGTCCTGCATTAAGCAAGGGGGCCTCCCACCATCCCACCTCTTACTTGTCCAATGGAAGGATTAGGGGTTGAGTTGTGTGTAAGTTGAGTCGACCTATTCTGTTTGGGCTCTAAGTCTAGGTACCCATAGTCGATTTGTTTGAGTCTTGCATGTGCACTAGATCAGGAGCTTCATATCATCCTCCACCTCCATAACCGACTGAACCCATGGAATCCCATCTTGATGCTGTCCTAAAGACCTTGAGTGACCAGATGGCCCGATTGAACACTTGATTAGACCAAACATATGACTAGATGATCCAATCGAATGCCCAATTGACTCATAGATTTGACCAAGTAGATGTTCGGTTAGGAACCCTAGAGGAGACACATAGGTCCCTTTCTGAACCAAATCTTGAGTCACCTTCCCATCCTAGGAGAACCCCATGCCGAGATCCTTACTATGAGGCTGACCCTAGGAGAAACCCAAACTCTAATCCATACTTTGAGGTTGAACCTAGGAGAGCCCATCGACATGACCCAGTTCTAGAGGTTCACCTAAGGAGACCCAATTAGGATTTCATAGACCCGGAAGACAGGGCCTATAGAAACATTAGACTTGATGCACCCACTTTTGATGGCTGTCTTGACCCAAAGGTTTATATATATTGGGAGGGAGAAGTTGACCAGTATTTTGAGTGGTATGATATGTCCGAGGAACGTAAGTTTAGGTTTGCCAAGCTTAAGCTAGTCCACCAGGCCAGGTTATAGTGGGCTACTGTTGAAAGAACACTTTGGCTAGGAGGCCATGAACCCATAGTCACTTGGAGGGCCATGAAGGCCAAGCTTAGAAGGAAATACGTTCCAACCTCATATTGCCAGGGTTTGTTGGATCAGTGGCAAAGATTGTGTCAGGGTAGCAAGAGTGTAGATGAGTACATTGAAAAATTTGATGAGTATTCCATGCGATGTGACTTAGCTGAACATAAAGATGTTGTCCTGTCTAGGTTTAGGGCTGGCCTTAGGGATGACATTAAGAGGGAGCTTTACCTGAGAGAGGTTAGAGACATAGAGCAAGCCTACCAGATTGGCCTTAGGGATGACATTAAGAGGGAGCTTTACCTGAGAGAGGTTAGAGACATAGAGCAAGCCTACCAGATTGCTAAGAATGTTGAGCATTTCCAGAGAGGGCCTATCTTTTGTAAACCTGAGCCCATTAGAAACCCTAGCGCATACTTAGGATCTAGTCAAGCCTACCCTAGTCGACCTGACCCAAATCGACCCAACATGAGTCGGCCCAGTCTAAGTCACCCTGACCTGAGTCGACCTCAACCTTAGTACCTCCATGACCCTTAGAGAAGATAAAGGCAAAGCTGTAGAGGGTTAGAGGGAACTCATCTCCTAGAAGGTGTGCTATAGATGCCGTAAACCAGGTCACTTTTCTAGCCAGTGTCCAGCCAGTGCCCTACACATAGGTGAGCTAGGTGAGGATGAGCCTGAGTTCATAGTTGAGCTTGAGGGAGAAGTTTATGAAGCTGATGAACAATTGATAAATGAGTATGAGGGAGAGGAGAAAGTACCTAAGTCTGAAAACCTATTAGGAGTGGTTAGGTGCATCTTGACCCAAACCCAAATTAAGGAAGACTGGCTTAGGACCAACATCCTACAAACCTTTGTTAAGATAGGAGGTAAGGTGTTCAAGATCATAATAGATAGTGGGTGTTGTGTCAATGCCATCTCTGCCAATACAGTGAAATCTTTAGGATTGATCCTAGTTTCCCATCGTAGCCCCTATAAGGTTTCTTGGGTAGATTCCACCTCCATCCTAATCAAATCTAGATGCCAAATCCTGACCAAATTGCAAACATATGAGGAGAAGATTTGGTGTGATATCCTTTCCATGGGAGTTAATAGTATTATCCTAGGTCGACCATGGCTTTATGATCATGATGCAATCTTGTTTGGTCGAACCAATACCTATACATTTAGCCACCATAGGGAGAAGTTTGTGATCCACCCAACTCAATCTAAAGACCCATTTAGGGGAGCTTCTTGTAGCCTTAAGGAGAAGAAAACAGGAGTTAATTTAATTAAGGCTAAGGAATTAAAGAAAGAAACCCCTGAGCCCATTGATATTGAAGAGTTGAGTGCAGTAGAAAAAAAGCTAGAGAGTGAACCCCTTGAGGAATCAAAGGAAAAGGATCCTGAATCCACTGCAAAATTTGAAGAAGAAGTGACCGAGATAGGATCAAACATAATAGAGGGTTCAAGAGAGTTATGCATAGAGGAGGTCCAGGAGCAAGTCCCAAAGGAACAACCCCAGGATGTAGACATTAGTTTAGGAGACTTTCTTCCCAAAGACCTTCCTGATGACCTTCCAACTAGTGCTGAGCCTGAGAAGTCCATAAACCCAGTTCAACTGTCTACACCTGCACTGAACACCGCAAAACATACACATCAAGATATTAGCCATAAGAGTAATTTAAGTAATGAAATATCTAACAAACTGGCTAATTCCTTAATAAAAGCCAATGGATTCAATGTAGGGAATTCTATCTTGGTTAGGCTTAGGCCTAAAAGAAAGTTTCATGCTCACAGAGCTGGATCCTTAGAAGTGATAGAGAAGGTAGGATCCCATGTGCATGATTTTTCCTTGGAGTTTGGCTTTAGCTCTACCTTCAATACCGTATACTTGATTGAGTCTAGGGAACTGGCAGCGATTCCTAGTGAGGCCTTTGAACCTACCCTATCCATTGAGAGTGAGCCTGACCCTGAGTGTCCACCTATAATTTGGCCTAAGAGAGGAATACAGATCGAGCATGTCTTGGATAATCGAGCTTCCATGACCTGGGATAGCGATTTTCAATGCCACCTGGTCCATTGGCAAGGTCTACGAGGACCCGACGCTTCGTGGGATACTCAAGAGGACTTGCTGCACCTCTACTCAGACCTTCTTGAAAGGCACCAGGTTTAGTGTGACCCTTACTCAATGGGGTAGAATTCCTCCCATCCCGGGATAATTGATGGGGATGTCAGAGGCCCCAGACTTTGGTAGAGGCATTTCAACCCTCTATGGTTATCAAATTAGAGTTTAGGATGTGAGTCCAAGTTTTGTTCAATTTGTAATTAGGGTTTGGTCAATTTAAGTGAGTTCATTTGAGTTTTGTGAGTAAGTCCATTGGAGTCCTGTCCATACTTGAGACCAGTATTTAGAATGCCAAGTCAGTTGAGTCAGGTCAAGTTTTGAGTCCTGTAAGTTTTGAAGTTTATCAGTCAAGTCAGCTCATATTGAGCTAGTCATTTTCTGAGTCCTGAAAATTTTATAGTGAGTCCAATCAAATTTTGCAAGTAGAAGACTCAAGATAATCGAAGATCCAGCCAGCTTAATGTCATGGAGCCACATATAAAGATCATGGAACACCCAGTAAGAGAATTTGAAGGCCTTAGAACCTTGGACCATAGCATAGAGCATGCTGGGCCGCCCAAAGCCCATGAGGAGCATCAAGAGGGGCACCAACCCTTATGGTCACCCCCTTGGTCGGCCTCCCTTAGAGTCACCCCTCTTTGTCTGACCAAGAGAAGGAGAGGGAGAGAGAGAGGCTCAGTCAAAAGTGGAGAGCCCTAGTCTGTCTTTGTATGGGTTTAAGACTAATGTAATTTCTCATGAATACCCTTACTCGAACCCTAAGTTTGTAAGCCTATTTAAAGGCCTCCCCTCCTCATATAATTTCAGAATATTGATGAATTAAATTTGAGTTTTCTCTCTTTGCTGTGTGCCCTTTTTGTGTGTGTGCTGTATGCGAGCTGTGTGCGAGTTCTTCTTGTTCCTGTGCCCTGCCTCCATCTACAATATCAAAACCCTAGCCGGCCCTTCCTTCCAACCCTTGGCCACTATCATCCAAGAGCCTTTCTTTTCCCTTCTTTCAATTATTCAGTCTTCATACTCTTAGTTTTCTAACCCTAGATGGTGATTTGTAGGTCCCTTAGTTCCCACAAGTCCGAGGATACCTTCTGATCAGCGATCGGATCACCGAGCAGAAAGCCACGAATCCATAGGGTTAGAAGCTTGTTCTTCCAAGCCATATCCGGGAGAATGAGCGATCTCTTCATGGAACGATCTTCAGTAGGTGCTTTTACTGTTGCCAGGTATACACCCTTGATTCATCAATAGTTGTATTGTAGGAAAGCTAGTCTGACCAGGGTTTCTCAACCTTGGCGATCCTGCTTATCTATTACTTTAGGATTTATTTTTGCATGCATGACTTCCAGAATCTCCATAGAATTCTATACTTTGAATCTTGGCTTGAAATTCGGGATCTAAAACCTTAACTTCATGCTTAATCATGGTAAAATACTTTGCATGCATAAATCATCCCACATCAACTACTATATATTCAACTTCTGCCATAGATAGAGCAACTAAATTCTGTTTCTTACTAAACCATAAAATCAAATTAACTCCAAGAATTTGACAGGTTTCACTTGTACCTTTTCTATCAAGTTTACATCCTAAATATCTTTGAGTTATTGTTTTAGTTTTTTTTTTTTTTGTGTTTTATGGGGATGCAACAGCCCTAAATCTATGCTCTGATACCAAATTGATGCAGGGTGCAGTGGAGAGGGATGAACTTGCAGAAAAAATAGCAACTAATAATTTTAATTAAGTTTTTTTTTTGATTTTTTTCTTTTTATTTGATGGCTATGTTCTCAAGAAAGATCAAAAGAACTATCAAAAGGAAGATGTAAAGACCAACTACACTACTTGCAGTTAAGATCATGCAAAGCAATAAAGACTAGTACTGTGAGGGCTAAGAAACCATTCAATTAGGATAGTCTAATTTTCAGCAAACCAAAACTATGAGTAGGGTTTGGGTTTGTACCTAGCAATGATGAAATCCTTATCACTGATGGGATCACTTTGCACTCCTAGATCGGTGCCCGGACGAACGAGTCTCTTCCCGTGGATCATTTGGCTTTCTATCAGCTGGTCTTGAAAGCAAAGTAGACCTTTTCCTTGGACAGTTTGACCAGACAGATCCTGCATATATCAGGGGTTAGGGTCACAAATGATGAAAAAAATAATAAACTGGAAGAAAAAAGAGTGGAGGGGTGGAAGGAAGCTTCGGGGTGGCTGGCGGCCAGTTGAAGAAGGGGACACCTAGCTTGGGGAAAGGTGGGCATCCTTAGGCTTCAACTGGGGTTGGATGATGGCTAGGGTTTAGTGGATGAGGAAGGAAAAATGGTGGCTAGGGTTTGCTCACAAGACATTAGAACATGGGTCTCACACCCACTCCAATCTAGAGGAAATAATTTGACATAATAACTTCAAGTTGTATTCATGAAAAAAAAAATGATTACAAAAGGGGGAGGGGTGGGATATTTATAGGTTCACCTAGGACCCTCTCCTTGTCAAAATTGGAGTATAAGTCTTTAACAAAGTGGAATACAAAATAAACTCAAACAAAAAGATTGATCTCCATGTAGAAGTGGGCTGGCTAACTCCTCCTTGGACTGTATGGCTCTTCTTGGGCTTGGGATAGATGGGGTGCTAACTCTGGATGGGGCTTGGGCTGGGGTGCCAGGTCATGAAGGGGCCTAGAAAAGCACCAGCTCCAAATGGGCTAGGGGCAGGGGCGCCAAAACCTGGGGCGCCCAAACCTATGGTGCCAAGGCCTGGGGCACTCAAACATGGGGTGCCAAGGGTGTTGCGCCATGGGCTAGGCATCATAGGCTAGGGGGCACTGGAATCTTGTGGACCTTGGGCGCCTCCTCTTGGAGACCTGGGGTGTCAATCCTCCATGGTTTTGGGTAGCATGAAAGGAGCCCGGATGCTGTGCTGATATCTTGAATGTGGGTCCAATGGTCCTCCTCTTAAACATAACTTGAATGTTACAGAACTTATATAACTGAATTGAAACTGACTAGACTTCTTAACTAGACTAACATAATAGGACTCAATTTATTACAGGACTCAATTGATGGACAGGACTTGGCTCACTTTAATACAAGTGAGACGGTACTAATGGACTATAGGACTCATAAGAAGACTTAAGAAAACTACATCGGGACCAGTAATCGCCTCCTGATCCTGGTGCCCACTCCAATTCTCCCTGGGCAGGAGGAACTCGACCCTGTCAAGTAAAGGTCATCTCGACTCTCATATTACTCTAGAAGGTCTGAGTTGAGGTGCTGCAGATCCTCTCGGGTGATCCACGAATCCTCAAATTCTGGTCGACCTTGCCATCGGACCAAATATCGTTGATAGCCTTTGTTCCGGGTACCGATGACTTGATCATCCAGGATGCGCTCAATCCTTTCATCTCTCATAAGCTAGTTTGTTGGTGGACACTCTGGGAGTGGCTCACTCTCAAGGGAATGGATAGGTCCAAAGGGCTCGCTAGGTATTGTTGCTAGTTCCCTATACTCAACAAGGTCTAAAATGTTAAAGGTTGAACTAATATCTAAATCGGGTGGTAACTCGAGCACATAGGCAGGTTGAACTAATACCTAAATTGGGCGGTAACTCGAGCACATAGGCATTGGGTCCAACTCTCTTTATTACCTTGAAGGATCCAGCTCCACGAGCATGTAGTTTTTTCACAGTCCCTAGTGGGAACTGCTCAGTTATAAGCCTAATCATTATATAATTTCATGCAGAAAATTCTTTAGACCTTTTTCAGGAATTAGCCAAATTTTTATAGATTTCGTTGCTTATGTTAATCTTCTAACTAATTTTTTTATACAAATTCCTAACATGCTGTGCAAATGACTCAGCAGACTCAGAAACTTGTGCATGCAAGGGCAAGGGGATTAGGTTAAGAGGTTTGTTAGGCTTGTAACCATGAACAATTTCAAATGAGCTCTTTCCCGTGGACCTATTGACTAAACTATTATAGGCAAATTTGGCTCTGGGCAGAAAAAGGTCTTGATTCCCAGTGTTCTCACCTATTTGGAATCTCAGTAGATCTCCTAAGCTTTTATTCACTACCTTAGTTTGGCAATCCGTTTGAGGGGGGTAGGATATGAAAAATTTAAGCTTGGTTCCTAGCAAGTGCCAAAGGGTCTTTTAGAAGTAACTAGTGAAACGAACATCCCTATCGAACACTATGGTCTTAGGAAGGACATGCAACCTAACCACATGATCAAGAAAGAGCTTGGCTACTTTGGAGGCATCAAAGGTCTGAGAGCAAGGTATAAAATGGGCCATTTTTTAGAACCTATCGACCACTACACAAATGGAGTCATGTTTCCTTAGGGTCTTAGGTAGTCCTAATACAAAGTCCATGCTAAGGCCTTTCCATGGGCGATCTGGTATAGGTAAAGGGGTGTATAAACCATTGTTTTACTTTTGCTGTTTGGCAACAGCACAAGTTTGACATCTGGACATAATGTGGGCAACATCCCTCTTTAAGGATGGCCAAAAGAACTGGTCTTCTACAGCTAAGATAGTCTTGTCTCTTCCAAAATGACCAGATAGACCTCCTGCATGGGTTTTCCAAACTAAAAATTCTCTAAGTGAGGTTTTGGGAATACACAATCTATTCTCTTTGAAGAGGTAACCATCTTAAAGGGTGGTGCGGATACCGACAACGGCCTTCACTCACTATGGATCGATTCTTGATGTAGCACATCCAACCCCGACTTGCAGAATAATTTTATCTTGTTAGAATAATACAAGCAAGGCAACTACCAGGACAACTACCAATCAACTACCAGAGCAACTAACAATCAACTACCATCAAATGACTACCAAGCAACTACCTCTCAACTTCTCATGGGATTACTACATCATCATGCCACTTCACCAAGCTTAGAGGGTGCCACATCATCATCCACATCATCAAGCAATGCCACCTAATGGGATTGCCACCACATGTGCCACCTCACCCATTGAAGTGGGCGACCAAGAAAGAGTCAAATTCAAATTTGGACGGCCAAACTAAATCTCCACCTCATGTAACCACTTCCCCCCTATCTCTCCAACCATCCTATGTATCTCTCAACTATCCCATGTATCTCTCAACCATCCCATGTATCTCTCCTCTCTTTTAAATTTTAAACAAAGGGGTTGGTAGCTTATAAAAGGAGATCCAACGCCCCATTGTATGGGGTTGATTATTTTTTGGGATAAAATGAAATGAAGAAGAAGGTCTTTATCTTGCCATTACTTGAGTATTTGTGATGTTCTCTTATAGCTTTAGATAAAATTCTAGTTTGAAATTTGAGAAGCAATTCTTCTTTGGGTGTGCAACCGTCATCTATTTTCAAGTGTCAATTCCATTTCCAAGAAGAAGACATCAAGGAGACACCCTTCCATGGATCCCACCTACTCCAACAAGAGTTTCTCAAGCCTCCATAAGAAGAACAATTCTTATGATCTCCTCTTTTCCTTTGTGTTTTGATCTTTTCAAATATTCCATTTCTAATCCTTTCCTTGCAGGGTTCTCTTTAATCCTGAGTTCAAGAGCTCATCGTCTTGCCAGAGGAACATGAATAGATGGGGTGTATTTCCTCGGAATGATCATCTTCTAATCCAGGATTGGTTTATTCAAATGTTACTACGGGTCTATCACTTCAAAAAAAGAGCTCATCATTGGTAACAAATCTTCCTCATCACTTCATTTCTGATCCATTGAAGGTTAACCTCTAGGTTCTTAATCCTTTAGCCTTAGATTTAATCTTCTTTTAGGACAATCCGGCTATTATTATGGCATATGTTTAATAATTACCAAATCTTTCTATAGGTCTTGCTTGAGTCTCTTAGATTGAAAGCTAGTTCATGTGTTTAGGTTTTCATTGCTCAACTTTTAACTCATCCTCAATAGAAAGCATTTTGATGCTGCATCATTTTGGTATCATAGCATGGTTGGATTAGGGTAGGATTTGCATAGATGCTGAAATTCATTGTTTGCTGGAATTCTGTACATAGAGTTTTAGTATCTTGCATAGCCTGTTAAGTGTTTGCATAAATGCATGTTAAATACCAAGGTGAAATCAGGTTGTCCTACTATAAGGGAAAATCCTTATAGTGTAAGGTTGTCCTATCTTGGTCATTACCATTGTTAGCATAGATTAATTTCTCAATTGTCTTGCTGGAATTTTCTGAATCTGTGTATATATGGTCTAATAAATGAATTGTTTTTCTCAGCATAGAACTCAGAATTTAGTGATTCTTACTTTGTTAGATCCATTATAATTGATAGAAATTTTTATAATTTTTATAGAATTTTTAGTTAATTATAGAATTTTTGAGCAGTGATTTAATACTATTCTATCTAAAATTCCAGTAAAGTTAATTGTCAGCATGGTTGTGTGCATTCATCTTAACTCAATTAAGGGCACCAATATAACATGGGGGCAGGATTGATCACCTGTCCTTAGCCCAAGAACAACAACCCTCATTGTGCATCGAACCCAATCCCCTAATTAAAATTGAGTAGAACCTTAATTACCCTAGTGGGTTAAGGACATCAATTAGTCGAGTCCTGGTTAGTGTCAAGTCATTGTGTCAACTAGTCTTGTGTGTGCCCTATTACTTGGTGACTAGGATTGGAACTAAGGGCTTGGGTGCTGATCCATCTACCGGGCCAATTCCACCGGGCCTAGGCAGGCCAAAGAAGGGATCTCACACTCCCCTTGTTCTGACACCAGGCCAAGTATAGAGTTACTACAATCTAGTTTGCCACCTTGATTAGGTGACTAGTTTGGGACTCTAGGTCTAGTTCAAGTCAATTGGGACAAGCTTGTGCAACCAATTCTTCACCTATTATTTGAAGCTGGTGTCAAGGATCGAGGTTAAGTGGTTAAGCCTAAGCGGTTCTTGTGGTTTTTAATTAGGTCCCAGCGAGAGCTAGGGAAACCTCCCACAGACCCACCTCCTGACTGGCCAGTGGAAAAGAGTAGTTATTGGTTTGATTGTACCTAGCCAACTTAGTTTATTTGAGCTAACAGGTCTAGAAAACCTTAGCCCAAGTTTGAGTCCACTTGCATGCATGACAACTATAGCAGGGACATCAAATTCACCAGCCGAAGCCCAGCCAAGTGTAGCAATGGACTAAAATCTTGAAAATCTTATTAAAGCCTTGAATGATCAAGTGGCCCAACTAAACAAAAATTTGACTGAGCAATTGGCCCAAACCAACCAGAACGTGGCCCAGACCAACCAGAGCATGAATGATCAGTTAGCCCACATCACGACTAGGTTGGATCAATTAGAATGTAGAACTCCTGGAGGAAACCATGAAGTCTAGAATGATCCTGAACCCGATCTTGAACCTGAGTTTGAAACACCATTCAACCCTATAAGGGTTCCACACCAAAACATTTTCCATGAACCCAATCCAAGGAGAGTCTATCTTGAGCCCACTTATGAACCAAATGTTAGGAGACTGGTGGGGACACCTGAGGCACCAGAATAAGACAGAGGCTTTTTCAACCCTCTGTAAATTGATCAATAATTTATGAATCTATCTGTAATAAGGGCTTAGCTCATCTGAGTCCATTTTAGTTGTTATTTCAGTTCTGTACTAGTCAGCTCATGTTGAGCTAGTTCAGTCCAATGCTAGTTAGCTCATGTTGAGCTAATTTTATTTTTTTTGAGTCCTGTCCAAGCATACTGAAGACTCAAGACTATATTATACAAGTGAAGACCAAGTCCAACCAGATTGAAGACATGGAAGTTTAGCCCAAGTCCAACCCAGCTTGAAGATTTGAAGACCCCAGGAGAAAAATCAGAAACCCTGATTCCTTGCAGATGCCCTCCAGATGCCCAGATTCCCTTCCAGATGCCAAAGTATATTCATAAATAAGGGCATCCATGATTCCAGAGGTCCATCTGCATCCTAGCCCAATGAAATCAAGCCCAGGTGCCAAGCCCAAGCCCCTAAGAAGCAAGATACCAGGGAATATTCCTTCTACCTGGCTACTAGGCCACCCCAGCTTCCAGAGGCCCAAACCCATGCACCCGGGCCCCTTTGGGCCGGCCTTTTGCTGCTCCTAGAAGCCCAACACGCCCCCCTAGGCGTCCTTGGAGTCTTGACCAAGTCAAGAAAAACTTTAGGGATTTTTCTACCTAATATTTCCTTATTTTCTAGCTAGGGTTTGAGAGGGAAAAGGATTCTTATGTAAAGACTTATGTACCCTTACTTGGAGCCCAAGGTTAAGGGTCTATTTAAGGGACCCTAGCCTCTTGTATGAGGAGAATTTTTGATGAATGAAAACCTTGAGTTCTTCTATTGAGTGGTGTGATACCCTGCTGTGTGCATAAAGGGGTTTGTGAGAGTTCTTCTTCCCGGTGATTGCAATCATCTTCCTGCTGCCAACAAACCCTCCAGATCCCTGGACACCCACTCCAAAAGAAGCCTTCCCTTGCTGTTTTTACTTTGTTTTCTTGTTCCTTTGTGAGCTTTCTAACCCCTGACAGGTCGTTTGCATGTCCCTGAGTTCCTACGAATCCAACGACTCCAGCCAAGCCTCAATCGGATCACCGAGCAGAAAGCCGGGTATCCGCGGGTCTTTGGCTCGGTTTTCCAGGCCGCATCCGTCGAGGAACGAGAGACCCCTTCGCTGCGATCTTCACAGACATCGTCAGGTACACCCCTCTACCTCCAGTAGTTTTATTGTAGGAGAACTTGCCCTAACCGAGGCTTCTCAGCCCCGGCGGTCCTTCTTTGCTACTTTTCTTGGTCCTAATCTGCATGCTGATCTTCAAAAATTCATACAAAATTCCCTACAAATAATTTTGACCTAAAATTTGGAATTAATCACCTAACTCAACATGTAAAACATACAAAAAACTTGCATGCATATTAGTTCCCCATCATTTGGTATCAGAGCTTAGATTAGGGCTTGTTTTCTGCAATTTTTCAGTCCGTATATACTCTATCATTTTAATTATTTCTCCATGTTAAAAACTCCAAAAATTCTGAAATTTATTTTCCTGGATTTATCATAATTCACAGTAATTTTAAAATTTTTTTTCATATTTTATTATGGCCTGTGAAATTTCTGAGAGCCGAAATAGGGCCTGCAAATTTTCGGCTCTATTTTTTTAGCAAGACAAGTTTGGAAGTTTTAGGGTTTTGTTTAGGAGTTTTTGCATATTTCTTAATTTTAGTATATTTCCAGTATATTAGGCCATGATTTGCATGTTTTCTTCTATTTAAAAATACCAAAAAAAAATATACATATTTTCCAAAAATACCAAAAAAAAATACCTAAACCCTAATTTGCATCCTCATCTGCCTGCCATCATTGCATAATTTACTTTTAAGGGCACTCTTGCTATATCAGATGGGGGGAGGATTTGATCACCTCTCCTTAGCCCAAAACCACATCCCTTGCATTCAGTCCCAAGCCTTAACCTAAAATTAATTAGACTTAATTTGCCCTAGTGGGCTAGGGACACCAACTGGTCGGGTCCGGGCTAGTGTTAGATCACTGTGTCAAGTTAACCTGTGTGTGCCTTGTGCTTAGTGTCTAGAACGGTGGTTTAGGGATTCAATCCCGAAGGGCTTGTGTGCTGGTCCGCCTACCTGGCCAATCTCTGATTGGTGTCTAGGATTGGCAATCAGGGACCTAACACTCCCCTTACACCTGCCTGGCTGAGTACAGGGTTACTATAGGCTAGTTTGCCACCCTGATTGAGCATCTAGTTTGGACTTTAGGTCTAGTCAGCTATAGTCGGTCTGATCGAGTCTTGCATGAGCACTAGATCAGGAGTTTCATATCACCCACCTCCTTCATAAATGTCTGAACCCATGGAAAATTTACAAGCCCAAATAAAAGCCCTAGCTGATCAAATTGCCCAGATAACTATCCAGATGACCCAGTTAACTCAGTCTCGTATTCAAACCAATGATAGAATTGACCATCGTGCCAATAGGTTTGATCAGTTAAAAGTCCGGGTAGGGACCCCAAGAAAAACCCATGGGTCACAGTCTGAGCCAGATCCTGACTCCCCTCAACCTAGGAGGACCCCAAACCCTGATCTATACCATGAGGTCGAACCTAGGAGAGCCCCTTATCCTGACCCGTACTACAATCCTCAACCTAGGAGGACCCCAAACCCTGATCCATACCTTGAGGCTGAACCTAGGAGAACCTATCGTCATGACCCAATCCCTAAGGTTAGTCCTAGAAGACTCAATCAGGATTTTATAGACCAGGAAGATAGATCCTATTTACCCTCTCCCTACAAGCCTAGTATACCTACAACCTATAGATCTTATGACTCCAGATCCTATGACTCTAGATCCCATGATCATAGATCCTATGCACCCACACCCTATGAGCCTAGTAGACCCAACACCCAATATTCTGACCCATATAGGGAGTCCAACCCTAGGAGGACCCAATATTCTGACCTATATAGGGAGTCCAACCCTAGGAGAACCCAGTATTCTGACCCATATAGGGAGTCCAATCCTAGGAGGACCCAATATCCTGACCCATATAGAGAGCCCAACCTTAGGAGGACCCCATACCTTGATCCATCCTTAGAACCTGATCATAAAGCTGACCCAAAATCATATGACCCCAGATCCTATAATCCCATGACCCATAGATCTGCACCCTTGTCCTATGAGCCTAGAGAACCCATAACCCCTAAGTATCAACCTAGTACTAGTCATGCTTCCCCTAGTCAACTTGAACCCCATAGGATTAGTATCCCTAAATATGAACCCAGTAGTGAGCCACTACCCCTTATACAACCTGAACCTACTAGGAGTAGTACCCATAATCAGAGACCAGAACCTAACCAATTTCTTGCTAGCCGACCTTCTCCAACCATTCCTGAGATTCACAAGGCTTACATTAACGCGAAAGTGTATGAAGCTGATGTGAGCCTAGTGGATGAGTATGAGGGAGAAGAGGAGACACCTTTAGTAGACCTAGAATTAGCTGACCCAGTAGATGCCCAGGTAGAAACCAACCCAGAGCTAGTTGACCTTGACCATATCCAACCTAAAGCTATAATGGAAGAACAAATAGAGGAAGAGAACCTAGGTACTGCTACTAGAGCCTTACCTGAGAAAACCATAGAGGAGAGCCAAATTATAGAGTCTAGTCCTAAAATACAAGAACCAGAAGAATTTATTAAGGACCTGATCTCTTTGAATCAATACCTTCAAGATGAGTCCCCTCCTATAGTTCCCATTAAGGACCTCTTCCCCGAAATTAGTGACCCATCCTTCCATTATGCAAATCCTGTAGATATAGCTCAACCTCATAAGGTTAACCTCATTAGTATAGGATTAGTTCCTGACACCCCGTCTTTTATCCTACTTTATCCAACTAACCATGAACCTTTTTCTCTACCTTACCAAACTAATTCTGAACCCACTTCCTATTTTCTGCCCTTTCCTGACACCTCCAGCATTTCTAGGATCATTAGATTGCATTTAGCTGAGATTAGCATACTGCATGCATTCATCACGCATGTTAGGTTTGCATCTTACTTCTGGCATACTCTTTGGAATTTGCTAGGAGTTCACTGTAAATTTTCATGTGCATGTCAAGCTAGGATCAAACCTAGAGAACCTATAATCTATTAGGTTTAGATCCAAAGAGTTCAATAAAATTTCCTTCGATAGGAATGCATAGTCGAGTCTGTTAGGTATCAGTATGAGTCCTTTGCATCATTTGTCTGCATGTGCCTAGCATGTTCACCACCTGCACTAATCTTAAAACAACTGGCTAATTCCCGAAGAAGGGTCAAAGAATTTGATGTAGTGGATTTTATCTTGGTTAGGCTTAGGCCTAAAAGAAGCTTCATGCTCGCAGAGCCGGACCTTTTAAAGTGATAGAGAAGGTTGGATCAAATGCCTAGGTGTTAGACTTGCCTTCGGATTTGGGCATTAGTTCTACCTTCAATATTACAGACCTGGTTGAGTATAGGGAACCGGCAGCGCTACCTAGTGAGGCCTTTGGACCTATTCCTTTTCATTGTGAGTGACCCTAACCTAGAGTGTCCACAAACAAATTTGGCCTGAGAGAGGAGAACGGATCGAGCGTATCCTGGACAATCAAGCCATCACGACCCAGGGCCATGACTATCAATGCTTCCTGGTCCGATGGCAAGGCTGGCCAGAGTCGGACGATTCGTGGATTTCTCGAGAGGACTTGCAACTCCTCAACCCAGACCTTCTCGAGAGATATGTGAGCCAGTCTAACCTTCACTCGACAGGGTCGAGTTCCTCCCACCCCGGGAGAATTGGTGGGGACACCTAAGGCACCAGAATAAGACAGAGGCTTTTTCAACCCTCTGTAAATTGATCAATAATTTATGAATCTATCTGTAATAAGGGCTTAGCTCATCTGAGTCCATTTTAGTTGTTATTTCAGTTCTGTACTAGTCAGCTCATGTTGAGCTAGTTCAGTCCAATGCTAGTTAGCTCATGTTGAGCTAATTTTATTCTTTTTGAGTCCTGTCCAAGCATACTGAAGACTCAAGACTATATTATACAAGTGAAGACCAAGTCCAACCAGATTGAAGACATGGAAGTTTAGCCCAAGTCCAACCCAGCTTGAAGATTTGAAGACCCCAGGAGAAAAATCAGAAACCCTGATTCCTTGCAGATGCCCTCCAGATGCCCAGATTCCCTTCCAGATGCCAAAGTATATTCATAAATAAGGGCATCCATGATTCCAGAGGTCCATCTGCATCCTAGCCCAATGAAATCAAGCCCAGGTGCCAAGCCCAAGCCCCTAAGAAGCAAGATACCAGGGAATATTCCTTCTACCTGGCTACTAGGCCACCCCAGCTTCCAGAGGCCCAAACCCATGCACCCGGGCCCCTTTGGGCTGGCCTTTTGCTGCTCCTAGAAGCCCAACACGCCCCCCTAGGCGTCCTTGGAGTCTTGACCAAGTCAAGAAAAATTTTAGGGATTTTTCTACCTAATATTTTCTTATTTTCTAGCTAGGGTTTGAGAGGGAAAAGGATTCTTATGTAAAGACTTATGTACCCTTACTTGGAGCCCAAGGTTAAGGGTCTATTTAAGGGACCCTAGCCTCTTGTATGAGGAGAATTTTTGATGAATGAAAACCTTGAGTTCTTCTATTGAGTGGTGTGATACCCTGCTGTGTGCATAAAGGGGTTTGTGAGAGTTCTTCTTCCCGGTGATTGCAATCATCTTCCTGCTGCCAACAAACCCTCCAGATCCCTGGACGCCCACTCCAAAAGAAGCCTTCCCTTGCTGTTTTTACTTTGTTTTCTTGTTCCTTTGTGAGCTTTCTAACCCCTGACAGGTCGTTTGCAGGTCCCTGAGTTCCTACGAATCCAACGACTCCAGCCAAGCCTCAATCGGATCACCGAGCAGAAAGCCGGGTATCCGCGGGTCTTTGGCTCGGTTTTCCAGGCCGCATCCGTCGAGGAACGAGAGACCCCTTCGCTGCGATCTTCACAGACGTCGTCAGGTACACCCCTCTACCTCCAGTAGTTTTATTGTAGGAGAACTTGCCCTAACCGAGGCTTCTCAGCCCCGGCGGTCCTTCTTTGCTACTTTTCTTGGTCCTAATCTGCATGCTGATCTTCAAAAATTCATACAAAATTCCCTACAAATAATTTTGACCTGAAATTTTGGAATTAATCACCTAACTCAACATGTAAAACATACAAAAAAACTTGCATGCATATTAGTCCCGCATCAGAGACCCACTCCAATTCAGTTAGACCAAGATGATCGAGCCATAAAAAATGTTAGGTTGGAAGCACCCACATTTGATGGAATCTTAGATCCAAAAATTTACATCTATTGGGAAGGAGAAATGGACCAGTATTTTGACTGGTATGACATGACTGAGGAAAGAAAATATAAGTTTGCGAAACTAAAGTTGGTAAGACAAGCTAGGCTCTACTGGGGAAATGTTGAGCGATTAGCTAGGCAAAGAGGTGATGTGCCTATAGTAACCTGGAGAGTGATGAAACTTAGGCTTTGGGAAAAATACCTTCCTATGTCCTATCACCAAATACTCCTAGATCAATGGCAAAGACTTACTCAAGGAAATAGGAGTGTCGCAGAGTACATTGGCAAATTTGATGAGTTTGTAATGAGGTGCAATGTTGATGAATCTGAGTCGGTAACCCTGTCTAGATTTAGAGCCAGACTGAGGAAAGAAATCCAGAAAGAATTATTCATAAGGGAAGTCCATGATCTAGAATTGGCATATCAGATAGCTAGAGATGCTGAGAGATTTCATAGGAGTCCAGTTTATCGTAGACCCAACGCCCCTAGGACTAGTGCACCTAATCAGCAAATAGGACCCAGTCAGTCGAGATTCAACCGAGCCAATCCTAATGCACCTGTGACCCGTAGAGATGATAGGGGTAAAGCACCAGATGTTCCTTGAAACCCAAATCCCAATGCATGCTATGCCAAAAAGTATGTCACTTTGCAAGTCAGTGTCCCACTAGAGCCTTACACATAGGGGAAGTAGAAGGGGAAGCCATAGAACCCCAAGATGAGTGTGAAGAGGAAATATACCAGGCGGATGAGAATTTGGCTGAGGAATATGAAGGTGATGAAGCCCTGGTAGATCATGATCTTTTAGGAGTGGTTAGGTGTATCCTCATCCAAACCAAAAACCAAGAAGACTGGCGTAGGACTAGTATCCTATAGACTTTCATCAAGATAGGCGAGAAAGTGTGCAAGGTCATCTTAGATAGTGGTAGCTGTGTCAATGCCATATCCACCAACACAGTCAAAAACCTAGGATTGTCCACTATACCCTATCCTAATCCATATAAGGTATCCTGGATAGACTCAACCTCTATTCCCATTAAGTCTAGGTGCATAGTTACCATCCAGTTCCAGTCTTACCAAGAGAAAGTTTGGTGCGATGTTCTTCCAATGGGAGTTAGCAGTATCATTTTAGGACGACCATGGTTATACGATCATGATGTTATACTCTATGGTTGCTCTAATTCATGCTCGTTTACTCATAATGGGAAGAAGATTGTAATCCATTCTTCCTACCTAAGGACCCAATTGAAAGAGGATCTAGCCAATTGAGAGATAAGACACAAGGGATAAACGTGATCACTGCTAAAGAATTGGAGCAAGAGATTAGCAATGGTTCACTTGTTTGGGTTTTGACAACTAAGGAACATCAAGAGCCCTCCCCAAAAGAACAACCTTAGGAAGTCGTTAAAGTGCTAGATGAGTTTAAGAATGTTTTCCCCGATGAGTTACCCGACCAACTTCCATCCCTTAGGGACATCCAACATGCAATAGACTTAGTCCCTGGAGCGACCTTACCGAACCTTCCCCATTATAGAATGAACCCTACCGAACATCAAGAATTGCAACGACAAGTAGGAGAACTTCTTAAGAAAGGATTTATTGGGGAGAGTTTAAGCCCATGCGCAATCCCAGCCTTACTCGCCCCTAAGAAAGATGGCACATGGAGGATGTGTGTCGATAGTCGTGCCATAAATAAGATCACGGTGAAATATAGGTTTCCCATCCCCAGATTGGATGACATGCTAGATATGATGGCCGGTGCGACGATATTTTCTAAGATTGACCTGAAGAGTAGCTATCACCAAGTTAGGATTAGACCAGGGGATGAATGGAAGACTACCTTTAAGACTAAGGATGGGTTATTTGAAGTGGTAGTCATGCCTTTTGGACTATCAAATGCCCCAAGCACCTTTATGAGAATCATGACCCAGGTCCTACGATCCTTTATCAGAATGTTTGTCGTTGTGTATTTTGACGACATCCTTATCTATAGTAGGACTAGAGATGATCATTTGAACCATCTGAAACAAGTATGTTTGGCACTTAGGAAGGATAATCTCTATGTCAATTTGAAGAAATATGATTTTGTGACTACTAGAGTTATCTTTCTAGGATTTGTCGTAACCCCTGAAGGAGTATCTGCTGACCCTGAGAAGATTAGAGCAATTGTAGATTGGCCAACACCCAATAATATTCATGAAGTAAGAAGTTTTCATGGCCTCGCTACATTTTATAGAAGATTCATTAGAGGGTTTAGCACCATAGTTGCTCCTATTATGGACTGCATTAGGAAAGGCAATTTTGAATGGACAAAAGCTGCTGATAAGGCCTTCCTAAACATTAAGGACAGGATGACACAAGCATCGATCTTAAGATTACCCGATTTTTCTATGATTTTTGAGGTAGCATGTGATGCCTCTGGAGTAGGAATTGGAGGAGTCTTAAGTCAAGAAAGTCATCCAGCGGCATTTTTTAGTGAAAAGCTGAATGAGGCTAGGATGAAATAGTCAACCTATAACAAGGAGTTATATGTGGTAGTTCAGGCTTTGAGGTACTGGAGACACTATCTGCTACCGCAAGAGTTTGTCTTATTCTTGAATCATGAAGCCCTTAGGTTTCTTAGCTCCCAGAAAAAGTTGAACCCTAGGCATGCCAAGTGGGTAGAGTTCATCCAAGCCTATATCTTTGTCCTAAAGCACCATGCAGGAACTGAGAATAGGGTTGCTGATGCCTTAAGTCATAGAGCGTTGCTCTTAAATTCAGTCAACACTGAAGTCATAGGTTTTGAGAGACTTGAGGAATACGAAACCTGTCCAGATTTTGGTGAGATCTATCAGGCTTTACATCTAGGACCATCTAGCAATCATAATGACTATACCCTTCTAGATGGTTATCTTTTTAGAGAAAACAGGCTCTGTGTTCTAAGAACCTCTTTAAGGGATTTTCTAGTTTGGGAGACACATGCTGGAGGTTTGGCTGGCCATTTTGGATGAAACAAGACTATCTTAGCTGTTGAGCAACAATTCTACTGGCCAGGCCTTAAGAGACAGGTAGCAAACCTTGTAGCCCGATGTAGGACATGTGTTGTTGCAAAACAGCAGAAACAGAATACCGGGTTATACACTCCTTTACCTGTACCTGAGTGTCCATGACAGGATCTTAGCATGGACTTTGTTCTAGGGTTACCTAAGACCATTAGAAAACATGATTCAATCTTTGTAGTGGTCGACCGGTTTTTGAAGATGGCCCATTTCCTACCCTGCTCCCAAACTTCTGATGCCTTTAGGGTAGCCAAGCTCTTTCTTGATCAAGTAGTCATGCTACATGGGCTACCAAAAACCATTATTTCTGATAGGGATGTCCATTTTACAAGTTACTTCTGGAAAACCCTTTGGCACATATTAGGAACCAGACTGAAATTTTCAACTGCCTACCACCCCCAGACTGATGGACAGATCGAAGTTGTGAATAGAAGTCTAGGGAATTTGTTGAGATGTCTAGTGGGAGATAGTCTAGGAAACTGGAATTTGTTATTGCCTCGTGCTGAGTTCGTTATAACAGTTCGGTCAGTCGATCTACGGGCAAAAGTCCATTTGAAATAGTCCATGGTTACAAACCTAGGAAGCCTTTAGATCTGATCCCACTACCCATAAATGCACGAGTTTCTGAGTCTGCTGAATCCTATGCACAGCATATTAAGGATTTACATCATGAAATAAACAAGAAAATTCACTTGAGCAATGACTCCTATAAACATAAGGCTAATTCACGAAAGAGAGTCAAGGAATTCTATGAGGGGGATCATGTAATGATTAAACTCAAACCTGAAAGATTCCCATCAGGAACTTTTAAGAAATTACATGCCCGTGGCGCAGGTCTATTTAAGGTCATAAAAAAGATTAGCTCTAATGCTTATGTACTGGATTTACCTTCTGACCTAGGTATCTGTCCAACCTTTAATGTTTCAGACTTAATAGAGTATAAGGAACCAATGATGATACCTAGTAAGCCTTTTGGGCCTGACCCTATTTTTGAGAGAGAACTTGTCCCAAAGTGTCCACAAACCACCTTTCCAAAGAAACGAGAGAAATTGAACAGATTCTGGATGATAAGATTGTCACCACCAGGAACAAGGACTACTATCGTTATTTGGTCCCTTGGCAAGGGCGACCTGAATCTGACAACTCTTGGATCACTAGAGAGGACCTGCAACAAATGGACCCAGATTTATTTGAACAATATCAAAGCCAGATTGGACCATATTCGACAGGGTCGAATTCTCGTCATCGTGGGAGATTTGGTGCGGACACCGACAATGGCCTTCACTCACTATGGATCGACTCCTGATGCAGCACATCCAACCCCGACTTGCAGAACAATTTTATCTTGTTAGAATAATACAAGCAAGGCAACTACCAGGACAACTACCAGTCAACTACTAGAGCAACTAACAATCAACTACCATCAAATGACTACCAAGCAACTACCTCTCAACTTCTCATGGGATTACTACATCATCATGCCACTTCACCAAGCTTAGAAGGTGCCACATCATCATCCACATCATCAAGCAATGCCACCTAATGGGATTGCCACCACATGTGCCACCTCACCCATTGAAGTGGGCAACCAAGAAGGAGTCAAATTCAAATTTGGACGGCCAAACTAAACCTCCACCTCATGTAACCACTTCCCCCCCTATCTCTCCAACCATCCTATGTATCTCTCAACTATCCCATGTATCTCTCAACCATCCCATGTATCTCTCCTCTCTTTTAAATTTTAAACAAAGGGGTTGGTAGCTTATAAAAGGAGATCCAATGCCCCATTGTATGGGGTTGATTTTTTTTGGGATAAAATGAAATGAAGAAGAAGGTCTTTGTCTTGCCATTACTTGAGTATTTGTGATGTTCTCTTATAGCTTTAGATAAAATTCTAGTTTGAAATTTGAGAAGCAATTCTTCTTTGGGTGTGCAACCTCCATCTATTTTCAAGTGTCAATTCCATTTTCAAGAAGAAGACATCAAGGAGACACCCTTCCATGGATCCCACCTACCCCAACAAGAGTTTCTCAAGCCTTCATAAGAATAACAATTCTTATGATCTCCTCTTTTCCTTTGTGTTTTGATCTTTTCAAATATTCCATTTCTAATCCTTTCCTTGCAGGGCTCTCTTTAATCCTGAGTTCAAGAGCTCGTCGTCTTGCCAGAGGAACACGAATGGATGGGGTGTATTTCCTCGGAACGATCATCTTCTTATCCAGGATTGGTTTATTTGAATGCTACTATGGGTCTATCACTTCAAAAAGAGAGCTCATCATTGGTAACACATCTTCCTCATCACTTCATTTCTGATCCATTGAAGGTTAACCTCTAGGTTCTTAATCCTTTAGCCTTAGATTTAATCTTCTTTTAGGACAATCTGGCTATTATTGTGGCATATGTTTAATAATTACCAAATCTTTCTCTAGGTCTTGCTTGAGTCTCTTAGATTGAAAGCTGGTTCATGTGTTTAGGTTTTCATTGCTCAACTTTTAACTCATCCTCAATAGAAAGCATTTTCATGCCGCATCAAAGGGTGTACTCACTATAGGAACTAGATGGTCCTTGGCTTACAGATTGGAAGATCTTGCTGAAGTCAGGGTAAGTTTCATACTCTTCTTTTAGTCAGTCAAACCCTATAACTTCAGTCCTAACAATATTCAAAAGCAAGGCACAGCGGCTAAGGGCATCAGCTACCTTATTTTCGGTTCCAACTCTATTTTTCAGCACAAAGGTATAGGCTTGGAGGTATTTTATCCACTTAGCATTCCTGGGGTTCAGCTTTTTCTAGGAGTTCAGGAATCGGAGTGCTTCATGGTCAGAGTAAAGAACAAACTCCTATGATAGTAGATAATGTTTCAAGTACCTAAGGGCTTGTACTACCATGTAGAATTCCTTATCATAGGTGGAATACTTAAGTTTAGCCTCATTGAGTTTCTCACTAAAGAAGGCTACGAGGTGATTTTCTTGGCTTAATACTCCTTTGCCTACTGCCGAAGCATCACAAGCAACCTCGAAAACTTTGAAAAAATTTGGCAATCTCAGGATGGATGCTTGGGTCATCTTATCCTTAATCTCTAGGAAGGCTCTATCAGCAGCTTTGGTCTACTCAAAATTTTCCTTCCTAATATAGTCTGTGATTGGTGCTACAATGGTATTGAATCCCCGGATGAATCTCCGATAGAAGGAGGCTAGACCATGGAAACTACGTATGTCTTGAATGCTAGTGGGTACTGGCCACTCTACTATGGACCTAACTTTCTCAGGGTCTACTGAGACTCCCTTAGGGGTGACTATGAATCCTAGGAAGATGACTCTATGGGTCAGGAAATTGCACTTCTTCAGATTAGCATAGAGATTCTCCTTCCTAAGGGTCAGGCAAACTTATCTGAGGTGGTTCAGGTGGTCTTCCTTAGTCCTACTATAGATCAAGATGTCATCAAAGTAAACCACTACAAATTTTTCTATGAACATATGTAGGACTTGGGTCATGATCCTCATAAAGGTGCTAGGGACATTGGACAAACCAAAAGGCATCACTACCCATTCATAAGGACCATCTTTGGTTTTAAATGTGGTCTTCCACTCGTCCCCAGGTCTAATCCTAACCTAATGATAGCCGCTCTTAAGGTCAATCTTTGACAAGATGGTTGCACCGGCCATCATATCTAACATATCATCGAATCGGGGGATGGGAAATCTATATTTCATAGTAATTTTGTTTATGGCATGACTGTCTATGCACATTCTCCATGTGCCATCTTTTTTAGGGGTGAGCAGGGCAGGTACGTCACATGGGCTCAGGCTCTCTCTAATGAATCCTTTCCTAAAGAGTTCTCCTACCTGCTTTTGTAGCTTTAAATGTTATAGAAGGGTTCATCATATAATGGGGCAGGTTTGGTAGGGTGGCTCCTGGGACAGTCTATAGCATGCTGGATGTCCCTTAAGGGTGGTAAATGGTCAGGTAAATCTTCAGGAAATACATCTTCAAATTCACTTAAGATTTCCTTAACCTCCTGAGGGTGTTCCTTATGGATTTGATCAGGTACTTCCTTAGCAGCTAACATCCAAATAGTTGAATCCTTTGAAAGTTAAAAAGGGGCTTTTGCAGATGCCTACACTAAGCATGCAAGAGCGCATGGAACAGGTAAGTATTTTAAAATAATTTTAAAATACAAAATGGAAAAACCTGCTCCGCACAGGATCTAACATGATCTGGAAGCATGTACAGATAAAAACACATCATATAATGGGTATGGAATATTTATAAAATATTTTACAAATCCAGATCTACATATGCATGGAAAAAAAAAATAAAAACAATACATTATTCCCTCCTGGAATAAGTCTGGAATAGATCTGGTATAGCTAGAATAGCGAGAATAACTTTATTCCCGTTGTCTTCAAGCTCCAGCACGTTGAAGCTCTGTTTTTGCTCTTCAAAAATAGCAGCCAAAAGGTGGCATCAGGACCTCCTTTTCCTCCCAAATCAGAGCAGCAGCAAGGGGGTTTGATGTTCTTTGATCTTCAACCGAAATCTGCAAAGAATAAATACCAAAAAGGATCTGCCAAATCAACCAAAACTTGCTGAAAAAATTTCTGCTGCAGGAAAAAATAGCAAGCTGGTTCTTTGGATTTGGAGCAGCAGCAGCAAATTTGGTTCGACTCTCTTGCTCCTAGGAGTAAAGAGATACTCCCTCTAGAGGGGAGAAATGCCTGGGGCTCACGGATCCTCCCCCTTGCACGGTGCTAGCCGCTGGAAGAACTTTGGTCACGGTTGATGGCAGCAACATTGATTTGCTGCAATCTTTTGATTTGAGCACTACAATCAACAAGGATCAAGGCTTGTTTCTCTCCCTAAATCTCTCCAAACCTCAGCCCCAATAGCACCCGATGGATTGAAGGAATAAGTGAAGAACTCTCGTTGTTTTTCAGCCCAAAATAGCAACTCCCAGCCAAAAACCCGTTTTTCATCCCAAAGAACAGGGCGTACTGTATTTATAAACAGCAGAGGGAAAAAGGGAGAGGCAGGGAGATGAAGAGGATCAAAGAGTAGGTTGCTGTTCTCCAAATAAAACAGAAATAAAAAGAGAGGAATGGCAGTGGGTAGAAGGAGAGGAGGAGGCGTCGGTTCGGTCACAGGGCGCTTGGAATTCATCTAACGTGTAAAACGGTGAGGCTGAAATAAAACAAACACCGGTTCAAAACCGGTCCATTCAATCCCATCGGTTCAAAAATTGGTTCTAGGATTTTCCAACCCAATCCTAAACGGTTCAAAACCGGTTCAAAAATAAAAATTGGTTCACAACCAATAGAAGACCGAAACGAGCTCCGAATCAGTTCAAAATAGATTCAATAAAATCCTGGTTCAGTCCTGGTCAGCCCGGAACAATTTTCGGTTAACAAAGACAAGGGCAAGACGGGCGAAAACAGAAGAAGGGAAAGTGTGCTTAAGAAATACCGTGACCATAAAACCGAAATGATTCTCAATCGTAATCAGTATCCGGATCAGAGAGTTATCCTCTGTGGCGTGTGACCTCATAGGTTCGAACCTAAACGGTAGCACTAGAACAATTCCAGTACCAGCACAGGAAACCATCTAGCAATGGGTCCTGGCATCCGGATAGGTCGAAGATGCAAGAGCAAACTATCGAACCTCTGGCATATGGTTACCGTATAATTCATCCCTTTGACCTCTAATGCTCAGGATGACTGAGGTTTGGGCTGCCAACCTAGACAGAGTCAGTCCACCACGTGTCTCAACCTTGCAAGCCTAGTGAATCTTCACTAGGGCTACCCCGGCCGAGGATTTGCTAAATTGAGATACTGCGAGACGTTCAATCCAAATTGTTTGGACAGGTTAATTCCATCTTGGTCCATCACTGCTCCACAAGTACTTGCCTGTACCCAGAAACCTTCCATCACCGGATTAAAAATTTGGATAGTCCGGCACCAAAACACAGGGAGTTGCTTGCAAGCTACCGTGATGACCTCAGGTATGAGGGACACATATACCCATATCCAATCATGAGTTTCCCTTTGGCAGAAAGGGGCTGCACGGAGTCACGTTCAATGAGATACCACATATCCCAGTTGTAGATCACATCAGTGTCACCACACACATTTGGTCAAGAGGACAACCAAACGATGTGAACTGCAACAACCTATACTTGATATATTGCCGTCCAGTACAGTATATCCTTTGGTTGTGAACTGGGTTTAAGGACCACTCGATACATCCTCTCTGTATTGAAGTCAGTGTAGTCCTAAGGACTTCATCACATGAAAAGAGTTCATTTCAGGAAAATACAATATGTGATGAGCTGCCAAAAATAATATTTTATTAATTCAAAGAAAGAGTACAATACTGAGGTCAACCGCCTACAACCCAAGCGATTGGCTTTTGGACACAATTCCCAACATCCTTAGAAATCTCTTTTTCTAGCTCCTTAATAGTAAGCAAATCAACTCCAAATTTCTTCTCTTTCAATGAGCTAAATCCCCTCTTAACATTGTCCTTAGGTGGGGTTGGGTGAATCGAAAACTTCTTCCCATGAAAATTGAATGAGCATGAATTTGATCTGCCGTATAGGGTAGCATCATAGTCAAATGGCCAGGGTCTGCCTAGGATAATGCTACCCACTCCCATTGGTATTACTTCACACCACACTCTCTCTTGATAAGATTGAAGTTGGATCTGGACTGGACATCTAAGTCTGATGGGGATGGAGGCTGAGTCTATCCATGAAACCCTATAGGGGCTAGGATGGGGAACTGGGGTCAAGCCTAAGGTTTTAACTGCCTTGGCTGAGATGGCATTCACACAGCTCCCACTATCTATGATGATTTTGCATACCTGATCCCCTAATTTCATAAAAGTCTGTAGGATGTTAGTCCTGCGCCAGTCCTCTTATGTCTTAGTTTGGGCTAGGATGCACCTAACTACCCCTAACAGGTCAGACTGCTCATCTTCCTCCTCATCACCTTCATATGCATCTATCAGGTTGTCCTCAGCTTCATAGACATCCTCTCCTAATTCATCTATGGGTTCAGGCTCTTCCACCTCAAGTTCCCCTATGTGTAAGGATTTGGTTGGGCATTGGCTAGCATAATGACTTACCTTACGACATTTAAAACAGGCATTATGGCTAGGACTTGGGTTCCTCTGGGTTTCAGGTGCCTTACCCTTGTCTTCCTTATTGGCTAGTGGGGTACTAGGGCTGGGTCAGGCTGGGTTAGGGTTGGGCCGGGCTTGGTTAGGGTTGGGCCACTTTGGGTAGGCTGGGCTAGGTCTAGGTCATGTGTAAGGGGCACTAGGCCTAATGGGCTCTGGTCGACAGGTTATGGGTGCCTTCTGGAATCTCTCATAGTTCCTAGCTATCTGGTAGGCTTGATCAAGATTACTAACTTCCCTAAAAAAATAGCTCTCTCTAGATGTCCTCACAATGGCCAGCCCTAAACCTAGATAGGACCATAGACTCACTCTCTTGTATGTTATAACTTATGGCACATTCATCAAATTTGGCATTGTATTCCGACACAGACTTATTCCTTTGACTTAACCTCTGCCAATGGTCTAGGAGTCTCTACTGGTAGGGTGCAGGAAGGTATTTTTCTTTAAGTTTCTTCTTCATGGCCTGCCAGGTATCTATGGGAAGGTCATCTCGTTGGGTGGTTTGGTGCTCAACATTACCTTAGTATAGCTTAGCCTGGCAGACTAACCTTAATTTGGCCAATTTACATTTCATTTCCTCAATCATTTCATACCAGTCAAAAAATTGCTTCATTTCTCCTTCCCAATCTATGTAGGTCTTGGGATCTAGGTTGCCATCGAATGTGGGTGCATCTACCCTGATGTTTCTATCGACCCTTTCATCCTGATCCACGAAGTCATGATTGAGCCTCCTAGGGTTGGGCTCCAGAAAGGGATCAGGGTGTTGGGCTCTCCTAGGGTTGGAAGGTGTGAGAAGAGGTGACTCTGGCTCAGGTTCAGTATTGGACTCTTGGGTTTTCTCTAGGATCCCTAACCTATCTTCTACTCGGTCAAACCTATGGATCATTTGGTTCATTTGGGTGGTCAATTGGGCAAGCTGGTCATTCATGGTCTTCATGAAAGTCTCAAGGGTGGATTCCATGGCTGAGCTGGGTTGAGGTTGGGAATGATGGTAATGGATTTCTGATCTGGTTGTCATGCAATCAGACACACAAGGGTTATGATGCAACCAAGCACACAAGGGTTAATCGTACTAGGGTTTGCTTGAACTAGAGTCAAAGTTGAATGGGTTAACTCAACTTACACCCAACTCAACAACTAATCCTTCCACTGGCCAGGTAAGAGGTGGGGTGGTGGGAGGCTCCCCCTGCTAGTCACAGGGTCCTAATTAAAAACCACTAGTCTACTTAGGGCATTTGCCTCTGGACCTCTAGCCTTAGACACCAGTTTTCAGTAATAGTTGGAGGATTGAGTACACTAGTTTACCTACAAAACTCGGACCCGACCTGTTGGTGTCCCTAAATTAATTAGATTTCTACTTAGTTTTATTAGGCTTGGGCTCGAATGCAGGTTGTTGTTTTGGACCTAGGACAGATGATGAAATCTTGCCCTGATTTGAAAGAGTAGAGGGCCCTTAAGATTGAGTTAATGCAAATAATGAGCACACGATGAAACCTAATGCAATCTAAAATCAGAAAATAGAGAATAATTTTTTTTTTTTTTTGTCTTTTTATGAGATGGCAACTTAATTCAAAGTTACTTAGGTGATCAATCAAAATTGGCTTGGGTTGGGTGGGGTTTGGTAGTTGATTAGATTTAGTCAAGTCAAGCATGCAGAATTAGCAGAAATTGAAAATTTGGGTTCTATTTTGATGCAGGGTTTAGCATGGATTTCAAAGCAAGAAAAATATAAAAATTTTGCATACATAATGGTTACGTGTGAAGATGATTCCTACTAAATTTCATGCAAAGAAAAATTCGTTTGATGATGCAAATGCCTAGGGTTTCTGACTAGGTGCAGGAATTTCAAAACAACAGATTTCTGTGTTAGGGTTTCTATATGCAGATTTTTTTGTCTTTCTTATAATCTGTAAAATCATGAAAAAATAACAGTAATTAAAGGGACTAATTAGAGAGTTGTCAGCGCAAAAATCAGATGAAAACAGTAAGATTAAGATGGGAAAACAGGCCTATTTCCAGACCCCTAGTGCAGAGAACAGGATGCAGAAATTTCAGTATGATGTTTTTTTTTTTTTTTTTTGTGTTTTATGGGGATGCAACTACCCTAAATCTATGCTCTGATACCAAATTGATGCAGGGTGCAGTGGAGAGGGATGAACTTGCTGAAAAAAAAATAGCAACTAATAATTTTAATTAATTTTTTTTTGATTTTTTTCTTTTTGTTTGATGGCTATGTTCCCAAGAAAGATGAAAAGAACTATCAAAAGGAAGATGTAAAGACCAACTACACTACCTGCAGTTAAGATCATGCAAAGCAATAAAGGCTAGTACTGCGAGAGTTGAGAAACCACTCGATTAGGATAGTCTAATCTTCAGCAAACCAGAACTATGAGTAGGGTTTGGGTTCGTTCCTGGCAATGATGAAATCCTTGTCACTGACAGGATCACTCTGCACTCCTGGATCGGCACCTAGACGAACAAGTCTCTTTCCCATAGATCAGCCGGCTTTCCATCAGCTAGTCTCGAAAGCAAAGAAGACTTTTTCCTTGGATGGTTTTACTAGACAGATCCTGCACACGTCAGGGGTTAGGGTCATAGATGATTAGAAAAATAATAAATTAGAAGAAAGAAGAGTGGAGGGGTGGAAGGAAGCTTTGGGATGGTTGGCAGCTAGTTGAAGAAGGGGATGCTTGGCTTGGGGAAAGGTGGGCATCCTTAGGCTTCAGCTGGGGTTGGATGATGGCTAGGGTTTAGTGGATGAGGAAGGAAAGCTAGCGGCTAGGGTTTGCTCATAATTCACAAGAACATGGGTTTCACACCCACTCCAATCTGGAGGAAACAATTTGAGACAATAACTTCAAGTTGTATTCATGAAAAAAGAGATGATTACAAGAGAGGGAGGGGTGGGGTATTTATAGGTTCACCGAGGACCCTCTCCTTGTCAAAATTGGAGTACAAGTCTTTAACAAAGTGGAATACAAAATAAACTCAAATTAGAAGAGTGATCTCCTTGTAGAAGTGGGTTGGTTGACTCCTCGTTGGACTGTATGGCTCCTCTTGGGCTTGGGCTAGATGGGGCACCAACTCTAGATGGGGTTTGGGCTGGGGTGCCAGGTCATGAAGGGGCCTGGAAGGGTGCCAGCTCTAGATGGGCCAGGGGTAGGGGCGCCTAGGCCTGGGGTGCCCAAACCTGGGGTGCCAAGGGTGATCCACCATGGGCCAGGCATCATGGGCCAAGGGGGGCACTAGAATCATGTGGACCTGGGGTGCCTCCTCTTGGAGGCCTGGGGTATCAATCCTCCAGGGTTTGGGGTGGCATGAAAGGAGCCCGGATGCTGTGCTGATGTCTTGAATGTGGGTCTAATGGTGCTCCTCTTGAACATAACTTGAAAGTTATAGAACTCATATGACTGAACTGAAACTGACTGGACTTCTTAACTAGATAAACATAACAGGACTCAATTTATTACAGGACTCAATTGATGGACATGACTTGGCTCACTTTAATACAAGTGACACAGTACTAATGGACTACAGGACTCATAAGGAGACTTAAGAAAATCACATTGGGACCAGTAATCGCTTCCTGATCCTAGTGCTCGCACTACCATCCTTTGGGTGAAGGAAGTTTCTTATTATCACCATCGACTACTTCACTAATGGGTGGAAGCAGAATCCCTATCATGGATCACTAAGAAAGAAGCTCACAGTTTCATCTAGAAGTCCATTAACCATTGCTTTGGTTGGCCTTGGATGATTATCACCAGCAATGGCCAATAGTTTGATAGTGCATCCTTCAATGACTTCTATGAGAACTTGTAGATCATCAACCAGTACACCTCTAGTACACATCAAAGATGAATGGAAAAGTAGAGGTCACCAACTGAACTATTTTTCAGGGTTTGAAGACTCGACTCAACAAAACCAAGGGGCTCTGGGCAGATGAGCTATATAGTATCCTTTGAACTTATTGGATGACATACTAGATTTTGACTGAGGAGACTCCATTCAATCTCACCATCAGAATTGAAGCAATCATCCCTCTAGAACTAGGCTTGCCCTCGTATAGGGTCCAAGCCTATGATGAGCATCAAAATTTGGAAGATCTCAAAGCCAACCTTGACCTGCTTGAAGAAGCCCGAGAGAAGGCTCAGATCAGAATGGTGATGCACCAGTGATGAGCAACTTGCTACTTCAATTCTAGAGTTAAGGAGAAGTAAATTCACCCAGGATACTTGGTGCTCAAGAAGGCTGTAGTCAACTAGCTAACCGAGTAGGGGAAGCTCTTGCCCAATTGGAAAGGACCATACCATTGTCACCAACGCTATTGCTTCGACACCTATCATTTGGAACAATTAGAAGGGACACCTATCTCACATACCTAAAATTTTGATAATCTTCGATCCTACTATCAATAAGATCTTTCTTTAATTCATGAGTTGACTCCATCTATGATGAAGCCGCTCTCCCTTATGCAAAGCAGCCATCAAACTCTTGGCTCATGGAAACGGAGGTGCACTTGAAAAATCCTGGGTGACCTATATGCCCCAGGTGGGGATTACCACATGCCTATCAAAGCCCTAGTGGAGCAGTCAGTCTTCCAGGTTGGGTTTCGACACCCATAATCCCTGGTTGAGTGGTTAGTCTTCCAGGTATGACAATCCACCACCTTCAAGTCTTGGTTAAGCAATTAGACTTCCAAGTAAGGCTTCTATGCCCATAATCTCTGGTTTGTTGGGTTAGCAATGGCCAGGTGCAGTGGAAGACTAGGTTTCAAAATTTTCATATTCAAAATCCTGACCGATCGGAACCCTAAACCCTAGGACCACTTGATCATAATAATTAATAAATCTAATCTTTAGGGTAATAGAGGAATACTTGGAATGCTATATTCCTATATTTCTACTAGACACACAAGTGCATGCCCTCCAGAGATGATCCACATAGGAATCAGACCAAGGAGGCACTCCTATGCGTTGCTCTTTTACTTGGGACTCTTCTAGCAGCCTTTCAAACTTTCTCCTTTACTGGATCTCCTACCCTCTTGTAAGGCTCTCAGAGAGCACTCTGATTCCACTCTCAGTTCCCTAATACTTCTATTTTTTTCTCCTTAGGCTCTTATCTTAATTAGACTAGCCTTGTCTAGAAAGAACAAGCTATGTCTTAAAGAGACAAACTTATCTTAAGAGAGAGGGAGAGAAAATAGTAGTAGTATTCTGATGGGAGTCTCATCTCATTTTGGTAATAGATTATCGATGCCATTATATAGAGTGGGATGGGGTGCCTGATATGTCTATCCACCTACCATTTGATAAGACCCTTCAAATAGAAGGAGTCTTATAAGGAGAGAAAAACATATCTGGATAAGACCTTTCTTGCGCCAAAACACAAGTCTTTGTCTCTTCAGTTTTTAGCAATTTTTTTCCTTCTACCACTTGGCTTTGACCTACTATGGGAAGCCTAAGAAGTGTGATTTCAGATGTGAGGCATCATAGAAATACAAGAGCCTTTAAACAGAAGGACTCTTGGTCTCAAATTAGCGCCAAAATGAAGAGACGCAACTCTTCATTTTGCACCAATCACTTTCATACCGAATTCCACCCTTTTGACCGGTCAAAACTCTTCCAGATGGGGCATGGAGATGAGGATGAAGTCCCTTGGACTTTATCTAGCCTTGGTGACCGATAGGCAAAAGGACTCCTGGTCCTTCTGCGCACATGCATTTTGGCACACACCAAGAATTGGCACCAAGAGTCCATTCCTTGTAGGACTCTTCAAAATGACCAAGATAAATACCAAATAAATTTAAATAAATATTAAATTAGGCTACCCCACTTAGGACTCAACCCAATTTAAGTAACACTTAAATTGGTTAGCCTAATTAGTTAACAAGCTGACCGAATTTAATTGGGTTAGGAGTTGGGTTAGCCAACATATGCTAGTATGTCAATTATCTAGCCAATTAGGATCCCATGACCCTAATAAATATATAATTGACTTCTTTGGCCAATTTCCTAATGTGTGTGACCCTTTGGATTTCACATCTAGCTAGCAGTAAGTCTAAGTCCAACCAATTTGATCCAATCAAATCCGATTAACCTAATTAGTTCAAATTGAGCTGACCTAAGTTGCCAATTCGAACCAACATTTGAATTGACTCATGAATATAATCAAATTGATCCATGAAAACCTACAAGACATGATTGACGTCTAGCAATGTGTCATGCCTACTTGGAAGATAAGGAATTTGGTGAAAATTATTAAAATACCTTTCAGTAAAACGTTACCATGCAATTCAGTCCATTGATCTCCCTTTATCATGATTAACTGATGAACATGGATAAATGTCAAACTCTAGCACTTAATCCTTTCAAATCTCAATTCGATAATGAGGTCTCAACCAATAAAAGATTAGAAACCCTATCTAATTGATGCAGAACGGAAGCTCTCCTACCAAAAATGATGCAGAACGAATATGTGGAATGCGGAAGCAAATTATGATTAATGTATTTTTTTTTTATATATATTTTCAGAAGTTGGCTTTGACTCAAAAGAAAGATAAACTAATATTGAAAGAAACTAAGAAATGACAGAAAGCACAATCAAAAGGAGTGGATTATCAGAGTAACTCAGAAGTAGGATCGCTGGGGATTGAGAAACCCCTAGATCTAGGGTTTACTCCTCTTTCAAGAAACAGACGAAGAGAGAAGAGAAGGTTTTATACCTGACTGTGATATCTCTCGTTGCTTCAATTGAAGGACACTCTCGAGCAGATTGTAGGATCCTTGGAGACGGGGTATCTTCGCAATGGATCCTCGGATTGTAGTCCTATGGCAAGGTTGGCCTTCTTCTCGAACTTAGGATCTAGAAGAAGAAGAACAAAAGAAGAACCAGAAACTCAAAGAAAGGATTTACCAGATAAGAAGAACTTGAAAAAATTGATGTTGCTGAAATCCTGATTCTCCTGGATGCTGATCTGTCTTCCTCTGGGATTTGCTCTATATTTGAAGTAGCCGATCTGGACCTGGGTGCTGGTGGTCAGCCTCTACTTGGAAGAGAGGGGCCATGAGATGATGAGGTAGATTAGGGTTTGGATGATTGGTGGAATGAAGAAGATGATCGGCGGCTAGGGTTTGGAATTGAAGTGGCTAACCTAGGGTTTTGGTAGGGTTTGAAGATCTCATATCTCCTCAAGGTTCCTGTGGAACCTGGAATCACTCCCTCACGGAGCTCAACACTTGAATACAAGTGCGGAAGAGAGAAACACAAAGTTGCTCACAAAGAAATTGATTTCATTCATCATTAAATTCAAGAGTTACATAGAGTTGAATATATAGACAAAAAAAGAAATAAAATTTTATACATTTCCCATGTGGGACTAATAGGACTAACCCACACTTTAGGCATCAAATTCTCTTCCCAAGACTCCTTCCATGAGTGGGCAGCCCAAAAACTCCAAGAAAACTTGAAAATCAGCTCCAAATGGCAGGTTATGGGGGTGTCTCCTAGTATCTCTCCATGAATCAAGGATTTTCCCTTCATGGTTTGGCTCATTTGGACACCTCCTAGTCTTGCTCCACAAGTTTAGGCTTCTTCCTTTCATGGCTTTGGCACTTTTGGAAACTTTTGGGAACCTCCTTGAATTCCTCCCCAAGACATGCTCTCTTCCCTTTTATAACTTGGATTTTTATGGAACATTGTGGGGCACCTCCTTGATCCTCTCTTCAAGAAAAATTCTTGCCATCCTGGCTTGGGTTTATCTGGAAAGAAATTGGCTCCTCCTTGGATTGAGGTATCTTGATGGATTTCTCTCCCAAGTGGTGCAAGAAAAAAAAGGAACTTACTTCTTGTGGTGTAGGGACCAAAGACACTGGATGGAGATGTGGCGCCTCCTGGACTTTGGCGTGTGGTTGGGAGTGTGGCGCCCACTTGCTTGGGCCTGGGAGAAAAAATGTGGCACCCTGGACCTTGACATGACTGAAAAAAAAGTGGCACCAACCTGGAGAAGACCTAGACCACTACTAGGACTTGTACCGAGTCAACATGACTCAACAAAATTTAAATTGCAGGGAACTACAGACTCAAGACTAAAATTGAGTTGACCAAGTCAACCCTTATTACAAAACCAGAAAACCCTAATTCTTCGAGCAAGGTCAATCAGAAATCCAGATGGAGCCCTGAAGTCTTCTTCTGAGTCTGGTGCCCACACCAATTCTCCCGGGGTGGGAGGAACTCGACCCTATCGAGTATGGATCAAGCTGGCTCTGGTATCTCTACAAGAGGTCTGGATCCAATTCTTGTAATTCTTCTCGGGAGATCCAAGAGTCATCATAATTTGGCCTTCCTTGCCAGCGAACCAGGTATCTTTGGTATCCTCGATTACGAGTAGAGATAACCTGATCATCCAGGATCTTTTCAATCTGCTCTTTCCTCACAGGCCAGTTTGTTGGTGGACACACAAGGTCGGGATCACTCTCAATAACAGGATTAGGTTTCAAAGGCTTACTAGGAATCACAGCTGGCTCCCTATACTCTACTAAGTTTGTAATGTTGAAAGTAGAGCTATTGCCTAGTTCTGGAGGCAACTCGAGCACATAGGCATTGGATCCTACTCTCTTCACTACTCTAAATGGTCCAGCTCCTTTAGCATGTAACTTTCTAACGATTCTAGGAAAAAACCGCTCAGGCCTTAACCTAATCATTACATAGTCTCTCTCTCAACAAAAGTTTTGACTCGTCTTTGAAAATCAGCCAACTTCTTATAAGTTTCATTACTTAAATTTATTTTGGAATGAATTTCTTTATGCAAGTCCTTTACATGCTATGCAAGTGCATCAAGAGACTTGTGTGTGTGGGCTAATAGTAAAATTAGATCAAGTGGTGTGTGAGGCTTGTATCCATGAACAATTTCAAAGGGACTATAGCCTATAGACCTATTGATCGAAACATTGAATGCAATTTCAGCCCTGGACAAAATACAAATCCCAATTCCTGGTGCTCTCAATCAAACCAAAATCTGAGCCAAAGCCTAGTAAAGGGTCAAGAAAAACTAAACTAGACTGACGATGCACTCCTAAAGAATGGACTTTATTCCAAATGAACCCTAGGTCTAAACCTAACAAACTAAGGCTCTCTAGGTTTGACCTTGGGTCGGAGGAGGGCATGCAGAGCATAAAAACTTATTATGGATGCCTAGTAGGTGCCATAAGGTCTTCCAGAAGTAGGTGGCAAACCTAATAGGTTCTAAGGAGTCTTGCAACCTAGAGATCTCAGTAAAGTGTAATCCCATAGCTCTAGAAACATGAGAAGATTCAGGGAAGGGTGGGAAATAAGAATCAGAGTTTTGAGGTGGCTTATTGGAAACAAGAAACAAACCTTGGTTATTCAGGACGACCTTAAAATGAGGACATTGTTCTATAGGTGCACTCATCCAAACCTCATGATTTGCTCTAGGAGGGTCTACAAGTGCAAGTTCTAGGATAGGCTGGGTGCTCCTAGAAGGTGGAAGGTTATCAGGAAGGTCTTTGGAATGTTTATCTAGAAAGTCCTCTAAGCTACTATCTTTTTCTTGTTCTTGGACCTTCTCAATGGGCAATTCTTGTGAACCCCTTCCTTCTTCACACTTCTCTACCAGATTTGACTCAGGGGTGTCTTCTTTGGATTCCTCAATGAGTTCAGGGGTATTCTCACTTAAACTTTCATTTGGTGTAATTTCCTCTTCCTGGACTTCCTCAAAAGGGTCTTCTCTTAGGGTTAGCTCCTGAATTCCTTGAGTGGCAGGGGTCCCCTCAATAACCCCATTAGGTAGGAGTTGGTTAATTGAATTATCGGGAAAGATATCCTTAAATCCCTCTTCTTCATATTCATTTATCAAACTTATGTCAGGCTCATATATTTCTTCCTCAATCTCACTGAAAGGTTCTAATCTATTCTCCTTTGATTCCTCTTTAAGTACGGCTCTAGTCGGGTCAACTAATTTTGGGATGGCCATGCCTAACTCCTTCTCAGTGTTATCCTTCTGATCAAGAGGTGACACAAGTGGGAATTGACAAACAAAAGTCTGGTTCACTATGGATGTCGGATCAATTGGAACTTGACTCAAATTGGTAGAGGTTGGCTTTAAGTCCAAAGTACTTGATTGGTTATATCTTAAAGACCACTCATAGTCTTGGGCTTCTTGGTAGGCTCGGTCTAACTTATTGGTCTTTTCAAGGCATAGCTTCCTATAAATGTCTGGGTGTAACCCAACCCTAAACCTCGATGTGATCTGAGCTTCGGTCTCAATGGTATTGCATTTCATGTCATACCACTGGAAGTCCTCGATATATTTAGATACAGGCCTATTATCTTGTCGCAATTGGTACCATTGGTCTAAAAGTCTTTTCTCATAGGATCTACCTAGGTACCTATCTCTCAACTTACTTCTCATATCTCTCCAAGTATATATTTCCTCTTTTCTTTGATAACACTCACGCTCAATAGCATACCAATGCGACCTAGCATGTTTGGTGAACTTGGTTTTGGCCAACCTAACTTGTCCTAATTCTGATATGTTAGTGCACTCAAAATACCGATCCATTTGTTCTTCCCACTTAATATATGTCTCTTGTCTTCCATCAAAAGTGGGTGCATAAGGTTCGGTGTTCCTAACGGGTCCCTTCTCTGAGTCAACCAAGTATGGGTATAGGCTCCTAGGGTTATGCTCGGGATCACGGTATAAGGTCCTCCGAGGCTCCTGGCATGGGTGAGGTTGGGGCCTATTAAATTTTGGATCAGGGGTCCAATTTTGACGTCTACGTTTCTCAAGTCCCTGGGCTCGGTCTCTAAACTGGGCAAAACCCTCATTCATATCCTGACTCAATTTGGTCATACTTTCGGTAAGAGTTCTAATCATGGCCTCTAAATCAGGTTGGGTTTGACCAGGTTGGTAGGGTACTCCATTCCGGGTGGACATGATGATGCAAGCAAGCACACCAAATGAGACTTGATTGAAATGACTACAGGCTAACTAGACCTAGAGCCCAAACTAGATGCCTAATCAGAGTGGCAAGCTAGCCTGTAGTAACTCGGGACTCAGCCAGGCAGGTGTAAGGGGAGTGTTAGGTCCATAATTGCCAATCCTAGACACCAATTAGTGATTGGCCAGGTAGGCGGACCAGCACACATGCCCTTTGAGATAGAATCCCTGAACCACTATTCTAGACAATGAGTACAAAGCACACACAGAGTAACTAGACAAACTGACTCAACACTAGCCTAGACCCGACCAGTTGGTGTCCCTAGCCCACTAGGGCAAATTAGGTCTAATTAATTTTATGATTAAAGGCTTAGGTTCGAATGCACGGGAGGTGGTTTTGGGCTAAGGAGAGGGTCTCAATCCTCCCCTTATGTTGCAACTTCGGTGCCCTTAAGATAGATTCAATTTATGCACACTCAAATAAAACACAGCTTGCAAAAAATAAAAAGAAGAACAACAGTAAAATTGATCTCAAAAAATATACAGAAATTAATAAATCATGAAAATTTTATGTAAATTACTTTCAATTATATTGGTTCGAGAAAAACAAGAACTACCTAATTTACAATTTTTTGCAGGGAGAAACAATTTGGATAACAGGGCAGTTACTGACAGAAAACAAAACGTGTGTCCCGTTTACAATCCCTGCCTAGAAGTTATAACCCAGCGGCACCACTACACGCCCTAGGAAACCTCGTGGAATGGGAGGAGGAGACTTGCATCTCGCTTGTTCCTAGGACCGGACGGCCAGGGGAGTCTACTCCAGGCAGTAAAAGTAAAAAGGAACGAAAAAAATAATCAAACAAGCAAGAACCCTAGACAGGGCTCTGATACCAAAATTGATGCAAACGGAAGCTTTGCTACCAAAAATGATGCAGAACGAATATGTGGAATGCGGAAGCAAATTATGATTAATGTATTTTTTTTTTTTATATATTTTCAGAAGTCGGCTTTGACTCAAAGGAAAGATAAACTAATGTTGAAAGAAACTAAGAAATGACAGAAAGCATAATTAAAAGGAGTGGATTATCAGAGTAACTCAGAAGTAGGATCGCTGGAGATTGAGAAATCCCCAGATCTAGGGTTTACTCCTCTTTCAAGAAACAGACGAAGAGAGAAGAGAAGGTTTTATACCTGACAGTGATATCTCTCGTTGCTTCAATTGAAGGACACTCTCGAGCATATTGTAGGATCCTTGGAGATAGGGTATCTTCGTAATGGATCCTCGGATTGTAGTCCTATGGCAAGGTTGGCCTTCTTCTCGAACTTAGGATCTAGAAGAAGAAGAACAAAAGAAGAACCAAAAACTCAAAGAAAGGATTTACCAGATAAGAAGAACTTGAAAAAATTGATGTTGCTAAAATCCTGATTCTCCTGGATGCTGATCTGACTTCCTCTGGGATTTGCTCTGTATTCGAAGTAGCCGATCTGGACCTGGGTGCTGGTGGTCGGCCTCTACTTGGAAGAGAGGGGCCGTGAGATGATGAGGTAGATTAGGGTTTGGATGATTGGTGGAATGAAGAAGATGATGGGCGGCTAGGGATTGGAATTGAAGTGGCTAACCTAGGGTTTTGGTAGGGTTTGGAGATCTCATACCTCCTCAAGGTTCCTGTGGAACCCGGAATCACTCCCTCACGAAGCTCAACACTTGAATACAAGTGCGGAAGAGAGAAACACAAAGTTGCTCACAAAGAAATTGATTTCATTCATCATTAAATTCAAGAGTTATATAGAGTTGAATATATAGACATAACAAAGAAATAAAATTTTATACATTTTTCATGTGGGACTAATAGGACTAACCCACACTTTAGGCATCAAATTCTCTTCCCAAGACTCCTTCCATGAGTGGGCAGCCCAAAAACTCCAAGAAAACTTGAAAATCAGCTCCAAATGGCAAGTTATGGGGGTGTCTCCTAGTATCTCTCCATGAATCAAGGATTTTTCCTTCATGGTTTGGCTCATTTGGACACCTCCTAGTCTTGCTCCACAAGTTTAGGCTTCTTCCTTTCATGGCTTTGGCACTTTTGGAAACTTTTGGGAACCTCCTTGAATTCCTCCCCAAGGCATGCTCTCTTCCCTTTTATAACTTGGATTTTTATGGAACATTATGGGGCACCTCCTTGATCCTCTCTTCAAGAAAAATTCTTGCCATCCTGGCTTGGGTTTATCTGGAAAGAAATTGGCTCCTCCTTGGATTGAGGTATCTTGATGGATTTCTCTCCCAAGTGGTGCAAGAAAAAAAAGGAACTTACTTCTTGTGGTGTAGGGACCAAAGACACTGGATGGAGATGTGTCGCCTCCTGGACTCTGGCGTGTGGCTGGGAGTGTGGCGCCCACTTGCTTGGGCCTGGAAGAAAAAATGTGGCACCCTGGACCTTGACATGACTGAAAAAAAAGTGGCACCAACCTGGAGAAGACCTAGACCACTACTAGGACTTGTACGGAGTCAACATGACTCAACAAAATTTAAATTACAGGGAACTACAGACTCAAGACTAAAATTGAGTTGACCAAGTCAACTCTTATTACAAAACCAGAAAATCCTAATTCTTCAGGCAAGATCAATCAGAGATCCAGATGGAGCCCTGAAGTCTTCTTTTGAGTCTGGTGCCCGCACCACTAATCTTATCATGCATTAATCAAAAGACTTTCTAAGTTATCATTCGAAGAGATCACACGGGATAACTTCTTCTCTTACTAGAAGTGATCGATTCCTTATTGACCTACTCATTACCTTCATACATAATCCACCATATCCAGAAGCACCCTATACATGACCTAATTATTATGAATGAGTATGTACCAAAATATGGGTTCATGTGCATAAGGTACTATGGTAGTCTCGGGTCTAAGGACCACAAGCACAACTCCCACTAAAGAATATTCTTTTGATAAGTAAGTAAGACTTCCATTTGATGTTTTCCTATTGGATCAGTTCAGTGAACTCATAACCTAATGAGCACCCACATCCTTGTATTAGTATCTCTACACAAGTGGTTATGAGACCAACCACCCTCTCCATTGAGCATACATAGGATGTGCTAGTCTTTCTAGATTCATCGATCCTCGAATCGATGATCCAACGACTAGGAATATTTTAGATTAGGATTTATAGGATCTTAGGTCTCACTGTTATGATCTCCATCATAACCCTAATTCTATTGCCCCCATCATAATCTTATAGTTAAAATATAAGACACAACAAATGATAAATCATAAATTGCCTTTATTAATATCAATCTTGAGTTGGGAGAATACAAAATGCCACTGATACAATAACTATGATTGACTCTCAGGGCATAATTCTTTCAATCTCCCACTTGCACTAAAGCCAATCGCCCTTGTATTTAATATCCATACAATCTAGATGGTGATCTAACTACTGTAATGGAAGGGCATTAGTGAATGGGTCTACTATGTTGTTCTTTATATCAACTCATTCTACTATCACATCACTTCCTTCAATGATTTCTCGAATGAGATGGAAGCATCTCAGGATGAGCTTGGACTTAAGGTGAGACCTTGACTCCTTTGCTTATGCAATAGCTCCATTGTTATCACAATACAATGGTACTGGTTGCTCTATTACAGGAACCGCACCTAATTCCATGATGAACTTCTTCATCCAGACTGCTTCCCTAGAGGCTTCACTAGGAGCTATGTATTTTTCCTTAGTGACTGAGTTAGCTACAGTTGGCTACTTGGTACTCTTCCAACTCACCGCTCTTTCATTCAGAGTGAAAACATATCCTGATATGGATTTACTATCATCTGAATCAGATTAGAAACTAGAATCTGTATAACCTTCTAGTTTCAACTCTGATCTACCATATATCAGAAAAACATCTTTAGTCCTTCTTAGATACTTAAGGATATTGTTCATAGCTTTCCAATGATCCTCCCCTGGATCAGCCTGGAACCTGCTTACCATGCCTATGGCATAAGCAACATCATACCTGGTACATAGCATTGCATACATTATTGATCCTACTATCGAAGCATAAGGGATCTTATTCATCCTATCTCTTTCTTCTGGAGTCTTAGGTGACATCCTTTTAGATAAGTGTATTCGTGGGGACACTAGAGGCACCAGAATAAGACAGAGGCTTCTCAACCCTCAATGGATCACTTAGCTACATTCAAGTCCATTGTAATAAAGATTAGTTCATCTAAGTTGTCTTTATTTGAGTCCTGTATTAGTCAGCTCATGTTGAGCTAGTCTAGAGTGCTAGTCAGCTCATGTTGAGCTAATTTTATTTTTTTGAGTCCCGTCCAAGCACACTGAAGACTCAAGACCACATCATACAAGTGAAGACCAAGTCCAACTAGATTGAAGACATGGAAGTGTAGCCCAAGTCCAACCCAGCTTGAAGATTTGAAGATCCCAGGAGGAGAAATCAGAAATCCTGAAGCCCTGGACCAGTCGGAAGCAAATTGGGCTAGCCCAGGCCCAGGAGGAAGCTAGGGCACCAAGAGCTTATGGTGACCACCCCTTGGTCGGCCACTTAGAGTCACCCTCTTGGCCGACCAAGGCAAGGAGAGGAAGAGTTTTTAGGAATTTTTTCTACCCAATGTTTTCTTATTTTCTAGCTAGGATTTGGATGGGAATAAGACTCCTATGTAATTACTTTTGTATCCTTACTTGGAGCCCAAGACTATGGGTCTATTTAAAGGACCCTAGTCTCTTGTATGAGAGCTAACTTTGATATATGAACGATAATTGAGTTTTCTACAATTGCTGAGTGCTACCCTGCTTTGTGCTTAAGGGGTTTATTGGTGTCTTCTTCTTCCCGGTGTTGCAACAGATTCCTGCTGCCAGCTTGTCCTCCAAACCTTGGCTGCCCACTCCAAAAACTTCCTTTTCCTTTGCTGTTTTCTCTTATTTTCTTTTTTTCCCTTGAGTTTTCGAACCCCTAACAGGTCATTTTTAGGTCCCTTGACTCCGACGAATCCAACGACTCCAGCCAGGTCTTCATTGGACCACCGAGCAGAAAGCCAGGAATCCACATATCTCTGGCTTGATTTTCCAGGCCGCATCCATCGAGGGCGAGTGATCTCTTCACTGCAATCTTCACCAGGCACATCAGACATTGCCAGGTACACCCCCTCTGCCACCAGTAGTTTTATTGAAGATGAACGAGCCCAACCGAGACTTCTCAGTCTCGGTGGTCCTCTTTCTTTTACTCTTTAGGTCCTGTTATGCATGTTGTAGCCTCTTATTTTCATATAAAACTCTTTACATCATTCCTTAATCTGTTCTTTGGGATTAATCATACAACTTAATATTAAAATTATAAAAAAATACTTGCATGCATATAGGTCTTGCATCAATTTGGTATCAGAGCTTAGATTAGGGCTCATTTTCTGCACCCTTCATAGTCCGTATATATACTGTTCTTTTAATTGTTTCTCCCTGCTCAAAACTCAAAAAATTTGAAACTTATTTTTTTGGATTCATCTTAATTTGAAGTATTCTATTGAATTTTTTCAAGTTTTATTTCAGTCTATGCAGTTTCTGCAAGCCAAAATACAGCCTATAAATTTTTAGCTCTATTTTTTTTGCAGCAAGACAATTTTGGAAGATTTAGGGTTTTGTTTAGTATTTTATTGCATATATTTTATTTTAGTATGTTTCCTACATATTAGAGCATAATATGAAAATATCTTCCTATTTAAGAAAATTCTAAAAAAAATACATATTATCAAAAACACGTAAAACATCTAAACCTTAATTTGCATCCTCATCTGCCTGCCATCATTGCATAATTTACTTTAAGGGCACTCTCTTTATGCCAGATAAGGGAAGGAAGTTATTGCCTTTACTTAGCACAAAACCACCATCTTTGCTTTCTATCCCAAGTGGTGCGGGCACCAGACTCAGAAGAAGACTTCAGGGCTCCATCTGGATCTCTGATTGACCTTGCCCGAAGAATTAGGGTTTTCTGGTTTTGTAATAAGGGTTGACTTGGTCAACTCAATTTTTTTGAGTCTGTATTTCCCTGTAATTTAAATTTTGTTGAGTCATGTTGACTCAGTACAAGTCCTAGTAAGTGGTCTAGGTCTTCTCCAGGGTGCCACATTTTCTCCCAAGCCCAAGCAAGTGGGTGCCACACTCCCAGCCACATGCCAGAGTCCAGGAGGTGCCACATCTCCATCCCAGTGTCTTGGTCCCCACACCCAAGGGAGCAAGAATTTTTCTTGAAGCTAAAATCAAGGAGGCGCCCCATATATACCTTAAAAGGCCAAGCTAAAGGAGGAAAGAGGCATTTCTTGGGGAGCACTTCAAGGGGGCGCCCAATCCATACCTAAAAAGACCAAAGCAAAGTTGGGAAGAGCCATGACTTGGGGAGAAAGAAAAGGAGGTGTCCAAAAGAGTTGAGCCATGGAAGGAAAAAAAAATTTTCTTGAAGAGCAAGGCTAGGAGGCGCCACCTACTTACCATTTGGAGCCACCAATCAACACTTATGGAAGCTCTTGGCCGGCCATATGAGAAGGATTTGATTCTACAAGCCTAATTTGAAGATCCATCCTATTAATCCCACATGAGAAGATGTAAAACCCTGACCTCTTGTAAAGACCTATAAAATAAACCCCTCTTGTAAGTTTTAGAAAACAACTGATGAATGAATTCAAATTTTGTGTGAGCAACTTTATGTTTCTCTCTTCCGCACTTGCATCCAGGTGTTGAGCTCCGTGAGGGAGTAAATCCGGGTTCCTTAGGAACCTTGAGGAGGTATGAGATCTCCAACCCCAAAACCCTAGGTTAGCCACTTCAATTCCAAACCCTAGCCGCCATCATCTTCTTCATTCCACCAATCATCCAAACCCTAATCTACCTCATCATCTCCGGCCCCTCTCTTCCAAGTAGAGGCCGACCACCAGCATCCAGGTCCAGATCGGCTACTTCGAATACAGAGCAAATCCTAGAGGAAGTCAGATCAGCATCCAGGAGAATCAGGATTTCAGCAACATCAATTTTTCAAGTTCTTCTTATCTGGTAAATCCTTTCTTTGAGTATCTGGTTCCTTAACTTGTTCTTCTTCTTTCCCAGATCCTAAGTTCAGGAGAAGCCAACTCTGCCAAAGGACCAGTATTGGAGGATCCATAGCGAAGATATCCGAATCCGAGGATCCAACAATCTGCTTGAGAGAGTCCTTCCACCAAACTCTGTGAAGATCACTGCCTGGTACATAACCCTTCCCTTCTCTTTATTTCTGTCATGTTGAAAGTTCAGAGCGAAACCCTAGGTCTAGGAGTTTCTCAACCCCCAGCGATCCTTTACTTCTGAACTACTCTGATAATCTAGTTTCTTTGAATTGTGCTTTCAATTATTATATAGTTTCTTTCAATTTAGTTTAACTTTCATTTGAGTCAAAGTCGACTTCCAAAAATATATAAAAAAATAAAAATAAAAATAAAAATATACATTAATTTTAATTTTCTTCCGCATTCCACATATCCGTTCTGCATCACCAAGCCTAACTTAAAATTAACTAGACTTAATTTTGCCATAGTGGGCTAGGGACACTAACTAGTTAGGTCCGGGCTAAGTGTCAAATCACTATGTCAAGCTGACCTGTGTGTGCCTTGTGCTTAGTGTCTAGAACGGTGGTTCAGGGATTCAATCCCGAAGGGCTTGTGTGCTGGTCCGCCTACCTGGCCAATCTCTAATTGGTGTCTAGGATTGGCAATTAGGGACCTAACACTCTCCTTACACCTGCCTGGCTGAGTACAGGGTTACTATAGGCTAGTTTGCCACCCTAATTGAGCATCTAGTTTTGGACTCTAGGTCTAGGGAGCTGTAGTCGGTCTGATCAAGTCTTGCATGAGCACTAGATTAGGAGCATCATATCACCTACCATCTTCACCTTTGACTGAAGCCATGGATAACTTTGAAGCCCAAATGAAAGCCCTTACTGATCAACTAGCCCAATCCATCAATCTTAGACTTGATCAAATAGATGCCCGACTAGGAACCCTAGAGAAAACCCATAGGACCCAGACTAGATCCAAACCTGAGCCACCTTTACCCACACTACCCAAATTATATGAACATAGATCCTTTGCACCCTCTCCCTATAAGCCTAGTATACCTACAACCTATAGATCTTATGACTCCAAATCCTATGACTCTAGAACCTATGAGCCCATATCCCATGAGCCCAGTAGACCCAAGACCTATAGAGCTGAACCTAAATCCTATGACCCTAGGTCCTATAATTCCGTGACCCATAGATCTGCACCCTTGTCCTATGAGCCTAGGGAGCCAATAACCCCTAGGTATCGGCCTAGTGCTAGTCATGTTTTCCCTAGTCAACTTGAACCCCTTAGGATTAGTAGCCCTAAATATGAGCCCAGTAGTGAGCCACTACCCATTAGGCAACCTGAACCTACCAGGAGTAGTGCCCATAATCAGAAATCAGGACCTAGCCAATCTTCCCTTAGCCGACTTTCCCCTACCATCCCTTTGATTAACAAGGTTTACATTAACGCAGAAGTGTATGAAGCTGATGTGAATTTAGCAGATGAGTATGAGGGAGAAGATGACACACCTCTAGAAGACCTAGAATTAGTTGACCCCGTAGGTACCCAGGTAGAAGCCAACCTAGAGTTAGTTGACCTTGACTATACCCAGCCTAAAGCTATATTTGAAGAACAATTAGAGGAAGAAAACCTACGTATTGCTGCTAGAGCCTTACCTGATGATACCATAGAGGAGAGCCAAATTATAGAGTCTAGTCCTAAAATACAAGAACCAGAAGAAATTATAGAGCTAGTCCTAAAATACAAGAACTAGAAGAATTTATTAAGGACCTGATCTCTTTGAATCAATACCCTCAAGATGAGCCTCCTCTTATAGTTCCCATTAAGGACCTCTTCCTTGAGATTAGTAACCCATACTTCCATTACACAAATCCTGTAGATATATCTCAACCTCATAAGGTTAACCTCATTAGTCTAGGATTAGTCCCTGACGTCCCTTCTTTTATCCTACTTTATCCAACTAATCTTGAACCTTTCTCCCTGCCCTACCAGACTAATTCTGAACCCAGTTCCTATTTTCTGCCATTTCCTGACACTTCCAGTATTCCAAGGATCATTAGATTGCATTTAGTTAAGATTAGCATACTGCATACATTCATTACGCATGTTAGGTTTGCATTATACTTCTGGCATACCCTTTGGAATTTGCTAGGAGCCCATTATAAGTTTTCATGTGCATGTCAAGCTAGGATCAAACCTAGAGAACCTATAATCTCTTAGGTTTAGGTCTAAAGAGTTCAATAAAATTTCCTTCCATAGGAATGCATAGTCAAGTTTGTTAGGTGTTGGTATGAGTCCTTTGCATCATCTTGTTAGGAATCTGCATGTGCCCAGCATGTTCACCACCTGCACTAATTTTGAAAGAAACTGGCTAATTCCTGAAGAAGGGCTAAGAAATTTGATGTAGTGGATTCTATCTTGGTTAGGCTTAGGCCTAAAAGAAGCTTCATGCTCGCAAAGCCAGACCTTTTAAAGTGATAGAGAGGGTTGGACCAAATGTCTATGTGTTAGATTTGCCTTCGATTTTGGGTATTAGTTCTACCTTCAATATTACAAACCTGGTTGAGTATAGGAAACAGGTAGCGGTACCTAGTGAGGACTTTGGACCTATTCATTTCCATTGTGAGTGACCCTAACCCAGAGTATTCACTAATTAATTGGCCTGAGAGAGGAGAATGGATCGAGCGTATCCTGGACGATCAAGCTATTACGACCCGGGGCCGTGGTTATCAACACTTCCTGGTCTGATGGCAAGGCCAGCCAGAGTCAGATGATTCATGGATTTCTTGAGAGGACTTGTAATGCCTCGACCTAGACATCCTTGAGAGATATGTGAGCCAGCCTGATCTTCACTCGACAGGATCGAGTTCCTCCCACCCTAGGAGAATTGGAGGGGACACCAGAAGCACCAGAATAAGATAAAGGCTTCTTAACCCTCCATGGATCACTTAGCTATATTCAAGTCCATTGTAATAAAGCTTAGTTCATCTAAGTTGTCTTTATTTAAGTCCTGTATTAGTCAGCTCATGTTGAGCTCGTCCAGTCCAGTGCTAGTCAGCTCATGTTGAGCTAATTTTATTTTTCTAAGTCCTGTCCAAGCACACTGAAGACTCAAGACCACATCATACAAGTGAAGACCAAGTCCAACCAGATTGAAGACATGGAAGTGTAGCCTAAGTCTAACCCATCTTGAAGATTTGAAGACCCCAAGAGGAGAAATTAAAAATCCTAAAGCCCTGGACTAGTTGGAAGCAACTTGGGCCAGCCCTGGCCCAAGAAAAAGCTAGGGCACCAAGAGCTTATGGTGACCACCCCTTGGTTGGCCACTTAGAGTCACCCTCTTGGCTGACCAAGGCAAGGAGAGAGGGAGAGTTTTTATGGATTTTTTCTACCTAATGTTTCCTTATTTTCTAGCTAGGGTTTGGGTGGGAATAAGACTCCTATGTAATTACTTTTGTATCCTTACATGGAGCCGAAGACTATGGGTCTATTTAAAGGACCCTAGTCTCTTGTATGAGAGCTAACTTTGATATATGAATGATAATTGAGTTTTCTAAAACTACTGTGTGCTACCTTATTGTGTGCTTAAGGGGTTTATTGGTGTCTTCTTCTTCCCGGTGTTGCAACAGATTCCTGCCACTAGCCTGTCCTCCAAACCTTGGCCACCCACTCCAAACACTTCCTTTCCCTTTGTTGTTTTCTCTTATTTTCTTCTTCTCCCTTGAGTTTTCTAACCCCTGACAGGTTATTTGTAGGTCCCTCGACTCCGACGAATCCAACGACTCCAGCAAGGTCTCCATCAGACCATCGAGCAGAAAGTCGAGAATCCATGGGTCTCTGGCTTGATTTTCTAAGCCTCATCCATCGAGGGCGAGTGATCTCTTCACTGTGATCTTCACCAGGCACATCAGACTTTGCCAGGTACACCCCCTCTGCCACCAGTAGTTTTATTGAAGATGAACGAGCCTAACTGAGACTTCTCAGCCTCGGCGGTCCTCTTTCTTTTACTCTTTAGGTCTTGTTGTGCATACTGTAGCCTCTTATTTTCATATAGAACTCTTTACATCATTCCTTAATCTATTCTTTGGGATTAATCATAAACTTAATATTAAAACTACAAAAAAAAATACTTGCATGCATATAGGTCCTGCATCATGTATGCCTTAGCTCATGGGCAAGTAACCCTTCTTACTTCCCTCCATACTGAGTCTCTTCAATATTAAGTCTATGTACCTGGACTAGGATAATCCTAGCATCCTTGTAGATCTATCTCTATAGATTTTTATTCCTAGAATATATAATGCTTCTTTCAAATCCTTCATGGAAAACTATTTGACAGCCATGATTTACCTGACTGCATCATTGGAACATCATTTCCAATGATAAGTATGTCATCGACATACAAGACCAAAAAGATAATGGCACTCCTACTTGTCTTCTTATATACACACGGCTCATCCGTATTCTCGATGAAACCAAATTTCTTAATAGTTTCATCAAAACAAATGTTCCACCTCCTTGATGCTTGCTTCAATCCATAAATGAATTTCCTAATCTTACATACTTGGTTTGGTCTCCCACTTGAGATAAAACCCTCTGGCTATGACATATAGACTTCTTCCCCAAGATTTCCATTGAGGAATGCAGTCTTAACATTCATCTGCTAGATCTCATAATCATAGTATGCAGCAATGGCAAGCATAATCCAGTGGACATGATCATGGCAACCGGTGAGAAGGTTTCATCATAGTCTATACCATGCTTTTGCTTGAAACCTTTTGCCACCAACCTAGCCTTGTAGGTTTTTATTTGCCCATCTGCTCCAATCATTTTCTTGAAGATCCATTTGCACCCTATTGGGATAATTCCCTCAGGTGGGTCAACTAAGGGCCAAACATGGTTGTCATACATGGAGCCATTTAGGATTTCATAGCACTTAACTATTTATTAAAGTTCTTACTCATGACAGCTTCCGTATAGGTCAGTGGATCATCTCCTTTAATGATACTAGTTTCATTATTATTTCTAATCATAAAACCATATCTTAAAGGTGCTGCCGTACTCTCTTTAACCTATGGATGGGAGGTGTGTGTTGTGGTTGTACCTGATCAACTAGTACTTCTGATTGAAGAACTTGAGTTTATTCATCTTGAACTTCACTCAATTCAATTATTCTTTCATTACTTTCTTCTTGGATAAATTCATTTTCCAAAAATATGGTATGCCTTCTAACAAAAACCTTTTATTCAGTAGGATGATAGAACATGTATCAATACCTTCTTGAGAATAACCGATAAACCTACATTTCTCAACCCTAGTACTTAGCTTATGTCTAAATTCTTTTTTAACATAAGCTGGACAATCCCAAATCTTAAGATGCTTAAGACTTGGTTTCTTTGGTGCAAACACCAGGCTTAGGAAGATACTTCAACCAGTATAGATAAAGCTAGACTCCTTATGGATGGAAGATTGAGAGTCTGAATCATGTAATAAGTTTAATTGAGTCATGTACTTTACCTCAATTAGGTTCTTTATTTCAATTGAGTCAAGAGTAGTTCAGTCCGAGTCCAATTTGGTTTTAGCACAACAAGTCCAATATGGTTTTAGCACAACAAGTCCAATCTGGTTTCAAGCACATCAAGTCCAAATAAGGAAAGTGGATGCATGGACCATAGGATCACCAACTTGGAAGCCACTTCATCACTCCACTTTGCCACATCACCTGGACACCTAACCTTTGGTTGTCGCCCAAGGGAAGAAAGATTTCAAATTTGAATGAAGCCTCATTCTCCTCCATATTCAGCACCCTCATCAAGAACCAAGAGAAGAAAGATTTCAAAATTCAAATGTAGCCTCATTCTCCTCCACATTCAGTGCCCCTCATCAAGAATTCGCCCATCATTCCCTCCTTCATTTAGGTGTAATTCAAATTTTGAATTTCAAAAGGCTTAGAAGTCTATAAAATAAAGGCTCCAAACCTTCGTGTAAGACAATGTTGAAAATTAAATGAATGAGATGAAAGTTTTCTTGAAAGAAAATTCCCTTGCTTGAATGCTTGGTCCCCTGTGAGAGGGTGGACGTGAGGCTTAAAGTGCTCTTCTTCTTCCCAACTCCCCTCTTCAAATCTATCTCCCTCTCTTCCCTCTTAGTACATTCGACCAACATAAGGAGCCTTCAAGAGTCCACATCTCTTCCACCTCTTTGATGAAATCAATCATCCAAGGAGTTCTCCCAAGTTCATGCTGAGAGTCGTCATCCAGATGAAAACAAAGAAGATCTTCAACAAGACTACTCCGAGCCTCCTTTCACTTTTTCCCTCACTTTTCCATCTCAACCTTTTCTTCTAACCTTCCCCTACATCTTTTCTTTGTTGCAAGATCCCCGGATTTCCAGACTCCTAAGAAGAATGTCTCCCGTGCCAAGGAATCGATACAAGAAACCTTGCGATCCAGAGAATCTCCCTATCATCCCGGATGTTCTTCTTTGAGTGTTCCCAGTGCTAAAGTCATAACTATTAATTGCTGGATAACTCTCTTTTGATATTTTTTCAGATTTGCAATTATTAGAATACTAAACCCTAATCTGAGTGGTTTCTTAACCACGAAGGTCCTCCTCTTAATTTCTTTGATCGGTCTCATTTCTTGTTAAGTTTAATATTTAGATTCCCATCTTTAAATTCCTATTTCATTACTTGAATTGCTGCATTTATTTACTTCATCTTTCATTTGACTATTACTGATTTCATATGAAATGCATCATCTTCTAATTATCCCCCATCATTCTTGCCATTCCATAATTCATATGGAGTACTAGGCACTGATTTTGATGGTACCCTATTTAATACATATATAGCAGTTTTTAGGGCATATCCCTAGAAAGATATTAGAAGATCTGTAAAGCATATCATGGACTTTACCATGTCAAACAGGGTATGATTCCTCCTTTCTGCTTCACCATTTAATTGTGGTGTATATGGAGGGGCCCATTCAGAGAGAATACCATTTTTCTTAAGATGATTAAGAAATTCACTAGATAAGTATTCTCCTCCTTGGTCAAACCGAAGGACTTTAATGCTTTTTCCAGTTTGTTTCTCAATCATACTTTGATACTCTTTAAATTTATCAAAGGCTTCAGATTTATATTTCATAAGATACACATATCCGAACCTAGATAAATCATCAATGAAAGTGATGAAGTAAGAGTATCCTCCTCTAGCCTGAGTTGACATAGGTCCACATACATCTGAGTGTATTAAACCTAACAATTCAGTTGCCCTTTCTCCATGTCTAGTGAATGGAGACTTGGTCATTTTTCCCATGAGGCAAGATTCACGAGTTCCAAATGATTTATAATCATAAAGACCAAAGAAATCATTTTTGTATAACTTGTTAATCCTTGACTCATTAATATGACCTAGCCGATAATGCCAAATAAAGGTTTCATTGGCATCATCTCTCTTTCTCTTTTTGTTTTCTACAAGCAACACTTCATCATTGAGTGATAGAATTAAAAGACCATTCATAAATTTTTACATTCCAAAGAAGTCATTAGAACAAAAAATGGAGCAACCATGTTTCTTAACTTCTATTTCAAAACCTTGTCTTAATAATAGAGGTACAAAAATAATATTTCTAATAACATTTTGAATGAAATAATAATTTTTTAATTCCATTATCTTGCTCGAAGGCAATAGTAACATGTAAGTTCCAACAGCTTCAGCATGAATGGCTTCTCCACTCATGCCATAAAGCTTGAAGTCACCCTTCTTCAACCTTCTAATCTTGTGGAGTCCCTGCAAAGACTTGCAGATATGAGATCCATATGCGGTATCCAATACCCATGAATTAGTAGTTGAAGAGCTCTATGATAAGTTTGTTTGTATCATAAACAAACCTTTTGATGCTCTGCTGGCATCCTACTTCAGACCTGCAAGATACATCTTGCAGTTCTTCTTCCAATGTCCCTTCTTGCCTCAGAAGAAACAGGATCCATTATTTGAAAGCCTCTTTGCCTTCTTCCTCTTATTGATGCTGTTCTTAGGGTTCAACTTTTGCTTTGTACCCCTTTTCATTATCCCTTTCTTCTTCACTTCAACTAGAAGAAGATGATTAGCCTTATCTCCTTTGAAGTGGCTCTCAGCTGTCTTAATCATGTTAAGTAACTCTAGTAATTAAAGATTCAGTTTGTTCATGTGGTAGTTCATGATAAACTGAGAGAAGGAATCTGAGAGTGATTGTAGGATCAAATCCTGTTTGAGCTCCCCATCCATGACAAAGTCTAATTGACCTAATCGGGTGATTAAGTCAATCATCTTAAGAACATGGACCTGTACAGGCGAGCCATTACTCATTCATGCCTGGAACAACTGCTTAGATATTTTATATCTAGCAATCTTACTGTGCTCTCCATATAGTTTTTTGAGATTGAGTAGAATGGACTGAGGTTCCATGTCTTCATGTTGCCTTTATAGCTCATTGCTCATCGAGGCTAACATGATGCACTTGATAGTTAAGCTATCATTCTACCACATTCTATAAGTGACCTTTTCCTCCTTTGTAGCATCATCTCCAATCGGACCTGGATCCGAAGAATCGAGGATATAGGAAACCTTTTCCTGAGAAAGTACTATTCTCAGGTTCCTCAACCAGTCCACATAATTTGGTCTGATCAATTTATTGGCATCTAGGATGCCCCGCAGTGAAAGAGAAGAAGCCATTTAATTTTAAATCTATGAACAAACAAGAACAATATATAAGCAGACCACTCAAGATGATAACCATCATTAGATAAGGATTTGAATCTAATTGTGTCTCCCACTATTTTCTTCAAATACCATAATCATCAACTATGGTAGACGAGAAACCAATATCCAGTTTATTTAGTGGGGTTGAGATCCCAATTCCTTATAAATGCCTTGTGTTTGCATAACAAATACTTATAAGTTCAAGGGTAGGACATTCCTTTCCAATTGTATCCCTTGCAATTCTCAACATAACACTTGCCTCTAAGATACTTACAGCCTTGTGCTTGCATAACAAACCATAATGTCTTAGTTTAGTCAAACCCTTCATTTTATATAGTCATGATTGAATAATGTTATCCTTGAGTTTGCTTAACAAAGTAGCATTATTGATGTGGGATGACTCTAAGATTGCTAATCATGTAGGAAAAATAGTAAATTATTTTTTTTAATTTTTATAATTTTATGTGTAGGCTAGATTCCCAAAATAAAATAAGAACTAGCATAAGGAGTAGCAATGCAAAGAATCATCGTATTGTAGGCAAACTCATGCAAAATAATAAATTCCAAGACCCGATAATTAAAAAACTCCTGGATTAGGATAGCTTATCTTTATCAAATCAAAAATTAAAAGAAGGAAAGGATGTTACCAATCAATGATTTGAAGACCTTCTGATGAAGAGATCACACAGCACTTTGATTGGAGTCTAGATGATGAAGCTTGGTTTCCTTTATTAGATGACTGATTTGGGCGGTCCTGGAGGCAAGGAAAGCCTCCTCTGGGGAGGTAAAATATCTCAGGGATCCTGCAAAATGTCAAGGATCAATCAAAACAGTAAGTAAGAAAAGAAAGGAAAGTAGGTTTAGAAGGAATCAGGTTAGGGATTAGAAGCTAGGCTGTTTGAAGCTTGTTGAAGATCTCCATTCTTGGCGGCCTAGGGCACTCCTTCTTGGATGTGTGAAGGCTTGGATGGCAGTGAGTTATGGCATGGAAGGATGCTAAGGCAGCAAGGAATTTGGCCAAACACAAGAACACAAACCAAAGGAAAATAGAAACAAAGTAACACACAAGCTCGCAAGCTCAAATAAATTTACCAGGGTTTTGATATCATGAATAAAAATTGATTACAAGAGAGAGAGGGGTGCGGCATTTATAGAGTTTCCATGCCCTCTAACTAGGGTTACACACTTGGGTTACAAGTCTTCTCCTAGCTAGGTTAGAAAAATAAATCTTAAAATAATTAGGAGCATAAGTCCTAACTAGGTTAGGATTTGACCTATTCTTCTCCTTCTCCCTTCATGCTTTGACTATTCAACTCAAGGACACCGCTTGGACTTGGTCAACACTTCAAGGATACCTAGGATGGCGTGTTGGGCTTGTAGGGGTAGCAAGGGGCCGGCCCAAATAGGATTGCTACATGGGCTTGGGCCTCTTGGAAGATGAGGTAGCCTGGTAGCCTAGTAGCAGGAATATTCCATGGAAACTTGTTTCTTTCGGGCTTGGACTTGGTGCCTGGGCTTGATTTCCTTGGACTGGGATGCAGGTGGACCTCTAGAATCATAGATTCCCTAGTTTAGGAATATGCTCTGGCATATGGACAGGAATCTGGGCATATGGAGGACATCTAGAAAGAATCAGGGTTTCTAGAAGCATCTTGGATCTTGGGTTGTCACACAAAATCCATTGAGCTGATGTAGTGGCCTCTAACTCCTGGATGTGGCCTGGTGGAACTCCAAAATAGATTGACCTCATCTCTTATACAAAAATTGGGCTCATACTGGACTCATAATTGATGTACAAGACTCAAAATACTGACTAGGTTAAGGATTGAGATAAATCAACTAACCTCAACTTATTACAGGACTCAATCTTAATTGATTACAAAATTTTCAAAACTTTGACACATAATTAATTAAACTATATGGGATCCAGGGATTTGTGTCTGATCCTGGTGTCCCTACCAATTCTCCCAATGAGGGAGGAACTCGACCTCGTCGAGTATGGGTCAATTTGGCTCAAGAAGGGTTTGGGTTGAGGTGCTGTGATCCGCACTAGCATTCCAGAAGTCCTCAGATTTTGGTCGACCTTGCCACCGAACCAAATACCACTGACAGTCTCTATTCCAGGTGTCGATAGCTTGATCATCCAGAGTTCTCTCAATCTTTACCTCATTATAAGGCCAAATTATATATGGTCGCTCTAGGATGGGTTCTCTCTCAAAGAACTAGAGTGGCTCAAGAGGCTTACTGGGTATCACTGCTGGCTCCCTAGACTTTGCAAAGTCTGAGATGATGAAGGTGGAGCTAATACCTAAATCAGGTGATATCTCAGGCACATAGGCATTGGGTCCACTACTATTCATTATTTTAGATGGGCCAGCTTCGCGAGCAGAAAATTCCTTTACGGTCACATATTCCTCTGCCTAAAAATCTTTATCTTTCTTTTGGAAATTAGCTAAGTTATTATTTAGTTCATTAATTATGTTCAGCTCTTGACTAATTTCTGGATGAAAAATGCTGTGCAGAGGTCAGTGCATGTGTGGACATATAATTTGGGGCTATGAATTTACTGGACTCAACAAACACCTAATAGACTCGACTTGACTTTCCTATCAAAAGAAATTTTATTGGACTCTTAGGGCCTAAACTTTAACAGATTGTAGGCTCTCTAGGTTTAACTCTGGTTTGGTATGCACATGAAAATGTGACATGAGCTCCTAATAGATGCCAAAGGGTCTTCCAGAAGTAGGAAGCAAAAATGACAGACTCAATGAATGAATGTAATATGCAAAACTCTATAAAATGCATATGAATGGCTAAAGAAACATAAGAAGATCCAAGAAAAGGTGAAAATAAGGGGTAGGTTCAGGGTCAGTTGGGTAGGGTAAGCAATAAGAAGATGGTTCAAGGTTAGTTGGATAAAGTAGGATATAAGAAGGGGTATCAGGGATTAATCCTAGGCTAATGAGGTTAACCTTATGGGGTTGATGTCTATCTAAAGGGTCTGCATTACGGAAGAAAAGGTCATTGATTTTAGGGAAGAGATCAAGTGGAGTTAAAGAGATGACTTCATCCTGAGGGTACTAATTCAAAGAGATCAGGTCCTTAATGAGTTCTTCTGGCTTATAAATCAAAGGATTGGGCTCTATAGTTTGGCTTTCTATTAGTGTCTCCTCAAGTAAAACTCTAGTAACAGTATCCGGGTTCTCTTCCTCTAATAGCTCTTCCACTACTTGGTCAGCTAACTCTATGTCTATTATTGTTTGGGTATGGCTAGGGTTAGCTAAATCTAGGTCGGCTCCTACTTGGGTATGGTCAGGGTCAACTATTATTGGATGGTCTTCTACCTAGGTATCTATTGATTCAACTAACTCAAAGTATTGTATGGGGAACTCCTCTTCTTCCTCCTTATACTGCTCCACTAAGCTTGGGTTAGCCTCATATATCTCCTCTTCTAGGTCATCTTGGTGGACCAATGAGGTGGTAAGAGGGGGTTAACTAAGGGATACCTGACTAATACTAGGTTCAAATCTAGGGGTATTAATCCTATAGGGTTCAGGGTGACTGAGGGAAAGTGGGTTACTACTGGGTTCATATCTAGGGACTATGGGATCCTGGGGTCTATGGGTCTGGTCTGGGGTTCCTACTTGGTTTAATCTGGTGGTTAATTGATCGATCCTAGTGGTTGTTTGGTTGTGTGCTTGGGTTATCTGGTCAAATCGTTGGTTTACTTGGTTGAATCTATGGTTTATTTGGTTCATCTAGGTCTAGGATTGATCAAACCTAGTGTTTATCTTGGCAAACTGATTTTGGGTTTGGGTGTTGGCTTGGTTTAGTTGGGTAAACTGGTTTTGAGATTGGATATTGGCTTGGTTCATTTGAGTGGTTAACTGGGCAAGCTGGTTCATGATGGCTTCAAAATTGGGATCCATGGCTGAGTCGGTTTGGGGTTTAGTCTTATGGTATTGGATTCCTAATCTAGTGGTCATGCAACAAATCAAACAATCAAAGTGGAATGATGCAGCCAAGCATGCAAAAAAAAAAGTTAGTAAAATCTAGGGCTTGCTAGATCTAGAGTCAAAACTGAATGGGTTAGCTCAACTTACACTTAACCCAGTAGCTAATTCTTCCTCTAGCCAAGTGGAGGGTGGGAGTGTGGGAGGCCCCCCCTATTTTCGTAGGGACCCAATTAAAAACCACAACACCACTTAGATCGTTTGACTCTGGACCCTTAGCCTTAGACACCAGATTTTAGTAATAGCCACAGGATTAAATGCACTAGTTGGCTCACACAATTCAGAGCAGACTTGTTGGTGTCACCTAACCCACTAGGGAAAATCAAGTCTAATCAATTTTAATTAAGGCTTGGGTGGAATGCTGGATAGTTGTTTTGGGCCCAAGACAGGTTATGACCTCCTACCCTGATCTGAAATAATGAGTTTCCCTTAAGATCAATTTAAAGAGATGATGAACATACAATGAGCCCTAATGCAAACTAAAATAATCAGAGAAATAAAATATTTTATGTGTGTTTTATGATGTGGCAAATTAGGTTTGAGTTGATTAGATTAGCAATCAACTTGGGCTTAGGATTGGGGTGTGTGGAAGTTGATTAGGTTAGGTTGAGTCAAGTGCAGAAATATCAGAATTAGGGTTTCAGAAGATGAAGTTTTTGACAAAGATTTTGATTTACAAAAAAATTAAAAAAATTCTAGGATAGAGAATGGATGGTGATGATGAACTCTACCAAATTTGATGAAAAAATAAATTATATGATGATGAAGACTCTAGGATTTTCAGACTGATATAGAATTATCAGACTTTTATTTAGGGTTCCTAATATGCCAGATTTTAGAGAATTAGGATTTTGATAAAATTAATTAAGAATTCTGGAAATTATCAGGACAAAACAGAGGATCTGATGTGAAAATTTTGTAGAAAAATAAAATTCCTAAGATGCCAAAATCAGATGAAACCTAGATACCTAATGCATTGGATAGGATGCAGAAATTAGGGTTTGAGAATGCAATGCGGATAAAAACTATCCTAAACCCGCTCTGATACAAAATTGATGTGGGATGACTCTAAGATTGCTAATAATGTAGGAAAATTATTAAACTATTTTTTGGGATTTTTATAATTTTATATGTAGGCTAGATTTCCAAAATAAGGTAAGAACTAGCATAAGGAGTAGCAATGCAAAGAATCATCGTATCGCAGGCAAACTCATGCAAAATAATAAATTCCAGGACTCGAGAATTGAGAAACTCCTGGATTAGGATATCTTAGCTTCATCAAATCAGAAATTAAAATAAGGAAAGGATGTTACCAATCAATGATTTGAAGAACTTCCGATGAAGAGATCACACAGCACTTTGATTGGAGTCTAGATGATGAAGCTTGGTTTTCTTGATCAGATGATTGATTTGGTCATTCCTGGAGGCAAGGAAAGCCTCCTTTAGGGTGGTGAAACACCTCGGGGATTCTGCAAAATGTCAAGGGTCAATCAAAATAGCAAGTAAGAAATGAAAGGAAACTAGGTTTATAAGGAATCAAGTTAGGGATTAGAAGCTAGGCTGTTTGAAGCTTGTTGAAGATCTCCTTGCTTGGTGGCCTAGGGCACTCCTTCTTGGACATGTGAAGGCTTGGATGGTAGTGAGTTAGGGCATGGAAGGATGCTAGGGCAGCAAGGAATTTGGCCAAACACAAGAACACAAACCAAAGGAAAACAAAAAGAAAGTAACACACAAGCTCGCAAGCTCAAATAAATTTACCAGGGTTTTGATATCATGAATGAAAATTAATTACAAGAGAGGGAGGGGTGGGGTATTTATAAAGTTACCATGCCCTCTAACTAGGGTTACACACTTGGGTTACATGTCCTCTCCTAGCTAGGTTAGAAAAATAAATCTTAAAATAATTAGGAGCATAAGTCCAAACTAGGTTAGGATTTGACCTAGTCTTCTCCTTCTCCCTTCATGCTTTGACTATTCCACTCAAGGACACCTCTTGGACTTGGTCAATACTTCAAGGATTACTAGGAGGATGTGTTGGACTTCTAGGGGCAGCAAGGGGCTAGCCCAAAGGGGCTTGGTGCATGGGCTTGGGTCTCTTGGAAGCTGAGGTGGCCTGGTAGTCTGGTAACAAGAATATTCTATTGAATCTTGCTTCTTTAGGGCTTGGCTTGGTGCCTGGGCTTGATTTCCTTGGGCTGGGATGATAGTGGACCTCTAGAATCATGGATTCCCTAGTTTATAAATATGCACTTGCATCTGAGGAGGAATTTGGGCATCTGGAGGATATTTGGAAAGAATTAGGGTTTCTAGAAGCATCTTGGATCCTGGGTTGTCACACAAAATCTAATGGGCTGATGTAGTGGCCTCTGACTCCTGGATGTGGCCTGGTGGAATTCCAAAATAGGGTGACCTCCTCTCTTGTACAAAAATTGGGCTCATACTAGACTCATAATTGATGTACAGGACTCAAAATACTGACTAGGTTGAGGGTTGAGATAAATCAATTAACCTCAACTTATTATTGGACTCAATCTTAATTGATTACAAAATTTTCAAAACTTTGACACATGACTAATTAAACTATATGAGATCCAGGGATCTGTGTCTGATCCTGGTGTCCCCACCAATTATCAATATTGAGTAAGTATAAAATGCACCATGTCAAACTTTATATCAAACCCTAATAGTAAGCCTTGAGTTTGGTAAACAAACCTACTATAGTTTTGATACAAATTTGTCATAGCACGAAGGAAGGCAATTTGTAGTGTGCTTACTCAATTAGCATTTCCAATTGAAGGTTTAGATTTGACCAAATTGGTCAGGTAAGTGAGAGAGATGAGGGGGTCCCCCCATTGCTTTCCTTAGACACCAATTGAAGTGGCTAGATTAGACAACAGAACTAATTAAAAAACCTCATTTCCTTTACCTTCCTAGAACCACTTTGCCTAGACACCAATTGACTGATCAAACCTTAATCGAATTTACATCATGATTAACTTACACTATGACTAAATATAATTTTTATGAGGGCTTTGATGGTCTCTAACACATCCTAATTAATCATGTCAACATGACATTCATTCCAACAATCAAGCATATTAACCCTAATATGCATAACATAAGCATGATTAAAATATCAATCTGTTCACCTCACTTGCTCATGGGATATGGCCACAGTGGCATCCCTACATGCTATAGGAGACCTCATTGAATGGGAAAAGAGGGTCTTTAAACCCTAATTGGCTCCTATGATTGAACGGCCATGGTGACTAACCAAATCCGAAGTAGTTATTAGGACATAACATATCACATATGTAGTTTAAACTAATCATGCATCGATTCATAGAATAGAAAGCAATCAATCACTAAAGAAATTACTAATTGTATACATCAAGGTGGCTTTGATACCACTGTTGGTTTAGCAAGGACTAGGTGTAGTGGAAGACTAGGTTTCAAAATTTTCATATTCGAAACCCTGATCGGTCGGAACCCTAAACCCTAGGACCACTTGAGCATAACAATTAATAAATCTAATCTTTAGGATAATAGAGGAATACCTGGAATGCTATATTCCTTTATTTTTACTAGGCATATAAGTGCATGCCCTTCAGAGGTGATCCACTTAGGAATCGGACCAAGGAAGCACTCCTATGCAAGTTGCTTGTTTGCTTGGGACTCTTGGGGAAGCCTTTTGGACTTTCCTTATTTACTGGATCCCCTACCCTTCTGTAGGGCTCTCAGAGAGCACTCTTATTTCACTCTCAATTTTCTAATACTCCTATTTTTTTCTCCCAAGGCTCTTGTCTTAATTAGACTAGACTTATCTAGAAAGAATAAATTGTCTTAAAGAGACAAATTTGTCTTAAGAGAGGGAGAGAAAATAGTAATAGTATTCTGATAGGAGTCTCATCTCATTTTGGCATCAGATTATTGATGCCATTATATAGAGTGGGATGGGGTGCCTGATATGTCTATCCACCTGCTGTTTGATAAGACCCTTCAAACAAAAGGAGTCTTCTAAGGATATAAAAACATATCTGGATAAGACATGTCTTTGTCTCTTCAATTTCTTGTAATTTTTCTCCTTCTGCCACTTGGCTTTGACCAGTTATGGGAATCCAAAGAAATGTGATTTCAAATGTGAGACATCGTAGAAATACAAGAGCTTTAAAATAGGAGTCTTGGTCTCAAATTTGCGCCAAAATGAAGAGATGCAACTCTTCATTTTGTGCCAATCCCTTTCACACTGAATTCCACCTTTTTGACTGATCAAAACTCTTCCAAATGGGGCATGAAGATGAGGATGAAGTCCCTTGGATTTTATCTGGCCTTTGTGACTGACAGGCATAAGGACTCTTGGTCCTTCTGCGCACATGCATTTTGGCGCACACCAAGAATTGGCGCCAAGAGTCCATGCCTTGTAGGACTCTTTAAAATGATCAAGATAAATACCAAATAAATCTAGATAAAAATTGAATTATGCTTCCCCACTTAGGTTTCAACCCAATTTAAATACTACATAAATTTCTTAGCCTAATTAGCAAACAAGCTGACCCAATCCAATTGGGTTAGAAGTTGGGCTAGCCTACAATGCTAGTATGTCAATTAGCTAGCCAGTCAGGATCCCATGAGCCTAATAAATATGCAATTGATTTTCTTGGTTAATTTTTTAATGTGTGTGACCCTTTAGGTTCCACATCTAGCTAGCAGTAAGCTGATTTGATCCAATCAAATCTGATTAACCTAATTAGGTCAAATTGACCTGACCTAAGTTGCCAATTTGAACCAACTTCCAAATGACTCAGGAATCCAATCGAATTGATCCATGAAAACCTACAAGACATGATTGACATCTAGTAACATGTCATACCTACCCAGAAGATGAGGAATCTGATAGAAATTATCAAAATACCCTTTAGTGAAAATTTTTCATGTAATTCAATCCTTCGATCTCCCTTTATCCTGATTAAGTGATGGGCATGGATAAATGTCAAACCTAGAACTTAATCCTTTTGAATCTCAATTCGATAATGAAGACTCGATTGATGAAAGATTAGAAACTCTATCTAATCTCATCATGCTTTGATTAAAGACTTCTTAAGTCATCATTCGAAGAGATCACACGGGATAACTTCTCCTCTTAGTAGGAGTGATTGATTCCTTGTTGATATACTCATTACCTTCATACACAATCCACCATATCTAGAAGTATCTCATACATGACTTAATTATCATGAATAAGTATGCACCAAAACATGGGTTCATGTACATAAGGTGCTATGGTAGTCTCAGGTCTAAGGAGCACATGCACAACTTCCACTGAGAGAACATTATTTTGAAAAGTAAGACTTTCATTTGATGCTCTCTTGTTAGATCAATTCAATAAACTCATAACCTAATAAGCACCCACATCCTTGTATTTGTGTCTTTACACAAGTGGTTGTGAGACCAACCACCCTCTCCATTTAGCATACATAGGAAGTGCTAGTCTTTTCAGATTCATTGATCCCCAAATCAATGATCTAATGACTAGGAATATTTTAGATTAGGGTTTATAGGAACTTAGGTCTCACTCTTATGATCTCCATCATAACCCTAATTTTATTGCCCTAACCTATGGGGTTCATTATAATCTTATAATTATAATATAAGACACAGCAAATGTTGAATCATAGAGTGCCTTTATTAATATCAATCTTGAGTTGGGAGAATACAAAATGCCACTGATACAATAACTACGATTGACTTTCAGGGCATAATTCTTTTATGGTTAAGCGATAATCCTCCTAGGTGTTGGGTTTTTAGGGTTTCGATGGCACAGCAAAATAATGGATTTCAAAAAATTTCTTTCTTGAAACTCCAATCAACTTGAAACCCTAAGCCCAAGATCCCTTATTCATTACACTTAACAAGTCATGCAATTAGGATTTGAAAAAATACCTGGAATGCTATTTTTTTCTTCTTTTCACTAGACACATAAGTGCATGCCCTCCAGAGGTGATCCACACATGAATGGAACTTAGGAAGCACTCCTTAGTAGGTTGCTTAAACCACTAGGACTCTTTTGATGGCTTTTTTTTCTTTGGCAGCCACTCCTTCCTTGCTTAGACCATTGCCTTCCAGTAGAGCACTCTGAGCCCTCTCCAAATCTTTTCTTCATTCTCTTTTTCACTTCCTAAATCCTTGTCTTAAAATGGTGGACTTGTCTTAAGACAAGATCTAAACTCTAACAAGGGATGGAAGTGACAAAGTGTAATAATGTAAGAAAGAAAGGATATCAGAAACATCATTACTCCGGCCTAAACACTGAAGACTATATATAAAAGAGGGGGAGGTGCCAGATAAGCCCTATCATCAGCCTTTGATCTGTCCAAACATAGATCAAATAAGACCCTTCAATAAGAAGGAGTCTTATAAGTGAAAAGCCAAGACTCTTCTGTGCCAACTGTCATATATCAAGTCCTTTCAATTTTTCATCTGACTTCTCCACTTGACACTTGTCAATTTCTAGTTATAGAGAAGCCAAGGGATGTGACCTTTTATTTAGAAGCATCGATGATTTAAAACTTCTTAAAGCAGAAGGACTCTGCTTCATAGAATTAGTGCCAAATGAAGAGTCACAACTCTTCATTTGCACCAACTCCCTTTCCACCGCACTTCACTAATGTTGACGGTCAAGGCCCACATGAAAGGGCTTGGAGATAAGGATAAAGTCCCTTGGACTTTATCTAGCTTTGGTGGCTTACAGGCAGAAGGACTCTTGGTCCTTTTCTGTGTCAATTGTGAAGAGTCACTACTCTTCACTTGTGCGCCACCTTTCTCCACGCCATTTCTCATCTTTAACCAGTCAAAGGCCATGAAATATGGGTGTCATATAAAAGGGGATAAAGTATACTTTATCATTGTATCAGTGATTATCAGGCAGAAGGACGAGTCCTTCTGCATCCCTTTATTTGCCGAGCACCTAATTTGGCGCCGAGAGTCCCGTGCCCTTAGGACTCTTGGTATTTAGCACATAAAAGCCATGAAAAATATTAGATAAATTTTGATAAATTTGTTGCACATAGGACTCAACCTAGTTTAGGTCTCCCATAAATTGGTTAGTCCATTTAGTGACCTTTTAGACCCAATTCAATTGGATTAGGAGTTAGGTTAGCATACACATGCTAGTATGCAATCTAGCTAACCAATTAGGATCCCATGATCCTAATTAAATTCCAATTGACTTCCTAGGTCAATTTTCTAATGTGTGTGATCCTTTGGATTCCACATATAGCCAATAATAGGTCTAGGTCCAAGCCAATTCTATCCAATCGAACCTGATTGATCTAATTAGGTCAAATTGAGCTGACCTAAGTTGCCAATTCGAACCAGCTTTCGAATTGACTCATGAATCCAATCAAATTGATTCAAAAAATCAACAAAATATGATTTACATCTAGCAACATGTCATGCCTACCCGAAAGATAAGAAATTTGGTAGAATGTATCAAAATACCTTTCAGCAGAAAGTTACCGTGTAATTCAATCCTTCGATCTCCCTATATCCCGATTAAGTGATGGGTATGGATAAATGTCAAACCCTAGCACTTAATCCTTTTAAACCTCAATTCGATGATGAAGACTCCACCGATGAATGGATAATGATTAGAAATCCTATCTAATCTCATCCTGCTTTGGCCAAAGACTTCCTGAGCATCATTTGAAGAGATCACATGGGATAACTTCTCCTCTTACTAGGAGTGATCGATTCCTTGTTGACCTACTCACTACCTTCATACACAATCCACCATATCCAGAGACACCCCGTACATGACTTAATTGCCATGAGTGAGTATGCACCAAAACATGGGTTCATGTGCACAAAATACTATGGTAGTCTCAGGTCTAAGGATCATATGCACAACTCCCACTAAGAGAACAATCTTTTGACAAGTAAGACTTCCATTTGATGTTCTCTTGTCAGATCAGTTTAGTGGACTCATAACCTAATGAGCACCTACATCCTTGTATTAGTGTCTCTACACAAGTGGTTGTGAGATCAACCACCCTCTCCATCGAGTATACATAGGATGTGCTAGTCTTTCCTGATTCATCGATTCCTGAATCGATTATCCAACGACTAGAAATATTTTAGATTAGGATTTATAAAAACTTAGGTCTCACCATTATGATATCCATCAAAACCCTAATTCCATTACCCTAACCTATGGGGTTCATCATAATCTTTATAAGATGCAGCAGTATGATGAATCAAAAGATGCCTTTTATTGATAAATAATATCATACACGAGTTGGAAGATCATAAAAATGCCCTTACATGATTGACTTTTAGGGCACCATTCTTTCAATCTCCCACTTGCACTAAAGTCAATCGCCTTTGTATTTTACGTTGGGAATTATGTACCAAAGCCAATCACCTAGGCTGTAGGCAATTGTGCTCAATATTATAATTTGTATATGAATTAATAAAACTTTATTTTGGCAGCTCATCACATTATTCATTTTCCTATAATGAACTCTATTTATGTGATGAAGTCCTTAGGATTGCACTGACTTTGATATAGAGAGGATATATCGAGTGGTCTTTTAAAAGGTTCACAACCAAAGGATACATTATACAGAATAGCAATGTATCAAGTATAGGATATTGTGGTTCACATCATTTGGTTGTCCTCTTGACCAAAGGAGTATGATGACACTGATGTGATCTACAAGTGGGATGTGTGACATCTCATTGAACGTGACTCCGTGGAGCTCCTTTCTACCAAATGATTGCTCATGATTAGATATGGGTATATGTGTCCCTCCGACCTGAGGTCACCATGGTAGCTTGCAAGCAACTCCATGTGCTTTAGTGCTGGACTACCCAGATTTCTAATCTGGTGATGGAAGGTTTTTGGGTACAGGCAAGTACTTATGAAGTAGTGGTAGACCAAGATGGAATTGACCTGCCCAAAATTGTTTGGATTGAATGTCTCGTAGTGTCTTAATTTAGCAAATCCTCAGCCGGGGTAGTCCTAGTGAGGAGTCACTGGACATGCGAGGTTGAGACATGTTGTGGATTGACTCAATTAGGGTTAGCAGTTTAATCCAAGATCATCTTGAGCATTGGAGGTCAAAGGGATGAATTATATGGTAACCATATGCCAGAGGTTCGATAGATTGCTCTCGCATCTTTGGCCTATCCGGATGCCGGGATATATTGCTAGATGGTATCTTGTGTTAGTACTGGAAGTGTTCTAGTGCTACCATTTTTGTTCGAACCTATGAGATTACATGCCGTAGAGAATTTCTTCCTGATCCGGGAGCCGATCAACGATTGGAAATCATTTTGGTATTAAGGTCAAACGGTCTGATTGGGCACACATTGGATTTATTCTGATCGACCAGGATTGGTTTGGGTCAACTAGGAACTATTCGTGGTAGACTAGGACTGGACCATATTTTTTCTTACTTAATCGAGTTTTGGTCAGACCGGGGTCTTTTTGAACTGGTTTAATTCATGGCATATTTACACCGTGTTTTCTCCTAGAAATTTATAAACACTGGTTTGAAGACTTGCTTGGGTTCGCTGCTCACGAATTTGCCCTGTTTTATCGCTTGAATGGGATTTCAGATTATGATCAATTGCACAGCGATCTAAAAATGGGTCTCACGGTGATCTCTCCCGCTCGTCATTCGTATCTACTCGATCCTGGCTTTCATAGTGATATAGTTCCTTTGTTCTCTTCCAGTGGTTCCCAACATTTTAAACCGATCAAGAACTAATTCAAAAGTGTTTAGGTTTTATCTAGACATCTCTAACAATGTCTTCCCAGCCTTCACGATTTTTCTCAGCCTTATGTTTATCTTGGTTGAAGGCTATGAGAGATTTTGAGAGGGGAAGGAATAGGGCATGCGATAAGAGAGGAGCATAGAGTTTTTTGAAAGAAGATCTGAGTGCAGAAATTCTTGAGCATCCCTGGAATCCTTCCCTGTTCTTTAGTTTTAAGTGTGTGCTCTTGGTGGAGTAAGGGCGGTCTTGGAGAAGACCATCCATGAAGATCTGATTGCATTTCCCTACTCCACATATCCGTGGCCTGTTCTTTGATTCCTGGAGGACTAGCATCCATCCGGGAGTTGGATCAGTGAGAGCCTACATGTGGATTCTCTAGAGGGTGGACATTTGGACACCTTGAGAGATTGGACCGATCCATTTTTTTTCTTGCTGTTGCTTATGTGTTACAGATCAAGTGAAAGCTCTGTTTGCTGATTTGTTCTGAAGACTGCTGGAGTTCACATTGACGTCTTCTTCCAGATCTGGTTTGCTGTTGAAGGAGTTCTACCAGTTGCTTTGATTAGCTATTGAAGGGAGTCTAGCTGCTGCCATGTTTTGCTGTGGAAGGAGTTCAACCAACTGATCTACTTTGGTCAAGAAGGGAGTCGGCTACTTACTACTTCGATCCAAATTCAGAACAAAAGGAAGCTCTAAAAGGTATATTATTTCCTTTTGTTATGATGCATGTTTAGATCTAGATTTTATCATATTATTTATAGTCATTGCACTTGCCTATACATGCCTGTGTATTAGTTACATGCATCATGTTTATGTTAGATCCTGTGCATGAGTAGGCTTTTCTGTATGCATGTTTAAAAAAAAAAATTTAATTATGCAATACCTACTCTCTAATGTAGCATGCCTAGGGTAAGCATCCATGCACTATTTATTCTTTAAGTGGTATTAGAGCCAGGTTCTTGTGTAGCATATCATGATTGCATGTATTGTTAGTTTTGGATCTATATCTAGATTAGGGATTATTTTTAGGAACCTAGATGAGACCTTCACCATGGTCGTGTGTCCGTAGAGATTAATCAGGGTTTAAAACACCTAATTTTCTATGGCACAAGGTGGTTCGTCTATGTTGGCCTTTTTAGAAGGATCCTTAAAGGAAACCTACGGTATAAAAAATGTTTTAGTCCTAATACATGATTATACATTGGCATGTCTAAAATTTTTAAGGCTTGAAATATTATAAATAGATATGATGCATGAAAGATGTAAAGGGGTTTTACATGAATTTAATTTAAAATGTTTTAATTAAAAGTTGGCTTATAATCTAATAATTATGAATTAAAAGATTAATTAAATGACAAGTTAGATTAGGGTTTATGAAACCTAATGTCATTTGAATAAGCCATCCGAGTTAATTGGGTTAGCTGTCTGATTGGGTCCATTTATTGGGTTAGATGGGTTAGTCCATTGTTCTAAAATGGATCTAATTATTGGCTCTGTGGTAAGCCCGAGTTCTTAGACTGGTCTAATCAAGTCTGGTAAATCGATTGGTGTCTATGTAGGTTTGGCAATTTTGTTCATGGCTGTTGAGGCTACCTCTTTCCTGGACAACTTGGTTGGTGTCTAGGAAAGATGGTTAATGGTGGATACTCACCCATGATCTCACTTACTTGGCCAATCCGGTCAACCAAAATTGATTAGAAGAGCTTATTGATTCGAGTTAACCCATGTCACCCAAGTTGATCAGCCTGTCTAATCTTTAGGTGCCCATGGACCAACTTGTTGAATTTAATTCAACCCTCCTGAGAATTGATTTCATCAGTGGGAGGTTGATCCATGTTTTTCTCTCTATTCTTCTGTCATAATTTAATTAAAATCTTCTTAAATTATTAGGTCCTGAAAATGACTAAGTCAATGAGTTGATGGTGTCTTAGCCTCCCATTAAGTGGGTTAGTAATGAGTCCTTTAGCTTGGTGTACATCGGCAATTCCAAAGAATGGGTGTGCATCAGATTAGTGGGATTACTCTCCCATATATGATGGTTCAGTGCAACCTTCTTAACGGTAATCAGGTGGGCCGGCAAAAGTCGGGCTTGGTCATTCGTTAGCTGGAAGCATCGAATTTGTCATCTTGATGGTTGGACCTAACTAAAGACCCTTAATAGGAGGCCCCAAGGCTGATTGGGGGTTCTGTGGGGCAAAATTTATTACTGGAAGTTGCTTAGGGAAGCAATTGGTTAGAGAACCTACCTTTAGGTGCGTATGGGTGAGCCGGCCAAAGTCGGGCTCATACGTGGTCTATTGGATTTCAGTACCCACTATGAAATGATGATTTCACGGATTGGAGTCAGAGGCTCCCAATTTGAAAAATTAGTGGGAGGGACCTTTAGACTAAAGTCCAAGTCTTTTGGTTTAATTGATTAATTCATATACTAATTTGGTCTTAATTTTTCTTTCAGATGTCTTCAAACCTTTTGCTCCGGTCACTTCTCGATAGCGAGAAGTTAAAGGGTTTCAATTTCGATAGCTGGTATCGAAAATTAAGGATAGTCTTGGAGCACGAGCGGATCCTTTATATGATAATGGATCCAGCACCCGAAATTCCTCCTTCCAATGCTCGGAGTTCGGTCAGGCACACTTATTTGAAGTGGGTTTCTAATTGGACTGTTGTTCGATGCATAATGTTGGCGGCGATGAACGACGAGTTCAGTCACAAATTCGAGGAGGCCCAGCCAAACGAGATCCTTCAAAAGTTGAAAGAATCTTTCAACATGCTAGACAATATGGAGCGATATAAAGTATCTTGTGCCATCTACAATGCCAAAATGCGAAATGGTGGTTCGGTCACTGATCATGTATTATACATGATCGAGATGATCGAACGATTGGGTAAGCTCGGATGTCCCTTCCACGAGCAACTCGGTAAGGATGCGATCCTGAATTCTCTACCCTCCTCCTATTTTGACTTTCTTGATCATTATATAATGAATAAGCCTACAGTCAATTACCATGGTTTGATGTGGTTGCTGCAGACTTACAAGAAGGACCACCAACTAAATATGGGGGTGGTGAATTTAGTGGGAGGTTTTAGAGGTCATCATCCCTTTAAGAAAGGGAAGAAGAAAGGTAAGGAAAAAAAGGTGTAGAGTGCTCCTGGCCCATGTCAGGTCAAGAAAGTGAAAGCTGATCAAACTGGTGCAGAGTGTTTCTATTGTAAGAAGCAGTGACACTAGAAGAGAAGCTGTCCTCTTTATCAGGCATCCTTAGACCCGAACAGGCCAAGGAAGGGAAAGCAGTAGGGTGCTGGACAAGGTATTTATATGATAAAACCTTGTAATTTCTCTATTTGTGACATTGCTAACTGGATATTAGATACTGGTAGTCCTGTTCATGTTTGCAATTCATTGCAGGGACTGAAGGTTAGCAAGAGATTCGAGGATGGGGAGCAGTTCCTGAGCGTCGAAAATGAAAATCGTGTTCCAGTACTGGCGGTCGGAGTTTTGAGTCTTGTTTTTGAGTCTAGTTCTATCGAATTAGTCGGCTATTATTATTGTCCTAGTTTTATTATGAGCATTATCTCTGTAGGCCTATTGGCCAATTTTGGTTATGAACTTTCAATAAAAGGAGATTTTTGCCAAGTTATTATGAATAACTCTATGATAATGAAAGCTAAGTTAAATAATGGCATTTATATTTTGTCATGGCCTGTTAATGTAATGTACACGTCTAGTAAATGCCCAAGGATAGAAAATGTCAGTGACTTGTATCTATGGCACTGTAGGCTAGGTCATGTTAACCAGAATAGGATAAACAAGTTGCGAGGAGAAGGCCTCCTCGAGGTTAGTGATTCTGACTCACTGCCCACTTGTGAATCCTATTTGCTTGATAAAATGATCAAGTCACTTTTTACTGGAAAAGGTGAACGAGCTGCAGAACTTCTGAGTCTCGTACATACTGATGTATGTGGATCCATGACAGTTAGTGCCAGAGGTGGATATAGATATTTTATTACATTTACAAACAACCTTTCTAGGTTTGGTTATGTCTTTTTGATGAGACATAAATCTGAGTCGTTTGAAATATTCAAACGATATTGTAATGAAGTGGAGAAACAAACTGGAAAGAGTATTAAAACCCTTCGATCTGATCAAGGCGGTGAATACCTATCTGGTGAGTTCATGACATATCTTGAGGAGAATGGGATTCTCTCTTAGTGGACTCCTCCAGGAACACCCTAGTTGAATGGTGTGTCCGAAAGGAGAAATCGAATCCTGTTGGACATGGTTCGATTCATGATAGGCTTTGCGACTCTGCCACTATCCTTCTAGGGATATGAACTTAAGACAACTTGTTGCTTGCTGAATGATGTTCCGAGTAAGTTTGTTTTCTCCACTCCATATGAGTTATGGACTGGACGTAAGCCCTCAATTTCACACCTTCGGGTCTAGGGTTATCCGGCTTATGTAAAGCATTTAGACTTAGATAAACTTGGTCCTAGGTCTGATCGATGCTTGTTTATTGGGTATCCTAAGGAAACAAAATGGTATTTCTTCTATTTGGAGGATGAACAGAAAGTGTTCGTTGCTCTTAGGACTATCTTTTTGAAAAAGGAGTTCCTTGGAGAAGGAACTGTAGCCTCTAAGATTGAACTTGATGAAGTTCAACAAGTGGAAGAACCTGCACACTCTAAGGATATCATAGAATCGGTTGTAATTGGATCACACCTGGAACCCATTAATAGGAGATTCGGTAGAGTACCATGTTAGCCAGACAGATATTACAATTTCTTGGTCCGGGATGATGATCCCATTGAGCTCAACGAGAATGGTGAGGATCTGATCACCTATATGGATGCACTTCTGAGATCTGACTCTGAGGCGTGGCTTGGAGCCATGCGATCCGAGATAGAGTCTATGGAGATCAACAATGTATGGACATTGGTTGATCCACTTGAAGGGATAAAACCCATCGGGTGCAAGTGGATTTTCAAGAGAAAAAGGGGTGCAGATGGAAAGGTGGAGACCTATAAAGCCTATCCGGTTGCCAAGGGGTATCGTCAGCGATATGGTATCGATTATGACGAGACGTTCTCTCCTGTGGCAAAGCTCAAGTCCATTCGGATCATGCTTGCTTTGGCAGCACATTTTGACATGAGATCTGGCAGATGGATGTCTGAACTACTTTCCTGAAAAGGGAGATGGATAAGGAGGTGTATATGATTCAGCCTAAAGGGTTCGCATCCACAAACGAGTCAAAAGTGTGCAAATTACATAGGTCCATTTATGGACTCAAGCAAGCATCTCGAAGTTGGAACATGCGATTTGATAGGTGTACTAAATTATATGGCTTTGTTAGGAATGGAGAGGAACCCTGCATCTATAAGTGGGTTAATGGTTCTATGATTATATTCCTAGTACTGTATGTTGATGACATTCTCTTAATCAGGAATGACATCGCAGCATTGCAAGGAATAAAGGTCTGGTTGTCATCTCAGTTCTCCATGAAGGACTTGGGTGAAGCTTTTTATATATTGGGTATGAAGATCTATAGAGATAGATCTAAGAGGCTTCTAGGATTGTCCAAGTCTATGTACATTGATACCTTGCTGAAATGGTTCAACATGCAGAATTCCAAGAAAGGCTATCTCCCGATAGGTTCTGGAATTACTCTTTCCAAGAAGGATTGTGTGACAACTCCTGAGGAAAGAGAGTGCATGAGTAGAGTTCCTTATGCTTTTGCAGTGGGCTCTATCATGTATGCTATGATAGGTACTAGATCAGACGTGGCATACTCCTAGGAGTGGTGAGCAGATACCAGTCTGACTCAGGTGAGGTGCATTGGAAGGTGGTTAAGACTATCCTGAAGTATTTGCAAAATACTAAGGACCAATGGCTGACTTATGAAAAACCTGACTTGAAACTTGTGGGGTATACTGACTCCACTTTCTAGTCAGACAAAGATGATAGCAAGAGTGTGTCAGGGTTTGTGTTTACCCTGAATGGAAGAGTGATCTGCTGGAAGAGTTCTAAGCAAGCAATAGTTGCAGACTCGGTATGCAAAGCAGAGTACATTGCAGCATTAGATGTAGCGAAGGAAGCTGTGTGGATGTGGAAGTTCCTTGGAGAGCTAGGGGAGGCACCTTCCCTAGATGGTCCTGTTCTAGTATATTATGACAGCACAGGAGTCATTGCTCAAGCTAAGGAGCCAAAGTCTCATCACCGCACCAAGCACATTCTGCGGCGCTATCACCTCATGCGAGAGATCGTAGAACGAGGTGATATCAATCTTATGAAGATTGATGGAAAGGAGAATCTGGCCGACCCCTTCACTAAAGTCCTCGGAATCAAAGAGTTTGACTATTCTAAAAGGGAAATGGGTATTTGATACTGTTCTAATTGGCTTTAGTACAAGTGGGAGTTGTTGGGAATTGTGTCCCAAAGCCAATCGCCTAGGCTGTAGGCGATTGTGCTCAGTATTGTAATTTGTATATGAATTAATAAAACTTTATTTTGGTAGCTCATCACATTATTCATTTTCCTATAATGAACTCTATTTATGTGATGAAGTCCTTAGGATTGCACTGACTTCGATATAGAGAGGATATATCGAGTGGTCTTTTAAAAGGTTCACAACCAAAGGATTCGTTATACAGGACAGCAATGTATCAAGTATAGGTTGTTGTGGTTCACATCATTTGGTTGTCCTCTTGACCAAAGGAGTGTGCTGACATTGATGTAATCTGCAAGCGGGATGTGTGACATCTTATTGAATGTGACTCCATGGAGCTCCTTTCTACCAAAAGATTGCTCACGATTGGATATGGGTATATGTGTCCCTCTGAATTGAGGTCACCATGGTAGATTGCAAGCAACTCTCTGTGCTTTGGTGATAGACTACCCGAATTTTTAATTCAGTGATGGAAGGTTTCTTGGTACAGGCAAGTACTTGTGGAGCAGTGGTGGACCAAGATGGAATTGACCTGTCCAAAATTATTTGGATTGAATGTCTCGCAGTGTCTTAATTTAGCAAATCCTCAACCGGGGTAGTCCTAGTGAGGAGTCACTGGACTTGTGAGATTGAGACATGTTATGGATTAACTCAGTTAGGGTTGGCAGTCTAACCCAAGATCATCTTGAGAATTGGAGGTCAAAGGGATGAATTATATGATAACCATATGTCAGAGATTCGATAGATTGCTCTCGCATCTTCGGCCTATCTGGATGCTAGGACCCATTGCTAGATGGTATCTTGTGCTGGTATTGGAAGTATTCTAGTGCTACCATTTACGTTCAAACCTATGAGGTCACATGAAATAGAGGATTTCTTCCTATTATGAGAGCCGATCAACGATTGGGAATCATTTCGGTATTAAGGTCAAACGGTCTGATTGAGCACACATTGGATTTATTTTGATCGACTAGGATTGGTTTGGGTCAACCAGGAACTATTCCTGGTAGACCAAGACTAGACCCGATTTTCTCTTACTTAATCGAGTTTTGGTCTGACCGGGGTCTTTTTGAGCTGGTTTAATTCATGGCATATTTACATAATGTTTTCTCCCATAAATTTATAAACACCGATTTGAAGACTTGCTTGGGTTTGCTACTCCCGGTTTTGCCCTGTTTTACCACTTGAATGGAATTTCAAATTATAATCAATTACACAGCGATCGGAAAATGGGTCTCACGGTGATCTCTCCCGCTCGTCATTCCTATCTACTCAATCCTAGCTTTCACGGTGATATAGTTCCTTTGTTCTCTTCAAGCGGTTCCCAGCATTTTAAACCGATCAAGAGCTAATTCAAAAGTGTTTAGGTTTTATCTGGACATCTCTCACGATGTCTTCCCAGCCTTCATGGGTTTTCTCAACCTCATGTTTATCTTGGTTGAAGGACATGAGAGATTCTGAGAGGAGAAGGAACAGGGCATGCGATAAGAGAGGAGCAGAGAGTTTTTTGGAAGAAGATCTGAGTGCAAAAATTCGTGGAGCATCCCTGGAATCCTTCCCTGTTCTTTAGTTTTCAGTGTGTGCTCTTGGTGGAGTAAGGGTGGTCTTGGAGAAGACCGTCCATGAAGATCTGATTGCATTTCCCTGCTCCACATATCCCTGACCTATTCTTTGATTTTTGGAGGACTAGCATCCATCCAGGAGTTGGATCAGCGAGAGCCCACACATGGATTCTCTAGAGGGTGGACATTTGGACACCTTGAGAGATTGGACCGATCCATTTTTTTTTTGCTGTTGCTTATGTGTTACAGATCAAGTGGAAGCTCTGTTTGCTGATTTGTTCTGAAGACTACTGGAGTTCACATTGATGTTTTCTTCCAGATCTGGTTTGCTATTGAAGGAGTTCTTCCGGTTGCTTTGATTAGCTGTTGAAGGAAGTCTAGCTGCTGCCTTGTTTTGCTATGGAAGGAGTTCAACTAGCTGATCTACTTTGGTCAAGAAGGGAGTCGGCTTCTTCCTGCTTCGATCCAAATTCAGAACAAAAGGAAGCTCTAAAAGGTATATTATTTCTTTTTGTTATCATGCATGTTTAGATCTAGATTTTATCATATTGTTTATAATCATTGCACTTGCCTATACATGCCTGTGTATTAGTTACATACATCATGTTTATGTTAAATCCTATGCATGAGTGATGCAGAACAAATAAAGGGATGCGATGCGGAAGTAAATTAAGATTAACTAATTTTTTTTGTTGTTTTTATAGGTTTGTAGAAGTTGGCTTCAAATCAAAGAAAAGTTAACCTAACATTGAAAGATACTAATATGATAATTGAAAGCACAATTTTAAGGAAACTAAATTATCAGAGTAGTTTAGAAGCAACGGATCGCTGGGGGTTGAGAAACTCCCAGACCTAGGGTTTCACTCCGAGCTTTCAACAAAACAGAAATAAAGAGAAGGGAAGGTTTATCTAACCAGACAATGATCTTCACAGATTTTGGTGGAAGAACTCTCCCGAGCAGATTGTTGGATCCTCGGAGTCGGATATCTTCGTAATGGATCCTCCAATACTGGTCCTTTGGTGGGTTGGCTTCTCCTGAACTCAAGATCTGGAAGAGAAGAAAAACAATTGATGGAATCAGAGAGTCAAGGAAAAGATTTACCAGGTTGATGAACTTGAAGATCGAAATTGCTGAAAACTGGATTCTCCTGGATGCTGATGTGATTTTCCTTGGAACTTGCTCTGGATCTGAAGTAGCCGGACTGGATCTGGATGAAGGTGGATGGCCTGGACTTGTAGAGAGAGAGAGGCCGTGGGAGATGGATGGATCTAGGGTTTGGTGGATGGAAAATAATGAAAGGTGGCTAGGGTTTTGGAATTTCAAGTGGCTAACCTAGGGTTTTGGATAAAGATGGAGATCTCTCACCTCCTCAAGGCTCCAATGGAACCCGGATTACCCCTCACGGAGCTCAACACTTAGAATAGTGTGGAAGAAGAGAAACCTAGGTCACTCAACACAAGAGAATAGCAAAAATAATTTTTCTTCATTGATTTTCTAAAGTTACAAAGAGAGGTCTATTATATAGACCTAAAATTTTCTCCTAGCTTGTACAAATTCCCATGTGGGACTAAACTCTTCCAACCCCTAGATTAGGTAGAAAATCCTCTCCCTTGGCCGACCAAGAGTCCAAAAAAAATTGGGACGGCCATAAAGGAATTGTTTTGGAACTTTTATGGCACCTCCTTTGGAGTTGGATTTGGATTTGGAGTCCTCTTCTTCTTATGGTATTTCTTCTTTTCTTCCACTCCAAGTTAAGCTCTTTGATTTTGATTTGAACTTCAATTAGGAGTAGGTTGGATGTCCTTCTTTGATTTCTTCTCCAAGAGAAGTTTTCTTCCTTCTTTGCTTAGGTAAATTAGGCAGGTGTGGGCGCCTCCTTTAATTTAGCCTCCACTTTGATTTTTTCTTCTTTGGATGTGGGGACCATGACACTGGGATGCCTCTATGGCGCCTCCTGGACTCTGGCGTGTGCTCGGAGTGTGGCTGGGTGTGTGGCTTGGAGTGTGGCCTCCACTTGCTTGAACCTTGAGTTGATTGGAAGAGAAATGTGGCACCATTTTGGACCAAATTGAAACCACATTGGGACTTGCACCGAGTCAACATGACTCAACAAAATTTAAATGGTGACTCAAGAAATAAATAAAATAAATAAACTGGTTGACCAGGTCAACCTTTATTACAAACCCTAATTTCTCGGGCAATGTCAATCAGAGATCCAAATGGAGCTCTGAAGTCTTCTTCTGAGTCTGGTGCCCGCACCAATGAGTAGGCTTTTCCGTATGCATGTTTAAAAAAAAAATTTTAATTATGCAATACCTACTCCCTAATGTAGCATGCCTAGGGTAGGCATCCATGCACTATTTATTCCTTCATTTTACACTCATACAATCTAACTGGCAATCAAACTATTGCTTTGGTAGTGCTTTAGTGAAATTATTCTGCTATGTTGTTCTTTGTATTTACTTGTTCGATGACAACATCTTGTTCTTGAATGAGATGGAAGCATCTTAGGATGTGCTTGGGCTTATTATGAGACCTTGGTTCCTTAACTTGCACAACAACTTTAGTGTTACCACAATAAAGTGAAAGCCCTATCTTGAGTAAGAGGACTCTCCTTCCCCATGCATGGAACCCTTTAGAATGGAACAAGAGGGTTATAGCATTGTGTTCGATCCATCTCTAAAGCCTTGTGGAATGACCCTCGCTTGGCCATTGGCTAACCTCAACACTTTATTCTAAAGTCCTGGATGAGCTTCTCACCCTAGGTAGCATTGGCAAATCCTCTATTCTAAAGTCCTAGACGAGCTTCGTGCTCCAAGAAAGATTGTCCAACCCTCATTCTAAAGTCCTAGATGAGCTTCGCGGCCTAGGTAGGGTTGGCAAACCCTATATTCTAAAGTTTTAAATGAGCTTTAAATCCTAGTAGGGTTGGTGAACTCTCTATTCTAAAGTCCTGGACGAGCTTCGTACCCTAGACAAGGTTGGTAAACCCTCAATTCTAAAGTCCTGAATGAGCTTCATTCCTTGAGCATGGTTGGTGACCCTCTATTCTAAAATTTTAGATGAGTTTCATTCCCTGGACGGGGTTGTTGAACCCTTTATTTTGAATAGCATGAAGGCCTCATGCCCGAACAAGGTGCCCTCTCAGCAACAAGGCTCTCAAGAAAAGCTGCTTTTAGCATATCGATGAGAGATCAACATCCTCTAAAGCTTTAGTAGGCAGAAACTCCTTGAACAATAGGTTGAAGCCTACTATGAAGGCACATGAAATATTGAAGGCATTTCGAAAACAACAAGCAACATGCAAACACAAGTAGATATCAAAAGATAAAAATCTCATTTTATTAATAAGTGTCAAGTTACATGTGTTTGTGGTTCTACAGCTAGATTACATTGTTCTGAAAATACTTTCAAAGGATAGACGGAGGATAGAAATAAGTTATAGCTCCAAGAAGTGCCATGACAAAACTTTTAGGAGTTCCAAAGTCTCTTTTGCACTCTACCTGTGCCAATAAGAGGAGGATTAGGATCAAGTCAAGGCTTCCTAGAGCTCCAAAGTTCCTTCTATGCCTTGCCAAAAATATCAAGGCACCTCCTCCAAGCCTAGAAGGCTTCCAAGTCCCCCTAAGATGGATGGAGGTAGAGCATGTAGGGAAAGATAAGATATGCATTGTGCTTTGGTAATTTAGAATGCCTGTAGAGCATGAAGGTAGACCATTTTACATGGGTTGGAGGTGACAAAAACTACGAAGCCTTACCTACAAGTAGATGAAGGAGAAAACCTTGGGAGACCCAAGATAGCATCAAGAGCATCCAAAGGCCATCCCCCACCAGATCCTTGGTGTGGACTCACTAGCCATCAAGCAAGGCAAGGTTCTCGAAGCTATTTCCACTCCTAACCTAGCTGCTTTTTTATGGAGAGCCAAGTCCTAATTAAGGAGGCCCAGTATAGCATGGAAGATGTAGAGGAGCCACCCTTACACATCCCTAGTATAGACTAACCAGTCATTGATCAAGGCAAGGTGAAAGAAAAGTGCCCTAAAAGCCAATCTTTGTAAGGATATTTTTGTAATCTTCTAACTCTTGTATGACATTATTGTATTAATAAAAGGCATTATGTTTCATCATACTACTTTGTCTTATTTAAAGATTATAATGAACCCCATAGGTTAGGTCAAAGGAATTAGGGTTATGATAGAGATCATAATGGTGAGACCTAAGTTCTTATAAATTCTAGTCTAAAATGTTCCTAGTCATTGGATCATTGATTCGAGGATCGATGCTTCCAGAAAAGACTAGCTTATCCTATGTATGCTTGATGGAGAAGGTGGTTGGTCTCACAGCCACTTGTGTAAAGACACTAATACAAGGATAAGGGTGCTTATTAGGATATGAGTTCACTGAACTGATCCGCACTGACATATCTTATGGAAGTCTTGCTGCTTGTCAAGAGAAAGTTCTCATAGTGGGAGTTGTGCAAGTGATCTTTAGACATGAGATCACCATGGTTCCTTATGCACACTAAGCCATGTTTGGTTTCATACTCATTCAGACATTGAGTCATGTATAGGGTGTTCTCGGATATGGTGAAAGGTGTATGAAGGATGTGAGTAGATCAATAAGGAATCGATCATTCCTAGTAAGAGGAAGTGTTATCCCAAGTAATCTCTTCGATTGATGACTCAAGGAGTCTTTGATCAAAGTAGGATGAGATTAGAAGTATTTTTAAATTAGTCATCAGTAGAGTCTTCATTATCGAATTGAGATTTGAAATGACTAAGTGCTAGGATTTGACAATTATCCATACCCATCACTTATTCATGATAAAGGAAGATCGAAAGATTGAGTTGCATAGTAACTTTCTACTGGAGGATATTTTAGTACTTTTCATCAAATTCTTCATCTTCCAGGTAGGCATGACATGTGCTAGATGTCAATCATAATGAGAACATTGGCAAGAGGAAGAAATTACAAACTAATGATCTTTGGTTGTAGTCCCATTTCTATTTTTCAGGTTCCCACAAAATCATGAAGCATCTTTTGAAGACCCTAATTTTATGAAGCAAATTGAAGACCCTTCTCCAAGCCCATGGGCCGACCAAGCCTTGAAGAAACTCTCTACCATGAAAGCCTACTTGGAGACCAAATTTTAAAGACCATGTGGAAGGATGAGATAAAGCCAAGTGTTGCAAGGAAATAATGCCACATGGAATTTCTAGAATTCTCTTGTTAGGATTAGTTGTTAGGATTAGTTGCTAGAAAAACTAATCTTGTAATTAGCTACCAACTAAACTTGAATTAGTTGGTCCCTTAATCCTCTTCCTTGGCCTATAAATAGAAACCAAGGCCCCCCTCTTGTAAGCATGAAGTAATTTGTATGAATGAAATTTCCTTGTTTGAGTTCTCTTCCATCTTGCCTAGTTCTCTTGAGTTCTTCCTAGAATTTTGTGTGCTTTATTTGATTTTCTTTGGAGTGTTGAGTTTGATCCTAAATTGGAGTGAGTGCTTTGAGTTTTGGAGTGCCATAGTTCCATTTCCAAGTTCTTCTACACAAGATCCAAATAGCCCAAGAAGAGGAGGAAGTGCTGCCCAAAAAATTCCAGCAATCCTCTTCACTTCTCTTTTTAATTCTTTCATTTTTCCTCCATTTCTTTGAATTTTGGCCTCACCTTGACTCTTTACAGGTTCTTCTTGGTGATTTGAAGACAAAGATGAAGGCTCCATGCCAAGGATCCAAGCTCCAATGGTGAATCCAAGAAGGGAGTGGAGATCTTGCCTCTAGCCTTCAATTTTTTTGAGTGGTAAGTGTTACCCTTCCACTTGAGCTTAATTTCTCTTCATTGTTGGGAAGAAAACCTCTTGATCCTTAGATCTAAGGTCATTAAAGGTTGCTTAGCCTAGTTGAGGGTTTTTATGCCCTTGGATCCTATCTTTTATTTTTTTTGAAAGGAAGCTTGCACAAGGGTGTCAGATTTTCTGCTCACCTAGTCTTTAGCTCGAATTTCTTCATCCCTTCCACCCATGAATTCGGCCATATTTGGAGCTCTAATTCTGATATATTGTTGCTAGGTAAGTAGATCACATCCCCACATATCCATTTCATCAAATTTGTCCCCCATCAACTTTTTGGTATCAGAGCTTTGTTCTAGGTTAAGCATTGCAAGCTGCTGGAAATTCTGTCTCACTATCTTCCGAGATTCGGTGATTTTTCGTTTTTTCTAAATTGATAAAAAAGATCCAAAAAAATATTTTCTAAATACATTTTTGTGTCAAAATTCAAAATATAAAACTAAAAAAAAATATTTCTCTATATTTTTGAATTGAAAATTATAAGTTCCTAGGTCATTTCTGCAGTTCTGTTCACAATTCTGTTTCTGCCTTCCATTTCCTTTAATTTTCAAAAAAATATAAATTTTGTTTTTTTATTTTTTTAATTTTAGATCTGAGACCCAGACCTCGTGTTTTGTTATTTTCCACCAAAATTCGGAATTTTAGAGAGATTCATAGCTCAGAATTTAAATTATGAATTTAGGTTATTAAGAACTAGCTGAGCTGCTGGAATCTTCTAGCATGTGCTTTCCAACTTCCTTCTCAACTAAACTTTGTGTTAATCTGAATTCAAAAATTTAAAATCCAAGAATCTTTATCTGATAGCTATCCAAATAAATTTTATTTTGAATTTTTTATTTTTAAAATCTTAAATTTTGAATTTTCAAATTCAGGGTAGCTGGAGGTTAGTTGGAAGTTAAAATTTACATTTAAACCACTTTACTTCCAAGAACAAATTTTTTAATCAAATTTTGAAATTTAAATTTAAAATTTGGTTACTGTGATTTAGACTTCAAGATTTGAACTAACCAATTTAAATTTTTATTTTTAAAAAATTTGAAATTGGATTAAAATTTCTTGCATTTGTGCTAGGTATAGTGATTGTACTCATTGTTATGCTGAAATTGTGTGCATCCATTTTTAAAATATCCTAAGGGCATTCAATATTACATAAGGGAAGGAGGTCATTTCCTTTCCTTAGCCCAAAACAATCACCCACATTTGCATTGACCTAAACCCTAAAGTAAAATCAAGTAGGAACCTAAACTAGGGACACCCACGAGTCAGGTTTAAGTGCAAGGTAAGACAAAGTATTATTTGAGTTTGTACTTATTCCTTGAAATTGGTGTCTAAGGAAAGAGGTCAAATGGCAAACGCCTTAAGCGGACTTGCAGTTTTTAATTAGGACCTCACGAAAGTGAGGGGAGCCTCCCGCAACCCCACCTCTTACCTGGCCAGTGGACAGGATAATTACATTCTTAAGTAGTGCCTAGTTAAGTCTTGTATTCTTAAACTCTAGGTCTAGGAACCCTAGCATTAGGTGTTGCTTGCTTGTCCATTGAGTTGATTACCCTTGTACTGTGTCCTATAAGCTCTATCCACCATCAGTCTGTTTTTATCCATGGATCCTAATCTTGAATTCTTTTTGAAAACCCTGACTAAAAAGTTTGATACCATAAATGGGCAATTAGGGCAAATGAGAAAGGAATTAGGTCAAGTGAAGGACCATGTTGGGATACTTGAAGAGACCCCAATGATCCCCACCGAACCTGAATCACTTATGTCAATTCCTCGAGGTCCAAGAGTCCATCATTATGAGTTCACTACTAAATACAATTCAAGACGACTTCACCATGACTTCATAGAAGAAGCCCATATGATCCATGCTGAGCCTGAATCACCTAGTCCACCTCCCCTTGGTCCAATAGCCCAATGTCATGATCTCACCCCTGAGTATAACCCTAGATACCCCTACCAAGACTTTATAGATCAAAAGGAGAGAGTCTTTAGGAGCAATCGACCCCATGCACCCACTTTTGATGGAAACCCTGAGGTGTATGTCGATTGGGAAGAGAAAATAGATCAATACTTTGAAATTGATGAAATGTTGGAAGTAACAAAGTGTCAATTTGCCAAATCAAAGTTAGTCTGACATGCTAAAGCATATTGGGGAGAAGTTGAGCAAAAAGGTTATTATAGTGGGGATAAAATAAATACTTGGAGAGAAATGAAGAGTAAAATAAGGAAAAAGTACCTAGGTAAATATTATGAGCAAAAACTTTTAGACCAATGGTACAAATTAAGACAAGATGATACAACAGAATCTAATTATATTGCCAAATTTAATAAGTATGAGGGAGATGAAGAAGAGACTAAACTTATAGAAAAATTAGAGAAAAAATCTCTTGAACATATTGAAGAATTTAAGGATGAAATAGAATCTAAATCTTGTCCAACTAAGAAATTAAAGAAAGAATCCCCTGAACATGATGAAGAATTTAAGGAAGAAGTCTATGAAGCTGGGTCTTACTTAATGGATGAATATAAATAAGAACAATTGCTTGAGGATAAAATAATTACCCAGCCTAAGGAAATCAACAATGGGAATAATCAACCTAAAGAAGATGAAATCTAAGGACAAAACCATGGAAATCAATCTGAGGATAACATTGAAGATCTAAAATTAATTGATGTTGAAGGTTTAGATCTAGAGATCGATGAAGGATCACATATTGGGGTCTTGACCGTCAAAGAACAAAACCCTATGGATCAGCCCCAAGAAGCTGTAGAGCCCTTGAAAACCCTGCAAAATATTTTTCCTAATAATTTTTCTATCCCTGATTCCCCATTTCTAAACATCCACCATCCTGGTCCACCATTACGTTTCATTCACTCTTCTATTCCATCCGGCTGGGACATCCACCATACCATTGATATGTTCCCAGTGATATTCAATAGTTACTTTCTTAAGACTCTATGGCATATGTTGGGAGCCAAATTAAGATTTACTGCCACTTACCTGAAGATATGTGCAAGAGTCTTACAAGCCTTTAAGGGGAATATTGAAAATTAGGAGCTTTTGTTTCCTAGCTTAACAATAAAATTCAGTCCTTAGATAATAAAATCCATTTGAGCTTATATTTTGTTTTAGTATCATTTGAATTTGTTTTGTCATTTGGTGTCATCCATGCATAAGTCTATCGAATCATATGCACAACATCTTAGGGATTTCCACAGAGAGATTAGCAAGAAAATCCAAATAAGCAATGAGAGCTACAAGCATATGGCTGATCTTCATAAAAGGGTCAAAGAATTGCAAGTAGGGGACTTTATGATGATCAGGCTAAAACCTGAACAGTTTCCACCGGAAACTATGAAGAAACTCCATGCCCATGGTGCAGGTCCTTTCAAAATAATAAAAAGAATATGACCTAATGCTTATGTGCTAGACCTACCCTCTGACTTTGGCATTAGCCCTACTTTTAATATCTCAGATCTGGTAGGATACAAGAAGCCCACAATGATTCCCAGTGAGTTCCTAGAACCTGATCCATCCCTAGAGAGTGAACCAACCCCAGAGTATCCACCAGCCACACTACCAAAGCGAGGAGAAAAAATTGAAAGGGTCATAGTTGACAAGATTGTCACTACCCGGAATAAAGATTACCAACGATACTTGGTCCATTGGCAAGGCAGACCTAATTCTGAAGATTCATGGATCACTCAAGAAGAACTACAAAGGATTAATCCAGATCTGCTTGAATACTACCAAAGCCTAAATAATCCATACTCGTTAGGGCCGAGTTCTTTTCACCCAGGGAGAATTAATGAGGACATTGGCAAGAGGAAGAAATTACAAACTAATGATCTTTGGTTGTAGTCCCATTTCTTTTTTTCAGGTTTCCACAAAATCATGAAGCATCTTTCGAAGAACCCAATTTTATAAAGCAAATTGAAGACCCTTCTCCAAGCCCATGGGCCGACCAAGCCTTGACGAAATTCTCTACCATGAAAGCCTACTTGGAGACGAAATTTTAAAGACCATGTGGAAGGATGAAATAAAGTCAAGTGTTGCAAGGAAATAATGCCACATGGAATTTCCATAATTCTCTTGTTAGGATTAGTTGTTAGGATTAGTTGCTAGAAAAACTAATCTTGTAATTAGCTACCAACTAAACAAGAATTAGTTGGTCCCTTAATCATCTTCCTTGGCCTATAAATAGGGACCAAGGCCCCCCTCTTGTAAGCATGAAGTAATTTGAATGAATGAAATTTTCTGGTTTGAGTTCTCTTCCATCTTGCCTAGTTCTCTTGAGTTCTTCCTAGAATTTTGAGTGCTTTCTTGGATTTTCTTTGGAGTGTTGAGTTTGATCCTAAATTGGAGTGAGTGCTTTAAGTTTTGGAGTGCCATAGTTCCATTTCCAAGTTCTTCTACACAAGATCCAAATAGCCCAAGAAGAGGAGGAAGTGCTGCCCAAAAAATTCCAGCAATTCTCTTCACTTCTCTTATTAATTCCTTCATTTTTCCTCCATTTCTTTAAATTTTGACCTCACCTTGACTCTTTGCAGGTTCTTCTTGGTGATTTGAAGACAAAGATGAAGGCTCCATGCCAAGGATCCAAGCTCCAATGGTGAATCCAAGAAGGGAGTGGAGATCTTGCCTCTAGCCTTCAATTTTTTTGAGTGGTGAGTGTTACCCTTCCACTTGAGCTTAATTTCTCTTCATTGTTGGGAAGAAAACCTCTTGATTCTTAGATCTGAGGTCATTAAAGGTTGCTTAGCCTAGTTGAGGGTTTCTATGCCCTTGGATCCTATCTTTTATTTTTTTTGAAAGGAAGCTTGCACAAGGGTGTCAGATTTTTTGCTCACCTAGTCTCTAGCTCGAATTTCTTCGTCCCTTCCACCCATGAATTCGGCTATATTTGGAGCTCTAATGCTGATATATTATTGCTAGGTAAGTAGATCACATCCCCACACACCCATTTCATCAAATTCATCCCCCATCAAATCATGTCTTGTAGGTTTTCATGAATCAATTCGATTGGCTTCATGAGTCAATTAGGAAGCTAGTTCGAATTGGTAACTTAGGTCAGCTCAATTTGACCTAATTAGGTCAAATCGAGTTTGATTGGATCGAATTGGCTTGGACCTAGACCTACTGCAAGCTAGATGTGGAACCCAAAGGATCACACACATTAGGAAATTGGCCTAGAAAGTTAATTGATATTTTATTAGGGTCAAGGGATCCTAATTGGTTAGCTAGATTATATACTAGCATAGGTAAGCTAACCTAACTCCTAATCCAATTGAATTGGGTCTATAAGGTTGCATAATGGGCTAACCAATTTCAGGAAATCCTAAATTGGGTTGAGTCCAAAGTGGGGTAGTAATTATCTGGTTTTATCCAAATTTATTAAGCCTTTATCTTATTTATTTGAAGAGTCCTAAGTTGAAGGGACTCTTGGTGCCAATTGGATTATGTGTGAGATTAAATGGTGCGCTGAAGGACCTAGAGTCCTTCTGCTTATGGGAATTGGTTTCCACATGGAAGAAGACATCCCTAGCCTTATCCCATAACTAATTGCATTGGCTTATTACCGGTGGAAAGAAGGAATGGGCAGTGTGGAATTGGCATGCACAAGTGAAGGGTTGCGTCCCTTCATTGTTGCCGCAATATTTCAAACCAAGAGTCCTTCTTCATGAAGGGACTTGATCTCTTGGATAAGCCATTTTATTTTCATTTCATCTAAGAATCCTATCAGCTGGTTACATGCCACATGGCATAAGGACAAAGAGTCAATATAATCTAGAGAATTCATATAAGCCTTTTGGTGCAAGAAGGGTCTTGACTTTTCAAGATAAGACTCCTTCTTCATGAAGGGTCTTATATGAGCTATTGTTTGACAGATCAAAGGCTGATGAAGAGCCATATTTGGCGCCCCTTCATCTCCTATTTACAGCCTTCAGTGTTTATGCCAAAGGCATCATAATTATTCTTTCTTTCTTACACTCTTACACTCTGCCACTTTATCCTCCTTATCTCTTCCTTCCCTTATTAGGACATAGGTCTTTCTTTAAGACAAGTCTGCCATTCTAAGACAAGGGCTTAGGAAGAGAACTAGAAAGTGATAAAGAGAGTAAAGAAAGGTTTAGGAGAGGGCTAAGAGTGTTCTACTGGAGAGCAAGGGTCTGAGCAAGGAAGGAGAGGTTGCCAAAGGAAGAAAGGCCATCAGAAGAGTTCCAGTGGATTAAGCAACCAACTAAGGAGTGGTTCCTAGATTCAATTCCTATGTGGATCACCTTTGGAGGGCATGCAATTGTGTGCCTAGTGGAAAGATGAAGAAATTAGCATTCCAGGTATTTTTCCAAGCTTTGTTTGAATGACTTGTTAATTGTAATGAATAAGTGATCTTGGGCTTAGGGTTTCTAGTTGTTGGAGTTTCAAAATGAATTTTTTTTTTGAAATCCATTCTTCCGTTGTGCCACCAAAACCCAACGGTGGTATTAGGGCCCCCTTATTTCATTCAATTAATGATCAATTGAATTATTGAATGCTTATGTGATAAAAAATATGATCATATATGGTAATCATATTTTGATGCATGCCACTAATCAGGGGTCAATGATAATTTGATCATGTATAAAAATCATAGTATGATGCATACTATTGAAAGATTATATGATAGTGAATATTATCATGTATGATGCATGTAATTAGTAATGATTGCTTACTATGCTATGAAGCAATGCATGATTATTCAAATTACATATGAGATATGTTATATCATAGTAACTGCTTCGGATTGGGTTAGTCACCTTGGCCCTCCAGTCATAAGAGTTAATTAGAGTTTCATGACCCTCTCATCCCATTCAATGAGGTCTCCTATGGCGTGTTGGGGTGCTACTATGGCCATATCCCATGAACAAGTGAGGTGAACGGATTGATATTTTAATCATGCTTATGTTATGCATATTAGGAATAATATGCTTGATTGTTGGAATGAATGTTATGTTGACATGATTAAGTAGGATATGTTTGAGACCACTAAAAGCCCTCATAATTAAAATATTTAGTCATAGTGTAAGTTAGTCAAGAGGCAAAATTCATTTAGGGTTATATGATTAGTCAATTGGTGTTTAGGCAAGTGGTTCTGGGAAGGTAAAGGGAATGAGGTTTTTTAATTGGTTCCATTGTCTGACCTGACCAATTAATTTGGTATCTAAGGAAAGCAACGAGAGGACCCCCTCATCTCTTCCACTTACCTGGCCAATTTGGCTATATCTGGACCTTAAATTGAATATGCCAATTAAATTAGCACACTATAGTTTGCTTTCCTTTATGCTAGGTATAGTTCATATTAACAACTATAGTAGGTTTGTTGTGTAACACAAGGCCTACCCTAGTGTTAAATATGAATTATCTTAGTACATTTTAATGCTTTATAGTATGTTTGGTAGTATTGCTTTGTTGTGTAACACAAAGGCAATATTATTCAAACATGTCTATATGAAAATGAAGGGTCTGACTAAACTAAGATATTATAGTTTGTTATGTAATACAAGACTATAAGTGTCTTAAAGGCATTTCATTTGTTGAGAATTTCATGAGTTGCAATTGGAAAGAAATTCCTACCTTTGAACACATGAGTGTTTGTTGTGTAACACAAGGCACTTATAGGGAATTGGGATCTCAACCCCACCAAAGAAACCTGGTAAGGTTTCTCGCATACCATAGGTGAGGGTTATGGTATTCGAATAAAATAGTGGGAGACATAATTAGATATGAAGTCCTTATCTAGTTGTGAATGTCATCTTGAGTGGTCTACTTATACTATCCTTTATAATAGGTTTTATTATGGCTTCAAATTTATCATTGTGGGGCATTTTAGATGCCAATAAGTTGACCAGTCCTAATTATGTGGACTAGTTGAGGAACCTGAGGATAGTATTAATTCAGGAGAAGCTTTCTTATATTCTTGATTCTTCGGATCTAGAGCCGAATGGAGAGGATGCTTCTGAGGAGTAAAGGGCCACACATAAAATATGGCTAAATGATAGCATGATTGTCAGGTGCATCATGTTGGCCTCAATGAGTAATGAGCTTTAGAGGCAACATGAAGAGATGGAACCTCAGTTCATATTGCTTAATCTTAAGGAGCTTTATGAAGAGCAAAGTAGGGTTGCTCAGTACGAGATATCGAAGTAGTTGTTCTGTGCATGCATGAGTGAGGGTTCATCAGTTCAAGCCCATGTTTCAAAAATGATTGACTTAATCACCTGATTAGGTCAATTAGGATTTGTAATGGATGGTGAACTCAACCAGGACTTGATCTTGCAATCACTCCTGAATTCCTTCTCTCAGTTTATTTTAAATTATCATATGAACAAACTGAATACTTCTTTGCCTAAGCTTCTTAACACGCTTAATATAGCAGAGAGCCGTTCTAAGGGAGATAAGGCTCATCTTCTTCTTGTTGATGGGAAGAAGAAACAGGCATCAAAGAAGGGTTTGAAAAGGAAATTCAACCCTAAAAGGAGCATCCAGAAGAAGAAGAAAGCAAAGAAGGCTATTAATGATGGAGCCTGATTCCATTGTGGCAAGCAGGGCATTGGAAGAAAAATTGCAAGACATATCTTGCAAGTGTGAAAAAAGATGCTGGAGGAGCATCTAAAGGTTTGTACATGATACAAACAAATTTATCATTGAGTACTTCTATTTCTAATTCATGGATATTGGATACTGCATGTGGGTGTCAAATCTGTAAGTCATTATAGGGACTCCACAAAATTAGAAGTCTAAAGAAAGGTGACTTCAAGCTATATGGTGCAAGTGGTGATGCCATGTACGCTGAAGCTGTGGGCACCAAACTTCTATTATTACCTTCGGGTAATGTATTAAAGTTTAAAGAATGTTACTATATTCCAAATGTTGTAAAAAATATTATTTCTATACCCTTGTTATTACAAGGATTTGAAATAAGTGTAAAGAGGAGTGGCTGCTCTATTCTTTATTCTAATAAAATATTTGGACATAGTTATTTTATTAATGATCTTTTAACTTTAGAACTTAATGATAAAATATTACTTATTGATAACAAGAAAAGAAAGAGAGATAATGTCAATATCACATTTATCTGGCATTGTCGATTTGTTATATCAGTGAGTCAAGAATAAACAAGTTAGTCAAAGATAATTACTTTAATCCTTATGATTTTCAATCATTAGAAACTTGTGAGTTTTGTCTCAAAGGTAAAATAACTAAGTCTCCATTCACTGGACATGGAGATAGGGCAACTGAATTATTAGGTCTTGTACATACTGATATATGTGGACCTATGACAACTTAGGCCAGAGGTGGATACTCTTATTTTATCACATTTATTGATGACTTATCTAGGTTTGGACATGTGTATCTAATGAAACACATGTCCAAAGTCTTTGATAAATTTAAAGAGTATCAAAGTATGGTTGAGAAACAAATTGGATATAGTATTAAAATTCTTCATTCTGATTGAGGAGGAGAATACTTGTCTAGTGAGTTTCTAAACCATCTTAAGGACAAAGGCATAATCTCTGAATGGACTCCTCCTTATACACCCCAATTAAATGGTATGGTAGAAAAAAAAATCGCATCTTGTTAGACATGGTGAGGTCCATGATGAGCTTCACAAATCTTCCTATTTCCTTCTGGGGATATACCTTGGAAACTACTGCTTATATTTTGAACTAGGTACCATCAAAGTTAGTGACTAGCACTCCATATGAGGCATGGAATGGAAAAAGACCAAATCTTAAATACTTGAAGATTTGGGGTTGCTATGCTTTTGTCAAGAATAATTTTGGACATAAGTTAAGTGCTAGGGCTGATAAATGCAGGTTTGTTGGTTATCCCAAAGAGGGTATTGGATACCTCTTTTATCATACTACTGAACAAAAGATATTTGTCAGTAGACATGCTACATTCTTGGAGCAAGAATTTATCCAAGAAAGAAGTAGTGGAACAACACTTGAACTTAGTGAAGTTCAAAACCAACAACCAATTCCTGAAGAGTCCTTAAATGAAATTCCTCAACCAAAGGTTCTTGTTGATCAGGAACAACCACAACATGCACCTTTTCTCCAAAGGTCAGAGAGGGTGCGGGGTGCACCTCTCAGATATGGCTTTGTCATTGGAAATGACAATGAGGCCAGTATCATTTAGGATGATGATCCTGTGACTTATACGAAAGCTATCGAGAGTAGAGACTCTGATAAATGACTGAATGCCATGAAATATGATATGGACTCCATGTATTCCAATCAGGTTTGGACCTTGGTAGATCCACCTAAAGGAGTTAACCAAACAGGGTGTAAATGGGTCTTCAAAAAAAAGATTAGAGCAGATGGCCAAGTAGATACCTACAAGGCCAGGCTAGTGGCAAAAGGTTTCAAACAAAGGCATGGTATTGACTATGATGAAACTTTTTTACCAGTAGCAATGCTCAAGTCCATAAGGATTTTGCTTGTAATAGCAGCATACTAAGATTATGAAATCTGGCAGATAGATGTAAAGACTGCTTTCTTCAATGGATATCTTGAGGAAGAAGTCTATATGTCACAACCAGAAGGGTTTGTCTCAAGTGGGAGACCAAACCAAGTATGCAAACTTAAAAAATTCATATATGGTTTAAAGAAATCATCCAGAAGTTGGAACATCCATTTTGATGAAGCAATCAGAGAGTTTGGTTTCATTAAAAATGTAGATAAACCTTGTGTGTATAAAAAGATAAATTGGAGTGCAATTATCTTTTTGGTTCTGTATGTCGATGACATACTTATCATTAGGAATAATATCCTAATGTTACAATCGGTCAAAACTTACCTATCATCAAAGTTTCTCAAGAAGGATTTGGGAGAGGCATCCTATATATTAGGGATAAAGATATATAGAGATAGATCTAAGAGGGTGCTAGGCTTATCCCAATCTAGGTACATTGACTTAATGTTGAAGAGATTCAACATGGATGGAAGTAATAAGAGTTACTTACCAATGAGTTAAGGCATACATCTCTCCAAGAAAATGTCTCCTAAGACATCAGAAGAAAGAGAGAGGACGGCTATGATTCCTTATGCTTTGGGTATAGGATCAATTGTGTATGCCATGTTATGTACCAGGCTTGATGTTGCTTATGCCTTGGGCATAGTAAGCAGGTTCTAGGCAAATCCAGGAGGGGATGATTGGAAAGCTGTGAAAAAATATTCTTAAGTACCTAAGAAAAACTAAGGATGTTTTTCTCCTATATGATGGATCAGAATTGAAACTAGAAGCATATACAGATTCTAGTTTTCAATCAGATCCAGATGATAGCAAATCCGTATCATGGTATGTCTTCACCCTATATTGTGGTGCAGGGAGTTGGAAGAGTACAAAGCAGTCGACTGTAACTGACTCAGTCATTGAGGCAGAATACATAGCTGTAAGTGAAGCCATGAAGGAAGCTATCTAGATGAAGAAATTCATCATGGAATTGGGCATGGTTCCTAAAATACAACAACTAGTGCCACTATATTATGATAACTCTAGAGCTGTTGTGCAAGCTAAGGAACCAAGGTCTCATCATAAGTCTAAGTACATCCTAAGACGTTTCCCCTCGTTCGAAAAATTATAGGAAGACAAGATGTTGTCATCGAACGAGTTGATACAAAGAACAATATAGTAGACCCATTCACTAAAGCACTACCTCAGTAGTAGTTTGATCGCCACTTAGATTGTATGGGTATAAAATGCAAGGGTGATTGGCTTTAGTACAAGTGGGAGATCGAAAAAAAAGTATCCTAAAAGCCTATCTTTGTAAGGATATTTTTTGTAATCTTTCAACTCTTGTATGACATTATTGTATTAATAAAAGGCATTATGTTTCATCATACTGCTGTGTCTTATTTAAAGATTATGATGAACCCCGTAGGTTAGGGCAAAAAAATTAGGGTTATGATGGAGATCAAAATAGTGAGACCTAAGTTCCTATAAACCCTAATCTAAAATGTTCCTAGTCGTTGGATCATCGATTCAGGGATCGATGCTTCCAAAAAAGATTAGCTTATCCTATATATGCTCGATGGAGAGGGTGGTTGGTCTCACAGCTACTTGTGTAAAGATACTAATACAAGGATAAGGGTGCTCATTAGGATATGAGTTCATTGAACTGATCCACACTGAGAATATCTTATAGAAGTCTTACTGCTTGTCAAGAAATAATTCTTATAGTGGGAGTTGTGCAAGTGATCTTTTGATTTGAGATCACCATGATTCCTTATGCACACTAAGCCATATTTTGGTTCATACTCATTCATGACATTGAGTCATGTACGGGATGTTCTCAGATATGTTGGAAGGTATATGAAGGATGTGAGTGGATTAATAAGGATTCGATCATTCCTAGTAAGAGGGAGTATTATCCCAAGTAATCTCTTCGATTGATGACTCAGGGAGTCTATGATCAAAGTAGGATGAGATTAGAAGTGTTTTCTAATCAGTCATCAGCAAAGTCTTCATTATCGAATTAAGATTCGAAATGACAAAGTACTAGGGTTTGACAATTATCCATACCCCTTATTTATTCGAGATAAAGGAAGATCGAAAGATTAAGTTGCACGGTAACTTTTTACTGAAGGATATTTTGGTACTTTTCATAAAATTTCTCATCTTCTAAGTAGGCATGACACGTTACTAGACATCAACATGTCTTATAGGTTTTCATGAATCAATTCGATTGGATTTATGAGTCAATTCGGAAGCTAGTTTGAATTGGCAACTTAGGTCAGCTTAATTTGACCTAATTATGTAAAATAGGGTTCGACTGGATCGAATTGGCTTGGACCTAAACCTATTGCTGGCTAGAGATGGAACCCAAAGGGTTACACACATTAAAGAATTGGCCTAAGGAGTCAATTGGTATTTTATTAGGATCATGGGATCCTAATTGGTTAGCTAGATTACATGCTAGCATGTGTAGGCTAACCTAACTCCTAACCTAATTTAATTGGGTCTATAGGGTTGCATAATGGGCTAACTAATTTGAGAGAATCCTAGATTGGGTTGAGTCCAGTGTAGGGCAGTAATTATCTAGTTTTATCTAGATTTATTATGTTTTTATCTTATTTATTTGAAGAGTCCTAAGTTGAAGGGACTTTTGGCACCAATTGGATTATACGTGAGATTAAATGGCACGTAGAAGGACCTAGAGCCTTCTGCTTATGGGAATTGGTTTCCATGTGTAATAAGATATCCCTAGCCTTATCACATGACTAATTGCATTGGCTTATTACCGGTGCAAAGAAGGAATGGGCGTGTTGAGATTCCTAGGCACTGATCCCACTTGTTGGGAGATCTAGACCAACACCTATACGCAGCAGAAGCAACCTATTCTTGGATTCGAGATTCACATAAGGAAACAGAAGAAAGTTATAAGAGAAAAAGAGAGATTGCTTTATTAATCCTTTAGAGAAGAACCTCCTTACAAGACAACAAGACCCACATGGCACCCCTTCTGAAACCCCAGAAGCTTTTCGCCGTCCCGCACGTCTTCTCTCTTGCAGGCTTCATGCCGCAAGAACCCACGCACGGCCATGCATGGACAATACCTCAATGTGCATCCCTTCCTCTCTGAAACCCGAGAAGAAGCTCCACACTACGAACAATACCTCATGTAGGATCCCTTCTCCAAAGCCCCGTGATGTACCCTCATGGACCAAGCCCTCCACGTGATATCTCCTTTATGTGCACCGCTCTGAAGCCCTGCACCGTGGCCTCCTTGAATACTAGGAGGTCTCCACCTATGGACTCCCTCATGCAGGTTTTCATGGCCAAGTCCCCATGTGGACTCCCTTTACATGGCCTCCCTCCATGCAAATGATGCCATCTTGGACCATGAGCCAAGCCTCACAGTCCTCTCAAGATCGTGGATGCCCCAAAGGGGCGCTCTCCCATGGATGCCTTTCAAAACCAGAGAGAGATCCAAATTCTCAATGCCTTCTATTAAATAACACATGGGGCGTGTGGTTTTCTCATATTGGGCATCAACCACTTCTTGGTTTCTTGGACTTCTTGGGCTAACAACTTATTGAATCTGTTAGGACTCACTCACATGGGCGATTAGGACTTGGATGGTCCAATAACAAACTGGTTAGAACACCTCACATAGTTGGGCTTCCTAATTGGTTACAACAAACAAACTAACCAACCAACTGGCTAACTTCCTAACCAACTTAACAAACCTGGGCCCAACTCCAAAACCTACAAATCGGGTTATGTTACAATCTCTCAAAAAACTCTCCCTCTAAGCCCATATGAAAATACTAATCCTTTTGGGTCAAACCCCTTGACCCAACATGCCGTGATCCAAATTGACTTAGAGTCATGGGAAAAATCTCAAAATATCGCTGGAACACCTCTAGGATAGCTTCGGACATGCCCCAAAGCTCAGGGATCACCTCCAGCATCCCTGCCATGGCCGTCCAAGTCTCTCCAAGGCTTAGGAGCACCATGCTAAACCATACAATCTCCACCTTGGTGCCTCTAAGCCTTGACAAACCTAGCAATGTTCTACTATACAACACCGCTGTAATTGCATATCCTGACAACTCCTTATGCAGATCTCCTTGCCTCTGCCAATATCTTTTAGCTGCTAAATTCACTTGGAGGCCTTTGGGATGACCACCACCATAGTCGAAGACCCTTTCTTGCATCCTTGCACCATGATTGTAGCCTTCCTTCTGCTTGGCAGCTGCATCAGTCTTTTCCTTGGACTTTCCTAGAGAGAACACATCGAATTTGAGCCAGCACTTGCTATAACTGGAGTTCTACCTGACACCATCTCCTGAGAGCCATGCCAATCTATGCACACTCTGCTCCGCCTGGCTAAGTGCACCCCTGGTGCTCGTGTTAGGACCTGGCCAGTATCCCTATACCTCCCGCTCTGACCTCATGTCGAATCTTGCTTACTCATGAAACCACCTCTCCCCGGTGCTCCACCTGAAACTAAAGTCTCTCTGATGCCATAGAAAGAAATCCTGAGGCCAGCCACTCAACGCTGCCCTACTGAGCATGCGCCTGAACCTTGTACCCAGTCATTACCTCCTCGGACCCTTCATAACCAGCAAACCCCACTGAGACCATTTTAGATATACTGTACCCTGCAGGCTCCTCTAGAGCTTAAGAGCTCATCCCAACTCCTCTAATCTAGTGACTGAACCTGAGAAAATTGAGCTTTTCCTTTCTCCATCCTTGACAAGCTTTGCGTGACCGTCTGTACCCTTCCTGCTATCTCCAAAGCTGGTATCTACCCATCGAAGCCACCTCGCCTCCCTAGCTGGAACATCAACCCCTGCTCCATAGCTCCTGAGACTCATGCTCCACCACACTCCTAACCTTAAATTTATGTCTTCTTGCTCTATCCTTGTGACTGCAACACCAACCTGTGCTTCTGTAGTGCACCTAGACAGCTGTGCAAACCTAATGCCAATGTTAGACCTCTTCGGCAAAGCCTCCTTCTTCTTTGAATCCTCGAGCCTTGCTCTGATACCAATTATTGAGATTCCTAGGCACTAATCACACTTGTTGGGAGATTCAGACAAGCACCTATATGCAGTAGAAGCAACCTGTTCTTGGATTTAAGATTCACACTAGAAAATATAAGAGAAATATAGAAGAAAAAGAGAGATTGCTTTATTAATCCTTTGGAGAAGAATCTTGTTACAAGACAACAAGACCCACATGGCACCCCTTCTGAAACCCAGAAGCTTCTCACCATCCTACATATCTTCTCTCTTGTAGGCCTCATGTCCCAAGAACCCATGTATGGCCATGCACATACAATACCTCAACGTGTATCCCTTCCTCTTTGAAACTCAAGAAGAAGCTCCACCCTGCAGACAATACCTCATGCAGGATCCCTTCTCCAAAGCCTCGTGAGGTACCCTCATGGACCAAGCCCTCCATGTGATATCTCCCTCACGTGTGCCTCTTTGAAGCCCTCCACCATGGCCTTCTTGAAACCTAGGAGGTCTCCACCTACGAACTCCCTCATGTAGGTTCCCACGGCCATGTCTCCCATGCAGAAAGTCCCTCCACGTGGCCTGGCCCCAGAGGGGGTTGCTCCAAGATCTCAGCCCCTCATAGTCACTCCATGATTGTGAGGTGTCTTCACGCAGATTTCCTCCTTGGAATCTTGAGCCAAGCCCCATGGTCTAAGGGTCTTTACACTCCTCTTGGTCGGCCTCTCTCCAAATCGAGAGACCCAAAAGGGGTTGGCCCCTCTTGGACGCTCTTCCAAGATCACGCACGTCCCCTATCTAATTTATAGGCACATGGGGCGATGAACTTCTTGTCTCCTTGGGCATCTACCATCTTGGACTTCTTGGGCTAATAACTTCTTGAATCCATTAAGACTCAATTACATGGGCGGTTAGGACTTGGATGGTCCAATAACAAACTGGTTGAACACCTCACATGGTTGGGCTTCCTAATTGGTTACAACTAACCAACTAACCAACCAACTAGCTAACTTCCTAACCAACTTAACAAACTTGAACCCAACCCCATAACCCACAAACTGGGTTATGTTACAATCTCTCAAAAAACTCACCCTCTAAGCCCATATGAAAATACTAATCCTTTTGGGTCAAACCCCCTAACCCAATATGCTGTGATCCAAATTGACTCAGAGCCTTGAAAAAAATCCCAGAAATTCCTTGGAACACCTCCAGGATAGCTGGGACACACCCCCAAGCTCTAGGAATTGCCTCCAGCATTCCTGCCATGGCCTCTCAAGTCTCTCCAAGGCTTGGGAGCACCACGCAAAACCCTACAGAGCGGTGAGGAATTGGCATGCACAAGTGAAGGGTTGCGTCCCTTCATTATTGCCATAATAATTCAAACCAAGAGTCCTTCATGAAGGGACTTGATCTCTTGGATAAGCCATTTTGTTTTCATGCCATCTAAGAATCCTATCAACCGGTTACATGCCACATGGCATAAGGACAAAAGGCCAATATAATCCAGAGAATTCGTATAAGCCTTTTGGTGCAAGAAGGGTCTTGACTTTTCAAGATAAGACTCCTTCATGAAGGGTCTTATATGATCTATTGTTCGACAGATCAAAGGCTGATGAAGAGCCAATTTGGCACCCCTTCATCTCCTATTTACAGCCTTCAGTGTTTATGCCAAAGGCATCATAATTATTCTTTTTTTCTTACACTCTTACACTCTGCCACTTTATCCTCCTTATCTCTTCCTTCCCTTATTAGGACATAGGTCTTTCTTTAAGACAAGTCTGCCATTCTAAGATAAGGGCTTAGGAAGAGAACTAGAAAGTGATAAAGAGAGTAAAGAAAGGTTTAGGAGAGGGCTAAGAGTGTTCTACTGGAGAGCAAGGGTCTGAGCAAGGAAGGAGAGGTTGCCAAATGAAAAAAGGCCATCAAAAGAGTCCCAGTGGATTAAGCAACCTACTAAGGAGTGGTTTATAGATTCAATTCCTATGTGGATCACCTCTGGAGGGTATGCAAATGTGTGCCTAGTGGAAAGAAGAAGAAATTAGCATTCCAGGGATTTTTCCAAGCCTTGTTTGAATGATTTGTTAATTATAATGAATAAGTGATCTTGGGCCTAGGTTTTCTAGTTGTTAGAGTTTCAAAATTAATTTTTTTTTGAAATCCATTCTTTTGCTGTGCCACCAAAACCCAACACAAGGTTCCTGGAGTTGTGCTTGCTACTAGGTTAACTATTGTCGAATGCAAAGATGGGTCATGATTGAAGAGGAACTAAATGATGAGATAGATGATCAACGCCCCTTGTCCAACTCCTTCCTCTAACTGGTACAATCATAGCTCAATGACTGCAGTGCCTACCATTTCCAATATCTCCCACACCAAGGTTAGTGTTCATTTGCATGCCCTTGATGTAGTTGGAGTGCCCATCTAGGAGAGAACCCTTCCATCAAGAAGGAGAACTCGATACTTACATCGAAGGGAGTCAGTTATGGCTGCACCACCCTTCCACTCACTCAAACCCTAGGAAGACTTGGTAATGATATATTTCCTTGGCCCTCTATTTATGAGGTGCTAGGGGAGAGACCGCCATGCTAATGGCCAAGCAATGTTTGACAAGTATCTTCATCACATCAACCAGGTGCTTGCTCTTCCCCAAGATCAAAAGATGAAGTGTCAAATACTCCATCCAAGGTTAACATCCCCTCAGGGGGTAGCACATTTATGCTCTCTATTCTCCCATCAAAGCGACACTATGAATGCACCAGTTTCTCCTCAAAGGTCATGCCCAGTTAGAGTCTCCTCTTAGGGATTAGGTCTACATCAAGTGGTGCACCGTGCCATATTGCACCCTAGATTGGGGGCAAGTTAAATCTCCTCACCTCCCCCTAGAAGGAAATTAGATGCTGAGAACCCAGAGGTATCTCAAGATTCTTGCAAAGGTATTCCCCTGGTGACAACACATTGAGTATACACAGAATATCGCAGAGAAGTAAAATTAAAGAAGAAGCAAAGTGAATTCTTTATTAATCTAGAGAATGTACATACCAAGCATTGAGTTCCTCTATAAGCCTTGCTCTCTCAGCCCTCAAAATCCTCACTCTCTCTTCTACAGAGATGTTTGCTAGAACAAGAGCCTGATCATCGATCTAATCTCCGATAGTGGCCACAAAGTATCACCATGCAACATGCAAAAGCCTAGGTCAGAGTTGGTGGCCACTACAAGGATATCCTAAGGAATTGAACCCCGATGACCTACTTCAGCTCACAGTATGGAGCCTGGGTCATCTCTCTAGCATGGCTCTTAAGTGGTCAGCCTCAAGCAGAGACTCAAATAGCTCTAATTGTACTTTAGCTAAGCACCACACAGCCTCACTTCTAACTAAAAGGATGATGATTTAGAGAAAATTTCTCTTGTAGTAGATCTACATGATCTTGTTAGACCATCCTACCATCTGTAGGCCTTCTCCCAGCTACCTCGCCTTCTATAGGCCAAACTGCTTCACCTTCTTCTACACTAGCCTCACCGATAGCACTAGATAGCTCATTAGGTCGTGAGAGCCTTTCTCGCTAGTCTCTCCCTTTTCACTAGTTAGCAAAGGGTGGGAAAGGGAACACAAGTCATGTGTTTCATTACCAGTAGTCATCTAACCCCCTAGTCAGTGGGGCTCCCTGATTTGTCAGTTTTTGTCTAGGTGCCTTGGCTAATGATGGCCCCTAGAGGTGCTCCAGATGCCTAAGTGTCACTTCTCCTTAACCTCGCCATCTCCTAGTAAGTGGCTTGCAGCTCATCCTATAATTCCTTGTCTCTCATAGATAAGCTATCGAGCTCCTGTGCAAGGGTTTGATAAGCCTTTTCAACCATCCTTCGCTCCTGTTCTGCCAAAGCCTAGCCTTCCTTAGTGGCATTCCATGCTTCCCCTATGTAGTTAGCAATGGAATTTTCCAGTGCCTAAGTGTAGAAACCTACCTGTAATATCAAAAGTGTTAGTATCTAGCAAAGGTTGTGACTACGACTCTCAAGAGATGTGCCATCTACCGTTATCGCATAATGATGCAGGGATGCTAGCAACTCCACTAACATGCATTGCGATGCCGCAACATCGACAGGAGGGGTAGCATTCAGCACTAGCTCTACAGCCTTCACGATGTCCAAGCTAACCCCTGGTCATCCAATAGAGGGTAGGTACCCTGATTGGGGACACTGAGTAGTAGGATCAATAGTTGCTTGCACCTCCTTTATGAATGCTGGATGCTTAGACAAAACCCATGATGCCTCTACCACTATTAAGTGAAAGTAAAAAATGTGGTTGCAGGTGCCTACGCTAAGCATGCAATAGCACAGGAAGCAGGTAAATATTTTAAAACATTTTTAAAATAAATGCAAAAAGTACCTGCTCCGCACAGGATCTAGCATATGCATGTATTGGCATGATACAGATCATATAATATTTATAAACAATTTTATAAATCCAGATCTACACATGCAGGAAAATAAAACCCAAAAACATACCTTATTCCCAGCTGGAATAAGTCTGGGATAAACCAGGAATAGACTGGAATAACTGGAATAAAGTTATTCCAGTCGTCTTCCACCTTGGGCTGAAAACTGGGCTTCCGAAAAGTCCCCGGAACGCCACCTTCCGGACCTCCGATCGCTCCCAAATTTGAGCTGTAGATTCTTAAGGAAGTCCTCTTCGATTTGGCACTAGTTTCTGCAAGAAAAACTAAGCCAATAAATCGTAAAAATTCACCAAAGTCTGCTGCACGAAAATGGCAGCAGAACAGAGTAGCTGTCTTCGACGTTGGATTTCAGGCAACTGGAGCGATCCCGGCTCGCGTGGTTTGCTTCGAGGAGTAGAAGAATACTCCCTCTAGAGGGGAGACACGCCCGGGGCTCTCCGATCCCTCTCCACGCGCGGTGCTAGCCGCCGGAAGATGGTTCACGGTCACAGGTTGCTGCAGCAAAACATAATTGCTGCAGCAGGGATTTTTGAGCACTCAAATGGTGGGAAGAATCTTGGTTTCTCTCCTTTACAACACTCCCAAAACCCAGCACTCAAGGAGTATTACAATGGATCAGGTCTTCAGCCCCTTCAAATGGAGGAACAGCCCTTTACACGGTGATACTCTCTTCTCATGGTGTCACTCCAACAACTCAAAACAGAGGACGGTAGCTGTTGTTTTTAAAACTCTCAACCCCGACAACAGGGGACGCAGTGTTGGATTATAAAGGCTGTAGAGGGGATGAGGGAGATGGAGAGACGGGAGTGGAAGAGAGAGCCGGTTTCCAAATTCCCATTAACAAAAATTTAAACGGGATAAAAGCCATTAACAAGGGTTTTAAGAGGATGTTTTGGCCTTCGGTTTTTCTCCCAACGTTTGGCTTTCCTCCAAATGCATGGGAGTTGCGTGTAACCATTTACACGGAGAATTAAAACACCGGTTCAAAAGAAACCGGTCCAACCAATAAACCTTGGTTCAATCTCTATTAAACCAAGCCATTGGTTCAATCCTATTGAACATGGTCCAAGCCCAATTAAAAATTGGGTCAATTGGTTCACAACCAATTGGAGGCCGAAACGAACTCCGAATCAGTTCAAAACTGATTCAGAAAAGTCCTGGCACAGTGCTAATCAACCCGGAACAATTTTCGGTTGACTCAGACAAGGGCATGATGAGGAAAATGAGTGCTCAAAAATACTACTGTGACCATGAAACCGAGATGATTCCCAATCGTATTCGGTATCCGGATCAGAGAGTTATCTTCTGTGGCGTGTGACCTCATAGGTTCGAACCTAAACGGTAGCACTAGAACCATTCTAGTACCAGCATAGGAAACCATCTAGCAATGGATCCCGACGTCCGGATAGGTCGAAGATGCGGGAGCAAACAATCGAACCTCTGGCATATGGTTACCGTATAATTCATCCCTTTGACCTCTAATGCTCAGGACGACTGAGATTGGGCTGCCAACCCAGACTGAGTCAGTCGACTATGTGTCTCAACCTCGCAAGCCCAGTGACTCTTCACTAGGGCTACACCGGCTGATGATTTGCTAAATTGAGATACTGCGAGACATTCAATCCAAACTGTTTGGAAAGGTCAATTCTATCTTGGTCCATCACTGCTCCACAAGTACTTGCCTGTACCCAGAAACCTCACCGGATTAAAAATCCGGGTAGTCCGTCACCAAAGCACAGGGAGTTGCTTGCAAGCTACCGTGATGACCTCAGGTCAGAGGGACACTTATACCCATATCCAATCGTGAGTATCCCTTTGGCAGAAAGGGACTGCACGGAGTCACGTTCAATGAGATATCACATATATCCCACTTGTAGATCACATCAGTGTCACCACACTCATTTGGTCAAGAGGACAACCAAACGATGTAAACTACAACAACCTATACTTGATATATTGCCGTCCAGTACAATATATCCTTTGGTTGTGAACAGGGTTTAAGGACCACTCAATACATCCTCTCTGTATCGAAATCAGTGTAGTCCTAAGGACTTCATCACATGGAAAGAGTTCTCTTAGAGAAATACAATATGTGATGAGCTGCCAAAAATAATATTTTATTAATTCATTGAAAAAGTACAATACTTAGCACAACCACCTACAACCCAGGCGATTGGCTTTGGGACACAATTCCCAACAACTCCCACTTGTACTAAAGCCAATCAGAAGAGTATCTAATACCCATTTTCCTTTTACAATAGTCGAACTCTTTTATTCCGAGGGCTTTAGTGAAGGGGTCAGCCAGATTTTCTTTTCCATCGATCTTCAGTAGATTGATGTCGCCTTGTTCAACGATCTCTCGTACGAGGTGGTAGCGCCGCAGTATGTGCTTGGTGCGGTGATGAGCTTTAGGCTCCTTAGCTTGAGCAATGGCTCCAGTGCTGTCACAGTACACCAGAACAGGACCATCTAGGGAAGGTGCCACCCCTAGCTCTCCAATGAACTTCCACAACCACACAGCTTCCTTTGCTGCATCTGATGCTGCAATATATTTTGCTTCGCATACCGAGTCTGCAACAGTTGCCTGCTTGGAACTTTTCCAGCAGATCGCTCCTCCGTTCAGGGTAAATACAAACCCTGACACACTCTTGCTATCATCTCTATCCGACTGGAAACTGGAGTCAGAGTACCCCACAAGTTTCAAGTCAGGTTCTCCATAAATCAGCCATTGGTCTTTAGTATTTCTCAAATACTTAAGGATGGACTTAACCACCTTCCAATGCACCTCACCTGGGTCAGACTAGTATCTGCTCACTACTCCTAGTGAGTATGCCATGTCTGGTTTAGTACAAGTCATAGCATACATGATAGAGCCTACTGCTGAAGCATAAGGTACTCTACTCATACGCTCTCTTTCCTCTGGAGTTGTCGCACAATCCTTCTTGGAAAGAGTAATTCCAGAACCTATCGGGAGATAGCCTTTCTTGGAATTTTCCATGCTGAACCGTTTCAGCACGGTGTCAATGTACGTAGACTGGGATAGTCCCAAAAGCTTCTTAAATCTATCTCTATAGATTTTCATACCTCGTATGTAAGAAGCTTCACCCAAGTCCTTCATGGAGAACTGAAATGATAACCAGACCTTTATTCCTTGCAATGCTGCGACATCATTCCCGATTAAGAGAATGTCGTCAACATACAGTACTAGGAATACAATCATAGAACCATTAACCCATTTATAGATGCACGGTTCTTCTCCGTTCAAAACGAAGCCGTACGATTTGATACACCTATCAAACCTTAAGTTCCAACTTCGAGATGCTTGCTTGAGTCCATAAATGGACCTCTGCAACTTGCATACTTTTGATTCATCTATGGATGTGAACCCTTCAGGCTGTATCATATACACCTCCTCTTCCAGCTCCCCATTTAGGAAAGTGGTTCGGACATCCATCTGCCAGATCTCGTAATCAAAATATGCTGCCAAAGCAAGTATGATCCGAATGGACTTGAGCATTGCCACAGGGAAGAAAGTCTCGTCATAATCGATACCATATCGTTGACGATACCCCATGGCAAACAGACGGTCTTTATAGGTCTCTACCTTCCCATCTGCGTCCCTTTTCCTCTTGAAGATCCATTTACACCTGATGGATTTTATTCCTTCAGGCAGATCAACCAATGTCCAAACATTGTTGATTTCCATGGACTCCATTTCGGATCGCATGGCTCTAAGCTATGCCTCAAAGTCAGATCTCTGAAGTGCATCCATATAGGTGATCGGATCCTCATTGTTCTCATCGAGCTCAATGGGATCGCCGTCCCGGACCAAGAAACCGTAGTATCTGTCCGACTGACACGGTATTCTACCGGATCTCCTAATGGGTTCTGGGTGTGATTCAATCATAGCCGGTTCTACGATGTCCTTAGAGTGTGTAGGTTCTTCTATTGGCTGAACTTCATCAAGTTCAATCTTAGAGGCTATAGTTCCTTCTCCAAGGAACTCCTTTTCCAAAAAGATAGCTCTAAGAGCAACGAACACCTTTTGTTCATTCTCCAAGTAGAAGAAATACCCTTTGGTTTCCTTAGGATAACCAACAAATAAACACCGATCAGACCTAGGACCAAGTTTGTCTGAGTCTAAGCGCTTTACGTAAGCCGGACAACCCCAGACCCGAAGGTGTGAGATTGATGGTTTAAGTCCATTCCACATCTCATACGGAGTGGAGACAACAGATTTACTTGGAACATTATTTAATAAGTAGCAGGCTGTCTGAAGCGCATATCCCCAAAAGGATAGCGGCAGAGTTGCAAAGCCCATCAGGGATCGAACCATGTCCAACAAGGTTCGATTCCTCCTTTCGGACACACCATTCAACTGTGGTGTTCCTGGAGGAGTCCATTGAGAGAGAATTCCATTCACCTCAAGATATGTCAAAAAAGCACCAGATAAATATTCGCCACCTCGATCAGATCGAAGGGTTTTATTACTTTTTCCAGTTTGCTTTTCTACTTCATTACGGTATTATTTGAACATTTCAAACGACTCAGACTTATGTCTCATTAAAAAGACATAACCGAACCTTGAAAAGTCGTCTGTAAAAGTAATGAAATATTTGTATCCTCCTCTAACACTAACTGTCATCGGTCCACATACATCAGTATGTATTAGACATAGAAGTTCTGTAGCTCGTTCACCTTTTCCAGTAAAAGGTGACTTGGTCATTTTACCAAGTAAACAGGATTCACAAGTGGGCAGTGATTCAGAATCACTGACCTCGAGGAGTCCATCTCCTCGCATCTTGTTTATTCTATTTTGGTTAATATGACTTAGCCTACAGTGCCAAAGATATAAATTGTTGATGTTATCTAACCTTGGGCGTTTACTAGAAGTGTACATTACACTAACAGGCCTAGATAGTACGTATATGCCATTATTTAATCTAGCTTTCATTATAACAGAGTTATTCAAAATAACATTGCAAAAATCTCCTTTTATTGATAGTTCAAAACAACAACTGGCCAAAAGGCCTACAGAGATTATGCTCATAATGAAACTAGGACAATAGTAACAGTCGACTAGTTCGACAGTACAAGACTCAAAGACAAGATGCAGGACTCCAACCGCCAGTACTGGAACACGATTTCCATTCCCGATGCTCAGAAACTGTTCTCCATCTTCAAATCTTCTGCTAACTTGAAGTCCCTGTAACGAATTACAAACATAAATTGGACTACCAGTATCCAATACCCAGTTAGCAGTATCAACAATTGAGTAATTACAAGGTTTTATCATATAAATACCTTGTTCAGCAGACTTCTGCTTTATCGGCCTGTTCGGATCAAGGGACGCAATATAAAGAGGACAGTTCCTCTTCCAGTGTCCCTTCTTCTTGCAGTAGAAGCACTCTGCAGAAGACTGATCAGCCTTATACTTCCTGGTCTGACTAGGGCCAGGAGCATTCTGTACTTTCTTTCCCTTCTTATTTATTTTCTTCTTCCCTTTCTTAAAGGGACGACGACCTCTACTACCTCCCACTAAATTCACCACCCCCTTATTCAGTTGGTGATCTTTCTCGAAAGTCTGTAGCAACCCCTAAAGACCATGGTAGTTGACTGCAGGCTTGTTCATTCTATAATGATCGAGAAAATCAAGATAGGAGGAGGGAAGAGAATTCATGATCGCATCCTTGCCGAGCTGCTCGTGCAAGGGGCATCCGAGTTTGCCCAGTTTTTCAATCAGCTCGATCATGTACAATACATGATTAGTGACTGAACCGCCATTCGGCATCTCGGAGTTGTAGATGGCACAAGACACTTTGTACCATTCTACATCATCCGGGGTGCCGAAGGATTCCTTCAACCTTTGAAGGATTTCATCAGGTTGGGCCTCCTCGAATTTGCGAGTGAACTCGTCGTTCATCGCCGCTAGCATAATGCAACGGACAGTAGTTCGATCAGAGACCCACTTTAGATAAGCATCTCTGACCGCACTCCGTTCATTAGCGGGAGGGATTTCAGGTGCCGGATCCGTTAACACATACAGGATCCGTTCGTGCTCCAGAACTATTCTCAACTTTCGATACCAACTATCGAAGTTATGACCCTTTAACTTCTCGTTATCGAGAAGTGACCGGAGCGATAAATTGGAAGACATCTGAAAAGAAAATAAGACCTATTAGTATATGAATTAATAAATTAACCAAAAGACTTGGACTTTAGTCTAAAGGTTTCTCCCACTAATTTTTCAGATTGGTAGCCTCTAACTCCAATCCGTGAAAACATTTTTTTCAAGTGGGTACTGAAATCCAATAGGCTACGCATGAGCCCGACTAAGGCCGGCTCACCCATACGAGCCTAAAGGTAGGTTCGTAAACCAATTGTTTTCCTAAACAATTTTCAGTATTTTATTTTGCCCCAAAGAACACCCCAATCGGCCTAGGGGCCTCCTATTGCGGGTCTCTGGTTAGGTCCAACCATTAAAATGACTAATCCAATGCTTCCAGCTAACTAAAGACCAAGCCCGACTATGGCCGGCCCACCTGGTCCCGTTAATGAGGTTGCACTGAACCATCATCGATCAGATAGAAATTCCAGTCGCCGGATGTACAACCGTTCTATGGAACTGCCGATGCACACCAAGCTAGTGGACACATTTCTATCCAACTTAATGGGAGGCTAAGACACTGTCAACTCCTTGACTTAGTCTTTTTAAGGACCTAATAATTTTAGAGGATTTTTTTTTTTTTTTTTTGTGACAGAAGAAAAAGGTAAGGACATGGATCATCCTCCCACTGAATCAATCAGATTCCAGGAGGGTTGAATTAAATCAACAATTGACCCATGGCACCTATTGATCAGTCAGACCGATCAACCTGGGTGACATGGGTTAACTCGAGTCATTGAGCTTTTCCAATCAGTTCTGGTCGACTCGACTAGCCAGGTAGGTGAGATCATGGGTGAGTATCCGCCATTAACCATCTTTCCTAGACACCTACCAAGTTGGCCAGGAAAGAGGTAGCCTCATACAACCATGATCACAAATGCCAAACCTACCTCGACACCAGTCGGTTTACCAGACTCGATCAGACTAGCCTAAAGACTCATGCATCCACTGAGCCACTAATTGGATCCATTTTAGATGAACGGATCAACTAATCTAACTATTAGATAGTTCTAAAGAAAGACCTTAAACAACTTTTGTTTAATCTTCTTTTAATCCGGTTCAACTAAACTTAGGTCTAACCCAGTGATGGACCCAACTAATCAGCTAACCCAATTAACCCAATTAGGCTTATGCAAATTTTATTAGATTTCATAAACCTAAATTTTTTTTATTAAGCCAAATACTTAATTAAAACATTTTTTAATAAAGTCTCTATGTGAAACAATTTTACATCTTAAATTATGCATCATATCTAGATTTATACTTTTATAAATATTATATGACTCAAATAACAAAATTATAAATCATGCCAAAATTATAAAATAATTTTAATTTCTTTTTGATTTCCTTAAAGAATCCTTCTGAAGAGGCCAACACAGACGAACTGCATCGTGTCAAACACACACGGCCATGGTGAAGGTCTCAACTAGGTTCCTAAAAGTACTCTCTAATCCCAAGATTAAACAATTTAATCTACTATACATGCATCAAGATATGTTACACTGAAACCTGGCTTTGATACCACTGAAAGTAAAAAATGTGGTTGCAGGTGCCTACGCTAAGCATGCAACAGCACAGGAAGTAGGTAAATATTTTAAAATATTTTTAAAATAAATACGAAAAATACCTACTCCGCACAGGATCTAGCATATGCAAGATGCATGTATTGGCATGATACAGATCATATAATATTTATAAACAATTTTATATATCCAGATCTACACATGCAGCGAAAATAAAACCCAAAAACATACCTTATTCCCAGCTGGAATAAGTCTGGGATAAACCAGGAATAGACTGGAATAACTGGAATAAAGTTATTCCAGTCGTCTTCCATCTTGGGCTGAAAACTGGGCTTCCGAAAAGTCCCCGGAATGCCGCCTTCCGGACCTCCGATCGCTCCCAAATTTGAGCTATACATTATTAAGGAAGTCCTCTTCGATTTGACACTAGTTTCTGCAAGAAAAACTAAGCCAATAAATCGTAAAAATTTGCCGAAGTCTGCTGCACGAAAATGGCAGCAGAACAGAGTAGCTGTCTTCGACGTTGGATTTCGGGCAACTGGAGCGATCCCGGCATGCGTGGTTTGCTCCGAGGAGTAGAAGAATACTCCCTCTAGAGGGGAGGCACGCCCGGGGCTCTCCGATCCTTCTTCACGCACGGTGCTAGCCGCCGGAAGATGGTTCACGGTCACAAGTTGCTGCAGCAAAACATAATTGCTGCAGCAGGGATTTTTGAGCACTCAAATGGTGGGAAGAATCTTGGTTTCTCTCCCTTACAACACTCCCAAAACCCAGCACTCAAGGAGTATTACAATGGATCAGGTCTTCAGCCCCTTCAAATGGAGGAACAGCCCTTTACATGGTGATACTCTCTTCTCACGGTGTCACTCCAACAACTCAAAACAGAGGACGGCAGCTGTTGTTTCTAAAACTCTCAACCCCGACAACAGGGGACGCAGTGTTGGATTATAAAGGCTGTAGAGGGGATAAGGGAGATGGAGAGACGGGAGTGGAAGAGAGAGCCGGTTTCCAAATTCCCATTAACAAAAATTTAAACGGGATAAAAGCCATTAACAAGGGTTTTAAGAGGATGTTTTGGCCTTCGGTTTTTCTCCCAATGTTTGGCTTTCCTCCAAACGCATGGGAGTTGCGTGTAACCATTTACATGGAGAATTAAAACACCGGTTCTAAAGAAACCAGTCCAACCAATAAACCATGGTTCAATCTCTATTAAACCAAGCCATTGGTTCAATCCTATTGAACCTGGTCCAAGCCCAATTAAAAATTGGGTCAATTGGTTCACAACCAATTGGAGGCTGAAACGAACTCTAAATCAGTTCAAAACTGATTTAGAAAAGTCCTGGCACAGTGCTGATCAACCCGGAACAATTTTCGGTTGACTCAGACAAGGGCATGACTAGGAAAATGAGTGCTCAAAAAAACTACTGTGACCATGAAACCGAGATGATTCCCAATCATATTCGGTATCCGGATCAGAGAGTTATCCTTTGTGGCGTGTGATCTCATAGGTTCGAACCTAAAGGGTAACACTAGAACCATTCTAGTACCAGCATAGGAAACCATCTAGCAATGGGTCCCGGCATCCGGATAGGTCAAAGATGCGGGAGCAAACAATCGAGCCTCTGGCATATGGTTACCGTATAATTCATCCCTTTGACCTCTAATGCTCAGGACGACTGAGATTGGGCTGCCAACCCAGACTGAGTCAGTCGACTACGTGTCTCAACCTCGCAAGCCCAGTGACTCTTCACTAGGGCTACCCCGGTCGAGGATTTGCTAAATTGAGATACTGTGAGACATTCAATCCAAACTGTTTGGACAGGTCAATTCCATCTTGGTCCATCACTGCTCCATAAGTACTTGCCTATACCCAGAAACCTTCCGTCACCGGATTAAAAATCCGGGTAGTCCGGCACCAAAGCATAGGGAGTTTCTTGCAAGCTACCATGATGACCTCAGGTTAGAGGGACACTTATACCCATATCCAATCGTGAGTATCCCTTTGGCAGAAAGGGACTGCACGGAGTCACGTTCAATGAGATATCACATATATCCCACTTGTAGATCACATCAGTGTCACCACACTCATTTGGTCAAGAGGACAACCAAACGATATAAACTACAACAACCTATACTTGATATATTGCCGTCCAGTACAATATATTCTTTGATTGTGAACAGGGTTTAAGGACCACTCAATACATCCTCTCTGTATCGAAATCAGTGTAGTCCTAAGGACTTCATCACATGGAAAGAGTTCTCTTAGGGAAATACAATATGTGATGAGCTGCCAAAAATAATATTTTATTAATTCATTAAAAAAGTACAATACTTAGCACAACCGCCTACAACCCAGGCGATTGGCTTTGGGACACAATTCCCAACATTAAGGACTTTGCTTCTTTAGTTACCATCACCAGAGAAGCCACCATGGCTACACCTACCTCACCATATTGGTCAAAAGCCTCTAGCAGGGCACTACCACCACCTGGTTGCATCTTCTCCATTTCTAGGATCAACACTGCCTCCAGAAGAATGTTAGCATAGCCTTGTGAGAGTACAAGTGCATCCATAGTAGGTTGATTATCAGTCTTTGCTTCCCTATTAGGAACTACCTCATCCTCCCCGGTTGGTCGGTTGCCAACCTTTGCCTCTGACTTAGCATCTGCCCCTATTCCAATGAGTTGATCACTCACCTATACTTCAGCCTTAGGACTAGTTTCAGTGATTCCAAAAAGGGATGCCAACATTCGAGCAATAAGGATAGAGCTCGCAAGAGGGGCATGCTCCATTTGCTCTTCCGCAACCTTTGCCCCAGGCTTTTCAGTGGTTACCTCATGTCTGCTATCTATTTTCCTCTTCTTTGGTGGTTGGATCTTAGATATCCCAACATGCAACTCCTTCTTAGAGAACTTTATTTTTGGTTCAAATATTAAATAAAATGCAGAGCCTCTAATGGGGACATCAGGAACAAACAAGGATTTCAGGGTTCCATAAAGATCTCTGATTCATGTGTTGGTAAGTCAGTCAATTTTTTTTGTATTAAGTCCATTAGGTCAAGTGAGTCCAGTGAGTCCATTTGCTTATTGAGTCATGTAAAGTCCATTACTCCTGAGTCACTTATTGAAGTGAGCCATTGAGTTTTGTATTGAGGAGTGAGTCCTATAATGAAGTGAGACAACTGAGTCCAGTTGAGTCCACTTAGTCTAATGAGTCTTGAAATTTTCATTCAGTTCAAAATCCAAGAGAAGAGTCACCAGACTAGGAGATTCACAAGACCCCCCAACCAAAGCTGGACTTCATGCACCTGGGCCCCTACTTAGGCTCCCAGCCCATGTGCCAAGGCCCCTTTCATGCTGCCCCAGACCATATTGTAGGGCACCTCTCAAGCCCCATGAAGTTGGTGCCCCAACCTAGTCCAAGCCTCATGTAGTTGGCACCCCAGCCCATGAAGAAATGGCACCCCTCGTAGGCCAAGCCCTTGGCAACCCAGTCCAGGCCCACAACAGATGGCACCCCTCCCAGCCCAACCATCCTTGGCACCCCTCCCAGCCAAGCATAGAGTCAAGTAGCCCTAGCCCAATAGAGCTTTCTTGGCCCTCAAGTTTTGTAATCCTAGTATATCAGGGAGTCCAGGGACCTTGGTGAGTCTATAAATACCCACCCCCTCCTCCTTGTAATTCATGCAATGATTGAATGAAAATTTGTGAGTGTTCTTTTCTTTCTGTGCATTTCTTTGCATTGACGCTCCATGAGGGAGAGGGTGTGAGGCTCGTTTTCACTCTGTAAGGAGGGCACGTGAGGTGCAACCCAATCATATCCCAACACTAGATCGCCCATCATATTCCACCTTCTCCTTGGCCGCCCCATCTCTCCTTCCATCAAGGCCGCCCCTCCCCTCTTCCCACCTAGGATGCCCCTCATCATCCAAACCCTACCTGCCAAGACATCTCTCCCCACTCCTGGCAGCCCCTCTCCAAGTCCCAATGCCCCACATCCCTAGGCCACCATATCCAGAGTCAGGCATCCTCTCTTTAAGCAGGCCAACCGCCATCTTCAGCATTTTTTTTTCCTTCAATCCTTTTCCAACTTTTCATTTCTTATTTTTTCCATCTTTTACATCTCTAACCCTTGACGTTTGCAGGATACTTTCGGTGCCACGCCCTCTGGATGAAGTCTTCCTTGCCCCCAAAACTAGCTGATAATAAGCCAGTGGATCCACGGGAAAGCTGCTTCATCATCCAAGCACTGCTCTGAGTGGTGTGATCGCTTCTACGACTTCAAGGAAATCATTGCTAGGTATTTAGACCCTTTCACTTCTCATTTTGTCTGATTTCTTGAAATTAGAGCATGCCTTATAATGGTTTCTTAACCCTAAGATCCTTGTTTTTTTATCTCTTTGATAGTTTCTAGCATGAGGATAGAACTCTAGTTGTTACATGAAAACCTTAACCTATTCTTGACCTAGTTTCAAGAATAGACCCTAGCTAAAAAAATCTGAAATCATTGCTCATATGATCTGAACTTTTCTTTATGTTAACCCTTGGCATATCATCCCTCATCAGTCTAAAGTTTGTCCCTCATCAATTTTGGTATTAGAGCTTAGGATAGGGCATGTTCATGCAGAAAAAAACACAAACACAAAAATATTCTGTGCTGAATTCTGCATATTAGTCTAAACATAGGGCTGTTTTTCCATCAAAACTAATCTGTTTTTTACCATTCTTTGCATCAATCATTCACATGATTAGTCCTTTAATTTCTGCAATTTTTCTGTAATTTTCTGGTCTGAAAACAGGGGGAAAATCTGCTTATAACCAAAACCCTAACAAAAAAAAACTGCTTGCTGAAATTTTCTGCACTCTAGTTATAAAACCTGGGGCTTACCTCCATCAAAACCCATCGGATTTGCGTCAAACCTTGCATCAATTAAACATCTATTTAGTCCTCTGTAATTTTTGTAATTTTCCTAAAAAAATTTAGATCTGGAAAAACACAAAAAAACTGCATACAAGAAAACCTACAAAAACATTGTTTGCTGAAATTTCTGCATGCTTAGATTAGGGCTGAAATTTAACTCACTTTGAAACCTTCAAAACTTAACTTTCTTTACACTTAACTTTCTTTACACTTAACTCACTTTGAAACCTTCAAAACTTAACTTTCTTTACACTTAACTAACTGAAATTAGTCTTAATTAAGTCTTCCATTAACCACAGAAAAAACATAGACAAATAAATTTATTTTCTGTAATTTTTTTGATTTTTAGTTTCATGCTGCAATTTAGGGTTTCATATGTGTACTTGCATCAATAAATCAACTTAAGGGCAATTTTACTATGTCAGATGAGGGAAAGATTTCATCACCTTTCCTTAGCCCAAAATAACCACCCTACATTTTAACCCAAGCCTTAATTAAAATCAAGTAGCAACCTAATTTATCTAGGGATACCAACAGGTCTAGTTCGGGTTTTGTGAGAAAGCTAGTGCACCCAATCTTTCACTTATTTCTTGAAGCTGGTATCTAGGCTATAGGTCCAGAGGCAAATGCCCTAAATGGAGCTGTGGTTACTTAATTAGGACCCTGTGATTAGTTGGGGGAGCCTCCCACACTTCCACCTCTTACCTGGCCAGTGGAGAGGGTAATTATTGTATTGGTTGTAAGTTGAGCTGACTCATTCTACTTAAGCTGCTAGGTCTAGGAAACCTTAGAACATTTATGTGCTTGTTGCATGACCACTAGATTAAGAGTCTAACCCCACTAGTCTTAACCCTAACCCAATCTAACCATGGAGTCCAACCTAGAAACCTTACTGAAGACCATAACTGAACAATGTGCCCAATTGACCCAACTGAATACCCAAATGAATAATAGGTTTACTCAAATAGAAGGTCGTTTAGGAAACCTAGAGAGAACCCCTAAGACCCATACTAAACCTAAACTTGAGATACCTTTTTCCACACCTCCCAACCCTAGGAGAGCCCCATGCCATGACCCAATCTGGGATCTTAGTGCAAGGAGACCCAATTATGGTTTCATGGACCAAGATGAGAGAGCCACTATGAACATTAGGTTAGAAGTACCTATTTTTGGTGGCGATCTCGATCTTGAGGATTACCTTGATTGGGAAAAAGGTATGGATTAGTATTTTGAGAGGGATCTAATGACTGAAGAAAGGAAGTTTAAGTTTGCTAAACTCAAGTTAGTTCGCCAGGCTAGAATATACTGGGATAATGTTGAAAGGATGACTAGAAATAGAGGAGAAATATCCATAGCTACCTGGAGAGCCATGAAGAGTAAACTTAGGGAAAGGTACCTACCCATGTCCTATGAGCCCAGTGGACCCATAACCTATCAATCCCTACCCATGTTCTATGAGCCCAATGGACCCATAGCCCATCAATCCCTTGTTGGTTTTCACCCCGGAATTGGAAATTGCAATTAAACAGGCATCATCAACCTGTCACAGTGGAAGCAGATATAAAAATAATTTATATCTAATCATGCAATTCATAAATAAATATAATTTATTTATTATAAAATCCTAACATGCTGCATAACATGAAAAAAATATTAGATCTAAAATAAAAATTATTTTAAGTACAAAATACTTACCTGGATCGCTATCCGGGCTTGCTCTGAAAAGCCTGTAGATTCGCTACTAAAAAGTCGGGATTCTGTCAGAGCCATGCAATCGTCTGGCCTTTGCTAGTATCTACATAAATCTCTCACAACCAAATCATAGAGGGCACTGGATTGCTAGATCCTTGCAGCCCTCTCCTCTTTCAATAAATCATCCGCTTTAAAAACTATGCCTATCTGAATCCGGATCGACTTTTGGCTTCTATCTTGTAATCAGAGTGCAAGACTTTTGGACCATTTTCTCTCTTCTTTCTTTTATGTAAAATACCTCTCAACACTCTTGAAGATCTCAAAAAAGAAGAGAGAAAACAAATAAAATGGAAGAATTGAACTTGGCGCTTGGAGAGAGAACCTCGGGTAAAAGCGCCCAAGAGAAGAGAGGACGCCCAAAGTTAATTCACGGTGGGAAGGAATAATTCTTCATGCCCAAAACCAGATCTCTTCAATCGACCACCTTTCTTCCTTTATTTAAAATTTAAGTCTCCCATCCCATCAAAACAAAACATCAGTGTTTCATTTTATCTGGCAAGGATTTAAGAGGAGTGGAAGAGAATGACTCTTCCCTTCTCTTAATTAATTCATGCCAACTCCATATTAGCGCCCTCCTTTTTGTCGTACAAATATTCTCCATAAGGATAAGCCTCTTAGTTTGTGTCTTACAAAAATTCTCCACTCCAAAATAAAAAGAGTTTGAACTTATCTAGTTTTGTTTTTTAAGAGGAGTAGAAGAGAAGGACTCTTCCTCCTCTCTTCTTTTCTCATGTCTAAACTCTTATACCACCCACCAAATATTCAAGCCCCACTATTTGCCGCACAAAATAAATCGGACCCACTAGGTTGGCGTGTGGAGGGAGGGGGAGACAAGGAGAGAGAGTCCCACTCTAACTGGACTCTAGGTCTTGGCCAAATGTAATGGTTTTACGGTCAAAGTGAAGCTGATTTTAAATCCGATCGAACCATTTCGAAGTGGACATTGACCCGAATCAATTAGGATTAATTAATTGAGCTAACTCAATTAAATTAAATCTAATTAAATTTAATTAATATTTAATCCATAATCAATTAATTGTAATATTTATATTTAGGTCAAATATTAATTATAACAACTACAATTAGGTCCAAATTGATTTGCTGATTGGTTACTTGAGCTCCTAATGTGTGTGACCCCTCAGGTCCTATCCTGTCTGGTAATGAGACATGCTATAATCTCCATTATACATCATCGAATCTCCTTTCGATGGACTGAACCAATTTCAGCTCAACCCTAATTAGGATCATCGATCTGAAAATGATCCTAATGGGCTCTTATAATCCACTAGTGACACCTAGCAGTATGTAGTGGCAATCCAGCAAAATAAGATTGGAACCCCTATGTGTAGTTATCATGTGATTTGGTTCCTCTATCAAAATCCCAACATGATGTTGGTTATGGATACTCGTCAAACCTATCAGTCATATACTTAACCTAATCGACTCAAGTCCAATTGTGATACTAATGAAAACACATTTTCATTATCACCCTGCTATAGCCATAGACTTCTGGACTTAGTCTCATTAAGCTTACATAGGATTATACCTTACTACTAAGTCTGATAGATCCCTACAAGTGAACATCCTACTCCTACAATAAACTTACTGCAGCCAAGGAACACCGCAAGGTCCCGTATGGATAGAAATCATGTGATTGTGCTGTCAAACTACAGCAACCTTATTGTGAGTAACCGAGATACTCTAGGTTAAGGAACTATTCACACAACTACAGTATCAGGAAGTTATTGACGAGTGAGTAGTCATCCGTATAACTTCCTGTACATGGTCATGCTCAGTACTGTTGATCTCTATCAACTACCTGCACTCTCACTCTAGTGTCACCACACTATAGGTCAGAGACTCATCTATTCAAAAAGGAAAGTGATATGTGCACCGATTTTAATGGATCAATCACCGTCCTCGTGATATTCCAACAATCTAGAGCCTTTAGGAGTTAATCTATAATGACACATGCCTTAGATTCTCAACTCTTGAGAATATGTGTCATTGTCCATTAACTCCATGTACGATTTATAGACACATCAATATGAATGAAATTAATGCCCTTTATTAATAAAGAAGAATTAAGTACAAAGTTGATGCCCTAAAAATTGTAATGTGTCAAGCCAACATGGCTTTCAAGGCATACATCTAACAATCTCCCACTTGCACTAAAGCCAATTGGCTACATATCTAAGTCTCATTTTCTCAAAGTGAACTTCAGCCTTCTGTTGGCTCAAAGTCTTAGTCAGTGGGTCTGCCACATTGTCCGTGGAGTTTACTCTTCGCACCTTAACATATTTCTTATTAAGGTAGTCACGTATGATATGAAATCGTCGCTCAATATGCTTGGACTTCTGGTGAGACCTGGGCTCCTTAGCAAGAGCTATTGCACCATTATTGTCACAATATATGGGAATGGCATCATATGTCGTCACTCCAAGCTCCGCAATGAACTTTTTGTACTAGAAGGCTTCTTTTGCAGCTTCAGAGATAGCGATGTACTCTGATTCTATTGTTGAATCTACTATGATGGGTTGCTTAGAATTTTTCCAACTAGTTGCTCCACCATTGCACAAAAACACAGACCTTGATTAGACCTTCAATCATCAGGATCAGACATAAAATTTGAGTCTATATATCCCTTAATCCCTAATTCTGAACTCCCTCCAAAGACAGAACAAATCTTTAGTCTTCTCAAGTACTTAAGAATGTTCTTCACAGCTATCCAGTGTTCTTCACTTGAATTCGACTGATATCTACTTGTAACACTCACAGCAAGAGCTATATCAGGTCAAGTACACAACATGACATACATAAGGCTTCCAATTACCGAAGCATATGGAATCTTGCTCATGCATTGATTCTCTTTAGGTATGTTAGGACACATTTTCTTGGAGAGATTAATGCCATGCCGAAGAGGTAACAATCCGCTTTTAGAGTTCTCCATGCTGAACCTTTTCAGCACTTCCTCTATGTACAATTTTTGTGAAAGGCCAAGCATCCGATTAGATTTATCTCTATAGACCTTAATTCTCAAAATATACGATGCTTCACCTAAGTCTTTCATAAGGAATTTCTTAGATAACCAACTTTTGACCGAAGTCAACATGGAAATATCATTCCCTATAAGGAGGATGTCATCCACATACAATGCAAGGAATGTCACTGCCCTCCCACTGGCCTTTCTATAAACACATGGCTCATCATCATTTTTGATAAAATCAAATGATTTGATTACATCATCAAAACGAGTATTCCAACTTCGAGAAGCTTGCTTCAATCCATAGATTGATCTATGTAGCTTGCAGACCTTATGATCTTTATCATTGGAAGTGAAACCCAAAGGCTGCTCCATATAGATATCTTCCTCAAGATATCCATTCAGGAATGCAGTTTTCCCATCCATTTGCCATATTTTCCTTTTGTAGATCCATTTACAACCAATAGGTACAATACCCTCTGGTGGATCCACTAAGGACCAAACTTGGTTAGAATGCATTGAATCAATTTTTGACTTTATAGCATTCAACCATTTCTCGAAGTCAATGTCTGACATCACCTCATCATAAGTCTTAAGATCAATCAATTGATCCTTGTCCCCAACAAGAAAGATTTCCTTTAAATCCTCTATAAGCATACCCAAGTACCTTTTAGGATGTTTGGAGACTCTAATTGACCTACAAGGTGGAAGAGCATTTATGTGTATTGGTTGATTAGGTTCGATCTATTCTATAGCTGGCTACTGTTCAGAGACTTTCTCATCAAGCTCAATTAACCTCCCATTGCTACCTTCCTGAATAAACTATTTTTTAAAAAATATAGCATGTCTGGTCACAATCACATTATGATCTTTTGGAAGGTAAAAGTAATATCCTAAAGTTTCTTTAGGATATCCTATAAATCGAGCTTTCACAGATCTATATTCCAACTTGTCCGCCAGTAGTCTCTTGACATAAGCTGGACATCCCCAAATCTTGAAATGATCAAGACTTTGTTTCTTACCATGCCAAATCTCATATGGTGTGGTAGGAATAGATTTAGATGGAACCCTATTTAGAATATAAAATGAAGTTTGTAAGGCATATCCCCAAAGAAACAAAGGCAAGTCAGTGAAGCTCATCATGGATCGGACCATATCTAATAATGTCCTGTTTCTCCTCTCAGACACCCCATTGAGCTGAGGCATACCAGGTGGAGTCCATTGTGGGACTAAAAAATTCCCTACTAAGGTATTCTCCTCCCCGATCTGATCAAAGAACCTTAAGGGTTTTACCTGTTTGTTTTTCTACCTCATGTCTGAATTTCTTGAACTTTTCAAAAGCTTCAGATTTGTGTCTCATAAGACACACATAACTATACCATGAACAATCATCAGTGAAGGTTATGAAGTAGTAAAAACCACCCCTGGACTGCACATCAAATGGACCACATACATCAATGTGTACCAAGGCAAGTAATTCTGTGGCCCTCTCCCCATGTCCTACAAAGGGTAACTTGGTCATTTTACCTTGAAGACATGACTCACAAGGTGGGTATAATTTAGAATTAACTGAATCTAGGATCCCATCCCTTTGAAGTTTATTAATTTTGTCCTCACCTATATGACCGAGCTTTAGGTGCCACATGTATTTTTCATTTAGGTCATCTCTAGGATGTTTATGTCTTATGGCATTCACTTTAATTTTCTCGTTAATGTTCAAAGATGCATCAGCATGCAAATGATAGAGACTATCAATTAAAATAGCTTTTGCAACCAATTTATTTCTCAAATAAATACTACAAAAGTCTTTATTGAATATAAATTCAAATCCTTCCTGTGCTAGCACAAAGACAGAAATCAAATTTCTACTAGATCCAAGTACAAAATAACAGTCACTAAGAACTAATCTAAATCCTAAAGGTAACACAAGAGAATATGATCCAACGGCTTAAGCAGCAACTTTTGCTCCATTTCCGATACATAGGACCATCTCACCTTATCTCAGCATTCTAATTTTTTTAGACCCTGCATTGAAATACATATATGAGCATTAGAGCCAGAGTCTAAAATCCAACTAGAAGTAGATGAAACTGTTAGGTTAGATTCAATAACGAGCATAGGCTGACCTTCAGAAGGTGTAACCTCCTTCTATTTCTTCATGCTTTCCAGGTAGAGAAGACAATTGCTTTTCCAGTGGCCATCTGTGTTACAGTGGAAACATTTCCCTTTGCTAATGTTGGCTTTCTTGGGAGTGTCCTTCTTCTGTTTGCTTTCCTTCTTTCGCTTCTTCGCAGGTTTCTTCTTCTTCCAAGTAGACTTTCTTTTGGAGGAAGATTGCTCCATAGAGAAAATAGAGCCCCTTGAACTCTTCAAGATCCCCTCATTGCTTACCAGCATATTCAACAATTCAGGCAAAGTATTCAGGCAAAGTGTAATTCAACTTGTTCATATTATAGTTCATAACAAATTGAGCATGTGAACCAGTCAAGGACTGGAGGATCAAATCCACTTGAAGCTCCTTATGAATAAGAATGCCTAGCTTTTCAAGATGTTCGATGTCCTTGATCATTGTCAAACAATGATTATGCATTGACTGCCCTTCATGAATCTTGTTGTTGAAAAGCCTTTTCGACACTTCGAAGCGTGCAATCCAACTTTGTTCACCATATAACTCTTGTAGGTGAATCAGAATCGGTTTAGCAGTTGGCATATCCTCATGTTGGCTCTGCAATTCATTTGACATTGAGGCCAACATATAATACTTAACCTTATTATCATCTTCCATCTATTTTTTATATGCAGTTGTTCGACGAGCATTTGCACGGTCATGTAAGACAGGGGGTTCCTGGTCAAGCACATAGCCCAACTTCTCATAACTCAAAACAATTTTGAAGTTTCTTAACCAATCTTTAAAATTGAGGCTAACTAGTCAGTTTGTCTCTAGAATACGGACTAAGGGATTTGAAGTAGACATGGTTAACTGCAAGAGTAGAAGATTCAAATTAGATGCTTTATACTTAATTATAAAAATTATTCTAGGGTCTTTAAGAAATAATTTTGGAACTCCCATTATTTTCTCGGATCTCTCACATTCCCCGTGGAGATGCGAAAACCCTACAACTCTAGGTTTCTAGTGAGTGCTATGGTCCCATCGATGTGCGGCACCTCACCGTATCCGGTTATTGGTAACATCTACACCAATAAGTGGCCAACTCTTGTCCAATGTATCTAATACAAGTTGTAGCTCTTGGTCTCTAAATCATGGAACCTCAACATGCCCGTTTATTGGTCCAATCATTAGTTAAGTCAGACCCACCATTCCTGCTAGACAAAGCCGTCATTGAGTCCCTCAACGTGCTCACTCATTGAGCCCAACCCCATCAGTGCCTAGCAACATCTCTTGCCTAATAGGGTGGCTGTGTCTTCCCAATGCAACTAGACCACTGTAACCAGCCGAGAATCAACACCAGTAGGACACCCGCACACCTACAATGGTAGAAGACCTATGACTTAATATTTATTGGGAGCTTAGGTTCAGTTCTCTTCTTAATTAATCAGCCAAATCATTACAATCAGTCAGCACAATCTCATGTCTGACTAAAATTATATTAGGTCAGCATAATCTCATGTCTAACTTAATATAACTAGCATGGGTGAACTCAAATCAAAAGTGACCCTTTTGAAAACTTAATCAACCAAATTGGCCAGGTCAGTTTGATCTATGGGAGGGTTCTGCCAATATACCCTCTTTCCGCCAAACTAGTTGGTTAAGAAAGAGTTAGCCCCAATTAGCAAACCATGATCGAAACCTTCCTTAGACACCATCTGACTGATAAGATTCAATTAGGTCATCTAATGATCTGGGCTCATCACTGAGCCAAATTAGGTCTTAACTTATCGATTCACTATCAAATGAATCGATCTGACCAGACTATATCTAAAACCAATTTTGAGCACACTTGACCTAACCCTAATCATTATCAGATTAGGTTAAGTCACTTGCTCGAAATCATATTAGGGTTACTTGTTTATCTAATCAAGCCCTAAACATCGCAGTCCAATCTCTAGACCTAATTTGTTCAACCCAAACCCTCATGCACCTAATTTAATTTTCTTGATCAAATCAATTTTAAAATTAGGTTCAAGTGCATGACATTAATGGTTTATGATCATGAATCACATTTAAGATCTAAACCCTAATTTTGTGCATCGCATACAACAACTTTCATAATCATAAATCGATCAAAACCCTTTCAAAAATGCTTTTTCAAAACCAGTATACATCAAAGTAGGACAACCTTTGCACTATAGGGGGTAAACCCTGTAGCAGGACAACCTTATGTCACTTTGTGCAACCATTAATCAATTTAATTTTAGATTATTAAATTTAATTTTATATATGAAAATTATGATTTTAATTTCAAAAATAATTTTTCAAAACATAAAATTCTATGCTAGAATAATCTCATGTTCAACATAGATCCGAAAAATCATAATTTTTCTAACTGATCTTAATATTTTTTAGATCTGATTCTCATGCATGCATGTTAAAGAGAGAACCACAGCTTTGATACCACTATTGGTTTACACCTAGGATCAGGAAATTGTAATTAAACAGGCATCAGCAGCCTGTCATAGTGGAAGCAGATTTAAAAATAATTTATATCTAATCATGCAATTCATAAATAAATCTAATTTATTTATTATAAAATTCTAACATGCTTCATAACATGATAAAAATATTAGGTCAGAAATAAAAATTATTTTAAGTATAAAATACTTACCTCAATCCCTATCCGGGCCTACTCTGAAAGTGTGCAGATCTGCTACTAAAAAATCGGGATTCTGTCGGAGCTGCGCAATCGCTCGGCCTCTGCTGGTATCCACACGAAGCTCTCACAACCAAGTCATGGAGGGCACCGAACTGCTAGATCCTTGCAGCCCTCTCCTCTTTTAGCAAATCGTCCACTTTAAAAACTGTGCCGATCCGGATTCGGATTGGCTTTCAGCTTTTGTCTTGCAATCAGAGTGCAAGACTTTTGGACCCTTTCCTCTCTTCTTTCTTTTATATAGAAGACCTCTAAACAGTCTTGAAGATCTCAAGGAAGAAGAGAGAAAACAAATAAAAGGGAAGAATTGAACTTGGCGCTAGGAGAGAAAACCTCAGGTAAAAGGGCCCAAGAGAAGAGAGGATGCCCAAAGTTAATTCATTGTGAGAAGGAATAATTCTTCACACCCAAAATCAGATATCTTCAGTCGGCCACCTTTCTTCCTTTATTTAAAATTTAAGACTCCCATTCCATCAAAACAAAACACCTGTGTTTCATTTTATCTAGCTAGGATTTAAGAGGAGTGGAAGAGAAGGACTCTTCCCTTCTCTTAATTAATTCACGCCAACTCCATATTAGCGCCCTCCTTTTTGTCATACAAATATTCTCCACAAGGATAAGCCTCTTAGTTTCTGTCTTACAAAAGTTCTCCACTCCAAAATAAAAGGAGTTTGAAATTATCAAGTTTAGGTTTTTTAAGAGGAGTAAAAAAGGACTCTTCCTCCTCTCTTCTTTTCTCATGCCTAAACTCTTATACCGCCCACATAATATTCAAGTCCCATTATTTGCCGCACAAAATAAATGGGACCCACTAGGTTGGCATGTGGAGGGAGGGGGAGACAAGGAGAGAGAGTCTCACTCTAACTGGACTTTAGGTTTTGGTCCAAATGTAATGGTTTTACAGTCAAACTGAAATCGATTTTAAATCTGATCAAACCATTTCGAAGCGGACATTGACCTGAATCAATTAGGATTAATTAATCGAGTCTAACTCAATTAAATTAAATATAATTTAATTTAATTAACATGTAATCCATAATCAATTAATTGTGACATTTATAATTAGGTCAAATATTAATTGTAACAATTACAATTAGGTCCAAATTGATTTGCTGATTGGTTACTTGAGCTCCTAATGTATGTGACCCCTCAGGTCCTATCCTGTCTGGCAATGAGACATGCTATAATCTCCATTATACATCATCGAAACTCCTTTCGATGGACCGAACCAATTTCAGCTCAACCCTAATTAGGATCATCGATCTGAAAATGATCCTAATGGACTCTCATAATCCACTAGTGACACCTAGCAATATATAGTGGCAACCCAGCATAATAAGATTGGAATCTCTAGGTGTAGTTACCTTGTAATTTGGTTTCTCTATCAAAATCCCGACATGATGTTGGTTACAGATACTCATCAAACCCATCAGTCATATGCTTAACCTAATCGACTCAAGTCTAATTGTGATACTAATGAAAACACATTTTCATTATGACCCTGCTATGGCCATAGACTTCTGGACTTAGTCTTATTAAGCTTGCATAGGATTATACCATACTACTAAGGCTGATAGATCCCTACAAGACCAATGAATACCGCAAGGTCTCGTATGGATAGAAACCATGTGATTGTGCCATCAAATAATAGCAACCTTATTGTGAGTATCCGAGACACTCTAGGTCAAGGAACTATTCACACAACTACAGCATCTGGAAGTTATCGATGAGTGAGTAGTCATCCATATAACTTCCTGTACATGGTCATGCTCAGTACCGTTGATCTCTATTAACTACCTGCACTCTCACTCCAATGTCACCACACTGTAGTTCAGAGACTCATCTATCCAAAAAGGGAAGTGATATGTGCACCGATTTTAATGGATCAAACACCATCCTCATGATATTCCAACAATTGGGAGAATATGTGTCATTGTCCATTAACTCCACTGACAATTCATAGACACATCAATATGAATGAAACTAATGCCCTTTATTAATAAAGAAGAATTAACTACAAAGTTAATGCCCTAAAAATTACAATATGTCAAGCCAACATGGCTTTCAGAGCATACATCTAACATCCCTATCCATGTCCTATGAGCCTACTGGATGCATAGCCCATCGATCCCTACCCCTGTCATATGAGCCCGGTGGATGCATAGCTCATCATTCCCCATCCATGTCCTATGAGCCCGGTGGACCCATGGCCCATCAATCCCTACCCATGACCTATGAGCCCAGTGGACCCATAGCCCATCGATCCCTACCCATGTCCTATGAGCCCGATGGACCCAGAACCCATCGATCCCTACCCATGTCCTATGAGCCCAATGAACCCATAACCCATAGATCTGAACCCATATCCTATGAGCCCGAGAGACCCATAACCCATAGATCTGAACCCATGTTCTATGAGCCCAAGAAACCCATAACCCATAGATCTGAATCCATGTCCTATGAGTAGAAGGAACCCATAGCCCATCGACTTGAGCCCGATAGGATTAGTACCCTTATCTATCAGCCAAGTACTAGTCAAGTTTTCCTTAGTCGACCCAAACCCAATAGGATTAGTACCCCTGTACATAACCCAAGTACTAGTCAAGTTCCCCTTAGCTGACCCACCCCTACTATGCCATTTGTTCTTAAGGATGATATTAAAGAAAAGGTACATATTGCAAATTCTGAGTTAGTTGACTAGGAAGATTCTCAAATTGAAGCTGTGTTGGAAGAATAGTTAGAGGAAGAGAACCATGACATTGCTACTAAAGCTTTACTTGAGGAGACACTAGAGGAGAACCCAATTATAGAGCCCCATCCTAAAATTCAAGAACCAGAGGAATTTATTGAGGCCATGGTTTCTTTAGTCCAGTACCCTTAGGATGAAGCCACTCCTTTAGTCCCAATTGAGGATCTCTTTCCTGAAATTACCAACTTATCCTTCCATACAGTAAACCTTCTATTTCCTGTAGATCAATGTCCACATCCTAAGGTCATCCCCATGAATCTAGAACCAGTCAATGAATCCTCTTCCTATTTTCTACCTTTTCCTGAGGCTTCCAAAGTTTCTAGGGCCATTAGATTATATTTTGTAGAGGTTAGCATGTTGCATCAGTTCATTGAGCATGTTAGGTTTGCATCCTACTTCTAAAAGACCTTATGACATCTATTAAGTGTTCATGCCAAGTTTTCATCTACATGTCATCTACCAACCAAGGGTCAAACACAGTTGTAGTTAGAGGTTTAGTCGACCATGTAGTCCATTAGGTGTTGTCGTGAGTCTTTTGCACTGCATGATAAGAGATCTGCATAAGGAAATTAGCCATAAGATTAATGTGAGCAATGACATTTATAAAACATGGTTAATTCCTGAAAAGAGTTAAAAGTTTGCTAGGAAGATTTTATAATGATTAGGCTACATACCTGTGGAGCTGGATCCTTCAAAGTGATAAAGAAAGTTGGAACTAATGCTCAAGTTACCACCGAATTTGGCTTTAGCTCAACTTTCAATATCTCAGACTTAGTTGAGTATAGGAAGCCAGCAATGATACCAAATGAGCCTTTAGACATAACCATTTCTTTAAGAGCGAACCCATCCTTGAGTGTCCACAAAATTAGCCTGGGTAAGGAGAATTTGAGCATATCCTGGATGACCAAGCTAATAGTACTCAGATCAAAGGTTGCCACGTTACTTGGTTTGTTGGCAAGGTCGATCAGAATCTGAGAACTCGTGGATCACTCGAGAGGATCCGCATTGCCTTAACCCAAACTCGTTGGAGCAGTACCAGAGCCAGATTGACTCTTGCTTGACAGGGTCGAGTTCCTCCCATCCCGGGAGAATTGATGGGGACATCAGGATCAGACAAGGATTTCAGGGTTCCATAAAGATCTCTGATTCATGTGTTGGGAAGTTGGTCATTTTTTTTGTATTAAGTCCATTAGGTCAAGTGAGTCTAGTGAGTCCATTTGCTCATTGAGTCCTATAAAGTCCATTAGTCCTGAGTCACATACTAAAGTGAGCCAATTGAGTCCTGTATTGAAGAGTGAGTCCTGTAATAAAGTGAGACAACTGAGTCCAGTTGAGTCCACTTAGTCCAATGAGTCTTGTAATTTTCATTCAGTTCAACATCCAAATGGAGAGTCACCAGACCAAGAGATTCACTAGACTCCCCCAACCAGAGCTGGACTTCATGTACCTGGGCCCCTACTTGGGCCCCCAGCCCATGTGCCATGGCCCCTTTCATGCCGCCCCAGACCAATATGTAAGGCACCTCCCAAGCCCCATGAAGTTGGCACCCCAGCCCAGTCCAAGCCTTATGAAGTTGGTGCCCCAGCCCATAAAGAAGTGGCACCCCTCCCAGGCCAAGCCCTTAGCACCCCAGTCCAGGCCCACAATAGATGGCACCCCTCCCAACCCAACCATCCTTGACACCCCTCCCAGCCCAGCATGAAGTCAAGTAGCCCTAGCCCAAGAGAGTTTTCTTGGCCCTCAAGTTTTGTAATTCCAATCTATTCGTGAGTCCAGGGACCTGGATGAATCTATAAATACCCACCCCCTCCCCCTTGTAATTCATGCAATGATTGAATGAAAATTTGTGAGAGTTCTTTTCTTTTCGTGCATTTCTATGCATTGATGCTCCATGAGGGAGAGGGTGTGAGGCCCGTTTTCACTCTATAAGGAGGGCATGTGAGCTGCAACCTAATCATATTCCAGCCCTAGGCCGCCCATCATTTTCCACCTTCTCCTTTGCCGCCCCATCTCTTCTTCCATCAAGGCCACCCCTCTCCTCTTCCCACCTAGGACACCCCTCATCATCCAAACCCTAGCAGCTAGGACATCTCTATCCACTCCTGGCCGCCCCTCTCCATGTCCCAATGCCCCACATCCCCAGGCCACTAGATCTAGAGCCAGGCATCCTTTCTTCAAGCAGGCCACCCACCATCTTCAGCATTTTTTTTTCCTTCAATCCTCTTCCAACTTTCCATTTCTTATTTTTTCCATCTTCTACATCTCTAACCCTTGACATTTGTAGGATCCTTCCGGTGCCATGCCCTCTAGATGAAGTCTTCCTTGCCCCCAAAACTAGCTGATATAAAGCTGGTGGATCCATGAGAAAGCTGCTTCGCCATCCAGGCATTGCTCCAAGTGGTGTGATCGCTTCTACGACTTCAAGAAAATCATTACTAGGTATTTAGACCCCTTCTCTTCTCACTTTGTCTTATTTCTTGAAATTAGAGCATGCCTTATAATAGTTCTTAACCTAGGATCCTTGTTTTTTTATCTCTTTGATAGTTTCTAGCATGAGGATAGAACTCTAGTTGTTACATGAAAACCCTAACCTATTCTTGACCTAGTTTCGGGAATAAACCCTAGCTAAAAAAAATCTAAAATCATTGCTAATATGATTTGAACATTTCTTTATGTTAACCCCTGGCATGTCATCTCGCATTATTCTAGAGTTCATCACTCATCAGCCTCGTATCAGAATTTTCCAAAGAGAAGGTGCACAAAAAGAAGATAAAGATGAAAAGTCTCTTTATTTCATTTTAAATAAATCCCTACTACATGAGACCTAATAGTCCCTTTAAAAAAGAGGAAGACCAAAAATAAAATAAAAAATTAGGAGGTGGGTGATGTTGCTTCACTAGCCTCCGCTACATCAGAGCTGCTAGACTTATTGCTAGAAGATGATCTCCCTAATGATAGTATGTTGAGGTCGATGTCTGGGTTATACTTCGCCACCTTCCTCTTGTACCACTGGGCACTGTTGGCATAAGCACCCTGCAAAGAATCTAACAGTTCTTGAGGAAAGTTTTCTCTTTTCCGGAAAGCCTCAACAACCTAGATAGTAGTTTTTGAGAAGCAGTGCTCGACAAGAGATGCATTCTCGTCATCTTCGTTTAGTGATTCTTTCAGCCTGGTCACTTCCTCCTTCACCTCGCTGAGCAAAGCTCTTAACTTGGTTGCCTCATCCTTTGCATCAGTAAGCGAGGTCCTCAATCTAGTTGCTTCACTCTCAGCCCCAGCAACTGAGCCTTTTAGCATCGCTTCCTCATTGTTAGCTTCAACGAGTGACTTCCTCAGCATTGCTCCCTCGTCCTTAGCCCTGGCTAGCCCTTTCTTAAGCTGAATAGCCTTATCTTTCTACTAGGCCACTCCCTTCTTTAGCCCAGCAACTTTGGCCTGGAGATCTCTGACCTGTATTAGTATCACTACCAATTTGCCCATGGTCTTCTCTACCCAAATCTTTTCGATGGTTAATTGCTCGGAGGTGATGCTCAGCTATCACACAGCATGTCCCATTCACTTTCCAACATCAAAATGTGCCAATGAACTTGCTCTTGATCATTCTCTAGCCTTGCCAGATGCTAAAGCTATCCCCATGCTACAAAGTTACTCTATAGAAGCACTACATGTCAAACTTCTGAAGTTCTTCAAAAGTAGAAAAATCCAAGCTTAGTGATCTTACCACCACCAGAGTATAGACAAATTGCTGAACGCTATCCAAAATACCCTCCCAAAGAAGTTTCTCTTTAAACTTGGGAGGCATATACTTCTCCAATAGTAAATGGCAGATCTCCCCATCAGGAGTTATAAGGTTGGATGTGGTTGACTACCTCCCCTCCATCACCTTTGGATGGTACCTCTTTGAAGCCCTGCCTCCCTTCATGGTGGGCTTGGTGACCTCCATCACATTCCCTCTGTGGATGTTGCTAGCCTCTCTTAGATCCCTATGGATTCTGCTGGCAGCCTGATCCATGATTGTGATGGTTTTGTGGCTTGGCTCAACCATCTTAGCACCTCGCTAGTGACCCTCACCACTTGATGCGGGACTAATATGCATGCAATTCTTTTTATATATTTTATATGTGGGGTTAGGTAATTAATTCCCAAATTTCAGATCAAAATTTGTTGTAGGGAATTTTGTATGAATTTTTGAAGCCAAGCATGCAGATTAGAACCTAGAAAAGTACTAAAGAAGGATCGCCGGGGCTGAGAAGCCTTGGTTAGGGCAAGTTCTCCTGCAATATAAAGACTGGAGGTAGAGTGGGTGTACCTGACAATGTCTGAAGTGCCCGGTGAAGATCGCAGTGAAGGGATCTCTCATTTCTCAATGGATGCGGCCTGAAAAATCAAGCCAAAGATCCGCGGATACCTGGCTTTCTGCTCGGTGGTCCGATTGAGGCTTGGCTGGAGTCGTTGGATTCGTAGGAACTCGGGGACCTGCAAACGACCTGTCAAGGGTTAGAAAACTCAAAGGAGATCAAGAAAATAAATGAAAATAGCAAAGGGAAGAAAGTTTTGGAGGGGCTGGAAGGATGGTTGGCAGCAGGAAGATGATTACAAACACCAGGAAGAAGAACTCTCAAACCCCCTTATGCACCAGCAGGGTAATCACACAAAGCAATTGAAGAACTCAAGGTTTATTTCATATATCAAAATCTCCCTTCATACAAGAGGCTAGGGTCCTTTAAATAGATCCTTAACCTTGGGCTCCAAGTAAGGGCACATAAGTCTTTACAAAAGAATCATTTTCCCTCTCAAACCCTAGCTAGAAAATAAGGAAACATTAGATAGAAAAAATCCCTAAAACTTCTCTTGACTTGGCCAACACTCCAAGGATGCCTAAGGGGGCATGTTGGGCTTCTAGGAGCAGCAAGAGGCTGGCCCAAAGGGGCTCGGGCACATGGGTTTGGGCCTCTGGAAGCTGGGGTGGCCTAGTAGCCAGGTAGCAGGAATATTCTCTGGTATCTTGCTTCTTAGGGGCTTGGGCTTGGCGCCTGGGCTTGATTTCTTTGAGCTAGGATGCAGATGGACCTCTAAAATCATGGATGCCTTGGTATATGAATATATTTTGGCATCTAGAAGGGAATCTGGGCATCTGGAGGGCATCTGCAAGGAATCAGGGTTTTCTGAATTTTTCATCCTGGGGTCTTCAAATCTTCAAGCTGGGTTGAACTTGGGCTATACTTCCATGTCTTCAATCTGGTTGGATTTGGTCTTCACTTGTATGATGTGGTCTTGAGTCTTCAATATGGTTGAATAGGACTCAAAAAAATAAAATTAGCTCGACATGAGCTGACTAACACTGGACTGAACTAGCTCAACATGAGCTGACTAGTACAGAACTGAAACTCAAAAGACTCAAATAACAACTAAAATGGACTCAGATGGGCTAAGCCCTTATTACAGATGGACTCATAAATTATTGATCAATTCATAGAGGGTTGAAAAGCCTCTGTCTTATTCTGGTGCCTCCGGTGTCCCCACCACCACTTCACCAATCAAAATGATAACAATCTTAGAGAAAGCCTCACCTACTCTAGGAATAGGGGCTTCCTCTAAGTATCATTGTCACTTTTCAGCCAATGAAGTCTTCTCTAGCTTGGCCAAAACCCACTTCCTTTTCCTATCCTCCATGGGTGAAGTTGGGCTCTGAGTCACTACTTCCATTTTTTGAAGGGACAAGCTTGCCAAAAGACAAATCATCATTCTTCCTTTTTCAAAAAGGTGAGAAAAGGTGAGACAACTAAGGGAAGCATGGGGAAAAACTTATCGATGATGGGTTGGTCCCTGAAACATAAGGTTGCTAGGAGCTCCTCTTGCAAGAGATCTTCGAGGGGAGGAACCGCAACTACCTCCAACCTCTACACCATCTTTGAAAGTTGTAGTTCTGAGTGGTCCTATGTCCTCTTCTTATCCAACAACCCTTAGGTGGTTGGAAATGGCGAGGCCATTACAAAAGTTATGAAAAAGAACCAACCCTTCTAGTGGTACACCTTGTTCGAACCCTTTGAAAACTAGTACCCTTTTTCTTGGTGAAGTGTACCACCAGCTTGGTAAACTAAACATCAACTAAAAGAAGCCCTAAAGATTCTAGCATCAGGCATCTCCCCACGTCACACCAGATAGTAGAAGAACCCCATGATTAGCCCACATGCTTTGGGGACTAGCTAGGTGGGGCATACATGGTACCACCTAAGTAGCTCGATAAGGACTATAAGAAGCAAAAGTCTCAATCTAATGCTGAATGCCTCTTCATACAATGCTACTTGGGTTGCTAACCCCATGGTTACCCTTTTGGAGGGACCTGGCAGCTCTAACACAATTGATGCTGGAATGTTCAACTCCTCCCAGATCCTCATCAAGTCCCCTTCACCCAAGATGGACTCGATCACTTCAAGAGTATTTTTAGCTGCCATTCATCCTATCACAAGACCTTCCAAAGTACACTAAGAAAACAAGACAAAAAAGAGAGAAAGAGGGGAAAGGATGAAGTAGACCCACCACTCTCATTGAAACACCTCCCATAGCAGTAGGCCTCCTTAGCAATAAAAACCCTAGACTCTCTCCTATAGCCAATGGTAGATATGAAAGGATGGCACCCCACTTCATTTCTTTTTAAAATTTCCATTCGGCAATGATGGCCTAGGCACCATAACAATTAACAATGGTTCTCTAGTGAACACATACCTGCACCCTAGTGGACATGCCATTTTGCTCAAATTATGACCATTCTGAGCCTCACTAAATATGATAGATGTGTGGCCACCATCATATGCTAATGATCGCTCTAAATTATCATGCATGCCTCATTAAATATGATAGATGTGTATGATCTGGTTGGACACGATGCTTCAAATCTTATCCCGAGTCAAGTGCAACCCACACCTCCAACATCCGTGACCTCATCTAGCATGGAGTGAAGCATCCTCCATGCTTCACTCCATTATCAAGCAAAGGTCCATCTGAGTAGCTGACTTCATCAAGCAAAGGTCCATTATCAAGCTCTGCAGTCTTTAACCTCTACTTTCTATGCCCGAGACAAAGGAGATGCCTCATCCTAGAAAGTGGGGGGCAACTGATGCATCCAAAAATGGTCAAGCCCATGTGGACAATCGTGTGGCTTGCTACCTTACCCTCTAACTCAGCACATGAAGTAAGTTCTTCAAATCTAGACACATGGCCCTAGAGTTCACATAAGAAAACCTGGCATGCCCTCCTCCTGCAAGGGAGTAGGTATCCTTGTGCCATGATTCTCTGACACTGGCCATTTTCCATTAATGCAAGTACCCAACAAAAGCATACCTTCCATGAAGATGAGCTTCGTGCCATCTCCAGCCACCCCTTTAGGGGCACACTCTCTGTAGTGACATGCTGACCACCACTTCCTGCACCGCATAACATGTCCTAAGCATTAGGCACTCCATATACCTTGCTTATAAAAATAGTTCCCAGACCATCTACGTAAGTCCTTTTTTCACAAGACTTTCTCTTGGCAAGTTTCTTTGAAAGTCCTACGCCTTTTGGGAGTCTCAATAGTTCTCTTAAAGCCACCCGAAGGCTCTAGATTGCTATTCAGGTGAAGGCTAGTGCCATCTTGCCTCACCTAAGCCTCACTCACTCTTTCTTATACCTTATTTACACTCTGCCACATCCATCTACCACTTGAACTACCTTGCCTATACTTCGCCACATCCATCGACCACTTCCACTACCTTGCTCACTTCTACCTCATCTCGCTACCACTCTATCACCATACTCTCTATCTAAAAGCTACAGATGCCTTTTTTCTATTTGCTTTTATAAGAGACTAACTTGGCATCAGAGGATCCATCATGGAAAACCATCCCATCATTGCTGGACTTTCGTGTCTTCTTCATTTTGTAGGTTTCGGATAGCCCATGCTTTATGGAGAGAAACCTAGAGCCATTTGACTCAGCAGCCACCTCCAGCCATTGCAGCAAGTCTCAAGCAGAACCACAACACCTAATTTTTCCTAGCAATGCTTGGCCATGATTCTAGCATAAACCAACAAGTAAAAATTTTGGCAATCTTAGTGAACTCCCATCCAAACTTGGCTTTTCCAATGTGTGGATCAAAGGAAGAGTCATGGGTATTATATTGAGATGAGAGAGGGTATCGAGAAGGATCCTTCTCGATGCCCAAATTTTTCCTCTCTTTTTTTTAGCTATAAAGTTTATATGGGACTTTTTTTTTGAAAAATTATAGGGACACCCCTCAACTTTACCTCAATTTTACTTACACCCCCTTAACTTTAAAATATCTCAATTGAATCCTTAAAGTTACTATATTATTTCACTATGGCCCTTCCGTGCACCTGACCACTAACACCATTATGCTACACTTTGAAAAGATGGAAATGCCCATTATTATTTTGAAATGGCTTTTTAGTGGCAACCCTTCAAATTTCAAGGGTTGTTCCTATAGCATCCCTTGCATTTTAGGATTATTCTTTTGGTATTTCACGGCATAATGGGGTAAGGCCATTGAGTTTTGTTTTGTATTATAATTTTTACTCTAATTTTTTTCATTATGATGAAATGTCTTTATGGTATCTCTGTGTGGATGTATTGTAGTCCTATTTTTGTTGTGCATATGCATGATAAATGGGTTCTATAGGGTTCGGTGGCAAGGCAGAAACATAGATTTCAAAAATTTTTTATCTTTATGAAATCTTCACCAAACCCTTAACCCAAGATCTCCTTAAAATAATTAAAACATATAACATGTATATATAATATTTAAACTCATATTAAAGTACTAACCTGTATTGCTAAAATCCAAACTTTAAATCTCCACCAGGTGCCCAAATGTTCACCCTCCAATGGTGATCCACACAGAAAAAGATGAAGACAACAATTTCTTGTTGTTGGCTCCTCTTCTTGAATTCTTTTTCAAGAATTCAATTCTTGGACTTTTAGGCTGAAATTTTCCTTCTTGAAAATTTATTTTTATTCCTTCTTTCCTCTTCTTGAATTCTTTTCTTGAATTCTCTTTCTTGAATTTTTTTTCTTGAATTGAACTAGAAGAAGAAATTAAGACAAGTAAAGTCTTAATTCAAGAAAGAAAAGAAGAAGAACATACCATTCCTTTTCCCTTTCCTTTACCGTTCAAGACCTTCCTCTTATTCTTGTTTAGGGTCAGAGTTTCGACAGAGATTATCTCTGTAAGGGAAACAATACCCAACAAGCATAAAGGGAAGGAGTATTCCAGAGAGGAGGAGAGGAATATGATCTATGTATATTTATTTTTTTATTATCTGAAAGAAACCCCCGAGAACCCAAACCCTTTTATAGATTTCAGAGGGGCATTTTCTCAAAACATCACAAACCTCTGAAACCCCAGGAATCACGATCCCTCATTCCTCATGCGTCCCCTCAATCAAAAATCATGATTCTCCGATTTAATTTTTGTTTTTCCGACAAGGAGGACTCTCGGAAAAACTTTAGGAAGAATCACGATTTTTGAAGACGAACTTGCGACCGAAAAATGACGGATCTTTTTCCATAATTTTTCTGGCCATCAGATCCAGATCCAAGGATGTTAGACAAGGATCCAAATCACCCCTTTCTCTCCGATGGAATTTCCTTCCCATGCGCGTGAAGAGAAGTCCACACGCGCGTGGACTCTTCTTCTTGGCGCGTGCGGGTGAGGAAGGGTGTGGGCGGCTTGGAGAGAGAGTCTCAGTGCACTTGATTCACTTGGGTTCAGCCATGGGTTAACCCAATATCCTAAAATTTAAATTAGACCTTAATTTGGTTCAATTAGAACCCAATTAAGCCCAATTCGGAACCAAATTCGAATATGATTCGAATAGAAATTGGGTCTGCAACACATGCTAGTATGTTTATCCTGCAAACATGATTTAATTTCAAATTAAATCCTTCATCAATTCTCTTTTGTGTGTGACCCATTGGGTTCCACACCTAGCTAGCAGTAGGTCCGAGTGCTATTTGACTTAATTCGGTTAGATTTCAACTAAGCCGATTTAGGTCAACTCAAACTAGCTCGACTCGGTCAATTAGAATCTAATTCTAAGTAACTAATTTGAATTACCATAATTCAATCATACACCTACAAGACAAGATTGACATCTAGCAACATATCATGTCTACCCGGAAGATGTGGAATTTTGGAGGAATTACCAAAATACCCTTCAGTGATGAGTTACCGGGCAATTCAGTCCTTTGATCAACTTGCATCCCGAATATGATTATGAATATGGATACTTGTCAAATCTAATTTTATATTCATCCCTAGCTCAATCTTTATAATGATGATTCATTAATGAACTATTAGAAATTAACTCTAATATTCATACTTTGATCAAAGATTTCCTGAATCCATCATTTGATCGAAATTAGCTGGATGCAATTCCCTCTTACTAGGGCTGATCAATTCCTTGTTGACCTACTCACAACCTCCATATACAATCCACCATACCCAGTATCCCCTCATGCATGACTCAGTGTCATGATTGATTGCGAACCAAAGTATGGATTCATATATATAAGGTACCATGGTAGTCTCAGGTCAAAGGACCATATGCACTACTCCCACTATGAGAATTATCTATTGACAAACAGATAAGGTTCCATTAGATATTCTCGATCTGGATCAATTCAGTGAACTCATTCTCTAATGAACACTCACATCCTAGTATTAGTGTCAAACAAAAGTGACTGTTAGATCAGTCACCCTCATCACAAAGCATATATAGGATGTGCTGGTCTTGCTGGAAACATTGATCCCCAACTCAATGTCCCATCGACCAGGAATATTTTAGATTAGGATTTTAAGGCTTTAGGTCTCACTAGTATGATCTCATCATAACCCTAGAACTATAGCCCTAATCTATAGGGTTCATCATATAATCATAAAGACACAGCGTATGATGAAAATAATGCCTTTATTATAATAATGTCAATTCATTGATTTTGGGATCGAAATATAATATTTCAATTGGCTTTCAGGGCATAATCTTTCAATCTCCCACTTGCACTAAAGCTAATCGCCTTTAAATCTTAATCCCATACAATCAAGGTGGCGATCAAACTCTTGCTGTGATAGAGCCTTAGTGAATGGGTCTGCTATTGTGTTCTTTGTTTCTACCCTTTTAATGTAGACTTCTTGTCTTTCGACAATCTCTCGAACGAGATGGAAACGTCTCAGAATGTGCTTTGATTTGTGATGAGCTCTTGGTTCCTTTGCTTGAGCAACAGCCCCAGTATTATCACAGTAAAGTGATACTGGACCTTCAATCTCAGGAACTACACCCAACTCTGATATGAACTTCTTCATCCAGACAGCTTCCTTGGCAGCTTCACTAACAGCAATGTACTCTGCCTCAGTTGTTGAGTCAGCTATAGTTTGTTGTTTATAACTCTTCCAGCTTACAGCTCCTCCATTTAGGGTAAAAACATACCCAGATATAGATTTGCTGTCATCTGGATCTGATTGAAAACTAGAATCTAAATAAGCTTCTAGTTTAAGATCAGATCCTCCGTATATTAGAAAAATATCCTTAGTTCTTCTTAAGTACTTAAGAATATTTTTCACAGCCTTCCAATGATCCTCTCCTGGATCAGTTTGAAACCTGCTGGCTATACCTAAGGCATATGCCACATCAGGCCTAGTACATAACATAGCATACATAATAGACCCTACTGCCGAAGCATAAGGTATAGAATTCATTCTATTTCTTTCTTCAGGTGTCTTTGGAGACATCTTTTTAGAAAGATGTATGCCATGACCAATAGGTAAGTAACCTCTTTTACTTTCCTCCATGCTAAATCTTTTTAGCACTTGGTCAATGTACCTAGACGGGGATAAACCTAGCATCCTCCTAGATCTATCTCTATAGATCTTGATGCCTAGTATATAAGATACTTCTCCTAAGTCTTTCATGGAAAACTGTTTAGATAACCATACCTTGACTGATTGTAACATTGGGATATCATTCCCAATGAGTATGTCATCTACATACAGAACCAAGAAAACTATGGCACTCCCACTAGTCTTCTTGTACACACAAGGTTCATCCTCATTTTTGATAAAGTCAAATTCTTTGACCGTCTTATCAAATCGGATGTTCCAACTCCTAGATGCTTGCTTTAATCCATAAAAGATTTCTTCAGCCTACATACCTGATTAGGTTTAGTCTCCAAGACAAAACCTTCTGGCTATGACATATAAACCTCTTCCTCAAGGAAACCATTAAGGAATGCGGTTTTCACATCCATCAGCCAGATTTCATAATCATGATATGTTGCTATAGCAAGCATGATCCGAATAGATTTGAGCATGGCAACAGGAGAAAATATTTCATCATAATCTATTCCCTGTTTTTGTCTGAAACCCTTAGCCACTAATCTGGCTTTATAAGTTTCAACTTGGCCATCTGCCCCAATCTTTTTCTTATAGACCCATTTGCATCCAATAGGGTTAACACCCTCTGGTGCATCAACCAAAGTCCAGACTTGGTTGATATACATGGAGTCCATTTCGGATCTCATGGCTTCCAGCCATCTGTCTGAGTCACTACTCATGACAGCATCCGTTTATGTTAGAGGCTCATCATTATCAATGATTCGGGCTTCATTATTTTCAATAATGAACCCATACCTCTCAGGTGCATGTCGCACCCTATCAGACCTACGGATAGGAGTGGTGTGTTCAGGTTCTATACTAACTGTATTATGATTTGGTTGAGATGTATCTACTTGTTGAACTTCTTCAAGTTCAATATTTCTCCCACTGCCCTTTTGTAGGATGAACTCTTTCTCCATAAAAGTGGCATGCCTACTGACTAAAACCTTTTGTTCAGTAGGGTGGTAGAACAGATATCCTATACTATCTTTAGGATATCCAACAAATAGACACTTTTCTGTTCTAACATCAAGCTTATATCCAAAATTTCTTTTGACATAGGCCGGACATCCCCATATCTTAAGATACTTAAGATTGGATTTCTTTCCCCTCCATAACTCATATGGAGTGCTAGATACAGATTTGGATGGTACTCTATTTAAAATATTAGCCGCTATTTCCAAGGCATATCCCCAGAAAAAAACAGGTAAGTCTGTGAAGCACATCATGGACCGTACCATATCTAATAAAGTATGATTTCTCCTTTCAGCAACATCATTTAATTGTGGTGTGTAAGGAGGAGTCCATTCAGAGATGATTCCCTTTTCTTTAAGGTGATCAAGAAACTCGATAGATAAGTATTCACCTCCTCTATCTGATCGAAGGATCTTAATACTTTTCCCTGTTTGTTTCTCTACCATACTTTGATACTCTAAAATTTTTCAAAAGCTTCGGACTTATGTTTCATTAGATACACAAATCCGTACCTTGAAAAATCATCAGTGAATGTGATGAAATATGAGTATCCACCCTTGGCCTGAGTTGTCATAGGTCCACATACATCAGTGTGTATGAGTCCTAATAACTCAATTATCCTTTCATTATGTCTACTAAATGGAGTCTTGGTCATTTTACCCATGAGACATGATTCACAAGTTCCTAATGATTCATAGTCATAAGGATTAAGGAATTTTCCCTTATATAACTTGTTAATCCTTTGCTCACTAATATATCCAAGACGACAGTGCCAAAGTAAAGTATTGTTTACTTCATCTCTTTTTCATTTATTACTAACATGTAGTATATTGTCATCAGAAGATAGAGTTAAGAGACCATTACAAAATATGCCATTAAATATTATTTCATTAGAAAAACTGATTGAGCAACCACTACTCATTACATTCATAATATATCCTTGTTTAAGTAATAAGGGTATATATATGATGTTTCTAAGGATTCTAGGCATAAAATAATATTTTTTTTAACTCTAAAATCTTTCCAAAAGGCATCTTCAATATATAAGTCCCTACAGCTTCTGCTTGGATGGAATCTCCTCCAGCACCGTAGAGCTTGAAGTCGCCTTCCTTCAAAACTCTAATGTTCTGTAGTCCCTGCAATGATTTGCAGATATGATGACCACAAGCAGTATCCAATACCCAAGAGTTTGAACTAGAAGAGTCTAATGACAAACTTGTATCTATCTCATACATACCTTTTGGTGCATCACTAGCACCAGGCTTCACACTTGCAAGGTAAACCTTGCAGTTTCTTTTCCAGTGACCCGGCTTGCCATAAGGAAAGCAGGTCATTTGTCCAGAGGCCTTCTTTCCTTTCTTTTTCTTGATGCCCCCTTTTGGGTTCAACCTTTTCTTGGAACCCTTTTTGCCTATTTTCTTCTTGTTTATACCATCCACAAGAAGAAGTGGAGCCTTATTTTTCTTTAAATGGCTCTCTGCTATTTTTAACATATTCAACAGCTCAGGCAAGGAAGTGTTAAGTTTGTTCATATGATAATTATAAACAAACTATGAAAATGACTCTGGAAGTGACTGCAGGATTAAATCCTGATTCAACTCCCCATCCATAACAAAATCCAATTGACCCAATCAGGTGATTAGGTCAATAACCTTTAATACATGGTTTTGTATGGATGTACCTTCTGTCATCCTTACACGGAATAATTGCTTAGATATTTCATATATTGCAGTTCGACTATGTTCTCCATAAAGTTCTTTTAGATTGAGCAATATGGAGTTTGTGTCCATGCTTTCATGTTGCCTCTGTAACTCATTGGTCATAGAGGCAAGCATTATACACTTGACAGTAAGTGAGTCATTTTGCCACAAGTTATATGTGGTCTTATCCTCTTGCGAGGCATCTTCCCCTAATGGTTCCAAGGTTGGGGTATCAAGAATATAAGAAATTCTTTCTTGGCTGAGTACTATCTTCAGGTTTTTCAACCAATCAACATAGTTTGATCCAGTCAATTTATTTGCATCAAGAATTCTACGGAGTGAGAGTGAAGAGGCCATTTAATCTACATTAACAAAGAACATTACATAAGAAAACAATAAATGTTGACAAAACATAATTAAATTAGGACTTTAACTTAATTATGTCTCCCACTATTTTATCGAGCATCATAACCCTCCATATGATGATCGAGAAAACCCTAATTGGTTCTCTTAGTGGGGTTGAGATCCTAATTCCTTACAAAAGACCTTGTGTGTACACAACAAATCTTATATTAGTTCAAAGGTAGGAAAACTCTTTCCAATTGTAACTCATATAATTCTCAACTTATCTTGGCCTCTAAAATATTAATAGCCTTGTGTGTACACAACAAACTATAATATTTTAGTTAAGTTAGACCCTTCATTGCTATATAGTCATGATATTAATTATAATACCCTTGTGTGTATACAACAAAGTATTATATTAAATCATGCCATAAACATCAAATGTACCAAGCCAAAATTATGTTAGTCACCATAAAAGACCTTGTGTGTACACAACAAACCTAATATGGATCATAACATAATAATGACTTGGCATGAAGGAAGGCCAAATGTAGTGAATATTACACTAAGCATACCAATCAATAATTAAGTTAATCTTATCGGCTAGGTAAGTGGGAGAGTGGTGGGAGTCCCCCCGTTGCTTTCCTTAGACACCAATAAGAATTGGCCAGGTCAGTCAACAGAACCAATTAAAAACCACGTCCTCTTTACCGATCATGAACCACTTTTCCTAGACACCGAATGATAAACTAATTATATTGATTATTTTTGCTTTTGGTATATGACACTACAACTTAATATGTTTTTAAAGAGGGCTTTATTAAAACAAAGCACATTCTTTATATAACCTAGCAAATATGTGCCATAGTGTGCCATCATACTAGGACAACCATTTAACACATAATGGATCCACCATTCTGCCAGGGCAACCTTATTTCAGTATGATGACTAGAAGGCTAAACATATCTCTATACAAATTAAGGTTTAAGTGAAAACCTTAATTAGTGGCATACATCAAACATATATGCATAATTAACACAAATATGTGATTAGTGTGTCATCATACTAGGACAACCATCTACCACATAATGGATCCACCATTATGCCAAGGCAACCTTATTTCAGTATGATGACTAGATGTCTAAACATATCTCTACAACAATTAGGGTTTGAGTGAAATCCCTAATTGGTGACATTACATCAAACATATACAATATCATATGTTACTTATATACATATGCATCTAAAAATCACCATATATATTTTAATCTTAATAAGGAGGCTCTGATACCACTGTAGGGTTTGGTGGCAAGGCGGAAATATAGATTTCAAAAATTTTTTATCTTTATGAAATCTTCACCAAACCCTTAACCCAAGATCTCCTTAAAATAATTAAAACATATAACATGTATATATAAGATTTAAACTCATATTAAAGTACTAACCTGTATTGCTAAAATTCAAATTTTAAATCTCCACCAGGTGCCCAAATGTTCACCCTCCAATGGTGATCCACACAGAAAAAGATGAAGACAACAATTTCTTGTTGTTGGCTCCTCTTCTTGAATTCTTTTTCAAGAATTCAATTCTTGGACTTTTAGGCTAAAATTTTCCTTCTTGAAAATTTCTTTTTCTTCCTTCTTTCCTCTTCTTGAATTCTTTTCTTGAATTTTCTTTCTTGAATTCTTTTTCTTGAATTGAATTGGAAGAAGAAATTAAGACAAGTAAAGTCTTAATTCAAGAAAGAAAAGAAGAAGAACAGACCCTTCCTTTTCCCTTTCCTTTACCGTTCAAGACCTTCCTCTTATTCTTGTTTAGGGTCAGAGTTTCGACAGAGATTATCTCTATAAGGGAAACAATACCCAACAAGCATAAAGGGAAGGAGTATTCCGGAGAGGAGGAGAGGAATATGATCTCTGTATATTTCCTTTTTTTATTATCTGAAAGAAACCCCCAAGAACCCAAACCCTTTTATAGATTTCAGAGGGCCGTTTTCTCAAAACATCGCAACCCTCTGAAACCCCAGGAATCATGATCCCTCATTCATCACGCGTCCCCTCAACCAAAAATCATGATTCTCTGATTTAATTTTCATTTTTCCGACGAGGAGGACACTCGGAAAAACATCAGGAAGAATCGTGACTTTTGAAGACGGACTTGCGACCGAAAAACAATGGATCCTTTTCCTTAATTTTTCTGGCCATCAGATCCAGATCCAAGGATGTCAGACAAGGATCCAAATCGCCCCTTTTTCTCTGATGGAATTTCCTTCCCACGCGCGTGAAGAGAAGTCCACACGCGCGTGGACTCTTCTTCTTGGCACGTGCAGGTGAGGAAGGGTGTGGGCGGCTTGGAGAGAGAGTCTCAGTGCACTTGATTCACTTGGGTTCAGCCATGGGTTAGCCCAATGTCCTAAAATTTAAATTAGACCTTAATCTGGTTCAATTAGAACCCAATTAAGCCTAATTCGGAACCAAATTCGAATCTGATTCGAATAGAAATTGGGTCTGCAACACATGCTAGTTTGTTTATCCCGCAAACATAATTTAATTCCAAATTAAATCCTTCATCAATTCTCTTTTATGTGTGACCCATTGGGTTCCACACCTAGCCAACAATAGGTCCGAGTGCTATTTAACTTAATTCGGTTAGATCTCAACTAAGCCGATTTAGGTCAACTCGAACTAGCTCGACTCGGTCAATTAGAATCTAATTCTAATTAACTAATTTAAATTACCATAATTCAATCATATACCTACAAGACAAGATTGACATCTAGCAACGTATCATGTCTACCCGGAAGATGTGGAATTTTGGTGGAATTACCAAAATACCCTTCAGTGGTGAGTTACCAGGCAATTCAGTCCTTTGATCAACTTGCATCCCGAATATGATTATGAATATGGATACTTGTCAAATCCAATTTCATATTCATCCCTAGCTCAATCTTTATAATGATGATTCATTAATGAACCATTAGAAATTAACTCTAATGTTCATACTTTGATCAAAGATTTCCTGAATCCATCATTTGATCGAAATTAGCTGGATGCAATTCCCTCTTTCTAGGGCTGATCAATTCCTTGTTGACCTACTTACAACCTCCATATACAATCCACCATACCCAGTATCCCCTCGTGCATGACTCAGTGTCATGATTGATTGCGAACCAAAGTATGGATTCATATATATAAGGTACCATGGTAGTCTCAGGTCAAAGGACCATATGCACTACTCCCACTATGAGAGTTATCTATTGACAAATAGATACGGTTCCATTAGATATTCTCGATCTAGATCAATTCAGTGAACTCATTCTCTAATGAACACTCACATCCTAGTATTAGTGTCAAATACAAGAGACTGTGAGATCAGTCACCCTCATCACAAAGCATATATAGGATGTGCTGGTCTTGCCGAAAATATTGATCCCCAACTCAATGTCCCATCGACCAGGAATATTTTAGATTAGGGTTTTAAGGCTTTAGGTCTCACTGGTATGATCTCATCATAACCCTAGAACCATAGCCCTAATCTATGGGGTTCATCATATAATCATAAAGACACTGTGTATGATGAAAATAATGCCTTTATTATAATAATGTCAATTCATTGATTTTGGGATCGAAATACAATATTTCAATTTGCTTTCAGGGCACAATCTTTCAGGTTCAACCATATGCATGATAGATGGGCATGAGGTAAGGCAATACCCTTTTCATTAAACAATGGAAGTATTGAAATGTTAGTACATAGTAAATGTTTTTGACATTTTAAAATGCATAATGCATTTTGGAAATGTTCGATGCTTTATAAGTTGATGTTTCACTTTCTTAGGCACTATTTTTAGTCTACTATCTGAGTTATACCTTGTATAGGGATGGTGAAAGAGAATGGTACATGTGGTTTGACATGATCCTACACTAGGCATGCAAACAACTGTGGGAGCAGATTGGATTTTAAAAAAATATTTTTAAAAATCCGCTCAGCGGAAATCTGCTCCACCCAGAAACTAATCTAATTCTAGTTGCAAATAGGCATGTAGGATAATATAAAATATTTACAAAATATTTGAATTAAAAATTCTATTCATGCATGATTAAAAAATAATTTTTTTATACCTTATTCCGGCTGGAATAACTCTAGGATAAACCTGGAATAGGCGGGAATAGCTGGAATAAATCTATTCCAGCCTTCTTCCTCCTTGGACCGTGGGATACTTTGTTTTGAGCCTGAAAAAGAGCATCCAAAATTAGGCTTCCGGACCTCCGTTTGCTCCCAAATTTCTGCAGCGACAAGGTGGAGAAGTCTTCTTCGATTTGCCACCGAAATCTGCAACCAAAACATAGTGTACACGATGTACAAAATGCCCAAAACCTGCTGCCAGAAATTCTGGTTGCAGAAAACCAGCAGCAATCTTCTTGGCATTTGGAGCTGCAGCGGCGATCCCAGCTCGCGAGGCTTGCTCCCAGGAGTGGAAGAATATTCCCTCTAGAGGGGAGACATGCCAGGGGCCCTCCGATCTACCTTCACACGCGGTGCTAGCCGCTGGAAGGAGACACAGTCATAGTGGATGGCATCAACCAGGCTTTGCTACAATTCTGGGTTTGAGCACTCTAATGGACAAGGAAAAGGGCCTTATAACTCTTCCTCACACACTCCAAATCCCAGCACCCAATGGAAGATAGGACCCAGCTCTCAAAACCTCTCATAGGGAAGAACACACTTGCTGTTTTGTTCTTCACATGGTGCAACCTATCTTGCTGAAACAAGGGGACTTGCAATGGTTTATATAGGACAGCAGGGAGAGAGGGAGGTGGAGCGACGGGGAGGCCAAGAGGCAGCAGCTGCCATTCCATTTAACCAGCAAATAAATGGGAGTATAAATCAACCGGTGGAGGAGAGGAAGAGACGTCGCCCAGGAAAAGAACTTCGATCGTTTGGCCTCCTCCAGTGCAAGGAATTACCATGTAAAACGGTCAAGAGGAGAGAAAAAACATCGATCCAATTAAAACCATTTAAACCAATTTGGTTCAAACCCATTGGTTCAATTAACCAACGGTGGTTCAATTCAATTGAACCGGTCCGAGCCTAATTAAATTTGGGTTCAATTGGTTCATAACCAATTGGAGGTCGAAATGAACTCCGAATCAGTTCAAAACTGATTCAGAAAAATCCTGGCGCAGTCTTGGTCAGCTCGGAACAATTTCTGGTTGACACAGACAAGGGCAAGATGGGGAAAAGAGTGCTCAAAAATATTGTGACCATAAAATCGAGATGATTCCCAATCGTAATCGGTATCCGGATCAGAGAGTTATCCTCTGTGGCGTGTGACCTCATAGGTTCGAACCTAAATGGTAGCACTAGAACAATTCTAGTACCAGCACAGGAAACCATCTAGCAATGGGTCCCGGAGTCTGGATAGGTCGAAGATGCGGGAGCAAACTATCGAACCTCTGGCATATGGTTACCGTATAATTCATCCCTTTGACCTCTAATGCTCAGGATGAATGAGATTGGGCTGCCAACCCAGACAGAGTCAGTCCACTACGTTTCTCAACCTTGCAAGCCCAGTGACTCTTCACTAGGGCTACCCCGGTCGAGGATTTGCTAAATTGAGATACGGCGAGACATTCAATCCAAACTGTTTGGACAGGTCAATTCCATCTTGGTCCATCACTGCTCCATAAGTACTTGCCTGTACCCAGAAACCTTCCATCACCGGATTAAAAATTTGGGTAATCCGGCACCAAAGCACAGGGAGTTACTTTCAAGCTACCGTGATGACCTCAGGTCGGAGGGACACATATACCCATATCCAATCGTGAGTATCCCTTTGGTAGAAAGGGGCTGCACGGAGTCACGTTCAATGAGATATCACATATCCCACTTGTAGATCACATCAGTGTCACCACACTCATTTGGTCAAGAGGACAACCAAACGATGTGAACTACAACAACCTATACTTGATATATTGCCATCCAGTACAATATATCCTTTGGTTGTGAACAAGGTTTAAAGACCACTCGATACATTCTCTCTGTATCAAAGTCAGTGTAGTCCTAAGGACTTCATCACATGGAAAGAGTTCATTTCAGGAAAATACAATATATGATGAGCTGCCAAAAATAATATTTTATTAATTCATAAAAAAATACAATACTCAACACAATCGCCTACAACCCAGGCGATTGGCTTTGGGACACAATTCCCAACAACTCCCACTTGTACTAAAGCCAATCAGAAGAGTATCTAATACCCATTTCCCATTTACAATAATTGAACTCTTTTATTCCGAGGGCTTTAGTGAAGGGGTCAGCCAGATTTTCCTTTCCATCGATCTTCAGAAGATTGATGTCGCCTCGTTCCACGATCTCTTGTACGAGATTGTAGCGCTGTAGAATGTGCTTGGTGCGGTGATGAGCTTTAGGCTGCTTAGCTTGTGCAATGGCTCCAGTGCTGTCACAGTACACTGGAACTGGACCATCTAGGGAAGGTGCCACCCCTAGCTCTCCAAGGAACTTCCGCAACCATACAACTTCCTTTGCTGCATCTGATGCTGCAATGTATTCTGCTTCGCATATTGAGTCTGCAACAGTTGCCTGCTTGGAACCTTTCCAGCAGATCACTCCTCCATTCAGGATAAATACAAATCCTGACATACTCTTGCTATCATCTCTATCCGATTGGAAACTGGAGTTAGAGTACCCCACAAGTTTCAGGTCAGGATCTCCATAAATCAGCCATTGATCTTTAGTATTTCTTAAATACTTAAGGATGGACTTAACCACCTTCCAATGCGCCTCACCTGGGACAGACTGGTATCTGCTCACTACTCCTAGTGAGTATGTCACGTCTGGTCTAGTACAAGTCATAGCATACATGATAGAGCCTACTGCAGAAGCATAAGGTACTATACTCATGCGCTCTCTTTCCTTAGGAGTTGTCGCACAATCCTTCTTGGAAAGAGTAATTCCAGAACCTATCAGGAGATAGCCTTTCTTGGAATTTTCCATGCTGAACCGTTTCAGCATGGTGTCAATATACGTAGATTGGGATAGTCCCAAAAGCTTCTTAGATCTATCTCTACAGATCTTCATACCTAGTATGTAAGAAGCTTCACCCAAGTCCTTCATGAAGAACTGAGATGATAACCAGACCTTTATTCCTTGTAATGCTGCGACATCATTTCTGATTAAGAGAATGTCGTCAACATACAGTACTAGGAATACAATCACAGAACCATTAACCCATTTATAGATGCACGGTTCTTCTCCATTCCTAACGAAGTCATACAATTTGATACACCTATCAAACCGTAAGTTCTAACATCGAGATGCTTGCTTGAGTCCATAAATGGACCTCTGCAACTTGCATACTTTTGATTCATCTGTGGATGTGAACCCTTCAGGCTGTATCATATACACCTCCTCTTCTAGCTCCCCATTTAGGAAAGCGATTCGAACATCCATCTGCCAGATCTTGTAATCAAAATATGCTGCCAAAGCAAGCATGATCCTAACGGACTTGAGCATTGCCACAGGAGAGAAAGTCTCGTCATAATCGATACCATATCGCTGGCGATATCCCTTGGCAACCAGATGGGCTTTATAGGTCTCTACCTTCCCATCTGCGTCCCTTTTCCTCTTGAAGATCCATTTACACCCGATGGATTTTATTCCTTCAGGCGGATCAACCAATGTCTAATCATTGTTGATTTCCATCGACTCCATTTCGGATCGCATGGCTCCAAGCCATGCCTCAAAGTCAGATCTCTGAAGAGCATCCATATAGGTGATCGGATCCTCATTGTTCTCATCGAGCTCAATGGGATCGCCGTCCCGAACCAAGAAACCAAAGTATCTGTCCGGCTGACACGGTATTCTACCGGATCTCCTAATGGGTTCTGGGTGTGATTCAATCATAGCCGATTCTACGATGTCCTTAGAGTGTGCAGGTTCTTCTATTGGCTGAACTTCATCAAGTTCAATCTTAGAGGCTATAGTTCCTTCTCTAAGGAACTTTTCCAAAAAGATAGCTCTAAGAGAAATGAACACCTTTTGTTCATTCTCCAAATAGAAGAAACACCCTTTGGTTTCCTTAGGATAACCAATGAATAAACACTGATCAGACCTTGGACCAAGTTTGTCTGAGTCTAAACGCTTTACGTAAGCCGGACAACCCTAGACCCGAAGGTGTGAGATTGAGGGTTTACGTCCAGTCCACATCTCATACGGAGTGGAGACAACAGACTTACTTGGAACATCATTTAATAAGTAACAGGCTGTCTGAAGTGCATATCCCCAAAAGGATAGCGGCAGAGTTGCAAAGCCCATCATGGATCGAACCATGTCCAACAAGGTTCGATTCCTCCTTTTGGACACACCATTCAACTGTGGTGTTCCTGGAGGAGTCCACTGAGAGAGAATTCCATTCTCCTCAAGATATGTCAAAAATGCACCAGATAAGTATTCGCCACCTCGATCAGATTGAAGGGTTTTAATATTTTTTCCAGTTTGCTTTTCACTTCATTACGGTATCGTTTGAACATTTCAAATGACTCAGACTTATGTCTCATTAAGAAGACATAACCAAACCTTGAAAAGTCGTCTGTAAAAGTAATGAAATATTTGTATCCTTTTCTGGCACTAACTATCATCGGTCCATATACATCAGTATGTATTAGACTTAGAAGTTCTGTAGCTCGTTCACCTTTTCCAGTAAAAGGTGACTTGGTCATTTTACCAAGTAAACAGGATTCACAAGTGGGCAGTGATTCAGAATCACTGACCTCGAGGAGTCCATCTCCTCGCATCTTGTTTATCCTATTTTGGTTAATATGACCTAGCCTACAGTGCCAAAGATACAAATCGTTGACATTATCTAATCTTGGGCGTTTGCTAGAAGTGTACATTACACTAACAGGCCTTGATAGTACATATATGCCATTATTTAATCTAGCTTTCATTATAACAGAGTTATTCAAAATAACATTGCAAAAATCTCCTTTTATTGATAGTTCAAAACCATAATTGGCCAAAAGGCCTATAGAGATTACGCACATAATGAAACTAGGACAATAGTGACAATCGACTGTTCGATAGTACAAGACTCAAAGACAAGATGCAAGACTCCGACCGCCGGTACTAGAACACGATTTCCATTCCCGACGCTCAGAAACTATTCTCCATCTTCAAATCTTCTGCTAACTAGAAGTCCCTGTAACGAATTACAAACGTGAATTGGACTACTAGTATCCAATACCCAGTTAGCAGTATCAACAATAGAGTAATTACAAGGTTTTATCATATAAATACCTTGTTCAGCAGACTTCTGCTTCCTCAGCCTATTCGGATCAAGGGATGCAATATAAAGAGGACAGTTCCTCTTCCAGTGTTACTTCTTCTTGCAGTAGAAGCACTCTGCAGAAGATTGATCAGCCTTATACTTCTTGGTCTGACTAGGGCCAGGAGCATTCTGCACTTTCTTTCCTTTTTTATTTGTTTTCTTCTTTTTCCCTTTCTTAAAGGGATGACGACCTCTACTACCTCCCACTAAATTCACCACCCCCTTATTCAGTTGGTGGTCTTTCTCGAAAGTCTGCAGCAACCCCAAAATACCATGGTAGTTGACTGTAGGCTTGTTCATTCTATAATGATCGAGAAAATCAAGATAAGAGGAGGGAAGAGAATTCAGGATTGTATCCTTGCCGAGGTGCTCGTGCAAGGGACATCCGAGTTTGTCCAACTTTTCAATCAGCTCGATCATGTACAATACATGATCAGTGACTGAACCACCATTCGGCATCTTGGAGTTGTAGATGGCACAAGACACTTTGTACCGTTCTACATCATCCAGGGTGCCGAAGGATTCCTTCAACTTTTGAAGGATTTCATTAGATTGGGCCTCCTTGAATTTGCGACTGAACTCGTCGTTCATCGTCACTAACATAATGCACCGGACAGTAGTACGATCAGAGACCCACTTTAGATAAGCATCTTTGACCGCACTCCATGCATTAGTGGGAGGGATTTCAGGTGCCGGATCCGTTATCACATATAGGATCCGTTCATGCTCCATAACGATTCTCAATCTTCGATACCAACTATCGAAGTTGTGACCCTTTAACTTCTCGTTATCGAGATGTGACTGGAGTGATAAATTAGAAGACATTTGAATAGAAAATAAGACCAAATTAGTGTATGAATTAATAATTTAACCAAAAGACTTGGACTTTAGTCTAAAGGTTTCTCCCACTAATTTTTCATATTGGTAGCCTCTAATTCCAATCCGTGAAAACACTTTTTCAAGTGGGTACTGAAATCCAATAGGCCACGCATGAGCCTGACTTTGGCCAACTCACCCATACGAGCCTAAAGGTAGGTTCGTAAACCAACTGTTTTCCTAAATAATTTTCAGTATTTTATTTTGCCCCAGAGAACACACCCCAATCAGCCTTGGGGCCTCCTATTGCGGGTCTCTGGTTAGGTCCAACCATTAAAATGACAAATCCAATGCTTCCAGCTAACTAAAGACCAAGCCCGACTTTGGCCTGCCCACTTGGTCCCGTTAAGGAGGTTGCACTGAACCATCATCGATAAGATAGAAATTCCAGTCGCCGGATGTACACCCATTTTATGGAACTGTCGATGCACACCAAGCTAGTGGACACATTTCTAACTGACTTAATGGGAGGCTAAGACATTGTCAACTTCTTGACTTAGTCCTTTTAAGGACCTAATAATTTTAGAGGATTTTTAGTTGTGGCAGAAGATAAGACAAGGACATGGATCATCCTCCCACTGAATCAATCAGATTTCAGGAGGGTCGAAATAAATCAACAAATTGATCCATGGGCACCTATAGATCAGTCAGACCGATCAACCTGGGTGACATGGGTTAACTCGAGTCATTGAGCTTTTCCAATCAGTTCTGGTCGACTTGACTAGCCAGGTAGGTGAGATCATGGGTGAGTATCCGCCATTAACCATCTTTCCTAGACACCAACCAAGTTAGCTAGGAAAGAGGTAGCCTCATACAACCATGATCACAATGCCAAACCTACCTCGACACCAGTCGGTTTACCAGACTCGATCAGACTAGCCTAAAGACTCGGGCATCCACTGAGCCACTAATTGGATCCATTTTAGATGAACGGATCAACTAATCTAACTATTAGATAGTTCTAAAGAGGGGCCTTAAACAACTATTGTTTAATCTTCTTGTAATCCGGTTCAACTAAACTTAGGTCTAACCCAGTTATGGACCCAACTAGTCAGCTAATCCAATTAACCTAAAATGGCTTATGCAAATTTGATTAGATTTCATAAACCTAAAAAATTTTTTAATAAGCCAAACACTTAATTAAAATAATTTTTAATTAATTCTCTATGTAAAACAATTTTTACATACCAAATTATGCATCAAGATATTTTACAAATATTTTATATCCAATATAAAACATGCCTAATACATGTATCACCAAATTAAAACAATTTTTAATTTTTAATATTCTTTAAGGATCCTTCTGAAGAGGCCAACACAGACGATCCGCATCGTGTCAAAAATACACAGTCATGGTGAAGGTCTCAACTAGGTTCCAAAAAGAAATTTGGATACATATTAAGATTAAAATAATTTTAATCTATTAAACATGCAAACTAGATTAGATTACACATGCAACCTGGCTTTGATACCACTGAAAGAGAACGGTACAGGTGGTTTGACATGATCCTACACTAGGCATGCAAACAACTACGGGAGCAGATTGGATTTAAAAAAATATATTTTTAAAAATCCGCGCAGTGAAAATCTGCTCCGCCCAGAAACTAATCTAATTCTAGTTACAAATAGGCATGTAGGATAATATAAAATATTTGCAAAATATTTGAATTAAAAATTCTATTCATATATGATTAAAAAATAATTTTTTTTATACCTTATTCTGGCTGGAATAAATCTGGGATAAACCTGGAATAGGATGGAATAGCTGGAATAAATCTATTCCAGCCTTCTTCCTCATTGGACCGTGGGATACTCTGTTTTGAGAAATCTATTCTAGCCTTCTTCCTCATTGGACCGTGGGATACTCTGTTTTGAGCCTGAAAAAGAGCATCCAAAAGTAGGCTTCCGGACCTTCGTTTGCTCCCAAATTTCTGCAGCGACAAGGTGGAGAAGTCTTCTTCGATTTGCCACCAAAATCTACAACCAAAACACAGTGTACATGATGTGCAAAATGCCCAAAAACCTACTACCAGAATTTCTGGTTGCAGAAAACCAGCAGCGATCTTCTTGGCGTTTGGAGCTGCAGCGGCAATCCCGGCTCGCGAGGGTTGCTCCCAAGAGTGGAAGAATACTCCCTCTAGAGGGGAGACACGCCGGGGGCCCTCCGATCCACCTTCATGCGCGGTGCTAGCCGCTGGAAGGAGACACAGTCACAGTGGATGGCAGCAACCAGGCTTTGCTACAATTCTGGGTTTGAGCACTCTAATGGACAAGGATAAGGGCCTTATAACTCTTCCTCACACACTCCAAATCCCAGAACCCAATGGAAGATAGGACCCAGCTCTCAAAACCTCTCATAGGGAAGAACACACTTGCTGTTTTCTTCTTCACACGGTGTAACCTATCTTGCTAAAACAGGGAGACTTGCAATGGTTTATATAGGACAGCAGGAAAAGAGGGAGGTGGAGAGACGGGGAGGCCAAGAGGCAGCAGCTGCCATTCCATTTAACCAGCAAATAAACGGGAGTATAAATCAACCGGTGGAGGAGAGGAAGAGACGTCGCCAAGGAAAAGAACTTCGGTCGTTTAGCCTCCTCCAGCGCAAGGAATTACCATGTAAAATGGTCAAGAGGAGAGAAAAAACATCGGTCTAATTAAAACCATTTAAACCAATTTGGCTCAAACCCATTGGTTCAATTAACCAATGGTGGTTCAATTCAATTGAACCGGTGCAAGCCCAATTAAATTTGGGTTCAATTGGTTCAAAACCAATTGGAGGCCAAAACGAACTCCGAATCAGTTCAAAATTGATTCAGAAAAATCCTGGCGCAATCTTGGTCAGCCCGGAATAATTTTCGGTTGACACAGACAAGGGAAAGATGGGGAAAAGAGTGCTAAAAAATACTGACCATAAAACTGAGATGATTTCCAATCGTAATCTATATCCGGATCAGAGAGTTATCCTTTATGGCGTGTGACCTCATAGGTTCGAACCTAAATGGTAGCACTAGAACAATTCTAGTACCAGCACAGGAAACCATCTAGCAATGGGTCCCGGCGTCCGGATAGGTCGAAGATGTTGGAGCAAACTATCGAACCTCTGTAATATGGTTACCGTATAATTCATCCCTTTGACCTCTAATGCTCAGGATGACTGAGATTGGGCTGCCAACCCAGACAGAGTCAGTCCACTACGTGTCTCAACCTCGCAAGCCCAGTGACTCTTCACTAGGGCTACCCCGGTCAAGGATTTGCTAAATTGAGATACGGCGAGACATTCAATCCAAACTGTTTGGATAGGTCAATTCTATCTTGGTCCATCACTGCTCCACGAGTACTTGCCTGTACCCAGAAACCTTCCGTCACCAGATTAAAAATCCAGGTAGTCCGGCACAAAAGCACAGGGAGTTGCTTGGAAGCTACCGTGATGACCTCAGGTCGGAGGGACACATATACCCATATCCAATCGTGAGTATCCCTTTGGCAGAAAGGGGCTGCACGGAGTCACGTTCAATGAGATATCACATATCCCACTTATAGATCACATCAGTGTCACCACACTCATTTGGTCAAGAGGACAACCAAACGATGTGAACTACAACAACCTATACTTGATATATTGCCGTCTAGTACAATATATCCTTTGGTTGTGAACAAGGTTTAAGGACCACTCGATACATCCTCTCTGTATCGAAGTCAGTATAGTCCTAAGGACTTCATCACATGGAAAGAGTTCATTTCAGGAAAATACAATATGTGATGAGCTGCCAAAAATAATATTTTATTAATTCATGAAAAAATACAATACTCAGCACAACCGCCTACAACCCAGGCAATTGGCTTTGGGACACAATTCCCAATAGATGGACTTTGATTTCTTTACCATATAGATCAAGTACCATCTAAGCTATCATTAAAGTGAGAGTAGTGTAAAATATCTTGATAATTATGACAAAGATATATTCAATATCATAGTGTTAGAGGATATGATGGAATAGTTCAGGTATACAAACTATATCCACTTTTATTACCTCATGCCTAGACAAACATTATAAAATGACTTGAGGGAATTAAGATGTGATACTAATATATTGAAGATTTTGGCTTCCATCCAAGGTACTGACATGGTGCGTATATATGTGGAGCACCAAGCCAATGCAGCAAATATTCTGTCACCATAGATAGGCAATGAGAGTCTAATAGTATATATCCCAGTCACAGGAATAGAGATGCCTACCAAAGAAGAGGCAACTACATCAACACCAAAGACCCGAATAAAGAAATTAGTAGTAAAAAGGGTTGGTAGTTTTAGATTTAAAGCTAATAAGAAATTGAACGGAATTGCGGTTACCACTTCAAAGCCTATAGTTGGTAGTGAAAGTAGTAGTGATGAATTACTTAGTCAACTAAGTGATTCAGATGATGATGACAATGATCTATTTGATGGTTATGTAGATGGAGATGTTGTTGAGAAGGAGTTGAGATCTTGAGCATGCCATTCTCCTCTTTATGGGGATGCTGATTTTTTTGAAAAGGAGCACCCTTTTGATAGTGAACCAAAGATTAGTAGTAGCTCCCATCTCCAAAACATGAGCAGTGATAGTGATTTAGATGCTGGGATTTGGGGTTCTGATTATTCTAAATTCAGTGAAGCTGTAGATGTTAAAAGAACTATCAAACTTTCAATCAGAATAACTTTTACCAATATTGTACAGTTTAGGAAGGTGCTGCAGCTTTATAGCATAAAGGAGGGTTTTTATTATGTGTACAAGAAGAATGAAGCTAGTTGAGTTACTGCTATATGCAAGCTTGCATGTGGGTGGAGGATTCATGCTTCACCAGTATAAAGGGAGATGACCTATTGATGGGGGACTAACTAGATGCGGAATGAAGAAATGATGCAAGTGATTTTTTTAGGGTTTTGTGGATTTTAGTTTTTTTTTTTTTAGTTTTCTTTGGATTCCCGAAAGCAAGTAGAGATGAACTAGGGTTCTACAATGACAAGAACTAACAAGAAGCAGGTAGTCCCAAAGTAGTGATAAAGAAAGGACCCCGGGATTAAGAAACCCCATAGGACTTAGCTCTCCAATCAATATCTACATAGAAGTCGGAGCCAAACCTCGAAGATCTGAAGCGCCCGGTATAGAGATCACTCACTTTGGTGGATGCGGCCTGGATAACCGAGCCATCAACCCTGTGGAGGTGCCGGTTGGTTGTTCGAAGATCTCGAAGGCAAAGGCAACAGTCTCCATACCCGTGTCACCTGGAGGACCTGCAAGCATTCAAAGAAGACAAGGTTAAATTTCACTTAGAAAGCAAATAGTGGAAAGTTGAAAGAAGGGTTGTAGAGATGGAGGAGTTTTGCTTGGTTCGGAGTCGGATGTCGGAGTTGCGGAAGTAAAGATAGTTTGAGGCCTCACACCTCTCGACGCCCGAAGGCGAAGGCGCTCCCTCTCGGAGATCGACGTTCCTAGTGAACGAAGGCAACTAACAAGAGATTGGACTCAAGAAATATTCTTTTTTCATTCATCCAAAGTTCTTTTTACAAGGGAGGGGGTAAGGTCCTTTATATAGGCACCTTAGACCCTTTCAAAATTTGAATGAAAAATACATTTCTTCTCTTGCTAAGGCACCAAAAAAAATTCAAAAAATTGAAATTCAAACTCCTTTGATTTGGGCATGGCATGATAATGGGCTTGGAAGAAGGAATTTGGCTCCCTTGGACTTGGAAAGTTGACCTTCAATTTTGGAAAGAAGGCATGATACAAGGCTTGTGTCTCCCTCTTTCCTTGGTTGCTCACCCTTCTTTGGAAAGAAGCTTGATATGAGGCTTGGAGCAAGGCCTTTCTCTTCAACCTTTCCTTAGTTGCTCACCCTTCTTTGGAAAGAAGCTTGATATGAGGCTTGGAATAAGGCCTTTGTCTTCAACCTTTCCCTGGTTGCCTATGACTCCTTTAGTAAGTGGCTTGATGGAGGGAAGGAAAGGAGGAGAGAATATTTGATGTGCCTCCATTTGGCATCCAAGAAAATCTCACTTGTGCCGCCCACATGGCTGGATGAGGTGGTGCCACATGGGATGATGAAGTGGCGCCACATGGGGTGGTGAAGTGGTGCCCTAGGGTTGACATGTTGACCTTCAAGGCTCGGCCCAAAGTAGTTAAGCGAGACTCAAAGACCACTTCAGCTTGGACCCAGACTTGGACTAAATCCAATACATGACTAGACTCAATACAGAACACAACTTGACCCAATTGGTCAAAGTACAGAACTAGAACAGACATAAGAGACTCAATTCAAAATTAAAGAAATTACAAGTTTTAGGCTTGAAGCCTTATTTCAAGACCTGAAAAAATGGAACCCTAATTGGAGATCCATAGAGGGCTGAGGAGCCTCTGTCGGATCCTGGTGCCCACACCACCTATCAAATAAAGACCTTTCAACCTGTACATAATTATAGACAATAATTTGAAAAACACAATGTCACATCTAGGTTTCTAGTAGAGAAGTACCTTGATGAGATTAGAAGTGAAACAAAATGGAGTGCTAAGGGCTTCGAAGAGCATGTTAGAATGGATGTGAAGGTTTCTGTATTGAAGGCACGGTGCTACAAGGCCAAGAGTGCAGTATTAGAGATTATTCAGGGCAACCACAGGGTGCAGTATGCCACTTATGGGAATACTATCAGATCATTGAACAAACTAATTCTGAAACATGATGTTGATAGATATTAGTAGGCCTGATAAGAGTAGCTAGCCCATTTTTAGGAGGTTATATTATTATCTTGCATCTGGGACAGGGGGATAGGATCGTTGGTGAGCCTATAAGTCACTTGATTAGGGTACTTTTTTTTTGTATTTTTTTGTAAGAGAGTGGTGAAAAAAATAATGGGGATAAAAGATAGGGATTTGGATCTCATGGACTTTGGGACTCACACTAACGAAGAGACCTCTCACCTCTAGGGCATTCCACCCACCTCGATACTTGGAGGCGTTAGGGTGAATCTCAAAGGACATGGGGATAAAGAAGATGGAATCAAGGAAGGGGATAACTAGACATGATCTATCATCATGTCCTGGGATTGGGCTTCACACCCTTTCCTTACAGAGCGAAAGAAAGAAATCTCTCTTTCCTAAAAACTCATATTTATTGACCAAACTATTTTTTTACAAAGGACTGAGGGTGGTATTTATAGACCTTTCCAACCCTCATTTGAATTTGAATACAAGATAAAAAGATAGGGATGATTCAAATTTAAATACAAGATAGGATAAGATAAAGCCTCTCCTCTCAATCCTAACCAACCAAATCCTAATTCAAATTTCAAATAATCGATAAAGATAAATCCCAAACTAATTTATTCTGGATATGCTCCAAGATTTGTGCAGCTCTAGGATTCATTCTTGCTCTAGGATCCGTGCTGGCGATATCCCCATCATTCCTCTAAGGTGGGGAGAACTCGACTTTGTCGAGTCAAGCTTCAATAATCTTCTAACTCTAGATGCGCAAGGCCTGCACACTAATTTTTTTTATTTTTCTTTTTTTATATTTTTTTCTTTTATGATGCTTCAACTAAAGTCGACAACAGGTATTTGAAGTTGACAAAGTGAACTGGCTTGCTTTGAGAAGTGTGTAGAGGAGAAGTCGGCTCTGAATGTTGGGTTTGCATTCACGTTCGTGCACTGCCTTTCTACCACACGGGCCGATGAATGGTCGAACAGGGGACATCTTCGAAGGAGGGAAATTTGACGAGCTTCATCGGCAACGGTGCTGAGAATGATGGTGGAGGTATAGTGGTGGTGGTCAGATCTTCTAGATGGGGGAAGGCAGAGGCTCAGGCAGTTATGGAGGCTTCGATCTGAGGAGCTTCAACCGTAAAGGAAGAAGACAGTCGTGAGCTCGGCAAGCACAGGGTGGAGTGGACAGCTTTCGGATGGCAGTCCGGCAGGTGATGGGATCGATGACCAGACGATGGAGGAAGGGGCTTTGCGGGAGATAGCGGCGATTGCGACAGTAGGGGCATTAGCAGACCATTGTTCGTGAGGGATCGAATGTGGCTTGACTTGGCCGAGGGATCTCTCCAAATGGGATAGAAGGAGGTGGACGATGAGGGCATGCTTTAGGGAAGTCGACATCATCAATGGCTACAGGGTTCATCGGTGTCATCAGCAACTGCAGGGGTAGGGAGGAGATCCGGTGGAGGCGGCATAGGCACGAAGAGGAGGGAGGAGTTCGGCCGCTCAGTGGTTGGCATCATCTAGGAACGGAGGAGATGGTCGGCAATGGCATTCGAGGATGTCTCGGGCAGTGGCGATCTGGAAGATCTGGGAGATCTAAGAGATTTGGGAGAGGGTCAGGCATCATGGCAGTAGGGAGCCGGGCAGGGTGGTGGAGGTCGACTCGGCTATGGGCGACTCTGGGCAAGGCTTTGGTGGGGAAGACTGGCAGGGCGGTGTCAACAGACTGCCGGGATGGATGGTGTCGATTTACCGGTAGTGGGTGATGAGACGGACTTGGATCTGGAGAAGTGGAGGGACGACCGGTAAGAAGGAATCTAGGATGATACGAAGGTATCCTAATTTTCTAGCTCTGGTACCAAAAATTGATGCGGGACAGGGATAGAATCGTTGGTGAGCCTAGAAGTCACCAAAATTAGGGTATCATATATTTTTTTGTTTTGGATTTTCTAGGGATGATGCAGGAATAATGGGGATGAAAGACATAAGGTTTGGAACTCATGGACTTTGGGACTTACACTAACGAAGAGACCTCTCATCTCTAGGGCATTCCACCCACCTCGATACTTGAAGGCGTTAGGATAAATCTCAAGGGAAAGAAAATAATCTCTCTTTCCAAAAAACTCATCTTTGTTGACCAAACTGTTTTTTTACAAAGGATTGAGGGTGGTATTTATAGACCTTTCCAACCCTCATTTGAATTTGAATACAAGATAGAAAGATAGGATGATGCACGCATGGCTTCATCAAAGCTATAGACTTATCATCGATCTAGAAGGTTGTCACTTGAAGGGCTCATTTGAAGGATAGCTCCTAGTTGCGGTGAGAAAGGATGGTAATGAAAATATTTTTTCCATTGCATAGGTTATGGTTGAGGCCGAAATGAAAAATAGTTGGAGTTGATTTTTAACATGCTTGTTACAAGATATTGGTCCATTAGAAAAGCATGGTTGGACCTTTATATCGGGCTGACAAAAGGTATGTTTATCTTGTTCAAAAATTAAATTTTTTAACATATTTGATTATGTATCATACATCACTTGTTCACTTCATTTTTTTTTAGGATGTTGTTGATACCTTCCAGAATGTTATTCCTACTACTGGTCATAGATTTTGCATTACAATACTTGCATGCAAATTTTAAAATCATTGGATTTAAGGGCAAGAATTATAGAGATGCCCTTTGAAAGTGTGCTAGGGCAACCATACTTCTTGACTTTGAGGTTGCCATGGAGGAGATGCTACAGTTCGATGAGGTAGCATGGCAATGGCTCTGATAGCTAGCACCCTCTTGAGTTATGGTCAAGGCATGCTTTCAGTACTAGAAGAAAGTCGAGCATATTATTGAATAACATATGCAAGTCCTTCAACAAGTATATTATAGATGCTCAAGACAAGCATATCATCACCTTGTTTAAGACTATTCAGAAGCTATTGATGCAACATGTCCAAGCAAAAATTGAAGGCTTGCAAAAAATTATAGGCTCATTTTGTCCTAAGATTCAAATGAAGTTGGAAAAGACAAAGTTGGAGGCCATAGATTGCCACTACAGATAGGGAGGAGGCCACAAAATTGAAGTTGAGCATTATAATGATAGATTTGTTATGGACTTGTGGTGGGGACACCAGAGGCACCAGAATAAGACAGAGGCTTCTCAACCCTCTGTGGATCACTTAGTTACATTTGAGTCCATTTGTAATAATGCTTAGTTCATCTAAGTTGTTTTTACTTGAGTCCTGTACTGGTCAGCTCATGTTAAGCTAGTCATTTTCCGGAGTCCAGTACATGTCCAGTAATGACTCATACAAGTGAGGACCAAGCTAGCTAAGTGAAGACCAACCCAACTAAAGCTAGGAGGATCATGAAAGGCCTAGGAGGAGGAATCACAAGCCTTAGAGAAGAAATCAGAAGCCTGGGAGACAAGCCCGAGACCTTGAAGCCCTGAAATGCAACCTGAAGCAATTTGGGCCAGCCCAGGCCCAGGAGAGAAGAAAGTGGTGCCAAGGACTTATGCTCACCACCCTTGGTCGGCCACTAGGGTCACCTCCCTTGGCCGACCAAGGCAAGAGAAGGAGAAAAATTGTAGGGATTTATTCTACCTATTTTTTCCTTATTTTCAAGCTAGTGTTTGGGTGGGAATAGGATTACTATGTAATGACTATTGTATCCTTACTTGGGGCCCAAGACTATGAGTCTATTTAAAAGACCCTAGTCTTTTGTATGAAAACCAATTTTGATATATGAAATAATCTTTGACTCTCCAATTGCTATGTGCTACCCTGCTGTGTTCTTAAGGGGTTCTATGTGAGCCCTTCCTTTTCCTGGTGCCCTATGATTGCTTCCTGCCACCAGCCTGCTCTCCAAAGCCCTGGCCGCCCACTCCAAACAACCTCTTCCCCTTACTATTTTTCCTTTATTTCTTCTTCCCCTTTGAGTTTTCTAACCCCTGATAGGTAGTTTGCAGGTCCCTCGACTCCAACAAATCCGACGACTCCAGCCAGGCCGCAATCGGACTACCGAGCAGAAAGCTGGGAATCCGCGGGTCTCTAACTTGGTTTTCCAGGCCACATCTGGAGTGAGAGCAATCTCTTCATATACAATCTACACCAGGCACATCTACCATTTCCAGGTACACCCCCTCTTCCTACCAGTCCGTTTATTGAAGATGAACGAGCCCAACCAAGACTTCTCAGCCTCGGCGGTCCTCTTTCCTTTGCTTTTTAGGTCCTATTATGCATGATTTAGCCTCTTATTTTTTCATAGAACTCTTTACATCGTTCCTTAGTCTATTCTTTGGGATTAATCACATAACTTAACATTAAAAATACAAAAAAACTACTTGCATGCATATATAAGTTCCGCATCAATTTGGTATCAGAGCCTGTTTGGGCTCAAAACTCTTTGGATACTCAGATCAGGTGCTTCACCATAGCCATCCAGTCATAAGAGATTAGTAGGGATTCAAAACCCTCTTTATCAATTGATAGGATCTCCTATGGCGGTAGGGGTGCCATTGTGAATTGACCCCTGAAGAAGAACACAAAGAGTTCTTTTAAGGTTTTTTTTTTCATTTCGGCCTTTCAGTATATGCACTGTTCTTTTAATTGTTTCTCCCTTCTCAGAACTCCAAAGATTCTTTTTTTTTTTTTGATGGATTCATATTAATTCAAATTATTTTACAATATTTTTTAATATTTTATTTCAGCCTGTACAATTTCTACAAGCCAAAATACAACCTATAAATTTTTGGCTCTATTTTTTTTTCAGCAAGACAATTTTGGAAGGTCTAGGGTTTTGTTTAGCATCTATTTATATATCTTTATTTTTAGTATATATCCTGCATATTAGAGCATAATCTACAAATATCTTCCTATTTAGGAAAATTCCAAAATAAAAAAAAATTACATATATACAAAAACTCCAAAAAAAATACTTAAACCCTAATTTTGCATCATCTGTCTACCATTATTGCATAAACTACTTTTAAGGGCACTTTTGCTATGTCAGATGGGGGGAAGATTTTATCACCTCTCCTTAGCCCAAAACCACATTCCCTACATTCGATCCTGTTGGCTCTGACTCCTTAGTTTTGATGATTAACAAAAGGTTGAGTATATGTTTGGACTAATGTTTAATCTCAAGATAAAGTTTCAGGACTTAGGTTATTCAAAAAGAGTATCAAAAGGACAATGATGAAACTAAGTTTACCTGATTTGGAAAAGAGCTCTTCTACCTTGGACAAGATCAAAATTCTTATGAAATATTTGACAAAAGAAACAAAGGCTTAAAGAAACTCAAGCATGGCACGCATATCTCAAGAGTTTCAGAAAAATTCAGATCAGAGGTCGACCCCCAGAGGTCGACACCTTGTCAAAGGTCGACCACCAGAGGTCGACTCATGAAGAAAAGAAAAGTTCAGCATGGCCGGCACGGCAAAGTCACAGTGGCACGCTTCAGAGGTCGACCACCAGAGGTCAACACCTGTCCAGAGGTCAACACCAGAGGTCGACTCATAGCCTGAGAACTCAAAATGGGCAGAACTATGGTATTCTGAACTTTTGCCTAAATTTTACTGGAGGTCGACTCATGAGGTCGACACTTGATCCAGAGGTCGACTCATGGAATAACGGCTAGTTTTTCTGAACTTCTGATTTGATTTCCAACGGCCATAAACGACCATATTTTTGAATCTAACGGTCTTGTGGAGTTGTTTCAGCATGAATGAGGTATTTAACCTCCACCAAACTTCAAAAAAGACAAGGAGACAAAGTGAAAAAGTGTTGACTCAAAGTACAAAGCCTTCAATCACTTCCAAGCCAAAAGTATGAGAAAACCAAGAGATTCCCTATCCAAAAGCTTTCCATCTTTGAGGAATCCAACATTCAAGTGTTTGGCATTTAGTGAGGTCCAAGATTCCAAGACAAAAGGCTTGAAGAGTCTCCATCAAGAGCTTCAACGAATTTATTATTGCTCAAAAGGAGTTTGTTTAGTTTTCATTAATTGTATTCATACTCTTTTGTCTTTAGCTAGTTTCAAGGGAATTTGAAACTAGAGTGAGGTTTGTTGGTGAGCCAATTGATAAAACCAACTAGGGTTGCTTGTAAGCCCGAAGCCAAAACAAGTGAGTGAGGTTTGTTGGTGAGCCAATTGATAAAACCAACTAGGGTTGCTTGTTAGCCCAAAGCCAAAACAAGTGTGTAAGGTTTTGACTTGTGAGCCTGGTAAAACAAGTCGGCTGTAATCTAAAGATTATAGTGGAAATTCCCAAGTGGAGCTTGGGGAGTGGATGTAGGTGCTAGGTGCACCGAACCACTATATTTCTTGTGTGTTTGCATTGCCTTTCTCTTTTACTTCTTTAGCTCTTTAATTGCCATTTTATTTCATTGCTTCCATTGCACAATTATTAAAGCACTATCACTCTTCACCTTAAAACTTGATAGCATATATATTGCTTTAAATTTTTAAATACCCAATTCACTCCCCCTCTTGGGCACCATATCTGGGCAACAAGTGGTATCAGAGCACCGGTACTCTCTTGTAGGTCCAACGATCTTGAGTGAAAGATCATGGCCGCCCCAATTGGAATGGGTATAGTTGAAGGACAAGCATCAAATCGTCCTCCTTTCTTTAATGGCACAAACTACACATATTGGAAAACTCATATGCGTATTTATTTACAAGCTGTAGATTATCATATTTGGAGAGTAATCACTAAAGGGCCTCATCAGCCCACTCACTTGATTAATGGCATTATCACCCCAAAATCTGAAGAAGAATGGGATGACAATGACATCAAACAAGCTGAGTTAAATGCTAAGGCGATGAATTTGTTATTCTGTGCACTTGATCCTAGTGAATTCAACAGAATATCAAATTATAGTTTCGCCAAAGAAATTTGGGATACACTTGAGGTTACCCATGAGGGTACACATCAAGTGAAGACCACTAAGGTGAACATGCTCATTCATACGTATGAGATGTTCAGGATGGAACCAACTGAAAGTATAAGTGAAATGTATACTAGATTTACAAATATAGTAAATGGTATGAGGAGTTTGGGAAAAATTATATCTAATGGTGAACTGGTTAACAAACTTCTCAGGTCTCTTCCGGCTTCATGGGATGCGAAAGTTACAGCCATAGAAGAAGCCAAGGATGTCAACACTCTACCTCTCGAGCAGCTTCTTGGATCACTGATGACCTACGAGCTTTCACTAAAGCAGAAGACAGTGGACAATGACAAGAAAAAGAAAGCCATAGCCTTCAAGTCCACTACAAAAGAAGAGTCAAGTGATGAATCAAAAGAAGAAGCTGATGATGATGAGACAGCCCTCATTACAAGAAAATTTAAAAGATTCATGAGAAAGAAGAAGGGCTTCTACAAAAAGAGACCACAAAAGGGTGATCACAATAAGGAGAAAGAGAAAGATAAAGAAAGGGATCCACCCATCTGCTTCGAGTGCAAGAAGCCAGGTCATTACAAAACGGATTGCCCTTTGCTTAAAAAGAGTAGAAGGATGTTGAGAAAGAAAGCCATGATGGCTACCTGGAGTGAGAGTGAAGACTCCAGCAGTGAAGAAGAGCAGCAGGTAGTCGCCAACCTATGTTTCATGGCCAATGAAGATAATGAGGTAAATTCTGAACCTGAAACTGAATTTACTTTCAATGAATTGCATGATGCTTTTGATGACTTAGTAATGGAATATGAAAAATTAAAATTGAAAAATAAGAAATTAGAAAGCAAAATTTTGAGCTTACCAAAATTCAGAAAAGTTTTCAAGTGAAATTGAAAATTTAACTCAAGAAAACAAGAAATTAAAAGAACATGTAAAGACTTTGACAAATGATAAAGATAATCTTTTAAAAGAGAATAATTCTTTGAAAAATAATAGAAGTCTTAAAACTAATGAGAACATTGAAAGACAAAATAAAGAACTATTGCTTCAAAATAAGAATTATAAGGAAGAGTTAGAAAAAGTAAAACCTTTTGTAGAAAAGTTTACTTTTAGTTCAGAAAAACTGAATATGCTTTTAAATAGTCAACATGCAGTGTTTAATAAAGCTGGACTTGGATTTAAGCCACACAATCAACAAAAGCTTTACAAAAACTTTTTCATACCAGCATCTTCTAATATTACCTGCTATGCATGTGGTAAAGTAGGTCATAAATCATATGTTTGTAATAGAAGAAAATAAAATACCTTTAAAAAGATTTGGATTCCAAAAGGAACCAATTTGACTAACCCTAAAGGACCCAAGATGACTTGGGTACCTAAAGTTTCAACTTGATTATTTTTTTGCAGGTGTGCCTTGCAACCAAAAATAAAAGAAGAATGTGGTATCTGGATAGTGGTTGCTCGAGGCACATGACTGGGGATGTGAAGCAATTCTCATCACTAGCTGCTATTGATGGTGGAAACGTTACCTTTGGTGATAATGGAAAAGGCAAAATCGTCGGTATTGGTAAAATCCATATCACCCCTAATGCTTATGTAGATAATGTATTATTTGTTAATGGCTTGAAGCATAATCTTTTTAGCATTAGTCAGTTTTGTGATAAAGGTTTTAAAGTAACTTTTGAATCATCTTTGTGCATGGTATCTAGTCTAGATGTCGATGGCATCAAGTTCACTGGTCTTAGGCATGGAAACATTTACATGGTTGATCTTGATGATCTAGCCATGGAAAGTGGTCAATGCCTAGTGGCTAAGGAAGCCAAGGCAAGTGAAACTAGTTGGCTTTGGCACCGTAGGCTAGGGCATGCTAGTATGCAGTTGATTTCAAAATTAAGCAAAAAGAATCTTGTAAAAGAATTGCCAAAACTCACTTTTGAAAAAGATAAAATTTGTGCTGCATGTCAATTTGGAAAACAAACTAAATCTACTTTCAAACCTAAAGGAGTAGTATCTACTACTAGACCCCTTGAATTATTGCATATGGACCTCTTTGGACCAACCAGAACAACTAGTTTGGGAGGTAAAAAATATGGGCTAGTAATTGTAGATGATTACTCACGATTTACTTGGATAATGTTTTTAGCTCATAAAGATGAAACATTTTCAGCTTTTGTTAAATTTCATAAAAGGGTTTCAAACGAAAAAGATCTCACTATTGTTTCTTTGCGTAGTGATCATGGAACTGAATTTGAAAATCATGATTTTGAAACTTTTTGTAATAAAAATGGTATTAGTCATAATTTCTCTGCACCTAGGACACCTCAACAAAATGGGGTGGTAGAAAGAAAGAACAGGACTCTTGAAGAAATGGCACGCACAATGCTTTACGAAAACGATTTACATAGATATTTTTGGGCAGAAGCAATTAATACTTCCTGTTACATTTTAAATCATGTTTTAATTCGACCTATTTTGAAGAAAACACCATATGAGCTTTGGAAAAATCGAAAACCTAATCTCAAGTATTTTCGTGTATTTGGTTGCCGCTGTTTCATATTAAACAATGGCAAAGATAATATCAGTAAATTTGATGCCAAGTCAGATGAGGGTATCTTCTTAGGATACTCTACTTCTAGCAAGGCATACAGGGTCTTCAACAGAAAAACACTTCTTGTTGAAGAATCAATTCATGTAGTGTTTGATGAATCTAACGAAAAATCTTCTAGAAAAGAAGATTCTATTGATGTTGAAACAGGTACAAAGAAACTTGAACAATTGACAATCAATGAAGATGAGCCCAAAGGAGATGATGATCAAGAAAGTCAAGATCAAATTCAAGAAATCAATGCAACTTCACCAAAACCATTACCTAAAGAATGGAGGTATGCTCATGGACACCCTAAAGAGCTAATAATAGGTGATCCATCAAAGGGGGTAAGTACACGCTCTTCTATTAGAAATGTTTGTGATTATTTAGCTTTTGTATCTCAGATAGAGCCTAAGTCAATAGAAGAAGCAGAAAAAGATTGTAACTGGATTAACGCTATGCAAGATGAACTAAATCAATTTAAAAGAAATAATGTTTGGACTTTAACTGAAAGACCCCTTAATGTTTCTGTAATTGGCACAAAATGGGTATTTAGAAATAAACTTGATGAACATGGTATTGTAATTCGGAACAAAGCTAGACTTGTTGCTAAAGGCTACAACCAGGAAGAAGGGATCGACTTCGATGAAACCTTTGCTCCTGTTGCTAGGCTAGAAGCAATTAGACTTTTACTTGCTTTTGCTTGTTTTATGGATTTCAAGTTATTTCAAATGGATGTAAAGAGTGCCTTTTTAAATGGATTTATTGAAGAGGAGGTTTATGTTGAACAACCTCCTGGTTTTGAAAATCATGAATTTCCTAATCATGTCTTTAAATTGCATAAAGCATTGTATGGTTTAAAGCAAGCTCCTAGAGCTTGGTATGATAGATTAAGTTCATTTTTAATGAAAAATGATTTCTCTAGAGGTAATGTAGATAATACATTATTTTTGAAAAAGAAAAATGATGATCTCTTAGTAGTACAGATATATGTAGATGATATTATTTTTGGTGCTACTAACGAATGTATTTGTCAAGAATTTGCGAAGTTAATGCAGAGTGAGTTCGAGATGAGCATGATGGGAGAACTCAACTTCTTCCTCGGACTCCAAATTAAGCAAACCAAAGAGGGGATCTCCATCAACCAAGCCAAGTACACAAGGGAAATTTTGAAAAAGTTTGGGATGGAGACTACGAAACCAATAGGTACCCCTATGAGCTCTTCATGTAAATTAGACAAAGATGAATGTGGTAAATTTGTAGACCAAAAATTATATAGAGGCATGATTGGTTCATTGATATATCTAACTGCCAGTAGACCAGATATAATGTTTAGTGTTTGTATGTGTGCACGTTTTCAGTCTGCTCCTAAAGAATCACATCTCTTAGCTGTAAAACGTATACTTAGATACTTATCTGGGTCTATCGAAATTGGTCTTTGGTACTCTAGAAAGTCATCATATGAATTAATTGCATATTCTGATGCTGATTTTGCTGGGTGTAAACTTGATCGAAAAAGTACTAGTGGAACTTGTCAATTCCTAGGAGTTAATTTGATTTCATGGAGCAGTAAGAAACAGAATTCGGTTGCTCTATCTACGGCGGAAGCCGAATATATAGCAGCTGGAAGCTGTTGTGCTCAGATTTTATGGATCAAACAACAACTCAAGGACTTTGGCATCAAACTAACTAAGACACCCATAAGATGTGATAATACTAGTGCAATCAATTTAACGAAAAATCCTGTACAACATTCAAGAAGCAAACATATTGAAATAAGACATCACTTCATAAGAGATCACGTTCAAAACTCTAATGTGTTGTTAGAATTTATATGTACTGATTATCAATTGGCTGATATATTCACAAAACCATTAAATGAAGATAGATTTTGTATGATTAGAAGAGAACTAGGAGTCATTGATCCTTTTGCTTGAAACTCTTCAATTTTCATCAAAATTCCTCAAAAATGATTTATAAATTCTCAAATATGTTTAAAGGTTATTTTTCTAAATTTATCAATTTTGTAATTTTACAGAATTTTATTTTGGGTGATTTATTGTTGGAGGTCGACACTTGAGATTTTCGGAGGTCGACACTTGAGATTTTCGGAGGTCGACACTTAAGTTTTGGTGGTCGACACTTGAGGTCGACCCCTGAAAATTTTCAGAGGTCGACACTTGAACGGAAACCTGCTTTTTAAAAACCCGTCCGCAAGCCTTGTTTTTCCAATTTTTTCCTTCCTCTCCTTCGTGTGGTCCCCCTCCAACATTCCTAAACCCCTAAATAGTAGATTTCCACCCTTCTCCCTCAACTTTTTGGGAAATCCTCTCCTCTCCTCTTGCATTTCTTCGATTCGACCCTCTTTTTGACCGTACTCTTGATTTTGGACAACCGAAAGCCTTCGGATCTATCTACCCTCTAATCCCGGTTGTTTTTCAATAGAAAACACTTGTTTCTACCCTCCGTTTCTCACTTTTTCTCCATTTATTTTCTATTTTCTCCACTCTCACAAACCCTATTTCACCATTTCACAATTCTTCTCTTTTTCCCAATCCGTGATCCTCTCTTTCCCTCTCTTTTCCTCTTAGCCTTACCTCTTTGCATTTCTCCCTAAGTTACCCCTCATCCTTACACATGGGTCCGAGAAAACACCAGGCAGTAAGGAAAAGGAGATTGGAACAGGGGCAGGGTAGTACTGAGCGACGAAGGAAAGTTAGACATGAGCGTGAGCCGACCCCAGAGCCACCTGCACCAGTGCCAGCCAGCCTAGTCCAGAAGAGCATTGCTAGTGGGAGGCGCGTGGATATTCCATTATGGGATCAGCATCACTTCTTCATAGGAGATGTACTGAGAGATGCAGGTCTGGTTCATTTTTGTACCATGTCCGAGAGATTCTACCCAGACCTCATCAGAGAGTTTTATGGATCCATGGCCACTGATGGCATTGGATGGTCTGCTACAGTTCGAGGGATTGAGATTCCAGTGACACCTGAGGTCATCAGTCGCATCTAGAGGATTCCACTTCATGGCACTGCTGTCACTACGATCAGCGACAGAGAGCATGCCTTCAGGTGTATCCTAGAGCGTGAGGATGTTAGCGGCATTTCCACAGTGTCCGCTAACCAGCTTTCACTGGAGATGAGAGTGCTGCATCACATCATCGCCCGTATCTTGATTCCGAAGAGCGGGAGATTTGATTTTATCATTGAGCGTGAACTGGTGTTGATGGTGTCCCTGAGTCAGTGGACTCCCATCAACCTCCCCAGGATCATGCTTCAGCAGATGGGTGAGGCAGCTTCTCACAGGAGACTTGTGCAGCCGTACGGCATGGGACTGACTCAGATATTCAGAGAGCATGGTGTCTCATTCGACGGCATACCCTTCAGTCAGCTACAGCACACAGATACTTATGGAGAGAAATCCCTACATAGGATGGGATTTCGATTGATTAGTGATCGATGGGTACGACGAGAGTCTGGCCAGGAGCCAGATGAGGAGGATGAGATCCGAGCTGCTGAGGCAGGGCCTTCAGGGCCTACTAATCATGGTACACCTCCTCGCTCAGCACCGGAGACAGAGACTGCGGAGCCTGAGCCATTCACGCCACCACCTTCATCAGCTCCGGCACCTACTGCTACACCACGGAGGACTTCAGTGAGAATATCGAACTTCGAGCAGCGAGTGACTGATCAGATTTCAGAGGTCCGGACAGAGATCACTGGTGTACGGCAGGAGCTTCATGATCTGCGGATACACACAGACACACGCATTAGTGCTCTCTCAGCTAGTATGGATACAGGATTCAGACAGATCCTCAGCTTATTAAGATTAGCACTGCCATCAGGGACTGCAGATCCGACAGTATCTCCTCCACATGATGATGATGATGATAATGATGATGATGATGATGATGCTGATGACTCTAGTGGATACAGTGACAGTGATGGAGATCAGCCTGTAGCAGGTAGTTCTGATGTTCCACCTGCAGAGCCGATTCCAGAGATTTTCCCTTCAGCTGACCCTCCTTCCACTGATCTTCCGAGTTCAGATCCTCCAGCCACAGCTGTGCCAGTTGATATTGAGCCTACAGAGTCACTATTTGAGACTATCACTGGGATTCCGGATGACATAGATGAGCATACAGAGACAGACATCGATGATCCCACTGCTTATGAGCTAGTCAGCAGGCAGACTCCAGCTCAGTCTACTCAGCATGCTGATCCGTCCACTCCTTCATCTACTGCCTCTGTCTCGACTTCTGTGGAGCCCTTACCTAGGACATATAGATCTCGTAGGACTACCCCTAGGTCTGGTCCCTCTCTGAGGACTCGGAGTTCCTCTCATAGGACTCCAAAATCCTCATCTAGGATCATGGCTCCTGTATCTTTTGACATACCTTCTGATGAGGAGTAGCCTCATAGTTTTATTTGTTGTACTTAGTTTGCTTGTGTATGATCTGTTGTATCAGTATTTTGTGCCTACTTTATAAGCAATTTTGTAACTGAATACATTTGTTTTTATCTACATTGTGATATTTTATCTATCTTGTGCCATTTTATCTGATACCAGCTCTTAACATTTACCTTTTTTAAAAACTCTCGAGTTTGAATATTTTATTATATTGAATGCACAAATTGAGGGGGAGCATGTGTTTTATGCACCTAAATACTTCATTATAATTGAACATAAGTTTCATTAATATATCTTTCACTACAAAAATGAACTTTTTGATTCCTGACAAAAAGGGGGAGTAGTAAAGTATATATGTATTTATGAGATCAAATTTAGTAAAGTATATATGTATTTATGAAATCAAATTTAGTAAAGTATATATGTATTTATGAGATCTCCGTCTTATGAGTAGTAAAGTTTATATGATTCTTACATGATTCTTACCTTTTTGACTCATGAGAATGTTTTCACAAAAAGAAAGAAGTAAATAAAAAGTAACTCTTGAAAATATTTTTCACAAAAAGAAGATGAAAAGTAAATTTTTATGATACACTCATGCATGTAAGGATTCTTTGAAAATATTTTATTATTTCTATATCTTGCTTTTGGACTTAATTGCATATATACTCAAGGTTTTGTCATCATCAAAAAGGGGGAGATTGTTGGCTTTGACTCCTTGGTTTTGATGATTAACAAAAGGTTGAGTATATGTTTGGACTAATGTTTAATCTCAAGATAAAGTTTCAGGACTTAGGTTATTCAAAAAGAGTATCAAAAGGACAATGATGAAACTAAGTTTACCTGATTTGGAAAAGAGCTCTTCTACCTTGGACAAGATCAAAATTCTTAAGAAATATTTGACAAAAGAAACAAAGGCTTAAAGAAACTCAAGCATGGCACGCATATCTCAAGAGTTTCAGAAAAATTCAGATCAGAGGTCGACCCCCAGAGGTCGACACCTTGTCAAAGGTCGACCACTAGAGGTCGACTCATGAAGAAAAGAAAAGTTCAGCATGGCCGGCATGGCAAAATCTCAGTGGCACGCTTCAGAGGTCGACCACCAGAGGTCAACACCTGTCCAGAGGTTGACACCAGAGGTCGACTCATAGCCTGAGAATTCAAAATGGGCAGAACTATGGTATTCTAAACTTTTGCCTAAATTTTACTGGAGGTCGACTCATGAGGTCGACACTTGATCCAGAGGTCGACTCATGAGGTCGACTCATGGCATAACGGCTAGTTTTTCTGAACTTCTGATTTGATTTCCAACGGCCATAAACGGCCATATTTTTGAATCTAACGGTCATATGGAGTTGTTTCAGCATGAATGAGGTATTTAACGTCCACCAAACTTCAAAAAAGACAAGGAGACAAAGTGAAAAAGTGTTGACTCAAAGTACAAAGCCTTCAATCACTTCCAAGCCAAAAGTGTGAGAAAACCAAGAGATTCCCTACCCAAAAGCTTTCCATCTTTGAGGAATCCAACATTCAAGTGTTTGGCATTTAGTGAGGTCCAAGATTCCAAGACAAAAGGCTTGAAGAGTCTCCATCAAGAGCTTCAACGAATTTATTATTGCTCAAAAGGAGTTTGTTTAGTTTTCATTAATTGTATTCATACTCTTTTGTCTTTAGCTAGTTTCAAGGGAATTTGAAACTAGAGTGAGGTTTGTTGGTGAGCCAATTGATAAAACCAACTAGGGTTGCTTGTAAGCCCGAAGCCAAAACAAGTAAGTGAGGTTTGTTGGTGAGCCAATTGATAAAACCAACTAGGGTTGCTTGTTAGCCCGAAGCCAAAACAAGTGTGTAAGGTTTTGACTTGTGAGCCTGGTAAAACAAGTCGGCTGTAATCTAAAGATTATAGTGGAAATTCCCAAGTGGAGCTTGGGGAGTGGATGTAGGTGCTAGGTGCACCGAACCACTATATTTCTTGTGTATTTGCATTGCCTTTCTCTTTTACTTCTTTAGCTCTTTAATTGCCATTTTATTTCATTGCTTCCGTTGCACAATTATTAAAGCACTATCACTCTTCACCTTAAAACTTGATAGCACATATATTGCTTTAAATTTTTAAATACCCAATTCACCCCCCCCTCTTGGGCACCATATCTGGGCAACAGATCCTAAAGCCTAACTTAAAATCTATTAGACTTAATTTGTCCTAGTGGGTTAGGGACACCAACTGGTCGGGTCCGGGCTAAGTGTCAAATCATTGTGTCAAGCTAACCTATGTGTGCCTTGTGCTTAGTGTCTAGAATTATGGTTCAGGGATTCAATCCCGAAGGGCTTGTATGCTGGTCCGCCTATTTGGCCAATCTCTGATTGGTGTCTAGGATTGGCACTCAGGGACCTAACACTCCCCTTACACCTACCTGGCTGAGTACATGTTTACTAAAGGCTAGTTTGCCATCTTGATTGAGCATCTAGTTTTGGACTCTAGGTCTAGGGAGCCGTAGTTGGTTTGATCGAGTCTTGCATGAGCACTAGATCAGGAGCATCATATCACCCACCATCTCCACCTTTGGCTAAACCCATGGATAACTTTGAAGCCCTTACTGATCAACTAGCCCAATCCTTCACTCAGCTGAATCATAGGTTTGACCAGATGAAGAATAGGATAGGGACCCTAGACAAAACTCGTAGGACCCAGACTAGATCCAAACCTGAGCCACCTTTACCCACACTACCCAAATTATATAAATCTAGAACCTATGTACCCAAAACCTGTGAACATAGATCCTATGCACCCACTCCTTATAAGCCTAGTAGACCCATGACCTATAGATCTGAACTCATGATCTATGAGCAGAATGAACCCCTAGGTCATTGACCCAAACCTTATAAGGTTAGTACCCCTAGATATGAGACCAGTAGTAAGCCACTACCCCTTAGGCAACCTGAACCTACTAGGATTATTGCCCATAGTTAGAAACCAGGAACTAGCCAATTTTTCCTTAGCTGACCTTCTCCTACCACTCCTATTCACAATGCTTACCTTAACACAGAAGTGTATGAAGCTGATGTGAACTCAGTGGATGAGTATGAGGGAGAAAAGGAGACACCTTTAGAAAACCTAGAATTAGTTGACCCCGTAGGTACCCAGGTAGAAGCCAAGCTAGAGTTAGTTGTCCTTGATTATACCCAGCCTATAATTATAGTGGAAGAACAATTAAAGGAGGAGAACCTAGGTACTACTGTTAGAGCCTTACCTGAGGAAACCATAAAGGAAAGCCAAATTATAGAGTCTAGTCCTAAAATACAGGAACCAGAAGAATTTATTAAGGACTTGATCTCTTTGAATCAGCATCCTCAGGATGTGCCCCCTCCTATAATTCCCATTAAGGACCTCTTCCCTGAGATTAATAACCTATCCTTCCATTATGCAAACCCCATAGATATACTGCAACCTTGTAAGGTTAGCCTCATTTGTCTAGGATTAGTCCCTGACATGCCTTCTTATATCGTACTTTATCCAACTAACCTGGAACCTTTTTCTCCACCCTTCTAGACTAATTCTGAACCCAATTTCTATTTTCTACCCTTTCCAGACACCTCCAGCATTTCTAGGATCATTAGATTGCATTTAGTTGAGATTAGCATACTGCATGCATTCATTATGCATGTTAGGTTTGCATTATACTTCTGGCATACCCTATGAAATTTGCTAGGAGCCCATTGTAAGTTTTCATGTGCCTGTCAAGCTATGACCAAACCTAGAGAACTTATGATTTATTAGGTTCAGGTCCAAAGAGTTTAATAAAAATTCCTTCAATAGGAATGCATAGTCAAGTCGGTTAGGTGATAGTTTGAGTCATTTGCATCACCTGTTAAGAGTCTACATGTGCCCAGCATGTTCACCACCTGCACTAATTTTGAAAGAAACTGGCTAATTCCCGAAGAAGGGCCAAGGAATTTGATGTAGTGGATTCTGTCTTGGTTAGGCTTAGGCCTAAAAGAGAAGCTTCATTCTCATAGAGCCGGACCTTTTAAAGTGATAGAGAAGGTTGGACTAAATGCCTATGTGTTAGATTTGCCTCAGGATTTGGGCCTTAGTTCTACCTTCAATATCATAGACCTAGTTGAGTATAGGGAACCGGCAGTGATACCTAGTAAGGCCTTTGGACCTACTACTTCCATTGTGAGTGACCCTATCCCAGAGTGTCCACCAATAAATTGGCCTAAGAGAGGAGAACGGATCGAGCGTATCCTAGACGATAAAGCCATAATGACCCGGGGCTGTGGCTATCAATGCTACCTGGTCCGATGGCAAGGATGACCAGAGTCAGACGATTCATGGATTTCTTAAGAGGACTTGCAGTACCTCAACCCAGACCTCCTCGAAAGATATATGAGCCAGCCTGATCTTCACTCGACAGGGTCGAGTTCCTCCCACCCCGGGAGAATTGGTGGGGACACTAGAGGCACCAGAATAAGACAGACGCTTCTCAACCCTCTGTGAATTACTTAGTTACTGGTGAGGGCACCAGACTCAGAAGAAGACTTCAGATCTCCATCTGGATCTCTGATTAACCTTGCCCGAAGAATTAGGGTTTTTGGCTTGTAATAAGGGTTGACTTGATCAACTCAATTTTAGTTTTAGTATGTATTATCTGCAATTTTTATTTTGTTGAGTCATGTTGACTCAGTAGTGGACTAGGGCTTCAACCTGGGGTGTTACATTTTCTTCCAAGGCCAAGCAAGTGGGCGCCACACTCCCAGCCATACGCCTGAGTCCAGGGGGCGCCACATCTCCATCTAGCAGGCTTTGGTCCCCACACCACAGATAGCAGCTCCCCTCTTTCATGCGCCAATTGAGGAGAAATCCACCAGGGGTCCACAAATCAAGGGGGCGGCCCAAGACTTCCCAAAAGAACCAAACTATAAAAGGGAAGAAATTCTCTTGGAGAGGAATTCAAGGAGGCGCCCATTACCTGCCAGAAATACTCAAAACAAAGTTAGAAGGAGCCATAACTTGGGGAGAAAGAAAAGGAGGTATCCAAAAAGGGTTGAGCCATGGAAGGAAGGAGATTTCTCTTGAAAAAGCAAGGTTAGGAGGTGCCCTAATCATTCCAACTAAAGCCAGATATAAAAGGCAACAAATTTTCTCTTGGAGGGCAAGGTTAAGAGGCACCCAAACACTTCCAGATAAGGCCAAGCATAGAATGAAAAAAATATTTTCTTGGAGGTCAAGACAAGTAGGCACCACCCACTTTCCTTTTGAAGCTTCAATCAATTTTGGAATTAATTGGCCGGCCATATGAGTAGGGATTGATATCCTAATTTGAAGATCCCCTCCTTTAGTCCCACATGGGAAGATGTAAAACCCTACTCTCTTGTAATGGCCTATAAATTAAACCCCCATGTAAGTTTGAAAGAGATCAGATGAATGAAGCCAATTATTTTTTAGCAAACTTTGTGTTTTCTCTCTTCCGCACTTGCATCCAGGTGTTGAGCTCCGTGAGGGAGTAAATTTGGGTTCCCCTGGAACCTTGAGGAGGTGTGTGATCTCCAAAACCCAAACCCTAGGTTAGCCACTCCACTCCCAAACCCTAGCCGCCATCACCCTTCTCTTTCCACCAAGCCCTAGTCTATTCCACTTCTCACGGCCACTCTCTCCAAGTCCAGGCCGACCACCAGCATCCAGCTACAGTCCGGATACTTTAGATCCAAAGCTCTTTCCAGAGGGAATCGAATCAGCCTTCAAGAGAATCCGGATCTCAGCGACATCAGCCTTCAAGTTTTTCGAACTGGTAAATCCTTCCCTGAGTCTCTGAATCCCTCACTTGTTTACCTTCTTCCCAGATCTTGAGTCCAGAAGAAGCCGACCAAACCACAAGACCAGTATTGGAGGATCCATTATGAAGATAGCCGACTCCGAGGATCCCACAATCTGCTCGAGAGAGTTCTTCCACCAAAATCCTGAGAAGATCACTGTCTGGTTAGTAAACCATCTCTCCTCTCTATTTCTGTTCTGTTGAAAGTTCAGAGCGAAACCCTAGGTCTGGGAGTTTCTCAACCCCCAGCGATCCGTTACTTCTGAACTACTCTGATAATTTAGTTTCTTCTAAATTGTGCTTTCAATCCTTACCTAGTTTCCTTCAACTTAGTTTAGCTTTACTTTGAGTCAAAGCCAATTTCTGAAATATAAAAAAAAAAAAAAAGAATTAATCTTAATTTTTTACTTCCGTATACGCTTCTTTGCTCTTTGTTCTGCATCATTTTTGGTATCAGAGCCCTGTCTAGGGTTTCTGTTTGATTGCTTGTTTGAGTCCCTCTCCTTTTACTTTGTCTGCTCGAAGTAGACTCCCCAGGACGTCCGGTCCTAGGAACGAAGCGAGGTGCGAACCTCCTCTTCCCATTCCATGGGGTGTTCCTAGGGCGTGTAGGGGATCCGTTGGGTTACAACTTCGTAGCAGGAATTGTAAACGGGGAAATACTCTGTTTTCAGCCCGTAATTACCCTGTTGCAGGAATTATTTCTCACTGCAAGTAACTCCAACTTCGGTGATTTTTATTTTGCTGAAACCAGTATGATTGAAAATATTTTTATAATTTTCTTGTGATTTATTGGTTTCTGTGAGATTTTTGAGGATTAAATTACTGCAACTCTGTTTTTGTGTTTCTGCAATTCAATTATTTTTGAGTGATCATCTCTTAATTCATCTTAAGGGCATTTGAGCATCTAAGATAAGGGGAGGAGTTGATAACCTCTCCTTATCCCAAAACCATCACCCACTCATTCGAACCTAAGCCTTTAATCTTAAAATTAATTAGACCTAATTTGCCCTAGTGGGCTAGGGACATCAACAAGTCGGGTCAAGGCTAGTGTTGAGTCAGTTTGTCTAGTTACTCTATGTGTGCTTTGTACTCAGTGTCTAGAACGGTGGTTCAGGGATTCCATCCCGAAGGGCTTGTGTGCTGGTCCGCCTACCTGGCCAATCTCTGATTGGTGTCTAGGATTGGCATTTAGGGACCTAACACTCCCCTTACACCTGCCTGGCTGAGTCCTGAGTTACTACAGGCTAGCTTGCCACTCTGATTGGGCATCTAGTTTGGGCTCTAGGTCTAGTTAGCCAGTAGTCGCTTTAGTCTAGTCACATTCTGTGTGCTTGCTTGCATCATCATGTCTACCCGGAATGGAGTACCCTACCAACCTAGTCAAACCCAACCAGATTTAGAGGCCATGGTTAGAAATCTTACCGAAAGTATGACCAAATTGAGTCAGGACATGAATGAGGGTTTTTCCCAGTTTAGGGATCGAGTCCAAGTACTTGAGAAATGTAGACATCAAAATTGGACCCCTGATCCAAAATTTAATAGGCCCCAACCTCACCCATGCCAGGAACCTAGGAGGACCTTATACCGTGATCCCGAGCATAACCTTAGGAAGCCTAACCATGATATCTATAGTGTGGATCGTGTCTATGAGAGGTCCTTACAATATTCTAGACTAGTCACTCAACAACCCAAGTCTTCTAGATCAAACCATTTAGATCCACACCCATGCCCAAGTAAGGTCTCTACTAGCTTGAAACCCAGTGTGACCTAGGTTCCTATATCGCAAGAATGTTTGTTTTATGGAGAAAGAGACCATAAATCTAGTCAGTGCCCATGCATAGGACTGGCTTGTGCACAGCTAAGTGGTAAGAATCCTAAGGATGACATTAATGAGGGAGAACCCAAGCCTACCAATGAGGAAGAAAGGTTAGGTATGACAAACCTAGAATCAGTTGACCCGATCACCACTGACCCGAAACCCATTGAAGATGGCATCGAGGAAGTATATGATGATGGCATCGAGGATGACATTAATGAGGGAGAACCTAAGCCTACCAATGAGGAAGAATGGTTAGGTATGACAAGCCTAGAATCAGTTGACCCGATTACCACTGACCCAAAACCCATTGAAGATGGCATCGAGGAAGTATATGATGCTGGCTTGAGTCTAGTTGATGAATATGAGGGGAAAGAACTTGAAGAATGTGACATTGATACTATTGGTTCCTTACCTGAGGAGACCTTGGAAAACAACCAACTGGTAGGACCTAGTTCAGAAATTCAAGAGATTTGTGAGAACCAGGTTTCTTTAGTCAAATACCCCCAGGAAGAACTCATAGTGTTAGCCTGAGCTATTAGTTCGTACCCTCTAATGACAGTCATTCTCCAAGTACCAATTGAAGATCTTTGCACTGAACTGTTTAAGTTTGCCCACCCTATGGTAGATCCTCTCCTTAGGATGACTGAATCAAGCCTCTTACAATTGGACCTTGTCCCATGCTCAGCCACTAAGGTCTCTCCCGTAACCTCAGTTGGACATCCTTTTCTTGAGCGGATTGATTCACCCAGTCCTGTAGAAGTCCTCCTTATGACCCCAGATCCCTTCCTTCGCAAGACTGACCTACCCTTCTATAGAGTTTACCTTTCCTCACCCATAGGTCAAATTTCAAGTCTTGAGGTCATCATCCATAGGCCCTTCCATGAATCATTCTCTAATCCATTTCTTGAAAAAGTGGATCATTATTTGCTTAGAGAACAAACCTTAACTGTTGCAATCACATGTCCTAGGCTACTCCCCGAACCATCTCTTGATCCATTCCTGGGAGTAGCAAACTTTTCTTTTCGTAAGGATGACCAGTTGACATTCATAGATCACCATTCAAACCTTCAGGTCACCACCTTTAGCCAGCAGGTAATTCGAGACTCCACCTCATATTTCCTCCCTTTCTCTAGGACTTACAATGCTTCTTACACCATCCAAGTATACTTTGTCGAAGTATTTAGAGTGAACCACGTGTCAGAACCTATTAGGTTTGCCACCTACTTCTGGAAGACCTTATGGCACCTACTAGGCACCCATGATAAGTTTTCATGCTCTGCATGCCATCCTCCGACCCAAGGTCAAACCTAGAGAGCCTTAGTTTGTTAGGTTTAGACCTAGGGTTCCTTTGGAATAAAGTCCATTCTTTAGGAATGCGTCGTCAGTCTAGTTTAGTTTTTCTTGACCCTTTACTAGGCTTTGGCTTAGATTTTGGTTTGATTGAGAGCACCAGGAATTGGGATTTGTATTTTGTCCAGGGCTGAAATTGCATTCAATGTTTCGATCAATAGGTCTATAGGCTAGAGTCCCTTTGAAATTGTTCATGGATACAAGCCTCACACACCACTTGATCTGATTTCACTATTAGTCCACACACACAAGTCTCTTGATGCACTTGCATAGCATGTAAAGGACTTGCATAAAGAAATTCATGCCAAAATAAATTTAAGTAATGAAACTTATAAGAAGTTGGCTGATTCTCAAAGGCGAGTCAAAACTTTTGTTGAAGGAGACTATGTAATGATTAGGTTAAGGCCTGAACGGTTTCCTCCTGGAACTGTTAGAAAGTTACATGCTAGAGGAGCTGGACCATTTAGAGTAGTGAAGAGAGTAGGATCCAATGCCTATGTGCTCGAGTTGCCTCCAGAACTAGGCAATAGCTCTACTTTCAACATTACAGACTTAGTAGAGTATAGGGAGCCAGCTGTGATTCCTAGTAAGCCTTTGAAACCTAATCCTGTTATTGAGAGTGATCCCGACCCTGTGTGTCCACCAACAAACTGGCCTGTGAGGAAAGAGCAGATTGAAAAGATCCTGGATGATCAAGTTATCTCTACTCGTAATCGAGGATACCAAAGATACATGGTCCACTGGCTAGGAAGGCCAGATTATGATGACTCTTGGATCTCCCGAGAAGAATTACAAGAGTTGGACCCAGACCTCTTGGAGAGATACCAGAGCCAACTTGATCCATACTCGACAGGGTCGAGTTCCTCCCATCCTGGGAGAATTGGTGAGGGCACCAGACTCAGAAGAAGACTTCAGAGCTCCATCTGGATCTCTGATTAACCTTGCCCGAAGAATTAGGGTTTTTGGCTTGTAATAAGGGTTGACTTGATCAACTCAATTTTAGTTTTAGTCTGTATTATCTGCAATTTTTATTTTGTTAAGTCATGTTGACTCAGTAGTGGACTAGGGCTTCAACCTGGGGTGTTACATTTTCTTCCAAGGCCAAGCAAGTGGGCGCCACACTCCCAGCCACACTCCCAGCCATACGCCTGAGTCCAGGGGGCGCCACATCTCCATCCAGCAGGCTTTGGTCCCCACACCACAGATAGCAGCTCCCCTCTTTCATGCGCCAATTGAGGAGAAATCCACCAGGGGTCCACAAATTAAGGGGGCAGCCCAAGACTTCCCAAAAGAACCAAACTATAAAAGGAAAGAAATTCTCTTGGAGAGGAATTCAAGGAGGCGCCCATTACCTGCCAGAAATACTCAAAACAAAGTTAGAAGGAGCCATAACTTGGGGAGAAAGAAAAGGAGGTATCCAAAAAGGGTTGAGCCATGGAAGGAAGGAGATTTCTCTTGAAAAAGCAAGGTTAGGAGGTGCCCTAATCATTCCAACTAAAGCCAGATATAAAAGGCAACAAATTTTCTCTTGGAGGGCAAGGTTAAGAGGCACCCAAACACTTCCAGATAAGGCCAAGCATAGAAGGAAAAAGATATTTTCTTGGAGGTCAAGACAAGTAGGCACCACCCACTTTCCTTTTTAAAGCTTCAATCAATTTTGGAATTAATTGGCTGGCCATATGAGTAGGGATTGATATCCTAATTTGAAGATCCCCTCCTTTAGTCCCACATGGGAAGATGTAAAACCCTACTCTCTTGTAATGGCCTATAAATTAAACCCCCATGTAAGTTTGAAAGAGATCAGATGAATGAAGCCAATTATTTTTTAGCAAACTTTGTGTTTTCTCTCTTCCGCACTTGCATCCAGGTGTTGAGCTCCGTGAGGGAGTAAATCCGGGTTCCCCTGGAACCTTGAGGAGGTGTGAGATCTCCAAAACCCAAACCCTAGGTTAGCCACTCCACTCCCAAACCCTAGCCGCCATCACCCTTCTCTTTCCACCAAGCCCTAGTCTATTCCACTTCTCACGGCCACTCTCTCCAAGTCCAGGCCGACCACCAGCATCCAGCTACAGTCCGGATACTTCAGATCCAAAGCTCTTTCCAGAGGGAATCGAATCAGCCTTCAAGAGAATCCGGATCTCAGCGACATCAGCCTTCAAGTTCTTCGAACTGGTAAATCCTTTCCTGAGTCTCTGAATCCCTCACTTGTTTTTCTTCTTCCCAGATCTTGAGTCCAGGAGAAGCCGACCAAACCACAAGACCAATATTGGAGGATCCATTGCGAAGATAGCCGACTCCGAGGATCCCACAATCTGCTCGAGAGAGTTCTTCCACCAAAATCCTGAGAAGATCACTATCTGGTTAGTAAACCATCTCTCCTCTCTATTTCTGTTCTGTTGAAAGTTCAGAGCAAAACCCTAGGTCTGGGAGTTTCTCAACCCCCAGCGATCCGTTACTTCTGAACTACTCTGATAATTTAGTTTCTTCTAAATTGTGCTTTCAATCCTTACCTAGTTTCCTTCAACTTAGTTTAGCTTTACTTTGAGTCAAAGCCAATTTCTGAAATATAAAAAAAAAAAAAGAAAAAGAATTAATCTTAATTTTTTACTTCCGTATATGCTTCTTTGTTCTTTGTTCTGCATTATTTTTGGTATCAGATCTTTCGTTCTGCATCAGTTACATTTGAGTCCATTTGTAATAAAGCTTAGTTTATCTAAGTTATTTTTACTTGAGTCCTATACTAGTCATCTCATGTTAAGCTAGTCATTTTTTGGAGTCTAGTCATGTCCAGTAATGACTCATACAAGTGAGGAACAAGCCAGCTAAGTGAAGACCAACCCAACTGTTGACCCTATAAGTGATTTTGATGATACCTAAACATTGGAGCATGTACATTTACTACTGACAACTCTTTAAGTGTTTGACAAGTTTTTGTAGGATGAATAACATGTTCAACCTTTAATTCCTACACTTCTGTTTTCTTGATTGAGTTATGTTGTAAATATTTTTGTAAACAAGAACCCAATCAAAATACTATGAAAAATCAGTTAAAAGGGTTACTTCTGTGAGTATGTGTGTGCCATGAATTTTAGTTTGAGTTGGTTTGTGTGAAATTGTAAATGAGTTGGTGAGAGTTCTCTTTAAGTTCAATTATAAAAATCCTGAAGAAGATGCTAGAGCCGACCCCAAGTGAAGAAGAGCCGACTCTACTTACGGGCATGCAGCAAGGATTCTAGAATGCAGCAATCTGAGCTGACTTGATGGAAAGCGAGCAGACTCCAGTGAATCAGAGTCGACTAGAATCAATCCGGGCTGACTCCTCCATAGTCCATTTTCTGAAGATTTCTGAGAATAGCCAGGCGAGCCGACCCAAACCAAAAAGAGCCGACTCTGCCAGACCTAATTCTGAAAGCCTGAGAAAGTGAGCCGACCTGAACTGCATCGAGCCGACTCTTCTAGAGTAAGGTTTTTCAAACCTGAGAAGAAGAGTCGACCCAAGCTGAAAAGAGCTGACTCCTCAAGTTCAAGATTTTCAAGATTCAAGTTCGAGCCGACCCGAGCGACAAAGAACCGACTCATCCAGAGTGAGGTTTTGTGCCCTGAGACAAAGAGCCGACTGCATTAAAGAAATGGCGATTCGACCTATCGACTCAAAGGATTCGAGCCGACTTGAAGGAATCCGAGCTGACTCGAATGACGCTTTCAGGTATCCAACGGCTGGTTCCAGAATTTATTTTTGAATGCTAAAAGGTGCTCCAACGGTCAAAAATCATTTCTCAATGGTCTACAATGGCTAGAATTGCCTTGGAATGATGAAAGACTTTAATTTAAAGGATTTGAACCTTCTTGCAAAAATGATTTAGAGAGTTCTTCAAAGAAAGAGAGCTTCATTGAATATCCTATCCATCAACAGCAAAAGAGCACAAGAGCATTCAAGTCAAGCTTTCAAGTCTTCACCAACTCTAATTTGAAGCTTGAAGCAACTTTAGGAAGAAGCCACTGAAGTCATTAAAGCTCATTCAAGTACATTCAAGTGGACTTCCAACAAGCTACACCGGTAACTATCCGACAAATTTAGTTTGTCATTCTTGTTGCATTTAATTTTCAATTCAATCTTTGAATTATTGGGTTATTGGTGAAACCGGTTGAAAAACTAAATAGGTTCTTGGTGAAACTTGTTAAAACCAAGGGTTAGGTTCTTGGTGATCCTGTGAATACCAATTTGGGTTAATTTGATGAGCCTGTCAAAACCAAAGGGTATTGAGTTTTCTTTGGTAAACCCGTAAAACCAAAATGTAGAGGTTCTTAGATTGTGATCCTGTAAAACAATCCTACTGTATTCGGTTGTGAATATAGTGGAAATCCCAAGTGGTATCTTGGGTAGTGGATGTAGGAGCTGGGTTGCTCCGAACCACTATAAATTTGGTGTATTTGTGTTGTGCTTTCTTAACTCTATTTAGCTTTTGCATTTTATATTTCTATCACAGCACCTACCACTTGAAAAGAATTTTGAATTGCACATTATTTGCTTCAATTTTTTAAAAGACCCAATTCACCCCCACTCTTGGGTAGCCACCTGGGCAACAACTAGTATCAGAGCAGTGTCTCTGATTATCTTGGAGTAAAGATTGATGGCTCATCCCATGAGTACGTCTTTGGCCGAAGGCCAGTCAACTAATAGGCCTCCACTTTTCACAGGCATAAATTATTCCAATTGGAAAGCACGAATGAAAATCTATATTCAAGCTGTTGATTTTCAATTATGGAAGGTCATTCTCAAAGGGCCACAGGTTCCCATGATCAAAATTGATGGCATGGATGTTTCTAAGCCTGAAGAGGATTGGGACGAACACGACATGAAGATGGGAGAATTGAATGCCAAAGCAATGAACTTGCTATACTGTACTTTGGATTCAAATGAGTTTAATCGAATTTCCATCTGCTCTTCAATGAAGGAAATTTGGGATAAACTTGAAGTGACCCACGAAAGAACTTCACAAGTGAAAACCTCAAAGATAAATCTTTTAGTGCATAATTATGAATTGTTTAAAATGAAACCTAATGAAAGTATTTCTACCATGTATACTAGATTTATAGATATTATTAACGGTTTGAAAAGTCTTGGCAGGGTATATTCAAATGCTGACTTAGTACAGAAGATTTTGAGATCACTTCCTGATAAATGGGATCCTAAAGTCACTGCCATCCAGGAAGCTAAAGATTTGAACATTCTATCAGTGGATGAATTAATGGGATCTCTCATTACACACAAACTAGCCATGCAGCATAGAATGGATGATGATCAGAAAAAGAAGAAAATAATTGCATTCAAAGCTGCATTGGAATCAAAAGATGATGAAGAGACAGAAGATGACTCTACCTCCTCTGAAGATGATCTTGAAGATGAAGACATTGCAATGGTCCTAAGGAGATTCAGAAAGTTTATGAGAAAGAAGAAAGGAATATATAACAGAAAATTCCATAAACGAGGAGAACAATCAAGAGAAAAGGACAAGGACAAAGATAAGAATACGGAACAAGTCCCCACCTGTTATGAATGTAAGAAACCAGGACATATTCGTCCAAACTGTTCTCAATTGAAAAAATTTTTCAGAAAGAAGAAAAAGAAAGCGATGGTTGCCACGTGGAGCGATAGTGAAGACTCCATTTCAATTGAAGAAGAAGAGACCACGAAAATAGTAAATTTATATTTAATGGGTCTCGAGGATGAGATAAATTCTCCCAACATACAAATTGAATTTACTTTTGAGGAATTAAATTCTCCATTCCATGATTTGTTATCTGAATTTAAAAAGGCAGGAGTAAAGATTAGATCATTGAAGCATATCAATAATTCTTTACTCAAAGAAAAAGATGAGATTTCAAAAAAGAACAATATATTGCAAAAAGAACTTCATACATTTTCTGAAAAATGTGATACATTGAAAATTGAAAATAGAGAATTTCATGACAAAAACAATACTTTGATGAAAGAAAATAATGAGCTAAAAAAGGAGGTTGAAAAATTCAAGCCACTTGTTGAAAAATTAACTTTATCTTCTAATAAGCTTGAGTTAATTCTCAAAGATCAAAGAATTTCTGAAAATAAAGCTGGAACATGTTATAATGCTTCAAATTCAAATTACATTTCAGCTACTACATTTCTGAAACAAAAAGATCTTGATCCCAAGTTTACTTCTCATAAAATCTTTATCATAAAAGACTCTATTTCCATTTCAAAACCTGATGTTTTTGCACCTCATGCATATAGAACTTCAAAATCTAAATTATTTTAAAATTCTAGAATCAGGTATTTTGCTTGCAAGAAATAAGGACATAAAGCTTTCAATTGAAATATTATTAAAAATGTCCATAGTACATCAAAGAAAATTTGGGTTCCCAAAGGGACCACCTCAGCTAACCTGAAAGGATCCAAGTTAGCTTGGGGACCTAAAAGAACTCCTTGATTTTCTTGCAGGAATGTCTTGCAGCCTAGAAATCAAAAAAGAGATGGTATCTCAATAGTGGCTATTCAAGGCATATGACGGGTGACAAGGATCAATTTATCACCTTGGAAATGAAAGAAGGAGGTATGGTTACTTTTGGAGACAATGGCAAAGAGAAAATAATCAGAATTGGTAAGATCAAGATAACTCCCTGTACTTTTATTGAAAATGTATTGTTAGTAGATAAGTTGAAGCACAATCTATTGAGTATTAGTCAATTATGTGATAAGAGCTTCAAAGTTATCTTCGAATCATCTATATGTATAGTAACAAACTCTCTTGATTCTAGCAGTAAATTCATTAGACACAGACTAGGAAATATTTATGTGGTAGATCTAAATGATCTTGCCATGTTAAGTAACTCCAGTTTGGTTGCAATGAATGCTAAGACCAAGGAGTCTTGCTTATTATAGCATAGAAGATTAGGTCATGCTAGCATGCATACGATTGCCAAATTGATTTCCAAAAAACTTGTTAGAGTCATGCCAAAGTTTAAAGTTGATTTTGATCATGTTTGTGATGCATGCCAAATGGGTAAACAAACTAGGGAGAGATTTAAATCCAAAAATCTGATTTCAACTTCTAGACCTTTGGAACTACTTCACATGGATTTATTTGGACAAACTAGGACCACAAGCCTAAAAGGTATGAAATATGCCCTTGTGAATGTAAATGAATTTTCTAGATTTACATGGGTTTTGTTTATAGCGCACGAAGATGAAACTTTCAAAATATTCAGGAAATTTCACGAAAAGGTTTCAAATCAGAAAAATCTTTCTATAGTTTCAATTAGGAGTGATCACGGGACTGAATTTTAAAATCAATTCTTTGATGAATATTGCACTGAGCACGGCATTGATCACAACTTCTCTACTCCTAGAACACCACAACAAAATGGTGTTATAGAGAGAAAGAATAGGACTTTGGAAGAAATGGCCCGAACAATATTTTGTGAAGTTAGTCTTCCAAGGTACTTTTGGGCAGATGCCATGAACACTGCCTATTATATTTTCAACCATGTTTTGATCCGTCCTATTTTGAAGAAAACCCCCTATGAACTTTAGAATGAGAAGAAACCCAATATAAATTATTTTCATGTATTTGGATGCAAATGCTTTATGCTTAACAATGGTAAGGATAATCTAGAAAAGTTTGATGCTAATTCTGATGAAGCTATTTTCCTTGGTTATTCACTTCATAGCAAAGCATATAGGGTTTTTAATAAAAAGACTCTTATTATTGAAGAGTCGATGCATGTCATTTTTGATGAAACTAACCCATCACCATCTAGAAAAGATGACTGTATTGATAATGATACAGGTACCATTCAAAAGAAAATGGAAGGCATGAGTATTCAAGATAGACTAGTTAAAGAAGGAGAAGAACGGTAAGGATCATACTAATCTACCAACCGAATAGAGGTACGCTACTTCCCATCCTAAAGAATTAATTCTTAGTGATCCTTCTTAAGGTATAAGGACTAGGTCTGCACATAGGACTGCATATGATTACCTAGCCTTTGTATCTTAAATAGAGCCTCACACCTTAGAAGAAGCAGAAAATGATCCAAACTAGATGTTAGCCATGCATGAAGAACTGAACCAGTTTGAAAGAAACAAGGATTGGACACTAGTTGATAGACCTAAAGACCACCCAATTAGAGGAACCAAATGGGTCTATAGAAACAAATTAGATGAACAAGGAAATGTCATTAGAAACAAAGCTAGATTAGTAGTAAGGGATATAGTCAAGAAGAAGGTATAAATTTTGTTGAAACCTATGCACCTGTAGCAAGATTAGAAGCCATTAGAATACTTCTTGCATTTGCTTGCTACATGAATTTTAAACTTTTTCAAATAGATGTGAAAAGCACATTTTTAAATGATTTTATCGTCGAACAAGTTTTTGTAGAACAACCACCGGGTTTTGAAAATCATGCTTTTCCAAACCATGTATTTAAACTCAATAAAGCTTTATATGGTTTGAAACAAGCTCCTAGAGCTTGGTATGATAGACTTAGCACTTTCTTAATTGAAAATAATTTTTCAAGAGAAAATGTTGATAAGACTCTTTTCATTAAAAAGAAAAATAATGATATGTTAGTTGTATAAATTTATGTTAATGATAGTATTTTTGGTGCAACTAATAAAAGTTTTTGTGAAGAATTTGCTAAGCTAATGCAGGAAGAATTTGAAATTAGCCTAATGGGTGAACTGAATTACTTCCTCGGACTTCAAGTAAAATACACAAAGGAAGGGATCTTCATTAACCAATCCAAATACACCAAAGAAATCATCAAGAAGTTTGTTATGGAGACGAGTAAACAAATGAATACACCCATGAGCCCAACCTACAAATTGGACGAAGATAAAAGTGGATCCAATGTTGACCAAAAGCTATATCGAGGTATGATTGGATCCTTATTATAGCTAACTACAAGTAGACCAGATATCTTGTATAGTGTATGTGTATATGCTAGATTTCAATGTAATCCCAAAGAAACATATATGCTTGCTGTTAAAAGAATATTAAAATACTTGATAGGTACAAGTAATCTAGGTCTTTGGTTTTCAAAAAATCATCTTTAAATTTAATTAGATTTTCTAATGCTGACTATGCTGGTTGTAAAATAGATAGAAAAAGCACTAGTGATACTTGTCAATTTCTAGGATTGATTTAATCTCATGGCACTGCAAGAAATAAAACTCGGTAGCACTTTCTACTGTTGAGGTAGAGTATGTTGCTGCAGGGAGCTGTTATGCACAAGTGTTGTGGATTAAACAACAACTAGAAGATTTTGGTATTTCTTAATGCAAAATTTCTATTAAGTATGATAATACAAGTGCTATAAATTTAACCAAAAATCCTATTCAGCATTCTAGGACTAAGCACATAGAGATTAGACATCATTTCATTAGACACCATATTTTGAATGGTGACATAGAACTAGAATTTATCCCAACAGAAAAACAACTAGATGACATCTTTACCAAGCCACTAAATCAAGATAGATTTGAGTTGCTTAGAGGAGAATTAGGGCTATGTTATCCTTTCTAGATCTAATAAACCTAATTTCTATCAAGAACTAAGAAAAATTATCTAGAAAACCTCCTATAATTTTTCATGATTTCTTGAACAACTTTCCTTGAATTTTCTATATATTGAATTTAATTTTCAAATCATTTGATTTCTTGTGGAAAGTTTCTGTTCGAGTCGACTCGAGCAATTTTGCTCTGGTCGAGCCAACTCGAATATCTGAGTCTTGTACTGTTGCTCTACTCGAGTCGACTAAGATGTTGCTTAGCCAACTCAATGTTCTAGCTATTTTGAGTTTGCTCTGATCGAGCTGACTCGGATATTTTTAGGACTAAGCGAGCCAACTCAAAAGTCCCAAAATCGCTATTTAGGAAGTTCTGAACTGCCCTTTCTAAGTATTTCACTCTTTTACTTTACTTTAAATACACTCCACTTCCCTTAAAAGCTTTACCATTCTCCTAAAATCATTCACTAGAGCCTAAGATTCCTTAATCCCTCTGCCATGCCTCCTCGAAGATCTACGAAGAAGGTTCTTCAAATCAGTGAATCAAGTGCTCGCAGTACAGATGCAAAAGAAAGAAAGGAAAAGAGAAAAAGGTCTACTCCAGTCCAGCAAAATGAAGAAACTCCTTTTCTCGGACAGCATGTCTCAATGACCAATCATCCCATCACTTGCAGAAGAAGGATCGACTTTACATTCCTTGAAGAAATGGAAATGAAAATCGAAAACTGGATAGAGAGTCAAGTGTGGAAGCATTTCTGTTCTTTGGATACATTAACCTACCCTTCACTGGTACGGATGTTTTATGAAAACATTATCATTAAAGAATTTCATTTGGAATCTATAGTCAAGGGGAAGACAGTATAGTAGATGAAAAAAGATTGGGCAGATTGCTGCAAATGCCAACGAACAGTGCTACTGAACTTCTTCTACCCGACAAAGAACATATTTTAAAATTAATTTTGGAAAAAGAAGATATGAGCACAGTCCAACATGTACAAGCCAATCTACTATCGAAGGAAATGAGGCTACTACACAATATGATCAGTAGGATATTTCTTCTAAGAACTGGCTGCTTTGATTGGGTCAGTGAGAAGGATATGACAATTATGGGACATTTAATTGAAGAAAAGCCTCTCAACCTTCCTTATATAATGATGATTCAAATGACTGAGATAGCAAGAAAGGTCAAAGCTTGTCTACCCTATGGTATGGTCTTCACTTTGTTATTTGAAGAAGCAGGAGTTGACTTATCAAATAAAATAGGCAAACCATTACATCACTTTGACATCTACTCCTTCAATTCACTAAAGAGAATGGGATACAAGTTACAAGAAGGAGAATGGATAAAGAAGATGCCTAGTCAGGTTGCTGCTACCATTTCTGAAGAAAATGAAGCTGCTGATGAAGAAGGGACTGAAGAAACAATGGTTACTCCAACCTAAAAATTCTGATATTTCAAAAGATGGAAGCTATCTCCAATTCTTTGACTGATCATATGAATTCTACAATTGAGAAAATCAGAAAGTCAGTTGACATTAAATTGCAAAAATTAAAATATGAACAAGAGCTTCAACAACAAAAAGTGGAAAAGGAAATGGTGGACTTCAAAGAAGAAGTCAGAAGCATCATACTGCAATCACAGAAGGAAACCATTCCCACTAAAGATGCTCCTGAACAGATCATCAAGGAATCATCTGACATTCCTGCTCCTGTTCCTTTGTCTGATCCACCTAAACCTACTAAGACCAAGAAAGAACCCAAAACCAAGAAGACTAAAGTTCTTAGAGCCCCTGTTAGAACTAGATTCAGGGATTTAAGGTTTAAACCCCTGAAAACTAAGACCTCTGATAGAGTTATAGAGGTAGGCTCCTCTTCTTCTAATGAAGAAAAAGAAGAAGATTAGATCCTTAATTAGTATTTGGTTATTTCTGAATTTATCAATCTTACACTTCTTTATTCTGCAATATGAATGTACTTCTATTTTGAACTTATATGAAAATCTTATCAATGAAGTATCTTTTGATTTTATTTACTGTCGTGTACAATGATTAAATCTTTGCACTTGCTATAGCACAACTAATGAAATTTTAATTAGAATTTTCAAATTGAGAATGTGAAATTATCTCAAACAAATATTAAAAACTTTCTCAATCTATTTCAAAATCTGAGCTTTATTTGAAATCACCCTTTTGATTGATTGATAAAAAGGGGGAGAGTTATGAAAAATGTGAAAAGAAAAATGGGAGAAACTTGAAAAGAATGAAAATAGTATATATGTTGAGCTTTCTACCAACTACTCTTAAAGTGCATGAAAACAGTAAAAAAAGGGATAGCACAAAAATAATGATAGCATTGCTTAAACTACTTTAGAATCTAGAGAAAGGGGGAGATTCTCCTAAAATTATCTTGTTCTAATCTTAATCTTCTTAATGCTCTAAAGTCAATTCTGTCAATTTCTTTTTGGAACTCTAATACTCCATGTTTTGTGCTAATTATAATATCTTGAAGCATGAGAAGTTCAATACTTTGATGATATGCAAGGATATCATCTCTTGAGCTCTGATAATCACTTACTAATTCCATTAGCTCTGATACATATGAATATTTAATTTTCAAATACTATTATACATGTAAAGTATAAAGAATTTTTCAAGTCCAGTGTTTTGTCATCATCAAAAAGGGAAAGATTGTTGATCCTATAAGTGATTTTGATGATAACCAAACATTAGAGCATGTACATTTATTACTGACAACTCTTTAAGTGTTTGACAAGTTTTTGCAGGATGAATAACATGTTCAACCTTTAATTCCTACACTTCTATTTTCTTGATTGAGTTGTGTTGTAAATATTTTTGTAAAGAAGAACCCAATCAAAATACTAAGAAAAATCAGTTAAAAGGATTACTTCTGTGAGTATGTGTGTGCCATGAATTTTAGTTAGAGTTGGTTTGTGTGAAATTGTAAATGAGTTGGTGAGTGTTCTCTTTAAGTTCAATTATAAAAATCCTGAAGAAGACACTTGAGCCGACCCCAAGTGAAGAAGAGCTGACTCTACTTACGGGAACGCAGCAAGGATTCTAGAATGCAGCAATCCGAGCTGACTCGATGGAAGCGAGCAGACTCCAGTGAATTCGAGTTGACTGGAATCAGTTCGAGCCGACTCCTCCAGAGTTCATTTTCTAAAGATTTCTGAGAACAGCCAGGCGAGCCGACCCGAACCAAAAAGAGCCGACTCTGCCAGACCTAATTCTGAAAGCCTGAGAAAGCGAGCTGACCCGAACTGCATCGAGCCGACTCTTCCAGAGTAAGGTTTTTTGAACCAGAGAAGAAGAGCCCACCCAAGCTGAAAAGAGCCGACTCCTTAAGTTCAAGATTTTCAAGATTCAAGTTCGAGCCAACCGGAGAGACAAAGAGCCGACTCATCCAAAGTGAGGTTTTGTGCCTTGAGACAAAGAGCCGACTGCATTGAAGAAATGGTGACTCGACCTATCGACTCGAAGGATCCGAGCCAACTCGAATGACACTTTCAGGTATCCAATGGCTAGTTCCAGAATTTATTTTTGAATGCTAAAAGGTGCTCCAACGATCAAAAATTATTTCCCAATGGTCTACAATGGCTAGAATTGCCTTGGGATGATGAAAGACTTTAAATTTGAAGGATTTGAACCTTCTTGCAAAAATGATTTAGAGAGTTCTTCAAAGAAAGAGAGCTTCATTGAATATCCTACCCACCAACAGCAAAAAAGCACAAGAGCATTTAAGTCAAGCTTTCAAGTCTTCACTAACTCCAATTTGAAGCTTGAAGCAACTTTAGGAAGAAGCCACTGAAGTCATTAAAGCTTATTCAAGTGCATTCAAGTGGACTTCCAACAAGCTGCACCGGTAACTATCCGACAAATTGAGTTTGTCATTCTTGTTGCATTTAATTTTCAATTCAATCTTTGAATTGTTAGGTTATTGGTAAGTCCGGTTGAAAAACCAAATAGGTTCTTGGTGAGCCTTGTTAAAACCAAGGGTTAGTTTCTTTGTGATCTTATAAAAACCAAGTTGGGTTTCTTTGGTGAGCCTATCAAAACCAAAGTGTATTGGATTTTCTTTGGTGATCCCATAAAACCAAAGTATAGAGGTTCTTGGATTGTGATCCTTTTAAACAATCCTACTGTATTCAGGTGTGAATATAGTGAAAAACCCAAGCGGTATCTTGGGTAGTGGATGTAGAAGCTAGGTTGCCTCCGAACCACTATAAATCTGGTGCATTTGTATTGTGCTTTCTTGACTCTATTTAGCTTCTGCATTTTATAATTCTATCACATCACCTACTACTTGCAAAGGATTTTGAATTGCACATTATTTGCTTCAATTTTTTGAAAGACCCAATTCACCCCCCCTCTTAGGTAGCCACCCGGGCAACACCAACTAAAGCTAGGAGGATTAGGGAAGGCCTAGGAGGAGGAATCATAAGCCTTAAAGAAGAAATCAAAAGCCTGGGAGACAAGCCCGAGACCTTGAAGCCCTAAAATGCAACCTGAAGCAATCTGGGCCAGCCCAGGCCTAGGAGAGAAGAATGTGGCACCAAGGACTTATGCTCACCACCCTTGGTTGGCCACTAGGGTCACCTCCCTTGGCCGACCAAGGAAAGAGAAGGATAGAAATTGTAGGGATTTATTCTACCTATTTTTTCCTTATTTTCTAGCTAAGGTTCGGGTGGGAATAGGATTCCTATGTAATGACTATTGTATCCTTACTTGGGGCCCGAGACTATGAGTCTATTTAAAGGATCCTAGTCTCTTGAATGAAAATCAATTTTGATATATGAAATAATCTTTGATTCTCCAATTGCTGTGTGCTACCCTGCTGTGTGCTTAAGGGGTTCTGTATGAGCCGTTCCTTTTCCCGATGCCCTACGATTGCTTCCTGCCGCCAGCCTGCTCTCCAAAGAACTGGCTGCCCACTCCAAACAACCTCTTCCCCTTGCTGTTTTCCTTTTATTTCTTCTTCCCCTTTAAGTTTTCTAACCCTTGACAGGTCGTTTGCATATCCCTCAACTCCAACAAATCCGACGACTCTAGCCAGGCCGCAATCGGACCACCAAGCAGAAAGCCGGGAATCCGTGGCTCTCTGGCTTGGTTTTCCAGGCCGCATCTAGAGTGAGACCGATCTCTTCATATACGATCTACACCAGGCACATCTACCATTGTCAGGTACACCCTCTTTGCCTACCAGTCCATTTATTGAAGATGAACGAGCCCAACCGAGACTTCTCAGCTTCGGCGATCCTCTTTCCTTTACTTTTTAGGTCCTATTATGCATGCTGTAGCCTCTTATTTTCATATAGAACTCTTTACATCATTTCTAAGTCTGTTCTTCGGGATTAATCACACAACTTCACATTAAAAATACAAAAAAATACTTACATGCATATATAGGTTCCGCATCAACTTGGAAAAGAGTATATGTTGATATAGGGTATGGAATTTAATTGGCATCCCATGCTACCATGTTGCAGCGACTATTATGTATGATAAAAAGGAAGCAAGACACTATGTTAGTGCATGGTACACTAAAGCAACATGGGCATTGTCATATGGGCATATCATTGAGCTAGTATCAAGTATAAAATCTTGGTCAAGAACATAATATCCCATTACATCCCCCCTCCCCTAAGGGCTTCTCTAGGTAGATCAAAGAAGGCAAGAAGAAAAGAAGAGGATGTGCCAAAAGAGTCTAGTAAAGTCAGAAGTAGGGGTACATCTTTGAGATATAAAAATTGCCAACAATGGGACCATAACTCTAAAACCTATAAAGGTCCTAAGAAGGAGAAGGCAAGGAAGAAACAATATACCACTACATCTAGTCAAACAAGGAGCCAAATTAGTAGGAAAAGAGAGAGATCGTAAGTATATTTACATTCAACATTGTTGTTAAACAGAGAGATCGTAAGTATGTTTACATTCAACATTGTTGTTAAAGAGAGAGATCGCATATATGCACTTGTATTTCTACACTTTTTTTTATAGGCTCAAATGACTAGGAGAAGAAAGAAGTCAACAACTTTAGGGGGTACTTCCTCCTAGCTAGATTCCTCCCAACCTCTATCCTCGTAGCTAGGAGCACCCTCCTCTCAGCTAGCTCCCTCCTAGTATCCCTTCTTATAGCCAACAGTAGCAGCAACATCCTTAGCCAATAGTAGCTCATTCTTCTTAGCCAGCAGCAACCCATTTATATTAGGCAGCCTCAACATCCTCTTAACCATGAGATGTATCAGGATCATTTTAGATGTATTATTTTAAATATGTCATTTTGGATAATTGGGATATCATTTTGGTTGTGGACTTTGTTGTATTTTATATATGTGATGTGGGACAGATAAGGGGTAAGATCGTTGGTGAGCTTAGAAGTCACCTAGAATAGGGTACCACTATTTTTTTTTTATTTTTTCTAGGGATGGTGAAGGAATAATGGGGATGGAAGACTTAAGATTTGGAACTCATGGACTTTGGGACTCACACTAACGAAGAGACCTCTCACCTCTAGGGCATTCCAACCACCTCGATACTTGGAGGCGTTAGGGTGAATCTCAAAGAACATGGGGATAAAGAAGATGGAATCAAGGAAGGGGATAACTAGACATGACTTATCATCATGTCTTGGGGTTAGGCCTCATACCCTCTCCTTACGGAGCGAAAGAAAAGAATCTCTCTTTCCTAAAAACTCATTTTTATTTACCAAACTATTTTTTTATAAATGACCAAGGGTGGTATTTATAGGCCTTTCCAACCCTCATTTGAATTGAATACAAGATAAAAAGATAAAATGGTTCAAATTCAAATACAAGATAAGGATAAGATAAGGCCTATCCATATCTCAATCTTAAGTAACCAAATCCTAAATCAAATTTCAAAACAATCAATCCTAACCAACTAATTTTTTTGAATTTGAATTTATTAAAATCCGTGTTGCTCCAAGATCCGTGCTACTCCGAGATCAGTGTTATTCCGGGATCAGTGCTGCTCCAGGAGTAGTGTTGCTTTGGGATCAGTGCTGCTTCGGGATCAGTGTTGGCGATGTCCCCATCAATATGCTTGAGTCTTTGTCCTGATACATTATGTTACCTTATGAAACATGTGATACATTCATATATCATTAGGAAACATTATGATATTGCAATACATTATGATAAAAATATATCTTACAAGTACCCTCAAACTACATATGCTAAAATGCCTCTATTTAACTATTTGTGATACATTAATGTATCACTGGGAAACATTAATGTATCACTGTGAAACATTATGAAACATTGTGAAATGTTATGGAATATTTCAATTCATTATAATCTCTTCATAAAACTTTTGATACGTTATGATATTTTATTAAATATTATGATATTTTGATATATTATGATAAAAATAGTCTTATAGGTACCCTCAAATTATAAATAGTAATATGCCTCCATTCAAATTTTATTATATCAAGGTTTCTATATTCAACTATTTGATAGTAGAAGGGGTGTAAGTGTTGGGTTACCTAGCCAAGTGCAGCAGAAGACTGGATTTCAAAATATTTATTTTTGAAATCCTAACTGGTCGAAATCCTGAACCCTAGGACCCTTGAGCATAACAACTAATAAATCAAATATTTAGGATTATAAAGGAATACTTGGAATGCTATATTCCTTAATTTCCATGAGGCACACAAGTGTATGCCCTCTAGAGGTGATCCACATAGAAATCGGACCAAGGAAGCACTCCTATGAACTTTGCTTATTTGACTGGGACTCTTCCGGTAGCCTTTCGGATTTCCCCCTCTGCTAGAACCCCTACCCTCCTATAGGGCACTCAAAGATCTCTTTGACTCCTCTCTCAGATTTCGAATATCCCTTCTATTTTTTTCCCTAGGCTATTGTCTTAAATAGACTAGTCTTGTCATTTTAAGACAAAGGGAACAAGCTTTGTCTTAAAAAGACAAACCTTATCTTAAGGAGGAGGAAAATAAAATAGCAGGTAGTATTATTCCGATGGAAAACTTAATGATTTGCCATCAGAATACGATGCCTTTTATAGAGAGACATGGGGTGCCTGATATGTCTCTTTCTCAGCCATTTGATAAGACCCTTCTATCGGAAGGAGTCTTTTGATGAGAGGACATATCATGATCCATCTAATCATGCACCAAGAGACATATTAATGTCTCTTTATTTTTCTAGCTATCTTCTCCACCTGCCACATGGCATTAACCATTCATATCAAAGCTAAAGGGTGTGAAAACTGAAAGAAGGCATCGAAGAAATGTGGGAGCCTTCAAATAGAAGGACTCTGAGTTTCATTTTAGTGCCAAGAATGAAGGGATGCGACGCTTCATTGTCTGCCGTATTTGTTTCCATGCCAATTGCCTCTTTTAACTGGTCAAAGCCCATCAAATTGGGCATGGAGATAAGAGAGAGGTCTTTTGGTTTTATCTGGGATCTATGTTTTATTAGCAGAAGGACTCTTAGTCCTTCTGAATATTTATTCTTGGCACCAAGAGTCCATGCCATGTAAGACTCTCCCATAAATCCAAGATAAAGCGTAATAAAATCTAGATAAATACTAAATTAGGCTATCCCACTTAGGACTCTATCCAATTTAAGTCCCACTTAAATTGGTTAGCCCAAATAATAAGCAAGCAGACCCAATCCAATTAGGTTAGGTGTTGGGCTACCCAACATATGCTAGTATGTCAATTAGCTAGCCAATTAGGATCCCATGATCCTAATAAAAATATAATTGACTTTCTTGGCCAATTTTCTAATGTCTATAATTCTTTGGATTCTACATCTAGCCAGTAGTAGGTCTAGGTCCAAGCTGATTCGACCCAATCAAACCCAATTGACCTAATTAAGTCAAATTGAGCTGACCTAAGTTGCCAATTCGATCCAGCTTCAGAATTGACTCATGAATCCAATCAATTTGATTCATGAAAACCTACAAGACATGATTGACATTTAGCAACATGTCATGCTTACCCGGAAGATGAGGAATTTGATACAAATTATCAAAATATTCTTCAGTGAAAAGTCACCATGCAATTCAATCCTTTGATATCCCTTTGTCTTGATTAAGTGATAAGCATGGATAAATGTCAAATCCTAGTCCTTAATCTTTTCGAATCTCAATTCAATAATGAAGACTTGATTGATAAAAGATTAGAAACCCTATCTAATCTCATCATACTTTGATCAAAGACTTCTTGAGTCATCATTTGAAGAGATCACACGGGATAACTTCTCCTCTTACTAGGAGTGATTGATTCCTTGTTGACCTACTCATTACCTTCGTACACAATCCACCATATCCACAAGATACTATGATAGTCTCAGGTCTAAGGACTACATGCACAACTCCCACTAAGAGGACATTGCCTTTATCAATCTTAAGTTGGGAGAATGCCACTGATACAATAACTGTGATTGACTTTCAGGGCATAATTCTTTCAATCTTCCACTTGCACTAAAGCTAATCACCCTTGTATTTAATACCCATACAATCTAGATCATGATCTAATTGCTATAGTGGAAGTGCTTTAGTGAATGGGTCTGCTATGTTGTTCTTTGTATCGACTCATTCTATTACCATATTATTTCTTTCAATGATTTCTTGAATGAGGTGGAAGCATCTTAGGATATGCTTGGACATATGGTGAGACCTTGATTCCTGTGATTACAAGAACTATGACCAATTCTTTGTTGAATTTCTTTATCTAGATAGCTTCCTTAGCAACTTCACTAGTAGCTATGTATTCTGCCTCAATGACTGAGTCGGCTACAGTTGGCTACTTGGTACTCTTCAAACTCACTGCTCTTCCATTCAGAGTAAAGATAAACACTGATATGGATTAACTATCATCTGGATCACATTGGAAACTAGAATCTGTATAGCCTTCTAGTTTCAACTCTGATCCACCATATATTAAAAAAACATCTTTAGTCCTTCTCAGGTACTTAAGAATATTTTTCATAGCTTTCCAATGATCCTCACCTGGATCATCCTGGAACTTGCTTACTATGCCTATGGCATAAGCAACATCAGGCCTGGTACATAGCATTGCATACATTATTGATCCCACTTCCAAAGCATAAGGGATCCTATTCATCCTATATTTTTCTTCTGGAGTCTTAGGTGACATCCTTTTAGACATGCCTTGACTCATGGGCAAGTAACCCTTCTTACTTTCCTCCATATGGAATCTCTTCAATATTAACTCTATGTACCTGGATTGGGATAAACCTAGCATCCTTTTAGATCTATCTCTATAGATCTTTATTCCTAGAATATATGATGCTTTTCCCAAATCCTTCATGGAAAACTATTTTGACAGCCATGATTTAACTGACTGCATCATTAGAACATCATTTCTAATGATAAGTATGTCATCGACATACAAGACCAAGAAGATAATGGCACTCCCACTTGTCTTCTTATACGCATATGGCTCATCCATATTATTGACCCCTGGAATGATTTTGATGATCACAAAATATTAGAGCATGTATGAGTTACTAATTCTTACAATTACTTGAAAAGTTTTTGCAGGAAAATCTTTAACTTTGCTTTACTTGGTTTTCAAATTGGTTAAAATGTAATCCAACATTGTATAGACTCTTATGCACTTCAAATTGTAAAAGCCCTAATTTTTTAAACTATGTAATCTTGTAAATGGGCTATAAAATTGTAAAAATAAGAGTGAGTATATTAGCTCTTGTTGGATTCATATCTTAAAGAATTTTGGAGAAGTTTGAAGCTCTAAATGAAGTTTTTGCGAAAGCCGACTCATAGATCAAGAGCCGACTCCTTCTGGCATGGCACAAAAAATTTCAGAGTTTCAGTATTTGAGCCGACTCAATCCCCAAGAGATGACTCATTGAAGAACACATGTTTTTGAAGTCTGACACCTCAAGCTGGCTTAAGCTTAGAAGAGCTGACTCGTCCATAGTTATGTTTGTTGGTGACTGAGACTTCGAGCCGACACTACCTTGAAGAGTCGACTCAAAAAAATGTTGATTTGTACTGATCGAAGGTTCGAGCCAACTCCAGCTTGAAGAGCCAACTCGCACAGAAATTTTGTTTGGGTTATCTGTGACTTCGAGCCGACTCGTGGACCTCGAGCCGACTCGAGTGACCATTTTCAGCACTATAACGGCTAGTTGCTGGAAGTGAATTTTGAACTCCAAATGGTCTCCAACAGCTCTTTTCCATTTTTCTAGGCCCTACAACGGCTATATCTTATGGAAAACTATAAAAGAGAGTATTTTTAATGGATTAAAATAATTTTTAAGAGATTATTCATTGACTTATCTTGGGAATTTGAAAAGTCTTCAAGTCTTTCACCAACCCACTTCAAGAGCATTCAAGATAGGATTCAAAGCTCCACCAACTTCTCTTCATCATTGAATCCACTTTTTGAAGAAGTAAAGAAGCAGCTTGAAGAGCATTAAAGAGCATTCAAAGCTAGACTTCATCTTGATCTTCATCGACAACATTTAAATAAACTCGGTCTGTTGTGTAGTTGCTTTATATTTTTTTTTATATCTTTGTTTTCTCTTTAAGAACAGCAAGGGGCTGTGTCTTAAGATGGAGTTAAAGGTTTTTAGGTGAACCTTGTGAAAACCTAAGTTGGGTTCTTGGTGATCCCGGTATAAAACCAAGTGTTAAGGTTTCTTTGATGATCCCGTTGAAAACCAAAGGATGTTGGGTTTTCTTTGGTGATCCCAGTAAAATCAAAGTATATAGGTTTGGATTGTGAGCCTGGTAAAATAATCTGACTGTATTCTGGTTGTGGAATATAGTGGAAATCCCAAGTGGTCCTTGGATAATGGACGTAGGAGCTGGTTGCTCTAAACCACTATAAATTTACTAGTATTTGTGCTTGTGCTTACTTTATCTTATTGCATTTACTTAATTACTTCCGCGTTGCATATTGCACCATAACACCAAAAGGATTTCAAATTGCATATACTTGCCAAAATTTTTATAATCCTAATTCACCCCCCTCTTGGAAAGCCACCTGGGCAACAAGTGGTATCAGAGCAGAGTCTCTAAAGATAACTTAGAGTAAAGATAGATGGCACATCCCATTAGCACTTCTTTGGCCGAAGGCCAATCCATAAATTGACCTCCACTTTTCACTAGAACCAATTATACATATTGGAAGGCAAGGATGAAAATATATATTCAAGCCGTAGATTTTTATTTATGAAAAATTATTCTGAAAGGACCTCACACATCCACTGTTAGAATCAATGATATTGAGGTTCTCAAATTGAAAGAGGAATGGGATGAAATGGATATGAAATTAGCAGAGCTGAATGCCAAAGCTATGAATTTGCTTTATTGTGCTTTGGACCTAAATGAGTTTAACAGAATTTTGACTTGTAATTCTACTAAAGAAATTTGGGATAAGCTTGAGATTACATGTGAAGGCACATCATAAGTTAAAACCTCAAAAATCAATCTTCTTGTGCATAACTATGAATTATTTAAAATGGATCCTAGTGAAACTATATCTGCTATGTATACTCATTTTACTGATATTATCAATGACCTTAAAAGTCTTGGTAGGACTTACACTAATGCTGATCTTGTTCAAAAAGTTTTGAGATCCTTGCCAGATAAATGCGAAGCTAAAGTGACAGCTATTCAAAGGCAAAGGACCTGAATACACTACCACTAGATGAGTTGCTTAGATCATTAATTACTCATGAATTGGCGATGCAACAAAGAACTGATGAAGATTCAAAAAGAAAGAAAGCTATAGCATTTAAAGCTACTAAAGAAGATAAGAATGAAGATTCAGATTCATCTGATGATGGTGATCTTGAAAATGATGAGATTGCCCTTGTAATGAGAAAATTTAAAAGGTTTATGGGCAGAAGAAGAATAAATAGATGTAGGAAGCAATTTAGAAAAGGAGAGTTTGAAAGAGAAAGAGAAAAGGACAAAGAAAAGGAGAAGGACAAGAACAAAGATCAAATTCCAATATGCTATGAGTGCAAGAAACCGGGACATATACGTCCTGACTATCCAGATGCCAAAAAAAGATGATCAAGAGAAAGAAGAAAAGGAAATGCTTGTAGCATGGAGTGACAGTGACGAATCTATATCCACTGAAGAGGATGAAGAAATAATAAAAACTGCCCAAATCTGCCTTATGGGTTTGGAAGACGAGGTAACTACTTCTAAACCTAATTTAAAATTTACATATGATGAGCTGCATAATGCTTTCTGTGAATTATTAGTAGAATATAAAAAAGCTAGTTTAAAAATGAAAAATTTGAAAAACTATTGTGATATGATTGAAAAGGATAAAAATGAAATTGGTGAAAGAAATAAGATTTTACAAAGAAAATTGAGTTTAATTTGTGAAAGACTTAAAACCACTCAATTTGAAAAAGAAGAGCTTCTTGAGGAAAACAAAAGTTTGCAATATGAAAATGATAATTTGAAAAAGGAAGTTCAAAAGCTCAAGCCTTTGGTTGAAAAATTAACCTTAAGTTCCAACAAACTTGAACTGATTTTGAAAGATCAAAGAGAGATAAATAACAAGTTTGGAATTGGTTACAAAGGTTCAATTTTAAATAAATTTTCTGCATCTACATCATATGCTCCTAAATTCATTACTTCAAAATAATTTAGACCTAAAATTGCATCATCATATACTTTTTATTCAAAGCCAAGAATTGTATGCTATATTTGCAATAATATTGGTCATAAGGCATTTGAGTGTCATTTGAAATATAATGACAAGAAGAAATTCAAGAAAATTTGGATTCCAAAAGGAACCATTTCTACTAACTTTCAAGGATCCAAGAAAGCTGGGGTACCTAAATCTATTACCTGATTATTTTGTAGGGATGTCTTGTAGCCACAAATACAAAAAAACATGGTACCTTGATAGCAGTTGTTCAAGACACATGACGGGTGATATTGATCAATTCTTCACCCTAGAACAAAAAGATGGTGGAATGATAACCTTTGGTGATAATCGCAAAGGAAGGATAATTGGTATTGGTAAAATCAAAATTACTCCTTCTACATTTATTGAGAATGTGTTACTTGTAAAAAAGTTAAAATATAATTCTTTGAGTATTAGTCAGCTTTGTGATATTGGTTTTAATGTTTTCTTCAAGTCCTCAATATGTATAGTAGTTGATCCACTTGACACTAGTACAAAATTCATTGGACATAGACTTGGTAATATTTATGTAGTAGATCTTAATGATCTGGCTATGTCAAGCAATAAAAGTCTTGTAGCTATGAATGACAAGAGCAAGGAATCAAGTTTACTATGGCATAGGCGACTTGGATATACTAGTATGGATAATATAGCAAAACTTATTTCAAAAGATTTAGTTAAAGGTTTGCTAAAGTTTAAAGTTAATTTTGATTATGTTTGCGATGCCTGCCAGTTAGGAAAGCAAGTGAGGAAAAGTTTTAAATCCAAAAACATTGTTTCTACTACTAGACCCTTAGAGCTACTTCACATGGATCTATTTGGACCTACTAGGATAATAAGCCAAGGTGGTATGAAATATGGCCTTGTGATTGTAGATGATTTTTCAAGATACATATGGATTTTGTTCATTGCACATAAAGATGAGACTTTCAAAGTATTCAAAAAGTTTTATAAAAGAGTTTCAAATTTGAAAAATCTTTCTATTATTTCTATTCGTAGTGATCATGGTACAGAATTTGAAAATCAATATTTTGATCACTTTTGCACAAAGCATGGTATTGATCATAACTTCTCAGCTCCTAGAACACCACAACAAAATGGTGTTGTAGAAAGAAAGAATCTAGAATAATACTTTCTAAAGAAAATCTTCCAAAATACTTTTAGGTAGAAGCTATAAATATCACTTGCTATATTTTGAATAGAGTTTTAATTAGACCTATCATTAGAAAAACCCCCTATGAACTGTGGAATAATAGAAAGCCTAATATCAATTATTTTCATGTTTTTGGTTGTAAATATTTTGTTCTTAATAATGGTAAAGATAATCTTGGTAAATTTGATGCAAAATTTGATGAAACTATTTTTCTTGGATATTCTTTAAATAGTAAAGCCTATCAAGTTTCAACAAAAGAACTTTGACTGTGAAAGAATCAATATATGTTATTTTTAATGAATCTGACATTACATCTTCTAGAAAAGAAGATCGTGCTGATGATGATGAAGGTACACTAGACATGGAATGAAGGATTTGACTCTCAAAGACAAACAAACAAATGAACAACATGAAGAAAAGGTAAGCAAAAATCATGATGATATACCCAAAGAATAGAGGTATGTACATTCACTTCCCAAAGAACTAATTATAGGAGGTCCATCTCAAGGTGTTAAAACTAGAGCTGCACATAGAGATGCACATGACTTGATTGCTTTTGTTTCTCATTTGGAACCACACACTATAGAAGAAGCTGAAACTGATCCTAATTGGATGTTAGCTATGCACGATGAGTTGAACCAATTTAGAAGAAATAATGTTTGGACTCTAGTAAAAAGACCTAATGACTACCCTATTATAGGCACTATATGGGTTTATAGAAATAAACTTGATGAGCAAGGTAATGTAATTAGGAATAAAGCTAGACTGGTAACTCAAGGTTATAATTAAGAAGAGAAAATAGATTTTGATGAGACCTATGCACTAGTAGCTAGGCTAGATGCTATTAGATTACTATTAGTATGCGCTTTATGAATTTCAAATTATTTCAAATGGATGTAAAGAGTGTATTTTTAAATGGTTTTCTATCTGAAGAAGTTTTTGTCAAATAACCATCGGATTTTATCGATCACACATTTCCAAATCATGTTTTCAAATTGAATAAAGCTTTATATGGTCTTAAACAGGCACCTAGAGCTTGGTATAACAGATTAAGTAAGTTTTTAATTGGAAATGATTTTGTATGAGGTAGTGTTGACACCACACTATTTATTCAAAGAAAAGACAATGATATTTTTGTTGAAATTTATGTTGATGATATAATATTTGGATCTAATGATGAATCTTTGTGTCAAGATTTTGCTAAGTTAATGTAGGGTGAATTCAAAATGAGCTTGATGGGTGAGCTGAGTTACTTCCTCAGGCTTCAGATCAAACAATCTAAGGAAGGTATCCTGATTAACCAGGCAAAATATATCAAAGAGATTATCAAAAAGTTTGGCATGAAATTAAGCAAAGAAATTGGTACACCCATGAATCCTACATGTAGACTGGATAAAGATGAAAATGGCATAAATGTTGATCAAAAGCTATATAGAGATATGATCGGTTCTTTACTTTATTTAACAGCTAGTAGACCTGATATTTTATTTAGTATTTGTATGTGTGCACGTTTTCAATCTAATCCAAAAGAGTCACACATCATAGCTGTTAAAAGAATCATCAAGTTTCTTAAAGGCATATGCAATCTAGGATTATGGTATTCTAGGCACACATCTTTGAAATTAATTAGTTATTCTGATGCTGATTATGGAGGCTATAAAATTGATAGAAAAAGCATAAGTGGCACTTGTCAATTTCTAGGTGTCAACTTGATTTCATGGCACTATTATAAATAGAACTCTATAGCACTATCTACTGCTGAGGCAGAATATATGGCTGCAGGGAGCTATTGTGCTCAAGTATTATGGATCAAGCAACAACTAGAAGATTATGGTGTTGTCCAATCTAAAATTCCTATTAAATGTGATAACACTAGTGCTATCAACTTATCTAGAAATCCAATTCAGCATTCTCAAACTAAGCATACAGAAATTAGATATCATTTTATTCAAGATCATGTTTTAAATAATGTTGTTGAATTAGAATTTGTACCTACTGAAAATCAACTTACTGACATTTTTACTAAACCCCTTAGTCAAGATAGATTTGAAAATATTAAAGACGTATTAGGCCTATGTGACCCATTATGAATGTTTTGACCTAATTTTTCAAAAAAAATAAGAAAAAAATATCTAAATATTTCAAAATTCCTTCTAGAGCTTATGACAACCTCCTTTAGTAATAAGAAATCCATAGAAATTTATTTTATCTTTTTTCGAGTTTTGACCTGAATTTGGGCTTGAACCAACTCGAGCCACCGCTGTTTCGACGAGCCGACTCGAGAATTGGACCGAGACCTTTTAAAAGGGCATCATAGGTTTGAATTTGTCATTTCTTTTCGCCCTTCTTATTTTCCCTTAGCTATTTCCTTTCCCTAACTTAAGAAGAACCCTTGGAACACCTCTACACCCTTCCAAAATCCTAATCTAACCTAGATGGCTCCTAAGAAAGCCATGGCAAAGAAGGCTAGGAGGGTTGTTCGGTCAGTGGCAGAGGAAAGGAGGACCAAGCGAAGGTTGGACACTTTAAATTTATCAGAGGAACAGCAAGAAGAGCATGAGGAGGAGCAAGAAGCTCCAAGGCAGGTAATTTCGATGGGAAATAGGCAAGTAACCTCAGGCCGATCTATTTATTTCTCATTTTTAGAACAAGAGAGTTTAAAGATTAGAGATTGGATAGTTGGACAAGGTTGGAAGGATTTTTGCATGCTTAATCTTCCTACATATCCTAACCTTGTTAGACAGTTTTTTGAGAATATGTTCTTGGGTGCCTTTCATATTGAATCTACTGTGAAGGGGAAACACATTGAAATCAGTGAGAAAAAATTGTCTAGTCTTCTTCAAATACCAAAAGGAGGTGAAGGTTATTTACTATTGAAGGACAAACAGAAAACAATGAGAATTGTGCTTGAAAAGACAAATGTGACTGGAGCGATTCATGTTAGAGCCAACCAACTCTCATTGGAGATGAGGTTGCTACATAATATCATTAGCCACATCTTTCTATCCCGGACTGGGAGATTCGACTGGGTGAGCATGAGAGACCTAGTCTTCATGAGATGCTTAGTTGAGGGGGAGGCCCTCAACTTATCCTTTATCATGTTATTGCAGATGAGGGAAGCTGCTCGGAGGGCATGAGCATGTCTTCCATACGGGATGGTCTTTACCTTACTATTTCAGGATGCCCAGGTTGATTTGTCTGGAGAGGACAGTAGACCACTATTGCATACAGACAAATACAACTTAAAGTCTTTGACCAGGATGGGGCTTTTAAAGGTTGAGGATCACTAGATTAGAAAGAGTTCAGGACTTCCAGTGACTCATTCTGATGATGATTTAGGAGAGGATGATCAGGTAGCACAGGGACAAGATGTCGAGGCAAAGCCACATGTTGACAAGGCTGGACCTTTATAGCCAGCTCCTACACCTCGATCACCTATTAGAGGATCGACTGCTGTTGGACCAGGTGATGATGATAGACTGCAGTGCATATTGGATGAGATCTCTAATCTTCAGAGAAGGAAATCAAAGACTGATGCCAGGATATTTGCACTTCAATCAGAGCTGCATCAGGGATTTCAGGACATCATGACTATTCTTTAGCAGATTATAGCAGCTAGTCACTCTACACCTACCCCTTCTGCAGTAGCACCAGATATTGGCATAGATTGTGAGCAGGGAGAGGCAGTACACTTCACTGACATTCTTTCAGCTGCTACTCCTGTTAAGGCTGGGACTGGTACTGAGATTCCGAGTTCTAATGAAGGAGACACTCCGGTGATAGAGATTCTTTTTTCTACCAGTATTCTTGCCTTTTCTATTGATCCTCCTACTACTAGACCTACCCCCATTATGATTTCTTTTGAGTCTAGAGATAAACAAAAACCTAGAACCTCTAAGACTACTACTCCTGTTAGGACCAGACTTAGGGACCTTAGGCCTAGGTTTTCTAAATTCAAGCCTGTTGCAGGTATTTTAAAGGTCAGTTCCACCTCTAGTGAGGAAGAGCCTAGTGATGATGACCCTAGTCCTTCATTTTGATGTTGTAGGACTTGATGTTTTTAGTATTTTATATTATTTGTGATACTACTTTTGTCATGCCGAGGCACTTTTGTATTGTATCACTCTTGTACTGACACTTTTCATATATATATATCCTTTTATGATACATCCGATACATGTTGTGAATCACTTCATTTATGAATGAATATTCTTTTTATTATATATTTTTGTTGATGACAAAAAGGGGGAGAAGGGAGAAAGGAGAAAAGAGTGTGCATGAAAGTGTGAATATGTATGAAAGTGTGAATATGAAAGTAAATATGAAGAAAATATTATTACATTAGTAAGGGGGAGCTTATGTTAAGTTTTTATGAAACTTACTTCAAATACAAGTTAATATTGTGAAGTTTCGATACTTAGTGCATAGATGATACATATGATACATTGTGTTGATACTTTTTAGTTTAACAATTTGTGATACATGTGATACATATGATACATATGATACATTGTGCTGGCACTTTTCAATTTAACAACTTGATACTCAATTTGGTTTGATACACACTATGTTAAATATTATTTGATACATGTGAATACGATACATAGTAAATGTAAAGTGTTTTTAAATCCTGTTCATGCCCAATATTTTATCATCATCAAAAAGGGAGAGATTGTTGATCCCTGGAATGATTTTGATGATCACAAAATATTGGAGCATGTATGAGTTACTGATTCTTTCAATTACTTGAGAAGTTTTTGCAGGAAAATCTTTATCTTTACTTGGTTTTCAAATTGGTTAAAATGTAATCCAACATTGTATAAACTCTTATGCACTTCAAATTGTAAAAGCCCTAATTTTTTAAACTATGTAATCTTTTAAATGGGCTATAAAATTATAAAAATAAGAGTGAGTAGATTAGCTCTTGTTGGATTCATATGTTGAAGAATTTTGGAGAAGTTTGAAGTTCTAAATGAAGTTTTTGCAAGAGCTGACTCATGGATCAAGAGTCGACTCCTTCTAGCATGGCACAAAAAATTTCAGAGTTTCAGTACCTCAAGCCGACTCAAGCTCCAAGAGCCAACTCATTGAAGAACACATGTTTTTGAAGTCTGAGATCTCGAGTCGACTCAAGCCCAGAAGAGCTGACTCGTTTAGAGTAATGTTTGTTGGTGACTAAGACTTCGAGCCGACTCTGCCTTGAAGAGTCGACTCAAGGAAAATGTTGATTTGTACTGATTGAAGGTTCGAGCCAACTCCAGCTTGAAGAGCCGACTCGCACAGAAATTTTGTTTGGGCTGTCTGAGACTTCGAGCTGACTCATGGATCTTGGGCTGACTCGAGTGACCATTTTCTGCACTATAACGGCTAGTTGCTGAAAGTAAATTTTGAACTCCAAATGGTCTCCAACAGCTCTTTCCCATTTTCCTATGCCCTACAATGGCTATATCTCATGGAAAACTATAAAAGGGAGTATTTTTGATGGATTAAAATAATTTTTTAAGGGATTATTCATTAACTTATCTTGGGAATTTGAAAAGTCTTCAAGTCTTTCACCAACTCACTTCAAGAGCATTCAAGATATGATTCAAAGCTCCACTAAATTTTTTTCATCATTGAATCCATTCTTTGAAGAAGTAAAGAAGCAGCTTGAAGAGCATTAAAGAGCATTCAAAGCTAGGCTTCACCTTGATCTTCATCGGCAACATTTAAACAAACTCGGTTTGTTGTGTAGTTGCTTTATATTTTCTTCATATCTTTGTTTTCTCTCAAAGAATAGCAAGGGATTGTGTCTTAAGAGAGGGTTAAAGGTTTTTAGGTGAACCTTGTGAAAATCTAAGTTGGGTTCTTAGTGATCCCGGAATATAACCAAGTGTTAGGTTTTCTTTGGTGATCCCATTTAAAACCAAAGGGTGTTGTGTTTTCTTTGGTGATCCCAGTAAAACCAAAGTGTATGGTTTGGATTATAAGCCTGGTAAAACACTCCGACTGTATTCCAGTTGGGGGATATAGTGGAAATCCCAAGTGATCCTTGGGTAGTGGACATAGGAGCCGGTTGCTCCAAACCACTCTAAATTTCCTTGTGTTTGTGTTTGTGCTTACTTTACCTTATTGCATTTACTTAATTACTTCCGCATTGCATATTGCACCACAACACCAAAAGGATTTCAAATTGTACATACTTGCCAAAATTTTTATAATCCCAATTCACTCCCCTCTTGGGAAGCCACCTGGGCAACACATATTCTTGATGAAACCAAATTTCTTAATAGTTTCATCAAAATGAATGTTCTATCTCCCTGATGCTTGCTTCAATCCATAGATAGATTTTCTAAGCTTACACACATGGTTTGGTCTCCCACTTGAGACAAAATCTTCTGGCTATAACATATAGATTTCTTCCTCAAGATTCCCATTGAGGAATGCAGTCTTAATATCTATCTGCCAGATCTCATAATCATAGTATGCAGCAATAGCAAGCATGATCCTAATGGACTTGAGCATGGCAACTATTGAGAAGGTTTCATTATAGTTTATACCATGCTTTTGCTTGAAATCTTTTGCCACCGACCTAGCCTTGTAGGTTTCTATTTGCCCATCTACTCCAATCTTACTTTTGAAGATCCATTTGCACCCTATTGGGACAATTCCCTCAGGTGGGTCAACCAAGGTCCAAACCTGGTTATCATACATGGAGTCCATTTTGGATTTCATGGCACTTAGCCATTTGTCAGAGTCCTTACTCATGACAGCTTCCTTATAGGTCAGTGGATTATCTCCTTCAATGATGCTAGTTTTATTATTGTTTCCAATCATAAAACCATATCTTAGAGGTGCTGCCCGCACTCTCTCCGACCTACAGAGAGGAGATGTGTATTGTGATTGTACCTGATCAACTGGTACTTCTGATTGAGGAACTTGGGTTTGTTCATTTTGAACTTCACTTAATTCAATTATTCTCCCATTACCTTCTTCTTGGATAAATTCTTTTCCAAGAATATAACATGCCTACTAACAAAAACCTTTTGTTCAGTAGGATGATAGAATAGGTATCCAATACCCTCTTGAGAATAATCAATAAACCTACATTTTTCAGCCCTAGCACTTAGCTTATTTCCAAATTCATTTGTAACATAAGCTGAACAACCCCAAATCTTAAGATGTTTAAGATTTAATTTCTTGTCATTCTATAATTCATATGGAGTACTAGGTACTGATTTTGATGGTACCTCATTTAATACATATACAGCTTGGGCATATCCCCAAAAGGATATTGGAAGATCTGTGAAGCACATCATGGACCTTACCATGTCAAATAAGGCATGATTCCTCATTTCTGCTATACCATTTAGTTGTGGTGTATATGGAGGGGTCCATTTAGAAACAACACCATTTTTCTTAAGATGATTAACAAATTCACTGGAGAAGATTCTCCTCCTTGATCAGATCGAAGGACTTTAATACTATTTCCAGTTAATTTCTCAACCATACTTTGATACTCTTTAAATTTATCAAAGGCTTTGGATTTATATTTCATGAAATATACATATCCAAACCTAGATAAATTATCAATAAATGTGATGAAATAAGAGTATCCTCCTCTAGCTTGAGTTGACATAGGTCCACATACATCTGAATATGTTAACCCTAACAACTCAGTTATCCTTTCTCCATGTCTAGTGAATGGAGACTTGGTCATTTTACCCATGAGACAAGATTCAGAAGTTCTTAATGATTTATAATCATAAGGGCCAAGGAAATCATCTTTGTATAACTTGTTAATCCTTGACTCACTTATATGACCTAATCAACAATGCCAAAGGAATGTTTCATTCGTATCATCTCTCTTTCTCCTTTTATTTTCAATAAGCAATACTTCATTATTATGCGATAGAATTAAAAGACATTCACAAATTTATCTATTCCAAAGAAGTCATTAGAATGAAAAATGGAATACCCATTTTTCTCAACTTTTATTTCATAACCTTGTCTTAATAACAAAGGTATAGAATAATATTTCTAACAATACTTGGAATGTAATAACAGTCTTTTAATTCCAATTTCTTGCATGAAGGCAGCAATAACATGTAGGTTCCAATAGCTTCGGCATGAATAGCCTCTCCACTCGTGCCAAAAAGCTTGAAGTCATCTTTCTTAAAACTTTTAGGTCTCAGTAACCCTTGCAATGACTTGTAGATATGAGACTCCCATGCGGTATCCAATACCCATGAATTAGAAGTTGAAGAACTCAATGATAAGTTTGTTTGTATCATAAACAAACCTCTTGATGCTCCACTAGCATTTTGCTTCAGACTTGCAAGGTATGTTTTGCTGTTCTTCTTCCAATGTCCCTTCTTGCCATAGAAGAAATAGGATCCATCATTTGAAGGCCTCTTCACCTTCTTCCCCTTATTGATGCTTTTCTTAGGGTTCAGCTTTCACTTTGTACCCTTCTTTACTATCCCTTTCTTCTTCCCATCAACTAGAAGAAGATGATTAGCCTTATCTCCTTTGAAGTGGCTCTTAGTTATCTTAAGCATATTAAGTAGCTCTGGTAATGAAAGATTCAGTTTGTTCATGTGGTAGTTCATGACAAACTGAGAGAAGGAATCAGGAAGTGATTGTAGGATCAAATTCTGATTAAGCTCTCCGTCAATGACAAAGCCTAATTGACCTAATTGAGTGATTAAGTCAATCATCTTAAAAACATGAACCTATACAAGCAAGCCATCACTCATTCATGCCCATAATAACTACTTAGATATTTCATATCTAGCCATCTTACTTTGCTCTCCATACAGCTCTTTGAGATTGAGAAGTATGGACTAAGGTTCCATGTCTTCATATTGCCTCTATAGCTTATTGCTCATCGAGGCTAACATGATGTACTTGATAGTTAAGCTATCATTTTGCCATATTCTACAAGTTGGCTTTTCCTCCTTTATAGCATCATCTCCGACCAGATCTGGGTTCAAAGAATCAAGGATGTAAGATATTTTTTCTTGAGCAAGTACTATTCTTAGGTTCCTCAACCAGTCCATATAGTTTGGTCCGGTCAGTTTATTGGCATCCAGGGTGCCCCGCATGAAAGAGTAGAAGCCATAACTTAAACTTTTGAATAATGAAGAACATTACATAAGCAGACCACTCAAGGTGATAAACATAATTAGATAAGGACTTGAAATCTAATTGTGTCTTCCACTATTTTCTTCGAATACCATAACCCTCAACTATAGTAGACGAGAAACCAATATCTAATTTTTTTAGTGGGGTTGAGATCCCAATTCCTTATAAATGCCTTGTGTTTGCACAACAAATACTTATAAGTTCAAGGATAAGAAATTACTTTCTAATTGCATCCCTTGCAATTCTCAACATAACACTTGCCTCTAAGATACTTACAGCTTTGTGTTTGCACAACAAATCATAATATCTTAGTTTAGTCGAATCCTTCATTCTATATAGTCATGATTGAATAATGTCACCCTTGAGTTTGTTCAACAAAGTTGTTGCCCAGGTGGCTATCCAAGAGGGGGGTGAATTGGATCTTTTAAAATATTGAAGACAAGTAATGTGCAATTCAAAATCCTTTGCAAGTGGTAGGTGCTGTGATAGAATTATAAAATACAGAAGCTAAACAGAGTCAAGAAAGCACAACACAAACACACCAAATTTATAGTGGTTTAGAGCAACCTAGCTCCTACATCCACTATCCAAGATACCACTTGGGATTTCCACTATATTCACATCCGAATACAGTAGGATTGTTTTACAGGATCATAATCCAAAATCACTATACTTTGGTTTTACGGGATCACCAAAGAAAACCCAATACCCTTTGGTTTTAACAGGCTCACCAAAGAAACCCAACTTGGTTTTCATAGGATCCCAAGAACCTAACCCTTGGTTTTAACAAGGCTCACCAAGAACCTATTTGGTTTTTCAACTGGGCTCACTTATAATCCAATAATTCAGAAATTGAATTGAAAAAAAATTCAACAAGAATAACAAACTTAATTTGTCGGATAGTTACCGGTGTAGCTTGTTAGAAGTCCACTTGAATGCACTTGAATAGACTTTAATTACTTCAGTGGCTTTTTTTCAAAGTTGCTTCAAGCTTCAGATTGGAGTTGGTGAAGACTTGAAAGCTTGACCTGAATGCTCTTGTAATCTTTTGCTGTTGGTAGGTAGGATATTCAATGAAGCTCTCTCTTCTTTGAAGAAGTCTCTAATTCATTGCTTCAAGGAAGTTCAAATCCTTCAAATTTAAAGTCTTCTATCATCCCAAGGTAGTTCTAGCTATTGTAGACCATTGTGAAATGATTTGTGACCATTGGAGCACCTTTTAGCATTCAAAAATAAATTCTGGAACTAGCCATTGAATACCTGGAAACGACGTTCGAGTCGACTCGGATTCCTTCGAGTTGGCTCGGATCCTTCGAGTCAATGGGTTGAGTCACTAAATCTTCAATGCAATCGGCTCTTTATCTTAGGGCACAAAACATCACTCTGGATGAGTCGACTCTTGATAGCTCGGGTCGGCTTGAACTTCTTTCTTTGAAAAACTTGAACTCGAGGAGTCGGCTCTTTTCAGCATGGGTTGGCTCTTCTTCTCAGGTTCGAAAAACCTTACTCTAGAAGAGTCGGCTCGATGTAGTTCAGGTTGGCTCGCTTTCTCAAGCTTTCAGAATTAGGTCTGGTAGAGTTGGCTCTTTTTGGTTCGGGTCGGCTCGCATGGCTGTTCTTAGAAAACTTCATAAAATGGGCTCTAGAGGAATCATCTTGGACTGATTCCAGTTGACTCGAATTCACTGGAGTCGGCTTGCTTTCTATCAAGTCAGCTTGGATTACTGCATTATAGAATCCTTGCTGCGTGCCAGTAAGCAGAGTCGGCTCTTCATCACTTGGGGTCAGCTTGAGTGTCTTCTTCAGGATTTTTATAATTGAACTAAAAGAAAACTCTCACCAACTCTTTTACAATTTCATACAAACCAACTCAAACTAGAATTCATGGCACACACACTTACAGAAGTAATCCTTTTAATTGATTTTTCTTAGCATTTTTTTTGGATTCTTCTTTACAAAAATATTTACAACATAACTCAACCAAGAAAATAGAAGTGTAGGAGTTGAAGTTTGAACATGTTATTCATCCTACAAAAACTTGTCAAACACTTGAAGAGTTGTCATAAATAAATGTACATGCTCCAATGTTTGGTTATCATCAAAATCACTTATGGGGTCAACAAAAGTAACATTATCAAGCATACTATAAAGCATAAAATGCACCAAGTCAAACTTTATATCAAACCCTAGTGGTAGGCCTTGAGTTTGCTCAACAAACCTACCATAGTTTTGATATAAATTTGGCTTAGCATGAAGGAAGGCAATTTGTAGTGTGCTTAATCAATTAACATTTCCAGTTTAAGATTTAGATGTGACCAAATTGGCCAAGTAAGTGGAAGAGATGAGGGGGTCCCCCTATTGCTTTCCCTTTGACACCAATTAAATTAGCCAGGTTACACAATGGAACCAATTAAAACCTCATTCCCTTTATCTTTCCAGAACCATTTTGCCTAGACAACAATTGACTGATCATACCCTAATCGGATTTGCATCATGATTAACTTATACTATGACTAAATATAATTTTTATGAGGACTTTGATGGTCTTAAACACATCCTAATTAACTATATCAACATGACATTCATTCCAGCTAGCAAGCATATTAACCCTAATATGCATAACATAAGCATGATTATAATAGCAATCTATTCACCTCACTTGTTCATGGGATATGGCCACAGTGGCACCCCTATATGCCATAAGAGATCCCATTGAATGAGAAAAGATGGCCTTTAAATCCTACTTGGCTCCTATGACCGGATGACCATGGCGACTAACCCAATCTTAAGCAGTTACTAGGATATAACATATGTAATATTAAATTAATCATGCATCGATTCATAGCATAGTAAGCAATCAACACTAAAGAAATTACTAATTGCATGCATTAAGATGGCTCTAATACAACTTTTGGGTTACCTGGCAGGGTGCAATGAAAGTCTGGGTTTCAAAATTTTTATTTTCGAAATCCTAACAGGTCAGAATCCTAAACCCTAGTACTACTTAAGCCTAACAACTAATAAATCAAATCTTTAGGATTATAAAGGAATACCTGAAATGCTATATTCCTTAATTTTCATGAGGCACACAAATGTATACCCTCCAGAGGTGATCCACATAGAAATCAGACCAAGAAAGCACTCTTAAGAAGTTTGCTTGTTTGATTGGGACTCTTCCAGTAGCCTTTCAGACTTTCTCCCTCTACTGGAACCCCTACCCTCCTGTAGGGCACTCGGAGATCTCTTTGACTCCTCTCTCAGATTTTGAATATCCCTTCTATTTTCTTCCTAGGCTCTTATCTTAAATAGACTAGCCTTGTCTGAAAAGAGCAAGCTTTGTCTTAAAAAGACAAACCTTGTCTTAAAGAGGAGGAAGATAAAATAGTAGGTAGTATTATTCGGATGAAAAACTCAATACTTTGGCATCAGAATATGATGCCTTTTATAGAGAGGGATGGGGTGCCTGATATGTCTCTTTCTCAGCCATTTGATAAGACCCTTTTATTAGGAGTAGTATTTTGGATGTGAGGACATATCATGATACATCTAATCATGCACCAAGAGACACATTAATGTCTCTTCATTTTTCCAGCCATCTTCTCCACCTGCCACATGGCATTAACTAGTCATATTAAAGCTAAAGGGCATGAAAACTGAAAGAAGGTGTCGAACAAATATGGGAGCCTTCAAACAGAAGGACTCCTGGTTTCATTTTAGCACCCAGAATAAAGGGATGCGACCCTTCATTATGTGCCATATTTGTTTTCATGACAATAGCCTCTTTTGATTGGTCAAAGCCCATCCAATTGGGTGTGTGGTGTGGGCACCAGGATTAGACAGAGGCTCCTCAACCCTCTGTAGATCTCTGATTAGAGTTCTATGTCTTTTGGATCCTGTAATAAGGCTTAAAGCCTAAGTAATTTGCTTTTGAGCCATGTAATTAGTATCTAGTTGGTTTTAATTTTTGGTTTAGTCTTGTAATTTGGCCAATTTGGTCAAGTTAGGGTCAATTGATCCTGTAATTAGCCGAATAGATTCTCAAGCTCAAGTCAATTTAAAAATGGGCTCAAGCTAGTTAAGCTCAATTGGAGATGAGTCAAGCCACATCTCCTCCATGCCAAGTAGGAGTGCCAACTCAGGAGTGCCACATCATCAATGCCACATGGCATGGGAGGTGCCACTTCAGCTCATGGGGTGCTATATCATCAATGCCACATGGCATGGGAGGTGCCACTTCACCAAGCACCTTGGGTGGCCAAGTTCAAGCTAAAACTTCAAATTCAGAAGCCATGTTAACCTCTCCTTAATCCTAGCCAACAACATCCACACTCCACGCCCCCAAATCATGCTACATGGTCGACCAAGAAGAGGTTCAAATTTCAAAAGTTGGACACCAAGCTTCATGAGAGGAGAAGTTCAAAATTCGGCCATGCTTCATGGGAGAAAAAATTTCAAATTCAAATTTAGGTTCCCCCTTGACTCATCCTCAAATCAAACTTTGTAACTCCTCTTTTCAAATTTTGAATGAGGACTTGGGAGCCTATAAGTATGGCCCTAACCCTCTTGTAGAAAATAATTTTGATGAATGAAAAAAGTTGAAGTTTTCTTCTTCCTAGCCCTTGTCTTAGACTTGGAACTCTGTGAGAGAGTGACTTTGTCCTTCGGGACATCGAGGGGTGAGAGGCCCTGGGTTACCTTCTTCCTACGCAAGCAGCAAACCCTTCTTCCCAAGCTTGGACACCCTTGGAAGATTCTCTTGGATGCCCAGCAAGAAGAGCCTGCCTTGATTACCACCTTGTCTTCACCCTTTCCCTTGTTCTTTGCCTTCCCATTCCTTCATTATTTTCTAACTTTTCTTTAGGTTGCTCACAGGTCCTTCAGGTACCATGGACAAAGGAGTTGGTCTTCCTTGCCTTCAGGACCACCAGATGGTAAGCCGACAAATCCGCAGGATCGAGGACTTGATCTTCCAGGCCGCATCCATCAGTTCAGTGAACAAGACATTGGGCACTTCGGAGCTTTATCAGGTTTGCACTCTCTAGTCTCCTAAGTAGGATATTATCTTAGAGCTAAGTCTAACCAGGATTTTTCAATCCCGAGGTCCTTTTCTTTATCACTGTTTAGGGGCTATATCTGCAGGCTAAAGTATATTGTTATTACTCAAATCCCTAGGTCTACTCTTAGCTTAATTTCGGGAATCAATCAATCCCGTAAAATATAAAAACAATAAAAATAAAGTCACCTACATATTATCTTAGTTGGTAGTCCCACATCATGTTTGGTATTAGAGCAAGGTTAGGACTTAGTATCTCTTTAAGTACTCGGATTGGGTGCTTCACCATGGCCGTTCGGTCATAGAAAAAGTAGGGCTGCAAGACCCTCACATCCCATTCAAAGAGAATTTTTTATGGTGTGTAGGGGTGCTGATGTGATTGACCGTTGAAGAAGAAAACAAGGAGATAAGTATCTTAGGTCCTAAAAAAAATTCAGATTTAATAATTTCAGCATCATTAAATTTCTGCATCTTGTCCAACCAGTATATGGTTTGTTGTTTTGATTGTTTCTGTATGTATGAGTCTCAGAATCTACTGATTCTTATTTTGATGGATTCCACATAACTTATAATATTTTTTAAAAATTTTCTTAGAATTTATTTCAGTCTGTAGGTTCTCTACATGCCTAATTTCTATCTAAGAACAAATCTATCCTAAAATTCCAGCAAGTCCAATTTCAGCATACTTTCATAGTTTAATTTTTGTACTTAGGTTCATCTCATTTAATTCTTAGCAACTCATATTTCTGCCTATACATATCAAAACACAAAAAAAACTATAATTCACTTCATTAAACATCATGTGTATGCCATCATATGCACAATTGACTTAAGGGCAACAATATCATAAGATAAGGGAAGGAGGTCATTACCTTTCCTTGGCCCAAAAACAACCACCCTTGCATTTTGAACCTAAGCCTAACTTAAAACCAATTAGCAACCTAATAGCTTAGGGACATCAACGAGTCGGGTTTAACCATTATGAGAAGACTGGTGCATACAACTCTGCAATTAGTACTGAAAAACTAGTGTCTAAGCCAAGAGGTTTAGTGTCAAACGATCTAAGTGGTGTTATGGTCTTTAATTGGGTCCTTGTAAAAGCAAGGGGGGCCTCCCACACTCCTACCTCTTACTTGGCCGGTGAAAAGGCTCGTTGTTATGTTGTGTCACCTAAGTTAACCCATTCTATTTGAACTCTTAGGTCTAGCAAAACTGTAGTACCTTCCTTTATGTGTTGCATGTCAACTAGGTCAGGAGTCCAGTATCATCCATATCTCTTAGTCAGTTGCACCCATGGAGAACAACCTCGAGAATCAAATTAGGCTCCTTACTGAGCAAATTGCCAACTTGACCCAAAAATTTGATAGAGCTAAAACAAGGGTAGAAGCCCATATGGCCCATGCTAAATGTAAATCATCTAGGCCCAATTACCTTGATCCAAAAGCCTATTATCATAATCTTGCCCCTAAGTATAGCCCTAGGAGAGCCCAACACCCTAAACCAATCTGGGATCTTAGTGCAAGGAAACCCAATCATGTTTTCTTTGACCAAGATAAGAGAGCCACTAGGTACATTATGTTAGAAGCACCTAAATTTGGTGGTGATCCTGAGTTTGAGGATTATCTTGTTTGGGAAAGAAAAATGGACCTGTATTTTGAGGGTGATAAAATGATGGTATCAGAGGAGATGAAATATAAGTTTGCCAAACCTAAATTAGTTCACCAAGCTAGGATATATCGGGATAAAGTTGGTAGAATGACTAGATAGAATGGAGAAATCCCCATAACTACTTGGAGAGCCATGAAGAGCAAACTTAGAGAAGCCTACATACCCAGATCCTACGACTCTGGAACCTATGCACCCACACCCTATAAGCCCAGTAGACCCATGACCTATAGATCTGAACCAATGACCGATAAGCAGAATGAACCCATAGGCCATCGACCTGAGCCCCATAAGGTTAGAATCCCTAGATATGAGCCTAGCATGATTAGCACCTCTAGGCCAATTCTTAGTCAGATTCCTTCAAACTAGCCTACTACTCCTATCCCATTAGTTTGCAAGGAAAAGACCCCTGAACCCATTAGTGAGCCTGAGGAAGAAGTATATGAGGCTAAACCAAGTCTAATTAATGAATATAAGGGGGAAGAAGAAGAACCCTCTGAAGAATTTCAAGGAGAAAAGTTTGGACCCACTGAGAATTTAAATGAAGAAACTCCTGAGCCCATTGAAGAATCCAAAGGAGACCTCTATGAATCAAGTCTAGTGAAGGAGTATGATGAAGATGGATCTAAGGTTGAAATCACTAAGGAACTAATAGAAAAAGATCCTGAACCCACCATAGAATTTGAAGGAGTGACAAGTCAGGATCAAACATAGTAGATGAAAGTGAGGGTTCATAAGAGTTGTCCATAGAAGAGGTCCAGAAACAAGTCCCTAAGGAACAACCTTAGGAAATAAACATTAATTTAGAAAACTTTCAAGATAAACTTCCCGAAGACCTTCCACCATCCAGGAACATCCAGACTAATCCTGAATCCACCTCTTACTTTCTACCCTTTTCTAAAACTTCTTATGCTCCTCTGACTAATAGATTGCATTTTGAAGAAGTAAGCATAACACATACATTTATTGTGCATGTTAGATTTGCATCTTACTTCTGGTATACATTATGGCATTTGCTAGGAGTCCATTGTAAATTTTCATCTGCATGTCATACCGGGGTCAGACCCAGAGAGTCTATAGTCTGTTAGGTTTAGGCCCAAAGAGTCTAATAAAATTCCTCTCAATAGGATGCATAGTTGAGTCTGCATTTTATTAGGTGTCAGTACGAGTCTCAGAATCTGCAGAGTCATTCGCATAGCATGCATAAGGAGATTAGCCAAAAAAATTTAATCTAAGTAATAATACATACAAGAAATTGGCTGATTCCTGAAAGCGAGCTAAAGAATTTGAAATAGGGGATTCTATAATGATAGGTCTAAACCTGAACGGTTCCCACCAAGACCCGTTAAAAAACTACATGCTCGTGGAGTTGGCCTCTTTAGAGTGATAAAGAAAGTGTAGCCCTAATGCCTATATGCTTGAGCTACCCCCAAATTATGGCATTAGCTTGACTTTTAATATCTCAGACTTAGTCGAGTATAGGGAGCTGGCAACAATACCCAGTGAGCCATTTGGGCCTGACCTATCCTTTGAGAGTGAACCTGACCCTGAGTGTCCATCTCCAATTTTACCTGAGAGAGGAGAATGGATCGAGCATGTCCTGGATGATCAAGTATCATAACCCGGGGCAAAGGCTATCAGCATTACCTGGTCTGTTGGCAAGGCCGACCGGAGTCTGAAGATTCATGGATTACTCGAGGGGACTTGCAGTACCTCGACCCTGATCTTCTTGAGAAATACCAAAGCCAGATCAACCCTTACTCGACAAGGTCGAGTTCCTCCCACCCTGGGAGAATTGGTGCGGGTACCAGGATTAGACAAAGGCTCCTCAACCCTCTATGGATCTCTGATTAGGGTTCTATGTCTTTTAGATCCTATAATAAGGCTTAAAGCCTAAATAATTTGCTTTTAAGCCATGTAATTAGTATCTAGTTAGTTTTATTTTTTGGTTTAGTCTTGTAATTTGGCCAGTTTGGTCAAGTTAGGATTAATTGATCCTATAATTAGCCAAATTGGTTCTCAAGCTCAAGTCAATTTGAAGATGGGCTTAAGCTAGTCAAGCCCAATTGGAGAAAAGTCAAGCTACCTCTCCTACATGCCAAGTAGGAGTGCCAACTCATGGAGTGCCTCATCATCAATGTCACATGGCATGGGAGGCACCACTTCAGCTCATGGGTGCCACATCATCAATGCCACATGGCATGGGAGGTGCCACTTCACCAAGAACCTTGAGTGGCCAAGTTCAAGCTAAACTGTCAAATTCAAAAGCCATGTTAACCTCCCCTTGATCCTAGCCAACAACATGCACACTCCACTCCCCCAAATCATGCTACATGGTCGACCAAGAAGAGGTTCAAATTTCAAAAGTTGGGTGCCAAGCTTCATGAGAGAAGTTCAAAATTCGGCCATGCTTCATGGGAGAAAAAAATTTAAATTCAAATTTAGGTCCCCCCCTTGACTCATCCTCAAATCAAGCTTTGTAACTTTTCTTTTCAAATTTTGAATGAGGACATGAGAGCCTATAAGTATGGCCCTAAACCTCTTATAGAAAACAATTTTGATGAATGAAAAAAAGTTGAAGTTTTCTTCTTCCTAGCCTTTGTCTTAGACTTGGAACTCTGTGAGAGAGTGCCTTTGTCCTTCGGGACATCGAGGGGTGAGAGGCCCTGGGTTACCTTCTTCCTACGCAAGCAACAAACCCTTCTTCCCAAGCTTGGATGCCCCTAGAAGATTCTCCTGGATGCCCAGCAAGAAGAGCCTGCCTTGACCACCACCTTCTCTTCACCCTTTCCCTTGTTCTTTGCCTTGCCATTCCTTCATTATTTTTCAACTTGTCTTTACATTGCTCATAGGTCTTTTAGGTTCCACGGACAAAGGAGTCGGTCTTCCTTGCCTTCAAGACCACCAGGTGAAAAGTCGGTGAATTAGCAGGGTCGATGACTTGATCTTTTAGGCCGCATCCGTCAATTGAGTGAACTCGACATCGAGCACTTCAAGTTTGCACTCTCTAATATCCTAAGTAGGATATTGTCTTAGAGCTAAGTCCTACCAAGGTTTCTCAATCCTGTGGTCTTTTTCTTTATCACTATTTAGGGGCTATATCTGCAGGCTAAAGTCTCTTGTTATTACTCAAATCCCTAGGTCTACTCTTAGCTTCATTTCGGGAATCAATCAATCCCCTAAAATATAAAAAACAAAAAAAAGAAAGTCACCTGCATATCATCTTAGGTGGTAGTCCCACATTAGTGTAGAGAAAAGGGAGAGGTCTTTTGGTTTTATCTGGGATCTATGTTTCATTAGCAGAAGGACTCTTAGTCCTTCTGCATATTTATTCCTGGTGCAAATATTATCTTAGTGCCAAGAGTCTAGGCCATGTAGGACTCTCCCATAAATCTAAGATAAACCCTAATAAAATCCAGATAAATGTTGAATTAGGCTGCCCCACTTAGGACTCTATCTAATTTAAGTTTCACTTAAATTGGTTAGCCCAAATAACAAGCAAGTTGACTTAATCCAATTGGGTTAGGAGTTGGGCAAGCCAACATATGCTAGTATGTCAATTAGCTAGCCAATTAGGATCCCATGATCCTAATAAAAATATAATTGACTTCCTTGGCCAATTTTCTAATGTGTGTGATCCTTTGGATTTCACATCTAGCCAGCAGTAGGTCTAGGTCCAAGCCGATTTGATCCAATCAAATCCAATTGACCTAATTAGGTCAAATTGAGCTAACCTAAGTTACCAATTCAAACCAGCTTTCGAATTGACTCATGAATCCAATCAATTTGATTCATAAAAACTTACAAGATATGATTGACATCTAGCAACATGTCATGCCTACCCGAAAGTTGAGAGATTTGGTAGAAATTATCAAAATACCCTTCAACAAAAAGTTATCATGTAATTCAATCCTTTGATCTCCCTTTATCCTAATTAAGTGATGGGCATGGATAAATACCAAATCCTAGCACTAAATCCTTTCAAATCTTAATTCGATAATGAAGGCTTGACTGGTGAAAGATTAGAAATCCTATCTAACCTCATCATGCTTTAATCAAAGACTTCCTGAGTGATCATTTGAAGAGATCATACGGGATAACTTCTCCTCTTACTAGGAGTGATCAATTCTTTGTTGACCTACTCATTACCTTCATACACAATCCACCATATCCACAAGATAATATGGTAGTCTCAGGTCTAAGGACTACATGCATAACCCCCATTAAGAGAACATTGCTTTTGATAAGTAAATAAGACTTCCATTTGATGTTCTCTTATCGGATCAATTTGGTGGACTCATAACCTAATAAGCACCCATATCCTTGTATTAGTATCTCTACATAAATGGTTATAAGACCAACCACCCTCTCCATTGAGCATACATAGGATGTGCTAGTCTTTCTAGATTCATCAATCCCCGAACTGATGATCCATCAACTAGGAACATTTTAGATTATGGTTTATAAGAACTTAGGTCTCACCATTATGATCTCCATCATAACCCTAATTCCTTTACCCTAACCTATGAGGTTCATCATAATCTTATAATTAAAACATAAGACACAGCATATGATGAATCAAAAATTACCTTTATTAATATCAATCTTGAGTTGAGAGAAAATAAAAATGCCACTGATACAATAATTGTGATTGACTTTCAGGGTATAATTCTTTCAGTAAGTGTAACAAAAGTAATAATAGAGGGGGTGGAAGTATAACAAATGAAAAGTTTAGGGGGCTCATTAAAACTTTATGATATGAAAGGGAAAAAGTTTGCTATAGTTGAAGGTGGCTTAGGAAGCAAATTATTCTCTATTTTAATTAGAGTAATACATATTAAAGTTTTGATATAGTTAAAAATAAAAAAAGAAGAAAAAACCAATCATCTTTACCATTAGTCATTCCTTTGAAACTGCATATCAAATATCATAAGATATTTTACAACATTACTATTGATGTGGTAGGATCGCTGATGTGGCACACCTATCAGATGCCACGTTAAAGAAGGCTGCCATGCTGGATACTCCCCCTTGGACACCTTTACCGGGCCGAGCTCCCTCATAATGTCGGGGCGGCCTATCGAAGCTGAGCTCCATCCTTTTCCAAGTCAGCTCCCACGAGTCCAGGATGCTTTGGTCAGAGCCGAGCGACCTCCCATAGATCGAGCTCCTCGAAGTCGAGCCCCTTGGTATGGAGTCAAGCCCAGCACTCTTCCACCAAGCGGAGCCCCTTCGAGGTCAAGCCCTCTGGGTTGGAGTCGTGCCCTGCCCTCCTCCGCCAGATCGAGCCCTTCGAGGTCAAGCCCCTTGGTCCAGAGTCGAGCTCAGCACTCCTCCACCAAGCGGAGCCCCCTTGAGGTCGAGCCCTCTGGGCCAGAGTCGAGCCCTGCCCTCCTTCTCCAGATCGAGCCCTTCAAGGTCGAGCCCCTTGGTCCAAAGTCGAGCCCAGCACTCCTTTGTTGAGCGGAGCCCCCTCGAGGTCGAGCCCTCTGGGCCAGGGTCGTGCCTTGTCTCTCCAATTCGGCCTCCATCTCGGACGAAGGCACCAGCAATCGAAGGGGTGACACCGTTCCCCCTGGACATCAGCGAGTCACCCGAGGATCGCAAAGGAGCTCCCACCAGGCCGTAATAACTGCCCATAGCTACCACTTATATCAAAGAAGAAAGAATCTCCCTGATCGAGGTGCCACGCTCTCCACCAACCACTTGCACCACTCGAAAGAGGAAGTCAACTAGGAGATTCGAATCCCGAGGGCGGTGGGCCCCCGATCGAGGACCTGCCAAGTTTTCCAGAATGGAGAGACTAGAAGGAATGTCAAAGCGCATAGTAGGTTTCCCTATCACGAATCAAGAAAGACATCCTATCCATGGCATGGAACACCACCACACGCATCTGCCGACATAGGGGAGACCCTGAGGTAGACGTTTAGCAACCACCTTGATTCAAAAGAGCCATCGACATCCCTAAGGGGGGAGGTAACAAACAAACGAACAAACACTCAAGCAAGTAAGAGAGGCGAGGTCACATAGGAGAGCCACCTTCGATTCACCTCGGCCATCACCCTCTCTAGCATACTTGCATTCTACTCATACCACATTCACTCCTCCTAGCATGGAGTCCATCTCAAGGGGCTTGACCAGGAGGATCTGTTCCCCTGGATCATCACTGACTTGACCATCGGAGTGCCCCCGTCGAAATCCCCAATCCAGGTATCCGACCCTGTTTTGCAGGTCTTGAAGCGTAGACCAGCCCCGAGGAGACGAGGGGTGACCCAACATCGATAGTAGCTACGGGCCATGGTGATCTTGGCGGCAACAGATTGGTGCACCAGGTAGGGGGAAGGCAGAACGAACTTTGATCCAACCTAAACCCCTCGCAAGCAGCTTACCGGGAGGATGGTGATGATGCGAGCAAGAGAAGTCTCCACCAGCTGTGCAGGAGATCCCCCCTCCCATGGGAACCCACACGATCTAGAGGAGGAATTCCCTGCTCCAACCCAACCTCATCCGATGGACATCCAGCTGGCCACACTCATCCAGCAAATGCAAATCCTCACTATGGCGGTGTGCCAGCTCCAGCACAAGCAGCGATCCTTGACTACCCACCAACAGCTAGGGACCCCCGTGGCCCATGCCGTGGCCCCCCGCGACAGTATGTGTTCCTTCCGAGGAAGGCCTTCATAGTCATGGGCCATCACCGATCACTGGGGTAGCCACTTGACTCTGGTAAAGAGGCAATGGGCCGGATCTATCGATTGGGAGAGCCGGTCCCCAACCCTCGAGTGGGTAACGCCCAAACCCCATCGAGGTTGAAAAGGCAAAACCCTCCTTTATGGACACTATCCACCCATGTCATGTTCTCTATCTCCTTCGATCGAGGGTTCCACCGATAAGGCCATCAGGCACATAGCCGAGAAGCACCTGGAAGAGCATGAGCACAAGCTGGAGGAGCTATCCCGCCTGTTTGCAAACATGTAGGGCTCTACTGACGAGCCAGCGGGCTATGACGCCCATCTCCCCTTCTCCCGAGAGATCCAAGAGGAACCGATGCCTAGTCGGTTCTGTATGCCGTAGTTGGATCTCTACGATGGGACCACCGACCCCTTGGACCACATGGAAAGCTACAAAGCCCTCATAAGGGTCTAGGGGGCCACTGACACCCTTCCCAGCAACCCTCCAGAAGGTGGGTCGGGTTTGGTTCACCCGCCTCGAGCCCGAAAGCATCAGCTCTTTCGCTCAGCTAGAGCAAAAGTTTGTGGCCCACTTCGACACCTATCAAAAGGTGCCGCAAGAGGCGAACAGCCTCTTCTCCATTAGGCAGTAAGAACGTGAGCTTTTACGAGACTACATGGCCCGTTTCAAGGCTACTGTGTTGGAGATAAACAACCTTGATGAGCCAGTCGCTATACTAGCATTGAAGAAAGGGCTCAGGACCTCCCGCCTAACCTACTCTCTTGACAAAAAGCCCCCCAAGACTTACTCTAAGCTCCTCCGAGTCCAGAAGTATGTCCGCACCGAAGAGGTAGATCAAATGAGGAGAGAACTGGACAGAAGGTTCCTGAAGAAGCCCTCTCTCAGGGAGACCTCCGAGATGCAGAAGCCCGGACTAGCCACTCTGAACTTTCACCAAAAGCCGAAGCCAAGAAGAGACCCCATCCCGGAAGTGAGCTTCACTCCTCTCCTCACCCCGAGAAAGAAGATCCTCAAGGAGATCAAGGGTGAGCGCTACCTGAAGTGCCCGCCTCCGCTGCAGACATCCAATGATCACGATAGTGTTGGGAATTGTGTCCTAAAGCCAATCGCCTGGGTTGTGGGCGGTTGTGCTAAAGTATTGTATTCTTTTTATGAATTAATAAAATATTATTTATGGCAGCTCATCACATACTAAATTTCCCTGAAATGAACTCTTTTCATGTGATGAAGTCCTTAGGACTACACTGACTTCGATACAGAGAGGATGTATCGAATGGTCCTTAAATTCTGTTCACAACCAAAGGATATATTGTACTCGACAGCAATATATCAAGTATAGTTCATATCGTTTGGTTGTCCTCTTGACCAAATGAGTGTGGTAACACTAATGTCATCTGCAAATGGGATATGTGATATCTTATTGAACGTGACTCCGTGCAGCCCCTTTCTGCCAAAGGGAAACTCACGATTGGATATGGGTATATGTGTCCCTCTGACCTGAGGTCATCACGGTAGCTTGCAAGCAACTCCCTATGTTTTGGTGCCGGACTACTCGGATTTTTAATCCAGTGATGGAAGGTTTCTGGTACAGGCAAGTACTTGTGGAGCAGTGATGGACCAAGATGGAATTGACCTGTCCAAACAGTTTGGATTGAATGTCTTGCAGTATCTCGATTTAGCAAATCCTCGGCCGGGGTAGCCCTAGTGAAGGGTCACTGGGCTTGTGAGGTTGAGACACGTAGCGGACTGACTCTGTCTAGGTTGGCAGTCCAATCTCAGTCGTCCTGAGCATTAGAGGTCAAAGGGATGAATTATACAGTAACCATATGCCGGAGGTTCGATAGTTTGCTCCCGCATTTTCGACCTATCCGGATGCCGGGACCCATTGCTAGATGGTTTCCTGTGCTGGTACTAGAATTGTTATAGTGCTACCGTTTAGGTTCAAACCTATGAAGTCACACGCCACAGAGGATAACTCTCTGATACGGATACCGATTACAATTGGGAATCGTCTCGGTTTTATGGTCACAGTATTTTTTTTGTTTTGAGCACTCTTTTTGGTGCGGGCACCAGACTCAGAAGAAGACTTCAGAGCTCCATTTGGATCTCTGATTGACATTGCCCGAGAAATTAGGGTTTGTAATAAAGGTTGACCTGGTCAACCAGTTTATTTATTTCTTGAGTCACCATTTAAATTTTGTTGAGTCATGTTGACTCGATGCAAGTCCCGATGTGGTTTCAATTTGGTCCAAAATGGTGCCATATTTGTCTTCCAATCAAATCAAGGTTCAAGCAAGTGGAGGCCACACTCCAAGCCACACGCCCAGCCACACTCCGAGCACACGCCAGAGTCCAGGAGGCGCCACAGAGGCATCCCAGTGTCATGGTCCCCACATCCAAAGAAGAAAAAAATCAAATTGGAAGCTAATTTAAAGGAGGCGCCCATACCTGCCAATTTGGTCTAAGCAAAGAAGGAAAAGACTTCTCTTGGAGAAAAAATCAAAGAAGGACATCCAATTGAAGTTCAAATCAAAATCAAAGAGCTTAACTTGGAGTGGAAGAAAAGAAAAAATGCCATAAGAAGAAGAGGATTCCAAATCCAAATCCAACTCCAAAGGAGGCGCCATAAAAATTCCAAAAAAATTCCTTTATGGCCGTCCCAAATTTTTTTGAACTCTTGGTCGGCCAAGAGAGGTGATTTTCTACCTAATCTAGAGGTTGGAGGAGTTTAGTCCCACATGGGAATTTATACAAGCTTGGAGAAAATTTTAGGTCTATATAATAGACCCCTCTTTGTAACTTTAAATCAATCAATGAAGAAAAAATTATTTTTTGCTATTCTCTTGTGTTGAGTAACCTAGGTTTCTCTTCTTCCGCACTATTCTAAGTGTTGAGCTCCGTGAGGGGGTAATCCGGGTTCCATTGGAGCCTTGAGGAGGTGAGAGATCTCCATCTTTATCCAAAACCCTAGGTTAGCCACTTCAAATTCCAAAACCCTAGCCGCCCTTCATTATTTTCAATCCATCAAACCCTAGCTCCATCCATCTCCCATGGCCTCTCTCTCTCTACAAGTCCAGGCCGTCCACCTTCATCCAGATCCAGTCCGGCTACTTCAGATCCAGAGCAAGTTCCAAGGAAAATCATATCAGCTTCCAGGAGAATCCAGTTTTCAGCAATTTCAATTTTCAAGTTCATCAACCTGGTAAATCTTTCCCTTGACTCTCTGATTCCATCAATTGTTTTTCTTCTCTTCCAGATCTTGAGTTCAGGAGAAGCCAACCCGCCAAGGACCAGTATTGGAGGATCCATTGCGAAGATATCTGAATCCGAGGATCCAACAATCTGCTCGGAAGAGTTCTTCCACCAAAATCTGTGAAGATCATTGTCTGGTTAGGTAAACCATCTCTTCTCTTTATTTCTGTTCTGTTGAAAGTTCGGAGCGAAACCCTAGGTCTGGGAGTTTCTCAACCCCCAGCGATCCGTTGCTTCTGAACTACTCTGATAATTTAGTTTCCTTAAAATTGTGCTTTTAATTATCATATTAGTATCTTTCAATGTTAGGTTAACTTTTCTTTGATTTGAAGCCAACTTCTACAAACATATAAAAACAACAAAAAAATTAGTTAATCTTAATTTACTTCCGCATCGCATCCCTTTATTTGTTCTGCATCATTTTTGGTATCAGAGCCCAGTCTAGGGTTTCTGATTTGCTTGCTTGCTTGTTTTGATTGTTTTCTCTTTTTATTTTGTCTGCTCGAAGTAGACTCCCCAGGACGTCCGGTCCTAGGAACTAAGCGAGGCGCAAGCCTCCTCCTCCCATTCCACGGGGTGTTCCTAGGGCGTGTAGGGGATCCATTGGGTTATAACTTCGTAGCAGGGATTATAAACGGGGAAGACAATTTAGTTGCAGCTCGTAATTATCCTGTTGTCTGAATTATTTCTCTCTGCATAAAACTCCGAATTGCATGATTTTTACTTCGTTGAAACCAGTATAATTGAACCTATTTTCCATAATTTTTTGTGATTTATTGGTTTCAGTAAAAATTCTGAGCATTAAAATACAGTAACTCTGTTTTTTTGTGTTCTGCAATTCAATTCTTTTTGGAGTGATCATATCATAATTTACTTAAGGGCAATTGAGAATCTAAGATAAGGGGAGGAGTTGATTACCTCTCCTTAGCCCAAAACCACCATCCAATCATTCGAACCTAGACCTAATTTAAAATCAGTTAGACCTAATTTGCCCTAGTGGGCTAGGGACACCAATTGGTCGGGTCTAGGCTAGTGTTGAGTCAGTTTGCCGAGTTATTCTGTGTGTGCTTAGCACTCAGTGTCTAGAACGGTGGTTCAGGGATCCATTCCCGAAGGGCTTGTGTGCTGGTCCGCCTACCTGGCCAATCACTGATTGGTGTCTAGGATTGGCAATCAGGGACCTAACACTTCCCTTACACCTGCCTGGCTGAGTCCTGAGTTACTACAGGCTAGCTTGCCACTCTGATTGGGCATCTAGTTTGGACTCTAGGTCTAGTGATCCAGTAGTCGATTTAGTCTAGTCTCATTTTGTGTGCTTGCTTGAATCATCATGTCTACCAGAAACGGAGTGCCATATCAACCTGGTCAAACCCAACCTGATTTAGAGGCCATGATCAGAACTCTTACTGAAAGTATGGCTAAAATGAATCAGGATATGACAAACACTGTGGCCCAGTTTAGCGCACAAATTCATGAGGATCTTACCCAACTTAGGGACCGAGTCCAAGTACTTGAAGAACCTAGACATCGGAATTGGACTCCTGACCCCGATTTTAATGTGCCTCAACCTCACCCACATCAGGAGCCTAGAAGGCCTTTATATAGAGATCCTGAACCTAATCATAGGAGGCCTGACCCAGAGCCTGAAGATAGAGATGATAGGTTCATCAGGAACATCAAATTAGATGCACCCACTTTTGATGGTAGTCTGAACCCTAAGGTGTATTCTGATTGGGAGGGTGAGATGGATCAATACTTTGAGTGGTATGCTATGTCTGAGGAGAGGAAATACAAGTTTGCCAAGATGAAATTAGTGTGTCAAGCTAGGTTATACTGGGGGAACATTGAGCTAACCACTAGGAGACGGAATGTTGAGCCCATAACCACTTGGCAGGGTATGAAAGAAAAACTGAGAGATAAATACCTACCCATTTCATACCAGCAAAACCTGTTAGACCAATGGCAAAACCTGAAACAAGGAAACCGATCTGTCTCAGACTACATAGCTACTTTTGATGAATACCTAATGAGATGTGATGTGAGTGAAGCCCACGAAGTCACTTTGTCAAGATTTAGGGCTGGACTGAGGGAAGATATCAAGAGAGAACTATTTCTGAGAGAGGTTACGGATCTAGACCAAGCCTACCAGATTGCACTGAACACTGAGAAATTTCAGAGAGGACCTATACCTTCTAGGGTTAGTGCCCCAATCCCAAGGAATGGACCTAGCCAAGTTATCCCTAGTAAACCTTTTCAGGGTACTTCTACCCCTAGGCCCATGGACAAAGGTAAGGCACCTGACACCCAGAGAACCCCTAGTTCAAATATCACCTGTTTTAAGTGTCAGAAACCAGGTCACATTTCCAGTCAGTGTACTGCCATAGCCTGTTTCAAGTGTCATAAGGTAGGTCATGTTGCTAGCCAGTGCCCACGGAGATCCCTTTACATAGAAGAGGGAGAGAATGATAATTCCGAGCCCAGTGAGGAATTTGAAGAAGAAGTTTATGAGGCCGGAATGAATTTGGTTAAGGAGTATGAAGGAGAGGAGGAACCCAATGAATCTAACCAATTAGGAGTTGTAAGATGCATCCTATCCCAGAATCTAGTTCAAGAGGATTGGCGTAGGACTAACATCCTACAGACTTTTCTTAAATTAGGGGATAAGGTATGTAAGATCATCATAGATAGTGGGAGCTGTGTAAATGCCATCTCTACTAGCACTGTCAAGATGTTAGGCTTAATCCCAGTTCCCCATCCCAACCCCTATAAGGTTTCTTGGGTAGATTCTACCTCCATACCCATCCAGTCTAGATGTCAAGTCCAAATCCAAATGCAATCTTATCACGAAAAGATTTGGTGCGATGTCTTACCCATGGGGTGAGCAGTATAATTCTCGGAAGACCTTGGTTGTATGATCATGATGCCACCCTCTTAGGAAAATCCAATACCTGTGTCTTTAGTTTCAATGGGAAGAAGATTACGATCCATTCAGTTCCCCCTAAGGACAAGGTAACTAAAGGAGCCGGTAAGGTTAAGGAGATGAAAACTGGAGTGAACCTAATCAGTGCTAAGGATCTAGAACAAGAAATTCATAGTGGTTCACCCATCTGGATGTTGACTGCTAAGGAACTTAGAACTTCGGAACCCTCAGAGCCTCCTCAAGAAGTTAAACCTGTGTTAAAAGAATTTGAGGATGTCTTTCCCGAGGATTTGCCAGACCACCTTCCACCTCTTAGGGATATCCAGCATGCCATAGATCTAATCCCAGGAGCGACTTTGCCTAACTTGCCCCATTACAGGATGAATCCATCTGAGCATGAAGAACTGCAAAAGCAGGTTGGAGAATTATTGAGGAAGGGGTTTATTAGAGAAAGTCTTAGCCCTTGTGCAGTCCCAGCCTTACTGACCCCAAAGAAAGATGGCACGTGGAGGATGTGTGTTGACAGTCGTGCCATCAATAAAATTACAATCAAATATAGGTTTCCCATCCCTAGACTAGACGACATGCTTGATATGATGGCTGGTGCAATGGTTTTTTCTAAGATTGATCTCAAAAGCGGCTATCATCAGGTTAGGATTAGACCCGGGGATGAATGGAAAACTGCTTTCAAAACTAAGGATGGTCTTTATGAATGGGTTGTTATGCCTTTTGGGTTGTCCAATGCCCCTAGTACCTTCATGAGAATTATGACCCAGGTACTTAGAGCTTTTATAGGAAAATTTGTGGTGGTCTATTTTGAAGACATCCTGATCTATAGTAAGACCCCAGCAGATCACCTAGGCCACCTTAGAGCAGTCTGCCAAGTTTTGAGGAATGAGAGACTCTACGGTAATCTTAAGAAGTGTGAATTCATGACTAGTAGAGTTATCTTTCTTGGTTTTGTAGTAACCCCTAATGGCGTGGCGGCCGATCCTGAGAAAATTAGGTCCATAGTAGACTGGCCAGAGCCAACCAATGTGCATGAAGTTAGAAGTTTCCACGGCTTGGCTACCTTCTATAGGCGATTCATCAAGGGGTTTAGTACTTTAGCTGCTCCTATCACTGATTGTATTAGGAAGGGAGAATTTCATTGGACTAAGTCAGCCCATAAAGCCTTCCTAGGTCTTAAGGATAAAATGACCCAGGCACCCATTCTGAGATTACCCGATTTTTCTAAAGTATTTGAGGTTTCCTGTGATGCTTCAGGTGTAGGAATAGGTGGAGTCCTAAGCCAAGAGAATCATCCCATAGCATTCTTTAGTGAAAAACTTAATGATGCTAAGCTTAGGTATTCTACCTATGATAAGGAATTTTATGCGGTGGTGCAAGCTTTGCATTACTGGAGACATTATTTGCTACCGCAGGAATTTGTACTATTTTCGGACCATGAGGCTCTTAGATTTCTGAACTCCCAAAAGAAGCTTAACCCTAGGCATGCTAAGTGGGTAGAATATATCCAGTCCTATACTTTTGTCCTGAAACATAAGGCTGGAGTTGAGAATAAGGTAGCTGATGCCCTTAGTCGCCGATCTCTGTTATTAACTTCTGTTAGAACTGAGGTCATAGGGTTTGAGCAAATCAAAGAGGAATATGAGTCTTGTCCGGATTTCACAACTGTGTATCAGGATCTAGTTCAAGGACCATCTAGTAATCACCAGGATTATACCCTTGTAGATGGTTTTTTGTTCTTCAAAAATAGGCTTTGCATCCCTAAAACTTCTCTTAGGGAATTTTTGATTTGGGAAATCCATGCTGGAGGTTTAGCCGGCCATTTTGGAAAAGACAAGACCATTCTAGCTATTGAAGACCACTTTTTCTGGCCTAGCTTGAAAAGGGATATAGCTAATATTGTAGCTAGATGTCGAACCTGCGCTATTGCCAAACAGCGAAAACAAAACACTGGCCTTTATACCCCACTCCCTGTCCCAGATCGTCCTTGGCAAGATGTGAGTATGGATTTTGTGTTAGGTTTACCTAAGACCCAGAGGAGACATGATTCTATCTGTGTCGTAGTCGACCGATTCTCTAAAATGGCCCACTTCTTGCTTTGTTCCCAAACCTTTGATGCGTCTAAGGTAGCCACACTTTTCTTCAATGAGATAGTTAGACTCCATGGCCTACCTAAGACAATCGTTTCAGATAGGGATGTCCGGTTCACCAGTTACTTTTGGAAGACCCTTTGGCATAAGTTAGGGACAAAACTTAAGTTTTCAACTGCCTATCATCCCCAAACTGATGGCCAAACTGAAGTAGTGAACCGTAGCCTAGGAAATCTGCTGAGATGTCTTGTTGGTGAAAACACCAGAAATTGGGATTTATACCTACCAAGGGCAGAATTTGTGTACAATGACTCGGTCAATAGGTCTACGGGTAAGAGTCCATTTGAAATTGAACATGGGTACAAACCTCACACACCTCTTGACCTAGTCCCTTTACCTGTCCACACTCGAGTCTCCGAATCTGCTGAGAATTTTGCACAGCATGTAAAAGACTTGCATAAAGAAATTCATGCCAAAATAAATTTAAGTAATGAAACTTATAAGAAGTTGGCTGATACTCAACGGCGAGTCAAATCTTTTATTGAGGGAGACTATGTGATGATTAGGTTAAGGCCTGAACGGTTTCCTCCTGGAACCGTTAGAAAGTTACATGCTAGGGGAGCTGGACCATTTAGAGTGGTAAAGAGAGTAGGATCCAATGCCTATGTGCTCGAGTTGCCTCCAGAACTAGGCATTAGCTCTACTTTCAACATTACAGACTTAGTAGAGTACAGGGAGCCAGCTGTGATTCCTAGTGAGCCTTTTGAGCCTAACCCTATCATTGAGAGTGATCCCGACCCTGTGTGTCCACCAACAAACTGGCCTGTGAGGAAAGAGCAGATTGAAAAGATCCTGGATGATCAGGTTATCTCTACTCGTAATCGAGGATACCAAAGGTACCTGGTCCGCTGGCAAGGAAGGCCAGATTCTGATGACTCTTGGATCTCCCGAGAAGAATTACAAGAATTGGACCCAGACCTCTTGGAGAGATACCAGAGCCAACTTGAGCCTTACTCAACAGGGTCGAGTTCCTCCCACCCTGGGAGAATTGGTGCGGGCACCAGACTCAGAAGAAGACTTCAGAGCTCCATTTGGATCTCTGATTGACATTGCCCGAGAAATTAGGGTTTGTAATAAAGGTTGACCTGGTCAACCAGTTTATTTATTTCTTGAGTCACCATTTAAATTTTGTTGAGTCATGTTGACTCGATGCAAGTCCCGATGTGGTTTCAATTTGGTCCAAAATGGTGCCACATTTGTCTTCCAATCAAATCAAGGTTCAAGCAAGTGGAGGCCACACTCCAAGCCACATGCCCAGCCACACTCCGAGCACACGCCAGAGTCCAGGAGGTGCCACAGAGGCATCCCAGTGTCATGGTCCCCACATCCAAAGAAGAAAAAATCAAATTGGAAGCTAATTTAAAGGAGGCGCCCATACCTGCCAATTTGGTCTAAGCAAAGAAGGAAAAGACTTCTCTTGGAGAAAAAATCAAAGAAGGACATCCAATTGAAGTTAAAATCAAAATCAAAGAGCTTAACTTGGAGTGGAAGAAAAGAAAAAATGCCATAAGAAGAAGAGGATTCCAAATCCAAATCCAACTCCAAAGGAGGCGCCATAAAAATTCCAAAAAAAATTCCTTTATGGCCGTCCCAAATTTTTTTGAACTCTTGGTCGGCCAAGAGAGGTGATTTTCTACCTAATCTAGAGGTTGGAGGAGTTTAGTCCCACATGGGAATTTATACAAGCTTGGAGAAAATTTTAGGTCTATATAATAGACCCCTCTTTGTAACTTTAAATCAATCAATGAAGAAAAATTATTTTTTGCTATTCTCTTGTGTTGAGTAACCTAGGTTTCTCTTCTTCCGCACTATTCTAAGTGTTGAGCTCTGTGAGGGGGTAATCCGGGTTCCATTGGAGCCTTGAGGAGGTGAGAGATCTCCATCTTTATCCAAAACCCTAGGTTACCCACTTGAAATTCCAAAACCCTAGCCGCCCTTCATTATTTTCAATCCATCAAACCCTAGCTCCATCCATCTCCCACGGCCTCTCTCTCTCTACAAGTCCAGGCCGTCCACCTTCATCCAGATCCAGTCCGGCTACTTCAGATCCAGAGCAAGTTCCAAGGAAAATCACATCAGCTTCCAGGAGAATCCAGTTTTCAGCAATTTCAATCTTCAAGTTCATCAACCTGGTAAATCTTTCCCTTGACTCTCTGATTCCATCAATTGTTTTTCTTCTCTTCCAGATCTTGAGTTCAGGAGAAGCCAACCCGCCAAGGACCAGTATTGGAGGATCCATTGCGAAGATATCTGAATCCGAGGATCCAACAATCTGCTCGGGAGAGTTCTTCCACCAAAATCTGTGAAGATCATTGTCTGGTTAGGTAAACCATCTCTTCTCTTTATTTCTGTTCTGTTGAAAGTTCGGAGCGAAACCCTAGGTCTGGGAGTTTCTCAACCCCCAGCGATCCGTTGCTTCTGAACTACTCTGATAATTTAGTTTCCTTAAAATTGTGCTTTCAATTATCATATTAGTATCTTTCAATGTTAGGTTAACTTTTCTTTGATTTGAAGCCAACTTCTACAAACATATAAAAACAACAAAAAAATTAGTTAATCTTAATTTACTTCCACATCGCATCCCTTTATTTGTTCTGCATCACTTTTCCCCATTTTGCCCTTGTTTGTGTTAACCAGAAATTGTTCCGAGCTGACCAAGACTATGCCAGGTTTTTTCTAAATCAGTTTTGAACTGATTCGGAGTTCGTTTCGGCCTCCAATTGTTTGTGAACCAATTGAACCAATTTTTCCCTTGAACCAAATTTTTGAACCGGTTCAATTGGATTGAACCACTTGGTTTAAATGGGAATTGACCGGATTTGTTTGAACTGGTGATTTATTCTCCCATGTGACCGTTTACACGGTATTTTATCATTGGATTTGTTTTCTTATCGCTGGGAGAAACCCAAAGGCCAAAACGATCAAAGCCCATTCGTCCGAACGTTGCTGGCGTCTCTTCCTCTCCTTCACCCGCTAGCTTTAACACTATTTTATGGGTGATTGGCAACTGCTGCTGCTTGGCTTTCCTAGCCTCTCCAACTCCCTCTCCTGGCTGCCTTTTTATTCCCAGCTTGTCCCCTATTTTAGGAGGGAGCTATTGTATCTTGTGAAGAGAGATAACACCAAGAGTGTTCTTCCCTTTGAGAGGCTGAAAGCTTGATCCTTTACCTTCTATTGAGAGCTAGTTTTAGGAGAGTGTGAGGGAGAGAAACCAGGCCTTAATCCCTCTCTTTTGATGTGCTCAAATCTGCTCTGCAGCAAAGAGAAGTTGCTGCAACTTACCTGTGACCGTGTCCTCTTCCAGCGGCTAGCACCGCTCGTGAGGGAGGTTCAGGGATCCCCCGGCATGTCTCCCCTCTAGAGGGAGTTCCTTTCAACTCCTCAGAGCAACCAGATCGGACTTCCTTTGCTGTTTCAAATCCAAAAGTCCTGTTTTTATTTTCTGCAGTGCAGATTTCTAGCAGCTCTTGGACGAATCGTTTGCTGTGTTTTGTTGAAGATCGAAGAATATCTAATCCCCAGCTACTGTTCCGATTTGGGAGGAAAAGGAGGTCTAGACGCCACCTTTTAATTACTGTTTTGAAGAGCAAAAACAGAGGATTCCAAGCATCTCAAGGTTGAAGACGGCTGGAATAAGTTTATCCCACTTATTCCAACCTATTCCAGCTTTATTCCAGGGCTATTCCAGGTGGAATAAAGGTATGGAAATATTTTATTTAAATCATGCATAATTAGATCTATTTGTTAATATATTTTACAAATATTTTATGCCTTGTTACATGCCTATTTTTAATACATGCAACTTGAATAGATTAGGTTCTAGGCATTGCAGTTTTCCGCTGCGCTATTTTAAAAATGTTTTAAAATCCCCTATACTCCCATGCCCTGTTTACATGCCTTGTGTAGGTTTATATCAACCCACCTACACCTGTTTCTTTCAGTGGTATCAGAGCCAGGTTGCATGTGTAATCTCTTCCTGTATGCATGTTTTTAGATTAAAACTGGTTTAATCTAATAATGTATCTAATTTTCTTTTTGGAACCTAGTTGAGACCTTCACCATGACCGTGTGTCTTTGACACGATACAGATCATCTGTGTTGGCCTCTTCAGAAGGATCCTTAAAGAATATTAAAATTAAAAAATATTTTAATTTGATGATACATAGTTTTGGGCATGTTTTTAAATAGGATATGAAATATTTGTAAAATATTTGTATCTTGGTGCATGATTTGGTTATGTAAAAATGTTTTACATTGTAACTTAATTAAAAATTATTTTAATTAAATCTTTGGCTTATTAAAAACTTTTAGATTTATGAAATCTAAAACACTTGCATAAGCCATTTTGGGTTATATTGAGTTAGCTGACTAGTTGGGTCCATAATTGGGTTATACCTAAATTTAGTTGAACCGGATTAAAAGAAGATTAAACAAAAGTTGTTTAAGGCCCTTCTTTAGAACTATCTAATAGTTAGATTAGTTGATCCGTTCATCTAAAATGGATCCAATTAGTGGCTCAGTGGACGCCCGAGTCTTTAGGCTAATCTGATCGAGTCTGGTAAACCGACTGGTGTCGAGGTAGGTTTGGCATTGTGATCATGGTTGTATAAGGCTACCTCTTTCCTGGCCAACTTGGTTGGTGTCTAGGAAAGATGGTTAATGGTAGATACTCACCCATGATCTCACCTACTTGGCTAGTCGAGTCAACCAGAACTGATTGGAAAAGCTCAATGACTCGAGTTAACCCATGTCACCTAGGCTGATCGGTCTGATTGATCTATAGGTGCCCATGGATCAATTTGTTGATTTATATCAACCCTCCAGGAATCTAATTGATTCAGTGGGAGGATGATCCATGTCCTTGTCTTTTCTTCTGTCACAACTAAAAATCCTCTAAAATTATTAGGTCCTTAAAAAGACTAAGTCAAGGTGTTGACAGTGTCTTAGCCTCCCATTAAGTCAGTTAGAAATGTGTCCACTAGCTTGGTGTGCATCGGCAGTTCCATAGAGCGGGTGTACATCTAGCAACTGGAATTTCTATCTGATTGATGATGGTTCAGTGCAACCTCCTTAACGGGACCAGGTGGATCGGCCATAGTCGGGCTTGGTCTTTAGTTAGCTGGAAGCATTGGATTTGTCATTTTAATGGTTAGACCTAACCAGAGACCCGCAATAGGAGGCCCCTAGGCCGATTGGGGTGTTCTCTAGGGCAAAATAAAATACTGAAAATTGTTTAGGAAAACAATTGGTTTACGAACCTACCTTTAGGCTCGTATGGGTGAGCCAGCCAAAGTCGGGCTCATGCGAGGCCTATTGGATTTCAGTACCCACTTGAAAAGGTGTTTTTCACGGATTGGAGTTAGAGGCTACCAATCTAAAAAATTAGTGGGAGAAACCTTTAGACTAAAGTCCAAGTCTTTTGGTTAAATTATTAATTCATACACTAATTTGGTCTTATTTTCTTTTCAGATGTCTTCTAATTTATCACTCCGGTCACTTCTCGATAACGAGAAGTTAAAGGGTCACAACATCGATAGTTGGTATCGAAGGTTGAGAATCATTCTGGAGCATGAATGGATCCTTTATGTGATAACGGATCCAGCACCTGAAATCCCTCCCACTAATGCACGGAGTGCGGTTAGAGATGCTTATCTGAAGTGGGTCTCTGATCGGACTACTGTCCGTTGCATTATGAGAGCAGTGATGAACGACGAGTTCAGTCACAAATTCGAGAAGGCCCAACCTGATGAAATCCTTCAAAAGTTGAAGGAATCCTTCGGCACCCCGGATGATGTAGAACGGTACAAAGTGTCTTGTGCCATCTACAATTCCAAGATGCCGAATGGTGGTTCAGTCACTGATCATGTATTGTACATGATCGAGCTGATTGAAAAATTGGGCAAACTCGGATGTCCCTTGCATGAGCAGCTCGGCAAGGATGCGATCCTGAATTCTCTTCCCTCCTCCTATCTTGATTTTCTTGATCATTATAGAATGAACAAGCCTGCAGTCAACTACCATGGTCTTTTGGGGTTGCTACAGACTTTCGAGAAAGACCACCAACTGAATAAGGGGGTGGTGAATCTAGTGGGAGGAAGTAGAGGTCGTCGTCCCTTTAAGAAAGGAAAGAAGAAAATGAATAAAAAGGGAAAGAAGGTGCAGAATGCTCCAGGCCCTAGTCAGACCAGGAAGTATAAGGCTGATCAATCTTCTGCAGAGTGCTTCTACTGCAAGAAGAAGGGGCACTGGAAGAGGAACTGTCCTCTTTATATTGCGTCCCTTGATCCGAACAGGCCGAGGAAGCAGAAGTCTGCTAAACAAAGTATTTATATGATAAAACCTTATAATTACTCAATTGTTGATACTGCTAACTGGGTATTAGATACTGGTAGTCCAATTCACGTTTGTAATTCATTACAGGGACTTCAAGTTAGCAGAAAATTTGAAGATGGAGAACAGTTTCTGAGCGTCGGGAATGGAAATCGTGTTCCAGTACTGGCGGTCGGAGTCCTGCGTCTTGTCTTTGAGTCTTGTACTGTCGAGCTAGTCGACTATCACTATTGTCATAGTTTCATTATGAGCATAATCTCTGTAGGCCTTTTGGCCAATTGTGGTTTTGAACTATCAATAAAGGGAGATTTTTGCAATGTTATTTTGAATAACTCTGTTATAATGAAAGCTAGATTAAATAATGGCATATACGTACTATCAAGGCCTGTTAGTGTAATGTACACTTCTAGTAAATGCCCAAGATTAGATAATGTCAACGATTTATATCTTTGGCACTGTAGGCTAGGTCATATTAACCAAAATAGGATAAACAAGATGCGAGGAGATGGACTCCTCGAGGTCAGTGATTCTGAATCACTGCCAACTTGTTAATCCTGTTTACTTGGTAAAATAACCAAGTCACCTTTTACCGAAAAACGTGAACGAGCTACAGAACTTCTAAGTCTAATACATACTAATGTATGTGGACCGATGACAATTAGTGCCAGAGAAGGATACAAATATTTCATTACTTTTACAGACTTCTTTTCAAGGTTCGGTTATGTCTTTTTAATGAGACATAAGTCTGAGTCGTTTGAAATGTTCAAACGATACTGTAATGAAGTAGAAAAGCAAACTGGAAAAAGTATTAAAACCCTTCGATCTGATCGAGGTGGTGAATACTTATCTGTTGAATTTTTGACATATCTTGAGGAGAATGGAATTCTCTCTCAATGGACTCCTCCAGGAACACCGCAATTGAATGGTGTGTCCAAAAGGAGGAATCGAACATTGTTGGATATGGTTCGATCCATGATGGGCTTTGCAACTCTACCGCTATCCTTTTGGTGATATGCGCTTCAAACAGCCTGTTACTTATTAAATAATGTTCCAAGTAAGTCTGTTGTCTCCACTCCGTATGAGATATGGAATGGACGTAAACCCTCAATCTCACACCTTCGGGTCTGGGGTTGTCCGGCTTACGTAAAGCGTTTAGACTCAGACAAACTTGGTCCTAGGTCTGATCGGTGTTTATTCATTGGTTATCCTAAGGAAACCAAAGGGTATTTCTTCTACTTGGAGAATGAACAAAAGGTGTTCGTTGCTCTTAGAGCTATTTTTTTGGAAAAGGAGTTCCTTGGAGAAGGAACTATAGCCTCTAAGATTGAACTTGATAAAGTTCAGCCAATAGAAGAACCTGCACACTCTAAGGACATCGTAGAACTGGCTGTGATTGAATCTCACCTAGAACCCATTAGGAGATCCGGTAGAATACCGCATCAGCCAGACAGATACTACGATTTCTTGGTCTGAGACGGCGATCCCATTGAGCTCGATGAGAACAATGAGGATCCGATCACCTATTTGGACGCACTTCAGAGATCTGACTTTGAGGCATGGCTTGGAGCCATGCGATTCGAAATGGAGTCCATGGAAATCAACAATTAATAGACATTGGTTGATCCGCTTGAAGGTATAAAACCCATCGGGTGTAAATGGATCTTCAAGAGAAAAAGGGGCACAGATGGGAAGATAGAGACCTATAAAGCCCGTCTGGTTGCCAAGGGATATCGTCAGCGATATGGTATTGATTATGACGAGACTTTCTCCCCCGTGGCAATGCTCAAGTCCATTCGGATCATGCTTGCTTTGGCAGCATATTTTGATTACGAGATCTGGCAGATGGATGTCCGAACAGCTTTCCTAAATGGGGAGCTGGAAGAGGAGGTGTATATGATACAGCCTGAAGGGTTCACATCCATAGATGAATCAAAAGTATGCAAGTTGTAGAGGTCCATCTATGGACTCAAGCAAGCATCTCGAAGTTGGAACTTATGGTTTGATAGGTGTATCAAATCTTACGGCTTCATTAGGAACGGAGAAGAACTGTGCATCTATAAATGAGTTAATGGTTCTGTGATTATATTCCTAGTACTGTATGTTGACGACATTCTCTTAATCGGGAATGATGTCGCAGCATTACAAAGAATAAAGGTTTGGTTATCATCTCAGTTCTCCATGAAGGACTTGGGTGAAGCTTCTTACATACTAGGTATGAAGATCTATAAAGATAGATCTAAGAAGCTTTTGGGACTGTCCCAGTCTACGTACATAGACACCGTGCTGAAACGGTTTAGCATAGAAAATTCCAAGAAAGGCTATCTCCCGATAGGTTCTGGAATTACTCTTTCTAAGAAGGATTGTGTGACAACTCCTGAGGAAAGAGAGCACATGAGTAGAGTACCTTATGCTTCTACAGTAGGCTCTATCATGTATGCTATGACTTGTACTAGACCAGACGTGGCATACTCACTAGGAGTAGTGAGCAGATACCAGTCTGACCCAGGTGAGGCGCATTGGAAGGTGGTTAAGACAATCCTTAAGTATTTAAGAAATACTAAAGATCAATGGCTGATTTATGGAGAACCTGACTTGAAACTTGTGGGGTACTCTTACTCCAGTTTCCAATCGGATAGAGATGATAGCAAGAGTATGTCAGGGTTTGTATTTACCCTGAATGGAGGAGCGATCTGCTGGAAAAGTTCCAAGCAGGCAACTGTTGTAGACTCGGTATGCGAAGCAGAATATATTGCAGCATCAGATGCAGCAAAGGAAGCTGTATGGTTGTGAAAGTTCCTTGGAGAGCTAAGGATGGCACCTTCCCTAGACGGTCCCGTTCCGGTGTACTGTGACAGCACTGGAACCATTGCTCAAGTTAAGGAGCCTAAAGCTCATCACTGCACCAAGCACATTTTGCGGCGCTACCACCTCGTATGAGAGATTGTAGAACGAGGCGACATCAATCTTCTGAAGATCGATTTTAAAGAAAATCTGGTTGACCCCTTCACTAAAGCCCTCGGAATAAAAGAGTTCGACTATTGTAAATGGGAAATGGGTATTAGATACTCTTCTGATTGGCTTTAGTACAAGTGGGAGTTGTTAGGAATTGTGTCCCAAAACCAATCGCCTGGGTTGTGGACAGTTGTGCTAAAGTATTGTATTCTTTTTATGAATTAATAAAATATTATTTATGGCAGCTCATCACATACTAAATTTCTCTGAAATGAACTCTTTCCATGTGATGAAGTCCTTAGGACTACACTGACTTCGATATAGAGAGGATGTATCGAATGGTCCTTAAATTCTGTTCACAACCAAAGGATATATTGTACTCGACGGCAATATATCAAGTATAGGTTGTTGTAGTTCACATCGTTTGGTTGTCCTCTTGACCAAATGAGTGTGGTGACACTGATGTGATCTGCAAATGGGATATGTGATATCTTATTGAACGTGACTCCGCGCAGCCCCATTCTGCCAAAGGAAAACTCATGATTGGATATAGGTATATGTGTCCCTCTGACCTGAGGTCATCACGGTAGCTTGCAAGCAACTCCCTGTGTTTTGGTGCCGGACTACCCGGATTTTTAATCCAGTGATGGAAGGTTTCTGGGTATAGGAAAGTACTTGTGGAGCAGTGATGGACCAAGATGGAATTGACCTGTCCAAATAGTTTGGATTGAATGTCTCGCAGTATCTCAATTTAGTAAATCCTCGATCGAGGTAGCCATAGTGAACGGTCACTGGGCTTGCGAGGTTGAGACACGTAGTGGACTGACTCTGTCTGGGTTGGCAGTCCAATCTCAGTCGTCCTGAGCATTAGAGGTCAAAGGGATGAATTATACGGTAACCATATACCAGAGGTTCGATAGTTTGCTCCCATATTTTTGACCTATCCGGATGTCGGGACCCATTGCTAGATGGTTTCCTGTGCTGGTACTAGAATTGTTCTAGTGCTACCGTTTAGGTTCAAACCTATGAGGTCACACGCCACAGAGGATAACTCTCTGATACGGATACCGATTATGATTGGGAATCGTCTCGGTTTTATGGTCACAGTATTTTTTTTTTAAGCACTCTTTTCCCCGTTTTGCCCTTGTCTGTGTCAACCAAAAATTGTTCCGAGCTGATCAGGACTGCGCTAGGTTTTTTCTGAATCAGTTTTGAACTGATTCGGAGTTCGTTTCGGCCTCCAATTGTTTGTGAGCCAATTGAACCAATTTTTCCCTTGAACCAAATTTTTGAACCGGTTCAATTGGATTGAACCACTTGGTTTAAATTGGAATTGACCAGATTTGTTTGAACTGGTGATTTATTCTCCCATGTGACTATTTACACAGTATTTTATCATTGGATTTGTTTTCTTATCGCTGGGAGAAACCCAAAGGCCAAAACGATCGAAGCCCATTCGTCCGAACGTTGCTGGCATCTCTTCCTCTCCTTCACTCGCTGGCTTTAACACTGTTTTATGGGTGATTGGCAACTACTGCCGCTTGGCTTTCCCAGCCTCTCCAACTCCCTCTCCCAGCTGCCTTTTTATTCCCAGCTTGTCCCCTGTTTTAGGAGGGAGCTGTTGCATCGTGTGAAGAGAGATAACACCAAGAGTGTTCTTCCCTTTGAGAGGTTGAAAGCTTGATCCTTTACCTTCTATTGAAAGCTGGTTTTAGGAGAGTGTGAGGGAGAGAAACCAGGCCTTAATCCCTCTCTTTTGATGTGCTCAAATCTGCTCTGCAGCAAAGAGAAGTTGCTGCAACTTACCTGTGACCGTGTCCTCTTCCAGCGGCTAGCACCGCTCGTGAGGGAGGTTCAGGGATCCCCCGACATGTCTCCCCTCTAGAAAGAGTTCCTTTCAACTCCTCAGAGCAACCAGATCGGACTTCCTTTGCTCGTGAGGGAGGTTCAGGGATCCCCCAACAGCTCTTGGATGGATCGTTTGCTGTGTTTTGTTGAAGATCGAAGAACATCTAATACCCAGCTGCTGTTTAGATTTGGGAGGAAAAGGAGGTCTAGACGCCACCTTTTGATTGCTGTTTTGAAGAGCAAAAACAGAGGATTCCAAGCATCTCAAGGTTGAAGACGGCTGGAATAAGTTTATCACACTTATTCCAACCTATTCTAGCTTTATTCCAGGGCTATTCCAGGTGGAATAAAGGTATGGAAATATTTTATTTAAATCATTCATAATTAGATCTATTTGTTAATATATTTTACAAATATTTTATGCCTTGTTACATGCCTATTTTTAATACATGCAACTTGAATAGATTAGGTTCTGGGCATTGCAGTTTTTCGCTGTGCTATTTTAAAAATATTTTAAAATCCCCTGTACTCCCATGCCCTGTTTACATGCCTTATGTAGGTTTATATCAACCCACCTGCACCTATTTCTTTCAGACAGGATGAAATATTGTAAATTCCACTACGACTATGACCACGACATCGAAGAATGCCGTAACCTCAAAAGGGAGATTGAAGACCTCATAAAGAGGCCCTATCTTGGAAGGTTCGTCGGGGGCAAACCCCCTATAAAACGTCAAGTGCTAGTTGCACTCCCTCCAGTCCCTACCATTGATAACCGTCATACCTAGAAGCTGGTGGGGATGATATGCTGGGGAGCCAAGCGCGCTTCTAAGAAGGCCCGGGTTGGGGGGAACTTCGAGAATGTACTTCCCTTTACGAGGGAAGTGGGGGATGAAAATAAAAATGTAAACAATGATGCTGTGGTCATCGAAATGACGATCGTAAAATATCCTGTAAAACGTATCATGGTTGATAGTGGAAGCTCCATGGATGTACTTTTTTACGATGCTTTCTCCAGGATGAATCTCTCCCCTACTCAGCTCAGACCCATACACACACCTCTTGTTGGTTTCACGAGTGACACCATGGGGGTCGAAGGGAAGATTACCCTCCCCATTACTGCTGGGACTCCATCTCAGCAGAGTACTATCATGATGACATTCATAGTTGTTAGGCTCCCTTCAGCCTATAACGTGATCCTTGGCTGACTCGGGCTCAACCTGCTCGATGCGATCATCTCCACAAAGTGGCTATTGGTGTAGTTCCCAACTCCCTACGGTGTCGGGGAGATAAGGGGGCACCCCAACCCATTCAGCACTGTCTCCAAACCATCCCCGAGGCAAAGACCGCCAAGGATGACCCCAGCGCAGATGACCTTGACCAAAGGGTACAGGACCCCAGGGGTGGCCCGGTCGAGCACCTGCTGTCATATCCCCTCGGAACTGACCCGGCGAAGATGGTGCAAATCGGGGGGCAGCTACAAGATGATGAACGGGCCAACCTTCTGGAGTTCCTCCGGGCGAATGCTGACGTGTTCGCTTGGACAGTGACCAACATGCCCAGGATCCCACCAGAGATCATAACCCACAAGCTAAGCATTGATCCGAAGTACTGACCTGTCCGGTAGAAGAAGAGAAGTTTTGTGCCTGAGAGACAAAGGGCGATCGACGAGGATGTAGACAAACTCCTTGCAGCCAGCTTTATTCGGGAGGTGCAGTATCCGAGCTGGTTGGCGAATGTGGTTATGGTAAAAAAGAATAATGGGAAGTGGAGGATCTGTGTAGACTACACCAACCTCAACCGAGCATGTCCCAAGGATAACTTCTCTCTGCCAGAAATCGACCAGCTAGTGGATGCCACCTCAGGGCACCTCTTGCTCTCCTTTATGGATGCATTCTCTGGATACAATCAGATCCAGATGCACCCAGAAGACGAGGAGCACACTACCTTCATCATCGACCGAGGGATGTACTGCTATCGGATGATACCGTTCATCTTGAAGAACGTCGGTGCCATATATCAATGCCTTGTCAATCTAGTCTTTCAAGAATAGATCGGTAGGAATATGCAGGTCTACATGGATGACATGCTTATCATGAGCAAGCCAAGTTCAGACCATGTAGCAGACCTCACGGAAGCTTTTTGCAACCTCCGCGAGCATAAGATGAAGCTGAACCCAGCGAAGTGTGCCTTCGGGGTAGCAGCAGGGAAGTTCCTCAGTTTCATGGTGACCCAAAGAGGGATCGAGGTGAACCCAGAGAAGGTCTAGGCGATCATCGACATGGAGCACCCAACCTCGAAGAAGCAGGTCTAGTGCCTGATGGGTCAGATCGCTGCACTGAGCCGATTCATCTCGAGGTTGGCGGACCACTGCCTCCCCTTCTTCAAGGTGCTGTGCAAGATGAGCGACTTCACCTGGACGGAGGAGTGCAAGATAGCCTTCAAGGAGCTCAAAGACTTCCTGGCATCACCAACACTGCTCTCCAAGCCAGAGGTAGAAGAGGAGCTCCTGTTGTACCTAGCAGTCACCCTAGGAGCTATCAGTTCGGTCTTCGTCTGCATGGACAAGGACAGATCCCAGAGGCTGGTGTACTATGCCAGCAAGCTCCTCCGGGATGCCTAGATCAGGTATCCCAATCCGAGAAGCTCATTTCTGCACTTATCATGTCTGCTCAACATCTCAAGCAATACTTTCAAGCACATCCAATCATGGTCTTGACAGACCAGCCCTTGAGAGCTGTGCTTAGCTGTCCCGACATGTTCGGATGCTTGGCCAAATGGGCACTAAAGCTCAGTGAGTTCGACATCATGTACCGGTCGAGATCATCCCAGAAGGCCCAGGTGCTGGTCGACTTCCTGGTCAAGTGTGCGGGACTCGCCGAAGAGCCAGAGAAAATAATCACAGAGAATCAAGAGGATTCCAGTGCAAAAGAAGAGCCCTGGATCCTCCACATCGATAGCATGTCCAACACGGGCAGGAGCGGTGCAAGCTTGATCCTCGCTAACAACATTGGAGATATAGCTGAATGCGCACTTCGTTTTAAGTTCTCCGTGATGAATAACCAAGCAGAGTATGAGGCACTTTTCGTGGGCCTCAGGGTCTCCCATGAGCTGTGTGTGAGGAGCCTAAAGGTCTTCACCGACTCCCAACTGGTGGCCGGACAGGTCTCTGGAGAATACAAAGCAAGAGACCCACAGATGATGAAGTCCCTGGAACAGGTCCGCTCGAGCATGCAGGTTTCCGGCACTTTAGTATCTCCCACATCCCCCGAGGTAAGAATGCTCGCACCGATACACTATCCAGACTTGCGACCTTGCCGGACTCATCAAGGGGGCAAGCTCACATTGAGTACCTCGAATGTCCAAGCAATGAAGCTCCCACCGAGGTGCAGCAAGTCACCCCGGAGCCGAGCTGGATGGACAAGTATGTCAGATACATCTCTGATGGCACTCTGCTATAAGACCGAGTAGAAGTAGGCCTCATCAAAAAGAAGGCCTCGCGGTTTGTCCTCATGGAAGGACAACTCTATCGCCGATCTTATTCTTATCCACTATTAAAGTGCCTAAGACCCACAGAGGTAGCCTTCATGCTCTAGGAGATCCACGAAAGCCTTTGCGGAAACCATGTCGGGGGGAGGACGCTGGCATACAAGGCCCTCCATCATGGTTGCTATTGGGAGACTATGAGGGAGGATGCCATAGACTTCATGAAGAGGTGCGACCGATGCCAGCACCATGCCCACATACAATGTCAACCCGAGGCACCCCTCTCTCAGCTCTCTGCCCCATGGCCATTCGCCTAGTGGAGAATGGACATCCGAGGCCTTTTTCCCTGTGCACCAGGGCAACGGGAGCTTTTGATAGTGGCCATCGATTAGCAAACCCTTAGCCCGAGTTTGAGTCTATGTGTACATAACAACTAGATCAGGGACACCCTATAAACAAACCCATGCTCAATCAAGTGCAACCATGGACCAAAATTTTGAGACCTTGATGAAAATCCTGAATGATCAAATTGCCCGACTGAACCAAAGCCGGAATGACCAACTGGACCAAAAGTTGGCCCAAGCAGAAGCACGGGCAGAAGCCCGTAAGGCCCATGCTAAATTCAACTTTTCTAGGCCCAATTCCCTTGATCCAAGAGCCTATGATCATGATCTTGGCCCTGAGTCTAGCCCTAGGAGCCCATACCCATACTTGGTTGACTCTGAGGAGAGACCCATTAGGAGCACCCAAACTTATGCACCCACTTTTGATGGAAGACAAGAGGTGCATATCGATTAGGAGGAGAGCATGGATCACTATTTTGAGCACACTAGGATGTCAGAGTTAGAGAAATTTTGACTGGCCACACGTAGGTTAACCCAATATGCTAAATGGCATTAGGCAGCTATTAAGGATGAATGTTATCAAAGAGGAGATAGAATACATAGCTGGAGAACCATGAGAAGTAGGCTAAGAGAAAAGTACCTAGGTAAATTTTATGAGCAAAAAATTTTAGACCAATGGTACAAATGAGACAGGGTGATAGACCAGTGTCTGAGTATATTGAAGAATTCAAGGGGTTTGTCAGGAGATGTAACACAACCGAATCTAAGACCATGACCATATCTAGATTTCGAGGAGGTCTATGTAAGGACACCCAGGGAGAATTACTTCAATGAAAAATTTATACTTTAGAGGAAGCTTATCGGATTACTAGAGAATTTGAGTCTTATCAAAGAGAACTCATGAGCAACCGACCTAAGCCCATCATGATTAGCACCTCTAGGCCAATTCTTAGACAGATTCCTTCAAACCAGCCTACTACTCCTATCCCATTAGTTTGTAAGGGAAAGACCCCTGAACCCATTAGTGAGCCTGAGGAAGAAGTTTATGAGGCTGAACCGAGTTTAATTAATGGATATGAAGGGGAAGAGGAAGAACCCAATGAAAAATTTTAGGGAGAAAAGGTTGAACCCATTAAGAATCTAAAGAGAGAAACTCTTGAGTCCATTGAAGAATCCAAAGAAGACATCTATGAATCAAGTCTGGTGGAGTATGATGAAGGTGGATGCAAGGTTGAGATCACTGAGAAACTAATAGAAAAAGATGCTGAACCTAGTATAGAATTTGAAGAAGGAGTGACTGAGCCAGGATCAAACATATCGATGAAAGTGAGGGTTCACATGAGTTGTCCATAAAAGAGGTCCAGGAATAAGTCCCTAAGGAGCAACCCCAGGAAGTAGACGTTATTTTAGAAGACTTTTAAGATAAACTTCTTGATGACCTTCCACCATCTAGGAGCATCCAGCCTACCCTAGATCTTGCAACCATAGATCAATATCCAAATTTTAAGATCATCCTGATTAACCAAGGTCTATTTCATGCCTCCCATAGACTGCCCCAAGACTCTGATTCCTATTTCCTACCCGTTCCTAAGTCTACACATGTTTCTAAACCCATTAGGTTACATTATATTGAGATCACCAAGTTGTATGAACCCTTTGAGCCCATCCCATTTGCGACCTACTTTTGGAAGACCTTATGGCATTTGCTAAGGGTCTATGATAATTTTTCATGTGCATAACAGACTAGGGTCAAACCTAGAGAGTCAATAATCTACTAGGTTTAGGCCCTAGAGAGTCTAATAAAATTCCTCTCAATAGGAATACATAGTTAAGTCTATTTTTGTGTAGTATTAGTATGAGTCTCAGAGTCTGCCGAGTCATATACACAGCATGTTAAGGACTTACATAATAAAATTAGTAAAAAGATTCAAATGAGCAATGAAGTCTATAAGCATATGGCTAATTCACGTAAATGAATGAAAGAATTTAATGAAGGGGACTCTGTAATGATTAAACTTAGACTTGAAAGGTTTCCATCGGGTACTATGAAGAAACTGCATGCCCGGGGAGCTAGACCTTTCAAAGTAGTTAAGAAGATTAGACCTAATGCATATGTATTAAAGTTACCACTAGATTATGGCATTAGTTTAACATTTAATATTTATGATCTGAAAGAATATAAAGAGTTGGCATTAATTCCTAGTGAGCCTTTTGGGCCTTATCCAGCCTTTGAAAGTGAAACCCTACCCGAGTGTCCACCAGCAATTCCACCAGATCAGAGAGATAAAGTTAAATGTATTTTGGATGACCAGGTGATTACCACTAGAAGTAAGGGCTATCAACGTTATCTGGTTCATTGGCAAGGCCGACCAGATTTCAAGGACTCCTGGATCACCCAAGAGGATTTGTAGCAAATTGACCCGAACCTACTACAAAGAATTACAGTCAGACCGATCCTTACTCGACAGGATCGAGTTCCTCCCACCTGGGAACAATTGGTGTAGGCACCAAGCTCAGGAAGAGACTTCAACCAATACAGATCAAGCTAGATTGTTTATGGATGAAAGATTAAGGGTTTGAGTCCTGTATTAAGTCCTAATTGAGTTTATTAGTCCTGTATTTATTTCATTTGGATAATTGAGTCCTGTATTGAGTTCTCTATTGCAATTGATTCAAGAGTAGTTCAGTCCAAGTCCAATATGGTTTCAAGCACAACAAGTCCAAATAAGGAAGGTGGGCGCATGGACCATGGGATCACCAACTTGGAAGCCACTTCATCACTCCACTTTGCCACATCACCAAGACACCTCACCATTGATTGTCACCCAAGAGGAGAAGGAATTCAAATTCAAATGAGACCACATTCTCCTCCACAATCAGTGCCCCTCTTCATGAAGATGCCCATCATTCTCTCCTTTATTGTTGGTGTAATTTGAATTTGAATTCAAAAGGCTTGGTGGTATATAAAACAAAGGGCTCCAAACCTTCTTGTAATGATGAATTTTGAATGAATGAAATGTAGTTTCTTGAAAGAATTTCCCTTGCTTGAATGCTTGGTCCCTTGTGAGAAGGTGGGCATGAGGCCTAGAGTGTTCTTCCCTTTCCATCTCCACTCATCCAACCTAGCTTCATCCCATCCTTCTTTAGTCTATTCGGCCAACCAAAGGAGCACTTCCTTAGTCCACATCTCCTCCATTTCCAATGGATCCCATCATTCAAGGAGTTCTTCACAAGATCAAGCCAAGAGTTGTCATCCCAAAGAAGCCATAGAAGATCCATGCCAAGACTACTCCAAGCTTTCCTTCATTTCAAAGATCCCTCCCCTCACTTCTCCATTTCAATCCTTATTCTCTAATCTCTCCTACATCTCTTTGTTGTAGGATCCCCAGGCTTCCAGGCTCCAAAGAAGAAGGTCTCCCATGTCAAAAACCGAATACAAGAGGCTTTGCAAACTAAAGGAGTCTCCCTGTCATCCAGGAACATCTTCTTTGAGTGTTCCCAGTGCTAAACTTTAAAGTATTAATTGCCGGGTAACTCTCTTTAGAAAAGCTTTTAGATATGAAATTATTAGATTAAACTTAGCCCTAATCGAAGTGGTTTCTTAACCACGAAGGTCCTCCTCTTATTTTCTTTGAATGGTTTTATTTCTAGTCAAGTTTAACATTTAGATTCCTTTCATAAAAATTCTACTTCATTTACATAGAATGCCTACATCTTATTTACTTCATTTTTCATTTAGTCATTGCTAATTCCATTTAGGATACATTATCTTATCATCGTCCCCCATCATCTTGGTATCAGAGCATGGTAGGTTAGGGCTTTGCATCTTCTTCAATACTTGGATTGGGTGCTTCACCATGGCCATCCGGTCATAGGAAAAAGAAAGGCTACAAGACCCTCACATCCCATTCAATGGAGATTTCCTATAGCTTGTAGGGGTGACGATGTGATTGACCCTTAAAGGAGAACACAAGAAGATAAGTTTTAGATCCTAAAGAATAGTTTTGCATCATTGGAATCCAGCGTCCTTAAAATTTTTGCTATTGTGTCCTGTTTGCGTTATCTAAGTTCCAGGGATTGCCCAGCACGGAACAAATTTTATTTTTTAATTTTCTTTCATCTGGCATATTCTTTATAAGTTATGAGTCTTTTATGTTTTTTTTAGAATTTTATGAGATTAATACATAGCACTTCTCTACCCCATTTCAGAACTTCAACACACAAAATTCTACACCTAAAATTAGGGTTCATATGCATGCTTGCATTCATCTCATGATAAATCAATTTAAGGGCATCATTATGACATGGGGACATGAATTCATTACCTGCATTTAGCCCAGAACCACCACCCTGCATAGTGAACCCAATCTTTAACTAAATTTGAGTAGTACTTTAATTTCTAGCGACCTGCACGGGTCTAGTTCAAGTCATTTGGGAAAACTAGTGCACCCACTCCTGCATCTATTTCTGAAAGCTGGTGTCTAGGCTAGGGGTCAAGTGGCAAATGCCCTAAGCGCTTCCTATGATTTTTAATTAGGACCCAGCAAGAGCTGGGGGAGCCTCCCACAGACCCACCCCTTACCTGGCCAGTGGTTAGGATAGCTGTTGATTATGTTGTATTTAATCGACTCTCCTTACTTGAGCTACTAGGTCTAGCAAACCCCTAGCCCAAGTTTAAGTCTATGTGGGCATGACAACTAGATCAGGGACACCCTACAAACAAACCCAAGCTCAATCAAGTGCAACCATGGACTAAAATTTTGAGACCTTGATAAAAACCCTGAATGATCAAATGGCCTGACTGAATCAAAGCTTGACTGACCAACTGGACCAAAAGATGGCCCAAGCAATGGCACGGGCAAATGTCCACAAGGCCAATGCTAAATTCAACTCCTCTAGGCTCAATTTCCTTGATCCAAGAGCCTATGATCATGATCTTGCCCCTGAGTCTAGCCTTAGGAGCCCATACCCATACTTGGTTGACTCTGAGGAGAGACCCATTAGGAGCACCCAACCTTATGCACCCACTTTTGATGGAAGACAAGAGGTGCATATCGATTGGGAGGAGAGCATGGATCATTATTTCGAGTACACTAGGATGTCGGAGTTAGAGAAATTTAAATTGGCCACATGTAGGTTAACCCGATCTGCTAAATGGCATTGGGCAGCTATTGAGGATGAATGTTATCAAAGAGGAGATATAATACATAGCTGGAGAACCATGAGAAGTAGGTTAAGAGAAAAGTACCTAGGTAGATTTTATGAGCAAAGAATTTTAGACCAATGGTACAAACTGAGACAGGGTGATAGGCCAGTGTCTGAGTATATTAAGGAATTCAAGGGGTTTGTCAGGAGATGTAACACAACCGAATCTAAGACCATGACCATATCTAGATTTCGAGGAGGTCTATGTAAGGACACCCAAGGAGAATTACTTCAATGAAAAATTTATACTTTAGAGGAAGCTTATCAGATTACTAGAGAATTTGAGTCTTATCAAAGAGAACTCATGAGCAACTGACCTAAGCCCATCATGATTAGCACCTCTAGGCCAATTCTTAGACAGATTCCTTCAAACCAGCCTACTACTCCTATCCCATTAGTTTGTAAGGGAAAGACCCCTGAACCCATTAGTGAGCCTGAGGAAGAAGTTTATGAGGCTGAACCGAGTTTAATTAATGGATATGAACGGGAAGAGGAAGAACCCAATGAAAAATTTTAGGGAGAAAAGGTTGAACCCATTAAGAATCTAAAGAGAGAAACTCTTGAGTCCATTGAAGAATCCAAAGAAGACATCTATGAATCAAGTCTGGTGGAGGAGTATAATGAAGGTAGATGCAAGGTTGAGATCAGTGAGAAACTAATAGAAAAAGATGCTGAACCCAGTATAGAATTTGAAGGAGTGATTGAGCCAGGATCAAACATATCGATGAAAGTGAGGGTTCATATGAGTTGTCCATAAAAGAGGTCCAGGAATAAGTCCCTAAGAAGCAACCCCAGGAAGTAGACGTTATTTTAGAAGACTTTCAAGATAAACTTCCTGATGACCTTCCACCATCTAGGAGCATCCAGCCTACCCTAGATCTTGCATCCATAGATCAATGTCCAAATTTTAAGATCATCCTGATTAACCAAGGTCTGTTTCATGCCTCCCATAGATTGCTCCAAGACTCTGATTCCTATTTCCTACTCGTTCCTAAGTCTACATATGTTTCTAAAGCTATTAGGTTACATTATATTGAGATCACCAGGTTGCATGAACCCTTTGAGCCCATCCCATTTGCGACCTACTTTTGGAAGACCTTATGGCATTTGCTAAGGATCCATGATAATTTTTCATGTGCATAACAGACCAGGGTCAAACCTAGAGAGTCAATAATCTACTAGGTTTAGGCCCTAGAAAGTCCAATAAAATTCCTCTCAATAGGAATACATAGTTAAGTCTATTTTTGTTTAGTATCAGTATGAATCTTAGAGTCTACCGAGTCATATGCATAGCATGTTAAGGACTTGCATAATAAAATTAGTAAAATGATTCAAATGAGCAATGAAGTCTATAAGCATATGGCTAATTCACGTAAATGAATGAAAGAATTTAATGAAGGGGACTTTGTAATGATTAAACTTAGACCTGAAAGGTTTCCATCGGGAACTATGAAGAAACTGCATGCCTGGGTAGCTAGACCTTTCAAAGTAATTAAGAAGATTGGACCTAATGCATATATGTTAAAGTTAGCACTAGATTATGGCATTAGTTCAACATTAAATATTTCTGATCTAAAATAATATAAAGAGCTGGAATTAATTCATAGTGAGCCTTTTTGGCCTTATCCAGCCTTTGAGAGCAAAACCCTACTTGAGTGTCCACCAGCAATTCGACCAGACCGGAGAGATAAAGTTGAATGTATCTTGGATGACCAGGTGACTACCACTAGAAGTAAGGGCTATCAATGTTATCTGGTTCATTGGCAAGGTCGACCAGATTTTGAGGACTCCTGGATCACCCAAGAGGATCTGTAGCAAATTGACCCAGACCTACTAGAAAGATATCATAGCCAAACTAATCCTTACTCGACAGGGTCGAGTTCCTCCCACCCGGGTAGAATTGGTGCAAGCACCAGGCTCAAGAAGAGACTTCAACCAATACATATCAAGCTAGATTGTTTATGGATGAAAGATTAAGGGTTTAAGTCCTGTATTAAGTCCTAATTGAGTTTACTAGTCCTGTATTTATTTCATTTGGATAATTGAGTCTTGTATTGAGTTCTTTATTGCAATTGAGTCAAGAGTAGTTTAGTCCAAGTCCAATCTGGTTTCAAGCACAACAAGTCCAAATAAGGAAGGTGGGCTCATGGACCATGGGATCGCCAACTTGGAAGCCACTTCATCACTCCACTTTGCCACATCACCATGACACCTCAACATTGATTATCACCCAAGAGGAGAAGGAATTCAAATTCAAATGAGATCACATTCTCCTCCACAATCAGTGCCCCTCTTCATGAAGACGCCCATCATTCTCTCCTTTATTCTTGGTGTAATTTGAATTTGAATTCAAAAGGCTTGGTGGTCTATAAAACAAAGGGCTCCAAACCTTCTTGTAATGATGAATTTTGAATGAATGAAATGATGTTCTTGAAAGAATTTCCCTTGCTTGAATGCTTGGTCCCTTGTGAGAAGGTGGGCGTAAGGCTTAGAGTGTTCTTCACTTTCCATCTCCACTCATCCAACCTAGCTTCATCCCATCCTTCTTTAGTCCATTCGGCCAACCAAAGGAGCACTTCCTTAGTCCACATCTCCTCCATTTCCAATGGATCCAATCATTCAAGGAGTTCTTCACAAGATCAAGCCAAGAGTTGTCATCCCAAAGAAGCCATAGAAGATCCATGCCAAGACTACTCCAAGCTTTCCTTCTTCATTTCAAAGATCCCTCCCCTCACTTCTCCATTTCAATCCTTATTCTCCAATCTCTCCTACATCTCTTTGTTGCAAGATCCTCGGGCTTCCAGGCTCCAAAGAAAAAGGTCTCCCATGTCAAGAACCGGATACAAGAGGCTTTGCTACCTAAAGGAATCTCCCTGTCATCCAGGAACTTATTCTTTGAGTGTTCCCAGTGATAAACTTTAAAGTATTAATTGCTGGGTAACCCTCTTTCGAAAAGCTTTCAGATCTGAAATTATTAGATACAACTTAGCCCTAATTGGAGTGGTTTCTTAACCCCGAAGGTCCTCCTCTTATTTTCTTTGAATGGTTTTATTTCTAGTCAAGTTTAACATTTAGATTCCTCTCATAAAAATTCTACTTCCTTTACATTGAATGCCTACATCTTATTTACTTCATTTTTCATTTAGTCATTGCTAATTCCATTTAAAGTACATTATCTCATCATCGTCCCCCATCAGGTAGGTGTTTTTTGAGAGTTGCATGGGTTGCAATTGGAAAGGGGTTTTTCTACCCTTGAACTCATGGATATTTGTTGTAATTAACACAAGGCATTCATGAGGAATTGGGATCTCAACCCCAATAAGGAAGACCTGGGAGGGTTTTCCAGCTTACCATAGTTGAGGGTTATGGAATTTGAAACAAAATAGTGGGAGACACAATTAGATGCAAAAGTCCTTATCTAATTATGAATATCATCATGAGTGGTATGCATATAGTTGTTCTTTATTTAATATAGATTTTATATTATGGCTTCTACTCTTTCACTATGGGGCATCATGGATGCCAACAAGTTGACCTGTCTGAATTATATGGACTAGTTGAGGAACCTGAGGATTGTATTAGCTTAGGAAAAGCTTGCCTATATCATCGATTCTCCTGACGCAGATCCGGTAGGAGAGGATGCTATTGAGGAGGAAAGGGTGTTGACCCCATAAGTAATTTTGATGATAACCAAACATTGGAGCATGTACATTCATTACTGACAACTCTTCAAGTGTTTGACAAGTTTTTGTAGGATGAATAACATGTTCAACCTTTAATTCCTACACTTCTGGTTTCTTCATTGAGTTGTATTGTAAATATTTTTGTAAAGAAGAACCCAATCAAAATACTAAGAAAAATCAGTTTAAAAGGGTTACTTCTATGAGTATGTGTGCGCCATGAATTTTAGTTTGAGTTGGTTTGTATAAAATTATAAATGAGTTGGTGAGAGTTCTCTTTAAGTTCAATTATAAAAATCCTGAAGAAGACGCTCGAGCCGACCCCAAGTGAAGAAGAGCCGACTCTGCTTACGAGCACGCAGCAAGGATTCTAGAATGCAGCAATCCGAGCCGACTCGATGGAAAGCGAGCCAACTCCAGTGAATCCGAGTCGACTGGAATCAGTCCAAGCCGACTCCTTCAGAGTCCATTTTCTGAAGATTTCTGAGAATAGCCAGGCGAGCTGACCCGATCCAAAAAGAGCCGACTCTGCCAGACGTAATTCTGAAAGCCTAAGAAAGCGAGCTAACCCAAATTGCATGAAGCCAACTCTTCCAAAGTAAGGTTTTTCGAACCTGAGAAGAAGAGCCGACCCAAGCTGAAAAGAGTCGACTCCTCGAGTTCAAGATTTTCAAGATTCAAGTTCGATCCAACCCGAGTGACAAAGAGCCGACTCATCCAGAGTGATGTTTTGTGCCCTGAGACAAAGAGTTGACTGCATTGAAGAAATGGTGACTCGACCTATCGACTCAAAGGATCCGAGCCGACTCGAATGATGCTTTCAGGTATCCAACGGCTAGTTTTAGAATTTGTTTTTGAATGCTAAAAGGTGCTCCAATGGTCAAAAATCATTTCCCAATGGTCTACAATGGCTAGAATTGCCTTGGGATGATAAAAGACTTTAAATTTTAAGGATTTGAACCTTCTTGTAATAATGATTTAGAGAGTTCTTCAAAGAAAGAGAGCTTCATTGAATATCCTACCCACCAATAGCAAAAGAGCACAAGAGCATTCAAGTCAAGCTTTTAAATCTTCACCAACTCCAATTTGAAGCTTGAAGCAACTTTAGGAAGAAGCCACTAAAGTCAATAAAAGCTTATTCAAGTGCATTCAAGTGGACTTCCAACAAGCTACACCGGTAACTATCTGATAAATTGAGTTTGTCATTCTTGTTGCATTTAATTTTCAATTCAATCTTTGAATTGTTGAGTTATTGGTGAGCCCAGTTGAAAAACCAAATAGGTTCTTGGTAAGCCTTGTTAAAACCAAGGGTTAGGTTCTTAGTGATCCTGTGAAAACCAAGTTGGGTTTCTTTGGTGAGCCTGTCAAAACTAAAGGGTGTTGGGTTTTCTTTGGTGATCCCATAAAATCAAAGTGTACGGGTTCTTAGATTGTGATCCTATAAAATAATCTTACTGTATTCGGGTGTGAATATAGTAGAAATTCCAAGTGGCATCTTGGGTAGTGGATGTAGGAGCTTGGTTGCTCATAACCACTATAAATTTGGTGTTTGTGTTGTGCTTTCTTGACTCTGTTTAGCTTCTGCATTTTATAATTCTATCATAGCACCTACCACTTGCAAAGGATTTTGAATAGCATATTACTTGCTTCAATTTTTTAAAAGACCCAATTCACCCCCCCTCTTGGGTAGCCACTTGGGCAACAGCTGGTATCAAAGCAGTGTCTCTGATTATCTTAGAGTAAAGATTAATGGCTCATCCAATGAGTACTTCCTTGGTGGAAGGCCAATCAACTAATAGACCTCCACTCTTCACTGGCATAAATTATGCATATTAAAAAGCTAGAATGAAGATCTATATTCAAGCAGTTGATTTTCAGTTATGGAAGGTCATTCTAAAGGGTCCTTATATCCCCATGGTTAAAATTGATGGCGTGGATGTTCCTAAACCTGAAGAGGATTGGGACGAACATGACATGAAGATGGGAGAGTTAAATGCCAAAGCCATGAACTTGTTAATACTGTGCTTTGGATAGTAATGAGTTTAATCGAATTTCAATTTGCTCTTTGGCAAAAGAAATTTGGGATAAACTCGAAGTGACCCATGAAGGAACTTCACAAGTGAAGTCTTCTTAATCTTCTTGTACATAGTTATGAATTATTTAAGATTGAACCAAATGAAATAATCTCTGCCATGTTTTCACATTTCACTGATATTATTAATGGCTTAAAAAGTCTTGGCAGGGTATATACTAATGCTAATCTAGTGTAGAAGATTCTAAGATCTCTTCCGGATAAGTGGAATCCGAAAGTGACTACCATCTAGGAAGCAAAAGATTTGAATACTTTATTGCTGGATGAACTGCTAGGATCTCTTATCACACATGAACTGACCATGCAGCACCGAACTGAAGATGATCAAAAGAAAAAGAAATCTATCGTCTTTAAAGATGTCATGGATTCTAAAAGGGATGAAGAATCGAAAGAAGAGAGCTCCTCTACTGAAAGCAACATGGAAGACGAAGATGTTGCCATGGTCGTCAGAAAATTTATAAAGTTCTTAGGAAGAAAGAAATGAAGATATTTTAGAAAGTTCCACAAGAGCAAAGAGTTCAGTAAGGAGAAGGACAAGGAAAAGGAGAAAGAAAAGGAAGTGCCCACATGTTATGAGTGCAAAAAGCCAGGGCACATTAGACCAGATTGCCCTCTACTAAAAAAAGGATTTAAGAAAAAGAAAAAGAAAGCAATGGTAGTGACGTGGAGCGACAGCAAAACATCCTCATGAAATGAAGAAGAAGAGGCTCCAAAATCTGTGAATCTTTATTTAATGGATCTCGAAAATGAGGTATTATCTCCTAAGCTTCAAATTGAATTTACTTATGATGAACTGAACTCAGCATTTCATGACTTATCAATTCAAGAAAGCTGGGGTTAAAATTAAGTCTTTAAAGAAACAAAACGATGTTTTATTAAAAGACAAGGATGAAATTTTTGAAAAGAATAACATTTTGCAAGGAAAATTTGATAACCTTTCTGAAAATGTTATAGTCTTGAACAATGAAAAAATTATTTTATTTGAGACAAACAATGTTTTAGTTGCCGAAAATACTGATTTAAAAAAGAAGGTTGAAAAGCTTAAGCCTTTAGTAGAAAAGATGACCTTGACTTCAAATAAGCTTGAGCTAATTTTGAAAGAACAAAAAGACTCAAAAAATAAAGCTGGAATTGGATTTAATGCTATAAATGCTAGAATTGAAAAAGGTTTCCCATTGAAATTAATTTCAAACAGCCTGAAATATGTTCCTAAGAATACTATACAAAAATCCTTCAAATCAAGTATTCCTGTTCCTGCATTGGTTATAGCTTCAGAGCATGCATCATTCAAAAATAACAAAATTATTTGTTATACATGTCATAGATTAGTACATAAATCTTGTCAATGCAATTCCTTGAAAAACTCCATGATTAGTGCATTGAAATATAGAACCATTTGGGTTCCAAAAGGAACCAATGTAGCTAACCCGAAAGGACCCAAGTTAACTTGGGTACCTAAAATCACTCCTTAATTATTTTGTAGGATTGTCTTGTAGCTCAAAAATCAAAGAAAAGATGGTATCTTGACAGTGGTTATTCAAGGCATATGACGGGTAACAAGGATCAGTTTATCACTCCACAAATGAAAGAAGGAGGATTAGTTACCTTTGGAGATAATGGCAAGGGGAGAATAATCAGAATCGGTAAGATTAAGATAACCTCCTATACTTCTATTGAAGATGTGCTGCTAGTAGATAAATTGAAGCATAATTTATTGAGTATTAGTCAATTATGTGATAAAGGCTTCAAAGTTATCTTTAAATCATCTATGTGTATAGTAACTAACTCTCTTGACTCTAGCAACAAATTCATCGACCACAGACTCGGAAATATTTATGTGATAGATCTGAATAATCTAGCCATATCTAGTAGTTCTAGTTTAGTAGCAATGAATGCTAAGACCAAGGAGTCATGTTTATTATGGTATAGATGATTAGGTCATTCTAGCATGCATACTATTGCCAAATTAATCTCAAAAAATCTAGTTAGAGGTTTGCCTCATTTTAAAGTTGATTTTGATTATGTATGTAATGCTTGTCAATTAGGCAAACAAACTAAGGGGAGCTTTAAATCAAAAAATGTTATTTCAACAACTAGACCCCTTGAGCTACTTCACATGAACTTATTTGGACCAACTAGGACCACAAGCCTAGGAGGTATGAAATATGGCCTTGTAATTGTAGATAACTTTTCTAGGTTCACATGGGTATTATTTATTACACATAAAGATGAAACTTTTGATGTGTTTCGAAAATTTCATAAAAATGTTTCAAATAAGAAAAATCTTTCTGTTATTTCTATTAGAAGTGATCATGGAACTGAATTTCAAAATCAATTCTTTGATGAATATTGCACTGAGCATGACATTGATCACAACTTCTCTGCTCTTAGAACACCACAACAAAATGGTGTTGTAGAAAGAAAAAATAGGACTTTGGAAGAAATGGCCCAAACAATATTGTGTGAAGGTAATCTTCCAAGGTACTTTTGGGTAGAAGTCGTGAACACTGCCTATTATATACTAAATTGAGTTTTGATGAGACCAATTTCAAAGAAAACCCCCTATGAGCTTTGGAATGGAAGAAAACCAAATATTAATTATTTTCATATTTTGGATGTAAATGCTTTGTGTTAAATAATGGTAAGGATAATCTAGGAAAGTTTGATGCAAAATCTGATGAATCTATATTTTTTGGTTATTCATTACATAGCAAAGTATATAGAGTGTTTAACAAGAGGACTCTTACTGTAGAGGAGTCAATTCATATTGTCTTTGATGAAGCTAACCCCTCATCATCTAGAAAAGATGAGTGCATAGATAATGATGCAGGTACACTACAAAAAGAAATGGAAGATCTAAACATTCAGGACAAACCAACACAAGATGGAAGTGAGATGGTAAGTAAGGATCATATTGATCTACCAAGAGAATGGAGGTATGTAACTTCACATCCTAAAGATTTAATCATTGGTGATCCTTCTCATGGTGTTAGGACCAGGTCAGCACATAGAGATGCACATGACTACCTAGTATTTGTCTCTCAAATTGAACCACATAGCTTAGAAGAGGCTGAAAATGATCATAACTGGATGATGGCCATGCATGATGAATTAAACTAGATTGAAAGGAATAATGTTTGGACACTAGTTAGTAGATCTATAGACCATCTAATAATAGAAACCAAATGGGTCTATAGGAACACACTAGATGAAAATGGTAAAGTAATAAGGAATAAAGCAAGGTTAGTAGCAAATGAATTCAATCAAGAAGAAGATATCGATTTTGATAAAACTTATGCACCTATAGCAAAACCTGAGATCATTAGATTACTTCTTGCATTTGCTTGCTACATGAACTTTAAACTTTTTAAAAGAATGTTAAAAGTACTTTTTTAAATGGATTACTTCTGGACAAGTATTTGAAAATCATGCTTTTTCAAATCATGTGTTTAAGTTGAACAAAGTTTTATATGATTTGAAACAAGCACCTAGGGCCTGGTATGACAGATTGAACATGCTTTTACTCGAAAATGATTTCAAAAGAGGAAATGTTGACAATGTTCTTTTTATTAAGAACAAAAGAAATGACATGTTAGTTGTACAAATATACATTAATGATATTATCTTGGTACATCTAATGAAAATTTTCGTGAAGAATTTACTAAGCTAATGCAGGATGAGTTTGAAATGAACTTTATGGGTGAATTCAACCACTTCCTGGGTTTACAAGTCAAACAAATGAAGGAAGGAGTCTTTATACACCAAGCCAAGTACATCAAGGAATTAATCAAGAAATTTGGCAGGGAAACAAGCAAAGAGGCTAGTACACCCATGAGTCCTACCTGCAGGCTAGATAAAGATGAAAATGGATCCAATGTTGACCAAAAGCTATACAAAGGTATGATCGGATTTCTTTTATATTCGACAGCCAGTAGGCCTGATATCTTGTACAGTGTATGTGTCTATGCTAGATTTCAAGGTAATTCTAAAAAAAAACATATGTTTGCTATTAAAAGAATTCTCAAATATTTGAAAGGTATAAGTAACTTAGGTCTTTGATATTCTAAAGAATCATCTTTGAATTTAATTGATTTTTCTAAGGCTGACTATGCTAGCTACAAAATTTATAGAAAGACACATTAAAATTAAGCACCATTTTATAAGAGAACATGTTTTGAATATTGATATTACTCTTGAATTTGTGCCGACTAAAAACCAACTTGATGCCTTCACCAAACCATTGAATTTAGATAGGTTTGCAATAATTAGAAATGAACTAGGATTATGTGATCCTACCTAGAAATAACTCCAGAGTCTTAAGGACAATATATCTAGATATCCTTCTAATCCAAATCCCAAAATTTCATGAGCCTTAATTGAAATACAAAAATTATTGTTTTTGCTCCCTTTGCTCGAGTCAACTCAAGCAGATAAGCTGTTGGTCGAGCCGTCTCTTTTTAGTTCGAGCCGTAGGGTTTTGTTTTTACCTTCCTTACTCCTAAACCCTATTCCATTCCCTTCAAGAAACTTTTCGAACTGCTCCAAACTTCCAAAAACTTCTTCTAAACTCAATTTCTTTGCAATGGCACCAAGGAGAGTAGTTGGGAAGAAATCTGGGAAAGCGAGTGATCCGGCTCCACAAGAATGAAGAATGAAATTCTGAGAAGATAATGTCTCCCTGAATGAACCACAGCCTGAGGAAGAAGCAAGTCCGGTTTCTCCAAGCCACCAAGTGTCCCTAAGTATGCGTCCAATCACTACTGGCCGACACATTTTATTCGAATATCTAAGGGAAATTGGTTTTGTGATTGGAGATCTTATTGAGAATCAGGGTTGGAGGAATTTATGTTCACTGGACATTAAGACCTATCCAAACCTAGTAAGAACATTCTACGAAAACTTGAGGTTTGAGGAAAATTTCATTGAATCCTCAGTTAAAAGGAAGAGAATAATCATTTCTGCCTAAATCCTAGGAAATATTTTGGATATGCCTTCTGAAGACACAGAATATCTTGTACTGAAGGACAGAACAAAGGCTTTGCAGACTATTTTGGAAAGAGCTGAGGTAAATGAGATTGGGATTCTCAAGGCAAATATGTTGTCAATTGAGATGAGACTCCTACATAACGTCATTAGCCGAATCTTCTTACCTAGAACAGGTCGATTTGACTGGGTAAGTGAAAGGGATTTATGTTTTATGGAGCACTTAATTAATGGAGAAAAGATCAATTTGCCTGCAATTATGATTATCCAAATGGAGGCAATTAGGAAAGTTAAAGCCTGTTTACCATATGGAATAGTCCTCACAATCTTCTTTCAAAGAGCAAGTTTAAATTTGATAAAAGAAGACAGTAAGGCATTACTCCACACTGACACATACACAGCCAAGACCCTTCAGAGAATGGGATACTTATTAATAGACGGTACCTGGAAAAAGAAAACTGACACACCTACAGTTGAAGAGACTGAAGAAGCCCAAGAACAAATGGAAGATGTGGTTGGAGAAGGCACCACAATGGATATCCCTGAGCCACAGCCACAGCAGGAATTCCCTATCCAGATGGACTTTGTTACTTCTCTTCCAGATATTTCCATTTCTGACTTGCCCGACATGCCACATAGTACACATATCTTTGATCAGGCTATAGACATTCTAAGTCATGATCAAGCTGCTACTGCTCCTACTTTGAACACTTCAATGATACAAGACTTTTTGGTACAACAAATGAATAGTATGTCTGAATCCATTAAGTCTTCTATGGATGAGATGTTTGGAGTATTTCAAAAATCAGTTGATGATAAGCTAACCCAGTTTGGAGAATAAATAAATGAGTTAAAAGGAAGAATTGATAATATTGAAACCTCCAAAGCTACAACAACCAGTACAACTGGCACAACTGTGACAGATGTTCAACCAATTCTTCAATTAATTACAACAAGTTCAGACTCTATCAAAAGCTCAGTCAGTCAAATCCTTGAAGCCTACAGAACAGAGATGGATAACCTAAGAATCAGAATGGGATCACTTGAGGCAGGAAAAAGAATGGAAGACAATTATACAAAAGGAATTGGTATAATTAGGAGTGGATTTGGAAGACTGTGAGGTTCAGCTGAAGCATTTACAAATGTTCAAGCTTTAGAAATGCTTACTCTACAAAAAGAAATAGCAGTAATCAAAGAAGGAATGGAAGACTTGGTATCTTCTAGAAGTGTGAAGAAAGTTGAAGCCGAATTGAAGTTAATGAGTAGCTTTCTGTGGAAAATGATGGGCAAGATTAAAGACATCCTAGTTACTCTCAAAACTCCTTCTAAATCCTTTCCTAGTCACTCAGGCCATCCAAGATAACCTGCTCCACACATTAGGACACCTGGATCTTATAATATTTTACAATTCATTGATCTTATTGCTTCTCTACCTCTTGGAATTCAGATCCCTGGCCAAACTTCTTCAAAACCTAGCATAGATGTAGACAGTGACTAAATGTATTACCTTTTTTGTACTTTGTACTGCACCTTTGAAATGGAATGAAGTACACCTTTTGCCTCACAAATTCTTCAATTTCTCTATGTATTGAATGTTTGATTGCTCTTACCATGATTAATATTTTAATTAGAATTTCAAGATAAATTTGAGAAAGTGAAATTATCTCAAACAATTTTGAACACTTTCTCAATCTATTTTACTTTCTCAATCTATTTCTTACTCTACCTTTTTGATTGATTGACAAAAAGGGGGAGATTGGTATAATGTATTGCATGGAGAAAGTACTGCATGAAAAAGATAAAATAAAACACAATACAACATTGATATTTCAAAGCTTCGATACATATGTGCTACATGTTGCTCTAATGCTTGAAAAAGAACATGTATTGATATCTCAAGCTTTGATTCTTTAAGTTCTAAAGTTTAAAGCTTTGAATTACAGTTTTTTTTACAAGTTCTGATACATAATGACTCTGATACAAAATGTTTTACACTTCAACATTTGTTAGCTCTATTGTTCAAAGTTTTTGAGCTTTGAAATGTAAAACTGGGTGAAAAGTTTGCTAAAACATGGAGTATTTTATTGAGGGGGAGATTATCTCGCTAAGCCCTAATTCTCCTCTCATTGTTTGGCACTAATTGAAGTCAATTTGCTCTACTTGTTCATATACTCTCGCAAATACTGTTATACAAGTAATTGTAAAGTTTTTTATCAATTTTTCATGTCCAATGTTTTGTCATCATCAAAAAGGAGGAGATTGTTGACCCTATAAGTGATTTTGATGATAACTAAACATTGGAGCATGTACATTCATTACTGACAACTCTTCAAGTATTTGACAAGTTTTAGTAGGATGAATAACACGTTCAACCTTTAATTCCTACACTTCTGATTTCTCGATTGAGTTGTGTTGTAAATATTTTTGTAAAGAAAAATCCAATCAAAATACTAAGAAAAATCAGTTTAAAAGGGTTACTTCTATGAGTATGTGTGTGCCATGAATTTTAGTTTGAGTTGGTTTATGTAAAATTGTAAATGAGTTGGTGAGAGTTCTCTTTAAGTTCAATTATAAAAATCCTGAAGAAGACACTCGAGCTGACCCCAAGTGAAGAAGAGTCGACTCTGCTTACGGGCACGCAGCAAGGATTCTAGAACGTAGCAATCCGAGCCAACTCGATAGAAAGCGAGCCAACTCCAGTGAATCTGAGTCGACTAGAATTAGTCTGAGCTGACTCCTCTAGAGTCCATTTTCTAAAGATTTCTGAGAAGAGCCAAGCAAGCAGACCCGAACTAAAAAGAGCTGACTTTGCTGGACCTAATTCTAAAAGCCTGAGAAAGCGAGCCGACCCGAATTGCATCGAGCTGACTCTTCTATAGTAAGGTTTTTTGAATCTGAGAAGAAGAGCTGACCCAAGCTAAAAAGAGCCGACTCCTCGAGTTCAAGATTTTCAAGATTCAAGTTCAAGCTGACCCGAGTGACAAAGAACCGACTCATCCTGAGTGAAGTTTTGTGCCCTGAGACAAAGAGCTGACTGCATTGAAGAAATGGCAACTCAACCTATTGACTCGAAGGATCCGAGCCAACTCGAATGATGCTTTCAGGTATCCAACATCTAGTTCTTGAATTTGTTTTTGAATGCTAAAAGGTTCTCCAACGGTCAAAAATCATTTCTCAATGATCTACAATGGCTAGAATTACCTTGGGATGATGAAAGACTTTAAATTTGAAGGATTTGAACCTTCTTGCAATAATGATTTAGAGAGTTCTTCAAAGAAAGAGAGCTTCATTGAATATCCTACCCACCAACAGCAAAGAGCATAAGAGTATTTATGTCAAGCTTTCAAGTCTTCACCAACTCTAATTTGAAGCTTGAAGTAACTTTAGGAAGAAGCCAATAAGGTCATTAAAGCTTATTCAAGTGCATTCAAGTGAACTTCCAAGAAGCTGCACCGGCAGCTATCCGACAAATTGAGCTTGTCATTCTTGTTACATTTAATTTTCAATTCAGTCTTTGAATTGTTGGGTTATTGGTGAGCCTGATTGAAAAACCAAATAGGTTCTTGGTGAGCCTTGTTAAAACCAAGGATTAGGTTCTTGGTGATCCTGTGAAAACCAAGTTGGGTTTCTTTGGTGAGCCTGTCGAAACCAAAGGGTGTTGGGTTTTCTTTGGTGATCCTATAAAACCAAAGTGTAGAGGTTCTTGGATTATGATCTTGTAAAACAATCCTACTGTATTCGGGTGTGAATATAGTGGAAATCCCAAGTGACATCTTGGGTAGTGGATGTAGGAGCTGGGTTGCTCCGAACCACTATAAATTTGGTGTATTTGTGTTAATCTTTCTTGACTCTGTTTAGCTTCTGCATTTTATAATTCTATCACAGCACCCACCACTTGCAAAGGATTTTGAATAGCACATTATATGCTTCAATTTTTTAAAAGACCCAATTCACCCCCCCTCTTGGGTTGCCACCTGGACAATAAAGGGCAACATATAAAATATGGCAGAATGATAGTATGACTGTCAAGTGCATCATGTTGGTCTCTATGAGCAATGAGTTGCAGAGGCAACATGAGAAAATAGAACCTCAGTCCATATTGCTCAATCTTAAAGAGCTTTATGGAGAGCATAGTCAAACTACTTGATATGAGACATCGACGTAGTTGCTCCAAGCATGCATGAGTGAGTGCTCTTCTATTCAGGCACATGTCCTCAAGATGATTGACCTGATCACTCAATTAGGTCAACTAAGGTTTATGATGAATGGAGAGCTTAATCAGGACTTAATCTTGCAGTCATTCTTAGATTCCTTCTCGTAGTTTGTCATGAATTATCATATGAACAAATTGAATATGTCATTGCCTGGGCTGCTGAATATGCTCAAGATAGTAAAGAGCCACTTCAAAGGTGATAAGGCTCAGCTTCTTCTAGTTGATGGAAAGAAGAAGCAGGCAATGAGAAGGGTTCAAAGAGGAAGAGGAACCCTAAGAGTAGCTTCTAGAGGAGGAAGAAGTTGAGGAAGCCCTTTGTTGATGGGACCTGCTATCACTGTGGGAAGCAAGGGCACTGGAAGAAGTATTGCAAGTTATATCTTACAGTCTAAAGCAGGATGCTGGTAGAGCATTTAAAAGTTTGTACATGATACAAACAAACTTGTCATTGAGTTCTTCAGTTTCTAGTTCATGGGTAATGGATACCGTATGTAGGTCTCACATCTGCAAGTCATTGCAAGGATTACAAAGACCTAGGAGCTTGAAAAGGAATGATATCGAGCTGTTCGGCACGAGTGGTGAACCCATTTAGGTTGAAGCTATTGGCACCTATATGTTGTTATTGCCATTGGATAATATTCTTGAAGTAAAAGATTATTATTATGTACCCAACATTATGAGGATTATTATTTCTGTACCTTTATTATTGAAACAAGGTTATGAAATAAATTTGACGAGCCATAGATGCTCAATTTTTTTTTCAAAGAAATTCTTTGGTTGTGGTACATTTTTTAACGATCTTTTGATTTTATCACTCAATGATGAGGTTATACTTATTGAAAACAAGAAAAGAAAGAGAGATGATGTGAATGTCACTTATCTCTAGCATTGCCATTAGGGTCATATCAGTAAATTCAGGATAAACAAGTTGTACAAAGATAATTTCTTTGAACCTTTTGACTATGAATCATTACAAACTTGTGAGTCCTATTTCATGGGTAAAATGACCAAGTGTCCATTCACTAGACATGAAGAAAGGGCAACTGAGTTGTTAGGTTTAGTATACATAGATGTGTCTGGTCCTATGACAACCCATGCCAGAAAAGGATACTCTTATTTCATCGGTTTTACTAATAATTTATCAATATTCAGATATGTGTATCTTATGAAACACAAGTCTGAAGCCTTTAATAAATTCAAAGAGTACAAAGTGAGGTTGAAAAATAAATTGGGCATAGTATAAAAATCCTTCGATCTGATCGAGGAGGAGAATGCTTGTCTAGTAAATTTCTTGATCATCTTAAAGATAAAGGTATTCTTTTTAAATGGAACCTCTATACACACCATAGTTAAATGGTTTAGTGAAAAGGAGGAATTGTACCTTATTGGATATGGTACAGTCCATGATGTGCTTCATGAATCTTCTAGTATCCTTCTAGGGTTATGCCCTAGATATTGCTGCTTACATACTGAATTGGGTGCCATCGAAGGTAGTTAAAAGCACTCCATATGAATTATAGAAAGGGAAAAGTCCAAGTCTTATGTATTTTAAAATTTGGGGTTGTCCTGCATATGTCAAGAATGTTTTTGGACATAAGCTAAGTGCGAGGGCCGATAAGTGCAGGTTTGTAGGTTATCCTAAAGAAGGTATGGAATATGTTTTCTACCACCCTATTGAGCAAAACGTCTTTGTCAGTAGGCATGTCACATTCTTGGAAAAGGAGTTTATCCAAGAAGGGGGTAGTGGGAGATATTTGAGCTTGAAGAAGTTCAACTTACACTTGAAGCAATTCCTCAACCAGATATTTCTAAGGTTCAAGAACAACCACAACACACACCTCCTCGCCGTAGATCAGAGAGAGTGTGAAGTGAACCTCTTAGATATGGCTTTGTCATTGGGAATGACAATGAAGCTAGTATTATATAAGATGATGATCCTGTGACCTATACGGAAGCTATCATAAGTAAAGACTCTGATAAATGGCTGGAAGCCATGAAATTCGAGATGGACTACATGTATTCAAATCAGGTTTGGACATTAGTTGATCCACTTGAGGGAGTAAATCCAATTGGGTATAAATGGATTTTCAAGAGGAAGATAGGAGCAGATGGTCAAGTAGAGACCTACAAGGCCAGGCTGGTGGAAAAAGGTTTCAGACAAAGACATGGTATTGACTATGATGAAACTTTTTCACCAGTAGCCATATTCAAGTCCATTCGAATGTTGCTTGCCATAGCTGCATACTATGACTATGAGATCTGCTAGATAGATGTAAAGACTGCTTTCCTTAATAGATATCTTAAGGAAGAAGTCTATATGTCACAGCTAGAGGGGTTTGTCTCAAGTGAGAGACCAAACCAAGTATGTAAGCTTAAGAAATTCATTTATGGATTGAAGCAAACATCGAGGAGTTGGAACATCCACTTTGATAAAATGATCAAAAAGTTTGGTTTCATCAAGAATGTGGATGAACCGTGTATGCATAAGAAGACAAGTGGGAGTGCCCTTGTTTTCTTTGTTTTGTATGTTGATGACATACTCATCGTTGGGAATGATATACCAATGTTGCAATCGATTAAGTCTTGGCTATCAAAGAAGTTTTTCATGAAGGACTTGGAAGAGGCATCCTATATACTAGGTATAAAGATCTGTAGAGATAGATCTAAGAGGATGCTAGGCTCATCTCAATCTAGGTACATTGACTTAGTGTTAAAGAGATTCAACATAGAGGAAAGTAAGAGAGATTACTTGCCTATGAGTCAAGGCATACATCTCTCCAAAATGATATCTTCTAGGACACCAGAAGATAGAGAGAGGAAGAGTTTGATTCCTTATGCTTCAGTTATAGAATTAATTATATTTGCCATGTTATGTACCAAGCCTAATGTTGTTTATGCCTTGGGCATAGTAAGTAGGTTCTAGGCTGATCCATGGGAGGATTATTGGAAAGCTATGAAAAACATTCTTAAATATCTAAGAAGAACTAAAGATATTTTTTTAATATATGGTGGATCAGAGTTGAAACTAGAAGGGTATACTGATTCTAGTTTTCAATCAAATCTAGATGATAGCAAATCCATATTAGGGTATGTCTTTACCCTATATGGAAGTGCAGTAAATTAGAAAGTACAAAGCGACAAACTATAGCTGATTCAATCACTAAAACAGAGTACATAGCTGCAAGTGAAGCCACAAAAGAAGCTATGTGGATGAAGAAACTCATCATGGAATTGGGTATGGTTCCTTCTATACAACAACCGGTGTCACTTTATTCTGATAATACCGGGGCTATTGTATAAGCGAAGGAACCAAGGTCTCATCAAAAATCCAAGCACATCCTAAAATGCTTCCACCTCATTCGAGAGATCATACAAAGAAAGATGTTGTCATCGAACGAGTAGATATTAAGAACAACATAGCAGACCTATTCAATAAAGCACTACCACAGTAGTAGTTTGATCATAACTTAGATTATATGGGTGTAAGATATAAGGGTGATTGGCTTTAGTGCAAGTGGGAGATTAAAAGAATTATGCCCTAAAAGCCAATCTTTGTACAGGCATTTCTATAATCTTCCAACTCCTGTATGATATTATTTATTAATAAAAGATAATTGTTGATTCATCATACTACTGCATCTTATCAAAATTATGATAAACCCACATATTAGAATAATTGAATTAGGATTATGATGGAGATCATAATAGTGAGATCTAAGTTCTTATAAATCCTAATCTAAAATATTTCTAGTCATTGGATCATCGATTCAGGGATTGATGTTTCCAGAAAGACTAGCACATCCTATGTATGCTCAATGAAGAGCATGGTTGGTCTCACAGCCACTTATGTAGGGACACTAATACAAGGATGTGGGTGCTCAATAGGATACAAGTTCATTGAACTAATCCATCTTATGAATATCTTATGGAGGTCTTACTACTTGTCAAAAGATGGTTCTCATAGTGGGAGTTGTGCAAGTGATTCCTAGACCTGAGATCACCATAGTTTGTTATGCATATAAAGCCATGTTTTGGTTCATACTCATTTATCACAAAAAGTCATGTACGGGGTGTTCTCGGATATGGTGGATTGTGCATGAAGGATGTGAGTGGATCAATAAGGAATCGATCACTCCTAGTAAGAGAAGGACTTATCCCATGTAATCTCTTCAATTATTGACTCAGGAAGTCTTTGATCAAAGCAAGATAAGATTAGAAAGGATTTCTAATCTTTCATCGATCGAGTCTTCATTATCAAATTGAGTTTCAAAAAGACTAAGTGCTAGGATTTGACAATTCTCCATACCCATCACTTATTCGGGATAAAAGGAGATCGAAGGATTAAATTACATGGTAACTTTCATTGAAGGATATTTTGATAATTTTCATCAAATTTTTCATCTTCTAGGTAGGATGACATGCTACTAGACATCAATCAGGTCTTGTAGATTTTCATGAATCAAATTGGTTGGATTCATGAGTCAATTTAGAAATTGGTTCGAATTGGCAACTTGGATCAACTCGATTTGACCTAATTAGGTCAATCAATTTTAATTGGATCAAAATAGCTTGGACTTAGACCTACTGCTGGCAGATGTAGATCCCAAAGAGTCACACACACTAGGAAATTGCTAAGGAAGTTAATTGGATTTTGGTTAGGGTCATTGGATCCTAACAGGCTAGCTAATTTATATACTAACATATGCATGCTAGCCTAACTACTAACCCAATTGGATTGGATCAATTTGCTTGCTATTTGGGCTAAATAATTTAAGTGAAACTTAGATTGGGTTGATTCCTAATTGGAGCAGTATTTATATATATTTATCTAAAACTTATTAAACATTTTCCATGGATTATGGAAGAGTCCAAATAGGATTGGACTCTTGGTGCCATATTGGCATGTGCTAAGATTAACAGACGTAGAATGACCAAGAGTCCTTCTACCACTTTATCACCTATTCTAGATAAGTGCTAGGCCTCTCTCCCTTATCCCCACACCCATTTGGATTTGGTTTAAATGATGAAAACATGGCATTTGGCATGGAAAAGGTGGCATGCAAAATGAAGGGACACGTCCCTTCATGTTTAGTGCACAATCATAAATCCAGAAGTCCTTCTGCTTGAAGTCATCTAGTTCTTTGATACATCCTTTGGGATCCCATGTCCCTTAGCCATATTTTGATCGGTAATTTGTCACATGGCAAGTGAAAAAATTGCTAGAAAATTGAAGAGACACATATATGTCTCCTAGCATAGTGATATGACATATCAGGATAAAACCTTTCACCCAAGGGACTCCTTTTGCTTGAAGGGTCTTATCTGATCATTAGAAAATCATATCAAGGGATGAAGAAAAGGTTTATCAGGCACCCCCTCACTCATTATATATAGGCATCGATATTCTAATGCCAAGACATTTGAAAGAAATCCTTTCTATCTCTCTTCGTTCTTTTAGGACATAAAGTCTTCTTTAAGACAAGGCTTGTTATTTTAAGATAATAGCCTAGGAAGAGATATAGAAAGGATAATTAGATTTTGAGAGAGGATTCAGAGAGATCTCTGAGTGCCCTACAAGAGGGTAGGGGTTCCAGCAAAGAGAGAAAGGCTGCTAAATGAAGAAAGGCTACGGGGAAGAGTCCTAGTCAAATAAGCAAGCTCGATATGAGTGCTTCCTTAGTCTTGTTCCTATGTGGATCACCTCTGGAGGGCATACACTTGTATTCCTTATAAAAACTAAAAAGTATAGCACTACAAGGATTCCTCTATAATCCTAAAGTTATGATTTATTAGTTATTGTAGTCAAGTGGTCCTTGGATCTAGGGTTCTGGTTAATTTGGGTTTCAATAATGAAAATTTTTGAAATCCAATCTTCCACTACATCAGCATGAATCCAACATAAAGTGGGTGTGCTACTAAGGTGGTACCGACTAGTATTCTGCCCAAGCACCTTAGGGGTGGTCGATAGGGCCGCTGATGCCTAGGAGCATAGGAATTAGCCTCTGCCATCATCTACTCAGAGGCTTCTAGTGGAGTGCCTAAGGAGCGATTGGCAGGGCTAGTTGATGCCTTGGGGCATAGAAATTGATCTCTGTATTATCTATTGGAAGGCTTTAGCCATGTGCCTTAAGATCGATTGACAAGGTTCCTGATGCCTTGGGGCATAGGAATTGGCCATTGCAATCATCCACTCGAAGGCTTTTGGCCGACCACCTTAGAGATAGTCAACAAGGCTCACTAATATCATGGGGCATAGGAATTGACCTCTAATGTCATTTGCTTGGAGAATTCTGGCTAAGTGCCTTAGGGGTAGTCGGTAGGACTCTCTAATGCCTTGGGGCTTAGAAATTGGTCTCTACCATCATCCGCTTTGAGACTTTTGACTAAGTACCATAGGGGTGATCGGCAAGGCTCACTAATGCCTTGGGATATAGAAATTAGCCTATACCATCATCTGCTCAGAGGCTTCTAGTTGAGTGCCTTAAGGGTAGTCAGTAGGGCTCACTAATGCCTTGGCCGGCTAGAGTGCATCATGTCCATCCATGCCTGTCTCGGTCGGTATCCTCGATCCAAGTGCATGTTGCCTGACCAGTAGAGTGCTTATACCACCAAGGGTCTTATGTGCCTGATTCGACCATATTTTCTACCAATAGATATCCCTTGCTTTCTAATCTTGGATCTAGCCAGATCAAGGAAGTATTCTGAAATAGAAGGATCAGGGGCATGGGAACCCTTAAATTGGAGGTGCACCATCTACAAGGTGGATTTGAATAGGCAAGGTAATGATGCACTTCACCTTACATTTCTTGATGGTGCTTTGCAAGGCATGCCGTATTTACTTTTGGGTAACTTATAATAGCCTAATTTAGTGTAAATTCATCATGCAATGCCAGTTGAGTACTCCAAAGTTGTTTGGGGCATGTTCGCCTTATTATTTGAAAGAATGAGTATGCCTTTCCATGGTTTCACATTTTGAGCTCGGGATTTCTCTTCTTAGGGCCTCCGGTTATCATCTCCAATTTTGAGCACCAGCCTCTTTCCCATCTCTTGCCGTCCCTCTTGAAGAGTTTGGTGCCTTTGATCCTCCATCTCATCTAAATATTAGGTCAGCTTTCTTTTCCTCGTAGTACTTTTCCTTTCTTTTTAGGTTTTGAGGTAAATGTCGAGCCCTAAGGACCATGGAAGGGAAAGGCACCTAGGAGGGAAGGGGTGAAAGACCTTGATATCCTATGAAAAGAGGATGCTGTGTCAGCTACTGCCGGCCTAAAGCCGAATCCATCTTTGGTGGAAGAGGAGGATCTCTCCCTTATCTAATTGGTGTACTATATGTTGAATGAGTTTGAGTTAGAGCCACTAGGTCCAGTCGCTCGAGCTAATGCCCCACACCCCATTCGTCTTGTAGTGAATGACGAGGTTGTTGGAAGAAATCACCTAGAATTTCATGCAGTAATTTTTTTTAATAATTTATAGCAGAAGAATATCTATTTTAAAATTATTTTAAATATAAAATATGTATTTATACAATTCTAATAAATTCTAAATAGAATCATAATATGATATGCAGTAGAAAATAAAATCAGCATGCATCAATCTACCCAATGCATGCAGTAGATCTAATCCACGAATAATATGAAATCAGATTTCATACCTTATTGCAGGTTGATGATCACCATTATTGATGGCATGTGGTAAGGGTTCTCCGTGTCGCTTCACAGCCACATAGGATGTCCGGCCTCTATGAATCGTCCACACAAAGCTATGATGCGATCAACTTCCTAGACTGCTAGATCCACATGATGGCCACTGGATGGCTGAAAATAAATTATTTCTTGGACTTTCTTGAGCCTCTCAAGAAATCCAGGAAGAGGATGGAGAGATCTAGATCTAAAAACAAGAAGCCAAAAATAAGAAACCCCTTTCTTCTTTTTTTTCTTTTTCTTCTTCCCTCAACCCTACACCGAAGAAGGTTTCTCATGCCAATCTTTCTCACATTTTTTCCATAATTTTTCTACTACCTTTCTCATCAGATTTCATGCCAATTTAAAGCTTCTTTGGTTTCCCAATCCCATAAGAATTCTAAAAAAATTAGGTGTATGGATTAGGATAGGATTAAGTGGACTTTGGATAATATTAGGAAATACTAGCCTAGTTTCACTAGTCTTCATCATTCCACGCCCCACCTTCTTTCAAAAAATATTTTTCATGAATTTATCTCTTAAATCACCGGTACTTGGCCCACTTTTCATCACACATTTCATCTTATTTTTTTTTTTAATGATCGCAAGATTATGATAAGGTTTGAGATTTTAAGACCAAGTAGAGTTAGGATAAGGCAATGAGTTTGATTTCCAGTCAAACTCCTCTCATTTAAATTCAAAACTCATCCTAGATTAAACCAAATTAGATAAGAAAGAGGGAGAGTGTGAAAACATGTTTGATATAAATTCTTCATGAATTTATTCAAATAATTAACCTGGAGAAATCCTAATGGAAACCTAGTTGTTTCTAGTTAAGGGTTTGACCAAGTTTTGACCAAAATTAATTAGGAACCAAAACTAATTTATTTATGACTAATTTAACTAACTTGAACTCAATCTAATTAGGTCCCAATTAGTCTTAATTAAATCTAAAATTAATTGAGCCTAAGTTCGAATCAAACTGTAATTAGAAATCTTTAACAATTAGATCATCAAATAACATAATCAAGTGAATTTTAATTGAACCAAATTCAATTAGAATTGACCTAAATCTCTTCACTTAATCAAATTAAGTCAATTAAAAATCCAATTATTAATTAATCCTCTATAATTAATTAATTATTAATTAATTAATTATTAATTTATAATATTTGTATAGGGTTAATTGTTTATCATATTTATAATTTTATTACTGAATAATTCTTAATCATTAGTCAGCTATCATGATCAGTCAAAAACTTCTATTATGTGTGACCCTATAGGTTCGAATACTAAGTTAGTAGTCTAAGAACCAATTCTTGAACTAATCAATGCAATAATCTAGCAATGGTGCCTGACATTCAAATAGGTCAAATGTTCATGAAGCAATATTCAAGAACCCAAGTATATGGTTTTTATATAATTCATCCCTTTGACCCTAATGCTTAGAATGATTTCAGAGTTAACTACCAACTCCAAATAATATATCCAGATATATCTCAACCTGCTAATTCTTATAACTCTTCACAAGGACTGCCCTGGCCAAGGTCTTCCTAAATTGAAATACAGTAAAGCATTGCCTCCAACATCTTAGTGTGGTCAATTCCATCCTGACTCATCATTGGCTTAACAAGTACTTGACTGCACCTAGTAACCTTCATCACTGGATTAGAAATCTAGGTAGTTTGGCACCTAATTATAATGAGTTGCTTGCAAATCACCAAGGTGATCTCAGGTCAGAGGGATACTTATATTTTGATAGTAGAGTACTCAACAGAGTTGGTCACATTCGGTATAATATACACCTACATTACTTGCATACCATACTAGTATCTCCACACTCCTTGATTATGAGGACAACTAACCCATATGGCATATAATAACCTATGCTTGATAAACAATGTTGTCCTAGATAACAACGTATCATTTGATCATGAACATATTTAAGAACTACTTAATAAATCCTCCTTTATCGAATTGAAGTAATTCGAAAAACTTTATCTTAAAAGAGTCCAATGAAAGATACAAAAAGAGATGAACTATCAAAAAATAACTTTTATTTCACTAATGATTCATATACAAATTATAAAGAGCTCAACCATTTATAATCCAGACGATTGGCTATGGGATACATTTCTTAATAAAGGCACTTGAGGCTAGGCTTAGGTTTCCTCTTTTCTCCTTTGCTCTCGAGGTCCTCCATTTTTATGAGATTTTATATCTGTCCCGACTCCCAATTCCATATGACACATCATAGGGTTCCTGGTTCTCTGCTCCCTAATCGAAATCTAGCCGATCCTTTCTTTATTTTGAACCTTTTTTAAAACCAAGATTCATCCTTATGGCAAGTTATGGTGGTACTTTACTACCCAAAAGGGGATAGAACCATTGATCAAAGCTGCATTGATTGCCATTAAGGATGGAAGGAGTATTTTTTGTTCATCTCCTATCCATATTCAAATAGTTAGGATCTGTCGAACTAGTGTCTACCGAACTGGGGTCAGCCAAATGTTTCCATCTTAGGTCCCTTGGAGCTTAGTGATGAGGAGGAAAGTCTCTTTGCAATTATCAAAGCCTTTTTAGCCCCTCGACTATAGGTCCTTTTATCAAAGGAGTCTGGTGGGGACACCAGGATCAGACACAGATCACTGAATCCCATATGGTTTACTTAGTCATGTATCAAAGTTTTGAGAATTTTGTAATTAGTTAAGATTGAGTCCTATAATAAGTTGAGGTTAGTTGATTTGTCTCAACCCTCAACCTAGTCAGTATCGAGTCTTGTACTTTAGCCATGAGTCCAGTATATATCCAAGTTTTTTACAAGAGAAGAGGTTATCCTATTTTGGAGTTCCACCAGGTCACATCCAGGAGTCAGAGGCCATACATCAGCCAATTAGATTTTGTATGACAACCAGGATCCAAGATGCTTCCAGAAATCCTGATTCTTTCTAGATGTCCTCCAGATATCCAGATTCCTCCCCAGATGCTAGAGTATATTCCCAAACCAGGGCATCCATGATTTTAGAGGTCCACCTGCATCCTAGCCCAAAGAAATCAAGTCCAGGTGACAAGCCCAAACTCTTAAGAAGCAAGATACCAGGAAATATTCCTACTACCAGGCTACCAGGCCACCCCAACTTCCAAAGGCCCAAGCCCCTTTGGGCTGGCCCCTTGCTGCTCCTAGAAGCCCAACACGCCCCCTAGGCATCCTTGAAGTGTTGACCAAGTCCAAGCCTAAGTGAAGAAGGAGAAGACTAATCCTATTCTAACCTAGTTAGGATTCCTAATCCTTTTAAGCCTTGTAATTCTAACCTAGCTAGGAAAGGACTTGTAGTCTAACTAGGAAGATGACTTGTAACCTAAGTGTAACCCTAGTTAGAGAGGGCATAGGAACTCTATAAATACCCCACCTCTCTTCCTCTTGTAATCATCTCTTTCTTATGAATACAACTTGCTAAAATTTTGAGTCATTGCCTTGTGTTGGTGTTTTTGTTTTGGTTCTTTACTTTGAGTGCTCTCCTTGTGTGCCCTAGACGAATCCCTGCTGCCCTAGCATTTTTTTGCATCCTTGGAGATCAGCCACGCCCAATGAAAGGAGCCCTAGCTATCGTCTAAGACAAGGAGCTTCTTCCTCCCTGACTACCATCTCCTAACCCTAATCCCAATTCTTTCAACACCCTAGTTCCTTCTCTCTTTTTTTATTTGCTATTTTGATTGACCTTGATGCTTGCAGGATCCCCGAGGTGTTTCACCTCCTCAAAGGAGGCTTTTCTTGCCTTCAGACCGGGTCCAGATCAGCCATCTGATTCAAGGAACTGAAGATTCTTCTTCTAGACTCCAATCAGAGTGTGAGTGATCCTTTCTACTACAAAGCTTTCAATCTCTAACTGGTAAGAAACCTTTCCTTCTTTTAATTTCTGATTTGATAAAGATAAGCTATCCTAAACCGGGAGTTTCTCAACTCTCGGGTCCTGGCTACTTATTATCTTGCATGAGTTCTTTGCGATCATGATGATTCTATGCATTGCTATCATATTTGCTAGTTCTTACTTTAGTTTGAAAATTTAGCCTACAAACCTAAATTATAAAAATCATAAAAAAATTATTTTACTATTTTTCCTGCATGTTTAGCAATCTTAGAGTCGTCCCTCATCAGAGTCTCTTTGTAAGGTAGGGCATAGCCAGTTTCTTGAAAGTGAATTTCAAGCTCCAACCCCTTTCTTCTAGCCATTATTAAGTGTTTGATTGATCTTATCAATGTGTAGGTATGACTCTCGAACATCTGGAATCTCTAAGTAAGAATTTGGCTCAGCAATGGAAAAGGAAGGGGAAGGCCTTCTCATTTTCTCCTAAGCTAATTAAAATTTTTGAGCCTAAGTCAGCTAAAGATGATTAGTTCGAGCTATGGTCAAGGTTGCTCCTAATGTCTCTGACATCTTGCCAAGGCCTACTCTGCCACCAACTATATTGATCCCTCGGTTGTTTCCTTCCACTACTCTAGCCCAGGGTACTAGAAGGCAACTCTGAGCTCTAGGCCCTTGGTTGGCAGTCTGGAGGGTGTACTCTCTCAAGATTAAAAGGAAACACAAGAATCTCTTGAGGGCGCCTTGCTCCTTGAGGGAGTAGAACGTGTCCAGAATATGGAATTCCAAGACCTGAGGTACTAGTGTGCAGTAGCTCTTCAGTAGGTACTTCTTCGTCAACACTTTTCCTTCTTCATTTGATATTATGTACTGATGTCTGGCTAGACAAGTGATTCACTTCACCATAGACTTGCTGAACCAAGATTTGGATGGCCAAAAGGTCCATGAGCAGGAGGAGGAGGATGTCACCCAAGCTAGCTAAAAGGCCACGGCATTCCAAACTAAGGTCGAGAGCTTAAAGAAAGTGCTCTTCAAATTTAAGACTAGTCTAAGTGCTGCACATAGTAGCTTGGCCAAGGTGAAGGCCAACATGGTAATGGCAAGGGCCAATTTGGTGTTAAAGAGGCAAAAAAGAAAGGCAGAGGCAATAGTGGCGGAGGAAAAACTAAGACGAGAGGTAGAGGCTGCTATAGAAAAATACAAGATCTCCACAGACTTTGCCACAAACATGGCCTGCTGGTGCAGACACCAGAGGCACCAGAATAAGACAGAGGCTTCTCAACCCTCTGTGGATTACTTAGTCACATTCGAGTCCAATTGTAATAAAGGCTTAGTCTATCTAAGTTATTTTTTTTTCCTACTTGAGTCTTGTACTAGTCAGCTCATGTTGAGCTAGTTATTTTTCGGAGTTCAGTACATATAATGACTCATACAAGTGAAGACCAAGCCAGCCCAAGTGAAGACCAACCCAACTGAAGCTATGAGGATCATGGAAAGCCTAGGAGAGGAAATTAGAAGGAGACAAGCCTGAAGGCCCGAAGCCTTGAAATGAAGCCCTGAAGCCCTGAAATGTAGCCTGAAGCAAACTGGGCAAGCCCAGGCCCAAGAGAAGAGATAAATGGTGCTAAGGCTTATGTTTACCACCCTTGGTCGGCCACTAGGGTCACCTTTCTTGGCCGACCAAGGCAAGAGGAGGGAGAGGGAAATTAGGGATTTTTTCTAACTAGTTTTTCCTTATTTTCTACTAGAGTTGGATGGGGATTCAAACTCCTATGTAATGTCTCTTTTAGCCTTGCTTGGGGGCCAAGTCTAGGAGTCTATTTAAAGGGCCCTAGTCTCTTGTATGAAGAACAATTTTTTTATGAAATAATATTGATATTCTCCAATTGCTGTGTGCTTGAAGGGATTCTGTGTGAGCCCTTCCTCTTCCCGGTGTCCTGCGACTGCTTCCAACTGCCATCCTGCTCTCCAAAATCCTAGCCACCCTCTTCAAACAATCACTTCCCCTTGTTGTTTTCCCTTTATTTCTTCTTTCCTACTATGTTTTCTAACCCTTGGAGGGTCGTTTGCAGGTCCCTCGACTCCGACAAATCCAACGACTCCAACCGGGCCACAATTGGACCACCAAGCAGAAAGCCAAGAATCAGCGGGTCTCTGGCTTGATTTTTTAGGCCACATCTGGAAGTGAGAGCGACCTCTTCATATACGATCTATACCAGGTGCTTCAACCATTACCAGGTACACCCCCTCTATTGCCAGTAGCCCTATTGTAGGTGAACTAGCCCAACCAAGACTTCTCAGCCTTGGCGGTCCTCTTTCTATTGCTTTTTAGGTCCCATTATGCATGCTTTTGCTTTTTTTTAATTTCATATAGAACTCTCTACTTAGTTTGTTAATCTAATCTTTGGGATTCAAACATATAACTTAATATATAAAAACATAAAAATAATTTGCATGTATATATAGTTCCGCATCATTTGGTATCAAAGCCTATTTGGGCTCAGTTCTCTTTGGATATTCGGATTGGGTGCTTCACCATGGCCGTCCAGTCATAGGAGATTAGTAAGGCTTCAAAACCCTCTTTCCCAATCGACGAGATCTCCTATGGCGGTAGGGGTGCCGCTATGAATTGATCCCTGAAGAAGAACACAAAGAGTTCATTAGGGTTTTTTTTCATTTTCGGCCTTTTCAAATATATCCTGTTATTTTAATTGTTTCTACCTACAAAAAACTTAGAAAAATCTAAAATTTATTTTGCTGGGTTCCTCATAATTAAAACTAATTTTTTGAATTTTCTTAAGAATTATTTTGGTCTGTGGGTTTTCTCCCAACTGAAACACTACCTGAGAACAGTTTTGCTCTATTTTGGCAACAAAGCTGATTTCTTTAAGTTCAGGGTTTTTTTAGTATAATCTTTGCATATCTTTAATTTTAGCATGTTTCCTGCATATTGGGTCATAATCTGCAAGCTATTTTCTATTTAAGAAAATACCAAAACAAAAATAAAATTATATATACTCAAAAAACACCAAAAACACCTAAACCCTAATTTGCATTTTCATCTGCCTGCCATCATTGCATAAAATACCTTAAGGGCACTATCTATCCAAGATAAGGGAAGGAGGTCATTACCTTTCCTCAGCCCAAAACCACATCCCTTGCATTCGGTCCCAATCCTAATCTAAATTAACTAGACTTAATTTGCCCTAGTGGACTAGGGACACCCATAGGTCGGGTTCTATCTTTGTGGAATGACTAGTGCACCTAATTCATTTCCTATTACTGGATACTAGTGTCTAGGTAAGAGGTACAGTGTCAAACAATCTAAATGGATCGGTGGTTCCTTAATTGGGTCCCTGCGAGAGCAAGGGGGGCCTCCCACCATCCCACCTCTTACCTGGCCAGATTGAAGGATTAGGGTTTGAGTTGTGTGTAGGTTGAGTCAACCCATTCTGATTGGGCTCTAGGTCTAGGTAGCTGTAGTTGAGTTAGTGTTGAGTCTTGCATGAGCACTAGATTAGGAGCATCATATCACCCACCATCTCCACCTTTGACTGAACCCCTGGATAAGCTGGAAGCCCAAATTCAAGCCCTTATAGATCAAATGGCCCAAATAAACCATAAGTTTTAACATATAGACAACCGACTTGGAACCCTAGAGGAGGCACGTAGGCCTCATAGTAAGCTAGATCCAGAGTCACCTCCCCATCCTAGGAGAACCCCTTGCCATGACCCATACTATGAGACTGAACCTAGGAGGACCCCAAACCCTGATCCCTACTTTGAGGTTGAACCTAGGAGAGTCCATCATCATGACCCAATCCCAGAGGTTCATCCAAGGAGAACTAATCAGGACTTTATAGACCAGGAGGATAGAGCCTACAAGAACATAAGGTTGGAAGTTCCCACTTTTGATGGTTGTCATGATCCTAAGGTCTATATAGATTGGGAGGGAAAAATTGATCAATATTTTGAGTGGTACAATATGTCGGAGGAGCATAAGTTTAGGTTTGCTAAGCTTAAGTTGGTTTGGGAGGCCAGGTTGGGCTAGTGTTGAGAGAACCCTTAGACTAGGAGGGCATGATCCTATAGTCACCTGGAGGGCCATGAAGGGTAAGCTTAGGGGGAAATACGTTCCACCATCATATCATTATGGTTTAATGGATCAGTGGCAGTGATTGAATCAGGGTAGCAAGAGTGTAGATGAGTACATCGCAAAATTTGATGAGCATTCCATGCGATGTGACTTAAATGAGTCTGAGAATATTGTTCTATCTAGGTTTAGGGCTGCACTGAGAGATGATATTAAGAGGGAGCTCTATATAAGAGAGGTTAGAGACCTGGACCATGCTTACTAGATTGCTAGGGATTATGAGCGTTTCCAGAGAGGGCCTGTCTACCATAAACTCGAGCCCACTAGATACCCTAGTCAGTACCCAGAAGCTAGCCAGTCCCACCAGAGCCGACCCAACCCTAGCTGACCTGATCCGAGTTGACCCAATCTGAGTCACCCTGACCCGAGTCGACCCCAGCCTAGTACTCCTTTGACCTGTAAAGATGATAGTGGAAAATATATAGAGGTCCACAGGAGTCCCAACCCCCAGAAGACATGTTTTAAATATCGAAAACCAGGCCACTTTGCTAGCCGGTGCCCAGTTAGTGCCCTACACTTAGGGAGCTAGAAGAAGAGGAGCCTAAACCCGTAGCTGAACCTGAGGGAGAGATCTATGAGGCTGATGACTAGTTGTTGGACGAGTATGAAGGTGAGGAGGAGGAACCTGAGTCTAAGAACCAATTAAGAGTGGTTAGGTGTATCTTAACCTAAACCCCAGTTAAGGAAGATTGGTGTAGGACTAACATCCTACAGACCTTTGTTAAGGTAGGGGGTAAGGTACTTAAGATCATCATAGATAGTGGTAGTTGTGTCAATGCCATCTTTGCCAATATAGTTAAATCTTTAGGATTGACCACAGTTCCCCATCCTAGCCCTTATAAAGTTTCTTGGGTAGATTCCACCTCCATCCAGATCAAAGCTAGGTGCCAAATCTTAATTAGACTGCAAACCTATAAGGAAAAGATTTGGTGTGATGTCATCCCCATGGAAGTAAGTAGTATCATTCTAGGTCGACCTTGGCTTTTTTATCATAATGCAACCCTGTTTGGTCAAACCAATGCTTGTGCTTTTAGCTACCATGGGAATAAGTTTGTTATCCACCCAACTCCCCCTAGAGACCAAGTTAAGAGGGGTTCTAGTAGCCTTAAGGACAAGAAACCTGGAGTTAATTTGATTAAGGTTAAGGAGTTAGAAAGAGAGATTGCTGAGGGTAACCCCATTTGGATCTTGACCACCAAAAAATTACATGAGCCAACCCAAAAGGAACACCCTCCAGAAATTGTTGAGGCTCTCAAAGAATTTGAGGATATCTTTCTTGATGATTTACCTGATCAATTACCATCCCTTAGAGACATCCAACATGTAATAGACTTAGTCCTAGGAGCCACTTCAACGAACCTTCCTCACTATAGAATGAACCCCAGTGAGCATCAAGAATTACAGAAACAAGTGGGAGAATTGCTTATGAAGGGTTTCATTAGGGAGAGCTTGAGTCCATATGCAGTCCCTGCTCTATTGACCCCTAAGAAAGATGGCACCTGGAGGATGTGTGTAGATAGTAGAGCCATCAACAAAATAACTGTAAAGTATAGGTTTCCCATCCCCCGATTGGATGATATGTTAGACATGATGGCCGGAGCCAAAGTTTTCTCAAAGATAGACCTTAAGAGTGGCTATCATCAGGTTAGGATTAGACCTGGGGATGAGTGGAAGAACACTTTCAAGACTAACGATGGCCTGTTTGAGTGGGTTGTGATGCCTTTCGGACTTTCCAATGCACCAAGTACATTTATGAGGATTATGACCCAAGTCCTGAAATAATATACTGAAAAATTTGTTGTGGTCTACTTTGATGATGTTTTAATTTGTAGCACGACTAAAAAGGACCACCTTAGTCATCTGAGATTAGTATGCCAAACCCTTAGGGAGAATAGCCTCTATGCCAACTTTAAGAAATGTGAGTTCATGATATATAGGGTTATCTTCCTAGTTTTTGTTATCACCACTGAGAGAGTTTCTGCAGATCCTGAAAAGGTTAGGACAATTGTTGAGTGGCCTATACCCACTAGTGTCCACGATGTGCATAGTTTCCATGGCCTAGAAACCGTTTACAGGAGATTTATTAAGGGTTTTAGTACAGTCATCGCACCTATAACTGATTGCATTAGGAAGGGTACATTTGAGTGGACCAAAGCAGCTGATAAGGCCTTCCTAGAACTTAAGGATAAGATGACTCATGCACCCATCCTTAGATTACCTGACTTCACTAAGATGTTTGAGGTCGCTTGCGACACCTCAGGAGTAGGAATAGGAGGGGTACTAAGTCAAGAAAATCATCCTGTAGCCTTCTTCAATGAGAAGCTGAATGAGGCTAAACTTAAGTACTCAACCTATGACAAGAAATTTTATGCAGTAGTACAGGCCCTTAGATATTGGAGACATTACTTACTACCACAGGAGTTTGTCTTATTTTCTGACCATGAGGAACTCCTGTTCCTAAACTCCCAAAAGAAACTTAACCCACTGCACGGCAAGTGGATCGAGTACATTCAGGCCTACACCTTTATCCTGAAGCACCATGCCGGAAAAAAAAATAAGCTAGCAGACGCCCTTAGCCATAGGTCTTTGCTATTAGGATCAGTCAGCACCCAAGTCATAGGGTTTGATAGGTTAAAAGGATGAATATGAAACCTGCCCAGACTTTGGAGACATTTACCAGACCCTCAAGCTAGGACCTCTAGTAACCATAGTGAGTATACCATTCAGGATGGCTATCTTTTCCAAAATAATCGACCCTGTATACCTAGGACTTTTCTTAGAGAATTACTAATTTGGGAGACCCATGCTAGAGGTTTAGCTGGTCACTTTGGTAGGAATAAAACCATCTTAGCGATAGAAGACCAGTTCTTTTAGCCGGGATTGAAAAGGCATGTTGCTCAGATTGTAGCCAGGTATAGAACTTGTGTTGTTGCAAAACAGTATAAGCAAAATACTGGTCTCTACACACCTTTACTAGTGCCTGATCGCCCTTGGCAGGACCTAAGTATGGACTTCATGTTAGGATTACCTAAGACCCAGAAAAGACATGACTCTATCTTTGTAGTGGTCGATAATTCTCTAAGATCGCTCACTTCATCCCATGTTCCTAGACCTTTGATGCATCTAGAGTAGCCAAGCTTTTCTTAGATAATGTAGTTAGACTCCATGGCCTACCCAAGACCATCATATCTGATAGGGATGTTAGGTTCACCAGTTATTTCTGGAAAATCCTGTGGCACCTGTTAGGGACCAAGCTTAAGTTTTCTAAAGCCTACCACCCCTAAACAGATGACCAAACCGAAGTGGTGAACCGTAGTCTAGGAAACCTCCTTAGATGCCTAGTAGGTGAACACATTGGAACTTGGGATCTATTGTTGCCTAGAGTAGAGTTTGCCTATAATAGCTCAGTGAATAGGACAACGGGCAAGAGTCCTTTTGAGATAGTCTATGGGTACAAGCCTAATCACCCCATTGACCTGATTCCTTTACCTGTTCATGCATGAGTCTCAGAGTCTGCAGAATCATTCACACAACATATTAGAGACTTGCATAAGGACATTAGCCAAAAAATAAATCTAAGTAATGAAACATATAAGAAACTGGCTAATTCCCGAAGGACCAAGAAGTTTGATGTAGGGGATTCTGTCATGATTAGGCTTAGGCCTGAGTGGTTTCCACCCAGGACCGTTAAGAAACTTCATGCTCACAGAGCTGGACCTTTTAGAGTGATAGAGAGGGTTGGACCAAATGCCCGTGTGTTAGATTTGCCTTCAGATTTGGGCATCAGTTCTACCTTCAATATCGCAGACCTGGTTATGTACAGGGAACTAGCAGCGATACCTTGTGAAGCCTTTGGACCTATTCCTTCCATTGAGAGTGACCCTAGCCCAGAGTGTCCACCAATAAATTGGCCTGAGAGAGGAGAATGAATCGAACGTATCCTGGATGATCAAGCCTTAACAACCCAGGGCCGTGGCTATCAATGCTACCTGGTTCGATGGCAAGGCCGGCCAGAGTCGGATGATTCATGGATTTCTCAAGAGGACTTGCAATGCCTCAACCCAGACCTCCTCGAGAGATATGTGAGCCAATCTGATCTTCACTCGACAAGGTCGAGTTCCTCCCACCCCTGAAGAATTGGTACAGACACCAGAGGCACCAGAATAAGACAGAGACTTCTCAACCCTCTGTGGATTACTTAGTCACATTCGAGTCCAATTGTATTAAAGGCTTAGTCCATCTAAGTTATTTTTTATTTCTACTTGAGTCCTGTACTAGCCAGCTCATGTTGAGCTAGTTATTTTCCGGAGTTCAGTACGTGTAATGACTCATACAAGTGAAGACCAAGCCAGCCCAAGTGAAGACCAACCCAACTGAAGCTATGAGGATCATGGAAGGACTAGGAGAGGAAATCAGAAGCCCGGGAGACAAGCCTGAAGCCCCGAAGCCCTGAAATGAAGTCCTAAAGCCCTGAAACGTAGCCTGAAGCAAACTAGGCCAGCCTAGGCCCAGGAGAAGAGATAAGTGGCACCAAGGCTTATGTTCACCACCCTTGGTCGGCCACTAGGGTCACCTCTCTTGGCTGAGCAAGGCAAGAAGAGGGAGAGAGAAATTAGGGATTTTTTTCGACCTAGTTTTTCCTTATTTTCTAGCAAGAGTTGGATAGGGATTCAAACTCCTATGTAATGTATCTTTTAGCCTTACTTGGGGGCCAAGTCTAGGAGTCTATTTAAAGGGCCCTAGTCTCTTGTATGAAGAATAATTTTTTATGAAATAATATTGATATTCTCCAATTGCTGTGTGCTACCTGCTGTGTGCTTGAAGGGATTCTGTGTTAGCCCTTCCTCTTCTCGGTGTCCTGCGATTGCTTCCAACTGCCATCCTGCTCTCCAAAACCCTACCCGCCCTCTTCAAACAATCACTTTCCCTTGCTATTTTCTCTTTATTTCTTCTTCCCTACTATATTTTCTAACCCTTGGAAGGTTGTTCGCAGGTCCCTCGACTCCGACGAATCTAACGACTCCAACTGGGCCGCAATCGGACCACCGAGCAGAAAGCCGGGAATCTGCGGGTCTCTAGCTTGATTTTTTAGGTCGCATCTAGGAGTGAGAGTGACCTATTCACATACGATCTACACCAGGTGCTTCAACTATTGCCAGGTACACCCCCTCTGCCGCCAGTAGCCCTATTATAGGTGAACTAACCCAACCGAGACTTCTCAGCCTCGGCGGTCCTCTTTCTATTACTTTATATGTCCTGTTATGCATGCTTTTACTTTTTTAAAATTTCATATAGAACTCTCTACTTAGTTTCTTGATCTGATCTTTGGAATTCAAACATATAACTTAATATATAAAAACATAAAAATAATTTGCATGCATATATAGTTCCGCATCATTTGGTATCAGAGTCAGTTTATGCTCAGTTCTCTTTGGATATTCGGATTGGGTGCTTCACCATGGCCATCCGGTCATAGGAGATTAGTAGGGCTTCTAAACCTTCTTTCCCAATCGATGGGATCTCCTATGGCGATAGGGGTGCCGCTGTGAATTGACCCCTGAAGAAGAACACAAAGAGTTCTTTAGGGTTTTTTTTCATTTTTGGCCTTTTCAAATATACCCTATTATTTTAATTATTTATGCCTGCAGAAAACTTATAAAAATCTAAAATTTGTTAGATGCATGCATTGCCTTTAGCTGCGAGGCCTTCTTAGAGGACCACAAGCTAAGGATGCTCGAGTTCCAGAGCCAAGTCATTGAGTACCATCGGGAGCTAGATCTCTCCTTCTTAGATGAAGGAAAGTCCGATGAGTAGCCCTCCAATGGGGCTACCAACCTAGATGCCCCAGCTGAGTCACCCCAGTCTTAGTGCTTGAAGCTCTCTCTAGCGAGCCCATCACCTTTAACTTGATTGTTGCTGAGTCGATCGCCTATGAGCTCCTAGCTACGGGCAAAGCCACTCTATCTAATCTTCCTGCCATAGTTGTGCTGCCTACTACTACTGATTTCAAGGAGGTCAGGAACTAAATTATTAGAATTTTTATATTTCTTTAAGCTTGTGACTTTTTTATCTTTGCAATTTGATGGGGACACCCATAATAAGAATATATACTTTGATTAACTCATTTTTTTCTGCAGCTATAGTCAATAAAGTTTTCGAAGCAAGTTACAAATTTTCTTGAAACATATTCATAAGCCAAATTTTCTTGAAGCATGATTTATGAACCAACACATGGAAGAAGCCCATTAATTTTCTTGAAGCATGTTCATAAGCCAAATTTTCTTGAAGCATGATTTGGCACATAAGCCAACACATGGAAGAAGCCCATAGCATGATGGAGGGCATCCTCTTCAAGTCCAAGACCAACCATCAAGCCTCTTCAAGACCAAGCCCAAGCCCAATTCATGCCAAGATTTGAAGCACATGGGAGAACAACTCATCAAACAACCTTGGGAGAGAAGGAATTATACTACATCAAGAGTTTTATGAGGAATATAAAAATTCTTTCCACTACCCCATTAATATTTGACATGTGGGATGCCATAAGTTATGACACCTAAGACTCCACATCAGTATTTGGAAGCCACATTAGGATCTTCTAGATGCCACATGTCAAAGTGGTTGTAACTTTCTACCAATAATTTATTTTTAGTTAAAACCACTAACCTAAAAATTGTTGGGGCCAACTAAGCCATCCTTATCCCCTCCTCTCCACCCTTGGACAAAATTCCTAGTATTGGAGCCTATAAATAGGGCCCCTAGGCTCTCATTGTATTCATTCTATGCTATGATTTGAATTTATGAAAGGATTGTTTCCTTGTGTTCTACTATTCTTGAGTTCTTGTTTGGAGTGAAAGTTTTCTAGCTAGTTTCAGTGTGTAGATCCTTATCTAAGGAGAGAATGAAAGTTTTCTAAGCTTGAGTTTGAGAGTGAAGAGTGCTTTTGCAAAGAGTAAAGGATGGGATGCCCATTGATGGATCTATGATCAAGCTCCAAGTCTCAAGCCACCGGCCACTTTCTTCTTCTTCCATTTTTTCTTTGTTTCCATTCCAACTCCAATTCTTCTTCCATGTCTAATCCCAAATTTCTTTGTAGGTTATCTTAGGTTTCTAGGTCAAGGATGAAGATTTCCATGCCATGGATCAAAGCCAAGGTGAGTCTCAAAGTAGAGAGTGCCAACTTAACTTCTAGGCCTCAATCCTTGAGTGATGAGAGCTCCTTCTTTCACCAAATAATTAGCCTTCATTGTTGATAGGGAAACTCTTTCTAAGCTTCATTAGATCTGATCATTTGAAGGTTAACTTGTCCTAGTAGTGATGGTTTCCTTGCCATGAAGATCCTAATCCTTATTTTGAACTAGATCTACATTGCAGGTCTTAAAAATTAGATCAACTAGTCTTCTTATGAAAATTTTTTTCTTGGATTAATTTAGCTTATTTATTTGATAATTAATTGCTCAAGTTTGCTTGCTATTTAGCTTGCTAAAACTCTCCATTCATCATTTCATTTTCGTCCCCCATCAATTTTTGGTATCAGAGCCAATGGTTTACTAGGTCAAGTGTTTGATTGCTGAAATTTCTGTTCTAATATTCATCCAAATTTTTCATGAATTTTAGTAATTTTTTTGCACTACAGAAAAATCCACAAAAATACTGTTTTGGTACCTTAGTTTTTGAAAATGAAAATATAAAATTCAAAAAAACATTTTCTTTTGATTTCTAGATTTAGAAATATGAGTTCTTAGATCATTTCTGAAGTTCTATCCAGAATTCTATTTCTTCCTTCTATTTCATTTAATTTTCAAAAAAATATTAAAATATTTTTTAAAAATTTTTAATTTTAGATATAAGATTTAGACTTCGATTTTTATCATTTTCCACCAAGATTTTGAATTTTAAAAGGATTTAGAATTCTAAATTCAAAATTTGAATTCAGGTTGTAAAGAGTTAGCTAAACTGCTGGAACCTTTTAGCAACTATTTTCAAACTACCGTCTCAACCAAAATTTGAGTTAATCCAAAGTCAAAACTTTAAAATATAAGAATTCTTATCTGATAGTTAACCAAATCAGTTTTATTTTAAGTTTTTATATTTTTAAAAAAATTAAATTTTAAATTTTTAAAACTAGCTAGTTGAAAGTTGTTCCTTGCTGAAATTTTCTTTTACAACAAGCTTTCAAAATGAATTTCTCAACCAAATTCCAGGAATTAAATTTCAAAATTTCGAATATGGAATCTTCACTGAGATATTTTATAATTAAAATTTTAATTTTAATTTTTTAAAATTTTAAAATTTTAATTTTGAATTTTTAAAACTAGTTGACTAGAAGTTGTTAGGGCTGAAACTATCTTGCAACAACTCTAATTTCTAGAATGAGTTTTTAATCCTAATTTGAGATTTAAATTTTAAGTTTTTATTTCTGAAATCTAGACTTCAAAAACTAAATTTTCAAATTTTTTTTTTTAATTTTAATATTTTTTAAATTTGGGTTTGAATCACATGTTTGTGCTAATCTAGTTGTTGTATTAACTAGTTGGTGAATTGTTTGTGCATCCATTCCTAAATCTAATTAAGGGCATTCAATCATGATATAAGGGAAGGAGGTCATTACCTTTCCTTGGTCCAAAATAATCATCCATATTTGCATTGACCTAAACCATAATTGAAATCGAGTAGGAACCTAAAACTAGGGACACCCATAAGTCGGTTCAAGTGCAAGATTAGACCAAATATTAGTTGAGTTTGTACTTACTTCTTGAAATTGGTGTCTAAGGCTAGAGGTCTAATGGCAAACGCTTTAAGTGGACTTGAGATTTTTAATTAGGACCTTATGAAAGCGAGGGGAGCCTCACGCAACCCCACCTCTTACTTGGCCAATGGAAAAGGTAATTATAACTTTAACTAGTACTTAGTCAATTCCTGTATTTTGAACTTTTAGGTCTAGAAGTTCTAGAAGTTAGGTTTGTACTACTTGTTTTCAAGCTCCATACCAATAGTCCCACACTCAGTTTGTTTTACCCATGGATCCTAATCTTGATTTCTTTATGAGAACCCTGACTAAAAAGTTTGATACCATAAATGGACAATTAGGGTAAATGAGAAAGGAATTAGGTCAAGTGAAGGACCATGTGGGATACTTGAAGAGATCCAATGACCCCCACCAAACCTGAGTCACTTAGGTCAATTCCTCGAGGTCCAAGAGTCCATCATCATGAATTCACTCCTGAATACAATCCAAGATGACTTCACCATGACTTCATAGAAGAAGCCCATATGAACCATGCTACGTCTAAATCACCTAGTCCACCTCCCCTTGGTCCAAGAGCCCAATATCATGATCTTACCCCTGAGTATAGTCTTAGATACCCCTACCAAGACTTTGTAGACCAGGAGTAGAGAGTCTTTAGGAGCAATCGACCCTATGCACCCACTTTCGATGAAAATTTAGATCCTGAAGTGTATGTCGATTGGAAAAAAAAAATGAATCAATACTTTGAATTTGATAAAATGTCAGAAGTAAGAAAGTGTCAATTTGCCAAATCAAAGTTAGTCCAACATGCTAAAGCATATTGGGTAGAAGTTGAGCAAAAAAGTTATTGTAGTGGGGATAAAATAAAAACTTGGAGAGAAATGAAGAGTAAACCGAGGGAAAAGTACCTAAGTAAATATTATGAGCAAAAACTTTTAAACCAATGATACAAATTAAGACAAGATGATACAACTGTATCTGATTATATTGCCAAATTCAATAAGTATATCGAGAGATGTAGTACAGTCGAATCTGAAGCAATGATCATATCTAGATTTTGAGCTGGTCTACGTAAGGACATCCAGTAGAAATTATTTCAATGGGAAATTCACTATCTAAAAGATTCTTATCAAATTGCTAGGAAATTTGATAAATATCATAAGGAACTCTTGATCAATCAACCTAAGTCCAATAGGAATTATACATCTGGTCATAGGCCAAATTCTAACCAAATTTCTTCAAGCAAGCCAACTCCTATCATCCCAGTAATTAGTAAGGAAGAAATCATTGAACCCATTGAAGAGCATAAAGTGGAAATATATAAAGCTGAACTGTTGCCCAGAAATGGAGCCCAAGAAGGGGGGTGAATTGGATCTTTTAAAAATTTAACACAATAAAATGAAGGTCCAGTGGTGCTTATGAGCAATAATAAATTTGATGCAAGATGATAGCAATAATTAAAGAGTACGAGAGAAAAAGAGCAATCACACACAAACACAAAGTTTATAGTGGTTCGATGCAAACCTAGCACCTACATCCACTCTCCAAGCCACCCTTGGGAATTTCACTATAATCCACACCAGATTACAGTCGACTTATTTTTCACAAGGCTCACAAGTCAAAACCTAAGTTGGTTTTGTCATCTAGGCTTACCAACAAACCTAAATACTTGTTTTGTCTTCAGGCTCACAAGTTAACCCTAGTTGGTTTTGTCCCTTTGGCTCACCAACAAACCACAATAACCTTCTTTCAAGACACCCTTGAAAGCAAGGTCAAAACATAATAAAGCAGATATGAAATTTAAAAGCTACAACAAACTCTCTTCAAGAGTAGATTGGAATCTTTGAATCTCAAAAGGATGCTTTGTCTTCACTCTTCTTCAAGATGCCTCTTTTTGGAATGAAGTAAGGTTGAGCTTGTAGGCTTTTCAGTGGAATCAAGCTAGAAGAGACTCTTTGATTTGAAGTTTGGAGAGAATCTTGGCTTTTTGATTTTTGAGTGGACTTGAATGCTCTTGAATAGACTTCTCTTAACTTCTCTCTTGCTTTCTCTATCTTTAAAATGAGGTTGGTGGAACTTAAATACACCAAAAACCTTCTAAAAGCGGTTTGTGACCATTGGTGCATTGGAAATAGCCATTTTGAGCTTGAAAACCAACTTCTACAAGCCAGAAAAATAGATCCGTTAGAGCTGTTAGGCTGCAAGTGTCGACACTTGGCTGTCAGGTATCGACACTTGATTTCTGGGTGTCGACACTTGAACATTCAAGTGTTGACACTTGATGCACAGGTGTCGACACTTGACACAAAAATCCTCAAAACCATAAAGTTCTGTATTTTCAAAAATCTCAGGCCTTGAGTCGATACTTGGAACCTAAGTGTCGACACTTGGTGTCGACACTTGGCGTGCCAAGGATTTTTATCCGTGTCAAATGCTGAAGTGTCGACACTTGACTATCCAGGTGTCGACACTTGAGACTGAAAACATTCAGATACAAGTGTAAATGCCTCGAAAACAAAAATAAAATTCATGAACACATAAACACATAATAGTTAAACAATTATTTGCCCTTTTTCAAAGAAGAGGATGCCCGGATATATGAGAATTGCTCTGTGCCATTGCGTGCCATACACCATAAGTTTTTGGAATTTGGAGGTGCTTTCTTCCTGAAAACTCACAACTTGAAATCCTCATTAGAATACAATATGCACTTAATGTTTTGTTATTCATCAAAATCACTGGGTGGAGCAAACAATCTCTCCCTTTTTGATGATGACAAAACCTTGAGAAAAAGAGACAATATAGTTCAAACTTTAACCATTTAATTTGTAAATATGAATTTTAGTCACAATAGAGGCAAAAACTTTATAGATAGGAGGAAGCAATCTCCCCCTTAATTAGATACTTCTTATTAAGGTAAACTTCAAAGATTCTTGCAAGGTGAAATCAATATAATCAATACAATACTCCTTTTTCTCAATAAAATCAATACATGTTCTCCCCCTTTTTGTCAATCATTAGAAAGGGAAATAACCTCCCCCTCATAATGAGCATGGATACAAAAAGATAGTAGAGAAACAAATAACATAGATATCATAGCTAAAATTATGTTAATATTAAAGAGTATCAGAGCTAAAATATACCAAGATAAAGGAGTATCAGAGCCAAATAATAGTAAACTGATTTAGTGAAGCACAAAATTTTCAAGATAACAGAGTACTGAACAGAAACACATATATATATATAAGATAAGTTTTCAGTACAAAAATTGCTGAGACATCAGCAAGAGCTGAAACATATATAAGTCATCACAGTCAAACATGTAGCAAATATACAAAATAAGATCTAAACTAGACATCTGTGAGGCTAATCCTCATCAGATGGAATATCAAGATTGAAAGGAGCAATGATCCTAGATATGGTGGCTAATGCCCTAGGAGGTGCTAAAGCTCTACGACTCCTAGTGTGACCGGAAGGACCAAAGGCGAGTACAACCCTAGAAGATCTAGTGGAAGGAGGTGAAAGACGATTAGCTGGCGTAATAAGGTCCGGTGTGGAGTCAACCAAGGCAGTCGCAGGAGCTGGTGTAGTAGGAGGATCTCGACTGACCACCTCATAAGCATCGGCACCACCAACACTGTCGCTGTCACTGCCCACTACCTCTGTAGCTCTATCAACATCCGGATCACCACCCACAGCATAATCAGCATGGTCGCTCTGGTGATCATCGCCATCATCATCATCATCATCGTCGTCATATCATGCAAATGCAGGAGCTGTAGGAGGTATAAATGATCTCAACAGACTCTCAATGCGAGTAAATCCCTCCTCCATGGATCTGCGAATCTCAGCATGCTCCGAGGTAGTATGTGCTCGTAGAAGCTCGACCTCGCTACGCAGTTGAGTCACCTCACCTCTGATCTCTGTGAACTATGCTCTGGCATGCTCCTCAAAAGATAGTCCAGTAGATGGTGGTGGAGGAGCTGAAGTGTCAGGAGATAGGTGCTCTGCCTGTGTCGATGGTACATCTACTGGAGGAAGAACTGCTGGCTCAGATGGTCCAGCCTTAGCCTCTCGAATCTCATCCTCCTCATCTGGCTCCTGGCCAGACTCTCTGCGAACCCATCGACCTCCAACTATTCTGTATCCCATCCGGCGCAATGACCTCTCGTCGTACACATCCGTGTGCAGTATCTCCTTGGGGATCTCCCCCTTCAATGATACTCCACAAGCTCTGAAAAGTCGGGTCAGTGCCATGCCGTATGGCAAACAGTGTCGATGCTGAGTGGTAGCATCATGCATCTGTGATAGCATCAGAGTGGGTATATCTATCTGTCTCCTCTCAATCAGATTGGTCATCACCATCAGCTCCCTCTCGGTGATGAAATCGAATCTACCAGTCTTCGGTAGTAGGATCCGTGGAGTAATATGGTGCAGCAGGCGCATCTCTAATGATAACTGGTTCGCGATAACCACTGAAATACCACGAACATCCTTTCTCTCAAGGATGCACCTGAATGCCGCCTCTCTATCGTCTACAGAAAAAGCACAGACTCCTCTCCGGGGTATCTCCCATACACGGCTCAGAAGCTCATCAGTCAAAGAGATCTGAATACCCCTGACAGATGTCGTCCACAATAGTCGTCGACAATCTAGTGCACCATAGAACTTCCTCACTAGGTGAGGATAGTACCTCTCCTGCATGGTGCAGAAGGGTACTTCCTGCATCAGTGAGTATCTACCTAATACCAAAGTGGTGCCTGTCGAAGCACTGCAGGTCAACTCTCCTCCCTGAGGCTACAAGCTTCCCTGCCATCCTCTCTGCAGGGGGGAGCTCGGTGTGGTTGTACAGCTCGGCTGTGCAAGATCAAATATGGCCTTCGATCTCCTCTCAGTACCATGACTGGGCCTCTCCCTAACTGCAAGTCTCTTCCTAGGACCCATTACAGCCAACTGACCAGGGAAAAAGGAAGAAAGGCTTAGAACAAGGGACTGGCTACAGGTTTGAGATTAGAAGAATGTTCAGATAGGTTTCGAAAACCAGAATCAACAATGTTTGAAAAATTGTAATAGTATTTGTAGAAAATATAGACAAACTTCCGAACAAAATTTGTAGAAAATATTTTTGTTGGTAGAACATGTTTGAATCTTTGGAAAAACAATTTTTGTGAGGTCTAAAAATCAAAAACCATGGGATTTGAGTTTAATCACTTAGGGTTTTAGCAAATAGGTGAGAATGTCGCAAATGTATCACGAAAAACCTTTCCAAATAGTCAATAAATAAATTTAGTAACTTTAAATTAGATGAAAACTCGCTTCATTTTGTCCAAAATTAATGAAATAGTGATTTTTGCGAAAAAGGGATGAAAACGGTCAAAAGATGAGGGAAATCCAAGAAAAACAAGTTTAAAACATTATTCCCTCAAATGGAGTTTTAGAAATCCATTAAAACATGCAAAAATCCGGTTAGATTCAAGAAAAATATTCGGAAAATCCAAAACACGGTTGTTTGGTTCGAAATCAACAAAATTAAAAACAAAGAAAAATAAAACGAAATTAGAAAGGAGGAATACCTGATTTGTGAAGGATTGAGGGGTGAAAGGATGGATTTTGACAGAGAGGACCACTGTTCCAAGAAATCGGGGGGAAGAAAATTTCAAAAAACCATCGTTCGGTCCATTTAAAAACAGTTTTAGATTCGCAAGTGTCGACACTTCGGATATGTCAAGTGTCGACACTTGGTCAGGTGTCGACACTTGACACTTTCCAAGTGTCGACACTTGGCCAAAAAATTCGAGAAATTCTGGAAAAAATAGAAAAGATTTTGACAAAGTTTTAGGGTTTTAATCAATAGGTTTTGAGCTTTAGGAATTAGGTAAAAATGATACTAAGAGAGTTCTAGGAGAATGGATCAATGACACCTAACTCCCTTCTAATCAGACAGAACCTATCCTCACTCAAAGGCTTTGTAAACACATCAGCTAACTGATCATTAGTACAAACAAAATCAAGAATTACATTAGAGTTTTGTACATGATCTCTTATGAAATGATATCTTATTTCAATATGTTTACTTCTTGAATGTTGCACAGGATTTTTAGACAGGTTGATTGCACTAGTATTGTCACATCTTATGGGTGTCTTAGTTAGTTTAATGCCAAAATCTTTGAGTTGTTGTTTGATCTAGAGGATTTGAGCACAACAGCTCCCAGCTGCTATATATTCGGCTTCTGCCGTAGATAGAGCAACTGAGTTCTATTTCTTGCTACTCCAAGAGATCAAATTTACTCCAAGAAACTGACAGGTTCCACTAGTACTTTTACGATCAAGTTTACACCCAGCAAAGTCAGCATCAGAATAAGCAATTAAATCAAATGAAGAATCTTTAGAGTACCATAAACCAATTTCAATTGAGCCAGATAGATATCTAAGTATGCGTTTAACAGCCAAAAGATGAGACTCTTTAGGATTGGACTGATATCTAGCACACATACAGACACTAAACATGATATCTGGCCTACTGGCAGTAAGATATAACAATGAACCAATCATGCCACGATATAATTTTTGGTCTATAGACTTACCTGATTCGTCCTTGTCAAGTCTACATGTAGAGCTCATAGGGGTACCTAACGGCTTAGTATTTTCCATCCCAAACTTCTTGAGTATTTCTCTTGTGTATTTTGTTTGGTTGATGAAGATCCCCTCTTTGGTTTGCCTTATCTGGAGTCCGAGGAAGAAATTTAGTTCTCCTATCATGCTCATCTCGAACTCACCCTGCATTAATCTTGCAAAATCTTGACAAAGAGATTCATTAGTAGCACCAAATATTATATCATCCACATAGATTTATACTACTAAGAGATCATCATTATTTTTCTTTAAAAACAAAGTTTTATCTACATTACCTCTAGTAAAATTATTTTTCAGCAAAAATGAGCTTAAACGATCATACCAAGCTCTTGGAGCTTGTTTCAATCCATATAAAGCTTTATGAAGTTTATAAACATGATTTGGAAATTCAGAATTTTCAAAACCAGGGGGTTGTTCAACATAAACTTCTTCTTAATTAATCCATTTAAAAAGGCACTTTTAACATCCATTTGATATAGTTTAAAATTCATGAAGCAAGAAAAAGCCAACAATAGCCTAATTGCCTCAAATCTAGCCACAGGGCAAAGGTTTCATCAAAATCTATCCCTTCCTCCTGATTGTATCCTTTGGCAACTAGTCTAGCTTTATTTCTAATTACTATTCCATTTTCATCAAGTTTATTTTGAAAAACTCATTTTGTGCCAATAATTGATGTGTTTGAAGGCCTATCCACTAGTGTCCAAACATTGTTCCTTTTAAATTGATTAAGTTCATCTTGCATAGCATTTATCCAATTACTATCACATTCAGCTTCCTCAATAATTTTAGGTTCAATTTGAGACACAAAAGCTAAGTAATCACAAATATTTCTAAGAGATGATCGAGTACTTACACCTTTAGATGGATCACCTATAATTAGTTCTTTTGGGTGTCCATGAGCATACCTCCATTCTTTTGGTAATGGATCAACAGTTGATGTATTTTCATCACCTTGTGCTTGATCTTCGTCAGTGTTTTGATCATCGTTCTGTTCCTTGGTAAGTCCTTCATTGTTGTTTATTTCTTCAGTTTTCTTGCTACCTGTTTCATCAAAAAGCACATCTTCTTTTCTTGAAGATTTTTGGTTAGTTTCATCAAATACCACATATATGGATTCTTCAACAACAAGTGTCCTTCTATTGAAGACCCTGTATGACTTACTAGATGTGGAGTAGCCTAGAAAGACTCCCTCATCTAATTTAGCATCAAATTTACTTAGATTTTCTTTACCATTGTTTAAGATGAAACAACGGCATCCAAAAACATGAAAATAACGGATTGAAGGTTTTCTACCCTTCCAAAGCTCATAAGGGGTTTTCTTTAAAATCGGTCGAATTAAAACTCGATTTAAAATATAGCAAGCAATATTTATGGCTTCCGCCCAAAAGTATCTAGGTAAATCATTTTCACAAAGCATGGTGCATGCCATTTCTTCAAGAGTTCTATTTTTTCTTTCTACTACCCCATTTTGTTGAGGTGTCCTACGTGCAGAAAAATTATGATGAATTCCATTTTAATACAGAATTTATTAAAATCGGCATTTTCAAATTCAGTTCCATGATCACTTCTTAAAGATACTACTGAAACACCTTTCTCATTTAAAACTCTTTTGTGAAATCTAATAAATTCAGAAAACATTTCATCTTTATGTGCTAAAAACATGACCCAAGTGAAACGTGAGAAATCATCTACAATGACTAGACCAAACTTCTTACCCCCCAAACTAGATGTTCTAGTAGGCCCAAAGAGGTCCATATGAAGCAATTCCAAAGGTCTAGATGTAGAGATTACTCCTTTTGGTTTAAAAGAAAATTTTGTTCGTTTTCCAAGTTGACATGCACTGCAAATCTTATCTTTTTCAAAATTGAGTTTAGGCAAATCTTTTTCTAAATTCTTTTTGCTAAGTTTTGAAATCAAATGCATGCTTGCATGTCCTAGTCTACGATGCCAAAGCCAGCTAGTTTCATCGATCTTGGCTTCCATTGCCACTAGACATTGACCTTTCTGAATAGGGAGATCATCAAGATCAACCATATAAATATTGCCATGCCTATGACCGATGAACTTAATGCCATTGTCATCTAGACTAGAAACAATGCACAAAGAAGATTCAAAAACAACTTTAAAATTTTTGTCACAAAATTGACTAATGCTAAGCAAGTTATGTTTTAATCCATCAACATATAAAACATTATCAATATAAGAGGTAGGGGTGATATGGATTTTACCAATACCGATAATTTTGCCCTTTCCATTATCACCAAAAGTTACATTGCCACCATTTTGATATGTGAGTGATGAGAACTCCTCCACATCTCCTGTCATATGCCTTGAGCAACCGCTATCAAGGTACCACATTCTTTTCTTGTTGGTTGCAAGGCATACCTGCAATAAAGATCAAGTGGAGACTTTAGGTACCCAAGCCATCTTGGGTCCTTTTTGGTTAGTGGCATTGGTTCCTTTTGGAACCCAAACTTTCTTAGTGTTATTTAATTTTCTTTTGTTGCACATATAAGATTTATGTCCTTTAATACCACAAGTATAGCATGTAATGGATGAAGATGCAGGCACAAAGAAATTTTTAAAGAGTTTCTGTTTCTTATGAGTTCTGAATTCTAATCCAGCTTTGTCAAATACTGCTCTTTGGTTATTTAATAGTAAATTTAATTTTTTAGAACTGTAAGTAAATTTTTCAACAAAAGGTTGTAGTTTTTCGATTTCTTCTTTATATCTTTTGTTTTCTATTAAAATTTCTTTGCTTTGTCTTGACAATTTTTTATTTGACAGTAAGTCTCTTTTCTTTTCAAAGATATCCTTTTCTTTTTCAAGAGCCATAATCTAATCATTTAAATTTTTATTTTGTATTAGAAGGTATTCATTTTCATTTGAAAGGTTGTTGTTTATTTTAGCTAGATCCAAATTTTGCTTCTTTAAGTCTTTATGTTTTGACTTTAATTTTTGAAATTCTATGACTAGTTCATCAAAAATCTCATGAAGCTCATCAAAAGTTAATTCATTTTCGGTTTCAGAACATACCTCTTCTTGATCGGCCATCAGACAGAAGTTTGCTACCTCCTGCTGTTCTTCCTCAGAGCTGGAGTCTTCACTTTCACTCCAGGTTGCCATCATGGCTTTCTTTCTCAGCTTTCTTCTGCTTTTCTTCAACAAGGGGCAGTCTACCTTGAAATGCCCGGATTTCTTGCACTCAAAACATGTGGGCTGCTCCTCCTTTTCCTTGTCTTTGTCCTTACTCGGCTCACCTTTCAGAGATTTCTTTTTGTAGTTGAACTTTTTCTTCCTCATAAACCTTCTGAATTTCCTTGCTAACAGAGCCGTTTCACCTTCTTCGTCATCCTCTTCAGAGTCTTCGCTTGAGTCCTCTCTGGTAGTAGATTTGAACGCGATCGTCTTCTTCTTTTTATCCACCTCTCCGTTCTTTTGTTTGAGGGATAGCTCATATGTCATCAAGGAACCCAACAGTTGTTCCAGCGGGAGAGTGTTGACATCTTTAGCTTCTTCAATTACAGTGACCTTTGCATCCCATGAAGCTGGTAGAGACCTGAAAAGTTTATTCACAAGTTCACCGTTAGAAATTATTTTTTCTAGACTTCTCATGCCATTCATAATGTTTGTGAACCTAGTATACATCTCACTGATAGACTCAGTAGGTTCCATTTTAAACATTTCATATGTGTGAATTAGCATGTTAACCTTGGTGGTTTTCACTTGGTGTGTACCCTTATGGGTAACCTCAAGTGTTGAAAGGGATATGCCCTACAAGCCAATCTATGTTGTATCTCCCAAACCATTGTAATTGACAATTTTCTAAATAAAGGCATTATTTTTCCATCATACGCTGTGTTTATACTATATGATGAACCCCATAGATTAGGGCTATGATTTTAGGGTTATGATGAGATCATACCAGTGAGACCTAAAATCTTAAAACCTTAATCTAAAGTATTCCTAGTCAAAGGAACCCTGAGTAGGGGATCAGGGTTTTCCGGTAAGACTAGCACATCCCATGTATACCAGAAAGGGTGACTGCTCTCACAGTCACTTGTGTATGACACTAATACTGGGATGTGGGTGCTCATTGGAGAATGAGTTCATTGATATGATCCAACTTGAGAACATCTAATGGAGTCTTAGCTACATGTCAATAGAAGGTTCTCATAGTGGGAGTGGTACAAGTAATCTTTTAATCTGAGACTGCCATAAGTACCTTATGTACATGAACCCATTCTTTGGTTCAATCCTAATCATGACACTGAGCCATGCATAGGATTGATACTGGGAATGGTGAATTGGATATGAAGGTAATGAGTAGGTCAACAAGGAATCGATTGCTCTTAGTAAGAGGTGATTGCATCCAGCTAGTCAACAATCGGATGATGATTCAGGGAATCTTTGATCAAAGTAAAGATATTAGAAATGGTTTCTAATATCAAGATAATCGAATCATCATTATAAGATTGAGCTAGAAATAAATATAATATTGGATTTGACATATATCCATATCCATAGTTATATTTTGGGTGCAGGCTGATCGAAAGATTTAATTGTACGGTAACTCTCTACTGAAGGGCAATTTTGGCATTTCACCAGAATTTCCATATCTTCCAGGTAGACATGACACGTTGCTAGACGTCAATCTTGTCTTGTGGGTTGATCAAGTTCAAAGATCACTTGTTAGGAAGAGTCCTAATTGATCGAATCGGGTAAGCCCGTTTGACCTAAATTGATTAGAAAGAGTTCTAATCAAATTAGGTCAACTTGTATTCGAACCCACTGCTGGCTAGATGTGGAACCCAATGGGTCACACACTTAAGAGGATTGATCAAGAGTTTAATTTGGAATTAAATCATCTTTGTAGGATAACACTCTAGCAGGTGTTGCAAACCCTAACTTCTATTCGAATCGGATTCGAATTAGGGTTCCAGATTGGTTCAAATTGGGTTCTAATTGGACCTAATTAGATCCTAATTGAGAAAATAGGAATATGGCTAACCCTATTGGCTAGCCATATAGCTTGGCTAGCCTCCCCACCCCCCCCCCTTTGTTTTTCCATGCCAAATGCCAAGAGTCCATGCGCTTATGGACTCTTGGCGCGCCATAAGGAACAGTCCATGGCGCATGGGCTCTTGGCGCGCCCCAAAAATTTCTCCAATGATTTTATTTGGGGCGGCCTCTTTCTTAAGCATTAGCGCACCATCTCTCCCCCCTTAGATGGAAATCCAATGGCTGATGGGATTTTGAGAAAGAAGGAATGCGCTAACTCTTCCCGGCACGCGAAATAACATCTCTTCGGAGATGAAAGTCGCAACCCCTTCCCTTTTAAACACCACAATTTTTTCTTTAAGAAAAGCCGTGGGATTTAATCTGGAAGGCCATGAGATGGGAGGATGGGGCGTGAGAAATTGAGAAGGGTGTGAGAAAGTGATTACGGAGAGGTGTGTAGGCGCCTATCTGATTTCTATTTAAAGGGTCGGGAAAATCAGAATAGGGGAATTTTTCTTTCTTCCTCTCCTGAATACTCTTTTATTTTTTTCTTGCTCTTGCATTGTTTCCTTTACAGAGTAAACCTCTGTCGAAACTCTGCTACTGAACAAGAATAAAAGTAAAAGTCTCCAACGGTAAAGGAAAGAAACGAGTTCCTATTTGTTCCTTTCTTTCTTACATTAAGACATCATTGTCTTAATTTCTCCTCCAACTTAAGACAAGCCTATGTCCTCTTAGGACAAGGTCTTTTCTTCAAGACAAGGGTGTCTAAAGGTCCAAGGTCTTAGTGGAAGGAGGAGAAGGGTCAAAGAAAGGAAGCAAGATTTTGTGTGGAGGAATTCAAGCCATAAGTACAAGCAATTGAGTTCTAGGAAGAAGAACTCAATAGAAGGAACCTTTGAAAAGAAGATAGAGTTGTCTTGATCACTGCTCTGTGTGGATCACCATCGGAGGGCGGACACTTGGACGCCTGGTGAATTCAATCAGCCCCTTCACCATCAACTTTGTTGGAATTAGCGATTACAGGTTGGTACTCTAATTCTAACAATATATGTTTAAATGTTCAATATATGTTTTAATCCTGAATAAGGAGATCTTGGCTAAGGGATTATGGTGCAAATTTCATCATTTTGAAATTACACTTCCGCTGCGATGTACCGGAATCCCCAACAAGTGTATCCCAAATCTCCTTTGTGGAGAGACAGTTTGATATTCTATTAAATTCACTAGGATCAAGAGAGCAAAATAAAAGGTTCATTGCCTTAGCATTAAGCTCAATTTGCTTAATGTCATTCTCATCCCAATCATCTTCCATTTTCGGAGTGAGAATGCCATTAATCATCATTGTAGGCTGATGAGGACCTTTTATGATTGTTCACTACAAATTATAATCAAGAGCTTGTATGAATATGCGCATGCGTGTCTTCCAGTACGTGTAATTTGTGCCATTAAAAAGTGGGGTCGGTTTGAAGCTTGACCTTCTACAATACCCATGCCTATTGGGGCTGCCATGATCTTTTACTCAAGATCCTTGGACCTACAAGAGAGTACCGGTGCTCTAATACCACTTGTTGCCCAGAAATGGAGCCCAAGAAGGGGGATGAATTGGGTCTTTTAAAAATTTAACACAATAAAATGAAGGTCCAGTGGTGCTTGTGAATAATAATAAATTTGATGCAAGATGATAGCAATAATTAAAGAGTACGAGAGGAAAAGAGCAATCACACACAAACACAAAGTTTATAGTGGTTCGGTGCAAACCTAGCACCTACATCCACTCCCCAAGCCACCCTTGGGAATTCCACTATAATCCATACCAGATTACAGTCGACTTGTTTTTCACAAGGCACACAAGTCAAAACCTAAGTTGGTTTTGTCACCTAGGCTTACCAACAAACCTAAATACTTGTTTTGTCTTCGGGCTCACAAGTTAACCCTAGTTGGTTTTGTCCCTTTGGCTCACCAACAAACCACAATAACCTTCTTTCAAGACACCCTTGAAAGCAAGGTCAAAACATAATAAAGCATATATGAAATTTAAAAGCTACAACAAACTCTCTTCAAGAATAGATTGGAATCTTTGAATCTCAAAAAGATGCTTTGTCTTCACTCTTCTTCAAGATGCCTTTTTTGGAATGAAGTAAGGTTGAGCTTGTAGGCTTTTCAATGGAATCAAGCTAGAAGAGACTCTTTGATTTGAAGTTTGGAGAGAATCTTGGCTTTTTGGCTTTTGAGTGGACTTGAATGCTCTTGAATAAACTTCACTTGACTTCTCTCTTGCTTTCTCTATCTTTAAAATGAGGTTGGTGGAACTTAAATACACCAAAAACCTTCTAAAAATGGTTTGTGACCGTTGGTGCATTGGAAATAGCCGTTTGGAGCTTGAAAACCAACTTCTGCAAGCCAGAAAAATAGATCTGTTAGAGCTGTCAGGCTGCAAGTGTCGACACTTGGCTGTCAGGTGTTGACACTTGATTTCTGGGTGTCGACACTTGAACATTCAAGTGTTGACACTTGATGCACAGGTGTCGACACTTGACACAAAAATTCTCAAAACCACAAAGTTCTGTATTTTCAAAAATCTCAGGCCTTGAGTCGACACTTGGAACCTAAGTGTCGACACTTGGTGTCGACACTTGAATATAGGTGTCGACACTTGGCGTGCCAAGGATTTTTGTCCGTGCCAAATGCTGAAGTGTCAACACTTGACTGTCGAGGTGTCGACACTTGAGACTGAAAACATTCAGATACAAGTGTAAATACCTCGAAAATAAAAATAAAATTCATGAACACATAAACACATAATAGTTAAACAATTATATGCCCTTTTTCAAAGAAGAGGATGCCCGGATATGTGAGAATTGCTCCGTGCCATTGCATGCCATACACCATAAGTTTTTGGAATTTGGAGGTGCTTTCTTCCTGAAAACTCATAACTTGAAATCCTCATTAGAATACAATATGCACTCAATGTTTTGTTATTCATCAAAATCACTGGGTGGAGCCAACATGAACCAAGTCTAATTAATGAATATGAAGAAGAAGAGGCTGAACCCACCAAGAATTTAAAAGAAAGATCTCCCGAACCAATTAAAGAATTAAAGATAAAATAGAATCAAATCTTATCCAAATGAAGGGCTAGGAAAAGAAAATCCTAAACCCATTGAAGAACTTAAGGAAGAAGTTTATGAAGCTGGGTTTAACCTTATGGACGAATATGATCAAGAACAATTACTTGAAGATAATATAATTATCCAGCCTAAAGAAATCAACAACGGGGATGATCAAAATGAAATCCAAGGACAAAACCATGGAGATCAATCTGAGGATAACATAGAAGATCCAAAATTAATTAATGTTGAACGTTTAGATCTAGAGATCGATGAAGGATCACATATTGGGGTATTGACCGTCAAAGAACAAAACCCTACGGATCAGCCCCAAGAAGCTGTAGAGCCTTTGAAAACACTGCAAAATATTTTCTCTAACAATTTTTCTATCCCTGATTCCCCATTTCTAAACATCCACCATCCCAATCCACCATTACGTTTCATTCACTCTTCTATCCCATCCGGCTAAGACATCTACCATATCATTGATCTGGTCCCAGTGATATTCAACAGTTACTTTATTAAGACTCTTTGGCATATATTGTGAGCCAAATTAAGATTCACTACTACCTACCTGAAGTTTTGTGCCAGAGTCTTCAAAGCCATTTAGAAAATATTGGAAATTAGGAACCTTATTTCCTAGCCCAAAATAAAGTTTAGTCCATAAATAATAAAGTCCATTTGAGCTTGTTTTGTTTTTGTTTGTCTTTTACCATATAGTATCATTTGCATTTGTCTCTTGTCATTTGGTGTCCCATACATAAGTATCCATGATTACGAGAGTCATATGCATAGCATGATTAATAAAATAAATTTTGAGCAATGAAATTAACAAGCATATAGCTAAATTTTGTAAAAAAAGCCAAGAATTTCAGGAAGGAGACTATATTTTGATTAGGCTCAAAACGATTATATGCCCGTGGTATAGATCCTTTTCAAAATTGTAAGAAAAATTGGACCTAATATGTGCTAGATATACCATCCGACTTTGGTATCAGTTCCACTTTCAACATTTTAGATCTAGTAAAGTATAAGGAACTAATAATGATACCTAGTGAGCCATTCAGGCCTGATTCCACCTTTGAGAGTGAATCAACCCTAGAGTGTCCACCAGCCATATTATCAAAGCGGCAAGATAGAATTGAGCGAATCTTAGATGACAAGATTATCACTACTCAAAATAAAGAATATCAGCGCTACTTGGTTCACTGACAAGGATATCCTAATTCTGAAGACTCATGGATCACTCAAGAGGACTTACAAAAAAATTGATCCTGACCTCCTAGGGTACTACCAAAGCTAGATGAGTTTCTACTCGATGAAGTCGAGCTCTTTCCACCCCGGGACAACTGATGGGGACATCCATAATAAGAATATATACTTTGATTAACTCACTTTGTTTTTTCAGCTATAGTCAAAAATGTTTTCGAAGCAAGTTACAAATTTTCTTGAAATATGTTCATAAGCCAAATTTTCTTGAAGCATGATTTATAAACCAACACATGGAAGAAGCCCATTAATTTTTTTGAAGCATGTTCATAAGCCAAATTTTCTTGAAGCATGATTTGGCTCATAAACCAACATATGGAAGAATGATGGGGACCAAAAGTCTATTTTATTTTATTTTGTTTGAGTCCATTAGTCCTATGTCACTTGAGTCAAAGTGAGCCAATTGAGTCCTGTAATAAAGTGAGACAACTGAGTTCAGTTGAGTCCACTTAGTCAGGTTTCAGTCATTTTTAGTTCAGTCAAGTCCGAGCAAGTCCATTCAAGTTATGTTCAAGAGGAGAGTCAGCAAACCAGGAGATTCACCAGGACTTCCCAACCAGAGCTGGCCTTCATGCACCTGGACCCTTTCATGCCACCAGGCCCACAAGAGAGAACTCCAGTCCATGACAAAGGCCCACGGTTGACTAGGTTCACCAGGGTTTTTTGGCCCATAAGTCAGGGTTTCTTAGCCCTCAGGTCATGTACCCTGGGGTGAATCGATAAATACCACCCCTCCCCTTTTGTATGAAGTGTTTTTTTCTTATGAATACAAATTAAAAAAAAATATTTTGGTCTGAGTTTTGAGTTTTTCTCCGGATTGGAGTGGGTGTGACGCCCGGGTTCCCTGTTCTTGAGTGCAAGTCCTAATCCCTTGGTGACTTCTATGCTCGCCAGCAATCCCCCGCTTCCCGTCCCGCATCAACTTAGTATCAGAGCCCAATGGATTAGGGTTTTTCTCTTCCTCCCTAGCTCCATCTCTTTCATTTTGTCAAGATCCATCCCTGTTGCACGATCACCGCTATTCCACCATCGCACAGCACCCCCACCCAGGTCAAAGCTCCACCAACACTCCTTTCTACCACGAACGCCCAATCATCCTTACCGGAACCACGCCGCCCTCCACTCCTCCGATCGATGCCTCCAAAACCATCGACCGCGGTCGATGCTCCAGCCTAAACCCCCTCCTCCGCCATCTGGTCGCTAATCTCACTAGAGCCGCCTGAGATCGCATCGCTCGCTGTCGCCTCTCTTTCGCCTGTCACAAGGACAGCCCGATCGGCACCGCCCGCTAGTCTCCATCTCCAATCAAGCCTAGACCCAATCGGCACCTCCCACCGGATCCATTGCTAGCTACCAATGACCGGGGATCCACCTTCTACCCGCCAAAATCCACAGCAGTCAACACCCATGTCTCCACCCTCGTCCATGATTCCCTCGATCACATGCACCTCCAAAGCCACTGACTGCAGTCGATGCACCGCCCGATCCCTCCGGCATGCCGAATCCCCTCCATCGACTACTGCCAAGATGTTGTCCCCTGGCTACCGTCCCCTAGATATCGAGACACCGATTATGCCAGATCCACTGGCAACCACCACTACTACCGAGACATCGGACGCCTCGCCCCACCTCCCGGCTGTCGTCATCAGCCTCCACTGACTCCGCTGTGACTACCGCCATGGGCGAAGCACGCCAGAAGTCCCTCTGCTCAGCCCCGCAAGCATCCATGGAGAACTCCCTATGCCACAGATCTATGCGACGCCGCCAGCAACCGGAACCCCATATATCCGGCCATCCTCTTCCCATGACACCATCGACCTCCGCACAGCGTCGATGCCAGCGAGCCCCTCCGTGAGCCTCCCGTCCCCTATTTTCCAGTATTTGACCATGAAGAAGGAGAAAAGCGATAGCACAAACATGAAAGCTGCATGGTTTTTGGAGATGCACAATTTCCAAAGCACACGATTCTCAGAGCAGCGGGAACTTCATAGTTGCATAAATCTCAGAGCAGCCAAAAAAAATAGAGAAAAAAGGAAAAGAAAAGTGAAGAACCTAGCCCTTTTTGTGATTGGTTCCAATTCCATCAAACACCCGCTTACCCAAACTCGACGGAGTCAAGTTCTCCCCACCACAGGGAAATGATGGGGACCAAAAGTCTATTTTATTTTATTTTATTTGAGTCCATAATTAGTCCTGTGTCACTTGAGTCAAAGTGAGCCAATTGAGTCCTGTAATAAAGTGAGACAACTGAGTTCAGTTGAGTCTACTTATTCAGGTCCAGTCATTTATAGTTCAGTCAAGTCCGATCGAGTCCATTCAAGTTATGTTCAAGAGGAGAGTTAGCATACCAGGAGATTCACCAGGCCTCCCCAACCAGAGTTGGCCTTCATGCACCTGGACCCTTTCATGCTCCTAGGCCGACAAGAGAGAGAGCTCCAGTCCATGACAAAGGCCCACTGTTGACCAAGTCCACCAGGATTTCTTGGCCCATAAGTCAGGATTTCTTAGCCCTCAAGTCATGTACTCTAGGGTGAATCTATAAATACCACTCCTCCCCTCCTGTATGAAGTATCATTTTCTTATGAATATAAACTAAAAAAATTATTTTGGTCTGAGTTTTGAGTTTTTCTCCAGATTGGAGTGGGTGTGACGCACAAGTTCCCTGTTCTTAAGTGCAAGCCCTAATGCCCTAGTGACTTCTATGCTTGCCAGCGATCCCCCACTTCCCGTCCTGCATCAACTTGGTATCAGAGCCCAGCAGATTAGGGTTTTTCTCTTCCTCCCCTGCTCCATCTCTTTCCTTTCATCCAGATCCATCCCTATTGCACCATCACCACCATCCACCATCGCACAGCACCTCCACCCAGGTCAAAGCTCCAACAATGCTCCTTGTTGCCACGAACACCCAATCATCCCGACCGAAACCATGCCACTGTCCACTCCTCCAATCGGTGCCTCCAAAACCATCGACCGTGGCTGACGCTCCCGCCCGAACCTCCTCCTTCATCTTTCGGTTGCTGATCTCATGGGAGCCGCCTGAGATCGCGTCACCCGCTGTCGCCTCTCTTCTGCCTGGGACAAGGACCGCCCGATCAGCACCGCCCGCCAGTCTCCATCTCCAATCAAGCCCAGACCCAATCGATACCTCTCGCCGGATCCATTGATTGCTACCGATGATAGAGGATCCACCTTCTCCCATCCTAAATCCACAATAGCCAACACCCATGTCTTCACCCTCATCCACGATGCCCTCGACCGCACGCGCTTCCAAAGCCACTGACCGCAGTCGATGCACCGCCCGATCCCTCCGGCATGCTAGATCCCCTCCACCGACCGCTACCTGGATGCCATCCCCTAGATGACAAGACACTGACTGCACCGGATCAATTGGCAACCACCACTACTACCGAGATGTCGGATGCCCCACCCCACCTTCGGGCTACCATCACCAGCATCCACCGACTCCACTATGACTACTGCCACCGGTGAAGCATGCCGGAAGTCCCTCTGCTCTGCCCAACAAGCATCCATGGAGAACTCCCTGTGCTGTGGATCCACGTGACACCGCCAGCAACTAGAACCCCGACCATCTGGCCATCCTCTTCTTGCACTGCCATCGACCTCTATCCAGCGCTGACGCCATCAAGCCCCTCCGTGAGCCTCCCCGTCCCTTGTTTTCCTGTATTTGACCATGAAGAAGGGGAAAGGGGATAGCACGAACATGAAAGCTGCATGATTTTTGGAGCTGCAAGATTTCCAGAGCATACAATTCTCAGAGCAGGGGGAACTTCATAGTTGCACAAATCTTAGAGAAGCCAAAAAATATGAAAAAAAAGAAAAAAAGGAAAAGAAAAATGAAGAACCTGGCTCTTTTTGTGATTGGTTCCGGTTCCATCAAACCCCCGCCCACCCAAACTTGATGGAGTCGAGTTCTCCCCACTGCAGGGGAATGATGGGGATTATAAGTCTATTTTATTTTATTTTATTTGAATCTATTAGTCCTGTGTCACTTGAGTCAAAGTGAGCCAATTGAGTCCTGTAATAAAGTGAGACAACTGAGTTCAGTTGAGTCCACTTAGTCAGGTCCAGTCATTTTTAGTTCAATCAAGTCTGATCGAGTCCATTCAAGTTATGTTCAAGAGAAGAGTCAGCAGACCAGGAGATTCACCAGGCCTCCCCAACCAGAGCCGGCCTTCATGCACCTGGACCCTTTCATGCCACCAAGCCCACAAGAGAGAGCTCCAGTCCATGACAAAGGCCCACATTGACCAGGTCCACCAGGGTTTCTTGGCCCACAAGTCAAGGTTTCTTAGCCCTCAAGTCATGTACCCTTGAGTAAATCTATAAATACCACCCCTCCCCTCTTGTATGAAGTATCTTTTTTCTTATGAATACAAATTAAAAAATTATTTTGGTCTGAGTTTTGAGTTTTTCTCCGGATTGGAGTGGGTGTGATGCCCAGGTTCCCTGTTCTTAAGTGCAAGCCCTAATTCCCTGATGACTTCTACGCTCGCCAGTGATCCCCCGCTTCCCATCCGCGTCAAAGAAACCCATTCGACTCAAGCCCAAAGCATGATGGAGGGCATCCTCTTCAAGTCCAAGACCAACCATTCAAGCCTCTTCAAGACCAAGCCCAAGCCCAACTCGTGCCAAGATTTGAAGTACATGGGGGAACAACTCATCAAACAACCTTGGGGAGAAGGAATTATACTACATCAAGAGTTTTATGGGGAACATAAAGATTCCTTCCACTACCCCAATAATATTTGACATGTGGGATGCCACAACTTATGATACCTAAGCCTCCACATTAGCATTTGGAAGCCACTTAGAATCTTCTAGATGCCACATATCAAAGTGGTTGTAACTTTCTATCAATAATTTATTTTTAGTTAAAATCACTAACCTAAAAATTGTTTGAGCCAACTAAGCCATCCTTATCCCCTCCTCTCCACCCTTAGACGAGATTCCTAGCATTGGAGCCTATAAATAGAGCCCCTAGTCTCTCATTGTATTCATTCTATGCTATGATTTGAATTAATGAAATGATTGTTTCCTTGTGTTCTAGTTTTCTTGAGTTCTTGTTTAGAGTGAAAGTTTTCTAGCTAGTTTGAGTGTGTAGATCCTTATCCAATGAGAGAATGAGAGTTTTTTAAGTTTGAGTTTGAGAGTGAAGAGTGCTTTTGCAAAGAGTAAAGGATGGGATGCCCATTGATGGATCTATGATCAAGCTCCAAGTCTCAAGCTGTCGGCCACTTTCTTCTTCTTTCTTTTTTTTTTTGTTTCCATTCCAACTCCAATTCTTCTTCCATGTCTAATCCCAAATTTCTTTGTAGGTTCTCTCGAGTTCCTAGGTCAAGGATGAAGGTCTCCATGCCATGGATCAAGGCCAAGATGAATTTCAAAGTAGAGAGTGCCAATCTTGACTTCTAGGCCTCAATCTTTGAGTGATGAGAGCTCCTTCTTCCACCAAATAATTAGCCATCATTATTGGTAGGAAAACTCTTCCTAAGCTTCATTAGATCTGATCATTTGAAGGTTAACTTATCCTAGTAGTGATGGTTTTCTCGCCATGAAGATCCTAATCTTTATTTTGAACTAGATCTACATTACGGGTCTTGAAAATTAGATCAACTACTCTCCTTATGAAATTTTTTTTCTTGGATTAATTTAGTTCATTTATTTGATAATTAATTGCTCAAGTTTGCTTGCTGGTTAGCTTGCTAAAACTCTCCCTTCATCATTTTATTTTCATTTTCCATCACAATTTTCTTTCTTGGATGCTGTAAGAAAATATTTTTAAATATAATGGAATAATATTTTATATTCTACTCCTTATGTTGTGCATTCATTAGTTGTAGCTTTTCTCAGGATGTTGCTTTGCCTTCTAGAGCACCGATGCTTGCTAGATGCCTTTGCAAAATAATCGATATCAGGGCATATATCTCAAAATAGGAGGCTAAGGCCAAGGTCACGAGTGAGAAGGCCATCAATTAGAGGAAGAAGTTGTTTAATATGTGAAAGGCATTAAAGAAAGCATACGAAGAAATTGACTATTTTTTCTTGAAATACATTCGATACATTTTTTAAGAAAACTATTCTTAGAGAGGTACTCAGGAAACTATCAGAATGAATTTCCCAAGTGACCTGGGATGCTGCTATGAAGGTGGCTACTTTTATCTACTTAGGGGAAATCTCCAATTTAAGATTGCTGCTCGTGTCTAGGAGTGCTCGCTAGGAGATCGCTACTCAGTCAACCAAGCTTCACGATGAGCTCTGTTAGGCCAGGAAAAATTTCTAGCCCCGAGTAGTCTTTGAAAGGCAAAGGCATAGTGGTTGACCTGGAGATTGGGGGGCCATCTTTAGCCATTATCCCCGTATCAATTAGGCCACCTCTGATGGGGTCACATTCATCAGCGCCCTGAGAGGAGACACACTATGTGCCTGGTGCTAGCACCATGGTGCGGGCACCAGACTCATAAGAAGACTTCAGAGCTCCATTTGGATCTCTGATTGACATTGCCCGAGAAATTAGGGTTTGTAATAAAGGTTGACCTGGTCAACCAGTTTATTTATTTTTATTTATTTCTTGAGTCACCATTTAAATTTTGTTGAGTCATGTTGACTCGGTGCAAGTCCCGATGTGGTTTCAATTTTATCCAAAATGGTGCCGCAATTGTCTTCCAATCAAATCAAGGTCCAAAATGGTGCCACATTTGTCTTCCAATCAAATCAAGGTCCAAGCAAGTGGAGGCCACACTCCAAGCCACACGCCCAGCCACACTCCGAGCACACGCCAGGGTCCAGGAGGTGCCACAGAGGCATCCCAGTGTCATGGTCCCCACATCCAAAGAAGAAAAAAATCAAATTGGAAGCCAATTTAAAGGAGGCGCCCATACCTACCAATTTTGTCTAAGCAAAGAAGGAAAGGGACTTCTCTTGGAGAAAAAATCAAAGAAGGACATCCAACCTACTCCTAATTGAAGTTCAAATCAAAATCAAAGAGCTTAACTTGGAGTGGAAGAAAAGAAGAAATGCCATAAGGAGAAGAGGACTCCAAATCCAAATCCAACTCCAAAGAAGGCGCCAAAAAAAAAAAAAATTCCAAGAAAATCCTTTATGGCCGTCCCAAATTTTTTTGAATTCTTGGTCGGCCAAGAGAGGAGGTTTTCTACCTAATCTAGAGGTTGGAGGAGTTTAGTCCCACATGGAAATTTGTACAAACTTGGAGAAAATTTTAGGTCTATATAATAGACCTCTCTTTGTAACTTTAGAAAATCAATGAAGAAAATTATTTTTGCTATTCTCTTGTGTTGAGTAACCTAGGTTTCACTTCTTCCGCACTATTCTAAGTGTTGAGCTCTGTGAGGGGGTAATCCAGGTTCCATTGGAGCCTTGAGGAGGTGAGAGATCTCCATCTTTATCCAAAACCCTAGGTTAGCCACTTAAAAATCCAAAACCCTAGCCGCCCTTCATTATTTTCAATCCATCGAACCCTAGCTCCTTCCATCTCCCACGGCCTCTCTCTCTCTACAAGTCCAGGCCATCCACCTTCATCCAGATCTAGTCCGGCTACTTCAGATCCAGAGCAAGTTCCAAGGAAAATCACATCAGCTTCCAGGAGAATCCAGTTTTCAGCAATTTCAATCTTCAAGTTCATCAACCTGGTAAATTTTTCCCTTGACTCTTTGATTCCATCAATTGTTTTTCTTCTCCTCCAGATCTTGAGTTCAGGAGAAGCCAACCCGCCAAGGACTAGTATTGGAGGATCCATTGCGAAGATATCTGAATCCGAGGATCCAACAATCTGCTCGGGAGAGTTCTTCCACCAAAATCTGTGAAGATCATTGTCTGGTTAGGTAAACCATCTCTTCTCTTTATTTCTGTTCTGTTGAAAGTTCGGAGCAAAACCCTAGGTCTGGGAGTTTCTCAACCCCCAGCGATCCGTTGCTTCTGAACTACTCTGATAATTTAGTTTCCTTAAAATTGTGCTTTCAATTATCATATTAGTATCTTTCAATGTTAGGTTAACTTTTCTTTGATTTGAAGCCAACTTCTACAAACATATAAAAACAACAAAAAAATTAGTTAATCTTAATTTACTTCCGCATCGCATCCCTTTATTTGTTCTGCATCATTTTTGGTATCAGAGCCCAGTCTAGGGTTTCTGATTTGCTTGCTTGCTTGTTTTGATTGTTTTCTCTTTTTATTTTGTCTGCTCGAAGTAGACTCCCCAGGACGTCCGGTCCTAGGAACTAAGCGAGGCGCAAGCCTCCTCCTCCCATTCCACGGGGTGTTCCTAGGGCGTGTAGGGGATCCATTGGGTTATAACTTCGTAGCAGGGATTATAAACGGGGAAGACAATCTAGTTGCAGCCCGTAATTTTCCTGTTGTCTGAATTATTTCTCCCTGCATAAAACTCTGAATTGCATGATTTTTGCTTCGTTGAAACCAGTATAATTGAACCTATTTTCCATAATCTTTCTGTGATTTATTGGTTTCAGTAACAATTCTGAGCATTAAAATACAACAACTCTATTTTTTGTGTTCTGCAATTCAATTCTTTTTGGAGTGATCATCTCATAATTTACTTAAGGGCAATTGAGCATCTAAGATAAGGGGAGGAGTTGATTACCTCTCCTTAGCCCAAACCACCATCCAATCATTCGAACCTAGACCTAATTTAAAATCAGTTAGACCTAATTTGCCCTAGTGGGCTAGGGACACCAATTGGTCGGGTCTAGGCTAGTGTTGAGTCAGTTTGCCGAGTTATTCTGTGTGTGCTTAGCACTCAGTGTCTAGAACGGTGGTTCAGGGATCCATTCCCGAAGGGCTTGTGTGCTGGTCCGCCTACCTGGCCAATCACTGATTGGTGTCTAGGATTGGCAATCAGGGACCTAACACTCCCCTTACACCTGCCTGGCTGAGTCCTGAGTTACTACAGGCTAGCTTGCCACTCTGATTGGACATCTAGTTTGGACTCTAGGTCTAGTGATCCAGTAGTCGATTTAGTCTAGTCTCATTTTGTGTGCTTGCTTGAATCATCATGTCTACCAGAAACGGAGTGCCATATCAACCTAGTCAAACCCAACCTGATTTAGAGGCCAAGATCAGAACTCTTACTGAAAGTATGGCTAAAATGAATCAGGATATGACAAACACTGTGGTCCAGTTTAGCGCACAAATTCATGAGGATCTTACCCAACTTAGGGACCGAGTCCAAGTACTTGAAGAACCTAGACATCGGAATTGGACTCCTGACCCCGATTTTAATGTGCCTCAACCTCACCCACATCAGGAGCCTAGAAGGCCTTTATATAGAGATCCTGAACCTAATCATAGGAGGCCTGACCCAGAGCCTGAAGATAGAGATGATAGGTTCATCAGGAACATCAAATTAGATGCACCCACTTTTGATGGTAGTCTGAACCCTAAGGTGTATTCTGATTGGGAGGGTGAGATGGACCAATACTTTGAGTGGTATGCTATGTCTGAGGAGTGGAAATACAAGTTTGCCAAGATGAAATTAGTGCATCAAGCTAGGTTATACTGGGGGAACATTGAGCTAACCACTAGGAGACGGAATGTTGAGCCCATAACCACTTGGCAAGGTATGAAAGAAAAACTGAGAGATAAATACCTACCCATTTCATACCAGCAAAACCTGTTAGACCAATGGCAAAACCTGAAACAAGGAAACCGATCTGTCTCAGACTACATAGCTACTTTTGATGAATACCTAATGAGATGTGATGTGAGTGAAGCCCACGAAGTCACTTTGTCTAGATTTAGGGCTGGACTAAGGGAAGATATCAAGAGAGAACTATTTCTGAGAGAGGTTACTGATCTAGACCAAGCCTACCAGATTGCACTGAACACTGAGAAATTTCAGAGAGGACCTATACCTTCTAGGGTTAGTGCCCCAATCCCAAGGAATGGACCTAGCCAAGTTATCCCTAGTAAACCTTTTCAGGGTACTTCTACCCCTAGGCCCATGGACAAAGGTAAGGCACCTGACACCCAGAGAACCCCTAGTTCAAATATCACCTGTTTTAAGTGTCAGAAACCAGGTCACATTTCCAGTCAGTGTACTGCCATAGCCTGTTTCAAGTGTCATAAGGTAGGTCATGTTGCTAGCCAGTGCCCACGGAGATCCCTTTACATAGAAGAGGGAGAGAATGATAATTCCGAGCCCAGTGAGGAATTTGAAGAAGAAGTTTATGAGGCCGGAATGAATTTGGTTGAGGAGTATGAAGGAGAGGAGGAACCCAATGAATCTGACCAATTAGGAGTTGTAAGATGCATCCTATCCCAGAATCTAGTTCAAGAGGATTGGCGTAGGACTAACATCCTATAGACTTTTCTTAAATTAGGGGATAAGGTATGTAAGATCATCATAGATAGTGGAAGCTGTGTAAATGCCATCTCTACTAGCACTGTCAAGATGTTAGGCTTAATCCCAGTTCCCCATCCCAACCCCTATAAGATTTCTTGGGTAGATTCTACCTCCATACCCATCCAGTCTAGATGTCAAGTCCAAATCCAAATGCAATCTTATCACGAAAAGATTTGGTGTGATGTCTTACCCATGGGGGTGAGCAGTATAATTCTCGGAAGACCTTGGTTGTATGATCATGATGCCACCCTCTTAGGAAAATCCAATACCTGTGTCTTTAGTTTCAATGGGAAGAAGATTACGATCCATTCAGTTCCCCCTAAGGACAAGGTAACTAAAGGAGCCGGTAAGGTTAAGGAGATGAAAACTGGAGTGAACCTAATCAGTGCTAAGGATCTAGAACAAGAAATTCATAGTGGTTCACCCATCTGGATGTTGACTGCTAAGGAACTTAGAACTTCGGAACCCTCAGAGCCTCCTCAAGAAGTTAAACCTGTGTTAAAAGAATTTGAGGATGTCTTTCCCAAGGATTTGCCAGACCATTTTCCACCTCTTAGGGATATCCAGCATGCCATAGATCTAATCCCAGGAGCGACTTTGCCCAACTTGCCCCATTACAGGATGAATCCATCTGAGCATGAAGAACTGCAAAAGCAGGTTGGAGAATTATTGAGGAAGGGGTTTATTAGAGAAAGTCTTAGCCCTTGTGCAGTCCCAGCCTTACTGACCCCAAAGAAAGATGGCACGTGGAGGATGTGTGTTGACAGTCGTGCCATCAATAAAATTACAATCAAATATAGGTTTCCCATCCCTAGACTAGATGACATGCTTGATATGATGGCTGGTGCAATGGTTTTTTCTAAGATTGATCTCAAAAGCGACTATCATCAGGTTAGGATTAGACCCGGGGATGAATGGAAAACTGCTTTCAAAACTAAGGATGGTCTTTATGAATGGGTTGTTATGCCTTTTGGGTTGTCCAATGCCCCTAGTACTTTCATGAGAATTATGACCCAGGTACTTAGAGCTTTCATAGGAAAATTTGTGGTGGTCTATTTTGATGACATCCTGATCTATAGTAAGACCCCAGCAGATCACCTAGGCCACCTTAGAGCAGTCTGCCAAGTTTTGAGGAATGATAGACTCTACTGTAATCTTAAGAAGTGTGAATTCAAGACTAGTAGAGTTATCTTTCTTGGTTTTGTAGTAACCCCTGACGGCGTGGCGGCCGATCCTGAGAAGATTAGGTCCATAGTAGACTGGCCAGAGCCAACCAATGTGCATGAAGTTAGAAGTTTCCACGGCTTGGCTACCTTCTATAGGCGATTCATCAAGGGGTTTAGTACTTTAGCTGCTCCTATCACTGATTGTATTAGGAAGGGAGAATTTCATTGGACTAAGTCAGCCCATAAAGCCTTCCTAGATCTTAAGGATAAAATGACCCAGGCACCCATTCTGAGATTACCCGATTTTTCTAAAGTATTTGAGGTTGCCTGTGATGCTTCAGGTGTAGGAATAGGTGGAGTCCTAAGCCAAGAGAATCATCCCATAGCATTCTTTAGTGAAAAACTTAATGATGCTAAGCTTATGTATTATACCTATGATAAGGAATTTTATGCGGTGGTGCAAGCTTTGCGTTACTGGAGACATTATTTGCTACCGCAGGAATTTGTACTATTTTCGGACCATGAGGCTCTTAGATTTCTGAACTCCCAAAAGAAGCTTAACCCTAGGCATGCTAAGTGGGTAGAATATATCCAGTCCTATACTTTTGTCCTGAAACATAAGGCTGGAGTTGAGAATAAGGTAGCTGATGCCCTTAGTCGCCGATCTCTGTTATTAACTTCTGTTAGAACTGAGGTCATAGGGTTTGAGCAAATCAAAGAGGAATATGAGTCTTGTCCGGATTTCACAACTGTGTATCAGGATCTAGTTCAAGGACCATCTAGTAATCACCAGGATTATACCCTTGTAGATGGTTTTTTGTTCTTCAAAAATAGGCTTTGCATCCCTAGAACTTCTCTTAGGGAATTTTTGATTTGGGAAATCCATGCTGGAGGTTTAGCCGGCCATTTTGGAAAAGACAAGACCATTCTAGCTATTGAAGACCACTTTTTCTGGCCTAGCTTGAAAAGGGATGTAGCTAATATTGTAGCTAGATGTCGAACCTGCGCTGTTGCCAAACAGCGAAAACAAAACACTGGCCTTTATACCCCACTCCCTGTCCCAGATCGTCCTTGGCAAGATGTGAGTATGGATTTTGTGTTAGGTTTACCTAAGACCCAGAGGAGACATGATTCTATCTGTGTCGTAGTCGACCGATTCTCTAAAATGGCCCACTTCTTGCCTTGTTCCCAAACCTTTGATGCGTCTAAGGTAGCCACACTTTTCTTCAATGAGATAGTTAGACTCCATGGCCTACCTAAGACAATCGTTTCAGATAGGGATGTCCGGTTCACCAGTTACTTTTGGAAGACCCTTTGGCATAAGTTAGGGACAAAACTTAAGTTTTCAACTGCCTATCATCCCCAAACTGATGGCCAAACTGAAGTAGTGAACCGTAGCCTAGGAAATATGCTGAGATGTCTTGTTGGTGAAAACACCAGAAATTGGGATTTATACCTACCAAGGGCAGAATTTGCGTACAATGACTCGGTCAATAGGTCTACGGGTAAGAGTCCATTTGAAATTGTACATGGGTACAAACCTCACACACCTCTTGACCTAGTCCCTTTACTTGTCCACACTCGAGTCTTCGAGTCTGCTGAGAATTTTGCACAGCATGTAAAAGACTTGCATAAAGAAATTCATGCCAAAATAAATTTAAGTAATGAAACTTATAAGAAGTTGGCTGATACTCAAAGGCGAGTCAAATCTTTTGTTGAGGGAGACTATGTGATGATTAGGTTAAGGCCTGAACAGTTTCCTCCTGGAACCATTAGAAAGTTACATGCTAGGGGAGCTGGACCATTTAGAGTGGTAAAGAGAGTAGGATCCAATGCCTATGTGCTCGAGTTGCCTCCAGAACTAGGCATTAGCTCTACTTTCAACATTACAGACTTAGTAGAGTACAGGGAGCCAGCTGTGATTCCTAGTGAGCCTTTTGAGCCTAACCCTATCATTGAGAGTGATCCCGACCCTGTGTGTCCACCAACAAACTGGCCTGTGAGGAAAGAGCAGATTGAAAAGATCCTGGATGATCAGGTTATCTCTACTCGTAATCGAGGATACCAAAGGTACCTGGTCCGCTGGCAAGGAAGGCCAGATTCTGATGACTCTTGGATCTCCCGAGAAGAATTACAAGAATTGGACCCAGACCTCTTGGAGAGATACCAGAGCCAACTTGAGCCTTACTCGACAGGGTCGAGTTCCTCCCACCCCGGGAGAATTGGTGCGGGCACCAGACTCATAAGAAGACTTCAGAGCTCCATTTGGATCTTTGATTGACATTGCCCGAGAAATTAGGGTTTGTAATAAAGGTTGACCTGGTCAACCAGTTTATTTATTTTTATTTATTTCTTGAGTCACCATTTAAATTTTGTTGAGTCATGTTGACTCGGTGCAAGTCCCGATGTGGTTTCAATTTTATCCAAAATGGTGCCGCAATTGTCTTCCAATCAAATCAAGGTCCAAATGGTGCCACATTTGTCTTCCAATCAAATCAAGGTCCAAGCAAGTGGAGGCCACACTCCAAGCCACATGCCCAGCCACACTCCGAGCACATGCCAGGGTCCAGGAGGCGCCACAGAGGCATCCCAGTGTCATGGTCCCCACATCCAAAGAAGAAAAAAATCAAATTGGAAGCCAATTTAAAGGAGGCGCCCATACCTGCCAATTTTGTCTAAGCAAAGAAGGAAAGGGACTTCTCTTGGAGAAAAAATCAAAGAAGGACATCCAACCTACTCCTAATTGAAGTTCAAATCAAAATCAAAGAGCTTAACTTGGAGTAGAAGAAAAGAAGAAATGCCATAAGGAGAAGAGGACTCCAAATCCAAATCCAACTCCAAAGAAGGTGCCAAAAAAAAAAAAATTCCAAAAAAATCCTTTATGGCTGTCCCAAATTTTTTTGAATTCTTGGTCGGCCAAGAGAGGAGGTTTTCTACCTAATCTAGAGGTTGGAGGAGTTTAGTCCCACATGGGAATTTGTACAAACTTGGAGAAAATCTTAGGTCTATATAATAGACCTCTCTTTGTAACTTTAGAAAATCAATGAAGAAAAATTATTTTTGCTATTCTCTTGTGTTGAGTAACCTAGGTTTCACTTCTTCCGCACTATTCTAAGTGTTGAGCTCCGTGAGGGGGTAATCCGGGTTCCATTGGAGCCTTGAGGAGGTGAGAGATCTCCATCTTTATCCAAAACCCTAGGTTAGCCACTTAAAAATCCAAAACCCTAGCCGCCCTTCATTATTTTCAATCCATCGAACCCTAGCTCCTTCCATCTCCCACGGCCTCTCTCTCTCTACAAGTCCAGGCCGTCCACCTTCATCCAGATCTAGTCCGGCTACTTCAGATCCAGAGCAAGTTCCAAGGAAAATCACATCAGCTTCCAGGAGATTCCAGTTTTCAGCAATTTCAATCTTCAAGTTCATCAACCTGGTAAATTTTTCCCTTGACTCTCTGATTCCATCAATTGTTTTTCTTCTCCTCCAGATCTTGAGTTCAGGAGAAGCCAACCCGCCAAGGACCAGTATTGGAGGATCCATTGCGAAGATATCTGAATCCGAGGATCCAACAATCTGCTCGGGAGAGTTCTTCCACCAAAATCTGTGAAGATCATTGTCTGGTTAGGTAAACCATCTCTTCTCTTTATTTCTGTTCTGTTGAAAGTTCGGAGCGAAACCCTAGGTCTGGGAGTTTCTCAACCCCCAGCGATCCGTTGCTTCTGAACTACTCTGATAATTTAGTTTCCTTAATATTGTGCTTTCAATTATCATATTAGTATCTTTCAATGTTAGGTTAACTTTTCTTTGATTTGAAGCCAACTTCTACAAACATATAAAAACAACAAAAAAATTAGTTAATCTTAATTTACTTCCGCATCGCATCCCTTTATTTGTTCTGCATCACACCATGGAGGGTTCCAGGACAAGATCAAGCCATCCGTCAGTGCTATCACATTGATCAGATCGAGTCCTAATCATGTAACTGCCATCAGTCAAGCCATTGATCTCAATCATGTGCTGTTACCCATCTGGCCATCAGCCGTACTCAAAGGAGCATCGTTGCATAGTTGGGGCTTAGGAAACACAAGGAAGCATGGCCATGGAGGAACTAATGTTTGATCAGGGCCATTAGGTGGGGTATAGCGACTCCAAGGACCTAATACGGTTCCTGTACCCAACCATCGATCTTCATCTCTTACCTCTTACCTCCCTCAGGTATGAGTGTAGGCAAGTTCATCATGGCACTTGCAATGAATCTGAGTCTGCCACTAGAGGAGGGGTTCGATGACCCTCATCGAGGGGTGCCACTTTGGTCAGAAAATCCCTCGGGGGGCTTTGGAGTCATCAGAGACCCATTGCATACTGTAGCAAGGCCTATAGGATCAAAAAATACTAAGGGTCAATCATCCGAGGTGGGCTCTTGGAGTGATGATGACCAACCACTATCTAAAGTGGGAACCACATATCCTAAGGCTAGAAGGGCCTAGTTATGTCTTTCTTTTGCTTCAATCTTTGTAATTATCTTTTTGTAGCCCTCGGGCATCTTGTTTGAAAAATAATAAAATTTTTTTCCTTTTCATACTATCTTTATTTAAGCTTTATGACCTATAAACTATCCTTCTCCTTGAACCAATCATAGACTCCCTAAGAATAATTTGGACCATGGTCACTGATCGCTTTTCGATTTTGATTGCTTGAGATTTAACCACTTATCATAGGTACTCAAACATTCCTGTGCTCTAGCCAATTACTCGTTGGTTTGAGATTGATGATCCTTGGTCATCGGGGGGCTCTGATCGAGCGCTACTCAGTCACTTAGAGCCATGGACCTTGATCGCCTAAGGGCTTTAACCTAGTGCTACTTGATCACTTGGAGCCATTGGGTGTTAATTACCTAAGGGCTCTAACTGAGTGCTACTCAGTTACTTAGAGCCATGTGGACACCGATTGTCTAAGGGCTCTAACCAAGTACTACTTGGTCATTTGGAGCCATGTGGGCTTTGAGCCTTGGCAGTGCCTTGATTTCTTTGTTCTTTTGGAGTCCCTTTTTATCAAGAAGTTCTACTTGGTGCAATAGTTGATTTTCAAGGAGCCTTGACCAGTCCCGCTCTAATTGAGAACTTTTAGACATCACTCATGAGGAGATGATAGGAAAATCGCCACTACCCTTTGCCCCTTCCCAGTGATGCTCAGTTTCCAAGAAGCCAATGTTTGTCAAGTTTCAATTGGGCACATGGGCAGTGAGCTCCCTATCAGACTTACTATAAAAGGATGGCCAAGGGGTTTCTGGCCTCCACTATCTTTTCCTTGCCAATATGTTGCTTGAAACCTCCCAAGAGCCATTATGGTTGGCCTTTGGTGAAAGTGTTGGAGCTGTTGGATCATTCTTTTCAAAGAAGGGATTCTCTCCGGGAGAAGAATATCATGGGCATCGGCATCGTTACTGGACCACCACCATTGTAGTCGGTTGGTGGACTTAATGGCTAGCTATCAATTTGCATTACTGTAGCAACAATTAGCTAGTGGACTTAACATAAGCTAGAAGGCTTAGGCTCTATGCCACTTCATCCCCCCAGAGAGCTAGTTTGCTTCACTAAAGAAATAGATTGGGAGCTCTCACCAGAGGTTATGGATGGTGGGAGTGGCATGAGAGAAAATTTGGAGCAGCTTCCTAACCTCCAAGCTAGCCTTCACTCACTCACGAGCTTCCTTCTTCTGGTGGTGGGCTGCTTTGCTAAATGCTGCCACACAGCCATGCTTTCACCTCGTCCTCCTTGCTAGTGTTGCTAGGTATTTTTTTATCATATTGGCTTCTTCTTGGAGGAGGATACTATGCCCATGCCCTTGGTCACTTTCTATCTTTTTGGTCATTTCATCGAGGGCACCGATGCGCTTGACCACTTAGAGGGTGACTCCAACTCTATAGAAGAGCTTGGGATTCCAAGAGGCATCTAGTCCTTTAGTGAGTGTTACTACTTTTCCTATACTTTACAAGTCTAGGAATCAAAGTTATAAGTCGAGAGGCTTTAAATCCATGTACTTCAGCTACAAGGCTACATGTATGTAATTTAGTTTTAGTAATGGAAAACTTCTAACATTTTTGTGCTTTTTATTGCATTTGTCAATTACTTCTTAGATTGCTTGTTCGTTCCATGCTACATGATCATAAAGTTATATTTTGGTAGAGGTCCGGGCGATCGACTATGATACCTCTGATCGCAACCTTTTTAATTACTAGAGCCTATGGGCTTTCGATCATAATCTTTCCGATCATTGAAACCTATGGACTTCTGATCATTATCATTTTGATTGCTAGAGCCTATGGACTTCCAATCATGATATTTCTGATCACTAGAGCTTATGGGCTTTCGATCGTATTCTTTCCTATCGTTGGAGCCTATGGGCTTCCGATCATCATGGCAATTTTATTTTTGGTTAAGGATCCTTCATGTTGGTCATTTAGGGGTGAATCCCTTTGGCCAATGAGTTTCTAAGCCACCTAGCATGGGATCTTAGTCCTGCAAGTAGCTTATCTTTTAACCAAAAATGGTTTTGGATAAATTTCCTAGGTCTCATTTGGCCTAAGGGAATTGTGTTCATAGGACTTTTGTTAAAGGACCCTTTTACCATAGGTATTAACAAGGAAAGGGACTTTTATTTAATAAAAGAGACACATTACTGATGATAGATCTGCAAATTCATAGAGTTTCATGGTCGAAGTAGAGGAGTTCTGTCCAGCTAGTTCAATCGATAGGTCTCAAGCTTGATGATCTCTTCCACCTAGTAGGGTTCTTTCCAGTTTAGTGAGAGTTTACACTTTTAGCTAGGTTGGGAATCTTCTGCTCGGCATAGCACTAGGTCACCAACCTTAAAGACTTTGCCCTGGACCTTGGCATTGAAATAACGGGCAACCTTGTTTGGTGCTTTATCTCAAACCTCATATATTAGGTCTAGATTTACGAGTCATCTTTCTTAGTTGGCCTGCTTATTATAGTTTGTAACTCATGCTGAGGGTATTTCCATTTCAATAGGTATCACTACTTCAATTTCGAAGGCCAGGCTAAAGGGTGTTTCCCCTTTCGGAACCCTTAGTATTGTTCGATATGTCCAAAGTACATGATAAAGCTCATCAACCCATGACCCTTTAGCTCTGCCGAGCCTTTTCTTAATCCCTTAAAGGATGGCTTAATTTGTAAATTCAGCTTCTCCATTAGCTTGGAAATGTACCACTAAGATGAGGTGATGTAAAATTCCCTAGTCTTTGCATAATTCTTTGAACTAAGCACCAACAAACTATTATTCATTATCGACGATTAGTACTTTGGGGATGTCAAATTGATAGATGATAACCCTTTACACAAAATCTATTATTTTTGGCTTAGTAATACATGCTACTGGTTCGACTTCCACCCATCTCGTAAAGTAGTCAACAATAACTAGCAAGAACTTGCATTGCCCTAAAGCTGGCGAAAATGGTCCAAGGATGTCCATCTTCCATTATGCAAAAGGCCATGGGGTGCATGTGGGAGTGGTCGGCATGGCCAAGAGATGTTGAATGTTGGCATTCCTTTGACAAGCACATATTTCATTACAAATTGCTCGGTGTCCTGTTAGTTGTTGGCAAAAAATAGCCTTATCGGAGTAGCTGTATATGCTAGGGCTCTTTTCTTGATGTGATCTCCATAGATTCCTTCTTGAACTTCCCTCAATGCAAATTCTACTTCTAATGATTACAGGCATTTGAGGAGGGATAGAGAAAATAATCGCTTATAGTGTTTCTCCTCATGCACCAAGTACTTCGAAGATTTATACTTGATCTTGTAGGTCGCCTTTCGGTCTGTAGGGAGTTGATCATCTTCCTAGAAGTTGATCTGTGGGTTGATCTAGCATGACTCGTCATTGAGCTACATGATTTCTAAAGACTCCTTGATGGACAGCTTTTTGATTTACTGGAAGTAAGCTCCTTGGGGGAGTGCCATAGGTGCAGTAGTTATCGCTTTGGCCAACAAGTCCACTTAGGAGTTATCTTCCCTTAGAATTTGTTTGATCTCAAAACTATGGAGACCACTGATTAGTCTTTGACCCTTTGGAGATATTTGATCATGTTTCCCTTCTAACTCTCAGAGTTGTCTTTAATGTGGTCAACAACTAGTTAAGAGTCACTATAGACTCTCAAAACTTGCATTCCTTTTTCTTTAGCAAGCTAAGCCTGGCTATCATGGTCTGGTACTCAGCTTCATTATTGCTTGCTGAGAATTCAAGGCATAGAATGTGCTCGCCACAATTCCTTTTGGACTGATGATGACTACTCCTACCCTTGATCCTTCAAGATTTGATGATTCATCTACATATATCTCTCAGGTATTATTTGGACTTAAAGGGCATTCGAGACCAGTTTTGATGTTTTTTTTGCTTCTAGCATGATCAGTTCATCAGGAATAGTCATTCGACTAGGAAGTTGGCTAGTATTTGGACCTTAATTAATAATCGGGGCTAGAATTTGATATCAAACTCCAAGAGCTTATTATCCATTTGGCGATGCACCCAGATATGTTAGGTTAGTGAAGAATATTCTTCATAGGATGATCGGTCAGCAAGATGATAGTGTAAGCCTAAAAATATGGGCAGAGCTTCCAAGTGGTGATAAAGAGAGCATATACCAGCTTCTCCAGCTTTGAATATCGGGTCTTCACATCTCTCAACATTCTACTGATATAGTAGATAGTTTCTATACCCTATCCTTCTCTTGAATTAGCACCACACTCATAGTTGAAGGAGAGGTTGCCAAATACAAGAATATCTCTTCCCAATAGTAGAGGGGAGCTAAGATAATCCTTGAGGTCATCGAATGCTTTTTTATATTCTTCTACCCATCAAAAATCCTTTGGACACTTCAAATTTTGGAAAAATAAAAGGTAGCACTTGGCTGACTTGGAGATGAATCTACTAAAGGTTGCGATCCTTCCACTGAGGTGCTGGACATCTTTGACTATCTTTAGTGGGCTTATATTGTAGATGGCTTTGATTTTCTCTAAATTAACCTCCATCCCCCTATTGGAGACTATGAATTCTAAGAATTTGCCTAAGGCCACTCTAAAGGCACATTTGGTGGGGTTAATCTTTATTTGGTACTTTTAGAGGGTGTCAAAGGTCTCCTGGATGTCATCAACATGGGCCTAGTAATTTTATTTTTGACAAGCATATCATCCATATATACCTCTATGTTTTGTCTGATCTGGTCTTTAAAGACCTTATTCACCAGGCATTGGTAAGTAGCACCTGCATTCTTTAATCCAAATGGCATAATCCTATAACAAAAGAAGCCTCGATCAGTAATAATAGTTTTATCTTCATCTTCTAGGGCCATCTAGATTTGGTTATATCCGGAGAAGGCATCCATGAAGCTAAGAAGATCATGACTCGAAGTAGTATCAACCATCTGATCGATTCATGGTAGTGGGTAGCCATCTTTCGGGCATGCTCTATTGAAATCCATGAAGTCTATGTAAATTCACCACTTGCCATTCATCTTTTTCACCATAACTAGGTTGGTGATCCATTCTGGATAAGTAGTTTCCTAGACAAAGCCTATGTCAAGTAATTTGTCAACCTCCTCAATAATAGCTTTTTGGTGCGTGGGCACAAAGCTTCACTTCTTTTACTTGATGGGTCGGCATTTGGTATCCACCTTTAGCCAGTGTATTATCATCAAGGGTTCAATGCTCGGCATATCCATGGGTGACCAGGCAAAGATATCAGTGTTCTCCTGTAAAAATGAAGTTAGTCGGTCTCTAGTTACCTGATCCAATTTGGAGCTGACCCTAACCGTATGCTCTGAATTTCTATTGGCCAAAGAATAGAAATAAGGTCCTCAGCTAGCTCTCCTCGTTATTTAGCTAGGTCATCCCAAGTATCAAAATGTTTGACTAGATAGTCTTCAGCAGCTCTTTTTTCCTAGAGCTTGATGCGGTAGCAACATCATGCTAGGTTCTGATCTCTATGGAATTCCGATCCCGTATGTGGTTAGAAACTTCACTTTTAGATAATAAGTGAAGATGATAGCTCAAAAGGCATTAAGACCCGGTCATCCTAGAATGGCATTGTAAGCAACATCCGAATGATTAGGAAGTCCACCCAAGTAATAGATTCTAGAGGGTAGTGTCCCATTCTTATAGTCAGGATAATCATCCCCTTTACTCAGATTGCATCTCTTGTAAATCACACTAGTGGAGAATTTACTCGAACCAGTCATTCGAAATATATTCCCATTTTCAAGAGCACATTATAGTACAAAGCATCTGCTAAACTTCTATTATCAATAAGGATGTGGCATACATCATAATTTTTGACATTCAGAGTTACCACCATAGCATCATTGTAAGGAAATTGAATGCCATCATCATCTTCTTCAAAAAAAACCACTGATGTTACTTGCTTTTTCACCGGTTGTTTAGGATGGCCACACCCCCCAGTTATCATTCCAACTTGTCCTAATGATTTGGGATCACCTTCCTTGGGAGGTGGAAGTGGATGTGGTTGTTCAACTAATGGTGGTGATTTTGGCCATTCTCTTAGCCTTCTTTGTTATCAAATGAATCAATTGTGATGACTTCACTTGATCAACTCTTCAATCTTGTCTCATAGCTAGATGCACTTTTCAGTATCATGGCTATGGTCCCGATGATATAAGTAATATTTATTTTGATTCCTCCTTGCCAGCAGTGTCCGCATATTTCAAGGCTTTGGGATGTGCTTCTCAATCTCCATTAACACCTTTTCTCTTAGTGCATTTAGAGGAGTGTAGGTGTAGAACTTTCCTAGTGATGGTGCTTGAGGGGCTTCCCTGGGTCAACAATCTTTGAAAAATCTGTTCCTCTCTTGTGGGGATATAGAGTGAGGCCGAGTTCTCCCCTCATGCCTTAGAAAGAGTTTGCATCCTTGCATTTCCTTACCACCCTTCAGTGTAGAAGTAGGCAGATCCTCTTCCAACATGTAAGCTTCTTCCATCTGAGCATTTTTTTTAGCTCAGGCCAGCATTTCCATGAAATCTTTGGAATAGGGCTTGGTCAATGACTTTTTAAGATCATTTTTCAGCAATCCTTTTGCTAGAGTAAACATGGCAATCAACTGGTCTAAATTGAGGATCTCCAAAGTAGTCGTATTGAAGTGACTCACTAAGGTTCGGATTATCTCTTCTTCCTTCTATTTGAGAGTATGGAGATAGTCTGAACATTACCGTGGCCTATGACTGCTAACAAAGTGGTTAGTGAATGTTCGGCTTAGCTGTTTAAAGCAGTCTACTAATCCTGGCTTCAGACTCAAGTACCACTATTGAGCTGCCCCCTTCAAAGTAAAAGGGAAGGCTCGGTAGAGAATGGGATCGGGAGTCCCATGAAGGAGCATCATTACTCTAAAACTTGCTAGGTGATCATCAAAATTGATGGTTCCATCGTAGCTTTCAAGCTATAGAATTTTGAAATTCTAAAGAAGTAGTGCTTGTATAATCTTGTCGTCAAATGGTAACTCATTGCTGACTCCATCATTTGGTATTGAAGAAAGATTGCGAATCGTCTCAATTCGTTGATCCATTTCCTTGAGCCTCCAATCGATTTCAAGGTCTTGATGGCCAAAGCTTTCGATCACTGCAAAAATTGGCGATTAGGGGTAGAGTCATGCTCCAACCAGGAGTTTTTACGGGCTTTTATGATATTGTCTCCTTGCCCCTAGACTTATAGAATAGCGACAATGGTCGTGAGTGGTCCCTCTAAGATCCTTCAGAGGGACCTACACTGCTTCGGCAATAGAGTTGTCATTCCGGCTATCGGACATTGCACTACTGGCATAGGTATGGTAGTACCGAAAGTTGAGAGGTTGCATGTGGTGCAACCAGTGAGAGCGATGTCATTGGAGGCAATGCAGAAGAAATGTAGACCTCTTGGCCCAGTATTTTCCAAATTTGATTTCTAACAAATTAGTACCTACCATTACTTCCTATTAATGAAGAAGGCTATTATCAAAATCAAAATTATTTTTCTTTTATTTTATGATTAATTTAATAGATACTTATCACAAAACCGGACATGATTGGTCCATTGACTTCACCCCATCCACATCCTTAAGGTGATAGGACATGACCCGTTAGATAAGACCACCATGCGAGCTGTGTATGGAATAGCATTAGGGGTACAAATGGGTCGGGTTGGACCGGGTCATGAGTGACCCCGATCCGACCCAATTCTTTGATCAGGTCCTAATATTAGATCCAGACCCAATCCATTAGAAAATCGGGTCGGGTCCACTATCAGAAGTTTCAACCCAACAGGTCATTTGGATTAGATCGGCTCTATAAATAATCCAATTTTAATATAAAAAATTTGGATTTACATATGATCCAGATAAAATATAGACAACATATTTTAATTATTACATAGCCAATATTATTAACCATAAAATAAATAACAAATAATACATTTTCAAAATAAATTAAGATATAAAAAATAATTATAACTCTACCTCTATGTTAAAAATAAGTTTCATATAAGTTTTAAATTATAATTTAAAGATCCAAATGAATATGATCCTAACAGTATGTTCGAGTCAGGTCATGTCGAGTTGAGTCCAAATTCTGTAAATCCAGACCTGACTTGTAAAATGGAACATGTCTAATCTTAGGATCTGATCCGGATCCATGGATTCCTAAAAATGGATTGGATCAGGTCTAAATGGGTCGGATCAGGTCGGGTTATGGATCAACCTAGCCCATTTGCAGCTTTAAATAGCACCAAGGGAAGTCTAACCATAAGGTGAACTTTAGTGACACCACATGGGCTCCCATATGGTGCAGTGCTCAATCTCTATGGCTGGCCAAGGATGTGTAGAGCCAAACAAACTGCCAAGTGATAGTCTAGTTAGCTTCAAAATCCTTGTGTCTCATATTCGAGACATTTCAGACCTGAATGATCCTTTTGATATTTGGATCGGACTGGAATGACATACTCACCTTGTGGGAAGAGATCGAATCAATTTTGTTATTGCCTCGAACTGGGAAACCTTATAATCACGAATAGGAGTAGCTTAACCCCCCCACCCCCCCCCCCCCCCCCCCCCCCCCCTTTTTTTTTTGCTTATTAAAACAAAAGGTATAAACGAAGTACATGATACTTTTGGCATTTTTAGGTTCGATTTCAACAATCGGATTTGGAATCCAGTATATCAAGTGGCAATCATGTGAACTGAAATCTATCGCAGGACACTCGTCTTGACACGCTTCCATTCTTTTTTTCTTCTTTCTTTTTTTTTTTGTGGCTAACATGACACTTCCATTTTAAGACAAGGAAGAGTGCACATGGTAACGAACATTTCAAGGTGATTGACGCACCAAGTGGGTAACAGCTTCCTCTACTTGCATTTGGTTTGAAAGATTAGCAAAAGAGATCATGTTGTTCTATTAAAGTTGGACCTTCAGGGCAAGATTGTTAGGTCGATTCTTCTATTAAACGTTGGTTTCATTGCATATTTTTAAGATGGGATTGTATCTTTCACGCGAAAAAAAAATCACCTTCCGTGTGAATGTACTATTGGATCGTCCTCCGATCACTTTAAAATCCATTCAGATAAATAAATAATATATTAAAATTTGGAATGCTTTGGGATATGTGCAGTGGATGACTGATGGTAGATTCTTGCAAAGAAAGGCAAATCCTTTTTTCACGTGAAAGATATTATCCTAATTCATGACTCTTAAGAATCAAGAGGCCACCACCCATGGGGCACAAAGCCACCACCACATTATAAGAGAAAGGGATCTTACAAATTAGGACAACTTGCCCTTGCAGATTAGGCTATCTAGATATGCACCTTATGAAAACTAGTGCCCCATTGGAAAAAGTTCGTCTAAGCTGCGGAAAGTGAGCTACTACATATTTAATATTTGCTAAAGTTGGACCCTAAACTTATGTCACTTTGGTGGGAAAATCTTAGATAGATTCTTCCATGGAACCTTTGTTTTCTCATATCATTCTTGGGACGGTATCATATTTTTCACATAGAAGAAGGATTTATTTTTCTTTACGCAAATCCACCATTGGATCGTCGACTGAATGCTTTGAGACCATGTAGACAAGCGAATGATGAGTTCTGAGTCTTTTGAGAGCTGTGCAGTGGGTGATCCAATGATGGATTCTCATAGAAGGTGAATCCTGCTTTTACCACCACTTGATCCATAATTATGGGAGAAAAAAGATACCACCATGCATGTAACATAGGATACCAAGCCACCAACACACCAAAAGAAGAAGACATCTCACCAATTAGGACTTTCCCTTGTGGATTAAGGTGTCTGCACCTTTCGAAATCCAGTGCCCAATTGGAAAAACATTGTCCAAGTTTAAGGAGAGTTAGCTATGGCATATTTATTGTTAAGCAAGTGAATTACTTGATTTTATGCAAACAAAATTTGGTTCATTATACAGGTCCCTCACCTATCCCTCCTCCCCAAAAACTTAGATGTCATGCTATCCACTTGTCCACCCCCCAGGCCTATTCCCACAAGCCCCACCACAGAGAGGGACAAAGATGTCGTCATCCGGCAACGCTTATACACCTAAATTGTATGGAATTTAAGTAGCACGGGAAGTGATCCCCCACACTTCTCCCATCCAAGCATGGACCATGGCATATAAACATATACTCGAGAAATTCAACTAGCTAACCCAAAAGGAAAACAAATGATTAGATGCTGGAGATTTATTCATCCTCATATGCTCTATACTTATTCTCCTAACCAATCAAGACCAAGAGCACCATATGCAAAGGTGGGGAAAAAAAGGAGAGAGAGATAAGAAGACAAACAAGCATTAGCTTGCAAATAAAAGACCTTGTTAAAGTTCTAACCACCTTCTTCTCTAAACTGCCATTAACCATCCAGTGGCAGATTGGCCACTCTGACATTTCACTTGTTTCTTTTTGTTTTCTTCCGTTAATTTTGGTTGTTTTCACATAGCTTTTTTTTTTTTTAATAGTACACATAGCTATTCAGTATATATCCCTCAGCAACATAGCACCAGCCTTATCTGATTCATGGCCAGTGGTTTTCATCTCACCCACGCTGCGCAGAAAAGCCTGCCAAGCAACCTCCATCCTCTTCAACTCTCCTTTTATTCCTTTTTCTTGTCTTTTTCTTCTTGTATTTCCATATAGAGAGCCAAATTCCTATCAATTAAGAGGCCATTGCCCTGACTTTTCTTTTCAAGATGTCTTCTTCACCACGTCAAAGTAACCTCACTGCATTTAAAAATCTGCTCCAACTTCTGCTATTTATATGGATTATCCTCTACTGCCACAGCTAAATAAACCAAACAAAACCCATTTCTCATCTCAAATGATTCTGGTGTTTATTTGACCAAAGATGATGCTCCGAGCTCGGCTTCCAAGTAGTTCTCTGCTCTGATCTCTAATCTCTGTATCACCGACTACCAAATTCGAACCTAAACCCTGGTTTCTCAGTCTCCTACTTGTCTAAATTCCCTCAATGATCACAAAGATGACCCCTTTATCAGTTGGGTTCACTGACTGGTTATGTTTTTCTTTTTTTTTTTTTTTTGACTAGAGCGATTGCTTCTATTCACTACTATTACATTGCCAACTTTACTGTTCTGTACTTCCCATGCAATATTTTGTGATCTTTTTTCTCTTATTCATGAAGTGAAAGAAACACATATCAACTACTTTTTTCCTCCTTTCTCTTGCTCTTCATGCTCTTATAGAGTCATATACCAAGGACAATCCAAATTTACTTCAGGAATATAGATCAAGATCTCGGCAAGTATATTATCTACACCTTCATTAAACTTGCTTTGCTATCTTATGACAGTTACATAAAGAAGAGCCCAAGTTCGGTAGAAACTCACTGCAGCGAAGCAAAACTCGTCTCCAATCCTGGAAATCAAACTCCATGGACCGCTCATGAAAACGAATTCAAAGCATATATGGGTGCCCGGGCCAATAATAGTAGGAGGTGGACCTTCGGGCCTGGCTACTGCAGCATGCCTCAAAAGGAAAGGCGTCGCTTCCTTAATACTCGAGAAAGAGAATTGCATAGCCTCATCATGGAAGCTTAGAACTTATGAGCGCCTAAAGCTTCATCTCCCCAAGCAGTTCTGTGAACTTCCTCTCATGACTTTCCCACCGGACTTCCCAACATACCCGACAAAACAGCAGTTCATAAGCTACTTAGAGGCCTATGCTGAGCACTTCTCAATAAAGCCTTTGTTTGGAATGAGGGTGCAGTGTGCTGAGTATGATCCAAGCATTGGGTTTTGGAGGGTCGAGGCCAATGACTTGGAATTCATATGTCGATGGCTTATAGTCGCAACAGGGGAGAATACAGAGGCCATATTGCCAGATTATGGCGGGATGCCCGAGTTTCAGGGGCGAGTTCTGCACACAAGTTTCTACAAGAATGGAGATGATTTCAGAGGGGAGAAGGTTCTGGTGGTGGGTTGTGGGAATTCAGGCATGGAAGTTTGCTTGGACCTGTGTAGCAGTGAAGTTCAAGTCTCCATGGTTGTCAGAGATAAGGTGAGATTCTAATTTTGTTTTTTTTTTCTCTTTGTTTATTTTCTGATGTTTGGGTCTCTTGTTTTCCCTCTGCTAGCCTTTTATAGCTTCCTATCCTTTTGACTGTATTACTCCCATTCTACAGTGTGTTTATATCTTTTCTTTTTTTTTTTTTGATTTTTTGCATCAATTGTTGGGGTGGAGGTTGAATTCATCTTCATACTCTTTCCACTCTGCAAAACTCCTAATTATTTTTATAATTTTCTGTCATTGATAAACTGTCACTTTCACTTTGGAAATGTACCTTTTCTTACTATGATGTTTTCCTTGAATTATATATTTCATCTTTTGAGTTCTTGTTCTTTTCTATATAGCACATGCAATGATGTGGTTTTTTTTTTTTTCCTCAAACTTCCCACATTTTGTTTGACAAACTCTAATATATTTTTCATTCTGCATGTTCTTAACAATGTTTGTTTTAGACTTTCTATCTATATGCCAATCTACTGCCATTCTTCTTACTACACTAACCATGTCACTGTTTTCTCCTTGAGTCCAGCAGTTGCACATCTTGCCAAGGGAAATACTAGGGATTTCAACCTTTGGGCTCTCAATGTGGCTGCTCAAATGGTTTCCTATGAAATTGGTTGATGCATTCCTCCTCTTATGCTCATGGCTGATACTTGGGGATACAGAAAAATATGGCCTCTCTCGACCTAAGATAGGGCCCCTGAAACTTAAAAACATCACCGGGAAGACCCCGGTTCTTGATGTTGGCACTCTCTCAAAAATCAAAAGTGGCCAAATTAAGGTCTTGATCTTATTTTCAATACCTGAAATATGCCATCATTACCATGTCATTCTTTTCTTAATACTTATTCAAAATATTAGGTAGTATCTTCATTAATTTATCTTTATGTTTGATGTTTCATGATACCAACATTCATCCACGTCCAAAGAATAAAGATTTGAAGGTCTTTTCTTGATATGAATCTGAGTTCAAGTAGTTTGTTGCAGGTGGTCCCTGGTATAAAGCGCTTTATAAATAAAGGTGTGGAATTTGTGGATGGCAGACAGGAGGATTACGATGCGATCATCCTAGCAACCGGCTATAGAAGCAATGTACCTTCATGGCTCAAGGTATAAATAACCATCCAAAACTAAAATACATAGTATTTAGTTTGAAAATATGAAGGCATACACTATGCATGTGATGCAAAAAGACAGTGATCAAGTATGAAATTAGTCTCCATATAGTCAGGCTGATTCGTTTTTCCTTTCTTTTCAAGTGAAAAGTAAAGTGGTAAGTGCAATTTGTCCATTTGAGATATAACCTAGGCAAAATTGCCTTGAGAGGACCAGGATGAGTTCTTGCAGTAGCTTCAATGAAAAGGACAAGATAGAAGAAGACGCATGGTAAGGATAGAGACAATGCGATCAAAATTTGTGGCGAGGAACTTGGATGCATGCTTGGCAAAATATTTCATCCAATCAAAACCAAAGACACCAAAGAGTTTGCTTTCCATAGAGTCCACCCAGCCCAATTTCGGACATATCCAATGTATATCGGCAAAATAAATCAGTATGCAAAGCCACATAGTATATATGACACAAAAGCCTCCTTTGGCAAGGCCGGAGATTCAATTCCTTCCTCTAGAATTTATTATTTTCCTAAAAAACCTAACAAATCATAATATCCTAAAAGTATACCATGATCATATAGTTTCATGCAGTGCATGTAGGGAGATTTCGATTTTGAGAAATTCCCTTCAAAATGGTGCATACGAAGAGCAAGAACAACGCATGTCATGATCGGTGCACGCAAAGAGTATTTGTTCACCTGCAATATTATTGCGCAAATATGGGCAAGGATGACGATGTACATATATAATATAAAACATCCTCCAATTTTGACATCAATTTTGAACCAAATCAGTGAGATCTGAGTCTTCCCTGGAGTAATCTGTATGCTACTATTTATGGCATACAGTGATTCAATTTAAGGGAGCAACAGTAGGATGGTAAGATGGGACATAAGAAGAAGAAGAAAAGGATAAACCTGAGCAATGATCCTGACTTCCTCCAATGAGCACTCATTGTGGGGGTTATCAGACAGAGGAAAACATTAACCTCTTACAACTGATTTCAGCTTCAAGGAAGACTCTTCACGTGAAATCCCAACCTGTACATGGTCCAGGCTGCATTCATTCACGTGGATAGAAAACTACCCGTTGGACCTCCTGTGGACCTCCCTCACTTATTCTTTAGACTGGACCTCACTGCAATCACATTTATATGTTTATATGCGTATATAGTTTGGTATGTTTATGTATATGTATATATGTGCAAGCATGCGTAATTATGTATGTACATGTAAACATGCATGCATGCACACATGTAAATAATACGTATGGTTGGTATCTAATTGTTTTGTTGTCACAAGGAGGAGGAGTTCTTTGATAAAAAAGACGGTTTTCCAAGGAATCCATTTCCGAACAGTTGGAGAGGGAAGAATGGGCTCTACGCGACGGGGTTCACCAGGAGAGGATTGTTGGGATCTTCCATGGATGCTCATAGGATTGCAGAGGACATTGCCCGCCAATTAATGGAAGTCAAGGACCAAGCATCTGCCTTTGGAGCTGTAGATAGGAGAAAATGACCGAAGCTTTTTTATCTTCCATCCCTCAGGCGGAAGTTAGTAAGGTCTATTGTATCTCATGGTTCTTACCTTCCTGTCTTTTAGATGTACTCCTGGAATTGCACAGAAGTAACAAAAAATTACTATTTATTTGCATGGAAATCATTACAAATAGTTGTAACTAAGCTTTGATCTACTGGAGTCTTCTCCTAGGGTTTAAGATGGTTACTTACCCGCAGAACGTGTAATCGACTAATTATGAACCAGTCCCATTAGTGCAAGACTCTTCCACGAAAAATCCAATCGTGACTTCCAGAACTAAATTGACAAACCATTAAAACAACTTTTCTTTTCTTTTCTTCTCTTTTTATGAACAAAGAAATGATGCAAGCTTTTATGTCATTAAATGCTTGAATGAGACCAGTTTCTGAATGATTAACACACACAAAAAAAAAAAAATCATTTCTACATTAGTTGTCCCAGTTTTTCTTGGACCGAATGGTTCATCTATTTATATATTACAAACCGGAATCCAAGATTTCAGAACCGGTATTGCAGATTGTAATATGAGTTGGTATAGCTCATACCAAACCGGACAGCATAAATTGACCAAAAAATGATAGGACCAACTGAGGAGGAACAGAGAAAAAGATAAGAAAAAAGAGAGAGAGAGAGAAAGAGAAGGGGAGGGAAACGTCCACTAGAGGGCTGCGAAGGCTTCCACTATTCCGTGTCATCCAGTAAGACTTTCAATGGAGGAAGGTAGAGAGGGAAAGCATAGATACCAATGGAGAGAAAGGCATCGAAGATGATGGCTGGAGAGTCATCCAAGATCGTCATGACTACCGAGCAATGAAAAGGGCTCTCATAGGGCTGCAGTAGTCGAATAGAGATGTTCGTCATTTTTTTTAAAAAAAATTGATGAACAGTGAAGTCGGTAGTATGAAACTAGCAAATCCATGCCAGATTCACTATTTATCTTCTTTTTTAAAAAATTGAAGAACAGGTACTTTTCATCCCTCTTCCAAACCTGCAGAGGCCGTAGGATCTTTTCTACTACCTAGTAGCCACAATAATCCCTCACGATTCTCTAGCATCCTTCTGGTGCCTTCCATCCATTCTAGTACCCACGCTTTTCCGTTCTCACCATCTTTCTCGATTAAAAGCTAAAGGGGTTACATAGAGATTAATTCCACAGCCCTCTGGCGGCCTTAGCAGGCTACCGCCAGCTCTCTGACAGTGGCATCCATCCTTTTCCATTCCTCTCTCTTTTTTTCTCTCTTCCTCCTCTTTCCCCCTTTCTCTCATTAGGTATTCTATTTTTCAAACTAAAACTGTCTTGGTTTACTGCTGGTATGATTCAAAATCTCTTGAACTAATCGATTCGATCGGGTTATAAAAATTTTACATGAATCTATATTAAGAAACCAATGAATTAAGTAAGCTGAGATCCTGATCAGATTTTTTATGCTCTCTTAGTTTTTAAGCAGTAGACAACTTTTACTGTTGCTCATTGAATACAATCAGTTAATGGCATCAAATTCATGATACGTTGGAGTTTGGATCAATATATATATATATATATATGATTCAATAAATTTCGAGAATTTTCATATTCCTTCAATATATTTATCAACTTTTTTGTGTTTACTGCAACAATTGTGTCCAATTCGGACTCCAATTGATTACCATTCATGTAGAAAACTTACCACTAGTTGGTCGGGCAACTTAGGTTCATGCAAGCAAGAACACTGAAAAGAATCTAGAGGTGAAGGAAGGATGGTCTTGCTCAAGAGAAATGAACTAATCTCTGCGAGATTTTGGACTCTCGCACACCGAACACAATTATTTACAACCAACGCCGGAAAAAAAAGCATCCGTTGTTGGAAAACATTACCATCTGTGTGCTCAGTAATTATATAAACGTCATATACAATCTGAAAAAATCTTCAGAGTTTGGCATTTGTTGGAATTTGAATTTTGTTTAAGCATGGTCACCAGATCATGAAAAAGACATATATGCAATTTTTGCATCCCTGAAATAATTGCTATTAGACAATATTGATTGCGAAACACTTTGATTATATCCGCCAACGAACATTTTCCACGTGTTTGCATAAACCTCCCAGAAGTTTTAGCAACGATTATAAAAAGGAGCAACAACCATCCTTTCTATTTGGAAACTTTAGTAGTGCCTAATCATATTCATCACATGTTCACTTCTCAAAGCTACTTGAACTCTTCATTGCCTTCTAGATTCAATCTGTTGGCCTACTGAACATACAGTTACTATAGGAAAATAGGAGATTGACGATTATTTTTTCTAGATACTACGATGAGGTATCAGGAGATGGTACAAGACTGCCGATGCTTCTAAAAGATATTATCAAGTAATGATGTTTTTAAGCATTGACAAATAATTTACAAGCACAAACGTGCCAATGCTGTGTGGGTATGTCATCAAATAACAATGCTTTAAAGTATCGATAGTATTACGAATAGAGGTACAAGACGGTGCTTTAAAACATCATTATTTGATGATACTTTAAAGTATCATCAGACTTCCCTCTTTTTCAACCTTTTCTCGATTATTTTTCTCCTTCTATTTTCAAATTATTTTGGTTATCTTTTTCTTCCAATCCTCAAATTTTCTTTCATGGTTATCTTTCTCCCCTCATCCCCAAATTGTTCTCGTTATATATCTTTCTCCTCCCATCCTATTTGCCATTGACCTTGAAGCCGAGGAGAACCTTGCTCTCCCTACCCCCCTATTCGGGCCTTCTTGTCCTCACCTCTCATTAGATCCTATGGATCGATGAATCCTCCACCTCTGGCCATGCCATCTCTCTCACCACCATGGTCCATGCCTTTGCCCCTATGAAGTCACTATAGAGCATTTTGCTAGCCCTAGGATTTAGATATAGGTATCAACGTCACCAGATGGGATGTTTGGGAAGAAAAGGATGCAGTCGGAGATGGTCACAATCATGATGAGGAAGAAGACTGACCCCAATGTGTTCTATGGGAGGCCATTGAAGGTCCTGAGGTTAAGGACATGGGAGCTATTGATAGGATCGAATGGGAGGGAGCAGGGATCGGGATCGAGATCGGGGGAGGGGTCGATGAGGGTTGTCGAGGTTTCGAGAATTCTCAAGAAAGAGCAAAAAATGTGAGAGAGCATGGACAAGAGCTTGCAGGAGGTCTTTCACCATGACCTGAATGCTCCCATGGCTCGTAATTAATTTCCATTCTTCTTCATTTTTTTGATTTGAAGTTAGAGCTCGTAGCCATTGGAATATTGTATTCTATAATCTTAGGTTGCATTTTATATCGTTATATTTTTTAAAAAAAATAGAAGTAAACAAAAACATGATTGGTCCATTCTCTCTCTTTCTCTTTCTCTCTCTACATAATGAGGGCCAATGATGTAGCCGGTGATGAGGGGGAGGGAGTTGGGATGGGCCGAGGATGTAATCGAGGACAATTTGGGGTTCATGGAAATAGAACTCAAAATCTCAACTTGTTGATCATGGGAGATGTCTCGAGACTTGGCTGAGGCTTGCAAGATCTAAAATGTTGCTTTAAAGATTTTCTAACAAAATTCAAAATAATTATAGAGCATACTTTATATAAATTTATATATATTTTTTATTTTAAAAATATATATTTGTTTTTTAAAAAATAATTTTGTCAATACTTTAAAGTACCAGTGCAACTAAGTCATTGAGTACCAAGCCTTGTCAATGCCAACATTTTAAAATATCGATTTATTTTTTAAGCCGATGCTTTAAAGCTTTGGCATATTAGTTAACGATGCTTTTCAAAAATATTGGAAGGATTTTTTTCCACTCTTACGTAGACAATGCTTTACCAATGCTTTGTAAAGCGTCATGAGATTTTATACCGACACTATTTAGCATTGAAAAAAAAAGTATTTTTGAGCATCACATTTTCTTTCCTTTCTTGCAGAGAGTACAGTGACTAATACTAAGTACCTTAGTTCCATTCCAAGTTTCTATGTATGCCTGCCAGATTCATCACCATTAAAGCTATAACAACTCAGTACCTTATCTAAAAAAATTAGTCAAAAGATTTTATTTAAATTTTTTAATTAAGTATGCAAAATCTTTTTAATGAATAACTGATATGGGATTAAATACATGCTCATATAAATTCTCACAAAATTACCTTCATAAAGAAAGAAACCAACATTGGCAAGCAGAAGTTGTTGCATATGAATTGTAGATTGGCATGGGCCGATAGAATTGCAAAACAAGGTAGAATATGAATTAAGGAATCTGTTGTACCATGACGGCTCACCCTCAGCTAGAACCGGCCCATTCCTGCGGTCCGACCCAGCCACCCCTTCAAGGCTCCAACTGCTAGAGGTCCGACCCATCGGAGTAGAGGTCCAAACGACCCTCTCCTGCTGGGATCCGGCCCGTCGCTCTCCTTCAGAGGTCCGACCCACCGGGGTAGAGGTCCGAACGACCCTCTCCTGCTAGGGTCCCACTACCGACATTCGATAGGCATGCCTTAGCATCTAGGAAATTCTAGAAGCACCTTTCTGTTACTGCAGGATCCTGCCATCCCAACAGTCCTGCTCCACTACTTCCACGATATCACCGTATCCGTGCGCCACGTGGCCACTCTCCAGATTCTCCTAGGAGAAGATCGGTCTTTCTCAACCTCTCCCCTAACGAATTTTGGACTATTCTGTGCCTATATAAGGTACTAAAGGGACCCCGTTTGAAGGTAGAAAAGCTCTTCCCTCTCCATACACTGTTCATTCCTTGATTCCTCCATTCTGTTACCTTCAGCCTCCTGCTAACTTAGGCATCGGAGGGTCCCCCGCCGGAACACCACCGGCGCCCTTGGAAACTTTGTTGCATGTTCATCCGGAAGAGGAGCGCTCCAGCACATCCAGCCCCAGTCCAGGAGTTAATGTTGCAATAGATTGGTGCTAAAAAAAGGGGCCCCTTCTCTAAAAGGAGGAATCCATCGTCCCTGCTACAAAATGGCTAAGGGAAGAGCTCCAAATGCCACTGCCAGAAGAGGTATCTCCCTTTCCAGATCCGAGGAACCTCGTAGGGAGAATGATACCGCCGCCATCGCTCTATTGTCGCTGAACCTACCATCACACTGGGGTTGCAGCAGTTCCAGACTTTAGTAAACGGCATCGAAATGCTTACTGCTACGGTTCAACATTTCTAAGCAACGGTTCAACATTTCCAGGAAGCAGCCGACAACAGTCAGCAACTACCAGCTGTTTCCTGCACCAATCTTCCCACCACTGCTGAGGGTAGCCAACAGCCAGAGGTCCCTCAGCACTATTCTCACGTCGCCACGGAGCCCCGGAGGTCATTGGGCGATCACGCCGACGGTAAAGGGCGAGGTCTACTTCGCCTTCCTATACTGAATCCATCCCGGTCGACGGTCGGCCTGCTGCCGAACCTCCGAGTGACTATGCCAGCAAGATCATGCGCATGGAGGAGCACATTGTCGAAATTGCCCTCCGATAGAAGGTCGAAGGGGGACAGGTATACGACTCCTGGCCCCCGTTCTTTGATGAGATTCTGGCGGAGACGATTCCCCGCCACTTCAAGATTTCGTAGGTGGACCCCTACGATGGTACCACTAACCCGATAGACCATATAGGCACATACAAAGCCTAACTGATGGTGCAAGGCACCTCTGACGCCCTCCACTGCATCGCCTTTCCTGTCACTCTTAAGAAGACCGCCTGGATGTGGTTCTCAGCCATCCGGCTAGGTATGATTCACTTTTTTTCTCAACTCGAATCACTTTTTCTTTTTCATTTCAGGACCTGCAGTTGGACCCTGAGGAATACCAACTGCCTCTTCCTCATGCTGCAAAAGAAGGGAAAGACTTTTCAAGATTTCATGGCCCGTTTCAACTCAGCGGCCATGGAAGTCCCAGACTTGAATGAAGCTGTGGCCATGTCAGCCTTCAAGCGAGGGCTCAGCTCGTCTAGGCTGACCTTCTCCTTGGACAAGAAACATCCGACAAGCTACAGCGAACTCTTGGCCAGAGCATAGAAGTACACCCTGGCAGAAGAACAAGCAGCCGGCCAACGTCAAGCAGAGGGAAGGCCGACCCCCAAGAAGCGGAGCAATAAGGCTCCTGAAGTTCGACCTCCGAGTGATAGTCGGCGGTTGGCCCAACGCCGAAGTCTGAAGCCGAGGAACTTTCCCCGGAGGTTCGAGACTTATGCTCCTTTGTCCCTGCTAAGAGAGAAGATCCTTATGGAGATCGAGAACGAGACCTTTCTGCAAAGGCCTCAGTCGATGAGGGATCCCCCTGCCCAAAAAAATAAAGATAAATTCTATAAGTTCCTTAGGGACCACGGGCACAGTACTGAAGAGTGCCTGTAGTTGAAAGACGCCATTGAAGACCTCATCTGGAGGGGGTACCGATACAAGTATGTCCGACCCCATCGGGATCGAGCCGGAGCATCAAACGCTAGAAACCCTTCGGAGGAGACGAAGCTCCCCAATCAGAGGCCAACCGGCGGGGATGTCGGCATGCTGCATCGACGCTCCAGAGGAAGCTACGAGGATGGACCTGATATTGCTAAAAGGTCTAGGGGCTCCAATGCAATCACCTTCTCTGACGAAGATCTTCTAGAGACTCATGTTTTTGAAAATGACCTTGTAGTCGTGTCGGTAATGATTGCCAACTACGATGTAAGGAGGATACTTATAGATAATGGAAGCTTAATAGAGGTATTGCTGTACTATGCTTTTGTGAGAACGAATTTGTCCAAGTGCATGCTATAGGAATCCCCCGCGTCGCTGACAGGCTTCGGGGGCAACTCCATGGAGTGGAAGGGGAGATAGTTCTCCCTGTGACAATCAGGACGGAGCCCTTCCAGAAAACTCTCCTTATCAACTTTGTGGTCGTTCGGACGACCTCGCCTTACAATGCTATCCTGGGCCGCCCGGCCCTTAACAAATTCAGAGCTATTGTGTCCACTTATCATTTGTTGGCAAAATTTCTGACTAGGAGCGGGTCGGAGTAATGAGGGGAGATCGTCGGATGGTCAGGAAGTGTCTGACCATTCTGAACCAACAGGCAGAAGGCCGTCCCACTCTGGAGAAACTCGACCCGAGGGCTAAGGCTGATGGCCTTGGTCAACCCAGAGAAAGGATTCTGTTTGTCCCCCTTCGGGAGGATGATCCCACCAAAGCCTTCAGATTGGAGGATCTCTCAGCAAAGACATTAAGTCAGAACTAATCGGCTTCCTTAGGAATAACGCCGACGTCTTTGCTTGGTCGGCGTCGGACATGCCTGGAATACCGTTGGAGGTCATCACTCACCAGCTCAAGGTAGATCCGACTTACCGACCTATCCGACAGAAGAATAGAAGTTTTGCCGCCGAAAGGCAAAGAGCCATCGATGAGGAAGTGAAGAAGCTCTGTGATGCTGGCTTCATCAGGGAAGTCCACTATCCTGAGTGGCTAGTGAATGTTGTTATGGTAAAGAAGGCCAACGGAAAATGGAGGATCTGTGTAGATTACACCGACCTCAACAAGGCCTGTCCGAAGGACAGCTTTCCAGTACCCAAGATTGATCAGTTGGTGGATGCCACAGCTGGCCACCAGCTTCTCAGTTTTATGGATGCATTCTTCGGCTACAACTAAATCAAGATGCATCCGGAAGATGAAAAGAAGACCGCCTTTATCACCGACAAGGATCTGTACTGCTACCGGATGATGCCTTTCGGCTTGAAGAACGTCGGTGCAACTTTTCAAAGGCTGATCAATCGAGTGTTTGAAGGTCAGCTGGGCAGGAACATGGAGGCCTATGTGGATGACATGATAATGAAGAGTCTCCATAAAGCCGACCATATCAGGGACTTGCGGGAATCCTTTAAGGCACTCAGGCACCATCGGATGAAGTTGAACCCCACGAAGTGTACTTTTGGGGTAACCTCTGGCAAGTTCCTTGGTTTTTTGGTCACATAGAGGAGAATTGAAGTGAACCCCGACAAGATAAAGGCCATCACTGAGATGGCACATCCAACCAACAAAAAGCAGGTGCAAGAGCTCACCGACTGAATTGCCTCTCTCAACCATTTTTTTTCCCATTCGACTGAAACGTCTCTGCCATTCTTCAAGATCCTACGCCGGTCGGAAAGTTTTGTTTGGACAGACGAATGTCGGTTGGCTTTCAAAGCCCTGAAGGAGTACTTGAAGAATCCTCCATTTCTAGCCAAGCCGACGAGGGGGAACCTTTGTACCTCTATCTTTCGGCGTCGGACGAAGCGATCGGTGCCGTCCTTGTGCGAGTCGGAGAGGACGGACAGCAAGAGCCCATTTATTATATCAGCAAAGTCCTCCACGACACCGAAACAAGGTGCCCTAAGATGCAAAAGTTGATATATTCTTCGGTCACGTTCGCCAAGCGGCTCCGACCGTATTTCCAGGCACATCCAATTATGGTGATGACCGATCAACCCCTCAAGGCAATCCTTCGGAGCCCAGACACATCTGGTCGGCCCGCCAAGTGGGCTATCAAGCTAGGCAAATTCGACATATCTTTCCAGCCATGATCTGCCCTGAAGGCCCAGGTAATCGCTGACTTCATTGCAGAGTGTACATGGAGACAAGAGACACCTCCTCAAATGGCCGAAGTACCTGAAGCGATGCCATCTACAAAGTCGAACCAGCTTGGACCCTCCATGTGGATGGAGCGTCCAACCTTGTGGACTGCGAGGCCGGACTGATCCTGGCCGACCCGGATGGAGAAAGCCTGGAGTATGCATTGCATTTTTTATTTCAGGTATCAAATAATCAGGTGGAGTACGAAGCCCTCCTCGCGGGGCTACGAATTATCAATGAACTGGGCATCGGTGGACTCAGAGTCTTCTCCAACTCTCAACTGGTGGTTAATCAAGTAAAGGGAAAATTTGAAGCGAGGGATCCGACCCTGGCAAAATACTTGAACAAGGTACAAAACCTTATCTCTCAGCTCAGATTTTTTGAAATCCTCCACATACCTTGTCTGTAGAACTCTTAGGCGGATGCTCTATCAAGATTGGCTACGGCCTCCATAAGCACTTCCGACCGAACCTTTGTGGAGCATCTGCAGCACCCAAGTATTACGGAAGAGCTGACCGAGGTCCACCAGGTGGAGCAAGAAACTTCATGGATGGATCCGATCCTCACTTTTCTGACTAAGGGAACTCTTTTGGAAGATCTGATGGAGGCCAAGCGAGTACGCTCGACGGCCTCTAAGTACGTCATCCTCGACGGTGTCCTGTATAAGCAGTCATTCTCACAGCCGCTATTGAAATGCTTGGGGCTGATAGATGCCAACTATGCACTCAGAGAAGTCCATGAAGGCATCTATGATGACCACCTCAGAAAAAGGTCCTTAGCTTACAAGATCATCCGATAGGGATATTACTGGCCTACCATTCAGAAAGACGCGTCGGACTTCGTCCGGAGGTGCGACACGTGTCAAAGATCTCCATTATTCAAAGGAGGCCTGCCAGTGAGCTGACGCCGATCATCGCCCCATGGCCGTTCGCATAGTGGGGGATGGATATCTTGGGACCCTTTCCCTCGATATTCGGGCAACGAAAATTTCTGCTTGTGGCCTTCGATTACTTCACCAAATGGGTGGAGGCCGAACCACTAGCACAGATAATAGAGGCCAAGGTGGAGAACTTCATCCGGAATATCATCATTTTTCGGTTTGGCATTTTTCGAATGATTATTACTGATAATGGAAGGCAGTTTGACAACTCTAAGTTTCAAGATTTTTGTCAGCAATATCATATCTCTCACCGACTCACGTCGGTCGGTCATCCTCAGTGCAATGGAGAGGCTGAAGTCACCAATCAGATAATCTTGCACGGACTGAAGACCCGACTGAATGAAGCTAAGGGGCTCTAGGTGGAGGAACTCCACTTAGTATTATGGGCATATCAGATGATTGCTAGAATGTCAACCGATGAAACCCCATTCAACCTCACTTATGGAAGCGAAGCCGTCATCCCTATTGAGACCTCTCTTCAATCTCTCCGGATTGACCACTATGCCGAACCGGCCAACTCCGAGCAGCGAAGAGCTGACCTGGACTTGCTCGAAGAAACTAGACTTCGGACAAGCATGAAGATGGTGGTCTACCACCAGAAGATGGCAAAATATTACAACTCGCGAGTCAAGGCGTGAGCTTTCCAAGTTGGAGACATTGTCTTGCGGAGGATGAAAATTTCAAGGTCGACCGAGTAAAGCAAGCTTTCCCCAAATTGGGAAGGACATTATCGGGTCGTTGAAGTGGCTCGAGCCGGCACCTATCAACTTGAATTTTTTGACGGACGATAGATGGCACGTCCATGGAATATAGACAACCTCCCCAAGTATTATCAATAAAGTCCACATTTCTTTTACGAACCACTTCTGAAAGTTCGACCCCGATTGGCAGAGGCTCTACGGCAGCCCATTTTCGAAAGTCTGACCCCAGTTGGCAGAGGCTCTAGGGCAGCCCACTTTCGAAAGTCCGACTCCAGTCGGCAGAGGCTCTAGGGCAGCCCACTTCCAAAAGTCCGACACCGGTCGGTAGAGTCTCTAGGGCAACCCACTTTCGAAAGTCCAACTCCGGTCGACAGAGGCTCTAGGGCAGCCCACTTCCGAAAGTCCGACTTCGGTCGGCAGAGGCTATAGGGCAGCCCACTTCCGAAAGTCCGACCCCGATCGGTAGAGGCTCTAGGGCAGCCCACTTCCGAAAGTTCGACCCCGGTCGGTAGAGGCTCTAGGATAGCCCACTTTCGAAAGTCCGACCCTGGTCGGCAAAGGCTCTAGGATAGCCCACTTTCGAAAGTCCGACTCTGGTCAGAAGAGGCTCTAGAGAAGCCCACTTCCGAAAGTCCGACTCCGGTCGGAAGAGGCTCTAGGGAAGCCCACTTTCGAAAGTCCGACTCCGGTTGGTAGAGGCTCTAGGGTAGCCCACTTTTGAAAGTCCAACTCTGGTCGGCAGAGGCTCTAAGGTAGACCATTTCCGAAAGTCCGACTCCGATCGGCAGAGGCTCTAGGGCAGCCCACTTCCGAAAGTTCGACTCCGATTGGCAAAGGCTCTAGGGCAGCCCACTTCCAAAAGTCTGACTCTGGTCGGCAGAGGCTCTAGGGCAGCCCACTTCCGAAAGTTCAACTCCGGTCGGCAAAGGTTCTAGGGCAGCCAGGTCTGGAAAGCCGACGGACCAACACTTACGTTGAATTTCCTAAGCTCGTTGCTTCGGCCTGAGCTACCATCCGACCACTGCCTCAACTACTTCTGGGTCCGGAAAGCTGACGAACCAACACTTAGGTTGAAATTCCTAAGCTCGTTGCTCCGGCCTGAGCTACCATCCGACCGCTGTCTCAACTACTTCTGGGTCCGGAAAGCCGACGGACCAACACTTAGGTTGAAATTCCTAAGCTCATTACTCCGGCCTAAGCTACCTTCCGACCGCTACCTCAACTACTTCTGGGTCTGGAAAGCCGATGGACCAATACTTGGAGCAGAAATCCTAAGGGAATCTAGTTTGGCCTGAGCCACTATTCGACGCTTGCCGTGGAAGTCCAACCGTCCTCTCAGATCAGCCGACCAGTCCACACTTAGTGAAATTTCAGAGGGAAGAGAATGAGACGTTATGAAAAAGTTCTTCATTACTTCCAAAAAGTTTCTTTACAAAATTGAAGGTTAGACCTTTACAAATGACTAGGTCTGACCCTCGGGAGGTACATTATCTACGGCCGCTCCGGCCCCCTCGGCAACAACAGCCGCTTCGGCCACCTCGGCTTCTTTAGCTGCTTCTACTTCTACTCCAACTTGGGTGTCCGTTCCAGCCACTTCTACGACGGCCTCCACTGGAGCATCGGCTGCTCGGGCAGTCGGATCCGTCGCCTCTAAGCCCTCCTCTTCCGCCGGCTTTGGCGACTGAAGGAATGATAGATCAAGGTCTGGGAAGGCCGCACCAACCTTTCCCAGACACTCGTCGTACCCGTAATCGAAGCCGACAATCCTGGCTTCGTTCATCTCCTTGGTGAAGTCCTCTAAGGCTTTATAAGTTGCAACAGCCTTCTCACCGGCCGTCTTCAGCAACTCCTGGGCCGTCTTCAGTAGGCCCTTGTACCTCTCCGCCACTGCTTGGTGGCCTTGTGCATGGACCTCGCATTCGGTCAAGCGCCCCTCCTCGACGGTCAGTCGACGAGTCAGAGCCTTGATCTTCTTCTTTTTATTCTTTAAACTTGCCTCCCGGTTCGTCTTCTGGGCAAGCAAGTTCTCCAGCTGCTTTTTCTAGGCCTCTGATTCGGCCCGCAAGGTGGACACCTCTTTGGCTACTACCCTTAAGCCGAGCACCTCCTCGCTGGAGGCTGTCAGTGCTGCCCAAGCCGCGTCCCTCGCCACCTCTGCAACTTCGGCCCTCTGGGTCAAGTGCTCTTTTAGATAGATCAGCTCGCCCAGGCCGCCGTCCATCAACAGGATATCTTTGATGAGTTGCCGATAGATACACACAGTTAGAAAGTTGCAACTGGTGAATTCGGAATGGAGGAATGAAATGTGACACTTTTTCCTAAAAGGTGGTCAAGAGAACACCTGGAGGCCTCGTTCACCGATCGCCCGTCATTGTCGGGGGCGGCCCTCTGAAGCAGCTCCTTAGCCTTCTCAGCATCGTGCCACTTTTGGCGCTCCTCATCATAAGCGCCGCCAGCCCTTTCATCAACGGCCGACGGCCCCTCCTCTGCAGGAGTTCCCCTGACTATCGGGGAGGTCGCCGCAGTCAGCTCCAACGGCGGGGACGAAGGAGCCGCGTCCACCCTGGTCGGCATCGAAAGCCTCTCCTCTGCCCGGGCGACCGGTTGCCCGACCGAGGTGGATCTCTCGGATGCAATCGCCCTTCGGTGCTCAGTCAGAGGCATGTCATCCTCCGACTCGACCGACACCACTATGACGGACGATTCTGCCGTCCATTATTTCTTCGGCCACTCGGGCGCTAGCTCCGCCGCCCACTTCTTTGGATCATGCGGGGTTAGTTCCTCGATGCGAATGGCCCTCCGCTGTGCAAATCGCATTGAAAGGGTCGCTCTATCCGGCTTCATCTTGCCACCTGTCAACAAACGAAGTTAAAGTAAGGTACGGTTGCAAAGCCAACAGAAGATAAAGTAGCCAGTCTCTCTCTCTTTATGGCTCTCGTCCTACCTAACATCGGGTGCCGGCTGAGTCCAGCCTGATAAAGACTCCCCTCGTGGAGCATGAAGCCGACGAACTTCGGGTCCTCATCATCCAATTTATGGAAGTCAGCCTCGTCGGCCCTCGAGATCTTCCTCCCGTTCAAAGTGTTCGGCCTCGGCTCCCTCCAAGCTGCCTCAAAGCCCTACGGCTCTAGGCTATCTACAAAGAAGTATTGAGACTTCCATCCGTGAATGGCGGACGGAAGCCCCCTAGTACCTTCTGGTTAGGGCGTGGACTGAACATCCACCACTCCTGACTTTGGAAGTCCTTCTTCAACAAGAAGAAAACTGAAAACAGGGATACTCTCGGCTCGATGTCGGCCTCCCGACATAGAACCACGAAGCCACAAAGAACCCGAATGCTGTTCAGGGTCAGCTGGGAAGGAGTAATTCTATAGGTGTTGAAGACCTGGATAAAGAAACTATGGATCGGGAAGCGGAGGCCAGCTTTCAGGTGGTCTTCATATAAAGGGAGAGCTCCTAAGTTTAAAGGTCCGTTCACTCTACCCTCGCGACTGGGGACGGTCAGATGTAAGGTGGAGGGAATGCTATACACAATCATAAGATTTTCGACCCTCTCTCGGGTCATGGTCGAAGAGATGTCAAAAGGACCGGGTTCCCTATGTCCACGAGCCGAACTCCGACTCCCAGAAGCCATTCTAAAGGGAGTTGCATAAATGGAAGAAGATAGAGGAAGGTGGAGAAGGGACTAACCTGGTTCTTTGATTCCCTAAGAGGGGCTAAAGCAACACAAGGAGGGAAGAGGCTGCTTTCTTCTCAAGCGCAAGCATGGTGAAAGGCACCTTCAGAGCGTTGCTACCCCCCTTTTATAGGCACCCGGGGGTAGCTTCCCAACGCCTCCCCCCACGTGCCACGACTCGATGGCTGGCGCCTCAGTTTTCGAGTTGGATTGGAATCCAAGGGGACGCGCCAGATCATATACGACCATGATCCATGTGATAGTCGAAGCAACGGTGGATGGATCACTCTAGGAAGTGTACCAACCGCTCTGATGAAGCCACGTGCCCCACGTCGCATCAAGAATTCAAACGGGCAGCTGCTATGCACCATACCAGCAATAACTGCTCCCCATATCCTCACCAACCAAATGCTGACACCTATCCAGGAGCAAAAATCGGAGCAGAAGGTGCCCGGTCGCAGCATGCCGAATCGGATTCGCCATCATTTGAAAGGCTGATGCATTTACTGCCATTTAATGCCCTCGCCCTTCGAGCCTACGAACTCGCTCGAAGCACAAGGGCAAGGGGGACAACTGTTGTACCATGATGGCTCATCCTTAGCCAGAACTGGCCCATTCCTGCAGTCCGACTCGGCAACCCCTTCAAGGCTCCAACTGCTAGAGATCCGACCCACCGGAGTAGAGGTCTGAATGACCTTCTCCTGCTGGGATCCAGCCTGTTGCTCTCCTTCAGAGGCTCGACCCACCGGGGTAGAGGTCCGAACGACCCTCTCCTGATGGGGTCCAACCCATCACTCTCCTTCAGAGGTCCGACCCACTGGAGCAGGAGTCCGAACGACCCTCTCCTGATGGGTCCGACCCATCACTCTCCTTCAGAGGTCCGACCCACTGGAGCAGGAGTCCGAACGACCCTCTCCTGCTGGGGTCCGGCCCATCGCTCTCCTTCGGAGGTTTGGCCTTTAGTCCGGCCAACCGGCTTTCCCACGACCGACGTCTAACAGGCATGCCTTAGCATCCAAGGAATTCTAGAAGTACCTTTCTGTTATTGTGGGTCCTGCCATCCCAACAGCCCTGCTCCACTACTTCTATGATGTCGCAGTATCCGCGCGCCATGTGGCCACTCTCCAGATTCTCCTAGGGGCAGATCGATCTTTCTCAGCCTCTCCCCTAATGGATTTTGGACTGTTCTGCGCCTATATAAGGTACTCAGGGGACCCCGTTTGAAGGTAGAAGTACTCTTCCCTCTCCATACGCTGTTCATTCCTTGATTCCTTCATTCTGTTGCCTTCAACCTCCTGCTAACTTAGGCATTGGAGGGTTCCCCGCCGGAACACCATCGGCGCCCTTGGGGACTTTGTTGCAGGTTCATCCGGGAGAGGAGCGCTCTAGCACATCCAGCCCCGGTCCAGGAGTTGACGCCGCAACAGAATCTATCAAGTGCCAAGAGAAAAAGAAGCAAGAGCTATCAACAGGAATCCAAAGTTTATTGTTGCACAAAAGCAGGCTTCTAACGGTCGCAATACAAAGGGAATAGATCCTACTCCAAAAGCGGGGGTGCCGGCCTAGGTGGAAGTCATAGTCATGCGTTGAAAGTCCACTGCCGACTGGTTTGGTCCCCTTCACACAATCAACCAGCTGATAAGGACTACTCAACAGAGAGGATTCTTTTCCTCCAGCTTCCTACGCTTGGTCTTACTAGCATGGTTCATATAGTTGCCTCAAATTTAAAATTTTCCCAAGCCTCCATTGCACAATAATTCTCGGTTGGTGAACACATCAGCATCTTCTTGTCTCCCACTCCCTCCATCTCATTAAATTTGAAAGTGATTGTTTTGGTTAGTACTCGACCGTTTGATTTGGAAATAAATTTTGAAGGAGATTTATCCACGTAAGTTTGGGGACACGACTTTTTCCATGAACAGAAACTTTGAACATTTGATTGGAAGGATGGATGCAAAAGAAAAGCTGTTGCATTAATGTTCGTCAGCTTGTGCAATGATTTAGATTTTAACCGTAAGGAAGAAATTATCCTCACATTTTTATCTACATAAAGGGTGGATAAGGGCAAAAAAAAGTAATTAGATGGAACGGCTTTCCTCGATTCTATGGTATGAGGCAGTGTCTGGTAGGTGGTATAAGCACAGAATAAGGCACTTATTCCATGGCTACACTGCCAAGCACCATTTTTGGCCGGTGGAATAGGCTTATACAATGATAAGGAATAAGTAGGAGAGACCGAGAGGGTATAATTCTATTATACTATTCTGGAGGAATAGATTTATAATTTAAATATGGGAAGTTATCCTCTCTAGTTACATTTTTACCATTATCCTTTCTCTAACTATACAAAAAGTGGAAGTGTAGTTTTATCCTTATAATAAAATCCAAATCATTACAAAATCAAATGCAAATAAAACACATGCAATTATTTTGCGTCTATCCAAAAAAATAAATGTTCAGAATTCTTATTCTATGGAACTAGTCCTATCTCTCCAGACTTATCCTGTTATGCTTCTCTTGTCCCTTCAAAATTTATTCTATAAACACATGTTACCTAAACCTATATCACCAAAATTGTTGAATAAAATTATGCCTTCTTGCTCTTACTTATCCATGTCAAGATATGTCATTATTCTGAGATGCTCAAAATAGTGTTTGGTAGGATAAAAGTACAAAATGGGAGATATCATCAACTACCAAATAGGGTCCTGTTTTTTTTTTAACATTAATTGCCTTGTTGGATATTCCTAAAAGATTGGACTGAAAATCCTACAAAAGTTGGGCATGTTGGTCCGTCTAAGTCCCATCTTTCAAAAGGAATTATGAAGGTCTTTATTTTTTCCTAGGATTTTGATTGGAAAGTGTTTACTTGATAGAGACATACTTAAATAAATAGTTCACAAATCCTACAAGCTTTTTAACCCAATCCTAAAGAATATCCAAGCATATCCTTAGTCTTCTTATTTACTTTTAAGAAAAAAATCTTTTTGAACTTATGCATCCATGGACATCAATTTGGATTAAAAGTGGCACTAAAAGGCTAAATCTAGAAACACTTTTGAGCTTCAGAAATTAGAATATGAACTATTCTACAACAGATTTTATCTCCAATGCTCGTGACACACTGAAAAATCCCAAAATACCTAACTATGATATGATCCTTAATAAAAAAAAGTTCAAAAAAATGATGTGAACTCTATTAGATATATATCCTAAAAGCCAATTTGATTGATACATTATATTATTCTAAGATATAATTTTGTGCTTGATTTATTTATTCATTAATAAAATGGGCATTTTTATTACCATTCTCATTTGATGTATTCTTGAATCATCTAAAAAATTAATAAGATGATGATACATATTTTCAATAATTTAAGGCATTTATCATTATAATTAATTCTTAAATTTCTCTTGATTTATGGATCATCATGGAGATGGTGATGATTCAATAAGATTGATGCATGGATTACTTTTCCTTAGGTAGACGAGTCTCGAGTCTACATTGTGAGTATTAGAGCGAGAGTATATGTGCTCATTAGAGACAATGGTACCAAGTATGATCAGTACAAGAAGTTACTTGGAAATCTATTCACTCGTTAATAACTTTCTTGATGCTGTAGTAGAATGAATGGTTTTTTGACCTATGGTATCTTGGCTATTCATAATGAGGTTATTGTAGTTTGACTGCATATTCACTAGTCTCCTAGCCATGTAGATTCTTGCAATATATATTAGTAATACTATGTTCATTATAGGAGTGTGCACCTAGATGGGATCTATTTATCTTAGTAGTTAAGGGATAGTCCTATTTAATTTATGAAGTTGAGTCCTTAAGATCGTGGCCACGGTGATGTGATTAATGAAAAAATATTTTCATAAGATTTCACAATATAGACTCAAGCAAATTAAATATTCCATATGATGGATGATAGGGTTTGATAAATTTTCATAACTTTCATCTTGTCAGGACTAACGATAAAAAAACTGAATCACACAATAACTATACCTAGAGGTTCATTATCTTCCATTCTACTAGATTGCCACTACATGCTGCGAGGCATCACTAGTGGATTGTAAAACTCACAAGAATCATCTTGATAATCGGTGATTCTTGTTGGAGAAAGTTAGAATTATTTCAACCTATTAAAAGGAGTTTTAATAATACTATTGATAAAAATCATAGCATATTTATTACCAGATAATAGAATCTATGGTATTACACACAAAATGGTGCCTTGATCAAATAATTGATTTGTATTCTTGAATCATAATAGGATTCAACTATCAATATGATTGATGATTGAACTGATTTGTAAAATTTAAAATAGAGGACTTGCTAAGTGTTAGTGAAAGGAAGATCTAATTATAATTATTGCAAAGTAATTTGATTTGATCAAATTAGGATTTTAATCTAGTCAAATTAAATCAGATTTAATTTGATTGGAGTTGGTCTTAATTTAAGTCCAATTGATTTTACTAGTCCTGATGGGATTGAGACTTAATTCTTAATAAGGTTTGACCAATTTAGTCTTCAAATTAGATTGAAATTGCTAAAGTCCCATTAGGCTAAGACTCTCTCTACCTCCACGCCAAAGAAGGAATGGCACACAAGAGGGACCATGCCCCCTCTTCTTTTTGCATGAAAAAGAGAGGAAGAGAGAAGTAGTGTGCCAAGGTTTGGTATCCCCGGGAGAGTCTTTCTCCTTATCTATCTATCTCCCATCTCTTTCAAACTTCAAATTCAAACTCAAAATTTAAACTTGAAAATTAAACTCAAAATTTGAAAAGGAAATTGTGTTGATCATATGGGGTAGCATGTTGATTAAAAGGGGATGCTCTCGTTGATTTCTCAATGCACAAAAGAAAAAAAAATAGATATCTGGCACCCCCCATCTTTCTTCTTGATGCCAAAAGAAGAGGACTAGTTGTTCCTCTTCCTTCCTCTCGCATGGAGGTGTTCACATACCATTTATATTCTTACGTTTGTTCTCTTGAGAAGAGAAGAAGCCTCCTGCTGCCATCTTCTTTGAATCTCTTGAAAAGAGAAAAGAAAAAAAGGGATTCAACTCGAACAAAAGAAATTTGCCAGGGAGCTAGCACCTTAGTGGTTTCGAACTTTTCTAATTGTGATCTACTCCATGTGGATACCTGTAGAGGCCACACACATATGCAGCTTCAAGAAACCTTGAAAACATCCATATTTTTCAAATCACAGTGAAAAACTACTCATGCAAAGTGAAAGATCGGGTTTTTCTTTTATGTTCTAAGATCTAAAATTTTATGTTAAATAAAACATCATTCTGACATAAGATTGTCCTGGCATAATGGTGTAATTCGTTATGTTACAAAGGTTATCCTAAAATGATATTTTAGATGTGCTTCTTAATCTCTTATGTGATGGATCCTGTAATATATTTTTGAAGATGAGATCTTATGTATGTTTGCTAGATTAAAAGAAATTTTAATTAATTTTATTTTCGCTGCATGTTTCTTTTTGAAATTCTGTATGCATAAAAAAATATTATTTCTTTCGGTGATATCAGAGCCACCTTCATATGCATGAGATTAGGAGTTAGATTTGAATTTTGTTAATTATATTTATTATTGTTTGTGATTATGATTGTTGTGATAATGGATCACAAGCAATTAGAATCATTATCGAATGATGCAAATATTGTTTAATGGCATATGAATCAATAATATTCAGATCTAAAAATCTAAAATTGTTCTTCTTAAATCTGAAAATTAAAGATTAATTTCAATATCATTCTGATATAAGGTTGTCCAAGTATAATGGTGTGATTCCATTATGTTGTAAAAGTTATCCTAGAATGATATTGAAAATTTTTTAAAGTTATGTTAATCAGAAATTTTCTTATCTAATATTTATCTTTCATATATGAGATGTATGAGTTTTTGTTTCAAGATCTAAAACTTTGTTTCGACATCTGAATTTTTTTTAATGTTCCACATATTAAGTTTTTAGATCTGAAATTTAATCTTAAGATCTAAGTTTTTAATAATCATGTATGAGGAGATGATTATGGATAGACTAAATTAGATATGTAATGTAATTACACATCGAAGATTATTTAATTATCACATTATGGACACAAATCAAGAATAGAGATTGATCACGATGGATCAAAGAGTTGATTGCAATTGGATTAAGGGTACTTGAGATCAAATCAATAGTTGTAGATGATCAAATCGATTAACATGCATGTATTTAAAATGATTAACCCATAAACATAATTTTTGCTTAGTGACTCGAGCCTGAATTACTAAAGCAACAAAGTTTAAAGTTAATTGATCAATTGGTATCTAGGAAAAGTGATTGAATAATGGTTACTTAATTTGGACTATTGCGATTGCATGAGAATCCTCCCACCAATATTGCACTTACCTGGTCAATTTAGTTAATTAGTTTTAATTTTGGATGCTAAATGATTTATGCTTTGCCCATGTCCTTTTTGATTAATTATTTAAATAAGATATAAAAAATTAATTAGATAAGATCTAAATAAATTAAAATCTCCTCACATAATTAAGTCTAGCAATCTTTTATCATTGTAGATGTGCGTGTATCCTACTGATATTGACTATTTTTAGCTTGGTATAGTGGTTCAGTTGTATCACGAAAATGCAACTACTCTATTAGCAAGAGTTATTGTGAAATGAAGATGGGGTTGGGCCCAATAATAGTTAGGTGAGGGATCCAATGATAGCTTTAAACCTGCTTTTAAATAGTAGGTCCAACTTAACTAAGGAGTAGAGCTAATAATAATTAAGTGAGGCTTACATGACTTAGAGACCAAAATCACTATAACATGTTTAAAAACTATTAGACAAGAGTTGTCCACTCATTGATTTGCATGTCACCGATAACTATTAGGTAAGGTGAGCATACATTGATAAAACTATAATACCCACTTAAAATCCTAGTCACGTAGGGGATTTCATTTCTTTACATGAGAGTGTAAGAGATCCAAGAAAAAAATGGGAGTATATTTGTTTCATAAAGATCCTAAAATAAATATAAAAAATTAAGTATAAATATCTAACTGGAATCTTTACTCTCATAGTTCACCATGTCAGCTTCCAATCCTTTAGACCAAATTCTTCAGTCTAATCGATTGACCAAAATGAACTACAAAGACTGGCTTAGGAACATTAAAATATTTCTAAACTTTGAAAAGATAGAATATGTACTCAACCAAGACTCCCCTACATTGCAAAATTGTCCAACTATTAAATAATAAACATCATTTGATAAATAGGTGGATAATGACAATAAGATTAGGTGCTACATCTAGGTATTGATGTCTAATAAACTCCAACTTAGCATGAGAACATCAAGATTGCCAGGGCTATGATAACTTACCTACAAGAGTTGTATGGTGAGCAGAGTTGGATTGCGTGCTATGAAGTATCAAAGAGACTCTTTAACACCAAGATGCACAAAGGGTAGTTGGTCCATTATCATTGTTTGACAATGATTAAGGACTTGGAAGAACTTGAGAAGCTTAGGATGACAATGCACAAGCAATTGCAAGTGGATTTGATCCTACATTACCTTAGTAGTTCATATGGATAGTGTTACCCAGAAATGGAGCCCAAGAGGGGGGTGAATTGGGTCTTTTAAAAATTTAAACAACTATGTGCTGGTCTTGATGTGTTTGTGAAGCAAAGTGATTAAACTCAAAATGAATATGTAGCAAATAATGGCAAATTAAAGGTAAGTAATAAAAAGCAAGTAGTAGAGAGAGCAATCACATACAAACACAGAGTTTTATAGTGGTTCGGTGCAATCCAAGCACCTATATCCACTCTCCAAGCCTTCCTTGGAAATATTTGCTATAATCTCTTCAATATTACAGCCGACTTGTTTTCTAATGCTCACAAGTCAAAATCCAAGTTGGTTTTGTCACCTAGGCTCACCAACAACCTTTACAACTTATTGTCTTCGGGCTCACAAGTTAAACCCTAGTTAGTTTTATACCTTTGGCTCACCAACAACCTTAACAACCTACTTTCAAAATCCTTGAAAGCTAGGTCAGCAAAGAATAAAGTTAAAGATACAAGAATAAAAGCACAATCAAACTCTCTTATAGAGTGAAATATGGAAGCTTTGAGGCTCTTGAAGATTGATTGTCTTGTCTTCTCTTTGGAATCTTTTCAAAGATACTTTTGGAAAACTGAAATGAAAGGCTTGTAAGCTTTTTCAGTAGAATATCTTCCTTTTTGACTTTGGAAGTGAAGTTCTTGAAAAATATTTATCTCTAGTGTGTTCAATGCTTCATAAATGAGTTTGGTGAAGCTTAAATACTTCAAAAACTTTCAAAAAATGGTTTAAGACCGTTGGAGGAGCAAAACTAGCAATTGGGAGCTTGTAGGAGACAATTTTAGCTCTCAGAAAATATAGCCATTATGGCTATCAGAATTCGTGAGTCGACACTTGACTTCTGTGAGTCGATACTTGAGTCTTCATGAGTCAACACTTGATTTCTGAGTTGACACTTGAGTCAAAAACCTCCAAATGACCTAGTTCTATATTTTCAAAAATCTCAAGCCTTGAGTCGACACTTAAAATCCTTGAGTCGATACTTGAATCTTCTAAGTCGAAACCTGAGTCTCCTGAGCCAACACTTGATAGAAAACCACCCAAAAAGACATGTTCTGTATCTTCAAAAATCTCAGGTCTTGAGTCGACACTTGAAATCTTTGAGTGACACTTGTGTTCCATGAGTCGACACTTAGTTTCTGTGAGTCGACACTTGGCATGCCAAAGAAAATTTCTACGTACCAGTTTTTGAAGTGTCGATACTTAGTATACCATGAGTCGATACTTGACTCTGCAGCTTGTCAAAAACATGTGCCAACCTTCCAAAATCAAAAACATGTGCCAACCTTCCAAATTCAAAATGATCTTCAATGAAACTTCAATATACTTTATATAAAGCACAATTGATCTATTTTGAGACCTTTTTTAAATGAGAAGACTTCTTAAATCATGAAAATTGCTCAGCTTCTAATGAGTGCCATGATACTTTTATTTTGAGAATTTGAGGTACCTGTATCCTGAAACTCATAACTCTAATTGAAACATTAGTATAACATATGCACTCAACATTTTGTTAGTCATCAAAATCAAGGACTAAAGCCAACAATCTTCTCCTTTTTGATGATGACAAAATCTTGAGTATATAAGCATTCAAATTCAATTTTAGATATTGTATCCCATAATCATGAACTTAAAACTCATACAATACAATTTTAATAGAGGAGAGGTACAAATTAAGTGTTGAAGTTAATTTTCTCTCTCCCTATGTGAGTTCAGTTATGAACCAACTAAAAAAAATTAGAAAGAAATGCTTATATCTTACTCCCCTTTTTTGTCAACATTAAACATTAAAGGGAGTAAACTCCCCCTGTATTGATGCATTAAGGCATCGAAATTTGGTTAGGGGCCATGATACAAGATTAAATTAGCAAAAATCAATAGGTATCAGAGCAAATGGACAAAGTAGGAAGTAACCATAAGATAAAACTGAACATTTTCATAAATGTCAGAGTTTCAGTGCAATACATTGTTGCCCAATAAGCAAACCAAGAGCAGAGGTGAATTGGGTCTCTAAAAATTATTAATGGAATGCAAGAGTGTGTGATCCAATCCAGTAATTAAACTAAGTACTATGAATGCAAATGAAGTGCTCCTGACCAGACTCTCGACATACCCATCTGCCAGCCAGCCTCTGATATCCCATACAATGAAAAGAGTGCTCGTCATATACATCAGTATGCAAAATATCTTTGGAGGCCTCCCCCTCTAAAGGTACATCATAGGCTCTGAAGAGATGAGTCAAACCCATCCTGTATGGTAGACAAAGTTGTCGCTGGGTCACAGCCTCTCTCATCTGTGCCATCATCAAAGCAGGGAGGTCTATGGCTATCCTTTGAGTTAGACAAATCATCAGCATCAGCTCTCTCTGTAATAAAATCAAATCATCCTGTCTTCGGTAATAATATCCTGGTAATGAAATGGTGTAGGAGGCGCATCTTAACTGATAGCTGATTCGCGGTGACTGTGGCCACACCACGAACATCTTCATGCTCAATAATATACTAGAAAGCCTCCTCTCTGTCCTTAATAGGGCTCGTGACAATCCCACGATAAGGAATCTCCCATACTCTGGTCAGAATCTACTTTGAGACTGGTATCTGTATGCCACGAACAGTAGCGCTCCACATCAATCTACTGCAAGCCAGGCTCCCATAAAACTCTTGAATCAGATGAGGATAGAGTTTCTTCTTCATGGTACAGAAGGAGATCAATGCTGCAGCCTCAAGAATCTGACCTAATCCAAATCCCTCATAGTCGAAGAATCCTAGATCAACTCGATGACCAGTAGCTATGATCTTGCCTGAAACTCTATCTGCTAAGGGGGAAAGAGGGGGTGCTACTCTCTCTAACTGCTGTCCACTATCGCTCTAGCCTTTGTCCTTCTTTTTGTTTCACCCTGACTCAGTCTCCTCCTAGAAGCTAGCTGCTTGCGGGGTCCCATGTTTATCAAACAGATGGAGGGAAAAGGAGAGGAAAGGTGAATAGGGAACGGTCAAAAGAGAAGGAAAATGACCAACAGGGGGAAAGAGAGGGCCTACGGGAAGAACACGGTGAGGGCAAAAGAAACCGATTAAGAGAAATGGAAGAGAAGGAGAAGTGGGAGGAAATGAGCAATGCTCGAATCAATCCATAAGAAAACCGATGGAAATCAATCCAAAGCAAGGAAAAATCAAATGGAGAAGGGATTCGGATCAAATCAACAGAAAGAAAATGAAAAATCTATGAACAATTGAAATAAGAGAGGGAGAAATGAGGAGATTTACCAAAAATCGAAGGGCACGGTGGGTAGATCACTATTGCAAGGTCAAAGGAAGGCCAGGAGACCACTAGGGTATGGAAAAAACAAAGAATAAAAAACATAGAATAAATGAGTGATGCCCTGGAAAAGTCGGAAAACCGCCCGTGAGTTGACACTTCAGTTTTGTCAAGTGTCGACACTTAGGCATGAGTCGACACTTGGCCAAAAGTCAAGTGTCGACACTTAGCCAGGAAATTTTTAAAAAAACTCAATAATTTTTTTTAAAAAATTAATAAAATCAAGCAATTTCTAAAGAAGGATTTTGGACTTAGAGAACATGATTTTGAGCACTAATAAATTGGGTAAGAACAAGACTTGAAGTGTTCTAAGAGAAGGGGTCTATGATACTTAACTCTCTTTGAATCATGCAAAATCTTTCTTCACTCAAGGGTTTGGTGAAAACATCAGCTAATTGATTATTAGTACAAACAAATTCAAGCATCACATTAGAGTTTTGCACATGATCTCTTATGAAGTGATGTCTTATTTCAATGTGTTTGCTTCATAAATGTTGCACAAGATTCTTAGTTAGATTGATTGCACTAGTATTGTCACATCTTATGGGTGTCTTAGTTAATTTGATGCCAAAATCTTAGAGTTGTTATTTGATCCATAGGATTTGAGCACAACAGCTTCCAGCTGCTATATACTCAGCTTCCACCATAGATAGAGCAACTGAATTCTATTTCTTGCACTCCATGAGATCGAATTAACTACAAAAATTGACAAGTTCCACTAGTACATTTCTATCAAGTTTACACCCAGCAAAATCAACATCAAAATAAGCAATCAATTCAAATGATGAATCTCTAAAGTACCAAAGTCCAATATCTATAATGCCAGATAGGTATTTAAGTATATGTTTAACAGCTAAAAGATGAGACTTTTTAGGGGTAGACTGATATCTTGCACACATATAAATACTAAACATAATATATGGCCTACTAGCAGTTAGATAAAGCAATGAACCAATCATGCCTCTATATAATTTTTGGTCTACAGATTTACCTGATTCATCTTTGTCAAGTCTACAAGAGGAGCTCATAGGCGTACCTAATGGCTTGGTGCTCTCCATCCTAAAGTTCTTTAATATTTCTTTTATGTACTTGGTTTGGTTGATGAAGATCTCTTCTTTTGTTTGCTTTATTTGGACTCCGATAAAGAAGTTAAGCTCTCCCATCATGCTCATCTCAAACTCTCCCTGCATTAACTTTGCAAACTCTTGACAAAGATATTCGTTAGTAGCACCGAATATGATATCATCCACATAAACTTGTACTACTAAGATATCATCATTCTTCTTTTTCAAAAACAAAGTAGTATCTACATTACCTCTAGAAAAATTATTTTTAAGCAAGAAAGAACTCAATCTATCATACCAAGCTCTTGGAGTTTGTTTCAAACCATACAAAGCTTTATAAAGTTTAAAAACATGATTTGGAGACTCATGAATTTCAAAACTGGGGGGTTGTTCAACATAAACTTCTTCTTCGATAAAACCATTCAAAAAGTCACTTTTGACATCCATTTGAAATAATTTAAAATTCATAAAACATGCAAATACCAATAATAGCCTAATTACCTCAAGTCTAGTAACAGGAGCAAAGGTTTCATCAAAATTAATCCCTTCCTCCTGATTATATCCTTTGACAACTAGTCTAGCTTTATTTCTAGTGACTATTCCATTTTCATCAAGCTTATTTCTGAAAACCCATTTTGTACCAATTATTGAAACATTAGAGGATCTTTTAACTAAGTCCAAACATTATTTTTTTTAAATTGATTTAGTTCATCTTGCATAGCATTTATCCAATTACAATCATTTTCAGCTTCTTCAATAGATTTTGGTTCTACTTGAGAAATAAAAGCTAAAAATTACATACATTTCTAAGAGATGAACGAGTACTTATCTCTTTTGATGGATCACCAATAATAAGTTCTTTGAGGTGTCCATTAGCATACCTCCATTCTTTAGGTAGAGGGTTAGGTGTTGATGTATTTTCACCTCCTTGTACTTGATTTCTTTCATTGTTTTGATTATCATCTTGCTCCTTGGAAGGCTCTTCATGGTTGTTCACTTCTTCAATTCTTTGGATACCTGATTCATCATCAAGAACATCTTTTTTTCTAGAAGATTTTTGATTAGTCTCATCAAACACAACATGGATGGATTCTTCAACAAGAAGTATCCTTCTGTTGAAAACCCTGTATGCCTTGCTAGATTTAGAGTAGCCTAAAAAGATACCCTCATCTGACTTGGCATCAAATTTGCTTAGATTATCCTTGCCATTGTTTAAAATGAAACAATAGCATCCAAAAACATGAAAATATTTAATTGAAGGTTTCCTACCTTTCCAAAGCTCATAAGGTATTTTCTTTAAAATAGGTCAGATTAAAATATTATTTAAAACATAACAAGCAGTATTTATGGCTTCTACCCAAAAATACTTGGCAAATCACTTTTGCAAAGCATGGTGCGTGCCATTTCTTTAAGAGTTCTAATTTTTTTTCTACCATCCCATTTTGTTGAGGTGTTCTAGATGTAGAAAAATTATGATGATTGCCATTTTTACCACAAGATTTTTCAAAATCATGATTTTAAAATTCTGTGCCATGATCACTTCTTAAAGATATAATTGAAACACCTTTTTAATTTGAGACTCTTTTATAAAATTCAATGAATACAGAAAAGGTTTCATCTTTATGAGCTAAAAACATGACCCATGTAAAACGTGAGAAGTCATCTACAATAACTAGACTATACTTCTTACCTTCCAAACTAGATGTTCTAGTTGGTCCAAAGAGGTACATATGAAGTAATTTTAAGGGTCTAGATGTAGAGACTACTCCTTTAGATTTAAAAAAGGATTTAGTTTGTTTTCCAAGTTGGCAAGCACTACAAATCTTATCATTTTCAAAACTAAGTTTTGTCAAGTCTTTTATTAAATTCTTTTTGCAAAGTTTTGAAAGCAAATACATACTAGCATGTCCTAGTCTATGATGCCAAAGCTAACTAGTTTTATTGATCTTGGCTTCCATTGCCACTAGGCATTGACCAATTTGAACAGGAAGATCATCAAGATCAACCATATAGATATTGCCATGCCAATGGCCAATAAACTTTATGCCATTATCATCAAGACTAGAAAAAATGCACATAGAAGATTCGAAAATAACTTTAAAATCTTTGTTACAAAACTTACTAATACTAAGTAAATTATGCTTTAAATCATCAACATAAAGAACATTATCTATATAAGTAGAGAGGGTGATATGGACTTTACCAATTCCAACAATCTTGCCCTTTCCATTATCACCGAAGGTCACATTTTCACCATTTTGATATTCAAGTGAAGAGAACTTCTCCACATCTCCTGTAATGTGCCTTAAGCAACCACTGTCTAGGTACCACAATCTTCTTTCGTTGGTTGGAAGGCACACCTACAACAACAAATAGGTGGAGACTTTAGGTATCCAAGTCATCTTGGATCCTTTAAGGTTAGTAGTGACGGTTCCTTTTGGAATCTAAACTGTTGCCGCCTAGATCGCCGTGGCCGGTAGCTCTTGCATGGCCTAGGTACGTGGGCTTCGTGCCAGTGTCACCGGGCTCGTTGGTCGGAGATGATCAAGGGGAACATAGTCGTAGTTGGGATGAAAGGGGCTTGGTACTGTCGTGGCCCTCCTGTGGGCCTCTTCGGTGAGGAATAATCTTCCTCCTTATTGTCCCTCCGCCGGGCGATACCTGCAGAACAGGGGAGACCTACGCCGGGGATTCCAGCAAAGGCACTCCGACGATCAAGTCAGCGGGACGATCGAAGGAAATAAGAGATTTCTGAGATGGAGAGCTTGGGGGACTCTCCGCTACCAGAGGGTGATAGATAATGCCAGAGTGAAGGGAGTGTGTTGTCCCTTACTTACCTCCTCCCCCCCTCTTACCTTTCCATGCCGGTCTTTATGTAGACGAGTGGCTCCTGTTACTTTTGGGGAGGTGTGCTGGTCTTGATGTAGACTTGTCAGCTTGTGAGGCCATGATGGGCTGGTGAACCTTTTTTTTTCTGGGTGGTTCAGGAGGTTGGCGCAAGGGTGCAGTGCCTTGGATGTGGCACTATTCACTAGTTAGTGTAAACGGTAGCTTAGGAAATTTAAACGCAAACCTTTCTTCGCAGGCGGCGTGTCAGGCGGTGTGTCCAGGACCCATGTGGAGGGGGATCCATGGAAAGAGCACCGGGCCCACGTGGATGGACCTCTCGGGAAATGCACTAGGCCCACGTGAGTGAGACCGAACCGCATGGTGCTCCCAGTGACCGAGCTGGGCTGTGATGCCGGAGTGCCTAGTCGGCTGGAGCACTACTCCAGACCGCTATGCGGACCGCGAGAAGGCCCCAGAACCTCCCCATGCAAGTGGACTGGCGTGTGCATGGTGCAGGGGCTCCGTGCGCGAACCCATGGATGAGCGCGCAGTGACTGAACTAGGCACCGGTGATGAACATGAAACCGCAGCCGGAGCAGGCAGATCTGGGGTGCGGGAGCGCCGAGCTGAGACAGGCGTCCCACCGAACCGGAGCCGGGTGCGGGCGGAGCCTCGTGGGGTGGAGCCAGACTGGCGCGGTGGACTGGAAGCCGCCGGAGTCGAACTGGGCACGAGCCATGCTGCAGGCGTGCTGGACTTGGTTGGTGTGGAACCGTGCCGCCGGAGTCCAACGTGCCGAGCCGGAGGGACCAGATCGGAGCACCGACCGCCGAACTGGATGGGGCAGGGCCGGCACGCTGCTCCACGCTGCGAGGAGCGCCGAACTGGATGGGGCAGGACCGGAGCATGCGCGGAGAGCCAGATCAGCACGAGGCTCCGCGGGCTTGCCCAACTAGACCAGAGCTGGAGCCGGGGCGCGACCTCCCGCGGGCAGACCGGAGCAGGGCGCGGAGGTGCATGCCCCCGTGCACGATCGAGCACCGTAGCGGGCTGACCCGCACACGCCAAACTGGACGGGGCAAGCATGCCGGACCGGCTCGGGCTGGAGTCGAGGCGGGCAGAAGGCGCGAACGAGAGCTCCAGCGCGAGGCCGGGCACGGGCAGAGGTGGAGCCAGAGCCGGGGTGCGACCTCCTGCGGGCGGGCCGGAGCAGGCGCGGAGAGCCAAATCAGCACGAGGCTCTGCAGGCTTGCCCAACTGGACCGGAGCCGGGGCGCGACCCCCCGCGGGCGGACCAGAGCAGGGCGCGGAGCTGCATGCCTCCGTGCACGACCGAGCACCGTAGCGGGCTGACCCGCACATGCCGAACTGGACGAGGCGGGCATGCCGGACCGGCCCGGGCTGTAGTTGAGGCGGGTGGAAGGCGCGAACGAGAGCTCCAGCGCGAGGCCGGGCACGGGCGGAGATGGAGCCGGAGCTGGGGCACGACCTCCTGCGGGCGGGCCGGAGCAGGCGCGGAGAGCCAGATCAGCACGAGGCTCCGCGGGCTTGCCCAACTAGACCGGAGCCGGGGCGCGACCCCCCGCGGGCGGACCGGAGTAGGGCGCGTAGGTGCATGCCTCCTTGCGCGACCGAGCACCGTAGCGGGCTGACCCGCACGCACCGAACTGGACGGGGCGGGCACGCCGGACTGGCCCGGGCTGGAGTCGAGGCGGGCGGAAGGCACGAACGAGAGCTCCAGCGCGAGGCCGGGCAGGGGCGGAGATGGAGCCGGAGCAGGGGCACGACCTCCTGCGGGCGGGCCGGAGCAGGCGCGGAGAGCCAGATCAGCACGAGGCTCCGCGGGCTTGCCCAACTAGACCAGAGCCTGAGCTGGGGCGCGACCCCCCGCGGGCGGACCGGAGCAGGGCACGGAGGACACGGTTGTGCCACAGGCGTGAGCCTCGTGCTGGAGCTACTCTAGGCGTCCACTGGCGGAAGAGGCAGACCGAGAGCGGAAGAGGTTGACTGCGGGCGTGCCGCGAGTGGAAGAGGTTGGCTCGGGCATGCCGCGAGTGGAAGATGTTGGCGCCGAGCTGGACTGGCACGGGCAGAGCCACCGAGCTGAACTAAACTGCCAAAGTTGGACTTCTCATGGTCGAAGTGAGGCCGAGGTGGAGAGGCACCTGGCCGAGGTGGCAGAGTATGTGGCCGAGCTGGGGCCGAGGTACTGAGGCTCCCTGACGAGGTGGGGGCCGAGCCGAGCTGGGCTCGACGGCCGAAGTGAGGCCTAGCACTGAGGTTCCCTGCCGAGGTGGGGCCGAGCCGAGCTGGACTCGGCGGCCGAAGCGGAGAAGTACATGGCCGTGCCAGCCTCCAAGGAGATCGCGTGTCTGGACCGAATGGATTTTGTACACTACCGTAATAGATTCCCCCACTCCCTGAGTCCATAACGTCTTCGTTTTGGATAAAGGGAGTATTATCATCCATTCAGCTCTGCACCTTAGCGAGCCCGGTACCGACTGCAAGAAGTTAGTCGCTAAATGAAACTGAACTTACCCGAGGTTGGCTATTAGCCTTTGAAGGCCCAAGTGAAGGCATCATGTTTGACTGCCCTTTTCACGAACAGGGAACGTCCTGCAACATAACTTAGAAGGTGTTGTTTTTGAAACTTACTTGCCTGTAAGTGTTTTTTCCTTGAGTTAGGTGTATCATGACGGTGCCAGCACTTATGTCCGACTCTTCTTTGACCAGGTAGAAGGTGGTACCACGGAGGTATAGATTGGTGGGGTGTATAACTTGGGTACCCACACGTATGGCCGGGTACATGGTTCAGGCGGCCGAGCTTAGAATATTTGTCGGAACCTTTGATGAAGATATTGAAGTCGCCAGAAGATAGGAGCCATCGTGGGTGAGGGAGCCTAGGGAGCTCGAGGGAGCAACGCTCGACCACGGGGGAGCCACCCTAGCAGAGGAACTCAAGGGAGAACACGCGGACTGAAGTCCGAGCCTTCACACCGGAATCGGGTTCCAAGGCACCAAGGGACGTCGTGGGGAACTGGGTTTCGCGCCACCTTCCAGACCGAAGTCCGGGACGTCATGGGGGAACTGGGTTCCGTTATGCCGGAACTGGGATCTGGGCCTCCTTTGTCAAACTCAGGGTCGGACAGATGAGTTCCTGTAATGATGAAGAGTAAAGTTGCACCAAAGATGAACTTTAATTTTTGAGGAGAGATTCTTACATCCTCCGTAAGGTGGCAAAGCCACTTGCTTGGCGTGCTGGGAGGCGAGCCGCAGATGGTCGGACCTTCAGAGCGACCCATGGATATCTCCGGACGAGATTCAAGTGGTAAATGCGGGGCTCAATGAAGAGCCTGGCTTCAGCTCGGCTGGATCAAGGGGCATGAATTCAGCTTAGCTTAATTTGAGCTCAGTTCGGTTGAACCAAGGGGCGTGACTTTAGCTCGGCCGCGTTGAGGAGCTTGGCTTCACTTCATCTCAGCATCATTTGAGTTTAGCTCGGCTGAACTGAGGAGCTGAACTTCAGCTCTTAATTTCGCCAGACTTGGAGTCGGACAGATGAGTTCCTCTTTCTTGAGATGGCAGAGCCAATGGTTCGCCATGCTAGGAGGCGAGCCATGGATGGTTGGTCCTCTAGAGCTTCCCATGGACATCTCCAAACTTTGAGCACAGCAAATGCTAGACTATCAGTTTTCTCGGTAGATTGCGGGACTTCTTGGAGTCTCCACGGACATCTCCGGACTGTGAGTAAGGCAAGAGCTGAACTGAGAGTCATGCGGTAGATGTGGGACTCAATGGGGAGCTTGACTTTACTTCGACCGAGTTGAGAGCTTGAGCTCGGCTTCATTAAGTTCAGCTCGGCTGAACTGAGGAGCTTGACTTCAGCTCTTTGCTTCACTGGACTTGGAGTCGACAGGGGGGCTCCTGCATCGGTGAAGAGCAAAGTTGCACCAAAGAGTAACCTTGGTCATTGAGGAGGGACTCTTACCTCCTTCATGGGATGGTAGAGCTGCTAGTTCGCCATGCTAGGAGGCGAGTCATGGACGGTTGGAGCTCCAGAGCTTCCCATGGACATCTCCAAACTTTGAGCACAGCAAATGCCAGACTGTCAATTTTCTCGGTAGATGGCGGGACTTCTTGGAGTCTCCGTGGATATCTCCGGACTGTGAGTAAGGCAAGAGCTGAACTGAGAAGCTTGACTTCAGCTCTTTGCTTTGCCGGACTTGGAGTCGACAGGGGAGCTCCTGCATTGGTGAAGAGCAAAGTTGCACCGAAGAGGAACCTTGGTCATTGGGAAGGGACTCTTACCTCCTTCATGGGATGGTAGAGCTTCTAGTTCGCCATGCTAGGAGGTGAGTCATGGACGGTTGGAGCTCTAGAGCTTCCCATGGACATCTCCAAACTTTGAGCACAGCAAATGCCAGACTGTCAGTTTTCTCGGTAGATGGCGGGACTTCTTGGAGTCTCCGCAGACATCTCTGGACTGTGAGTAAGGCAAGAGCTGAACTGAGAGTCATGCGGTAAATGTGGGACTCAGCTCTTTGGTGCCGGGGTGTCCGGTCTTTGGTGCCGGGGAGCGTGGGATCCGGGCTTTGATGCCGGAGAGCATGGGATCCGGGCTTTAGTGCTGGAGAGCGTGGGATTCGGGCTTTGATGCCGGAGAGCATGGGATCCGGGCTTTGGTGCCGGAGAGCGTGGGATCTGGGCTTTGATGCCGGAGAGCATGGGATCCGGGCTTTGGTGCCGGAGAGCGTGGGATCCGGGCTTTGATGCCGGATAGCATGGGATCCGGGCTTTGGTGCCGGAGAGCGTGGGATCCGGGCTTTGATGCCGGAGAGCTTGGGATCCGGGCTTTGATGCCGGAGAGCGTGGGATCCGGGCTTTGATGCCGGAGAGCGTGGGATCCGGGCTTTTGATCAAGAATTCTTGCACCAGGCTATGACCGGCTCGGGCGAGTCGTAGTGCTTGCCCTTGATAGTGGTACAGGAGCCCTTCCTGTAAAACTGTTGAACTCTGGTCATATGAATAAACAAAGACATATCTCTTCCTTGTGTAGGCCGGAATTAGGTTCACCGATCGCCCTCTTGGGAGAGAGCGAGATTTCTTTGCACGTAAGAATACAACTCGGTTGCATGAGAGAGCAAGGCTCCGTTGGATGGGGGAAAGCTCCGTTGGATGGGAGCAAGTCCCGCTGCATGGGTGTAAGTCCCGTTGCATGTGAGAAAAAGAGATTCCTGTAAAACTGAAGGAACGAGACTCCCGTTGCTGCATGGGAGAGTTGGAACCCCGTCATGAGGGAGGAAAGAGGCTTTCGCTACACGAGGGAGATGGCTCCATTGCATGGGGAATACGAGTCCTGTTGTTCGGGAGGAAGCTCCACTGCTTGGGAGGAGAGAGGCTCCCGTTGCACAGGGGACTTCGCGGCTTAGGGAGAAGCTCCGTCGCTCGAGAGCATTAGGCTCCTGGTGCACGTTGTACGGGAGGAAAAGAAACTCCCTGCTGCATGAGGGGGATGACTCCATTGCATGGGGAATAGGAGTCCTGTTGTTCGGGAGGAAGCTCCACTGCTTGGGAGGAGAGAGGCTCTCGTTGCACAGGGGACTTCGTTGCTCAGGAAAGATGAGATCCTGATGCGTGGGAGAAAATGAGACTCATGTAGCATAAGGGAGTAAGCCCCGTTGCATGGGGGAAATAACTCCGCCGCGTGGAAGGAGGAGGCCTCGCTGCATGGAGGGGGAAGAGACTCCTGCTGCGTGAGGGAGTAAGCTCCGTTGCATGGGGAGGAACTTCATGGCATAGGGGGGGAGACTCCGCTGCATGGGAGGAGGCTCCGTTGCACATTGCATGGGAGAGGAAGAGACTTCCATTGCATGGGAGAACGAGGCTCTATGAGAGAGTTCGTTGCATGGGAGCATGGAACCCCTTTGTATGGGAGCATGGTACTCCACCGCATGGAAGGAAGAAGCTTCCGTTACATGGGAGGAGAAAACCTTGTTGCATGGGAAGAAGCTTCCGTTGCATGAAGGAGATGGAGCTTCCTGCTGCGTGAGGGAGTAAGCTCCGTTGCATGGGAGCAAACTCCGTTGCATGGAAGCATGGAACCCCTTTGTATGGGAGCATGGTACTCCACCGCATGGAAGGAAGAAGCTTCCGTTACATGGGAGGAGAAAACCTTGTTGCATGGGAAGAAGCTTCCTTTGCATGAAGGAGATGGAGCTTCCTGCTGCGTGAGGGAGTAAGCTCCATTGCATGGGAGCAAACTCCGTTGCATGGAACATGGAACCCCTTTGTATGGGAGCATGGTACTCCACCGCATGGAAGGAAGAAGCTTCCGTTACATGGGAGGAGAAAAACTTGTTGCATGGGAAGAAGCTTTCGTTGCATGAAGGAGATGGAGCTTCCTGCTGCGTGAGGGAGTAAGCTCCGTTGCATGGGAGCAAACTCCGTTGCATGTGAAGGAACTTCATGGCCGGGGGGGGAGACTCCACTGCATGGGAGGAGGCTCCGCTGCATGTTGCATGGGAGAGGAAGAGACTCCCATTGCATGAGGGAGTAAGCTCCGTTGCATGGGAGCAAACTCTGTTGCGTGGAAGGAGAAGGCCTCGTTGCATGGAGGAGGAAGAGGCTCTTATTGCACGGGAGAACGAGGCTCTGTGAGAGAGCTCGTTGCATGGGTGCATGGAACCCCTTTGTATGGGAAGGAACTTCATGGCCGGGGGGGGACTCTCCGCTGCATGGGAGGAGGCTCCGCTGCATGTTGCATGGGAGAGGAAGAGACTCCCGTTGCATGAGGAAGTAAGTTCCGTTGCATGGGAGCAAACTCCGTTGCATGGAAGGAGAAGGCCTCGTTGCGTGGAGGAGGAAGAGGCTCCTGCTGCACGGGAGAACGAGGCTCTGTGAGAGAGCTCGTTGCATGGGAGCATGGAACCCCTTTGTATGGGAAGGAACTTCATGGCATGGGGGGGAGACTCCGCTGCAAGGGAGGAGGCTCCGCTGCATGTTGCATGGGAGAGGAAGAGACTCCCGTTGCATGAGGGAGCAAGCTCTGTCGAGTGGAAGGAGAAGGCCTCGTTGCATGGAGGAGGAAGAAGCTCCTGCTGAGTGAGGGAGTAAGCTCCGTTACATGGGAGCAAACTCCGTTGCATGGAAGCATGGAACCCCTTTGTATGGGAGCATGGTACTCCACCGCATGGAAGGAAGAAGCTTCCGTTACATAGGAGGAGAAAACCTTGTTGCATGGGAAGAAGCTTCCGTTGCATGAAGGAGATGGAGCTTCCTGCTGCGTGAGGGAGTAAGCTCCGTTGCATGGGAGCAAACTCCGTTGCATGTGAAGGAACTTCATGGCCGGGGGGGGAGACTCCGCTGCATGGGAGGAGGCTCCGCTGCATGTTGCATGGGAGAGGAAGAGACTCCCGTTGCATGAGGGAGTAAGCTCCGTTGCATGGGAGCAAACTCCGTTGCGTGGAAGGAGAAGGCCTCGTTGCATGGAGGAGGAAGAGGCTCCAGCTGCACGGGAGAACGAGGCTCTGTGAGAGAGCTCGTTGCATGGGAGCATGGAACCCCTTTGTATGGGAAGGAACTTCATGGCCGGGAGGGGAGACTCCGCTTTATGGGAGGAGGCTCCACTGCATGTTGCATGGGAGAGGAAGAGACTCCTGTTGCATGAGGGAGTAAGTTCCGTTGCATGGGAGCAAACTCCGTTGCGTGGAAGGAGAAGGCCTCGTTGCGTGGAGGAGGAAGAGGCTCCTGCTGCACGGGAGAACGAGGCTCTGTGAGAGAGCTCGTTGCATGGGAGCATGGAACCCCTTTGTATGGGAAGGAACTTCATGGCATGGGGGGGAGTCTCCGCTGCAAGGGAGGAGGCTCTGCTGCATGTTGCATGGGAGAGGAAGAGACTCCCGTTGCATGAGGGAGCAAGCTCCGTCGAGTGGAAGGAGAAGGCCTCGTTGCATGGAGGAGGAAGAGGCTCCTGCTGCGTGAGGGAGTAAGCTCCGTTGCATGGATTTCTTTCTCCTTCACGACGGCCAGACCCTCTCTTCTTTTTCCCTTCTTCTCTTCTCTCCTTTTTTTTTTTGGTGGGGCTCCTGGATGGTGGTACCGCTGGGAGGTGGCTCCATCCTTGGCTTGAAGCCAGGTGCCCCGTCAAGGGTGGCGATGCACCCTCACAGCTCAAGATTTTTTGGTCGAGACCGCTCCTTGGAGCCTCGAGAGAGAGGGAGAAATTCTTGTGCCCCCATCCCCGTGCCCCCGGTCTGCCCCCCAGGGACTAAGGACAAAGGTGGAAACCATCATCCCACCTTATTGAGGAGCATGGATCTGCCCCCCTACCTGGCGCGCCAATCTGTTGCCGCCTAGATCACCGTGGCCGGTAGCTATTGCGTGGCCTAGGTGCGTGGGCTTCGTGCCAGCGTCACCGGGCTCGTTGGTCGGAGACGATCAAGGGGAACATAGTTGTAGTTGGGATGAAAGGGGCTTGGTTCTGTCGTGGCCCTCCTGTGGGCCTCTTCGGTGAGGAGTAATCTTCCTCCTTATTGTCCCTCCGTCGGGCGATACCTGCAAAACAGGGGAGACCTGCACCGGGGATTCCGGCAAAGGCACTCCGACGATCAAGTCAGCGGGACGATCGAAGGAAATTAGAGACCTCTGAGACGGAGAGCTTGGGAGACTCTCCGCTACCAGAGGGTGATAGATAATGCCAGAGTGAAGGGAGTGTGTTGTCCCTTACTTACCTCCTCCCCCCCTCTTACCTTTCCATGCCGGTCTTTATGTAGACGAGTGGCTCCTGTTACTTTTGGGGAGGTGTGCTGGTCTTGATGTAGACTTGTCAGCTTGTGAGGCCATGATGGGCTGGTGAACCTTTTTTTCTCTGGGTGGTTCAGGAGGTTGGCGCAAGGGTGCAGTGCCTTGGATGTGGCATTATTCACTAGTTAATGTAAACGGTAGCTTAGGAAATTTAAACGCAAACCTTTCTTCGCAGGCGGCGTGTCAGGCGGCGTGTCCAGGACCCACGTGGAGGGGGATCCATGGAAAGAGCACCGGGCCCACGTGGATGGACCTCTCGGGAAATGCACCGGGCCCACGTGAGTGAGACCGAACCGCGTGGTGCTCCCAGTGACCGAGCTGGGCTGTGACGCCGGAGTGCCTAGTCGGCTGGAGCACTACTCCAGACTGCTATGCGGACCGCGAGAAGGCCCCAGAACCTCCCCATGCACGTGGACCGACGTGTGCATGGCGCAGGGGCTCCGTGTGCGAACCCATGGATGAGCGCGCAGTGACTGAACTGGGCACCGGTGATGAACATGAAACCGCAGCCGGAGCAGGCAGATCTGGGGCGTGGGAGCGCCGAGCTGAGACAGGCATCCCACCGGACCGGAGCCGGGCACGGGCGGAGCCTCGTGGGGTGGAGCCAGACTGGCGCGGTGGACTGGGAGCCGCCGGAGTCGAACTGGTCACGAGCCATGCTGCAGGCATGCTGGACTTGGTTGGTGCGGAACCGTGCCACCGGAGTCCAACATGCCGAGCCGGAGGGACCAGACCGGAGCACCGACCGCCGAACTGGATGGGGCAGGGTCGGCACGCTGCTCCGCGCCCCGAGGAGCGCCGAACTGGACGGGGCAGGACCGGAGCAGGCGCGGAGAGCCAGATCAGCACGAGGCTCTGCGGGCTTGCCCAACTGGACCGGAGCTGGAGCCGGGGCATGACCTCCCGCGGGCGGACCGGAGCAGGGCGCGGAGGTGCATGCCCCCGTGCACGACTGAGCACCGTAGCGGGCTGACCCGCACGCGCCGAACTGGACGGGGCGGGCACGCCGGACCGGCCTGGGCTGGAGTCGAGGCGGGCGGAAGGCGCGAACGAGAGCTCCAGCGCAAGGCCGGGCATGGGCGGAGGTGGAGCCGGAGCCGGGGTGCGACCTCCTATGGGCGGGCCGGAGCAGGCGCGGAGAGCCAGATCAGCACGAGGCTCCGCGGGCTTGCCCAACTGGACCGGAGCCGGGGTACGACCCACCGCGGGCAGACCGGAGCAGGGTGCGGAGGTGCAAGCCTCCGTGCACGACCGAGCACCGTAGCGGGCTGACCCGCATGCACCGAACTGGATGGGGCGGGCACGCCGGACCGGCCCGGGCTGGAGTCGAGGCGGGTGGAAGGTGTGAACGAGAGCTCCAGCGCGAGGCCGGGCATGGGTGGAGATGGAGCCGGGGCACGACCTCCTGCGGGCGGGCCAGAGTAGGCGCGGAGAACCAGATCAGCACGACGCTCCGTGGGCTTGCCCAACTGGACCGGAGCCGGGGCGCGACCCCCCGCGGGCGGACCGGAGCAGGGCACGGAGGTGCATGCCTCCATGCGCGACCGAGCACCGTAGCGGGCTGACCCGCACGCGCCGAACTGGATGGGAAGGGCACACCAGACCGGCCTGGGCTGGAGTCGAGGCGGGCGAAAGGCGCGAACGAGAGCTCCAGCGCAAGGCCGGGCACGGGCGGAGATGGAGTCGGAGCCGGGGCGCGACCTCCTACGGGCGGGCCGGAGCAGGTGCGGAGAGCCAGATCAGCACGAGGCTCCGCGGGCTTGCCCAACTGGACCAGAGCCGGAGCCGGGGCACGACCCCCCGCGGGCGGAGCGGAGTAGGGCGCGGAGGACACGGATGTGCCACAGGCGTGAGCCTCGTGCTGGAGCTACTCTGGGCGTCCACGGGCGGAAGAGGCGGACCGAGAGTGGAAGAGGTTGACTGCGGGCGTGCCGCGAGTGGAAGAGGTTGGCTGCGGCGTGCCGCGAGTGGAAGAGGTTGGCGCCGAGCTGGACCGGCACGGGCAGAGCCGCCGAGCTGAACTAAACTGCCGAAGTTGGACTTCTCATGGTCGAAGTGAGGCCGAGGTGGAGAGGCACCTGGCCGAGGTGGCGAAGTATGTGGCCGAGCTGGGGCCGAGGTACTGAGGCTCCCTAACGAGGTGGGGGCCGAGCCGAGCTGGGCTCGACGACCGAAGTGAGGCCGAGCACTAAGGTTCCCTGCCGAGCCGAGCTGGACTCGGCGACCGAAGCGGAGAAGTACATGGCCGCGCCAACCTCCAAGGAGGTCGCGTGTCAGGACCGAATGGATTTTTTACACTACCGTAACATAAACTTTTCTAACTTTGCTCAATTTTTTTTTATTGCACATATATGATTTATATCCTACACTGCCACAAAAATAACAAGTAATAGAAGATGAAGCAGGCACAAAAAAATTCTTGAAAAACTTTTGCTGTTTTTGTGTTTTAAAGCATAATGTAACTTTGTTAAAAATAGCTCTTTGGTTATTCAAAGCATATTGAATTTTTTAAAACTGTAAGTAAAATTTTTAACAAAAGGTTTTAGTTTTTCAAGCTCATCCTTGTACTTCTTGTTTTCTTGCAAAATCTCTTTGTTTTCTTTTGTAAAATTTTCAGTTGATGCAAAAGAATTTTTCTTTTTCAAATCTTCCTTTTCTTTTTCTAGAAGGATAATTTTATCATTTAACTTTTTGTTTTCTTGGAGTAAGCAATCATTTTTAATTAAATACTTATCATTTGTTTTAACCAAATCCAGATTTTGCTTCTTTAGTTCTTTGTGCTTCAATTTAAGTTTTTGAAATTCAACTACTAGTTCATCAAAAATATCATGCCATTCATCAAAGGTAATCTCATTTTTAGATTCCAATATTACCTCATCATTGTTAGCCATTAAGCAGAAGTTTGCAACCTCTTGCTGCTCTTCATCGAAACTTGAGTCCTCGCTGACGCTCCAGGTTGCCATCATTACTTTCTTTCTTAATTTCCTTCTGCTATTCTTGAGTAGGGGGCAGCCCATCTTGAAGTGGCCGGATTTTTTACACTTAAAGCATGTGGGCTGTTCCTTTTCTTTCTCTTTACTAGGCTCTCCCTTTTGAGGCTTCTTCTTGAAGTTGTATTTCTTCTTTCTCATAAACCTCCGAAACTTCCTTGCAATGAGAGCTGTTTCATCTTCATCATCCTCTTCTTCAATTTCATCAGTTGATTCTTCTTTGGTAGTGGATATGAAGGCAATGACTTTCTTCTTCTTATCATTGTCCACTGTCTTTTGTTTCAAGGAGAGCTGATAAGTCATTAATAAGCCCAAAAGCTACTCAAGTGGAAGTGTGTTTACATCTTTGGCTTCTTCTATAGCAGTGACCTTAGCATCCCAAGAAGCCGGAAGAGACTTGAGAAGTTTATTAACAAGTTCACCATTAGAAATAACTTTTCCTAAGCTTCTAATGCCATTCACAATATTAGTGTATCTAGTGTACATTTCACTAATAAATTCAGAGGGTTCCATTCTAAACATTTCATATGTATGAATGAGCATGTTAACTTTTGTAGTTTTCACTTGATGAGTACCCTCAATGATAACTTCAAGTGTGTTCCATATTTTCTTTGCAGAGAGACAATTTGAGATCCTATTGAATTCGCTTGGATCCAAAGCGTAAAACAATAGATTCATAGCCTTTGCATTAAGCTCTATTTGCTTAATATCATTATCATCCCAATTATCTTCCATTTTGGGAGTGGGAATGCCAATAATCAAGATAGTAGGCTGATGAGGACCCTTAACATTAGTCCTCCAAATATTACAATCAATGGCTTGAATGTAAATGCACATGCATGTCTTTTAGTATGTATAATTGTTGCCATTAAACAATATGAGACGGTTAGAGACTTGACCTTCTACAACACCCATACTAATTGAGGCTACCATGATCTTTTACTCAAGATCGTTGGACCTACAAGTAGAGTACCGGTGCTCTGATACCACTTATTGCCCAAAAATGGAGCCCAAGAGGGGGGTGAATTGGGTCTTTTAAAAATTTAAATAACTATGTGCTGGTCTTGATGTGTTTGTGAAGCAAAGTGATTAAACTCAAAATGAATATGTAGTGAATAATGGCAAATTAAAGGCAAGTAATAAAAAGCAAGTAGTAGGGAGAGCAATCACATATAAACACAGAGTTTTATAGTGGTTCGGTGCAATCCAAGCACCTACATCCACTCCCCAAGCCTCCCTTGGGAATTTTCACTATAATCTCTTCAAGATTAAAGTCGACTTATTTTTCAAGGCTCACAAGTCAAAACCCAAGTTGGTTTTGTCACCTAGGCTCACCAACAACCTTTACAACTTATTTTGTCTTCGAGCTCACAAGTTAAACCCTAGTTGGTTTTATACCTTTGGCTCACCAACAACCTTAACAACCTACTTTCAAAAATCTTGAAAGCTAGGTCAGCAAAGCATAAAGTTAAAGATACGAGAATAAAAGCACAATCAAACTCTCTTATAGAGTGGAATATGGAAGCTTTGAGGTTCTTGAAGATTGCTTGTCTTGTCGTCTCTTTGGAATCTCTTCAAAGATACTTTTGGAAAGCTGAAATGAAAGGCTTGTAAGCTTTTTCAATGGAATCTCTCCTTTTTTGGCTTTGGAAGTGAAGTTCTTAAAAAATATTTATCTCTAGTGTATTCAATGCCTCATGAATGAGTTTGGTGAAGCTTAAATACTTCAAAAACTTTCAAAAAATGGTTTAAGATCATTGGAGGTCAAAAACTAGCCATTGGGAGCTTGTAGGAGAAAATTTTGGCTCTCAGAAAATATAGCTATTATGGCAGTCAGAACCCGTGAGTCGACATTAGACTTTTGTGAGTCGACACTTTAGTCTTCATGAGTCAACACTTGAGTCAAAAACCTCCAAATGACCTAGTTCTGTATTTTCAAAAATCTCAAGCCTTGAGTCGATACTTGAATTTTCTAAGTTGACACCTGAGTCTCCTGAGTCGACACTTGATAGAAAACCTCCCAAAAAGATATGTTCTATATCTTCAAAAGTCTCAGGCCTTGAGTCGACACTTGAAATCTTTGAGTCAACACTTGTGTTCCTAAGTCGACACTTAGTTTCTGTGAGTCGACACTTGGCATGCCAGAGAAAATTTCTGCGTGTCAATTTCTGAAGTGTCGACACTTAGTGTACCATGAGTCGACACTTGACTCTGCAACTTGTCAAAAATATGTGCCAACCTTTCAAATTCAAAATGATCTTCAATGAAACTTCAATATACTTTATATAAAGCATAATTGGTCTATTTTGAGACCTGTTTTAGATGAGAAGACTTCTTAAATCATGAAAATTGCTCAGCTTCCAATGAGTGCCATGATACTTTTATTTTAAGAATTTGAGGTGCCTGTATCTTGAAACTCATAACTTCAATTAAAATATTAGTATAAAATATGCACTCAATATCTTGTTAGTCATCAAAATCAAGGGCTAAAGCCAATAGATAGTTTATAATAAATTATCATATGAACAAGATTAAAAGCACTTTGCCTGAATTGTTGACTGAGGGGACCTTGAAAAGATCAAGGCACACTGTTCTTGCTATGGAGCAGGTATCTAGTTCTAAGAGAAAGTGTTGCCCAGCATAGCAACCCAAGAGGGGGGGTGAATTGTATTTCTTTAAAAAATTAAAGCAAATATGTGCTACACTTTAAAGTATTTGTGAAGAAATGCAAATGAGCATACAATGAATAAGATGCAATGCAATGAATATAAGTAGCAAATGTAAGAAAGAAAAGAACACACACAAACACAAAGGTTTATAGTGGTTCGGTGCATACCAAGCACCTACATCCACTCTCCAAGCTATCCCTTGAGAATTTCACTATAATCAACCTAGATTACAGCCAACTTATTTTAAAGGGCTCACAAGTCAAACGCAAAGTTGGTTTTCTCACTTAGGCTCACCAACAACCTTTACTCAAGCCAACCTAGGCTTGGATTCTAATTCATGGCTTGGAAGGGCCTAACACCTAGTTTCAAACACCCTTGAAACTAGTTACAAAAGATAAATTCAGAAGTGCAAGAATAAAGCACAAGAAAAACTCTCTATATAGTAGAAAGTAGAAGCTTTGAGACTCTTGATAATTTCTTGACTTGTCTTCTCTTTGGAATCACTTCAAAGACCACTTTGGAATGTTGATTTGAAGGGTTGGAAGCTTTTCAGTGGGAATCTTCTCTTTTGCTCTCTTTTTGACTTTGGAAGTGAAGTTCTCAAAAATATGTCTTGTCTCTTGTGAGCTAGTTCTTCATGAATGAGTTTGGTGAGGCTTAAATACTTCAAAAACATTCAAAAAATGGTTTATGACTGTTGGTGGAGCAAAACTTGCCGTTTGGAGCTTGTAGGATTCAGATCTGAGTCTTAAAAATTATAGCCATTATTACTGTCAAAACCCATGAGTTGACACTTGAGTTTGTTCATGAGTCAATATTTAGATCTCTATGAGTCGATACTTGATTCTGCATGAGTCAACTCAAGGTATAAATCTTGAAAAAAATTGAGTTATGTTCCATTTTTGTTCTCAAGCTTTGAGTCGACCTTTGAGTCGATACTTGACTTCTATGAGTCGACACATGAGTTTTCTGAGTCGACACTTGATAAAAAATATCTCAAAATGGCATAGTTCTATATCACTATTTTTCTTAGGCCATGAGTTGACACTTGGTTCTTATAAGTCGACACTTGACTTCTTCATGAGTCGACAGTTGAGTTCTGTGAGTTGACTCAAGGCATGCCAAAGAGATTTCTGTGTGCCAATCCTTCTGAAGTGTCGACACCTCATGTATCATGAGTCGACACTTGGTATGTGCCACTCAAAAACTCTATACCAAGCTTCAAAATTAAAAGTGTTCTTCAATAAAACTTCAATATCTTCTTTATAAAGCCCAGATTGACTCATTTTAAGGATTTTTAAGGTGAGAAGACTTCTTATACACTGAAATTTACTTAGCTTCAAAATTAGTGAGTTTGATACCTTTGTAGGGAAAATTTGATGTACCTATATCCTAAAACTCATAGCTATAATCGAAATATTAGTATAAAACATATACTTAATATTTTGTTAATCATAAAAATCAAGGGCTAAAGCCAACAATCTTTTCCTTTTTGATGATGACAAAATCTTGAGTATATAAGCATTTAAATTCAATTATGGGTATTGTACCACATATTCAAGTAAGCATACACTTGAAGCTCATGAGAATTAAGTTAAATTCAGCATATCAAAGTTCATACAACATAGTTTTATAGAAGAGATGTGCCAAGCAAGGTTGAATTTCATTTTCTCTCCCCCTATGAAAGGTAAATTATGAAAAATTTCAAAAAATGCTTATAAAATGCTTATATAGATCTTACTTCCCCTTTTTGTCAACATTAAACATTAAAAGGAGTAATCTCCCCCTGAATTAATGCATTAAATCATAATAAGGCATTCAATTTTGACAGAAAGAAGAGTAAACATTGAAATAGAAGGTTATTTTCATATATTAGAGTTTCAGTACAACAAAAGTGCTTACATAACATAAGCAAATAGATGTCTAAAATACAAGCATAACAGATAAGCAAAAGTACAATCAAAGACTACAAGCATAAAAAAAGTTATGAGCATAATGTGGTGCGGGCACCAAACTCAGAAGAAGAATTCAGAGCTCCATCTGGATCTCTGATTAACCTTGCCCGAAGAATTAGGGTTTTTGGCTTGTAATAAGGGTTGACTTGATCAACTCAATTTTAGTTTGAGTCTGCATTACCTGCATTTTTATTTTGTTGAGTCATGTTGACTCAGTAGTGGACTAGGGCTTCAACCTGGGGGTGTTACATTTTCTCCCAAGGCCAAGCAAGTGGGCGCCACACTCCCAGCCACACTCCCAGCCATACGCCTGAGTCCAGGGGGCAACACATCTCCATCCAGCAAGCTTTGGTCCCCACACCAAAGATAGCAGCTCCCCTCTTTCATGCGCCAATTGAGGAGAAATCCACCAGGGGTCCACAAATCAAGGGGGCGGCCCAAGACTTTCCAAAAGAACCAAACTACGAAAGGGAAGAAATTCTCTTGGAGAGAAATTCAAGGAGGCGCCCATTACCTGCCAGAAATACTCAAAACGAAGTTAGAAGGAGCCATAACTTGGGGAGAAAGAAAAGGAGGTATCCAAAAAGGGTTGAGCCATGGAAGGAAGGAGATTTCTCTTGAAAAGCAAGGTTAGGAGCCGCCCTGATCATTCCAACTAAAGCCAGATATAAAAGGCAACAAATTTTCTCTTAGAGGGCAAGGTTAAGAGGCGCCCAAACACTTCTAGATAAGGTCAAGCATAGAAGGAAAAAAATATTTTCTTGGAGGTCAAGACAAGGAGGCGCCACCCACTTTCCTTTTTGAAGCTTCAATCAACTTTGGAATTAATTGGCCGGCCATATGAGTAGGGATTGATATCCTAATTTGAAGATCCCCTCCTTTAGTCCCACATGGGAAGATGTAAAACCCTACTCTCTTGTAATGGCCTATAAATTAAACCCCCATGTAAGTTTGAAAAGAATAAGATGAATGAAACCAAATTTTTTTGTGAGCAAACTTTGTGTTTTCTCTCTTCCGCACTTGCATCCAAGTGTTGAGCTCCGTGAGGGAGTAAATCCGGGTTCCCCAAGAACCTTGAGGAGGTGTGAGATCTCCAAAACCCCAACCCTAGGTTAGCCACTTCACTCCCAAACCCTAGCCGCCCATCACCCTTCTCTTTCCACCAAGCCCTAGCATATCCCACCTCTCACAGCCATTCTCTACAAGTCCAGGCCGGCCACCAGCATCCAGGTTTAGATCAACTGTTTCAACTACAGAGCAAGTTCAAAGAAGAGTCAGATCAGTATCAAGATCTCCGGAACTTCTACATCCAACAATCTTCATTAAGTCCTCAGGTCAGTGTCTTTCTTTGAGTTTCTGGTTCTTTTTTTTTGTTCTTCTTCTTCCAGTTCCTGAGTTCGAGAAGAAGGCCAACCTTGCCATAGGACTACAATCCGAGGATCCATTACGAAGATACCTCGTCTCCAAGGATCCTACAATCTGCTCGAGGGTATCCTTCAATTGAAGCAACGAGAGATATCACAGTCAGGTATAAAACATTCTCTTCTCTCTTCGTCTGTTTCTTGAAAGAGGAGTAAACCCTAGGTCTGGGGGTTTCTCAATCCCCAGCGATCCTACTTCTGAGTTACTCTGATAATCCACTCCTTTTAATTGTGCTTTCTGTCATTTCTTAGTTTCTTTCAACATTAGTTTATCTTTCCTTTGAGTCAAAGCCGACTTCTGAAAATAAATAAATAAAAAAAAATATATTAATTTTAATTTACTTCTGCATTGCATCATCTTTTTTGTTCTGCATCATTTTTGGTATCAGAGCTTTCATTCTGCATCAATTTTGGTATCAGAGCTTTCGTTCTGCATCATAATGGATGTCTGTGAGGCTACTCCTCATCAGACGGAAGCTCGAAGAAGATAGGTGCCATGCACCTAGTCCTAGTAGCTGAAGGCCTAGGGGTCTTGTGGGTTTGGCTTCTATTCCTAAGAGAAGGGCCAAAGCGAGAAAAAACCCTAGAAGACCTAATAGAAGGGGAGGAAAAGTGTCTGCTGGTGTCTCAAATGCTGAAGCAGTGCCAAGCTGAACATCTCTGGGAGTATCTAAAGTGTGATCACGAACATCTAGTGTCTGAGTCTCCCTATTAACAATCTAATAGTCTCCAGCTCTATCACTATCATCTGTACCATCATCACCACCATCTCTATCTCTATCACCACCACTTGTGCCATCTCCATCTCCAACTGTACCACCACCTGGAGTATCATCATAAGTGTCATGGTGGTCATCATCGTCTGCTGGCGAAGGAGGTGGAGGTCCTAAAGGTGTTGTTTGAGGCAAAAGGGATCTCAGAAGATCTCGAATCTTAGTGAAGCCAGCCTCCATCGACTGCCTGATACTTGAGAGCTGATCATCTGTGTGTGCTCTCAGTCCCTGTATCTCCATCTATAGTTGGGTAGTCCTGATAGCTAATGCAATGATCTCCTCTTTGACCTTAGTAATATGATGCCTGATCTGCTCCTCAAAAGTAGACTCTGTAGTGGCACGAGGAGCAGCAGCTGGAGAAATAGCTAGTGCTGGAGTGGTCAACTTAGACCCTGAAGCTGGAACTGGAGCGGGTCTTGGAGGTGTAAGGTGCTCTGCAAGTTCAGAAGGTCCTGCCTTGGCTGCTCGTATCTCATCCTCCTCGTCTGGCTCCTGTCCAGACTCCCTGCGAACCCATCTGCTAGCAACTCTCCTGTAGCCCATACGGTGTAAGGATCACTCATCACATACATCAGTATGAAGTATATCCTTGGAGGACTCCTCCTCCAAAGAAATACCATAAGACCGGAAAAGACGAGTCAGCCCCATCCCATAGGGCATGCAAAGACATCGCTAAGTCACCGCCTCTCCTATCTAACTCAGCATCAGTGCTCAGATGTTGATGGCAGTCCTCTATGAGAGGCAGACCATCAACATGAGCTCCCATTCATGATAAAATCGAATCGACCAGTCTTCGGTAGCAAGTTCCTCGCAATAATGTGATGAAGTAGGCACATCTCAATGGATAACTGATTCACCATGACAGTAGATACACCATGACATCATCTCTCTCTAAAATGCATTTAAATGTGGCCTCTCTATCACCAACACATGTAGCTGCAATCCCATGCAAAGGAATGTTCCAAACTTTACTCAATGTACTCTCAGACACAAGAATATGCACACCTCTGACTACAGCACTCCATAACAGTCCATCAATAGCCAGACTCCCATAGAATTCCCTGATCAAATGGGGATAAAACTTCTCCTTCATAGTGTAGAAGGAGGTCAAACCTGCTGCTCCAAGCAACTCACCAATACCAAACCCCTCTCGGTCAAAGAAATCCAAATTTATCCGGTGTCCACCTATGATGATCTTTCCAGACACTCTCTCTATAGTAGGGGACCACAGTGGAGAAACTCGCTCCTGCTCACTGCTCTGCTGAGCCCTAGCTGAGTCATACCGAGCCTTAGATCTCTTCTCGGTAGAACCTTGGCTCAACCTCTTCCTTGAAATAACTTGCTTGCAGGGTCCCATGACACCAACAACCATTAGAGGGGAAGAGCAAAAGAAGGAATGGGTGGACTGGAGAAGGCCAAAAAAAAAGATGAGGGATCAGGTGAGGAGTGGACCAAGAAAAGGGAAACGGACCAAGGAGAGAAAACTGATGGGGAGGAAAAGTGAATTTAAGAAAGAAATGGCCAAAGATTGGGAAAGGACTGGAGGAAAGAATAGAACATGAGAGTTTCGACCAAATCCCACAAAACAAATCGTGAAGAAATTATAAGAAATCGAACAAAATGAGAGGGAAATAGTGGAAATTACCAGAAAGATTAAGGGACAACGATGGAAAATCACTATTCCGGGATCAAGAGGGTGAAGGGGGACCACTAGGGCAAGACAAAACCAAAAGAGAAGTGGCTTTGGAATGAATTGTTGATGCCCTAAAAATACAGATTTTTGCTCGTGAGTTGACACTTGGATTTTGGTCAAGTGTCGACACTTGCATGAGTCGACACTTGGCCAAAAATTCAAGTGTCGACACCTGGCTAGAAAGCCCAAAAAAAAATCCATAAAATATTTTTAAAAAACAAGGGGGTTCTAGTGAAGCTTTTAAGACACAAAAGAGATGATTTTGGGCTCAAGGAATCAGGTAAAGGCAAGGTTTGAAGGAGTTCTAAACAAAGGGATCAATGATACCTAACTCTCTTCTAATCATGCAAATCTATCTTCGTTAAGGAGTTTAGTGAAAATATCAGCTAATTGATTATCAGTACAAACAAATTCAAGCATCACATTACAATTTTGCGCATGATCTCTTATGAAGTGATATCTTATTTTAATATGTTTGCTTCTTGAGTATTGAACAAGATTTTTGGTCAAATTAATTGTACTAGTATTATCACATATTATAGGTGTCTTAGTTAATTTGATCCCAAAATTTTCAAGTTGTTGTTTGATCCATAGGATTTGAGCACAATAGCCTCCAACTACTATATATTTGACTTTCATCATAGATAGAGCAACTGAATTCTGTTTCTTGCTACTGCATGAAATTAAATTAACTTCAAAAAATTGACAAGTTTTACTTATACTTTTTCTATCAAGTTTGCATCCAGCAAAATCAGCATCAGAATATATAATCAATTCAAATGATGAATCTCTAGAGTACCAAAGTCCAATATCAATAGTGCTAGACAAATATCTAAGTATGCATTTAATAGCCAATAAATGAAACTCTTTGAGAGTAGACTGATATCTTGCACATATACATACACTGAACATTATATCTGGCCTACTTGCAATCAAATATAATAATAAACCAATGATACCTCTATATAACTTTTGATCAACATTCTTACCTGATTCATCTTTGTCAAGTTTACAAGAGGAGCTCATAGGCATACCTAATGGGTCTGGTACTCTCCATTCAAAACTTCTTTAAAATTTCTCTTATATACTTAGCTTGGTTGATGAAGATTCCCTCTTTTGTTTGCTTGATCTGGAGTCCGAGAAAGAAGTTAAGCTCACCCATCACGCTCATCTCGAATTCTCCTTTCATTAACTTTGCAAACTCTTAACAAAGATGTTCATTAGTAGCACCAAAAATAATGTCATCTACATAAACTTGTACTACTAAGAGATTATCATTCTTCTTTTTCAAAAATAATGTAGTGTCTACATTTTCTCTTGAAATACCATTTTTAAGCAGAAATTTATTTAATCTAACATACCAAGCACTTGGAGCTTGTTTCAAACCATACAAAGCTTTGTGAAGTTTAAAAACATGATTGGAAAATTCATGATTTTTAAAACCAGGGGGCTGATCTACATATACTTCTTCGATAATTCCATTTAGAAAAGTACTTTTGATATCCATTTGTATTGGCTTTAGCACTTGATTTTGATGACGAACAAAATATTGAGTACATATTTTATACTAATGTGTCAATGGTAGTTATGAGTTTCAGGATACAAGCACCTCAAATTTTCAATATAAAAGTAATATGACACTCATCGAAAGCTGAGCAATTTTCATGATTTAAGAAGTCTTCTCATCTGAAAAAGGCCTCAAAATAGATTAATCAAAGCTTTACAAAAAGTGTATTGAAGTTTTATTGAAGAGTAGTTTGAATTTTGAAGGTTGGCACATATTTTTGTCAAGTTGCAGAGTCAAGTGTCGACTCATGGTACACTAAGTGTCGACACTTCAGAAACTAGCATGTATAAAATCCTTGTGGCATGCCAAGTGTCGACTTATAGGAATCAAGTGTCGACTTACAAAAATCAGGTGTTGACTCATAGAAACGAAGTGTCGACTCATGGCTTGAGATTTTTGAAAATACGGAACTATGCCATTTGGAGGCTTTTTGTGTCAAGTATCGACTCAGAGAATGCAAGTGTCGACTTAGGAGATTCAAGTATCGACTCACATGTTTTAAGTGTCAACTCATAGCCTGAGAACAAAAAAAGGACAGAACCCTAGTTTTTCAAGTGTTTATACCTTGAGTCAACTCATGCTAATCCAAGTGTCGACTCATGAAGACTCAAGTGTCGACTCATAGAAGTCAAGTATCAACTCACGGATTCTGATAGCAATAATGGCTATATTTTTTTAGAGGCAAATTTGATCCTTACAAGCTCCCAACGGCTCGTTTTGCTCCTTTAAAAATCTCAAACCATTTTTTGGGAATTTTTGAAGTATTTATGCTTCACCAAACTCATTTATGAAGTATTGAACACACAAGAGACAATATATTTCTTGAGAACTTCACTTCCAAAGTCAAAAAGAAAAGATTTTACTAAAAAAGCTTACAAGCCTTCATTTTGGCATTCCAAAAGTATCTTTGAAGTGATTTCAAAGAGGAGACAAGTCAAGCAATCATCAAGAGCCTCAAAGCTTCCATATTCCACTCTATAAGAGAGTTTGATTATGCTTTATTTCTTGTATCTTTGACTTTGTTCTTTGTTGACCTAACTTTCAAGATTTTTGAAACTAGGTTATAAAGGTTGTTGATGAGCCAAAGTGATAAAACCAACTAGGATTTAACTTATGAGCCCGAAGATAAAACAAGTTGTATAGGTTGTTGGTGAGCCTAGGTGACAAAACCAACTTAGGTTTTGACTTGTGAGCCTTGGAATACAAGTCAGCTGTAATCTTGAAGAGATTATAGTAAAATTTCCAAGAGAGGCTTGGAAAGTGGATATAGGTGCTTGGTTACACCGAACCACTATAAAACTTTGTGTTTGTGTGTGATTGCTCACTCTATTGCTTGCTCTTTATTCCTTGCATTTAAATTGCTGTTATCTGTTGCATATCTTTTAAAGCTAAATCACTTTGTTTCACAAACACTTCAAGATCAATACATAATTGTTTAAATTTTTTGAAAGATCCAATTCACCACCCCTCTTGGGCTCTATTTCTGGGCAACAAGTGGTATCAGAGCACCGGTACTCTACTTGTAGGTCCAACGATCTTGAGTAAAAGATCATGGAAACCCTAATTGGTATGGGTGTTGTGGAAGGACAAGCCTCTAACCGTCCTCCATTATTTAATGGCACAAATTACACATACTAGAAGACACACATGCGCATTTACATTCAAGCCATTAACTATAATATGTGGAAGACTAATGTTAAAGGTCCTAATCAGCCTACTAGCTTGATTAATGGCATTTTCACTCCCAAAATGGAAGATGATTTGGATGAGAATGACATTAACCAAATAGAGGTTAATGTAAAGGCTATGAATCTATTATTTTGTGCTTTAGATCCAAGTGAATTTAATAGAATTTCAAGTAATCTCTCTGCAAAAGAAAAAATGGGACACACTTGAAGTTACCCATGAGGGTACTCATCAAGTAAAAACTATCAAAGTTAACATGCTCATTCATACATATGAAATATTTAAAATAGAACCATCTGAATCTATTAATGAAATGTACACTAGATTCACTAATATTGTGAATGGCATGAGAAGCTTAGATAAAGTTATTACTAATGGTGAACTTGTTAATAAACTTCTCATGTCTCTTCTGGCTTCTTGGGATGCTAAAATCACTGCTATAGAAGAAGCCAAAGATGTTAATACTCTTCCACTCGAGCAGCTTTTGGACTTATTGATGACTTATAAGCTGTCCTTGAAATAAAAGATAGTGAACTATGATAAGAAGAAGAAAGTTATTGCCTTCAAGTCCACTACTAAAGAAGAATCAAGTGATGATTTTGATGAGGAAGACGATAAAAATGAAACGGCTCTCATTGCAAGGAAGTTTAGGAGGTTTATGAGAAAGAAGAAATACAACTTCAAGAAGAAGCCTCAAAAGGGAGAGCCTAGTAAAGAGAAAGAAAAGAGAAAGAAAGGGAGCAACCCACTTGCTTTGAGTCCAAGAAACCTGATAACTTCAAGTTAGACCGCCCCTTACTTAAGAACAGCAAAAGAAAATTAAGAAAAAAAGCCATGATGGCCACTTGGAGCGAGATCGAGGACTCAAGCTCAGATGAAGAGCAACAAGAGATTGCAAATTTTTACTTAATGGCAAACAATGATAATGTAATGCCTGAATTTGAAAATGAGTTTACCTTTGAAGAATTGCATGAAGTTTTTGATAAATTAGTAGTTAAATTTTAAAAACTTAAAATGAAACATGAAAAACTAAAGAAGCAAAATATGGAATTAGTTAAAATAAATGATAGGTCTTTGATTGAAAATAATTATTTGCTTCAAGAAAACAAGAAGCTAACTGATAAAATTATCTTTTTGAAAAAAGAAAAGGAAAATTTAAAAAAGAAAAATTAATTGTAACAACTAAAAATTTTGCTAAACAAAACAAAGAACTGTTGCAAAAAAATAAGAAGTACAAGGGTGAGCTTGAAAAATTAAAACCATTTATTGAAAAGTTCACTTATAGTTATGAAAAAATAAATATGCTTTTAAATGATCAAAGAGCTATTTTCAACAAAGCAGAGTTAGGTTTTTAAACCTAAGAAACAACAAAAGTTTTTCAAGAATTTTTTTGTGCCTGCTTCATCTTCGATTACTTGTTATTTTTATGGAAATATGGGACATAAATCATATTTGTGCAATAAAAGTAAATTAAACAAAGTTAGAAAAGTTTGGGTTTCAAAAGGAACCATCACTACTAATCCTAAAGGATCCAAGATGACTTGGGTACCTAAAGTCTCCACCTAATTTATTGATTATAAGTGTGCCTTGCAACCAACAAAAGAAGATTGTGGTACCTCGACAGCGGTTGCTCAAGGCACATGACTAGAGATGTTGAGTAGTTCTCCTCACTTGAATATCAAAATGGTGGAAACATGACCTTCGATGATAATGGAAAGGGTAAGATTATTGGCATTAGTAAAGTCCATATCACCCCCTCCACTTATATAGATAATATTCTTTATGTTGATGGTTTAAAGCATAATTTACTTAGTATTAGCCAGTTTTGTGACAAAGATTTTAAAGTTATTTTCGAATCTTTCATGTGTATTGTTTCTAGTCTTGATGACAATGGCATCAAGTTTATTGGTTATAGGCTTGGCAATATTTATATGATTGATCTTGATGATCTTTCTATTCAAAATGGTTAATACCTAGTGGCAATGGAAGCCAAGATCAATGAAACTAATTGACTTTGGCATCGTAGACTAGGACATGCTAGTATGCATTTGCTTTCAAAACTTTGCAAAAAAGATTTGATAAAAGACTTGCCAAACTTAGTTTTAAAAAAGATAAGATTTGTAGTGCTTGCCAACTTGGAAAATAAACTAAATCTTCTTTTAAACCTAAAGGAGTAGTCTTTACATCTAGACCCCTAGAATTACTTCTTTTATACTCTTGAGGAAATGACATGCACTATGCTTTGTAAAAATGATTTGCCTAAATATTTTTAGATGGAATCCATAAACATTGCTTTCTATGTTTTAAATCATGTTTTAATTCGGCTTATTTTAAAGAAAATACCTTATGAGCTTTGGAAAGGTAGAAAACCTTCAATTAAGTATTTTCATATTTTTGGATGCCGTTGTTTCATTTTAAACAATGGCAAGGATAATCTAAGTAAATTTGATGCCAAGTCAGATAAGGGTATCTTTTTAGGTTACTCTACATCTAACAAGGCATATAGAGTCTTCAATAAAAGGACACTTCATGTTGAAGAAAACATCCATGTTGTGTTTGATATGACTGATCAAAAATCTTCTAGAAAATAAGATGTTCTTGATGATAAAATAGGTATCCAAAGAACTGAAGAAGTGAACAACAATGAAGAGCCCTCCAAGGAACAAGATGATAATCAAAACAATGAAAGAGAACAAGTACAATGAGTTGGCAACACATCAATACCTAACCCACTACCTAAAGAATGGAGGTATGCTCATGGATATCCCAAAGAACTTATAATTGGTGATCCATCAAAAGGGATAAGCACTCGTTCCTCATTAAGAAATGTATGTGATTTTTTAGCTTTTGTTTCTCAAGTAGAACCTAAATCTATTAAGGAAGCTAAAAATGACTGTAATTGGATAAATCCTATGCAAGATGAACTAAGTTAATTTAAAAGAAATAATGTTTGAACTTTAGTAGAAAGACCCACTAATGTTTCAATAATTGGTACAAAATGGATTTTCAGAAATAAGCTTGATGAAAATAGAATAGTTACTAGGAATAAAGCTAGGCTAGTTGCCAAAGGATACAATCAGGAGAAAGGGATTAATTTTGATGAAATCTTTGCTCCTGTTACTAGACTTAGGCTATTATTGGCATTTGCATATTTTATAGATTTTAGACTATTTCAAATGGATGTTAAAAATGTTCTTTTAAATAAATTTATTAAAGAAGAAGTTTATGTTAAATAACCCCTCGGTTTTGAAAATCATGAATTTTTTTATCATGTTTTTAAACTTCATAAAGTTTTGTATGGTTTGAAACAAGCTCCAAGAGCTTAGTATGATAGATTAAGTTCCTTCTTGCTTAAAAATGATTTCTCTAGAGGAAATGTAGATACTACATTATTTTTGAAAAAGAAGAATGATGATCTCCTAGTAGTACAAGTTTATGTGAATGATATCATATTCGGTGCTACTAACGAATATCTTTGTCAAGAGTTTGCAAAGTTAATGCAGGGAGAGTTCGAGATGAGCATGATAGGAGAGCTTAACTTCTTCCTCAGACTCTAGACCAAGCAAACAAAAGAGGGAATCTTCATCAACTAAGTTAAGTATACAAAAGAAATATTAAAGAAGTTTGGGATGGAGAGCACCAAGCCATTAGGTACGCCTGTGAGTTCCTCTTGTAAACTTAACAAAGATGAATCAGGTAAATCTATAGACCAAAAACTATATAAAGGAATGATTGGTTCATTACTATATCTAACTACTAGTAGGCTAGATATTATATTTAGCATTTGTATGTGTGCAAGATATCAGTCTACCCCTAAAGAGTCTCATCTTTTGATTATTAAATGCATACTTAGATACCTATTTGGCATTGTAGACATTAGACTTTGGTACTCTAGAGACTCATCATTTAAATTAATTGCATATTATGATGCTGATTTTGCTAGGTATAAACTTGATAGAAAAAGTACTAGTAGAACTTGTCAATTTTTTAGAGTTAATTTGATTTCATGGAGTAGCAAGAAACAAAATTCAATTGCTTTATCTATTGCAGAAGCTGAATATACAGCAGCTAGAAATTGCTGTGCTCAAATCCTATGGATCAAACAACAACTTGAAGATTTTGGCATCAAATTAACTAAGAAACCCATAAGATGTGACAATACAAGTGCAATCAATTTAACTAAGAATCCTGTGTAACATTCAAGAAGCAAACATATTGAAATAAGACATCACTTCATAAAAGATCATGTGCAAAACACTAATGTGATGCTTGAACTTGTTTGTACTGATAATCAATTAGCTGATTTTTTAACAAAACCCTTGAATGAAGAAAGATTTTGCATGATTAGGAGATAGTTAAGTATCATAGATCCCTTTGTGTAGGACTCCCTCAAATCTTATACTTGTGCTCTAAGTCATCTCTTTTTGTCTTAAACCCCTTTCTAGAAACCTCCCTTATTTTTAAAAATTTTATTGAATTTTTTTTTGAAATTTTTTGGCCAAGTGTCGACTCACGCCAAGTGTCGACACTTGACCAAATCTGAAGTGTCGACTCACGGGTTGAAATCCATTATTTCTAGGGCATCAAATTGTTTAATCCGAGCCACTTGTTTCCTGTTGCTTCTCTGCCTTAGTGGTCCCCAAGCTCTCCTTTGACCTCGGAATAGTGTTCTTCCATCCGTGCCCTTCGATTTCTTGGTAAAATCCTCTCTTTTTCCCTCATTTGGACCGTTCCTCACTGTGTTGTCCGAGTTTTTTTTCGATTTGGTCCGATTCTTCACGAGTTTTCATTATGTTTTTCATTGTTTCTATCGAACACATCTTTCCAATCCTTACGATTAGTTTTTCTCTTGATTCCTTGTGGATCGGTCAAGCCATTGCCTCTTTCTTCCTTTTTCCTCCTTTTTTACTCTCTTTACCAATTTTTGTTTGCCCTCACTATTTTACTCCCGTCGACCTCCTCTTTCCCTACTTGGTCATTTCCTTCTTCTTTTGGCCATTCCCAGTTCACCCTTTCCTCTTCCTTTTTTCTTTCCTCTATTTGGTGAACATGGGTCCTCGCAAGCAATTAGCCTCAAGGAAGAAAGTGAGTCAGGAAACAACTGAAAGAAGGACCAAGGCTCGAAGTGATAGAGGACAGCAGTCTGAGAGAGTGGCACCCCCTCATTCTCCCGTAGCTGATAGAGTATCAGGGAAGATTATTGCTACTGGTTGATGAGTTGACTTAGCATTCTTGACCATGAGGGTTTTGGTCTGGGTCAGATTCTTGAGGTTGCTGGTTTGATCTCCTTCTGTACCATGAAGGAGATTTAATCTATAAGATTTGAGCACAACAACTTTCTGTTACAATATACTCAACCTCAGCTATGGATAGTGCAACTGAAGTTTGTTTCTTTCTAAACCATGATATTAAGTTAACTCCAAGAAATTGACAAGTACCACTAGTACTCTTTTTATCTAATCTACAACCAGCAAAATCCGTATTAGAATATCCAATTAATTCAGTAGATGAATTTCTAGAATACTATAAACCAATACTAATAGTACCAGATAGATATCTAATAATGCGCTTAACAGCCATAAGATATGATTCTTTAGGTTTAGACTGATATCTAGCACACATGCAAACACTAAATATTATATCTGGTCTACTAGCAGTTAGATACAATAAAAGCCTAACATACCTCTGTATAACTTTTGATCTACAGATTACCATGTTCATCTTTATCAAGTATATAAGAGGGACTCATAGGCGTACCTATTGGTTTAGTAGTCTCCATTCCGAACTTCTTAATGATTTCTCTTATGTACTTAGCTTGGTTGATGAAGATACCATCAGTAGTTTGCTTGATCTAGAGTCCGAGAAAGAAATTGAGTTCTTCCATCATGCTCATCTCGAACTCACCCTGCATTAGCTTAGCAAACTCTTGACAAAGAATTTTATTAGTAGCACCAAAAATAATATCATCAACATATATTTGTACTACTAATAAATCATTATCTTTTTTTTTCAAAAATAGTGTCTTATCAACATTTCCTCTAGAAAATTTATTTTCAATCAAAAATTTGCTTTGTCTTTCATACCATGCTTTAGGTGCTTGTTTTAATCCATAAAGTTCTTTGTGTAATTTGAAAACATGATCAGGATGTGCATGATTTTCAAATCCTGGTGGTTGTCAACAAAAACCTTTTCAGATATAAAGCTATTTAAGAAAGCACTCTTAACATCCATTTAAAATAATTTGAAATTCATAAAACAAGCAAATGCTAATAACAGTCTAATTGCTTCAAGTCTAGTAACAGGTGCAAAAGTTTCATCAAAGTCAATCCCTTCCTCCTGATTGGAGCTTTTAGCAACTAGCCTAGCTTTATTTATAATAACAATACTATTTTCATCTAACTTATTCCTAAATACCCATTTAGTGCCGATAATTAAAATATTATATGGTCTTTCTATAAGTGTCCAAACATTATTTCTATCAAATTGAATTAGTTCTTCTTGCATAGCATTGATCCAATTAGAGTCTTTTTCAACTTCTTCAAAATATTTAGGTTCTACTTGAGATACAAATGCTATATAATCACATTCATTTCTAATAGAAGCTCGAGTTCTTACCCCTATGGATGGATCACCTAAAATTAATTCCTTAAGGTGTCCATGAGCATACCTCCACTCCTTAGGTAGATCTTGATGCTTTGGAGTGTCATCTTCTTTCTCATCCTTGTCTTGATCTTCTTCATTTGGTTGAGCTTGATCATTCAAAGTCAGCTTCTGAAGCTTGTCAGCACCTGCACATTTATCAGATGTATCCTCTTTTCTCGAGGACTTGTTAGTAGATTCTTCAAATATAACATGCACTGACTCTTCCACAACCAAAGTTCATTTATTAAATACTCTGTATACCCTACTTGATGTAGAGTATCCTAAGAAGATACCTTCATCAGACTTGGCATCGAACTTTCCAGGATGATCTTTTTCATTGTTCAAAATAAAACATTTGCAACCAAAAACTAGAAAATATTTCAAAGTCGATTTTCTTTGGTTCCAAAGTTCATAAGGAGTTTTCTTTAAAATAGGGTGGATTAAAACTCGATTTAAAACATAACAGGCTGTATTTATAGCTTCAGCCCAAAAATACCTTGGCAAATTATTTTCACAAAGCATAGTGCATGCCATTTCTTCCAAAGTACGGTTTTTTCTTTCTACTACCCCATTCTGCTGAGGTGTCCTAGGTGCAGAAATATTGTGTTCTATGCCTTTTTCATTGCAAAAGTTTTCGAAATCTTGATTTTCAAATTCAGTTCCATGATCACTACGAATACAAACGACTAAAACACCTTTTTTGTTTGAAACTTTTCTATAAAACTTTATAAATACAGAAAATGATTCATCTTTTTGTGCTAAAAAGAAAACCCAAGTGAATCTTAAAAAATCATCCACAATGACTAATCCATATCTATTGCCTCCTAGACTTGATGTTCTAGTTGGTCCAAAGAGATCCATATGAAGTAGTTCAAGTGGCCTACTAGTAGTTACGAATCCTTTTGGTTTAAAAGAGGTTTTGACTTGTTTACCAAATTGACATGCTTGACAAATTCTATCTTTTTCAAAGCAAATTTCAGGTAAATCTCTAACTAAATTCTTTTTGCAAAGTTTTGAAATAAAGTACATACTAGCATGCCCTAACCTTCTATGCCATAGCCAACTAGTCTCTTCTTTAGTAGAATTCATTGCAACAAGGCATTCTCCATTAGGCAATGATAGATCATCTAGGTCTACCAAATAGATATTTCCATGCCTTTTTCCAATAAATTGTACTCCATTTATATCTGGACTAGTAATCATGCAATATGATGATTTAAAAACTACTTGAAAATCTTTATCGCAAAACTGACTGATGCTTAAAAGATTATACTTTAAACCATCTACTAAAAGTACATTACTAATACTATTAGAAGCAGTTAAGTGAAATTTACCAATACCAATGATTTTTTCTTTACCATTATCATCGAAGGTCATACTCCCTCCATTCAAAGCTTCAAGAGAAGTGAATTGCTTCACATCTCCAGTCATGTGTCTTGAGCAACCACTGTCTAGATACCAAACTCTTTTGTTCTCCTTGGTAGCAAGACACACCTGTAATAAGATCAAGCTTTGTTTTTAGGTACCCAAGCCAACTTGGGTCCTTTAGGGTTAGCATTCAAAATGGTTCCTTTTGGAACCCACATTTTATTAAAAGAAATGATTTTTCTAAAATTACATTGATATGATTTATGACCTAGCTTTTTGCAAGTAAAATAAGTAATGCTAGATGATGCAGGTACAAAAAAATTTTTGAAATATTTTTGTTGTTTCTGTGGTTTATATCCTAAACCTGCCTTATTAAAAACTGCTTTTTGATTGTTTAGAAGTAAATTCAACTTTTCTAAACTATAAGTAAATTTGTCAATAAAAGGTTTTATCTTTTCAAGTTCATTTTTTTATTTAGCATTTTCAAGTTCTAAATCCTTGTTTTTCTTTAAAAGATCATTGTTAGAAATAACATATTTAGGTATTTTTAAAACTTCATTTTCCATACATAAAGCATTATTTTTCTTTTCTAAAATATCTAATTTAGATTTCTAAGTACTAACATCATTTAGTAAAGAAATATTTTTAAAAGAAAAACTATTGGCATGCTTTTTCGATTTCTTATTTTCAGATAAAACTAATTTATAGTCATGCATGAGTTCTTCAAAAGCATTCCTAAGTTCGTCAAAAGTGAAATCAATTTTAGTGTCAGAACATACCTCATCATTGTCCTGATGTGCCATGAAGTAGAGATTTGCAACTTCAGTCTGGTCTTCTTCTGAACTGGAGTCTTCGCTGTTACTCCAAGTGGCCATCATTGCTTTCTTCCTTAATTTCTTTCTTGATTTCTAGAGGAGAGGATAGTCAAACTTGTAGTGTCCCAGCTTCTTATACTCAAAGCATATAGGCACTTCCTTCTCCTTTTCCTTTTCTTTTTCTTTATCTTTCTCTTTTTCTTTTTCCTTGGATTGATACTTCTTTTTGTAAGGAAATTTTTTTCTCTTCATGAATCTTTTAAACTTTCATGCAAGGAGGGCTTCTTCACCTTCTTCTTCCTCTTCATCTTCGGACTCATCCATTGAGGATTCTTCTTGGATATTTGACTTGAAAGCAATCCCCTTCTTCTTCTTGTCCATGTCCATAGATTTTTGTTTGAGATTGAGCTCATAAGTCATGAGCGATCCAACTAGCTGCTCAAGAGGTAGCTTGTCGACATCCTTTGCTTCTTGAATTATGGTCACCTTTGGATCCCATGATATTAGAAGTGACCTAAGAATTTTATTCACAAGATTAGCATTAGGCATGACTTTACCAACACTTCTCATACCATTAACTATATTAGTAAATCTTGTGTACATATCAGTAATAGATTCATTTGGTTTCCATACGGAACATCTCATAGGTGTACACTAACATATTAACCTTAGTGTTCTTCACTTGATCGGTATTCTCATGGATAACTTCAAGTGTGTCCCATATTTCTTTGGCGGACATGCATGTAGATATCCTTTTAAATTCGCTAGGATCTAATGCACAATAAAGGAGATTCATTGCCTTAGCATTAAACTCAGATTGTTTAATGTCATTTTCATCCCAATCCTCTTCAAGTTTTGGGATGGAAACACCATTAACCACTACCGAAAGAATATGAGGACCGTTATCTACTACTTTCCATAAATTGTAATCAATAGAATGCATATAAATTCTCATCCTAGTTTTTCAATAAGCATAATTTGTTCCATTAAAAAATAGAGGTCTATTTGAGGCTTATCCCTCAACTATACTAGTACTAATTGGGGCTATCATAGATCTTTACTCAAGGCGGTAAAGCCTATACACCGAGAACAGGGCTCTGACACCACTTGTTGCCCAGTAAGCAACCCAAGAAGGGGATGAATTGGGTCTATAAAAATTAATTTAATATAACAAGGCAAGCTACTAACTTAATAAAACTTGATGCTAAGCAAAGCAATCCAATTCAACAAGTATATATAGCAAGGTACTATGATTCAAATACAATATTCTAAATAAAAGTGCAACAAAAATTAAGAGTAATAAATAAAGAGAAAGGAGAGAGAGAGATCAAGTAATCACAAATACCAAGAACTATAGTAGTTCAGTGCTATACAATGCACCTACATCCACTCCCCAAGATCCCCTTGGAAATTCACTATAATCACACGATTATAGTCGATTAGTTTTTCGGGCTCACTAATCAAAACATGACTTGTTTTCACAAGGCTCACAAGTCACAACCTCACTTGGTTTTACGGGCTAACCAAGAACCTAATTGATTTTCACAAGGCTAACCAACAACCTTCCTTGGTTTTCCGGGCTAACCAAAAACCTTAGTGGTTTTGTGGGCTAACCACCAACCTAATTGGTTTTCCAAGGCTTACCAATAACCTCACTTGATTTTACAATAGGCTAACCAAGAACTCTTACAAGAAATAAGGTTTAGAAATAAAGAACCAATGTAAGCTTTTAATAACAAAGCAAATATCTCGATGTAGCTCGATGTAGAGTTGCTTTGCACTTGTTGAAGCCTTTTGAATGCCCAAGATTGAATAATCTTCAATGCTCTTGATGGCTTTTGAATGCTTGGAGGCTTTCTTTAGCTTGAGAGTAGTTGAAACTTGAATGAATAGGAGTTAAGGCTCTTCTCCCTTCTTTTCTCTCAAAACTCTTTAATGGTATTCAATATCATGTGTTTAGATTTGATTTGGAGTATATAAATACCCCACCAAGGTCTCAAAATCAAAATCTAGCTGTTAGACCTGAGAAACTAGCCATTGGGAACAATTTGGACGAGTTCTGCATTTGAAAAAACTAGCTGTTACTGTTGCCAGAACTCCATGTGTCGACACTTCCTCAATTGAGTCGACACATAAGGTCGACACATGTTCTTTTTGAGTCAACACTTAGTTCAACTTGCTCCATTCAGATTCTCTAGAAATCTCAGATATGTCGACACCTTCTCAATTGAGTCGACACCTTGAGTCGACACCTTGCTTCCATGTATCGACACTTCAGCTGTTCCTTCAACTTCTGCAAGTTTTGTGGCTTGAAAGTCTCAGGAGATGTGTTGATCCATGTGTCGACACCTTGAGTTGACACCTCAGGTCCATGTGTCGACACTTCATCTGTGACATTTGAAACATTGCTGCGTACCGGCCTGAGTCGACACTTCTTCTTCATGTGTCAACACTTCGTATCATGTGTCGACACTTTGAGTCGACACTTCTCTGAAAAATATACAAAAATTGCTAAATTTGAGCTGGAATAAGTTTTCACTTGACTTAGCCATCCATTCAACCAACTCTTAAGTATCCAAGTCTTCTTTTGAGCAACCTTTTCATTCAAACTTGGCTTCTTCAAAATAATTAGGCTTCTTCAAATTTTGTGAGCACCCTTTCAATAAAAACATACTCAAAGCAAATCATTAGTCCTCAATTTATATCTAACTATTTTGCTTATCATCAAAATCAATTAGTGGAGTCAACACTTTGCATTTTTTTTGAAAATCATGAATATCTTGATAATTCTCAAATCTTGATGCGTATGCTTTCATGTTTTATTCCTCAAATGAATGCATATTTTCAAGGAGGAATAACATTTAGGGGGAGTATCCAAAGATTTGTTATCATTATATACATATATGATGCTTTCAATATTCTTGATATCGTGCTATACTTATATTGCTCTGATAATTCCTTTCCTTGTTTTCAAATCTAATCTTTTAAGGGGAGTTACATTCAAGTGGTTTCATATTCAATTGGTATCAAAATTTATTTTAAAAGAACTCCTAGTAACTACTTTGGATTGGATAAGTCACCATGGCCGTCCGGTCATAAGAGCTAAGTAGCATTTAAAGACCCTCTCTTCCTATTTACTGGGGTCTCTTATGACATGTTGGGGTGCCGCTGTGACCTTATCCCATGAACGAGTAAGGTGAATGGATAATTTGCTTATCAAAGTTTATATATATTAATTTTTTTTTGGCATGTGCATATCATGTTTGTGGTATCATGTTCAATCTATCATATTTCAAGTGGTATCATATTTCAAGTGCTATATCATGTTCAATCTACAACAATTTCAAGTGGTATCATGATTAATTAATTTCATATATTGATTTTGATGATCTACTTGCTATTCTTTCCACCTTCATTCCTATTTTGTATTGCCTTTCATCCTTTTTCATGATGATAAAAAGGGGAGAAAAAATGTTAAGTATGAAAAAGGAAAAGATTGGATAAACATGAAAAATCATATGAGAAATGAAAGAAAGTGCAAAAAGGGGAGAAGAAAGTAATATGTTCTTTTCTTAAGGAAAGAATTAGTAAGATAGAGAAAATTTAAAAATTTTGCATATTTTGAAAAATATTTTTGAAATCATATTTTGAGGGGGAGCTTAATACTCATTAATTTAGAGCTTACATGTTTATCTTATTGTTAATCTTTTTAAGCTTATCCTGTTCATAAACTTAAAGATTTTGCCATCATCAAAAAGGGGGAGATTGTTGACTCTGGTCTTGATTTTGATGATTGACAAAACATTTAAGTATATATGAGTACTAATGTATGTTAAAAGTGTTTATCAATTTTAGGTACTCATTAAATGTTGAAAGATTGAAAAGATTGTCATTCAGTTGAAGAAGTCCAAATTTAGATGAAAAATCTGCTCAAAGAAGACTTCGATAGTTGAAGTTTGCTTGAATGGACATATGAGTTCAACACAAACTTGATTTAGCACAAGTTCAAAAGTTTTAAAGAAAATCTCAATGATGTGTTGACTCAAAGTGTCGACACATGACTCAAGGTGTCGATTCAAAATATCGATACATGACACCAAGTATCGACACATGACAGTGAAGTGTTGACACATGCTGGCACGCAGAGAAAGTTTCAGTTGACATGGCTGAAGTGTCAACACATGGATGTGTTGTGTCGACTCAAAGTATCGATACATGGATCAGCTCATCGCCTGAGATTTTTGGATTACAGAATTTGCTGAAGTTGAAGACTTGCCTAAAGTGTCGACATATGAATGACAAGTATCGACTCAAAGTGTCGACTCATCAGATGAAGTGTTGGCTCACCAGTAAAGAACAGAAGACTTCAGAATACATTTTTTGGTCAAGTGTCGACTCACTATTCTAAGTGTCGACCCTAAGTGTCGACACTTGAACGGACGACAACTTTACAATAGCTAGTTTTCTGAAGAACAGAACTTTCCCAAAATATTTGTAACGGCTAGTTTTTCCTCTCCAATAGTCTCTAATAGTCATTTAAGGTTTGGAGAGCTATATAATCAACACAAATCAAATGAGAAGGTAATCCTTTGAGAGAAAAAGTTCCATACACTTTAAGAATTCATATTTTGAGAGAGTTGAGCCTTCAAGCATCCAATTTCAAAGAGAGCTTCCAAGTCCACAACATCAAGATTCATTCAAAGGCTTCAACAAATTGAAGACAAGCTTCTTCAATATCATCCAAGAGCTTCAAAGAGATATTTGCTTTATTTTAGAAAGCTTTATTGTATTCTTTACTTCAAAATCTTATTTGTTGTAAGGGTTCTTGGTTAGCCTATTGGAAAACCAAGGGAGGTTGGTGGTTAGCCCGTAAAACTATTTAGGTTCTTGATTAGCCCAGAAAACCAAGGGAGGTTGGTGGTTAGCCCATAAAACTATTTAGGTTCTTAGTTAGCCCGTAAAACCAAGTGAGGTTTTGACTTATTTGCCTTGTGAAAACAAGTTGGGTTTTTGATTAGTGAGCCCGCAAAACTAATCAACTATAATCAGTGTGATTATAGTGAATTTCCAAGGGGATCTTGGGGAGTAGATGTAGGTGCCTTGGAGTGCACCAAACCATTATATATTGTTTTATTTGTGCTTGCTTCTTTAGTGCTTATTTACTCTTATGCATTTACTTTATTAATTCTATTAAATATTATTTGAAGCACACAAACACTTTGGTAAAATACAAGCAACTTGAATTGAATTAGCTCATACTTATTTAGCTTATTTCAAATAGTTTGAAAGTTTTATAAAACCCAATTCACCCCCCTCTTGGGTTGTATCTTCACTGGGCAACACTCTTGATTTTCATGGCTAACCAAAAATCTTGTTGATTTTGCGGGCTCACCACCAACCTATGTTGGTTTTACAGGATCACCATCAACCTATGTTGGTTTTACACAAAGGCTAACCAACAACCTTTGGTTTTCAAAGGCTTACCAAAAACCTTGATACAATAATATAAGAATAAAAGTAAAGAATACAATAAAGCTTTCTAATAAAAGCAAATATCTCTTTGAAGCTCTTTGAATGTTGATGAAGATCTTGTCTTCAAGTTGTTGAAGTCTTTGATTGTAGCTTGGTGATGTGAGCTTGAATGCACTCTCTTATTTTTGGAAGCTTGAAGGCTTGAACCACTCAACTCTTGAATCCTTGAAGGATATTCAATAATCTATTGACCCCATAACTGATTTTGATGATAACCAAACATTGGAGCATGTATATTTATTTCTAACAACTCTTCAAGTATTTTACAAGTTTTTGTAGGATGGATTAAATGTTCAAACTTCATCTCCTACATCTCTATTTTCTTGTTTGAGTTGTGTTGTAATGAGTTTCTGTAAAGAAGAACCCAATGAAAAAGCTAAGAAAAAAATCATATAAAAAGGGTTACTTCTGTGTATGTATGCCTTGAAATTAGTTTTGAGTTGGTATGCTTGAAAATGTAAAGAGTTGGTAAGAGTTTTTTCTTTAAGTTCAAGTGTAAAAATCCTAAAGAAGATACTCGAGCCGACCCAACTTGTTGAAGAGCCGACTCCGCTTACTGGCGCGCAGCAAGGATTCTGGAAGCAGCAATCTGAGCCAACTCGAAGGTAACCGATCCGACTCTAATGAATCCGAGTCGACTGGAATCAATTCGAGCCGACTCCTCCAAAGTCTAATTTCTGAAGATTTCTGAGAACAGCCAGGTGAGCCGACCCAAACCAGAAAGAGCCGTCTCTGCCAGACCTAATTCTAAAAGCCTGAGAAAGTGAGCCGAGCCAAATTGCATCGAATCGACTCTTTCAGAGTAAGGATTTTCGAACCTGAGAAAAAGAGCCAACCCAAGCTGAAAAGAGCCGACTCCTCGAGTTCAAGTTTTCTCAAAGAAAGAAGTTCGAGCCGACCCAAGCTATCAAGAGCCGACTTGTCCAGAGTGATGTTTTGCATCCTGAGATAAAGAGCCGACTGTACTGAAAATTTGGTGACTCGACCTATCGACTCAAAGGATCCGAGCCAACTCGAGCGAACCCGAGCCGACTCGAACGTTATTTCCAGGTATCCAACGGCTAGCTCCAAAATTTGTTTTTGAATGCCAAAAAGTGCTCCAACGGTCACAAGTCACATCCCAATGGTCAAAAACGTCTCTAACTGCCTTAGAGTGATGGAAGACTTTATATTTTAAGGATTTGAATTTTCTTGAACAAGAAGAGACATAAGAGAGTTCTTAAAAAGAAAAGAGAGCTTCATTGAATATTCTACCAACCAACAACAAAAGAGCACAAGAGCATTCAGGCTAGACTTCAAGACTTCACCAACTCTGATTTGAAGTTTGAAGCAATTTTGGGAAGAAGTCACTGAAGCAATTAAAGCTTATTCAAGTGCATTCAAGTGGACTTCCATCAAGCTGCACCAGCAACTATCCAATAAATTGAGTTTGTCATTTTTCTTGCATTTCTTTCAATTCATTTTTGAATTGTTAGGTTATTGGTGAGCCCAGTTGAAAAATCAAATAGGTTCTTGGTGAGCCTTGATAAAAATAAAATGTTGGGTTCTTGGTGATCTTGGTAAAACCAAGTTAGGTTTCTTTGGTGAGCCTGTTAAAACCAAAGGGTGTTGGGGTTTCTTTGGTGATCCCGTAAAACCAAAGTGTAGAGGTTTTGGATTGTGATCATGTAAAACAATCCTATTGTATTCGGGTATGAATATAGTGAAAATTTCAAGTGGTATCTTGGATAGTGGACGTAGGAGCTGGGTTGCTCTGAACCACTATAAATTTGGTGTGTTTGTGTTGTGCTTCTTTACTCCTTTTTTAGCTTTTGCAACTTATAACTCTGTCATAGCACCTAACACCTTCTAAGGGATTTGTAATAGAACATTACTTGCTTTAAATTTTTAAATTCCCAATTCACCCCCTCTTAAGTAGCCACCTGGGCAACAACTGGTATCAGAACAGTGTCTCTAAATACATTAAAGTAAAGTTTGATGGCTTATCCCATGAGAACATCTCTGGCAGAAGGCCAGTCAACTAATAGACCTCTACTGTTCACAGGCACAAATTATGCATATTGGAAAACACGAATGAAAATCTGTATCCAAGCAGTTGATTTTCAATTGTGGGAGGTTATTCTAAAGGGTCCTTACATCCCCATGACTAAAATTGATGGAGTGGACATTCCTAAACCTGAAGAGGATTGGGATGAACACGACATGAAGATGGGTGAATTAAATGCCAAAGTCATGAACTTATTGTATTGTGCTTTGGATAGTAATGAGTTTAATCGAATTTCTATTTGCTCTTCCACAAAAAAAATTTGGGATAAACTCGAAGTGACCCATGAAGGAACTTCTTAAGTGAAGTCTTCTAAAATTAATCTTCTTTTGCATGGTTATGAACTATTTAAAATGGAACCAAATGAAACAATCTCTGCCATGTTTTCATATTTCACTGACATTATTAATGGCTTATAATGTCTTGGCAGGGTATATACTAATGCAGATCTAGTGCAGAAGATACTGAGATCTCTTTCGGACTAATGGAATCCGAAAGTGACTACCATCCAGGAAGCAAAAGATTTGAATACCCTATTACTGGATGAACTGCTAGGATCTCTCATCACACATGAATTGACCATGCAGCACTGAACTGAAGATGATCAAAAGAAGAAAAAAATCAATCGCCTTCAAAGCTGCTATGGATTCTAGAAAGGATGAAGAATAAGAAGAAGAAAGCTCCTCCACTGAAAGTGACATAGAAGATGAAGATGTTGCCATGGTCATTAGGAAATTTAGAAGGTTCTTGGGAAGAAGAAAAGGAAGACACCTTAGAAAATTCTATAAGAACAAAGATTTCAGTAAGGAGAAGGACAAAGAAAAAGAAAAAGAAAAAGAAGTACCCACCTGTTATGAATGCAAAAAGCCAGGGCACATCCGACCAGATTGTCCATTACTAAAAAAGGGATTTAAGAAAAAAAAAAAGAAAGCTATGGTAGCGACGTGGAGCGACAGCGAAGCATCCTCATCAACTGAAGAAGAAGAGACCATGAAATATGCTAATCTATGTCTGATGGGTCTTGAAAATGAGGTATCATCCCCTGAGCTACCAACTAAATTTTCATATGCTGAATTGAACTCTGCATTTCATGATTTACTTATCGAATTCAAAAAAGCTGGGGTTAAAATTAAATCCTTGAAGAAACAAAATGATGTTTTATCGAAAGACAGGGATGAAACTTTTGAAAAGAATAACATTTTGCAAAAAAATTGAATAACTTTTCTGACAATATTATTACCTTGAAAAATCAAAAAAATATTTTAAACGAGACAAACAGAATTTTAGTTGCCGAAAATGTAGATTTAAAAAGGGAGGTTGAAAAGCTTAAACCTTTAGTTGAAAAACTTACTTTGAGTTCTAATAAGCTTGAGCTAATTTTGAAAGAACAAAAGGATTCTAAAAGTAAAGCTGGAATTGGATTTAATGCTTTAAATGATAAAGGAATTTCAGCAACAAGATTTATATCTTCAAAAGCTTCAGCTTTAAATATTAAATTTGAAAAAGCTTTTCCATCAAAATCTATTTCAAATGGCTTGAAATATGTTCCTAAGAATTCTATGCAAAAATCTTTTAAACCAAACATCTCTATTTCTGCATCTTTCACAGCTTCAAAGCATGCATCATTAAAAAATTATAAACTTATTTGTTATGCATGTCATAGATTTGGGCATAAATCTTATCAATGCAATTCATTGAAAAATTCCATGATTTGTGAATTGAAATATAAAACCATTTGGGTTCCAAAAGGAACCAATTTTGCTAACCCGAAAAGACCCAAGTTAGCTTGGGTACCTAAAATCACTCCTTGATTATTTTGCAGGATTGTCTTGCAGCCCACAAATTAAAGAAAAGATGGTATCTTGATAGCAGCTGTTCAAGGCATATGACGGGTGACAAAGATCAGTTCATCACCCTATAAATAAAAGAAGGAGGATTGGTTATATTTAGAGATAATGGCAAGGGAAAAATAATCGAAATTAGTAAGATCAAAATAACCCCCTGTACTTTCATTGAAGATGTGCTGCTAGTAGATAAATTGAAGCATAATTTATTGAGTATTAGTCAATTATGTGATAAAGGCTTCAAAGTTATCTTTGAATCATCTATGTGTATAGTAACTAACTATCTTGATTCTAGCAACAAATTCATTGGCCATAGACTTGGAAACATCTATGTGGTAGATCTAAATGATCTAGCCATGTCCAGTAGCTCCAGTCTAGTAGCAATGAATGCTAAGACCAAGGAATCATGTTTATTATGGCATAGACGATTAGGTCATGTTAGCATTCATAAAATTTCCAAATTAATCTCAAAGAATCTAGTTAGAGGTTTGCCATATTTTAAAGTAGATCTTGATTATGTATGTGATGCTTGTCAACTAGGCAAACAAACTAGGAAGAGTTTTAAATCGAAAAATATTATTTCAACAACCAGACCCCTTGAGCTACTTCACATGATCTTATTTGGACCAACTAGGACCACAAGCCTAGAAGGTATGAAATATGGCCTTGTGATTGTAGATGACTTTTCTAGATTCACATGGATATTATTTATTGCACATAAAGATGAAACTTTTGATGTATTTAGAAAATTTCATAAGAAAATTTCAAATGAGAAAAATCTTTCTGTTATTTCAATAAGAAGTGATCATGGAACTAAATTTCAAAATCAATTTTTTGATGAGTATTGCACTGAGCACGGAATTGATCACAACTTCTCCGCTCCTAGAACACCACAACAAAATGGTATTGTAGAAAGAAAGAATAGGACTTTGGAAGAAATGGCCCGAACGATGTTATGTGAAGGTAACCTTCCAAGGTACTTTTGGGCATAAGTGGTGAACACTACCTATTATATATTAAATTGAGTTTTAATATGACCAATTTCAAAGAAAACCCCCTATGAGCTTTGGAATGGAAGAAAACCAAATATCAATTACTTTCATGTTTTTGGGTGTAAATGCATTATGTTAAATAATGGCAAAGATAACCTAGAAAAATTTGATGCAAAATCTGATCAATCTATATTCCTTGGTTATTCCTTACATAGCAAAGCATATAGAGTGTTTAACAAGAGGACTCTTACTGTAGAAGAGTCAATTAATGCTATTTTTGATGAAGCTAACCCCTCACCATCTATAAAAGATGAGTGCGTAGATAATGATGCAGATACTCTACAAAAGGAAATGGAAGATCTAAGCATACAAGACAAGCCAACGCAAGATGGAAGCGAAATGGTAAGCAAGGATCATGTTGATTTACCAAAGGAATAGAGGTATGTAACTTCACATCCTAAAGATTTAATTATTGGTGATCCTTCTCATGGTGTTAGGACTAGGTCAGCACATAGAGATGCACATGACTACCTAGCCTTTGCATCTCAAATTGAACCACACTGTTTAGAAGAAGCTGAAACTGACCCAAACTGGATGATGGCCATGCATGATGAATTAAACCAGTTTGAAAGAAATAAGGTTTGAACACTAGTTTTTAGACCCATGACCATCTAATAATAGGAACCAAATGGGTCTATAGGAACAAAGTTGGTAGCTAAAGGATACAATCAAGAAGAGGGTATTGATTTTGATAAAACTTATACTCCCGTAGCAAGATTAGAAGCCATTAGATTACTTCTTACATTTGCTTGCTACATGAACTTTAAACTTTTTCAAATGGATGTCAAAAGTGCTTTTCTAAATGGATTTATTTCTGAACAAGTTTTTGTAGAACAGCCACCAGGCTTTGAAAATCATGCTTTTTCAAATAATTTATTTAAATTGAACATAGCCTTATATGGTTTGAAACAAGCACCTAGGGCCTGGTATGATAGATTGAGCAAATTTTTACTTGAAAATGATTTCAAAAGAGGAAATATTGACAAAACCCTTTTTATTAAAAACAAAGGAAATGATATTTAGTTGTATAAATTTACGTTGATGATATAATATTTGGTGCAACTAATGAAAATCTCTGTGGAGATTTTGCTGAGCTGATGTACGGTGAGTTTTAAATGAACCTTATGGGTGAACTTAACTACTTTTCTAGATTACAAGTCAAACGAATGAAGGAAGGAATCTTTATAAACCAAGCCAAGTACATCAAAGAGATGATCAAGAAATTCGGCATGGAAATGAGCAAAGAGGCTAACACACCTATGAGCACTACCTGCTGACTAGACAAAGATGAAAATGAATCCAATGTTGATCAAAAGCTTTATAGAGGTATGATCGGATCCCTTTTATATTTAACAGTCAATAGACCTGATATCATGTACAGTGTATGGTGCGGACACCAGAGGCACCAGAATAACACAGAGGCTTTTCAACCCTCTATGAATTGATCAATAATTTATGAGTCCATCTGTAATAAGGGCTTAGCCCATCTGAGTCCATTTTAGTTGTTATTTGAGTCTTTTGAGTTGTTATTTCAGTTCTGTACTAGTCAACTCATGTTGAGCTAGTTCAGTCCAATGCTAGTCAGCTCATGTTGAGCTAATTTTATTTTTTTGAGTCCTATCCAAGCATACTGAAGACTCAAGACCACATCATACAAGTAAAGACCAAGTCCAAATAGATTGAAGACATGGATGTTTAGCCCAAGTCCAACCCAGCTTGAAGATTTGAAGATCCCAAGAGGAAAATCAGAAATCCTGATTCCTTGCAGATGCCCTCTAGATGCCCAGATTCCCTTCCAGATGCCAAAGTATTTTCATAGACCAAGCAATCCATGATTTTAGAGGTCCATCTACATCCTAGCCCAAAGAAATCAAGCCCAGGTGCCAAGCCCAAGCCCTTAAGAAGCAAGATACCAAAGAATATTCCTGCTACCTGGCTACTAGGCCACCCTAGCTTCCAGAGGCCCAAGCCCATGCACCCGAGCCCCTTTGGGCCGGCCCCTTGCTGCTCCTAGAAGCCCAACATGCCCCCCTAGGTGTCCTTGGAGTGTTGACCTAGTCAAGAAAATCTTTAGGGATTTTTTCTACCTAATGTTTCCTTATTTTTTAGCAAGGGTTTGAGAAGGAAAAGGATTCTTATGTAATGTCAATTGTACCCTTACTTGGGGCCCAAGGTTAAGGATCTATTTAAGGGACCCTAGCCTCTTGTATGAAGGGAGATTTTTGATATGAAATAAACCTTGAGTTCTTATATTGTTTTGTATGATTACCCTGCTGTGTGCATAAAGTGGTTTGAGAGTTCTTCTTCCCGGTGTTTGCAACCATCTTCCTGCCGCCAACCATCCTTCCAGTCCCCTCCAAAACTTTCTTCCCTTTGCTGTTTTCCTTTATTTTCTTGATTTCCTCTGAGTTTTCCAACCCCTGACAGGTCGTTTGCAGGTCCTCGAGTTTCTATGAATCCAACGACTCCAGCCAAGCCTCAATCGGACCACCGAGCAGAAAGCCGGGTATCCGCGGGTCTTTGGCTCGATTTTCCAGGCCGCATCCATCGAGGAACGAGAGATCCCTTCACTGCGATCTTCACCGAGCATTTCAGACATTGTCAGGTACACCCCCTCTACCTCTAGTCTTTATATTGTAGAAGAACTTGCCCTAACCGAGGCTTCTCAGCCTCGGCGATCCTTCTTTAGTACTTTTCTAGGTTTTAATCTGCATGCTTGGCTTCAAAAATTCATACAAAATCTCCTACAACTAATTTTGATCTGAAATTTAGGAATTAATCACCTAACCCCACATATAAAATATATAAAAGAATTGCATGCATATTAGTCCCGCATCATTGGTTATTAGAGCTTAGATTAGGGCTTGTTTTCTACAATTTTTCAGTCTGTATATGATCTATTATTTAAATTATTTATCCCTGATCAAAATTCCAAAAATTCTAAATATATTTTTCTGAATTCATCATAATTCACAGTAATTTTCAAAATTTTTGCAGATTTTATTTCGGCCTGTGAGTTTTTTGCAAGCCGAAATACAGCCTACAAATTTCTGGCTCTATTTTTTTCAGTAAGACAAGTTTGGAAGTTTTAGGGTTTTGTTTAGCATCTTTTGCATATCTTTTAATTTGAGTATATTTCCTGCATATTAGGCCATAATTTGTAAGTTTTCTTCTATTTAAGAAAATAATAAAACAAAATTATATATTTTTCAAAAATATCAAGAAAACATCTAAACCCTAATTTGCATCCTCATATTTTTGCCATCATTGCATAATTTACTTTTAAGGGCACTCTTGCTATATTAGATGGGGGGAGGATTTGATCACCTCTCCTTAGCCCAAAACCACATCCCTTACATTCGGTCCCAAGCCTTAACCTAAAATTAACTAGACTTAATTTGCCCTAGTGGGCTAGGGACACCAACTAGTCGGGTCTGGGCTAAGTGTCAGATCATTGTGTCAGGCTAACCTGTGTGTGCCTTGTGCTTGGTGTCTAAAATGGTGGTTCAGGGATTCAATCCCGAAGGGCTTGTGTGCTAGTCCGCCTACCTGGCCAATCTCTGATTGGTGTCAAGGATTGGCAATCAGGGACCTAACACTTCCCTTACACCTGCCTGGCTGAGTACAAGGTTACTATAGGCTAGTTTGCCACCCTGATTGAGCATCTAGTTTGGACTTTAGGTTTAGTCAGCTGTAGTCGGTCTGATCGAGTCTTACATGAGCACTAGATCAGGGGTTTCATATCACCCACCTCCTTCACAAATGTTTGAACCCATGGAAAATTTGCAAGCCCAAATAAAAGCACTCACTGAGCAACTAACCCAATCCATGGCCCAGTTAACTCAGTCTAGTACCCAAACCAAGAATAGAATTGACCATCTTGCCAATAGGTTTGACCAGTTAGAAGGCCTTGTAGGGACCATACAAAGAACCCATGGGTCACAGTCTGATCCAGATCCTGAGTCCCCTCAACCTAGGTGGACCCCAAACCCTGATCTATACCATGAGGTCAAACCTAGGGAAGTCCCTCATCCTGACCCGTACTATAATCCTCAACCTAGGAGGACCCCAAACCTTGATCCATACCGAGAGGTTGAACCTAGGAGAGCCCCTCAGCCTGACCCATACTATAATCCTGAGCCTAGGAGGACCCTAAACCCTGATCCATACCTTGAGACTGAACCTAGGAGAGGCCATCGTCCTGACCCAATCCCTGAGGATCGTCCTAGAAGGCCCAATCAGGATTTTGTAGACCAGGAAGATAGATCCTATTTACCCTCTCCCTATAAGCCTAGTATACCCACAACCTATAGATCTTATGACTCCAAATCCTATGAACCTAGAACCTATGAATCTAGAACCTATGAACCTAGATCCTATGACTCTAGATCCCATGATCATAGATCCTATGCACCCACACCTTATGAGCCTAGTAAACCCAACACCCAATATTCTGACCCATATAGGGAGTCCAACCCTAGGAGAACCCAATATTCTGACCCATATAGGGAGTCCAACCCTAGGAGAACCTAATATTCTGACCCATATAGGGAGTCCAACCCTAGGAGAACCCAATATCCTGACCCATATAGGGAGCCCAACCTTAGGAGGACCCCATACCATGATCCATCCTTAGAACCTGACCATAGAGCTAACCCAAAATCCTATGACCCTAGATCCTATAATCTCATGACCCATAGATCTGCACCCTTGTCCTATGAGCCCAGAGAACCCATAACCCCTAAGTATCAATCTAGTACTAGTTAGGTTTCCCCTAGTCAACTTGAACCCCATAGGATTAGTACCCCTAAATATGAGCCCAGTAGTGAGCCACTACCCCTTAGGCAACCTGATCCTACTAGGATAAGTGTCCATAATCAGAAACCATGACCTAGCCAATTTTTTCCTAGCCGACATTCTCCAACCACTCCTGAGATTGACAAGGCTTACATTAACGCGAAAGTGTATGAAGCTGATGCGAGCCTAGTGGATGAGTATGAAGGAGAAGAGGAGACACCTTTAGTAAACCTAGAATTAGCTGACCCAGTAGATACCCGGTAGAAACCAACCCAGAGCTAGTTGACCTTGACCACATCCAACCTAAAGCTATAGTGGAAGAACAAATAGAGGAAGAGAACCTAGGTATTGCTACTAGAGCCTTACCTGAGGAAACCATAGAGGAGAGCCAAATTATAGAGTCTAGTCCTAAAATACAAGAACCAGAAGAATTTGTTAAGGACTTGATCTCTTTGAATCAGTACCCCCAGGATGAGCCTCCTCCTATAGTTCCCATTAAGGACCTCTTCCCTGAGATTAGTAACCCATCCTTCCATTATGCAAACCCCATAGATATACCGCAATCTTGTAAGGTTAGCCTCATTAGTCTAGGATTAGTCCCTGACATGCCTTCTTATATCGAACTTTATCCAACTAACCTTGAACCTTTTTCCCTACCCTACCAAACTAATTCTGAACCCACTTCCTATTTTCTGCCCTTTCCTGACACCTCCAGCATTTCTAGGATTATTAGATTGCATTTAACTGAGATTAGCATACTACATGCATTCATCATGCATGTTAGGTTTGCATCTTACTTTTGGCATACTCTTTGGAATTTGCTAGGAGTTCACTGTAAATTTTCATATGCATGTCAAGCTAGGATCAAACCTAGGGAACCTATAATCTATTAGGTTTAGATCTAAAGAGTTCAATAAAATCTCCTTCAATAGGAATGCATAGTCAAGTCTGTTAGGTGTTAGCATGAGTCCTTTGAATCATTTGTTAGGAGTCTGCATGTGCCCATCATGTTCACCACCTACACTAATTTTAAACAAACTGGCTAATTCCCGAAGATGGATCACAGAATTTGATGTAGTGGGTTCTATCTTGGTTAGGCTTAGGCCTAAAAGAAGCTTCATGCTCGTAGAGCCGGACCTTTTAAAGTGATAGAGAAGGTTGGATCAAATGCCTAGGTGTTAGATTTGCCTTCGAATTTGGGCATTAGTTCTACCTTCAATATTACAGAAATGGTTGAGTATAGGGAATCGGCAGCGATACCTAGTGAGGCCTTTGGACGATCAAGCCATCACGATCCGGGGCTGTGACTATCAACGCTTCCTGGTCCGATGGCAAGGCCAACCAGAGTCGGACGATTCATGGATTTCTCGAGAGGACTTGCAACGCCTCAACCCAGACCTTCTCAGGAGATATGTGAGCCAGTCTGATCTTCACTCGACAGGGTCGAGTTCCTCCCACCCCGGGAGAATTGGTGCGGACACCAGAGGCACCAGAATAAGACAGAGGCTTTTCAACCCTCTATGAATTGATCAATAATTTATAAGTCCATCTGTAATAAAGGCTTAGCCCATCTGAGTCCATTTTAGTTGTTATTTGAGTCTTTTGAGTTGTTATTTCAGTTCTATACTAGTCAGCTCATGTTGAGCTAGTTCAGTCCAATGCTAGTCAGCTCATGTTGAGCTAATTTTATTTTTTTGAGTTCTATCCAAGCATACTGAAGACTCAAGACCACATCATACAAGTGAAGACCAAGTCCAAATAGATTGAAGACATGGAAGTTTAGCCCAAGTCCAACCCAGCTTGAAGATTTGAAGATCCCAAGAGGAAAATCAAAAACCCTGATTCCTTGCAGATGCCCTCCAGATGCCCAGATTCCCTTCTAGATGCCAAAGTATATTCGTAGACCAAGCAATCCATGATTTTAGAGGTCCATCTACATCCTAGCCCAAAGAAATCAAGCCCAGGTGCCAAGCCCAAGCCCTTAAGAAGCAAGATACCAGGGAATATTCTCGCTACCTGGCTACCAGGCCACCCCAGCTTCCAGAGGCCCAAGCCCATGCACTCGAGCCCCTTTAGGCCAGCCCCTTACTGCTCCTAGAAGCCCAACATGCCCCCTAGGCATCCTTGGAATGTTGACCAAGTCAAGAGAATTTTTAGGGATTTTTTCTACCTAATGTTTCCTTATTTTCTAGCTATGGTTTGAGAGGGAAAATGATTCTTATGTAATGTCAATTGTACCCTTACTTGGGGCCCAAGGTTAAGGGTCTATTCAAGGGACCCTAGCCTCTTGTATGAAGGGAGATTTTTGATATGAAATAAACCATGAGTTCTTATATTGTTTTGTGTGATTACCCTGCTGTGTGCATAAAGGGGTTTGAGAGTTCTTCCTAGTGTTTGCAACCATCTTCCTACCACCAACCATCCTTCCAGCCCCCTCCAAAACTTTTTTTCATTTGCTATTTTTTTTTATTTTCTTGATTTTCTCTGAGTTTTCTAGCCCCTGACAGGTTGTTTGCAGGTCCCCGAGTTCCTACGAATCCAACGACTCCAGCCAAGCCTCAATCGGACCACCGAGCAGAAAGCCGGGTATCCGTGGGTCTTTGGCTCGATTTTCCAGGCCGCATCCATCGAGGAACGAGAGATCCCTTCACTGCAATCTTCACCATGCATTTCAGACATTGTCAGGTACACCCCCTCTACCTCCATTCTTTATATTGTAGGAGAACTTGCCCTAACCGAGGCTTCTCAGCCCTGGCGATCCTTCTTTAGTACTTTTCTAGGTTCTAATCTGCATGCTTGGCTTCAGAAATTCATACAAAATTTCCTACAACTAATTTTGATCTAAAATTCAAGAATTAATCACCTAACCCCACATATAAAATATACAAAAAGAATTGCATGCATATTAGTCCCGCATCAGTGTATGTGTTTGTGCTAGATTTCAATACAATCCTAAAGAAACACATATGCTTGCTGTTAAAATAATTCTTAAATACTTGAAAGGGACAAGTAATTTAGGTCTTTGGTATTCTAAAAAATCATCTTTAAACTTAATTGGTTTTTCTGATGCTGACTATGCTGGTTCCAAAATTGATAGAAAAAGCACTAGTGGTACATGCCAAGAATTGCTCCATAATTTGAATTTCTTCACTCTATGGCACCAAAAAGAGATGTTGGGAAGAAATCGGGAAGAGTTAGTGATGCGGCTTCGCAAGAAAGGAGGACGAAATTCTGAGAAGACCATGTTTCCCAGAATCTACCTCTGTCTGAAGAAGAGGCTAGTCCAACTTCTCCCAGTCACCAAATCTCTCTAGGTATGAGACCAATCACCACGGGCATATGGATTTTATTTGAATATCTGAAGGAGATAGGCTTTGTGATTGGCGATTTTATTGAAAATCAAGGATGGAAGAATTTTTGTTCTTTAGATGTTAAAATCTATCCAAACCTAGTGAGAATGTTCTATGAAAATTTAAGGTTTGGAGAGAACTTCATTGAATCTTTTGTTAAGGGAAGAAGGATATTTGTATCTGCTGAAATTCTGAGAAGTGTTTTGGAAATGCCTTTAGAAGGGACAAAGTCTCTAGTACTGAAAGATAGAACCAAAGCACTACAAACAGTTTTAGAGAGATATGAGGTAAATAAAATAGGAATTCTCAAAGCAAGCATGTTATCTATTGAGATGAGAATTCTACACAATTTTATTAGCAGGATCTTCCAACCCAGAACTGGACGTTTTGATTGGGTCAGTGAAAGAGATATGTGCTTTATGGAACTTTTGATTAACGGTGATAAGATCAATTTGCTAGCTATTATGACTTGCCAAATGAAGGAGGCAGTAAGAAAAGTTAAGGCCCGCCTACCCTATGGAATGGTTCTATCACTCTTCTTTCAAAATGCAAATGTTGATATGATAGGATAGGACAGCAGGACACTACTCCATACTGATACATACATTGCAAAGACTTTTCAAAGAATGGGATATCTATTGTCAGATGGCACTTGGAGGAAGAAAACCGATGTTTAGTAGCTGAAGAAAATGAGGAGATTCAAAAACAAGCAGAATTAGAGGCCGGTGAAGACACTACAGTGCACAATCCAGAACCATAGTCACAGATGGGATCTTCAACACAAGTAGACTTCGACACCTTTTTTCTAGACATTTCAGTATCAGATATGCCTGATATACCATGTGGTACAGCTACTTTTACTCAGTTTATTGATGTTCCAATTCAAAGTCACACTACTACTACTCCTGCTGTAGATAATTCATTGTTACAAGACTTCATGACACAACAAATGAATAACATGACTGAAACTATCAAGTCATCTATGGTTACAATGTTTGGAGAACTTCAAAAGTCAGTTGATGATAGACTAACTCAATTTGGAGGGCAGATAGATGATCTGAAGAAAAGAATAGACACACTGAAACCTCCAAGACTGTAACTGGTGCAACCGAAACTAATCTACAGCCAATCCTTCAATTGATTGCATCAAGTTTTGAATCTACTAAAAACTTAATCACTCAAGTTCTTGAAGCATATAGAACTGAAATGGACAACTTAAGAATAAGAATGGATTCAGTTGAAGCAGGAAAAAGGATGGAGGATGATTATACCAAAGGTATTGGTATAATTAGAAGTGAGTTTGGCAGATTAAGAGGATCAGCAGAGGCATTTGCCAATGTTCAAGCCACAGAATTGTTTACACTGCAAAAAGAAGTAGCACAAATAAAGGAATCAATAGAAGATCTAATTGCCTCTAAAAGAACAAAGAAAATGGAAGCATAACTCAAATCCATGAACAACTTCTTGTCGAAGATAATGACTAAGATTGAAGAAATTCAAGCTGCTCAGAGTGCTCCTCCTTCTTCTACACCCTTTCCTAGTCATTTTACTCATCCTAGACAGCCTGCTCCATACCTTAGGCCTCAAGGTACCCATGATATACCACAATTTGTTAACCAAATTGCTTCTATACCACCTGGTATTCAAATTCCAGGTCAACATGCGCATCCTAGGGTAAACATAGATAGTGATTAAATGTATTACTCATCACTTTGTACTTTGTACTTAACTTTTTTAATGAAATGAAAGTACACATTTTGTTCTATTTCCTTATGAATGTTTATGTTCAATTGTTCACACATTGACTGGTTTTTAATTAGAATTTCAAGATAAATATGAGAAAGTGAAATTATCTCAAACAAATTTTAAATACTTTCTCATTCTATTTTTTTTAATCTAAGCTTAACTCCTACTCTACCTTTTTGATTGATTGACAAAAAGAGGGAGAATGGTATGCTGTGAAATATTTGCATGAAAAGAATAAATAGGAGAAAACATTTTCATGATTATATATTTGCTCTAATGCATAAAGCCTGAAAGCTATACTCAAATTATGCTCTGATACATCTTGATACATATTTAAGAGGCTCTGAAACATAATGATACATATTTGTGATACATAATGTTTTAAGTTTTGACTTTTAATAGCTCTGATGCTTAATGTTCCCTTAAAACATTGTGAGCTCTAAAAATACATAGAAAGTGAGCCAAAACATGGAGTATCTTATTGAGGAAAAGATTTCCTCTCTGCCCTAATTCTCCTTTCATTATTTGGCACCAATTGAAGTCAATATGTTTTACTTGTTCATATATACTTGCAAATATGATTATACAAGTAATTGTAAAGTGTTACATTGATTTTTCATGTCCAGTGTTTTGTCATCATCAAAAAGGGAGAGATTGTTGACCCCATAAGTGATTCTGATAATAACCAAACATTGGAGCATGTATATTTATTTCTGACAACTCTTCAAGTATTTTACAAGTTTTTGTAGGATGGATTAAATGTTCAAACTTCAACTCCTACACCTCTGTTTTCTTGTTTGAGTTGTGTTGTAATGAGTTTTTGTAAAGAAGAACCCAATGAAAAAGCTAAGAAAAAATCATATAGAAAGGGTTACTTCTGTGTATGTGTGCCTTGAAATTAGTTTTAAGTTAGCATGCTTGAAAATGTAAAGAGTTGGTAAGAGTTTTTTCTTTAAGTTCAAGTGTAAAAATTTTGAAGAAGATACTCGAGCCGACCCAACTTGTTGAAGAGCCGACTTCGCTTACTGGCATGCAGCAAGAATTTTGGAATGTAGCAATCCGAGCTGACTCGAAGGTAATCGAGCCGACTCTAATGAATCTGAGTTGACTAGAATCAGTCCTAGAAGACTCTTCCAGAGTCCAATTTTTGAAGATTTCTGAGAACAGCCAGGCAAGCCGACCTGAACCAGAAAGAGCTGTCTCTGCCAGACCTAATTCTGAAAGCCTGAGAAAGCTAGCTGACCCAAACTGTATTGAGCCGACTCTTATAGAGTGAGGATTTCTGAACCTGAGAAAAAGAGTCGACCTAAGCTGAAAAGAGCTGACTCCTCGAGTTCAAGTTTTTTCAAAGAAAGAAGTTCGAGCCGACCCAAGGTATCAAGAGCCGACTCATCCAGAGTGATGTTTTGTGCCCTGAGACAAAGAGCCGACTACACTGAAGATTTGGTGACTCGAAGGATCCAGGCCGACTCGAGCGAATCCGAGCTGACTCGAACGTCGTTTCCAGGTATCTAATAGCTAGTTCCAGAATTTGTTTTTGAATGCCAAAAAGTGCTCCAATGATCACAAGTCACATCCCAACAATCAAAAACATCTCTAACTACCTCAGAGTGATGGAAGACTTTATATTTGAAGGATTTGAATTTTTTTGAACAAGAAGAGACATAAGAGAGTTCTTAAAAAGAAAAGAGAGCTTCATTGAATATTCTATCAACCAACAGCAAAAGAGCACAAGAGCATTCAAGCTAGACTTCAAGATTTCATTAACTATGATTTAAAGTTTGAAGCAATTTTGGAAAGAAGCCACTGAAGCAATTAAAGCTTATTCAAGTACATTCAAGTGGACTTCCATCAAGCTGCACCGGCAACTATCCGACAAATTGAGTTTGTCATTTTTGTTGCATTTCTTTCAATTCATTTTTGAATTGTTGGATTATTGGTGAGCCCGGTTGAAAAACCAAATAGGTTCTTGGTGAGCCTTAATAAAAACCAAGTGTTGGGTTCTTGATGATCCTGGTAAAACCAAGTTAGGTTTCTTTGGTGAGCCTATTAAAATCAAAGGGTGTTGGGTTTTCTTTGGTGATTCCATAAAACCAAAATATAGAGGTTTTGGATTGTGATCCTGTAAAACAATCTTACTATATTCGGGTGTGAATATAGTGAAAATTCCAAGTAGTATCTTGGGTAGTGGACGTAGGATCTGGGTTGCTCTAAACCATTATAAATTTGGTGTATTTGTGTTGTGCTTCTTTACTCCTTTTTTAGCTTCTGCAACTTATAACTCTGTCATAGCACCTAACACCTTCTAAGGGATTTGTAATAGAACATTACTTGCTTTAAATTTTTAAATTCCTAATTCACCCCCCTCTTGGGTAGCCACCTGGGCAATATAATCTTACCAAAGGAATGCTTCCCCATTTGATTTGTGTAGTTTATATACCTTTCCAATCCTTAAATAACCGTCGATGACCATTGGAGAAGAAAATACGGCCATTAGACACAATCTGGAAAAGTTCTGTGCTTCAGAAAAACTAGCCGTTATAGCAAGTATCGATACTTGACCTTCATGAGTCGACACCTTGAGTTGATATTTAGAACAATGAGTCGACACTTGACCAAACAATATCTTCTGAAGTCTTCTACTCTGCACTAGTGAACCGACACTTCATCTGGTGAGTCGACATCTTGAGTCGACACTTCAGTTTATGAGTTAACACTTGACCAAAACCCTAAAATCAACTCGTTCTATCTTCTGTTTGGTCTCGGGCCTTGAGTTGACACTTCACTGTTTATGAGTCGACACTTTAAGTCAACACTTGGCTTCTATGAGTCGACACTTCAATGTGCCAGTTAAGATTTTCTGCGTATCAGCCCAGAGTTACACCTTGAGTCGATACTTGAATTCCATGAGTCGACACTTCACCTGACCAGTGTTGAAACTAGTTCAAAATTGATTCTTAACTTCTTCAAGTTCTTCCTTTTAAATTACAAAGTCCATATGCTTGATTTTTCATTAATTTAAGGACTTTCTTAAACTGAAAATATATATTTCTTCATTTAACATGGATGAGTACTAAGATATGATAAACACACTTAAAAATATAATTAGTACTCATATATACTTAAGTATTTTGTCAATCATCAAAATCAAGACCAGAGTCAACAAGCTTGGACTGGTTTGAAATTCTTGTTGGGCTTAGACTTGTTGGACTAGGCTTAGACTGGGCTTTGACTTTTCTTTATGGGCTTAGACTAGGCTTGGACTGAAATCCTTGCTAGGCTGGGAGGTTTGACTTTTCCACTCCCTGGTGGGCTTGGACTAGGGCTGGGCACCAAATGCAAGTGGGCTTGGAAGGGGCACAATGCATGAGTGTGCTTGGGATGCCAAGTGGGCCTGGGGTGGGTGCCAATTAGTTGTGGACCTGGGGTGTTATGAGTGGAGGCCTGGGCACCATAAGGGGAAGCCTGGGGTGCCACTCCTTCTTAGGCTTGGGCAACAACTTGGGTGCCATTCCATGTAAGCTTGGGTGCTAATTTCAAGTGAACTTGGGTGCCTGAATGGGGTTCCAGGTGCATGAACTGGGATGGCTTGTGTAGGGGTGGTTCAGTGGATCTCCCCTTGCACATGACTTGAATGAATACCAAAAATTACAGGACTCGATTTACTAGAATGAAACACAACTAGACTCAACTCACTTGACTAAGTGGACTCAATTGATTCCAATTATTACAGGACTCAATGTTTATTATAGGACTCGAGTGAGCAAATGGACTTACTTAAAAAAAAAGACTACCCAACACATGAATGAGAGATCAAAATTGGAACCTTGAAATTTTGGTCTGATCCTAATGTCCCCATCAAGACCCGAGGAATTGTACCTTGTTTGACATGGTAAGGTCCACGATGTGCTTCACAAATCCTCCAATATCTTTTTAGGGATATGCCCTAGAAATTGCTGCATTTGTATTAAATAGGGTACCATCAAAAGTAGTGCCTAGTACTCCTTGTGAATTATGGAATGGCAAGAAACCAAGTCTTAAGCATCCTAAGATTTAGGGTTGTTCAGCTTATGTTAAAAAGGAATTTGACATAAGCTAGGTACTAGGGCTGAGAAATATAGGTTTATCAGTTATTCTCAAGAAGGTATTGGATACCTGTTCTATCATCCTACTAAACAAAAGGTTCTTATTAGTAGGAATGCCATATTCTTGAAAAAAGAATTTATCCAAGAAGGTAATGGGAGAATAATTGAATTGAGTGAAGTTCAAGATGAACAAACTCAAGTTCCTCAATCAGAAGTACCAGTTGATCTGGTACAACCACAACACACACCTCCCCTCCATAAGTCAGAGAGAGTGTGGGTAGCACCTCTAAGATATGGTTTTATGATTGGAAACAATAATGAAACCAGTATCATTGAAGGAGATGATCCACTGACCTATACAAAAGCTATCATAAGTAAGGATCTAACAAATGGTTAAGTGCTATGAAATCCAAAATGGACTCCACGTATGATAACCCAGGTTTGGACCTTGGTGGACCTACCTGAGGGAATTATCCCAATAGGGTGCAAATGGATCTTCAAAAGGAAGATTAGAGCAGATGGGCAAATAGAAACCTACAAGGCTAGGTTGGTGGCAAAAAGTTTCAAGCAAAAGCATGGAATAAACTATGATGAAACCTTCTCATCGGTTGCCATGCTCAAGTCCATTAGGATTATGCTTGCCATTGCTACATACTATGATTATGAAATCTGGCATATGGATATTTGTTAAGACTACATTCCTCAATGAAAATATTGAGGAAGAAGTCTATATGTCATAGCCAGAGGGTTTTGTCTCAAGTGGGAGACCAAACCAAGTATGTAAGCTTAGGAAATCCATTTATGGATTGAAGCAAGCATCAAGGAGGTGAAACATTCATTTCGATGAAACTATTAAGGAATTTGGTTTCATCAAGAATACGAATGAGCCATGTGTGTATAAGAAGATAAGTGGGAGTGCCGTTGTCTTTTTGGTCTTGTATGACGATGATATACATATCATTGGAAATGATGTTCCAATGATGTAGTCAGTTAAATCATGACTGCCAAAATAGATTTTTATGAAAGATTTGGGAGAAGAATCATATATTCTAGGAATAAAGATCTATAGAGATAGATCTAAAAAGATGCTAGGATTATCCCAATCCAGGTACATAGACTTAATATTAAAGAGATTCAATATGAAGGGAAGTAAGAAGGGTTACTTGCCCATAAGTCAAGGTATACACCTATCTAAAAGGATGTCACCCAAGACTCCAGAAGAAAGAGATAGGATGAATAAGATCCCTTATGCTTTGATAGTAGGATAAATAATATATGCAATGCTATATACCAGGCCTGATGTTGCTTATTCCATAGGCATAGTAAGTAGGTTCCAGGCAGATCCAGGAGAGGATCATTGAAAAGCTGTGAAAAACATCCTTAAGTACCTAAGAAGGACTAAAGATATTTTTCTGATATATAGTGGATCAGAATTCAAACTAGAAGGTTATACAAATTCTAGTTTCCAATCTAATCCAGATGATAATAAATCCATATTAGGATATGTTTTTACTCTAAATGGAGGAGCAGTGAGTTGGAAGAGTACCAAGCATCAACTGTAGCTAACTCAGTCACTGAGACAGAATACATAGCTGCTAGTAAAGTCGCTAAGGAAGCAGTCTAGATGAAGAAATTTATCAGGGAATTGGATGTGGTTCCTGTAATCACTGGAACCATGGTCTCACCATAAGTCCAAGCATATCCTAAGATGCTTCCACCTCGTTCGAGAAAATATTAAAAGAAATGATGTAGTAATAGAATGAGTTGATACAAAGAACAACATAGCAGACCCATTCACTAAGGCCCTTCCTTTACATCAGTTAGATCACCATCTAGATTGTATGGGTATTAAATACAAGGATGATTAGCTTTAGTGCAAGTAGAAGATTGAAAGAATTATGCCTTGAAAGTCAATCACAGTTATTATATCAGTGGCATTTTGTATTCTTCCAACTTAAGATTGATATTAATAAAGGCAATTTATGATTCATCATTTACTGTATCTTATATTTTAATTATAAGATTATGATGAACCCCATAGGTTAGAGTAATGGAATTAGGATTATGATGGAGATCATAATGGTAAGACCTAAGTTCATATAAATACTAATCTAAAATGTTCCTAGTCGTTGGATCATCAATTCGGGGATCGATGAATCCGGAAAGACTAGCGCATCCTATCTATGCTCAATGGAGAGGGTGCTTGGTCTCACAATCACTTAAGTAGAGATACTAATACAAGGATGTGGGTGCTCATTAGGTTATGCGTTCACTGAACTGATTCGATAAGAGAACATCAAATGGAGGTCTTACTTGTTAAAAGAATATTCTCTTAGTGCGAGTTGCGCATGTGGTCCTTAGACCTGAGACTACCATAGTACCTTGTGCACATGAATCCATGTTATGGTGCATACTCATTCATGACAATTAAGTCATGTACGGGGTACTTCTGGATATGGTGGATTGTGTATGAAGGTAATGAGTAGGTCAACAAGAAATTGATCACTCCTAGTAAGAGAAGAAGTTATCCCATGTGATATCTTCGAATGATGACTCAAGAAGTCTTTGATCAAAGCATGATGAGATTTGATAGGGTTTCTAATCTTTCATCGATCGAGTCTTCAATATCGAATTGAGATTCAAAAGGATTAAGTGCTAGGGTTTGACATTTATCCATGCCTATCACTTAATCGGGATAAAGGGATATCGAAAGATTGAATGCATGGTAACTTTTCACTAAAGGGTATTTTGGTAATTTTAACTAAATTCCTCATCTTCCGGGTAGGCATGACATGTTGCTAGATATCAATCATGTCTTGTAGATTTTCATGGATCAATTTGATTGGATTCATGAGTCAATTCGGAAGTTGGTTAGAATTGGCAACTTAGGTCAGCTTAATTTGACCTAATTAGGTTAATAGGGTTCGATTGGATCGAATTGGCTTGGACCTAGACCTACTGCTAGCTAGATGTAGAATCCAAAAGATCACACATATTAAGAAATTGGCCAAGAAAGTCATTATATATTTATTAGGATCATGGGATACTAATTGGCTAGCTAATTGACATACTAGTATATGTTGGCTAGCCCAACTCCTATTCCAATTGGATTAGGTCAGCTTATTTGCTAATTGGCTAACCAATTTAAGTGGTATTTAAATTAGGTTGAGTCCTAAGTGGAGCAGCCTAATTCAATATTTATCTGAATTTATTTGGCATTTATCTTGGTTATTTTGAAGAGTCCTACAAGGCATGGACTCTTAGTGCCAATTCTTGGTGTGCGCCAAAATGCATGTGCACAGAAGGACCAAGAGTCCTTCTTCCTGTTAGTCACCAAGGTCGGATAATGTCCAAGAGACTTCATCCTCAACTCCATGGCCCATTTGGAAGAGTTTTGACCAGTCAAAAGGGTGGAATTTGGTATGGAAGGGATTGGCACAAAATGAAGAGTTGCATCTCTTCATTTTGGTGCTAATTTGAGACCAAGAGTCCTATTTGAAGGCTCTTATGTTTCTATGATGCCTTACATCTGAAATCACACTTCTTGGTCTTCCCATAACTGGTCAAAGCCAAGTGGCAAAAGGAGAAAATTTTCTAGAAATCAAAGAGACAAAGACTTGTCTTGGCGCATGAAAGGTCTTATCCAGATATATTTTTTCTATCCTTATAAGACTCCTTCTGTTTGAAGGGTCTTATCAAATGGCAGGTGGATAGATATATCAAGCACCCCATCCCACTCTATATAATGGCATCGGTAATCTGATGCCAAGGTAGATGAGACTCCTATCAGTATACTACTACTATTTTCTCTCCCTCTCTCTTAAGACAAGTTTGTCTCTTTAAGACGTAACTTGTTCTTTCTAGACAAGGCTAGTCTAATTAAAACAAGAGCCTAGGAAGAAAAATAGGAGTATTGGGGAACTAAGAGTGGAATCAGAGTGCTCTCTAAGAGCCCTACTGGAGGGTAGGGGATCTAGCAAAGGAGGAAAGTCTGAAAGGCTACCAAAAGAGTCCCAGGCAAACAAGCAACTTGCAGGCAAACAAGCAACTTGCATAGGAGTGCTTCCTTGGTCCAATTCCTATGTGGATCATCTTTGGAGGGCATGCACTTGTATGCTTAGTGAAAATAAAGAAATATAGCATTCCAGGTATTCCTCTATTACCCTAAAGATTAGATTTATTAATTGTTATGCTCAAGTAGTCCTAGGGTTTAGGGTTCTGGCCGGTCAGGGTTTCGAATATGAAATTTTTGAAACCTAGTCTTCCACTGCGCCCAGCCTTGCTAACCCAACAGTGGTATCAGAGCCATCTTAATGCATGCAATTAGTAATTTCTTTAGTGATTGATTGCTTTCTATGCTATGAATCGATGCATGATTAGTTTAAACTACATATGTGATATGTTATGTCCTAGTAACTGCTTTGGATTGGGTTAGTCACCATGGCCGTCTGGTCATAGGAGCCAATTAGAATTTAAAGGCCCTCTTTTTCCATTCAATGGGATCACCTATGGCATGTAAGGGTGCCACTATGGCCATATCCCATGAATAAGTGAGGTGAACGGATTGATATTTTAATCATGCTTATGTTATGCATATTATGGTTAATATGCTTGATTGTTGGAATGAATGTCATGTTGACATGATTAATTAGGATGTGTTAGAGACCATCAAAGCCCTCATAAAATTATATTTAGTCATAGTGTAAGTTAATCGATGCAAGTCTAATTAAGGTTTGATCAGCCAATTGGTGTCTAGGCAAAGTGATTCTGGGAAGGTAAAGGGAATGAGATTTTTTAATTGGTTCCATTGTCTGACCTGGCTAATTTAATTGGTGTCTAAGGAAAGCAACAGGGGGACCCCCTCATCTCTCCTACTTACCTGGCCAATTTGGTCAAATCTAAACCTTCAATTGGAAATGCTAATTGATTAAGCACACTACAAATTGCCTTCCTTCATGCTATGACAAATTTGTGTCAAAACTATAGTAAGTTTGTTGAGCAAACTCAAGGCTTACTATTAGAGTTTGATATAAAGTTTGACATGGTGCATTTTATGCTTTATAGTATGTTTGATAATGCTACTTTGTTGACCAAACTCAAGGATAACATTATTCAGTCATGACTAGATAAAATGAAAGATTTGACTAAACTAAGACATTATAGTTTGTTGTGCAAATACAAGGCTATAAGTATCTTAAAGGTAAGTGTTATGTCGAGAATTGCAAGGGATGCAATTAGCATTTCTCCCGTCCCCCCTACCTAGCGTGCCAATATGCTACCGCCTAGATCACCATGGCCTATAGCTCTTACGTGTAGCGAACGCGTCGGGCTCCCTCTCGGTGCTTGGTCCTCCCTTTCAGTCAACTCTAGAGTCAGTGTGACTTGCAAAAAAGAGGAGACCCGGGCCAGGGATTTCGGCGGGGACATTCTAATGATCAAGTCAGTTGGGACGATCAAGGAGAATAGAACCTCTATGATAGAGAGCTTGGGACCTCTCTGTGTAGAGGATGAAAGATAAGATCTAAGAAATGAAAAGACAAGGTGAAGTAGAGGTTAGAGAGTGGAGAGGTTCTCTTGACTGGTTCATTACCTGTTTGCTCTCTGTGTTTTACCAGTTTTCTCTCTCCCTTTCTGAAAGTCCCTTCCTCTATTTTATATGAGAGGAATGGCCCAGACCAAGTCTGGGGCTTCATCGAGATGACACTTTCCTAGTGCCCCTTTTGGGAGGGATTTTTCTTTGTATGTGGCCTCCCCCTATCGGACCAGTCCTTAGAAGGAAATCCTTCTATTGGGGGCATAGTATAGATCTTATCCTTATGGTGCTGCAATTTCCTGTGAGAGGTGCGGGCACCGTGCCACTGAGCCTCGAGCCATGGTGGGGCATTTCTATTCCATGAGGGATCGTTGAAGTGTTGCAGGGCTTGGGGCCTTAATGGGATACTCCTCTTAGAGGAGGTATAGGTTCCATGTCGCGAGGACTGGAGCCCTTGGTTGCATGATCGTTGACATGGCGGCGCGCTATAGGGCATGGAGCCTGGTAGAGCATGCATTGCACAAAAGGTGCCGGTAGCGTATTTGCAGAGCTTGAATCTTTGGTAGGGTATGTGCCACTTCCTAGAGATTGCAGGTAGTTGGGAGCTTTCATTACATGGTATGAACTTCTGCTAATCTTTCCCTCTTGGCTACTGATGGGAACTTTGATCTTGACAGAAAGGGTGGAGCTCTATCTCAGGAGCTCAACCCTAGATGGCGGGAGCATGATCTCGACCAGGAGCTCGACCCTAGATTGGAGCTAACCTCAACCGGGGGCTTGTTCTTGGATGGCAAGAGCACGACCTCAACTGGGAGCTCGACCATGGATGGGAGCTAATCTCAGTTAGAGGCTCGACCTCAGATGGTGGGAGCATGACCTCGGTTGGGAGCTCGACCCTGGATGGGAGCTAACCTCGGTTGGGGGCTCGACTTCGGTAGAATGGGGGAGCTCTATCTCAGGTGCTCGACCCCAGATGGGAGCTGACCTCGGTTCCGGGCTTAATCTCGCATGGCGAGAACATGACCTTGGTCGGGAGCTCAACCCTAGATAAGAGCTGACCTCGACCGGGGGCTTGACCCCAGATGGCGGGAGCACGACATCGACTGGGAGCTCGACCTTGGATGGGAGCTGACCTCGACCGGGGCTCAACCTCGGATGGTGGGAGCACGACCTCGGTTGGGAGCTGACCTCGACCTCAATAGAATGGGGGAGCTCTATCTCAAGAGCTTGACCCTGGAAGGTGGGAGCGCAGCCCTAGTTGGGGGCTCCACTCCAGAAGGTGGGAGCGCACTCTAGGCACGAGGGTGGCTTGACTCCGAATCTTCATTTGGTCACCACATCCAGGTGGCATTTCCCACCCATGTGGCTGCCAGCTAGGGCCGTCATAGGTTCCACATCAATAATAAAGCCACATCAGAACCTTATTTTAATGGACAATTAAGGTTTGGAATGGAAGAAATCATGTCAACAAATCAAAACTCCATGATAGGCATATATTTTGAAGATGGCACAGGTCAAGTGTTAACTCAAAAAAGTCAAGTGTCTACACAAAAAAGATCCAGAAAAGATTTGGCATGTAGAGTTTTAGCCGACATGGTCAAATGTCAATACTTGGAAAGACAATGAAACCTCATTTTAATGAACAATTAAGATTTGGAATGGAAGGAATCATATCAATAATTCAAAACTTCATGATAGGCATGCATTTTGAAGATGGCATAGGTCAAGTATCAACTCAAGAAAGTTGAGTGTCTACACTCAGAAAAGATCCAAAAAAGAAACCAGTTTAGCATGTAGAGTTTTAGCCGGTATGGTCAAGTGTTAATACCTGGGATCTAAGATCGACTCAAGGTGTTAACTCAAGGATTGACTCGAGTTCTAAGTATCGATGTAACAGAAATTAACAGAAAGCTAAAATTTTTAGCTCAGACTTAAGTATCCATACCAAAACTTAAGTATCAACTCAAGATGTTGACTCAAAGATTGACTCATGGGCCATGTGTTGATGTCATAGGGTGATTTTAGAGAGTAGTATTTTTAGAACAATCCAAGTATCAACTCAAGGACTTCAAGTATCCATTCAAGATATCGACTCGCATTATGAAGTATCGACACTTGCAAGTTTGACAACACATAATAGCTATATTTTCAAAATTATATAAAATTGAGTTTTAAGTCTAAATGGCTAGTTCTCACCCTCAAATGGCCAAAAACTATTTTTTGAAGACTTTGAGTATATTTATTAGACTTCAAACTCATTGAAAAAGCAAAAGAATCCTAGTAAAAAGATAAGTGCTTCCAAGAAAATCTTCCAAGAGCTAAATTCCAAAATAAAAGTCTTTAATCCTAAAGAGTATGCCTTCAATTCTCAACCACCAACCACTCAAGCAATCATTAAGGCTTTCTATTGAATAAGACAACTCAAAAATTCTTTCTCGAGCTTTATCACCTTTTCTTTTGCTCTTTCAGAGAGCTCTTTTGTGCTTGAAATATTTGGATTTTAGTTTATTTGTTGTAACTAGTTTTAAGTAGATTGACACTAGGGGATAGGCCCTTCTAAGCCTTTGAATTAAACTATAAGCCTAGGGTTGGCTTGTTGTATGGTTGTGTTGATGAGCCTAAGTGAGAAAACCAATAAGGGTTTGCTTTGTGAGCTTGAAAAATAAATCGGCTATAATATTGAAAGATTATAGTAAAATTTTTAAGAAATTCTTGGAGAATGGATATAGGTGTTTAGAGTACACCGAACTTCTATAAAAGTTTATGTTTGTGTGCTTTGCTCTTCTCCTCCTCTCTTCATTTCAAACACTACATATAGTTTCATTCAGCACATATATAATTGCAACATAATCACTTCACAACCCTCAACTTATAGTATATACTTGTTTTAAGTTTTTAAGAAACCCAATTGACCCTCCCCTCTTAGGTTGCTTTACTGGGTAACACAACATGATTTGAGGCATAATGGACGATAATCAGATGGCCATAGATTAATGTAGAGTTCAATTTCAAGTTGAAGAGGCTATAGGACTCCGATTTGGATATGGTTTGGTATTGACCCCTGGAATGATTTTAATGATAACAAAACATTAAAGCATGTATTTATTACTAACATTTTTGAATGTTTGAGAAGTTTTTGTAGGACGTTTCAAAAGAACATTCATTCTACTTACATTTTAGTAATCTTTATAGTATATCAATGTAATCATGAAAAAATGTTTCCAATATTAAAATGCCCTAAATAACTTAAGTGTAAATTCTTGTAAAAGGGGCAATTCTATATTATTTTACTTAGATTAGGGCTGGAAGAAGTTTGATAGTGTTTGGAAGCTATTTGAAGAAGTTTGGATACTTTTGGACCTAAGTCACTCGGGCCGACTCGAGGAAATAAAAGAAGAAAGCCCTTCCTCAGACGAAGATGAACTTGAAGATGATGATATTTCTTTAGTTATGGGGAAATTCAAGAAATTTATGGACAAGAAAAAGGCAAGATATTGGAGGAAAAACTATAGAAAGAGGGAACACAGTAAAGAGAAAGAAAAAGAAAAATAAAGAGATAAAGAGCAACAGCCTATTTACTATGAGTGCAAGAAACCAGGGCACTTCCGATTAGATTGCCCTACATTAAAGAAAGGATTCAGAAAGAAAAGAAGAAAGCAATGGTTGCGACGTGGAGAGACAGTGACGAGTCTACATCAAATGAAGAGGAAGAGACATCCAAAACTGTAAATATATGTCTCATGGAACTCAAAGACGAGGTAATGTCTGAACCTAATGATGAATTTACATATAAAGAATTAAATACTACATTTTATGAACTTTTATCTAAATACAAAAAGGCTGGTTTAAAAATTATGACTTTGAAGATGCTTTGATAAAAGAGAAGAGTGAAGTCATAGAAAAGAACAATATTTTGCAAAAAGAACTTAAAAGTATTTCTGAAAAATATAATGCTTTGCAAGCAGGAAAGAATGAATATCTTGAAAAGAATAAGGCTTTACATGAAAAAATATATGTTTGCAAAAGGAAGTTAAAAACTCAAGCCCTTAGTTGAAAAATTAACTTTGAGTTCAAATATGCTTGAGCTAAATTTGAAAAATCAAAGAGAAACAAACAATAGAGCTAGAATTGGTTATAATTCAGTGCATACAAATAATATTTCAGCTACTAAGCTTTCAGCTTCAAAATCTTTTGCATCAATGTTTTCTACATCTAAATCTTTTCAAAACCAAATATAATATGTTATTCTTGTAATGGGATTGGTTACAAAGCTTTTGAGTGCAATTTAAGAAAGAATCTTAAAAGTAAAGTGAAAAAGATTTGGATTTCTAAAGAAACCACTCCTACTAACCTGCAAGGACCCAAGAAAGCTTAGGTACCTAAAAGAATTACTTGATTATCTTACAAGAATGTCTTGCAGCCAAGAATTCAAATAAAAGATGGTATCTGGATAGCAGCTGTTCCAGATATATGACAGGTGATAAAGAACAATTCATCACCTTAGAAATGAAAGATGGAGGAATGGTCACTTTTGGTGATAATGATAAGGAGAAGATCATTGGCATTGGATAGATGAGAATTATCCTCTCTACATTCATTGAAAATGTATTGCTAGTAGACAAGTTGAAGCACAATTTGTTAAGTATAAGTCAATTATGTGATAAAGGATTCAATGTTGTCTTTGAATCTTCAATATGTATAGTAACTAGTTCTCTTGATTCTAGACTATGTTTGTTGGTCATAGACTTGAAAACATTTATGTGGTAGATTTGAATGATCTAGCCATGTTTAGTAATGCAAGTCTTGTGGCAATGAATGCTAAAATTAAGGAATCTAGCCTACTATGGCATTGAAGATTAGGTCATGCTAGTATGCATACTTTAGCTAAATTAATTTTCAAAGATCTAGTTAGAGGTTTATCAAAATTCAAAATTGATTTTGAATATGTTTGTGATGCATGCCAATTTGGTAAACAAACTAGGAAAAGTTTTAAGTCGAAAAATATGGTTTCAACTTCTAGACCTTTAGAACTACTACACATGGACCTATTTGGACCAACTAGGACCACAAGCCTAGGAGGTATGAAATATGGACTTGTGATAGTAGATGATTTTTCAAGATTACATGGGTCTTATTTATTGCACATAAAGATAAGCTTTCAAAGTATTTCAAAAATTTCACAAGAAAGTTTCAAATCAGAAACATCGTTTAGTTATTTCTATTAGAAGTGATTACGGCACAGAATTTGAAAATCAATATTTTGAAAAGTATTATACTAAGCACAATATTGATTACAACTTCTCCGCTCTTAGAACATCACAGCAAAATGGTGTTGTAAAGAGAAAAAATAGGACATTAGAATAGATGGCCCAAACCATATTATGTGAAGGCAATCTTTCAAGGTACTTTTGGGCAGAAGCCATGAACACTGCCTGTTATATTTTGAACCGTGTTTTGATTAGACCTATTTTAAAGAAAACCCCCTATGAACTTTGGAATGATAGAAAACCAAGTATTCATTATTTTCATATATTTTGTTGCAAATGCTTTATACTTAATAATAGAAAGGATAACCTTGGAAATTTTGATGCTAAATCTGAAGAAGCAATATTTCTTAGTTATTCTACTTCTAGCAAAGTTTATAGAGTATTTAATAAAAGAATATTGACTGTTGAAGAATCTGTTCATATTATATTTGATGAAACTAATCCCTCACCTTCTAGAAAAGAAGAGTGCATTGATAATGATGCAGGTACAATTGATAAAGCTATGGAGAACATGAGTCTAAAGGACAAACAAATAGGACAATGTGAAGAAATGGTAAGTAAATATCATGGTGATTTATCAAAGAAAAGGATATATGTAACAACACACCCTAAAGATTTAATTATTGGTGATCCCTCATAAAAAGTTAGAACTACGTCATCACTTAGAGATGCATATGATTATCTAGCATTTGTTTCACAAGTAAAACCAAATAACATAGATAAAGCAGAAAATGACCCTAATTGGATGATGGCCATGCATGGAGAACTAATCAATTTCAAAGAAATAATGTTTGGACTTTAGTGAATAGACCTTCTGATCATCCTATTATAGGCACTAAATGGGTTTATAGAAATAAGTTAGTTGAAAAAGAAAATGTAATTAGAAATAAATCTAGATTAGTGGCCAAAGGATATAATCAGGAAAAAGGAATAGATTTTGATGAAACCTATGCACCGGTAGCAAGACTAGAAGCTATTAGATTGTTACTTGCATTTACTTGCTACATGAATTTTAAATTATTTCAAATGGATATAAAAAGTATATTTTTGAATGGTTTCATTTCAAAAGAAGTTTTTGTAGAACAACCACCAGGATTTAAAAATCATGCTTTTCCTAATCATGTTTACAAACTTAATAAAGCATTATATGGTTTAAAATAAGCACCTAGAGTATGGTATGATAGATTGAGTAAATTCTTGCTTGAAAATTTTTATTAGAGGTAATGTAGACACCACTCTATTTATTAAAAAAGAAAATGATATGTTAGTTGTACAAATTTATGTAGATATAATTTTTGGTGCAACTAATAAAAATTTGTGTAGAAAATTTGCTGAGCTTATATAAGGCAAATTTGAAATAAGCTTGATGGGTGAACTGACCTACTTTTTTGGACTCCAAATTAAGAAAAAAAGAGAAGGAATATTTATCAACAAAACTAAGTACATCAAGAAAATCATCAAGAAGTTTGGTATGGAGTCGTCAAAGAAATTGGCACAACCATGAGCCCCACCTGCAGACTTGACAAGGATGAAGATGGAAACAACGTTGATCAAAAACTCTATCGAGGTATGATTGGATCATTATTGTATTTTACTGCTAGTAGACCTGATATCCTGTTTAGCATTTGTATATGTGCTAGATTTCAATCAAATCCAAAAGAAACACATATACTTGCTGTTAAAAGAATCATAAAATATCTAAAAAGAACAAGTAATCTAGGTCTATGGTATTCTAAGCAATCTTCATTGAATTTAATTAGATTTTTTGATGCTGATTATGGTGGATGTAAAATTGATAGAAAAAGCACTAGTGATATTTGTCAATTTCTAAGATTGAACTTAATCTCATGGTACAGTAAGAAAAAAATTCTGTAGCACTTTCTACTGTTGAGATATAGTATGTGGCTATAGGGAGTTGTTGTGCACAAGTGCTTTGGATTAAGCAACAACTAGAAGACTATGGTGTTATTCAAACTATAATTCCTATCAAATGTGATAACACAAGTGCTATTAATTTGAGAAAGAATCCAATTCAGCATTCTAGGACTAAACACTTAAAAATTAGATATCACTTTATTAGGGATCATGTACAAAATGATAATATTGAACTTGAATTTGTTCCAACTGAAAATCAATTAGCTGACACCTTTACTAAGCCACTTAATGAAGATAGATTTCAAATGATTAGAGGAGATTAGGTTTGTGTGACCCTTTTTAGAATTTCTGACCTAATTTCTTCAAAATTAAGGAAAAATTATCTAGAATACCTCCATCACCAATCTAAGCCTACTGACTACCTTATCTAGAGTATATCTAGGTAATGGAACCTTTTTTAGAGCTTTCAAAGCCTTTTTCTAAGTTTGGGCTTAAGCCAACTCGAGCAGAAGTCGAGTCGACTCCAATGTCGGACTCTATTATAAAGTCGATAGCCCTAAAAAATCCCTTTCATTTCCCATTCACTATTCAAAAGAAGCCCTAGGAGACCACTCTCTCTTCCATTCCAAAAACTACCTAAATATTCCCTTTTCATCTTAGATCTTGACCATATGGCTCCAAAGAAGGCACTTTCCGAGAGACCAAGGCATGTAGATCTAAGCTCCATCCAGAAGGAAAAGTGATCCAAAAGGCATGAGGATGAGCCGACTCGGGTTGAAGAACAAGTGGAACCAAGGAATTTGTCTCCGGCACCTTCAAGGCAAGTTACCCCATGGGAAACCGTCCAGTAACTAGTGATACAAAGATTGATTTTTCATATCTTGAAAACTAGAATTTTAGAATAGGCAACTGGATTGAGATTCAGGGCTAGGTATATTTTTGCTTGTTGGATATTCCTACTTATCCTAGCCTTGTCAGAAGTTTCTTTGAAAATTTATCTTTTGGAGAAAATAATGTGGTATCAACTGTAAAAGGAATTAGAATGATTGTTGATGAATCAAGAATAAGTCTAGTTTTATAGATGCCTAACAGGGGAAAACATCATTTGAACTTGAAATAGAAACAGAAAACCCTGAGACTTATATTGGAAAGAAGAGATGTTGGGGGAGTTACTAATATTCAGGCCAACCTGTTATCATTGGAGATGAGGCTTTTGCACAATATTATCAGTAGGATTTTTTTGCCTCGTACAGGTCACTTTGATTGGGTCAGCGAATGTGACATGATATTTATAAGATACATGGTTGAGCGGGAGGCCCTCAATCTTTCGTTCATTATGCTGACACAGATACGGGATGCAGCCAGGAGAGTGAAGGCCTGTCTGCCTTATGGGATGATGTTTACTTTGTTGTTCCAGGAGTTTGGTATAGACTTGACTGGAGAGAATGGATGACTCTTTCACCACACTGACAGATACTTGGTGAAATCCCTGCATAGGATGGGATATCACCAAGTTGAAGGAGTTTAAGTCAAGAAAATATCTGGTCAAAGAGTATCGCATCAGTCTTCAGATGAGGAGGAGGCAAAGTAAGAGACTGTAGCTACTGGCACTGTCAGAGAAAAGTTTGATGGAGATAGTGACAGTGACTCTGGTGATAGTGATGAGGATTCCATAGATGAGGAGACCCAGGGATAGGCTGGGATGGCTGGACAGACCGGTAGCCCCAGGACTCCACCAGCACCAGCAGCTCATTACATACCATCGACCTCTGCTAGCACTAAGAATGGTCTTTTTGAGCATCTCACTTAGTTTGCTGAGACTCTGATGGGATCCTTCATATCGATGTTTGGTGATCTTTGCCAAACACTCAAGAGAGGCCTTGAGGAGTTTTGGATAGAGATGAGGGAATTGACATGCAGAGTTGAGTCTGTAGAGATGAGACAGCGAATCCAGGATGACTACTGTACTGACCTCAAAGTTATGCTCTGACTTTGGGAGACTTCGAGGAGCAGCTGACTCCTTTGCTAGAGATCAGGCCTTTACATTGCATGAGTTACAACAGGGAGTTCAGAGGATAAAGACAGAGGTGAAGACTATTCTGCTCTTCGTTACGTGAGTGAGATCTGGAGCTAGAGGATTTGGAGCTTCTACTTCTTGGCAGGCACCTCCACAGCACACATCTATATCGAGACAGCCACCACCTTATGCCAGACCATCAGGACAGCCACCACCACCTCCTGTTCAGACTGATCTACCCTCCATCCAGACTGAGCCTACTCCTTCTAGATCTAGAGTTAAGCCTAAGACCAAAACCACTATACCTAAAGCTCCCACCAGAACTAGACTTAGATATCTTAGGATAAACCTTTAAAAACTAAGGTTTCTTCTACTGTTTTAGAAATAGGTTCCTCCACTAGTGAGAAAGAAGATGATTAAACCTTGTTAGATCTAGTTTTTGTTGGTTGTATCTTTTGTATCAAAAAACTTGCTTATATATGTGTGTGTGTGCGCGCGCGCGCGCACTTTGTTTCAGTGTCATTATCATTCTACTCTTTTAACTCTTCTGTGATGCATAAAGCTTAAACTCAACAGTAAATATCAAACAATTGTCATTGAGAAAGAAATAAAAATATTTAAAAGAATATCAAGATTATAAAGAGAAGGTGAAATTATCTCAAATCATGTTAATATTCTTACTCTATTTCAAAAATTATTAAATGCTTAAAGAAACCTTTTTTGTTGATGACAAAAAGGGGGAGTAATGTTTGTGTTGTGCATGGAAAAATGTTATGCTTGGAAAATTCAAAATTCCAATTTCATGAGAATAAGCAAAACAGGGGGAGAAGTCAATTATCTATGATATTTTCTTGAAATCAATAAGCTCTGATACATGAAAATCAATGAAACAAAATTAACCCGGATACATTTTAATGCTTAATTAACTCTGATACTTTCTTGATGATAAATTAATGGAAATTAGTTGCTTTTGATATATTTTAGATACTTATTTTGCTCTGATATACTTTGATACTTTATTGGCTCAAATACATTTGACTTTGATACTCAATTAGCTCCAATACATTCTAAAGAAAAACCAGTTTCTTTAACAAATATTGACTCTGATACAAAAAGCCCTGATACATTTTGATACTTGTTGATACATTCTGATACTTGTTGATACATTCTGATACATTCTCGATACATGTTTATATAACACTTATTTGTAAAGTTTTTTCCATGCCCAGTGTTTTATCATCATCAAAAAGGGAAAATTATTGATCCCTGGAATGATTTTAATGATAACAAAACATTGGAGCATGTATTTGTTACTAACTAGTGTGGGCACCAGGCTTAGGAAGAGACTTCAACCGATACAAATTAGGCAAGATTCTCTATGGTTGGAAGATTGAGAGTTCGAGTCCTGTAATAAATTTTATTTGGGTCTATTAGTCCTGTATTCATTTCATTTTGGTAATTGAGTCCTGTATTTGCTTCAATTAAGTTCTTCATTGTAATTGAGTCAAGTGAGTTCAGTCAAGACCAATCTGGTTTCAGCACAACAAGTCCAAATAAGGAAGGTGGGCGCATGGACCATGGGATCACCAACTTAGAAGCCACTTCATCACTCCACTTTGCCACATCACCAAGACACCTCACCATTGATTGTCATCCAAGAGGAGAAGGAATTCAAATTCAAATGAGACCACATTCTCCTCCACAATCAGCTCCCCTCTTCATGAGATGCCCACTATTTTCTCCCTTTATTTTGTTGTTGTTTGAAATTTGAATTTGAATTTCAAATGGCTTGGTAGTCTATAAAAAAGGCTCCAAACCTTATTGTAATTGATCATGAAAGTTGAATCAATGAAGAAAGAATTTTCTTGGAGTTTTTCCCTTGCTTGAATGCTTGGTCCCTTGTGAGAAGGTGGGCGTGAGGCCTAGAGTTTTCTTCCCCTTTCCAACTCCACTCTTCCAACCTAGCTTCCTCCCATCCCACTTAGTCCATTCGGCTAACCAAAGAAGCACATCCTTAGTCCACATCTCTTTTGTCTCTAATAAAACCAATCATCCAAGGAGTTCTTCACAAGATCAAGCCGAGAGTTGTCATCCAAATGAAGCCATAGAAGATTTACACCAAGACTACTCCGAGCTTTCTTTCATCATTTCAAAGATCCCTCCCTTCACTTCTCCATTTCAATCCTTTTCTCTAATCTTCCTCTACATCTTTATTTTGTTGCAGGATCCCCGGGCTTCCAGGCTCCTAAGAAGAAGGTCTCCCGTGCCAAAGAACCGGATACAAGAGGCCTTGCAACCTAGAGGAATCTCCCTGTCATCAAGGAAGCTTCTTCTTTGAGTGTTCCTAGTGTTAAAACTATAAGTATTAATTACCGGGTAACCCTCTTTAGAAAGGCTTTCAGATATGCAATTATTGGATTAACTTAACCCTAATCTGAGTAGTTTCTTAACCACGAAGGTCCTCCTCTTATTTTCTTTGATCGATTTTATTTCTAGTCAAGTTTAATATTTAGAATCCTATCATTGAATTCCTACTTCATTACTTGAATAGCTGCATCTATTTACTTCATCTTTCATTAATCATTACTGATTTCATTAGGAATGCATCATTTCATCATCGTCCCCCATCACTAACACTTTTGAATGTTTAAGAAGTTTTTGTAGGATGTTTCAAAAGAACATTCATTCTACCTACATTTCAGTAATCTTATAGTATATCAATGTAATCATGAAAAATGTTTTCAATATTAAAAAGCCCTAAATAACTTAAGTGTAAATTCTTATAAAAGGGGCAATTCTATATTATTTTACCTAGATTAGGGCTGGAAGAAGTTTGATAGTGTTTGGAAGCTGTTTGAAGAAGTTTGGACACTTTTGGACCTAAGTCACTCAAGCCAACTCGAGGAGCGAAGCCGACTCAATGTTCTAGCATGGTACAAGTGATGGGGACATCGCCAGCACTGATCCCAGAGCAGCACTGATCTTGAAGTAGCATGAATTTTGATGCAGCATAGATCTCGATGCAGCATAGATTTTAATAAATTTAAATTCAAAAAAATTAGTTGATTAAGATTAGTTATTTGAAATTTGATTTAGGATTAGGTTGGTTAGGATTGAGATTTGGATAGGCCTTATCTTGTAATTGAATTTGAATTGTCCTTATCTTTTTATCTTGTATTCAAATTCAAATGAGGATTGGAAAGGTCTATAAATACCACCCTCAGTCCTTTGTAAAAAAATAGTTTGGTGAATAAAAATGAGTTTTTTTAGAAAAAAGTGATTTTTTTCTTTCGCTCAATAAGGAGAGGGTGTGAGGCCCAATCCCAGGACATGATGAGAGGTCATGTCTAGTTATCCCCTTCCTTGATTCCATCTTCTTTACCCCCCATGTTCTTTGAGATTCACCCTAACACCTCCAAGTATCGAGGTGGGTGGAATGCCCTAGAGGTGAGAGGTCTCTTCGTTAGTATGAATCTCAAAGTCTATGAAAGTCCAGATTTTCCTACCTTCCATCTCCATTATTCCTTTGCCACCAGCCTAGAAATAAAAAATATATATACATAGTGGTACCCTAATCTAGGTGACTTCTAGGCTCACCAACGATCCTACCCCTTATATGTCCCCCTTCAATTTGGTAAGGGTATTGTCTTCTTCCCAAATCATCTCAGATCCCCCCCAGCCCTGGTGAGTCCCTCCACTTTACATCGACCCATCTTTTCCATCCTCTCATCTTCCCATATCCAAAAAAAAAAAATTCTCCCAACCAATTCATCCAACAAGTCACCTTCAAATTTTTTCTTCTCCTTCTTCCGATCCTGTCATTGAGCATCTCTGTGCCGGTGCTCCACCTTTCCCTCCTGTTACTCCATTGTCCGTCGCCTCCACCACCAAATGGAAATCCTGTCACAGGGCCCGCCTCCACCTTGCTCACGGCTTTACCTCCTTCCCTGCCCCAGAGCAGAGATCTCCTCTTTCTCTCTTTGTGATCTCCATTAATGGAGGAAGAGAGAGCTCGATCCCCCATTTTCCATCACAAAATCTTACCCTTAATTCTTTGATTCCTTTCCCTTCTTGCTCTGTTTCTCATTCACAGCAAGTCCTACCTGGTCGCCAGCGTCACCTGGCTCGATGACCAGCCACCTCCCAACCCTGCCGCTATCGGTGACCTCAAGGCCCTCAGCATCGAGGTCGAGACCTACATGCGGGATGTCATCCGAATCCTGCTAGATGCCCCATCTCCTGACGAACCCATTCCCCTGCGAAACCCAAGATCCTATCGCCCAGAAGAAGCATGCCGCCATGCTCGAGCGCCTCTCCAACCTCCACCACTCTCGCCTCCAACAGTCCATCGCTCACTGTGTTGGCTCCGCCGCCTCCTCCCCAGCCTTCGAGTCCGTTCGCTCCTTCCTCAATCGCTTATCCGACTCCAAGCGCTCCATTGAGGCCGCCCTCTCCCACTGTCATGTCCTAGCCTTCGATATAGCCTCGGCCCCCAAATTGAAGCCCGAGCTCGAGCAGGTCTCTACCTCCTATCATCAATGCCGATGAAGATCACCAGTTCCATCGAAATCATCGGTGAAGTTCGTGATCTTCGTCTATGGAGAAGCTTCATCGCACGATCGTGAAGGCAATTACCCTTCACTATTGCCGACTTCAGATTCCACTGCATGATCCTCAAAGCCGCATGGATTCTAGAGTTGCATGAGTTTCAAAGTTGCATGAAGTTCAAAGTTGCATAGATTTTAGAGCTGCACAATTTCAGAGTAGGATAAAATTAAAGCATAGATCTCAGAGCACAGTCCCCGTTGACCCAAACTCGATGGAGTCGAGTTCTCCCCCTTAGGAGAATGATGGGGACATCACCAACACTGATCCCGGAGCAACACTGATCTTGAAGGAGCATAAATTTTGATACTGCATGAATCGCAATGCAGCACAGATTTCAATAAAATCAAATTCAAAAAAATTAGTTGATTAGGATTAGTTATTTAAAATTTGATTTAGAATTAGGTTGGTTAGGATTGAGATTTGGATAGGCCTTATCTTGTATTTGAATTTGAGCTGTCCTTATCTTTTTATCTTGTATTCAAATTCAAATGACGGTCGAAAAGGTCTATAAATACCACCCTTAGTTCTTTGTAAAAAATAGTTTGGTGAATAAAAATGAGTTTTTTATAAAAGAGTGATTCTTTTCTTTTGCTCCGTAAGGAGAGGGTGTGAGGCCCAATTCCAAGACATGATGAGAGGGCATGTCTAGTTATCCCCTTCCTTGATTCCATCTTCTTTACCCCCCATGTCCTTTGAGACTCACCCTAATGCCTCCAAGTATCGAGGTGGGTGGAATGCCCTAGAGGTGAGAGGTCTCTTCATTAGTGTGAGTCTCAAAGTCCATGAAAGTCCAGATTTTCCTACCTTCCATCTCCATTATTCCTTCACCACCATCCTAGAAAAATAAATATATATATATATAATGGTACTCTAATCTAGGTGACTTCTAGGCTCACCAACGATCCTACCCCTTATCTGTCCCACATCAACAAGCTTTTCTAATACTCTGTCAACCGAGCTGACTTGGAGAGGTTAAAGCCGACTTGACCAGAGTACCAAAATTATAGTTTTAAGGAACCAGACAATCGAGCCAACTTGTGTGCAACCGAGCTGACTCTTCCAGAGTGTGCAAAATCTCGGTTCTGAAAAACTAGTCAGGCGTGCTGACTCGACTGAGAAGAGTTGACATGACCCGAGTACAATTTTAACATTTCTGAGAATCCAAGCCGACTCGACCCAACCGAGCCGACTCGAATCCCAGTTTTTGGTGAGTAACGGCTAGTTCCAGAATTAATTTTTTGAATCTAAAAAGTACTCCAATGGCTATATTTTAACTTCAAAGGCACTATAATGGTCATTTCTACCTAGGATCAGTTTTAGAGACTATAAATGAAGGATTTAAACATATTTTAAAGAACTTTTTGAAGAGAGTTTTTTGAAAAAAAGAGACAAAAGTTCATTGAATACTTTTAAGAGCATTCAAGGAAGAACTCAAGTCCACACCTACTTTCCATCAGCTACTTGAGACATTTATTGAAGAAGTTCGGAAGCCTTGAAGAGCATTAAAGGAGCAATCAAGAAGGCTTCTCAAAGGGCATCAACTGTAACCATCCGACAAAGTTTGGTTTGTCATTAGTGTTTCTCTATTTTTAACTCTTTATTTGAGTTGTTCCAAGTACAGCAGGGGCTGTAACTTAGGGATTGTTTAAGATTTTTGGTGAGCATTTGAAAACCAAGTTTGGGTTGTTAGTGAGCCTAGGAAAACTAACATTGTATTGGGTTCTTGGTGATCTCGGTATAAAACCAAGATTGGGTTTTGGTTTGTGAGCCTGGTATAAAACAAACCAGTTATATTCCATGGGTGAATACAGTAGAAGTTCCAAGTGGTACCTTGGATAGTAGATGTAGGAGCCGAGTTGCTCTGAACCACTATAAATTACTGGTGTTTGTGCTTATGTTGATTGTGTTTCTTATTTGCTTCCGCATCTCATATTTAAATCATATCACTTACTACACTATGTTTCTGAAAGAGCACATACTTGCAAAAAAGTTTTAATTACATAATTCACCCCCCCTCTTGGGTTGACCAACTGGATAACATTTGGACCGTTAGACTCCTTGTGAGATTTTTTCTATACTAGAGATTATAAAAATAAGAGTAGAGAGCCAGAGGCTATGTGCAAGGATCAAAGAGTTATGAAGGGTCTCTAAAGAGCCTATAGGGGCTGAGAGTTGAGAGCTTATGAGAGAAATTTGAGATTTCTTATTAAGAAAACTGTATGGAATTGAGAGTGAGAATTCCAATATTATAAGATTAATTTTCTTATAGTGAAACCTTGCATGCCCATTTGATTGTGTATTTTATATTTTATTTTTTTCTTCTTCTCTTGTATCATCAATACCAATAATAATGATCCTGAAAATAGAGATCCATATTCTGCATGAGTAATCTCCTATAAGAGTGGTATCAATATAGTTAGTACCATAATAATTAGTATTAAAGCCCTAGACTATTCATATTAATCAAGATCAAAAAAGATGGCAAGTATAATTAAAATCAATATCAACCAGTTCAATGAGATGTATAATTTCTTCCTCTAGTAAGTAAGGATGAAAGATGTGCTAATCTAATAAGGATTGATCGATGCTTTCATATATAAGGAGAGGCCAGCCACCATAGAAGGGAAGAATTGGAGGAGGCACCAAATGTAGGCAATGAGCATGATCCACTTGTATTTGATGGATGAGGTGGTGACTCATGTACTAAACGAGAATTTTCAAGGTGCTATGGGAGAAGCCGGGGAGTTGTACATGGTGAAGTCCCTCACCAACATACTCTTTCTTTGAAAGAAGTTTTACCAACTATAAATGATTGAATGATAGAGTGTGTAGAAGCACCTAAGCAACTTCTAGTGGATCCTCACCAATCATCTCAATATTGATGAGAAAGTTGAGAAGATTAGGGCATTGTCTTGCTGTTATTACTTCTACAATCTTTCGAGTCCTTAATGACTACTCTTTTAGTAGGAAAGAGAATCATCAAGATAGAGGAGATCATCTCAGTGTTACTCCAGAATGATATTTTCAAGCAAGAGAACTAAGCTTCGATTCAGGTGAGAACTCAGCATTGGTGATTTTTGGAGAAGTAGGCGATAGAAAGTGGAGTGATAGAGGATCGCGAGATGGGCTGTCTAAGTCAAAGTATGCAAGTAGGATCAAGTGCTACTAGTGTGATGAGTTGGGGCATTATGTTGGAGATTACCTTAGCTCAAAGATCAGATGAGGGCTACTATAATGGTTCCCGATGATAGCGATGGTGATGGATACTACAGTGATGTACTTATAGTATCCAATAAGGTATCTCCTTCTTCTTAGTAAAATTTAGATTCTTTATATCCACATCATATTTGTTACAGAGAGAAGTTATTTGACTCTCTAAAGAATAGAGAGGGTTCTTTCCACTTGCTGGATGGATCAAACTATGCAATTAAGGGCATTGAGATAGTTAGTTTAAAACTTATGATGGGATAGTAAAGAAACTAGACGAGGTTTGATTTACACCCAGTTTTCACAAGAATCTAATTTCACTCAATAAATTAGATTAAATGGCTACATGTTTAAATCTGGTGATGGAATCCTAAAGGTCATGCATGGCAGTAGAATTATTTTGTAGGGAAAGAAGAATGGAAGTCACTACTTCTTGACAGGGAGTCTAGTGCAAGGTGGAGTCCCTAGTGCATATAGGAGCCCAATGCGAGATGGAGCTTCGAAATAGGTGGATTGGGCACGAGATGAGAAACTCGGAAGGATGATAGGCGACATTGCAAGGTAAAGTTCCTATTACCATAGGAGGCTTCCTCAAGTACGTCTCAGGTCAAGGTGAGTACAACACATGATAGAGATAGGATCGAGTGGCTTGACTCCCATATTTGCCAATCCATGAACAACAGGTATTTACACTAGGGCATGGGGGCAAAATCCTTTAAGAGTTCTCAAAGTCAATGGAGGTCAAATGTCGAGTCAAGATAGAGATTGTTGTGTTAAGAGCCTCAAATTTGGGTCCCTAAAAATGTCCAAAATGAGACCCAGGTGAAAAGCCCAACCACAAGTTTTTTGTAGAAAATAGGAAGGAAAAAAATTGGAAACAACCTACAGGTTGGCCCACCCAAACCTGCATGGCCCGTAGATTAAGCATCGCCTGCAGGCCATGTTGCACGTCGGCTAGTGCAACACACAGGTCAGCACGGCCCAAGCCATATTTCTCTTCCCTCTAGTCATGTGATGTTGGTGGTCCATGGTGATGAGGGTGATCGATGGCCATGCATAACTTGTAGTGAATATCGAAGGGCCATGCATATTCCCCTCCTCAATCCAATGGCTAGAGTTGATTTTGATGTGATTTGGGCTGATCCAGCATGATATAAGATAAAATGAACAATGATTGGACGGCCACGGATTAATTGGGAGTTCAATTTCGAGTTGAAGTGGCTACAGGGCTCAAATTTGGATGTGGTTTAGATCATTGGACTCATAGTAAGATATTCTTTATACCAAAGATTATAAAAAATAGGAGTAGAGGGCCAGATACTATGTGTGAGGATCAAAGAGTGGTAAAGGATCTCTAGAGAGCCTGTAGAGGCTGAGGGTTGAGAGCTTATAAGAGGGATTTAATATTTCTTGTTGAAAGAACTATACAAGATTGAGAGTAAGAGTTTAAATCTTGTAAATTTATTTTTCTCATAGTGCAACCTTGCATGCCTACCTGATTGTGTGTTTTATATTTTATTTTTTCTCTTCTTCTTTCCTATGCGGCATCGACACCAATAATCATGAACTTGAAAATAAAGATCCATATTCTGTACAAGTGATTCCCTAAGAGAGTGGTATCATTATAGTTGGTGTTATGGTATCAGCTTACTTTAATACAAATTGTTGGGGTATCAATTTGCTTTGATACCACTCTTCATGGGATCACTCATGCAGAATACATCTCATATTCCTAGGATCATGATTATTAAATGTCGATGCCATAAGAAAAAAATAAGAAATAAAATAAAATGCAAGACATAATTAGATGGGCATGTAAGGTTTTACTATGAGAAAAATAACTTATAAGATTGGAAACTTTCACTTCCAACTCCATACAAGTCTCTCAAAAAGAAATCCCAAAATCGTTTGCACAAGCTCTCAGCACATAGCCCCTGTAGGCTTTCTGGAGATCCTTCACTACTCTTTTAGTTTTTCACACCTAGCCTATACCTTTGCCTATGGTTTTATAGTCATTGTTGCAAAGAGTATCTCACCAAGAGTCCAATGATTTAAATCATGTCCAAATCAGAGTCCTGTGGGCTTTCCAATTCATGTTTGACTGCAAGGCTACTTGTGGCCATCGATTAGCCTTGATCATGCTAAAAATCATGCTCAAATTAGGTCAAATCATGTAAATCATACTAGCAAACATGCATGATCATTTGATCCATGCTTGGATCATGCATGTCCATCAGATTGCATCAATTCATGCCTATGGACCATTGTCACTACATCAAGATCCATGCATGCATACATAATGAGAAGAGGAAAAAACTTAATGGGGCTTGGGCCTGGGCTGACCGCACACCCGCCTAGGCCTAGGCTGGAACTCATGCTAATATGCGCACACCAGCACTGGGCCATAAGCCTGCCTGGGCTAAGCACCCGTGCATGCGGTGCTAGGCCACACCCCATGGGCCGGCCTAGGTGTTGCCCAGGTGGCTACCCAAGAGGGGGTAAATTGGGTTTTCAAAAAATTACTGCTGCAGATATATGCTTTTAGAAATTATATTTTCTTAGTGAAAGGTGCTGTGATTATGAATGTAAAGCACAAGTTAAATGGAAAGACAAAGGTAGCAATACAAACACCAAAGATTATAGTGGTACGGAGCAACCTAGCTCCTATGTCCACTACCCAAGATACCACTTAGGATTTCCACTATATTCATACCCGAATACAGTATGATTGTTTTACAGGCTCACAATCCAAAACCTCTACACTTTGGTTTTATCGAGATAATCAAAGAAACCCTACACCCTTTGGTTTTAAACAGAATCACCAAAGAAACCTAACTTGGTTTTAACAGGATCACCAAGAATCCAACACTTGGTTTTTACTAAGGCTCACCAAGAACCTATTTAGTTTTTCAACAGGGCTCAACAATAACCCAACAATTCAAGAATGAATTGAAAGTAAATGCAACAATAAATGACAAACTCTTGTTGTCAGATAGTTGCCATTGTAGCACTGATGAAGCCTTCTTTAACTTCTCTTTAATGTACTTGAGAGGCTTCCTTTCTTTTTTCAATGAATGCTTCAATCTTCAGACGGGAGTTGGTGAAGAATGAAGATGCTTTGAATGCTCACTTGTGCTCTCTTTCTTGTTGGTAGGTTAGATCTTCAATAAAGCCTTAAATCTTTGAGGAACTTTTTATCTCTTACTTCAAAGAAGTTCAAATCCCTCAAATATATGGTCTTCTATCATCCCAAGGCAATTTTAGTCATTGTAGACCATTGGGATCGGACATTTGACTGTTGGATCACCTTTTTACATTCAAAAAAGAATTTTGGAACTAGCCGTTGTGCACCTGGAAATGATACTCGAGTCAGCTCGGATCCTTCGAGTCAACAAGTCGAGTCACCATTTCTTCAACAGGGTTGTCTCTTTAGCTTAGGGTGTAAAAACTTCACTTTGGACGAGTCGGCTCTTGACAGTTCAGGTCGACTCGAACTTCCATCGTTGAAATCATTGAACTCGAGGAGTCGGCTCTCTTCTACTTAGGTCGACTCTTCAGCTCAGAATCAGAAATCTTTACTCTTGAGGAGTCGACTCGTTGCAGATCGGGTCGACTAGCTTTTTTAGGTCTTCAAAAATTGTTCTGGCAAAGTCGGCTCAATCTAGTTGGGGTCGACTCGCTTGGCTGTTCTCAGAAAATAATAGGAATGGACTCTAGATGAGTCGGCTCGGTTCTACTTGAGTTGGCTCGGATTGCTGCATGCCAGAATCCTTAGTGCGTGCCATGAGATAGAGTTGGCTCTTCTTTAGGTTGGGTCAGCTCGAGTAACTTCTTTAGAATTTTTACAATTGAACTTAAGAACACTCTCACCAACACTCTCAAACTTTTGATACAAACCAACTCAAACTAAATTTAAAGCATAACACACATAGAAGTAACCCATTTCTTTATGATCTTTCTTAATTTTTTCTTTGGGTTCTTCTATACAAAATTCAATTACAACACAACTCAAAACAAGAAGTATAAATGTAGGAGTTGAAGTTTGAACAAAGAATTCATCCTACAAAAACTTGTAAACCACTTGAAGAGTTGTTAGGTAAATATGTGCATGCTCTAATGTTTGGTTATCATCAAAATCACTTATGGGGTCAACAATCTCCCCCTTTTTGATGATGATAAAACACCGGGCATGAAAGAGTAAGACAAAACTTTACAATTACTTGTATAATTATATTTGCAAGGATGTATAAACAAGTAGAAATAATTGACTCTAATTTTGAACAATACATATTTATGATATGCTCAACTATCATTAATGTCAAACCATGAAAGGAGAATTAGAGCAGTGAGAGCTAATCTCCCCCTCAATAAGATACTCTATGCTTTAACAAACTTCTCATGCAAGACAATGTTTTTCTTAAGCATTTTAGGAAAATTTCATTATTCAGAGCATATATATCAAAGTTTTGAAGAGAACTTTATGTATCAAAGCTTAAAACTTTATGTATCAGAGCTTAAGAAGATCTTTATGCATCAAAGCATATTATGTTTCATGTATCAGAGCATAAGCAAATAGATTTTATCCTTTTCAAGCTTTATGTATCAGAGCAAAAACTTATCCTTTTCATGCAAGTACATAAATCTCTCCCCCTTTTTGTCATAAATAAAAAAGGTGAAGTCAGAAAAACTTATCTTTTGAAATAGACTGAGAAAGATGTTAATATTTGTTTGAGATAATTTCACTTTCTCAAATTCAATTGGATATTCTAATTAAAATTAATTACAGTTGCATTAAGGACATTGCATAAGCACAAGAAGAATTCATGACAAAAGAAAACTTTCATTTCATTTAGAGATTTTCAATACAAAGTACAAAATATAAAAGAGAGTACATTCAGTCACTATCTATATCTACTCTAGTGTTGGTTGAATGACCCGGAATTTGAATGCCAGGAGGGATAGAGGCTATGGGGTCAGGATCTAAGATATCAGAAGGTGGAGGAGCAGAATAGGATCCCTGAGGCCTAAGGTGTGGAGCTGGCTGTCTAGGATGGGCAGACGGACTAGCAAATGTTGAAGGTTGTGGCATAGGTCTAGATTGAGGAATAGCAAATGCGGCAATCACTCAGCTTGATAGATGATCTATTTTGAATTGCACAGAGTCCACTTCTTCATCTAGTTTCTTTAGATCTTTGTGCAATTGGACCAATTCATATGCTTATTCATTAGCAAATGCTTCAGCATAACCCCTCAATCTTCCAAATTCGGCCCTCAATATTCAAATCCCCTTGGTATAATCCTCTTCCATCCTTCTTCCTTCTTCTACTGAACCCATTCTAACTCTCAGATTATCCATTTCAATTCTGTATGCTTTAAGTGTTTGGTTGACAAAATTTTTAAGAGTTTCAGAACAGGATGAGATCAATTGAAGAATAGGTTGAAGGTTTGGCTCAGTTGCACAGGTTGCACTTTTGGAGGCTTCAAGAACATTTACTCTACTGCACAGATTATTAATTTGTCCTCCGAACTAATCTAGTCTAGTTTCAATAGACTGGCAAAACTTGCCAAACATTGTAGTCATTGTGCAAGAGAGTGATTCAGTTAGTGTACCCAATTGTTGTGAAATGAAGTCCTGCAAAGCTGATGTATCAATAGTAGGTGCAGGAGCAGCAGTGCTAGGTAAAGGAATATCAGTAGCTGTCTGAACATAAGTAGGTGCAGTAGGAGTCAAGTCAAGTACTAAAGCATCATGTGCAGGAACATTGAAACCTGACAGATCAGGTGACCCAGGCTGTGGCTGTGGCTCAAGAATAGGCAATGAAATGTCCTCATCAGCCCGCATTTCACCTCCTTCTTCATGTTCTTCAATGTCAGTAGAAGTATCAGACTTCTTCTTCCAGATACCATCAGAAAACACATATCCCATCCTTTGTAATGATTTGGCTATGTATGTCAATGTGTTGAAGAGGTCTACTATCTTCATCTGATAAGTCCACATGTGCAGCTTGGAAGAATAAAGTTAAAATAATTCCATAAGGAAGACAAGCTTTCACTTTTCTAATAGCTTCCTTCATTTGGGATAACATTATTGCTGGAATGTTAATCTTGTCTCCATGAATCACCATCTCCATAAAACACAAATCTCTTTCACTAACCCAATCAAATCGTCCTGTCCTAGGTAGGAAAATTTGACTGATAAAGCTATGAAGGAGTCTCATTTCCATAGATAAGGAGCTAGCTTTCAGAATACCAATTTCATTCACATTTTCTTGTTCTAAGACAGTTTGAAGTGCCCTTGTTCTATCCTTTAGAACTAAGTGTTCTATTCCTTCAAAAGGCATTTCTAACATACTGCCTAGACTTTCTTCAAAAACAATGATCCTTTTCCCTTTTACAGTTGATTCAATGTGATGTTCTCCAAATCTTAAATTCTCATAAAATATTCTAACTAGGTTGGGATAAGTGTGAATATTCAAGGAGCACATAAAATCCCAGCCCTGGTTCTCAATCAAGTCACCAACAATTAATCCTATTTTTTTGAGAAACTCAAATAGGATCCATCTACCTATTGTGACGGGTCGCATTGCCAAAGAAATCTGCTGACAAGGAGAGGAAAGACTTGGTTCTTCAACTGATTGAGCCGAAACTCGTGAGGAGCTTTCTTTCCAAAATTTTGAATGCCTCTCCTGCTGAGCTTGCTCAACTTCTTGATGAGGTCTTTTCCAACTACCTTTCTTGGAGCCATTCCCACAAAATACAGTGATCCAAAGGATTTGGAAGGCAAGGATTTTTTGGAAAAGGTGTTTCGGAGGGAAAAAACAAAGAGCCAAAGAATGAATTGAAGAGAAATAACCCTACGACTCGACTTAAGAGAGAGTCGGCCCGACATCCGAGGTGGCTCAACTAACAAGTCATCTGCTCGAGTCGGCTCGAGTAGAGGGAGCACAAAAATGAATTAAAGCCTTTACTCAAAAGTTTTTACATAAAAAACAATGGGATGTGGAGGTTATCTAGATAATGTTTCCTTAAGTTTGTAAGAACTTAGGTTGAGGTTTCTAAAGAGGGTCATACAAACCTAGTTCACATCTAATCATTGCAAATCTATCATAATTTAAAGGTTTAGTAAAAATATTAGCAAGTTGGTTTTCAGTTGGCACGAATTCAAGTAAAATATCATTATTCAATACATGATCTCTTATAAAATGGTGCCTAATTTCAATATGCTTAGTTCTAGAATGCTGAACAGGATTCTTAGTTAAATTTATAGCACTTGTGCTATCATATTTGATTGGAATTTTAGATTGTGTAACACCAAAGTCTTCTCGCTATTGTTTAATCTAAATCACTTGAGCACAACAACTACCAGCAGCAACATACTCTGCCTCAACAGTGAAAGGGATATGCCCTACAAGCCAATCTATGTTGTATCTCCCAAACTATTATAATTGACAATATTCTAATAAAGGCATTATTTTTCATCATACACTGTGTTTATATTATATGATGAACCCCATAGATTAGGGCTATGATTTTGGGGTTATGATGAGATCATACCAGTGAGACCTAAAGTCTCAAAACATTAATCTAAAAAAAAATTCCTAGTCAAAGGAACCCTGAGTAGGGGATCAGGATTTTCCGGTAAGACTAGCACATCCCATGTATACTGGAGAGGGTGACTGCTCTCACAGTCACTTGTGTATGACACTGATACTGGGATGTGGGTGCTCATTGGAGAATGAGTTCACTGATCTGATCCAACTTGAGAACATCTAATGGAGTCTTAGCTACATGTCAATAGAAGGTTCTCATAGTGGGAGTGGTACAAGTAATCCTTTGACCTGAGACTACCATAAGTACCTTATGTACATGAACCCATGCTTTGGTTCAATTCTAATCATGACACTGAGTCATGCACAGGATTGATACTGGGAATGGTGAATTGGATATGAAGGTAATGAGTAGATCAACAAGGAATCGATCACTCTTAGTAAGAGGAGATAGCATCCAGCTAGTTAACAATCGGATGATGATTCAGGGAATCTTTGATCAAAGTAAAGATATTAGAGATGGTTTCTAATATCAAGATAATTGAATCATCAATATAAGATTGAGCTAGAAATAAATATAATATTGGATTTGACATATATCCATATCCATAGTTATATTTTGGATGCAGGCTGATCGAAAGATTTAATTGTACGGTAACTCTCTACTGAAGGGTAATTTTGGTATTTCACCAGAATTTCCATATCTTCCGGGTAGACATGACACGTTGCTAGACGTCAATCTTGTCTTGTGGGTTGATCAAATTTAAAGATCACTTATTAGGAAGAGTCCTAATTGATTAAGTTGGGTAAGCCCGGTTTGACCTAAATCGATTAGAAAGAGTTCTAATCAAATTAGGTCAACTTGTATTCGAACCCACTGCTGGCTAGATGTGGAACCCAATGGGTCACACACTTAAGATGATTGATCAAGAGTTTAATTTGTAATTAAATCATCTTTGCAGGATAACACTCTAGCAGGTGTTGCAAACCCTAGCTTCTATTCGAATTGGATTCGAATTAGGGTTCCGGATTGGTTCAATTTGGGTTCTAATTGGATCTAATTAGACCCTAATTGAGGTTATAGGGATTATGGCTAACCCTATTGGCTAACCATGCACCTAGGCTAGCCCCCCACCCGCCCCTTAGCATTTTTCATGCCAAAATGCCAAGAGTCCATGCGCTAATGGACTCTTGGCGCGCCATTTGGAAGAGTCCATGGCGCATGGACTCTTGGCGCGCTCCATAAAAAACTCCGATGTTTTTATATGGGGCGGCTTCCTTTCTCATTATTAGCGCCTCACATGTGTGCCCTTGGATGGGAATCCAATGGTTGGAAAATTTTTGAGAAAGACAAAAGGCGCAGACTCTTCCCGGTTGCGCGAAATAACGTCTCTTTGGAGATCGAAACATCGCGACTCCCTTCTTCTGAAATTTCATGACTTTTCTTTTAGGAAAAGCCGTGAGTTTTAATCTGGAAGGTCGTGAGAAGGAGGGAAGGGGTGTGAGAAAATGAGAAAGAGCGTGAGAAGTCTTTCATGGAGAGATGTGTGGGCGCCTATCTGAGATCTATTTAAAGCATCAGGAAAATCAGAACTCGGTAATGTTTTCTTTTATTCCTTCTTCCTCTCCTAAAGACTCTTTCACTCTTTTCTTGCTCTTGCATTGTTTCCTTTACAGAGTACACCTCTGTCGAAACTTTGCTACTGAACAAGAATAAGAGCAAAAGTCTCCGACGGTAAAGGAAAGAAAGGAGTTCTGATTTATTCCTTCTTTCTTACATTAAGACATTATTGTCTTAATTTCTCCTCCAACTTAAGACAAGCCTATATCCTCTTAGGACAAGGTCTTTTCTTCAAGATAAGGGTGTCTAAAGGGCCAAGGTCTTAGTGGAAGGAGGAGAAGAGATCAAGGAAAGGGAGGCTACCTCTTTTGTGGAAGAATTCAAGCCATAGTCTGAAGAATTGAGTTCTAGGAAGAAGAACTCAAAAGGAGGAACCATTGGACAAGAAGATAGTGTTCTTGATCATCGCTCTGTGTGGATCACCATCGGAGGGCGGACACCTAGACACCTGGTGAATTCAGTTAGCCCCTTCAACTTCAAGTTTGTTGGAATAAGCGATTACAGGTTGGTACCCTAATCCTAATTTGCATAGATATGCTTGTCATATGTTCTAGTCTTATTTAAGGAGTTCCTGGTTTAGGGTTTTTATTGTGAATTTAGTTTCAATTTTGAAATTACACTTTCGCGCGTTGCACCGGAACCCAACAGTGGTATCAGAGCCACCTTAATTAAGACTATAATCTATGATAGTTTGTGTGTTACATATTAGGGTTTTTTAAATCCTAATATGCTATTACACTTAGCATATTTTTTTGATTGCATATATGTTTTGATGTATGCCACTTGTTAGGGTTTTTCACTCAAACCCTAATTATTATAGAGATATGATTAGTTTTGAAGTCATCATACTGAAATAAGGTTGCCCTGGCATAATGGTGGATCCATTATGTGGTAAATGGTTGTCCTAGTATGATGACACACTTAGCACATATTTGTTTTATCAGAGTGATATGATTGTGATATGTTCTATAAGAATGTGCTGGCAATTTTATAAAACCCTCCTCTTAAAAAATTATATTAAGTCATAGTATATTTAACTAATAAGCATCACTAGTCATGATGAACAATTGATCATTCGGTATCTAGAAAGGTGGTTCTGGGAAGGTAAAGAGAATTATGGTTTCTAATTGGTTTCATTGACTGACCTGGCCAATTTTTATTGGTGTCTAGGAAAGCAACAGGGGGACTCCCACATCTCTTCCACTTGCCTGACCGATTTGATTATATTTAAATCTTGACTAAAATGCTTCGTGTTAAAAGTACTATATATTGGTCTTCCTTCATGCTGGATCATTATTGTGTTATGAACCACATTAGGTTTGTTGTGTTATCTGCAAGACCTGATATGGTGATTGACATAATACTAGTCTAGTGCACAGATATGCTTACAGTATATTCAGTATAATGCTTTATTGTGTTATCTGCAAGGGCATTATATTTGAGTACTGACTGTATAAAAATGAAAGGGTCTTGACTTAACTAGAACATTATGGTTTGTTGTGTTTTCTGCAAGACTAATAATGTTCTAGAGGCCAAGTTATTTTTGAGAATTATATGAGATATAATTGGAAGAGTTTCCTACCTTTGAGCTTATAAAAGATTTGTTGTGTTTTCTGCAAGATCTTTTATAAGTTATTAGGATCTCAATCTCACTAAGAAAAACTGATCAGGGTTCTTCTCGATTATCATAGTGAGGGCTATGATTTTTTGATAAAATAGTGGGAGACATAATTAAATTAAAGACCTAATTTAATTATGTAAGTCATTTCATGGTTGTTTGCTTATGTATTGTTCTTTATTAAATGTAGATAAATGGCATCTTCATTATCGCTGCGAAGTATCTTAGATACCAACAAACTGACTGGTCCAAACTATGTGGACTGGTTGAGAAATTTAAAGATTGTGCTGAGTTCAGAAAAACTTTCTTATATTCTTGATACCCCTAGTCTTAATCCACTAGGGGATGATGCCACACAGGAAGATATGGCCACATACAGAATGTGGCAGAATGACTCCCTCACTGTCAAGTGTATCATATTGGCCTCTATGACCAATGAGTTACAGAGACAGCATGAAAGCATGGATACTCAATCCATAATGCTCAATTTAAAAGAGCTTTATGGAGAACAAAGCAGAACTGCTAGATATGAAATATCTAAGCAGTTATTCCATGCTAGGATGACAGAGGGAACATCCGTTCAGGATCATGTTTTGAAGGTAATTGACTTAATCACCAGATTAGGTCAACTAGGTTTTATTATGGATGGGGAGTTGAATCAGGATTTAATCTTGTAATCACTCTCGGAGTTATTTTCTCAGTTTGTCTTGAATTATCACATGAACAAACTGAACACTTCCTTGCCTGAGCTATTAAATATGTTAAAAACAGCAGAGAGCCACGTTAAGAAAGAAAAGGTTCCACTTTTTCTTGTTGCTAAGACCAATAAGAAAAAATCAGGCAAAAAGGGTTTTAATAGGAGGCTAAACCCTAAGGGTGGCATCAATAAGAATAAGAAAGGAAAGAAGGCCTCAAAACAATCAACCTGTTTCTTTTGCGGCAAAGCGGGACATTGGAAAAGGAATTGCAAGGCTTACCTTGCAACTGTGAAGCCTGGTGCGGTAGATGCACCAAAAGGTATGTATGAGATACATGCTATATTGATATTAAATTCGTCTATATCAAATACTTGGGTATTGGATACCACTTGTGGTTATCATATATGCAAATCTTTGCAGGACCTCCACAAGCTTAAAGTATTGAAGGAAGGTGACTTCAATCTCTACGGTGCTAGTGGTGATATCATCCAAGCAGAAGCTGTAGGGACCTATATTCTGAAGTTGCCTTCAGGGAAGATCTTGGAGTTAGAAAATTGTTACTATATGCCTAAGATTATTAGGAACATTATATCTATTCCTTTGTTATTAAAACAAGGATATGTAATGGATGTAACGAGCACTGGTTGCTCGATAATGTTGTCTAATAAAGTTATTTGTTCTGGCATATTTAGTAATGGCCTCTTAACTCTTTCTTCCAATGATAGTATTTTTCATGTCAATAATAAAAGAAAAAGAAGACTTTAATGATACTTTACTTTGGCATCATCGACTTGGTCATGTTAATGAGTCTAGGATAAGCAAGTTATACAAGGAAAAATTTCTTGATCCTTATGAGTATGAATCATTAGGAACTTGCGAATCATGTCTCATGGATAAGATGACCAAGACTCCATTTACCGGACATGGAGAAAGGTCAACTAATTTATTAGGACTTATACATACTGATGTATGTAGTCCAATGACAACTCAGGCTAGAGGTGGATACTCATATTTTATCACTTTTACAGATGATTTATCTAGGTTTGGATATGTGTATCTTATGAAACATAAATCTGAAGCCTTTGATAAATTTAAGGAGTATCAAAGTATGGTCGAAAAACAAACTGGAAAAAGTATTAAAGTTCTTCGTTCTGATCGAGGAGGAGAATACTTATCCACGGAGTTTTTAGACTATCTTAAAGTTAATGGAATTCTTTCTGAATGGACCCCTCCTTATACTCCACAGCTAAATGGTATATCTGAAAGGAGGAATCGTACCTTATTAAATATGGTACGATCCATGATGTGCTTCACAAATTTACTCATTTCCTTCTGGGGTCATGCCCTAGAAACTGCTATTTACATTCTGAACAAGGTACCTTCTAAATCCGTTGTTAGTACTCCATATGAAATTTGGAGTGGAAAGAAACCGTATCTTAAATATTTTAAGGTATGGGGATGTCCAACTTATGTTAAAAGAAATTTTGGACATAAGTTGGAACCTAGAGCGGATAAATGTCTATTTATAGGATATCCTAGAGAGGGTAGAGGATATATGTTCTACCATCCTACTGAACAAAAGATTTTTGTCAGCAGGCATGCCACTTTTCTAGAAAAAGAGTTCATTTTAGAAAAGGGCAATGGTAGAACTGTTGAACTTGGAGAAGTACAAGAAATACAGATAGACAGTTCTCAACCATTAGAACATATAGTTAGGACAGAACCAGAACACAAAACTCCTCCCCGTAGGTCTGATAGAGTGCCACGGGCACCTGAGGTGTATGGGTTTATTATTGAAAATAATGAAGCCCAAGTCATTCAAAATGATGAGCCTCTGACCTATACGGAAGCTATCTTGAGTACTGATTCAGATAGATGGCAAGAAGCCATGGAATCCAAGATAGACTCTATGTATGTAAACCAAGTATGGTCTTTGGTCGATGCACCAGAGGGTGTTAATCCTATTGGGTGCAAATGGGTCTATAAGAAAAAGATTGGGGCTGATGGCCAAGTTGAAACCTATAAAGCCAGATTAGTGGCAAAAGGTTTTAGACAAAAACAGGGAATTGATTATGATGAAACATTCTCACCTTGTTGCCATGCTCAAATCAATTCAGATTTTACTTGCTATAGCAGCGTACCATGATTATGAGATCTGGCAGATGGATGTGAAGACTGCATTCCTCAATGGTTTCCTTGAGGAAGAAGTCTACATGTCACAGCTAGAAGGTTTTATTTCAAAGAATAATCCTAATCAAGTATGCAAGCTAAAGAAATCCATTTATGGATTAAAGCAAGCTTCCAGGAGTTGGAACATCCGCTTTGATGAAACTATTAAAAGGTTGGGTTTTATCAAAAATGTGGATGAACCCTGTGTTTATAAGAAGACTAGTGGGAGTGCCATAGTCTTCTTGGTTTTGTATGTAGATGACATACTCCTCATTGGGAATGATGTCCTAATGTTACAATCAGTCAAGGTTTGGCTATCAAACCAGTTTTCCATGAAAGATTTGGGAGAAGCATCCTATATACTAGGTATTAAGATCTTTAGAGATAGATTTAAGAGGATGCTAGGTTTATCCCATTCTAGGTACATTGACTTAGTGCTGAAAAGATTCAGCATGGATGGAAGTAAAAGAGGTTATCTTCCTATGAGTCAAGGCATACATCTTTCTAAAAGAATGTCTCCTAAGACACCTGAAGAAAGAAATAGAATGAATTCTATACCTTATGCTTCGGCAATAGGGTCCATAATGTATGCCATGCTATGTACCAGGCCTGATGTGGCATATGCTTTAGGCATTGTCAGTAGGTTTCAGGCTGATCCAGGAGAGGATCATTGGAAAGCAGTTAAAATATTCTTAAGTACCTGAGAAGGACTAAGGATATTTTTTTGGTTTATGGTGGTTCTGATCTTAAACTAGAAGCTTATTCTGATTCTAGTTTTCAATCAGACCCTGATGATAACAAATCCATTTCGGGATATGTTTTTACCCTAAATGGTGGAGCAGTGAGTTGGAAGAGTACCAAGCAACAGACTGTAGCTGACTCAACCACAGAGGCAGAATACATAGCTGTCAGTGAAGCCGCCAAGGAAGCAGTATGGATGAAGAAGTTCATCACAGAGTTGGGTGTTGTTCCTGAGATTGAAAACCCAGTGCCACTTTACTGTGACAACACTGGAGCTGTTGCTCAAGCTAAGGAACCAAGAGCTCATCATAAGTCCAAGCACATTCTGAGACGCTTCCATCTCGTCCGAGAAATAGTAGAAAGACAAGATGTCTACATAAATAGAGTTGATACAAAGAACAATATAGTAGACCCGTTCACTAAGGCTCTACCACAGCGAGAGTTTGATCGCCACCTCGAGTGTATGGGATTAAGATTTAAAGGCGATTGGCTTTAGTGCAAGTGGGAGATTGAAAGGGATATGCCCTACAAGCCAATCTATGTTGTATCTCCCAAACCATTGTAATTGACAATATTCTAATAAAGGCATTATTTTTCATCATACGCTGTGTTTATATTATATGATGAATCCCATAGATTAGGGCTATGACTTTAGTGTTATGATGAGATCATACCAGTGAGACCTAAAGTCTCAAAACCCTAATCTAAAAAAAAATTCCTAGTCAAAGGAACCCTGAGTAGGGGATCAGGGTTTTCCGGTAAGATTAGCACATCCCATGTATACTGGAGAGGGTGACTGCTCTCACAGTCACTTGTGTATGACACTGATACTGGGATGTGGGTGCTCATTGGAGAATGAGTTCACTGATCTGATCCAACTTGAGAACATCTAATGGAGTCTTAGCTACATGTCAATAGAAGGTTCTCATAGTGGAAGTGGTACAAGTAATCCTTTGACCTGAGACTACCATAAGTACCTTATGTACATGAACCCATGCTTTGGTTCAATTCTAATCATGACACTGAGTCATGCACAGGATTGATACTAGGAATGGTGAATTGGATATGAAGGTAATGAGTAGGTCAACAAGAAATCGATCACTCTTAGTAAGAGGAGATAGCATCCAGCTAGTTAACAATCGGATGATGATTCAGGGAATCTTTGATCAAAGTAAAGATATTAGAGATGGTTTCTAATATCAAGATAATTGAATCATTAATATAAGCTTGAGCTAGAAATAAATATAATATTGGATTTGACATATATCCATATCCATAGTTATATTTTGGATGCAGGCTGATCGAAAGATTTAATTGTACGGTAACTCTCTACTGAAGGGTAATTTTGGTATTTCACCAGAATTTCCATATCTTCCGGGTGGACATGACACATTGCTAGACGTCAATCTTGTCTTGTGGGTTGATCAAATTTAAAGATCACTTATTAGGAAGAGTCCTAATTGATCAAGTCGGGTAAGCCCGGTTTGACCTAAATCGATTAGAAAGAGTTCTAATCAAATTAGGTCAACTTGTATTCGAACCCACTGCTAGCTAGATGTGGAACCCAATGGGTCACACACTTAAGATGATTGATCAAGAGTTTAATTTGTAATTAAATCATCTTTGCAGGATAACACTCTAGCAGGTGTTGCAAACCCTAGCTTCTATTCGAATTGGATTCAAATTAGGGTTCCGGATTGGTTCAATTTGGGTTCTAATTGGATCTAATTAGACCCTAATTGAGGTTATAGGGATTATGGCTAACCCTATTGGCTAACCATGCACCTAGGCTAGCCCCCCACCCGCCCCTTAGCATTTTTCATGCCAAAATGCCAAGAGTCCATGCGCTAATGGACTCTTGGCGCGCCATTTGGAAGAGTCCATGGCGCATGGACTCTTGGCGTGTTCCATAAAAAACTCCGATGTTTTTATATGGGGCGGCTTCCTTTCTCATTATTAGTGCCTCACATGTGTGCCCTTGGATGGGAATCCAACAGTTGGGAAATTTTTGAGAAAGACAAAAGGCGCAGACTCTTCCCGGTTGCGCGAAATAACGTCTCTTCGGAGATCGAAACATCGCGACTCCCTTCTTCTGAAATTTCACGACTTTTCTTTTAGGAAAAGCCATGAGTTTTAATTTGGAAGGTCGTGAGAAGGAGGGAAGGGGCGTGAGAAAATGAGAATGGGCGTGAGAAGTCTTTCATGGAGAGATGTGTGGGCGCCTATCTGAGATCTATTTAAAGGGTCGGGAAAATCAGAACTCGGTAATGTTTTCTTTTATTCCTTCATCCTCTCCTAAAGACTCTTTCACTCTTTTCTTGCTCTTACATTGTTTCCTTTATAGAGTACACCTCTGTCAAAACTTTGCTACTGAACAAGAATAAGAGCGAAAGTCTCCGACGGTAAAGGAAAGGAAGGAGTTCTGATTTATTCCTTCTTTCTTACATTAAGACATTATTGTCTTAATTTCTCCTCCAACTTAAGACAAGCCTATATCCTCTTAGGACAAGGTCTTTTCTTCAAGACAAGGGTGTCTAAAGGGCCAAGGTCTTAGTGGAAGGAGGAGAAGAGATCAAGGAAAGGGAGGCTACCTCTTTTGTGGAAGAATTCAAGCCATAATCTGAAGAATTGAGTTCTAGGAAGAAGAACTCAAAAGGAGGAACCATTGGACAAGAAGATAGTATTCTTGATCATCGCTCTGTGTGGATCACCATCGGAGGGTGGACACCTAGACGCCTGGTGAATTCAGTTAGCCCCTTCAACTTCAAGTTTGTTGGAATAAGCGATTACAGGTTGGTACCCTAATCCTAATTTGCATAGATATGCTTGTCATATGTTCTAGTCTTATTTAAGGAGTTCCTGGTTTAGGGTTTTTGGTATGAATTTAGTTTCAATTTTGAAATTACACTTCTGCTGCGTTGCACCGGGCCAACAAACAGTGGATAATATTATGGAGTTTTATTTCTTACAATGCCATGTGATTAAATTCAACCCTAGAACTTGGCATGTGCTGCTAGTGCTCTTTCTATCAATTTTACATCCAGATAGTCAGCATCCGAAAAACCAATTAAATTTAAAGAAGATTCTTTAGAATACCAAAGACCTAAATTACTTGTACCTTTTAGATATTTGATAATTCTTTTAATAGCAAGCATGTGTGATTCCTTAGGATTTGACTGAAAACGAGCACACACACATACACTATATAAGATATCAGGTCTACTAGCAGTAAGATATAACAATGATCCAATCATAACTCGATAGAGCTTTTGATCGATGTTACAACCATCTTCATCTTTGTCTAGTCTGCAGGTAGGGCTCATGGGTGTGATAGCTTCTTTGCTTGTTTCCAAGCCAAACTTCTTGATTATTTTGTTAATATACTTGGCTTGATTTATAAAGATTCCTTCCTTTGTTTGTTATACTTGTAGTCCAAGGAAGTAGTTGAGTTCACCCATAAGGCTCATTTCAAACTCACCCTACATCAACTCAGCAAATTCTCCACAAAGATTTTCATTAGTTGCACCAAATATGATATCATCAACGTAAATCTGTACAACTAACATATCATTTTCTTTTTTCTTAATGAAAAGAGTTTTGTCAACATTTCCTATTTTTAAAATCATTTTCAAGTAGAAATTTGCTCAGTCTATCATACCAGGCACTAGGTGCTTGTTTCAAACCATATAAAACTTTATTTAGTTTAAACACATGATTTGGAAAAGCATGATTTTCAAAACTTAGTGGTTGTTCTACAAAAACTCATTCAAAAATAAATCCATTTAGAAAAGCACTTTTTACATCCATTTGAAAAAGTTTAAAATTCATGTAACATGCAAATGCAAGAAGTAATCTAATGGCCTCAAGTCTTGCTACAGGTGCATAAGTTTCATCAAAATCAATGCCCTCTTCTTGATTGTATCCTTTAGCTACCAACCTTGCTTTATTTCTTATAACCTTATTATTCTCATCTAATTTGTTCTTATAGACCCATTTGGTTCCTATGATGGGATGGTCCAGAGGTCTACTAACAAGTGTCCAAACATCATTCCTTTCAAACTGGTTTAGTTCTTCATGCATGGCCATCATCCAGTTTGAATCAGTTTCAGCTTCTTCTAAACTATGTGGTTCAATTTGTGAAACGAAGGCTAGGTAGTCATATGCATCTCTATGTGCAGACCTAGTCCTAACACTATAAGAAGGATCACCAATAATTAGATCTTTAAGATGTGAAGTTACATACCTCCATTTCTTTGGTAAATCAGTATGATCCTTACTTACTACTTCATTTCCATCTTGTGTTGGCTTGTCTTATATGCTTAGATCTTCCATCTCCTTTTGTAGTATACCTGTATCGTTGTCTATGCACTCATCTTTTCTAGATAGTGAGGGGTTAGCTTCATCAAAAATAACATGAATTGACTCTTCAACAGTAAGAGTCCTCTTATTAAACACTTTATATGCTTTGCTATGCAGTAAATAACCAAGAAATATGGATTCATCAGATTTTGCATCAAATTTTTCAAGGTTATCTTTACCATTATTCAACACAAAGCATTTACACCCAAAAATATGAAAGTATTTAATATTAGGTTTTCTTCCATTCCAAAGCTCATAGGGGGTTTTCTTTGAAATTGGGCGAATTAAAACACGATTTAATATGTAACAGGCAATGTTCACTGCTTCTGCCCAAAAGTACCTTGGATGATTGCCTTCACACAACATGGTTCAGGCCATTTCTTCCAAAGTCCTGTTCTTTCTCTCTACAACACCATTTTGTTGTGGTGTTCTAGGAGCAAAGAAGTTGTGATCAATGCTGTGCTTAGTGCAATATTCATTAAAACATTGATTTTGGAATTCAGTCCCGTGATCACTTCTTATAGAAATATCAGAAAGATTTTTCTCATTTGAAACCTTTTTATGAAATTTTCAAAATACATCAAACATTTCATCTTTATATGCAAGAAATGATATCCATGTGAATCTAAAAAAGTCATCTAATCACAAGACCATATTTCATACCTCCTAGGCTTGTGGTCATAGTTGATCCAAATAAGTCCATGTGAAGTAGCTCAAGGGGTCTAGTAGTTGAAATAACTTTTTTCGATTTAAAACTCTTCCTAGTTTGTTTGCCTAATTGATAAGCATCACATACATAATCAAAATCTACTTTAAAATGCGGCAAACCTCTAACTAGATTCTTTGAAATTAATTTGGCAATTGTATGCATGCTAGCATGACCTAATCGTCTATACCAAAGTAAACAAGACTCCTTAATCTTAGCATTCATTGCTACTAGACTGGAACTACTAGTTATGGCAAGATCATTTAGATCCACCACATAGATGTTTCCAAGTCTATTACCAATGAATTTGTTGCTAGAGTCAAAAGAGTTTGTTACTATACACATAGATGATTCAAAGATAACCTTGAAGCCTTTATCACAAAGTTAACTAATACTTAGTAAATTATGCTTCAATTTATCTACTAGCAGTACATCTTCAATCAAAGTACAGGGGGTTATTTTGATCTTACCGATTCTGATTATTTTTCCCTTGCCATTATCACCGAAAGTCACCGATCCTCCTTCTTTCATTTGTAGGGTTATAAACTGCTCTTTATTACCTGTCATATACCTTGAACAGCCGCTATCTAGATACCATTGTTTCTTAGTATTCAACACTGCAAGACAATCCTACAAAATAATCAAGAAGTGGTTTTAGGTACCCAAACAGTTCTATATTTCAATGCATCAAACTTAGAATCTTTCAAGGAGTTGCATTGATAAAATTTGTGCCCAAATCTATGACATGCATAGCAAACAATTTTATCATATTTGAACGTTGCGTGCTTTGAAGCTTTATTAGATGCAGAAATGGATATGTTTGGTTTGAAAGATTTTTGAACAGAAATCTTAGGAATGTACTTTAAGCCTTTTGAAACAGAATTAGATGGAAAAGCTTTTTGAGATTTAGCATTTGAAGCTGAAGCTTTTGAAGATACAAATTCTATTGCTAAAATTTTTTTGGCATTTAAAGCATTAAATTTGATTCCAGCTTTGCTTTTTAAATCTCTTTGCTTATTCAGAATTAGCTCAAGCTTTTTAGAACTCAAGGTAAGTTTTTCTACAAGAGGCTTAAGCTTTTCAACCTCCTTTTTCAAATTATTATTCTTGACAACTAAAGCTTTGTTTGTCTTAATTAAAATATTTTTTTTAGTTTCCAAAGCAATAACATTATCAAAAAAGACATTCAGTTCTTTTTGCAAATTGTTACTCTTTTCTGAAATTTCATCCTTGTCTTTTAGTAAAAAGTCATTTTGTTTCTTCAAGGATTTAATTTTCACCCCAACTTTCTTGAATTCAACAAGCAAATCATGAAAGGCAGAATTCAATTCATCATATGTAAATTTAGTTTGAAGCTCAGGGGATGATACCTCATTCTTAAGACCCATTAAACATAAGTTCACAAATTTTGTAGTCTCTTCTTCTTCAATAGATGTGGATGCTTCGATGTCGTTCCATGTCGCTACCATAGCTTTCTTTCTCTTTTTCTTTTTCTTTTTCTTAATATCCTTTTTCAACAAAGGACAGTCTGGTCGAATGTGTCCTAGTTTTTTGCATTCGTAGCACACAGGCACTTCTTTTTCCTTCTCTTTTTCCTTGTCCTTTACTTTGCTGTATTCTTTGTTCTTATGAAATTTCTTATAGTTTCTTCCTTTCTGTCTTCCCAAGAACCTTTTGAACCTCCTAACAACCATAGCAACATCTTCATCTTCCATGTCGCTTTCAGTAGAGGAATAATCTTCTTTCGATTCATCAATATCCTTTCTTGAATCCATAGCAGCTTTAAAGGCAATAGATTTTTTCTTCTTTTGATCATCCTCAGTTTTGTGCTGCATGGTCAGTTCGTGAGTAATGAGAGATTCTAGCAGTTCATCTAGCAGTAAGGTATTCAAATCTTTCGCTTCCTGGATGGCGGTCACTTTTGGATCCCACTTGTCCGGAAGAGATCTTAAGATCTTTTGTACAAGGTCAGCATTGGAATATACCGTACCAAGACTTTTTAAGCCATTAATAATATCAGTGAAGCATGAAAACATGGCAGAGATTGTTTCATTAGGTTCTATTTTAAATAATTCATAATTATGCATAAGAAGATTAATTTTTGAGGACTTCACTTGGGAAGTTCCTTCGTGGGTCACCTCAAGTTTATCCCAAATTTTCTTTATAAAAGAGCATATAGAGATTCGATTAAACTCGTTACTGTCTAAAGCACAATATAGCAAGTTCATTGCTTTGGCATTTAACTCATCCATTTTCATGTCATGTTCGTCCCAATCCTTTTCAGGTTTTGGAATGTCCACTCCATCAATTTTAACCATGGGGATATATGGACCCTTCAAAATGACCTTCCATAAGTAAAAATCAATTGCTTGAATATAAATTCTCATCCTAGCTTTCCAGTATGCATAATTGGTGCCTGTGAAGACTGGAGGTTTATTGGTTGATTGGCCTTCGATCAAGGACGTACTCATTGGATGAGCCATCAATCTTTACTCTAATGTATTCAGAAATACTATTATGATACCAATTGTTACCCAGGTGGCTACCCAAGAGGGGGATGAATTAGGTTTTAAAAAAATTACTGCTGCGGATATGTACTTTTATAAATTATCTTTTCTTAGTGAAAGGTGTTGTGATTACGAATGTAAAGCACAAGTTAAATGGAAAGACAAAGGCAGCAATACAAACACCAAAGATTATAGTGGTTCGGAGCAACCCAGCTCCTACGTCCACTACCCAAGATACCACTTGGAATTTCCACTATATTCACACTCGAATACAGTAAAATTATTTTACAGGCTCACAATCCAAAACCTCTATACTTTGATTTTACTGGGATTACCAAAGAAACCCTACACTCTTTAGTTTTAAACAGGATCACCAAAGAAACCCAACTTGGTTTTAACAGGATCACCAAGAACCCAACACTTGGTTTTTACTATGGTTTTTACTAAGGCTCACCAAGAACCTATTTGGTTTTTCAACCAGGCTCACCAATAATCCAATAATTCAAGAATGAATTGAAAGTAAATGCAACAATAAATGACAAACTCTTGTTATCGGATAGTTGCCACTGTAGCACTAATGAAGCCTTCTTTAACTTCTCTTTAATGCACTTGAGAGGCTTCCTTTCTTTCTTCAATGAATGCTTCAATCTTCATATGGGAGTTGGTGAAGAATGAAGATGCTTTGAATGCTCACTTATACTCTCTTTCTTGTTGGTAGGTTAGATATTCAATAAATCCTTAAATCTTTGAGGAACTTTCTATCTCTTACTTCAAAAAAGTTCGAATTCCTCAAATATATGGTCTTCTATCATTCCAAGGCAGTTTTAGTCATTATAGATTGTTGGGATAGGACATTTGACCATTGGAGCACCTTTTTGCATTCAAAAAAGAATTCTGGAACTAGCCATTGTGTACCTGGAAATGATACTCGAGTCAGCTCGGATACTTCGAGTTGGCTCGGATACTTTGAGTCGGCTTGGATCCTTCGAGTCAGCAGGTCGAGTCACCATTTCTTCAGCAGGGTCGGCACTTTGTCTCAGGATACAAAAACTTCACTCTGGACGAGTCGGCTCTTGACAGTTTGGGTCGGCGCGAACTTCCATCGTTGAAATCATTGAACTCGAGGAGTTGGCTCTCTTCTACTTGGGTCGACTCTTCATCTCAAAATCAAAAATCTTTACTCTGGAGGAGTCGGCTCATTGCAGATCGGGTTGGCTCGCTTTCTCAGGTCTTCAAAATTTGTTCCGGTAGAGTTGGCTTAATTTAGTTAAGGTCGACTTGCTTGGCTATTCTCAGAAAATAATATGAATGGACTATGGATGAGTCAGCTCAGTTCTACTTGAGTCGGCTCGGATTGCTACGTGCCAGAATCCTTAGTGCATGCCATAAGATAGAGTCAGCTCTTCTTCAGGTTGGGTCGGCTCGAGTGACTTCTTCAGAATTTTTACAATTGAACTTAAGAGCACTCTCACCAACACTCTGAAACTTTTGATACAAACCAACTCAAACTAAATTTAAATCATAACATACATAGAAGTAATCCATTTCTTTATGATCTTTCTTAATTTTTTCTTTGGGTTCTTCTATACAAAATTCGATTACAACACAACTCAAAACAAGAAGTATAAATGTAGGAGTTGAAGTTTGAACAAAGAATTCATCCTACAGAAACTTGTAAACCACTTGAAGAGTTATTAGTAAAATATGTGCATGCTCCAATATTTGGTTATCATCAAAATCACTTATGGGGTCAACACTAGGCCACAGGGTTGCTTATAGGCCTACGAGCAAAGATCTAGTTTTTTTTCTTTTCCTTTCCCTCTTGGGATGGGCTTCTCTTTGAGTTTCTCCACCTATTTGGACTTCGTTAGGAGCCGAATCGAGGCATTCAACCCAATAACCTTCACCTCGACTTGATATTCGACCTTCACCTGACCTTAAGAGCTTCTTGAAGGATTTCGCATCCCCATTCCCTAGGACAAATGCCTAATCATAGATGGACAAACATGGGAGTGGAGCCAGGTCACTCAATCTCATCTGTGTCATTTGCTATGCTTATCTCGACTTGAGACCTGCTTAGGGAAGCCTCCTATGGTAATAGGAACTTCACCTTGTGACATCACTTGTCATCTTTCTAAGGCTCTTGTCTCATGCCTGATCTATCTACTACCAGAGCTCCACCTTGCACTGACTCCTGTCTATACCACGGACTCCACCTTACACTGGACTTCCTGTCAAAAAGTAGTGACCTCCTGGTGAGGACACTAGAGCTAGAAAGAGACATCAGATCCCTCCAAGCTCCTAGTGAATCACCAATGAGTAGTTTGTCTTCCTTCAATCATGAGTAATTGAGTCCTTATAATTAATTAAGTCCTGTAATTAAAATTAGTCTACTTTGATTTGCAAATTGGTCAAGTTAGGGATAATTTGATCAAGTTAGGTTTGCTTGGATTGAGTCTTGTAATTAGTCAAGGGGGTTCATAAGTTAGCCAAGTTCAATTGATGGGGCACCAAAGTTCAAGTCAATTGGAAGAAGCCTAGTGGAATGCCAAGTCACCATGCCAGGTCATCATGCCATGTCATCACTTCATGCGATGTCATCATGCCATGCCACATCACCAAGATCCTTGGTCGGCCAACACAAATTCAAAAGGAAAGTTGTCGCCCACTCTCATGAAGATATCATTTGGAGTTCAAATCCAAGAAGGAAGGGCACCTACTTGTGATCCATTCAAATTTCAAAGCCATCTTTATCCTCATCTCATTCTTTCTTGTTGCCCAACATGAAGCCCTCATCTTTGTCGCCAACATAAAGATTCATCTCATTTTGTCACCCAATATGAGAAGTTCAAATGCAAGGGAGCACCTATATACTTTCAAATTCAAAGGAGTTTATCCCATGGAGTCTATTCAAATTCAAAAAGAAGGAGTCCCATTCCAAATTCAAAGATAAGATGGAAGACATCTTTATCTACTTTTCAAATCTACCTTTCAAATTTGAAATGCAAGAAGATCAAGAAGGAGTCCAAGAGGGGTTGATGCCAAGAAGGAGAGAAGAATTGTCGCCCATCCTCTTCTCATTTGGAAGTTTTTTTGTCGCCCACTCCAAGAGAATTTGGCCAAGAGAATTATGATGCTAATTTGGGGACTATTCAACTTCAAATGGGTTTTTATCTATCCTAACAAGGTTTAGTTTGAATTCAAGAAGAAGATTGGAGACCATTTTATCTACACTTATCATGTATTCAAAGGAAGTTTGTTCTTATCATTCTAGCATGTATGTGTTAGGAATAGTGTCCCAAAGCCAATCATCTAGGGTGTAGATGGCTGTGCTATTTTGTAATTATATATGAATTCTTTAAATGAATAAAAGTTATTTTTTTGGCTGTTCCTCTCATGTGCATTTTTCTAAAAAGAACTCTTGTGTGATGGAGTCCTTAGAACTACATTATATTTGATACAGAGAGGATGTATGGTGTGGACACTAGGATCAGACAGAGGCTCCTCAATCCTCTATGGATCTCTGATTAGGGTTTCAATTTATTGGGTCCTATAATAAGGCTTCAAGCCTGAGCATTTTAATTCTGAGTCATGTATTTAGTTCCAATTTTTGTTTTAGCCTTGTACCTTGGCCAATTTGGTCAAGCTAGGTCAATGGGTCCTATATTTAGCTGATTGGTCCAAGCCTAAGTCTACTTGAAGATTGAGCTCAAGCTGGTCTGAAGTTGGAGTGGACACTTGAGTCAAGCCCAGTTGATGGATCAAGTCATCTTCCCCATGCCATAAAAAAATGCCACCTTAGCTCTTGGAGCACCACCTCACTGGCGCCACTTAGTGGAAGGATGCACCACATCATCTTGACACTTGGGCAGCCAAGAGAGAATGGAGGACATCAAAATCAATGCTTGTTGGACACCCATGCTCCAAGCCAACAAACTCCCCATCCCACTCCCCACATCAAGCTCTTTTCCAAAGAAGCTTGGTCGGCCAAGGAAGGTTCTTCAAGACAATGAAGCATCCCATGATTTTTGAAGACATGTTCCTTTCATCCAGCCCCCACATCAAGCCTTCTTCCCAAAGAGTCATGATCGGCCATGGAAGAAAATTAAAGTCAATTGGAAGCCGCCTTGAGTCATGAAGGAATTCAAAATTCGAATGGGGACAACCTCCTCCCTTCCCTCCCCAAATCAAGCTTCTCCAAGTCAAGGTCGGCCTAGCATCATGAATTTCGAATTTCAAGGGATTAAATGCAGATTTTAGGCGCCTCTTGTTTAATGTTTTGTAACTCCTCTCATTTGAATTCAAATGAGACTTAGGTGCTTATAAAAGGAGCCCTAACCTCTTGTAAATTCAATTTTGATGAAATAAAAAAAAGAGTTCAAGTTTTCTTCCATTAGCCCTTGTCTTCTTAGACTAGGAACTCTGTGAGAGAGTACCTTTGTCCTTCGGGACATCGAGGGGTGAGAGGCCCTGATTACCTTCCTCCTTCACAAGCCACTAGTCCATCTTCAAGCTGGGATGCCACCTGGAAGATCCACCTAGATGCCTACCAAGAAGAACCCTCTTCAACCACCATCTTCGATTCCTTTTCTCCTTCCTTTTCACTTTCTTATACCCTTACTTGCTATTTTCTAACCCTTCTCTTGGTTGCTCGCAGGTCCTCCAGGTGCCATGGAGAAAGGATTCGGTCTCCCTTGCCTTCGGACCATCAGATGGAAAGTCGATGAATTCGCAGGGTTGAAGGCTTGATCTTCCAGGCCGCATCCACGAGTATGAGAGAACCCATCATCGAGCGCATCAGAAACTTCAAGGTTTGCATTCCCTGGTATCCTAAGTAGATATTGATTTAGAGCTAAGTCTTGTGGGATTTCTCAATCCCGGGATCCTCTCTTAATCATTGTTTAGGGACTAAACTTGCATGCTAAAAGTATCTTGTTTTTATAGAACCCCTAGATCTAGTCTTTGCACAACTTCGGGAATCAAAAAATCACTTAAAACCTAAAACACCAAAAGAAATCATTTGCATATCCATCTCATCATTAGTATAATCCCGCATCATCTTAGGTCCCACATTAATGTATCGAGTAGTTCTTAAACTGATTCACAACCAAAGGATACATTGTTATAAGATGACAATGTATTAAGCGTAGGTTATTGTATGTCACATTGATTAGTTGTCCTCTTAATCAAAGAGTGTAGAAATACTAATATGACATACAAGTGAATTGTAAGATGTCTCACTTAACATGACCATCTGCGGAGCTTCCTTCTGCCAAAGGGTTTCTCACGAAGGGATATGGGTATATGTGTCCCTCAGACTTGAGATCACCATGGTAGCTTACAAGCAACTCACTGTACTTTGGTACCGGATTACCTAGATTTATAATCCAGTGATGGATGATTTCTGGGTATAATCAAGTACTTGTGGAGCAGTGGTGGATCAAGATGGGATTGACCCCTCTAAATAGTTTGGAGTGAATGACTCACTATGTCTCAATTTAGCAAAACCTTGGCTATGGTAGTTCTTGTGAGGAGTCACAGAACTTGTAAGATTGAGACATGATCTGGATGTACTAAATTAGGGTTGGCAGTCAAACCCTAGGTCATCTTGAGTATTATGATGTCAAAGGGATGAATTATGCGATAACCATATGCTAGAGGTTCTAGAGAGCTGCTCTGCATCTTTGACTTATCCGAATATTGAGTATCATTGCTAGATAATGACTTTCACTAGTACTGAAAATGTTTCAATGCTACCGGCTTAGTGTTAGAACCTATGGGGTCACACACCACTAGGATTTCTACCCGATATAAAGGCTGATCGATGATTGAGAATCGTTTAGCATCACTATGGGGTGAATATGATTGACCATGACCCAAATGTCGATACTTTCATAGGTCAACACTTGGCTATGACGAAGATTTTTCACTAATTCGAATAGTGAATTTTTAGATGACTTATTTACACTATGATTGCAATCTGATGGGTCAAGCCAAATGTGATTTGGCTTAGGATCAAATTAGATTTGATTTGTCATGCTTACTTTTTTTAAAAGATTCAAATTTGAATTTTGAATTCAAATTTTAAATCTTGCCTGAAATTGGCTCCAAGGTTTCTATGGAATGCATTATTTGGAATGCAGTTTTTCTCCCATATAAACCTAGAGCTAATTTGATTCAACCCTTAACCCTCTCCCCCAATCACTCCTCCTTCCATATCTCTCTCCCTCTCTGCTGCTACTATAAATAGGTATCTTTGTAGGGGTAGAAAAGTTAGTTGAGGTTGACTTTTGCTGGGAGGAAGGGAAGGTACCCTAAAAGTGGGGGATTTGAGAGGATTAGGATTTTACGTGTTAGCCTTCCTAGCTATCAAGCTAGGGTTTGGGAAGAAAGAGTTAGTTGGGAATGGTCCCACTTCTACTTCCCCCCCATTGTCCTCCAACCAGATTTTCCTGGTGGCTTCAAGAAAGTCTTGCAGGTCCAAGGAAGGAAAAGATTGGCCTCAAGGATCTTGAGGAGCTAGCACTCCAAGGGAGTTGATTGGGATCAAGCCCTGGTGTGAACTACTCGTAGGGGCCAGACATTTGTGTGGCTCAGCAACTCTTCATCACTTGCATCCAAAGGTCAAAGGTAACATACCCTTTCCTTTTCTTTGCTCTTGATATCTCTACATGTACTTTTATTATGTTGTATCTTGTTGCAGGCAGATTGGTAGATCGACTTGATCGATCTACCAAGTCTTCCACTATGTTGTACTTTAAAATAGTTTTAAAGTATAGTCTGTTTGGCTGCTATGCCTTATAAACTTTCATTGGTATCAAAGCTAGGTTGTTGTAGCATAATAATAGTAGCATGTTAAGATATCATTAGCTTTCCTCACAAAGTACATGAATTAAGGTGGATTTGCCATGGCCGTCCAGTCATAGGAGAGAAGTATGGTTTGAAGGCCATCACTTCCTATTTAATGGGGTTTTCCTATGGCTTGTAGGGATGCCGCTACATCATGACCTTACAAAGAAGAAAGTGAGGGATTTGATAGGTTAAAATAGTTTTAATCTATGGATGTTTGATCTAAAAACTTTGAATAGTTCAAGTAAAATGCATGAATTTGAAGTTACTATTTTCTGCAGACAAAACAGCCTATCTATTCTGTGTTCTAGATGAGCCGACTTGACCCCTGTTTGAGCCGACTCATCTTTGCAAATAGAACAATCTATCAATTTTTTGTTCTGGATGAGCCGAGTCACATTCTGCATGAGTCGACTTGACTAGAAATTCTTGAAACAGTGAATTCAAATTCTATGTGCTTGTAAAATTAGTTTACAATATAAATTAAAATTATTTTGATTTATGAAGATTATTGAACTTAATTAAGAATTAAGTTACCTTGAATAACAAAGTGATCTAGGAATATGATTCAAAGACTCTAAGTCATTTCATAACCTTTAAGGGTCATGGGTTAGCTTCAATTAGGTCCTTAATTAGGTTACACCTAAGTTTAGATGAATGGATTAAATAGAAAACTAATATAATCAAATATTGAATTAGGATTTCTTCTCTATAGATCTCTCTAATAGTTAGATTGATTAGTCCATAAATCTAAATGTACATGATTTGTGGCTCAGTGGTCAGTCCAAGTCTTTAAGCTGGTCTAATTGATATGATGAACCAATTAGTGTCTAAGATAAGTATGGCATTTGATCATGGTTCTATGGAGCCACCTCTTACCTGGCCAACCCAGTTGGTGTCTAAAGCAAGATGGTTAATTGCAGAACCCATCCTATGATCTCACTTACCTGGCCAATATGGTCAATCAGATCTGATTGGGTAGCTTACTGACTCGTGTTAACCCATGTCACCTAAGGTTAATCAGTCTTGACTAATTTTAGGTGCTCATGGATCATTAGTTTTTAAAACCCTCTTTTATGACTAATGTAGTCAGTGGAAGGTTGATCCATGTCTTCTTGTCTATTTCATCTATCACATTAAAGTTAAACCCTCTAAATTATTAGGTCCATAAAAGGATGAAGTTATAGGGACAACTAAGTCCTAGCCATCCAATAAGTGGAATGATAATGGGTCCAATAGTTGGGTGTTCATCAGTAGATCCACGGATTGGGTGTTCATCAGGCTATTGGAATTGCCATTCCAAATATGATGGCTCAGTTCGACTCTCTTAACGATGGTCAGGTGGGCCAGCCAAAGTCGGGCTTGACTATTCGTCGGTTGGAAGCATTGAGTTTTGTCATGTTAATGGTTGGACCAACCGGGACCTTTAATATGAGGCCCAAAGGCTGATTGAAGTGCACCTTGGGGCAAAATCTAAATACTAAAAGTTACTTAGAGAAGTAATCGGTTAAAAAATCTACCTTTAATGTGCATGGGTGGGCCAGCCAAAGTCAGGCTCATGTGTTATCTATTGGATTCTAGTACCCACTGAGGAATTAAAATAATTCATCGAATTGGAGGTAGAGGCTACCAGTTTGAACAAAATAGTGGGAGGGCCTTTAGACTAAATTCCATGTCTTTATGTTAATAATTCATATACACTAATAAGTTTGGTTTTTCATTCAGATGTCTTCCAACTTGTCGCTCCGATCTCTTCTCAATAATGAGAAGCTCAAGGGTCCCAACTTCGATAGCTGGTATCGAAGGCTCAAGATTATCCTGGAGCATGAACGGATCTTATATATGATATCGGATCTGGTGCCTGAAATCCCTGCTCCCAATGCTCGGGGTTCCGTCAGAAATACTTATCAGAAGTGGCTCTCTGATAGGACCACTGTCCGATGCATCATGTTGACAGTAATGAATAACAAGTTCAATCATAAATTTGAGGAAGCCCAGCCGAAGGAGATTCTTTAAAAGTTGAAGGAGTCCTTTGGTACACCAGATGATGTTGAGAGGTACAGGGTCTCTTGTGCTATCTACAACGTGCGGATGTTTGATGGGGCCTCATTCACTGATCATGTATTGTACATGATCGAGATGATTGAGCGCCTGGGTAAGCTCAGATGTCCCTTGCATGAATAGCTGGGGAAAGATGCGATACTGAATTCACTGCCCTCTTCTTATCTAGACTTTCTTGATCATTTTAGAATGAATAAGCCTACAGTTAACTACCACGATCTGTTAGGGTTACTGCAGACTTATAAGAAAGACCACCAACTCAATAAAGGGGTGGTAAATCTAGTGGGAGGATCCTCTACAGGGCGTCGTCCCTTTAAGAAAGGGAAAAAGAGAAATAAAGGAAAGAAGGTGCAAAATGCTTCTGGGCCTAGTTAGGTCAAGAAGGTGAAGGCTGAGAAGAGCCAGGCAGAGTGCTTCTTCTGTAAGAAGCAGGGTCATTGGAAGAGGAATTATCCTCTTTATATTGCATCCCTTGACCCAAATAGGTCCAAGAAGAGGAAGCAGCAGGGCAGTGCTGGATAAGGTATTTATATGATAATACCTTGTAGTTTCTCTATCTACGATACTACTAACTAGGTATTGGATACCGGAAGTCCAATTCATATTTACAATTTTTTGTAGGGACTTCAACTTAGTAGGAGATTCGATGACGGTGAGAGATTCTTGAACATGGGAAATGGAAGCCAAGTTCCAGTCCTGGTGTTGGGAGCCCTCAAATTAGTTTTCGAGTCTTGTATAATCATTTTGAATGAGTGTCATTATTGTCTGTCTTTCATCCTGAATATCATTTCTGTAGGCCAATTGGCCATGTATGGTCATGAACTATCAATAAAGAATGACATTTACAAAATTATTTGGAATGGTTCTGTTGTGATAAATAGATACATGAACAATCGCATTTATATACTATCATGACCTATTAATATAGTGTACATATCTAGCAAATGCCCTAGGATAGATAATATCAGCGATGCATATCTATGGCATTGTAGGCTCGGTCATATTAACAAGAACAGGATAAACATGTTGAAAAGTGAAGGTCTTCTCGAGATCAGTGAATGTGATTCACTACCAACTTGTGAGTCCTATCTTCTTGGAAAGATGACAAGATCACCTTTTACTGCAAAAGGTGAATGAGCCAAAGAAATTCTAAGTCTGGTACATACTAATGTATGCAGACCTATGAATATTAGTGCCAGAGATGGGTACAATTATTTCATTACATTTACAGACGACCTTTCAAGGTATGGCTATGTCTTCTTAACAAGACATAAATCTAAATTATTTAAAATGTTCAAACGATATCATAATAAAGTAGAAAAAAATTGGAAAGTATATCAAAACCCTTTGATCAGATCGAGGTGGTGAATATCTTTCCAGTGATTTTCTAACATATCTTGAAGAGAATGGGATTCTCTCTCAATGGATACCTCCAAGGACACCTTAATTAAATGGAGTGTCTGAAAGGAGGAATCGAACCCTGTTTGACATTCGGTCCATGATGGACTTTGCTTTTCTACCGCTATCCTTTTGAGGATGCGCTCTAAAGTTAGCCTATTACCTTTTAAATAGGATTCCGAGTAAGTCTATTAGCAAAACTTTATATGAGATATGGACTGGACGTAAGCTGACACTCGCACACCTTCGGGTCTGGGGTTGTCCAGATTATGTCAAATGATTGGAAATGGATAAGCTTGGATCTATATCTGATCGGTGCCTATTTGTTGGGTATCCAAAAGAGTCTAAGGGATACTACTTCTACTTGGCTGAGGAACAAAAGTTGTTCGTCAGTCTTAGAGCTATCTTTCTAAAAAGGAGTTTTTTGTTGAAGGAACTATAGCCACTAAGATTGAACTTAGTGAAGTTTAACAAGTAGAAGAACCAACATACTAAAGGGACAACATAGAACCAGTTGTGATTAGATCACACCCAGAGCCTACATAGGAACCATTAAGAAGATTTGATAGGGTACCACATCAACTGGATAGATACTGAGAGGGACACGGATGCGATGCAGTACTAAAGGTTGATTTAAATTTTATGTTAATCGAGAGCAAATGTTCATTAACCTAACAGCCTATTAAACAATACATTAAAAGAATATATAGCAAGCAACAAAATACTGGATTACATCACCCGCATGCATACCTAACAAAATAATTAATTAGATGGATCACGGCGATTGAGAAACCATCCTAGATTAGGTTCCTACTTTCTAACATCAGATCTAGAGGAAGGGAAAGGGATTTTGAGTTACCGATACGCTTAGAAACCTCCTTTGACGATGATCTAGATCACTGCACTCTAGAGTTGAAGAATCGGACTCCAAACTGATCGCTCCTGGCATCCGGATTCTTATCGAACTGATTCCAAAGCATGGACGCCGATCTTCAGAGACTGATCTCAAGAGAATCTTCCAAAAAAAACACCAAAAATAGCAATTAAATGTTGAAAATCAAAAGCTAGAAGGAAGGCTGGAACCAGGGTTGTTGGTTCTCCCGGGGATCTTCTTCTTTGGTTGGCTTATAGGATCTCTTCAAAACATTGGATGAAGGCCTTGAAGAGACTTGAGGATCAGATCTGATGGAGGGATTGGATGGATAAACAGGACATCGCACCCCGGTAGAACTTGGACGTCGCACCCAAGTGTTCTAGGCGTCACACCTAGCACCTATCAGCCGTCGCAGCTAGAAAGGAATTGGAAGAAGAACTCGGCAGAGTTTCATTTCATTTCATCAAATATTCATTTTTTTACAAGGAGGAAGGTGTAGGGGTATTTATAGAACCCTAACCAGAGAAGTGAGGGACTCAAATATAAGAGTTTCATTACAACTTTAGACTTCAAGTTTACATTACCTGGACTCCTGCTGGATGAAAAAAAATGGACTCCTATCCATAGTTGGCGCCAAGATGAGACTTTGATGGAGGGTCATGATCGCTTCTGGGTTGGTCATGATGATTGGACTCCAATGTCTTGATAATGTATTCTTCTAAAGCAACTTGGACTCTTCAGTCTAGATTGGAGAGAACTATAGAGTCCTGCTGAAATTCTAGAATCCTTGAAGCTTGAATAGTTAGCAGCTTATTTGAATGGAATGCTAGGAACCCTTGGACCTCCAACACTATGTGAGAAAAAATTTTCTAACTCCTTTGAATGCTTGGCCGACTTCTCACTTTGACGTGAAATATTATGAGTAGAAGGGTACCATCTGGGAGAAGTCATTCACAATTACTCCTCTTAAAAACTTTGTGTGCCTTTCTTCATGGGCCGACCAAAAGAAATTGTCTTGATGAGTGTAGCTTGTCCAAATTTAAGTTGTAGGCCATGGGTCATTGTCCCCCTAGTGATGTGACAATAGTAGTCTTGAAATCATACAAAGTTGACATGCAAAATAGGCTAGCATATGACATGAGCTTGTGCTAGCACATGGGTCACATGGGCTTGTCTTGAACTAGCATATTGGTCTTGATTTGAGTCACATAGGTATTATAATTGGTCTCCCCTATAATACAAGACTCAACAACTAATTTTTATAGGACTCAATAAATAACTAAAGTCCTATTTGATCAATTGGAACCCAATTTGATCAAAAGGGAAAGACATGTAAATATGTAGTTCAACTTGGTAAAAGGAGTTTAGCCTAAAAGGCTAAATAAATAAAATCCTAATTCCAGTTGGTAAAAGGGGCTAACCCTAACTATTCTAAAATAAAAAAAATTAAAATAAATTATTTACATGGATAAAAGGGTTGGGTCCAGGGTTTCATTCATAGGTGATCCACAAGGATGTGGGTTCAACCTGTCGATATTTTCGGGCCCTAGTGTCCTCACCAATTCCCCCAGGTGGGAGGAACTCGACCCCATCGAGTAAGGGTTAGACTGGCTCAAGTACTTCTCTAGCAAGTCTGGGGCGATCTTCTGTAGATCCTCCCAAGTTATCCAAGTATCATCAGACTTGGGATGTCCTTGCCAACGAACCACGTATCACTGGTAGTCCTTATTCCGGGTAACAATCATCTAGTCATCCAGAATTCATTCAACCCTGTCTCTCCGATTTGTGGATTTGGCTATTGGACACTCATGGGTTGGTTCGCTCTCAAGAACAGGATCAGGCCCAAAAGGCTCACTAGGTAGCAACATCGACTCCCTATACTCTACAAGATCTGATATGTTGAAAGTTAAACTTGTACCCAAATCTAAAGGTAGGTCTATCTCATAGGCATTAGGTCCAAACTTATCAATTATTTTATAAGGTCCCGCACTTCGGGCATGTAACTTTTTGACAGTTCCGGATGAAAATTGTTCAGGCCTGAGCCTGATCATAACTTGGTCCCCTACTTTAAACTCTTTGAACCTTTTGCTTAAATTAGCCGTTCATGCATATGAATCATTGCTCTCTTTAACTTTCTTATTTTTTTCTTGATGCAAGTTCTTTATATGCTGTGCAAAAGACTCAGCTGACTCAGATATACGTGCATGAATAGGTAAGGGAATCAGATCTAATGGCTTCCTAGGCTTGTATCCATGAACGATTTCAAATAGGCTCTTCCCTGTAGATCTGTTGACTGAGTTATTATAAGCAAACTCCACTCTTGATAACAATAGATCCCAATTAGCAGTTTTTTCTCCCACTAAACTCCGATTTACTACCTCAGTTTGGCCATCTGTTTGGGGGTGGTAGGCAGTAGAATACTTCAATTTGGTTCCTAGCATATGCTATGAGGTTTTCCAAAAGTAGCAAGTAAACCTAACATCTCAGTCCGACACAATGGTCTTAGGCAATCCATGTAACCTAACCACTTCGTTCAAGAATAATTTGGCCACTCTAGACGCATTATAAGTTTGGGAACATGGGATGAAATGGGCCATCTTAGAAAACCTATCTACTACCATGAAGATAGAATCATGTTTCCTAGCAATTTTAGGTAATCCTAAGACAAAGTCCATACTCAAGTCTTGCCTGAGCAATCTGGGACGGGGAGTGGGGTATATAGTCCAGTGTTCTGTCTAGGTTGCTTAGCTACAGCACAAGTCCTACACTGGGCTACCACTTGGGCAATGTTTTTCTTTAGACTTGGCCAATAAAACTCATCCTCTACAGCCAAGAAAGTTTTATTACACCCAAAGTGTCCTGCTAAACCTCCTGCATGTATCTCCCAAATAAGAAAGTCTCTAAGTGATGTCTTGGGAACACACAACCTATTTTCCTTGAACAAATAACCATCCCTTAAGACATACTCACTAAATTCAGTGGATAGCCCTAGCTTCACTGATTCATAAATCTTCCCAAAATCCGGACAAAATTCATATTCTTTCTTTAATCATTCAAATCCGACTACTTCGGTACTCACACAATTCAGCAACATTATTCTCCTACTAAGTGCATCAGCTACCATATTCTCACTTCCAGCATGGTGCTTTAAGACAAAAGTATAGGCTTGTATAAATTTGACCCACTTGCCATGTCTAGGGTTTAACTTTTTTTGAGAATTTAGGAAGCGAAGTGCTTCGTGATCAGAGTAGAGAACGAATTCTTGTGGTAGCAAGTAATGCCTCTAATATCTAAGAGCTTGTACTACCGCATACAACTCTTTATCATATGTAGAATATTTCAACTTGGCATCACTCAATTTCTCACTAAAATAGGCAATAGGATGATTTTCCTGACTTAATATCCCTCCTATTCCTACGCCTGATGCATCACAGGCAACCTCAAAGACTTTGGTGAAGTCGGGTAACCTTAGAACTGGTGCCTTAGTCATTCTATCTTTGATCTCTAGGAAGGCTTTATGGGCAGCTCTAGTCCAGTCGAATTTGCCCTTCCTAATGCAGTCGGTGATCGGAGCAACAATCATGCTAAACCCTCTGCTAAATCTCCTATATAAGGTAGCTAACCCGTGGAAACTTCGAACGTCATGAACATTCCTAGGAATAGGCCACTCAACTATAGATTTCACTTTCTCAAGGTCGGCGGTTACTCCTTCTGGTGTTACTACAAAATCTAAGAAGATGATTCTGGTTGACATGAAGCTACATTTCTTAAGGTTTGCAAACAAAGCTTCCTTCCTAAGGACCTAGCAAATTTGACGGAGGTGGTCTAAGTGATCTTCCCTAGTCTTGCTGTATACGAGGATATCATCAAAATATATGACCATGAATTTTCTAATAAATGATCATAACACCTGAGTCATAACCCTCATAAATGTACTTGGGGTGTTTGATAATCCAAAGGGCATCACCAACCACTCATATAGGCCATCTTTGATCTTGAAAGCCATTTTCCACTCATCCCCGATTCTAATTCTCACCTGATGGTAGCCACTTTTTAAATCAATTTTTGAAAAGATGGTCGATCCGACCATCATGTCTAGCATGTCATCGAGTCGAGATATGGGAAACTGATACTTTATCGTAATCTTGTTAATAGCCCGGCTATCTATGCACATCCTCCAACTGCCATCCTTTTTTAGGAGTCAAAAGTGCTGGGACAGCACAAGGACTCAAACTCTCCCTAATAAATTCCTTTTTCATAAGATCCCCTACTTGTCGTTGTAGCTCCTGATGTTCCATAGGGTTCATCCTATAATGTGGGAGGTTTGGCAATGTGGCTCATGGTACTAAATCAATTGCATGTTGAATATCTCTTAATGGTGGCAATTGATCCAGTAAATCTTCAGGGTAGACATCTTTGAATTCCTCTAATAAATCTAGGATCTCCTTAGGGTATTCTAGTTTTGGTTGATCCTGAGCTTCCTTGGTAACTAAAATCCAAACTGGTTACCCTCTATCGATTTCTCGTTTTAACTCCTTTGCAGAGATCAAATTCAGATTAGACTCTTTTTCCTTTAAGTGACTTGACCCTCTCTTAGCATTGTTCTTTGGTGGGGTCGCATTAATCACTATGCTCTTTCCTAGATGGTGAAATGCACACGAGTTCGATCGTCCAAACATGGTGGCATCGTGGTCATACAACCAAGGTCTTCCTAAAATGATGTTGCTAACCCCCATCGGAAGAACATCGAACCAGACTCTTTCTTGGTAGGATTGTACCTGAATTGTAACCTGGCATCGCAACCGGATGGAAATGTTGGTTGCGTTGATCCAGGATACCTTATAGAGGGTCGGGTGTGGAACAGTTGGTAAGTCTAGGCTCTTAACTACATTAGTAGAAATTGCATTGGCACAACTCCCACTATCAATTATGACCTTACATACCTTATCCCCTATTTTAATAAAGGTCTGTAGGATATTAGTCCTACGCCAATCCTCATTCCTCTTAGTTTGAGTCAGGATGCATCTGACCACTCCTAATCGGTCTAAGTCTAAGATCTCTTCCTCCTCCTCATATTCCTCCACTAACTCCACTTTAGCCTCATAAACCTCTTCCTCACAAAGGTCACTAATCTCAGGGTCCTCTACTTCAGGTTCCCCTATATGTAAGGCTCGTGATGGATATTGGGCAGCATAATGACCAGTCTGATTACACTTAAAGCATACTGGGATTTGGTTTCGATCCTTCTGAACCATAGGAGCCTTACCCTTGTCATCTCTATGAATGGGTTGGGGATTGGGTCTAGGTCGATTTGTAGGGAATCGGTTCTGATTTGGCCTATTTCCAGGGGCATTAAATCTAGATGAATCAGATTGATAGGTAGGTTTCCCTGGAAATCTCTCAGTATCCCTAGCAACCTAATAGGCATGTTCTAAATTATTCATTTCTCTTAGAATCAGTTCCCTCTTAATGTCCTCATTCAGGCCTGCTCTAAACCTAGACAAAGTAACCGACTCAGACTCGGACACACCACACCGCATAACATACTTATCAAAATGGCTATGTATTTGGACACAGTCTGATTTCCTTGGGTCATCTTCTGCCACTGATCTAAAAGCCTTTGTTCATAGGAGAATGGTAGGTATTTGGCCCTTAATTTGAGTTTCATGTCCTCCCATGTAGCTATATGTGGGTCTCTTCTCTGTCGGCTTAACCTTTCCACATTACCCCAATACAGTTGTGCTTATCGGATCAACCTAAACTTAGCAAATTTGACCTTACACTCTTCCGACATGGTGTACCATTCGAAGTACTGATCCATATCACTTTCCCAATCAGAGTACATCTTGGGATCTAAAGTACCATCGAATATGGGGGCTTCTAATCTGATACTCCTAAGGGCTCATGCTTCCTGATCATCTATGTCATACTGCTGCCTCCTAGGAAAAGGATCAGGTGTAACCTCTCTACGTTGGGCTCGATGCCTTGGAATTGGATCAAGTATGGCCTCTCTACGTTGGGCTTGATGTCTAGGGATTGGATCATGTGTAAGTTTTGGAAGCTAGGGTCCTGGACCATACTATGGGGTAAATTCCAGTGGTGTAGGGTCAGGTTGAGACACATGGGATCCTTCTAATGAACATATTCTTTCATTCATTTGATCAAACCTCTGGTCGACTCTAGCACTAAACTACCTCTGTTCAGCACTAAGCTGCCTCATTTCCTCAGTCAAAGATCTCATGAAAGTTTCCATCGTAGGGTCCATGGATGTACTAGGTTGGTCCTGGGGGACCTGGTATGGGGTTCCTGACCTAGTAGTCATGCAAGGACACAATGCACTCAAACAAACCTAATCAACAATGGATAGCTAGACCTAGAGTCCAAACTATATGCCTAATCAAGGTGGCAAGCTAGTCTGAAGTAACTCAAGACTTGGCCAGGCAGGTGTAAGGGGAGTGTAGGTTCCTGATTGCCAATCCTACACACCAATCAGAGATTGGCTAGATAGGCAGACCAGCTCACTTGCCCTTCAAGACGTAATCCCTGAACCACCGTTCTAGACACCAAGAAATGGGCACACACAGATTTAGTTGACACGCTTGAATTGACACTAACTCTGACCCGACCAATTGGTGTCCCTAAGCTCAATAGAGCAATTAGGTTTCAAACAATTTTAATTAGGGCTTGGGCTCGAATGCAAAGTGGGTGGTTTTGGGTTAGGGAAAGGTTATGAACTCCTCCCCCTATGTTATATTGTATGCCCTTAAAAATCAATTAGAAAATGAATGCAACAAGCAACTAGTAAAACTAAACCCTAATGATTTTTTTTATTTTTTGGGTAGAACCTGTTCTCAGACCAAAACAGAGAACTGTAGTTTTTACAAAAAACTATAAATTATAAAAAAAATTATTAAAAATACTTTGAATTTCAAGAAAGCTAACAAAATAAATTTCATATTTTTTTGATTTTTATACTTGTAGAAACAATTAAAATAACAAAGTATATACTGGAAGGCTGAGATGCAGAATTTAACTAAATGCAAGATTAACCTAATCTAAACCGTGCTCTGATACCAAATTTGACGTGAGACATGGATGCAATGCAGTACAAAAGGTTGATTTTAATTTTATGTTAATCGAGAGCAAATGTTCATTAACCTAACAGCCTATTAAAATACATTAAAAGAATCTATAGCAAGCAACTAAATACTGGATTACATCACCCGCATGCATTCCTAACAAAATAATTAATTAGATGGATCACGATGATTGAGAAACCACCCTAGATTAGATTCCTACTTTCTAACATCAGATATAGAGGAAGGAAAGGGATTTTGAGTTACTGATATGCTTAGAAACCTCCTCTGATGAAGATCTGGATCACTGCACTCTAGGGTTGAAGAATTGACTCCAAGTTGATCACTCCTGGCATTCGGATTCCGATCGAACTGATTCCAAAGCATGGATGCCGATCTTCAGAGATGAATCTCAAGAGAATTTGCTAAAAAATACATTAAAAATAGTAATTAAATGTTGGAAATCAAAAGCTAGAAGGAAGGCTGGAACCAAGGTTGTTGGTTCTCCCGGGGATCTTCTTCTTTGGTTGGCTTCTAGGATCTCTTCAAAACATTGGATGAAGGCCTTGAAGAGACTTAGGGATCAGATCTGATGGAGGGATTGGATGGATAAACAAGGCATCGCATCCCGGTAGAACTTGGACGTCGCACCCAAGTGTTCTAGGCATCACACCTAGCACCTATCAGCCGTCGCAGCTAGAAAGAAATTGGAAGAAGAACTCAGTAGAGTTTCATTTCATTTCATCAAATATTCATTTTTTTACAAGGGAAAAGGTGTAGGGGTATTTATAGAACCCTAACTAGAGAAGTGAGGGACTCAAATACAAGAGTTTCATTACAACTCTAGACATCAAGTTTACATTGCCTGGACTCCTGCTGGATGAAAAAAAATGGACTCCTATCCATAGTTGGCGCCAAGATGAGACTTTGATGGAGGGTCATGATCGCTTCTGGGTTGGTCATGATGATTGGACTCCAGTGTCTTGATAATTTATTCTTCTAGAGCTGTTTGGACTCTTCAGTCTGGATTGGAGAGAACTCTAGAGTCCTACTGAAATTCTAGAATCCTTGAAGCTTGAACAGTTAGCAGCTTATTTGAATGGAATGCTAGGAACCCTTGGACCTCCAACACTATGTGAGAAAAAATTTCCAAACTCCTTTGAATGCTTGGCTGACTTCTCACTTTGGCATAAAATATTATGAGTAGAAGGGCACCATCTGGGAGAAGACCTTCACAATTACTCCTCTTAAAAACTTTGTGTGCCTTTCTTCATGGGCCGACCAAAAGAAATTATCTTGATGAGTGTAGCTTGTTCAAATTTAAGTGGTAGGCCATGGGTTATTGTCCCCCTGGTGACGTGAAAATAGTAGTCCTAAAATCATGCAAAGTTGACATGCAAAATAGGCTAGCATATGACAAGAGCTTGTGCTAGCACATGGGTCACATGGGCTTGTCTTGAACTAGCACATAGGTCTTGATTTGAGTCACATAGGTATTATAATTGGTCTTCCCTGTAATACAAGACTCAATAACTAATTTTTACAGGACTTAATAAATAACTAAAGTCTTATTTGATCAATTGGAATCCAATTTGATCAAAAGGGCAAGACATGTAAATACGTAGTTCAACTTGGTAAAAGGGGTTTAGCCTAAAAGGCTAAATAAATAAAATCCTAATTCCAGTTGGTAAAAGAGGCTAACCCTAACTAATCCAAAATAACAAAAATTAAAATAAATTATTTATATGGATAAAAGGGTTGGATCCAGGATTTCATTCATAGGTGATCCACAAGGATGTGGGTTCAACCTGTCGATATTTTCGAGCCCTGGTGTCCTCACCAGATACCATGGTTTCTTGGTCCGGGATGGTGATCCCATTAAACTCGATGAGAACAATAACGACCTGATCACCTATATGGATGCAATGTAGAGGTCATACTCTTAGAAATGGCTAAGAGCCATGAGATTCAAAATGGAGTCTGTGGAAATCAATAATGTATGGACATTGGTTGATCCACCTGAGGAGATAAAATCCATTGGATGCAAATGGGTTTTTAAAAGAAAAAGGGGTGTAGATGGGTAGGCAGAGACCTATAAAGCCTGTCTGGTTGCCAAGGGATATCATCAATGTTATAGTATTGACTATGATGAGACGTTCTCTCCTGTGGCAATGCTCAAATCCATTCGAATCATACTTGCTTTAGTGGCACACTTTGACTATGAAATCTGGCAAATGGATGTCCGAATTGCTTTTCTACATGGTGAGCGGAGGAGGAGGTGTATATGATACAACCCGAGGGGTTCATATCCATAGACGAGTCAAAGGTGTGCAAGCTTCAAAGGTCATCTATGGACTGAAGCAAGCATCTCAGAGTTAGAACATGCAATTTGATAAGTATATCAAGTCATATGGCTTTATTAGGACCGGAGAAGAACCTTGCATTTATAAATGGGCTAATGGTTCTGTAATTATATTCCTTATGTTGTATGTCGATGACATTCTCTTAATCAAAAATGACATCCCAGCATGACAAGGAATAAAGGTATGGTTGTCATCCCAGTTCTCTATGAAGGACTTGGGTGAAGCCTCTTACATATTGGGTATGAAGATCTATAGAGATAAATCTAAGAGGCTTCTAAGACTATCCCAGTCTACGTACATTGATACTATGCTGAAGCGGTTTAGCATGAAGAATTACAAGAAAGGGTATCTCCCCATAGGCCTTGGAATTACTCTCTCCAAAAGGTATTATGCGATAACTCCTGAGGAGAGAGAGCATATGAGCAGAATCCCATATGCTTCGATAGTTGGTTCTATCATGTATGCCATGACATGTACTAGACCAGACATGGCATACTCACTAGGCATAGTGAGCAGATACCAGTCTAACCCAGGTGAAGCTCATTGGAAAGTGGTGAAGACCATCCTTAAGTTTTTGCGAAATACTAAGGACCAATGGATGATATATGGAGAACCTAACTTGAAACTTATGGGATATACTGACTCCAGTTTCTAGTCAGATAGGGATGACAGCAAGAGTGTGTCAGGGTTTATCTTTACCCTAAATGGGAGAGCGATATGCTGGAAAAGTTCCAAGTAGCCTACTATTGCATACTCAGTATGCGAAGCAGAATACATCGCAACATCAGATGCAGCAAAGGAAGCTGTGTGGTTGCAGAAGTTCTTAGACGAGCTGGGAGTGGCACCTTCCCTGGATGGTCCTATTCTGGTATATTATGACAGCACTGGAGCCATTGCTCAAGCCAAAGACCTGAAGTCCCATCACCATACCAAACACATTCTATGGTGCTATCACCTTATGTGAGAAATCACGGAATGAGGTGACATCAACCTTCAGAAGATCGATGGAAAGGAGAACCTGGCCGCCCCCTTCACTAAAGCCATCGAAGTTCAAGAGTTCAACAATTGTAAATAAAAAATAAGAATAAGATTTTGTACTGATGGGCTTTAGTACAAGTGGGAGTTGTTGGAAATAGTATCCCAAAGCCAATCATTTATGGTGTAGATGGTTGTGCTATTTTATAACTGTATATGAATTCTTTAAATGAATAAAAGTTATTTTTTTGGCTGTTCATCACATGTGCATTTTCCTGAAAACAATTCTTGTGTGATGGAGTCCTTAGAACTATATTATATTTGATATAGAGAGAATGTATCAAGTAGTTCTTAAACTGGTTCACAACCAAAAGATACATTATTATACGACGACGATGTATCAAGCATAGGTTGTTGTATGTCACATTAGTTGGTTGTCCTCTAAACCAAGGAGTATAAAGACACTGATATGACATACAGGTAAAATGTATGACGTCTCACTGAACGTGACCATCTACGGAGCTTCCTTCTACCAAAGGGTTGCTCGTGAAGGAATATGGATATATGTGTCCCTCAGACCTAAGGTCACCATGGTAGCTTGCCAGCAACTCACTATACTTTGGTACCGAACTATCTGGATTTCTAATCTAGTGATGGAAGGTTTCTGGGTACAATCAAGTACTTGTGGAGCAGTGGTGGATCAAGATGGGATTGACCCCTCCAAATGGTTTGGAGTGAATGACTCACTATATCTCAATTTAGCAAAATCATGGCAAGGGTAGTTCTTGTAAGGAGTCACAAAACTTGTAAGGTTGAGACATGATCTAGATGTACTAAATTAAGGTTGGCAATCAAATCCTAGCTCATCCTGAGTATTATGAGATCAGAGGGATGAATTATTCGGTAACCATATGTCAAAGGTTCTAGAGAGTTGCTCTGCATCTTCGACTTATCCGAATGTTGGGTATCATTGCTAGATGATGACTTTGACTGGTACTGAAAATGTTTCAGTGCTACCGGCTTAGTATTCGAACCTATGGGATCAATATGATTGACCATGACCCAAATATCGACACTTTCATAAGTCGACACTTGCCTGTGATGAGGATTTTTCACTAATTCGATTAGTGAATTTTTGGAGGACTTATTTGCAATATGATTGCAACCTGATGGGTCAAGCCAAATGTGATTTGGCTTAGGATCAAATTAGATTTGATTTGTCATTCTCACTTTCCTTTAAAAGATTCAAATTTGAATTTTGAATACAAATTTCAAATCTTGGCTGAAATTGGCTCCAAGATTTTTATGGAATGCAGTTTTTCTCCCATATAAACCTAGAGCTAATTTGGTTCAACCCTTAACCATCTCCCCCAATCACTCCTCCTTCCATATCTCTCTCCCTCTTTGCTGCTACTATAAATAGATGTCTTTGTAGGGGCAACAAAGTTAGTTGAGGTTGACTTTTGCTGGGAGGAAGGGAAGGTATCCTAATAGTTGGGTTTGAGAGGATTAGGGTTTTGGGTGTGAGCCTTCCTAGCTATCAAGCTAGGGTTTGGAAAGAAAGAGTTAGTTGGGAAGGGTTCCACTTCTACTTCCCCCCCATTGTCCGCCAACCAGATTTTCTCGATGGCTTCAAGAAAGTCTTGCGGGTCCAAGGAAGGAAAAGTTTGTCCTTAAGGATCCTGAGGAGCTAGCACTCCAAGGAAGTTGATTAGGATCTAGCCCTGGTGTGAACTATCCATAAAGGCCAGACATTTGTGTGGCTCAGCGGCTTTTCATCACCTGCATCCAAAGGTCAAAGGTAATGTATCCTTTCCATTTCTTTGCTCTTAATATCTCTACATGCACTTTTATTATGTCTGTTCCTGTTGCAGGCAGATTGGTAGATTGACTTGATCAATCTACCAAGTCTTCTGTTGTACTCTACTTTAAAATAGTTTTAAAATATAGTTCATCTACCTGCTATAAATACCACTCTATCCTCCCCTTGTATGATTATTATTATTGATGAATGAAATTGTTATTTTTTAACTTTGCTGTGAAGGCATTGTGAGTGGATGTGAAGTCCATTGGGTGTGAAGTCCTTGGGTGTGAAGCCCTAGCTATCTTCATTGGGCAAGAAGTCCAAACTACCTTCCAACCATCAACCACCAACCCATCAAGATCCAAGATGCCATCAATCCTCCCTCTTTCCTTCTAATCATCCAATCTTTCATTGTTTTCTCATCCTTCCAAATCTTAATTGGTTATTCTTTTGTAAGATCCCTGGTGTTCCCGATCTAAAGTGAAGGTTTTCCTTGCTTTAGAACCGCCAATGTTGGAGATCTACAACTCAAGAGCGACAGTCTTTGATTTCGATCGCGAATCCTAGAGTGCAGAAATCATATCTACAAAGAAGAGGAATAGAAATGGTTGTTGTTAAGTAAATCCCATCTTAACTATCTAAATCTGATTCTTGAAGTTTGTTTGTCCTAGTTTAGGTAAATCTTGATCACCAGATCCATGTTTCTTAATCCGATTGCATGTGATTTCATTGCGGGTAGTTTAGTAGTTTTCTGATAAACCTTCTTTATTAGATCTTTGATATCTTCACATAAGTTTGCTGCTATGTTTTGATCATTGCTCATTCAATTAAAATAAGTTCTTCATTATTAGATTGGCATTTCATCCATCCCATATCACCTCCATGCTTCTTTTCCTATAAAATGACCCTACTACTATGCAAGACCTTCAGGACTCCATCACCGACTCTTTATGTGTAGCCGTTTAAGGAAGTTTGCTGAGAAATATTAGATTCCTATGAAAATTGGGTATGCATTGGACCTTACCCAATTTCTTTACTATCCCATCATCTATCTTCAAGATGACTATCTTGACATCCATGATCACATAACTCAATCTATTTGGCAAGTGGACAGCACCCTCTCTACTTTCTAGAGAGTCGAACAACTCCTCTCTATAATAAATGTGATATGGATATGCAAAGTCTAAAATCTATTGAGAAGAAGGGAATACTTGGTCGAATACCATGTATACATCACTGATATATCCATTATCACTACCACCATTGTAGCAGCCCTCATCTGATTTTTAAGCTGTAGGGATCTCTGACATGATGCCCTAGCTTATTGCATCGAAAGCATCTTTTGACTTGGACTGCCCATCTCATGATCCTCTATTACTCTGCCTTCTATCGCTTACTCCTCCAGAAACTACCAATGCTAAGTTTTCATCTAAACTCGAAGCTTGATTCTCCAGCTTGAGAACCTTATTTTGGAGTAAAGACGAGATGACTCCCTTCATCTTGATGGTGCTCTTTCCCACTAGAAGAGCAGTCACCAAGGACTCGAAAGACTGGAGTAGGGATGAAAGCAAGACTAGCACCATGGCCTTCTCCTTAACATTTTCACCAATACTGAGTAGATCGATGAGGATCCACTGGAAGTTATTTAGGTGCTCCTGCATGCTCTACCCCTTAGTTATTTGTAGTTGGTAGAGCTACTTTCAAAAGAATAACAAGTTAGTGAGGGACTTCATCGTATACAGCTCCTCGAGCTTCATCCATAATGCCATTGGGAAAGTCTCCTATAGTACATAGATCACCACCTAGTCCATTAGGTACAAGCAGATCATACTTACTACTACTATTTGGTGCCACCTCCAAGTCTTCTCTTCCATGACGCTAGTCTTTCTTTGTATAAGAGAGCATCGATCAACCCCTGCTACATAAGCACATCTTTCACCTTCGCTTGCTAAAGGAAGAAATTGCTCTTCTCATTGAACTGACCGATCTCAAATTTGATTGTGCCTGTCCTCCCATCTTCTTGATCTAAATCAATCATGGACAACCAAAGCTCTAATACCAGTTGTTATGGTATCAACTTATTTTGATAATAGTTGTTGGGGTATCAACTTACTCTGATATCACTTTTTGAAGAACTGCTCATGCAGAATATGGAACCCATTTTCAGGATCATGATTGTTGATGTCAATGCCACAGGAGAAAGAAGAAGAAATAAAGTAAAAATACAAGATACATTTAAATGGACATGCAAGGTTTCATTATGAAAAAAATAAGTTACAAGATTGGAAACTTTCACTCTTAACCTCGTATAAGTCTCTTTAAGAAACTCCAAAATCCCTCGCACAAGCTCTCAACCCACAACCCCTGTAGACTTTCTAAAAATTCTTCACTACTCTTTTGATCCTCATACATAGCCTGCTCCTCTATCCATAGTTTTATAGCTACTACTACAAAAGCATCTCACCAGGAGTTTAACGGTCTAACTAGGTCCAAATCAAAGTCCTGTAGGGTTCATAATTCATGTTTGATTGTTGGACTACTTGTAACCATCGATCAACCTCGATCACATCAAAAATCATGCTTATATTAGGTCAAATCATGTAAATCATGCCAACGGATGCATGTAGCCATCTGATCCATTATTGGCTTTGGCTTCCTGATTTTGATGAATAACAAAATGTTGAGTATATGTTTAAACTGATATTTCAATTGGAGTATAAATTTCAGGTCACAGGTACTTCAAATTTTCACTCAAATGTATCAAAATTACTAACAGTAAAGCAAGATGAATTTCAATGTTTAAGTTATTTTCTCACCTTGGAATATTGATAAAATGATCAATTTGGCCCTTATGAAGATAAGTCTAAGAGGTTCTTGAACAATATTTGGAAAATTTAGAGTTTGGCACACTTTTTTGAAATGGCACAATGCAAGTGTCGACTCAAAATGTTGACTCATGGATCAAGTGTCGACTCACAGATCGACTCATGAAGAAAGAATCAACACTTCAGAAGACTAGCACACAAAGTTTCAGATGGCACGCTAGGTGTCGACTCACAAGTTGACTCATAGACTCAAGTGTTGACTCACAAGCTTCAAGTATCGACTCATAGGTCGACTTAAGGCCTGAGAACATAACATGCTATTTCAAGGTCTTTTTGCCAAGTATGGACTCAAAAGAATGACTCACAGACTCAAGTATCGACTCACAAATCCAAGAATCGACTCAAAGCCTGAGAGCAAAAGAAAGTAGAATCCTAGAAATTCAAATTTATACCTAGTTTCGATCCAAGTGTCAACTCACAGATTGACTCATGAAGAAATTCAAGTGTCGACACTTAGTATAATGGCTAGCTTTTCAGAAGTTCAAAATTGATTCCAAATGGCTCCAAATGGCTAGTTTCTTCACTCTAACGGTCTCCAACGGTCTTTTTAGTATTGTTAAGCTATTTATCACTCACCAAACTCATTAAAGACAAGAATCCAAGAAGAGACAAAGTTTATCTTTTGAGAAAAGATAAGAGTGAGCTAAAAAGTAGATTCCACCTGAAAAAGTCTTCAACTCAGCCTTAAGCCTTCAAATTATTAGCCAAAAAGAGTGCATTCAAAGATTCTAAGAAGGAGACAACTCAAGCATTCAAGAATAGCTTCATCGATATTTATTTCCGCTCATTTAGGAGCTATTTCTTGTGCTTATTTATGTGCACTTGCTTTTATTTGTTGTTACTAGTTTTAAAGGTATCGAAACTAGTGTTAAAGGTTGTTGGTGAGCCTAGGAGATAAAACCAACTAGGATTTGACTTGTAAGCCCAGATTAAAAATAAGTTGTGAAGGTTGTTGGTGAGCCTATGTGATAAAACCAACGAGGTTTGACTTGTGAGCCTTAGAAAATAAGTCAGCTATAATCTTGGATAGATTATAGTAGAATTTCCTAATAGAAAGCTTAGAAAGTGGATATAGGTGCTTGGAGTGCACCGAACTACTATACATCTGTGTGTTTGTGATTATTTGCTTCTTTCTTTACTTGCTCTTTATTACTTGGTACTTAATCTGCTACTTTTGCTGCATATCTCATATAGCACACTCACTTTGCCATACTAACCCTCATAGTTCAGTACATAACTGTTTAAATTTTTAAAATACCCATTTCACCCCCCCTCTTGGACTACCTTGCTGGGCAACAAGTGGTATCAGAGCTTGGTACTCTTCTTGTAGGTCCAACGATCTTGAGTTAAAGATCATGGCAGCCCAAATCGATATTGGTATTATAGAAGGGCAAGCCTCAAACCGTCCCTTACTGTTTAATGGCACAAACTACACTTACTAGAAGACTAGCATGCGCATATATATTCAAGCTATTGATTATAATATTTGGAGAACTATTGTTAAAGGCCCTCATCAGCCCACTATCATTGTTAATGGCATTCCCACCCCTAAATTAGAAGAAGATTGGGATGACATTGACATTAAATAAGCAGAGCTTAATGCTAAGGCCATGAATTTATTATTTTGTGCTCTTGATCCAAGTGAATTTAATAGAATATCTAATTATACTTCTGCCAAAGAAATTAGGGATATACTTGAAGTTACCCATGAGGGTACACATCAAGTGAAGACCACTAAAGTGAATATGCTCATTCATATTTATGAGATATTTAGGATGGAACTAACTGAATCAATTAGCAAAATGTATACTAGATTTACAAACACTATTAATGGCATGAGAAGTTAAGGAAAAGTGATTTCTAACACTAAACTTGTTAACAAAATTCTCATATCTCTTTTGGCTTCTTCGGATCCTAAAGTCACTATCATTGAGGAAGCCAAAAATGGCAATACTATTCCATTGGAGCAGCTCTTGGGATCATTGATGACCTATAAGCTATCATTAAAGTAGAAAGTGGTGGACAATAATAAGAAGAAGAAAGCTATTGCATTCAAGTCTACAACCAAGGAAGAGTCAAGTGATGAATCTGATGAAGAGGATGAAGAAGATGAGCAGCTCTCATTTCAAGAAAATTCAAGAAATTCATGAGAAGAAAGAGGTTCAACTACAAGAAAAAGTCACAAAAAGGTGATCATGGCAAGGAAAAAGAAAAAGAAAAGGAAAGAGCGCAACCAATATATTTTGAGTGTAAGAAACCCAGACACTACAAAATGGATTGCCCCATACTCAAGAAGAGTAAGAAGAAATTCAGGAAAAAGGCCATGATGGCAACATGGAGCAAGAGCGAAGACTCAAGTTCCGATGAAGAACAGCAAGAAGTGGCCAACCTTTGCTTGAGGGCCAATGAAGAAGAGGTAAGCCTTGAACCTAAAAATGAGTTTACATTCGATGAATTACGTGATGTTTTTGATGAATTAGTTATAGAATATCAAAAACTTAAATTGAAAAACAAATATTTGAAAAAAAAAAATTTAGTGTTCGCAAAATCAACCAATAAATTTTTGATAGAAAATGAGAGTTTGATTCAAGAAAACAAAAACTTGAATGAACAAATCATTATCTTGAAGAATGAAAATAAAGATCTTGTAAAAGAAAAGGACTCTTCGAAAAAGGCTAAAATTTTTGCTACAAATGAAAAACTTACTAAACAAAACAAGGAGTTTTTACTAGAAAATAAGAAGTATAAAGAAGAACTTAAAAAAGTAAAGCCATTCGTTGAAAAGTTCACCTACAGTTCTGAAAAACTAAACATGCTTTTAAATAACCAAATAGCAGTCTTTAACAAAGCTGGCTTAGGTTTTAAACCGCAAAAGCAGCAAAAATATTTCAAAAATTTCTTTGTACCTACTTCCTCTAGTATTACTTGTTATGCTTGTGGTAAAATAGGATACAAATCTTATATGTGTGACAAAAGAAAGTTAAATATTGTTAGAAAGGTTTGGGTTCCAAAAAGAACCACTTCAACTAACCTAAAAGGACCCAAGATGACTTGGGTACCTAAAGTTTTCACAATATTTATTTTGTAGGTGTGCAACTAAGGATAAAAGAAGAATGTGGTATCTTGACAATGGTTGCTCAAGATACATGACTGGGGATGTAAGGCAATTCTCATCTCTAGAAGCTTTAAATGGTGGAAATGTAACTTTTGGTGATTATAGAAAGGGCAAAATTGTTGGTATCGATAAAGTCCATATCACCCCTTCTACTTATATTGATAATGTTCTGTTTGTTGATGGTTTAAAACATAATTTGTTTAGTATAAGCCAATTTTGCAATAAAGGATTTAAAATAATTTTTGAATCTTCTTTGTGCATGGTATCTAGTTTAGAAGACGATGGCATCAAGTTCATTGGTCATAGGCATGGAAACATTTACATGGTTGATCTTGATGATCTACCCATGCAAAATGGTCAATGTCTAGTGGCTAAGGAAGCCAAGACAAATGAAACTAGTTGGTTTTGGCATTGTAGGCTAGGGCATGCAAGTATGCATTTGCTTTCAAAATTAAACAAAAAGAATCTTATAAAAGATTTGCCAAAACTCACTTTTGAAAAAGATAAGATTTGTAGTGCATGTCAACTTGGAAAATAAACAAAATCTTCTTTCAAACCAAAAGGAGTAGTGTCTACAACTAGACCCATAGAATTGCTTCACATGGACCTTTTTGGACCAACTAGAACAACTAGTTTGGAAGGTAAAAAGTATGGTCTAGTAATTATGGATGACTTCTCACGTTTTACATAGGTAATGTTTTTAGCTCACAAAGATGAAACCTTTTCTGCATTCATTAAGTTTCATAAGAAAGTTTCAAATGAAAAAGGTGTTTCAATTGTTTCTTTACATAGTGATCAGGTACCGAATTTGAAAATCATGATTTTGAGATATTTTACAATGAAAATGGTATTAATCATAATTTTTCTGCACCTAGGACATCTCAACAAAATGGGGTGGTAGAAAGAAAGAATATGACTCTTGAAGAAATGGCATGTACAATGCTTTGTGAAAATGATTTACCTAGATATTTTTGGATGGAAGCCATAAATACTGTATGCTATGTTTTGAATCATGTTTTAATCCGTCCGATTTTAAAGAAAATGCCTTATGAACTGTGGAAAAGTAGGAAACCTTCTATAAAATATTTGTGTATATTTGAATGCCATTGTTTCATTCTAAACAATAATAAAGATAATCTCAGTAAATTTGATACCAAGTCAAATGAGGGTATCTTCTTAAGATACTCTACTTCCAGCAAGGCATACAAAATTTTTAATAGAAGAACTCTTCTAGTCGAAGAATCCATTCATGTAGTGTTTGATGAAACTAATAAAAAACCTTCTAGAAAAGAAGAAACTTTTGATGATGAAACAGGTATTCAAGAGTTTGGAAGAATGACAATCAATGCAGGAGCTTCCAAAGAAAAGACGGTGATCAAGGAAATGAAGAACAAATACAAGAAGTTGGAGCATCAATGTCCAAATCATTGCCTAAAGAATGGAGGCATGCACATGAACACCCTAAAGAACTTATCATTGTGATCCATCAAAAGAGGTAAGTACTCGTTCCTCAATAAGAAATATTTATGATTACCTAGCATTTGTATCTCAAGTAGAACCTATATCAATTGAAGAAGTTGAAAAAGATTCAAACTAGATAAATTCTATGCAAGATGAATTAAATCAATTTAAAAGAAACAAAGTTTGAACTTTAGTTGAAAGACCTTCAAATGTTTCAATAATAGGAACAAAATGGGTTTTCAGAAATAAACTTGATGAAAATGGCATAGTAACTAGAAATAAAGCTAGATTAGTTGCAAAAGGCTATAATTAAGAAGAGGGTATTGATTTTGATGAAATATTTGTACCTGTTGCTAGATTAGAAGCAATTAGATTATTACTTGCTTTTGCCTGTTTTATGGATTTCAAGTTATTTCAAATGGATGTCAAAAGTGCCTTTTTGAATGATTTTATTGAAAAAGAAGTTTACGTTGAATATTCCCCTGGTTTTGAAAATCATGAATGCCCTGATCATGTTTTTAAACTCCACAAAGCTTTATATGGTTTAAGACAAGCTCCAAGAGCTTGGTATGATAGACTAAGTACTTTCTTGCTTGAAAATGAATTTTCTAGAGGCAATGTTGACACCACATTATTTTTAAAAAAGAAAAAATATGATTTATTAGTAGTACAGATTTATGTGGATGATATCATTTTCGGTGCTACTAATGAAATTCTTTGTCAAGAGTTTGCCAAGCTATGCAGGGTGAGTTCGAGATGAGCATGATGGGAGAATTAAACTTCTTCCTCGGACTCCAAATCAAGCAAACCAAAGAAGGGATCTTCATCAACCAAGTTAAGTACACAAAGAAAATATTAAAGAAGTTTGGGATGGAGAGTACCAAACCACTAGGTACTCCTATGAGCCCTTCTTGTAAACTTGATAAAGATGAATTAGGTGAAAATGTAGATCAAAAATTATATAGAGGTATCATTGGTTCACTGTCATATTTAACAGCAAGTGGACCAGATATCATGTTTAGTGTATGTATGTGTGCTAGATATCAGTCTGCTCTTAAAGAGTCTCATCTATTGGTTGTTAAACGAATACTTAGATATCTATCTGGCATAATTGATATTGGTCTATGGTACTCTAAAGACTCATCTATTGAATTGATTGCATATTCTGATGCTAACTTTGCTGGATGTAAACTAGATTGGAAAAGTACAAGTGGAACCTGTCAATTTCTTGGAGTGAATTTGATTTCATGGTTTAGCAAGAAATAAAATTCAATTATTCTATCTACGGTGGAAGTCAAATATATAGCAGCTAGAAGTTGTTGTGCTCAAATCCTATGGATCAAACAACAACTCGAAGATTTTGGCATAAAATTAAATAAAATTCCCATAAGATGTGATAATACAAGTGTAATAAATTTAACTAAAAATTCTGTTCAACATTTAAGAAGCAAATACATTGAAATAAGACATCACTTCATAAGAGATCATGTGCAAAATGATGATATAATGCTTGATTTTGTATGTTCTAAAAAATAGCTGGCTGATATTTTCACTAAATCCCTTAGCAAAGATAGGTTTTGCATGATTAGAAGAGAGTAGGAATCATTGACCCTTTTGTTTGAAGTCTCTTCAAATTCTTGTTGAATCCTCTCAATTGCTCAAAAATCCTCTCATTTAGATCTTAGAATGACCCCTAGATACTTCCTTGAATTTTTGAAAATTTATCGCAATTTTTCTGGAATTTCAACCAAGTGTCGACACTTGGAAAAGTGCCCAAGTGTCGACTCACCCGAAGTGTCGATACTTGAGCATTTTCCAAGTGTCATTCATGACCGACTAATTATGTTTTTAGGGCATCCCGTAAGTCATTTTTCTCATTCTTTTTTCACTGTTCTCTTCCTCGTGTGGTCCCCAAAATCTATCCAAACCTCTAAGCATAGTGGAATCCCGTCTATATCCCTCTATTTTCGGGTAAATCTCTTCCTCCTCTTTTTTTGCTTCCGGTCAACCCGATTTCTTTCAGTTTCACTATATTTCGGTCTGTTTTTCTTCTCTATAACATGCAGTTTTCGGTGGTTATGGCCCAATTTTTTCCCGTTTCACTCTTGATTCAACTTCCTCCAAACCATTCCTCTCTCCCTTGGTTCACTCTGATTTGGTTCTTCCTCATTTCTCCTGGTTTCACTCTCTTTTCATTAATTTGGTCCGATTCCCTCATTTGATCTTCTTTTGTCTTGGTTCTTTCCTCTTCCAGTTCACTCTCTCTTTTCTTGCTAGTCCTAACATGGCACCCAAAAAGCAAGTTGTATTTCGCAAGAAGAGGACTGCCCTAGAGCGTGGAGAGCCTAGTTCCAAAGAGAAGAGGTCCAAGGCTCATCAGGACCCTGTGCAGCATGGTGAAGAGCAGCCCCAGGATCAGTCTACTAATAGAGTTCCCACTTCCCAAGTTTCCCCTACAGCTGAGAGAGTGGCAGGGAAGGTCATTGCTTGTGGGAGGTGTGTGGATTTGCATTTTTGGGACTCCCAGTGTTTTGTCATCGGTGATCTGTTGAGAGCATCTAACTCATACCTTTCTATATGATGAGAGAGAGCTACTACCCCCACCTGATCAGAGAGTTTTATGGCAGTTTAGCCACTGATGGACTCAGGTGGAGCGCGGTAGTCAGGGGAGTTCACATACCAGTGACAGCGGAGACCATCAGTAGGATCTGGGAGATTCTTCTTAGAGGCTTGGCAGCGAACTATGTAGGGAACAGGGAAGCTGCTTTCAGGTGTATCTTAGAGAGAGAGGATATTAGAGGTGTTTCTATGGTGTCAGCCAACCAGTTGTCACTTGAGATGTGAGTTCTGCATCATATTATTGCCAGATATTGATTCTGAAGACTAGGAGGTTTGATTTCATCATAAAGAGGGAGCTTGTTCTGATGGTAGCCTTGAGATAGCAGACAGCTATCAACCTATCGATGATTATGGTGCATCAGATGGGTGAGGCCACTACTCAACGCTGACTTTGCCTACCATATGGTATGGGGCTCATCCAGATATTTAGAAAATTTGGTATCCAATTGGAGGGCGAGGCCTCTAAAGAGATTCTCCACATAGACACCTATAGGGAGAAATCTGTACATCGCATGGGTTTAAGGCATATCGGTGGCAGATGGGTTAGGAGAGAGTCTGGACTGGAGCCAGATGAAGAGGATGAGATTAGAGCTGCTAAGGCAGAGCCATCTGGACCCACTTAGCACTTTTCTCCACTGAGACCTGCAATAGCCGCTACTTCAGGATCTGAGCCATCCATCCCAGCACATGCTCGCGCACCTGCCACTGCTCCTCGCGATATTGTAGAGACAGAGTCCACTTTTGAGGAGCGGATCACTGCTCGGATTACTGATGTTTGAGAGGAGGTTTTGGGACTGTCTGTCTAGACCAGTAGACTTTAGTTGGAGCTGCATGGTTTGAGGAGCCATACTGATAAGCAGCTCACTAGTATATGATAGGCAATGGAGGCCGGTTTTACTGAGATCCAAGACTTGCTGAGATCTTTATTACCTTCAGTAGGACCTTCGGATCCTCCACCTCCTCCTTCGCCAGCAGACAATTATGACCACGACACCCATGATGACACTGCTAGTGGTGATATAGCTTCGGACGGTGATGATATAACTGGTGATGGCGGTGGTGCAGCAGATGATGATAGAGACTCTATCAGTGATGGTGATGAGGCAATTGGCTATCAGATTATCAGTAGGGAGGATTAGACTCCTGCTATTCTAGATCAGTGATGCTCCCACTAACTCTACTTCTGCTTTTAAGACTCCGGTAGAGAAACTTGCTGGTGGCGCTGCTAGGACTACCAGACTTGTACCCAGATCTGGCCCTTCCCTTAGGACTACGAGTATGCCTCATAAGACTCTTAGGTCATCATTCTCTAGGGTGATGACCCCTATTGTACTTGGCTTCCCTTCTGATAAGGATTAGCCTCTCAGATACCTTTTTTATATGTTTTTTATTGCATGCTATGGTGTTATGTTATGTTATCTTATTGGTGTTATGCTATGGTGTTATGTTGTACTGAAACTAGTTATTAATGAAGGTTATCTTTTATGGTTATAAAACTTGCTTCATGGTTTGTTTTGTTACTCTTCTTTTGGTCATGTTATGTTATCTTATTGGTGTTATGCTATGGTGTTATGTTGTACTGAAACTAGTTATTAATGAAGGTTATCTTTTATAGTTATAAAATTTGCTTCATGGTTTGTTTTGTTACTCTTCTTTTGGTCAATTTGTTTTATGCATAAATTTAGGGGGAGAAAACCCTTTCTTTAATATTTAATGCTGACAAAAGGGGGAGTAGAAAAAGATTATATAAGCAACATACTCAAATGGTAAAATCTCAAGAATTCAAGAATTCACAAGTTACTTAAAAAAGGGGGAGAATTTAATATTCTAATCTCGAAACTCTTGAAACATCATTGTATGAACTGATATTTTGATTCATTCTCACCTAAATTCATGTGTGCAACTTGTTTGTTAACGATTATGAAGATGTTTTGAAAGACACATTCAATTTCAGAATTTTTGATACTATACTAGTCAAATTTTTAAAATTATGTGCTTATATACTCAAAGTTTTGTCATCATCAAAAAGGGGGAGATTGTTGCCTTTGGCTCCCTGATTTTGATGAATAACAAAATATTGAATATATGTTTGGACTGAAGTTTCAATTGGAGTATAAATTTCAGGTCACAGGTACTTCAAATTTTCACTCAAATGTATCAAAATTACTAACAGTAAAGCAAGATGAATTTCAATGTTTAAGTTATTTTCTCACCTTGGAATATTGATAAAATGATCAATTTGGCCCTTAAGAAGATGAGTCTAAGAGGTTCTTGAACAATATTTGGAAAATTCAGAGTTTGGCACACTTTTTTGAAATAGCACAGTGCTAGTGTCGACTCAAAGTGTCGACTCATGGATCAAGTGTCGACTCACAGGTCGACTTATGAAGAAAGTATCTGTTGCCCAGGTGGCTTCCCAAGAGGGGGGTGAATTGGGATTAAAAAAACTTTTCACAATTATGTGCACTTTGAAATTCTTTTAGTGTTGTGGTGCAATATGCAATATGGAAGTAAATAAGTAAATGCAATAAGGCAAGATAAGCACGAACACAAACACAAAGAGATTTAGAGTGGTTCGGAACAACCGTCTCCTACGTCTACTACCCAAGCATTACTTGGGATTTCCACTATATCCCCTAACTAGAATACAGTTGGATTGTTTTACCAAGCTCACAATCCAAACCTATACACTTTGGTTTTACCGGGATTACCAAAGAAACCCAAACTCCCTTTGGTTTTAAACGGGATCACCAAAGAAATCCTAACACTTGGTTTTATACCGGGATCACCAAGAACCTAACTTAGGATTTCACAAGGCTTACCTAAAAACCTTCAACCCTCTCTTAAGACACAGCCCTTAGCTGTTCTTAGAGAGAAAACAAAGATAGAGAGAAATAAATAAGCAACTACAACAAACCGAGTTTGCTTAAATGTTACCGATATTGATCAAGATGAAGCCTAGCTTTGAATGCTCTTTAATTGCTCTTCAAGCTGCTTCATTTCTTCTTCAATGAGTGGATTCTATGATGAAGTGGAGTTGGTGAAGCTTTGAATCCTAACTTGAAAGCTCTTGAAGTAGTTTGGTGAAAGACTTGAAGGCTCTTCAATTTCTCAAGATAAATCAATAATAATGCTCTCTTAATTGTTTAATCCCTCAAAAGTAATCCCTTTTATAGTTTTTCATAAGATATGGCCGTTGTAGGGCCTAAAAATTTGTGAAAGAGCTGTTGGAGATGAAATAGAATTCAAAAATCACTTCCAGCAACTAGCCGTTGGAGTGCAGAAAATGGCTACTCGAGTTGGCTCGAGGTCCATGAGTTGGCTCGAAGTCTCAGACTGCCCAAAATAAATTTCTGTGAGAGTCAACTCTTCAAGCTGGAGTCGGCTCTTGCTTTCAGTCAATTCAAAATAGAAAATTACAGGAGTCGGCTCTTCATGGCAGAGTCAGCTCGAAGTCTAGTCACCAAAAATAATAACTCTAGACGAGTCGGCTCTTGGGGCTTGAGTCGGCTCGAGTTCTCAGACTTCAAAAATATGAATTCTTCCACGAGTCGGCTCTTGGAACACGAGTCAGCTCTTAATACTGAAACTCTAAAATTTCTTCGTGCCATGCCACAAGGAGTCGGCTCTTGATCCATGAGTTTGCTCTTGCCAAAACTTTAATTAATGCTTCAAGCTTCTCCAAAACTCTTCAACACTTGAATCAAACAAGAGCTAATCTACATACTCTCAATTTTATAATTTTCTAGCCCTTTTTACAAGATTACAAGATTTGCAAAATTATGGCTTTTAAAAGTTAAAGTTCATAAAAGTCCATACATAATTGAATTACCTCTCAATCAATTTGAAAACCAATTTAAACTAAAGGTAACCAATTTCCTACAAAAACTTCTCAAGTAATTGAAAGAATTAGTATCAAATGCATGCTCCAATATTTTGTGATCATCAAAATCATTCCAGGGGTCAACAATCTCCTCCTTTTTGATGATGACAAAACACTGGGCATGAGCAGAATTTTAAAAAAAACTTTACAATTGCAATGTATCATATCCATATGTATCAAATGATATTAGACATGGTGTGTATCAAGGTATCAAATTGTTTAACTAATAAGTATTAATGCAACGTATCATATGTATCAAATGAAAACTATCAACACCAAGTTTCATATGTATCGATACAAAGTTTCATCTGTATCATACGTGTATTAAGTATCGAAAACATAATGTATCGAAACATAATGTATCAAATGTATTGCATATTGAAACTTCACAAAATTTACTAGTATTTAAAGTGAATTTTATGAAAACTTAACAAACATAAGCTCCCCCTTACTATTGTAATAGCATTTCTTTTTATTTTCATCAATTTTTCATAAATTTTCATACACATTTTCATAGATTAACATTCATATCTTCACATTTTCATGCACATTCTCCCTTCTCCCCTTTTTGTCATCAACAAAAGGTATACAAGATAGGAGAACATTCATTCATAATAAGTCATGAGTATATCATAAGAAGACATGTAGCATAAAAAGTGATATATATATATATAAATCAGTACATCAGTGATACATTACAAATGTGCCTCGGCATGACAAAATAGTATCACAACAACAAAACATAAATAGCATAAAGTCCTAAAAATATCAAGATGGAAGACTAAAATATCAAAAGGATGGACTAGGATCATCACCCCTAAGGTCTTCCTCACTAGAGGAGGAACTGACCTCTAAGATGCCTGGAGCAGGCCTGAACTTAGGGAACCTAGGCCTAAGGTCCCTGAGTCTAGTCCTAACAGGTATGGTATTCCTAGAAGCTTTGGTTTTGGCTTTAGCTTTCACTTTGGACTCTGAAGAAATGATAATATGAGTGGGTCTAGTAGTGGGAGGATCAAAAGACAAGGCCAAAGTGCTGGTGGTAGACAATTTCTGTGTAGCTGGAGTCTCTCCAACATCAAATCCTGGAATCTTGATACCAACCTCAACCTTAGCAGGAGTGGCCTCTGAAGGAATATCACTGAAATGTGCTGCCTGTCCCTACCTACAATCAGTGCCAGTGTCAGGTGCTGGTATGGAAGTAGTCGGTATAGACTGACTGACTGCAGTAAGCTATCGAAGAATAGTCATGATGTCCTGGAATCCCTGGTGCATCTCCGACTGAAGAGCAAAAATCCTGGCATCAGTCTTAACTCTCCCTTTGTGAAGACTCAAGATCTTGTCCAGTACCCGTTGTAATCGGTCATCAGCATCAGGTCCAATAGCTGTAGATCCTCTGACAGGTGAATGAGGAGTGGTAAGAGCTAGCTTTGAGGGTCTAGCCTCATCAGTATATGCCTCTGCCTCTCCACCATGTCCCTCTTGCTGCCTGAATGTCCTCATCTGAGTCATCCTCTGAGTGAGCCACTGGAAGACCTAAGCTCTTCCTCATCCAGTGACCCTCTACTCTAATAAATCCCATCCGAGTCAAATATTTCAAGTTGTATCTATCTATGTGTAAGAGTGGCCTACTGTCCTCATCAAACAGGTCAACCAGGGCATCCTGAAACAGAAGTGTGAAAACCATCTCGTATGGTAGACATGCCCATGCCCTACGAGCAGCCTCTCTCATCTATGAAAGCATAATGAATGGTAGATTGAGGGCCTCCCCCTCAATCAGGCATCTCATAAACACCAGGTCATGCTCACTGACCCAATCAAACCTCCCCGTCCGAGGCAAGAAGATACGACTAATGATGTTGTGCAATAGTCTCATTTCCAATGATAATTGGTTTGTACTAACATGAATAACGCCCTTTACATTTGTTCTTTCCAGTACTAATCTCAAGGTCTTTTGCTTTTCCTTCAAAACTAGGTAACATTCACCCTCTTTTGGAATGTGAAGAATACTTGATAACCTTTGTTCACTAATTTCAATATGCTTACCCTTCACTGTACCTTCAATGTGGAATGCACCTAATGACATACTTTCAAAAAATTGCCTAACCAGGTTGGGATAAGTGGGAAGATTTAGCATACAAAACTCTTTCCAACCCTGTTTAGTCAACCAATCCCCAATGTGCATATGTTCTTGTTCTAGGAAATTGAAATCAATGCATCTACCCGATGTAACTTGTCTATTTCCCATTAAAGTAACTTTCCTTAGTGCCTCTTGTTCTTCCTCATGCTATATTTGCTACTCTTCTTCCGGATTTAAGGTATCCAAACACCACTTTATCCTTCTTTCCTCCGTAACCGTCTGAACCACTCTCCTAGGTTGGGAAGAGGAGTCGGCTAAGGAGAAATGAGAAAAATGGAAAGAAATAGTGTAAATGAACCTATGGAACCCTATTTAAAAAACCTTCGGCCCGACTCTCAAGTCGGCTCGCCGAACCACCTGATGACTCGAGTCGGCTTGAGCCAAAATTTAGCCTAAAACTCAAAAAAAGGTTAAAATCAATTTCTATGGGTTTCTAGTCACTAAAATAGGTTGTCATAAGCTCTAAAGTGATATTTGAAAAGTCTAGATAATTTTTCCTTATTTTTAAAAAAAAATTAGGTCAAAATGTTCAGAATAGGTCACACAGGCCTAATTCGCCTCTAATCTTCTCAAATCTTTCTTGACTTAGGGGTTTAGTAAAAATGTCAGCAAGTTGATCTTCAGTAGGTACAAATTCTAGCTCAACAACATTATTTAAAACATGTTCACGAATAAAATGATGTCTTATTTCTATGTGCTTAGTTCGTGAATGCTGAATTAGATTTTTGGTTAAGTTAATAGCACTAGTGTTATCACATTTAATAGGAATTTTAGATTGGATAACATCGTAATCTTCTAGTTATTGCTTGATCCATAACACTTGAGCACAACAGCTCCTAGTAGCCACATATTCCGCCTCAGCAATAGACAGTACTATAGAGTTCTGCTTGCGACAGTGCTACAGAGTTCTGCTTGCGACAGTGCCATGAAATCAAGTTAACACCTAGAAATTGACAGGTGCCACTTGTGCTTTTTCTATCAATTTTACAGTCTCTATAATCAGCATCAGAATAACTAATTAATTTCAAAGATGTGTGCTTAGAGTACCATAAGCCTAGATTGCATGTGCCTTTAAGATACTTAATGATTCTTTTAATAGCTATGATGTGTGACTCTTTTGTATTAGATTGAAAACGTGCATACATACAAACACTAAATAAAATATCAGGTCTACTAGCTGTCAAATAAAGTAAAGAACCGATCATAACTCTGTACAACTTTTGATCAACATTTGTCCCATTCTCATCTTTATCAAGTCTACATGCAGGACTCATGGGTGTTCCAATTTCTTTACTTGATTCCATGCCAAATCTATTGATAATCTCTTTGATATATTTGGCTTGGTTTATCAGAATACCTTCCTTAGATTGTTTGTTTTGAAGCTCGAGGAAGTAACTTAGCTCACCCATCAAGCTCATCTCAAATTCACCCTACATTAGCTTAGCAAAGTCTTGACACAAAGATTCATCAGTAGATCCAAAAATAATATCATCAACATAGATTTGAACAACTAAAATATCATTATTTTTTCTTTGAATAAACAGTGTAGTGTCAACACTACCTCTTACAAAATCATTTGCAATTAAAAACTTAGTCTGTCATACTAGGCTCTAGGTGCCTGTTTCAGACCATACAAAGCTTTATTCAATTTGAAAACATGATTTGGAAATGAGTGATCGATAAAACCCGGTGGTTGTTCGACAAAAACTTTTTCAGATAGAAAACCATTCAAAAATGCACTCTTTACATCCATTTGAAATAACTTAAAATTCATAAAGCATGCATAAGCTAATAGTAATCTAATGGCTTCTAATCTAGCTACTGGTATATAAGTTTCATCAAAATCTATTCCCTCTTCTTGATTATATCCTTGTGCTACCAGTCTAGCCTTATTTCTAATTACATTTCCTTCTTCATCTAATTTATTTCTATAAACCCACTTAGAACCTATAACAAGATAGTCACTAGGTCTTTCTACTAGGGTCCAAACATTATTCCTCCTAAATTGGTTTAACTCATCATGCATTACTAACATCCAATTAGGATCAGTTTCAGCTTCTTCAATAGTATGTGGTTCTATATGAGAAACAAAAGTAATTAAGTCATGTGTATCTCTATGTGCAGCTCTAGTTCTAACACCTTGAGATGGGTCTCCTATAATTAATTCTTTGGGATGTGAGTGTACATACCTCCATTCTTTGGATATATCATCATGATTTTTGTTTACCTCTTCTTCATGTGGTTCACTTGATTGTTTGTCTTTGAGAGTTAAATATTTCAGTCTATGTTCTAGTGTACCTGCATCATCATCAGCAAGATCTTCTTTTCTAGAAGATATAATGTCAGATTCATTGAAAACAACATATATTAATTCTTCTACAGTCAATGTTCTTTTGTTGAAAACTCGATAGGCTTTACTATTTAAAGAATATCCAAGAAAAATAGCCTCATCGAATTTTGCATCAAATTTACCAAGATTATCTTTTCCATTGTTAAGAACAAAGCATTTACATCTGAAAACATGAAAATATTTGATATTAGGTTTTCTATTATTCCACAGTTCATATAGGGTTTTTCTAATGATAAATCTAATTAAAACTCTATTCAAAATATAGCAAGCAGTATTTATAGCTCTGCCCAAAATTATCTTGAAATATTTCCTTCACAAAGCATTGTTTGGGACATCTCTTCCAAAGTATGATTCTTTCTTTCTACAATACCATTTTGCTGTAGTGTTCTAGGTGCAGAGAAGTTATGGTCAATACCGTGCTTTGTGCAAAAGTGATCAAAATGTTGATTTTCAAACTTGGTTCCATGATCACTATGAATTGAAATAACAGATAGATTTTTCAAATTTGTAACTCTTTTATAAAACTTTTTGAATACTTTGAAAATTTCATCTTTATGTGCAATAAACAAAATCCATGTGTATCTTGAAAAATCATCTACAATCACAAGACCATATTTCATACCACCTAGGCTTGTAGTCCTAGTCGGTCCAAATAAGTTCATGTGAAGTAGCTCTAACGGTCTCATAGTAGAAATAATGTTTTTGGATTTAAAACTCCCCCTTCCTAATTGACAAGCATCACAAACATAATCAAAATTAACTTTAAATTTTGGCAAACCTTTGACTAAGTCTTTTGAAATAAGTTTAGCTATAGTGTCTATACTAGCATGTCCAAGTCACCTATGCCATAGTAAACTTGATTCCGTGCTCTTGTTATTCATTGCTACAAGACTTGTGTTGCTTGACATAGCTAGATCATTAAGATCTACTACATAAATGTTACCAATGTCCAATGAATTTAGTACTAGAGTCAAGTGGATCAACTATTATACATATTGATAACTTGAAGAAAACATTAAAACCGATGTCACACAGCTGACTAATACTCAAAAGATTATGTTTTAGCTTTTCTACAAGTAACACATTTTCAATAATTATAGAAGGAGTAATTTTGATTTTAACGATACCGATTATCCTTCCTTTTCGATTATCACCAAATGTTACCATTCCACCATCTTTTTGTTCTAGGGTGAAGAATTGATCAATATTACCTGTCATGTATCTTGAATAGCTGCTATCCAGATACCATCTTTTCTTTATATTTGTGGCTGTAAGACATTCCTGCAAAATAATCATGTAATAGATTTAGGTACCCAAGCTTTCTTGGGTCCTTGCAAGTTAGTAGAAATGGCTCCTTTTGGAATCCAAACTTTTTTTATTTTCTTTTTGTCATTATGTTTCAAATGACACTCAAATGCCTTATGACCAATGTTATTACAAGCATAACATACAATCCTTGACTTTGAATGAAAAGTACGAGATGATGCAAATTTAGGTCTAACTTGTTTTGAAGTAATAAACTTAGAAGCATATGATGTAGATGCAGAAAATTTGTTTGAGATTGAACATTTGTAACCAATTCCAAATTTGTTATTTATTTCTCTGTGATATTTCAAAATTAATTCAAGCTTGTTGGAACATAGGGCTAGTTTTTCAACCAAAGGCTTGAGCTTTTGAACTTCTTTCTTTAAATCATCATTTTCATTTTGCAAACCTTTGTTTTTCTCAAGAAGCTCTTCTTTTTCAAATTGAGTGGTCTTAAGTCTTTCATAAACTAGGTTTAATTCTCTTTGAAAAATTTTATTTCTTTCACCAAATTTATTCTTATCCTTTTCAAATGTATCACATTAATTTTTCAAAGTTTTCATTTTTAAACCAGCCTTTTTATATTCTACAAGTAATTCACAAAATGCATTATGTAGTTCATCATATGTAAATTCTAAGTTAGGTTCAGAAGTAGTTACCTCATCCTCCAAACCCATAAGATAGATTTGTGCAGTCTTTGTTGTCTCTTCATCCTCTTCAATGGATGTAGATTCATCGCTGTCACTCCATGCTGCAAGCATAGCCTTCTTCTTCTTCTTGGTGAACATCTTTTTCTTTGCTTCAGGATAGTCAGGATGGATATGTCCTGGTTTCTTGCATCCATAGCAGATTGATACTTGATCCTTATCTTTATCCTTTTCCTTTTCTTTGTCCTTTTCTCTTTCTCTCCCAAAATCTCCTTTTCTGAATTGCTTCCTCCATTTATTTGTTTTTCTTCTGCCCATAAACCTTTTAAACTTTCTCATTACAAGAGCAATCTCATCATTTTCTAAATCATCATCATCTGATGAGTCTGAGTCTTCATTCTTGTCTTCTTCTGTAGCTTTAAATGCTATAGCTTTCTTTTTCTTGGAGTCTTCATCAGTCCTTTGTTGCATGGCTAATTCATGTATAATAAGTGAACCAAGCAACTCATCTAGTGGTAGAGTGTTCAGGTCCTTCGCCTCTTGAATAGCAATCACCTTAGCTTCTCATTTATTTGGCAAGGATCTCAAAACTTTTTGGACAAGGTCAGCATTAGTGTAAGTTCTGCCAAGACTTTTGAGACCATTTATAATATCAGTAAAACAAGTATACATAGCAGATATAGTCTCACTATGATCCATCTTAAATAACTCATAGTTATGCACAAGAAGATTGATTTTAGATGTTTTAACTTGTGATGTGCCTTCATGTGTAATATCTAGCTTGTCCCAAATTTCTTTAACAGAATTACAAGTTGAGATTATGTTAAACTCACTTGGATCCAAAGCACAATACAATAGGTTCATAGCTTTGGCATTCAATTCAGCTAGTTTCGTATCATTTTCATCCCATTCCTCTTTAGGTTTGGGAACCTCTACATCATTTACTCTAATAGTGGGTGTGTGAGGTCCTTTCAGAATAATTTTCCATAAATAAAAATTTACAGCTTGAATGTATATTTTCATTCTTGCCTTCCGGTATGTATAATTAATTCCGGTGAAAAGTGGAGGTCGATTTGTGGATTGACCTTCGACCAATGAAGTGCTCATGGGATGTGCCATCTATCTTTACTCTAAGTAAATTTCGGAGTCTTTGCTTTGATACCACTTGTTGCCTAGGTGGCTTCCCAAGAGGGGGGTGAATTGGGATTAAAAAACTTTTCACAATTATGTGCACTTTGAAATTCTTTTAGTGTTGTGGTGCATATGCAATGCGGAAGTAAATAAGTAAATGCAATAAGGCAAGATAAGCATGAACACAAATACAAAGAGATTTAGAGTGGTTCGGAGCAACCGGCTCCTACGTCTACTACCCAAGCACCACTTGGGATTTCCACTATATCCCCCAACTAGAATGTAGCCGGATTATTTTACCAGGCTCACAATCCAAACCTATACACTTTGGTTTTACCGAGATTACCAAAGAAACCCAAACTCCCTTTTATTTTAAACGAGATCACCAAAGAAACCCTAACACTTGGTTTTATACCTGGATCACCAAGAACCCAACTTAGGTTTTCACAAGGCTTACCTAAAATCCTTCAACCTTCTCTTAAGACATAGCCCCTTGCTGTTCTTAGAGAGAAAACAAAGATAGAGAGAAATAAACAAGCAACTACAACAAACTGAGTTTGTTTAAATGTTGCCGATGTAGATCAAGATGAAGCCTAGCTTTGAATAATCTTTAATTGCTCTTCAAGCTGCTTCTTTTCTTCTTTAATGAGTGGATTCAATAATGATGTGGAGTTGGTGAAGCTTTGAATCCTAACTTGAAAGCTCTTGAAGTAGTTTGGTGAAAGACTTGAAAGCTTTTCAATTTCTCAAGATAAATCAATAATAATGCTCTCTTAATTGTTTAATCCCTCAAAAGCAATCCCTTTTATAGTTTTCTATAAGATATGGCCATTGTATGGCCTAGTGATTCGTGAAAGAGCTGTTGGAGATAAAATAGAATTCAAAAATCACTTCCAGCAACTAGCCGTTGGAGTGCAAAAAATGGCTACTCGAGTCAGCTCGAAGTCTCAAACAACCCAAAATAATTTTTTATGAGAGTCAGCTCTTCAAGCTGGAGTCGACTCTTGCCTTCAGTCAATTCAAAACAAAAAATTATAGGAGTCGGCTCTTTAGAGCAGAGTCGGCTCGAAGTCTAGTCACCAAAAATCATAATGCTGCCATATGTCTTGAGCAGCCACTGTCCAAGTACCACCTTTTCTTCAATCTTTGGACTACAAGACATTCCTGCAAAATACTCAATGAATTCTTTTAAGTACCCAAGCTACCTTGGGTCCTTGCAGGTCAGCAGAGGAGGTTCCTTTAGGAACCCAAAGCTTTCTTATTTTCTTAAGGACATTTCTAAAATTATTGCATTCAAAAGTTTTATGTCCTATTCTTTTACAAGTATAGCAAACAACTTTAGAATTTTTGATAAAACCAGAATTTGAAGTTCTGAAAGTTGATGCACTTGATGCAGATTTTGAAGTTTTTGAAATGTATGCATTTTTTCTTAAATTCTTAGGAACATATAATAAAGACTTTGAAGTAGAAATAGTTTTTGGTGTGGCTGAAACATTTTGAGATAAGGCATTTTGAACAGGTGTTTTGGATTTCACAAAAGTAGTTGCTGAAATTCCATGTATAAAAGAAGTGTGAAACCAATTCCAGCTTTATTTCCTGAAATTCGTTGTTTTTTTAAAATTAGCTCAAGCTTATTTGAAGATAAAGTGAGTTTTTCAACCAAAGGCTTGAGTTTTGTAACCTCCTTTTTCAATTCATTATTTTCAGCAAGCAAATCATTGTTTTTCTTTTCACATGAAAGATTTTCATTTTTCAACTTTTCAAATTTTTCAGAAAAGTCATGCAATTCTTTTTGTAATACATTATTCTTTTCTGAAATTTCATCCTTTTATTTGAGTAAAGAATCATTCATATTTTTCAATGTTTTTATCTTTACTCCAGCTTTCTTAATTTCAGAAAGTAAGTCATGAAATGCATAATTTAATTCATCAAAAGTAAATTCAGTGCAATTGTTAGGGGATGTTACCTCATCTTCGAGACCCATTAAGCATAAATTTGTGGTCTTGGTGGTCTCTTCTTCTTCAGATGATGATGAGTCTTCACTGTCGGACCATGTGGCAACCATGGCTTTCTTTTTCTTCTTTTGTTTGAAGGATTTCTTCAACAGTGGACAGTCCGGACGTATGTGCCCCGGCTTCTTACATTCGTAGCATGTGGGGATAACCTCTTTATCTTTCTCTCTGTCCTTTTCCTTTTCCTTTCCATAATCCTTCCTATGAAATTTCTGGTTATACCTTCCTTTCTTTCTTCCCATAAATTTTCTAAATCTCCTCACAACCTTTCCATAATCCTTCCTATGAAATTTCCGGTTATACCTTCCTTTCTTTCTTCCAATAAATTTTCTGAATCTCCTCACAACCATAGCGATGTCATCGTCTTCTAGGTTGTCATTGGAGGAGGTACTTTCTTCTTCAGATTCTTCATCATCCCTCTTTGAATCGGAAGCAGCTTTGAAGGCTATTGTCTTCTTTTTCTTCTGTTCATCTTTCCTTCTGTGTTGCATTGTCAGCTCGTGGGTGATGAGCGATCCCAGTAGTTCATCCAGCATCAATGTGTTGAGATCTTTGACTTCCTGAATTGCGGTTACTTTGGGATCCCATTTGTCAGGCAAAGAACGAAGGATCTTCTAAACTAGATCTGCATTAGAGTATACCCTGCCAAGACTCTTTAAACCATTAATAATATCTGTAAATCTAGAGAACATGGCAGAAATTATTTTAGAAGGTTCCATTTTGAACAATTCATAATTATGAACTAATATATTTATCTTTGAGGTTTTCACTTGGGAAGTTCCCTCATGGGTCACTTCGAGTTTATCCCAGATTTTCTTTACTGAAGAGCAAGTGAAAATTCGGTTGAACTCGTTTGTATCCAAAGTACAATATAATAAATTTATTGCTTTGGCGTTCAATTCCCCCATCTTCATGTCATGATCATTCTAGTCCTCTTCAAGCTTAGGGATGTCCACGCCATCAACTTTAATTATGGGAATGTGTGGCCCTTTCAAGATGACCTTCCATAATTGAAAATCTACAGCTTATATGTAAATTTTTATTCGTGCTTTCCAATATGAATAATTAGTGCCTGTGAATAGTGGAGGTCTATTTGTTGATTGGCCTTCAGCCAAGGATATACTCATGGGATGAGCCATCAATCTTAACTCAAGTAATCAGAAACACTGCTCTGATACCAGCTGTTGCCCAGGTGGCTTTTCCCGAGGGGGGTGAATTGGGAATTACAAAATTTTTGCAAGTATATGCATAAATAATTCCTTTTAGTGGTTAGGTGCTGTGTTAATCAGAGAATGAATGCAGAAGCTAAAAAGTAAATCAAACACAACAAAAACAAAGCAGGTTTATAGTGGTTCAGAGCAACCCAGCTCCTACGTCCACTACCCAAGTTCACCACTCAGGATTTCCACTATAACTCCCAAATCGGAATACAGTTGGATTGTTTTACAAGCTCACAATCCCAACCTCTGCACTTTGGTTTTTGAAACAGGGCTCACCAAAGAAACCCACTCTAGGTTTTCACAGGTTCACCTAGAACCTCTACACTTTGGTTTTTAAATAGGCTCACCAAAGAAACTCACTCTAGGTTTTCACAGGTTCACCTAGAACCTCTACACTTTAGTTTTTAAATAGGCTTACCAAAGAAACCTCTACACTCTGGTTTTTAAAGGCCTACCAAACAAATCCTATTTGGTTTTTACAACCGAACTCACCAATAACCCAGATATTCTAAAATATAGAATAAACAAGCAACAATAAAGACAAACTCTATTATATGGGTGGTTGCCAATGCAGCTCGAGTGAAGATCCACTAAATTCTCTTCAATACACTTCAATGGCTTCCTTGCTTTCCTCAAAAGATGCTTCAAGCTTCTGGTAAGAGTTGTTGCAGGCTTGAAAGTAGACTTTAAAGCTCTAGTGCTCTCTCTTCACTTCAATAAGTGTTCAATAAATGCTCAAAAATTCATTAGTCTCTTCAAAGATGTTCTCATACCTTATTTATAGAGACTTCAACTGCCTTCCCTTGATTTTGAACGTTGTAGACCGTTGAGAGGTGACAGGTTACCGTTGGAGCACTTTTGGAATTCAAAAACTGAGAACTGGAACTAGCCATTGGAGGTGACCCCATCATTCCAGTCGGCTCGGACAAACTTCGAGTCGGCTCGGACCAAGTTCGGGTCGACTAGGCTGAGTGCCAGTCGGCTAGCTTCCACAGTTGAGAAAATACCTTACTCTGGACGAGTCGGTTGGGCTGAATCCCAGCCGGCTGGAATCTCAGAGGCTCTCGGACCATTCTCAACTGAGTTCTGGACGAGTCGGCTGGGCTGAATTCCAGTCGGCTCGGACTCTTGAGAATCTCAGAATGTTCTCAACCATGTTCTGGACAAGTCGGCTAGGCCTTGGTGCTAGTTGGCTGGATCTGTATGCCAAAGAACTTCTTTCCTGTGCCAGTGCCAAAGTCGGCTGGGTCCTCCATCCAGTCGGCTCAAAAGTGGTTCTTCAGCCAGATCAACTTCAAACTTCCAGAACACATGTCCCAAGCTTTGAAGTCTTCTTCAAGGACTTCTTACAATAAATTCAAGAAAAATTGAAGCTTGAAAGACTACTAGAAGTAACCCTTAAACTTGATTTTAATAGGAGATTTTTTGTAGGGTTCTTCTTTACAAGATTCTAAATACTTTACAACTCAACACAAAATATTAAAGATTATAGGATTTAGAAAGTATGTCAATGTAGTTGTCCTACAAAAACTTGTCAATCATTTGAAGAGTTGTTAGATAACCAAATGTATGCTCCAATATTTTGTTATCATCAAAATTACTTTAGGGGTCAACAATACCAATAGTCCCACACTCAATCTGTTTTTACCCATAGATCCTAATCTTGAATTCTTTTTGAAAACCCTGACTAAAAAGTTTGATACCATAAATGGGCAATTAGGGCAAATGAGAAAGAAATTAGGTCAAGTGAAGGACCATGTTGGGACACTTGAAGAGACCCCAATGTCCCCTACCGAACCTGAGTCACTTAGGTCAATTCCTTGAGGTCCAAGAGTCCATCATCATGAATTCACTACTAAATACAATTCAAGATGACTTCACCATGACTTCATAGAAGAAGCCCATAGGATCCATGCTGAGCCTGAATCACCTAATCTACCTCCCCTTGGTCTAAGAGCCCAACATCATGATCTCACCCCTGAGTATAACCCTAGATACCCCTACCAAGACTTTATAGATCAGGAAGAGAGAGTCTTTAGGAACAATCGACCCTATGCACCCACTTTTGATGAAAACCCTAAGGTGTATGTCGATTGGGAAGAGAAAAATGGATCAATACTTTCAATTTGATGAAATGTCGGAAGTAACAAAGTGTCAATTTATCAAATCAAAGTTAATCCGACATGCTAAAGCATATTGGGGAGAAGTTGAGCGAAAATGTTATTATAGTGGGGATAAAATAAGTACTTGGAGAGAAATGAAGAGTAAACTAAGGGAAAAGTATCTAGGTAAATATTATGAGCAAAAACTTTTAGACCAATGGTACAAATTAAGACAAGATAATACAACTGACTCTGATTATATTGCCAAATTCAATAAGTATAAGGGAGATGAAGAAGAGACTAAACCCATGGAAAAATTAGAGAAAAAATCTCCTGAACTTATTGAAGAATTTAAGGATGAAATAGAATCAAAGTCTTGTCCAAATAAAGGGTTAGAAGGAGAAAATCCTAAACCCGTTGGAGAACCTAAGGAAGAAATTTATGAAACTGGGTCAACCTTATGGACGAATATGATCAAGAACAATTACTTGAAGATAAAATGATTACCCAGCCTAAAGAATGAGACTAACCATTTTCTCTTTACTTTCTTTGTAGACGAAAGAATGAGACTGGATGCAAGGAAGCTCCACCAAGCCATCCAAAAGCGGCAGGTTGCTACCCCTACAGGAGAGCCTGAAGGTCCAAAGAAGGCATGGATAGCCACTGCTCCGTTAGAGGTCCCGGCAAAAGAAATCATTCCGATCATGGTGAGGATGACCTCAGATGACGATAACATCCCACTCACGGATCTCCGGCCAAGAGCTCCTCCATCCATCGGGCAACCTTCCAAGCAGCCATCAATACCTCCTCCTATCGATGCTTCATCATCATATGTTAGTCAGTAGGATAAAGGCAAAGCCCCTTAGGTCGGTATGAAATTTGGAGGGGGCCAGTGAGCTGAGGAGGAGCCAGAGCAATTCGTGGACTTCAATGTTTACTCCAATGACTCGGGGTTGGAGAACCCCAAACTAGCCCATCGATTGTTGAAGGCCATCATTCTCCTGAGAAATTGGGAGATGACAAAGGCTCATCATCTAGACAAGGTTCTTCCTGCCCTTTACCTTAGTCTCCTCAAGGTAATTTTTTTTGCATTTCTCCTCCTTCTTTTATATCAAGATTTTATCAACTGACTTCTATTACCTTTGCCTTTCAGTTTATCCATAAAATTTCTCCAATCGAGGAGAGTGTATCTGGCTTCTCTAAGCTCAGCCATAATTTCCATGAGTAACTTGAAATAGCTAAGCTTGAGAAAGAAGTTGCCGAGGAACTGAGGTGGAGCCTGGAGGAGAAACTAGATAAAAGCATCACCAACAATTTATCTTTGGAGAAAGATTTGAAGGCGATGCAGAATAAAGTGGCCGAGACTGAGGCCAAATTAAGAAAGAAAAAGAAGAAGCTCTATTCTTTGGAGGTGCTAATGAAGGAGCTGATATTGAATGCCAATGAAGTCTTGGCATTATAATCCGTGGCTAAAGAGAGGACGGTGCTCACAAAGGAGAAAGCCCATCAAGCAGTCGAGGATTACAAGAAGTCCTCCACCATTGATGTTGAAATGATAGAGGTGGGGGTGGTCAGCTACCAGATGGGCTTCTTTGATTATCATAAGAGTGTCTCAAAGCTCTACCCCCATTTGGATCTCTCCGATGTCAACATGGATGAAGACACCAAAGAGGAGGGTGATGAACAAGTAGCTAAATAGCCTGAAACCACTGCCCCTCCTGAAGTCATTAAACAAGCTGAGGGAGTCCAAGAAAGTACTAATCCCAAATCGAATGCCACCGAAGATCAACAATAGATTATAACTCTTTCCCTATATTTTTGTATGAACATATGCATATATGTATCAAACTTTTGAGGTATCAATGAATCTCTTTTTCATCAAATGTATTCTTTGCATTGTTGTCTTTGTGTACAAAAATTCCAAGTAATGAACTTTCGATATTTTATACCATATCCTTCACGATAACCTCTTTTCGCCATGTACTGATCCTTCAAAAAAATAGGCCCTTAGCAAAATAGATGCTTGAAAAGATATGAATGTATTACATCTTTAGCAAACTTAGGTGTCGAGCTCTTATTAGCTTTCAAGTAGAGAAAGTACCGAATCTTTGGCAAATTCATGAGATTGGATATTCAATTTTTAGTAGATAATAATATGTTAATCTTTTGATAGGTACTCTGTTTGTTGGATATATCGATTGAATTGATTGGTTAGGCCAACCCTTCATTTGTCGGACATACTAATTGAGTCAGTTGATTAAGCCGACTCTTCATGTGTTAGACATATCAATTGAGTTAGTTAATTAGGCCAACTCTTCATGTATCAAACATATCGATTGAGTCGATGAATTAGGCCAACTCTTCGTATGTCAGACATGCTGATTAAGTTAGTTGATTTGGTCAACTCTTCATTTATTAGGCTTACCGATTGAGTCAGTTGATTAGGCCAATTCTTCATTTGTCGGACATATCAATTGAGTCAGTTGATTAGGCCAACTCTTCATTTATCGAACATACTAATTGAGTCAGTTGATTAGGCCAACTCTTTGATATACGGAATAATATACTCTTATGAAAAAAATATCTAAAATGAGAGCTTTATTGATGGTATATGTATATATTTTCTACATTCCATGGCTGGGTGATCCGGTATCCATCCAAGCTTTTGATCCTACAAATTTTAGGACATATCATTTCAATGACTTGGTAAGGTCCTTCCCAGTTAGGAGAAAGTTTTTTCTATTTCATTGATCTAGATACTTCAGATCTTCGTAGTACTAAATCTCCAGGTCGGAAAACTCTAGCTTTAACCCGGGAATTATAATACCAGGTGACCTTTTATTGGTATGTGGACATTCTTAGATGAGCTTGGAGCCTTGTACCTTCTAGTAGATCTAGGTCTATCCTTCATTGTTCTAAATTTTCTAGTTCTTTGAAATGATTAATCCTCATGGATTGTAAGCCAACTTCCACCAAGATTACTGCTTCACTCCTAAATGTCAAGTTGAATAATGATTCCCCAATGGAAGTTTGGGGAGTCATCTGATATGCCCAGAGGATTGAGTTTAGTTCTTCAACCCAAAGTCTTTTTGCTTCATTTAATATAGTCTTAAGATCATGAAGAATTGTCTGATTCATCATCTCTACCTCACCATTTGATTGGGGATGTCTGACGGAGGTCAACTTATGATGATGTGATATTGAATGCAAAAATCCTTGAATCTTTGATTATCAAATTACCTTCCATTATCAATGATAATTGCATGCGGGATCCCAAATTGGTAGATTATATAATTTCTAATGAAGCTTCTAACCTTCCTCTCATTATATGAGCCAAAGGTTCAGCTTCGATCCATTTGGTAAAGTAGTCGATGGCTGCAATAATAAATTTTCTCTAACCATAAGCTAGAAAAAATGAGTCGAGAATATCCATTCTGCACTGAGAAAATAACTAAGGGGCAATTAACTGAATCAACTGGCTTAAAGGATGTCTTTGGATATTGGAATACCTTTAGCATGGATCACACCTTTTGACAAAGTTGGCCAATAGTATCCTTGGTGTATTATTTTATAAGCCAGGAATCTACCCCCTAAGTTATTGCCATATATGCCCTCATGCACTTCTCTGAGAGTGTAATCAGCATCCGAAGGCCCTAAGCATTTTAACAGAGATTATGTAAAAAACCTTTTGTAGAGAGTCCCTTCTAGGATCATATATTATGAAGCCATCCACTGTATTCGTTTGGCTTCAATGGCATCTTTAAGCAATAGTCATTTATTCAAATACTTGATGGTGGGATCCATCTAGCTGGGCTCTTGTTCGACTTGCTGTACCACCATGCCTTCTTTAATATTATTTCAAGATATTCAATATATGTTCGATCGAGGGAGTTAGGGGCTGTGGTAGCTAGTCAGGAAAGTGATCAGCTCGAGAATTTTCAGATCGAAGAATATGAGATATTTCAAATAAATCAAACTCAGTCACAAGAGTTTGTACCTTCTCTAAATATTTCATCATGATGGCATCTCAGGCTTCAAATTCTCCTTTTACTTGCTTCACGGCCAATTGAAAATCTATAAGGACTTTAGTCTTCTGGACCTTGAGTTCTTGGGCAATTTTTAATCCAACTAGGAGTGCTTCATATTATGCTTGATTATTCGATGCATGGAAAGAGAAATGAAGGGCATATTCGATAATGTCTCCTTCAGGACTAGCTAAAATCAATTTTTCTCCATAGCTAACAAAATTAGATGCTCCATCTATGTGGAGTATCCATGTAGAATCGAGGTCTTCTTCGGCTATTTCTCTTTCATTAATCATTCTTTGATCAACTTCTTCAGTGCCCCAAGTGCATTTAGCAACAAAATCTGCTAGCACCTATGTGTTCATTGCCAGTCGTGGTTGATAGATTATGTCAAATTCATCCAATTTGATTGCCTATTTGGCTATTCTTTTCAATGTATCAAGACACCACAGGATGGCCTTCAATGTTTTCTTTGTTAGTACCACTATTAAGTGAGCTTAGAAATAAGGTCTCAGATGATTTGGTATCATGACCAGTGCATAAATCAACTTCTGTGCCTTTGGATATCTTACTTTTGCATCATGTAACACCTTACTAGAATAGTAGATAAGTTTCTGAATGTTGTTGGGTTTTTTTCTGACGAGCACCAAACTAATAGCTTCATGCGATGTGGAGAGATATAAGTATAAAGTTTCTCCTTCTTGGGGTTTTGAAAGTGAAGATGAATTGATCAGATATTTCTTCAGCTCTTCAAAGGCTCATCGGCAATTATTTGATCATTCAAAATTTTTAGTTTGCCATAGAGCCTTAAAGAAAGGCAAATACCTTTCAACCGATCAAGAGATACATCGGCTTAATGAAGTGACATGTCCCGTCAGCTATTACACCTCTTTCTTATTTGAAGGATGCTTTATGTTAAGAATTTCTTGGATCTTCTCAAGATTGGCTTCTATTCCTCGATTAGAGATAAGGAAGCCAAGAAATTTTCTTGAAGTCACTCTGAAAATGCACTTGGTCAGATTTAACTTCATCCGATGACTTTGTAATATGTCAATGACTTCTTCTAGATCCTTGATATGATCAGATGCTTGGATACTTTTCACTAGCATATCGTTAACATAGGCTTCCATATTTCTTCTAAGTTATTTTTCAAAAATTTTATTGATCAACCATTGGTATGTTGCTCTAGCATTTTTCAAACTGAACGGTATTACTTGATAGCAATACAACCGTTTCTTAGTTACGAAGGCTATCTTCTCTTCATCTTCTAGGTTCATTCGGATTTGCTTATAACCTGAGAAGGCATTCATGAAGCTCAAAAGCTTATGCCTAGCAATAGCATCGACAAGCTGATCGATCTTGGCAGGGAGAAGATATCTTTTGAACAGACTTTATTGAGATCAGTATAATCGATACAAATTCTTTATTTTTCATTTGCCTTTATGACCATTACCATGTTGGCAAGCCAATATGGGTAATGAACTTTCCTTACGAATCCAGCATCGATAAGCTTGCTTACTTCTTCATCAATGCACTTTTATTGCTCAAGGACAAAATTTCTCTTCTTCTACCGAACGGGTTTATCCCTGGGTCAACTTTCAACTGGAGAGTAATAACTTCCAATCAATCAAAGATGTCAGTGTTGCTTTGTAGGAAGTCAATCAGCTTTGACTTTATTTCTTCATCTAGCAGACTTCCAATTTGCATGACCTTCATCAGGTCTTCTCTTTTTAATGGCACAAAGATAGTTTTCTGATCCAGCAATTCTAGAGACATTCCATTGACTGATTATTTATCTTGTATCATCAAGCACTACTGAGCCACTCTTTGATCTTCTCTCATTTCTTTGATTCCGTATTTAGTCAAAAAATGTACCATAAGGTGATAGGTTGAAATGATTACTTGAAATTTATTCAAATGATGGGGGACTAATATGCATGCAATTCTTTTTGTATATTTTATATGTGGGGTTAGGTGATTAATTCCCGAATTTCAGATCAAAATTAGTTGTAGGGAATTTTGTATGAATTTTTGAAGCCAAGCATGCAGATTAGAACCTAGAAAAGTACTAAAGAAGGATCGCCAGGGCTGAGAAGCCTCGGTTAGGGCAAGTTCTCCTACAATAATAAGACTGGAGGTAAAGGGGGTGTACCTGACAACATCTGAAGCTCCCGGTGAAGATCACAGTGAAGGGATCTCTCGTTCCTCGATGGATGCGGCCTAGAAAATCGAGCCAAAGACCCGCGGATACCCGGCTTTCTGCTCGGTGGTCCGATTGAGGCTTGGCTGGAGTCGTTGGATTCGTAGGAACTCGGGGACCTGCAAACGACCTATCACGGGTTAGAAAACTCAAAGGAGATCAAGAAAATAGAGGAAAATAGCAAAGGAAAGAAAGTTTTGGAGGGGGCTGGAAGGATGGTTGGGGGCAGGAAGATGGTTGCAAACATCGGGAAGAAGAACTCTCAAACCCCTTTATGCACACAGCAGGGTAATCACACAAAGCAATTGAAGAACTCAAGGTTTATTTCATATCAAAAAAGTGAGTTTCATACAAGAGGCTATGGTCCCTTAAACAGACCCTTAACCTTGGACTCCAAGTAAGGGCACTTTAGACTTTACATAGGACTCCTTTTCCTTTTCAAACTCTAATTAGAATACAAGGCAAATAGGTAGAAAACTTCAACTCAAACACTCTCCTCTTGTCCTTCTCTTGGTCGGCCAAGGTGGTGACCATAAGTGGCCGACCAAGAGGGGAGGTGACCCTAGGGAGGGGCGCCCTAAATTCTACCTCGGCCTGGGCTGGCCCAAATTCCTTCTGGCTGGTCCAGGGTTTCGAATTTGTTCCTGATTTTGTCTTCTCTTCCTGGACTCTTCAAGTCTTCAAGCTGGGTTGGACTTGGGCTTAACTTTTATGTCTTCAATTAGGTTGAACTTGGTCTTCACTTGTATGATGTGGTCTTGAGTCTTTAATCTGATTGGACAGGACTCAAAAATTGAAATTAGCTCAACATGAGCTGACTAGTACTGAACTGAACTAGCTCAACAAGAGCTGGACTAATTACAGGACTCAAATGTAGCTGGACTAAGCTTTATTACAGGGGACTCAAATATTAACTAAGTGATCCACAGAGGGTTGAGAAGCCTCTGCCTTATTCTAGTGCCTCTGGTGTCCGCACCATCAAAGCTGGTCATCCCAATATGGCATTATATGCTAAAGATGTTTGAACAACCATGAAATTAATAGGGAGTGTTTTCTATCGAGGTTCTGTCCGAATGGTTACTAGGAGTGTGATTTCTCCTCCACCCCGACTGAGTTTCCATAAAATCTTGTTAATGGTGTGGATATTTTTTGCAGTTTATCTCTAGATAAGTTCATTTTGATAAAAGCATCATTAAGTAACATCTCAGTAGAACTTCCATTATCCACCAAAATCCTTCTTATATCATAGTTTACTATAATGGCAAAAACAACTACAGGATCATCATGGGGCACTTGGATACCTTGTAAATTATCATCAAAGAAGTTGATAATATTATTTCACCGATGCATTTTCGAAGCATCTTCTTCAGTCCCTTCTTCCCTCCAATTTGATCTGATGTGGCAACATCCACTAACGTAGAGCACACGGGAGGCCAAGATGACAGGAGACCCTGCCACCCGGGTGTGGCAGCTTGGAGAAGAGCTAAGGCCGGGCTCATTAGGCGAGCCCCCCATCTGAGGTCAACTCCCTATCGAGGTCAAGCTCCCAATCGAGGCCGGGCACATTGGGCGAGCGCCCCAGTCTGAGTCAGACTCCCTGCCGAGGTCAAGCACCCAGCCGAGGCCGGGCTCATTGGGCGAGCCCCCTATCTAAGGTCAGCCTCCCTGCCGAGGTCAAGCTCCCAGCCAAGGCCAGGCTTATTGGGCGAGCCCCCCATTTGAGGTCAAGCTTCCAGCCGAAGTCAGGCTCGTGGGGTGCGCCCTGTCCGAGGTCAGCCCCCGGCCAGGGCCGCACTCGAGTCCCAAGGTGGAGTCCAGGCATGGAGTTCTGCCCAGAAAGCAGATATTCAAACCATGCCACAGCAAAAGCCTGGCCACCTGCAGCCCTCTGCAGGCAGTGCCAGCCCTACCAGAAGTATGGTATGGGCACCCCTAGGCCCCAAGCCTGCTGACATGCTGCCATGCCCATAGCCGTACCACCAACGGTCGCCTGCCATTATAGCACGATACCTAGAGCTTCCCCAAGAGAGGGATCCAGCCTAGGTCCCAGGACCTGCAATGCCTAGGTGGTCCCTCCTGAAATAGAAGCACCCCTCCTATAAGGGGCACAAGAGAAGAAAGAAGAAGAAGAGGTTTTGGGGGGGGGACCGAAGGTCTTTTCTTCCAGACTTTCCCCTGAAAAAGAGGGGGGACTTCTAGAGCCTCTGGGCTCCCGGTGACCCCTTCTCGAAGAGAGCCCTGGCCCCGCCTCCGGAGAGAAGAAGGAAGGTAAGAAAGGTAAGAATGCCGGGGAAGGCGAGGGAGAGGTAAGTCCCCATCCTTGCTCTCAATCCCACTCCTTCCATTCCCTTTGCATTCTCATCTCGAGTCACCCCCTCCTGGCGGACGGGTCCCCCAAGCCCTATGCCACGGAGGTCTTGTTTGTTCCCTTTGATCATCCCACCGACTTGATCATCGGAGTGTCCTTACTGGAATCCCCCACTTGGGTCTCCCCTATTTTGTAGAAAGGAAGGAAGGGAGGACGCGGCACAGCGGGGGAGGAGGAGCGCCCCAGCATGACCGAGCTACAGGCCCGCGGTGACCTTGGCGGCAACAGATTGGAGCACCAGGTAGGGGCAAGTTTTCAAGATCTTGGCAACCAACAGATTAACATGCCAGGAAAGGGATAAGTTTTAAGATAAGATCCTGGCAACCAACAAATTGGTGCGCCAAGAAGGGGGTAAGTTTTCAAGATCCTGGCGACCAATAGATTGGCGTGCTAGGAAGGGATAAGTTTGCAAGATGTTGGCAACCAAGAAATTGGCACGCTAGGAACAAGGTAAGTTTTCAAGATCCTGGCGACTAATAGATTGGCATGTCAGGAAGGGGTAAGTTTTCAAGATCTTAGTGACCAACAAATTAGCATGCCAGGTACCAGAACAACGACAACCATCCTCACCCCGGGGGGGCAAACCGAGGGCACAAGTGGGGAAGATGACCATGTTTCTCCAAACGATGGTCACCTCCCACAGCACCCTCCAGTTGGAACCAACTCCATCTCTCCTTAAGATGATGGTCAATGAGTTTGACTCATGCCCCCTTGAAGAGTAACACACTCCTATCCATGCAACCAGAGTCCAATGGGTAATTCTCTTCCCCTGCTACCCTCACAATGTGAAGAGCTGTGTGACAGGTTCACAGGAAAGGCTTCTATCTCGCCATCAATGGCAAGTATCGCAGTCCAACACCTGCTGCTGGCCCACAGTCTAAGGATGTCAGCTGGGAAGCCTTAGGGGTCCCTGATGGGGGACTAATATCCATGCAATTCATTTTGTATATTTTATACATGGGGTTAGGTGATTAATTCCCAAATTTTAGATCAAAATTAATTATAGAGAATTTTATATGAATTCTTGAAGCCAAGCATGCAGATTAGAACCTAGAAAAGTACTAAAGAAGGATCGCCGGGCTGAGAAGCCTCGGTTAGGGCAAGTTCTCCTACAATATAAAGACTGGAGGTAGAGGGGGTGTACCTGACAACGTTTGAAGTGCCCGGTGAAGATCGCAGCGAAGGGATCTCTCATTCCTCGATGGATGCCTGGAAAATCGAGCCAAAGACCCACGGATACCCGGCTTTCTGCTCAGTGGTCCGATTAAGGCTTGGCTGGAGTCGTTTGATTCGTAGGAACTCGGGGACCTGCAAACAACCTATCAGGGGTTAGAAAACTCAAAGGAGATCAAGAAAATAAAATAAAATAGCAAAGGGAAGAAAGTTTTGGAGGGGGCTGGAAGGATGGTTGGCGGCAGGAAGATGGTTGCAAACACCAGGAAGAAGAACTCTCAAACCCTTTTATGCACACAGCAGGGTAATCACACAAAGCAATAGAAGAACTCAAGGTTTATTTCATATATCAAAATCTCCCTTCATACAAGAGGCTAGGGTCCTTTAAATAGACCCTTAACCTTGGGCTCCAAGTAAGGGCACATAAGTCTTTACATAAGAATCCTTTTCCCTCTCAAACCCTAGCTAGAAAATAAGGAAACATTAGGTAGAAAAAATCCCTAGAAATTCTCTTGACTTGGCCAACACTCCAAGGATGCTTAGGGGGGCGTGTTGGGCTTCTAGGAGCAGCAAGAGGCTGGCCCAAAGGGGCTCAGGCGCATGAGTTTGGGCCTCTGGAAGCTGGGGTGGCCTGGTAGCCAGGTAGCAGGAATATTCCCTGGTATCTTGCTTCTTAGGGGCTTGGGCTTGGCGCCTGGGCTTGATTTCTTTGGGCTAGGATGCAAATGGACCTCTAAAATCATGGATGTCTTGGTATATGAATATATTTTGGCATCTGGAATGGAATCTTGGCATCTGGAGGGTATCTGCAAGAAATCAGGGTTTTCTGAATTTTCCTCCTGGGATCTTCAAATCTTCAAGCTGGGTTGGACTTGGGCTATACTTCCATGTCTTCAATCTGGTTGGACTTGGTCTTCACTTGCATGATGTGCTCTTGAGTCTTCAATATAGTTGAATAGGACTAAAAAAAATAAAATTAGCTCGACATGAGCTGACTAACACTGGACTGAACTAGCTCAACATGAGCTGACTAGTACAGAACTGAAACTCAAAAGACTCAAATAACAACTAAAATGGACTCAGATGGGCTAAGCCCTTATTACAGATGGACTCATAAATTATTGATCAATTCATAGAGGGTTGAAAAGCCTCTGTCTTATTCTGGTGCCTTTGGTGTTCCCACCAATTCTCCCGGGGTGAGAGGAACTCGACCCTGTTGAGTGAAGATCAAGCTGGCTCACAATCTCTCGAGGAGGTCTAGGTTGAGGTGCTGCAAGTCCTCTCAAGAAATCCATGAATCGTTCGACTCTGGCCAGCCTTGCCATCGGACCAGGAAGCATTGATAACCATGGCCCCGGGTCATAATGGCTTGATCATCCAGGATACGCTCGATCCGTTCTCCTCTCTCAGGCCAAATTTATTAGTGGACACTCTGGGTTAGGGTCACTCACAATGAAAAGGAATAGGTTCAAAAGCGTCACTAGGTATCGCTGCCGGTTTCCTGTACTCAACCAGGTCTATAATATTGAAGGTAGAACTAATGCCCAAATTCGAAGGTATGTCTAACACCTAGGCATTTGATCCAACCTTCTCTATCACTTTAAAAGGTCCGGTTCTACGAGCATGAAGCTTCTTTTAGGCCTAAGCCTAACCAAGATAGAATCCACTACATTAAATTCTTTGACGCTTCTTCGGGAATTAGCCAGTTGTTTTAACATTAGTGCGGGTGGTGAACATGCTAGGCATATGCAGACTCCTAACAAGATGATGCAAAGGACTCAAACCTACACCTAACCGACTCGACTAAAGAGGTTTATTAGGTCATAACTACCACTTGGGCTTGGGGGCATGAGTCATGGTTGATGGATGACATGCAGAAGAAAATTTGCTAGTAACTCCTAATAGGTGCCAGAGGGTCTGCCAAAAGTAGGTAGTAAATGGGATGGGCTCTATGGATCCTTGAAACCTAGTAACCTGAACAAAATGTAATATAATAGTTCTAGACATATGAGAATACTCAGGAAAGGGTAGGAAATAGGAAGTGGGTTCAGAATTAGTCTGGTAGGGTAGAGAAAAAGGTTCCGGGTTAGTTGGATAAAGTAGGATAAAAAATGGGGTGTCAGGAACTAATCCTATACTAATGAGGTTAACCTTACGGGGTTGCGGTATATCTATGGGGTTTGTATAATGGAAGGATGGGTTATTAATCTCAGGGAAGAGGTCCTTAATGGGAACTATAGGAGGAGGCTCATCTTGAAGGTATAGATTCAAAGAGATCAGGTCCTTAATAAATTCTTCAGGTTCTTGTATTTTAGGACAAGACTCTATAATTTGGCTCCCCTCTATGGTTTCCTCAGGTAAGGCTCTAGTAGCAGTACCTAGGTTTTCTTCCTCTATTTGTTCTTTCACTATAGCTTTAGATTGGATGTGGTCAAGGTCAACTACCTCTAGGTTGGCTTTTACCTGGGTATCTATTGGGTCGGCTAATTCTAGGTCATCTAAAGGTGTCTCCTCTTCTCCCTCATACTCATCCACTAGGCTCACATCAGCTTCATACACTTTCACGTTAATGTAAGCCTTGTGAATCTCAGGAATGCTTGGAGAAGGTCGGCTAGCAGGAAATTGGTTAGGTTCTGGTCTCTGATTATGGGTACTACTCCTAGTAGGTTCAGGTTGTATAAGGGGTAGTGGCTCACTACTGGGTTCATATTTAGGGATACTAATCCTATGGGATTCAAGTTGACTAGGGGAAGCATGACTAGTACTAGGCTGATACTTAGGGGTTATGGGTTCTCTGGGCTCATAGGACAAGGGTGCAGATCTATGGGTCATGGGATTATAGGATCTGGGGTCATAGGATTTTGGGTCAGCTCTATGATCAGGTTCTAAGGATGGATCATGGTATGGGGTCCTCCTAAGGTTGGGCTCCCTATATGGGTCAGGATATTGGGTTCTCCTAGGGTTGGACTCCCTATATGGGTCAGAATATTGGGTTCTCCTAGGGTTGGGCTCCCTATATGGGTCAGAGTATTGGGTTCTCCTAGGATTGGACTCCCTATATGGGTCAGAGTATTGGGTTCTCCTAGGATTGGACTCCCTATATGGGTCAGAGTATTAGGTTCTCCTAGGTTCAGTATCATAATAAGGGTCATGGTAAGGGGTTCTTCTAGGTTCAGTATCATAATAAGGGTCATGGTAAGGGGTTCTTCTAGGTTCAGTATTATAGTATGGATCAGGCTGAGGGGCTCTCCTAGGTTCAACCTCTCGGTATGGATCAGGGTTTGGGGTCCTCCTAGGTTGAGGATTGTAGTACGGGTCAGGATAAGGGGCTCTCCTAGGTTCGACCTCATGGTATAGATCAGGATTTGGGGTCCTCCTAGGTTGAGGGGACTCAGGATCTGGCTCAGACTGTGACCCATGGGTTCTTTCTATGGTCCCTACATGGCCTTCTAACTGGTCAAACCTATTGGCAAGATGGTCAATTCTATTGTTGGTTTGGGTACTAGACTGAGTTAACTAGGCCATGGATTGGGTTAGTTGCTCAGTGAGAGTTTTTATTTGGGCTTGCAAATTTTCCATGGGTTCAGAGATTTGTGAAGGAGGTGGATGATATGAAACCCCCTGATCTAGTGCTCATGCAAGACTCGATCAGACAAACTACAGCTGACTAGACCTAGAGTCCAAACTAGATGCTCAATCAGGGTGGCAAACTAGCCTATAGTAACCCTGTACTTAGCCAGGGAGGTGTAAGGGGAGTGTTAGGTCCCTGATTGCCAATCCTAGACACCAATCAGAGATTGGCCAGGTAGGCGAACCAGCACACAAGCCCTTCGGGATTGAATCCCTAAACTACTATTTAAGACACTGAGCACAAAGCACACACGGGTTATCTTGACACAATGATCTAACACTTAGTCCGGACCCAACCAGTTGGTGTCCCCAGCCCACTAGGGCAAATTAAGTCTAGTTAATTTTAGGTTAAGGCTTAGGACCGAATACAAGGGATGTTGTTTTGGGCTAAGGAGAGGTGATCAAATCCTCTCCCCATCTGATATAGCAAGAGTGCCCTTAAAAGTAAATTATGCAATGATGGCAGGCAGATGAAGATGCAAATTAGGGTTTAGATGTGTTTGGTATTTTTGGAGAATATGTATTTTTTTTTAGTATTTCTTAAATAGAAGAAAACTTGCAAATTATGGCCTAATATGCAGGAAATATACTAAAATTAAAAGATATGCAAAAAATGCTAAACAAAACCCTAAAACTTCCAAACTTGTCTTGTTGAAAAAAAAACAGAGCCAAAAATTTGCAGGCTGTATTTTGGCTTGAAAAAACTTCACAGGCCATAATAAAATCTGAAAAGATTCTGAACATTACTGTGAATTATGATTAATCTAGAAAAATAAATTTCAGAATTTTTGGAGTTTTTATCAGGGAGAAGTAATTTAAATAACAGAGCATATACGGACTGAGAAATTACAGAAAATAAGCCCTAATCTAAGCTCTGATACCAAATGATAGGGGACTAATATGCATGCAATTCATTTTGTATGTTTTATAAGTGGGGTAAGGTAATTAATTCCCAAATTTCAGATCAAAATTAATTGTAGGTAATTTTATATGAATTTTTGAAGCCAAGCATGCAGATTAGAACCTAGAAAAGTACTAAAGAAGAATCGCCAGGGCTGAGAAGCCTCGGTTAGGGCAAGTTCTCCTACAATATAAAGACTGGAGGTAGAGGGGGTGTACCTGACAATGTCTGAAGTGCCCGGTGAAGATTGCAGTGAAGGGATCTCTCATTCCTCGATGGATGCGGCCTGGAAAACCGAGCCAAAGACCCGCGGATACCCGGCTTTCTGCTCGGTGGTCCGATTGAGGCTTGGCTGGAGTCGTTTGATTCGTAGGAACTCGAGGACCTGCAAACGACCTATCAGGGGTTAGAAAACTCAAAGGAGATCAAGAAAATAAAGGAAAATAGCAAAGAAAAGAAAGTTTTGGAGGGGGCTGGAAGGATGGTTGGCGACAGGAAGATGATTGCAAACACCGGGAGGAAGAACTCTCAAACCCCTTTATGCACACAGCAGGGTAATCACACAAAGCAATAGAAGAACTCAAGGTTTATTTCATATATCAAAATCTCCCTTCATATAAGAGGCTAAGGTCATTTAAATAGACCCTTAACCTTGGGCTCCAAGTAAGGGCATATATGTCTTTACATAAGAATCCTTTTCCCTCTCAAACCCTAGCTAGAAAATAAGGAAACATTAGGTAGAAAAAATCCCTAAAAATTCTCTTAACTTGGCCAACACTCCAAGGATGCCTAGGGGGGCGTGTTGGGCTTCTAGGAGCAGCAAGAGGCCGGCCCAAAGGGGCTCGGGCGCATGGGTTTGGGCCTCTGGAAGCTGGGGTGGCCTGGTAGCCAGGTAGCAGGAATATTCCCTGGTATCTTGCTTCTTAGGGGCTTGGGCTTAGCGCCTGGGCTTGATTTCTTTGGGCTAGGATGCAGATGGACCTCTAAAATCATGGATGCCTTGGTATATGAATATATTTTGGCATATGGAATGGAATCTGTGCATCTAGAGGGCATCTGCAAGAAATCAGGGTTTTCTGAATTTTCTTCCTGGGGTCTTCAAATCTTCAAGCTGGGTTGGACTTGGGCTATACTTCCATGTCTTCAATCTGGTTGGACTTGGTCTTCACTTGTATGATGTGCTCTTGAGTCTTCAATATGGTTGAATAAGACTAAAAAAAATAAAATTAGCTCGACATGAGTTGACTAACACTGGACTGAACTAGCTCAACATGAGCTGACTAGTACAGAACTGAAACTCAAAAGACTCAAATAGCAACTAAAATGGACTCAGATGGGCTAAGCCCTTATTACAGATGGACTCATAAATTATTGATCAATTCACAGAGGGTTGAAAAGCCTCTGTCTTATTCTGGTGCCTTTGGCGTCCCCACCAGTCCCGCCATCTACTACCTGACTCTTAGTTTAGCTCTTGCCATGCTCACAGTCCGGAAATGTCAGCAGTGACTTAGCGAAGTCCCGCCATCTACTGCGAGGCTCATAGTTTGCCAACTGCTATGCTAATAGTCCGAAAATATCCACAAAGACTCTGAAAGCCCATTGCCATCTACCGCTTGACTCTCAATTTAGCTCTTGCCCTGCTCACAGTCCGGAGATGTTCGCGATGACTCAGCGAAGTCCCACCATCAACCGTGAGGCTCATAGCTTGGCATATGCTGTGCTCACAGTCCGGAGATGTCCACGGGGAATCCTATTGATCCCACCATCTATCGCTCGACTCTTAGTTCAGCTCTTGCCCTGCTCATAATCCGAAGATGTCCACAGTGACTCAGCAAAGTCTCACCATCTATCACGAGGCTCACAGCTTGGCATCTGCTGTGCTCATATTTCGGAGATGTCCACGGGGAATCATGATGATCCCGTTGTCCATCGCTTGACTCACAGACCGGCATCTACCGCACTAACAGTCCGGAGATGCCCACAGAAATGCCAGAAACCCCGCCACTTGCCTCGCAGCATGGTTAACCGATGATTCAAGCCCTCTCAACGGGCCCGCATCAAAGCTTGGAGCGGTCCACCTCCTTGTCAAGGATGTGAGACTCCCCCTTTGATTATTGAAACTCACTTTTAGTGCCACCGTGTCTTCTATCTGTGCAGGCACCCATCTGACCGACCTGAAACCTGGCACTCTAAGCCCAAAAACTCCCGAAGCCCAATACTCTAAGCCTGAAAACTCCTGAAGCCCGACACTCTAAGTCCGGAAACTCCCGAAGCTCAGCACTCTAAACCTAGAAACTCTCGAAGCATGGCACTCTAAGTCCAAAAACTCCTGAAGCCCGACACTCTAAGCCCGAAAACTTCCAAAGCTCGGTACTCTAAGCCCGAAAACTCCCGAAGCTTAGTATTCTAAGCTCGGAAACTCTCGAAGCCTAGCACTCTAAATCTAGAAACTCCTAAAGCCTGGCACTCTAAGCCCGGAAACTCATGAAGCCCGGTACTCTAAGCCCGGAAACTCATGAAGCCCGACACTCAAAGCCTGAAAACTGTCGAAGCCCAGTACTCTAAGCTTGGAAACTCCCGAAGCCTGGTACTCAAGACTAGAAGCTCAGCTAGCCCCTTGACCTCCCTCATCAAGCCTCCCGACCTCCTTATCAGGCCTCCCGACCTTCTTATCAAGCCTCCCGGCCTCCTTCATCAGGCCTCCCGGCCTCCTTCGTCAGGCCTCTCGGCCCCCTCCACCATGCCTCTCGGCTCCAGCCACCTCACTCACAGTCCGGAGATGTCCACCAGGAAACTCCAGAAGTCATGGCCATTTACCACCTGACTCATAACTTGGCACATCAGGCCCCTCGACCTCTTCCATCAGGCCTCATGGCCTTCTTCATTAGGCCTCCCAACCTCTTTCATTAAGCCTCCCGACATTTTTCATCAAGCCACATGGCCTCCTTCATCAGGTCTCCTGGCCTCCTTCATCAGGTCTCTCGGCCTCCTTCGTCAGGCCTCTCGGCCCCCTCCAAGCCTTTCAGCTCCAGCCACCTCGCTCACAGTCTCGAGATGTCCACCGAAAAATCCTAAAAATCTCGACCATCTATCGCTTGACTCACAGCTTGGCGCTTTAGGCCCCTTAGCCTTCCTCATCAGGCCTATGGGCCTCTTCCATCAGGTCCCTAGGCCTCCTTCATCAGGCCTCCAGGCCTCCTTCATCAGGCCTCCAGACCTCCTTCATCAGGCCTGCCGGCCTCCTTCATCAGGTCCCTAGGCCTCCTTCATCAGGCCTCTCGGCCTCCTTCATCAAGCCTCATGGCCTCCTTCATCAGGCCATCTGGTCTCCTTCATCAGGCCTCACGGCCTACTTCATCAGGCCTCATGGCCTCCTTCATCAAGCCTCTTGGCCTCCTTCGTCAGGCCTCTTGATCCCCTCCACCAAGCCTCTCGGCTCCTGCCGCCTTGCTCACAGTCTAGAGATGTCTGCCAGGAAACTCCAGAAGTCCCGACCATCTACATTCTAACTCACAGCTTGGCATATCAGGCCCCTCAGCCTCTTCCATCAGGCCTCCCGGCCTCCCTAATCATGCCTATTGGCCTCTTCCATCAGGCCCTTTGACCTCCTTCATCAGGCCTCCCGGCCTCCTTCATCAAGCCTCTTAGCCTCCTTCATCAAGCCCCTCAACCTATTCCATCAGGCCTCCCGGCCTCCTTCATCAGGCTTCCTAGCTTCCTTCATCAGGCCTCTCGACCTCCTTCGTCAAGCCTCTAGGCCACCTCCACCAAGCCTCTCGACTCCAGTCGCCATGCTCACAGTCTAGAGATGTTTATCGGGAAACTCCATAAGTCCTAGCCATCTATCGCCTGACTCAAAGCTTGGCACATCAGGCCCCTCGACCTCTTCCATCAGGCCTCTCGGCCTCCCTCATTAGGTATATCGGCCTCTTCCATCAGGCCCCTCGACCTCCTTCATCAAGCCTCCTGGCCTCCCTTATCAAGCCTATGGCCTATTCCATCAGGCCTCCCGGCCTCCTTCGTCAGTACTCCCGGCCTCCTTCGTCAAGCCTCTCGGCCCCCTCCACCAAGCCTCTTAGCTCCAGCCGCCTCGCTCACAATCCGGAGATATCTGCCAGGAAACTCCAGAAGTCCCGACCATCTACCGCCTAACTCATAGCTTAGCGCATCAGGCCCCTCGACCTCTTTCATCATGCCTCTCGGCCTTCCTCATCACGCCTATCGGCCTATTCCATCAAGCCCCTCAGCTTCCTTCATCAAGCCTCCTGGCCTCCTTCATTAGGCCTCTCGACCTCCTTCATCAAGCCCCTCGGCCTCTTCCATCAAGCCCCTCGACCTCCATCAGGCCTCCCAGCCTCCTTCATCAAGCCTCCCAGCCTCCTTCATCAGGCCTCTCGACCGCCTCTACCAAGCCTCTCGGCTCCAGGCACCATGCTCACAATCCGAAAATGTCCATCAGGAAACTCCAGAAGTCCCGGCCATCTATCGCCTGACTCACAGCTTGGCACATCAAGCCCCTCGACCTCTTCCATCGGGCCTCTCGACCTCCCTCATCAGGTCTATCAGCCTCTTCCATCAGGCCTCCTGGCCTCCTTCATCATGCCCCTCGGCTTCCTTCATCAGGCCTCTCGGCCTCCCTTATCAAGCCTATCGACCTCTTCCATTAGGCCTCCCAGCCTCCTTCATCAGGCCTCCTAGCCTCCTTCATCAAGCCTCTCAGCCCCCTCCACCAAGCCTCTCGACTCTAGCCACCACGCTCACAGTCTAGAGATATCTACCGAGAAACTCCAGAAGTCCCGACCATCTATCGCCTAACTCATAGCTTGGTGCATTAGGCCCCTCTGCCTCTTCCATCATGCCTCTCAACCTCCCTCATCAGGCCTATCAGCCTTTTCCATCAAGCCTCCCGGCCTCTTCCATCAGGCCTCCCGACCTCCTTCATCAGGCCACACGACCTCCTTCATCAGGCCCCTCGGCCTCCTTCATCAGGCCCCTTGGCCTCCTTCATCAGGCCTCTCAATCTCCCTCATCAGGCCTCCCGGCCTCCTTTACTAAGCCTCCTGGCCTCCTTCATCAGGCCCCTCGACTTGATTCCCCTACTCCGTCGGGTATTTTCCGGAGTAGAGTCCCTTGAAGATTCTAAAAGGGACCTTAGATATTTTCCTCTAAGCTGGCTTTCTCCATGCTCATGATGTCGAGAATTTTGCCATGCAGGGGATCGTCGATCCAGGGGATGTCAGTGTCGGGAATATCGACTTGATTCTTGATGCTAAACATCTCTTAAAGGAGATCGCTGACTGAGTTTGGAGGCGACTGGTTATTGTTGTCTGCTGATTGTAACTTCTTGAAGATTTTGAACAATGACAGTCAGAATTTCCATCTTATTCAAGAGAGCATCGATCTGCTGTTGTCCCATGCTCATTACAGGAGATACATTATTGCTCTCCAGAGGAAGGTTCGGTAGATCGTTCTTCTTGGATGGCTGACGACCTCTACTAGTTGAAACATTTTACACTTTTCCTTCACCATCTTCTCTATATGGATTCTCTTTTCTAGAAGGTAGCCTATCTATGTTGCCCCATTTCTGGTGCGCCAATCTATTGACTTGAATCATTGATCGACTTTTGCACCATCGAGAACTACCGGATGGTCATCTTGAATACCTGCAAAACAAATCTCTTACCAGAGATATTCCAATAAGGATACTCCGATGCCTAAGTCAGTAAAATTCAAGCAACAGATAAAAAATTTCAAGAGAAGCAAAATCATGGTACTTCACTTTTCTAGCTAGCCTGTGAAGGTCCCCTCTTATCCGTATTTATAGGTATTCATTTTAATAGAAGTTAGTTGGAAGAAATTTCATATAGTTAATCTTAATGTCATTCCGTTGAAACTAACTTGAATCCATCGTAATGGATGGTCATTATAATGTTATTCAGTTATGATAACTATTTTTTGAATTGGTCGATGAAATCTAATCAAAGATTTATTTAAGGATGGTTTATCCATAATTTCTTAGGTCTAAGTTGACCAGACTTTATGAATTGGTTGGATAGTTGTATCTTAAAGATGAGTCGATTGAATTTTGTATGGCTGAATTATTTCTGGGTATTTAAATTTTTGCCGGTCAATCCAACTGTCTCACCATAATACTATTTTACATGTTGACTTCTGAGGGCTGCTTTATGTTCATCATTCCCAATGTGAATTACCTGGTTATCGTCGATATCTCGATTATATTATTCCAACGAAATGGGTTGTTTGTTTTATTACAGGAGCCGTTCCAAAGTTCGGCAACTATCGGCCATGCTCTCCATTCTGGTTTGTCCTTACGTGCAACCGCTACATGAGAAATCTCTTTACTTTGGTCGGTTGCTGCTGGCAAGCACCATCCCAACGGGTCGTTACGTGGATTTATCTAGCTGCGCTGTGCATCATTTTTACGTTTAATCAATCACATGTCTATTTCATATTTTACTGCTTAGTGTTTTGTATTGTAACCGATGGTACAATGTTTGCACTGATGCCATGTGCCGGCTTCTTGCGTGACTTACTTTCGAGTCCTTGGTTGCTGATTGTAATTTTTTTTTTAAGCGGTGCTGGTTACGTAGGCTTATAATGCAGACTACACGTTATAACGAGATCATCGAAGTTTCACTTTTCAATATATATATATATTTAATATTTATAATTTTATTTTTATTAAAAATTTTAAATAATAAAAATATTTTTTAAAAAAATTATAATATTTCATGATCTACGTTATAATACTCCGTGACTTGGCTATGGCATCTTTATGTTATAAAATCAAATGATATTTATATTATTAAAAAAATTTAAAATTTTTTTAATGATAATATATTTTCGACCGTATGATATCTTGTAAATATCATTATGATATTCTATTTACAAAAAATATCATGACTTAAAGATATTTTCATCATTCAAATACGAATTTAATTTATATAATTTATTTTTTTATTAAAAATCTTGAATGATGAAAATATTCTTATCTTATAATACTTCTTTATAAACAGGATGTCATAATCTTGTTCACACAATATTATAAATCAACAATATTTTTATCATTAAAAATTTTTAAATTTTTGCCAATAACGAAAATATCTCTCAGTCGTATGATATTTCATGTTCACAAAGATATCATAATCTAAGTATGAAATACCATAATTGATATCAACGGATATCATAATTTTTATAAAAAAAGGGAATTGTCATTATCAATTTTTTATAAAAAAATAGATATTAAATATAGCTTGAAAAACGAGACTTGCATAGTCTTTACATGATCTAATCATATTTGGAGATATATTTTTGCAGCACTCCAGTGACCAACAAATTATTCACAGCATGCCCTTTCAGGTACAATAGCTAGAATTAGGGTTTGATATCCATCTCAATGATAACATGCCCCTTTAGATCAGGTACAGAGCACATAGAAGAAATGGAGAAAGATGTCAATTTGCTAGCCCACAGGCCTAATTTTCTTTTTACCAAAGGATAAGTCTTTGTGCACCCCATGCAGTACAGAAAATCAAAGTTAACTTGCATCACTTTTTTTTATTAGTCTATATAGATCCAAGTTGGTATGATGGGATGGGATGGGATATGCATTAAATATTGAGAAAGTGGTGTATGTTATCAATGTGATAGAGAGTCAACAGTTTTTTGAAAGTTTTGGATAGACCAAAATGTCCTTTCCCTCCCTCAAATACTTTTCCCTCTTGGATACTATAGAGAGCCAAAAATTGCGTGATAGGGAATTCATTTTCACTTCATTGAGCGGGAACAAGAAAATGACAAAGACGAAGAAGAAGAAGAAGACACCGGGAGTCTGATGTCGTGCCTTGCCACCTCACACGATCCCTTCCCGCAGTCAGGTAATTGATTTGTATCCTCCACCTTCCTCCAGCTCTCTCTCGCCTCGTCATCATTCTCCCCACCTCTTTTCAGCACAAAGCTTGCATCCTCATTCCTCTTTATCCTCACTAACTGCATACAGAGAAGATAGAATAAAATAATAAATATATGCCAAAACAGGATTATGACATCCTAGTTCAAAAATCATGATATCCTAGCTCAAAAATTATGACATCCCAATAAAAAATATGAAACTAAAGGTATTAACCCCTCCGATCAAGACTACCTACCACTTGTGACCTGAATTATAACTTTCAAGATGTCATAACATGGCATGGATAGTAAAAGATGATAAATATATGCTAAAATAGGATTATGACATCCTAGTTTAAAAATTATAATACCCTGGCTCAAAAATTATAACACCCCTATAGAAAATATGAAACTAAAGGCATTAACTCCTCCTATTAAGACTACCTATCACTTGTAGATGGGATTATGACTTCTAGAATGTTATAACATGCCAAGGATAGTAAAAGATGATAAATATATGCCAAAATAGGATTATGATATCCTAATTCAAAAATTATGACAATCTAGCTCAAAAATTATGACATTCCAGTAGAAAACATGAAACTAAAAGTCTTAGCCCCTCCTACCATGACTACCTATCACTTGTGGCTAGAATTATGACTCCAAGAATGTCATAATATGCCATAAATAGTAAAATATGATAAATAATGCTTTTGGTTTCATGTTTTTTATCATACATTACATGTTATGACATCTTGGAAGTCATAATTTAGGCCACAAGTGATAGATAATCCTGGTAGGAGGGGTTAAGACCTTTAGTTTTATGTTTTCTTTCGAGATGTTATAATTTTTTTGCTAAGATGGTATAATTTTTTAATTAAGGTATCATAATCCTATTTTGGCATATATTATATTCTTTTACCATCCGTGACATGTGATGATATCCTGAGAGTTATAATTCAGGCTACAAGTAATAGGTATTTGATGTGGCAAGAAGCTAACATGCTGACGTGTAATCCCTGTCAGATGCCATGTTAGAAAATCTGTCATGATGGACACCCCATCTTGGATTCCTTTGACCGGGCCGAGCTTTCCAAGATCAACGAGACGGCCCATCAAAGCCGAGCTCTGTCCTCTGCCAGGTCGGCACCCACAAGCCCGGGGTGCCTAGGTCGGAGTCGAGAGACCTCCTTTGCCAGATCGAGCCCCTCCAAGGCTGAGCCCCCTGAACCGGAGTCGAGCTCAGCCCTCCTCCACCAGGTCGAGCCCCTCCGAGGTCGAGCCCTCTGGGCTGGAGTAGCGTGTCGACCTCCTCTGTCGGATCGAGCCCCTCCGAGGCTGAGACCCCTGGATCGGAGTCGAGCTCAGCCCTTCTCCGCCAGGTTGAGCCCCTCTGAGGTCGAGCCCTCCGGGCAGGAGTCGAGCCTTCCTCCACCGGGTCGAGCCCTTCCGAGGTCGAGCTTCTTGAGCCGGAGTCGAGCCCAACCTCCTCCACCAGGTCGAGCCCTTCGGAGGTCGAGCCTCCTGAGTCAGAGCCGAGTCCCAGCTCTCCAGTTCGGCAACCAACTCGGACAGTACCATCGGCCATCAAGGGGGCAGAGCCACCCTCCCGAGGCACTGGCGAGCAACCCGAAGACCACAATGAAGCACCTGTCAAGTCATAATAACTATCCGCGGTCACCACTTACACTAGAAGAGGAAGAAACTCCTTGACCAAGGTGCCACGCTCTCCACCAACCACCTGCACCACCCGAAAGAAGAAGTCAACCAGGAGATTCGAATCCCGAGGGTGGTGGCCTCCCGATCGAGACAATGCCAGGCTTCCCAGAATGGGGCAATCGGAAGGAATGTCAGACCGCACGACAGTTTCCCTTATCACGAATCGGGAAAGACGTCCCATCCATGACACGGAACACCGCCGCACATGCCTAATAGCATGGGGGAGATTCCAAGGTAGGCGCCCAGCAATCACATGGACTTAAAAGAACCTTCGACACCCCAGCAAAAAGGTACGCAAATGCAAGCTCAACCGTATAACATCATCCAAGCGAGTAAGAGAGAAGAAGCCTCACAGGAGGGCCAACCCACCTCGGCTACTACCTCTCATGGCACACTCGCACCCCCACTCTTACACCATTCACTCCTCCTAGCATGGAGTCCATCAACAGGGGCTCGACCAGGAAGATCTGTTCTCCTGGATCGTCACTGACTTGACCGTCGGACTACCCCCGCCGGAATCCCCGATCCAGGTCACTAACCCTTGTTTTGCAGGTCCTGAAGCGCAGGTCAACCCCGAGAGGACGACGGGCAATCCGATGTCGACAGTAGCTACGGGCCACGATGATCTTGGCGGTAACAGATTGGTGTGCCAGATAGGGGGGATGTGTTTTGACCCCACCTAAGCCCCTTTCAAGCGGCTCACCGGGAGGATGGTGATGACACGAGCGAGAGAAGTCTCCACCAGCCATGTGGGAGACCCCCATTCTCAAGGGGACCCACACGGTCCAGAAGGGGAGCTCCCCGCTCCTGCTCAACCACCTCCGGCGGACATCCAGCTAGCCGTACTCGCCCAACAAATGCAAATCCTTACTATGGTAGTGCGCCAGCTTTAGCACCAGCAATGGTCCTTGGCTACCAACCAACAGCCAGGGACCCCGCGGCCCACGCTGCAGCACCCCACGACAGCCTGCGTTCCTTCCAAGGAAAGCCTTCGCAGCCATGGGCCGTCACTGATCACCGGGGCAATCACTTGACTCCGACGAAGAGACAACAGGCCAGGTCCACCGATAGGGAGAGACGGTCCCCTACCCTCGAGCGGGTGGAATCCAAACCCCATCGAGGTCGAAAAGGCAAAACCCCCCTTTACGAGCATCATCCCACGTCACCTTCTACATCTCCTTCAGCCTCGGTGGAGGGTTCGACCGACGAGGCCATCAGGTGCATGGCTGAAAAGTGCCTGGAGAAGGACGAGCACAAGCTGGCAAAATTATCCCATCGATTTGCGGACATGTAGGGCTCTGTTGACAAGCCAACGGGCTATGACGCCCGTCCCCTTTCTCTCGAGAGATCCAAGAGGAACCGATTCTGGATGCCGCAGGTGGATCCCTACGACGGGACCACCAACCCCCTGGACCACCTGGAAAGCTACAAGGCCCTCATGAGAGTCCATGGGGCCACCGATGCCCTTCTTTACATCGCCTTCCCAGTAACCCTCCGGAAGGCGGCTCGGGTCTGGTTCACCCGCCTCGAGCCCAAAAGCATTGGTTCTTTCACTCAGCAAGAGCGAAAGTTCGAGGACCACTTCGATGCCTGTCGGAAGGTACCACGTGAAGTAGATAGCCTCTTCTCTATCCGGCAATAGAACTGCGAGCCCCTACATGACTACGTGGCCCGCTTCAAGGTTGCCACGTTAGAGATTTATAACCTTGAAGAGCCAGTCGCCATGTTGGCACTAAAGGAGGGCTTAGGACCTCCCGCCTAACCTACTCGCTCGATAAGAAGCCCCCCAAGAGCTACTCCAAGCTCCTCCTCCGAGCTCAAAAGTATGTTCGTGCCGAGGAGGCGGACCGTACGAGGAAGGAGCTAGATAGGAAGCCATTGAAGAAGCCGGCTCCTGCCGAGACATCTGGGACACGGAAGACAGGACCTCCAGCTTTGAACATTCGCCAGGAGCTGAGACCGAGGTGCGTTCAGCCCTAAAGGAGAGACTCACCCCCTTGCTCGCCCCGAGGACAAAAATCCTGATTGAGATCGAAGGTGAGCCCTACCTGAAGCACCCACCTCCGATAAGGCCATCCACTAGTCATGACAAGACTAAGTATTGTCGCTACCACCGTGATCATGGCCACGACACCGAGGAATGCCGCAACCTCAAGAAGGAAATCGAAGAACTCATTAAGAGAGGCTACCTCGGGAGGTTCGTGGGGGGCAAACCTCCAGCGAAACCTCACTCGTCGCTCTCCCGCCAGCTCTTGCAGTGGATAACCACCCTACCAAAGGCCAGTGGGGATGATATGTTGGGGAGCCGAGCACGCATCTAAGAAGGCCCAGGGGGGCAGGGCATTCTGAAAATGTACTCCCCTTTATGAGGGAAGGGAGAGATTAGGGGGAAAGTGTAAATAACGATGCCGTGGTCATCGAGATGATGATCGCGAAGCATCCTGTAAAATGTATCATGGTTGATAGTGGAAGCTCCACAGATGTGCTTTTCTATAATGCCTTCTCCGGAATGAACTTGTCTCCTGCACAGCTCAAACCTGTGCACGCACCCCTTGTCGACTTCATGGGAGATTCTGTGAGGGTTGAGGGAGAGATCACACTCCTAGTCACTGCCGGAATCCCACCTCGATAGAGCACTGTCATGATGACCTTCATAGTAGTTAGACTTCCTTCGACCTATAATATGATCCTTGGCTGACCCGGGCTCAATCTACTCGACGCCGTCAGCTTTACAAAATGGCTGCTGGTACAGTTCCCAACTCCCATGGAGTCGACGAAATAAGAGGTGCACCTCAGTCGATTCAACACTATTTCCAGACTCTCCCAAGTATCAAAGTCCTCGAGGATGATCCCTATGGAGTGAAAGTTCGAGGACCACTTCGACACCTGTCGGAAGGTGCCACGTGAAGCATATAGCCTCTTCTCCATCTGGCAACAGGATCGCGAGCCCTTATGTGACTACGGGCCTACTTCAAGGTTGCCACGTTGGAGATTTATAATCTTGAAGAGCCAGTCGCCATGTTGGCACTAAAGCGAGGGCTCAAGACCTCCCGCCTGACCTACTCGCTCGACAAGAAGCCCCCCAAGAGCTACTCTGAGCTCCTCCTCCGAGCTCAAAAGTACGTTCATGCCGAGGAGGCGGACCGTACGAGGAGGGAGCTAGACAGGAAGCCATTGAAGAAGCCGGCTCCCACCGAGACATCCAGGACACGGAAGCCAGGGCCTCTAGCTCTGAACTTCCGTCAGGGACCGAGATCGAGGTGCGCTCCAGCCCCAGAGGAGAGACTCACCCCCTGCTCGCCCCGAGGATGAAAATCCTGATGGAGATCGAAGGTGAGCCCTACCTGAAGCGCCCACCTTCGATGAGGCCGTCCACTAGCCGTGACAAGACGAAGTATTATCGTTACCACTGCGACCACGGCCATGACACCGAGGAATGCCGCAACCTCAAGAAGGAAATCGAAGAAATCATTAAGAGAGGCTACCTCGGGCAGTTCGTAGGGGGCAAACCTCCAGCAGAACCTCAGGCACTCACCGCTCTCCCGCCAGCTCCTGTAGTGGATAACCGCCCTACCGAGAAGCCGGTGGGGATGATATGTTGGGGAGCCGAGCGCACATCTAAGAAGGCCTGGGGGGCAAGGCATTCTGAAAATGTACTCCCCTTTATAAGGGAAGGGGGAGATTGGGAGAAAAATGTAAATAACGATGTCGTGATCATCGAGATGACGATCGTGAAGCATCCTATAAAATGCATCATGGTTGATAGTGGAAGCTCCATATATGTGCTTTTCTACGATGCCTTCTCCAGAATGAACTTGTCTCCTGCACAACTCAAACCTGTGCACGCGCCCCTTGTCGGCTTCACGGGAGATTCTGTGAGGGTTGAGGGAGAGATCACACTCTCAGTCATTGCCGGGACCCCACATCGGTAGAGCACTGTCATGATGACCTTCATAGTAGTTAGACTTCCTTCGGCCTACAATGTGATCCTTGGCCGACCCAGGCTCAATCTACTCGACGCCGTCGTCTCTATGAAATGGCTACTGGTGCAGTTCCCAACTCCCTATGGAGTCGGCGAAATGAGAGATGCACCTTAGCTAATTCAACACTGTTTCCAGACTCTCCCAGGTATCAAAGTCCCCGAGGACGATCCCAGGGTGGATGAGCTCGACCAAAGGGCGCAAAACCCCAGGGGTGGCCCGGCCGAGCGCCTACTATCTTATCTGCTTGGAGTCGATCAGGAGAGGATGGTGCAGATTGGGGCCCAGCTATAAGATGAGGAAAGGGCCCACCTGTTGGAGTTCTTACGGGATAATGTAGACATGTTCACCTAGATGGCGGCTGATATGCCAGGTATCCCCTCTAACGTCATCACCCACAAACTAAGCATTAACCCCAAGTGCAGGCTAGTTCAATAGAAGAAGAGGAGCTTCGCCCCCGAGAGGTAGGCGACAATCAAGGAGGAAGTTGACAAACTCCTCGCTGCCGGTTTCATCTGGGAGGTACAATACCCGAGCTGGCTTGCGAATGTGGTGATGGTGAAGAAGAGTAACGGCAAATGGAGGATCTGTGTGGACTACACCGACCTCAATAAGGTGTGCCCGAAGGATAGTTTCTCCCTATCGAAGATCGATCAACTGGTGGACGCCACCTTGGGTCATCGACTGCTCTCCTTTATAGATGCATTCTCCGGATACAATCAGATCCGGATGCACCTGGAGGACGAGGAGCACACCGCCTTCATCACCGACCAAAGGACGTACTGCTACAAGATGATGCCCTTCGGTCTGAAGAATGCTGGAGCCACGTACTAATGCCTGGTCAACAAGGTTTTCAAAGATCAAATTGGCCGGAACATGCAGGTGTACGTGGATGACATGCTTGTTATGAGCAAGCCGAGCTCGGACCATGTTGTCGACCTCGTCGAAGCCTTCAACAACCTTCAAAGGTACCAGATGAAGCTGAACTCGACAAAGTGCACCTTCGGAGTGGTAGCAGGGAAATTCCTCGGCTTCATGGCCACCTAGAGGGGCGTTGAGGCGAACCTGGAGAAGGTCCAGGCGATCGTCGACATGGAGCACCCGACATCCAAGAAGCAGGTCTAGCACCTGACGAGGCGTATTGCAGTCCTGAGCTGGTTCATCTCGAGGTTGGCCAACTGCTGTCTCCCCTTCTTCAAGGCGCTACGTAAGATGCATGACTTCACCTGGACGGAGGAGTGCAGGATAGCCTTTGAAGGACTGAAGGAGTTCCTAGCCACTCTTCCGCTGCACTCCAGATCGGAGGAAGGACAAGAGCTCATGCTCTACCTGGCAGTCACACCCAGAGCCATCAGCTCGGTCCTTGTCTGTACGGACAAGGACGGATCTTAGAAGCCGGTATACTACACCAGCAAAATCCTTCGCGATGCGAAGATCAGGTATACCCGCTCTGAAAACTTATTTTTGCTCTAATAATGTCTGCTAAGTGCCTTAGGCCCTACTTCCAAGCGCATCCCATCGTGGTCATGACGGACCAGCCACTAAGAACCATACTCAGCCAGCCCGAAACATCCAGGCAGTTGGCCAAATGGTCCCTAACGCTGAGCAAATTCGATATCGCGTATCGATCGAGGTCGTCACAGAAGGCCTAGGTCCTAGCCGACTTTATAGTCGAGTGCACGGGACTTGCCGAGGAGCCGGAGTAGACTTCCCCGGAGCATCAAGTTGAGCCCGGCATGGAGGAGGAACCTTGGATCCTCCACATGGATGGCGCATCCAACTCCGACGGGAGCAGAGCGGGCCTCATCCTCGTCAATAGCGGCGGGATCGTGGCAGAATGTGCTCTCCGCTTCAAATTCATCTAGACAAATAACCAGGCGGAGTACGAGGCGCTCCTCGCGGGCCTAAAGGTCTCATGCGAGCTGGGCATCCAGAACTTGAAAGTTTTCACAGACTCTCAACTGGTAGCCAGAAAGTTTCCGGAGAGTATGAAGCCAGAGATCCTCAAATGGTGAAGTACCTGGAGCAAGTCCGCTCATACACGATAGTCTTTCGATGCTTCAACATCTTCTATAAACCCCGTGGAGAGAATGCTTGCGCAGATGCACTATCGAGACTCGTGACCCTGCCAAACTCATTGCTAGGGCACGCACATATTGAGTACCTCGAAAATCCAAGCTATAAAGCCCCTGAGGAGGTACAGCAAGTCACCCCGAAGCCGAGCTGGATGGACAGGTACATCAGATACATCACTGATGGCACGTTGCCTGAGGATTGCACGGAAGTCAGCCTCGTCAAGAAGAAAGCCTCTCGATTTGTCCTGTTGGAAGGACAGCTCTATCGCCAATCCTTCTCATACCCACTCCTGAAGTGCCTGAGACCCACAGAGGCAGCCTTCGTTCTCTAGGAGATACATGAAGGCCTGTGCGGGAACCACATGGGAGGAAGGATGTTGGCATACAAAGCTCTCTGCCAGGGATACTTCTGGGAGACCATGAGGGAGGATGCCGCCGACTTCGTGAAGAGGTGCGACAAATGCCATTGCCATGCCCATATACAATGTCAACTGGCGGCGCCGATCTTGTAGCTCTCCACCCCTTGGCCATTCGCTCAGTGGGGAATGGACATCTTAGGGCCATTTCCCCCTGCACCAGGGCAACGGAGGTTCTTGCTGGTGGCGATCGACTACTTCACCAAATAGGTGGAAGCGGAGCCACTGGTGCGGATCACAGAAGCCAAGGTCCATTAGTTCTTCTAGAAGTCAATAATATGCCACTTCGGACTACCCCGCTGCATCATCACCGACAACGGGCAGCAGTTCGATAATCAGGAGTTCAAAGATTTCGATGCCGAACACGGCATCCAACATCGCTTCACATCCGTCGCCCATCCCCAGATGAACGGAGAGGCCGAAGTGACTAACCGGACCATTCTCCAGGGACTCAGAACCAGGGTAGACAATGCCAAGGGCAGGTGGGCGGAAGAACTTCCAAGTATTCTCTGGGCCTACCACACAATGCCCAGGACGGTGATGGACGAAACATCCTTCAACCTTGTCTTCAGCGTCGAGGCCATGGTCCCGGTCGAGCTTGGCATGCCCATGCTGGGGGTGCAACAATATGATGAAGCGCAGAACTCGATGCACCTTTTACTCAACTTAGACCTCCTCGAGGAGACCAGAGACAAAGCTCGGCTCCAGATGGTAGCATACCGGTAATGAGTGGCCCAGTACTATAACGCGTGAGTAAGGCCCAAGGTCTTCCGACTTAATGACTTGGTGCTCTACCGAAACAAAGCATCTCAGCCCCGGGAGTGCGGCAAACTCTCACCAAACTGGGAAGGCCCCTATAGGGTGGTCGAAGCCCTTCCGCACGGAGCCTACTACCTCCCGGATCTGGACGGTGCCAGGTTCCCGCGAACATGGAACGCCTGCAACCTGAGAAAATATTATCAGTAATGTAAGGCTCACCCTTTAAAATAATAAAGGCCCTCTTTAGCACGAATCGCCTTCCGCCTTCCAAGAATGTCACTACCCAGCCCAAGGTCCAGCACCCAAAACCCGGAGCCAAGCTCTCCGGCCACCATGTCTTTGACCCTAGCTCCAAGACACCAAAGCCCAGAGCCAAGCACTCCGACCACCGAGTCTTCGAGCCCAGCTCCGAGATACTAAAGCACGGAGCCAAGCTCTTCGGCCACCAAGTCTTCGAGCCCAGCTCTGAGACACTAAAGCCCGGAGCCAAGCTCTTCGCCCACCAAGTCTTCGAGCCCAGCTCCGAGACACCAAAGCTTGGATCCAAGCTCTCTGGCCACCAAGTCTTCGAGCCCAGCTCCGAGACACCAAAGCCCGGAGCCAAGCTCTCCGGCCACCAAGTCTTCCAGACCAGCTCCGAGACACCAAAGCCCGAAGCTCAGATCTCTGGCCACCAAGTCTTCGAGCCAAACTCCGAGACACCAAAGCCCAGAGCCAAGCTCTCCGGCCACCAAGTCTTCGAGCCTAGCTCCTAGACACCAAAGCCCGGAGCCAAGCTCTCTGGCCATCAAGTCTTCGAGCCCAACTCCGAGACACCAAAGCCTGGAGCCAAGCTCTCCGGCCACCAAGTCTTCGAGCCCATTTTCGAGACACCAAAGCTCGGAGCTCAGATCTCCAGTCACTAAGTCTGTGAGCCCAGCTCTAAGATACCAAAGCCCGGAGCCAAGCTCTCCAGCCATGAAGTCTTCGAGCCAAGCTCCTAGACACCAAAGCTCGGAGCTAAGCTCTCCAGCCACCAAGTCTTAGAGCCCAGCTTCGAGACACCGAAGCTCGGAGCCAAGCTCTCCGGCCACCAAGACACCAAAGCCTGGAGCCAAGCTCTCCGGCCACCAAGTCTTCGAGCCCAGCTCCAAGATACCAAAGCCCGAAGCCAAGCTCTCCGGCCACCAAGTCTTCGAGCCCAGCTCCGAGACACCAAAGCCGGAGCCAAGCTCTCTGGCCACCAAGTCTTCGAGCCCAGCTCCTAGACACTAAAGCCCGGAGCCAAGCTCTCTAGCCACCAAGTCTTTGAGCCCAGCTACGAGACACCGAAGCACGGAGCCAAGCTCTCCGGCCACCAAGTCTTTGAGCCTAGCTCCGAGACACTGAAGCCCGGAGCCAAGCTCTCCGGCCACCAAGTCTTCGAGCCCAGCTCCGAGACACCAAAGCCCGGAGCCAAGCTCTCCGGCCACCAAGTCTTCGAGCCCAGCTCCTAGACACCAAAGCCCGCTGAAGCCCGGAGCCAAGCTCTCCGGCCACCAAGTCTTCGAGCCCAGCTCCAAGACACCAAAGCCCGGAGCCAAGCTCTCCGGCCACCAAGTCTTCGAGCCCAGCTCCTAGACACCAAAGCCCGGAGCCAAGCTCTCCGGCCACCAAGTCTTCAAGCCCAGCTCCTAGACACCAAAGCCCGGAGCCAAGCTCTCTGGCCACCAAGTCTTCGAGCCCAGCTCCGAGACACCGAATCCCAGAGCCAAGCTCTCCGACCACCAAGTCTTCGAGCCCAGCTCCGAGACACCAAAGCCTGGAGCCAAGCTCTCTATCCACCAAGTCTTCGAGCCCAGCTCTAAGACACCAAAGCCCGGAGCCAAGCTCTCCGGCCACCAAGTCTTCGAGCCCAGCTCCTAGACACCAAAGCCCGAAGCCAAGCTCTCCAGCCACCAAGTCTTCGAGCCCAGCTTCAAGACACCGAAGCCCGGAGCCAAGCTCTTCGGCCACCAAGTCTTCGAGCCTAGCTCCGAGACATCGAAGCCCAGAGCCAAGCTCTCCGGCCACCAAGTCTTCGAGCCCAGCTCTGAGACACCGAAGCCCAGAGCCAAGCTCTCTGACCACCAAGTCTTTGAGTCCAGCTCCGAGACACCAAAGCCTGGAGCTCAGATCTTCGGCCACTAAGCCTCTGAGCCCAGCTCCGAGACACCAAAGCTTGGAGCTCAGATCTCTGGCCACTAAATCTCTGAGCCCAGCTCTAAGATGCCAGAGCTCGGAGCTCAGCTCTATGGCACTGAAGTTCGAGACACCCAAAAATAAAGTGGAAATCTCTCCTCTGGTCTCATCACATGTAGAAAAAAAAAAAGAGAAGAGAGAAGAAAAGAAAAAAGAGAGAGAGGAAAAGAGTGGAGTACCTACAAGCCAGGATAAATGGGAACTTTCATTTCATTAAAAGTAACTTGGTTCATTACAAGTATTCCCAGGCTCCTGACATGCCGGGTGGCATAGGTCAAAAGCAAGATGGAAAATAATCCTATTCTACTGGGGTGGGCTCCCCACCAGGACTCTGTGGCTGCGAGGTGTCGTCTCTAGGAACCCCAGGCTGTGGATCTCCGGCTTAAGCCACCGCCGCTGGCGAAGAAGGTTCAGGGGCAGCCTCCAACTCCCCGACATCGCCCGAATCTAGAGCCGGTTCTATGTCCAAGGAAGTAGGATACCTGAGCAGAGGCCGACCCTTGTCGGATACATAATCCCGGATCCTTGAGCGAAGGTACATGAAGCCCTTGAAGAAGGAGTCCGATGCTGTTTCATGAAACTCGACGGCGAACTCCTCCAAGGCCCTGTACCTCGCCATAGCCTCCTCTGCCTACTTCTTCGCCTCGGTGGCTTGCTCCTTCGTCACCTCTGCCGATCTGGTCACCTATACCGCTTCTTTCTCAGCAGTTGTGGCCCTTTCCTTGGTGGCGACCAAGCATTCCTTCGCCGCATCAAATTCAGCCTGAAAGGATTGAGCACGTCCTTTCTGCCTGACTGCCTCGACGTTGAACTCTGACAGCTGCCTCTCGGTGGCTGTGAGCTCCTCGGCTTTCTTTCTCGCCTGGCTCTGCTCCTGATCAAGTTCTTCCTAGAGCTCCTTCGAGCACCTCTCAGTGCTTGCAAGCCCTTTTCGGAGCTCTTCATTCTTCAGGCCAAGCTCTCGGGAGGCATCGGACTTCTCCTTTAGCTCGGCCCTCAAGGCCTCAACCTCAGCTGCACGTTACTGGTCACTCTTCGACCAGTTCCGGCAATAATCCCTGATCAAAAGCATCTCGGCTCTGACCTGCACCAAACGAGATGTCAAAAAAAAAAGAAGAAAAGAGAGAAAAATCCAGAAAGTTAAACTACTTACCATGAAGAGTAGGGGGAAGATGCTACTGATTGCATCCCCCAGTACCTTCCCGGCCATCTCTCGCTGATCGCACGATTGGATTAAGAAATCCATCAAGCACTCAGCCAGCTTCCGATCCCGGAGCAGCAAGACATCGGGCCCCATTCTGAATGGGAACTGATAATAGTCTCTCTCCCTCCTGCATGCCCCCGAGATGAAATCACCTGCTCCGCCGCCAGTAGAGGCCTCGAGGGCCAGTTTGGAGCTCGGCGCCCCCTCAAGTGGCACCTCCGGCACCGGCTCCGCTCCTTCCCATGCCTCCTCCTCGATGATGATGACCTCTGGAGGAGGGGGTGACATGATGGCGATGGCTGCAGTGGTGGCCCTGGCCCGGACGACCACCTCAGGCTCAAGGGTGGGGATCGGCTCTCGTCGCCTCGGCTGCTCCAACACAGGCCTAGACACCCTCTGCTCCAGCTCAGACACAACAGTCGCCACTCCCCTTGCTTGTGCGGCGGCAGCCTCGAACTCCCTCCTCCTCAGCTTGGTCAGCTTGGCGGGGGCGACTGCCGATGCGCCTTCACCATGAGCCCTCTTCGGAGAGGACTCCTCAGTCAAACCCAATGGAGGCCTCTTTTAGGTGATCGAAAGCAGGTCATCCATCGAGAACTTCATGCCTGCATGTAGAAAATATAATGTCAATTCTAGTTTAGAAGAAATACATTAAAAGGAGCAAAAAAGACTTGAGCCAAACTCACCCAACTCTCCCGTTGGGCCGACCCCTGCCTCGGCGAGGTTCTGCTCTGACAACAAAACCTCGAGAGAAGGAATCTGAGCAGTGCGGAGCAGCTCATAGACATCCTTATCGGCTGCTTCGACTGTAGAGTTTCGATTGGGGGGTCGATCTGGGTCACTCCACACCCAATCAACCCCCTCGACTGTGGCAAAGAAGAATTTGCTCTTCCATCCTTTGATGGAAGAGGAAAGTTCAAATCTGATCCCCCTTGGACGAGAAGAGAGAGACCACCACCCGTCTTCGGTGGGGTGGTGCTTCAGAGTGAAGAAGGCTCTGAACAAGGAGAAACAGGTGACAATCCCATGGAAGTGGCAGAGCACAACGAAGCAGAAGATAGTCATTACGGTGTTTCGAACGAGTTGAGCAGGGACCAGGCGATAGTTGCTCAACATGGATAGAAAGAAAGGATGGAAAGGGAAGATGAGCCCTCCTGAGAAGGTCTCCTCATAAAAGGCAATACAGCCCGGGCTACTGGAAGTAACTCGATCCCCTGGTCGAGGGATCGAGAGCCTGACAGAATACGGGATGCCGTAGACATCCCGAATGGTCCCCAGTTCCTCGATCGAGATTGTCGAAGTAATCCCACCAGGACCTGTGGACCGAGAAGGTTCAGGAAGGGGTTCGGTTGGGGGAGGAGGAAGAGCAGGGATGGGTCCAGGCTCCCTAATGACTATCCCACCAGGGGATGCCTCCTACTGAGCTCAAAGCATGCCCCATCTCCCTCCTCGTCAGAAGAAGAAGATGATGGCGGTCTCGACCTGGAAGGCCCAGCCTTGCCCTGATTAGTTGAAGGAAGGAAACTTGGCCCGAAATGAGACATGGCGAAGAAGATCGAGGAAAGAAGAAGAAAGCGAACGAAAGTCCGAAGGTGAACCTAGCCCTAAGAAGAAGGTCCTACTCAACCGAGGCGAGGAGAAAGGGGACTAACCTGATGTGAGCTTTGGAAGACAAGAATGGCCGGATGGATGAAAGAAGATCCTCGGTACAGTGGCGAGTACGAAGGATTTGAAAGAAGATGTATTTCGAGAAAGGCAACTTTTCCTTTCGAAGTGACCGGTGCCCGACCATACCGTTACATATCCCCACCATCGGATCCATGCCACGCATCATTCATTGGCAGGACTGACATCTGGCTTCGATTGCAGCCACTCTGGATTCTACCCCCGTAATAACTACTCCTCGAATGTGTCCACATGGCTCCTCCGGGTAGGCTAAAGAAATCGGTTCGGCTAAAGAAATCGGTTCCCAAGACACCACCGATCGCGGCCATCATTGTGCTGGATCCCCACCTTTCCATGTCAGCAGTGCATTTACTCCTTTTGCCCCGAGCGCCCCATGCCAATGAAACTTGGGAGTAGGGGGCAAATGATGTGGCAAGAAGCTGACGTGCTGACGTGTAATCCTTGTCAGATGCCATGTCAAAAAATCCACCACGATGGACACCCCATCTAGGACTCCTTTGACCGAGTCGAGTTCTCCCAGATCAATGAGGCAGCCCGTCAAAGCCGAGCTCCGTCCTCTGCCAGGTCGGCGCCCACAAGCCTGAGGCGCCTAGGCCAGAGCCGAGCAACCTCCTTCGCCAAATCGAGCCCCTCCGAGGCTAAGCCTTCTGAACCGGAGTCGAGCTCAGCCCTCCTCTACCAGGTCGAGCCCCTCCGAGATCGAGCCCTCTAGGCTGGAGTAGCATGTCAACCTCCTCCACCAGATCAAGCCCCTCCGAGACTGAGACCCCTGGACCAAAGTCGAGCTCAGCCCTCCTCCGCCAGGTCGAGCCCCTCTGAGGCTGAGCCCTCCGAGCAGAAGTCGAGCCTTCCTCCACCGGGTCGAGCCCTTCCGAGATCGAGCCCCCTGAGCCGGAGTCGAGCCCAGCCTCCTCCGCCAGGTCGAGCCCTTCGGAGGTTGAGCCTCCCGAGTCGGAGTCGAGTCCCAGCTCTCCAGTTCGACAACCAACTCGGATAGTACCGCTGGCCATCAAGGGGGCAGAGCCACCCTCCCGAGGTACTGGCTTGCAACCCGAAGATCATAATGAAGCACTTGTCAAGTCATAATAACTATCGCGACCATCGCTTACACTAGAAGAGGAAGAAGCTCCCTGACCAAGGTGTCATGCTCTCCACCAATCACCTGCACCACCCGAAAGAGGAAGTCAACCAGGAGATTCGAATCCCGAGGGCGGTGACTCCCCGATCGAGACATTGCCAGGCTTCCCGGAATGGGGCGACCGGAAGGAATGTCAGACCGCACGATAGTTTTCCTTATCATGAATTAAGAAAGACATCCCATCCATGGCACGGAACACCATCGCACGTGCCTGACAGCATGGGAGAGATCCCAAGGTAGGTGCCCAGCAATCACTTGGACTTAAAAGAACCTTCGACACCCCTAACAAAAATTTACGCAAATGCAAGCTTAACCGCATAACATCATCCAAGCGAGTAAGGGAGAACAAGCCTCACAGGAGGGCCAACCCACCTCGGCTACTACCTCTCCCGGCACACTCGCACCCCCACTCTTACGCCATTCACTCCTCCTAGCATGGAGTCCATCAAGAGGGGCTCGACCAGGAGGATCTGTTCCCCTAGATCATCACTGACTTGACCGTCAGAGTGCCCCTGCCAGAATCCCCGGCCCGGGTCACTAACCCTTGTTTTGCAGGTCCTGAAGCACAGGTCAACCCCTAGATGATGAGGGGCGATCCGACATCGGTAGCAGCTACGGGCCACGACGATCTTGGCAGCAATAGTATTCATGGTAGGAGGGGTTAATACCTTTAGTTTCATGTTTTCTGCATGGATGTCATAATTTTTTAAGTAGGATATCATAATTTTTGAACTAGAATGTTATAATCATGTTTTGATATATTTATATTCTTTTACCATTTGTGATATGTGATGACATCCTGGGAGTTACAATTCAGGCCACAAGTGATACGTGGCATGTGATGACATTCGTGGCATATTTTTTTATAAGGGTTTCATAAAGTTTTTTTAAAAAGGATGTCATAATTTTTGAAATAGGGTATCATTATCATGTTTAGGCCTGAATTAGATTTTTCTTTTCTTCATAGCATGTTATTATATTTTGGGGGTTATAAATGAGGCCGCAGACTATGTGAAGTTCTTGTAGGAGGTGTTAATACCCTCAGTTCCATATTTTGTACCAAGATGTCATAATTTTTTAACTAGAATATCATAGTTTTTGAACTAAAATGTCATAATCTTGTTTCAGTATATATGTATCATCGTTTTCTATCCATGGCAACTTATAACAATATGGGAGTTATAATTCAGGCCATAAGTGATATGTATTCTTGGTAGGAGGGGTTAATGTCTTTAGTTTTCATATTTTTTATAGGGGTATCATAATTTTTGAGCTAGAGTGTGTTGGGATACCTAGCCAGGCACAACGAAAGACTGGTTTCAAAATTTTCATTTTTGAAATCCTAATTGGCCGAAACCCTAAACCCTAGGACCACTTGAGCATAACAATTAATAAATCAAATATTTAGGGTTATAAAGGAATACCTTAAATACTATATTCCTTAATTTTCAAAAGAAACACAAGTGTATGCCCTCCAGAGATGATCCACACAGGAACTAGACCAAGGAAGCACTCCTATGAAGGTTGCTTGTTTGACTGGGACTCTTTTGGCAGCCTTTCGGACTTTCTCCCTCTACAAGAACCCCTATCCTTCTGTAGGGCACTCAAAGATCTCTTTGACTCCTCTCTCAGATTTCAAATATCCCTTCTATTTTTCTTCCTAAGCTCTTATCTTAAATAGACTAGCCTTGTCTTAAAAGAACGAGCTTTGTCTTAAAAAGACAAACCTTGTATTAAGGAGAAGGAAGATAAAATAGCAGGTAGTATTCTTCGGATGGAAAACTGAATAGTTTGGCATCAGAATATGATGCCTTTTATAGAGAGGGATGTGGCACCTGATATGTCTCTTTCTTAGCCATTTGATAAGACCCTTAAAGCAAAAGGAGTCTTTTGGATGAGAGGACATATCATGATACATCTAATTATGCACCACAAGACATATTAATATCTCTTCATTTTTCCAGCCTTTTTCTCCACTTGCCACATGGCATTAAACAATTATAGAAAAGCTAAGGGGCATGAAATCTAAAAGGAGGCATCAGAGAAATATAGGAGCCTTTAAATAGAAGGACTCCTGGTTTCATATTGGCGCCAACAAAGAAGGGACACAACCCTTCATTGTGCGCCACCTTTATTTTCACACCAATCCACTTCTTTGAATGGTCAATCCTAAACCAAATGGTGTGGAGACAAGGAAGAGGCATTTAGGCTTTATCTGGGATTTGTGTTTGACTAGCAGAAGAACTCTAGGTCCTTCTGCGCACATTTATTCTTGGCGCACACCGTAACCGGGTGCCAAGAGTCCATGCCATGCAAGACTCTTCCATAAATCCAAGATAATGCCTAATAAAATCTAGATAAATACTAAATTAGGCTGCCCCACTTAGGACTCTATACAATTTAAGTTCCATTTAAATTGGTTAGCCCAAATAACAAACAAGCTGAGCCAATCCAATTGGGTTAGGAGTTGGGCTAGCCAATATATGCTAGTATGTCAATTAGCTTACCAATTAAGATCCCATGATCCTAATAAAAATTTAATTGACTTCTTTGGTCAATTCCTTAATATGTGTGACCCTTTGGGTTCCACATCTAGCTAGCAGTAGGTCTAGGTCCATGCCGATTCGATCCAATCAAACCCGATTGACATAATTAGATCAAATTGAGCTGACCTAAGTTGCCAATTCGAACCTACTTCTGAATTGACTCATGAATCCAATCAAACTGATTCATGAAAATCTACAAGACATGATTTACATCTAGCAATGTATCATGCCACCCGAAAGATGAGAAATTTGATAAAATTACCAAAATATCCTCTCTCTTTTTTATGAAAACCAAAATATCCTTTATTGGAAAGTTATCATGCAATTCAATCCTTCGATCTTCCTTTATCCTGATTAAGTGATAGGCATGGATAAATGTCAAATCCTAGTACTTAATCCTTTTGAATCTCAATTTGATAATGAAGACTCGATCGATAAAAGATTAAAAATCCTATCCAGTCTCATCATGCTTTGATCAAGACTTCCTGAGTCATCATTCAAATAGATCACACGGGATAACTTCTCCCCTTACTAGGAGTGATCGATTTCTTGTTAACCTACTCATTTCCTTCATACACAATCTACCATATCTAGAAGCACCCCATACATAACTTAATTGTCATGAATGAGCATGCACCAAAACATGGGTTCATCTGCACAAGATACTATGGTAGTCTTAGGTCTAAGGACTACATGCACAACTCCTACTAAGAGAACATTGCTTTTGACAATTAAGACTTCTATTTGATGTTCTCTTATCGAATCAGTTAAGTGGACTCATAACCTAATGAGCACCCATATCTTTATATTAGTGTCTCTATACAAGTAGTTGTGAGACCAACCACCCTCTCCATTGAGCATACATAGGATGTGCTTATCTTTCTGGATTTATCAATCCCTGAATCGATGATTCAATAACTAGAAATATTTTAGATTAGGATTTATAGGAACTTAGGTCTCACCGTTATGATCTCCATCATAACCCTAATTCTATTGTCCTAACTTATGGAGTTCATCATAATCTTATAATTAAAACATAAGATACAGCATAGATGAATCAAAAATTACCTTTATCAATCTAGAGTTGGGAGAATGCCACTGATACAATAACTGCGATTGACTTTCAGGACATAATTCTTTCAATCTTCCATTTGCACTAAAGCCAGTTGCCCTTATATTTAATACCCATACAGTCTAGATGGTGATCTAATTGCTATAATGGAAGTGCTGTAAAGAATGGGTTTGCTATATTATTATTTGTATCGATTCGTTCTATTATCATATCATTTCTTTCAATGATTTCTCGAACGAGGTGGAAGCATCCTAGGATATACTTGGACTTATGGTGAGACCTCGATTCCTGTGATTATAGGAACTATGCCCAATTCTGTGATGAGTTTCTTTATTTAGATAGCTTCCTTAATGGCTTCACTAGCAGCTATGTCTTCTACCTCAATAACTAAGTCAGCTACAGTTGGCTGCTTAGTACTCTTCTAACTCACTACTCCTTCATTCAGAGTAAAGATATACCCTGATATGGATCTACTGTCATCTGGATCAGATTGAAAACTAGAATCTATATAACCTTCTAGTTTCAACTCTGATCCACCATATACCAGAAAAATATCTTTAGTCTTTTTTAGGTAATTAAGAATGTTTTTCATAGCTTTCCAATGATCCTCCCCTGGATCAGCCTGGAACCTGCTTATTATGCTATGGCATAAGAAACATCAGGCCTGGTACATAGCATTGCATACATTATTGATCCCACTATTTAAGCATAATGGATCCTATTCATCCTATCTCTTTCTTTTGGAGTCTTAGGTGGCATCCTTTTAGATAGGTGTATGCCTTGACTCATGGGCAAGTAACCCTTCTTACTTCCCTCCATATTGAATCTCTTCTATATTAAGTCTATGTGCCTGGATTGGGATAAACCTAGCATCCTTTTAGATCTATCTCTATAGATCTTTATTCATAAAATATATGATGCTTCTCCCAAATCCTTCATGGAAAACTGTTTTGACAGCCATGATTTAACTGATTGCATCATTGGAATATCATTTTCAATGATAAGTATGTCATCGACATACAAGACCAAGAAGACAATGTCACTCCCACTTATCTTCTTATACACATATGGCTCATCCATATTCTTGATGAAACCAAATTCCTTAATAGTTTCATCAAAATGAATTTTCCATCTCCTTGATGTTTGCTTCAATCCATAAATGGATTTCCTAAGCTTGCACACTTGGTTTGGTCTCCCACTTGAAACAAAACCTTCTGGCTGTGACATATAGATTTTTTCCTGAAGATTTCCATTGAGGAATGCAGTCTTAACATCCATCTGCCAGATCTCATAATTATAGTATGCATCAATAGCAAGCATGATCCTAATGGACTTGAGCATGGCAACTAGCGAGAATGTTTCACAATAGTCTATACCATGCTTTTGCCTAAAACCTTTTGCTACCAACCTAATCTTGTAGGTTTTTATTTGCCCATATGCTTCAATCTTCCTTTTAAAGATCCATTTGCACCCTATTGGGACAATTCCCTCAGGTGGGTCAACCAAGGTCCAAACCTGGTTGTCATACATGGAGCCCATTTTGGATTTCAAGGTGCTTAACCATTTGTTAGAGTCCTTAATCATGACAGCTTCCATATAGGTATGTGGATCATCTCCTTCAATGATGCTAGTTTTCATTATTATTTCCAATCATAAAACCATATCTTAAAGGTGCTACCCGCACTTTCTAACCTACGGGGAGGAGGTGTGTGTTGTGGTTGTATGGTGCAGGCACCAGGATAAGACAGAGGTTACTGTGCCTGTTATGGATTTCAGATTAGGGTTTTGAGTCCTATAGTCTATTAGTCATGAGTCACTTGTATTAAGTGAGCCAAATGAGTCCATTGAGTCATGTAATAAATTGAGTCCATCAGTTGAGTCCTATCATGTGAGTCCAGTTTTGATAGTCTAGTTAAGAGTCCTATGAGTTTTTGTCAAGTCATATGAGTCCTGTAACTCTTTGGCTTTCATTCAAGTCGTGTTCAAGAGAGGAACCATTGGACCCACATTCAAGTCTCCAGCCCAGCATCTAGACTCCCCTTATGCTGCCCAGATTGCTGAAGGAGTGGCACTCCAGGCCTCCAAGAGGAGGCACCCCACGTCCACATAAAGCCATAGCACCCCTGGCCCATGGCACCCCAGCCTTGGCACCCCTAGCCTTGGTGCCCCAGGCCTTGGCACCCCAGCACTTGGCCCATCTGCAATGGTTCCCTCCCAGGCCTCTTCATGATCTGGTGCCCCAGCCCAAGCCCCAGCCAGAGTTGGCCCCCCATCTAGCCTAAGCCCAAGAGAAGTCATGCAATTCAACAAGGAGTCAGCCAGCACACTTCTACAAGGAGATTAGTCTTTTAGTTTATTTCAATTTTGTATTCCCACTTTGACAAAGACTTGTACTCTCACTTTAATACAAACCTATACTCCTACTTTGACAGGGAGAGGGCTGAGAGAGTCTATAAATACTCCTCCCCTCCCTTGTCTTGTAAGCTGATTTTGAATGAATGAAAGATAAATTTCCTTATCCAATTCCGTGCCTTGTGCATTGACCTCTGTGAGGGAGTGGGTGTGAGACCCGAGTTACTTTCAAACCCTAACCAACCCTATCCACCCTCCTAGCCTACCTTGGCCGCCCATCATCAGCCCTCAAAGCCCCTAGGATGCCATCTTCACTTAGCCTTACAAACCGCCCACATAACTTCATCTAGGCCGCCTACCTCCAATCCTCCATAAACCCTAATGCCAACCCAACTCTCCCCTTCCAGGCCGCCACCCCAGGAACTTCCAGGTGTCCTCCCATCAGCCTCAGGCCACCCCTCCAAGATCTAGATTCCCAAGCATCCTCAAAGGCTACCAGATCCCTGCAACCATCTCTCTCACCCATTTCTTTCCCAACATCTTGTTTCATATTTTTTGCATAATCTACTTGACTAACTTGTGGTGTTCGTAGGATCCCTCACATGAAGCGAGCCCCAGAAGAGGACTTCCTTGCCTTCAAACGAAGCTTATAAAAAGCTGGTGAATCCATGGGAACACGACTTGGTCACCTAGACGCCGATCAGATCAGAGCGAACTCTTCCACAACATCCTACACATCATTGCTAGGTAAGAAACCCATCCTATCTCTTCTAATTCTGAAATTTTGAATTCGAGCATGCCTTAATTTAGGAGCTTCTTAGCTCTAGGATCCAGTCTTGTTTATTGCTTGATAGGTTCTAGTTTATGAGTCATATAATTTCTTGTCTTACATAAAACCCTAACATCTTTAATATCTTTTTCGGGAACCAACTCAATAAAAAAATCTGAAAATTATAAACTTTTAGTAATCTGATTCTCTGCATGCATAACTAAGACACTATCATCCCGCATCATATTTGGTATCAGAGCATAGGAATTAGGGCATGTCATAAATTTATTAAAAACAAAAACAAAAAAAAATAGAATTTCTGCATGCTGAATCTGCATTAGTAGTCTAAACCTAGGTCTGTTTCTTCATTAGATTTTTACTGTTTTTCTCTTAAATTTGCATCACGTCATCTCTGTTGAGTCCTTTGTTTTTTTCTGCATTTTTAGTTAAATTTTACAGATAAAAAAATACTAAAATCTGCATCACAAAAAAACCCTAACATAAAATTTTGTCCTGCTGAATTCTGCAACTAGTTAGAAACCCTAGGGATTTACACCATCAATCCATTTCTGTTTTGCATCATATTTAGAAGTAATTAAGCATACAATTAAATCTTTATTTTCTGTATTTTTTGATAATTTTTTGCTCTAAAAACAGAATAAAAAAACTGAAAACAAATAGAACAAAAAAAACTAATTTCTGTAATTTCTGCATGCTTAGTTTAGGTTAAACCTAACCAACCATCAAACCCCAACCAAACCCAAGCCTCTTTTGTTTGCACATTAATTAACTCAAAATTAAATCTTCCACCTGTATAAAACAAAAAAAAAAAAATCTTCTGAGTTTTTTGAAATTTTTAGTCTCATATTGCACTAGGGTCATAAGAGTGTGCATCATTTTGCATTTAGCTAACCTAAGGGCACTTCTACTCTGTCAGATCAGGGAAGGATTTCATCACCTTTCCTGGGCCCAAAATAATCACCTGCATTTGAACCTAAGCCTAACTAAAATCAAGTAGAAACTTAATTGATTTAGGGACACCAACAGGTCAGGTCCAAGTCTAGTGATAAAACTAGTGCACTCAACTCTCCAACTATTACCGAAAGCTAGTGTCTAAGGCTAGAGGTCCAGAAGCAAATGTCCTAAGTGGACTGATGGTTTTTAATTAGGACTTTGTAACAAGCAGAGGGAGTCTCCCACTACCCCATCTCTTACCTGGCCAGTGGAAGGATTAGTTGTTGAGTTGAGTGTAAGTTGAGTTGACTCACTTTACTTGGGCTCTAGGTCTAGCAAACCCTAGAACGGATTAATTCTTTTGTGCTTGTTGCATGACAACCAGATCATGACCCCATTATCATCAATCCCAACCCCAACCCAATTTAACCATGGACCCTGATCTGGGCACCCAACTAAGGGCCATTACTAAACAAATAGCCCAAATAGAAGCCCATTTAGGAAACCTAGAGAGAACCCAAGAGTCCAATACTGAACCTGAGCTTGAGTCACCTCTTCCCACACCTCCCAACCCTAGGAAAGCCCAACATCCTGACCCATTCTTGGAGGCCAACCCTAGGAGAGCCCAATGCCATGACCCATTCTTAGAACCCAATCCTAGGAGAGCCCCATGCCTTGACCCATTCTTGGAGCCCAACCTTAGGAGACCCAATCCTGATTTCTTTGACCAAGATGAAAGAGCCATTAGGAATATCATACTAGAGGCACCCACATTTGATGGCAGTCTTGATCCTAAGGTCTACATGGATTAGGAAGCAGACATGGACCAATACTTCGAATGGTATGAGATGAGTGAGGAGAGGAAGTTTAAATTTGCCAAACTCAGGTTAGTCCACCAGGCTAGGCTTTACTGGGAGAATGTTAAGCTCCTAAGTAGATGATGAGGAGAACTTCCTATAGTCACCTAGAGAGCCATGAAGCTAAGACTTCAGGAAAAGTCCCTTCCAGAATCCTACCATCAGACACTCCTAGATCAGTGGCAGAGGTTAAGTCAAGGAAATAGGACTATGTCTGAGTACATAGCCAAATTTGATGAGTTTGCCATGAGGTGTAGCATAAACGAGTCTGAATCAGTGACCCTATCTAGGTTTAGGGCTAGACTTCGTGATGACATCTAGAGAGAGCTATTTTTGAGAGAGGTCTAAGATCTTGAGCAAGCCTACAGATAGCTAGAGACTATGAGAGATTCCAGAGGGGGCCCATAACCCGTCGACCTGAGCCCATTAGGACTAGTGCCCCTAATCCAAGACCAAGTCCTAGCCAAGCATACCCATGTCGGCCCAACCCTAATCCAGCCTATCCCAGTCCTAGCACCCCCTTAGCCCGTAGGGAAGATAAGGGTAAGGCACCTGAAGTTTAGAGAAACCCAAGTCCTAACCCCAATAATGCATGTTTTAAATGCCATAAGGTAGGACACTATGCTAGCCAATGCCCAACCAGATCCCTACACATAGGAGAACTTGAGGAAGAAGAGCCTGAACCCACAGATGAATTTGGAGAGGAAATCTGTAAAACTGAGGAGAACTTAATAGATGAATATGAGGGAGAAGAGGAAACACCTATGGAAGACCTAGAATTAGTTGACCTAGGGAATATCCAGACTGAAGCTATAATGGAAGAACAGTTAAAGGAAGAGAACCATAATACTGCTGCTAGAACTTTACCTGAGGAGATACTAGAAGAGAACCCAATTGTAGAATCCAGTCCTAAAATTCAAGAACCCGAGGAACTTATTGAGGACATGATTTATTTAATCCGATACCCTCAGGGTAAAGTCACTTCTTTGATCCCAACTAAAGATTTCTTCCATGAAATTAATGACCTATTCTTCCATAAGGCGAACCTTGTAGATGTACATTAAACCCATAAGGTCAACCTCATTAGTCTAGAACTAATCCCTGTAACCTCTTCTTATATCCTACTCTATCCGATCAACTCCGAATCCTCTCCTTATTTCCTACCCTACCAGGCTAACCTTGAATCCACCTCTTATTTTCTACCCTTTCTTGAAGCTTCTTATGTTTTTCTAACCGTTTGATTGCATTTTGTAGAGGTTAGCATGTTGCATACATTCATTGAGCATGTTAGGTTTGCATCCTATTTCTGGAGGATCCTATGGAATTTGTTAGGAGTGCATGCCAAGTTTTCATCTACATGTCATCCACCGACCAAGGGTCAAACCTAGTTGTAGTTTAGGGTTTAGTCGAGTCTGTAGTCCATTAGGTATTGGTATGAGTCACTTGCCTGCATGTTGGTATGAGTCATTTGCTTGCATGAGGTGTTAGTCTGCGTTATTTGCACTGCATGATTAGAGATCTGCATGAAGAAATTAACCATAAGATTAATGTGAGTAATGATTTTTATAAAAACATGGTTAATTCCTGAAAAGAGTCTAAGAGTTTGCTAGAGAAATTATGTAATGATTAGGTTCCATACCCATGAAGCTGGACCTTTCAAAGTGATAAAGAAAGTTGGACCTAATGCTTGAGTTACCACCTAATTAGGCATTAAGCTCAACTATCAATAACTCAGACTTAGTTGAGTATAGGGAGCCAGCAATGATACCCAGTGAGCCTATTGAGCCTGACCCTTTCTTTAAGAGCGAACCCAACCCTAAGTGTCCACCATCAAATTAGCATGTGAGAAGAAAATGATTGAGCATATCCTGGATGACCAAGCTATTAGTACCCAGATCAAAGGCTACCAACGCTATTTGGTTTGTTGGCAAGGTCGGCCCGAATCCGAGGACTCGTAGATCTCTCGAGAGGATCTACAATGCCTCGACCCAGACTTATTAGAGCAGTACCAGAGCCGATTGGACCCTTACTCGATACGATTGACTTTCTCCTATCCCGAGAGAATTGGTGTGGGCACCAGGATCAGACAGAGGTTACTGGGCCCATTATAGATTTTAGATTAGGGTTTTGAGTCCTGTAGTCCATTAGTCATGAGTCACTTGTATTAATTAAGCCAAATGAGTCCATTGAGTCCTGTAATAAATTGAGTCCATCAGTTGAGTCCTATCATGTGAGTCCAGTTTTGATAGTCTAGTCAAGAGTCCTATGAGTTTCAATCAAGTCATATGAGTCCTATAACTTTTTGGCTTTCATTCAAGTCATGTTCAAGAGGAGAACTATTGGATCCACATTCAAGTCTCCAGCCCAGCATCTGGACTCCCCTCATGCCGCCCAGACCCCTGAAGGAGTGGCGCCCTAGGCCTCCAAGAGGAGGCGCCCCAGGTCCACATAAAGCCATAGCACCCCTGGCCCATGGCACCCTAGCCTTGGCACCCCAAGCCTTGGCACCCTAACACTTGAACCATCTGCTTTGGCGCCCTCCTAGGCCTCTTCATGATCTGGTGCCCTAGTCCAAGCCCCAGCCAAAGTTGGCGCCCCATCTAGCCTAAGCCCAAGAGAAGTCATGCAGTCCAACAAGGAGTCAGCCAACACACTTCTACAAGGAGATCAGTCTTTTAGTTTATTTCAATTTTGTATTCCCACTTTGACAAAGACTTGTACTTCCTCTTTGATACAAACTTGTACTCTTACTTTGACAGGGAGAGGGCTGAGAGAGTCTATAAATACCCCTCCCCTCCCCCCTCTTGTAAGCTAATTTTGAATGAATGAAAGATAAATTTCCTTGTATAATTTCGTGCCTTATGCATTGACCTCCGTGAAGGAGTGGGTGTGAGACCCGAGTTACTTTCAAGCCCTACCCAACCCTAGCCGCCCTCCTAGCCTACCTTGGCCACCCATCATCAGCCCTCAAAGCCCCTAGGACACCATCTTCCCTTAGCCTTACAAACCGCCCCACATAACTTCATCTAGGTCACCCACCTCCAATTTTCCATAAACCCTAATGCCAACCCAACTCTCCCCATCCAGGCTGCCACCCCAAGAAATTCTAGGTGTCCTCCTATCAGCCCCAGGCCACCCCTCCAAGATCCAGATGCCCAAGCCTCCTCCAAAGCCACCAGATCCCTACAACCATCTCTCTCACCCATTTCTATCCCAACACCTGTTTCATATCTTTTGCATAATCTACTTGACTAACTTGTGGTGTTCGCAGATCCCTCAAGTGAAGTGATCCCCAGAAAAGGACTTCCTTGCCTTCTAACGAAGCTGATAAAAAGTTGGCGAATCCGTGGAAACATGATTTGGTCACCTAGGCACCGATCAAAGTGGAGCGAACTCTTCCATGACATCCTGCACATCATTGCTAGGTAAGAAACCCATCCCATCTCTTCTAATTCTGAAATTTTGAATTCGATCATGCCTTAATTTAGGAGCTTCTTAGCCCTAGGATCCAGTCTTATTTATTGCTTGATAGGTTCTAGTTTATGAGTCATATAATTTCTTGTCTTACATAAAACCCTAGCATCTTTAATATCTTTTTCGGGAACCAACTCAATAAAAATATCTAAAAATTATAAACTTTAGTAATCTGATTCTCTGCATACATAACTAGGACACTATCATCCTGCGTTATTAATCCTAACAACTCAGTTGCACTTTTTTCATGTCCAGTGAATGGAGACTTGGTCATTTTTTTCATGATGCAAGATTCACAAGTTCCTAATGATTTATAGTCATAAGGGCCAAAGAAATCATCTTTGTATAACTTGTTTATCCTTGACTCACTTATATGACCTAATCGGCAATGCCAAAGGAAAATTTCATTGGTATCATCTCTCTCTCTTTTTGTTTTCGATAAGCAATACTTCATCATTGAGTGATAGAATTAAAAGACCATTCATAAATTTATCCATTCCAAAGAAGTCATTAGAACGAAAAATGGAACATCCATTTTTCTTAATTTTTATTCGATAACCTTGTCTTAATAACAAAGGTATAGAAATAATATTTCTAACAACACTTGGAATGTAATAACAGTCTTTTAATTCCAATATCTTGTCCAAAGGCAACAATAACATGTAGGTTCCAATAGCTTCAACATGAATTGCCTCTCCACTCATGACAAAAAGCTTAAATTCACCTTTCTTCAAACTTCTAGGACTCAATAACCCCTGCATGACTTGCAGATATGAGACCCACATGCGATATCCAATACCCATGAATATGAAGTTGAAGAACTCAATGATAAGTTTGTTTGTATCATAAACAAACCTCTTGATGCTCCACTAGCATCTTGCTTCAGACCTGCAAGGTATGTCTTGTAGTTCTTCTTCCAATGTCCCTTCTTGCTATAAAAGAAGTAGGATCCATCATTTGAAGGCCTCTTTGCCTTCTTCCTCTTATTAATTCTTTTATTTGGGTTCAGCTTTTGCTTTGTACCCTTCTTTATTACACCTTTTTTCTTTCCATCAACTAGAAGAAGATGATTAGCCTTGTCTCTTTTGAAGTGATTCTCAGCTATCTTAAGCATGTTAAGCAGCTTTGGTAATGAAAGGTTCAATTTGTTCATATGGTAGTTCATGACAAACTGAGAGAAAGAATCTGGAAGTAATTATAGGATCAAATCCTAATTAAGCTCCCCATCCATGACAAAGCCTAATTGACCTAATCGGGTGATTAAGTCAATCATCTTGAGCACATGGACCTATACGGGCGAGCCCTCACTCATTCATGCCCGGAACAACTACTTTGATGTTTCATATCTAGCAATCTTACTATGCTCTCCATACAGCTCTTTGAAATTGAGTAGTGTGGACTGAGGTTCCAGATCTTCATGTTGCCTCTGCAATTCATTGCTCATCGAGGCTAACATAATGCACTTAATAGTCAAGCTATCATTCTACCACATTCTATAAGTGGCTTTTTCCTCCTCTATAGCATCATCTCCAATCGGATCTGGATCCAGAGAATCAAGGATGTAGGAAACTTTTCCTGAGTAAGTACTATTCTCAGGTTTCTCAACCAGTCCACATAATTTGGTCCGATCAGTTTATTGGTATCCAAGATGCCCCGCAGTGATAATGATGAAGTTATTTAATTTAAATCTATGAACAAACAAGAACTATACATAAGCAGACCACTCAAGATGATAATCATAATTAGATAAGGATTTTAAATCTAATTGTATCTTCCACTATTTTCTTCGAATACCATAACCCTCAACTATGGTAGACGAGAAACCAATATCCGGTTTCTGTAGTGGAGTTGAGATTCCAATTCCTTATAAATGTCTTGTGTTTGCACAACAAATACTTATAAGTTCAAGGATAGGAAATTCTTTTCCAATTGCATCCCTTGCAATTCTCAATATAACACTTGCCTCTAAGACACTTCAGCCTTGTGTTTGCACAACAAACCATAATGTCTTAGTTTAGTTGAACCCTTCATTTTATATAGTTATGATTGAATAATGTCACCCTTGAGTTTGCTCAACAAAGTAACATTATCAATCATACTATAAAGTATAAAATGCACCATGTCAAACTTTATATCAAACCCTAATAGTAAGCCTTGAGTTTGCTCAACAAACCTATTATAGTTTTGATACAAATTTGTCATAGCATGAAGGAAGGCAATTTGTAGTGCGCTTAATCAATTAGCATTTCTAATTTAAGGTTTAGATGTAATCAAATTGGCCAAGTGGAAGAGATGAGGGGGTCCCCCCATTGCTTTCCTTAGACACCAATGGAATTGGCTAGGTCAGATAACGAAACCAATTAAAAACCTCATTCCCTTTACCTTTCTAGAACCACTTGCCTTGGATACCAATTGGCTGATCAAACTCTATTCGGATTTGCATCATGATTAACTTATACTATGACTAAATATAATTTTTATGAGAGCTTTGATGGTCTCAAACACATCCTAATTAATCATGTCAACATGACACTCATTCCAACAAATAAGCATATTAATCCTAATATGCATAACATGAGCATGATTATAACAGCAATCCATTCACCTCACTTGTTCATGGGATAAGGCCACAGTGGCACCCCTATATACCAAAAAAGATCCCATTGAATGGAAAAAGAGGGCTTTTAAACCCTACTTGGCCCCTATGACCGGATGGCCATGGTGACTAACCCAATCCGAAGCAGTTACTAGGATATAACATATCACATATGTAATATAAACTAATCATGCATCGATTCATAGCATAGTAAGCAATCAATACTAAAGAGATTACTAATTGCATGCATCAAGGTGGCTTTGATACCAATATTGGGTTACCTAGCCAGACACGGCAGAAGACTGAGTTTCAAAATTTTTATTTTCAAAATCTTGATTGGCCAAAACCCTAAACCCTAGGACCACTTGAGCATAACAACTAATAAATCAAATCTTTAGGGTTATAGAGGAATACCTAGAATGCTATATTCCTTAATTTTCATGAGGCACACAAGTGTATGGCCTCTAGATGTGATCCACATAGGAACTAAACCAAGAAAGCACTCCTACGAAGGTTGCTTATTTGACTGGGACTCTTTTGGCAGCCTTTTCGACTTTCTCCCTTTGTTAGAACCCCTACCCTCCTGTAAGGCACTCAGAGATCTCTCTGACTCCTCTCTCAAATTCCAAATATCTCTTCTATTTTTCTTCCTAGGCTCCCGTCTTAAATAGACTAGCCTTGTCTTAAAAGAACGAGCTTTGTCTTAAAAAGACAAACCTTGTCTTAAGGAAGAGGAAGATAAAATAGCAAGTAGTATTCTTCGGATGGAAAACTCAATCCTTTGGCATCAGAATACAATGCCTTTTATAGAGAGGGATGGGGTGCCTGATATGTCTCTTTCTCAGTTATTTGATAAGACCCTTCAAGCAGAAGGAGTCTTTTGGATGAGAGGACATATCATGACACATCTAATCATGTGCCAAAAGACATATTAATGTCTCTTCATTTTTCCAACCTTTTTTTCCACCTACCACATGGCATTAACTAGATATAGGAAAGCTAAGGGGCGTGAAATTTGAAAGGAGGCATCAGAGAAATACAAGAGCCTTTAAACAGAAGGACTCCTGGTTTCAAATTAGCACCAACAATGAAGGGACGTAATCCTTCATTGTGTGTCACCTTTGTTTTCATGCCAATCCACTTCTTTGACCGGTCAATCCTAAACCAAATGGCATGGAGACAAGGAAGAGGCATTTGGGCTTAATCTAGGATTTGTGTTTGATTAGTAGAAGGACTCTTGATCCTTCTATGCTTATTTATTCTTGGCACACACTGTAACTTGGAGCCAAGAGTCCATGCCATATAGGACTCTTCCATAAATATAAGATAATGCCTAATAAAATCTAAATAAATACTGAATTAGGCTACCCCACTTAGGACTCTATCTAGTTTAAGTCTTACTTAAATTAGTTAGCCCAAATAACAAGCAAGCTAATCTAATCTAATTGGGTTAGGAGTTGGGCTAGCCAACATATGCTAGTATATCAATTAGCTAGCCAATTAGGATCACATGATCCAAATAAAAATTTAATTGACTTCCTTGGCCAATTTTCTAATATGTGTGACCCTTTGGGTTCTACATCTAGCCAACAGTAGGTCTAGGTCTAAGCCAACTCTATCCAATCGAACCCAATTAACCTAATTAGGTCAAATTGAGCTGACCTAAGTTGCCAATTCGAACATACTTCCAAATTGACTCATGAATCCAATCGAACTGATTCATGAAAATCTCAAGATATGATTGACATCTAGCAACCCTCGTGCCTACTCGAAAGATGAGAAAATTAATGAAAATTATCAAAATACCCTTTATTGGAAAGTTACTATATAATTCAATCCTTCAATCTTCCTTTATCTCGATTAAGTGATGGGTATGGATAAATGTCAAATCCTAGTACTTAATCCTTTCGAATCTTAATTCGATAATGAAGACTCGATCGATGAAATATTAGAAACCCTATCTAATCTCATCATGCTTTGATCAAAGACTTCTTGAGTCATCATTCGAATAGATCACAGAGGATAACTTCTCCCCTTATTAGGAGTGATTGATTCCTTGTTGACCTACTCATTATCTTCATACACAATCCACCATATCCAGAAGCACCCCTATATGACTTAATTGTCATGAATGAGCATGCACCAAAACATGGGTTCATATACACAAGATACTATGACAATCTCGGTCTAAGGACTACATGCACAACTTCCACTAAGGGAACATTGCTTTTGACAAGTAAGTAAGACTTCCATTTGATGTTCTCTTGTCGGATCAGTTCAGTGAACTCATAACCTAATGAGCACCTGCATCCTTGTATTAGTGTGTCCACACAAGTGGTTATGAGACCAACCACCCTCTTCATATAGCATATATAGGATATGCTAGTCTTTCCAGATTTATCAATCCTTGAATCGATGATCTAACGACTAGAAATATTTTAGATTAAGGTTTATAGGAACTTAGATCTCACCATTATGATTTCTATCATGATCCTAATTTCATTGTCCTAATCTATGGGATTCATCATAATCTTATAATTATAATATAAGACACAGCATATGATGAATCAAAAATTACCTTTATCAATCTTGAGTTAGGAGAATGCCACTGATATAATAACTATGGTTGACTTTAAGGGCATAATTCTTTCAAAGTATCATAATTTTTGAACTACAATATCATAATCATGTTTTAGCATATATTTATTATCTTTTATCATTTGTGCCATGTTATACATCCTGGGAGTCATAATTCAAGTCACAAGTGATAGGCAGTCCTGGTAGGAGGGGTTAACGCCTTTGATTTCATATTTTTTGCAAGAATATCATAATTTTTGAGCTAGGATGTCATAATTTTTAAACTAGGATATCATAATCCTATTTCAGCATATATTTATCATTTTTTATCATCCATGGTATGTTATGATATTTTCGGAGTCATAATTTAGGCCATAAATGATAAGTAGTCCTGGTATGAGGGGTTAATGCTCTTGGTTTGCTATTTTTTGCAAGGATGTTATAACTTTTGAGCTAGAATATTATAGTTTTTAAACTAGAATGTCATAATCCTATTTTGGTATACATTTATTATCTTTTACGAGCCATAGTATGTTATGATATTCTGAAAGTTATAATTTAGGCAACAAGTAATAAGTAGTCCTGATAGAAGGGGATAGTGCCTTTGGTTTCAAATTTTTTATAGGGATATCATAATTTTTGAGCGAGGATATCATAATTTTTGAACTAGGATATCATAATCCTATTTTAGCATATATTTATCATCTTTTACCATCTGTGCCATGTTATGACATCCTGGGTGTCATAATTCAGGCCACAAGTGATAGGTAATCCTGTTAGGAGGGGTTAATATCTTTGATTTCATATTTTCTATAGGGATATCATAACTTTTCAGCTATGATATCATAGTTTTTGAATTAGGGTATCATAATCCTATTTTGGCATAATTTATATTCTTTTACCATCCGTGATATGTGATGACATCCTAGGAGTTATAATTTATGCCATAAGTAATAAATATTCCTGGTAGGAGGGGTTAATACCTTTAGTTTAATGTTTTATGCTTGGATATCATAATTTTTTAACTAGGATATCATAATTTTTGAATTAGGATGTTATAATCCTGTTTTGGCATATATTTATATTCTTTTACCATCCATGATATATGATGACACCCTAGGAGTTATAAGTCAGGCCACAAGTGATACGTGGCATGTGATGACATTTGTGATATATTTGTTTTATAGGGATTTCATAAAGTTTTTTAAATAGGATGTTATAATTTTTTAAATAGGGTATCATTATTATGTTTAGGCCTAAATTATATTTTTCTTTTTTTGTGGCATGTTATTACATCCTGGAGGTCATAAATGAGGCCACGAACTATGTGAAGTTCTTATAGGAGGTGTTAATGCCTTCAGTTTTATGTTTCGTACCAGGATGTCATAATTTTTGAACTAGTATATCATAGTTTTTGAAGTAGGATGTCATAATCTTATTTCGACATATATGTAACACCGTTTTCTATCTGTAGCATGTTATAACATTCTGAGAGTTATAATTCAAGCTACAAGTGATATGTATTCCTGGTAGGAGGGGTTAATGCCTTTAGTTTCATATCTTCGATAGTGATGTCATAATTTTTTAACTAGGATATCATAATTCTATTTCGATCTAAATTACATTCTTTTTTCTTCATGGTATGTTATGACATTCAGGGAATCATATATCAGGCCATAAACTATGTGAAATCCTCGTATGAGGGGTTAATACCTTTGGTTTTATGTTTCGCACTAAGGTATCATAATATTTCAGAATGAGATCCTTGAAATGGCCACATCAAATACTAAATTAATTAAAAAAGTTAATAACTATGATGTATATTCCGTAAAGTCATTTGAAAAAACTTCTTTCATCCATGAGATGAATTATGATACCCACAATGTTATAACATACCATGATGAAAAAATCATGAATAATACAGCCCAAAACAACATTATGATATCCCAGTATAGAAATTATGACATCTTAATTCAAATATTATGATACCCTGCATAAATTTAAGAATCTGAATGCATCAAACCTTCGTACCAGGACTTATTTTTATCCATGGGATGAATTATTTTATCCACAATGTCAAAACATGCCACGGTAAAAAAATAAAGAGTAATTGAGCCTGAAACAGTATTATGACATCGTAGTTTAGAAATTATGGTATCCTAGTTTAAATATTATGACACCCTATACAAATTTAAGCTGGAAAGGCTTACATCTTTTATAATAGTTAGATAGAATTTACTTTTTCATAATCTTACATTTTTTTCTATGTTTTAGGTAATTTTATAATTATTTCACAACCTTGTATGAAGGCTTCATAATTGTTTAAAATAATAAAATTTCTTGCTTCAGGGATAAGCCAGATCATTGAAATTTCATACAAGATGATATCAGTCTATACCGGCAATAGTTGTAACAAGAATATTGAAAGAGAGCCTTAATCAGAAGATAGATAGTATTTTAAAAATTAGGATGTCAAAGGTAAATATTTGTAATATTTTTTCTTTTCAATTTTTAGACTTTTGTAACATAGTATCAAAAATTTGTAATTCAATTGATGTTATCCTATTAACATAAATGAAAAGAAATATTATGTAATTATTTCAAACTAGAATGTTATAAATATATTTTGCTTATTACATGTAGTTTTTTGGATATAAGAGTTATGTTCTATGTCTAAATGTCAAATTTTTTAAGGGATATCATGATATTATATTGGGATATCATGTTTCATGCCAGGGTGCCATAGTTTTTTAATTAGGATATCATAAGTTTAGAAATAGGATGTTGTAATTCTATTTTAGCATTTTTTTAGCATTTTTTTTTTAATGGTGTATTATGATATTTTGAGAGTTATAATTCTGATCATAGGTTATACGTAATCCAAGTAGAAGGGGTTAATATCTTTGCTTTCATATTTTCTTCTAGGGTATCAGAATTTTTTAATTAGAATGTCATAATTTTTGAACTGGGATATCATAATCATGTTTTAGCCTATATTAATAATCTTTTAGCATCTGTGGCATGTTATGATATTCTAGAAGTCATAATTCAGGCCACGGATGATAGGTCCAAGTAGAAGGGGTTAATACCTTTATTTTAATCTTTTATATATGGGTATCATAATCTTTTAACTAGGATATCATAATTTTTTAACTAGGGTATCGTAATCTTGTTTTGGTCTATATTAATAATCTTTTAGCATCCGTGGCATGTTTTGATATTCTAAAAATCATAATTCAGGCCACAAATAACACGTAGTCCAAGTAGAAGGGATTAATATCTTTACTTTAATATTTCAACATGGATATTATAATTTTTTAACTAGGGTGTTATAATTTTTGAACTGGTACTAAGTTATTTGCTTATCTCCAATAATTCCATAAACCCATGTGCACATAAATCAATTCATACATTAATGAGTTCTTCAGATGTTATGTTCACAAACATGCTCTAGTGATACTCCATATCAACATTTTTACTTCATTGAATGAAGGTTGCTTGTGCAATCAACACTTGAGAAATGCATACTGAGAATGAGAAATATGTGAATCTCTTGGGTGTGGATAGCAACATGCAAGCTCATAACATTTAATATAGCAACAAGGGATATGCTGCTTGTTACATAGTTCTGTATTCCAGTATAAATGTTTAGATTATGCTGGCCATCTTAGGCCCACTATACCAACTTAAAAAAATAGTGCCTTTTTTCTGTCATTTTAAGACCAACTTTTGTTTAAAAAAAGAGTAGGCCATATTATTTTGTATTATGGTGATCTTAAGCTCATCACCATGGCAAAGTTTTTTCAGATAATGTAGGATACTAGAAATCATAGACTACATGTTCAATGGTGGAACTTCACAAACCAAGATAATTATGACTCTCTCTACAAAGATGTTATATTTAGTTTAAGTTGGGTAAAAAGCTTATACTGCAAATTGCTCACTACCATTGGTGTCAAACACTTGAAAAAATAAATAAATAAATAAATAAATATGTGCATACCATTTTGGATATGGAAACATAGTAACAAGATATTCTAAACCTTGAATAAAGCCTAGACAAAATAATAATGTAGGCAAGGCTTGGATCCTTAACTATATGGTCAAAAGATAAAAAATAAAGCAACAGCTAACAAGGGAATGGAAATTGGGTAGAATGAAAGTTTTATTTGTCTAAACCCTTCAATAATATAACAAAGTGATATTTCGAAAAACAAGGAACTATATTGCAGATGTTAACTAGTGTCGCTGGATATATAAATTTTAATAACTTGTTAATAGCTATGTGAGTAATGTATGTGATATCATATAAAAGATTATGACATTCCAGTTTAAAAAATATAACATCCTAGTTAAAAAATTATGATACCCATGTAGAAAATATTAAAGTAAAGATATTAACCCCTTCTACTTGGACTACCTGTCATCCATGGCCTGAATTATGGCTTTCAAAATGTCATAACATGCCATGGATGTTAAAAGATTATTAATATAGGCTGAAACAGAATTATGACATTCCAATTCAAAAATTATGGCATCCTAGTTAAAAAATTATGATATCCCAGTAGAAAATATGAAAGCAAAGATATTAACCCCTTCTACTTGGATTACTTATCACCTATGGCCAGAATTATAACTCTTAAAATATTATGATACACTACTAAAAAAATGCTAAATAAATGCTGAAACAAAATTACAATATCCTAGTTCTAAACTTATGACATCCTAATTAAAAACTATGACATTCTGGCATGAAACGTGATATCCCTGTATAATATCATAACATTCCTTCAAAAATTTGAAAGTCTGGCATAGAACATAATATCTTATATCCAATAAACTACTTATAATGAGCAAAATATATTTATAACATTCCAGCTTAAAATAATTACATTTTTTTTTTCATTTATGTTTAAGGGATAAGATAAATTGAATTACAAATTTCTGATATGATGTTACAAAAATCTAATAACTAAAAAGAAAAAATATTACAAATATTTAGCTTTTACTTCTTAATTTTTAAAAATACTATATATCTTCTACTTGAGGCTCTTTTTCAATATTCTTGCTGCTAATTATCATCGATATAGACTGATATCATCTTGTATAAAATTTCAATAATCTGGCTTATCCCTGCAAGCAAGAAATTTCATGTATTTCAAACAATCATGAAGCCTTCACACTAGACTATGGAATAATTATAAAATTACCTAAAACATAGGAAAACAAGAAATGTAACATTATGAAAAAATAAATTCTATCTAACTATTATAAAAAATGTAAGCCTTTCCTATTTAAATTTGCACATGGTGTTATAATATTTGAACTATGATATCATAATTTCTAAATTATGATATCATAATTTCTAAATTAGGATATCATAATGATGTTTCGGTCTGAATTACTCATGATTTTTTCATCGTAGCATGTTATGACATTATGGGTGTCATAATTCATCCCACGGATGAAAGAAAATCTTGGTGGGAAGGGTTGATGCATTCAATTTCTAAAATTTATTTAAGGTATCATAATATTTGAATTAGGATATCATAATTTCTAAACTAGGATATCATAACATTGTTTCGACCTGAATTACTCATTATTTTTTTACCGTAGCATGTTTTGACATTGTGGATAAAATAATTCATCCTACGGATGAAAGTAAGTCATGGTACAAAGGTTTGATGCACTCAGTTTCTTAAATTTATACATGATGTCATAATATTTGAATAGGTTATCATAATTTTTAAAATAGGATGTTATAATATTATTTCGGGCTGAATTACTCATGATCTTTTTATCGTGGCATGTTATAACATTATGGGTGTCATAATTCACCCTACGGATGAAAGAAATTCTTTTAAATAACTTTATGGAATATACATCGTAGTTGTCAACTTTTTGAGTTAATTTAACATTTAATGCAACTATTTTAAGGCTCTCATTCTGAAAAATTATGACACCCTGATGCGAAACATAAAATTGAAGGCATTAACACCTCCTACAAGAACTTTACATAGTCTGTGACCTTATTTATGACCCCCTGAATGTAATAACATACCACGAAGAAAATAAAAATAATTCAGGCCTAAACATGATATTGATACCCTATTTCAAAAATTATGATATCATATTTAAGAAACTTTATGAAACCCTGTAAAAAAAATATGCCATGGATGTCATCACATAATACATATTACTTGTAGCTTGAATTATAACTCCTATGATGTCATCACATATTACGGATGGTTAAAGAATATAAATATATGCCAAAATAAGATTATGACATCCTAGTTCAAAATTATGATATCCTACTTAAAAAATTATAACATCCATACAGAAAACATAAAACTAAAGGTATTAACCCCTCCTACCAGGAATACCTATTAGTTATGGCTTGAATTATAACTCGTAGGATATCATTAATATCACAGATGGTAAAAGAATATAAAAATATGCCAAAATATGATTATGACATCTTAGTTCAAAAACTATGACATTCTAGCTGAAAAGTTATGATACCCCTATAGAAAACATGAAATCAAAGACATTAACCCTTCCTATCAGTATTACGTATTGCTTGTGGCCTGAATTATGACTTTTAGGATGTCATAACATGGCATGGATGGTAAAAGATGATAAATATATACTAAAATAGGATTATGATATTCTAGTTTAAAAATTATGATATTCTAGCTCAAAAATTAAAATACTCCTGCAAAAAACATGAAACCAAAGGTACTAACCCCTCCTAACATGACTACTTATTACTTGTTGCCTAAATTATGACTTTTAGAATATCATAACATACCATGGCTCGCAAAAGATGATAAATATATACCAAAATAGGATTATGACATCCTAGTTCAAAAACTATGACATCCTAGCTCAAAAGTTATGACATCCTTGCAAAAAATAGGAAACCAAAAGCATTAACCCCTCCAACAAGAACTAACTATTATTTGTGTTTTGAATTATGACTTTCAGAATATCATAACATACCACGGATGATAAAAGATGATAAATATATGCTGAAATAGGATTATAACATTCTAGTTTAAAAATTATGATATCCTAGCTAAAAAATTATGATATCCTTATAAAAAACATGAAACTAAAAGTATTAACCCCTCATACCAGGACTACCTATCACTTGTGACCAGAATTATGACTCACAGGATATCATAACATGGCACGAATGGTAAAAGATCATAAATATATGCTAAAATAAGATTATGACATTCTAGTTCAAAAATTATGACATCCTAGTGTTGCCCAGAAATGGAGCCTAAGAGGGGGGGTGAATTGGATCTTTTAAAAATTTAAAACAATAATATGAGGGATTAGTGGTGCTTGTGAACAATGATAAATTTAATGCAAGATGTTAGTAATAATTAAAGAGCAAGAGAGGAAAAGAGTAATCACACACAAACACAAGGTTTATAGTGGTTCGGTGCAAACCTAGCACCTACATCCACTCCCCAAGCCATCCTTGGGAATTTCACTATAATCCAAACTAGATTACAGTTGACTTGTTTTTCACAAGGCTCACAAGTCAAAACCTAAGTTGGTTTTATCACTTAGGCTTACCAACAAACCTTAACACTTGTTTTGTCTTCGGGCTCACAAGTTAACCCTAGTTGGTTTTATCCCTTTGGCTCATCAACAAACCACAATAACCTTCTTTCAAGACACCCTTGAAAGCAAGGTCAAATCATAATAAAATAGATATACAATTTAAAGCTACAACAAACTCTCTTCAAGAGTAGATTAGAATCTTTGAAGCTCAAGTGGATGCTTTGTCTTCACTCTTCCTTGGAATCTCCTTCAAGGTGCCTCTTTTGGAATGAAATAAGGATGAACTTATAGGCTTTTCAAGGAATCAAACTATAAGAGGCTTTTGATGTGAAGTATTTGGGAGAATATTGGCTTTTTGGCTTTTGAGTAGACTTGAATGCACTTCAATATACTTCTCTCTTCTTTCATAACTTTAAAATGAGGTTGGTAGAGGTTAAATACACCAAGAACCTTCCAAAAAACGGTTTGTGACCGTTGGTACCTCGGAAATAGTCGTTTGGAGCTTGAAAAGCAAGTTCTGCAAGCCAGAAAAATAGATCCGTTAGAGCTGTCAGGCTACAAGTGTCGACACTTGGCTGTCAGGTATCGACACTTGGCTGTCAGGTGTCGACACTTGGCTGTCAGGTGTCGACACTTGATCTCTGGGTGTCGACACTTGAACATTCAAGTGTCGACACTTGATGCATAGGTGTCGACACTTGACACAAAAATCCTCAATATTACAAAGTTCTGTATTTTCAAAATTCTCAGGTCTTGAGTCGACACTTGGTGTGCTAAGGATTTTTGTCTGTGCCAAATGCTGAAGTGTCGACACTTGACTGTCTAGGTGTCAACACTTGAAACTGAAAAATCTCAGATTCAAGTGTAAATGCCTCGAAAACATAAATATAATTCTAGAAAACATAAACACATAATATTTAAACATTTAGATGCCCTTTTTCAATGAAGAGGATGTCCGGATTTGTGAGAATTGCTCCGTGCCATTACGTGCCATACACCATAAGTTTTTGAGATTTTGAGGTGCTTTCTTCCTGAAAACTCACAACTTGAAATTCTTATTATAATACAATATGTACTCAATATTTTGTTATTCATCAAAATCGCTGGGTGGAGCCAACACCTAGCTTAAAAATTATGATACCTCTATAGAAAACATTAAACTAAAGGCAGTAACCCCTCCTACTAAGAATACATATCACTTGTGGCCTGAATTATAACTCCCAGATTGTTATAACATGCCACGGATGGAAAATGATGATACATATATGTCAAAATATGACATCTTAGTTCAAAAATTATGACATTCTAGTTCAAAAATAATGACATCTTGGTATAAAATATGAAACTGGAGGCATTAACACCTCCTACAAGAACTTTACATAGTCCATGGCCTCATTTATGGCCCCCATAATGTAATAAATGCCACAAGAAAAAAGAAAAATATAATTCAAGCCTAAACATGATAATGACATCCTATTTCAAAAATTATGACATCCTATTTAAGAAACTTTATGAAATCCCTGTAAAAATAAATATGCTATGGATGTCATCATATGTCACGTATCACTTATATCCTGAATTATAACTCCTAGAATGTCATCACATGTCATGGATGATAAAAGAATACAAATATATACCAAAATAGGATTATGACATCTTAGTTAAAAAATTATGACATCCATACAGAAAACATGAAACTAAAGATATTAACCCCTCCTACCAGGAATACTTATTACTTGTAGTCTGAATTATAACTCTTAGGATGTTATTACATTTATGGATGGTAAAAGAATATAAATATATACTAAAATAGGATTATGATATCATAATTCAAAATTTATGATATCCTAACTCAAAAATTATGATATTTCAGTAAAAAACATGAAACTAAAGGCTTTAACCCCTCTTACCAAGATTACCTATTACTTGTGACCTAAATTATGACTCCTAGGATATCATAGCATGCCATGAATGGTAAAAAACATTAAACCAAAAGCATTACTTGTCATATTTTACTATCCGTGATATGTTATGACATTCTGTGAGTCATAATTCAGGTCATAAGTGATAGGTAGTCCTGGTAGGAGGGATTAAGGCCTTTAGTTTCATATTTTCTGTTGGTATGTCATAATTTTTGAGCTAGAGTATCACAATTTTTGAATTAGGGTGTCATAATCATATTTTAGCATATATTTATCATCTTTTACTATTCTTAGCATGTTATGATATTCTGGAAGTCATAATTCAGATGACAAGTGATAAGTAGTCCTGTATGATAAGTTAATACCTTTAGTTTTATGTTTTCTATAGGGGTATTATAATTTTTAAGCTAGGGTGTCATAATATTTGAATTAGAGTGTCATAATCCTGTTTTGACATATATTTATCATATTTTACTATCTGTGCCATATTATGACATCTTGGGAGTCATAATTTAGGTCACAAGTGATAAGTAGTCCTGATATGAGGGGTTAATAGTTTTAGTTTTATATTTTCTGTTAGGGTGTCATAATTTTTGACCTAGGATGTCATAATTTTTAAACTAAGATGTTATAATTTTTGAACTAGAGTATCATAATCCTGTTTTGACATATATTTATCATTTTATTCTATCTTTCCTCTATACAGTTAGTGAAGATAAAAAGGAATGGAAATGCGAGCTTTGTGCTGAAGAGAGGCGGGGAGAGAACGATGATGAAGCAGGAGGAAGGCGGATGATACCAAGCAATTACTTGATTGCAGGGAGGGATCACATGAGGTAGCAAGGCATAGCATCGAACTTCCAGCATTTTTTTCTTCTTCGTCTTCATCGTCATCTTCTTTTTCCAGGAGATGAAAATGAATTTCCCTCCACATATATATATATATATATATATATATATATGGCTCTTTGTAATATCTAAGAAAAAATATTTTAAAAAAATATATTTTGATATATCCAAAAAAAAAATTTAAAAAATTGACTCTCTATTGTATTGATAACAAACATCACTGCTTCAATATCCATAAACATCCGATCTCATTCCATCGTACCATTTTAAATTTATATGGGTCAAAAAAAAAAAATAATGCAGGGCAACTTGAATTTTCTGTACCGCCGGTCCCCAAGGACTTTTCTTTTTTCTTTTTTTTTTTTTTTTTTTTTTTTTTTTTTTTTTTTTTTGTAATTTTGGATACGCTTAGCGGTGCCCGCGAGGCCAGCGTTGTCCTCCTCCCATCGCTTGACCATGGTTCTGCGGCGCCTGGATCTTCTCCTGAGGCTTTAGCTCCGCCGTGGCCAATGGAATCTCCTCGACGGTGCTTGCTATCTGGAACGGAGAGCTCCACCCGGAGGCGATTGGAATCCATTGCTCGTCACCTCCTCCCTCCCGAAAGCCTTGTCCGTGACCTCTATCCGGTAAATATAATCCAAGGACGTTCTTCTCTCCTGATTAACCCTTTTTTTTTCTCGCCATGATGTAATTCTTCTCCTTCTGGTCTCAGAATCCACTCAGCGGGGAGGAACCGAACTCTTGGGATCCAGCTCCTGTGATTATTGGGGGAATGGTGTTGGACATCCATGCCACCCCTTCTGCTCATCCGATTCCTGGAACCACCACTCCCGGAAAGGTAACCTTCTGATGGATTCTTGCCTTGAAGAGTCGGATTGATTGTTTTCAGTGGATGATTGTTCTGATCTTTGGTTTTTGGAATCTTTGGTTGGTTTGAATTTGATTTGTCTGATAGATTATATGCATGAGTTTTTCAAAGATTGAAACTTTGAATGTTACATCTTCAGGTTCAGTATGTAAGTGGAGGAGTAGCAAGGAATGTCGCTGAATGTATGTCTAAGCTTGGAAATAAACCTTTCATGATTAGTGTTGTAGGACATGACATGGCAGGTGATTAAATTTCTTTTATTTGTGGTTTTATCTGCTGACTCCATGTAGTACTTTTGTGGATGACGATTTTTTGGTTTTCCAAATAAAGGAGATCTGTTATTGAAGTACTGGAAATCTGCAGGACTTTCTACAGAAGGTAATTAGAAAGATCAGCTGGTTTGAACTTATTGGTTCTTGTTGTGAAGATTACCTAGCATGTATTTTATTCTCCATAGCTCAGAAGTATATATATACGCCACTGTATACTGATTTTAGAGAATGTATCTTTATGCGGATATCAGTAGGCATAGGTGTGTGCCTTCAATTTTATCTTTTCTAGATTATTGGAATTTGACAAATCACATGTCATGCACTTGAATTTGTATCAATGTCAACCATTTATTATGGGGGAAAGGTTCATCTATATATTAAAGCTAACATTTATATTGCTCCTTTCCTTCCACTTGTTTCAGTCTGTAACATCTTTGCTAGGTCTGCAAACAGGCTGAGTTACCTGAAAATTGACCAGGATCCAGACCACTGCAGACTAAATCCAACCCGACCATTTTTACTCATTTAGGCATATCAAATGCAAATCCAAACATTATTTAATTCCATGTCACATTTAGGTCTTGCATGAGCTTTCCGATCCATGTATAAAATTGGCCCTAAGCAGGAAACAGTTGGACACTTGGATCTCTTGAGTGATGGAAATTCTCCCAGGATGCTAGGAATCATGCAGCATGCGGAAATGAATTTCAAAACAAAAGTTCTAAGCATGAAACCCTAATTCCCAGGAACCCCTTATGCAATACCAATTAATGAAACATAAATGGAGTCAGAAAAGCACACCTGGATCGCTGAAATCCAATCCTTTCCAGGAGGCTCACAAGTGCAAGCCCTCCAACGGTGATCCATAGGAGAATGGTACCAAGGAAGAATCCCTGCCGGGGTTACTTGCTTCAACATAACTCTTAGGGCAGCCTTTGGACCTTTGATCACTGTAGGATACCCTGTCCTACTATAGGGCTCTCTGGATATTCTCCTAAACCTCTCTTGGTTTAGGTATAACCCTCCTCTAGGACTCCTTAGGCTTATGTCCTAAAACGAAGCCTTGTCCTAATAGATAACACTTTGTCTTAACAAGACAAGTCTTGTCTTAAAAGGAGGGAGAGAGAGACAGAGAGAGACACTCAGACAAGACTCTCGGTGAAGTTGGACTCGTATTTCAGATATCTAAAGAATACTATCATTTATTTTCTCTCTTCACCGAACACCCTTAAATAGAAACCAAAAGGGTGTGAAAGCATCTCAAAGGTTCTTATCAGATATGCTTCTTCTTATATGATAAGACTCTTCAGGATTCAGGAGTCTTATATGAGTTCTTTCCCTTTCCAGATTAATTCCCCATGTGTCATGTGGCATCTACCGGTTATGAAGAAGCAAAGGAGGCGTCCTTTCATATTTGAAAACCGTGGAATAAGCAGAGTTATGAGAGCAGAAGGACTCTGCCTCAGAACCGTGCGCAGATGAAGAGCGCGACTCTTCATCTGCGCCCCAACTTTTCATCTGCTTTCATGCCATCCTCTTACATTCTTTGACTGGTCATCAACTCCAAGAGGCATGGGGATAAGATGAGAAGGCGCCCCTGATTAGAAACACTCTAGTGTTTCATCTGCAGAAGGACTCTTGTCCTTCTGCGCCCCTGCTTCTTTCCCGCGTGCGCCAAGAGGCGCCAAGAGTCCCTAGTCCCAGGGACTCTTCCATAAATCGGTCAAAAGGTCAAGATAAAATCAAATAAAACTCTGATTTAATAAGCCCCACTTAGGACTCAGCCTAATTAAGGTTTTTCTTAATTATGTTAGCCCAATTAGCAAGCAACCAGACCTAATCCAATTGGGTTAGGAATTGGGTTAGCCTGCACATGCTAGTGTTCAATCTGGCTAACCAATTAGGATGCCATGACCCTAATTAAATCATGAATGACTTCCTTGGCCAACTCTCTATTGTGTGTGTCCCATTGGGTTCCTCATCTAGCCAGCAGTAGGTTTAGGTTTGAGCCGATTCGATCCGATCGAACCCGGTTGACCTAATTAGGTCAAATTGGCTCACCTAATTGTCCAATACGAATCACACATCGAATTGACTTATAAAACCAAATCAATTTGTTCATGAAAACCTACAAGACAAGATTGACGTCTAGCAACATGTCATGCATACCCGGAAGATGAGAAATTTGGTGAAAATTACCAAACTACCCTTCAGTAGTAAGTTACCGTGCAATTCAATCTTTCGATCTTCCATTATCTCGATTAAGTGATAGGTATAGATATATGTCAAACCCTAACACTTAATCATATCGAATCTCATCTTGATCATGAGGACTCAGCTGATGACTGATTAGAAACCACTTCTAATCTCATCCTACTTTGATCAAAGGCTCCTTGAGTCACTCATCGAAGCGATTACATAGGATAACAATTCCTCTTACCAGGAAAGATCGATTCCTTGTTGGTCCACTCACATCATTCGTACACCTTCCACCATACCCAGAACATCCTGTACATGTCGCAGTGCCATGAATAAGTATGAACCAAAGTATGGTTTAGTGTGCACAAGGAACCATGGTGACCTCAAGTCTAAAGATCAAATGCACAACTTCTACTTTGGGATCTATCTTTTGACAAGCAGTAAGACTTCCATAAGATAGTCCCGGTGCGGATCAGTCTAGTGTAGTCATATCCTGATGAGCACCCTTATCCTTGTATTAGTGTCTCTATACAAGTGATTGTGAGATCAACCACCCTCATCAACTGAGCATATATAGGATAAGCTAGTCTTTCCGGATTCATCGATCCCCAAATCGATGGTCCAACGACTAGGAACATTCTACATTAGGATTTATAGGAATTAGGTCTCACTGTTATTTTATCATAACCCTAATTCTATTGCCCTATTCTATGGGGTTCATCATAATCAACAAAAACATGACACTACAGTATATGATGAATCAAATGCCTTTATTAATATAAAAAATATGTCATACATGAGCTGAAAGTTTACAAAAAGGCCCTCATAATGATTGACTCTTAGGACACTTTTCTATCATTGAGATTGTAGTAATATATCTGCTACCTGCTAACTGCAGTATAGCATTAGCATCTTCTAACTACCTAAGTAAACAACAATAGTTTTATCATTAGTCTAAAACTTTGCAGAATAGAACTAGAAAAGTACAGAATTAGTTTTGCAAGACCAGTTTATAGATTGAAAGTAAGAAAGGATGCAAGACTCGGCTGATTATAGACTTAAGCTGAGATGTTGTTTGAATGATACTATGTCCATCCTGATGCTTCACAGTAACCAGATGAAAACAGAAGCTTTTGAAGTATTATAATTCTGATCCTTCCCTCTTCGATTTAACTCCAACACTAACATGAAACCAGCTATTCAATTATATGCAATTGGATAATAATTATAGTTGTAGATTCTACCAACCTGATTTGTAAATGGACTGTACAAAGCTCTTTTGCTAACTGGCCCTTTTGTTGCCCCACTCCTTGCCGACCATCCAGACTGTATTCCATGTTGCTGGTAGTTAAATGTTTTCAGTTTTCGATCACTGCACCCTCCATAGGCAGAATATACAGGTTTTTCAGTATGTGGTACAATTATCACTATTTCCTTCAATCTGAGTTGGTGACCTTCTAATGCTTTTCTTATGATATCATGTTGATGTAGGAATACTGAAGTTGGAAGGTATTACAACTCCTGTTGTATCAAATATATTTGACTCCAGCGGAGAGTTGGCTATGGCTGTTGCAACTGTCGAGGCTGTCGTAAGATGCTGTAATTTTATTTTATTTTATCTTATTTTATTGCTCTGATTGATAAAGAAGTATAAATTAATTTCTGAAGTCATTAATATGTACATCTAATGCAATGGGCACAGGAAACATTTCTGACTCCAGGTTGGATACAGCTATTCCGGCATAACATACGCTCTGCACCAATGTTGATGGTTGATGCTAATTTGAACTCCCATTCTCTTGAAATTGCTTGTCAAAGTATGCTGCATAAACTCAGCATTAGTTCCAACTTTCTTGTGCTGGCAACTTAATTAATCAGTGAGCAACTGTTAACATGCATCTAGTTTAAAGTTCTAGTTGAAACAATACTGTAGAATTTTTCAATTTTGTAGTCTCTCTCCCTCCCATTTTTCTCATTCCTGTTTCTGCAGCCAATTAGCCAGTGGCTAGGTGTAAAACCTTGGTCCAGACTGACTTCTTGTATTTCTCTGAATTCTGGCATGTCTTTACCTAAAAAAATGAACTGCAGATGGAGAACAAATGACTAACAGAAACCATGTTATAGAAAAGAAGAAGTATTTACTTTCAGTTCTCAAACCTGACATTTTGTTGTCATTGATATCGGAACATAATGATGATAATTATCAATACTCATTCAATTCCGTGGCATCACGTAACCATATTTATAGAGTTTTAGTTGTCATAGCAACTACTGACTAGGTTGATTTTTTTGACAAACTCTACCTGGAAATGGAGATCAGATTTGGCCTATGGCAAAATCTTGTAGTGGAGCCTGCCTCTTAGATTATGCATTGACTCTTCTAACTTTTTTTAAATTTAAGTATGATCAATGTAGGTTAACCATTATCTGGAGGGACGGCTCTTCGCAATCGAACTACCATGGCTAAGCAATAACATTGAAATTCTACAAGATGTTTCTCTACAATTCTATTGATTTTTCTATCATAATTGTGGCATAGCATCTCATCATGCTCTTTAAGATTTTTCTTGACGAGTTAATGTCATCAACAGCTTTAATATTTTCATTCTATTTGGGATACCAGTATAATCCAATTATGTCAATTTAAGATCACTTGTGGCCATGCCTTATGTAAAACATGAAGGTTATATACAAATATACACACACATACATGCAACCATTCTTAAAGCACTCCATTGTTTTGTTATCATCAAAATCAAAGACTTGAGTCAACGGTATGGCATGAAAGGTGGGGCCATACTACATAATAGCAGGGCTTGTGTATACACGCACACATACATACACGTACACATACATATATAGATATACACATATACATGTATATATATATTCTTTTATATGTAATATATGCATATGTATGTGTGTGTGTGTGAAGTCACATGAGATGAAGGAATAAGAAATGTGTTAATATCTTGAAATCTTTGATAAAGTATGGCCTTAAACCAAGTAAAATGGAGGAAAAGGATTCATGTAGCCGACCCAACTAGTTTAGGATTGAGGTTAGTTTAGTGGAGTACTTGAGTGTATGTGTGCACATATCTATATATCCACAAATAGTTTCTAGGTTGTGGTTACTGTGTTAATTAAGATATATAGCATAAGTAGCAAGTAAAATCAGATAATTTTAGGGTCATCTCTATATCCTTCTTCACTAAGTGGCATGAACCCAATCTTCCAAAATAAAAACATCTCCAGGATCATTTTCCCACAATGCTCATCTGAGTCTTCTTTCCTATCTCATATTCTGCACTGATTGTTCAGAGTTTGATCACTAGGGTTACCTTTGGCCAATGATGTACAACTCCAGATCATTTCTTTTGTTTTTTTTCCTTGTTGATTCTACACCTTCCACTTCAAACAGTACTCTTGGTGATTCTATTCCTTTTTTTCACCAACATTATCTGATTGAAGATTAACTGTCGACTTTGTCATGTAAGCGGTCCGAATCAGGAAGGTTTTTTTTCTCTCAAACAGCAGAACTTGTTCTCCGTATTTGTATGTCTTTGGTCTTATTTTCTTGTAGAAAGAATTTCATATCTGCTGATCCTTTAAAACTCAGGTTTTACAAATCTCTCGACAAAAAGAAGTCCTGACATTCTGAGAAGAGGACTTTTGTGGATATAAATTGCATGTCTGCAGCAGCACCTAGCTGGTTGTATTGGAAACTTAAGATATTGGTAAAGCATTTCCACGTACTCAATTGTTCCTTCTTTCTGCTATCTCTCCCTCTCTCTTCAATTTCAAGATTTCACTAAGCTATGGTAAAGAAGATGGTTGAAGTTGGATCAGCATGAACCCTTATAAGCATGTAGATCCAAATACCAAGCCATGCTAGGAACCAGCATTAAGTCAAAATAGAATTCTTGGTGACATTTAATTTTTTTTTTGGGTGTTGTTTCATTTATATTATGAATAATGAATATTTTCTTTTTCAAATTTACCTAAACCTTATTTAAAATAATAAATGAAAAAGAGTTTATGATCCACAATCCAATTTGACGATCTTCATGATTTGTGTTCCTACTCCTGACAACATTGTTTAGGATTTTCTAAGTGTGCCTTCTACAAGCTAGTGTGGGATAAGCTCACCCCATTGGAAGTGCAAGTGCAGACCATGCAACTTAATCTTGTTCTTACTAATCGCTGTTGTAGGCGGTCAAAAATAATTCACTAACTCAACTCTATAACTAGGATGAGTCGGGATCGTATCCTTAGGTACTTTAGATCTAAGTTATGATTTAAAAAGAGAAGAAGGATAATTGTTGTTGCATGAAAATAAAAGTAAGCAGGAAATAAACTACTTTTAAAGGTGAGGCGAGGGATGGATCTAGGAGTGGAAAATTAATTTTGTACATGTCAAATAGTATTTCTTTTATAATTAAGATGTAATTGATTTTAGGAATTTACGTGTCTTCCCTTGTCACGCCCCGTACACGTAATAGACCACGGTGCATCTTCGGGAGGCACTAGGTATCCAACTCTTCTTTTCTCGATACGTTTCGTATCCATAACAGATCACGGCGAGTCTCCGGAAAGCAAGAGTTGTCCCTAACCTCAATCTAACAGTAAAGCATAATAAGGAGCGAATAAGAGAGAACATACTTTTTTATTGCAGACCAAAGAAATACAAATGACTAAAGAACAAGAAAATCCTGCTCTGCCGCGTACAAAATTCTCTTCCCTCCTGCACTTCTGCACTACCCTGCTTCTAAGTTGTTCCCCTCCTGTCCCCTGTGTAAAGGCTCTAAAGAGACTCCGGGGAGTTGCTTGCTCCAGGTAGAGCATAGGATCCTTTTTATAAGGTTTAACAGGGAAGGGATCTTTATGTTCTTCCGGTATGGGAGTAAACATGAGGATCTTACGGGTGGCCAGGATTTAGTTTTATGATAAATCAATGGCTGGATAGTAAACCCAAATTCCATTTAAATTAGTCTGTAGAGTCCTGTTGGCCAGCTGAGGGTTGGTTGCCATCGGATCTTGATCGGAAGGCCAGAAATCGACCACAGTTAGGAAATCATCATAGGCCTTTTGACTGCTCTGAGATTCATGCTGTCCCTTCCCTCCATTGATGGTGTTGGTCCCGTCGCTCAGCACCGCCGCCAAGACCCCTCGGACCTGGCTGTCACCATCGGAATTAGACCTCACCGGACTTGCCTGCACACCATCGAGAGTTGTCATCGGACTGTCCTTGCACCGCCAAGAACCACCACCAGAGGCTCTGTTGGAACCATCGTCTCTGATCACCGTTGACACGCCCTCCACCATGCCTGCCTTCTTCACTACTGTTCATCGGCTGTTCGAGCTTGCCGCCATCATCTTTCCCCCCATTGATCGTCCAGTGATATCATCATGTAAATGCTTCCATCATCCCACTGTTGATCGACCAGATATCCTCCATTGTTGCCGGATCTGAGAACCACTGCCTTCTCCGTCGCTTCATGGACCTTATCGGACATCATGGGGTGGCCGCCGGCCGTCCTGGCTAGCGATCGATAGATTTGGCCCGTCGTCCACGGGGTTCCGCCATGAACTATGGTTAATGGCTGTTCGTGGACCACCTGATAGCTCGTGAACTAGGAAATTTGTGCAATTCTTTAATGGATTTTCAAAATTCGATTTCGGGCTCATTTTAAGTCTGATTTGCTTCAAATATGTGTCATTTGAATCCATAAACCGAGCTCTTTGCATTGGCGGTCTCCTATCCTACAAACGATGTATAAAAGTATCAATTTTATATAAATAAAGATAATTTAATTATTAAATTAATATTTATATATATGTATATAATATAATTATTATATCTCTTAACTTGAACTTTGTTCGTCCTCGAGTAAAGTAGATAAATTAGCTATGTATACAAACTCATCCTTGAATTGAAAGTTAACCTAGGCAGTCCTAAAGATAGCTGATACCCGGTTAGACCGTTAAGAGGTACTTCATTGGTCACTAAGTCAATCCAATTGGTGGTTGAGTGTTGACCATAAAAATCTTTATAGGTCTTCTTTACCATTCCCCAACTTACTCTTTAAATCCTCTAACTTGATTTGAGTCGAGTTTGTTGTCCTTTTACACTTTAGTCCTTTCATTCTCTTTTTTTTCTCTTTTTTTTAGTCTAGTGCAATGTTCTAACCTCTTAAGTATTAGCATCCTCATCTTTTGGTGTGAATTATAATGCTTACTTAGACGAAGGGGCCCGGTTACTTAGTGGGATGCCATTGCTTAACTGATCTCTTGACCTTCTCACCTTTTAATGCGAACTACAATGCTTACTTAGGCGAAGGGGCCTAGTTACTTAATAAAAATTCAAGGAAAGCTGTAAGGTCAAACTAACTCTCTAATGATTTTTTTTTGTATAAAGGACTTTTTGAATATCTCAACCTTTCCATCCATATTCTCAACAAGTAGGTTCTTTATTAAGATAAGAAGGAAGAGAGTTCTAAAATCACTCCAAAACTTAATATGGTCAATATTCTACCATTTATTGGATTTTCTTAGAGATTTGCCCCTTAGTATCTCTAAAACTATCTAGGTCATTAATCAATCATTGATTAGGGTGCCTAGTTAACTCTAATTCGAGACAACAATTAGGTACACATAACATAATCATTTCTAATCGTACTCGAAGATCTAAGCAAGTTAAGTTTTTTTCCTCCCTAACTTAATCGACATTGTCCTCAATAAAGTAGGAAAGAAAATAAGCACATAAGAAAAAGAGAGAATATACCTGGGGTGAGTGTACTTCGGGAGTTGAAGAGGGCTTCCTGAAGTAGCAGGTTCTTATTCTTCCAAGTTCCTGTAATTATGTTAAAAGAAAATAAGATTGTTGGGTTGCCTCCCAACCAATGCTAAGTTTAACATCTTCAGCCGGACGCTACGAGGGAATGATACTGATATTGAACTTGGGTACGCCCCTCCAGATTTTCAAATATCAGGACCAATCAGGGGGCCTTGTCATCATGTCAGAAAAGCGTGCATAGAGTAGTCTACGATGATTATCCCTAATTCATAGAGTGCACCGAGCAAGCATGCTAGACCAAGATTTAAAAGTATTATTATAATTTGGTTAACGACTAGAAAGGGATTGTGTGTGTTACGCCGAGAGCCGGGGTGATAGCTTAGAAATTTTTCTAACTTCAAAAAGATCTATCCTAATCCCTTTCTCAGGTATGATGTGTCTTGATATCATCCATTCCTGATAGCACTTTGTCCAAGTTAATTGTAAGTCTATCTCCATACATCATTCTAAAATAAAAGATAGATTTTGAAGACGATCATCAAAAGTAGTGCCAAATATAGAGAAATCAGCTATAAAATCTTTAAGATCATTATCCCTTATTTTAGAGATATTTCATCCCAACTATTTGGCCTTCATAGTTAGAGATCATTGATAGGGTGTCAGTAGGTGTGATAGGAAGTGGTTTCAATTCTAAATCTGGTAGTGATTCTAACGGGGGAGCTATTGGGGGGCTAGGTGTTGGCTCATATTATTCCATCCAAAGGAGAGTGGGTTTGAAATGTAGTATATCGAATAGGTTGTCCATCCCTATGATATATCCTTCTACATTAAAATTATCTACCTCACAATGAGCCATATAGGGATCTAACGACTTCTGGGGATGAATTGGAGATATGGCTTTCCCTATTGTATCATTCTGTTGTGGCTCCTGAGGAGCCTCCATTAATTCCATCATATCATTAATTTCTTCTTCTATCCCATAAAAAGGAGTGGATGATTCTAGGGCACTTGGAAAGGAGGCTATCGGTGAGTAGGATAATGATGGAAGTGGTTCGTCCCACCAGTTTGATTTATTTGCCTTAGTCGAATCATCTATATTGGTTTCTATGATGGTGCAGGGTTGTTCCATGACCAATTCATTTCCGAGAGTTATGGTTGTTTGTTCAGAAAAAATTAAAGGGTCATTAAAATCTTTAACTTGGTAGTGTCCATCTAAGTTACTATTAAAATTTTTAGTTAGGTAATATCCCTCTAAGTTACTCTCGGACTGACTAGGCAGTATTTCTATCTTCTCCCTATCAACTTCAGTTAATAATTGGTCATTTTGATTCATAAGCTCATTGATAGGTTGCTGCTGATGCATAATTAATTGTTGGGATTGAGCAAACCTATCGACATCTGAGTTGATCGGTTGGAGAAGTGGGGTATGATCAATTTTTTTGATTCTGTCTATTGCTTGCATAACCTTCTTTTGAAATGATAGGCTATAATTAGGAGAAGGTTAATAACATGGATAGGGCTGATCGTAATAAGGTCCATCTACAAATGGAGATCTTTGTGGTACTGGGGTAATCACTGGGTATGATTGCCATGACAAATCTAGTTGAGCCTCCCAACCTGGGTTGTAAGCATTAAAGTTTAGATTTTTTCCTGGTCTGTAGGTCATATGAGTTTGATCTTGATAAACTTGGTCATACCTAGACTTAGGAAATTGGTACATGGCTGGGCATTCACTTATAAGGTGAGTTGGACTCAAATATGTGGAGATGCCTATTGTGCAGGAAAAAAGTAAGGAGTGGAAGAGTGTCTGATAGTTGGTAGATAATTTAATTCATAGGGTATAGCATTGAAGGCATGAGACAACTTATCTACTCTACAGTTAAGATCCATGTTCCTAGCACTGCTCCAATTCATCGGATTGTATTGATGGTTTTGGAATATTTAATCAAAGGTCCTAGATCAGAGCAATCCTCTTCTAAATTTTTTTTACTTATTATTATTATTATTTTTAGAGAGGAGAGGAGGGAAGAAGAGAAAAGAAAGATAGAGAAGAAGACTAAAGATGAGAGCCTAAGGAGTTCTAAAGCTAAAAGGGATAGAAAAGAGGTATTAATTAAAGTTCTAGGTTAATTTCAAACAAGTTGGTAATCAATGGACTCTCTATCCTAGGGTCCCTAGTTCTAGACAGCTTCTGACTGTTCCAAGATTGTCTTTGAGCCTTTGAAGTCAGATACCAACTACCCACTGGCCAGGTAAGGATAAGGTTGGTGGGGGTTCCCCCGTTGCTTTCCTTAGACACCAAATCAATTGGCCAGGTCAGACAACGAAAGCAATTAAAGAACCACTTTCTTTCAAGGCTATATCATCCTTGAACCCCTTTCCTTAGATACTAGTGAACTAGGTAATTCTGAGTTAGTCCAACTCTCAGGGTTCCTTGTCCTAATGAGCTCGATAATCCTTAGGAGCCAACGTCTAATTGGTTTTAAATTAAGGCTTAGGTCAATGCAATATGTAGGGTGGTGGTTTGTGGGCCAAGGAAGAGTAATGACATCCCCACCTTATGTTGTTTAGGGATTTAGTATCCTTAAGATATTTTATGAGGTATACAATGCAAAGCAAACAGATATCCAATACAAATAGTTAGTTTTTAAGGCTTAATTAATTTTTTTATTTTGATTACGTGTTATGAGGTGTCATGTTTTCTTTTTAGGTTATTTTTTTATTTTTTTAGGTAAGTTTTTAATTTAATTAATTAAGTATAAAAAAAAGAAAACTAAATTCGATTAGGGTTATAAGGCAATTAAGTGGTTAATCAGATTTGGAAATAATAAATTAGTTAGGAAAGCAGTAAAAAGAAAATAAATATTAACTAATTTTTTTATAGTTTTTGATTTTTTTTTTGATTTTTAAATCACAACCGTGCCTATGGTCCCCGATAACAGTACCAAAATTTGATCGCTGTCGTAGGCGGTCAAAAATAATTCACCAACTCAACTCTATAGTTAGGGTAAGTCGGGATCGTATCCTTAGAGACCTTAGGATAAAGTTTTGATTTAAAAAGAGAAGAAGGATAATTGTTATTGCATGAAAATAAAAGTAAGCAGGAAATAAACTACTTTTAAAGGTGAGGCAAGTGAAAGCGGTGGATCTAGGAGTGGAAAATTAATTTTGCACTTGTCAAATAGTATTTCTTTTATAATTAAGATGTAATTGATTTTAGGGATTTACCTGTTTTTCCATGGAAGGCCTTGTACCCGTGATAGATCACGGCTCATCTTCGAGAAGTACTAGGTATCCAACTCTTTTTTCCTCGGCACGTCCCGTATCTGTAATAGATCACGGTGCATCTCTGAAAAGCAAGAGTTGTTCCTAACCTCAATCTAACATAAAACATAATAAGGAGCGAATAAGAGAGAACATACTCTTTTATTGTAAACCAAAGAAATACAAAAGACTGAAGAACAAGAAAACCCCGCTCTGCAGCGTATAAAATTTTCTCTTCCCTCCCGCACTTCTGCACTACCCTGCTTCTAAATTGTTCCCCTTTTGTCCTCCTATGCAAAGGCTCTAGAGGGACTCCGGGGAGTTGCTTGCCCCAAGTAGAGGTATAGGAACCTTTTTGTATGGTTTAACAGGGGAGGGATCTTTATGTTCTTTCAGTATGGGACTAAACATGAGGATCCTACGGGTGACCAGGATTTAGTTTTATAATAAATCAATAGCTGGATGGTAAATTCAAATCCTAGTTAAATTAGTCTGTAGAGTCCTGCTCCAGCTCCATGCTTGACCAGCTGAGGGTTGCTTACCATCGGATCTTGATTGGAGGGCCAAAAATTGACCACAGTTGGAAAATCATCATAGGCCTTTTGATCGCTCTGAGATTCATTCTGTCCCTTCCCTCCATTGATGGTGTTGGTCCTGTCGCTTAGCATCGTCGCCAAGATCCCTCGGACCGTGGCTACCACCATCGGAATTGGACCTCACCAGACTTGCCTGCGCGCCGCCGAGAGCTGTCACCGAAGTGTCCTTGCACCGTCGAGAACAATTGCCGGAGGCTCTGTTGGAACCATCATCTCTGATCACCGTTGACATGCCCTCCACTGCACCTGCCTTCTTCATTGCTGTTCACCGGCAATTCGAGCTTGCTGCCATCGTCTTTCCCCCCATTGATCATCCGGCAATGTCATTGTGTAAAGGCTTCCATCATCCCACTGTTGATCGACCGAATTTCCTCCATTGTTGCCGGATCTGAGCACTGCCGCCTTCTCTGTCACTTCACGGACCTCGCCGGACATCATGGGGTGGTCGCCGGCCGTCCTCCTGGCCAGCGGTCGATAGATTTGGCTCGTGGTCCATGAGGCTCCACCATGGACCATGGTTAATGGCTATTCGTGGACCACCTGATAGCTTGTGAACCAGGTAGCCGGTCCACCATGGACCGGCTGCTTTAAAATTTGTACAATTCTTTAATGAATTTTCAAAATTCGATTTCGGGCTCATTTTAAGTTCGACTTGTTTCAAATTTGTGTTGTTTGAATCCATAAATCGAGCTCTTCGCATTGGCAGTCTCCTTTTCTGCAAGTGATATATTAAAATATCAATTTTACATAAATAAAGATAATTTAATTATTAAATTAATACTTATATATATATATATATATATATATATATATATATATATATATATATATATATATATATATATATATAATATAATTATCACTTACCTAGAAGAATCTCAATGATAGTTGTGGAAACCTGCTTGAGAAAGTATTGCCCTAGCAATTGGATTACAAAAAGGATGTGGATCATCCTCACACCAGCCGTGTACTTTCTCATGCCACATGGCATCGGTCTTTGTTGCATCCGTCATCCTGGGATTGCAGCTCTGTAGACTGACAATGACCTCTTCACCAAATATGGGGCACACAACAGCAGATGGTACTAATAAGGTATGCTATATATTTACATCAAGAGAACTGAAAAGTTCTGGTAAAGTTGACAACCATATTTAACCATTCGATTCATTGGGGTTTACATTTGTGCCAAATGAAGAAAAGTTAGTAGAATTAAAAATAACTGAAAGACACTTTGCAGGATATATGTGAAGTCTCATTTGTCTGGTTCCAATAAATGAAGAGTTGACAATGCGTGAGTGTTGCTTAGCCTGGTTGAGCAGTGCCCTTGTTCTTAACTTATATTCCTTTATTATCTTTTCTTTCCTTTCACAAATACATGTTATACCTCTTGGTGTTGTCCCATGTTTATTGCTTGGTAGCAATTAGACGATTTGGATAACTTAGGGAGGGCATATTTTATATCCCCCTCCATTGTCTACCCTAGTGTTTATGTATAGGTTTACATGTAATGTCCTCCATTTACTCTTGAAAGAATGATTTTATAAAATGTTTCTCCAAGTCTCAATGGTTGTTGATAGTGGCGTGGCACCTCACCCTTTAATCATTTCTGGATGTTCTTATCCTTCTTAGATATGTGTCACATAATCAAGGTACTAATATTCCTTTGTCTGGGAAACTTCCTTCAATCCTAATTGCATCCTGGACTTCATTCATATTCTTACTATAGTTGCAGCTCATATTCTCTAATTTGATGTGTCAAGATATTTCACTTTCAACTTGTTAGTGAATCTCTAAATTTTACGGTGATTTTGGGACCTGTTACATAAATCAAGGGAACATTAATCAGAGGTCATAGAATTTATATCTGTCTTAATATAAGGTTCATTGCAACTTTCACTGTGTGATTTGCTTCTCCAGCTCAAAAACAATTCACTAATTTCAGCCTTTTAAGACTATCCTGTTTCCAATTATATCAGGCCATTGAATTGGGATCGGGCAACTTCATGTTATGCAAGTCCTATCATTTCATTCTCTTTCATATTTAGTTAGTTTACTATCATCATAGATATGATTAGGCCTTTCAGTCACTCATCTGATGTCCCTGGAGTTAAAAATTTTTCTAACATTTCAGTATGCATTACAACCAGGTAAATCATTTTCTCTAATTCAAATAGAGAAGTAGCTGACTGCTTATAAATATTGTCTTTCATTAAACCATTTAGAGTTCTCATAATTTTTTTAACCTTCCAGTAGCAGCAGGATCCAGCATTCCTGTGTGGTTTGAGCCTGTCTCAGTGACAAAGTCCAGAAGAATTGCATCTGTTGTAAATTATGTGAGTGCAAGTCATCAACAAAATAGTTTTTAGCAATGATACTCATTATCATCCGATATGAAATATCAGAATACTAATTTTGACCTCCCCCTTACCAACTATTTGAGTGCTTGTGCAGATAACATGTGCTTCCCCTAACGAAAATGAACTCATTGCTATGGCAAATTCTTTATCATCAGGGAAAGAATTTAGTCATATTCAACATGAAGCTACTGAAGGGAAAGGGCATTCTGTGGAATCTTTGTTTGAAATGCTAAAACCAGCAATGTTCTTGTTGCTCCAGAAGGGTATTAAGCTGCTAGTTGTGACACTTGGTTCAGATGGTCTATTCTTGTGTTGTGGAGAAGGGCTAAGCTTCATGAATGATGATTTGAGGAGCAGCAGGGTTAGCAACTTTGGAAGACAGCTATGTGATCTTGTAAATGAAAGCTGCTCTTCAAAGAAACACATTAATTTTATCAACTCTGGAGAGAGATCATCAAAATTTTTTGCTTCCCATTTTCCAGCACTTCCTGCATCAGTGGTGAGCCTTACAGGAGCAGGTGACTGCTTAGTTGGTGGAATCCTTGCATCCATTTGCAATGGTTTGGATGTGATGCAAAGTGTTGCCGTGGGTATAGCTGTTGCAAAAGCAGCAGTGGAAACTCAAACAAATGTTCCTGCTAAATTTTCTCCTAGAGTGATTGCAGGTACGGGTGCAAGACCATAAAGAATTTCTACAGCTAGTAAATTGGCCCAATATTAGAAATTAAACCACAAAGTCATTTCATCATGGATGCCAGGTCATGTAATTGCTAACTTTTAGACAATAGCTTGGAAGGAGACTTAATAGCCATTATTTGGTTGCCTAACATACATGCATTGGTTGTTTAGCATGTATGCGTGAGTGTAAGGATGATTTACTGGTAATATTTTATTTCTGATAGGATATATTCGTAATGCATAACTTAATGCTATCTTTGTTTTCAAGGATGTACTAACCCTTAGTTTGCTGTGTGTGTTGCATATTTCATTTTGTACTGCCTTGGTACTGACCAGTGAGTTTGTTTGAACTATTTAATGAATTAATGCCATGTTTGCTTTCTGATGCTTCATTTCATTTTTACTTTTGTTTTTGGTGATTGTTTTGTTTATTGTATATGTTAGTACTTTGTGATGTAGCAGTTGACGGTAGCTGATTCTTTTACTTTTTGAGCAAGCTGACCATGTAAAACTTACTGGCATTCTGTTTTGCAGATGCAGCAAAACAAATTTTGTCAGCTGCTAAAGTATTCCGGCTTGAATAGAAATGTGGGGTTTGTGTTGTTTGACCATTCGAAGCATTGTGTCCAGGCTCGCATGTTGTGATTTTCTTCTATGTATTCTTTTCAGTTAGTAAAAGAAGATTTACTTAAATGCTAGAGGTCCTGAGATTTGACAAGCTACAGGTATCTCTGTCTGGTTGGTTTTGGTTCTGTTATGTATCATTTAATGACATTTCAAGTGCATTGTTTATGGCTAGGGTATGCAAGAAAAGTGATCAAACTGCAAAATTGACCCAGACCACTAATATTGGTTTGGCTTCCATCTTGAGAAATCTAATTTAAAACGGACTTACCAACAGATATATATATATATATATATATATATATATATATATATATATGCATACAAAGACACGTGCCAACTGTCATCAGTTTATTTATATTTTATCATAGTTTCATTCGTTTATTGATTCTATATTTAGTCCATTTAATCCATTTCATAGACTGCGCATTTATCCCATTCCATAAGCTCATTTTGCATGATTAGAAAAAAAATAAAATGGATAGCAACCAATTTAGGCCATTCCATCCATCCATGAATTACCTATTTGATATAAGTTCGATGAAATCCGATAAATCAAATCAAACCAATTTTCCAGTTCGGTTCGTACTTGTTTTCCTATATAGTCAGTTCGGGTTAGGTTTTTGTTTTAGAAAATCAATTCTAATCTAGCTTGATTAAATCCTTTCTGGTTCCGGTTATGTGTTTAAACTGTTTAATTCGAGTTTGGACAAAAGTCGGGGTTCCAGCTCGCTGCTATTTTGTCCTAGATGGTCCATCTTGATCCGAATGCCACCCCAAGCCTGAACCTAACTGCAGGGTACCCAACTACCTTATACATGCAACTGAACATTGGATTCTTCTGGAGATTGTGTTTGGGCAACGCTCTTTCAGGGGTTTGGGATTAGGAATTATTACACTAACGATTAGACACTACAGTCATAATATGATGTGTTTGTAGTTTTGATTTGATTTATTTGATTTTATTTGATTTTATTTTTTTGAATGAAAAGGTTCCTTTCCCTTCGTTAAGAACATAAAGAGTAGAAATATAAAAGCACGAAGAGCAGATTAACCCAAACAATTCAAATAAAACGTCCAGTTCAGGCTCCAATATGAAGACAAGATATGATACACTTAAAATTCCCTTTCAAATCTTGGCCAGCTCTGGGCCCAAGAGAATGGAAAGTTCGAAGAAAAACATTGACTCGACTCCTGACCACAAGAATTATGCGGGCAACCAAGCAAGGCCTAGGCTTCCAATCTGCAGGGTAAAAATTGTGCTCCTGAGACTTTCAAACAGGAGTTATCAAATCCTGAGAGCCTGTTTAGATGTCTGGATCTAAAATTTCATAGGATCATATGTTTGAATCAATACAACTATCTAGATAAGGCTGGGTTAGGCTTGTCTTTATAAATATCAATAAAATCATTACAATGGACCGATCCAAATCCCGTGGATAAAAGAAATATGGGCAAAGCCTTCTTTAGGTGATTTATATTGGCCTAAAACAATCAGCTAAACAGGCCCTTATCATCTTAGAGGGGAGGAAAGTGTTCCACAATGTTCAAGGTGTCAATGAACATCACCACCACTTAGAAGCGGGCAAAGTAGTACGATGGCTAAAAAACAAGAGGAGAATGTTTAGAAAGGGCATGTCTCACAACATCCAAGGTGTTAAATGAACGCTACCACCATCATTATAAGGAAAATGAAGATCAAAAAACATGGAGCACGCATCTAAAGGGAGACGGGTTGGGGCACATAAACAACAAAGTGTGTGTATACATGTCAATGGGGGAGAGGAGAGGCTAATCAGAGGAGAGCAGAGAGGGGCTGACTAGATGTCATATCCATGCATAGAGAGAAAAATGTATGGAGGAGAGACCAGAAGCAGCCAAGAGGCATATATGCAGAGAGTAAGAAGTAGGGGGAAGGGAGAGTGGAAGGGGCAGAATGAGAGAGGGAGGGAGGCATGGAACCTGGGTAGACGAAGAAAGGAGAGGGAAGTCATGTTAGGGATGGGGATTGCAATGGGATGTCAAAAGATTCGCAGGAGAAATGAAAAAGAAAACTTGAAAGACAAATAAAAATAAGCACAACCAAACATAAGGATTACGTGGTTCAGAGCCTCTTACTCCTATATCCACGGCCGTACGGGGTTAAATTTTCACTATCAGGAATAAATACAGGAAGTTATTATACAAGAGAACCCTCCCTGAATGCAAACCCCAATCCAATATGAAGAAAGAAGAAAGAATAACACAATACAGGAGAAACCCTTGCCCTCTCTCCACCTTTCTCTCTCTCTTTCCCTTGTTTTCTCTCTTTGAAAATCCTTGAACATCTCTTCTGGTTGCAAGATCAACGTCTCTGGCTCTCTTCTTAGCTCTCTGTTGAACTCTGCAGGCTCTCTGTTTGCTCTTTGTCGCTCTGTCGGCATCTTTCAGTGACCCCCTGATGAAAAGAGAATGACAACAGTTCCAATCGGAGTTCAAAACTGCGTCTTAAAGTCCAAAACCATCAGGAAAGCTCCTAGGCCGTCAGATCTGAGATCAACGTCTCAGATCGTGTCAAAATCCGAATCGAATAGCCCATCATTAAGCCTAATCTCCCTCGGATCAATCTCAACCGTCCGATCAGGCGATCAGACAGTCTAGAACACTCAAAAATGCCATGGATCGCTGTGAACCGCGTGAAACCATCTGGAAAACCAATGGAAAATGCTGGGAAATGCCGCATAACGCCATTGCCTTGGACTAGGCCGAGCCCGTGCGCCCGCGCGTGCCTCGCGGGTGGGACTGGGCCACCGCCCGAGCACCCGCACGCTGGGCCAGGCCATGCGCCCATGTGCCTGGACCGCATGCTGGGCTGCGCACATAGCTTTGGGTCAGTCCAATCCGATGGGCCGGCCTGCATCCTCTTTTTTCCTTTTTTTTGTTTTGATTTCTGGTTTTTCTGGTGGGCTTCTCTGGACTTGGATCTTGGGTGGATATGGCTCCACACCCAACAACTCTCCCCTTGGAGACTTAGACACCCAATCATGTATCTACCTGAAACATTAAAAATAAACTTCCAAGAAAAAATGAAAATAAGTCAGTATCATGTGCGGCGCCTCCAATCAACTAACTCCGGAGGCCAATTAAGGCTATGCATGGTCCCAATTTCTCTGTAGTGACCATCTTTGTCAGCATATTCGTCTCAGTGGTAGAAAAAGCCATGATCTCCTGCAACTGCGAGACTCAGCTCACCGCTGTCCCGCCAATGATATACACAAACCTTGTTGTGCTTCTCCTAGTGTCAGCATCTCCACCTGGATCTTCTTTCTATTCGAACCCTTTCACAGCTAACCTTGTCTTGTACCTCTTGCTGCCATTGTGCTTTTTCTTGATCTTGTAGACCCACTTATTATACAGTGCTTTCTTTCCTTTTGGTAGTGTGCTGAGCTTCCACGTCTGGTTCTTTCTCAAGGATTGTATCTCATCCTTCATCGCCAACTCCCACTTGACCGATTCTTTGCTCTCCATGGCTTCATCAAAGTACTCTAACTCCTCTCCATCTGTCAACAGCAGATAATGCAATAAGGATGAATACCTTACATGTGGTTTTGGGGTTCTTGTAGATCTCCTCAGCTGAGGTGTCTCTAGCTCAGGTTCAGGATCTCTTACTCCCTCGACAATGTCCTCTTCTATGATCTCTTCCAACTTTACTTGTTCTTCCTCCTTGTCTGCCTGTCCTGCTCTGTCTGGAATACTCTGGTCCTTGTATAGGCTTCTTTCATTGAACACCACATCCTCGCTCCTGATGATCTTCCTATCCTTCTCACTCCAAAGCTTGTAATCGGACTTATCAGTGCCATACCAATGAAAAAGCACCTCTCTGACTTCTACTCTGCATTGACATGTACATAGGAGACACAACCGAAGACCTTCAGGTGATATAAACTTGCTAACTTCCCTATCCACTCTTCTTTTGGTAGCTTGTACTCAAGAGGGATTGAGGGACTCCTGTTGATCAGATAGGTAGCAGTGACAATAGCCTCAACCCAAAACATCTCGGGCAATCCAGCATGGAGCCTCATGCTCCTGGCTCTCTTGTTCAAGGTCCTGTTCATGCGCTCAGCTACCCCGTCATGTTGTGGCATACTTGGAATCGTCTTCTCCATCTTGATCCCATTGATTGCACAGAACTTCTTGAACTTAGTGTTGTCATACTCGCCTCCATTGTCCGATCTCATGCACTTTATTTTATGTCCAGACTCATTCTCCACCAGGCTTTTTCACTTCCTAAAAGTGTCAAATATATCAGATTTATTTTGTAAAAAATAAATCCATACCTTTTTGGTAGAGTCGTCGATGAAAGTCACATAATATCGCGAAGCTCCAAAGGATGCAACCGGAGAAGGACCCCACACGTCGATGTGCACAAGCTCTAGCTTTCTTGATCTTGGTGCCCTGCCAATCTTGGAGAAGTTGACTCTCTTCTGCTTTCCAAGAATACAATTCTCATAGAAACCAATATCTGTTATCTTCAAACCTTGTAGCTTGTCCTTCTTCAATAGTACTTGCATTCATTTCTCGCTCATGTGACCCAACCTGTAGTGCCACAACTCTGAGTCTACTTGTGCTAATGCCACTACATCTCTGGAATTATTAGTCATATATAGGGTACCCAACTTGCTTTCTCATGCTATCACCATCACACCTTTGGTGATCTTTTAAGAGCCACCAACAAAAGTTGTAATGTACCCCTCTGAGTCCAGCTGCCCGACTAATATCAAGTTCTTCTCAATCCTAGGACATGTTTGACATTCTTGAGCTTCCAAACTAACTGATCTAGCATCTTGATATGTACATCACCCTTTTTCACAATATCAAAGGCTCTTCACCTGCAAGATGGACCTTTCCGAAGTCTCTAGCAATATAGTTGCGCATAAACTCCTTTTGTGCAGTAGAGTGAAACAAAGCTTTAGAGTCTAGAATCCAAGACTCCATCAGACTGTCCAACTGAGAACCAATGTATCTTCAATTATCTCGGTCACTGCATTACTGACTTTTCATTCTACCCCTTATCCTTCCATGCCCAACAGTTCTTTCTGATATGCCCCTTCTTGCTACAGTGCCAATAGCCATCACCCTTCGATCTTGACTGGCTCATCTACTTGGACTTGGATCTTTCATAGCCTTTACTATGCTGTGTAGTTCTTCCTCTACCTTCTTGAGTCACCAAGGCAGAACCAGAGCTCCCTTTGATTTCTTTCCTCCTGATGTCTTCACTGAGAATCAGGTTCTGGATCTCTTTAAATTTCAGCTTGCTTAAGCCGCACGAACTACTTATTGCTGTCATAGTTGCACCCCAGCTCTCGGGCAAAAAGGATAACAAGATTAGGGTACGGACTTCATCTTCGAAGCTTATGTCAACCGAACTCAACTAACTAGTGATCAAATTAAATTCATTAATGTGATCGATTATGGACGCACCTTCGCTCATCTTCAAATTGAACAGATGATGCATGAGATAAATCTTGTTGGAGGTCGAAGGTTTTTTGTACATATTGGATAGTGCCTACATCAATCCAGTTATCATCTTCTCTTCCAGGATATTGAACGCGACATTCCTGGTTAACGTCAGATGGATAACTTCTAAGGCCTGGCGGTCTAGCAAATTCCAATCTGCTTGTGACATATTGGCAGGTTTCTTCCCTAGCAATGGTAGGTGAAGCTTCTTCTAGTATATATAGTCCTCGATCTGCATCTTTCAGAATCCAAAGTCTTTTCTATCAAACCTATTGATCTTGATCTTTCCTTCATCTCCTGCCATCACTCCCACTCGAACCTGGTGCTCTGATACTAGTTGTTAGGAATGTGAATTGTAGTGGGATGCCAAAAGGTTCGCAGAAGAAATGAAAAAGAAAGCTTGAAAGATAAATAAAAACAAGCACAACCAAACACACAGGGATTACGTTCGGATCCTCTTATTCCTACGTCCATGGTTGTACAAGATCAATCTCCACTATCAGGAAGAAATACAGGAAGTTATTATACAAGAGAACCCTTCCTAGATGCAAATCCTAGCCCAATATGAAGAAAGAAGAAAGAATAACACAATATAGGAGGAACCCTTGCCCTCTCTCTACCTTTCTCTCTCTTTTTCCCTTGTTTTCTCTCATAGAAAATCCTTGGACTTCTCTTCTGGTTGCAAGATCAACTTCTATAGCTCTCTTCTTAGCTCTTTGTTGAACTTTGCAGGCTCTTCATTTGCTCTTTATCGCTCCGTCGGTGTCTCTCAGTGACCACCTGATGAAAAGAGAATGACAACAATTTTAATCAAAGTTCAAAACTATGTCTCAAAGTCCAAAACCATCAGGAAAGCTCCCAAGCTATCAGATCTGAGATCAATATCTCAGATCGTGTCAAAATCTGAATCAAATAGCTCACATCAAGCTTAATCTTCCTTGGATCAGTCTCAGCCCTCCGATCAAGCAATCGGACGGTCTAGAATACTCAGAAATGCCATGGACTACTGTGAATCGTGTGAAACCATTTGGGAAACCAGTGGAAAATGCTGAGAAATGCCCCATAACACCACCGCCTCGGACCAGGTCGAGCCCGCGCGCCTCGCGTGCCTCGCACGTGGGCCTAAGCCGCCACCCACATGCCCGCGCGCCAGGCCGAGCTACGCACCTGGGTCGAGCCATATTCCCGCGTGCTCATGCACCCGCACACCTGGGCAGTGCACGTGGGTCTGGGCCGGTCCAATCTGATGGGCCAGCCTGCATCCTCTTTTCTCCTTTTTTTGTTTTGATTTTTGGTTTTTCTGCTAGGCTTCTGGGCTTCTCTGGACTTAGGTCTTGGGTGGATATAGCTCCACACCTAACAAGCCCAAGATAAAGGATTGTTGGCACTCTTTCTGTTTCATTCGGATATGTCACAGAGCTTGCTGGAGGAGTCTCATTTAGGTGTAGCGATCGAGTGTGGGGAGGCCAAATGGTGAGGGTTGGTCAAGTAGACATGCTGCCAATATTGGATCAGCCAGAGAGTAATCGATAGAGTAGTGTGGGTTTAGGTATATTTATCTTTAAGGAATTTTGTTACTATCACCTTTAAGGATTTTTGTTACTATCACACCATTATTCAAAAAAGATAAAAATGTATATGTAATGCCGGATTATAATAGAAAGCTATGTTATGTCTAATCATAGGATAAACTATTACATCAAATAGCTAGATTTGCTGACTAAAAGTAACTGGGTATGTCGACTGAGATTGCTAGACAAATAACTCAATATATGGAGGCCAAGTAGCTCGGTTATGAATTGTTAATGCCAACTAATTATGCTAATGTCCAACTATCCATACTATGTCAAGGGATAGTTAGGTGAATGGTTTCAAGAAGCAAGATGCTTAAAGACTTAGTCGGACACAAGTGAAGCGACTAATTATAAATACCGATAAGAGGGGACTTTCAAGGGATAAATTGAGATTGTGCTAGGAGACTTTGTTATTTTATTTTCTTTAAATTTCCTATCTGTTCTACAAACCCTCATTGACTTAAGCTTAGGAGGGTCCTCCATCGGAGAACCTTTAGTTTGGGACTTGTTTTGTTGGTACTACAAATGGCGTACAGATATCATTTATCTTCCTACTTAGCCAATTTAAGTAAGTCTCCTATCAGGGGTTTAGTGGCAACAAATTGTCATGCCAAGAAGGGAGAAGAAAAAGAAGTATCTTCTAATTGTGAAAGGAAATTTAGAGAAGGAAAAGGAAATGGCAAAGGCAAAGGGAAAGACGCGGAATGCTTCTACCAAAAGGGGTTGTCAATCGTCTAGGTAGAATGGCCTGCTTAGCCAGCAAATAGAGGTCAACAATATGCCCCTAGTGGCGGTAGTGGACCAAAAGCAATTTACCATCTTAATGAATCAAGTGCAAGCTTTAACTATTACTGTTTAAGGGCTTCAACAAGTTGCTTTGAACAACCAGCAACGCCCGCAGGAACTGGATATCCCAGCTATTGCTTCTAGACAAAGTCGATGATCTCCACTACGAAAATCCCAGCATGAACCTATCATTCGACGATCTCAATACTGACATTCTCCCACTTGATGCTCTCCTATCTGACAAACTCAACCATAATGAACCCCTCTATGATGACCAAGTCTGGAATGAAATTGACAAGGAGAAAGTCAGTGTAGGGAGAAATGCTCACGATCTCCTTCAAAGTCTTTAGGAGAAGGATCCACTCTACAGAGGCTTAGCGGGATTGAGATACCCATCGATTCGATGACTATGAGAGAAATCTACAAGAACTCGAATGTCAAATTATGGAGCTCTAGACTGACAATCGAGGATCTACTGACTCTCCCAGCTACAATTCTTAACTTCCATTCTCCCGATGGATCATGGAAGAAATGGCCCCGCTACACTTTAAAATGCCTTAGGTGGAATCTTATGATGGAACCTAAGACCCACTTGATTATTTAGGCAACTACAAAGCTCATTTGATGATCCAAGATGCCAGCGATGCCTTCCACTGCCTTGCTTTCTTGTCAACTCTAAGGAATGTTGCTTGAGTATGGTACTCAAGCCTTAAACTGGGTAGCATCCACTTCTTTAGCTAGCTAGATGTGTTATTCATGGAACACTTTCAAACCAGTAAGAGAATGCCACAAAACTCTAATAGTTTCTTCTTCATTCAATCGAAGGAAGGAGAGTTTCTAAGAGATTATGTGGCATATTTTAACACTGCTACACTTGAGATGCTGAACCTCAATAAATTTGTGGCCATGTTGGCCATGAAAAAGAAGCTTCGATTATCCAGGCTCACTTTTTTCCTGAATAAGAAGTTTCCTCAAAGTTACTCAGAGTTGTTGGCACATGCTTAGAAATACGTCCTAGCTAAAGAACAAGTAGTAAGTCAGTGCCAAGGTAAAAGAAAATCGGTGTCTAAGAAGAAAAAGACTTGAAAAGATAACAACTCTCGATCTCACAATGACAAAGATATCTAGTCTCGATGATTCAGTCTAAAGCTAAAAAACTTGACTTACAAGTATGACAATTATACTCCTCTATCTCTTCCATGAGAAAAGTTCTTATAAAGGCTTTGTCCCATGTATGCACCATCGACTTAGTGGAACAAAAACAAATACTATCGATTCCACCATGTCATGGCCATACCACTAAAGAATGCATTCAATTGGAGGATGAAATAAAATATCTAATCTGACGTGGCTACTTGGGGAAGTACGTGCATGGAAAAGATTGTCGACTTGAAGTTGCTGTCCCAAAGAAGATTGTTGATGAGCCAGAAATTGCCAACCAAAAATCCACTAAGGGGTTGGTCGGCATGCTAATTGGGAGGCAAAGCTAGGGGGTAGGAGCTGAGGAAGATTCTTCGAATAAACATTGGAGCAATAATTCAATTACTTTTTTTGATGATAATTTATAGGGGTTCAGATGCCCCATGATGATGCCATCATTGTTTCGGCAATGATAGCGATCTATGATATAAAGAGGATTTTAATAGATAATAAAAGCTTTGCAGTTATATTATATTGTGATGCCTTTGTCAAGATGAATCTTTCTCATGATCGATTAAGGAGAATATCAACATCCTTAGTCGGATTTGGTGGCAACTCGATCGGAGTTGAAGGAGAAATTATTCTTCTTGTAACCATATCATAGAACCCCCGCAAAATACCCTTTGCATAAATTTCATAATAGTTTGAGTCCCATCAGCTTACAATGCAATACTCAGATGATTAGCCTTGAACAAGTTCTAAGCAATAGTTTCAACCTATCATTTTCTAATGCACTTCCTGACTAAGAATGGAGTTGGAAAAATGAAGGGAGACCAACAACTTGCTCGGTAATGTTTGATGATTCTAGATAAACAATCAAAGAATAGGTTGTCCCTTGATCAATTAAACCAAAGGGAACCCTAGAGACACAAGGAGCCGGCTGAGAAGACTATCTCCATTCCTTTGATAGAAAAAGATCCAACAAAGATCATGTAAATTGGAAGTCTTCTGGATAAAGAAATAAGAAGATAGCTCATGGACTTTTTATGATGCAATGCTAAAGTTTTCGCTTGGTTGGCCACAAACATGCCAAGAATTCTACCATAAATAATCACTCACAAACTACATGTCGACCCAAGGTTTAAGCCCATTTGATAAAAGAAGAGGAACTTTGCCCCCAAGCAACAAAAAGTCATTGACAAAAAAGTCGGTAAGTTTGTCGATGCCAAGTTTATCAAAGAAACTCATTACCCTGATTGGCTTGCCAATGTGGTAATAATTAAAAAGGCTAATGAAAAATGAAGGATTTGTATTGATTATATGGAACTTAACAAGGCTTGTTTGAAAGATAACTTTTTCTTACAAAAAATAGAACATTGGTCGATGCAACTGCTAGACACAAGCTCTTAAGCTTTATGAATGCTTTCTTGGATTATAACCAATTCGAATGGATCCTGAAGATGAAGAGAAGATAGTTTTTGTAACTGATAAAGGTTTGTACTGCTACAAGGTAATGCCATTCAAACTAAAGAATGTTGGAGCTATCTATCAGTGATTAGTGAACAAAGTTTTTGAAAAACAACTCGAAAGAAATATAGACGCTTATATTGATGATTTGCTAGTTAGGAGTGTTCAGACATCGGATCATATCAAAGACTTGGAAGAAGCTTTCGATGCTCTACAATGACATCAAATGAAGCTAAATCTGACTAAATGTGTCTTTGATGTGACCTCAAAAAATTTCTTGGATTTCTTGTTATCGATCGAGAATTTGAAGCCAATCCCGAAAAAATAAGGGCAATTCTTGATATGAAGCACCCTTTAACCAAAAAAGAAGTTCAATAACTAAGTGGAAGTATTGTTGCCTTGAGTTGATTTATCTCTCAATCAATCGAAGGATATCTACTATTCTTCAAGACCCTACAGCAAACCACAAATTTTGAGTAAAGTGATGATTGCTAATGAGCCTTTGAAGAGTTAAAGAAATATCTTGGTGCCCCACCTTTGCTCTCAAAGCCTGAAGGAGAAGTGCTATATTTATATTTGTCTACTTTGCATGAAGCAATCAGTTCAATATTAGTTACAGAGGAAGGGAAGGGGATGCAAAAGTCAATTTATTACTCTAGCCGAGCATTACATGATGCTGAGACAAGGTATTTTAAAGCTGAGAAGTTGGTCTATGCCTTGATAACTGCAACAAAACATCTAAGACCATACTTTCAAGCCCATTCAGTGGTTGTATTGATCGACCAATCATTAAAAGCCATTCTTCAATGCCCAAATATATCAGGAAGGATGGCAAACTAGACGATCAGACTCAGTAAGTTTGACATATCTTATCGACCTTGTTCAATAATAAAGGCTCAAGTCTTGGCCAACTTTATTGTTGAGTGTACATGGGCCGATGGAGAAGATAGCCAAAAAAAGCTGAGAAAGAAAGAAGCCAAGGAAAAACTGATGAAGAGTGCTTGCATACATGGATACTCCATATAGATGGTGCATCTAATTCACTTGGTAGCAGAGCAGGTTTGATTCTAACAAACTTGAAAGGAGTTGTTGCTGAATATGCACTCTAGTTTGCCTTCCCATCATCACAAGCTGAGTATAAGGCACTTTTGGCTAGGCTCAGAATTGCTAAGGAACTCGGCATCAAAAAATTGAGAGCATTTATAGACTCCCAGTTGGTGGTCAATTAGACAAAAGGAGAGTTTAAAGCTCGAGATCCGAGTATAGCTAAGTACTTAGAGAAAGTATAATCACTTATATTCGACTTCAAATTCTTTAAAATCTCTCATGTCCTATGAGCCAAAAATGCTTGAGTTAACATAATATCTCAACTAGCAATATCAATGATTGTTTCACTTGAAAGAATGTATGTCGAACATCTTGAAGCACCTAGTATTGATCAAACTATAAAAGTGCACCAAGTAGAGCATGAAAATGGATTCGATTATGAAGTTTTAACTGACGAAGTCCTACCCAACAATCCAACAAAAGCTAAGCAAATCATATGGATGACCTCCCAATACATGCTAATGGATAGAACACTTTACAAGAGGTCTTTCACTCTACCCCTGTTAACGTATTTAGTCTCAACTGACATCGACTATGCTCTTAAAGAAGTGCATGAAGGCATATGTGGAGATTACTTAGAGGATAGATCCCTTATAAAATCTTAAGGCAGGGATATTATTGATCGACTATACAAAAAGATGCGGATATTATTGATCGACTATATAAAAATATGCGGCTGACTTTATTAAAAAGTGTGACCAGTGTCAAAGATATTCAAATATTCAATGATGGCTGGCAAGCCAACTTACTTGGCTAATGGCTCCCTGACCATTTGCTCAATGAGGATGGATATACTCAGCCTATTTCTCCCAGCTTCTGGTTAGAGAAAGTTTATCATTATTGCTATTCATTACTTCACCAAATAAATGGAGGTTGAACCTTTAGCTCACATAACTAAGAAAAAATTCAAAGGGTTTGTCCAAAATAATATCATCTATCGATTTGGGATTTCATACACCATTATTACTAACAATGAAAGGCAATTTAACAATCAAAGATTCAGAGACTTTTGTGCCCAATACCATATTATCCATAAGCTTACATCTATCAGATATCTCTCGTTGAAAGGTGAAGCCGAGGTAACAAATTGGATGATCCTACATGGTTTGAAGATAAGATTGATGAAGCTAAAGGTTTGTGGATTGAAGAGCTAAGTTCGATACTCTGGGCTTAACAAATAACTCCTCGTACTCCAACAGGAGAATCTCCATTCAATTTGATGTTCAAAATCGAGGTAGTAATCCCAGTGAAAATCAGCTTGCTATCTTTAAGAGTTGAATATTTTGAAGAGTTGAGTAACTTAGAGAGACAAAAGGGCTGACCTAGATTTGCTAGAGGGGAAAAGGCTACATGCTCAATTGAGGATGGCATCCTATCAACAAAGAGTTGCTCGATACTACAATTCTTGTATCGACCCAAAAACTTTTCAGCTGGGTGATCTTATATTACGAAGACCTAAAGATTCAAAGCCCACTAAATAAGAAAATTATCTCCACACTAGAAAGGCGCATATTAGATCATAGAAGTAATATGCCTTGGAGTCTACAGGATCAAGAACTTAGATGGAATGTAGATTCCTCAACCATGGAATGCCAAGAATCTACACATATAGTTTCTTTTTGTGCCCAACAAGAGTACTTTGTAATTTCTATTAAGATAGTTGGCCGACATCTAACTTTCTAAAATCAATTGGTATGTCCGATAATGTCAAAGATAGTTAGCTTAACTATATGACTATGATTGGTATATTCGAGAATTAAAAGATAGTTGGCCTAGTTGTCTAACTATAATTGACATATCCGATAATGTCAAATAAAGTTGGCTTAACTCTCCGACTATAGTCGATATGTCCGATAATTAAAAGATAGTTGGCTTAACTATCCAACTATGATCAGTATGTCCGATAATTAAAAGATAATTGATCTAATTATCTGACTATAATTGGTATATCCGATAATTAAAAGATAATTGGCTTAACTATTTGTCTATAATCGGTATGATCGATGATACTTAGCCACTCAAATTTAATCGATGCATCATCTTGAAAGTTGATCAACAAGTTGACTTTTATCATAGAGGCCAGTTGACAAATTGATCATCAAAGAAAGTTGGAGGCATCAATAAATAATTAAGATTATTTAAAATTATGAAGTTTTGATTGGTCAGCTAGTATTAATCAATTAGCCAATGCTAATCAATTAGCCAAGGCTATGCTAGAGGCCGACGATCCTATACTTTGGCAAATTTCCAAATTCTTACATGATGGATAAAGAGGTAGATAAGAAACATTAAAAGAAGTAAACTTCATTGATGTTTAGAAAAAAAGTTTTTACAAGAAGTTAAAGTTTTTACAAAAGTTGGAGTAAAGCTAACTGTCAAAATGTTGCAAGAACCAAAAATAAAAAGACTATGAAGCGAAAGATGAAAAAGAAAAGGATCCCTTTTAGGCTTGTTCTTCAATTGGAGGTGCTTCCTCATAGTTTTCATCAGATGGCTAGGCCATTTCTTTGGCCATAGTTTCTTCAGGAATGGTTAGAAGGATTGCTTCTTCAATATGTTCCTCTTGGATCTCACCTTCCTTGGTGGCTTCTTCTTCTTTTCCTTCTTCTTCTTCTTCTTCTAATTGAAGTATGACCTCCTTAAGGTCTAAGTCAGGATAGAGTTCCTTGACCTCGGCTTTGCAATCCTTAAAGTCATATTCATATGTATAAGTCAATGCTTCGGTCTTTTTAAAGGCCTTTGACTTTTTATAGTCCTCAATATCCTTTAGAGTGTTCTCCTCCACCAGCCTAATCTTCTTCATATCTTCCTTGGCTTGGATAGAGGCTTCATTAATTTCCTTCTTCAAGTCCTTGATAATATTTTTATCAGAAACGAGTTTCATTTTCTTCTTCTTCAGCTTGGCCTCTATGCTAGCTGAGTGATTTTTTGCCTAGCATAAATCCTTTCTTAGCTTGGAGTTTTCTTCAGTGATCTTCTCTAACCTGGCTTTGAAGCTTTGTTTAAGTTCCTTGGCTACGCCTTTCTGGGCTTTGGCAATCTCAAACTGATCTTTCAAGGTCCAACTAAGATCAACAAAGCCTTGGAAGCTTTCTTCAATAATAGCCACTTCATGATCAAATTAAAATAACAAAATTCTTTTCAAGTTAGAGATGTTCAGCAACAGCAGAAAGTTAGACAAGAATAAGATAGATGAAAAATGTTACCTTAAGAAGACTTGGACATAGTGAAGGTATAATCTCATCCAGATGATGAGATTTAGTCACCTCCCAATCTCTTAGAAGGATGATGACTTTCAACAAGCGATGTGCTAGTTTAGGGTTTTGAAGCCTCGACTCATCCAAGTAAATATTCAAATCAACAAAAGTTTCAGGCTCTTCGGTGGCCCAAGTACCTCTTTTAAACCTCGAAGAAGTCTATGGAGCCTTCCTATAGTTGGCATAGACTTGGGGGGCAGGGGGCTGAATGGTTGACTAACCGACCACCTTGGAGAAAATGTAGCTGACAATGTAAGCCTTATTAGTCATGGCTCAATGGCAATGACATTGTCGTTGGAGGTGGCTAGTACTACTTCTATCTCTATAATAGCTAGAGCAGGAACGATTGGAGCTGATGAACTTATTTACTCCCCCCATTTGGTAGGCCTCTTTCGAATAGCTTTCCAGATAGTCTTGGCATCGGGCCTCATTCCTTCTACAGAAAAGAAGAGAGTTGATCAAGTTAGTAGTCAAAAGTGATGAAAATCTAAAGCTATGATTTATTACTTAGACTATACCTAATCTAGTCACCATACTAATTCTAGCGAGGAAGAGATTCTACTCACACAATAGCTCCTTCAGCAAAGGGACTTGCATTTCTATTAGTCTCTTGAAATCCTCTTTATTGGCAATGAGGACTTTCTTGCTATCATTAGGAGTTAACCGAGTCTCCCTCCACTGGTACATAAACTCCATGACTATATAGATAATATAAAGAAAAAGAAGGATTTCCACCCGCAAATGGTGGAAGGAAGGCCCTCAATAATTTTTCAACCATGGCATGGTCCAATGAACAACCATCCTTGGGCATAAGGATGCCTCTTGATCATAAAGAGGCTACAAAGCAAATAAGTCTTAAGCTTGATCCCAAGATCATGGCATAAGACTAAGAAGAAGCAAATGATCCGAAATATATTCAAAGTCAGCTATGCCAGGATGACTTTGTACAAATTGAAGACTTTAATAATGAATGGATTAAGAGGAAAATAAAGTCCTACTCTAAGATGCCCTTCGTATATCACCATGCAACTAGAGGGGGCCCTGTTTACTCGGTCATAGGACCAGGGGTAAACACTTAGAGGTTTTGCAGAATCTTATAGTAATTCTGTAGGTGAGCTATAACAGACTTAATCAAGGCATTCTTCACCTGATTCGGGTGGAGGTCATCAATATTTGGACTTTTCCTTAGCCTAGGTTCAGGATTTTTAGGGGGATGCTGCAAAGCAGTCATCCAAGAAACAGAAGCCCTAGCATATATAGGAACTTTCGAGACTAACCATTTTGAATGGTTTCAAAGGTCTGAGATAAAGGAAGAAAGAAGAATCTATGGAGGAGAAGCTATGGAAAGGTCTTTAAGGGCCTTAGACTCCTAAAAGGACTAAAGAAGACATTAAAAAAGAAGAAAGAAAAACCAAAGGAAGGACCTAATCATGGAAGGTCTTGGAAGAGAGAACTTGAAAAAAGAGATCCTAAGAAGGAAGAAGCACTCAGGAAGAAGAGGGTCTTAGAGTTCAAAGAACCCTTGAGAATGGAGAAAACCCCTTTATACAAATAATTATGACAATGATGATTTACCTTTCGGGTGATGAGAAACTTACTAGATTTTGCTACACGGATTGATCAGGGCCAAAAAGTGTGCTTGTCTTTTCATCACACCACCTCTACGATGCTGACACGTCATCCTAATCCGTGCAAATGACAAAGTCTCCAACAGTGATCCAACACGTGTCAGGATGGGAGTGACTAGGCAAAAAGTAGCTAATTCCTTTAAATTACCGGCCAATCCTAACATTGATAACTATCGCTTCAAAATGATGGCTTACCATTTATCATCTCTAGCATCGAAGCGACAAAGCAATTCTTTTCTTGATTTTTTCAAGGGGACAAAGAAAGAGGATGGCCAAGCTCAAGAGCGTGCATATCATTAATGTTGTACTCCTTTCTTCCAAGATGACGAAATGCTTCAAAATTAGGAGTGGGGCAACTGTTGTTACATCACATAGTTGGATTTGCTGACTAAAAGCAACTAGGTATGCTGGCTGAGATTGCTAGGCAAATAACTCAACACATGGTGGCCAAATAGCTCAATTATTAATGGTTAATGCTGACTAAATTTTTAAAGTCTAACTATCCATACTATATTAAGGGATAGTTGGATGGGTGGTTCCAAGAAGCAAGATGCTCAAAAGACTTAGTCGAATACAAGGTGAAGTGACTAATTTATAAGGTGTCAAGGTCCCATCGATGACTAAAGAAAGTGCACCGACTATCTAAGGGTGTCAAACTGGGATAATAGTTATCATAATAGAAAATTGTTAGGCCAGTTGTTACTCATAATAGACAGAAGTTAGCTCTCATAAAATATTGTTATGGCCAATAGAAAAGGATTATCTCCTAACAAATTTAGTTACTACAAGTACCTTTAAATATTGGTAAAAGGGATCTTTAGAGGATAAGCTGGGATTGTGCCAAGAAACTCTGTCATTTTATTTTATCTAAATTTTTTATCTGTTCCACAAACTCCCACGAATTTAAGCATTGGAGGGTTTTGCATCGGAGAATCTTTGGTCTAGGACTTGTTTTGTAGATGCTACAAATGGCATACGGATATCATTTATCTTTCCACTTACTCAGCCAATATGAGTAGTACAATCTCATTTATTTATACTAAAAAATATCCTTAATTATTATAACTATCCACTCCAACAATTATTTGGCACATCCAATCTATACCCTTAATGATTTTAGGAACTATCATTAACCATCTTCCCATTATAAATAAGCAAATCATTTTAGAACTACCAAATTGATAGTTGATGTGGCAAGCCACTGACATGGGACCCAGCTGGCCAATGAGGTGGCAAAGAGTGCCACCTGGCCCACTCCCAATAGAGGTGAGCTCCCGATCTAGGTGAGCTCCTAGTTGAGTTGAGCTCCCAGCTGAGGTGAGCTCCCGTCTAAGGTGAGCTCATATCTGAGGTAAGCTCCCAGCCGAGATGAGCTCTCAACCGAGGTGAGCTCCCAACTGAGATGAGCTCCCAGCTAAGGTGAGCTCCTAGCCAAGGTGAGCTCCCGTCCAAGGTGAGCTCCCATCCAAGATGAGCTCCCATCCGAGATGAGCTCCCATCCGAGATGAGCTCCCAGCCGAGGTGAGCTCCCAATCGAGATGAGCTCCCAGCCGAGGTGAGCTCCTAGCCGAGATGAGCTCCCAGCCGAGGTGAGCTCTTGTCCAAGGTGAGCTCCCAGCCAAGGTGAGCTCCCAACCGAGGTGAGCTCCTAGCTGAGGTGAGCTCCCATCCGAGATAAGCTCCCAGTCGAGGGGAGCTCCTATCCAAGGTGAGCTCTTAGCCAAGATGAGCTTCAAAGCCGAGGTAAGCTCCTAGTTAAGGTGAGCTCCCATCCGAGGTGAGATCCTGACCGAGGTGAGCTCTTGATCGAGGTGAGCTCCCGACCGAGATGAGCTCCCATCTAAGGTGAGCTCCTATCCAAAGAGAGCTCCTGGCCGAAGAGAGCTTCGATCCAGTAGAGCTCCTGGCCGAACCAAGCCCCTGAAGGCAAGAAGATTTCTCCCCAACCATGGTAGAAAGAATAGCAGAAGGTGAGACATGACACCCAGAGGACAGTCATGAGAGAGGGGATGCCCCCGTGTAGAGGTCTCCATCTTCATGGACTTGTTGCAACTCTCATAGAGGCACGTGCTCCACTGGGACTCCAAGCCCTGCAGCATGCCACCCGCACCCCCTGCTAGAGGAGTGCTCTACCAAGATTCCAAGCCCTATAGCATGCCATCTGCACTTCCTATAAGAGGAGTGCTAAACCAGGGCTCCAGGCACTGTAGCACGCCCACTGCACTACAGGAGGAGTGCTCTGCCAAGGGCTCTAGGCCCTATGGAATGCCATCTACACCCCCTGCAGGAGGAGTGCTCTACCGGGGCTCTAGGCCCTGTGGCATGCTACTTGTGCCCTTCGTAGGGGATCACTCCACCACAGGGTAGGCTCTGTAGCATGCCACTTGCACCTTGTGCAAGAAGACCCTCTCTTGAGAACCTCGAACCCTATCCAATAGGGCTCTGATGAGCTCGTGTCCCTTCCACAGGGAATGCCCCTAGAGAAGCACCAAATAGAGGCTCTAGACTCAGTTTAGTAAAATCAACTTCTATATAACGGTACGAGGAACCTCTGGCGAGGGAAGAGAGGAAGCAAAAGGCAAAGGGTTGAAGCAGTGAACAACCCCTAGTACCCAAGAGACTCTAATTTTCTATTCTCTTCTATCTCCCTCTACATGGGGGCATCCCAAGCCTCCATAATAGAGAAATTGTTCCCCTTTGTCACCTTACTAACTTGACTATCAGAGTGTCCCCGCTGAGATCTCCGGCCTGAATCTCCTTTTTTAACAGGACCGACCATCCATGAGGGTGTGAAGATGAAGAGCTCGACATTTCCAGGGAAGGCTAGCTTCAACCGGGCCCTGCTAGAGCTCCAGGCCATGATGATCTAGGTGGTAATAGATTGGAATGCCAGGTAGGGGAATGGGGGCTGATGTGGTTTGCTTTATCCAAGAATCACCAACTGACCTCCAACAATCTCATAGTGGTGACCCATGCACGAGAAGCTTCCTTAGCCACATTGGAGACCCATCCCAACTCGATGACCGACGCAGCCAGGAGGTGGAGCTCCCTGCTCCACCTCCAGTTATCAGCCCATGCAGATCATCGCACTCATGTAGTAGGTCCAGGACCTAATTATGGTAGTGTGCCAGCTACATCACCAGCATCGATCCCTAGCAACACAGTAGTAGCTAGAGATGCTTGCGGTCCATGCCACTGATCCTCATGCCAGCTTGAGGTCCTTCCAAAAAGGGATGTCGCATGCATGGGTGGCATTATATCCACGAGGGAGCCTACGGGTGGCTAGGAAGAGGTGCTATGATGGTTTGGCTAAGCGGGAGAGCCACTCCCCAGTCTCGAACCATGGCATTATATCACATCAGCAATGCCGACAATGTAGGGGGTTGAAGCATGGGTTCCTCCAGTCACCACCCTCTTCTCCTTTGATGGCCTCCATGGTGGGGTCGACCAACAAAGCCATCCAATGGCGGGCTGAGAAGCACCTTGAAGAGCAAGAGCACAGAATGGCTAATCTTGCCTACTAGTTTGCCAATATTCAGGGCTTCCCATGTGAGCCCATTGGCTACGATGCTTGCCCTCCTCTCTCCCATAGAGTACAAGAAAAACTGGTCCCCAACCGGTTCTACATTCCCCATGTGGATCTCTACGACAAGATCACAGATCTCCTTGACCACCTCGAGAGTTACAAGGCTCTTATGTGGATTCAAGGGGCCACTGATACCCTCCTCTACATTGCCTTCCTAATTATGCTTTATAAGGTAGCCCAAGTCTGGTATTCCCTCTTTGAGCTAAGGAGCATTGACTCCTTCGAGCAGCTAGAAAAAAAAATTGTGGCACACTTTGTTACTTGCCGAAAGGTGCCACACGAGCTTGATAGCCTCTTCTCTATTTAGTAGTAGGATCATGAGTCCCTTTAGACTACGTGACTTGATTTAAGGTCGCCATCCTGGAGATCTACAACCTAGATTAGCCCATCTCTATGCTAGAGCTCAAGAGAGGGCTCAGGATCTCCCGCTTCACTTACTTCCTTGATAAGAAGGCTCTAAAGTCCTACTCTAAGCTCCTCCTCCATGCCCATAAGTACATCTATGCAGAGGAGGCCGATCGTACCCAAAGAGAGTTGGATGGGAGGCCCCCGAGAGGTAGGTCCAGGGGGAGGCGAGCGGGCTGCATGGGCCCAAAGCTATCTCAACCCCTCAAATGGGCTCTAAGCTGATGAATGTTCTTACCAAGGATGAGAAGGACACACCTCTCGTTATCTCGAGAGCTAAAATCCTGATAGAAATCGAGGACGAGCACTACTTGCATCGCCCTCCACCACTGAAGCCATCCGGTGGATGCGACAAGTCCCAGTATTGTCAGTTCCATCGTGACCATGGCCATGACACTAAGGAATGCTATCATTTGAGAAAGAGATCGAGGAGCTGATCGGTGAGGCTACCTCAGGAAATTTGTGGGAGTAAGAGCTTTGCCCAGAACCCAGGGCATCGAGACCCACCATGCTACCATCGACAACCAACCCACGGAGAAGCCAATGGGAATGATCTCCTAGGGGGCATGAAGAGAACTAAAGAGAGCTAGGGCAAGGGAGAGGACTGATGTCACATTTCCCTTTATGGGAGAGGGGCAAGCTAGGATAGAAAACCCAAATAATGATGCTATTATCATAGAAATGATAATAGCAAAGCACCCTGTAAAAAGAGTCATGGTTGATAGTGGAAGCTCAACCGATATCCATTTTTATGATGCCTTTATAAGAATAAATCTATCTCTTGATCTATTGAAGCTGGTATTCTCACTCCTCGTAGGCTTCATCAAAGATTCTATTGGAGTCGAGGGAGAGATTACCCTCCTAGTCATTGTCAGAATGCCTCCTTAGCAAAGCACCATAATGGTAACCTTCATCGTCGTGAGGCTCCCCTTAGCCTACAACATGATCTTGGGACATCCCGTGCTCAACTTGCTTGATGTAATCATCTTGACCAAATGGCTCCTCGTCTAGTTCTTGACCCCATATGGGATCAGAGAGATGAGCGGGTCTCAATAGTTGGTCCTGCACTATTAGGTTTGGGCTGGCATAGCGAAAGATTGAATTTCAAAATTTTCATTATTGAAATCCTAATCGGCCAAAATCTTAGATTCAATGACCACTTGACCATGACAACTAATAAATCATCATTTAGGATTATGGAGGAATACCTAGAATGCTATACTCCTTAATTTCTATAAGGCATACAAGTGTTGTCCTCCAGAGGTGATCCACATAGGCATCAGACCAAGGAAGCACTCCTATTAAGCTTGCTTATTTGATTAGGATTCTTCTCGGTAGCCTTTCTTCCTTCAGTGGTCTTTCTTTCTTTGATGGAATCCCTACCCTCCTGTTGGGCACTTAGGGACCTCTCTGAATCCTCTCTCAAAATTGATTATTCCTCCTATATCTCTTCCTAGGCTCCTGTCTTAAAATGATAAGTCTTGTCTTAAAATGGCAAGCCTTGTCTTAAAAGAGACCTTTATCCTAAGACAAGGAAGAGAAAATGGAAAGGACTTCTTTCAGATATTTTTTTTGGATACTCTGGCATCAGATTAATGATGCCTATTTATAAAGAGTGAGGGGGCAACTGATAAATCTTTTCTTCAACCCTTGATAAAATCCTTCAAGTAGAAAGAGTCCCTTGGGTGAAAAGACTTATCTTGACATGTCATATCATGCACCAAGAGATATATATATATATGTCTCTTCATTTTTCTAGCATTATTCCCACTTGCCATGTAGCATGTAACCAGTCATAAATTGGCTAAGGGGCATGGGATTCCAAGGGATATATTAGAGAAAATAGAAGCCTTCAAACAGAAGGACTTTTGGATTTTAAATCTATGCCAAATATGAAGGAATGCATCCCTTCATTGTGCATGCCATCCAATTCCATACCAAATCCTTCCTTTGACCAGTCAAGCCCAATCCAAATGGGTGTGGGGATAAGGGAGAGGGTCCTTGTGTTTATCTGAAATAGGTAATTAAGTGGCAGAAGGACTCTTGGTCATTCTGCGCATCTAATCATGGCACACACCAAGCTTGGCACCAAGAGTCCAATCCCACTTGAACTCTTCCATAATTCAAGGATAAAGCTCCAAATAATTTTAGATAAATATAGATAATTGCAGCCTCAATTAGGACTCAACCCAATCCAAGTCCCACTTAAATTGGTTAGCCTAAATAGCAAGCTAACTAACCTAATCCAATTAAAGTTAGGAGTTGGGCTAGCCAACATATGCTAGTATGTTAATTAGCTAGCCAGTTAGGATCCTATGACCCTAATTAAAATCCAATTGACTTTCTTGGCCAATTCCCTAGCATGTGTGACCCTTTGGGCTCCATATCTAGCTAGCAGTAGGTCCAGGTCCAAGCTGTTTTGATTCAATCGAAACTGATTGACCGAATTAGGTCAAATCAAGCTAATCCAAGTTAGCTAATTCGAACCAATTTCCAAATTAACTCATGAATCCTTCCAATTTGATTCAAGAAAACCTACAAGACATGATTGACATTTAGCAACATGTCATGCCTACCTGGAAGATGAAGAATTTGATTGAAATTATCAAAATATCATTCAGTAGTGTTGCTGCCTAAATCGCCATGGCCTATAGCTGTTATGTGGCATCGATTGGTGGCTCTCCCACTTGGTGCCCAACTTGTGTACCCGGTCCTATAAAAGAATGGAGACCCGGATCGAGGATCCCGGTGGGGGCACTCCAATGGTCAAGTCTATGGATGATCAAGGGGAGCAGATCCTCCAAGGTGGATCCCGAAGTGGTTTCCACTCTTAGAGGTCTTTGAAAGATAATGAAGTGGGAGTTAGAGTCGAGAAGGAGGGCTTGAGCAATGGAGGCCATAGCCTTTTCCACTCTCTTGGAGAGGTCTGGTGTGTTCTAGCTGTGATCTGTGTCTTGCTGAATTGCCTGCCCCTTCTTGCTTACCTTGATTGGAGGCCCCCTTTTGGTTTCTTATAGATGAGTGGCCCCTCTCATGGGGTGCCGAGCTCTGGCTTGACCTCTTGTCCAAGCCTCTCGCATGAGCGAGGCGTAGGCCTACTTTCTTTCCCCCAGGAGTGAAAGAGGTCTGTCACTGATAGTGGTAGCGGAGCCTGGAGGAGTACTCTCCCTTTCATGGCAGGTATATGAGCTACACCACAGGTCCTGACACTTTGACAGGACTTCATCTCTCTCTATCATCATCCCACCACATTTGGGGAGACTTGATAGAGAACCAATCTGGAGGAAGATGCTACAGGGTCTGAATCTCTTAGTAAAACCTTCCTCTTCTGGATGGTGTAGGTGGTGGGTGAAGGGGTGCAGTGCCCCGAGCGGAGTGCCCTTCCCCAGTTGGTGCCGAAAGTGGGTTGAGGGGCCTGATGCTTCGGTAGGCCAATCCTCCATAGGCGGCGTGCTTTGATGAAATGCCATCCCGCAGGGGTCACAATCGGCATGCCATGGCAGAGCGCCACTTCTTTAGAGGTTCCTGATGGCATGCCACCATCTCTCAAGTGTGTCAGCCTCTCCATGCCGTGCCAGGGCTCTAGTGAAGGTGGTGGTACCACCTATCAACATTCCCTACTCATCTATCCTAAGGCTGCTTGCAAGAGAGGCCATGTTCTCCTAAAAGTTTCATACCTGACCTCGAAGAAGAGGTTGATTTTGATCAAGGGTCGACCTCAAGCGAGCCTGACCTTGATTGGGGCTCGAAGGATGAGGGCACGACCTCGACCGAGGCTCAACCGTGGGGGAGCCACTCCGATCGAGGGGCTCAAGAAGTGCAGCACGACCTTGACCGAGGCTAGACCACTAGGGAGCCACTCTGGCCGAGGGGCTCGAAAAGTGAGGCATGACCTTGATCGAGGCTTGACCACGGGGGAGCCACTCTGATCGAGGGGCTCAAGAAATGAAGCACGACCTCGATCGAGGCTCGATACGGGGGAGCCACTCCAATCGAGTGGCTCAAGAAGCGAGGCATGATCTCGATCGAGGCTCGACCATAGGGGAGCTACTCCGATCGAGGGGCTCGAGAAACATGGCATGACCTCGGTCGAGGCTCAACCATCGAGGAGCCACACCAGTCAAGGGGCTCGAGAAGTAAGGTGCGACCTCGATCGAAGCTCGACCATGGAAAAGCCACTCCGGTCGAGGGGCTCAAGAAATGAGGCATGACCTCGATCAAGGCTTGACCATGGTTAAGGCTCGACCATGGGGGAGCCACTCTAGTCGAGGGGCTCAAGAAATATGGCATGACCTCGACCGAGGCTCGAACACAGGGGTGCCACTCCGATCGAGGGGCTCAAGAAATGAGGCATGACCTCGATTGAGGCTCGACCACAGGGGAGCCACTTCGATTGAGAGGCTCGAGAAATGAGGCATGACCTCGACCAAGGCTCGACTATAGGACAGCCACTCCGGCTGAGGGGCTCTCTAGATGAGGCATCCAAGTGGCATCTTCTACTAGCATGGCTGCCAGCTGGAGCTGAGAGGGACTCCACATCAGTGGTTCAGCCATATTAGTTGCCCCCCACTCTCGAGTCCTGACATGATGCGGTGCTTGGGATGAAGGGAGTTATGGTGATGCTGACGTGGAAAGGATAAATATTCGACACCATTAAATACAACAATTGTCGCTGATTCATGGATCGTGCCTCAAAGCCAATGGGGAGACACCATGTCAGCAGGTCAAATGAAGCATGATATGATGCCGGGCCCGAGGCGATCTTTAGCATATCACGCTGCCATCCTCAGCCGATCTTGACACGTGGTGCGTATCCGGTGGTGAGAAGACCAAAAGGATGCACGGGTGCTATCAGGACATTTTTGAAAAGGAAGAAAACTTTTTCCAAACTATCTCTTTTGAACCTTCAAGCTTGTAGATAAACCAGAGACCTTTCTTTCCCAGTCCAACCCTTCTCTCTAAGGCATTCAGGTCAGTTTTTCTTACTTTTATATCCTTCCTCTTCTTCTTCGGCTTGCACAGAGGAAGTCTCTCTTTTTTAGGGTCTTTAGGTTTCTTTTTGTTAGTATTTCCTCCAGTTAGGATGGATCCATCTAACTGGAGGCACTTTTGCTCAAGGAACTCCAGTGAGGTAGGGCCCTCTCAACCCAAGACCCCATCCTTCGATGATAAGGATGATGTCCCCCTTAGCATTCGTAGGGGTCCCTGGCCGACAGGGATCATCATAGGGCAGCCTAGGGTACCCCCTCCTTCTTCTGCTCTAGCTGCTCCTGTTGGGAATTGTGTCCCAAAGCCAATCGCCTGGATTGTAGGCGGTTGTGCTGAGTATTGTATTCTTTTTATGAATTAATAAAATATTATTTTTGGCAGCTCATCACATATTGTATTTTCCTGAAATGAACTCTTTCCATGTGATGAAGTCCTTAGGACTACACTGACTTCGATACAGAGAGGATATATCAAGTGGTCCTTAAACCTTGTTCACAACCAAAGGATATATTATATTGGATGGCAATATATCAAGTATAGGTTGTTGTAGTTTACATCGTTTGGTTGTCCTCTTGACCAAATGAGGGTGGTGACACTGATATGATCTACAAGTGGGATATGTGATATCTCATTGAACGTGACTCCGTGCAGACGGTACAGGTGGTTTGACATGATCCTACATTAGGCATGCAAACAACTGCGGGAGCAGATTGGATTTAAAAAATATTTTTAAAAACCCGCGTAGCGGAAATCTGCTCCGCCCAGAAACTAATCTAATTCTAGTTGCAAATAGGCATGTAGGATAATATAAAATATTTGCAAAATATTTGAATTAAAAATTCTATTCATGCATGATTAAAAAATAATTTTTTTTCATACCTTATTCTGGCTAGAATAACTCTGGGATAAACCTGGAATAGGCTGGAATAGCTGGAATAAATCTATTCCAGCCTTCTTCCAGTTTATCTCAGAGTTATTCCAGCCGGAATAAGGTATGAAAAAAATTTGTTTTTTAATCATGCGTGAATAGAATTTTTAATTCAAATATTTTGCAAATATTTTATATTATCCTACATGCCTATTTGCAACTAGAATTAGATTAGTTTCTGGATGGAGCAGATTTCCGCTACGCGGATTTCTAAAAATATTTTTAAAATCTAATCTGCTCCCGCAGTTGTTTGCATGCCTAGTGTAGGATCATGTCAAACCACCTATACCGTCTTTTTCAGTGGTATCAGATAAGCGTCTCTGACCGCACTCCCGCTGAAAAAGAACGGTACAGGTGGTTTGACATGATCCTACACTAGGCATGCAAACAACTGCGGGAGCAGATTAGATTTAAAAAATATTTTTAAAAATTCGCACAGCAGAAATCTGCTCCGCCCAGAAACTAATCTAATTCTAGTTGCAAATAGGCATGTAGGATAATATAAAATATTTGCAAAATATTTGAATTTAAAATTCTATTCATGCATGATTAAAAATAATTTTTTTTCATACCTTATTCTGGCTGGAATAACTCCGGGATAAACCTGGAATATGTTGGAATAGCTGGAATAAATCTATTCCAGCCTTCTTCCTCCTTGGGCTGAGAAGAGCTCTGTTTTTGGCTTTAAAAACGGCATCGAAACACCGCCTTCCGGACCTCCGTTTGCTTCCAAAATTCAGCAGCTTTTTAAATCCAATCTACTCCTGCAGTTGTTTGCATGCCTAGTGTAGGATCATGTCAAACCACCTGTACCGTTCTCTTTCAGTAGTATCAGAGCCAGGTTGCATGTGTAATCTAATCTAGTTTGCATGTTTAATAGATTAAAATTAGTTTAATCTTAATATGTATCCAAATTTCTTTTTGGAACCTAGTTGAGACCTTCACCATGACCGTGTATTTTTTGACACGATGCGGATCATCTGTGTTGGCCTCTTCAGAAGGATCCTTAAAGAATATTAAAATTAAAAAGGTTTTAATTTGTTGATACATGTTTTTAGGCATGTTTTATATTGGATATAAAATATTTATAAAATTTTGAATCTTGATGCATGATTAGTTATGTAAAATTGTTTTACATAGTGACTTAATTAAAAATTATTTTAATTAAGTGTTTGGCTTATTAAAAATTTTGTTTAGGTTTATGAAATCTAATACAATTTGCATAAGCCATTTTGGGTTTAAATTGGGTTAGCTGACTAGTTGGGTCCTTAAATGGGTTAGACCTAAGTTTAGTTGAACCGGATAACAAGAAGATTAAACAAAAGTTATTTAAGGCCCTTCTTTAGAACTATCTAATAGTTAGATTAGTTGATCCATTCATCTAAAGTGGATCCAATTAGTGGCTCAGTGGACGCCCGAGTCTATAGGCTAGTCTGATCGAATCTGGTAAACCGACTGGTGTCGAGGTAGGTTTGGCATTGTGATCATGGTTGGATGAGGCTACCTCTTTCCTGGCCAACTTGGTTGGTGTCTAGGAAAGATAGTTAATGGTGGATACTCACCCATGATCTCACATACCTGGGTAGTCGAGTCAACCAGAACTGATTGGAAAAGCTCAATGACTCGAGTTAACCCATGTCACCCAGGTTGATCGGTCTGACTGATCTATAGGTGCCCATGGATCATTTGTTGATTTATTTCAACCCTCCTGGAATCTAATTGATTCAGTGGGAGGATGATCCATGTCCTTGTTTTTTCTTCTGTCACAATTAAAAAATCCTCTAAAATTATTAGGTCCTTAAAAAGACTAAGTCAAGGAGTTGACAGTGTCTTAGCCTCCCTTTAAGTTAGATAGAAATGTGTCCACTAGCTTGGTGTGCATCGGTAGTTCCATAGAACGGGTGTACATCCAGCGACTAGAATTTTTATCTGATCGATGATGGTTCAGTGCAACCTCCTTAACGGGACCAGGTGGGCCGGCCAAAGTCGGGCTTGGTCTTTAGTTAGCTGGAAGCATTGGATTTGTCATTTTAATGGTTGGACCTAACTAGAGACCCGCAATAGGAGGCCCCAAGGCCGATTGGGGTGTTCTCTGGGGCAAAATAAAATACTGAAAATTGTTTAGGGAAACAGTTGGTTTACGAACCTACCTTTAGGCTCGTATGGGTGAGCTGGCCTAAGTCGGGCTCATGCATGGCCTATTGGATTTCAGTACCCACTTGAAAAAGTATTTTCACGGATTGGAGTTAGAGGCTACCAATCTGAAAAATTAGTGGAAGAAACCTTTAGACTAAAGTCCAAGTCTTTTGGTTAAATTATTAATTCATACACTAATTTGGTCTTATTTTCTTTTCAGATGTCTTCTAGTTTATCGCTCCGGTCACTTCTCGATAACGAGAAGTTAAAGGGTCACAACTTTGATAATTGGTATCGAAGATTGAAAATTGTTCTGGAGCATGAACGGATCCTCTATATGATAACGGATCCAGCACCTGAAATCCCTCCCGCTAATGCAAGGAGTGCGGTCAAAGACGCTTATCTGAAGTGGGTCTCTGATCGGACTACCGTCTGGTGCATTATGTTAGCGGCTATGAACGACCAGTTCAGTCGCAAATTCGAGGAGGCCCAACTTGATGAAATCCTTCAAAAGTTGAAGGAATCCTTCGCACCCTGGATGATGTAGAACGGTACAAAGTGTCTTGTGCCATCTACAACTCCAAGATGCCGAATGGTGGTTCAGTTACTGATCATGTATTGTACATGATCGAGCTGATTGAAAAGTTGGGCAAACTCGGATGTCCCTTGCACGAGCAGCTCGGCAAGGATGCAATCCTGAATTCTCTTCCCTCTTCCTATCTTGATTTTCTCGATCATTATAGAATGAACAAGCCTGCAGTCAACTACCATGGTCTTTTGGGGTTGCTGCAGACTTTCGAAAAAGACCACCAACTGAATAAGGGGGTGGTGAATTTAGTGGGAGGTAGTAGAGGTCGTCGTCCCTTAAACAAAGGGAAGAAGAAAATGAATAAAAAGGAAAAAAAGGTGCAGAATGCTCCTGGCCCTAGTCAGACCAGGAAGTATAAGGCTGATCAATCTTCTGCAGAGTGCTTCTACTGCAAGAAGAAGGGACACTGGAAGAGGAACTGTCCTCTTTATATTGCGTCCCTTGATCCGAACAGGCCGAGGAAGCAGAAGTCTGCTGAACAAGGTATTTATATGATAAAACCTTGTAATTACTCAATTGTTGATACTGCTAACTGGGTATTGGATACTGGTAGTCCAATTCACGTTTGTAATTCATTACAGGGACTTCTAGTTAGCAGAAGATTTGAAGATGGAGAACAGTTTCTGAGCATCGGGAATGAAAATCGTGTTCCAGTACTGGCGGTCAGAGTCCTGCATCTTGTCTTTGAGTCTTGTACTGTCAAACTAGTCGACTGTCACTATTGTCCTAGTTTCATTATGAGCATAATCTCTGTAGTCCTTTTGGCCAATTATGGTTTTGAACTATCAATAAAAGGAGATTTTTGCAATATTATTTTGAATAACTCTGTTATAATGAAAGCTAGATTAAATAATGGCATATACGTACTATCAAGGCCTGTTAGTGTAATTTACACTTCTAGCAAATGCCCAAGATTAGATAATGTCAACGATTTGTATCTTTGGCACTGTAGGCTAGGTCATATTAACCAAAATAGGATAAACAAGATGCGAGGAGATGGACTCCTCGAGGTCAGTGATTTTGAATCACTACCCACTTGTGAATCTTGTTTACTTGGTAAAATGACCAAGTTACCTTTTACTGGAAAAGGTGAACGAGCTACAGAACTTCTAAGTCTAATACATACTGATGTATGTGGACCGATGACAGTTAGTGCCAAAGGAGGATACAAATAATTCATTACTTTTACAGACGACTTTTCAAGGTTCGGTTATGTCTTCTTAATGAGACATAAGTTTGAGTCGTTTGAAATGTTCAAACGATATCGTAATGAATTAGAAAAGCAAACTGGAAAAAGTATTAAAACCCTTCGATCTGATCGAGGTGGCGAATACTTATCTGGTGCATTTTTGATATATCTTGAGGAGAATGGAATTCTCTCTCAGTGGACTCCTCCAGGAACACCACAGTTGAATGGTGTGTCCGAAAGGAGGAATCGAACCTTGTTGGATATAGTTCGATCCATGATGGGCTTTGCAACTCTGCCGCTATCCTTTTGGGGATATGCGCTTCAAACAGCCTGTTACTTATTAAATGATGTTCCAAGTAAGTCTGTTGTCTCCACTCCGTATGAGATGTGGACTGGACGTAAACCCTCAATCTCGCACCTTCGGGTCTGGGGTTGTCCAGCTTATGTAAAGCGTTTAGACTCAGACAAACTTGGTCCAAGGTCTGATCGGTGTTTATTCATTGGTTATCCTAAGGAAACCAAATGGTATTTCTTCTATTTGGAGAATGAATAAAAGGTGTTCGTTGCTCTTAGAGCTATCTTTTTGGAAAAGGAGTTCCTTGGAGAAGGAACTATAGCTTTTAAGATTGAACTTGATGAAGTTCAGCCAATAGAAGAACCTGCACACTCTAAGGACATCGTAGAACCGGCTGTGACTGAATCACACCCAGAACCCATTAGGAGATCTAGTAGAATACCGCGTCAGCCGGATAGATACTACGGTTTCTTGGTCCAGGACGGCGATCCCATTGAGCTCGATGAGAACAATGAGGATCCGATCACCTATATGGATGCACTTCAGAGATCAAACTCTGAGGCATGGCTTGGAGCCATGCGATCCAAAATAGAGTCCATGGAAATCAACAATGTATGGACATTGATTGATCCGCCTGAAGGGATAAAACCCATCGAGTGTAAATGGATCTTCAAAAGGAAAAGGGGCGCAGATGGGAATGTAGAGACCTATAAAGCCTGTCTGATTGCCAAGGGATATCGTCAGCGATATGGTATCGATTATGACGAGACTTTCTCCCCCATGGCAATGCTCAAGTCCATTTGGATCATGCTTTGGCAGCATATTTTGATTACGAGATCTGGCAGATGGATGTCCGAACAGCTTTCCTAAATGGGGAGCTGGAAGAGGAGGTGTATATGATACAGCCTGAAGGGTTCACATCCACAGATGAATCAAAAGTATGCAAGTTGCAGAGGTCCATTTATAGACTCAAGCAAGCATCTCGAAGTTGGAACTTACGGTTTGATAGGTGTATCAAATCGTATGGCTTCGTTAGGAACGGAGAAGAACCGTGCATCTATAAATGGGTTAATGGTTCTGTGATTGTATTCATAGTACTGTATGTTGACGACATTCTCTTAATCGGGAATGATGTCGCAGCATTACAAGGAATAAAGGTCTGGTTATCATCTCAGTTCTCCATGAAGGACTTGGGTGATGCTTCTTACATACTAGGTATGAAGATCTATAGAGATAGATCTAAGAAGTTTTTGGGACTGTCCCAGTCTACGTACATTGATACCGTGCAGAAACGGTTCAGCATGAAAAATTCCAAGAAAGGCTATCTCCCGATAGATTCTGGAATTACTCTTTCCAAGAAGGATTGTGCGACAACTCCTGAGGAAAGAGAGCGCATGAGTAGAGTTCCTTATGCTTCTGCAGTAGGCTCTATCATGTATGTTATAACTTGTACTAGACCAGACGTGGCATACTCACTAGGAGTAGTGAGCAGATACCGGTCTGACCCAGGTGAGGCACATTGGAAGGTGGTTAAGTCCATCCTTAAGTATTTGAGAAATACTAAAGATTAATGGCTGATTTATGGAGAACCTGACTTGAAACTTGTGGGGTACTCTGACTCCAGTTTCCAGTCGGATAGAGATGATAGCAAGAGTGTGTCAGGGTTTGTTTTTACCCTGAATGGAGGAGTGATATGCTGGAAAAGTTCCAAGCAAGCAACTGTTGCAGACTTAGTATGCAAAGCAGAATACATTGCAGCATCAGATGCAGCAAAGGAAGCTGTGTGGTTGCGGAAGTTCCTTGGAGAGCTAGGGGTGGCACCTTCCCTACATGGTCCTATTCTGGTGTACTGTGACAGCACTGGAGCCATTGCTCAAGCTAAGGAGCCTAAAGCTCATCACCGCACCAAGCACATACTGCGGCGCTACCACCTCATACGAGAGATTGTGGAATGAGGCGACATCAATCTTCTGAAGATCGATGGAAAGGAAAATCTAGCCGACCCCTTCACTAAAGCCCTCGGAATAAAAGAGTTCGACTATTATAAATGGGAAATGGGTATTAGATACTCTTCTGATTGGCTTTAGTACAAGTGGGAGTTGTTGGGAATTGTGTCCCAAAGCCAATCACCTGGGTTGTAGGCGGTTGTGCTGAGTATTGTATTCTTTTTATGAATTAATAAAATATTATTTTTGGTAGCTCATCACATATTGTATTTTCCTGAAATGAACTCTTTCCATGTGATGAAGTCCTTAGGACTACACTGACTTCGATATAGAGAGGATGTATCAAGTGGTCCTTAAACCTTGTTCACAACTAAAGGATATATTGTACTGGATGGCAATATACCAAGTATAGGTTGTTGTAGTTCACATCATTTGGTTGTCCTCTTGACCAAATGAGTGTGGTGACACTGATGTGATCTACAAGTGGGATATGTGATATCTCATTGAACGTGACTCCGTGCAGCCCCTTTTTGCCAAAGGGATACTCACGATTGGATATGGGTATATGTGTCCCTCTGACCTGAGGTCATCACGGTAGCTTGCAAGCAACTCCCTGTGCTTTGGTGCCAGACTACCCGGATTTTTAATCCGATGATGGAAGGTTTCTGGGTACAGGCAAGTACTTGTGGAGCAATGATGGACCAAGATGGAATTGACATGTCCAAACAGTTTGGATTGAATGTCTCGCAGTATCTCAATTTAGCAAATTCTCGGCCGGGGTAGCACTAATGAAGAGTCACTGGGCTTGCGAGGTTGAGACACATAGTGGACTGACTCTGTCTGGGTTGGCAGCCCAATCTCAGTCGTCCTGAGCATTAGAGGTCAAAGGAATGAATTATATGGTAACCATATGCCAGAGGTTCGATAGTTTGCTCCCGCATCTTCGACCTATCCGGATGCCGGGACCCATTGCTAGATGGTTTCCTGTGCTGGTACTTGAATTATTCTAGTGCTACCGTTTAGATTCGAACCTATGAGGTCACATGCCACAGAGGATAACTCTCTGATCCGGATACCGATTACGATTGGGAATCGTCTCGGTTTTATGGTCACAGTAATTTTTGAGCACTCTTTTTCCCATCTTGCCCTTGTCTGTGTCAACCGAAAATTGTTCTCGGCTGACCAGCTCTACGCCAGGATTTTTCTGAATCAGTTTTGAACTGATTCGGAGTTCATTTTGGCCTTAAATTGGTTGTGAACCAATTTTAATCCCTTGAACTAGGTTCAATTGGATTGAACCGTTTGGTTTAAATGGTTTTGGACCAGTTTAAATTGGACCGATGTTTTTCTCTCCACTTGACCATTTAACACGATATTTTTGCTGGAAGAAACTCTTGCGACTAGAAGCCAAAATGACCGAACAAACCCGTCGCTGGCCATCTCTTCTTCTCCTCCCACTCGCTGGCTTTAACCTTTATTTAATTACTGGTTAAATGGAGATCGGCAACTGCTGCCTCTTGGCCTCCCCGCCTCTCCATATCCCTCTTCCCCTGCTGCCTAAAGTACCTGCAGTCCCCTGTTTCAGCATGAGATGTTACATCGTGTGAAGAGCTGAAAAATAGTAGTCTGGACATTTCATTCCATTGGGTGTTTGAGAGATCATTCCTTTTTCCATCCATTGGGTGCTGGGTTTTGGAGTGTGTGAGAGAGAGAAACAAAGCCATTGTCCCGGTTGTTTCTTGTGCTCAAACTTGCACTGCAGCAAAGGAGTGTTGCTGCAATCCACTGTGACCGACTACCCTTCCAGCAGCTAGCACCGCGTGTGAAGGTGGATCCGAGAGCCCCGGGCGCATCTACCCTCTAGAGGGAGTACCCTTCTACTCCTAGGAGCAAGCCACACAAGCCGGGATCGCTCCAGCTGCTCCAAATCGAAGGCCAAAGCCTGCTGCCCAGTTCTGCTGCAGAATATCTGGCAGCAGACTTTGGTGAATTTTTATAATTTTTTGGCTAATATTTTCTTGCAGCTTTCAATTGGAGATCGAAGACCACTTGTCCAAGTTGCCGCTGCTGAAATTTGGGAGCAAACGGAGGTCCGGAAGGTGGTGTTCCGACATCATTTTTAAAGCCAAAAACAGAGCTCTTCTCAGCCCAAGGAGGAAGAAGGCTGGAATAGATTTATTCCAGCTACTCCAGCCTATTCCAGTTTTATCCCAGAGTTATTCCAGCCGGAATAAGGTATGAAAAAAAATTGTTTTTTAATCATGCATGAATAGAATTTTTAATTCAGATATTTTGCAAATATTTTATATTATCCTACATGCCTATTTGCAACTAAAATTAGATTAGTTTCTGGGCGGAGCAGATTTTAGCTGCGCGGATTTTTAAAAATATTTTTAAATCCAATCTGCTCCTGCAGTTGTTTGCATGCCTAGTGTAGGATCATGTCAAACCACCTGTACCGTTCTCTTTCAGCTCCTTCTGCTCCTACTGCTTCCTCTGCTCCTATTACTTCCTCTGCTTCTGCTTCTATCCCTTCTATCTCCCCTGGCATGGCTAGTCCCTTCGGCATCGTCTCAATGATGACCAGGGATGACCTCTCTCGGCTCCGGGATACCTACGGGATTTAGGACTCTGTCCATCTCTTTGTCTTGGGACCGGGAGAGCGGGTCACCTCTAGTGGCTCGGGCTGAATTGCCTTGTATGAGGACTTCTTCCTCGGGGGCCTTCGTCTGCCTCTACATCCACTCTTCTTTTCTTTTCTCAACAACTTTCACTTGGTTCCAGCCCAACTCGCCCCCAATGTAGTCAAGGTCATCTCTTGTTTCATTGTTCTCTACCATTTTTATGGTATCGTTGCTTGTTTTTCCCTTTTCAAGGCACTCCTCACCCTAAAATGCCACTCGTCTGATGAAGGGTGGTGGTTCATGGCCTCCCGCCTGGTGGCCATCAAATTCGAACCCCGCTCTTCCATCAAGGGATGGAAGAGTAGGTGCTTTTTTGTCTCGATTGAAGGGGTTGATTGGGTCTGGAGTGACCCGGACTGGTCCTTGAATTGTAACTCCCAAGTGGAGGCTGCAAAGAAAGAGGTGTACAATCGACTAGCACCTCCTAGATTCCTCCCCTTTAAGACCTGCTGGTCGAGCAAAACCTGTTCAATGCCGGGGTCAGCCCAATTCGTACCCTAGGTCAGCCCCCACAATACATTTCTCTTCTTTGCATAGATTCTTTTTGGCTTCAAGACTAACTGGTATTCTTCTTTCTTTATAGGCATGAAGTTCAGCATTGAGCAAATCCGGGAGATGTCCCAAAAGAGAAATGCATCCCCCAGGCCCAGGGAGGAGCCACCGAAGAGGGCCCACGATGAATCTGGATGGGGGACCAAGGCAGGCTCCTCATCCGGCCTAGAAGGGACGATTGCTGGGCTAGCTCCTGCTTCATCTAGGGTGCAGGCCCAGCACCCAGCCTGCAAGCCCGACACAACTACCTGGTGAAAGGGATATGCCCTACAAGCCAATCTATGTTGTATCTCCCAAACCATTGTAATTGATAATTTTTCTAATAAAGCATTATTTTTTATCATACGCTGTGTTTATATGATGAACCCCATAGAATAGGGCTATGATTTTAGGGTTATGATGAGATCATACCAGTGAGACCTAAAATTTTAAAACCTTAATCTAAAGTATTCCTAGTCAAAGGAACCCTGAGTAGGGGATCAGGGTTTTCCGGTAAGACTAGCACATCCCATGTATACTGGAAAGGGTGACTGCTCTCACAGTCACTTGTGTATGACACTAATACTGGGATGTGGGTGCTCATTGGAGAATGAGTTCACTGATATGATCCAACTTGAGAACATCTAATGGAGTCTTAGCTACATGTCAATAGAAGGTTTTCATAGTGGGAGTGGTACAAGTAATCTTTTGACCTGAGACTGCGATAAGTACCTTATGTACATGAACCCATTCTTTGATTCAATCCTAATCATGACACTGAGTCATGCACAGGATTGATACTGGGAATGGTGAATTGGGAATGGTGAATTGGATATGAAGGTAATGAGTAGGTCAACAAGGAATCGATCACTCTTAGTAAGAGGAGATTGCATCCATCTAGTTAACAATCGGATGATGATTCAGGGAATCTTTGATCAAAGTAAAGATATTAGAGATGGTTTCTAATATCAAGATAATTGAATCATCGATATAAGATTGAGCTAGAAATAGATATAATATTGGATTTGACATATATCCATATCCATAGTTATATTTTGGGTACAGGCTGATCGAAAGATTTAATTGTACGGTAACTCTCTACTGAAGGGTAATTTTGGTATTTCACCAGAATTTCCATATCTTCCGGGTAGATATGACACGTTGCTAGACGTCAATCTTGTCTTGTGGGTTGATCAAATTCAAAGATCATTTATTAGGAAGAGTCCTAATTGATCAAATCGGGTAAGCCCGGTTTGACCTAAATCGATTAGAAAGAGTTCTAATCAAATTAGGTCAACTTGTATTCGAACCCACTGCTGGCTAGATGTGGAACCCAATGGGTCACACACTTAAGAGGATTGATCAAGAGTTTAATTTGGAATTAAATCATCTTTGCAGGATAACACTCTAGCAGGTGTTGCAAACCCTAGCTTCTATTCGAATCGGATTCGAATTAGGGTTCCGGATTGGTTTAATTGGATTCTAATTGGATCTAATTATTCCCTAATTAAGTTAATTAGGATTATGGCTAACCCTATTGGCTAGCCATGTAACTAGGCTAGCCTCCCCACCCGCCCCCCTTGCATTTTCATGCCAAATGCCAAGAGTCCATGCGCTTATGGACTCTTGGCGCGCCATTTGGAAGAGTCCATGGTGCATGGACTCTTGGCGCGCCCTGCTTAATTCTCCGATGAATTAAGATGGGGCAGCCTCCTTTCTTAATGATTAGTGCACCATCTGTCCCCCCTTGGATGGGAATCCAACGGCTGAAGAGATTTTAAGAAAGAAGGAATGCGCTGACTCTTCCCGGGCGCGCGAAATAACATCTCTTCGGAGATGAAAAGTCGCGACCCCTTTCCTTTTAAAACACCATGGTTTTTCCTTTAAGAAAAGCCGTGAGATTTAATATGGAAGGCCGTGAGATGGGAGGATGGGGCGTGAGAAATAGAGAAGGGGTGTGAGACAAAGTGGAATGGTGTTTACGGAGAGTTGTGTTCTTTTGAGAAGACATCTCTCTGTAATCTATTTAAACAACAGAGGTCTCGGGTGTTTAAAAAATGTACGACAGAGGTTTTTATTTTTCTTTTCTTTCCAGTAAACTGATTCTTCCTTAGCTTGTTTAGGACACAGAGAGTTTCCCTCTTATAGAGTTCTCTTCTCTGTTGAAACTCAAGTCCAAAACAAGAGATAGGAAGAATCTCTCGATCGGTAAAAGAAAAGAACTCCTACTCTATTTCTATTTCCTTTACTTTAAGATATTAGTGTCTTAAATCTTTCTCCTCCTTCAAGACAAGAGTTTTATTCTTAGGACAAGGTCTTAAGAAAGGGAGAGGAAGAAGAAAGAAAGGAAGTAAGGGGCCCCTACCCTGAAGTTTTAAAGCCATAGTCCTCTTGAGTTCTAGGATAAGAATTCAAGTGAAGGAATTTTGAAGAAGCTTGCATCTTGATCAATCATCTTGTGGATCACCATTGGAGGGTGGACATTTGGACGTCTGGTGAATTCAATCAGTCCCTTCAACATCAAATTTTATTGGAATTAGCGATTACAGGTTGGTACCCTAATTCTAACAATGTAAGTTTGTATGTTTATTATATGTTTTAATCCTGAATAAGGAGATCTTGGCTAAGGGATTATGGTGCAAATTTCATCATTTTGAGATTACACTTCCACTGCGGTGCACCGGATTCCTAACAATGGTATCAGAGCAACCCTTATTACAGTTAAAACATATGAAAATTTTTATGTGGTTTTGATGTAGTGTCGCATGTTAGGGTTTTAAACCCTTGAATGCTGATACACTTAGCATATTTTTGGATGCATATATGTTTTGGTGTATGCCACTAGTTAGGGTTTTTCACTCAAACCCTAATTATTATAGAGATATGATTAGTTTTGAAGTCATCATACTGAAATAAGGTTGCCCTGGCATAATGGTGGATCCATTATGTGGTAAATGGTTGTCCTAGTATGATGACACACTTAGCACATATTTGTTTTATCAGAGTGATATGATTGTGATATGTTCTATAAGAATTGCTAGCAATTTTATAAAGCCCTCCTCTTAAAATTATATTAAGTCATAGTATATTTAACTAATAAGCATCAGTAGTCATGATGAACAATTGATCATTCGGTGTCTAGAAAGGTGGTTCTGGGAAGGTAAAGAGAATTGTGGTTTTTAATTGGTTCCGTTGACTGACCTGGCCAATTTTTATTGGTGTCTAGGAAAGCAACGGGGGGACTCCCACATCTCTTCCACTTGCCTGGCCAATTTGATTATATTTAAATCTTGACTAAAATGCTTAGTGTTAAAAAATACTATATATTGGCCTTCCTTCATGCTGGATCATTATTGTGTTATGAACCACATCAGGTTTGTTGTGTTATCTGCAAGACCTAATATTGTGATTGACATAATACTAGTCTAGTGCATAGATATGCTTACAGTATATTCAGTATAATGCTTTGTTGTGTTATCTGCAAGGGCATTATATTTGAGTACTGACTGTATTGAAATGAAAGGGTCTTGACTTAACTAGAACATTATGGTTTGTTGTGTTTTCTGCAAGACTAATAATGTTCTAGAGGCCAAGTTACTTCTTGAGAATTATATGAGATATAATTGGAAGAGTTTCCTACCTTTGAGCTTGTAAAAGATTTATTGTGTTATCTACAAGATCTTTTATAAGTTATTAGGATCTCAATCTCACTAAGAAAAACCGATCAGGGTTCTTCTCGATTATCATAAGTGAGGGCTATGATTTTTGATAAAATAGTGGGAGACATAATTAAATTGAAGACCTAATTTAATTATGTAAGTCATTTCATGGTTGTTTGCTTATATATTGTTCTTTATTAAATGTAGATAAATGGCATCTTCATTATCACTACGAAGTATCTTAGATACCAACAAACTGACTGGTCCAAACTATGTGGACTGGTTGAGAAATTTAAAGATTGTACTGAGTACAAAAAACTTTCTTATATTCCTGATACCCCTAGTCTTAATCCACTAGGGGATGATGCCATACAGGAAGATATGGCCACATACAAAATGTGGCAGAATGACTTCCTCACTGTCAAGTGTATCATACTGGCCTCTATGACCAATGAGTTAAAGAGGCAGCATGAAAGCATGGATACTCAATCCATAATGCTCAATTTAAAAGAGCTTTATGGAGAACAAAGTAGAACTGCTAGATACGAAATATCTAAGCAGTTATTCCGTGCTAGGATGACAGAGGGAACATCCGTTCAGGATCATGTTCTGAAGGTAATTAACTTAATCACCAGATTGGGTCAATTAGGGTTTATTATGGATGGGGAGCTGAATCAGGATTTAATCCTGCAATCACTCCCGGAGTCATTTTCTCAGTTTGTCTTGAATTATCACATGAACAAACTGAACACTTCCTTGCCTGAGCTGTTAAATATGTTAAAAATAGTAGAGAGCCATGTTAAGAAAGAAAAGGCTCCACTTCTTCTTGTTGATAAGATCAATAAGAAGAAATCAGGCAAAAAGGGTTTTAATAGGAGGCTAAACCCTAAGAGTGGCATCAATAAGAATAAGAAAGGAAAGAAGGCCTCAAAACAGTCAACCTGTTTCTTTTGCGGTAAAGCGGGACATTGGAAAAGGAATTGCAAGGCTTACCTTGCAACTGTGAAGCCTGGTGCGTCAGATGCACCAAAAGGTATGTATGAGATACATACTATATTGACATTAAATTCATCTATATCAAATACTTGGGTATTGGATACCGCTTGTGGTTACCATATATGCAAATCTTTGCAGGACCTCCACAAGCTTAAAGTATTGAAGGAAGGTGACTTCAATCTCTACGGTGCTGGTGGTGATATCATCCAAGCAGAAGCTGTAGGGACCTATATTTTGAAGTTGCCTTCAGGAAAGATCTTGGAGTTAGAAAATTGTTACTATATGCCAAAGATTATTAGGAACATTATATCTATTCCTTTGTTATTAAAACAAGGATATGTAATGGATGTAATGAGCACTGGTTGCTCGATAATGTTATCTAATAAAATTATTTGTTCTGGCATATTTAGCTTTGGGCTCTTAACTCTTTCTTCCAATGATAGTGTTTTTCATGTCAATAATAAAAGAAAAAGAAAAGACTTTAATGATACTTTACTTTGGCATCATCGACTTGGTCATGTTAATGAGTCCAGGATAAGCATGTTATACAAGGAAAAATTCCTTGATCCTTATGAGTATGAATCATTAGGAACTTGTGAATCATGTCTCATGGGTAAGATGACCAAGACTCCATTTACTGGACATGGAGAAAGGTCAACTGAGTTATTAGGACTTATACATACTGATGTATGTGGTCCAATGACAACTCAGGCCAGAGGAGGATACTCGTATTTTATCACATTTATAGATGATTTATCTAGGTTCGGATGTGTGTATCTTATGAAACATAAAACTGAAGCCTTTGATAAATTTAAGGAGTATCAAAGTATGGTCGAAAAACAAACCGGGAAAAGTATTAAAGTTCTTCGTTCTGATCGAGGAGGAGAATACTTATCCACGGAGTTTTTAGACTATCTTAAAGTTAATGGAATTCTTTCTGAATGGACCCCTCCTTATACACCACAGCTAAATGGTATAGCTGAAAGGAGGAATCGTACCTTATTAGATATGGTACGATCCATGATGTGCTTCACAAATTTATCCATTTCCTTCTGGGGTCATGCCCTAGAAACTGCTGTTTACATTCTGAACAAGGTACCTTCTAAATCCGTTGTTAGTACTCCATATGAAATTTGGAGTGGAAAGAAACCATATCTTAAATATTTTAAGGTATGGGGATGTCCAGCTTATGTTAAAAGGAATTTTGGACATAAGTTGGAACTTAGAGTGGATAAATGTCTATTTGTAGGATATCCCAGAGAGGGTAGAGGATATCTGTTTTACCATCCTACTGAACAAAAGATTTTTGTCAGCAGGCATGCCACTTTTCTAGAAAAAGAGTTTATTTTAGAAAAGGGCAATGGTAGAACTGTTGAACTTGGAGAAGTACAAGAAATATAGATAGACAGTTCTCAACCATTAGAACATATAGTTAGGACAGAACTAGAACACAAAACTCCTCCCCGTAGGTCTGATAGAGTGCCACGGGCACCTGAGAGGTATGGGTTTATTATTGAAAATAATGAAGCCCAAGTCATTCAAAATGATGAACCTCTGACCTATACGGAAGCTATCTTGAGTACTGATCCAGATAGATGGCAAGAAGCCATGGAATCTGAAATAGACTCTATGTATGTAAACCAAGTATGGTCTTTGGTTGATGCACCAGAGGGTATTAATCCTATTGGGTGCAAATGGGTCTATAAGAAAAAGATTGGGGCTGATGGCCAAGTTGAAACCTATAAAGCCAGATTAGTGGCTAAAGGTTTTAGACAAAAACAGGGAATTGATTATGATGAAACATTCTCACCTGTTGCCATGCTCAAATCAATTCGGATTTTACTTGCTATAGTAGCATACCACGATTATGAGATCTGGCAGATGGATGTGAAGACTGCATTCCTCAATGGTTTCCTTGAGGAAGAAGTCTACATGTCACAGCCAGAAGGTTTTATTTCAAAGAATAAACCAAATCAAGTATGCAAGATAAAGAAATCCATTTATGGATTAAAGCAAGTTTCCAGGAGTTGGAACATCCGCTTTGATGAAACTATTAAAAGATTTGGTTTTATCAAAAATGTGGATGAACCCTGTGTTTATAAGAAGACTAGTGGGAGTGCCATAGTCTTCTTGGTTCTGTATGTAGGTGACATACTCCTCATTAAGAATGATATCCCAATGTTGCAATCAGTCAAGGTTTGGCTATCAAACCAATTTTTCATGAAAGATTTGGGAGAAGCATCCTATATACTAGGTATTAAGATCTATAGAGATAGATCTAAGAGGATGCTAGGTTTATCCTAATCTAGGTACATTGACTTAGTGCTGAAAAGATTCAGCATGGATGGAAGTAAAAGAGGTTATCTTCGTATGAGTCAAGGCATACATCTTTCTAAAAGGATGTCTCTTAAGACACCTGAAGAAAGAAATAGAATGAATTCTATACCCTATGCTTCGGCAATAGGGTCCATAATGTATGCCATGTTATGTACCAGGCCTAATGTGACATATGCTTTAGGCATTGTCAGTAGGTTTCAGGCTGATCCAGGAGAGGATCATTGAAAAGCAGTTAAAAATATTCTTAAGTACCTAAGAAGGACTAAGAATATTTTTCTGGTTTATGGTGGTTCTGATCTTAAACTAGAAGCTTATTATGATTCTAGTTTTCAATCAGACCCTGATGATAGCAAATCCATTTCGGGATATATTTTTACCCTAAATGGTGGAGCAATGAGTTGGAAGAGTACCAAGCGTAGACCGTAGCTGACTCAACCACAGAGGCAGAATACATAGCTGTTAGTGAAGCCGTCAAGGAAGCAGTCTGGATGAAGAAGTTCATCACAGAGTTGGGTATTGTTCCTGAAATTGAAAACCCAGTGCCACTTTACTGTGACAACACTAGGGCTGTTGCTCAAGCTAAGGAACCAAGAGCTCATCATAAGTCCAAGAACATTCTGAGACGCTTCCATCTCATCCGAGAAATAGTAGAGAGACAAGATGTCTACATAAATAGAGTTGATACAAAGAACAATGTAGCAGACCCGTTCACTAAGGCTCTACCACAGCGAGATTGAAAGGGATATGCCCTACAAGCCAATCTATGTTGTATCTCCCAAACCATTGTAATTGATAATTTTTCTAATAAAGGCATTATTTTTTATCATATGCTGTGTTTATATGATGAACCCCATAGATTAGGGCTATGATTTTAGGGTTATGATGAGATCATACTAGTGAGACCTAAAATCTTAAAACCTTAATCTAAAGTATTCCTAGTCAAAGGAACCCTGAGTAGGGGATCAGGGTTTTCCGGTAAGACTAGCACATCCCATGTATACTGGAAAGGGTGACTGCTCTCACAGTCACTTGTGTATGACACTAATACTGGGATGTGGGTGCTCATTGAAGAATGAGTTCACTGATATGATCCAACTTGAGAACATCTAATGGAGTCTTAGCTATATGTCAATAGAAGGTTCTCATAGTAGGAGTGGTACAAGTAATCTTTTGACCTGAGACTGCCATAAGTACCTTATGTACATGAACCCATTCTTTGGTTCAATCCTAATCATGACACTGAGTCATGCACAGGATTGATACTGGGAATGGTGAATTGGATATGAAAGTAATGAGTAGGTCAACAAGGAATCGATCACTCTTAGTAAGAGGAGATTGCATCCATCTAGTTAACAATCGGATGATGATTCAGGGAATCTTTGATCAAAGTAAAGATATTAGAGATGGTTTCTAATATCAAGATAATTGAATCATCGATATAAGATTGAGCTAGAAATAAATATAATATTGGATTTGACATATATCCATATCCATAGTTATATTTTGGGTGCAGACTGATCGAAAGATTTAATTGTACGGTAACTCTCTACTGAAGGGTAATTTTGGTATTTCACCAGAATTTCCATATCTTCCAGGTAGACATGACACGTTGCTAGACGTCAATCTTGTCTTGTGGGTTGATCAAATTCAAAGATCATTTATTAGGAAGAGTCCTAATTGATCAAATCGGGTAAGCCCGGTTTGACCTAAATCGATTAGAAAGAGTTATAATCAAATTAGGTCAACTTGTATTCGAACCCACTGCTGGCTAGATGTGGAACCCAATGGGTCACACACTTAAGAGGATTGATCAAGAGCTTAATTTGGAATTAAATCATCTTTGCAGGATAACACTCTAGTAGGTGTTGCAAACCCTAGCTTCTATTCGAATCGGATTCGAATTAGGGTTCCGGATTGGTTCAAATTAGGTTCTAATTGGATCTAATTATACCCTAATTGAGTTAATTGGGATTATGGCTAACCCTATTGGCTAGCCATGTAACTAGGCTAGCCTCCCCACCCGCCCCCCTTGCATTTTCATGCCAAATGCCAAGAGTCCATGCGCTTATGGACTTTTGGCACGCCATTTGGAAGAGTCCATGGTGCATGGACTCTTGGCGCGCCCCGCTTAATTCTCCGATGAATTAAGATGGGGCGGCCTCCTTTCTTAATGATTAGTGCACCATTTGTCCCCCCTTGGATGGGAATCCAACGGCTGATGGAATTTTAAGAAAGAAGGAATGCGCTGACTCTTCCCGGGCGTGCGAAATAACATCTCTTCGGAGATGAAAAGTCGCGACCCCTTTCCTTTTAAAACACCGCAGTTTTTTCTTTAAGAAAAGCCATGGGATTTAATCTGGAAGGCCGTGAGATGGGAGGATGGGGCATGAGAAATAGGGAAGGGGCGTGAGACAAAGTGGAATGGTGTTTACGGAGAGTTGTGTTCTTTTGAGAAGACATCTCTCTGTAATCTATTTAAACAACAGAGGTCTCGGGTGTTTAAAAAATGTACGACAGAGGTTTTTATTTTTCTTTTCTTTCCAGGAAACTGATTCCTCCTTAGCTTGTTTAGGACACAGAGAGTTTTCCTCTTACAGAGTTCTCTTCTCTGTTGAAACTCAAGTCCAAAACAAGAGATAGGAAGAATCTCTCGATCGGTAAAAGAAAAGAACTCCTACTCTGTTTCTATTTCCTTTACTTTAAGACATTAGTGTCTTAAATCCTTCTCCTCCTTCAAGACAAGAGTTTTATTCTTAGGACAAGGTCTTAAGAAAGGGAGAGGAAGAAGAAAGAAAGGAAGTAAGGAGCCCCTACCCTGAAGTTTTAAAGCCATAGTCCTCTTGAGTTCTAGGATAAGAATTCAAGTGAAGGAATTTTGAAGAAGCTTGCATCTTGATCAATCATCTTGTGGATCACCATTGGAGGGTGGACATTTGGATGCCTGGTGAATTCAATCAGCCCCTTCAACATCAAATTTTGTTGGAATTAGCGATTACAGGTTGGTACCCTAATTCTAACAATGTAAGTTTGTATGTTTATTATATGTTTTAATCCTGAATAAGGAGATCTTGGCTAAGGGATTATGGTGCAAATTTCATCATTTTGAAATTACACTTCCGCTGCGGTGCACCGGATTCCTAACACCTGGGCCATGTCGACGACTTCTCCCACGGAGACCCTAGAGGTGGTCGAAGTGGAAGATGAGGCGGTGACAGAGAGGAGACCGGCTGCACCCCAGGTGGTGGAAGCAGTGACCACATCGCCGGCGATCGAGGTACCCGCGTAGTCACCCGCCCCGACACTGGTGATGACCCCCACTACACCGGGACTCAAGGTGAAGCAAGTGTTGATTACGGTACCATCAAACTCATCGGTTACTCAGGATCTTTAGCTGGTCGAGCGAATGATGGAGTTTGCCATCCAGCCTCGTGACCACTGAGGGAGAAGTGGCAAGCAGCTAACAGCCGCCATCATGGGCATTCTGCCCCAACTCTTCATAGTAAACTTCTACACCTTTAACTTTTTTTTCTTGCTATTTGTGCTATTCTTGCTAACCTTCTTGTGATCACAGATTGCGACCGACATCATCCTCTTTTGGGAGTTTTGCACCCAATGGGCCAAGCGAGAGGCCCGGGAGAAGGGTCATCTGGATGCGCTCGATGCTGAGGCTCGGGCACAAACAGAGAGGGCCAAACCCTGGAGGAACGGGTCAGGAACCTTTGTGTAGAAGTGGCTGATGTGAAGGTTGGCAAGGGCACAGAGGTAGGCCAGGGACCTGGAGGCATCCCTGGCTGTTGAGAAGAATAAGGCCAATTGTTAGGTGGAGGAGTCCACCGCGGAGTTGGCCCACTTGAAGGGGCAGTCCCAGACCCTCCAAGCTCGACTGGAGGCCATGATGGTGAAGGCCTCGATGGTGGAGAAGGCATGGGTGACCGTCGCCCTGATGGAGGCCACCAAGAAGGAAGCGACCGAGGCGGTGCCAAAGTTCAAGGCTTCGGCGGAGTTCGTGGAGGAGGTCCAGGAGGCGATCATGGACTCCTTCATGCAAGGGTTCACCGATTGCAAGTCCAAGGTGGCCCGGGCACATCTAGACTGGGACTTGGGAGCCATCGTATCGGACCTCCCAGGTATCGGTAGCAAGGGGGTGGAAGCTCCAAGTGAAGAGATCGAGGCAGCAACTACCACAACTGAACCACCACCAGCACTAGCTGGGGCCAGGAGAATACCAACAAGGTCCCCCGACATCCCAGCAAAGAGTTAGCGACATCGCCCTGAGCTTCCTTTATCTATTCTCTTGTTCTTCTCTCTTTTTTGACTCCTGTACTTAGGAGTTTTGTCTTTTGGGGACCATTTGGCCTATCGGGGGTCCCTTCTATTGTAAGAAATTCAACTTCTTTCAATGAAATTTTTTTTCTTCACTTAGTTGTTCATTCTTTTTCTTTTCTTTTCTCTCTCTTTTTTTTTGCATGGGCATGAATCCTCATTATGATCACCCACCTAAAGGCTTCCCAAGTTTTACTCCCTCCTTAATCCCATAAAATTAGCAGGTGATCAAAAAGAACATAGAAACTCCTGTGAATTATCTTTATTGTGTGAGAGGTTTAACCTCTTAAGGCTTCTGGAACTTCGGTTCTCACTGCCCAACTTTGAAGACTGGCAAGTTACCGAAGGGACCTCTGGGGTCCTGTTAGGATAGGTTGCCTATCTTGGGATCTCCCAGGTTATAAGCTCTTCCTATCTAATTTAGGAGTTGGCAGGTAGCCGGAGGGACCTTGGGGACCCTGTAGCTATCTCCACCAAACCTGGATACTGCTAAGTTGGAGTGTAGGGCCTAAGAAATTTCAATCCTGCCATCACCAGCTTGGGAGCTTGATGAAAAATGTGTGGGGCTTCAAGGATGTCCTGGCTTGCCATCGTCGAACTGAGGGTCCGACGGATTGAGTGCAAGGCTTCTGGAGTGTCCCAGCTTGCCATCACCAAACTAAGGCCCGACGGATTGAGTGCGGGGCTTCTAGAGTATCCCGGCTTGCCATCGTCGAACTGAGGGTCCGATGGATTGAGTGCGGGGCTTCTAGAGTGTCCCAGCTTGCCATCACTGAATTGAGGGTCCGATGGATTGAGTGCTGGGCTTCTAGAGTGTCCGAGCTTGCCATCCTTGAATTGAGGGTCTGACGAATTGAGTGCGGGGCTTTAGGAGTTTCCTGACTTTTGAGTGCAAGGTTTCAGGAGTTTCCCAACTTTTGAGTGCAGGGTTTCATGAGTTTCCCACCTTTTGAGTGCAAGGCTTTAAAAGTTTCCTGGCTTATGAGTGCGGGGCTTCAGGAGTTTCCCGACTTGCTGTCACCAAACTGGAAATCCGATAGATAGAATTCCTGCACGGGTGAAGATAGTGTTGCACCAAAAAGGAACTTGTCATTAATGAAGAGAAATCTTACATTATTGGTAGTACATCCTCAGGTTGCTGGTGTTCCAAGTTCATGGAAATTGGACACTATCAAGTCTGGCAAGTGAAAGGGATATGCCCTACAAACCAATCTCTGTTGTATCTCCCAAACCATTGTAATTGATAATTTTCTAAATAAAGGCATTATTTTTCATCATACGCTGTGTTTATTATATGATGAACCCCATAGATTAGGGCTATGATTTTAGGGTTATGATGAGATCATACCAGTGAGACCTAAAATCTTAAAACCTTAATCTAAAGTATTCCTAGTCAAAGGAACCCTGAGTAGGGGATCAGGGTTTTCCGATAAGACTAGCACATCCCGGGTATACTGGAAAGGGTGACTGCTCTCACAGTCACTTGTGTATGACACTAATACTGGGATGTGGGTGCTCATTGGAGAATGAGTTCACTGATATGATCCAACTTGAGAACATCTAATGGAGTCTTAGCTACATGTCAATAGAAGGTTCTCATAGTGGGAGTGGTACAAGTAATCTTTTGACCTGAGACTGCCATAAGTACCTTATGTACATGAACCCATCCTTTGGTTCAATCCTAATCATGACACTGAGACATGCACAGGATTGATACTGGGAATGGTGAATTGAATATGAAGGTAATGAGTAGGTCAACAAGGAATCGATCACTCTTAGTAAGAGGAGATTGCATCCAGCTAGTCAACAATCGCATGATGATTCAGGGAATCTTTGATCAAAGTGAAGATATTAGAGATGGTTTCTAATATCAAGATAATCGAATCATCATTATAAGATTGAGCTAGAAACAAATATAATATTGGATTTGACATATATCCATATCCATAGTTATATTTTGGGTGCAGGCTGATCGAAAGATTTAATTGTACGGTAACTCTCTACTGAAGGGTAATTTTGGTATTTCACCAGAATTTCCATATCTTCCGGGTAGACATGACACGTTGCTAGACGTCAATCTTGTCTTGTGGGTTGATCAAGTTCAAAGATCACATGTTAGGAAGAATCCTAATTGATCGATTCGGGTAAGCCCGGTTTGACCTAAATCGATTAGAAAGAGTTCTAATCAAATTAGGTCAACTTGTATTCGAACCCACTGCTGGCTAGATGTGGAACCCAATGGGTCACACACTTAAGAGGATTGATCAAGAATTTAATTTGGAATTAAATCGTCTTTGCAAGATAACACTCTAGCAGGTGTTGCAAGCCCTAGCTTCTATTCGGATCGGATTCGAATTAGGGTTCCGGATTGGTTCAAATTGGGTTCTAATTGGACCTAATTAGACCCTAATTAAGAAAAACGGGAATGTGGCTAACCCTATTGGCTAGCCATGTTGCTTGGCTAGCCTCCCCACCCGCCCCCTTTTATTTCTCACGCCAAACACCAAGAGTCCATGCGCATATGGACTCTTGGCGCGCCTTAAAGAAGAGTCCATGGCGCATGGACTCTTGGCGCGCCCCAAATAAATTCTCCGATGTTTTTATTTGGGCGGCCTCCTTCTTAAGTGATTAGCGCACCTTCTCTCCCCCCTTGGATGAGAATCCAACGGCTGATGTGATTTTGAGAAAGAAAGAAAGCGCTAACTCCTCCCGGGCGCGCGAAATAACATCTCTTCGGAGATGAAAAGTCGCGACTTCCTTCCTTTTAAAACACCGCGGTTTTTCCTTTAAGAAGAGCCGTGGGATTTAATCTGGAAGGCCATGAGATGGGAGGATGGGGCGTGAGAAATTGGAAAGGGCGTGAGAAAGAGATTACGGAGAGGTGTGTAGGCGCCTATCTGATTTCTATTTAAAGGGTCGGGAAAAATCAGAACATTTTGTAATCTTTTTCTTTCTTCCTCTCCTGAAGACTCTTTTATTTTTTCTTGCTCTTGCATTGTTTCCTCTACAGAGTAAACCTCTGTCGAAACTCTGCTACTGAACAAGATAAAAGTAAAAGTCTCCGATGGTAAAGGAAAGAAAGAAGTTCTGATTTCTTCCTTTCTTTCATACATTAAGACATCATTGTCTTAATTTCTCCTCCAACTTAAGACAAGCCTATGTCCTCTTAGGACAAGGTCTTTTTCTTCAAGACAAGGGTGTCTAAAGGGCCAAGGTCTTGGTGGAAGGAGGAGAAGGAGTCAAGGAAAGGAAAGCAAGCCTTTGTGTGGAGGAATTCAAGCCATAGTCCAAGCAATTGAGTTCTAGGAAGAAGAACTCAATAGAAGGAACCTTTGAAAAGAAGATAGAGTTGTCTTGATCACTGCTCTGTGTGGATCACCATCGGAGGGCGGACACTTGGACGCCTGGTGAATTCAATCAGCCCCTTCAACATCAACTTTGTTGGAATTAGCGATTGCAGGTTGGTACTCTAATTCTAACAATCTATGTTTGAATGTTAGTATGTATGTTTTAATTAGTAAAAGGAGATCTTGGCTAAGGGATTTCGGTGCAAATTTCATCATTTTGAAATTACACTTCCGCTGCGGTGCACGTGAAACCCCAACAGCAAGATTGTAAGCTCCATGAGGAAGGGCCTCGACTACCCTATAAGGGCCTTCCTAGTTGGGGGAGAGCTTGCCGAATTCTCCAGGCTATGAGACTTTAGCCCACTACAAAACCAGGTCACCTGGGCGGAAGGCCTTCGGCTTCACCCGGGAGTTGTAATACTAGGCCACCCATTGTCTGTAGGCCACCATGCACAGACAGGCTTTGTCTCTTGTCTCTTCTAGGAGGTCCAGGTTAAGCAGAAGGCGGGCCAGATTTTAGGCTTCATCATATTGCTCTACCCGCAGTGTGGGCAGACCTAGTTCCACTAGGATCACAGTCTCATTGCCGAAGACAAGATTGAAGGATTCTCACCTGTTGCCATCCTGGACGTGGTTGAAAGAATGGTGCCCTAAAAGCCAATCATTGTAAGGGTATTTCTATGATATTCCAACTCATGTATGATATTATTTATCAATAAAAGGCATCTTTTGATTCATCATACTGCTGCATCTTATCAAGATTATGATGAACCACATAGGTTAGGGTAATAGAATTAGAGGTATGATGGAGATCATAATGGTGAGACCTAAGTTTTTATAAACCCTAATATAAAATGTTCCTAGTCATTGGATAATAATTCGGGGATCGATGAATCCGGAAAGACTAGCACATCCTATGTATGCTCGATGGAGAGGGTGGTTGGTCTCAGAACCACTTGTGTAGAGATACTAATACAAGGATATGAGTGCTCATTAGGTTATGAGTCCACTGAACTGATCCGACAAGAGAACATCAAATGGAAATCTTACTTATCAAAAGAATGTTCTCTTAGTGGGAGTTGTGCATGTGATCGTTAAACTTGAGACCACCATAGTATCTTGTGCACATGAACCCGTATTTTGGTGCATACTCACTCATGGAAATTAATTCATGTACAGGATGTTTCTGGATATGGTAGATTGTGTATGAAGGTAATGAGTAGGTTAACAAGGAATCGATCACTCCTAGTAAGAGGAGAAGTTATCCCCTATTATCTCTTCAAATGATGATTCAGGAAGTCTTTCATCAAAGCAGGATGAGATTAGATAAGATTTTCTAATCTTTCATCTGTCGAGTCTTCATTATCAAATTAAGATTCAAAATGATTAAGTGCTAGGGTTTTTCATTTATCCATGCCCATCACTTATCGGGATACAGGGAGATCGAAAAATTGAATTGCATAGTAATTTTCCACTGAAGGGTATTTTGGTACTTTCTATCAAATTTCTCATCTTTCGGGTAGGCAAGACACATTGCTAGATGTCAATCATGTTTTATGGGTTTTCATAAATCAATTGGATTGAATTCATGAGTCAATTCGAAAGCTGGTTCGAATTGGCAACTTAGGTCAGCTCAATTTGACCAAATTAGATCAAATCGAATTCGATTGGATCGAATTAGCTTGGATCTAGACTACTACTGGCTAGATGTGGAATCCAAAGGGTCACACACATTATGGAATTGACCTAGAAAGTTAATTGGCATTTTATTAGGGTCATGGGATCCTAATTGGTTAGCTAGATTACACACTAGCATATGTATGCTAACCTAACTCCTAACCCAACTGAATTGGATCTAATAGGTTGTTAAATAGACTAACCAATTTATGAGAGACCTAAATTGGATTGAGTTCTATGTGGGACAAAATTATCAGATTTTATCTGATATTTTTTGGATATTTTATGTGCCAAATATCAAGAGTCCAAATGGCATGGAACTCTTAGGGCCAAAATGGGTGCTCGGCAAATAAAGGGATGCAAAAGGACCAAGAGCCCTTCTGCTTGATAATCATTGATATAGTGATAAAGTACATTAAATACCCTTTCTTTTGACACCCATTTTGCATGGTTTTTGATTAGGTTAAATATATGAATAGCATGGAGAAAGGTGGCGCGCAAAGTGAAGAGTCGCGATTCTTCACTGTTGGCGCGCAGAACTTTAGTGCACAGAAAGGACAAGAGTCCTTCTGCCTATCAGTTGCTATAGCTAGATAAAGTCCAAGAGACTTTATCCTCATCTCCATGCCCTCTTATATGGGTTTTGACCAGTCAACAAATGGGAAGTTCGGTGAGATGGTGGTTGGTGCAAATGAAGAGTTGCGACTCTTCATTTGGTGCAAAAACTTAAGCAGGGTCCTTCTACTTTAAGCAATTACAAATCACTAGTATTTTCCTATGAAAAGTCATGTCCCTTGGCCTTCTTACAACTGGTAATTTCCAAGTGGCAAGTGGAGAAGTCGACCAAAAGAGTGAAGGGACTTGAATAAGGCAGTTGGCATAGAAGAGTCCTGATTTTTTAAAGATAAGACTCATTCACATTAAAGGGTCTTATTTGATCTATTGGTTGACAAATCAAAGGCTGATGAGAGGCCATATTTGGCGCCTTCCCCTCTCTTATAAAAAGCCATCAGTATTTGTTCCGATGGGTATCAGAATTCGCTTCTTTCTTACACTCTTACATTGTCACTCTATCCACCCACTCTCTTCCTTCCCTTGTAAGAGGATAAATCTTGTCTCAAGACAAGGTCCCCATTTTAAGACAAGGATCTAGGATGAGAATTAGGAAGTGATAGAAAGAGTAAAGGAAGGTTTTGGAAAGGGCTCAAAGTGCTCTACTAGAGGGCAAGGATCTGAGCAAGGAAGGAGGGGCTGCCAAAGGAAGAAAAGCCATCAAAAGAGTCACAGTGGTTTAAGCAACCTACTGAGGAGTGCTTCCTAGCTTCCATTCCTATGTGGATCACCTCTGGAGGGCATGCACTTGTGTTCCTAGTGGAAATAAGAAGGAATTAGCATTCCAGGTATTTTTCCAAATCCTAATTGCATAACTTGTTAATTGTAATGAATAAGGAATCGTGGGCTTAGGATTTCAAGTTGTTTGGAGTTTCAAGAAAGAAATTTTTTGAAATCCATTATTTCGTTGTGCCATCGAAACCTTAGAAACCCAATAGTGGTGTGGTAGGCCCAAAGAGTACTGGAGAGTTCCTCGGCTCATCGACCCTTGGCCTGGTCTAGCCTGGTTTAGAGCCCTTGGAGGATGGTCCGGTTGGTCACCTCGACCTCCCCATTGGTCTGGGGATGAGCCAACGAGGTAAAATGGTGGCGAATGTTGAGGTTAGCACAGAATTTCTGATGGGGATATCAGTATTACAGATCCTGAAGTAGCACAAATCCTGATGTAGCACGAATCTTGATGCAACACAAATTTTAATAAATTCAAATTTGAAGATTAGTTATCTTAGGATTTATCTTTATTAATTGTTTTGAAATTGGTTTTAGGATTCAGTATGATAGGCTTTATCTTGTGTTTAAACCATCTTATCCTTATCCTTATCCTGTATTTGAATTTGAACCACCCTTATCTTTTTATCTTGTATTCGAATTCAAATAAGGGTTGGAAAGGATTATAAATACCAACCTCAGTCATTTGCAAAAAAATTGGTGAATAAAAATGAGTTTTTAGAGAAGAGTGATTCTGCTTTCTTCGCTCCGTGATGAAGAGGGTGAGAGGCCCAACTTTCGCTCTGTAAGGAGAGCACGTGAGGTGCAACCCCCGGATATGATGCGAGGTCATGTCTAGTTATCCCCTTCCCCAATTCCATCTTCTTTACCGCCTTCATGTCCTTTGAGATTCACCCTAATGGATCTATTAGTGAGGTGGGTAGGATGCCTTAAATGTGTGAGATCTCTTCATACGGCTCCATTAATGAGGTGGGTAGGATGTCCTAGAGTTGTGAGATCTCTCTATATGGCTCCATTAATGAGGTGGCATACCCTAGAGGTATGAGATCTCTCCGTGAGTGTGATTCCCAAAGTTCATGAAAGCCCTAGCCCCTGTCTTCCATCTCTATTGTTCCTTCGCCACCTCCATAGAAAATTAAAAAAATAAAAGAAAAACTAGTGGTACCCTAATCATCAGTGACTTCTTAGCTCGCCGATGATCCATCCCCTAATCCCATCCCCTATCAATTTGGCATCAAAGCTAGAGGGTTGGGTATGTTTCTTCTTCCCAAATCACCCCAGATTTCCCTCACCAGACCTGCCATTCTCTCTCTCCTATTCTTGCTTGCTGCCCACCCCTTTGGCCCCACTGAGCCGACTCCAACCATGCTCATCACCACAGCCACCACAAGCCCTTTCCATAGCCTCTCAACACCCACCGGAGCTACCGTTCCTCTGCTCTCCATCCACCATCACCGGCAAACAGAATCCATTGCCATCCATGCTGCTACTGTGCCATCGATCACCACCATCATCGATCCCCAAAGCCACAACGCCCGCAACCACCAACTTTCTCCAACATCGCTGATCTAGAAGATCCATGTCGTTGACCTCCACCTCCATCATCCACACCACCGATCAAAACACCCTGCCCATATCCAAGCCCTATCTCCGCATGCGATGCCTCACTGACCAGAGGACACTACCAAACCCCATTATTCACCTGATCGAGCACCCATCCGGATTCCCCCCAGCTATCATGAACACCCGATCATCCGACTGGAATCATCGCTGCCCTCCACTCCTCCAATCGGCATCTCCATAGTCGCCGGGCACCCAGTCTCCCACCTAGAGTCGCCCATAGCCTGGTCTTCCTGATGCCCCGCCCCATCCTCCATCCATGAAGATTCCCATTGATCGGACACTCGAGAAGACTCCGCGATGCCGCCTCCCACCGGACCTCCCTTCCTATGGTGAACAGCCACCGACTATCCCTGCACCATTACCATCCTCAGCCCCAGATTGTGTCCGCCTCCTCCCTTCCGTCTGGAGCCCCACAGCCACTCCATGAAAAAAACACCGTGCCGCCCCTGTTCCACCTCATTGTTCACTGCCTTCTTCCCTTCTGTGTCACCGTCTTCCTCCCCATCACTGTCGCCGGAGAGCATGCCAGTGAAACACCCCTCCGCGAGCCTCTTTTGTTCTTGGTTCGAGTCCATGGAGAAGAAGAGAAACATTGGCACGAATGTGAAAGCACTTCACGTTCCTATTGCCGACTTCAAGTCCCGCACCATTTTCAGAGCTACACACATTTCAAAGTTGCAAGGTTTTTAAAGTTGCACGGTTCTCAATGCTACATGGATCTCAAAGTTGCACAGATTTCAGAGTAGAGCCTCTTTTGATTGAATGCGGTTCACCAAAGTCCCTACTGACCCAAACTCGATGGAGTTGAGTTCTCCCTGCCTCAGAAAAATGATGGGGATATCAGCAGCACAGATCCTAAAGCAGCATAGATCTTAAAGTAGCACAAATCTTGATGCAGCACAAATCTTGATGCGGCATAAATCCTAATGCAGCATAGATTTCAATAAATTTAAATTTGAAGATTAGTTATCTTAGGATTTATCTTCATCAATTGTTTTGAAATTGGTTTTAGGATTGAGATATGATAGGCTTTATCTTGTGTTTAAACCATCTTATCCTTATCTTGTATTTGAATTTGAACCACCCTTAACTTTCTATCTTGTATTCAAATTCAAATGAGGGTTGGAAAGGTCTATAAATATCACCCTCAATCCTTTGTAAAAAAATTGGTGAATAAAAATGAGTTTTTAGAGAAGAGCGATTCTTCTTTCTTTGCTCCGTGATGGAGAGGGTGAGAGGCCCAACTTTCGCTCCATAAGGAGAGCACATGAGGTGCAAACCCCAGACATGATGCGAGGTCATGTCTAGTTATCCCTTTCCCTAATTTCATCTTGTTTACCACCTTCATGTCCTTTGAGATTCACCCTAATGGCTCCATTAGTGAGGTGGGTAGGATGCCCTAGAGGTGTGAGATCTCTCCGTATGGCTCCATTAGTGAGGTAGGTAGGAAGTCCTAGAGGTGTAAGATCTCTCTGTATGGCTCCATTAGTGAGGTGGGATATCCTAGAGGTATGAGATCTCTCCATTAGTGCGAGTCCCAAAGTTTATGAAAGCCATGTCCCCTGTCTTCCATCTTCATTGTTCCTTCGTCACCTCCATAAAAAATTTAAAAAATAAAAGAAAAAATAGTGGTACCCTAATCATCGATGACTTCTTAGCTCGCCGATGATCCATCCCCTGATCTCGTCCCCCATCAATTTCTCAAATTCCTGGTTATCAAGCTGCCATCCGTTATCAGTGATGATGGAGTGGGGATGTCCGAAATGGCAAATGATCGACTTCCAGAGGAAAGATCTGCTTTAGCTTCAATGATTCATGCCAACGGTTCGGCTTTGACCTACTTGGTGAAGTAGTCAATAGCCACTATTAGGTATCTCCTCTACCCAGATGTGGGAGGAAAGGGGCCCAAAATGTCCATCCCCCATTGGATGAATAGCCAGTGGGAAAAGAGTTAGGAAAGCGGCACTGCCGGTTGATGCTGTATGTAAGCGTGCCATTAACAGCAGTCACACTTCTTCACAAAGTCAGCCATGTCTTCCCTTATAGTCTCCTAATAATATCCTTGGTGAAGGGCTTTGTATGCCAATGTCCTACCCCCGACATGGTTCCCGCAGAGGTCTTCATGTATTTCCTGGAGCACAAAAGCTGCTTCGGAGGGTCTTAAACACTTCAAGAGTGGATAGGAATGGGACCTTCGATAAAGTTGCCCATCCATCAACGCAAAGCATGCCGCCTTCTTCTTGAGGAGACTAGCCTCTATCCGGTTCTCGGGAAGAGTACCATCAGTGATGTATCTAATATAACATCCATCTAGCTAGGCTCAAGAGTAACTTGCTGAACTTTGCCGGGCACTTCATAACTAGGAGCTTGTAGGTATTCAATGTAGGCACACCATAACAATGAATCTGGCAAGGCTTCAAGTCTGGAGAAGGCATCGGCATGGATGTTCTTTTCATGAGAGATGTGGGAGATGCTGAAGCACCAGAAACCCATCGTACTTAAGTATACCTGCTCCAGGTACTTCACCATCTGAGGGTCTTGGGCTTCGAACTCTCTCGAGACCTAACCGGCTACCAATTGCAAGTCAGTGAAGACTCTCAGGATGGACACACCTAGTTCATGGGACACTCTCAACCCCATGAGGAGTGCTTTATATTCAGCCTGGTTGTTGGTAGCTTTTAACAGGAAGTGCAGTGTGTACTCAACCACAACCCGGTCATGATTGGCAAGGATGAGGCCAGCTCCACTTCCCCCTGCATTGGATGTGCCATCCACATGAAGGACCCAAATCGTCTCGTCAAGTGGTGATTCTGCTTAGTGCTCTGAGGAAGCCTCCTTCGACTCTTCACTCATGCCGATGATTTCGACCAAGAAGTCGATCAACACCTATGCCTTTTAGGATGGCCTCAGATGGTAGGTAATGTCAAACTCACTAAGCTTCAACACCAATTTGGCTAGATGCCTAGACATATTCAGATGGCTGAGAATGGCCCTCAATGGCTGGTCGATTAGGACCGCGATTGGGTGGGCTTAGAAGTATGGCCTGAGACATTGAGCAGACATAATGAGTGCAAAAATTAATTTTTTAGAGTAGGTGTACCTGGTTTCCGCATCCCCGAGGAGTTTGCTTGTTGGTGGGGACACCAGGATCAGACACAGATCACTAGATCCCATATGGTTTACTGATTAGGATTTTTAGAACCTTAGTCATGTGTCACAATTTTGTAACAAAGTAGATTGAGTCCTGTAATAAGTTGAGACTAGTTGATTGTGTCTGATGGGAGGTGGGCGGCTAGGGTTTATGAATGATGATGGTGGGGTGGACTAGGGCAAGGAGATGATGGTGGTTAGCCAAGGTTTGCTTGGAGTTTGGGATGGCTAGGGTTTGATTTGAGGAAGAAAGAACGGGGCGGCTAGGTTGGAAGAAGGCTAGGGTTTAGTCTGAGCCTCACACCCTCTCCCTCACGGAGTGTCAATGCTTAAAAGCACAAAAATAAAAGCAAACACTAAACATTTTTATTCATCAAAGTTATCAATTACAAGGGGGAGGGGGTGGGTATTTATAGATTCACCCAGGTCCCTAGACTTCCTGTCAGACTAGGATTGGGGTGGGTATTTATAGATTCACCCAGGTCCCTAGACTTCCTGTCAGACTAGGATTACAAAGTTGTATAGGCTAAGGAAGCTCAATTCCCTATTGGACTTGGAAAAATTGGATTCCTCTTAGGCTTAGGCGCCTCTTCCTCCTTGGTCTAGGATGCCTCCTCCTCATGGGTCTGGGTGGCAACTCTGGTGGGCTAGGGTGCCAACTTGGTGGGCTTGGCTGGGGTGCTGGGCTGGGGAGGGCGCCAACTCCTTGGACCTTAGACTGGGGCACCAGTTTTTATGGATTGGGGGGGGCACTCCCTTGTGGGCTTGGCAGCATGAAAGGACCCAAGCACAGGGCTTGAGTAGGGGCTCAGGTGCATGAAGTCCAGCTCTGGTTGGGGGGCCTGGTAAATCTTCTCTTGAATGAAAGGACTAAAAATTATAGGACTCGATTGAATTTGATTGGATTTAAAAACAACTGAACTCAACACACTTGACTAAGTGGAATCAACTGGACTCAGTTGTCTCACTTTATTACATGACTCAAACTTTATTACAGGACTCAATGTTTTTTACAGGACTCAAGGGACTCAAAACCCTAATCAAAAATCCATAAAGGGCCCAGCAATCTCTATCTGATTCTAGTGTCTACACCAATTCTCCCGGGGTGGGAGGAACTCGATCCTGTCGAATAAGTGTCCATCCGGCTCTGATATTGCTCCAGCAGGTCTAGGTTAAGGCATTGCAGATCCTCTCGAGAGACCCATGAATCCTTAGATTCCAGTCGACCATGCCAGCGAACCAAATACCATTGATAGCCTTTGTTCAGGGTACTAATGGCTTGGTCATCTGGGATGCGCTCAATCTTTTCTCCTCTCTCAAGCCAATTTGTTGGTGGACACTCTAGGATGGGCTCACTCTCAAGAGAAGGGTTAGGTCCAAAGGGCTCACTGGATATCATTGTTGGCTCCCTATACTCAACTAGGTTTGAGATATTAAAAGTTGAGCTAATGCCTAATTCAGGTGGTAACTCGAGCACATAGGCATTAGATCCCACTTTCTTTATCACTTTGAAGGGTCTAGCTCTATGGGCATATAATTTCTTCACAGTCCCTGGAGGAAACCACTCAAGCCTAAGCCTAATCATTACATAATCTCTCTCAGTAAATTCTTTAACTCTTTTTCAAGAATTAGCTAAGTTTTTATAGATGTCATTGCTCACATTAATCTTTTAACTAATTTCCTTATGCAGATCCCTAACATGCTGTGCAAATGACTCAGCTGACTTAGAGACTCATGCATGTATGGACAAGGGGATTAGGTCTATGGGTTTGCTAGGCTTATAACCATGAACAATCTCGAATGGGCACTTGCCTGTGGACCTATTAACTGAACTGTTGTAGGCAAATTTGACTCTAGGTAACAAAAGGTCCCAATTCTTGGTGTTCTCACCTACAAGACATCTCAACAAATTTTCAAGGCTGCGGTTCACTACTTTGGTCTGGCCATCGGTTTAAGGGTGGTAGGAGGTGAAAAATTTAAGCTTGGTTCCTAACAAGTACCAAAGGGTCTTCCAAAAGAAATTGGTGAAACGGACATCCCTATCAGACACTATGGTTTCAGGAGGGCCATGTAACCTAACCAAATGATCAAGGAAGAGTTGGCCACCTTGGAAGCATCAAAGGTCTGGGAGCAAGGTATGAAATGAGCCATTTTGAAAAACCTATCGACCACTACACAGATTGAATCATGTTTCCTTAAGGTCTTAGGTGTTGACCCCTGGAATGATTTTGATGATAACCAAATATTGGAGCATGCATTTGATTACTGACTATCTTTCAAATGTTCTCAAAGTTTTTGTAGGATATTTTCATTGAACAAACTTCCTTCCTACAACATTGTAGAATGTCAAGTTAATTTTTGTTGAAATTCTATGTAAAGAAGCGCAAAAAAAAATCAATCATGTATTCATTAAAAAGGGCCACTTCTACGTAGTTTTCTAGTTTAATTTTCTCAAGATCAGTCTTTGAAGGATTTGGAAAGTTTTTGAGCTGTTTTGAAGTTACTGGAAGAAGTCTGAAGAAGATTGAATAATTGAGGACCTAAGTCATAAGAACCGACTCAAAACTGGCGAGCCGACTCAAAGTTTGGTATGGCAAGAAGTATTCTGAAACGTAGACATTCAAGCTGACTCGAGTCAGAAGAGCCGACTCGAGCAGAGTTCAATTATGAAGTTCTGAGAATTCGAGCCGACTCGAGGGTATCCGAGCCAACTCATCCAGAGTGAAGTTTCCTTAGATTGACAACTGAGCCAACTTGAGTACTTAAGAGCCGACTCTTCCAGAGTGCTGAAAATCTCAGTTCTGAAGAACTAGCTAGGCGAGCCAATTTGAAATAGAAGAGTCGACTCGACCCATCCAAGCCGACTCGAATGACTATTTCAGGTGAGTAACGGCTAGTTCTAGAACTCTTATTTTGAATCCAAAACAGTCTCCAACGATCATATTTTGAATCCTAACGGTCTACAATGGCTATAACCACTTGAAATCAGTTGGAGGGAGCATTTATAAGTGATTTGAACCACTTTTGGACAAGTGAATGAGAAGTGAATGAAAAGGGAATGAGAAATTAAAGAGCTTTCACTAAACATTCAAAAGAACTTAATAGAGAGTATTCAAAGCAAGCACTCAAGACTTTACTAACTCTTATCAGAATCTTGAGGCATTCATTGAGAAAGTTAAGAAGCCTTGAAGAGCATTCAAAGTGCAATCAAGAGGGCTTCTTAAGTGCTACAACTACAACCATCCGATAACTTTGATTTGTCATATTGTTGCTTTATTCTTCTAACTCTTCATTTGAGTTGTACCAAGTATAGCAAGGGCTATAACTTAGAGTTTGTTAGGTTATTGGTGAGCCTTAAAAACCAAGTATAGTGGGTTATTAGTGATCCCGTTCAAAACTAATTTTGTATTGGATTTTTGGTGAGCCCGGGATAAAACCAAGTTTGGATTTTAGATTGTGAGCCTGTGAAAACAATCCGGCTATATTCCGAGGGTGAATATAATGAAGATTCCAAGTGGTATCTTGGATAGTGGACATAGGAGCAAGGTTGCTCCGAACCACTATAAGTTTGCTAAATTTGTGATTGTGTTTCATGTTCTTACTTGATTCTGCAGTAGTTACTTTAATTCACAGCACGTACCATACTAAGAACTTAAAAAGGAGCACATACTTGCAAAAGTTTTTTAAATACCCAAGTCACCCCCTCTCTTGGGTAAGCCACCTGGGCAACAACTGGTATCAGAGCAGTGTCTCTGAATTTTAATTAGAGTAAAGATTATATGGCAAACCCTATGAGTACTTCTTTGGCCGAAGGCCAATCCACAAATAGACCTCCACTGCTCACAGGCACTAACTACACTTATTGGAAAGCCCGAATGAAAATATATGTTCAAGTTGTAGACTTTTAATTATGGAAGGTCATTCTTAAGGGATCTCAAATACCCATGATAAAGGTTGATAGCGTGGATGTCCCAAAACCTGAAGAGGAATGGGATGAACATGACATAAAAATTGATGAGCTGAACACCAAAGCCATGAACTTGTTATATTATGCTTTGGACACTAATGAGTTTAATCAAATTTCTACTGTTAACTCCGTTATTAATTTTGATAATAAGCAAAATGATTAAGTATAAGTTGAGTACTAATAATTTCTTTGAAGTATATTTTTATAGAAAAAGGTGCTCATCAATTTGAAAAATGTTGGTTGAATGAAGAAGTCCAAATTTAGATGAAAGATCTGCTCAAAGAAGACTTGGATAGTTGAAGATTGCTTAAATGGATACTTGAGTTCAACACAGACTTGCTTCAGCACAAGTTCAACTGTTTATGTGAATATCTCAGTGAAGTGTCGACTCAAAGTGTCGACACATGACACCAAGTATCGACACATGACAGTGAAGTATCGACTCAAGCCGGTATGCAAAGAAAGTTTCAGATGGCACGGTTGAAGTGTCAGCACATGGACTTGAAGTATCGACTCAAAATGTCAACACATGGATCAGCTCATCGCCTGAGATTTTTTGGTCACAAAATTTACCGAAGTTGAAGATCTCGCTAAAGTGTCGACATATGGATGCTAAATGTCAACTCAAAGTGTCGACTCACTTGAAGAAGTGTCGACACATCTGAGATTTCTAGAAAGCTACATTGAAGACTTTTGAATTAGGTGTCGACTCAAGGAGTTCAAGTGTCGACCTGAAGTATGACTTACAGCCTGAAGTGTCGACACATGGAGTTCTGAGAATAGTAACGGCTAGTTTTTCAAACACAGAACTCATCCTTCTTGGCTCCCAATGGCTAGTTTTTCATGACTAATGGCTAGAAACCAGATTTGAGTCCTTGGAAAGGTATATATATGGTTCAAATCAAATCAAAATAAGAGAGATTGAAAAAAGAAGAATAAAAGAGAAAGAAAAGAGAGCATTCACTCCTATTCATTGAGTAATTAAAGAGGCTTCATCAAGTTGAATTCATCACAACAACGAGCTTCAAAGAGATACCCGCTTTTTATTAGAAAGCTTTTATTGTTTCTTTACTTCAAAACTATATTTGTTGTAAGGGTTCTTGGTTAGCCTATTGCAAAACCAAGGGAGGTTATTGGTGAGCCTTTGAAAACTAATTAGGTTCTTGGTTAGCCCGCGAAACCAAGGAAGGTTGGTGGCGAGCCTTAAAACTATTTAGGTTATTGGTTAGCACATAAAACTAAGTGAGGTTTTGACTTATGAGCCTTGTGAAAATAAGTCGGGTTTTGATTAGTGAGCCTGGAAAACTAATCGGCTATAATCAGTTGAGATTATAGTGAATTCTCAAGGAGATCTTGGAGAGTGGATGTAGATGCATTGGATAGCACTGAACCACTATACTTCTTTGTATTTGTGATTGCTTGTCTCTTCCATTTGCTCTTATTTTTATTGCTTTATATTTTCGCTGCATATTTACTTAAGAGCACTTCATTTGCATTCATATTGTTGGATTGGATCACACACTCTTGCATTCCATCAAGTAATTTTTTAGAGATCCAATTCACCCCCCTTGGGTTGCTTACTGGGCAACAAGTGGTATCAGAGCCCTGTTCTTAGCTTATAGGTCTAATCATCTTGAGTAAAGATCTATGGCTGCCCCTATTGGTACTAATGTAGTTGAGGGACAAGCCTTAAATAGACCTCCATTTTTTAATGGATCAAATTATACTTATTAGAAAACTAGAATGAGAATATACATGCATTCTATTGATTACAACTTATGAAAAGTAGTTGATAAAGGTCCACATATTCTTTCGATTGTGGTTAATGGTGTTTCCATCCCAAAGCTCGAAGAGGATTGGGATGAAAATGATATTAAACAATCCGAGATTAATGCGAAAGCAATGAATCTCCTCTATTATGCATTAGATCCTAGTAAATTCAATAAGATATCTACTTGCACATCCGCCAAGGAAATATGGGATACACTTGAAGTTACCCATGAGGGTACCGATCAAGTAAAAAAAACTAAAGTGAACATGTTAGTGCACACATATGAAATGTTCTGAATGGAACCTAATGAGTCTATCACTGATATGTACACTAGATTTATAAATATTGTAAATAGAATAAGAAGTTTAGGAAAAATAATGTCTAATGCTGATCTTGTCAACAAAATCCTCAGGTCACTTCCAACATCATGGGACCCGAAGGTGACTGCCATCCAAGAAGCTAAAGATATTGACAAGCTACCTTTGGAGCAGCTGGTAGGATCGCTCATGACTTATGAGCTGAATTTGAAGCAGAAATCTATGGATATGGATAAGAAGAAAAAGGGGATTGCATTCAAATCTACCATACAAGAAGAATCCTCAATTGATGAATCCAAAAAAGAAGAAGAAGATAAAAGTGAAGAAGCACTTCTTGCAAGAAAATTTAGAAGGTTCATGAAGAGAAGAAAGTTTTCTTACAAGAAGAAGTTTCAATCAACTAAAGAGAAGGGAAAAGAGAAAGAAAAGGAAAAGGAAAAGGAAAAGGAGAAGGAGATACCTACTTGCTTCGAGTATAAGAAGCCGGGACACTATAAATTCAACTGCCCTCTCCTAAAGAAGTCAAGGAAGAAGCTAAGGAAGAAAGCAATGATGGCTACTTGGAGTGATAGTGAGGATTCCAGTTCAGAAAAAGAACAAGCTAAAATTGCAAACCTATGTCTCACGGCACATCAAGAGCAAGAAGAGGTAACTTCTGATACAGAAATAGATTTTACATTTGTTGAATTAAGAAATGCTTTTGATGAACTAATGCATGATTATAAATTAATTTTATCCAAAAATAGAAAATTGAAAAAGCATGCAAATAGTTTTTCACATGAAAATAATTCTTTATTAAATGAAGTTAGTAATTTGAAAATTAAACTAGATATTTTAGAAAAGAAAAATAATGCTCTAACAATGAAAAATGAAGTTTTAAAAAGACCCAAAGCTATTATTTCAAATGGTGATCTTTTGGAGAAAAATAAGGATTTAGAATTAGAGAATGAAAAGTACAAAAATGAGCTTGACAAAATAAAACTTTTTGTTGAAAAGTTTACCTATAGCTCAGAAAAATTAAATCTTCTTTTAAACAGCCAAAGAGCAGTCTTTAACAAAGCTGGATTAGGTTATAGATCCCAAAGATAACAAAAGTATTTCAAAAACTTTTTTGGACCTACATCATCTAGTATTACATGTTTTTCATGCAAAAAACAATATCATAAATATTTTCAATGTAATATGAGAAAAATTAATATTCATGGAGAAGTTTGGGTTCCAAAAGGAACCAATTTAAGTGCTAATCCTAAAAGACCCAAGTTGGCTTGGGTACCTAAAAACAAAGCTTGATTTGTATTGTAGGTGTGTTTTGCAATCAAGAAAAATAAAAGACTTTGGTGTCTTGATAGTGGTTGCTCAAGATACATGACTGGAGATGTGAAGCAATTTACCTCTCTTGAAGCAATGAATGGAGGGAGTGTGACCTTCAGGAATAATGGTAAAGGAAAAATCATTGGTATAGATAAGGTTCACATTACTCCTTCTACTTGTATTAGCAATGTACTTTTAGTTGAAGGTTTGAAGCATAATCTTTTAAGTATTAGTCAGTTTTGCAATAAAGGTTTTCAAGTTGTTTTGAAATCATCTTATTGCATGATTGCTAGTCCTGATAAAAATGGAGTACAATTCATTGAAAAAAGGCATGGTAATATTTATTTGGTAGATTTAGATAATCTATCTTTACCTAATGGAGAATGCCTAGTTGCAATGAATTCTACTAAAGAGAGGCTAGTTGGCTTTGGCATAGAAGACTAGGTCTAGCTAGTATGTATTAACTTTCAAAGCTTTGCAAAAAGAATTTACTAAGAGATTTACCAGAACTTAGTTTTGAAAAAGATAGAGTTTGCCAAGCATGTCAATTTGGAAAATAAGTTAAAACTTCTTTCAAACCTAAAGGTTTTGTTACTACTAGTAGGCCACTAGAACTACTTCATATGGATCTCTTTGGATCAACTAGAAATCCAGTCTAGGAAGCAAGAGATATGGATTGGTTATAGTGGATAATTTTTCAAGATTTATTTGGATTTTTCTTTCTTGCACATAAAGATGAATCATTTTCTGTATTTGTAAAGTTTTATTAAAAAGTTTCAAATAAAAAAGGTGTTTTAGTTATTTGCATATGTAGTGATCATGGTTCTAAATTTGAAAATCAAGATTTTGAAAGTTTTTGTAATGAGAAAGGAATTGAACATAATTTTTCTGTACCTAGAAAACCTCAGTAGAATGGGGTAGTAGAAAGAAAAAATCATATTTTAGAAGAAATAGCATGCACTATGCTTTGTGAAAATGATTTACCAAGATATTTTTTGGTTGAAGCTATTAATACTGCATGTTATATTTTGAATTGAGTCTTAATCCACCCTATTTTGAAGAAAACTCCTTATGAACTTTAGAATAAAAAAAAACAACTTTAAAATATTTTTGAGTTTTTAGTTGTCAATGTTTTATCTTAAATAATGGAAAAGAAAATCTTAAAAAATTTGATGCAAAGTCTGATGAAGGTATCTTTCTAGGATACTTTACATCAAGCAGGACGTACAGAGTTTTTAATAAAAAAATCCTAGTTGTAGAGAAGTTTGTACATGTTATTTTTGAAGAATCTACTAATAAATCCTCGAGAAAAGATGATACTTCTGATGCATGTGCAGGTACTGATAAGCTTCAAAACTTGACATTGAATGATCAACCCTCTCAGCAAAGCGAAGAAAATCAAGATAAAGATGAAAAATGTGAAGACACTCCAAAGCACCAAGATCTATCTAAGGAGTGGAGGTATGCTCATGGACATCCTAAGGAATTAATCTTAGGTGATCTATCTAAAGGGGTAGGAACTCGAGCTTCAATTAGAAATGAATGTGATTATATAGCTTTTGTTTCTCAAGTAGAGCCTAAATATTTTGAAGATGCTAAAAAAGACCCTAACTGGATAAATGCTATGCAAGATGAATTAATTCAGTTTGATAAAAATAATGTTTGGACATTAATAGAAAGACCATCTAATGTTTCTATTATTGGCACTAAATGGGTGTTTAGGAATAAGTTAGATGAAAATGAAATTATTGTTAGAAATAAAGTTAGGCTAGTTGCCAAAGACTATAATCAGGAGGAAGGAATTGATTTTGATGAAACTTTTGCTCCTGTTACTAGACTTGAGGCAATTAGATTACTACTAGCATTTGCTTGTTTCATGAATTTCAAATTCTTTCAAATGGATGTTAAAAGTGCTTTTCTAAATTGTTTCATAACAAAATAAGTTTTTGTTGAACAACCATCTGGATTTGAAAATCATGCACATCTTGATTATGTTTTTAAATTGCACAAGGCACTTTATGGTTTAAAGTAAGCACCCCGAGCATGGTATGAAAGACTCAGCAAATTTCTGATTGAAAATGAATTTTTTAGAGACCATATTGATAAAACTTTATTTCTAAAGAAGAAAATTAATGATTTATTAGTAGTGCAAATCTATGTTGATGATAATATTTTTGGTGCTACTAATGAAATTCTTTGTCAAGAGTTTGCTAAGCTAATACAGGGTGAGTTCGAGATGAGTATGATGGGAGAACTTAATTTCTTTCTCAGACTCCAAATCAAGCAAACTAAAGATGGAATCTTCATCAACCAAGCTAAATATACAAGAGAAATTCTAAAAAAGTTTGGGATGGAGACTACTAAGTCAATAGGTACACCTATGAGCCCCTCCTGTAAACTTGATAAAGATGAGCATGGCAAATCGGTAGATCAAAAATTATACAGAGGTATGATTGGCTCTTTATTGTACTTAACTGCTAGTAGACCAGATATAATGTTCAATGTATGCATGTGTGCTAGATATCAGTTTGAACCTAAGGAATCACATCTATTGGCTATTAAGCGCATTATTAGATATCTGTCTGGTATAATTGATATTGGCTTATGGTATTCTAGAGATTCATCTGCTGAATTAATTGAATATTCTGATGATGATTTTGCTGGATATAAATTAGATAGAAAAAGTACTAGTATAACTAGCCAATTTCTTGGAGTTAACTTAATCTCCTGGTTTAGCAAGAAACAAACTTCAGTTGCACTATCCACAACTGAAGCTGAGTATATTGCAGCAGGAAGTTGTTGTGCTCAAATCTTGTGGATTAAGCAACAACTTGAAGATTTTGGAATCAAGTTAACCAGTATACCTATAAAATATGATAATACCAGTGCTATTTGCTTGACTAAAAATCCTGTTCAACATTCTAGAAGTAAACACATTGAAATTAGACATCATTTTATTAGAGATCATATTGAAAATAATGATGTTGTGCTTGAATTTATTTGTACTGAATTGCAATTAGCTGATATTTTAACTAAACCTTTTCAAGAAGATCGATTTTGTATGATTAGAAGAGAACTCGGGATCATTAATCCTTTTGATTGAGAATTTTTTTCTCTTTGACCAATAAAAGGTCAAATTTGACATCAATCATATTCAATTATCTTTAATTTCATTGAATTTTCAGTGATTTTGATCTGCCTATCATTTTCTGGTTTTTCGATTTTAAGTCGTTGTGTCGACACCTTTATGAGTCGACACCTTCATGTGTCAACACATGGACCTGTGTCGTGAGTCGACACATAAATGGCAGAAGACCGAGAATAAAGACCGTCTCATTCATTTTCTTTGGCATTTTCCTCTCAAATTAGTGCCAACACATGCCCTAGAACAGTTCCAACCATTGTTTCCCTCCAAATCTCGCCAAAAACCACCTCAAATTCCCGTTCTAGACAATTTTTGGTTCGGTTTTGCTACTTTTCTCCTTTGGATTTTCCGTTTTGGGCCATTGAAATCCTAGTTCCCTCTTTTTAGTGTTCAATCCATGATTTAGAGGAATGGAACCTAGAAAGCAGGTTGTCCATCACCCTCGACCATCCAATCAGGAAGAAAAGAAAAGAACCAAAGCAAGACATGAAGCTAGAGCTCCATATCCACCTGTTCGACCACTATTCACTACTTCTAGTCGGATGAGCTCGAAGACAGTTGTTGGAGGATGCCATGTGGATTTTGATTTTGTCGATCAGCAGCATTTCAGGATAGGTCAGTGGATTAGAGATGATGATCTGACATCATTCTGTTCTCTGAGTGAGAGATACTACCCAGGGCTCATACAAGAGTTCTACAGATCTTTAGCTCATGGGAGTGATGGTTGGCTGCTTAGGTCAGAGGCAGGGATATCCCCGTGACTTCAGAGATATTAAGCAGGGTATGGGATATTCCTATGACTGGTTCAGTAGTTGATAGTTTGATTGACATAGTGAGTGGACTCCAGTGCATATTTGAGTCAAATATTTTGCTTGAGGGAGCCACTATTCCTGCATCCCAACTCTCTGCTGAGATGAGACTTCTACATTATATTATCGCCCGGATTCTTCTATTGAAGACCGACCATTTTGATTATATCATAGAGAGAGAGCTGCTCGTCATGGTCTCTTTGGTACAACACACACCCGTTTGCCTTCCCATGCACATGATACATCAGATGACGGAGGCTTCGACTAGTTAGAGACTTTGTTTGCCCTACGAGATGGGGTTGACAATGCTATTCATAGAGTATGGTGTGAGCTTTGATGATAAACCCTTTCGGATGCTTCTATATACTGATGTCTATGACATCAGGTCATTACATCGAATGGGATATCAGCTGTTTAGAGGCCAGTGGAGATGCAAAGTATCTAGACAGGCCGATGACAAAGATGAGGATGCTGTTGAGGAGGAGCGTATATTCTCTGGCGAGGCACCTCTTCCAGAGATTCAGCCTGAGCCAGCAGCGCAGTCAGAGTCTGCTTCTCAGTCTGAGCCTACACCACAGCCTCAGCCAGCTCAGTCAGATGCTCCAACAGCTTCAAAGAGTCTATTGGACAGAGTCAGTCGCATAGAGACAGATATCATGATTGTTCGACAGTGACTTGACAGTTTTATCATGGAGATGAGAGACAGCCACAGAGGATTGAGTGATGGCATCTTCGCTATTTTATCTGCACTATCCAGACTCTCTTCTCAGAATGTTCTAGTTTCTACTCCAGCTCCACCTGCCCCAGCACCAGCGATGGATGATAGTGATGATGGTGATGATGAGGAGACTAACTCTAATGGTTTTGACTTTCCAGACTTAATGTCAGAGCCAGTAGCAGAGGTGATAGCAGACTTGCCTAGGAGTCCCATTTGAGATCCTTCCAGTTCATCCATTCAGATTCCTGTTATGTCCCCTCCACCATCTAGATCTAATGATCATACTGCTATACCTATTCTTTCACCTGTTATTGATTCACCTATCATTGATACCCCCATCATTGATACTCCTACTGTTGACTCACCGATTATAGATACACCTATTGATTCTTCAGCTGATACGCCTATCATTGATACGCCTATCATTTCTTCAACGATACACTGATTCTTGATTCACCTATAGATGATACACCTATAGTTCATACATCCTCTCTTATCCGAGAGCTAGGTTTTTACACACATGGTTTTAATTATCTTGATTCAGGTCCATCATTTGATCGTAGACCACATTCGACAGTTGTAGAGACTATCGCTCCGATCTGCTCTGTTCCTGTTGATGACATAGCCTCCACCTCTTCTGCTTCATCTAGAGGTAGGACATATGTTCGATGTAAAGGACGTGGTCGTTGTACTCCTTCGCGACCGACCAGGATCCATCTTCGTGATCTCAGATCGATGTGGCCCTGAGCTCGTGCTTTCACTGACACTGGACCGATTGAGATCAGATCTTCTTCAAAGGATAAGGATGAGGATTAGGATACCTTTTATGTTTAGTCAGCTTACTTTTCTACACTTTTTATATGTTTTGATGTTCTCTTTATGTACAAATTCTGACATTGTATGAAATCTTATGTTGTACTGGTATCATGTTATGATTCAAATGAATGAAATGCATCAATTTCCTTCATACTTCATTGTCTTCATTTATGAATGATTGAATGAATTATTATGTTATACTTCAATGTTTTATCTTGAATGACTTACTTATTCTTCCTTCCTTCCTTTTTAATGATAACAAAAAGGGGGAGTAATAAGACTAAAATATAAATGTGTAAATTCCTTTGATTCCTTTATGTTTGAAAAATTGAAAACTCTTTTGAAATTTGTTTGAGCTTGAGTTGAAAATTCTTTGAAAAATTCATTAAGGGGGAGCAATAATTCCTTTGTATTGAAAATCAATTTTGAATTGAATTTCATGTCAAATATTTTTTTTAAATGTTTAAAAAGATGTTTACAAATTCTTTTACGAATCATCTATTCAGGGAAAGTCTAGTCTATTACTGAATTTGTCTCTCCTGAACATGTTTTCTTTTAGAGTATCACGATACATGAATTTATCTCTTATATATTCCAAGCTCTGATACTCTTAGCCATTATAATGCTTTTACTCTGATACATCTTTTCAATATTGCAATTATTCTGATACACCTATTGTAATTAGCTCTTCGCACCTTGAAAATTTCTTTTGAAAGCTTTTTATGCAATTTATACTTAAAGGTTTTGTCATCATCAAAAAGGAGGAGATTGTTGACTCCGTTATTGATTTTGATGATAAGCAAAATAGTTAAGTATAAGTTGAGAACTAATGATTTCTTTGAAGTGTGTTTTTATAGAAAAAGGTGCTCATCAATTTGAAAAATGTTGATTAACTGAAGAAGTCCAAATTTAGATGAAAGATCTGCTCAAAAAAGACTTGGATAGTTAAAGATTGCTTGAATGGATACTTGAGTTCAACACAGACTTGATTCAGCATAAGTTTAACTGTTTATGTGAAGATCTTAGTGAAGTTTCGACTCAAAGTGTCGACACATGACACCAAGTATCGACACATGACAGTGAAGTGTTGACTCAAGCTGGTACACAAAGAAAGTTTCAGATGGCATGGCTGAAGTGTCAGCACATGGACTTGAAGTGTCGACTCAGTGTCGACACATGGATTAGCTCATCGCCTGAGATTTTTTGGTCACAGAACTTGCTGAAGTTGAAGATCTGGCTGAAGTGTCAACACATTGATACTAAGTATCGACTCAAAGTGTCGACTCACCTGAAGAAGTATCGACATATCTGAGATTTCCAGAAAGCTACATTGAAGACTTTTAAATTAGGTGTCGACTCAAGAAGTTCAAGTGTCAACCTGAAGTGTCGACTCATAGCCTAAAGTGTCGACACATGGAGTTCTGGAAATAGTAACGGCTAGTTTTTCAAACACAGAACTCGTCCTTCTTGGCTCTCAATGGCTAGTTTTTTGTATCTAACGGTTAGAAACTAGATTTGAGGCCTTGGAAAGGTATATATATGGTTCAAATCAAATCAAAATGAGAGATTGAAAAAAGAAGAACAAAAGAGAAAGAAAAGAGAGCATTCACTCCTATTCATTGAGTTCAACCACTTCCAAGCTAGAAGAAGCCTTCAAGCATTCAAGAGCCTTCAAGAGCATTAAAGATCAAGCATTATTGCATAATTAAATAGGCTTCATCAAGTTGAAAGCATCACAACAATGAGCTTTAAAAAGATACCCGCTTTTTATTAGAAAGCTTTTATTGTTTCTTTACTTCAAAACTATATTTGTTATAAGGCAAAACTAATGGAGGTTATTGGTGAGCCTTTGAAAATCAATTAGGTTCTTAGTTAGCCCGCAAAAAATATGGTATCTGGATAGCGGCTATTCAAGACATATGACGGGTGATAAGGATCAATTCATCACCCTAGAGATGAAGGATGGAGGAATGGTCACTTTTAGTGACAATGGTAAGGGAAAAATAATTAGCATCGATAAGATCAAAATAACCCCTTTTACATTCATTGAAAATGTAATGCTAGTTAACAAATTGAAGCACAATTTGCTAAGTATTAGTTAATTATGTGATAGAGTCTTCAAGGTTATCTTTGAATCATCTATGTGTATTGTAACTAACTCACTTGAATCTAGCACAAAGCTCATTGGTCATAGACTTGGAAACATATATGTGGTAGATTTGAATGATCTAGCCATGTCTAGTAGTACAAGTCTTATCGCAATGAATGCTAAAACAAAAGAGTCTAGCTTACTTTGGCATAAAAGATTAGGTCATGCTAGCATGCATACAATTGCTAAATTGATTTCCAAAGATCTAGTTAGAGGTTTACATAAATTCAAAGTTGATTATGAACATATTTGTGATGCATGCCAACTAGGTAAACAAACTAGGGGGACTTTTAAATCAAAAAATATGGCTTCAACTTCTAGACCTCTTGAACTTGATGGGGACATTATCAGCACGGATCCCGGAGCGAGCACGAATCTTGGAGCTGCACGAATCTCGAAGCATATCCAGAATAAATTTAGGATTTATCTTTTTATTTAAAATTTGAATTAGGATTTGGTTGATTATGATTGAGATATAGATAGGCTTATCTTATCCTATCTTGTATTTGAATTTGAATCATCTCTATATTTTTATCCTGTATTCAAATTCAAATGAGGGTTGGACAGGTCTATAAATACCATCCTCGGTCCTTTATAAAAAAGTAGTTTTTGGAGAAAAAAATTTGAGTTTTTAAAAGAGTGATTCTTCTTGCCTTCGAGCATGGGTGTAAGGTCCTAATTATCCCCCTTCCCAACCCATTTTCTTTAACCCCTCATAACCTTTGAGATTCAACCTAGAACCTCCAAGTATCGAGGAGTGTGTAATGCCTTAGAGGTGAGAGGTCTCTTCGTTAGGATGAGTCCCAAAGTCCATGAGATTCAAATTCCTATCTTCCATCTCCATTCCTTCGCCATCTATAAAAAAAATTCAAAAAAAAAAAAAAAATAGTATTCTAATCTAGGTGACTTTTAGGCTCACCAACATTCCATCCATCTGTCCTCCATCAATTTTAGTATCAGAGTCCAGATTAATTAGGGTATTATCATCTTCCTTCCTTCCCCGATCCCACCATTCTTTCTCTTCCACGTCCTTGTTACACTACCGTCCTGTTTGGCCACCACCAAGCCAGATCCACCGCTCCACCGTCCCCAACGTCTCTACCTCCTCCCTGATGACGTGACTACCACCTCCGCCTAGACCGAGCTACCCCCTCTTTGCCTTCCGTGAAACCCTATCTCTGCACGTGAAGTCTCCATAGCCCGTGAAATCTCCACAGCCATTCAAACCTCTGGCCTCGCTACCTCCCGATCTAAACGGCGACGCCCTTTTGCCATCTCCATGATGCCCAACTCCCCACCCCGCCTCCCTATTGCTACGCTGCACCTCCACTCACCAGCGAACAGAAATCCCTCCACCTCCTTCCTCCTCATTATCTGCATACCCACCGATAGCCAGACCCCACCCCTAAATCCTAACTCTAATTCCCAATACCTAACAACAAGAACAAGATAGAGGAAGGATGAGTTTAGGAGAAGAGATGCCTTCTCGGTCCTTTGTGAACCTTTTGGAGCTAGCCATTGCCGACTCCAACTTCCCGTCGCCGCCCTGCCATCCGGCCCGCCTCCCATGCATCATGGTGGACCCCGGCATCCTCTCCTCAACCGGTGCCGCCGCTAATGACTTCTCGTCGGCGTCGCCTTCACTGCCGCCGAGGTGCCGGATCATCGTAGCCTACCACCTCCCCCTCCACGCAACCCCCTACCCCGCCTCTCCCTCCGGCTGGTCCTTCTCCTATGACCTGTTGGGAATTGTGTCCCAAAGCCAATCGCCTGGGTTGTAGGTGGTTGAGCTTAATATTGTACTCTTTCTTTGAATTAATAAAATATTATTTTTGGCAGCTCATCACATATTATATTTCTCTGAAATGAACTCTTTCCATGTGATGAAGTCCTTAGGACTACACTGACTTCGATACAGAGAGGATGTATCGAGTGGTCCTTAAACCCTGTTCACAACTAAAGGATATATTATACTGGACGGCAATATATCAAGTATAGGTTGTTGTAGTTCACATCGTTTGGTTGTCCTCTTGACCAAATGAGTGTGGTGACACTGATGTGATCTGCAAGTGGGATATGTGATATCTTATTGAACGTGACTCCGTGCAGCTCCTTTCTACCAAAGGGAGACTCATGATTGGATAGGGTATATGTGTCCCTCCGACCTGAGGTCATCACAGTAGCTTGCAAGCAACTCCCTGAATTTTTTGGTACCGGACTACCCGGATTTTTAATCCGATGATGGAAGGTTTCTAGGTACAGGCAAGTACTTATGGAGCAGTGATGAACCAAGATGGACTTGACCTGTCCAAACAGTTTGGATTGAATATTCGCAGTATCTCAATTTAGCAAATCCTCGACCGGGGTAGCCCTAGTGAAGAGTCACTGGGCTTGCAAGGTTGAGACACGTAGTCGACTGACTCAGTCTGGGTTGGCAGCCCAATCTCAGTCGTCCTGAGCATTAGAGGTCAAAGGGACGAATTATACGGTAACCATATGCCAGAGGTTCGATAATTTGCTCCCGCATCTTCGACCTATCCGGACACCGGGACCCATTGCTAGATGGTTTCCTATGCTGGTACTAGAATTGTTCTAGTGCTACCGTTTAGGTTCGAACCTATGAGGTCACACGCCACAGAGGAATACTCTCTGATCCGGATACCGATTACGATTGGAAATCATCTCGATTTTATGATCACAGTATTTTTTAGCACTCTTTTCCCCGTCTTGCCCTTGTCTGTGTCAACCAGAAATTGTTCAAGGCTGACCAGGACTGTGCCAAGTTTTTTCTGGATCAGTTTTGAACTGATTCGGAGATCGTTTCGGCCTTTAATTGGTTGTGAACCAATTGAACCAATTTTTTGGGCTTGAACCAATTCAATTGGATTGAACCAAATGGTTAATTGAACCAATGGGATTGAACCGGTTTTGAATCGGTGATCAATTTGTTCTCCCAGCCATTTTACATGGTAAAACGCTGGCTCCCAAACATCCAAAGAAAGGCCAAACGACCGTAGAGAAGCTGGGCGTCGTCTCTTCCTCTCCTCCACCGGATGAATTTAACCTTGTTTATGGCTGGTTAAATGGGTTGTTACCGGTTGCTATCGCTTGATCTCCCGAACTCCCTGCCCTTTCCTCTCCCTGCTGCCTTTAAATACCACTGCAGTCCCCTAGTTCATGGTGATATAAAAAAAAAACTGGGCGCTGAATTTTTCTGCAAGGCTGAAAACGCTGAGATTGTTCTTCCCTTTGAGAGCTTCCATCTTCCATTCCACCGGTAACTTAGAGGCCTGGTTTTGGTGAGAGATTGGGAGAGAAAAGGTCCTTGATTCCCTTCTTGGTTAGTGCTCAATCCATGGAAGAATTTTGGTTTTGGAGAAAACCAATTTCAGAATAGTGTTCTGCCTTCTTCCACCCTCCCACCGTTCCAAGGTTTCCGGCGACTAGCATCACGTGAGAGGCTGGATCAGAGGATCCCCAGGCGTGTCCCCCCTCTAGAGGGTGTACCCATGAGCACCTGAGAGCCGTTGGAACCTCCATTGCTGCTGCTTTTCCTTCTTTTTTTTTTGGTTGCAGATTTTCTCTTGAAGCTCTTGGGAAGAGAGGAAGAGAACGATCAAAAGCTCTCTTTTGAAGCAAGAAAATCCCTAGCTATTGGTGAAGAAGAGACCAATGATTGGCCATTTGTAGTTGGCCATTGTTGCTGTTGAAGCAAAGAAGAAATCCACGTTTCAACTGGCTGCTGGAAGAAGAAGACTGGAATTACTTTATTCCAGTTATCCCAGCTATTCCAGATTTATCCCAGAGTTATTCCAGCCGGAATAAGGTATGAAAAAATTATTTTTTAATCATGCATGAATAGAATTTTTAATTCAATTCTTTTTTATAAATATTTCATATCATAATACATGCCTTCATGCAACTAGAATAGATTAGTTTCTAGGCGGAGCAGTTTTCCGTTGCGCAAATTTTTAAAAAAAGTTTTAAAATCCATTCTGCTCCCGTAGCTGTTTGCATGCCTAGTGTAGGATCATGTCAAACCACCTGCACCGTTTTCTTTCACGACCACGATGCCCTGGTCCTCCAGCTCCATTCCCCTCCCCGCCGGCGTCGATGTCCTCCACGTCGGCACCCTCCATGGCCTCCCCGACAGCCTCAACCCCGCCTCGACGCCGTCGTCGCCCGCCTCAATATGCAGGCCAAGATGCAAACCATCGACAAGTACATGGCCTCCATCGTCAAGGCCCTCGACGCCTCCCTCGCCACCGCCGCTCCAACTCCTCTACTCTCCCTGCTTCCCGCCACCTGCAGCTGCCGATGACATCGATGAACAAAAGCCCTTAACAATGGATCCTCTTCGTCGCCCCCCTCCTTGTCCGCGTCCTCCATCTTCCACCCGGTCCAGCACCCCTCGGTTGCCTCACCCCGTCGGATCTGCCATTCTCTGGTTTGTCCGATCCGCCGATCCCATTGCTACTCACCATCGATCGGATAGCCCTTGAGCACGACCTCTCGAGGACTCTTCCAGCCATGGTGATGATGCGGGTGCTCTCAGAAGGAGTAGGACATCCAGATGATGCTTGTCGCCGAAGTCCATCTTGGCACCAAGAACTGTGACTTCTAGATGGAGCGCTACGTCTTTAAGCGACGATCCGACGGTATCTTCATCATCAACCTTGGTAAAACTTGGGAGAAACTTCAGCTAGCAGCTAGGGTCATCGTTGCCATTGAAAATCCTCAGGACATTATTGTCCAATCTGCAAGGCCATATGGTCAGACAGCTGTTCTGAAGTTTGCTCAGTACACAGGTGCTCATGCCATTGCTGGGAGGCACACCCCTGGAACCTTCACCAATTAGCTTCAGACATCCTTTTGTGAGCCATGTCTTTTAATCCTCACTGATCCTAGAAACGATCATCAGCCTATCAAGGAATCTGCTTTGGGAAATTTTTCAACCATTGCCTTCTGTGACACTGATTCTCCAATGCGATATGTTGATATTGAAATTCCTGCAAACAACAAAGGGAAAGGCTGCCTCTACTTGTTGTTGGCTAGGATGGTTCTCCAGATGCATGGCACTATTGCTCCTGGGTACAAATGGGAAGTGATGGTCAATTTATTTTTCTACAGGGATCCTGAGGAAGCTAAGGAACAAGAAGAGAAAGCACTGTCTTATCTACCAATGAACCTTGGATTCTCAAAGATCTTAGCATTCATCTTTAAAAAAATATTTTAGCCAATGAATCATTGGAAGCTAAACAGGGAAAAGAAACATTGACATTCAATACATAGACAACTTCAAGTCATCAAGCTTGGAAACCTGCTTCAGGGCTCAAGGCCAAATCATTGTTAGAAATTTAAAACAGATCAAGTGAGCATGGCTGTTGAGGTTCATTGATGAATAAGCTGGAGCCCAAGGATATCTGGAATTGTCCAAGATCTTCAGAGTAGCATCGAGTCTAACTCAATAGAGTCGAGTTCTCCCCACCTCAAGAGAATGATGGGGACATTGTCAGCACGGATCTCGGAGCAAGCATGAATCTTGGAGTTGCACGAATCTCGAAGCATATCCAGAATAAATTTAGGATTTATCTTTTTATTTAAAATTTGAATTAGGAGTTGGTTGGTTAGGATTGAGATATGGATAGGCTTATCTTATCCTATCTTGTATTTGAATTTAAATCATCTCTATCTTTTTATCCTGTATTCAAATTCAAATGAAAGTTTGACAGGTCTATAAATTCTACCCTCAGTCCTTTGTAAAAAAAATAATTTTTGGAGAAAAAATTTAAGTTTTTAGAAGAGTGATTCTTCTTGACTTCGCCTTCGGGTATGGGCATGAGGCCCTAGTTATCCCCCTTCCCAACCCATTTTCTTTCTTTAACCCTTCATGACCTTTGAGATTCAACCTAGCGCCTCCAAGTATCGAGAAGAGTGTAATGCCTTAGAGGTGAGAGGTTTCTTCGTTAGGATGAGTCCCAAAGTCCATGAGATTCAAATCCCTATCTTCCATCCCCACTATTCCTTTGCCATCCCTAAAAAAAATGGTACCCTGATCTAGGCGACTTCTAGGCTCACCAACTATCCACCCATCTGTCCCCCATCAGAGCTAGTACACATGGACCTATTTGGACCAACTAGGACTACAAGCCTAGGTGGTATGAAATATGGACTCGTGATAGTAGATGATTTTTTGAGATTTACTTGGATTTTATTTATTGCACACAAAGATGAAGCATTTAAAATTTTTCAAAAATTTCACAAAAAGGTTTCAAATCAGAAAAATCTTTCAATTATTTCAATAAAAAGTGATCACGGCACAGAATATGAAAATCAAAATTTTGATGATTATTGCACTGAGCACAACATTGATCATAACTTCTCCATTCCTAGAACACCATAGCAAAATGGTATTGTAGAGAAGAAGAATAGGACTTTGAAAAAGATGGCCCGAACAATATTATGTGAAGGCAATCTTCCAAAGTACTTTTGGACAGAAGCAGTGAACACTGCTTGCTACATTTTAAATCATATTTTGATAAGACCGATTTTGAAGAAAATCCCCTATGAACTTTGGAATGACAAAAAGCCTAACATTCATTACCTTCATGTTTTTGGTTGTAAATGCTTTATGTTAAACAATGGAAATGATAACCTAGAAAAGTTTGATGCTAAATCTGATAAAATTATTTTTCTTGGATATTCAATCAATAGCAAAGCTTATATAGTGTTTAACAAAGGAATATTAACAGTAGAAGAATCTGTTCATGTTAACTTTGATGAATCTAACCCCTCACCTTCTAGAAAAGAAGAGTGTATAGACAATGATGCAGGTATACTTGATCAAGAAATGGAATATATGAGCTTGAAAGACAAACCAACTCAAGAAGGAGAAGAAATGGTAAGTAGAGATCATGGTGATCTACCAAAGGAATGGAGGTATATAACTTCACATCCTAGAGATTTAATTATAGGTGATCCCTAACAAGGTGTTAGGACTAGGTCTTCACTTAGAGAAGCACATGACTATCTAGCTTTTGTCTCACAAGTAGAGCCATATAATATAGAAGAGGCTGAAAATGACCCTAATTGGATGATGGCTATGCATGAAGAAAATCAATTTGAAAAAAATAATGTATGGATCTTAGTAAATAGACCCTCGGACCATCCAGTAATAGGAACCAAATGGATTTATAGGAATAAGTTAGATGAACAAGAAAAAGTAATTAGAAATAAAACAAGATTAGTGGCAAAAGATTATAATCAGAAAGAAAGAATAGATTTTGATGAGACCTATGCACCCGTAGCAAGATTAGAAGTCATTAGATTATTACTTTCATTTGCTTGCTACATGAATTTCAAATTATTTCAAATGGATGTAAAGAGTGCATTTTTGAATGATTTTATATCTGATAAAGTTTTTGTAGAACAACCACTAGGTTTTGAAAGTCATACTTTTCCAAATCATGTTTTCAAACTCAATAAAGCATTGTATGGATTGAAACAAGTACTAAGAGCCTGGTATGATAGATTAAGCAAGTTCTTACTTGAAAATAATTTTTTAAGAAGTAATATAGATAATGTTGGTTTTCTCCCAGGAACAGAAAATTGTAATAAACAGGCATCAACAACCTGTCGCAGCGGAAGCAAATATAAAAATAATTTTATATCTAATCATGCAAATCATAAATAAATCTAATTTATTTATCATAAAGTTCTAACATGCTGCATAACATGGAAAGAATATTAAATCTAAAATAAAATTTATTTTAAGCATAAAATACTTATCTAGATCGCTATCCGGGACTACTATGAAAAGTGTGCAGATCCGCTACTAAAAAGCCAAGATTCTGTCGGAGCTGTGCAATCGCCTGGCCTCTACTGGTATCCACATAAAGCTCTCGCAATCGAGTCGTAGAGGGTACCGGACTGCTAGATCCTTACAGCCCTCTCCTCTTTCAACAAATCACCTGCTTTAAAATCTGTGTTGATCTGAATCCGGACTGGCTTTTCTGAACTAGCTTCTATCTTGCAAATTAGACTATGCAAGATCTTTGGACCTCTTATTTTCTTCTCCCTCTTATGAATAAGACTTCTCAACACTCTTGAAGAGAAGGAATCAATCCTAACACAAAGAAGAAGAAGAAATATATATAAAGGAAGTGGACGCCCAAGAGAGAGATTCTCTACTCTTAACACCCAAAAGAAAATCATGTAAAAGGAGAAGCTTGTTCGGCCAAGCCCTTCTCTCTTCCTTTTATGGAGTACGGTACATCCTTTCTCCAATTCCTCCATGCCTAAAGAGAGGAGTTTAAACTAATCTAGATTTGTTTAAAATTTAAGAGAAGTAGAAGAAAAGGACTCTTCCCTCTCTTAAAATTCTCCATGGCAAAATCAATTAGCACCCCTCATTAATATTCATGCCCCATATTTCTTATCGCACAAAATTCTTGGGGCCAACTTAGGCATGTGGAGGGAAGGGGAGATAAGGAGAGAGAGTCCCAATCTAACTGGACTCTAGGTCATGGTCCAAATGAAGTGATTTTATAATCAAACTGAAGTTGATTTTAAATCCGATCGAACCCTTTCAAAGCGAACATTGACCCGAATCAATTAGAATTAATTAATTAAGTCTAAATCAATTAAATAAAATCTAATTTAATTTAATTAACATTTAATCTATAATTAATTAATTATAACATTTATAATTAGGTCAAATATTAATTGTAGCACTTACAATTAGGCCAAATTGATTTGCTGATTGGTTACTTGAGCTCCTAATATATGTGATCCCTCAGGTCTTATCCTGTCTGGAATGAGACATGCTATAATCTTTATTATACATCATCAAAACTCCTTTCGATGGACTGAAATAATTTTAGCTCAACCCTAATTAGGATCATCGATCCGAGAATGATCCTAACGGACTCTCATAATCCATCAGTGATACTTAGCAGTATGTAGTGGCAACCTAGCAGAATAAGATTGGAACACCTAGGTATAGTTACCATGTGATTCGGTTCCTCTATCAAAATTCCGACATGATGTTGGTTATGGATACTCGTCAAACCCATCAGTCATATGCTTAACCTAATTGACCCAAGTTCAATTGTGATACTAATGAAAACACCTTTTCATTATCACCCTACTATGGCCATAGATTTCTGGACTTAGTCTCATTAAGTTTGCATAGGATTATACCTTACTACTAAGGCTGATAGATCCCTACAAGTGAACACCCTACTCCTACAATAAACTTACTGTAGCCAACGAACACCGCAAGGTCCTGTATGGATAGGAACCATGTGATTGTGCTGTCACACTATAGCAACCTTATTGTGAGTAGCCGAGACACTCTAGGTCAAGGAACTATTCACACAACTATAGCATCAAGAAGTTATCGATGAGTGAGTAGTCATCTGTATAACTTCCTTGGTCACGCTTAGGGCTAGAAATGGGCCGGCCCAAAGCCCATTGCATCGGCCCAAAGACTATATTTTAAAAAATTTTTGACCGAATCAGGGCATTCCTTTGGTCCAAAAATTAAATGAATTCTATTTTACAGCCCGAAGACTAGTTAGATATGCTTAAAATTTGGTCCAAAACCTGAATCAATTTCAGGCTAGCCCGAAGTTTATTGAGCTAGCCCAGCCCAATTCCAGACAATGGGCTTTTGGATCGGCCCATTTCCAGCCCTAGTCATGCCCAATACCGTTGATCTCTATCAACTACCTGCACTCTCACTCCAGTGTCACCACACTGTAGGTCAGAGACTTATCTACCTAGAAAGGGAAGTGATCTGTGCACCGATTTTAATGGATCAATCATGTCCTTGTGATATTCCAACAATCGGGAGCCTTTAGGAGTTAATCTGTAAAGACATATGTCTCATATTCTCAACTCTTGAGAATATGTGTCATTATCCATTAACTCTATGGACGATTCATAGACACATCAATATGAATAAAACTAATGCCCTTTATTAATAAAGAAGAATTAAGAACAAAGTTAATGCCCTAAAAATTATAATGTATCAAACCAACATGGCTTTTAGAGCATACATCTAACAGATACAACTTTGTTTATCAAGAAGAAAGAAAATGATATGTTAGTTATACAGATTTATGTAGATGACATTATTTTTTTGCAGCTAATGAGAATCTTTGTAGAGGATTTGTTGAGTTAATGTAGGATGAATTTGAGATGAGCTTAATGAGTGAACTGACCTACCTCCTTGGACTCCAAATTAAGCAAACAAAGGAAGGAATTTTTATTAACCAAGCAAAGTACATCAAGGAAATCATTAAGAAATTTGGTATGGAGTCATCCAAAGAAATGAGTACACCCATGAGCCCTACAAGCAGATTAAACAAAGATGAAGATGGCAACAATATTGATCAAAAGCTTTATCGAGGTATGATCGGATCACTATTGTACTTGACTGCTAGTAGGCCTGATATCTTGTTCAGTGTATGCATATGTGCTAGATTCCAATCAAATCCTAAAGAGTCACATTTAATTGCTGTTAAAAGAATCATAAAATATCTGAAAGGAATAAGTAATCTTGGTCTATGGTATTCTAAGCAATCTTCATTAAATTTAATTGGCTTTTCTATTACTGATTATGGTGGATGTAAAATTGATAGAAAGAACACTAATGGTACTTGCCAGTTTCTAGAGTTGAACTTAATTTCATGGCACTGTAATAAACAAAACTCCATAGCACTATCTACTACTGAGACAGAGTATGTAGCTGCAGGGAGTTGTTGTGCATAAGTGTTATGGATTAAACAACAACTAGAAGACTATGGTGTTATTCAAACTAAAATTCCTATCAAATGTGATAACACAAGTGCTATCAATCTTACAAAAAATTCTATTCATCATTCAAGAACAAAGCATATTGAAATTAGACATCACTTTATTAGAGATCATGTGCAAAATAAAGATATTGAACTTGAATTCATTCCAACTGAAAACCAACTTGCTGACATCTTTACTAAGCCACTTAATGAAGAAAGATTTAAAATGATTAGAAATGAATTAGGTTTGTGTGATCCCAGGACACCCCCGGCACCTTCTATTGGACATGCTCCCGAAGCTTCTACTTCAACACCATCAGCTTCATAGGCCTTCATAGCCCAGCAGATCAGATAACTTTTTGAGTCTCTGATGGTGTAGACACCAAGATTAAAAGAAGACTTCAATTAAACCAGGTCAACACCAATTCCTTATAGATTGCAGATTGAGTTTCAGTCTTGTTAACTTGTTCCTAGTCATGAGACTTGAAGTCTTGAGTCAAATTTTATTCAAGTCCAAGTTGAGTTGTAATTTTCTTAAAGAGCATGAGTCAAGTCCAACCAAGGGAGCACACAATTGGACCAATGGATGGAGCGAAGCCACATCATTTGAGTCTTCCAAGTCAAGTTAAGGGCACATTACATGTGAGCCATTGGATGGATGGAGCCTTGATTAAAACCACTTCACTAAGGTGCCTTATCCAAGAAGATGGGCCCCATTTGCCACCTCATCTTCATGCCAACTAAGCCTGCCATGTCATTGCCACATCACCCTCTATGCCATCTAGATTGGGAGGGAGGAACACTTCAAATTCAAATGGGGTGACCACTAAATTCTCCATGAATCAAGCTACATTTCAAATTTAGAAGGGGTGGCCACCAAATTCTCCATGAATTAAGCTACATTTCAAATTCAAAAGGGAGGCCACCAAATTATCCATGGATCAAGCAACCTCCTACACTCATCATGGTTAAAGCCACTCCTTGTATCTTGCTTTGGTTACACCTTCCCATATTTTCCTCCATGACAATAGAAATTTCAAAATGCTTGAGAGGTCTATAAATACCTCTCCGAGTCCCCTCGTAAAGGTTTATGCTGGAATGAATAAAAAAGTCTAGAGTTTCTTATCTTCCATTTGTGTTTGCGAATGACCTCTGTGAGGGAGTGAGTGTGAGGCTCAACCAAGTTCCTTAATCACCAAATTTCAGCCAAGATTTTCCTTCCATGGATGCCAACCACAACTTCCAAAGGAGCCAGCCCTCTTCCACCTAAATCACCATAAACTTTCTACTCCCTCTTCTCCATTATGTTTTCCTCATATTACTTTCCATCTTCTCCATGCCACTAATGGATGTTCTTGTAGGATCCTAAGGAGTATCCAGTCTAGGGTGAAGTCTTCCTTGCCTTCAACTCAGTAGCAGGAACCTCTACCTCCAAGAATGGTTTAGCTTGATCAGTCAATCACCAATCTCGAGGGTTATAGTAGTGATCCTAGTGCAAAGTCATTAGAAGCTCATTATTGGTACTCAAGCCCTATCCATTCCTCTTATGGTCTGAAATTATGAATAGGGTATAGTCTTAATCAGATGGTTCCTTTAGCCACAAAGGTCCTTGCTTTATTGCTTAACTCAGATTTGCACCGTGGGATACATAAGCCTTCTAGTTTAGTCTTCTTTAGTGCATCTAAATGACCCCCATCATGACTGAAATCTGATCATATGTTTAGAGTTTTAATTAGCTCAATTACTTTAGTCCTTCATGTCATATTTCTCATGAATGTCCTGCATCAAAATTGGTATCAGAGCATGGTTGCATGAGTAGCATATTCATGGTAGCAAGTATGTTTCTCTTTAAGTACTCAGATTGGGTGCTTCACCTGGGCCGTCCGGTCCTAGGAGAGAAGTAGGGCTACAAGACCCTCTCTTTATATTCAATAGGGTCTCCTATGGCGTGTAGGGGTGCCATTGTGAATTGACCCGTGAAGAAGAAAACAAAGAGAGCACTCATTTAGGACTTAGTTTCTACATCCTGTAATTCCAGTATATAGTCTATTAATTTAATTGTTTCTACATGTAAAAAACTCAAAAAATAATGATTCTTATTTTTCTAGATTCATCACATTTGATACCATTTTTTAGAATTTTCTCCTAATTTATTTTGGTCTGTATATTTTTGCACATCTATTTTTCTGCCTGAGAATAGTTCTGCCAGTCTAATTTCAGCATTGTTTAGTTAGATTGTGTTTGTTGCATTCATTTTAAAACTACTTAAGGACAGCAATATCATAAGATAAGGGAAGGAGGTCATTACCTTTTCTTGGTCTAAAAACAACCAACTCCATTTTACATCGAACCCAGGCCTTTAATAAAATTGAGTAATAACTTAATTTAGAACTAGGGACACCAACAGGTCAAGCTCAATTAATGTGTTGAGGCTAGTGTAAGTCAATTGTTGGCTCTACCCCATGATTTTGATGAATAGCAAAATGTTGAGTACATATTTTGTACTAATGGTTAAATTGTAGTTATGAGTTTTCAGGTTTCAAGCACCTCAAATTCTCAACACTAGTGTATCATGGCATGCTTTGGAAGCAAAGCATTTTTCATGATTTGAGAAGTATTCTCCATTGAAAAAGGCCACAAACAGGTTCAATTATTGGTTTTATATGTTGCATTTAAGTTTCATAAAAAATCTTTATGATTTTGGCATGTTTGGCACTTGTTTTGAAAATTACAGAACCAAGTGTCGACACCTGGAAGACCAGGTGTCGACACTTTAGCATTTGGCATGCAGAATTTTCGAGTGGCATGCTAAGTGTCGACACCTATAACTCAAGTGTCAACATTTGAAACTCAAGTGTCGACACTTAGAATCCCAAGTGTCGACTCAAGGCCTGAGATTTTTTAAAAATACAGAACTTGCTTCTGGAGAATTTTTGTGTCAAGTATCGATACCTGAGAATCAAGTATCGATACTTGAAAGTTCAAGTATCGACACCTGAAAACCAAGTATCGACACTTGACAGCCAAGTATCGACACCTGAAAACCAAGTATCGACACTTGACAGCCAAGTATCGACACCTGACAGCTAAGTGTCGACACCTGACAGCCAAGTATCAACACTCGGGTTCTGACAGCTTCAACGGATCTATTTTCTGATAGCCTGAATTGATATTTTTCATCTCCTAACGGCTAGTTTTTGATCCCTAATGGTCTTAAATGGTTTTTTGGATGTTTTTCATGTATTTAAGCTTCACCAAACTCATTCATGAAGCAAGAGAACAAAGAAAAGAAAAAAAATATCCAAGAGTTAAAGACATTTTTCAAGAACTCCACTTCCAAAAGCTAAAAAGGAGAGATTCTACTGAAAAAGCCTACATTCCTTTCATTTCATCTTTCCAAAAGTGTTCATTTCATCTTTCCAAAAGTGTTCTTGAGAAGATTCCAAGTCATGTCACATCAAGCAATCATCAAAGAGCTTCAAAGATTCCTCATTCCACTCTAGAAGAGAGTTTGCTTGTGTTTAAATTCTTGTATTCTGAATTTATTATTGTTTGACCTAGCTTTCAAGGGTCTTGAAAGTAGGTTGTAAGGTTGTTGGTGAGCCAAAGATACAAAACTAACTAGGGTTTTACTTGTGAGCCCGAAGCCAAAACAAGTTTTAAGGTTTGTTGGTGAGCCTAGGTAACAAAACCAACTTAGGTTTTGACTTGTGAGCTTTGAAAAACAAGTCAGTTATAATCTTTGAAGAGATTATAGTAAAAATTTTCAAGGAGATCTTGGGGAGTGGACGTAGGTGCTTGGAGTGCACCGAACCACTATAAAACTTGGTGTTTGTATGTGACTGTCTCTCTTTACTTACTTGCACTTTATTTGCTACACTCTATTTACTATTTTCCACTACATATATTTAAGTGCATTAATCACATTATTCAAAAACACTATAAGGCCTGCACATTATTATTTTAATTTTTGAAAGATCCAATTCACCCCCCTCTTAGGCTCAATTTCTAGGCAACATCAATTCTTCATTTACTTATGGAGATTTGTGTCTAAGGCTAGGGGTCCAAAGGCAAACGCCTTAAGTGGATTTGTGGTTCCTTAATTGGATCCTCACGAAAGCAGGGAGGGCCTCCCACAATTTCACCTGTTACCTGACTAGTTGAAAGAGTATTTATAGTCTTGATCTATACATAATTGATTCATACTACATTGAACTTCTAGGTCTAGCAAATCCTGGAACGAGTCTTTATATTGAATGACTAGTAGATCAGGAACTCCATACCAGCATTTATAAGACCAACTATGTTCTACCATGGATCCCAATCTAGAAGCTCTAATGAGAACTATGATTGAGCAGTTCAAGTAAATGAACAATAGGTTTGATCAAATGGAAGAGATGATAGGAACTCTTGAAGAGACCCGTATGACCCCTACTGAGCCACAATCACCCAGTTTGCCACCCATCCATCCTAGAGTCCAATGCTAGGAACATACTCCTGACCCACATCCAAGGAGACCACGCCATGATTATGTTGACCAGGATGAGAGAGCCCTTAGAAACATTCTTCTAGATGCACCCACATTCGATGGAAACTTAGATCCTAAGGTGTATATAGACTGGAAAAGTGATATGGATCAATACTTTGATTGGTACGAAATGTTAAAAGATAGAAAATTCAAGTTTGCCAAACTTAGATTGGTCTGTCAAGATAGATTGTATTGGGATAATGTTGAGTGCATGAGTCGACAAAGAAGTGATATGCCTATAGCCACTTAGAGAGCTATGAAGGTAAACCTTAGGGAGAAGTATTTATCCCTGTCTTATGAACAAAGACTCTTGGATCAATGGCAATGATTAATTCAAGAAAATAAGATGGCATCAGGGTATATTGCAAAGTTTGATGAGTTCGTCATGAGATGCAATATGGTTGACTCTGAAGCAGCAACCTTGTCTATCGATGGGGACATCGATCTGCATGAATCCTAGAGTAGCATGAATTTCGAAGCAGCATGAATCACGATGTAGTATGAATTTCGATGCAAATAAATTTAGATTTGAAGATCATTTCATCCTCCACATAAAAAAGTCTCCACATGAATGCCAAGTGGTGCCCAACACATGATGACACAAGAATGCCCACATGAATGCCAAGTGGTGCCTAACACATGATGACTCATGAATGCCCACATGAATGCCAAGTGGCGCCCATGCATGCAGATTTTCAGATTTGCCACCACAAGGAGACACTTGGCACCCATGCATTTTGCCACCCCTTTTCATGAAACTTGAAATTCAAATTTATAGCTACCTTCCCCCTCTTTCCATGTAAAATTTGAATTTCAAATAGGGCTTAGAAGGCTATAAATAGGCTCCTAATCTCTTTGTAGAAAAAGGCTATTGATGAATGAAAGTTTTTTTTTAGAGAAGAGTGACTCTTCTTTTGCTCCGTGAGGAGAGGGTGTGAGGCCCAACCCTAGGACATGATGTGAGGTCATGTTTAGTTATCCCCTTCCTTGATTCCATCTTCCTTATTGCCCTCATATCCTTTGAGATTCACTCTAATGGCTCCGTTAGTGAGGTGGGTGAGATACCCTAGAGGTGAGAGATCTCTCCGTGAGTATGAGTCCCAAAGTCTATGAGAGTTCAGATTTCTACCTTCCATCTTCATTATTCCTTCGCCACCCCTAAAAAATATAAAAAAATAGTGGTACCATAATCTAGGTGACTTCTAGGCTCGCCAATGATCCGACCCCCATCGTTCCCCATCAATTTGGTATCGGAGCCCAAAGGATTAGGGTATTCTATATCTTTCCCTCTTTTTCTCTCTCTTCCACTTATTCTCCTTATTCCCATTATTCTCGCTATCCTGACATTATTCCTCCTCTATTCCGAACTTATTCCTATCATCTTCCTCCTAAATCTAGTTGGATTGAAAGCCCAGAACACCTATCCACCACCCATAGCCTGCCAAGAAGCTCCCTCCGTCGTCATCGTTAGTCTCTGGTCTGGATCTCACCAGAGTCCACCACACACCCATAGCCACACAGATCTACCATTTGGTCTCCGCCTTGTCCCACTGTCAACGGTCCCGATGACGACCTCCACCACCCGCAGCCACCAAGATAATGACCCCTTTGGAGTTTGCCCAGGCCAGTCTTGACCACATCGCGCACGGGGAGATCGACCTCACCGCTTCCCTGTCGGTCTCCTCCTCTAAAGCCCTAATCTCCGACCATTTAACACCCCATTGCCCGCAACACTGTTTCCAACCCATGCCCCTATTTTTTTTCATGCCGCCGATCACCAATCTCATAGGAGGTAGCGGATGCTGCTTGCAGTTGAATGGACATCCCCAGCCCCAGATCTGTCCGTGCCACCGACCACAGCATCTTCCTCCCTTCCGATCGGAGAGCCCACCACTGAGACTAGCCATGCCACCATCCATGCTGGCCATTGTCCTGCCTGTTCCACCGTCTCCACCCAGCGCCGTCACTGGTGAAAGCCTCGCCAGTTTTCCCTGGTCGTGGCCCTCCTCTGTTCCGTCCAGCCTCCTTTCATGGGGAAGAAGAGCAGCACATGAACGTGAAAGTTGCATGCTCCTCAAAGCACACGGATCTCAAAGCAGCCTAAAGATGGTGAAGCATGGATCTCAGAGCTGCACCAATTTCAAAATTGAATGATTCTTGGAGAAGTCCAAAAAAAAAGCCTCATAGCTAGCTGGATCTGAGCTTGACTCAACGGAGTCGAGTTCTCCCCACCTCAGGAGAATGATGGAGACATCGATCTGCATGAATCCCGGAGCAGCACGAATTCTGGAGCAGCATGAATCACGATGCAATATGAATTTCAATGCAAATGAATTTAGATTTGAAGATCATTTCATCCTCCACATAAGAAGGTCCCCACATGAATGCCAAGTGGCGCCCAACACATGATAACACATGAATGCCCACATAAATGCCAAGTGGCATCCAACACATGATGACACAAGAATGCCCACATGAATGCCAAGTGGTGCCTAACACATGACTCATGAATGCCCACATGAATGCCAAGTGGCGCCCATGCATGCAGATTTTCAGATTTGCCATCACAAGGAGACACTTGGCACCCATGATTTTTGCCACCCCTTTTCATGAAACTTGAAATTCAAATTTGTAGCTACCTTCCCCCTATTTCCATGTAAAATTTGAATTTCAAATGGGGCTTAGAAGGCTATAAATAGGCCCTCAATCTCTTTATAGAAAAAGGCTATTGATGAATGAAAGTTTTTTTTAGAGAAGAGTGACTCTTCTTTTGCTCCGTGAGGAGAGGGTGTGAGGCCCAACCCCAAGACATGATGTGAGGTCATATCTAGTTATCCCCTTCCTTGATTCCATCTTCCTTACCACCCTCATGTCCTTTGAGATTCACTCTAACGGCTCCATTAGTGAGGTGGGTGAGATGCCCTAGAGATAGGAGATCTCTCCGTGAGTATGAGTCTCAAAGTTCATGAGTGTCCAGATTTCTACTTTCCATCTCCATTGTTCCTTCACCACCTTCTATAAAAAAAAAAAGTAGTACCCTAATCTTCGTGACTTCTCAACTCGCCGACAATCCTACCCCTGACTCGTTCCTCATCATCTATGTTTAGAGCAGGTCTATATGAGGAAATCCAGAGAGGATTATTTTTGAGAGAGGTCCATGACCTAGACCAAGCCTACCAAGTTGCTAGGGACTGTGAGAGATTTCAAAGGAGACCTATATTTCGCTGACCCGAGCCCACTTGGATTAATCCTTCTGGTAGTAGGCCAAGCCCAAACCCAAGTCCATCCAACAGACCCAATCCTACTACTCCATTAGCTCATAGAGATGACAAAGGAAAGAGCCCTGAAGTTCGAAGAGAAGGTAATGTCCATTATTTTAGGTGCCATAAGATAGGTCACTATGCATGTCAATGTCCCTCCCGAGCATTACATATAGGAGATGTAGAAGAGGAAGTCACTGAACCCATAAAAAATTGTGAGGAAGAAAAAGTATATGAGGCAGGTGTGAGCTTAGCTGATGAGTATGAAGGGGATGAAGAGATCATAGACTCATCAGAATCTCTAGGGGTTGTGAGATGTATCTTGACCCAGGCCAAGGAGCAAGAAGATTGGCATAGGACCAGCATCCTACAAACCTTTATTAAGATAGGAGAAAAGGTCTACAAGATCATCTTAGATAGTGGAAGTTGTGTCAATGCCATATCGACTTGTACAGTCAAGAACTTAGGATTGCCCACCATACCCCATCTCAACCCATATAAGGTATCCTGGATAGATTCGACCTCAACTCCCATCAAATTTAGATGCCAAGTCATAATCTAGATCCAATCAAACCAATAAAAGGTTTGGTGTGATGTTCTTCCGATGAGGGTTAGTAGCATCATATTAGACTGATCATGGTTGTATGATCATGATGCTATACTCTATGATTGTTCTAATTCATGTTCTTTCATCCATAATGAAAAGAAGATTGTAATCAATTTCTCACCACCTAAGGACAATGTTAAGAGATGATCAAGTCACCTAAGGGACAAGAAACAAGGAATAAACAGATCAGTGCTAAGGAATTGGAGCAAGAGCTTAATGGTGGTTCACCTGTTTGGATTTTGATAGCCAAGGAAGTTCAGGATCAACCCCATAAGGAACAGTCCCAGGAAGTGTTAAGGTTTCTAGAGGAGTTTCAAGACATATTTCCAAAAGACCTTCCTAATCACCTTCCACCCTTAAGAGATATTCAACATGCCATAGATTTGATCCCGGGATCCACATTACCGAACTTTCCCCATTGTAGGATGAATCCTACAGAACATTCTGAGTTACAAAGTCAAGTTGGAGAACTTCTCTAAAAGGGATTCATTAGAGAAAGCTTGAGCCCATGTGCAGTACCTGCCCTTCGACCCCTAAGAAAGATAGCACATGAAGAAAGTGTGCAGATAGCCGAGCCATCAATAAGATCACCATTAAGTATCGTTTCCCTATTTCCCTTTTGGATGACATGTTGGATATGATGGCCAGAGCCAAAATTTTCTCCAAAATCGACCTTAAGAGTGGCTATCATCAAGTAAGAATTAGGCCCGTGGATGAATGGAAAATCGCTTTCAAAACCAAAGATGGCTTATATGAGTGGGTAGTAATGCCTTTCAGTCTGTCCAATGCACCTAGGACCTTCATAAAGATTATGACCCAAGTTTTGAGGACATTCATTGGAAAGTTTGTAGTGGTCTATTTTGATGACATTCTCATTTATAATAGAATGAAGGAAGACCACTTAAACCATCTTAGGCAAGTTTGCCAAGCTCTTAGACAAGATAGTCTCTATGCCAACTACAAGAAATGTGAATTCATGACCCATAGAGTTATCTTTCTAGAATTTGTTGTCACCACTGAAGAAGTGTCTGCTGACCCCGAAAAAGTCAAGTCTATAGTTGAGTGGCCGGTACCCAAAAGTGTCCATAATGTTCAAAGTTTTTATGGTCTAGTCACTTTCTATAGGAGATTTATTCAAAGATTTGGTACCATAGTGGCACCCATTACCGACTGTATTAGGAAAGGAACCTTTGAATGGACAAAAGCCACCGATAGAGCCTTCCTAGAAATCAAGAAAAGGATGACACAAGCACCTATTTTGAGGCTACCCGATTTTTCAAAGATATTTGAGGTTGCTTGTGATGCCTCTGGAGTAGGAATTGGAGGAGTCTTGAGTCAAGAGAGTCATCGAGTGGTATTATTAGCGAGAAGTTGAATGAAGTGAGAATGAGATACTCAACATATGATAGAGAATTGTATGCGGTAGTTCAGGCTTTGAGGTATTGGAGACACTACTTACTACCGCAAGAGTTCATTCTTTATTCCGATCATGAAGCCTTACAATTCCTTAATTTCTAAAAGAAATTGAACCCTAGGCATGAAAAATGGATAGAATTCATTCAAGCATATGCCTTTATTCTGAAATATCGTGCCGGCACTGAAAATAGGGTTGCAGATGCACTGAGCCGACGATCCATGCTTTTGACCTTAATTAGCACTGAAGTTGTAGGATTTGATAGACTGAAAGAAGAGTACCTTAAGTGTCTAGACTTTAGTGACATTTATCAATCCCTCCAACAAGGACCATCTAGTGTACATAGTGACTATACTCTCCTAGATGGATTTCTTTTCAAAGGAAATCAGTTGTGTGTCCCCTGAACTTCTATTAGAGAGTTTTTGATCTGGGAAGTTCATGCTAGAGGCCTAGCAGGTCATTTTGGTAGAAATAAAACCATCCTAGCAATAGAAGACCAATTCTTTTGGCCTGGCCTCAAGAGGAATGTAGCCCAAGTTGTGGCATAATGTCGAACATGTGTTGTTGCCAAATAGCAAAAGCAAAACACTAGTTTGTACACTCCTCTACCAGTCCCTGACTGTCCCTGGCAGGATCTTAGTATGGACTTTGTACTAGGACTACCAAAGATCTCAAGGAAACATGATTCCATCTACGTTGTAGTTGACCATTTTTTTAAGATGGCTCACTTCATCCCATGTTCTCAAACCCTTGATGCTTCAAGAATGGCTAAGATTTTTCTTAATGAAGTGGTTAGGCCACATGGTTTACCCAAAACTATTGTATCAGATAGAGATGTTAGGTTCACTAGCTACTTTTGGAAGACCCTTTGGCATATGTTAGGAATCAGACTGAAATTCTCTACTACATACCATCCTCAGACCGATGGCCAAACTGAAGTAGTTAGCCGGAGTCTAGGAAATCTACTGAGATGTTTAGTTGGTGATAGTATTGAAAATTGGGATCTCTTACTCCCTTGTGCCGAGTTTGCTTACAACAGCTTAGTCAATAGATCTACCGGAAAGAGTCCATTTGAGGTGGTCCATAGTTACAAACCTAGGAAGCCCATAGATCTTATCCCTTTACCCATACAAGCACGAATTTTTGAATCAGCTGAGTGATATGCACATCATTTTAGAGATATACATAAAGAAATTAGCAAGAAAATCCAATTGAGCAATGAAAATTATAAGTATATGGCAAATTCACATAGGAGGGTCAAAGAATTCACTGAAGGAGATTATGTTATGATAAGGCTTAGACCAGAACGGTTCCCACCAGGAACAATGAAAAAGTTGCATGCCTACAGTGCAGGTCTGTTTTAAATTATAAAGAAAATAGGACCTAATGCATATGTGCTAGACTTATCATCTGATTTAGGTATCAGCTCGACCTTCAATGTTTCAGACCTAGTAGAGTATAAGGAGCCAATAATGATACCTAGTAAGCCTTTTAGGCTTAATCCAATTATTGAGAGTGGGACTATTCCAAATGTCCACCAATAATTCTACTAGAAAGCGAGATAAGATTGAGCATATTCTGGATGACCAAGCTATCACCACCCGGAATAAAGGTTACCAATGCTATTTAGTTTATTGGCAAGGTCGACCGAAATCCGAAGACTCATGGATCACTCGAGAGGATCTATAAAGAATCAACCTAAACTTATTAGAATACTATCAGAGTAAAGCAAATCCCTACTCGACAGAGTGGAGTTCTTCTTATCTCGGGAGAATTGGTGCGGATACCAAGATTAAAAGAAGACTTCAATTAAACCAGGTCAACACCAATTCCTTATGGATTGTAGATTGAGTTTCAGTCTTGTTAACTTGTTCCTAGTCATGAGACTTAAAGTCTTGAGTCAAATTTTATTCAAGTCCAAGTTGAGTTGTAATTTTCTTAAAGAGCATGAGTCAAATCCAACCAAGGGAGCACATAATTGGACCAATGGATGGAGCGAAGCCACATCATATGAATCTTCCAAGTCAAGTCAAGGTCACATTACATGTGAGCCATTGGATGGAATGGAGCCTTGATTAAAGCCACTTTACTAAGGTGCCTTATCCTAGAAGATGGGCCCCATTTGCCACCTCATATCCATACCAACTAAGCTTGCCACATCATTGCCACATGACCCTCTACGCCATCTAGATTGCGAGGGAGGAACACTTCATATTCAAATGGGGTGACCACTAAATTATCCAGGAATCAAGCTACATTTCGAATTCAAAAGGGGTGGCCACCAAATTCTCCATGGATCAAGCAACCTCCTACACTCATCATGGTTAAAGCCACTCCTTGTATCTTGCTTTGGTTACACTTCCCATATTTTCTTCCATGAAAATAGAAATTTCAAAATGCTTGGGAGGTCTATAAATACCTCTCCAAGTCCCCTTGTAAAGGTTTATGCTGGAATGAATAAAAAAATCTAGAGTTTCTTATCTTCCATTTGTGTTTGCGAATGACCTCCATGAGGGAGTGAGTGTGAGGCTCAACCAAGTTCCTTAATCACCAAATTCCAACCAAGATTCTCCTTCCATGGATGCCAACCACAACTTTCAAAGGAGACGGCCCTCTTCCACCCAAATCACCATAAACTTTTTACTCCCTCTTCACCATTATGTTTTCCTCATATTACTTTCCATCTTCTCCACGCCACTAATGGATGTTCTTGCAGGATCCTAAGGTGTATCCAGTCCAGGGTGAAGTCCTCCTTGCCTTCAACTCAGTAGCAAGAACCTCTACCTCTAGGAAAGGTTTAGCTTGATCAGTCAGTCGCTAATCTTGAGGGTTATAGTAGTGATCCTAGTGCAATGTCATTGGAAGCTCATTATTGGTACTCAAGCCCTATCCTTCCCTCTTATGGTCTGAAATTATAGGATATAGTCCTAATCAGATGGTTCCTTTAGCCACGAAGGTCCTTGCTTTATTGCTTAACTCAGATTTGCACTGCGGGTGGTGCGAGCACCAGGGCTAAAAGAAATCGACATATTGAACCCACATCCCTATGGATCACCTGTGAATAAAACCCTGAACCCAATCCTATTTACCATGTAAATATTTATTTTAAATTATGTTATTTTGGTTTAGTTAAGATAAACCCTTTTTACCAACTGTAATTAGGTTTATTTATTTTGGGATAAAATCCTTTTTACCAAGTTGAGTCGAAATCCCAATTAAGTCAAACCCTATTTACCCAATTGGGATCTTAATGGTCCAATTTAATTAGCCCTTTTTACTACTTTAATTGGATTTTTATTTGAAAGCCTAATTAAGTATGGTTGGCTCAATTAGTTATTAGTTGGTTAAATAATGTGGTTAGTTATTCATTGAGTCCACGTAATTAGTTGAGTCATTGAGTCCTGTATTATAAGAGGGGACCCAAGATAGCATCCCATGTGCACCCAATTGAAGACTTAGGACAATCCATGTACTAGCCCAAGTCACAACCTCTTATTGGCGCCACCTTTTCAAGGATTTGGACATCAACACATGTCATGTTTGGACATGTCACTAGGACAACACTACTTGGTACTTCATCCAGGACAAGAACACTTGCCATGTCACTTTTGTTTGGACATCCCACATGCCATGTTCTTTTATTTTGGTCGATCAAATGAAAGCAAAATTGGTGCCACTTAATGTTAAGATAAGTAAAGCAGAAGGACTCCCCAAGTTGGTGCCCTCCCACTCAAATTTTCCATGCCAAAATCAAAAGGAGCCGGCCAAGCATTTCACTTTTTCTTGTCGCCCACTTCAAGGAGAGTTATAAGGTATTTGCTTACTAAAGGGAAGAAGGTTCAATGGTCTTCTACTTCAAGAGTTTCGAGCAATCAGGATGGAAGCTGCTTAAGTCTCCTGAACTCAAGAGTTTCACCAAAACTCTTGAGTCTTCTTCAATCCAAACTGAAGAGTCCACTCACATACAGAAGTCCAGATCAACCCAACAAGCAAGAGTCCAATATGCCTAGAAGTAGGACTCTAGAAGTTATATTCTAAGAAAGCACAAGACTAGTGTTTGTGTCCCTTACATCACTGGTTGGGAGTCTATAAATACCCCACCAACCTCCCTTGTAATTAATCAATTTTCATCAATATACAACAAAATTCTGTCAAATTTTCTTTCTTTGTTGTGTGCATTGTGAGGTGTGAGGCCCTTCCTTTGCTCTACGGAACATCGTGGGGTGTGAGGCCTTCTTATCCAGCTGTCAAGAAATCCAAATCCACCATTTCTAAACCTTCCTTTCTTTCATTCTTTCCTTTCCTTTGCTATTTTTAATTCATGAATCTTTCTTTGTTGAGTATTACAGGTGAACAGGAATCAAGATCAGATATTCTTATCTTGGAACCAGCTTCGAGTGGAAGATCGAAGCCCAGGATTGAGTTCTTGAAACCCTGTCGTGGAGATCTTGAGAGTTCTGTCAGATCCAATTCAGAGGAGCATTTCTTCATTAGTAAAATCAGAGCTTATTCCCTTCTCTCAATTTCTGACTTGTTGAATAGATAAACCCTAGTTTACGGTGGTTTCTCAGCCACCAAGTCCTATTTTTTTTAGTTTTCTTTGTTAGGTTTACTTTGCAGGTAATAGCTAGTAGACTAGTCTTTCTTTATTAAATGCTTTGAGTCTCTAAAATTCCAAAATTCTAAAAAAAATAATCCCTATTTTTTCTTTATTAATTAGGTTTAAATATCAGTAATTTAATTTTGGTTATTGTCCCATATCAGTTTTGGTATCAGAGCAGGTTAAACTAGGATTTAATCTCTCTTGTACCAACTTAGTTCTATTTAAATACTCGGATCGGGTGCTTCACCATGGCCGTCCAGTCATAGAAAAAAGTAGGGCTGCAAGACCCTCACAATCCATTCAAATGGGATTTCCTATGGCATATAGGGGTGCCACTGTGAATTGACCCTTGAAGAAGAAAACAAAGAGATAGGCATCTTAAGGTTTTAATTTCTGCATCTCGGCCATCTTAATATATAGTCTGTTGTTTTAATTGTTTCTGTCTCTAGGCAACTCATAAAAATCTGATTTTTATTTTTCTAGATTCTTTATAATTGAAAGTATTTTTTAAAATTTTCTCATTAATTATTTCAGTCTATAGATTTTATGCCTATCGAAATACTACCTGAGAATAATTATGTCCTATTCTTCATCAAAGCTAATTTCAGCAAGTTTAGGATTCTTTTGATAAAAAAAATTTGCATATTTTAATATTTCCTGCATATTAGGTACTTATCTATAGAATATATCCTTGTTTAAAAAAATTAATTAATTTTTATTTTCTTCTATTTTTGCTTATTTGCATATTAGGGTTTCAGCTTGTGTGTGCATCATCAAGTAACCTAATCTTAAGGGCACTTGAACATCTACGTCGGGGTAGGATTTCATCACCTGTCTCGAGCCCACAACAACTACTTATTGCATCTGAACCTAACCTTAATTAAAATTGATTAGATTTAATTTGCTCTAGCGAGCTAGGGACACCAACAAGTCAGGTTCAACCTTTTTGGGAAAACTAGTTACACTCAATTCGGCATTTGTATCTTGAAGCTGGTATCTAGGCTAGTGGTCCAGAGGCAAATGCCCTAAGTAGTTTTGTGGTTTTAATTAGGACCCTGTGAGAGTAGGGGAAGCCTCCCATGACCCCACCTCTTACCTGGCCAATGGACAGCATAATTGTTGTCTTGGCTATGATTCAATCGACTCATTTTGTTTGAGCTCTAGGTCTAGGAAAACGTAGTCTGAGTCTTGTGTGTGTGCATGACCCCTAGAATAGGAGCCCAATACTAGTAGTCTCACCCAAACCTAACCCAGTCTGACCATGGATTACAATTATGACATCTTTCTGAGGTTCATGACCAAACAATTTTCCCTAGTGAATAATAAGTTTGACCGACTAGATGACCATTTAGGAAACCTAGAAAGGATCCGAAAGACCTGTACTAAGCCTAAACTTGAGACACCCTTACCCACACTGCCCAATCCTAGGATAGCCCCTCACCATGACCCAATCTAGGATCTTAGTTCGAAGAGACCTCTAGAACAATAGCAAAGGCCCAGTTATGGACCCAAGGCTATATCTGAGCACATACCCCTGTCTTCTGAACCCAGATCCTACGAGCCCATGTCCTATGAGCAGGAGGAACCCATAGTCCATCAACCTGAATTCCATAGGATTAGTACCCCTAGGTATCAGCCAATATTAGTCAGGTTTCGCTTAATCAACCCAAACCCAATAGGATTAATACACCTAGTCAGAACCTCGAAATCAGTCCACCTTTCCTTAATCGACCCACCTCTACTGCCCCATTAGTTCACCAAGCTGCCATTGTAGTGGAAGTTTATGAAGCTAATGTGAGCTTAGTAGATGAGTATAAGGAAGAAGAGGAGATACCTATAGCTGACCTAGAATTAGCTGACCCGATAGGTACCCAAACTAAATCCAACCCAGAGATAGATAATCTTGACCATACCCAAACTGAAGCCAGCCTAGAGTTAATTGACCCTGACCATACTGAAACTGTGCTGGTAGGATCCTTAGAAAAAGAAATCCATGAGGAACCTAACCCTACTATTGAGCCTTACCTAGGAAAACCCTAGAAAAGAGTCAAGTCATAGAGCCTAGTCCTAAAATTCAGGAACTAGAAGAGCTTATTGAGGACTTGATTTTTCCAAACCAGCAATCTCAGGAAGAATTTACTCCATTGGTCCTAATTGAAGATCTTTCTCCTGAAATTACTAACCCATTCTTCTATAAGGCAGACACTGTAGAAATACCCCAAACCTTTAAAGTCAATCCCATTAGTCTAGGACCAATCCCTGAACCCTTTTCTTATTTCCTACCCAACCAAGTCAACCCCGAACCCAGTTCTTATTTTTTACCTTTTCCTAAAGCTTCCAGCATTTCTAGGATCATTAGTTTGCATTTTATAGAAGTTAGTATGTTGCATAAGCCCATTGATCATGTTAGGTTTACAACCTATTTCTGGCAGACCCTATAGCATTTATTAGGAGTGCATGTCAATTTTTCATCTGCATGTAATCCACCGACCAAGAATCAAGCACGAAATTGAAATTAAGGACTTAAATAGATAAAATAATAATAATAATAAAAATAAATAAATAAAAATTTTTCATTATAAATATATAGTTGAGTCTATTAAACATTTGCAGAGTCATATGCATAATATATTAAAGAATTGTGTAAGAATCATATGGCTAATTTAAGAAAAAAGACTCAAAGAATTCAATGGAGGAGACTTTGTTATGGTTTGGCTACGACCTGAACTGGTTATATGCCCATAGTAGTGGGCCATACAAAGTAATTAAGAAAATAGGACCTAATGCCTACGTGCTTGAATTGCTACCTGAACTAGGCATTAGATCTGCTTTCAACGTTTCAGACCTTCTCGAGTATAGGGAACCAACGTTGATTCCTAGTGAGCCATTTGGGCCTAATCCAGTCCTTGAGAGTGAATCAACCCAAGTGTGTCCACCTGCCATACCACCAGCTCGAAAAGACAAGATCGAACGGATATTGGATGACAAGATCATCACTACCCGGAGCAAAGATTACCAGCGATATCTAGTTTGTTGGCAAGGACAACTTGAGTTGATGATTCTTGGATCACCATAGTGCACTTGCAGAGAATTGTCCCTGACTTACTAGAGTATTATACCAGTAGAGTTGACACATACTCGACAAGATCGAGTTCCTCCCATCCAAGGAGAATTGGTGCAGGCACCAGGGCTAAAAGAATCAACAAGTTGAACCCACATCCCTGTGGATCACCTGTGAGGAAAATCCTGAATCCAACACTATTTACCATGTAAATATTTATTTTAAATTGTGTTATTTTGGTTTAGTTAGGGTAAATCCTTTTTACCAACTGTAATTAGGATTTTGTTTATTTTGGGATAAAACCCCTTTTACCAAGTTGAGTCGAAATCCCAATTGAGTCAAACCCTATTTACCCAATTGGGATCTTAATGGTCCAATTTAATTAGCTCTTTTTACCAACTTTAATCAGGTTTTTATTTGAAAGCCTAATTAAGTATGGTTGGTTCAATTAGTTATTAGTTGGTTAAATCATGTGGTTAGTTATTCATTGAGTCCATATAATTAGTTGAGTCATTGAGTCCTGTATTACAAGAGGGGACCCAAGACAGCATCCCATGTGCACCCAATTGAAAACTCAAGACAACCTATGTGCTAGCCCAAGTCACAACCTCTTCTTGGCGCCACCTTTTTAAGGATTTGGACATCAACACATGTCATGTTTGGACATGTCACTAGGACAACACTACTTGGTACTTCATCCAGGACAAAAATACATACCATGTCACTTTTGTTTAGACATCCCACATGCCATGTTCTTTAATTTTGGTCGGCCAAATGAAAGCAAAATTGGCGCCACTTAATGTTAAGATAAGTGAAGCTGAAGGACTCCCCAAGTTGGCGCCCTCCCACTTAAATTTTCCATGCCAAAATCAAAAGGAGCCGGCCAAGCATTTCACTTTTTCTTGTTGCACACTTCAAGAAGAGTTCCAAGGTATTTGCTTACTAAAGGGAAGAAGGTTCAATAGTCTTCTACTTCAAGAGTTTCAAGCAATCAGGATGGAAGCTGCTTAAGTCTCCTGAACTCAAGAGTTTCACCAAAACTCTTGAGTCTTCTTCAATCCAAACTAAAGAGTCCACTCATATACAGAAGTCCAGATCAGCCCAACAAGCAAGAGTCCAAGACGTCTCGAAGTAGAACTCTAAAGTTGTATTCCAAGGGAGCACAAGACTAGTGTTTATGTCCCTTACATCACTGGTTTGGAGTCTATAAATACCCCACCAACTCTCTTTGTAATTAATCAATTATTCATTAATATACAATGAAATTCTGTCAAATTTTCTTCCTTTGTTGTGTGCATCGCAGGGTGTGAGAGCCTTCCCAAACTAAAAACTCTCTAAGTGAATTCCTGGGAATGCATAGCCTATTGTCCTTGGAAAGGTAGCCATCCTGAAGGGTGTACTCACTATATGAACTAGATGGCACTAGTCTTACAGATTGGTAGATTTCTTTGAAGTTGGGACAGGTCTCATATTCCTCTTTTAGTCAGTCAAATCCTATGACTTTAGCCCTAACAGAATTCAGAAGCATGGAATGGCAGCTAAAGACATCAGCTACCTTATTCTTAGTACTAGCACGATGTTTCAGCACAAAGGTATAGGCTTGAAGGTATTCTACCCACTTAGCATGCCTAGGGTTCAGTTTCTTCTGGGAGTTAAGGAATCAGAGTGCTTTATGATCAGAATATAAAACAAACTCCTGGTTAGTAGATAATGTCTCCAATATCAAACAGCTTGTACTACCATGTAGAATTCCTTATCATAGGTTGAGTACCTAAGTTTAGCCTCATTGAGTTTCTCACTAAAGAAGGCTATAGGATGACTCTTTTGACTCAGTACTCCTCCTATGCCTACTCCCGAAGCATCACAAGCAACCTAAAAACCTTTGAAAAATCAGGTAATCTCAGGGTGGGTGCTTGGGTCATCTTCTCCTTAATTTCTAAGAAGGCTTTATCTATAGCTTTGGTCCACTCAAAGATTCCCTTCCTAATGCAATATGTGATGGGTGTAACTATGGAGCTAAATCTCCAAATAAATTTCCTATAGAAGGTAACTAAACCATGGAAACTATTCATATCATGAACACTGGTAGGTACTGGCCACTCGACTATGGACCTAATCTTTTCTGAATCAGCTGAAACTCCTCGGGGGTCACTACAAATCCTAGGAAGATGACTTTATCGGTCAAGAAATCACTTCTTTAAATTGGCATAGAGACTCTCTTTCCTAAGGGTTTGACAGACTTGTCTAATGTTGTTCATGTGGTCTTCCTTAGTCCTACTGTAGATGAAGATATCATCAAAATAAATCACTACAAATTTTTTAATAAACATCCTTAGGACTTGGGTCTTGATTCTCATAAAGGTACTAGGGACATTGGACAATCCAAAAGGCATCACTACCCACTCATAAAAACCATCCTTAGTTTTGAACATGGTTTTCTACTCATCCCGGGTCTGATCCTAACCTGGTGAAAGCCGCTCTTAAGGTCAATCTTTGAAAAAATGGTTGCACCAGCCATCATATCTAAAAAGTCATTCAAACGGGGTATGGAGAACCTATACTTCACCGTGATCTTATTTATGGCACGACTGTCAACATACATTCTCCAAGTGCTATCTTTCTTAGGAGTCAGTAGGGCAGGTACTGTACATGGACTTAGGTTCTCACTAATAAACCGTTTCCTAAGGAGCTCTCCAACCTATTTCTGCAACTCTAAATGCTAAGTTGGGTTCATCCTATAGTGTGGGAGGTTAGGCAGGGTGGCTCCTGGGACTAAATCTATGGCATGTTGCACGTCCCTTAGAGGTGGTAGTTAGTCATGCAAATCTTTAGGGAACACATCCTCAAATTCCTTTAGAATTTTTATAATTTCCTGAAGGTGCTCTTTCTGGGTTTGATCATGAACCTCCTTAGCAGTTAACATCCAGACTGTTGATCCCTCAGTAATCTCATGTTCTAACTCCTTAGCAGTGATTAGATTTACTCCAGACTTCTTCTCTTTTAGACTACTGGATCCCCTCTTGATATTTTCCTTAGGTGGGGTTGGGTTTATCACAATCTTCTTTCCATGAAAATTAAATGAACATGAATTGGATCGGCCATACAGCATAGCATCATGGTCATATAGCCAAGGTCTGCCTAGGATAATGCCACTAACACCCATGGGAAGGACATCACACCACACCTTCTCTTGATAGGATTGAAGCTGAATCATGACTTGGCATCTAAGTTTGATGGGGATGGAGGTTGAGTCTATCCAGAATACCTTATAGGAGTTGGGATGGGGAACTAGGGTCAAGCCTAGGAATTTGACAGCACTAAATGAGATGGCATTTACACAGCTCCCACTATTTATGATGATTTTGCATACCTTATCCCCTAACTTCACAAAGGTCTGTAGGATATTGGTCCTATGCCAATCCTCTTGTATTTTGGTTTGGGCTAGGATGCACCTAACAACTCCTAATAGATTAGATGGTTCAACTACTTCCTCATCTCCTTCATACTCATCCACTAAATTCACCTCAGCTTCATAAACTTCCTCTTCAAACTCATTAGTGGGTTCAGGGTCTTCTTCTTCTAGCTCACCTATGTGAAGGGATCGGGATGGGCATTGGCTAGTGTTTCACTTTATGACATTTAAAATAGGCATTAGGAATGGGATTAGGATTTTTTTGGACTTCAAGTGCCTTACCCTTATCTTCCCTACAGGTCAATGGGGTGCTAAGACTAGGTCGGCTTGGGTGTATTTGGCTAGGACCTGGTTTTGGATTAGGGGCACTATTCCTAGTGGGTTCAGGTCGACAGAATGTGGGTCCCCTCTGGAATCGCTCATAGTCTCTAGCTATCTGATAAGCCTGCTCTAGGTCATGGACCTCTCTCAAGAATAGTTCTCTTTGGATGTCCTCACGTAGTCCAGCCCTAAACCTAGATAGGGTTACATATTTCGACTCATCTATACTACACCTGTTGGATTTCTCTCAGGAACAGTATATTGCAATAAATCAGGCATCAAAAGCCTGATACAGCAAAAGTAGATATAAAAACTATTTTATATCTAGACATGCAATTTATAAATAAATCAAATTTATTCATCATAAATTTCTAACATGCTAAAATATATGATAAAAATAACATATCTGAAAATAAAATTATTTTAAGCATAAAATAGTTATCTGGATCGCTATCCTGGCCTACTCTGAAAACGTGCCGATCTACTTTTGAAACCGGGATTCTACCGGAGCTGTGCAATCGCCCGGCCTCTGCTGGTATCCACATAAAGCTCTTATAACCAAGTCATAGAGAGCATCGGACTACTAGATCCTTGCAACCCTCTCCTCTTTCAGCAAATCAACTTCTTTAAAAGTTATGCCAATCCGAATCTATACCGGTTTTTCTCGAACTAGCTTCTATCTTACAAACCGAGATTTGCAAGATCTTGGACCTATTTTCTTTCTTCTTCCTCTTATGAAAAACACCTCTCTTGATTATTAAAGGGAAGATCTATGCCGCACAAGAAAAAAGAAAACAAAACACCAAGAGAGAATCTCTAGAGTTTGGTCGACCAAGAGAAAGGTTCACACACAAAAGGAGAAGCTCATACATTGGCCACCCCTCTCTCCCTATTTATTTCTAATGGTAAATCCCCTCTTTTTATTTCTCCATGCCAAAACACAGGTGTTTGATTTTATCCGGTTAAAAATTAAGAGGAGCAAATGAGGACTCCTCCTTCTCATATTCTTCCATGCCAAAATGGGATTAGCGCCATCTAATATTCATGCCCCACTCCTTTTGTCACACAAAATGCATGGGCCCACTAGGTTGGCATGTGGAGGGAAGGGGAGACAAGGAGAGAGAGTCCCAGTCCAATGGAACTCTAGGTCATAGGTCCAAATTAAGTGATTTGACAGTCAAATCGAAGCCAATTTTAAATCTAATCGAACCATTTGGAAAAGGATATTGACCCAACTCAATTAGGATCAATTAACTGAGTCTAACTCAATTAAATTAAATATAATTTAACTTAATTAATAATTAATACATGATTAATTAATTGTAACATTTATAATTAGGTCAAATCTTAATTATAACACTTACAATTAGATCCAAATTGATTTACTGAATTAGTTACTTGAGCTCCTAATGTGTGTGACTCCTCAGGTCCTATCCTATCTGGTAATGAGACATGCTATTATCTCTATTATATATCATCGAAACTCCATTCGATGGATTAAAATAATTTTAGCTTAACCCTAATCAGGATCATCGATTCGAAAATGATCCTAATGGACTCTCACAATCCACTAGTGACACCTAGCAGTATGTAGTGGTAACCCAGCAGAATAAGATTGGAATTCCTAGGTATAGTTACCATGTGATTCGGTTCCTCTATCAAAAATTTCGACATGATGTTGGTTACGAAAACTTGTCAAACCCATCAATCATATGCTCAACTTAATCGACTCAAGTCCAATTGTGATACTAATGAAAACATCTTTTTATTATCACTCTGCTATGGCCATAGACTTATGGACTTAGTCTCATTAAGCTACATAGGATTATTCCTTAGTACTAAGGCTGATAGATCTCTACAAGTGAATACCCTACCATACAATAAACTTATCGTAGCCAACGAATACCACAAGATCTCGTATGGATAGGAACCATGTGATTGTGCTGTCAAACTACAGCAACCTTATTATGAGTAGTTGAGACACTCTAGGTCAAAGAACTATTTATACAACTACAGCATCAGGAAGTTATTAACGAGTGAGTAGTCATCCATATAACTTCCTATACTTGGTCACGCTCAGTATCGTTAATCTCTATCAACTACCTACACTCTCACTCCAGTGTCACCACACTGTAGGTTAGAGATCCATCTACCCATAAAGGGAAGTGATCTGTGCACCAATTTTAATGGATCAATCACCGTTCTCGTGACATTCCAACAATTGAGAACTTTTAGGAGTTAATCTATAAAGATACATGCCTCAAATTCTCAACTCTTGAGAATATGTGTCATTATCCATTAACTCCATGGACGATTCATAGACACATCAATATGAATGAAACTAATGCTCTTTTATTAATAAAAAAAAATTAAGTACAAAGTTCATGCCCTAAAAATTAAAATATGCCAAGCCAACTTGGCTTTCAAGGCATACATCTAACAACACCTCATAGCAAACTCATCAAATTTGGCTATGTACTCAGACCTAGTCCTATTTCCATGACTTAGCCTTTGCCATTGATCTAGGAGTCTCTAATAATAGGATGCAGGAAGGTATTTGTCCCTAAGCTTTAGCTTCATCGCTCTCCAAGTGACTATGGGAAGTTCTCCTCGTTGTCTAACTATGCACTCAACATTCTTCCAGTATAGCCTAGCCTGACGAACTAACCTAAGTTTGGCAAACTTGCACTTCCTCTCCTCAATCATCTCATACCATTCAAAATATTGGTCCATGTCTCCTTCCCAATCTATGTAGACCTTAGGATCAAGGTTGCCATCAAAAGTTGGTGCTTCTAACATGATATTCTTAATGGCTCTCTCATCTTGGTCCAAGAAATCCTGATTAGATCTGCTAGGATTGGGTTCCTAGGTTGGGTCATGGTGTAGGGGTCTTCTAGGATTGGGTTCCTAGATTAGGTCATGGCATGGGGGTCTCCTAGGGTTGGGAGGTGTGGGAAGAGGTGACTCAAGTTCAGGTTTAGAATGAGACTCATGGGTTCTCTTTAGGTTTCCTAGATGATCTTCTATCTGATTAAACCTATTATTCATCAGGGCAAACTGTTCAGTCATAGTCTTCAGCAAGGTTTCAAGATTGGGTTCCATGGTTAAACTGGGTTGGGGTTGAGACTAATGGTATTGGGTTCCTAATCTAGTAGTCATGCAATCAAGCACACAAAGCGTTCTAGGATTTACTAGACCTAGCTATTGAGAATTGTTTCCCAAAGCCAATCATCTAGGCTATAGATGGTTGTGCGACTCATGTATATATATATGAATTATTGAATTGAATAAAAAGTTTATTCTAGTTGTTCATCACATGTCATCTTCCTAATTGAACTCTTGTAGGATGATATCCTTTGAGCTACCTTGTATGTAATGTAGAGAGGATGCATCGTGTAGTTTATAAACTAGTTCGCGATCAAAGGATACACTATTTCAGGATGATGGTGTATTGAGAGTAGGTCGTTGATGTCATATCTATTGGTTGTCCTCTTAACCAAGTAGCATGGAGATGTTGGTGTGATATCAGGTGTTGTGTTTGACACTTCACTGAACGTGACTCTCATGCGAGATTCTTTTTCTACCGAAGAGAAGTCTTACATTAGAATATGGACATGAATTATTTCTCTGACTTGAGATCACTATGGAAGCATGCAAGCAACTCACTATGCTTAGGTGCTGGACTACCCAGATTTTAATCCGGTGATGGAAGGTTGCTGGGTATAGTCAAGTACTTGTGTAGCGGTAGAAGGATCGAGATAGGATTGATCTCTCCAAATGGTTTGGATTGAATGCTTAATATGCCTCAATTAAGAAAGACCTTGGCCAAAGCATTTCTTGTAAGGAGTTACAAGGATTCTTTGTTTGAGACATATTGAGATAGACTGATTAGGGTTGGGTAGTTTAACCTTAAGCCATTCAGAGTATTAGGAGATTAAAGGAACAAGTTCACTGATATTCCATATTCGACAGGTTCATGTTGCTTTGCAACCTTCAACCTATCCGGATACCGGGTGTTATTGCTAGATGGTAACTTTAGCTCATACTGGAAATATTCATGTGCTACCGATTTAGTATTTGAACCTATGGGGTCACACACCAAGGGTTTATTCTTGCATTGTTGGCTTGTGAACGATTGAAAATCATTTTAGACTCGTTTGACAAGGTATTGTCAAACTTGTATTCGAGCCGACTTATCTGGATGAGTTGACTCGAGTCGAGTCGACTTGAATGGTCGAGTCGACTCATCTGTCAGACTACTGTAAACCAGAATTGCTTCATTTAATTTTGTAATTATTATGAGCATTTAATGGATACATTTCTAGGTTTTATGATCTGCTATTACTGAATTTCAAAGATTTTCATAACTTTCCTGGAATCTCAAGAGATCCCAAACTGCTCATTAATCTCTGTTGTGTCCTCTTAATTGTTTTGAGGGTTGCTATTATAAAAGCAAGAGCTGAAGAAGGTGAAATGTTCATGTTCAACATTCCACACTCCATATTTGGATCAAGGTTAAGACTCTGCCCAGAAAATTTCTGGATAGAGATCTTGCTTGATCCTTGAGAGATTGCAAGATTTGATCTCTAGGATAGAGTAAGCTTGGATTTTAGGATTCCTGTGTGTATACCTTTTGCTGAAGGTTTGGGACAAAGCATTGGGAAAGGGTTCTCAAGCATCTTCATTCTAGCATCACTGCATCAACAGCCCTTCAAGGAGTTGAAGGAGTCCACACATCTTCAAGGAGTTGAAGGAGTTATTGCTACCATCAGTGTTTCCAGAGAGGCTAGCACCTCGAAGGAAGGAGAAGAAACCACGCTAAATGGTGTGAACCACCCATAGAGGTGGTGCACGTGCATCGCTCGCAGAGCCCGTTCTTTGTTCCTTGCAGGTACACCCAGAGCTCTTCACATAGATTGGTGTAGTCCTAGGTGATCGTCACTGAGGTACGGCTTTAGATTATATGTTTGACACATTATAATCTGCTGCATCGTTGTGTGAATGTAGAATAGTTCTGATTTTCATTCAATGGATGCTTGATTTCATGCATACATTATTCTACACATGCATCAAGATGTACATAGGAAACCTATGTTAATTAGATTGACATGCTTAGATAAATTATTTATCTGCTTTCACTATATCATGTAATCTAGAAAAAGTTTTTAAATTGCATGTCTCGGGTTGTGTCAAGCATGGTGCCCTTTCCCTAGGTTCCCCAACAGTGGTATCAAAGCATCCAAGTTAGATGCACATGTAGTTTAATGTTTTTGTATGAAATCGAATTATTTCCTTCATAAAGTACTTGGATTAAGTGGATTCACCATGGCCATCCAGTCATAGGAGAGAAGCATGGTTCAAAGACCATTTCTTTCCATTCCAAGGGATTCTCCTATGACGTGTAGGGGTGCCGTTGCATCATCACCTTATGAAAAAGAAAGTAAAGAATTTGATGGATTAAAATAGTTTTAATCTATAAATAATAGATCATAACTATGTTTAGATGAGATCTAAAAGATGTTTAATCTAGAACTTTGAAAAGTTTAAGTAGAAATGACTGAAATTTGAAGTTACTGCATTCTGGAAAAGCTGACTCGAGCAGAAGAGCTGGCTCGACCAGAAAATTATGTTCTGGAAGAGCTAACTCGAGCAGAAGAGCTGACTCGACCAGAAAACTGTGTTCTGGAATAGCTGACTCGAGTAGAAGAGCTGACTCGACCAGAAAACTATGAAATAGTGTGTTTTGGAAGAGCTAACTCAAGCAAAAGAGCTGACTCGACCAGAAAACTATGAAACAGTAATTTTAAGCTTTAAATTTTTATGAAATTATTTCACTTGATTTTGAAGATGTTTCAATTAGTGTGATATATTTAATTAAAAATTAAGTTTCATATTTTTAAGATTTAGGATATGATTCTAATCTTAAGTCATGATTGATAAACCATGGGTTGATTGGGTTAGCTAGAATTGGGTCCTTAAATGGGTTAGATCTAGGTTTAGATGAATGGATTAAATAGAGAAAAGACTAATCAAAAGTTAAATTAGGTCTCTCCTCTATAGATCTCTCTAATAGTTAGTTAGATTAGTCCATACATCTAAATGGACTTGATTAATGGCTTCGTGGTGAGCCCGGGTCTTTAGGTCAGTCTGATTGAGTCTGGTGAACCACTTAGTGTAAGGTAAGTTTAATAGTTGTGATCAAGGTTCTTTGGGGCTAACTCTTACCTGGCCAACTCATGGTTGGTGTCTAAGGCAAGAGGCTTACCTGGCTTAACCCATCCCTTGATCTTACTTACCTAGCTAACATAGTGAACCATACTTGATTAGATTATCTATTAATTCGAGTTGACCCATGTCAACTAAGGTTAATCAGTCAGACTGGTTTATAGGTGCCCATAGATCAAATTGATCTAGAAACCCTCTAAGTGTTTGGTGTGAGTTTTCTTGATCAAGGTCCATGTTTTCATTTCAAATGTCACAAAATTTAAATCCTCTAAATTATTAGGTCCATAAAAAGACTAAGTTATGTGATAGCTTAAGTCTCCGCCTCTAATTAAGTTGGATTGGCAATGAGTCCATAAGTTGGGTGATCATTGGCAGTTCCAAAGAATGGGTGGTTATCAGGTGAGTGGGATTGCCATTCAACATTTGATGGCTCAGTGCGACTATCTTAACACATGGTCAGGTGGGCCGTCCAAAGTTCAGCTTAATCATGGGTTAGTTAGAAGCATTGAATTTGATCATGTTAATGGTTGGACCTAACCAGGACCTTCAATAGGAGGCCCAAAGGTTGATTGTGAGGACCCCTGGGGCGAAATGATTACTAGGAGTTACTTGGAAAAGCAATTGGTATTGTACCTACCTTTAGATGCATTTGGATTGGCCTACCAAAGTCGGGCTCATATGTAGTCTATTAGATCCTAGTACCCACTAAAGGATAAATGTTATTCTTCGGATTGGAGTGTAGAGGCTACCAGTCTGAATAAAATAGTAGGAGAAACTTTTAAACTAAAATCCATGTCTTTAGGATTTTTTTACTAATTCATATACTAATAGGTCTTGTTCTCCTTTTTCAGATAATATCGACCACTTTGTCGCTCCGAACATTATTAGATAATGATAAACTTTTTGGACCCAATTTCGATAGCTGGTATCGAAAACTCAAGATTATCCTGAAGCACGAGCGGATCCTCTATGTGATAATGGATCTGGCACCTGAGATCCCAGCCCCCAATGCTCTGGCACTGTCAGGGACACTTACCATAAGTGGATCTCTGACCATACCACGGTGGTTGTATAATATTGGCTGCGATGAACGATGAATTCAGTCACAAGTTATAGGGGGCCCAGCTAGAGGAGAATCATCAAAAGTTGAAGAAATCTTTTGGCACTCTGGATGATATAGAGAGATACCGGATCTCTTTCGCCATCTACAACACGTGTATGCATGATGAAGCTTTGGTGACTGATCATGTAATGTACATGATCGAGTTATTTGAGCATTTAGAAAAACTCGGATGTCCTTTGCATGAGTAGCTCGGCAAGGATATGATATTGAATTCTCTGCCCCCTTCCTACCAGGTCTTTCTTAATAATTTTAGAATGAATAAGCCTACAGTGAACTATCATGATATGTTAGGGTTGCTGTAGACCTATGAGAAGCAGTCTCTAGCTGTGCTGCTATCTCAGGCTGACTCTCTGGAAGAGATGCCTTTGTAGGTCCTGCCTCGTTGGAAAGAATACGCTCCTCCTCCGCAACATCATCATCATCTCTATCGTCGGCCTTGATTCTTCGCTCTTCTTCTTGATTAGATGGCTGAGGGCGACGGACTACTTATTTTCGGGGTCCCATTGCATAGAATAAAGATTTGAACAAGATTGGAGGAGAAACGTAGGGTTTCTAGAGTTCAAAGTGAAAATGGGACAGGGTATGTCGCTCAATCAAGACCAAAAAGCATCCCAAACAAAGAACCGAAGGGTTTTGAACACAAATTGGAGGGAAGGAACAGTTGGGAGAGAGTTAGGGTATGTGTCGGCTCGAGTGGGGAGGAGAAATGGAGGGAAAAAATGCTTCAAAATGCCCTTAACCTCGGTCTGCTGCCATTCATGTGTTGACTCACGAATGTGTCGACACATCGACTTAAAACTGAAAATTAAGAGAATCAAAGGCTAATTAAAAATACTAGAAATTCAATGAAATTAGAAATAATTGAGTATGATTGATATCAAATTTGATCCTTTTTGAGTTAAAGATAGGAAAATTTTAATCAAAAGGATAAATGAGCCCGAGTTCTCTTCTAATCATACAGAACCGATCTTTTAGGAGAGGCTTAGTCAAAATATCAGCTAATTGAAATTCAGTACAAATAAATTCAAGCATAATATCATTATTTTCAACATGATCTCTAATAAAATAATGCCTAATTTCAATGTGTTTACTCCTAGAATGTTAAACAAGATTTTTAGTCAAGCAAATAGCACTGGTATTGTCACACTTGATAGGTGTACCAATCAACTTGATTCCAAAATCTTCAAGTTGTTGCTTAATCTATAAGATTTGAGCACAATTTCCTGCTGCAATATACTCAGCTTCAGTTGTGGATAGTGCAATTGAAGTTTGTTTCTTGCTAAATCAGGAGATTAATTTAACTCCAAGAAATTGGCAAGTTCCACTAGTACTCTTTTTATCCAATTTATAACCAACAAAATCAATATTAGAATATCCAATTAATTTAGCAGATGAATCTCTAGAATACCATAAGCCAATATCAATTATACCAGATAGATATTTAATAATGCGCTTAACAGCCAAAAGATATGATTCTTTAGGTTCAGACTGATATCTAGCATACATGTATACACTGAACATTATATCTGGTCTACTAGCAGTTAAGTACAATAAAGAACCAATCATACCTCTATATAATTTTTGATCTATAGATTTACCATATTCATCTTTATCAAGTTTACAAGAGGGGCTCATAGGTATACCTATTGATTTAGTAGTCTCCATCCCCAACTTCTTTATAATTTCTCTTGTATACTTAGCTTGGTTGATGAAGATTCCATTTTTAGTTTGCTTGATCTAGAGTCCAAGAAAGAAATTGAGTTCTTCCATCATACTCATCTCGAACTCACCCTACATTAGCTTAGCAAACTCTTGACAAAGAATTTCATTAATAGCACCGAAAATAATATCATCAACATATATTTGCACTACTAATAAATCATCACCTTTATTCTTTAGAAACAAAATTTTATCAACATGGCCTCTAGAAAATTCATTTTTAATCAGAAATTTGCTGAGTCTTTCATACCAGGCTCGAGATGCTTGCTTTAATCTATAAAGTATTTTGTGCAATTTAAAAACATGACTAGGATGTACGTAATTTTCAAAACCAGGTGGTTGTTCAACAAAAACTTCTTCTGTTATAAAACCATTTAGAAAAGCACTTTTAACATTCATTTGAAATAACTTGAAATTCATAAAACAAGCAAATGCTAATAGCAGTCTAATTGCTTCAGGTCTAGCAACAGGAGCAAAAGTTTTATCAAAATCAATTCCTTCCTCCTGATTGTAGCCTTTAGCAACTAGCCTAGCTTTATTTCTAATAACAATTCCATTTTCATCTAACTTATTCATAAATACCCATTTTGTACTGATAATAGAAACATTAGATGGTCTTTCTATTTATGTCCAAACATTATTTCTATCCAACTGAATTAATTCATCTTGCATAGCATTTATCCAGTTATGATCTTTTTCAGCTTCTTTAAAAAACTTAGGCTCTACTTGAGAAACAAAAGTTATATAATCACATTCATTTCTAATCGAGGCTCGAGTTCTTATCCCTTTAGATGGATCACCTATGATTAATTTCTTAGGATGTCCATGAGCATACCTCCACTCCTTAGGTAGATCTTGATGCTTTAGAGTGTCTTCACCTTTCTCATTTTTGTCTTGATCTTCTTCACTTGGCTGAGAGGATTGATCATTCAGTGCCAACTTTTGAAGCTTATCGCACCTGCACATGCATCAGAAGTATCATTTTTTCTGGAGGATTTGTTAGTAGACTCTTCAAAAATAACATATACAGACTCCTCTATAACTAATGTTCTTTTGTTAAAAATTCTGTATGCCTTACTTGATGTAGAGTATCCTAAAAAGATATCTTTATCAAACTCGGCATCAAATTTTCCAAGATTGTCTTTGCCATTATTTAAGATAAAACATTGACAACCAAAAACTTGAAAATATTTTAAGGTTGGTTTTCTTTGATTCCAAAGTTCATAAGAAGTTTTCTTCAAAATATGGTGGATTAAAACTCGATTCAAAATATAACATGCTATATTAATAGCTTCAGCCCAAAAATATCTTGGTAAATCATTTTCACAAAGCATTGTGCGTGCCATTTCTTCTAAAGTATGATTTTTTCTTTCTACTAACCCATTCTGCTGAGATATCCTAGGTGCAAAAAAATTATGTTCTATACCTTTTTCATTACAAAAACTTTCAAAATCCTGATTTTCAAATTCAGAACCATGATCGCTACGTATGCAAATAACTGAAACACATTTTTCATTTGAAACTTTTCGATAAAACTTAATAAATACAGAAAATGATTCATCTTTATATGCTAGAAAGAAAATCCAAGTAAATCTTGAAAAATCATCCACTATAACCAATCTATATCTCTTGCTTTCTAGACTGGATGTTCTAGTTGGTCCAAATAGATCCATATGAAGTAGTTCTAGTGGCCTACTAGTAGTTACAAAACCTTTAGGTTTGAAAGAAGTTTTAACTTGTTTTCCAAATTGACATGCTTGGCAAACTCTATCTTTTTCAAAACAAAGTTCAGGCAAATCTCTAACTAATTTCTTTTTGTAAAGTTTTAAAAGTAGATACATACTAGCATGACCTAATCTTCTATGCCAAAGCCAACTAGTCTCATTTTTACTAGAATTCATTGCAACAAGGCATTCTCCATTAGGCAAAAATAGATTATCTAAATCTACCAAATAAATATTACCATGCCTTTTTTCAATGAATTATACTCCATTTTTATTTGGATTAGCAATCATGTAATAAGATAATATAAAAACAACTTCAAAACCTTTATCACAAAATTGACTAATACTTAAAAGATTATGCTTTATACCTTCAACTAACAGTATATTGTTAATACAACTAGAAGGAGTAATGTGAACTTTACCAATACCAATGATTTTTCCTTTACCATTATCCCCGAAGGTCACACTCTCTCTATTCATTACTTCAAGAGAAGTGAATTGCTTCACATTTTGTGTCATGTGCCTTGAGCAACCACTATCAAGATATCAAAGTCTTTTGTTCTCCTTGGTTACAAGACACACCTGCAATACAAATCAAGCTTTGTTTTTAGGTACCCAAGCCAACTTGGATCCTTTAGGGTTAGCACTTAAAATGGTTCCTTTTGGAACCCAAACTTTTCTAAAAGAATTAATTTTTCTCATATTGCATTGAAAAGATTTATGACCTTATTTTTTACATGAAAAACATGTTATGCTATATGATGCGGGTACAAAAAAGTTTTTGAAATATTTTTGTTGTCTTTAGGGTCTATAGCCTAATCCTGCTTTGTTAAAAATGGCTCTTTGGCTATTCAAAAGTAGGTTTAGTTTTTCTGAACTATAGATAAATTTTTAAACAAAAGGTTTTATTTTATCAAGCTCATTCTTATACTTTTCATTTTCTAATTCTAAATCCTTATTCTTTTTTAAAAGATCATCATTTGGAATAATAGTTTTGGGTCTTTTTAAAACTTCATTTTTCATGGTTGAAGCATTGTTTTTCTTTTCTAAAACATCTAGTTTAGTTTTCAAATTACTAAGTTCATTTAATAAAGAATTGTTTTCATGAAAAAAACTATTTGCATGCTTTTTTAATCTTTTATTTTCAGATAAAATTAATTTATAATCATGCATAAGTTCATCAGAAATATTTCTTAACTTATCAAAAGTAAAATCAACTTCTGTATCAGAATTTACCTCATCTTGCTCTTGATGTGCCATGAGATAAAGATTTGCAATTTAAGTCTACTCTTCTTCAGAACTGGAGTCCTCACTATCACTCCGGGTGGCCATCATTGCCTTTTTTCTTAACTTCTTCCTTGACTTCTTTAGGGGAGGGCAATCGAATTTGTAGTATCCCGGCTTCTTACATTCGAAGCATGTAGGTATCTCCTTCTCCTTCTCCTTTTCCTTTTCTTTCTCTTTCTCTATTCTCTTTTCTTTATTTCATTGGAACTTCTTCTTGTAAGGAAACTTCCTTCTCGTCATGAATCTTCTAAATTTTCTAGCAATGAGTGCTTCTTCACTTTCATCATCTTCTTCTTCTTCGGACCCATCAATTGAGGATTTTCTTCTTTGGAATACAATCCCCTTTTTCTTCTAATCCATGTCCATTGACTTTTGCTTCAAATTCAGTTCATAAGTCATGAGCGATCTAACCAGTTGCTCCAATGGTAGCTTGTCAATGTCTTTGCTTCTTGGATGGCGGTCACCATCGAATCCCACGATGTTGGAAGTGACTTGAGAATTTTGTTGATAAGATCTGCATTAGACATTACTTTTTCTAGACTTTTCATTCCATTTATAATATTTGTAAATCTAGTGTACATGTCAGTGATAGACTCATTAGATTCTTTTTGGAACATTTCATAAGTGTGCATTAACATGTTCACCTTAGTATTTTTCACTTGATCGGTACCCTCATGGGTAACTTCAAGTGTATCCCATATTTCTTTGGCTGATGTACAAGCATATATCCTATTGAATTCACTAGGATCTAATGCACAATAAAAAAGATTCATTGCCTTAGTATTGATCTCAGATTGTTTAATATCATTTTCATCCCAATCCTCTTCGAGCTTTGGGATGGAAATAACATTAACCACAATCAAAGGAATATGTGGACCATTATCAACTACTCTCCACAAGTTATAATCAATAAAATACATATAAATTCTCATCCTAGTTTTTCAATATGTATAATTTAATCCATTGAAAAATAGAGGTCTATTTGAGGCTTGCCCCTCAACTGCACTAGTATCAATAGGGGCTGCCATAGACTTTACTCAAGGCAGTAAAGCTTATATACTGAGAACAGGGCTCTGATACCACTTGTTATCCAGTAAGCAACCCAAGAAGGGGAGGTGAATTGGATCTCTAAAAATTATTACTTGATGCAATGCAATAGTATGTGATCCAATCCAACAATTAACTAAGATACTATGAATTCAAATGAAGTTCTCTTAAGTAAATGTGCAGTGAAAATATAAAGCAATAAGAGTAAGAGCAATGAGAGGAGACAAGCAACCACAAACATCAAGAAGTATAGTGGTTCAGTTCTATCCAATGCACCTACATCCACTCCCCAAGATTTTCTGGAGAATTCACTATAATCTCAACCGATTATAGCCGATTAGTTTTCCAGGCTTACTAATCAAAACCTGACTTATTTTTACAAGGCTCACAAGTCAAAACCTCACTTGGTTTTATGGGCTAACCAAGAACCTAAATGATTTTAAGGCACACCACCAACCTCCCTTGGTTTTATGGGCTAACCAAGAATCTAATTGATTTTCAAAGGCTCACTAATAACCTTCCTTGATTTTGTAATAGGCTAACCAAGAACCCTTACAACAAATAAGTTTTGAAGTAGAGAAACAATAAAAGCTTTCTAATAAAAAATGGGTATCTCTTTGAAGCTCTTTGTTGTGATGCTTTCAACTTGATGAAGCCTCTTTGATTGCTTAAGAATGGTTGTTCTTTAATACTCTTGAAGTCTCTTGAATGCTTGAAGGCTTGCTTTTTGCTTGAGAGTGGTTGAACTTCAATGAATAGGAGTGAATGCTCTCTTTTCTTTATTTTTTGTTCTTCCTTAATCAATCTCTTCTTTTTTTATTTGATTTGGAGTATATAAAAACCTTTCCAAGGCCTCAAATCTAGTTTCTAGTCATTAGACATGAAAATCTAGCTGTTGGGGTTGAAAAGAGATAAGTTCTATGTTTGAAAAACTAGCCCTTACTGTTCCCAGAACTCCATGTGTCGATACTTCAGATTGTAAGTTGACACTTCAGGTCGACACTTGAACTTCTTGAGTTGACATCCAGTTCAAATATCTTTAATCTGGCTTTCTGGAAATCTCAGATGTATCGACACTTCATCAGATGAGTCGATACTTTGAGTCGACACTTGGCATCCATGTGTCGATACTTCAGCAGTCTTCATCTTCAGCAAGTTCTGTGACTTAAAAAACTCAGGCGATGAGCTGATCCATGTGTCGACACTTCAAATCCATGTGTTGATACTTCAGCCGTGCCATCTGAAACTTTCTTTATATACCGGCTTGAGTCAACACTTCACTGTCATGTATCGATACTTGGTGTCATGTGTCGATACTTTAAGTCGACACCTCACTGAGATCTATACAAAAATACCATAGCTTAAGCTGAATCAAATCCATATTGCACTCAAGTATCCTTTTAAGCAACCTTCAATTGTCCAAGTCTTCTTCGAGTAGATCTTTCATCTAAACTTGGCTTCTTCAATCAAACAATCTTTTATCAAATTGATGAGTACCTTTTTCTATAAAAACATACTTCAAAGAAATCATTAGTACTCAACTTATACTTAACTGTTTTGCTTATCATCAAAATCAATAACAGAGTCAATAAAAGGCCATCGATGTTTATGCCGAGGGTAATCTGAATATCCTTTCATCCTTACATTTCATACACTCTGCCAAACTTATCCACCTTGTCTTTTCCTTCCCTTGTTAAGACATAGGTCTTTCTTTTAAGCAAATCCACCATCTAAAGACAAGAGCTTAGAAAGAGAATTAGGAAGTGATAAGAGGAAGTAAGAGTAGTTTTGGAAAGGGCTCAAAGTGCTCTACTGAAGGGCAAAGGTCTGAGAAAGGAAGGAAAGGCTGCTAAAGGTTGAAAGGCCATCAAAAAAGTCTCAGTGGATTGAGCAACCTACAAAGAGTGGTTCCTAAGTTTGATTCCTATGTAGATCACCTCTAGAGGGCATGCATTTGTGTGCCTAGTGGAAAGAAAAAGGAGTGGTTCCATCCTTCTGCTGCTTCACCGAAATCTAACAGTGATATCAGAGCCCACTTATTTCATTCAATTAAAAGTCAATTGAATTATTAAATTACTTATGATATATGTTATATCCGAGTAACTGCTTCGGATTGAATTAGTCACCATGGCCATCCAGTCATAGGAGTTACTTAGGATTTCATGGCCCTCTCATCCCATTCAATGGGATCTCCTATGACCTGTTGGGGTACTGCTGTGGCCATATCCCATGAACAAGTGAGATGAATGGATTAATATTATAATCATGATTATAGTATGCATATTAAGGATAATATGCTTGATTGATGGAATGAATATCATATCATATGTATATGGTTTTGTATTATGAATATATTATAATGTGTTAAGTCTATATTAGGATGTGTTTTGAGACCACTAAAAGCCCTTATAATTAAAATATTTAGTCATAGTGTAAGTTAGTCAAGAGGTAAATTCATTTAGAATTATATGATTAGCTAATTGGTGTCTAGGCAAGTGGTTTTGGAATGGTAAAGGGCATGAGGTTTTTAATTGGTTTTGTTGTCTGACCTGGCCAATTAATTCGGTGTCTAAGGAAAGCAACAGGGGGACCCCCTTACTCTTCCACTTACCTAGCCAATTTGGTTATGTATGCACCTTAAATTGAAAATGTTAATTGAATTAACACACTATAGTTTGCCTTCCTTCATGCTAGGTATAGTTCATATTAATAACTATAGTAGGTTTGTTGTGTAACACAAGGCCTACCTTAGTATTAAATATGAATTATCTTAGTACAATTTTTGATTTATAGTATGTTTGGTAGTATTGCTTTGTTGTGTAATGCAAGGATAATATTATTCAAATATGTCTATATGGAAATGAAGGGTCTGACTAAACTAAGATATTATAGTTTATTATGTTACACAAGACTATAAGTGTCTTAGAGACAGTACATTTGTTGAGAATTGTATAGGTTGTAATTGAAAAGGAATTCCTACCTTTGAACTCATGAGTGTTTGTTGTGTAACACAAGGCACTCATGAGAAATTGGGATCTCAATCCCACTAAAGAAACCTGGTAAGGTTTCTTGCTTACCATAAGTGAGGGTTATGGCATTCGAATAAAATAATGGGAGACATAATTAAATATAAAGTCCTTATCTAGTTATGAATGTCATCTTGAGTGGTCTACTTGTACTGTTCTTTATTAAATATAGGATTTATTATGGCTTCAAATTTATCATTGCAGGGCATTTTAGATGCCAATAAGTTGACCGGTCCCAATTATATGGAATAGTTGAGGAACCTGAGGATAGTACTAACTCAGGAGAAGCTTTCTTATATTCTTGATTCTCCGGATCCAGAACCGATCGGAGAGGATGCTTTCCGAGGAGGAAAGGGCCATACATAAAATATGGCTAAATGATAGCATGACTGTTATGTGCTTCATGTTGGCCTCAATGAGTAATGAGGTTCAGAGGCAACATGAAGAGATAGAATCTCAATCCATATTGCTCAATCTAAAAAAGCTTTATGGAGAGTAAAGTAGGGCTACTCGATACGAGATATCGAAGTAATTGTTCCGTGCATACACTGAGGGTTCATCAGTTCAAACCCATGTTTTGAAAATGATTGACTTAATCACTCGATTAGGTCAATTAGGATTTGCAATAAATGGTGAACTCAACAGGACATGATCCTGTAGTCACTCCTGAATTCCTTCTCTTAGTTTGTTCTAAATTATCATATGAACAAACTGAATACTTCTTTGCATGAGCTGCTTAACATGTTTAAGACAGTAGAGAGCCATTATAAGGGAGATAAAGTGCATCTTCTTCTTGTTGATAAAAAGAAGAAATAGGCAATGAAGAAGGGTTTGAAAAGAAAATTCAACCCTAAAAGGAGCATCCATAAGAAGAAGAAAGCAAAGAAGGCTATTAATGATGGAGCCTATTTCCACTGCGGCAAGCAAGGGCATTGGAAGAAAAATTGCAAGATATATCTTGCAAGTGTGAAGCAAGATGCTATAGGAGCATCTAAAGGTTTGTACATGATAGAAATAAATTTATCATTGACTACTTCTATTTCTAATTCATGGGTATTAGATACCGCATATAGGTCTCATATATATAAGTTATTACAAGGACTCTATAGAATTAGAAGCTTGAAGAGAGGTGACTTCGAGCTATATGGTGCAAGTGGTGAAAGGCATAATATCTAAATGGACTCCTCCTTATACACCCCAATTAAATGGTGTGGAAGAAAGGAGAAATTGTACCTTGTTAGACACAGTGAGGTCCATGATATGCTTCACAAATCTTTCCATTTCTTTCTGGGGATATGCCCTAGAAACTACTGCTTATATTTTGAACAGGGTACCATCAAAGTCAGTGACTAGCACTCCATATGAGGTATGGAATGGCAAAAGACCAAATCTTAAATATTTGAAGATTTGGGGTTGCTATGCTTATGTCAAGAATAATTTTGGATATAAGTTAAGTTCTAGGGCTGACAAATGCAGGTTTGTTGGTTATCCCAAAAAGGGTATTGGATACCACTTTTATCATGCTACTGAATAAAAGGTATTTGTCAGTAGACATGCTACATTCTTGGAACAAGAATTTATCCAAGAAAGAAGTAGTGGAACAACACTTGAACTTAGCGAAGTTCAAAACCAACAGGCAATCCCTGAAGAGTCTTTAAATAAAATTTCTCAACCAAAAGTTCTTGTTGATTAGGAACAGCCACAACACACACCTCCTCTCTAAAGGTCAGAAAGGGTGTGGGGTGCACCTCTCATAATGGCTATTTCATTGAGAATGATAATGAGGCCAATATCATTCAGGATGATGATCCTGTGACCTATACAGAAGCTATCGAGAGTAGAGACTTCGATAAATGGCTAAATGCCATGAAATCTGAAATAGACTCCATTTATTCCAATCAGGTTTCGACCTTGGTAGATCCACCTGAAGGAGTTAACCCAATAGGGTGTAAATGGGTCTTCAAGAAAAAGATTAGAGTAGATGGCCAAGTAGATACCTACAAGGCCAGGCTAGTGGAAAAAGGTTTCAGATAAAAGCATGGTATTGACTATGATGAAACTTTTTCACCAGTAGCAATGCTCAAGTCCATCAGGATTTTACTTGCAATAGTAGCATACTATGATTATAAAATCTAGCAGATGGATGTAAAGATTGCTTTCCTCAATGCATATCTTGGAGAAGAAGTCTGTATGATACAACCAGAAGGGTTTATCTCAAGTGGGAGACCAAACGAAGTATGCAAACTTAAAAAATCCATATATGAATTAAAGCAAGCATTGAGAAGTTGGAACATTTATTTTGATGAAGCAATTAGAGAGTTTGGTTTCATTAAAAATATGGATGAATCTTGTGTGTATAAAAAGATAAATGGGAATGCAATTGTCTTTTTGGTTCTGTATGTCGATGACATACTTATCATTGGGAATGATATCCTAATGTTACAATTGGTCAAAACTTGGCTATCATCAAAGTTTTTCATGAAGGATCTGGGAGAGGCATCCTATATATTAGGGATTAAGATCTATACAAAAAGATCTAAGAGGATGTTAGGCTTATCCCAATCCAGGTACATTGACTTATTGTTGAAGATATTCAACATGGATGGAAGTGAGAGGGGTTACTTACCTATGAGTCAAGGCATACATCTCTCCAAGAAAATGTCTCCAAGATATCAGAAGAAAGAGAGAGGATGGCTATGATTTCTTATGTTTTAATTATAGGATCGATTATGTATGCCATGTTATGTACCATGCCTGATGTTACTTATACCTTGGGCATAGTAAGCAGGTTCCAGGCAGATCTAGGAGAGGATCATTGGAAAGCTATGAAAAATATCCTTAAATACTTGAGAAGAACTATGAATATTTTTCTTCTATATGGTGGATCAGATTTAAAACTAGAAGGATATACAGATTCTAGTTTTCAATCAGATTCAGATAATGCAAATCCATATCAAGATATGTCTTCACCCTATATGGTGGTGCAATGAGTTAGAAGAGTACAAAGCAACCGACTGTAGCTGACTCAGTCACTGAGACAGAATACATAGCTGCAAGTGAAGCCGCGAAGGAAGCTATCTGGATGAAAAAATTCATCATGGAATTGGGTGTGATTCCTGAAATACAACAACCAATGCCACTATATGGTGATAACACTGGAGCTGTTGTGCAAACTAATAAACCAAGGTCTCATCATAAGTCCAAGCACATCCTAACATGTTTCCACCTTATTCAAGAAATCATAGGAAGACAAGATGTTGTCATCGAACGAGTTGATATAAAGAACAATATAGTAGACCATTCACTAAAGCACTATTTCAGCAGCAATTTGATCACCACATAGATTGTATGGGTATAAAATACAAGGGGGATTGGCTTTAGTGCAAGTGGGAGATTGAAAGAAAAGTGCCCTAAAAGCCAGTCTTTATAAGGACATTTTTGTAATCTTCCAACTCTTGTATGATATTATTATATTAATAAAAGGTATTTTGTTTCATTATACTGCTGTGTCTTATTTAAAGATTATGATGAACCATGTAAGTTAGGGCAAAAGAATTAGAGTTATGATGGAGATCGTAATGGTAAGACCTAAGTGATGCAGGACAAGAGCAAAGGATCGTTGGCGAGCTAAGAAGTCACCAAGGATTATGGTACCACTAGAATTTTTTTATTTTTTTTTCTTCTGTGGAGGTGGTGAAGGAAACAATGAAGATGGAAGACATAAGTTTGGACTCTAATGGACTTTGGGACTCACTCTCATGGGGAGGCATCTCACCTCTAGGGCATCCCATCGAGATATTTCACCTCTAGGGCATCCCACTCATCTCACCTATTAGTCTAGGGCATCCCACCCATCTCACTAACGGACCATGAGGGTAACTTTCAAAGGCCATGGAGGGGATAAAGAAGATGGAAACTCTTATAAGCTTTGGGACTCACATTCACGGAGAGATATCTCACCTCTAGGGCATCCCACCCATCTTCCGTTAGTCTAGGACATCCCACCCATCTCACTAACGGAGCCATGAAGGTAAATCTCAAAGGTCATAGAAGTGGAATCAAAGGGAAGGAGATAACTAGAGGGGCATCACACTCTCTTCACAACACAAACAAAAGGGCATCACATCCTCACCAAAAAGAAGAACTCAAGCTGATTTAAATCTCTATTGATTGATTGATTCCTCTTACAAGGGTTGATGGGATATTTATAGGCCCCAATCAAGAGATAAGGATGGGGTAACTAACCTAAAGGAGTTATAACAAGAAACAAAAATTAGTTGTAATAACTACTTCTAGTTCTAATAACTAACTAGTTTAGTTAGGGAGTTGTAATAAGAAACTACTTCTAGTTATACTACTAACTAGTTTAGTTAGGGAGTTGTAATAAAAAACTAGAATTAGTTGTAATACATGTGGCGCCTATGTGGATGATAAAGTGGTTGGAGCTGATGAAGTGGCACCCAAGTACGATGAAGTGGCCCCCAAGATAGGTTGAGTCAGCTCAAGAAGAATAGGTTGAGCCAGCTCAAAGATGAAAGGTTGAGTCGGCTCAAAGTAGAAGTTGAGTCGGCTCAAAGTAGAAGTTGAGTTGGCTCAAATGCTTCCTTGGATTTGCTCCTAGGTCATTGGATAGCTCTTGGTTCCCAATCATTCCCCTGGAGTGGGAAGAACTCAACTCCATCAAGTTTGGGTAAGCGGGAACTTTAGTGGAACCGAATGCAATCAAATTCCAATTTTTTTTTCATCAGTTCTGCTATGAGATCTATGCTACTCTGAGATCTGTGCTGCTCTAATATCTGTTCAACTTTGAAACCTGTGTGGAGCTTGAAGTCGGCAAGAGGGAGGGGGATTTGCTTTCACATTCATGTGATCCCTCTCCTTCTTCTTCATGGACCGAACCAGGAGGCTCACGGAGGGGGGGTTTCACCGGCGGGCTCTCTGGCGATGGCGTTGGGCAGAGATGGTGGACGGATGGAATGATGGCTTGCATAAAGATCATTACGGCTGGTGGAGAGGACAGGTGGCCAGAGTCCTTGTCACAGGTGGAAGGGAGGCGGTAGTGGGCGACGCGATCTCAGGTGGCTCCAGTGAGATCAGCGATCGAATGGCGGAGGAAGGGGGCTTCGGATGGGAGCGTCGATGAGCTTGATCCTGCAGGAGGCAAGGGCACCGGGTTTGGCAAGGGCGATGGCCCCGGTGACCGGTGATGGGTGTTCACGGCAGCAGGGGTTCCAGATGGTGGTGATCACGATCAGAGATGGCGGAATTGAGACAGACTTGGATCTGGGCGGACGGTGGTGGCGGACACTATCTGGGTGATCATCTAGAGGGGTCCATCATTTGGAAGATCTTAAAGATAATGGGGTGGGGTTGGTGTGATTCTGTGGCTCTGTTACATGGATTTATGGAGTGGTGGAGGGTCGGCGATCATCGAAGGAATGCTCGGTAGTGGGAATGCTCGGGATGGCAGGTAATGATGAAGTTCTCCTCGGATCTGAGGGAAAAGCGGCAGTCAGTGGCGGAGTGGTTCCCATGGTCGGATTCGACGGTGGGATGATGCGAGAGGAGATGGAAGATGACAAGAGAAGCTTCTGGGCGGTGTTGGGAGGAAACTGCGGTGGACTCCTGGTGAGATCCAGATCGGAGAGTGGTAGCGATGGCGAAGGGAGCTTGATGGCGGGCTATGGGTGGTGGATCAGGTGCTCTAGGCTTTCAATTCGAGTAGATTTAGGAAGAAGATGATAGGAATAAGTCCGACATAGAAGAGGAATAAGGTTGGGATAGTGGGAATAATGAGAATAGAGGAATAAGCGAAGGAGAGGGAATACGAAGGAAAGATATAAAATATCCTAATCAACCTGACTCTGATACCAAAAAATGATGCGGGACAAGAGCAAAGGATTGTTGGAGAGCTAAGAAGTCAACAATAATTGGGATACCTTTTTTTTCTTCTATGAAGGTGCTGAAGGAAACAATGAAGATGGAAGACATAAGTTTGGACTCTCATAGACTTTGGGACTCACTCTCATGGAGAGGCATCTCACCTCTAAGGCATCCTACCGAGACATCTCACCTCTAGGGAATCCACTCATCCCACTTGTTAGTCTAGGACATCCCACTCATTTCACTAACGAAGCCATGAGGGTAAATTTCAAAGGACATGAAGGGGATAAAGAAGATGGAAACTCTTATGAGCTTTGGGATTCACATTCACAGAGAGACATCTCACCTCTAGGGCATCCCACCTGAAAGAAAACCGGGTGCAGGTGGTTTGACATGATCCAACACTAGGCATGCAAATAGCTACGGGAGCAGAAAGGATTTTAAAACAATTTTTAAAAATCATGCAGCGGAAAATTGCTCTGCCCAGAACCTAATCTATTCAAGTTGCAAACAGGCATGTAAAATGATATAAAATATTTATAAAATATTTGAATTAAAAATTCAAAACATGCATGATAAAAAAATATTTTTTTCTATACCTTATTCCAGCTGGAATAATCCTGGGATAAACCTGGAATAGACTGGAATAATTGGAATAAAGTTTTTCCAGTCGTCTCCCTCCTTGGAACTTTGTTTTTGGCTTGCAAAACTTTGTCGGAACACCACCTTCCGGACCTCCGTTTGCTCCCAAATTCGAGCAGCGGCAACTTGGACAAGTGCTCTTCAATCTCCAATTGAAATCTACAAGAAATGATTAGCCAAATAATTATAAAAAATCACCAAAGTCTGCTGCCAGATTTCTGCAGCAGAACTGGGCAGCCGACTTTGGCCTTCATTTTGGAGCAGCTGGAGGGATCCCGGTCCGCGTAGCTTGCTCCTAGGAGTAGAAGGGTACTCCCTCTAGAGGGGAGACATGCCCGGGGCTCTCGGATCCTTCTTCACGCGCGGTGCTAGCCGCTGGAAGAGAGCTTCACGGTCACAAAAATTTCTGCAACAGGGCAGAACTTTGAGCACTTGAAATAAGGGATTTAAAGCCTAGTTTCTCTCCCTCACAAGCTCCTAAACCCAGCCTATAAGAGCAAAGTCTAAGTTCTCACCCAAGGGATCTCACAACCTCTCAAAGAAGAACGCCCAGGGCTTTTCACGGCTGAAAAAACTCATTGGAAACAGGGCAATGGCTGGTATAAATAGGCAGCAGAGGGAGAGAGGGAAGTGGAGAGACAGGGAGAGGAAGAGGCACAGCTACCGTTCACCATTAACCAGCAATTGAATGGGAGAGAATAACAGCCGGTGGAGGAGAGGAAGAGATGTCCACCCGGCGTCTAAACCTTGGGACGTTCGGCTTCATTTGGGACGTTGGGACGTTTGGCATTCCACTCCCAGCGAAATGGAAAAAGACCGTGTAAACAGTCACAAGGGAGAAGAAAAAAAAATATCAGTCCAAATAAAACCGGTCCATTCCCAATAAATGGTTCAATCCCATTAAACCACTTGGTTCAATCAAATTGAATCGGTTCAAGCCCAATTAAATTGGGTTTAATTGGCTCTCAACCAATTGGAGGCCAAAACGAACTCTGAATCAGTTCAAAACTGATTCAGAAAAATCCTGGCGCAATGCTGGTCAACCCGGAATAATTTTCGGTTGACACAGACAAGGGCAAGATGGGAAAAATAATGCTCAAAAATACTGTGACCATAAAATCAAGATGATTCCCAATCGTAATCGGTATCTGGACCAGAGAGTTATCCTCTGTGGCGTGTGACCTCATAGGTTCGAACCTAAACGGTAGCACTGGAACAATTCCAGTACCAGCACAGGAAACCATCTAGCAATGGGTCCCGGTGTCCGGATAGGTCGAAGATGCAGGAGCAAACTATCGAACCTCTGGCATATGGTTACCGTATAATTCATCCCTTTGACCTTTAATGCTCAGGACGACTGAGATTTGGGCTGCCAACCCAGACTGAGTCAGTCCACTACGTGTCTCAACCTCGCAAGCCCAGTGACTCTTCACTAGGGCTACCTTGGCCGAGGATTTGCTAAATTGAGATACTGCGAGACATTCAATCCAAACTGTTTGGACAGGTCAATTCCATCCTGGTCCATCACTGCTCCACAAGTACTTGCCTGTACCCAGAAACCTTCCATCACCGGATTAAAAATCCGGGTAGTCCGGCACCAAAACACAGGGAGTTGCTTGCAAGATACCATGATGACCTCAGGTCAGAGGGACACATATACCCATATCCAATCGTGAGTTTTCCCTTGGCAGAAAGGGGCTGCACGGAGTCATGTTCAATGAGATACCACATATTCCACTTGTAGATCACATCAGTGTCACCACACTCATTTGGTCAAGAGGACAACCAAATGATGTGAACTACAACAACCTATACTTGATATATTGCCATCCAGTACAATATATCATTTGGTTGTGAACAGGGTTTAAGGACCACTCGATGCATCCTCTCTGTATCGAAGTCAGTGTAGCCCTAAGGACTTCATCACATGGAAAGAGTTCATTTCAGAAAAATACAATATGTGATGAGCTGCCAAAAAATAATATTTTGTTAATTCATAAAATGAATACAATACTGAGCCCAACCGCCTACAACCCAGGCGATTGGCTTTGGGACACAATTCCCAACAACTCCCACTTGTACTAAAGCCAATCAGAAGAGTATCTAATACCCATTTCCCATTTACAATAGTCGAACTCTTTTATTCCGAGGGCTTTAGTGAAGGGGTCGGCCAGATTTTCCTTACCATCGATCGTCATAAGATTGATGTCGCCTCGTTCTACGATCTCTCGTACGAGGTGGTAGCACCGCAGAATGTGCTTGGTGCGGTGATGAGCATTAGGCTCCTTAGCTTGAGCAATGGCTCCAGTGCTGTCACAGTACACCGGAACAGGACCATCTAGGGAAGGTGCCACCCCTAGCTCTCCAAGGAACTTCCGCAACCATATAGCTTCCTTTGCTGCATCTGATGCTGCAATATATTCTGCTTCGCATATCGAGTCTGCAACAGTTGCCTGCTTGGAACTTTTCCAGCAGATCGCTCCTCCGTTCAAGGTAAATAAAAACCCTGACACACTCTTGCTATCATCTTTATCCGATTAGAAACTGGAGTCAGAGTACCCCACAAGTTTCAAGTCAGGTTCTCCATAAATCAGCTATTGATCTTTAGTATTTCTTAAATGCTTAAGGATGGACTTAACCACCTTCCAATGCGCCTCACCTAGGTCAGACTGGTATCTTCTTACTACTTCTAGTGAGTATGCCACGTCTGGTCTAGTACAAGTCATAGCATACATGATAGAGCCTACTGCAGAAGCATAAGGTACTCTATTCATGCGCTCTCTTTCCTCAGGAGTTGTCGCACAATCTTTCTTGGAAAGAGTAATTCCATAACCTATCGGGAGATAGCCTTTCTTGGAATTTTCCATGCTGAACCGTTTCAGCACGGTGTCAATGTACGTAGACTGGGACAATCCCAAAAGCTTCTTAGATCTATCTCTATAGATCTTCATACCTAGTATGTAAGAAGCTTCACCCAAGTCCATCATGGAGAACTGAGATGATAACTAAACCTTTATTCCTTGTAATGCTGTGACATCATTCCCGATTAAGAGAATGTCGCCAACATAAAGTACTAGGAATACAATCACAGAACCATTAACCCATTTATAGATGCACGGTTCTTCTCCGTTCCTAACAAAGTCATATGATTTGATACATCTATCAAACCGTAAGTTCCAACTTCGGACATCCATCTGCCAGATCACGTAATCAAAATATGCTGCCAAAGCAAGCATGATCCGAATGGACTTGAGCATTGCCATAGGGGAGAAAGTCTCGTCATAATCGATACCATATCGCTGACGATATCCTTTGGCAACCAGACGGGCTTTATAGGTCTCTACCTTCCCATCTGCGCCCCTTTTCCTCTTGAAGATCCATTTACACCCGATAGGTTTTATACCTTCAGGCGGATCAAACAATGTCCATACATTGTTGATTTTCATGGACTCCATTTCGGATCGCATGGCTCCAAGCCATGCCTCAGAGTCAGATCTCTGAAGTGCATCCATATAGGTGATTGGATCCTTATTGTTCTCATCGAGCTCAATGGGATCGCCATCCCGGACCAAGAAACCATAGTATCTGTCCGGCTGACACGGTATTCTACCAGATCTTCTAATAGATTCTGGGTGTGATTCAATCACAGCCGGTTCTACGATGTCCTTAGAGTGTGCAGGTTCTTCTATTGGCTGAACTTCATCAAGTTCAATCTTAGAAGCTATAGTTCCTTCTCCAAGGAACTCCTTTTCCAAAAAGATAGCTCTAAGAGCAACGAACACCTTTTGTTCATTCTCCAAGTAGAAGAAATACCCTTTGGTTTTCTTAGGATAACCAATGAATAAACACCGATCAGACCTAGGACCAAGTTTGTCTGAGTCTAAACGCTTTACGTAAGCCGGACAACCCCAGACCCGAAGGTTGAGGGTTTACGTCCAGTCCAAATCTCATACGGAGTGGAGACAACAGACTTACTTGGAACATCATTTAATAAGTAACAAGCTGTCTGAAGCGCATATCCCCAAAAGGATAGCGATAAAGTAGCAAAACCCACCATGGATCGAACCATGTCCAACAAGGTTCGATTCCTCCTTTCGGACACACCATTCAACTGTGGTGTTCCTGGACGAGTCCACTGAGAGAGAATTCCACTTTCCTCAAGATATGTCAAAAAATCACCAGATAAGTATTCACCACCTCGATCAGATCAAAGGGTTTTAATACTTTTTCCAGTTTGCTTTTCTACTTCATTACGGTATCGTTTGAACATTTCAAACGACTCAGACTTATGTCTCATTAAAAGACATAACCAAACCTTGAAAAGTCATCTGTAAAAGTAATGAAATATTTGTATCCTCCTCTGGCACTAACTGTCATCGGTCCACATACATCAGTATGTATTAGACTTAGAAGTTCTGTAGCTCGTTCACCTTTTTCAGTAAAAGGTGACTTGGTCATTTTACCAAGTAAACAGGATTCACAAGTGGGCAGTGATTCAGAATCACTGACCTCGAGGAGTCAATCTCCTCGCATCTTGTTTATCCTATTTTGGTTAATATGACATGGTCTACAGTGCCTAAGATACAAATCGTTGACATTATCTAACCTTGGGCATTTGCTAGAAGTGTACATTACACTAACAGGCCTTGATAGTACATATATACCATTATTTAATCTAGCTTTCATTATAACAGAGTTATTCAAAATAACATTGCAAAAATCTCCTTTTATTGATAGTTCAAAACCACAATTGGCCAAAAGGCCTACAGAGATTATGCTCATAATGAAACTAGGACAATAGTGACAGTCGACTAGTTCGACAGTACAAGACTCAAAGACAAGATGCAGGACTCCAACCGCCAGTACTGGAACACGATTTCCATTCCCGACGCTCAGAAACTGTTCTCCATCTTCAAATCCTCTACTAACTTGAAGTCCCTGTAACGAATTACAAACATGAATTGGACTACCGGTATCCAATACCCAGTTAGCAGTATCAATAATTGAGTAATTACAAGGTTTTATCATATAAATACCTTGTTCAGCAGACTTCTGCTTCCTCGGCCTGTTCGGATCAAGGGACGCAATATAAAGAGGACAGTTCCTCTTCCAGTGTCCCTTCTTCTTGCAGTAGAAGCACTCTGCAGAAGATTGATCAGCCTTATACTTCCTGGTCTGACTAGGACCAGGAGCATTCTGCACCTTCTTTCCCTTTTATTTATTTTCTTCTTCCCTTTCTTAAAGGGACGACGACCTCTACTTCCTCCAACTAAATTCACCACCCCCTTATTCAGTTGGTGGTCTTTCTCGAAAGTCTGCAGCAACCCAAAAGACCATGGTAGTTGACTGCAGGCTTGTTCATTCTATAATGATCAAGAAAGTCAAGATAGGAGGAGGGAAGAAAATTCAGGATCGCATCCTTGCCGAGCTGCTCGTGCAAGGGACATCCGAGTTTGCCTAACTTTTCAATCAGCTCGATCATGTACAATACATGATCAGTGACTGAACCACCATTCGGCATCTTGGAGTTGTAGATGGCACAAGACACTTTGTACCGTTCTACATCATCCGGGGTGCCGAAGGATTCCTTCAACTTTTGAAGGATTTCATCAGGTTGGACCTCCTCGAATTTGCGATTGAACTCATCGTTCATCGCTGCTAACATAATGCAATGGACAGTAGTCCGATCAGAGACCCACTTCAGATAAGCGTCTCTGACCACACTCCGTGCATTAGCGGGAGGGATTTTAGGTGCCGGATTCGTTATCACATAAAGGATCCGTTCATGCTCCAGAATGATTCTCAACCTTCGATACCAACTATCGAAGTTGTGACCCTTTAACTTCTTGTTATTGAGAAGTGACCGGAGTGATAAATTGGAAGACATCTGAAAAGAAAACAAGACCAAATTAGTGTATGAATTAATAATTTAACCAAAAGACTTGGACTTTAGTCTAAAGGTTTCTCCCACTAATTTTTTATATTGGTAGCCTCTAACTCCAATCCGTGAAAACACTTTTTCAAGTGGGTACTGAAATCCAATAGGCCTCGCATGAGCCCAACTTTGGCCGGCCCACCCATACGAGCCTAAAGGTAGGTTCGTAAACCAATTGTTTCCCTAAACAATTTTCAGTATTACATTTTGTCCCAGAGAACACCGCAATCGGCCTTGAGGCCTCCTATTGCGGGTCTCTAGTTAGGTCCAACCATTAAAATGACAAATCCAATGCTTCCAGCTAACAAAAGACCAAGCCCGACTTTGGCTGGCCCACCTGGTCCCATTAAGGAGGTTTCACTGAACCATCATCGATCAGATAGAATTCCAGTCGCCGGATATACACCCGTTCTTTGGAACTGCCGATGCACACCAAGCTAGTGGACACATTTCTAACAGACTTAATGGGAGGCTAAGACATTTTCAACTCCTTGACTTAGTCTTTTTAAGGACCTAATAATTTTAGAGGATTTTTTAATTATGACAGAAGAAAAGACAAGGACATGGATCAACCTCCCAGTGAATCAATCAAATTTCAGGAGGATTGATATAAATCAACAAATTGATCCATGGGCACCTATAGATCAGTCAGACCGATCAACCTGGGTGACATGGGTTAACTCGAGTCATTGAGCTTTTCCAATCAGTTCTGGTCGACTCGACTATCCAGGTAGGTGAGATCATGGGTGAGTATCCGCCATTAACCATCTTTCCTAGACACCAACCTAGTTGTCCAGGAAAGAGGTAGCCTCATACAACCATGATCACAATGCCAAACCTACCTCGACACCAGTCGGTTTACCAGACTCAATCAGACTTGCCTAAAGACTCGGGCATCCACTGAGCCACTAATTGGATCCATTTTAGATGAACGGATCAACTAATCTAACTATTAGATAGTTTTAAAGAAGGGCCTTAAATAACTTTTGTTTAATCTTCTTATTATCCGGTTCAACTAAACTTAGGTCTAACCCAGTAATGGACCCAACTAGTCAGCTAACCCAATATAACCCAAAATGGCTTATGCAAGTGTTTTAGATTTCATAAACCTAAAAGCTTTTAATAAGATAAAGATTTAATTAAAATAATTTTTAATTAAGTCACAATGTAAAACATTTTTACATAACCATATCATGCATCAAGATATTTTACACATATTTTATATCCTATAGAAAACATGCCCAAAACCATGTATCATCAAATCAAAACATTTTTAATTTTAATATTCTTTAAGGATCCTTCTGAAGAGGCCAACACAGACGAACCGCATCATGTCAAAGACACACGGTCATGGTGAAGGTCTCAACTAAGTTCCAAAAAGAAAATTTTTGATACATCATTAGATTAAACCAATTTTAATCTACATACATGCAAACATAAATAGATTACACATGCAACCTGGCTCTGATACCATTGAAAGAAAACTGGGTGCAGGTGGTTTGACATATCCTACTCTAGGCATGCAAACAGCTACGGGAGCTGAAAGGATTTTAAAACAATTTTTAAAAATTACGCAGCGGAAAACTGCTCCACCCAGAACCTAATCTATTCAAGTTACAAACAGGCATGTAAAATGATATAAAATATTTATAAAATATTTGAATTAAAAATTCAAAACATGCATGATAAAAAGATAATTTTTTTATACCTTATTCCGGCTGGAATAATCCTGGGATAAACCTGGAATAGACTGGAATAACTGGAATAAAGTTATTTCAGTCGTCTACCTCCTTGGAACTCTATTTTTGGCTTGCAAAACTTCATCGGAACACCACCTTCCGGACCTCCATTTGCTCCCAAATTCGAGCAGCGGCAACTTGGACAAGTGCTCTTCAATCTCCAATTAAAATATGCAAGAAATTGTTAGCCAAATAATTATAAAAAATCACCAAAGTCTGCTGCCAGATTTCTGCAGGAAAACTGGGCTGCAGACTTTAGCCTTCGTTTTGGAGCAGCTGGAGGGATCCCGGTCCGCGTAGCTTGCTCCTAGGAGTAGAAGGGTACTCCCACTAGAGGAGAGACACGTCCGGAGCTCTCGGATCCTTCTCCACGCGCGGTGCTAGCCGCTGGAAGAGAGCTTCACGGTCACAGAAATTTCTGCAACAGGGCAGAACTTTGAGCACTTGAAACAAGGGATTTAAAGCCTTATTTCTCTCCCTCACAAGCTCCTAAACCCAGCCTATAAGAGCAAAGTCTAAGCTCTCACCCAAGGGATCTCACAACCTCTCAAAGAAGAACGCCCAGGGCTTTTCACAGCTGAAAAAACTCATTGGAAACAGGGCAATGGCTGGTATAAATAGGCAGCAGAGGGTGAGAGGGAAGTGGAGAGACAGGGAGAGGAAGAGGCACAACTGCCGTTCACCATTAACCAGCAATTGAATGGGAGAGAATAACAGCCGGTGGGGGAGAGGAAGAGACGTCCACCCGGCGTCTAACCCTTGGGACGTTCGGCCTCATTTGGGACGTTGGGACGTTTGGCATTCCACTCCCAGCGAAATGGAAAAAGACCGTGTAAACGGTCACAAGGGAGAAGAAAAAAAAATATCAGTCCAAATAAAACCGGTCCATTCCCAATAAATGGTTCAATCCCATTAAACCACTTGGTTCAATCCAATTGAACCGGTTCAAACCCAATTAAATTGGGTTCAATTGGTTCACAACCAATTAGAGGCCGAAACGAACTCCGAATCAGTTCAAAACTGATTCAGAAAAATCCTGGTGCAATGCTGGTCAACCCGGAACAATTTCTGGTTGACACAGACAAGGGTAAGATGGGAAAAATAATGCTCAAAAATACAGTGACAATAAAACCGAGATGATTCCCAATCGTAATCGGTATCCGGATCAGAGAGTTATCCTCTGTGGCGTGCGACCTCATAGGTTCGAACCTAAACGGTAGCACTGGAACAATTCCAATACCAGCACAGGAAACCATCTAGTAATGGGTCCCGGCATTCGGATAGGTCGAAGATGCAGGAGCAAACTATCGAACCTCTGGCATATGGTTACCGTATAATTCATCACTTTGACCTCTAATGCTCAAGACGACTGAGATTTGGGCTGCCAACCCAGACTGAGTCAGTCCACTACGTGTCTCAACCTCGCAAGCCCAGTGACTCTTCACTAGGGCTACCCCGGCCGAGGATTTTCTAAATTGAGATACTGTGAGACATTCAATCCAAACTGTTTGGACAGGTCAATTCCATCTTGGTCCATCACTGCTCCACAAGTACTTGCCTATACCCAGAAACCTTCCATCACCAGATTAAAAATCCGGGTAGTCTGGCACCAAAACACAGGGAGTTGCTTGCAAGCTACCGTGATGACCTCAGGTCAGAGGGACACATATACCCATATCCAATCATGAGTTTTCCTTTGGCAGAAAGGGGCTGCACGGAGTCACGTTCAATGAGATACCACTTATCCCACTTGTAGATCACATCAGTATTACCACACTCATTTGGTCAAGAAGACAACCAAACGATGTGAACTACAACAACATATACTTGATATATTGCCATCCAATACAATATATCCTTTGGTTGTGAACAGGACTTAAAGACCACTCGATACATCCTCTCTATATCGAAGTCAGTGTTGCCCTAAGGACTTCATCACATGGAAAGAGTTCATTTCAGAAAAATACAATATGTGATGAGCTGCCAAAAATAATATTCTATTAATTCATAAAATGAATACCATACTGAGCCCAACCGCCCACAACCCAGGCGATTGGCTTTAGGATACAATTCCCAACACCACCCATCTCACGTGTTAGTCTAGGGCATCCCACCCATCTCACTAACAGAGCCGTGAAGGTAAATCTCAAAGGTCATAGAGGTGGAATCAAAGGGAAGGGGATAACTAGAGGGGCATCATACCCTCTTCATAACACAAACAAAAGGGCATACACCCTCACCAAAAAAAAGAACTCAAGCTAATTTAAATCTCCATTGATTGATTGATTTCTCTTACAAGGGTTGATGGTGATGGATAAAGAAGCGCGGTTGCAAGTGCCTACGCTAAGCATGCAAAGCAAGGAGCAGGCTGGAATTTTAAAAATTTAAATTCACAGCGAAAAAATACCTGCTCCGCACAGGATCTAACAAATTCCGGATGCATGTATAGGCAATACTAGGCATGTTCAAGAGCATATAATATTTATAAACAATTAAAAAAACCTAGATCTATGCATGCATGAAGAATAAAACAAGAAACTATACCTTATTCCTGCCTGGAATAGCCTTGGTATAATTGCTGGAATTGCTGGGATAACAGGAATAAATTTATTCCTGTTGTCTTCTACTTCCAGCACGTTAATAGGGTCTTTTCTTTTCACCAAAACTACTGCAAAACAGCTGAAAATCTGGCAACGTTTGATCTCCCTTCCTGCACCAAAAGTTAAGGAACAAGTTGGTTGATCTTCCTTCGAAGGGGAGAAGATGATTCAACATTTTTGGTGCCCTTCCTTTCAACCAAAAACAGCACCAGAAAATTCAGCAATCTGAAAATCTGCAACCTGAAAACAGAGCACAAAAATAGCAGAAAAAAAAAGGTCGATCCGGCTTCCAAGTGCTCGTTGAACACTCTCAAGAGGGGGAACATGCCAGGGGCTAGCTCTGATCCATCTCTCGGTCGATGCTAGTCACCGAAAGACATGGAACGGCGGGAGGAAAGAGGGAATGAAACAGAATTTCTGAAACTGTTTTTCAGCAAAATAGAGTTCCTTCTTCCTTCAATTTTGAGCACCAGAAAACAGGGATTAAGGGGTTGTTCTCTCTTCCTTTCACTCACCAAATCCCAGCCCTCAATTTTACCGGTGGAAAGGAAAAAAAATTCTGCAAAGAAAAAGGAACTCTCACAACTTTTCACCTCTCACACGGTGACGTCTCAGCCTTTGAACCAAGGGACTGCAGGGTTTAAAAAGAAGCAGCAGCGGAAGAGAATATCAAACCGCTGGGAGGCCAAAAGACGTCGGTGGTATAAGCTCCAATTAATAGCCATTAGGACTAATAAAATGGGTTTAAGGCTATGGGGTGGAGGGAGATGATAAGACGCCGATTGGGCTTCCACGGTTTAGAATTCGTCCAGCGAGAAGACCACCGTGTAAACAGTCAAAGGAAGAAAAACCAACGGTTCAAAAATTGGGTTTAATCCAATAAACACCAAGGGTTCAAACAAAATTGGATTCAATCCCATTATACCCAATGGTTCAAACAAATTGAACCGGTTCAAGCCCAAATAAATTTGGGTCAATTGGTTCACAACCAATTGGAGGCCGAATTTAGCTCCGAATCAGCTCAAAACTGATTCAAAAAAATCCTGGCATAGACCTGGTCAGCCCGGAACAATTTTTGGGTTGATGCAAACAAGGGCAAGACCGGGAAAAGAGTGCTCAAAAAAATACCGTGACCATAAAACCAAGACGATTCCCAATCGTAATCGGTATCCGGATCAGAGAGTTATCCTCTGTGGCGTGTGACCTCATAGGTTCGAACCTAAACGGTAGCACTGGAATAATTCCAGTACCAGCACAGGAAACCATCTAGCAATGGGTCCCGTCGTCCGGATAGGTCGAAGATGCGGGAGCATACTATCAAACCTCTGGTATATGGTTACTGTATATTTCATCCCTTTGACTTCTAATGCTCAGGACGACTGATATTGGGATGCCAACCCAGACTGAGTCAGTCGACAACGTGTCTCAATCTTGCAAGCCCAGTGACTCTTCACTAGGGCTACCCCGGTCGAGGATTTCCTAAATTGAGATACTGTGAGATATTCAATCCAAACTATTCGAACAGGTCAATTCCATCTTGGTCCATCACTACTCTACAAGTACTTGCCTGTACCCAGAAACCTTCCATCACCGGATTAAAAATCCGGGTAGTCCGGCACCAAAGCACAGGGAGTTGCTTGCAAGCAACCATGATGACCTCAGGTCATAGGGACACATATACCCATATCCAATCGTGAGTATCCCTTGGGCAGAAAAGGGGTTTCACGGAGTCACGTTCAATGAGATATGATATATCCCACTTGCAGATCACATCAGTGTCACCACACTCATTTGGTCAAGAGGACAACCAAACGATGTGAACTGCGATAACCTATACTTGATATATTGTCGTCTAGTACAATATATCAGTTGGTTGTGAACAGGGTTTAAGGACCAGTTGATACATCTTCTATGTATCGAAGTGAGTGTAGCCCTAAGGACTTCATCACATGGAAAGAGTTCATTACAGGAAAATACAATATGTGATGAGCTGCCAAAATAATAATTTTATTAATTCATAAAATGAATACAATACTCAGCACAACCGCCTACAACCCAGGCGATTGGCTTTGGGACACAATTTCCAACAACTCCCACTTGTACTAAAGCCAATTAGAAGAGTATCTTATACCCATTTCCCATTTACAATAGTCGAACTCTTTGATTCCAAGGACTTTAGTGAAGGGGTCGGCCAGATTTTCTTTTCCATCGATCTTAGAAGATTGATGTCGCCTCGCTCCACGATTTCTCGTATGAGGTGGTAGCGCCGTAAAATCTGCTTGGTGCGGTGATGAGCTTTTGGCTCCTTAGCTTAAGCAATGGCTCCAGTGCTGTCACAGTACACCAGAACAGGACCATCTAGGGAAGGTGCCACCCCTAGCTCTCGAAGGAATTTTCGCAACCACATAGCTTCCTTTGCTGCATCTGATGCTGCAATATATTCTGCTTCGCATACCGAGTTTGCAACAGTTGCCTACTTGAAACTTTTCCAGCAGATCGCTCCTCCGTTCAGGGTAAAAACAAACCCTGACACACTCTTGCTATCATCTCTATCTAACTGGAAACTGGAGTCAGAATACCCCACAAGTTTCAAGCCAGGTTCTCCATAAATCAGCCATTGATGTTTAGTATTTCTTAAATACTTAAGGATGGTCTTAACCACCTTCCAATGCGCCTCACCTGGGTCAGACTGATATCTACTCACTACTCCTAGTGAGTATGCCACGTCTGGTCTAGTACAAGTCATAGCATACATGATAGAGCCTACTGCAAAAGCATAAGGTACTCTACTCATGCGCTCTCTTTCCTCAAGAGTTGTCGCACAATCCTTCTTGGAAAGAGTAATTCCAGAACCTATCGAAAGATAGCCTTTCTTGAAATTTTCCATGCTGAAACGTTTCAGCATGGTGTCTATGTACGTAGACTGGGACAGTCCCAAAAGCTTCTTAGATCTATCTCTATAGATCTTCATACCTAGTATATAAGAAGCTTCACCCAAGTCCTTCATGGAGAACTGAGATGATAACCAGACCTTTATTCCTTGTAATGCTGCGACATCATTCCCGATTAAGAGAATGTCGTCAACATACAGTACCAGGAATACAATCACAGAACCATTAACCCATTTATAGATGCACGGTTCTTCTCCGTTCTTAACGAAGCCGTACGATTTGATACATCTATCAAACCATAAGTTCCAACTTTGAGACGCTTGCTTGAGACCATAGATGGACCTCTGCAACTTGCATACTTTTGATTCATCTATGGATGTGAACCCTTCAGGCTGTATCATATACACCTCTTCTTCTAGCTCCCCATTTAGGAAAGCGGTTCGGACATCCATCTGCCAGATCTCGTAATCAAAATATGCTGCCAAAGCAAGCATGATCCGATAGACTTGAGCATTGCCACAGGGGAGAATGTCTCGTCATAATTGATACCATATCACTGACGATACCCCTTGGCAACCAGACGGGCCTTATAGGTTTCTACCTTCCCATCTGCGCCCCTTTTCCTCTTGAAGATCCATTTACACCCGATGGATTTTATTCCTTCAGGCGGATCAACCAATGTCCAAACATTGTTGATTTCTATGGACTCCATTTTGGATCGCATGGCTCCAAGCCATGCCTCAGAGTCAGATCTCTGAAGTGCATCCATATAGGTGATCGGATCCTCATTGTTCTCATCGAGCTCAATGGGATCGCCGTCCCGGACCAAGAAACCGTAGTATCTATCCGGCTGACACAGTATTCTACCAGATTTCCTAATGGGTTCAGGGTGTGAGTCAATCACAGCCGGTTCCACGATATCCTTAGAGTGTGCATGTTCTTCTATTGGCTGAACTTCATCAAGTTCAATCTTAGAGGCTATAGTTCCTTCTCCAAGGAATTCCTTTTCTAAAAAGATAGCTCTAAGAGTAACTAACACTTTTTGTTCATTCTCCAAGTAGAAGAAATACCCTTTGGTTTCCTTAGGATAACCAATGAATAAACACCTGTCAGACTTAGGACCAAGTTTGTCTGTGTCTAAACGTTTTACGTAAGCCGGACAACCCCAGACCCGAAGGTGTGAGATTGAGGGTTTACGTGTTGGGAATTGTATCCCAAAGCCAATCATCTAGGTTGTAGATGGTTGAGCTAATTGTTATGTAATTTTTATAATGAATAAAAGTTATTCTGGCTTCTCATCACTTTACATCTTCCTATAATGAATTCTTTAGTGATGATATCCTTAGGACTACTATTACATCGATATAGAGAGGATATATCGAGTGGTCCTTAAACAGGGTTCTCAGCCAAATGATATGTTGTACCTGGATAGCAACATATCAAGCATAGGCTGTTGTGGTTCGCATTGTTTGGTTGTCCTCTTGACCAAAGGAGTGTGGTGACATTGATGTGATCTGCAAGTGGGATATTTGATATCTCATTAGACGTGACTCCGCGTAGCACCTTATCTGCCTAAGGATCGCTCGCGAATGGATATGGGCATAAGTGTCCCTCTGACCTGAGGTCACTATGGTAGCTTGCAAGCAACTCTCTGTGCTTTGGTGCCGGACTACCCGGATTTTTAATCCGGTGACGGAAGGTTTCTGGGTACAGGCAAGTACTTGTGGAGCAGTAGTGGACCAAGATGGAATTGACCTGTCCAAATGGTTTGGATTGAATGTCTCGCAGTGTCTCAATTTAGCAAATCCTCGGCCGGGGTGGTCCCAGTGAAGAGTCACTGGACTTGCGAGATTGAGACACATAGTGGATTGACATAGCTGGGGTTGGCAGTTCAACCCTAGGTCATCCTGAGCATTGAAGGTCAAAGGGATGAATTATGCGCTAACCATATGCCAGAGGTTTGATGGATTGCTCTCGCATCTTCGACCTATCCGGACGCCGAGATCCATTGCTAGGTGGTATCTTGTGCTTGTACTGGAAGTGTTCCAGTACTACCGTTTAGGTTCGAACCTATGAGGTCACATGCCACAGAGGATTTCTATCTGATCAGGAACCGATTCGATTGGGAATCGTTTCGGTATTTTGTCACGATTTTTGGTTGAGTTTTCTTCTGATTGACCCGGTCTTGGGTTGATCAGGCCTTCTCTAGATCGACCAGGAATATGTTCCTGGCTGACTAGGATTGAACCCATGTTCATCAAATGGTTTGATGAATGTTTCTAAGTCCAATTGATTTTTGTTTTAGTCGGTTGTAAATCGATTTCAACTCAAATCAGTGAGGTTGGACTGTAGAAAGATAGGGTTCGTTCTTAGCTTCGTTTTGAGTCCAGTTTCGTTCGATTTGGACTTCATTTGACTGGGTTTTGGCCTGAACCAAATTGACCCTGCTTTGGACCTTGGACCGAAGGGCTTTTTGGTCATTTGCCGGTTCACCTATTGAACCGTCGTCTTCATCCTTACGCCTGAGACGTTTCAGTTTTTTGAAACCGAAACAGTGCGTCTCCTTCCTTGATTTATTTCGATTAAATCCCACTACCCCTTCGCACAAAACTGAAGACCCTTGCTCTCCTCTACGGTTGGCATCCAGAGAAATTTTTTATACCCGCTTCTTGCTCTCTTTCGGTGAGTTTTTTGAGAGCTTCATCCATTCTACCGAAACCGTGAAAAGAGGGATACGGCGGCTAGCGACGCCGAAGCTCTGATCAGAGGAGCCCCAGGCGTGTATCCCCTCTAGAGGGATTTCGCCTGAGATCCTGGGAGCAGTTCTTCGCTCCAGTGCAAAGAAATCCAAGTTTGAAGCTTTATTCTCCCTGCTGCAACCATGGCCGTGAAGCCCTTTTGAGCCCTGATTTGAGGTGGCAAACGCCGGAGTTTTGGCGAATGGTCTTCAGTTCCTTGTAGCCGGTCAAGAGCACATTCCAGCGGACCTTGAAGCTCGGAGTTTGGAGGCCTGTGCGCTCTGCAGTCGGCATCTGAACCTTGCTCCGTGGTAAGGAATTTCTGAACCGAGGTTGAAGAAGGGTGGAATAGCGGGAATAGCTATTCCACCTCATTCCTCCCTTATTCCAGCCTGGAATAAGTTCTTTATTAATTTTTATATGCATTTATACATGTCTAAAAATTATGAAAAAATATATGCCATGCATTTTAATGTTCTCTATGCAAATATATTTTTTGATCCTGGTTTTGGGACAGGTTTTTCCGTAATTAATTAAAATTGTTTTAAAATATCTACCTGTTCCTATTCTATGCTTAGTGTAGACACAAAAAAAAAAAAAAAAAAAAATCATCCTTCAAATGGTATCAGAGCCAGGTTCAATTTAAAATTATATTTGCATGTTTTTAGTTAATTAAAATTGTTTAATTAACTAATTTGGTAATTAGTTGAATTATTTAATTTTTAATTAAAATTGTTTTAATTAAGAATTAATGATGGCATGTATTATTTTTATTTTTTGATATGTTAAATGTAAATAAGAATTAATTGTAAAAGGAGTTTTACAAGATTTAATTAAAATTGTTTTAATTAAATAATTGGCTTGATTTCTTATAATTATGAATTATTTGAAATAATTAAATGATAAATGCAAATTAGGGTTTATAAAACCTTAAGTCATTTGATAAGCCAATTGGGTTAAATGGTTGGGCTAGGATTAGATCCTAATTGGATTAGACCTAGGTTTAGTTGAATGAACTCTAAAAATAATTTTAATCAAAAGTTGATTAAGGATTATCTTTTCCTAGTTTCTAATTAGTTAGAAGCTTGTGTCCATTCATCTAAATGGATCTAATCTGGCTCAGTGGCTAACCTAACTCAATTTTTCTAATCTAATTGATGACGGTAAACCAATTTGGTGTCTAAGGTAAGCAGCCTTATGGTCCTTGGCTTTGAGGGTACCCTTTCCTGGCCAGTTCTTGTAATTGGTGTCTAAGGAAAGTGGTTAATGCCGTAACTCATGCCTCGACCGCACTTACCTGGCCAAATTGGCTAACCTGATTTGATTTAGAAAAGATTATTGAGTTAGATCAACCCATGCCATTTAAGGTTATCAGTCTGACTGATTTAGGTGCCCATGAACCTAACCATAAACCCTTCTAAGATTTAGTGGGAGTTTATGGATCAAGGTTCATGATATTTTTTTTATATGTCACAAATTTTAAAATCCTCTAAATTATTAGGTCCTTAAAAAGACCTAGTTAAGGAGTTAACAAAGTCTTTGCCTCCCATTAAGTGGGTTTGTAATGTGTCCATTAGTTGGGTATGCATCGGCAGTTCCATAGAACGGGTGTATATCACGCTATTGGGATTACTCTCCCTAATATGAAGGTTCAGTGTGACCTTCTCAACAGTGATCAGGTGAGCCGTACCCTAGACGGGCTTGGTCATTTGTTGGTTGGAAACACTGAATTCGGCATGTTAATGGTTGGACCTAACCGAGAGCCTGTAATAGGAGGCCCCTAGGTCGATTACAGTGCATCTTGGGGCAAAATAGATTACTAGAAATTGCTAAGGGCAGCAATTGGTTATAAGAACCTACCTTTAGACACGTATGGGTGAGCCGTACCCTAGACGGGCTTGTACGTGGTCTATTGGATTCTAGTACCCACTTTGAATTATGACTTCACGGAATTGGAGGTAGAGGCTCCTATTCTGAAAAGTTAGTGGGAGAACCTTTTTGACTAAAGTCCAAGTCTTTAGGGTTTTGAAAATTACATAAACTAATTTTGGTCATATTTTTCTTTCAGATGTCAACCAATCTATCGCTCCATCCATTGTTGGACAATGAAAAATTGATTGGACCCAACTTCGACAGCTGGTATCGAAGATTGAGGATAGTCCTTGAGCATGAACGTATCTTGTACGTTCTGACAGATCAGGCACCTGTAGTTCCCGCTGCCAATACTCGGGGACCGGTTAGAGACACTTACCAGAAGTGGATCTCTGATCAGACCACTGTCCGATGTATTATGCTGGCTGCGATGAACGATGAGTTCGGTCGCAGGTTTGAGGAGGCCCAGCCTGAGGATATCCTTCAAAGGTTGAAGGAGTCTTTTGGCACACCAGATGACGTTGAGAGATACCGTATCTCCAGCGCCATCTATAACACGCGTATGCGTGAAGGTGCTTCTGTGACTGATCATGTTATGAACATGATCGAGTTGTTCGAGCACCTGGGCAAGCTCGGCTGTCCCCTTCACGAACAGTTGGGGAAAGATGCGATCCTGAACTCCCTGCCTCCCTCCTACGTGTCCTTTCTCGATCACTGGAGATTGAATAGGCCGGTAGTAAACTATCATGAGATGTTAGGTTTACTGCAAGCCTATGAAAAGGACCACCAGCTCAACAAAGGGCTGGTGAATTATGTAGGAGGTTCCTCGGCAGGTGCTCCTCGACCCTTTAAGAAAAAGAAGAAGAAGAAGAGCAAGAAGGTACAGTCTGCTCCTGGTCCAAGTCAGACCAAGAAGAAGTTAGACCAGAGCAAGGCAGAGTGCTTCTTTTGCAAGAAGCAGGGTCATTGGAAGAGGAATTGTCCTCTTTACATCGCTTCACTTGACCCGAACTGGCCGAAGAAGAAGAAGCAGCAAGCTGTTGCTGCACCAGGTATATATATGATATATCCTAACTTTACTATTTGTGATACTACTAGCTGGGTATTAGATACCGGAAGTCCTATTCATATCTGTAATTCTTTACAGGGACTTCAAGTTAGTAGAAGATTCGAAGATGGCGAGAAGTACCTGAACATAGGGAATGGAAATGCTGTTCCAGTTCTGGCGTTGGGTGTTATGGAGTTGTCTTATGAGTCTTGTAATGTCACTCTAAGTGACTGTCATTATAGTCCTTCTTTCATGCTTAATGTTATTTCTGTAGGCCTTCTGGCCAATGAAAATTTTGAATTTTCAATAAAGAAAAACGTTTGTTCTATCATTTTGAATGGTAAGACTATCATGAATGGAAGCTTAGTTAATGGCATATATTTACTATCACAGCCTGTTATTGTAATGAGTACAAGTTCTAGTAAACGCCCTAGAATAGATGATGTCAATGAAGCCTATCTTTGACACTGTAGGCTAGGTCACATCAATAAAAATAGGATTTACAAGTTAATAGGAGATGGCCTCCTAGATGTCAGTGATTGTGAATCACTGCCAACTTGTGAATCTTGTCTTATTGGAAAGATGACCAAATCACCTTTTAAAGGAAAAGGTGAGTGAGCCTCGGATATCCTAGGTCTTGTACATACTGATGTATGTGGACCTATGTCTATCTGTGCTAGAGGAGGTTTTAGATATTTCATTACTTTTACAGACGACCTTTCGAGGTTTGGTTATGTCTATCTTATGAGACATAAGTCTGATTCGTTTGAAATGTTCAAACGATATCGTAATGAAGTTGAAAAACAAACCAGAAAGGAAATCAAAATACTTCGATCAGATCGAGGTGGTGAATACCTTTCAGGTGAGTTTTTGACATATCTTGAGGAGAATGGGATTCTCTCTCAATGGACTCCTCCTATGACACCTCAGTTAAATGGAGTGTCTGAAAGGAGAAATCGGACCTTGTTGGACATGGTTCGATCTATGATGGGGTTTGCTACTTTGCCTATGTTTTTCTGGGGATATGCATTGGAGACTGCATGTCAACTTCTTAATAATGTTCCTAGTAAATCCGTTGACAAAACTCCATATGAATATTGGACAGGACGTAAGCCAACCCTTTCACATTTTCGTGTCTGGGGGTGTCCGGCTTATGTCATGCATTTGGAAACAGATAAACTAGGGCCAAGGTCTGAAAAATATTTTTTTGTTGGTTATCCAAAAGAATCCAAAGGATACTACTTTTACTTGCCTGATGAACAAAAGGTGTTCGTCAGACTTAGAGCTATCTTTTTAGAAAAGGAGTTCCTTATTGAAGGAATTGTAGCTTCTAAGATAGAACTTGATGAAGTTCTACAAGTAGAAGAACCTGGGCACACACAGGCTGGTATTGAACCTGATTTGATAAGATCAAATCCTGAGCCTATTGTGCAATCATTAAGGAGATCCGATAGAGTATCGCATCCACCGGATAGATATTTTGGATATCTAATCCAGGATGGCGATCCTGTTGAACTCGATGAGAACAACGAGGATCCGATCACCTATATGGATGCAATGCAAAGGTCTGATTCTGAGTTATGGCTTGGAGCCATGAAATCCGAAATGGAGTCCATGGAAATCAACCATGTATGGACATTGGTTGATGCACCTGAAGGGATAAAACCCATTGGGTGCAAATGGATCTTCAAAAGGAAAAGAGGCGCAGACGGGAAGGTAGAGACCTATAAAGCCCGTCTGGTTGCCAAGGGGTATCGTCAACGTTATGGTATTGACTATGACGAGACATTTTCTCCTGTGGCAATGCTGAAATCCATTCGGATTATGCTAGCTTTAGCTGCACATTTTGACTATGAGATCTGGCAAATGGATGTCCGAACAGCCTTCCTAAATGGAGAGCTGGAGGAGGAAGTGTATATGACACAACCTGAAGGGTTCACTTCCATAGACGAGTCAAAAGTGTGTAGACTTCAAAAGTCTATCTATGGGCTAAAGCAAGCATCTCGGAGTTGGAACATGCGGTTTGATAAGTGTATCAAATCGTATGGCTTCGTTAGGAACGGAGAAGAACCTTGCATATATAAATGGGCTAATGGTTCTGTAGTTGTATTTCTTGTATTGTATGTGGACGATATTCTCTTAATCGGGAATGACGTTCCTGCATTACAGGGAATAAAAGTTTGGCTTTCATCACAATTCTCCATGAAAGATATGGGAGAAGCCTCATTCATATTAGGTATGAAAATCTATAGAGATAGATCAAAGAGGCTTCTGGGATTGTCCCAATCGACATACATTGACACCGTGTTAAAAAGGTTTAGCATGGAAAATTCCAAGAAAGGCTATCTCCCGATAGGCCATGGAATTACTCTTTCCAAAAAGGATTGTGCGACAACCCCTGAAGAAAGAGAGCATATGAGTAGAATACCATATGCTTCGGCAGTGGGTTCTATTATGTATGCTATGTTGTGTACTAGACCTGATGTGGCATACTCACTAGGGGTAGTGAGTAGATACAAATCTAACCCAGGAGAAGCACATTGGAAGGTGGTAAAGACCATCCTTAAGTATTTACGAAATACTAAAGATCAATGGCTACTCTATGGAGATTCTGACCTAAAACTAGAGGGGTATACTGACTCCAGTTTTATGTCAGATCATGATGACAGCAAGAGTATGTCAGGATTTGTTTTTATCCTAAATGGTGGAGCTATCTGCTGGAAAAGTTCCAAGCAGCATACTGTTGCAGACTCGGTTTGTGAAGCAGAGTATATTGCCGCATCTGATGCAGCAAAAGAGGCTGTCTGGTTGCGGAAGTTCATAGGCGAGCTGGGAGTGGCACCTTCCCTGGAGCATTCTATTCCTCTGCATTGTGACAGCTCGGGGGCGATTGCTCAAGCCAAAGAATCGAAGGCACATCAGTGCACCAAGCATATTCTGCGGTGCTTTCACCTTGTACGAGAGGTCGTGGAACGAGGTGACATCGACCTTCAGAAGATCGATGGAAAGGAAAATCCGGCCGACCCCTTTACCAAAGCCATCGGAATTAAAGAATTCGACAGTTATAAATGGAAGATGGGTATTCGATACTGTTCTGATTGGCTTTAGTCTAAGTGGGAGTTTGTTGGGAATTGTATCCCAAAGCCAATCATCTAGGTTGTAGATGGTTGAGCTAATTGTTATGTAATTTTTATAATGAATAAAAGTTATTCTGGCTTCTCATCACTTTACATCTTCCTATAATGAATTCTTTAGTGATGATATCCTTAGGACTACTATTACATCGATATAGAGAGGATATATCGAGTGGTCCATAAACAGGGTTCTCAGCCAAATGATATGTTGTACCTGGATAGCAACATATCAAGCATAGGCTGTTGTGGTTCGCATTGTTTGGTTGTCCTCTTGACCAAAGGAGTGTGGTGACACTGATGTGATCTGCAAGTGGGATATTTGATATCTCATTAGACGTGACTCCGCGTAGCACCTTATCTGCCTAAGGATCGCTCGCGAATGGATATGGGCATAAGTGTCCCTCTGACCTGAGGTCACTATGGTAGCTTGCAAGCAACTCCCTGTGCTTTGGTGCCGGACTACCCGGATTTTTAATCCGGTGACGAAAGGTTTCTGGGTACAGGCAAGTACTTGTGGAGCAGTAGTGGACCAAGATGAAATTGACCTGTCCAAATGGTTTGGATTGAATGTCTTGCAGTGTCTCAATTTAGCAAATCCTCGGCCGGGGTGGTCCCAGTGAAGAGTCACTGGACTTGCGAGATTGAGACACGTAGTGGATTGACATAGCTGGGGTTGGCAGTTCAACCCTAGGTCATCCTGAGCATTGAAGGTCAAAGGGATGAATTATGCGCTAACCATATGCCAGAGGTTCGATGGATTGCTCTCGCATCTTCGACCTATCCGGACGCCGAGACCCATTGCTAGGTGGTATCTTGTGCTGGTACTGGAAGTGTTCCAGTACTACCGTTTAGGTTCGAACCTATGAGGTCACATGCCACAGAGGATTTCTATCTAATCAGGAACCGATTCGATTGGGAATCGTTTCGGTGTTTTATCACGATTTTTGGTTGAGTTTTCTTCTGATTGACCCGGTCTTGGGTTGATCAGGTCTTCTCTGGATCGACCAGGAATATGTTCCTGGCTGACTAGGATTGAACCCATGTTCATCAAATGGTTTGATGAATGTTTCTAAGTCCAATTGATTTTTGTTTTAGTCGGTTACAAATCAATTTCAACTCAAATCAGTGAGGTTGGACTGTAGAAAGATAGGGTTCGTTCTTAGCTTCGTTTTGAGTCCAGTTTCATTCGATTTGGACTTCGTTTGACTGGGTTTTGGCCTGAACCAAATTGACCCTGCTTTGGACCTTGGACCGAAGGGCTTTTTGGTCATTTGCCGGTTCACCTATTGAACATTCGTCTTCATCCTTACGCCTGAGACGTTTCAGTTTTTTGAAACCGAAATAGTGCGTCTCCTTCCTTGATTTATTTTGATTAAATCCCACTACCCCTTCACACAAAACTGAAGACCCTTGCTCTCCTCTACGGTTGGCATCCAGAGAAATTTTTTATACCCGCTTCTTGCTCTCTTTCGGTGAGTTTTTTGAGAGCTTCATCCATTCTACCGAAATCGTGAAAAGAGGGATACGGCGGCTAGCGACGCCGAAGCTCCGATCAGAGGAGCCCCAGGCGTGTATCCCCTCTAGAGGGATTTCGCCTGAGATCCTGGGAGCAGTTCTTCGCTCCAGTGCAAAGAAATCCAAGTTTAAAGCTTTATTCTCCCTGCTGCAACCGTGGCCGTGAAGCCCTTTTGAGCCCTGATTTGAGGTGGCAAATGCCGGAGTTTTGGCGATTGGTCTTCAGTTCCTTGTAGCCGGTCAAGAGCACATTCCAGCGGACCTTGAAGCTCGGAGTTTGGAGGCCTGTGCGCTCTGCAGTCGGCGTCTGAACCTTGCTTCGCGGTAAGGAATTTCTGAACCGAGGTTGAAGAAGGGTGGAATAGCGGGAATAGCTATTCCACCCCATTCCTCCCTTATTCCAGCCTGGAATAAGTTCTTTATTAATTTTTATATGCATTTATACATGTCTAAAAATTATGAAAAAATATATGCCATGCATTTTAATGTTCTCTATGCAAATATATTTTTTGATCCTGGTTTTGGGACAGGTTTTTCCGCAATTAATTAAAATTGTTTTAAAATATCTACCTGTTCCTATTCTATGCTTAGTGTAGACAAAAAAAAAAAAAATCATCCTTCATTACGTCCATTCCACATCTCATACGGAGTGGAGACAACAGACTTACTTAGAACATTATTTAACAAATAACAGGCTGTCTGAAGCGCATATCCCTAAAAGGATAGCGGCAGAGTTGCAAAGCCCATCATTGATCGAACCATGTCCAACAAGGTTCGATTCCTCCTTTCGGACACACCATTCAACTGTGGTGTTCCTGGAGGAGTCCACTAAGAGAGAATTCCATTCTCCTCAAGATATGTCAAAAATGCACCAGATAAGTATTCACCACCTCGATCAGATCGAAGGGTTTTAATACTTTTTCCAGTTTGCTTTTCTACTTCATTACGGTATCATTTGAACATTTCAAACGACTCAGACTTATGTCTCATTAGAAAGACATAACCAAACCTCGAAAAGTTGTCTATAAATGTAATAAAATATTTGTATCCTCCTTTGGCACTAAGGCACTAATTGTCATTGATCCACATACATCAGTATGTATTAGACTTAGGAGTTCTGTAGATCATTCACCTTTTCTAGAAAAATGTGACTTGGTCATTTTACCAAGTAAACAGGATTCACAAGTGGGCAGTGATTCAGAATCACTGACCTCGAGAAGTCCATCTCCTCGCATCTTGTTTATCCTATTTTGGTTAATATGACCTAGTCTACAGTGCCAAAGATATAAATTATTGACATTATCTAACCTTAGGCATTTGCGAGAAGTGTACATTACACTAACATGCCTTGATAGTACATATATGCCATTATTTAATCTAGCTTTCATTATAACACCATTATTCAAAATAACATTGCAAAAATCTCCTTTTATTGATAGTTCAAAACCACAATTGGCCAAAAGGCCTACAGAGATTATGCTCATAATGAAACTAGGACAATAGTGACAGTCGACTAGTTTGACAGTACAAGACTCAAAGACAAGACGCAGGACTCCAACCGCCAGTACTGGAACACGATTTCCATTCCCGACGCTCAGAAACTATTCTCCATCTTCAAATCTTCTGCTAACTTGATGTCCCTGTAACGAATTACAAACATGAATTGGACTACCAGATCCAATAGCCAGTTAGCAGTATCAACAATTGAGTAATTACAAGGTTTTATCATATAAATACCTTGTTCAGTAGACTTCTGCTTTCTCGGTCTGTTCGGATCAAGGGACGCAATATAAAGAGGATAGTTCCTCTTCTAGTGTCCCTTCTTCTTGCAGTAGAAGCACTCTACAGAAGACTGATCAGCCTTATACTTCCTGGTCTGACTCGGGCCAGGAGCATTCTGCACATTCTTTTCCTTTTTATTTATTTTCTTCTTCCCTTTCTTAAAGGGACGACGACCTCTACTTCCTCCCACTAAATTCACCACCCCCTTATTAAGTTGGTGGTCTTTCTCGAAAGTCTGCAGCAACCCCAAAAGACCATGATAGTTTACTGCAGACTTGTTCATTCTGTAATGATCAAGAAAGTCAAGATAGGAGGAGGGAAGAGAATTCAGGATCGCATCCTTGCCGAGCTGCTCGTGCAAGGGGCATCCGAGTTTGCCCAGTTTTTTAATCAGCTCGATCATGTACAATACATGATCAGTGACTGAACCACCATTCGGCATCTTGGAGTTGTAGATGGCACAAGACACTTTGTACCGTTCTACATCATCCGGGGTGCCGAAGGATTCCTTCAATTTTTGAAGGATTTCATCAGGTTGGGCCTCCTTGAATTTGCGACTGAACTCGTCGTTCATCGCAGCAAGCATAATGCAATGGACAGTAGTCCGATCAGAAACCCACTTCAAGTAAGCGTCTCTGACCGCACTCCGTGCATTTGCAGGAGGGATTTCAGGCGCCGGATCCGTTATCACATAGAGGATCCGTTCATGCTCCAGAACAATTCTTAACCTTCGATACCAAGTATCGAAGTTATGACCCTTCAACTTCTCATTATCGAGAAGTGACCGGAGTGATAAGTTTGAAGACATCTGAAAAGAAAACAAGACCAAATTAGTTTATGAATTAATAACTTAACCAAAAGACTTGGACTTTAATCTAAAGGTTTCTCCCACTAATTTTTCAGATTGGTAGCCTCTAACTCTAATCCGTGAAAACAACATTTTTTCAAGTGGGTACTGAAATCCAATAGGCCTCGCATGAGCCCGACTATGGTCAGCTCACCCATACGAGCCTAAAGGTAGGTTCATAAACCAATTGTTTTCCTAAACAATTTTCAGTATTTTATTTTGCCCTAGAGAACACCCCAATCGGCCTAGGGTCCTCCTATTGTGGGTCTCTGGTTAGGTCCAACCATTAAAATGATAAATCCAATGCTTCTAGCTAACTAAAGACCAAGCCCGACTATGGCCGGCCCACCTGGTCCCGTTAAGGAGGTTGCACTGAACCATCATCGATCAGATAGAAATTCCAGTCGCCGGATGTACACCCGTTCTATAGAACTACCAATGCACACCAAGCTAGTGGACACATTTCTATCCAACTTAATGGGAGGCTAAGACACTGTCAACTCTTTGACTTAGTCTTTTAAGGACCTAATAATTTTAGAGGATTTTTAGTTATGACAGAAGAAAAGGGACAAGAACATGGATCATCCTCCCACTGAATCAATCAGATTTCAGGAGGGTTGAAATAAATCAACAAATGATCCATGGGCACCTAAAGATCAGTCAGACCGATCAACCTGGGTGACATGGGTTAACTCGAGTCATTGAGCTTTTCCAATCAGTTCTGGTCGACTCGACTAGCTAGGTAGGTGAGATCATGGGTGAGTATCCGCCATTAACCATCTTTCCTAGACACCAACCAAGTTGGCCAAGAAAGAGGTAGCCTCATACAACCATGATCACAGATGCCAAACCTACCTCGACACCAGTCGGTTTACCAGACCTGATCAGATTAGCCTAAAGACTCGGGCGTCCATAGAGCCACTAATTGGATCCATTTTAGATGAGCGGATCAACTATTCTAACTATTAGATAGTTCTAAAGAAGGACCTTAATCAACTTTTGATTAATTTTCTTTATCCGGTTCAACTAAACCTAGGTCTAACCCAGTTAAGGACCCAATTAGATAACTAACCCAATTAACCCAAAATGGTTTATTCGAGTGTTTTAGATTTCATAAACCTAAAAGATTTTAATAAGCCAAAGATTTAATTAAAACAATTTTTAATTAAGTCATAATGTAAAACATTTTTACATAACCAAAAATCATGTATCATATCTAGATTGATCTTTTATATACATTACATAGCCCAATAGAAATTAACAAACATGCCTAACATGTATTTGAATTAAAACAATTTTAATTCCAAGATTTCCTTAAAGGATCCTTCTGAAAAGGCCAACACAGACGAACCGCATCGTGTCAAAGACACACGGTCATGGTGAAGGTCTCAACTAGGTTCCTAAAAGTACTCTCAAATCATACTTTATGATTTACAATTTCAAAGATTAAACATTTCAATCAACTATACATGCAGTCAAGAAATGCTACAACAGAACTTGGGCGCTCTGATACCATTGATGGATAAAGAAGCGCGGTTGCAAGTGCCTACGCTAAGCATGCAAAGCAGGGAGCAGGCTAGAATTTTAAAAATTTAAATTCACAGCGAAAAAATACCTGCTCCGCACAGGATCTAACAAATTCCGGATGCATGTATAGGCAATACTAGGCATGTTCAAGAGCATATAATATTTATAAACAATTAAAAAAACCTAGATCTATACATGCATGAAGAATAAAACAAGAAACTATACCTTATTCCTGCCTGGAATAGCCTTGGTATAATTGCTGGAATTGCTGGGATAACAGGAATAAATTTATTCCTGTTGTCTTCTACTTCCAGCACGTTAACAGGGTCTTTTCTTTTTACCAAAACTGCTGCAAAATAGCTGAAAATCTGGCAACGTTTGATCTCCCTTCCAGCACCAAAAGTTAAGGAACAAGTTGGTTGATCTTCCTTCAAAGGGGAGAAGATGATTCAACATTTTTGGTGCCCTTCCTTTCAACCAAAAACAGCACCAGAAAATTCAGCAATCTGAAAATCTGCAACCTGAAAACAGAGCACAAAAATAGCAGAAAAAAAAGGTCGATCCGGCTTCCAAGTGCTCGGCTGAACACTCTCAAGAGGGGGAACACGCCAGGGGCTAGCTCTGATCCATCTCTCGATCGATGCTAGTCGCCGGAAGACATGGAACGGTGGGAGGGAAGAGGGAATGAAACAGAATTTCTGAAACTATTTTCAGCAAAACAGAGTTCCTTCTTCCTTCAATTTTGAGCACCAGAAAACAGGGATTAAGGGGCTGTTCTCTCTTCCTTTCACTCACCAAATCCCAGCCCTCAATTTTACCGGTGGAAAGGAAAAAAAATTCTGCAAAGAAAAAGGAACTCTCACAGCTTTTCACCTCTCACACGGTGACGTCTCAGCCTTTGAACCAGGGGACTGCAGGGTTTAAAAAGAAGCAGCAGTGGAAGAGAATATCAAACCGCTAGGAGGCCAAAAGACGTCGGTGGTATAAGCTCCAATTAACAGCCATTAGGACTAATAAAATGGGTTTAAGGCTATGGGGTGGAGGGAGATGAAAAGACGCCGATTGGGCTTCCATGGTTTGGAATTCATCCAGCGAGAAGACCACCGTGTAAATGGTCAAAGGAAGAAAAACCAACGGTTCAAAAATTGGGTTTAATCCAATAAAAACCAAGGGTTCAAACAAAATTGGATTCAATCCCATTAAACCCAATGGTTCAAACAAATTGAACCGGTTCAAGCCCAAATAAATTTGGGTCAATTGGTTCACAACCAATTGGAGGCCGAATTTAGCTCCGAATCAGTTCAAAACTGATTCAGAAAAATCCTGGCGCAGACCTGGTCAGCCCGGAATAATTTTTGGTTGACGCAAACAAGGGCAAGACCGGGAAAAGAGTGCTCAAAAAAATACCGTGACCATAAAACCGAGACGATTCCCAATCGTAATCGGTATCCGGATTAGAGAGTTATCCTCTATGGCGTATGACCTCATAGGTTCGAACCTAAACGGTAGCACTGGAACAATTCCAGTACTAGCTCAGGAAACCATCTAGCAATGGGTCCCGGCGTCCGGATAGGTCGAAGATGCAGGAGCATACTATCGAACCTCTGGCATATGGTTACTGTATAATTCATCCCTTTGACTTCTAATGCTCAGGACGACTGATATTGGGCTACCAACCCAGACTGAGTCAGTCGACAACGTGTCTCAATCTTGCAAGCCCAGTGACTCTTCACTAGGGCTACCCCGGCCGAGGATTTGCTAAATTGAGATACTGCGAGACATTCAATCCAAACTGTTCGGATAGGTCAATTCCATCTTGGTCCATCACTGCTCCACAAGTACTTGCCTGTACCCAGAAACCTTCCGTCACCGGATTAAAAATCCGGATAGTCCGGCACCAAAGCACAGGGAGTTGCTTGCAAGCAACCGTGATGACCTCAGGTCATAGGGACACATATATCCATATCCTATCGTGAGTATCCCTTGGACAGAAAAGGGGTTTCACGGAGTCACGTTCAATGAGATATGATAATCCCACTTGCAGATCACATCAGTGTCACCACACTCATTTGGTCAAGAGGACAACCAAACGATGTGAACTGCAATAACCTATACTTGATATATTGCCGTCCAGTACAATATATCCTTTGGTTATGAACAGGGTTTAAGGACCAGTTGATACATCCTCTGTGTATCGAAGTGAGTGTAGCCCTAAGGACTTCATCACATGGAAAGAGTTCATTATAGGAAAATACAATATATGATGAGCTGCCAAAATAATAATTTTATTAATTCATAAAATGAATACAATACTCAGCACAACCGCCTACAACCCAGGCGATTGGCTTTGGGACACAATTCTCAACAGATGGGGTATTTATCGGCCCCAACCAAGAGATAAGGATGGGGTAACTAACCTAAGGGAGTTATAACAAGAAACAAGAATTAGTTGTAATAACTACTTCTAGTTCTAACTACTAACTAGTTTAGTTAGGGAGTTGTAACAAAAAACTAGAATTAGTTGTAATACATGCGGCACCTATGTGGATGATGAAGTGGTTGGAGCTGATGAAGTGGCATCCAAGTAGGATGAAGTGGCCCCCAAGATAGGTTGAGTCGACTCAAGAAGAATAGGTTGAGTCGGCTCAAAGATGAAAGGTTGAGTTGGCTAAAAGTAGAAGTTGAGTTGGCTCAAATGCTTCCTCGGATTTGCTCATGGGTCATTGGATAGCTCTTGGTTCAACATCACTAAGTTTCTATAAATCCTAATCTAAAATGTTCCTAGTCATTGGATCATTGATTCAAAGATCGATGTTTCTGGAAAGACTAGCTTATCCTATGTATGCTCGATGGAGAGGGTGGTTGGTCTCACTACCACTTGTGTAGAGACACTAATACAAGGATAAGGGTGCTCATTAGGGTATGAGTTCACTTAATTGATCCACACTGAGAATATCTTATGGAAGTCTTACTACTTGTCAAAAGATAGTTCTCATAGTGGGAGTTGTGCAAATAATCTTTAGACCTGAGATCACCATGGTTCCTTATGCACACTAAGCCATGTTTTGGTTCATACTCATTCATTACAATGAGTCATGTATGGGGTGTTCTCGGATATGGTGGAAGGTGTATGAAGGATGTGAGTGGATCAACAAGGAATCGATCATTCCTAGTAAGAGAAAATGTTATCCCAAGTAATCTCTTCGATTGATGACTTAGGAAGTCTTTTATCAAAGCAAGATGAAATTAGAAATGGTTTCTCATCAGTCATTAGTAGAATCTTCATTATCAAATTGAGATATGAAATGACTAAGTGTTAGGGTTTGACAATTATCCATACCCATCACTTATTTGGGATAAAGGGAGATTGAAAGATTGAATTGCATGGTAACTTTCCACTGAAGGATATTTTGATAATTTCTATCAAATTCTTTATCTTTCGGATAGGCATGACATGTTGCTAGACGTCAATCATGTCTTGTAGGTTTTCATGAATCTATTCGATTGAATTCATGAGTCAATTCGAAAGCTGGTTCGAATTGGCAACTTAGGTCAGCTTAATTTGACCTAATTAGATCAATCGGGTTCGATTGAATCTAATTGGCTTGAACCTAGACCTACTGCTAGCTAGATATGAAACCCAAAGGGTCATACACATTCAAAATTTTACCTAGGAAGTCAATTGATATTTTATTAGGATCATGGGATCCTAATTGGTTAGCTAAATTACACACTAGCATATGTAGGCTAACCTAACTCCTAACCTAATTGAATTAGATCTATAAGGTTACTTAATGGGCTAACCAATTTAAGGAAAACCTAGATTGGATTGAGTCTTAAGTGGGGTGATTTTATCAGAATTTATCTGATACTTATCAAGCCTTTATACGCCAAATACCAAGAGTCCCAAGGACATGTGACTCTTGGAGCTAAAAGAAGTGTTTGGAAATCAAAAGGGCGCGAAAGAACAAGAGTCCTTCTGCTTGTTAATCACTTATGAGGTGATAAACTATATTTTATCCTCTTTCATATGACGCCCATATTGCATGGTCTTTGATTAGTCAAAGATGGGAAATGGCATGGAGAAAGGTGGCGCATAAGTGAAGAGTCACAACTCTTCATTATTGGCGCGCAAAAAGGACATGAAATCCTTCTACTTTTGGGAATGCTTTTCAAACTGAAACATGGCATCCTTTGGCCTTATCCCCCGTTAGATAAGATGCGTGAATTCCAGTTGAGAAGTAGGAGTTGGCAGAGAGAAAGTTGGCACGCATGAGTGAAGGGTTGCGTCCCTTCATGATTGCCACAAGTTATCACACCAGGGAGTCCTTCTGCATGAAAGAACTTGTCACTTGCATAAGTCCCTTGGTTCCCACGCTAATTAAGAGGCATATCGGCCTGTTACATGCCACATGGCATGAGGATAAAACCCAAAAATAATCAGAGGAGTCGAACAAAGGCAGTTGGCGCATGAAGGGATCTGACTTTTCAAGATAAGACTTCTTCTTAATAAAGAATCTTATATGATATGTTGATTGACAAATCAAAAGTTGATGAAGAGCCATATTTGGCACCCCCCCATCTCCTATAAAAGGCCATCGGTATTTATACCGAGGGTAATCTGAATATCCTTTCTTCCTTACATTCATACATTCTGCCAAACTTATCTATCTTGTCTCTTCCTTCCCTTGTTAGGACATAGGTCTTTCTTTTAAGACAAGTCCACCATCTTAAGATAAGGGCTTAGAAAGAGAATTAGAAAGTGATAAGAGGAAGTAATAGTAGTTTTGGAAAGGGCTCAAAGTGCTCTACTAAAGGGCAAAGGTCTGAGCAAGGAAGGAAAGGCTACTAAAGGTTAAAAGGCCATCAGAAGAGTCTTAGTGGATCGAGTAACCTACAAAGGAGTGGTTCATAGGTTTGATTCCTGTGTGGATCACCTCTGGAGGGCATGCATTTACGTGCCTAGTAGAAATAAGAAGGAATTAGCATTCCAAGTATTCTTCATAACCCTAATTTAGTAACTTGTTAATTGTAGTGAATAAGTGATCTCGGGCTTAAGGTTTTTAGTTGTTGTAGTTTCAAAATAAAAATTTTGAAATCCATCCTTCTGCTGCTTCATTGAAACCCAATAGTAGTATCAGAGCCCCCTTATTTTATTTAATTAATAGTCAATTGAATTATTAAATTATATATGAAATATGTTATATCCTAGTAACTACTTCGGATCGGGTTAGTCACCATAGCCGTCCAGTCATAGGAGTTACTTAGGATTTCCTGGCCCTCTCATCCCATTCAATGGGGTCTCCTATGGTATGTAGGGGTGCCGCTGTGGCCATATTCCATGAACAAGTAAGGTGAATGGATTAATATTACGATCATGATTATGGTATGCATATTAGGGTTAATATGGTCGATTGATGGAATGAATATCATATCATATGTATATGGTTTTGTGTTATGAATACATTATGATGTGTTAAGTCTATATTAGGATGTGTTTTGAGACCACTAAAAGTTCTCATAATTAAAATATTTAGTCATAGTGTAAGTTAGTCAAGAGATAAATTCATTTATGGTTATATGATTAGCCAATTGGTGTGCAGGCAAGTGGTTCTGGGAAGGTAAAGGGCATAAGATTTTTAATTGGTTCAGTTGTCTAACCTGGCTAATTAATTCAGTGTCTAAAGAAAGCAACGGGGGGACCCCCCTCATCTCTTTCACTTACCTGGCCAATTTGGCTATATCCGCACCTTAAATTAAAAATGCTAATTGAATTAACACACTACAGTTTGCCTTCCTTCATGCTAGGTATAGTTCATATTAACAACTATAGTAGGTTTGTTATATAACAGAAGGCCTATCCTAGTGTTAAATATGAATTATCTTAGTGCAGTTTTTGCTTTATAGCATGTTTGGTAGTATTGCTTTGTTATGTAACACAAGGGCAATATTATTCGAACATGTCTCTATGGAAATAAAGGGTCTGGCTAAATTAAGACATTATAGTTTGTTGTGTAACATAAGACTATAAGTGTCTTAGAGGTAATTCATTTGTTAAGAATTGCTTGGGCTGTAATTGGAAAGGAATTCCTACTTTTGAACTCGTGAGTGTTTGTTGTGTAACACAAGGCACTCACAAGGAATTGGGATCTCAACCCCACTAAAGAAACCTGGTAAGGTTTCTTGCTTACCATAGGTGAGGGTTATGGTATTCGAATAAAATAGTGGGAGACATAATTAGATATAAAGTCCTTATGTAGTTATGAATGTCATCTTGAGTGGTCTATTTATACTGTTCTTTATTAAATATAGGATTTACTATGGCTTCAAATTTATTACTGCGGGACATTTTAGATGCCAATAAGTTGACCGGTCCCAATTATGTGAACTGGTTGAGAAACCTGAGAATAGTACTAACTTAGGAGAAGCTTTCTTATATTATTGATTCTCCGGATCCAAAGCCGATCGAAGAGGTTGCTTCCGAGGAGGAAAGGGCCATACATAAAATATGGCTAAATGACAGCATGACTGTCAAGTGCATCATGTTGGCCTCAATGAGCAATGAACTTCAGAGGCAACATGAAGAGATGGAATCTCAGTCCATATTGCTCAATATAAAGGAGCTTTATGGAGAGCAAAGTAGGGCTGCTCGGTATGAGATATCGAAGTAATTGTTCCGTGCATGCACGAGTGAGGGTTCATCAATTCAAACCCATGTTTTGAAAATGATTGACTTAATCACCCGATTAGGTCAATTAGGGTTTGTAATGGATAATGAACTCAACCAGGACTTGATCCTGCAGTCACTCCCGGATTCCTTCTCTTAGTTTGTCTAAATTATATGAACAAACTGAATACTTCTTTGCTTTAGCTGCTTAACATGCTTAAGACAGCAAAGAGCCATTCTAAGGGAGATAAGGCTCATCTTCTTCTTGTTGATGGAAAGAAGAAACAGGTAATGAAGAAGGGTTTGAAAAAAAAATTCAATCCTAAAAGGAGCATCCAAAAGAAGAAGAAAGCAAAGAAGGCTGTTAATGATGGAGCCTATTTCTATTGTAGCAAACCAGGACATTGGAAAAAAAATTGCAAGACATATCTTGCAAGTGTGAAGCAAGATGCTGTAGGAGCATCTAAAGGTTTGTACATGATACAAATAAATTTATCATTGAGTGCTTCTATTTCTTATTCATAGGTATTAGATACCGCATGTGAGTCTCATATCTGTAAGTCATTACAGAGACTCCACAGAATTAGAAGCTTGAAGAGAGGTGACTTCGAGCTATGTGGTGCAAGTGGAGAAGCCATGCACGTTGAAGCTGTGGGCACCTATCTTTTATTATTACCTTCGGGTAATATATTAAAGTTAGAAGAATGTTACTATGTTCCAAATGTTGTAAGAAATATTATTTCTGTACCCTTGTTATTACAATAGGATTTGAAATAAGTGTAAAGAGTAGTGGCTGCTCTATTCTTTATTCTAATAAAATATTTGGACATGGTTATTTTATTAATGGTCTTTTAATTTTAGAACTCAATGATAATATATTACTTATTAATAACAAGAAAAGAAAGAGAGATAATGCCAATGTAATATTTCTCTAGCATTACCGATTAGGTCATATAAGTGAGTCAAGAATAAACAAGTTAGTCAAAGATAATTACTTTGATCCTTATGATTTTCAATCATTAGGAACTTATGAGTCTTGCCTCATAGGTAAAATGACCAAGTCTCTATTCACTGGACATGGAGATATGGCAACTGAATTATTAGGTCTTATACATACTGATGTATGTGGACCTATGACAACTCAAGCCAGAGGTGGATACTCTTATTTCATCACATTTATTGATGACTTATCTAGGTTTGGACATGTGTATCCGATGAAACATAAGTCCGAAGCCTTTGATAAATTTAAAGAGTATCAAAGTATGGTTGAGAAATAAACTGGACATAGTATTAAAATTCTTCATTCTGATCGAGGAGAAGAATACTTGTCAAGTGAGTTTCTAAACCATCTTAGGGACAAAGGCATAATATCTAAATAGACTCCTCCTTATACACCCCAATTAAATGGTATGGCAGAAATGAAAAATCGTACCTTGTTAGACACGATGAGGTCCACGATGTGCTTCATAGATCTTTCCATTTCCTTCTGGGGATATGTCCTGGAAACTGCTGCTTATATTTTGAACAGGATACCATCAAAGTCAGTGACTAGCACTCCATATGAGGTATGGAATGGCAAAAGACCAAATCTTAAATACTTGAAGATTTGGGGTTGCTATGCTTATGTCAAAAATAATTTTGGACATAAGTGCTAGGGCTGATAAATACAGGTTTGTTGGTTATCCCAAAGAGGGTATTGGATACCTCTTTTATCATGCTACTGAAGAAAAGGTATTTATCAATAGACATGCTACATTCTTGAAACAATAATTTATCCAAGAAAGAAGTAGTGGAACAACACTTGAACTTAGTGAAGTTCAAAACCAACAACCAATCCATGAAGAGTCTTCAAATAAAATTTCTCAACCAAAAGTTATTGTTGATTAGGAACAGCCACAATACACACCTCCTCTCCGAAGGTCAGAAAGGATGCGGGGTGCACATCTCAGAATGGCTTTTTCATTGAGAATGACAATGAGGCCAGTATCATTCAGGATGATGATCATGTGATCTATATGGAAGCTTTCGATAGTAGAGACTTCGATAAATGTCTAAATGCTATGAAATCTGAAATGAACTCCATGTATTTCAATAAGGTTTGGACCTTGGTAGATCCACCTAAAGGAGTTAACCCAATAAGGTGTAAATGGGTCTTCAAGAAAAAGATTAGAGCAGATGGCCAAGTAGATACCTACAAGGCCAGGCTAGTGGGAAAAGGTTTCAGACAAAAGCATGGTATTGACTATGATGAAACTTTTTCACCAGTAGCAATGCTCAAGTCCATCAGGATTTTGCTTGCAATAGTAGTATACTATGATTATGAAATTTGGCAAATGGACATAAAGACTGCTTTCCTCAATGGATATCTTGGAGAAGAAGTCTATATGACACAACCAGAAGGGTTTATCTCAAGTGGGAGAACAAACCAAGGATGCAAACTTAAAAAATCCATATATGGATTAAAGCAAGTATCGAGGAGTTGGAACATTCATTTTGATGAAGCAATTAGAAAGTTTGGTTTCATTAAAAATATGGATGAACCTTGTGTGTATAAAAAGATAAATGGGAATGCAATTGTCTTTTTGGTTTTATAAGTCAATGACATACTTATCATCGGGAATGATATCCTAATGTTATAATTGGTCAAAACTTGGCTATCATCACAATTTTTCATGAAGGATTTGGGAGAGGCATCATATATATTAGGGATTAAAATCTATAGAGATAGATCTAAGAGGATGCTAGGCTTATCCCAATCCAGGTACATTGACTTAGTGTTGAAGCGATTCAACATGGATGGAAGTGAAAGGGGTTACTTACCTATGAGTCAAGGCATACATCTCTCCAAGAAAATGTCTCCTAAGATATCAGAAGAAAGAAAGAGGATGGCTATGATTCCTTATATTTCAACTATAGGATCGATTATGTATGCCATGTTATGTACCAGGCCTGATGTTACTTATGCCTTGGGCATAGTAAGCAGGTTCCAGGCAGATCGAGGAGAGGATCATTGGAAAGCTGTGAAAAATATCCTTAAATACCTGAGAAGGACTAAGAATATTTTTCTTCTATATGGTGGATCAGATTTAAAACTAGAAGGATATATAGATTCTAGTTTTCAATCAGATTCAGATGATCGCAAATCTATATTAGGATATGTCTTCACCCTATATGGTGGTGCAATGAGTTAGAAGAGTACAAAGCAACCGACTATAGCCGACTCAGTCACTGAGACAAAATACATAGCTACAAGTGAAGCCACGAAGGAAGCTGTCTGGATAAAAAGAAATTCATCATGGAATTGGGCATGGTTCTTGAAATACAATAACCAGTGCCACTATATTATGATAACACTAGAGCTGTTGCGCAAGCTAAGAAACCAAGGTCTCATCATAAGTCCAAGCATATCCTAAGACGTTTTCACCTCGTTCAGGAAATCATAGGAAGACAAGATGTTGTCATCGAATGAGTTGATACAAAAAATAATATAGCAGACCCATTCACTAAAACACTACCTCAGCAGCAGTTTGATCGCCACTTAGATTATATGGGTAAAAAATACAAGGATGATTGGCTTTAGTACAAGTGGGAGATTGAAAGAAAAGTACCCTAAAAGCTAATCTTTGTAAGGACATTTTTATAATCTTCCAACTCTTGTATGATATTATTATATTAATAAAAGGTATTTTGTTTCATTATATTGCTATGTCTTATTTAAAGATTATGATGAACCCCATAGGTTTGGGCAAAGAAATTAGGGTTATGATGGAGATCATAATGGTAAGATCTAAGTTCCTATAAATCCTAATCTAAAATGTTCCTAGTCATTGGATCATCGATTCGGGGATTGATATTTTCGGAAAGACTAGCTTATCCTATATATGCTCGATGAAGAGGGTGGTTGGTCTCATTGCCACTTATGTAGAGACACTAATACAAGAATAAGGGTGCTCATTAAGGTATGAGTTTACTAAATTGATCTGCACTAAGAATATCTTATGGAAGTCTTACTACTTGTTAAAAGATAGTTCTCATAGTAAAAGTTGCGCAAGTAATATTTAGACCTGAGATCACCATGGTTCCTTATGTACACTAAGCCATATTTTGGTTCATACTCATTCATTACAATGAGTTACGTACGGGGCGTTCTCGGATATGGTAGAAGGTGTATGAAGGATATGAGTGGATCGATAAGGAATCAATCATTCCTAGTAAGAGAAAATGTTATCCCAAGTAATCTTTTCGATTGATGACTCAGAAAGTCTTTGATCAAAGCAGGATGAGATTAGAAGTAGTTTCTAATCAGTCATCAGCAGAGTCTTCATTATCGAATTGAGATACAAAATAACTAAGTGTTAGAGTTTGACAATTATCCATACCCATCATTTATTTAGGATAATGGAAGTTTGAAAGATTGAATTGCATGGTAACTTTCCATTGAAGGATATTTTTATAATTTTTATCAAATTTTTCATCTTCCGAGTAGGCATGATATGTTGCTAGACATCAATCATGTCTTGTAGGTTTTCATGAATAATTCGATTGAATTTGCTTCATTGGATCCGACAATGGTGAAGGTGGCAACGATGAGGGGTTTTGGCGAAGATAGCTCTTGATAACGATGATGGACGATGGATGATGGAGGGGGCGATGGGTGGTTCACCCTGTTGGTGTCCTTCACTATCCCTGGGTGACATAGAGATGATGATGGTACTTCAACAACTCCAAGCAGCAACAGATTCCTCGGTGTCCTTTCTTGTGATGCTCATAGATGATGGTGGCTGGCTAGCAATGTCTTCATGTCATTCTTTGTCCCTAGGTGATGCAAAGATAATGACAGCACATCGGTGGCTTTCGATAATGGCAGATTCTTCCTTCTCGTGATGTGTGTAGATGATGGTGGCTGGTGTTAGAGGACAATGATAGGGAGAAGAGAAGGTAGTTAGTAGTGGCAGACAATAACAGGGAGAAGAGGAGGCGATTGCAGGCAGCAGTGAATGATGGTGGCAGGGAGGAGATCACGAGGAGGGGAAGGCACACACCGGGAGGGGAGAAGAGGAGGCTTCGAGCAATTGAATATGGTATCCTTGTCCAAAAAGGTGGGAGGCTTCACAATAGAGGGGGAAACGCACACAGTTGGTTTTTTTTGAGATAAAGAGAAAGAAAATTGGATTCGGATGAAAGAATTGTACCCTTAAAGCCAATCTTTGATGGGCATTTCTATAATCTTCTAACTCATGTATAATATTATTTATTAATAAAAGGTAATTGTTGATTCATCATACTGCTACATTTTATCAAGATTATGATGAACCCCATAGGTTAGGGCAATGAAATTAGGATTATGATAGATATTATAATGGTGAGATCTAAGTTCTTATAAATCCTAATATAAAATGTTCCTAGTCATTGAATCATCGATTCAAGGATCGATGTTTCTAGAAAGACTAGCACATCCTATGTATGCTCGATGGAGAGGGTGGTTGGTCTCATAGGCACTTGTGTAGGGATACTAATACAAAGGTGTGGGTACTTATTAAGGTATGAGTTCACTGAACTGATCCACCTCGAGAACATCTTATAGAGGTCTTACTACTTATTAAAAGATAGTTCTCATAGTAGAAGTTGTGCGAGTGATCCTTAGATCTAAGATCATCATGGTTCCTTAAATAGAAAAACTCATGTTTTGGTTCATATTTATTCATGACAAAGAGTCATGTATAGGGTGTTCTCAGATGTGGTGGATTGTGCATGAAGGATGTGAATGGATCAACAAGAAATCGATCACTCCTAGTAAGAGAACTTATCCCATGTAATCTCTTTGATTGTTAACTTAGAAAATCTTTGATCAAAGTAGGATAAGATTAGATATGGTTTTTAATCTTTCATCAATCGAGTCTTCATTATCAAATTGAGATTTGAAAGGATTAAGTGCTAGGGTTTGACAATCTCCATACCCATCACTTATTCGGGATAAAGGAAGATCGAATGATTGAATTACACAGTAATTTTTTATTGAAGGATATTTTGATAATTTCTACCAAATTTCTTTTCTTTCGAGTAGGCATGACAGTTACTAGATATCAATTATCTCTTGTAGATTTTCATGAATCAAATTGGTTAGATTTATGAGTCAATTTGGAAATTGGTTTGAATTGGCTAACTTGGATCAGCTCGATTTGATCTAATTGGGTCAATCGATTTTGATTGGATTGAAATAGCTTGGACATGGACCTACTGCTGGCTAGATGTGGAGCTCAAAGGGTCACATGCTAGGAAATTGGCCAAGAAAGTCAATTAGATTTTGGTTAGGGTCATTAGATCCTAATAGGCTAGCTAATTTGCATACTTAGCATATGCATGCTAGCCCAACTCCTAACCTAATTGAATTGTGTCAGTTAGCTTGCTATTTAGGCTAAACAATTTAAGTACAACATGACTAGGTTGAGTCCTACTTGGGACAACAATTATCTGTATTTATCTGGATTTTATTGGACTTATCCTTGGATTATGGAAGAGTCCAAGTTGGATTGGACTCTTAGCACCATATTGGCATGCACCAAGATTAAGGGGTGCAGAAGGACCAAGAGTCCTGCCACTTAATCACCTTTTCTAGATAAATACTAGGACACTCTCTCTTATCTCCATGCCCATTTGGAGTGGGCTTGACTGGTCAAAAGATGAAAAATTGGCATGAAATTTGGCGCACATAATAAAGGGACGTGTCCCTTCATATTTAGCGTAAATTTAAAAATCCAGAAGTCCTTCTACTTGAAGGCTTTTGGTTCTCCGATACATTCATTAGAATCCCATGCCCCTTAGCCAAATATTGACCTATTACTTGCCACATGGCAAGTGTAAAAAATGCTGAAAAATTAAAGAGACAGTTATATGTCTCTTGGCACATAATATGGCATATCAGGATAAATCTTTTTACCCAAGGAATTCCTTTTGCTTGAAGGGTCCTAGCTGATCATTAGATAATCAGATCAAGGGCTAAGAAAAAGGTTTATCAGGTGCCCCCTCACTCATTATAAATAGGCATTGGTAATCTGATGCCAAAACATCAAAAAAAAATAATTCGAAAGAAAACTTTCCTATCTCTCTTCCTTCTCTTAGGACAAGAAGTCTTCTTTAAAACAAGGCTTGTCATTTTAAGATAAGAGCCTAGAAAGAAATATAGGATGGATAATCAAATTCTGAGAGAGGATTTAGAGAGGTCTCTAAGTGTCCTACAGGAGGATAGAGATTCCAGCAAAGAAAGAAAGGTCACTGAAGGAAGAAAGGCTACCTGAAAGAGTCCTAATCAAATAAGCTAGCTCGATAGGAGTGCTTCCTTGGTTTGATTCTATGTGAATCATCTCTGGAGGGCATACACTTGTATGCCTTGTAAAAATTAGGGAGTATAGCGCTCTAGGTATTCCTCTATAATCCTAAAATTATGATTTATTAGTTATCATAGTCAAGTGGTCCTTAGATTTAGGATTTCGGTTGATAAGGATTTCAATAAAAAAAAATTGAAAATCCAGTCTTCCACTACATCAACTCAAAACCCAATAGTGGTATCAAAGCAAGCTTGATTCATACAATTAGTAGTCATTTTTAGTGTTAATTGCTTGCTTTGCTATAACTCTTGGATGATTAGTTCATATTACATATGTGATATGTTATGCTCCTAGTAACTACTTCAGATTGAGTTAGTCACCATGGCCGTCCAGTCATAGAAGCTAAGTAGGATTTAAAGGCCCTCTATTCCTATTCAATGGGTTCTCTTATGACATATTGGGGTGTTATTGTGGCCTTATCCCATGAATAAGTACGATGAACGGATTGTTATTTTAATCTTGCTTTGGTTTTGTATATTAGGGTTAATATGCTTATTTGTTAGAATATGTGTCATGTTAGCATGTTTAATTAGGATGTGTTTGAGACTATCAAAGCCCTCATAAAAATTATATTTAGTCGTAATGTAAGCTAATCATGATGCAAATCCGTTTAGGGTTTGACTAGCAAATTAGTATCTAGGCAAGTGGTTCTGGGAAAGTAAAGGGAATGAGATTTTTAATTGGTTCCATTGTCTGACCTGGCCAATTCATTTAGTATCTAAGAAAAGCAATGAGGAGACCCCCTCATCTCTCCAATTTACCTTGCCAATTTGGTTATATCTAGACCTTAAATTGAAAATGCTAATTGATTAAGCACACTACAATTTGCATTCCTTCATGCTAAGCCAAATCCATGTTAAAAACTATAATAGGTTTGTTGTGATTAACACAAAGCCTACTTTAGGGTTTGATATAATATTTGTCTTGATGCATTTTAGGCTTTATGGCATAATTGGTGATGTTGCTTTATTATGATTGACACAAGGACAACATTTATCAAATATGGTTGTATGGAAATGGATGGTCTGACTAAACTAAGATATTAAAGTTTATTATGATTGACACAAAACTATAAGTGTCTTAGAGGCAGGTGTTATATTGAGAATTATATGGATTATAATTGGAAAGGGATTTTCCTATCCTTGAACTCATGGGTGTTTGTTGTGATTAACACAAGGCGTTCATGAGGAATTGGGATCTTAACCCCATTAAGGAAGCCCTAGAAAGGTTTTCACACTTATCATAGTTGAGGGTTATGGTATTCAAAAGAAAATAGTGGGAAACACAATTAGATGCAAAAGTCCTTGTCTAATTATGAATATAATCATGAGCTGTCTACTTATAGTTGTTCTTTATTTAATGTAGATTTTATATTATGGCTTCTACTCTTTCACTGCGTGGCATCTTAGATACCAACAAGTTGACCGGTCTGAATTATGTGAACTGGTTGAGGAACCTGAGGATTGTATTAGCTCAGGAAAAGCTTGCCTATATCCTCGATTCTCCTGATCCATATCTGGTAGGAGATGATGCTACTAAAAAGGAAAGGGTCATATATAAAATATGGCATAATGACAGCATGACTATCAAGTGAATCATGTTGGCCTTTATAAGTAACGAGTTGCAGAGGCAACATGAGAAAATGGAATCTCGGTCTATATTGCTCAATCTTAAAGAGCTTTATGGAGAGTATAGTCGGACTGCTCAATATGAGATATTAAAGCAGTTTTCCGAGCATGCATGAGTGAGGGCTCTTTTATTCAGGCACATATCCTTAAGATGATTGACATGATCACTCGATTAAGTCAACTGGGATTTGTGAGGGACAGAGAGCTTAATTAGGACTTAATCCTACAATCACTCCCGGATTCCTTCTCACAGTTTGTCATGAATTACTACATAAACAAACTGAATATGTCATTGCTTGAGCTGCTAAATATACTCAAGACAATAGATAGCCACTTCAAAGGTGATAAGGCTTAACTTCTTCTAGTTGATGGAAAGAAAAAGCAGGCAATGAAGAAGAATTCAAAGAGGAAGAGGAACCCTAAGAGTAGCTTCCAGAAGAGGAAGAAGGTGAAAAAGCCCTCTACTAATGGGACCTGCTATCATTGTGGAAAGCAAGTGCACTGGAAAAAGAATTACAAGTTGTATCTTACAAATCTGAAGCATGATACTGGTGGAGCATCTAAAGGTTTATACATGATACAAACAAACCTATCATTGAGTTCTTCTATTTTTGATACATGGGTATTGGATACAGCATGTAGGTCTCATATCTACAAGTCATTGCAAGGGTTACAAAGACCTAGAAGCTTAAAGAAGGGTGATTTCGAGCTATGCGGCATGAGTGGTGAATCCATTCAGGCTAAAGCTATTGGCATCTATTTGTTGTTATTGCGATTGGGCAATATTCTTGAATTAAAAGATTGTTATTATGTACCCAATATTATAAGAAATTCTTTGATTGTGGTACATTCTCTAATGGTCATTTGATTCCGTCACTCAATCATGAGATTATGCTTATTGAGAACAAGAAAAGAAAGAGAGATAATGTAAATATCACTTATCTTTGGCATTGCCATTTGGGTAATATTAGTGAGTCCAGGATAAACAATTACAAAGATAATTTCTTTGAACCTTTTGACTATGAATCATTAGAAACTTATGAATCCTGTCTCATGGATAAGATGACCAAGTATCCATTCACTAGACATGGAGAAAGGGCAACTGAGTTGTTAGGCCTAGTACACATAAATGTGTGTGTGGTCCTATGACAACCCAAGCTAGAGGAGAAAACTCTTATTTCATTAGTTTTACTGATGATTTATCAAGGTTTGGATATGTGTATCTTATAAAATACAAGTCTGAAGCCTTTGATAAATTTAAAGAGTATCAAAGTGAGGTTGAGAAACAAATTGGGCATAGTATTAAAATCCTTCGATCTGATCGAGGAGGAGAATACTTGTTTAGTGAATATCTCGATCATTAAAAAGATAAAGGTATTCTCTTTGAATGGACCCCTCCATACACACCACAGTTAAATAGTGTAGCAAAAAGGAGGAATCATATCTTATTGGATATGGTATGATCCATGATGAGCTTCATAGATCTTCTAGTATCCTTTTGGGGTTATACCCTAGAGACTGCTGCCTACATACTAAACAGGGTGCCATCAAAGGTAGTTAAAAGCACTCCATATCAATTATGGAAAGGGAAAATGCCAAGTCTCAAGTATTTTAAGATTTGGGGTTGCCCTGCTTATGTCAGGAATATTTTTGGACATAAGCTAAGTGCTAGGACTGATAAGTGTGGATTTGTAGGATATCCTAAAGAAGGTTTGGGATACCTTTTCTACCACCCTACTGAGCTAAAGGTCTTTGTCAGTAGGCATGCCACATTCTTGAAAAAGGAGTTTATTCAAGAAGGGGACAATGGGAGGATATTTGAACTTGAAGAAGTTCAACCTATACCTGAAGTGAACTTGAAGAAGTTCAACCTATACCTGAAGCAATTCCTCAATCAGATATTCCTAAGGTTCAGGAACAATCACAGCACACACCTCCTCTCCATAGATCAGAGAGAGTGCGAAGTGCACCTCTCAGATATGGCTTTGTCATTGGGAATGACAATGAAGCCAGTATCATACAGGATGATGATCCTGTAACCTATATGGAAGCTATCACGAGTAGAGACTGATAAATAGCTGGAAGCCATGAAATCTGAGATGGACTCCATGTACTCTAATCAGGTTTAGACATTAGTTGATCTACTTGAGGGAGTAAATCTAATCGAGTATAAATGGGTCTTCAAGAAGAGGATAGGAGCAGATGATCAAGTAGAGACCTACAGGGTCAGGTTGGTGGTAAAAGGTTTTAGACAAAGACATGGTATTGATTATGATGAAACATTTTCACCAGTAGCTATGCTCAAGTCCATTCGGATAGTGCTTGCCATAGCTGCGTACTATGACTATGAGATTTGGTAGATGGATGTAAAGACTGCTTTCCTTAATAGATATCTTGAGAAAGAAGTCTATATGTCATAGCCAAAGGGGTTTGTCTTAAGTAAGAGACCAAACCAAGTATGCAGGCTTAAGAAATTCATTTATGGATTGAAGCAAGCATCAAGAAGTTGGAATATCCGCTTTGATGAGACGATTAAAGAGTTTGGTTTCATCAAGAATGTGGATGAACCATGTGTGTATAAGAAGACAAGTGAGAGTGCCCTTATTTTCTTGGTTTTGTATATTGATGACATACTCATCATTGGAAATGATATACCAATATTGCAATCAGTCAATTCTTGGTTATCAAAGCAATTTTCCATGAAGGATTTAGAAGAGGCATCTTATATATTGCATATAAAGATCTACAGAGATAGATCTAAAAGGATGCTTGGCTTATCTCAATCCGGGTATAATTGACTTAGTGTTGAAGAGATTCAATATGGAGGGAAGTAAAAGAGGTTACTTGCCCACGAGTCAAGGCATTAATTATGTATGCCATGTTATGTACCAAACCTGATGTTGCTTATGCCTCGGGCATAGTAAGTAGGTTCCAAACTGATCTAGGGGAGGATCATTGGAAAGCTGTAAAAAATATTCTTAAGTACCTGAGAAGGACTAAAGATATTTTTCTAATATATAGTGGATCAGAGTTGAAACTAGAAGGATATACTGATTCTAGTTTTTAATCAGATCTAGATAATAGCAAATCCATATTAGGGTATATCTTTACCTTATATGAAAGTGCAGTAAGTTGGAAGAGTACAAAGCAGTAAACTGTAGCTGACTCGGTCACTGAGGTAGAGTACATAGCTACAAGTGAAGTCGCAAAGGAAGCTATGTGGATGAAGAAATTCATCACAGAATTGGGCATGGTTCCTGCATAGAACAACCGGTGCTACTTTATTATGATAACACTGGAGCTATTATGAAGCTAAGGAGCCAAGGTCTCATCAAAAGTCCAAGCACATCTAAGATACTTCCACCTCATTCGAGAGATCATAGAGAGATAATATGTTGTCATTGAATGAGTAGACATAAAGAACAACATAGCAAACCCATTCACTAAAGCACTATCACAGTAGCAGTTTGATCACCACTTAGATTGTATGGGTATAAGATACAATGGCAATTAGCAGATGATCAAGTGGAAGATTGAAAAAATTATGTCCTAAAAGCCAATCTTTGTATGGACATTTCTATAATCTTCTAACTCATGTATGATATTATTTATTAATAAAAGGTAATTGTTGATTCATCATAATACTATATCTTATCAAGATTATGATGAATCCCATAGGTTAGGGTAATGAAATTAGGGTTATGATGGAGATCATAATGATGAGACCTAAGTTTCTATAAATCATAATCTAAAATGTTCCTAGTCATTGAATCATCGATTCGGGGATTGATGTTTCTGGAAAGACTAGCATATGTTATGTATGCTCGATGGAGAGGATGGTTGGTCTCACCGCCACTTGTATAGGGACACTAATACAAGGATGTGGTGCTCGATGGAGAGGATGGTTCATCTCATAGCCACTTGTATAAGGACACTAATACAAGGATGTGGTGCTCATTAGGGATGAGTTCACTAAACTGATCTGCCTTAAGAACATCTTATGGAGGTCTTACTACTTGTCAAAAGATGGTTCTTATAGTGGGAGTTGTGCAAGTGATCCTTAGACTTGAAATCCTCATGGTTTCTTATGCACATAAAGCCATGTTTTGGTTTATATTCATTCATGACAAAGAGTCATCTATGGGGTGTTCTTGAATGTAGTAGATTGTGCATAAAGGATGTGAGTAGATTAACAAGCAATCAATCACTCCTAGTAAGAAGACTTATCCCATGTAATCTCTTTGATTGTTGACTCGGAAATTCTTCGATCAAAGCATAATGAGATTAGATAGGATTTCTAATCTTTTATTAATCGAGTCTTCATTATCGAATTGAGATTAAAAAGGATTAAGTACTAGGATTTTATAATTCTCCATGCCCATCACTTATTCATGATAAAGGAAGATTGAAGGATTGAATTACATGGTAACTTTTTATTGAAGGATATTTTGATAATTTTCATCAAATTTTTTATCTTCCAGGTAGGCATGACATGTTGCTAGACATCAATCATGTCTTATAGGTTTTCATGAATCAAATTAGTTGGATTCATGAGTCAATTTGGAAATTAGTTCGAATTGGTTAACTTGGGTCAACTTGATTTGATCTAATTGGGTCAATCAATTTTGATTGGATTAAAACAGCTTGGACCTGGACCTACTATTAGCTAGATATGGAGCCCAAAGGGTTATATATACTAGGAAATTGGCCAAGGAAGTCAATTGGATTTTGCTTAGGGCCATTAGATCCTAATAGGCTAGCTAATTTGCATACTAGCATATGCATGCTAACCTAACTCTTAACCCAATTGGATTGGGTCAATTAGCTTACTATTTAGACTAACCAATTTAAGTGGAACTTAAATTGGGTTGAGTCTTAATTGGGACAGTAATTATCTATATTTATCTGGATTTTATTGGACTTTATCTTTGGATTATAGAAGAGTCCAAGTGGGATTGGACTCTTAGCACCATATTGGCGTGTGCCAAGATTAAGGGACGTAGAAGGACCAAGAATTCTTCTGCCACTTAATCACTTTTTTCAGATAAATGCCATGACACTCTCCCTTATCTCCATGCCCATTTGGATCAGGCTTGACCAGTCAAAAGATGGAAAATTGGCATGAAATTGTGGCGCGCATAATGAAGCCATATTTGGTGCAAATTCAAAAATATAGAAGTCCTTCTACTTGAAGGCTTCTGGTTCTCTGATACATCCATTGAAACCTCACACCCGTTAGCCAAATATTAATTGATTACTTGCCACATGGCAAGTGTACAAAATATTGAAAAATTAAAGAGATACTTATACGTCTCTTGGCACATGATATGGCATATCAGGATAAATCCTTTCACCCAAAGGACTCCTTCTGCTTAAAAGGTCCTTTCTAATCATTAGATAATCAGATCAAAGGCCGAGAAAAAGGTTTATCAGGTACCCCTCACTCATTATAAATAGGCATCGGTAATCTGATGCCAGAACATAAAAAAATATTCTGAAAGAAAACTTTCCTATCTCTCTTCCTTCTCTTAGGACAAGAAGTCTTATGTAAGACAAGGCTTGTCATTTTAAGACAAGAGCCTAGGAAGAGATATAGGAGGAATAATCAAATTCTGAGAGAAAATTTAGAGAGGTCTCTGAGTACCCTACAAGAGGGTAGGGGTTCCAGTAAATGAAGAAAGGTTGTTGAAGAAAGAAAAGCTGCCAGAAAGAGTCCTAGTCAAATAAGCAAGCTCGATAGGAGTGCTTCCTTGGTCTGATTCCTATATGGATCACCTCTGGAGGGCATACACTTATATGCCTTGTAAAAATTAAGGAGTATAGCGCTCCAGGTATTTTTCTATAATCCTAAAGTTATTATTTATTAGTTGTCATGGCCAAGTGGTCCTTGGATCTAGGGTTTCGACCGATTAAGGTTTCAATAATGAAAATTTTGAAATCCAGTCTTCGCTGCATCAGCTCGAAATCCAATATAGGGTGGTGGGAGGTGGGGAGGGGCTGGGTGACAGCAAGGGTTGAGGCATAGTGGCAAGGATGTGGTGCTCTAATACTATGTTTAGAAAGAAAAAGATTGTTTTTCACTATTAGGGCCATAGAGACCTTTAAAATAGAGTATAGGATTATCATATATGGCAATATGTGACTTGTAATAGGATAGCAATATTACTCCTAATAGGCCTAAGATAGATTATAAAGTTCTAGGGAACGGCATAGAATAAGTTGCTCTCTTTTCTATTTATAACAGCTTTGATATCACGTGGAGATATACTCCTAGTAGCATATGCCAGCAATCAGTCCTGCCTAGCTAGGCTAGAAAGGAAAGTATCTACTGATTATAACACATCATCAACTAGCATGCATAAGTGATCACCCCACTAGAGGCTTAAAAGGAGACTAGATTTTTAATTGTAGAATCATAGTCAAAATAGAGAGCGGTAAAATTGACATATAACATATATTTTAATGCAATAAAATATAATTCACATCTAAATAAATCATTTATATTCAATCTTATATTTTACAAATTATTTTATGTAAAGCACATAAGATATCTAATTTAAACAAAATATCATAGCAATAGATAAATTTTAAATCAGATCATATGCAAGATAAAAAACATACTAAGGATTGAGCTAAAGCAGGGCATGGTCTCAAAATATCAAAAAATAAAGCACATGGAGCATTTTGAGAAAGGAGGGATCTTGGGCAGTGGCACTAAGTCATGGTGACACGAAGGTCACCAGAGATAAGGAAGAAAAGGAGGGAAGGTAGGGAATGGTCTCGATGGTGATCAATCATAATAGATGAAGGGGATTTAAAGAAGTGCTTTTCAAAGAGAATCACGATTCAACAATGGATAATGTCGGCCATTGCAATGGCTCTAACAATCAATGGCCATTCATACCAGCCTTGAGGAGTCTATGCTGGCCAGTCCTCCTTGATCTCATCCCAAAGGCAGAGATGATCGGATTCCCCCTATTTTGATTACGATCCTTTTTTGTTCATGTTGAACTTCCAGATTGAAGTTGGTCGAGCTTGCCAATTTTAGTCCAGTATAGGTCCAGTTGGATCGAGTTTCACATTTTATCACCGAGCCTTCATGCATCATCCATGCATTGCACATTATTGCATTGAGCTTCGTGCACCCTACTAAAAAAAATCCTTTAAAAAAGGTTTAACTATGCTAAAACCCTCAACTTTTAGGGATTTTTATTTTTATTCTAAACTTCAATTCATTGCAATTAGGTTAGCCAACTTTCAAAATATTGTAATTTCTTTGATCTAGTGGCTATGATGAAAATGATCATGGTCCATCATGTGACAATTAATGAATGCTAATATGGTATAAAACTAGATGATACGGAGAAAATTGTTCTAAACTCCTTCCTACTTTCTGGATAGGGTATTTGCTTTTCATGTTCTTCCATCGCTACCTTCTCCAAAACCCTTGCCACCTCCATCTACAACATTGCCATTTCCAAAACCTTTGCTATGCCCTCCATCCAACACCAATAGTACCTCCATCACCACCACCCAACTCATCATTGCCGTTACTGCCACACCCTAAAGCCACCACCACTATTGCTATAGGTATAACGTGGTGGTGATAGTAGTGGTAAGTATGGCACCGGAGTTTCTTCACAAGCTAGTGATGCTCGAGTCCATTCTGGTAGCCCTCATCTTTATCTACAACATTTGGTTGGTTCTAGAGCTGAAATCGGATTGAATACAAATTGTATATTAGTGTATCGATATTCATATTTATTTTGTTTGATATACATAGATACAGATATGTATATTAATTAGATACAAAAATTCATATTCATATTTATTTTAAACGGACAGGGATACAAATCATATATTAAAAATACAAATACAAATATGGATATATATCGGATAATTAAATTTTATGACTATGGAACCAAAGATATTATTAAGTGGATAATTAATCAAGTCAATGAAATGTTAATATGCTTATATTTTTTTTAAAAAAAATAACGAGTACTATATAAAATTAAATAGGGTTATAAGTAGAATCAGATATTCGGATACTGATTGAATAGTTGTTTATTCATATTCATATCCATTTTTTTTATAGATATGGATATGGATATGGATATTAGTCAGATACTCAAGTTTCTGTCTATATCTAGATAGATTTAGATATGAAATCGAATCCTGTTAGATATTATTTATACTACTTTCATCTTTAGTTGGTTCTATATTTTCTTCTTATTTGGGCTGTTGTACTTAGTGCTTTTTTGCTAGAAGTGGTTAAATGGTGGTGATTGTGTTGGTCAGAGGACTGCTTCTCCTTCTTTACTTGATTCCTTGATGGACCCACCACTTTGCAGTGTAAAATCATAACAACTGGTGTAATTACATGCATTACTCCATTACTTAGTTACTAAGGAGAGAATAGAGTGTAATCAGCTCAAAGATCCCATTTCACTTGACTTATGTCTAATTCATGTATTAACATCAAATTATCGTTATCACTCATGCCCACAACATATATATAATCACTACTTTCCCCAAGGGAAATGGTCGTGCCCCATTTTTGGATTCAATTGCTCCGGACAACTAAACTATAGTAAATGGACATGTTTAAGAGAAATTTTACCTTGTTCTGGTTGTCCAGGTGTCTCTATACAAGAATCTTGTCACATTTAAATAGGACAGATGAGTTTTAAGTATATCTTTATGGCTAGTGAACCATCCTGGGCTAGCATGCTAAGTTTCAGCACATAAATTCCATTCAATTAACTATACTTTATAGTATTTACTTTATTTTAAGCCTATCATTTCATAGCCATTACCACTTTCTAAGGGTACAAAGATGGTTTTGGTTGGGGCTTAAGATGGTGGTGGTGATGGCTTTGGGGGAGGGGGTAGTAGTGGCAGGTTTAGTAGCAACAATGATGATAATCTTGATGGCAATGATTGATATGGTAAGGGTTTTAGAGCTAGCAAGTTTAGGTGAAGGTGCTGATGGTACAAAAAAGAGTAAGGATTTTAAAGAAGATGATGGTGAAGGGAAATAAAGAGAAATAAAAAGCAAAATTTTAAAAAAAAATCGGAAAAGGGAGATTTTAAAATAATTTTTTTTACCGATCCTTCCATGCCACATCAGTATCAATTAAGTGTTAGATGATAGCATGTGATCCATCTTATTCATCAGATGGAAATAACAGCTCTAAAAAAATTATAATATTTTGAAAGTTGGTTGGTTTGGTTATAATGAGTTAAAATTAAGGATGAAAATAAAAATTTTCAAAAAGAATTAATTTTTTGTTATAATTAAATAAAAAAAATAAACGGCTGGGTTGGACCGTGCCTTCAGCTCAACCATAATGCGGATGAGCTACAAGGGACTCGAACGATCCAACGGCAAGTCCGCTCGTTAAAACCTGTCTCTGTCTCTTGTTCATACTTTTAGTTTGAGCAAGATGTCTTCCAAAATTTTATTGTTTTCCCAGGCCCACCCTCAACCCCCTCGCCGCCCTTGGTTTTCCTCGCGTGCTATTTAAGGCGGCGAGGTCGCCCACCATACCGTGCCCTAGAACTGCTGCCGTAAGCGACCCGAAGCAAACGGTGGAGAAACAAAAAGGGCTGGAGCGGGAGAGAAGCGAAAACTAGAGAGGGAGACGGAGAGAGAAGGGTCGAAGATGCCGGACTACGGGGAGAGATACAATGGCAACGGCGATGGATACACCGAGTACGGAGGCGCCTCCCCTCCGCCGAAGAGCACCGGCTTCGACGACTTCGGTGATTCCAGATCGCAGGTCTACCTCGCCTCCAGACCCTCTATTTCTTAGTTTCATCTTCTTTTCTTGCCTTCCCTGTTTTTCTGTGAATGAAAGCTGTGAGATTTGGTAGAAAGATGCGTTTTTGGTTGAGTTTTTATCATATTTGATGTTGTACAACTGTTCTGGAAATTGAGTTGCAAGTTTTCAAGTTTTTGGCTGGAATTGGCTTCCGTCTAGGTCTTTTCGGACCCCTCCAGCGGATTAGTTAAATATTAGGGTTTTTACCACGAATTTCAGTAGTATCAGAAGATTTGACCATGGAAGATTTTTTTTTTCTCTCTCTAAATTTACTTTCCCTGATTGCGTTAATTGGAAGGATAGGGTTTTGGATTTTTAAAAATTTTTTTAAATCTTATTGTTGTGGTGCTGGTTTGGGGGAGAACTAGTATAAGTTTTTTTTTTTGAAAGATATTCTGGATTGGGCGAGTAAGGATATTGGAGTTTTTACGATTTTCTGGAGACTACTCGTTTGGAGTTTACCTGATCTTTTTCTTTAGAAAATAATTTTGGATGCCAATTTCCTTATCTAGCAACTAGGTTTATAAGCTGGAGATTATTTTTTTGGTGCACTCTGTTGTATCTTGTTATAAAAAAAGAACTAGTTTCATCTGTACTCAGAGAAGATTGGTTTGTTGCTTTTTGAATGATGCGTTTCCTGGTATTCATCAAGCTTTTGTGTTTTGATTAAGCTTCAGTAACACCTTCCCATGTTTGCAGTATGGTTCTCATGAACATGAAAAGGGTCCTCGCAAGGCAGAGACAGGGATAGAGAAAAAGAGAGGGACAGGGATAGGGAGCGTGACAGAGATAGGGGTCGGGACCGAGATAGAGATAGGGAGAGGGATAGGGATCGTGATCGCCATCACAGAGACCACAGGGACAGAAGTGAAAAAAGTGATCATGGTCGAGATAGATCTGATGATCATGACCGTCTTCGTAGCCGCGACTATGATAGGTATGCAGCTTTACAATTTCTCTCTTGCATGCATTGCAATATAATACACTTTTTTCTTCATATGCACAACGAAAAAGTGAAAGAAATGGATTTTCATATTCTCCTGTTCATTGAAATGCAATGGAAATTGTAGTTAGTAAAATTAAGATAAAGCTTTCAATCATGAGTATGTTGCACAGGTTTAGCATTGTCTTATGCATGCTTTGTTGTCATTATTCATTTTAGCAGCAAGGCTGTTTGCATCATAAATTATTAGGTGTCTCGTCCAAATCTAAATACGCAACAATCAGTATTTGTAGCCATTGATGTATAAGCTGCTTTTTTTTCTTTGTTGTGTTAGTAAATATGCAAACTACTACTTTTTGGGTTAGTAAATATGTGAGATACACTTAATGTTCACTCTTCAGTATAATATTTTTGAAAATTATTTGGAGTACATTGTGGATCCAGATGTCATGAACACTATTGATCCTGGCAAAATAGCATCTGTTTGTAGTTTGGTTAGCTCTATGTAAATGAGGAAAGTGTCCATCAACCTGCCCCTTGATGAGAAAAGCCTACGCTTTTTTTTTGTTGGGTGGGGGGGGGGGGGGGTGTAATCTGCAGATAATTGTGGATTGCCTTTGTTTGAGAGAGCAAGAAACCACACTTTCAATATAACCATTTTCTCTGTGAAGTCTTCTGTGTCTTGTGATTTGCTTTTTGCATAGGCTATGCTTCCATGGATGGAGAGGTGCAGGAGCACTTGCAGCAACTTTTACAACTCTACTAGATTGGTCTCAGATAACACAATCAGCTCTCTTGCTACACAGCCTACTTCCTCCATTCAATAGATTTGAAATAATCTCGGGACCTATAGGAAGCCATTACTCGGCTTTCAGTCCTTATTCTAGGAATCTAGGGGGTGTGTAATCTCTAACTTTGTGATCCTTTTCCTTAATAATCATGTCTTCAATGATTTTGTTCAAAGATTGATAAGTTGTTTCAAATTTTCATTTTTTAAGATAGATTCAACCTACATAGTGCCTAATGCCACCAATTCATGTAGCATCTTAATGACCCTCTAATCAACATAATATGCTATATCAATACCCCGTTGCCTCTTAATTTATATCGAAATATTGCCTAGATGAGAGCATTGAAAAATCAAATTTGCTAATCTTGTGGCATAGGTTTTTCTAGGTCATTCCAAGTGCTACTTTTGTTTTGAAACCTTAGCATTAGTTGAAATCTTAACCTTCCAAATGTTGTTCTTTCCTAGCATTTGGAAGTTTCTCTCATAAACTTGTATCTCCAAAATGCATCTATTGTAAGTTTATTATTGGAGGCAGAGGCCTCAACGTAGCACAATCTGTCACCCAAAGCATAAGAAAAGGTGAAGCTCCATTGGATGATGTTTGATGGATAGTGAATTATAGATTAATATTTAAAATCCTATTTGGGTAATGAGGGGGCAGGATTTGATCACAATTTGACGATTATATCCATCAAAATGAGTATGTTTTGTGGTTGGAGCAATCACGAGGAGCCATGATTTGTGTATTGTAGATGTATCATTTCATTAATCAGTAGCTCAAACAAACCAATCTTTATCATGTATATTCATAGACATAATATCTTGTGGAAATCATGTCACATTTATCAGTTAATTTATTTTTCTAAATCTGCCAACCTCTAATTTGATGCTTACCTTTCAAAGTAGGAGGCAGTCTATGCTTGATCTAGAAGTTTGATTGCTAAAGCACCTTAACATTTTATTGGGGATTTTTTATTAATCGATGAAATAAAGAGCCCTGCTGTATTCTTTCACAAATTCTAATTAAGTTTTTGGATTTTCTTAATAACAATAGTTGATACCCAATAATGTGGTAACAAATTTGAAGACACCATGTTTATGATAAAATTTTCATGAGTTACATGTATAAGGAGTGATTATGTTTTTCCATCCTGCATTTTTGCACCCAAATGGTTTGAATTTAATAATTTGGAATTGGATGAATGTCCTTGCCACTGATCACTTGGGGAAATATTAACATGTAATGGCATGTCATACTCTAATTCTGGACTGATCGCATAAGACTTAAAATTTATGAATATTTTCATAGCATGTCTCCCAAAATCTTCATTCTTATGCATCTCAATCACAAATCAACGTGCATATTAATAACTCCTCTTTTATAGCTTGACAAAGATCTGTTTTTTTAAAAAAATTAATGAATGTAGATTGTGGTCCCAAATAGTTGTGTCATGTGATCACAGTCTAGAAATACCAGAGTTCTTTCCACTCTTTGCTTCAACTTGAAACATTTTTAGTCTAATAAGCATTGATTCTTAGGGGATGCCTTGGGTACATCTATGAGAAAGCCCAAATAACTTAATATGCTAGAGTCCTAGAAACTGTGTAATTGTGCCAATATTTCTTCCATGGGAAAACTCTCACAACTCTAAATGCTCCCTCTCCATTCTAAAGATAATCATCTTTACCTGAAATAGCAAGGATGACAATCCAAAACTTCTCTTTTTGTCCAAAGCAATCAATGTTAGAATATAATGATTGGTTTTCCTATGCACCAACTTTTCCCTTCCATGGTGTTTGCCTGTCTATGCTCTTCTTGTTGATGCTCCAACCATTGCATATTCCCTTCCCATAAGCACCCCTATATCCTTTTAACACTGCTTAAGTATTCATGGAAATATAAATATAATACAGAATTGAGCGAACTAGTTGTGATGTAGGTTTACTGTAGCCATTTATGGTCCAAATCCCTTTTTGACATTGGTACAGATTAGGTCTGCAAATGGATTGCATTGTGACTTAATTCCCGTTTGGAACTATCTGAGCCAAAATTATTTGGATTAGGCTTGGATTGAAAAATATGATTCATTTTAAATATGAATTGGCTATTGATTACTAATCACCTGGATTTGAAATTACACCAGCCCAAACATAGCAAGAAGTAATGCATTAAATTTATCACATTTTTTCATTAATTCAGGAAATTTATTTTCCCTCTTTTGGCCGTTAGCTTGACTTGCATATGCAAGTGCATTCAACTAGTAGATTGAAATGTTCAAAATTGCAACAATGAAACTTTGAATGTTAGGTTATGTTCGAAAGGAGAATCAAAGATTTGCCTAATTACTTTTTGCAAAAGCTGCTCATTACCTTCTAGATACCAAGTTCCTTGATTACTGAATATTGTTGGGGCATGGTGCAAGACATACATGATGTCAAGGTTGCCACAGAAGCCAACAATAAATCTATGAGGCATGACCACACCTATTGGATGTGTTTATTATATAATTTACACACAACATGGACATGTCAGTATGGCAAAGCAAAACAGATAGAACAAGATGCGGATATGCGGGGAACCAATAGCATATGCATTCACTTTTTTATTTCCAATGGTACTAGATGGACTAAATTTTCTTTAGGTTTAGTTTTAGATCCCCCTGCTCTTGATCTATAGACTTTTTTTCTTTTGTGGTTTGTATACACATGATAGTTAAAGCTAGAAGGGGTGTCATTTATCATGATTGATTTGAAATCAGAAGCTGCTTGCCTTATTTGATTCAACCTATCACATGACAACCCCAAAGAGTATTTGAGATGTCCCTAGGATGTATCTTGAACATGTCCTTGCCATTTGGGATGTATCTAGATTGTACCATGCAGTGTTTGCTGTATTGGCCCAAACTAGGCGGTTCGGGGTGTTTTGAGCCATATCGATGGAACACTGGTGCAGTTTGGCCTTTTGAATTGGAATACCGATGACAAATGGACGAGAGAGAGAGGGAAAGAGAGGAAGAGAGAGAGGAGTGGAGGGAAATAGAGGACGCTGCTGTCGAAGGACCGATGGTGGTCCATCAAGGCCGCCAAGGATCGTGGAGGCCTTTGGGGCTCCACATCTTCTGTTAGGATTTCTAATTGATAGAGATAGAGAGAGAAGGGGAGGGAGGGAGCCGGAGGGAGGGGAAGGTGGTGGAGAGACTGTCGGAGGGCCATTGGGTGGTCGTCATGGCTGTCGGACGGTGGAAAAGGCTCTTGTGAAGCCGCAGTTGTGGAACATCGCATTTTCTTTCAAAATGACAATGAATAGTGAAGCCAGCAATGGGTTTGCCAGCTTCATTGTGCATCGTATTTTTTTAAAAAAATGCATGAAATAGGGGACGTTGCCCCTGTTTAGAGCCTGCGAAGTTGCGGGCTGCATTTTCGCCATTAGGTGGTTACAACATCCAGTTGGCAACCTTGTTCGTTGCCTTCCCCTCTCTCCTTTTCTTTCCCTTCCCCTCTTTGTCTTTCTTTAAGCTACGATTTCACAGAGGAAGCGGAGGCCTAGGTGGCCCTTCGAGGGCCTCCACAGCCCTCTAGTGGCCACCGTCGGCATCTCCACTGGCCTTTCTTCCCCTCTCTCCTCTTCCTCTCTTTTCCTCCCTCACTTCCTTATTTTCGTGCCCCCTCTTCCTTTCTTTTCCTTCTTGTTTCTGTGTCAGTTTGGGCTGGAACATTCCGGCACGGGGCATTTCGACTTGTATTGCCAACCAACTAGTTGGAACAAGGTCTAGTTTCGGTTCGGCTAACCTTGGTACCATGTTATGTCCAATCTTTTTGCCTTGCAAGTGAAATTATGCAATATGCATTTGACTCATTTTGCACCATATACCTCTTTATGTGTGAATCAGTAACTTATGCATATTAGATATAGATACATCTAATTATGATCCGATCGAGAAGGAAAGATTTTCTTCAACTGCTTTACTCGAATCTTTCAAAAGAAGGAAAAAAAAGATGATAAAAGAATTGCGAAAGTAGGGCTTAAGTCCCATTCTGTTGTTAATTAATTTTCCATACCATAAATTAAGGTACATAGCCTTTTTTTTGTAATAGTGAGGTCCATCTTTACATAATTTAGGTCAAATCATTTTCTTATCTCTTAGAAAGACGTCCATTCTTGAACAAGGTGGATTGGACTCCTCTTCTTAGTTTAAATAAGACTAGGTCGCTAAAAATATGATAAATATAAAGAATCACGAAAAATATGAAAATTTCACATGAGATAGATCTCAACTTTTACATTAATTGTCTTCCATCACTCTGTTCAATTCTTTGCGGAATGAAGGATAACCTCTGGTCAAAGTCTATCCTGAAAAGGAAATTTTGGTTTGACTAACTTGTTTCGAGGTCAAAATAATGAAATTTTGGTCTGATTTAGTCCCTTAAGAGGCTAACCTAAAATTGAAGATTTCGAAAAGATACTCAATTTTTTTAAAAAAGAAAGATCATCTTAATTGAACATTATATGATCAAGTTTTGGTCTTCTGAAGTTTAGTTTGCGAATTAGCTTCTTGATGTGGCAGATCTTGCTCTTGGATTTTGTCTAGCTCTACGCGTAGTAGTTAACATGATCCATATCTAGTTCTCGTAGTGATGAAAGTGATCCACATCATGTCTGGTGATCCAATGATATCCGTAGTGATTAAAGTGGTATACATCGAGTCTGATACTCTATCTGGATCAAATTATCCAATCTTTATATTTATAAGAAGTAGAATGCATTAGTCCTCTGATTAATGTGTGAAGTTTCATTTTTGCTGAATTTGGTTCCATATCTTAATTCAATAAAAAAAGGGATGTGATCAATACCAGGTTTAAATTAATGCATTTTGTTAGAGTTGTTTAAGTGGTGTTAACATCACTTTATTACTATTGTATGTTAATATATATACACATACATACATACATTCATTTACGTGCACAAACATATATACATATACATACATATACACATACGCATGTACATATATACACACACACATGTATATATATATATTTTATGTGTGCATGTGTATGTGTATATATATATGTGTATGCGTATGTGTATGTGTGTATGTATATATATACGTATAGGTTTAAATTGAGATCCCATAGTTTCTCCAATGTGTACTGATTGAGTTGATTATGATACCCAAGAAATTGTTATATTAATATATATGACAACATGTGGCATTGTTCTAGTCCACATTGATTTTCATAGATAATTGCTTCTTGTTGATTATTTTATACATTGTTCATTTTTTTGATAAGCATTCATTGTTCATTTACCAGCTGAATTTTTAATTGTTAATGTTTGCTATGACCACAATATTCCATTTTGAAAGATTTTTTTTCTTTTAATATTTGTCTTCATATCGTCATGTTCATTTCAGGCGTAGGGACTATGATCGTGATAGAGAACGGCGCCATAGGCATCGTTCTCGATCTCGGTCTCGATCAAGGGGTAGATCTGATCATAGATCTGGATCTCGTTCTCGTTCTCGTTCAAGATCAAAGAGGTAAAAGCAATATCATACCAAATATCTGATATTTCTTTGATAGATTTTTTGCCCCCGAGTACTTTGTTTAAAATTCTGATTTTACATAAGTTTGATAACCTAGGGTTTTATGTTTTAGTGACTTTAATGAGTAAGAATTGTTGTATGTGTGGCATATGACAGATTAAATATAGAGATTAGGAATATGCTTGCAATTTTGTGATAGCCTAGTACTAATCTTAGAATGTCTTGGTGGGTCCAAACTATAGCTTGTGGAAAAAGTCATGATATCTTTGATGCATTTAGGTTTCATGATAAAGTTTATTGCAACATGATATGGGTTTAGTATTCTTTACATGTAAAAGAGTAAGCAAGTTAGGGGATTTTGTTATTCTGCCATTATGGGTCACTATCATGGGTCTTATTTAAAGCCTTTTTTGTCTATGTGCTAAAAAAGATGTCAATGTTGGAAAACTTTAATGGAACAGTGGAGTGTTTAGCATGGCTGGACTATGAAAAGAGTGTAATGGGTGGCAATTTGAAGACTAGTTTTAGTCGCTAGAAACTGGGAGAAACAACTTTGGAGGATTAAAAAAATGTATATGTTTGTTCTCCCAAGAAAGTGGCCTTTGTAGTTTTGAGGTTGATTATATAATTACTTTTGTTTTGCTATTATATGAATGTATATAGTCAACTTTGTTTCCTCGTCTAGCCCTTAAATGAAAAGGTAAACATTAGTAATAATGTTCTGTTTATTTTTGTGGTCCTTAGAAGCATTTTTGTGGTCCTTAGAAGCATGGACCCCATACCCATCGCATCCAAGAAGATCTCAAAATCTTTATCACTCTTGTAGTTTTCTTGTAGAGCTATTTGAATTGAAGAAAACAAAATGCTGCTGGATCCCCTCTTGTGCAACTTTTCCCATTTCTTTTTCTAGCTTGCAAGTCTAGAGGCTAATTGCAGGTGACTTGGTTGATGCGGGATATTACCATGCAAGAGATTAACATAAGGCAACTTCAGATTTAGGGAGCAATGATTTCAGATTTTATAAGACTTTGCTTCCCGAAAAGAGAAAGAGTAAACAAAGGATGATTATCGAAGATTAAAGTAACTACTTGCAGATTAGGATTCAACTAAGTAATAAAAGAAACAGGATTCTAGGATTGAGAAACCACTAATTAGAACATGCTCTTTCTTCAACAAATCAGAACTTATGAGAAGGGATGGGCTTGCATACCAGGCAATGATTGTCTTCTTTTTAACAGATTGGATGCTCCTGGAAGAAGAAGCTATTTTCCTGCGGATGTTCCGGCTTTTTTCAGATGGTTCCGAATGCAAAGAGGACTTCTTCTAAGGATTGTAGCACTTGAGGGATCCTGTAAATGAGATCATTAGGGGTGTGGAGGAAAGGAGAAGAAAGAAATTGAAGGAAGAAAGGGAAGTAAAAGGATTGTAGGAAAACTTTTGGAGCTTGGAAGACTTGGTTTGGATCTCACACCCTCTCCCTCACGGAGTGGCACTTCATATGGCTATGGAAGGAGCTTGATGAAGTGGTTTGGGCCTCATACCCTATGCTCATGGCAAAGGAAGAAAAGAAACAAGAAGAAGCTTGGGCCTTACATCCTCTCCCTCACAGAGCGGCAATGTACACGGCAAAGGAAAGAAGAACACAACCTTTCATTCATTCATATCATATCATCTCACAAGAGGGATTACAGGGTATTTATAGGCCTCCCAAGTCCCTTAGAATTCGGTTTACAAGGAGATAAGGTTAGTGTAACTAATTTTTATTGTAACAAAGTAACTAAGTAGGTAATTTGTTATAACAAAGTAGGTAGTTGGTTGTAACTAAGTAGTTTGTTGGTTGTAACTAAATATGACAAGTAGGCGCCAAGATGGAGGTGATGTGGCCTTAATGATGTGGCGTCTATTGGGGGAGGGTGAGGTGGCGTCCTTTGGTGGAGGGTGGGGTGGCATTCCAATTTGGCATGGCGGTTGAGGAAGTTAAGGTAGCATTCCAACTTGTGGAAGTTGAAGTGGTTGAAGGAGGTTGGGGTGGTTGGCTCCAATCTTGATGCTTCCATGCTTTCATTCAATGGTATTTGATCTTGACTACTTTGAACCTACTTGATCATTTTATATTGAGCTCAACTTAAACCTAGTACAAGATCTATTTGCTGAAATTAAATTTGACTTGACTCACTTTCTCTAAGCTGCAATTTATGGTTTATTTACCGGTAATCCACAAGGAGTCTGGATTGATTAGGTTTGCTTGAAGTTTCTTTCGAATGCCGGTGTTCGCACCAATTCTCTCGGGATGGAAAGAACTTGACTCTGTCGAGCAAGAGTCATGATGGGAAACATAGGGCATGCAAGTGATCATTATAAAGAAGAAAGCAATTTCAGATTAATATGAGTAAGATTTCAGGATTTATGATGCTTTTATTCTCGGAAACGAGTTAAGGAACATGCAAGGTTAACCTATGATTAGAGATGGGCATTGGGTCGGGCTACCCATGGGTCGGCACGGCCCATAATAAGGGGCCGGGTTGGGTTTAGGTTTTCTGGCCTGTGGGCCAAGCCCGGCACGGCCCACAGGCCTGGGCTGGCACGGCACGGCCCGCGGGTCAGCATGGCATGACCCATTAGGGCCTGGGCTGGGCCAGGCATGGCACTGCCCGGCCCTCTTAAAATAAATGAAAATAAAATTTTTATTTATAAAAAAATATTTTTTAATAAATTAAAAAAATGTTGGGAACTAAGAATTTATTAACATAAAGCCATCTTAATGGTGGGGGGTTTGGCATAGACCCTTACCAGTTTATTAATTTAAATCAAAATGGTACATGAAAGGAGGGGGGCTAGGCCTGACCTTCAGAATATAATAAAAAAGGAGAAAAAAATAGAGATGATTTACTTTAACAATTAAAAAATAAAAATGTACAATTATAAAAAAATAAGAATTAAAAATAAATGATCAAAATCTTACTAATCATCAGTAGTGTTTGTATCATCATCATCAGAGGATGTTGTATCATGTCCACCTTTATCTTGAAGTCTCGCCTCATCATCCAACTAATCTTTGAAGCAGAGAAGCATCTCAACCGTGTCGCCACTCATCCTACTCTTTTCGTCAAGAACACGCTGACTTGCACTAAAAGCGGATTCCGATGCTACTGTGGACATCAGCACAGCTAAAATATCGCGTGCAATGGCAGACATAACAGGATATTGATTTTTAACACTTTTCCATCAAGCTAATACATCTAGACTCTCTATTTGATTTTCATCATATGCAGTCTGAAGATCATTTTGTAAATAAAATTCTAGTTCACTACTTAAAGATGAAGAAGATGAAGATGAACTTGAAGCATGTGTTTGTTTTTTGTGCAATGAATGGAAAAATAGATGACGAACGAGAACTACTAGAATAAGAAATAGAGCTTTGTGCGGGTAATTTAGATCCACGAATTTTTTCATCATATAAAGCATAAATATCATAAAGAAGTTGTGTTACCTCAATTTTAGCAGGTTCAGGATCTTGAATCATATTTTCACAATATGCATTAAGTAAAATTAGTACGCCACTTAATTTAACTCTTGGATCAAATACAGCAACTAAGTTATGTATAGGACATATCTTGTCCCAATACTCATTCCATTTAGATTCCATTTGTTCAATAATAGGCTTCAAAATATCATCATATCTATGTTCTGCAAATTTTTGACTAATCATATATGCTTGTTGTAAAAATGAACGTGAAGTTGGATAATAAATACCAGAAAGAATATTAGTAGCATTATAAAAACTAACCAAAAAATCTTTCAAAGTTTTACCTTTATTCCAATCAATTTCAATTAATATAAAGCCTAATCCACGATCATTAATATATGCACTTAATAAGTTTTTATATGCATATGCATTATGTATCATGCTATATGTTGAGTTCCAACGAGTAATTACATCAAGTTTAAATTTTTTAAAATGTTTATCATGATTTATACATAGTTGCTTAAATTTTTGAAGTCTTGATCTTGAAGCATGAATAAAAGAAACTGCATTTCTAATTTTTGAAATGATATCTTGAATCATGCTCATGTCATCTTGAACAGAAAGATTTAAGATATAACATGCACATCTAATATGCAATAAATTTTCATTTAACATGGGATGCAATGAGTCTTTCAATAATGCAATAGTAGAATTATTATTAGATGCATTATCAAAAGTAATAGACATGATTTTATCATTAATATTATATGAACATGCAGTTTGATAAATGGCATTTGAAATTTGTTGCCCGGAATGTGGAAAATCAAAAGCACGAAAAGCAAGAATACGTTTATTTAATTGCCAATTATTATCAATATAATGAGCAGTAATAGCAATAAAATAATTACTACCTACAGATGCTGACCAAATATCAGAAGTTAATAAAACTTTTGCATTTAAAACAGTGTTTCAATTAAATTTTGTCTCATTGCTAAAAACTTAGTCATAGCTACTCTTTTAAATGTACATCTACTAGTTCTTTTGTAAGTAGGTTATAGGGCTAATTGAACATATTCTTCAAAATTAAAAGATTCACATAAACTAAAAGGTAATTCATCCTTAACTATCCATTCTAGAAGTGCTTTTCTTTGATTTTCATGATTATATACAAAATTACCTATAAGTGATCCCCTTGTATATTAAGGATACTTTGAAGACGAGAATCATGCATCCTATGATTTTCTTGATGTCTTTTTAAATGGCCTGTTCCCTCCACTACTACTACAATTATAAAGTTTGGCACATTTTTTACATTTTGCTTTCCAGTCTTCATCAATCATAATTCTATCAAATTCATTCCATACAGCACTAGTCCTCTTACGAGAAGAGGTTTGACCTTCACTTGGTTCACTGGTTCCAGAGGGATTTGGAACTTGGGGATTAGTTTCTTCTCCCTCAGAAACAGGAGGAATGCCAAAATGACTTTCATCATAAGATGCCATATCTAAATTGATGAATGCAAAAAATAAAAACTAACCACAGAGGAATTGAGTAGAGGACCAGAGGCAAAGTTAGGCCGATATTTGTGAGCTTCCTCTTGTGCTCTCAACAAGGAGTGACCTCTTTCTCTTGTACTTCTAACTTCTCAATAAGAACCTCCTCTTGTGTAGCACTTGAACACTTGCTAAATGCAAACTACAAATTAAGTTACTAGAAGCTTAGAGCATTTGCTAAATATTGCTAGAAGAGAGAAATAATAGTGGAGAAAGAGAGAAGAGATGGTTTGGTGTGGTGAGAATGGAGGAGGAAAGGGATATTTATAGGACTCCAAAAAAATTATTTTTCCAAAATACCCCTCAAATTAGCCATTTTATGACAGTTGGAAGGGTTAAAATGGTAAAAAACCAAAAAATAGCCGTTTTTTAGTTGTTTTGGGCATAACGGGCCGTGCCCGGCTCTGCCCGTAACGGCCCCAAACGGGCTGGGCCATTTTTTTTAAAAAAAATAAAAAAAAAATAACTGGGCTGATGGGTCAACGGGCCGTGCCGGGCACGGCCCGCCACCCCTCGGGCCTAGGGCTGTGCCAGGCCCGGACTTCAGGTTAAGCGGGCCGTGCCAGGCACGGCCCATTTACTAACGGGCCGGGCCAGGCACGATCCATTTAGCCTGTGGCCCGGAGGGCTTGTGCCGGGCTGGGCCCAACACGGCCCAATGCCCACCTTCTACCTATGATGATCAAAGTCACAATCACCCTCAAAGTTTAACACTCGAAAAGGAAAAAGAAAGTATGATCGCAAGGATTAAGAAATCCTAACTAGAACATGCTTGATCCACTCTTCAACAAAACAGATCTAAGGAAAAGGGAAGGGTTTGGAATACCTAGCAATGAATATCATCTTTCTTAAAGCAACGGGATCACACAATCTCTCGAAGGATGCGCTTGGATGAAAAGACTAGGTTTTCCTGAACTCTTGGCTCTTGGCTGGCGGTTCAGTTGTCAAAGAAGACCTCTGTAGGGCATGGTACATGAGGGATCATGCAAGCACCAAGGGAAGAAGGACCCTTTGGTTAGAGATAGCAATGATGCACAACAAAATAAATGGAAGATAGGAGGGAAGATGGGGAAGGCTTAAAGATTAAGCCACGGCTCGATGTAGATCCTGGAATGCTTGAGGATACCTGGATTCCCGGCTGGAAGGAAGATGCTCGTATTGTTTTGGACTTGAGGAGAACCCCTGGTGGCAAGATCTTGGAGGAGGAAATGGTGGCCTAGGGTTTTGGAGGAAGGGGTGTTGGCGGCTAAGTTGGAGGATGGATGAGACGGCTAGGGCTTGGAAGATGGATGGGCGGCTAGGGTTGGAAGATGAAAGATTGTTGGTTGGTTGGGCCTTTCATCCTCTCCTTCATGGAGTGTCAATGCACAAAGCACAGGAATTGAAGAAGAAGACCTTCAAAATTTTCATTCATCAAACTTTGTTTTTTTTACAAGAAGGATGGTTTTTTTTGTAGCTCACCCATGCACCTTTAGAGACTAGAGTTTCATTAGAAGTTCATACTTGAAATAAGGAACAAAATAAGGAGGCACCACACTTGGTTTCCTTCTTTGCTTAGGCGCCATATATCTTCTATGCTAGGCTTGGGTAGCTTGTATGAAACAAGGGAGAAGGGGACCACTCCATTCCTTCTTGGTCTAGGCACCTAAATAATTTCAATTTTGCTTGAGGAGGTTGCATGAAACAAGGAGGGAAGGGACCACTCCTCTTTCCTTATTTGCTTGGGCGCCCATTACTTTCCTTCATGGCTTGCATGAAATAGGGGGCACCATCTACTTTTTTTCTAGGGCTGGGTAGTTACAACTTTCCATCTGGGGAGGATGTGGGGTACCATCTTGCTTGAGTGGGGACCATTATGGGTGGCGCATGAAATCTTCCACATGTGCTTGAGTGGGGACCAGTGGAGGTGGCGCAAGGAAGTTGATGCTTCAACCTCTTGTCTAGGTCTTCAACTTTTTGATTACAGACTCTGACTTAACTCAATTGAACTACAGACTTTGATTTAACTTCAGTACATGACTTAAACTGACCTGATCAAGGATTCAGGTTCCGGCGGGACGTCCCGTGGAACACTGGGATGGGGTACCATCTTATTTGTTGGGACAGGACGTCCTGTCGGCATCCCAGCATCCCAATCGGGACACCTTGGGACATCTCATGTCCTGAGTGTCGAGACAGGACGGGATGCCAATGCGTCTCGTTCCATGAAAAAATCAAGACAGTCCCGTCCCACGGGATTTAAAACCTTGGACAGGACTGAGATAACAGATAACTGGACTCAAATGAAGAAAAAGGTGACAGACTTCCAATACATTTATCAGATATCCAAATGGAGTCCTGCAATCTTTGTCTGATCCTGGTGCCCTCATCAATTCTCACGGGATGGGAAGTACTTGACCCTGTCGAGTAAAGGTCAATCTGACTCAAGTACTTTTCTAATAGATCCGAATCAATGCGCTGCAGATCCTCTCGGATGATTCACGAGTCCTCATATTTCGGTCGACCTTGCCAACGAACCAGGTATCGCTGGTAACCTTTGTTCCGGGTAGTAATAGCCTGGTCATCCAGAATACGCTCGATCCTTTCTCTTCTATTAGGCCAATTTGTTGGTGGATACTCTGGGATGGGTTCACTCTCAAGAATGGGTCAGGTCCAAATGGCTCATTAGGTATCACTGCCGGTTTCCCATACTTAACTAGGTCTGAGATGTTGAAGGTTGAGCTAATACCTAATTCAGATGGTAACAAGAGCACATAGGTATTGGGTCCAACTTTCTTAATCACCTTAAAGGATCCAGCTCCACGAGTATGTAACTTTTTCACGGTCCTCAAAGAAAATCGTTCAGGTCTAAGCCTAATCATCACAAAATCCCCCTCAACAAATTTTTTAGTTCATTTTCAGGAATTAGCCATTCGTTTATAAGTATCATTGCTCAATCTAATCTTACTGCTAATTTTATTATGCAGATCCCTAACATGCTGTGTATATGATTCAGCTGATTCAGAGACTCGTGCATGTATGGGTAAAGGGATTAGATTTATGGGTTTATTGGGCTTATGGCCATGGACTATTTCAAATGGACTCTTGCCTGTGGACCTATTAACTGACCTATTAACTGAAGATGGAAGATTGTTGGTTGGTTGGACCTCTCACCCTCTCCCTCACGGAGTGTCAAATGCACAAAGCACAGGAATTGAAGAAGAAAACTTTCAAAATTTTTATTCATTAAACTTCGGTTTTTTTACAAGAAGGATGGTTTTTTTTTATAGCTCACCCATGCTCTTTCAGAGACTAGAGTTTTATTAGGAATTCGTACATGAAATAAGGAACAAAATAAGGAGGCGCCATGCTTGGTTTCCTTCTTTGCTTAGGTGCCATATATCTTCTATATTGGCCTTGGGCGGCTTGCATGAAACAAGGGAGAAGGGGACCACTCCATTCCTTCTTGGTCTAGGCGCCCAAATAATTCCAATTTTGCTTGAGAAGGTTGCATGAAACAAGGAGGGAAGGGACCACTCCTCTTTCCTTATTTGCTTGGGTGCCCGTTACTTTCCTTCCTGGCTTGCATGAAATAGGTGGCGCCATCTACTTTCCTTCCAGGGCTGGGCGGCTACAACTTTCCATCTGGGAAGGATGTGGGGCGCCATCTTGCTTGAGTGAGGACCACCATGGGTGGCGCATGAAATCTTCCACATGTGCTTGAGTGGGGACCAGTGGGGGTGGCGCAAGGAAGGTGATGCTTCAACTTCTTGTCTAGGTCTTCAACTTCTTGATTACAGACTCTGATTTAACTTAATTGAACTACAGACTCTGACTTAACTCAATTGAATTACAGACTCTGACTTAACTTTAGTACATGACTCAAACTGACAGGACTGAGATAACAATTAATTGGATTCAAATGAAGAAAAAGGTGACAGATTTCCAATACATTAATCAAAGATCCAAATGGAGCCCTGCTATCTTTGTCTGGTCCTGGTGCCCTCACCAATTCTCCCGGGATGGGAAGTACTCGACCCTATCGAGTAAAGGTCAATCTGGCTCTGGTACTCTTTAATAGGTTCGGATCAATGCGCTGCAGATCCTCTCGGATGATCCACGAGTCCTTAGATTCCGATCGACCTTGCCAATAAACCAGATATCGCTGGTAACCTTTGTTTCAGGTAGTAATAGCTTGGTCATCCAGAATACGCTCGATTCTTTCTTCTCTCTCAAGCCAATTTGTTGGATACTCTGGGATGAGTTCACTCTCAAGAATGGGGTCAGGTCCAAATGGCTTACTGGATATCAGTGCCAACTCCCTATACTCAAAGAGGTCTGAGATGTTGAAGGTTAAGCTAATGCCTAATTCGGGTGGTAACTCGAGCACATAGGTATTGGGTCAAACTTTCTTAATCACCTTAAAGGGTCCAACTCTACGGGAATGTAACTTTTTCACGGTCCCCGGGGAAAACCGTTCAGGTTTAAGCCTAATTATCACAAAATCTCCCTCAGCAAATTCTTTAGTTTGTTTTCGGGAATTAGCCATTCGTTTATAAGTATCATTGCTCAATCTAATCTTATTGTTAATTTTCTTATGCAGATCCCTAACATGATGTGCATATGATTCAGCTGATCCAGAGACTCGTGCATGTATGGGTAAAAAGATTAGGTTTATGGGTTTATTGCACTTATGATCATGGACTATTTCAAATGGACTCTTGCCTGTGGATCTATTAACCGAATTATTGTAGGCGAACTCAACTCTAGGTAATAAGAGGTCCCAAGTTCTAGTGTTCTCGCCTACCAGACATCTTAATAAGTTTCCAAGGCTTCGGTTTACTATTTCAGTCCGGTCATTGGTTTGTGAGTGGTAGGAGGTAGAATATTTCAGTTTGATTCCTAATGTGTGCTAGAGGGTCTTTCAAAAGTAACTCATGAATCGGACATCCCTATCAGACACAATGGTTTAAGGAATGCCATGTAACATAATCACATTATTAAGAAAAAGTTTGGCTACCTTGAAGGCATCAAAAGTTTGTGAACAGGGTACGAAATGTGCCATCTTAGAAAACCTATCGACCACAACACAGATAGAATCATAACTCCTTAAAGTTTTGGGCAATCCTAACACAAAATCCATACTAAAGTCTTGCCAAGGATAGTCATTTACGGGTAAAGGGGTATACAAGCCAGTGTTTTTTTTTTGCTGTTTGGCAACAGTACAAGTTTGACACCTAGCCACAATTGGGCAACATCCCTTTTTAGACTTGGCCAATAGAATTGGTCTTTAACAGCTAGAATGGTCTTGTTCCTACCAAAGTGACCAGCTAAACCTCCTGCATGGATCTTCCAAACTAGAAATTCTCTAAGGGAAGTCCTGGGAATACACAACTTGTTGCCCTTGAAGAGGTAGCCATCTTGCAGGGTATACTAACTATATGCAAACTAGATGGTCCTTGTTTGACAGATTGATAGGTCTCACTGAAGCCGGGACAAGTTTCATATTCATCCTTCAGTTTGTCAAATTTTACGATTTCAGTACCAACAGAGTTTAGGAGCATGGATCGACGGCTAAGGGCATCAGCAACCTTATTTTCAGTACTAGCACGATGTTTCAACACAAAGGTATAGGCTTGAATGTACTCTACCCACTTAGCATGCCTAGGGTTTAACTTCTTCTGGGAACCAAGAAATCGGAGTGCCTCATGATCCGAGTATAAAACAAATTCCTGCGGCAGCAGATAATGTCTCCAATATCTTAGGGCTTGCACTACCGCATAAAATTCCTTATCATAGGTTGAGTACCTAAGTTTAGCCTCATTTAATTTCTCACTAAAGAAGGCTACATGGTGACTCTCTTGACTTAGTACTCCTGTACCAACTCCAGAAGCATCACAAGCAACCTAAAAAACTTTAGAGAAATCAGGTAACCTCAAAATGGGTGCTTGGGTCATCTTTTCTTTAATATCTCGGAAGGCTTTATCCGCAATTTTGGTCCACTCAAAGGTTCCCTTCCTAATGCAATCAGTGATGGGTGTAGCTGGTGAACTAAATTCCCGAATAAATCGTCTATTGAAGGTAGCTAGGCCATGGAAGCTACATACAACATGAACACTAGTAGGTACATGCCACTCAACTATAGATTTAATCTTTTTCGGATCAGCAGATACTTCTTCGGGGATTATTACAAAACCTAGGAAGATGACTCTATGCATCAAGAAGTCGCATTTCTTAAAGTTGGCATAGAGACTATCTTTCCTTAAAGCTTGACACACTTGCCGGATATGGCTCAGATGGTTTTCCTTAGACCTATTGTAGATTAAGATATCATCAAAGTAAACCAATACAAAATTTTCAATGAATATTCTAAGAACTTGGGTCTTGATCCTCATGAAAGTACTAGGTGCGTTGGACAACCCAAAAGACATCACTATCCACTCATAAAGACCATTCTTAGTCTTAAAAGCTGTTTTCCATTCATCCCCTGGTCTGATCCTAACTTGGTGATAGCCACTCTTAAGGTCAATCTTAGAAAAAATGGTTGCTCTGGTCATCATGTCTAGCATGTTATCCAAACTGGGAATGGGAAATCTATGCTTAACCATTATCTTATGGCACGACTATCAACACATTCTCCAAGTGCCATTTTTCTTAGAGGTTCAAAGGGCAGGTACTGCATATGGGCTTAGACTTTCCCTAATAAATCCTTTTTTTAAAAGTTCTCCAACCTGTTTCTGTAATTCTAAGTGCTCAGTAGGATTTATCCTATAATGTGGAAGATTAGGTAAGGTGGCTCCTGGGACTAGATCTATAGCATGTTGTATGTTCCTTAAAGGTGGTAATTGATCAGGTAGATCTTCAGGAAATATATCTTGGAATTCTGTCAAAAATTTCACAAACCTCCTAGGGGTGCTCTCTCTGGTTTTGATCATGAATTTTCTTAGCAGTTAACATCCAAACTGTCGAACCCTCAGTAATCTCACATTCTAGTTCCTTAGCATTGATCAAATTTATTCCTTGTTTTTTCTCTTTCAGGTTGCTAGATCCTCTCTTGATATTATCCTTAGGTGGGGTTGGGTTTATCATAATCTTCTTCCTATGATAGTTAAAAGAATAGGAATTGGATCGGCCATATAGGGTAGCATCATAGTCATATAGTCAAGGTCTGCATAATACTATTAACTCCCATAGGAAGGACATCACACCCACCTTTTCTTGATAGGATTGAAGTTGGATCATGACTTGGCATCTAAGTTTGATGGGATGGAAGTTGAGTCTATCCAGGACACCTTATAGGGATGGGGATGAAGAACATGGGATAAACCTAAGGTTTTGACAGCATTGGTTGAGATGGCATTCACGTAGTTCCCACTATCTATGATGATCTTACATACCTTTTTCTCTAATTTGACAAAGGTCTGTAGGATGTTGGTCCTATGCCAATTTTCTTGTTCCTTAGTTTGAGTTAAGACATCTAACAACTCGCAATGGATCAGATGACTCAAAGATTTCCTCATTTCCTTCATATTCATCCATTAAGTTCACCCTAGCTTCATACACTTCATTGCAATCATCAGTGGGTTCAGGATCTTCTTCCTCTAGTTCTCCTGTGGAGGGATCTGGTGGAGCATCGACTGGCATAGTGTCTCAATTTAAGACATCTAAAACAGGGAGCATTGGGATTAAGATTTCTCTGAACTTTAGGTGCCTTACCCTTATCATCCTTACAGGTTAATGGGGTGCTAGGATTGAGCCGGCTTGGGTGTACTTGGCTAGATCCTGGTTTTTGATTAGGGGTACTAATCTTAGTGGGCTCGGGTCGACGGATTATGGGTCCCCTTTGTATTCTCTCATAGTCTCTAGCTATCTGATAAGCCTGCTCAAGATCATGGACCTCTCTCAAACATAATTCTCTCTGAATGTCCTCACGTAGTTCAGTCCTAAATCTAGATAGGGTCATAGCTTCAGACTCATCTATACTACATCTCATGACAAATTCATCAAATTTGGCTATGTACTCGGATAGTCTTATTTCCTTGACTTAGCCTCTGCCATTGATCTAGAAGTCTCTGATGATATGATACAGGAAAGTATTTCTCTCTAAGCTTAAGCTTTATGGCTTTCCAGGTGGCTATGGGTATGTTTCCTCTGTCTAGTTATGCGTTCAACATTCTTCCAGTATAGCCTAGCCTGGCAGATTAACCTGAGTTTGGCAAACTTACACTTTATTTCTTCAGTTATCTCATACACTCGAAGTATTGGTCCATATCTCCCTCCTAGTCAATGTAAACCTTAGGATCAAGACTACTATCAAATGTAGATGCCTCTAACCTAATGTTCCTAATGGCCTTCTCTTCTTGGTCCACAAAGTCATCGTATGGTCGTCTCTGGTCATGCTCTAAGGTAGGTTCGTGGCATTGGACTCTTCTAAGATTGACGGGTGCGGGTAGAGGAGTATCAGGTTCAAGTTCAGCATAGGTCTCTCGGGTCCTCTTTAGGTTTCCAACACGTTCCTCCATTTGATTAAACGTATTGTTCATTTGGGTGTTCAATTGGACAAACTGTTCAGTCATGGTCCTTAATAAGGTTTCAAAGTTAGGCTCCATGGTCAGACTGGGTTGGGTTTGAGATTGCTGGTATTGGACTCCTGATCTAGTAGTCATGCAGCAAGCACACAAATCATTCTAGGATTTTACTAGACCTAGCAGCTCAAGTAGAATGAGTCAGCTTAACTTACAACCAAGTCAACGGTTATCCTTTCCACTGGCTAGGTAAGAGGTGGGAGTGTGGGAGGCTCCCCCTGCTCTCGCAGAGTCTTAATTAAGTAACCACAGCTCCGCTTAGGGCATTTGCCTATGGATCCCTAGCCTAGACACCAATTTCAAGAGATAAGTGATGAATTGAGTGCAACTAGCTTTCTAACAATACCATGAGCTGGACCTGTTGGTGTCCCTAGTTCGATTAGATTGCTACTCAATTTTAATTAGGCTTGGGCTTGTTGCAGGGTGGTTGTTTCTGGGCCAAGAACATGTGATGAAATTCTTTCATTATCTTAGAGATCGTTGCCCTTGAGTACTTTCCGAGTATGCATGAACATACAAGACATATGCAACATGAAACTAAAACTAAAAATATGCAGAAAAAAAATATATTTTGTTTTTGTGCAAATGGCAGATTTAACAAAGACTAATAACAAGTTAATTAAATGCAAGGAAGAGCTACGTTTTGAAGGTTTCACTGCAAACAAAATTCAGTCTTAATCTAGTTATGCAGAAATTTCAGCAGTGCAGATTTCTAGGATTTTATGCATAAACATGTTCTAACTTGCTTTGATACCAAAGATGATGGGGAACAGGGTATGCGAGTGATCATCATAAAGAAGAAAGCAATTTCAGATTAACATGAGTAAGATTTCAGGGTTTATGATACTTTTATTTCTGAAAACGAGTTAAGGAACATGCAAGGTTAATCTATGATGATCAAAGTCATAATACCTCTCAAAGTTTAACCCTCAAAGAAGAAAAAAAGAGAGTAGGATCGCAAGGATTAAGAAACCCTAACTAGAACATGTTTGATTTACTCTTCAACAAAACAGATCTAGGAGAAGGGAAGGGTTTGGAATACTTAGCAATGAATATTCTTTCTTAAAGCAACAGGATCACACAATCTCTCGAAGGATGCGTCTGGATGAAAAGGCTAAGTTTTCGTGAACTCTTGGCTCCTGGCTGGCGGTTCAGTTGTTAAAGAAGACCTCCTCTGCAGGGCGTGGTACCTGAGGGATCCTGCAAGCACCAAGGAAAGAAGGACCCTTTGATTAGAGATAGCAACGATGCACAACAAAATTAATAGAAGATAGGAGGGAAGATGGGGAAGGCTTGAAGATTAAGCCACGGCTCGATGTAGATCTTGGAGTGCCTGAGGATGCCTGGATTCCTGGCCGGAAGGAAGATGCTCGTATTGACTTGGACTTGAGGAGGACCCATGGCAGCAAGATCTTGGAGGACCTGGCGGCTTAGGGTTTTGAGGAAGGGGTGTTGGCGGCTAAGTTGGAGGATGGATGGGATGGCTAGGACTTGGAAGATGGATGGGTGGCTAGGGTTGGAAGATGGAAGATTGTTGGTTGGTTGGGCCTCATCCTCTCCTTCACGGAGTGTTAATGCACAAAGCACAGGATTTGAAGAAGAAAACTTTCAAAATTTTCATTCATCAAACTGTTTTTCTACAAGAAGGATGGTTTTTTTTTTATAGCTCACCCATGCTTCTTTAGAGACTACATTTCATTAGGAGTTCATACATGAAATAAGGAACAAAATAAGGAGGCGCCACACTTGGTTTCCTTCTTTGCTTAGGTGCCATTTACCTTCCATACTGGGCTTGGGCGGCTTGCATGAAATAAGGAAGGGGACCACTCCATTCCTTCTTGATCTAGGCACCCAAACAATTCCAATTTTGCTTGAGGGGAGGTTGCATGAAACAAGGAAGGAAGGGACCACTTCTCTTTCCTTATTTGCTTGGGCATCCATTACTTTTCTTCCTGGCTTGCATGAAACAGGGGGCGCCATCTTCTTTCCTTCTAGGGCTGGACGGCTACAACTATCCATCTGGGAAGGATGTGGGGCGCCATCTTGCTTGAGTGGGGACCACTATGGGTGGCGCATGAAATCTTCCACATGTGCTGGAGTGGGGACCAGTGGAGGTGGCGCAAGGAAGGTGATGCTTCAACCTCTTATCTAGGTCTTCAACTTCTTGATTACAGACTCTGACTTAACTCAATTGAACTACAGACTCTGACTTAACTCAATTGAATTACAGACTCTGACTTAATTTCAGTACATGACTCAAACTGATATACTAAGATAACAGCTAACTGGATTCAAATGAAAAAAAGGTGACAGACTCCAAATACATTAATCAGAGATCCAAATGGAGCCTTGCAATCTTTGTCTGATCCTGGTGCCCTCACTATCAACCCTGGAAGAGCCCCACGCCATGACCCAATCTTGGAGCTTAATCAGAGGAGATCCAATCATGATTTTATGGACCAAGATGAGAGAGCCATTAGGAACATTAGATTAGAAGCACCTATATTTGATGGCCGTCTTGACCCTAAGGTATACACTGATTGGGAAGGAGATACGGACCAATACTTTGAGTGGTATGAAATCTTTGAAGAGAGGAAGTTTAAGTTTGCTAAACTCAGGTTAGTTCGCCAGGCTAGATTATACTGGAGAAATGTTGAAAGGATAACTAGGCAAAGAGGAGACATCCATAGCTACTTGGAGAGCCATGAAACTTAAGCTTAGGGAAAAGTATCTCCCCATATCCTATCACCAGAAACTTTTAGATCAATGGTAGAAGCCGAGTCAGGGAAACAAGACTGTATCTGAATACATAGCCAAATTTGATGAATATGTCATGAGGTGTAGCATAGATGAGTCTGAAGCAGCGACCTTATTTAGATTAGGGCTGGATTACGTGAGGACATTCAGAGAAAATTATTTTTAAGAGAAGTTCATGATCTTGAACATGCTTATCAGATAGCTAGAGACTACGAGAGATTCCAAAAGGGATCCATAATCCGTCGACCTAAGTCCACTAGGAATAGTACCCCTAATCAAAAACTAGGATCTAGTCAAGTGCACCCAGGCCGACCTAACCCTAGAACCCCATTGACCTATAAGGAAGATGAGGGCAAGTCACCTGAAGCTCTGAGGAATCCTAATACTTCCTGTTTTAGATGTCTGGATATTATGCTAGTCAATGCCCAACCCGATTCCTACACATAGGAGAACTAGAGGAAGAAGATCCTGAACCTACCAATGAGTATGATGAGGAAGTGTATGAAGCTGGAGTACACTTAGTAGATGAATATGAAGGAGAGTTATTTGATTTATTGGGAGTTAGATGTATCTTAACCCAAACCAAAGAACAAGAGGATTGGCGTAGGACCAATATCCTATAGACATTTGTGAAGTTAGGAGAAATGGTATGTAAGATCATCATAGATAGCGGGAGCTGTGTTAATGCCATCTCAACCAGTGCTGTCAAAATTCTAAGTTTATCTACTGTTTTCCATCCCAATCCCTATAAGGTATCATGGATAGACTCAACATCCATTCCCATTAAACTTATATGCCAAGTCATGATCCAACTACAAACCTATCAAGAAAAGGTGTAGTGTGATGTCCTTCCTATGGAAGTTAGGAGTATCATCTTAGGTCGACCTTGGTTATATGATCATGATGCTATCCTGTATGGTCGATCCAACTGCTGTTCCTTTAACCACCATGGGAAGAAGTTTGTGATAAACCCAACTCCACCTAAAGATAACATTAAAAGGGGATCTAGTAACCTGAAAGAGAAGAAACCAGGATTAAATCTGATTAATGCTAAAGAACCAGAGTGTGAGATCACTGAGGGTTCACCAGTTTGGATTTTAACTACTAAGAAAATTCATGATCAAATCCAAAAAAATACCTTCAAGAAGTAGTAGAGTTTTTGAAAGAGTTCCAAGATGTGTTTCCTGAAGAGCTTCCTGATCAACTGCTACCTTGAAGGGACATACAACATGCTATAGATCTAGTCCCAGGAGCCACTTTGCCTAATCTTTCACATTATAGGATGAATCCCATTTAGTACTTAGAATTACAAAAACAGGTTGGAGAACTCCTCAAGAAGGTATTTATTAGGAAAAGTCAAGTCTGAGTCCATGTGCAGTACCTGTCCTTTTAACCCCTAAGAAAGATAGTACTTGGAGGATGTATGTTAACAGTCAAGCCATTAACAAAATAACAGTTAAGTATTATTTTTCCATTCCCCGTTTGGATGACATGCTAGATATGATGGCCGGAGCAACTATTTTCTTTAAGATTGATGTTAAGAGTGGCTGTCACCAAGTTAGGATTAGACTTGGGGATGAATGGAAAATAGCTTTTAAGATTAAGAATGGTCTTTATGAGTGGGTGGTGATGTCTTTTGGTTTTTCAAACATTCCTAGCACCTTTATGAGGATCATGATCCAAGTCCTAAGATCATTCATGAAAAAATTTGTTGTGGTCTATTTCGATGATATCCTTATCTACAGTAGAACTAAAGAAGACTACCTGGATCACCTTCGCCAAGTATGTCAAGCCCTCAGGAAAGAAAGCCTCTATGCCAATTTGAAGAAATGTGAATTCTTGACCCATAAAGTAGTCTTTCTAGGATTTGTAGTGACCCTCGAAGGAGTACCAGCTGATCCAAAAAAAATTAAGTCCATAGTTGAGTGGCCAGTACCTACTAGTGTACATGACGTGCATAGCTTTCATGGCCTTGCTACCTTCTATAGATGATTTATTTGGGGATTTAGCTCTATATTTGCACCCATCACTGATTGTATTAGGAAGGGAACCTTTGAGTGGACTAAAGCTGCAGATAAAGCCTTCTTAGATATTAAAAAAAATGATCCAAGCACCCATTTTGAGGTTACCCGATTTTTTAAAGATTTTTGAGGTTGCTTGTGATGCTTCTGGAGTTGGTATAGGAGTCCTAAGTCAAGAAAATCATCCCATAGCCTTCTTTAGTGAGAAATTGAATGAGACTAAGTTTAGGGACTCGACTTATGATAAGGAATTTTATGCGGTAGTTTAAGTCCTAAGATATTAGAGACATTATCTAATACCGCAGGAGTTTGTTTTATACTCTGATTATGAGGCACTCCGATTCCTTAATTCCCAGAAGAAACTGAACCCTAGGCACGGTAGGTGGGTAGAATACATTCAAGCTTACACTTTTATTTTGAAACACCGTGTTGGTATTGAAAATAAGGTCACTGATGCCCTTAGCTATCGATCCATGCTCTTGAATTCTGTTAGAATTGAAGTCGTAGGATTTGATAAACTGAAAGAGGAATATGAGACCTGCCCCGACTTTAATGAGATCTATCAATCTGTGAAACAAGGACCATATAGTTCGCATATTGAGTATACCTTTCAGGATGGTTACTTCTTTAAGGATAACAAGTTGTGTATTCCTATGACTTCCCTTAGAGAATTTTTAGTTTGGAAAATCCATGCAGGAGGTTTAGCTGGTCATTTCGGTAGGAACAAGACCATTTTAGCAATTGAAGACCAGTTTTATTGGCAAAGTCTTAAAAGGAACGTCGCCTAGATTATGGCTAGATGTCGAACTTGTGCTATTGCCAAACATCCAAAGCAAAACACTGGCCTTTACACCTCGTTACTTGTGCTCGATTATCCTTGGCAAGACCTTTGTATGGATTGTGTTAGGATTGCCTAAGACCTAGAGGAGACATGATTCAATCTATGTTGTGGTCTATAGATTTTCCAAGATAGCTCATTTCATACCTTTGTTCCCAAACCTTTGATGCCTCCAAGGTAGCCAAACTTTTCTTAGATGAAGTGGTTAGGTTACATGGCATACCAAAAATCATTGTATTTGATAGGGATGTCCGATTCATGAGTTATTTTTGGAAAACCCTCTGGCACATACTAGGAATTAAGCTTAAATTTTCTATCTCTTACCACCCTCGAATCGATGGCCAGACTGAAGTAGTGAACTGAAGCCTTGGAAACTTGAGATGTTTTGTAAGTGAAAACATTGGAAATTGGGACCTTTTGTTACTTAGAGCCGAATTCGCCTACAACAGTTCAGTTAATAGGTCCACAGGTAAGAGTCAATTTGAAATTGTCCATGGTTATAAGCCTAAGAGACCCATAGACCTAATCCCTTTGCCCATACATGCACGAGTCTCTGAGTCAGCTGAATCATTTGCACAGCATGTTAGAGATCTGCATAAAAAAATTAGTCATAAGATTAATTTGAGCAATGATACTTATAAAAACATGGCTAATTTTCGAAAAAGAGTTCAAGAATTTACTGAGGGAGATTATGTGATGATTAAGCTTAGACCTGAGTGGTTTCCTTCTGGGATTGTGAAAAAGTTACATGCCCATGGAGCTGGGCTTTTTAAAGTGATAAAGAAAGTTGGACCTAATGCCTATGTGCTCGAGTTTCTATCCGAATTTGGCATTAGCTCAACCTTCAATATCTTAGACCTAGTTGAGTATAGGGAGCCAGCAATGATACCTAGTGAGCTTTTTGGGCTTAACCTTATTCTTGAGAGCGAACCCATACCTGAGTGTCCACCAATAAATTTACTTGGAAAAGGAGAAAGGATTGAGCGTATCCTGAATGACCAAGTTATTACTACCTGGAACAAATGCTACCAACGTTATTTGATTCGTTGGCAAGGTCGACCAGAATCTAAGGATTCGTGGATCACTGGAGAAGATCTGCAGCGCCTCGACCCAAACCTATTAGAGCAGTACCAGAGCCGGATTAACTTGGTGAGGGCACCAGGATCAGACAAAGATTGCAGGGCTCCATTTGGATCTTTGATTAATGTATTAGGAGTCTGTCACATTTTTCTTTATTGGAGTCCAGTTAGCTATTATCTCAGTCGTGTCAGTTTGAGTCATGTACTGAAGTTAAGTTAAAGTTTGTAATTCAGTTAAGTCAGAGTCTGTAGTTCAATTGAGTTAAGTCAGAGTCTGTAATCAAGAAGTTGAAGACCTAGACAAGAGGTTGAAGCATCACCTTCACTGGTCCCCACTCAAGCACGTGGAAGATTTCATGTGCCACTCATGGTGGTCCTCGCTCAAGCAAGATGGCGCCCCACATCCTTTCCAGATGGAAAGTTGTAGCCGCCCAGCCCTAGGAGGAAAGTAGATGGCACCCCCTATTTCATGCAAGCCAGGAAGGAAAGTAATGGGCACCCAAGCAAACAAGGAAAGAGGAGTGGTCCCTTCCCTCTTTGTTTCATGCAACCTCAAGCAAAATTGGAATTATTTGGGTGCCTAGACCAAGAAGGAATGGAGTGGTCCAAGAAGGAATGGATTGGTCCCCTTCTCCCTTGTTTCATGCAAGCCGCCCTAGGCCAATATAGAAGATATATGGCGCCTAAGCAAAGAAGGAAACCAAGCGTGGCGCTTCCTTATTTTGTTCCTTATTTCATGAATGAATTCCTAATGAAACTCTAGTCTCTAAAGGAGCATGGGTGAGCTATAAAAAAAATGAAGTTTGATGAAAGAAAATTTTGAAGGTTTTCTTCTTCAATTCCTATGCTTTGTGCATTGACACTCCGTGAGGGAGAGGGTGAGAGGCCCAACCAACCAACAATCTTCCATCTTCCAACCCTAGCTGCCCATCCATCTTCCAAGTCCTAGCCATCCCATCCATCCTCCAACTTAGTCGCCAGCACCCCTTCCTCCAAAACCCTAGGCCACCAGGTCCTCCAAGATCTTGCCGCCAGGGGTCCTGTTCAAGTCCAAGACAATATAAGCATCTTCCTTCCAACCAGGAATCCAGGCATCCTCAGGCATTCCAGGATCTACAAGGAGTCGTGGTTTAATCTTCAAGCTTTCCCCATATTCTCTCCTATCTTCCATTGATTTTGTTGTGCATCGTTGCTATCTCTAATTAAAGGGTCCTTCTTCCCTTGGTGTTTACATGATCCCTCAGGTACCACGCCTTGCAGAGGAGGTCTTCTTTGATAATTGAATCACCAGCCAGGAGCTAAGAGTTTAGGAAAACCTTGCCTTTTCATCCAGGCACATCTTTCGAGAGATTGTGTGATCTCGTTGCTTTAAGAAAGGATATTCATTGCTAGGTATTCCAAACCCTTCCCTTCTCTTAGATCTATTTTGTTGAAGAGTGGATCGAGCATGTTCTAGTTAGGGTTTCTTAATCCTTGCGATCGTACTTGCTTTTTTTCTTCTTTGAGTGGGATTGTGACTTTGATCATCATAGGTTAACCTTGCATGTTCCTTAACTCATTTTTGGGAATAAAAGTATCATAAACCCTGAAATCTTATTCATATTAATCTGAAATTGCTTTTTTCTTTATGATGATCACTTGCATGCTCTATGTTCCCCATTAGTTGAGAGGTGTTTCAAGTTCATGCTCAGTATGGATCTCATAGGTTCCTATCCGTGTCTCCATTTGGATAAACCTATGGTTCAGTTGGGCAAGCTGTTCAATAATGGCCCTCAACTGGATTTCAAGATCGGACTCCATGGTTAAACCAGATTGGGTTTGGGACTGATGGTAATGGGTTCCTGACCTAGTGGTCATGCAGCACACAAATTCGTTTTAGGATTTTTTAGACCTAGAAGCTCAGGTAGAATGAATCAACTCAGCTTACAATCAACTCAACAATTATCCTTTCCACTGGCCAGGTAAGAGGTAGGGTTATGGGAGACTTCCCCTGCTCTCATAGGGACCTAATTAAAGAACCACGTCCGTTTAAGGTGTTTGCCGTTGGACCTCTTCCCTAGACATCAATTTCAAGAAATAATTGAAGGATTGAGTGCACTAGATTCATCACAATAATTTGAACTTGACCTGTTGGTATCCTTAGATGCTTTAGGTTTTTACTCAATTTTAATTAGGCTTGGGATCGAGATGAGGGTGGTTGTTTTGGGCCAAGGAAAGATGATGAAATCCTTCCCTAATATGTGAGAGAAATTGTCCTTAAGTGAATTCAGTTATGCATGCACACACATGAAAACCTAAAGTAAATATGTAGATTTTTTTTTGTAAATATGAAATTAAGAAGAAAATTGCAGATTTAATGAGGATTAATTGTATGATTGATGGATGCAAAGATAAATGACAATCTAAAGGTTTTAGTAAAAAACAATTTCTGGGTTTAGGACTACCATGCAGAAAATTCAACATGTAGATATTTTTTGAGAACCATGCATGAACATGTCCTAACCTGCTCTGATACCAAAACTGATGCGGGATATTATCATGCAAGAGATTAACATAAGGCAACTTCAGATTTAGGGAGCAATGATTTTAGATTTTATAAGGCTTCGCTTCCAGAAAAGAGAAAAAGTAAACAAATGATGATTATGCGAAGATTAAAATAACTACCTGCAGATTAGGATACAACTAAGTAATAAAGGAAACATGATCCTAGAGTTGAGAAATCATTAATTAGAACATGTTCTTTCTTCAATGAAACAAAACTTATGAGAAGGGATGTGTTTGCATACTAGGCAATGACTGTCTTATTCTTAATAGATTGGATCACACAGCTCTCGGGATTGATGCCTGAAAGAAGCTATTTTTCCATGGATGTTCCGACTTTTCTTCAGATGGTTCCGAATGCAAAGAGGATTTCTTCTAAGGATCGTAGCACTTGAGGGATCTTGCAAATGAGATCATTAGGGGTGTGGAGGTAAGGAGAAAGAAATTGAAGGAAGAAAGGAAAGTGAAAGGATCGTAGGAAAACTCTTGGAGCTTGGAAGACTTGGTTTGGATCTTGATGAAGGGGTTTGGGCCTTGCACCCTTCTCCTTTACGGAGTGGCACTTCATACGGCCATGGAAGGAGCTTGATGAAGTGGTTTGGGCCTCACACCCTTTCCCTCACGGAGTGGCAATGCTCATGGCAAAGGAAGAAAAGAAACAAGAAGCTTGGGCTTCACACCCTCTCCCTCACGGAGCGGCAATGCACATGGCAAAGGGAAGAACACAACCTTTCATTCATTCATATCATATCATCTTACAAGAGGGATTAGGGGGTATTTATAGGCCTCCCAAGTTTTTTAGAATTCGGTTTACAAGGAGATAAGGCCGATGTAACTAATTTTTGTTGTAACAAAGTAACTAAGTTTGTTGTAACAAAGTAACTAAGTAGTTAATTTGTTATAACAAAGTAGGTAGTTGGTTGTAACTAAGTAGTTTGTTAGTTGTAACTAAGTATGACAAGTAGGCGCCAAGATGGAGGTGATGTGGCCTTGATGATGTGGCGTCCATTGGTGGAGGGTGAGGTGGCGTCCCTTGGTGGAGGGTGAGGTGGCATTCCAATTTGGCATGGCGGTTGATGAAGTTAAGGCAGCATTCCAACTTGTGGAAGTTGAAGTGGTTGAAGGAGGTTAGGGTGGTTGGTTCCAATCTTGATGCTTCCATGCTTTCATCCAATGACCTTTGATCTTGACTACTTTGAATTCACTTGATCACTTTAAATTGAGCTCAACTTGAACCAAGTACAAGACTTATTTGCTGAAATTAAATTTGACTTGACTCTCTCTCTCTCAGCTGCAATTTATGATTTATTCACTGGTAATCTACAAGGAGTCTGGATTGATTAGGTTTGCTTGAAATCTCTTCCGAATGCCGGTGTCCGTACTATTGGTCCAACTTATACCCTTTTATAGAGATCATGGATAAGGCCAGTCATATAAAATGTTGCTTAAATAGAGTGGTCTGTAGTATAATTGCAGAGTACAACCAAAATAAATTGAAAGTAAATGTTCTGTTTGGCATCACTTCCATTTTTTTATTTTCAAACATAGAAAAATGGAAATTTTGTTTTTATACTTTTTTTCTATTTTTTTAAAAAGACATGTTTGGTATAGTCAATTATTTTTTAAAAATAAACATTATCGATAATAATGGACTCCATGGTAGTTGTAGTGGAGGCAATGGAAGTGATGATGGTGTTGGTGGTTAGTATGGTGGTGGTAAAGCAGTGGTGGTTATGATGGCTGCGATGATGTTGTGGAGGCAACGATTGTACGGATAGTGATGATGATGGTAGTGGTGGTGGAGGTAGCAATGATGATAGCTTTGGTACGGCAGCAGTGGTGGCGGCAGTGAGGGTGGTAGTCAATTGTGAAAATGGTGGTAGTGGTGGTGGCTAAGATGGTGGTGGTGGTGGTGGTGGAGGTGATGGTGGTGGTAAGAAACATGAGTTTAAAATGCTGATGGTAAGGATTTGTTGCTCTTATTTTTTCAGAAAAAATGAGAGCGACTTTAAAAAGTAGAAAACAAAAACATTAGTATGAAATATGTTTTTTTTTCTCTTGATGAAGGCAATACAGATGTGGAGTGTCAGCATGCTTGTACCATATGTATATGTACTATGTTTGTGATGCCTATTTTATAATGATTTTCATTTTATCAAGGCATTTGAGCTAAACGCAATGGGTTTAATGCTAGCCATGAACTATATAGGTAAGGATATCTTCATTGGCAGGTTCCCTTTATTTTTCAGGTACCTATTTCCAATATTGTCATTTTTACCCTACTTGTCTACCATGTACTTTTCTGATATATTTTTATGGCCACATTAATATTAGTTTCTCCTCCCTCCTGTTGCTGGCACTCCCTTTGACTATGTTTTTTGGTGTTCTTGAATTCTGGTGTCACCTCCCTTTTCCCCTCTTTTTAAACACCAGTCATGGAAGGTGAAGCAACTATGCATCAGGGTGGTTAGGCGAGGCTAGTTTGAGCCCAGTCCTGAAATTTAGTGGGCAGGCTGATCTTGTGTCATCATGTAGTGCTCTGATACCATGCTTAGGCCCATTCCAGTGCACAGGTGTAATGCTGGTCTTCTTATTTCTTGATGGGTAACCTAAGAAGCACCTTTTTGAAATAAGTTGTCTGAAGAATTATCATTGTATTGCAAGGTCTAGCCTGAGAAGTAGCTGTTGGAGCCTAAAGGATTACTTTTCCTTTTTTCCTTAATAATCTAGCAGTTAAATTAAGAATATGCTTGTCAACATTGCCCCATGTATGTATTGAAATCAGATTCATGAATATTTAACTAAAACATGGGAAATGATTTGTTTATTGTGACATTATGCGTCACAACAGAAGGAGTCAAATAGAAATGCTTGGTGAATGAGGATTCAAAAAGCTGATCCTAGATATCTGGCACAAGGTTTTGTGGTTATGCTTATGGAGATAATTATGCAAATTGTGATATATTATTTAACTTTCTGACCCTTCTCATTTTGTAAAAGATATTTCTGCTTGTGTATGTCTTTTGATAACAATGGTGTTTCTTAGCCTACTGTCTTCTTCCCTTATGCAAAATATGTGTTCTTGTTTAATCTTCTACATGATTAATTTTTTTCTAATCAGTTTTTTTGCCCAAACAGCAAACGTATCAGCGGTTTTGACCTGGGTCCACCTGTGTCGGCTCTGATACCTGGTGCAACTGCTGCAGGTACATTTATTTTGTGATTATGGTTCATGGTTTTCCTGTCTGCAGTGTTGCTTAGTTTGTTGTTAATGAGGGAATTTATATCAAAATTCATGGTGTTTCTTGGGTAAGCCATTTTCATTATGTTCATAGCTTGTAGGTACTAGAAACTAAATCTGTTGTATCTGGACATATTGTTTTTTTCCTATATTTTTTTTGCTTGGAGAGTTAATTCTGAAACTGAGCACAATTTTGGTTGTTTCTTGTTTTTGGTGGTTGTTTGTTTGTTTTGTGTATATATGTTGTTGTAAGAAGGCAATGTTGGGCCACTTGTCCCACTGTGCTGCCAATGGGCGTGAGCCGACTACTGTAGCTTTTATGTGCAAGGAGGAATCAATGCTCTGGTTTGATATCTTGTTCGTCTTCAACCAACAACTATTTCCTTTTGGGTAGTCTTACAAATATTAATTTCGATACTTTGAAAATCATATGATCATTTTTCCCTATGGTGTATTCTATTGAGGAGGCCATGTCTAGGCTGTCTGTGAGGGCATAAATGGTGCTGCATATATTTTTTTGTTGTTATTATAATAACCATACTATTGTGTGCTGTGATCTAACTTACTTTGCTTATACAGGTCAGTTACCTCCAACCACGCCAGCCATTCCTGGAATGTTTCCAAATATGTTTCCTCTAGGAGCTGGCCAGGTGCTTTTCGGCCCCCCTCCCCTTTTCACTCATCTGGAACTTCCTGTCATTACCACACGCTTTTGGTGCACATTGGTTTATATTTTGATCTACCCCATGTTTATATATTTTTGTATTTGCATTCATGACAGTTCCCAACCCTTCCTGTGATGCCAGTGCAAGCAATGACACAGCAGGTATGGTCATTGCTGATTTTTGTGTAATGTTACATAGTTTATTCATGTTATATTTTAATCTATATTTTGATATTTCTAGGCAACTCGACATGCTCGGCGTGTGTATGTTGGCGGCCTCCCCCCTACTGCAAATGAACAGGTTATTTACCCTAGGGCATTTACCATAGTTTACATATGTTCTGCTTGACTTAGCATAAACATAAAATCTTTTTCTTAATTTTGAGTTTCCACAGATTTCTTTTCAGTTTTGCCTGAAGCTATATTATCCAAATCCATGAAATCATATATGTGTGTATTCATTTGCTTATTTAAGAGTTGTATGTTGACAGATGTTTTTATAATTCGTACTTCCTTACTACAATTATCGATCATGACTCATCATAAGTTAAGGTAGTCAAATATTTGTTCCACATGTTGTCAAAAGAAATGTCTAGTTAAAAAGTGTTGGAAACTTGTTCTAAGGAGAATATATCATGGTAACTTTGTGATTAATTTTATTTTTATGTTTAGAATATCAAAATCAGTCAAATTAGCTGTTTAGGGTGTTGGTTGAGAATGCAAGTGTACCATAAACTTGTTGGACTTAGATGTTTATCTTGGCAATCCTTGCGAGGGATTATACTTTTATATTAAGAAATTAAGTCAGCCTTTTAGGATATTGGTTGGAAATGCAAGAATAACATAAAATTGCTTTAACCAGAAGTTCCTTTTGGAAATTGTTATGGTAATCTCAAGGTAGAAGTTGTCTTTGAAATTCTGATGGGTTGGGTACTTTGGATTTGAATCACAACTGTTTACTTTTTAATATGAGAAGAATGGGGTGTTACATGTCCATGTACAATATTATAAGTTATGTTTGAAATTATAATTGGGTTTTGTCATTGTACATGGCTATTACTATTTGTTATGAGTTGGATGGTAAGATATTACTTACAACTGTTTTTGTTTGGTAGAGAACAACTGTTTTGTGCACATTATCTATGTTACCCTTTTTCATTTTCTGCATTTCTTCCTGCTTAACAAAAATATATTTGAACATAATTACTTATCACATTCATGCCCATTTCATTTATTTTTTTCCTGTTTATGAACAAAGTTCTATGTAGAATTCTTGTGAATGGAGCATATCCTGCTTTAGTTTTTCCCTTTCTTTGTAAACCCATCTTTGTTCTTGCAAACGTGGCTTCTCTCTGTTTCAATGCTGCAATACACAAGCATCCCAAAGATGGTAATCTGTCTCTTGCCTATAACATGGATTAGATATCATGATTGGGTGATAGTGGATGTAAGAAAAATAATTGAATACTGTTTCTTTCTGTTTTAGCAAATCTCATTTATAGACCTCAAAGTGAATCATCAAATTAATATCCCACAAGTTTGTTGATTTGGTTCTCTCATTCATTCAATAAAGTTGTGGTGAATTGTATGTGGGGCTGCCTATTATCACAACACAATAAAATTAAAATCGTGTCATTATTTTAAAATCTAGATGACAATAAAGCCTGTTAGTAGGTGACTTTGAAAAATACACGCACGCGCACACACGCACGCACGCATCAAGCCATATATTCGAGCAATATATAACTTGAGGCACAGGGGGTCACATCAGAATGAGGTTTAATATCCATTGTACAAGGTGTACAAAACAATAGATAATATGTCATGATTGAACAAGGAAAATTGCTGAAGAAATTTAACTAGCCAATTAAGAGGAAGTTTTCAGGAATTGCGTGGAACTAAACTCAGAGCAATTTGATCCCAAAAATGTTTGTTGATTGCAGGAAGTTCTTGTATGATTTGGGATTGAAAATTGTTTTTGGTACCGAATTGTGGACCCCAGTGGGTTGCAGCACTTCGTAATTAGGCTACTAATTTCTGAGTTGGCCCCGAAACAACTCGCATTAGCATGTACTCTCGACAATTTATTTCAAATTATCGTGTTCTAGAAGTTGAAGCTATGTAATTTTTTGGTATTGGAATGAAGGATAGAGGGCTAAATTGGTTTGCAGGTTGGCCTTGGTGTAGAATGAGAAATCTGTTGTTTTCTAATCTTGGAGTAAGCTTATGCATGAGGTAACGATGGAAGTGGGAGTCATGTTTTGTTTGAAGAGGTCCGATGTTATGCAGCCTCCACATATTTTGGTTTCTGGGCTCAGGAAGGCCTTATATCATGGTCGTGTTGTGAAATTCAAGAAAAAAAAATATATATATATATATTGAAGAAAAAATATACATGTATATATATGTAATATTTTTTTCTTGAATTACACACACACACATACCTATATGGAGAAGAGGGGGTGAAGATGTAGTGGTTAGGCTACTATGACCTTTATTCTGATGTTCTAGTCAAGGCAATATTATGTTATGTTTGACTGCCTTCTTTGGATGATGATAGTGGAAACCTCCTAGTATCTAGTAATTTGGGTTTTGCAGCACAGTAAGGGATTGTTGTGGGTGTGAGTGTGTCATGTATATTCAGGTAAGGGAATTGGATGTAGAATAGGGAATGACAATCAAGTTCAAAATTTTTATTGATACTTTGGTTCGGATGATCCTTTGACAAATATTGTGTTTATGGTTATTTAGGATCCTATATTATATATGGAGAAGAGGGGGTGAAGATGTAGCGGTTAGGCTACCATGACCTTTATTCTGATGTTCTAGTCAAGGCAATATTATGTTATGTTTGACTGCCTTCTTTGGATGATGATAGTGGAAACCTCCTAGTATCTAGTAATTTGGGTTTTGCAGCACAGTAAGGGATTGTTGTGGGTGTGAGTGTGTCATGTATATTCAGGTAAGGGAATTGGATGTAGAATAGGGAATGACAATCAAGTTCAAAATTTTTATTGATACTTTGGTTCGGATGATCCTTTGACAAATATTGTGTTTATGGTTATTTAGGATCCTATATTATATATGTTTGTGTTAGGGAATGTAGACATGTAAACGTGCTAAAACAATCATGTACTTGCATTTGTGAAATTAAGGTCTGATTTCTCAAAGTCCTTTGGCAATTCATCATGCCTCTTATATGGTGGTGATCATGTCCATCTACATTTGTGAAGGAAAGTCTGTTTGAAATTCTTGAGACCAAGTTGGAGGCTGTTTCAAACTTTCAATACTTTTGAATGGCACAGATACTAAGGGATGGCTGAGGAGCATGGAAGGCTTGGTCAACCATGACAAAGGGTGCGACTGAATGACACTAGAAAAAGAAATAGGACCTTTGAACATAGGTGATTTGGTGGCTATTTCATGCAATTAGGTGAGACTGAATAACATCCGAAAAGTAATATACCTTTAAACGTTTAGGTCAAGTTCAGCTAAAGACAATGGAGAATGGAACTGTTGGTGTTGGCCGAAGTTTAGAGGCAAGGATGAGAAACTTTTGAATAAGTTTATGCTTAGAGCTTTTATATGAAGTCATAGATGCCATATAAAGACAACCGTCTCTATATGCATGCTCTACATGATTTTTCTTTAATTTGTCAGCACTCTGTTTAAGCAATAATATGTCCAAAGTTTCAGAAGTAGGCTGACATTTTTGTGCAGGTCTGTGGTAGAATTCTGCCACAAAGACTTGTAATGGGTGGGTTTTACCCTTTTACTTTTGAGCTCTAGATGAGGATGCATTTTTCTGTTAGGGTGTGTTAGCAGTGAGTCAGAACTTCAGTAGTTCTTGTTCTTGTTTAATGTCAATGAATGCTATCAAGTTTAATCCTTTGGCTCAGATATGCATTATAGTCTCTCTCTCTCTCTCTCTCTCTCTCTCTCTCTCATTCTCATCTCTCTCTCTCTGTCAAAAATATTTTGCACTGTTGCTCCTGCCTTGCTATTTAAAACATATGGAAAGTTTTTGATGGGTGATGTGAACTTCCATTCTTTTATCTGATTTTGCAATGCCATGCTGATGATTTTCTTTTTCCTGAAAACTTGTCTGCAGTCAGTTGCAACTTTCTTTAGCCAGGTTATGTCTGCCATTGGAGGAAACACAGCTGGTCCAGGTATTCAATGTTTGTGTGCATCTAAAATTCTATCACCTTATTTCTTTATCTTAAAGTCAAAGGTTGATTTCTATTGTTTATTTGTTTATTTTTGTTGTTGAAGGTGATGCTGTTGTGAATGTGTATATAAACCATGAGAAAAAATTTGCTTTCGTGGAAATGAGATCTGTTGAAGAAGCAAGCAATGCAATGGCCTTGGATGGCATCATTTTTGAGGTTGGAGTTTGAAAAACTGGAATTAGTTTGTGCATCTTGATTCGTACACAGCTATGTTAGATGAGTATCTCCTGACATCTGAACACTTGTTGCTTTATTCATCCAGGGTGCACCGGTAAAGGTCAGACGACCAAGTGACTATAATCCTTCTCTCGCTGCTGCACTTGGCCCCAGCCAACCCAATCCCAATCTTAACCTTGCTGCAGTTGGGCTTACACCGGGTTCTGCTGGTGGTCTTGAGGGTCCTGATCGCATTTTTGTGGGTGGACTTCCATACTATTTTACAGAAGCACAAGTAAGGGAATTGCTCGAATCCTTTGGACCTCTTCGAGGTTTTGATCTGGTTAAGGACAGGGAAACTGGTAACTCGAAAGGCTATGCCTTCTGTGTCTACCAAGATCTGTCTGTTACAGACATTGCTTGTGCAGCTCTTAATGGCATCAAAATGGGAGATAAAACCCTGACTGTAAGGCGTGCAAACCAAGGTGCCCAACAACCTAGGCCTGAGCAAGAAAGTGTGTTATTGCAGGCACAACAACAAGTGGCTTTGCAGGTAAAGTGCAAATTACTCTTGATTAATTTAGTTTAAACAACTAAATTTGGAGTATTTCAACCTAAAATTTATTATGAGTTGGGATCAAAGTATGGGCAGTGTCTCTATTTCACAAGGTTTTTGTTTGAGGTGGCTACTAGGTGCACTTTGATTATTTTTGCCTTGACTCTTAACAGAGAGTATTCTATGTCAAGTTGCTTCTTGGAGTTTCGTTTCTAAAGTTTTGGTACATATAAAGAACTTTTCCACCATGTTATGTTTGTAACAAAGTTAAGCAAAGAGAACTGAAGCATGGGCAAATTGGAGTCTACATACATTGACACATTTTCACCTGCATTTTCATCATTTCCTTCTTCTCATATAGCACTAGACAATATACATGTGTTGACCTGTGCTCAGTTTTCCTTATTATCTGCCTGCTACATCTGATGATCCCTTGTTTTAAGTGTTTGTGTATGGTAGATCTTGCTAAAATCTGTGATGTCTTGTTTGTTGAGGTATTCACACGATGGATAGAGCATGTCTTAAACAAAGTAAGAATATTTTAAAGAATGTAGATCCTGAAGGGGAAGGACTATACCTTGAAAGGCAATACCGTCATCATTTTGATTACCATCATTACCGACCAGCTCAAGTACTAGAGCATTTCTATTGGATCTTTAAATTACTTATATTATGGGGTCTTAAATTGTACACATTTCTACACGTGTTTAAAGACGTGACTTTTGTATTGTAGCACTCATCTGCTCTCCTTGTTTTACAATTTAGTCTCTTCTTTTATTCCATAACCATAAGCAGCAACCCTTGTTGTAACTAGTTGTGGTCAGGTTCATGAATCTCATTTGCTAAATATTCGAAATTAGGGCTGAATGATGGTTTGTTGTATCCCTCATATCCCCCCCCCTCTTCTTCTGCATTGGGGTCTCTGACCTCCTTTCTTTATAGTGCCATGAGAAAAGGTTCACCATGTTCCCCCTCAAATTTTCTCAACATTCTTTATTTTGGTCAGCACTTTTCCCTAGAGTTCTAATATTTTTCCCGGTAACTTTGTTGGACAGTATATATGTAACACTATTCTGGTTCGAGTTGTTTTGATTTTCTCTTTTTCTAAGGAGACTTGGTTTTTATTTTCTTTTTATTCTAAACCTTTTTTGGTGCAGAGGCTTGTGTACCAGGCAGGGTCCCTTCCAACCAGGATAGTGTGCTTAACACAGGTAGTTAGTGCGGATGAATTGAAAGATGATGAGGAATATGAAGACATAGTGGAAGACATGAGAGGAGAGGGTGGAAAATATGGTAAGAAAATTTTTCAGATTTTTTTCTTTATTTCTGATGTTATTTTGATGGCAACAATAAACTCTTAATTCTACCTTTTTCTTTTGTTTTGCTTTGTTTTACAGTCTTTTGTAGTCCAAACTTATGCAATTGAGAATCCGGCCTAACCCTCAGAAGATCCTATTCTGTCTTCTAACCTGGGACCATCTCTCTAGCTTTTAGTAATTCTTCTTGCTGATCTCACAATCTTGTACTTTGCAGGGAAATTGGTAAATGTTGTCATCCCTAGACCTGGTCCAAATGGAGAACCAGCTCCTGGTGTTGGAAAGGTCCGTCCATAAATATTTTGAAATTTAGATCGACTTTGTATTATAATGTGAAAGGAACTCTGAAGGCCTTGCAGATTCACTGATCCATGCATACAAATGCAAGCACATCCTCACCCCTTGCATTTCTTATTTTTCTTGGTAAATCATGCATGGTCTACACTTTTGTACCTTCTCTGGTCTCCCGTCTCTAGTTTGTGAAAGAACTGGTGTACCTTCTGACTTGTTCTGTATTTGTGCACGCATCACAAGGGACAGACTACATTTGATCTCCTTGTGAATGCTGCACACATTTATATAATGGTTCTTAACTATCAGCTCCTTTTCAGGTATTTTTGGAGTATGCTGACATTGATGGATCCACCAAAGCCAGGCAAGGGTTGCATGGAAGGAAATTTGGAGGAAATCAGGTTGTTGCGGTTTTCTACCCAGAGTCCAAGTTCGCCCAAGGAGAATATGATGATTGATGGATATTTACTTTAGATCATTGTTTTCTAATACTTTATTTCTTTTTACTTTAAGGCTGTATCTTAGACTTTTGTTTGCAGAGTTGATGCTTGATTTCTCGTGACTGGACATTTTAGACATATATTAGGGAGATATGCTAACGGGTTAATCAGCCATGCAAATTTGGTTCTCTTATATGTTTAGTATACTCCAATTATCCACTTGATAATGGATTGTGGTAGCAAGAAGGAAATTTGGTAAATTGACTGTCACGGTATGTGCATGCAGCATCATCCGATTCAATGATGTTCAGCCCGGATGACAAAGTGCACTGGGCCATCAGAATTCTAATTTGGTAGTTCACTATATGATGTATACATTGGAAGGCACCGATTGATGTTGATTTACTGTCTCCCACCTCCTGGAGTGCAAATAATTTATGTTTAGCCACTGTAAAATAATTTGTTTTGAACAGCGGGAGGCATGGATGAGAAGTTTTTGAAGCTTTTGATCTTTGGTTGTAGGCTCTTGGACAAATGCAGGGTGTAGTGAATGGTGTTCATCGTTGGTTTGGAAGGTTGGCATTGCAATGCGAATCTGTAATAACTAATGTTGTCATCTAATGATCGTAATGTGGACCAATCATTAAGTTTTCTTATGGATCTCAATGATTTAGATAACGGCAATTTGCATGTGTTATTTTGTTTTTTAAAAGGTGAAGTGGTAGATTGTATGGCATGATGTATTGTTGAAAAGTTTTCCTTGTTAAATTCTCTGTTATTTATACAAAACAAAGTACTGCGGATGCCAACGTTTTCTTGGATGTCATGCAAGGAGGCATTCCAATGAATGAATGAATGAATTGGAGAGCTGGTCTCGGTTTTTTGACTTCTGTTTAGCAAACCAAAGTTATTCATTCTTTTTGTCGTGTGCACTTTTGACCAATGCTTTCGGAGAAAAGTTTGTAACATGCTAGCTATATTCTCTGACCCGTTGGAAATTTATGAATTGTTTAAAGCTTTTTGAAATTTTTGCCCTAGGTTGGAAGAGTTTTATCTACGTTAACAAGTCGATCCATGACTACTAAATTATTCTTAAGTTGTACATGAATTTTGCGATCATTCATAAGTTGTTGAGACCATCTTTTGGAACGTGACAAGCTAATAATGCCATTTGTTGTTGCTGGTGATTAGAGCTGTTAAAAGAGACAGTAACTTATGGGTCAGTTTGGCCATATGAATGGACCAGGTTGGGTTAAGAAATTATGATTCATTTGTGTAATTGAATTTTTTGGCCTGGTCTATATAGTCCATAGGTTGAATTCGATAAGGATTGGATAAATCCGTGGGCCAAGAAAAATTGTTATTTAAAAAATAAAATTTAAAAATTTAAAGAGTCCGGTAAGGGGGCAATCCATAATCCGGGTCTCCGTATTGGGTGACGGCAGCCCAGTTGTCTCGTATTGCTGGTTTTCTTTCGCCGAGTTCGTGGACATGCTGATTTCTATGTTCTTTGTCAGTCCTATACTCTTGCAATATCTCTCCATTGCCGGCTACTCTTTCGGGCACTTCTTGATCACCTCCTCCCTAGCCTCCATTGAACAGCACCCACCGGAGTCGCCCTGATGATAGTGATTTTGCTTGGTTCAACATCGCCACCAAGATCGGCAGCACCAATGGCAGATACGTCATCCTATACTGTCCGATCATCTCTCCCATCTTGAATTTTAATAAGATCACTACCGTCGGTCTAGATCCCAGTAATCCTGTCACGGCGAGGTTGTAAACGTGGAACATTGGGATAGTGCAAATAAATGTCTCTGACGTGCTGCCACCCTCTAGCTTGAATCAGTTGATGATGATCTGATCATCAAGATCAGATTTTGGTGGCATTTGTAAATTAAAAACTATGAATCTCATGAACTGTCTCGGCCTTAGTTCACGGTCCATGTATGACTAAGTTGGATTAGGTTTTCATGGTTTATTTGTCAAAGTGGGCCTGACCTGACCTGGTCTATATAATTTCAGGTCACGTGGGTCAGGATGGGGCCAAGGCGGGCTAGTCCATTTTGATTGGTCTACCGGGGATGGTTTATAAATAATTTTTTTGTCCTCACATGCCATTCCTGAATTACTATACTTATTTGAAGTGAACAAGTGTACAAAAGTTTTAGAAATTTATTATTTTTAGTATAGTTGTTTAATTCAAAATATTTCTTTATCAAGAGACTTTCCAAGCTTTTGACAAGGGTTTTTTTATAAAAAAATTGTTTGAATTCCTTTTTTTTAAGTTTTACCCAAATTGTTTCTGGTTACTGCACTTGTGACCATGCATGAAAAACTGATACGCTGTTTTTTTTTTTTTTTTATAAAAAAAAAGCAGCCACGTTAACAGGGTGTGATGACAGTTTCTAAATTCCCAAAATTAATTCTTGCATTCTGAATTAGCGGCATGATTTGCTTCGAGCCTCTGTTTCAGTTAGTTTCACGCCAGCTCAGTTCTGGTCTCTCTTACAATTTTCCAGTTCCTTTAAGATAGAACCATGAAAGGTAGAAGAGGATTTAACCAAGGCAAAAGGGGAATAGTTGGTACTGGCAATGATGAAGGTATACTTGTGGCAATGATGATGGAGAATGGCCTCGGCTGGTTAAGCGGTGGAAGTGGATTGAGAGGTGATGCCATTGGCTGCAGCAGTTGGAATTGGTATGATTAACGCGATAAGCAGGGTGGAGGAAGATGGGCAAAGGGAATGCATGATGGAGGAAGGTGATGGGCAAAGGGAGTGCATGATGGAGACCGGGTGGAGGAGAAGAGTGGGAGGATCCAGGAGTGAGATGAGGATGGGAAGGGGAGCATCCAAAGGGTGAGATCAGATTAGCGACATCAAAGATAGCATAAAGAAAATGCTGAGTTGGATTCCGGAGAATCTTTTCCCGTCATACTTTGTTTGGAAGAAATTTTCCCGCGTACTTTATAAGCCACTTGTCGTAGTTGTGGTCGGGGACAGGATCCTTTTCGGTCTATGATCGGACTGGAGAGCTCCATGCGGTGCGCCGGTGCCTCAAGTTTAAGTGGGCCCACCTTAGAAGTATGCCACCGTCCCATACTCCCATTATGGTATAAATATTTTTTAATAACAATAATAAAATAATAACAATAGTTTTAAATTCTTAAAATTCTTTAAGAAGTCATATTTACGAGGAGTCTTCATAATTTGAGATTTTGAAGTCTTTTAGTTTCTTGGAAAGTTTCTAGCCATCGGAAACTTCTGCAACTTTAGATTAGGGGAGAGTTGTATTCTTTTTCAAAGATATGTATATATAGCATTGTGTGTTTCTGAAAAGAAATTTATGAGGCGTTAAAACAAAACTTTCCTTTCTAAGTTTCTATCTCTAGCTATTTTGATAATTTTTCTTCTTCTTTGGACATGGTTTTTGAGAGAGAAGTTTTAGAGTGTAGTCTGAATTTTTCCTGGTTAGACTTGTATCTTAGGGTTAGTATTTCCAAGTAGACATCTGCATCAATAATGAGGAAATAACTTTTTTTTAAGATAGTTTCATAGAAATGCCTTGCTTAACTTTTCTTTGACCATAATTTGAATTTTTGTCTATACCACAACAAGTTAGCTATCTTTTTCATCATGGAATTTACAATTCTGAAGTCTCAAATTTAGAATGTAGAGAGGCTTGGGACATTTAATGGTCTCAATTACAAACGTTGGAGCATCAAAGTTCTCTAGTAACTTACAATTGCGAAAGTTGTCCATGTACTTAAATATACTATATCCACGAGAGCAAGCGGCTGATGGAGGATTCACCGAATATGAGAAGAAATGGTTAGAGGATGATTGCTTTTGTTATTTCATTGTCCTCAATGCCAAAACCAACTCTCTATTCAATGTGTTCCATACTTACACGATAGCTTTAGATCTAGGGAATGCTCTTCAAAGATGGTATATCAATAAAGATGCTAGTTTAAATCTTTTCTTGTTATTAAGTATGGTGAAGATCGATTATAACATAAAGTTTCAAGCATGAGTATGAATTTACAATTTTCTTTCAAGCAAATCCCGGGATTGGTGTTGAATCACTAGCTGCTACTCTAGATTAATTATAATCATAGGAGGAAAATATTCTTTGATTCACAATCTAAATGCCTTTGTATATATATAGAGAGGATGATTGAGTGTCAAGAGAAGAAGAGAGAGAGAGAAGAAAACTTCTTCTCTTGCATTACCATCAGGTCCTATTAAAAGGATAGTTTTTTTTTCACATGTTCAAAATAAAAAAAAAGTGAATGGTAGTTTTTATTTGAATGGAAGATTAACTTTCTTATCTATTCAAATTCAAATTCAAATGTATTAGATCAACCCATCATGGATGTCCAATCCAAATCCATAAATACCAATATCTCCTACTCGTACATGATAGGCTCGACTTTGTTCCCATATAAATGTGTACCACTCTCTACATTACTCACATATCTATACATTCATACCTGGCAAATAGATTATGCAACCAGTAAGTATATTTGAACCTTTATAGTTATTCACCTGTCATGAATAAATAGTAGCTTGAATCCTAAACAAAAATACCTTGCTATATCCTAGACTCCTTTTGTTACATCAATCTCAACATCTCTAATCCCTTAAAATATATTTTAATATATATAAGAGGATGCTAGACCAAAGACACTACTTATATCCATAATTATGTCACATACTTCAAGAATTAATATAATTAATCAACTAGTGAATATAAGTAAGGATATAGGCAAAATAGTCTTTCTTTTCAACTTAAATCTCTCAATTTCAATTTAGCAGCTTTCCTAGATATGCTTTGTTAGACCGTATTATCGTGGTCATTGGTTGCATAGTAAAGTAACTTCCACCAAACTAAAAAAATAAAAAATAGTAAAAAGTTCTAAGTATACTATTAGAGGTTATATATACTCAAGGATCTCTAACAGTGAAGAAGCAGGGATTCATTCTCTCACTAATCCTTTTGGTCATTTTATTATCCGTGGTATGAATCATGTAAAATAATACATCTCTCTCTCTCGAGTGTTCTTATAGTGTTGAAAATACTGCATAGACTTTAGTTCAAATACACCAAGTGTTCAACTTGAGTCCTTCAATTGCCCTTCCTCGATAATTGGGAATTCATGTTTAGCTTTTAAATAGACTAAGTAGATGGTGGGGATGTCTATCCTGATTCTATTATTATTATTTAAAGTTTTTTGGTAACCTCATCTTGACTTCTTTATTAGGCAACAATTGTCCTAAGCTCAAATTTTAGTTCTGGGTTCAGACTAGTTTAAAACTATCTCATCTCTTCACATCTTCAAAAACTGTCAGAGGTGATTGCTTGTGTGAGAAGAACAATCTTAGTTTGTCGACATATATTGTTACCTAGATCGCCATGGCCTGTAGCTCTCGTGTGGCGTCAAGTGGTGACTCTCCCACCTGGCACCTAATGCATGTGCCCGGTCTTACAAAAAAAGGGAGACCCGGATCGGGAATTCCAGCGGGGGCACTCCGACGGTCAAGTTAATGGATGATCAAGGGAAACAGATCCTTCTCGGTGGACCCGAAGTGGTCTCCACTCTCAGAGGTCTTAAGAAAATGATGAAGTGGGAGTTAGGGTCAAGAAGGAGGGCTTGAGCAGTGGTGGCCGTAGATGTTAGAACTCATCTGGGAAGTTCTGTTGTATTCTAGATGCACTCTGAGTCTTGCTGAATTGCCTGTCCCTTCTCGCTTACCTTGACCGGGGGCCCCTTCTGGTTTCTTATAGATGAGTGGCACCTCCCGATGGGGTGCAGAGTTTTGGCTTGGCCTCCTTTGGGCGCTTCTCTTGCGGGTGAGGCATAGGCCAGCTCCCTTTCCCCCCTTTGGAGGAGGGGGAGGCTTGTCACTGATAGTGGTAGTGGAGCCAGGAGGAGTGTGCGTCCCTTTCATGATGGATATGCGAGGTAAGTCATGGGTCTTGATACTCCGACAGGATACTGCCCTTCTCTGGCATCGTCTCACTATGCTTGTTGAGACCTGGCAGAGCACCGGTCTAGAGATGATGCTATAGGGTCTGAATTTTCTAGCGATACCTTCCTCTTCTGTGTGGCACAGATGGTGGGTAGAGGGGCGTAGTGCCTCGAGCAGAGTGCCCTTCCCTAGGTAGTGCCGATAGTGGGTTGAGGGGCTTGATGCTCCGGTGGGATGCTCCTCCGTAGGTGGCGTGCTCTGGTGAAACACCATCTCGCATGGGCTATAGTCAGCATGCCATGGCGGTGTGCCATTCCTTCAGAGGTTCCAGGTGGTGTGCCACTGCCTCTCAGGCATGTCAGCCTCTCCATGCCATCCCAGGGTCCTGGCGAGGGTGGTGGCGCCACCTATCGATGTCACCCGCCTGTCTATCTTAGGGGTGCTTGTGGGAGAGGCTGCGTTCACCTGAAATATTCATACCTGGCTTCGGGGAAGAGGTTGACTTTGATCGGGGGCAACCTCGAGCGAGGGAGCCTGACTCCGACTGGGGCTCGACCTTGAGGGAGCCACTCCGGCTAAGAGGCTCGAGAAGCAAGGCACGACATTGGCCAGAGCTCGACCACAGGGAAGCCGCTCCGGCCAAGGGGCTCGAAAAATGAGGCATGACCTTGGTCAGGGTCGACCGCTGGGGAGCCACTCCGACCAAGGGGCTCGAAAAATGAGGCATGATCTCGATTAGGGCACTACTGTGGGGGAGCCACTCCGGCCAAGGGGCTCGAGGAGCGAGGCATGACCTCGACTGGGGCTCGACCTTGGGGGATCTAGTCCGGCCAAGGGGTCTGAGAAGCGAGGCACGACCTTAGCTGGGGCTTGACCTCGGGGAAGCCACTCCGACTAAGGGGCTCAAGGAGTGAGGCACGACCTTGGCTGGGGCTCGACCTCGGGGGAGCCACTCTAGCTAAGGGGCTCACCGAATGCGACATCCAAGTGGCACCTTCTGCTAGCATGTCCGCCAGTTAGATCGAGTGGCCTCCATATCAGCGATCTTTCCGTATCAATTGCCCCCCACTCTCGAGTCTTGACACGTCACAATGCTCGGAACGATGGGAGTTATGGTGATGCTAATATGGAAAGGACAAATATCCGGTGCCATTAAATGCCATGATTGCTGACGATTCATGGATTGTGCCTCGAAGCTAATGTTGAGACATCATGTCAGCAGGTCCAAGGATGCATGATGATTGTGCTGAGCCCGAGGCAATTTTTGGCATGTCGAGGCACCATTCTCAGCTAATCTCGACACATGGCATGCATCTGGTGGTGAGAGGACCAAAAAGATGCACGGGTGCTAGCAGGCTATTTTTGAAAAAGAGAAAAACATTATCTAAACTATCTCTTTTGAACCTTTGAGCTTGCAGACGAACCACAACCCTTTCTTTCCCAGTCCGACCCTCCTCTCCGAGGAATTCAGGTTAGTTTTCCTTTCTTTTGTCTTCTTCCTCTTCTTCTTCGACCTGCACCGAGAGAGTCCCCCCCTTTTTTAGAGCCTCTAGGTTTCTCCCTGTTAGCATCTCCCCCACCTTTGCTTTAGGATGGATCCATCTGACTGGAGATGCTTCCGCTCGGGGCACTCCAATGAGGCAGGGCCCTCTTGGCCCAGGACCCCATCCTCTGATAAGGAGGATGAAGTCCCTCTTCGCATTCATAGGGGTCCCCGATCAACGGGGATCATCATAGGCCGACCTATGGCACCCCCTCCTCCTGCTCCTGCTATTTCTTCTACTCCTACTGCTTCTTCTGCTCTTGCTGCTTCTTCTGCTCCTACTGCTTCATCTGCTACTCCTATCCCTTCTATTCCTCCTGGTATGGATGGTCCCTTAGGCATCGCCTCGGTGATGACCAGGGAGGATCTCTCTCGGCTCCAAGACACCTATGAAATTTCAAACTTTATCCAGTTTTCGATTCCGGGACCAGGGGAACGGGTCACCTCCAGTGGCCCAGGCCGGATTGCCCTGTACGAGGACTTCTTCCTTAGAGGTCTTTGTCTGCCTCTGCACCCCTTCTTCCTCTCTTTCCTCAGTAACTTTCGCTTAGTTCCAGCCCAACTCGTCCCCAACGCCGTTAGGGTTATTTCTTATTTTACTATTCTCTGCCATTTTCATGGGATCGTTTCCTATTTTTTTCTTTTTCAGGGCACTCTTCACCCTGAAATGCCACCTATCTGATGAGGGGTGGTGGTTCGTAGCCCCCCACTCAGGGGCCATCAAATTCAAATTCCCTTCTTCCATCAAGGGATGGAAAAATAAGTACTTATTTGCCTCGATCGAAGGGGTCGACTAGGTCTGGAGCGACCCGAACTGATCCTCGAATCGCAACTCCCAAGTGGAGGCCACTGATCGAGAGGTGTACAACCAACTAGTCACCTCCTAGATTCTTCTCCTTCAGGACCTGTTGACCTAGCAGAATCTGTTCGATGACAGGGTCAACCCGATTCATGCCTTGCGTGAGCCCCACAATCACATTTCTCTTTTCTGCATGGGTTCTTTTCATCTTTGAGGCTAACCGGTATTCTTCTTTTTTTGCAGGCATGAAGTTCAGCATGGACCAGATCCGGGAGATGTCCCGAAAGAGGAACGCGTCCCCCAGGCCCAGGGAGAATGATGAGGGACAGATGGGGGTAGGATCGTTGGCGAGCCTAGAAGTCATCTAAATTAGGGTACTATTTTTTTTTGGTATTTTTTTTCTATAGGGATGGCGAAGGAATAGTGGGGACGTAGGATAGGGATCTGGATCTCATGGACTTTGAGACTCATCCTAACGAAGAGACCTCTCACCTCTAGGGCATTCACCCTTCTCGATACTTGGAGGTGCTAGGATGGATCTCAAAGGCCACGAGGGGATAGAGAAGATGGAATGGGAAGGGGGATAACTGGGCATGACCTCATATCATGTCCTGGGGTTGGGCCTTGCACCCTCTCCTCACGGAGTGAAATAAAAAAAATACTATTTTCTAAAACTCATTTTCATTCCCAAAACTTGACTAAACTCTAAAAACTTTTTTTTTATAAAGGACTGAGGGTGGTATTTATAGACTTGTCCAACCCTCATTTGAATTTGAATACAGGATAAAAAGATAGAGATGATTCAAATTCAAACACAAGATAGGATAAGACAAGCCTATCCATATCTAAATCCTAACCAACCAAATCCTTATTTAAATTTCAAACAAAAGATAAAATCCCAAACTACTTTATTCTGGATATGCTCCGAGATTCGTGCAGCTTCAGGAGTCGTGCTTGCTCCGGGATCTGTGCTAGCGATGTCCCCATCATTCCCCTGAGGTGGGGGAAACTCGGCTCCATCGAGTTAGGCTGGCTCTAGGATGCACATGACCCAATTTAAAGTAAACATGATTTATTCCAAGCTGGAATAAATTCGGGATATATGTGGAATAGCCAGAATAGCTAGAATAGCTATTCCGGTCTTCTTCAATAGCTGCTCAACAATTCGACTTGCACGCTTCTTGGAATAGGGGTTTTGAAGCTTCATGGGGTAGGAGATTAGAGGTGTAGACAGCTTCGGGCAGACCGGAGGAAGGAGATCCGGCGACGGGGAAGGACCGGAGAAGGAGATCCGGCGATGGAGAAGTCGGGAGGAGGCTTACGGACGAGCTTCTTTGGATGAGTGAACAGGGGCTTAGTGGAATAGGGGAGCTGGGAGGCTGCTACGCGGGATGGTGGAGAGGACAGCGTCGAGGCAATTTTGGAGCTTCGTTCCGACGGGGGAGTCGGGCTCCGGTGGAGGAATCGGCCAAGCGGACGTCCAACACGGTCACTGAGACCCGAGGAGAAGGGGGGAGAGGGGAAGATGCGCCTGGTTTGGGCAAGCACTCCGTGGAGGAAAGCTGGGGCTATTGATGGCATCGCGACGGACCGGATGAGGGATGCCTGGCGACGGGAGGCCGGAGGAGGGGGTTCGGACGACGGAGAGGGTGGTCGAGGCGCTGGCGGAGGTGGGCGTTCATGGCGAAGAGGGAGACGGTGGGGAGAACGGACATCGCAGGCAGATCTATGCGGTCGGTTGCTTCCGGTTGCAAGCAGAAGGGACCGACGAGGGCTGCTGCTCATCCGGCGGGCAAGGGGCCAGGCTGAGTAGGGCTTCCGAGGAACTAGCGTGCGAGGGGGAGGCCGGGTGTAAATTCTGCCCGGATGGAGGGAGCAGAGCGACAATGGCGGTCATGGCGGAGGGGAAGGCGTCACCGAAGATCTGTGCATGGGAAGTCGGATCAGCGTCGGTGGTGATGGCAGTAGAGAGGTGACGGTGGCAGTGGATCACAAAGGAGGGCAGACACTGGTTGGGAGATTTTTCTTTTTCTTTTTTTGAAATGGTGTTGAATCCAGAAAAAAAATGGATTGGTGTGGTATGAAGTGGAGGGACTCATTGGAGCTGGTGGGAAAGAAGGAGAATATGGAGTACCCTAATTTTTCTGGGCTCTGATACCAAAATTGATGAGGGACAGATGGGGGTAGGATCGTTGGCAAGCCTAGAAGTCACCTAAATCAGGGTCCTATTTTTTTTGGTATTTTCTTTCTCTAGGGGTGGCGAAGGAATAGTGGGGATGTAGGATAGGGATCTGGATCTCATGGACTTTGGGACACATCCTAATGAAGAGACCTCTCACCTCTAGGGCATTACACCCTCCTCGATACTTGGAGGCGCTACGATGGATCTCAAAGGCCACGAGGGGATAGAGAAGATGGAATGGGAAGGGGGATAACTGGGCATGACCTCACATCATGTCCTGGGATTGGGCCTCGCACCCTCTCCTCATGGAGTGAAATAAAAAAAAACACTCTTTTCTAAAACTCATTTTCATTCCCAAAACTTGACTAAACTCTAAAAACTTTTTTTTTACAAAGGACCGAGGGTGGTATTTATAGACTTGTCCAACCCTCATTTGAATTTAAATACATGATAAAAAGATAGAGATGATTTAAATTCAAACACAAGATAGGATAAGACAAGCCTATCCATATCTAAATCATAACCAACCAAATCCTTATTTAAATCTCAAACAAAAGATAAAATCCCAATCTACTTTATTCTGAATATGCTTCGAGATTCGTGCAGCTTCAGGATTCGTGCTTACTCCGGGATCTATGCTAGCGATGTCCCCATCAGAGAAGCCACCGAAGAGGGCCCGGGATGAATCTGGACAGGGGCCCAGGGTAGCCTCCTCATCCAGCTCGGAGGGAAGGAGAACTGGGTCGTGATGAGGGACTAAATATGCATGCAAAATATTTTTATATTTTCATATATTGAGTTATGTATCTAAATCCTGAAGATAAGGCCAAGAACTTAAATAGAGAGTTCTGTACAAAAATAAGAAGCAATAGCATGCAAAAGATCCGAAAAGTAATAGAAAAGAGGATCGCCGAGGCTGAGAAGCCTCGGTTGGGCTACTTCCCGTTCAATAACGCTACTGGCAAGTAGAGGGGGTGTACTTGACAGGATCTAGCAGAAGAATCCTTGTAGAGGTCTCTTTTCGTTCCCAGATGCGGCCTGGATGATCAAGCCGAAGATCCCATGGATTCGCGACTTTCAACCCGGTGATCCGATAGCGGCCCGACTAGAATCCATGGATTCGTAGACATGGAGGGACTTATAAATCGCCTGTCAAGGGTTAGAAAATAATGCAAGGATGAAGAAATAAATTGAAAACAGTAAGGATGGAAGAGTTTTTGTGTTGGACTGCAAAGGCTTGGAGAGATGGCTTCTAGGGTTTTGATGGTGGCTAGAGGCAGGGCACAAGAGACAAGGAAGAAGAAGAGGTTCACACATATTCCCCTTAGCACACAGCAAGCACACAGCAAAAGTTGGAAAACTTAATTTATATTCATCAAAAATTATCAAATTTTCATACAAGGGGTCCCGTATATAGAGTCATGAGACTTAGGGCCAAAGCAAAAGAAAACAAGGAAAATAAGGGGTGCCCACTTTCTTCCTAAAGTGTGGGGCTGAGTACATGGAGAAAAATACTCTCATGCCATACAAAATCCCTCCAAACAAGGTAGGTAGTGGGCAGCCAAAGGGGGGACCAAGGGGCGCCAACTTCTTACTTCTCTTGGCTTGGGGTGGACCACTTCTTTCCTAAGCAAGATGGCATGAATCATGGGATTCATGTTTATCTATTTTGACTTTCCTTCTTGTCATGCTGGCATGTGGAGTTGGTGTGCTTGGGGTATGGAAAGGGTGTACTGGCATGTGGTCATCAACTCTCCATGCATGGGCCAACTTCATGATCCTCCAAGTAATCTTAGGTGGTGAAATCCTGGATGTGACTAGGACTCCATGCGGCTGCTGAGGTGGCATGCTGGGTGGTGTCCTTCATATGCTTGAGTATTCTTTAACTGGGCTTGACTCAATACAACTGGACATGATTACAAAACTCAGAATATGATTAGCTCAACATGAGCTGACTTGACCGACTGATCCAAAAACCCTAATGGTATGGATCAAATGCTACATACAGGACTCAAAATGACGAAGGTCCAAAAAGAACATGACTCAGGGGCCAAAGGAAAACTCAATTAGGCTAAGCCCTTATTACAAATTAGACTCAAACACTACTAAGTAATCCACAAAGGGTTGAGAAGCCTCTATCTTATTCTGGTGCCTCTGGTATCTGTACCAATTCTCTCGAAATGGAAGGAACTCGACCCTGTCGAGTAAGGATCACACTGGCTCACCATCGATCTTCCCCCCCCACCTGTCCCACATCAACTTGGTATCAGAGCCCAGAGATTTAGGGTATATCTGTTATTTCTTTTTTGTCCCATTTTATTCTTGTTATTCTTGCAATCCTCTATTTATCCCCAACTTATCCTCCAATTATCCCCATCATCTCCTTCCTTGATCCATCCGACCACTCATCTCCCCGTCAGATCTCCTCATCGCTGCGATGCCTCGCCAATGCCCCGTCTCCCGCCAGATCCTCCCTGCTCCCCTGCCATCAGCCAACGACCACCGCAGCCTGATTCACCGTCGGCCTTCGCCCAGATCCAAGCCCCCATCTCATCCGTGACCAGGCTGCCACCGCTGTCTCCCTCCTCGCCACCGCCTCTGACGCCTCCCACCGTGCCATCTTCGAGGAGGGCGCTCTCGGTCCCTTTCGTCCACTGCCGACCGCCAGAACCAAGCCGGATCTAAGCCCCGCTGCTCTTCCGCCTCAGGCCATATTTGCCCAGAAATCAGCCATTGCTGCCACCGGCCAACCCAGCACCGTTGTCGATGAAGTCCGCCAATCATCCTCGCCTGTGTTGATGCCGTCCACTCCATGGCCACCTCCCAACCTACAGCTATCGCTCCCGTCCTCCTCTGCCCCCTCACCGATGCCCTCCTCCATGAGCAGGACCGCTGTGCCCAGATCGCCTCCGCTCTCTGCCTCGCCGCCACCGTCGACGCCATCTCCAACATGCCATGGAGGTGATGATAATTGATAAGTGCAGACTAGAGCTCCATGACTCTGATGCGCGATGCCAATTTCCACTGACCGTTGGAGGATGCTTCCCATTCAAACCCACCGCAGTTTCCCTTGGTATTCCAAGCTATGCTTGATGTTCCCATCAATAGCCATAACCTGTTTCCTCATGGCCATGGCAGTGGAATGGGTATTGTACTTCACCTGAAAACTGGGTCACATCCTCTGTATATTAATGCTGGGAGCCTCTGGTACGATCTCATCCAAGAATTCATCTGCTACATCTCCATCCTCATTGATCCTTAGCTTCCTTGTATACCACCTGAATCCCTGGATTCCACCTTCGCCGGGACCGCAAGGAAGGAGATTGGCCCAACGCTAAACCTCTCGACGATGAGAGGGACCTGGATGCTGAAACCTTTGTTGCGGCGGTGCGGCAAGCTCTTCCCCGTCTGATCCTCCTTCTCAACCTTGCCACCGCAGCTGCAGCCACCATCGCCGCCATCATCACCATCGCCGGCGAAGCCCGCCTGGAGTTTTCTCCGCCCTCTGTTCCGCCCGGCCTCCTCTTCTCATCGGTCTGGCACAGCCCAAATCCACCCTGCCCTACCGGATCAGCCCAGATCAGCCCCGCTGGATCTCCTCCCAACTTCCCATCGGCTACCCGTGCCCTCCACCGACCGTGATGACCTCCATGCTAGCCATCCATTTCCTTTCAGAGGGAGGGGAGGGATTGCACGAACGTGAAAACAAATCCCCCTCCCTCTTGCCGACTTCAACTCTGCACTCATTTCAAACTTGCACAGATTCTAAAGCACACAGTTTTTGGAGCCAAACTAATTTCAAAGCTGTATAGATCTCATAGCAGGGCTCATGAAAAAAAAAATCCAGATTTGTTTGGAAAAAAAAATCTAAGTTTATCTCAATCTGCAGTTTGGAGTCAAAGGGAAATAATATCAAGCTGAAGACGGGAGACTTGAAGCCAAACTCGATGGAGTCGAGTTCTCCCTACTCCAGGAAAATGATGAAGACCCGAGAGCCCAGCCACCTCAGCAACCAAGTGGAGTCCCAGTCACATCCGAGATTGCGCCACCTAGGATTACATCACATGAAGATGGCCTGTGCATGACCACATGCCAGCACACCACTTCTACCCTCCAGGCACATCAACTCCACATGCCATCAAGTGAGAAAGGAAGGTCAAGTGGATAAACATGAATCCCTTGATTCATGCTAAGCAACTAAGGAAAGATGTGGTCCCCCCAAGCCCAAAAGAGCAGGAGTTTGGCGCCCCACATGGTCCCCCCTTGGTCCTATCTTCTTTCCTTATTTTTCCAAAGTTTTTTTGAAAATTGTGTAAAACCTTCCATGTTGTCATTCAGCATATCAGGAAGGATTGTGGTACATATATTTTCTTTACTTGCTTCCTAAGTAATTGGTCCTTATATAAGGACCCCTCTTTTGTATTGAAAAATAATGAAGATTATGAATTTTTGAAAGAAAAGTATTCTTGGTTCTACCTTCGTTAGGAGTGGGCGAGAGGCCATAGTTATCCCCCTTCCCATTCCATTTTCTTGATCCCCTCATAACCTTTGAGATTCACCCTAATGCCTTCAAGTATCGAGGAGGGTGAAATGCCCTAGAGGTGAGAGGTCTCTTCGTTAGTGTGAGTCCCAAAGTCCATGAGTTTCAAATCCCGGTCTTTCATCCCATTATTTCCTTCACCACTCCCTTACAAAAATAAATCCAAAAAAAAATATGATATCCTAATCTAGGTGACTTCTAGGCTCACCATCGATCTCCCCCCCCCACCTGTCCCACATCACTTATATAGAGTCATGAGACTTAGGGCCCAAGCAAAAGAAAACAAGGAAAATAAGGGGTGTCCACTTTCTTTCTAAAGTGTGGGGCTGAGTACATGGAAGAAAATACTTTCATGCCATACAAAATCCCTCCAAACAAGGTAGGTAGTGGGCAGCCAAAGGGGGGGACCAAGGGGTGCTAACTTCTTACTTCTCTTGGCTTACGGTGGACCACTTCTTTTCAAAGAAAGTTGGCATGAATCATGGGATTCGTGTTTATCTATTTTGACTTTCCTTCTTGTCATGCTGGCATGTGGAGTTAGTGTGCTTGGGGTATAGAAGGGGTGTGCTAGCGTGTGGTCATCAACTCTCTATGCATGGGTCAACTTCATGATCCTCCAAGTAATCCTAGGTGGTGAAATCCAGGGTATGACTGGGACTCCATGCGGCTGCTGAGGTGGCATGCTGGGTGGTGTCCTTCCTATGCTTGAGTCTTCTTTGACTGGGCTTGACTTAATACAGACTCAATACAACTGGACATGATTACAAGACTTAGAATATGATTAGCTCAATATGAGCTGACTTGACCGACTGATCCAAAAACCCTAATGGTATAGATCAAATGCTACATACAGGACTTAAATGACGAAGGCCCAAAAAGAACATGACTCAGGGGCCAAAGAAAAACTCAATTAGGCTAAGCCCTTATTACAAATTAGACTCAAACACTACTAAGTAATCCACAGAGGATTGAGAAGCCTGTCTTATTCTGGTGCCTCTAGTGTCCGCACTAGGCCGGCTCCTACTTCATCCGTGGTGAGGCCCAACCCTCGGCCCGTGGGCCCGACACAACTGCTTGGGTCAGGCTGGCAGCTTCTCCCATGAAGACCTCAGAGGTGGTCGAAGTGGAGGATGAAATGGCGATGGAGAGGAGACCGGTGGTGCCCCCGATAGCAAAAGCGATGACCACACCCCCGGCAGCCGAGGTGCCCACGTAGTTTTCCACCCCCACATTGGTGACGGCCCCTACTACAGTAGGACTCGGGGTGAAGTGGGTGTCAATTACGGTCCGTTGAACATGACGGTTACCCAGGACACTGGGCTGGTCGAGCAGATGATGGAGTTTGCTATCCAGCCCCACGACCATCGAGAGAGGAGCGACAAGTAGTTGATGGCCACCATTAGGGGCATTCTACTCCAACTCTTCACGGCAAGCTTTCAACTTCGTTTTATTACTGCTTGTACAATTTTTGCTAACACTTCTGTCGTTGCAGATCACCACCAATGTAATTCTTATATGGGATTTTTGTAACCAGTGGGCCAAGCAGGAGGCCCAGGAGAAGAGGCATATAGAGTTACTTGATGCTGAGGCTCGGGTGCAAACGGAGAGGGTCTAGGTCCTAGAGGAGTGGGCCAGGGTCCTCCGGACAGAGGTAGCTGACATGAAGGAGGCGGCAGCCAGAGTAGAGAGGTGGGCCAGGGACTTGAAGGCATCCTTGGCCGCCGAGAAGAACAAGGCCACCCATCAGGCAGAGGAGTCCGCCACAGAGGTGGCCCGCTTGGAGGGGTAGTCCCAGACCCTCCAAGTCCAACTGGAGGCCACGACGACGAGGATGTCAGTGGCGGAAGAGAAGGCATGGGAGACCGTCACCCTGATGGAGGCCGCCAAAAAGGAAGTGGCAGAGGTGGTGTCGAAGTTCAAGGCTTCGGCAGAGTTCAAGGAGGAGGTCCAGGAGGTAGTCGTGGACTCCTTCATTAAGGGGTTCACCGATTGCAAGCCAAAGGTGTTCCGGGTGCACTCAGATTGGGACCTGGAAGCCATCATCCCAGATCTCCTAGGTGCCGGCACCAAGGGGTGAAGGCTTCGACAGAAGAGGCTGAGGTAGTGCCCACCACCGCCAAACCGCCACCTGCATCGGTGGAGAGCCAAGAGAATGCCAGCGAGATCTCTTGTCATCTCGGCAAGTAACCTGCGACGTTGCCATGAGCTTTGATCCTATTTTTCTCTTCTTTTTTTTTTGACTCTTATACTTAGGAGTTTTTTGGGGACCACCTGGCTTGTCGGGGGTCCCTTTTGTTGTAAAAACTTTACCTTAATGAAATTTTCCTTTCTTCAATGAGTTCTCTACTTTTCTTTTTCTCTCTTTTTTTTTTTTTGTGTAGAGATGAATGTTCACTGTGATCACCTATCTAGAGGCTTCCCAGGTTTCAACTCTTCCTGGTCATCTCCTAGAGTTAGCTGGTGAATAGAGGAAACTTAAGAATTCTGTGAACTATCTCCACTAGGCCAGGGGACTCACTAAGGTGGCCAACCCCTTAAGGCTTCTGGAGCTCTGGTTCTTCTTGTCCAATTCAGGAGTTGGTGGGCGACCGAAGAGACCTTGAAGATTCTACAAGTTATCCCTACTGACCGGGATACTTTTAAGTTGGAGTGTAGGGCCTAGAGAATTTTGGTCCTGCCGTCGTCGATCTAGGAGCCCGGTGGATAAGAAGCAGGAACATCGGAGTTCCATAGCTTGCCATCACTAGACTGAGAGTCCGATGGATTGAGTGTGGGGCTTCTGGAGTTTTCTTGCTTGCCATCGCTGAACTGAGAGTCTGATGGATTGAGTGCGAGGCTTGTAGAGTTTCCTGGCTTGCCATCGTCGAACTGAGAGTCTAATGGATTGAGTGTGGGGCTTCTAGAGTTTCTCGACTTTGGAGTATGGGGCTTCTGGAGTTTTTTGGCTTGCCGTCGTCGAACTAAGAGTCTAATAGATCGAGTGCAGGGCTTCTGGAGTTTTCTAGCTTTTGAGTGTGGGGCTTTTGAAGTTTCCCAACTTTGAAGTATGGGACTTCTGGAGTTTCTTGACTTTGGAGTGCGGGGCTTCTGGAGTTTCCCGGCTTGCTGTCGCCTGATTGAGAATCTGATGGATAAAGTTCCTACATAGGTGAAGATAGTGTTACACTAAAAAGGAACTTTTCATTAATAAAAGAAAATCTTATATTACTGGTAGTACATCCTCAAATTGCTGGCATTCCAAGTTCATGAAAATTGGATGCCATTGAGTCTGGCGAGGTAGTAAGCTTTATGAGGATGGGCCTCGACTACCCTATAAGGACCTTCTCAGTGGGGGGAGAGCTTGCCACTTCTCTAGGCTACGAAACTTTAGCCCACCGTAGAACCAAGTCGCCTGGGTGGAAGGCCTTCGGCTTTATGCGGGAGTTGTAATACCGGGCCACCCATTGTCTGTAGGCCACCATGCAGAGCTAGGCTTTGTCTCTTGTCTTTTCCAGGAGGTCCAGGTTAAGCAGGAGGTGGACCGGATTCTCAGCTTCATCATATTGCTCTACCCGTAATGTGGATAGACCTTGTTCTACTGGAATCATAGCCTCAGTGCTGAAAACAAGATTGAAAGGTGTCTCACTTGTTGCCATCCTGGGCATGGTGTGGTAAGCCTAAAGAATGTTGGGGAGTTCTTCGGCTCACCGGCCCTTGGCCTGGTCTAGCCCGGTATAGAGCCCTTGAAGGATGGTCCGATTGGTCACCTTGGCTTTCCCGTTGGTCTGGGGGTGAGCCACCGAGGTAAAACAGTGGTGAATGTTGAGATCTGCACAGAATTTCTCAAATACTTGATTATCGAACTGCCATCCATTATCGGTGATGATGAGTGGGGAATCCGAAATGGTAAATGATTGACTTCTAAAGGAAAGATCTAGCCTTAGCTTCAGTGATTCGCACCAATGGTTCACCCTCGACCCACTTGGTGAAGTAGTCGATGGCCACTATCGAGTATCTCTATTATCCAGATGCGAGAGGAAAGGGGCCCAAGATATCCATCCCCCATTGAGCGAATGACCAAGGAGTAGAGAGCTGGAAAAGCGGTGCATCCAGTTGATGTTGTATGTAAGCATGTCGTTGACAGTGGTCACACTTCTTCACGAAGTCAGTTACGTCTTCCCTCATAGTTTTCCAATAATATCCTTAATGGAGGGCTTTGTACGCCAGTGTCATGCCCCCCATGAGGTTCTCACAAAGGCCTTCATGTATCTCTTGGAGCATAAAGGCCACCTCTGAGGGTCTCAAACATTTCAGGAGTTGGTAGGAATTGGACCTTTGGTAGAGTTGTCTATCCATCAACACAAAGCGTGCAGCCTTCTTCTTGAGAAGGCTGACCTCTGTGTAGTCTCGGGTAGGGTGCCATCATGATATATCTAATGTAGCGATCCATCTAGCTTGGTTTAAGAGTGACTTGCTGGACCTCACCGGATGCTTCGTAATTGGGAGCCTTAAGGTATTCGTTGTAGGCGTGTCCCAATAATGAGTTCAATAGAGTTACGAGTCTGGGAGGGCATCGACATGAGTGTTCTCTCCACAAGGGATATGGAAGATGCTGAAGCACCAGAAACCCACTGTACTTGAGCATACCCACTCCAGGTACTTCACCATCTGAGGGTCTCGGGCTTCGAACTCTCTCGAGACTTGACTAGCTACTAGTTGCAAGTCAGTGAAGACTCTTAGGCTGGATACACCCAGCTCGCAGGACACCCTCAATCCCATGAGGAGTGCTTCATATTCGACCTAGTTGTTAGTAGCTTTGAATAGGAAGCGTAGCATGCACTTGGCCATAACCCCGTCAGGATTGGCAAGGATGAGGCTGGCTCTACTTCCTCCTGCATTGGATGCACTATCCACATGGAGGACCCAAACCATCTCGTCAGACGGTGGTTCCTCTTGGTGCTCAAGGAAGCCTTCTTCGGCTCTTCACTCATGCTGGTGCATTCGACCAAGAAATCAGCTAGCACCTGCACCTTTTGGGATAGCCTTAGATGGTAGGTGATGTTGAACTCATAGAGCTTCAATGCCCATTTAGCCAGATGCCCGATATGTCTGGACGGCTGAGTACGGCCCTCAGTGGCTGGTTAGTTAGGACCGCGATTGGGTGGGCTTGCAAGTATGGCCTATGATGTTGAGTAGACATAATGAGTATGAAAATTAGCTTTTCAAAGTGGGTGTACCTAGTCTCAAGATCCCAGAGGAGCTTACTGGTGTAGTACACCAGCTTTTGGACTCCACTCCATCTGCACAGACAAGCACTGAACTAATGACCCATGAGGAGATCGCCAAATATAGGAGGAGTTCCTCCCCATCCTCTGGCCTAGAGAGCAATGACGATGATGCGAGGAACTTCTTCAGCTCATTGAAGGCTTCTCGGCATTCCTTTATCCAGGCGAAGTCGTGCACCTTGTGCAATACCTTGAAGAAAGGCGAGCAACGATCAGGGCTACAATCTGGCTGGTCAAATGCTGGATCTGCTTCTTCGAGATAGGATGTTCCATGTCGATGATTGTTTGGACCTTCTCTAGGTTGGCTTCAATCCCTCTGTAAGTATCCATGAATCCCAAAAACTTTCCAGCTGCCATGCCGAAGGCACACTTAGCTAGGTTTAACTTCATCTAGTGGAGGCAGAGGTTGTGGAAGGCTTCTACTAGGTCCGCAACATGGTTTGACTCTGGCCTACTCATAACAAGCATGTCATCCATATAAACTTGCATGTTGCGATTGATTTGGTCTTTGAAGACCTTATTGACTAAACACTGGTATGTGGCTACAGCATTCTTCAGACCGAACGGCATCATCTTGTAGCAGTACATCCCTTGGTCTGTGATGAAGGCAGTGTGCTCCTCATCTTCCCGGTGCATCTAGATTTGGTTGTACCCGGAGAATATATCTATGAAGGTGAGTAGGCGGTGCCCTGACGTAGCATCCACTAGCTAGTCAATCTTTAGAAGAGGAAAGCTATCCTTTGGGCAGGCTCGATTAAGATCGGTGTAGTCTACACAGATCCTTCACTTCCCGTTAGCCTTCTTGACTATGACTACATTTGCCAGCCAGCTGGGGTACTGGACTTTATGGATGAAACCGACCATGAGGAGCTTCTCCACCTCATTGTTGACTGCCCTCTACCTTTCTGGGGTGAAGCTTTTCTTCTTTTGCCAGATTGGGTGGCACTTTGAGTTGATGTTCAACCTGTGAGTGATGATGCCAGGAGGGATTCCTGGCATGTCCGCAGAGGTCCAGGCAAAGATGTCCTCATTCATTCAGAGAAAACTTAGTAGGAGAGCCTTCTCATCTTTTTGCAGCTGGGCTCCTATCTGTACAGTCTTCAATGGATCTGCACCAAGGGAGCATGACAGCAGGCACTCGACTGGGCCACCCTTGGCATCTTGCACCCTTTGGTCCAGTTCTTCAGTGATAGGATCCTCTTCGATGCTTCTGGCATCGGGGACCACCTATAGGCAGTGCTGAACAAGCTGGGGGGTCCGCCGCATCTATCCCATGCCATAAGGAGTTGGAAATTGAATCAAGAACTGCTTTATCGATATGACTGCATCAAGCAAATTGAGCCCAGGGCGACCGAGTGATGCGAGACAAATAAATAAGAATAAAAAAATAGTAATTAATATTTTTTATATTTTTGGATTTTAAAGAAAGACTCAAAGGAGACAGTAAAGGAAACTAATCAAGTCAATTACCCGCACAAGTAAACCTCTAAAGTAATTAAAAAAATTAGGACCTAGTGGTTAAGAAGCCACCGAAACTAGGATTTGTTTTCAACGAATCAAAAAATAAAAAGAAGGGAATAAGTTCAGTTTTACCAATGAAGATCACTCTCTCGATGTAGATCTGGTAGGACTCTCAAGATCGTAGTGGTAGGGTTTCAAGATTTTGTTCCCGGGCTTCGATCTTTCATGCGATGTTGGTTCCAAGACAAGAACACCAGATCTAGATTCTTGGTCACCTGCAAAACACTCAGCAAAGGAATCTTGGATTAGAAAGCAGTAAGAAAGGGAAGGAAAGAAGGAAAGGGTTAGAGGTAGTTGATGGATCTTCTTGTCGGCTGGATAAGTAGGGCCTCGCACCCCGTAATGTTCTGAAGAACAAAGGAAAAAGGGCTTCACACCCCGCGATGCACATAGCAAAGGAAGAAAAATTTGGTAGAATTTCTTTATTGATGAATGAATAATTAATTACAAAGGGAGGGGTTGATGGGGTATTTATAGACCTATAACCAGTGTTGTAAGGGATACAAAGACTAGACTTGTGCTCCCTTAGAATACAACTCCTAGAGTCCTACTTCTGGGCATCTTGGACTCTTGCTTGTTGGGCTGATCTAGACTTCTGTATGTGAGTGGCTCTTCAGTTTGGATTGAAGAAGACTCAAGAGTTTTGGTAAGACTCTTGAGTCCTAGAAACCTAAGCAGCTTCCAACCTGTTTATCAAAACTCTTGAACTAAGAAAACCTTCCAACCTTCTCCACTTTAGATGACATGGAACTCCTTGAATATTGGCGTTTGAATGCTTTGCCGACTTCTTGGAATGTTAAGCATGGAATATTGAGATGGGGCACCAACTTGGAAGAATCCTTCTTAAATACTTATCTTAAAATAAGTTGGCATGAAGGAATGGAGTGGGAGGGCGTTAATTTGGAGATCTCCTTCTACTTTACTCCTCTTAAAAAAATAAGAGGTGCTAACTCCTTAAGTGGCTGACCAAAATGAAATGGCATGTATTGTCATGTGATGATGTCCAAATAAAGTGACATGGTATATATTTTGTCTCAAAATGACATGTTCAAATAAGACATGTGTTGATGTCCCTTGGTGATGTGGCAGTGATGTCCAAAAATTTTGCAAAGATGGTGCCATAAACAAATTGACTTGGCCTAGCACATGGCTTGTCTTGGGCTAGCACATGGAGTCACATGGCTTGTCATGATTTAGGTGCACATGGGTCTTGATTTGAATCACATGGGTCTTTAATTGGGTCCCTCTTGTATTACAGGACTCAATAACTAATTATTACAGGACTCAAAACCAAATAACTAAAGCCCTACTTGATCAATTGGAACCCAATTTGATCAAAAGGCAAGACATATAAATAAGTGATTCAACTTAGTAAAAGGGGTTTGGCCCCAAAGGCCAAAAAAAAAAAACCCTAATTATAGCTAGTAAAAAGGGCTAACCCTAACTAAACCAAAATAATAGAATTTAAAATAAATATTTACATGATAAATGGGATTGGGTTCAGGACTTTATTCACAGGTGATCCACAGAGATGTGGATTCAACCTGTTGATATTTTGTAGCCCTGGTGTCCACACTAATGCTCCCTGGGTGGGAGAAACTCGACTCTATCGAGTATGGATCAACATCGCTATGATAGCGCTCTAGCAAGTCAGGGTCAACCCTTAGCAAGTCCTCTCTGGTGATCCAAGAATCATTAGTTTCAGGTCGCCCTTGCCATCGAACCAGATACCGCTGGTAATCTTTGCTCTGGGTAGCAATGATCTTGTCATCCAAGATCCGCTCAATCTTGTCTCTCCGGATTGGTGGTATGGCAGGTGGACATACTTGGGTTGGTTCACTCTCAAGGACAGGATTAGGCCCAAATGGCTCACTAGGAATCAATGTTGGCTCCCTATACTCAATAAGGTCTGAAACGTTGAAAGTAGGGCTAGTCCCTAGTTCAAGTGGCAATTCAAGCACGTAGGCATTAGGTCCAATTTTCTTAATTACTTTGTATGGTCCACTACTATGGGCATGTAATTTTTTCATGGTTCCAGGTGGGAACCGTTCAGGTCGTAATCGAACCATAACAAAGTCTCCTTTATTGTATTCCTTAAGTCTTCTTTTAGAATTAGCCATATAATTCTTATACAATTCTATAATGTATTGTGCATATGACTCTGCAAATGTCTAATAGACTCAACTATGCATTACTAGTGAAGAAAATTTATTTATTTATTTATCTTTTATTTTTTATTATTTTTTTTATCTATTTAAGTTCTTAATTTCAATTCTATGCTTGACCCTTGGTCGATGGGTGACATGCAGATGAAAATTTAACATGCACTCCTAATAGATGCCACAGAGTCTGCCAAAAATAGGTTGTAAACCTAACATGCTCAATGGGCTTATGCAACATACTAACCTCTACAAAATGCAAACTAATGGTCCTAGAAATATGAGAAGCTTCAGGAAAAGATAAAAAATAAGAAGTAGATTCGGGGTTGACTTGGTAGGGTAGTAAATAAGAAAAGGGTTAGGTAATTTATCCTAGACTAATGGGGTTGATCTTAAGGGTTTGAGGTATAGCTACAGGGTCTACCCTAAAGAAGAATGGGTCACTAATCTCAGGGAAGAGATGTTCAATTAGAGTCAAAGGGGTGACTTTAGCCTGAGGGTACCGGACTAAAGAAATCATGTCCTCAATAGGCTCTATGACTTGAGTCTTTTCTTGTGTTTTCTCAGGTAAAGTCTCAGCAGTAGGGTTAGGTTCCTCTTGGATCTCTTTTCCTAAGGGTCCTATCAGTACAGTTTCAGTCAGGGTACAGTCATGGTCAACTAACTCTGGGTTCACCTCCTGTTTTTCCTCATCTATATACTCATCTATTGAGCTCTTCTTAGCTTCATACACTTCCACTACAATGGCATGTTGGTGAACAAATAGGGTAGTAGAGGTGGGTCGAACTAAGGGGAGGAGGACTGATTTCGAGATTCTGACTAGGTGTACTGATCTTAGTGGGTTCTGACTGACTAAGGGAAATCTGACTAACACTAGATTGATACCTAGGGATTATGGGTTCCTTAGATTCATAGGATATGGGCTCAGATCTATAGGTCATGGATCTGAGTTCGTAGGAGCTAGGTTCAAAGGATCTGAGTATATAGGAACTAGGTTCATATGATCTGGGTAAGTACTTTTCTCTAAGTTTAAGTTTTATGTCACTCCATGTAATTATGGGTATGTCTCTTCTTCGTTTGATCATTCTTTCAACATCATCCCAATAAATTCTAGCCTGGCATACTAATTTATGTTTAGCAATCTTAAACTTTCTTTCATCAGACACTAGTTCTCTCTTAAAATATAGATCCATATTACTTTCCCAATCAATATAGTCCTCAAGATCAAGATCACCACCAAATGTAGGTGCTTCTACCCTAAAATTCCTAGTGGTTCTCTAATCTTGGTCTATAGAATCATAATTGGGTCTCTTCGAACTAAGATCCCATATTGGGTCATGGTGAGGGGCTATCCTAGGGTTGGGTTCTAGGAATGGGTCAGGGTATGTTTGAAATTTAGGTTCAGGACAGGTCTTTCAGGTCCTTTCTAGGTTTCTGAAACGATCATCTAGTCGGTCAAACCTATTGCTCATTTGGGTACATTGTTCAGTGAAGGTCCTCAATAAGGTTTCCATAGTGGACTCCATGGTCAAACTAGATTGGGTTGGGTTTGTGCTAATGATATGGTGTGCCTGACCTAGTTGTCATGCAATGCAATCACATAGAACTCGACTCGGACTAGGGTTTCCTAGACCTAGAGCTAAAGTAGAATGGTCAGCTCAAATACAGCCAATTCAATAATTATCCTGTCCACTGGCTAGGTAAGAGGTGGGGTCATGGGAGGCTCCCCCTGCTCTCGCAGGGTCCTAATTAAGAACCACAAAATCGCTTAGGGCATTTGCTTCTGGACCTCTAGCCTTAGACACTAGATTTAAGTGATAATCAGAGGATTGGGTACACTAGCTTACACACAATACTTGGAACCCGACTTGTTGGTGTCCTTAGCTCACTAGAGCAATTAAGTCTAATAGATTTTAAATAAGGTTAGGTTCGGATGCAATAGATAGTTATTGTGGGCTCATGACAGGTGATGAAATCCTGCCCCTATCTAGATGCTCAAGTACCCTTAATATTAGGTTACTTGATGATGTACACACAAGATGAAACCCTAATATGCAAATAAGCAAAAATAAAAGAAAATAAAAATTAATTAATTTCTTTGTTTTTAAACAAGGATATATTCTGTAGATAAGTACCTAATATGAAAAAAATATTAAAATATGAAATTTTTTTTTTACCAAAATAATCCTAACCTTGCTGAAATTAGCTTTGCTGAAGAACATGGCAGAACTATTCTTAGGTAGTATTTTGATAGGCAGAAAATCTATAGATCAAAATAATTCATGAGAAAATTTTAAAAAATACTTTCAATTATAAGAAATCTAGAAAAACAAAAATCAGATTTTTATGAGTTACCTATAGATAGAAATAATTAAAACAACAAACTATGTACTAAGATGGCCGAGATGCAGAAATTAAAACCTAAAGATGCCTATCTCTTTGTTTTCTTCTTCAAGGGTCAATTCATAGCAGCACCCCTACACACCATAGAAAATCCTGTTTGAATGAGTTGTGAGAGTCTTGCAGCCCTACTTTTTCCTATGACCGGATGGCCATGGTGAAGCACTCGATTCGAGTACTTAAAGAGAACTAAGTCGATACAAGAGAGATTAAATCCTAGTTTAACCTGCTCTGATACTAAAACTGATGCAGGACAAATAAATAAGAATAAAAAAAATAGTAATTAATATTTTTTATATTTTTAGATTTTAAAGGAAGACTCAAAGGAGACAATAAAGGAAACTAATCAAGTCAATTACCCGCACAAGTAAACCTATAAAGCAATTAAAAAAAAACAAGACCTGGTGGTTGAGAAACCATGATTTGTTTTCAGCGAATCAGAAAATAAAGAGAAGGAAATAAGTTCAGTTTTACTAATGAAGATCGCTCTCTCGATGTAGATCTGGTAGGACTCTCAAGATCGTAGTGGCAGGGTTTCAAGATTTTATTCCCGTGCTTCGATCTTTCACGCGATGCTGGTTCTGAGGCAAGAACACCAGATCTAGATTCTTGGTCACCTGCAAAACACTCAGCAAAGAAATCTTGGGTTAGAAAGCAGTAAGAAAGGGAAGGAAAGAAGGGAAGGGTTAGAGGTAGTGGATGGATCTTCTTGTCGGCTGGATAAGTAAGGCCTCGCACCCCGCGATGTTCCGAAGAACAAAGAAAAAAGGGCCTCATACCTAGCAATGCATACAGTAAAAGAAAAAAAAATTGGTAGAATTTCTTTATTGATGAATGAATAATTAATTACAAAGGGAGGGGTTGATGGGGTATTTATAGATCCATAACCAGTGTTGTAAGGGACACAAAGACTAGACTTGTGCTCCCTTGGAATACAACTCCTAGAGTCCTACTTCTTGGTGTCTTGGACTCTTGCTTGTTGGGCTGATCTGGACTTCTATATGTGAGTGGACTCTTCAGTTTGGATTGAAGAAGACTCAAGAGTTTTGGTGAGACTCTTGAGTCTTAGGAACTTAAGCAGCTTCCAACCTGTTTTATCAAAACTCTTGAAATAAGAAAACCTTCCAACCTTCTCCACTTTAGATGACATGGAACTCGAATATTGGCGTTGGAATGCTTGGCCGATTTCTTGGAATGTTGAGCATGGAATATTAAGATGGGGCACCAACTTGGAAGAATCTTTCTTAAATACTCATCTTAAAATAAGTTGGCGTGAAGGAATGGAGTGGGAGGGCATCAATTTGGAGATCTCCTTCTACTTTACTCCTCTTAAAAAAATAAGAGGTGCTAACTCCTTCTTAAGTGGCCGACCTAAATGAAATGGCATGTGTTGTCATGTAATGATGTCCAAATAAAGTGATATGGCATATATTTTGTCTTAAAATGACATGTTCAAATAAGACATGTGTTGATGTCCCCTGGTGATGTGGCAGTGATGTCCAAAAATTTTGCAAAGATAGTGCCATAAACAAATTGACTTGGCCTAGCCATGGCTTGTTTTGGGCTAGCACATGGCTTGTCTTGGCTAGCACATGGAGTCTCATGGCTTGTCTTAATTTAGGTGCACATGGGTCTTGATTTGAATCACATGGATCTTCAATTGGATCCTCCTTGTATTACAGGACTCAATAACTAATTATTATAGGACTCAAAACCAAATAACTAAAGCCCTACTTGATCAATTGGAACCCAATTTGATCGAAAGGCAAGATATGTAAATAAGTGATTCAACTTGGTAAAAGGAGTTTGGCCCCAAAGGCCAAAAAAAAACCTTAATTACAATTAGTAAAAAGGGCTAACCCAAACTAAACCAAAATAACAGAATTTAAAATAAATATTTACATGGTAAATGGGGTTGGGTTCAGGACTTTATTCATAGGTGATCCACAGGGATGTGTATTTAACCTATTGATATTTTCTAGCCCTAGTGTCCACACCATCGAGGATCATGTTGTACACCGAGGGGAGCCTAACAACCGTGAAGGTCATTATGACCGTGCTCTCTCGGGGTGGTGACCCTGTAATGACTGGGAGAGTGATCTCCCTCTCAACGCCCACTAAATCTCTGGTAAAATTGACAAGGGGAGCGTGCACCGGCTTCAGCAGGGCAGGGGATAAATTCTCCTTGGAGAAGGCATCATAAAAAAGGATATTAGTCGAACTTTCACTATAGACCATAATCCATTTTACAAGATGCTTCGCTATTATCATCTCGATGACAATGACATCGTTATTTATATTTTCCACCCTAGTTTCTCTTTCTCTCGCAAAGGGGAGTACATTCTCAGACCCTTCCCTCACCCTGGTCCTCTTTGAGGTGCACTCTATCCCCTAGGATATCATGTTCACTGGCTTCTCAGTAGGCCGGTTGTCAACAGGAGGGAGAGCTGCAAGCACCTGGGGTTCTACTGGAGCCTTGCCCCCCATGAACTTCTCGTGGTAGCCTCTTCTTATTAGATCTTTGATCTCCCTCTTAAGGTGACGGCACTCCTTGGTGTCATGGCTGTGGTCACAGTAGAACTTATAGTACTTCAACTTGTCATGGTCATCGGACGGTCTTAGTGGGGGAGGGCGATGCAGGTAGCGCTCATCCTCAATCTTCATGAGGATCTTGGATCTCAAGCTATGGAGAGGAGTGTATCTTTCTTCTTGAATGGGGGTACTCTTTAGCTTCAGACCCGTTCAGACGTTTAGGGTCGCTCCGGGCTTATGCATCGCAGAGGTTTCCTTCTGCGATTACTTCTTCAGCGGTCTCCTGTCTAGCTCCCTTCGGGCTCGGTTTGCCTTCTTTGCACGAATATACTTATGAGCCCGAAGGAGGAGTTCATAGTAGGTCTTCGGAGGTTTCTTGTCCAGGGAGTAGGTGAGACGGGAGGTCCTGAGCCCTCTCTTTAGTGCCAGCATGGCAATGGGCTCATCTAGATTGTTGATCACAAGGGTGGCAGTTTTGAAGTGGGACACGTAGTCTCGCAAGGACTCATGGTCTTGTTGCCAGATGGAGAAGAGGCTGTCTGCTTTTTGTGGTACCTTCTGGCAGGCATCGAAGTGCACCACAAACTTCCTCTCCAACTATGCAAAGGAGTCGATACTCCCAGGCTCGAGGCTGGTGTACCATACTCGAGCAGCCTTTCAAAGAGTAGCTGGGAAGGAAATACAGAGGAGGGCATCAGTTGCCCCCTGGATTCTCATGAGAGCCTTGTAGATCTTCAGGTGGTCCTATCGTAGGGATCCACCTGAGGTATGCAAAATCGACTGAAGATCGGTTCCTCTTGGATTTCTCAGGAGAAAGGGGACGGGCGTCATAGCCCACTGGCTTGCATGAGGAGCCCTATAGATTGACAAATTAGTGGGATAGCTCAGCCAGCTTACGCTCTTGTTTCTTTCGGCTTTTCTCAGCCTGATGCCTGATGGCCTCATAGGTGGAACCTTCTACTGAGGCTGTCGGAGGAGAGGAGGATGGGGGTCGAAGAAGATCATGTTGGGGGGCCTTGCCTCGATGGTGCTTGTGATGCCTAGAGATGGCTTGGTCGGAGACTAGAGACCGACTCCCTTGATCAATCGAACCACTATAAATCTTATGTGTTTGTGTTGTGCTTTCTTGATTTCATTTAGCTTCTACAACTCTTTATTTTGTCTTAGCACCTAACACTTTAAAAGGGATTTTGATTGCACATTATCTGCTTTAATTTTTTAATTTTCCAATTCACCCCCCTCTTGGGTAGCCACCTGGGCAACAACTGGTATCAGAACAGTGTCTCTGAATACATAAGAGTAAAGATTGATGGCTTATCTAATGAGTATGTCCTTGGCGAAAGGCCAATCAACCAATAGACCTCCACTCTTCACTGGCACAAATTATGCATACTGGAAAGCTAGAATGAAAATTTATGTTCAAGCTATTGATTTTCAGTTATGGAAGGTAATTCTCAAGGGTCCTTATATTTCCATGGTTAAAATTGATGGAGCGGATGTTCTAAAATCTAAAGAGGATTGGGATGAACACGATATAAAAATGGGTGAGTTAAATATCAAAGCAATGAATTTGCTATATTGTGCTTTGGATAGTGATGAGTTTAATCGAATTTCCATTTGCTCCTCTGCAAAGAAAATTTGGGATAAACTTGAAGTGACCCATGAAGGAACTTCTCAAGTGAAGTCTTCAAAAATTAATCTTCTTGTGCATAGTTACAAGTTATTCAAAATGGAACCTAATGAAATAATCTTTGCTATGTTTTAATGTTTCATTGATATTATTAATGACTTAAAAAGTCTCGGTAGGGTATATTCTAATGCAGATCTTTTATAGAAGATTCTAAGATTTCTTCCAGATAAATGGGATCCAAAAGTGACTACCATCTAGGAAGCAAAAGATTTGAATATCTTACTGCTGGATGAACTGCTAGGATCTCTCATCACTCATGAATTGACCATGCAGCACTGAACTGAAGATGATCAAAAGAAAAAATCTATTGCCTTCAAAGTTGCTATGGATTCAAGAAAAGATGATGAATTGGAAGAAGAATGCTCCTCTACTGAAAGCAACATGGAAGATGAAGATATTGCCATGGTCGTTAGGACATTCAAAAGGTTCTTGGGAAGACGAAAAGAAAGAAACTATAGAAAATTCCACAAGAACAAAGAATACAGCAAGGAAAAGGACAAAGAAAAGGAGAAAGAGAAAGAAGTGCCTACCTGCTATGAATGTAAAAAAGCAGGGCACATTCGACCAGATTGTCCATTACTGAAAAAGGGATTCAAGAAAAAGAAAAAGAGAGCTATGGTAGCGACGTGGAGCGACAGTGAAGCATCCTTGTCTACTGAAGAAGAAGGGACCACGAAATCTGCGAATTTATGTCTAATGGGTTTCGAAAATGAGGTATCATCCCCTGAGCTTCAAACTGAATTTACATATGATGAATTGAATTCTGCATTTCATGATTTCCTTATTGAATTCAAAAAGGCTGGGGTTAAAATCAAATCCTTGAAGAAACAAAATGATTTGTTATTAAAAGACAAGGATGAAATTTCTGAAAGGAATAAATATTTTGCAAAAAGAACTGAATATCTTTTTTGATAATGTTATTGCTTTGAAAAATGAGAAAAATGCTTTAAATGAGACAAATAAAGTTTTAGTTGCTGAAAATGATGGTTTAAAAAAGGAGGTTGAAAAGCTCAAGCCTTTAGTAGAAAAACTTACTTTGAGTTCAATAAGCTTGAGCTAATTCTAAAAGAATAAAGGGACTTAAAAGGCAAAGCTGGAATTGGATTTAATGCTTCAAATGCTTAAAGAATTTCAGCAACAAAATTTATATCTTTAAAAGCTTCAGCTTTAAATGCAAAATCTCAAAAAGCTTTTCTATCAAATATTTCTAATGGCTCGAAGTATGTTCCTAAGAATTCTGTTAAAAAATCTTTCAAACCAAACATATCTATTTCTGCATCTTTTAAAGCTTCAAAGCATGCATCGCTCAAAAATGATAAAATTGTTTGTTATGCATGTCAAAGATTTGGGCATAAATTTTATCAATGCAATTCATTGAAAAATACCAAAACTGATATATTGAAATATAAAAGTGTTGGGGTTCTAAAAGAAACCAATTTTGCTAACCCGAAAGGATCTAAGTTAGCTTGGGTACCTAAAATCACTCATTGACTATTTTGCAGGACTGTCTTGTAGCCCACAAATTGAAGAAAAGATGATATCTTGATAGTGACTGTTCAAGGCATATGACGGGTGACAAACATCAGTTCATCACCCTACAAATGAAAGAAGGAGGATTGGTTTCTTTCGAAGATAATGGCAAGGAGAAAATAATCGAAATCGGTAAGATAAAAATAATCCCCTATACTTTTATTGAAGATGTGCTGCTAGTAGATAAATTGAAGCATAATTTATTGAGTATTAGTCAACTTTGTGATAAAGGCTTAAAGGTTATCTTCGAATCATCTATGTGTATAGTAACTAACTCTCTTAACTCTAGCAACAAATTCATTGGTCATAGACTTGGAAACATCTATGTGGTAGATCTAAATGATCTAGCCATGACTAGTAGTTCCAGTATAATAGTAATGAATGCTAAGACCAAGAAGTCATGTTTACTTTGGCATAGACGATTAGGTCATGCTAGCATACATATAATTGCCAAATTAATTTTAAAGAATCTAGTTAGAGGTTTGCCATATTTTAAAGTTGATCTTGATTATGTATATGGTGCTTGTCAATTAGGCAAACAAATTATGGGAAGTTTTAAATCAAAAATGTTATTTCAACTACTAGATCCCTTGAGCTACTTCACATGGACTTATTTGGACCAACTAGGATCACAAGCCTAGGAGGTATGAAATATGGCCTTGTGATTGTAGATTACTTTTCTAGATTCACATGGGTATTATTTATTGCACATAAAGACAAAACCTTTGATGTTTTTTGAAAATTTCATAAGAAGGTTTCAAATGAGAAAAATCTTTCTGTTATTTCTATAAGAAGTGATCATGGAACTGAATTTCAAAATCAATTCTTTGATGAATATTGCACTAAACACAGCATTGATCACAACTTCTTTACTCCTAGAACAACACAACAAAATGGTATTGTAGAGAGAAAGAATAGGACTTTGGAAGAAATGGCCCGAACCATGTTGTGTAAAGGTAATCTTCCAAGGTACTTTTGGACAGAAGCAGTGAACACTGCCTGTTACATATTAAACCAAGTTTTAATTCGACCAATTTTAAAGAAAACCCCCTATGAGCTATGGAATGGAAAAAAACCAAATATTAATTATTTTCATGTTTTTGGATGTAAATGCTTTGTGCTGAATAATGGTAAAGATAACCTAGGAAAGTTTGATGCAAAATCTGATGAATCTATATTCCTTGGTTATTCACTATATAACAAAGTATATAGAGTATTTAATAAGATGACTCTTACTGTAGAAGAGTCAATTCATGTTATTTTTGATGAAGCTAATCCCTCACCATCTAGAAAAGATGAGTATATAGACAACGATGCAGGTACACTACAAAAGAAAATGGAAGATCTAAGCATTCAAGACAAGTCTACACAAGATGGAAATGAAGTGGTAAGTAAGGATCATACTAATTTACCAAAGGAATGGAGGTATGTAACTTCATATCCTAAAGATTTAATTATTAGTGATCCTTCTCATGGTGTTAGGACCAGGTCTGCACATAAAGATGTACATGACTACCTAGCCTTTGTCTCATATATTGAACCACATAACTTAGAAGAAGCTGAATTTGATCCAAACTGGATGATGGCCATGCATGATGATTTGAACCAGTTTGAAAGGAATAATGTTTGGACACTAGTTAGTAGACCTATAGACCACCCAATTATAGGAACCAAGTGGGTCTATAGGAACAAACTAGATGAGAATGGTAAGGTTATGAGAAATAAAGCAAGGTTGGTAGCTAAAGGGTACAATCAAGAAGAGGGCATTGATTTTGATAAAACATATGCTCCTATAGCAAGAATTGAGGCCATTAGATTACTTCTTGCATTTGCTTGCTACATGTCTTTTAAACTCTTTCAAATGGATGTCAAAAGTGCTTTTCTAAATGGATTTATTACTGAACAAGTTTTTGTAGAACAGCCACCAGGTTTTGAAAATCATGCTTTTCCAAATCATGTGTTTAAATTGAACAAAGCTTTATATGGTTTGAAACAAGCACCTAGGGCCTGGTATAATAGACTAAGCAAATTTTTACTTGAAAATGATTTCAAAAGAGGAAATGTTGACAAAACTCTTTTCATTAAGAACAAAGAGAATGATATGTTAGTTGTACAAATTTACATTGATGATATTATATTTGGTGCAACTAATGAAAATCTCTGTGAAAAATTTGCTGAGTTGATGCAGGGTGAGTTTGAAATGAACCTTATGGGTGAACTCAACTACTTCCTTGGATTACAAGTCAAATAAATAAAGGAAAGAATCATTATAAGCTAAGCCAAGTACATCAAAGAGATAATCAAGAAGTTTGGCATGGAAACAAGCAAAGAGGCTAACACACCCATGAGTCCTACCTGCAGGCTAGACAAAGATGAAAATGGATCCAATGTTGACCAAAAGCTATATAGAGGTATGATCAGATCCCTATTATATCTTACTGCCAGTAGACCGGATATCTTGTGTAGTGTATGTGTATGTGCTAGATTTCAATGTAATCCTAAAGAAACACATATGCTTGCTGTTAAAAGAATCATCAAATATCTGAAAGGTACAAACAATTTAGATCTTTGGTATTCTAAAGAATAATCTTTGAATTTAATAGATTTTTCTGATGCTGACTATTCTGGTTGCAAAATTGATAGAAAGAGCACTAATGGCACATGCCAATTTCTAGGGTTGAATTTAATTTCATGGCACTGTAAGAAGCAAAAATCCATAGCATTGTCCACTACTGAGGCAGAGTATGTTGCTGCTGGTAGTTGTTGTGCTCAAGTGTTATGGATTAAACAATAGCTAGAAGACTTTGGTGTTATATCTAAAATTTCAATCAAATGTGATAACACAAGTGCTATAAATTTGACTAAAAATCCTGTTCAGCATTCAAGAACTAAGCATATTGAAATTAGGCACCATTTCATTACAGATCATGTACTGAATAATGATATTATAGTTGAATTCATGCCAACAGAAAACCATCTTACTGATATTTTTACTAAACCTTTAAATTTTGATAGATTTGTAATGATTAGATGTGAATTAGGGTTATGTGACCCACTCTAGAAACATCCCTATAAACTTAATGAAAAATATCTAGGTGACTTCCTTATCTCAATTTTTCTTGTTAGAAAGACCTTGATTGAAGCCAAAAATCACTTTTGTGCTCCCTCTACTCGAGCTGACTCAAGTAGATGACCTATTGGTCGAGCCGGCTCGAATGTCGAGCCATCTCTTTTTAGTTCGAGCTGTAGGGTTTTTCTTTCCTATTTCTATTCTTGACTCTACACTCTTTCCCTCCGAGGAACCTTTCCAAAAACTCCACTCTTCCAAAAATTCCTTCAGATATTAGTGTGTTTGTGGGATGGCTCCAAAAAGGGCAGTGGGAAGAAATCTGGACGGGTAACTGAGGAAGCTCCACAAGAAAGAAGATTAAAATTTTGTGAAGATAGTTCTTCTCGAATTCCTCCTCAATTGGATGAAGAACCGAGCCCCATCTCTCCAAGCCAACAAATCTCCTTGGGTATGCGGCCTATAACTACTGGTAGAAGAATTTTATTTGAATACCTTAAAGAAATAGGGTTTATAGTTGGGAATTTTATTGAAAATCAGGGTTGGAGAAATATGTGTTCTTTGGACATTAAGACTTACCCAAATCTGGTTAGAACTTTCTATGAGAACATGAGATTTGGAGAAAATTTTATTGAGTCTTTGGTCAAAGGAAGAAGAATTATTATATCTGAAGAGATACTTGGAAATATTCTAGAAATGCCATTTGAAGGTACAGAACATTTGGTCCTAAAGGATAGGTCAAGAGCTTTACAAACTGTACTGGAACAAACTGATGTTGATGAAGTTGGAATTCTTAAAGCTAGCTCATTATCCATTGAAATGAGGTTACTTCACATCTTCATTAGTAGGATTTTTCTACCTAGGATAGGTCGTTTTGACTGGGTGAGTGAGCAAGACCTATGTTGCATGGAACTATTGATACTTGGAGACAAAATCAATCTTTCGGCTATTATGATAATAAGTCAAATGAAAGAAGCAATAAGAAAGGTGAAGGCATGTTTGCCTTATGGGATGGTTCTTACCCTTTTCTTCCAAGTTGCAAACATTGATTTATCAGGAGAAGACAGTAAAACCCTTCTTCATAATGACACTTACACAGCTAAAACTTTACAGAGGATGGGTTACTTGCTTTCTAAGGGAACTTGGAAGAAGAAATCTGAAGCATCTATCACTAACGAACCAGAAGAAGTACAAGAACAAGCTGAGATAGAAATCGTGAAGGCACCTCAATTCCATTACCTGAGCCTCAACCACTATAGGGTTCACCAGCTCAAACAGCCTTTGATGCTCCTTTTCCAGATGTTTCAATGCCTGACATGCCTCCTGGTACACCTATTCACACTCAGACTACCACTGATATTCTTGTTCCTACTTCTGTTGCTACTGCACCTGTTGTGGATACTTCAACATTGCAAGATTTCATTGCACAACAGATGGGTAACTTGACTGAATCTATCAATTCTTCAATGACTACAATGTTTGGCAAATTTTGCCAGTCTGTTAATGAAAGACTTGATCAGTTTAGAGGGCAGATTGATAATCTGTGCAGCAAAATTGATACCCTTGAAGCCTCCAAGAATGCAACATATGCAATAGAGACAAACCTGCAACCCATTCTTAAATTGATTTCTTCAAGTTCTGAAACTACTAAGAATTCTGTTAATCAAATACTTGAAGCATATAAAGTTGAAATGGACAATTTAAGAATCAGAATGGGCTCAGTAGAAGAAGGCAAGAGGATGGAAGAGGACTACACAAGAGGAATTGGAATTATAAGAGCTGAGTTCGAGAGACTGAGAGGATCAGCTGAAGCCTTTGTATATGTCCAAGCCTCTGAAATCTTTTCAAGGCAAAAGGAAATTGCAGAAATAAGAGTCTCAATTGGAAGATTGGCTGCCTCCAAGATATTGCATGAAAATTGAAACTGAATTGAACACCATTAACAGTTTTTTATGGAAGCTAATGACTAAAGTTGAAGATCTTCAACCTGCTCAGAGTGTACCTCCTCCAGCACCACTGGATCCTACTAGACCTAGGCCTCAATCATCTTCTTTTGCTCGTCAGTCTGTTCATCCCAGACAACTAGCTCCTCATTTTAGGCCATAGGGATCCCATACTATTCCATCATCTCATATCTTAGATGCTGACCCAATTGCCTCTCTACCTCCAGGCATCCAAATTCCGGGTCAACCTCCAAACCCTAGAGTAAACATAGACAGTGACTAGATGTATTCTCTTTCAAATAAAATGAAAGTTTGTATTTTGTATTGAACATCTTTGAAATGAAATGAAAGTTTGAATTCTATCTATTAATTACTCTTGTGCTTATGTCTTTGATACAGCTGTGATACTTTTTAATTAGAATATCAAGATGAATGTGAGAAAGTGAAATTATCTCAAACAAATCTTAAATACTTTCTCATTTTATCTTAAAATCTGAGCTTCTTTCTAACTTCATTGATGGGGACATTAGCCTGCACAAATCCTGGAGTAGCACGGATTCTGGAGCAGCAAATAAATTGGAAGAATATTTATTTAGGATTTATCTTTTGTTTGAAATTGAATTAGGATTTGGTTGGTTAGGATTAAGATATGGATAGGCTTATCTTATCCTATATTGTATTTGAATTTGAATCATCCCTATCTTTTTATCTTGTATTCAAATTCAAATAACGGTTGGAAAAGTCTATAAATACCACCCTTAGTCCTTTGTAAACAAATAGTTCAGTCCATAACTATGAGTTTTTAGGAAAGAGAGATTCTTTTCTTCCACTCCGTGAGGAGAGGGTGTGAGACCCAACCCCAGGACATGATGTGAGGTCATGTCTAGTTATCCCCCTTTCCAACCCATTTTCTTTATCCTCTAATGACCTTTGGGATTCACCCTAATGCCTCCAAGTATCGAGGAGGGTGAAATGCCCTAGAGGTGAGAGGTCTCTTCGTTAGTATGAGTCCCAAAGTCCATGAGTTCCAAACCCTAAGTCTTCCATCCCCATTATTCCTTCACCATCCCTAGATAAATTTTTTTTTTTAAAAAAATAAGATACCCTAATTTTGGTGACTTCTAGGCTCGCCAACGATCCTATCCCCCTGTCCCACATCATTCACCTTTTTGTGTTCATGTTTGTATTTTTGCTTGTGTTCATGTTTGTATTTTTCCTCTAACCTGTTCACTAATGCTCTGATACATTACATGAAACACAATATACTTTCTTATAAGCTCTGATACATAATGTCTCAAATAGCTCTGATATACAATGTCTCAGATATTTTTTCTCTGGCACATTATATTCTCTGATATATAATATTTTAAGATATTTTGAGCTCTGATATACAATGCTTTAAATGGTTTAAGCTCTAATATTTAAAGGCTCTGTACTTGAAGTTCTCCTAGAAACTTTTGAGCCTTGAACTTGCATGAAAGATGTGTTAAAACATGGAGTATCTTATTGAGGGGGAGATTACCTCTCTATGCCCTAATTCTCCTTCCACGGTTTGACACCATTTAAAGTCAATCCTTTTTACTTGTTCATACATTCTTGCAAATATAGTTATACAAGTAATTGTAGAGTTTATCTTACTTTTTCATGCCCAGTATTTTGTCATCATCAAAAAGGGGGAGATTGTTGACCCCATAAGGGTTACTTCTGTGTGTGTGTGCCTTAAAATTATTTTGAGTTGGTTTGCTTAAAAAGTTTAAAAGTGTTGGTAAGAGATTTTCTTTAAGTTCAATTGTAAAAATCCTGAAGAAGTTACTCGAGCCGACCCAGCATGTTGAAGAGCCAACTCCACCTCATGGCACGTATCAAGGATTCTGGTATGCAGCAATCCGAGCTGACTCAAAGGTAACCGAGCCAACTCCAGTGAATCTGAGTTGACTGGAATAAGTCCGAGCCGACTCCTTAAGAGTCCAATTTTTGAAGACTTCTGAGAATAGCCAGGCGAGCCGACCCGAACCTCTAAGAGTCAACTTTGCCAGACCTAATTTTGAAGACCTGAGAAAGCAAGCCGACCCGAACTGCAACGAGCTGACTCTTCAAGAGTAAAGATTTCAGAACCTGAGAAGAAGTGCCAACTAAAGTTCAAAAGAGCCGACTCCTAGAGTTTAAGATTTTCAAAGATAGAAGTTCGAGCTGACCCGAGCTATCAGAGCCGACTCGTCCAGAGTGAAGTTTTGCACCTTGAGACACCGAGCCAACTACACTGAAGAATTGGCAAATCGACCTATCGACTCGAAGGATCTGAGCCAACTCATAGAAATCTGAGCCAACTCGAATATTACTTTTAGGTACATAACGACTAGTTCTAGAATTTCTTTTTGAATGCCAAAAAGTACTCCAATGGTCATATGTCACATCCCAACGGTCTACAATGTCTCAAACTGCCTTGAAGTGATGGAAGACCTTATATTTGAGGGATTTGAACTTCTCTCAAAAAAAGCCTCAAAGTTTTAAAGCTTTATTGAATATCCTACCTACCAACAAGAGAAAGAGCGCAAGAGCATTCAAGTCAGTCTTCAAGTCTTCACTAACTATGATATGAAGCTTGAAGCAATTTGGAAAGAAGCCACTAAAGCAGTTAAAGCTTATTCGAGTGCATCCAAGTGGACTTCTATCAAGCTGCACCGGCAACTATCTGACAAATTGAGTTTGTCATTTATTGTTGCATTTATTTCAATTCATTTCTTGAATTGTTTGGGTTATTGGTGAGCCCGTTTGAAAAACTAAATAGGTTCTTGGTGAGCCTTTGATAAAAATCAAGTGTTGGGTTCTTGGTGATCCTGGTAAAACCAAGTTAGGTTCTTCATGATCCTGTGAAAACCAAGTTAGGTTCTTGGTGATCCTGTGAAAACCAAGTTGGGTTTCTTTGGTGATCCTGTTCAAAATCAAAGGGTGTTGGGTTTTGTTTGGTGATCCCGTTAAAACCAAAGTGTAGAGGTTTTGGATTGTGATCATGTAAAACAATCCTACTGTATTCGGGTGTGAATATAGTGGAAATTCCAAGTGATATCTTGGGTAGTGGACGTAGGAGCTAGGTTGCTCTGAACCACTATAAATCTTATGTGTTTGTGTTGTGCTTTCTTGATTTCATTTAGCTTCTGCAACTTTTTATTTTGCCACAGCACCTAACACTTTAAAAGGGATTTTAATTGCACATTATCCACTTTAATTTTTTAATTTCCCAATTCACCCCCCTCTTAGGTAGCCTCCTGGGCAACAACTCTCCCACCTGGCATCCAACGCACATGCCCAATCCTGCAAAAAAAGGGAGACCCAGGTTGGGAATTCTGGTGGGGGCACTTTAATGGTCAAGTCAATGGATGATCAAGTGGATCAGATCCTCCTCAGTGGATCCTGAAGTGGTCTCCACTCTCAGAGGTCTTGAAAAAATGATGAAGTCGGAGTTAGGGTCAAGAAGGAGGGCTTGAGAAGTGATGGCCATAGCCGTTGGAACTCCCCTCGGGAGTTCTATTGTATTTTGGATGCGCTCTGAGCCTTGCTGAATTGCCTGCCCCCTTTAGCTTACCTCAATCGGGGGCCCCTTCTGGTTTCTTATAGATGAGTGGCAGCTCCGATGGGATGCAGAGTTTTGGCTTGGCCTCCTCTGGGTGCTTCTCTCGTGGGTGAGGCATAGGCCTGCTCTCCTTCCCCTCCTTTGGAGGAGGGGGAGACCTGTCACTGATAGTGGTAGTGGAGCCTGGAGGAGTGCACATTTCTTTCATGGTGGGTATGCGAGGTATGCCATGGGTCCTGACACTCTGACAGGATACTGCCCTTCTCTGGCATCATCTCACCATGCTTGGGGAGATCTAGCAAAGCACTGATATGGAGGCAAATGCTACAGGGTCTGAATTCCCTGGTGAAACCTTCCTCTTTTGTATTGCACTGATGGTGGGTATAGGAGCGTAGTGCCTCGAGTGGAGTGCCCTTCCCCAGGTGGTGCTGGCAGTGGGCTGACGGTCCTGATGCTTCGGTAGGATGCTCCTTTATAGGTGGCGTGCTCTTGTGAAATGCCATCTCGCAGGGGTCATAGTCCGCATGCCATGGTGGGGTGCCATTCCTTCAGAGGTTCCAGGTGGCGTGCTATCACCTCTCAGGCATGTCAACCTCTCCATGCCATCCCAGTGTCCTGGCGAGGGTGGTGTTGTCACCTGCTGACATCACCCGCCTGTCTGCCCTAGGGGTGCTTATGGAAGAGGCTGCGTTCACCTGAAAGATTCATACCTAGCTCCAAGAAAGAGGTTGACTTTGATCGGGGGTCGACCTCGAGTGAGGGAGACTGACTCCGGTGGGGGCTTGACCTCGAGAGAGCCACTCTGGCCAAGGGGCTTGAGAAGCAAGGCACGACATCGATGGGGGCTTGATCGCGGGGGAGCCGCTCCGGCCAAGGGGCCCGGGAAACGAGTCACGACCTCGGTCAGGGCTCGACCACGGGGAAGCCACTCCAGCCAAGGGGCTCAAGGAGCAAGGCAAGACCTTGGCCAGGGCTGACCTCAGGATAGCCACTCCGACTAAGGGGCTCGAGAAGCGAGGCACGACCTCGACCGGGGCTCGACCTCGGGGGAGACACTTTGACCAAGGGGCTTGAGGAGCGAGGCACGACCTGGGGGGAGCCACTCCGGCCAAGGGGCTCACCAAACACGGCATCCAAGTGGCATCTTCTACTAGCATGGCCGCCAGCTGGATCCGAGTGGCCTCCACGTCAGCGGTCCAGCTAAATCAACATACTTTCATAATATGTGCCCAGCACATAATTATGATGTGTATGTATTTTTCTTATCAAATATGGTGATTAACCATAATAATCTTGGACATTTATTTATTTAAACAAACATCATCCCTTAAATGTCGATAGGAAGATATAGATAGAGTTATATGAATAAATCACACTTTTCAAAGTACATCATATCCTTCCTAATCCAAGAAATCTTACATGCTCAACAAATATATTTTAGCAATTGGTTTGGTCAACAGATCTGTAGTTATCTAACATATTATAATATATTACAGAGTGATAAGACTATTAAATATTCCAATTTAAATATTAAAATAAATATTAATATATCTATATTTATTAAAAAATAATTTTTATTATATTTTTGTAGAAAAAAGTTAATGGATGGAAAGAGTTCAATTTTTGAAATCCAACGGTACAAACGACACTTAAATCAGTGTCTAAATGGACCCAGAATCAAAGTTTGAAATCTATTAAAGAAATAGCATGCATTTTAAAGCAGTTGGTCCACTATGGACTAACTGCTAGGTCTATGAAAAAAGGGCTGGTCTATCGGTAGCCATTACAGCCGGTTCATGAACTCGTTTCATGGACCAACTACTTTATTTCAAGCCGCTGGCCATCGGAGATGTCCCCTGCCATCCCCCTCGCTCTAGAGAGCCACCCTGATGAGGGACTGGGGGGAGGGTTCGTTGGCGAGCATAGAAGTGACCAGGGATTAGGGTAGGTTTGGGGCTTGTGAGAGGATGATGGCATCCTAGACTAGATAATGGTGGTTTTGTTGGGATCCGGTGCAACGCAGCGGAAGGTTAATTTCAAAAATTGAAATTAATATGCACCAAAACCCTAAACCAGGAGCTCCTTAATAAGACTAAAATGTATGAAGACTAACATTCTTATGCAAATTAGAATTAGAATACTAACCTGTAACCGCTAATTCCAATTTGATGAAGATTTAATCTTAAAGGTGAACGAGCTATTTGAGTTCACCAGGCGTCCACCCTCCGATGGTGATCCACACAAAGCAATGACCAAGATCCTAACTCCTTGTTCCAATGGTTCCTTCAATTGAATTCTTCTTCCAGGAATTCAATACTTGGATTATGGCTGGAAATCTTCCACTCAAAGGTGTGTCTTCTTCCTTCTTACCCCTTCTCCACCTTCTACCAAGACTTAGAACCTTTAGGACACCTTTGTCTTGAAAGTAAGACCTTGTCCTAAGAAGATTTATGCTTGTCTTTAATTGGTGGAGAAATTAAGACAAGGATGTCTTAATGTAAGGAAGAAAAGAATTGAATCAGAACTCTTCTTTTCCTTTACGGTCGGAGACTTTCTCTCTTAACCTTGTTTAGTAGCAGAGTTTCGACAGAGTTTTACTCTGTAAAGGAAACAATGCAAAAACAAGAAAGGGAGAAAGAGTCTTCAGGAGAGGAAGGAAGAAAAAAATCACATCACAGAGTTCTGATTCCCACCCCCTTTTTTATAGTTATCGGAGAGGCGCCCTCACAACTCCCCGATAACAATTTCTCACGCCATTTCCCTTCTTTCCATGCCCCTTTCCCTTCTTCCCACGCTCTTTCCTTTTTCTCATGGCCTTCTGGATTATTTCTCATGGCCTTCCAGATCAATCCTCATGACTTTTCTTAAAAGAAGAAGTCGCGACGATTGGGAGAAAGAAGTCGCGAAACTTGAATCTCTGAAGAGATATGATTTCGTGCTCCCGGGAAGAAACTGCACTTTCTTTCTTTCTTAAAACCTCTCCACCCATTAGATTATCATCCAAGGGTGGACAAATGAGGTGCTAATACCAAGAAAGAAGGCCGCCCCATCTTAATTCATCGGAGAATTAAGTGGGCGCGTGCCAAGAGTCCATGCGCCCATGGACTCCTCCAAATGGCATGCCAAGAGTCCATAAGCGCATGGACTCTTGGTGTTTTTGGCATGCAAGGGTAAGGGGGCGGGTGGGGAAGTGGCCAAGCTAATGGGTTAGCCAATTGGGTTAGCCATAATCCCTAAATTCTTAATTAAGGTCTAATTAGATCCAATTAGAACCCAAATCGAGTCAATTCGGAACCCTAATTCAATTACGATTCGAATAGGAGTTAGGATTTGCAACACTTGCTAGAGTGTCTTCATGCAAATGACTCTTGATCAATTCTTTTAAGTGTGTGGCCCATTGGGTTCCACATCTAGCCGACAGTGGGTTCGAATACAAGTTGACCTAATTTGATTAGAACTCTTTCTAATCGATTTAGGTCAAATCGGGCTTACCCGATTTTGATCAATTAGGACTCTTCCTAATTCAAATCAACCCACAAGATAAGATTGACGTCTAGCAACGTGTCATGTCTACACGGAAGATATGGATATTCCGGTGAAATACCAAAATTACCCTTCAACAATTAAATCCTTTGATCAGCCTGCACCCAAAATAAATTATGGATATGGATATATGTCAAATCCAATATTATATTTGTTTCTAGATCAATTTTATATTGATGATTCAATTATCTTGATATTAGAAACCATATCTAATATCTTTACTTTGATCAAAGATTCCCTGAATCATCATTCGATTGATAACTAGCTAGATACAATCTCCTCTTACTAAGAGTGATCGATTCCTTGTTGACCTACTCATTACCTTCATATCCAATTCACCATTCCCAGTATCAATCCTGTGCATGACTCAGTGTCATGATTAGGATTGAACCAAAGCATGGGTTCATGTACATAAGGTACTTATGGCAGTCTCAGGTCAAAGGATTACTTGTACCACTCCCACTATGAGAACCTTCTATTGACATGTAGCTAAGACTCCATTAGATGTTCTCAAGTTGGATCATATCAGTGAACTCATTCTCTAATGAGCATCCACATCCTAGTATTAGTGTCATACACAAGTGACTGTGAGAGCAGTCACCCTATTCAGTATACATAGGATGTGCTAGTCTTACCGGAAAAACCCTGATCCCCTACTCAAGGTTCCTTCGACTAGGAATATTTTTGATTAAGGTTTTAAGACTTTAGGTCTCACTGGTATGATCTCATTATAACTCTAAAATCATAGCCCTAATCTATGGGGTTCATCATATAATAATAATCACAGCGTATGATGAAAAATAATGCCTTTACTAGAATATTGTCAATTACAATGGTTTGGGAGATACAACATAGATTGGCTTGTAGGGCATATCCCTTTCAATCTCCCACTTGCACTAAAGTCAATCGCCTTTAAATCTTAACCCCATACTCTCGAGGTGGCGATCAAACTCTCGCTGTGGTAGAGCCTAAGTGAACGGGTCTGCTACGTTGTTCTTTGTATCAACTATATTTATGTAGACATCTTGTCTTTCTACTATTTCTCGTACGAGATGGAAACGTCTCAGAATGTGCTTGGACTTATGATGAACTCTTGGTTCCTTAGCTTGAGCAACAATTCCAGTGTTGTCACAGTAAAGTGGCACTGGATTTTCTATCTCAGGAACAACACCCAACTCTGTGATGAACTTCTTCATCCAGATTGCTTCCTTGGCGGCTTCACTGACAGCTATGTATTCTGCCTCTGTGGTTGAGTCAGCTACAGTCTGCTGCTTAGTACTCTTCCAACTCACTGCTCCACCATTTAGGATAAAAACATATCCCGAAATGGATTTGCTATCATTAGGGTCTGATTGAAAACTAGAATAAGAATAAGCTTCTAGTTTAAGATCAGAACCACCATAAACCAGAAAAATAACCTTAGTCTTTCTCAGGTATTTAAGAATATTTTTAACTGCTTTCCAATGATCCACTCCTGGATCAACCTGAAACCTACTGACAATGCCTAAAGCATATGCCACATCAGGCCTGGTACATAACATGGCATACATTATGGACCCTATTGCCGAAGCATAAGGTATAGAATTCATTCTATTTCTTTCTTCAGGTGTCTTAGGAGACATCCTTTTGGAAAGATGTATGCCTTGACTCATAGGAAGATAACCTCTTTTACTTCCATCCATGCTGAATCTTTTCAGCACTAAGTCAATGTACCTAGATTGGGATAAACCTAGCATCCTCTTAGACCTATCTCTATAGATCTTAATACCTAGTATATAGGATGCTTCTCCCAAATCTTTCATGGAAAACTGGTTTGATAGCCAAACCTTGACTGATTGTAACATTGGGATATCATTCCCAATGAGGAGTAAGTCATCTACATACAGAACCAAGAAGACTATGGCACTCCCACTAGTCTTCTTATAAACACAGGGTTCATCCACATTTTTGATAAAACTAAATCTTTTAATAGTTTAATCAAAACAGATGTTCCAACTCCTTGAAGCTTGCTTTAATCCATAAATGGATTTCTTTAGCTTGCATACTTGATTAGGTTTATTCTTTAAAATAAAACCTTCTGGCTATGACATGTAGACTTCTTCCTCAAGAAAACCATTGAGGAATGCAGTCATCACATCCATCTGCCAGATCTCATAATCGTGGTATGCTGCTATAGCAAGTAAAATCCGAATTGATTTGAGCATGGCAACAGGTGAGAATGTTTCATCATAATCAATTCCCTGTTTTTGTCTAAAACCTTTTGCCACTAATCTAGCTTTATAGGTTTTAACTTGGCCATCAGCCCCAATCTTTTTCTTATAGACCCATTTGCACCCAATAGGATTAACACCCTCTAGTGCATCAACCAAAGTCCATACTTGGTTGACATACATAGAATCTATCTCGGATTCCATGGCTTCTTGCCATCTATCAGAATCAGTACTCAAGATAGCTTCCGTATAGATCAGAGGTACATCATTTTGAATGACTTGGGCTTCATTATTTTCAATAATAAACCCATACCTCTCAGGTGCCCATGACACTCTATCAGACCTACGGGTAGGAGTTTTGTGTTCTGGTTCTGATCTAACTATATGTTCTATTGATTGAGAATTGTCTATCTGTGTTTCTTGTACTTCTCCAAGTTCAATAGTTCTACCATTGCCCTTTTCTAAAATAAACTCTTTTTCTAGAAAAGGGGCATGTCTGCTGACAAAAATCTTTTATTCAGTTGGATGGTAAAACAGATATCCTCTACCCTCTCTAGGATATCCTATAAATAGACATTTATCCGCTCTAGGTTCCAACTTATGTCCAAAATTTCTTTTAACATAAGCTGGACATCCCCATACCTTAAAATATTTAAGATACAGTTTCTTTCCACTCCAAATTTCATATGGAGTAATAACAATAGATTTAGAAGGTACTTTGTTCAGAATGTAAACAGCAGTTTCTAGGGCATGACCCCAGAAGGAAATGGATAAATTTGTGAAGCACATCATGGATTGTACCATATCTAATAAGGTATGATTCCTCCTTTCAGTTATATCATTTAGCTGTGGTGTATAAGGAGGGGTCCATTCAGAAAGAATTCCATTAACTTTAAGATAGTCTAAAAACTCCGTGGATAAGTATTCTCCTCCTCGATCAGACCGAAGAACTTTAATACTTTTTCCGGTTTGTTTTTCGACCATACTTTGATAATCCTTAAATTTATCAAAGGCTTCAGATTTATGTTTCATAGGATACACATATCCGAACCTAGATAAATCATCTGTAAAAGTGATAAAATATGAGTATCCACCTCTGGCCTGAGTTGTCATTGGACCACATACATCAGTATGTATAAGTCCTAATAACTCAGTTGACCTTTCTTCATGTCCAGTAAATGGAGTCTTAGTCATCTTACCCGTGAGACAAGATTCGCAAGTTCCTAATGATTCATACTCATAAGGATCAAGGAGTTTTTCCTTGTATAACTTGCTTATCCTAGACTCATTAACATGATCAAGTCGATGATGCCAAAGTAAAGTTTCATTAAAGTCCTCTCTTTTTCTTTTATTATTGACATGAAAAACACAATCATTGGAAGAAAGAGTTAAGAGCCCATTGCTAAATATGCCAGAATAAATAATTTTATTAGACAACATTATCGAGCAACCAGTGCTCGTTACATCCATTACATATCCTTGTTTTAATAACAAGGGAATAGATACAATGTTCCTAATAATCTTAGGCATATAATAACAATTATGTAACTCCAAGATCTTCCCTGAAGGCAACTTCAGAATATAGGTCCATACAGCTTCTGCTTGGATGATATCTCCACTAGCACCGTAGAGATTGAAGTCACCTTCCTTCAATACTTTAAGCTTGTGGAGGCCCTGCAAAGATTTGCATATATGGTAACCACAAGCGATATCCAATACCCAAGTATTTGAAACTAAAGAATTTAATATCAATATAGCATGTATCTCATACATACCTTTTGGCGCATCTGATGCACTAGGCTTCACAGTTGCAAGGTAAGCCTTGCAATTCCTTTTCCAATGTCCCGCTTTGCCGCAAAAGAAACAAGTTGACTGTTTGGAGGCCTTCTTTCCTTTCTTATTCTTATTGATGCCACTCTTAGGGTTTAGCCTCCTATTAAAATCTTTTTTGCCTGATTTCTTCTTATTGGTCTTATTAATAAGAAGAAGTGGAGCCTTTTCTTTCTTTATGTGGCTCTCCACTGTTTTTAACATATTTAACAACTCAGGCAAGAAAGTGTTCAGTTTGTTCATGTGATAATTCAAGACAAACTGAGAAAATGACTCCGAGAGTAATTGCAGGATTAAATCCTGATTCAACTCCCCATCCATGATAAAACCTAATTGACCCAATCTGGTGATCAAGTCAATTACCTTCAGAACATGATCCTGAACGGATGTTCCCTCTGTCATCCTAGCACGGAATAACTGCTTAGAAAATGACTAGGAATATTTTTGATTAAGGTTTTAAGACTTTAGGTCTCACTGGTATGATCTCATCATAACCCTAAAATCATAGCCCAAATCTATGGGGTTCATCATATAATAATAATCACAGCGTATGATGAAAAATAATGCCTTTATTAGAATATTATCAATTACAATGGTTTGGGAGATACAACATAGATTGGCTTGTAGGGCATATCCTTTTCAGGTTTAAGGGTACTTGGAGTGTGGGTAGCTAGGGTTTGTTTGGGAGAAGAAAGAAGGTTGGGTGCTAGGGTTTGTAAGATAACTTGGGCCTCACACCCACTCCCTCACGGAGGTTGACATTCAAAGAATGAAGACAATATTAAGAAAACTCAATTTTCATTCATCAAAAGTTTTGAATTACAAGGGAAAGGGGGTGGGTATTTATAGATTCACCCAGGTCCTTGGACTCCCTAACAGACTGGGAATACAAAACTTGAGGGCCAAGAAAACTCAAATTCCTTAGGCTTGGGCCGGGGTGCTTGGCTGGGCGGCTTGGACTGGGGTGCCAACTTCATGGATTAGGGGCGCTCCCTTGTGGGCTTGGCGGCATGAAAGGGCCCATGCACCTGGCTGGGGGAGCTTGAGTAGGGGCCCAGGTGTATGAAGTCTAGCTCTGGTTGGGGGGCTGGTGAATCTCCTGGTCTGTGGCTCTCCTCTTGATTTTAATTTGAATGAAAAATTACATGGACTCGATTGAATTTGATTGGACTAAAAACAACTGGACTTGACTAAGTGGACTCAACTGGACTCAGTTGTCTCACTTTATTACAGGACTCAATTGGCTTACTTTAGTACATGACTCAAGTGACACAGGACTAATGGACTACAGGACTCAAAACAAAATATGATAGACTCTCGAGTTCCCATCATTCCCCTAGAGTGGGAAGAACTTGATCCTTTCAAGTTTGGATCAGCGGGGGCTTTGATGAAACCGAATCCAAACATATCAAAAGAGACAAACCCATAAAATAGATCCAATCAAATAAACCCAAATAGGCTTGAAACGAAAGAGGAGGCTATGCTTTGAGATATGTGCAACTCTAAAATCCATGCTGCTTTGAGATATATGCAACTCTAAAATCTCTATAGCTTTGAGATCTATGTGGCACTGAAATCCATGCGAAGCTTGAAGTCGACAACAGTGAAGGGAAACTGCTTTCACGTTCATGTGGGCTTCTTCCTCTCCATGGACCGATGCAGGAGAAATAGGGGAGGGACTCCTGGCAGGCTTCAAGGGGAGATCTGGTAGGGATCCAGTGAAGACGGCGTGGAGGACGTGGCGGTGAACGAAGAGGTGGTGGTGCTCCAAGTTAGAGAGGATGGATGGGATCAAACACCCTCTAGCTATGGTGGGAAGGACCTGGGCCTTGTCCGATACGTTGCTTCCTGGTGCAGTGGAGAAGCAAATCCGAGAAGGATTCCAGCGACTGGAGTGGCGGCATCAGTGCAGGAGGGGAAGTGGGATCTTTCTTGGGGTTTCCATTGCGGTGGAGAATGGTCGGATCTAGCTCGGTGGTGGCAAATAGGGAGGCATCATGGCAGCAAGGGGATATGGCAGGATCCAGTGGGGGAGATGAAGGATTGGGCATGCTGGAGGAGATGGGGCTTGGAGTTTGGCCGTGCGGTGGTGGGAGGCAGTCAGACGGTGGTGGGAAAAGGCCGATGACAGCGAGGAAGGAGGTCGAGGCATCGCACATGCGTTATGAAGGCAGGATGGATTTCTTGCCCTTGCTGCTCTAATTTTCTGGATGGGAAGGAAGTAGCGGAGTCGGTGGCGATGTCAGAGGTGCTGAGATGGACCTCAGCCGGCGATGATTGAAGCGTGTGGGGAGGCTGACGACTGATGATGGGATGACCTTGTTTGGAGGCAAACGAGTTGGCTGTTGGTTGGGTGATGAGGGGCTTTATTCTCAGACGGACTAGTGGGAGGAAAGAAAAAGGTTAGGGGAAGAGGAGAGAAGAAGAAACATAGAATAAGGGGAGAGAGAGAATGGTGGGGCTGGTGAGGGGGGGATCTGGATGGGAGGAAGGAGGTGGAGTCGGGAGGAAGGAAAAAATACCTTTATTCTCTGGCCCTGATGCCAAACTGATGGGGGACGGGATGCAGGAAGGGATCGTTGGCAAGCTTAAAAGTCACCAAGTATCAGGGCTTGCTTTGGGCCTTGTGAGAGGATGATGGTGTCCTAGACTAGATGATGGTGGTCGGCCAAGGGTACTTGGAGTGTGGGCAGCTAGGGTTTGTTTGGGAGAAGAAAGAAGGTTGGGCAATAGGGTTTGTAAGATAACTTGGGCCTCACACCCACTCCCTCATGGAGGTCGACGTTCAAAGAACGAAGGCAATATCAAGAAAACTCAATTTTCATTCATCAAAAGATTTGAATTATAAGGGGGAGGGGGTGGATATTTATGGATTCACCCAGGTCCCTGGACTCCTGATAGATTGGGACTACAAAACTTGAGGGCCAAGAAAACTCAAATCCCGTGGGCTTAGGCCGGGGTGCTGGGCTGGGGCGGCTTGGTTGGGGTGCCAACTTCATGGATTGGGGGCGCTCCCTTGTGGGGTTGGTGGCATGAAAGGGCCCAGGCACCTGGCAGGGGGGGCTTGAGTAGGGGCCCAGGTGCATGAAGTCCAACTCTGGTTGGGGGGGCTGGTGAATCTCCTGGTTTGGTGGCTCTCTTTTTGGTTTTAATTTGAATGAAAAATTACATAGACTTGATTGAACTTGACTGGACTGAAAATAATTGGACTTGACTAAGTGGACTCAACTGGATTCAGTTGTCTCACTTTATTATAGGACTCAATTGGCTCACTTTAGTACATGACTCAAGTGACACAGGACTAATGGACTACAGGACATAAAACAAAATATAATAGACTCTTGGGTCCCCATCACACCTGCTATCGGAGAGGCCATCGGGAAATAAAAAAACCTATTTTTTTTGGTGGGAAATTCATGCCGACTGTTTTCTTCCCATTGCAGCCCGTTGCCATTGTCTGCTTATCATTGCTAGCCACTATCTTCTGTCGCCTTCGTCCACTACATTGGAATGGGGAGAAGCACACTTCAAGTCCTAATCAGAGAAGTAATCGAGGATCTGGGATTCGACAAGAGTTCAGTTCGGACTTTGTTTGGCCGAGAAGGAAGGAGGCAGTGATCAGTCCATCAGATGTAGATCGGATGGTTGAGATTTCTCCTTATGATATATGGTCGATCTTAAGCTAGATTGACTCCAAATTTGACCAGGAGAAAGCCCTCGATGAGCTCTATAAAAGGATGACCCCGGGAAGCAGAAGGCATTAGCAATTCCACTAATAAATTTTATTTTATTTTTTTTCCTGTAATTAGTTTGGGTTTTGAGAGAGAGAGGGAATGAAATAAAGAAAAAGAGTTCTTTAGGGGAGGAGGTGCTATGACAGAGTCTTGAGTCTCTTAGAAGATGTATCTAGCAGTCATACTTGATTGAGGTATAGTCTTGTAGGGAAGTACAGGTTCTTGTACTTTAGTTTTGTATTTATTTTTATCTATGCAATTGAATAAAGCCTTGAATTTCTTTTAAACTCCTTTTATTTGATTCCCTACAATTAATTATTTAGATGGGATGGATCAGGATCCTAACATGATATGGTCCATGCTTAATATAGATAATTGATTCTAGAATTTTCATCCATTTATCTTGTTGGGGTCTTTTCAGCTTAATCGTTGGATAGCCTTTACTTGTCGGATGGGCCATAATCTTGACAAGATATGGTTCGTACTTGGCAAGATAGCTTATACTAGGGATGAGTTTGAAATATTCCAAAATAATTATGAATGTTGATCACTAAGATTAGAACATATGCATGACTTGTGTTTGTGATTACCTAGAAACCGAAAGACATCATTTTATCATATAAACCCCTCGATCTCATGTTTAATTTTAATTGATTAGTTTTAATTAAATTATTATCTCACTTTTAAAAATTTAAAAATTTATTTTTCTCTTTACTTTTTTTGTGAAATAATTGTCCTTTATTTCCGAGGATATGATCCCTACTCTGATGCGGGACATGATTTGTTCATGCTCTGATGCCAAGAATGATGCGGGAGGTGTAGGGATGCGAACATCAATATAATGAAATGCAGAATTTTATGGTGAGCAATGATTCTAAAAGCATGGCTTAACTCTTCCATAAGAGAATAAAAAGAGCACTGAAGCAAACTACGTAGAAGATAAAATCACTTTCCCATAGATTAGACCTATCTAAGCAATAAATTGATTGGACCTAATGGTTGAGAAACTATTTGAATTAGGACAAGTTCTTCCAAGAGTTCAGATCCAAGAGAGAGAAAAAAGGCTTGTTACTAGACAATGATCTCTCTTCCCTCAATAGTTGGATCACTCAACACTCTTAGATTGGGCGTCTGGATAAGAAGGCTTAATCTCTTGAATGTGTTGGCTTCCCATCAACGGTTCCAAGGCAAGGAGGACCTCTTCTTTGGCTCTGGGCACCCTGGGATCTTGCAAACAGATTAATCAGAGACCAAGGAAGAATAGGGAAAAGAAAAGAAAAGGAGATTAGCAAGAGAAGTAGAAGAGGATGCGGTGGAGCCTTGAAGACTAGAGAACTTGTTTGGGCCTCACACCCTTCTCCCTTATGGAGTGGCAATGCTTGAAGTAATGGAAGTAAAAAGAAATTTTTTCATTCATTCTTCAACATCCGCATTACAAGAGGAGGGGTATTTATCATTCATCCAAGCCTCTTTGAAATTTGAATTAGAGAGATTACATGCACTAATCAAGGAGGAATAAGTGGGATGCCTCATTTGAATTTGAATTTGAGTTTTCTTTCATTCTTTGGGCAGCAAAGGTGAAAAACCTTCCATGTTGGCGTGGAGATGAAAATGGGACGCCCCATTTGAATTTGAATTCAATGCATTGGGTGACAAGGGTAGGGGCCTTCCATGTTGGCGTGGAGAGTGAGATGGGGACCATCTTATGTGAAGGATGAGGTGGTGCAAGGAACGAGTTCTTTCTGGAGTATTTTCTTGCATGGAGAGTGAAGTGGCATCCTTTATCCAGTGGTCATGCTTCTTGGTCTTGACTTGGGTTTATGTTGGTTGTCCTTTTGAGTTAAACTTGGCTCAAATAAAATAAATTACAGGACATAAACTGAAGAAAGAACAAATTGACTCAAATATCTAAGTACAGGACATAAACTTAAGAAAAAACAAAACTGACAGGACCCAAAAGCTTAATTATCTGCAATCCATAATGAGCTCAGATTGGTTTGAATCGAATGTAGCCTCTTTTAGATCATGGTGCTTGCACCATACTCATTCTAGCTAGGTAGTGAGTTAGGTTTTATATTTGACCGCCTATGATAGCGATCAAATTTTGGCACCACTGTCGGGGATTTAGGCATGATTATTTTATAAAAAAAGTAATTTTATAAAGCATCCACTCAGGATGAAGGGAGTAATGATTGCATTGGTGTGGAGGGGGCATGCCCCTTTCGTTACCAATGCCGGATGCACCAGCATTTGGGTGGTCATGCTTCCATGCCATCCGGGTGTCGCCACGTCTTCTCTCCTTGAAAATGGTCATTAATGCCGCATCGGTTTCATGGGAGCTGCTTTGGGTTGGAAGTGCCGCTTTGGTATATGGCATCTCTTGGTAGGCTTGGTGCAAGACATGGCACACGTCTTCTACGGGCACGAGGCGATAGGACTTCAGGCCATTAAATAGGATCCATCTTCTTAGTCCTTAGAGATTCTTCAGGCACTGAAAAGATAAGATTTTTGCTCCAGAGCTACTCTCCCCCTTCCCCTTGGGTGAAGTCTTGAAAAGTTAGGCTCCCTTCCTTCTTTTCCCTCTTCTTTCTTCTTAAGTTGGGGGAGTGCCCTTGCTAGGGTCTCCAGGTCCCTGTACGACCTTTATCTTCATTCTTTATGCTGTAGGGATGAGGTTCAGCCTTAAGGATCTCTTGGAGATGTCTTGAAAGAGGGCTGCTATCGAGGAGCCTGAGGGGGAGCCCAGTGTGAAGGTTCGGGAGGGTGACACGGGGACTACGGAGGCGGTCAAGCTTGAGGTGGCCCCTGTCGGAGGGAGGAACCTGACTTCCTTTGGGTCGAGGAGATGGCCCGTCTGGAAAGGAGGGTGCAAACCCTCCAGACTCAACTGGAGGAGGAAAAGGATCGGGCCACAGTGGCAGTTGAGAGGGAGATGGTGGCTGCTGTGCTGGCGGAGATGGCCAAAAAGGAGGTGGCAGAGACCATCCCCAAGTTTATGGCATCCCAGGTCTTTAAGGATGTGGTCGCCGAGGCTGTCTTGGATTCCTTCCATCAAGGATTCAGGGACATCAAGAGGAAGGCCTTTCGCTTTTATGGGCTGAAAGGGCTAGACAACATCAGACCTTCCATTCTATTCCCTAGGTAGGAGGATGAGCCTTGCTTTGAGGAGGAGTCAGGGTCAGAGGAGGTTGAGGTTGAGGCGAGATCCGAGGCCTCCCCAAGTGCCTTACGGGAGGCGGGGGTTGCCCGTCGGTTTGGAAAGGAGCCGATGGTTGATGTTTAGATCTCCCTTTCCTTTTTGTGTTTGTAAGTCAAGGAGGGCCTTCGATTTGTTAGGGGCACCTCGCAGGGAATGTATAGGAAGCTTTTACCATATTAATGAAACCTCTTGGCTATCATTCCTCTTCTTTCTCTTCCTCCTTTTCTTTTCTTCTTTCTCTTCTCTTTTCTTCTTTTTTCTTTCATTTTTTTTTGTGTTTCCTGGTTGTGAGTCAAGCGGTAGATGGTGGGACTTGCTTGGAGCTCCCGTCTGACATCTCTGGACTATGAGCTAGGTGATGAAATTACTTGTCTCTGAGTGCTGGGCTTCATACATTTCTGGACTTGAAGTGTCAAGCTTCGGGAGTCTCTGGGATTTGGTGTGGGGTGCTGAGGCTCCGGGCTTGAGTGCGGGGGTTCGAAAGTTTCTCGACTTTGGTTCCGGGTGCTGTGGCTCCGAGCTTGAGTGGAGGGCTTCGAAAGTTTCCCAGCTTTGGTGCAGGGTGCTGCGGCTTCCAATTTGAGTGCGGGGCTTCGAAAGTTTTCCAGCTTTGGTGTGGGCTGCTGTGGCTCCTGGCTTGAGTATGGGGCTTCGGAAGTTTCCCGGCTTTGGTGCGGGGTGCTGTGGCTCCCGGCTTAAGTGCTGGGCTTCGAAAGTTTCTTGACTTTGGTGCTGGGTGCTGTGGCTCCCGGCTTGAGTGCAAGGCTTCGAAAGTTTCCCGGTTTTGGTGTGGGGTGCTGCAGTTCCTGGCTTGAAGTGGGGTGGATGAGTTCTTGTACAGGTGAAAAACAAGGTTTCACCAAAAAGAAACTTGAATTTATTATGGGAGAGCCTTAAGTTATTGGTGGTACATCCTTAAGTTGCTGGCATTCCATGTTCATGTGAAGCGGATGCCGTCGAGCCTGGCGAGATAGTAGGCTCCGCCTGGCAAGGCTTCGAACACCTGGTAAGGACCCTCCCAATTCGAGGAGAGTTTCCCTCTCTCCCTCGGTTGGGATGCTTCCCTTGCCTAAGCACGAGGTCGCCTGGGCAAAACACCTTGGGCCATATATGGGAGTTGTAATAGCATGCGACTTGCTATCGATAGGCCACCATTCGGAGTCGAGCTTTGTCCCTTGTCTCATCTAGCAAGTCTAGATTGAGAAGGAGGCATGCCGGGTTTTTGATTTCATCATATTCTCTATCCGAAGCATGGGCAGGCCGAGTTCCATTGGGATTACCTTTTCAATCCTGAAGATGAGGTTAAAGGGCGTGTCGCCAGTGGCCGTATTGGGAGTGGTGTGGTAGGCTCACAGCATGCTGGACAGCTCATCTACCCATCGGCCCTTGACTTTGTCTAGCCTCGTATGGAGCCCTTGCAAGATGGTGTGGTTAGTCACTTTGGCCTCCCCATTTGTTTGAGGATGAGCCACCAAGGTGAAGCGATGGCGGATGCTGAGATCGGAGCAAAATTCTTCGAAGGCCTGGTTGTGGAATTGCTTCCCGTTGTCGGTGATAACTATATGTGGGAGGCCATATCTATAGATTATGGATTTCCAGAAGAAAGACTGAACCTTCACCTCTGTTATTCGTGCTAGAGGTTCAGCCTCGACCCACTTGGTGAAGTAGTCGATGGCCACAATCAAGAACCTCTGTTGGTCGGACGCTGCAGGGAAGGGGCCTAGGATGTCCATTCCCCACTGGGCAAATGGCCACGGGGCTGATAGCTGAGAGATAGGGGATGCCGGCTGTCGCTGGTTGCATGCATGGTGTTGGCACTTGTCGCATTTCTTAATAAAGTCGGCTGCATCTTCCCGCATGGTTTTCTAGAAGTATCCCTACTGGATCGCCTTGTGGGCTAAGGCCCTGGCCCCCAAATGGTTGCTATAGATGCCTTTGTGTATCTCCTGGAGCACGTAAGCAGCTTTGAAGGGCTTCAGGCACTTTAGCAGGGGGTAGGAGTAGGACTTCCGGTAGAGCTGTCCATCCAAAATCATATAACGTGCGACCTTCTTCTTGAGAAGGCCAGCCTTTTTTCGGTCCTCTATCAGGGTGCCAGCGGTGATGTACTTAATATAGGGATCCAGCCAGCTGGCCTCGTTGGAGACTTGCTGGACCTCAGCTATAGTTTCGTAGCTGGGGGCCTCGAGATGTTCGATGAAAGTGCACCCCAACGAGGTCTCCGGCAGGGTGGCCAGCCTGGAAAGGATGTTAGCCAAGGCGTTCTCTGCTCGCGGGATATGGGAGATGTCGAAGTGCCAGAGGGTTGATGCATGAGAGCACACCCGGTCCAGGTACCTTACCATCATGGGGTTCGGTGCTTCATACTCGTCGAAGACTTGGCCTGCTACTTGCTGTGAGTCTGTGAAGACCTTTAGCCTCTTGATTCCTAGTTCGTGGGATATCTTCAGCCTCGCAAGGAGTGCTTCATATTCTACCTGGTTGTTGGTCGCCTTGAAGAGGAAACGTAGTGCGCATTCTGCAATGACCCCATCAGGACTGGCAAGGATAAGGCCAGCTCCACTTCCTCCTGCATTGGACGCGCCGTCCACATAGAGCATCCACGTCTCCTTCGTCGGGGTCGGGTCTTGCCCAAGCTCGGCATGTTGGTCTGCCTCCTCTGAACTTCCCTCATCCTAGGTGCATTCCACCATAAAATTGGCTAGAACCTGGGCCTTCTACACTTGCCGTGGGTGATAGGTGATGTCGAATTTGCTGAGCTTCAACGCCCACTTGGCCAAGCACCTAGAAGTGTCGGGATGACTCAGGATAGCCCTTAGGGGCTGATTAGTAATGATGGCGATGGGGTGCACTTGAAAGTAAGGCTTGAGATGCTGCGCAGACATTATTAGTACAAAAATAATTTTCTCGGGTTGGGTGTACTTGATTTTGGCATCACGGAGTAGCTTGCTGGTTAGTAGACTGGTTGCTGAGAGCCATCCTTGTCAACACAAACCAGCACGGAGCTAAATGCCTATGGTGAGACCGCTAGGTATAGGAGGAGCTCTTCTTCGAGCTCCGGCCTAGATAGTAGTGGTGGTGAGGCGAGGAGCTTTTTTAGTCCCTCGAACGCTTCTTGGCATTCTTCTGTCCAAGTGAAGTCATTCATCTTCTAGAGGACCTTGAAGAATGACTGGCAATAATCAGCAGAGCATAAGATGAAGCAGCTCAAAGCCACGATGTGCCCAATCAGATGCTGGACTTCCTTCTTGGAAATGGGATGCCTCATGTCTGTGATCGTCTGGATCTTCTCGGGGTTGGCCTCTATCTCTCTTTGGGTCACCATGAACTCCAAGAACTTTCTCGCCGCCACACCGAAGGCGTACTTGGTGGGGTTCAGCTTCATTTGATAGCGATGGAGGTTACTGAAAGCCTTTACCAAGTCGGTAATATGGTCCTCCTTCGGGCCACTCATGACCAGCATGTCATCCACGTACACTTGCATGTTGCTGCCGATCTGGTCCTTAAAGACCATGCTGACCAAGCACTGGTAGGTGGCCCCTGCATTCTTAAGATCGAAGGGCATCATCTTGTAACAATATATACCTCGATCAGTCACAAATGCTGTGCACTCCTCATCCTCCAGATGCATACAGATCTGATTATATCTAGAGAATGCATCCATGAAGCTGAGGTACTTGTGGCCTGAAGTCGCATCCACCAGCTGGTCAATCTTGGGGAGGGGGAAACTATCCTTTGGGTATGCCATGTTGAGGATGGTGTAGTTTACACAGACCCTCCACTTACTAGAGGCTTTCCTGACCATCACCACATTAACAAGCCAGTCATGATACCGTACCTCTCAGATGAAGCCCGCCGTGAGGAGTTTATTGACCTCCTCATTCTGGGATTAAGCTTTTTTTCTTCTACCGAACCGGGCGATGATTAGGGTCGACATTCAGCCTGTGAGTTATCACCTCCGGTGGGATGCCGGGCATGTCAACGACGGTCCAGGCAAAAACATCTACATTAGCCCATAGGAAACTAAGCATACGGGTTCTCTCTTCTTGAGTCAACAAAGCCCCGGCACGTATCATCTTCGAGGGATCCTCCTATAAAGAAAAAGATAACAGGGGTTTGACCGGCCTGCTCTTCAGTTCTGGTGCCGTCGGATTAGGCTGGTCTATGACAGGGCTAGAATTTGCTCCCCTTAGGCTTGGGATGATCTATCAACAGCACTGCACCGGCTGTTGGGACCTTCTAATCTCTCCGATCCCCCATGGGGTCGGGAACTAGACAAGGAGGCATTTCATGGAGATAGCAGCATCAAGCAGGTTGAGTCTCGGGCATCCCAAGATGGCATTGTAGGGTAAGGGGAGTTTACAACAATGAAGGTCACCAGCACGGTGCTTTGCTGGGGTGGTGTCCTAGTGTTTATTGGGAGCATAATTTCTCTCTTGACTCTGACTGAGTCTCTGGTGAAGCCTACTAGAGGCATGAACACCGGTCTTTTTTGGTCAGTGAACAAATTCATCCTTGCGAAGCATCGTAAAAAAGGATGTCCGAGGAGCTCCCACTATCTATCGTGATTCTTTTTACAGGATGTTTGGCTATTATCATTTTGATGATGACAGCATCATTATTTGGGTTGTCTACCCCAATTGACCCTTCTCCCTTGCAGGGGAGTACATCATCACTCTCCTCTCTCCCCTAGCCCTCTTTGGAGTTTTTCTTGTCCCCCAGGATATCATTCCTACCGGCTTCTCGGTGGGATGGTTATCGATGGTGAGGGGCCGAGGCCCTTCAGCTTGGGCTGCAGGGGGCACTCCTCCCTCCATATACTTATCGAGGTAGCTGCATTTGATCAGCTCTTCAATCTTCCTCTTCAGGTGACGGCATTCCTCTGTGTCATGGCTGTAGTCTCGGTGAAAATAGCAGTAGCAGGATTTGTCCCATCCAGCGGATGGCTTCAATGGTGGGGGTCGGTGCAGAAAATGCTCACCCTCGATCTCCACCAGGATTTTTGCTCTAGGGATGAGGAGAGGAGTGAAACTCTCTTCGTTGGCAAGGTCAGCCTTGGCCTTTGGCTCCAGTCACGGGACCCGCTCCATCCTTTGGGTCGAGTGGTTGGAGGTCTCCCCGATGGCCTGCATCTTCAGGGACCTCCCTTCCAGCTCTCTCCTGGTACGATCCGCCTCCTCGGCGTGGATGTACTTTTACACCCGGAGGAGGAACTCTGAGTACATCTTTGGGGGCTTCTTGTCAAGGGAGTAGGTGAAGCAAGAGGTTTGCAGCCCCCTCTTCAGGGCCAACATGGCGATGGACTCATCGAGGCTATATGTTGACTCTAGTCTTGATTTTGATGATTGACAAAATACTTAAGTATATATGAGTACTAATTATGTGTTTTAATATGTTCATCAGATCTTAGTACTCATCCATGTTGAATAAAGAAATACATATTTTTCGGTTAAAGAATATCCTTAAATTAATGGAAAATCAAGTTATAAAGACTTTGGAATATAAGGAAGAGTTGGAAGGACTTAAAGTTTGATTTTGAAGAAGTTTCAGTAAGTTTTAGTACTAGCACAAGCAAGTGTCGACACATGGAAACCAAGTATTGACACCTGAAAATCAAATATTGATACCTGCAAACTCCTGAGACTTTTGAAAATACAGAACTATGCATTTTGAAGGTTTTTGTGTCAAGTGTTGAGACCTACAAACCAAGTGTCGACACCTACAGACTCAAGTGTCGACTCACCAGTCTCAAGTGTCAACACTTGGAGTAACGGCTAGTTTTTCAAAAGCTGTAGAACTTCTCCAACTTGCTTCAAATGACCATATTTTCATTCCCAACGGTCATAAACGGTCATCTATGACTTGGAGAGCTATATAAACATCAAAAATCAAATGGAAAAGCAATCCTTTGGTGAGATCATTGAATATCCTTCAAGGATTCAAGAGTTGAATGGTTCAAGCCTTCAAGCTTCCAAGTTTCAAAGAGAGCATCCAAAGTTCACATCATCAAGCTACAATCAAAGGCTTCAACAATTTGAAGACAAGATCTTCATCAACAATCAAGGATTTCAAAGAGATATTTGCTTTATTTTAGAAAATTTTAATTGTACTCTTTTATATTGTTCTTACATTATTTACCTAAGATTTTTGGTTAGCCTTGGAAAACCAAAGAGGTTTTTGGTGAGCCTTGGAAAATCAATTAGGTTCTTGGTTAGCCCGCAAAACCAAGAGAGGTTGTTGGTGAGCCTCAAAACCAATTAGGTTCTTGATTAGCTCGCAAAACCAAGGAAGGTTTTGACTTGTAAGCCTTGAGAAAACAAGTCGGGTTTTGATTAGTGAGTCCAGAAAACTAATCGACTGTAATCTTGGTAATTATAGTGGAATTTCCAAGAGAAACTTGGGGAGTGGATGTAGGTGCCTTGGAGTGCACCGAACCACTATAAAACTTTGTGTTTATGTGATTGCTCTCTCTATTACTTGCTCTTTATTCCTTGCATTTAATTTACTATTATCCACTGCATATTCATTTTGAGCTTAATCACTTCAAGACCAGTACATAATTTCTTAAATTTTTGAACCCAATTCACCCCTCCTCTTGGGATGCATCATCTCTGGGCAACATTGTAGATCTCCAAGGTGATGGTCTTGAACCGAGACACGTAGTCCCGAAGGAGTTCCTAGTCCTACTGTCAGATCGAGAAGAGGCTATCGACCTCACACGGTGCCTTCCTGCAAGTGTCGAAGTGTGCCGCAAACTTCCTCTCCAGCTGAGGGAAGGAGTCTATACTCTCAAGTTCGAGTCTAGAAAACTAACCTGAGCGGCCTTTCATAGAGTGGCCGGGAAGGTGATGCAAAGGAAGGTGTTGGTGCCCCCCTGGACCCTCATGAGGGTCTTATAACTTTGCAGGTGGTCCAGGGGATCGGTCGTCTCGTCATAGGGTTCAACCTATGGCATACAAAACTGGCCGGGGATCGGCTCCTCTTGGACTTTCTTTGAAAAGTGTGGATGGGTGTCGTAACTTGTGGGCTCACTGAGAGAGCCTTGAACTTCAGCAAATTGACAGGCCAGATCTGCCAGCTTGCTCTCATGCTCCTCGAGGTGCCTTTCCGCTCAGCGATGGATGGCCTCGTCAATCGACCCCTCAATGGAGGACACCAGGGGTGAGGGAGGGCCGGAGCGGAGGAACTCATGCCTGAGTTCCCAGCCACGTCGGTGCTGCTGGTGCGAGGGTGAATAGTGGTTCGAGGCCGGGGAGTGGCTCCCCCGACCGGTCGGATCACACTATGGTCGCTTGCTACCCGCCTGGTGGGCCTCCTGAGTGGGGATGCTGCATGCAGTGTCCCCTCCCGGAAGGACCGCAGGCTGGTGTGGGGATCGGCTGTGTGAGCTACCAGAGTCCTTGGTTGCTGTCGTGTTTCCAGGGAGCGATGCTTCTGGTGGAGTTGATGCACTGCCACAGCCAGGAGCTAGACCTGGTGGGTGAGTGCGGTGTACTAGGTGTCCGTCGAAGGTGGCTGCGATGGAATGGGATGCTCCCCCTCCGGGCATTGGTCACCATAGTGAGGGGGGTCTCTCGCTCGACTAGTCGGGGCTTCACGGGCTCGCATAGTCACAATCAGACTGTGGGTGTCTGCACGATCTTTCTTGCTGTGGGAGTGACGATGCTTTCTTCCGGTCCCCCTTCTTGGCATGCCAATCTATTTCTGCCAAGATCATCATGGCCCATAGATTTGACACATCGGGTTCCTACCAGATGCTTGGCTTCCTGCCTTGTGGTTAGCTCGCTCACTCGCTCGGGGGTCCTGTAAGATAGAGGAAATCTTGGGCCTGGGATTTTGGTGAAGGCACTCCGACGATCAAGTCAGTGGGATGATCGAGAGGAACAGAAACCTCTATAGCGGAGAGCTTGGGGGACTCTCCGTGTTGAGAGGGTGATAAGAGAGAAGATAATGCCGAATTGAAAGAGTATCTATTATTTTTTCTTTCCCTTACCTTTACTTACCCTTTTGTGTGGGTCTTATATAGGTGAGTGGCTTTTTGTTGGCTTCTAGGTTCTCTCCTTCGAAGGAGGCTTTCCGTTGCTTGTTGTCGCCTCTTTGTCGGGCTGGTTCTGCACCTAAGCCTTGAGTTATAACGGGATGTTTCCCTTTTGGAGGAGGCCATCCGGGTACCACAGTGCCTAGGATCTAGGGCCTAGGATCCAGGTGTCTTGTCATGGAAGTCGTAGTCTCCTAGTCGTGCGATCATCGACGTGTCGGCATACTGCAAGGCTGGGAGCTTGGTATTACCCGGATCGTGCAGATCATGCGCACGGCGTGTCGCAGGGGGCCTGCGCCCATGGCAGGGCATTCATTACCTCTCGGAGGCTCTGCTTGATCAGGTATTTTCTCGTCTTCATTTTGAATTCCAGCCTCCCCTCTCTTTATGCCTTTAGCAGGAAACCATGCTCCTGCTGGTAGGTGGGTCCGCTTCGGAGGGTGGATTCAACCTCGATCGGGAGATGACCTCAGATGGGGGGCCTGCCCAATGGGCCCCGCCTCGGCTGGGAGCTACCTCGGCAGGATGGTCCGTTTTGGTAGCATGAGCTCGACCATGACCAAGAGCTGTCCTCAACCAAAGGGCTCGCCTTTGAGGGATGGACTCAACCTCGATCGGGAACTGACCTTAGACGGGGGGCCCACCCAATGAGCCCTGTCTCGGCTGGGAGCTGACCTCGATAGGGTGGTCCATTCTGAAAGTATAAGCTTGACCCCGACCGGGAGCTGACCTCAGACGGGAGGCCCACCCAATGAGCCATGGCTTGGCTGGGAGCTGACCTCGGTAGGATGGTTTGCCTTGGTTCTTCATCATGTAGCCTTGCCCAGGTGGTGGGTTTCTTGTCGTCGTGGCCATCCATAGGCTCCACGTCAATAGATGTCACCATATCAGTCTACAGGCTCCACGTTAGTGGATGTTGCCATATCAGGCAGAGTCTCAATAATAATGAAGAAGGAACCATTCCCCTTCTTTCAGCCCTTAAAACAATCTTTTTATACATAAAACCATAATGGGGAGATGAATGAGAGATAAAGAGGGAGTTTTTGGAGTCCCTTGGAATTCAAGGGTGTTACAAACCCTTGGGCTTCAGCAATTGATGAGATTAAAATCCTGAAATACGAAGCATTAAGTGCTATAACTCTTATAGCTATTAATGAAGCATTCTTGGATTTTTTAGCAAATCCCATTAGACGGGTCGACTCGCCATGAGTCAACTCGCCTTAGGTCAATTCATTTGGCAGTTTTGACAACTTCTTGTCAAATGAGTCCGGAACAGTTTGCAATCATTCCCAAGCCAACAAATCAAGAAGAAACCCCATGGTGTGTGACCCCATAGGTTCAAACACTAAACTGGTAGCATAGAAACATTTCCAGTACCAGCCAAAGTTGCCATCTAGCAATGACACCCGGCATCTGGATAAGGTCAAAGGTTGCAGAGCAACAAGAACCTGTCAAATATGGAATACCACTGAACTTATTCCTTTAACCTTCTAATATTTTGGATGGGTTAGGGTTAAGCTGCCCAACCCTAATCAGTCCATCTCAATATGTTTCAAACAAAGAATCCCTGTAACTCCTTACAAGGAATGCCCTGGCCAAGGTCTTTTTTAATTGAGGCATATTAAGCATTCAATCCAAACCTTTTGGAGAGGTCAATCCTATCTTGATCTTGCTACCGCTACATAAGTGCTTGATTGTACCCAGCAACCTTCCATCATCGGATTAGAAATCCGGGTAGTCTAGCACCTAAGCACAGTGAGTTGCTTGCAAGTTGCCATAGAGATCTCAAGTTAGAGGAATAATCCATGTCCACATTCTAATGCAAAACTTTTTTTTGGCAGAAAGAGAATCTCACATGAGAGTCATGCTTAGTGAAGTGTCGAACACAACACCTGATATCATATCAGCATCTCCATGCTATTTGGTTAAGAGAACAACCAACAGACATGACATCAATGACCTACTGTCGATACACCATCATCTTAAAATAGCGTATCCTTTGGTCACGAACTAGTTCATGAACTATATGATGTATCCTCTCTACATCGCATACAAGGTAGCTCAAAGGACATCATCACACAAGAGTTCAATTAGGAAGATGACATGTGATGAACAACCAGAATAAACTTTTTATTCAATTCAATATTTCATATACATATTCATGAGTCACACAACCATCTACAACCTAGACGATTGGCTTTGAAACACACATTTCCCAACATATACAACCAAAGAGACTAACTTGGATAATTTGACTAAGGAAAAAACTTATGAAGAGAAATGAGAAAGGAGGGACGAATCACTTCCATCATCACCCAACTTACCTATAGTCCCATTCCCAAGAACCCTAGAATCGTCCATTATTTTTAATGGGAAGGGAGAACAAAGAAGTGCAATGATAGAATTAATTGAAACTTCCTAAGGATCACAAATATATAATATATAAGAGGAAGCCATATATAAAAGTCTCCTTCATGATTCGTTAAACCCTAATCTGGCTCACTTTGAGGTAGACGATCTTAATATAGAGGGATGTACCCTAGAGATGAATGACCTAGTAGAAATACCCTATCCCAATATTACCCCACTTGGGATTAAGCAATATGAGCCATCATCCAAACCCCTAATAGCTCCCTTATTAGATTCACGACCAGATTCAGAATTGAAGCCACTTCCTGCCGTATCTATTGATACCTTATAGGTAATATATAATCCGGAAGCCCAAATTGTAGGTATTCTAAAAGCATATAAAGAAGCTGTTGGATGGGACATTGTACATATGGTGGATAACGAAGTTAAAATTTTAATAATTGATTTCTCTATGTTTGCCACTACTTTTGAGAACTGCCTCCAAAATTTATCTGTAGTGTTGAAATGATATATGGAGACAGAGTTGATATTGATTTAGAAAAAGTGCCAAGTTATAAATCAGAAATGGCTTGTGCTAAGATCTAAATTATTAGTTGAACCCCTTATGATTCTGGTTGAACCTTTGCCTATGAAGGAAGAGACATCAAACAGGGATCCTGAAGCACTCCCTTGGCACATCAATTACATAGATCTACATCCCTTAGAACCCCAGCTAGTACTGAAGTTACACCTAGATCTAATTATAAAGAAAGAACTGTTAGCTATCAGGGCTACAAGCCACTTAATGGTCCCATGTAGGAAATATTTTGAAGTTGAACCCGAATCATGTGGGGAATTATAAACCCATGTCAAGATTCCAGCAAAAATAGGACGAGAACTCTAAGAGGTCTAGCTGAAGATGTTAAACTTAGTCTTATTGAGAGGCAACCAAATTTTTTTTTAATTTTTATTTTAGTAATTTTTGTTTTTATAGGAATAATGGACCACTCTTTGTATATGCACCTGGCAATTCACGATGCATATCTAGTCTAGGTTGTACCTCTCCTTGTTTTACTTTCATGTCCCAATCTTTTCTTACTCCATTGAGGATAATGAAAATTAAGTTAGGGGGTAGGAAAAATCTTTTAAAAAATTTTGGAAAAACTTTGAAAAAATTATGAAATTTTCTTTTGATAAATCATGTACCATGAAAGAAATTCTTGAGCTAAATAGACTAAGAAAAGGATAATAGAGTTATAAAGTATTTGCTAATTAGTATAGCGAGTCAAAGAGTAAACTAGCTGGTCAAATTTTTAGCGACCTATTTAGATCATCGAAAGGCTATTAGCACTGCCATCATACATGCACACTGATGATATAAAGTAGGTATTAGTTGTAAGGTCAATTAAAAATTTAATTATTATAAAAAAAATGATAATTAATATACACCCTCCATTTAACGAAATTTGAGGAAAAAGCTATCTGCCTGAAAATAACAAAAAAAGAAAAAAAAAAGAGAAAAGAAAAAGGAGGCAAGTTCTAAAATTGGTTTTCCACTGAGTAACCGAGCACCTTCACCTATGTAAGCGTTGTTGTTTGCATCAAAAAGTGGACAGTGTGGAGACATTGCCAAATGAAAAAAAGGAAAAGAAAGAAATAAAGAAAAACTCAGGTGGTGTGAAAGCTACCTCAATTCATGTGCTTAATTTGAGGGGTGTATAAAAAAATTGACCTAAAGTAGGTGATAAGTGAAGATATAATTATTTTTTACACTCTAGCACTAAAATACTAAGTTAGCCATCATAAATACAAGTGCTGTAGATCTTTGGATGAAGTCTAAGAAAGTTTCTAATAATTTTGACTATGAAATTTACTTCAGAAACTCAATATTTAGTTAATGATAAGCCTAGATCTAAAGGAGAATCTTAATGACATATGGTTATAAAATCAACACTTATATTTTAATTGCATTGCAATGGACTAGCAATGATTAAATTAGGTGGTGTGATAAGATTATTAAATATCCAAATTTAAATATTTAAATAAATATTAACTAATCTATATTTATTAAAATTGATACTTTTTATTAGAGTTTTGTAGAAAAGGAGTCCATTGATGAAAAGAGTTCGATTTTTGGAGTCCAACAATGCAAACAATATTTAAATCATAGTCTAAATGGGCCTGAAATCAAAGTTTGAAATATTTTAAAGAAATAGCATGTATTTGAAAGTAGTTGGTCCATCATGGACCGGCCGTTGGGTTTATGAAACAAGGATTGGTCCACCAATAGCCATTACAACTAGTCCACAAACCTGTTTCATGGACCAACTCTTTTGTTTCAACCCGCAGACCACCGAAGATGTCCCCTGCCATCCCCCGTGCTCCTTGAGAGCCACTTACCACCGGAGAGGCCACCGAGAAATAAAAAAAAACCTATTTTTTTTCTGGTGGGAAATTCATGTTGGCTGTTTTCTTTCCATTATCGTCGTCTGCCTATCATCGCTGGCTACTGTCTTCCGTCGCCTCTATCTATTGCATTGGAAAGGGGAGAAGCACACTTCAAGTCCTAATCGAAGAAGAAATTGGGGATCTAAGATTTGGCAAGAGTCCAGTTCGGACTTTGTTTGCCTAAGAAGGAAGGAGGCAGCGATCAATCCATCAAGATACAGATCGAATGGCTGAGATTTTTTCTCATGATATATGGCTGATCTTAAGCCTGATTGACTTCAAATTTGACTGAAAAAAAGCCCTCAATGAGCTCTATAAAAGGAGGACCCCGGGAAGTAGAAGGCATCATCAATTCTACCAAAAAGTTTTTTTTTTTTTTTTATTGTAATTAGTTTAGGTTTTGAGAGAGAGAGAGAAATAAAGAAAAAGAGTTCTTCAGGAAAGGAAGTGCTATGATAGAGCCTCGAGTCTTCAAGAAGATGTATCTAGGAGCCATGCTCGATTGAGATGCAGTCTGTAGGGAAGTACAGGTTCTCGTACTTTAGTTTTGTATTTGTTTTTATCTATGCAATTGAATAAAGCCTTGAATTTCTTTTAAACTCCTTTTATTTGATTTCCTAAAATTAATTATTTAGATGGGATGGATCATGATCCTAATACGATATGGTCCATACTCAATATAGATAATTGTAACTAGGATTTTCATCCAGTTATCTTATTGGGGTCTTCTCAACTCAATCATTGGATAGCCTATACTTGTGGGACGGGCCATGATCTTGACAAGATATGGTACTCAGCGAGATAGCTTATGCTAGGGATGAGTTTGAAAGATTCTAAAATAATTTTGGATTTTGATTGCTTAGGTTAGAACATATGCATGACTTGTATTTGTGATTACCTAGAAATTTGAAGACTTCTTTTTATCATATAAACCCCTCGATCTCATATTTAATTTTAATTGATTAGTTTTAATTAAATTATTATATTACTTTTTAAAATATAAATATTTATTTTTCTCTTTACTTTTTTCATGAAATAATTATTCTTGGTCCCCAAGGATATGATCCCTACTCACCCTAGCTATAGTAGTGAGTTAGGTTTTTTTTTGACCGGCTATGATAGTGATCACAGAGTCACCTTTTTCTGGACTATAATGTCTCTCATAAAGTTGTACTTAATATCAATATATTTAGTTTTGTAGTGATACTTGGGATCCTTCGTAAAGGTAATGGCTACTTGACTATCGTAATGTATAGTCACTAGACTCCCACTATCACTTAGGAATCCCAAATGCCCAACCAGATGGTTTCCTGTACTACTCCTAAACAAGCCACAAATTCAACTTCCATTATAAACAATGATATACTAGTTTGCTTCTTGCTACTCCATGAGATGGCTCCTTTGTTGAGCAAGAATGCATATCCTAACATGGATTTACACTCATCTCGATCTCCACCCAAATCAGCATCTGTAAAACCCTCTAAGCATAAATTATTTTCTTGATAGCAAAGGGAATAATTCACAGTGTTTTTCAAATATCTCAAGATCCTCCTAATAGCCTTTCAATAATCTGATCCTAGATTAGATTGATATTAGCTGACTAGACTCACTGCATAACATATGTCAAGCCTTGTACACATCATAGTATACATAAGGCTGCCAACCATACTAAAATTTTAAACTTTGGTTATTTTGTTTTTTTCTTATGAAGTCTTTGGACATATCTTAATACTTAAGTTTTTGCTTTTTGGTATAGGAGTATCAAATGGGTTACAATTGTCCATATGAAAATGTTCAAGGATTTTCTTTATATACATTTCTTGTGATAAAGCCACAAGATTTCTTGAATGATCTCTATAGGTTTTTATACCAAGTACATAGCTTGCTTCACCTATGCCCTTTATTTCAAATTTTGAAGATAACTATTCCTTTATAGCAATGACATATTCCTTATCATTCCCAGCTAGTAAATTATCATCCATATAGAGTGATGATATTACAAACTTTCCTTGTGAATGTTTAACATACATACACTAATCTTCATCTATTATTGTAAAATCATATGAAATTATTACTACATAAAATCTCAAATTCTATTATCTAGATACTTGCTTTAGCGTATATATAGATTTCTTGAGCTTACATATTGATACATCCAGAAATGGTCAAACCCATGTGGATTTGTGGCTTGACACCTCATCTGCTAGCCCAGTACATGAAACGGGTCCTTCAGATATAGATAGGTGGTCTCAGAGATCATGCATGGAAACCTGGGTGCCTCCTCCTATAGAGCGGCAGGGAATCTTATACCATGACTTTCTGATGCTGGCCATTACCCATTAATGCAAATACCCTATGGAAATATGCCTACAATGAAGATAAGCTTCGCACAGTCTCTAGCCACTCCTCCAGGGGAATGCGCTTTGCAACATTGACCACCACTCCCTATACTATATAACATCTCTTAGACATCGATACTCCGTATACCTCATCTATAAAATATGTTCCTCGGATTCTTCAAATAAGTTCTTTTTTTCACAAGGCTTTCCTCCAAGTAAGTTTCTTTGAAGGTCCTAAGCCCTCTAAGAATCTCGACGGTTCTCTCAGAGCCACCCAAAAACTCCAGATTGCTATTCGAGTTAAGGCTAGGGCCACCTTGCCTTGCCTAAACCTCTCTCTCTCTCTCTCTCTCTCTCTCTCTCTCTTGTGCCTTGCTAATGCCACTTCCATTGCTTGCCTACTTCGATTGCCTCGCCCATTCCACTACCTCGCTCGCTTCCACTCCATCTCATTCTCACTCCATCACCACACCATCTACCTAAATTGATGAGGTACGGACTCTAACTAATAATGGATGACATGCAAGGGATGAACATGAAGACAAACCAAATTAAAGAAAATAATAATTTTTTTTTATTTTAATTTTGGTTTAGTTTCCAAAAATAGCCAAGACTAGGTTAGGATTTCATGTAACAGTTAGAACCTACCCACATGCTAGAAACTATCAAAGAAATAAAGAAAAACAGATCCTAGGGTTAAGAAACACCTATACGACATGCTTCAAATTCAATAAAATAGACTAAAAGAGAAGGGAAGGGGTCTACATACCTAGAAATGACTTACTTGATGTCGTAGAAAAGATCCCTCCACTCAAATTGGCACCTGGATGACGAAGCAGCTTCCCCATGGATCAGTCAACATTTTATCAGATGGTTTCGAGGGCAAGGAAGACTTCATCCAAGGCTTGTTTCTCCTGAGGGATATTGCAAACGTCAAAGGTTAGTATTGAAGATGATAGGAAAAATAAGAAATAGGTAGTTGGAAGAGAAAAGAAGGCTGGGGCACAGGGGATGGATGCTTGGCCAGTTTGATGGAGGACGCCTAGCTTGGAGGGGCTGCCTGGAGATGTGGGGCACCTTGGAGTTGAAGAAGACCTGGGGGCCTAGATGAGAGATGGGAGGGGTGGCCTAGATGGGAGATGGGAGGGGTGGCCTAGATGGAAGATGGGAGGGGGCGGCCTAGTTGAAAAAATGGATGGGGTGTCCTAGGTTTGATTGATATGAGGGTGGCCTAAAAGTTGAAGATGGAGGCTAGGGTTTGAAGATGGAATGCTGCTAGGGTTAGTAAGAGGATTAGGGCTTGAAAGATAAATGGGCCTCACACCCACTTCTTCACGAAGGTCGATGTTCACAAGGAACAAAGGCAAATAAGAAATAACTCAGGTTTTCATTCAATAAATAATAAATTTTACAAGGGAGAGGGGGCAGATATTTATAGATTCACCCAGGTCCTTGGACTTCTAGATAGACTGGAATTACAAAGCTTGAGGGCCAAGAAAACTAGTTCCCTGTTGGACTAGGATTTAAAAACTTGAGGGCCAAGAAACTCTCTTGGGCTTGGGCAGCAACTTCATGGTCTTGGGCAGCCTCTTAGTGGGCTGGGGTGCATGAACTCCAGGGGCATGGGCTGATCTGGGATGCCAACATTCTTGGGCTTGAGGGGCGCCAGTTGGTTGTGGACCTGGAAGGGGTGTTGGGCTGGGGAGGGTGCCAACTGAAGGGGGCGCCCACTTACTGGGCTTGGCAGCATGAAAGGGCCCATTCTTAGGGTGCCAATGCTGGGAGGGGCCTAAGTAGAGGCCCTGGTGCATGAAGCTCCTCTCTGATGGGGGGGCATGGTGAATCTCTTGGTTTGGTGACTCTCTTCTTGACTAAATTTGAATGAAAACCAAAATTTATAGGACTCAAACTAGGCTTAATTGATAGGACTCAAAATAGGCCTAACAAAAGGACTTTGATTGACTTGGTGAACCAAACTGGCTCACTTTATTACAAGATTTAATGGACTCAACAAAAAGATAGACTACCCAACACATGAATTAGAGAATAAAATTGGATCCTTGGAATTCTTGTCTGCTCCTGATGTCCCCATCAATTCTCCCGGGATGGGAGGAAATCGATCCTATCGAGTAAAAAGTCAATTTGGCTCTGGTGGGTCCGGGTTGAGGCATTGTAGATCCTCTCAAGTGATCCATGAATCCTCAAATCTTGGTTGACCTTGCCAACCAATCAAGTGATGTAGTAGCCTTTGATTTGGGTACTAATGGCTTGGTCATCCAGGATACGCTCAATCATTTTCCTTTCCCAAGTTAATTTAGTGGACACTCAGGGATGGGTTCACTCTTAAAGAAAGGATCAAGCTCAGTAGGCTCACTGGGTATCATTGTTGGCTCCTAATACCTAACTAAGTCTGAGATATTGAAGGTTGAGCTTAATGCCTAATTTGGGTGGTAACTTAGGCACTAGGTCCAACTTTCTTTATTACTTTGATGGATCTAGCTCTATAGGCAAGGAACCTAATCAGTACAAAATCTCCTTAGCAAACTTTGACTTTTTTTAGGAATTAACCATGTTGTTTTACAAATCATTGATCACATTAGTCGTATGATTAATTCCTCATGCAGATCTCTAATCATGCAGTGCAAATGACTCAGACTAACACCTCATGCAAGCAAATGACTCAGACTAACACCTCATGCAAGCAAATGACTTATACCAATACCTAATGGACTACGGACTTGACTAAACCCTAAACTACAACTGGGTTTGACCCTTGGTCGATGGATGACATGCAGATGAAAACTTGGCATGCACTCCTAACAGATTCCATAGGATCCTCCAGAAATAGGATGCAAACCTAACATGCTCAATGAATGTATGCAAAATGCTAAACTCTACAAATGCAATCGAATAGTTAAAGAAACATAAGAAACTTCAAGAAAGGACAGAAAATAAGAGGTAGATTCAGGGTTAGCCTGGTAGGGTGGGAAATAAGGAGAGGGTTTGGGGTCAATCGGATATAGTAGGATATAAGAAGAGGTTTTAGGGATTACTCATAGACTAATGAGGTTGACCTTACGGGTTGATGTACATCTACAGGGTCTGCCTTATGGAAGAATGGGTCATTAATTTTAGGAAAGAGATCTTCAATTAGGATCAAAGAAGTGACTTTACCTTGAGGGTATCGGATTAAAGAAATCATGTCCTCAATTAGTTCCTCGGGTTCTTGAATTTTAGGACTGGGTTCTACGATTGGGTTCTCTTCTAATGTCTTCTCAGGTAAAGTTCTAGCAGCAGTATCATGGTTCTCTTCCTCTAACTGTTCTTCCACTATAGCTTCAGTCTAGGTATTCCCTAGGTCAACTAATTCTAGGTCTTCCATACGTGTTTCCTCTTCTCCTTCATATTCATCTATTAGGTCTGTTCCTACTTCATACACTTCTTCAATGTTATCCTTAGGAACAACTGGGGTAGTAGGGATAGGTTGGCTAAGGGGAACTGATGGGGACATCAGCCTACATGAATCTCGAAGCAGCATGAATCTTGGAGCAGCACGAATCCTGGAGTAGCATGAATTTCGATGCATATCCAATACTAGAATAAATTAGTTTAGAATTTATCTTTATCAATTGTTTTGAAATTTGATTTAGGATTAGTTTGGTTAGGATTGAGTTATCTAGTATGGATAGACCTTATCTTGTATTTGAATTTGAACCTATATCTATTCAAATTCAAACGAGGGTTAGGAAAGGTCTATAAATACCACCCCTAGTCCTTTGTAAAAAAGAAGGTTAATGAATATGAGTTTTTAGAGAAGAGTGATTCTTCTTTTGCTCCGTGATGGAGAGGGTGAGAGGCCCAAGCATGGTTGCTCCGAGAGGGAGTGGGTGCGAGGCCTGGGTGAGATGCCCAACCATGATCGCTTCATGAAGGAGAGCACAAGAGGTGCAACCCCAGGACATGGTGCGAGGCCATGTCTAGTTATCCCCTTCCTATATTCCATCTTCTTTATCCCCTATGTTCTTTGAGATTCATCCTAACGGCTCCATTAGTGAGGTGGGTGGGATGCCCTAGAGGTGAGAGATCTCTCTGTGAGTATGAGTCCCAAAGTACATGAGAGTCCCAACCCCTACCTCCATCGCCATTGTTCCTTTGCCACCTCCCTACCAAAAAAAAAAAAAAAGGATATCCTAATCTTTGATGACTTCTCAGCTCACCGACGATCCTTTCCCTGATCCCGTCCCCCATCAAGAACTTAGCTAGGTCCTGGTTTCTGATTAGGGGCACTAATCCTAGTTGGTTCAGATTGACTAAGGAAAAGTGGACTAATACTTGGCTCATAGTTAGGGGCACTAATCTTATGAGGTTCAGGTCGACTAAAGAGAACCTGACTAATACTTGGCTGATACCTGGGGGTACTAATCCTATTGGGCTCAGGTCCATAGGTGTTGACTCTATTATTGATTTTGATGATTAACAAAATACTTAAGTATAATTGAGTATTAACAGTTTGCTAAAGTGTATTTTTATTAAGAAAAATGTACTCATCAAGTTAGTCAAATTGAATTGCTTGTCAAATGATTGAAGAAGCCCTTTCCATGGATGAAACATCGATGTTTAATGAACTTAAGTATCTAAGATTTGCTTGAAAGGAATTAAAGAGTCTAGTTGAAAAAGGATTCAGCAGAGTGTCAATCATTTTTGAAGATGTTTCAGCAAGTGTTGACTCACAGTTCAAGTGTCGACTCATGACAGTGCAAGTGTCGACTCAAGTCGGCATGTAGAAAGAAGTTTCAGTTGGCATGCTTGAAGTATCGACTCATGCCATTCAAGTGTCGACTCAAGGTGTCAACTCAAAGATCAACTCAAAGCCAAAGACAAATTTTTTACAGAGCATGCTGAAATTCAAGACTCATCTCAAGTGTCGACTCACCAGATGAAGTGTCAACTCATCTGAGATTTCCAGAGAGCCTCAAAGCTAAATTTTGAACTAAGTGTCGACTCATGGGACTTAAGTGTCGACCCTAAATTTCGACTCATAGGACTGAAGTGTCAACACTTGGAGTTCTCGGAACAGTAACGACTAGTTTTTCAAATACAAAACTTGGCCCTTTTAGCTCCCAACGGCTAGTTTCTCGTGTCTAACGGTCATAAATCGACTTTTAGGCCTTAGGATGGTATTTAAGTGGATTAAATTCAAATGGAACACAACAAGAAACAACAAGAAAGAAGAGAGAAGTGAAAAAGGAAGAAAAGAAATGGTGGGGGCACCAGGATCAGACACAGATTACTGGGCCCTATCTGGTTTACTTAGCCATGTGTCCAATTTTGTAATCCAGTAATATTGAGTCCTATAATAAGTTGAGGCTAGTTGATTTATCTTAATCCTAGCCCAGTCTTTGAGTCCTATACCTCAGTATTAGTCCCATACCAGTCCAATTTTGTACAAGAGAAGATGATACCCTATTTTGGAGTTCTATCAGGCCTCATCCAGGAGCCAGAGGCCTTCACATCAGTTAATTGGACCTTGTTTGCCACCCTAGGGTCCAAGATTCCTTCCAGATGTCTTGATACCCTCTAGATGCTAGAGTATATTCCCAGACCAGGGCACCCCATGATTTACTACAAGAAAAATCAGGTTTAGCAACCAATTTTTCAGTTGCTAATAATTGAAAATCAGTTGCTAAATTAATTTACAACCAATTTTGCAACCGAAATTAGTTGGTTGCAAAAGTATAGGTTGCTAAAATTTGTGATCGATTTTTTTCGGTTACAAAATTTAGCAACCGATTTAGCAACCGAATTTGACATATTTTTTTTGAAAAAAATTCAGAAAAATAAAAAAAAATCGGTTGCTAAATCAGTTGCTAAAAAAAAATTCTGAAAATTTTTTAAAAAAATTGGTTGCTAAATCGGTTGCTAAAACTTTTTTTTGAAAAATAAAAAAAAATCGATTGCTAAAAAAAAATCTTGAAAAATAAAAAAAAACCGGTTGCTAAAAAAAATTCAAAAAAAAAATCGATTGCTAAAAAAATTAAAAAAAAATTGATTGCTAAAAAAAATCCTAAAAAATAAAAAAAAATCGGTTGCTAAATCGATTGCTAATAAAAAAAATCAAAAAAATAAAAAAAATCGGTTACTAAAAAAAAAATTCAGAAAAAAAAAAAATCGGTTGCTAAAAAAAATACTGAAAAATAAAAAAAAATCGATTGCTAAATAAAATTTTTGAAAATTTTTAAAAAAAATCGGTTACAAAATCGGTTGCTAAAAAATAAAATTTTAAAAAAAAATTTAAAAAAATTATATAAATGTAATTTATGAAATAAAGATATATATATCCTAACGAACAACATAATATAGAATTTAAATCAAGCTTTCTCATTTCAAGTGCCTAAATTATCATGCTGACAGTGACAAAAGACACTCAAAAAAACTCACATACAAGTTCAGTATTAGAATGAGCATGGACAACTGTAAATACCAGAAAATGGAAATGGTATGACTAATCTGACTGACAAATTAAAATAAAAGTTATGGTCTATTTCAGTGAATAATCTTATCTCAAGTACTAAAAAATGCCACTGCAACAAACATAAGTTTAATCAACAGATAGAATCAATGCTATTTGATGCCAACTGACCATAACAGAAAATTAAATGAGAATAATAAAAATCTATGTATGAGTGAGTGAACAATATAAGGCCAGTGAACAATGGATGTCTCAGGTTTTAAAACCTTACCTTTAGTGAACAATATAAGGCCAGTGATTCAAAATGTATAGAACTTAACAAAGTGCATTTAATGATCGTACCAATACAATGACGTACACCACAATCACTTAAGCAAATAGTGACCGCTTAAGAACTCACAACCAAATGATACATGGCACATAGAAAAATTAATCCACAATAATATTCTAAATATTGCAATAGTCACCACCGAGACCAGTCAATAAGAAATTACCTTTTGATTCATCAAGAAACCCGATGCGAACCTTCTCCTCATCATTTCCACCTGAAAGAAAAAAAAAAAAATCACCAATTTCGCAGAAGATTATAACAGTAACAACACATACATGAGAAATAATCTGAATAAATATTTAGACAAGCAAAGTTAGATCTTCCACATAACATGAACAGATAAGATACCCAAACTAAGCTCGGGAAAAAAAAACAAACATAAAAATCATGATAGTTGCGCAGAACTATAGATTCAGATCATTCATACATCTGGTTAAAAAAAGGGAAAGATTTTCCTCTTGACATCGATCTCAGAGTACCTTCTAGCAAGTAGAGATTTGTTTGGTTAAAAGAGGAGAGACATTTGCTTTTGCTAGAATATTTGAAACGAACCGATTTTGGAACCAATGATTCATCAAAAAAAATCCTTTAAAAGATATAATCAGAATAATCGCAATGCTAGAAATACTGGAAACTAAAAGAACGAGAGAAATTCAGCATCAGATGCTTCTAAAATCCATAAGAGAACCGTCTTCCGATCTGAATCACGAATAAAAATACCCAATTGATATCATCGAATCACCGAACCAGATGCCCAAAATGCTGCCGCAATAGAGCATCAAAAGAGCACAACATACCTTTCCCGGCCTACTCCTCCTCGGCCGGCTTCGAGACGATGAGATCCTTTGGCATATTCATCTTCCCTTCCGCCATCCCAACCGGACCCAGTCGCCGAGCACAGACCCAGTCAGCAAACACAGATATCTAAGGCCGCCCCCTAACTTAGGGCTCCCAACCCAGAGAAAAACCTCCAAATTCGAGCGATGGGAGGCCTCGGGGAGGGATTTCGAGCGCAAAACGAGCTCGATCAATGAGAAGTTGTCTCAAGGCTTAGGGTTTTGATATTTTAGAGAGAGGGGCGGAAGAGTGAAACAGAGAGCGGCCTTTTGGTGAGAGAACGAAAGCAGCGCTAGCTGCTGGACGAACTATCACTTTTTGGAAATCCACGCGATTAAAGGATGCAAAACGCTTTATAGCGATCAATACTTGCCAATGACCTTGGCTAGGGTTTGGATGTAGCAGTCGACCATCTGCTGCTTAGTGGCGCCCTCCCCGCCTGGCTTGTCCATGATGATGAGCCAGTGCTCGTAGTCGCAACCAGGGAACAACGGTGCCATCTCCGTCGGTGGCCGATCGCTGAACCCACCGCTCGACCCGAAGTTCAGCGGTGAGTAAGCCGAGTCACCGGCCCGTCGGGCCATGCACCGAACCGAGTTGATCCAGACCGCTCCCAGTCGGACCGCCGCAAGGGAAAGGCCGGGAGGAGACCGGCGGCGCCCAAGGAGGCCGGCAGCGTAGGGGGAGGAAGCGAGGAAGCGCTTGGAGAGGGAGGCGGCGATGGGAGAGCGGGAGGGGATTTAATCGAAGAAATGAAAGGAGAAAAATTAGGGCAGTGGAAGGAGGGTATTTAAGCATTTTTTTTGCGACCAATTTTTCGGTCGCGAATTTTTTAAAAAATTAAAATTTTAAAAAAATTAAATTTAAAAAAAAAATTGCAACCGAAAAATTCGGTTGCAAAATTTATAAATAATAAAATTAAATTTTAAAAAAAATTGCAACCAAATTTTTCGGTTGCAAAATTCATAAATAATAAAATTAAATTTAAAAAAAATTTGCAACTGAAAAATTAGGTTGAAAAATTTATAAATAATAAAATTAAATTTTAAAAAAAAATTGCAATCGAAAAATTCGGTTGCAAAATTCATAAATAATAAAATTAAATTTAAAAAAAATTGCAACCAAAAAATTCAGTACCAAAATTTATAAATAATAAAATTAAATTAAAAAAAATACTTGCAACCAAAAATTTCGGTTGCAAAATTCATAAATAATAAAATTAAATTTAAAAAAAAATTGCAACCAAAAATTCGATTGCAAAATTCATAAATAATAAAATTAAATTTTAAAAAAAAACTGCAACTAAAAATTCGGTTGCAAAATTCATAAATAATAAAATTAAATTTTAAAAAAATTTGCAACTGAATTTTTCATTTGCAAAATTCATAAATAATAAAATTAAATTTAAAAAAAATTTGCAATTGAAAAATTCAGTTGCAAAATTCATAAATAATAAAATTAAATTTAAAAAAGAATTTGCAACTGAAAAAATTGGTTGCAAAATTCAAAAATAATAAAATTAAATTTTAAAAAAATTTTGCAACCAAATTTTTTGGTTGCAAAATTTTTAAAAAATAATTAAAAAAAATAAAATTAATTTCTGTTTCAGTTGCAAAATCGATTGCAAAATGAAAATTTTGCAACTGAATTTGCAACTGATTTAAATCAGTTGCTAAATAATTCAGAAAATATATTGGTGGCAAAATCGATCACAAATATTTTAAAAAAATTCGGTTGCAAAATTGGTTGCAAAATCGGTCACAAATATAACCAAAAAAATCGGTTGCAGAATTGGTTGCTAAAACTAGTTTTTCTTGTAGTGATTCTAGGAATATGCTAGCACCCCAGCTAAGAGATTCCTAGACCAGGAGTCAAGCCCATGCACCCCATAACCAAGATGCTCAGAATATACCTGATACCAGGCAACCCCAGCTTTCAGGGCCTAAAGCCCATGCACCAATCCAAAGGAGGCCGTCCACCCTTGCTGTCCTTGAAGCCCACACGCCAACACATGAGGAGTCCAAGCCTTGACCAGTCCAAGATGGAAGGAGGAAAAGTCTAAGGTTCAATGGAATATGCTTTCCCAACCCTTTAAGGAGCTCTCTTCCTAATTCGTTAAGGACTTAAGATTGTATTCCTAATCTAATTGTGTATTCCTAATCTATCAAGGAGAGAACTTCTAATCTATCAAGGAGAGGGCATGGGAACTCTATAAATACCCCACCCTTCTTCCTCTTGTAAGCATTCAACTCTTATGCAATAAAACTGTGGTGAATTATTTTCTAGTATTGGTGTTCTTGTGATTGTTTTTGTGTACCCTAGCTAACCCCTGTTTCCTTGCAACCTTTTCATGCCTCAAGCATCAGCCTTCATCCTTTAGAAGAAGCCAAGCCATCCCCTAATAGCAAGCTTCCTTCTTCTCCAGGCTGCCAGCATCCTAAACCCTAGTTTCTTTCTTCTTCTTTACATCTTGTTTTCTTTTCTTTGATTACCTGTTTCTTGCTTAACCTCTGATGCTTGCAGGATTCCCGAGGTGTTTCCCCTTCCTAGAGAAGGCTTTCCTTGCCTTGAGGATCGATCCAGATTGCCTTCTGACTCAGGGAACCAAAGGCTTGTCTTCCAGGCGCCATCCAGAGTGCTGAGAGAACTCTTCATCACGTGGATCTTCAATCTCTGCATGGTACAAACCTTCCCCCTCCTGATTTCTAACTGGTTGAAGGTATGCTATCCTAAACTGGGGGTTTCTCAATTCCTGGGATCCTATCTTTTATTATTCTACACATGTCTTTTTGCGGGTATGATAGTTTCTTTCATTACATGTTTGCCTGCAATTCTTTACTTGCTTTCGGGTTATTAGCCTACAAATTAAAACTCTAAGAAAATTATAAAAAAATTAGTTTCTATTTCTTTGCAATCATGGTAGTCCTAGGATCATCCTGCATTAAGAAAGCTCATTCATTCACACATTCATTAAGAGCAACTACTTCCGAGCTAAAAAAACTTTCTAGCATTCAAAGCAATCAAGAGCATTCAAGTCCAACCTTTTGAGCATTAATTGAGGCTTTATCGAATTGAAGACAAGCATTTTTATCAAGCTTCAAAGTAATAATAGTTTGTATTAGAAAGCTTTTCTTGTATTCTTTACTTCATTTCATATTTTGTTGTATCAAGGTTTTTGGTGAGCCTAAGAACAAAACCAAGGAGGTTTTTTGGTTAGCCTTTGAAAACCAAGAAGATTTTTGGTTAGCCTTATGAAAATCAAAAGGGATTTTTATTAGTGAGCCTGAAAAACTAATCAGCTGTAATCATGAGTGATTATAGTGAATTCCCGAGTAAATCTTGGAGAGTGGACGTAGGTGCATTTGAGAGCACCGAACCACTATACTTGCTTTGTGTTTGTGATTGATTATTTCTCTCTATTTGCTCTTATCTTTCATTGTAATTTAAATTTCTATTGCATACTCTTTAAGAGCACACAACACTTGCATCTCACTAGCATTTGTGTTGATTATTGAATTGGCACACATACTTGCAAATAGTTTTTAGAAACCCAATTCATCCCCCCTCTTGGGATGCTTACTGGGCAACAAGTGGTATTAGAGCCACGTTCTCAGTATATAGGTCTAACCGCCTTGAGTAAAGATCTATGGCAGCCCCCCTTGGTACTAGTATAGTTGAGGGACAAGCCTCAAATAGACCACCTTATTTTAATGGCACTAACTATACATTTTGGAAAACTAGAATGAGAATTTACATGTATTCTATAGATTATAATTTATGGAAAGTAGTAGATAAAGGTCCTCATATTCTTTTGGTTGTGGTTAATGGTGTTTCCATCACAAAGCTTGAAGAGGATTGAGATGAAAATGACATTAAACAATCCGAGATCAATGCGAAAGCAATGAATCTCCTTTACTGTACATTGGATCCTAGTGAATTCAACAGGATCTCCACATGCATCTCAGCTAAAGAAATATGGGACACACTTGAGGTTACTCATGAGGGTACCGACAAGTAAAAAATACTAAGGTTAACATGCTTGTGCACACTTATGAGATGTTTTGCACGGAACCTAATGAATCAATCACTGATATGTACACTAGGTTCACAAATATTGTAAATAGCATGAGAAGCCTAGGTAAAATTATGTCTAATGCCGATCCTGTCAAACAAATTTCTCAAGTCTCTACCAAAATCTTGGGATCCAAAAGTGACCACCATACAAGAAGCCAAAGATGTTAAGAAACTTTCATTGGAGCAGCTAGTAGGTCACTCATGACTTATGAGTTGAACTTGAAGCAAAAAGCATTGGATATGGACAAGAAGAATAAGACTATAGATTTCAAGTCCACAACACAAGAAGAGTCTTCAAATGAAGAATCAGAAGAATAAGAAGAGAATGAGGGTGATGAAGCTCTCTATTAGTAGGAAAATTTAGAAAATTCATAAGAAGAAAGAAATTCTCTTATAAGAAAAAGTTCTAACCAAGTAAGGAAAAGGAAAAAGAAAAGGAGAAAGAAAAGGAGAAAGAAAAGGACAAGAAGGAACTACAAATATGCTTCGAATGCAAGAAGCCTGGACATTACAAGTATGACTGCCCTCTCCTAAAGAAATCAAGGAAGAAGCTTAGAAAGAAAGCAATGATGGTGACTTGGAGTGACAGCGAGGACTCTAGCTCAGATGAAAAATAAACTGAAGTCGTAAATCTTTGCTTCATGGCATAACATGAAGAAGAGGTAAATTCTGATCTTGAAGTTAATTATACTTTTGATGAATTAAGAACTACATTTGATGAGTTAATGCATGATTATAAGTTGATGATATCTGAAAATTAAAAATTGAAAAAGCATGCAAACTCTTTTTCACATGAAAATAATTATCTTTTGGATGAAGTTAATGATTTGAAAAACAAAATTGATGTTTTAGAAAAATGAAACAAAACTTTATCAATGAAAAATGAAGTTTTGAAAAGATCTAAAGTAAATGTTTCAAACAATGAGCTTTTGATGAAATGCAAAGATCTTGAAGTAGAAAACAAGAAATATAGAGATGAGCTTGATAAGGCAAAACCCTTTGTTGAAAAATTCATCTATAGTTCTGAAAAGTTAAATCTTCTTTTGAATAATCAAAGAGCTATTTTTAACAAAGCTAGATTAGATTTTAAACCCCAAAAATAGCAAAAGTTTTTCAAAAATTTCTTTATTCCTACATCATCAAGCATCATATGTTTTTCTTGCAAAAAGATAGGTCATAAAGCATTCTATTATGATTTGAGAAAAATTAATAATTCTAGAAAGATTTGGGTTCCAAAAGGAACCACTTTTAGTACTAACCCTAAAAGACCCAAGTTGGTTTGGGTACCTAAAATCAAAACTTAATTTATTTTGTAGGTGTGTCTTGCAACCAAAGAAAAGAAAAGACAATGGTATCTTGATAGTGGTTGCTCAAGACACATGACAGGAGAAGTGAAGCAATTCATCTCTCTTGAGGAACTAAATAGAGGGAGTGTACCTTTGGTGATAATGGTAAAGGAAAGATTATTGGTATCGATAATGTTCACATCTCCCTTTCTACTTGGATTGATAATATTTTTTTAGTTGAAGGTTTGAGACATAATCTGCTTAGTATTAGCCAATTTTATGATAAAGGTTTTCAATTTATTTTTGAATCATCTCTTTGCATGATTGCTAATCCTGATAATATCGGAGTGAAACTCATTGAAAAAAGGCATGGTAATATCTATCTAGTTGATTTGGATTATCTATCTTTGCTTAATGGTGAATGCCTAGTTGCAATAAATTTCACTATTAATGAGACTAGTTGGCTGTGGCATCATAGATTAGGTCATGCAAGCATGTATTTATTATCAAAATTATGCAAAAAGGATTTAGTAAGAGATTTGCCAAAACTTAGTTTTGAGAAAGATAAAATTTGTGAAGCATGTCAATTTGGAAAACAAGTAAAAACATCTTTCAAATCTAAAGGTTTTATGTCAACTTTTAGGCCATTAGAACTACTCCATATGGATCTCTTTGGACCAACTAGGACATCTAGCCTAGGAGGCAAGAGATATGGATTAGTTATAGTGGATGATTTTTCTCGATTTACATGGGTTCTATTTTTAGCTCATAAAGATGAATCGTTTTCAACTTTTATAAAGTTTTATCGAAAAGTTTCTAATGAAAAAGGTACTTTAATTATTTGTATTCATAGTGACCATGGTTCTGAATTTGAAAATCAAGATTTTGAAAACTTTTATAATGAAAAAGGAATAGAATACAATTTTTTTGCACTTAGGACACTTCAATAGAATGGGGTAGTAGAAAGAAAAAATCGTACTTTAGAAGAAATGGCACGCACAATGCTTTGTGAAAATGATTTGCCAAGATATTTTTGGGTTGAAGCAGTAAATACCGCATGCTATATTTTAAACTGTGTTTTAATTCGATCGATTTTAAAGAAAACTCCATATAAGCTTTGGAAACAAAGAAAACCTACTTTGAAATATTTTCGAGTTTTCGGTTGTCGTTGCTTTATTATGAATAATGGTAAAGATAATTTAGAAAAATTTGATGCAAAGTCTGATGAAGGTATCTTCTTAGGATACTCTACATCAAGCAGGGCATACAGAGTCTTTAATAAGAGAACTTTAGTAGTAGAGGAATCTGTACATGTAGTATTTGAAGATTCTACTAACAAATCTTCCAGAAAAGAGGATACTTTTGATGCATGTGTAGGTACTAAAGAACTAAAAAAGCTTACTTTGGATAATCAACCCTCTCAAGAGTATGAAGAAGATCAAGACAAGAATGAAAGAGAAGAAGTCATATAACCCACACCAAAGCATCCGGATCTACCCAAAGAGTGGAGGTATGCTCATGGACATCCTAAGGAGTTAATCCTAGGTGATCCATCAAAAGGGGTAAGAATAAGATCTTCAATTAGAAATGAATGTGATTATATTACTTTTGTTTCTTAAATTGAACCAAAATGTATTAAAGAAGCTGAAAAAGACCCTAATTGGATTAATGCAATGCAAGATAGATGCGGGACAGGGAAGCGGGGGATCGCTGGCGAGCATAGAAGTCACTAGGGGATTAGGGCTTGCACTCAAGAACAGGGAACCAGGGCGCACACCCACTCCAATCTGGAGAAAAACTCAAAACTTAGACAAAATAATTTTTTAATTTGTATTCATGAGAAGAAGATACTTCATACAAGAGGGGAGGGGTGGTATTTATAGATTCACCTCAGGGTACATGACTTGAGGGCTAAGAAACCCTAACTTATGGGTCAAGAAACCCTGGTGACCTAGTCAACAGTGGACCTTTGTCTTGGACTGGAGCTCTTTCTTACGGGCCTGGTGGCATGAAAGGGCCCAGGTGCATGAAGGCCATCTCTGGTTGAGGGGGCCTAGTGAATCTCCTGGCTACGAACTCTTCTCTTATACATGACCTGAATGGACTCGATTGGACTTGACTGAACTAAAATGACTAGACCTGACTAAGTGGACTCAACTAGACTCAGTTGTCTCACTTTATTACAGGACTCAATTGGCTCACTTTGACTCAAGTGACACAGGACTAATGGACTCAAATAAAATAAAATAGACTCTCGGTCCCCATCATTTCCCTGCGGTGGGGAGAACTCGACTCCGTCGAGTCAGGCTCAGCGAGGGTTTGATGGAACCGAATCCAAGCATATCAAAAGACAAACCCATAAAACAGACACTATCAAATAAACCCAAAAATATCCAAATAAACTTGGAATAAAGAGGGGCTCTGGGAACTGTGCCACTCTGAAATTTGTACTGCTCTAAAATCTATGCAGCCTTGAAGATTGTGCAGCTTTGAGGACCATGTGCTCTGAGGAGTGTGCAGCATGCAGCTTTGAGATCACTGAGGTCCTTCTTTGAGATCTGTGTAGAACCTTGATGAGGAACTAATATGCATGCAATTTTTTTTGTATGTTTTATATGTGGGGTTGATTGATTAATTCCTGAATTTCAGATTAAAATAAGTTGTAGGGAATTTTATATGAATTTTAGAAGATCAGCATGCAGATTAGGACCTAGAAAAGTAGAAAAGAAGGATCGCCGGTGTTGAGAAGCCTCGGTTAGGGCAAGTTCTCCTACAATAAAACTACTGGAGGTAGAGGGGGTGTACCTGACAACGTCTGTGAAGATCACAGTAAAAGGGTCTCTCGTTCCTCGATGGATGCGGCCTGGAAAATCGAGCCAAAGACCCGCGGATACCCGGCTTTCTGCTCGGTGATCCAATTGAGGCTTGGCTAGAGTCGTTGGATTCGTAAAAACTCGGGGACCTGTAAACGACCTGTCAGGGGTTAGAAAACTCACAAAGGAACAAGAAAACAAAGGAAAAATAGGAAGGGAAGGCTTCTTTTGGAGTGGGCATCTAGGGATTTGAGATGTTTGTTGGTAGCAGGAAGATGAGTGCAGCACTGGGAAGAAAAACTCTCGTAAACCCCTTTATGCACACAGCAGGGTATCCCACAACTCAATAGAAGAACTCAAGGGTTTCATTCATCAAAATTCTTCCTTCATACAAGAGGCTAGGGTCCCTTAAATAGACCCTTAACCTTGGGCTCCAAGTAAGGGCACATTAGTCTTTACATGAGAATCCTTTTCCCTCTCAAACCCTAGCTAGAAAATAAGGAAACATTAGGTAGAAAAAATCCCTAAAATTTCTCTTGACTTGGCCAACACTCCAAGGACACCTAGGGGGTCGTGTTGGGCTTCTAGGAGCAGCAAGAGGCCGGCCCAAAGGGGCTCGGGTGCATGGGTTTGGGCCTCTGGAAGCTGGGGTGGCCTGGTAGCCAGGTAGCAGGAATATTCTCTGGTATCTTGCTTCTTAGGGGCTTGGGCTTGGCACCTGGGCTTGATTTCTTTGGGCTAGGATGTAGATGGACCTCTAAAATCATGGATGCCTTGGTATATGAATATATTTTGGCATCTGGAAGGGAATCTGGGCATCTGGAGGGCATCTGCAAGGAATCAGGGTTTCTGATTTTCCTCCTGGGGTCTTCAAATCTTCAAGCTAGGTTGGATTGGGCTAAACTTCCATGTCTTCAATCTGGTTGGACTTGGTCTTTACTTGTATGATGTGGTCTTGAGTCTTCAGTATGCTTGGATAGGACTCAAAAAAAATAAAATTAGCTCAACATGAGCTGACCAGCATTGGACTGAACTAGCTCAACATGAGCTGACTAGTACAGAACTGAAATAACAACTCAAAAAACTCAAATAACAACTAAAATGGACTCAGATGAGCTAAGACCTTATTACAGATGGACTCATAAATTATTGATCAATTTATAGAGGGTTGAAAAGCCTCTGTCTTATTCTGGTGCCTCAGGTGTCCCCACCAAACCTAAAGTTGGCATTTGGAATGTGAAATGTTTTCACGTTTATACCAATAGCAGGTTCTCCATGGACCAAGGGGGCTGAACGACGGGGGTCATGATGGCTGGCGAAGGGCGCGGGTGGCCGACGGGAAGTAGCGAGGATCCGATAGAGATGATCGAGGGGGGGGTTGTAGCCTTTGGCGGTGGTCCTCCAAAGCTTCACGGACGGGATGGTGGGGCATGTGGAGGGGTCCGGTGGCTGGACAAGCCCGGAGATGAGCAACTATGGGGTTCCGGACGAGCATGGCAGATATGCGGGCTCTCCGGGTGGTGCCGGTGGCGTCGATCGGCAGGGAAGGGGGCTATCGATAGCAGGGGCGTCGATCGGCTCTAGGCGATAGCAGCAGGGGCGTCAGCTGCTAGCAATCGTTTCGACGGGCTTGATTGGAGACGGAGACTGGCAGGCGATGCTGATTGGGTCTGGGCTTGATTAGAGACAGAGACTAGTAGGCGATGCCATCAGCTACAGGGATGGGTCCGGCGGGAGGGAGTGGCTATGGCGCTCCGGTCAGGCGGGTGGGGTAGATGGGGCTCCGGTCTGGAGGGAGGGGGTTGGGGGTTGGGGCATGAACTTCCGGATCGGTGTCGGTGGAGGCGTGCTTCACGGGCGATGGCAGCAGAGGTGTCGGCACAGAGAAGAGTCAGGAAGAAAAAACGTACCCTAATCCGTCTGGGCTCTGATACGAAGTTGATGCGGGACAAGGAAGCGGGAGATCGCTAGCGAGAGTAGAAGTCACCAGGGGATTAGGGCTTGCACTCAAGAATAGGGAACCAGGGCATCACACCCACTCTAATTCATAGAAAAACTCAAAACTCAGACAAAATAATTTTTTTAATTTGTATTCATGAGAAGAAGATACTTCATACAAGAGGGAAAGGGTGGTATTTATAGATTCACCTCAGGGTACATGACTTGAGGGCTAAGAAACCCTGACTTGTGGGCCAAGAAACCCTAGTGGACCTGGTCAACAGTGGGCCTTTGTCTTGGATTGGAGCTCTCTCTTGCGGGCCTGGCGGCATGAAAGGGCCCAGGTGTATGAAGGCCAGCTCTGGTTGGGGGAGCCTGGTGAATCTCCTGGCTGCGAACTCTCCTCTTGTACATGACTTGAATGGACTCGATCGGACTTGACTGAACTAAAATAACTGGACCTAACTAAGTGGACTCAACTAGACTCAGTTGTCTCACTTTATTATAGGACTCAATTGGCTCACTTTGACTCAAGTGACACAAGACTAATGGACTCAAATAAAATAAAATAGACTTTCGGTTCCCATCAAAGAATAACTAAATCAATTCAAAAGAAATAATGTTTGGACTTTAGTTGAAAGACCATCTAATGTTTCAATTATTGGCACAAAATGGGTTTTCAGAAATTGATTGATATGGGACTAAGCTAGGAGGATCGTTGGAGAGCTGAGAAGTCTTCTGGGATTAGGGTCAAGAAGGGGATAACCAGAGCTTCACACCCCTCGATGTCCCGAAGGACACAGGCAAACTGGGGCCTCACACCCCTCAATGCTGGAAAGCAAAGGCGTAGGGCCTCACACCCCTCGATGTCCCGAAGAACAAAGGCAAACTGGGGCCTCGCACTCCTCGATGCCCGAAGGCGAAGGCAAGATGGGCCTCACACCCACTCCCTCACGGAGGCATAGGGTCTAACACCCCTCGATGCCCGAAGGCGAAGGCAAAATAGGTCTCAAACCCACTCCCTCACGGAGGTCGACATTCTCAAAGAACGAAGGCAACACTATTGGGCCTCTCACCCTCCCCATACGGGGGCGAACCAAGAACCAAACTTCTAAAAACTTATTTTTATTCTTCACCAGCTTTCAAATACAAGTGGGGATGCCTTTATATAGGCTTACAAAATTTAAGACCCATACATGGAAATTTTTATTTATTATTATTATTTTTTGAATCCTAAACCAGTAGCTTTGAGATCCGTGCAGAGCTGTTTCTGCATCAAGATCTGTGCAAATCTGATGGGGACCTCATCAGCATGAATCCCGGAGCAAGCATGAATCTTGGAGCCACGCGAATCTCGGAACATATCCAGAATAAATTTAGGATTTATCTTTTATTTAAAATTTAAATTAGGATTTGGTTGGTTAGGATTTAGATATGGATAGGCTTATCTTATCCTATTTTGTATTTGAATTTGAATCATTCTTATCTTTTTATCTTGTATTCAAATTCAAATGAGGGTTAGACATGTCTATAAATACCACCCTCAGTCATTTGTAGAAAAATAGAGTTTAGTCAAGTTTTGGGAATGAAAATGATTTTTAGAAAAGAGTGGTTTTTTTATTTCACTCCATGAGGAGAGGGTGTGAGGCCCAACCCCAGGACATGATGTGAGGTCATGCCCAGTTATCCCCCTTCCCATTCCATCTTCTCTATCCCCTCGTAGCCTTTGAAATCCATCCTAGCGCCTCCAAGTATCGAGGAGGGTGTAATGCCCTAGAGGTGAGAGGTCTCTTTGTTAGGGTGAGTCCCAAAGTCCATGAGATCTAGATCCCTATCCTACATCTCCACTATTCCTTCGCCACCCCTAGAGAAAAAATTACAAAAAAAATAGTACCCTAATTTAGATGACTTCTAGGCTCGCCAACGATTCTACTCATCCCGTCTCTCATCAATTTTTGGTATCAAAGCCCAGAAAAAAAATTAGGGTACCCCAGATTCCCTTCTCTCCTGCCAGCCCTCATCGTCCGCATCCTCCATCTTCCACCCGGTCTAGCACCCCTTGGTCGCCTCCCTATTGGATCCTCCTTGCTCCCTGTCGGCCACCAGTTCCTTTCGCCTGCAACCAGAACAGCCGATCGCCGTGGTCGAAGCTCATCAGATCGGCGCACCCATAGCAGCAATTTCGCCTTCATCCGCTGGCCTTCCATGGGTGCTCCCTGCAGTCGATCCTATCGTGCATCATCCCATCCATGATCGGCTTATCAATTCCTATCTGATCTTCCTTCCACGATCCTCTCAGTCCCCGTCGACTGACTGCGCAGTCTTTGTCTTCCCCTGAACATCGCCCCATCGCCACCGAGATGCTCTGTTCTCAGCCTAACGGAGTTCCCATACATCTCAGTATTCTTCCAGACGACCCAAGCCACCAGATCCTCTTTCTTCCAATCTTCCCGACACCAGACCATCTGCCTTCGATTTCCCATCGTTCGAATCCCCTCCTCCGGTCCTTCCGTCGCCGGCTCTCCCTCCTCCGGCCCCTCCTGTCGCCGGATCTCCCTCACCCAGTCCTCCCGAGCACCAACGGCACCTCCTCCGATCTTCACGAAGCCAGATTCCCTCTCTTCCATCTTCCATCGTCGGACCTCCCTCCTCCGGCCTCCCTTTGCCAGGCGTCCCTCCTCCAGTCCGCCGCGATGCCGTCAACAGCCCCAGCTTCCCTCCACGGAGTGCTTGCCTGAACCAGGTGCATCTTCTCTCCCCCCTGCTCCTCGGGTCTCAGTGACCGTGCCGGACGTCCGCCCGGCTGATCTCCACCGGAGCTCGACCTCCCCGTTGCCGTCGTCTTCTCCGAGCCACCACTCCATCGAGAGCCGCCCAGATCCCCTGTTCCACGAAGCGGCCAAAGGAACTTGTCGAGCTACTGCTGAAGAAGACCGGAATAGCTGTTCTAGCTATTTTGGCTATTCCACATATATCCCTAATTTATTCCAGCTTGGAATAAATCCTGTTTACTTTAAATTGGGTTATGTTTTTGGCTTTGATTGTCTTACTTGGGCTAATTCGAGGTTAATTATGTTGGAAAAAAAAATCATTCTACAGGTCATGTGCATCCTAGAGCCAGCCTAACTCGACGGAGTCAAGTTTTCCCCACCTCAGGGGAATGATGGGGACCTCACCAGCATGAATCCCGGAGCAAGCACGAATCTTGGAGCCACGCGAATCTCGAAACATATCCAGAATAAATTTAGAATTTATCTTTATTTGAAATTTGAATTAGGATTTGGTTGGTTAGGATTTAGATATGGATAGGCTTTTCTTATCCTATCTTGTATTTGAATTTGAATCATTCCTATCTTTTTATCTTGTATTCAAATTCAAATGAGGGTTGGACATGTCTAAAAATACCACCCTCAGTCCTTTGTAGAAAAATAGAGTTTAGTCAAGTTTTGGGAATGAAAATGAGTTTTAGAAAAGAGTGGTTTTTTTATTTCACTCCATGAGGAGAGGGTGCGAGGCCCAACCCCAGGACATGATGTGAGGTCATGCCCAGTTATCCCCCTTCCCATTCCATCTTCTCTATCCCCTCGTGGCCTTTGAAATCCATCCTAGCGCCTCCAAGTATCGAGGAGGGTGTAATATCCTAGAGGTGAGAGGTCTCTTCATTAGGGTGAGTCCCAAAGTCCATGATATCCAGATCCCTATCCTACATCCCCACTATTCCTTCGCCACCACTACAGAAAAAATTACAAAAAAAAAATAGTACCCTAATTTAGGTGACTTCTAGGCTCGCCAACGATCCTACTCATCTCGTCCCTCATCAAAATCCTTCTCCTATGACCATGGAACAGGGGATCGAGTGGAATGGGGTGGAGGACGTGGACCTCAACATCGAGCTCACAGGTGAGGCAAAGGGTGGATGGGCTGGCAGATCCAGCAAGATCCGATTCTCGTCGATGGTGGCTGGAGACGACTCCCGGCGGAGGGGTGTCAAGCGTGGAGATGGGGAGGCATCATGGGCATGGGCGGCACAGATGCAGGGAGAGGAGGGCACGGTTCCATTGGCACGGGCTCTCTGGTGGGTGTCGGGCATCATGGCAGTAGGTCGGTGGGATGGGCGACAGGCGTCGGCGGGCTCAGCAGGCGTCGGTGGTGATCATCGACTGGGAACGGAGGAAATGGGGCCTGGATCTGGGCGATGAATGGAGGAAGAAGATGACATGAATAACAAAGGGATAAGTCAGGGATAAGTGTGGAATAAAATGGGAATAGCGGGATAGGTAGAGTAGTTGGGATAAAAATTTAAACAAAAATAAAAAAAAGAAAAATCTAAAAAAAAGGAAAAAACCTGGATGGGTTTTGATGTCCCCATCATTCCCCTGGGATGGGAAAAACTAGACTCCGTCGAGCCAGGCTCGATGCTGCAAATTTTTTTTTCTTACCTAATCCTCACTCACTTTGATACGAAATTGATGTGGGACTAAGCTAGGAGGATCGTTGGAGAGCTGAGAAGTCTCATAGGATTAGGATCAAGAAGGGGATAACCAGGGTCTCACACCCCTCGATGTCTCGAAGGACAAAGGCAAACTGGGGCCTCACACCCATCAATGCTTGAAAGCGAAGGCATACGGTCTCACACCTCTCGATGTCCTGAAGGACAAAGGCAAACTGGGGCCTCATACCCCTCGACGCTCGAAGGTGAAGGCAAGACGGGCCTCACACCCACTCCCTCACGGAGGCATAGGGTCTCACACCCCTCGATGCTTGAAGGCGAAGGCAAAACGGGCCTCACACCCACTCCCTCATGGAGGTCGACGTTCTCAAAGAATGAAGGCAACACTATTTGGCCTCTCACCCTCCTCGCCCATGCAAGGGTGAACACTATTGGGCCTCTCACCCTCCCCATATGGGGGCGAACCAAGAACCAAACTTCTAAAAACTCATTTTTATTCTTCACCAGCTTTCAAATACAAGAGGGGATGCCTTTATATAGGCTTACAAAATTTAGGACCCATACATGAAAATTTTTATTTATTATTTATTTATTTTTTTAATCCTAAACTAGTAGCTTTGAGATCCATGTAGAGTTGTTTTTGCATCAGGATCTGTGCAAATCCTTCTCATGTGATAGTGAAACAGGGGATCGAGCGGAATGGGGTGGAGGACATGGACCTCGATGTTGAGCTCATAGGCGAGGCGGAGGGCGGACGGGCCGGAGGATCTCGGGGGATGGCTACGATGGCGTGGGGCAGGGGATGGCAAAATCGATGATTTGGAGGATTTGGAGGAGGCGATCGGTGATGCTCGCAGGTGAGGTAGAGGGCGGACGGGCTGGCGGATCCAGCAGGATCCGATCGATGTCAATGGTGGCTGGAGATGACTCCGGGCGGAGGGGCGTCGGGTGCGGAGATGGGGGGGCATCACGAGCATGGGCAGCACAGATGCAGGGATAGGAGGGCACTACTCCATCGGCTCGGGCTCTTCGATGGGTGTTGGGCATCACGGCAGCAGGTCGGTGGGATGGACGACGGGCGTCGACGAGCTCAGCGGGTGTCGATGGAGATCATTGGTTGGGAATGGAGGAAATAGGGCTTGGATCTGGGCGATGAATGGAGGAAGAAGATGACAAGAATAACAGAGGGAGTATGGAATAAAATTGGAATAGTGGGGATAAGTATAATAGCTGGGATAAAAACTTAAACTAAAATAAAAAAAGAAAAATCTGAAAATAAGGAGAAAACCTGGATGGATTTTGATGTCCCCATCACTGATGGGTTTCTTAAAGATCATCATGCATGTATGATGCATAGGATTTCAAAAATTTGCACAAGAAAAACCCTTATTGGCTAGAATCCCTAATCCCAAGTCCCCTCATTCATATACAACTAATATATCTTTAATATGGTTCATGAGATATACCTGGAACGTTGTTTTCCACTTCTTTCCACTAGGCTCATAAGTGCAAGCCCTCCAACGGTGATCCACATAGGAATTGACCCAAGGAAGAACTCCTACTTCAGTTGCTTGCTTGACCAGGACTCCTCTTAACAGCCTTCTGGACTTTGACCTTTGTAGGACACCCTATCCTCCTGTAGGGTACTCTGAATGCTTTCCAAAACCACTCTTGGATTTGGGATTGCCCTGCTATAAGACACTCTAGGCTAATGTCTTAAATCCTAAGACTTGTCCTAGTAAGAACAACCTTGTCTTAAAGAGACATGGTTTATCTTAAGGAGGATGGAGGAAGGTAAAACACTCAGAATAAAAACTATGGTGGAACTCTTCTGAAAAAACATAAAACCGCTCCTATTTATAATATTAAGAGGGGCGTGTGATATGTCCACCCATCAACTTATCAGATATGATTTTTCAAGACAGAAGAGATATTATCTGGCTTGAAAAGTCATATCCAATAAGTTGATTCATGTACCAAGGCTCATATCGGAATCACTTCTCATTCCTGGATGATTTCTGACTTGCTACATGGTAAGTACCGGTCCCTGAAAATCCAAGAGATGCCTCTTCAATCTCCAAGCATCGGAGAATTTGAAGAGTCATGATAGCAAAAGGATACTGCTTCAGACCGCGTGCCAAATGAAGAGACGCATCTCTTCATGCGCACATTCTTTTTCCAATTCTTTTCATGCCAATTTAAAATGTGTTGACCGATCAAGAATAATCCTAAGAGGCATGGGGATATATGCCAAGAGAGTCCCAGATGAATCAGTTGAAGTGATTCATCTATAGAAAGACTCTTGATCCTTTTCTGCGATCCATTCCTTGGCGCGTGCACATATGCGCCCAAGGAGTCCATGCCGACTTGGACTTTAGTCCAAGTGGCGTTGCATGTCCAAATCAGGATAAAACATGATAAAGGTTGTCTTTGTCTTGACCTAATCCAATTTAAGTCTCTCTTAAATTGGTTAATCAAATTAGCAAGCAACTGGACCCAAATCGACTTGGGTTAGGAATTAAGTTAGCCTACACATGCTAGTGTGCAATCTAGCTAACCAATTAGGATCCCATGACTCTAATTAAATCATGAATGACTTCCTTGGTCAACTTCCTAATGTGTGTGACCCTTTGGGTTCCATATCTAGCCAGCAGTAGGTTTAGGTTTAGCCGATTCGAACCAAACGAACCTGATTGACCTAATTAGGTCAAATTGAGCTGACCTAAATTGCCAATTCAATCTGTCCATCGAATTGACTCTTGAAACCAATCCAATTGGTTCATGAATACCTACAAGACATGATTGACATCTAGCAATATGTCATGCCTACCCGGAAGATGAGGAATTTGGTGGACAGTACCAAAATACCCCTTAGTAGAAAGTTACCGTGCAATTCAATCTTTCGATCTCCCATTATCCCGATTAAGTGATGGGTATGGATAAATGTCAAACCCTAGCACTTAGTCATTTTGAATCTCTATTCGATAATGAAGACTCAGTTGATGACTGATTAGAAACCAATTCTAATGTCATCCTACTTTGATCAAAGACTCCTTGAGTCATCAATCGAAGAGACCACTTGGGATAACAATTCCTCTTTCCGGGAATGATTGATTCCTTGTTGGTCCACTCAAATCCTTCGTACACCTTCCACCATATCCGAGAACACCCCGTACATGACTTAATGTCATGAATGAGTATGAACCAAAACATGGCTTAGAGTGCACAAGGAACCATGGTGACCTCAGGTCTAAAAATTATATGCACAACTCCTACTTTGAGATCTATCTTTTGACAAGTAGTAAGACTTCCATAAGATAGTCCCGGTGCGGATCAGTTCAGTGAACTCATACCCTGATGAGCACCCTTATCCTTGTATTAGTGTCTCTACACAAGTGGCTGTGAGATCAACCACCCTCTTATCAGAGCATACATAGAATAAGCTAGTCTTTCCGTACTTATCGATCCCCGAACCGAAGGTCCATCAACTAGGAACATTTTAGGTTAGGATTTATAGGAACTTAGATCTCACTGTCACGATATCTATCATAACCCTAATTCCATTTGCCATAACCTATGGGGTTCATCATAATCTTTAGATAAGACACAGCAATATGATGAAATAATATACCTTTATTAATATATTAAATATCATACAGGAGTTGGAAGATTACAAAAATGCCCTTATATAAGATTGCCTTTTAGGACACTTTCCTTTCAATCTCCCACTTGCACTAAAACTAATCGCCCTTGTACTTTATATCCATACAATTTAAGTGGCAATTAAATTGCTGTTGAGGTAATGCTTTAGTAATGGGTCTGCTATATTGTTCTTAGTATCAACTCGTTCAATAATAACATCTTGTCTTTCTATGATTTCTCGAACAAGGTGGAAACATCTTAGGATGTGCTTGGACTTATGATGAGACCTTGGTTCCTTTGCTTGTGCAACAGCTCCAGTGTTATCATAGTATAGCGGCACTGGCTATTGTATTTCAGGAATCACACCCAATTCCACGATGAATTTCTTCATCCAGACAGCTTTCCTTGCGGCTTCACTTGCAGCTATGTATTCTGCCTCAGTGACTAAGTCAGCTACAGTTGGCTGCTTTGTACTCTTCCAACTTACTGTACCACTATATAGGGTGAAGACATACCTTGATATGGATTTTCTATCATCTGGATCTGATTAAAAACTAGAATTTATATATCCTTCTAGTTTCAACACTGATCCTCCATAAATAAGAAAAATATCTTTAGTCTTTCTAAGGTACTTAAGAATATTTTTCATAGCTTCCCAATGATCCTCACCTGGATCTGTCTGAAATCTGCTAACTATGCCTAAGGCATAAGCAAAACTAGGCCTGGTACATAACATAGCATACATAATTGATCATATGGTCGAAGCATAAGGAATCATAGCCATCCTTTCTCTTTCTTCTGATGTCTTAGGAGACATTTTTTTAGAGAGATGCATGCCTTGACTCATAGGTAAGTAACCCCTTTTACTTCCATCCATGTTGAATCTCTTCAACACTAAGTCAATGTACCTGGGTTGGGATAAGCCTAACATCCTCTTAGATCTATCTCTATAGATCCTTATACCTAGTATATAGGATGCTTCTCCCAAATCCTTTATGAAAAACTTTGATGATAGCTAAGTTTTAATCGATTGTAACTTTGGGATATCATTCCCAATGATCAGTATGCCATCAACATACAAAACCAAGAAAATAAGTGCACTCCCACTTGTCTTCTTATATACACATGGTTCATCCACATTTTTGATAAAACCAGATTCCTTGATTATTTCATCAAAGTGGATGTTCCAACTCCTCGATGCTTGTTTTAGTCCATAAATAGACTTCTTTAGCTTGCATACTTGATTTGGTCTCCCACTTGAGACAAATCCCTCTGGCTATGTCATATAGACTTCTTCCTCAAGATTTCTATTAAGGAAAGCAGTCTTGACATCCATATGCCAAATTTCATAATCGTGGTATGCAGCTATTGCAACCAATATCCGAATTGACTTGAGCATGGCTACTGGCAAAAAAGTTTTATCATAGTTGATGCCATGTTTTTGTTTAAAACCTTTTGCTACCAGCCTGGCCATGTAGGTTTCTACTTGACCATCTGCTCCTATCTTCTTCTTGAAGATCCATTTACACCCTATTGGGTTAATTCCTTCAGGTGGATCTACCAAGGTCCATACCTGATTGGAATACATGGAGTCCATCTCAGACTTCATGGCACTTAGCCATTTATCGAAGTCTTTTCTCTCGATAGCTTTCGAATAGGTCACAGGATCATCATCCCGAATGCTACTGGCTTCATTGTCATCCCCGATGATAAAGCCATATCTAAGAGGTGCTCCATGCACCCTCTCTGACCTTCGAAGAGAAGGTATGTATTGTTGCTATTCTTGATTTACAAGAACTTCTGGTTGAGGAATTTCACTTGAAGACTCATCAGGTTGTTAGTTCTATTTTTCACTTAATTCAAATGTAGAATTACTACTTCTTTCTTGGATGAATTCTTGCTCCAAGAATGTAGCATGTATATTGACAAATACCTTTTGTTCAGTAGTGTTATAAAAGAGGTATCCAACACCCTCTTTAGGATAACCAACGAACCTACATTTATCAGCCCTAGCACTTAACTTATGTTCAAAATCATTCTTGACATAAGCATAGCAACCCCATATCTTTAAGTACTTAAGATTTGATCTTTTGCCATTCTATAACTCATATGGAGTGCTAATTACTGACTTAGATGGTACCCTATTCAAAATATAGGCAGCAGTCTCCAGGGTATGTCCCCAGAAAGAAATGGAAAGATCTGTGAAGCTCATCATGGACCTAACCATGTCTAACTAAGTGCGATTTCTCCTTTCTGCCACACCATTTAATTAGGATGTATAAGGAGGGGTCTATTCAGAGATTATGCCTTTGACCTTGAGATGGTTTAGAAAATCACCTGACAAGTATTCACCTCCTCGATCAGAATGAAGAGTTTTAATACCATGTCCAATTTTTTTTTCAACCATGCTTTGATATTCTTTAAACTTCTCAAAGGCTTCAGACTTGTGTTTCATTAGATACACATAACCAAACCTAGACAAGTCATCAATAAAAGTGATGAAGTAAGAATATCCATCTCTAGCTTGAGTTGTTATAGGTCCACACACATCAGTATGCCCAAGACCTAATAACTAGTTGCCTTATCCCCATGTCCAGCAAATGGAGACTTGGTCATTTTTCCTTTGAGGCAAGACTCACAAGTTCCTAATGATTGAAAATCATAAGGGTCAAAGTAATTATCTTTGACTAACTTGTTTATTCTTGACTCACTAATATGACCTAATCAGCAATGCCAGAGAAATGTGACGTTGACATTATCTCTCTTTCTCTTCTTGTTATCAACAAGTAATATTTCATCATTGAGTTCTAATGTCAGAAGACCATTCATAAAATAATCATGTCCGAATATTTTATTGCAATGAAGAATAGAGTAGCCACAGCTCTTTACATTTATCTCAAATCCTTGTTGTAACAACAAGGGTATTGATATAATGTTTCTTACAATATTCGGTACATAGTAGCATTCTTCTAACTTTAAAACATTACCTGTAGGTAATAATAGAAGATAGGTGCCCACATCTTTAGCATACATAGCTTCTCCACTAGTGCCATATAGTTTGAAATCACCTTTTTTCAATTCTCAAATTTTGTGGAGTCCCTGTAAAGATTTATAAATATGAGACCCACATGCGGTATCCAATTCCCATGAATTAGAAATAGAAGCACTGAATGATAAATTAGTTTGTATAATATACAAACCTTTAGATGCTCCACTTGCATCTGGCTTCACACTTGCAAGATATGTCTTGCAATTCTTTTTTCAATGCCCCTGCTTGCCATAATGGAAACAGGCTCCATCATTAACTGCCTTCTTGACTTTCTTCTTCTTCTGGATGCTTTTTTTAGGGTTGAACTTTCTTTTCAAACCCTTTCTATTTGCTTGTTTCTTCTTCCCGTCAATGAGAAGAAGATGAGCCTTATCACCTTTTGAGTGGCTCTCTGTTGTCTTTAACTTATTTAGCAGTTCAGGCAAAGATATGTTCAGTTTGTTCATGTGATAATTAAGAACAAACTGAGAGTAGGAATCTGGAAGTGATTGCATGATTAAATCCTGATTGAGTTCACCATCATCACAAATCCTAATCGACCTAATCAGGTGATTAAGTCAATCATTTTTAATACATGGATTTGTACAGATGAACCCTCACTCAACCATGCATGAAATAACTGCTTCGATATCTCATATCGAGCAGCCCTGCTTTGCTCTCCATATAGCTCCTTTAAGTTGAGCAATATGGACTGAGGTTTTATACCTTCATGTTGCCTCTGGAGCTCATTGCTCATCGAGGCTAACATTATGCACCGGACAGTTGTACTGTCATTTTGCCATATTTTGTGTGTGGCAATTTCCTCCTCTGATGCATCTTCTCCGATCGGCTCAGGGTCCGGAGAATCCAGAATATAAGAAAGTTTTTTCTGAGTAAGAACTATTCTCAGGTTCCTCAACCAGTCCACATAATTAGGACCGGTTAACTTGTTGGCATCTAAAATGCCCCGCAGTAACAAATTTGAAGCCATTATAAAAATCCTATATTTAATTAAGAACAATATCAACAGACCACTCAAGATGACATTCATAACTAGATAAGCACTTTATATCTAATTATGTCTCCCACTATTTTATTCAAATACCATAACCCTCAATCTATGGTAAGCAAGAAACCTTACTGGTTTCTTTAGTGGGGTTGAGGTCCCAATTCCTCATGAGTTCCTTGTGTTAGACAATAAACACTTATGAGTTCAAAGGTTGGACTTTCTTTCAAATTGCAACTCATCCAATTCTCAACAAATAAATTACCTCTAAGACACTTATAGTCTTGTGTTACACAACAAACTATAATATTTTAGTTTAGTCAGACCCTTCATTTCTATATAGCCATGACGGAATAATGTTGCCCTTATGTTACACAACAAAGCAACAATTTCCAACCATGCCATAAAGCACTAACTGCACTAAGACAAATTTTATATCAAATCCTAGAGTAGGCCTTATGTTACATAACAAACCTACTATAGTTTTGATATTATTTGGCTTAGCATGAAGGAAGGCCAATTTTAGTATGCTCAATCAATTAGCATTCCCAAGTTAAGGTTTAGATATGACCAAATTGGCCGGGTAAGTGGAAGGGGTGAGGGGGTCCACCTGTTGCTTCAATTAGACACCACTTGATTTGGCCAGGTCAAACAACGGAACCAATTAAAAACCTCATTCCCTTTACCTTCCTAGAACCACTTGCCTAGACACCAACTGGCTGATCAAAACCCTAATCAGTATTTGCATCATAATTGAGTTTATACTATGACTAAATATGTTTTTATGAGGGCTTTGATGGTCTCATACACATCCTAAATAATCATATTATTATTGTTCACAACAACAAGTATAAAAAAAAGCATATCAATCCAGCATATGCAAAAATATGATTATCCAACAAGCATATTCATCTTAATATGCAAATCATAGCATGATTTAACAATTCTCCATTCACTTCACTTATTCATGGGATATGGCCACAGCGGCACCCCTACACATCATAGGAGACCCCATTGAATGGGAAGAGAGTGCCTTTAAACCCTACTTTACCCCTATGACCGGACGGCCATGGTGACTAACCCAATCCAAAGCAGTTACTGGGATAAGACATGTTATTAAGATGTATTTGATTAGCAATATGCATAATATCATATTGAAAACAATAACATGCTCTTTTCATGATAATATTTACTGTCATAAAAAGATTAGGATTTAAGAATAACAGCCCCTAATCCAAATGGCAAATATCATACAATGATTATTTTTCATAACCATACAACATTCCACTGAACCCTAAGTAATGGCATGCATAAAAAAAAAACTATGATCAAACTAGCTATCTAACAAGCATTTGATCATACAAATGACAATTAATTGAATGAATTAAGGGTTACTCTGATACCACTGATGGGTTTCTTAAGGGTCATCATGCATGTATGATGCATAGGATTTCAAAAATTTGCATAAAGAAAAACCCTTATTGGCTAGAAACCCTAATCCCAAGATCCCCTCATTCATATACAACTAATATATCTCTAATATGGTTCATGAGAAATACCTGGAATGCTGTTTTCCACTTCTTTCCACTAGGCTCATAAGTGCAAGCCCTCCAACGGTGATCCACATAGAAATTGATCCAAGGAAGAACTCCTACTTCAGTTGCTTGCTTGACTAGGACTCCTCTTGATAGCCTTCTGGACTTTGACCTTTGTAGGACACCCTATACTCCTGTAGGGTACTTTGAATGCTTTCCAAAACCACTCTTGGATTTGGGATTGCCCTCCTATAGGACACTATAGGCTTATATCTTAAATCCTAATACTTGTCCAAGTAAGAGCAACCTTGTCTTAAAGAGACAAGGTTTGTCTTAAGGAGGAAGGAGGAAGGTAAAACACTCAGAATAAAAACTACGGTGGAACTCTTCTGAAAAAACATAACACCACCCCTATTTATTATATTAAGAGGGGCGTGTGATATGTCCACCCATCAACTTATCAGATATGATTTTTCAAGATCGAAGAGATGTTATCTGGCTTGAAAACTCATATCCAATAAGTTGATTCATGTACCAAGGCTCATATTGGCATCCCTTTTCATTCCTGGATGATTTCTGACTTGCCACATGGCAAGTACCGGTCCCTGAAAATCCAAGAGATGCCTCTTCTATCTCTAGCATCAAAGAGTTTGAAGAGTCTTGATAGCAAAAGGATACTGCTTCAGACCGCATGCCAAATGAAGAGACGCATCTCTTCATGCACGCTTTTTCTTTCCAAGCTTTTTCATGCCAATTTAAAATGTGTTGACTAGTCAGGAATAATCCTAAGAGGCATGGGGATATGTGCAAAGAGAGTTCTAGATGAATCAGCCAAAGTGATTCATCTGCAGAAGGACTTTTGGTCCTTTTCTGCAATCCATTGCTTGGCACACGCACATATGCGCCCAAGGAGTCCATGCCGACTTGGACTCTAGTCCAAGTGGCATTGCATGTCCAAATCAGGATAAAACCTGATAAAGATTGTCTTAGTCTAGACATAACCCAAATTAAGTCTCTCTTAAATTGGTTAATCAAATTAGCAAGCAACTGGACCCAAATCGACTTGGGTTAGGAATTAAGTTAGCCTACACATGCTAGTGTGCAATTTAGCTAACCAATTAGGATCCCATGACCCTAATTAAATCATGAATGACTTCCTTGGTCAACTCCCTAACGTGTGTGATCCTTTGGGTTCCATATCTAGCCAGCAGTAGGTTTAGGATTAGCCGATTCAAACCAATTGAACCCGATTGACCTAATTAGGTCAAATTGAGCTGACCTAAATTGCCAATTCAATCTGTCCATCGAATTGACTCATGAAACCAATCCGATTGGTTCATGAATACCTACAAGACATGATTGATGTCTAGCATTGTGTCATGCCTACTTGGAAGATGAGGAATTTGGCAGAAAGTACCAAAATACCCTTCAGCAAAAAGTTACTGTGTAATTCAATCTTTCGATCTCCCATTATCCTGATTAAGTGATAGGTATGGATAAATGTCAAAACCTAGCACTTAGTCATTTTGAATCTCTATTCGATAATGAAGACTCAGCTGATGACTGATTAGAAACCACTTCTAATTTTATCCTGCTTTGATCAAAGACTCTTTAAGTCATTAATCGAAGAGACCACTTGGGATAACAATTCCTCTTACTAGGAATGATCGATTCCTTGTTGGTCCACTCATATCTTTCGCTCACCTTCCACCATATCCGAGAATATCCCGTACATGACTTAATGTCACAAATGAGTATGAACCAAAACATAGCTTAGAGTGCACAAGGAACCATGGTGACTTCAGGTCTAAAGATCACATGCACAACTCCTACTTTGAGATCTATCTTTTGACAAGTAGTAAGACTTCCATAAGATAGTCTCAATGTGGATCAGTTCTATGAACTCATACCATAATGAGCACCCTTATCCTTGTATTAGTGTCTCTATATAAGTGGCTATGAGATCAACCACCCTCTTATCAGAGCATACATAGAATAAGCTAGTCTTTCCAGACTTGTCGATCCCGGAACCGAAGGTCCATCGACTAGGAACATTTTAGGTTAGGGTTTATAGGAACTTAGGACTCACTATCATGATATCCATCATAACCCTAATTCCATTTGCCATAACCTATGGGATTCATCATAATCTTTAGATAAGACACAGCAATATGATGAAACAATATGCCTTTATTAATATATTAAATATCATACAGGAGTTGGAAGATTACAAAAATGCCCTTACATAAGATTGGCTTTTAGGGCACTTTCCTTGCAGAAACAAACTTGATAAAAATGGTATTATTACTAAAAATAAAGCTAGGCTAGTTACCGAAGGCTACAATCAAGAGGAGGGAATTGATTTTGATGAAACCTTTGCTCCTGTTGTTAGACTTGAGGCAGTTAGACTATTGTTAGCATTTGCATATTTTATAAACTTCAAATTATTTCAAATAGATTTTAAAAGTGCTTTTCTAAATGGTTTTATTGAAGAAGAAGTGTTTGTTGAACAACCACCTGGTTTTGAAAATCATGCACATCCTGATCATGTTTTCAAACTAAACGAGGCACTTTATGGTTTAAAGCAAACACCCCGAGCATGGTATGAAAGACAACAAGTTTTTAATTGAAAATGATTTCTCTAGAGGCCATGTTGATACTACATTATTTCTAAAAAAAAAAAAATGATGATCTATTAGTAGTACAAATTTATATTGATGACATTATATTCGGTGCTACTAATGAAATTCTTTGTCAAGAGTTTGCCAAGCTTATGCAGGGTGAGTTCGAGATGAGCATGATGGGAGAACTCAATTTTTTTCTCGGACTCCAAATCAAGCAAACCACAGAAGGGCTCTTCATCAACCAAGCTAAATACATAAGAAAAATTTTGAAGAAGTTTGGGATGGAGACTACCAAGATAATAGATACACCTATGAGACCCTCTTGTAAACTTGATAAAGATAAGCATGGTAAATCTATTGATCAAAAATTATATAGAGGAATGATTGATTCTTTATTATATTTGACTGCTAGTAGACCAGATATCATGTTTAGTGTTTGTATGTGTGCTAGATATTAGTCTACTCCTAAAGAATCTCATTTATTGGCTATTAAGCACATACTTAGATATCTATTTGGTATAATTGATATTGGTTTGTGGTATTCTAGAGATTCATCTATTGATTTAATTAGTTATTTAGATGCCGACTTTGCTGGGTGTAAATTAGATGGAAAAAGTACAAGTAAAACTTGCCAATTTCTTGGAGTTAACTTAATCTCTTGGTTTATCAAGAAATAAATTTCAGTTGCACTATCCACAGCTAAGGCTGAGTATATTGCAGCAGGAAGTTGTTGTGCTCAAATCTTGTGGATTAAGCAACAACTTGAAGATTTTGGAATTAAACTAACTGAGACACCCATAAAATGTGATAATACTAGTGCTATAAATTTAACTAAAAACCATGTTCAGCACTCTAGAAGTAAACACATTGAAATTAGGCATCATTTTATTAGAAATCATGTTGAAAATAATGATATTATGCTTGAATTTGTGTATTCTGAAATGCAAATAGCTGACATATTGACTAAACCTCTTCAAAAGGATTGGTTCAGTATGATTATAAGAGAATTAGGGGTCATCAACCCTTTTGATTGAAATTTCCATCTCTTTACAATCTTTAACTATTGATTGATCAAAATTGCTTGTAAATCATGTTTAATCTCTCTAAATTCCTTAAAATCATGTTCTATTTTGATTAATAGTTTTTTTCCTATTTTTTCTTAGTTTTAAGTTGAAGTGTCGACACTTGAAAGTGTCGACACTTGACCTTGTGTCGTGAGTCAACACTTGAATGGCGATAGACTGAGATAAAATGGGAAAACAAAGTATTTCTTTGATTTTTTTCATTCCAATTCGAGCCGACTCATCCCCCAAATAGTGCTCCATCATCTTCTTCCCTTAAAATTTTAGTTTCAATCGCTCGATTCTTTGTTTGGGATAGGTACATTTCAGTTTTCTACTGTTCTTCATCCTGTTTTCTAATTTTTCACCGTAGAAACCCTAGTTTCTCCCCTTTCTTGCTATCCTCCCCTGTTTCCTTGGAATGGGACCTAGAAAATAAGTTGTCCGACATCCTAGACCTTCCATTTAGGAGGAAGAGAGAAGAACCAAGGCTAGGCATGAGGATAGAGCGGCAGATGTGCCTGATGTTCCTGCCAGACCCCTTGTTTCTGCAGTAAATAGGATGGGATCGAAGACCATCATCGGTGGTCGATGAGTGGACTTTGATTTCCTAGACCAGCAGCACTTCTGGATTGGCTAGTGGCTGAGGGATGCAGGTTAGCACCTTTTTGTTCATTATCAGAGAGATTCTACCTGGGATTGATTAGAGAGTTCTACGGATCACTTGCCCGAGGTAGTGATGGCTGGATAGCACAGGTCCGTGGTAGAGATGTCCCCATATCTGCAGAGATTCTGAACCGTGTATGAGACATTCCTATGAGAGGATCTATTATGGATGCTCTAGTGGACATGAACAGTGGACTCCGATGTATTTTTGAGATGGACGATCTTCCTAAGGGAGCCACCGTAGTTGCTTCGAGACTGACGCCTGAGATGAGGTTACTGCATCACATTGTAGCCCGAATTCTTCTGTCGAAGACCAGATGATTCAACTTTATCATAGAGCATGAGCTTTTGATCATAGTGTCTCTTGTACAGTGCACTCTAGTATGCCTCCCAGTGCTTATGGTACATCAGTTGACATAGGCGTCGATCAGCCAGAGACTGTGTCTTCCCTACAGGATGGGATTGACTCTACTCTTTAGAGCTTATGGAGTGGTCGTAGATGATGAGCCTTACAGACAGCTACTACATATAGATATCTAGGACTCAGATCTCTTCATAAGATGGGGTACCTTCTAGTCAGAGGCCAGTGGAGATGGTGTATATCTGGTCAGGCCACTAACAGAGATGATGAGATGGCAGAGAAGGAGCATATCTTCTCAAGAGAGGCAGGGGACTCAGAGCCACATAGTGATATCCATGAGGTCTAGCCTGAGCCTTTAGCACAGCCTGAGCCTGCTCCTCAGCCCCAGCCAGCCACTCCTACACAGATAGATATCCTTGGTGCTACTGATTGTTTAGAGGATAGGGTTGCTTGCATAGAGACTAAGGTCATGATTATTCATTAGCGAGTTGATAGGATGCATATGGAGATGAGGGAGAGCCATTGAGGATTAAGTGATGGCATCTTTGCTATTTTAGTTGCATTAGCTAGACCTTCATTAGGCAGAGCTCCTCCACCTTCAGCTCCATCTGATTCACCTCCAGCACCATCAGCTCTAGGACCTGACATGGCAGATGATCAGTCTGACTCCACAAAGGTTGATGTGACATATTTCATGATAGAGCCAGAGCCGCAAACATCAGCAGATGTTCCTAGGAGCCCCATTCCTGATCCTTCCCATTTACATCTTGAGACTCTAATTTTATCCTCTCCTTCCAGATCTGATCCGTATACTCCTTCCATTCCTGCACCTACTCCTATTATTCCATCTTCTGATACACTAGTCTTACATTCTTCATCTTTGCATACATCTTCCCTTATCAGGAAACTGGGATTTTATACTCCTGATCTCCACCATCCTGATTCCGGACCCATTTTTGACCCTTCACCCCTTCCTCTTTATACAATTGCTCCGGTTAGTGCTGTTCCTGCTATTGATATTGCCTCCATCTCTTCTACACCAGCCAGAGGTAGGACATATATCAGACGCAAAGGACAAGGCCATCGTGTTGTATCGAGACCTACCAGAACCCGATTCTCTGATCTCCGGTCGATGTGGCCATGATCCCATCCTTCTACTGATATTGGACCGATTGAGATTGGATCCTCTTATGAGGAGCATACTTTTTAGGATAGTCTCTATGTTAGTTAGCTTACATTCCAGCATTACATGTATGCATCTATGTTGTCTACCATCTTGTATCTATGTATGAAAGTTTGTATCAATGTATGAACTTTTGATTTCAATGAATGAGATTTTTTTATCAATGTTTTATCTTTGGATGTTAATTCTTGTAATTATTGCTCATTTTCTATCATTATCATCCTTTCTTTTCTTTAAACCTTTTTAATGATGACAAAAAGGGGGAGAGTTTTGTGAAAAAGAAAAATAAAAAAAAGGGCGGGAGAAATAAAATAGGAGGTGGGAGAGAAATAATAAAAGAGAAATAATATGAGAGAAATAGTAAAATGAGTATAGCAAAAGAGTGAGCATGAGTGGTATGAAAAAGATATGAGCAATGAGTAATGGAGAGCATTAAGAAGAAAATCTCTTTAAGCAGCATTTTCTTCAAAATTCTTTGAAAATCAATTTTTCGGATCACCCTTTGAGGGGGAGCTTTTATACTCTTCAATCTCTAGTTAAAAGTTTTTGGTTGAAGCTCAAGTATAGATGATTTCCATATTAATCTCACTCACTATCTCTATAAAATCTATTTTAACTCTGAAACACATGTTGAGTTTCATGGTATATGCAATTTTAATTCTGATATCTTTTTATGGCCCTAATGTAGTGCAATTGAGTATTTATCTTTTATATATTGCACAAAGCTTCATTTTGTTTGAAAATCTTCTTTTGTGTTATACTTAAATATTTTCTCATCATCAAAAAGGGAGAGATTGTTGACTCCATTATTGATTTTAATGATTAACAAAATACTTAAGTATAATTGAGTACTAACAGTTTGCTAAAGTATGTTTTTATTAAGAAAAAGGTACTCATCAAGTTAGTCAAATTGAATTGCTTGTCAAATGATGGAAGAAGCCCTTTCTACGGATGAAACATCAATGTTTAATGGACTTAAGTATCTAAGATTTGTTTGAAAGGAATTAAAGAGTCAAGTTGAAAAAGAATTCAGTAGAGTTTTAGTCATTTTTGAAGAAGTTTCAGCAAGTGTCGACTCATGACAGTGCAAGTGTCAACTCAAGCTGGCATATAGAAAGAAGTTTCAATTGGCATGCTTGAAGTGTCAACTCATGCCATTCAAGTGTCGACTCAAGGATCGACTAAAAGCCTGAGACAAATTTTTTACAGAACATGCTAAAATTCAAGACCCACCTCAAGTGTCGACTCACCAGATGAAGTGTTGACTCACTTGAGATTTCCAGAGAGCCTCAAAGCTGAATTTTGAACTAAGTATCAACTTATGAGACTTAAGTGTTGACCCTAAGAATCGACTCACAGGATTGAATTGTCGACACTTGGAGTTCTAGAAACAATAACAACTAGTTTTTCAAATACAGAACTCGGCCCTTTTAGCTCCCAATGGCTAGTTTCTCATGTCTAACAGTCATAAACCAGCTTTTAAGCCTTGGAATGGTATTTAAGTGGATTAAATTCAAATGGAACACAACAAGAAACAACAAGAAAGAAGTGAAAAAGGAAGAAAAGAAAGCTCACTCACTCACACATTCATTGAGAGCAACTACTTCCAAGCTAAAGAAGCTTTCAAGCATTCAAAGCAATCAAGAGCATTCAAGTCCAATCTTTTGAGCATTGATTGAGGCTTCATCGAATTGAAGACAAGCATCTTCATCAAGCTTTAAATTGATAACAGCTTTTATTAGAAAGCTTTTCTTGTATTCTTTACTTCATTTCATACTTTGTTGTATCAAGATTTTTGGTGAGCCTAAAAACAAAACCAAGGAGGTTTTTGGTTAGCCTAGTTGAAAACCAAGAAGGTTTTTTGTTAGCCTTTGAAAACCAAGGAGGTTTTTGGTGAGCCTTGTGAAAATCAAAAGGGATTTTGATTAGTGAGCCTGGAAAACTAATCGGCTATAATCATGAGTGATTATAGTGAATTCCCAAGTGGATCTTGGGGAGTGGACTTAGGTGCATTTGAGAGCATCGAACCACTATACTTGCTTTGGTTGTGATTGATTATTTCTCTCTATTTGCTCTTATCTTTCATTGCAATTTAAATTTCCACTGCATACTCTTTAAGAGCACATAACACTTGCATCTCACTAGCATTTGTATTGATTATTGAATTGGCACACATACTTGCAAATAGTTTTAGAAACCCAATTCACCCCCCCCTCTTGGGTTGCTTACTGGGCAACAATAGGCTATGGGTTCAGCTCTATGGGTTATAGGTCTATTAGGCTCATAGGATATGGGTTCAGCTCTATGGGTTATGGGTCTACGAGGCTCATAGGATATGGGTCAGCTTTATGGGTTATGAATCGACTGGGCTCATAGGATATGAGTAGGTACCTTTCCCTCATTTTGCTTTTCATAGCTCTCTAGGTAGTTATGGATATTTCTCCTCTTTGTCTAGTCATTCTTTCAACCTTATCCTAATAGATTCTAGCATGGCGAACTAACTTAAGCTTAGCAAACTTAAACTTTCTTTTATCAGATATTAGTTCTCTCTCAAAATACAGATCCATACCTACTTTCCAATCAATATAATCCTTAAGATCAAGATCACCACTAAAAGTTAGTGCTTCTAACCTAAAGTACCTAGTGGCTCTCTCATCCTGGTCTATGGAATCATAATAGGTTCTACTATGGTTAGATTCCTAGGCTGGGTCAGGGTGTGGGGGTGTCCTAGGGTTGGGTTCCCAGATTGGGTCATGGTGTGGGATCTCCTAGGATTGGGTTCCAATAATGGGTCAGGGTGTTGGGCTCTCCTATGATTGGGCTCCAAGAATGCGTCAGGGTGTTGGACTCTCCTATGGTTGGGCTCCAAGAATGGGTCAGGGTATTGGGCTCTCCTATGGTTAGGCTCCAAGAATGGGTCAGCATATGGGGCTCTCCTAGGGTTGAGAGGTGAGGGAAGAGGTGACTCTAGTTTAGGTTCAAGATGGGTCTTATGGGTTCTCTTTAGGTGTCCTAATTGATCTCCCACTCGATTAAACTATGGTTCATTTGGTCATACTTATGGTTCATTTAAATAGTCAATTGGGCAAATTGGTCATTCGTGGTGTTCATTAAAGTCTCAAGAGTGGGTTCCATGGTTGAACTGGGTTGGAGTTTGAGGCTACTGGTATTGGGCTCCTAAGCTAGGGGTCATGCAACAAGCATACAAGAGTTATGTGTTCTAGGGTTTGCTAGACCTAGAGTTCAAGTAGAGTGAGTCAACTCAACTTACACCCAACTCAACAGATAATCCTTCCACTGGCCAGGTAAGAGGTGGGGTGGTGGGAGGCTCTCCGTGCTTGTCACAAGGTCTTAATTAAAAACCACCAGTCCATTTAGGGCATTTGCCATTGGACATCTAGTCTTAGACACCAGTTTCTAGTAATAATTGGAGAATTGAACGCACTAGTTTTCTCACAAGACTCGAACCCGACCTGTTGGTGTCCCTAAATCAATTAGGTTTCTACTCAGTTTTAATTAAGGCTTGAGTTCGAATGCAAGGTGGTTATTTTGGGCTAAGGAAAGGTAATGACATTGGTGTGGACACTAGGACCAGAAAAGATCGATAGGTCGAACCCACATCCCTGTGGATCACCTGTGAATAAAGCCCTGAACCCAAACCCCTTTTACCTTTAAATATTTTATTTTAAAATTTTATTATTTAGGCTTAGTTGGGTTTAGCCCTTTTTATCAACTGTAATTAGGGTTTTTATTTTTAGCCTTTTGGGCCAAACCCCTTTTACCAAGTTGAACCATTTGTTTACATGTCTTGCCTTTTGATCAAATTGGGTTTCAATTGATCAAGTGGGGCTTTATTTATTTGGTTAGGTTTAATTAGTCTTGAGTCTTGTAATTATTAGTTGAGTTTTCTAATACAAGGGGGACCCAATTGAAGACCCATGTGACTTCATGTGCACTCAAATCAAGACCCATGTGCCCCTAAATCAAGATTCCATATGACTCCATTTGCTAAGTCAAGCCATGTGCTAGCCTAACCAAGTCTTGGCACCACCTTTTCAAGGTTTTTGGACATCACTCTCCACATCACCTAGGACATTATCACATGGCATGTCACTTATGTTTGGACATCCCACATGCCATGTCATTTATCTATGGTTGGCCAATGCATTCAAGAATTAGCACCAACTTAAGAATGAGATTAGCGCCACTTTTAAGAGAAGTAAATGGGAAGGAGTCCAAGCCTTATTTGCGCCAAGAATTAAATGTCGCCAATTACTTTTAAGATGAGTAAATGAGAAGGAGTCTTCACTCTTAGCGCCATTCATCTCAAATAATTATCTCCAAATTCAAGGAGTCGGCCAAATCCATCACAAAGACTTCTATTCCAAGTGGACGCCCATCAAAGAAAGGTTCAAAGGAGTTCTTGCTTATCAAGTTCCAAGTAATCAACAAATCAAGAACTCTAGGATCCCATTTGAATTTCAAAGGAGGAAGATGAGATGCAAAATTCATCCATATTGTCACCCAATTAAGAAGTGGTTTATCATTGATTTCAAGAGGAGTAAACCAGAAAGACTCCCCACTTCATCGCCCATCTCATTTTCCCATGTTGTCGCCCACTTTGTTGAAGCAATCCAAGTTATCGCACATTTTAAGAAGACTAAGAAGGATGCCACCTCTCATCTATAGCCCAATCTATGAGTTTATCCACTATTGCCACCCAAGCCAGATGAAGTCCAAGGAAGGATCACAACTAAGAGTTCTAAGATGCCCAAGAAGAAATTCCATAGTCTTTGATGTCCAAGGGAAACAATCAATGGAGTTGCTTGCCCTTACACTACTTGTAGATGGTCTATAAATAGCACTGTTGCCCAGGTGGCTACCCAAGAGGGGGGGTGAATTTGGTCCTTTGAAAAATTGAAGCAAGTAATGAGCAATTCAAAATCCTTTGCAAGTGGTAGGTGCTGTGATAGAGTTATAAAATACAGAAGCTAAACAGAGTCAAGAAAGCATAACACAAACACACCAAATTTATAGTGGTTCAGAGCAACCTAGCTCCTATGTCCACTACCCAAGATACTACTTGGGATTTTCACTATATTCACACCCGAATATAGTAGGATTGTTTTATAGGATCACAATCCAAAATCTCTATACTTTGATTTTACGGGATCACCAAAAAAAACCCAACACCTTTTGGTTTTAACGGGCTCACCAAAGAAACCTAACTTGGTTTTCACAGGATCACCAAGAACCTAACCCTTGGTTTTAACAAGGCTCACCAAGAACCTATTTGGTTTTTCAATCGGGCTCACCAATAACCCAACAATTCAAAAATTGAATTGAAAATAAATGCAACAAGAATGACAAACTCAATTTGTCGGATAGTTGCCGGTGCAGATTGTTGGAAGTCCACTTGACTGTACTTGAATAAGCTTTAATGACTTTAGTGGCTTCTTCCTAAAGTTGTTTCAAGCTTCAGATTGGAGTTGGTGAAGACTTGAAAGCTTGACTTGAATGCTCTTGTGCTCTTTTGCTGTTGGTAGGTAGGATATTCAATGAAGCTCTCTTTTCTTTGAAGAAGTCACTAATAACTTACTACAAGAATGTTCAAATCCTTCAAATTTAAAGTCTTTCATCATCCCAAGGCAGTTCTAGCCATTGTAGACCGTTGGAAAATGATTTGTGATCGTTGGAGCACCTTTTAGCATTCAAAAATAAATTCTGGAACTAGCCGTTGGATACCTGAAAGCGTCATTCGAGTTGACTCGGATTCCATCGAGTCGGCTCGGATCCTTCGAGTCGATAGGTCAAGTCATCAAATCTTCAATGCAGTCAGCTCTTTGTCTCAGGGTGCAATACATCACTCTGGATGAGTCGGCTCTTTGAAGCTCGGGTCGGCTCGAACTTGAATCTTGAAAATCTTGAACTCGAGGAGTCGGCTCTTTTCAGCTTGGATCGGCTCTTCTTCTCAGGTTTGAAAAACTTCACTCTAGAAGAGTTAGCTCGATGCAGTTCAGGTCAGCTCGCTTTCTCAGGATTTCAAAATTAGGTTTGGTAGAGTCGGCTCCTTTTGGTTCGGGTCGGCTCGTCTAGCTGTTCTCAGAAATCTTTAGGAAATGGACTCTGGAGGAGTCGGCTCGGACTGATTCTAGTCGACTCGGATTCACTGGAGTCGGCTTGCTTTCCATCGAGGCAGCTCGGATTGCTGCGTTCCAGAATCCTTGCTGCATGGCAGTAAGCAGAGTCGGCTCTTCTTCACTTGGGGTTGGCTTAAGTGTCTTCTTCAGGATTTTATAATTGAACTTAAAGAAAACTCTCACCAACTCTTTTACAATTTCACACAAACCAACTCAAACTAAAATTCATGGCGCACACACACACACTCAAAGAAGTAACCCTTTTAATTGATTTTTCTTAGCATTTTTGATTGGGTTATTCTTACAAAAACATTTACAACACAACTCAATCAAGAAAACAGAAGTGTAGGAGTTTAAGTTTGAACATGTTATTCATCCTACAAAAAATTGTCAAACACTTGAAGAGTTGTCAGAAATAAATGTACATGCTCCAATATTTGGTTATCATCAAAATCACTTATGGGGTCAACAATCTCCCCCTTTTTGATGATGACAAAATACTGGGCTTGAAAAATCAATATAAAACTTTACAATTACTTGTATAATAGTATTTGCAGGAGTATATGAATAAGTAGAACAAATTGACTTCAATTAGTGCCAAACAATGAGAGGAGAATTAGGGCTTAGAGAGATAATCCGCACCTTAATAAAATACTCCATGTTTTGTCATACTTTTCATTCAATTTTACATTTCAAAGCTCAAAAACTTTGATCAACAGAGCTAACAAATGTTGAAGTGTAAAACATTATGTATCAGAGTTTGTAAAAAATTGTAATTCAAGGCTTTAAACATTATAAGTCAGAACTCAGAACTTAAAGTATCAGAGCTTGAAATATCAATACATGTTCTTTTCAAGTATCAGAGCAAATATGTATTAGAGCGAAGTATCAATATTTTATCCTTTTCATGCAATACTTTCTCCCCCTTTTTGTCAATCAATCAAAAAGGTAGAGTAAGAATTAAGCTCAGATTTTAAAATAGATTGAGAAAGTATTTAAAATTGTTTGAGATAATTTCACTTTCTCAGATTTATCTTGAAATTCTAATTAAAAGATTAATCATTGTAAGAGCAATCAAACATTCAATTCATAGAGAAATTGAAGAATTAGTGAGACAAAAGATGTACTTTCATTCCATTTCAAAAGTTCAGTATAAAGTACAAAAAGGTAATAGACTTAGTCACTATCTATATCTACGCTAGGTTTTGAAGGAGTTTGGCCAGGAATTTGAATTCCAGGGGGTAGAGAAGCAAGAGGATCAATAAATTATGGAATATTATGGGATCCAGGTGCCCTAGTGTGTGGAGCAGGTTGTCTTGGATGGCCTGAATGACTAGGAAAGGATCTAGAAGGAGCAGTGAGAGTAGCTTGGATATCTTCACCCTTGCCCATCATTTTCCACAGAAAGCTGGTTATTGATTTCAATTCGGCTTCAACTTTCTTTACACTTTTAGAAGCAGCCAAGTCTTCTATTCCTTCTTTAATTTCTGCCACTTCTTTTTGTAGTGAAAGCATTTTTGAAGCTTGAACATTAGCATATGCTTCGCTGAACCTCTCAGTCTTCCAAATTCACTTCTAATTATACCAATACCTTTGGTATAATCGTCCTCCATCCTTTTTCCTGCTTCAAGTGATCCCATTCTGATCCTCAAGTTATCCATCTCAGTTTTGTAGGCTTCAAGGATTTGAGTGACCGAGCTTTTGATAGAATCTAAACTTGATGTAATCAACTGAAGGATCTGCTGGACATCTATCACAGTTGTACTAGTTGCTGTAGTTTTGGAGGTTTCAATATTGTCAATTCTTCCTTTTAGATCATTTATTTGTTCTCCAAACTGGGTTAGCCTGTCATCAATTGATTTTTGAAGTACTACAAACATCTCACCCATAGAAGACTTAATGGATTTAGTCATACTACTCATTTGTTGCGCCAAGAAGCCTTGTATCATTCAAGTGTTCATAGTAGGAGCAGTAGCAGCTTTATCATGACTTGGAATGTCTGTAGCCTGATCAAAGGTAGGTGTGCTGTATGGCATGTCAGGCAAGTCAGGGATAGAAATATCTGGAAGAGAAGTATCAAAGTCCATCTGGACAGGGAATTCCTGCTGTGGCTGTGGCTCAAGGATACCCATTGTGGTGCCTTCACCAGCCTCTTCTTCTATTTGTTCTTGGACTTCTTCAGTGTCAGTTTTCTTCTTCCAGGTACCATCTATTAACAAGTATCCCATTCTCTGAAGGGTCTTGGTTGTGTATGTGTCAGTGTGGAGTAATGCCTTAATGTCTTCTTCTATCAAATCTAAATTTGCTCTTTGAAAGAAGATTGAAAGAACCATTCCATATGGTAAGTAGGCTTTAACTTTCCTAATTGCCTCCTTCATTTGGCTAATCATAATTTCAGGCAAATTAATCTTTTCACCATTAATTAAGAGCTCCATAAAACATAAATCCCTTTCACTTACCCAATCGAATCGACCTGTTCTAGGTAAGAAGATTCGGCTTATGAAGTTATGTAGGAGTCTCATCTCAATGGACAACATGTTCGCTTTGAGAATCCCAATCTCATTTATCTCAGCTCTTTCCAAAACTGTCTGCAATGCCTTGGTTCTGTCCTTCAGTACAAGATATTCTGTGCCTTCAAAAGGCATATCCAAAATACTTCTTAGGATTTCAGCAAAAATAATTATCCTCTTTCCTTTAACTGAGGACTCAATGAAATTCTCTCCAAACCTTAAATTTTCATAGAATATTCTTACTAGGTTTGGATAGGTCTTAATATCCAGTGAACATAAATTCCTCCAACCTTGATTGTCAATAAGATCCCCAATCACAAAATCGATTTCCCTTAGATATTCGAATAAAATATGTCGGCCAGTAGTGATTGGTCTCATACCTAGGGACACTTGGTGGCTTGGAGAAACTGGACTTGCTTCTTCTTCAGGCTGTGGTTCAGTCCAGGAGACATTATCTTCTTGGAATTTTGTTCTTCGTTCTTGTGGAGCTGCATCACCAACTTTCCCATATTTCTTCCCAACTACTATCCTTGGTGCCATTGTGCAAAGAAATTGAGTTTATAAGAGGTTTATAGAAGTTTAGAGAAGTTTGGAAAGTTTCTTGGAGGAAATAGAATAGGGTTTAGGAGTAAGAATGGTAAAAACAAAACCCTACAACTCGAACTAAAAAGAGACAGCTCGACATCCGAGCCAGCTCGACCAATAGTTCATCTGCTCGAGTCGGCTTAAGCAGAGGGAGCTCAAAAAAAATAATTTTTGTATTTCAATCAAGACTCATAAAATTTTGAGATTTGGATCAGAAGGTTATCTAGATACATTGTCCTTAAGACTCTGGAGGCGTTTCTAGATAGGATCACATAATCCTAGTTCATTTCTAATCATTGCAAACCTATCTAAATTCAATGGTTTGGTAAAGATATCAGCAACTTGGTTTTCAGTTGGCATATATTCAAGAGTAATATCATTATTCAAAACATGTTCTCTTATAAAATGGTGCCTGATTTCAATGTGTTTGGTTCGTGAATGCTGAACAGGATTTTTTGTCAAATTAATGGCACTTGTGTTATCACATTTGATTGGAATTTTAGATTGTGTAACACCAAAATCTTATAGCTGTTGTTTAATCCATAACACTTGAGCACAACAACTACCAGCAGCAACGTATTCTTCCTTGGCAATAGACAATGCTACGGAGTTTTGCTTCTTACAGTGCCATGAAATTAAATTCAACCCTAGAAATTGGCATGTACCACTGGTGCTCTTTCTATCAATTTTGCAACCAGCATAGTCAGCATCAGAAAAACTAATTAAATTCAAAGATGATTCTTTAGAATACCAAAGACCTAAGTTACTTGTACCTTTCAAGTATTTGAGAATTCTTTTAACATCAAGCATATGTGTTTTTTTAGGATTACATTGAAATGTAGCACAAACACATACACTGTACAAGATATCAGGCCTACTGGCTGTCAAATATAAAAGGAATCCGATCATACCTTTATATAGCTTTTGGTCAACGTTGGAACCATTTTCATCTTTGTCTACCCTACAGGTAGGACTCATGGGTGTGCTAGCCTCTTTGCTTGTTTCCATGCAAAATTTCTTGATTAATTCCTCGATGTACTTGGCTTAGCTTATAAAGATTCCTTCATTTATTTGACTTGTAATCCAAGGAAGTAGTAGAGCTCACCCATAAAGCTCATTTCAAAATCAACCTGCATTAGCTCAGTAAATTCTTCACGAAAACTTTCATTAGTTGTACCAAAGATAATATCATCAATGTATATTTGTACAACTAACATGTCATTTCCTTTGTTCTTAATAAAAAGAGTTTTGTCAACATTTCCTCTTTTGAAATCATTTTCAAGTAAAAACATGCTCAATCTACCATACCAGGACTTAGGTGCTTGTTTCAAACCATATAAAGCTTTGTTCAACTTAAACACATGATTTGGAAAAGCATGATTTTCAAAACCTGGAGGCTGTTCTACAAAAACTTGATTAGAAATAAATCCATTTAGAAAAGCACTTTTGACATTCATTTGAAAGAGTTTAAAGTTCATGTAGCAAGAAAATGCAAGAAGTAATCTAATGGTCTCAGGTCTTGCTACCGGAGCATAAGTTTCATCAAAATCGATATCCTCTTCTTGATTGAATTCATTTGCTACCAACCTTGCTTTATTCCTTATTACTTTACCATTTTCATCTAGTGTGTTCCTATAGACCCATTTGGTTCTTATTATTGGATGGTTTGTAGGTCTACTAACTAGTGTCCAAACATTATTCCTTTCAAACTCGTTTAATTCGTCATGCATGGCCATCATCCAGTTATGATCATTTTCAGCCTCTTCTAAGCTGTATGGTTCAATTTGAGAGACAAAGGCTAGGTAGTCATGTGCATCTGTATGTGCTGACCTAGTCCTAACACCATGAGAAGGATCACCAATGATTAAATCTTTGGGATGTGAAGTTACATACCTCCATTCTCTTGGTAGATCAGCATGATCCTTACTTACCATCTCACTTCCATCTTGTGTTAGTTTGTCCTGGATGTTTAGATCTTTCATTTTCTTTTGTAGTATACCTGCATCATTATCTATGCACTCATCTTTTCTAGATGGTGAGGGGTTAGCTTCATCAAAGACTACGTGAATTGACTCTTCTACAGTAAGAGTCCTCTTGTTAAACACTCTATATGCTTTGCTATGTAATGAATAACCAAGGAATATAGATTCATCAGATTTTGCATCAAACTTTCCTAGATTATCCTTACCATTATTTAACACAAAGCATTTACACCCAAAAACATGAAAATAATTGATATTTGGTTTTCTTCCATTCCAAAGCTCATAGGGGGTTTTCTTTGAAATTGGTCATATCAAAACTCGGTTTAGTATATAACAGGCAGTGTTCACGGCTTCTGCCCAAAAGTACCTTGGAAGTTACCTTCACATAACATTGTTTTGGCAATCTCTTCTAAAGTCCTATTCTTTCTCTCTACAACACCATTTTGTTGTGGTGTTCTAGGAGTGGAGAAGTTGTGATCAATGCCATGCTCAGTGCAATATTCATCAAAGAATTGATTTTGAAATTCAGTTCCATGATCACTTCTAATAGAAATAACAGAAAGATTTTTCTCATTTAAAACCTTTTTATGAAATTTTTGAAATACATCAAAAGTTTCATCTTTATGTGCAATAAATAATACCCATGTGAATCTAGAAAAGTCATCTACAATCACAAGGCCATATTTCATATCTCCTAGGCTTGTGGTCCTAGTTGGTCCAAATAAGTCCATGTGAAGTAGCTCAAGGGGTCTAGTTGTTGAAATAATATTTTTCGATTTAAAACTCCCCCTAGTTTGTTTGCCTAATTGACAAGCATCACATACATAATCAAGATCAACTTTGAAATGAGGCAAACCTCTAACTAGATTCTTTGAGATTAATTTGGCAATAGTATGCATGCTAGCATGACCTAATCGTCTATGCCATAATAAACATGACTCCTTGGTCTTAGCATTCATTGCTACTAGACTGGAACTACTAGACATTGCTAGATCATTTAGATCTATCACATAGATATTTCCGAGTCTATGGCCAATGAATTTGTTGTTAGAGTCAAGAGAGTTGGTTACTATACACAGATGATTCAAAGATAACTTTGAAGCCTTTATCATACAATTGACTAATACTCAATAAATTATGCTTTAATTTATCTACTAGCATCACATCTTCAATAAAAGTATAGGGGGTTATTTTAATCTTACCGATTCTGATTATTCTCCCCTTTCCATAATCTCTAAAAGTAACTAATCTTCCTTCTTTCATTTGTAGGGTGATAAACTGATCCTTGTCACCCGTCATATGCCTTGAACAGTCACTATCAAGATACCATCTTTTCTTTAATTTTTGGGCTGCAAGACAATCTTGTAAAATAATCAAGGAGTGATTTTAGGTACCCAAGCTAACTTGGATCCTTTCGGGTTAGCAACATTGGTTCCCTTTGGAACCCAAATGGTTCTATATTTCAATGCACTAATCATGGAATTTTTCAAGGAGTTGCATTGATAAGATTTATGTCCAAATCTATGACATGCATGACAAATAATTTTGTCATTTTTGAATGATACATGCTTTGAAGCTATAACAGATGCAGAAACAAGAATACTTGATTTGAAGGATTTTTGCATAGTATTCTTAGGAACATATTTCAAGTCATTTGAAATTGATTTCGATGGAAAACCTTTTTCAAATTTAGCATTTACAGGTGAAGCTTTTGAAGATACAAATTTTGTTGCTGAAATTTCTTTAGAATTTATAGCATTAAATCCAATTCCAGCTTTACTTTTAGAATCCTTTTGTTCTTTCAAAATTAGCTCAAGCTTATTGGAACTCAAGGTCAACTTTTCTACTAAAGGCTTAAGCTTTTCAACCTCCTTTTTCAAATCAGTATTTTCGGCAACTAAAATATTGTGTCTTATTTAAAACAGTTTTTTCATTGTTCAAGACAATAACATTTTCAGAAAGGTTATTCAATTTTCTTTGCAAACTTTTATTCTTTTCAAAAATTTCATCCTTGTCTTTTAATAAAACATCATTTTGTTTCTTTAAGGACTTAATTTTAACCCCAGCTTTCTTGAATTCAATGAGTAAATCATGAAATGCAGAATTCAGTTCATCATATGTAAATTCAGTTTGAAGCTCAGGGGATGATACCTCATTTTTGAGACCCATCAAATAAAGATTCGTAGATTTCGGAGCCTCTTCTTCTTCATTTGATGAGGACGCTTCGCTATCGCTCCATGTCACTACCATTGCTTTCTTTTTCTTTTTCTTAAATCCCTTTTTCAATAGAGGACAATCTGGTCGGATGTGTCCTGGCTTTTTGCACTCATAACATGTGGGCACTTCTTTTTCTTTCTCCTTTTCCTTGTCCTTCTCCTTACTGAACTCTTTATTCTTGTAGAATTTTCTAAAATATCTTCCTTTCTTTCTTCCCAAGAACTTTCTGAATTTTCTGACGACCATGGCAACGTCTTCGTCTTCCATGTCGCTTTCAATAGAGGAGCTTTCTTCTTCTGATTCTTCATCCCTTTTAGAATCCATAGCAGCTTTAAAGGCGATCGATTTCCTTTTCTTTTGATCATCTTCAGTTCGGTGCTGCATGGTCAGTTCATGTGTGATGAGAGATCTTAGCAGTTCATCCAGCAATAAGGTATTCAAATCTTTTGCTTCCTGGATGGCAGTCACTTTCGGATCCCACTTGTCTAGAAGAGATCTTAGAATCTTCTGCACTAGATCTACATTAGTATATACCCTGCCAAGACTTTTTAAGCCATTAATAATGTCAGTGAAACATGAAAATATGGCAGAGATTATTTCATTTGGTTCCATCTTAAATAATTCATAACTATGTACAAGAAGATTAATTTTAGAAGACTTCACTTGTGAAGTTCCTTCATGGGTCACTTCGAGTTTATCCCAAATTTCTTTTACTGAAGAGCAAATTGAAATTCGATTAAACTCATTACTATCCAAAGCATAATATAACAAGTTCATGGCTTTGGCATTTATCTCTCCCATCTTCATGTCATGTTCGTCCCAATCCTCTTTAGGTTTAGGAACATCCACTCCATCAATTTTAACCATGGGGATATAAGGACCCTTTAGAATGACCTTCCATAACTGAAAATCAACTGCTTGAATATAGATCTTCATTCTAGATTTCCAATATGCACAATTTGTGCCAGTGAAGAGTGAAGATCTACTAGTTGATTGGCCTTCCGCCAAAGACGTACTCATTGGATGAGCCATCAATCTTTACTTGATGCAGCACGAAAGCTCTGATACCAAAAATGATGTAGAACGAAAGCTCTGATACCAAAATTGATGCAGAACAAAAAGATGATGCGATGCGGAAGTAAATTAAAATTAATGTATTTTTTTTATTTATTTATTTTCAGAAATTGGCTTTGACTCAAAGTAAAGCTAAACTAAGTTGAAGGAAACTAGGTAAGGATTGAAAGCATAATTTAGAAAAAACTAAATTATCAGAGTAGTTCAGAAGTAACGGATCGCTGGGGGTTGAGAAACTCCCAGACCTAGGGTTTCGCTCTGAACTTTCAACAGAACAGAAATAAAGAGGAGAGATGGTTTACCAACCAGACAGTGATCTTCTCAGAATTTGGGTGGAAGAACTCTCTCGAGCAGATTGTTGGATCCTCGGATTCGGCTATCTTCGTAATGGATCCTCCAATACTAGTCTTGTGGTTTGGTTGGCTTCTCCTGGACTCAAGATCTGGGAAGAAGAAAAATAAGTGAGGGATTCAGAGACTCAGGGAAGGATTTACCAGTTCGAAGAACTTGAAGGTTGATGTCGCTGAGATCCGGATTCTCTTGAAGGCTGATTCAACTCCCACGGGAAAGAGCTTTGGATCTGAAGTACCCGGAATGTAGCTGGATGCTGGTGGTCGGCCTGGACTTGGGGAGAGAGGCCGTGGGAGGTGGAATATGCTAGGGCTTAGTGGAAAGAAAAGGGTGATGGGCGGCTAGGTTTTGGGAGTGGAGTGGCTAACCTAAGGTTTGGGTTTTGGAGATCTCTCACCTCCTCAAGGTTCCAGGGAAACCCGGATTTACTCCCTCACGGAGCTCAACACCTGGACGCAAGTGCGGAAAAGAGAAAACACAAGTTTGCTCATAAAAAAAATTTCTTTCATTCATCTGATTTTTTTAAACTTACAAGAGGGGTTTAATTTATAAAGCTTTACAAGGGAGGAGGGTTTCACATCTTCCCATGTGGGACTAAAGGAGGGGATCTACAAATTAGGGCAAATCCTTCACATATGGTCGACCAAAGTACCAAAAAAACTGGATTTGGGTTATAAAAGGCAGGTAGATGGCGCCACCTTGCTTGGATTTTCAAGAAAAATTTTCTTCCTTCCCTGGATCAACTCTTTTGGACTCCTCCTTTTCTTCCTCCCTAAGTCAAGGTCCTTCCCATCTTTGTTTTGATTGTTTTTGGCAGGTAGTGGGCGCCCCCTTGAAGTTCTCTTCCAAGAGAATTTCTTCCCTTCTTTGTTTTGGAATTCTTGGGAAAGTCTTGGCCGCCCCCTTGATTGGTGGTCTCTTGGTGGACTTCTCCTTATCTGGCGCATGAGAGAAGGAGGTTGCCATCTGTGGAGTGGGGACCAAAAGCTGCTGGATGTGGATATGGCACCCCCTGGACTGGGAGTGTGGCTGGGAGTGTGGTGTCCACTTGCCTGGTCTTGGAAGAAAGTGTAACATCCCATTTTGAAACCCTAGTCCACTACTGAGTCAACATGACTCAACAAAATAAAATGTAGGTAATGTAGACTCAAGCTAAATTAAGTTGATCTAGTCAACTCTTATTAAAACCCAAAAAAAAACCCTAATTCTTCGGGCAAGGTTAATCAGAGATCCAGATGGAGCCCTGAAGTCTTCTTCTGAGTCTGGTGCCCGCACCATTACTCTAATGTATTCAGAGACACTGCTCTGATACCAGTTGTTGCCAAGGTGGCTACCCAAGAGAGGGGATGAATTGGGTATTTTGAAAAATTGAAGAAAGTAATGTGCAATTCAAAATCCTTTGCAAGTGGTAGGTGTTGTGATAGAGTTATAAAATGCAGAAGCTAAACAGAGTCAAGAAAGCACAACACAAACACACCAAATTTATAGTGGTTCGGAGCAACCTAGCTCCTATGTCCACTACCCAAGATACCACTTGGGATTTTCACTATATTCACATCCGAATACAGTATGATTGTTTTACAGGATCACAATCCAAAACCTCTACACTTTGGTTTTATGGGATCACCAAAGAAAACCCAACACCATTTGGTTTTAACAGGCTCACCAAAGAAACCTAACTTGGTTTTCACAAGATCACCAAGAACCTAACCCTTGGTTTTAACAAGGCTCACCAAGAACCTATTTGGTTTTTCAATCAGGCTCACGAATAACCCAACAATTCAAAAATTGAATTGAAAATAAATGCAACAAGAATGACAAACTCAATTTGTCGGATAGTTGCCGGTGCATCTTGTTGGAAGTCCACTTGAATGTACTTGAATAAGCTTTAATGACTTTAGTGGCTTCTTCCTAAAGTTGTTTCAAGCTTCAGATTGGAGTTGGTGAAGACTTGAAAGCTTGACTTGAATGCTCTTATGCTCTTTTGCTGTTAGTAGGTAGGATATTCAATGAAGCTCTCTTTTCTTTTAAGAACTCACTAATAACTTACTTCAAGAAAGTTCAAATCCTTCAAATTTAAAGTCTTTCATCATCTCAAGGCAGTTCTAGCCGTTGTAGACCGTTGGAGAATGATTTGTGACCATTGGAGCACCTTTTAGCATTCAAAAATAAATTCTGGAACTAGCTGTTGGATACCTGAAAGCGTCATTCGAGTTGGCTCGGATTCCATCAAGTCGGTTCGGATCCTTCGAGTCGATAGGTCAAGTCGCCAAATCTTCAATATAGTCGGCTCTTTGTCTCAGGGCACAAAACATCACTTTGGACGAGTCGACTCTTTGTAGCCCGGGTTGGCTCAAACTTGAATCTTGAAAATCTTGAACTCGAGGAGTCGGCTCTTTTCAGCTTGGGTCGGCTCTTCTTCTCAGGTTTGAAAAACCTTACTCTGGAAGAGTCGGCTCAATGCAGTTTGGGTTGGCTCGCTTTCTCAGGGTTTTAGAATTAGGTTTGGCAGAGTCGGCTCTTTTTGGTCTGGGTTGACTCGCCTGGCTATTCTCAGAAATCTTCAGGAAATGGACTCTGGAGGTGTCGGCTCGGACTGATTCCAGTCGACTCGGATTCACTGGAGTCGGCTCGCTTTCCATCGAGTCAGCTCGAATTACTGCATTCTAGAATCCTTGCTGCGTGTCAGTAAGCAGAGTCGCCTCTTCTTCACTTGAGGTCGGCTCGAGTGTCTTCTTCAGGATTTTTATAATTGAACTTAAAGAAAACTCTCACCAACTCTTTTACAATTTCACACAAACCAACTCAAACTAAAATTCATGGCACACACACACTCATAGAAGTAACCTTTTAATTGATTTTTCTTTGCATTTTTGATTGGGTTCTTCTTTACAAAAACATTTACAACACAACTAAACCAAGAAAATAGAAGTGTAGGAGTTGAAGTTTGAACATGTAATTCATCCTACAAAAACTTGTCAAACACTTGAAGAGTTGTCAAAAATAAATGTACATACTCCAATATTTGGTTATCGTCAAAATAACTTATGGGGTCAACAAGCACCATCAATCCCTCTTGTAAATTAATGATTATTGATGAAATACAATGACATTCTGTCCAATTTTTTTTCTTTGCTGTGTGCATCACGGGATGTGAGGCCCTTTTCTTTGTTCTTCAAAACATCACGGGGTGTGAGGCCCTAGTTATCCAGACACCAAAAAACCCTAGCCGACCACTTCCTTCCATCTTCGCTTTCACTTTTCCATCCTTTTTTTTCTTTGTTTCATTCTAATTGATCGATCTTCCTTTGTTAAGTGATTGTAGGTGATCAAGGATTAAAGTCAGGTATTCTTGCCTTGGAACCAATATCGTGGAAGATCGAGCCCGAAGATCGAGATCTTGAAGCCCTACCGCGAGATCCTGAGAGTTCCAACCGATCTACTTCAGAGAAAAAAAATTTTCATTGGTAAAATTCAAAAACCCTTCCCTACTCTTGATTTTTGAATCTTTTGAAAGTATATCCTAGTTTACAGTGGTTTCTTAGTCACCAAATCCTGATTTTCTAGTTGCTTTGTTAGATCTACTCGTGCAGGCATAAACTAGTCGACTAGTTTCCTTAGTTACCTACTTTGAGTCTCTAAAAACTAAAAATCATAAAAAAAACTTAATCTCTACTTTTATCTATTAATTAGGCTAATAATCAATATATTAGGTTTTTATAATTGTCCCGCATCATACATCCTTCTCTCATATGACATAGCAAAATTGTCCTTAAGTTAGTTTTATGCAAGATGATGCACATACATGAACCCTAATATGAGATGAGACTAAAAAAATCAGAAAAACAATATATATATATATTTTGTGTTTTATGCAGATGGTGAATTTAATTTCAGTTAATTAATGTGCAATCAAAGTGGCTTGGGTTTAGGGGGCGGTTGGATGGGTGATTAAGTTTCAGCCCTAGTCTAACATGCAGAAATTTCAGCAAACATACTTAAGTTTCATGCAGATTTTTTTTTGAGTTTTCAGATCTAAAAAATTAAACTAAAACTGAAAAAAAATAGAGGACTAAACAGAGATTGACTGATGCAAAAATAAGAGAAAAACAGCTAGAATTTATTGGGAAATTAGACCTATGTTTAGACTAGTATGCAAAATTTAGCATGCAGAATTTTTTTGTTAGGGTTTTTTTCTCATGCAGATTTCACCCTGTTTTCTGATAAGAGAAAATACATAAAAATTAAAAAATTAAAGGACTGATTATGTGGATGATTTATGCAAAGAACATGAAAAAATAGATTCATTTTAATAGAAAAATAGCCCTATATCTTGATTCATATGCAGATTTCAGTATGCAGAAATCTAAACTATGATGCAAGAACATATCCTAATCCTGCTCTGATACCAAAATTGATGAGGTATGGACTCTAACTAATGATGGATGAAATGCAAGGGATGAACATGAAGACAAACTAGATTAAAGAAAATAATTATTTTTTTTATTTTAATTTTGGTTTAGTTCCCGAAAATAGCCAAGACTAGGTTAGGATTTCAGGTAACAGTTAGAGTCCTATCCACATGCTAGAAACTATCAAAGAAATATAGAAAAATAGATCCTAGGGTTAAGAAACACCTATAGGACATGCTTCAAAATTCAATAAAATAGACTAAAAGAGAAGGGAAGGGGTCTACATACCTAGCAATGACTTACTTGATGTCGTAGAAGATATCCCTCCACTTAGATAGGATCCTGGATGACAAAGCAGCTTCCCTGTAGATCCGTCGGCTTTTTATCAGATGGTTTCAGGGGCAAGGAAGAATTCATCTAAGGCTCATTTCTCCTGAGGGATCCTGCAAATATCAAAGGTTAGTGTTGAAGATGATAGAAAAAATAAGAAACAGGTGGTTGGAAGAGAATAGAAGGCTGGGGCGCAGGAGATGTATGCTTGGCCTGTTTGATGGAGGATGCCTGGCTTGGAGGGGCTGCCTGGAGATGTGGGGCACCTTGGAGTTGAAGAAGACCTGGCGACCTAAATGAGAGATGGGAGGGGTGGCCTAGATGGGAGGTGGAAGGGGTGGCTTAGATGGAAAATGGGAGGGGGCGGCCTAGATGAAAAAAGGGATGGGGCGTCCTAGGTTTGAATGATATGAGGGTGGCCTAAAAGTTGAAGATGGAGGCTAGGGTTTGAAGAAGGAAGGCGGCTAGGGTTAGTAAGAGGACTAGGGCTTGAAACATAAACGGGCCTCACACCCACTCCCTTATGGAGGTCGATGATCACAAGGAACAAAGGAAAATAAGAAATAACTCTGGTTTTCTTTCAATAAACAACGAATTTTACAAGGGGGAGGGTGGGTATTTATAGATTCACCCAGGTTCCTGGACTCCCAGATATATTGGAATTACAAAGCTTGAGGGCCAAGAAAACTAGTTCCCTGTTGGACTAGGATTTCAAAACTTGAGGGCCAAGAAACTCTCTTGGGCTTGGGCAGCAACTTCATGGTCTTGGGCGGCCTCTTGGTGGGATGGGGTGCATGAACTATAGGGGCATGGGCTGATCTGGGGTGCCAACATTTTTGGGCTTGAGGGGTGCTAGTTGGTTGTGGACTTGGAAGGGGTGCTGGGCTGGAGAGGGTGCCAACTGAAGGGGGCGCCCACTTACTTGGCTTGGCGGCATGAAAGGGCCTATTCCTAGGGTGCCAATGCTGGGAGGGGCCTAAGTAGAGGCCCTGGTGCATGAAGCTCTTCTCTGCTGGGGGGGCCTGGTGAATCTCTTGGTCTGGTGACTCTCTTCTTGACTTAATTTGAATGAAAACCAAAATTTATAGGACTCAAACAGGCCTAATTGACATGACTCAAAATAGGCCTAATAAAAAACTTTGATTGACTTAGTGAACCCAGCTGGCTCACTTTATTACAGGACTCAATGGACTCAACAAAAAGATAGACTACCTAATTCATGAATTATAGAACAAAATTGGAACCTTGGAATTCTTGTCTACTCTTGATGTCCCCATCATAAATGCTATAAATGACTCTCTTCTGTTTGCTTCCATAGGAATCTGACTTAGGCATCGAAGGGTCCTTTATGGGAACCATTCCATCATGGTTGAATTTTCATATCTTCTTCATTTTGCAAGTTCTGGAATGCCCACAATTGGTAGAGGAAAACTTGGAGCCGTCCAACTCAGTAGCCACCTCCAGCTATATCAACAAGTCTCAAGCTAAACTACAATAGATTGGCACTAACGGAAGGGTTGTTGGTCCAAACAATTATTGAGAGGATTTATAGTTTCTCCTTGTGCAGCCATGGCATGAAAGAAGGTAGTGGCAGGATTTGCCGCTCCTCCCCCTATGAAGGAGCCGAAAGTCTTGGCAGATCATCCCTAGACTCTCCCAGACCAAAGCACTGGTGAGCCTTCAACCGTTCTTCCAGTCACTATTGAGCAATTCTATCAACTCCTATTCTAAGTCTTGCAACTGCATACAAGATCTATAGCTGGCCCCGACTTAGCTTACTCGATACTGATCGAGCATCAGCCCTTGGATGCTCCTCCTTTGGTGTGGGGGGTAGACCAAGATGTTGTAACCTATTATGCTGAAGTAGACGCACTCCTAATGGTCCCTCAGCTGACCGACAGCCCTAAGAATGTTGTAATTGATAGATGGAAGTGCTAAAAAATAGTTCAAGAAACCCTAATTACAGAAGTAATAACTTTGAAAACTTTTTCATAGATGCATACAGGTTTAAAATCAATTAAATAACCATCTATATTACAAATAACATGCTTATAATCATAAAAAAATCCAGATCTAAATTTATAAAAATTAAATAAGAAGGAAATCACTTACTTGAAGTGCAAATCCTTTTTCTTATAATCTGATCTAGATCCAGATGAATCCTAGGGTTTCTATCAGAGCTGCGAAAATACGTGACCTTTATTGGTATCCACATGGGATGAGCTTTTGATAAAGTTTCTGAGGCTCTCAGAGTGCTAGCTCTTTCGCAGGCCCCACTTGTGGCTTGGATCTACAGCTTTCTTCTAGAACTAGATCTAGAAGACTTTAACCTGAATGCTTCGTGTTATGGAAGAGATTTTTCCTAGAACACCTAGAGAAAAATCTATTTTTTTTCTTAATACTCTCTTGATTGGCCTTCTTCTCTATCTATTTTTTAGGGTTTTTAGGCATGGAATAAAGGAGAAAAGGATGGGAAATCAGAACCAGCGATAGGAAGAGAGAAGGAAAATTTAGATTATCGCATGCCCCCTTTTCCTCCTTTTTAACATGGAGTTTGTCAACAACTCTCCACATTAATTATGTCTAAAATAGATAAATTTTATCTTAATTCAAATATAATTAGATTAGAATGAGTTCTAATCAAAATAGGATACCAATTGAAGAAGCAACATCATTAGCACCTCCTCCTATCCATATTGCATGCCAAAGGAACCAAAGGAAAAAGGACATGAAAATTCATCACACATTCCTTCTTTCGGTCAGCAAATCTAAAAGGATAAGATCCAATCTAATTGGGTCAGGTGTCTAGTTTAATTAAATTCAAACTTGACTCAATTTAGACTTAAATTGAGCCCAATTCAAATTGAATTCAAAAAGGTTGTCAATCATATTCCAATAAGATTCAATTTCTAGTCCAAATAAGAAAATTAAATCCAATTAGACTTTAATTAAACCAGGTCCAATTAAATTAAATTTGATTTAAATTATTTATAATTTAATTAAATCTAATTATATTATAATATTTATAATTAAATTTCTTGTACTAATAATTAGTAGTTACTAAATTTGTAACCCTTACTAAATAGTAGTTTCTAATTTTAAATCATCAATCCAATTGATAATTTAGGTTTGATCCAAGCTCTTGATCAAGTCAAGCCCCTTTTATGTGTGATCTCTCAGGTTCTAAAATGTATGATAGTAAAAATATTTTGATCCTTATCACAATACAATCAAAACTCTTTCGATGGATCGAAACTATTTCGACTCAATCCTAATGGATGAATCGTTGATCCAAAAATAATTTTAATAAGTTCTCACAATCCACTAGTGATACCGAGCAGCATGTAGTAGTAACCTAGTAGATCAAAAAAATGAATCCTTAGGTGCAGTTCCATGTGATCAAGTTTCTCTATCGAAACTCTCGATAGGATGTGTTGTACCATGGTAGCTCACCCTCTGTCAGAATTGGCCCAATTCTGCGGTCCGACTCGGCCGCCCTTCTTAAGGCTCCAACTGAAGAGGTCCGACCCACCGGAGCTGAGGTCGGAACGACCCTCTCCTGCTGGGATCCAGCCCACCGTTCTCCGTCAGAGGTTCGACCCACCGGAGCTGAGGTTCGAACGACCCTCTCCTGCTGGGATCCGACCCACTGGAGCTGAGGTCCGAACGACCCTCTCCTGCTGGGATCTGGCCCACCGTTCTCTGTCAGAGGTCCGACCCACCGGAGCTGAGGTCCAAACAACCCTCTCCTCCTAGGATCCGACGCATCACTCTTCTCCGACGCATCACTCTTCTTTAGAGGCTCGCTCTTTGGTCCGACCGACCGATCGCCTCATGGTCGATGCCTGACAGGCAAGCCTTAGCATCCAGGGCATTCTAGAAGCACCTTTTTGTTACTACGGGATCCTGCTATCCCAACGACCCTGCTCCACTACATTCATGATGCCGCCATACCTGCGCGTCACGTGGTCACTCTCCAGATTCTCCTAGGGGCAGATCGATCTTTTTCAGCCTCTCCCCTAACGAATTTTGGATTGTTCCGTGCCTATATAAGGTACCCGGGGGACCCCTTTCAAAAATAGGGAGAACTCTTCCCTCTCTGTATGCTGTTGATCCTTTGATTCCTCCATTCTGTTGCCTTCAACCTCCTGCTAACTTAAGCATCGGAGGGTCCCCCGCCAGAACACTACCGGTGCCCTTGGGGACTTTTCTGCAGGTTCGCCCAGGAGAGGAGTGCTCCAGCCCATCCAGCCATCCCGGTTCCTGGTCCAGGAGTTGACGCAGCAATAGATTGGTGCTAGAAGGAGGGGCGGCAACTCTTTCTTCTAAAAGGAGGAATCCATCATCCCGGCAAGAAAATGGCTAAGGGAAGAACTCCAAATGCCACTGCCAGGAGAGATACCTCTCCTTCCAGGTCTGAGGAGCCTCATCGAGAGAATGATTTCGCTGCTACCGCCCCTACTGCTACAGAATCTACCATCACTTTGGGGTTGCAGCAGTTCCAAACCTTGGTGAATCGCATCGAAACACTTATGGCTGCGGTTCAGCAGTTCCAGGAAGCAGCCGACAACCGGCAGCAGCTACCAGCAGCTTCCTACACTAATCCTCCAACTGCTGCTGTGGGCGGCGACGGCCAGAGATCCCTCAGCATGATTCTCATGCCACCGCGGAGCCCCGGAGGTCCCTGGGTGACTGTGCTGATAGCAAAAGGGCGAGGTCTGCTTCGCTTTCCTATGCCGAATCCATCCCCTTCGGTGGTCGGCCCGTCGAACCTTCGAAGGACTATGGCAGCAAGATCATGCGCATGAAGGAGAGCATTACCGAAATCACCCTTCGGTAGAAGGCCGAAGGGGGACAGGTATACGACTCCCGTCCCATATTTTTCGAGGAGATTCTGGCGGAGATGATTCCCTGCCACTTCAAGATCCCACAGGTGGACCCCTACGATGGTACCACCGATCCGATGGACCATCTGGGCATGTACAAGGCCCACATGATGGTCCAAGGCACCTCCGACGCTCTCCATTGCATTGCCTTCCCTGCGACCATCAAGAAAACTGCTTGGATGTGGTTCTTCGCCATCCAGCCAGGTATGATCCACTCATTCTCTCAACTCGAATTCCTTTTTCTTTCCCATTTCAGGACTTGCAGTCAGACCCCAAGGACTACCGACTGCCTCTTCCTCGTGCTGCAAAAGGAGGGAGAGACCCTTCGGGATTTCATGGCCCGTTTCAACTCAGCGGCCATGGAAGTCCTGGATTTAAATGAAGCTGTGGCGATGTCAGCCTTCTAGCGGGGGCTCCGCTCGTCTAGGCTGACCTTTTCCCTTGACAAGAAGCACCTGACAAGCTACAGTGAGTTACTGGCCAGAGCACAGAAGTATGCCCTAGAGGAAGAACAAGCAGCCGGCCAACTTCAAGCCAAAGGAAGGCCGGCCCTGAAAAAGCGGAGTGATAAAGCTCTCGAAGTCCGACCTCCGAGCGACAGTCGGCGGTCAGCCCAACGCCGAAGTCCGAAGCCAAGGGACTTCCCCCGAAGGTTCGAGACTTATGCTCCTTTGTCCTTTCCAAGAGAAAAGATCCTGATGGAGATCGAGAACGAGACCTTTCTGCAAAGGCCTCAGCCAATGAGGGGCCCTCCTGCCCTAAGGAACAAGGATAAATTCTATCGCTTTCACAGGGACAACGGGCACAGTACCGAAGAGTGCATGCAGCTGAAGGACGCCATTGAAGACCTCATCCGGAGGAGATACCTGCACAAGTATGTCCGACCCCATCAGGACTGGGCAAAAGCATCAAACGCCAGAAACCCTCCGGAGGAGGCGGAGCTCCCTAATCAAAGGCCAACTGGTAGGGATGTTGGCATGCTGCACCGGCGGTCCGGAGGAAGTCGAGAGGATGGGACGGATATTGCTAAAAGGTCTCGAGGTTTCAATGCCATTACTTTTTCTGATGAAGACTTTCTGGAAAATCATGTTTTTGAGAATGATCTTGTAGTCATGTCGGCAGTCATTGCCAATTACGATGTAAGGAGAATACTTGTTGATAATGGAAGCTCGACAGAGGTATTGCTGTATGATGCTTTTGTGAGAATGAATTTATCCAGATCTATGCTGCTAGAGTCCCCCACACCGCTGACAGGCTTCGGGGGCAACTTCGTCGGAGTGGAAGGTAAAATAGTTCTCCCTATGATAATTGGGACGGAGCCTCTCCAGAAAACCCTCCTCATCAACTTTGTGGTTGTACGGACGACCTCACCTTATAATGCTATTCTGGGCCAACCGCCCCTCAACAAATTCAGAGCCATTGTTTCCACTTACCATCTGTTGGCAAAATTTTCGACCAGGAACAGGGTCGGAGTGATGAGGGGAGACCGCCGGATGGCCAGGCAGTGTTTGACCATTATGAATCAACAGTCGGAAGGCCATTCCACTCTGGAGCAACTTGACCCAAGGGCTGAGGCCGATGGCCTCGGTCAGCCCGGGGAAAAGATTCTGTTTGTTCCACTCCGAGAGGATGATCCTACTAAAGTCCTTCAGATCAGAGGCTCTCTCAGTGAAGACCTTAAGTCAGAGCTGATCAGCTTTCTTAGGAGTAATGCCAACGTCTTTGCTTGGTCGGCATTGGACATGCTTGGGATACCGTCGGAGGTTATCACTCACCAACTCAAGGTCGATCCGACCTATCGACCTATCCGATAGAAGAAGAGAAGCTTTGCTGCCGAAAGATAGAAAGCCATCGATGAGGAAGTAAAGAAGCTCCATGATGCTGGCTTCATCAGGGAGGTCCATTACCCTGAGTGGCTGGCGAATGTGGTTATGGTGAAGAAGTCCAACAGAAAGTGGAGGATCTGTGTGGATTACACCGACCTCAACAAGGCCTGTCTGAAAGATAGCTTCCCAGTACCCAAAATTGACCAGCTGGTGGATGCCATGGCCGGCCACCAACTTCTCAGCTTTATGGATGCCTTTTTCGGGTACAACCAAGTAAAGATGCATCCAGAAGATGAGGAGAAGACCGCCTTTGTCACTGACAAAGGCCTGTACTATTATCGGATGATGCCTTTTGGCTTGAAGAACGCCGGCGCCACCTTTCAAAGGCTGATCAACCGGGTGTTTGAAGGACAGTTGGGAAGGAACATGGAGGCTTACGTTGACGACATGATAGTGAAGAGTCTCTGTAAGGCTGACCACATCAAGGACCTACAGGAATCCTTTGACGCACTTAGGCGCTATTGGATGAAGCTGAACCCCACGAAGTGCACTTTTGGGGTAACCTCTGGCAAATTCATTGGTTTTCTAGTTACATAGAGGGGAATTGAAGTGAATCCTGATAAGATAAAAGCCGTCATGGAGATGGCACATCCGACCAACAAAAAGCAAGTCCAAGAGCTTACCAGCCAAATCGCCTCTCTTAGCCGTTTTATCTCCCGTTCGGCTGAGAAGTCCCTGCCATTCTTCAAGACCCTGCACCAGTCGGAAGGCTTTCTTTGGACTGATGAGTGTCGGTCGGCTTTTGAAGCATTGAAGGAGTGCTTGAAGAACCCTCCGCTGCTGGCCAAGCCAACGGAGGGGGAGCCTTTATACCTCTACCTTTCGGTGTCAGACGAAGTGATTTGCACCATCCTTGTGCGAGTCAGAGAGGACGGACAGCAAGAGCCTATCTATTACATCAGCAAAGTCCTTCATGACGCCGAAACAAGGTACCCCAAGATGCAAAAATTAATATACTCCTTGGTCACATCGGCTAAGCAACTCCGACCGTACTTACAAGCACATCCGATCGTAGTGCTGATCGACCAACCTCTCAAGGCGATCCTTCGGAGTCCAGATACATTCGGTCGGCTCGCTAAGTAGGCCGTCAAGTTAGCAGAGTTCGATATCTCTTTCCAGCCATGATCTGCCTTGAAGGCCCAGGTAATTGCTGACTTTATTTTAGAGTGCACGTGGAAGCAGGAGATATCTCCTCAGATGGCTGAAATACCTGAAGCTGATGCTGTTTATGAAGTAGAACCAGCCTGGACTCTCCATGTGGATAGAACGTCCAACCTTGCAGGCTTGGGGCCAGACTGATTCTAGCTGAGCCGGATGGGGAGAACCTAGAATATGCTTTACATTTTTTATTTCAGGTGTCAAATAATCAAGCAGAGTATGAAGCCCTCCTTGCGGGGCTGCGGATTGCCCACGAACTGGGCATCAGCCAACTCAGAGTTTTCTCTGACTTCCAGCTGGTGGTCAACCAAGTGAAGGGATCCGACCCTGGCAAAATATTTAGACAAGGTACAAAACCTCATTCCTCAGTTCAAATTTTTTGAAATCCTCCACATATCTTATCTGCAGAACTCTCGGGTGGATGCTCTCTCAAGGTTGGCTACGGCCGTTAGCGGGACTTCTGACCGAACCTTTGTGGAGTGCCTGTGGCATCCTAGCATTGCCGAAGAGCCGACGGAGGTCCACCAGGTGGAACACGAAGCTTTTTGGATGGATCCGATCCTTACCTTCTTGGCCAAGGCAACTCTCCTTGAAGACCCGGCAAAGGGCAAATGGGTGCGCCTGACGGCCTCCATGTACGTCATCCTTGACGGCGTTCTTTATAAGCGGTCATTCTCACAACCGCTATTGAAGTGTTTGGGGCCGGCGGACACCGACTACACCTTCAAAGAAGTCCATGAAGGCATTTGTGGCGACCACCTCGGAGGGAGATCCCTGGCTTACAAGATCATCTGGCAGGGATATTACTGGTCCAGCATTTAGAAGGATGCATCAGACTTCGTCCGAAGGTGCGATGCATGCCATAGGTACTCCGTCATCCAAAGGAGGCCTACCAGCGAGCTGACTCCGATCACTGCCCCATGGCCATTTGCGCAGTGGGGCATGGACATCCTGGGACCCTTTCCCCCGGCCTCCGAACAATGAAAATTTTTGCTTGTGGCTATCGACTACTTCACCAAGTGGGTGGAAGCCGAACCACTAGCATAGATAACGGAGGCTAAGTTGGAGAACTTCGTCCGGAACAATATCATCTTCCGATTTGGCATTCCCCAGACTATTATTACTGACAATGGAAGATAATTTGACAACTCTAAATTTCAAGATTTCTGTCAGCAATACCAAATTTCTCATCGACTTACCTCGGTCGACCACCCACAGTGCAACGGAGGGGCCGAAGTCACCAACAGAACAATCTTGCATGGGCTGAAGACCCGACTCAATGAAGCAAAGGGACTTTGGGCGAAAGAACTCCATTCAGTGTTATGAGCATATCGGATGACCGCCAGAGAATCGACCGACGAAACTCCGTTCAATCTCACTTATGGAAGTGAAGCTGTCATCCCTATTGAAACTTCTCTTCAATCCTTTCGGATCGACCACTATACTGAACCAGCCAACTCCGAGCGGCGAAGGGCCGACCTGGACTTGCTTGAGGAAACAAGACTTCGGGCAGGTATGAAGATGGCGGTACGCCGCTAAAAGATGGCAAAGTATTACAACTCACGAGTCAGGATGCGAGCTTTCCAGGTCGGAGATTTGGTCCTGCGGAGGGCCGATGTCTCGAGGCCGACAGAGCAAGGCAAGCTTTCCCCAAATTGGGAAGAACCTTATCGAGTTGCTGAAGTGGTTTGAGCAGGCACTTATCGACTGGAATTTTTGGACGGACGGTAGTTGGCACATCTATGGAATGTAGATAATCTCTATAAGTATTATTAATGAAGTTCACATTTCTTATACGAACCACTTTCGAAAGTCCGACTCCAGTCGGCAAAGGCTCTAGGGCAGCCCACTTCTGAAAGCCCGACTTTAGTTGGCAAAGGCTCTAGGATAGCCCACTTCTGAAAGTCCGACTTCGGTCGGTAAAGGCTCTAGGGTAGCCCACTTCCAAAAGTTCGACTCCGGTCGGCGAAGGCTCTAGGGCAGCCCACTTCTGAAAGTTCGACTCCGATCGGCAAAGGCTCTAAGGTAGCCCACTTCCGAAAGTCCGACTCCGGTCGGCAAAGGCTCTGGGGTAGCCCACTTCCGAAAGTCCAACTTCGATCGGCAAAGGCTCTAGGGTAGCCCACTCTCGAAAGTCTGACTCCGGTCGGAAAAAGCTCTAGGACAGCCCACTTCCGAAAGTCTGGCTCCAGTCGGCAAAGGCTCTAGGGCAGCCCAATTTGGAAAGCCGACAGACCAACACTTAGGATAAACTTCTTAAGCTAGTTGCTCCGGCCTGAGCTGACATCCGACCATTGCCTCAACTGCTTCAAGGTCTGGAAAGCTGATGGACCAACACTTAGGATAAACTTCCTAAGCTAGTTGCTACGGCTTGAGCTGACATCCGACCGCTGTCTCATCTGCTTTAGGGTCCGGAAAGCCGACGGACCAACACTTAAACAAACATCCTATGCTAGTTGCTCCAGCCTGAGCTGACATTCGATCACTGTCAACTGCTTCAGGGTCCGGAAAGCTGACAGACCAACACTTAGGACAAACTTCCTAAGCTAGTTGCTCCAGCCTGAGCTGACATCCGACCACTACCTCAACTGCTTCATGGTCCGGAAAGCCGACGGACCAACACTTAGGATAAACTTCCTAAGCTAGTTGCTCTGGCTTGAGCTTACATCCGACCGGTGCCTCAACCGCCCTAATCTATTCTCGATTCAGAAGGCCGATGGGCCAGTACTTGGAGTAAAAATCCTAAGAGAATTTAGTTCGGCCTGGGATTCTACTCAATGCTTACCCTGAAGGTCCAACCACTCACTCTGATATGCCGACTGGCCCACACTTAGCAAAATTTCAGAAAGTAAAACAATAAACATTAGAAAAAGACAAATCCATGAGGAAAGATTTATTCATTGCTCTGAAAAGATTTTTACATAAACTGAAGGTCAGACCTTTACAACCAACTAGGTTTGACCTTCGGAGGTTACAACGATGGCCACTTCGGCCCCTTCGACTACAGCTGCCGCTCCGGCCTCTTCGGCCCCTTCGGCTGCCTCCACCTCGGTACCAGTTGGGACGCCTGCTCCGACCACCTCCGCGATAATCTCCACTGGGGCTTCGGCCACTTGGGCAGTTAGGTCCGTCCCTTCAGAAGCTTCTACCGCCGCTGGCTTCGACAGCTGAAGGAAAGCGATATCGAATTCCGGGAAGGCGACACTTACCTTTTCCAGGCACTCATCATACCCGTAGTCGAAGCCGACTGTCCCAACTTCATTCATTTCCTCCTTGAAGCTTTCGGAGGCCTTGTATTCTGCGATGGCCTTCTCGCCGGCCATCTTCAGCAGGTCTTGGATCGACTTCAGCAGGCCCTTGTACCTTTCCACCGAAGTTTGATAGCCCTTCGCACGGATGTCAAGATCGGCCACACGACCCTCCTCAATGGCCAGCCGACGAGCCAGGGCTTTTATCTTCTTCTCTTGTCTTTAAGCCTCACCTCCCGGCCAGCTTTCTGGGCGAGCAGGTCTTCTGTCTTCTTCTTTTGGGCCTCCAGTTCGGCCTGCAAGGAGGACACCTCGGATGCTGCGGCCTTCAGACCGAGCACTTCTTCCTTGGAAGCTGTCAACGCTTCCCAGGCCATGTCCTTTGCCAGCTTGGCCGCTTCGGCCCTCTGGGTCAGCTGCTTCTTTAGGTACAGCAGCTCACCCAGCCCTTGGTCCATCAGGAGGTTGTCCCTGACGAGCTGCCGAAAAAGATGAACAGTTAGGGAGCTTCCAGTATTAAACTTAAAGTAAAAGCAGGAAGGAAAAAGCTCACCCCAAAAAGATGCCGGAGAGAACTGCTAGCCGCCTCATTCACTGACTGCCTGTCAGTATCGGGGACGGCCCGTTGAAGCTGCTCCCTTGCCTCCTCTGCCGCACGCCACAGTAGGCACTCCTCTTCCTCCCCCAAGGCCCAGGCAGCCCTCTCGCCAGCAGCCGACGGCCTTTCACCCAAAGGGTTCTCTGGGTCATCGGGGGGACCATCGCGGTCATCTCCGATGGCGGGGGCGCAGGGGCTGCCACCGTCCCTACCGACGTCGAATGCCTCCCTTCTGCCTGGACGACCGGTTGTCCTGCTGAAGATGATCGCTCGGACACGATCACCTTTCGGCATTCGGTTAGGGGCATGTCATCCCCTGAGTCGACCGATACCACTGGAATGGATGACTCCATCGTCTGTTGCTTCTTCGGCCTTTTGGGCACTGGTTCTGTCTCCCGTTTCTTCGGCTCTTACTGCACCGGCTCTACAATCCGGACGGCTCTCTGCTATGCCGACCGTGCCGAAAGGACAGCCCTATCCGGCTTCATTTTTCTGCATGTCAATAATGAGAGCAGAGTTAGTAGCAATCGTCAAGTCGATGAGAGGAAAAGAAGATAAGAATGGAAGCCGATCTCCCCCTACACAACTCTTGCCCTACCTATCATCGGTTGTCAGCTGAGTCCAGCCCGATGAAGGCTATCCTCAAAAAGCATAGGGCCGATGAATTTTGGATCTTCTTCATCCAGCCTGTGGAAGTTGGCCTCGTTGGTCCTCGAGACCTTCCTTCCATGCAAGGCATTTGGCCTCGACCCCCTCCAGGCTGCTTCGAAGCCCCACAGCTCCAGGCTATCTACGAAGAAGTACCTGGACTTCCATCCATGAATAATGGATGGAAGACCCCTAGGATCTTCCCGTTAGGACGGGGACTGAACATCCATCATTCCTGACTCCGGAAGTCCTGTTTCAATAGGAAGAAATTGCAAAAGAGGGTCACCCTGGGCTCTATGTCGACCTCCCGACACAAAACCACAAAGCCGCACAGTACTCTAATGCTGTTCGGTGTTAGCTGGGAGGGCGTGATCCTAAAGGTATTGAAGACCTGAACGAAGAAGTTATGGATCGGGAAGCGAAGGCCAGCCTTCAAGTGGTCTTCGTACATGGGCAGGGCTCCTAAATTCAAAGGTCTGTTTATCCTACCCTCTCGGCTAGGGATGGTCAGATGTAAGGTGGACGAAATATTGTATATGGTCCTAAGGGTTTCGACCCTCTCTTGGGTCATAGTCGACGGGATGTCGAAGGGGCCAGGTTCCCTGTGGCTACGAGCTACCGCCATCTTAAAATTGGTTGCAAAGGGGGAAGACGAGGACGGGACTAACCTGATTTCTAGGTCTCTAAAGAAGCCTAAGAGTAGCGCAGAGGGGGGAGGAGGCAATTTTTTCTTCCAGCGCAAACGCAGCAGCAAGTGCCTTCTGGGTGATGCCCCCCTCCTTTTATAGGCATCTAGGGGTCGTGTCCTAATGCACTCCCACGTGCTGAGCTCTAACGGTCGCCGCTTCAGTTCCCGGATTGGATGGGAATCCGAGGGGACACGCTGGATCGTATCCAGCTATGATCCGCATGACAGACGAGGCAACGGTGGATGGGCCGCTTCGACAAGCGCACCAACTGCTCTGATGGCACCATGTGTCCCACGTCGCTTCAAGAATCTGCATGGGCAGCCGCTACATGCCGTACCAGCCATAACTGCTCCCTCAGTCCTTGCCAACCAGGCATTGACACCTGTCCCAGGGCAGAATCGAAGCAGGAGGTGACCGGACGCAGCACGCCGAGCTGGGTTCGCCATCATTTGACAAGCCAGCGCATTTATTGACATTTAATGCCCTTGCCCTTTGAGCCTACAGATTTGCTCGAAGCACAAGGGCAAGGGGGACAACTATCGTACCATGGTGGCTTACCCTCTGTCAGAACTGACCCAGTTCTGCGGTTCGACTCGACCGCCCTTCTCAAGGCTCCAACTGAAGAGGTCTGACCCACCAGAGCTGAGGTCCGAATGACCCTCTCCTACTGGGATCCGGCCCACCATTCTCCAACTGAAGAGGCCCAACCCACTGGAGCTGAGGTCCGAACGACCCTCTCCTGCTGGGATCCGGCACACCGTTCTCCGTCAGAGGTCCGGCCCACCAGAGCTGAGGTTCGAACAACCCTCTCCTGCTGGGATCCGGCCCACCGTTCTCCAACTAAAGAGGTCCGACCCATCGGAGCTGAGGTCCGAACAACCCTCTCCTGCTGGGATCCGGCCCACCGTTCTCTATCAGAGGTCCGACCCATCAGAGCTGAGATCCGAATGACCCTCTCCTGCTGGGATCTGGCCCACCATTCTCCATCAGAGGTCCGACCCACCGGAGCTGAGGTATGAACGACCCTCTCCTCCTAGGGTCTGACGCATAACTCTCCTCTAGAGGCTCGCTCTTTGGTCCGACCGACCGACCGCCTCATGGCCGACGCCCGACAGGCAAGCCTTAGCATCCAGGGCATTCTAGAAGCACCTTTCTGTTACTGCGGGATCCTGCTATCCCAATGGCCCTGCTCCACTACTTCCACGGTGCCGTCGTATCTGCGCGCCATGTGGTCACTCTCCAGATTCCCCTAGGGGCAGATCGATCTTTTTTAGCCTCTTTCCTAATGGATTTTAGACTGTTCCGCGTCTATATAAGGTACCCGAGGGACCCCTTTCAAAAAGAGGGAGAACTCTTCCGTCTCCGTATGCTGTTGATCCTTTGATTCCTCCATTCTATTGCCTTCAACCTCCTGCTAACTTAAGCATCATAGGGTCCCCCGCCAGAACACCATCGACGCCCTCGGGGACTTTTCTGCAGGTTTGCTCGAGAGAGGAGCGCTCCAGCCCATCCAGCCATCCTGGTTCCCAGTCCAGGAGTTGACGCAGCAACAGGATGTAAGTCATGAAAATTTGTCAAACCATAAGCATCCGTCATATGCTAGACTTAATCAGCTTGAGTTCAATTATGATTTTCATGAAAACTCCTTTCCATTATCATGCTACTATAGCCATAGATTTAAGGACTTAGCCTATTAGGATGTATAGGATTATGCCTTAACTACTAAGACTGATAGTTTCCTATAAATGCACTCTCTACTCCTACAGTAAACCTACTGTAGCCAACGAACACCACAAGGCCTTGAGTAGCTAGGGACTATGTTTACGTGCTATCAAACTATAGCAACACTATTGTAAGTAGACGAGGCACCATAGGTCAAGGAACTACTAACACAACCATGGTATTGAGAAGTTACTGACGAGTGAGTAGTCATCCATGTGACTTCTCGTTACTTGGTCATGCTCAGTACCATTGATCTATATCAATTACTTGCATTCTCGCTTTAGTGTCTATACATTATAGACTCCAGACTCATCTATCCAAAAAGAAAGCGATCCATGCACTAATCTTGATGGATCGATCACTGTCCTCATGATAATCTAACTACCGGGAGCATTTAAGAGTTAACTTATAATGACATATGCCTTAAATTCTCAATTCTTGAGAATATATATCATTGTCCATTAACTCTATAGATAATTCATAGACACATTATATATAAAGGGTAAAGAAAAATGCTCAATTTCATTGATTTCAATAAATTAAGTACAAAAATATATCCTAGAAAAGATACAATGTATCATGCCAACCTAGCCTCTAGAGTATACATCTAACAAAATAGGCCCCCCATCATCATCCATCGCAACCATTGGGACCCCGGAGGACATTTCATATTAATCACCAAATGGGTTGCCAAGGTAGCGATCAAGAATTTGATTCCCGTATTTCACTTCTTCATCGCAGGATTCCTCGATGGAGGGACCTTTGTACCATCATCTAGCAAGGTATGCCCAATGATGGGACAAGCCAGACCTGAAGCTTCATAAGGTGAATGGTGCGGGCACCAGACTCAGAAGAAGACTTCAGAGCTCCATCTGGATCTCTGATTAACCTTGCCCGAAGAATTAGGGTTTTTGGTTTGTAATAAGGGTTGACTAGATCAACTCAATTTAGCTTGAGTCTACATTACCTGCATTTTATTTTGTTGAGTCATGTTGACTCGGTAGTGGACTAGGGTTTCAACCGGGGATGTTACATTTTCTCCCAAGACCAGGCAAGTGGACACCACACTCCCAGCCACACTCCCGGTCCAGGGGGCGCCATATCCACATCCAGCAGCCTTTGGTCCCCACTCCACAGATGGCAACTTCCTTCTTTCATGCACCAGATAAAGAGAAGAGCACAAATCAAGGGGGCGGCCAAGACTTTCCCAAGTGATTCCAAGCAAAGAAGGGAAGAAGTTTTTCTTGGAAGAGAATATCAAGGGGCGCCCATTACCTGCCAAAAACACCTAAAACAAAGATGGGAAGAGCCTTGACTTAGGGAGGAAGAAAAGGAGGAGTCCAAAAGAGTTCATCCAGGAAAGGAAGAAAAATTTTCTTGAAAAATTCCAAGCAAGGTGGCGCCATCTACCTGCCATTTATAACCCAAATCCTAATTTTTGGTATTTTGGCCAACCATATGTAAGGGATTTACCCTAATTTGGAGATCCCCTCCTTTAGTCCCACATGGGAAAATATGAAACCCTTCTCCCTTGTAAAGCATTATAAATTACATCCCTCTTGTAAGTTGAAAAAAATAGATGAATGAAAGAAATTTTTCTTGAGCAAACTTGTGTTTTCTCTTGTCCGCACTTGCTTCCAGGTGTTGAGCTCCGCGAGGGAGTAAATCTGGGTTCCCCTGGAACCTTGAGGAGGTGAGAGATCTCCAAAACCCTAAACCCTAGGTTAGCCACTCAATTCCCAAACCCTAGCCGCCATCACCCTTCTCTTTCCACCAAGCCCTAGTCTTTTCCTCTTCTCACGGCCACCTTCTCCAAGTCCTGGCCGACCACCAGCATCCGATTCCAGTCCAGATACTGCAGATCTACAGCAACTCTAAGAGGAAGTCAGATCGGCCTCCGGAAGAATCCTGATTTCAGCAACTTCAGCCTTCAAGTTCTTCAACCTGGTAAAATCTTTCCTTGAGTTTCTGAATTCCATCTTTTGTTCCTCTCCTTTCCCAGATCTTGAGTCCAGGAGAAGCCGACAAAACCACGAGACCAGTATTGGAGGATCCATTGCGAAGATAGCCGACTCCAAGGATCCCACAATCTGCTCGAGAGAGTTCTTCCACCAAAATCCTGAGAAGATCACTGTCTGGTTAGTAAACCATCTCTTCTCTCTATTTCTGTTCTGTTGAAAGTTCAGAGCAAAACCCTAGGTCTGGGAGTTTCTCAACCCCCAGCGATCCGTTACTTCTGAACTACTCTGATAATTTAGTTTCTTCTAAACTGTGCTTTCAATCCTTATCTAGTTTCCTTCAACGTAGTTTAGCTTTATTTTGAGTCGAAGCCAATTTCTGAAATATATATAAAAAAAAAAGAATTAATCTGCGCTGAACTATTTAAGTTTGCCAACCCTATGGTAGATCATCTCCTTAGGATGACTGAATCAAGCCTCTTACAATTGGACCTTGTCCCATGCCCAGCCACTAAGGTCTCTTCCGTAATCTCAGTTGAACATCCTTGTCTTGAGCGGATTGATTCACCCAGTCCTGTAGAAGTCCTCCTTATGGCCCCCGACCCCTTCCTTCGCATGACTGAGCTACCCTTCTATAGAGTATACCTTTCCGCACCCATAGGTCAAATTTCAGGTCTTGAGGTCATCATCCATAGGCCCTTCCATGAATCATTCTCTAATCCATTTCTTGAGAAAGTGGATCATTATTTGCTTAGAGAACAAACCTTAACTGTCACATGTCTTAGGCTACTTCCCGAACCATCTCTTGATCCATTCCTGGGAGTAGCAAACTTTTCCTTTCGTAAGGATGACCAGTTGACACTCATAGATCACCATTCAAACCTTCAGGTCACCACCTTTAGTCAACAGGTAATTCGAGACCCCACCTCATATCTCCTCCCTTTCTCTAGGACTTCCAATGCTTTTTACACCATCCAAGTATACTTTGTCGAAGTCTTTAGAGTAAACCACATGTCAGAACCTATTAGGTTTGCCACCTACTTCAGGAAGACCTTATGGCACCTACTAGGCACCCATGATAAGTTTTCATGCTCTGCATGCCATCCTCCGACCCAAGGTCAAACCTAGAGAGCCTTAGTTTGTTAGGTTTAGACCTAGGGTTCCTTTGGAATAAAGTCCATTCTTTAGGAATGTGTCGTCAGTCTAGTTTAGTTTTTCTTGACGGCTTTGGCTCAGATTTTGGTTTGATTGAGAGCACCAGGAATTGGGATTTGTATTTTGTCCAGGGCTGAAATTGCATTCAATGTTTCGATCAATAGGTCTATAGGCTAGAGTCCCTTTGAAATTGTTCATGGATACAAGCCTCACACACCACTTGACCTGATTTCACTATTAGCCCACACACACAAGTCTCTTGATGCACTTGCATAGCATGTAAAGGACTTGCATAAAGAAATTCATGCCAAAATAACTTTAAGTAATGAAACTTATAAGAAGTTGGTTGATTCTCAAAGCGAGTCAAAACTTTTGTTGAGGGAGACTATGTAATGATTAGGTTAAGGCCTGAACGGTTTCCTCCTGGAACCGTTAGGAAGTTACATGCTAGAGGAGCTGGACCATTTAGAGTGGTAAAGAGAGTAGGATCCAATGGTCCAGGAGAAGCCGACCAAACCACGAGACCAGTATTGGAGGATCCATTGCGAAGATAGCCGACTCCAAGGATCCCACAATCTGCTCGAGAGAGTTCTTCCACCAAAATCCTGAGAAGATCACTGTCTGGTTAGTAAACCATCTCTTCTCTCTATTTCTGTTCTGTTGAAAGTTCAGAGCAAAACCCTAGGTCTGGGAGTTTCTCAACCCCCAGCGATCCGTTACTTCTGAACTACTCTGATAATTTAGTTTCTTCTAAACTGTGCTTTCAATCCTTACCTAGTTTCCTTCAACGTAGTTTAGCTTTATTTTGAGTCGAAGCCAATTTCTGAAATATATATAAAAAAAAAAAGAATTAATCTTAATTTTACTTCCGCATACGCTTCTTTGTTTTCCGTTCTGCATCATTTTTGGTATCAGAGCTTTCGTCCTGCATCAGTGAATATCTATTTGGAAGCCCTTCATGATAGTAGACAATGCTGGCCAAGGAATCACTCTTTAGCATGCATCCTCTCTTCTCTTGGACCATCATGGAGGAGTCCATCCGCCATTGCTTCAAGGCATCCTCCATGGAAGCCTATGACATCTCCACAGATCCCTATGACCACTTGGAGATCCTTAAAGCTCTCATAAAATTGCAAGAGGCATTTGATGCTTTGATGTGTGAGTCCTTTTCAACTACTTTTAGAGATGCAACCAGAGCTTGGTACATTAGGCTCCCACCAGACACCATCGGCTCCTTTGAGAAGTTCGGTTGGAAGTTCATTACCCTGTTTCAAAGTAGCCGAAAGCTTAGAAGAACTCCAACTTCCTTTTCTCCATCCAATAACAAGAAGGGAAGTCTCTCTGAAGCTTCATAGATCGCTTCAAAGCGGCTATGTTGGAGGTTCACAACCTAGAATCGACAGTCACAATGTCAGCCTTTATGAAGAAGCTCCAAGCGACAGGCTTCTACCACTCCCTCTCCAAGACTCTCATAATCTTCTAGAGCTCCTATCCCACTCTAAAATATACATCAGTACTAAGAATAGAAAGGAGAAGGGAGAGTGCAAGTGCTCTTAGGAGAATTGATGAGGATCCAGGACAGGTCCGGATTCTTTTTCTATTTTTTCTTATTTTCTCGCTTTTTTTTTTAATTTTTCCTATTCTCGTTATTCCACCTATCCCCACTATTCCAGCTTTATCCATAACTTATCTCCGCTTTATCCCAACCTTATTCCATCTTCCTCCCATGATTTTTAAAACCTCCCAAACCCTAGCCACCGCCAAGCCACCCCTAGATCCAGCCTGCCAGACCCCCGGCCGCCCCCACCGGCCCGCCCACCGGTGCTCGCCGGCCCTGCTCTCGTCGGAAAACCGACATCCGCCGCCCATGCTCGTGGAAGACGAAGGGATGGCTGTGGGAAGACCAACTGTCACCCATGGTCACCGCCAGCCTGCTGTCGGCCACTCGCCCACCGTCCACCGGCCCATGCCTGGCCATCGGAGGTCCTTGTCGGTGCCCATGGGGCCCATGGCCATGGGAAGGCCAAACGGCATGCCCGTGCGTGCCGTGCCCCCGCTTGCCGCCACCCTGCCTGCAGCCGCCGTCACCGTCCACCGCCAGCCGCCATCCCGCCATCCACCGTCTCGCCGTCCGCCGGTCGAAGATCGGCCGCCGGAGGTCCTCACCGGTGCCCAGGGGTCCCACACCCGTGGGAAGGCCAAACGGCATGCACAGGGTGTGCCGTGCCCACCCTGTGCCGCCACCCCACATGCAGCCCACCGCCCACCGTCCACCGTCTGTTGCACGCCGTCCACCGGCCCCATCCGCCGGCCACTTCCCGGCTGCCGACCATCCACCGGTACTCGACGGAGATGGTTCCCTCCCCTGTGCAAGGTCGCGAGATGAGTTCGCATGCTTTTTGGAGTAGTCCAAGTGGCACGCTCTTCAGAGCACTTCATTAAGCCAACATGCTTCTCAGAGTAGATCATCACCCATTTTGATGCAGCATGGATTTTGATGTAAATTATTTTCCATTTTAGGTTTGCTTGTAGGCTAAGTAATTGAAGGATTTGGTTTTTCTATATAAAGGCCCCCTCTCTTCCTGTAATAATTAAAGATTGATAAGAATTTTTGGTTTAGCTACTAGTCCTGGTTCTAGGCTGAGGCCCATCTTTCATTCACCTGCAGGTGTCGAGGTGTGTGAGACCCCACTTCCTTCGCTCCATGCAAGCGTTGAGGGGCGCGAGGCCCTAGTTATCCCCTTTTTCCATCAAATCCCCCTCTAGGTCTTAGAAATTTTTCTTTACGGCCCCAGGTAGCAATTTGGGTGGGACGCCCTAAGCTCCGCATGTAGTGAGATGGGTGGGATGCCCTAGACTATATGTAGTGGGATGGGTGAGATGCCCTAGAGGTGCAACGTCTCTCCGTGAAGGTGAGTCCCCAGTCCTAGAGTGTCCATTTTTTCCTACCCTCCATCCCATTGTTCCTCCACCAAGAAAATTGAAAACCAAAAGAGATCAGGTGTTTTAGGATTTTAGTTTCAGTTTCATTCTAGTTCTGAGAGGCTTCTTAGCCCTTCCACGGTCCTAGATTATTTAGGTGTTTCCCTTTTCCAAATAATCCAGGATATATCGAGTCTGTCCCTCATCAATTTGGTATCAGAGTGAGTTGTGGATTAGGGTGTGCTCCATTTTCGAACTCAACGGAGTCGAGTTCTTCACGGTCGAGGAGAATGATGGGGATCCAGGGCAGGTCCGGATTCTTTTTCTATTTTTTCTTATTTCTCGTATTTTTTATTTTTTCTATTCCCGTTATTCCACCTATCCCCACTATTCCAGCTTTATCCATAACTTATCCCTGCTTTATCCCAGCCTTATTCCATCTTCCTCCCGTGATTTTTAAAACCTCCCAAACCCTAGCCACCACCCCGCCGCCCCTAGATCCGGGCTGCCCGACCCCCGGCCGCCCCCGTCGGCCCGCCCGCCGGTGCTCGCAGGCCCTACTCTTGCCGAAAATTCGGTGTCCGCCACCCACGCCCATGGATGACAAAGGGACGGCCGTGGGAAGACCAACCGCCACCCACGGCCACCGCTGGCTTGCTTCCGGCTGCCTGCCCGCCATCCGCCGGCCCACGCCTGGCCACCGAAGGTCCTCGCCGGTGCCCATGGGCCCCACGACCGTGGGAAGGCCAAACGACACGCCCGCACATGCATGCCCCCGCTTGCCTTCGCCCCGCCTGCAGCCACCATTATCGTCCCGCCGTCCGTTGTCTCGCCGTTCGCCAGCCAAAGCTCGACAGCCGGAGGTCCTCGCCGGCACCCAGGGGTCCCACGCCTGTGGGAAGGTCAAACGGCACGCACAGGGCATGTCGTGCCCACCCTATGCCGCCACCCCACCTGCAGCCCACCGCCTGCCGTCCGCCGCTCGCCATCCACCGACCCCGTCTGCCGCCCGCTTCCTTGCTGCCGGCCGTCTACCGGTACTCGGCGGAGATGGTTCCCTCCCCTGTGCACGGCCACGAGATGAGTCCACATATTTTTTAGAGCAGTTCAAGCAGCTCACTCTTCAGAGCACTTATCAAGCCAACACGCTTCTCAGAGCAGATCAGCATCCATTTTGATGTAGCATGGATTTTGATGTAATTTATTTTCTATTTTAGGTTTGCTTGTAGGCTAAGTAATTGAGGGGTTTGGTTTTTCTATATAAAGGCCCCCTCTCCTCTTGTAATAATTGAAGATTGATAAGAATTTTTGGTTTAGCCACTAGTCCTGGTTCTAGGCTGAGGCCCGTCTTTCCTTCACCTGCGGGTATCGAGGGGTGTGAGACCCCACTTCTTTCGCTCCAAGCGAGCGTCGAGGGGCGCGAGGCCCTAGTTATCCCCTTTTTCCATCAAGTCCCCCTCTAGGTCTTAGGGATTTTTTTTATGGCCCCAGGTAGCGATTTGGGTGGGATGCCTTATGCTCCACATGTAGTGAGATGGGTGGGATGCCCTAGACTACATGTAGTGGGGTGGGTGAGATTCCCTGGAGGTGCGACGTCTCTCCATGAAGGTGAGTCCCCAGTCCTAGAGTGTCCATTTTTTCCTACCCTTCATCCCATTGTTCCTCCACCAAGAAAATTGAAAATCAAAAGAGATCAGTTGTTTTAGGATTTTAGTTTCAGTTTCGCCCTAGTCCCGGGAGGCTTCTTAGCCCTCCCACGGTCCTAGTTTGTTTAGGTGTTTCCCTTTTCCAAATAATCCAGGGTACATCGAGTCCGTCCCTCACAAAGAATAGTTCATTCTTTACCTTCTCCTTAACCTAAGAGGTAGAGTGATGAGGCCAGACCCCATCACCGTTCTAGGAGCCTACACCATCATCATGAAGAGATCATACCACTAAATGCTTCCTTGAGATAGATCTTGATGGAGATAAAGAACTAGGATATTATCCGCTGGCCCAAGAAGATGAGCAAGAGGGCTAAGAAGGACCTCATGAAGTACTACCATTTTCATCGAGAGTACAGGAATGACATTGAAGATTTCCTTGCTCTGAAAAAGGAGATTGAGTCCTTGGTCCATCAACGCTATCTACAAACCTATATCGGCCAGCGCAAAGGTATAGAGACTTTCAGCTACCAACCTCAGCTCGCCATAGAGCCTCCTATGGATAATCTTTCCACTGATAGTATAGTAAACACTATCATCAAAGGATTTTCTAGGGAGCATCCTTGCTAGCTAGAAGAGCCCATGCTCATATAGTTCTTGAGTCCCCTTGAGCCAAGTAGCATAAGTTGGAGGATTCATCATCTTCTCTGACTTTGATGCAAAAGGCATCTAAATCTCCCATGATGATACTATTGTAGTTTCTCTTACTATCGCAAACTATGATGTACAATATGTTTTGATTGATAATGGAAGCTCCACAGATATCTTATTTTATAATGCTTTTAGTAGAATGAATCTCTCAAGGGATCGTCTATAGAAGATAAGTTCTTCCTTGATAGGGTTCTCAGGAGATGTCATCTCTATAGAAGGCATGATCAGCCTACCTGTAACTACAGGCCAGTCTCTAGCCAAGCAACAATCATGCTGAACTTTCTGGTAGTAAAGATTCCCTCAGTATACAATGTTATCTTGGAAAGACCAAGCTTGAATGCCCTTCATGTCATTGTCTCCACCTACCATCTACTGATGAAGTTTCTAACCATCCAAGGAGTGGATGAAGTTCGAGGCAACCAAGCTCTGGCTTGGTAATGTTATTTAGCCATCCCTAAAGGCAAAGGTCCTAGGAAGTACTATGCATTGATAGCCTCGATCTCAGAGATGAGTAGGCTAAGCAGTGGGGTTACCCAGAGGAAGAGTTTCTCTTGGTTTCTTTAGATGACCGTGACCCAATCCGAAAAGTCTAGATTAGGTCTTAGCTAGAAGAGGCCTTGCATGACTAGCTTCTCACCTTCTTGAGAGTCAATGTAGGCATGTTTGTGTGGATCACCTCTGACATGCCCAGCTTAGACCCAAAAGTCCTGGTGCATTAGCTACATGTCGACCCTTCACACAAGCCAGTGAAGCAAAAGAAGCGATGCTTCACCATTGAATGCTAGTGAGCCATCAAGCAAGAAATTGACAAGCTATGTGGTACCATATTCATCCACAAGGTCAACTACCTTGAATGGCTAGCGAAGATGATACTCATCAAGAAGGAAAAAGATAAATGATATGTATGTATTAATTTTATTAATTTAAATAAAGTCTACCTGAAAGATAGCTTCCCTCTATCTTGGATAGACCAGTTGGTTGATTCTACATTGGGGCATGAGTTGCTTAGTTTTATGGATACTTTCTCTAAATATAACCAAATCCAGATGGCTTCGAAGGATGAGAAAAAATATCCTTTATAATAGACCAAGAACTATATTATTTCAAAGTGATACCCTTTGGTTTGAAGAATGCCGGAGCCATGTACCAGCAGCTTGTCAACAAGGCCTTTAAAGACTAGATAAGCTACAATGTTGAAGTGTACATTAATGACATGTTGGTAAAAGCCAGTAGGTAGAGCATCGTATTCAAACCTTAAGAAACTTTTCAAACCTTGGAAAGTATTAAATGAGGCTTAACCCAACTAAATCTGCCTTTAGTGTATCCTTTAGAAAGTTCTTGGGTTTCATGTTTTCGAACTGTGGAATCGAAGCTAGCCTAAAAAAGCTTCGGGCTATCCCATAAATGTCATTGCCCAATACCTAAAAGGAAGTATAACACCTAATGAGATGGATAACCATACTGAGTATGTTCATTGCCTGGTTAGGCAACAAGTACCTACCTTTCTTCAAAGTCCTGAGATAGATTAAGGACTTTCACTAGATCGAAGAGTGCCAAACTGCCTTCGAAGAGCTTCACGTGTACCTAGCCACCGCTCTACTCCTGACCAAGCCAGTAGAAAGAGAAATGTTGTACTTGTACTTAGCCATATCCCTAGTTGTAGTAAGCTCAGTCTTTGTAAGTAAAGATGAAGGCATGCAGAAGTCGGTGTACTATACTAGCAAGCTGTTGAAGGATGTGGAGACCTACTATCCAAAGATGGAGAAGGTCACCTACACTCTCTTGATCTCATCTTGATGGCTCCATCCCTACTTCCAGTTGCACTCCATTACTGTCTTGACTGACCTGCCCCTAATGTCAGTGCTACAAAAGTTGGACACCTTCAAAAGGATTGTTCGATGGTAGTGGAGCTTGGAGAGTTCGATATCCACTATTGCTTGTGACCCTCCATTAAAGACCAGACACTAGGTGACTTTTTCATGGAGTGCACACTCTCTGAAGAGGTTGGAGTAGAAGTAGAAGTAGTAGCCCCTATTCTAGCAAGCGAAGTATGGATGCTACACATTGATGGGGCATCCAATATAGGAGGCTCTGGGGTAGGGATGATCCTCACTTGCCCTGATGGCATCATTGTCATTTCAACTTCAAAACTTTGAACAATGAAGCTGAGTATAGAGTACTTCTAGCGGGGTTGAAACTAGCCTACAAGCTTGGGATATAATACCTCAAAGCCCTTAGCAACTCCCAACTGATCATAGGCTAGGTTTGTGAGAAGTATGAAGCCAAGGTAACTTCTAGCATCAATCATCTGCACCTCTTACTCGAATCAGCTCACCCTGGTCATTTACTCAATAAGGGATAGACATCCTTGGCCCATTCCTATTAGTCTCTAGTTAAAGAAAGTTCCTCATCATCACCATCGACTATTTCACCAGTGGAACCGCTAACCTGGATCACTAAGAAGGAAGCTCATAGTTTCATCTGGAAGTCCATTATTTGTCAGTTTGTTTTATCTTGGATGATTATCTCATCAATGGTCAGCAATTTGATAGTGCATTCTTTGATGACTTCTATGAGAACTTGCAGATCGTCCACCGATATTCCTCCATCGCACATCCATAGATGAATGGAGAAGATGAGGTCACCAACCAAACCATTCTATAGGGTCTAAAGACTCAACTCAATAAAGCTAAGAGGCTCTAGGTAGATGAGTTATACATGCCCTTTAGGCTTACCGAGTGACATACTAGCTTCCGACTAGGGAGACTCCATTCAAACTCACCTTCGAAACCGAAGCAGTTATCCCTCTAGAGCTAGGCTTGCCCTCGTATAGGGTCTAGGCCTATAATGAGAGTCGAAATTTAGAGAACCTCAAAGTGAACCTCAACCTACTCGAAGAAGTCTAAGAAAAGGCACACATCTGAATGGTGACGCACCAATAATGAGCAACTTGCTGCTTCAATTCTAGAGTCAATGAGAAATAGTTCCTAGGAGACTTGGTGCTCAAGAAGGTCATAATCAGCTAACCGATCGAGTAGGAGAAGCACTCATCCAATTGGGAAGGACCATATTGTTTAATCGAGGTTATATGCTTTAGTACCAATCATATGGAATAGTTGGATGGGATACCCATCCTGCATACTTGGAACTCTGATAAATTTTGACCTTACTATCAATAAGATATCTTTTCTATTCAAGAGCTAACTTCATATGTGTGAGGCCTCTCTCTCCTATACAAAGTAGCAATCAAGCTCTAGCTCATGGAGATAGAGGCATACTTGAAAATCCTTGGGCAAGCTACATGCCCCAGGTGATGGGGACATCAGGATCAAACAAGAATTTTAGGGTTCTATGAAGATCTCTGATTCATGTGTTGGGTAGTCAGTTATTTTAAGTTGAGTCCATTAGGTTAATTGAGCCCAATGAGTCCATTTGCTCACTTGAGTCATGTAATAAACATTGAGTCCTGTAATAATTAGAATCAATTAAGTCCACTTAGTCAATTGAGTCAAGCTAGTGAGTCCCTTTGTGTTTCAGTCCAGTCAAGTGAGTCTTGTAATTTTGGATTTCTTTCAAGTCAAGTTCAAGAGGAGAGTCATCAGACTAGGAGAGTCACCAGGCCCCACTGAAGCCCAGGGAATAAGGCTTCATGCACCCAACCAGGCCTCCATTCAAGCCACTTAAGCCACCAGCATTGGCGCCCCAGGGCCCCCCAAGAACCAGAGCCCATGCCCGCTAGGAGGGCCTCCTGTTGCCTAGTAAGCAACCCAAGAGGGGGGGGGGGTAAATTGGGTCTTTAAAAATTATTTGATGGAATGCAAGAGTGTGTGATCCAATCCAATAATTAAACAAAGTACTAAGAATGCAAATGAAGTGCTCTTAAATAAATGTGTAGAAAAATATAAAGCACTAAAGTAAGAGCAAGTAGAGGAGACAAGCAGTCACAAACACAAGGAAGTAATGTGGTTCGGTGCTATCCAATGCACCTACATCCACTTCCCAAGATCTCCTTGGAAATTCACTATAATCTCAACCGATTACAGTCGATTAGTTTTCAGGGCTCACTAATCAAAACCTGACTTGTTTTCACAAGGCTCACAAGTCAAAACCTCAGTTGGTTTTACAGGCTAACCAAGAACCTAAATGGTTTTAAGGCTCACCACCAACCTCCCTTGGTTTTGCAGGCTAACTAAGAATCTAATTGGTTTTTAAATGCTTACCAATAACCTCCCTTGGTTTTGCAATAGGCTAACCAAGAACCCTTACAACAAATAAGGTTTTGAAGTAAAGAGACAATAAAAGCTTTCTAATAAAAAGTGGGTATCTCTTTGAAGCTCGTTGTTGCGATGCTTTCAACTTATTGAAGCCTCTTTAATTGCTCAAGAAGGATTGATTTTTAAGGCTCTTGAATGCTTGAAGGCTTCTTTTTGCTTGAAAGTAATTGAACTCAATGAATAGGAGTGAATGATCTCTTTTCTTCTCTCTTGGTTATTTCTTTTTCATTCCCTTTTTCATTCTTCATTTTGATTTGATTTGGATCATATAAATACCTTCCAAAGGCCTCAAATTCGGTTTCTAGCTGTTAAACATGAAAAACTAGCCGTTGGGAGTCAAGAGAGATGAATTCTGCGTTTGAAAAACTAGCCGTTACTATTCCTAGAACTCCATGTGTCGATACTTTAGGCTATGAGTCGACACTTTAGGTCGATACTTGAACTTCTTGAGTCAACACCCAGTTTAAATATCTTTAATGTAGCTTTCTAGAAATCTCAGATGTGTCGACACTTCTTTAGGTGAGTCGACACTTTGAGTCGACACTTGGCATCCTTGTGTTGACACTTCATCAGATCTTCAACTTCAGCAAGTTCTGTGACCAAAAAATCTCAGGCGATGAGCTGATCCATGTGTCAACACTTTGAGTCGACACTTCAAATCCATGTGTTGACATTTCAGCCATGTCATCTGAAACTTTCTTTGCATACCGGCTTGAGTCGACACTTCACTATCATGTGTCAACACTTGGTATCATTTGTCGACACTTTGAGTCGACACTTCACTGAGATCTTCACATAAATAGCTGAACTTATGTTGAAGCAAGTCTGTGTTGAACTCATGTATCCATTCAAGCAATCTTCAACTGTTCAAGTCTTCTTTGAGCAGATCTTTCATCTAAACTTTGACTTCTTCAATCAAATAACATTCGTCAAATTGATGAGCACCTTTTTCTATAAAAACAAACTTCAAAGAAATTATTAGTACTCAACTTATATTTAAGCATTTTGCTTATCATCAAAATCACTAACGGAGTCAACATCGCCCCAGTCCAAGTCCATAAGAGTGGCGCCCCACAGTCAAAGCCCATTCATGGTTGGCACCCCTCCCAAGGCCTTGACCCAGTCCAAGAAAGTTGGTACCCAAGGCTTTAACCCAGTCCAAGTGGTTGTCATCCTGGCCCAGCAAGGAGTCAAGCAGTCCAAGACCAAGAGGAGTTAATGTCCAAGTTCTACAAGGAGTTTAACATCCAAGTTCTACAAGGACTCCAGTCTTCTAATCCCACTCAAATTTTGTACTCCTCCTAATCAAACTGTGTACTCCCACTTTGACAGGGAAGGGCCCTGGGTGAATCTATAAACACCCCACCCCTCCTCCCTCTTGTAATGAATGATGGTTGAATGAAATTGAGTGTTTTTTTCTTTATTTTCCGTGCATTTCTGTGTTGACGCTCCATGAGGGAAAGGGTGAGAGGCGCCCATATTCACTCCGCAAGGAGGGCACGTGAGGTGCAACCCAACCAAACCCCTAGCCCTAGCCGCCCTCACCTCCATCATCTTTCATAACCTAGAACGCCCCTCCTCCATCTTTCCCTTGGCCACCACCTCCATCTCCCACCAAACCCTAGGCCACTCCACTCCTTTTACATGCCACCATCTTCAAACATCTCGGCATCCTCTCCAAGCATCCAAGCTATCAAGTACTCCACCAGACTGCCCCTTCAGGATCTAGGCATCTTCATCCTCTTCCAGGTCGCCAATTAGCCCCGGCATCCCTCCTACTTCACTTCTCTTCTAATCCCCCATTTTATATTTTTTTCATCTTTATAAGCCCTAACCCTTGACATTTATAGGATCCCTCCAGTGCCATGCTCTTTGGATGAAGTCTTCCTTGCCCCCGAAACTAGCTGATAAAAAGCTGGCTGATCCACGGGAAAGCTGCTTTGTCATCCAGGCACCGATTCGAGGCATGAGATCCCTAATACGATACAAGGAGAATCATTGCTAGGTAATTTTGACCCTTCCCTTCTTTCTTTGTAAGAGTTCTTGAAGTTGAACATGTTTCTAATAGGTGTTTCTTAGGATCCTCTTTTTTTATTACTTTGTTAGAACTTTGCTATGCCGGTAGAACTTAGTCTTTACATGAAACCCTGGCTTGTTCTTAGTCTCTTTTCAGGAATAAAACCCATTAAAAATTTATAAATATTGCTCTCTTTAATCTGATTTGTTCCATATTCATCCTGCATCCCTTGCATGCCCCCCCATTCCTCATCACTAGGTAGGGTTGCCACACCCTTATCAAAGCCCTGGGTGAGCTCAGTGCCCCAGGCAAGGCAATATGACCTTCTAAGCCCTGGTGAAGCTATCAGACTCCCAGGTGAGGTTCCGACATCCATAATTTATGGTTCAGTGGTTAGACTCCTTGACACGATAATCTACCATCTTCAAGCCCTTGTTAAGCAATCAGACTCCTAGGTTAGGTTCCTATGCACATAATCCTTGGTTAAGCGATAAGCCTTCAAGGCATGGCAATCTATCACCTTCAAGCCCTGGTTAAGTGATCAGTCTCCTGGGTGAGGCTTCTATGTCCATAATCCCTGGTTAAGCAATTAGACTTCCAAGCATGACAATCCATTACCTTGAAGACCTAGTTAAGCAATTAGATTTCTAGGTGAGGCTTCCATGTCCATAATCCCTAATTAAGCACTTAGACTCCCAGGCATGACAAACCATGACCTTCAAGTCTTGGTTAAGCAATCAGACTCCTAGGTGAGGCTTTAATGCTTATAATTTTTGGTTAAGTGATCAAACTCCTAAGCAAAAACTGAGCAAGCTATATGTCCTTGGGCAAGGCAACTCAGTCTCTTTGGTATTCTACTAATTGTAGATCAAAAGAAAGCCCTTGCTTGAGTTGGGGGACCCTTCTTTTCCATGCATGGAACCCCTTGGAATGGAACACAGGGGTCATAGCATTCCATTCGGTCCATCTCCAAAGCCCCGTGTATACATGGTAAGGGAGAATGATGCTTGCTTGGCCATTTGCTAACCTCGACCATCTGTTCTAAAATCCTAGGTGAATTCATGCCCCAGGTAGTGTTGATGAACCATCTACTCTAAAGTCCTAAATGTGCTTCATGTCCTAGGTAGGGTGGATGAACCCTCTAAACTTTTGGATGAGTTTTGCACCCCAGGTAGGGTTGACAAACCCTTTATTTTGAAGTCCTGGGCAACTTTTCCACCCCAGGTATATTGATGAACCCTCTAGTCCAAAGTCCTGGGTGAGCTTCACGCCCCAGCAAGTTTGAAGAACTCTCTATTCTAAAGTCCTGAATGAGATTTATACCCCAGGTAGGGTCGATGAACCCTCTATTCTTAAGTCCTGGATGAGCTTCGTACCCCAGGTAGGATCGACAAACCCTCTATTCTAAAGTCCTGAGTCATCTTTGTGTGGGAAAACATTATGTAGGTAATTGTCATGCAACTTTAAAATTTTTTTAAAGTTGCATCGTAGCGTAAGACTAGATTAATCATATTAATCAACATATAATATTAGAACATTTCTAATATAGCTCTACAAACAGGATCATATATAAATATTATAATGTAAATGAAAGATAACACAAGCACACAAAGTCGTTCATTACATAGAATCCTTCTATGTTCGATGCACTTACTAAAGAAAACTTCTTTGGAAAACTCACCAACAACTTTACCTTTAATCCGATGCGATACTAGTCGGGTTGAGAAAAAGCTCACCAAAGAAGACGATCGCTCTGGAAGTCGCACATGTTTCCGGTCTCTACAGGTAATCCATACCAGTGTTCTTCCTTGACTTTCTTCCTTTGAAGTGCTAGCTTCGCCATAACGAAATGGCTTATGGACTCTACTTCTTCTTCTTCTTCTTCTTCATTAGGACGTTCCAAGAGATGAAGAAGCACTACGGAGGATTTAAAAAGTGCACTCAAAAAACCATCACAAGACACTCTTCCCAAGCCTAGAAAACTAAGCAGCATGCACCCAAACACAAACCTTTCTTCCCTACACAGATTTAAACTCTTTTAGGCTTTTCTCCCTCTTTTATCTAAAATTTTCCAGCAAATATTCTCTTCTTCATGTCCTCATTTAGCCCCTGATGCAGAATAGAAGCTTTGATACCAAAAATGATGCAGAACAAAGATCAAAGAAGCGTATGCGGAAGTAAATTTAGGGTTAATTTCTTTTTTTTTTTCTTTTTGTTTTTTATATTTCAGAAATTGGCTTTGACTCAAAGTAAAGCTAAAACTAAGTCGAAGGAAACTAGGTAAGGATCGAAAGCACAATTTAGAAGAAACTAAATTATCAGAGTAGTTCAGAAGTAACGGATCGCTGGGGGTTGAGAAACTCCCAGACCTAGGGTTTCGCTCTGAACTTTCAACAGAACAGAAATAGAGAGGAGAGATGGTTTACCAACCAGACAGTGATCTTCTCATAATTTGGGTGGAAGAACTCTCTCGAGCAGATTATGGGATCCTCGGAGTCGGCTATCTTCGCAATGGATCCTCCAATACTGGTCTTGTGGTTTGGTCGGCTTCTCCTGGACTCAAGATCTGGGAAAGAAGAGGAACAAGTGATGGAATTCAGATACTCAAGAAAAGATTTACCAGGTTGAAGAACTTGAAAGCTGAAGTTGCTGAAATCAGGATTCTCCTGGAGGCTGATCTGACTTCCTCTTAGAATTGCTGTAGATCTGAAGTATCTGGACTGGAGCTGGATGCTGGTGGTCGGCCTGGACTTGGAGAGGGTGGCCGTGAGAGGTGGGATAGGCTAGGGCTTGGTGGAAAGAGAAGGGTGATGGCGGCTAGGGTTTGGGAGTGGAGTGGCTAACCTAGGGTTTGGGTTTTGGAGATCTCACACCTCCTCAAGGTTCCTGGGGAACCCGGATTTACTCCCTCACGGAGCTCAACACCTGGATGCAAGTGCGGAAGAGAGAAAACACAAAGTTTGCTCACAAAAAAATTTGGCTTCATTCATCTGATTTTTTTTCAAGCTTACATGGGGGTTTAATTTATAGGCCATTACAAGAGAGTAGGGTTTTACATCTTCCCATGTGGGACTAAAGGAGGGGATCTTCAAATTAGGATATCAATCCCTACTCATATGGCCGGCCAATTAATTCCAAAGTTGATTGAAGCTTCAAAAAAGGAAAGTGGGTGGCGCCTCCTTGTCTTGACCTCCAAGAAAATATTTTTTTCCTTCTATGCTTGGCCTTATCTGGAAGTGTTTGGGCGCCTCTTAACCTTGCCCTCCAAGAGAAAATTTGTTGCCTTTTATATCTGGCTTTAGTTGGAATGATTAGGGCGCCTCCTAACCTTGCTTTTCAAGAGAAATATCCTTCCTTCCATGGCTCAACCCTTTTTGGATACCTCCTTTTCTTTCTCCCCAAGTTATGGCTTTTTCTAACTTTGTTTTGAGTATTTCTGGCAAGTAATGGGCGCCTCCTTGAATTCCTCTCCAAGAGAATTTCTTCCCTTTCATAGTTTGGTTCTTTTGGGAAGTCTTGGGCCGCCCCCTTGATTTGTGGATCCCTGGTGGATTTCTCCTCAATTGGCGCATGAGAGAGGGGAGCTGCTATCTGTGGTGTGGGGACCAAAGCCTGCTGGATGGAGATGTGGCCCCCCCTGGACTCAGGCGTATGGCTGGGAGTGTGGCTAGGAGTGTGGCGCCTACTTGCTTGGCCTTGGGAGAAAATGTAACACCCCAGGTTGAAGCCCTAGTCCATTACTGAGTCAACATGACTCAACAAAATAAAAATGCAGGTAATACAGACTCATGCTAAAATTGAGTTGATCAAGTCAACCCTTATTACAAGCCAAAAAAACCCTAATTCTTCGGGCAAGGTTAATCAGAGATCCAGATGGAGCTCTGAAGTCTTCTTCTTAGTCTGGTGCCCGCACCAATTCTCCCAGGGTGGGAGGAACTCGACCCTGTCGAATATGGATCAAGTTGGCTCTGGTATCTCTCCAAGAGGTCTGGGTCCAATTCTTGTAATTCTTCTCGGGAGATCCAAGAGTCATCAGAATCTGGCCTTCCTTGCCAGCGGACCAGGTATCTTTGGTATCCTCGATTACGAGTAGAGATAACCTGATCATCCAGGATCTTTTCAATCTGCTCTTTCCTCACAGGCCAGTTTGTTGGTGGACACACAGGGTTGGGTTCACTCTCAAGAGCAGGATTAGGTTCAAAAGGCTCACTGGGAATCACAGCTGGCTCTCTATACTCTACTAGGTCTGTAATGTTGAAAGTGGAGCTAATGCCTAGTTCTGGAGGCAACTCGAGCACATAGGCATTGGATCCTACTCTCTTCACCACTCTAAATGGTCCAGCTCCTCTAGCATGTAACTTTCTAACGGTTCCAGGAGGAAACCGTTCAGGCCTTAACCTAATCATTACATAGTCTCCCTCAATAAAAGTTTTGACTCGTCTTTGAGAATCAGCCAACTTCTTATAAGTTTCATTACTTAAATTTATTTTGGCATGAATTTCTTTATGCAAGTCTTTTACATGCTATGCAAGTGCATCAAGAGACTTATGTATGTGGGCTAGTAGTGAAATCAGATCAAGTGGTGTGTGAGGCTTGTATCCATGAACAATTTCAAAGGGACTCTAGCCTATAGACCTATTGATCGAAACATTGAATGCAATTTCAGCCCTGGACAAAATACAAATCCCAATTCCTGGTGCTCTCAATCAAACCAAAATCTGAGACAATGTCCTAAACTCGACTGACGATGCATTCCTCAAGAATGGACTTTATTTAAAGGAACCCTAGGTCTAAACCTAACAAACTACGGCTCTCTAGGTTTGACCTTGGATCGGAGGATGGCATGCAGAGCATGAAAACTTATCATGGGTGCCTAGTAGGTGCCATAAGGTCTTCCAGAAGTAGGTGGCAAATCCAATAGGTTCTGACACGTGGTTCACTCTAAAGACTTCGACAAAGTATACTTGGATGGTGTAAGAAGCATTGGAAGTCCTAGAGAAAGGGAGGAAATATGAGGTGGAGTCTCGAATTACCTGTTGACTAAAGGTGGTGACCTGAAGGTTTGAATGGTGATCTATGAGTGTCAACTGGTCATCCTTACGAAAGGAAAAGTTTGCTACTCCTAGGAATGGATCAATAGATGGTTCGGGGAGTAGCCTAGGACATGTGATTGCAACAGTTAAGGTTTGTTCTCTAAGCAAATAATGATCCACTTTCTCAAGAGATGGATTAGAGAATGATTCAGGGAAGGGTCCATGGATGATGACCTCAAGACTTGAAATTTGACCTATGGGTGAGGAAAGGTATACTCTATAGAAGGGTAGCTCAGTCATGCGAAGGAAGGGGTCTGGGGCCATAAGAAGGACTTCTACAGGACTGGGTGAATCAATCCGCTCAAGACAAGGATGTTCAACTGAGATTACGGGAGAGACCTTAGTGGCTGGGCATGGGACAAGGTCCAATTGTAAGAGGCTTGATTCAGTCATCCTAAGGAGAGGATCTACCATTGGGTGGGCAAACTTAAACAGTTCAATGCAAAGATCTTCAATTGGTACTTGGGGAATGACTGTCATTAGAGGGTACGAACTGATAGCTCGGGCTAACACTATGAGTTCTTCCTGGGGGTATTTGACTAAAGGAACCTGATTCTCACAAATCTCTTGAATTTCTGAACTAGGTCCTACCACTTGGTTGCTCTCCAAGGTCTCCTCAGATAAGGAACCAATAGTATCGATGTCACATTCTTCAAGTTCTTCCCCCTCATATTCATCAACTAGACTCAAGCCAGCATCATATACTTCCTCGATGACATCTTCAATGGGTTTCGGGTCAGTGGTAATCGGGTCAACTGATTCTAGGCTTGTCATACCTAACCTTTCTTCCTCATTGGTAGGCTTGGGTTCTCCCTCATTAATGTCATCCTTAGGATTCTTACCACTTAGCTGTGCACAAGCTAGTCCTATGCATGGACACTGACTAGATTTATGGCCTCTTTCTCCACAAAACAAACATTCTTGCGATATAGGAACCTGGGTCACACTGGGTTTCAAGCTAGTAGAGACCTTACTTGGGCATGGGTGTGGATCTAAATGGTTTGATCTAGAAGACTTGGGTTGTTGAGTGACTGGTCTAGAATATTGTAAGGACCTCTCATAGACACGATCCACACTATAGATATCATGGTTAGGCTTCCTAAGGTTATGCTCGGGATCACAGTATAAGGTCCTCCTAGGCTTCTGGCATGGATGAGGTTGGGGCCTATTAAATTTTGGATCAGGGGTCCAATTTTGATGTCTACGTTTCTCAAGTACTTGGACTCGATCCCTAAATTGGGAAAAACCCTCATTCATGTCCTGACTCAATTTGGTCATACTTTCGGTAAGATTTCTAACCATGGCCTCTAAATATGGTTGGGTTTGACTAGGTTGGTAGGGTACACCATTCCGGGTAGACATGATGATGCAAGCAAGCACACAGAATGTGACTAGACTAAAGCGACTACTGGCTAACTAGACCTAGAGCCCAAACTAGATGCCCAATCAGAGTGGCAAGCTAGCCTGTAGTAACTCGGGACTCAACCAGGCAGGTGTAAGGGGAGTGTTAGGTCCCTAAATGCCAATCCTAGACACCAATCAGAGATTGGCCAGGTAGGCGGACCAGCACACAAGCCTTTCGGGATGGAATCCCTGAACCACCATTCCAGATGCTGAGTACAAAGCACATACAGAGTAACTAAACAAACTGACTCAACACTAGCCTTGACCCGACTTGTTGATGTCCCTAGCCCACTAGGGCAGATTAGGTCTAATTAATTTTAAGATTAAAGGATTAGGTTCGAATGAGTGGGTGGTGGTTTTGGGCTAAGGAGAGGTTATCAACTCCTCCCCTTATCTTAGATGCTCAAATGTCCTTAAGATAAATTAAGAGATGAACACTCAAAAATAATTGGATTGCAGAACACAAAAATAGAGTTGCAGTAATTTAATTCTCAAAAATCTCACAGAAACCAATAAATCACAAAACAATTATGCAAAATATTTTCAATTATATTGGTTTCAGAAAAAAAAAATCACTATATTTGGAGTTACCTGCAATGAGAAATAATTCCTGAAACAGGGCAATTACAGGCTGAAAATAGAGTACTTCCCCGTTTACAATTCCTGCTACGAAGTTGTAACCCAACGGATCCCCTACACGCCCTAGGAACACCCCGTGGAAAGGGAAGAGGAGGTTTGCACCTCGCTTTGTTCCTAGGACCGGACGTCCTGGGGAGTCTACTTCGAGCAGACAAAGTAAAAAGAGAGAGACTCAAACAAGCAATCAAACAGAAACCCTAGACGGGGCTCTGATACCAAAATGATGCAGAACGGAAGCTCTGATACCAAAATGATGCAGAACAAAGATCAAAGAAGCGTATGCGAAAGTAAATTTAGGGTTAATTTATTTTTTATTTTTTATTTTTTTTTTTTTATATTTCAGAAATTGGCTTTGACTCAAAGTAAAGCTAAAACTAAGTCGAAGGAAACTAGGTAAGGATCGAAAGCACAATTTAGAAGAAACTAAATTATCAGAGTAGTTCAGAAGTAACGGATCGCTGGGGGTTGAGAAACTCCCAGACCTAGGGTTTCGCTCTGAACTTTCAACAGAACAGAAATAGAGAGGAGAGATGGTTTACCAACCAGACAGTGATCTTCTCATAATTTGGGTGGAAGAACTCTCTCGAGCAGATTGTGGGATCCTCGGAGTCGGCTATCTTCGCAATGGATCCTCCAATACTGGTCTTGTGGTTTGGTCGGCTTCTCCTGGACTCAAGATCTGGGAAAGAAGAGGAACAAGTGATGGAATTCAGATACTCAAGAAAAGATTTACCAGGTTGAAGAACTTGAAAGCTGAAGTTGCTGAAATCAGGATTCTCCTGGAGGCTGATCTGACTTCCTCTTAGAATTGCTGTAGATCTGAAGTATCTGGACTGGAGCTGGATGCTGGTGGTCGGCCTGGACTTGGAGAGGGTGGCCGTGAGAGGTGGGATAGGCTAGGGCTTGGTGGAAAGAGAAGGGTGATGGCGGCTAGGGTTTGGGAGTGGAGTGGCTAACCTAGGGTTTGGGTTTTGGAGATCTCACACCTCCTCAAGGTTCCTGGGGAACCCGGATTTACTCCCTCACGGAGCTCAACACCTGGATGCAAGTGCGGAAGAGAGAAAACACAAAGTTTGCTCACAAAGAAATTTGGCTTCATTCATCTTATTTTTTTTCAAGCTTACATGGGGGTTTAATTTATAGGCCATTACAAGAGAGTAGGGTTTTACATCTTCCCATGTGGGACTAAAGGAGGGGATCTTCAAATTAGGATATCAATCCCTACTCATATGGCCGGCCAATTAATTCCAAAGTTGATTGAAGCTTCAAAAAAGGAAAGTGGGTGGCGCCTCCTTGTCTTGACCTCCAAGAAAATATTTTTTTCCTTCTATGCTTGGCCTTATCTGGAAGTGTTTGGGCGCCTCTTAACCTTGCCCTCCAAGAGAAAATTTGTTGCCTTTTATATCTGGCTTTAGTTGGAATGATTAGGGCGCCTCCTAACCTTGCTTTTCAAGAGAAATTTCCTTCCTTCCATGGCTCAACCCTTTTTGGATACCTCCTTTTCTTTCTCCCCAAGTTATGGCTTTTTCTAACTTTGTTTTGAGTATTTCTGGCAAGTAATGGGCGCCTCCTTGAATTCCTCTCCAAGAGAATTTCTTCCCTTTCATAGTTTGGTTCTTTTGGGAAGTCTTGGGCCGCCCCCTTGATTTGTGGATCCCTGGTGGATTTCTCCTCAATTGGCGCATGAGAGAGGGGAGCTGCTATCTGTGATGTGGGGACCAAAGCCTGCTGGATGGAGATGTGGCCCCCTGGACTCAGGCGTATGGCTGGGAGTGTGGCTAGGAGTGTGGCGCCCACTTGCTTGGCCTTGGGAGAAAATGTAACACCCCAGGTTGAAGCCCTAGTCCATTACTGAGTCAACATGACTCAACAAAATAAAAATGCAGGTAATACAGACTCACGCTAAAATTGAGTTGATCAAGTCAACCCTTATTACAAGCCAAAAAAAACCCTAATTCTTCGGGAAAGGTTAATCAAAGATCCAGATGGAGCTCTGAAGTCTTCTTCTGAGTCTGGTGCCCGCACCAATTCTCTCAGTGTGGGAGGAACTCGACCCTGTCGAATATGGATCAAGTTGGCTCTGGTATCTCTCCAAGATGTCTGGGTCCAATTCTTGTAATTCTTCTCGGGAGATCCAAGAGTCATCAGAATCTGGCCTTCCTTGCCAGCGGACCAGGTATCTTTGGTATCCTCGATTACGAGTAGAGATAACCTGATCATCCAGGATCTTTTCAATCTGCTCTTTCCTCACAGGCCAGTTTGTTGGTGGACACACAGGGTTGGGTTCACTCTCAAGAGCAGGATTAGGTTCAAAAACTCACTGGGAATCACAGCTGGCTCTCTATACTCTACTAGGTCTGTAATGTTGAAAGTGGAGCTAATGCCTAGTTCTGGAGGCAACTCGAGCACATAGGCATTGGATCCTACTCTCTTCACCACTCTAAATGGTCCAGCTCCTCTAGCATGTAACTTTCTAACGGTTCCAGGAGGAAACCGTTCAGGCCTTAACCTAATCATTACATAGTCTCCCTCAACAAAAGTTTTGACTCGTCTTTGAGAATCAGCCAACTTCTTATAAGTTTCATTACTTAAATTTATTTTGGCATGAATTTCTTTATGCAAGTCTTTTACATGCTATGCAAGTGCATCAAGAGACTTGTGTATGTGGGCTAGTAGTGAAATCAGATCAAGTGGTGTGTGAGGCTTGTATCCATGAACAATTTCAAAGGGACTCTAGCCTATAGACCTATTGATCGAAACATTGAATGCAATTTCAGCCCTGGACAAAATACAAATCCCAATTCCTGGTGCTCTCAATCAAACCAAAATCTGAGACAATGTCCTAAACTCGACTGACGATGCATTCCTCAAGAATGGACTTTATTCAAAGGAACCCTAGGTCTAAACCTAACAAACTACGGCTCTCTAGGTTTGACCTTGGATCGGAGGATGGCATGCAGAGCATGAAAACTTATCATGGGTGCCTAGTAGGTGCCATAAGGTCTTCCAGAAGTAGGTGGCAAATCCAATAGGTTCTGACACGTGGTTCACTCTAAAGACTTCGACAAAGTATACTTGGATGGTGTAAGAAGCATTGGAAGTCCTAGAGAAAGGGAGGAAATATGAGGTGGAGTCTCGAATTACCTGTTGACTAAAGGTGGTGACCTGAAGGTTTGAATGGTGATCTATGAGTGTCAACTGGTCATCCTTACGAAAGGAAAAGTTTGCTACTCCTAGGAATGGATCAATAGATGGTTCGGGGAGTAGCCTAGGACATGTGATTGCAACAGTTAAGGTTTGTTCTCTAAGCAAATAATGATCCACTTTCTCAAGAGATGGATTAGAGAATGATTCAGGGAAGGGTCCATGGATGATGACCTCAAGACTTGAAATTTGACCTATGGGTGAGGAAAGGTATACTCTATAGAAGGGTAGCTCAGTCATGCGAAGGAAGGGGTCTGGGGCCATAAGAAGGACTTCTACAGGACTGGGTGAATCAATCCGCTCAAGACAAGGATGTTCAACTGAGATTACGGGAGAGACCTTAGTGGCTGGGCATGGGACAAGGTCCAATTGTAAGAGGCTTGATTCAGTCATCCTAAGGAGAGGATCTACCATTGGGTGGGCAAACTTAAACAGTTCAATGCAAAGATCTTCAATTGGTACTTGGGGAATGACTGTCATTAGAGGGTACGAACTGATAGCTCGGGCTAACACTATGAGTTCTTCCTGGGGGTATTTGACTAAAGGAACCTGATTCTCACAAATCTCTTGAATTTCTGAACTAGGTCCTACCACTTGGTTGCTCTCCAAGGTCTCCTCAGATAAGGAACCAATAGTATCGATGTCACATTCTTCAAGTTCTTCCCCCTCATATTCATCAACTAGACTCAAGCCAGCATCATATACTTCCTCGATGCCATCTTCAATGGGTTTCGGGTCAGTGGTAATCGGGTCAACTGATTCTAGGCTTGTCATACCTAACCTTTCTTCCTCATTGGTAGGCTTGGGTTCTCCCTCATTAATGTCATCCTTAGGATTCTTACCACTTAGCTATGCACAAGCTAGTCCTATGCATGGGCACTGACTAGATTTATGGCCTCTTTCTCCACAAAACAAACATTCTTGCGATATAGGAACCTGGGTCACACTGGGTTTCAAGCTAGTAGAGACCTTACTTGGGCATGGGTGTGGATCTAAATGGTTTGATCTAGAAGACTTGGGTTGTTGAGTGACTGGTCTAGAATATTGTAAGGACCTCTCATAGACACGATCCACACTATAGATATCATGGTTAGGCTTCCTAAGGTTATGCTCGGGATCACAGTATAAGGTCCTCCTAGGCTTCTGGCATGGATGAGGTTGGGGCCTATTAAATTTTGGATCAGGGGTCCAATTTTGATGTCTACGTTTCTCAAGTACTTGGACTCGATCCCTAAATTGGGAAAAACCCTCATTCATGTCCTGACTCAATTTGGTCATACTTTCGGTAAGATTTCTAACCATGGCCTCTAAATATGGTTGGGTTTGACTAGGTTGGTAGGGTACACCATTCCGGGTAGACATGATGATGCAAGCAAGCACACAGAATGTGACTAGACTAAAGCGACTACTGGCTAACTAGACCTAGAGCCCAAACTAGATGCCCAATCAGAGTGGCAAGCTAGCCTGTAGTAACTCGGGACTCAACCAGGCAGGTGTAAGGGGAGTGTTAGGTCCCTAAATGCCAATCCTAGACACCAATCAGAGATTGGCCAGGTAGGCGGACCAGCACACAAGCCCTTCGGGATGGAATCCCTGAACCACCGTTCCAGATGCTGAGTACAAAGCACACACAGAGTAACTAAACAAACTGACTCAACACTAGCCTTGACCCGACTTGTTGATGTCCCTAGCCCACTAGGGCAGATTAGGTGTAATTAATTTTAAGATTAAAGGATTAGGTTCGAATGAGTGGGTGGTGGTTTTGGGCTAAGGAGAGGTTATCAACTCCTCCCCTTATCTTAGATGCTCAAATGTCCTTAAGATAAATTAAGAGATGAACACTCAAAAATAATTGGATTGCAGAATACAAAAATAGAGTTGCAGTAATTTAATTCTCAAAAATCTCACAGAAACCAATAAATCACAAAACAATTATGCAAAATATTTTCAATTATACTGGTTTCAGAAAAAAAAAATCACTATATTTGGAGTTACCTGCAATGAGAAATAATTCCTGAAACAGGGCAATTACAGGCTGAAAATAGAGTACTTCCCCGTTTACAATTCCTGCTACGAAGTTGTAATCCAACGGATCCCCTACACGCCCTAGGAACACCCCGTGGAAAGGGAAGAGGAGGTTTGCACCTCGCTTTGTTCCTAGGACCGGACGTCCTGGGGAGTCTACTTCGAGCAGACAAAGTAAAAAGAGAGAGACTCAAACAAGCAATCAAACAGAAACCCTAGACGGGGCTCTGATACCAAAAAAGATGCAGAACGGAAGCTCTGATACCAAAAATGATGCAGAACAAAGATCAAAGAAGCGTATGCGAAAGTAAATTTAGGGTTAATTTATTTTTTATTTTTTTTTTTTTTATATTTCAGAAATTGGCTTTGATTCAAAGTAAAGCTAAAACTAAGTCGAAGGAAACTAGGTAAGGATCGAAAGCACAATTTAGAAGAAACTAAATTATCAGAGTAGTTCAGAAGTAACGGATCGCTGGGGGTTGAGAAACTCCCAGACCTAGGGTTTCGCTCTGAACTTTCAACAGAACAGAAATAGAGAGGAGAGATGGTTTACCAACCAGACAGTGATCTTCTCATAATTTGGGTGGAAGAACTCTCTCGAGCAGATTGTGGGATCCTCGGAGTCGGCTATCTTCGCAATGGATCCTCCAATACTGGTCTTGTGGTTTGGTCGGCTTCTCCTGGACTCAAGATCTGGGAAAGAAGAGGAACAAGTGATGGAATTCAGATACTCAAGAAAAGATTTACCAGGTTGAAGAACTTGAAAGCTGAAGTTGCTGAAATCAGGATTCTCCTGGAGGCTGATCTGACTTCCTCTTAGAATTGCTGTAGATCTGAAGTATCTGGACTGGAGCTGGATGCTGGTGGTCGGCCTGGACTTGGAGAGGGTGGCCGTGAGAGGTGGGATAGGCTAGGGCTTGGTGGAAAGAGAAGGGTGATGGCGGCTAGGGTTTGGGAGTGGAGTGGCTAACCTAGGGTTTGGGTTTTGGAGATCTCACACCTCCTCAAGGTTCCTGGGGAACCCGGATTTACTCCCTCACGGAGCTCAACACCTGGATGCAAGTGCGGAAGAGAGAAAACACAAAGTTTGCTCACAAAGAAATTTGGCTTCATTCATCTGATTTTTTTTCAAGCTTACATGGGGGTTTAATTTATAGGCCATTACAAGAGAGTAGGGTTTTACATCTTTCCATGTGGGACTAAAGGAGGGGATCTTCAAATTAGGATATCAATCCCTACTCATATGGCCGGCCAATTAATTCCAAAGTTGATTGAAGCTTCAAAAAAGGAAAGTGGGTGGCGCCTCCTTGTCTTGACCTCCAAGAAAATATTTTTTTCCTTCTATGCTTGGCCTTATCTGGAAGTGTTTGGGCGCCTCTTAACCTTGCCCTCCAAGAGAAAATTTGTTGCCTTTTATATCTGGCTTTAGTTGGAATGATTAGGGCGCCTCCTAACCTTGCTTTTCAAGAGAAATTTCCTTCCTTCCATGGCTCAACCCTTTTTGGATACCTCCTTTTCTTTCTCCCCAAGTTATGGCTTTTTCTAACTTTGTTTTGAGTATTTCTGGCAAGTAATGGGCGCCTCCTTGAATTCCTCTCCAAGAGAATTTCTTCCATTTCATAGTTTGGTTCTTTTGGGAAGTCTTGGGCCGCCCCCTTGATTTGTGGATCCCTGGTGGATTTCTCCTCAATTGGCGCATGAGAGAGGGGAGCTGCTATCTGTGATGTGGGGACCAAAGCCTGCTGGATGGAGATGTGGCCCCCCCTGGACTCAGGCGTATGGCTGGGAGTGTGGCTAGGAGTGTGGCGCCCACTTGCTTGGCCTTGGGAGAAAATGTAACACCCCAGGTTGAAGCCCTAGTCCATTACTGAGTCAACATGACTCAACAAAATAAAAATGCAGGTAATACAGACTCACGCTAAAATTGAGTTGATCAAGTCAACCCTTATTACAAGCCAAAAAAAACCCTAATTCTTCGGGAAAGGTTAATCAGAGATCCAGATGGAGCTCTGAAGTCTTCTTCTGAGTCTGGTGCCCGCACCAGCCCCCCAAATTTAGAGGTAAGTGGGGAGAAAAGAAAATGGGAGAGTTACAAAACAAAGAGGGTTACATAAGTTATGGGATTACATAATTATGGGGGTTACAAAAAATTCAAGGCCATCGGAGTTACATCCTTTTAAATTTAGATTACATTCTAAATTTAAATGCCAAATCAAAATTTGAATTCATAATTTAAATTTAAATCTAAAATGGGATGCAATGATTTAGCCCAATCACAATGGACCTAACTTGAGCCTAAATCAAATTACATTCGGTTTGACCCAAACAAAATTGCTCAATCAAATGGAGTTAATCAAGCAATCACATTGCCACTAACCCTCCATATAATAACCTACATTTAGTAATTAAAGGCTTTGTCACAACATTTGTAACATGATGTGTCAATACTTGACAAATCATCAAATCCTATAACTGAGCCAACTCATAACTCTAGTTGACTCCGAAATGTAAATGGACAATCAAATTGTCCACATAGTCCAAAAATGATTTCCAATCATTCAATAGCCATTAGGTCAATTAGAAACCCCTATAGTGTGTGATCCCATAGGTTCAAACACTAAGCCGGTAGTACTGGAACACTTCCAGTACCAGCCAAAGTCACATCCGGCAATGACACCCGATGTTCGGACAGGTCGAAGGTTGCAGAGCAACTATCAAGAACTAAATGGATATGATAATTATATAATGCATTCCTTTAACCCTCAATACTCTAAATGACTTAGGGTTTAACTGCCCAATCCTAGAATAGTCCATTGCAATATGTCTCAAACTCAAAATCCCTGTAACTGCTTATAAGCATTACCCTGGCAAAGGTCAATTGAGATATAATGAGTCATTTACTCCAAACTCTTTTGGAGGGGTTAATCCCATCTTGATCCAACCACTACTACACAAGTACTTGACTATACCTAGTAACCTTTCATCACCAGATTAGAAGTCCAGATAGTCCGGAACCTCAGCACAATAAGTTGCTTGCAAGCTACTATGGTGATCTCAAGTTTGAGGAACACTTATATCCATATCCTAATGTGAACTACTCTTTTGTAGAAAGAGTGTTCTACAAATGGGTTACTTCCAGTGAAGTGTCATACACAACACCTGCATGCCATACCAGTGTCTCCACACTCTTTGGTTAAGAGGACAACCAACGACTATGATATACAATGACCTACACTTGATACCCTATCGTCCTGTAACAATGTATCATTTAGTCACGAATCAATTTAAGAACTAGATGATATATCCTCCTTATATCACATCAAAGTAGTCATAAGGACTTTATTACACAAGAGTTCATTATATAAAGATGTAAAATGTGATGAACAGCTAGAATAAATATTTTATTCAATATAATCAATATACAATTACAACAATAGTTCAACCATCTACAAGCTAGATGATTGGCTTTGGGACATATTTTCCAACACTTTGTGCCCTAGACAGGGTTGGAAAACCCTTTAAAGTCCTAGATAAGCTTTGCACCCCAGATAGGTTTGGCGAACCCTCTATTCCAAAATCCTAAATGAGCTTTGTGCCCCAAGTAGAGTTGGCAAATCCTCTATTCTAAGGTCTTGGGCGAGCTAGCACCCCAAGCTGGATCTATGAACCCTCTATTCCAAAGTCTTGGACAAGCTTCGTGCCTCAGGTAGGGTTGGTGAATACTCTATTCTAAGGTCTTGGACAAGCCTCATGCCCCAAGTAGGGTTAGCAAATCCTTTATTCTAAAGTCTTGGATGAGCCAAGTGCCCTAGGTAGGGTCTTCGCACCCTCTATTTTAAAGTCTTAGATGAGCTTTATGCCCCTAGCAAGGTTGGCGAACCCTCTATCCCAAAGTCCTAGGTAGTCCTCAAGTCTTAGGTAGGGTCTTTTCACCCTTTATTGTAAGTCATACAAAGGTTGCACATCCATACAAGGGTGCAGAGCCCTTCCAATAGCAATGCTCTCAGCTAAAGCTGCCCTTAGTATATCCAAGGTAGATCGACATCCTTTGAAGCTTTAGCAGGCAAAATTTCCTTGGACAATAGGTTGAAGCCTAATATGAAGGCACATGAAATATTGAAAGCATTTTAGAAACAACAAGCAACATGCAAATACAAGCAGATATCAAATAATAAAGATTTCTTTTTATTAACAAGAATAAAGTTACACATGTTTACAGTTTTATAACCAGATTACATTACTTCAAGAATTCTTTAAGAATACAAATGGAGGATAAGGACAAGTTACCGCTCTGAAAGGGTAAAGACAAAACTTTTAGGAGCTCCAAAGTCCCTTTTGCACTTTGCCCATGACAGTAAGAGGAGGATCATGACTAAGCAAGGCTTCCTGGAGCTCCAAAGCTCCATCTATGCCTGGCCAAAAATAGTAAGGCACCTCCTTTGAGCATGAAAGGCTTCTAGGTCCTCCAAAAGTGTGTTAAGGTGAACTTGATAGGGAAAGAGAAGATATGCATTACACTCTAGTAACTTGGCTAGCATGAATAACATGGAGGCAGACCATCTCACATGGGGTGGAGGTGATGAATGACGTGAAGCCTTGCCCACAACTAGATGGAGGAGAAAACCTTAGAAAACCCAGGATAGCATCAAGAGAACCAAGAGGCCATCCCCTACCACATTCCTGGTTTAGATTCATCGATTGTTGAAAAAGGAAAGATTCCCAAATCTGCTTCGATTCCTAACCTGGCTACCTCTCCATGCAGAGCCAAGTCCTACTTAAGGAGACCATCTTACATGGGGTGGAGGTGATGAAAGCCATGAAGCCTTTCCCACAAGTAGATAGAGGAGAAAACCTCGGAAAACCCATCATAGCATTGAGAGCACCAAGAGGCCATCTCCTACCATGTCCCTAGTTTAGACTCATCGATTGTTGAAAAAGGAAAGATTCCCAAATCTACTTCTATTCCTGACCTGGCTACCTCTCCATGCAGAGCCAAGTCCTACTTAAGGAGCCCAGGATAGTGTTGAAGATGCCAAGGAGCCATCCTCATGCTTTCAAGGTGTGGTGTCCCTAGCCGTCAAGCAAGGTGAGGTTCCCAAAGTTGTGCCCATTGCCAGCTCGACTACTATTGAATGCGAAGATGGGTCATGATTAAGGAGGAATGGATGATGAGGTAGACAATCATGCCCCTCCTCCAACTCCATCCTTTAACAAGTGATTGTCGCAGCCCAACAATTAGAGCACCGACCATTTCCAATACCTTCCATGCCAAGGTAAGCATTTATCGACACTCTCTTGATGTAGTCGAAGTACTTGTCTAGGCGAGAACCCTTCTATTGAGAAGGGGAATTGAATACTCATACTAGGAGTCAATTATGGCTCGACAGCCTCTTGCTCACTTAAATCCTATAAGGACTTAGCAAAGACATGCTTCCTTGACCCTCATTTATAAAGGGGCTGGGAGAGAGATCGCTGCACTATCAACCAGCCAGTGTTCGACAGGTGTTCGTGTCATATCAGTCAGATGCCTACTCAATCCCAGAATCAGAAGATGAGGCATCAAGCACTCCATCCAGGATTAACATCTTCTTGGGGGCAGCATAATTATGCTCTTAGTGCTCCCATCAAAGCAAGGCCATGCACTAGTTTCTCCTAAAGAGCCATGCCCAGTCAGAGTCTCCTCCTGGGATCAGGTTTATGTCAAGCAGCATGCCGTGCCATGTTGTACCCTATAATTGATAGACAAATTAGACCTACACACCTCCCCATAGATGGTGATTAGATGCAAAGGATCCAGAGGCATCCCAAGATGCATGCTAGTGCGTCTTTGACAATACATCAAGTACATATAGAACATCATAGAGAAGCAAAGTTAGAGAAGAAATAGAAGGGATTCTTCAGTGAAATAGAGAATACACATAGTAGGAGTTGAGCTCTTACATAAATCTTGCTCTCCTAGCCCTCATAATCTTCACCCTCTCTTCTATGGAGGCATTTATAGGAACGAGGCATTCGAATATGTGCTTAATCTCTGGTAGCAGCCACAGAGTATCATCTCGCAGCATGCAAAATCCCGATCAAAGAATTCGATGGATGATACATAGAGATCTCTTAAGGAATTGGACCCTAGTAACCCACCACCAAGCTTACAGCATGGGGCTTTGGTCGCCACTCCAGCATGGCACTTAGGCAGTCAACCTCGTGTAGGGACTTGAACAACTTCACTTGTGCTCTAGACAAATAATGATAGCCTCTCTTCTTTCTAGAAGAATGGTAGTCTGGAGGAAGTCTATCTCATGTAGTAGGTCTGTCCAATCTTGGTTAGACCACCATTTCCTCCCTAGGCCATCCCTGCCCTCGGTTACCTCGCCAATTGTAGGGTGAACTACTTTGCCTTTTTTTATATCAGCTTCAATAGCAGTGCCGAGCAACATGCTTTGCTAGCAAGGCATTTCTCCTTTGCTAGTCTCGCCAATAACATTGGATAGTGTACCTGGATCATGAAAGCCTTGCTTGCCAATCTCTCCCTCAGCATTAGCTAGCATGGGGTGGGGACAGGAATGCAAGTCATAAGCTTCATCACCGGTAATCGTTTGAATCCCTTTGTCAATGGAGCTCCACACTCCAATTTATGTCTGGATGCCCCAGCTATTGACGGCCCATAGAGGCAGTCCAAGTGCTTGGGGGTCACTTCTCGTTAGCCTCACCACCTTTTGATAGGTGGCTTCCAACTCATCTTGTAATTCCTTGTTCCTTGCAGAAAGTCATCGAGCTCTCATGTGAGGTTTTGGCAAGCCTCTTCGACCATGCTTTGATCTTGTTCTGCTAATGCCCATCCTTCCTTAGTGGATTCTTGTGCTTCTTCTATGTGAGCGACTCTCTTTGCAAACATTGTTCCATGGTTAGTAATAGAATGCTCTAATGCTTGAGCATAGAAATCCAGCTACATTACTAGTATCCAATGAAGGTTGTGACTACAACCCTTAAGAGATGTGCCATCTACCTTGGTGGTGTAATGATGCAAGGATGCTAGCACCTCCTCCATTGATATGCATTTCTACAACATCGATAGGAGGGTTAGCATCTAGCACTAGCTCTCCAGTCTTAAAGGTGTCCGAGCTACCCTCCCTGGTTGCCTAGTGGGGGGCAAGTACCCTGACAAGGGACACCAGTGCAGCATTAGTAGGACCAATAGACTCAATAGCTGTTGGCACTTCCTCTATGAATGCTAGACTCCTGGACAATGCCTACAATGCCTCTATCACTACCAGGGACTCTACTTTTTCAGTCACCACCATAGAAGTAGCCGTGATTATGCTTGCCTTGCCATGATAGTCAAAAGTTCTACTAGGGCACCATCACCACCCGACTACATCTCCTCTATTTTTGGGGTCAGCTCTGCCATTGAAAAAATGTTAGTAGAGCCTTGTGAGGGTATAGGCACCTCCTCGATAGGTCGGTCATCAGCCTTTGCCTCCCCATTAGAGACTACCTCACCCTCCTTGATGGATAAGCCACTAACTTTCACCTCCAACTTAGCATCTACCCCTACTTCAATGGGTTGGTTGCTCACCTCTACTCTAACCTCAGGACTAGTTTCAGTGATTCCAAAGAGGTACACCAACATTAGAGTAGGAATGACAGGGCTCGTAGGGGGAACAAATTCCATCCACTCTTCTATAGCCTCTACCCTAGCTTTCTCAGTGGCTACCTCATGGCTATCACTTCTCTTCCTCTTCTTTGGTGGTTGGACCTTCAATATCCCGACATGCAACTCCTTCCCAAAGAATTTCATCTTCTGTTCAAACATTGAATAAGATACGGAGCCTCGTGTCAAGACATTTAAAAAGAAAAGGTACACAAAAGAAAGACAAAAATAAAAAGCTTCATGTCATTGTAGACGAATCTCTCCTACAGATGGCTTAATAGTTCCTTTACAAAAGGAAAAAAGACCAAAAACAAAAACTCAAGAGATGGGTGATGTTTCTTGACCACCCTCTACATCAAAAATTCCAGACTCATTATCGAAAGATGACCTCCCCGAAGATAATATACCGAGATTGATGTCCAAGTAGTACTTCACCACCTTCCTCCTGTACCACTGGGCACCCTTGGTATAGGCATATTGGTAGGAATCTAGTAGTTCTTGATGAAAGTCTTCTCCCTTTCAAAAAGCCTCAATGGCCTTGCTAGTAGCTTCTAAGACCCGGTGCTTGGTGAGGGATGCTTTCTCTTCAGCTTCAGCGAGCGACCCCTTTAGCCTGGTTGCCTTCTTCTTCGCCTTGCTAAGCAAAGTTCTTAGCCTAGTTGCCTCACCCTCTATATTGGTGAGCAAGGCTCTCAACCTAATTGCTTCACTCTCAGTCCTAGTAAGTAGACCTTTCAGTGATGCTGCCTTGCTCTTAGCTTGGACGAGTGACTTCACCAGCATCACCACCTTATTTTTCCACCATGCCACATCCTTCTTCAGCCCAACAAATTCAGCCTAGAGATTTCCAACCCATGTTAGATCCACTGCCAGTTCACCTTTGGTCTTCTTACCCTGATTCTTCTTGATGGTCAACTATTAGGAGATGATGCTCATCTCTCTCACTACATCATCCCATTTACTTTCCAACACTGAAATATGCTGGTGAACCTGCTCTCGGTCATCTCCAGCATCAGAAGATGCTGAAGCTATCCCCATGCCGCAAAAGTACTATACAAAGGAGCCACGGGTTAAGTTGCTAGCAAAGTTCTTCAAAAATAGAAAAATTCAAGCTTAGTGATATTATCGCCGCCAAGGCATGGACGAATCGCCAAATGCTATCCAAAACACTTGATCGAAGAAGTTCCTCCTTGAACTCAGGAGGCACAAACTTCTTTAATGGTGAATGACAAGTTTCCCTATCAGGAGTTTTCATGCCAGACACAGCTGGCCACCTCACCTCCATCACCTTTAGGTGGTACCACCTTGAAGCCCTACCTCTCTTCATGGGGGGCTCAATGACCTTCTCCACATTTTCATTATGGCTATTGCTGGCCTTGCTTAGGACCTTGTGGACCTTGCTAGTGGCTCAATCCATGGCCGAGATGATGCCATAGCTTGCCCCTAACATCTCAACAATCTTGCTGGCGATCCTCACCACCTCGTTGACTGAAATGCCAATGGCCTTGGAGGAAGCCTCACCTGCTCTAAAAACAGGGGCTTCCTTTAAGTGTCATCACTTTTTGACCTTTGAAGTCTCCTCCAGCTTGACCTTATCCTATATCCCTTTCTTATCTTTTACGAGTGAAGCAGGCCTTTAGGTCACTACCTTTGCTTTTTGAAGTGACAAGTTTTCCAAAAGATAAATTATTGTTTTCCTTTTTTGAAAGGGTGAGACAATTCAAAGAAGCCTGAAGGAACACTTATCGATGATGGATCAGTCCCTATAATACAAGGTTGCCAGGAGCTCTTCTCATAAAAGATCTTCAAGGGGAGGAATAGTAACTATCTCCAACTTGTGCACCACCTCTCTGTATGAAAGCTATAATTCTAAGTGGTCCTGCACCCTCTTTTTATTCAACAACCCCCAGGCAAATAGGAATGGCTAGGCTACCAAGGAAGTTACAAGAAGAGCCAACCCTTCAAATGGTACACCTTGGCTAGATCCTTTGGAAACTAGTATCCCTTCCTCAATGAAGTATATCACATGCCCTGCAAACTAGATTTTACTTGAAAGAAGGCTATAAAGACTCCAGCATAAGGCATCTCTCTACATTGTACCAGATGGTAGAAGAACCCCATAATTAGCTACCATGCATTGGGGATGAATTATATGGGGCATACCTAGTACCACCTAAGCAGCTCAGCGATGACCGTGGAAAGCAAAAGTCTCAGTCCAGCTCTGAACCCCTCTTACATAGTACTGCTCGGGTCACGGATGGTGGGGGCACCAAGATCCGACATAGATTACTGGACCCTATCTGGTTTACTGATTAGGGTTTTGAGCCCTTTCCTATGTATCAAATTTTGTAATCAAGTAAGATTGAGTCCTGTAATAAGTTGAGGCAAGAAGCCCAAGTTGGTTTGTCTCAATCCTTGTCCAGTTCAGTTGAGTCCCATTGAGTCCTGTACATTTGTATTAGTCCAGTATCGGTCTAATTTTGTACAAGAGAAGAGGATACCCTATTTTAGAGTTTTACCAGGCCTCATCCAGGAGCCAGAGGCCTTCACATCATCTTAATGGGCCTTGATTGCCACCCCAAATACCAAGATTCCCCTGAGATGCCTTCTAGATACCAAGATGCCCTCTAGATGCCATAGTATATTCCAAGACCAAGGGCGCCCCATAATTCCAGGTATATGCCAGGCGCCCCAGCCCAAGAACATCTCAAGCCCAAGAGCCCAGTAAGAGGAGGCATCCCAGGCTTTTTTCCAAGTCCATTTCAGAATGGGTGCCTAGGGTTTTCCAGCCCAGGCACTAGGTCCATGCGCCCTAGCCCTTGGAAGCCAACCAGGGTGCATCTAATTTTCGCCCAAGCCTAAGGAGGGCTCCCTTTGATGCTGCCCATGAGGTCCAAGCCAAATTCCAAGAGGAGCCCAAGCCTTTGACCGGTCCAAGGGAGGAAAAGAAGACTAGGTCAACACAAGAATATTCCTTCCTAACCTATTAAGGATTTCTATTCCTAAGTTCTTTGGGAATTGTAATTGCATTCAAAGTTTATAACCCTCTTCCTACTCAAATTATGTGATCCTATCCTAATTAGGAGAGGGCATGGGAACTCTTATAAATACCCCACCCCTCTTCCTCTTGTATTCATATAACCTATTGGTGAAATAAAACTCTGGTGATTTATTTTCTAGCATTGGTGATCTTGTATTTTGTGTGGTTGTCCTTGTGTGCCCTAGCCGACCCCTACCTCCACACCCAAGTCCTCATCTTCCATGCCTAAGGAGAAGAAGCCCTAGCTGCCCATCAAGCCAAGGATCTTCTTCTTCCTCAGGCCGCTAGCTATTCCGAACCCTGATCCTTCTTTCGGCTAAAGCCTAGTTTCTTTCATTTGTTTTCTTATTTATTTGATTAACCTCTGATGCTTGCAGGATCCCTGTGGTGTTTTCCCTCCAAAGAGGAGGCCCTCTTTGCCTCCTAGACCGACCTAGATAGTCATTTGATTTGAGGACTACAGGCTTGTCTTCCAGGCGATAATCCCAAGTGCTATGTGACCCCGGCTTTGAGTAGATTTTCGAATCGGTGCTTGGTAAAATCCTTCCCCCTCCTGACTTTTGATTTATTGAAGGTACGCTATCCTAACCGAGGGTTTCTCAATTCTCGGGATCCTATTTTTTATTATTTTGCATGAGTTCTTATGCGGGTATGTTGATTCTTTGCATTGCTAGTTTACCTGCTAACCTTTACTTGATTTCAGGACTTTAGCCTGTAAATTAAAATTCTAAAAAAATTCTAAAAAAATTAGTTTCCATTTTCTTGCAATCATGGTAGTCCTAGGATCATCCCGCATCAACGGACCCCATGGTTATCCTTTCGAAGGGACCTAGAAGCTCGAGCCTGGTTAAAGCTAGATGTTGAACTCCTAGATCCTCACCAAGTCCTCCTCACCCAAGATGGATTTGATCACTTCAGAAGTATCTTCGATTGCCATTGATCCCATCACAAGACCTCCCATAGTAACTTGTAGATTTATATCATAGATCTTATGACTTTTCTAAGGGAGATTATATAATGATTCGAGTAAGGATAGAGTGGTTTCCACCAGGAATTATTAAGAAACTTCATGCATGTAGAGCTGACCCTTCAAGATCTTAAAGAAATTAGGATTGAATGCTTATATTATAAATTTACTTTTTGATTATGGCATAAGCTGAACATTCAATATATCAGATCTAATAAAATACAAGGAGCCAATAATGACACCCAGTGATCCATTTGAGCTTGATCCTTTTTTTGAGTGAACCCCACCTTGAGTGTCCACAGCCCACTATTCCAAGAAAATATGATTGCGTCGATAAAATTTTAGACGAGCAGGTTGTGTCAACTAGAAGGCATGGATATCAGTAATTTTTAGTTCGATGGCAAGGTCAACCTAAATTTGAGGATGCATGGATCACCTAAGAGGAGCTGCAATGGATTGATCCAGATCAACTTGAGTAATTCTAGAGTCACAGTGGATTGTACTCATTGGAATCGAGTTTTTCTCACCCCAGGGAAATTGGTGCAGACACTAGTTCACAAGCCACCATCTGGCTTGACTAAGCCAGATCCATCTACGTTGTAATTTTAGTCAAGCCAGATCCATCTACGTTGTAATTTTGTTAGTAAGAGTTTTTAATTTTAGCAAGTTATTATTTTTCTAATATATTAGTTTTAGCAGCTACTATATTTTTTTGGATTGTCACATGTGCTACATGGATACCACCTTAGCATTGCATTACTATCAAAGTTGGAGCTCCAATGGACTTCTGATGTCGTCCAAAGAGAGTTCTAGAAGATTAACCTAAGAAGTCCATATGGTAGTCGTTGATTGGTATGATGACATGGTTCAAGTTTATTAGAAGATATCACTTTTCACAATCCAAGTAGAATTCACTTGTTAGAGTTTGGATTGTTTTAGACTTTTTTTACTTTATTTATAAATACCTATATATTTAACTTTTGGAATATAATGAAATTTGAGAAAAAATAAAGCTATTATTTTCTTTCCTATTTTAAACTCTTGGTTCTTCCCCTTTCTCCCTTTAAGATTCTCTTCTTTCCGTGCTTATTCTCACCCTGCACTAAATACTAAATTCTAAACTCTTCCACATGCTACTGTCCCTCCACAATCCAAGAATTCAATCCAAAATGATGCTCGATAGTGCCACATTCTGGATTCACGAAGATCTTTCATGGATTTGAATCGTCATTGTCTTCGATAGTCTAACTCTTCTAAAGTCGAATCGAGTGATCACCTGAGCAATACCTTCATAAATCTTTTAAAAAGATCATTATTACTGGTAAGAAAATTTTTTCTTGAGTATTAATAGATCTGAACTTGAACTATGAAGCCTAATCAAGAAGGAGATTTCTCAATCACCTTTGATCCTAGCCTTTTAAGGTCAAAAGGATATTTACATATGCTAGGAAGATCTATTTACCCTGATCATTACCCTTTTTCTTAAAAAATGTTTAGATATTGATTAATTTTTTTTTCGCTTATTCATCTTGATTGTTGATATTTTTATTTATTTTATTTTAAAAAACTGGTTACATCTTTATTCATGTACTTGTCTTGCATCACTAATCAATGATCATTTGAAGCCATGGACATTATGGCCTTGAGGCTCTAATCGATCAATAATCATTTGGAGCTAGGGGCACAGTGGTTTTGAGACTCTTACTGATCAACGATCACTCGGAACCATGGGTACTATATGGTCTTGGGGCTCTGACTAATCGATGGTCATTTGTAACTTGAGGTGCTATGTGCTATGGCTTTAAGGCTTTGACCGATCAATGATCGTTTGGAGCTAGGGACACTAAGGCCTTGAGGCTTTGCCCAATCAATGGTCACTTGGAACTAGGGGTACTATGATCTTGGGACTCTAACCGATCATGATCACTTGAAGCCAGGGACATAATAAATACTTAATTTATGCATCAAATATTATATTAATTTATTGAAATTTGATGCTTTTATGCATCTTCTTTGTAGGTAATTAGAAGCTTGAATCCATTTAATCAACTAAACTTTAAATTGGTTTAGATTCATGAGAAGGATTAATTTTATCACTCCAGCCATTTTGAAAATAAGTAATGGACCACATGGACTTTGGTGGCATGAAGAGCATTTGTATGGCTTAATATGTGAAAGGATGGACTCTACAAAGAGTAAAGATAAGATGGACCAAGCACTAAAGAATTAGTTGAAGTGGGCTATAGAAATGGTGCTTAGATTTTGAATGGGATTGGTCAACGTGGTAGCCTGGTTGAGTGCATGGGATTTAATATGTAATTGTAGTGGTGCGTTGCCATGGCTTGTAGAAATTAAAAGTTAAACATGGATTGCATGGATGCCTGGCTGAGTGCATGGGAAGTGCAATGAGTGGAGCTTAGCACATTTCCCACCGAGCAAAAGGCACGTCAAGCTTTTCCGCTAAGAATTAAGGAATTACGTGGAGCTCAAGGATCACATATGGTTTTTAAAGCGGAGCTTAGCATGGAATGGGGTTATGAAGTCACGTGGTGCATGAAAGAAGGAAACAACGTATCACAGTCCAAGAGGAGAAGTATCGTGGTCCAGGAAAGAAACATAAGAGTACATGCACCGTTAGCTGCGCCGTGTTGTCATGGTGCATGGGAGAAAACTTTAGCATTGGGAGGGGGCAATCCTGTGGATGCTATCAAACTGCTGATGGCCTCTTTCCCACTCCATCTGACAACTAGCAGAGGAGTCAGCTGGGAGAACAAATCCATGGGAGTTCGTGTGCACACCATTGAATGGTTGGAGGATTTTCTTCGCGCGATCTAATGGCCCCCAGTGAAGTTGGTTTGGAGAATTAATCCAGGAGCTTCTAGGTGCAATCCAAGGACCCAGCAGAATGACTGAAATAGAGCAAGGGATGCTGCGCTTCAACATAGAATGGACACAGAGAAAGTAGTTGGATTGAGTGGCTATCTACTAGATTCCATTTCCTGGTGCGGAATAGCCGTGAAGAAAGAGATTTTTTTTTGGAAGAAGATTTCTATTCTCATTGTTTTCATTGACCTTCAACAGGAGTACATGTAGATTACAAGGTTTTTCTTTTACAGCTATTGTATGAAAGGAAAATATTTTTAATACATGCTAATAAAGAGAAGAACCAAATGCAGCAATTACAAGAGAGAGAAACATTTTGAATACATACTAGATAAAAGGGAAAACCAAATATAGAGTTTCTAAACAGAGACAGAGACCAATTAAGAGTGCAGGCAAATATAAATATGCATTGACTTGCTGGATAAGGATGTACGTAAGAGATGGAATGAATGTACATTGACACACCCCCTCAAGATGAAGAGTCAGAAGCACGAATCTTCAGCTTGTCTCTCAGAAACCTAAAATGTGAGGTACTCAAGGGCTTGGTGAAGATATCGGCAAGCTGATCTTGGGTGGAGATGAACTGGACAGATAGTTGATGTCGTGCAACACGTTCACAAACGAAATGAAAATCAATTTCAACATACTTCGTCCAAGCATGAAAAATAGGATTGGCCGAGAGGTAAGTGACCCCAATATCGTCACACCATAAAATTGGGGGGCCATGTAATGGATGGCCTAGTTCCTGAAATAAAGACTCAAGCCAGATTAGTTCAGCTGATGTATCTGCCAAGGCTTTATATTCAGACTCTATGGATGATCAAGCAACTGTCTTCTGCTTGTGAGATGCCCAAGAGATGAGGTTGGGGCCAAGAAAAATGGCATAGCCCCTAATGGAGCGCCTATCAGTGTCATTACCTGCCCAATCTACATCGGAGAATGCTAAAAGAGAGCGAGAGGTAGATCGGCGAATGTGTAATCCATGATCAACTATATCTTGAAGGTACCGTAAGATGCATTTGACCATAATCCAGTGATCAATACGAGGAGACTGCATAGACTGACATACTTTGTTCACTGCAAAGGAAAGATCAGGCCATGTCAATGTAATATACTAAAGAGCTCCAACAATGGAGCAATACTGGGTAGGGTCTGGATGGAGAGCACCCCCTGAATCAGAACTATGTGTCACAGCCATTAGGGTCTGAACAGGTTTACAATCAACTATACTTGTTTTTAAAAGAAGATCTCAAATGTATCGGGTTTGAGATAATAGTAGCCCAGTCGAGTTTCGAACATCATCAATTCCTAAGAAGAAGTGCAGATCACCAAGATCTTTAATAGAAAAATCTTTGGCAAGCTGATGAAGGAGTAGAGAGACCTGATTGGAGTCGCTGCTGGTTACCAAAATGTCATCAACATAGATTAGCACATAGAGGACATGAGAGACCGTCTTGAAAATAAATAATGAAGGATCTGTCTTGCTTGCGACAAAACCCAGTCTAAGCAAAAATTGAGAGAGACGGTGAAACCAAGCACGGGGTGCTTGTTTTAACCCATATAGGGATTTATGAAGATGACATACATAATTTGGATGGTCACGGTCTTCAAATCCTGGGGGTTGGGACATATAGAATTCCTCTGTAAGGTTGCTATGCAGAAAGGCATTATGAACATCTAATTGTCGGATGGACAAACCTTGAGATATTGCAATACTTAGAATAGACCGAATAGTTGTGTGTTTGATAACAGGGCTGAATGTCTCGTTGTAGTCCAGGCCAAGTTGCTGATGAAACCCTTTAGCCACAAGACGTGCTTTGTAGCGTTCGAGAGAGCCATCAGCCTTTCTCTTGATTTTATACACCCATTTGCAACCAACCAAATTTTGATGAGATGAACGTGGAACAAGAATCCATGTACCGTTACGAACTAAGCATTAAATTCTTCAGTCATTGTAGCATGCCACTTAGAGTGTTTAGATGCTTGAGTAAAGCAGGTAGGTTCTGTGGTGAGGAGATTGGTGGTGAGGGTAGATGGCTAGTTGGTTCGGGGCCGAAGCATAATAGAATGTGTGCGAGTGGGTGGGTCAAAGGAGATATTGTAATAGAGGTCAGTAGGTATTCTGGTCCGAACAGGTGCAGAGTCGAAAGTGCTAGAGGGGCTAGGAGTGGGGTTGGTGACAAGAAGAAGTGTTGAGATGGATCGAGAAATAAGAGATGTAACTGGTGATGAGGTGATGTAGTCGGTGGAGAAATAGATGGTGGTGAGAGGACTTTTTATGGAGTTTGAACTGATGTAATGCCCCAAGGTGGAGAAGATGTAGACGATGGTGGTGGAGGATTCAATTAAGAGTGGGATTGGAAAGGAAAGGTAGATTCGTCAAAGCAAACATGCCTAGCAATATAAGTGTGATTTGTTTTTAGATCAAAACATCGATAGGCACTATGAGATGGATTGTAGCCAAGAAATACACATGGTTGAGACCAGTACTCCATTTTGTGACGATTATAAGGATGAAAAAAGGGATAGCAAAGACATCCAAAGGTTCGCAGGAAGGTATAGGATGGTGGTTTATTATAAACTAATGCAAAGGGAGACACACTGCTAGAGACTTTAGACGACATCGATTAATGAGAAAAATAGCCATTTCAAAAGCATAGTGCCAATATGACATAGGCACGGACCCATGAGCAAGAAGGGATAGGCCAATTTCTTTAATATGATGGTGATGACGTTCGACAGCCCCTTGCTGCTCATGTGTAAGGAGCAGCAATGCGATGTGTAATACCACTCTTACTGAAAAATGAGGAAGGCAGCGAAACTCACCTTCCCGGTCAGTTTGGATCGATTTTATTTTACGAGAGAAATATCGTTCAACCAAAGCTTGAAATTCTAAGAAAGTAGAGAATATATCAGATTTACGCATTAATGGATAAATTCAAATATATTTGCTTTGATCATCAACAAAAATAACGTAGTAGTGGTATCCTAACATAGATAGAGTAGGGGAAGGACCCCAAACATCACTATAAATAAGGTCTAATGGAGAATGACTGTGACGTTGGGATGGAGGTAAATGCAACTTACTAGACTTTCCTAATTGACATGATGAAAAAAGAGGATGAAGATGTATAGACTTGCATGGTAGATTATTCATCTTCACCATGTAGCGAAGCAAATGATAATGGGGATGACCCAAATGATTGTGCCAATCATCAAGAGTGGTGCTCTCGGCTACGTGAACGGATGCAGACAAATGAGAAAAGCTGGGATGGAGACTATATAAGCCTCCTTTACTCAGACAGGATAACACCATGGTCTTGGTTGTTCGATCCTTCATAAGAAAATAATGTGGGTGAAATTCAAAAAAGACATCGTTATCTTTTGCAAATTGTTGTACGGAAAGTAAATTTTTAGAAATAGAGGGGACATGTAAGATATTAGATAAGTGAAAAGAAAGAAAAGAGTGTGGAGAGGAAAATGAACCATGACCAATATTTGATATAGATAATCCTTTACCATTTCCTACTTGCACATGATTAGGACCAGTATAGTCGATATAAGAGGACATAGAATGAATGTCAGGAGTAACATGGTGGGATGCTCCTATATCAGGGTACCAGGTGAGGGCTGTGGAGGGGTGAGGTGTAGGGAGAAGTGGCAGATTAGGGTGATGGGAAGATGGATTTGGGCTTGCATATGGTGAATATGAGAAGTTGGCATTAGGTTGGAGAGAGGGGAAGTGTGTATGGTGCTGCTGAGGGCGATGGAAGCATATGGCATTAGAGTGGTTGTTCCAGTTGCAGAAAGAGCACCATTGAGAACCATAGCTACCATGTGAGCCAAAATGACCTCGACCAAACCTGCCACGCCTCCCATGACTTCGAGTAAAGCCATGGCTAATAGAGGGCCTCGGGTCATTGGAAAAGTGAGAAGACCATTGAATGGTGTTGCCGATAGGGTTGGCATCAGTAATAGTTAGTCTTCTGAATGCCCACATTCTTTCGTGGCTAAGCAATAGCCCATGAAGTTCACTATATATCGAAGGAGTGGATCGATTGAGAATTCCAGGAACCACATCTTGCATATCATCACATAAGGCACGTAGTACATGGAGATTGAATTCGGTTGGCTTAAGAGCATTACCAGATGCAGCAAGTTCATCAGCAATAGCTTTTGCATGTCGGAGCAAAGAGGTGACCGTCTCATCTGATTGTTGTCAAAGATTTTGCAACTCTAGAAGTAGAGACATAAGCCGAGTAGGGGATGTAGAACCAAATGCTTCATGAAGGGTGGTCCAGCACTTAAAACTGGTCTCTTTGTCAAGTAGAAGAGGAACCGGGTCTTTAGATAGTGAGGCAATAAGAGGACTTACAAGTTGGGCATCTTGTTGATGCTAAGCAGCGGCAGCAATAGGATCAGTGGGCTATGGATGAGAGCCATCAAAGAACCCAAATAATCCTTGACCCTTTAAAAAGGGAGTAATTTATTTTCTTCAGATCAAAAAGTTTGATGCATTCAATTTGATGAACAAGAAGTGTTGCGCCGATGGAAAGATGAGAGGAGTCTTTGCAGTTGGTGGAGGAGAAGGGATGGAGGTGTTAGAGATAGATGAATCTGTGGCCATGAGAGGATTGAAGGAGGAAGCGATGCTCGTTGGAGCTTCAATGCTCTAATACCATGAAGAAAGAGATTTCTTTTTGGAGGAAGATTTCTATTCTCCTTGTTTTCATCGACCTTCAATAAGAGTATATGTAGATTACAAGGTTTCCCTTTTATTGCAATTGTGTGAAAGGGAAATATTTTAAATACATGCTAAATAATAAGAAGAACCAAATGCAGTAATTACAAGAGAGGGAAACATTTCGAATACATACTAGATAAAAGAAAAAATCAAATATAGAGTTTCTAAACAGAGACAGAGATCAAATAAGAGTACAGGCAAATATGAATATGCATTGACTTATTGGATAAGGGTGTGTGCCAAAGATGGAATGAATATGCACTGACCAGCTGAATAGGGGAATATGGGCTAAAGCAATCACAACGACAAGCATAGAAAGAGAAATAAACAAATGGATTTCGGGTGAAGCCGTTGGAGCTCGACATGGAATGCAAGTTTGATGTGAAGCAAGGAATAAAGCTCGATCCAAGGAACAAAACCTTGATTTATGGAACTAGAAATCAGACTACTAGAGTTCAGCAAAGTAAGGAACAGAGCTGAGATTTGCTTGTTGGAGTTCGATGCAGAAGACAGGTTGTTGGAATAGAGCAATGCTATCGAGGAACAAGGATTCACCCCTATCGAAACAAATCGAGCTCGGTGTGGAATGTTGGAAATCCTCGGATATGCCACGAAAGCACCATGGGAGAGACCCTGACATGATGATGGCAGCCTTCTTTTTAAACCAAGAAATAGGAGAAGATATAGAAGAGACACTAGTAGAAAAGAGATTGTATTATTATCCTTTGGAGAAGATTCTTGAGACATGACTCAAGATGACCCGCCTCCTCTCTAACAATCGAGAAGAAGCCCTACATGATGTAACCCTCACGCTCTCCCTTCTCTAAAGTCGTGGAACAACCCCCACATCCCAAGCCCTCTTTTAGCATGAAAAAAGAAACCCTCCATGCTATTTTCTCACACACACCAAACCGTCGCCCCTTCTCTATATATAATCACATGGGCAGTTTGGGGCTTCCTAGTTGGTTACAACCAACCAACTAATTCTTGGACTTGGACATTAGGTTCAAGGTGGTTAGGACCCCTATGTAGTTATGATCCTTAGTTGGTTAGGCTCCCTAGTTAGTTAGACCTCAAGCGGTTAAGACTCAACCACCTAATCGACTAACCAACTAGCCATATGCTAACCAACTAACCAACTAACTATCTAGCCTCAAACCCCTTTCACACCAAAGAGCAACCAATTATACCTCTAGACCTAAACCTCATAACCCAACAGGGTTATGTTATAATCTCTCAAAAACTCCTCCCTTCTAGTCAATAGAAAACTCTCACCCTAGGTCAAACCCTCTGACCCAACATGACTAAAGGAACCTTGGGATATAAGCCTCCCAAACTTGTTGCCTTCCCTGGAACACCTCCAGGACCTCTTGAACACCTCCAGGACTCGCTTGGCATGCCTCCAAGCTCCCAGGGATTGGCTCGAACATCCCTGCCTTGACCTTCCAAGTCTCTCCAAGGCTTGAGAGCACCACAAAATCCTATAATCTCCATGTTGGTGCCCCCAAGTCTTGGCAAACCCGGCACTGTCCTCCTCATGACCCCACTGTAAATGCATGTCCTGACAGCTCCTTGTACGGATCTCCTTGCCTCTGCCAATACCCTTCAGCTGCTGAGATCTCCTGGAGGCCTTTGGGATGACCGCCTCCTCAGCTGAAGACCCTTGCTTGTATCCTTGCACCACGATTGTAGCTTTCCTTCTGCCTGGCAGCTGTATCAGACTTTTTCTTGGACTTCCCTGAAGAGAATCCAGGGAACCTGAACCGGCACTTGCTGCAACTAGAGTTCTACCTGACACCATCTCCTCAGAGCCATACCTGACTACCTGTGCATGCTGCTCCACCTGCCTCGATGCAACCCTGGTGCTGGTGCTGGAATTTGACTTCTCCTCATGCACCCCTCCGCTCTGACCTCGTGTCGAATCCTGCTTCACTCGTGAAGCTACCTCTCCCTGGTGCTCCACCTGAGACTGAAGTCCCCCTGATGCTATAGAAAGAAATCATGAGGTCATCCACTTAACGCTACCCTACTGAGCCTGCCACTGCACCTTGTACCCCATCATTGCTTCCTCGAACCCTCCACATCCCGTGGACCCCTTCGAGACCATTTCGGATACACTGCACCCCGCATGCTCCTCCGAAACATCCAAGAGCTCATCCGACTCTTTCTTTGACCCAGCGACTAAACTTGAAAAATCTGGGCTTTCCTTTTCTTCATCCTTGTACTTCTTCCTAAGCGGACATTGGTGCGCCCACCAGACTCAGAAGAAGACTTCAGGGCTCCATCTGGATCTCTGATTGACATTGCCCGAAGAATTAGGGTTTTCTGGTTTTGTAATAAGGGTTGACTTGGTCAACTCAATTTTAGTTTGAGTCTGTATTTCCCTGCAATTTAAATTTTGTTGAGTCATGTTGACTCAATACAAGTCCTAGTAGTGGTCTAGGTCTTCTCCAAGGTACAACATTTTCTCCCAGGACCAAGCAAGTGGGCGCCACACTCCCAGCCACACGCCAGAGTCCAGGAGGCGCCACATCTCCATCCAGTGTGCCTTGGTCCCCACACCACAAGAAAGCAGGTCCCTTCTTTCATGCGCCACTTGGGAGAGAAATCCATCAAGATACCTCAATCCAAGGAGGAGCCAACTTCTTTCCAGATAAACCCAAGCCAGGATGGCAAGAATTTTTCTTGAAGAGAGGATCAAGGAGGTGCCCCACAATGTTCCATAAAAACCCAAGTTATAAAAGGGAAGAGAGCATGTCTTGGGGAGAAAATCAAGGAGGCACCCAAAAGTTTCCTAAAGTGCCAAAGCCATGAAAGGAAGAAGCCTAAACTTGTGGAGCAAGACTAGGAGGTGTCCAAAAGAGCCAAACCATGAAGGGAAAATCCTTGATTCATGGAGAGATACTAGGAGACACCCCCATAACCTGCCATTTGGAGCTGATTTTCAAGTTTTCTTGGAGTTTTTGGGTTGCCCACTCATGGAAGGAGTCTTGGGAAGAAAATTTGATGCCTAAAGTGTGGGTTAGTCCTATTAGTCCCACATGGGAAGTGTATGAAATTTTATTTTTTTGTTATGTCTATATATTCAACTCTATGTAACTCTTGAAAAAAAGATGAATGAAACCAAAATTTTTTTGTGAGCAAACTTTGTGTTTTCTCTCTTCCGCACTTGCATCCAGGTGTTGAGCTCCGTGAGGGAGTAAATCCGGGTTCCCCAGGAACTTTGAGGAGGTGTGAGATCTCCAAAACCCAAACCCTAGGTTAGCCACTCCACTCCCAAACCCTAGCCGCCCATCATTCTTTTCTTTCCACCAATCCCTAGCCTATCCCACTTCTCACGGCCTCTCTCTCCAAGTCCAGGCCGACTACCAGCATCCAGCTACAGTCCGGATACTTCAGATCCAAAGCTCTTTCCAGAGGGAGTCGAATCAGCCTTCAAGAGAATCCGGATCTCAGCGACATCAGCCTTCAAGTTCTTCGAACTGGTAAATCCTTCCCTGAGTCTCTGAATCCATCACTTGTTTTTCTTCTTCCCAGATCTTGAGTCCAGGAGAAGTTGACCAAACCACAAGACCGGTATTGGAGGATCCATTACGAAGATAGCCGAATCCGAAGATCCAACAATCTGCTCGAGAGAGTTCTTCCACCCAAATTCTATGAGATCACTGTCTAGTTGGTAAACCATCTCTTCTCTTTATTTCTGTCCTGTTGAAAGTTCAGAGCGAAACCCTAGATCTGGGAGTTTCTCAACCCCCAGCGATCCGTTACTTCTGAACTACTCTGATAACTTAGCTTCTTCTAAATTGTGCTTTCAATCCTTACCTAGTTTCCATCAACTTAGTTTAACTTTACTTTGAGTCGAAGCCAATTTCTGAAATATATATATAAAAAAAAAAAAATTAATCTTAATTTTACTTCTGCATACGCTTCTTTGTTCTTTGTTCTGCATCATTTTTGGTATCAGAGCTTTCGTTCTGCATCATTTTTGGTATCAGAGCTTCCGTTCTGCATCAATTTTGGTATCAGAGCCCTGTCTAGGGTTTCTATTTTGATTGCTTGTTTGAGTCTCTCTCTTTTTACTTTGTTTGCTCGAAGTAGACTCCCCAGGACGTCCGGTCCTAGGAACGAAGCGAGGTGCAAACCTCCTCTTCCCATTCCACAGGGTGTTCCTAGGGCGTGTAGGGGATCCGCTGGGTTACAACTTCGTAGCAGGAATTGTAAACGGGGAAAGCGTTCTATTTTCAGTCTGTAACTGCCCTGTTGTAGGAATTGTTTCTTATTATAGTTAACTCAAAATTATATGATTTTTATTTTGCTGGAACCAGTATAATTGAAAATATTTTACATAATTTTACTGTAATTTATTCGTTTCTGTGAAATTTCTGAGAGTTAAATTACAGCAATTCTGTTTCTGTGTTTCTGCAATTCAATTTTTTTGAGTGATCATCTCCTAATTCATCTTAAGGGCAATTGAGCATCTAAGATAAGGGGAGGAGTTGATAACCTCTCCTTAGCCCAAAACCACCACCCATTCATTCGATCCTAAGCCTAATTTTAAAATTTATTAGACTTAATTTGCCCTAGTGGGCTAGGGACACCAACAAGTCGGGTCTAGGCTAATGTTGAGTCAGTTTGTCTAGTTACTCTGTGTGTGCTTTGTACTCAGTGTCTAGAATGGTGGTTCAGGGATTCTATCCCGAAGGGCTTGTGTGCTGGTCCGCCTACCTGGTCAATCTCTGATTGGTGTCTAGGATTGGCAATTAGGGACCTAACACTCCCCTTACACCTGCCTGGCTGAGTCTCGAGTTACTACAGGCTAGCTTGCCACTCCGATTGGGCATCTAGTTTGGGCTCTAGGTCTAGTTAGCCCGTAGTCGTTTCAGTCAAGTCTCATTTGGTGTGCTTGCTTGCATCATCATGTCCACCCGGAACGAAGTACCCTACCAACCTGGTCAAACCCAACCTGATTTAGAGGCCATGATTAGAACTCTTACCGAAAGTATGACCAAATTGAGTCAGGATATGAATGAGGGTTTTGCCCAGTTTAGAGACCGAGCCCAGGGACTTGAGAAACGTAGACATCAAAATTGCACCCCTGATCCAAAATTTAATAGGCCCCAACCTCACCCATGCCAGGAGCCTAGGAGGACCTTATACCGTGATCCCGAGCATAACCCTAGGAGCCTATATCCATACTTGGTTGACTCAGAAAAGGGACCTGTTAGGAACACCGAACCTTATGCACCCACTTTTGATGGAAGACAAGAGACATATATTAAGTGGGAAGAACAAATGGATCGGTATTTTGAGTGCACTAACATATCGAAATTAGGACAAATTAGGTTGGCCAAAACCAAGTTCGCCAAACATGCTAGGTCGCATTGGTATGCTATTGAGCATGAGTGTTATCAAAGAAAAGAGGAAATATATACTTGGAGAGATATGAGAAGTAAGTTGAGAGATAGGTACCTAGGTAGATCCTATGAGAAAAGACTTTTAGACCAATGGTACCAATTGCGACAAGGTAATAGGCCTGTGTCTAAATATATCGAGGACTTCCAGTGGTACGACATGAAATGCAATACCATTGAGACCGAAGCTCAGATCACATCGAGGTTTAGGGTTGGGTTACACCCAGACATTTATAGGAAGCTATGCCTTGAAATAACCAATAAGTTAGACCGAGCCTACCAAGAAGCCCAAGACTATGAGTGGTCTTTAAGATATAACCAATCAAGTACTTTGGACTTAAAGCCAACCTCTACCAACTTGAGTCAAGTTCTGATTGATCCGACACTCGTAGTGAACCAGACTTTTGTTTGTCAATTCCCACTTGTGTCACCTCTTGACCAGAAGGATAACATTGAGAAGGAGTTAGGCATGGCCATCCCAAAATTAGTTGACTTGACCAGAGCCGTACTTAAAGAGGAATCAAAGGAGAATAGATTAGAACATTTTAGTGAGATTGAGGAAGAAATATATGAGCCTGACATAAGTTTGATAGATGAATATGAAGAAGAAGAATTTGAGGATATCTCTCTCGATAATTCAATTAACCAACTCCTACCTAATGGGGTTATTGAGGGGACCCCTGCCACTCAAGGAATTCAGGAGCTAACCCTAAGAGAATACCCTTTTGAGGAAGTTCAGGAAGAGGAAATTACACCAAATGAAAGTTTAAGTGAGAATACCCCTGAACTCATTGAGGAATCCAAAGAAGACACCCCTGAATCAAATCTGGTAGAGAACTGTGGAGAAGGAAGGGGTTCACAAGAATTGCCCATTGAGAAGGTCCAAGAACAAGAAAAAAACAGTAGCTTAGAGGACTTTTTAGATAAACATTCCAAAGACCTTCCTGATAACCTTCCACCTTCTAGGAGCACCCAGCCTACCCTAGAACTTGCACTTGTAGACCCTCCTAGAGCAAATCATGAGGTTTGGATGAGTGCACCTATAGAACAATGTCCTCATTTTAAGGTCATCCTGAATAACCAAGGTTTGTTTCTTGTTTCTGATAAGCCACCTCAAAACTCTGATTCTTATTTGCTACCCTTCCCTGAATCTTCTTATGTTTCTAGAGCTATGGGATTACACTTTACTGAGATCTCTAGGTTGCAAGACTCCTTAGAACCTATTAGGTTTGCCACCTACTTCTGGAAGACCTTATGGCACCTACTAGGCATCCATAATAAGTTTTCATGCTCTGCATGCCCTCCTCCGACCCAAGGTCAAACCTAGAGAGCCTTAGTTTGTTAGGTTTAGACCTAGGGTTCCTTTGGAATAAAGTCCATTATTTAGGAATGCGTCGTCAGTCTAGTTTAGTTTTTCTTGATCCTTTACTAGGGTTTGGCTCAGACTTTGGTTTGATTGAGAGCACCAGGAATTGGGATTTGTATTTTGTCCAGGACTAAATTTGCATATAATGTTTCGATCAACAGGTCTATAGGCTAGAGTCCCTTTGAAATTGTTCATGGATACAAACCTCACACACCACTTGATCTGATTTCACTATTAGTCCACACACACAAGTCTCTTGATGCACTTGCATAGCATGTAAAGGACTTGCATAAAGAAATTCATGCCAAAATAAATTTAAGTAATGAAACTTATAAGAAGTTGGCTGATTCTCAAAGGCGAGTCAAAACTTTTGTTGAGGGAGACTATGTAATGATTAGGTTAAGGCCTGAACGGTTTCCTCCTGGAACTGTTAGAAAGTTACATGCTAGAGGAGCTGGACCATTTAGAGTGGTGAAGAGAGTAGGGTCCAATGCCTATGTGCTCGAGTTGCCTTCAGAACTAGGCATTAGCTCCACTTTCAACATTACAGACCTAGTAGAGTATAGAGAGCCAGCTGTGATTCCCAGTGAGCCTTTTTTAAGCCTAATCCTGCTCTTGAGAGTGAACCCAACCCTGTGTGTCCACCAACAAACTGGCCTGTGAGGAAAGAGCAGATTGAAAAGATCCTGGATGATCAGGTTATCTCTACTCGTAATCGAGGATACCAAAGATACCTGGTCCGCTGGCAAGGAAGGCCAGATTCTGATAACTCTTGGATCTCCCAAGAAGAATTACAAGAATTGGACCCAGACCTCTTGGAGAGATACCAGAGCCAGCTTGATCCATACTCGACAGGGTCGAGTTCCTCCCATCCCGGGAGAATTGGTGCGCCCACCAAACTCAGAAGAAGACTTCAGGGCTCCATCTGGATCTCTGATTGACATTGCCCGAAGAATTAGGGTTTTCTGGTTTTGTAATAAGGGTTGACTTGGTCAACTCAATTTTAGTTTGAGTCTGTATTTCCCTGCAATTTAAATTTTGTTGAGTCATGTTGACTCAATACAAGTCCTAGTAGTGGTCTAGGTCTTCTCCAAGGTGCAACATTTTCTCCCAGGACCAAGCAAGTGGGCGCCACACTCCCAGCCACACGCCAGAGTCCAGGAGGCGCCACATCTCCATCCAGTGTGCCTTGGTCCCCACACCACAAGAAAGCAGGTCCCTTCTTTCATGCGCCACTTGGGAGAGAAATCCATCAAGATACCTTAATCCAAGGAGGAGCCAACTTCTTTCCAGATAAACCCAAGCCAGGATGGCAAGAATTTTTCTTGAAGAGAGGATCAAGGAGGTGCCCCACAATGTTCCATAAAAACCCAAGTTATAAAAGGGAAGAGAGCATGTCTTGGGGAGAAAATCAAGGAGGCACCCAAAAGTTTCCTAAAGTGCCAAAGCCATGAAAGGAAGAAGCCTAAACTTGTGGAGCAAGACTAGGAGGTGTCCAAAAGAGCCAAACCATGAAGGGAAAATCCTTGATTCATGGAGAGATACTAGGAGACACCCCCATAACCTGCCATTTGGAGCTGATTTTCAAGTTTTCTTGGAGTTTTTGGGTTGCCCACTCATGGAAGGAGTCTTGGGAAGAAAATTTGATGCCTAAAGTGTGGGTTAGTCCTATTAGTCCCACATGGAAAGTGTATGAAATTTTATTTTTTTGTTATGTCTATATATTCAACTCTATGTAACTCTTGAAAAAAAGATGAATGAAACCAAAATTTTTTTTGTGAGCAAACTTTGTGTTTTCTCTCTTCCGCACTTGCATCCAGGTGTTGAGCTCCGTGAGGGAGTAAATCTGGGTTCCCCAGGAACTTTGAGGAGGTGTGAGATCTCCAAAACCCAAACCCTAGGTTAGCCACTCCACTCCCAAACCCTAGCTGCCCATCATTCTTTTCTTTCCACCAATCCCTAGCCTATCCCACTTCTCACGGCCTCTCTCTCCAAGTCCAGGCCGACCACCAGCATCCAGCTACAGTCCGGATACTTCAGATCCAAAGCTCTTTCCAGAGGGAGTCGAATCAGCCTTCAAGAGAATCCGGATCTCAGCGACATCAGCCTTCAAGTTCTTCGAACTGGTAAATCCTTCCCTGAGTCTCTGAATCCATCACTTGTTTTTCTTCTTCCCAGATCTTGAGTCCAGGAGAAGCTGACCAAACCACAAGACCGGTATTGGAGGATCCATTGCGAAGATAGCCGAATCCGAAGATCCAACAATCTGCTCGAGAGAGTTCTTCCACCCAAATTCTATGAGATCATTGTCTAGTTGGTAAACCATCTCTTCTCTTTATTTCTGTCCTGTTGAAAGTTCAGAGCGAAACCCTAGATCTGGGAGTTTCTCAACCCCCAGCGATCCGTTACTTCTGAACTACTCTGATAACTTAGCTTCTTCTAAATTGTGCTTACAATCCTTACCTAGTTTCCATCAACTTAGTTTAACTTTACTTTGAGTCGAAGCCAATTTCTGAAATATATATAAAAAAAAAAAAAAATTAATCTTAATTTTACTTCCGCATACGCTTTTTTGTTCTTTGTTCTGCATCATTTTTGGTATCAGAGCTTTCGTTCTGCATCAGACACTCCTGCTTAAAGTGCCCTACTACATCGCACCTGTAGCACTTGCCAGCCATACTGCCTTTCCTGGACTGTAACCGTCCCACCTGTTTACCTTTCTTCTTCCATTTTCTTGGCCTCTCTAACACAGCCAAACCCTCCTGGAAGACCTCCCTCTTCGTCATCCGTTCTCGCTGCTCATTGGACCTTAGCACTGATATGATCTTTTCATACACCAGCATCTCTTTACCATACAGCAGTGTAGTCACCAACGGATTGAAGCTCTCGGGTAGTGAACATAAAAGTAGCAGACTTTTATCTTCCTCTTCTAAATCCACCCCAATGTTGAGCAAATCCATGCTCATCCGATCGAACCGATGAATATGTCCTGCAACATCCTCACCCTCTTGCATCCGAAGGCTATACAGTATTATTTCTTCAGCACCAACTTATTGCACATATTATTTTCTATGTACATGGTGTGCAACCTCGATCACAATTCCTTGGGTGTTTTCTCCTCTACCACGCCATACAAAATCTCATCCGCCAAACAAGTCCCAATCATGGCACATACCCTTTTCTCCAAGGACATCCACTCTTTGTCATTCATACCCCCTGGCCTATCTTCCAAAACCAGATCTAATCCTATTTGAACCAGCAAGTCTTCCACCCTAACCTTCCACATGGTGAAACCCCCTTTCTCATCAAACTTCTCCACACCAATCTTCACCTCGTTGCCTTCCATGATTCAAAACAATTACAAACAATGAAAGATTGAAAAAAAATCTTGAAAAAGATATCTGATGTAAAGAGGGTGTAGACAGCAACCCTAGATCTTATCCTTCCTTCCAACACCTTGAGAAAATCCTAGATTTGAACCCTTCTCCAAAATCCTGGAGAAACCTCGAAGGGATCCTGGGATAGAAACATCCTCTCCCCACCCTCAAACCCCCATTTCCATGCTCGAACCCGCTCTGATACCACTTGTTGGAAATCCCCAGATATGCCACGGAAGCACCGTGGGAGAGACCCTGAGATGACGACGATAGCCATTTTTTTAAACCATGAAACATGAGAAGGTATAGTAGAGAGATTAGGAGAAAAGATATTATATTATTATCCTTTGGAGAAGATTCTTGATACAAGACCCAAGATGACTCGCCTCCTCTCTAACAACCGAGAAGAAGCCCTACGTGATGTAACCCTCATGCTCTCTTTCTCCAAAGTCGTGGAACACCCCCACGTCCCAAGCCCTCTTTTAGCATGAAACAAGAAACCCTCCATGCTATTTTCTCACACACACCAAACCGTCGCCCCTTTTTTTATATAATCACATGGGTGGTTTGGGGCTTCCTAGTTAGTTACAACCAAACAACTAATTCTTGGACTTGGATATTAGATTCAAGGTGGTTAGGATCCCTAGGTAGTTATGATCTTTAGTTGGTTAGGCTCCATAGTTAGTTAGACCTCAAGCAGTTAGGACTCAACCACCTAACCGACTAACCAACTAGCCACGTGATAATCAATTAACCAACTAACTACCTAGCCTCAAATCCCTTTCACACCAAAGGGCAACCAACTACACCTCTAGACCTAAACCCCATAACCCAACAGGGTTATGTTACAATCTCTCAAAAACTCCTCCCTTCTAGTTAATGGAAAACTCTCAATCCTGGGACAAACCCCCTGACCCAACATGACTCAAAGGGACCTTGGGATATAAGCCTCCCAAACTTGTTGCCTTCCCTGGAACACCTCCAAAACCCACTTGGCACACCTCCAAGCTCCTTTGGATCACCTCGAGCATCCCTGCCATGGCCTCCCAAGTCTTTCCAAGGCTAGAGAGTACCACAAAATCCTACATGGAATAGATGGAACGGCATGCGAGGAAGACGCATTCTTCTCTGCCTTTAAAAAGAACAGCAACACACAGATCAGGGCCATCTAGCTTTGACCCCATAATCCATCTTCCACACCATCCCATCATCCAGCCAAAACCATTAAGTCTTCTTCGCTGCCATTCATCTTCCTCCATTCCATCCTCTCACCATCGAGCCTTCACACATTCACCGTACTCCCACACAAGATCCTCTCCCACTTCTCCACATCACCATCTTCCTTCCCCAAATGCCATTCACTATCATCCCATCCCTAGAGCCTCCATCTATCCATCTCCCTTCATCATGCCAACAAACTTGCTCCACCTTTCCCTTTACTGCCTATACATTGTTCTAGTATGAAGATGTCAGCGAGGAGTTCTGCCATGAAAGGCTAATCTCCGTCCAACTTAAGAATTAGAGAAATCTTTTATAAATAATTTATTTTATTTGATTATATTTTGTATTCTTTATATTAGGAAATGCAAGGATTTGTTTTCTTATGTTTATTTATATTGTTCTTGTGTCTATTGCCCATCATAGCAACCCAAGAGGGGGGTGAATCAGATTTTTAAAAATTTTAAATTAAGATATGTGCTGAACTAATGTGTTTGTGAAATAATGTGAATGTATAGAATGTGATCTAAATGCAGTGCTTTAAAGAGTAAAGAGCTAGAGAAAGAAATAAGAAAGCAAACTACACACACAAACACAAGAAGTTTATAGTGGTTCGGTGCACTCCAAGCACCTACATCCACTCCCCAAGCTTCCTCTTAGGAATTTTGCTATAATGTACCAAAGATTATAGCCAACTTATTTTCAAGGGCTTACATGTCAAACCCACAGTTGGATTTCACACTTAAGCTCACCAACAACCTTTTCTTCAAGCCAACCCTAGGCTTGAATTCCAATTCATGGCTTGGAAGGGCCTAACCCCTAGTTTCAATAGCCTTGAAACTAGTTATAACAAATAAGATCAAAAGTACAGTTTTAAGCATGAGAAAAAACTTTCAAAAGAGCAAAAATAATGTCGATGAAGCTCTTCTTGAATGCTTGAGTTGTCTTCTTCTTCTTGAAAGCTTTCAATGAACACTTTTGGATATTGATTTGAAGGCTCAACGGCTTTAATGAAGGCTTTTTCACTTAGAATCTTCTTTTCAGCTCACTCTTGTCTTTTTAATAGCTTTCTCAAAAGATAAATTTGTCTCTTGTGTCTCTCTTATATATTCAATGAGTTTGGTGAGTGATAAATATATCAAAAACCTTCAAAAAATCATTTGTTAGCATTGAAGAGGACAAACTAGCCGTTATAGACTATTTGGATCAATTCTGAACTTCTGAAAATATAGCCGTTACTATTGTCAGAACCTGTGAGTCGATACTCGGGTTGACACTTGGATCAAAACTAGGTGTAATTCTTGAAATCCATGGTTTTGCATCATTTTTGGTCTTAGGCTATGAGTCGATCTGTGAGTCGACACTAGAGTCAGCACTTGACAAAAAATCCAGGAATAACACTGTTCTGTAACTTTTTTATCTCAGACCATGAGTCGATCTATGAGTCTACACTTGGGTCGACACTTGGATCAACACTTCACTGGAGTCCAAAAAAATAATGTTCTGTCCATTTCTATTCTCAGACCTTGATTCGACCTGTGAGTCGACACTTAGGTCAACACTTGGCATGCCAAGAAAATTTCTACGTGCCAGTCTTCAGAGGTGTCGACACTTTGGCTTCATGAGTCGACACTTAAGTCGACACTAAGGTCGATACTTGATCTGTGCCAATTCCAAAATGTATGCCAAGCTCCAAAACTCTAAAAATTGTCCAATAAACTTTCAGTTTCTTCTTCAAAATGACAAAAGTGATCAATTTCTTGGCTTTCCAAAGTGAGAATACTTCTTAAACTTTGAAATTCATCTTACATTAATGTAAATGGCTTTGATGTACCTGTAACCTAGAATTCACAACTCCAATTGAAACATTAGTACAAAATATATATTCAATATTTTGTTATTCATCAAAATCAAGGGCCAAAGCTAACAATCTTCCCCTTTTTGATGATGACAAAACTTTGAGTATATAAGCATTTGAGTTCAAATTTGACTATTGTCTTAAGCTTTCAAGAAAGCATATCTTCAAAGACATTGTAAATTGAACAAGTTCATCAAACAAACTTCACATTTGTTAGCATATCAAAGTTCATGAAAATATTTAGATGAAGATATATCTGCTCTTTAGTTCATACAACAATATTTCAAAGTTAGTGAATCAAGCAAAGTTGAGATTTTTTCTCCTTTTCTTAAGAAGAATGTGAATTCTTAAAAATTTTGAATTTTTGCTTATATAGTCTATCTTACTCCCCCTTTTTGTCATCATTAAAATTAAAAGGATTTTCTCTCCCTTAATTAGTGCTTTTATCAAACAAAGGTTAATAAGACAAAAAGAAGAGTAATATAAGGAAACATAACAGCCATTCATAGATAAGTTTTTGTATAGCAAATGATGTCTGATACCAACTAAAATAGCATACATAAACTAAAATATACTATAAAAAGTACATGAAGTACAAGAAAAGCAAAATATCCATGAGGCTACTCCTCATCAGATGGAAAATCTAGAACTACAGGTGCCATGATCCTAGATGCAGGAGGTCTCGGGGTCTTGTGTGTCATGCTTCTAGTCCTAAGAGATGGGCCAGAGCGATCTACAATCCTAGAAGTCCTGATGGCACGAGTCCCACGAGTATTGGCTAGTATCAAGAAAGGAGAATCTATAGCACACTGATCAGCAGAAGCAAGATCCATAGCCTGAGTAGAAGCATCTGCTGAATCAACTGGAGGTGGATGCTTAGTGGATGGAGGGACATCTGGTGCAGACTCCTCATGTACTACATCACCACCATCTGCTGGGTCATCATCACCAGCTCCACTATCATCATCATCTACATCATCATCATCGGTTAGAGGAGGAGAAGGTCTTGGTACAGCTAGAGGAGTTAACAGGGATCTCAAAAGATCTCGAATCTCAGTGAAGCCTACCTCCATGCTTTATCTGATAGAAGTCAGCTGCTCATCAGTATGTGCTCTCAAACCATGTAGCTCAATCTGTAATATGCTGGTCCTAACTGATACGCTCAATATATCCTCTCGAACCATAGTGATCTACTTCTATAGTCTCTCCTCAAATACAGAGTGTCACTGAAGAATGTCGAGAAGCTGGAGCAGAAAGAGGTGTGGCTGGCTCAAACTCTGATCCGACAATTGGTGCTCATCTGGAAGGACTCATCTGTGGAGTAGGTGCAGAAGGTCCAGCCTCTACTGCCCTGATCTCATCCTCCTCATCAAGCTCCTAGCCTGACTCTCTCCTCATCCATCTACCTCCTACCTTTCTGAAATCCATCCGATGTAATGACATCTCCCCATAGGTGTCCGTGTGCAAAATCTCTTTGGAGGCCTCGCCATCTAAGGATATCCAATAAGCACGAAAGATACAGGTCAGTCTTATCCCATAAGGTAAACACGGTCTCCTTTGGGTGGCTGCCTTACCCATCTAATGTACCATTAGTATCGGAAGGTTGATGGTTATCCTCTAAGTCAGAGTCACCATCAACATAAGCTCGTGCTCAGTGCTAAAGTCAAACTAGCCCATCTTCGAAAGAAGAATCCAAGCAATGATGTGATGCAGCAATCTCATCTCCATCGAAAACTAACTTTCAGAGACAGTGGATACATCTCTGATGTCATCTCACTCTAGAATGCACCTGAAGGCAGCGTCTCTGTCTGCCACATAGCTAGCTGCCAGACCTCACTAGAGAATCTCCTAAATCTGACTAACTATCTTAGGAGTGATCGGGATCTGTACTCCCCTGACCTGAGTAGTCCATGTGATCCCATCAGTGGCCATACTACCATAGAACTCTCTCATCAAATATGGGTAGTATCGCTCATGCATGGTGCAGAAAGGGACCAAACCAACAGCTCTCAGCAGATTGTGGACTTCGTTATTGATTTTGATGATAAACAAAATGCTTAAGTATAAGTTGAGTACTAATGATTTCTTTGAAATATGTTTATACTGAAAAATGTGCTCATCAATTTGATAAATATTGTTTGATTGAAGAAGACCAAATTTAGATGAAAAATTTGCTCAAAGAAGACTTCGACAGTTGAAGATTGCTCGAATGGATACTTGAGTTCAATATAGATTTGATTCAACACAAGTTCAGAAGTTTTGAAGAGAATCTCAGTGATGTGTCGACTCAAAGTGTCGACATATGATACCAAGGTATCGACACATGAGAGTGAAGTGTCGACACAAGCCGGCATGCAAAGAAAGTTTCAGATGGCACAGCTGAAGTGTCAACACATGGATTTGATGTGTCGACTCAAAGTATCGATACATGGATCAGCTCATGGCCTAAAATTTTTGGGTTACAGAACTTGCTGAAGTTGAAGATCTGGCTGAAGTGTCGATACATGGATGCTAAGTGTCGACTTAAAGTATCGACTCACCTGAAGAAGTGTCAACTCACGTGAGAATTTCAGAAAGCTACTTTGAAGATATTTGAACTAGGTGTCGACTCAAGGAGTGCATGTGTCGACCTGATGTGTCGACTCATAGCCTGATGTGTCGACACATGGAGTTCTGGGAAAGTAACAGCTAGTTTTTCAAATACAAAACTCATCCCTCTTGGCTCCCAACGGCTAGATTTTTATGTCTAACGGCTAGAAACTAGATTTGAAGCCTTGGGAAGGTATTTATATGATTTAAATCAAATCAAAACACAAGAGAAAGAAGTTGTTGAAAAAAAGAATAACAAAGAGAGAAGAAAAGAAGAGCATTCACTCCTATTCATTGAGTTCAACCACCTTCAAGCAAAAGCAAGTCTCCATGTATTCAAGAGCCTTCAGGAGCATTCAAGATCAATCATTCTTGATTAATTAAAGAGGCTTTATCAAGTTGGAGGCAGTACTACATTGAGCTTCAAAGAGATACCCGCTTTTTATTAGAAAGCTTTCATTGTTTCTTTACTTCAAAACTATATTTGTTGTAAGGGTTTTTGGTTAGCTTATTGAAAAACCAAGGAGGTTATTGGTGAGCCTTTGAGAATCAATTAGGTTCTTAGTTAGCCCGCAAAACCAAGGGAGGTTGGTGGTGAGCCTTAAAACCATTTAGGTTCTTGGTTAGCCCTTAAAACCAAATGAGGTTTTGACTTGTGAGCCTTGTGAAAACAAGTCAGATTTTGATTAGTGAGCCCAGAAAACAAATCGGCTATAATCAGTTAAGATTATAGTAAATTCCCAAGGGAATCTTGGGGAGTGGATGTAGGTGTATTGGATAGCACCGAACCACTATACTTCCTTGTGTTTGTGATTGCTTGTCTCTTCTACTTGCTCTTACTTTTATTTCTTTATATTTTCACTGCATACTTACTTAAGAGCACTTTATTTGCATTCATAGTACTTAGTTTAATTATTGGATTGGATCACACACTCTTGCATTGCATTCAATTAATTTTTAGAGACCCAATTCACCCCCCCTATTGGGTTGCTTACTAGGCAACAAGTGGTATCAGAGCCTTGTTCTCAGTTTATAGGTTTAACTGCCTTGAGTAAAGATCTATGGCAGCCCCTATTGATACTAGTGTAGTTGAGGGACAAGCCTCAAATAGACCTCCATTTTTTAATGGATCAAATTATACTTATTGAAAAACTAGAATGAGAATATATATGCATTCTATTGATTATAACTTGCGGAAGGTAGTTGATAAAGGTCCACATATTCTCTCAATTTTGGTTAATGGTGTTTCCATCTCTAAGCTCGAAGAGGATTGGGATGAAAGTGACATTAAACAATCTGAGATCACTGCAAAAGCAATGAATCTCCTTTATTGTGCATTAGATTCTAGTGAATTCAATAAGTTATCTACTTGCACATCGGCCAAGGAAATATGGGACACACTTGAAGTTATCCATGAGGGTACCTATTAAGTGAAAAATACTAAAGTAAACATGTTAGTGCATACATATGAAATGTTCCGAATGGAACGTAATGAACCTATCACTAATATGTTCACTAGTTTTACAAATATTATAAATGGAATGAGAAGTTTAGGGAAAATAATGTCTAATGTTGATCTTGTCAACAAAATCCTCAGGTCACTTCCAACCTCATGGGATCCGAAGGTGACCGCCATCCAAGAAGCTAAAGATGTTGACATGCTATCATTGGAGCAACTGGTAGGATCGCTCATGACTTAAGAGCTGAATTTGAAGCAAAAATCTATGGATATGGATAAGAAGAAAAAGGAGATTTCATTCAAATCTACTATACAAGAAGAATCCTCAATTGATGAATCTGAAGAAGAAGATAATGATGAAAGTAAAGAAGCACTTCTTGTAAGGAAATTCAGAAGATTCATGAAGAGAAGAAAGTTTCCTTATAAGAAGAAGTTCCAATCAACTAAAGAGAAGGGAAAAGAGAAAGAAAAAAAAGAGAAAAGAAAAAGGAGAAGGAGATACCTACATGCTTCGAGTGTAAGAAGTTGGGACACTATAAATTCTACTGCCCTCTCCTAAAGAAGTCAAGGAAGAAGCTAAGAAAAAAGGCAATGATAGCTACATGAAGTGATAGTGAGGACTCCAATTCAGAAGAAGAACAAGCTAAAATTGCAAACCTTTGTCTCATGGCATATCAAAAGCAAGAAGAGGTAAATTCTGATACAGAAATAGATTTTACTTTTGATGAATTAAGAAATGCCTTTGATGAACTAATGCATGACTACAAATTAATTTTATCTAAAAATAGAAAACTGAAAAAGCATGCAAATAGTTTTTCTCATGAAAACAATTCTTTATTAAATATAGTTAGTAATTTAAAAACTAAACTAGATATTTTAGAAAAGAAAAACAATGCTTTAATAATGAAAAATGATGTTTTAAAAAGATCCAAAACTATCATTTCAAATGGTGATCTTTTGAAGAAAAACAAGGATTTAGAATTAAAAAACAAAAATTACAAAAATGAGCTTGACAAAATAAAACCTTTTGTTGAAAAGTTTACCTATAGCTTAGAAAAATTAAACCTTCTTTTAAATAGCAAAAGAGTAGTTTTTAACAAAGCAGGATTAGGTTATAGACCCCAAAAATAATAAAAGTATTTCAAAAACTTTTTTGTAACTGCATCATCTAGCATAACATGTCTTTCATGCAAGAAATAAGGTCATAAATCTTTTCAATGTAATATAATAAAAATTAATATTCATGAAAAAGTTTGTGTTCCAAAAGGAACCAATTTAAGTGCTAATCCTAAAGGACCCAAGTTGGCTTGGTTACCTAAAAACAAAACTTGATTTGTATTGCAGGTGTGTCTTGCAACCAAGAAAAATAAAAGACTATAGTATCTTAATAGTGGTTGCTCAAGGCACATGATGGGAGATGTGAAGCAATTCACCTCTCTTGAAACAATGAATGGAGGGAGTGTGACCTTCGGGGATAATGGTAAAGGAAAAATCATTGGTATTGGTAAGGTTCACATTACTCCTTCTACATGTATTAGTAATATACTTTTGGTTGAAGGTTTGAAGCATAATCTTTTAAGTATTAGTCAATTTTGCGATAAAGGTTTTCAAGTTGTTTTTAAATCATCTTATTGCATGATTACTAGTCATGATAAAAATAAAGTACAATTCATTGAAAAAAGGCATGGAAATATTTATTTGGTAGATTTAGATAATCTATCTTTGCCTAATGGAGAATACCTAGTTGTAATGAATTCTACTAAAGATGAGACTAGTTGGCTTTGGCATAGAAGACTAGGACATGCTAGTATATATTTACTTTCAAAACTCTGCAAAAAAATTTAGTAAGAGATTTACTAGAACTTAGTTTTGAAAAAGATAGAATTTGCCAAGCTTGTCAATTCGGAAAACAAGTCAAAACTTCTTTCAAACCTAAAGGTTTTGTTACTACTAGTAGGCCACTAGAACTACTTCATATGGATCTCTTTGGACTAACTAGAACATCCAGTCTACAAGTCAAGAGATATGGATTGGTTATAGTGGATAATTTTTCAAGATTTACTTGGATTTTCTTTCTTACTCATAAAGATGAATCATTTTCTACATTTGTAAAGTTTTACCAAAAAGTTTCAAATGAAAATGGTACTTCGGTTATTTGCATATGTAGTGATCATGGTTCTGAATTTGAAAATCAAAATTTTGAAAGTTTTTGTAATGAAAAAGGTATTGAACACAATTTTTCTGCACCGAGGATACCTCAGTAGAATAGGATAGTAGAAAGAAAAAATCATACTTTGGAAGAAATGGCATGCACTATGCTTTGTGAAAATGATTTACCAAGATATTTTTAGATTGAAGCTATTAATATTGCATATTACATTTTGAATTGAGTTTTAATCTGTCCTATTTTAAAGAAAACTCCTTATGAACTTTGGAATCAAAGAAAACCAACTTTAAAATATTTTCGAGTTTTTGGTTGTCAATGTTTTATCTTAAATAATGGCAAATACAATCTTGGAAAATTTGATGCCAAGTCTGATGAAGGTATCTTTATAGGATACTCTACATCAAGCAGGGCATACAGAGTTTTTAACAAAAGAACCCTAGTTGTAGAGGAGTCTGTACATGTTGTTTTTGAAGAATCTACTAACAAATCCTCTAGAAAAAAGAATACTTCTTATGCATGAACAGGTATTGATAAGTTACAAAAGTTGACTTTGAATGATCAACCTTCTCAACAAAGTGAAGAAGATCAAGACAAAGATGAGAAAGAGAAAGACACTCCAAAGCATTAAGATCTATCTAAGGAATGGAGGTATGCTCATGGACATTCTAAGGAATTAATCCTAAGTGATCTATTTCAAGGGGTAAGAACTCGAGCCTCAATTAGAAATGAATGTGATTATATAGTTTTTGTTTCTCAAGTAGAGCCTAAATATTTTGAAGATGCTGAAAAGGACCCTAATTGGATAAATACTATGCAAGATGAATTAATTCAATTTGATAGAAATAATGTTTAGACATTAATAGAAAGACCATCTAATGTATTTGTTATTGGCACTAAATGGGTGTTTAGGAATAAGTTAGAGGCAAATGAAATTGTTGTTAGAAATAAAGCTAGGCTAGTTGCCAAAGGCTACAATCAGGAGGAAGGAATTGATTTTTATGAAACTTTTGCTCCTGTTGCTAGACTTGAGGCAATTAGACTACTATTAGCATTTGCTTGTTTTATGAATTTCAAACTCTTTCAAATGGATGTTAAAAGTGCTTTTCTAAATGGTTTTATAGTTGAAGAAGTTTTTGTTGAACAATCACCTAGTTTTGAAAATCATGCACATCCTGATTATGTTTTTAAATTGCACAAGGTACTTTATGGTTTAAAGCAAGCACCTCGAGCATGGTATAAAAGACTCAGCAAATTTCTGATTGAAAATGAATTCTCTAGAGACCATGTTAATAAAACTTTGTTTCTAAAGAAGAAAGATGATGATTTATTAGTAGTGCAAATATATGTTGATGACATTATTTTCGGTGTTATAGAAAGATGATGATTTATTAGTAGTGCAAATATATGTTGATGACATTATTTTCGGTGTTACTAATGAAATCCTATGTCAAGAGTTTGCTAAGTTAATGCAGGATGAGTTCGAGATGAGCATGATGGGAGAACTCAATTTCTTTCTCGGACTCCAAATCAAGCAAACCAAAGATGAAATCTTCATTAACTAAGCTAAGTATACAATAGAATTATAAAGAAGTTTGGGATTGAGACTACTAAGTCAATAGGTACACCTATGAGCCCCTCTTGTAAACTTGATAAAGATGAGCATGGTAAATCTGTAGATCAAAAATTATATAGAGGTATGATTGGCTCTTTATTGTACTTAACTGCTAGTAGACCAGATATAATGTTCAGTATATGCATGTGTGCTAGATATCAGTCTGAACCTAAATAATCACATCTATTGGCTGTTAAGCGCATTATTAGATATCTATCTGGTACAATTGATATTGGATTATGTATTCTAGAGACTCATCTGCTGAATTAAATGGATATTCTGATGCTGATTTTGCTGGATGTAAATTAGATAGAAAAAGTACTAGTGGAACTTGCCAATTTCTTGGAGTTAACTTAATCTCCTGGTTTAGCAAGAAACAAACTTCAGTTGCTCTATCCACAGCTGAAGCTGAGTATATTACAGCAGGAAGTTGTTGTGCTCAAATCTTGTGGATTAAGTAACAACTTGAAGATTTTGGAATCAAATTAACTAGTACACCTATAAAATGTGATAATACCAGTGCTATTTACTTGACTAAAAATTCTGTTCAACATTCTAGAAGTAAACATATTGAAAATATGCATCATTTTATTAGAGATCATGTTAAGAATAATGAAATTGTGCTTGAATTTATTTGTACTAAATTATAAATAGCTGATATTTTAACTAAGCCTCTCCAAGAAGATCGTTTCAGTATGATTAGAAGAGAACTTGGGATCATTAACCCTTTTAATTAAAATTCTCCAATCTTTGACTCAAAATAGATCAAATTTGACATCAATCTCATTGAATTTCATTATATTTCTTGTGATTTTGATATATGCTTCATTCTCTAGATTTTCGGTTTTAAGTCGATGTATCGACACATTAAAGCATGTCGTGAGTCAACACATGAACGACTGCAAACCGAGGTTAAAGGATGAACCGAAGCATTTTCTTCTCCATTTCTTCCCAACCACGAGTCGACACTTGCCCTAGCTTCTTCCAAACCACTTCTTCCCTCCAAATCTTAGCTCAAACCCCCTCAAATTTTTGTTTTGGATAGTTTTTGGTTCGATTTGTGTGACATTCCCTCTCCCATTTCCATTTTGAATCCTAGAAACCATAGGTTTCTTCTCCATTCTTGTTTAAACCCCTCTTCTGTCCAATGGGACCAAGGAAACAAGTCATCCGTCGCCCTCAGCCATCAAATCAGGAAGAAGAAAGAAGAACCAAAGCAAGACATGATGCTACAGCTCCAGATCCACCAGTTCGGCCACTTTTCACTGCATCCAATTGCATGAGTTCGAAGATAGTAGTCGGAGGATGTCATGTTGATTTTGGATTTGTCGACCAGCAGCATTTTAGGATTGGTCAGTGGATTAGAGATGCTGGTCCAACCTCTTTCTGCTCATTGAGTGAGAGATACTACCCGGGCCTTATTCGAGAGTTCTACGGATCCTTAGCCCATGGTAGAAATGGTTGGTTAGCTTAGGTCAGAGGCAGGGATATCCCCGTGACTGCAGAGATCTTGAGTAGAGTATGGGATATACCCTTGACCGGATCAGTAGTTGGTAGTCTGATTGATAGAGTGAGTGGACTCTAGTGTATCTTCGAGTCGGATATTTTGCCTGAGGGAGCCACTGTTCCTGCATCCCGTCTCTCTGCTAAGATGAGACTTCTACATCACATTATCGCCTGGATTCTTCTACCAAAGATCGGACATTTTGATTACATCGTAGAGAGAGAGTTACTCATGATGGTCTCCTTAGATCAGCACACTCCAGTTTGCCTTCCTGTACTCATGATACATCAGATGACGGAGGCATCGACCAGTCGGAGACTTTGCTTACCCTATAGGATGGGGTTGACACTGCTGTTTAGAGAGTATGGTGTATCTTTTGATGATGAGCCATTCTGGATGCTTCTATATACTGATGTATATGACATCAGGTCACTACACCGGATGGGATATCAGCTGTTCAGAGGCTAGTGGAGATGCAGAGTATCAGGATAGGCTGATGACAAAGATGATGATTCTACAGAGGAGGAGCGTATATTTTTAGACGAGGCAGGGCCTTCAGAGGCACATCTTCCAGAGATTCAGCCTGAGCCAGCAGCACAGCCAGAGTCTGCTTCTCAATCTGAGCCAGCAACATAGCCTCAGCTGGATCAGTCAGATGCTCCAGGAGATTCAAAGAGTCTATTGGATAGAGTCAGTCGCATAAAGACAGACATCATGATTGTTCAACAGCGACTTGATGCTTTATCATGGAGATGAGAGACAGCCATAGAGGATTGAGTGATGTCATCCTGGCTATTTTATCTGCACTATCTAGATCCTCTTCTAGGAGTGTTCCTGACTCATCTGTTCTAGCTCCAGCACCAGGATCAGAGGTTAGCACTGATGGTGAGACTGACTCTGATGATTTCGACTTTCCTGACTTGATGTCAGAGCCAGCGGCAGAGATGGTAGCAGACTTGCCTAGGAGTCCCATTCGAGATTCTTCCAGTCCACCCATTCAAACTACACACACAAACTTGTGATCTAAATGCAGTGCTTTAAAGAGTAAAGATCAATGCTAGAGAAAGAAATAAGAAAGCAAACTACACACACAAACACAAGAAGTTTATAGTGGTTTGGGGCACTCCAAGCACCTACATCCAATCCCCAAGCTTCCACTTAGGAATTTCACTATAATGTACCAAAGATTACAACCAACTTATTTTCAAGGGCTTACAAGTCAAACCTACAGTTGGTTTTCACACTTAAGCTAACCAACAACCTTTTCTTCAAGCCAACCCTAGGCTTGAATTCCAATTCACGACTTGAAAGGGCCTAACCCTAGTTTCAATAGCCTTGAAACTAGTTATAACAAATAAGATCAAAAGTACAATTTTAAGCATAAGAAAAAACTCTCAAAAGAGCAAAAATAATGTCGATGAAGCTCTTCTTGAATGCTTGAGTTGTCTTCTTCTGCTTGGGAGCTTTCAATGAACACTTTTGGATATTGATTTGAAGGCTCAACAGCTTTAACAAAGGCTTTTTCACTTGGAATCTTCTTTTCAGCTAACTCTTGTCTTTTTAATAGCTTTCTCAAAAGATAAATTTGTCTCTTGTGTCTCTCTTATGTATTCAATGAGTTTGGTGAGTGATAAATACATTAAAAACCTTCAAAAAATTATTTGTTAGCATTGAAGAGGACAAACTAGCCGTTATGGACTATTTGGATCAATTCTGAACTTCTGAAAATATAGTCGTTACTGTTGTTAGAACCTGTGAGTCGACACTTGGATTGACACTTGGATCAAAACCAGGTGTAGTTCTTGAAATCCATGGTTTTGCATCATTTCTAGTCTTAGGCTATGAGTCGATCTGTGAGTCGATAATTGAACTTATGAGTCGACACTTGAGTCATCACTTGATAAAAAATCCAGGAATAATACTGTTCTGTAACTTTTTTATCTCAGACCATGAGTCGATCTATGTGTCGACACTTGGATCAACACTTCACTAGAGTCCAAAAAAATAATGTTCTATCCATTTCTATTCTCAGACCTTGAGTCGACCTGTGAGTCGACACTTAGGTCAACACTTGGCATGCTGACAGAATTTCTACGTGCCAATCTTCAGAGATGTCGACACTTGGCTACATGAGTCGACACCAAGGTCGATACTTGATCTGTGCCAATTCCAAAATGTATGCCAAGCTCCGAAACTCTAAAATTTGTCCAATAAACTTTCAGTTTCTTCTTCATAATGACAAAAGTGATAAATTTCTTGGCTTTCCAAAGTGAGAATACTTCTTAAACTTTGAAATTCATCTTACATTAATGTAAATGGCTTTGATGTACCTGTAACCTAGAATTCACAACTCCAATTGAAACATTAGTACAAAATATATATTCAATATTTTGTTATTCATCAAAATCAAGGGCCAAAGCTAACAATCTTCCCCTTTTTGATGATGACAAAACTTTGAGTATATAAGCATTTGAGTTCAAATTTGACTATTGTATTAAGCTTTCAAATAAGCATATCTTCAAAGACATTGTAAATTGAACAAGTTCATCACACAAACTTCACATTTGTTAGCATATCAAAGTTCATGAAAATATTTCGATGAAGATAGATCAGCTCTTTAGTTCATACAACAATATTTCAAAGTTAGTGAATCAAGCAAAATTGAGATTTTCTCCCCTTTTCTTAAGTAGAATGTGAATTCTTAAAAATTTTGAATTTTTGCTTATATAGTTTATCTTACTCCCCCTTTTTGTCATCATTAAAAATTAAAAGGATTTTCTCTCCCTTAATTAGTGCTTTTATCAAACAAAGGTTAATAAGACAAAAAGAAGAGTTATATAAGGAAACATAATAGTCATTCATAGATAAGTTGTTGTACAGCAAATGATGTCTGATACCAACTAAAATAGCATACATAAACTAAAATATATTATAAAAAGTACATGAAGTACAAGAAAAGCATAATATCTACGAGGCTACTCCTCATCAGATGGAAAATCTAGAACTACAGGTTTCATGATCCTAGATGCTGGAGGTCTAAGGCTCTTGTGTGTCATGCTTCTAGTCCTAAGAGATGGGCTAGAGCGATCTACGATCCTAGAATCCCTGATGGCACGAGTCCCAAGAGTGTCGACTAGTGAAGAAAGGAGAATCTATAGTACACTGATCAGTAGAAGCAAGATCCATAGCCTGAGCAGAAGCATCTGCTGAATCAACTGGAGGTGGATGCTCTGTGGATGGAGGGACATCTGGTGCAGACTCCTCATGTACTGCATCACCACCATCTGCTGGGTCATCATCACCAGCACCACTATCATCATCATCTGCATTATCATCATCAGTTAGAGGAGGAGAAGGTCCTGGTGCAGCTGGAGGAGGTAACAACGATCTCAAAAGATCTCGAATCTCAGTGAAGCCTGCCTCCATGCTTTATCTGATAGAAGTCAGCTACTCATCAGTATGTGCTCTCAAATCGTGCAGCTCAATCTGTAATCTACTAGTCCTAACTGATATGCTCAATATATCCTCTCGAATCATAGTGATCTACTTCGATAGTCTTTCCAAAAATGTAGAGTCTGTCATTGAAGAATGTTGAGGAGTTGGAGCAGAAAGAGGTGTGGCTGGCTCAGACTCTGATCCGACAACTGGTGCTCATCTGGAAGGAGTCATCTATGGAGTAGGTGCAGAAGGTCCAGCCTTTACTACCCTGATCTCATCCTCCTCATCAGGCTCCTGGCCTGACTCTTTCCTCGTCCATCTGCCTCCTACCTTTCTGAAACCCATCCGGTGGAATGACTTCTCCCCATAGGTGTCCATGTGCAAAATCTCTTTGGAGGCCTCACCCTTCAAGGATATCCCATAAGCATGAAAGATATAGGTCAGTCCTATCCTGTAAGGTAAACACAGTCTCCTCTGGGTGGCTACCTCACCCATTTGATGTACCATCAGTACCGGAAGGTTGATGGCTATCCTCTAAGTCATAGTCATCATCAACCCAAGCTCTTGCTCAGTGCTAAAGTCAAACTAGCCCATCTTCGAAAGAAGAATCTGAGGAATGATGTGATGCAGCAATCTCATCTCCATCGATAACTAACTTTCAGAGACAGTGGATACACCTCTGATGTCATCTCACTCTAGAATGCACCTGAAGGTAGCGTCTCTGTTTGCCACACAGCTAGCTACCAGACCTCACTAGAGAATCTCCCAAATCTGAGTAACTATCTCAGGAGTGATCGGGATCTGTACTCCCCTGACCTGAGCAGTCCATGTGATCCCATCAATGGCCATATTACCATAGAACTCTCTCATCAAATATGGGTAGTATCGCTCATGCATGGTGTAGAAAGGGACCAAACCAGTAGCTCTCAGCAAATTGTTGTCTCCGATATTAATTTTGATGATAAACAAAATGCTTAAGTATAAGTTGAGTACTAATGATTTTTTTTGAAGTATGTTTATACAGAAAAATGTGCTCATCAATTTGATAAATGTTGTTTGATTGAAGAAGTCCAAATTTAGATGAAAAATCCGCTCAAAGAAGACTTTGACAGTTGAAGATTGCTTGATGTAGATAAAGTTTCAGATGGCACGGCTAAAGTGTCAACACATGGACTTGATGTGTCTACTCAAAGTGTTGACACATGGATCAGCTCATGGTCTAAGATTTTTGGGTTACAGAACTTGCTGAAGTTGAAGATCTGGCTGAAGTGTCGACACATGGATGCTAAGATCGACTCAAAGTGTCGACTCACCTGAAGAAGTGTCGACTCACCTGAGAATTCTAGAAAGCTACTTTGAAGATATTTGAACTAGGTGTCAACTCAAAGAGTGCATGTGTCGACCTGATGTGTCGACTCATAGCCTGATGTGTCAACACATGGAGTTTTGGAAATAGTAACGACTAGTTTTTCAAATACAGAACTTGTCCCTCTTGTCTCCCAACGACTAGTTTTTCATGTCTAACAGCAAAAAACCAGATTTGAGGCCTTGAAAAGTTATTTATATGATTCAAATCAAATCAAAACACAAGATAAAGAAGTTGTTGAAAAAAGAAATAACAAAGAGAGAAGAAAAGAAGAGCATTCACTCCTGTTCATTGAGTTCAACCACCTTCAAGCAAAAGCAAGTCTCCAAGCATTCAAGAGCATTTTAAATCAATCATTCTTGAGCAATTAAAGAGGCTTCATCAAGTTAGAGGCATCATTACATTGAGCTTCAAAGAGATACCCGCTTTTTATTCAAAAGCTTTCATTATTTCTTTACTTCAAAACTATATTTGTTATAAGGGTTTTTGGTTAGCCTATTAGAAAACCAAGGAGATTATTGGTGAGCCTTCAAAAACCAATTAGGTTCTTGGTTAGCCCACAAAACCAAGGGAGGTTGGTGGTGAGCCTTAAAACCATTTAGGTTCTTGGATAGCCCGTAAAACCAAGTGAGGTTTTAACTTATGAGCCTTGTGAAAATAAGTCAGGTTTTGATTAGTGAGCCCGAAAAACTAATCGGCTATAATCGGTTGAGATTATAGTGAATTTTCAAGGAGATCTTGGGGAGTGGATGTAGGTGCATTGGATAGCACCGAACCACTATACTTCCTTGTGTTTGTGATTGCTTGTCTCTTCTACTTGCTCTTACTTTTATTGCTTTATATTTTTGCCGCACACTTACTTAAGAGCACTTTATTTGCATTCATAGTACTTAGTTTAATTATTGGATTGGATCACACACTCTTGCATTGCATTCAATTAATTTTTAAAGACCCAATTCACCCCCCTCTTGGGTTGCTTACTGGGCAACACAGATCTCCAATCACAAAACCTTTGGAGTCCAGAAATGGTTGATCAATCCTCCTGCCGCAGGCAATAACCTTTCCTACCACCCTTTTGGCTGCTGGGGAAGGCTATGATGGGGGTGCTCTCGCTGCCGCCTGAGCCTCGGGCTCATCCCATTGTCCAGCTGGATCCTATCGAGCCTTTGATCTTCTTTTCCTTGAGATAGTTTCTCCACGCTCGAAATGGGACCTCTTCTTATAGAAAGCCACTTATTTTCTTGGACCCATGACCATCGAAACTGCAAGGAATGGACGGGATTGAAGGCGAGAAGGGGAGTTTTGCTAAAAGAGAAACAATAGGAAGGAGAGAACACTGTTTGGGGATGATAGGAGATGATTGGGGACCACTACAGAGAGAGAAGAGTGAAAAATAAATGGGAAAGGCCGCTCGGTGATGCCCTAGTTAAACAGTCCAATCAGTCATGAGTCGACACTTGCAATTTGCTTAAGTGTTGACACTTCGGTGAGTCAACACTTGGGCAAATCTCAAGTATTGACACTTGGTCAAAAATTCAGGAAAAAAAATAGAAAAATTTGAGAGGATTTGGAACTTTTGAAAGAATTTAATGGAGTCTTTGAAAGAATTTCAATCAAAAGGGTCAATGATGCTTAATTCTTTTCTAATCATGCATAACCTGTCTTTGCTAATGGGCTTAGTGAAAATGTCTGCTAATTGCCTATCAGTACACATAAAATCAAGCATTACATCATCATTTTGCACATGGTCTCTTATGAAATGATGTCTTATTTCAATGTATTTTCTTCTTGAGTGTTGAACAAGATTTTTAGTTAGATTGATTATACTTATGTTATCACATCTTATGGGAGTTTTATTTAACTTAATACTAAAGTCTTTGAGTTGTTGTTTGATCCATAAGATTTGAGTATAACAATTTTTAGTTGCCATATATTCTGCTTCTACCATAGATAGAATAACTAAATTTTATTTCTTACTATATCATGAAATCAAATTAACTCCAAGAAATTGACAGGTTCCACTAGTACTTTTCCTATCTAGTTTATAACCAGTAAAGTCAGCATCAAAATAAGTAATTAATTATATTGATGAATCTCTAGAATACCATAGTCCAATATCTTTTATGCCAGATAAATATCTAAGTATGCATTTAATAGCCAATAAATGAGATTCTTTAGGAGCAAACTAATATCTAGCATACATACATACACTAAATATAATATCTGGCCTACTTGCAGTTAAGTATAATAATGAATCAATGATATCCCTATATAATTTTTTATCAACATTTTTACCTAATTCATCTTAGTCAAGTTTGCAAGAAGGGCTCATAGGTGTACCTAATGGCTTGGTTGTCTCCATCCCAAACTTTGTTAAGATTTCTTTTCTGTATTTAGCTTGATTGATGAAGATCCCTTCTCTAGTTTGCTTGATTTGAAGTCCGAGGAAGAATTTTAGTTCTCCCATCATACTCATCTCGAGCTTTTCCTACATAAGCTTGGCAAACTCTTGATAGAGTGTTTCATTAGTAGCACCAAAAATGATATCATCAACATAAACTTGTACTACTAAGAGATCATCATTTTTCTTTTTCAAAAATAGTGTAGTATTTATATTGCCTCTAGAAAAGCCATTTTCAAGTAGAAATTTACTTAACCTATCATACCAAGCTCTTGGAGCTTGTTTTAAACCATATAAAGCCTTGTGCAGTTTAAAAACATAGTTAGGATATACATGATTTTCAAAACCAGGGGGTTGTTCAACATACACTTCCTTTTTAAAAAACCATTTAAAAATATACTTTTGATATCCATTTGAAATAATTTAAAATCCATATAGCAAGCAAAAGTAAGTAATAATCTAATTGCTTCTAATCTAGCAACTGGAGCAAAAGTTTCATCAAAATCAATACTCTCTTCTTGATTATAATCTTTTGCTACCAATCTAGCTATATTTCTAGTTACTACTCCATTTTCATCGAGTTTATTTTTGAAAATCCATTTGGTTTCAATTATTGAAACATTAATAGGTCTTTCAACTAAAGTCCAAACTTTGTTTTTTTTTAATTGAATTAATTCATCTTGCATGGCATTTCTCCAATTAGGATCTTTTTTAGCTTCTTCAATTGATTTAGGTTCAACTTGTGATACAAATACTAAATAATCATACACATTTCTAAGTGAGGAGCAAGTACTTATCCCTTTTGATGGATCACCAGTTATAAGTTCTTTAGGATGTCCATGAGCATACTTCCATTCTCTAGGTAGTGGTTTGGATGTTAATGAAGCTCAAACTACTTGTACTTGTTCTTCTTCATGGTTTTGATCACCTTCTTGCTCTTTGGAAGGTCCTTCATTGATGGTCATTTTTTCAATCCTTTGGATACCTATTACATCATCAAAAGTATCTTCTTTTATAGAAGATTTTTTATTAGTTTCATTAAAAACAACATAAATGGATTCTTCAATAAGAAGTGTCCTTCTATTGAAGACCCTGTATGCCTTGCTAGAAGTAGAGTATCCTAAGAAGATACCCTCATCTGACTTGGCATCAAATTTACTTAGATTATCTTTGCCATTATTTAGAATGATACAATGGCATCCAAATACATAAAAATACTTGATGGTTGGTTTTCTACCTTTCTAAAGTTCATAAGGCATTTTCTTCAAAATCGGTTGGATCAAAACATGACTTAAAACATAACATACAGTGTTTATGGCTTCCATCCAAAAATATCTAAGTAAATCATTTTCATAAAGCATGGTGCGTGCCATTTCTTCTAGTATCCTATTCTTTCTTTCTACCATCCCATTCTGTTTAGGTATCCTAGGTGTAGAAAAGTTATGATTAATTCCATTTTCATTGTAAAATATTTCAAAATCATGATTTTCAAACCGGTTCCATGATCACAACATAAAGAGACAATTGAAACACCTTTTTTATTTGAAACTTTCTTGTGAAACTTAATGAATGCAAAAAATGTTTCATCTTTATGAGCTAAAAATATTATCCATGTAAAACGTGAGAAATCATCTACAATTACTAGATCATACTTCTTACCTCCCAAACTAGTTGTTCTAGTAGGCCAAAAAGGTCTATATGAAGTAATTCTAAGGGTCTAGATGTAGAGACTACTTCTTTTGGTTTGAAAGATGATTTTGTTTATTTTCTAAGTGGACACGCACTACAAATCTTATCCTTTCCAAAGGTAAGTTTTGGCAAATCTTTTATAAGATTCTTTTTGTTCAATTTTGAAAGCAAATGTATACTTGCATGTCTTAGTTTATGATGCCAAAGCCAACTAGTTTCATTGATCTTGTCTTCCATTGCCACTAGGCATTGACCATTTTGCATAGGTAGATCATCAAGATCAACCATGTAAATGTTCACATGCTTATGACCAATGAACTTAATGCCATTGTCATTAAGACTAGATATAATGCACATAGAAGATTCAAAAACCACTTTGAAATCTTTATCATAAAATGGACTTATGCTAAGCAAATTATGTTTCAACTTATCAACAAGTAGAATATTTTCAACATAAGTAGTGGGGGTGATATGGACTTTACCGATACCAATAATTTTACCCTTTCTATTATCACCAAATGTCACATTTCCACCATTTAGAGCCTTAAGAGATGCGAATTGCTTTACATCTCCGATCATGTATCTTGAGCAACCACTATCAAGGTACCATAATCTTTTTTTTTTCTTGATTGCAAGACACACTTACAAAATCAAATTAAGTAGAGACTTTAGGTACCGAAGTCATCTTGGATCCTTTAGGGTTAGTTGATGTGGTTTCTTTTGGAACCCAAACTTTTCTAACATTATTTAGCTTTCTTCTATCACACATAAATGATAATAAAACATATACTTTAATAAATCTTCTTCTTAACACTAAACCAATTATTTTAAATGGATATTAATAAAAAAGTTGAAACCAGACTAATGGTGTTGGATTCACCCAAGCACCGGAGTAAGTTAGAGATGGGATGTGGTGACTATACCTACAAAAGAAGCCCTGGTCAGAGATGGCTCTGGCAAAGGCCCTCCGACACTTAAGTCAGTATCTGAGATATTAGAGTAAAAATAGAGTGGAGTAGTGGGAGAAAATTCATGTGTGCTACCTCTAGGGATTCATAAAGAACCCCCTATTATACTCAAGCTTTAAGGGCAATCTCGAAATATCTTGATATGGTGGCCGGTAGACAATAAGTGACAAGATTTGGCCTTCATCAGATTTCTAGGTTATCCTTCTTTATCTAGAATATCCTTCTTCCATTAATGAAAGATTTTGTTTCATATGTCCTTCCATTGTCTGCTTTAATAGTTCCTGGAGTTATAGTATGAAGAGGGGCTATGCTTCTTTAATGGCAGAGATTTGCTCTTGATTATGAGATTTGATTATTTATCTATTATGGGAGGCATATTAGAATGTTCATCAGTAGGCTTTTCCTTCGACCATTTTGTAAGATGTCCTTATATGGGGCCTTATTGGCTTGGCCTTGATTCCAAGTGTTAGGGTTTAGTAAATAATTCATAGAACATATGGGCCAAAAGAATCGGGCAACAATTACATCAAAGGTTCAAAAGACCGAATGTCAAACCTAGAAGGAGTCCAAAAGATCAAAGGTTTATCCTAGTTGGAAGCCAGAAGGTCATAAATTCGGTCTGGTAGAGATTCGGTAGGCCAAAAGTTGAACCTAATAAGAAGCTAGAAGATCGAAGGGATTTTAGTGCAATGGCTAGTAGGACCGGGAGTTCTAAAATGTTGGTCATGGCTTTTGCTCTCAAGGAGTGGACCGAATGATTAATGGGGCACCTTGAAAAAATATTCCGAGATAAGTGTTATTCCTTTAGATGATTCGATAGCATAAACTTAAGCTACTCCAATTGTATAGGTTTGGTCATCTTAGGATTGCTTAAGCAATCGTTCTATATTTCATATACCTAGAAGACCATAGACCTAACATCAGGGGTAGAAATAGCTGAAAAGTATCGAATGAAGTTTCAACTTTTCTAAAATAGATTTGGTCGACCCATGTCTAGTTTTAAGACTTTCACAATCCCGAGGGTGGGGGTTCCCCCATATCATTTGTCCCCACTCCTTTGTCTAAATGTGAAGCATTTTGGGCTAAGGAGTAGTTCTAGTACCGTGCCCGAGGGATCCTGAGAGCTATATCAAATTTCATGTTCTCGAAAAGTAGGCCTATTAGGGAAGGCTTCCGCGCCTCACACTTATGACATTTTTTGAAGGGCATGGACAGTTAATGTGATCAATTTTCCCTACAAACGAATCTTATAAGTGGTTTATCATCATTGATTTTTCTGGTTGAGAGGTTCTTTGTTTATTATGTGGTGATTTCTGGCAGAGAGGGGTGATTTCTAGCATGTTTCTCGATGACTCAAGTATTAATGGATCCTTGCAATGTACAGAATTTATGAAGGGTGGTTTTGAGGCATCGAAAGGCTAGTGCTTCGACTAGTAAGGGCCCTGGCAAGTCTACCGATGCTTCTAGAGCTCAAGTATTAAGAGGTAGCCCCAAGGCCCTAGAAGCTTCCATGGATCTATCATTTTCTAAAGAGCAGGTTTGGACTTTTCTTCGAGCTGTAGGTGATCACCAAGTTTGCAAGATAGGGTCCGTAGAACATGAATATATGGCTTTTGAATTAGTTATTCAAGTACAGGAAAGGCTTATTATCTAATTTTTATGTTGTTACTTCTTTGTCTTACTTCACTCCTTTTTTTTTTAATATGGTACCATTTATGAGAATGTTCTATGCAACTGGCTTGTCATCTCAACTTTTATATGGGATCGATCAAGGTTGCAAAAGCAAGGATTGCAGGGATGTAGGAGAAAGTTGTCGATGCTGAGAAGGAGCTTTATGAGGCTGAGACTCAGGTTTCCAAAGTAGGAGGGGAGTTTCAAGAGAAAAAGGAGCATGTATATGCTTTATAAAAAAATATTATTCATTCAATGATAAAATTAGGAAAAGCAAGTAGTTGTGTGGCTTCGATGCACTAGAGGATGATTGATGCATGCCATGGAGAAGCCAAGCTATTTTGAATTCTAAAGTTGAAATCATCGAATTGGAAAAAATCTTTTAGACTGAAATTAAGGACTTAAAGGCTGAGGCAAACAACCAAATCTAATGATTTTGGGAAGAACTCAATTCAGCCAAGAGTGAGAATGAGTGGTTATCGAAAGAGCTTCATTTGGCTTGCAATTGGATACAAGGTGAGGGGCCCTCAAGATAGGATGAAAGGGTTCAGCAAGTTAAGCGAGCTAGAGATGAATCCATAGCCGAAGTTCAGTTCCTCTGGTAAGCATTAGAAGAAGAAAAAGATAGGAATGCATCTGCATTCTAATGCATTCAAATCATCATGCCATAGAAATCAAGAAGAACATGTCTTTGCAGAACCAACTGAAGGTAGCTGAATTATCATTGATGGGTTGAAGAAAAATATCAGTGACTATAGTGATGAAATCATGAGGCTATAAAGCAAATTATCCTTGATCGAAGAATGCATGGGGGTTACTGACACTCAGCTTCGCCATGCTGAAAGCAATGCATATGAGGTGGGATTCAAAGATTGTAGGCTTTTAGTAGCTCAAATTCTCCTGGATATTGAGACTCACCTACTTTGGATTCCTGTCACAGAACAGGCCCTAGTGTCTCTCCAAGCAAGCCAAATGAATCGAGGGAGAGGGAGAGGAAATTAAGATTCCTGCTCACCATAACTTTAAAATTTTTTGCCTCCAACTTGTAAATACCTTTGAGATAAATAAAATATGGATCTTTTCTAAGTGTTGTGATTTAGTTTTTTTAAAATTACTGCATCATTCTTCGGGCAATTTTGGTTCTATTGGTTTTCCTTCGATAACTTTTAGGAAAGGTGGCAAAATGGCCGAGATTTTTCATTGGTTGAATTGTATTGATTCTAGATTTTTGTAGACCAGGTGTGACATTTGAAAAGATGCTTTGTCATGGGTTGTGTAGAGAACAAGGGGCATTAACTATGTTATAATGACCTAGGTGGATATGGCACTCAAGGTGAATTACACCTTTTTGCACGAAAAGTGAAAAGTTAGTGGGAGGTATTCGAGATGCTTTGACACTAGTGAGCCAGGGGAGCATAGTCTAGCCTATCTTCAAGCACCACTTGGCAGCCATTCGATGGGAGTGACTTTGTTTTAAATAGATCCGCACTATCGAGAAGGTCTTTATATATAGGGGGATTTAGCACCTGAGCTATCTTTGGTTTTTGAAACCTTATTCTTCTTCCTTTTGTTCTCTTTAGAGTTCCTTTCTATCATCTAACAATCATCTTTAGTGAGTTTCGCCGGTGTCCTCCATCATCTCTTCCACCTTCCCTTTTTGCTTAGGCTTTCTTGAAAATCCATTTAGGTTCATTAGGGGTTTCTTTACTTTCCTTAGAGTTGTTTTTGTTTTCCATTTCTAGTTTTGGATTCTTGGAGTTCTTCCTGTCTATTTTAAGGATGATTTTTCTTGATTTTTAGATATTTTTGTTCAATCTTTTGATGTCAGACTCCGAATTATCTTTTGAGTTAGCCAGTTCATAGTTTTTAGAACATGAACATACTGAATTAGAGGTTACCATTAGGGATCAACTTGCTGAATTGGGGGTTACTGCCAAGGATGTAAAGGTTGCCCCGAACCATAGGGTAATAATGGCTATTGCCGTGCCCCAAGAGCCGGTGAGTCTCAAAGTGGGGTCTTTGGTAAATGTTGTAATTTGATTGTAACCAGAGTATCCATCCAGAAAATAGTAAAAGTCATGCCCTGCTAACCATTCTAGCATTTAATCTATAAAGGGTAGAGGAAAGTGGTCCTTTTTGGTGGCTGCATTTAATTTTTTGTAATCGATGCACATTCTCCATCCAATTTGCATTCTTATTGGGACCAACTCATTGTTGTTGTTTTGGATTACCATGACTCCTGACTTTTTGGGTACCACTCGTACAGGACTTATCCAAGAACTATATGAAGTTGGATAAATTATACCATTGTCGAGGAGTTTGATAATCTCTTTTCTCACTACTTCCTTCATGGCTGGATTAAGTCTTTTTTGGGGGTCTCTTGTAGGCTTAGCTTCCTCCCCTATGTGGATCTAATGTTGAATGATCGAGGGGCTAATCCCCTTTATACAGCTATGGTCCATCCTAAAGCTTTTTTTTTCCTTTAGGACATTCAGTAATTTTCCTTCTTGCAAGGAGTCTAGGTTGGCTAAAATAATCACTGGTAAGGTTTTTGATGAACCTAGGTATGCATATTTAAGGTGCTTAGGAAATGGTTTCAGTTCTAGTTTGGGTGCTTCCTCCATTGATGGTTTGGATAATAGTTTGGGTACTCTCTCTAGTGGTTCAATTGGAGGTTCCCATCTTGATTTCCCATCAATTGTAGCAACCTCATTCATTTTCTCCCCATCTTGGTTCATGCAGGTTTCTAGATCAAGCTCTTCATCACTAAGATCAATTGGATCATAAATGGTATCCTGAACATAATTTACATTGCTCATTTGACATGTATTGGTAAGATTGAAAATATTAAGATTGATTGATATATTTCCAAAGGAAAGTTTCATTAATCCATTCTGGTAATTGATTTGGGCATTAGCTATGGCCAAAAATTGTCTACCTAAAATAATTGGGACGTGGCTCTTCGGGTTCATCACCAGTTCAGTTTTTAAAATCACAAAGTCCACCAGATAGATAAAGTCACAAACTTTGATCAACACATCCTCTACTATTGCCCCGGATACTCTTAAAGAGTGATCTGCTAGTTGTAGGATCATTCCTATAGGCTTGAGTTCTCCTTACCCTAGTTGCTCGTATACTAAATATGGCAATATATTAATAATCACCCCTAAGTCTAATAAAGCCCTGTTTATGAGGGTATTCCCCATAATGCATGAAATAGTGGGTGACCTTGGATCTTTGTATTTTACTAACACGTGGTTTAATAGGTAAGAGCTTACATTAGCTACTAGAAAGGCTCTCTTGTGCACATTGGTGGTCTTCTTTTTGGTACATAGATCCTTAAAAAATCTAGCATAGGCTGGGACCTGTTGGATCATGTCCAACAAGGGGATGTTCATTTTAACTTGCTTAAAGACCTTCAAAATCTTATCAAATTAGGATGAGTTTTGGTTGGGCTTAAGTCTATTTGGGAATGTGCTACAACCCAGATTTTTGGTTCATCTACTTCTGGCATGGTCTCAGTTGGTGGGTTGGGCATTACATCGAACTTTGATGTCTCAGGTGTTTCAGGCTGACCCTGCTCAATAAGTTATTCAGGTGGTGGGACCTTTAATTCTTCTTCTTCATGTATACCCACCTGGTTATCTATTTATTTTCCAGATCTTAATGTATGAATGACATTTAGTTGGTTAATTTGGGCTCCTTGTTTTGCTCCTTAGATGCTTAGATTTCTAGGGTTAGCCTCAGGTTGACTCGGTAGTTTACCTTGTTCTCTTTCACTTATAGTCATGGCTAACTGACCTACCTATATCTCTAAATGAGCTATAGTTTGGCTATTAGAGGATAGCTATTGTCCTGTATTTTACATAAAGTTATTCAGGGTGACATTGGTGCTATTTATTATGGCGTGGATGTCTGCTTGGGATTTAGCTAGGGTTTCTAGGGCTTTATCTAGGGAACTAAACCTCTTTTTATTCTCATTAACTGGTGCATTGTTTCCTATAGGATTAGGCCTTGGTTAGGTTGGTTGAAGTTGGGACCACCTGCACTAAGACCTTGTGACCAGGAATAGTTTGGATGGTTCCTCCATCCTGGGTTATAGGTTGGTGCATAGGGATTATTAGTTATTCTTTGATAGGTTGCATTTACCTGTGCACAACCATTTTCAGTTTGGGTCATGAAGTGGGGACACTCTTCTACTACATATCCTAGCTCATTGCATCCAATGCATATAGGTGTGGACACTTGGTTTACTTGACTTATCAGGGCTTGTCCTCTATCCTATAAATCAGAGATGCCATCTTAGCTTCTTTAGCTATGGATGGAGAGATTTGGTGCATACCTCCTCTTGATGGTGCGGATTCAGATTCCCTAGTTCCCTTCCATTGCAGGCTCTTTTTTGCTAAAGCCTCTAGAAACTACCAAGCTTCATTAGATGGTTTCTGCATAAAGTCGTCCTGACACATTGACTCGAGCATGGTTCTGGAGTTTGGGTTTAGACCTTCATAGTGAAGGAAGATTTTTTTTTTTTTTTTGTGCCTACACTAAGCATAGAATAGGAACAGGTAGATATTTTAAAACAATGTTAAAATTAATTACGGAAAAACCTGTCCCAAAACCAGGATCAAAAAAATATATATATATTGCATAGAGAACATTAAAATGCATGGCATATATTTCTTTTTCATAATTTTTAGACATGTATAAATGCATATAAAATTAATAAAGAACTTATTCCAGGCTGGAATAAGGGAGGAATGGGGTGGAATAGCTATTCCCGCTATTCCACCCTTCTTCAACCTCGGTTCAGAAATTCCTTACCGTGGAGCAATGTTCAGACGCCGACTGCAGAGCGCACAGGCCTCCAAACTTCGAGCTTCAAGGTCCGCTGGAATGTGCTCTTGACCGACTACAAGGAACTGAAGACCAATCACCAAAACTCCGGCATTTGCCACCTCAAATCAGGGCTCAAAAAGGCTTCACGGCCACGGTTGCAGCAGGGAGAATAAAGCTTCAAACTTGGATTTCTTTGCACTGGAGCGAAGAACTGCTCCCAGGATCTCAGGCGAAATCCCTCTAGAGGGGATACACGCCGTGGGAACTTCTGATCGGAGCTCCGGCGCGCTAGCCGCCGGATCCCAAGCTTTCACGGTTTTTGGAAAAACTTCGAGATCTCTCTAATGGCTACGAATGAAGGCTTCCAAAAGGTCTCTCTGGATCCGTATCGTAGAGGAGAGCAAGCTGCTGCTTTTTGGTATGAAGGGATGAAGGATTTAAAAGGAAAAAATCGGGATTTGAAATGCCCTGCTACGGTTTCAAAAAACCAAAAGTCTCAGGCGTTCCAAAACGATAAAGACGATGGTTCAAAAGGCGAACCGGCAAATGACCAAAAAGCCCTTCGGTCCAAGGTGCAAAGCAGGGTCAATTCGGTTCAGGTCAAAACCCAGTCAAACGAAGTCCAAAATGAACGAAACTGGACTCAAAACGAAGCTAAGAACGAACCCTATCTTTCTACAGTCCAACCTCACTGATTTGAGTTGAAATCAATTTGCAACCGATTAAAACAAAATCAATTAGACTTAGAAACATTCATCAAACCATTTGATGAACATGGGTTCAATCCTAGTCAGCCAGGAACACATTCCTGGTCGATCCAGAGAAGACCTGATCAACCCAAGACCAGGTCAATCAGAAGAAAACTCAACCAAAAATCGTGACAAAACACCGAAACGATTCCCAATCGAATCGGTTCCTGATCAGATAGAAATCCTCTGTGGCGTGTGACCTCATAGGTTCGAACCTAAACGGTAGTACTGGAACACTTCCAGTACCAGCACAAGATACCACCTAGCAATGGGTCTCGGCGTCCGGATAGGTCGAAGATGCGAGAGCAATCCATCGAACCTCTGGCATATGGTTACCGCATAATTCATCCCTTTGACCTCCAATGCTCAGGATGACCTAGGGTTGAACTGCCAACCCCAGCTATGTCAATCCACTATGTGTCTCAATCTCGCATGTCCAGTGACTCTTCACTGGGACCACCCCGGCCGAGGATTTGCTAAATTGAGACACTACGAGATATTCAATCCAAACCATTTGGACAGGTCAATTCCATCTTGGTCCACTACTGCTCCACAAGTACTTGCCTGTACCCAGAAACCTTCCATCACCGGATTAAAAATTCGGGTAGTCCGGCACCAAAGCACAGGGAGTTGCTTGCAAGCTACCAAAGTGACCTCAGGTCAGAGGGACACTTATGCCCATATCCATTCGCGAGCGATCCTTAGGCAGATAAGGTGCTACGCGGAGTCACGTCTAATGAGATATCAAATATCCCACTTGCAGATCACATCAGTGTCACCACACTCCTTTGGTCAAGAGGACAACCAAACAATGTGAACCACAACAGCCTATGCTTGATATGTTGCTATCCAGGTACAACATATCATTTGGCTGAGAACCCTGTTTAAGGACCACTCGATATATCCTCTCTATATCGATGTAATAGTAGTCCTAAGGATATCATCACTAAAGAATTCATTATAGGAAGATGTAAAGTGATGAGAAGCCAGAATAACTTTTATTCATTATAAAAATTACATAACAATTAGCTCAACCATCTACAACCTAGATGATTGGCTTTGGGATACAATTCCCAATAAACTCCCACTTAGACTAAAGCCAATCAGAACAGTATCGAATACCCATCTTCCATTTATAACTGTCGAATTCTTTAATTCCGATGGCTTTGGTAAAGGGGTCGGCCGGATTTTCCTTTCCATCGATCTTCTGAAGGTCGATGTCACCTCGTTCCACGATCTCTCGTACAAGGTGAAAGCGCCACAGAATATGCTTGGTGCGCTGATGTGCCTTCGGTTCTTTGGCTTGAGCAATCGCCCCTGAGCTGTCACAATGCAGAGGAATAGAATGCTCCAGGGAAGGTGCCACTCCCAGCTCGCCTATGAACTTCCGCAACCAGACAGCCTCTTTTGCTGCATCAGATGCGGCAATATACTCTGCTTCACAAACCGAGTCTACAACAGTATGCTGCTTGGAACTTTTCCAGCAGATAGCTCCACCATTCAGGATAAAAACAAATCCTGACACACTCTTGCTGTCATCATGATCTGACATAAAACTGGAGTCAGTATACCCCTCTAGTTTTAGGTCAGAATCTCCATAGAGTAGCCATTGATCTTTAGTATTTCGCAAATACTTAAAGATGGTCTTTACCACCTTCCAATGTGCTTCTCCTGGGTTAGATTGGTATCTACTCACTACCCCTAGTGAGTATGCCACATCAGGTCTAGTACACAACATAGCATACATAATAGAACCCACTGCCGGAGCATATGGTATTCTACTCATACGCTCTCTTTCCTCAGGGGTTGTCGCACAATCCTTTTTGGAAAGAGTAATTCCATGGCCTATCGGGAGATAGCCTTTCTTGGAATTTTCCATGCTAAACCTTTTTAACATGGTGTCAATGTATGTCGATTGGGACAATCCCAGAAGCCTCTTTGATCTATCTCTATAGATTTTCATACCTAATATGAATGAGGCTTCTCCCATATCTTTCATGGAGAATTGTGATGAAAGCCAAACTTTTATTCCCTGTAATGCAGGAACGTCATTCCCGATTAAGAGAATATCGTCCACATACAATACAAGAAATACAACTACAGAACCATTAGCCCATTTATATATGCAAGGTTCTTCTCCGTTCCTAACGAAGCCATACGATTTGATACACTTATCAAACCGCATGTTCCAACTCCGAGATGCTTGCTTTAGCCCATAGATAGACTTCTGAAGTCTACACACTTTTGATTCGTCTATGGAAGTGAACCCTTCAGGTTGTGTCATATACACTTCCTCCTCCAGCTCTCCATTTAGGAAGGCTGTTCGGACATCCATTTGCCAGATCTCATAGTCAAAATGTGCAGCTAAAGCTAGCATAATCCGAATGGATTTCAGCATTGCCACAGGAGAAAATGTCTCGTCATAGTCAATACCATAACGTTGACGATACCCCTTGGCAACCAGACGGGCTTTATAGGTCTCTACCTTCCCGTCTGCGCCTCTTTTCCTTTTGAAGATCCATTTGCACTCAATGGGTTTTATCCCTTCAGGTGCATCAACCAATGTCCATACATGGTTGATTTCCATGGACTCCATTTCGGATTTCATGGCTCCAAGCCATAACTCAGAATCAGACCTTTGCATTGCATCCATATAGGTGATCGGATCCTCGTTGTTCTCATCGAGTTCAACAGGATCGCCATCCTGAATTAGATATCCAAAATATCTATCCGGTGGACGCGATACTCTATCGGATTTCCTTAATGATTGCACTATAGGCTCAGGATTTGATCTTATCAAATCAGGTTCAATACCAGCCTGTGTGTGCCCAGGTTCTTCTACTTGTAGAACTTCATCAAGTTCTATCTTAGAAGCTACAGTTCCTTCAATAAGGAACTCCTTTTCTAAAAAGATAGCTCTAAGTCTGACGAACACCTTTTGTTCATCAGGCAAGTAAAAGTAGTATCATTTGGATTCTTTTGGATAACCAACAAAAAAACATTTTTCAGACCTTGGCCCTAGTTTATCTGTTTCCAAACGCATGACATAAGCCGGACACCCCCAGACACGAAAATGTGAAAGGGTTGGCTTACGTCCTATCCATATTTCATATGGAGTTTTGTCAATGGATTTACTAGGAACATTATTAAGAAGTTGACATGCAGTCTCTAATGCATATCCCCAGAAAAACATAGGCAAAGTAGCAAACCCCATCATAGATCGAACCATGTCCAACAAGGTCCGATTTCTCCTTTCAGACACTCCATTTAACTGAGGTGTCATAGGAGGAGTCCATTGAGAGAGAATCCCATTCTCCTCAAGATATGTCAAAAACTCACCTGAAAGGTATTCACCACCTCGATCTGATCGAAGTATTTTGATTTCCTTTCTGGTTTGTTTTTCAACTTCATTACGATATCGTTTGAACATTTCAAACGAATCAGACTTATGTCTCATAAGATAGACATAACCAAATCTCGAAAGGTCGTCTGTAAAAGTAATGAAATATCTAAAACCTCCTCTAGCACAGATAGACATAGGTCCACATACATCAGTATGTACAAGACCTAGGATATCCGAGGCTCGCTCACCTTTTCCTTTAAAAGGTGATTTGGTCATCTTTCCAATAAGACAAGATTCACAAGTTGGCAGTGATTCACAATCACTGACATCTAGGAGGCCATCTCCTATTAACTTGTTAATCCTATTTTTATTGATGTGACCTAGCCTACAGTGCCAAAGATAGGCTTCATTGACATCATCTATTCTAGGGCGTTTACTAGAACTTGTACTCATTACAATAACAGGCTGTGATAGTAAATATATGCCATTAACTAAGCTTCCATTCATGATAGTCTTACCATTCAAAATGATAGAACAAACATTTTTCTTTATTGAAAATTCAAAATTTTCATTGGCCAGAAGGCCTACAGAAATAACATTAAGCATGAAAGAAGGACTATAATGACAGTCACTTAGAGTGACATTACAAGACTCATAAGACAACTCCAGAACACCCTACGCCAGAACTGGAACAGCATTTCCATTCCCTACGTTCAGGTACCTCTCGCCATCTTCGAATCTTCTACTAACTCGAAGTCCCTGTAAAAAATTACAGATATGAATAGGACTTCCGGTATCTAATACCCAGCTAGTAGTATCACAAATAGTAAAGTTAGGATATATCATATATATACCTGGTGCAGCAACAGCTTGCTGCTTCTTCTTCTTCGGCCTGTTCGGGTCAAGTGAAGCGATGTAAAGAGGACAATTCCTCTTCCAATGACCCTGCTTCTTGCAAAAGAAGCACTCTGCCTTGCTCTGGTCTAACTTCTTCTTGGTCTGACTTGGACCAGGAGCAGACTGTACCTTCTTGCTCTTCTTCTTCTTCTTTTTCTTAAAGGGTCGAGGAGCACCTGCCAAGGAACCTCCTACATAATTCACCAGCCCTTTGTTGAGCTGGTGGTCCTTTTCATAGGCTTGCAGTAAACCTAACATCTCATGATAGTTTACTACCGGCCTATTCAATCTCTAGTGATCGAGAAAGGACACGTAGGATGGAGGCAGGGAGTTCAGGATCGCATCTTTCCCCAACTGTTCATGAAGGGGACACCCGAGCTTGCCCAGGCGCTCGAACAACTCGATCATGTTCATAACATGATCAGTCACAGAAGCACCTTCACGCATACGCGTGTTATAGATGGCGCTGGAGATACGGTATCTCTCAGCGTCATCAGGTGTGCCAAAAGACTCCTTCAACCTTTGAAGGATATCCTCAGGCTGGGCCTCCTCAAACCTGCGACCGAACTCATCGTTCATCGCAGCCAGCATAAAACATCGGACAGTGGTCCGATCAGAGATCCACTTCTGGTAAGTGTCTCTAACCGGTCCCCGAGTATTGGCAGCGGGAACTACAGGTGCCGGATCTGTCAGAACGTACAAGATCCGTTCATGCTCAAGAACTATCCTCAATCTTCGATACCAGCTATCAAAGTTGGGTCCAATCAATTTTTCATTGTCCAACAATGGACGGAGCGACAGATTGGTTGACATCTAAAAGAAAAATATGACCAAAATTAGTTTATGTGATTTTCAAAACCCTAAAGACTTGGACTTTAGTCAAAAAGGTTCTCCCACTAACTTTTCAGAATAGGAGCCTCTACCTCCAATTCCGTGAAGTCATAATTCAAAGTGGGTACTAGAATCCAATAGACCACGTACAAGCCCGTCTAGGGTACGGCTCACCCATACGTGTCTAAAGGTAGGTTCTTATAACCAATTGCTGCCCTTAGCAATTTCTAGTAATCTATTTTGCCCCAAGATGCACTGTAATCGACCTAGGGGCCTCCTATTACAGGCTCTCGGTTAGGTCCAACCATTAACATGCCGAATTCAGTGTTTCCAACCAACAAATGACCAAGCCCGTCTAGGGTACGGCTCACCTGATCATTGTTGAGAAGGTCACACTGAACCTTCATATTAGGGAGAGTAATCCCAATAGCGTGATATACACCCGTTCTATGGAACTGCTGATGCATACCCAACTAATGGACACATTACAAACCCACTTAATGGGAGGCAAAGACTTTGTTAACTCCTTAACTAGATCTTTTTAAGGACCTAATAATTTAGAGGATTTTAAAATTTGTGACATATAAAAAAAAATCATGAACCTTGATCCATAAACTCCCACTAAATCTTAGAAGGGTTTATGGTTAGGTTCATGGGCACCTAAATCAGTCAGACCGATAACCCTAAATGGCATGGGTTGATCTAACTCAATTATCTTTTCTAATGCAAATCAGGTTAGCCAATTTGGCCAGGTAAGAGCGGTCGAGGCATGAGTTACGGCATTAACCACTTTCCTTAGACACCAGTTACAAGAACTGGCCAGGAAAGGGTACCCTCAAAGCCAAGGACCATAAGGCTGCTTACCTTAGACACCAAATTGATTTACCGTCATCAATTAGATTAGAAAATTTGAGTTAGGTTAGCCTCTGAGCCAGATTAGATCCATTTAGATGAATGGACACAAGCTTCTAACTAATTAGAAACTAGGAAAAGATAATCCTTAATCAACTTTTGATTAAAATTATTTTTAGAGTTCATTCAACTAAACCTAGGTCTAACCCAATTAGGATCTAATCCTAGCCCAACCATTTAACCCAATTGGCTTATCAAATGACTTAAGGTTTTATAAACCCTAATTTGCATTTATCATTTAATTATTTCAGATAATTCATAATTATAAGAAATCAAGCCAATTATTTAATTAAAACAATTTTAATTAAATCTTGTAAAACTCCTTTTATAATTAATTCTTATTTACATTTAACATATCAAAAAATAAAAATAATACATGCCATCATTAATTCTTAATTAAAACAATTTTAATTAAAAATTAAATAATTCAACTAATTACCAAATTAGTTAATTAAACAATTTTAATTAACTAAAAACATGCAAATATAATTTTAAATTGAACCTGGCTCTGATACCATTTGAAGGAAGATTTTTTTTTTTTTTTTGTGCCTACACTAAGCATAGAATAGGAACAGGTAGATATTTTAAAACAATGTTAAAATTAATTACGGAAAAACCTGTCCCAAAACCAGGATCAAAAATATATATATATATTTGCATAGAGAACATTAAAATGCATGGCATATATTTCTTTTTCATAATTTTTAGACATGTATAAATGCATATAAAATTAATAAAGAACTTATTCCAGGCTGGAATAAGGGAGGAATGGGGTGGAATAGCTATTCCCGCTATTCCACCCTTCTTCAACCTCGGTTCAGAAATTCCTTACCGTGGAGCAATGTTCAGACGCCGACTACAGAGCGCACAGGCCTCCAAACTTCGAGCTTCAAGGTCCGCTGGAATGTGCTCTTGACCGGCTACAAGGAACTAAAGACCAATCGCCAAAACTCCGGCATTTGCCACCTCAAATCAGGGCTCAAAAAGGCTTCACGACCACGGTTGCAGCAGGGAGAATAAAGCTTCAAACTTGGATTTCTTTGCACTGGAGCGAAGAACTGCTCCTAGGATCTCAGGCGAAATCCCTCTAGAGGGGATACACGCCGTGGAAACTTCTGATCGGAGCTCCGGCGTCGCTAGCCGCCGGATCCCAAGCTTTCACGATTTTTGGAAAAACTCCGAGATCTCTCTAATGGCTACGAATGAAGGCTTCCAAAAGGTCTCTCTGGATCCGTATCGTAGAGGAGAGCAAGCTGCTGCTTTTTGGTATGAAGGGATGAAGGATTTAAAAGGAAAAAATCGGGATTTGAAATGCCCTGCTATGGTTTCAAAAAACCAAAAATCTCAGGCGTTCCAAAACGATAAAGACGATGGTTCAAAAGGCGAACCGGCAAATGACCAAAAAGCCCTTCGGTCCAAGGTCCAAAGCAGGGTCAATTCGGTTCAGGTCAAAACCCAGTCAAACGAAGTCCAAAACAAATGAAACTGGACTCAAAACGAAGCTAAGAACGAACCCTATCTTTCTACAGTCCAACCTCACTGATTTGAGTTGAAATCGATTTGCAACCGATTAAAACAAAATCAATTAGACTTAGAAACATTCATCAAACCATTTGATGAACATGGGTTCAATCCTAGTCAGCCAGGAACACATTCCTGGTCGATCCAGAGAAGACCTGATCAACCCAAGACCGGGTCAATCAGAAAAAAACTCAACCAAAAACCATGACAAAACACCGAAACGATTCCCAATCGAATCGGTTCCTGATCAGATAGAAATCCTCTGTGGCGTGTGACCTCATAGGTTCGAACCTAAACGGTAGTACTGGAACACTTCCAGTACCAGCACAAGATACCACCTAGCAATGGGTCTCGGCGTCCGGATAGGTCGAAGATGCGAGAGCAATCCATCGAACCTCTGGCATATGGTTACCGCATAATTCATCCCTTTGACCTCCAATGCTCAGGATGACCTAGGGTTGAACTGCCAACCCCAGCTATGTCAATCCACTACGTGTCTCAATCTCGCATGTCCAGTGACTCTTCACTGGGACCACCCCGGCCGAGGATTTGCTAAATTGAGACACTACGAGACATTCAATCCAAACCATTTGGACAGGTCAATTCCATCTTGGTCCACTACTGCTCCACAAGTACTTGCCTGTACCCAGAAACCTTCCGTCACCGGATTAAAAATCCGGGTAGTCCGGCACCAAAGCACAGGGAATTGCTTGCAAGCTACCAAAGTGACCTCAGGTCAGAGGGACACTTATGCCCATATCCATTCGCGAGCGATCCTTAGGCAGATAAGGTGCTACGCGGAGTCACGTCTAATGAGATATCAAATATCCCACTTGCAGATCACATCAGTGTCACCACACTCCTTTGGTCAAGAGGACAACCAAACAATGTGAACCACAACAGCCTATACTTGATATGTTGCTATCCAGGTACAACATATCATTTGGCTGAGAACCCTGTTTAAGGACCACTCGATATATCCTCTCTATATCGATGTAATAGTAGTCCTAAGGATATCATCACTAAAGAATTCATTATAGGAAGATGTAAAGTGATGAGAAGCCAGAATAACTTTTATTCATTATAAAAATTACATAACAATTAGCTCAACCATCTACAACCTAGATGATTGGCTTTGGGATACAATTCCCAACACATAGAATGTTTGGCATAATCTCCAAGTCTCTATCCCATGGTGTAGACATTGGCTCAACAAGTTCTTAAATCAGTCTAGACACTTCCAGGAAGGCTCTCTCCCTAATTGATAAAATTAGGCAATTTCATTTCTCAACTTGGCTGTTTTATGTTGTAAAAAAAAATTTCTCAAGAATACTTTAACGAAACCTTCCCGTGTTGAGATTGACTGAGTAGGTAAACTATACAGCCACTTTTTGGCATTATCCTTGAGGGCAAAGTTAATCAGCTTAAGTTTTACAGCATCTTCTGAGAGTTCATGCATTCTCATAGTATCACATACTTCCTCAAATTCTCTAATAAAAATATAGGCATCCTCAATTTCTATAAATTTAGGGTGCATATTAATAATCTGAGGCTTAATCTCAAAGCTAGCAGCATTTGTTTGGGATAGTTGAATGCACGATGGTTTGGCAGATCCAATTAGATAGCAATAATCTCTCAATCTAAGGGGAAGTCCTAATTCTTCCATGGTTAATTTTTCTTAGACAAGGGTAAGGTTTAGATCTATCCTTACTAATTGACCAGACTCCCTTTTCCAAGTTACAATTTTGAGTTTTTTATTAGTTCTTTTTATTATATGGAGAGAGAGGGGAGAAGAAGGAAGAAAGAGAGAGAATAGGTCTAAAGATGAGAACCTAAGGAGTCTTAAATCTAGAGATGATAGAGAAGAGTATTTTAATTAGGTTAAAGTTTCTGTTAAAAAAGTAATTTGCCAAGTAATAGACTCTCTACCCTAGGATTATCTTATATCTAGATAGCTCCTAACTGCCAAAATTGCCTTTGATTTTTCGAAGTCATATACTAGCCACTGGCCACGTAAGGGTAAGGTTGGTGGGGTTCCTCCCATTACTTTCCTTAGATACCAAATAAATTGTCCAGGTCAATCAACGGAACCAATTAAAAACCACCTTCCTTCAGGACTACATCATCCTTGAACCCCTTTCTTAGATACCAGTTAACCAGTTAATTCTGAGCTAGTCCAACTCTTAGGGTCCCTTATCTTAGTGAGCTGAAAAATTCTTAGAGGCCAAAGTCTAATTAATTTTAAATTAAGGCTTGGGTCAATGCAGTATGTAGGATGGTGATTTATAGGCCAAGGAAGGGTAATGAAATCCCCACCTTATATTGTTTAGGGGTATGCCCTTAAAGTGTTTTATGGGAATGCAATGCAAATTAAGCAAGGTGTCCAAATAAGTTAGGTAGTTTTTAAAGTTTATTATTTGTTTATTTAAATTAATTATGTTTTATGGAAAGTATCTTATGGTTTTTTTTGGGTTATTTAAGGTAAGTTAATTAAAAGGAAAGTTAATTAGGTTAGGAGTTGGTTTGTAAATTTTTTTTTTTTTATGTTAAGAAGAAAATAATGAAATCTATTAATTAAGGTAATTTAAAAAAAGCTAATAAACTAAAGAGAGCAATAACTAAAAAAGAATTTTTTTACTTTTTTTTAATTTTTTTGTGAAACAATCATGCTTGGATCCTCGACAACGGTATCAAAATTTGTTCACTATCTAGGTGGTCAAAAATAAAACCTACTCACTACTATAGCTAATGGTGAGTCAGGATCATATCCTCAGGGATCAAGGATAATTATTTCATGAAAAAGAGCAAAAAAAATTGGTTGTAGAATATTGAATTGAGAGTAGTAGTTATTAAAAGATAATAACTAATTAATTAGTTAAATTGAGATAGTAGGAGAAGTAATCCAGAAATTCGAATCCACCATGCAAATAGGTTTTATCTTCTTTTTTTTGTATTGCAATAACAATAATTCTTACAAATTCAGTGTTGGAATAATTTCTCTTATTAGGCACAGGCCATATCCAGAGATCATGACACATCCGCTTAGAGTATAAACTATCTAATTGATTTGCAAAGTTAGGGGTCTAATTTACCATACTACGATATACCTCTCTTAGGCATGTACCGTATCCTGAGATTATGGCATGTCGATAGAGGGTGTAGATTAACACCTCAATCAGAAAAATAACTTAAAAGATATATAAAAGAAGAGCATGATCTTTATTGCATAGAAATCAAGTACAAAAAGAGAGATAGAACCCGGTTAGGCTTCATCTTCATCCCAGGGTGAAGGAGTCTAGCCATGCATTGCTGCCGCTAGCATCCCCTCCATAATTTCCCTCTTTTCTAAGCCTAATATATTAATCCAAACAAGAGAGGAAAAAATAAATTAGTACAAGAATTATTGAAGAAATTGATGCTTAGACTACTGCCTAGGGTTCTCTTTTTATAGAGCTTATCTAAGGCTTTCTTCCAGTCAAATCTAGAGTCAATCAGGCTTAAGATTGGCCAAATATTATGAAAAAACTTCTTAGCCATCCATTCCGCATCACATGCCTTAGATTGCACCAAAAATCATGCATAACAGTTGCTTCCTTCCTTCTCGGGCAAGCAGAGTCCGAACAGGACTTCGCCAAATCCCAGATCCATTCTCTGATTGGGATTTAGACTTGCTTCTCCTGATGCTGGCAGAGTAGATGGAGATAGCAGAAAATGGTGGCCGGTGGCGTGAGGGAGACGATGGCGTAAGGAACAAATAGTAGAAAATAGGATGGATAGGGGATGGCTACAAGGACTTTGGGTGGCTTGATGGGAAGAAGGCCGGTGCAAGGATGGGTAGCAAATGGTAGTTTGGATGATGGTCGGTCGATGATAACAGGCAGATGGTGGCGGACAAGGGGGCAATGATGGTGAAGAAGAGGAAAAATAGTGGAGGGCGGTGCTTGCGTGCTTCTCCCTGCCAGAAGCCAACTCTTAATGTCTCCTCTAGCATGTCTCCAGTAGTGGGCGGTGACAGATGAGATCTCCAGCGATCGATGACTCAAAATGGTGAAGATGGTCCATGGATTGGCAGTAATAGCTACTTGTGAGCCAACTCCTATTTTGTAGACCCAGCGGCCAATCCATGGTGGACCGGCTATTTTAAAATGCATGCATTTTTTAATAAACTTCAAACTTGAATCCCAATCTCATTCAAACTCTGATTTGAGTGTCGTCTGCACTATTAGATTCTAAAAATCAAGCTTTTTCTATTCATGGACTCATTTTCTATAAAATATTAATAAAAAGTATCAATTTTTAATAAATATAAAGTAATTAATATTTATTTTAATGGTTAAATTGGGATAATTATTAGACATATCATCGGTTGACTTTGTATAAGAAGTATTTTCTAGCTGGGTTAAGGCTATCCTTATTTCCTTTTTTTGTTGAACTTTTTAAAGCTATAGGTCTTTGTCCTATTGCAGTTATGCTAAATACATGGCGATTTGTCCCTTATTTTTTTGTAGTTTGTGGCTTAGCCAGGGTATGTCCTATGGTTCTACTTTTTAGAGCCTTTTTTATTCGATAAGCACCACCACCACCGTAGGTGGCGGTTCACATGTCTTGGTTGAAGATAAGGGAAGAGTCCCTTGATTCAAAGTAATCCTTCTTCCATCCATCATTGGAAGGAATATTTCTTTTTTGTAAGGCATCCTGATGTAGATGATTAGGATTTTACATAATAGGGTGTCCAATGTTAATTGACTCACACTGCACTTCTATCTGAGGAGGAGGAGGAATGGTTCGGGATTCTTCAATGTTTTCAAGTCCCCACCTTGAAAGTTCTGCTGTCTAAGGTAACCCTCTTTAACATAGGGGTTAGCCAAACTCAGTCGAGAGGTAAGAAGAATTCCAATCCATTCCTTCTGCTTCCTTACTTAGGTCCCTTTTTTTCTTTATAAGTATCCTTTTCTTTATTTTCATATATGAATTCTTCAAATGCCTGTAACTTGAGGAAGGTGATCCTGAAGAAGAGGAAAGCTAGTACAACTCCAGCTACTAGAGAACCATCGATAGTTTAGATTGCGGTCGCCCCTGAATTTGAGGATGCTCCGATCATTTTCCTAGAGGTTGCACCCCTGGCTATTTGAAAGTGCTCATAGGTGTTGAAGACCATAGCTTCCTCCTCTGCCCCCTGATCAGTCACCTTCGAGAAGGTCTTAGGTGACCTGATCCTGGGGTCTGAGATTTGCATCTTTGATAATTGGGAGGTTGCCAAGAGCATCTTCAAGGACTTCATTCATCCTGTTGATGCGGATTGGATTTTTGGGGAGGGCAACCATCAGCATCAGAAGGAGCAATTATGAGCATCATTTGGGTTAGTCTCTCTTCTTATTTCTAAATTTAGCTTTTGTCATGTGTTAGTTCACTGTTGGATTTACTACCTCGTAGGTATGTCATTTTATCAAAGATTATTATGATTTGAGAGATTGCTAGGTGATCGAAGAAAGGAAGAGGAAGGATTTGGTGAGGCGGAAGCCCACCAGAAAATAGTTGAGACCTGTCTCGAGCACATCGAGGCTGAAAATGACTAACTTAACTAGGAGGTTAAGGATCTTTAGAAGTGCTCTCTTCAAAGAAAGGGGCTTTAGAGGCTATGCAGTGGAAGATAGCAGATTTTGGAGTGTAGAAGAGAGAAGTGGCATGAAAGGTGGTGGAAGACTTAAGGTTTCCAAGGAATGTTGCCAAGGGAAGCAAGCTTTTTCAGAACTGTCTTTTGCTGAAGGCATGGACGATACTAGGAGAAGGGTCCTCAAATGATTTCCATTCCTTAACTTGGATTTTCTAGAGGAGAGGACTCGGCTGATGATGCCTCCACTGTGGATGCACCCACCCCTGAAGCAGGAGCTATTGAGGCCAAAGGAGCTGCTGATGCCCTTCCTGCCTAAACTATTTTCTTCTTTTTTCTTTTTATCAATGTATACATCATCAGCCAATCTTGTAAAGATGGCCATTTTTGTAGAACCTTCAGATTCCTTTTAAGTGCTACCAATGAAATACCTTTTTAGATTTTTGACCAAGTATGATGATTCATTGTGTATAATTATGAACATCTTCTAGAGTCGTATTGAATATCAAAAAGTTAAAAACTTACCGAATGTGAACTATCCTCATTAGGTAGTGGCATAGGTTGTAGTATAGATGATTCTTGTTAAAATAAATCACCCAATATTGAATGTGAATCAGGTTGGGGATTCCCTCTATAGGACTTTAGAATGGTTTGATATGGACCCTCTGTTGGGAAGTTAAGAGTGCCCAATATGATCTTTGTTCAACTGTCAGCTTCCTAATATCGACTTAGCTTTTAAGCGAGGATTGTTTTAGAGCATTGAATATCTAGTTGCAAGCTTTCTAAGACCAAGTAAATGGTTTGGTTAGTGACTTCCGAGTGTCGAGCATCAAATTAAAGGCCTTTCAATGCTAGCCTAGCTAAAGGCTTTCGGGTGCTGAATCTTCTATCATAGCCAAAAGCTTTTGGGAGTTGAGCGTTAGGCCAAAGGCTTTCTAATGCTAGCCTGACCAAAGATTTTTTAGCATTGAATCTTCATGTCTCTACCAAAAGCTTTCAGGAGTTGACTGTCAAACCAAAGTCTTTCCAACATTGGCATTGCCAAAGACTTTCAGGTGCTGAATCTTCATGTCCTCAGCAAAGGTTTTCGGGAGTTGAGTGTCAAGCCAAAGGTTTTCTAACATAGGCTTGGCCAAAGGCTTTTAGGTGCTAAATCTTCATATCCCAGTCAAAGACTTTTGAGAGTTGAGTATTAGGCCAAAGGCTTTCTAATGCTAGCCTGGTCAAAGACATTTAGGCATTGAATCTTCACATCCTAGTCAAAGGTTTTTGAGAGTTGAGCATCTGGCCAAAGGCTTTCCAATGCTGTCCCGATCAAAGGCTTTCGGGTGCTAAATATTCATGTCTTGGTCAAAGATTTTTAGAAGTTGAATGTCAGGCCAAGGGCTTTCCAACACTAGCCAGCCAAAGGCTTTTAGATACTAGATTTTCTTGTCTTGACTAAAAACTTTCAGGAGTTGAACATCAGGGCAAAGCTTTTCAATGCTAGCCCGGTAAAAGACTTTTGAAAGTGGAATTTTTATGTCTTGATCAAAGACTTTCAAGAGCTAAGCATCAAGCCAAAGGATTTTCAATGCTAGCTTGGTCAATGGCTTTCTACCACTAAATCTTCATATCCCAGCCAAAGGCTTTTGGGATATCGTGCACCAAACTTTTTTGGCACACCTTTGCAAATTTCTGAGAGCTTGAAGGAGGGAAGCATGGCTGGTAGGTGATGTCAAATCCCAAAAATTCTGGATTATTCTCTTGATCCAAGAGCACGTTTATGGTGCCACTTGGTCAAGCATTCTACAATATTTTCATGCTACTTTTCCGGTGAAGAAATGAGATTTAATCATAAAAATCTGCCATGCCTACCTTTCTTTCGAAGAATTTTTAATGACAAAGAGAGGGACACATGTCGATTAGTGATCAATCATCAATTTGGTTGGTCCTAGCCTGGTTCCTTTATAAATAGGGGGTCCAAGGTCTCGTCTCCCATCACCTCCAAGGTCTCGTCTCCCATCACCTTTGCTTGTCCTTCCAGCCCTGGTAGGGAAGTTTCACCAAATCATGAAGAAGCCCCATTGGCTTCGCCCAGAGATGTCCGCTTGGCATGGGAGCCATTGGAAATGAACGATGGCCTAGCCATGTTTCCATTGCCATCGCTAGTCAGGGTAAGGAATTGGAGGAGCGTTCATGTTGTGTACCTCCTCCTCTGGTTCCTCTTCTCACCCAGTGTCGATGGACACTAGGACCAAGGGAGGGTGAAAAATGCTCTCCAAGGGATTTTGCCATGAAAATGCTCTCCAATGTCGATGGACACTAGGATATTCCTCTCCCTTTCCTTCTTATAACAGATGGAGCCCCTGGTCTGTATGAACTCCTTCTTTATTTGCTGGCAAACTAGAGGGGACCTTTGCATTTCATTAACACCATGTAGCGAGGGCCTATACTCTATCACTCAGCAGCTCCATCTGCCTGTGCTAGCCAGTTTTCTGTATCCTACCTATATTTCATGGAATACTTCCAGGAAAAAGTGTAACTTGGTTGAAATAGAAATGCACATATCTCAGAATTTTGTAATGAGAAAGGATTATTTTTATGTTTCTTGTATATGATAATATATGTTTGTCATTTGTCAAATCCTGAAGCTTATGTTGTCCACATTTCTACCGATGGCCTGTGATGGCATCATGAACTCCGATAAGGGTTCCATTTCTCCCTTAGGACTTTTGATTTGGTGCTTGCTCTAGCCTTCTAAATTTTTTGCTAATTAAAACATACAATTTTTATATATGACTTTCAAAAAAAGGTACATTCTTGATAGTACATTCATAAATTTTTGAAGTTCCAAGGTCGAGATAAGGGCATGTCGTCCAGTTGCTCAAGGAATTATGATGCTAAAATTAGGATTTCTAAAACCTTAACAGATGCAAATCATGAAACTTTTTCATAAAATTGCATACAAAATATTTAAAAATAATTTCTAAGGACCTATCTAACATGCTGATTAAGCATTCATTACATGAAATTAGATATGAGAAATAAAATAAATCAAACAAGAATAGATCAACTTACTTTGACCGCTATCCTCCTTGAATCAGGTTGAATTGATGGATGTTCAGGGTTACAATCGAAGCTATGCAAGTTCTCAGTCTCTGCTAGTATCCACATAGGAATGATGTTGATCGACTTCCTTAGGCTCCTGAAGTGCTAGCTCCTTGCAGGTCTCTCCTCTGGCTTAGATCTCAAACCTTTTTCCAGACATTCTCGAAGAACTAGGCTACAGCCCCTACAGCCTTCTTACGAACTCTTCATGAAATTAATTGGGACTTTTCTTCAGACACCTAAGGGAAGAAGAATAGTTTCTTCTCCCTTTATCCTCTCTCTAAACTCTCTTCTCTAAGAGGTTTATGGTATAAAAGTCAGAACATCATAGGAAGTGGGGCGATAGGGAACTGATGGAAGAAAAATTCAGCATTCTTTTTTCTAATGCATGCCAATATGTCTCCTATTATAATGTTTGTTGCACAAACATTATAAGCCCAACCCTATCTGAGCATGTGTCATCTTATAAGTCTTCTCTCCTATCTAAATCTTATTTGAATAATGAAGTGGGCATTGAAAAATTAATGTGAGAAGGAAAAAAATTCTTGAAACATGGTTCCTTAAATTTGTTGCACAACAATCTCAAACAAAAATGAAACACTCCACGATAATTCCTTACCCCTTTTCATAGTAAAGAGGTCTCCTAATTGTCACACAATTCAAAAATAAAACTCCAATTAAATTAGGCATGGAGTGTGGATGAGGATAGGAGGAGATAAAGATGGCAGGATAAGGATAAAGCTAGGTCTTTCAGTCCTACTGAAACTCCTCCAATTTAAATCAAATCAATTCAAATCTAAACCAAATTTAAACCACATTATCCTAATCCAAAATGGAATGAGAGAGCACGAAAAAACTGATTTTTTAAAGGCATAGAGAAAGACTATGATGAGAAAGGGAGCACATGCGCAGAATTTTTTTTCAAACTAAATCTCCTTGTCACAAAAAAATACATATTCTATATCCCAAAAATATAATTTAAGCCCAATCTAATTAGGTTAGGTGTCCTCTTTAACTAATTTTAAATTTGAATCAAATTGAATCAAATTCAAACTCGATTCGAATCGAATTTGAAAAGATTATCAATCCTAGTCTAACTAGGATTCTTAAACCCAATTAGATCAAACCTAATAAAATTAAATCAAATATAACATTTATAATTAAGTCCTTGATTCCAAAATTAATAGCAACCAAATTGATAGGTGCCAAAAATAGCAGGTACCAAAAATAGTAACCACTAAATTTATAAACCTTTACAAAAAATCAGCATTTACTAAATTCAATACAAGCCTTGATCAAGTCAAACCCATATTATGTGTAACACCTCAGGTTCCATTTTGTCTAGTTGTGAGACATAATATGATATCTATCATAATATCATTGAAACCCTTTTTAATGGACCAAAACTTTTCTAGCTCAATCCTAAAATGGATTGTTGATCCAAAAATGATCTAAGTTTCCACAATCCACCAGTGTTACCTAGCAGTATATGGTTGCAACTTAGTAGAATAAAAAGATAAATCCCTAGGTGTAGTTTTCGTGTGATTAAGTTTCTCTATCAAAAATTTTAACGGTTCCAGATCATGGATTTTTGTCAAATCCTAAGTATCCGTCATATGCAAAACTTAATCAACTCGAGCCCAATCATGATTCCATGAAAACTCCTTTCGATTATTATACTACTATGGCCATAGACTCAAGAACTCAACCTGTTTGGTCGCATAAGACTTTTCCTCTACTATTGAGGTTGATAATTCCATATAGGTACACTTTCAACTCCTACAGTGAATCTACTATAGCCAACATACATTACAATACCTCATATGGTTAGGGACCATATTTATGTGCTTGATAAATTATAGCAATCCCACTATGAGTGACTAAGGCATCACAGGTCTAAGAACTATTTACATAACTATAACTTGAGAAGCAATTTACAAGTGAATAGACACCCATGTCACTTCTCATTTCTTAGTCATACTCAGTACCGTTGTTCTTTAATAACCACTTGCATTCTTACTCTAGTATTTCCATACTATATACCTAAGACTTGTCTACCCAAAAGGAAAGCTATTTGCACACCAATTTTGATGGATCGATCACTATCCCCATGATGATTCAACGATCGAGAGCATTTAGGAGTTAATTCATAATGACATGTATCTCAAATTTTTAACTCTTGAGAATATGTGTCATTATCCATTGACTCCATAAATAATTCTTAGACACATAAAAATATGAATAGAAAAATGCCCAATTTATTGACAAAAAATTGATTAAATATAAGTTGATGTCCTAGAAATTACAGTGTGTCAGCCAACTTAGCTTCTAGGGCATACACTTCTAACAATCTCCCATTTGTGCTAAAGTCCATTGACCATATATCTATGTCCCATCTTCTCAAGGTGAGCTTCAAACTTCTACTGGGGTTGGGATTTCATGCATGGATTTTTTTAAAAAAAATAGTGAAAGTATATTAGATTAAAAATAATTTTAATCACTAAATTATGTAATAGGAAAATTTTAAAAATCAACCCTATATGATCAAGATAAGATACGAATAGAGTATAGATGCAGAATTTAAAATCAGCATGCATCGATCTAACTGATGCATGCCATAGATCAAATCTACAAACATAAATAGGATCGAGTCCTATAACTCATCGCGGATCGATGAACACCACTACTAATGGAGCATGGTAGAAGGTCTGGACATTGTCTCATAACTACACAAGATATCCAACCTCTATGAAAAGTCCACACAAAGTCCCAAGAAATCATCTTCCCTAGAGTGCTAGCTCCATGTGAAGGCTATGGATGGCTAATCTAAAATATTCTTTAAATTTTTTTTGAGTCCTCCAAGAAGATAAGAAGATGAAGGATAAGGAGGATCAAGTTGTGGAAGAAAAAAAGAACCAAAACTATTTTTTTCTATTTTATTTTCCTTCCTTTCTTTCTTTCTTCTCCCTTTTGCCAAGAAGGAACTCCCATACTAAACTGGTTTTCATGCTCCACTTCTAGTTTTGTTTACAATATTTCTAATCTAAAAACTCACAAAAATCCTTCTCTTATTCTTGTTCAAACTAAGAAAAATCCATAAAAATAGTGGCATGGGGATTAGGATGAGAATATGATAGGTTTAGAAGTTCAATCTGGACTAGGAGTTTAACTCATTCAAAATCCATTCAATTTACATTCACATCAATTCAAATAAATTTCAAAATTTTTTTAAACCTATTATAACCCAAAAGGGATTGAGAGAATGCATTAAAACTCGTTTTTTGTGAAGAAAACTTCACACAAAAAATCAAAAAAATTATGGAGAAAGAAGGGGTGCAAGAATTAGTTTTGACTCAGTCAAACTAAATGTAAAACTATATTAAAACTCCTTTTAAAAATTTTATTAGCTTAGTCCTAATTAGCATGGAGATTCTTCATGCAAAAAATTATTTTGTATGGAGAACAAAGTGGCACAAGAAAAAAAACTAGGTTCCTAAATTTGACTTGGTCAAACTTAATTCTAATCTCAATTTAATTTAGTTTGACCAATTCAAATACCTTGAAACTAATCTAACTAAGCTTCAATTTAAACTTAATTAATCAAAAAATTAATCAAGTTCAAATCTAAATTAAATTAAGCTTAAAATTTCTTAGTGATTAAGTCATTGAATAATCTAATCGAATAAAATTTAATTGAATCAAATTCAATTAGATTCGACCAGATATTCACTCAATAAATTATCCTAATTAGCAATTCAATTGATAATTAATTCTACTAATATTAATTAACAATTATTATTTATTTATTTATAAATTTTATATAGGGTAAATTATTGAACATATTTATATTTTTGCCATTGAACGATTCTTAATCGTTGATCAGCCATCATGATCCATTGGAAACTTCTATTATGTGTGACCTTATAGGTTCGATCATTAAGCCAATAGCTTAGGAATGATTTTTTGAACTAATCGATATGACTATCTAGCAATGGTGCCTGATATCTAGATAGGTCGAATGATGGCAAAGCAATATCTAAGAACCTAAGGTATGATTACCGTATAATTCATCCCTTTGACCTAAATCCTAATGCTCAGGATAAATTCAGAGTTTACTACTAACTTCAGAAAAGTGCATCCAAATGTATCTTAAGCTATTAAATCTTGTGACTCCTCACAGGATTACCCAGGCCTAGGTTTTGCTAAATTGAAATATTACCGAGCATTTACTCCAATAACTTGGAGTAGTCAATCCCTTCTTAACTTAACACCAACTTAACATGTACTTGATTGTACCCAGAAATCTTTCACACAGGATTAGAAATCCAAGTAGTCTGGCATCAAAGTATAGTAAGTTGCTTGCCAAGTCATTGTAATAGTTCAAGTCAGAGGGACATTTATACCCATACCCTTTCTGCAAAATACTCTTGATAGTAGAGTACTCCACAGAGTTGGTCATTATTCAGTGAGATGTACTCCTACACTCACCTGTATGCCATACCAGTGTCTCCATACTTCTTGGTTAAGAGGACAACTAACTTATAAGGTACACAACGATCTATTCTTGATAAACATTATCATCCTAGGTAACAACATATCATTTAGTCATGAACCAATTCAAGAATCACTTGATAAATCCTCTTTTATTGAATCAATATAGTTCTAAAGACAACAACACATTAGAGTTCATAAAAAAATGATAAAAAATATTAAGCTACCAAAAATAAAATTTATTTTATTAATAATTCATATACATTACAAGATAGCTCAACCGTCTATAATCTAGATGATTAGCTTTAAAACACTTTTTCTAACTACTTCCACGTGGACTAGAGCCAATCAAAATAGTATCGTATACCCATCTTCTACTTGTGATCATCAAACTCTTTGATTTTGAGGGCTTTAGTAAATAGGTTGGCGAGGTTTTCCTTTCCATCGATCTTCTACAAGTCAACGTCACCTCGTTTCACAATCTCTCGAATAAGGTAGTAGTGACATAGAACGTTCTTGGTATGCTAATATGCCTTCGGTTCCTTTTCTTGAGTAATGGCTCCAATACTATCATAGTATAGAACAACTAGACCATGAATGGAGGGTGCCACTCCAAGCTCGACGATGAGGTTTTGCAACTATATAACTTTTTTTATAGCATCAGATGCCATAATATACTATACCTTGCATACAAAATTAGCCACAGTATACTGCTTGGAACTTTCCTAGTAAATAGCTCCTCCATTAAGGATAAAAACATAATCCAATACACTTTTGTTATTATCCCAATTTGACTGAAAGCTTAAGTCAATTTAATTGATTAGTTTCAATTCAGAATCTCCATAAACCAACCATTGGTCATTATTATTTCTCAAAAACTTAAGGATAATTTTTACAACTTTTTAATGATTCTCACCTGGATCAGATTGGTATCTACTCACTACTCCTAGTGAGATGCCACATTTGGTTGCATACATATCATGGCTTATATAATGGATCCCATGACCGAGGCATATGGAATCCTACTTATATGCTCTCTCTCTTGAGGAGTTGTCGGACAATCATTCTTTGAGAGAGTAATTTCATTGCCTATCAAAAAATAGCCTTTCTTGAAATTTACCATGTTGAACTGCTTCAACACAGTATTAATGTATGACAACTGGGATAACCCTGGCAACATTTTAGATCTATCCCTATAGATCTTCATCCCAAGGATGTTGGTTGCTTCTCCAAGGTCTTTCATGGAAAATTAGGATGATAGCCAAACCTTTATTCCCTGTAATATAGGAATGTCATTCCCGATTAAGAGATTATCATCCACATACAAAATAAAAAAATATAATTACTGAACCATTAGCCCATTTGTATATATAGGGCTTTTCTCCATTCTTAATGAAGCCATATGTTTTGATCACCTTATCATAATGCATGTTCTAACTTTGAGATAACATCTTCAATCCATGAATAGATCATTGAAGCTTACACACCTTTGATCATCTATGAATGTGAACCCTTCAAGTTATATCATATACACCTTTTCATTCAACTCTTCATTTAGGAAAGTAATTTTGATATCCATTTGCCAGATCTCAAAATCAAGATGCTTCACTATCGCAAGCATAATTTGCATGGACTTGAGCATTGCCATGGGAGAAAATGTCTCCTCATAGTCAATACCATAACACTAATAATATCCCTTAGCAATCAGATGGCCTTTATAGGTCTCCACTGTCCTGTCTACATCCCTTTTCTTTTTAAAAATCCACTTGTACCTAATGGATTTTATCCCTTTAGGTGGATCAACTAGTGTCTACATGCTATTGATCTCCATGGACTCCATTTTGGATTTCATAACTTCAAACCAATTCTCAGAGTCAGAACTCTACATCTTATCCATGTAATTCTTGTTATTTTTATCAAGTTAGACAGAATCACCATCCTAGACCAAGAAATTATAGTATCTATCTGGTTGACATGGTACTCTACTGGATATCCTTAAAATTGCCTCTACAATAGGCTTTGGGTTTGAACTGATCAAATCTGATTGAATTGGCTTAATTAATTATGTCGATTCTTCTACTTCTTGAACATCTTTAAATTTAATCTTAGAGGCATTAGTTCCTTTCTCGAGGAACTCCTTTTGCAAAAAAAATACCTTATTACTAACAAATACTTTGTGCTTATCAATATGGTAGAAGAAATAACCCTTAGTTTCCTTCGGATACCCTATAAATGTAAACCTATCAGACCTAGGTGCAAGCTTGTCTATTTCCAAACTTTTGACATAAGCTGGACATCCCTAGATCCTAAGGTATGAGAGTACTAGCTTAAACCCTGTCCATATTTCATCTGGTATTTTTACTACAAACTTGCTAGGAGCTCTATTTAGAATGTAACAAGCCGACTCTAGTGCATATCCCTAAAAGGAGATAGGTAGACTTGCAAATCCTATCATAGATCGAACCATGTCTAATAGGGTTCGATTCCTCCTTTCAGATACTTTATTATGCTAAAATATCCTTGAAGGAGTCCATTATAAGAGAATTCCATTCTCTTCCAAATATGTCATAAACTCACTGGTAAGATATTTACCTCCTTAATCAAATCAAAGGATTTTGATATACTTGCTAGTTTGTTTCTCTACTTCATTATGAAATCATTTGAACATCTCAAATAACTCAAACTTATATCTCATGAAGTAGACATACCCATACCTTGATAGATCATCGGTAAACATGATGAAATAGTGATATCCACCTATGGCTAAAATGTTCATGGATCCATATACATCAGTATGTATTAGATTCAAAATCTCAATGGCTCTTTCACCCTTTCCAGTAAAAGGTGACTTAGTTATCTTTCAAAGAAGATAGGATTTGTAGGTCAGTAATGATTCAAAATCATTAATCTCAAGGACTCCCTCTTTAAATAACCTGTTCATCCTATTCTTATTGATATAACTTAGCCTACAATGCCAAAGGAAGACATTAGACACATTTTCTATTCGAGGGAATTTGTTGGACGTGTACATTATATTCACAGGCTATGATAAAACATAAATGTCATTCTTTAATTGTCCACACATTATAATAACACCATTCAAAATGATATCATAATAACTATCTTTTATTGATAAATGATAACTATTTTTGGCCAAAAAGCCTACAGAGGCCACATTCATCAAAATACTAGGACAATAATAATAATCACCTAAAATAATGATATTAGTATTAAAAATAAGCTTGACTATTCTTAAAGCTCGAATTGGAATAGATCTTCCATCTCCAATGTTCAAAAATTTATTACCATCTTTGAATCTTCTACTGACCTGAAGTCCCTATAACAAACTGCAAAATTAATAGGGCTTCTGATATCTAATACTCAGGTAGCAGTATCATAAATAAAAAAATTACAATGTATTATGATATAAGTACTTTGTCCAGCAATGCCTTGCTAGTTCTTCTTCTTTCTTAGCCTATTCGAGTCTAGCGAGGCAATGTAAAGAGGATAATTTCTCTTCTAGTATCCTTGCTTTTTATAGTAAAAGCATTCAGCTTAGTCTGGTTAGCTTTCAACTTCTTGGTCTGACCTGGCTTAGTCATCGGAGCACTTTGCACCTTTTTCTTATTTTTTCTTCCCTTTCTTAAAGGGATGATTCCCTGTCGAACCTCCCACTATATTCATCAATCCCTTATGGAGCTGATGATCCTTCTCATAGGTCTGTAGTAATCCCAACAGACAATGGTAGTTTACTACAAGCCTAGTCATTCTATAATGATCAAGAAAATTTATATAGGACTTTGATAAAGAATTAAGGATTGCATCCTTTTCCAGCTATTCATGTAGGAAAAATTCAAGTTTACTCAAGTACTCAATCAACTCGATCATGTATAATCCATAATTAGTAACTAATGCCCCTTCCCTCATCCTAGTGTTAAAAATGGTACAAGATATTTTATTCCTTTCAACATCATCAGGATTGCTGAAGGATTCTTTCAATACTTGAAGTATGTCCTTTGGCAAGTATCCTCAAATTTGCAATTCAATTCATCATTCATGGATGCCTGCATTATGTAATGGACCATGGTTTAGTCACTCAGCTACTTTTGGTATGTATCTCGGACCACACCACAAGTATTCTAAGCAAGCTCCTCAGGTACTAGAGCTATCAGCATGTACATGATCATTTAAGCTCTAAGACTATTTTCAGCTTTCGATATCAGCTATCGAAATTGGATTCCATTAATTTTTCATTATCTAGCAATGAACAGAGTGATAAAGTGGTGGCCTTATTAATCTAAAAGAAGAACAAGACCTAATTAATATATGAATCATTTAATCCTAAAGACTTAGACTTTAGTTTAAAGATTCTCCCACTATTTTGATCAAATTGATAGCCTCTACCTTCAATTCAAGAAATTTTAACAATTCCTCAGTGAGTACTAGAATCCAATAGACTGCATATGAGCACGACTTTGGCTGGCTCACCCATATGCATCTAAAGGTAGGTTTTTAACCAATTATTTCTCTATAAAAATTTTGATAATAATTTTGTCTCAGGAGCTAATATGTAAGCCTTTGAGCTACCACTAGAAGTCCTGGTTAGGTCCAACCATTAACATGACAGGACTGAGTACTTCTAGCCAATGATGCCCAAGCTTAACTTTGGCTAGCCCACCTAACCATCATTTAGAAAGAAATGACTAAGTCGTCATAATATGAATAATAATTCCAATAGCCAGGTGAGCACCAAGTTTTTGGACCTCCAATGATCATCTTAAATATTGGACTCATTATCACTCTCTTAATGGGAGCCTATAACTCTATTATTTCTATAATTTTATCACTTGAGGGACCTAATAATTTTAGAAGGTTTAATTAGAAAAAAAGAGAAGAAGACATGGACTAATCAACAATCCTTCCACCGACTTCATCATGTGATAAGAGTCGAATCACATTAGTCCAAGGGTACCTAGATCAGCTAAACTAATTTTCCATGCTGGCATGGGTTTGCTTGAGTCGAAGAGTTGTCTAATCAAAATCTAATTGATCAAATTGGCCAGGTAAGTGAGATCGATGGAAGGGTTTGGCTATTTACCTCTTTCCTTAAACACTAACAGAGTTGACCAGATAAGAGGTAGCCCTAATTAATGACCATGATCAAATGCTAAACTTACCTTAGACACCATTAGTTCATCAGTTTCGATTAGACTAGCCTAAGAACTCAGGTCTAACCATTGATCTAGAATCAGGTCCATTTGATAAATGGACTTGATCAACCTATCACTATATAATTGATCTAGAAACCTTTTGACCTAATCATAATCAACTTTTGATTAGATTAAATCAATTTCTCTAAGGTCCATATTAATCAAATTCTAACCCCAAGTCTAACCCAACAATTTAACCTAATTCGAGCTAACCCAAAATCAAAGTTTTATATGAATTGACTTTTGATCTTTAATTTATAATTCTTTATATGAATTGACTTTTGATCTTTAATTTATAATTCTAGATCCAATCAACTCTTATTTCCAGCAATTAATCATAATTTATTTTACTAAAATTAGATCTACATATTTTTATATGCATCGTATACTGATAAAATAGTTTTAGATCTAGACTATACATTTTAGTACAATTACTAAAATTAAGTTTATAATTTATATTCTAAATATAAAATCTAATATAAATAACTTAACTTTGGATTAATAATAGCAAAATAATCATGATTAAACTACTAAAAATTATATCTAAATTATCAAAATAATTTTAATAAAATTATTCTTTTACCTCACTTGTTCATAGGAAATAACCACAAGTGGCATGCCTACACGCCATAAGAGATCCCATTGAATGGGAAGAGATGGCCTTTAAACCCTACTTTTCTTCTATGACTGGATGGCCATGGTGATCCACCCAATCCAAAGTAGTTACTTGGATTAATTTTTAGATTTACATCTAATCAAATCATGTCAATAACCTAGGGCTCTGATACCACTATCGAAAAACTAGGACAAGGTATCTTGCATGGATTTTTTTTGAAAAAAATCAATGGAAGCATTTAGATTAAAAATAATTTTAATCACTAAATCATGCATTAGAATAATTCTAAAAACCTATCCTATAGGATTAAGATAAGATATAAATAGAGTATAGATAGTGAAATTAAAATCAATATGCATCGATATAATCGATGCATGATATAAATCTACTCTACAAACATAAATAGGATCGAATCACATACCTTATCACTTGTTGATGAACACTAATATTGATAGAGCATGGTAGAAGGTTTGGACATCACCTCGCAGCTGCACAATGCATCTGGCCTCTATAAAAAGTCCACACAAAGTGTTGAGAAATTACCTTACCTAGAGTGCTAGCTCCATATGAAGGCTGTGAATAATTGATTTAAAATCTTCTTTCAAATTTTTTTCAAGTCCTCCAAGAAGATAAGAAGATAGAAGATGACAAGGATCAGATCATCATAGAAAAATAAAACCAAAACTATTTTTTTCTATTCTTTTTCCTTCCTTTCTTTCTTTCTTCTCCCTTGCACCAAGAAGGAACTCCCATGCTCAACTAGCTTTTATGCCCCATTCCTAATTTTTTAATGATATTTTTTATTTGGAAACCTACGAAAATCCTTCTCTTATTCTTTTAAAAACCAAGAAAAAACTAAAAAAAATAGTGTCATGGAGATTAGGATGAGAATATGATAGGTTTAGAAGTTCTATTTGAACTAGGAGTTTGACTCATTCAAAATCCATTCAATTTAAATTCAAATCAATTTAAATAAATTCTAAAATTTATCTAAACCTATCCTAACCTAAAGAAATTGAGATAAGGCATCAAAACTCTTTTTTTGTTAAAAAAAAAAAAAACTACACACAAAAAATTAGAAAATTCATAGAGAAAGAAGGGGCACAAAAATCAATTTTGACTCGGTCAAACTAGATGCAAAACTATAATAAAACTCCTTTTAAAAAATTTCTTGGATTAATCCTAATTAAAATGGATAATAGCGAGGGTACTAATTATATTTTGACATAGAGATTTTTCATGTAAAATTTTTTTTGCATGGAGAACAAAGTGGCGCAAGAAAAAAAACTAGGTTTCTAGGTTTGACTTGGTCAAACTTAATTCTAATCTTAATTTAATTTGATTTGACCAATTTAAACAGCTTGAACCTAATTTAATTATGCTCTAATTTAAACTTAATTAATCAAAATATTAATCAAGTCCAAATCTAAATTAAATTAAGATTAAATTTTTTTAGCAATTAAGTCATCGAATAACCTAATCGAGTAAAATCTAATTGAACCAAATTCAATTAGAAAAAATAATTTTAAAAATCTCTATCTAGGATAGACAAGATATGCGATGCAAAAAATAAAATCAGCATACATTGATCTAATCGATGCATGCTATAGATCTAATCTACTTTAACTATGAGATCAAATCGCATACTTGATCATGGCTTGCTGATCTTTACTACTAATGGCACATGAAAAAAGCTCTTCAGGTCGCTTCACATTCACACATTACATCTAGCCTCTACAGTAAGTCCATACGAAGCCCTGAACCTGATCAACCTTCTTAGAGTGCTAGCTTCGTGCGAAGGCTTCTGGATGGTTAATTCGACTCCTTTGGAGTTTTTTAGACCCTTCAAGAAGCCCTCAAGGATGAGATAAGGAGGATTAAGATGTGGAGAAAAAATTAAAAATTATAGAAAACTCTCTATTTTTCTTCTTCTCACTAAAACCCTACCGCCAACATGAAAGACCCATGCCCAACTTTTTTCTCTTGCTAATTCACCCTCCATGATTTTTTTCTAATGGTTAATAATCTCAAAACCCATGGTAATTAGCTTCTAATGATGTGCAATGCCTAATAAAAATCCTATTTAAAATGTGGCATGGAGAAGAGTTTGGGATAAAAAGGAAAAAAGGGATAGATAAGGATAAAGACTAGGTATTTCTGTCCCACTAAAACTCTATCAAAATTGAATTCAAACTAATTCAGAATTAAATGAAATTTAATCCTCATCTTAACCATTTCTAGAAGAGAGAAGGGAGGGAGACAAAACACAAATTTGTCATGGAGAATTCATGGTAAAATTATATGGGGCATGGAGAAATTTTAGGGAAAGACAAGGTGACACTAGGTTTGGATTTTAGGATTCCTAATTTGATTCTAATTAATTTCCAACCAAATCAAATTTGGTTAAACATATGAACCTAATCTAAATAGGTCCCTAATAGGTTAATTAATTCCTAATCAAATTAAAAATTAACCAGGCCCAAGTTCGAATCAAACTAGGATAAAAATTCCTTAGCAAAATTAAATTTAATTAGACTTGATGTAAACCTCTTTGCTCAATCAAATTAAACCAATTAGCAATATGATTACTAATTAATCCTCCTATAATTAATATTTATTTATTTATTTATTTATAACATTTGTATTAGGTTAATTATCATCGAATTGATAATTATATCCTTGAATGATTCTTAATCATCAATTTGCCATCACAATTGGTCAGAAACTTTTATTATGTACGATCTCATAGGTTCAAACACTAAGCTAGAGTCCAGGAATAAATTTATGAACTAATCGATATGACAATCAGCATGGTACCCGATGTCTGGATAGGTCTAATGATTGCAAAGTAATATTCAAGAAGACAAGTATATGATTACCATATAATTCATTCCTGTGACCTAATACTTAAGATAACTTAAGAGTTTACTATCAACTCTTAAATAGTACATCCAGATGTGTCTCAACACTATAAATCCTATGACTCCTTTTAAGGATTACCTTGGCCATGTTTTGCTAAATTGAAACACTGAAAAGCATCTTCTCTAACATTTTGGAGTGGTCAATCCTTTCTTGACTCGTTCACTGACTTAACAAGTACTTGACTATATCCAAAGACATTTTGTCAATGAATTAAATATTTAGGTAATCTAGTACCAAAGTATAGTGACTTGCTTGCAAGTCACCATGATAATCTTAAGTTAGAGAGACTAGTGAGGATACCAGAGTTAGGAAGAGACGTCAAAACTCTCTAAGCTCATTGTGGATCACCAATAAGTAGTTATTCTATTTTAATTTCAGCTTGAGTCATGTAAGTAATCGAGTTATGTGATCAAGGTCAGTCTACTTAATTTGTAATGTGGTCAAGTTAGATGTTATTTGATCAAGTTAGGCTTGTTGGTTAGTCAATTGATTTGTCAATTAGTCATTTGAGTCTTGTAATTAGACAAGGGGTTCATGGGTTAGTATGTAATCAAATCCAATTGAAGGTTCAAGCTCAATTATTAGCCAAGGTCAAGTCCAATTGTTGAAGTCATGCCATGTCATCATGCCATGTCATGCCACATGGAGCCTTGTCACTTGCCACTTTGAGTAGTATGCCTCATCTGGCTATCTTAGTTGGCCATACATGATTGGTTTACAAATTAAAAAAGGAGTTCAAATGAAGCATATAAAGAATTGTCAAAAGACATCGGGACATCGAGACATCTGGACATCGAGACAACTTTGGGATTCAAGCTTATCCAAGGAAGGTGCCAACAAGTTTATCCAAGAAAGGCGCCAACAAATTCTCTTCTCATCACCCATTTAAAATCCAAAGATGATGCCATTTAGGAGAAGTAAAATGGAAAGATTCTCCTCCCATATAACGCCACATCTCAATCTCATGAATTGTCGCCCATTTAAATGCCCTTCAAATTTTAAGAGAAGTAATAAGAAAGGGCTCTTCTTTCTTATCGCCCTTTATGAGGCCTCTTTGTCATCCAAGGGAATTCAAATGCAAGGGAACATCTATCTACATTCAAATTCAAAAGAAAAAAACAAGGAGTCCTATTCAAATGGAGGGCCTCTTTATCTACCATTCAAAATTGAAAAGCAAGAAAACCAAGAAGGAAAAAAAACTTGAAGCCAACATCTCATTTTGTCGCCAATTTTTTCAAGGCAGCCGGACATATCATGAAGGGAGGGCACTTTTCAAATGGGTTGTCATCCACTCCTAGTTTGAATTCAAGAAGAAGATAGGAGGCCATTTTATCTACACTCATTTTGTATTTAAAATATGGATAAGTCTTATCCTTATCTCCTATCTTGTATTCAAAAAAATTCTTTTTTATCTTGCTACCATGAGTTTGTTCTTATCAAGCTACTATGTAAGGGGTCTATAAATACCACCCCATTTCCCCTCTTATAAGGTATCTTATGAATTATTAATGAAACTCTGTCAGTTTGTTTTTATAATTGCTGGTTAAGCATTGTAATGTGTCTTACAATTGCTGGTTAAGCATTGTAATGTGCTCTGCTGGTTAAGCATTGTATTAGTATGTGTGGAGTGCTGAAGCCCAGTTATATTCCAAGAGTCCAAGATCCAAGTAGCCAGACATCGCAATCTCTGACATCCAACCTAGATCCAGATCCAAGCCAACCATCCCTCATTCCCTCTCCTTTTCATATTTCCACATTTTTTCTACACTACTAATCACAATTCTTTGCAGGATCCCTAGAGTTCTTGATTAGAAGAGGAGGTTTTCCTTACCATCCAACCATCAATGGGAAGATCTACTTTGAAGGAACTGAAGTTCGCAATCCTATCGCAAGATCTTGAGAGTTGAATCCAGATCTGTTGAAATGGAGGAGGAAAAAGTATTATTGGTAAGTAACCATCCGAATCTCATTATATCTGGTTGTTTGAAATCAAGACATTCTAGTTTCGATGGTTTCTCAATCATCAGATTCAGGGTTCTTTATATGATTGCATGCTGACTATATTGCGGGTAGCTAGTAGAGACTTAGTCTATCCTTATTAAATTAATTTGATAGCTTATCTGAGTTTGCTGTCATTGCTCATCAAAATTAAATTCTTAATTGTTAGATTAGTCTTTGCATCCATCCTGCATCAGAGACACTTATACCCATACCCTTCTTTGAAATACTCTTGATAGCAGAGGACTCTACAGAGTTGATCACGTTCAGTGAATGTACTCTTACACTCACCTGCATGCCATACCAGTGTCTCTACACTCCTTAGTTATGAGGATAACCAATCCATATGGTATACAATGATCTATACTTGATAAACATTATCCTCCTAGGTAACAACATATCTTTTGATTATAAATAGATTTAAGAACTGCATGACAAATCCTCCTTTATTGAATAAAAGTAGTTCTAAGGATTTTATTACAAAAGAGTTTAAAAGAAGATGCACAAAAAAGTTATGAACTATCAAAAATAACTTTTATTTTATTAATGACTCATATAAAAATTACAATGAGCTCAACCATCTACAACTCAAATGATTGACTTTAGGATATATTTCCTAACAGACATTTCAATTTATGAGTTAATACCTTGAGTCGACACTTCAACTTCAGGATCAATACTTGAACTGTTCTAAAGAATTTTGCTCTCTAAATTATCCTATAATTTCGACACTTGGAGAATGAACTGATCCTTGAGTTAATACCTTGAGTCGACACTTGAGCCTATAACAAAAATTATGCTCTCTATTATTTTCCATGACTTTAATACTTGGAGCTCAAGCTGACCCTTGAGTCGATACCTTAAGTTGACACTTCATCATCAGATATCAATACTTGACCATGTTGACTGATAAGTCTATTAAATATTCTAATTTAAATCAAAGTTTAGACAGACCCAGAATCAAGAAAAAATCAATATAATCAAGTTCAGCATAGATTTTAAAGCAATTGATCCACCATGGATCGACCGCTCAATCTACAGGTCCCTTCCATGGATCGTCCCTGGTTTTGAGCCATCGATGCCTCCTTCCACCTTCTTATTGGCCCGAGATGCCACCACATGGCCATCTTACCATTATTGATCGTCCTCCCTGCTCAGCATCACTGTCGGTCACTATCGCATATCACAGCCTCCCCTGCTGATCACTAGCCATTGTACCCATCCATGGTCTGCCATTGTCGTCGCCTTCTGAGATCTTAAGTTGTCACCTCCTTCCTGCCACAATCTTCTCCACCTTCTCCCTAGCCTAATCCGCCTTCACCCGAGATGCCGCCATGCCTTTCATCGGAGCCACCATGCAGCCCATTATTGACACCACTACCTGTCATCGCCACCACCTTCTTCCTCTGCCATAAGCTACCATTATTGCCCCAGTTGTCCTCTTCCCCTTCATCGTTGTCGTCATTGTTTCCTCATCAGTGGCCATCCTCTTTACCTCCCACGCCACTCCTCATCATGACTGTCACCTCTTCTCCATCGTAGCCATCTCCTCCCTAGTTTTGATCTGCTCTTCTTTCCTTACTATCTTGAGCTATCAGCTATTTTCCTCTTCCCAATCGGGTGTTGGTTTTCTTGCATCAAGTAGTTAGATGGCATCCAGGAGCAGTCAGAGGAAGTAGAGGACTCCAATTGAATCTTGGCTAGCAAAAGTGATCCCGATGATGCAATTCTAATTCTAATCTGACTAAGGATCATATATGATGGTTTTATACATAATATCAGACATTTGATCATAATTCAACAGCACAACTTCTTCCAAGACTTTAAACACCAATTGGATGCAAAATGAAGGTAAAGTTTGATTGGAATTTCGCTATGTTGAGCTTTATAAAAGGGGGACTAGGGAAGGCATGAAGAGAAAGCAGAACCAAGGAGAAGCAACCAGCAGCCATCTTTTATTTTTTTAATTTATATTTAGTTTAGGCTGAAAGAGAGGGTGAGAGGAGAGAGAAAAAGATATTTTCAGGGAAGCATATGCTATGACAGAGCTCCAAATCTTCAAGAAAATGTATCTAGAGCCATGCATGACTAAGGTCCAGTCTATAGGGGAGTATAGGTATTCTTTCATTAATTTTTGTAATTATTTTCTCTTATATACAACTGAATAAATACTTTCAATTTCTTTTCAATTACTTTTCTATTTGACTCCCTGAATAAATTATTTAAAGGTGGGATAGATCATGATCCTGACACAATATGATCCATGCTCAGCATGGATATTTGATTCTTAGATTTTTATTACATATCTTATTAGGATCTATTCAACTAAATCATTAAATAGCCTATACTTATGGGACGAGCCATGATCTTAACAGGATATGGTTCATACTCAGCAAGATAGCCTATACTAGAGATTAGTTTATAAGATTCCTAATTAATTACGAACTTTGATTTTTTAGATTAGAATAAACACATAATTAATATTTGTGATTATTGGAAAACCTAAAAACATCTTTTTATTAAATAAATCCCTTGATTTTATAATTAATTTAAATTAATTAATTTTAATTAAATTATTATATATATTTTAAAATTAAATATTTATCTCTTTCTTTATTTTTTTATTAAATAATTATTCTTGATCCTTGAGGATATGATTTCTACTCATCCTAGCTATAGCAGTGAGTTAGATTTTATTTTTGACCACCATGAAAAGTGATCAAATTTTGGCACCATTATGGGGATCTAAATATGATTATTTTTTTAAAAAAAATATTTTTTTTGATTCTAGTTATTACTCTTTTTAGTGTAATTACCTTCTTTAATTATTATTTCTTTAATTTAATTACTGTATTTTCTAGATTACCCTTTATTCTTGTTAGCATAAAAAGAAAAAAAAAATAAATATTTGCTTTTCTTTTATTCATAAATTAACTTCTAATCTAATTTAAGTTTTTCTTTTTAATTTAACTATCTTAAATAAAAAAAAGAACAAAAAAGAAACCTTTTCATAAAACTTAATTAATTTATTAAAATAAATAAAAATTCTAAAAACATTTTACTTTATTTGGATACCTTGTTTTATTTGCATTGCATATCTCTTAAACTACCTTAAGGATACTAACCCATTAAATAAGGTAAGGTGGGGATCTTATTATCCTTCCTTAGTCCATAAACCACCATCCTTCATATTGCATAATCTGAATTTTTAATCTAAAATCAATTAGATGTTGAACTATAAGGGTTTTTTGAGCTCATTAGGACAAGGTACCCAGAAGAGTTGGACTGAGTTAGAATTAGCTTGTTGACTAGTATCTAAAAAAGAAGTTCAAGGATGATGTAGCCCTGAAGGAAGGTAATTCTTTAATTAGTTCTATTGACTGACCTAGCTAATTAAATTGGTGTCTAAGAAAAGCAAAGGGAGGTGCCCCACCGACCTTATCCTTACCTGGCCAGTTAGCTAGTTAGTTTTTGACTTGGAGGGCTCCAAGACAACCTTGGCAATTAGGAGCTGTCTAGATATAGGTTAACCCTAAGAAAGAGAGTCCATTATGTGCTAACTTGTTTGTAATTAACTTTAAACCTTAAATAATTCTTCTCTATCATCTCTAGATTTAGGATTCTCTATGTTTCTTCTCTTTAAAATTCTCTTCTCATCTATCTCTCCTTTCTTTTCTCTTCATCATCTAAAATAAATAAATATAAATTAAAATTTTTTTTTGCTAAGACAAACCAATGATTGGTCAGACACAATCTAAGCCTTATAAGATTATAAGGTCACTAAGAGAGAAATGAAATCCAATGATCAACCTGAAACCCTACAGGACTATTAGTACCTTAAGAAAGAAATGGATTCCACGGAACAACCTAAAACCCTAAGGAATTATTGCTACCCGGATTCTAGTAATCAACCTAAAACCCTAAGGGACTATTGGTACCCTAATATCTCTATCCAACTAGATTCCAATGTATGACCTAAAACTCTACAAGACTATTGTTACCCAATTGACTCTATCCAAGTATCTAAAAGTAGATTTCCAACTAACAATTTTATGAATAGATCTCAACCAATTGATATCCATCCTAAATTCACTAGATTTAAGGATGCATATAATTATGCAAGGGAGCCCAAAGAAGATATATTTGCAACTTTGACCCATAAAATTGAAGCCCTAGAACATAAACGATACACCCAATTAACCCATATGCCTGCACCTATATGCACTGCGTGTGATGTAATAGATCATGTTATAGAGGGGTGTCCTTACTTGATGCATCCAACCCAAAACGGGTTCATACAAGGGAGTGCAATTAATGAATAATATCTGACTGAATCTTATGCACTGACCTATAACCCAGGATAGAAAAATCATTCCAATTTTGCATGGTTATAAGATGCAACATTAGGAGCCTATGTTTTTTATCTGCCTTACCAAAGGTCTAACCAAATATTGAATAATCAACTAGATTTAGATCTTGAGGAAGGAATCAACACATTAGAATAGAGTTTAAAAGTCTTGGTAGAATCAACCTTAGATACTACAAATATTCTCAATAGCTTTATGCAAACTATGAGCCAACAGGTAACTTCCAATACCCAGGCCATAGCTCGTCTAGAGATGTAGTTAGGTTAGCTCATCCAAATCTTCAATGAACAAAAAGAGGATAGATTACCAAGCCAACTTGAGGTTGATCTTAAAGCCCAGAATGGTCCTAAACTCAAACAAGAAGACCAATCTAAATAATTGAAAATATTTAGGGTTGAAGAACTAATAGAGATACTTGAAACAAAAAAATATTAATGAGATATCCATACCCAGTGGCTATTGAACGCAACCAAGACTTGATTTATTAGTTGAACCCTTCATAACACTGGTTGAACCTTTGCCTAAAAAGGAACCAAAAGGGGATCCTAAAATACTCCTTCAATACATTGAGCATATAGATCTAGGTTCTTTAGAACCTCGATTGGTACTTAAATTATATCTAGATCTAATTATAAGGAAATAATTGTTAGCTATCAAGGGAAAAAGCCATTCAATGGCCCCATGCAAGAAGTACTTTGAAGTTAATCCTAAATCATGTAGGAAATTATAAATCCACATCAAGATTTGGACAGGAATATGATGAGAAGTCTAAGAGATCCGATTGAAGACATTAAACTTAGCACTTTTTGGGAGGCAACCCAAACTTTTTATTTTTTCGATCTTTGCTTTAATTAATTATCATATCTTAGGGAATAATAGATTGCTCTGTATAGACAATCCTGGTAATACACAATGCATATCTAGCCCTAGTGGTATGTCTCCTTATTTTATCGTTCATATCTTTATTTTTCCTTTCTATATTGAGGATATGGAAATTAAGTTGGGATTTAGGAAAAACCTTTTAAAAAATTTCTGAAAAATATTTTGAAAATACTTTAAAAAAATTAAAAAAGTTTAAAAAATTGTGTATCCTTTGAAATTTTTGAAAAGTGAAAATTTTTATTTTTAGTAAATCATGTATCAAGAAACAAAATCTAGAACAAAATAGACTAGAAAAATATAACAGAGTTAGAAAGTATTTGCTAATGACTATTGCGAGTCAAGGAGTAGACTAGCTGGTCAGACTTTTGGTAGCCTACTTAGATTACCTAAAGGCTATTAGTACTTCTATTGTACATGCATATTGACAAAGCCAAGAAGGTGTTGATTATAAAATTCAACTAAGTATTCAATTATTACTAAAAACTAGTAATTGATATACATCCCAATTATAGAACTTGAATTTAAGAAAAGAGCTACCTACCCAAATAAAAAATTAGGTAGTGTAAAAGCTACCTTGCATACAAGGAAAAAGCTACCTGTTTAAAATAAAAGTGCAAAATACAGAATATATGTGGATTGCCCTAAGCTTAGTAACTAGGTCTATGAACCTAAGGCAAGTGTGGAGGTTCACGTCAAATGGTGAAGGGAAGGCTAAGATACTCAACACTTAAAAAAATTTAGATAGTGTTGAAGATACCTTAGTTCATGAACTTGATTTTGGAAGTGTATAGAAAATTGACCAAAGTAAGTGATAAGTGCATAAAAATTAGTAATAAGTACATCAATTTATTAAATAAATATATTTATTTCATTAAAATTAATATTTTTATGTAGTGTTTTAACAAAAGAATCTTGTCAATACAAAGAGCATGATTTATGGGATCCAACGACGTGAACTGCGTACAATTTGGACTTCAAGTGAGCTGGAAAATGAGTTTTGATGTTATTATTAAAGAATCTGTATGGAAATTGATGCAGTTGGTCCATAGTGAGCCAGCCAAATGGTCCACAAAGCAGCAGCCGGTCCATATCCTCCATGTCGCTGGTCCACGACCCCTGCCCATGGACCACAGGCCAAACTAAGCCATGTTCTCGCCGGAGAAGTTGCCGGAGCTCTTCCCCACACCACCAGGACCCTTCTCGTCGAAGATCTCGCCGAAGAACCTTCCCATGCCAGCAAAATCCAAGAAAAAAAAGCCTCGATTGTCTTCTCATCTTGGCTGCCTCTTCATCAAGCTGCTACCCCTCCCTATTGCAAGTCCCTACAGTCCGCCGGCACCTTCACCATGTCCATCTTCACTGTACCAAGTTGTTGCTGCTACCTTAAGCCATGGAGAAGATACCAGGAACCTCCTCACTATAGAAACTTGAATTGATTTCATTATGCTTGGGATTCATCCCATTAAATATACACTTGAGGAGGTACATAAGGTAAATGTCTACCAAAATATCCTAACTAGGATTAGCCAAACACGGTTACATATCAATATACATATCACAACATCCCATATAAGAACATCTAATCATGGAAGGATATCTCTTAGGTGGGAAGGAAGTTTAACACCCTCCCTCAAACTGAAGGTGCTTCTTGCAGATGAAGTTTGGGTAGAAGATAGTGAAAGCGCTCTTTGCCATGGGACTTGGTAAGTAAATCAGTAATTTGATCGGTGGAAGAGATATAATGTAGATCAATAGTCTGCTACTGATAGTGGTGGCGAGTAAAGTGATAGTCAATTTCAATATATTTGGTATGCTCATGGAAGACAGCATTGCAGGTGATTTGGATAGCACTATGGCTATCACAATAAATGGGCATTGGAGCAGATAGCTGTATGCCCATATCATTAAGTAGCCAACGAAGCTAGACAATCTCAGCAGTAGTATGAGTAAGGGCACGGTATTCAGCTTCTGTGCTAGAGCGAGATACAACTGATTGCTTTTTTCTTTTCCTGGCAATCAGTCAGTTGCCCAAAAATATGCAATATCCAGTGGTAGAGCGTCGATCAAAGATATCTCTAGCCCTATCTGAATCGAAGTATGCATGAAGATTTAGATTAGAAGGGGAAAGAAGAAGCCCATGACATAGCATGCCTTTGATATATTGGAGTATCCGAAGCACAGAAGCATAGTGAGTAGAGCGAGGTGCAGACATAAATTGACTGACAACATGAACGGCATGAGAAATATCTAGTCGAGTGATAGTGAGGTAGTTGAGACTACCTACAAGTTGTCGATACCTAGTGGGATCAGTAAGAATCTTTCCATCAATAGGCTGAAGCTTCAGATTTATCTCAAGAGGGGTATCAATGGTTTTATTATCAAAAATACCGGCATGAGTAAGTAGATCAGATGCATATTTAGCTTGAGAAAGGAAAAGACCATCAAACTGATAGTTGACTTCAATGCCAAGAAAGAATCATAGTAAGCCAAGATCATTCATTTCAAAGCACTTGTGTAAGTAGTGCTTGGTGTCATGAATGCCTTGTTGGTCATTGCCAGTGATAACCATATCATCAACATAGAGAAGAAGTAAAACTATCCCATGAGGGGAGCGCCGATAGAATAAAGCGGGGTCATGAAGGCTCTGGAGAAATCCGTAATCAAGAAGGGTGGTTTGGAATTTTTCAAACCAAGCACGAGGTGCCTATTTGAGACCATAAATTGCACGATGAAGTTTACAAACTTGATGAGGCTGGTGAGGTAAGCCAGGAGGCGGCATCATGTTGACTTCTTCAGATAGATCTTTATGAAGAAAGGCATTCTTGACATCAAGTTGGTGTAAGGACCATTGTTTGGCAGCAGCTACAGCAAGTAAAGCCAGACTGAAGTCATACGGGCAACAGGAGCGAAGGTCTCTTCATAGTCGATGCCATACTCCTGTGTAAAACCTTTAGCAACAAGACGAGCCTTATAGTGCTCGATGGAACCATCAACCTTAGTTTTGATCTTGTATATCTATTTGTAGCCCACAATTGATTTTCCAGGTGGCAGATCAACCAGGTCCCATGTATGGGTTTGTCGTAGAGCCTCAAGTTCTTCTGACATGGCATTCTGCCAGGAAGGATTAGATGATGCCTCTTGGTAGGATTTAGGTTCATGTAAATCCAAGATAGAGGACAAGTAGCAATGATAATCTGTCAAATGAGCCGGTGGATTATGATGACGAGTAGGATATCGTCTCTCAGGTGCTGCCGGATTGCTCGTAGGAGGAGTGTTAGTTAGGGAGACAGTAGACTGGCTAGGTTGTTCGGAATGCCCATTTTTTGCAAGTAGGGGTGCATGAGAGGGAAAAGGATCAAGCAAAGGTTCTTGACATGGAAATGAAGATTTTTTATGAGGTAAGGAAAAGAAGGGAATTTGTTCCCAAAAGGTGACATGCCTAGAAATGCATAATTTTTGAGTCTCGGGATCATAACACCGATATCCTTTTTGATGTATCCCATACCCTAAGAAAACATAGATTGCATTTTTTTTGGATAATTTGTCACATTCACGTTTGGGAAGATGGACAAAGCAAGTACAGCCAAAAATACTAAGATGGTCATAGGAAGGCGAAGAGTCATAAAGCCGTTCAAAGGGTGAGAGACCACCAAGGACATAGGAAGGAAGTCGATTAATTAGATATACAGTGGTATTCATGGCTTCACCCTAAAAAACTTTCGGAACAGAAGATGAAAGGAGTAAAGTACGGGCAGTTTCAATAATATAACGATGTTTTCTCTCAGACACACCATTTTGTTGAGAAGCTTCAACACAAGATAACTGCAAGAGTGTGCCCTGAGATTTAAGATAACGGTTGAATGATGTTGAAAGATATTCACCACCAGAGTCAAAACGAAAGATTTTTATCTGTTTAGAAAATTGTGTTTTGATCATGGTGGTAAATTCAATATAAACTTGTAAAACTTCAAAGCGAGCATGTAAAAGATAAAGCCAGGTGTAGCGAGTGAAATCATCAATGAAAATAACAAAATAAGTAGAACCATCCATGGAGGATATAGGGGCAGGACCCCATACATCAGAGTGAATAAGATCAAAAGGAGTAGTAGTAGTGGAGTGACTTAAAGAAAAAGGTAAGGCGGATTGTTTTAATAATTTGCAATGAACACAACATGGGTCTTTTATTAGAGATACAGAACCAAGCAAACCTTTATTAATTAATTGAGATAACTTTAAAATAGAAGGATGACCTCAACGATCGTGCCGAGATATAAAAGAAGAGTTATTAGTAGAAGCAGCAGCGACATAATGAGTACCAAAACTAGGAGGAACATAAAGCGTATCCAAAATAAAAAGTCGACCAATCTTACAGCCTGTCCCAACTTTCTTCCCCGTCGAGCAATCCTGCACAACACAACTAGAAGGAGAAAAGGTAACGGTAAGTCCTTTGTCACATAATTGGCCAATGGAAATAAGATTCATAGAAAGTTTAGTAGCAAGAAGAACATCAGAAAGGTATAGGTTAGGAGAGTGAATGGTTCCATGATGGCTAGCAGTAATGAGTGATCCATTTGCAGTTTGAATATTGGGTGGAAAAGGAAGAGGGGAAACATTTTGGAAGATGTCAGCTTTGAAAGTCATATGATTAGAGGCATCGGAATCAAAGAACCACTTACCTAGCAGAATGGAAGTGGCAGAAGATGAGGCAGTAGGATTACCAATAGAGAGAGCCTGACAAATCATTGTCTGGATATTATTTGGAGTAAGGGATGTGGCGGCTTGGTCTGGAAGCTCGGGCATAATAGTAGTAGCAGCGGAGGATGAGCGATCTCCAGAGTTTCGAGCTTTGGTTCTCATATTGTTGGAGTTTGGAAGAGGGCAATTCCAAACAGCATGTCCAACTTTCTTACAGTAGGTGCACTGCATGGAGGATGTATCCTGGAGTCGAGAAGTAAACACCGGGCAGTTGCGAGCAAGATGGCCAAACTTTTTACATGAGTAACACTGAAGTTGAGAGTGGCCCTTTGATTTAATCCGGGTAGACAATATGACAGAGTCATCATGGTTGGAGGAGACGATCTTCTTCTAGGTTTCTTCAGCAAGTAACACGGACAATGACACTCAGCAAGTAACACGGACAATGACACTCAGCAAGTAACACGGACAATGAAGTGTCAACAAATGGAAGAGGGGAGCGGTAAAGAATAGAAGCCTGAACAAACTCAAATTCATCGCGAAGAGCCATTAGGAATTGGACAAGACGAAACTCTTCCCGAAATTGATAATATAGTTCTGCATCATGGGTCCACTTGGGCTCCATCAGGGCAAGTTGATTCCAAATCAAAGACATCTGAGAGTGAAAGTCAGCCACAGACTGCTCTGGTTGTTGCTTGAGATGACGAATGTCTAGTTCAAGCTTATATTTGAGAGCAATATTGGTCTGATTATATCGCTTGGCGAGGAAGTCCCACACTTCCTTTGCAGTCTCAAATTTGCTGAAATGTAGGCTGATGGAGGGACTGACAGTGTTTGAAATCCATGTCATGATTTTATTGTTGTCAATCTCCCATATCGCAAAAGACTCCTCGGGAGCAATTGGACAAGAAATTTCACCAGTAATATACTGCCAAAGTCCACATCCTTTTTAAAAGATCTTCATCATGAAGGACCATTGGGGATAATTAGTCCCATTCAAGTGAACCACAATCGGCTGAGCGACCTCAGTCATAATGAACCAAGTGAAGTCAGTTGAAGCCCACAGCAAGATCAGGAAGCAGGTCTGGTGGAGACACGGTAGTCACGGGTGGAGAAGGAGGATTCCGATGGATGGAGAGACTTCTGGTAGTGAAATCCTAAGGCGTTTGCGCTGATGTCCTTGGATAATCTGTCACATAGAGGGATAGCACAGGCAACGGTCAGGCTGCACGGGAGAAGTGGCATAGCAACACAACAGGGATTGTGCCTGTGGTCGGATGGGAGATCGGCTGGATGCAGGAAGCAGGCCGATGCAAAGAGCTGAAAGACGAATCTAGAGATCAGCGCATGGAGAGGGGCGGAGGCTGGTGCATAGAAGAAGCTGGGAACGATGCCAGAGGCTGTTGGGCCGATGCAGGGGTGGCGGGAGATGGCAACTACTGAAGCTGGTGCATGGATAGCGGGAGTCGTCAGGAAGTCATCGGGAGGCCGATGCAGGGGCGGCGGTAGACGGCTGCAGGGGCAGATGCAGCGGAGGCCAATACAGGGGTGGCTGGAGTCAGCGGGAGAGCGAGGGCTGAGGTGGTTCAGCGGGAGGTAGGTGTAGGGGCGGTGTAGCGGGAGGCCGGTGCAGCGGGAGGCATCGAGAGAGTGAGGGCTGAGGTGGTTCTGTGGGAGGCTGGTGCAGAGGCGGTGCAGCGGGAGGCGTCGGTAGACTGGTGCAAGGGTGGTGGTAGACAGTGAGAGCGGGGGCTGAGGAGATGGGATCGGTGGTCGGTCTATACGGCGGGAGGCGTTGGACGGGCAGGCGGTGGACGGTGTGATAACGAGGGCCGAGGGAGGAGGTAGGTCCGGCAAACGATAGGAATGGGGCAGCAGGAGGCATGGCGGTGACGGGCGATGACTAGGGCCAAGAGAGGAGGTCCGGCGGGAGGCGGCGTCCGAGAGAGGAGGGAGGTCCGGCGGGGGTTAAGGAAGATTTGATTAGGGATTAGGATGTCCCTTTGGAGAAGAGGAAAAAGGGTAGGAATAAAGCGGGAATAAGGTTGGAATAAGTTTGGGATAGGCAGGAGTAAGATGGAATAGCAACCCGCTCTGATACCATGTACAAACTTGAATTTATTTCATCATGCTTGGGATTCATCCCATTAAATATACACTTGAGGAGGTACATAAGGTAAATGTCTACCAAAATATCCTAACTAGGATTAGCCAAATATGGTTACATATCAATATACATATCACAAAATCCCATATAAGAACATCTAATCATGGAAGGATATCTCTTAGGTGGGAAGGAAGTTTAACACTCACCATCGAAAAAACCCATCTAAGCATTGTCTTCTCCACCATGTTCGCTACTCCTCATGCCATCGCCATGCTGTGTCGGTCATCTTCTTCCCACGAGTCTGTCATGCCAAACACAAAGTTGCTGTTCGCTGTCGTCTTCCCAAGCTTGCAGCTACCATCATCCCTTCACTGTGTGCTGCCACCGACTAGATTTCCATTATCGCGTCCAATTATCGAGATAAATGATGTCTGAAAGAATTAGAAGGAAGAGATCAACCATAACTCTACGAGATAACATCGAAGAAGGGGTGGTTGTGTTGGTTACGGGAATGAGATAGAGAACCTAAAAAAATTTATACCACAGTTCAATGCGGATTTTCCATGCATTCCTTCCCTTTAAATACGAGAGACTTCGGGGAGGCTGGGGTAGTTTTTTTTTCCGAACTTTATTTTTTTCCTCTGAGGGGTTAGAGCACTCGAGAGCATTCTGAGAGTTTTATTTATTTCAATTCTAAGCTTCCTTAATAACTTAGAAAAAACTATTATTTTTTTATAAATAATTATTTTATTTTAGTAATAAAGTTTTATTATTATTATTTTTATTCTTGTCATTTTAATTTCTATTCTAGGACTAGTTTAATTTATTAAAATTTTATTACTGTCATTTAAATATTTACAAATAGGTTAGTTTAATTCCTGCAACTTAATTTCTGCAAATATAATAATTTAATTTCTGCAACTTTAATTTCTTACAATTTACATTTGAGTAAGTAGAATAGAATTGATTTTATAATTTATTTTTAAATAATTTTTAAAGTTTTTATTTTAATCATGTCTGGCTAAGCAAATCCTTCTGGGATTGGCGATGAAGCTAGATCAAGATTAGAAATTGTTTTCTTAAGACTTATTTTCATAGACTTTCAATGTTTTAAGAGTTTTTCTTTCTTTTTAACCTCTTAGCCAAAAGACTTGATGAGCTATTGTTGGATTTCATCCCCTTCATAGTTCATACTTGATTCGGTATAAGAGGAAAAATAGATAGAAGACTTAATATTTTTGAATCCTTTTTCCTTATTTTTGTAGAAACCTTGATAGAGTATTGTTAGGATCCTTTCATACTCTATACTTGGTTAACACAAGAAAGAGAACGGATGATATGAAAATAATCTTAGAAAAGTTTTTGAAATCATTGGTCTAGTGGATTCAAAAGTCCTAGATCTTTAAATTACTTATTTCATCGATTTAATTACTTTTGCTCATTCTTGTCAGCTTATCTAGGTGAGGGTTTGAACACAGTTCAAACATAAATTTCTCATGAGATCGACCTGTACTCGCTGGACATGCTACTCTGCACACCGTGTGCTTGCGGTACAACTTAAAGTTCACATCAAGTTTTTGGCACCATTGCCGGGAAATTGGTTTGTTTTAAATTATATTTTAAATTCTTGCTTTAATTTGATCTGTCTAGTATTTATTTTTAAGTTGGTGAGTGCTGGAAGCCAGGTACACATTCTAAACTATTCCTTTTTCTTTCAGCTATCTTATTTTGAATTTAGTTTAATATTAGTATTTAGTTTAAACTTGTTTGATCTTTTTATTTATGCATAGCATTTTTAAATCATTTTAAGGGCACGAACCTAAACAAGATAAGGTGGGTATTTCATCACCCTTCTTTAGTTCACAAACAAGACTCCTTCATTTGCATTAACCCAAACCTTTAAATAAAATTAATTAGACCCTGACCCTAGGGACATTCGAGCTCATTAGGACAAGGAGACCTAAGGGTTATACCAAGCTAGATTCAATCATTGAATTGGTGTCTAGGAAAGTGGTTTAGGAATTAAGTCCTGAAGAAAGGGAGTTACTTAATTGGTTCCGTTCGCTGACCTGGCCAATCCAATTGGTGTCTAAGGAAAGCAACAGGCAGACCCCCACTAATCTTACACTTACCTGGCCAAGTTAGTGAATTGGTCTAACTTGGAGTGCTTGAAGGTCGACTTGGAACAGTTAGGAGCTGTCTAATTTTAGGTTATCCCTAGGTAGGATTAATTTTATGTGGAACTTGTCTGAAAATTTAAAAAAAACTTTAAAAAATTATTAATTAAATTACTTTAGGTATTCTCAATCTTGACTGCCCTAAGATAAGGTTTCCCTGGCATAACTGAAAGTAATGTTACATGGTTGTCCTAGGGTATGAAAAGGTTGAATTAATTTAGAATTTTTTTAAAAAAGCTTCTAAATAAAAAATTCAAAAATATAAATATATATAATTCAAAAAAATAGAAGAGATAGTAGATTTAGTGAATTCTCCAACTCCTGTGTGGAGAAGGATTTTGGGTCAACTTGTTAGAACCAATTTGATTTTGTTTCAGATCCTACGACCTCTACTATAATTGATTTGACTAATTAACCTCAACTCCTTAAGGATTTATGTTACCCAATTGGTTCCATCCCACTTTCTTGCATTTGGTTGCCTCAACCCACTGCTAATAATTTTGAAAACAAATCTCAAATGATTAATATGCTTCCAAAGTTCATGGGAATAGAGGATGCATATATATTTATTAGGGAATTTGAAGAGGTTTGTGCAACTATGAAGCTACAACAATTGTCAGAGGATGAAATCAAGCTGAGACTAATCAACTTTGCCCTTAAGAATAATGCCAAAAAGTGGCTTTATAGTCTTCCAAATCAATCAGTCACGACCTGGAAGGGCTTTATAAGAGTGTTCTTAAAAAAATATTTTCCTCATCATAAAATAGCTAAAATTAGAAATGAAATAAACCAATTTTATCAATTAGCTGGTGAGTCATTTTGGAAATACTTTGACTATTTCAAGAATCTCTTGACCCAAGGTCCACACCATGCAATAGAAATTTGGAGACTATGTCAAATCATTTATGAGGGTTTAGATTCCAATTCAAGAACCATGCTTGAGTCTATGTGCCAAGGCCAATTCATGTATAAAGAACCCAATAAAGCATGTCAATTCTTAGAAGACCTAGCTGAAAAGAATTTACAATGGAAAACAACTAGAGAACCAGAAAGAACCACACCTTCAAGGGGTGGAATGCATCAAATGCAGACTTCCTTAGTTGCAGAAGCTAAAATTGCAACCTTGACATGTAGGTTAGAGGCTTTAGAACTTCAGAGACCATCTAGTTTGAACCAAGTGTCTGCACCAATGTGTAATGGATGCAATGCACCAGATCATGTCCTTGAGGAATGTCCACTTCTGATGAACCCAATAGAGAATGGATGTGCACAGATGAATGCTACCTACCAGAGACCATTGAACAATCCTTATGCACCCACATATGACCCAGGATGGAGGAATCATCCAAATTTCTCATGGTCACAGAACCCAAATGTAGATGGTCCTAGCTTCAATTAGCAAAACCCAAGGCCTAGTCTTATGATGAACATCCTATCACCACCAGGTTTCAATATTAATGAAAAGAAACTATGTTCTTTAGAGAAAAGCCTGGAAGCCTTAGCCAAATCCAATGCTGATACCAGTGCCACATTGAGTAATTTTATGCAAACCAATGGGACAACTTTTAAATTCAAACTCCTAGGCCATAGCCTGCTTGGAAATACAGGTAGGTCAGCTAGCATCTACCATTAGTGAACATGAACGAGGTAAGCTACCTAGCCAACCTGAGCCCAACCCAAGGAACCAAAATGGTCATCCACCCCAAAAAAATCAAGTCAATCAAGTTAATGCAATTCACACTTTAAGATCAGGGAAGCAGGTGGATAATAAGGTAGATACATCTGACATTAGAGAGGACTTAATTACTAAGTCATCTGAGCTACCTAATGAACAATCTACCTTACAAACTGATTCTGAAATTAATAGTCCACCAAATCAGGTACCCATAATTTCTAAAGCTCCTTTTCCAAATCGATTAAGGTCTAATAAATAATCAAAATATTTAGATAAAATGTTAGAGATGTTTAAGCATGTTCAAGTAAATATTCCTCTATTAGACATGATTCAATAGGTTCCGACTTATTCCAAATTCTTAAAAGATTTTTGTACCAAGAAAAGGACTACCAATGTACCAAAGAGAGCTTTTTTAGCAGCAAGTGTGAGTTCATACTTGTTAAGTCACATGCCCATAAAGTATAAGGATCCAAGATCTCCAACAGTTTCATGTGTTATAGGAGAAATCCACATTGAGAAGGCATTACTTGATTTAGGGGCTAGTGTAAATATTCTTCCATATTCAGTTTATGAGCAATTAGGATTGGGAAAACTTCAACCAACAGGGATCACATTACAATTAGCAGACCGATCTTTTAGAATCCCTAAAAGAATGGTAGAGGATGTTTTGATCAGGGTTAGAAATTTTATCTTCCCTGTAGATTTTATCATTTTGGAGACTGAACCAGTATCAAATCCGAAAGGTCATATCCCAGTTATTTTAGGAAGATCATTCTTAGCTACTGCTAATGTTGAAATTAATTATCGGAATGGACTTATGAAACTATCTTTTGGGAACATGACTATTGAGCTGAATATATTCAATTTGGAACAAGAATCCGTCAATCATAATAATATGAGTGTAATCCAAGATGAAGTTTATGAATCCATAGACATTAGCGAAGAAGAAGTTGATCTTGAGTCCAGTATTTGGCCAACACATGAATATGAAGATATTGATAAAATATTTGGTGATGATAAAAATGGCCAGAGGTGGGAGCCTCCTATTGAAACACTCATGGAAATGGTTAAACCATCAATTAAGCCATCAATTGAGGAAGCACCCAAGTTAAAATTGAAACCCCTCCCTAAGCACCTGAAGTATGCGTATTTAGGTCTAGATGAAACCTTGCCTGTAATTATTGCATCAGACCTAAATCCTAAACAAGAGGAGGAGCTCTTAACTATTTTAAGAGAAAATCAAGAAGCAATAGGCTGGACCATGATAGATATTAAGGGAATAAGTCCTTCCATAGTTCAACATAGGATACACCTAGAGGAAGAGGCTAAACCAACTAAAGAAGCTCAAAGGAGATTAAATCCAGTAATGAAAGAAGTAGTCAAGAAAGAGATTTTAAACTTACTTGACAATGGAATCATTTATCCTATTTCTGAAAGTTCGTGGGTAAGTCCTATTCAAGTGGTACCTAAAAAGTCTAAAATAACAGTGATTCAAAATGAAGCAAATAAACTTATCCCAACCAGAACCCAAACAGGATGGAGGGTCTGTATAGACTATAGAAAACTGAATGCTGCAACAAGGAAAGATCACTTTTCTTTGCCATTTATTAACCAGATGTTAGAGAAACTAGCTGGATAGGAGTTTTATTATTTTCTAGATGGATATTCCAGCTATAATCAGATCCCCATAGTCCTTGAAGATCAAGAAAAGACTACATTCACTTGTCCATTCGAAACCTTTGCTTATAGACGTATGCCCTTTGGGTTATGCAATGCACCAGCAACCTTCCAAAGATGTATGATCAGCATTTTTTCTGATATGGTTGAATGATTCTTAGAAATCTTTATGGATGACTTTTCTGTGTTTGGCCCTACCTTCTTCGAATGTTTAAACCATCTGAGACTAGTTCTAGAGAGATGTAAGGAGAAGCACCTAGTTCTTAATAGGGAAAAATATCAATTCATGGTTAGAGAAGGTATAGTTCTTGGCCATGTAGTTTCAAAAAGAGGAATAGAAGTTGATAAGGCCAAAGTTGAGCTGATTGCAAGTCTTCCACCACCCAAGTTTGTTAAAAAAATTTGTTCATTTTTAGGACATGCTAGATTTTATAGAAGGTTCATAGCTAATTTTAGCATAGTGGCTCGCCCGTTGACAAATTTGTTAGCAAAGGAGGCAAAATTTGAGTTTACTCCTGAGTGCCTAGAGTCTTTTGAATTCCTTAAAAAGATGCTCATTTCTGCTCCCATCATTCATCCACCCATGTGGAGTGAACCCTTTGAACTCATGTGCGATGCATCTGATCATGCTGTAGGTGCAGTTTTAGGTCAAAGGATTAATAAGCTGCCTAGAGTTATTTATTATGCTAATAAAATATTAAATGATGCACAACTTAATTACACGACCACAGAAAAGGAGTTCCTAACCATTGTCTTTGCCCTAGAAAAATTTAGGTCATACTTGGTTGGGTCACACACCATTGTTTATACTGATCACTTAGCCATTAAATATCTCCTAGCAAAGAAAGATGCTAAGGCACGCTTAATATGATGGATCTTACTCCTTCAAGAATTTGACCTAGAAATTAAGGATAAGAAAGGAACAGAGAATGCTATAGCTGATCACTTGTCCTGAATCATTGTCGCACCATCTAGTGAACCACCCGTCATTGAGTATTTTCTAGATAAACAACTCATGTCCGTGTCCACTGAACCATGGTATGCTGATATTGTCAATTATTTAGCCATTGGTAAAGTTCCTTCTCATTGGACTGCTCAGGATAAACATAAATTCTTTTCTCAAGTGAAATACTTCATTTGGGATGATCCTTACCTATTTAAATAGTGTCCTGATCAGATCATTAGGAGGTATCTTCCGGATAATAAAGTTAGAAGTATTTTATCATTTTATCATGATCAAGCGTGTGGTGGTCACTTTGCATCTAAGAAGACAGCTACCAAAGTACTTCAATGTGGATTTTATTGGCCTAATTTATTTAAGGATGCACATGTATACTGTAAGAGTTGTGCACGATGCCAACAAATAGGTCAGATCACCAAGAGAGATATGATGCTACTTAATCCAATCTTGGTGGTTGAGATTTTTGATGTATGGGGAATCGATTTTTTGGGACCATTTCCAAACTCTTTTGGAAATGAATATATTTTAGTGACTGTTGATTACGTTTCTAAGTGGGTAGAAGTTGTCCCATGTAGATCCATTGATAGCAAAGCAAAGTAGTCATTAAATTTCTTAAGGAAAATATTCTCTCCCATTTCAATATTCCTAGAGCAATCATTAGTGATCGGGGGACACACTTTTGCAACCGACCCTTTGCCACATTAATGAAAAAATATAATGTTACCCACAAGTTAGCTACACCATATCATCCTCAAACTAGTGGGCAAGTAGAAGTATCGAATAGACAAATCAAATAAATCTTGGAGAAGAAGGTTAATGCTAATAGAAAAGATTAGTCTTTGAGATTAGTTGATGCACTTTGGACATATCGCACTGCCTACAAGACCAACCTAGGAATGTCTTCTTACAGGATTGTGTTTGAAAAATCATGTCACTTGCCTATTGAATTAGAACACAAAGTTATGTGGGCAATTAAAAAATTGAACATTGACTTGGACTTAGCTGAAAATCATAGAAAGCTTCAGATAAATGAATTAGAAGAACTTAAAAATGAAGCTTATGAGAATGCTAAGGTGTACAAGGAAAGAACAAAAATATTTCATGATCAAGAAATTCATAGAAAATCTTTTACTCCTGGACAAAAAAAAATTTTGTATAATTCAAGTTTACATTTTTTTCCTAGGAAGCTTAGGTCTATATGGACAAGACCTTTCATAGTTAAAGAAGTCTTTCTGTATGGGGCTGTAGAAATTAAAAATCCAAGCAATGGTATTGTTTTCAAAGTTAACGGTCAATGATTAAAACTATTCTTGGAATTATCCACAGAATCTATGGAAGAAGCTAGGGTTATTTATGAACCAACATATATTGATTAGCCTACTATCAATGCTTAGTCTGGCTAAAGACATTAAACTTAGCGCTCATGGGAGGCAACCCAGCTTCTTTCTTTCTAATAATTTTTTTTTAGCATGTTTAGGTTTAGCAGATCCTGACATAAATAGGCTCCATTGGCTAAGTTGGAGGGAGAGCTCAAGAAATATCCTTAGGTATCTTCATTTTCTTTTATATCATATCATGCATACATTTAGAATCAATTTTTATTTATGGGAGAATAATAAGTTGAATAAGTCTATATTTGGAGCTACCTTCACCTTATTATCTTACACTTGTTGATCTTAGACTGAGGATAAATCATACACTTTTGATAAGTAATTAATTGAACAGTCTAGATATTGTTTAAAATATTGAGGGGTAAAATATTAATAGACTCAAGTAAAAATAATAAGTAAGAATGAAATCAATTTCTAGATAATTCTAACCCTCCTATTCACATCGAAGAAGAACTACCTCTTGGATGTGTGTGGGTGTTGTTAAATGCAAAGTTCCGTTATTAGTAAAAAAAAGAGAAAAAGAAAGAAAAAGAAAAAGAAAAAAAGAGATAATAAAAGCAAGTTCTAAACATTGTTCCATCGAGTAACCGGGCTTCTTCGTCTAAGTAAACGGTTAAGTCTCGTATCAAAAAGTGGAGATGTGAAGAAATTTTGCTATACAGCCAGTTTTGATCTGTAGCCTTTCTGACTTAAGCCAGTAAGCCGGAGGGATATTCTACACCTAGTGCCCTAAGGCCAACTGGTCTGGGAGACATTGGTCAAAAACTTGTTACAAGGGTCAGATAGAAAGCTTAAGAGATTAAGACATTGCACAGTCTATATCAAAAAAAAAAGTGAAAGAATAAAAGGAACATCCTTGCACTAAAATGATATCTCATCACTCCATAGGAATAGAGGATTTAGAAATAACAGTCGGAGTTGGTTAAGAATTATTTTGAAAAATGAGGAGTTTGCACTTAACCAATTTACTTGGCTATTAATATCCCAATGACCCATTTCATATACTATCTAATAAAAAATCTTCTACTTATAAAAAGGGTATGAGAACAACCTTTGAGTCTGAGTAAACTTGTGCGAAATATTAAGAGTTTTTGGTAGTGTTACACCCAATCAGCTTTTCTCTGAACCAGACCAAAGATCTGACTGACCCACTTGAGGTTCGACTGATCCACTCGAGATCCGACCGACCCACTAGAGGTACTGCCGACCCACTCGAGGTCTGACCAACCCGTTTGATTTCCGATTGACCTGCTTCAGCCGAGCCCATACTAATCAGAAGGCTCCAGAAGCCCCTTCCAGCTGTTCCAGAATTCTGTTACAATAGATCCCATGATGCAGCCATGTCCCAGTGCCACCTAGCCACCACCCTGATTTTCTAGGGATAGATCGGATATTTCTAGCCTAGCCCCTAACAGATTCTGGTAGTGTTCCGCGCCTATACAAGGTAAATAGGGGACTCCGAACAGTAAGGGCACTTTTCCTTCTCCACGAGCGATCTCCTTTTGATTCCTCCATTCTGTTGCTCTAAGGCTCCCACTAACTTAGCAATCAAAGTGTCCCCTACTGAAACACCACTGGCCCGTGGAACTTTTTTAAAGGAACTAGGGGAGGCGCGCTCCAGCCAGGCCGAGAGAACCCGATCCAGGAGATTCAGTAGCAACAGTTTGGCACTAAATGAAGGGCCCTGAACATTCATTCTCGTTTCCCTTCTCTAAAGGAGGAATCCACTGCTAAGACGATGGTGAAGGGAAGAGCTCAGAACACCTTCAATAGAAGAGGCTACTCCAAGTCAAGATCGGGAGAACCTCCTAGGGAGAATGACGCCGCCAAGCCCACCATCACCCTGGGACAGTAGCAGTTCTAGACCCTTCTGAACCGTATTGACACTCTTGCCACTGTGGTTCAGAACCTCAAAAATGCAGCCAATGATAGACAGCAGCCGCTCGTGGCATCCCAAACTGGCCATCAACCTACTGCCAAGGAAAGTCGACAACAAGGAGTCCCTCAACTCTGCTCCCGTGCAACCCCGGAGCCCCGGAGGTCACAAAAGGCTCATGCCAACAGAAAGAGAGTAAGGTCTGCCTCACACTCCTCCACGGACTCGGTCCCTAATGATGATCAGCATGGCAGTGAGGACCCGAGGGATTATACCAGCAAGCTCTAGTGCATGGAGGAGCAGATTGTTGAGTTGGTCAACCGGTAGAAGGGAGAAGGGGCGCAGGCGTATGACTCTCGCCCACCTTTCTCGGCCAGAATCATGGGGGAAGCTCTGCCCCATCACTTCAAGTACCTCAGGTGGATGCCTATGATGGCACCACCGACAGACTGGATCATTTGGGCACTTACAAGGCCCACATGATGGTGCAGGATGCTTTTGATGCCCTCCACTACATCGCCTTCCCTGCGACACTCAGGAAGATAGCTCGAATGTGGTTCTCCACCATCCAACCAGGTATGATCTATTCTTTCTCCCAACTGGAAAAACTTTTTTTGTCCCATTTCAGGACCTACAGCCGAACGCCGAGGAACACGGACTGCCTCTTCCTCGTGCAGTAGAAGGAAGGAGAAACCTTTCAGGATTACATGGCTAGATTTAATTCGGTGGCCATGGAGGTCCCGGACCTCAACGAACATGTAGCTATATCCACCTTCAAGAGGGGGCCGCGATCGTCCAGGCTCACCTTCTTAATGGATAAAATTTTTTTGACAAGCTACTCTGAACTACTGGCCCGGGCGCAAAAATATGCCCTTGCAGAAGAACAAGTAGCAAGCCGATGCCAGGCTGAAGGGAGGTCGGCTTCCAAGAAGAGGAGTGACAAGGCTCCTAAAGTCCGACCTCCCAGTGATGGCACCAACTCGATTCGACACCGCAGCCCTAAGCCGAAGGACTTCCCTAGGAGGTTCGAGACTTACACACCTCTCTCCCTCTCGAGGGAGAAAATCCTTATGAAGATACAGAAGGAGACCTTCCTGCAGAGGCCTCGCCCGATGAGGAGCCCCTCCACATCAAGAAGCATGGACAAGTACTACCGGTTCCATCGTGACCATGGCACAGCACAGAAGATTGCCTCTAGTTGAAGGATAAGATAGAGGATCTATTCAAGCGGGGGTACCTGCACAAGTACATTCGACCCCAGAGGAATTGGGCTGAAACTTCTACTGCCAGAGACCCCCCGGAGGAAATAAAGCTGCCCAACCAGTGCCCCATCGATGGAAAAGTTGGCATGCTTCACCGTCGATCCGACTGGAGGTATGAAGAAGGTCAGGACATCTCGATGAGGCCCCGGAGTTCTAATGTGATCAGCTTCTCCGACGAAGACCTCCTAGAGGCCCAGATCTCTGGGAATGATCCTGTTGTTGTATCGACAGTAATTGCCAATTATGATGTAAGGAGGATCCTCATTGATAATAGAAGCTCCATTGAAGTTTTACTGTATGATGCTTTTGTCAAAATGAACCCGCCTAGAACCAGGCTGCAAGAATCCCCAATGCCGTTGACAGGGTTTGAGGGAAACTCTGTCAGCGTAGAATGAGAAATAACTCTGCCCGTGATAATCGGGTCAAAGCCTTATAAAAAGACCCTCCCCATCAATTTTGTGGTCGTATGCATGATATCGGCTTACAACGCCATATTGGGACGACCGGTCCTTAACAAATTCCGAGCCATTGTGTCTACCTACAACTTGCTGGCAAAATTTCCGACTCGGAATGGGTCGGAGTGATGAGGGGGGATCGTAGGATGGCCAAGCAATCTTTAACCATTCAAGACAGGCAATCAGAAGACCATTCCATCTTGGAACAACTTAATCCTAGGGCCGAAGCTGACTGCTGCGGACAATCGGTTAAGAGGATTCTATTCATACCCCTCCGGGAGGACGATCCTACTAGGGTCCTGCAGATCGGAAGCACACTCAACGAATAAGCCAAGTTGGAGTTGGTTAGTTTTTTATGGGATAATGCCGACATCTTCGCCTGATCGGTGTCGGACATGCCAGGCATCCCGTCGGAGGTCATAACCCTCCAGCTCAAGGTGGACACAACTTACAAACCTGTCCGGCAAAAGAAGAGGAGTTTCACCCCTGAGAGACAGAAGGTGATTGATGAGGAGGTCAAGAAGCTCTCTGAAGCAAGCTTCATTAGAAAAGCCCACTACCCCGACTGGTTGGCGAATGTTGTGATGGTGAGGAAAGCTAACAGAAAGTGGAGGATATGTGTGGACTACACTGACCTCAACAAAGCTTGCCCAAAGGATAGCTTTTTTTTACTAAAGATCGATCAATTGGTGGATGCCACTACCGGTCATCAGCTCCTGAGCTTCATAGATGCCTTCTCCGGGTACAACCAAATCAGCATGCACCCGGAGGATGAGGAGAAGATAGCCTTTATCACTGACAAAGGGCTGTACTACTACAAAATGATGCCCTTCAGCCTGAAGAATGCCGAAACCACCTTTCAGAGGCTGATTAACAGGATCTTAAAAGAGTAGCTGGGAAAGAACATGGAGGCATACATTGACGATATGATAGTCAAGAGCCTCCGAGTGGCCAACCATATCAAAGATCTAAAAGAATCTTTCAACGCCCTAAGGCGCCACCGCATGAAGTTGAACCCAGCCAAATGCACCTTTGGGGTGACCTCCAGAAAATTTCTTGGCTTTCTGGTTACACAGCGAGGAATTGAAGTCAACCCTAACAAAATTAAAGCTGTCATCGACATGGGGCATCCAACCAGTAAGAAGTAGGTGCAGGAACTCATAGGCCGGATAGCCTCTCTCAGCCGCTTTATTTCTAGATCGACCGAAAAGTGTCTCCCTTTCTTTAAAACTCTACGGCGATCGGATCACTTCCAGTAGATCGATGAGTGTCGGTCGGCCTTCGAAGCACTGAAGGCATATTTGAAGACTCCTCCCTTACTTGCTAAGCCTGTGGAGGGAGAGCCCCTGTACCTGTATCTATCAGCGTCGGATGAGGCAGTGAGCTCTATCCTCATTTGGATAAGAGGGAACAATCAGCAAAGGCCTGTCTACTATATCATCAAAGTACTCCATGATGCCAAAATAAGGTATCCCAAGATGCAAAAGCTTGTTTACTCCCTGATCATGGCAGCCAAGCAACTACGGCCTTACTTTCAAGCATATTCAATTATAGTCTTGACTGATCAACCTCTTAAGGCGATCCTTAGAAGTCTCGATACTTCGGGGAAACTTGCCAAGTGGGCCATCAAGCTTAGCAAATACGACATTTCCTTCCAGCCTCAATCATCCATGAAGGCTCAAGTGATCGCCGACTTCATAGCAGAGTATACCTGGAGATAGGAAACACCTCTGCAAATAGCCGACACACCTGAGGATGACATTGTTGAAGAATCAAAACCCACCTAGACACTCCATGTAGACGGGGCATCTAACCTTGCTGGTTACAGAGTAGGCTTAATCCTGGCCGACCTCGATGGGCAAAGCCTGGAATATACCCTACATTTCGCATTCCAGGTATCAAACAACTAGGTAGAATATGAAGCCCTCCTTGTAGGACTGAGGATAGCCGATGAGCTGGGCATCGGTCAGATCAGGGCCTTCTCCGATTCCCAACTGGTGGTGAACTAGGTAAAGGGCGAATTCGAGGCAAGAGATCTGACCCTAGCCAAATACTTGAGCAAGGTACAAAGCCTCGTGACTCGACTTAAATCTTTTGAGATTTTTCATATACCTCAAATGCAGAATTCTCGGGCAGACACCTTGTCACAGTTGGCCACTGCCGTCACCAACTCCTTCGACCGGACCTACGTGGAGTACCTACAATGTCCAAGCATTGTTGAAGAGATAGCTGGAATCTAACAAGTAGAGCGAGAAGCCTCTTGAATGGACCCCATCCTTGCATTCCTCATCGAAGGAACTCTACCGGAAGACAAGACCAAAGCCAAGCATGTGCGCTGGATGGTCTCAAAGTATGTCATCCTCGATGGAACTCTCTACAAATGGTCATTCATGCAACCATTACTGAAGTGCCTGGGGCCGTCGGATGCCAATTATGCACTCAGAGAGGTGCATGAGGGCATATGTGGCGACCACTTGGGAGGTAGGTCCTTGACCTACAAGATCATCCGATAAGGCTACTACTAGCCGACCATCCAGAAGGATGCATCGAACTTTGTCAAAATGTGCAACGCATGCCAGAGGTACTCCAACATTCAAAGATGACCAGCTAGTCAGCTAACCCCGCTGACCACCCCCTGGCCATTCGCATAATGGGGAATGGACATCCTTGGGCCATTCTCGCCAGTGTTAAGACAACGGAAGTTCTTGATTGTAGCCATCGACTGCTTTACCAAATGGATGGAAGCTGAGCCGCTGGCATAAATCACAGAAACCAAGATGCAAAACTTCATCCAGAACTACATTATCTTTCGGTTCAGCATACCACAAGCAATCATCACCGATAATAGAAGACAGTTCGACAACCCAAAATTTTGGGACTTCTGCCAGTAGTACCATATTTCCCACCAACTAACATCAGTTGGACATCCCCAATCCAATGGAGAAGCTAAAATCACCAATCGGACGATTCTGCATGGGTTGAAGACCTGACTGAATGATGCCAAGAAACTCTGGGTAGAAGAACTTCATTCGGTGCTCTGGGCCTATCGGACTACCTCCCGAACAGTGACTGGAGAAACTCCATTCAATCTCACCTACGGGAGTGAGGCAGTCATACCGGTGGAAGTCTCTCTACAATCCTTCCAGATCGATCATTTTACTAAACTAGCCAACTTCGACCGGAGAAGGATTGACCTTGACTCGCTCGAAGAAACCCAACTCCAAGCTGACTTGAAGATGGCGACATACCTCCAAAGGATGGCCAAATATTACAACTCTCGAGTCAAGGCTCGAAGCGTCCGGGTTGGAGACTTGGTTCTGCAGAGGACAGAGATATCCAGGATGACTGAACAAGAAAAGCTCTCCGCCAACTAGGAAGGCCCCTATCGGGTGGTTGAAGTGATCCGAGTCAAAACTTACCGACTCGAGCATCTGGATGGATGATAAGTGGCGCATCCTTGGAATGTAGATAACCTCGGCAAATATTATTAATAAAGGCCATAATTTATTCTACGAAAAAGTCCGACCTTGCTCGGCAAAGGCTCTAGGGCAGCCCATTCAAAGTCTGACCCCGCTTAGCAAAGGCTCTAAGGCAGCCCACTCCAAGTCCGACCTCGCTCGGCAAAGGCTCTAGGGTAGCCCACTCAAAGTCCGACCTCGCTCGGCAAAGGCTCTAGGGCAGCCCACTCCAAGTCCGACCTCACTCAGCAAAGGCTTTAAGGCAACCCACTCCAAGTCTGACCCCGCTCGGCAAAGGCTCTAGGGCAGCCCACTCAAAGTCCGACCTCGCTCGGTAAAGGCTCTAGGGCAGCCCACTCCAAGTCCAACCTCGCTCGGCAAAGGCTCTAGGACAGCCCACTCAAAGTCCGACCTCACTCGGCAAAGGCTCTAGGGCAGCCCACTCAAAGTCCGACCCCGCTCGGCAAAGACTCTAGGGCAGCCCACTCAAAGTCCGACCCCACTTGGCAAAGGCTCTAGGGTAGCCCACTCAAAGTCCGATCTCGCTCGACGTAGGCTCTAGGGCAGCCCACTCAAAGTCCGACCCCGCTCGGTAAAGGCTATAGGGCAGCCCACTTAAAGTCTAACCTCGCTTGACAAAGGCTCTAGGACAGCCCACTCAAAGTTCGACCCTGCTCGACAAAGGCTCTAGGGCAGCCCACTCAAAGTCTGACCTCACTCGGCAAAGGCTTTAGGGCAGCACACTCAAAGTCCGACCCCGCTCGAAAAAGGCTCTAGGACAGCCCACTCAAAGTCCGACCCCGCTCGACAAAGGCTCTAGGGCAGCCCACTCAAAGTCCGACCTCGCTCGGCAAAGGCTCTAGTGTAACCCACTAAAAGTCCAACCTGGATCGGAAAGTACTACTTGAAGTCCCTAGATACTTGAGGGATTTCCCCATAAATGGCTAAGTTCAAAATTTTCTTAGAAATATTTCTGAAAGAAATGAGTTCGGACTAAACCAACCTCTCGACACTTAGATATATTTTTAAAAGAAATGAGTTCGACCCAGGCTGACCGCTCCACATTCAGAAAAATAAACACTTAAGACACATATCAAAAGAACAAGTCATTTTATTCCTTGACAAAAGATTTTTACAAAAGCAGGCAGACTTTTACAAATATTCCTAAGTCTAGCCGTATGGGTACATAGGGGGACTGACTAGAGGAACTTCGGCTTCAGCCTCCTGCGCCACATCCGAAGTCCCGACCGAAGCATCCATCGGTCCCATATCAGCAGTAGCTTGGATGTCGGCTCTGATGTCGGTCGGGCCCCTTGCCTCTCCTGCGGCGGCAACAGATTGGGCATCAGCCCCGATGTCAGTCGGGCCTGCTTCTTCTTCCACTGGCTGTGTCAGTTGTAGGGCAGACAGGTCAAGCTCTGGGAAGGCCTCGGCTACCTTCTTCAAGCAGTCATCATAGCCGTACTCATAGCTTGCTGCTCTGGCCTCCTCCATCTCCTCCTCGAAGCTAGTGGAAGCCTTGTACTCTGCCATGGTGTTATTGACCTGCTCCGCTGCCAGCTCTTTGGCCTCCTTCAGTAGGGCCATGTATTTTGCCGTCACAGCTTGGTGGAATTAAGAGTTCCTCTCAGTATTGGCAGACCACTCCTCCTCCTCGCTCAGCCGATGGATTAAAGAGCTTACCTTTGCCTTCTTCTTCTTCAATCTGGCCTCCCGGTCGGCCAGTTGGACCTGTAGGTCTTCTACCTGCTTCTTCAGGGATTCAGCTTCGGCCTGACTGGCCGACAGCCTTTCTTTCATGGCCTTTCACGATGCCTCCATCACCGCTCTGGCCGTCTCCAACCCCTTGACCTTCTTGGCCGAGGTCTCTGTCACAAAAGCATCTCGCCGAGACCCTCATCCATTAACGAGATCTCATAGAGAAGCTGCAAACAACAAAATAGTGTTAGTCACATACAAGGAATGAGGAGAAGAGGATAGAAGTTGGAGGGCTAATGACTTACCCTCATCAGGTTGAGGTAGGAGCTCTTCGCTACCTCATTCAGATTCCACCGACTCAACTCTTCATAGTCAGCTTCCGTGATCGCCCCCTTGAGCAAGTCCTTAGCCTACTCGGGGTCATGGAGAGCATGCCAGCACTGGAATGTTTCATAGCTGACTTCGCTGGCCTTCACCCCTTTGGCCACAATCTTCCCCTTGTCTGCTGGGTGAACCGCCTTTGTTAGCTCAGTTGATGATGGGGCTGAGGCTGTCCTCACTTCGGCTGGCTCAGACGGTGCTTGCTTCGATCGGGCGGCTGACTCCCTGGCGATGGGCAAAGGTCCTGGCCCTTTTACTGCCAACCTTTCTGATAGAGGCACGTTATCCTCTTCGGAGTCTGACGCCACTATGATTGCGGACCACTCCTCCACCCGCTGTTTCTTTTCCTTGTCCATGTCGGCTCCACGGACTGGGCGACCCTCTTCCTTGCCGCCCGCTTTGCTACCTTTACTCTGTCAGGTTTCATCTTTTATCCTGTTACAAGGACAAAACCAAAGTAAAGAAAGCCCATGGAACTAAAAGAAGACCGACAGTAGCGGCTTCTATCCTACCTAAACATCCATGGCAACTGATTCTGGCCAACTGGAGGCTGTCCTCCCAAAGCAACTCATATAGGTGATGCCGACCGCCTCCATCCTATTGAAGTCTGCCTGGTCGGTCATTAGCACTGCCCTCCCTTCGTTGGCCGTCAGCCTTGGTTCCCCCCAAGACAGAGCAAAACCCCAAGGCTAAAGACTGTCCACGAAAAAGAATCTGGATTTCCATCCATGGATGGCCGACGGAAGAGCCCCCAGTATCTTCCATCCAGGGCGAGGGCTAAACATCCACCACTCTTGGCTCCTAAAGTCTTTCTTCAGGATGAAGAAGTTGGTGAAGAGGGAAGTCCTAGGCTCGACTCCGGCTCTCCAGCATAGAACCATGAAGCAGCTGATCGCCCGAATGCTATTCGGGGTCAGCTGTGTAGGGAAGATCCTATACAGGTTAAAGACCTCTACAAAGAAATCACACAGGGGGAACCTAAGTGCTGCCTTAAGGTGATCCTCATATATCGGAAGGGCTCCCGGACTCAGTGGCCCGGTCACCCTTCCTTCCCGATTCAGGACAGAGAGGTGCAAGGTAGAAGGAATGTTATACCTAACCCTAAGAGCCTCTACCCTCTCCCATGTCATCTCAGACCGGACTTCGCTGGGGCCTAACTCCTTCTCCCTACGGCTAGAACTCCGGCTACCGGAGGCCATTACTATAGAGTTTGAAGAAGAGGGGACTAACCTAAGAGTTGGTTTCCTAAGGGGACAATGACAGCGAAAGGAGCCACTCTATCTCTTCGAACGCGAATGCAACAGGGAACTCCACCCAGAAACTCGGCACCTCCTTTTATAGCCATTGAGAGAGTTGGTTCCCACCGTCCCTCGACCCTCATGACCCAAACACCAGGCGATAGACTCCCCACGTGATGGAAGCTGATACGATGCAAGAAAGCACATTCAAGCCGTGATCCGCATGATCGCCAGATCAGTGATGGAGAGTTTGCCTCTAGTATGACGCCGATCGTCCAGATGTTGCCACGTCACTCAACTCACTTCCGAAGCTCGATGACCAAGTGGGCCAGGCTGGCCCTTCATCATTGTGCCCCTTTGCATTAACTACCACTCCCCCGCCTCTAATGCAGGGTCGACACCTATCCCGGGCATAAATCTTTGAAGATTGGAAATGACCAGACGCAGCACACCTGATCAGATCCGCAATCATTTCAAGGACGGGTGCATTCAATGTAAGGATGATGCTCTCACCCTTCGAAGTCAAAAGCCCTCCCGAAGGCTAATAGTAGGGGGCAACTATTATACCCAATCAGCTTTTCTCTGAACCGGACCAAAGATCTGACCGACCCACTTGAGGATCGACTGACCCACTCGAGATCCGACTGACCCACTAGAGGTCCTGCCAACCCACTCGAGGTTCGACCAACCCGTTTGAGGTCCGACAGACCTGCTTCAACCGGGTCCATACTAATCAGAAGGCTCCAGAAGCCCCTTCCAGCTGGTACCAGAATTCTGTTACAACAGATCCCATGACACAGCCATGTCCCAGTGCCACCTGGTCACCACCCTGATTCTCCTAGGGGCAGATCGGATATTTCCAGCCTAGCCCCTAATAGATTCTGGTAGTGTTCCGCGCCTATATAAGGTAAATGGGGGACTTCGAGCAGTAAGGACACTTTTCCTTCTCCATGAGCGATCTTTTTTTGAATCCTCTGTTCTATTGCTCTAAGGCTCCCACTAACTTAGCCATCGGAGTGTCCCCCGTCAGAACACCACCGGCCTGTGAAATTTCTTTGCAGGAACCGGGGGAGGCATGCTCTAGCCAGGCCTAGAGAACCTGGTCTGGGAGATTCAGCAGCAACAGGTAGTATCCTTAATCATTTATTTTACTTGAGGATGAGTAAGATTTAAGTTGGGGGGAGTGATAAGTGCATAAAAATTAGTAATAAGTACATCAATTTATTAATCAAATTTATTTTATTTCATTAAAATTAATATTTTTATGTAGTGTTTTAACAAAAGAATCTCGTCAATGCAAAGAGCGAGATTTATGGGATCCAACGGCGTGAACCGCATACAATTTGGACTTCAATTGAGCCGGGAAATTAGTTTTGAAGTTATTATTAAAGAATCTGCATGGAAATTGATGCAGTTGGTCCATAGTGAGCCAGCCAATGGTCCACAAAGAAGCAGCCGGTCCATATCCTCCATTGCCACTGGTCCACAACCCCTGCCCATGGACCACAGGCCAAACCAAGTCGTGTTCTCGCTGGAGAAGTTGCCGGAGCTCTTTCCCACACTATCGGGACCCTTCTTGCTAGAGAACCTTCCCATGCCAGCAAAATCCAAGAAATAAAAGCCTGGGTTGTCTTCTTATCTTGGCTGCCTCTTCATCAAGCTGCTGCCCCTCCCTATTGCAAGTCCCTGCAATCCGCCGGCACCTTCACCATGTCCATCTTCACTGTACCAAGTTGCTGCTGCTACCTTAATCCATGGAGAAGATGTCGAGAACCTTCTTACCATCGAAAAAACCCATCTAAGCATCATCTTCTCCACCATGTTCGCTGCTCCTCATGTCGTCGCCATGCTATGTCGGTCATCTTCTTTCCACGAGTCCATTGTGCCAAACACCAAGTTGCTGTTCACTGTCGTCTTCCCAAGCTTGCAGCTACCGCTCATCCCTTCATTGTGTGCTGCCACCGACTAGATTTTCATCGCCGCATCCAGTTGTTGGGATAAAAGATGTCTGAAAGAATTAGAAGGAAGATATCAACCGCAACTCTACGGGATAACATCGAAGAAGGGGTGGTTGTGTTGGTTACGGGAATGAGATAGAGAACCTGAAGAAACTGATACCACAGTCTAATGCGGATTTCCCATGCATTTCTTCCCTTTAAATATGAGAGACTTCGGGGACGCTGGGAGAGTTTTTTTTCCGAGCTTTATTTTTTTCCTCCGAGGGGTTAGAGCACCCGAGAGCATTCTTAGCCTAAGAGTTTTATTTGTTCCCACTCTAAGCTTCCTTAATAACTTAGAAAAAACTATTATTTTTTTATGAATAATTATTTTATTTTAGCAATAAAGTTTTACTATTATTATTTTTATTCTTGTCATTTTAATTTCTACTCTAGGACTAGTTTAATTTATTGAAGTTTTATTACTGTCATTTAAATATTTGCAAATAGGTTAGTTTAATTCCTGCAACTTAATTTCTGCAAATAGAATAGTTTAATTTCTGCAACTTTAATTTCTTGCAATTTACATTTTAGTAAGTATAATAGAATTGATTTTAAAATTTATTTTTAAATAATTTTTAAAATTTTTATTTTAATCATGTCTGGCTAAGCAAATGCTTGTGGGGTTGGCGATAAAGCTAGATCAAGATTAGAAACCATTTTCTTAAGACTTATTTTCTTAGGCTTTTAATGTTTTAAGAGTTTTTCTTTCTTTTTAACCTCTTAGCTAAGAGACTTGATGAGCTATTGTTGGATTTCATCCCCTTCATAGTTCATACTTAATTTGGTGCAAGAGGAGAAATAGATAGAAGACTTAATATTTTTGAATCCCTTTTTCTTCTTTTTGTTGAAACGTTGATAGAGTATTATTAGGATCCTTTCATACTCTATAATTGGCAAACACAAGAAAGAGAACGGATGATATGAAGTAATCTTAGAAAAGTTTTCGAAATCATTGGTCTAGTGGATTCAAAAGCCCTAGATCTTTAAATTACTTATTTCATTGATTTAATTACTTTTGCTTGTTCTCGTCGGCTTATCTAGGTGAGGGTTTGAATACAGTTCGAACACAAATTCTTCATGGGATCGACCCGTACTTGTTGGACATGCTACCCTGCACACTATGCGCTTGCAGTTGCAGTACAACTTAAAGTTCACATCAGTAAATGATAAGCGAAGATACATTTATCCTTTACAAGCTAGCTCTAAAATATTAAGTTAGCCATCACAAACACAAGTGCTATAAATCTTTGGATGAATTCTAAGGAAGTTTTTAATTATGCTGACTACAAAGTTTATTTCTAAAACTCAATACTTAGTGCTACCAGCTAAACTCTTTTAATTTTAATCCTAGGTCTACTTTTGTAAAGGAGCATCTTAATGACACATGGTAATAAATTAATACTTATATTTTTATTGCATTGCTAAGGGACTAGCAATAAATAAGTTAGGGGATGTGATAAATTTATTAAATATCCCAATTTAAGCATTAAAATATATATTAATTAATCTTTATTTCTTAAGAATTGATACTTTTACTATTATTTTGTAGAAAAGAATTTTATAGATAGAAGAGCTCCATCTATAGAATCCAAGAAATCAAATGGCACTGAAATCAAAGTTCAGATAGGTCCAAAATCATGGAAAAACTAATATAATCAAGTTTGGCATAGATTTTAAAGCACCGGTCTATCATGGATCGGGCGCTCGGTCTACATATCTCTTCCATGGACTGACCCTGGTTTTGAGCCACAATGCCTCCTTCCACCTTCTCATCAGCCCAAGATGCCTTCACACAGTCATCCTACCATTGCCTGTCGTCCTTTCTTTCTAGCACTACCACTGGTCACCACTAGACATTACAGCCGCCTTTGCTTATCGCTGGCCATCGTCCCCATCCATGGTCCACCATTGTTGCCACATTTTGAGCTCTCAGGTCATCACCTCCTTCTTGCGATCATCTTCTCCACCTTCTCCCTGGCCCGATCCACCATTACTGCCTTCACCCAAGACATCACCATGCATCTTGTTGGAGCCACCACATAGCCCATCATCGACACCACTACCTGCCACTACGGCCGCCTTCTTCCTCCACCACAAGTTGCCATTATCATCCTGGCTGTCCTCTTCCCCTTCATCATTATTGTCATTGTTTCCTCACCGCTGGCCATCCTCTCTACCTCCCACGCTACTCCTCGTCACGACTATCACCTCTTCTCCATCATAGCCATCTCCTCTTTGGTTTTGATCCACTCATCGCTCCTCACTTTCCCGAGCTACCAACTATCTTCCTCTTCCCAGTCAGGTGTTGGCTCTCTTTCATCGAGTAGTTGGGTGGCATCCAGGTTAGAGGAAGTAAAGGACTCTGATTGAATCTTGGCCAGTGAAAGTGCAATCCAGCCTTCGTGATGATGCAATTCTAATTCAAACCTAACTAGGGATTGTATGCAATGGTTTTGGGCATAATATCAAGCATTTGATCACAATTTAATGGCACAATTTCTTCCAAGACTTCAAATACCAATTGGATGTAGATTAAAGGCCAAATTAGACTAGAATTTAGCTATGTAGAGCTCTATAAAAAGAGGACCAGGGAAGGCATGAAGAGAAAGCAAAACCAGGGAGAACCAACCAGTAGCCATCTTTGTTGCCCAGGTGGCTTTCCCAAGAGGGGGGTGAATTGAAAATTTAAAAAGTTTAAGCAATTATGGGCTCTTTGAAAATTCCTTGAAGTGTTAAGTGCTGTGATTGAGATAATTAAAAGCAGAAGCAAGATATAAAAAGAATGTACAACACAAACACAGGAAATTTTATAGTTGTTCAGAGCAATCCAACTCCTACATCCACTACCCAAGATTACTACTTGGGATTTCGACTATATCCCCTACTAGAATATGGTCGGATTGTTTTAACAGGCTCACAATCCAAACTTCTATACTTTGGTTTTTAAATTGGGCTCACCAAAGAAACCCAACACTTGGTTTTAACAGCAATCCAACACCTGGTTTTAACACAGGCCAACCAAGAACCTATTTGATTTTTAAACCGGGCTCACCAATAACCCAACAATTTGAAAAGAATTATAAAAAGAAAGCAACAGAATGACAAACAAATTTTGTCGAATGGTTACTGATGCAGCTCAAGAGAAGCCCAATTAATTGCACTTCAATGCACTTGGTTGGCTTCTTCAACTTCTTCAATAAATACTTCAAGCTTCATATATGAGTTGGTGAAGACTTGAAGATTATCTTGAATGATCTTCAGTGCTCTCTTGCTCACAAGCTCAAGTAAGCATTAAATATTCATTCCTTGCTTTTAAAAGTAGTTCAAATTTCTTAAATATATAGTCTTGTACTTTTTTCAGATGATTTTAGTCATTATAGAATGTTGGGATGTGACATTTGACCATTGGAGCACTTTTTGGATTCAAATTTCAAGTTCTGGAACTAGCCGTTATAGGCCTGAAATCGATCTTTGAGTCGACTCGGATCTACTCGAGTCGGCTCGAATCCACAGATTAGTTTTGGTCCAGTCAACTCTCTTCAATTGAGTCAGCTAGGTTTCTTAGTAGCTTGATTCCTTACTCTAGAAGAGTTGACTCCCCTTACTTTGAGTCGGCTCGGATTCACAGGCATTCAGAAATCCAGTCTGGAAGAGTCGACTCTTTCTCATTAGAGTTGGCTCGATTGGCTGTTCACTCGGTACTCTTTTTCTGGACTCTGGAGGAATCGGCTTAAACTTCTGAAGGATCGACTTGGATGTCTGACTAAACGATAGAGTCAGCTCAGACTTCCTTTGGGTCGGCTCGCTTGTCTGATTCAGGAAATGGTATTCTGGACGAGTCAGCTCGGGACTCTTAGAGTCAGCTCGGATATTTATGTGCCAGAAATCTTCATGTGTGTCATGTGCTAGAGTCGGCTCTCTTCTCTTCGAGTCAGCTCGAATGAATTCCTCAGTGAATTATCAATTTTTCTCTAGAAATCATCCAGCAAGGCTTCAAAGTCTTAAGATGCCTTCAAACTCTTCTAACCAGTCTTTTCTAGGAAACGTTGAGCTGACACACATCTAGAAGTAACCCATTTTTATGATTTTTACTTAACTTTTTCTTTGGGATTTTCTTTTCATGAATCACTTACAACACAACTCATTTCCAAAACTAAGGATGTAGGAGTTGTAATTAAACAATGAAATCATCCTACATAAACTTATAAAATACTTGAAGAGTTGTTAGTAAAACAAATGCATGCTCCAATATTTGGTTATCATCAAAATCACTTATGGGGTCAACAATCTCTCCCTTTTAGATGATGACAAAATACTGGATATGAAAAAGTTCTTTACAATTACATGTATAGCTGAATTTGAAAGTGAGCATTAACATGTATCAAAGCTAATTGTATTTGCAAGTAAGTATCAGAGCTTTTTATGAAAAAAAGACTATACAGTATCAGTGCTTTTATATGTATCATAGTATTAAGGCTAGCACTTTCACAAAGTATCTGAGCTATTAATGTATGCAAAGTATCAAAGCTCAATTTTGCAAAGTATCAAAAATGTATCAGAGTTAAAGAGTATCAGAGTTAAAGCTTTAAGATCTTCAAGATAAGTTTGCAAGTTTTGAGAGCATGGAGCAATTTTGAACTAAAACTATTTAGATTCAACAATTTTTCTCCCCCTTACTTATATATGCAATTTCACATTTTTAATCACATTCTCCCCCTTTTTCTTTCATATTTATTCTCACTTTTTCTTTCTTTCTTTTTCATGCTACTTTTTCATGTAATTCTAAACATTCTCCCCCTTTTTATCAACAATCAAAAAGGTGTTTAATTGATTTTTCAAAGATCAATTTTATAACAGAAAGAAAAAGTTGTTAATGTTTGTTTGAGATAATTTCACTTTCTCTTCTCAACTTTGATTTTCTAATTAAAATTCATTTTGAGAGTATTGCACAAGTTGAATTCATACACAAAAGATATGCCAAAAATGTTTCATTTCATTCATAAAATTTTCATTACAAATTACGAAAGATTAAGATAAAAAGTCTATTCACTATCACTAGGTATATCTATCTTAGTACTAGTGGATGGCCCAAAAGATGGTACAAAAGATGGCCCAAAAGATGGTACAAAAGATGGTCCAAAAGATGGCATTGAGGCTATTGGGTCCACATACTGTGGCTCAGAATCCTGGGGCCTAAGATGAGGAGCTGGCTGCGTAGGGTGTGGAGTAGAGGTAGGTCCAGGTTGAGGTGTAGGTTGAGGTGTAGGTACAGGCCGAGGTCTAGGAGAGACAAATGCTGCAATGACAGTGGTGGAAAGCTGATTAAGTTGAAATTGAACTGTATCCATTTCTTCATAAAGCTTCTTCACCTCAGTGTTCAGTGCAATTAGTTCAGCAGCTTGGGCATTCGCAAATGCTTTAGTAGAACCTCTAAGTCTGCCAAACTCAGACCTAAGGATCCCTATGCCCTTGGTGTAGTCCACCTCCATTCTTTTTCCTTCTTCCATGCCACCCATTTTGAAATTTACTTCTTTTAACTTAGCCCTGAATTCTTCAATACTTTTATCCATAGAATTTTTAATAGCTTCAGTAGCTGACCTGATAGAGTCTGATAGGAGCTGTGTGTCAAGCTGAGAGGCAGGTCTAGATGACTCAAGTGAGTCAACCCTGGTGCGTAGCTCTTTGATCTCAGTGTTGAGCAGGTCTAGTCTAGTGTCCACTGACTGGCGAAGCTCGCCAAACATAATAGTCAAGGAGCAGGTCAGTGTATCAGTCAATCCTTTCATCTGCATTATCATAATATAAGGCAAATTTAATGCCTCCCTCTCAATGATATGTTCAATGAAGCATAAGTCTTTCTCGCTGACCCAATCAAATCTTCCTGTCCACTGAAAAAGATTCGATTGATAAAATTATGGAGCAGTCTCATCTCCAGTGATAGTGTATTTGCCATTGTTACAGCCGTGACAGTGACGTGGCCAGGCTCAGATACCGCCGAATACGATCGAGCCACGTGGAGGTTTCTCCGGCCGAGTCAGCGCCACGTCTTCAAGACCAGGTTCGGTAAGACTACAGCGCCCGGCAATTTTCTAAGGCAAACCGCCCTCGCCGAGGTCGAGCTCGGATCGGAGTTCCTCTACCACCTCGATGGCGCCCAAGCCCGGAGGGGTCTGCCTAAGTGAGGTCGGCCAAAGCCAGGGGACCTCCTGCCACCTCGCCAGGTGTCCACCTAGGAGGGGTCCGCCTGGGCCGAGGTCGGCCGACCCTTCGTCCCTTTGCCAGGTGGCCTCCCGGAGACGGGCCCACCTCGGCCAAGGCCAGGCGACCTCCTGCCACCTTGCCAGGTGTCCACCCAGGAGGGGTCCACCTAGGCCGAGGTCGGCTGGTCCTTCGCCCCTTTGCCAGGTGGCCTCCCGGAGACGGGTCCACCTCGGCCGAGGCCAGGCGACCTCCTGCCACCTCGCCAGGTGTCCACCCAGGAGGGGTCCACCTAGGCCGAGGTCGGCTGGTCCTTCACCCCTTTGCCAGGTGGCCTCCCGGAGACGGGTCCACCTCGACCGAGGCCAGGCGACCTCCTGCCACCTCGCCAGGTGTCCACCCAGGAGGGGTCCACCTAGGCCAAGGTCGGCTGGTCCTTCGCCCCTTTGCCAGGTGGCCTCCCGGAGACGGGTCCACCTCGGTCGAGGCCAGGAGACCTCCTGCCACCTCGCCAGGTGTCCACCCAGGAGGGGTCCACCTAGGCCAAGGTCGGCTGGTCCTTCGCCCCTTTGCCAGGTGGCCTCCCGGAGACGGGTCCACCTCGACCGAGGCCAGGCGACCTCCTGCCACCTCGCCAGGTGTCCACCCAGGAGGGGTCTACCTAGGTCGAGGTCGGCTGGTCCTTCGCTCTTCGCCAGGTGGCCCCCGGAGACGGGTCCACCTCGGCCGAGGTCAGGCCGCCCGTACGGAGAAGGTCTCAGGGAAGAGGCGCGGGCCCCGAGGCCATCCCTCGGGCCGTACAAATCCCAGACGGTGCCCCGTACGGAGGGCGGCGGCACGTGGAACATCACTTGCATCGGCCCGACAAGTTCCACAGCCGAGGGGACGATTCTGACAGAACAGGCCCTATAGATGGATGGCGCCCATGCTTGGAAAAGAGAACGCTCTCGCTGGGCCCGAGGCCTGACCGGCCGCCTTACCAGCGCCGCCCTCCCTTTTTCTCTTCTGCCTTTGCCTTTTCCCTGCTGGGCTCGGCGGACGAGGTCGGAAAGCCGCCTGGCCCCCCTTCACCGAAAAGGGAAAAGAGAAGAGGAAGGGGGAGGGGAGTCTCCCAGGAGGAAAAGACAAGCGCACGACGAAAGGAGATAAAGAGGGAGGAATCTGGGGACGACAAGGTAAGCAAAACAAGCCTGGGGACAAAGGAGAAGTAGTGGCAAAAGGCCTCGCTCCGGAGAGTGAAAAACCAGAGATCCCGAGAGGGAATCACTGGGCGTGAGCTCGGCAAGGAGGCCCGGCCGAGATTCTGGTCCCCAGAGCATCTCTCTCACCCGTAAACTCTTTAAGTCTGGAACCCTTTCGGGGGTCCGCCTGGAGAGTCTGTTCCTTCTCGTCGTCTACTGACTTGACCGTCGGAGCTCCCTATTCGAGATCCCCGACCAGGATCTTCTAATCCCTTTTTTGCAGGTTAGCCACAGCCAGGGAGGCTCCTTCGCCAGGCGGTCAAGAGGGATCGGCGGATCCGTGGCACGGGCATGACAACGGGAGCGGCAATAGATTGGCACGCCAGGTAGGGGGGCAGGACACCAAACCCGAGCGGGGGCCAGCTTTCTGCAGGTGTCGCGCTCTCTGACGATGGTGGTCACTCGTGGCCGCGAGGCATCCACCAGCCGCATGGGGGAGGTTCACTCCCCTCCAGGGGCCCGCAGCCCAGAGAGGGAGCTTCCGGCTCCCTCTCCTCTTCCACCACAGCCTATCCCAATGGACGGACCCCTTGCGGCTGTCATCCAGCAGCTGCAGACCTTGACCTTGGTGGTCCGGCAGCTTCAACATCAGCAGCGGTCCCTGGCGACGCAGCCGCAGCCAGGGACCCCCGCGGCCCGAGCCGCGGGGTAGCGTGGGAGCCTGCGCTCCATCCAGGGCAGGCCATCCCATCCGAGGGCCGTCTCCAACCCCCGGGGGAGCCACCAAGCTCCCGCAAAAAGAAACTACTCCGGTTCGGAGGATCGCGAGAGTCGATCCCCGGCCGACGAGGCCGAAACGGCGCATCGCAGCAAGCGACGCCGAGGCCTGACTTCGTGCCGAGACCGATCGGCGCCCCCTTCACCAGTAGCCTCGGTGGAAGACTCCACCGACGAAGCCATCAAGCGCTAGGCCGAGAGGCGCCTGGAGGAGCATGAGCGCAAGCTGGCGGAGTTCGCCCACCGATTTGCCGACCTGCAGAACTCGTCGGCAGACCCGGCGGGCTACGACTCCCACCCCCCTTTCTCTGAAGAAATCCAGGCGGAACCGATCCCGAAACGGTTCCGCATGCCGCAGGTGGATCCCTACGACGGGACCACCGACCCCCTGGACCATTTGGAGAGCTATAAAGCTCTCATGAGGGTCCAGGGTGCCACCGATGCTCTTCTGTGCATTGCCTTCCCGGCAACCCTCCGGAAGGCCGCTCGAGTCTGGTTCACCCGCCTCGAGCTCGGATCCATTTGCTCCTTCCATCGCTGGAAGGAAGGTTCGTGGCACACTTCGACGCTTGTCGAAAGGTGCCGAGAGAGGTGGACAGCCTCTTCTCCATCCGCCAGCAGGACTAGGAGCTGCTCCGAGACTACATCACCCGGTTCAAAACCGCAGCTCTGGAGATCTATAGCTTGGACGAGCCCGTCGCCATGCTGGCTTTGAAGCACGGGCTCAAGACGTCCCGCCTAACCTACTCCCTGGACAAGAAGCCGCCCAAGACGTACTCCGAGCTCCTCCTCCGCGCCCACAAGTATATCCGAGCGGAGGAGGCCGACCGCACCCGTCGAGAGTTGGACGGGAAGACTCCGAAGAGGCCGCCCCCGAGAGAAACCCCGGGAGTTCAGAAGCCCGGGCCGTCTGCCGACCCTCGCCCGAATCCAAGGCCGAGGGGCGAGGCCACTCCCGAGCGGAGGTACACCCCTCTCCTCGCACCTCGGACGAAGATCCTCATGGAAATCGAGGGCGAGCGCTACCTCCGTCGACCTCCTCCTCAGAACCCGAGAGCCGTCCGAGACAAATCGAAGTACTGCCAGTTCCACCGCGAGCACGGGCACGACACAGAGGAGTGTCGCCACCTGAAGCGAGAGATCGAGGAGCTGATTAAGAGGGGTTACCTCAGGAAGTTCGTCAAGAATGAGGCCCCCTCTGAAAGGCAGCCGCTCGCGACCTTGCCGCCCGTCCCTGCGATTGACAACTGCCCAACGGAGAAGCCCGTGGGCATGATCTCGCGCGGGTTTGGTCGAGCGATGAAGAGAGCCCGGGAAGTCGGGAACCCGAAGAATGTAATCCCCCCCAAGGGGGGGAAGCTAATGACAATGTAAACAACGATGCCGTGGTGGTCGAGATGACCATCGCGAAGCATCCTGTACATCGAATCATGGTGGATAGTGGAAGCTCGGCTGATGTACTTTTTTATGACGCTTTCTCTCGGATGAACTTGTCCCCCGATCAGCTGAAATCGGTGCACACCCCCCTGGTAGGTTTTACGGGGGACTCCGTGGGGGTCGAGGGGGAGATCACTCTCCCAGTCACCGCCGGATCCCCACCCCGGCAGGCGACCATCCTAATAACATTTACCGTCCTCAGGCTCCCCTCGCCTTACAACGCCATTCTCGGGCATCCCGGGCTCAACCAACTGGACGCCACCATCTCCACGAGAAGGTTGTTGGTACAGTTCCCCATGCCTTTCGGGCTCGGGGAGATGAAGGGGATGACCCAGCCAGTCCCGCTCTGCCTTCAGACATCCCGGGTGCCAGGGGCACGGAGCTCGCCCATGATATCGACGACCTCGATCTGAGAGAGAAGGAACCCAGGGGAGGGCCCGTAGAGCGCCTGCTGACTTTTTCCCTCGGTTCGGATCCCCTGAAGATGGTGCAAGTCGGGGCCCAGCTCCCTGAGGAAGAACGAACCCGCCTGCTGGAGTTCCTCCGCGCCAACACTGACGTGTTCGCCTGGTCAGCAGCTGACATGCCGGGCATCCCGCCCGAGGTCATCATGCACAGGCTAAATGTGGACCCAAATTGCCGCCCGGTCCGCCAGAAGAAGAGAAGCTTCGCCATGGAAAGGCAGAAGGCGATCAACGAGGAAGTGGAGAAGCTCCTCGCCGCCGGTTTTGTGCGGGAGCTCCAGTACCCCAGCTGGCTGGCAAACGTGGTCATGGTAAGAAAGAGTAGTGGTAAGTGGAGGATCTGTGTGGATTACACCGACCTCAACCGAGCTTGCCCAAAGGACAGCTTCCCTCTTCCAAAGATCGACCAGCTGGTCGACACCACCTCGGGGCATCGCCTCCTGTCGTTCATGGATGCCTTCTCCGGATACAACCAGATCCGAATGAGCCCGGAGGACGAAGAGCACACCGCCTTCATAACTGACCGCGGAACCTTTTGCTACAGGATGATGCCATTTGGCCTCAAGAACGCAGGGGCAACGTACCAGCGCCTGGTCAATAGAATTTTCAAAGACCAGATCGGCCGCAACATGCAGGTGTACGTGGACGACATGCTGGTAATGAGCAAACCCGAGTCGGACCACGTGGCTGACTTGGCGGAGACGTTCGGCAACCTCCGACGCCATCAGATGAAGCTGAACCCGGCGAAGTACGCCTTTGGCATCTCCGCCGGGAAATTCCTAGGATTTATGGTGACCCAAAAAGGAATCGAGGCCAACCCGGAGAAGGTCCAGGCCATCCTGGATATGGAGCAGCCCGCCTCCAAGAAGCAAGTGCAGCAACTAACCGGCCGAGTTGCGGCCCTCAGCCGTTTTATCTCCAGGTCGGCGGACCGCTGCCGTCCCTTCTTCAAGGTACTGAGGAAGATGAATGACTTTGCTTGGACCGAGGAATGCCAGCAGGCCTTCGAGGAGCTGAAGAAGACCCTCGCATCGCCACCATTGCTGTCCAGGCCCGAGGAGGGAGGGAGCTTATCCTCTATATAGCGGTTACCCCGGAAGCCGTCAGCTCAGTCTTGGTTCGAACCGACGGCCAGGGGGGCCAGCGGCCGGTGTACTATACCAGCAAACTTCTCCGTGACGCGAAGCTCAGGTATTCTCAGCCCGAGAAACTCGTTTTTGCGCTAATAGTGTCTGCCCAGCGTCTCAGGCCTTATTTCCAAGCGCACCCCATCGCTGTCCTAACGGATCAACCGCTGAAAGCAGTGCTCAGCCGACCCGATACCTCGGGACGATTGGCAAAGTGGGCACTGAAACTCAGCGAGTTCGACATTACATACATGCCGAGGTCGGCCATGAAGGCACAGGTGCTAGCCGACTTCTTGGTCGAATGTGCAGGCTTGGGCAAGGAGCCCGAGGAAGGCCCCTCAGGCCGGTCGATGGAGATAGGCACCGACGAGCCCGGAGAGAACGCCTGGATCCTCCATGTAGATGGAGCCTCAAACTCCGGCAGGAGCGGGGCTGGGCTCATCCTTGCCAACAGCAACGGGGTCGTCGCCGAATGCGTACTCCGTTTCCAATTCCCCGCAACAAATAACCAGGCGGAGTACGAAGCACTTCTTGCCGGACTGAGAGTCTCCCGCGAGCTGGGCGTAACCAACCTCAAGGCTTTCACTGATTCCCAGCTCGTGGCGGGGCAGGTGTCCGGGGAGTACGTCGCACACGACCACCAAATGGCGAAATACTTGGAGCTCGTCAAGGAGGGCGCATCCAGATTCTGACGCTTCAACATCTTCCATATTCCCCGCGGGGAGAACGCCCGCGTGGATGCACTCTCTCGACTGGCGACCCTGCCGGACACGATGCTGGGACGCGCCCATGTGGAGCACCTTGAGGTCCCAAGCCTCGAGGCACCGGTGGAGGTCCACCAGGTCGGCCATGAACCCAGCTGGATAGACAAGTACGCCGCATACATCACCAATGGCACCCTGCCGGAGGACCGCGAGGCGGCTCGCCTCATCAGGAAGAAGGCCGTATGGTTCGTCCTTATGGACGGGCAGTTGTATCGAAGATCCTACTCCTACCCCCTCCTCAAGTGCGTAGGACCCACGGAAGCCAAGCTTGTGCTCCAGGAGATTCACGAAGGTGTCTGCGGGAACCATATGGGGGGCAGGGCATTGGCATACAAGGCCCTCCGTCAGGGCTACTTCTGGGAGACGATGAAGGAAGACGCCGCCGACTTCGTGAAGAAGTGCGACCGGTGCCAACGTCACGCCACGGGGCAACGGCAGCCCTCCAACCCAATCTCCCAGCTCTCAGCCCCCTGGCCGTTCGCCCAGTGGGGGATGGACCTCTTGGGCCCATTCCCGCCGGCGTCTGGACAGCGGAAGTTCTTGATAGTGGCCATCGATTACTTCACGAAGTGGGTCGAGGCCGAACCCTTGGCGAGGATCACTAAAGCAAACGTCGCCAAGTTCTTTTGGAAGTCCATCGTCTGCCGCTTCGGCCTCCCCCACACCGTGGTCACTGACAACGGGCGCCAGTTCGACTGCCGGGAATTCGAAGAATTCTGCAGCGACCTCGGCATCAAGCATCCTTTACCTCGGTGGCGCACCCCCGGACCAATGGGGAGGCCGAAGTCACAAACAGGACCATCCTTCAGGGCCTCCGCACATGGCTGGACCAGGCCAAGGGCAGGTGGGCCGACGAGCTCCCCAGCGTCCTCTGGGCATACCACACCACCCCGAGGATGGCTACCGACGAAACCCCGTTCAACCTCATCTTCGGAGCCGAGGCAGTCATCCCGATCGAGCTCAGCCTACCCACACTACGTGTGGAGCAATATGACGAGACAGAAAACCCAGCCAGGATGATGCTCAACCTTGACCTTCTCGAGGAAACGAGGGACAAAGCCCGAATTCGAATGGCGGCGTACAGGCAACGCGTGGCCAGGTATTACAACTCCCGAGTGAGGCCGAAGGTTTTCCGTCCCGGAGACTTGGTCCTCCGGTGCGCTGAAGCTTCCCAGCCACGGGAATGCGGCAAGCTCTCGCCCAACTGGGAAGGCCCATATCAGGTGGCAGAGGCCCTCCCTCATGGCGCATACTACTTGGAGGAATTGGGAGGTGCCAGGTTCCCCCGGACGTGGAACGCCTCGAACCTGAGGATGTACTATCAGTAATGTAAGGTTCCTTGCTCCTGTAATAAAGTTCCCCCACTTCAAACACTCCCTTCTCACTTCGACGAGAAAGCCTACGGCATCGGGTTCAGTCCGGAGATCCTGGGCTTCGGCCTGGAAGGCGGCGCAGAACCCAGTTGCCCACGAAAGCCCGGAGAGCAGCTCAGCAAGCCGCGCAAGGCTTGAGAAAGCCTGCGGCATCGAGCTTAGTCCGGAGATCCTGGGCTTCGGCCTGGAAGGTGGCGCGGAACCCAGTTCGCCCACGCAAGCCCGGAGAACAGCTCAGCAAGCCGTGCAAGGCTTGAGAAAGCCTGCGGCATCGAGCTCAGTCCGGAGATCCTGGGCTTCGGCCTGGAAGGTGGTGCGGAACCCAGTTTGCCCATGCAAGCCCGGAGAACAGCTCAGCAAGCCGCGCAAGGCTTGAGAAAGCCTGCGGCATCGAGCTCAGTCCGGAGATCCTGGGCTTCGGCCTGGAAGGTGGCGCGGAACCCAGTTCGCCCCGCAAGCCCGGAGAACAGCTCAGCAAGCCGTGCAAGGCTTGAGAAAGCCTGCGGCATCGAGCTCAGTCCGGAGATCCTGGGCTTCGGCCTGGAAGGTGGCGCGGAACCCAGTTCGCCCATGTAAGCCCGGAGAACAGCTCAGCAAGCCGCGCAAGGCTTGAGAAAGCCTGCGGCATCGAGCTCAGTCCGGAGATCCTGGGCTTCGGCCTGGAAGGTGGCGCGGAACCCAGTTCGCCCATGCAAGCCCGGAGAACAGTTCAGCAAGCCACGCAAGGCTTGAGAAAGCCTGCGGCATCGAGCTCAATCCGGAGATCCTGGGCTTCGGCCTGGAAGGCGGTGCAGAAACCCTATCGCCTGTGCAAGTATGAAGGCGATCCCAAAGACGGGCCCGCTTAAGGCCTGCTCTGCCGCCACGCGATCCGGGAGGCCCCAACCTTCGATTTGAGCAATGGAAGGACCGGGCCTGCGATCGTTTCAGCATTCCATACCAACATCTCAAAAAAAAAAAAAAAAAAGAGAGGAGAACTCGAGGTTTTGTCAAACTAAAGCTTTCATTAATGCAAGTGGCCAGTACAAGCTGGGAGTCCCGACAGCCCGGGAGTCCCCAAAAAGAAAAAGGAAAAAGCACGACTACGACGACGAAAGCAGGTAAGAAGGCACCGGGCTCAGTGTGGTGCAGGGTCGGAGCCCTCTGCCGGGGGCGCAGGCGCTGCTTCCTCGACTTCGGCGGCGGCCGGCTCTTGGGGCTGCTCCGGAGCCACAGCTTCGCTAGTCGACGGCGCCGCAGGAGTTGCATCGGCCGCACCGGAGGCCCTGCTCTCGACTCCTTGCCTCCTGCCTCCGATCACCACTTCGCTAAGATCGAGCTCAGGGAAGAAGGCCCCCACCTTCTCCCGGCACATCCGGAACCCCTTCAGGAAGGAGTCCACGGCGGCCGCCCGGATCTCCAACGTGTACTCGTCGGAAGCCCGGAATTTCGGGACGGCCTCCTGCGCCTCCCGCTTCGCGGCCTCTAGGAGTCCGTTGATGTACGCACTCCGGTCCTTCGCCGCGCTCGCATCTCGCCGGGCCTCCTCCAGCTGGCGCTCCAGCCACTGGGAATGGGCCTGCAGGCGGGCCTTCTCCGCCGCGTCCTCTTCCGTACGGCGCTGGTAGGAGATCCTCTCCTCCGACAAGGAGGCCTCTAGCTCCTTGTTCCGTCCCTCGGAATGCGCCAGGTCGGACTGGAGGGCTTGGTTGTTGGCTCGCAGCTCGACCCCCTTTTCCATGAGGTCTTTGACGTCGGCCGCGAGCTTGCCAAGCTTCTTCTCCTTCTCGGCGTCCCTTTGTGCGTTCCCTACGAGGAAGTTCCTCAGTAGGAGAACATCATTCCCGATCTGCACCAACGAAAACAAACCAGGTCAGAAGAAAAGAAGTTAGATCTTGAAAGAACAGAAAGGAAGGAGCTCGGGCTTATCGTGAAGAGCTGCGGGAGAATCCCGAGCAAAGCATCTGCGTAGTCCCGGCCGCCCCGGGCTCGGCGGTCCCGGGCGGTGGAGGCGTACTCCATGATCTTTTCCGCGAGCCCTTTGTCGCGGATGACCAAGTCCCGGTGGGTGATCACCGGTGCCAGAGGTGTCAGGCCGGCTCCTGCGCCGGCCGCCCCCTCAGCTGATTTCACGGTCGATGGGCCGGCGGTGGCCACCGGCTGCACTGTCGAGGCAGCGGCGACGACGGGACCGGCGCTGGACGGAGCTGCAGGCGGCGGAGCCCTCTCAGCAGCGGCACCACCAGGTCGCAAAACCGAGGCATCGGCGGCCCCGCCCTGAGGCAACCTGGGCGGGGGAGCGGCGGCCATCGTGCTGGGCACGGTCGCCGTCACGACCTCCTGGCTCGCCTCCGTGCGAGCCCTCTTCGCCACGGGCTCGTCCACCTCGACGACATCTCTCCGGGCTGCGCCCTCCAAAAGGCTCTCCAGCGAGAACTTCATCCCTGCAACACAAAGGAATAGAAAGTCAGCCGGCTCGGTCATGAAGAAAAAGGGAGCGGGAGTCAAAGTGGGGCCAAATCTCACCCGTCTCGCGGATGGGACTGATCCCGGCCTCAAAAAGATTCTGCTCCGAAAGCAGAACGTCGAGTGCCGGGACCACGTCGCTCAGGAGCTGGGAATAGGCCTCCTGGTCCGCCGACTCAACCCGAGAGTTCCGGTTCGGAGTCCGGTCCGGTTCACTCCAGGCCCAGTCGACATCTTCAACTGAGGCGAAGAAAAACTGGCTCTTCCAGCCCTTGACCGAGGAAGGGATGTCGAACCGGAGATACCTGGGCCGGGGCGAAATATACCACCAGCCGTCATCGGTGGAGCACTTCTTCAGGATGAACAAGGCCCTGAAGAGGGAGAAACGGGCAACGAACCCATGAAAGTGACAAAAGACAATGAAAGAGAAGATGACCCGGATGGCGTTGGGAGCCAACTGGGCCGAGACAAGCCGAAAATGGCTGAGAAAAGAAAGAAAGAAGGGATGTAGAGGAAACCGAAGACCCCCGAGGAGGAAGTCTTCGTAGAAGGCTATGCGGCCGGGGCCACTCATGGTGACGCGCTCCCCGGACCGCGGAACAGACAAGCGGATTGACCCCGGGATACCGTAAGCATCCCAGAGCAGAGAAAGATCACCTTCGGTCATGGTGGAAGCATGACCGGAGGGACCAGCAGGAAGAGAAGGTGGAGCAGGAAGAGAACGGAGGGGCACGGCAGGAGCAACCGGAGGAGGCCGGATCCTCCTAGGGATGCCAATGGTGACACCCCCGGGTTGCAGACGCCGGCGGATCTCCTCCGGGATCGTCTCCTCATCTGAGGAGGAAGAAGATGGAGTCCTCGACCGGGATGGACCGGCCTCGTCCGGGTTGGAAGAGACATGGCGATGGCGCGCCATGGAAAAGAGAAGGACGGAGGATCAAAGAGAAAAGAAAAAGAAAAAGAAGGAGGGGAGCCGGAGAAGATGAAGGCACTCACCGAAAATATGCCAGACGAGCGCAGGGCAACAGGAGTTAGCCTGCAGCAAACCGCCCACGAAGCAAGGGAAAAAGACCTCATTCTGGAAAGTCCCCTCCCTTTCAAACTCAGCGGACAGCGGCCATACCCGTCATTCCGCCTCGGGCCACTGGACGATCGCCACGTGGGCGCACGCCCGACATCGACGCCTCGTTAGCAGAGCAACGGCCTCTGCCTCGAAGCAACGCATTTATTGCGGGCAAGTGGGCGACGCGTGGCGGCTCCCCATAGGTTTTCAGTCGCATCGAGCCACGGCGACGAGGATCGTGGCAATTATGATGCAAGATCTTCGCCTCCCCACGTCATGTCCGCATTTAATCCCGACGTTCCGTTCTACGACGCCCCGACGGAACGGCGGGCTGGGGGGCAACTGTTACAGCCGTGACAGTGACGTGGCCAGGCTCAGATACCGCCAAATGTGATCGAGCCACGTGGAGGTTTCTCCGGCCAAGTCAGCGCCACGTCTTCAAGACCAGGTTCGGCAAGACTACAGCGCCCGGCAATTTTCTAAGGCAAACCGCCCTCGCCGAGGTCAAGCTCGGATCGGAGTTCCTCTACCACCTCGATGGCGCACAAGCCCGGAGGGGTCTGCCTAAGTGAGGTCGGCCAAAGCCAGGGGACCTCCTGCCACCTCGCCAGGTGTAACCCAGGAGGGGTCCGCCTGGGCTGAGGTCGGCCGACCCTTCGTCCCTTTGCCAGGTGGCCTCCCGGAGACGGGCCCACCTCGGCCGAGGCCAGGCGACTTCCTGCCACCTCGCCAGGTGTCCACCCAGGAGGGGTCCACCTAGGCCGAGGTCGGCTGGTCCTTCGCCCCTTTGCCAGGTGGCCTCCCGGAGACGAGTCCACCTCGGCCGAGGCCAGGCGACCTCCTGCCACCTCGCCAGGTGTCCACCCAGGAGGGGTCCACCTAGGCCGAGGTCGGCTGGTCCTTCGCCCCTTTGCCAGGTGGCCTCCCGGAGATGGGTCCACCTCGGCTGAGGCCAGGCGACCTCCTGCCACCTTGCCAGGTGTCCATCCAGGAGGGGTCCACCTAGGCCAAGGTCGGCTGGTCCTTCGCCCCTTTGCCAGGTGGCCTCCCGGAGACGGGTCCACCTCGGCCGAGGCCAGGCGACCTCCTGCCACCTCGCCAGGTGTCCACCCAGGAGGGGTCCACCTAGGCCAAGGTCAGCTGGTCCTTCGCCCCTTTACCAGGTGGCCTCCCGGAGACGGGTCCACCTCGGCCGAGGCCAGGCGACCTCCTGCCACCTCGCCAGGTGTCCACCCAGGAGGGGTCCACCTAGGCCGAGGTCGGCTGGTCCTTCGCTCTTCGCCAGGTGGCCCCCGGAGACAGGTCCACCTCGACCAAGGTCAGGCCGCCCGTACGGAGAAGGTCTCAGGGAAGAGGCGCGGGCCCCGAGGCCATCCCTCGGGCCGTACGAATCCCAGACGGTGCCACGTACGGAGGGCGGCAGCACGCGGAACATCACTTGCATCGGCCCGACAAGTTCCACAGCCGAGGGGGACGATTCTGACAGAACAGGCCCTATAGATGGATGGCGCCCACGCTTGGGAAAGAGAACGCTCTCGCTGGGCCCGAGGCCTGACCGGCCGCCTTACCAGCGCCGCCCTCCATTTTTCTCTTCTGCCTTTGCCTTTTCCCTGCTGGGCTCAGCGGACGAGATCGGAAAGCCGCCTGGCCCCCCTTCACCGAAAAGGGAAAAGAGAAGAGGAAGGGGGAGGGGAGTCTCCCAGGAGGAAAAGACAAGCGCACGACGAAAGGAGATAAAGAGGGAGGAATCTGGGGATGATAAGGTAAGCAAAACAAGCCTGGGGACAAAGGAGAAGTAGTGGCAAAAGGCCTCGCTCCGGAGAGTGAAAAACCAGAGATCCCGAGAGGGAATCACTGGGCGTGAGCTCGGCAAGGAGGCCCGGCCGAGATTCTGGTCCCTAGAGCGTCTCTCTCACCCGTAAACTCTCTAAGTCTGGAACCCTTTCGGGGGTCCGCCTGGAGAGTCTGTTCCTTCTCGTCGTCTACTGACTTGACCGTCGGAGCTCCCTCGCCGGGATCCCCGGCCAGGGTCTTCTAACCCCTTTTTTGCAGGTTAGCCGCAGCCAGGGAGGCTCCTTCGCCAGGCGGTCAAGAGGGATCGGCGGATCCGTGGCACGGGCGCGACGACGGGAGCGGCAACAGCCATGACTATTCCAATCCATTGACATCTGTCCTGTCAAGAATAGTTCTTAGGATCTTTTCTCTATCTTTCAATACCAAATGTTTAAAACCCTCTGCCGGCATTTCCAAGATAGTGCTTAGTCTTTCTTCAATCACTATTATTTGTTTTTCCTTGACTGTGGATTCAATATGTTGGGGTTCAAGCCTTAGGTTTTCATAGAATGTGAAACAAGGGTTGGATATGTAGATAAATTTAGGGAGCAGAAAATGTCTATCCTTGTTCTTCAATCAAATCCCCAATTTTCAGTCCAGTTTTTTCAAGAAAAGTGAAAATAATCCACCTACCACTAGTAATAGGCCGGTTAGACATAGAAATCACCTGTCTTGGAGGAGCAGCGGTCAACTATTCTATTTCCTGTTCTTCCCTCTTAACTATTCGAGTCAGCTCCTCTTGCCGATGCTTTGTTCTCCTTTCTACTTCCACCAAAGGAGCAGCTCTTTTGGATCTTTTTCCTACTACAGATTTCAGTGACATTGCAACACTTTTGGGAAGAAATGTGGAATTGAAGCTTTAGAATGAGGATTTCTGAGGTTTTGAGTGGAGTTTTAGGATTTGGAGTGAGAACAAAAAATAGAAAAATTTGGAAAAGGCTCTACGGCTTTATTAAAAAATTGCTTGCCCAATATTTGAGTTGGCTTGACTAACCCTAAAATTGTTCGAGTCAGCTCAACCAGAGCAAAACTAGAAACAATAGTAATTTGAGTCGGCTCGACCTGAGCACAATTGCTCGAGTCGACTTGAACAGAAACTTTCCACAAAAGTTAAAATTGATCAGAAATGAAAATGAATTCAAGAAAATTGCATGTAAAGGTGCTCAAAGATGTTGACTTGATATAGGAGGTTCTCTAGATAATTTTTCCTTAATTTTGAAGGGATTAGGTTTAGAAAATCTAAAGAGATCACAAGGACCTAATTCTCCTCTAATCATCACAAATCTATCCTGATTGAGTGGCTTAGTGAAAATGTCAGCAAGTTGGCTCTCAGTAGGGATGAATTCTAATTCAATATCACCATTCAAAGCATGATCTCTAATAAAATAGTGTCTAATCTCTATATGTTTAGTTCTTGAATGCTGAATTAGATTTTTAGTTAAATTTATAGCACTTGTGTTATCACATTTGATAGGAATTTTAGATTGTATAACACCAAAGCCTTCTAGTTGTTGTTTAATCCATAATACTTGTATGCAATAACTCCCTGTAGCAATATACTCTACCTCAGTAGTAGATAGTTCTACTGAGTTTTGTTTCTTACAATGCCATGAGATTAAATTCACTCTTAAAAATTGGCATGTGCCGCTAGTACTTTTTCTATCAATTTTACAACCAACATAGTCAGCATCGGAAAATCCAATAAAATTCAATGAAGAATGTTTTGAAAATCATAGACCTAGATTGCTTGTTCCTTTCAGATATCTTATGATTCTTTTAACAGCAAGCATATGTGATTCTTTAGGATTAGATTAGAATCTAGCATATACATATATGCTAAACAAGATATCATGTCTACTTGCATTTAAGTATAACAAGGATCCAATCATACCTTTTTAGAGCTTTTGATCAATGTTGGATCCATCTTCATCTTTATCCAATCTACAGGTTAGGCTCATGGGTGTGCTCATTTGTTTGCTTGACTCCATACCAAACTTTTTGATTATTTTTTTGGTGTACTTGGCTTGGTTAATGAAGATTCCTTTCTTTGTTGTTTCACTTGGAGTCCAAAGAAGTAGGTAAGTTCACCCATTAGGCTCATTTCAAATTCTTCCTGCATTAACTTAGCTAATTCTCTACAAAGAGTTTTATTAGTTGCATCAAATATAATATCATCAACATCAATCTATACAACTAATAAGTCATTATCCTTTTTTTTGATGAAAAGAGTTTTATCAACATTTTCTCTTGTGAAATCATTTTCAATCAAAAAAGTGCTAAGTCTATCATACTAGGCTCTAAGTGTTTGTTTCAAACCATACCATACTTTATTGAGTTTAAAAACATGATTTGGAAAAGTATGACTTTCAAAACTTGGTGCCTATTCTACAAAAACTTGTTCGGATATAAAATCATTCAAGAATGCACTTTTCACATCCATTTGATAAAGTTTGAAATTCATGTAGCAAGCAAATGCAAGAAGTAATCTAATAGCTTCTAGTCTTGCTACGGGTGCATATGTTTTATCAAAATCTATACCTTCTTCTTGGTTGGTGCAAGCACCAGAATCAGAAGAAGACTTCAGGGTTCCATCTGGATCTCTGATTGACCTTGCTCGAGAAAATCAGGGTTCGTAATAAGGATTGACCTGATCAACCCAATTTGAGTCTGTAATTTTGTCATTTCAATTTTTGTTGAGTCATGTTGACTCAGTCCAAGTCCTGGTCCAGGTTGGCGCCATTCCCTTTGCCATAAGGTGCCACATTTTTTTTCTTCCATGGTCCAGCTACAAGTGGGTGCCACACTCCCTGCCACATCTTCATCCAGTGTCTTTGGTCTCCACACCATAAGAAGTAAGTTCCCCTTTTTCTTGCACCACTTGGGGGAGAAATCCATCAAGATACCTCAATCCAAGGAGGATCCAACTTCTTTCCAGATAAACCCAAGCCAGGATGGCAAGAATTTTTCTTGAAGAGAGGATCAAGGAGGTGCCCCACAATGTTCCATAAAAATCCAAGTTATAAAAGGGAAGATAGCATGTCTTGGGGAGAAAATCAAGGAGGCACCCAAAAGTTTCCTAAAGTGCCAAAGCCATGAAAAGAAGAAGCCTAAACTTGTGGAGCAAGACTAGGAGGTGTCCAAAAGAGCCAAACCATGAAGGGAAAATCCTTGATTCATGGAGAGATACTAGGAGACACCCCCATAACCTGCCATTTGGAGCTGATTTTCAAGTTTTCTTGGAGTTTTTGGGTCGCTCACTCATGGAAGGAGTCTTGGTTGGCCAAGGGAAGAGAATTTGATGCCTAAAGTGTAGATTAGTCCTATTAGTCCCACATGGGAACTTGTATGGTTTTGATTTTTCTTATAGGTCTATATATTAAACCCCTTTTGTAACTTGAACTTATCTTATGAAATCTAATGAATGAATCCAATTTATGTGTGAGCAAACTTTGTGTTTCTCTCTTCCGCACTTGCATCCAGGTGTTGAGCTCCGTGAGGGAGTAAATCCGGGTTCCCCAGGAATCTTGAGGAGGTGTGAGATCTCCAACCCCAAAACCCTAGGTTAGCCACTTCACTTCCAAACCCTAGCCGCCCTTCATCCTCTTCATTTCACCAAACCCTAGCCTACCCCATCTCTCACGGCCCCTCTCTCCAAGTAGAGGCCGACCACCAGCATCTAGATCCAGTTCGGCTACTTTGAAGACAGAGCAAATCCCGGAGGAAGTCAGATCAGCATTCCAGGAGAATCAGGATTTCAGCAACATCAGCTTTCAAGTTCTTCTATCTGGTAAATCCTTCCTTGAGTATCTAGTTCCTTAACTTGTTCTTCTTCTTTCCCAGATCCTGAGTTCAGGAGAAGCCAACTCTGCCAAAGGACCAGTATTGGAGGATCCATTGCGAAGATATCCGAATCCGAGGATCCAACAATTTGCTCGAGAGAGTCCTTCCACCAAACTCTGTGAAGATCACTGCCTGGTACATAACCCTTCCCTTCTCTTTAGTTCTGTCCTGTTGAAAGTTCAGAGCGAAACCCTAGGTCTGGGAGTTTCTCAACCCCCAGCGATCCTTTACTTCTGAACTACTCTGATAATCTAGTTTCTTTGAATTGTGCTTTCAATTATTATATAGTTTTTTTCAATTTAGTTTAACTTTCCTTTGAGTCTAAGCCGACTTCTGAAAATAAAAATAAATAAAAAAAAGAATTAGTCTTAATTTACTTCCGCATCGCATCATCTTTTTGGTTCTGCATCATTGGTTATATCCCTTAGCCACTAATCTAACTTTGTTTCTAATTATGTTGCCTTGTTCATCTAATTTATTTCTATAGACCCATTTGGTTCCTATGATGAGATAGTCTGATGGTTTTTCAACTAAAATCCATACCTTATTTCTTTCAAATTGATTTAGTTCTTCATGCATGGCCATCATCCAATTAGGATTAGATTCAACTTCTTCTAAGCTATGAAGTTCTATTTGTGATACAAAGGCTAGGTAGTCATGTGCATTTCTATGTGATGACCTAGTCCTAATATCTTGTGAAGGATCACCAATAATTAAATCTTTTGGATGAGAAGTTTCATACCTCCATTCTCTTGATAGATCAGCATGATCCTTACTTACTGTTTCTTCTCCTTCTTGAGTTGGTCTTTCTTGTATGCTCATGTCTACCATTTCTTTTTGAATTATACCTGCGTCATTGTCTATGCACTCTTCTTTCTTAGAAGGTAAAGGTTAGATTCATCAAAAATAACATACATAGATTCTTCTACAGTAACAGTTCTTCTATTAAATACTCTATATACTTTGCTATGTAATGGATAATTAAGAAAAATTACTCCATCAGATTTAGCATCAAATTTTCCTAGATTATCTTTACCATTGTTAAGCACAAAACATTTACAACCAAATACATAAAAGTAATTAATATTGGATTTCTTTTCATTCCAAAGATCATAGGGAGCTTTCTTCAAAATAGAACGAATCAAAATGCAGTTCAACATATAACAAGCAGTATTCACCGCTTTTGCCCAAAAGTACCTTGGAAGATTGCCTTCACACAACATTGTTCGGGCCATCTCTTCCAGATTCCTATTTTTTCTCTCTACGACACCATTTTGTTGTGGTGTCCTGGGAGGGAAGAAGTTGTGATCAATATCATTTTCTATGCAATAATCATCAAAAAACTGATTTTCAAATTCGGTACCGTGATCACTCCTAATTGAAACTATTGAAAGATTTTTCTGATTAGAAACTTTTTATGAAATTTTTGAAAGACTTTAAAAATTTTATCTTTATGAGTGATAAACAAAATCCAAGTAAATCTAAAAAAATCATCTACTATCACAAGAGCATATTTCATACCACCTTGGCTTATGGTCCTAGTTGGTCCAAATAAGTCCATGTAAAGTAGCTCAAGGGTCTAGTAGTTAAAATCATATTTTTGGATTTAAAACTCTCCCTAGTTTGTTTATCCATTGGCATGCATCGCAAACATGATTAAGATCTACTTTAAATTTAGGCATACCTCTAACTAGATTCTTGGAAATTAACTTGGCAATAGTATACATGCTAGCATGACCTAATCATCCATGCCAAAGTAAACAAGACTCCTTGGTCTTAGCATTCATTGCTACCAGACTAGAACTACTAAACATGTCTAGATCATTAAGGTCTACCACATAAATATTCCCAAGTATATGTCTAATGAACTTACTACTAGAATCAAGAGAGTTTGTTACAATACACATAAGTGATTCAATAGCCACTGTCGAGATTCCATCTTTTCTTCAATTTTTAGGCTGCAAGACATTCCTGCAAGACAATCAAGAAGTTCTTTTAGGTACCCAAGCTAACTTAGGTTCTTGCAAGTTAGCGGAGGTGGTTCCTTTGGGAACCTAAATTCTTTTAATTCTATTCTTAGAATATAAATTTTTCTTTACTGAATTACATTGAAAGAATTTATGTCCAACTCCATGACATGCATAACATGTAATTCTAGAATTCTAAAAAGATGTATGAATTGAAGTTCTAGATGTTGATGCAGATGTAAAACTTTTTCTCATAAAAGATTTTCTATTTAAGTTCTTTGGTACATACATTGTAGCTTTAAAAATGGATGCAGAAGGATTAGATACAAGAGCTTCTTGAGATATTGATTTTGGAACATAAGCTTTTGGTGTCACAAAAATAGTAGCTAAAATCCCATTTGAAATTGAAGAATTGAAACCAATTCTAGCTTTGTTTCCAGAAATTCTTTGATCTTTTAAAATTAACTCAAGCTTATTTGAAGATAAGGTTAGTTTTTCAACCGGTGGCTTGAGTTTTTCGACCTCCATTTTCAAGTCATTATTTTTAATAGTTAAAGCTTTGTTCTTGTCAAGACATGCATTATTTTTAGTTTCCAAAGCTTCGTATTTTTCAGAAAAGACATGTAAATTCTTTTGCAATAGATTATTCTTTTCTGAAATCTCTTATTTCTCCTTTTGTAAAGAATCATTGATATTCTTTAAAGCTCTTATCTTTACTCCAACCTTTTTGAATTCAGATAGTAAATTATGAAAAGCAGAATTCAATTCATCAAAAATAAATTCTAATTGAGGTTCGGGAGATGTTACCTCATCTTCGAGATCCATTAGACATAAGTTAGCAGTTTTCATGGTCTCTTGTTCTTTAGATGAAGTCGATTCCTCGCTGTCACTCCATGTAGCAACCATAGCTTTCTTTTTTTTTCTTGAAAGATTTCTTTAAGAAAGGATAGTCAGGATGAATGTGCCCTGGTTTCTTACATCCATAGCATGTGGGCACTTGTTCTTTTCCTTTTTCTCTATCCTTTCCTTGTTCTTACTATATTCCCCTTTCTTGTGGAATTTTCTATGATATCTACCTTTCTTCTTTTCCATAAATTTTCTGAATCTTCTCACGATAATTGCAATATCTTCATCTTCTAGATCGTCTTCGGAGGAGTTGCAGTCATCTTTTGATTCCTCATCTTTCTTTGAATCCAATGCAGCTTTGAAGGCTATTATTTTCTTCTTCTTTTGATCATCATCAGTCCTATGCTGCATGGCTAGTTCATGTATGATGAGTGAACCCATTAATTCATCCAGAAGTAAGGCATTTGGATCTTTCGCTTTTTGGATGGTAGTCACTTTGGAGTCCCAATTGTCCAGAAGTAATCTGAGAATCTTCTGTACTAAGTCAACATTTGAATAAACCCTACCAAGACTTTTCAAATCATTAATAATATCTGTAAAGTGAGTAAACATGACAGAGATAGTTTCAGTTGGTTCCATTTTGAAAAGTTCATAACTATGTACAAGATTAATTTTTGAAGTCTTCACTTGGGAAGTTCTTTCGTGGGTCACTTCGAGTTTGTCTTAAATTTTCTTTACAGAAGAGCAAGTGGAAATTCGATTGAACTCGTTATCATCCAAAGCACAGTATAATAAATTTATTGCTTTGGCATTTAATCCCCCATCTTTATGTCATGTTCATCCCAGTCCTCTTCGGGCTTTGGGACATCAATGCCATTAATTTTGATCATGAGAATATGTGGCCATTTTAGAATGACCTTCCATAATTGAAAATCGATAGCTTGAATATAGATTTTTATTGTAGCTTTCCAATATGAAAAATTTGTGCCAGTGAAGAGTGGAGGTCTATTGGTAGATTGGCCTTCGACCAAATATGTACTCATGGGATGAGCCATCAATCTTTATTCTAAATGTATTCAAAGACATTGTTCTGATACCAGTTGTTGCCTAGGTGGCTTTCTCAAGAGGGGGATGAATTGAAAATTTAAAAGTTTAAGCAATTATGTACTCTTTGAAAATTCCTTGAAGTGTTAAGTACTATGATTGAGATAATTAAAAGTAGAAGCAATATATAAATAGAATGCATGACAAAAATACAGAAAATTTTATAGTGGTTCGAAGTAACCGAGCTCCTACATCCACTATCCAAGATTACCACTTGGGATTTCCACTATATCCTCCACTGGAATACAGTCAGATTGTTTTAACAGGCTCACAATCCAAACCTCTATACTTTGGTTTTTAAACCGGGCTCACCAAAGAAACCCAACACTTGGTTTTAACAGGATCACCAAGAACCCAACACTTGATTTTAACACCGGCTAACCAAGAACCTATTTGGTTTTTAAACCGGGCTCACCAATAACCCAACAATTAGAAAAGAAAGCAATAGAATAACAAACAAATTTTATCGAATGGTTGTCGATATAGCTCAAGAGAAGTCCAATTGATTGTACTTCAATGCACTTGGTTGGCTTCTTCAACTTCTTCAAGAAATACTTCAAGCTTCAGATGTGAGTTGGTGAAGACTTGAAGACGATCTTGAATGATCTTCAGTGCTCTCTTGATCACAAGCTCAAGTAAGCATTAAATATTCATTCCTTGCTTTTTAAAGTAGTTCAAATCCCTCAAATATATAGTCTTGTACTCTTCAATTGAGTCGGCTAGGTTTCTCAGTAGCTTGATTTCTTACTCTGGAAGAGTCGGCTCGCCTTACTTTGAGTCAGCTCGAATTCACAGGCATTTAGAAATCCAGTCTAGAAGAGTCAGCTATTTCTCATTAGAGTCGGCTCGGTTGGCTGTTCACTTAGAACTCTTTTTCTGGACTCTGGAATAGTCGGCTCGAACTTCTGAAGGGTTAACTCAGATGTTTAACTAAATGATAGAGTCAGCTCAGACTTCCTTTGGATTTGCTCGCCTGTCTGATTCAGGAAATGGTACTATGGACAGTCGGCTCGGGTCTCTTAGAGTTGGCTCCGATATCTGCTTGCTAGAAATCTTCATGCGTGCCATGTGCCAGAGTCGGCTCTCTTCTCTTCAAGTCAGCTCGGATGAATTCTTCAGTGAATTATCAGTTTTTCTCCAGAAATCATCCAGCAAGGCTTCAAAGTCTCAAGATGCCTTCAAACTCTTCTAACCAATCTTTTCTAGGAAACTTTGAGCTTGAAACATATCTAGAAGTAATCCATTTTCATGATTTTTACTTAACTTTTTTTTTGGGTTCTTCTTTACATGAATCACTTACAACCCAACTCATTTCCAAAACTAAGGATGTAGGAGTTGTAATTAAACAATGAAATCATCCTACAAAATCTTGTAAAACACTTGAAGAGTTGTTAGTAAAACAAATGCATGCTCCAATATTTGGTTATCATAAAATCATTTATGGGGTCAACAATCTTTTATTTTTTTTATTTTGTATTTAGTTTAGGCTAAAAGAGAGAGTGAGAGGAGAAAAAAAAATTCTTCAGGGGAGGAGGTGCTATGACAGAGCTCCAAATCTTCAAGAAGAAGTATTTAGAAGCCATGCATGATTGAGGTGCAATCTGTAGGGGAGTACAAGTATCCTTTCATTAATTTTTATAATTATTTCTTTTGTATACAATTGAATAAATACTTTCAATTTCTTTTCTATTTGATTCCCTAAATAAATTATGCATAGATGGGATGGATCATGATCCTGACATGATAGATCCATGCTCAAAATAGATAATTGAGTTTTAGATTTTTATTTATGTATCTTGTTAAGATTTGTTCAACTAAATCATTGGATAGCCTATACTTATAGGACGAGCCATGATCTTATAGGATATGATTTGTTCTTGTGAGATAGCCTATGCTAGGGTATAGTTTATAAAATTTTTATTTAATTATGGACTTTGATTATTTAGATTTTGAACAAATACATGATTTATGAAGCCTCAGACATTAAACCTTATAAATTTGGGATAAGATGAGGAAGGATAGATTTGTTAGGTTCTTATAGGTGTAGCACATAGAATTTTTAAATTGAGTTTTTAGCATAGCATAAGACATAAGATTAAACACTTTAATTTGCTCATGCTAGATCTAACCTAAATACCTATAGATTTAGTTCATATGAAAGAAAATAAAGCAAAATTGAAATCATTAAATCTAAAATTTAGAAGATTAAGAACATACCTTATATGTTTATTTCTTCTTCGATCGAATTCATATCTAGATGTCTCAAGTTCCCGTCAAAGCCGTTCAAGCGTCCAGCCTCTATGGGTACCCACACAAAGCTGACTTGATCCAAACCATCGGCAATCCCCGATGTGCTAGCTCTCTTGAAGAATGTACCAGCATGAATACTTCATGCTGGATGGAGGAAGGCGGAAGACAAGGAAGAAGAGAGAATACTTTCTCTTTTTTTTCTCTCACTTTTTTCTCTAAGATGGTGTGAGGAGGAAGTTCAGATTTCAAGGAAAGGGGTGCACTACAATCTGAGTTTCTACTCTCATATATTGGCATTGGGAAACCTTTCTTGATAAAAATTCTGATCCTAGGCATAAGAAGAAGTCTTCTTTTAATCATGCACCACCCCTATAGATAAATCTCATCCCACATTGTTTAAATCTAATTCAAATAAGTAGTTAGGATAAGAGATAAAGTCCCTAACCAAAAGGACTTTGAGAGGTGGGGCATCAACTCCTTGGTGCAAGGGTTTTCATCGAAAGAATTTTCCATCACTAATTTATTTGGACACCATCTCTCTTCATGCCATATCTAATTTTTGTGTGCCATATTGGATTCCTTCTTGGATGTGGGAAGTAGGAAGAATCTCAATCCAATTGGGTTTTAATTCCTAATCCAATTAAGACTTAAATCAAGCCCAATTCAAATTGATTCAAAATCGATTTGAGCCAAACCCAAATTCTAGTCTAATTAGGATTTAAATTCAATTATTAATTAGATTGGAAAATCCAATTTGACTCGATCCAACTATGCTTAATTAAATTCAATCTGATTTAGTTCAATTAGACTTAAACCCAAATTCTATCAAATCAAATTTGCATTGCAACTATTGTAAATAGGTCCTCCTTAGAATTCCTCTAACTTGCAACTATTACGAATTGACCCTAATTGTTAATTATATTGACAACTAGGTTATGATTCAACCAATTGATCAATTCCAAAATCTATTATGTATGGCCCTATAGGTCCTATTCTATCTAGTAGTAAGTTATACTGTGATCTTTATCATAGTATCATTGAAATCCCTTTCAATAAATTGGAATGATTCTAACTCACCTCGAACAAGGATCAGTGATTTGAAAATAATCCAAGTGAGTTCTCATAATCCACCAGTGATGCCTAGCATTATGTAATGGCAATTCCAGCAAAATAAAATATATAGAACCTTTAGGTGTGGTTACCATGTGATTCAGTTCTTCTATTGTGAGTCCTAATAAAATAGAACTTGTAGAAGACTCATCAAACCCCTTCATCTATCATATGCTAGATTCAATCAACTAAAATCTAAATTATAAAATCTTATGGAAATTCTTTTCCATCATCTACATTGTCGTATCCATGAACTGATGGACTTAACTTCTTAATTTGCATAGGATGCTCTTTTTCTATTAAGGTCTATAGATCCCATATAGATACATAATCTACTCCTACATCTAATTTAATTTAGACAATATATACCATAAGAATCCAAATAGCTAGAAGACCAAGTAATTATGCAATCAAACTATATCAAGCTCATTATGAGTAGCCGAGGTACCACAGGTCAAAGGACCATTTACACTACCACAGCATCGAGAAAATCATTGATAAATAAGTAGACATCTAAGTGACTTCTCGTATGGTCATGCTTAGTATCACTGTTCTCTAACAATCACTTATACGCTCGTTCCACTATCCCTCACCGTAGACTTGAGACTTGTCTATCCAAAGAGAAGTGATCCGTTCACCCATCTTGATGGATTAATCACCATCCCCATGATGATTGAATGACTGGAAGTAATTTAAAAATTAATCTATAATGATACATGTCTGAAATTCTCAATTCATGAGAATATATATCATTGACAATTAATTTCTTAGATGATTTAAGGATACATAACACAAGAATGGATAAGAAAAGTTCATTTTATTGATAAAAATTGATTAAGTACAAAGAATATGTCCTAGATAAGGTTACAGTGTATAAGCCAAATTAGCTTCTAGGGCATATACCTAACAAGATTATTAGACAATACATTGAAAGATACTATAGCAATTAGTTGTAGAATGTGAGATCCATAACCCAATATATTTTTCAAGATTATCTCTACTCATGAGGCTTAATTCAAAATCGGATAGTGATATTAGAGTAAAACAAGCTCCAAAGCTTACCTTTTATTTGATACGAAAAATGGATAAGAGAAAGGAAGATGGATACGGAAGGTGATAAATGGATCTCCCATACACCTCTCATATGTTTGGTGAAATATGAAAGAATAGACATGAACGATTCTTTTCTCTATTTGGTATACAAGAAATAAAATGAAAGGTAGATGGTATTTGTATAATACTTTTAACTAACTATCCTTTAGAATAAAAAAGTGTTAGGGTTTTGTTAAAAATTAATGATAAGCAATTTTGTCAATATAGAAGCCTATTCCTTACATTCTCTATCCATCCTTTTTTGCATTCTCTCAATTTGAGAGTATACAAATTGGTAGGCTAGGATAGATGTGCAATCCCTGCAGAAGTTTTTTCTAATCATGGGCTATCATTAATTATTATTTTATTTTATTTTGATTTATTAAAAATGGATTGATTTTATGATCCATGTTGATAGACATGTGTATAGCCCAATGTTGAGTATGATTGATGGGGACATCAAGCAAAGACAAATAGATTTCAAGCAAATCTTGCAACTATGAAGGTCTTCTAATTAACATACCCATGGAGAAAGCAAGTCCACCTCATGAAAGCAAAACATGGTTAAAAGAAAGCCCCAGCACTCAAGCAATTCACTTTTAAAGAAGCTACTTCTATGAGCAGACTCAAGAAGGAGAGCCCCAATTTTCAAATATCGACTCATGCACCTTGAGTCGACTCAACCTATCATTGAGCCAACACTTCATGCACCTTGAGTCGACTCAACCTATCCTTAAGCTGACACTATCCCTCTATCAAGCAATTTCTTCATGCCACTCAGGAGATCATCAAGCCTTTTTATTTGCCACTTGAGAGTTTATTGGACCACTTGAAGCACTACTTGAAGAACACTTGAAAAGTCTTGGACGCCATCCCTTGTGACATTTGGAAGTTCCATGTTGATTACAGTTGGAAGCATCCTTAGATGCCATGTGGAAATATCTCATGCCGCCACTTGGAAGATCACTTTTATTGAAGACACATGGAAGAATCCCTTGATGACATATGGCAAGCTAAGAAGGCACCACTTGGAAGTTTGTGGCAACCAAAATTTGTTTTTAATTATTTCTTGTTGGAAGTTGTAACCAATTTTAGTTAAGACCATATAATATAGTGCTTAGCATAACTAATCCATGGATTAGTTATATTTTAATCTTTTTTTGGATGAATTTTCTGGAAATTCCTTGGCCTATAAATAGGGCCAAGCCTCCCCTCTTGTATTCATTCCATTTAAAAATAAAATTGAGATGATATTGAGTTTGGTTTTCTTCTTGAATTCTAGTCTAGTTTCCTTGTGTGGAGAGGGTGAGATGCCCTTTAATCTAGCTAGTTTTCTTCATTCCCTAGTTCTAGAGCTAGGTCACTCCTTGAGGGAGAGGGTGAGAGGCTCATTTACTGCTTCAAAGAAACCCTTCCAAGGTCTTTGAGGCATGTACCAAGAGGAAGAAGAGAAGAGCTTGCCGCCTAGCTTCAAGCCATTCCCAAACTTCCCTTCCTTTGTTTTCCTTTGATTTATTTCCTTCCATCTTTTTTCCATGCCCTTATTACGGGTTCATTGCAGGTTCTCTCAGGGATTCGAGTTGATGATGAAAGTTTCTTGCCATGATCTAAGTGCAAGGTAAGTTCATAAGTTGAAGGAAATCTAGTCTTACCATCTAATCCTCTTTCCCAGAGTGTTGTGTGAACCCTTTCACTAAAATATTTTAGCCATCATTGTTGGTTGGAAAACTCTTCCTAAGCTTTATTAGATCTGATCATTTGAAGGTTAACTTACCGTAGTAGTGATGGTTTCCTTGCAATAAAGATCCTAATCTTTGTTTTGAACTAGATCTACATTACTGGTGTTGTAACTTAGATCAACTAGTCTCCTTATGAGAATTTTTTTCTTGGATTAATTTAGGCCATTTATTTTATAATTATTTGCTTAACTATACTTACTGGTTAGCTTGCTAAAACTCTCCATCCATCGTTTCATTTTTGTCCCACATCAATTTTTGGTATCAGAGCTTATGGTTTACTAGGTCAAGTTGCTGAATTTTTGTTCCCTTTGTATGTTGCTTGCCTTCAAGTCCAAAATTCAAAACCAAGATTTGATATTTAAATTTTAAAATTTGAGATATAAAATCTTACTCCAAGATCTTAAAGTTTCAATTTAAATTTCAAATTTTGAATCTAGTCAATTGGAGGTTTTCTAATTGCTGAGATTTCTGTACTAGCACCAACCAGAGTTTTCCATGAATTTTTAGTATTTTTTAAAAGGAAAAAAAATCTAAAAAAGATATTTTTATGCATTTTAGGAGTTTGGGATCTAAAATATAAAATTTAAAAAAATATTTTTCTTGGAATTTTTATAGTTTGAAATTTGAATTCTTAGGTTGTTTCCTAGAAGCTGTTCAAATTCTATTTTTCCCTCCCTTAAGTTTAATTTTCAAAAAAAAATTTAAAAGTATTTTTTTATGATTTTCAAATTCAATATCTGAGGTCTATATGTCAAAATATGATGATTCCCATTTAAATTGAAAATTTTAGAAGGGTTTTAAATTTGAAATTCGAATTTTGAATCAAGGTAGTTGGAAGTTTGTTAATCTGCTGGAATCTTCTAGTAACCACTTCTCATAACAACTTCCCTAACCAAGTTTCGAAATTTTTTAAATTCAAATCTTAAAATCTGAGATCTTAACACTGAGATCTAACTAATCCATTTTTAATTTTAAATTTTAGGAATTTAAAAATATAAATTTTGAATTTTCAAAACTAGTTACTTGGAGGTGAGTTAAGAGGCTGAAATTTTCATACAACCACTTTTACCTCCAAGAATGAGTTTTCAAACTAAAATTCAAAATTAAGATTTAAAATTTGAGTTTTAAAATTGATATTTCTAGATCTGAAATTTTTAATTTAATTTTTGAATTTTTGAAACTTTGAAATTCAAGTTTGACTCATAAGTTTGTGCTAGTCTACATATCTTGTTAGCTAGTTGGTTGTTTGTGCATCCATTTTAAAATCATTTTAAGGGCATTCATTATAACATAAGAGAAGGAGGTAATAACCTTTCTTTAGCCCAAAACAACCATCCATCATTGTGCATTAACCTAATTTTAATTAAAATTGAGTATGAACCTAAACTAGGGACACCCACAAGTCGGGTTTAAGTGCAAGATGATGCAAAGTGCTATTTAAGTTTGTACTTACTCCTTAGAAATTGGTGTCTAAGGCTAGAGGTCCAATGGCAAATACCTTAAGCGGACTTGCAGTTCTTTAATTGGGTCCTCGCAAGAGCGAGGAGGGCCTCCCGCATTCCCACCTCTTACCTGACAAGTGGAAAGGATAATTGCATCCTTAATTAGTACCTAGTTAAACCCTATATTTTGAACTTCTAGGTCTAGCAACCCTAGAAGCTAGGTTTGTATTGCTTGTCTATTAGGTCAAGAGCTTTAGACCAACAATCCTACACTCAGTCTGGTTTACCCATGGACCCCAATCTTGAATTCTTTATGAGGACCATGACTGAAAAGTTTGATATCCTAACTAAATAATTAGGGTCAATGAACAAAGAGTTAGGACAAATGGACAATCAAATCGGGAGCCATACTAAGCCCAAATCACCTAGTCCACCTCCCATTAGTCCAAGAGCCCAATGTCATGATCTTACCCCTGAGAATAATCCCAGATACCCCTGCCAAGACTTTATAGATCAGGAGGAAAGAGCCTTTAGGAGCAATCGATCCTATGCACCCACTTTCGATGGAAATTTAGATCCTAAAGTATATATTGATTGGGAGAAGAAAATGGATCAATATTTTGAGTTTGATAAAATGTCGGAAGTAAGGAAGTGTCAATTTGCCAAATTAAAGTTAGTCCGACATGCTAAAACATATTGGGGAGAAGTTGAGCATAAAAGTTATTATAGTGGGGATAAAATAATTACTTAGAGAAATATGAAGAGTAAACAGAGAGAAAAGTACCTAGGTAGATATTATGAGTAAAGACTTTTAGACCAATAATATAGATTGAGATAAGATGATGCAACTATATTTGAGTATATTGATGGGAATTCTTCTAGGGTGCTGAGAATCATGCAGCATGCGAAAGTGAATTTCAAAAACAAAAATTCTAAGCATGAAATCCTAATTGGCTAGAAAATCCTAATTCCCAGGAACCCCTTATGCAATACCAATTAATGAAACATAAATGGAGTCAGAAAAACATACTTGGATCGCTGAAATCCAATCCTTTCCATGAGGCTCACAAGTGCAAGCCCTCCAACGGTGATCCACATGAGAATGGTACCGAGGAAGAATCCCTGTCGGGGTTACTTGCTTCAACAGAACTATTAGGACAGCCTTTGGACCTTTGACCACTGTAGGACACCCTGTCCTACTATAGGGCTCTCTAGATATTCTCCTAAACCTCTCTTGGTTTAGGTATAACCATCCTCTAGGACCCCTTAGGCATATGTCATAAAACAAAGCCTTGTCCTAATAGATAAGACTTTGTCTTAACATGACAAGTCTTGTCTTAAAAGAAGGAGGGAGAGAGAGACAGAGAGAAACACTCATACAAGACTCTCAGTGAAGTTGGACTCGTATTTTAGATATCTAAAAAATACTATCAATTAATTTTTTTCTCTTCACCGAAATAGAAACCAAAAGGGCATGAAAGCATCTCAAAGGTTCTTATCAGATATGCTTCTTCTTATCTGATAAGACTCTTCAAGATTCAGGAGTCTTATCTGAGTTCTTTCCCTTTCCAGATTAATTTTTCATGTGCCATGTGGCATCTACCAGTTATGAAGAAGCAAAGGAGGCATCCTTTTATATTTGAAAACCGTTAAATAAACAGAGTTCTAAGAGCATAAGGACACTGCCTCAGAACCGTGCGCAGATGAAGAGACGTGACTCTTCATCTGCGCGCACTAGTCCTTTTTCCATTTCACGCCGCCCTCTTATTCCCTTTGACAAGTCATTTAAACCCAAAAGGCATGGGGTTAAGATGAGAAGGTGCCCCTGATGAGAAACACTCCAGTGTTTCATCTGCAGAAGGACTCTTGTCCTTCTGCGCCCCTACTTCTTTCCCACGCGCACCAAGAGGCTCTAAGAGTCCCTGACCCCAGGGACTCTTCCATAAATCGGTCAAAAAGTCAAGATAAAATCAGATAAAGCTCTGATTTAATTAGCCCCACTTAGGACTCAGCCTAATTAAGGTTTTCCTTAATTAGGTTAGCCTAATTAGCAAGCAACCGTACCCAATCCAATTAGGTTAGGAATTGAGTTAGCTTGCACATGCTAGTATGCAATCTGGCTAACCAATTAAGATGTCATGACCCTAATTAAATCATGAATGACTTTCTTGGCCAACTCTCTATTGTGTGTGACCCATTGGGTTCTATATCTATCCAGCAGTAGGTTTAGGTTTGAGCCGATTCGATCCGATTGAACCCGATTGACCTAATTAGGTCAAATTGGCTCACCTAATTGTCCAATTCGAATCACACATTGAATTGACTCATGAAACCAAATCAATTGGTTCATGAAAACCTACAAGACAAGATTAATGTCTAGCAACATGTCATGCCTACCCGGAAGATAAGGAATTTTGTAGAAATTACCAATGTGCCCTTCAGTAGTAAGTTACCGTGCAATTCAATTTTTCGATCTCCCATTATCCTGACTAAGTGATAGGTATGGATATATGTCAAACCCTAACACTTAGTTATATCAAATCTCAGCTCAATCATGAGGACTCAGCTGATAACTGATTAGAACCAATTCTAATCTCATCCTGCTTTGATCAAAGGCTCCTTGAGTCACTCATCAAAGAGATTACATAGGATAACAATTCCTCTTACTAGGAAAGATCGATTCCTTGTTGGTCCACTCACATCCTTCGTACACCTTCCACCATACCCAGAACATCTCATACATGTCACAATGCCATGAATGAGTATGAACCAAAGTATGGCTTAGTGTGCACAAGGAGCCATGGTGACCTCAAGTCTAAAGATCACATGTACAACTTTTATTCTGGGACCTATTTTTTGACAAGCAGTAAGACTTCCATAAGATAGTCTCGGTGCAGATTAGTTCAGTATACTCATACTCTAATAAGCCCCTTATCCTTATATTAGTGTCTCTACACAAGTGGTTGTGAGATCAACCACCCTCATCAACTAAGCATATATAGGATAAGCTAGTCTTTCCAGATTCATCGATCCCTGAATCGATGGTCCAACAACTAGGAATATTCTAGATTAGGGTTTATAGGAATTAGGTCTCACTATTATTTTATCATAACCTTAATTCCATTGCCCTACTCTCTGGGGTTCGTCATAATCAACAAAAACATGACACAGTAGTATATGATGAATCAAATGCCTTTATTAATTTGAAAATATGTCATACATGAGCTGGAAGTTTACAAAAAGACCCTCACAATGATTGGCTCATAGGGCACTTTTTTATCAAACTCCAACTTGCACTAAAACCAATCACCCTTGTATTTTATGCCCATACAATCTAAGTGACGATCTAACTACTGCTTGGCCAATGCTTTAGTGAATGGGTCTGCTATATTATTCTTTGTGTCTACTCGTTCAATGGTAACATCTTATCTTTTAATGATCTCTCGAACGAGGTGGAACCATCTTAGAATGTGCTTAGACTTATGATGAGACCTTGGTTCCTTAGCTTGCACAACAGCCCCAGTGTTATCACAGTATAATGGCACTGGCTGTTGTGCATCAGGTACCACGTCCAATTTCATGATGAATTTCTTCCAGACAGCTTCCTTCATGGCTTCACTAGCAGCTATGTACTCTGCCTCAGTAACCGAGTCAGCTACTGTTGGCTGCTTTGTACTTTTCCAACTCACTGCACCATCATTCAGGATGAAGACATATCCCGATATGGATTTACTATCATCTGGATCTGATTGAAAACTAGAATCTGTATAACCTTTTAGTTTCAACTCGGATTCTCCATATACTAGAAAAATATCTTTAATCCTTCTTAGATACTTGAGAATATTTTTCACAGCTCTCCAATGATCCTCTCCTGGATCTGCCTGAAACTTGCTCACTATGCCCAAGGCATAAGCGACATCAGGCCTGGTATATAACATGGCATACATAATCGATCCTGCAGCAGAAGCATAAGGAATCATAGCCATCCTCTCTCTTTCTTCTGATGTCTTAGGAGACATTTTCTTAGAGAGATGTATGCCTTGACTTAGAGGCAAGTAACCTTTCTTACTTCCATCCATATTGAATCTCTTCAATACTAAGGCAATGACCTAGATTGGGACAAGCCCAGCACCCTCTTGGATTTATCTCTATAGATCTTTATACCCAGCATATAGGATGCTTCTCCCAAATCCTTCATGGAAAACTTTGATGATAGCCAAGTTTTAACCGACTGCGATATTGGGATATCATTCCCAAGATTAGTATGTCATCCATATACAAAACCAAGAAAACAAGTGCACTCCCACTTGTCTTCTTGTACACACATAGTTCATCCACATTTTTGACAAAACCAAATCCTTTGATTGTTTCATCAAAATGGATGTTCCAACTCCTCGATGCTTGCTTAAGTCCATAAATGGACTTCTTTAATTTGCATACCTGATTTGGTCTCCTACTTGAGACAAAACCCTCTGGCTGTGACATATAGACTTCTTCCTCAAGGTTTTCATTGAGGAAAGCAGTCTTTACATCCATCTGTCAGATCTCATAGTCATGGCATGTTGCTATGGCAAGCAGTATCCGAATGGGCTTGAGTATGAATACTGGAGAAAAGGTTTCATCATAGTCTACACCATGTCTTTGTCTGAAACCTTTTGCTACCAGTCTAGCCTTGTAGGTCTCAACTTGACCATCTACTCCAATCTTCTTCTTGAAAACCCATTTATATCCTATTGGGTTAATTCCTTTAGGTGGATCTACCAAAGTCCAAACCTGATTGGAATACATGGAGTCCATTTCAGATTTCATGGTGCCAAGCCACTTGTCGGAGTCTACTCTTGACAGCTTTCAAATAGGTCACAGGATCATCATCCTGTATAATGCTGGCTTCATTGTCATCCCCGATGATAAAACCATATCTGAGAGGTGCTCCCCGCATCCTCTTTGACCTTCGGAGAGGAAGTGTGTATTGTGGTTGTTCTTGATCCACAAGAACCTCTGGTTGAGAAACTTCATTTGAAGGCTCACTGGTTTGTTGATTCTGTTCTTCACATAACTCAAGTGAAGAATCACTATATCCTTCTTAGATAAACTCTTGTTCCAGGAATGTAGCATGCCTAGTGACAATTATCTTTTGCTCAGCAACATTATAACAGAGATATCCAACACCCTCTTTTGAATAACTAACAAACCTACATTTATCAGCCCTTGCACTTAGCTTATGTCCAAAGGTATTCTTGACATAAGCATGGCAACCCCAAATCTTCAAATACTTAAGATTTGGTCTTTTGCCATTCCATAATTCATATGCAGTGCTATTCACTGATTTAGATGGAACCCTGTTTAATATGTATGCAGCAGTATCTAAGGCATGTCCCCAGAAGGAAGTAGGAAGATCTGTGATCATCATGGACCTCACCATGTCTAACAAGGTATGATTTCTCCTTTCTGCCACTCCATTTAACTGGGATGTATAAGGAGGGGTCCATTTAGATATAATTCCTTTATCCTTAAGATGGTTCAGAAACTCACCAAATAAGTATTCACCTCCTCGATCAGACCGAAGAGCTTTAATACTAAATCCAGTTTATTTTTCAACCATACTCTGATATTCTTTAAACTTATCAAAAACTTCGAACTTGTATTTTAAAAGATACACATGATCGAACCTTGATAAATCATCAATAAAAGTGATGAAATAAGAATATCCTCCTCTGGCTTGAGTTGACATAGGTCCACATACATCATTATGTATTAGACCTAATAATTCAGTTGCCCTCTCTCCATGTCCTGTGAATGGAGACTTGGCCATTTTTCCTTTAAGACAAGATTCACAAGTTCCTAATGATTGGAAATCATCAGAGTCAAAGTAATTATCTTTGACTAACTTGTTTATCCTTGACTCATTGATATGACCTAATCAGTAGTGCCAGAGATATGTGATATTGTCATTATCTCTTTTCCTCTTTTTATCATCAGTAAGAAAAATTTTATCATTAAGTTGCAAAGTTAGAAGACCATTTATAAAAGATCCATATCCAAATACTTTATTATTTTGAAAAATAGAGCAGCCACTGCTCTTTACATTTATTTCATATTCTTGTTGTAATAACAAGGGTATGGAAATAATGTTTCTAACAATATCTGGTACATAGAAGCATTCTTCTAGCTTTATCATATTATCCAAAGGTAATAATAGAAGATAGGTACCCACAGCTTCAGCATGTATGGCTTCACCACTAGCCCCATGCAACTTGAAGTCACCCCTCTTCAGACTTCTAATTCTGTGGAGTCCCTGTAATGAATTGCATGTGAGATCCACATGCGGTATCCAATACCCATGAATTAGAAATGAAAGCACTCAATGATAAATTAGTTTGTATCATGTACAAACCTTTAGATGCACCACTTGCATCTTGCTTCATATTTTCAAGGTAAACCTTGCAGTTCTTCTTCCAATGCCTAATCTTGCCGCAATGGAAACAGGCTCCATTAGCCTTCTTAATTTTCTTGTTCTTCTTCTGGATGCTCTTCTTAGGGTTGAATTTTCTCTTCATACCCTTCTTCATTGCTTGCTTCTTTCTATCAACAAGAAGCACCTAAGCCTTATCTCCTTTAGAGTGGCTCTCAGCTGTCTTAAGCATGTTAAGCAACTCTGGCAATGAAGTATTCAGTTTGTTCATATGATAGTTAAGAACAAACTGAGAGAAGGAACCTGGGAGTGACTGCGGGATCAAGTCCTGATTGAGCTCACCATCAATGACAAATCCTAATTGACCCAATCGAGTGATCAAGTCAATCATTTTCAGCACATGGGCTTGCACAGGTGAACCCTCACTCATCCGTGCTCAGAATAACTGCTTCAATATCTCGTATCGAGTAGCCCTACTTTGCTCTCCATAAAGCTCCTTTAGATTGAGCAATATGGACTGAGGTTCCATACCTTCATGTTGCCTTTGGAGCTCGTTGCTCATCGAGGCCAACATGATGCACCTGATAGTTGTATTGTCATTTTGCCACATTCTGTGTATGGCAATTTCTTCCTCTGATGCATCCTCTCCGATCACCACTGGATCCAGAGAATCAAGTATATATGAAAGCTTCTCCTGAGTTAAAACAATTCTCAGGTTCCTCAGCCAGTCTATATAATTTGGACCGGTTAACTTGTTGGCATCCAAGATGCCCCTTAGTGATAAGTTTGAAGCCATTAAAATAAATGTCCTACATTTAATTAAAGAACAATATTAGCAGACCACTCAATGATGACATTCATAACTAGATAAGGACTTTATATCTAATTATGTCTCCCACTATTTTTTTCGAATACCATAACCCTCAACTAAGGTAAGCGAGAAACCTTCCTGGTTTCCTTAGCGAGGTTGAGATTCTGATCCCTCATTAGTGCCTTGTGTCACATAACAAACACTAATGAGTTCAAAGGTAGGACAACCTTTCCAATTGCAAACCGTGCAATTCTCAACAATTATCTTTGCCTCTAAGACACTTATAGCCTTGTATCACATAACAAACTATAATATCTTAGTTTAGTCAAACCCTTCATTTCTATACAGCCATGATTGAACATTGTTGCCCTTGTATCACACAACAAAGCAACAACTCCAATCATGCCATAAAGCACTAAGTGCACCAAGACAAATTTTATATCAAACCCTATAGTAGGCCTTGTGTCACATAACAAACTTACTATAGTCTTGACATGAATCTGTCTTAGCATGAAGGAAGGCATATTATAGCTTACTTAACCAATCAGCATTACCAAAATAGGGTTTAGATGTGACCAAATTGGCCAGGTGAGTGGGAGGGGTGAGGGGGTCCCCCCATTGCTTTCCTTAGACACCAATTAGATTGGCCAGGTCAGACAACGGAACCAATTAAAAAACCTCATTCCCTTTACCTTCCCAGAACCACTTGTTTAGACACAAATCGGCTGATCAAACCCTAATTGGTTTTGCATCATGACTAAGTTTTTGCTATGACTAAATATAATTTTGATGAGGGCTTTTGATGGTCTCAAAAATACATTCTAAATTATCATGATTACTATGCTTATAACATATATAAACATGTAACATATCATCATAACATAACATGTTATGTTAAACAAGCATATTATAGCTAATATGCAAATCAAGGCATGATTGATACATAAAAATACCTTTCACCTCACTTGTTCATGGGATATGGCCACAGCGACACCCCTACATGCCATAGGAGACCCATTGAATGGGAGGAGAGGGCCTTTAAACCCTACTTAACTCCTATGACCGAACGGCCATGGTGACTAACCCAATCCAAAGCAGTTACTTGGTTCAATCAATATGCATAATTTCATACTTGACATAACATCATGCATTTCATAAAAACTGAAATTAAATATATTACCCTAATATGCAAAATTTCATACAATTACATTATCATGTCATTTCATAAAGAAACTAGAAATCATGCATATGAATTTGGTCAGATCAACTCGACAGGGTTCGGGTCAGCTCGGTCTCTTGTCGAGTCGACTCGAATAGGTTTCGGGTCGGCTCAGTAGTGGAATTTCATAAAACTCCAAAAATGGTTCATAATTGGTATGCCACAAGGATGGCTTTGATACCATTGATGGGAATTCTCCCAGGGTGCCGAGAATCATGCAGCATGCGAAAGTGAATTTCAAAAATAAAAATTCTAAGAATGAAACCCTAATTGGCTTGAAAACCCTCATTCCCAGGAACCCCTTATGCAATACCAATTAATAAAACATAAATGGAGTCAGAAAAACATACCTGGATCGCTGAAATCCAATCCTTTCCACGAGGCTCACAAGTGCAAGCCCTCCAACGGTTATCCACATGAGAATGGTACCAAGGAAGAATCCCTGTCGGGGTTACTTGCTTTAACAGAACTCTTAGGGCAGCCTTTAGACCTTTGACCACTATAAGACATCCTGTCCTACTATAAGGCTCTCTGGATATTCTCTTAAACCTCTCTTGGTTTAGGTATAACCCTCCTCTATGACCCTTTAGGCTTATGTCCTAAAACAAAGCCTTGTCCTAATAGATAAGACTTTATCTTAACAAGACAAGTCTTGTCTTAAAAGAAGGAGGGAGAGAGAGATAGAGAGAGACACTCAGACAAGACTCTCAGTGAAGTTGGACTCGTATTTCAGATATCTAAAGAAAACTATCAAATAATTTTTTCTCTCTTCACCGAACACCCTTAAATAGAAACCAAAAGGGAGTGAAAGCATCTCAAAGGTTCTTATCAGATATGCTTCTTCTTATCTGATAAGACTCTTCAGGATTCAGGAGTCTTATCTGAGTTCTTTCCCTTTCTAGATTAATTCCCCATGTGCCATGTGGCATCCACCGATTATGAAGAAGCAAAGGAGGTGTCCTTTCATATTTGAAAATCATGGAATAAGTAGAGTTCTGAGAGCAGAAGAACTCTGCCTCAGAACCATGCACAGATGAAGAGACGCGACTCTTCATCTACGTGCGCTACTCCTTTTCCAATTTCACGCCACACTCTTATTCACTTTGACCGGTCATTTAAATCTAAAAGGCATGGGGATAAGATGAGAAGGTGCCCCTGATGAGAAACAATCCATGTTGCCCAGGTGGCTTCCCAAGAGGGGGGTAAATTGGGATTTGAAAGACTTTTCATAATTATGTGCACTTTGAAATTCTTTTGTGTTGTGGTGCAATATGCAATGCGGAAGTAATTAAGTAAAAGCAATAGAGCAATAAGAACACAATCTCAAATACAAGGAAATAGAGTAGTTCGGAGTAACCAGCTCCTACGTCCACTACCCAAGCACCACTTGGGATTTCCACTATATCCCCCAACCGAAATACAGTCGGATTATTTTACCAGGCTCACAATCCAGACCTATACACTTTGGTTTTACCGGGATCACCAAAGAAACCCTAACACTTGGTTTTAGACAGGGATCACCAAGAACCCAACTTAGGTTTTACAAGGTTCACCTAAAAATCTTCAACCCTCTCTTAAGACACAACCCCTTGCTATTCTTAGAGAGAAAATAAAGATAAAGAAATGATAAACAAGCAACTACAACAAACCAAGTTTGTTTAGGTGTTGCCGATGTAGATAAAGATGAAGTCAAGCCTTGAACGCTCTTTAATACTCTTCAAGCTGCTTCTTCCCTTTTTCAATAAGTGGATTCAATGATGGAGTAGAGCTGGTGAAGCTTTGAATCCAACTTGAATGCTCTTTGAAGTAGGTAGTTGAATGACTTGAAAGCTCTTTGATTTCTCAAGAAAATTCAATAATAAAACTCAATCAATTGTTTAATCCTTCAAAAATAATCCCCTTTATAGTTTTCCATGAGATATGACCGTTGTAGGGCCTTGGAATTCGTGAAATGGCCGTTGGAGATGAATTGGAGTTCAAAATTTAACTTCAGCAACTAGCTGTTGGAGTGCAGAAAATGGCTCCACGAGGCGGCTCGAGATCCAGGAGTCGGCTCGATGTCTCAAATAGGCCAAAACAAATCTCTGTAGGAGCCGGCTCTTCAGGCTAGAGTCGGCTCTTGCCTTCAAACACTTCAAAACCATGAATACCTCGAGTCGGCTCTTAGAGGCAGAGTCGGCTTGGATTCTCAGAACTTCAAAATACATAACTCTGGAAGAGTCGGCTCTTGTGGTAGGAGTCGGCTCGAGATCTCAGGCTTTTAAAAACTTCTTTCTTCCATGAGTCGGCTCTTAGGATGGGAGTCGGCTCTTAATGCTGAAACACTGAAACTTCCTCCGTGCCGTGCCACCACGAGTCAGCTCTTGATCCAAGAGTCGGCTCTTGCAACTCTTCAAAAAATGCTTCAAACTTCTCCAAAAATCTTCAACATTGAATCAACTATAAGCTAATCTACATACTTTATAATTTTTACAATTTTTCAGCCCTTTTACGAGATTACAAGATTGATAAGTTTAGGGCTTTTACAAGTTCAAGCTCATAAATCTTTATACACAATTGAATTACCCTCAAATCAGTTTGAAAACCATTTTATACCTAAGGTAACCAATTTCCTGCAAAACTTTTTAAATAATTGAAAAGAATTAGTATCAAATTCATGCTCCAATGTTTTGTGATCATCAAAATCATTCCGAGGTCAACATCTCTCCCTTTTTGATGATGACGAAATACTGGGCATGATTAAAAATTAAACACTTTACAATTGCAGTACATTCAAATTTGTGTGTGTTATCAACACTATGTGCCACAATATATCAAATGTATCAGATGTATAAAACTGAACACTGTAAAGTATCATATGTATCGATACATTGAATTTTCCATATCAAATGAACAATGTGTATCGAAACATGATGTATCGACACAGAATATTTCAAGAGTTTCAATATGTATCAAAACTTATGAAACTACCAAACATTTGAAGTGAATTTCATGAAAATATTTGAAGTAAAGCTCTCCCTTACTATGGTAAAAGTATTTCATCAAGTTTCAACAAATCAATCATTCATATAGCTTATTATAAACAATTTCCAAGCAATATCCATGAATCAACATAGCTTTTTCAGATTGAACATTCATATCATATCATTGCATTCATATTAAAGCTTTTTTTATGCATATTATAGCTTTTTCATACCACACATAGTCTCCATTCTCCCCCTTTTTGTCATCAACAAAAGGCATATGAGAGAATAAATATTGATAATAGTTTAATGATTACAAGAATGGACATGTATCATAACAAGTGATGTATATATATAAAGCAAGTCAGTACATAGCATATGTGATACTTTACAGATATGCCACGGCATGACAAAATAGTATCACACTAATCAAAATACAACAAGATAGAGTCCCAAAACATCAGTATAAAAAGTCTAAACATCAAAATGATAGGCTAGGATCATCAGTATCAGGTTCTTCCTTATCAAAGGAGGAACCAACCTCTAGGATACCTGGACTAGGTTTGAACTTGGGGAACCTAGGTCGAAGATCCCTAATCCTAGTCCTAGTAGGAGTAGAAGTCCTAGTCACTTTAGTTTTAGCTTTAACTTTGGCTTTGGACTCTGATGATATAATGATAGGTGTAGGTCTGGCAGTCGGTGGATCAAAAGATAGGGCCAAGGTGCTGGTGGTCGAAAGTATCTAGGTAGCTAGAGTCTATCCAACATCAGCAGATTTAGTAGCCTCTACACCAACCTCGAGCTCAACATCAGTAGGAACATCAGTAAATTGTGTAGGCTCTCTCTGCTCATGATCAGTGCCAGTCCCAGTGCCAGGTGCTATGGAAGTCGATGGAACGTGCTAGCTGGCAGTAGAAAGCGATCTCAGTATAGCCATAACATCATGAAAACCCTACTGCATCTCGAACTGGAGTAGCGTAATCCTGCTCTTAGTATATGACCTGAGACACACTATCTCCTCCAAGACTCTCTGAAATCTTCCTCTGTATCAGGTCTAGTAGCTGTAGGAGTCCTGATTGGTGAGTGAGGTATGGTAGGAGCTGGCTCAGATGGTCCAGCCTCATCAGTCTGTGCCTTAGTCTCCTCACCATGTCCTTGAGCAGCCTGTGAATCATCCTCTGAATCCTCTGAATGTGCTACAGGAACTCCTGATGTCTTCCTGATCCAGTTGCCTTCTACTTTAATGAATCCCATCCTAGTAAGAGATTTCACAGTATATCTATCGGTATGAAGCAGTAGTCAGTAGTCCTCTCCAGTCAGATCAACATGGGCATCCTGGAATAACAGTGTAAACACCATCCCGTAAGGTAAACAAGCCCGTGCCCTACGTGCTGCCCCCTCATTTGAGATATCATAATAAATGGCAGGTTGAGGGGCTCCCCCTCAATCAGTCGCCTCATAAACATAAGGTCTCTCTTGCTAACCCAATCGAATCTCCCTGTCCGGGGCAAGAAAATTCTGCTAATAATATTGTGCAACAGCCTCATTTCCAATGAAAGATGATTTGCACTAACATGTATAATGCCCTTCACATTAGTCCTTTCCAATATAAGTATGAGGGTCTTTTGTTTTTATTTCAAAACCAAGTAACACTCTCCTTCCTTTGGTATATTCAGTACACTTGAAAGCTTCTGCTCACTTATCTCTATGTGCTTCCCTTTTACTGTTCATTCTAAGTGAAAATCTCCCAATGACATGTTCTCAAAAATTGATGAACCAAATTTGGATAAGTCGGAACATTCAACAAACAAAACTCTTTCACCCCTATTTTTCAAGGCAATCCCCTATATGAAGTTGTTCTTGCTCCAGAAAGTTAAAATCTATACATCTACCCGGGGTTACCTGTCGATTTCCCATAAGAATTACCTGACGGGGTGCTTGAGGCTCTTCTTCCTACTCAATAGGTTGTTCTTCTTCTGGAATCGAAGTGTCTAACCATCTCTTGGTCCTCCATTCTTCCGCGACAGTCCGAACTACCCTTTTTGCTTTCTTTGCCATAGCCTTGCGAGGTGCCATTGTGCTAAGATTGAAGAATTGGAAGGATTTGAGAGGGTTTTTGGAAGGTTTCCTAGAGTTGAGTGTGGAGTCGGCTAGGAGAGAATGGTCAAAACCTAAAATATAATGAATAGGAAACATGGAAACCCTATTTAAAAAATGTTTGGCTCGACCTTCGAGTCGGCTCGCCGAGTGCCCTGATAACTCGAGTCGGCTCGAGCGAAAAACCAATCTAAAGGTCAAAATAGGTCAAACTCGATTTCTAAAGGTTTCTTGAACCTAAAATAGGTTGTCCTATGCTCTAAAGAAAAATTTGAAATTTCTAGATAATTTTTTCTTAATTTTTCAAAAACTAGGTCAAACAGGTTCATAATGGGTCACATAGCCCTAATTCGTCTCTAATTTTTTCAAATCTATCTAAACTAAGTGGTTTAGTGAAAATATATGCTAATTGATCTTCAGTAGGTACAAATTCAAGTTCCACAACATTGTTTAAAATATGATCATGAATAAAATGATGTCGAATTTCAATGTGCTTAGTTTGTGAGTGTTGAATTAGATTTTTTGATAAATTAGTAGCACTAGTATTGTCATATTTAATAGAAATTTTAGATTGAACAATACCATAATCTTCTAGTTATTGCTTGATCCATAACACTTGAGCACAACAACTCCCAGCAGCTACATATTCTACCTCAGCAGTAGATAGCGCCACAGAGTTCTGTTTGCGACAGTGCCAAGAAATCAAGTTAACACCTAGAAATTGACAGGTACCACTTGTGCTTTTCCTATCTATTTTACATCCTCCATAATTAGCATCAGAATAACTAATTAACTTTAATGATGTGTGTTTAGAATAACATAAGCCTACATTACATATACCTTTCAGATATTTAATAATTCTCTTAATAGCCATGATGTGTGATTCTTTAGAATTAGATTGAAAATATGCACACATACAAACACTAAATAGTATATCAAGTCTACTAGCTGTCAAATAAAGTAATGAACCGATCATATCTTGGTACAGCTTTTGATCAACTTTTGTGCCATTTTCATCTTTGTCAAGTCTACAAGCAGGACTCATTGGTGTCCCAGTTTATTTTCTTGATTCCATGCCAAATTTCTTCATTATCTCCTTGATGTACTTGGCCTGGTTGATCAGGATACCTTCTTTAGTTTGTTTGATTTGAAGTCCAAGAAAGTAACTCAGCTCATCCATCAAGCTCATTTCAAATTCTCCCTGCATTAGCTTTGTAAAATCTTGACACAAAGATTCATCAGTAGATCCAAAGATAATATCATCAACATATATTTGAACTACTAAGATATAATTATTCTTTCTTTGAATAAATAGTGTAGTGTCAACACTATCTCTTACAAAATTATTAGCAATCAAAAATTTACTTAATCTATCATACCAGGCTCTAGGTGCCTATTTTAAACCATATAAAGCTTTATTCAGTTTGAAAACATGATTTGGAAATGTATGATCAATGAAACCTGGTGGTTGCTCAACAAAAACTTCTTCAGATAGAAAACCATTCAAAAATGCACTCTTTACGTCCATTTGAAATAATTTAAAGTTCATAAAGCATACATAAGCTAGTAACAATCTAATGGCTTCTAACCTAGCTACCGGTGCAAAAGTTTCATCAAAATCTATTCCTTCTTCTTGATTATATCCTTGTGCAACCAGTCTAGCCTTATTTCTAATTACATTACCATCTTCATCTAGTTTATTTCTATAAACCCACTTAGTGCCTATAACAGGATAATCATTGAGTCTTTCAACTAAGGTCCAAACATTATTTCTCCTAAATTGGTTTAATTCATCATGCATTGCTAACATCCAATTAGGATCATTTTCAGCTTCTTCTATATTATATGGTTCTACATGAGAGACAAAAGCAATTAAATCATGTGCAGATCTAGTTTTAACACCTTGAGATGGGTCTCCTATAATTAATTCTTTAGGGTGTGATTGTATATACCTCCATTCTTTAGGAATATCATCATGCTTTTTACTCACCTCTTCTACATGTGGTTTACTTGATTGTTTGTCTTTGAGGGTCAAGTCTTTCATTCCATGTTCTAAAGTACCTGCATCATCATCAACAAAATCTTCCTTTCTCGAAGATGTAATGTCAGATTTATTAAAAACAACATAAACAGATTCTTCAACAGTCAAAGTTCTTATATTGAAAATACGATGGCTTTACTATTTAAAGAATATCCAAGAAAAATAGTCTCATCGGATTTTGCATTGAATTTACCAAGATTATCTTTTCCATTGTTAAGTACAAAACATTTGCATCCAAAAACATGAAAATATTTAATATTTGATTTTCTATTGTTCCAAAGTTCATAGGGAGTTTTTTTGATAATGGATCTAATTAAAACTCTATTTAAAATATAGCATGCGGTATTCACAGCTTTTGTCCAAAAGTATTTTGGAAGATTTCCTTTACAAAGCATTATTCTGGACATCTCTTCCAAAGTACAATTCTTTCCTTCTACAACACCATATTGCTGTGGTGTTCTAGGTGCAGAAAAGTTATGATCAATACCGTGCTTTGTGCAAAAGTGATCAAAATGCTAATTTTTAAATTCGGTGCCATGATCACTACGAATTGAAATGACAGATAATTTTTTCAAATTTGTAACTCTTTTGAAAAACTTTTTAAATACATTAAAAGTTTCATCTTTATGTGCAATAAACAAAACCCATGTGTATCTTGAAAAATTATCTACAATCACAAGGCCATATTTCATACCACCTAGGCTGGTAGTCCTAGTAGGTCCAAATAAGTCCATGTGAAGTAGCTCTAAGGGTCTAGTTGTAGAAACAATATTTTTAGATTTAAAACTCCTAACTTGTTTTCCTAACTGACATGCATTACAAACATAATCAAAATTGACTTTAAATTTAGGCAAACCTTTGACTAAGTCCTTTGAAATCAGTTTAGCTATTGTGTCCATACTAGCATGACCAAGCTGCCTATGCCATAGTAAACTTGATTCCTTGCTCTTGTCATTCATTGCTACAAGACTTGTATTGCTTGACATAGCTAGATCATTAAGATCTACTACATAAATGTTACTAAGTCTGTGTCCAATGAACTTAGTACTAGAGTCAAGTGGATCAACTACTATACATATTGATGACTTGAAGAATACATTAAAACCAATGTCACATAGCTGACTAATACTCAAAAGATTATGCTTTAACTTTTCTACAAGTAACACATTTTCAATAAATGTAAAAAGAGTAATTTTGATTTTACTAATACCGATTATCCTTCCTTTTCGATTGTCACCAAATGTTACCATTCCACCATCCTTTTGTTCTGGGGTGAAGAATTGATCAATGTCACCCGTCATGTATCTTAAACAACCATTGTCCAGATACCATCTTTTCTTTATACTTGTGGCTGCAAGACATCCCTGCAAAATAATCATTTAATAATTTTAAGTACCCAAGCTTTCTTGGGTCCTTGCAAGTTAGTGAAAATGGTTCCTTTTGGAACCCAAACTTTCTTTAATTTCCTTTTGTCATTGTATTTCAAATGACATTCGAATGCTTTATGACCAAAGTTATTACATGCAAAGCATACAATTTTTGATTTTGTATAATAACCATGAGATGATGCAAATTTAGGTCTAACATGTTTTGAACTAATGAATTTAGGAGAATATGAAGTAGATGCTAAAAATTGATTTTACATAGAACATTTATAGCCAATTCCAAATTTATTATTTGATTCCTTTTAATCTTTTAAAATCAATTCAAGTTTATTAGAGCTTAGAGTTAGTTTTTCTACTAAGGGTTTTAGTTTTTGTACTTCCTTCTTTAAGTTATCATTTTTATTATTCAAATCCTTATTTTTCTTAAAAAGCTCTTCTTTTTCAAACTGAACAACTTTGAGTCTTTCACAAACTAAGTTTAGTTCTCTTTGCAAAATTTTGTTTCTTTCACAAAATTTTTTTTTGTCTTTTTCAAATACATCACATTGATTTTTTAAATCTCTCATTTTTAAACCAGCTTTTTTGTATTCTACCAATAGTTCACAAAAAGCATTATGCAGTTCATCATAAGTGAATTTTAAACAAGGTTCAGAAGTGCTTACCTCGTCCTCCAAACCCATAAGATAGATTTATGCTATTTTTGTTGTCTCTTCATCCTCTTTAGTGGATGTGGTTTCATCACTATCACTCCAAGCAGCAAGCATTGCCTTCTTCTTCTTTTTAGTGAATATCTTTTTCTTTACTTCAAGACAATCAGGATGGATGTGTCCTGGCTTCTTGCATCCATAGCAGATAGGTACTTGATATTTATCTTTATCTTTATCTTTTGCTTTATCTATTTCTTTTTCTTTTCCAAAATCACCCTTTCTATATTGCTTTCTCCATCTGTTTGTTTTTCTTCTGCCCATGAATCTTTTGAATTTCCTCATGACTAGGACAATTTCATCATTTCCAAGATCATCATCATCTGATGAATCTGATTCTTCATTCTTATCTTCCTCAGTAGCTTTAAATGCAATGGCTTTCTTTCTTTTTGTATCTTTCTCAGTTCTTTATTGCATAGCCAATTCATGCATGATCAAGGATCCAAGAAGTTCATCTAGTGGTAGTGTATTTAAATCCTTTGCTTCTTGGATTGCTGTCACTTTGGCTTCCCACTTATCTGGTAAAGATTTTAAAACCTTCTGGATAAGATCAGCATTAGAATAAGTTCTACCAAGACTTTTTAGACCATTTATGATATCAGTAAAGCAAGTATACATTGCAGATATAGTCTCACTAGGATCCATCTTAAATAGCTCATAATTATGCACAAGAAGATTAATTTTTGATGTTTTAACTTGAGAAGTGCCTTCGTGTGTGATTTCTATTTTGTCCCAAATTTCTTTAGCAGAATTGCAAGTTGAAATTTTGTTAAACTTATTTGGATCCAAAGCATAATACAATAAATTCATTACTTTGGCATTCAGTTCAGCTAATTTCATATCATTCTCGTCCCAATCCTCTTCTAGTTTGGGAACCTCTACATCATTAACTTTAATTATGGGTGTGTGAGGTCCTTTCAGAATAATTTTTCATAAGTGAAAGTCTACGACTTGAATGTATATCTTCATTCTTGCCTTGCAATAAGTGTAATTAATTTTGGTGAAAAGTGGAGGTCTATTTGTGGATTGACCTTTGGCCAATGAAGTATTCATGGGATGTGCCATATGTCTTTACTCTAAGAAACTTTCAGGGACTCTGCTCTGATACCACTTATTGTCCAGGTGGCTTCCCAAGAGGGGGGTGAATTGGGATTTGAAAAACTTTTCACAATTATGTATACTTTGAAATTCTTTTGTGTTGTGATGCAATATGCAATGCGGAAGTAATTAAGTAAAAGCAATAGAGCAATAAGAACACAATCACAAACACAAGAAAATAGAGTGGTTCAGAGCAACCGGCTCCTACGTCCACTATCCAAGCACCACTTGGAGTTTTCACTATATCCCCCAACCGGAATACAGTCGGATTATTTTACTAGGCTCACAATCCAAACCTATATACTTTGGTTTTATCAGGATCACTAAAGAAACCCTAACACTTGGTTTTAGACTGGGATCACCAAGAACCCAACTTAGGTTTTACAAGGTTCATCTAAATATCTTCAACCCTCTCTTAAGACACAGCCCCTTGCTATTCTTATAGAGAAAATAAAGATAAAGAAATGATAAATAAGCAACTACAACAAACCAAGTTTGTTTAGGTGTTGCCGATATAGATCAAGATAAAGTCAAGCCTTGAATGCTCTTTAATGCTCTTCAAGCTGCTTCTTCCCTTCTTTAATAAGTGGATTCAATGATGGAGTAGAGTTGGTGAAGCTTTGAATCCAACTTGAATGCTCTTTGAGGTAGGTAGTTAAATGACTTGAAAGCTCTTTGATTTCTTAAGAAAATTCAACAATAAAACTCAATCAATTGTTTAATCCTTCAAAAATAATCCCTTTTATAGTTTTTCAATAGATATGGCCGTTGTAGGGCCTTGGAATTCATGAAATGGCCATTGGAGACAAATTGGAGTTCAAAATTTAACTTCAGCAACTAGCAGTTGGAGTGTAGAAAATGGCTCCACGAGTCGGCTCGAGATCCAGGAGTCGGCTCGATATCTCAGACAGGCCAAAACAAATCTATGTAGGAGTCAGCTCTTCAGGCTAGAGTCGGCTCTTGCCTTCAGACACTTCAAAACCATGAATACCTAGAGTCGGCTCTTAGAGGCAGAGTCAGCTCGGATTCTCAGAACTTCAAAATACATAACTCTGGAAGAGTCGACTCTTGTGGTAGCAGTCGGCTCGAGATCTCGGGCTTTTGAAAACTTCTTTCTTCCAGGAGTCAGCTCTTAGGATGGGAGTTGGTTCTTAATGCTGAAACACTGAAACTTCCTCCGTGCCGTGCCACCACGAGTCAGCTCTTGATCCAAGAGTCGGCTCTTGATCCAAGAGTCGGCTCTTGCAACTCTTCAAAAAATGCTTCAAACTTCTCCAAAAATCTTCAACATTGAATCAACTAGAAGCTAATCTACATACTTTATAATTTTTACAATTTTTCAGCCCTTTTACGAGATTACAAGATTGATAAGTTTAGGGCTTTTACAAGTTCAAGCTCATAAATCTTTATACACAATTAAATTACCCTCAAATCAATTTGAAAACCATTTTATACTTAAGGTAACCAATTTCTTGCAAAACTTCTTAAATAATTAAAAAGAATTAGTATCAAATTCATGCTCCAATATTTTGTGATCATCAAAATCATTCTGGGGTCAACACTCCAGTGTTTCATCTATAGAAGGACTCTTATCCTTCTGCACCCCTGCTCCTTTCTCGCACATGCCAAGAGGCGCTAAGAGTCCCTAGCCCCAGGGACTCTTCCATAAATCGATCAAAAAGTCAAGATAAAATCAGATAAAGCTCTGATTTAATTAGCCCCACTTAGGACTCAGCCTAATTAAGGTTTTTCTTAATTAGGTTAACCCAATTAGCAAGTAACCAGATCCAATCCAATTGGGTTAGGAATTGGGTTAGCCTGCACATGCTAGTGTACAATCTGGCTAACCAATTAGGATGCCATGACTTTAATTGAATCATGAATGACTTCCTTGGCCAACTTTCTATTGTGTGTAACTCATTGGGTTCTACATCTAGCTAGCAGTAGGTTTAGGTTTGAGCTGATTCGATCCGATCGAACTCGATTGACCTAATTAGGTCAAATTGGCTCACCTAATTGTCCAATTCGAATCACATATCGAATTGACTCATGAAACCAAATCAATTGGTTCATGAAAACTTACAAGACAAGATTAACGTCTAGCAATGTATTATGCCTATCCGGAAGATGAGGAATTTGGTAGAAATTATCAATATACCCTTCAGTAGTAAGTTATCGTGCAATTCAATCTTTCGATCTCCCATTATCCTGACTAAGTGATAAGTATGGATATATGTCAAACCCTAATACTTAATCATATCGAATCTCAGCTCGATCATAAAGACTCAGCTGATGACTGATTAGAAACCAATTCTAATCTCATCCTGCTTTGATCAAAGGCTCCTTGAGTCACTCATCGAAGAGATTACATAGGATAACAATTCCTCTTACTAGGAAAGATTGATTCCTTGTTGGTCCACTCACATCCTTCGTACACCTTCCACCATACCCTGAACACCTCGTACATATCACAATGCCATGAATGAGTATGAACCAAAGTATGGCTTAGTGTGCATAAGGAACCATGGTGACCTCAGGTCTAAAGATCACATGCACAACTTCTACTCTGGGACCTATCTTTTGACAAGACTTTCATAAGATAGTCCCGATGCAGATCAGTTCAGTGTACTCATACTCTAATGAGCATCCTTATTCTTGTATTAGTGTCTCTATACAAGTGGTTGTGAGATCAACCACCCTCATCAACTGAGCATACATAGGATAAGCTAGTCTTTCTGGATTCATCGATCCCTGATTCGATGGTCCAACAACTAGGAACATTCTAGATTAGGGTTTATAGGAATTATGTCTCACTATTATCTTATCATAACCCTAATTCCATTACCCTACTCTATAGCATTCATCATAATCAACAAAAACATGACACAGCAGTATATGATGAATCAAATGCCTTTATTAATATGAAAATATGTCATACATAAGCTGGAAGTTTACAAAAAGACCCTCATAATGATTGGCTCTTAGGATACTTTTCTATCATATATTGCTAAATTCAATGAGTTTGTCGGGAGATGTAGCACAGTCGAATCTGAGGCAATGATCATATCTAGATTTGAGCTGGTTTACATAAGGACATCCAGTGAAAATTATTTCAATGAGAAATTCACTACCTAGAAGAAGCTTATCAAATTGCTAAGGAATTTGATACATATCAGAAAGAACTCTTGATTAGTCGACCCAAGTCCAACAGGAATAATACATCTGGACATAGGCCTAGTTCTAGTCAGATTCCTTCAAACAAACCAACTCCTATTATCTCAGTAGTTTATAAGGAAAAAATCCTTGAACCCATTGAAGAGCCAAAAGTAAAAATATATGAAGCTGAATCCAGTCTCATAAATGAATATAAAGAAGATAAAAAAGAGACTAAGCCCACTAAAAAATTAGAGGAAAAACCTCTTGAATATATTGAAGAATTTAAAGATGAAATAGAATCAAAGTCTTGTCCAAATGAAGGGCTAGAAAGAGAAGATCCTAAACCTATTGAAGAACTTAAAGAACAAGTTTATGAAGCTGGGTCTAACCTTATGGATAGGTATGAACAAGAACAATTGCTTGAGGATAAAATAATTACCCAGCCAAAAAATCAACAATGGAATAATCAACTTTAAGAAAATGAAGTCTAGGGACAAAACCATGAAGAGCAATCCGAGGAGATAATAAAGGACCCAGAATTAATCAATGTTGAGGATTTAGATCTAAAGATTAATGAAGGATAACCTAATGGGGTATTGACCATCAGAGAAAACTTAGAACCAATTCCAAAGAATCAAACCCAAGAAATTATAGAACCGTTAAAGGATTATCAATATGTATTCCCTAATAGTTGCCAATTCATCCTTCTGGAACATCCCCAATCCTAGTCCACCAAGTTGGGACATCCACCATACCATTAATCTGGTCCCAATAATATTCAACATTTACTTTTAGAAGACATTATGGCATTTATTAAGCACCAAATTAAGATTCACCACCACCTACCTGAAGTTGTGTGCCAGAGTCTTCAAAGCCATTTAGGGGAATATTGAAAATTAGGAACTTTTGTTTCCTAGCCCAACAATAAAGTTTAGTCCATAGATAATAAAGTCCATTTAGGCTTGTTTTATTTTTGGTGTCATTTGTGTTTTGTCATTTGAAGTCATTTGTGTTTGTCTTTTGCCATTTAGTATCATCTATATTTGTCTTTTATCATCTGATGTTATTTGACCTTTCCATGCATAAGTGTCCATGACTACGAGAGTCATATGCATATCATGATTAGTAAAAAAATTTGAGCAATGGAATTAACTAGCATATGACTAAATTTTTTTAAGAGTTTTTATGAAAAGACTATATGAAAAGTTGCAAACCTGTGGTGTAGGTCCTATTCAAATACCAAAAAAATTTGGACCTAATACTCATGTGCTTAAATTACCATCTGACTTTGGTATAAGTCCCACTTTCAATGTTTCATACCTAGTAGGGTAAAAGAACCAATTATGATACCTGGTGAGTCTTTTTTGGACTTAATCCAATTTTTGAGAGTGAACCAATCCTTGAGTGTCTACCTGCCCCACTACCAAAATCAGTAAGATAAGAATGAGCGAATTTGGATAATAAGACTATTACTATCCAAAACAAGGACTACCATACTATTTGGTTCATTGGCAAGGTTGACCTACATCAAAAAACTCATGGATCACTAGAGAGAATCTTCAAAGGAACAGTCCAGACCTACTAGCCTATTACCAAAGTCAAATTGACCCATACTCGATAGGATCGAGTTTCTCTCCACCCTGGGAGAATTGATGGGGACATCAAATAAAGGCAAATAGATTTCAAGTAAATATTGCAGCTATGAAGGTCTTCTAATCAACATACCCATGGAGAAAGCAAGTCTACCTCATGGAAGCTAAAACATTGTAAAAAGAAAGCCCCAGCACTCAAGCAATTCACTTTTAAAGAAGCTACTTCCATGAGCTGACTCAAGATGGAGAACCTCAATTTTCAAGTATCAACTTATGCACTTTGAGTCGACTCAATATGTCCTTGAGTCGACTCAACCTGTCCTTGAGCCTACACTACCCCTCTATCAAGCAATTTTTCCATGCCACTAGGGAGATCATCTAGCCTTTTTATTTACCACTTGAGAGTTTATTAGAGCACCACTTGAAGAACACTTGAAGAGTCTTGGATGCCATCCCTTATGATATTTGGAAGTTCCATGTTGATTACACTTGGAAGCATCCTTGGATGCCATGTGGAAATATCTCATGCCGCCACTTGGAAGATCACTTTTATCGAAGACACATGGAAGAATCCCTTGATGACACATGGCAAGCTAAGAAAGCACCACTTGAAAGTTTGTGGCAACCAAAATTTGTTTTTAACCATTTCTTGTTGGAAGTTGTAACCAATTTTAGTTAAGACTACCTAATCTAGTGCTTAGTAGCATAACTAATCCATGGATTAGTTATATTTTAATCTTTTTTTGGATGAATTTTTTGGAAATTCCTTGGCCTATAAATAGGGCCAAGCCTCCTCTCTTGTATTCATTCAATTTAGAAATAAAATTGAGATGATATTGAGTTTGGTTTTCTTCTTGAATTCTAGTCTAGTTTTCTTGTATGGAAAGGGTGAGATGCCCTTTAATCTAGCTAGCTTTCTTCATTCCCTAGTCCTAGAGCTAGGTCACTCCTTGAAGGAGAGGGTGAGAGGCCCATTTGATGCTTCAAAAAAGTCCTTCCAAGGTCTTTGAGGCGTGTACCAAGAAGAAGAAGAGAAGAACTTGCTGCCTAGCTTCAAGCCATTCCCAAACTTCCCTTCCTTTGTTTTTCTTTGATTTATTTTCTTCCATCTTTGTTTTCATGCCCTTATTGCTGGTTCATTGCAGGTTCTCTCAGGGATTCGAGTTGATGATGAGGGTTTCTTGCCATGATCCAAGTACAAGGTAAGTTCATAAGTTAAAGGAGTTCTAGTCTTACCATCTAATCCTCATTCCTAAAGTGTTGTGTGAACCCTTCCATTAAAATATTTTAGCCATCATTGTTGGTAGGAAAACTCTTCCTAAGCTTCATTAGATCTGATCATTTGAAGGTTAACTTGCTCTAGTAGTGATGGTTTCCTTGCCATGAAGATCCTACATTGCAGGTGTTGTAACTTAGATCAACTAGTCTCCTTATGAAAATTATTTCCATGGATTAATTTAGCCCATTTATTTGATAATGAATTGCTCAAGTTTGCTTGCTAGTTAACTTGCTAAAACTCCCCATTCATCGTTTCATTTTTGTCCCGTATCAGTGATCCTTATATTTGGACTTTGGATACTTTATGTTAGTTTGTGTGGTTGAGGTGACACAATATAGGCCTTGGCCCAGCTGGCCTGTGATGGGAGGTCATATTAGGGTTTGCTTATAAATAGGCTAGGTCCCCTCTCCACTTCTCAAATTATTATTATTCTACATGAGATTTGTTCTCATGGCTAATCCTATCGAATAGCCTCCTGTTGAGAGAGAATGCTATAGAGAAGGATTGGTCTTTGATATTAATGTGAGCATCTATTACAGGTTTGAAAGATTAATGGTGAATACATGTATGCATCTCAAATCTAAATCTTTTGTTAAATCATGAGTATATGATAAAAATTATAGATCTATTAGTTATGTAGATCAAATCTCAAAAGGTTTTGTATTCTAACCTTCTACATTTAATCATGGGGTTTACGGATCTATTATTTGCTCAAATCAATTTTTTGAAAACAATATTATTTTTGGTATTCTAGAAATCATGTATAGGATCTTGGGATAATAAAAATTTTCTTAGAATTGGTGTCAGAGCACCTGTGCATGATCTAGAACCCTTTTTATTTTTTTATTTGTTTCATATAGAAGGATTTTGGTTTCCTTCTAGATTTTGTTTTTAATTTGTTTTCCCAATTTCATTCTTCTGCCCTTCCTCGATGATTCATGAAGGAACCGGTAGACCTCTTCATGTCTATTGCTGACCTCCTCTAAATTCATTGTTAAAAATCTTTAATGCTACTATCAAGTTTTTCGGTCAAGGCAGGTTGATGTCTACCTTCGAAGAGATCAAATTTTTTAAAAAGAAGGCTATGCTTTGAATCCCCTCTTGCTTACTAATGCCAGCAAGGGCAGCCATGGAATCTATAATGGAGGAGGCTGGATCCTTGCTCTTCTTGAACCCTCCCCTGTGCCTCCTCAGCCGGTCCCTTCTATTGCTCATCGATGGAGAGGAAGCAGCGACCGAAACCCCATGATTGGAAATAAAATAATAATAATAATAGGGCTGGTGGAACTGTCATGCCCTCCTCCTTTGTGCCCCCCTTCTTGACCACCACAGGGGTCTTTTCCACCAACTCCTTCGCCTCTTTGAGGCCAAGATCCTTGAAGTTCTGGACCTCCTTGATGACCTTGATCTTGGTCGCTGCATCAAACCTCTCCTACTTGATATCGAACGTCGTCTTCTCCTTCTCCTCTGCAAGGTTCATGGCCTCTGCCGCCGCTCGGCCCCCCACCCATGGGACGGGCATGACACCGGTAGGAAGCCACTACTAGAGTCTGAGCTTGAGATGGAAAAGGATGGAGTAGTCATCACGCTCGACCTTGGTAAGGAAGAGGAGCTCGTCAGCGATGATTATCCACCAGCCTTGAGGTCGTCATTGATCCTGGCGAAGCCTCTCTAGAGGGTTCCATGGCACTAGGTGTCGAGGTGGGATATGGCGGCAGTGGCACAGGCAAGGCGAAAGAGATAGAATTGGTGGCAGTGGGAGCGGTAGTTTTGGCTCCTCCACTGCCCGTGAAGATTGGCTTCTCTTAGCCATTGTCTGGCCGGGGTGAAGATTGCTGGCAAACAGGAGATGGCCATCGGAGTTCCAACTTGGCCTGTGATCCATTGTTGGTAGAGATCCCAAGTTTTGAAACACCATTAATGGAGTTTTTTTGGGAGCAACGATGGGAGGAAGGAAGAAGATGAGAGTTTTATTAGATTTTTGGGTTTTCAGGTTTTAACCCACTTAAATTCTAATCCATTAAATTAAGTTGAGCCCAATTGGTAAGTTGGTTGAATCTAATCATATCGGATCAGTTTTCATTTGGATTAAGAAGAATTTTATAACTAAGCCCTTATAAAATTTTAAATTAAATATAAATCTATGTAAAATTACACATAGGTCCTTGAAGTTTTGAATATTATAAATTAGTCCTCAAAATCTTACATTTATGTCCCTATAATTTTTTGAAAATATATTTATAGAAAAGTTCCTATATTTCTGTAATTTATGATTTAGTTCTCTATTATTAGTTTTTTTGATAAAAATGCTATAACTTGCTCGTTTTATATCCTATTTGAGCAATTTTTGGATCGTTGGACTCGTAATGATTTGAAAAATATTTTAGTTAAGTTTTTATGCATGATAAAATATTAATAATTTATAAATTATTTATACATAATTTTATTTACTATTATATAATTCAAGTATGTTTTTGCATAGTCCTAAAGAATCCAAAGCACTCTATGAATTTTGAATAGTTGAATTATTGAGAACTATTTATTATATCTTTTATTATATTTTAGAATTGCATATTGATGTATCTATTATAGTTGATCCAAAAATGACTATAATTAATTATCACAATACTTATTATATATTATAATTATTGTTTAAAGGTATTTTATAGTTGTGTAGTAAGTGTTATTAATAAATGTGGCAGTTAGAATGTAATATTATATTATGATTTGATCAATAGGATGCATGTTGTTAAGTATCCCATTCTAGATTAATCTTTTACGTCATACATGTGGTTAAAGTATATCATTTATATTTGATTAGACATTTATTTTTTCCTGTATGAATAATTTTATGGAATGGCATAAATATTTATCATCAAAGTGGTTTATTTATGTTATCCATGAAATCTATCATTATAAGAGAGATATTTTCTGGTTATAACATACAACCGCCTACCCAATGGGGGTTATTTATATATTTTAATTGAAAAATATTGCAAGGAGCATTGTATTGTAAGGATTCTCTAGCTTTTATGGATCTATCTATCCCAAGGAGATAGGCTCGTGAATGTTAGGATATTTTATTTACTTATGACTTCATGTGAAGAGTACTTATGCATACTGCATATTCTACCTAAAGAAGAATATGTGATATTATATTTTGACTCTTGTATATTATTTACATATATGCCCTGTTATATACGCTCGGTCGGACCCGAGATTGAGCCGGACAAGGCATTCGGCCGGTTGAGGCGGATTGAAGCCCTCATTGGTCGGCTCCCTCGGAGGCCCGGATGCATCCCCACTGAGGGCCCACGAGCCGATCGGCCATTGGACTATTGCTCCAGAGAAGCCGACCTTAGGGAAGCCGACCAACCAAGAGGCCGACCAACTTGATCCACGTTCGAGAGAACGTCTGAGGGTTCCGAAAGATTCCCTCCAGCTGGTGCCAGAATTCTATTGCAATGGATTCTTCGACGTGGCCACGACCCTGTGCCACCTGGCCATCTCTTTTGATCCTCCCAGGGGCAGATCCAGAACTTCGTCTCTACCCTCTAACAAATTTTGGCAGTATCTCATGCCCATAAAAGATGCTCAGGGGACCTCCACGGGGGTAAGAGGCTCTTTCTCTTCCACTCTGCGCTTTTCTTTGACTCTCTCCATTCTGTTGCTCCAAACCCCTCGCCAACTTAAGCATCGGAGTGTCCCCCACCGGAGCATCTCCGGCGCCTAGGGGACCTTTTGCAGGTTGGTCGGCCGAGGAGTTTTCCCGCGCAGCAGGCAGAGCTCGGTCCAGGGGTGAGCGCAGCAACAGATTGGCACTAGAAGGAGGGCCTGAACCTCCGTTCTGCTCCCTATTCTAAAAGGAGAGATCGACTGAAGAAAGATACAGATGGTGAGATGAAGAACACGGAGTGTCTCCTCTAGAGGGAGGCACTCCCCCCACAGGCCTGAAGTACTCCATGAGGAGGACACCACGGTCGCTGCTGCCGAGCCCACTGTCACTCTGGGGCTACAGTAATTCCAAATGCTGGTAAACCGCATCGAAACACTTACCTCAACGATCCAACATTTTCAGGAAGCGGCTGAAGACCAACGGCAGCCGCTCGCGGCATCCTGCATCAACCACCACCCAGCTCCCAGGGGGAGCCAGCAGCCTGAGGAGCCGCCCCCTCTTTCCCATGCTGCACCAGAGTCCCGGAGATCTTTGGGGGCTCACGCTAGCGGGAAGAGGGCAAGGTCGGCTTCCCCATCTTTCACCGATTCCGCTCCCCTCGGTGGTCGGTGCCCTGCTGAAGACCCGCATGACTACGGTAGTAAAATCATGTGCATGGAAGAGCGTATGGAGGAGATTATCGAATGGCAGAAGGCCGAAGGGGGGCAGGCCTATGACACCCGCCCACCTTTTTCTGTCGAGATCTTGGAGGAGTCCATTCCCCGACACTTCAAGATTCCCCAGGTGGACCCCTATGATGGCACCACCAACCCACTGGATCATTTAGGCACCTACAAAGCCCATATGATGGTACAAGATGCTTTCGACGCCCTCCACTATATCGCCTTTCCAGCCACCCTGAAAAAAGCCGCCCAGATGTGGTTCGCAGCCCCCCGACCAGGTACGATCCGATCTTTTTCCCAACTTGAGACTCTTGTTCTGTCACATTTCAGGACATGCAGTCGAGCCCCAAAGAACACCGACTGCCTCTTCCTTATACTTCAGAAGGAGGGGGAGACTCTTCGGGACTACATGACCCGCTTCAACTCAACGGCCATGGAAGTCCCAGATTTGAACGAGGCGGTAGCAATGTCTGCCTTCAAGAGAGGCCTCCGGTCGTCCAGGCTTACATTCTTCCTGGACAAAAAGTTTCTAAAGGACTACACCGAGCTGTTGGCTAGGGCCCATAAATACGCCCTGGCAGAGGAGCAATCTGCAAGCCGCCGCCAAGCGGAGGGGAGATTAACCACTAAGAAGTGGAGTGACAAGGCTCCTGTAGTCCGATCTCCTAGCGATGACAGCCGACCTACTCGGTGCCGAAGCCCGAAGCCGAGAGACCTCTTTAAGAAATTTGTGACCTATGCGCCCCTCTCCCTTCCAAGGATGAAAATCCTCATGGAAATCAAGAATGAGGCTTACTTCCAAAGGCCTTGACCAATGAGGGGCCCCCCTGCTGCCAGAAACAAGAGCAAGTATTGTCGATTCCACAAGGACCACGAACACGACACCGAGGAGTGCATCCAACCGAAGGATGCTATTGAAGACTTAATCAGGCTGGGGTACTTAAGCAAGTATGTCCATCCCCGCCAGGATCGGGCTAAAGCTTCTACTGTCAGAAACCCACCTGAAGAGGCTGAACTCCCCAATCAATGTCCGACGGGCAGAGATGTTGGCATGTTGCACCGAGAGTCCGACCAAGGCTATGGATAGGGCCAAGATATTGTGAAGAGGCCCAGGGGCTCTGGCATAATCAGTTTTTCTGATGAAGATTTGTTGGAACCACATCTCCCAGGGGACGACCCTGTTGTTGTGTCGGCAATCATTGCCAGTTATGATGTAAAATGTGTCCTTATTGACAATAGAAGCTGTGTGGAGGTTTTGCTGTATGATGCCTTTATTCGGATGAATTTGCCTAGGTCAAGGCTGCGGGACTCTTTGATGCCACTCACTGGCTTTGGGAGAAACTCCATTGGGGTAGAAGGAGAAATTATCTTACCCGTAACCCTGGGGACAGAACCTCGCCAATGAACTTTCCCCGTCAACTTTGTGGTCATCCGTACGACCTCGGCGTACAACGTCATCTTGGGCCGACCGGCTCTCGACAAGTTCCATGCCATCGTATCCACTTACCACTTACTGGCAAAGTTTCCAACTCGTAACGGGGTTGGGGAACTGAGGGGAGACCGCAGGATGGCCAAACAATGTCTGGCCATACATGATAAGCAGCTGAATGAGCGCCCCATGCTGGAACAACTGGATCCCAAGGATAGAGCTGAAGACTGTGGTCAGCCCATCGAAAAGGTTGTGTTCGTTCCACTGAGAGAAGATGATCCCACTAAGGTACTCCAAATTAGGAGTACACTAAGTGAAGAAGCCCGACAAGAGCTGATAGGGTTCTTAAGAAGCAACGCTGATGTCTTTGCCTGGTCGGCCTCAAACATGCCAGGCATCCCGTCGGAGGTTATTACTCACCAACTAAATATGGATCCAACATACAGACCTATTCGATAGAAGAAAAGAAGTTTCGTTGTTGAAAGGCAAAAGGCCATCGAGGAAGAAGTGAAAAAACTCCTTGACATCGGGTTCGTCAGGGAATCCCACTATCCAGAATGGGTTGCTAATGTTGTTATGGTAAAGAAGGCCAGCGAGAAGTGGAGGATCTGCGTGGACTACATGGACCTCAACAAGGCTTGTCCAAAGGACAGCTTTCCCCTACCAAAAATCGACCAGCTGGTGGATGCCACAGCTGGTCACCAGCTATTGAGCTTCATGGATGCGTTCTCGGGATACAACCAGATCAGAATGCATCCCGAAGAAGAAGACAAGATGGCCTTCGTCACGGATAGGGGGTTGTATTATTACAGGATGATGCCTTTCGGCCTAAAGAATGCGGGCGCTACCTTCTAATGGCTGATCAATCAAGTCTTCGGAGCGCAACTTGGAAGAAATATGGAGGCTTACATTGACAACATGATTGTTAAGAGCCTTCGAAGGGCCGACCACATCAGAGACTTGCATGAATCCTTTGATGCGCTTAGACGTCATCGGATGAAGTTAAACCCTGCAAAGTGCATCTTGGGGTGACCTCTGGGAAATTCCTCGGTTTCCTGGTCACCCAAAGATGGATTGAAGTTAACCCTGAGAAGATCAAGGCCATCGTGGACATGGCACATCCGACCAACAAGAAGCAGGTGCAAGAACTTACGGGCCGTATTGCCTATCTCGGCCACTTCATCTCCCGGTCAGCAGAGAAGTCCTTACCCATCTTCAAAACCCTGTGCCAGTCGGACCGTTCTCGGTGGACCGATGAGTGACGGTCAGCTTTCGAAGCCTTGAAGGATTACTTGAAGAACCCTCCACTGTTGGCCAAGTGATGCAGAACAAAGAACAAAGAAGCGTATGCGGAAGTAAAATTAAGATTAATTCATTTTTTTTTATATATTTTTTTTTTTCAGAAATTGGCTTTGACTCAAAGTAAAGCTAACTAATTTGAAGGAAACTAAGTAAGGATTGAAAGCACAGTTTAGAAGGAACCAAATTATCAGAGTAGTTCAGAAGTAACGGATCGCTGGGGGTTGAGAAACTCCCAGATCCAGGGTTTCGCTCTGAACTTTCAACAGAACAGAAATAGAGAGGAGGGACGGTTTACTCACCAGACAGTGATCTTCTCAGGATTCTGGTGGAAGAACTCTCTCGAGCAGATTGTGGGATCCTCGGAGTTGGCTATCTTTGCAATGGATCCTCCAATACTGGTCTCGTGGTTTGGTCGGCTTCTCCTGGACTCAAGATCTGGAAAAGAAGAGGAACAAATGATGGAATTCAGAAACTCAAGAAAAGATCTTACCAGGTTGAAGAACTTGAAAGCTGAAGTTGCTGAAATCAAATTCTCCTGGAGGTCGATCTGACTTCCTCTTAGAATTGCTGTAGGCCGGCAGTATCTGGACTAGAGTCGGATGCTGGTGGTCGGCCAGGACTTGGAGAAGGTGGCCGTGAGAAGAGGAAAAGACTAGGGCTTGGTGGAAAGAGAAGGGTGATGGCGGCTAGGGTTTGGGAATTGAGTGGCTAACCTAGGGTTTAGGGTTTTGGAGATCTCTCACCTCCTCAAGGTTCCAGGGGAACCCAGATTTACTCCCTCATGGAGCTCAACACCTGGAAACAAGTGCGGACAAGAGAAAACACAAGTTTGCTCAAGAAAAATTTTCTTTCATTCATCTATCATTTTTTTCAACTTACAAGAGGGTTTAATTTATAATGCTTTACAAGGGAGAAGGGTTTCATATTTTCCCATGTGGGACTAAAGGAGGGGATCTCCAAATTAGGGCAAATCCCTTACATATGGTCGGCCAAAATACCAAAAATTAGGATTTGGGTTATAAATGGCAGGTAGATGGCGCCACCTTGCTTGGATTTTTCAAGAAAAATTTTCTTCCTTCCCTGGATGAACTCTTTTGGACTCCTCCTTTTCTTCCTCCCTAAGTCAAGGCTCTTCCCATCTTTGTTTTAGGTTTTTTTGGCAGGTAATGGGCGCCCCTTGATATGCTCTTCCAAGAGAAATTTCTTCCCTTCTTGGCTTGGATTTTCTTGGGAAAGTCTTGGCCGCCCCCTTGATTGGTGGTCTCTTGGTGGACTTCTCCTTATCTGGCGCATGAGAGAAGGAGGTTGCCATCTGTGGAGTGGGGACCAAAAGCTGCTGGATGTGGATATGGCGCCCCCTGGACTGGGAGTGTGGCTGGGAGTGTGATGTCCACTTGCCTGGTCTTGGAAGAAAGTGTAACATCCCATTTTGAAACCCTAGTCCACTACTGAGTCAACATGACTCAACAAAATAAAATGCAGGTAATGTAGACTCAAGCTAAATTGAGTTGATCTAGTCAACTCTTATTACAAACCAAAAATCCTAATTCTTCGGGCAAGATTAATCAGAGATCCAGATGGAGCTCTGAAGTCTTCTTCTGAGTCTGGTGCCCGCACCAATTCTCCCATGGTGGGAGGAACTCGACCCTGTCGAGTATGGATCAAGTTGGCTCTGGTTTCTCTCCAAGAGGTCTGGGTCCAGCTCTTGTAACTCTTCTCGGGAGATCCAAGAGTCATCAGAATCTGGCCTTCCTAGCTAGTGACCAGGTATCTTTGGTATCCTCGATTACGAGTAGAGATAACCTGATCATCCAGGATCTTTTCAATCTGCTCTTTCCTCACAGGCCAATTTGTTGGTGGACACATAGGGTCAGGTTCACTCTCAAGAGCAGGATTAGGTTCAAAAGCCTCACTGGGAATCACAGCTGGCTCCCTATACTCTACTAGGTCTGTAATGTTGAAAGTGGAGCTAATGCCTAGTTCTGGAGGCAACTTGAGCACATAGGCATTGGATCCTACTCTCTTTACCACTCTAAATGGTCCAGCTCCCCTAGCATGTAACTTTCTAACAGTTCCAGGAGGAAACCGTTCAGGCCTTAACCTAATCATTACATAGTCTCCTTCGTCAAAAGTTTTGACCCGCCTTTGAGAATCAGCCAATTTCTTATAAGTTTCGTTACTTAAATTTATTTTGGCTTGAATTTCTTTATGCAAGTCTTTTATATGCTGTGCAAAAACTTCGGCAGACTCAGAGACCCGTGTGTGGACTGGTAAAGGAGCTAGGTCAAGAGGTGTGTGGGGTTTGTAACCATGCACAATTTCAAATGGACTCTTACCGTAGACCTATTGACCGAGTCATTATATGCAAATTTAGCCCTGGGTAAATACAAATCCCAATTCCTGGTATTCTCACTCAATCAAAATCTGAGACAATGTCCTAAACTCGACTGACGATGCATTCCTAAAGAATGGACTTTATTCAAAGGAACCCTAGGTCTAAACCTAACAAACTACGGCTCTCTAGGTTTAACCTTGGGTCGGAGGATGGCATGCAGAGCATGAAAACTTATCATGGGTGCCTAGTAGGTGCCATAAGGTCTTCCAGAAGTAGGTGGCAAACCTAATAGGTTCTGACATGTGGTTCACTCTAAAGACTTCGACAAAGTATACTTGGATGGTGTAAGAAGCATTGGAAGTCCTAGAGAAAGGGAGGAGATATGAGGTGGGGTCTCGAATTACCTGTTGACTAAAGGTGGTGACCTGAAGGTTTGAATGGTGATCTATGAGTGTCAACTGGTCATCCTTATGAAAGTAAAAATTTGCTACTCCCAGGAATGGATCAAGAGATGGTTCGGGAAGTAGCCTAGGACATGTGATTGCAATAATTAAGGTTTGTTCTCTAAGCAAATAATGATCCACTTTCTCAAGAACTGGATTAGAGAATGATTCATGGAAGGGCCTATGGATGATGACCTCAAGACTTGAAATTTGACCTATGGGTGTGGAAAGGTATACTCTATAGAAGGGTAGGTCAGTCATGCAAAGGAAGGGGTCTGGGGCCATAAGGAGGACTTCTATAGGACTGGATGAATCAATCCGCTCAAGACAAGGATGTTCAACTGAGATTACGGGAGTGACCTTAGTGGCTGGGCATGGGACAAGGTCCAATTGTAAGAGGCTTGATTCAGTCATCCTAAGGAGAGGATCTACCATAGGGTGGGCAAACTTAAACAGTTCAGTGCAAAGATCTTCAATTGGTACTTGGGGAATGACTGTCATTAGAGGGTACGAACTAATAGCTTGGGCTAACACTATGAGTTCTTCCTAGGGGTATTGGACTAAAGGAACCTGGTTCTCACAAATCTCTTGAATTTCTGAACTAGGTCCTATCAGTTGGTTGCTTTCCAAGGTCTCCTCAGGTAAGGAACCAATAGTATCAATTTCATATTCTTCAAGTTCTTTCCCCTCACATTCATCAACTAGACTCAAGCCAGCATCATATACTTCCTCGATGCCATCTTCAATGGGTTTCGGGTCAGTGGTAATCGGGTCAACTGATTCTAGGCTTGTCATACCTAACAGTTCTTCCTCATTGGTAGGCTTGGGTTCTCCCTCATTAATGTCATCCTTAGGATTCTTACCACTTAGCTGTGCACAAGCCAGTCCTATGCATGGGCACTGACTAGATTTATGACCTCTTTCTCCACAAAACAAACATTCTTGCGATATAGGAACCTAAGTCACACTGGGTTTCAAGCTAGTAGAGACCTTACTTGGGCATGGGTGTGGATATAAATAGTTTGATCTAGAAGACGTGGGTTGTTGAGTGACTGGTCTAGAATATTGTAAGGACCTCTCATAGACACGATCCACACTATAGATATCATGGTTAGGCTTCCTAAGGTTATGCTCGGGATCACGGTATAAGGTCCTCCTAGGCTCCTGGCATGGGTGAGGTTGGGGCCTATTAAATTTTGGATCAGGGGTCCAATTTTGATGTCTACGTTTCTCAAGTCCCTGGGCTCCGTCTCTAAACTGGGCAAAACCCTCATTCATATCCTGACTCAATTTGGTCATACTTTGGTAAGAGTTCTAATCATGGCCTCTAAATCAGGTTGGGTTTGACCAGGTTGGTAGGGTACTTCGTTCCGGGTGGACATGATGATGCAAGCAAGCACACCAAATGAGACTCGACTGAAACGACTACGGGCTAACTAGACCTAGAGCCCAAACTAGATGCCCAATCAGAGTGGCAAGCTAGCCTGTAGTAACTCGGGACTCAGCCAGACAGGTGTAAGGGGAGTGTTAGGTCCCTAATTGCCAATCCTAGACACCAATCAGAGATTGGCCAGGTAGGCGGACCAGCACACAAGCCCTTCGGGATAGAATCCCTGAACCACCATTCTAGACACTGAGTACAAAGCACACAAAGAGTAACTAGACAAATTGACTCAACATTAGCCTAGATCCAACTTGTTGGTGTCCCTAGCCCACTAGGGCAAATTAAGTCTAATAAATTTTAAAATTAGGCTTAGGATCGAATGAATGGGTGGTGGTTTTGGGCTAAGGAGAGGTTATCAACTCCTCCCCTTATCTTAGATGCTCAATTGCCCTTAAGATGAATTAGGAGATGATCACTCAAAAAAATTGAATTGCAGAAATACAGAAATAGAATTGCTGTAATTTAACTCTCATAAATTTCACAGAAACCAATAAATTACAGTAAAATTATGTAAAATATTTCAAATATATTGGTTCCAACAAAATAAAATTATATAATTTGGAGTTACCTACAATGAGAAAAAATTCCTACAACAGGATAGTTACAGACTGAAAACAGAATGCTTCCCCGTTTACAATTCCTGCTACGAAGTTGTAACCCAGCGGATCCCCTACACGCCCTAGGAACACCCCGTGGAATGGGAAGAGGAGGCTTGCACCTCACTTAGTTCCTAGGACCGGACGTCCTGGGGAGTCTACTTCGAGCAGACAAAGTAAAGAAGAGAGACACTCAAAACATGCAAGCAAGTCAGAAACCCTAGACAGGGCTCTGATACCAAAATTGATGCAGAACGAAAGCTCTGATACCAAAAATGATGCAGAACAAAGAAAAAAGAAGCGTATGCGGAAGTAAAATTAAGATTAATTCATTTTTTTTATATATATATATATTTTTTTTTCAGAAATTGGCTTTGACTCAAAGTAAAGCTAACTAATTTGAAGGAAACTAAGTAAGGATTGAAAGCACAGTTTAGAAGAAACCAAATTATCAGAGTAGTTCAGAAGTAACGGATCGCTGGGGGTTGAGAAACTCCCAGATCCAGGGTTTCACTCTGAACTTTCAACAGAACAGAAATAGAGAGGAGGGACGGTTTACTCACCAGACAGTGATCTTCTCAGGATTCTGGTGGAAGAACTCTCTCGAGCAGATTGTGGGATCCTCGGAGTTGGCTATCTTCGCAATGGATCCTCCAATACTGGTCTCGTGGTTTGGTCGGCTTCTCCTGGACTCAAGATCTGGAAAAGAAGAGGAACAAATGATGGAATTCAGAAAATCAAGAAAAGATCTTACCAGGTTGAAGAACTTGAAAGCTGAAGTTGCTGAAATCAAATTCTCCTGGAGGCCGATCTGACTTCCTCTTAGAATTGCTGTAGGCCGGCAGTATCTGGACTGGAGTCGGATGCTGGTGGTCAGCCAGGACTTGGAGAAGGTGGCCGTGAGAAGAGGAAAAGACTAGGGCTTGGTGGAAAGAGAAGGGTGATGGCGGCTAGGGTTTGGGAATTGAGTGGCTAACCTAGGGTTTAGGGTTTGGAGATCTCTCACCTCCTCAAGGTTCCAGGGGAACCCGGATTTACTCCCTCACGGAGCTCAACACCTGGAAACAAGTACGGACAAGAGAAAACACAAGTTTGCTCAAGAAAAATTTCTTTCATTCATCTATCATTTTTTTCAACTTACAAGAGGGTTTAATTTATAATGCTTTACAAGGGAGAAGGGTTTCATATTTTCCCATGTGGGACTAAAGGAGGGGATCTCCAAATTAGGGCAAATCCCTTACATATGGTCGGCCAAAATACCAAAAATTAGGATTTGGGTTATAAATGGCAGGTAGATGGCGCCACCTTGCTTGGATTTTTCAAGAAAAATTTTCTTCCTTCCCTGGATGAACTCTTTTGGACTCCTCCTTTTCTTCCTCCCTAAGTCAAGGCTCTTCCCATCTTTGTTTTAGGTTTTTTTGGCAGGTAATGGGCGCCCCTTGATATGCTCTTCCAAGAGAAATTTCTTCCCTTCTTGGCTTGGATTTTCTTGGGAAAGTCTTGGCCGCCCCCTTGATTGGTGGTCTCTTGGTGGACTTCTCCTTATCTGGCGCATGAGAGAAGGAGGTTGCCATCTGTGGAGTGGGGACCAAAAGCTGCTGGATGTGGATATGGCGCCCCCTGGACTGGGAGTGTGGCTGGGAGTGTGATGTCCACTTGCCTGGTCTTGGAAGAAAGTGTAACATCCCATTTTGAAACCCTAGTCCACTACTGAGTCAACATGACTCAACAAAATAAAATGCAGGTAATGTAGACTCAAGCTAAATTGAGTTGATCTAGTCAACTCTTATTACAAACCAAAAATCCTAATTCTTCGGGCAAGATTAATCAGAGATCCAGATGGAGCTCTGAAGTCTTCTTCTGAGTCTGGTGCCCGCACCACCAAGCCCGTGGAAGGGGAGGTGTTGTACCTATATCTGGCGGCCTCTAACGAAGCCGTCAGCAACGTTCTGGTGTGGATAGGGGAAGACAGCCAACAAAAATATGTCTATTACATCAGTAAAGTCCTCCACGATGCCGAGACAAGGTACCCTAAAGTCCAAAAGTTGGTTTATTCATTGGTTACGGTGACAAAGTGCCTCCGGCCCTATTCCATGCGCACCTGATTGTCGTGCTGACTGATCAACCCCTCAAGGTGATCCTCTAGAGTCCTGACACCTCTGGATGGCTCGCTAAGTGGGCCGTCAGGCTAGGCGAGTTCGACATCTCCTCCCGATCCTGATCGGCCTTGAAGGCCCAGGTAATTGCTGATTTTATTGCAGAGTGAACCTGGGGGCCGGAAGCTGCCCCTCCAGTTGCTGAAGTACCTGGGACCGATCCAGCAAGAGGGTCTGAGCCCACTTGGACTCTCCACGTAGGCGGAGCCTCCAACCTCGCCGAATGTGGGGCGGGCCTGATCTTAGCCGACCCTGATGGACAGTGTCTGGAGTACGCCCTACACTTTGCATTTCAAGCCTCCAACAACCAGGTGGAGTACGAAGCTTTAATTGTAGGGCTGAAGATAGCTGGTGAGTTGGGCATCAGCCGAATCCCGGCCTTCTCTAATTCCCAGTTGGTAGTCAATCAAGTGAACGGCGAGTTTGAAGCGAGGGACCTTACCCTGGCTAAGTACTTAAACAGGGTACGAGGCTTTACATCTTTGCTCAAGTTTTTCGAGATTCTCCATATCCCTCGGCTGTAGAACTCCCGGGCAGATGCTCTGTCATGGCTAGCTATGGCTGTGGTCGGCACCTCCGACCGGACCTTTGTGGAACATCTGCAGCATCCAAGCATCGCGGAAGAGACGACCGACGTCTATCAAGTTGGGCAGGAGGCATCATGGATGGACCCAATCCGTACTTACTTGGCCCAGGGCGCCCTTCCGGACAACCCGGTTGAAGCTAGGCGCGTACGCTCGACGGTCTCTAAATACGTCGTTCTCTACGGAACTCTCTACAAGCGGTCATTCTCACAGCCATTATTGAAGTACTTGGGGTCGACTGATGTGGACTACGCACTCAGGGAGGTCCATGAAGGCATTTACGACGATCACCTTGGAGGAAGATCCCTGGCCTACAAAATTATCCGGCAGGGATATTACTGGCCCACAATTTAGAAGGACGCGTCAGACTTCGTGCAGAAGTGTGACGCATGTCAAAGGTACTCGGGGGTCCAGAGGAGGCTCGCTAGTCAGCTGACCCCACTTGTAGCACCATAGCCATTTGCCCAGTGGGGCATGGACATCCTGGGACCCTTTCCCCCAGCGTCTGGCTAGTGAAAATTCCTCCTCGTGGCCATTGATTACTTCACCAAGTGGGTGGAGGCAGAAGCGGTGGCACAGATAACGGAAGTCAAGGTGGAGAACTTCGTCCAAAATTGCATTATCTTCATATTCGGTATCCCACGGACGATTATCACAGATAATAGGAGGCAATTCGACAACTCCAGGTTTCGAGATTTTTGCTAGCAGTACCATATTTCTCATCGGCTCACCTCGGTCGGCCACCTGCAATCTAACAGAGAAGCTGAGGTCACCAACCGGACGATCTTGCATGGGTTGAAGACTCGGCTGAATGAAGCCAACGGACTTTGGGCGGAAGAACTTTATTCCGTATTGTGGGCATATCGGACCACCGCTCGGACGGTAACCGGAGAAACACCATTCAACTTGACTTATGGGAGTGAGGCGGTCATCCCCATAGAAATCTCTTTGCAATCTCTACGGGTTGACCACCTCATCGAGCCGACCAACTCAGAGCAATGAAGAGCCAATCTGGATTAGCTGGAGGAGACTAGGCTACTAGCAAGCATGAAGATGGCAGCTTACCGGCAGAAGATGGCTCGATATTATAATTCGAGGGTTAAGGCACGAACCTTCTAAGTTGGTGACTTGGTCTTATGGAGGACGAAGATTTCAAGACCGACCGAGCAAGGAAAGCTTTCTCCTAATTGGGAGGGCCCCTATCGAGTCAGTGAAGTAATCAGGCCCGGGACCTACCGGCTTGAGCAGTTGGATGGACAGCAAATATCACAACCATGGATGTAGACAATCTTCGCAAATACTATCAATAAAGTCTATAGTTTCCTCCATGCCCATTCCGAAAGTCTGACTCTGGTCGGCAAAGGCCCTAGGGCGGCCCATTCCGAAAGTTCGAATCTGATCGGCAGAGGCCCTAGGGCAGCCCATTCCGAAAGTCCGACTCCGGTCAGCAGAGGCCCTAGGGCGGCCCATTCCGAAAGTCCAACTCCGGTCGACAGAGGCCCTAGGGCGGCCCATTCCGAAAGTCCGACCCAAGACGGCAATCGCCGTGCATGGCCCATGTGGGATCACGCGATGAACAGATGGCAAACATGACTCACCTGACGAAGCAAACCAGGAGCGAATCTCCTGGTTCATGAATCCGAACTAAACAAGTTGCCAACCTTCCTGCTTTGGACTTCGAAAATCCGATCGAAATCACTTGGAAAGTTTTTAGAAGAAAAGTAAGTGACCCACGGCACAGAAAAGCTGACTGGAAACACTTGAAGAAATTTCAGAAGAAAAGTAAGTGACCCGCGGCACAGAAAAGCCGACTGGAAACACTTGGAGAAATTTTAGAGGAAAAGTAAGTGACCCACAGCACAGAAAAGCCGACCGGAATCACTTAGAAAAAGTTTTTGAAGAAAAGGGAGGTAACTTACGGCATAGAGAAGCCGATTAACAAGACTTAGAAAAATTTTTAGAGAGCATCAAACCCAACACATACGTACATAAAACAAAGGTAAGATTTTTCATTACATTCAAAAATGGGCACTAACAAAAGGTGGGTCGGACCTTTACAAACCCCTTAGGTCGGACCCAAAGAAGGCGCATCGGGGGCCTCAACTTTGGCCCTGTCCGCTACAATCAGAGGGACAGCTGGGACTGCAACAGTAGAAGACTCGACCGGGATGCCCGCTATCTCTACTTCGGCCCTGGCCTCCTCCGCCTCCCCTTCTCCTTGGGGCTCTCCCTCTTCTGCAGGCCCTTTCAGCTCCGCACCCGACAGGTCCAGCTCCGGAAAAAGGAGGGCCACCTTCTTCATGCAGTCATCGTAGCCCTCCTGGTAGAAGTCCGATGCTGCTTCTTCGACCTCCTCGTCGAAGGCGGAGGAGTCCTTGTATGTTGCTACTACATCCCGGACCTACCTCGCAACTTGCTCCCTGACCTCCTCAAGTTGGGCCGCCAGCTGCACCACCATGGCCTTTTCGGCCTGGGCTCTCTTGTCGGCCTCTGAAAATTGGCCCTCCTCTTGCAACCTGCGTATGAGGGAGGCCACTTTTGCCTTTCTCTTCTTCAGTCTGGCCTCCCGGTCGGCCAGTTGGCCCTCTACCTCCTTTAGGGCCTTCTTCAATGATTCGAACTCTGCTTGAGCGGCCGACGACTTCTCCTCCGTCGATTTCAGGGATGCCTCCAAGGTGGCCTGCGTGGCCTCCAGCTCCTACACCCTTTTGGCAAATGTTTTGGCTGAGTGGATTACTCGGCCTATACCATCATCCATCAAAGAAATGTCATGGAGGAGCTGCAGACACGAGACAAAGTTAGAGCCGAAAGAAGAAGGAAAGGGGGGCAAGGAATCGAACAAGTTGCAAAGGGTTAAGTGAAGTGCCTTACCCTCATGAGATTGCGGTAGGACCCCACCGCCACATCACTCAGGTTTCTCTGAATCGACCGCTCCCAGTCGAAGTCGGTCATCGCCCCCCTGAGTAGGCTCCGCGCTCTCCGGGGGTGCTCTAGAGCGTTCCAATGCTGGAACCCCTCCGGGTGGACTTCATCATCAGACTCCTCTTCGGCCCCCTCCTCATCGGCCTCTTCTACAGCCACTCCTTTCCCTTTGCCCCCTGAAGGCCCTGCTGTATCTGGACCGACAGGCTCAAAGGCTGGCACAACCATTGTACATGATAGGTCCGACCGCTCCTGTTCCTGTGGGACGGCCGACTCCCCGGTGGTGGATGGAGCCCCGGGCATCCCGGACTCCTTCGTGGCCAGTACCACCGTGAGGGGGGTGTCATCCTGGTCGGACTCCACTTCCACAACCGGTGCAGGCGGTCTCTCCTCCTGCTTCTTCTTTTGTCTCTCGGCCGTCTACGTTGGAGCCGACTCTGGGGTGGACCTTTTACACACCGCCTGCTGAACAACCTTAGATTTATCTATCTTCCTCATCCCTCTTCCTGTTGCAAAGAAGGTCAGGGTTAGTCAAAGACAAAAATAGCGATGGAGATAGAGGGGTGAAATGTGAGAAAGGAGATCTGCCCTTGCCTAAGAATCTCTGGGAGCTAATTCCTGCCCGGTGAAGGCGGTCTTCGCCCAGCAGCTCAAATGTCGTGGTCAGACCAGCTCCATTAAGTTCATTATAACTAGCTTGGTCGACCATCAAGATCGACCTCCCCTCTCGGAGTCTCGCCCATGGCTCCCTCCACAATGGCTCGAACCCCCAAGGCTGAAGACTACTCACAAAGAAAAATTGGGCCTTCCACCCGTGGACGGCCGATGGAAGACACTTTATGATTTTCCGGCCGGGACGAGGACTGAACATCCACCATTCCCGGCTCCTAAAGTATTTTTCAAGAAGAAAAAGTTGCCGAAGAGGGGTAACCCAAATTCGAGTCTGGCCCTATGACACAATACTATGAAGCAGCAGATGATCCGAATGCTATTCGGAGTCAGCTATGCCGGGGTTACCCTATAATGCCGGAAGACCTCTACAAAGAAGGGATGCAGCAGGAACCTTAGGCCGACCTTGAGGTGGGACTTGTACATTAGTAAAGTTCCCGGTCCTAATGGGTTGTTCACTCTACCCTCTTGGCCCGGCAATATTAGGTGCAGAGTGGTGGGGATCCCGTAAACTACTATAAGGTTCTCGACCCGCTCTCGGGTCATGGACGATGGGATCTCGCTCGGCCCTGGCTGCCTAGGTCGCTGGATGGGGCCCCTACTAGCGGTCGCCATTAATAATGAAGAAGAAGGAAGGCTTAGGAGCTAACCTAAAGATGACCCTCTAAGAACCAGGTCTCGCAGGGGAAGAAGAAGGAGCTCTCTCGCAGAGTATAGATACAGCCAGCAAACCTTCCCGGGGCATGCCGCCCCTCCTTTTATAGTTCTCCGGGGGGCATCACTTCATTCTTAGCGGGCATTTCAACTGCCCCATCAGGAGACACGTCCGTCCATGTTTCCCAAAATTGAGGCAACGGGTTGATGGCAGGCGGTGATCCGTGTGCAAGCCGAACCAACGGTAAAGAAGCCGTCTGAAAGTTGAAGCCGACCCCCCGGATGCAGCCACCTGGTGCGGCACGTCTCCTCGTTTTCGCCAGTGCCCCTGCACGCTTGACATTCGTAATGACATCCTTCCGCCATTAATTGCGACCCTCGGACCCCCCAATGAGGGGCCGACATCTGTCTAGGAGGCTGATCATGGAAAGATTTGAAGTGACCCGTCGTGATGATTCCGGATCAGGCCCATACGGGCACGATCTGCACCAAGAATTATGCTGCTGCACTTCGAGGTCACGTGCCTCCTCAAAGCTCAACAACAGGGGGGCAACTGTTATATACACCCGGTCGGACCCGAGATTGAGCCGGACAAGGCATTCGACCGGTTAAGGCGGATTGAAGCCCCCGCCGGTCGGCTCCCTCGGAGGCCCGGATGCATCCCCACTGAGGGCCCACGAGCCGATTGGCCATTGGACTAAGGGAAGCCGACCTTAGGGAAGTCGACCACCTAATGGCCGACCAACCAAGAGGCCGACCAACTTGATCCACGTTCGGGAGAACGCCTGAGGGTTCCGGAAGACTCCCTCCAGCTGGTGCCAGAATTTTATTGCAACGGATTCTTCGACGTGGCCACGACCCTGTGCCACCTGGCCATCTCTTTTGATCCTCCAAGGGGCAGATCCAGAACTTCGTCTCTACCCTCTAATGAATTTTGGCAGTATCTCATGCCCATAAAAGGTGCTCAGGGGACCTCCACGGGGGTAAGAGGCTCTTTCTCTTCCACTCTGCGCTTTTCTTTGACTCTCTCCATTCTGTTGCTCCAAACCCCTGGCTAACTTAAGCATCGGAGTATCCCCTGCCGGAGCATCTCCGGCGCCCAGGGGACCTTTTGCAGGTTGGCCGGCCGAGGAGTTTTCCCGCGTAGTAGGCAGAGCTCGGTCCAGGGGTGAGCGCAGCAACATGCCCATTGACTAATTTTCTGCATTCATGCTATCTTTAATTATATAGTCATTTATTTATGTTAATAATAACAATGTTGTTGTTGAGATCTTAACTAGATCAAATTATTAAAGGTGAAGGTATATTGGGCTTAGAAAAATTGTTTACTCAAAGAAAATAAATTTTTGAATGCCTTGTATCCTTATTGTATTAACTTTTATTTTCTTTGAAAAGAGAGTGTTGCCTAGCGTAGCAACCCAAGAGGAAGATTGAATTGGGTTTCTTTAAAAAATTTAAAGCAAATATGTGCTGAACTTAAAGTGTTTATGAAGCAATGCAAATGAGCACAATACGAATAAGATGCAATGCTATGTAATGTAAGCAGTAAATGCAAGAGAGAAAAAATCACACATACAAACATAAAGGATTTATAGTGGTCCGGTGCATACCGAGCACCTACATCCACTCCCCAAGCAACCCTTGAAAATTTCACTATGATCAACCTAGATTACAGCCAACTTATTTTTAAGGACTCATAAGTCAAACCCAAAGTTGGTTTTCTCACTTAGGCTCACCAACTACCTTTCCTCGAGCCAACCTAAGCTTGGATTCCAATTCATGGCTCGGAAGGGCCTATCACCTAGTTTCAAACACACTTGAAACTAGTCACGACAAATAAATTAAGAAGTACAGGAGTAAAGCACAAGAAAAACTCTCTATAGAGTAGAAAGTAGAGTCTATGAAGCTCTTGTTGATTTGCTTGAGTTGTTTTCTCCTTGGATTCTTTGAAAGACCACTTTTGGAATGTTGATTTAAAGGCTTAATAGTAAGATTGGAAGCTTTTCAGATGGAATGTTCTTTCAAGCTCTCTTTTTGACTTTTGAAGTGATATTCTCAAAGATAGAATTTGTCTCTTGTGAGTTAGTTCTTCATGAATGAGTTTGGTGAGAGTTAAATACTTCAAAAACTTTCAAAAAATGGTTTATGATCATTGGTAGAGCAAAACTAGCCGTTAGGAAACTTTTGGAGTCAAAACTGTGCTTCAGAAAATATAACCATTACTGTTGTTAGAACTCATGAGTCGACACTTGAGTTATTCATGAGTCGACACATGGATCTCCATGAGTTGACTCAAGGTAGAATTCTTGGAAAAACTGAGTTCTGTTGCAATTCTGTTCTCAGGCTATGAGTCGACCTCTGAGTCGACACTTGGAGCATGTGAGTCAACACTTGAGTCTTCTGAGTTGACACTTAGTGCAGCACTTGACAAAATCCTCAAAATGACATTCTATATCTTCTTTTGTTTCAGGCCATGAGTCGACACTTGATTTCAGTGAGTTGACACCTGACTTCTTTATGAGTCAACACTTGACTTCTGTGAGTCGACTTAAGGCATGCCAAATAGACTTCTGCGTGCTAGTTCTTCTGAAGTGTCGACACTTTGTATTTCATGAGTCGACACTTGGTTGTGCCATTCAAAAAACTCTATGCCAAGCTTCAAAACTCAAAGTGTTCTTCAATAAAACTTCAACTTCTTCTTCAAAAAGCCCAGATTGACCCATTTTAAGATTTTCCAAAGTGAGAAGACTTCTAAAATACTGAAATTCACTCAACTTGAAATTTTGTGAGTTTGATACTTTTGTATGGAAAATTTGATGTGCCTGTATCCTAAAACTCACAACTATAATTGAAACATTAGTATAAAATATATACTTAATATTTTGTTAGTCATCAAAATCAAGGACCAAAGCCAACAATCTCCCTCTTTTTGATGCTGACAAAACTTTGAGTATATAAGCATTTAAGTTCAATTAAAGGTGCTGTACCAAACTTTCAAGTGATCATACACTTAAAGCTCAAGTGAATTGAGTCAAATTCATCATAATAAAGTTCATATAACATAATTTCACAGGAGTAAAGAGCCAAGTAAAGTTAAATTTCATTTTCTCTCCCCCTATGTTAAATGTGCCAAAAAGTTTAGAAAATTGCTTATATATCTTCTTACTATCTTCTTACTCCCCCTTTCTGTCATCATTAATGAAGTTAGGTAATTTCTTATCTTTCTCCCCCTCAATTAATGCATTCATCACACAAAGAAGAGAAAAAATAGTACAAAAAGGATGAGTAAAAGCAACATTCATTTTAGTGCAGTTCAAATGAAAGTTTCATTACAAAGAAGAAAGCCTGATACATGATAATAAAAGTCTGATACATAACTAAAAACAACTGATACATAACTAAAAGCAATTGACACAAAACTAAAAGCAACTGATACATAATTAAAAACATGATAAATAGTAAGCATAACAACACAACAACATGATAAACACCTATGAGGCTAGTCCTCATCAGATGGAAACTTTAGAATTATCGGAGCCATGATCCAAGAAAAAGAGGTCCTAGGGGTCTTATGGGTGAGACTCCTAGTCTTAAGAGATGGCCCAAATCTCTCTATAGTCCTACGAGTCCTAGTAGTATGGAATGTAGTAGTCTCAGCCGGAGTAGAATCATCATGAACTGACAAAGGATCAACTGGAACTGGGGAAGGGTCAACTACAGGAGGAGCTAGATCAATTGTAGGAGGAGCTGGAGGTTGATCCTCAGGAACTATACCGGTGCCGCCAGACTGTCCATCATCTCCATCATCACCATTAGAATCACTGTTGCTGATTTTATCAGTGCCACCACCTGAGTCATCACTATCAGTAGAAGGAGGTGGAGGTGCAGACATATTAGATGTGCCAGAGGGCATCAAGGTCTCAGCATCTCCTGAATCTATGCAAATCCAGTCTCCATCACACTACGAAGAGAGCTAATCTGCATATCGGTCTGTACTCGCAGGCCCTACAACTCGATCTGAACCTGAATAGTCCTGGCAGTAGCTGAGATATCTCCCTGCAGACTCTTGTAAACGGGTCTAAGATCCACTCCTCCATGTCAGAAACAGTCTCTACAGTAGTTTGAGGTGCTGGAGCTGGTAAAGGAGCGACTGGCTCAGACCTTGAGGCAGTGACAGGTGCAGGTCCAGGAGGCGTAATGTGCTCAGCTGGTCCAGAAGGCCCTACCTCGGCTGCACGAAGCTCATCCTCCTCGTCAAGCTCCTGCCCTGACTCCCTGCATACCCAACGTCCTGCCACTTTTTGATAGCCCATCCGGTGCAGTGACCGCTTGTCATAAATGTCTATACGAAGAATCTCCTTGGAGGCTCATCCTCCAAAGGAATACTATATGATCAGAACAGACAAGTCAGCCCCATCCCGTAGGGTAAGTAGAGTCACTGCTGAGTCGCTGCCTCACCTATCTAACACAGCATCAGTGCTGGGATGTTGATGGCAGTCCTCCGTGTGAGGCAGACCATCAACGTGAGCTCTCACTCCATAATGAAATCAAATCATCCAGTCTTCGGGAGTAGGATGCGTGCAATGATATGATGAAGTAGATGCATCTCCATAGACAACTGATTCATGGTGACAGTCAATACACCACTCACATCATCTCTCTCCAGTATACACTAAAATACGGCCTCTTGATCATCAATACTGTTAGATGTATGCCCTGAAAGCCATGTTGGCTTGACACATTTTAATTTTAGGGCATGAACTTTGTACTTAATTTTTCTTGTTAATAAAAGGGCATTAGTTTCATTCATATTGTTGTGTCTATGAATCATCCATGGAGTTAATGGACAATGACACATATTCTCAAGAGTTGAGAATATGAAGCATGTGTCTTTATAGATTAACTCGTAAAAGCTCCTGATTGTTGGAATATCATGAGGACGATGATTGATCCGTTAAAATTGGTGCACATATCACTTCCCTTTTAGGGTAGATGAGTCTCTGACCTACAGTGTGATGACACTAAAGTGAGAGTACAGGTAGTTGATAGAGATCAACGGTACTGAGCATGACCAAGTACAGGAGTTATACGGATGGCTACTCACTCATCGATAACTTCTTGATGCTATAGTCGTGTAAATAGTTCTTTGACTTAGAGTGTCTCAGCTACTCACGATAAGGTTGCTGTAGTTTGACAGCACAATCACATGGTTCTTATCCATATGGGATCTTGCGATGTTCATTGGTTGCAATAAGTTGTAGGAGTAGGGTGTTCACTTGTAGGGATCTATCAGCCTTAGTAGTAAGGAATAATCCTATACAAGCTTAATGAGACTAAGTCCAGAAATCTATGGCCACAGTAGGGTGATAATGAAAAGGTATTTTCATTAGTATCACAATTGGACTTGAGTCCATTAGGTTAAGCATATGACTGATGGGTTTGATAAGTATCCGTAACCAACATCATGTCAGGATTTTGATAGAGGAACTGAATCACATGGTAACTACACCTAGGGGGTCTAATCTTATTCTGCTGGTTTGCCACTATATACTGCTAGGTGTCACTAGTGGATCATGAGAGCCCGTTAGGATCGTTTTCGGATCGATGATCTTGATTAGGGTTGAGCTGAAATTGTTTCAGTCCATTGAAAGGAGTTTTGATGATATATAATGGAGATTATAGCATGTCTCATTACCAGATAGGATAGGACCTGAGGGGTCACATACATTAGGAGCTCAAGTAACCAATCAGCAAATCAATTTGACCTAATTATAAGTGTTAATTGTAAATGTTACAATTAATTAGTTATGGATAATTGCTAATTAAATTAAATTAGATTTAATTTAATTGAGTTAGACTCAATTAATTAATCCTTGTTGAGTTGGGTTAATGTCCGCTTCGAAATGGTTTGATCGGATTTAAATTCGACTTCAGTTTGACTATAAAATCATCACATTTGGACCATGACCTAGAGTCCAGTTAGACTGGGACTCTCTCTCTTTGTCTCCCCTTCCCTCCACATGCCAAAGGGTGGGTCCCATTTATTTTGTGCAGCAAATAGTTGGGCGTGAAAATAATGGGCACTGATTTAGTTTAGGCATGGAGAAATAAAAGAGGAGGAAGAGTCCTCTTCTACTCTTAAAATCCTAAACTAGATAAGTTCAAACTCCTTTTATTTTGGAGTGGAGAATTTTTGTAAGACAAAAAACTAAGAGGCTTATCCTTATTTTGGCATGGAGAATATTTGTATGACAAAAGGAGGGTGCAAATATGGATTTGGCATGGAGAAATTAAAAAAGGGAAGAGTCCTTCTCTTCCACTCCTCTTAATTTTCAACCGGTTGAAATTGAAACACTGGTGTTTTGGTTTAAAGGGAGAACTTGAATTTAAAATAGAGGAGAAGTGGCCGACCACTAGGAGAAATTTTGGACGTGAATATTTCTCTCCTTCCACCGTGAATTATTTGTGGCATCTTCTCTTCTCTTGGGCGCTGATACCAGAGAGTCTCTCCTAGTTTCAACTATTCTTCTCCCTTTATTTATTTTCTCTTTTCTTGAGTGAGATCTAGAGAGATGCTCTACTAGAGAAAGAAGAGAGAAAATGGTCCAAAGGTCTTGCATAGTCTGATTTGCAAGATAGAAGCCGAAAGTCGGTCCGGATTCAGATCAGCATGGTTTTTAAAGCAGGCGATTTACTGAAAGAGGAGAGGGATGCAAGGATCTAGCAGTCCGGTGCCCTCTACGACTCAGTTGTGAGAAATTCATGTGGATACCAGCAGAGACCGGGCGTTTGCACGATTCTTACAGAATCCTAGCTTTTCAGTAGCGGATATGCATGCTTTTCAGAGCAATCCTGGATAGCGATCTAGGTAAGTATTTTATATTTAAAATAATTTTTATTTCAGATCTGATATTTTTTTATATGTTGTAGCATGTTAGAAATTTATGATAAATAAATTAGATTTATTTATAAATTGCATAATTAGATATAAATTATTTTTATATCTGCTTCCGCTGCGACAGGCTGTTGATGCTTGTTCGATTGCAATTTTTTTGTTCCTGGGAGAATTCCAGCAAATACATGTAGCTGTAATCCCGTGCAAAGGAATATTCTAAACTTTGCTCAATGTGTCCTGAGTCATGGGAATCTACACACCTCTGACCACATCACTCCATATCAGTCCATTAGTAGCTAGGCTCCCATAAAATTCCCTGATCAAATGAGGATAATACTTCTCTTTCATAGTGCAGAAAGAGATCAGTCCAGCATCTCTAAGCAACTCACAAATTCCAAAGCCCTCACGGTCCATAAACTCCTCATCTATACGGTGTCCACAGATAATGATCTTTCTAGACACTCTCATTGTAGTAGGGGATGGCTGAGGAGGCACTCTCTCCTGCTCACTATGCTGCTGATCCCTGACTGGGTCAAACCGTGCCTTGGATCTCCTCTCTACAGGACTGGTATCCCTTCTACCTTGGCTCAACCATTCCTTCGAAACAACTTGCTTGCGAGGACCCATGTCACCAAGAACCACTAGAAAGAAGAACTACGGAGCAATGGGTGAACCAGGGAAATGCAAGGGGAAAGAGGAGGAAACAGGTGAGAAATGGACCAAGATAGGAGAATCGGACCAAAAAGAAGCAAGCCGATGGAAGGAATAGGGAATCCAAGCAAGAAACAAACCAAAGAGAGGGAAAGGACCGGAGGAAAGCAAAAAACACGAGGGTTCAGGCCGAATTCCAAAACAAAATCATGAAGAACAGTATGAAAATGGACCGAAAGAGAGGGAAATGGAAGAAATTACCCGAAAATTGGAAGGACAATGATGGAAATCCACTATTCTAGGGCCAAGATGATGTTGGGGACCACTAGGGCGAGAAAAACAAAAAATAATTGATTTCGAAGTGCTCTATTGATGCCCTAAAAATGCAGGTTTCTGTTCGTGAGTCGACACTTGGGTTTTGGTCAAGTGTCGACACTAACATGAGTCGACACTTCGCCAAAAACTCAAGTGTCGATACTTCGCCAGAAACCCAAAAAAATCAAAGAAATTTTCAATAAATTTCCAAAAATCAAGGGGGTTCTAGTGAAGGGTTTTAGACACATATGAGAGTTTTGAGCTTAAGAAATCAAGTAAAAATAAGGTTTGAATGAGTACTAAACAAAGGGATCAATGATACCTAACTCTCATCTAATCATACAAAATCTATCTTCGCTAAGAGGTTTATTGAAAATAGCAGTTAATTGATTATCAGTACATACAAATTCAAGCATCACATTACAATTTTGCACATGATCTCTTATGAAGTGATGTCTTATTTCAATATATTTGCTTTTTAAGTGTTGAACAGGATTTTTAGTCAAATTAATTATACTAGTATTATCACATCTTATGGATGTCTTAGTTAATTTGATGCCAAAATCTTTGAGTTGTTGTTGATCTATAAGATTTGAGTCAACAACTTCCAGCTGCTATATATTCGGCTTCCGCCGTAGATAGAGAAATTGAATTCTATTATTGCTAAACCATGAAATCAAATTAACTCCAAGAAATTGACAGGTTCCACTTATACTTTTTCTATCAAGTTTACACCCAGCAAAATCAGCATCAGAATAAGCAATCAATTCAATAGATGAATCTCTAGAGTATCATAATCCAATATCAATAGTACCAGACAAATATCTAAGTATGCATTTAATAGTCATTAAATGAGATTCTTTAGGAGTAGACTAATATCTAGCACGCATACATACACTGAACATTATATCAGCCTACTTGCAGGCAAATAAAGCAATGAACCAATGATATCTCTATATAATTTTTGATCTACACTTTTACCTGATTCATCTTTATCTAATTTACAAGAAGAGCTCATAGGAGTACTTATTGATCTAGTAGTCTCCATTCTAAACTTCTTTAAGATTTCTCTTGTATACTTAGCTTGGTTGATGAAGATCCTTTCTCTAGTTTTCTTAATTTGAAGTCTAAGGAAGAAATTAAGCTCTCCCATCAAGCTAATCTCAAACTCTCCCTGTATAAGCTTGGCAAACTCTTGGCAAAGAACCTTATTAGTAGCACTGAAAATGATATCATCAACAAATATTTGTACTACTATAAGTCATCATTTTTCTTTTCAAAAATAATATGGTGTCTACATTTTCTCTAGAAAAATCATTTTCAAGCAGAAATCTACTTAATCTATCATACCAAGCTTTTGGAGCTTGTTTCAAACCATACAAAGCTTTATGAAGTTTAAAAATATGATTGAAAATTCATGACTTTCAAAACCAAGGGACTGATCTACATATACTTCTTCTTCAATAAATTCATTTAGGAAAGTACTTTTGACATCCATTTGAAATAGTTTGAAATCCATGAAATATGTAAATACTAATAATAGTCTAATTGCCTCAAGTCTAGCAACAGAAGCAAAGGTTTCATCAAAATCAATTCCTTCCTCCTAATTGTAGCCTTTGGCAACTAGCTTAGCTTTATTTCTAGTAACTACTCCATTTTCATCAAGTTTGTTTCTGAAAACCCATTTGGTTCTAATTATAGAAACATTAGTAAATCTTTTAACTAAAGTTCAAATATTATTTCTTTTGAATTGGTTTAGTTCATCTTGCATAGCATTTATTCAATTACAATCATTTTCAGCTTTTTCAATTAATTTTGGTTCAATTTAAGAAACAAAAGCTAGGTAATCATATACATTTCTTAAGGAGGAATGAGTACTTATCCCTTTCGATGGATCACCAATTATAAGTTCTTTGGGATGACCATGAGCATACCTCCATTCTTTAGGTAATGGCTTGGGTGTGGATGAGGCTCCAACTCCTTATACTTCTTCTACTTCATTGTCTTGATCTTCATTTTGCTCCTTAGATGGCTCTTCATTGATGCTCAACTTTTCAATCCTTTGAACACTTGTTTCATCATCAACAATATCTTCTTTTCTAGAAGATTTTTCATTAGTCTCATCAAAGACAACATGAATGGATTCTTCAACAAGAAGTGTTCTTCTATTGAAGACCCTATATACCTTGCTAAATATAGAGTAACCTAAAAAGATACCTTCACCTGACTTGGCATCAAATTTACTTAGATTGTCCTTGCCATTATTTAAAATGAAACAACTGTATCCAAAAATGCGAAAATACTTAATGGTTGATTTTCTACCTTTCCAAAGCTCATAAGATATTTTTTTTAAATAGGCCGGATTAAAACATTATTTAAAATATAACATGCAGTATTTATGGTTTTCGTCCAAAATATCTAAGCAAATCATTTTCGCAAAGCATGGTGCGTGCCATTTCTTCAAGAGTTCTATTTTTTCTTTCTACCATCCCATTTTGTTGAGGTGTCCTAGGTACAGAAAAGTTATGATGAATACCATTTTCATTGCAAAACTTTTCAAAATCATGATTTTCATATTCTGTACCATGATCACTTCGTAAAGAAATAATTGAAACACCTTTTTCATTTGAAACTCTCCTGTGAAATTTAATGAATGCAGAAAATATTTCATCTTTATGAGCTAAAAACAAGATCCATGTAAAACATGAGAAGTCATCCACAATAACTAGACCATACTTCTTACCTTCCAAACTAGTTATTCTAGTAGGTCCAAAGAGATCCATATGAAGTAATTCTAGAGGTCTAGATGTAGAGACAACTCCCTTAGATTTGAAAGAAAATTTAGTTTGTGTTCCAAGTTGGCAAGCACTACAAATCTTGTCCTTTTCAAAACTAAGTTTTGGCAAATCTTTTATGAGATTCCTTTTGTTAAGTTTTGTAAGCAAATGCATACTTGTATATCCTAGTCTATGATACCAAAGCCAACTAGTTTCATTGATCTTGGCTTCCATTGCCACTAGGCATTGACCATTTTGCACTGGTAGATCATCAAGATTAACCATGTAAATGTTGCCATGTCTATGACCAATAAACTTGATGCCATTGTCATCAAGACTAGACATAATGCACATGAAAGATTCAAAAATAACTTTAAAATCTTTGTTACAAATTGGCTAATACTAAGTAAATTATACTTTAAATCATCAACAAGAAGAACATTATCTATATAAGTAGAGGGGATAATATGGACTTTACCAATACCTATGATTTTGTTCTTTCCATTATCATCGAAGGTTATATTTTCACCATTTTGATACTTAAGAGATGGGAATTGCTCCACATCTCCAATCATGTGCCTTGAGCAACCGCTATCGAGGTACCACAATCTTCTTTTGTTGGTTGCAAGACACACCTACAAGAACAAATCAGGTGAAGACTTTAGGTACCCAAGTCATCTTGGATCCTTTAGGGTTAGTGGATATGGTTCCTTTTGGAATCCAAACTTTCTAACCTGATTCAATTTTCTCTTGTCACACATATATGATTTATGTCCTACTTTGCCACAAGAATAACAAGTAATAGTATAGGAAGTAGGCACAAAGAAATTTTTGAAATATTTTTATTATTTTTATGGTCTAAAACCTAATCCAGCATTGTTGAAAATAGCTCTTTGATTATTTAAAAGCATGTTGAGTTTTTCAGAACTATAAATAAATTTTTCAACAAAATGTTTTACTTTTTCAAGTTTATCTGTGTACTTCTTATTTTCTTGCAAAAGCTCTTTGTTTTATTTAGCAATTTATCAATTATTGCAAAAGACTTATCCTTTTTCAAATCTTCCTTTTCCTTTTCCAAAGAAGTAATTTTATCAGTTAACTTCTTGTTTTCTTGATGCAAACAATTATTTTCAATCAAAGACTTATCATTAGTTTTGATCAACTCTAAATTTTGCTTCATTTTAAGTTTTTGATATTCAACTACTAATTCATCAAAAACATCATACAATTCTTCGAAAGTAAACTCATTTTCAAGTTCAGATTTTACCTCATCATCATTAGCCATCAAGCAGAAATTTGCGACCTCTTGCTACTCTTCGTCTGAACTCGAGTCCTCACTCTCGCTCCAAGTTGTCATCGTGGCTTTCTTTCTTAATTTCTTTCTACTATTCTTCAACAAGGGGCAGTCCATCTTGAAGTGGCCGGGTTTCTTGCACTCAAAGCAAATGGGTTGCTTCCTTTCCTTTTCTTTTTCTTTCTCTTTACTAGGCTCTCCCTTTTGAGGCTTTTTTTGAAATTATACTTTTTCTTTCTCATGAACCTCTTGAACTACCTTGAGATGAGAGCTGTTTCATCTTCATCATCTTCCTCATCAGAATTATCACTTGAATCATCCTTGGTTGTAGACTTAAATGCTATGATCTTCTTCTTTTTGTCATTGTCCGTAACCTTTTATTTTAGTGATAGCTCATATATCATGAGAGATCCTAAAAGCTGCTCAAGAGGTAGAGTGTTGACGTCCTTAGCTTCTTCAATGGCTGTCATCTTTGGATCTCATGATGAAGTGACCTAAGAATTTTGTTAACTAATTCAGATTAGAAATAACTTTATCTAAGCTTCTCATGCCATTCACAATATTAGTAAATCTAGTGTACATTTCACTAATAGATTCAGATGGTTTCATTCTAAATATTTCATAAGTATGAATGAGCATGTTAACTTTGGTAGTCTTCACTTGATGTATACCCTCATGGATAATTTCATGTATATCCCATATTTTCTTGGCGGAGAGATAATTTAAAATTTTATTGAATTCACTTGGATCTAATGCACAAAACAATAAATTCATAGCCTTAGTATTAAGCTCAACTTGCTTAATGTCATTCTCATCCCAATCATCTTCTAATTTGGAAGTGGGGATGCCATTAATCAAGATGGTAGGTTGATGAGGACCTTTAACAATGGTCCTCCAAATATTATAATTAATGGCTTGAATATAAATACAGATGCGTGTCTTACAATATGTATAATTTGTGTCATTGAACAGTGGGAGACGGTTTGAGGCTTGACCCTCAACAATTCCAACACCATTTGGGCTGCCAGTAGATCTTTGACTCAAGATCATTAGACCTATATGCTGAGTACCAAGCTCTAATACCACTTGTTGCCCAGCATAGCATCCCAAGAGAGGGGATAAATTAGGTTTCTTTAAAAAATTTAAAGCAAATATGTGCTGAACTTAAAGTGTTTGTGAAGCAATGCAAATGAGCATAATATGAATAAGATGCAATGCTATGTAATGTAAGCAGTAAATGCAAGAGAGGAAAAATCACACACACAAATACAAAGGATTTATAGTGGTTCATTACATACCAAACACCTACATCCACTTCCCAAGCAATCCCTTGAAAATTTCACTATAATCAACATAGATTACAGTCAACTTATTTTCAAGGGCTCACAAGTCAAATCCAAAGTTAGTTTTCTCACTTAGGCTCACCAATAACCTTTTCTCAAGCCAACCTAGGCTTGGATTTCAATTCACGGCTTGGAAGGGCCTATCACCTAGTTTCAAACATCCTTGAAACTAGTCACAATAAATAAATTTAGAAGTACAAGAGTAAAGCACAAGAAAAACTCTCTATAGAGTAAAAAGTAGAGACTATGAAGCTCTTATTGATTTGCTTGAGTTGTCTTCTGCTTGGATTCTTTGAGAGACCATTTTTGGAATGTTGATTTGAAGGCTCAACAGTAAGATTGGAAGCTTTTCAGATGGAATGTTCTTTCAAGCTCCCTTTTTGACTTTTGAAGTGTATTCTCAAAGGTAGAATTTGTCTCTTGTGAGTTAGTTCTTCATGAATGAGTTTGGTGAGAGTTAAATACTTCAAAAACTTCTAAAAAATGGTTTATGACCATTGGTGGAGCAAAACTAGCTATTAAGGACCTTTTGGAGTCAAAACTGTGCTTCAGAAAATATAACCATTACTGTTGTCAGAACTCATGAGTCGACACTTGAGTTATTCATGAATTAATACTTGGATCTTCATGAGTCGACTCAAGATATAATTCTTGAAAAAACTGAGTTCTATTATAATTCTGTTCTTAGGCTATGAGTCGACCTCTGAGTCGACACTTGGAGCATGTGAGTCAACACTTGAGTCTTCTGAGTCAACACTTGGTGCAACACTTGACAAAATCCTCAAAATGACATAGTTCTATATCTTCTTTTATCTCAAGCCATGAGTCGATACTTAATTTTAGTAAGTTGGCACCTGACTTCTTCATGAGTCGAACTTGACTTCTATGAGTCGACTCAAGGCATGTCAAACAGACTTCTGCATGCTAGTTCTTCTGAAGTGTCGACACTTTTTGTTCCATAAGTTGACACTTGGTTGTGCCATTCAAAAAAACTCTATACCAAGCTTCAAAACTTAAAGTGTTCTTCAATAAAACTTCAACTTTTTCTTTAAAAAGCCTAGATTGACCCGTTTTAAAGTTTTCCAAAGTTAGAAGACTTCTAAAATACTAAAATTCACTCAGCTTGAAATTTAGTGAGTTTGATACTTTTGCATGAAAAATTTGATGTATATAAATTTAGTGAGTTTGATACTTTTGCATATACTCAACATTTTGTTAGTCATCAAAATCAAGGACCAAATCTAATAAAGATATATATTAGGTCTAGAAAGATTGTCTACTAAAAGAGGATAGATTTTCAAATGCCTTATATTTTCATTATATTGACCTTATTATTAGAGCTCAAAAAAATATTATATTCTCTACTTAAAGAGGAGTTTTATGATGATGCACATGGCACTCTTGTTGAAAATGACTTATTATGTTTAAAATCCTTATTTATTTATTATTTATATCTTTAACATGTTGCATCATACATGATCTTGATTTGTTGTTAATTTAACTTATACTATCTTAAAGGTCATGACTTGATGATCCCTGACTAAAAGGTTTATGAATTTTGATGAATAGTGACCCCCAAGTAGCCCGTTCGCTGAGATTTACAAGATTCTTCTATAAGATATTTAGAAGAGATTGCATTGCATTATATGTTTAAGAGAGATTCTTTATATAGTTCACTTTCTTTCTAAGAAAGTTTTGTAGCATTGGCCTAAGGGCTCTCAGTAAAATAATGCTTATAAAGACTTTCTGACATATATATTATCTATGTTTCCTTATTAATTAACTATATAATGATTGTTTAGTAGTTAATATATTTGTATTCAATAGAGTTAATACTCTAATTATGATATCTCTGACTGGAATAATTTATAAAATATGGAAACTTAAATTATGCTAGTACTAAGTATGATAGATTATGGATATTACATTGCATAATGATCCTCCATCTTAAATTACTTATAAGAGTACTCTAGAATAAAAGCTATCTATAAAAGTGGTAAAAGTAAATCATTTTATTTATAATATATAATTGATTTCATTCTCAATATTATACCTAACAATGGTAATCTAATATAATTTTGACCTTATTAGTAAAAGGTATGTAGAATCTAATAAAAGAGAATCTGAATAGCCGATGGATAGATAAATTAATATAAGATATGATGGTATGGTAGTGTTGGAGCTTATATTATGAAACTAGAAAGTATTGCGCCTAAACTAAGTATTTTGAAATCATTAACTCTATTTCATTCAGAAGTTTTGATACTTTTGAGAAGAGGATAAGAATATTGATATGATGTATCAGTCATATTTTAGGATCCCATATATAATAAACAAATAGTCTTATTGAATATTAATATAAGTATGGGATAATTATTTAATATACCATGCCTAAAACTTTTAAATAAAATGATATAACTTAGAGACAAAATCACACTTTGAAGCATAGGTTTGAAATATGATAAGTGGGCATAAATTGTCATGTTATCTCTAGGATAAGATTCTAAATAACTGCCATCTATATTTTGAATAAAATTCTTGGTAAAATGGTTATACAATATATCTTTTAAGTTAAAGATTAGTAGAAAGTCCAATATTATTTAATTTTATGTTTGGGGCTATCCTACAATATTTAACCATTAATACTCTATCAGTGTATAAATTTTGGATTTAAAATAGTATGTTATTTATTTTGGTTATCTAGATAATTTTAAATAAATATAGATTCTACTATCCTAATAAGGGTATAAAGAATATTAAGTTAAATTATGCCATATTTATATATTCTTATTTGCATGATGTTAGATGCTCATATACTAGAATATGATATTGGAGAAAAATTAAGTTATTGCTCTTTTTTTTATTTTATAAAAATATTATATTTTATCCTACTAGAGGACAGTGAGAGAGCAATATCATATATACGAACTAATTATAATACTTCTATTACTAGTTGATGTAATACTAGTAAATAATCACATAATAAGAAATAAAAATCTGTCATTTCTTATAACAATTTAGTTTCTTAAGATAAGAATGGCTGGAAGGTTTGTTTCATAGAAAGGCATGAAAATAGAATCTAGTTACATTATTTTTGGATATACAGGCAAAGTTTGTGACATATTGTAAAGTCATAATTCATATTTTTGATTATAAAACTTTATCCTAGATCTTATAATTATTGATTTTATCTTAAAAACTATTTAATATTTATTATAATAATAGTGCCGCTATGTTCTTTAAGGAATAATAAAAGTTTTTATTATCTTTATCTATATGGAGATAAAATATTTGATAGTTAGAGATTTTAGTTATAAAAAAGATATTTTATAAAATATATTTATACAAAGTTAATGTTTGTTGATTCCCTAATCAAATAAATAAGATCCATAGTTTCATGAAATATGTTATGAATATGAATATTTTAAAATCTTTTAATTTTTGGATTAGTGAGAGTTTGATGTATTTTTAATATATTTATGCATTGACTTGATTTACAAATTTTATTTGTCATTGATTGCTTTGTTGATGAATTGTAATCTAAGAAGACATAACTGTCAAGTACATATATATAAAGTCCATGTTGGTTGATTCTCTGACTAAGGATTGGAGACATGTATGCTTTATAAAGCTTATTGAAAATATAGGCATATTGAATTCTTTTGAAGTACTTGATTAGTAGGAGTAACTTTGTATTTATGCTTTATAATTATAAAGCTTGATTTTATTTTATATTTATATCATCAGTATTTTATATATATTGTTGACATGATAGTTGATGAATTGCATTCCTAATGGTTTATATGTGCATGTAAAATAAAATACAATATAGTATCTCAAGAATATATTTTTTTTTGAAAATGATAGTTATATGGGTATGTCTTATTTGTTATTAAGAGATCTCAATATATTTGTTTGGAGACATACAAGCTTCTTTTGAAATAAGATTTTTCTAGCTTGTAATAAAGCATATGGTTAAAAAATCATGATTGATGGCATATTTATTTAATTTCTTTTAATTATAAGATATCTCTTTCGGTTATGTACCTATTATATAAAATTAAGGTTAGGTGTCGAGTCTTAAATATTATGTTGTCTCATCATTGATACCTTGTTGAGTATGTGAGACAAAATAATTTGTTATTTTAATGACATTAAATTTTTCTTGCTTATTTTGTTTTCAAGTATGTTGAAGAGAAATTAGATAACTGACAATGAAAATAGCATATTTTATTTGGATCACTTTTAATGCTATTTTCTTGCTATACTACCATACCAAAGCTCATATCGATGTATTTATGATGCTTGTAACTATGGATAGGTCTTGTATCGAATAAGGATGCAATGATACCTATAATTTAGCATGATTAATACTGTTAGATCGAGTTATTTGTAGGTATTATCTTTAAATCATATTTTTAGTGGCCACATATCATTTTCAACCCAAGAGTCATTTTGAAATAAAATATTTTCGAAATCATAATTAATATGTCCAAGTGAAAGAATGTAAGAGAATTTTCTAATTATGAGTGCCGTGGACGGACGTCTTTCCTGACATACAGTAAGGGAAGCTTCCATTCATTTTGACATCTTCTCTGGTCGCCCCATTCTGGGAAGCTTGGCAGAGCCTCGATCTGGGGGTCGTCACCCCGGGGGTCGTCACTCCAGGGGTTCGTACTCTCTGACTGGCCCATCCTCCTGGAAGTACAGGTGGACAGGCAATTATTACGGTATGGGAGGTGCCGATCCGTAGTCCTTGGGTGGCTCGCCAGCATCCTGGGATGGAAGGGCTTGCTCCGACCTAGACGCTCCGAGCTTGCGAGGTCATCTCGATGGAGGAGGGCAGCGTGCAGGCCCAGTCCAGAGGGCTCGCGCTCGGAGAGGCTCCACGTGGCGGAGGAGGGCTAAGCTCGACTCCGACCATAGGGCTCAACCTCCGAGGGTTTCGCTCTAGAGGGTAGAGTATGGGCCTGGTCTAGAGGGCTCGTGCTCGAAAAGGCTCCATATAGCGAAGGAGGGCTGAGCTCGACTCCGACCACAGGGCTCAACCTCCGAGGGTCTCGCTCTGGAGGGTAGAGTGTGGGCCCGGTCCAAAGGGCTCGTGCTCGGAGAGGCTCCACATAGCGAAGGAGGGCTGAGCTCGACTCCGACCACAGGGCTCAACCTCCGAGGGTCTCACTCTAGAGGGCAGAGTGCGGGCCCGGTCCAAAGGGCTCGCATTGGAAGAGGCTCCACATGGCGGAGGAGGGCTGAGCTCGACTCCGACCACAGGGCTCAACCTCCGAGGGTCTCACTCTGGAGGGCAGAGTACGGCTCTGGCCTAGGCATCCCGAGCTCGTGGGTCTGACCTGGTTGAGGATGGAGTTTGGCTCATTGTCTTGAAGGAGCTCAGCTCAGCTCGACAGAGCGGTCCGGGCTGGAGAGTTGATTTGGAGTCCGACACGGCGGCCTCCTTTGATGTGGTGCCTGTTAGCTCCCTACGTCAGCAGTCTCGCCACATCATTTGCCCCCCACTCCCGAGGCTTGTTAGTACACGGCGCTCGAGCCGAAGGGAGTAATCGTGGTGCTAACATAGAAGGGCGAAGATCTGGTACAATGATGGCCATGATTGCTGGTGCTTCGTGAGACGGTCTTACGGACCAATACGGGGGTGCCACGTGGCCACGTCCGAGGAGTAGTTATTATTGGCACATAATTCAAAGCAGCCGGGATGCCATTTTCGTCGATGGGCAGCACGTGGCGTGGATCTGTTGGCGGAGGGGTCGGATCGGTACGAATCCATCGGGTCATTTCGAAATAAAAAAAGTTTTTACCTCAAAATTCCTATTCTCTCAAATCCGCTCGCTACAGTGCTTGGACCCTTCTTTCTCCGCGATCCACTTTTGCCCTTCTCCCCTCTAAGGAACCAGGTCGGTCCTGTTCTTCTTTCGAGTCCAGTCTTTCTTCTCCTTGGATTCTTTTCGCAGGATGTCTCGTCCTAGTCCTTCTGTACAGGGGCTAGTGTCTTCCTCCTCCGATAAGGAGTCGGAAGGGGCGCGGTTCAAATTTAGTAGGAGACCGATCCTTCCAGTCCGCCCAGTGTCCATTAGGGAGCCGGGGGCTGCTTCTTCTCATTCTTCCCACCTTCCTCCCCAACCCGAACCAATTTCTGAGTCTGTTCGGTCAATAGGTCCGGGTGGGATCGCCTCGACGATTTCCGTCGCGGAGCTGGGGACCATTCGGAATGTCTATGGCATCCCACACTCTGTCCGGCTTCTAGTCCCTCACCCCGAGGATAGGGTTACTTCAAGCAGCCCGGGCCGGATTGCCTTCTACGAGGAGACCTTCTCGGAGGGCTTCGTTTTCCTTTCCACCCCTTCTTGATGTCCGTGCTGAGCAATTACCGCCTGGTCCCCGCTTAGCTAGTCCCTAACACCATTAGGACTATCTTTGAGAAATTCCTAGCTTAGGATAGCTAACCTTCAATCAAAATAGAAATTAAGAGTGGGAAGGTTTGTACCAGGTAGAGATTGAAGAACTTGCTGATGAAGGGGTAACACAGCTCTCAGATTGATGCCTGGAAGATGAGGCCCTTGGTTCTCGAATCTGAAGGCGATCTGGACCCGGTCTGAAGGCAAGAAAAGCCTCCTTTAAGGAGGGAAAATACCTCGGGGATCCTGCAAGCATCAAGGTTAGGCACGAAATAAAGAAACAAAGAGAAAATAATAAGATGCAACAAGAAGGAAAAGGGTTAGGGCAAGAAGGGCTGGCAGCCTAGAGAAGGGAGGCTCCTACTTTCAAGGACGGCTTCAGGGCTCCTTTCCAATGCCAAGGCTGAAGTCAAGAGGCGAGGTTGGAGGCTTGGGCATGGAGGAATTGCAAGGATAGTGGTCGGCCAATACAAGAACACAAATCAAAGGAACCAAAAGAATACAAGACACCAGTCTTAAAATAATTAAGCAAAATAATATTTCATAGGAGTTGATTGAATACAAGAGGAGGAGGGGTGGGGTATTTATAAAGTTCCCATGCCCTCTCCTTATTAAGACTTCAGCCCTCTCCTAGTTAGGATAGGTTTACAAGCTTTGAGTGGGAGAAGGACTACAATATTAACCTAGAACTAGGAGTCCATAGTTGAATGAAACAAAAACTTGTTTTCCTACTTCCACTTGGATTCTTCCTCCTTCCTTGGACCGGCCAAAGCCACTTGGATTGGGCCAGGACACCTCTTGGACTTAGTTTGGGCATGTGGACTCTAAAGGGTAGCAAGGGGTCGGCCACCTTAGGTTTGGTGCCTGGGCTTTGGGCCCTGGTAGCTGGGGTGCCTCTCATTTGGCATATTCCTGAAATCTTGGTTCTAGGGTGCATGGGCCTTGCTCCTGGGCATGGAATTTCTTGGACTAAGATGCTAGTATATCCCTGGAATCAAGGGGCACCCTAGATTGAGAATATTCCAAGGCATCTAGAATGCATCTAGCATATGGTATGGCATCTGGGAGGAATCAGGGCATTTGGAGAGCATTTGAAGGGTATCTAGGGTTCTGGGGTGTCAAACAAGATCCCATAAGCTGATGTAAATGCCTCTAGCTCCTGGGTGAGCCCTGGTAGAACTCCAAAATATGGTAACCTCCTCTTTTGTACAAAAATTGGACTGATACAGGACTTAGGCACAAGTACAGGACTCAATGACTGACTAGGGTTGAGACAAATCAACTAGTCTCAACTTATTACAAGACTCTACCTTACTTGCTTACAAAATTGTGACACATGACTAAGGTTCTAAAAGCCCTAATCAATAAACCATATGGGATCTAGTGATCTGTGTCTAATCTTGGTGTCCCCACCAATTCTCCCGGGATGAGAGGAACTCGACCCCATCAAGTAAGGGTCAATTTGGCTCTCATACTGGTCAAGGAGGGTCTAGGTTGAGGCGTTGCAGATCCTCACCAGTGCTCTACAAGTCTTTAGATTTCGGCCGACCTTGCCAATGGATCAAATACCTCTGATAGCCTCTATCTCGGGTACCGATGGCTTGATCGTCCAGGGTTCTTTCAATATTTTCCTCACTAATAGGCCAAATTGTATTTGAACACTCTGGGATGGGTTCTTTCTCAAAGGAAGGGAGTGGCTCAAAGGGCTTGCTGGGGATCACTACTGGCTCCCTATACTCTACAAGGTCTGAGATGTTAAAGGTGGAGCTAATACCTAAATCAGACGGTATCTCAAGTGCATAGGCATTGGGTCCAACGCTCCTCATTATTTTGAATGGGCTAGCTTTGCGAGCATGAAATTCCTTTACAATCACACAATCCTTTACAGAAAATTCTTTATCTCTCTTTCGGGAATTAGCCAAGTTTTTATTTAGTTCATTACTTATGTTTAGCTTTTGACTAACTTCCAGATGCATATGCTATGCAGAGGCTAGTGTAGGTGTGGACAGGTGATTAGGGTTGTAGATTTATTGGACTCAAGACTAACACCCAATAGACTCAACTAAACATCCCTATTGAAGGAAATTTATTCACTACAGCAAAACAGGGTTATCCCGACCCTTTTCTGCCGACGCTTCGGGGAAGCGTTGGGAAGAACTAGAACCCGCCGACGGTTTGCGAAAGCGTAGGCAAAACTGAAAGTCCGCCGACGCTTTTAAGCGTCGGCAATTAATCCTGAGTTTTACCGACGCTTTTAAGCGTCGCCGGACCATCCCGCTGAAATCTGGGATATTTGCCAACGCTTATAAGAGTCGCCGGAGTTTGGGACCTTTCCCGACGCTTTTAAGCGTCGCCAGACTGGACATTTACCGACGCTTATAAGCGTCGCGGAGTCCAGGGAGCTTTGGCGACGCTTATAAGCGTCGCCGGATCGTAAATTTACCGACGCTTTTAAGCGTCGCCGAAGTCCGTGACCTTTGCCGACGCTTTAAAGGGTCGCCAAAAATTCCAGGACATTTGGCGACGCTTATAAGCGTCGCTATAGTTCCCTGCTTATTTAGCGACGCTTATAAGCGTCGCTAGAGTCAAGACCTTTGGCGACGCTTAAAAGCGTCGCCGGACTCCAAGTAACCAAACCCCCCAACCCTAATTTTCTTTTCTTTTGCAGCCGCCGCCCCAACTCCCCCCCCCCCCCCAACTCCTCCTCACCCTAGCTCCCTCCCGCCTCCTCCTTCTCCTCCTCCTCCCCCCCCCCCCCCCCCGCCCGCTCGTCCACCGCCGAACCCCCACCCCACCCCTCCTCCTCCTCCTCCCCCCCCCCCCCCCCCCCTCCTCCTCCTCCTCCCCCCCCCCCCACCCCCCGCCTCCTCCTCCTCCCCCCCCCACGCCACCGAACACCCCCCCTCCTCCTCCTCCCCCACCCCCCCCTCCTCCTCCTCCTCCCCCCCCCCCCCCCACCGAACACCCCCCCCCTCTCCCCCCCCTCCCCCCACCCACGCCCCTCCCCCCCCCCTCCCCCCCCCCCCACCCACGCCACCGAACACCCCCCCCCCCCCCCACGCCACCGAACACTCCCACCCCCTCCTCCTCCCCCCCCCTCCCCCCACCCACGCCACCGAACACCCCCCCCCCAACTCCTCCTCCTCCCCCCCTCCTCCTCCTCCGCTCGGTCCGCCGATGTAGCAGCCGTCCGTGATCTCCCGGTCGATCGAGCCGCTGCCGAACCCCCCCTCCTCCTCCTCCTCCGCTCGGTAAATTTTTTTTTTTTTTCCATCAATTTAGTCAGAATATGTAAAAGTTCTTTTGTGTACTTGAGGGTTCAGTAAATGATATCTTCTGTTTACAATTATTTTGAGAGGCTTCCTACATTATTTTTCTATTTTATTGTGTTTTAGTTTACTTGATGGTGCACCTTGTTCTCTTTTGCTTTCCATTTGTGAGCCTCTGCTGTTGTTGGTTCTGAAATGTATGTCTGCTCTGTTGGGCACAGAGATTTCTCTGAAGGTGAACTTGTTTTACCACCTTTGGAATTTCTGATGGATTTTGGTTTCAATTTCCAATTTCGTTTTCTTGAGTTTGTGTGGATATGGAAATCAAAACATGGGATGTTTTGTGCATGCTGCCAGGGGAATGGAGTATGTTTGTCTATCTAAGCTATATATTTGGTGTTTCGATGATGTGCCTTTATATGCTATTTTCGAGTTCTTGCATGATTTACAGTATTCTCATTTATAACCCATCCAATATATGAAGTCATAGCTTAGATGTGGGGCTAGCATGTTTTTATTCTTTGCTAATTTTGAAACATTCTATATTACATAGCTTGGACGTTGCTTTGATATGTCTTTTTTCTTTCTGATCAGAGGAAAAACATGATGTTCTTTGGTTTTATTGTCTCAGCTGGCTATAAATGTTGCTTTAACTGATCGATTTCTCCTCTTATGCAAATATGTTAATTGTCCTGCATGCTGCTTGGCTGGGTGTTAGTCCGGAACACATGGAAGATCCCCCCTCTCCTCGAAATTTTTTTTTAAAAAAAAATCCTTAATCTTGCTTGATTAAAAGTTTGCTATGCAAAATAAATTTAAGTGTATGTTTTGAATACTCGATGATCTGGTTTTCATCCGATGTTCATTTATTCAGATTTCTTGCATACTGAATATTTTCATGCCCTTTGGCAGTAAAAGAATGGATTTCTATTTCTATAATGAAAACACATATTTATTTTTCTCCAGAGAATTGATTTCTTCAAAGCTTGCTGTTCCTTATGTGATTTCTTCTCTTCTATATTGTGATGTATGGCTTTTCATCAATTCCATGATCACTTATTTAATTAAATAATAAAGTTTCTTGAACTTATGGATATTGTTTCTTTCTATTAATAGATGTATACTATGAAGAAGAACTTTTTATCCTGGCACCCCATTATGTTAAAATTAGATAGAGATTAATGCTTCTGTTTGATATATCATTTTTCTTCCATTTCTGATATGATGGCATGCATTTCTTCTTTACAATACCTATCAAATATGAATTTTCCTTTCTTTTTGTTGAATTCAATGCTTATTCATTTTTGCAATATTTTTGCAAAGAGAGTTTCTCCTTAATTCTATTTCTATTTTTAGAAAATCCTGCTTTGTATTTGATTGTATTCGCTGTCTGTTACTCCATTATGTGCACACATTTTACATAAAAGATGTTAATGAATGATAATATTGTGAACAAATATAATGGTTTTATTATAAATGGCTTTAAATTTCATACCAAGGAGCGCGAGAAACTTAGAAAAACTCAGAACAGTGGTGTTATGGTTGTACCGGATGATCATATAAATGATACAACCATTTTGGTTAGGTTGGATTCCGAGGAAGGTACAACTGGTTGATTATGACAAGTAAGTAGTTTGTAAGATGGTTTACATTTTTTGCATTGATGATTATGTTATCTTTTAAATTGCAATTCATTTCCGTTATAATTTGATTATAATGTTGACTGACTTGTTTTTAAATAATGCAGGTTAGGTACACCATGCCTCGAAGGAAGCGATTAGCAGATGTACAGATACAGTTTTCCCAGACCGAGACTGGTACTTCTTCAGCACAACAGCCTGAGGGCAATCGATCAGTTTCACATCGGTCTGATGGCAGTCCCTCTATTTCTGCACATCAGCCTCAGGACGACATTATTCCCTCCGAGTCCGTACATCACGATCCTTCTATGGATCATCCTGATGACGAGCCTATCATCGATGATATACAGATACAGGGTACATAATTTAATAATTCTATCTCATTTCAATTCATGCATATGCAATAGTTTTGATATACAATGTTCTGTATTTTTTTTTTTTGTAGATGGATCCGGGAGACTCAGGCGTAGGCGAGGACCCACATTAGTCCATGATGTGTGGCAGTTACCTGAGGGTGAGAGGATAGTGATAGAGTGCAACAAGCTAGGGCAGCCTATTAAGAAAGCTGCTAGCTTGTTGACTAGCTTTCTGGGGACAGTAGCACGCCGTGGTCAGCTATGTCCTCTGAATTATTCGAAGTGGAACGACATGCTTCCTGCATATAAAATAGAAATGCTACGAGTTGTGCAGGTAAAAAAATTAATATATTATTTTATATCTTAGGTTTTTAATAATTGAATTGCTTTTTTCATTTAATATTTATTTTATTGTTTAATTAAAATGTAGAGCAAGTTCGTTCTTCCTTCAGATTCATCTGATTTTGTGCTTAAGTCTCTCAATCACAAGTGGAAAGAATATAGGGCGAAGTTGAAGAGAGACTACAAGCTAGAGGGTAGGACAGAGGAGCAGGTTGTAGCTACCTGTCCTCCTGATGTTCACCCTCATCAGTGGATGGAGCTGGTGCACTATTGGTTCTCTGAGAGGGCACAGGTTGTGTAGCATCATCAAACACTTCGAAATTTATTAATTTTCACTTGTTATAATTATATTTATACAATATATAACATTGTTTTAATTTTATTTTGCAGACGTATTCTGATATTGGTAGAGCTGCACGAGCTGCTCAGTCTGTTCCTCACACAGCGGGGTCCAAGAGTTATGCACGGCTCAGGCATGAGTTTGTATGTTTCTCATCCCATAATACTAGTAGTATACTTTTAGTTTTAACATAATGTATCATCATGTATCATGCATGTGTCATGTATAATGATACGGGGATATAAGATGTGTTATTTTGAGTTTTTTTGTAATATTTATTCTTTATATAGGCTGATCAGCAGGGGAGGGAGCCTGGTGAGGTGGAGTTTTATCGGATGACTCACGTTCACCAGGATGGCAGTTTTGTTCGGGACAAGTCCAGAGATATATATGTATTTTTTTATTTATGTTATATTATGATTTATATTTTTATTTTTATTAAGTATTAATATATGTATTTTTTGTCAAATATAGAATAGGGCTACCTCTATGATATCCGAGCGTGCTGGCGAGGGTTCATCATCTACACAGAGCAGTCGCATCGAGGCCGAGGTATTCTCGGAGTTGATGGGACCAGAGCGTCCTGGACGAGTGAGGGGTTATGGGATTGGAGTTACCCCTACTCAGTTATCTGAGGTGCGTAGATATACTCGGGATACTAGAGAGAGTCATGATCAGTTACATGTTCGTCAGCTCCAGGAGGAGATAGCAGAGCTCCGACAGACACGTGATGCAGACAGAGCAGAGATGCAGACCATTAGGTCTCAGCTAGAGCATGTTACATCTGTGTTGCATATGTTCATGTCATCTCAGGTAAGTAATTATTTATTAATTTTGTATATATCTAATAATTGAGAATATATATAATATATGTATTATAATTCCTGATGTATATATTGCAGGTTCCTGGTGCATCTGCGAGCCGCAGACCTGACGACGACCAGCCTCCCACGGATCAGTGATGTTAGATGGTTTTTTTATTATTTATGTATGTCTTTTTGTTTATTTGAACTTGGATTGATATGTTTATATATATATATATAACTTTTTATATTTGGGTTGTATTTGTGTTTGTGTATGTTGGATGTGATATGTGATACAAGTTTGAATATTTTCATTTATTTGTGTATGTTGGATGTGAGACAGGTTTCAATGTTTCTTTTTCGTAATGTATACAGGTTATGGGTTTGGGTTTGTATATATGGCTGTTTATTTTTTTTTTAAGAAAAAAATTTACCGACGCTTTAAAGCGTCGCTAATTTTGAATCCGGCGACACTTTAATAGAACTGGCGACATTTTAAAGCGTCTCTAGGCTTGGTGTATAGCGACGCTTTAAAGCGCCGCTAACTCGCGACGCTTTAAAGCGTCGCTAGACACCAAGCCTAGCGACGCTTTAAAGCGTCGCTAACTGGCGACGCTTTAAAGCGTCGCTAGGCTTGTGTCTAGCGACGCTTTAAAGCGTCGCTAACTGGCGACGCTTTAAAGCGTCGCTAGGGTTCAGTTCTAGCGACGCTTTAAAGCGTCGCTAACTGGCGACGCTTTAAAGCGTCGCTAACTGGCGACGCTTTAAAGCGTCGCTAACTGGCGACGCTTTAAAGCGTCGCTAGGTCGAGTTCTAGCGATGCTTTAAAGCGTCGCTAGAATAAACCCTAGCGACGCTTGGGAAAAGCGTCGCTATAACTGAACCTGGCGACGCTTTAAAGCGTCGCTAGATTTGGTCTCTAGCGACGCTTTAAAGCGTCGCTAATCTGCGACGCTTTAAAGCGTCGCTAGGGTTTAGTATAGCGACACTTTAAAGCGTCGCTAAATACCGACGCTTTAAAGCGTCGCTAAAAGCCGACGCTTTAAAGCGTCGCTAGAATTGCGACGCTTTTTCCAAGCGTCGGTAAGTTGCGTCCCCACGCTTGCATAGGCGACGCTTTAACAACGCTTTACAAAACGTCGGGAGATTATTTAGCGACGTTTATAAGCGTCGGTAAAAGTCAAAAAAAGCGTCGGTAAATCCCAGATTCACTGTAGTGATTGGACTCTCTTGGGCCTAAACCTATCAGACTATAGACTCTCTAGGTTTGACTCTAGTTTGACATGCACATAAAAATTTACAATGAGCTTCTAGTAAATGTCATAGAGTGTGCAAGAAGTAAGATGCAAACCTAACATGCGCAATGAATGTATAACATGCAAACTTCTATAAAATGCAGATGAATGGTTAAAGAAACATAAGAAAATTCAAGAAAAGACAGGAAATATGAGGTGGATTCTGGGTTAGTTTGGTGGGGTGGAAAGTAAGAAAGAGTTCAAGGTTGATTGGATAGAATAAGATGTAAGAAGGGGTGCCAGGGATTAAATCTAGACTAATGAGATTGACCCTATGGGGTTGTTGTATATCTAATGGGTTTTCATGATGGAAGAATGAGTCACTGATCTCAGGGAAGAGATTGTAAATGGAAACTATAGGATTTGATTCTTCCTGAGGGTACTGATAAGCCAAATCCTTAATAAAGTCTTCAGGTTTAAGAAATTCGGGACTAGGCTCTATACTTGGGCTTTCTTCTAGTGGCTTCTCAGGGAAGAGTCTAATAGTAGGGTTGGGTTCCTCATCCTTTAACTGCTCTTTCACTACAGTGTGGGTGTGTTCAGGGTCAGTTAACTCTAGATAGGTTTCGACCTGGGTATCTACTGGGTCAACTAATTCTAGGTCTTCTATAGGGAACTCCTCTTCTTCTTTCTCATACTCCTCCATTAAGCTTGGGTCAACCTCATATATCTCCTCTTCAATGTCATTCTGGTGAACCAATGAGGTGGTAAGAGGGGGTTGGCTAAGGAAAAATTGACTAATGTCTAGGATAACATTGGTGGGTTGACTAAAGGATTCCTGACTAATAATTGGTTCATCTATAGGGGTACTAATCTTATGGGATCCAGGGTGACTAGGGAAAAACTGATTGGCACTAGGCTGATTCCTATGGACTATGGGTTCCTGGGGTTCAGCTCTATGGGTCTTGCCTAGGGTTCCTACTTGGTCATCTAATGGATCAATCCTATGGGTTGCTTGGTTATTAGATTGGAACATTAGGTCAAGCCTATTATTAATTTGGGTAAGCTAAGTTTGGGATTGGGCATTGGTTTGGTCATACTTGTGATTCATTTGGGCAAATTGATCAGTTATGTTCTTCATGAGAGCTTCAAACTTGGGGTCCATGGTTGAATTAGGTTTGTGCTTAGACTGACTGTAATGGACTCCTGACCTAGTGATCATGCAAACAAACAAACAATCAAGATGGAATGAATGCAGCCAAGCATGCAAAGGGTTAGTATAATCTAGGGTTTGCTAAACCTAGAGCCAAAACTGAATGGGTCTACTCAACTTACAATTAATCCAACAGCAAATCCTTCGACTGGCCAGGTAGGGGATATGGTGGTGGGAGGCTTCCCCTGCTTGTCACGGGATCTTAATTATAAACCACCAGTCCACTTAGGTCGTTTGACTCTGGACCCGCATCCTTAGACACCAGTTTTCAGTAATAGCTACAGGATTAAATGCACTAATTGGCCCACATGGTTTGGACCCGACCTGTTGGGTGTCACCTAGCCCACTAGGGAAAATTAGGTCTAATTAATTTTAATAAGGCTTGGGTCAGTATGATGATGGTGGTTTTGGGCCCAGGACAGGTGATAAAATCCTACCTTGATCTATCATAGTGAATTGCCCTTAAGAATAGGTTAATCAAATGATGTACATTCAATGAGTCCTAATGCAACTAATAACAATCAGAAAAATAAAAAAAATTTATGTGTATTTTATAAGGTATCAAATTAGGTTTAGGTTGATTAGGTTAGCAAACAAATTGGGCTTGGGATTGGGGTTTGGAAGTTGGTTAGGTTTGGTTGAGTCAAGTGTGCAGAGTTCACAGAATTCTGAGATTTAGGATTCAGATTGATGCAGTGTTTGACATAGATTCTGATGCATAAAAAAATTAGAAAAATTCTAGGACTGATGATGGATGGTGCTAATGATCCCTACCAAATTTGATTTAAAAATAAAATCAAATGATGATAAAAATCTTAGGGTTTTCGGACTAATACAGAATTATTAGGATTTTAGTTAGGGTTTATAATATATCAAATTTTAGGACTTTTAATTTTTTCTAAAATTAATTAAAAATTATGATAAAACAAAGAAAAAGATAGAGAACATGTAATGCAAATTTTACAAAAAAATAAAATTCCTAGGTGTTCATATGAAAAATAGATAACTAATGTAGCTAGCAGGATGCAGAAATTAGGGTTTGTGATCCTAATGCAGATGAATGCTATCCTAAACCCGCTTTGATACCAAACTGATGCGGGACAACTCTGAGATTGCTAAACATGCAAGAAAAATAGTAAACTAATTTTTTTATAATTTTTTATAATTTTAATTTGCAGGCTAAATTCCTAAAATCAAGTAAAGACTAGCATGATGAATAGCAATGCAAAGAATCATCATAATCGCAGGCATGCTCATGCAAAATAATAAAGTCAAGACTTGAGAATTGAGAAATTCCTAGCTTAAGATAGCTAATCTTCAATCAAAATAGAAATTAAGAGTGGGAAGGTTTGTACCAGGTAGAGATTGAAGAACTTGCTGATGAAGGGATCACACAGCTCTCAGATTGATGCCTGGAAGATGAGGCCCTTGGTTCCCGAATTTGAAGGCGATCTGGACCCGATCTGAAGGCAAGGAAAGCCTCCTTTGGGGAGGGGAAACACCTCAGGGATCCTGCAAGTGTCAAGGTTAGGGACGAAATAAAGAAACAAAGAGAAAATAATAAGACGAAACAAGAAGGAAAGGGGTTAGGGCAAGAAGGGCTGGCGGCCTGGAGAAGGGAGGCTCCTGCTTTCAGGGATGGCTTCAGGGCTCCTTTCCAATGCCAAGGCTGAAGTCAAGAGGCGAGGTTGGAGGCTTGGGCATGGAGGAATTGCAAGGATAGTGGTCGGCCAACACAAGAACACAAACCAAAGGAACCAAAAGAACACAAGACACCAGTCTTAAAACAATTCAGCATAATAATATTTCATAGGAGTTGACCGAATACTAGAGGAAGAGGGGTGGGGTATTTATAGAGTTTCCATGCCCTCTTTTTATTAGGACTTCAGCCCTCTCTTAGTTAGGATAGGATTACAAGATTTGAGTGGGAGAAGAACTACAATATTAACCTAGAACTAGGAGTACATAGTTGAATGAAAGAAAAACTTGTTTTCTTACTTCCACTTGGATTCTTCCTCCTTCCTTAGACTGGTCAAAGCCACTTGGATTGGGCCAGGATGCCTCATGGACTTAGCTTGAGCGTGTGGGCTCCAAAGGGTAGCAAGGGGTCAGCTTCTTTGGGTTTGGTGCCTGGGCTTTTGGGCCCTGGTAGCTGGGGTGCCTCTCATTTGGCATATTCCTGGAATCTTAGTTCTGGGGTGCATGGGCCTTGCTTCTGGGCTTGAGATTTCTTGGACTAAGATGCTGGTATATCCCTGGAATCAAGGGGCAGCACCCTGACTTAAGAATATTCCAAGGCATTTGGAAGGAATCTGGCATCTAGAATGGCATCTGGGAGGAATCAGGGCATCTAGAGAGCATCTGGAGGGTATCTAGGGTTATGGGGTGTCAAACAAGATCCCATAAGCTGATGTAAATGCCTCTGGCTCTTGGGTGAGGCCTGGTGGAACTCAAAAATAGGGTAATATTTTTTCTTGTACAAAAATTAGACTGATACAGGACATAGGCATAAGTACATGACTCAATGACTGACCAGGGTTGAGACAAATCAACAAGTCTTAACTTATTATAGGACTCAATCTTGGTGTTTTACTAACGGACTTACTTGGAGCCCTATTCAGAAGGTAACAAGCTGATTCTAGAGCATATCCCCAAAAGGATGCCAATAGAGAAGCAAAGCCCATCATAGACCAAACCATATCTAACAGGGTTCGATTTCTCCTCTCAGACACTCCATTTAATTGAGGTGTCCCTGGAGGTGTCCGCTGAGAGAGAATCCCATTCTCCTCGAGATATATCAGAAACTCACTGGAAAGGTATTCACCACCTCGATAGGATCGAAGGGTTTTAATATACTTTCCAGTTTATTTTTCTACTTCACTACGATATCGTTTGAACATTTTAAATGACTCAGATATATGTCTCATCAAGAAGGCATAACCGTATCTCGAAAGGTCGTCTGTAAAGGTAATGAAATAACCATACCCATCCTTAGCACTAACATTCATGGGTTCGCATACATCAGTATGTACTAGACTCAGAATTTCTTTGGCTCGTTCACCTTTTCCAGTAAAAGGTGACTTAGTCATTTTTCCAAGAAGACAGGACTCACAGGTTGGAAGTGAACTATCTTCACTAAAATCGATGAAACCCTCAATTTTCAACCTGTTTATCCTGTTCCTGCTAATATGACCTAGCCTACAATGCCATAGGTATGCTTCGCTGACATTATCTATCCTAGGGCATTTGCTGGATGTGTACACTACACTAACAGGTCGCCATAGTACATAGATGCCATCACACATTTGTCTAGTCAAAATTACAGAACCATTCCAAATGATTTTGCAAATGTCATTCTTTATTGATAGTTCATAACTATACATAGCCAATTGGCCTATAGAAATGACATTCAAAATGAAAGACGGACAAAAATGACATTCGTTCAAAATGACAGTATAGGACTCGAAAACAAGTTTAAGGACTCCCAACGCCAGAACTGGAACTCGGCTTCCATTTCCGACGTTCAAGAACCTCTCGTCATCCTCGAATCTTCTACTAACTTGAAGTCCATGTAAAGAATTGCAAATGTGAATTGGACTTCCTATATCCAATACCCAGTTTATAATATCGCAAACAGAGAAACTACAATATGTTATCCTATAAATACCTTATCCAGGACCATCCTGCAGCTTTCTCTTCTGGACCTATTTGGGTCAAGGGATGCAATATAAAGATGACAGTTCCTCTTCTAGTGACCCAGCTTCTTGCAGAAGAAGCACTCTGCACGACTCTGATCAGCCTTCACTTTCTTGGCCTGACTGGGCCCAGAAGCACTTAGCACATTTTTCCCTTTATATTTCTTCTTCCCTTTCTTAAAGGGACGATGCCCTCCCGAAGATCCTCCCACTAGATTCACCATCCCTTTATTTAATTAGTGGTCTTTCTCATAAGTCTGTAGCAACCCCAATAGATCATGGTAGTTAACTGCAGGCTTATTCATTCTGTAATGATCGAGAAAATCTAGATAGGGAGAAGGGAGGGAATTCAGTATCGCATCTTTCCCAAGCTATTCATGCAAGGGACAGCCGAGCTTGCCCAAGCACTCAATCATCTCGATCATGTACAATACATGATCAATGACCGAGGCCCCATCATGCATCCGCGTGTTGTAGATAGCATAAAAGATCTTGTACCTCTCAACGTCGTCTAGTGTTCCGCAAGACTCCTTCAACCTTTGAAGGATTTCTTCCGATTGGGCTTTCTCGAACTTGCGACTGAACTCGTCATTCATCACAGCCAACATGATGCATCGGATAGTGGTCCTATCAAAGAGCTATTTCTGATAAGTGTCTTTGACCGAACCCCGAGCATTGGCAACAAGGATCTCAGATGCCGGATCCGATATCATATACAGGATCTATTCATACTCCAGGACAATCCTGAGCCTTCGATACCAGCTATCGAAGTTGGGTCCATTGAGTTTCTTATTGTCGAGAAGAGACCAGAGTGACAGGTTGGAAGACATCTGAAAGGAAAACCAAAGCTAATTAGTGTATATGAATTATTAACCTAAAGACATGGACTTTAGTCTAAAGGTCCCTCCCACTATTTTGCTCAGATTGATAGCCTCTACCTCCAATCCGAGGAATTACTTTAATTCCCTAGTGGGTACCAGAATCCAATAGACAATACATGAGTCCGACTTTGGCCGGCCCATCCATGCATGTCTAAAGGTACGTTCTTCAACCAATTACTTCTCCAAGTAACCTCAAGTATTTGGATTTTGCTCCAAGGAGCACTTCAATCAGCCTTTGAGCCTCCTGTTGAAGGTCCTGGTTAGGTCCAACCATTAACATGATAAAATTCAATGCTTCTAACTAATGAATAGTCAAGCCTTACTTTAGCCAGCCCACCTGACCATCGTTAAGAGAGTCGCATTGAGCTATCATATTAGGAACAGTAATTCTAATAGCCCGATGAACACCCGATCTTTGGATCTGTCGATGAACACCCAACTATTGGACCCATTACAATCCCACTTAATGGGAGGCTAGGACTAGGTTATCCCTATAACTTTGTCCTTTTAAGGACCTAATAATTTAGAGGGTTTTTAAATAATGTGACAGATGAAGAGATGAGAAGACATGGATCAACCTCCCACTGACCAAATCAGTAATCAAGGAGGGTTACACATAACAAATGATCCATGGGCACCTAAAATCAGTCAAGACTGATTAACCTTGGGTGACAAGGGTTAACACGAGTCAGTGAGCTATCCAATCAATCCTGATCGACCATATTGGCCAGGTAAGTGAGATCATGGGTTGTGTTCCGCCATTAACCATCTTGCCTTAGACACCAACAGAGTTAGCTAGGTAAGAGGTAGCCCCAAAGAACCATGATCACAATGCCAAACTTACCTCGATACCAATCGATTCATCAGACTCGATTAGACTAGCCTAAAGACTCGGGCTTTTCAGTGGCCATAAATTAGGTCCATTTAGATTATGGACTAATCAATCTAACTATTAGATAGATCTAGAGAAGAAATCCTAACTCAATATTTGATTAGATTAGTTCTCTAATTAGTCCAATGCATCTAAACTTAGGTCTAACCCAATCAAGGACCTAATAGAAGCTAACCCATGACCCTTAAGGCTTATTGAAATGACTTAACATTTTTGAATCACATTCCTAGAGTTCTTAGTCATTCTTAATTCTCAATTAAGTTCAATAGCCTTAAATAAATTAAAACAATTTTAATTTATCATGTAAAAAAATTTTACAAAATTTTTAAAATTTGAATTCACTATTTTTCAATAATTTTCATCCCAAGTATCGACTCACTAGGAGCAAGTGTCGACACCTACATGTCGACACTTGGGTCGACTCAAGGCCTGCGACAGGTAGAAAATAGAACTCCAGATTTGCTAGCACCTGCTCATGAGTCGACACTTACAAGGCCAAGTGTCGACTCACGAGCCCATGTGTCGACACTTCCTGGTCAAGTGTCGACACTTCAGCTTGTCACAGAGAAAAACAGAACCTAGTTCTCAGGCAAAAATATACATGAGTCGACACTTGCAAGGCCAAGTGTCAACTCACAGCCTGAGACAGTGAAAGAACAGTGACTTCAAATCCAATGTTTCTCTAAACATTCAACAAAATCGATCAAAATAATCATTTTAGATCTTATCCAAAGATGTTTTATGATCATGTCATTAGATTAAAATATTTTTAATCTACAAATTCTTGCTTCTTCTTTTTCTTTTCATGAGTCAATCACATCGGCACCCCTACATGCCATAGGAGACCCCATTGAATGGGAAGAGAGGGTCTTGCAGCCCTACTTCTCTCCTATGACTGAACGGCCATGGTGAAGCACTCAATCCAAGTACTTAAGAAGTGATGTTATTAGCATGCTAGAATCATTATACTACAAAAAGGGACCTATTGCTCTGATACCATTGAAGGTGAAAAGCACCTACACCAGGCATACAATATGCAAGAAAAACAGGACAGAAGATATGCATTTTAAAATAATTTTAAAGCATGCACAGCGGAAGGCTCAGTTGATAGATCTAAATAATCTATCGATCTGCCCGCAACAGGATCAAGCATAATAATCTAGCATGCAACATAACATCAAAGCAAGACAAAACCATAAATACAAAAGTACCATACCTTTATATCAAGAGAGAAATAGTTGAAGGAGGAGGGCGCTCGAGCCACACACGTGTCTAGCCTCTACAAGAAATCCACACCTGGGCTCGACTCTGATCAACTCCCTCAGAGTGCTAGCTCTTCGGGATCCTTGGACCGATCTTTTTCTTCTGGGAAGATAAGGAGGAGAGGTGGAACCCTTTTCCAAGAGACTCTCTTTCCAAGTCCTAGCTTGATTGCTAGGTTACTCACACCCAATCCCTAGACCTCACAAACCCTTCTCCTTCTAGTAAACCCTTTTACTTTTCTCTCTAGTGGTGTTGTAACCTCTACAGCCTATAGAACGACCCACATTTATAGGTGCAGCCATGAAAGGGAGAAGAAGGAAGGAGGAGAAATGAGAGGAGAGAATGGGGGAGAGGATTAAGGCCATACCAAATGGGTCCAACCCATTAAGGTAAGTATGACTATCATACCAAATAACCTTGGAGCCAAAACTGGTTTGAATTCAAAATTCAAACCAGGTCAAAACTTGCCTAGAATCCTCCAAAAAAAAATCTTCCCAGAAATATGCTCGTCGCATGAAGTGTCGATACTCGAAAAATGCCAAGTGTCGACACTTCACCAAGTGTCAATACCTGCAAAAGTCCAAGTGTCGACACTTGGAACCAAGTCAATCATATTGACTTCCTAGTGACGGCAAATGATTCTCAATCATAGATTAACCTTAAAATCAGATAGAAATCCTCTATGGTGTGTGACCCCATAGGTTCGAATACTAAGCCGGTAGCATTGAAACATTTCCAGTACCAGTCAAAGTCCTCATCTAGTGATGAACCCGATGTCCGGATAGGTCGAAGATACAGAGCACCTCACAAGAACCTCTGGCATATGATTGTCGCATAATTCATCCCTTTGATCTCATAATGCTCAAGTGACCTAGGGTTTGACTGCCAATCCTAATTTGGTCTATCTAGATCATGTCTCAATCTCATAAGTTCTGTGACTCCTCACAAGAACTACCCTGGTCAAGGTTTTGCTAAATTGAGATATAGTGAGTCATTCACTCCAAACTGTTTGGAGAGGTCAATTCCATCTTGATCCATCATCGCTCCACAAGTACTTGACTTTATCCAGAAACCTTTTATCACTGAATTAGAAATCTAGGTAGTTCAGCACCAAGGTACAGTGAGTTGCTTGCAAGCTACCATAGTGACCTCGGGTCTGAGAGACACATATACACATATCCCTTTGCGAGCAACCCTTTGGCAGAAGGGAGCTCCGCAGATGGTCACGTTTAGTGAAATGTCATACATTTCACTTGCATGTCATACCAATATCTCCACACTCCTTGGTTAAGAGGACAACCAACAAATGTGACATACAACAACCTACACTTGATGCATTGTCGTCCTATAATCATGTATCCTTTGGTTGTGAACCACTTTAAAAACTATATGATATATCCTGTCTATATCAAAACAATGTAGTACTAAGGACTCCATCATATAAGAGTTCATTTCAGGAAAATGTAAATATGATGAACAGCCAAAAATAAATAACTTTTATTTATTAAAAGAATTCATATACAAATACAAGATAGCACAACCGTTTACAGTCTAGACGATTGGCTTTGGGACATAATTCCCAATAGTAGCATCCCAATCGAGAAAGGTTCTTCCTCAGGAGAGGAACAGGCCTCTCCTAGAGGAGCTGTACTGACCGGGCCATCTGGGGGGTCGAGCATGACACACACTGGCGGGATTCCCCCATGTGTCAAAGATGTCAAGCTTGTGGCTCTGACTGTGGAGGGGAGAAATCCCATGGGATGCGACATACCTGTCATTAAGACCGAGAGGCAGGAGTTTGAGGACCCTTTTTTTGCCATCCTTCCTAGAATACAATAGGTAGATCTTAGTATGTGCATTACACGCCCGTGCACCCTAGCCAGGCTAACCTTTCATGTATTCTTCTTTGACAGGTTTCTCGCGATCTTTCCTTATTGGAGAAAAGCATCCACGAGTCTGTTGGCTTCGACAATGACCTCCGAAGTCAGGTGACTTTAGCCATAGCCAAAAAGGATGCTGCCGAGAGGCTTCGGATCGCTGCAGAAGGGGAGTTGGGTAAGGCTACTGCCTCTAATGATGTCTTAAAAAGACAACTAGGGATGCTTCAGTTGTAGGCGACAGATATGGTGACTATTCTGCAGAAGAGGAGGAGGAAGGTGATCTTTCTTGAGCTGCTATTGAGGGAAAGTCTTTGGGATGCTGAGGAGCTGAAAACTCAACGAGCCGAACTGGGAAAGAAGATCAGTGAGATGGAGATGGATCTTTCAGTGGCCAATCAGAGGGCGGCGCAGGCTGAGGAGAGGTCTTCCCGGGCCGTTGAGGCTTACAAGGGTTCGCAGGCTTTCAAGGATGAAGTGCATGAAGCCACGGTGGAATGGTACCTCCTTGGCCATGCTGATTGTCTAGGCGAAATGAGGAGGCTTTACCCCAACTTGGACTTCACTTCGACCATCATCCCGGGGGATAGGGCCGAGGAAATAGGAGCTCCGGCCGAAGAGACATCGGCGCCTCATGCTGAAGGTGAAGGAATAGCCACTGGCGAAGCCTTGACCTCTGCTTTGGTTACCGAAGGGGTTAGCGAGGGATAAAATTATTATTATTATTATTATTATTATTATTATTATTATTATTATTATTATTATTATTATCTGCTCCTCTTTTTGCCAACCAGTTGTAATGTCTCATCTCCCTTGAAATAAATGACTACTTTTCCTTAAGTTTGTCTCCTTCATGTCGATCATCTTCTGGTAGGTACGCAAGAGATTAGTCGGTTGTCCAGTAGTAGGCATCTAGGGCAAGGGGTTCAGAGTCGAAGTCTTTGGCCTGAGCCAAAGACGAATTCCAAAGCAAATCCGTGATGTCATCGGGTCATCTCTAATTACTTTAGCACAATAGAATGCTTCGGAGAGGACCAAATCGGACCATGATTAGTCTTAGTTGGACCGGTGTTGACCCCTCATCAGGGTTATTTCCTTTGGGTGGGGAGTCATGCGGTGGACAAATGTTGCCCTATCTTTGACGGTTCGTTGGAGGACATCGAGTACATTCCTTGTTGTCATCGCCGAATGTGTTGGTATCCGTGCGACTGCATTTCTATGCACCTTGGGAGCTGTCGAATGCCCCTTTTTCGAAGACATCCATTAATGCCATATCCATATGGAAGGGGTCGCTCCAGATTCGAAGCATCGTCGACTCCCTTCTCTAGGGTGGTCATTAATGGGCATATCACCTCTAGGAAGGCTGTCTAGGTCTCGATGCGTCGCTTCGACACGTGGCACCTTCCAGTTGGATTGGAAGAAGGAGTGGAGCACATCCTCTACAGACCTTAGTAGGCATGAAGTGCCATTAAATAGGACCCATCTTCTCGGCAGAGAAGCGAATCCTTGCTCTAAAAGTCACTTCCTTCTTCCTCCTTAATAATCTTTGACCATGAAGTTCAGTCTGGCAGAGCTCCAAGGGATGGCCCGAAAGAGGGCCGCTAGCCCCCAAACCGAAGGTGAGCCTAGTGGAAAGGCTCCTTGGGGGGACGATGGCGAGGTCCCCCAGTGTAGAGATGTGGCCCTCCTAAAGAAGAGGGTGCAGGTACTAGATGTTAGATGTATGCCCTGAAAGCCATGTTGGCTTGACACATTATAATTTTTAAGGCATTAACTTTATACTTAATTCTTCTTTATTAATAAAGGGCATTAGTTTCATTCATATTGATGTGTCTATGAATCGTTTATGGAGTTAATGGACAATGATACTTATTCTCAAGAGTTGAGAATCTGAGACACGTGTCTTTATAGATTAACTCCTAAAGGCTCCCGATTGTTGGAATATCATGAGGATGGTAATTGATCTGTTAAAATCGGTGCACAGATCACTTCCTTTTTAGGATAGATGAGTCTCTGACCTACAGTGTGGTGACACTAGAGTGAGAGTGTAGGTAGTTGATAGAGATCAACAGTACTGAACATGACCAAGTATAGGAAGTGATACGGATGACTACTCACTCGTCGATAACTTCCTGATGCTGTAGTTATATAAATAGTTCCTTGACCTAGAGTGTCTGGGCTACTTACAATAAGGTTGCTGTAGTTTGACAGCACAATCACATGGTTCCTATCCATACGGGACCTTGCGGTGTTCGTTGGCTGCAGTAAGTTTATTGTAGGAGTAGGGTGTTCACTTGTAGGGATATATCAGCCTTAATAGTAAGGTATAATCCTATGCAAGCTTAATGAGACTAAGTCCAGAAGTCTATGGCCATAGCAGGGTGATAATGAAAATGTGTTTTCATTAGTATCACAATTGAACTTGAGTCGATTAGGTTAAGCATATGACTGATGGGTTTGACGAGTATCTGTAACCAACATCATGTCGGGATTTTGATAGAGGAACCGAATCACATGGTAGCTACACCTAGGGGTTCCAATCTTATTCTGCTGAGTTGCCACTACATACTGCTAGGTGTCACTGGTGGATTATGAGAGCCCGTTAGGATCATTCTCGGACCGATGATCCTAATTAGGGTTGAGCTGAAATTATTTCAATTCATCGAAAGGAGTTTTGATGATGTATAATGGAGATTATAGCATATCTCATTACCAGACATGATAGGACCTGAGGGGTCACACATATTAGGAGCTCAAGTAACCAATCAACAAATCAATTTGGACCTAATTGTAAGTGTTACAATTAATATTTGACATAATTATAAATGTTATAATTAATTGATTATGAATTAAATGTTAATTAAATTAAATTAGATTTAATTTAATTGAGTTAGACTCAATTAATTAATCCTAATTAATTCGGGTCGATGTCCGTTTTGAAATGGTTCGATCGGATTTAAAATCGGCTTTAGTTTGACTGTAAAATCACTTCGTTTGGACCAAAACCTAGAGTCCAGTTAGACTAAGACTCTCTCTCCATGTCTCCTTCTTACCTCCACATGCCTTGTGGGCCCCCATTTATTTTGGGCGACAAAAGAGAGAAGGCGTGTATTAAGTGGGCAGTAATAGTGTTTTGGCATGAGAGAATAAGAGAGGAGGAAGAGTCCTCTTCTACTCCTCTTAAAACCTAGACCAGATAAACTAAATTCCTTTTATTTAGGCATGGAGGAATTGGAGAAATAAATCACCGTGATTTATAAAAGGGAGAAGAGAAAGGGGTGGCCGAACTTACTCTCACTTTTGGCATGAATTAAGTTGGGTGTCTTTTTCTCTTGGGCACTAATACCTGAGACTCTCTCTCCTGGCGCCATCTTTTCTTCTCCCTTCCAGTTTATTTCTTCCTTGTGATCTTCAAGAGTATTGAGAAATCTTCTACAAAAGAGAAAGAAGATAGTAAGACGTCTAAGATCTTGCATAGTCTGATTTGCAAGACAAAAGCCGAAAGCCGATCCAGATTCGGATCGGCATAGTTTTTAAAGCGAACAATTTGCTGAAAGAAGAAAGGGCTGCAAGAATCTAGCAGTCTGGTGCCCTTTACAACTCGGTTGCGAGAGCTTCGTATAGATACCAGCAAAGGCCTGGCGATTGCACGGCTGCGACAGAATCCTGGCTTTTTAGTAGCGGATCTGCATGCCTTTCAGAGCAGGCCCGGATAGAGATCCAGGTTAGTGTTTTGTACTTAAAATAATTTTTATTTCAGATCTAATATTTTTTTCATATTATGCAGCATGTTAGAAATTTATAATAAATAAATTAGATTTATTTATGAATTGCATGATTAGATATAAATTATTTTTATATCTGCTTCCGCTGCGACAGGCTGCTGATGCCTATTTAATTGTAATTTCCTGTTCCTGGGAGAAAACCAATAGTGGTATCAGAGCCGCAGTTCTCTCTTTAATATGCTTGCATGAGAATCAGATCTGAAAAATATTCAGATCAGTTAGAAAGATTATGATTTTTTGGATCTATGTTGAATATGATATTGTTCTAGCATAGAATTTTATGTTTTGAAAAATTATTTTTGAAATTAAAATCATAATGTTCAGATCTAAAATTAAATTTAATAATCTGAAATTAAATTGATCGAATGTTGTGCAAAGTGACATAAGGTTATCCTACTATAGGGTTTACCCCTTATAGTGCAAAGGCTATCCTGCTATAGGGTTTACCCCTTATAGTACAAAGGTTGTCCTGCTTTGATGTATACCAATTTTGAAAAAGAGTTTTCAAAAGGGTTTTGATCGATTTATGATTATGTATGTTGTTGTATGAGATGCACAAAATTAAGATTTAGATCTTTATATGATTTATGATCATAAGCCATTAATGTCATGCACTTAAACCTGATTTTAAAATTGATTTGATCAAGAATATCAAATTAGGTGCAAGAGGGTTTGGGTTGAACAAATTAAGTCTAGAGATTGGGCTGCATGATTTGGGCTTGGTTAGATCAACTAGTAACCCTAATATGATTTTGGGCAAGTGACTTAACTGATGATTTGGGTTAGGTCAAGTATGCTCAAAATTGGTTTTAGATGTAGTATGGTCAGATCGATTCATTTAATAGTGAATAAATAAGTTAAGACCTAATTTGGCTAAGTGATAAGCCCAGATCATTAGTTAACCTAATTGAATCTTGTCATCAATTGGTGTCTAAGGAAGGTTTCGATCATGGTTTGCTAATTGGGGCTAACTCTTTCTTAACCAACTAGTTTGGCGGAAATAGGGTATATTGGCAGAACCCTCCCATGGATCAAACTGAAATGGCCAATTTGGTTGATTAAGTTTTCAAAAGGGTCACTTTTGATTTGATTTCACCCATGCTAGTTATATTAAATCAGACATGAGATTGTGCTGACCTAATGTAATTTTAGTCAGACATGAGATTATGCTGACTGAATGTAATTGGTTAGTCATGATTTGGCTGATCAATTTAGAAGAGACCTGAACCTAAGCTCCCAATAAATATTAAGTCATAGGTCTTCCACCATTGTAGGTGTGCGGGTGTCCTACTGGTGTTGATTATTCTCGACTGGTTACAGTGGTCTAGTTGCATCAGGAAGACACAACCACCTTATTAGGCATGAGATGTTGCTAGGCACTGATGGGGTTGGGCCCAATAAACGAGCATGTTGAGGGACTCAATGACTACTTTGTATAGCAGGAATGGTGGGTCTGACTTAACTAATGATTGGACCAATAAACGAGCACGTTGAGGTTCCATGATTTAGAGACCAAGAGCTACAACTTGTATTAGATATAATGGACAAGAGTTGGCCACTTATTGGTATAGCGTATTACTAATAACCAGATATGGTGAGGTGCTGCACATCGATGGGACCGTAGCACCCACTAAAAACCTAAAGTCGCAGGTTTTCGCATCTCCATGGAGAGTGTGAGAGATTCGAGAAAATAGTGGGAGTTCTAAAATTATTTTTTAAAGATCCTAGAATAATTTTTATAATTAAGTATAAAGCATCTAATTTGAATCTTCTACTCTTGCAGTTAACCATGTTTGCTTCAAATCCCTTAGTCCGTATTCTAGAGACAAACTGACTAGTTGGTCTCAATTTTAAAGATTTGTTGAGAAACTTCAAAATTATTTTGAATTATGAGAAGTTGGGCTATGTGCTTGACTAGGAACCCCCTGTCTTACCTGACCATCCAAGTGCTCATCAGATGACTGCACATGAGAAATGGATGGAAGATGATAATAAGGTTAAGTGTTATATGTTGGCCTCAATGTCAAATTAATTGCAATACCAACATAAGGATATGCCAACTGCTAAATCGATTCTGATTCACCTACAAGAGTTATATGGTGAACAAAGTCGGATTGCATGCTTCGAAGTATCGAAAAGGCTTTTCAACAATAAGATGCATGAAGGGCAGTCAATGCATGATCATTGTTTGACAATGATCAAGGACATCGAATAGCTTGAGAAGCTGGGCATTCCTATTCATAAGGAGCTTCAGGTGGATTTGATCCTCCAGTCCTTAACTAGTTCACATGCTCAATTTGTTATGAACTATAATATGAATAAATTGAACTACACTTTGCCTGAATTGTTGAACATGTTGGTAAGCAATGAGGGGGCCTTGAAGAGTTCAAGGGGCTCTGTTTTCTTTGTAGAGCAGTCTTCCTCCAAAAGAAAGTCTACTTGGAAGAAGAAGAAACCAGCAAAGAAGCAGAAGAAGGAAAGCAAACAGAAAAAGAAGGACACTCCCATGAAAGCCAAGGTTAGCAAAGGGAAATGTTTCTACTGCAACACAAATGGCCATTAAAAAATGAATTGTCCTCTCTACCTGGAAAGCCTGAAGAAATAGAAGGAGGTTGCACCTTCTAAAGGTAAACCTATGCTCATTACTGAATCTAACCTAACAGTTTCATCTACTTCCAGCTGGAGTTTAGACTCTGGCTCTAGTGCTTACATATGCATTTCAATGCAGAGTCTGGAAAGAAGTAGAATGTTGAGAGAAGGTGAGATGGTCCTACGTGTCGGAAATGGAGCAAAAGTTGCTGCTCAAGCCATTGGATCATATTCTCTTGTGTTATCTTTAGGATTTAGATTAGTTCTTAGTGACTTTTATTTTATGCCTGGAGCTAGTTGAAATTTGATTTCTGTCTCTGTGCTAGCATATGAAGGATTTGAATTTATATTCAATAAAAACTTTTATAGTATTTATTTGAGAAATAAATTAGTTACAAAAGCTATTTTAATTGACAGTCTCTATTATTTGCATGCCGATGCATCTTTGAACATTAACGAGAAAATTAAAATGAATGCCATAGGACATAAATGTCCCAGAGATGACCTAAATGAAAAATACATGTGGCATCTAAAGCTCGGTCATATAGGTGAGGATAGAATTAATAAACTGGAAAGGGATGGGATCCTAGATTCAGTTAATTTTGAAACATACCCACCTTGTGAGTCATGTCTTCAAGGCAAAATGATCAAGTTACCCTTTGTAGGACAGGGGGAAAGGGCCATAGAATTACTTACCCTGGTACACACTGATGTGTGTGGTCCATTTGATGTGCAATCCAGGGATGGTTTTTACTACTTCATAACATTCACTGATGATTGTTCATGGTATGGTTATGTGTTTCTTATGAGACACAAAACTGAAGCTTTTGAAAAGTTTAAGGAATTCAGATATGAGGTAGAAAAATAAACAAGTAAAACCCTTAAGGTTCTTTGATCGGATCGGGGAGGAGAATACATTAGTAGGGAATTTTTAGGTTATTTAAGGACAATGACATAGTCTCATAATGGACTCCACCTGGTATGCCTCAGCACAATGCGGTGTCTGAGAGGAGAAATAGGACATTATTAGATATGGTCCAATCCATGATGAGCTTCACTGACTTGCCTTTGTTTCTTTGGGGATATGCCTTACAAACTTCAATTTACATTCTAAATAGGGTTCCATCTAAATCTGTTCCTACCACACCATATGAGATTTGGCATGGTAAGAAACCAAGTCTTCCCCATTTCAAGATTTGGGGATATCCTGCCTATGTCAAGAGATTAATGGTGGACAAGTTGGAATCTAGATCTGTGAAAGCTCGGTTTATAGGATATCCTAAAGAAACTTTAGGATATTATTTTTACCTTCTAGAAGATCATAATGTGATTGTGAGCAGACATGCCACGTTTCTTGAAAAACAGTTTATTCAGGAAGGTGATAGTGGAAGGTTAATTGAGCTTGATGAGAAAGTCTCTGAAGAGCAGCCAGCTGGAAAACAGATCGAACTTAATCAACCAATACACGTAAATGCTCTTCCACCTTATAGGTCTATTAAAGTCTCCAAACCTCCTGAAAGGTACTTGGGTATGCTTACAGAGGATTTAAAGGAAATGTTTCTTGTTGGGGACAAGGATCAATTGATTGATCCTAAGACTTATGATGAGGCGATGTCAGACATTGACTCTGAGAAATGGTTGAATGCTATGAAGTCAGAAATTGATTCAATGCATTCTAACCAAGTTTGGTCCTTAGTAGATCCACCAGAGGGTATCATACCTATTGGTTGTAAATGGATCTACAAAAGAAAAATAGGTGCAGATGGTAAGGTAGAGAGACCTTTAAAGCTAGGTTAGTGGCGAAAGGATATAGTCAACGTGAAGGCATTGACTATCATGATACCTTTTTACCAGTAGCTATGCTGAAGTCCATCTATATATTGCTTGCAATTGCAGCATATCATGATTATGAGATATGGCAGATGGATGTAAAAACTGCATTCCTGAATGGATATCTTGAGGAAGATATCAATATGGAGCAGCCTTTGGGTTTCACTTCCAATGATAAAGATCATAAGGTCTGCAAGCTACATAGATCAATTTACGGATTTAAGCAAGCTTCTCGGAGTTGGAATACTCATTTTGATGATGCAATCAAATCGTTTGATTTTATCAAGAATGAGGATGAGCCATGTGTTTACAGGAAGGCCAGTGGGAGGGTAGTGACATTCCTCATATTGTACGTGGATGACATCCTCCTTATAAGGAATGATATTCCATGTTGACTTCGATCAAAAGTTAGTTATTTAAGGAATTCCTTATAAAAGACTTAGGTGAAGCATCTTATATTTTGGGGATTAAAGTCTATAAAGATAGATCTAATCGGATGCTTGGCCTTTCATAAAAATTGTATATAGAGGAAGTGCTGAAAAGGTTTAGCATTGAGAACTCTAAAAGAGAATTGTTATCTCTTCGGCATGGCATTAATTTCTCCAAGAAAATGTGTCCCAACACACCTGAAGAGATTCAACGCATGAGCAAGATTCCATATGCTTCGGTAATTGGAAGCCTTATGTATTTCATGTTATGTACTCGACCTGATATAGCTCTTGCTGTGAGTGTCACTAGTAGATATCAGTCGAATCCAGGTGAAGAATACTGAATAGCTATGAAGAACATTCTTAAGTACTTGAGAAGAACTAAAGATCTATTCTTAGTCTTTGGAGGGAGTTCAGAATTAGGGATAAAGGGATATACAGACTCAGACTTTATGTTTGATCCTGATGATAGAAGGTCTACATCAAGGTCTATGTTTTTGTGCAATGGTGGGGCAACTAGTTTGAAAAGTTCCAAGCAGCCCATCATAGTAGATTCAACAATGGAAGCAGAGTACATCATTGCCTCTAAAGCTGCAAAATAAGCCTTCTAGTACAAAAAGTTCATTGCGGAGCTTGGAGTGATGCCATCTGATGCCATCCCTATATATTGTATAATAATGGTGCAATAGCTCTTGCTAAGGAGCCCATGTCTCACCAGAAGTCCAAGCATATAGAGCAGCGGTTTCATATCATATGCGACTACCTCGAGAAGAAATATGTTGAGGTGCGAAGAGTAGACTCCACGGACAACATGGCAAACCCACTGACTAAAACTCTGAGCCAACAGAAGGCTGAAGTCCACTTTGAGAAAATGGGACTTAGATATGTAGCCAATTGGCTTTAGTGCAAGTGGAAGATTGTTAGATGTATGCCCTGAAAGTCATGTTAGCTTGACACAATATAATTTTTAGGGCATTAACTTTGTACTTAATTCTTCTTTATTAATAAAGGACATTAGTTTCATTCATATTGATGTGTCTATGAATCATCCATGGAGTTAATGGACAATGACACATATTTTCAAGAGTTGAGAATCTGAGACACGTGTCTTTAAAAATTAACTCTTAAAAGCTCCCGATTGTTGGAATATCACGAGGATGGTGATTGATCTGTTAAAATCAATGCATAGATCACTTCCCTTTTAGGATAGATGAGTCTTTGACCTACAGTGTGGTGACATTGGAGTGAGAGTGCAGGTAGTTGATAGAGATTAACGATACTGAACATGACCAAGTATAGGAAGTTATACGGATGACTACTCACTCGTCGATAACTTCCTGATGCTATAGTTGTGTGAATAGTTCCTTAACCTAGAGTGTCTGGGCTACTTACAATAAGGTTGCTGTAGTTTGATAGCACAATCACATGGTTCCTATCCATACGGGACCTTGCGGTGTTCGTTGGCTACAGTAAGTTTATTGTAGGAGTAGGGTGTTCATTTGTAGGGATCTATCAGTCTTAGTAGTAAGGTATAATCCTATGCAAGCTTAATGAGACTAAGTCCATAAGTATATGGCCATAGCAGGGTGATAATGAAAATGTGTTTTCATTAGTATCACAATTAGACTTGAGTCGATTAGGTTAAGCATATGACTGATGGGTTTGACGAGTATCCCTAACCAACATCATGTCGGGATTTTGATAGAGGAACTGAATCACATGGTAGCTACACCTAGGGGTTCCAATCTTATTCTACTAGGTTGCCACTACATACTGCCAAGTGTCACTGGTGGATTATGAGAGCCCGTTAGGATCATTCTCGAATCCATGATCCTAATTAGGGTTGAGCTGAAATTGTTTCAATCCATCGAAAAGAGTTTTGATAATGTATAATGGAGATTATAGCATGTCTCATTACCAGACAGGATAGGACCTGAGGGGTCATATATATTAGGAGCTCAAGTAACCAATCAGCAAATCAATTTGGACTTAATTGTAAATGTTACAATTAATATTTGACCTAATTATAAATGTTATAATTAATTGATTATGAATTAAATGTTAATTAAATTAAATTAGATTTAATTTAATTGAGTTAGACTAAATTAATTAATCCTAATTAATTTGGGTCGATGTCCGCTTTGAAATGGTTCGATCAGATTTAAAATCGGCTTCAGTTTGATTGTAAAATCACTTTATTTGGACCAAAACCTAGAGTCCAGTTAGACTGGGACTCTATCTCCATGTCTCTTTCTTACCTCCGCACGCCTTGTGGGTCCCCATTTATTTTAGGCGACAAAAGAGAGAAGGCGTGTATTAAGTGGGTGGTAATAGTGTTTAGGCATGAGAGAATAAGAGAGGAGGAAGAGTTCTCTTCTACTCCTCTTAAAACCTAAACCAGATAAACTAAATTCCTTTTATTTAGGCATGGAGGAATTGGAGAAATAAATCACCATGATTTATAAAAGGCAGAAGAGAGAGGGGTGGCCAAACTTACTCTCTCTTTTGGCGTGAATTAAGTTTGGGCGTCTTTCTTCTCTTGGGCGCTAATACCTGAGACTTTCTCTTTTGACGCCATCTTTTCTTCTCCCTTCCAGTTTATTTCTTCCTTGTGACCTTCAAGAGTGTTGAGAGGTCTTCTAAAAAAGAGGAAGAAGATGGTAAGAGGTCCAAGATCTTGCATAGTCTGATTTGCAAGACAAAAGTCGAAAGCCAGTTCGGATTCGGATCGGCACAGTTGTTGTACCATGATGGCTCACCCTTAGCCAGAACTGCCCCAATCTTGCGGTCCGACTCGGCCGTCCCTTTCAAGGCTCCAACTTAGAGAGGTCCGAACGACCCTCTACTGCTGGGGTCCAGCCCATCGCTCTCCTTTAGCGGTCTGACCCACCGGAGTTGAGGTCCGAACGACCCTCTCCTGCTAGGGTCCAGCCCGTCTCTCCCCTTCAGAGGTCCGACCCACTGGAGCTGAGATCCGAACGACCCTCTCCTGCTGGGGTCCGGCCCGTCACTCTCCTTCAGAGGTCCGACCCATCGGAGCTGAAGTCCGAACGACCCTCTCCTGCTTGGGTCCGGCCCGTCACTCTCCTTCAAAGGTCCGACCCATCGAAGCTGAGGTCCGAACGACCCTCTCCTGCTGGGGTCCGGCCCGTTGCTCTCCTTCGAAGGTTTGGCCTTTGGTCCGACCGACCGACTTTCCCACGGTCGATGTCCGACAGGCGAGCCTTGGCATCCAAGAAATTCCAAAAGCACCTTTCTGTTACTGCGGGATCCTGCTATCCCAACGGCCCTGCTCCACTACTTCCATGATGTCGTCGTATCTGCGTGCCATGTGGCCACTCTCCAGATCTCCTAGGGGCAGATCGATCTTTCTCAGCCTCTCTCCTAACAGATTTTGGACTGTTCCATGCCTATATAAAGTACCCGGGGGATCCTGTTTGAGGTAGAACAACTCTTTCCTCTCCAGAGACTATTCATTCCTTTATTCCTCCATTCTGTTGCCTTCAACCTCCTTCTAACTTAAGCATCGGAGGGTCCCTCGCCGGAACACCGCAAGCACCCTTGGGGACTTTATTGCGATTCGCTCGAGAGAGGAGCGCTCCAGCTTATTCAGCCACCCCGGTCCCCGGTCCAGGAGTTGATGCAGCAACAGATTGGCGCTAGAGGAAGGGGCCTTTCTTCTAAAAGGAGGAATCTATCATCCCAGCAACAAAATGGCTAAGGGAAGAGCTCCAAATGCCACTGCCAGAAGAGGTATCTCTCCTTCCAGATCTGAGGAATTCCCTAGAGAGAATGATTTTGCTACCACCACCTCTGCTGCTGTAGAACCAACCATCACACTGGGGTTGCAGCAATTCCAAACTTTGGTGAATCGCATTGAAACGCTTACTACTGTAGTTAAGCGTTTCCAAGAAGCAGCCAACAACCGATAGCAACTACCAGCTACTTCCTGCACCAATCCTTCGACTGCTGCTGAGGGAGGCCGACGGCCAAGGATCCCTCATCATTGTTCTCCTGCTATCGCGGAGCCCCGGAGGTCCTTGGGTGACCGTGCCGATGGCAAGAGGGCAAGGTCTACTTCGCCCTCCTATGATGAATCCATCCCGTCAGGTGGTCGGCTTGCCGCCGAGCCTACGAAGGACTATGCCAGCAAGATCATGCGCATGGAGGAGCGCATTGCTGAGATTGCCCTCCGGCAGAAGGCCGAGGGGGGACAGGTATACGACTCCCATCCCCATTCTTTGATGAGATTCTAGCGGAGATGATTCCCCGCCATTTTTAGATCCCACAAGTGGACCCCTACGACGGCACCACTGCCCCGATGGACCATCTGGGCACGTACAAAGCCTATATGATGGTACAAGGCACCTTCGACGCTCTCCATTGCATCGCCTTCCCTGCAATCCTTAAGAAGACCGCACGGATGTGGTTCTTCGCCATCCGGTCAGGTACGATCCACTTCTTCTCTCAACTCGAATCACTTTTCCTTTACCATTTCAAGACTTGCAGTCAGACCCCAAGGAATACCGATTGCCTCTTCCTCGTGCTACAAAAGGAGGGAGAGATCCTTTGGGATTTCATGGCCTGTTTTAACTCAGCGGCCATGGAAGTCCCAAACTTGAATGAGGCTGTAGCAATGTCAGCCTTCAAGCGAGGGCTTCGCTCGTCCAGGCTGACCTTCTCCCTGGACAAGAAACATCTATAAGCTACAGTGAGCTCCTGGCCAGAGCGCAAAAGTATGCCCTGGCGGAAGAACAAGTAGCCGGCCGACGTCAAGCTGAAGGTAGGTCGACCTCCAAAAAGCAGAGCGATAAGGCTCCTGAAGTCCGACGTCCAAGTGATAGTCGACGGTCGACCCAACGCTGAAGTCCGAAGCCAAGGGACTTCCTCCGAAGGTTCGAGACTTATGCGCCTCTGTCCCTGCCAACATAGAAGATCCTGATGGAGATCAAGAATGAGACCTTTCTGCAAAGGCCTCGGCCGATGAGGGGACCTCCTGCCCTAAGGAATAAAGATAAATTCTGTCAGTTCCATAGGGATCATGGGCACAGTACTGAAGAGTGCCAGTAGCTAAAAGATGTCATTGAAGACCTCATCAGGAGGGGATACCTGTGCAAGTATGTCCGACCCCATCGGGACCGGGCTGAAGCATCAAACGCCCGAAACCCTTCGGAGGAGGTGGAGCTCCCCAATCAGAGGCCGACTGGTGGGGATGTCGGCATGCTGCATCGACGATCCGGAGGAGGTTATGAGGATAGGACTGATATCGCTAAAAGGTCCCGGGGCTCCAATGCCATCACTTTTTCTAATGAAGACCTCCTGGAAACTCATGCTTTTGAGAACGATCTTGTAGTCGTGTTGGCAGTAATTGCCAATTACGATGTAAGGAGAATACTTATTGATAATGAAAGCTCGACGGAGGTATTGCTGTATGATGCTTTTGTGAGAATGAATCTATCCAGGTCCATGCTGCGGGAATCCCCCACGCCGCTGACAGGCTTCGGGGGTAACTCTGTCGGGTTGGAAGGGAAGATAGTTCTCCTTGTGACAATCGGGATGGAGCCTCTCCAGAAAACCCTCCCCATCAATTTTGTGGCCGTTCGGACGACCTCGCCTTAAAATGCTATCCTGGGCCGACCGACTCTCAACAAATTCAGAGCCATCATGTCCACTTACCATCTGTTGGCGAAATTTCAGACCAGGAGTGGGGTCGGAGTGATGAGGGGAGACCGTCGGATGGCCAGGCAGTATCTGACCATTATGAATCAACAGTCAGAAGGCCATCCCACTCTGGAGCAACTCGACCCAATAGCTGAGGTCGATGGCCTCGGTCAGCCAAGGGAAAGGATTCTGTTTGTTCCCCTTCGAGAGGATGATCCCACCAAAGTCCTTCAGATTGGAGGCTCCCTCAATGAAGACCTTAAGTTAGAACTGATCGGCTTCCTTAGGAGTAATGCCGACGTCTTTGCTTGGTCGGCATCGGACATGCCTGGAATACCGTCGAAGGTCATCACTCACCAACTTAAGGTCGATCCGACCTACCGACCTGTCCGATAGAAGAAGAGGAGCTTTGCTGCCGAAAGATAGAAAGCCATTGATGAAAAAGTAAAGAAGCTCCGTGATGCTGGCTTCATCAGGGAAGTCCAATACCCTGAGTGGCTGGCGAATGTGGTTATGGTGAAGAAGGCCAACAAGAAGTGGAGGATCTGTGCGGATTACACCGACCTCAATAAGGCCTGTCCGAAGGACAGTTTTCCAGTACCCAAAATTGATCAGTTGGTGGATGCCACGGCCGGCCACCAACTTCTCAGCTTTATGGATGCCTTCTCTGGCTACAATCAAATAAAGATGGATCTGGAAGATGAGGAGAAAACCGCCTTCGTCATCGACAAGGATCTGTACTGTTATCGAATGATGCCCTTCGGCTTGAAGAACGCCGGCGCCACTTTTCAAAGGTTGATCAACCGAGTGTTCGAAGGTCAGCTGGGTAGGAACATGGAGGCTTATGTGGATGATATGATAGTGAAGATTCTCCATAAGGCCGACCACATCAGGGACTTGCGGGAATCCTTTGATGCACTCAAGCACCATCGGATGAAGCTGAACCCCACGAAATGCACTTTTGGGGTAATCTCTGGCAAGTTCCTTGGGTTTTTGGTCACACAAAGGGGAATTGAAGCAAACCCCAACAAAATAAGGGCAGCCCACTTCCGAAAAGTCTGACTCCGATCGGCAAAGGCTCTAGGGCAGCCCAATTCCGAAAAGTCCGACTCCGGTCGGCAAAGGCTCTAGGGTAGCCCACTTCCAAAAAGTCCGACTCCGGTTGGCAAAGGCTCTAGGGCAGTCCACTTCCGAAAAGTCCGACTCCGGTCGGGAAAGGCTCTAGGACAGTCCACTTCTGAAAAGTCCGACTTCAGTCGGTAAAGGCTCTAGGGCAGCCCACTTTCGAAAAGTCTGACTCCGGTCGGCAAATGCTCTAGGACAGCCCACTTTCGAAAAATCCGACTCTGGTCGGTAAAGGCTCTAGGGCAGTCCACTTCCGAAAAGTCCAACTCCGATCGACAAAGGCTCTAGGACAGCCCACTTTCGAAAAGTCCGACTCCGATTGGCAAAGGCTCTAGGGCAGCCCACTTCCGAAAAGTCCGACTCCGGTCGGCAAAGGCTCTAGGGCAGCCCACTTTCGAAAAGTCTGACTCCGGTCGGCAAAGTCTCTAGGGCAGCCCACTCCCGAAAAGTTTGACTATGGTCGGCAAAGTCTCTAGGGCAGCCCACTCCCGAAAAGTTCGACTCCGATCGGCAAAGTCTCTAGGGTAGCCCACTTCCGAAAAGTCTGACTCCGGTCGGCAAAGGCTCTAGGGCAGCCCACTTCCGAAAAGTCTGACTCCGGTCGGTAAAGGCTCTAGGGCAGCCCACTTCCAAAAGGTCCGACTCCAGTCGGTAGAGGCTCTAGGGCAGCCCACTTCTGAAAGGTCCGACTCCGGTCGGCAGAGGCTCTAGGGCAGCCCACTTCCGAAAGGTCCGACTCCGGTCGGCAGAGGCTCTAGGGCAGCCCAATCCGGAAAGCCGACGGACCAACACTTAGGTTAAAAATCCTAAGTTTGTTGCTCCAGCCTGACCTGAAATCCGACCGCTGCCTCAACTACTTCAGGGTTCGGAAAGCCGACGGACCAACACTTAGGTTAAAAATTCTAAGTTTGTTGCTCCGGCCTGAGCTGAAATCGGACCGCTGCTTCAACTACTTCAGGGTCCAGAAAGTTGACAGACCAACACTTAGGTGTAAAATACTAAGTTTGTTGCTCCGGCCTGAGCTGAAATCCGACCACTGCCTCAACCACTTCAGGGTTCGGAAAGCCGACGGACCAACAATAAGGTTAAAAATCCTAAGTTTATTACTCCAGCCTGAGCTGAAACCCAACTACTACTTAAATTGCTCTTGGTCCGGAGAGCTGACGGACCAATGCATGGAGTGGAAATCCTGAGAGAATCTAGTTCGGCCTGAGTCACTGTTTGACGCCTACCCTGGAAATCCGACCACCCACTCAGATCTGCCAACTGTTCCATACTTAGCGAAATCTCAGAAAGGAAGATATGACATAGTGTAAAAAGATAATAAAAAGTTTTTCATTGCTTCTAAAGAGTTCCCTTACAAAATTGAAGGTCAGACCTTTACAGACAACTAGGTCTAACCCTCGGAAGGTACAATATCTATGGCCACTCCGGCCCCTTCGGCGACAACAGCCGCTTCGGCCTCTTCGGCCCCTTCGGCTGCTTCTGCTCTAGGTCTAACTAGGGTGTACGTTCTGGCTACTTCTACGATGGCCTCCACCAGAGCATCGGTCGCTTGGGCAGTCGGAGCCGTCCCACCTAAAATCTCCCTTCCGCCGGCTTTGGCGGCTGAAGGAAGGATAGATCGAGTTCTGGGAAGGCTACACTGACCTTTTCCAGGCACTCGTCGTATCCGTAGTCAAAGCCGACCATCTCGACTTCGTTTATCTCCTCGGTGAAGTCCTCCGAGGCCTTGTAGGTTACAACGGACTTCTCACCGGCCGTCTTCAGTAATTCCTGGGCCGTCTTTAGCAGGCCCTTATATCTCTCCGCCACTGCCTGGTGGCCCTGTGCGTGAACCTCGCACTCGGTCAAATGCCCCTCCTCGATGGCCAGCCGACGGGTTAGGGACTTGATCTTTTTCTTCTTATTTTTCAGACTTGCCTCCCGATCCGCCTTTTGGGCCAGCAAATCCTTCAGCTGCTTCTTCTGGGCCTCCGATTCGGCCCATAGGGTGGACACCTCTGCCGCTACGGCCCTCAAGCCGAGCACCTCCTCCCTGGAGGCCGTCAGCGCCTCCCAGGCTGTGTCCCTCGCAAGCTCGGCCGCTTCGGCCCTCTAGGTCAACTGCTCTTTCAGATAAAGCAGCTCACCCAGACCCTCGTCCATCAGTAGATTAACTTTGACGAGCTATCGATAGACACTCACAGTTAGAGAATCACCAGTTATGAATTTGAAGTGAAGACAGGAAGAGCGAAACTCACCCCCGGAAGATGACGAAGGGAACTCCTTGCGGCCTCGTTCATTGACCGCCCGTCGCTATCAGGAGCCGCCCTCTGAAGCAGCTCCTTGGCCTCCTCAGCGTCGCACCGCCTCTGGCGCTCCTCCTCATCATGGGCACCGCCGGCCCTCTCGTCAACGGCCGACGACCCCTCCCCTGTAGGTGTTCCCCGGATCACTAGGGGGATCGCCGTAGTCAGCTCCAATAGCGGGGAAGAAGGGGCTACTTCCGCCCCTGTCGACATCGAGAGCCTCTCTTCTATCTGGGCGACCGGCTGTCCTACCGAAGAGGACCACTTGGATGCGATCACCCTTCGGCGTTCAGTCAGAGGCATGTCATCCTTTGACTCAACCGACACCACCGCGGCGGACGGTTCTGCCGTCCGTCGTTTCTTCGACCTTTCAGGCACCGGTTCTGCAACCCGCTTCTTCGGCTCCTGTGGCATCGGCTCTGCAATGCGAACAGCTCTCCGTTCGACGGATCGTGCTGAAAGGACCGCCCGATCCGGCTTCATCTTGCCACCTGTCAGCAAACAAACTTAAAGTGAGGTGCGGTCGTCAAGCCGACAGAGGATAAAAAAGCCGATCTCTCTCTCCAACTCTCGTCCTACTTAACATCAAGTGCTGGCTGAGTCCGGCCTGATGAAGGCTCCCCTCTTGGAGAAGAAGCTGACAAACTTTGGATCCTCACCATCCAATTTATGGAAGTCAGCCTCGTCGACCCTCAAGACTTTCCTTCCACTCATAGCATTTGGCCTCGGCTCCCTCCAGGCTGCCTCAAAGCCCCACGGCTCCAGCCTATCTACAAAGAAATATCTGGACTTCCATCCGTGAATGGTGGATGGAAGCCCCCCTAGTATCTTTCGATTAGGGCGTGGACTAAACATCCACCACTCCTGACTCCGAAAGTCCTACTTCAGTAGGAAAAAGTTCGAAAACAAAGACACCCTAGGCTCGATGTCGGCCTCCCGACATAGAACTACAAAGCCGCACAGGACCCGGATGCTGTTCGGGGTCAGCTGAGAGGGGATGACTCTATAGGTGTTGAAAACCTGAACAAAGAAGCTATGGATTGGGAAACGAAGACCGGCTTTCAGGTGGTCTTCGTATACGGGGAGAGCTCCTAAGTTCAAAGGCCCGTTCACCCTACCCTCGGACTAGGGACGGTCAGATACAAAGTGGAAGGAATGTTATATACAACCCTAAGGTTTTTGACCCTCTCTCGGGTCATGGCCGAAGGAATATCAAAAGGACCAGGTTCCCTATGACCGTGAGCCAAAGCCATTCTAAGATGAGTTGCATAAGTGGAGGAAGACAGGGGAAAATGGAGACGGGACTAACCTGGTTATCTGGATCTCTAAAGGAGGCTAAAGCAGTGCAAGGAGGGTGGAGGCATCCTTCTCTTCAAACACAAGCATGGTGAAAGACTCCTTCTGGGCGCTCCTCCCCTCCTTTTATAGGCATCCGGGGGCAGCTCCCCAACGCATCCCCCCACGTGCCGAGATCTGACTGCTGGCACTTCAGTTCTCGAGTTGGATGGGAATCCGAGGGGATGCACCGGATTGTATCCGGCCACGATCCGCGTGACAGTCGAAGCAACGGTGGATGGGCCACTTCGGCAAGTGCACCAATCGCTCTGATGGGGCCACGTTCCCCATATCATATCAAGAATCCAAACGGGCAGCTGCCATGCACCGTACAAGCAATAACTGCTCCCTATGTCCTCGCCAACCAGGCACTGACACCTGTCCTGGAGCCAAGATCAGAGCGGGAGGCGGCCGGATGCAGCACGCCGAACCAGATTCGCCATCATTTGAAAGGCTGGTGCATTTACTACCATTTAATGCCCTCTCCCTTCGAGCCTACGAACTCCCTCGAAGCACAAGGGCAAGGGGGACAACTGTTGTACCATGACGGCTCACCCTCAGCTAGAACCGCCCCAGTCCTGCGGTCTGACTCGACCGCCCCTTTCAAGGCTCCAACTAAGAGAGGTACGAACGACCCTCTCTGAGGTCTGAACGACCCTCTCCTGCTGGGGTCCGGCCCATCTCTCTCCTTCAGCGGTCCGACCCACCGGAGTTGAGGTCCGAACGACCCTATCCTGCTGGGGTACGGCTCGTCGCTCTCCTTCAGAGGTCCGACCCACTGGAGCTGAGGTCCGAACGACCCTCTCCTACTGGGGTCCGGCCCGTCGCTCTCCTTCAGAGGTTCGACCCACCGGAGTTGAAGTCCGAACGACCCTCTCCTGCGGGGGTCCGGCCCGTCGCTCTCCTTCAGAGGTCCGACCCACTGGAGCTAAGGTTCGAATGACCCTCTCTTGCTGGGGTCCAGCCCGTCGCTCTCCTTCGGAGGTTTGGCCTTTGGTCCAACCGACTGACTTTTCCATGGCTGACGTCCGACAGGCGAGCCTTGGAATCCAGGGAATTCCATAAGCACCTTTCTGTTACTGCGGGATCCTGCTATCCCAACGGCCCTGCTCCACTACTTCCACGATGTCGCCGTATCTGCACGCCATGTGGCCACTCTCCAGATCCCCCTAGGGGCAGATCGATCTTTCTCATCCTCTTTCCTAACGGATTTTGGATTGTTCCACGTCTATATAAGGTACCTGGGGGACCCCGTTTGAGGAAGAACAACTCTTCCCTCTCCAAAGACTATTCGTTCCTTGATTCCTCCATTCTGTTGCCTTCAACCTCCTGCTAACTTAAGCATCGGAGGGTCCCCCGCTGGAACACCGCCGGTGCCCTTGGGGACTTTGTTGCAGGTTCGCCCGGGAGAGGAGTGCTCCAGCCTATTCAGTCGCCCCGGTTCCCGGTCCAGGAGTTGACGCAGCAATAATAGTTTTTAAAGCAAATGATTTGCTGAAAGAGGAGAGGGCTACAAGGATCTAGCAGTCCGGTGCCCTCTACGACTCGGTTGCGAGAGCTTCGTGTGGATACCAGCAGAGGCTGGGTGATTGCGCGGCTCCGACAGAATCCCAACTTTTCAGTAGCGGATCTGCATGCTTTTCAGAGCAAGCCCAGATAGCGATCCAGATAAGTATTTTGTACTTAAAATAATTTTTATTTCAGATCTAATATTTTTCTCATATTATGCAGCATGTTAGGAAGTTATAATAAATAAATTAGATTTATTTATGAATTGCATGATTAGATATAAATTATTTTTATATATACTTCCACTGCGATAAGATGCCGATGCCTGTTTAATTGCAATTTCCTGTTCCTGGGAGAAAACCAACACTAGAGGCCCAACTAGAGGAGGCGATGGCCCAAGTCATGGAGGCCGTCGTGGAGGTAGAGGAGGCCAAGAAGGAGGCGGCCGGGGCCGTCGCCAAATTCTTGGCATCGTCGGCCTTCAAAGAAGAGGTCACTGAGGCGGTGCTGGATGCCTACCACTGGGGATTCCAGGAGCACCGAAACAAAGCCTTCCACTACTATGACTTGAAGGGCATGGAGAACATCAAGCCCTCCGTCCGCTTCCTAGGCCATGAAAATGACTCCTACTTTGAGGAGGAGGCGGGGTCTGATGCGGAGGGGAAGTCCAAAGCCTCCCTGAGCGCCTCCCGAGGGTTTGGTACCATTCATCGTCATGGGAAGGGATAGATGGCTGGTCTTTGAGCCGTCCCTTCCAGAATCTAATGCTGATGCTGCTCTTGCTTTTCTCTTTTTTTTTTTTTGTAAAGTTCTTCCTTCAGATGAATAGAAACATCTTTCTTTTTTCCAAGAAAGGCTTCCCCTAAGATGCTGTGGATTGTGTTGAATTCGCTGTTAGGATAGGCTGGTTAAGTCATCCCATGGGGCATCTATTAATGGTAGGGCGAACAATTTGAGCTTGTTCCTGTACGTTTTGGGTTTTCCATGGGGTAGGAGGTTCAGTCCCTCCTTGTGCCTTCTTCTATAATTAAGGCAGGCCGATTAAGCCCATCTCAGCGCATCTTTAGATTTACCATAGGGTAGGTTACGTAAACCATCCCTGCGCCTTTGGTTGATCATAAGGGAGCTTGGCTGGGCTCTCCTTTGCACTCTTCGGTTGTACCGATAAGGTGAGTGGATCAGACCCACATTTATGCTTATGATCATAAGGTCGCCGGATTAGGCTTTCCTTTGCGCTCGTCGGACATACCAATAAGGTGAGTGGATCAGACCCACCTTTATACTTGTGATCATAAGGTCGTCGGATTAGGCTTTCCTTTGAGCTCGTCGGACATACCGATAAGATGAGTAGATCTGACCCACCTTTGCACTTGTGATCATAAGGTCATCGGATTAGGCTTCCCTTTGCGCTCATCGGACATACCGATAAGGTGAGTGGATCATACCCACCTTTGCACTTGTGATCATAAGGCTGCCGGATTAGGCTTTCCTTTGCACTCGTCGAACATACCGATAAGATGAGTGGATCAGACCCACCTTTGCACTTGTAATCATAAGGTCACCGGATTAGGCTTCCCTTTGCACTCATCGGACATACCGATAAGATGAGTGGATCAGACCCACCTTTACACTTTTTCATCATTTGCATCGAATGGGCCATTGGGGCCATTTCTATGTTGCCGATCGATGATTAAGTAGATTGTTCAAGCTCACCTTCAGACAGACTTTTATGAAAGCCTCCCTTTGGTGGGAGTGTTTATTAATAGTATTTGCGAAGATTTTGTACATTCCAAGACCGGGATAGCATAACATCGTCCAAGGTTTTGAGTCGATATGTCCTCGGGCATATGACCTCCTTGATCCAATAGGGTCCTTTCCAATTGGGGGATAGCTTGCCTTGTTTCATTGACCTATACACTTCGGCTCTCTGCAGCACCAAGTCTTCGGGTCAAAAGATTCGCTCTTTCACTTTGGAGTTGTAGTACCTAGCGACTCTTTGCTGGTATGTCGCCATCTTAATCTGAGCCTGAAGTCTAGTGCCCTGTTGTAGATCCAGACCCGCTCTCCTGTATTCTGAATTTTCGGGTTCCTCATACCCCTCAATCCTCAAAGATTGCAAGGTGACCTTAATGGGGAGAACTGCTTTAGTACCGTACGTCAGGTTGAATGGAGATTCACCCGTGGCCATTCTAGGGATCGTCTGGTATGCCCAGAGAATGGAGTTTAGTTCTTCAGCCCAAAATCCCTTGGCGTCGTTCAGTCGAGTCTTCAAACCATGGAGAATGGTCCGATTTGTCACTTTGGCCTCTCCATTGCACTGTGGATGTCTGACTGATGTCAATTTATGAAGTATAAGTACTGGGCACAAAAGTCTCTAAATGTGGGATTGTCTAATTGCCTCCCATTGTCTGTGATTATGGTATGGAGAATGCCGAACCGAAATATAATGAAGTTCTTAACAAAACTTTCAACCTTTCCTTCTATGATGTGAGCCAGAGGTTCAGCCTCGACCCACTTGGTAAAGTAGTCGATGGCGATAATTAAAAATTTTCTTTATTCAGATGTCGGTGGGAACGGGCCAAGAATGTCCATGCCCCACTAGGCGAAGGGCCAAGGGGCCGTCAGTTGGGTGAGCTGGCTCGCCAGCTGTCCCTAAATGTTGGCGTACTTCTGACACTAGTCACATCTTCGGACAAAGTCAGCCGAGTCCTTTTGGATGGTGGGCCAGTAGTAACCCTGGCGTATTATTTTGTATGCCAGGGACCTACCCCCCAAGTGATCTCTGCATATACCTTCGTGGACTTCCCTTAGGGCATAATTGGCATCCGATGGTCCTAAGCACTTTAGCAGAGGTTGGGTGAATAATCTCTTGTACAAGGTCCCGTCTAAGATGATGTATTGAGATGCCATCCAGTGGACCTTCTTGGCTTCTGCCTTATCTTTTGGCAAAGTGCCCTCATTCAGGAATTTGAGTATGGGATCCATTCAACTGGATTCAACCTCGATTTGGTACACCTCTGATGCTTCTTCAGTTATACTTGGAACTTCAAGGTGCTCAATGAAGGTACGTCCGAGGGATTCTGGAGTAGTGGTGGCAAGTCTAGACAATGCATCCACTTGAAAGTTCTCCGATCGAGGCACATGGGTGACTTCAAAGAGCTCCAATCATGAGGACAGGGCTCGTACCTTCTCCAAATATTGGATCATTATAGGATCCCTAGCCTCAAAGTCGCCTTTGACTTGGTTCACTATCAGCAAGGAGTTCGAAAAGATCTGGACCTTCCGAACTCCTAAGCTTTCGGTGATGCGGAGTCCCGCAAGTAGGACTTCGTATTTAGCTTGGTTATTTGAAGCATGGAAGAAGAACCGGAGTGCGTACTCCACTATGTGTCCATCTGGTTCGGCCAGTATGAGGCCTACTCTACATCCCATGGAATTAGACACTCCATCCATGTGGAGGACCCAGACGGATTCCACGTCCTTTGGATTGGCTTCTTCTCCTTCAGCTTCCCTGTCGGCTAATCGGATCTTGTCTTCAACCTTCCATGTGCATTCAACCAGGAAGTCGGATAACACCTACACCTTCAAGGCCGATCGGGGTTGAAAGTTGATGTCGAACTAATTTAACTTAACAACCCATTTAGCTATTCTTCTTGAAGTGCCCGGACAACGGAGAACGGCTTTGAAGGGCTGGTCGGTTAGGACCACAATGGCGTGGGCGTGAAAATAAGGCCGTAGTCATTTTGCCGCAATTATCAGGGAGTAGATCAGCTTCTGCATTCTTGAGTACCTTACCTCCGTATCATGCAAGACCTTGCTGATGTAGTAGATTGGCTTATGGAGCCCGTATACTTCTTTTCGGACGAGGACTGAACTAACTGCTTCATCTGTGGTGGAGAGGTACAGGTAGAGAGTCTCTCCTTCATGAGGTTTGGAGAGTAACGGTGGTGTTTCTAAGTACTTTTTTAATTTCTCGAAGGCAAGATGGCAGTCCTCGGTTCATTCGAAGCCCCGGGACTATCAGAGTATCTTGAAGAAAGGGAGACACTTCTCAGCCGATCGGGAAATGAACCTGCTTAAGGAGGCGATTCTTCCTGTCAGCTGTTGTACTTCCTTCTTACAAGAAGGGTGTCTCATATTCTAGAGGGCTTGGATCTTTTCAGGGTTTGCCTCGATTTCTCGCTTAGTAATGAGGAACCTCAAGAATTTGCCTTAGGTTACCCCGAAAGCATGCTTTGTTGGGTTCAACTTTATCCGATGGCATCGTAAGGTGTTGAATGACTCCTCCAGGTCTTTGATGTAGTCTTTTTTAAGGAGGCTCTTCATGATCATGTCGTCGACATAAGCTTCTATGTTTCTTCCCAGCTGTTCTTTGAACACTTTGTTGATCAGCCTCTGGAACGTCGCCCTGGCGTTCTTTAGTCCGAATGGCATCATCTTGTAGTAGTAAAGATCTTTTTTGGTAACGAAGGCAGACTTTTCTTCATCTCAAGGGTCCATTCGGATTTAATTGTAGCCAAAGAAGGCATCCATGAAGCTTAATAACTGATGGCCTGCAGTGGCATTGACCAATTGGTCAATTTTCAGCAAGGAAAAGTTATCCTTCGGGTAGGCTTTGTTGAGGTCTATGTAATCTACGCAGATCCTCCATTTGTCGCTAGCTTTTTTTATCATTACCATGTTGGCCAACCATTCGGGGTAGTGGACCTCTCGAATAAATTCCGCTCCAAGAAGCTTGTTTACTTCTTCATCTATCACCTGCTATCTCTCTAGGGCGAAATTCCTCTTCTTTTGCTGGATCGCTTGTATCTAGGGATAACTTCCAGCCGATGACTAATCACTTCGGCCGGAATTCCAGATATATCCGAAGCTGACCAAGTAAAAATGTCAGCGTTGTTCTTGAGGATGTAGATTAGCCTCGCTTTTGTCTCTTCATCAAGCGAGCTTCCAATTTGCACGACTTTGATGGGGTCCTCTTTGGTTAACTGCACCAAGATGGTTCTTTCCATAGGCTCGCCACAGTCTACGATTGGGTCCCTTGGATCCCATTGGTCCGGAGTTGTGGGATTGATCGCTTGTTTGTCCTGGATCATTAAGCACTGTTGTGTAGCCCTTTGGTCTCCCTTCACTTCCCGACCCCACTCCTAGTGGGGAACCGCACTAAGAGGTGACAAGTTGACACTATGGCCCGAAATTTGTTCAGGACAGGCTGTCCCAAGATCATGTTGTAGGCTGAAGGGGTTCGGACTACCATGAAATTAATTGGTAGTATCTTCTGTTGGGGTTCGGTACCGAGGGCTACAGGCAATATTATTTCGTCTTTTACATCGACTTGATTTCCTTCGAAGCCGGTGAGTGGAATAGGAGACCTTTGTAACTTGTTCTCAGGCAAACACATTCGGGTGAAAGCATCATAGAGTAAGATGTCCGCGGAGCTTCCATTATCAATTAGGATGCGCTTTACATCGTAGTGGCCACTATGGCCGATATTATAACTGGATCATCATGTGGGAGTTGAACCCTCACGAGGTCATCATCAAAGAAGAGTATAGAGTTGTTGTCTTTGAGCCGTTTCGAGGCACCATCTTCGGCTCTTCTCTAGTTGGTTGGCCAATGTAGCATCCCCACGTTGTCGCTGGTGGGTCTTTGGCTCGGTAGCTCTACTTCCTTAGGGGCCCTTAAGGGGGCCGTGGCCTCAGGCCTAGGTGTTGGGCGATTGATGTATCATCTCAAGTAGCCCCTCTTGATGAGATCTTCGATGGCATCCATAAGCTGGATACACTCTTCGGTGTTATGGCCGTGGTCCCGATGAAATATGCAATATTTGTTTCGATTCCTCACAGAAGAGGATGCTTTCAAGGGATGCGGCCATTGGAGATAGTCATCTTTTTCGATCTCCATCAAAATTCTCTCCCCTGGGGAGATTGAGGGGGGTGTAAGAGTCGAATTTCCCACCCAACGCTCTGGGCTTGGGACTTTGTCGTCGATTGGAGCTACTGTTGTTGCCGATTGGATCCGGCCCCCTGCTGTTCCTCTTCTTTGGAAGGGGTTTCCCTTCAGATAGTCGTCGATTTGCCGCCTGTTCTTTAGCATCAGTATATTTCTGAGCTCTTCATAGGAGTTCAGCGTAGCTTGTGGAAAATTTCTTATCCAGGGAGAAAGTAAGCCTGGATGATCGGAGTCCCTTCTTTAAGCAGACATGCCCACCTGCTCGTTGAGATTAGGAATCTCAAGGGTAACCAAGTTGAACCTGGAGATAGAGTATCGCAGGCTTTCCCCTTCATTATGGTGGAGGAGAAAAAGGGTGTCCGTGTTTCGGGATGTCTTGAGACAGATCCTGAAATGCAAGACAAATAATTTTTCGAGATCAAAAAAGAGTCGATAGTACCTGGACGTCTGCTCGAATACCATATTCGAGCCGTCTTCTTCAGAGTGGCAGGAAAGGCAAGATAGTATAGTGCATCCGAGGTGCTTTGGATCATCATATGGGCTTTAAAACTGTCCAGATGATCGAGTGGATCAGTAGTACCGTCATAAGGTTCCATTCGAGGAATCCTGAAGTGCCGAGGGACGATTTTGGCCATGACACGAGGAGTGAACGGAGGACGTGACTCGTAAGCCACAAGACTAATGCCCTTCCTCTCGTCTTGCAGTTTTGCAACCTTTGATTCGAGGGCCTTAAGATTCTCTTCATAATCGGGGTGGGCTTCCTTCAGTAGATCTCTCTTCGGGGTGGAATCTTTAGAGGAAATAGAGGGGGATCGCCTGGATCTTTTCTTCCTCTACAGGGAACTGGCGGTCTTCGGGTTTCAAGAGTTATGGCCCTCGGGAGAAGAGTGGTCCCGGAGAGAGAGATGGGTAGACCCAGGTTGATGTTCTTCTCTTCTTCGAGATTGATGACTGTGTCTGGATACGGTCGGCGGGTGTCCCACCTGGAGGGCTCTGTCCTAGAAATTCTGAACCATGGCCATAAGAGCATTGACCTGGTTCAGAAGGGTCTCGAATTGTTGCTGCCCCACAACAAGTGTGGGAGGCGGGATGTCGTTCGCCGATGGGTCGTTTCTGTGAGAGGGAAGATGACCCCTGCTTGTCGAAGCATTCTAAGCTCTTCCTCTCGTCATTGGGATTCCTTCTTTACTCTCCTTTTTCAAGGGAAAGGGGGGTTAGCATTGGATGTCTAGATCCTGTCCCCAACCTGGTGCGCTAATCTATTGGCGTAAAACATTCCTCGACTGGACGGAGCCACTGGATCGCCGGTTCGCTCGCCCAACTTACCTGCAAAACAGGTCCCTGACCGTATTTTCTCTGGTGGGGGATACTCCGATGCCTAAGTCAGGAACATGTCCCAGCAACAGAACGGAGAGCAGTTCTAAAAAATAGCGGCTAGGGAAGGAAGAGTTGTTCCTCTTTCTTTCGGATCCTCTCTCGAATGTCCCCTCTTACCAGTATTTATGGTGGTTGGGCCAACCTGTCGTTCGATATTTTCGTCCTATGATTAGGATAGAGATTAATCAATTTCATCTCGTTCGTAGCCATAGACGGTTACCATAAGATATTGGCCAGGCTGGAGGCATTGAAGTCGGAGCTAACGACTGCGTGGCCGTTCCGATGCGATTTCAATTTGTTTTCGTCGTTATGGAGTCGATCAGAGATCCGTTTCCTGGCCTCCTCTTCACGAGGGGTTATTGTCGAGTCACCGAAATGTCTTCGGACTTACCTTCTTCGAGTCAGCTCCTTTTAACAGTGCTCTGGGAATCAGTCTTCATAGTCGAGGTCCTCGGACAGAGCCGAAGATTGGGCCTACGTCCATTCTCGTGGCTTTCTCCGGGTGCTTTGGTCTAGTCGTGTGATTCGAAAAAGATCTGATGGGCGATCGAATCGATGATTGTCTGATGCTTGAACCGGCATATCCCAATAAGTCGATTTGATAACTTGGAGGAGCAAGTAAAAAAAATTTGAACAGCAAGAGGGTGTCAGCAAAATTGGTCAAAGTTTATTTGCACAATTTAAACCATGGTTCCATTTTATAGTACATATCACTGGATCATGCAAATCATTTTCCTGCACGAGTAATGTGGTTGAGATTTTTTAGACCGAAAATGGACGATTCCACTACAGTGAATCTGGGATTTACCGACGCTTTTTTTGACTTTTACCGACGCTTATAAACGTCGCTAAATAATCTCCCGACGTTTTGTAAAGCGTTGTTAAAGCGTCGCCTATGCAAGCGTTGGGACGCAACTTACCGACGCTTGGGAAAAGCGTCGCAATTCTAGCGACGCTTTAAAGCGTCGGCTTTTAGCGACGCTTTAAAGCGTCGGTATTTAGCGACGCTTTAAAGTGTCGCTATACTAAACCCTAGCGACGCTTTAAAGCGTCGCAGATTAGCGACGCTTTAAAGCGTCGCAGATTAGCGACGCTTTAAAGCGTCGCTAGACACCAAATCTAGCGACGCTTTAAAGCGTCGCCAGGTTCAGTTCTAGCGACGCTTTTCCCAAGCGTCGCTAGGGTTTATTCTAGCGACGTTTTAAAGCGTCGCTAGAACTCGACCTAGCGACGCTTTAAAGCGTCGCCAGTGCCAGTTTTAGCGACGCTTTAAAGCGTCGCTAGAACTGAACCCTAGCGACGCTTTAAAGCGTCGCCAGTTAGCGACGCTTTAAAGCGTCGCTAGACACAAGCCTAGCGACGCTTTAAAGCGTCGCCAGTTAGCGACGCTTTAAAGCGTCGCTAGACACAAGCCTAGAGACGCTTTAAAGCGTCGCCAGTTAGCGGCGCTTTAAAGCGTCGCTAGGCTTGGTGTCTAGCGACGCTTTAAAGCGTCGCGAGTTAGCGGCGCTTTAAAGCGTCGCTAGACACCAAGCCTAGCGACGCTTTAAAACGTCGCCAGTACTAGTTTTAGCGACGCTTTAAAGCGTCGCCGGATTCAAAATTAGCGACGCTTTAAAGCGTCGGTAAATTTTTTCTTAAAAAAAAAAATAAACAGGATATACAAACCCATAACCTGTATACATTACGAAAAAGAAACATTGAAACCTGTCTCACATCCAACATACACAAATAAATGAAAATATTCAAACTTGTATCACATATCACATCCAACATACACAAACACAAATACAACCCAAATATAAAAAGTTTTATATATATATATAAACATATCAATCCAAGTTCAAATAAACAAAAAGACATACATAAATAATAAAAAAACCATCTAACATATACATCAGGAATTATAATACATATATTATATATATTCTCAATTATTAGATATATACAAAATTAATAAATAATTACTTACCTGAGATGACATGAACATATGCAGCACAGATGTAACATGCTCTAGCTGAGACCTAATGGTCTGCATCTCTGCTCTGTCTGCATCACGTGTCTGTCGGAGCTCTGCTATCTCCTCCTGGAGCTGACGAACATGTAACTGATCATGACTCTCTCTAGTATCCCGAGTATATCTACGCATCTCAGATAACTGAGTAGGGGTAACTCCAATCCCATAACCCCTCACTCGTCCAGGATGCTCTGGTCCCATCAACTCCGAGAATACCTCGGCCTCGATGCGACTGCTCTGTGTAGATGATGAACCCTCGCCAGCACGCTCGGATATCATAGAGGTAGCCCTATTCTATATTTGACAAAAAATACATATATTAATACTTAATAAAAATAAAAATATAAATCATAATATAACATAAATAAAAAAATACATATATATCTCTGGACTCGTCCCGAACAAAACTGCCATCCTGGTGAACGTGAGTCATCCGATAAAACTCCACCTCACTAGGCTCCCTCCCCTGCTGATCAGCCTATATAAAGAATAAATATTACAAAAAAACTCAAAATAACACATCTTATATCCCCGTATCATTATACATGACACATGCATGATACATGATGATACATTATGTTAAAACTAAAAGTATACTACTAGTATTATGGGATGAGAAACATACAAACTCATGCCTGAGCCGTGCATAACTCTTGGACCCCGCTGTGTGAGGAACAGACTGAGCAACTCGTGCAGCTCTACCAATATCAGAATACGTCTGCAAAATAAAATTAAAACAATGTTATATATTGTATAAATATAATTATAACAAGTGAAAATTAATAAATTTCGAAGTGTTTGATGATGCTACACAACCTGTGCCCTCTCAGAGAACCAATAGTGCACCAGCTCCATCCACTGATGAGGGTGAACATCAGGAGGACAGGTAGCTACAACCTGCTCCTCTGTCCTACCCTCTAGCTTGTAGTCTCTCTTCAACTTCGCCCTATATTCTTTCCACTTGTGATTGAGAGACTTAAGCACAAAATCAGATGAATCTGAAGGAAGAACGAACTTGCTCTACATTTTAATTAAACAATAAAATAAATATTAAATGAAAAAAGCAATTCAATTATTAAAAACCTAAGATATAAAATAATATATTAATTTTTTTACCTGCACAACTCGTAGCATTTCTATTTTATATGCAGGAAGCATGTCGTTCCACTTCGAATAATTCAGAGGACATAGCTGACCACGGCGTGCTACTGTCCCCAGAAAGCTAGTCAACAAGCTAGCAGCTTTCTTAATAGGCTGCCCTAGCTTGTTGCACTCTATCACTATCCTCTCACCCTCAGGTAACTGCCACACATCACGGACTAATGTGGGTCCTCGCCTACGCCTGAGTCTCCCGGATCCATCTACAAAAAAAAAATACAGAACATTGTATATCAAAACTATTGCATATGCATGAATTGAAATGAGATAGAATTATTAAATTATGTACCCTGTATCTGTATATCATCGATGATAGGCTCGTCATCAGGATGATCCATAGAAGGATCGTGATGTGCGGACTCGGAGGGAATAATGTCGTCCTGAGGCTGATGTGCAGAAATAGAGGGACTGCCATCAGACCCATGTGAAACTGATCGATTGCCCTCAGGCTGTTGTGCTGAAGAAGTACCAGCCTCGATCTGGGAAAACTGTATCTGTACATCTGCTAATCGCTTCCTTCGAGGCATGGTGTACCTAACCTGCATTATTTAAAAACAAGTCAGTCAACATTATAATCAAATTATAACGGAAATGAATTGCAATTTAAAAGATAACATAATCATCAATGCAAAAAATGTAAACCATCTTACAAACTACTTACTTGTCATAATCAACCAGTTGTACCTTCCTCGGAATCCAACCTAACCAAAATGGTTGTATCATTTATATGATCATCCGGTACAATATTATAAGGCATACACTGAGTGTAAGTATCATCATCTTCTTCTTCCACCCTTTTTCCCATGACATACAAGTCTCTGGGTTTTGTCTTAATAATAGTAGCCCATTCTTTATCTTTCGAGTCTTGTACATAAAAAACTTGTCTAGCTTGAGATGAAAAGATAAATGGATCATCCTTCAATAACACACCCGTATGTATCAATCTTGAAAAATTGGCAAGTACGAATCCGTTTGAGTCCTTTTTCAAACCCCTCGGTGTATTTATATCCACCCAATTGCACCTAAACTGCCTCATGTTTGTTATCTATGATAAATGAAATGCTTCTTTATGATGATGATATGTAGTTTAGATTAATCATATGAGAAACTGAAGAGACAGAAACAAGATTACAACTTGGTGTGGATCCATGATTTCGGTTATTTGTCAAATTAGGTTTTGGATTCTGTTGAACCAGATCTAGCCACAGTAAGTACATGTTTAAAATTTAGGTTGACCCAGCCAACTCAAGAAATCAAGGTTGGGTTGGAGCAAGTTTGCACTTCAAAAATAAATTTCTCTCATCTGCTTTTGGAAAACAGCCAGAATTGAAGCTATAGTTTTATATTCATCCTCAGAACACCACATAAGTGCAGCTTTAGATAGTTAGGTCCTCATTTTGGTGCAAATTGTAATTATTATGCAGCTTATAAAGTGATTAGGCTAGCAAGGAGAGCTTAAGTCAAAGACAAATAACTAATAAAAACTGTAATCCACCACAATTCTCTGAATGGTCAAGGAGATAAAGACAGGCTATTGCATAACCTTTAACATGAAAAAGGTGTCATTAGCAACTTTCTTACGTGGAAAAATGACTTAGCAACAAAACCACGAATATAAAATGTAACAAGAAATGAACTACAAGTTGTATGGATCTGATGCAATAAGCTGGGATCCTAAAGAAACAACTAATTAATTCCACGAGCAAACTTATAATTTTTTTGGGAATAAATTTCTCCAATGTCTCAAACTAATTCACAAAAGAACTTTTACATATTCTGACTAAATTGATGGAAAAGAAAAAAAAATTTACCGAGCGGAGGAGGAGGAGGAGGGGGGGTTCGGCAGCGGCTCGATCGACCGGGAGATCACGAACGACTGCTACGTCGGCGGACCGAGCGGAGGAGGAGGAGGGGGGGAGGAGGAGGAGTTGGTGGGGGGGGGGTGTTCGGTGGCGTGGGTGGGGGGAGGGGGGGGGAGGAGGAGGGGGTGGTGGGGGGGGGGGGGGGGGGGGGGGGGGGGGGGGGGGGGGGGGGGTGTGGTGGGGGGGGGGGAGGGGGGGGGGGGGTGTTCGGTGGGGGGGGGGGGAGGAGGGGGGTGGGGGAGGAGGAGGGGGGGGGGTTCGGTGGGGGGGGGGGGGAGGAGGAGGAGGAGGAGGGGGGGTGGGGGGGGGGGGGGGAGGAGGAGGGGGGGAGGAGGGGGGGGGGGGAGGAGGAGGAGGGGGGGGGGGGGGAGGAGGAGGAGGAGGGGGGGGGGGAGGAGGAGGAGGGGGGGGGGGGGGAGGAGGAGGAGGAGGAGGAGGGGGGGGAGGGGGGGGAGGAGGAGGAGGGGGGTGGGGTGGGGGTTCGGCGGTGGACCGAGCGGGGGGGGGGGGGGGGGGAGGAGGAGGAGGAGAAGGAGGAGGCGGGAGGGAGGGTGAGGAGGAGTTGGGGGGGGGGGGGGGAGTTGGTGTGGCGGCTGCCCTGCAAAAGAAAATTAGGGTTGGGGGGTTGGGTTTCTTGGAGTCCGGCAACGCTTTTAAGCGTCGCCAAAGGTCTTGACTCTAGCGACGCTTATAAGCGTCGCTAAATAAGCAGGGAACTATAGCGACGCTTATAAGCGTCGCCAAATGTCCTGGAATTTTTGGCGACCCTTTAAAGCGTCGGCAAAGGTCACGGACTTCGGCGACGCTTAAAAGCGTCGGTAAATTTACGATCCAGCGACGCTTATAAGCGTCGCCAAAGCTCCCTGGACTCCGCGACGCTTATAAGCGTCGGTAAATGTCCAGTCTGGCGACGCTTAAAAGCGTCGGGAAAGGTCCCAGACTCCGGCGACTCTTATAAGCGTTGGCAAATATCCCAGATTTCAGCGGGATGGTCCGGCGACGCTTAAAAGCGTCGGTAAAACTCAGGGTTAATTGCCGACGCTTAAAAGCGTCGGCGGACTTTCAGTTTTGCCTACGCTTTCAAAAACCGTCGGCGGGTTCTAGTTCTTCCCGACGCTTCGGGGAAGCGTCGGCAGAAAAGGGTCGAGATAACCCTATTTTGCTGTAGTGTTCGTGTTTTACTTAACGAGTCCAATGGACACCTTTCTTTGATCTCCGAGTAATGTACCTGACATGTGCTCATGCGGCTCGGATAACCAGAGCTAATAAAATCTTCGGTGCAGATCAACTAATCAGTTCCTGCGGAGAATCAGAACAGCCTTCATGTTCCCCCTATATGAGACGGGATATAAGACGCCCGGACCGACCTCGGGGTACCGTTACTTCGCGATCGCCGGATCGAAGAGGAAGGATGGAGAACGCGGGTACGCCCTAAGATTTCGTGACCGTCTTCTTTCTTTCTATTTTATGTACCTTTTGGATCCCTTGTTTGGCTCTTCTTGTGCTTTGCTTTAGGGTTTCTGTATCAGTTTGATGAGTATCACTTTATGGAATGACTGTTTCGCGAATTGGTTAGAAAGATCTGTGAACTAAATTTCATTGATTGATTAATTGATTTTTTTCAATGGGAAAATCGCAATGTTTTTGTGATTGAAGGATAGGATTCCAGCAGCAAGATTGCCGGTTATTGTTCTCTTTCTGTTGCTTTATTGGTTAATTATAGTATTTTTGTCTCAGTTTCAGCTTTTTCTTGCTCTTTGAACGTTTCTTTGATATGTGAAATTAACTTTTACCTGTTGAGACGGTGAGTTCTGGTTATTGGCTTGGCTGGGAGTTGTTTCTTTGGAAAAGCTGATGTGCTATATCTGAAAAGCAAAAGTACACGTTGAATAATTATGTGGTTGAGGGTGGTATAATCAAATCTTAGTTCCTATTCCTTCCCTATAAAGGATGGCATGTTTTGTTGTTGTCACATTTTCTAATTAATTTTTTCACGATTTTCATCCATTTTAGCTTAGAATCTCATCCTGCATTTCTTTAAACATTTAGGGCTTGTTTAGATGCTTTAGCAGGAATTACCATATGATCAAAAAACTATAATGAAATGATGCACTAGTCCCTTAAAAATAATTGAAAGATACTACAGGAAAATATTTACTCCATTATTTGCTTTTTCAATGATTGCAGCATGAGGCAACAAAAATTTCCATGAATAGGCTAGCTATTTGGAATGTATGAAATGCTGTCATGGAGATCTTCAAAATATACTCATTGCTAGCTGGCCTTTTTGTTTGCATATAGGAATTTGACAATCATCATGTATGTAATCTTGTAGCATGCATTTTGTGATGAACACCTTGGAGTATCATAGTGGGTCAATACATTTACCAAATAAGCCTTCTAAATGTCAGTTCAAGATGTTCTATTCTCAGTTTTTCCTTCCCTTCAGATACTAGGATTATCATGCAATCTAGGCAGCTGTAAGTATGGAGCCAAGAGACCTTTTGAAATCCTAGGATCAAAGGCTCTTGGTAGCTAGGCAAGTGAATACATTATAAAATTTATATAAATATTACTATCATAGTGTTACATGTAGGTTCAAAGTTTCCAAACAATCCAATCGGAAACTTCAACAAATAATATTTTTCTAAAACTCAAGATCACTATATGAACCTTCTATGACCAGGTCCCTATAACATAATTAATCCATGGAAATTTCGGACGAGAAAACTTGTATGTAATGGATGCAATGTGCACAAGATTGATTCAAATAGAAACAAGTCTGCAGTGAGTGGTTGTTATCTATCAAACCAGTTACCTGTTGTAAAAGAAATGACACATTTGTATATGTACATATCTTGCTGCTCAATTTAAAATACAATTTGGAAGATATTAAAAGGATGTGCTTGTGAAAGAAGAATATATTTTACATTAATTGGTATAAACTCTTAGAACTTTTTTCTAAACTACTGTTATATGTATGTGTCTATTATCTATGCATTTATATTCATACATGTGTTATTATATATCTATATTTGTGTGTTTGCAGATACATGTCTGCACATGTTAGTTTATATATATGTCTTGTAACCCCTATGTACTATTGGTAAGGTTTGGCCTCTTGCTGATAATATTAGTGTTGGCCTTTCAAAATCATGATTTGCAATCTTCAATTTTCCTAGAAACCAAAATTCAAGTATTTGAGGTCTTACAAATCCATCAAGTGGACAATGGGCAATTGCAATATTATTTAGGGACTTAAACCACATTGGAGGCCATGTAATTTGAGAATCCAAATTGTTGATTTTAATCTAAACATCTTAAAACACATACAAGCTAAAACTCAATTGATTTCGATACTCCTAAACAAGAAATCAAATCAAAGCATTGTTTGATACCATTAAAACTATCCACTTAATGCACATGTATTTGGTAGGTGACCTCGAAAACAAATGTTTTTTGTGTGAATTTTTATTTTAGAAGGGCTACTATTGATTTCAAGTTGTTAGCGTTTGGAAAACTGTAAAAGATAGTGTTCTGGCTTTACTCTCTCTCTCTCTCTCTCACATGTATATATTATCTTTGAAAGACATGTATAAGTCTATCTTTAAGTTGTGGGCTAGAATCAAAGTGGATAGCCAAGCACTAGGTGGCCTTAGGTGTTCTCATGCATGTCTAGGCTCCAGCTTATGTGTTTGAGTGTCTGCCTTGTCTACGCTGCAATAAAGCAGCAGTTACCTATGCTGTGGTGCTATCCAAGCGCCTTTTGGGTACCATCTTGACTACATTTTTTTTTTTTTTAAAAACACCTATATCAACTGGGAAACTCAAACCTTTGAGAGAACAACACACTACATGAATTTGAAACCAATGCCTGATAAAGATAGTGCCAAAGGACACCAAAAAATTGAACTGTGTGTTAAAGTGGTGACTCTTGAGCAAAACAATAAATTGAGGAAAGGGCTGTGGTAGGCATTTATTCTATTACATGCACTGTAGTTAAGGTTGGACTTCAAGGCTGTCTTACGATCAAATGGGTCTGAAATGAAAAACCCAGAGACTTCAAAGCATGTTCATAGCATGTGTATTCAATTGAAAACACACATTGTCTGGTTAGACTGCTATATTGCATTATTCTTTCATCTTGTTCCCTTTTTTTGGCACCTCTCTTTTCTGTACTGCATTCTTGTGCACTAGATTCAACTGCTCCGTCATTAAACTAAGTCTAGTGTTCAAGATCTGTATAGTTATTTTCAACATCTTATTTTTTTAACTTAAAGAAATAGGGTCTCTATTTCAGATATTATTTGCATCTTTTGTTCTCTTCTCAATTTTGATAATGATGAATCCCCTTGTTCATTTAGATAAAGGTTAGCATTTGTTTTCCTTGTATGTTAAGAGCAAACTTGTTTTATTTTGTCTTCAGGGAAGCTGTATTTACTCCACTTTCTTTTTTCTATTAAAGTTGAATGATGCTAAAACTTGTCCATATCAGGTGGGAACTTGCAAAATCTTGTTGTGCCCCCAGTTGAAGGTGTTGCTGGAGGGGGAACTGGTTATGGTTGGAATGATGGTGGTTTGCAATGTTTGAATTCATTCACAGGAGCAGTTGATCCTACAAAAATCCCATCAGCAGATTTATTGCATGTCTGGTGCATGCCAAGCACTGCAAATGTTGGGCAACAAGAAATGCCAAGACCTTTGGAGCCTGTAAGTTCTGTTGTTTGTTGATATTCTTGTTTTACATCCTCTCATTGAATTTACTTGTAAAACGTGAGTCTAGTTTATGTCAAAGCAAGTTTGCGTATGTATCCAAAATACAATTTGGTTATATACGTGGAGAAGTGGTGGTCTAGGTTTCATGCTGATGCACTTTGGTGGGTTGAGTTTCAGTATACACTTTTTGTGTAATTACCTACTTTCATGCATTTCCCTCCACATGCAATTTTCATGCAGATTAGGAGATATACAGCTCTAGATATTTATATATTTGAATAAACACAACATGACAACACAATAACCTTTTACCTTTGACCTTTGTGACTCTTGACCAAATCATCTCCAGTGTTTCTTCCACAGCTGTCCTCCAATAGTACTGCTCATTAACTTCTTATCATACTCATTTCCAGACTTATGCTTCATACTTCTACGATTCACTCCTACCACACTGATATTGTGATTATTTCCCTCTTTATTGCTGAATGTTATAATTAATAATATGTAAAACCAGCTTTATAATGATAAATACCAACATTCTATTATAATCATGTATTTTTTTTGGTAAAATATTATAATCATGTAATTACCTTTGTTACTGCAGCATTATAAATGCAAATCTCTACTTCATCCAATCTGATTCTCCATTATGTTTGAGACATACTTGCCATCTCCTCTTTGTTCCTTATAATGAAACTAGGTTGCAAAGATGTAGCAAGAGAACTACATGTCCCTTGGTTGGATGCCCTCAACATTACACAAACTCTCCATACAGTCGCATTCCATGTTCACTGTTTTGTTCCAAGTAAATTATTATCCTTTACTTTCTGCTGTGATTTTGATTTAACTCTTCTCCAATTTATCAGTGAAGACTAAATTTCTACAGAAAATGCACCAAGGACACAATTTGGCATAAATACCACACTAGACGACACCTCTTGAATATAAATGGTTAATGCATGCATGAAATAAGTAAAGGGTAAGAGATTAAGGTTGGCATAATTTCAATTTGTCATTCACCTCTTGACCATTGTATAAATGAAGAATACTTCTTCTATGCATAATGTTCATAAATGTGACTGTTTCTTGAAATATGCATATATAGAAAGTTAAATACTTCTTTCTTTTCTTTATCTTTCCTTCCTTCCTTTCTTTCTTTTTCTTCTACTCTTAAGTAAAGGGTAAGAGATTAAGGTTGGCATAATTTCAATTTGTCATTCACCTCTTGACCATTGTATAAATGAAGAATACTTCTTCTATGCATAATGTTCATAAATGTGACTGTTTCTTGAAATATGCATATATAGAAAGTTAAATACTTCTTTCTTTTCTTTATCTTTCCTTCCTTCCTTTCTTTCTTTCTTTTTTCTTCTACTCTCCCTACATGGAGGGGTTTCGGAGTCCTAATCCCATCCCAGCTCCATTTTCTCATACGAATGGGATAGGATGATTAGGATGCCCCTGTCCTGTTGGGACTTAAAACCTTAGGCCAAGATCTATTACCATTGGAAACTCCAATACCGGGTAAGGGTAGATCTTACACTTTTAAATGCTTGGTCATAATTGTCTTTAAAATAAACCATTCACATTATCCATCAGATTTTTCTTTTTCAAAATGATTATATATTTATTTTATATGAAGTTTTTCCTCTTCAATTTCGACAAATTTTGTATTAAAGAAGTGATCTAATTTCTCGATATTCCTTTCATCACTTTCAATTTATTTTTTAGTAATTTTGTTATCATTTTTTGTCTTTAATTTTACGCAATGTTATAGGATGCCTTAGTTTCAACATTAATCAAAGGTTTTGAAGGGGTCCAATTGGTCTGCTTTGGTAATTTCGATTAATCTGCAAGGCTTGATATGAGAACCAGAAGCAATAGTAGCATAGGGGAAGTAAATATTTGAGTTGCTATTAGTGCTTTTCAGACCAGGCAGCAAATTGGCAAGCTATCTAATTACTAGATTGATCTGGTCTGATTGGTGACATTTGCAAGATGTCATTATGACATCATAATTATATTTATATTTTTCAAAAAATTCTAAAAAAATTGGAAGAATCAAGAAAAAAAAGAATAGTCCCTGATCCACTCCTTAGTCCAATTGCTAGCTAGAATGGTTGCCAGCAATGATCAAAATGAGGATCAAAACAAGATAGTAGTGAGCCTCCCCAAGCCCCCCAGTGGTGGAGGCCACTCGTCGTGGGCCATGGCAATGTTCTTTGGTGAGCACTTAGCATCCATGAGTGGGCGCATTGAGTCCTCATCGAGCTGGAGTGAGATAGCAGTGGTGATGCTTGAAAGCGAGATCACCTTCATGACGCTGAACCACCTTGACATCCATGGGGATGATGTTGGCTCCTCCCAAAGGGCCATCAAGTGAGAGAGGGGCCAGGAGCCAAAAAGGAGGCCGAGAAGGAGGAAGAGAGGGAGAGAGAGAGAGAGGAAAAAGAGAGAATTTTGAGTTCATGAAAAAGGTCAATCCTTAACTCCTCTCTCCACTTCTCTCTCTCACTCGCTTGCTATTGTGGATCCAAAAATGGTGGAGGATCTTGAGGCTGAGGCTGAAGATCTCCACGCTAGGGCACTAGTGGAGGGATCACGAGTACTGGATCTCCAATTCGAGGGTTTCAGCGAGGGAAATGGTGCATGTTCGTGGGAGGGGCTGGGTTGGGGAGGAGAGGGCAGATCCTAAGGTTTTATTGCTCATCGGAGCAAGGTACAAATCGATGTAAAAAAATAGTTAGACTAGACTGGATCATCTAGTTTGATGGGATCATCCAGTGCTCCTAGGTTGATCAAGTTTTGACCATTTTCAAAATATTCTATGAACTGCATCGGATGGGCCAGGGATTCCTTATTAAATTGGTTGAATTGACTGGTCTGGTCCAGTTTTAAAAACATTGGTTGCTACGGTGCAAAACCTCTTTATATTTTAAAAGAACTTTTGCTAGTGCGGAGATGGTATACACCTCTTTGAAAGAGCTCCTTGTCTCATAGGCAAGACGCAGTTGTTGCACTACATTCTCGAGGTTTTGGGAAATCAAGGAGCCCGAGATGGGTTAAGCATCTTGTCTACATATTTTCTCTAGTTTAGACAACAAAAGCTTTAATGGTGTAGGTTCATTGTTTAGATTAAAATTAATATCGAGGAAAAGATCTTAGTGGCCTAGACCTTTTATTTGTTTAGTTCTTTGAAGATTCCTAATAATTGTATTTGGTAAAAGGGAGAAATGTCTCTCCTAGTAGATTCCCACTACATTCTAGGAAATGAATCTTCTAGTAGATTCCCACTACATTGTAGGAAATGTATCTCCTAGCAGATTCCCACTACATTCTTTTAGGCCATCTGCATACTTACAACTTAAAAAGAATTACTACACTTGTTATGTATATTGCCTAAGATAACTTAAAAGAAGATCATGTTTATTATGCCTACGTCTGTTATGAGCCCATGCAATGTGTACCTTGTCACATTGACATTTGACATGCATTGACATAAAAATTGACATGCTAAGACAAATAGGAAGGCATTTTCCCCTGTCTAGGTTACTTTTAATTGTGTACAGTGCAAAAAAAAAAAAAAGGAATTTTTTGAAAACTGAAATATGGTGATTGTATAGTTATTTCTAAGAAAATATTTCTTAAATTCTAAAGTAAAGAAGGTTTTCCAATGTATATTTTAGGGGTGGATGGTTATATGGTTGTAAAAGACAACAAATGAACAAATACTACAAGGCAAGCTGGGAGCACAATTTACCTTTCATCACTCATCAATCCTTTTCATAGTGTACTGATTTGATGCATTGCAGCATATTAATCCATATTGTATATATCAGTGCATGACACACACCCCTTGTATCATACTGGCTTTCTTTCATCCTGATAATATATTATATCTCATGGTGTGGTATGAATCAATTTTACTAAATTCTTGCTCCTCCTCTTTTTTGATAAATATATACCTGAAACTCTTATGCCCCTTGTTGTCAATGAAGACTCTGCATCTGAATTTACTCATGAGCATTGATGGTGGCATGAAAGCCACTGTCTCCAAGGTGGAGAAAATGGATGGCTACACCCCTTAATAGGATAATCTGCAGTCTCCCTTGGTATTAACAACGCTACTAGCATTAATATTTAATACCACAAAATCAGGAAACTTGTTTAGGAAGTGATCATCAACTTACAGTTTTATCGCACAAAATTGACTTGACCAAATATTGTCTTTTTCTTCTTTTGCAAGGGCATAGAACTGCCAATTACATGAATAATGAACATATTGTGGAAATCCAGATGGGCTTATTATCTTTTGCATGCATTTCTAAGAAATAGTTATTCAGGTTAGGTGTTGACAACATTTTGTAACTGTTAAGTCATGTCGAGTTTGGAAACCTGCTGGGCCCCTCCTTCTAGATGATCAACTTCCATATCAGTGGTCATTTTATTCTCGATCCCAGTACTCCACTGAAGGGTTATACATTCGAGAACATGAGAGAATTGAATTTCTGAAAATTTTTAACAATTTCATTATAAGAGAACCTTTTTTTTCCAAAAGCAAAATGTTCTGCATTGAAACAAAACTTTAACCTTTCAGTTTTTTCAGTGTGGTGTTAAACAATCATGTTTTTTCCAAGGGGAATTCCTAAATTTATACTGGGTAGTTATTTGATTTTTTTTGAAAATATTTTGAAACAACTTGCAGTTATAATAATATGGCTTTTGTTCTTTTCTTTGTCTATAATTATTATTTGCATAATGAATATCTTTATTCTGGTATTTTAAAGTTGTAGAAACATCATGTCAAAAACCACCAAAATGGGATGGTATGACAAGTATCATGCCTTTCTAGCATGAAACCAGCATTAGTATGGGTGCTGAGTGCCAATATAGCCATATAAGTATATATTGGGGCACCGAACCGACTGTACCGGTCAGTACCGATGATTTTATAATTTTTAAAAGCTGTCTGTTTTGGTATGTACTGTGGGTTTCAGTACCATGCTGATATGGCACCGTTACAATGGAAAAATAGTACATGCTTTAGTACTGGCATTTAAAACCTTTAGTAGAAATAAGGTACTTGACGAATCTCTATCAGATTCCTTTCATGTTACATGAGACCATGGCCTCAAATTAGATCACTCTTATACTTTTATCTCAAGCTTCTATTGTGGGGGGGAAGATTGCTACTGTTTCCACATTGAAAAATGCTACTCAACTGGTTTACATCCAATTGGTCAATAAGGTTTAGATGAAGCTCAGTTTCTTTATATCTAAATGAAAACTAATATCTTCAAAGTTGATTTCATTCACATGATATGGATAGCTAGTGCTTGCTTTGTTTATACTTGTTTTGATTGTCTGGGAAGTTGCAAGCTCTTCATCCTCAAAGAAGTACGGCAAAATTTTAAGTTGATGATATTTTAACTACTTTAATGTTATTTATACTATTGAACTTGGTGCATTTTTACTGCATTTATTTGTGCTAACAGCTCATTAAGCATTATTAATCCTGTTTCTTTTGACCTGTCCATTATATCATTCTTTTTATGAATGTGATTTGCATGAAAGATCTCTCTTTTGGCGGCAAGAAACGAAAGGGAAAGTGCTCAAATTGCTTTACGCCCAAAAGTTTCTTGGGGCAGTTCAGGCATTGCCGGAACTGTGCAAATTCAGTGTACTGATCTCTGCACCTCTGGTGGTGATAGGTAAACATTTATTCTGTCTTCCTTTCTAATTACTTCTGAAATTCTGGTATTATGTTTTTGTTTTTGTTTTGTTTTTGTTTTTTTTAACTCCAGTTTCTAAATACTTATAAAAATCTGGTATTATGTTTTTTTTTTTTGAATTTTTACACCACATATGGAACATAGCTTATAATTCTGTGGCAGATTGGTGGTTGGACAATCTGTGACTCTGCGGCGTGTGCTACCTATCTTAGGTGTGCCTGATGCTCTTGTACCTCTTGATCTACCAGTCTGTCAGATTAACCTACCTCCTGGGTACTGTTATGCATAAAGAAATTGATTTTTTTAGAAGCATTGATGCACAGGTGATGTATTATTTCAAATTGTTTCTCTTTCTCCATTAGCAATGCTTCCACTTTCATTGCTGCAGAGAAACAACATCTATCTGGCTCTCAGTTGATGTCCCTGCTGGACAACCACCTGGTCAATATGAAGGGCAAATTTCCATTACTGCTGTGAGGGCAGATGCAGAGTGAGAAGCTATCTATCCTGCTCACTTAGATATCCTCCTATTAAATGGCAGTTGCTATTTTGTATGCCTTTCTAGTGAATTTCTTTTTCAATCATGTGCAACGATCTCTATTATGCTGCTTATCATTGTACTCATATAACTGGTTAAGTTGGAGATCTTTTTCATTGCAGATCTTTGTCAAATTCTGTAGCTAAAGCTGAGAAGTATCAATTATACAGAGAACTTAAAAACTGCCTTGACATAATTGAAGCGGTGAATGGAAAACCTTTTGAGGAAGTGGTAACTATCTGAACTTAATAATGTAATCTTCTACCTAATAGTATCATACATTTTGATTACTTGTTTATCACATGTAGGTGGAAAGAGCAAGATCTGCTACTTCAACTTTGAGGAGAATTCTTCTGTCACCAATATTCCATGAGTATTACGAGGAAAATGGCTCAAGTGACATGATGGATGAAGATAATTTGACCAGCATATCAGTCCGTTTGAAACTTAGTGTCACTGTCTGGGATTTCGCTCTTCCATCAACACCCTCTCTTCCTGCTGTATTTGGTGTATCCTTCCAATTTTTCTCTTTCCTGTATTAGACTGAATATGTCAGCTTTATAAGACATTATTTCAACATGTTGCATATCTGTATGTATGATCTGGGTTCCACTCATTGCATTGATGCTGGTCGTCAGATGCAAAGGGTGCATACTTTATTTCTTTATTTGGAGGTATGAATGTTGTGAATTGGTTAGGATTGTTACTATTTTCTTGGCTATTGTAAAACCTTTAAGTATCTGTTTGGGAAGACTCCATGGGATCCAGCAGGATGAGAGCCCGGTGTGGTGGGTGCAGGAAGGGATGGAGCTGGAGAGGGAGGGGGAAGGAGAAAGCGAAGTGGTTGCGGGGCCTGATCTCCATGGGATTCCCAACCAGGCCCAAAATCTTAATTTTGAGCCTTGAAGATCATTTCGTTTGCTGGATCCTTGAAATTCAGAGGGTTCTTATCATTTTAATTAAATAAATCTGAATCCATATCACAGTTATTTTGAAATAGAATTCTTGTGCATAAGTGAGAAGTGCATGAATGCGCTGCATACTAGACCCTCTTTGAATTTAGATAACTTGCCATATCTTCTTAATGGACCTCAAATAGAAAAAGGGTGCATATATGATACCCAGCATCTATAGGCTCTTCTCACCTACATTCATGTTTCAAGCATAACTTCTTATAGACTTTTGAAGTGGGAATCCATACCTTAACTGGACTTGTTACTATTTATGTTCATTATGAAAATACGATTTTTTTGTTTAGTGGTCTTCAAATTCTTACCATCTAGCATTTTTGGGCTAGTAGAATATCTTATTTCTTTTTTAGATATTTACAGAAAACAGAGATAGTGACATTTGTCTATAGTTGACAATTTATGTGATTTTAATTGTATTTTAATAGCTTAAAATATAGACAATTTTGGTTCAATTTTTGACTATAAAGTAGATATCTGAAACTGTGATTGAGGATCGCTTTGGTCTGCAACATGGGAGTGAAGACTGGTATGATGCATTGGATCGGCACTTTAAGTGGCTTCTTCAGTACAGAATCAGTCCATATTTTTGCAGATGGGGTGATAGCATGCGAGTGTTAACTTATACTTGCCCCTGGCCAGGTAAATTGGCTTTGTCAATAGAAACCTTGCCTTTAAGGTTAAGTTTGATTGCTTTTTTTTTATTTTTGGGGTTGTGGGGGGGGTGGGGGTGGAATACACTGTTTTTTTCTTGACAAGTGTCGTAGTACTAGCATCTAATCTTCTTTTTCCTTTATTTCTCTTTCTTCATAGCTGATCATCCAAGATCTGATGAATATTATTCAGATTCAAGATTAGCAGCATATGCTGTTCCTTATGCTCCCATTCTTACATGGTATAACAGCAGTTAACTCACATCTAACAATAATTCGTTATGTGGATTGGTTAGTTTAATATGCTACCATTGATCTGTTCACTTGCAACAGTAATGACACGGCAAAAGATTCATTGCGCAAAGAGGTGGGGATCTTGAAGTCGAAGAGCCATTGGCAAAAAGCTTATTTCTACTTATGGGATGAGGTATAAGTATGCTTTGGAAGATTGCCTTGATGCAGTTCATTCTACCAATGCAGCTTAAGTTGCATGATTTTAAATTGAGTCCTGGAAGAATGCAGCAGTCATTTTATTTGTATTTTATTTCTTTTTCAGTAAAGCTGATAGTTATAGGCTTGTTGATAATTATCTTGATATTCCTTTTCCACATATGTTTTCTGCTTTTTTTTAAACTGTCATGCTGTTACTTTCTGATGGTAACACATATTCTTAACTTTTCAGCCTTTGAACTTGGAGCAGTATGATTTGATCCGCAGCATGTCCGGTGAGATACGAGCTTATGCACCTGACGCCCGTGTACTAACCACTTACTATTGTGGTAAGAATTGAAACTGCTTGTTTGCAACTAACTTGCAATAAGAATTGCAAAATTTGTGGTTAAGTAATGTGGTACCATATTCTCTGAAGTGGTAGGAGTATTCAGGTGTCTTAACTTTGATTGAGATATCATCACTTCTTGAAGCATATTGATAACAGAAAATAAACCAATCCTAGTTATGATAGAAGTTACTCCAATAAACAGTAGATAAACAAGGATTTTTCAATAATTACGGCATAGTATGGAGGCAGAACAAGTTCAAAACAGTAAAGAAACCTTTCCCACTATTTATCATGATTAAATGTCAACTTAGAGCACAGATCAATTATATCACCGCATTCTTGGCGAACTTCCTATTTGAATGCTTGATTAGCATTAGGGGTGGCAATTGGGTCGGGTCGGGTATATACGAGTCGGGTCAGAAAAGTCTCAACCTGAACCCGACTTGTTTATTAAACATATTGTAATTTAAAACCTGAATCTAATCCATATAATAAACAGGTAATCCAATCTGACCCGTTTAACCCGTTTATTAAACAGGTAACCTGCTAACCCAACCCGATCTGTTTAACATGTTTAATAATTGAATAACCTGCTTATCCAATGCAACCCGATCCAACCTATTTAATAAATAGATAATCTGTTTACCTAACTTGACTCGACACGACCCTTTCCTTATATTAAATAGGTTAAATGGATTAAACAGGTTAGGCTTAAAAACTTGAACCCGGTCCATTTATTAAATGGATTAAACGGGTCGACCTGTTTACAATCCGAACCCGTTTATCTCAAATCTAAACCTGTTTATGGTGGGTCGAACGCGGATCAGGTTGGCGGGTCGGATCATAAATTGCCACTCGTAATTAGCATGTCAGGGATAGGGATGTAAGCAGGTCTAAGTTGGCAAGATCAATCCCACAGACCTAATAAATTAATTGGCTTCTATTCGGGATTTAGTAATGGGCTTTGATCTCAGTTGAATTTCATAGTGATACATTTTACAATATCTAAATATATTTCAGATATCATTTTCTTTTTTTTAAATTTTCTTGGATAGCTTTGCTTTCATCATAAAACAGTACAATGTTAAAGTGATTAATTTAATTTAGTATGTTCATGTTTGCAATATCATTTCGATGTTTATCACTAAATGGTTCCTATTTAACAAAAAAATGACTGGCTTTTATCTAAAATTCATATTTTAAATCTGGTTGTTTTATCTGAATCCAACAGATGTTATTTATAAATGCAGTTTGTGAGTATGAAGTGTATATGATGATACAGAAGAATTTTTTATGGACATCACAACTGGTATCTCGATTGGTAGGTTTTAGGTACCCCTCTCTCCAAGTGAGTGGTCTTGGTCTCAGGTTCAAGCATGAGAGAGAGAGAGAGAGAGAGAGAGAGCATATATAAAAAAAAATGCAACTTTCTATTCACATTATTTACTAGTCTATCGATTTTGATATGGCCAAGTTTCAAAACCCAACTTGATACCATTTTCTGATGGCCTTGCCTAAATGGCAGGCTATCTACCTCCATTGCAATCTCATATAGGGATAGTACAAAATAATGAAAAGGTCAGTGAACTGTCGTAGAATACTAGTGAAAGCTACCAAACATTTTTTTCCCACAATTTTTGGATGCCAAATCTTCAGGTTTGTCGCATTCAGTTGCAATTTAGGAATAGATAGCCAAAGAGCTGGTAGGGTTGCTCTTAACTCATTGACCATGTTTTCTGTTTCTGATCTGAATCTGTGCTACAACGCATTCCATGGTATTGTCCCAATGATATGCATAACAAAATGCTTGTTGAAGATGGTTCAATTTCTTTTTAAAGGTGGCCATTCTCTGCTTCTATTTCAGTACCTGTGGTTGGAATTTTTCTTCAAGTGAAGCAGTTCTTGGCAAACTTGAAGATCTAAAAAATCAATACGTTTTTCATCAAAAAGATATTCTGTGTGGTTTTGAGTAATTTTAAGCAAAATGCATTCAACTGAGGCCTGATAGATGTTTTTTCCTTTAAGGTTTGCTAGTCTAGTGAAGTCTCCAATTCCACTATCTCCAAAAATGTTGGCATGCTACCAATATTGTTTTTGCAATGATTGGTTATTCAGCATCCAACATGGATGAATAGAATCATGCATTGGGCACCACCTTATAAACCAATGGTTCCACATCACAATTGTTACAAAGCATGGCATAGGATTAATAAAATATTTAACACATCTGTAATTTTCTACATCAAGTACCTAGCATATGCATTCTTTCTTTCTTTCCTTTTTAGTAGATTGATATGTATTCTTTGCTTTCCATCAGAAAAAAAAGGTATGTATTCTTCACTTGGTGAACCACTGCATAGTTTGCAGCTTGTTTAAAATCAATAAACTTGTCTCAGTTTCTTGCTTGTTAATAACCCCAGTTGTTTAATTCTTCCATTCTATACATATGGAATCATAACTTCTGAGTGTAATTTATGTGTCGGTGTATCATGCATGACACCTTGGCAGGATAACATCATCAGAGCCAAAAGATTTTAGTCCTTAATGGCTATTTGAAAATTAAATAATTTTTTTTTTCTGTACCAATTGTACCAGTTCTTTTTGCAACTAAATGAAATATTTAGGCTTGGTATCGTTTCTACTTTTCTTTGTAAAAACCTTTGGAAACAGAAAATCTGTTCTTTTTTTCAGATTTCTTATAAAAGAAAATATGTTTGGTTCCCTCACTCTGTTTTTTAAAATAATAAGAACCCATTCTGAAGTGGGTAAATATAGTATTATAATATTATATATTATTATATTGTAATTATAGTTATATATTATATAATATATGTTTTTAAATTGTTATTATACCATAATAATTATCGTATTATTATATACTATTATAATATTACAATATAATATTATAATATATATTCTTATTATATTATTTAATAATAATTATAATAATTATTATTATGATTATAATATGAATATAATTATATATTACATGAATTATATAATAATATTATATAATTATGCTATATTATTTATAATAATATAAATATGATACTAATATATATAATATAAAATATATTATAGTATTCTATATAGTATTATATATTGTTGTTTGTTATTACATAAGGCAGAAGGGCGGTGTTGAGATTGAGAGGTTGGGCAGGGAGGATGAGGGGTAAAAGTCCACTTTTAAAAAAATTGGAAGCAAAATTTTTTCACTTCCACTGTTTTGAAAATAGTGGAAGTTATTTAAAAAAAGAAAAAGAAATAGGGTAACCAAACATGTTTTCTGCATTGGATTTTGTGTTTCGTTTTTTTTAAAAAAAAAAAAAAAAGATACCAGATGTGGCCTCAGGAAATTGTTTCAGGATTGTTTTTTAAGGGCCTAGCTCTTGAAGAGCTCTTTCAGCTATTATACCCACGTTGCAACTGGATGTCTTCTCATTGGTAATTGGATTTTTGATGTACATCCTGTTTCCTTCAAGCAAATGCTGTTTCAACTTTCTTCCCTTTGTTGATTTCGACCAAGATGAGAAAATGTCATGTTTAGATATCCATTAATGGCCACTTGACATTCATTGTTTTAGGGAAGTGTAAAATATCTAATTTTAGCTCCTCTCAGGCAAGGGAATGGATATTGTCTAGCTGGTGTTCATGTCATTCTCGACAAATTCTAAACCTGGAAACTTTAGGCTCAGGCTGAGCATCCATATGCAAAATCCCAATCTCTAGATTGTTGCCTATTACTTTTTCTAACAAGTAATAATCTAACCTTTTTGTGCCGACTATTTTGTTGGTAGGTCAGTCATTATATTTATTTGACCTATGAAGTTCCTTTGACGTCCTATATGTTCTTTCATCTCAAAATTGTCATAAATGAGAAGGATCTCTTATTGACTTCCACTTGATGTGGTTTGCTGAATTAGTCTTTATTTGATCTGTCTTGTATTCAAACTTGGAGAGTTTTTGCTTGAGCAACGTAAATGCCTGTTTATAGCTTCTTGCAGCTTGATAGATTGTTGAGCTTTCCATCATCCTAGGTTCTTCAAAGCTGAGAGGTTATACTAAAATTGATGTGATCGGTATGACACGGCACCACAGTTTGGACAGGTACGATGGCTGTTGAAATCAAATTGCAGATCCAATTATGAAGAAGAAACATATATAAAAAAAAGAAACATATATGAAAAAAGATAATGAACTCACTATTTAAGTTCAAGAAAGGGGAATAGAAGAATATTTATGAGTAAAAAGAAAAGAATACACTGTTACTAAAACTAGAAGCTGCATCTGCATTTAACATTTTTACATCATGTACTTTGAATAGTAAAAGGTTGACCATAGTATATATCTAAACAGTAAATTGAAACATTATAAAATGAAGTTTTGACCATTTGGCACAAATCTGGATGATTTGTGCATTCTTTTCCTTCTCTGTGTTTTTTATGCCACAGCCACTTGCCAGCATTGGTCTACAGTCTGTCCTATCGATCAAGAAGCTTCCTGCATGCAAAGACTATGATGCATGATTTGGTGGCCGTTGATAGTTTGATTAATTAAAACTGATATGGAGTGCAGTAGCCAAGTAGTTAACTGATTCCTATCTCATCTCAAGGTTATGAACATTTCAAGTTATAAGCTTGAAGCACTGTATTTTTTCTAGTATCCAACTCTTGCTGAATAATAAATGAAAAAAAAAGAATGTTGTAAGTTGGTCATATGAGATGATTGCTTCTGCCAGTTTCATTATGGTGTTTTTGTAGTACACTCTTTAAAGTTTCATTAGAGACCCTTGCAATGACATAAATACCAGAATTGATCAATAATAGATTTTTATATCAGCAGGAATATGGCTCAAACATGGTTGGTCTATACACAAGGGTGTCACTAAGTTGGGTTTGGCCATATCCATAGCCAAATCTGAAATACATTTATTAGATCCAAACCCAACACCATTTGAAACTCTATACACATACCCAATATTGAATCCAACAATTGTCGGGTAGTGGGTAGGGAGTGAGTAATCAACAAGTTATTTTGCCATACTTTGACCATTTTTGAATTATTTGATGCACCTAAAATGCTATCTTATGAACTACCAAACCTAAAATACAAAACTATAAAAAATATAGATAAAAGGGGGCATCTATTCAATTATTACTTTGTTAAGCATCCATACCAAGTGATGTTGTACTGTCCCAAACCACTCGGTTCAGGATGTGCCGAGTTGTACCAGAGGTGGACAGGCAAGGTTTCACCCCTCGGTTCGAGAAATCCAATGAAATTGGAGAGAGGGAGAGAGGCGAACGGAGGACCGAAAGCCTCTGATTCCCTTATTTCGAATGAAACAAGGGTGGGGGCCTTTTTTATTTTCTAGGTTTGAAATAGGGTTTTCAGGATCCCATAGAACTGCTCAATTCAGCTCGTATTGAACTAAACCGGGCTTAAACCGGGTCAGTTCGATTGTGGGAATCATTTTCGGGGCCAAATTGGCAGCAACTATGCAAAACTGGGCCGTCACGGTTGCAGGTTGAATTGGGCGGTTTGGCCTGGCTCCTTTTTTTTCTTTTAAGGTGTCTAGGATTAGATGAGAAGGCCTGAGACTTCTCTTCTTTTCCGATTTGTTTCCGTAGTAAAAAAACAGAAAAATATAAAGATGTCAGGAAATCAAAAATTAATTATAGGAGAGCTTTTTTCTACTTTGTTTTTACAGAAGTTTATAAATATCTTGTCTCGTCCGTATGAACCTTTTGAAGTACTTGATTTTACAAAAAAATCAATAATATCTTAATCTAAATCTACCAAACATGACTGATCTATATCCTGTCCTATTTTTAAGTTGATTTTTATCAAATAAAAATTTGTTTCTTAATTTTTGGGACAACGTTGATGAAGGTCAATACATTTATATGTTCTTGCATTATAGCAGAACTCAAATATCACATTTGAATTATGTTTGATCATTTTTAAAATTTTAAATAACATCTAATGATTCAGATTTCAATATAAATAAATTGTCCCTATGTAATGTATCAACTACCTGCCAAAATTTTGGCTGCTGAACTTTTAAACCATGTTGAATTTTACCCAAATTTTCACACATCCAGACATTGGCTGTGCACTTTTTTTATGACCAAATTTTTATCCATTCTATTTTATATTTAAACCTAATTATACCCGAACATTCACTTTACCATATTTTTGCCGTATGTCAGATGACTGTCGTCTGGAAAGAGAAATGACAGTTTGATAGATTCAACAAAGAACAGATCTCATAATTTCAGGCTACTAACACCTAAGATTGTGAATATTGATGTCTGAAAATTTATGAGCTCTCTAGATGATTATATTATAAATTTTACTAGCAATTATTTTGGTTTCTGCCTTTTTTATAAGTATATTCAAACTTCTTGTTGGGCGATGACTGATGAAATAGATATCTCACTTTATTCCTAGAAGAGATGAAGAAGATGGAAAATGAAGAGAGGAGTGGATAAATTTTGGCAAAATATTTATGATTAACTCAACCTATGTCTATTATTCTCCATAAAAGGATCTGGAATCTGGTAGTTACTGATCGTAAATGAAATTGTTCCTTCACACTTAAATTTATCTGCATGTGTGTTTATTCTCAGCATATGAATCAACGGAATCAAATAGTTACTGCACACAAGAGAAATAGTATTTATTTATTTAAATTTTCTTGGGTGTGTGTAATGGCTTTCTTATATACTTTTTGCATATGTTTTATTAGTTTCTGTGATCAGTTTTCACTCCAATGATTTTTCTGAAGTTTCATCCCATATCCGTTCCAACATTTCAGGAATTTCTCATAAATAATATGTAATCTTTGTGATAATAAAAACCTTGCAGAATTAAATGAGGGCAATAACTTAGGTTGCTCCTTTTCCCTTTTTTTTTTCCTAATGCCATTTTTTTTTTGGTATGTGCTTGTTGATTTTAATATAGTTGCTTAAAATGTTTTATCCTTCCTAAAACTTGAGGATACTCCATATCATTATTCATCAGAAAATACATCTTTGTATTAATGCCATTTCTTTATGATTGCTTTTGATGTAGGTCCTAGTGATGCACATCTTGGTTCCAGTACTTTTGAGGCCTTTGTCAAAGTTCCAAACCTGTTACGTCCTCATACCCAAATATTTTGCACAAGGTATCTGTCTTGGATCTTACCCCTTTTTTCCCCTCTTTGTAGTAATTTTTCCCCTCTTTGTAGTAATTTTTCCCCTCTTTGTAGTAATTTCTTGAAAACCTTGTCCATGGCCATGTTAACACGTATCTTTTCTAATGACACAGTGAAATGCTTTTGGCTGAAGTGTCTTGCCCCTATTAGTCATTTAACTTTTGGATTGATCAGAAGGAACAACCACAAAATAAATTATCATAACAATAACCTTCAACTACAGGGAAAAATATTTCTCTCCCTCCCAATGATGTTGGACCCTTCTCTATGTCTACTAATGATGCTTGAGCTTGATATAAATCTATGTCATATAGTGATTGTATATTTTTTTTGAGCCTGACTTTCTAGATAGAAATTTTCCAAACTTTCGTACGCTAGGCACTTGCTATTCATAGAAGAGCAATGGACCACCTGCTTTTTTTTCCATTCTGAACCATTATCGAAGCATGGTAAACTAAATATTGCATGGAAGTGCAACTTGAAGTGGTAAGTCCCTATTGATTTTTTAGAGGGCTTTTCAGATATTATGATATTTTGGGATAAAATGTTCAAGTTGACTAAACCATGCATCAAAGCTTTGGAAAAATCAAACTCTAATCATGAACAACAAAATGTTAATGATGTTTGGTTATTTTCTTTAGTATTAGCAGCTTTGGTGCTTGTAAGTCACCTGCATATACAAGTATATTATGTTAAAAAAAAGGAACAACAACAATTGTCAGTAGCCCTTGCAAAATAATTGTCTTGGGAAACAATATTCAGTATGTATTTGAAGCCACTTAAATAGAACATAATCTACAGCTTGACTAGTTGCCTTGCATTCTAGTTTGACTTGACTTGTTAAAGTATTTTATAGTATTTTTTTTGTTTTAACAAAGAAACCAGTAGATTTGGCGTATTGATGAAATAAGGTTTCTTTTTCATGCTTTGATTAGTTTTTTTTGAATTCGTTATCAAATCTCATACAATCTTTAAATGGAATGTTTAAACCATTCTAGCAGTATTGGTATCTATTTGAAAATAATTAATAAATATAATTTTTTTAAAAAAGCAAAATTTTGTAGAATGCAAATTAAACATATTTGACATCAGGTTAGAACATGAGATGTTTTTAGGTTTGTGGTTTCAACGTTTTTAGATTAAAAGTATTTATTTTAGAAAGTTAATCAAAACCAAGGAAATTCTTAAAAATAATAAAACATAATTTTAAAACATATTGCTTAAGAACATTGTAAAAAAGAATTAAAACAATTTAAAAACATATTTATTTGATTTTGTATTATAGTATTACTACTTGTTGACAATCTAATACATAAAATAATGAATGTATGATGCATGCGCGCTCGCCTGCGCACACACGCTCATCCATATATCTATATCTATATATATAAAAGAACAACTGAGGTTTTGATTTCCAAAGTAAATTAAAAGAAATTCTTCATCAAAGTTGTTTATATTGTTATACATAGGATATAGGAAATCATGTTGAAATTTAAGAAAATTCCATCCAATTCTCAATTTTATTAAAAAATATTGCTACAGGCCAACCTATCCCCCATGAGCAATATCCTCCTCTCAACTTATGTAAATTAAGAGAATAATCCAACATAAGGCCAAGGGGTTTGGTGGTTGATTTTATGCAAATTATTTTCATTTAACTTGAATAAAAAAAGTTTTTGGGAGTATTATCACTGAAATCTTTTATTTAGTTCCTTGGTTGCTGGCATAAGGGTTCCAAGGGTTTGACTAAAAGACAACTAGATGGTTAAGATGGGTGAAGTGACGAAGCGGAGGGAAGTAGAGGAGTAGGTGGAGGTGGACAAAGCAAAGGGGTTGATGGAGGGAAAGGTAAGAGGGAAGGTGATTGTGAAGGGGGGGGGGGGGGAGGTAGAGTAGAGGATGAAAGAAAGAAGAGGTTATTGGGGGAGAGAAGGGGAGATCGAGGAGGTGATGATGAGATGGAAGTCTTTTTTTTCTTTTTTGATTTGGGAGTGTTAGCAAAGGATGAAGGTTAGAAATATTTTTAAGGGCCTGTTTGGAAAGGATAGGATTGGACAATCTTATAGATAAAAATTCTATTTTATTTCCTGGATATTTAGATGATTTAATTGTAGGATAAAAATGCAATCGGAAATGAGTAATTCCATAGGAAAAAAATAATGATCTTAGAAGGTCATTACTTTCTCCCATGATTATTGGGCTTCCTTGGCATCTGCCCCTACCTGCTTTGCCAGCACCGCCTCCCGCTGTTGCCCTCTTTGCCTCCATGTGGCCCTCTCTGCTTCCCTTCCCTTTGTCCGATGGTGGGTCCCCTCAACCCCCCAAGCAGGCTCAAGTCGATGCGGCGCCTCGATGGGTCAACCAGAAAGCCAAGGCCTTGGGCTCGAAGAAGTTCCATGGCTTCATGGTGGAGCTCTTCAAGGATGCCATCCTTACCAGTGTTGGTGCGGCGGTCCTTCATTGTGTTTCGATCGGTGTTATGGGGATCGCCGCCATCAGGATGGTGATGCATGCAAGGGCAGAGGTTGTCAAGAGGGTGATGGGGGTTTACATTGTTGGGAGGGTGATAGGGATTTAAGCCTATGGGCTAGGGAGGGTGATGGGGGTTTAGTGCAAAAGAATTAAATTTGGCCTTTATTATTTTGAAGTCATGCTTATGTATTATATAATTTATATTTTGGTATCAGATATATTCTCTCTCTTATTTGCTATTGCTTCAAAACATTAAAATGAAGCAAAGTAAAAAATTATTATTAAAATAGATTTGCACATTATTAATAAATCAACTTTATGGAATTGCTTGCTCGATTGCTCTTGATGAGACTTGTTTTGAAAAAAACTGATCAAGTTATGTACCCACAAAAAAAAAATCAAGTTCAACTTGCGAATTCATGTTTCATTATTTTTCCATGGAAATTATTTTACAAAATAATTTTTTATGTATCTTTTAGTAAAATACACAATCATACACTACTCTGTAATCATAGAGTGAAGATTGGGTTGTTTTTATTATGCTGTTGCCAAGGACCAACATGATATGTCTACTTTGTGATATTGCTGATTCTAATGTTAGGCAGACCTTTTTAGCCATCAAGTTAAGGCTCATAATGGGGGAGGGGGCATGGGTGAGGAGAAGTCGTCCTTATCATGGAAGAAGATGATGGACTTAATAAAGATGATACTTGTTAGAAGTTATTAGTTAAGTGTGCATGTGATCATTTTATCCTTACTATATTTAGATGGAATGTCTAATAGGGTTATTTGTATAACTTGTCATCCTCCTGATTAATATAAGTAAGATAGTCCATGTGTGGTCTAAATAACTCTTCCACACTTTCAACATGGTATCGGAGCAACTCTAAGTGCTCTCTCTTTCGTCTCAGACCTTTCGAGAATTTTTATCTTACATGGCATGACCTTTCGAGAATAAGATAGTCCAAGGATCAAATCACTGGGGAATTCCTCCCCCAGTTCTTCACCGCAATTGAAATCCAACTCTTGTTCTCACCATCAGGATTTGACTCTTGTTCTCCATCGCAGTTGAAATTTTTGTGTTTTATTGCTCGACGAAGACCCTTGGCTGTTGTTCTAGTGTTGAGATCCCCTCTGAGCCCTTTGATGCTCGCTGGTCGAGACCCCTTAAGGCCCGTTGTTTCTCCCCTCCACCTAAGGCTTCCGAGCTTGGCCCCTCACGATCGCGCTCCCTCCAGTTGTCGTGAGTCATGATCTCCTTTTTCTCCTCTCTCGGTGAAGAAATTACTCGAAAGAGATGATTGACGAGAAAATCTGGGGACTGAGAGTGCATACCCAAAAAAAGAACTAGGGTTCAAGATCCCCCACCTCCGGTCGATCGTCGTCGTCCTTGTCTCATTGCGGATGCCTGCCTCGAGCTCTTGTTTTCCACGCCCTTCCTCTTCATGGATTGCGACGATCCTGTGTTGGATTTCAAAGCCGATCGCGACTGCGGCTCTCGTCTTCCGACAACGTCTGAGCCCTCTTGCCTCCCATTTGCTAGGATCCCCATCAAGCACCGCTGGAATCCTTGCACCAGATCAGGAATAGGGTAACCAAAGCACTGCTCCATCGCACCCTGTTTGAGGTCTAATCCTTTTACTCTGACATTCTCCAATTTTCCTCTCTTTTCTTGTTGTAATCCATCACCTTCTTTATCCCTTATCAATAATTTTATTTTTTGGTTGCTGTTTGGGCTGATTTCTCCTTGATTTTTGTGTATTTTGGAGTTTTTTTATTGCATCTTGTCTACTGCTCCTATATTACTTTATAATGGATTGCAAACATTCTTCTATTTCAACGTCTAATCAAGTCCTCAAAAACTTGATTAGTAACACTGTCAGGTTAAATGGTACCAATTATTTTATCTGGGCTCAATCTTTTAAGATTTTTTTAGATGCTCAATAAAAACTTAAGCATATCATGTCAGGATCACTAGCTATTAATGATCCTTATAAAGGATGGCTCATCGATGACTATTGTGTACATGCATGGCTGATTAATATTATGGAGATCTATATTTTTTCTGGTGTCGTTTTTTGACTCTGCCAAACAAATATGGGATTCTTCACGTGATTTGTATGGTAACTAGAAGAATATCTCGAGTTTTTGAACTTTATTAGAAGTTATTTTCATTGACTCAAAGTGATAAAACAATTACTGATTACCATGCGGAGCTCCATTCAGTTGAAGAACTTGATATTCATTAGCCTCTTATTAGGGATATATAGCAACTAAAGGAGTATCATGAAAGCTTATTTAGCTATTGCAAAGTTTCTATCTAGTTTACCTCCAGAATTGGCCAATCAAATGCGTGGCTTTATCCTTGGTGCTGACTCAGTTTTATCTCTGTCTTCAACTTTTAACTGAGCACTCCTCTTGAGGCTGTGGCCTTCACTATAAGCACTTGTGGTCGTGGTCATGGTCGTGGATGTGATTTCGGGCATGACCATGGTGGTGGTCGGTCTTCCTCTGATAAAGATCTGCGCACGTGCTTTCATTATGAATGCAACAATCATACTATAGATCATTGCTGAGAGAAGTATGGTAAGTCGGATTGGGCTCAGTTGGCCTCGATTACTGGGATTGATTCTTCTACACCGAATAGTGTTACCTCTTCTAGGTTTGTCTAGATTTTCCAGGCTGAGTATGAGCATTACCTCCAGTCTTAAGGGGTGGCGTCTACTTCTACTGCTACTCATGCAGTTGCTTCAGGTACTAGTGCATTTGTTGCTCCCTTTGGTAGCCCATAAATTTTAGATTCAGGAGCCTCCAACCATATGATAGGTATAAAATTTTAGTTCTCTTTTCGGGCACTATCTATATCCCGTTTGTTACTATTGCTGATAGCTTCCATTGTCTTGTCAAGGAAACCAGAACTGTTTCGGTTTCATCCACTCTTTTTTTAATACTTTTTATATTCTTAATTTTTTTGTTAGTCTTCTATCCATTGGCCAGCTTATTAAATCCCATAATTGTTTCGTAACTTTCTTTTCTACTTATTGTATTTTTCAGGATATGCAAACTGGGAAGAGGATTGGTTTGGACTGTGAGTGTGGTGGATTATACTTTCTAGGTGATGAGTCTATATCCAATGGCTTGGCAGTGCTTCCCTCTGAGTCTCTTCTCTAGCACTACTGGTTAGGTCGTCCCTCTCTTCGAAATTTACGAGTCATCTTGTTCCAGTCCTCAATGTCATCATTTAAGTGTGAATTGTATCAAATGGGCAAACATCATCTAGCTTCCTTTTTGGCTCGCCAAATTCTATGTAGTTCTCCTTTTAAATTAATACATTCTGATATTTACGGTCTTTTTCATGTTCTGTCAGTTTAAGGATTTCATTATTTTATTATTTTTATTGATGATTGTACTTGTATCACGTGGGTCTATATTGTTGAAAGGCCGAGGTCAAGTTTCTAATATTATTTAGACATTCTTTAATATAATAAAAAATCAGTTTTCTATCAGTATTCGCATCCTGCCCACTAATAGTCCTAGAATTTGTTCAAAAAGACCTATTTTTTGTGATCATTATGGCATTGTACATCAAACTATTTGCCCTTACATATCCCAATAAAACAGTATCGCTGAACAAAAACATCATCACTTGCTCGATGTAGCTCGTATACTTATGGTTCAAATATAAACACCAACATATCTGTGGGCCGATGCTGTTCTTACTGCATGTCATCTTACCAACCATTTACCATCTTCTGTCTTTCATGGTGACCTCATTTATCGTTTGTATCTATATAAACCTGTATTTTCACTTCCTCTTAAAATCTTTGGGTGTTTGTTTTGTCCATAATCTTACTTTCATTAATGATAAAATATCTTCTAAGCCTGTTAAATATATTTTTGTTGGTTACTCCAACACTTAAAAGGGATACGGTGCTTTGATCCATCCTTGGCGGTACTACATCACTGTTGATGTCACCTTTTTTGAGTTCATATCCTATTTCTTATCATTGTTTACCATTTTTGAGTCCACATCCTATTTCTTCTGAATCTGACCTGGTCATTCTTTTTATTCCACTGCCTTTTATTTGTTTTCCTACTATCCATCCTGTTTCTCCTGCCAAACCATTGCAGGTATATTCGTGCCAGAAAGTCACTCCTGTCTCACCTTCAATCTTACCTGATTCGACTCTCCCAGCTGCAGCTCTTAGTCATTAGCCCCATTCTTCCTCTCTACTTGCTGATCTTGATATCCCGATTGCTCTCAGAAAAGGTAAACGCTCTACACCTCACCCTATTGTTAATTGTCTTGTAGTCATCTTCATCTCTTGTTTCGTCAATTTGCTCTTTTTTTGGCTTCTATTTCTATTTCCAAGGACTATTATAAAACACTTCACCACACTGGAAGGCTACCATGGATGAGAAGATGACGGCGGGTGTATACTGTTAAGTATAACCCAGATGGTTTTTGTTGATCGCTATAAAGCTCGTCCGGTGGTAAAAGGGTAAATCCAAACCAACAGTGTTGATTATTTTGAGACCTTTTTTCCCGTTGTACTCTTGAACTCTATCTGGGTCATCTTGTCTATTGCTATTAATCAGGGGTGGTTTGTGTCAACTAGATATGAAAAATGCCTTTCTATATAGTGATCTAGATGAGGAGGTATATATAGAGCAACCTCCTAGGTATGCTGCTCAGGGAAGAGATAGTGTGCAAACTTAGAAAGATGGTCTATGGCCTGAAGCAGAGTCCATGTACATGTTTTGACAAGCTGAGTAAGGTGATGTTTAATGCAGGCTTCACTAGATATAATTCTGACCATTCTATTTTTGTACGTAACAATATTACTGGAACTATTATCTAGCAGTATATGTTGATAATATTCTATTAACAGGTAGTGATAAAGCAGGAGTGGAAGAAACTAAGATTTTTCTTAAACATCATTTTGTTACAAAAGATATAGGGAGACCTATGTATTTTTTAGGCATTGAGTTAGCTTGTGGAAAATAAGGTATTGTCCTATCTTAGAGGAAGTATATACTTGATCTTCTAAAATAAAGTGGATTTCTTGGATATAAACCTGAAAAAATATCTATGGTGTAGAATGTGAATTTATGGGATGAGGAGTCGGAGGAATTTTTTGATATTAATAGATATAAGACTTGTTGGGAAATTAATTTATCTTGTTACGAGACCTGATATCACATTTGCATTGACCTCATTAGTCAGTTTATGCAAAAACCTAGATAGGTACATTGGAAAGCTGCTTTAAGGATACTTGCTTATGTGAAGGGAGCACCAAGCAAGGGATTATTGTATAAAAGTCATGGTCACTTATATATTGAGGCGTATTTAGACTTGGGATATACTAATGATAGGAGTGATCGAAAATCTACTTCTGGTTATCCTACTTATGTAGGAGAAACTTGGTAACCTGGCGAAGTAAGAAATAGAGTGTTATATCTAGGTCAAGTGCTGAAGCAAAGTACAGGGTATGATTCACTGCGTGTGAATTGATGTGGTTGAAGTTCTTAATGGCTAAAATTGGAATTTTTGTAACAGGTTCTATGCCTATGTATTATGATAACCAAGCGGCTATTTACATAGCTCGTAATCTAGCATTTCATGAAAGGACTAAATATGTCGAGATAGACTATTACTTTGTAAGAGATGCTATGATGAAAGGTATTATATGTATTCCATTCACTCTTGCCAAGCAGTGCACTTATGTCTTTACCAAAGTTGTCTGTGGATGTATGAGTCTATATGTAACAAGCTGGGCATGTTTGATGTATATGCTCCAACTTGAGGAGTGTTAGAAGTTATTAGTTTAGTATATAGGTTAAGGTTCCCAGTACCGGTATCGAGACCCATACCGGTACGGTACCGACACCATACCATATCGATACATGGTATAGTGGGTGTGCCAATTTTCTTTTTTGTTAATGGATTTTAGGTTATTTTTTTAGGGTTCAGGGCCTTAGGATTTAGTGTTTAGACCTTTAGGATTTAGGATTTAAAAAATACTAATACATTAATTCTAATTAAAATAAGATACAAAATGATAATTAAAGATTATCAATAATTAATGCAAATGAAAGGTAACATATAAATATAATTACATACTAATGCCTAGAATCGGGTAGAGTGTCGATGTCCATAAATATAGGGATCATTTATATACTGTGTAGGAAGATCAGTAAATTTCTCTAGCCATGTAGCATGATATTTTTGTAAGATAATTCCAGGAGGTATGCGTGATGGATCGTAACTCATTACAGATCCCTAGTTGAGGTCTCGACTCTGAAAGGTATCCAGAGATTGATGATATAGCTGTGCAGAGACCCATCCAAATATGGCAGCATCAAAATTAGATCCATAAGATACTCCGGGCTGCATAGGATAATATCACTGGAAGATGTCTCAAATGCACCATATGGATCATATGGATCACAAGTTACCGGTAGCTGCGAGTAAGAGGATCTTGAATATGAGGATGATCCTGATACATCCATGAATCCTACTCCACGTGCAAGAGTTGCAGCTGCATCGTATCCCGAATGATCCCGCGGAGCTCATCGCCTATATGGAATCGTATCATCATGGGTTTACCAGCTAGTGCTTCATGATCTATATCCTGTGTCGCATGGCTAAACCACGACTTTCCAATGAATCGAATATGAATAGGCGGCTATAACTCCTGTCCTTCGGTCCCTCCTTGATCACTAGATCCTTCACTATCTCAAGTACTAGCATCACTCTCTCTGATATCTGAATCTGAATGAACTGAGTATTCCGATGAAGGTACAACTATCTTTTTCTTCTGTCTCTGAATTGAATAGATATCAGGGAGGGACGATGTGCTATATCTGCTGGAGCCTTGTAAGGAATATTGCTTGTTGCCCATTATCTGGCATCCACCCCAGCCTCACTAGCTACAAAACTAGCTGGACGAGGAGGTGATCTTGGTTCATCAAGCTCTGGCTCCTGTTGCTGATTCAAGACCCATCTAATCATTGGATCTTCATCTTCATCAACATATGTACTTGCAGTGGGATCGGAGTATTTCAATTCAACTTTCTTCTGAATGCACTTTAGCTTCAACTTTAAATTATAGTGTACATAAACAAGATCATTGAGGTATTTCTGTTTCAGACAGTTCCTTTGCTTGGAATGGATAAGGCCAAATATAAATCAGTTGCGCTCACATCTACTGAATGACACCATCTGCAAGAGGATCTTGACTGCAAGAACTTTTAGATTTTTTGTAGATTATCCAAAATGCATCCACCACTCAGTTATAAAAGATATTAAATCATTTAGAATTTTAGATTCAGCAAAATAAAAAAATCAATGTAAATCTAATATTATTAGACTTATTGCTTAGTAGTATCTACTAGTATTCATCTTTGATTTACTTGTGATCGCTACAGTGGATCCAAAAGAATCTGTGCAATTTCTAAAAATTTCGTTTGCAAAAAATAGTTTTGTTATCATATGTTACTTGTTAAAATTAGTACTATTAAAAATCACTCAACAATTTCAACCTTACTTCTTCTAGGCATATAGCAGCGATATCTAAATCGGGCTCCATCTTGTAGATAATATCGCATAGGACAGACATAAGCTCTTCAACCATGGCAATGTTCGGTATGGAATATTGGAATCTTGAATTCAGATAGTAAGTCGTACATATATTTTAAGAATTAGTTAAGCATACTTATACAAATCTATTTTAATTTAAATTTTTAGGAATCTCATAAATTACTACGTACATGCTATATGCAAATCTGAGCTCATTTGATAACTCCACCATCCATCAATGATCTGGATATACTCAGTGGCATGTGATGGATCCGTCTTTTGGATTTTTTCTGTCCTCTGCATCATGTAATACAGGAAACCCATCCGAGCATACCTCTCAGAGTCCACGGTCCGAAGTTTCTCATATAGAGGCTTGATATCCTTCACTATCCTCTCAGCCCGCTGCTAGAATGTCTGTCTCGTCACTAAATTTTCGACATTGCTCCTCTCAATATTTGTCCTGATATATCTGCTCTGTTGCTATTCCTGACTGATAAATATCTGATGTAGCTCTACTTTCTTGACAAGAATATCAAGTGCTATGTAATTAGTAGCAAGACCCTTGGTTTTAATATTTCGTTCCCTGTGAAGCTCCTTATCAATGATAAGATCCATGTATGGTTATATATGAATCTAGTGATCGTCTGTGCTAGCTTAATTATTTTCTGTATCCCGCGAATTTTTTCAATATCCATCAACATGAGGTCTATACAATGTGTAACACGAGATTCAGAAAATATACGGTCGTCACTGTATCAAGATCTGCGATGTGGTCCTGTACTGTGGTCCATTTTCTATGATAACCTGCACGACATTATGTTCTCCCACCTGATCAATCATCTTCTCTATTAATCTAAGGATATAACTGCTATCGTGCACCTGATTTGAAGCATCAATAGACTTCTGAAAAAAATTTCCATCACAATTATCAAGAAGTTGATGCTTTGTCTAGTAGGATTAGTCCAACTATTACACATCACAGTCAACCCATACATGGGCACTTGCTCTGATATGAGGTAATCTAATTTTCTAGCTCCTTATTACCATCCAGAAGCTGACCATAAATATCTTTCGATCCTAAAGGATCTACACTTGCACTACCAGCCTATATAGATGAAATAGCAGAGCGATAATATGGATTGTCTGTTGCGTACGCTAGGATATAACTGAAATGAAATCAGGATCCGATGGCCCGTCACATCCTTCTTTTTATCTTTTTTAAGTATGGTGTCAATCATTTGTTGCTTGGAATCTTTGTTAGGAAGGGCATGTGGATCGACATCATGGATAATGCTTCCTGCTGGAATGTCTTTAGAGGACTTCTTTCTACTATCAAATGCTTCCAACATGGATGCAATACGGCTGGTGTCTTTCCTGACGGGCTCTAACTGAGATCCTCCTAAACTGTCTCAGACTCTCCTGCAACACTAACAGAGCCGGATCCCGATCCCGATTCAAAAGTTGATTATCCAAATCGTTTTTTATGCCTGGCCGTCTTCTCTACCTGCCTCTGCTCATATAAGCTTGCCTGAATGGCAGCCTCCATATGTGCCTCATCAGAAGGAACAGATGCTCTCTCTGACTTCCTGGAGTAATAAGAAGATGGTTCTGTGGCTTTGCGGTCCACCTCTGCCTTCTTCTTTGATACTTTTTCTTTCCAGCTTTGAAATTAGTAAAATGCTTCTTCATCAATTGACGGACCTCCTGTGGACATTATTGGCATGCAGATACATCAGAATAGCCGCCAGCCAAGTGCTGCTTCAACCTTGTTACCTCTTCATCTTTGAAATCTATATTGCACCATTTACATTTCCATTGAAGCTGATCCGAGAGCATTTCTCCATGCAACCAACCAGTATCACGCTCCGAATCCTTCTTTCTCTTCGATGGTTCCATACATGAATATTTAAATTGCACATAAGGTCAATAATTATGTATATTAACTAATACTTTGTTAACCTAATTTTTTAAAATTTTTTAAATTTTTTGAATTTAAAAAATATGAAAAACAAAAATGTTATAAAAAAAATTGATTTTAGATTCATGTAGGATCCGATTATGAATGCTACATATATTTTTTTTAAGACCCTCAAAATGTATTAAAGGATACTTTTTCTTCAATTTAAGATCTAAAGTACTATTCATAAGACGCATCAAAACTTGGATAAATCGATATGAAATTTATAGTGAGAGTAGCTTACGAGCCCCATAATAATAATATATAATTATAGTTTTTTATTAATTATTTTTTTATTATTTTTTATCCAAAATTAATTTTTAATTTAAAAAATTATATACTTAATAAAAAATCAAAATCTTAGTATCATTGTGTAGATCTATCCTAGATCTACCATATACTCTAAAATCATGCCCAATAAAAAAATTTGACAACATTTCTCCTTAATTTTCTAATTTTCATGAATTTCAACAAAAAAAGAGGGGAGAGGGAAATAGGGAAAAAGGATGCTCTACATACCTTGAATCTATCTTGCTGTTCAATTTCTGGATCTCTGATTGCCTTGAAATGGAGGAAAAAAAGGTTTTTTCTCCTCCATTGAAACTCCCCGCAACAAAAAAAAGAGACAGAGAGCTCTCTGAGCTCTCTTTTCTTATTAAAACACCCCCCCCCCACTGTATACTATAGTGCCAAACAGGAAAATAAAAAAAAAAAGGGTACAAACCAGTTCAAACCTCACGAACCGACCGGTTCAGGACTGGTTCCGACCGGTTCAGGACCAGTTCGGGCCGGTTTATTTTTTTAATTTGAAAAATGATGAGAACTGTTTTATATGGCTGAACTGTGTCGGTCGGCCATTGGTCCGGTTCAGTACGCCCCGAACCGGTCGGTATGGCATTGTTCGGCGATTCTTGGTATGGGTGACTATTTTATCTTTGTTATATTTAGATGGAATGCCTAATAGGGGCATTTGTGTAACTTGCCTTCTTTCTAATTAATATAAATAAGATAGTCTTTGTGGGGGCTAAATAACTCTTCCACACTTTCAACAGTATCGAAGGAGATGAGGTAGATCAGGGAGGTGAGGCCAATGTCATGGAGCGGTGTCAACGAGCAAATCTTCTTGTACCACTACTGCATCAGGAAGACGAGGGAGGTAGCAAAGAGGGCAGAGAAGAGATTCGTGTGCCGAATAAGGAGCAAGAGGGTTTTCGATGCCTGGACCTAGGCAATGCCACCAATGGAGGTGGTCTTTATCGGGTTAGTGGTGGTGACTGTGGTAGTGCTCTTAGTGAATCTCTGGTGGACATCCATTAGGAAGGCGAAGAGGGGAGCAAGAGAGGCGCAGCAATGCACTGCACCACATTGGGTCCTTGGAATGTAGAGAGCCAAGGGATGGGCTGGGTGTTTAATAGGTGGAATTTGGATTGGAAGGTTATGGTCACCACCGGTGGATATAAATTATGTTTCCGTGCTGTTATTAATAGCTAAGTAAAAAATAATATCTATGTTGAAAAGCTAGGGGAGTTTGGATACTTGAATTTTGGATTGCAATGCAAAGGGAAGTTTGGACATTTGAAATTTAATTTTAAATTTAAAAAATACACAAAGATATATTAACTTTTCTTGATATGAATTATTTTATAATTTTACTGATAAATATGATATTTTGATGACGATGAGTTTATTATTTTAATAAAATATAGGATAGAGAGGAAAAAGGAAGGAGGAAATGGAAGAAAATCCTAATTTATTATTCAAATATAGGATAGAATTATTTACATAAGATTTTTTCTTAAATAGGATTTGATGTATAATTTTGTTGGATCAAATCCTTTATTATATCATGGTATTTATCCTAAATTTTAAAATCTTAGACATCTAAACAGTCCCTAAAGAATTTTTTTTGCATGTTAGACCCAAGCTTATACATTATTATTATTTTTTTTGATAGAAAAAAGGGTAGGGGGTATTATCCCGGTGTAGCTTTCCATTCTGGCCCCCAACCTGCTAGGCCGTTGTTCGATTCGGGCTGTAAATTTTTGCGTACCCTCCCCACCAATCGGTGAGTACGTCTGCCTAACCCCACTATACTTTATTTTCATACTAACTTAATCCAACCCAACAAAGATAAGTATATTTTGCTCCGATAATATCCTAGGTTAAGATTATCAACTGATCATCGAATAACTGTTATTTAAGTGCCACAATGGATTTGTAAATATCATGACTAAATTACCCTTCCATTCTTCCTCTCGTCCTTCCTCCACTACAACCCAACAATGCTCCACTGCAATAGGGACCACCCAACATTGTCATCACCTCCTCCTGGCCGTCCCCTTCTTCCTCCTTTTCCTCTACTTCTATGGCAAGTCAAGGATTGCCCACCACCATTGCCCTTGTCATTGCCACTATCCCCACCTCCCTGCTCTTCCCTTCTTCCTCAACTTTTTTTGTTAAGCTAGTTACATCCATAGGAGCTGCCCCCACCATCACGGCTACTCCTCCCTCCCTCCCTCCCTCTTTTGGTCTTCCTTCTCTTACTCTACCTTGATGATGGCCACCACCATGGGGGTCGCTTCCACCATCATCAATGTCCCCTTCCCACGCTCTGCTATCGTTCCTCCTTGTCTTGTTCTACCTCTGATAAGCCAAACAATGCTCCACTACCATGGGGACCGCCCTCACCATCATTGCAGCCCTCTCCGTGCTGTCCTCTCTTCCCCCTCTCATTGGTCCTCTTCCTCCATGATCAGCTAGCAATGCCCCACCGTTGGAGGGGCCACCTCTAACATCATTGTTGCCTCTCCTCCCTGCCCTCCTCTCCCTCCACTTCCTACCTCCACAACGTGCTGATGATGCCCATAATTGATATGGCCCTTTCCTCACTACTCCTTCAACCTCCTTCCGGTTCTTTTTCCTCTACCTTTGGGACAAGCTGATGGCACCCACCATTGTAGAGGCTGCCCCACCATCGCCGCCTCCCAATCCTGTCTTCCTCCGCTTCCCTACCTTCTTCCTATCTTCTTATGTGTCTTAGAGGAAGTTAACTAGCAGATAGAGTTATTTTTTTCGTAGTTACTTTGAACATGGACCACGATTAATTAGGGGAACAAGGGTATTGTTGGTGATAAAGCATAGGCTTATTTGGGTTAATTTGTAAGTATGTGTAAGAGGGGATTTAATATGTAATAAGAAAATGTGTAATATGCAAAAAAATCATTCAGTAAATTGATTTTGGGAAAAACATGAGTCCCAGGTATCTCATGTTATATAAAATAGGTTCTATGTGATACTTGGTTTATCTGAACATGGTTCGACATCTTATGTACCATGAGTTAACAAAACATGATAAAATCACATTTTACAAAATCTTCTTGTTTAATTAGATGTTGCAGTTGATTGTTCTTAACTAGATTTCTCAACAATCCAATTTCCTTCCATGGTATGATATGGGAAATTGTTGATTTACAGTAGTATCCACTGATTCATTGGCAGAAGAAGCTCTTTCAAAAACAGGAATCAAAATATTGGTTGTCACAATCCTCTAGTTAGTCATCAACTACAAAGCTGGCAACTAGCAAGAAACTCAACCTCTGTCATACCTTCGGCTCAGTTTATTAACAAAACTTACTCAACTTTCTCCTATTAACAAATAACTGTAAGAGGCCTTGCATATGCCAATCATGACTGAAATCAACAAACTTGACTTGTTTTTCCTAAATCCAATTGAAATCCTAAGCTTGGCTTGTTTTGGGGATCAAAATCAGCCAAAGCATCTTGGTCAATATTGTTTGTAACTTTGACCCTCAGTATTAGGGCTCTAACACTTAAGAGTCTGTAACTTGGAACTCTTAGTAGCAGAACAACACTAAGGGCAATGCACCTGCTTCGGGAGCTTGTTGAAAACTTTTCTCTGCACCTGCTTCCAAAGCTTTTCCTTATTCATTTTTTTAAACTAATCTGCTTCACTGTATCTGCACTGAATCCTCTCCGGCACCTGCTACTTTAGGTAAATAAGTTGAAACCACAATTTGGTTGATGCATGATGAAATTTTGCATATTGTATTAAGATCCAAGGCACCTTGCTCAGGTAAGAACATTGATTTGTTTACAATAACATAATGAATTTATCACTAACTTTTTGTAGTGAGTGGGTTCTTGGCAATCGAGAGGACTTGGTAAAGGATATTATTGCTGAATTACAGCCAGATAATGGTGAGGTGAGGATATATGCAATTTGGTCTTTGTTTGTTGCCATGTTTGATTATCATATTTTGTTGTTTTATGACCTGGAACATTGTTCTCTTTTTGTTTAATTAGGTTCCAGGCTTTCTTGTATGCTTTCTTTTTTTGTTGCTGGTTTGACCAACATTAAATCTTGATGCTATAGAGGCATTAATGTCCATTATGTTGAGTTCCTCTTTCATACTTGGAGCATCTTTCCTTATGGTAGGTTATCTTTTCATCACAATTTATTTGAATGAATAAACAAGGAGGTCAAAGAAAACGTGTTGATTAAAAAAATATATAGTTATTGAGATTTGTTAAGTTGTTTGGTGGTTATTATACTTGAGATATATAATATTTAACAAAATGAATTCCAAACAAAATTTTAGCCATGGCATCAGCACCTCAATGTTTATCTTAGTGATTTGCTAATCAAAATCTAACAACTAGATAATTAATTAAAAGGGCAAAGAATCATTTAAATCAATGATTTCTAGGTCAGAAGTCCAACAAAAATCAGAATGGGAGTCTGATGTGATGCTTTGAGAACTATTTTAGGTTATTAAGATTTCATTTCCTTTTGTCAATATGTCACTAACCCAAGGAACTTCCTAAGCAAAAAATCATGAATTATCTGAATTTCAGGCTGCATGATGCATGTGTCTAGGTTGGCTTCAGAATGTGTGGATGTTAAGCAATTAAAATGTTGACACTTTTTGAAATGATCATTGTATTTCTTCCATTCATCCTATGATATTTGTTTTCTTTCCTCTAAGTTTGGTTAAGGATATCAAGAAATAATTATGAAGGTTGATGGATGTGGACTTTGAGGTTACCATCTATAAGCTTGATACAGTGGATTATGGATGTACCAGACAATCATGATTAATGTTTAGTATTGAAGATGTGCACTAGGCAAATTAATTTATGTGACCAACGTGCATATTATTATAATCTGACATAGGTAGATGGAAGGAGAATAAAGAAAACTTTTTGTTCACCACTTTCTATATCTCTCCCACAAATTAATAGAGGAGATATCCAAGAATGTTGAAGGTGACACTGAAGACAGAACTGGATCTGTTCAGTTTTAGTTAACCCTTATGAATGTGTCACAATTAGAACTTGAGATGAAGAAAATGTCCCTCAACTTTTTCCCCTATATTTTCCAACCTTTGCTTGAGGGAGAAAACAGCTGAAGAAACAGAAAGCCCAGCCATAACTTGTATGCAATGCGTGAGTGAGAGATCTATTATGCTGTCCTATGTTCCACTTCCATTCTGATGAAATCCATATCACTTACAGCTCTCAGACAGTTCATTGCGCATAAAACCTAAGAATTGGTGGCTATGACCTTTCATACTTCACATCTTCTTGCTCTTTACATGATGCTGCATGAGTAGCTCCTGGGCATGCTACACCGTTACCTCATACTTTCACCCTTTCATTCCAACAACAGATTCTTCTCCTAATGACAAAGTATACATCGATAAATCAATAAAAGTAGGTGATCTAGATCTGAAAATTAGTCTTATATTATTACTTGCAATATGTGCCATGTGTCTGGCATGGCTGCAGCGTTATGCTGGTTCCTGAATTGAAGCTGCAAACGACATCATTTAAGTGATTGTGCTAAATTTTATATTCAAAAAAGTTTTAAAAATAAGTTGCCATGAATTTATCATGTTGAGGTTCTCAGGCATCAGATATTTGTTTTCCTGAAGGAGCTGTCCTTTTTATCCTTTTTATCTTAATTCTGAGCTTTTTCTCAACTATTATAGGTTGCACTACTCAACCGGGTAACGGGGACTGAATTCATAGCTCAGACACTAAACACTCGTTTGATGTTAAATGATGCGAGCACATATTTTTAGGTCTTTACTTGTTTTGACTTGAGATTGCTCCTAGGCTACTAAACAGAACTACTATCCAATTGAAACTAGTTGTGTCAATCATCTCTTGGTATTCATAAAAGGGTTTCACCTTATATTCAATCAAGAACTAGATGCAATAGCACCACCAATATTATTGATGGGAAAGTCAAAAGAATCAAGCTAAGGGAGTCATACTATCGGAGAAGGGAAGGACTTTGATAAATGATAACCTTGATTGAACACTAATATTATTATACAAATCCTCTATTGACTTTGAACAACTAGTACTTTCTGAGCACTGATGTTAATTACTTGGCCATCTAAAAACATGCCTACAAAAACCATCCTCTTTTCCGAAGTATTTTAGTTAAGCTACTTATGTACAAGAGCTACATTATCTTACCATTTCCACATCCAATTAGGAACCACCTGGCTTAGCGAGTGTTCTTAGGGTGCTACTAGTTGTCAATGTACCCATTTGCTTCCCGATTTTAACCTCCTACACTGGACTTGTGCCTTAGGTCATTATCTAGTTAGACAACAAGACAATTTTGGAAGTTGTGGAGTTTCCTGTCCCTTGACTTATTGTTTTCCCTTTTTTCATGTTCTCTTATTTTCTCTTCATGTCCTTCCAAGGAATGAAAGCTGTTGTCATTCCTTTAGTTTCCCTTTGGGCATGATTAATGACATCTCGATTCTTCATTCCCGATTATAGACATTAAAAAGATAAGAGTCAAGCTGCTGTCCTAGAATGATCTAGACATAGAAAGGATCCATCAAAAACCACAAAAATGTAAAAATGAATATATCATAGAACAGTTTGCTTTCTATAATTCTCATCTCATGTTCAATGTCAAATAAAATAAATGTATCTAATAACCAATATAAATTCATATATTTTTACTTCTTCGAGAATTATGTACCACTTCATAGGCAATGCAGTATATAACAAGAATACATGCTTCGAAAGTCATAACACAATTAAATAAACACATTCTGTCCTTAAAAGGCATTGTACTGGTAAACTGTTTCCATGAAAATGGAAATGAAATTGATGACTGGTCAAAATTGATGGCAAAGAGATCTTAGTGTGGTAAGTTACATAATTCTCTTGCACCAAAATCACAAATCCTATAATTCCAAATAAAACAAAACACTTTAATACTGAATAATGTTTGCTTTCTTGGCTGGTTAACTTTATTTTGCATAACTTTTTTCTCATTTATTCTGATTTTTTTGATTGGAGCTCTGAAACTCGGACTGAAAATTCTGACAATGTCATCATTGTTTAATCAAAATTAATGGTAGGGGTTCCAATTAGGTAATCAGATTAGGTATAGGTCAGGTCAAATACGAGATAGATCAAAAATCGGTCAACCCAAACTCAACCTGTTTATTAATGGGTCAAAAATCCACACTCGAGCCTAACCATTTTATTAAATAGGCAACCCTACCCAACCTACAATAGATTGAATCAAGTTAAATGTAATGGATCTGTCCCCCCCCCCCGCCCCCCCGCAAAATAAATAAAAATAAAAATAAAAACAATGAAGATAAGCATATAGAGCTCGAAACATATTGAAATTCTCTCATTGGTTTCAAATCATACAGCCAAAAAAAAAAGAGTTTCTGGAGCATGCATGGTGCTGACAATGTGAATTATACTTCTGTAGGGATAGGTATCATAAAATTGTAAGGATTCTTCCCCCTTCTCATTAGTAAGTAGGGACCATCCTAGTCTCAACATGTATATAGCATTGATAACCTAAATAATGAAGATAAGCATATAGAGCTCGAAACATATTGAAACTCTCTCATTAGTTTCAAATCATGCAGCCAAAAAAAAGGAGAGTTTCTGGAGCATGCATAGTGCTGACAATATGAATTATACTTGTGTAGGGATGCGTATCATAAAAATGTCAGGATTCTTCCCCCTTTTTATTAGTAATCCTAGTCTCAAGATGTAAATAGCATTGACAACCTATGAATCTATGATTTTTTAATCAAGTCCAGTGATTATGTTCTGCATTTTTTATTTTACTTGTAGAATAATCAGCATTGACTAACAAATTGCCGGTTACTCTAGCTTCGTATGATTTTTTTTTTTTTTTTGATTATACAATTTAAACGAATGAGCCACTCTGGACTCCTTTAATTTTTAACAGGTTATGAAGCCCAGTGGTGAATGAGTGATTGCTCACATGTTGTTCTGTGTGATAAGTTTTGTCATTGCCTTGTATACAGCTCATGAGTACTTTCCATCTGCATTCTAGTACTTAATACTGCAATTTGGATAGGTTCTTGAATTATTCCTGGTTAACTAAAGTGCTGATGTGTCATGGAAGACCATCTTTTTTTTTTTTTTGCTGTGTTAGTTTCATAGGAAATCTTTGGCTTGTGTACTAATATAGTAGCTATCATTCATGGGATTGTACACAATGTTGATATTTCTATAATAATCTGTATGTATCGATTGTTGAATCACCATTCTCCATGCAGGAGTGGTGGACTTACGTGTGCATGGGGCCTTCTGATCCCCACCCAAACTGGCATCTTGGCATGCGAGGCACCCAACACCGTGCAGTGATGTGGAGAGTCTGGAAAGAGGGCAGCACAGGGTTCTTATATTGGGGTGCCAACTGTTATGAGAAGTCAATGGTGGCTAGTGCTGAGGTAAATATTTGATATTTTAAACCAAATATGCCGTGAGTTTATTTGGTTGTACTTTTTCTTGGATTGCGTCTGTAAGCATTTCATCTTGCTGCTACTTTAGCTTTCATCTTGTCGTCTTCAATCTTCGTGCTCTCATTCATGTTAAATTCTGCTTCTCTCTCTATCTCTTGTATATTCTTCGAGCAAAGCCGTATATGGTCTCCTTCCATTGCTGTTATGTTCTCATTTGCATGCTGTTTGAACATTGAGAAAGGGGCAAATATGGTATCATGTTATTACCAAATTTTAATGCAAATCTAATGATGCAGATAAGATTTCGACGTGGCCTTCCCCCAGGTGATGGAGTTTTATTTTATCCTGGTGAAGTTTTTTCTTCATCAAAAGAACCAGTTGCTTCAACCAGGCTAGAGCGAATTCTCAGTGGCATGCAGGTATCAGTCATGGGACAGGCTAGTTGGTTTTTTATTCCAAGCAAATAATTTATATGTTGTGTATACTATGTTCTGTATCATAATTTAATTCTTGTTATTGGTCAATAGAGAAGAATATTCTATAGATTATAATATTATGCTATGACATTGGTTTGGCTTTAGCCTATGGTTATCTTAAATGTTATTCACTCCTATACAGGTCTGAGCCTTAGTGAAAGTAAACTTATACAAGTCCCTGTTTTACTCCCAGTATGGTGCACCAGTAGGGGAAAAGTGTTTCATTCATTTGTCACCTGGTCAACATTCTTGTGTTGCCATTCTTTTGTTATAGTTCATATGACTATCCAGATAGGCAAAATTTTGGACTAACCATGCTTGCATTTTCCTCTGGTTTGGACATCTCAATTTTTTTCAATTCCATCTTGCAACTCTTGTTCCAGGTTCTTATATGTACTTTAACCAGCGTTTTTCCTGTATCAAGGCATTTGTTTGAGCTTTTCCATTAAAGATAACAAAAAGTTTTTCAACCTTTCAAAAGAACTTTATGCTTATAATTGAATGGGCACTCTTCGCTGATATGCAAGCTTTTGAACTTCCTTGACATTCCGGTCCATATATTCTTTCCATTTACTTCTAGCAGTGGACCTTCTCTGCTAAACAAAGAGGGAGTTGAGTTGAAGCTTTTTAATCTACAACTATTCTTCTTCATGTGCTTCAGAGTAATGGGATTACCTATATCTGTTGCTTGATATGCTCTGCCCTTGAGATTGCGTTCTTTTGATGTTTGGAATTAGTTCCACCCTCCACCAGGAGGCCTGTTTTTTGGTTGATACCGGTCAGCGCATTTGGAGGGTACATATTGCATGCTCTCATGTCCATGTAGCCCACACTTGATGGAAAATGGTTTTGGTTTTGTCGCTTGGGTGGGCTGATGGGTGAGGTTGTGCATGCATGGTGTGTTTGCATGTATATGCATGCATGTCAGCATCTTCGAGTGTGCTTGTGTACTTGTGCATGTTGTAGACCTTAAGCCAAATCTGACATTATTCCAAATCAGCTCATATCCATGTCAACTTTGTTTATGCAGTACTTGTTGAATGCTTGCATTAAAAATGAGCTATTATGATCCTTTCATCATGCCATTATAGTACATAAGTAGGCATTTTAAAAATATTATGCAAATTGTGTCTTTCTTGGTCCTTCAGCCACAACTGTTATTTTCCACCATGCAGGACATCGAGTACTTGAAGCTCTATTCTGCAAGATATGGCAGGGAAGAGGCTTTGACTCTTCTGGAAAAGACAGGTGTCTATCTTGGCCCCGAGCGTTACGCACTTGATCACACACCGATTGATGTAATGCGAGCTGAGATCTTCCGTGCTTGCGGAGCCTAAAGGAGCGTCCAAATTCTCCTCATCCTTGCTGCTTGTGGGCTTTTGGGAATATTCTGTGGACAGGAATTCCTGCATGAAAGATGGCTTGTTGATGCAGGATTTCTCTTAATTTTTCAAGACTTCTGGTTGTCCAGTTGTAGTGATCCTGAACTTTTTGCTAAATTTGAATGTTGTATATATGGATGCTGTTCTGATTGTGGAGGAAGCATGAATTATTAATTTTCATATAAACCTTGCGATTCATTATCAATTTTTTGAAGAAATCTAGCCCGCCTGGCTTTTCAGAGAAGTGCAAGCTGGGAGAGAAACTACTATTTGATCACAGCTTGTGGTCCTGCCTCTAATTATATGACCGAACATCACATTGTCATTGATCTTTTGGAAAGTGGAACAACTAACAATGCCGAAGGATGGCAGATTCTGAAAGTTCTTTCACATCATGTGTCAAAAATGTTTGGTCTGTCTCAACTGTTGTGTTCGATGTTTGCATTGTATCGGTCCACAAGTTCGTGTTCTCTGAAGTCAAAAGCACAGGGTCCCAACGTGTCAGTTTCTTAGGATGTGGATTCCTTCGAGCACGGTTACTTTCTATCAAATCTACGCCGACCATGTTCGGAACCGCATCCCTCAAATACTTGTTGCATCCGCTACCGCTACAACGGCCTTTCCTTGACTTGTGGTTGCACAGCCCACTTGGGCCTGCACCGGTGAGTAGGTCCGGCTGTGGGTCTTTTCCGAAGTGAGATTTTCGGTCTTCTTATGTATGGTTGGAGAGAGATGACAGGTGAATGAATTCGCTCGGGTGTTACTTTTTTGTTTTTTTCAAGTACAAGATGCTACATGTTTTCGAGTTGGAGAATTGAAGGCTTGTAACCTTTGTTAGCTGAACTTGTGGAGTAGTTTGGCAAAACCCCAGCAATTTTGGGCTTCCTAAAAGGTGCAATGGCTGCTATGTTCTAGCTGAAGGTTGTAGACTATTTGATACAAATGGCTAGAAAGTATAATAAAGTCATATAATTTAAATAGGAAGAAAGTGAGATAACAAAAAAGGAGTGGCCCTTTGTTTAAATTAGCAAAATATTGATCAGCCTCGAAAGAAGATAATGCGTAAATTTTATAGAAAAAGAACATAAATGTTTTTATTTAAAAATCAGCAAAGATTATAGAGCCATGAAGCATATATTATGAGAATGTAATGAAGTGAAACTCATTGTATTTAATTATTTATTGTGAGCAAAGAAGATGAAGCATTCTATTGTTCATAGTGGCATAGTTCTCTGGCATAGTTCTCTTAGACTGAATAACTCACCGGTCTCAAAATGAAAAATCGGTGTTAGTCGAGTTTACTAATTATAATCATAAATAAAAATTATTAGGCATATAACCCTCATAATTATTGTACTCTTTTATTGGGATAATCATTTGATCTCCATCCTTAACATCACAATAACTAAGCTATAGCATGATATGCAATTTGCTGACTAGGTGAATAATAAATCTATTAATTATTCCAATTTAATTATTAAAATAAATATTAATTATTTTATATTTGTTAAAAATTAATATTTTCTATTAATGTTTTGTATAAAAGGAATTCATGGATTGAAAGAGCTTGATTTTTGGAGTTCAACAGCGCAGATGACATTCAAATTAGAGTTCAAATATGACTGAAATTGAGGTTTCAATGTTATTAATGGAATAGCACTGATTTTAATGCAATGGACTGGCTGCTTGGTCTACAAAAGCTGGGCACGACCCATGGCTGCCATGAACCCTGGTCCGCAGCCCACTTCTTGGACCATCTCCCTCCCATGATGATTTTCCGGCGATCCGAGCATCTGTCACCGTCTGGCCACTATTCGAGAGCTTGATCATTGCAGGAAGGCCCGCCAAGAACATGCCCATGGCCGGAGAAGTCACTGGAAATACCTCTCGGTCCGGCCCTCTTCTAGAGATCCCAGCCGCTACCATCATCCTCCCGTGCCACTTTTTGAGATCCATTGCTGTCCCAAGATGCCAGCACGGCCATTGCCACTGTCTAGTGCTGCCTCTGCCTCTCTATTTTGAATCACCAAATTGCCATCCTCTGTTCTCTGTTCTAAGACAAATGACCGTCACCGCCTCTCGCCACCTCCTGCTACCGTCAGCTCCCCGGTCATCGTCCACCGCCAGAGAGTGAAAGGGATATGCCCTACAAGCCAATCTATGTTGTATCTCCAAAACCATTGTAATTGACAATTTTCTAAATAAAGGCATTATTTTTCATCATACGCTGTGTTTATATTATATGATGAACCCCATAGATTAGGGCTATGATTTTTTGGGTTATGATGAGATCATACCAGTGAGACCTAAAATCTTAAAACCGTAATCTAAAGTATTCCTAGTCAAAGGAACCCTGAGTAGGGGATCAGGGTTTTTCCGATAAGACTAGCACATCCAGGGTATACTGGAAAGGGTGACTGCTCTCACAGTCACTTGTGTATGACACTAATACTGGGATGTGGGTGCTCATTGGAGAATGAGTTCACTGATATGATCCAACTTAAGAACATCTAATGGAGTCTTAGCTACATGTCAATAGAAGGTTCTCATAGTGGGAGTGGTACAAGTAATCTTCTGACCTGAGACTGCCATAAGTACCTTATGTACATGAACCCATTCTTTGGTTCAATCCTAATCATGACACTGAGCCATGCACAGGATTGATACTGGGAATGGTGAATTGGATGTGAAGGTAATGAGTAGGTCAACAAGGAATCGATCACTCTTAGTAAGAGGAGATTGCATCTAGCTAGTCAACAATCGCATGATGATTCAAGGAATCTTTGATCAAAGTGAAGATATTAGAGATGGTTTCTAATATCAAGATAATCGAATCATCATTATAAGATTGAGCTAGAAATAAATATAATATTGGATTTGATATATATCCATATCCATAGTTATATTTTGGGTGCAGGCTGATCGAAAGATTTAATTGTACGGTAACTCTCTACTGAAGGGTAATTTTGGTATTTCACCAGAATTTCCATATCTTCCGGGTAGACATGACACGTTGCTAGACGTCAATTTTGTCTTGTGGGTTGATCAAGTTCAAAGATCACATGTTAGGAAGAGTCCTAATTGATCGAATCGGGTAAGCCCGGTTTGACCTAAATCGATTAGAAAGAGTTCTAATCAAATTAGGTCAACTTGTATTCGAACCCACTGCTGGCTAGATATGGAACCCAATGGGTCACACACTTAAGAGGATTGATCAAGAGTTTAATTTGGAATTAAATCATCTTTGCAGGATAACACTCTAGCAGGTGTTGCAAACCCTAGCTTCTATTCGGATCGGATTCGAATTAGGGTTCCGGATTGGTTCAAATTGGGTTCTAATTGGACCTAATTAAACCATAATTGAGAAAACAGGAATATGGCTAACCCTATTGTCTAGCCATGTAGCTTGGCTAGCCTCCCCACTCGCCCCCTTTATTTTTTTCACGCCAAATGCCAAGAGTCCATGCACGCGTGGACTCTTGGCGCGCCTTAAGGAAGAGTCCATGGCGCATGGACTCTTGGCGTGCCCCAAAAATTTCTCCGATGATTTTATTTGGGGCGGCCTCCTTCTTAAGCAATTAGCGCACCATCTCTCCCCCCTTGGATGAGAATCCAATGGCTGATGGGATTTTGAGAAAGAAGGAATGCGCTAACTCCTCCCGGGCGCGCGAAATAACATCTCTTCGGAGATGAAAAGTCGCGACCCCTTTCCTTTTTAAACACCGCGATTTTTCCTTTAAGAAAAGCCATGGGATTTAATCTGGAAGGCCGTGAGATAGGAGGATGGGGCGTGAGAAATTGAGAAGGGCGTGAGAAAGTCATTACGGAGAGTTGTGTAGGTGCCTATCTGAGAATTATTTAAAGGGTCGGGAAAATTCAGAACAAGGTAATCTTTTCTTTCTTCCTCTCCTGAAGACTCTTTTATTTTTTCTTGCTCTTGCATTGTTTCCTTTACAGAGTAAACCTCTGTCGAAACTCTGCTACTGAACAAGAATAAAAGTAAAAGTCTCCGACGGTAAAGGAAAGAAAGAAGTTCTGATTTCTTCCTTTCTTTCTTACATTAAGACATCATTGTCTTAATTTCTCCTCCAACTTAAGACAAGCCTATGTCCTCTTAGGACAAGGTCTTTTTCTTCAAGACAAGGGTGTCTAAAGGGCCAAGGTCTTGGTGGAAGGAGGAGAAGGAGTCAAGGAAAGGAAAGCAAGCTTTTTGTGTGGAGGAATTCAAGCCATAGTCCAGCAATTGAGTTCTGGGAAGAAGAACTCAATAGAAGGAACCTTTGAAAAGAAGATAGAGTTGTCTTGATCACTGCTCTGTGTGGATCACCATCGGAGGGCGGACACTTGGATGCCTGGTGAATTCAATCAGCCCCTTCAACATCAACTTTGTTGGAATTAGCGATTACAGGTTGGTACTCCAATTCTAACAATGTATGTTTAAATGTTATATATATATGTTTTAATCCTGAATAAGGAGATTTTGGCTAGGGGATTATGGTGCAAATTTCATCATTTTGAAATTATACTTCCGCTGTGGTGCACCGGAAACCCCAACAGAGAGGTTGCTGGAGAAGCTCCCTTCATGCCACCAAGGTGCTGGTATCCATCCTTTCCCTTGATCGACCGCCCAAACTGCCTGCTGTTCATTCCTTCAAGCCACTGCCACATGAGCCACTCCGATGCCACCTCTCGATGCCGTCCATCCACTATCGCTGGAATTAGGAGAAGCAAAGTTCAAGTCCTAATCGAAGGAGACCCAAGATCCAGGATTCGGCAAGGTTCAGACTCTGTTTGCCCAAGAAGGAAGGAAGCGGCGATTAATCCATCAAGATATAGATTGGATGGCTAAGATTGCTCCTCATGATATATGGCTAAATTTGATCCAGATTGACTTCAAATTTGACTAGAAAAAAGCCCTCAATGAGCTTTATAAAAGGAGGGCCCCAGGCAATAATCTAGGAATCAGTTTTCACAGCAATTTTGTACTGATTTATTTTCTTGCTCTCTTATTTAAATCAGTGTTTAAGCCTGAGAAAAAGAAGAATCATGGAGGAGATACTGGCAACAGTGATGCATGGCTAGACTCCTTCAACGTAGGATGAAAATGAAGCATGTAACTGAGTTTTATTTATCTTTTTGTACTTGATTCCTATGCAATGAAAATCATGCTTTTCTTTATACATCTATTGAGTTATTTTTCTGATTAAGATTTTGATATGGCATACACAGCCCACACCCTCTATCGACATGCCATGATCTTAGGATATGGTACATGCCTAAGAGAAGTGGATCGTAGTATGGTAGATTAAATCCCTAACCTTGTAATTTAATTAGATAGTTTATACTCCAAGAGGACGTGTCGTGATCTCCGGATATGGCTTGTGCCTAACAAGAGAAATTATTCTAATATTGAATTTGCAAGAATTATTGTTATTGCAACATAAAAAAAAAATAAAACCTGTTTATATGGTGGAATCGGATTCCTGGGTTATTTCTCCTGCTGTCTTGAGTTAATCAATTAATTAGTTGCTTTCTTTTAAAAACTACTCTTTTTACTTTAATCTTTTACAAATCATCTTCTTTACTTTTTTCCATATAATAATTATCCTTGATCTCGAAAATACGATCCCTACTCATCCTAGCTATGATATTGAGTTAGATTTTATTTTTGACCGCCTATAACAGCGATTAGTGAACACGATATCATCTTTCTAAAGAAGTAATTGGTGCGGGCACCGAGATCAGATAGAGGTTACTGAGCTCATTATGGATTTCTGATTGATGTAGTTAGACTTTTGACTCCTGTCAGTCCATTTGAGTCCATTTGAGTTCCGTTTTATGTCGGTTTTACTTTAAGTCTTGTAATAGAGTCTTGTCAGATTCACTTATCTCCAGTTTGAGTCTTGTAACCTTTTATTTGAGTCAAGTCAAGATTTATTTTACTTAAGTCAAAGTCTATAATCAAGAAGTTGAAGGCCCAAGACAATGAAGGGCCATATTCAGTGCGCCACCTCAGCAGCTGGTGCGGACACCGGCATTCGAAAGAGACTTCAAGCAAACCTAATCAATCTAGACTCCTTGTGGATTATCAGTGAATAAACCATAAATTGCAGCTGAGAGAAATCAAGATCAACGGTCATTAAATGAAAGCATGGAAGCATCAAGATTGGAGCCAACCACTCCAACCTCCTTCAACCACTGCAAGTTCCATAAGTTGGAATGCTACCTTAACTTCTTCAACCACCATGCCAAATTGGAATGCCACCTCACCCTCCACCAAGGGATGCCACATCATCAAGGCCACATCACCTCCATCTTGTTGCCTACTTGTCATACTTAGTCACACCAACAAACTACTTAGTTACAACCAACTACCTACTTTGTTATAACAAATTACCTACTTTATTACAACAAAAATTAGTTACATCAGCCTTATCTCCTAGTCAACCAAATTCTAAGGGACTTGGGAGGCCTATAAATACCCCCTAATCCCTCTTGTAAGAGGAAATGATATGATGTGAATGAATGAAAGGTTGTGTTCTTCTTCCCTTTGCTATGTGCATTACCGCTCCATAAGGGAGAGGGTGTGAGGCCCAAACCACTTCATCAAGGTCCTTCTTGAAAGGGATATGCCCTACAAGCCAATCTATGTTGTATCTCCCAAACCACTGTAATTGACAATATTCTAATAAAGGCATTATTTTTCATCATACGCTGTGTTTATATTATATGATGAACCCCATAGATTAGGGCTATGATTTTAGGGTTATGATGAGATCATACCAGTGAGACCTAAAGTCTTAAAATCTTAATCTAAAATATTCCTAGTCAAAGGAACCCTGAGTAGGGGATCAGGGTTTTTCCGGTAAGACTAGCACATCCTATGTATACTGAAGAGGGTGACTGCTCTCACAGTCACTTGTGTATGACACTAATACTAGAATGTGGGTGCTCATTAGAGAATGAGTTCACTGATATGATCCAACTTGAGAACATCTAATGGAGTCTTAGCTACATGTCAATAGAAGGTTCTCATAATGGGAGTGGTACAAGTAATCCTTTGACCTGAGACTGCCATAAGTACCTTATATACATGAACCCATGCTTTGGTTCAATTCTAATCATGACACTGAGTCATGCACAGGATTGATACTGGGAATGGTGAATTGGATATGAAGGTAATGAGTAGGTCAACAAGGAATCGATCACTCTTAGTAAGAGGAGATTGCATCCAGCTAGTTATCAATCGGATGATGATTCAGGGAATCTTTGATCAAAGTAAAGATATTAGAGATGATTTCTAATATCAAGATAATTGAATCATCAATATAAGATTGAGCTAGAAACGAATGTAATATTGGAATTGACATATATCCATATCCATAATTATATTCTGGGTGCAGGCTGATCGAAGGATTTAATTGTACGGTAACTTTCTACTGAAGGGTATTTTTGGTATTTCACCAGAATTTCCATATCTTCCGGGTAGACATGACACGTTGCTAGACATCAATCTTGTCTTGTTGGTTGATTAAATTGAATGATCACTTATTGGGAATAGTCCTAATTGATCATAATCGGGTAAGCCCGGTTTGACCTAAATCTATTAAAAAGAGTTCTAATCAAATTAAGGCAACTTGTATTCGAACCCACTGCTGGCTAGATATGGAACCCAATGGGTCACACACTTAAGAGAATTGATCAAGGGTTTAATTTTGTAATTAAATCATTTTGCATGATGACACTCTAGCAGGTGTTGCAAATCCTATCTTCTATTCGAATTAGATTCGAATTAGGGTTCCGGATTGGTTCAATTTGGGTTCTAATTGGATCTAATTAGATCCTAATTGAGTTTATAGGGATTATGGCTAACCCTATTGGCTAACCAAGTATTTAGGCTAGCCCCTCCACCCGCTCCATTGAGTTTTCATGCCAAAATGCCAAGAGTCCATGCGCTAATGGACTCTTGGCGCGCCATTTGGAGGAGTCCATGGGTGCATGGACTCTTGGCGCGCCCACTTAATTCTTCGATGAATTAAGATGGGGCGGCCTTTCTTTCTCACCTTAGCGCCTCACTTGTCCTCCCTTGGATGGAAATCTAATGGGTGGTGGGGTTTTAAGAAAGAAAGAAAGCGCTGTTTCTTCCCGGTCACGCGAAATAACATCTCTTCAGAGATTTAAATTTGCGACTCCTTTCTTTTAAAAACATCGTGACTTTTCCTTTAAGAAAGGCCGTGGGATTTAATCTGGAAGGCCGTGAGAAGGAGGGAAGGGGCGTGAGAAAATGAGAAGGGCGTGAGAAAGAGTTTACGAAGAGTTGTGTGGGTGCCTCTCTAAAATCTATTTAAGGGGTCAGGAAAATCAGAACTCTGTGATTGTAATCTGATGTGCTTTTATTTTTCTTCTTCCTCTCCAAAAGACTCCTTCCCTCTTTTCTTGTTTTACATTGTTTCCTTTACAGAGGACTCCTCTGTTGAAACTCTGTTGCTGAACAAGAATAAAAGAGAAGGTCTCCGACGGTAAAGAAAAGAAGGAGTTCTGATTTTCTTTCCTTTCTTTCTTACATTAAGACATTCTTGTCTTAATTTCTCCTCTTATTTAAGACAAGCCTATATTCTCTTAGGACAAGGTCTTATCTTCAAGACAAGGGTGTCTTAAAGGGCCAAGGTCTTAGTGGAAGGAGGAGAAGAGATCAAAGAAAGGGAGGCAACCTCTTGTGTGGAAGAATTCTAGCCATAATCCGAAGAATTGAGTTCTAGGAAGAAGAACTCAATAGGAGGAACCATTGGAAAAGAAGATAGTGTTCTTGATCATTGCTCTGTGTGGATCACCATTGGAGGGCGGATACCTGGATGCCTGGTGAATTCAGTTAGCCCCTTCAACTTCAAGTTTGTTGGAATAAGCGATTACAGGTTGGTACCCTAATCCTAATTTGCATAGATATGCTTGTCATATGTTCTAGTCTTATTTAAGGAGTTCCTGGTTTAGGGTTTTTGGTGTGAATTTAGTTTCACTTTTGAAATTACCCTTCTGCTGCGTTGCACCGGATCCCTACAATGGTATCAGAGCCACCTTAATTAGGACTATAATTTATGATAGCTAGCTTGTATGTCACATCTTAGGATTTTTAAATCCTAATATGCTACAACACTTAGCATATCTTTGATTGCATATATGTTTTGATGTATGCCACTAGTTAGGGTTTTTCACTCAAACCCTAATTATTATAGAGATATGTTTAGTTTTGAAGTCATCATACTGAAATAAGGTTGCCCTGGCATAATGGTGGATCCATTATGTGGTAAATGGTTGTCCTAGTATGATGACACACTTAGCACATATTTGTTTATAAGAGTGATATGTTGATTGTGATACGTTCTATAAGAATGTGCTGGCAATTTATAAATCCCTCCTTTTAAAAATTATATTAAGTCTTAGTATATTTAACTAATAAGCATCACTAGTCATGATGTACAATTGATCATTCGGTGTCTAGAAAGGTGGTTCTGGGAAGGTAAAGAGAATTGTGGTTTTTAATTGATTCCGTTGACTGACCTGGCCAATTTTTATTGGTGTCTAGGAAAGCAACGGGGGGACTCCCACATCTCTTCCACTTGCCTGGCCGATTTGATTAAATTTAAATCTTGACTAAAATGCTTAGTGTTAAAATACTATATATTGGCCTTCCTTCATGCTGGATCATTATTGTGTTATGAACCACATTAGGTTTGTTGTGTTATCTGCAAGACCTAATATGGTGATTGACATGATACTAGTCTAGTGCATAGATATGCTTACAGTATATTCAGTATAATGCTTTGTTGTGTTATCTGCAAGGGCATTATATTTGAGTATTGACTGTATAGAAATGAAAGGGTCTTGACTTAACTAGAACATTATGGTTTGTTGTGTTTTCTGCAAGACTAATAATGTTCTAGAGGTCAAGTTACTTCTTGAGAATTATATGAGATATAATTGGAAGAGTTTCCTACCTTTGAGCTTATAAAAGATTTGTTGTGTTTTCTGCAAGATCTTTTATAAGTTTTTAGGATCTCAATCTCACTAAGAAAAACCAATCAGGGTTCTTCTCGATTATCATAGTGAGGGCTATGATTTTTGATAAAATAGTGGGAGACATAATTAAATTGAAGACCTAATTTAATTATGTAAGTCATTTCATGGTTGTTTGCTTATGTATTGTTCTTTATTAAATGTAGATAAATGGCATCTTCATTATCACTGCGAAGTATCTTAGACACCAACAAACTGATTGGTCCAAACTATGTGGACTGGTTGAGAAATTTAAAGATTGTACTGAGTTCAGAAAAACTTTCTTATATTCTTGATACCCCTAGTCTTAATCCACTAGGGGATGATGCCACAGAGGAAGATATTGCCACATACAAAATGTGGCAGAATGACTCCCTTACTGTCAAGTGTATCATACTAGCCTCTATGACCAATGAGTTACAGAGACAGCATGAAAGCATGGATACTCAATCCATAATGCTCAATTTAAAAGAGCTTTATGGAGAACATAGCAGAACTGCTAGATATGAAATATCTAAGCAGTTATTCCGTGCTAGGATGATAGAGGGAACATCCATTCAGGATAATGTTCTGAAGATAATTGACTTAATCACCAGATTGGGTCAATTAGGTTTTATTATGGATGGGGAGTTAAATCAGGATTTAATCCTGCAATCACTCCCGGAGTCATTTTCTCAGTTTGTCTTGAATTATCACATGAACAAACTGAACACTTCCTTGCCTGAGCTGTTAAATATGTTAAAAACAACGGAGAGCCACGTTAAGAAAGAAAAGGCTCCACTTCTTCTTGTTGATAAGACCAATAAGAATAAATCAAGCAAAAAGGGTTTTAATAGGAGGCTAAACCCTAAGGGTGACATCAATAAGAATAAGAAAGGAAAGAAGGCCTTAAAACAGTCAACCTGTTTCTTTTGCGGCAAAGCGAAACATTGGAAAAGGAATTGCAAGGCTTACCTTGCAACTGTGAAGCTTGGTGCGTCAGATGCACCAAAAGGTATGTATGAGATACATGCTATATTGACATTAAATTCGCCTATATTAAATACTTGGGTATTGGATATCGCTTGTGGTTATCATATATGCAAATCTTTGCAGGACCTCCACAAGCTTAAAGTATTGAAGGAAGGTGACTTCAATCTCTACGATGCTAGTGGTGATATCATCCAAGCAGAAGCTGTAGGGACCTATATTCTGAAGTTGCCTTCAGGGAAGATCTTGGAGTTAGAAAATTGTTATTATATGTCTAAGATTATTAGGAACATTATATCTATTCCTTTATTATTAAAATAAGGATATGTAATGGATATAACGAGCACTGGTTGCTCGATAATGTTCTCTAATAAAATTATTTATTCTGGCATATTTAGCAATGGGCTCTTAACTCTTTCTTCCAATGATAGTGTTTTTCATGTCAATAATAAAAGAAAAAGAAAAGACTTTAATGATACTTTACTTTGGCATCATCGACTTGGTCATGTTAATGAGTTTAGGATAAGCAAGTTATACAAGGAAAAATTCCTTGATCCTTATGAGTATGAATCATTAGGAACTTACGAATCATGTCTCATGGGTAAGATGACCAAGACTCCATTTACTGGACATGGAGAAAGGTCAAATGAGTTATTAGGACTTATACATACTGATGTATGTGGTCCAATGACAACTCAGGCCAGAGGTGGATAATCATATTTTATCACTTTTATAGATGATTTATCTAGGTTCGGATGTGTGTATCTTATGAAACATAAATCTGAAGCCTTTGATAAATTTAAGGAGTATCAAAGTATGGTCAAAAAACAAACCGGAAAAAGTATTAAAGTTCTTCGTTCTGATCGAGGAGGAGAATACTTATCCACGGAGTTTTTAGACTATCTTAAAGTTAATGGAATTCTTTCTGAATGGACCCCTCCTTATACACCACAGCTAAATGGTATAGCTGAAAGGAGGAATCGTACCTTATTAGATATGGTACGATCCATGATGTGCTTCACAAATTTATCCATTTCCTTCTGGGGTCATGCCCTAGAAACCGATGTTTACATTCTGAACAAGGTACCTTCTAAATCCGTTGTTAATACTCCATATGAAATTTGGAGTGGAAAGAAACCGTATCTTAAATATTTTAAGGTATGGGGATGTCCAGCTTATGTTAAAAAAATTTTGGACATAAGTTGGAACCTAGAGCGGATAAATGTCTATTTGTAGGATATCCTAGAGAGGGTAGAGGATATCTATTTTACCATCCTACTGAACAAAAGATTTTTGTCAGCAGGCATGCCACTTTTCTAGAAAAAGAGTTCATTTTAGAAAAGGGCAATGGTAGAACTGTTGAACTTGGAGAAGTACAAGAAACACAGATAGACAGTTCTCAACCATTAGAACATATAGTTAGGACAGAACCAGAACACAAAACTCCTCCCCGTAGGTCTGATAGAGTGCCACGGGCACCTGAGAGGTATGGGTTTATTATAGAAAATAATGAAGCCCAAGTCATTCAAAATGATGAACCTCTGACCTATACGGAAGCTATCTTAAGTACTGATTCAGATAGATGGCAAGAAGCCATGGAATCCGAGATAGACTCTATGTATGTAAACCAAGTATGCTCTTTGGTCGATGCACCAGAGGGTGTTAATCCTATTGGGTGCAAATGGGTCTATAAGAAAAAGATTGGGGCTGATGGCCAAGTTGAAACCTATAAAGCCAGATTAGTGGCAAAAGGTTTTAGACAAAAACAGGGAATTGATTATGATGAAACATTCTCACCTATTGCCATGCTCAAATCAATCCGGATTATACTTGCTATAGTAGCATACCACGATTATGAGATCTGGCAGATAGATGTGAAGACTGCATTCCTCAATGGTTTCCTTGAGGAAGAATTCTACATGTCACAGCCAGAAGGTTTTATTTCAAAGAATAAACCTAATCAAGTATGCAAGCTAAAGAAATCCATTTATGGATTAAAGCAAGCTTCAAGGAGTTGGAACATCCACTTTGATGAAACTATTAAAAGGTTTGGTTTTATCAAAAATGTGGATGAACCCTGTGTTTATAAGAAGACTAGTGGGAGTGCCATAGTCTTCTTGGTTCTGTATGTAGATGACATACTCCTCATTGGGAATGATATCCCAATGTTACAATCAGTCAAGGTTTGGCTATCAAACCAGTTTTCCATGAAAGATTTGGGAGAAGCATCCTATATACTAGGTATTAAGATCTATAGAGATAGATCTAAGAGGATGCTAGGTTTATCCCAATCTAGGTACATTGACTTAGTGCTGAAAAGATTCAGCATGGATGGAAGTAAAAGAGGTTATCTTCCTATGAGTCAAGGCATACATCTTTCTAAAAGGATGTCTCCTAAGACACCTGAAGAAAGAAATAGAATGAATTCTATACCTTATGCTTCGGCAATAGGGTCCATAATGTATGCCATGTTATGTACCAGGCCTGATGTGGCATATGCTTTAGGCATTGTCAGTAGGTTTCAGGCTGATCCAGGAGAGGATCATTGGAAAGCAGTTAAAAATATTCTTAAGTACTTGAGAAGGACTAAGGATATTTTTCTGGTTTATGGTGGTTCTGATCTTAAACTAGAAGCTTATTCTGATTCTAGTTTTCAATCAGACCCTGATGATAGCAAATCCATTTCGGGATATGTTTTTACCCTAAATGGTGGAGCAGTGAGTTGGAAGAGTACCAAGCAGCAGACTGTAGCTGACTCAACCACAGAGGCAGAATACAAAGCTGTCAGTGAAGCCGCCAAGGAAGCAGTCTGGATGAAGAAGTTCATCACAGAGTTGGGTGTTGTTCCTGAGATTGAAAACCCAGTGCCACTTTACTGTGACAACACTGGGGCTGTTGCTCAAGCTAAGGAACCAAGAGCTCATCATAAGTCCAAGCACATTCTGAGACGCTTCCATCTCGTCTGAGAAATAGCAGAAAGATAAGATGTCTACATAAATAGAGTTGATACAAAGAACAATGTAGCAGACCCGTTCTCTAAGGCTCTACCACAGCGAGAGTTTGATCGCCACCTCGAGTGTATGGGATTAAGATTTAAAGGTGATTGGCTTTAGTGCAAGTGGGAGATTGAAAGGGATATGCCCTACAAGCCAATCTATGTTGTATCTCCCAAACCATTGTAATTGACAATATTCTAATAAAGGCATTATTTTTCATCATACGCTGTGTTTATATTATATGATGAATCCCATAAATTAGGGCTATGATTTTAGGGTTATGATGAGATCATACCAGTGAGACCTAAAGTCTTAAAATCTTAATCTAAAATATTCCTAGTCAAAGGAACCCTGAGTAGGGGATCAGGGTTTTTTCGGTAAGACTAGCACATCCTATGTATACTGAAGAGGGTGACCGCTCTCACAGCCACTTGTGTATGACACTAATACTAGAATGTGGGTGCTCATTAGAGAATGAGTTCACTGATATGATCCAACTTGAGAACATCTAATGGAGTCTTAGCTACATATCAATAGAAGGTTCTCATAGTGGGAGTGGTACAAGTAATCCTTTGACCTGAGACTGCCATAAGTACCTTATATACATGAACCCATGCTTTGGGTCAGTTCTAATCATGACACTGAGTCATGCACAGGATTGATACTGGGAATGGTGAATTGGATATGAAGGTAATGAGTAGGTCAATAAGGAATCAATCACTCTTAGTAAGAGGAGATTGCATCCAGCTAGTTATCAATCGGATGATGATTCAGGGAATCTTTGATCAAAGTAAAGATATTAGAGATGATTTCTAATATCAAGATAATTGAATCATCAATATAAGATTGAGCTAGAAACGAATGTAATATTGGAATTGACATATATCCATATCCAGAATTATATTCTGGGTGCAGGCTGATCGAAAGATTTAATTGTACGGTAACTTTCTACTGAAGGGTATTTTTGGTATTTCACCAGAATTTCCATATCTTCCGGGTAGACATGACACGTTGCTAGACGTCAATCTTGTCTTGTGGGTTGATTAAATTGAATGATCACTTATTGGGAATAGTCCTAATTGATCATAATCGGGTAAGCCCGGTTTGACCTAAATCGATTAAAAAGTGTTCTAATCAAATTAGGTCAACTTGTATTCGAACCCACTGCTGGCTAGATATGGAACCCAATGGGTCACACACTTAAGAGAATTGATCAAGGGTTTAATTTTGTAATTAAATCATTTTGCATGATGACACTCTAGCAGGTGTTGCAAATCCTATCTTCTATTCGAATTAGATTCGAATTAGGGTTCCGGATTGGTTCAATTTGGGTTCTAATTGGATCTAATTAGATCCTAATTGAGTTTATAGGGATTATGGCTAACCCTATTGGCTAACCAAGTATTTAGGCTAGCCCCTCCACCCACTCCATTGAGTTTTCATGCCAAAATGCCAAGAGTCCATGCGCTAATGGACTCTTGGCGTGCCATTTGGAGGAGTCCATGGGCGCATGGACTCTTGGCGCGCCCACTTAATTCTCTAATGAATTAAGATGGGGCGGCCTTTCTTTCTCACCTTAGCGCCTCACTTGTCCTCCCTTGGATGGAAATCTAACGGGTGGTGGGGTTTTAAGAAAGAAAGAAAGCGCTATTTCTTCCCTGTCGCGCGAAATAACATCTCTTCAGAGATTTAAATTCGCGACTCCTTTCTTTTAAAAACATCGCAACTTTTTCTTTAAGAAAGGCCATGGGATTTAATCTGGAAGGCCGTGAGAAGGAGGGAAGGGGCGTGAGAAAATGAGAAGGGCGTGAGAAAGAGTTTACGGAGAGTTGTGTGGGCGCCTCTCTGAAATCTATTTAAGGGGTCAGGAAAATCAGAACTCTGTGATTGTAATCTGATGTGCTTTTATTTTTCTTCTTCCTCTCCAAAAGACTCCTTCCCTCTTTTCTTGTTTTACATTATTTCCTTTACAGAGGACTCCTCTGTCAAAACTCTGTTGCTGAACAAGAATAAAAGAGAAGGTCTCCGACGGTAAAGGAAAGAAGGAGTTCTGATTTTCTTTCCTTTCTTTCTTACATTAAGACATTCTTGTCTTAATTTCTCCTCCTATTTAAGACAAGCCTATATCCTCTTAGGACAAGGTCTTATCTTCAAGACAAGGGTGTCTTAAAGGGCCAAGGTCTTAGTGGAAGGAGGAGAAGAGATCAAAGAAAGGGAGGCAACCTCTTGTGTGGAAGAATTCCAGCCATAATTCGAAGAATTGAGTTCTAGGAAGAAGAACTCAATAGGAGGAACCATTGGAAAAGAAGATAGTGTTCTTGATCATTGCTTTGTGTGGATCACCATTGGAGGGCGGACACCTGGATGCCTGGTGAATTCAGTTAGCCCCTTCAACTTCAAGTTTGTTGGAATAAGCGATTACAGGTTGGTACCCTAATCCTAATTTGCATAGATATGCTTGCCATATGTTCTAGTCTTATTTAAGGAGTTCCTGGTTTAGGGTTTTGGTGTGAATTTAGTTTCAATTTTGAAATTACCCTTCCGTTGCGTTGCACCGGATCCCTACACTTCTATGGTTGTACGAAGTGCCACTCCATGAGGGAGAGGGTGTGAGATCCAAACCAAGTCTTCCAAGCTCCAAGAGTTCTCCTACAATCCTTTCTCTTCCCTTTCTTCCTTCAATTTCTTTCTTCTCCTTACCTCCATGCCCCTAATTATCTCATTTACAGGTTCTCTTCTTGTTCTCAAGTTAAAGATGAAGGCCTCCTTGCCTTGGGACCATCTACATGCCAAGTCCTCAGTCAAAGGAGTGTCAGTCTTCTAATCCAATCGCTATTCCTTGGAATGTTGAGAGTAACCACCACTAAACATTTTAGCACTCATTGTTGGTAAGAAAACCCATCCTAAACTCTTAAGGCCTGATTGATGAAGGTACTTGTCATAGTTAGAATGATTTCTTAACCATACGGTCATCTTTCTTTTGATTGAACAAGACTACTTCATGGGTAATTCAACTTTATTCTAGTAGTCTCCTACATTGAATTTAATTGCCTTCTCTTATGCTTTAATTTTGCTAATATGTGTAAGATTTCTTGCTCATTTTAGATTGTTAATCTCCTAAGCTAAAATTTTCATCTAGCATCCCGCATCATCAGTTTGGTATCAGAGCAGGTTGGGATATATTCATGCATAGTTTTCAAAAAATATCTACATGTTGAAATTTCTGTATAGTAGTGCTAAACCCAGGAATTGTTTTTCACTAAAACTTTTAGATTGTCATTTATCTTTGCATCCATCAATCATACAATTAATCCTCATTAAATCTACAATTTTCTTCTTAATTCCAAATCTGCAAATACAAAAAAAAATCTACATATTTTATCTTAGGTTTTCATGTGTGTGCATGCATAGCTAAATTCACTTAAGGACAATTTCTCTCTCTCAGATTAGGGAAGGACTTCATCACCTTTTCTTGGCCTAAAACAACCAACCTCATCTTGATCCCAAGCCTAATTAAAATTGAATAGAAACCTAAAGCAGCTAAGGACACCAACAGGTCAAGTTCAAAGTATTGTGATGAAACTAGTGCACTTAATCCTTCAGTTATTTCTTGAAATTAGTATCTAGGCAAGAGATCCAACGGCAAATGCCTTAAGAAGACTTGTGGTTCTTTAATTAGGTCCCTGTGAGAGCAGGGGGAGGCTCCCATAACCTCACCTCTTACCTGGCCAATGGAAAGGATAATTGTTGAGTTGATTGTAAGTTGAGTTAATTCATTCTACCTGAGCTTCTAGGTCTAGAAAAATCGAGAACAAATTTGTATGCTGCATGACCACCAAGTCAGGAGCCTATTACCATCAGTGCCAAACCCAATCTGGTTTAACCATGGAGTCCGATCTTGAAATCCAATTGAGGGCCATTACTGAATAGCTTGCCCAACTGAACCATAGGTTTATCCAAATAAAGATATCGGTAGGAACCCTAGAAGGAATCCATGAGACCCATACTGAGCATGAACTTAAAACACCTTTTCCAACATCTCTCAACCTTAGAAGAGCCCTACACCATGACCCAATCTTGGAGCTTAATCAGAGGAGACCCAATCATGATTTTATGACCAAGATGAGAGAGCCATTAGGAACATTAGGTTAGAAGCACCTATATTTGATGGCATTCTTGACCCTAAGATATACTCTGATTGGGAAGGATATATGAACTAATACTTTGAGTGGTATGAAATGTCTGAAGAGAGAAAGTTTAAGTTTGCTAAACTTAGGTTAGTTTGCCAGGCTAGACTATACTGGGAGAATGTTGAAAGGATAACTAGGCAAAGTGAAGACATATCCATAGCTACATGGAGAGCCATGACACTTAAGCTTAGGAAAAATTATCTCTACATATCCTATCACCAGAGACTTTTAGATCAATGGTAGAGGCTGAGACAGGGAAACAAGACTATATTTGAATACATAGCCTAATTTGATGAATATGTCATGAGGTGTAGCATAGTTGAGTTTGAAGCTGTGATCCTATCTAGATTTAGGGCTGGACTCCATGAGGACATTTAGAGAGAATTATTTTTAAGAGAAGTCCATGATCTTGAACAGGCTTATCAGATAGCTAGAGACTACGAGAGATTCCAAAGGGGACCCATAATCCATCAACCTGAACCTACTAGGAATAGTATCCTTAATAAAAAACTAGGGTCTAGTCAAGTGCACCCAGGCCAACCAAACCCTAGCACTCCATTGACCCATAAGGAAGATAAGGGTAAGTCACCTAAAGTTCAGAGGAAGCCTAATCCTAATACTTCCTATTTTAGATGCCATAAATTGGGACATTATGCTAGTCAATGCCCAACCCGATCCCTACACATAAGAGAACTAGAGGAAGAAGATCCTGAACCCATTGATGAGTATGAAGAAGAAGTGATGAAGCTGGAGTACCCTTAGTGGATGAATATAAAGGAGCTGACGAAGTCAGAGTCATCTGATTTATTGGGAGTTGTTAGATGTATCTTAACATAAACCAAAGAACAAGAGGATTGGCATAGGACCAATATCTTACAGACATTTGTGAAGTTAGGAAAAAAAATATGTAAGATCATCATAGATAGCGGGAGCTGTGTTAATGCCATCTCAACCAGTGTTGTCAAAATCCTAGGTTTATCTACTGCTCCCTATCCCAATCCTTATAAAGTATCCTAAATAGACTCAACTTCCATCCTTATTAAACTTAGATGTCAAGTCATGATCTAACTACAATCCTATCAAAAAAAGGTGTGGTGTGATGTCCTTCCTATGGGAGTTAGTAGTATCATCTTAGGTTGACCTTGGTTATATGACTATGATGCTACCCTGTATGGTTGATCCAACTCCTATTCCTTTAACCACCATGGGAAGAAGTTTGTGATAAACCCGACTCCACCTAAGGATAACATTAAAAGGGAATCTAGTAACCTGAAAGAGAAGAAACCAGGATTATATCTAATCAATGCTAAAGAACTAGAGCATGAGATCACTGAGGGTTCACTAGTTTGGATTTTAACTACTAAGAAAATTTATGATCAAACACAAAAAAAACACCCTCAGGAAGTAGTAGAGTTTTTGAAAGAGTTCCAAGATGTGTTTCCTGAAGAGCTTTCTGATCAACTACCACCTTTAAGGAACATACAACATGCCATAGAGCTAATCCCTTTACCCATACATGCACGAGTCTCTAAGTCAGCTGAATTATTTGCACAGCATGTTAGAGATCTGCATAAGAAAATTAGCCATAAGATTAATTTGATCAATGATACTTATAAAAACATGGCTAATTCTCGAAAAAGAATTAAAGAATTTGTTGAGGGAGATTATGTGATTATTAGGCTTAGGCCTGAGCGATTTTCTTCGGGGACTGTGAAAAAGTTACATGCCCATGGAGCTGGACCCTTCAAAGTGATAAAGAAGTTGGACCTAATACCTATGTACTCGAGTTACAACCCGAATTTGGCATTAGCTCAACCTTCAATATCTTAGACCTAGTTGAGTATACGGAGCTAGCAATGATACCTAGTGAGCCTTTTGGACCTGACCCTATTCTTGATAACGAACCAATACCAAGTGTCCACTAATAAATTTACCTGGGAAAGGAGAAAGGATTGAGTATATCCTGGATGATCAAGCTATTACTACTCGGAACCAAGGCTACCAACATTATTTGGTTCGTTGGCAAGGTCGACCAGAATTTGAGGATTCATGGATCACTTGAGAGGATCTGCAATGCTTAGATCTAGACCTATTAGAGCAGTACCGGAGCCGGATTGACCCTTACTCGACAGGGTTAAGTTCCTCTCACCACTGGAGAATTGGTGCAGGCGCCAGGATCAGATAGAGGTTACTGAGCTTATTATGGATTTTTGATTGATGTAGTTAGACTTTTGATTCCTCTCAATCCATTTGAGTCCATTTGAGTTTCATTTTATGTCGGTTTTACTTTAAATCTTGTAATCGAGTCTTATTAGATTCACTTATCTCCAATATGAGTTATGTAACCTTTTATTTGAGTCAATTCAAGGTTTATTTCACTTGAGTCAAAGTCTATAATCAAGAAGTTGAAGACCTAAGACAATGAAGGGCCACATTCAGTGCGCCACCTCAGCAGCTAGTACGGATACCGGCATTCGAAAGAGACTTAAAGCAAACCTAATCAATTAGACTCCTTGTGGATTACCAGTGAATAAACCATAAATTGTAGCTAAGAGAAATCAAGATCAACGATCATTAAATGAAAGCATGAAAGCATCAAGATTAGAGCCAACCACTCCAACCTCCTTCAACCACTACAACTTCCACAACTTAGAATGCTACCTTAACTTCCTCAACCACCATGCCAAATTAGAATGCCACCTCACCCTCCACCAATGGACACCACATCACCTCCATCCTGATGCCTACTTGTCATACTTAGTTACAACCAACAAACTACTTAGTTACAATCAACAAACTACTTAGTTACAACCAACTACCTACTTTGTTATAATAAATTACCTACTTTGTTATAACAAACTTAGTTACTTTGTTACAACAAAAATTAGTTACATCAACCTTATCTCCTTGTAAACCAAATTCTAAGGGACTTGGGAGGCCTATAAATACCCCCTAATCCCTCTTGTAAGAGGAAATGATATGATGTGAATGAATGAAAGGTTGTGTTCTTCTTTTCTTTGCTATGTGCATTGCCGCTCCATGAGGGAGAGGGTGTGAGGCCCAAGCTTCTTCTTCTTGTTTCTTTTCCTCCTTTGCCATGAGCATTGCCACTCTATGAGGGAGAGGGTGTGAGGCCCAAACCACTTCATCAAGCTCCTTCCATGGCTATATGAAGTGCCACTCCGTCAGGGAGAGGGTGTGAGATCCAAACCAAGTCTTCCAAACTCCAAGAGTTCTACAATCCTTTCTCTTCCCTTTCTTCCTTCAATTTCTTTCTTCTCCTTACCTCCATGCTCCTAATTATCTCATTTGCATGTTCTCTCCTTATTCTCGAGTTAAAGATGAAGGCCTCCTTGCCACAGGACCATCTACATGCAAAGTCCTTAATCAAAGGAGTGTTGATCTTCTAATCAAATCGCCATTCCTTGGAGTGTTGAGAGTAACCACCACCAAACATTTTAGCACTCATTGTTGGTAAGAAAACCCATCCTAAACTCTTAAGGCTTGATTGATGAAGGTACTTGCCCTAGTTAGAATGGTTTTTTAACCGTAAGGTCCTCTTTCTTTTGATTGAACAATAATTACTTCACAGGTAATTCAACTTTAATCTAGTAGTCTCCTACATTGAATTTAATTGCCCTCTCTTATGCTTCAATTTTGCTAATATGTGTAAGAGTCCTTGCTCATTTTAGATTGCTAATCTTCTAAGTTAAAGTTTTTATCTAGCATCCCGCATCAGTAATATTATGAGATGACAAGTAATGTAAGAAATGCATATGCTAGGTGTAATAGTAAAAATTCTCTAACTAATGATGCATTTAGTACCTAAAAATTTATAGCATGATGTTCTATTTTGAATAAAAGAGAGACAGCCAATACTTTAAACAGGAAAATGCCCTTCAATACTTAAGAAAATCTTGTTGCTTCACTTTAATGATGTGAAAAGTAGTACACATGAATTTGTTGCTCGTATAGTACTCTAACAAAAAAAAAAATCCGACAAGTGTTAATTTATACAAATTTTTATCATATATGAATTATTAGTATGGTTTATTTCAAAGGAAAATGTGCACACCACTAATCTCAATCTCTCATTTTCAAATCCTAAATCCAAAGAGATCTCTCTAACTCTCCCAAATTTCTCTTCTTTCTCTAACTTTGACATACAATGCATGTGTGCATATGATATTATAATTATAATTTCCAAATTTTGTGATATGAATTTATTAAAAATAAGCAACATGCCAATCCTTTTTTATTTGCAATATAACACATAGTACAAGTGCAGATGAAATGCAATTTAAAATCATCATGGTAGCTTATAATAGATATGATTGTTTGAAATGTCTTGACAATGTTGCTCCAAAAAAGAATAAACAATGTTCCAACATTTGTTAGTTTGCATTATGTTGATCCCACGAATGATTTTGATGATTACAAAATATTAAAACATAAAAAATATACTAATATCTTTGAATTTATTTAAAAATATTTTTGCAAATAACATGTATTTCTAAAAAATGATTTATAGCAATTGGGATATTTAGTGAGTTCATATGTATCATTAAAAATATTTATGAACCATTAGAAGGTTTTGAGAGTCTAATTAAATATTATTTGATGATAAAGAGAAGTTAGAATCCATATTTGAAATGAAGACTCGATCCATAGAAGTTAGAACTGACTTGGCATAATCTAGAAATGGCACAAAGGACTGGCACATAGACGAGTTGACTCGTGTGAAAGGAGCCGACTCTCTTAGTGGAAATAGAGAAGTGATTTTCTATCTCAGGAGGATGAGTCGACTCCTATAAGCAAGAGCCAACTTTTTTTTAAAAAATAGAAGGCTAAAATTTCAAAATACTTAGACGAGCCGACTGCTGCATTGGCGAGCTAACTCTTTCAATGATACAGAAAAATAGTTTTTCCAGAATAGATAGAAGAGCCAATTTGTAAAGTAGAAGAAATGGCTCTTTCAAAGATATAGAAACATAATTTTAAAAATTTTTTCGGGTAAGCTGACTCCTAACCAGGTGAGTCAACTTGTGACCCTATGATAGCACTTCAATGGCTAGTTTTGCAGACTTCTAGATTTTAAGAAAAAGGCATTCTAATGGCTAGTTTTCAATTTCTAATGACTAGAAACGACTAAAAGAGCCTATAAACCAATAAAAAACTCATGGAAAGAGATATAAAAATAAGGATTAAGCTCATAGAAATCAATATATCACTGATTTACGAGAGAATATTCAAAAAGTGAGAGAGTATTGATTGAAAATTCAAGAGATTCTAACTACTTCCAAACCAACTCTCTTCAAGCAATTAACGAGCAACTAGAAGAGTATTGAAGAGCAATTATTGAAGCATTCAAGGTTAAGCTTCAATAATAGCAATCTATTTTTTGGGGAGTTTATTTTTTGTTGCTTTTTTCTATTTTTATTTTTGTGTTACAAGTTTCAGTGGGATCTAAAACTTGGGATTATTTATTGAGGTTTTGATTGGATGACTTATGAAAGCCAATTGGCTTTCTTTGTGAGCCCATATCAAAACAAACATGTATTGAATTTTGGATTATAATCCCAAAATAATAATTTGGCTATATTTTTTAGAAAAGTAGTGGAAATCCCAAGTAAACCTTGGAAAGTAGATGCAGGTACTGGGATTACACTAAACCATTATAAATCTTTTGTGTTTATGTGTGTTCTTTTTATTCTTTACTATTGCATTTAGCTTTACTTACACAAACATTTGGCTTATTGACTTAAGGATTTTAAAAATGCACATATTTGCTGATTCTTTTTTGAAAATCCAATTCATCTCCTCTTTTGAGTTGTTGATTTGGGCAACAAGTGGTATCAGAGCTATGTTCTTAGTGCCAATTGATCTCAAATCAAGAAAAAAGATCATGATAATCCACATAAGTAGTTCACTACCCAAAGGATATTTAGTAATAGATCACCACTCTTTAGCACATAGACTATGCATATTTGAAGGCACGTATGAGAATATATAATCAAGCACTAGATTATTAATTATGGAAAGTGATACTCAAAGGACCACACACACCCACTATAAAAGTAAATGGTTTTAATGTTCCAAAGCTAGAAGATGATTGGGATGAGCATGACATTAAAATAGATGAATTCAATGCAAAAGCAATGAATGTATAGTATTGTGCTTTTAAGTCAAAAAAATTTAAACGAGTTTTCACTTTAAATTTTGTAAAAAAATTTAAAATAGACTTGAAGTGACTCATGAAGGTACTGATCAAGTCAAAGAATCAAAAATTAGTATGCTTGTACATAACTATGAACTATTTAAGATAAAACCCATGGAGACTATAACTGAAATGTTTACTCATTTCACTAATATAATTAATGGTCTTAAGAGTCTTGATAGGTCATATTCCAATAGTGACCTTGTGAGAAAAGTTCTTTGATCATTTCCAAGAAGTTGGAAAACAAAGGCACAGCAATCTAAGAAGCTAAAAACCTCAATAATCTACTACTTGAAGAGTTTCTTAGATCCTTGGTGACACATGAGCCGGCAATGAAACAACATAATGAGGAAGATGGAACAAAGAAGAAGACTATTGCCTTCAAATCTATTACTGAAGAAGAGATTGGTTATAAAGACATGGCACTAATAATCAAAAAATTTAGAAGGTTTATGGGCAAAGAAAGATCTAAATAAAGGAGAAGAAATTTGACCAAGGGAGAGCCATAAAAAGAGAAGGAGAAGGACGAAGACACGGACAAAGATCAGCCAATCTATTATGTGTAAAATAAACTAGGATGTTATAGGTCTGATTGTCTTGCTCTAAAGAAGTCTTTTAAGAAAAATAAAAATAAGAAAGCAATGGTTTCTACATGGAGAAACATTGAGAATACAAGCTCAACGATGAAGAAGGAAAGATATCCAATCATTTCCTCATGACATTGAAGGATGAGTAGTGTATTGCAACCTAAGAATCAAAATGAAGATGGTAGTTGGATAGTGGTTGTTTAAGGCATATGATGGGTAACAAAGAGCAATTCTTTATCCTCGAAATGAAAAGCGATGTAATAATATTTGGAGATGATGGTAAAGAAAAAAATTATCAAAATTGATAAAATCAAAATCATTTCTTCAACTTATATTTAAAATATTTTGCTAGTAGATTACTTAAAACATAATTTTTTAAATATTAGTCAATTATATGTTGAAATTTTTAGGCACTGACACCACTTGCTGGGAATGCGGATCAGTGCCTACGTAGCGAAAACAGTGAGGGAAAGATCAAGAACAAACCTCCTTGATCAAGAACTAGCAACAACCTGTTCTTTGTGAAAGAAAATGATGCAGGTGGTTAGACATGATCCTACACTAGGCATGCAAACAGCTGCGGGAGCAGAATGGATTTTAAAAATATTTTTAAAAATCTGCGCAGCAGAAATCTGCTCCGCCCAGAAACTAATCTAATTCTAGTTGCAAATAGGCATGTATGATGATATAAAATATTTGCAAAATATTTGAATTAAAAATACTATTCATGCATGATTAAAAAATAATTTTTTCATACCTTATTCTGGCTGGAATAACTCTAGGATAAAGCTGGAATAGGCTGGAATAGCTGGAATAAAACTATTCCAGCCTTCTTCTACCTTGGGCTGAAAACAAACTCTGTTTTTGGCTTGAAAAATGGCGTCGGAACACCACCTTCCAGACCTCCGTTTGCTCCCAAATTTCAGCAGCGGCAAGGTGATCGAATCTACTTCGATCTTCAACAAAGAACTGCAAGAAAATGTTAGCCAAAAAATGTAAAAATCCACCAAAGTCTGCTGCCAGATTTTCTGCAGCAGAACAGGACAACAGACTTCAGCTTCGCGTTAGGAGCAGCTGCAGGTGATCCAGCTCCCGTGGCTTGCTCCCAGGAGTAGAAGTATACTCCCTCTAGAGGGGAGACATGCCCGAGGCTCTCGGATCCCACTCCACACGCGGTGCTAGCCGCTGGAAGAGAGTTGATCATGGTTGATTGCAGCAACTCTGTTTTGCTGCAGTCTTTGAGTTGAGCACAACAAAAGAGCAAAGAAATGGCCCTTCAAAACACTCTCTCACACTCTCCAAATCCCAGCCTAACTCGTACAAACACTAAGCTCTCAAAAATGGGAGAAACCTTGCCCCAGGAAATTTTTGGATTGCTGTTGCACGGTGAAAGAAGCCCCTAAAACAGGGCTTGGGCATTGGTATTTAAAGATAGCTGGGAGAGGGAGACAGGGAGGCTGGGAGAGGGAAGGGCAAAAGGCTGCGTTACACCCACAATAAACAGGGATTTAAGGCAGCCGATGGAGGAGAGGAAGGGACGCCAGTGCACGGTGTTGTTTGGCCTTCGGACGCTTGGTTTTCTCCAAACGCTAATACTTCTTTCCAGCATAAAGAAGTATTCCAACGTGGAAACCGGTCCAAGGGAGAAAACACCGGTTCAAAAACCAGTCCAAGCCATTTGGTTCAAACCCATTTAAAACCAATTGGTCCAACCTAGTTTAATTTGGTTCAATAGGTTCACAACCAATTGGAGGCCGAAACGAGCTCCGAATCAGTTCAAAACTGATTTAGAAAAAACCTGGCGCAATCCTGGTCAGCCCGGAACAATTTTTGGTTGACACAGACAAGGGCAAGAAAGGAAAAAGGGTGCTCAAAAATAAATACTGTGACCATAAAATCGAGATGATTCCTAATCGTAATCGGTATCCGATCAGAGAGTAATCCTCTATGGTGAGTGACCTCATAGGTTCGAACCTAAATGGTAGCACTAGAACAATTCTAGTACCAGCACAGGAAACCATCTAGCAATGGATCTCGGCGTCCGGATAGGTCGAAGATGCGGGAGCAAACTATCGAACCTCTGGCATATGGTTACCGTATAATTCATCCCTTTGACCTCTAATGCTCAGGACGACTGAGATTGGGCTACCAACCCAGACTGAGTCAGTCGACTACGTGTCTCAACCTCGCAAGCCCAGTGACTCTTCACTAGGACTACCCCGGCCGAGGATTTGCTAAATTGAGATACTGCGAGACATTCAATCCAAACTGTTTAGACAAGTCAATTCCATCTTGGTCCATCACTGCTCCACAAGTACTTGCCTGTACCCAGAAACCTTCCGTCACCGGATTAAAAATCCGGGTAGTCCAACACCAAAGCACAGGGAGTTGCTTGCAAGCTACCGTGATGACCTCAGGTCAGAGGGACACATATACCCATATCCAATCGTGAGTATCCCTTTGGCAGAAAGGGGCTGCACGGAGTCACATTCAATAAGATATCACATATCCCACTTGCAGATCACATCAGTCTCACCACACTCATTTGGTCAAGAGGACAACTAAATGATGTGAACTACAACAACCTATACTTGATATATTGTCGTCCAGTACAATATATCCTTTGGTTGTGAACAGGGTTTAAGGACCACTCGATACATCCTCTCTGTATCGAAGTCAGTGTAGTCCTAAGGACTTCATCACATAGAAAGAGTTCATTTCAGGGAAATATAAAATGTGATGAGCTGCCAAAAAAAAATATTTTATTAATTCAAAGAAAGAGTACAATACTGAGCTCAACCGCCTACAACCCAGGCAATTGGCTTTGGGATACAATTCCCAACAACTCCCACTTGTACTAAAGCCAATCAGAAGAGTATCTAATACCCATTTCCCATTTACAATAGTCAAACTCTTTTATTCCGAGGGCTTTAGTGAAGGGGTCGGCCAGATTTTCTTTTCCATCGATCTTCAGAAGATTGATGTCGCTTGGTTCCACGATCTCTCGTACGAGGTGGTATCATCGCAGTATGTGCTTGGTGCGGTGATGAGCTTTAGGCTCCTTACCTTGAGCAATGGCTCCAGTGCAGTCATAATACATCGGAACAGGACCATCTAGGGAAGGTGCCACCCCTAGCTCTCCAAGGAACTTCCGCAACCACACAGCTTCCTTTGTTGCATCTGATGCTGCAATGTATTCTGTTTCGCATACCGAGTCTGCAACAGTTGCTTGCTTGGAACTTTTCCAGCAGATCGCTCCTCCATTCAGGGTAAATACAAACCTTGACACACTCTTGCTATCATCTCTATCTGATTGGAAACTGGAGTCAGAGTACCCCACAAGTTTCAAGTCAGGTTCTCCATTAATCAGCCATTGATCTTTACTATTTCTCAAATACTTAAGGATGGACTTAACCACCTTCCAATGCACCTCACCTGAGTCAGACTGGTATCTGCTCACTACTCTTAGTGAGTATGCCATGTCTGGTCTAGTACAAGTCATAGCATACATGATAGAGCCTACTGCAGAAGCATAAGGTACTCTACTCATGCGCTCTCTTTCCTCAGGAGTTGTCGCACAATCCTTCTTGGAAAGAGTAATTCCAGAACCTATCGGGAGATAGCCTTTCATGGAATTTTTCATGCTGAACCGTTTCAGCACAGTATCAATGTACGTAAACTGGGACAGTCCCAAAAGCTTCTTAGATCTATCTCTATAGATCTTCATACCTAGTATGTAAGAAGCTTCACCCAAGTCCTTTATGGAGAACTGAGATGATAACCAGACCTTTATTCCTTGTAATGCTGCGACATCATTCCCGATTAAGAGAATGTCGTCAACATACAGTACTAGGAATACAATCACAGAACCATTAACCCATTTATAGATGCACGGTTCTTCTCCGTTCCTAACGAAGCCATACGATTTGATACACCTATCAAATCGTAAGTTCCAACTTTGAGACGCTTGCTTGAGTCCATAGATGGACCTTTGCAACTTACATACTTTTGATTCATCTGTGGATGTGAACCCTTCAGGCTGTATCATATACACCTCATCTTCCAGCTCCCCATTAAGGAAAGCGGTTCGGACATCCATCTGCCAGATCTCGTAATCAAAATATGCTGCCAAAGTAAGCATGATTCGAATGGACTTGAGCATTGCCACAGGGGAGAAAGTCTCGTCATAATCGATACCATATCGCTGATGACACCCCTTGGCAACCAGACGGGCTTTATAGGTCTCTACCTTCCCATCTGCGCCCCTTTTCCTTTTGAAGATCTATTTACACCCGATGGGTTTTATTCCTTCAGGCGGATCAACCAATGTCCAAACATTGTTGATTTCCATTGACTCCATTTCGGATCGCATGGCTCCAAGCCATGCCTCAGAGTCTGATCTCTGAAGTGCATCCATATAGGTGATCGGATCCTTATTGTTCTCATCGAGCTCAATGGGATCGCAGTCCCGGACCAAGAAACCGTAGTATCTATCTGGCTGACACGGTATTCTACCGGATCACCTAATGGGTTCTGGGTGTGATTCAATCACAGCCGGTTCTACGATGTCCTTAGAGTGTGCAGGTTCTTCTATTGGTGAACTTCATCAAGTCAATCTTAGAGGCTATAGTTCCTTCTCCAAGGAACTCCTTTTCCAAAAAGATAGCTCTAAGAGCAACGAACACCTTTTGTTCATTCTCCAAGTAGAAGAAATACCCTTTGGTTTCCTTAGGATAACCAATGAATAAATACCGATCAGACCTTGGACCAAGTTTGTCTGAGTCTAAATGCTTTACGTAAGCCGGACAACCCCAGACCCGAAGGTGTGAGATTGAGGGTTTACGTCCATTCCACATCTCATACAGAGTGGAGACAACAGATTTACTTGGAACATCATTTAACAAGTAACAGGCTGTTTGAAGCGCATATCCCCAAAAGGATAGCGGCAGAGTTGCAAAGCCCATCATGGATCAAACCATGTCCAACAAGGTTCGATTCCTCCTTTCAGACACACCATTCAACTGTGGTGTTCCTGGAGGAGTCCACTGAGAGAGAATTCCATTCTCCTCAAGATATGTCAAAAATTCACCAGATAAGTATTCACCACCTCGATCAGATCGAAGGGTTTTAATACTTTTTCCAGTTTGTTTTTCTACTTCATTACGGTATCGTTTGAACATTTCAAACGACTCAGACTTATGTCTCATTAGAAAGACATAACCGAACCTTGAAAAGTCGTCTGTAAAAGTAATGAAATATTTGTATCCTCCTCTGGCACTTACTGTCATCAGTCCACATACATCAGTATGTATTAGACTTAGAAGTTCTGTAGCTCGTTCACCTTTTCCAGTAAAAGGTGACTTGGTCATTTTACCAAGTAAACAGGATTCACAAGTGGGCAGTGATTCAGAATTACTAACCTCGAGGAGTCCATCTCCTCGCATCTTGTTTATCCTATTTTGGTTAATATGACCTAGCCTACAGTGCCAAAGATACAAATCATTGACATTATCTAATCTTGGGCGTTTGCTAGAAGTGTACATTACACTAACATGCCTTGATAGTACGTATATGCCATTATTTAATCTAGCTTTCATTATAACTGAGTTATTTAAAATAATATTGCAAAAATCTCCTTTTATTGATAGTTCAAAACCACAATTGGCCAAAAGGCCTACAGAGATTATGCTCATAATGAAACTAGGACAATAGTGACAGTCGACTAGTTCGACAGTACAAGACTCAAAGACAAAATGCAGGACTCTGACCGCCAGTACAGGAACACGATTTCCATTCCCGACGCTCAGAAATTGTTCTCCATCTTCAAATCTTCAGCTAACTTGAAGTCCCTGTAATGTATTGCAAATGTGAATTGGACTACCAGTATCCAATACCCAGTTAGCAGTATCAACAATAGAGTAATTACAAGGTTTTATCATATAAATACCTTGTTCAGCAGACTTCTGCTTTCTCGGCCTGTTCGGATCAAGGGATGCAATATAAAGAGGACAGTTCCCCTTCCAGTGTCCCTTCTTCTTGCAGTAGAAACACTCTGCAGAAGACTGATCAGCCTTATACTTCCTAGTCTGATTAGGGCCAGGAGCATTCTACACCTTCTTTCCCTTTTTATTTGTTTTCTTCTTCCCTTTCTTAAAGGGACAATGACCTCTACTACCTCCCACTAAATTCACCACCCCCTTATTCAGTTGGTGGTCTTTCTCGAAAGTCTGCAGCAACCCCAAAAGACCATGGTAGTTGACTGCAGGCTTGTTCATTCTATAATGATCGAGAAAATCAAGATAGGAGGAGGGAAGAGAATTCAGGATCGCATCCTTGCCGAGCTGCTCGTGCAAGGGGCATTCGAGTTTGCCCAACTTTTCAATCAGCTCGATCATGTAGAATACATGATCAGTGACTGAACCGCCATTCGGCATCTTGGAATTATAGATGGCACAAGACACTTTGTACCGTTCTATATCATCCGGGGTGCCAAAGGATTCCTTCAACTTTTGAAGGATTTCATCAGGTTGGGCCTCCTCGAATTTGCGACTGAACTCGTCGTTCATCGTCGCTAACATAATGCATCGGACAGTAGTCCGATCAGAGACCCACTTCAGATAAGCGTCTCTGACCGCACTCCGTACATTAGCGGGAGGAATTTCAGGTGCCGGATCCATTATCACATAGAGGATCCGTTCATGCTCCAGAACGATTCTTAATCTTCGATACCAACTATCGAAGTTGTGACCCTTTAACTTTTCATTGTCGAGAAGTGACCGAAGTGATAAATTGGAAGACATCTGAAAAGAAAATAAGACCTAATTAGTGTATGAATTAATAATTTAACCAAAAGACTTGGACTTTAGTCTAAAGGTTTCTCCCACTAATTTTTCAGATTGGTAGCCTCTAACTCCAATCCGTGAAAACACTTTTTCAAGTGGGACTGAAATCCAATAGGCCACGCATGAGCCCGACTTTGGCCAGCTCACCCATACGAGCCTAAAGGTAGGTTCGTAAACCAATTGTTTCCCTAAACAATTTTCAGTATTTTATTTTGCCCCAGAGAACACCCCAATCGGCCTTGGGGCCTCCTATTGCGGGTCTCTGGTTAGGTCCAACCATTAAAATGACAAATCCAATGCTTCCAGCTAACTAAAGACCAAGCTCGACTTTGGTCGGCCCACCTGGTCCCGTTAAGGAGGTTGCACTGAACCATCATCGATCAGATAGAAATTCCAGTCTTCGGATGTACACCCGTTCTTTGGAACTGCCGATGCACACCAAGCTAGTGGACATATTTCTATCCAACTTAATGGGAGGCTAAGACACTGTCAACTCCTTGACTTAGTCTTTTTAAGGACCTAATAATTTTTAGAGGATTTTTAATTATGACAAAAGAAAAGACAAGGACATGGATCATCCTCCCACTAAATCAATCAAATTTTAGGAGGGTTGAAATAAATCAACAAACGATCCATGGGCACCTATAGATCAGTCAGACTGATCAACCTGGGTGACATGGGTTAACTCGAGTCATTGAGCTTTTCCAATCAGTTCTGGTCGACTCGACTAGCCAGGTGGTGAGATCATGGATGAGTATCCGCCATTAACCATCTTTCCTAGACACCAACCAAGTTGGCCAGGAAAGAGGTAGCCTCATACAACCATGATCACAATACCAAACCTACCTCGACACCAGTCGATTTATCAGACTCGATCAGACTAGCCTAAAGACTCGGGCGTCCACAAAGCCACTAATTGGATCCATTTTAGATGAACGGATCAACTAATCTAACTATTAGATAGTTCTAAAGAAGGGCCTTAAACAACTTTTGTTTAATCTTCTTGTAATCCGGTTCAACTAAACTTAGGTCTAACCCAGTTATGGACCCAACTAGTTAGCTAACCCAATTAACCCAAAATGGCTTATGCAAATTTGATTAGATTTCATAAACCTAAATTTTTTTTTTAATAAGCCAAACTCTTAATTAAAATAATTTTTAATTAAGTCTCTATGTAAAATAATTTTACATAACTAAAAAATCATGCATCAAGATATTTTACAAACAATTTATATTCATATAAAACATGCCTAAAACATGTATCACCAAATTAAAACAATTTTAATTTTAATATTCTTTAAGGATCCTTCTGAAGAGGCCAACACAGACGATCCGCATCGTGTCAAAGACACACGGTCATGGTGAAGGTCTCAACTAGGTTTCAAAAAGAAATCAGGATACATTTTTTAGATTAAACTAATTTTAATCTATTAAACATGCATACTAGATTAGATTACACATGCAACCTGCTCTGATACCACTGAAAGAAAATGATGCAGGTGGTTAGACATGATCATAAAGAAGGCATGCAAACAGCTGCGGGAGCAGAATGGATTTTAAAAATATTTTTAAAAATCCGTGCAGCGAAAATCTACTCCGCCCAGAAGCTAATCTAATTCTAGTTGCAAATAGGCATGTATGATGATATAAAATATTTGCAAAATATTTGAATTAAAAATTCTATTCATGCATGATTAAAAAAAATTTTTTCATACCTTATTCTGGTTGGAATAACTCTGGGATAAAGCTGGAATAGGCTGGAATAGCTGGAATAAAACTATTCCAGCCTTCTTCTACCTTGGGCTGAAAACAAACTCTGTTTTTGGTTTGAAAAACGGCATCGGAACACTACCTTCCGGACCTCCGTTTGCTTCCAAATTTCAGCAGCGGCAAGGTAATCGAATCTACTTCGATCTCCAATAAAGAACTGCAAGAAAATGTTAGCCAAAAAATGTAAAAATTTGCCAAAGTCTGCTGCCAGATTTTCTGCAGCAGAACAGGACAGCAGACTTCAACTTCACGTTAGGAGCAGCTGCAGGTGATCCAGCTCGCGTGGCTTGCTCCTAGAAGTAGAAGTATACTCCCTCTAGAGGGGAGACGCGCCCGGGACTCTCGGATCCCACTCCACACGCGGTGCTAGCCGCTGGAAGAGAGTTGATCACGGTTGATTGCAGCAACTCTGTTTTACTGCAGCCTTGTAGTTGAGCACAACAAAAGAGCAAAGAAATGGCCCTTCAAAACACTCTCTCACACTCTCCAAATCCCAGCCTAACTCGTACAAACACTAAGCTCTCAAAAATGGGAGAAACCTTGCCCTAGAAAATTTTTGGATTGCTGTTGCACGGTGAAAGAAGCCCCTGAAACAGGGCTTGGGCATTGGTATATAAAGGCAGCTGGGAGAGGGAGACAGGGAGGCTGGGAGAGAAAAGGGCAAAAGGCTACGTTACACCCACAATAAATAGGGATTTAAGGCAGCCAATGGAGGAGAGGAAGGGATGCCAGCGCACGGTGTTGTTTGGCCTTCGGATGCTTGGTTTTTTCCAAATGCTAATACTTCTTTCCAGCATAAAGAAGTATTCCAACATGGAAACCGGTCCAAGGGAGAAAACACCGATTCAAAAACCGGTCCAAGCCATTTGGTTCAAACCCATTTAAAACCAATTGGTCCAACCCAATTAATTTGGTTCAATTGGTTCACAACCAATTGGAGGCCGAAACGAGCTCCGAATCAGTTCGAAACTTTTTCAGAAAAAACCTGGCGCAGTCCTGGTCAGCCCGGAACAATTTTCGGTTGACACAGACAAGGGCAAGAAAGGGAAAAGAGTGCTAAAAAATAAATACCGTGATCATAAAATCGAGATGATTCCTAATCGTAATCGGTATCCAGATCAGAGAGTAATCCTCTATGGCGAGTGACCTCATAGGTTCGAACCTAAACGGTAGCACTAGAACAATTCTAGTACCAGCACAGGAAACCATCTAGCAATGGGTCCCGACGTCCGGATAGGTCGAAGATGCAGGAGCAAACTATCGAACCTCTAGCATATGGTTACCATATTATTCATCCCTTTGACCTCTAATGCTCAAGACGACTGAGATTGGGCTACCAACCCAAACTGAGTCAGTCGACTACGTGTCTCAATCTCGCAAGCCCAGTGACTCTTCACTAGGACTACCCCGGCCGAGGATTTGCTAAATTGAGATACTGCGAGACATTCAATCCAAACTGTTTGGACATGTCAATTCCATCTTGGTCCATCACTGCTCCACAAGTACTTGCCTGTACCCAGAAACCTTCCGTCACCGGATTAAAAATTCGGGTAGTCTGACACCAAAGCACAGGGAGTTGCTTGCAAGCTACCGTGATGACCTCAGGTCAGAGGGACACATATACCCATATCCAATCGTGAGTATCCCTTTGGCAGAAAGGGGCTGCACGGAGTCACGTTCAATAAGATATCACATATCCCACTTGCAGATCACATCAGTGTCACCACACTCATTTGGTCAAGAGGACAACCAAATGATGTGAACTACAACAACCTATACTTGATATATTGCCATCCAGTACAATATATCCTTTGGTTGTGAACAGGGTTTAAGGACCACTCGATACATCCTCTCTGTATCGAAGTCAGTGTAGTCCTAAGGACTTCATCACATGAAAAGAGTTCATTTCAGGAAAATATAAAATGTGATGAGCTGCCAAAAAAAAATATTTTATTAATTCAAAGAAAGAGTACAATACTGAGCTCAACCGCCTACAACCCAGGCGATTGGCTTTGGGACACAATTCCCAACACTTTGGATTCAATATCATGCAACAAAGGAGATATAGAGAAGAGACGTAGGAGAAAAAGAGAGATTGCTTTATTTTTTTGGAGAAGAACCTTGTTACAAGACAAGATAAAATATCCCGGCACCCCTTCTAAAATCCCAGAAGTTTCTCATCGTCACCCGTATGTCTTCTCTCTTGCAGGCCTCATGCCTTAAGAACTCACGTACGGCCATGCACGAATAATACCTCAACATGCGTCCCTTCCTCTCTAAAACTCGAGAAGAAGCTCCACCCTGTGGATAATACCTCAACGCAGGATCTCCTCTCCAAAGCTCCATGGAATTTCCCATAGCACCAAGCCCTCCACGTAATATCTCGCTCATGTGCACCTCTCTGCAGCCCAAGCCATGACCGTGCCCTGCGGACTCCCTCATGTAGGATCCCACGGCCCTGCCCCCAAGGGGTGTCCTCAAGTCTCACCCCTCACGGTCTTCTCATGATCATGAGGAGGTCCTCCATGGACCTCTCCTTGGACCGTGAGCCAAGCCTCATGGTCACAAGTCCTTCACGCTCCAAGATCATGCATGCCCCAGCTTATAAGCACATGGGGCGTCAACCACTTCTTGAAATTCTTGGACGGTTATAACATCACATGGATTCTTCTTGGCTTTCTTGATTCTTGTTGGACTCAATCACATAGGTGGTTAGGACTTGGATTCTTGGGCCAATAACAAACTGGTTAAAACTTCTCACATGGTTGGGTTTCCTAAATTGGTTACAACCAACCAAATAACTAACCAACTGGATAACCTCCTAACCAATTAAAAAAACCTGGACCCAACCCCATAACCCAATTATGTTATGTTACAATCTCTCAAAAAACTCTCCCTAAGTCACATGAGAAAAATACTCAACCCTGGATCAAGCCCTTGGCCTAGCATGCCGTGATCCAAATATGACTCAGAGCCCCCTAGAACACCTCCAGGAATCTCCTAGAACACCTCCAGGACCCACTTGGGATATGCCCTCAAGCTTCAGGGATCGCCTTCAGCATTCTTGCCATGGCCTCCCAAGTCTCTCCAATGCTTGGGAGCACCACACAAAACCCTACATTATATGATCAGGGTTTCAAGGTTATTTTTAAATCTTCTATGTACATAGTCACTAGTTCTTTTGATGCAATAATAAAATTCATTAAACATAAACTTGGTAACATTTATGTGAAAAATTTAAATGATCTAGCCATGAAAAGTAGTGCAAATCTAATTGCTATGATGCCAAAATCAAAGAAACTAGTTAACTTTGTTATCAAAGATTAGGACATGCTAGTATAAACATAATTTCAAAATTAATTTTAAAAGATTTTGTTAAGGGCTTACTTAAACTGAATTTTGAAAAAGATTATATTTGTAATGCTTACCAATATAGAAAATAACTAAGAGATCTTTCATATCCAAAAATATTGTTTCAACTTCAAGACCTTTAGAACTATACATGGACTTATTTGGACCTACAAGAATTACAAGTTTAGGAAGAAAGAATATGGACTTGTGATAGTAGATAATTTTTAAGATTCACATGGATTTTATTTTTGGCATATAAAGATGAAGCTTTCATTATTTTTCTAAAATTCTATAGAAAAGTTTTGAATTTTAAAAGAAATATCTATTATTTCAATTCATAGTGACCATGGTACTGAATTTGAAAAATAAAACTTTAAAAATTTTTATACTGAGAATGCGATAGAACATAATTTTTTAATACCAAAAACATCATAACAATATGATGTTATTGAGAAAAAAAATAGAATTTTGGAAGAGATGGCCTGAACCATGTTGTAAGTAGACAATCTTTCAAAGTCTTTTTTATTTGAAGCTATCAATACTGCTTGCTATATTTTAAATTATATTTTAATTCATCCCATTTTGAAGAAAATCTTCTAAGAACCTCGAAATGATAGAAAACCAAATATAAGCTATTTTCATTTTTTTGATTATAGTGTTTTATTTTAAATAATAGAAAAGATAACTTAGAAAAGTTTGATACTAAATCTGATGAGAGTATTTTTTAGGATATTATGCATCTAGTAAAACTTAAAGAGTTTTCAACAAACAAACATTAGTTGCTGAAGAATCTATATATATGATTTTTGAAGAAATTAACCCCTCGCCTTCTAGAAAAGAAGACTTTGTTGATGATGATTTAAGAATAATAAATAAAGAAACAAAGAAGCTAAGCTTGAAAGACAAGCCGTTGCCACCAAGATCATTGTGGCCCATAGCTTTGACATGTTGTGGATGCGTCGAGCTCTCGTTGGGTGCTCAACCCTCCTTTCTGGTCAGCTCCTTGGTCAGATTGCCTTGCAAAAAAGAGGAGACCCGAGCTAGAGATTCCGGCGAGGACACTTCGACGCTCAAGTCAGTTAAGACAATCAAGGGAAACATAACCTCTGTGACAGAGAGCTTAAGGTCTCTCTGCTTAGAATATGAAAGATGGAATTGAAATGGAAAGACAAGGTCAAGTGGAGATCAAAGAGTTGGGAGGTTCTCTTGATTGGTTCCTTGCCCGTTTGCTCTTTATGCCTTACTAGTTGCCTCTTTCTCGCTGGGGGCCCTCTCTCTGATCTTATGTGTGTGGAGTGGCCCAGACCAAGTTTGGGACTTGATCGAGATGTCCCTTTCTTGATGCCTCTTTTGGGAGGGGTTTTTCTTTGCCTGTGGTCTCCCCCCTGTCGGACCGATTCTTGGAAGGAGATCCTTCTATTAGGGATGTTCACCGGTATAGTACAGGTCTTGTCCCTTTGGCGGTGCAGTTTTCCATGAAGGGTGTGGGCACTGTGCCACTGAGCCCAAAGCCACGGTGGGGCATTTCTATTCTGGAAGGGACCGTCGAAGTGTCGCAGGGCCTGTGATCTTAATAGGATACTCCTCTTGGAGAAGGTATAGGGTTCGTGTCACAGGGACTGAGACCCTGGTTGCACAGCCATAGACATGGACGACGCGTCATAGTGCTTGGAGCCTGGTGGAGCATGTTTAGTGCAGATTGTGTGGGTGGAGCATTGCAGAATTTGAATTTTTGGTAAGGTGTATGCCATCTTTCAAAGGTTGCAAGTAGCTGGAAACTTCCTTATCATAATCTAAACTTCTACTGGTCCTCTCTCTTTACCACCGGTTGATCGGCTGGCAGCTGTTGATGCCTCTTGGTTTAGGACGGCGATCCCGTCTCGAGAAGTGGGGGCTCTATCTCGGGAGCTCAATCCTAGAAAGTAGGAGCACGACCTCGATCAGGAGCTCAACCTTGGATGGGAGCTGACCTTGACTAGGGGCTCGACCTCGATAGGATGAGGGAGCTCTATCTCAGGAGCTCGATCCTAGAAAGTGGAAGCATGACCTTGGCTGAAAGCTCGACCTTGGATGGGAGCTGACCTCGGCCGGGGGCTCGACCTCGACAAGATCGGGAGAGCTCTATCTCAAGAGCTCGACCCCGGAAGATGGAAGCATGACCTCGACCGGGCACTCGACCCTGAATGGGAGCTGCCTCGATCGGGACTCGACTTCGATAGGATCGGGGGAGCTCTATCTTGGGAGCTCGACCTCGAAAGATGGGAGCATGACCTCGACCGGGTGCTCGACCCCGAATGGGAGCTACCTCGACGGGGGTCAACCTAGTTAGGATCGATGGAGCTCTATCTCAGGAGCTTGATCTCGGAAGATAGGAGCATGACCTCAGCCGGGTGCTCGACCCCGGATGGGAGCTACCTCAATCGGGGTGTCAACCTTGGTCGGATCGGGGGAGCTTGTTGCCCAAAAATGGAGCCCAAGAGGGGGGGTGAATTGGGTCTTTTAGAAAATTTAAAACAATAATGAGAGGGACTAGTGGTGCTAGTAAAAAATCATAAATTCAATACAAGAGATTTAAAGCAGTAGCAATAATCAAAGAGCAAGAGAGGAAGAGAGCAATCATACACAAACACAAGGTTTATAGTGGTTCGGTGCAAACCTAGCACCTACATCCACTCCCCAAGCCATCCTTGGGAATTTCACTATAATCCAAACAAGATTACAGCTGACTTGTTTTTCACAAGGCTCACAAGTCAAAACCTAAGTTGGTTTTATCACTTAGGCTTACTAACAAACCTTAACACTTGTTTTGTCTTCGGGCTCACAAGTTAACCCTAGTTGGTTTTATCCCTTTGGCTTACCAACAAACCACAATAACCTTCTTTCAAGACATCCTTGAAAGCAAGGTCAAATCACAATGTAAAAACAAATATACAATTTTAAAACTAAAACAAACTCTCTTCAAGAGTAGAATAGAATCTTTGAAGCTCAAGTTGATGCTTTGTCTTGACTCTTCCTTGGAATATCCTTCAAAGTGCCTCTTTTGGAATGAAGTAAGGATAAGCTTGTAGGCTTTTCAAGGAATCAAACTATAAAAGGCTTTTGATGTGAAGTATTTGAGAGAATATAGGCTTTTTGGCTTTTGAGTAGACTTAAATACACTTCAACGCACTTCATTTTCTTTAGAATGAGGTCGGTGGAGGTTAAATACACCAAGAACCTTCCAAAAAATGGTTTGTGACCATTGGAACCTCGGAAATAGCCTTTTGGAGCTTGAAAAGCAAGTTCTGCAAGTCAGAAAAATAGATCCGTTAGAGCTGTCAGGCTGCAAGTATCGACACTTGATCTCTAGATATCGACACTTGAACTGTCAAGTATCGACACTTGATACACAGGTGTCGATACTTGACACAAAAATTCTCAAATGACAAAGTTTTGTATTTTCAAAATTCTCAGGCCTTGAGTCGACACTTGGAAACCTAAGTGTCGACACTTGGTGTCGACACTTGGTTCTGGGTGTCGATACTTGGCATGTCAAGGATTTTTGTTCATGCCAAATGCTGAAGTGTCGACACTTGACTTTCCAGGTGTCGACACTTGAGATTGAAAAGCTCAGATTCAAGTGTAAATAACCTCAAAAACATAAATATAAATCTTGAAACTTAAATGAATCATAAACACAAAATATTTAATCATGTAGATGCCCTTTTTCCATGAAGAGGATGTCCAGATTTGTGAGAAATGCTCCGTGCCATGACGTGCCATGAAACATAAGTTTTTGAGATTTTGAGGTGCTTTCTTCCTGAAAACTCATAACTTGAAATACACATTAGTATATAATATGTACTCAATGTTTTGTTATTCATCAAAATCACTGGGTGGAGCCAACAATCTCCCCCTTTTTGATGATGACAAAACCTTGAGTAAAATAGCATTATATTTCAAACTTTAACTATTATAATTCATGAATATGAATTTAAGCCCATATGAGAGGCAAAAACTTCATAGTTAGGAAGAATCAATCTCCCCCTTAATTAGATATTTCTCATTAAAGTAAATTTCAAAGATTCTCACAAGGTGAAACCACAAAAATTTATGCATCTATACAATCAATACTATTTCTCCCCCTTTTTGTCAATCATTAGAAAGGGGAATAACCTCCCCCTCACAATGAGCATGGAGACAAAAAGATGGTAGAGAATCAAATAAGATAGGTATCAGAGCCAAAAAGATCAAAGAGAATCGGAGTTGAAGATGGTAAATTTAACCACTCAAACACAAATAATAAGCACTAAATTGAAATATATAATAGATAAGAGAAGTTTTCAGTACAAAAATTTGCTGAGTCATCAGCAAGAACTGAAATATACAGATAGCATCAGAGTCATACAAATATCAGAAACATACAATAGACATCTGTGATACAAATATGAACTATAAAAGACATACAACAGACATCTGTGAGGCTAATCCTCATCGGATGGAATCTCAAGACTAAATGGAGCACTGATCCTAGATCTAGTGGCTAAGGCCCTAGGAGGTACTAAAGCTCAACGACTCCTAGTGCGGCCAGAAAGACCAAAGGCGGGTACAACCCTAGATGATCTAGTGAAAGGGGGGAGAGAAGATCAGCCGGTGTAACAAAGTCTGGTGTGGAATCAACCAAGTCAGTAGGAGCAGCTGGGGTAGTGGGAGGATCGCGACTGACCACCTCAAAATCATCTGCACTGCCATCACTGTCACTATCATTGCCCACAATCTCTGTAGCTCTGTCCTCATCCATATCTGCCCGATCACCACCCTCAACTATATTAGCATGGTCGCTCTGGTGATCGTCACCATCATCATCATCATCATCATCATCATCATCATCATCATCATCATCAGAAGATACAACTGCAGGGGCTACAGGAGGTATAAGGGATCTCAACAGATCCTCAATACGAGAGAATCCCTCCTCCATAGACCTACGGATCTCAGCATGCTCCGAGGTAGTATGTGCTCGAAGAATCTCAACCTCGCTGTATAGCTGAGTCAACTCACCCCTGATCTCAGTGAACTACTCTCTGGCATGCTCCTCAAAGGATAGTCCAGTAGAAAGTGGCGGAGGAGCTGAAAAATCAGGAGTCGAATGCTCTGCCTGTGTCGATGGGATATCAATGGGAGGAAAAACTGCTGGCTCAGATGGTCCTGCCTCTGCCTCTCGAAGCTCGTCCTCCTCATCTGGCTCCTGGCCAGACTCTCTGTGCACCCATCGACCTGCAACTAGTCTATATCCCATACGGTGCAAAGACCTCTCATCATATACATCTGTGTGTAGTATCTCCTTGGGGATCTCCCCCTCCAGTGATACTCCACATGCTCTAAATAATCTAGTCAGTGCCATGCCGTAAGGTAAATAGTGACGACGCTGAGTCACAGCATCATGCATCTGAACTAGCATCAAGGATGGAAGGTCGATCTGCCTCCTCTCTATCAGACTCGTCATCACCATCAACTCTCTCTCAGTGATGAAGTCAAATCTCCCAGTCTTCGGTAGAAGTATACGTGCCGTGATGTGGTGCAATAGGCGCATCTCCAGAGATAACTGGTTCATGGTAACTATGGATATACCACGAACATCCTCTCGCTCGAGGATTCACCTAAAAGCAGCCTCTCTGTCATCCACCGAAAAAACACAGATTCCCCTATGGGGGATCTCCCATACTCTGCTCAATAGCTCTGCCGTAGGTGAAATCTGAACACCTCTCACTGTCGTAGTCCAAAGAAGTCGTCGACAATCCAACGCACCATAGAACTCTCTCACTAGATGAGGATAGTACCTCTCCTGTAAAGTACAGAATGGTACTAATCCTGCATCAGTGAGCACCTGTCGTAAGCTAAAATTGTGCCTATCAAAACACTCCAGGTCGAATCTCCTCCCAAAGGCTACTAACTTCCCTGCCATCCTCTCTACAGGGGAGAACTCGGTGTGGCAGAACTGCTAGCCTGTGCAGGGTCAAATCTGGCCTTCGATCTCCTCTCTACACCATGACTATATCTCTCCCTAACTGTAAGTCTCTTCCTGGGACCCATTACAGCAAGCTGACTAGGAAAGAAGGAAGATAGGTTCAATCAGACTTAGAACTATAGGACTGGCTACAGGCTGAGATAAGGAGAGTTTCATTTCTTAAAATGTGTTCAGACATGTTTTGAAAACTAGAATTAAAACAATTTTGGGTTGTAAATTATCCCAAAAAAAATTTGGAAAACTGTCAATCAGCTTGAAGGTGAGATTCTTACAACCTATACTTTGATTAAGAGACAATACCCCGTACAGATAATTATAGAAAATATTTTTGGTTGTTAAAACACATTTGAACTTTTGTAAAACACTTTTTGTAAGGCCAAAATATCAAAACACATGGAATTTGGGTTTAAATCAATTAGGGTTTTAGCAAAGTGGTGAAAATGTCGCAAAAACATCATGAAAAACCTTTCCAAACCAATGATAAAATAATAAATGGATTTAGAATACTAGATTTTAAATAAAAAATCTAATTTTTCTGCCCAAAATCAATCAAACAATGTTTTTCTAAAAAATGGATGAGATAAGCGTGAAAACGACCAAAAAACCATGGGAAATCCAAGAAAAATGCCATTCAACCGCTATTCCCTTAAATGGAGCTTTAGAAATCCATTAAAACTTATGAAAATCTGGTTAGAATCTTAAAAAATAGCCGAAAAAGCCCTATTCATGGTTCGACGGTAATAAACGGAAAACAAAAATTCAAGAAATAAAAAGAAAATAGAGTGAAATTAAAAGAGGGATTACCTGATTTATGATGGGTTAAAAGGGAAATGGGAGGATTTGGATAGAGGGGGACCACTGTTGCGAGAAATCGACGGGTGGAAAATAAGGACAAAACCCTCGGTCGGCCCTTTTAAAAATAGGTTCTGTTTTGCAAGTGTCGACACTTAGTATTTGTCAAGTGTCGACACTTGGTCAGGTGTCGACACTTGACAATTTCCAAGTGTCGACACTTGGCCAAAAAATTTTAAGAAAATCCAAAAATTTTTAGAAAAATAGGAAACAATTTAATCAGATTTTTGGGGCTTAAAGCAAGTGGTTTTGAGTGAAAAGATTTAGGTATAATTAAAACTATGAGAGTTCTAGGAGAATGGATCAATGACACCTAACTCTCTTCTAATCAAACAGAACCTATCCTCACACAAAGGTTTGGTAAACACATCTGCTAACTGATCATCAATACATACAAAATCAAGAATAACATTAGAGTTTTGTACATGATCTCTTATGAAATGATGTCTTATTTCAATGTGTTTACTTCTTGAATGTTGCACAGGAATTTTAGATAGATTGATTGCACTAGTATTGTCACATCTTATGGGTGTCTTAGTTAGTTTAATACCAAAATCTTCGAGTTGTTGCTTGATCCAAAGGATTTGAGCATAACAGCTTCCAGCTGCTATATATTCGGCTTCCGCCATAGATAAAGCAACCGAGTTCTGTTTTTTGCTACTCCAAGAGATCAAATTTACTCCAGAAACTGACAGGTTCCACTAGTACTTTTACGATCAAGTTTACACCCAGCAAAGTCAGCATCAGAATAAGCAATCAATTCAAATGAAGAATCTCTAGAGTACCATAAACCAATTTCAATTGAACCAGATAGATATTTAAGTATGCGTTTAACAGCCAAAAGATAAGACTCTTTAGGATTATACTGATATCTAGCACACATACGGATGCTAAACATGATATCTGGCCTACTGGCTGTAAGATATAACAATGAACCGATCATGCCATAATATAATTTTTGGTCAATAGATTTACCTGATTCATCCTTGTCAAGTCTACAAGTAGAGCTCATAGGGGTACCTAAAGGCTTAGTGTTCTCCATCCCAAACTTCTTGAGTATTTCTTTTGTGTATTTTGCTTGGTTGATGAAGATCCCCTCTTTGGTTTGCTTTATTTGGAGTCCGAGGAAAAAACTCAGTTCTCCCATCATGCTCATCTCGAACTCATCCTGCATTAACTTTGCAAAATCTTGACAAAGAGATTCATTAGTAGCACCAAATATTATATCATCTACATAGATTTGTACTACTAAGAAATCATCATTCTTTTTTTTAAAAATAAAGTTTTGTCTACATTACCTCTAGTAAAATCATTTTTGAGCAAGAAAGAGCTTAAACGATCATACCAAGCTCTTGGAGCTTGTTTCAATCCATACAAACTTTATGAAGTTTGTAAACATGATTTGGAAATTCAGAATTTTCAAAACCAGGGGGTTGCTCAATGTAAACCTCTTCTTCAATTAGACCATTTAAAAAGGCACTTTTAACATCCATTTGATACAATTTCAAATTCATGAAGAAAGCAAAAGCCAACAATAGCCTAATTGCCTCAAGTCTAGCTACAGGAGCAAAGGTTTCATCAAAATCTATTCCTTCCTCCTGATTGTATCCTTTGGCAACTAGTCTAGCCTTATTTCTAATAACTACTCCATTTTTATCAAGTTTATTTCGAAAAACCCACTTTGTACCAATAATTAAAGTGTTTGAAGGCCTATCTACTAATGTCCAAACATTGCTCCTTTTGAATTGGTTAAGTTCATCTTGCATAGCATTTATCCAATTACTATCACATTCAGCTTCCCCAATAGTTTTAGGTTCAATTTGAGAAACAAAAGCTAAGTAATCACAGATATTTCTAAGGGATGATCGAGTACTTACACCTTTAGATGGATCACCGAAAATTAGTTCTTTTGGGTGTCCATAAGCATACCTCCATTCTTTTGGTAATGGATCAACCGTTGACATGTTTTCATCACCTTGTGCTTGATCTCCTTCAGTGTTTTGATCATCGTTCTGTTTCTTGGTAAGCCCTTCATTGTTGTTTATTCCTTCAGTTTTCTTGCTACCTGTTTCATCAGATAGTACATCTTCTTTTCTTGAAGATTTTTGGTTAGATCATCAAATACCACATGTATGGATTCTTCAACAACAAGTGTTCTTCTGTTGAAGACCCTGTATGCCTTACTAGATGTGGAATAGCCTAGAAAGACTCCCTCATCTGATTTGGCATCAAATTTACTTAAATTATCCTTACCATTGTTTAAGATGAAACAACGGTATCCAAAAACATGAAAATAACGAATTGAGGGTTTTCTACCCTTCCAAAGCTCATAAGGTGTTTTCTTTAAAATCGGTCGAATTAAAACTCGATTTAAAATATAGCATGCAGTATTTATGGCTTCCGTCCAAAAATATCTAGGTAAGTCATTTTCACAAAGTATGGTGCATGCCATTTCTTCAAGAGTTCTATTTTTTCTTTCTACTACCCCATTTTGTTGAGGTGTCCTAGGTGCAGAAAAATTATGATGAATTCCATTTTCAATACAAAATTTATCAAAATCAGCATTTTCAAATTTGGTTCCATGATCACTTCTCAAAGATACGACTGAAACACCTTTTCATTCAAAACTCTTTTATGAAATCTAATGAATTCAGAAAAAGTTTCATCTTTATGTGCTAAAAACATGATCCATGTAAATCATGAGAAATCATCTACAATAACTAGACCGTACTTCTTACCTCCCAAACTAGATGTTCTAGTTGGCCCAAAGAGGTCTATGTGAAGCAACTCCAAAGGTTTAGATGTAGAGATTACTCCTTTTGGTTTGAAAGAGGATTTGGTTTGTTTTCCAAGTTGGCATGCACTGTAGATCTTGTCTTTTTCAAAATTGAGTTTAGGCAAATCCTTTACCAAGTTCTTTTTGCTATGTTTTGAAATTAAATGCATGCTTGCATGTCCTAGTCTGCGATGCCAAAGCCAACTAGTTTCATCGATCTTGGCTTCCATTGCCACTAGGCATTGACCATTTTGAATAGGGAGATCATCAAGATCAACCATATAAATATTGCCATGCCTATGACCAATGAACTTAATGCCATTATCATCTAGACTAGAAACAATGCACAAAGAAGATTCAAAAACAACTTTAAAATTTTTGTCGCAGAACTGGCTAATGCTAAGCAAGTTATGTTTCAAACCATCAACATATAAGACATTATCAATATAAGAAGAATGGGTGATATGGACTTTACCAATACCGATAATTTTGCCCTTTCCATTATCACCAAAAGTTACATTGCCACCATTTTGATATTCGAGTGATGAGAACTGCTCCACATCTCCTGTCATATGCCTTGAGTAACCGCTATCAAGGTACCACATCCTTCTCTTATTGGTTGCAAGGCATACCTGCAATAAAGATCAAGTGGAGACTTTAGGTACCCAAGCCATCTTGGATCCTTTTTGGTTAGTGGCATTGGTTCCTTTCAGAACCCAAACTTTCTTAGTGTTACTTAATCTTCTTTTGTTGCACATATAAGATTTGTGTCCTTTAGTACCACAAGTAATGGATGAAGATGCAGGCACAAAAAAATTTTTAAAAAGTTTTTGTTTCTTATGAGTTCTGAATCCTAAACCTGCTTTATCAAATAATGCTCTTTGGTTATTTAAAAGCAAATTCAATTTTTCAGAACTATAAGTAAATCTTTCTACAAAAGATTTTAATTTTTCAATTTCTTCTTTATATATTTTGTTTTCATTTAAAATTTCTTTGCTTTGTTTTGACAAATTTTCATTTGAAAGTGAGGCATTTTTCTTTTTCAAGACTTCTTTTTCTTTTTCAAGTGCTACAATCTTATCATTTAATTTTTTATTTTGAAGAAGAAGGCATTCATTTTCATTTGAAAGCTTGTCATTTATTTTGGTTAAATCCAAATTTTGCTTCTTTAAATATTTATGTTTTGATTTTAGTTTTTGAAATTCTATGACTAATTCCTCAAAAACTTCATGAAGCTCATCAAAAGTAAATTCATTTTCTGTTTCGGAACATACCTCATCATGATCAGCCATCAGACAGAAGTTTGCCACCTCCTGCTATTCTTCCTCAGAACTGGAGTCCTCACTTTCACTCCAAGTTGCCATCATGGCTTTCTTTCTCAGTTTTCTTCTACTTTTCTTTAGCAAGGGGCAGTCTACCTTGAAATGGCCAGGTTTTTTGCATTCAAAACAAGTAGGCTGCTCCTTCTCCTTTTCTTTGCCCTTCTCTTTACTTGGCTCACCTTTCAGGGGTTTCTTTTTGAAGTTGAACCTTTTCTTCCTCATGAACCTTCTGAATTTTCTCGCCAATAGAGCCGTCTTATCTTCTTCATCATCTTCTTCAGAGTCTTCGCTTGATTCCTCTCTCACAGTAGATTTGAACGCGATTACTTTCTTCTTTTTGTCGACATCTCCATTCTTTTGTTTGAGGGAGAGCTCATAGGTCATTAGTGAACCCAACAGTTGTTCAAGTGGAAGAGACCTGAGAAGTTTCTTCAAGAAAAAGTTTCATCTTTATGTGCTGAAAACATGATCCACAGGTGTCGACACTTGATACAAAAATCCTTAAATGACAAAGTTCTGTATTTTCAAAATTCTCAGGCCTTGAGTCGACACTTGGAAACCTAAGTGTCGACACTTAGTTCTGGGTGTCGACACTTGGCATGCCAAGGATTTTTGTTCATGCCAAATGCTGAAGTGTCGACACTTGACTTTCCAGGTGTCGACACTTGAGACTGAAAAGCTTAGATTCAAGTGTAAATAACCTCAACAACATAAATATAAATCTTAAAACTTAAATGAATCATAAACATAAAATATTTAATCATGTAGATGCCCTTTTTCCATGAAGAGGATGTCCAGATTTGTGAGAAATGCTCCATGCCATGACGTGCCATGAAACATAAGTTTTTGAGATTTTGAGGTGCTTTCTTCCTGAAAACTCATAACTTGAAATACACATTAGTATACAATATGTACTCAATGTTTTGTTATTCATCAAAATCACTGGGTGGAGCCAACAGAGCTCTATGTCAGGAGCTCAACCCTGAAAGATGGGAGCATGACCTCAGCCAAGTGCTCAACCCTGGATAGGAGCTGCCTCGGTCGGAGGCTCAACCTTGACACTTATCTCGTCACCGCATCCAGGTATGTGCTTCTGCCAGTGCAGTTTCTAGCAGGGGCTGATGCTGGTTCCATGTTAGTAGTCGTGCCACATCAGATGCCCCCCACTCTCGAGCTTGGAGAACAATGCAGCGCTTGGAGCAAAGGGAGTAATGATCGTTCTAACGTGGAAAGATGCTCCCCCTGCACCATCAATGCCTTGAGCACTGGCACCCCGAAGATCGTGCTTCCGCACCAACGGGGTGATGCCAGGTCAGCCCTTTTGAAAAGGTGCCATAATTGCCGTGTCGGTCACAATGTGGTTGCCTCTGAATTGAAGCATTGCCCTCACCAGATCTCGACACGTGGTGGGCCTTGGTTGGCTTGGGAGAAGAAAGGGTGCATGTCTTCGACTTGTATGAGGTGATGGGGGTTGCAGGCTTTTGAAAGGGACTTACCCCTCCACCCTTTAAGGGTTTTTTGAGCGAAGGAGGCAAGGCCTTTCTGTAGAGTCCCTTTCTTCCTCAGTCTCCCTGATCTAGCATTCGGAGTCCTAGAAGGTTATCCCCTTCTTCTCCTTCCTTCTTCTTTTCCTATTCTTCTCCTTCGGCCTATGCTGGAGGAGAGCTCGCAGGGTCCTGTAGGTTCCCTGCCTTTCTTTTGCTTTCTTTCCTTCTTGTTCTTCTCCATGAGTTCTTCCGGCAGAGGGCACTGCTACCCGGACAATTCTGGTGAGGCTGGGCCATCTTGTCCAGGACCTCCTTCCTCGGATAGCGAGGAGGAAGTTCCTTTTATGGTCCGCAGGGGTCCCTGCTAGACGGGGATTGTCATTGGACCTCCTGTGGCTCCTCCCCCTCCTCGTCCTCCCATTAGGGAGTTGGCTGGTCCTTCTGGCATTGATTCGGTGATGACCGGTGAGGACATCCTTCATGTCTGGAGTGTATATGAGATCCCCAATTCCATCTAGCTCTCAGTCTCAGGACCGGAGGAGTGGGTCACTTCTAGTGGCGTGGGCCAGATCACCCTGTATGAAGATTTCTTCTTTGGGGGTCTTCGCCTTCCCTTCCATCTATTTTTACTTTCTTTTTTGAGCAATTATCACCTGGTTCTGGCCCAGCTCGCCTCCAACATCGTTAGGACTATCTTCTGCTTCATTATTCTTTGTCACTTTCATGGGATTATAGCCTATTTTTTCCTCTTCAAGGCCTTGTTCATCCTGAAGTGCCACCCAGTTGATAATGGGTGGTGGTTCGTGGCCCCCTGCCCGGGGACCCTCATGCTTGACCTGCCTACTTCCATCAAAGGTTGGAAGAGTAGGTTTCTCTTTGCCTTGGTTGAGGGGGTGGACTGAGTTTGGAGTGACCTAGATCGCTCCCCTAACCAAAAATCGATGGTCGAGCCGGTCGACAAGGAAGTAAATGACCGGCTCGTTACTTTCGAGGTTCCAGGCCTCCGGGACCTTTAGATCAAGTAGAACCTCATTGACACTGGGGTCAGCCAGCCCAAACTCAGGGTAAGGCTCAATGTCAGGAACCTTTTTCTTCCACATAGACTTAGTTTCAACAAAAGACTAACCAACTTTTGTTTCACATGGATGAAGTTCACTATGGACAAGCTCCTGAGTATGTCGAGGAAGAGGGCCGCCTCTTCAGGGCCAAGGAGCAGCCCACCAAGAAGGCCCCGGAGGACTCATAGTGCAGGCCTAGCGAGAGGCCCTCCACGACACTGGCTGCACCTGAGCAGGCGATCCAGCCCCCTGCCTACAGGCCTAGAAGCTGGGCCAGACCAGCGGTGGGGACCATGCCAGTGGCTCCGGTGGCCCCTCATGAATCAAAGCTCCACCCAATCGGAGGTGGTGGAGGTGGCAGAAGACACCGCCATAGAAAGACCAACCCCGCTGCCAGAAAGCGGGGCCGCTAGAGGCCAGCCCGTGGCAATCATTCCTCCATCCAAGGACATGCCAAATCCTACAGACTCCTCAGCAATGTCGAAGCCAGGGATGAAGGTGTCGCTCTTCCTGCCTCAGGATGCCATGCTGACCAAGGATGGGAAGCTAGCGAAGGTGGTTTTGGGTGCCCTCATCCAACAGCAAGACCACCAGGAGAGGAGTGGTCGGAAGCTGGTGGACATCCTCACTGGGGTGTTCCCCCAACTCCTCTCAATAAGGAACTTTCTTGGATTCTTCATCCTCAATTTCTGCTCATGTAATTGCTAACTGACCTTTCTCTTTTATGACTGTTGCATGTGGTCACCGACAAACTCCTCATGCGAGACTCTTACCTGGGGCTGATGAGGCATGACTTCTGCCTTCACAAGGAGAAGGATGCCATCAAGGCCCGGGTGCAGGAGCTGGAGGGTCAGGTAACAGCCCTACAGGCCGAGTTGACCAGCACCCAGGCAAGGGCAATGGAGTTGGAGAAGAAGTCTGCCAAGCTTGAGATGGCCCTCAAGGAAGAGAAGGGGGAGAGCCTCCACTGAGCTGAGAGGGAGGCTGCCTCCATGGTGGAGGTAGCTCGCCTGGAGGGTCGGGTGTAGACCCTCCAGGTGCGACTCAAGGAGGAGGTGGCCAAGATGGTGGTGGCTTCAGAGAAGGCCACGGTAGCCATGGCGATGATGGAGGCAGTGAAGAAGGAAGCCACCAAGGCCATCCCTAGGTTCAAGGCATCCGAAGCCTTCAAGGATGAGGTCATCGAGGCAGTCTTGGACTCCTACCACAAGGGAATCAATGACTTTCAAAGTAAGGCCTCTTGCCTCTTCGGGCTGAAGGGGCTGGATAACATCCATCCCGAACTGCTTGTTCTCGGGGAGTCGAGAATGGCCGCTACCAAGATGGGGCCAGAGTCGGAGCCAGAGGCTGAAGCCGAGGGCACTACTGCACAAGACATCCCTCAACCTGAGGTCGTGCTAGTGTCGAGGGGAGTCAATCATCAGTCGGGGAAGGAGCCAGCGACTGATACTTGGATTTTTTTTTTTTTCTTTTGTAATCAGATTTTAAAATACTTCCCAGCCTGTTAGGAGTCTCTTTTGCTATAAAGAAAAACTTATCAATGAATACATCATTTTCTTCTCAACTAATGTCTTCTTTCTCTCTTATCTTTTGTTCTTTTTTTTTTCTTCTCTTTTTTTGGTATGCCTTGAAGCATTTCCAAAGGATCCATCAGACTGTGTAATAGAGAACAAGCCTTGCTCATTTAATGGACTTGTCTTGCTCTTTGCTTCCCTCGGTTCCTTTGCCCTTTTGCATGATAGGAAGACAAACTCCACGGTTGCCATGTATGAGCCTTCCCCAGGTCTTGGCTATTTCAAGTTGACTCTGGTGCCTTAGGATTGACATGAAGGACTCTGAGAATGCTCTATTCATGTTCCACTGGCCTTGAAGTCATGTGAACGTGAGTGCAGGGCATCTAGAGTTTCCTAGCTTGATTTGCCAAACTATGAGTTAAGCGATAGAATGCGGGGTTTCTGGGGTTCCCTGATTGACACCTCTAGACTGTAAGGTAGTTGGATGCGGGGCTTCTGGAGTCTCCCATCTTGAAGTGCCAAACTATGAGTCAAGCAGTAGATGGTGGGGTTTCTAGGGTTTCCCAGCTGACATCTCTAGCCTGTGAGTAAGGTAGTTGGATGCGGGGCTTCTAGAGTCTCCTAGCTTGAAGTGCTGAACTGTGAGTCAAGCGATAGATGATGGGGTTTCTGGGTTTCTCGGGCTGACATCTCGGGACTGTAGGTAGGATAGTTGAATGCGGGGCTTCTGGAGTTTCCTGACTTTGAGTGTGGGGCTTCGTAAGTGTTGCCCAGCAAGCAACCCAAGAAGGGAGGTGAATTGGGTTTCAAAATCTTTTGCAATGAATATGCCAATTTAAAAATAGTTCAAGTTCTAGTGGATTACAAGTGTTGTGTGCTCTTCAAGAGTATGCAGTGGAAATAGATAAATAATTGCAATGTAAGTAAGAGCAAGAGTAGAGAGAACAAGCAATCACAAATACAAGTATAGTGGCTCGGTGCACACCAAAGTACCTACATCCACTCTCCAAGGTCCACTTAGGAATTCACTATGATCACTCTTGATTATAGCCGATTAGTTTTCCAGGCTCACTAATCAAAATTCAACTTGTTTTCACCGAGAACACAAGTCAAAACCCCTTTGGTTTTACGGGCTAACCAAAAATCTAGTTAATTTTGTAACTTAGGCTCAAAAACAACCTTCTTGGTTTTGTAAATTAGGCTAACAAAAAATCTCCATTGGTTTTAACACAATGGCTCACCAACAAACCTCCACTTCTAGTTCCAATTCCTTTGAAACTAGAAACAAAAGAAAGGATTCAATAATATTGTTAAGAATACAAAAGCTTTCAATAAAAGCAAATATCTCTTTGAAGCTCTTTGAGAGTTGTTGTAGATGCTTGTCCTCAAGTTGTTGAAGCCTTGAATGTAGCTTGAATGGTTGAACTTAAATGCTCTTGAATGCTTTTAAGACTTGAAGGCTTAACTTGACTTGAAAGTAGATGAACTCTTGAATATTCAATGTAAACTCATTCTTCTTATCCCTCTTCAATTAAAATCACTTTAAATACCTTTTCAAATCCCAAATGGTGGATTATGACCATTGGAGAGCTGAAACTAGCCATTGGAGGGTGAAAGGGTCAATTCCGTGCTTCAAAAAACTAGCTGTTACTGTGCAGTCTGAGCTTCAAGTGTCGACACTTGACTTCCATGGATCGATACTTAGTTCAAAAATGTTCTTTGAAGATCTCTGGAAATCTCAGGTGAGTCGACACATCATCTAGTGAGTCAACACTTGGCTTCCATGAGTCGACACTTGAGGGAAGTCTTGAAATTCAGCATGTTCTGTATAAATTTTATCTCAGGCTTTCAGTCGATCCATAAGTCGACACATGAGTCGACACTTGAGCTTTTTGAGTCGACACTTCAAGCATGCCATCTAAAACTTCTTCTATGTATCTGGTCCACTCGTTGCCGAATGACCATTATCTTTGTCTCCATGCGAGTTACTCTGTCCTCTAAGCTATCTTTAGTACCCAGTGTCTTTGACTGTGCACGAGCATCTGGCTCGGGCTGAGGTGCAGGCTCGGGCTATGCCTCCGAAATCTCTCTGTATCTCAGAAGGCCTGACCTCACCTTAGAAAATGCGCTCCTCCTTTGCTGCCTCATCATCTGCATCAGTGGTCTGACCTGATATGCACCGTCTCCACTAACCTTTAACCAGATGATATCCCATCCTATAGAGGGATCTCTCATCGTAGATGTATGTGTGTAGAAGCTGCCTGTTTGGCTCTCCGTCTATGACTACTCTGCATGCCTTGAATAATATAGTCAGTTCCATACCATAGGGCAAACAAAGCCTTCGACTGGTCGATGCTTCCATTATTTGATGGACCATAAGGACGGGGAGGCATACCGAAGTGTGCAAAATCAGTGATACCATGACCAGTAGCTCTCGTTCAGTAATAAAGTTGAATCATCCAATCTTCGATTGTAAGACTCGGGTGACAATGTGATGTAATAGTCTCATCTCGGGCAAGAGTCTCAATGCAACCACAGTGGCTCCCTCTAGAAGATTATCTAACTCGAAGATACACCGAAGTCCACTGAACCTGTCCACTAGGGCATCCACCACTGAACCTCTTATAGGTATCTCCTATGCCTGGCTCAGAATCTCAGCAGTCAGTGGAACCTCTCTCCCATGACCTATGCTACCCATCTATCAGTACCTCTGGCTAGTGATCTGTAAAACTCTCTCATCAAGCAAGGATAGAATCTCTCGGATAGCATGCAGAAGTGTGCTAGACCAGCATCTCTCAACCACTGACCAATCCAAAAATGCTGCTAGTCCAGGAAATCAAAATTCACTCGATGACCACTAACAATAGTCTTTAAACTCATCCTATCCACTGCGGGAACAGTGGTCTAATAAGAACATCAGGTTGGTCCTTAGGCTCAACTACTGCTCGATCCTCATGCCTAGCCTTCGCCGTTGCTCTGCCTCTTGATTAGATGGTTGAGGTCTCCGGACTACTTGCTTTCTAGGACCCATTCTAAGGAAACAAGGTAAAGAGTAAATACTGGAAGAAATCAAAGGATTTTTATGATGAAAAATGCTGAGAACGGATGAGAAATAGTGAGTGAATGAGAAGAAACTGTTCCAAATGAAGAATCTGGTGGTTAAAACATAGATTGGAGGGAAAAAGGAAGTGATTGACTACTATTTTAGGGTGAGTCGACTTAGATTGGAAGAAAAAAATTTGAAGGAAACACTTCGTTTTCCTATTTTACCTTGGTTTGCCACCGGTCAAGTGTCGAGTCACAACTGTGGGTCAAGTGTCGACACTTGCAGGTGTCGACACTTCAAAGTGTCAACACTTTGACTTAAAAACCAAAAAAAATGGGAAAAGGATCAATGAACAAATTAGAATATGATTTCAAAGGTTTGTAAGAGAATAAACATGATCTACAAGCAATTTGATCAATAAATTTCAAGGAGAATTTTAAAGATTATAAAGAGATAAAAATTTAGTCAAAAGAGTTGATGACCCCTAACTCTCTTCTAATTATATAGAATTGATCATTTTGAAGTGGTTTAGTCAAAATGTCAGCCAATTGCATTTCAGTGCACACAAATTCAAGCACAACATCATTATTTTCAACATGATCTCTAATAAAATGATATTTAATTTCAATGTATTTACCTCTAGAGTACTGAACAAGATTTTTAGTTAAATTTATAGCACTAGTATTATCACATCTTATGGTTGTCTTAGTTAATTTGATTCCAAAATCTTCAAGTTATTACTTAATCCACAAGATTTGAGTACAACACTTCCAGCTGCAATATATTCAGCTTTAGTTGTAGATAGTGCAACTGAAGTTTATTTCTTGCTAAACTAAAAGATTAAGTTAACTCCAAGAAATTGGCAAGTTTCACTTGTGCTTTTTCTATCTAATTTATACCCAGCAAAGTCAGCATTTGAATAACCAATCAATTCAATAGATGAATCTCTAGAATACCACAATCTAATATCAATAGAACTAGATAGATATCTAAGAATGCATTTAATAGCTAATAAATGAGATTCTTTAGGATTAGACTGATATCTAGCACACATATATATATTAAACATGATATCTGGTCTACTAGAAATCGAATATAATAATAAACCAATGATACCCCTGTATAATTTCTAATCAACACTTTTGCCATACTCATCTTTATCAAGTTTACAAGAAGGGCTCATAGGCATACCTATTGGATTTATTGTCTCCATCACAAACTTCTTTAAGATTTCTCTTGTATACTTAGCTTAGTTGATGAAGATCCCTTCTTAGGTTTGCTTGATTTGAAGTCTGAGAAAAAAGTTAAGTTCACCCATCATACTCGTCTCAAACTCTCCCTGCATAAGCTTGGCAAACTCTTGACAAAGAGATTCATTAGTAGCACCAAAAATAATATCATCAACATAAATTTGTACTACTAATAGATCATCATCTTTTCTTTTTAGAAATAAGGTAGTATCAACATGGCCTCTAAAGTGATGCGGGATGAACCTAAGACTAGCATGAATGTAGGAAAATAGAAACTAATTTTTTTATATTTTTTTTAGAGATTTAATTTGGTGGCTAATATCCCAAAATCAAGTAAAGTTTAGCAAGCAAATTAGCAATGCAAAAATCCAACATACCTGCATATGAACTCATGCAAAATAATAAAAAGGAGGACCTCGAAGATTGAGAAACATCCAGTTAGGATAGCATACCTTTAACAAGTTAGAAATCATGAGAGGAAAGGATTGTTCCGAACAACGATTGAAGATCTGAGCGAAGACGGGGTCACACAGCACTCAAGATCATCGCCTGGAAGCCAAGCCTGTAGTTCCTCAGATCAATCAACTATTGAGGTTTGATCCAGGAGGCATAGAGAGCCTCCTCTTCGGAGGTGAACACCTTGAGGATCCTGCAAGCATCAGAGGTCAGTAAGAGAATAAATAAGAAAGCAAAATAAAAGGAACTAGGGTTTGAAAAGGGATGGAGTTAGGGTTTGCTGATGCTGGCGGCTGGAGGAGGAAGAAGGCTTCTTGCTGGGGATGGCTTAGAGCTTCCTTCCTTGGGGTGTGTTAGGGCTTAGATGAAGATGGCTTTGGGTGGCTAGGGCTTGGAGAAATTAGGGCACACAAGTAACACTCACACACCTCAACAAGAGAACACACAGGAACACAAGCTTAACAAAATTTCAATAGAGTTTTGATTCATGAATAAGAGATGATTACAAGAGGGGGAGGGATGGGGTATTTATAGATATTCCCATGCCCTCTCCTAGTTAGGATAGGAATACAAAATTTGATAGGGAGAAGGATTACAAGGTTGCTTAGAACTAGGAGTACACACTTTGAGTAGAAATAAAATAAGAACTTGTTAGAATTGGTCTTCTATCCTTCTTTGACTTGGTCAAAAGCTCCCTCTTGGGCTTGGATGCCTAAATGGACTTGGGCTTGAACTTTAGGGTAGCAAGGGCACCTCCAATTAGGCTTGGGCGACCATCAAGGAGGCTTCGCGCATGGGCTTGGTGCTTATCTTTGGGCGGCCTCCAAAGGCTTGGCTCATGGGCTTTGATGCTTATCCCCTGGTGGGCTGGAAACTCTGGGCTCCTTCTCTAATGTGGACTTGTGAAAGCCTTGGGCACCATGGGCTTCTAGACTTGAGAGAACTTCTGGGCTGAGGTGCCTGGAAGTGGAATATTCCTGGGTGGCACCTAGAATCTTCTTGTGGGGAGGCTTCATTGGCTTCTACTTTGAGGCTGGTGCTCCTCCTCTTGTATAAAACTATACTTGTACTGGACAAACTTACAAAACTCAATTGGACTGGTTGAGATAACTCAACTTATTACAGGACTCACTCAACTTGGACTGGACTAACTTTATTACAAAACTTGACACATTATTAAGGGCTCAAAAAAAAACCTAATCAGTGAACCAGATAGGGTCCAGTAATCTGTGTCGAATCCTGGTACGCCCACCAATTCTCCCAGGATGGGAGGAACTCGACCCCATCGAGTAAGGGTCAATGCGGCTCTCATATTGCTCAAGAAGGTCTGGGTTGAGGTACTATAGATCCTATCGGGTGATCCACGAGTCCTCAGATGCCGACCTTGCCATCGAACCAAATATTGTTAATAGCCTTTATTCCGGGTACTGATGGCTTGATCATCCAGGATGTGCTCAATACTTTCCTCACTAATAGGCCAATTTGTAGGTGGACACTCTGGGGTGGGTTCACTCTCAAGGGAAGGGATAGGCTCAAAGTGCTCGCTAGGTATCGCTGCTGGCTCCCGGTACTCCACAAGGTCTGAAATATTGAAGGTAGAATTAATACCTAATTCGGGTCAACTCGAGCACATAGGCACTGGATCCAACTCTCTTTATTATTTTGAGTAGTCTAGCTTTGCGAGCATGTAATTTCTTTATGGTCCCTGGAGGGAACCACTCAGGCCTAAGCCTGATCATCACATAATCCCCAGCAAAAAACTCTTTAGCTCGTTTTTGGGAATTAGCCAAGTTTTTATAGATTTCATTACTTATGTTTATCTTTTGACTAATGTTCTGATGCAAATGCTATGCAGAGGTCAGTGCAGGTGTGGATAGAAGAATTAGGTCTGCAGACTGATTGGACTTAAAATCAGATATTATGTCACTACCTACATCTACTTCCTGGGGTTGTTCCTTTGGGATTTATCCTTGGATTTCCTCTATGGACAGCTCTTGTGAACCCTCACTTTCATCTATAATGTTTGATCCTGGCTCGGTCACTTTTTCTTCAAATACTATAGTGGGTTTAGGATCATTTTCCTTTGATTCTTTTCTAGGTTCATTCTCTAATTCCTCTTCTTCAGGTTCCTCTAATGGACTCAACTTGTCAATGTCCTCTTTAGATCCTTCAATGGACTCAAGATTAGCCTTAATTAGATTAACTCCTGGTTTCTTTTCTTTAAGGCTACTAGAATCTCTCTTAACTGGATCTTTGGGTTGAGTCGGATGAATTACAAATTTCTTTCCATGATGACTAAAGATACAGATGTTGGTTCGACCAAACAGGACTGCATCATGATCGTAAAGCCATGGTCGACCTAAGATGATACTACTCACTTCCATGGGAAGGACATCACACCAAATTTCTCCTCATATAATTGCACTTTAATCAAGATTTGGCATCTAGACTTGATTGGAATAGAGATGGAATCTATCCATGAGACCTTATAGGGGCTAGGATGGGAAACTGGGCATAAGCCTAGGATTTTAACTGTCTTAAGTGAGATGGCATTCACACAACTCCCACTATCTATAAAAATTTTGCATACTTTATCCCTAACTTTTACAAAGGTTTGTAGGATGTTAGTCTTACGCCAATCTTCCTTTGTCTGGGTCCGGGACAGGATGCACCTAACTACCCCTACCGAGTCAGACTGATCAAATTCCTCCTCATCTCCTTCATACTCCTCTATCAAGCCTGCCTCAGCTTCATAAACCTCTTCTTCATCATCATCATTGGGTTCAGGCTCCTCCTCCATTGACCACATAAGTGATTTTGATGATAACAAAATATTGGAGCATGCATTTGTTTTACTAACAACTCTTCAAGTATTTTACAAGTTTTTGTAGGATGATTTCATTGTTTAATTTCAACCTACATTCTTAGTTTTGAAATGAGTTGTGTTGTAATTGAATCTTGTAAAGAAAAACCCAAAGCAAAAATAAAGTAAAAATCATGAAAATGGATTACTTCTAGATGTGTTTCAAGCTTAAAATTCCTTAGAAATATGGTTAGAAGAGTTTGAAGGCATCTTGAGACTTTGAAGACTTGCTTGATGATTTCTGGAGAAAACTGATAATTCACTAAAGAATTCATCTGAGCTGACTCGAAGAGAAAAGAGCCGACTCTGGCACATGGCATGCATGAAGATTTCTGGCATATAAGCATTCGAGCCGACTCTAATGAATCCGAGCTGACTCGCCTAAAGCATGATTTTCTGCATCTGACAAGCAAGCCGACCTGAAGAAGATCTGAGTCGACTATGTTATCCTGTCAGACATCCGAGCTGACTCTTCTGACAACCGAGCCGACTCCTCCAGAGTCCAAAAAAAGCAAGCTAAGAACTACAGCCAACCGAGCTGACTTTAAAGAGAAAGAGCCGACTCTTCCAGACTACATTTTTGAAGGTCTAAGGATCCGAGTCGATTAGAATCAAGGCGAGCCAACTCTTACAGAGTAAGGAATCAGAATACTATGCAACTGAGCTGACTAGAATGAAGCGAGTCAACTCGACCAGGACTACTCTGAGGATTCGAGCCGACTCGAGTAATCCGAGCTGGCTCGAAGGTCGATTTCAGGCTTATAATGGCTAGTTCCAGAACTTGAAATTTGAATCCAAAAAGTGCTCCAATGGACAAATATCACATCCTAATGGTCTATAACGACTAAAACTACTTGAGAAGAGTACAAGACTATATATTTGAGGGATTTGAACTACTTTAAAAAGAAGCAAGTAAGAGAATGCTAGATTGAATATCCAAGCTACCTTGTGAGCAAGAGAGCACTGCAGAGCATTCAAGATAGTCTTCAAGCCTTCACTAACTCTCATCAGAAGCTTGAAACATTTATTGAAGAAGTTGAAGAAGCCAACCAAGTGCATTGAAGTGCAATCAATTGGGCTTCTCTTGAGCTGCATCGGTAACCATCCGACAAAATTTGTTTGTCATTTTGTTGCTTTCTCTTTATAATTCTTTTTGAATTGTTGGATTATTGGTGAGCGCAATTTAAAAACCAAATAGGTTCTTGGTGATCCTGTTAAAACCAAGTGTTGGATTCTTGGTGATCCTGTTAAAACCAAGTGTTCGGTTTCTTTGGTGAGCCTGATTTAAAAACTAAAGTATAGATGTTTGGATTATAAGCCTATCAAAATAATCCGATTGTATTCTAGTGGGGGATATAGTAGAAATCCCAAGTGATAATCTTGGATAGTGAATGTAGGAGCTGGATTGCTCCGAACCACTTTAAAATTTTGTATGTTTGTGTTGTGCATTTGTTTTATATCTTGCTTCTGCTTTTAATTATTTAAATCACATCACTTAACACTTCAAGGGATTTTCAAAGAGTACATAATTGCTTTAAATTTTTAAATTTCCAATTCACCCCCTCTTGGGAAAGCCGCCTGGGCAACAACTGGTATCAGAGCAGTGTCTCTGAATACATTTAGAGTAAAGATTGATGGCTCATCCCATGAATACATATTTGGTCAAAGGCCAATCTATCAATAGACCTCCACTCTTCACGGGCATAAATTATTCCTATTGGAAAGCTAGAATGAAAATCTATATTTAAGCTATCGATTTTCAATTATGGAAGGTCATTCTAAAAGGGCCACATATTCCTCTGATCAAAATTAAAGGCATGGATGTCCCTAAGCCTGAAGAGGATTGGGATGATCATGACATGAAGATGGAAAAGTTAAATGCCAAAGCAATGAATTTATTATATTATGCTTTGGATGCTAATGAGTTTAATCAAATTTTTACTTGCTCTTCTGCAAAGAAAATTTAGGACAAACTCGAGTGACCCACGAAGGAACTTTCCAAGTGAAGACTTCAAAGATTAATCTTCTTGTACATAGTTATGAACTTTTCAAAATGGAACAAAATGAAACAATCTCTGTCATGTTTACCCACTTTACAGATATTATTAATAGTTTGAAAAGTCTTGGCAGGGTTTATTCAAATGCTGACTTAGTACAAAAGATCCTCAGATCACTTCCGAACAAGTGGGACCCCAAAGTGATTGCCATCCAGGAAGCAAAAGAATTAAAATACCTTATCTCTGGATGAATTAATAGGTTCACTCATCACACATGAACTTGCCATGCAACATAGAACTGATAATGATCAGAAGAAAAAGAAGACTATTGCCTTCAAAGCTGCATCGGATTCAAAGAATCAAGATGAGGAATCGAAAAATGACTGCACCTCCTCCAAAGACGATCTAGAAGACGAAGATATCATAATGGTCATGAAGAGATTCAGAAAATTTATGGGAAAGAAGAAAGGTAGATATTGTAGAAAATTCCATAAACGAGGTGAGCACTCCAAGGACAAGGACAAGGATACAGAAAAAGACAAAGAACAGATGCCCATGTGCTATGAATGTAAAAAGCCCTGGCACATTCGTCCCGACTATCTTTTACTAAAGAAAACTTTCAAGAAAAAGAAAAAGAAAGCGATGGTTGCTACATGGAGTGACGGCGAGGAGTCGACTTCAACCGAAGAAGAAGAGACCACAAAGACTGTAAATCAATGCCTAATGGGTCTCGAAGAAGAGGTAACATCCCCCGAACCTAAATTAGAATTTACTTTTGATGAATTGAATTCTGCTTTTCATGATCTACTATCTGAATTCAAAAAGGCTGGAGTAAAGATAAGAGCTTTAAAGAATATCAATAATTCTTTACAAAATGAGAAAGAAGAAATTTTAGAAAAGAATAAGTTATTGCAAAGAGATCCAGATCTAGATGAGAGAAGAGCAACCCTTATTACAAACCCTAATCTTCGGGCAAGGTCATTCAGAGATCCAGATGGAACCCTGAAGTCTTCTTCTGATTCTGGTGCCCGCACCAAGATGCACATGATTACTTAGCCTTTGTATCACAAATTGAACCTCATAGCTTAGAAGAAGCTAAATCTGACCCAAATTAGATGATGGCCATGCATGAAGAACTAAACCAGTTTGAAAGAAATAAGGTATAGACTTTAGTTGATAGACTATCAAACCATCCAATCATAAGAACCAAATGGGTCTATAAAAATAAATTAGATGAACAAGGCAATGTAATTAGAAACAAAGCTAGATTAGTGGCTAAGAGATATAACCAAGAAGAAGGTACAGATTTTGATGAAACATATACACCTGTAGCAATACTAGAAGCCATTAGATTACTTCTTGCAATTGCTTACTACATGAACTTCAAACTCTTTCAAATGGATGTGAAAAGTGCATTCTTGAATGGTTTTATATCTGAACAAGTTTTTGTAGAAAGGCACCAGGTTTTGAAAATCATGCTTTTCCAAATCATATTTTTAAATTTAATAAAGCATTATATGGTTTAAAACAAGCACCTAGATCTTGGTATGATAGACTTAGCCCTTTCTTGATTGAAAATGATTTTAGAAGGGAAAATATTGATAAAACTCTTTTCATTAAGAAGAAGGATAATGATTTATTAGTTGTACAGATTTATGTTGATGATATTATATTTGGTGCAACTAATGAAACTCTTTGTAGAGAATTTGCTAAGTTAATGCAGGAAAAATTTGAAATGAGCCTAATGGGTGAACTTAACTACTTTCTTGGACTTCAAGTGAAACAAACAAAGGAAGAAATCTTTATTAACCAAGCCAAATACACCAAAAAAATTATGAAGAAGTTTGGTATGGAGTCAAGCAAACAAATAAGCACACCCATGAGCCCAACCTACAGGTTGGATAAAGATGAAGATGGATCCAATATTGATTAAAAACTCTATCTAGGTATGATTGGATCATTAATGTACTTAACTGCAAGTATACCTGATATCTTGTTTAGCATATGTGTATGTACTAGATTCCAATCTAATCATAAAGAATTATATATGCTTGCTATTAAAAGAATTATAAGATATCTAAAAGGAACAAGCAATCTAGGTCTATGGTTTTCAAAACATTCTTCATTGAATTTAATTGGATTTTTAGATACTGATTATGCTGGATGTAAAATTGATAGAAAAACTACTAGCGTCACATGCTAATTTCTAGGATTAAATTTAATCTCATGGCACTGTAAGAAACAAAACTCGGTAGCACTATCTAATATTGAGGCAGAGATGTTGCTGTAAGAAGTTGTTGAGCACAAGTGTTATGGATTAAACAACAACTAGAAGACTTTGGTGTTACACAATCTAAAATTCCTATCTAATGTGATAATACAAGTGCTATAAATTTAATAAAAAATCCAGTTTAGCATTCAAGAACTAAACACATAGAAATTAGACACCATTTTATTAGAGATCATGTTTTGAATGGTGACATTGAACTAGAATTCATCCCTAGTGAGAATCAACTTGCTGACATCTTCACTAAGCCACTAAACCAAGATAGATTTGAGATGATTAGAGAAGAATTAGGTCTTTGTGATCCCTTCTAGATTTTCCAAACCTAATCCCTTCAAAATTAAGAAAAAAATATCTAGAAAATCTCCTACATCAATTCAATCTCTTTGAGCATCTCTCCATGAGATTTTCCTGAATTTATGTTCATTTTTGATCAATTTTAACTTTTATGAAAAGTTTCTGTTCAAGTCGACTCGAGCAATTGTGCTCAGGTCGAGCCGACTCGAATCTCTGTTGTTTCTGGTCTTGCTCTAGTCAAGCCAACTAGGGTAATTTAGGGCTAGCTGGGCTGACTCGGATATCGGGCAAACTATTTTTTTAATAGAGCTGTAAAACTCTTCCAAACCTTTCTGTCTTTTGTTCTTGCTCTAGACTAAGGTATTTCACTTGCATATCACTGCCAAACCTCCAAAATCCTCTCTCCTTAGCTCCAATCTTCCAATTTCTCCCAAATTTAGGCAACTGCACCTAAGAGTGTTATCGAAAAATGCACTCAAAGGACTATTCCCACTGTTGAGATAGAGAGAAGGACAAAGCATCGGCAAGAAGAGCTGACTCGGGCAGTTGAGAGAGAAGAGCAGCATGAAATGACTGAAGCAAGGACAACGGCTGCAACTGCCTCACCAAGGCAAGTAATTTCCATGTCCAATCGCTCGGTTACAAGTGGTAGAAGAATTATTTCTCTTTTCTGAAAGAATTAGGGCTAAAAATTGGAGATTCTATTGAAGATTTAAGATGGAGTTACTTCTGTTCATTGAATGTGCCTACCTATCCTACTTTAGTGAGAACATTTTATGAAAACCTAAGGTTAGAGGCACAGCACATTGAGTCAACAGTCAAAGGCAAAAGGGTGATTATTATCGAGGAAAGACTGAGCACCATCTTGGAAATGCCGGCAGAAGGGTCAAAGCATTAGGTACTAAAGGACAGAGAGAAAACCCTAAGGACCATACTAAACAAAGAAGACATTAATGGGGTTGGAACAGTTATGGCAAACCTCTCTCACTGGAAATGAGGTTGCTCCATAATTTTATCAGTCAGATCTTTCTTTCGAGGATAGGAAGATTCGTTTGGGTTAGCGAGAGAGATTTGTGTTTCATGGAGCACATCATAGAGGGGGAGGCATTGAATTTACCACACATTATGATTATGCAGATGACAGAAGATGTAAGAAAAGTCAAAGCTTGCTTGCCTTACAGCATGGTTCTAACACTGCTATTCCAAGCATCCAGAATTAGTTTGGAAGAGGAAGATAGGAGACCATTACATCACATCGATACTTATTCCTCTAAGACTTTACAGTGCATGGGTTATGAATTTAGTGGAGGAATCTAGAAAAGGAAAGGGTCTGATGCAAGCGCTATAAAAGCCTCCTCCAGTAGCAATGATGACAGAGACTGTGAGAAGCTTCACAGGAAGACTCCATTGCTGCACCTTCTACACCTGAGGACACTGTTGCTACTTTAGAGGGTATTATTGATGTTCCTGTTGATGCTTCTATTGAGTTTACCACCACTTCTGAGCCAGCTATGCCTAAGTTTGCAGCTACTGAGACTGAGCATGGTACTGATGAGACTATGGAGACTGAGCCTACTAGTATCACTGAGGCTATGGAGACAGTGCACATTGATTATGAGACTCCCTTACCTACTTCTCCACTAGCACATACTGCTTCGCGTTCATCTGCACACTCTACAGGAGTTTCAGTGACTCAAGAGTTCATAGAACAGCAGATGAGGTCACTAACTGATACACTAACCTACTCCTTGACTAGTATGTTTGGCGATCTTCGCCAGTCAGTGGACACTAGATTAGACCTGCTCAGCACTGAGGTCAAAGAGCTATGCACTAGAGTTGACTCACTTGAGTCATCTAGACCTACCTCTTAGCTTGACACGCAGCCCCTAGCAGCTACACTCCAATCTGCCTCTGAAACTTTAAAAATATCAGTTGAACAAAGCATAGAAGAATTCAGGACAGAACTGAGAGAGTTAAGCTATAGAATGGGAGCTATGGAACAAGGCAAAATAATGGAGGAGGACTACACCAAGGGCATAAAGATCCTTAGGTCCGAGTTTGGAAGACTTAGGGGTTCTGCTGAAGCATTTGCAAATGCCCAAGCTGCTGAACTAGTTGCACTAAACACTAAGGTGAAGAAGCTAGATGAAGAGATAGATACAGTTCAGTTTAAACTTGATCAACTCTCCACCAAAGTCATTGCAGCACTTGCTACCGCTAGACCTCATACAGCACCTCAACCTGGACCTACCTCTACTCCACACCCTAGGTAGCCAGCTCCTCACCTTAGGCCTTAGGATTCACATCCCTCTTTTGTACCTCCAGGAGTATTTGATCCTGAATCCATTTCATCTAGACCACCTCCAGAACCATCTACTAGCACTAGAGTAGATGTAGATAGTGATTGATTGTATCTTCGCTTGGAATTATATCTTTTTGTAACTTGTATTGAAAACTTTATGAATGCAATGGATACATTTTTGGCATATATTTTGTATATGAATTGAGCTTGTGCAATATCTTTCATTTGTACAATGCTAATCAAAATGAATTTTAATTAGAATATCAAAGTTGAGATGAGAAAGTAAAATTATCTCAAACAAATATTAATAACTTTCTCATTCTATTATAAAAATTAAGCTTAGAAAAATCAATTGAACACCTTTTTGATTGCTGACAAAAAGGGGGAGAATGTTTAGAAATGCATGAAAAAGAAAGAAAGAAAAAGAGAGAATAAATATGAAAGAAAAAGGAGGAGAATGTGATTAAAAGTTTGAAATTGCATAGAAAATATATAAGGGGGAGAAAAATTGTTGAAACTAAATGGCTTTAGTTCATGCTCTATGCTCTCAAAACTTGCAAATTTACTTTGAAGATCTTAAAGCATTAACTCTGATACGTTTCAACTCTGACACATTTATGATACTTTACAAAATCGAGCTTTGATACTTTGCAAACATTAATAGCTCTGATACTCTGTGAAAGTGCTAGCCTTAACACTCTGATACATATAAAATCACTGACACTGATAATGTATAGTCTATTTGTTTTCACAAAAAGCTTTGATACTTACTTGCAAATACAATTAGCTCTGATACATGTTAATGGTCACTTTAAAATTCAGTTATACATGTAATTTTAAAAATTTTTTCATGCCTAGTATTTTGTCATCATCAAAAAGGGGGAGATTGTTGATCCCATAAGTATTTTTGTTGATAACAAAATATTGGAGCATGCATTTGTTTTACTAACAACTCTTCAAGTGTTTTACAAGTTTTTGTAGGATGATTTCATTATTTAATTTCAACTCCTACATTTTTAGTTTTGAAATGAGTTATGTTGTAATTGAATCTTGTAAAGAAGAACCCAAAGCAAAAATAAAGTAAAAATCATGAAAATAGGTTACTTCTAGATGTTTTTCAAGCTTAAAATTCCTTAGAAATATTGTTAGAAGAGTTTGAAGGCATCTTGAGACTATGAAGACTTGCTGGATGATTTCTGGAGAAAAATTGATAATTCACTGAAGAATTCATCTAAGCTGACTTGAAGAGAAGAGAGCCGACTCTGGCACATGGCACGCATGAAGATTTCTGGTACACAAGCATCCGAGCTGACTCTAATGAATCCGAGCCGACTCGCCTAGAGCATGATTTTCTACATCAAACAAGTGAGTCGACCCAAAGAAGATCCGAGTCGACTATGTTATCCTGTCAGATATCCGAGCTGACTCTTCTAACAACCAAGCCGACTCCTCTAGAGCCCAAAAAAAGCATTCTGAGAACTACAGCCAACCGAGCCGACTCTAAAGAGAAAAAGCTGACTCTTTCAGACTAAATTTTTGAAGGTCTGAGGATCTGAGTCGACTAGAATCAAGGTGAGCCGACTCTTACAGAGTAAGGAATCAGAATACTGTGCAATCGAGCTGACTAGAATGAAGCAAGTCGACTCGACCAGAACTACTCCGAGGATCTGAGCCAACTCAAGTAATCCGAGTTGACTAGAAGGTTGATTTTAGGCTTATAATGGCTAGTTCCAGAACTTGAAATTTGAATCCAAAAAGTGCTCCAATAGACAAATGTCACATCCCAACGGTCTATAATGACTAAAACTACTTGAGAAGAGTACAAGGCTATATATTTGAGGAATTTGAACTACTTTAAAAAGAAACAAGTAAGAGAATGCTAGATTGAATATCCAAGCTACCTTGAGAGCAAGAGAGCACTACAGAGCATTCAAGATAGTCTTCAAGCCTTCACCAACTCTCATCAGAAGCTTGAAGCATTTATTGAAGAAGTTGAAGAAGCCAACCAAGTGCCTTAAAGTGCAATCAATTGGGCTTCTCTTGAGCTGCATCGGCAACCATCTGACAAAATTTATTTGTCATTCTGTTGCTTTCTCTTTACAATTCTTTTTGAATTATTGGATTATTGGTGAGCCCGGTTTAAAAACCAAATAGATTCTTGGTGATTCTGTTAAAATCAAGTGTTGGGTTCTTGGTGATCCTATTAAAACCAAGTATTGGATTCTTGGTGATCCTGTTAAAACCAAGTGTTTGGTTTCTTTGGTGAGCCTGGTTTAAAAACCAAATTGTAGAGGTTTGGATTGTGAGCCTGTCAAAATAATTCGATTGTATTCCAGTGGGGGATATAATGGAAATCCAAATTGGTAATCTTGGATAGTGGATGTAGGAGCTGGGTTGCTCGAACCACTATAAAACTTCCTGTGTTTGTGTTGGCATTCTTTTTATATCTTGCTTCTGCTTTTAATTATTTCAATCATAGCACTTAACACTTCAAGGAATTTTCAAAGAGCACATAATTGCTTTAACTTTTTAAATTTCCAATTCAACCCCCTCTTGGGAAAGCCACCTGGGCAACATCCTCTTCAAGATCCCCTATGTGTAAAGATCTGGTGGGACATTGGCTAGCATAATGACCTACCTTATTGCATCTAAAGCAAGCATTGGGGCTAGGGCTTGGGTTTTTCTGAAATGCTGGTGCCTTATCCTTGTCATTCCTGGAAGATGCAGAATTACTAAAACTGGGTTGACTCGGACTCGGGTTGAGACGAAGTGGGTTAGGGTTGGGACGGGTTGGGTTGGGATTGGATCGAGTTGGATTAGGGATGGGATGGGCTGGATTAGGATTGGGTCAGCCAGAGTTGGGGTTAGGTCGGGTTAAGCTAGAGTTGAGTCGGCCTGAGTTACCTGAGTTTTGGTTTGGTCTAAAACTAGAAGTGTTAGCCCTAAAGGTCTCAGGTTGACGGGCTAATGGTGCTTTTTGGAATCTCTCAAAATTCTTAGCTATCTGATAGGCCTGGTCTATGTATTCAACTCTCCTTAGGTACAGTTCCCTCTGAATATCCTCATGAAGGCCAGCTTTAAACCTGGATAAGGTCATTGATTCAGGTTCATCTAAGGCACACCTAAGGGCACATTCATCAAACTGGGTTATATACTCTCTCATAGTCTTGGATCCCTATTTTAATCTTTGCCATTGATCTAGGAGACACTGTTGGTAGTATGAGGGAACATATTTTTCTCTAAGTTTTAGCTTCATGGCCTCCCACATGGCAATGGGTGGATGGTTTCTTTGTCTAGTGAGGCACTCTACATGTTTCCAATATAACCAAGCCCGATCAGTTAGCCTAAGCTTGACAAATTGACACTTCCTTTCATCACTCAAGGCATACCATTTAAAATATTGCTCCATGCCTCCCTCACAATCTATGTAAACCTTGGGATCTAGGGTGCCATTAAAGATGGGTGGATCTACTCTGATGCTCCTAAGGATTCTTGCATCATGGTTATGGTCATCATGATTGGGGCTCCTAGGGTTAGGATCATGGTAGGGTTCTTGGCATTGGACTCTCCTAGGGTTGGGTTCCATAAATTGGCCCTGGTTCTGGGTTCTCCTACGGTTGGGCTCCATAAGTTGGTCTTGATTTAGGGCTCCCTTAGGGTTATGAGTGGTGGAACAGGTGAATCATGATCAGTTTAGTATTGGACTCTTGGGTTCTTTTTATGGTACCTAATCGATTTTCTACCTGGTCAAGCCTAGTGGTTAATTGGTCAATCCTATGGGTTGCTTGGTTATTCAATTGGGTCATTTGGTCAAATCTATGATTCAATTGAGTCATCTGGATGGTCAATTGGGTATTGGATTGGTCGAACTAGTGGTTCATCTGGGCAAATTGATTTTGGGACTGGGTGTTCATTTGGTTTATCTGGGTGGTTAATTGGGCAACCATCTAGTCATTCATGGCTTTTTTGAGAGCTTCAAGATTGGATTCCATGGTTGAGCTTGGTTAGGGTCTAGACTTTTGATATTGGGTTCCTAACCTAGTGGTTATGCAATCAATCAAATAAGGTGTATAATGCAGTCAGGCACACAAGGTGAAGATGGACTACAGTTTGCTAAACCTAGAGCCAAAATTGAATGGGTCTACTCAACTTACACTTAACTGAACAGCTAATCCTTCCATTGGCCAGGTAAGAGTTGGGGTGGTGGGAGGCTCCCCCTGCCTATGACAGGGGTCCTAATTAAAAACCATCAGTCCACTTAGGGTGTTTGCCTCTGGACCTCTAGCCTTAGATGCCAGTTTTCAGTAATAGCTGAGAAATTAAGTGTGCTAGTGTACCCGCACAACTCGGACCCGACCTGTTGGTGTTCCTAAGCTCATTAGAGTAATTAGGTTGCTAATTAATTTTAGTTAAGGCTTGGGTTCTGAAGCTGGGTGGTTGTTTTGGGCCCAAGACAGGTGATGAAATCCTGTCATGATCTGAGATGGGAAATTGCCCTTAAGATTGATTGAATGAAATGATGACACTCGATGAGTCCTAATGCAACTAATAACAATCAAAAAATAAAAAATATTTTTTATCTTTTATAAGGTGGTCAATTAAATTTAAGTTAATTAAATTATCAAACAAAATTTGGGCTTGGGTGAGGTAGGGTTTGGAAGTGAATTAGATTTGGTTCAATCAGGCATGCAAAATTCTCAGAAATTAAAATTAGGGTTTGATTTGAAGCAGGATTTGGTATGGTTTTCTATGCATAAAAGAATCAAAAAAGTTTCAGGATAGAGGATTAATATTTCAAATGATCCCTACCAAGTTTGATGCAAAAAAAAATTCAGATGATGATGCAACACCTAGGATTTCAGACTGTGTGCAGAAAATCAAAATTTCTATTAGGGATTCTAAGATGCAGATTTTTTTATATTTTTTCTATAAAAATAATTCAAAATTATGACAATTATTAAGACTAAATAGAGAGTATTCCACACAAATCTCAATGAAAAATAAAATTTCTAAGATGATGAAATAGACCAAAACTCAGACCCCTACTGCAGGTGACAGGATGTAGAAAAATAGAGATGAATGTTTTTGTTGTTTTGATGAAGATGCAAGCTATCTTAAACCTGCTCTGATACCAAACTGATGTAGGATAAACCTAAGACTAGCATGAAAGTAGGAAAATAGAAACTATTTTTTTTTGTAATTTTTTTAGAGATTTAATTTGGTGGCTAATATCTCGAAATCAAGTAAAGATTAGCAAGCAAACTAGCAATGCAAAGATCCAACATACCCGCATATGAACTCATGCAAAATAATAAAAAGGAGGACCTTGGAGTTTGAGAAACCCCTAGTTAAGATAGCATACCTTTAACAAGTTAAAAATCAGGAGAGGAAAGGATTGTACCGAACAATGATTGAAGATCTGAGTGAAGACAAGGTCACACAGCACTCGGGATCGTCGCTTGAAAGTCAATCCTGTAGTTCCTCAGATCAATTAGCTATTGAGATTTGGTCCAGGAGGCAAAGAGGGCCTCCTCTTTGGAGGTGAACACCTCAAAGATCTTGCAAGCATTAGAGGTCAGTAAGAGAACAAATAAGAAAGTAAAAGAAAATGAACTAGGGTTTGAAAAGGGATGGAGTTAGGGTTTGCTGATGCTGGCGGTTGGAGGAGGAAGAAGGCTTCTTGCTGGGGACAGCTTAGAGCTTCCTTCCTTGGGGCATGTTAGGGCTTGGATGAAGATGGCTTTGGGCAGCTAGAGTTTGGAGAAATTAGGGCACACAAGTAACACTCACACACCTCAACAAGAGAACACACAAGATCACAAGCTTAATAAAATTTCAACAGAGTTTTGATTCATGAATAAGAGATGATTATAAGAGGAGGAGTGGGGTATTTATAGATGTTTTTATGCCCTCTCCTAGTTAGTGTTGCCCAAGTGGCTATCCAAGAGGGGGGTGAATTGGGAATTTAAAAATTTTAGCATATAATGTGCAATTAAAATCTCTTTCAAAGTGTTAGGTGCCGTAGCAAAATAATAACTTGCAGAAGCTAAATAAGATCAAAGAATCACAACACAAACATACAAAAATTATAGTGGTTCGGAGCAACCCAACTCCTACATCAACTACCCAAGATACCACTTGGAATTTCCATTATATTCACACCCGAATACAGTACGATTGTTTACAGGATCACAATCCAAAATCTCTACACTTTATTTTTAACGGGATCACCAAAGAAAACCCAACACCCTTTGGTTTTAAGCAGGATCACCAAAGAAACCCAACTTGGTTTTCACAAGATCACCAAGAACCTAACTTGGTTTTCATAGGATCACCAAGAACCTAACTTGGTTTTTATCTAAGGCTCACCAAGAACCTATTTGGTTTTACAATCGGGCTCACTAATAACCCAAACAATTCAAGAATGAATTGAAATAAATGCAACAATAATGACAAACTCTAGTTGTCGGATAGTTACCAATACAGCTTGAGAGAAGTCCACTTGGATGCACTTGAATGCGCTTTAATTGCTTTAATGGCTTCTTTCCAAAGTGCTTCAAGCTTCATATCAGAGTTGGTGAAGACTTGAAGACTGACTTGAATGCTCTTTGTGCTCTTTTGCTTGTTGGTAGGTAGGGTATTCAATGAACTCTTAAAACTTTGAAGAACTTTTAAAATTATTGCCTTTAGGAAGTTCAAATCCTTCAAATATATGGTCTTCCATCACTCCAAGATAGTTTGAGACGTTGTAGACCATTGGGATGTGACATATGACCATTGGAGCACTTTTTGGCATTCAAAAAGAAATTCTAGAACTAGCCGTTATGTACCTAAAAACGACATTCGAGTCGGCTCGGATCCTTCAAGTCGATAGGTCGAGTCGCCAATTCTCAGTGCAGTCGGCTTTTTGTCTCAGGGTACAAAATCTTCACTCTGAAAGAGTCGGATCTTGATAGCTCGGGTCGGCTTGATATTCTGTCATTGAACACATTGAACTCGAGGAGTCAGCATGCTTGAACTTGGGTCAGCTCTTCTTCTCAGAATCGAAAATCTTTACTCTAGAAGAGTCGGCTCGTTGCAGATCGGGTCGGCTCACTTTCTCAGGTCTTCAAAATTAGGTCTGGCAGAGTCGGCTCATTTTGGTTCGGGTCGGCTCGCTTGGCTTGTTCTCAAAATACTTCAAAACTGGACTCTGGAAGAGTCGGCTTGGACTTATTCCAGTCGACTCGGATTCACTCAAGTCGGCTTAGATTCCTTCGAGTCAAAATCCTTGTTGCGTGCCATGAGGTAGAGTCGGCTCTTTTTCATGCTGGGTCGGCTCAAGTGACTTCTTCAGGGTTTTTATAATTCAACTCAAAAGAAAACTCTCACCAACACTTTTAAACTTTTCATGCACACCAACTCAAAATAAATTTTAGACATACATACTCATAGAAGTAGCCCTTTTTACAGATTTTTCTTAACTTTTTCATTGGGTTCTTCTTTATAAAATAAGATTACAACACAACTCAAAACAAGAAGTAAGAATGTAGGAGTTGAAGTTTGAACAAATAAATCATCCTACAAAAACTTGTAAATCACTTGAAGAGTTGTTAGAAATAAATGTGCATGCTCCAATGTTTGCTTATCATCAAAATCACTTATGGGGTCAACAGTTAGGATATGAATACAAAATTTGATAGGGAGAAGGATTACAAGGTTGCTTAGAACTAGGAGTATACACTTTGAGTAGAAATAAAATAAGAACTCCTTGTTAGAATTGGTCTTCTCTCCTTCTTTGACTTGGTCAAAAGCTCCCTCTTGGGCTTGGATGCCTAAATGGACTTGAGCTTGAACTTTAGGGCAGCATGGGCATCCTCTAATTGGGCTTGGGAGGCCATCAAGGAGGCTTGGTGCATGGGCTTTGATGCTTGTCCCCTGGTGGGCTGGAAACTCTGGGCTCCTTCTCTAATGTGGACTTGTGAAAGCCTGGGGTGCCATGGGCTTTTGGACTTGAGAGAACTTCTGGGCTAGGGTGCCTAGAAGTGGAATATTCCTGGGTGGTGTTAGAATCTTCATGTGGGGAGGCTTCATGGGCTTTTGCTTTGAGGCTGGTGCTTCTCCTCTTGTATAAAACTGGACTTGTACTGGACAAACTTACAAAACTCAATTGGATTGGTTTAGATAACTCAACTTATTACAAGACTCACTCAACTTGGACTGGACTAACTTTATCACAAAACTTGACACATTATTAAGGGCTAAAAAAAAACCTAATCAGTGAACTAGATAGGGCCCAGTAATCTATGTTGGATCCTGGTGCCCCTACCAATTCTCCCGGGATGGGAGGAACTCTACCCCATCGAGTAAGGGTCAATGTGGCTCTTTTATTGCTCAATAAGGTCTGGGTTGAGGTACTGCAGATCCTCTCGGGTGATCCACGAGTCCTCAGATTCTGGCCGACCTTGCCATCGGACCAAATACCGTTGATAGCTTTTGTTCTGGGTACTGATGGCTTGATCATCTAGGATGCACTCAATCCTTTCCTCACTAATAGGCCAGTTTGTAGGTGGACACTCTAGGGTGGGTTCACTCTTAAGGGAAGGGATAGGTTTAAAGTACTTGCTAGGTATCGCTGCTGGCTCCCGGTACTCCACAAGGTCTGAAACATTGAAGGAGAATTAATACCTAATTCGGGTGGCAACTCGAGTGGTGCGGGCACCAGACTCAGAAGAAGACTTCAGGGCTCCATCTGGATCTCTGATTGACCTTGCCCGAAGAATTAGGGTTTTCTGGTTTTGTAATAAGGGTTGACTTGGTCAACTCAAATTTAGTTGAGTCTATATTTCCCTGCAATTTAAATTTTGTTGAGTCATGTTGACTCAGTACAAGTCCTAGTAGTGGTCTAGGTCTTCTCCAGGGTGCCACATTTTCTCCCAAGCCCAAGCAAGTGGGCGCCACACTCCCAGCCACACGCCAGAGTCCAGGAGGCGCCACATCTCCATCCCAGTGTCTTGGTCCCCACACCCAAGGGAGCAAGAATTTTTCTTGAAGCCAAAATCAAGGAGGGGCCCCACATATACCTTAAAAGGCCAAGCTAAAGGAGGAAAGAGGCATTTCTTGGGGAGCACTTCAAGGGGGCGCCCAATCCATGTATAAAAAGACTAAAGCAAAGTTGGGAAGAGCCATGACTTGGGGAGAAAGAAAAGGAGGTGTCCAAAAGAGTTGAGCCATGGAAGGAAAAAAATTTTTTTCTTGAAGAGCAAGGCTAGGAGGTGCCACCTACTTACCATTTGGAGCCATCAATCAACACTTATGGAACCTCTTGGCCGGCCATATTAGAAGGATTTGATTCTACAAGCCTAATTTGAAGATCCATCCTATTAGTCCCACATGGGAAGATGTAAAACCTTGACCTCTTGTAAAGACCTATAAAATAAACCCCTCTTGTAAGTTTTAAAAAACAACTGATGAATGAATCCAATTTATGTGTGAGCAAACTTTGTGTTTCTCTCTTCCGCACTTGTATTCAGGTGTTGAGCTCCGTGAGGGAGTAAATCGGGGTTCCCCAGGAACTTTGAGGAGGTGTGAGATCTCCAACCCCAAAACCCTAGGTTAGCCACTTCAACTCCAAACCCTAGCCGCCCATCATCCTCTTCATTCCACCAAAACCCTAGCCTACCCCATCTCTCACGGCCCCTCTCTCCAAGTAGTGGCCGACCACCAGCATCCAGGTCCAGTTCGGCTGCTTCGAATACGGAGCAAATCCCAGAGGAAGCCAGATCAGCATCCAGGAGAATCAGGACTTCAACAACATCAACTTTCAAGTTCTTCTATCTGGTAAATCCTTCCTTGAGTATCTGGTTCCATAAATTGTTCTTCTTCTTTCCCAGATCTTGAGTTCAGGAGAAGCCAACTCTGCCAAAGGACTAGTATTGAAGGATCCTTTGCGAAGATATCTGAATCCGGGGATCCAACAATCTGCTCAAGAGAGTCCTTCCACTAAACTCTGTGAAGATCATTGCTTGGTTTGTAACCCTTCTCTTCTCTTTACTTCTGTCCTGTTGAAAGTTCAGAGCAAAACCCTAGGTCTGGGAGTTTCTCAACTCCCAGCGATCCTTTACTTCTGAACTACTCTGATAACCTAGTTTCTTTAAATTGTGCTTTCAATTATTACATAGTTTCTTTCAATTTAGTTTAACTTTCCTTTGAGTCAAAGCCGACTTCTGAAAATAAAATAATAATAATAAAAAAAAAACTAGTATTAATTTACTTCCGCATCGCATCATCTCTTTCGTTCTGCATCATTTTTGGTATCAGAGCTTTAGTTCTGCATCAATTTTGGTATCAGAGCCCTGTCTAGGGTTTCTGTTTTGCTTGCTTGTTTTGAGTCTCTCTCTTTTTACTTTGTCTGCTCGAAGTAGACTCCCCAGGATGTCCGGTCCTAGGAACGAAGTGAGGTGCAAACCTCCTCTTCCCATTCCATGGGGTATTCCTAGGGCGTGTAGGGGATCCGTTGGGTTACAACTTCGTAGCAGGAATTGTAAACGGGGGAAGCACTCTATTTTCAGTCTGTAACTATCCAGTTGCAGGAATTGTTTCTCATTGAAAGTAACTCCAAATTATATAATTTTTGTTTTGCTGGAACAAGTATAATTGAAGCTACTTAAATAATTTTACTGTAATTTATTGGTTTTTTTGAAATTTCTGAGAGTTAAATTACATCAATTCTATTTCTGTGTTTCTGCAATTCAATTTTTTTGAGTGATCATCTCCTAATTCATCTTAAGGGAAATTGAGCATCTAAGATAAGGGGGAGAGTTGATAACCTCTCCTTAGTCCAAAACCACCACCCATTCATTCGATCCTAAGCCTATTTTTAAAATTTATTAGACTTAATTTGCCCTAGTGGGCTAGGGACACCAACAAGTCGGGTCTAGGCTAGTGTTGAGTCAGTTTGTCTAGTTACTCTGTGTGTGCTTTGTACTCAGTGTCTAGAACGGTGGTTCAGGAATTCTAACCTGAAGGGCTTGTGTGCTGGTCCGCCTACCTGGCCAATCACTGATTGGTGTCTAGGATTGGCATTTAGGGACCTATCACTTCCCTTACACCTGCCTGGCTGAGTCCCGAGTTACTACAGGCTAGCTTGCCACTCTGATTGGGCATCTAGTTTGGACTCTAGGTCTAGTGAGCCAGTAGTCGCTTTAGTCTAGTCACATTTTGTGTGTTTGCTTGCATCATCATGTATACCCGGAATGGAGTACCCTACCAACCTGGTCAAACCCAACCTGATTTAGAGGCCATGGTTAGAGCTCTTACTGAAAGTATGAACAAATTGAGTCAGGATATGACTGCTACTGTTACCCAGTGTAAAGAACAAGTCCATGAGAATTTTACCCAGCTTAGGGATCGAGTCCAAGTACTTGAGAAACATAGACATCAAAATTGGACCCCCGATCCAAAATTTAATAGGCCCCAACCTCATCCATGCCAGGAGCCTAAGAGGACCTTATACCGTGATCCCGAGCATAACCTTAGGAAGCCTAACCAGGATATCTATATTGTGGATCGTGTCTATGAGAGGTCCTTACAATATTCTAGACCAGTCACTCAACAACCCAAGTCTTCTATATCAAACCATTTAGATCTACACCCATGCCCAAGTAAGGTCTCTACTAGCTTGAAACCCAGTGTGACCCAGGTTCCTATATCGCAAGAATGTTTGTTTTGTGGAGAAAGAGGCCATAAATCTAGTCAGTGCCCATGCATAGGACTGGCTTGTGCACAGCTAAGTGGTAAGAATCCTAAGGATGACATTAATGAGGGAGAACCCAAGCCTACCAATGAGGAAGAAAGGTTAGGTATGACAAGCCTAGAATCAGTTGACCCGATTACCACTGACCCGAAACCCATTGAAGATGGCATCGAGGAAGTATATGATGCTGGCTTGAGTCTAGTTGATGAATATGAGGGGGAAGAACTTGAAGAATGTGACATCGATACTATTGGTTCCTTACCTGAGGAGACCTTGGAGAGCAACCAAGTGGTAGGACCTAGTTCAAAAATTCAAGAGATTTGTGAGAATCAGGTTCCTTTAGTCAAATACCCCCAGGAAGAACTCATAGTGTTAGCCCGAGCTATCAGTTCGTACCCTCTAATGACAGTCATTCCCCAAGTACCAATTGAAGATCTTTGCACTGAACTGTTTAAGTTTGCCCACCCTATGGTAGATCCTCTCTTTAGGATGACTGAATCAAGCCTCTTACAATTGGACCTTGTCCCATGCCCAGCCACTAAGGTCTCTCCCGTAATCTCAGTTGAACATCCTTGTCTTGAGCGGATTGATTCACCCAGTCCTGTAGAAGTCCTCCTTATGGCCCCAGACCCCTTCCTTCGCATGACTGACCTACCCTTCTATAGAGTATACCTTTCCGCACCCATAGGTCAAATTTCAAGTCTTGAGGTCATCATCCATAGGCCCTCCCATGAATCATTCTCTAATCCAGTTCTTGAGAAAGTGGATCATTATTTGCTTAGAGAACAAACTTTAACTATTGCAATCACATGTCCTAGGCTACTTCCCGAACCATCTCTTGATCCACTCCTGGGAGTAGCAAACTTTTCCTTTCGTAAGGATGACCAGTTGACACTCATAGATCACCATTCAAACCTTCAGGTCACCACCTTTAGTCAACAGGTAATTCGAGACTCCACCTCATATCTCCTCCCTTTCTCTAGGACTTCCAATGCTTCTTACACCATCCAAGTATACTTTGTCGAAGCCTTTAGAGTGAACCACATGTCAGAACCTATTAGGTTTACCATCTACTTCTGGAAGACCTTATGGCACCTACGAGGCATGCAAAATAAGCTTTCATGCTCTGCATGCCCTCCTCCGACCCAAGGTCAAACCTAGAGAGCCTTAGTTTGTTAGGTTTAGACCTAGGGTTTCTTTGTAATAAAGTCCATTCTTTAGGAATGCGTCGTCAGTCTAGTTTAGTTTTTCTTGACCCTTTACTAGGCTTTGGCTCAGATTTTGGTTGGATTGAGAGCACCAAGAATTGGGATTTGTATTTTGTCCAGGGCTGAAATTGCATTCAATGTTTCGATCAATAGGTCTATAGGCTAGAGTCCCTTTGAAATGGTTCATGGATACAAGCCTCACACACCACTTGATCTGATTTCACTATTAGCCCACACACACAAGTCTCTTGATGCACTTGCATAGCATGTAAAGGACTTGCATAAAGAAATTCATGCCAAAATAACTTTAAGTAATGAAACTTATAAGAAGTTGGCTGATTCTCAAAGACGAGTCAAAACTTTTGTTGAGGGAGACTATGTAATGATTAGGTTAAGGCCTGAGCGCTTTCCTCCTGGAGCCGTTAGAAAGCTACATGCTAGAGGAGCTGGACCATTTAGAGTAGTGAAGAGAGTAGGGTCCAATGCCTATGTGCTCGAGTTGCCTTCAGAACTAGGCATTAGCTCCACTTTCAACATTACAGACCTAGTAGAGTATAGAGAGCCAGCTGTGATTCCCAGTGAGCCTTTTGAGCCTAATCCTTTTATTGAGAGTGATCCCGACCCTGTGTGTCCACCAACAAACTGGCCTGTGAGGAAAGAGCAGATTGAAAAGATCCTGGATGATCAGGTTATCTCTACTCATAATCGAGGATACCAAAGATACCTAGTCTGCTGGCAAGGAAGGCCAGATTGGTGTGGACACCAGAAGCCGAAAGAAACTTCACTCCAACAAGGTTAGCCTTATCCCAATTTGGATCGAAGATAATTAGGTTACCTTGTATCCTTTAGTTCAAAAATATTTTATTTTTAAGAGTCATTTCCTTTTCAAGAGTCCTGTAATTAATTTTGAGTTTCAAATCAAGAGTGTTTATTGAGTCCTGTAATTACTTTTAAAATTTCATTTCTTGTAAGTCCATTTCAAGTTTTAAAGTCTAGGTCAGTCAAGTCAGTTCAGTTGAGTTAAGTCTAATTCAGTTGAGTTAAGTCTAATCAAGTCTTAAAGCCATGAAAGCCAGCAACAAGATTCAAATTCTAGACCCCAGAATTTGACCACATGAAGAAGAGAAGACACATCAACCAAGCAAGAGAAAAGGACCATCAACTAGGACCACTTGGCACCACATGTCATTCCTTATCCAAGTAGAAGACAATCTCATCATGCCACGTCATCAGGCGCCACCTCATTAGCCACCTCATCACTCTTTGGCGCCAACAAGGAAGATTCAAATTCAAGGAGGTTGGCCACACCCCTCCAAATCCTCCACCAAATCCTCCAACCCCCCCATCCCTCCAAACTCTCCACCAAATCCTCCAACCCCCCTTGTAATCCTCCTCAATTTGGGGAGTTTTTAAATTTCAAAAGCTAGCTTTGTGAGGCTATTAAAGGCCTTGGATGCCTATTGTAAAGGAGATGGATTTTGGGAATGAATGAAAATTGAAGTTGAATTTTGGAAGTAGAAGTTGTATTGTGTTTTTTTTTTCCTTATGTGAAAGTTTCCCATCCTCTTCCTCCATGCCAAAGCCATTCTTTTCCCCTAGCAAAGCATCTTCCAAGCTCATGTGAAGGCATTGGAGTCAGCCAGATCTTCTCAAATTTCTGTTCTTAGTTCAAAATTCTCCCATCCCTTCTATATGTTCTTATCCTTTTTCCTTAACTTTGATCTTCATTGCAGGGTCCTTCGAAGTCTTTGAGTTGTGAACTGGGTTCACCTTGACAAAGAACCAACAAGCTGAAGCCCCAAGTCTAGGGTTCTGATCTCTATTATCCAGGTTCTTCAGTTCTGAGCATTGGTAGTTTCAAGGTATGAATCAAAAGAAGGTTGGAAAGCTCATCAAGGTAAGTCCACAATCATTAGCCCCTATTGTCTAGATCTTCTTCCTTCTTAGTTTAGGATTGTGTCTAATCAAGTAAAAATCCCATTTCTTATAATTCTTAAGTCTTATTATGATGAGTACAATGCTAGTGTAATTAGGTTTCATTGCTCTACAAACCATATTCAAAACATTAATCATATGCTTGCCGCATCAAATTGGTATCAGAGCCCAGACGGATTAGGGTACGTTTCTTCTTCCTAACTCTTTTCTGTGTTGACACCCCCTGCTACCATCGCTCGTGAAGAACGTCTCCGTCGCCTGCAGCCGATCCAGAAGTTCACGCCCGAACCCCTCCGATCAAGCCTCCCCTCCACCACTGTCCCGTGATCCCCCTCTCCGTCTCTTCTCAGATTCTTCTTTCCCTCTTCCTTCTCTAACTCTCCTGCTTCTTCCTCTTAATCTCTGTCATTCAAAACATCCTGTGAATAATTCTCCCAAGCACACCATTGCCAGCAAACCCTTTTTCGATCCCCTGTTTTCATCACAATCGATCCCACCGAAGGACTCCTCCGCTCCCGTCTCCACCAGCAAGACACCGATCCACCAGGCTCCTCCCTTGTCCGCTGTCAATCATCGGAATCAGGCCCCCATGCATCACCATTGTCGCTACAGCCGAACCCCTCCGTGAAGCCCCTCCCACCGCCTGAGATGCCGTCTACCGTGTGGGCCCCTTCCACCATCACCAGCCGCCGGAAGCAAGGCTCGCATTGCCCCCGAGCCGGTACACCTGTGCCTCCAGCAACGCCCTCGAGCCGGCACCCCCGTGCAGCTCGCGAAGTCTCAGGCCGGAAGACCATCGCCGCACGCTCGCCGCCGCACGCCCGTGTCGCAGATTCGCCCGACGCTGGAGAGCCGCCAAAACCCGCTCGGCTCCCCATCTCCACCTGCGATGCCTCACGGACACCCGCCCGATTCCCTGCTGCCATGACGCCTGCCGCCCATTGGAGAGGCCGCGCCACCATTCCCCGAGCCGTCGTCCTCGTCCTCAACTCCATCACCGACGAAGCCCGCCGGATCTCCACGTCCGGGACCTTCCCTCGTTCTCGCACGACCGTTAAAGCATCGGGAGAGGCCTCGCACGATCGTGAAGGCATAACCGGCATTGGCAGCCGACTTCAAGCGTAGGAAAAAAAAAAAAAAACACCAGCCGTGAGAAAAAAAAGGAAAAAAAAAAAGAAGAAAATCAGTGAAAAAAAAGACAAAAAAAAAATTCAGAAAAAAAAAAAAAAAAAAATCATTCTACAAGTCATGTGCATCTTGAGCCTAAGCTAGCCTGACTCGACGGAGTCGAGTTTTTCCCCACCTCAGGGGAATGATGGGGACATCAGCCTGCACGAATCTCGGAGTAGCACAAATTTCGGAGCAGCAAATAAATTTGAAAAATAAATTTAGGATTTATCTTTTATTTAAAATTTAAATTAGGATTTTGTTGGTTACGATTGAGATATGGATAGGCTTATCTTATCCTATCTTGTATTTAAATTTGAGTTATCCCTATCCTGTATTCAAATTCAAATGAGGGTTATGGAGCTTATAAATAACCCCTCATTCCTATTGCAAAAAGGGAGAAGAAATTGAATTTTTGGGATTTGGTTTGTCAGTTGGTTTGGTTGTTGTTGTTCAGGGCTATGGCCCATTATGTCTTCACCTGCGGGTGTTGATGTTGTCTTTGTCCTTCGGGATATCGTAGGGGCGTGATGCCCTAGTTATCCCCCCATCTTCGTTTTCCTCCATGTTCTTTGAAATCCCCCTCATGGCTCCAGGAGTGACCTGGGTGGCAGGTGAAATACCCTGGGCTCCGCGTGTAGTGAGATGGGTGGTAGGTGAGATACCCTAGACTGCATGTAGTGAGGTGGGTGGTAGGTATAATGCCCTAGAGGTGTGAAGTCTCTCTGTGAGAGTGGGTTTCAGGGTTCGTGGTAGTCCATCCTCGTTATCCTCCATCCCTATTTTTTCCTTCGTCACCACCATAAAGAAATCAGAAAATAGAAAAAAATTAGGATATCCTAATCTTCGGCGACTTCTTAGCTCGCCGACGATCCTATCCCTATCCCGTGCCCCATCACAGATTCTGATGACTTTTGGATCTCCCGAGAAGAATTACAAGAATTGGACCCAGACCTCTTGGAGAGATACCAGAGCTAGCTTGATCCATACTCGACAGGGTCGAGTTCCTCCCACCTCGGGAGAATTGGTGTAGGCACCAGACTCAGAAGAAGACTTCAGGGCTCCATCTGGATCTCTGATTGACCTTGCCCGAAGAATTAGGATTTTCTGGTTTTGTAATAAGGGTTGACTTGGTCAACTCAAATTTAGTTGAGTCTATATTTTCCTGCAATTTAAATTTTGTTGAGTCATGTTGACTCAGTACAAGTCCTAGTAATGGTCTAGGTCTTCTCCAGGGTGCCACATTTTCTCCCAAGCCCAAGCAAGTGGGCGCCACACTCCCAGCCACACGCCAGAGTCCAGGAGGCGCCACATCTCCATCCCAGTGTCTTGGTCCCCACACCCAAGGGAGCAAGAATTTTTCTTGAAGCCAAAATCAAGGAGGCGCCCCACATATACCTTAAAAGGCCAAGCTAAAGGAGGAAAGAGGCATTTCTTGGGGAGCACTTCAAGGGGGCGCCCAATCCATGTATAAAAAGACTAAAGCAAAGTTGGGAAGAGCCATGACTTGGGGAGAAAGAAAAGGAGGTGTCCAAAAGAGTTGAGCCATGAAAGGAAAAAAATTTTTCTTGAAGAGCAAGGCTAGGAGGCGCCACCTACTTACCATTTGGAGCCATCAATCAACACTTATGGAACCTCTTGGCCGGCCATATTAGAAGGATTTGATTCTACAAGCCTAATTTGAAGATCCATCCTATTAGTCCCACATGGGAAGATGTAAAACCCTGACCTCTTGTAAAGACCTATAAAATAAACCCCTCTTGTAAGTTTTAAAAAACAACTGATGAATGAATCCAATTTATGTGTGAGCAAACTTTGTGTTTCTCTCTTCCGCACTTGTATTCAGGTGTTGAGCTCCGTGAGGGAGTAAATCCGGGTTCCCCAGGAACCTTGAGGAGGTGTGAGATCTCCAACCCCAAAACCCTAGGTTAGCCACTTCAACTCCAAACCCTAGCCGCCCATCATCCTCTTCATTCCACCAAAACCCTAGCCTACCCCATCTCTCACGGCCCCTCTCTCCAAGTAGTGGCCGACCACCAGCATCCAGGTCCAGTTCGGCTGCTTCGAATACGGAGCAAATCCCAGAGGAAGCCAGATCAGCATCCAGGAGAATCAGGACTTCAACAACATCAACTTTCAAGTTCTTCTATCTGGTAAATCCTTCCTTGAGTATCTGGTTCCATAAATTATTCTTCTTCTTTCCCAGATCTTGAGTTCAGGAGAAGCCAACTCTGCCAAAGGACTAGTATTGGAGGATCCATTGCGAAGATATCTGAATCCGGGGATCCAACAATCTGCTCAAGAGAGTCCTTCCACTAAACTCTGTGAAGATCATTGCTTGGTTTGTAACCCTTCTCTTCTCTTTACTTCTGTCCTGTTGAAAGTTCAGAGCAAAACCCTAGGTCTGGGAGTTTCTCAACCCCCAGCGATCCTTTACTTCTGAACTACTCTGATAACCTAGTTTCTTTAAATTGTGCTTTCAATTATTACATAGTTTCTTTCAATTTAGTTTAACTTTCCTTTGAGTCAAAGCCGACTTCTGAAAATAAAATAATAATAATAAAAAAAAAACTAGTATTAATTTACTTCCGCATCGCATCATCTCTTTCGTTCTGCATCATTTTTGGTATCAGAGCTTTAGTTCTGCATCAATTTTGGTATCAGAGCCCTGTCTAGGGTTTCTGTTTTGCTTGCTTATTTTGAGTCTCTCTCTTTTTACTTTGTCTACTCGAAGTAGACTCCCCAGGACGTCCGGTCCTAGGAACGAAGCGAGGTGCAAACCTCCTCTTCCCATTCCATGGGGTGTTCCTAGGGCGTGTAGGGGATCCGTTGGGTTACAACTTCGTAGCAGGAATTGTAAACGGGGGAAGCACTCTATTTTCAGTCTGTAACTATCCAGTTGCAGGAATTGTTTCTCATTAAAAGTAACTCCAAATTATATAATTTTTGTTTTGCTGGAACAAGTATAATTGAAACCACTTTACATAATTTTACTGTAATTTATTGGTTTTTTTGAAATTTCTGAGAGTTAAATTACAGCAATTCTGTTTCTGTGTTTCTGCAATTCAATTTTTTTGAGTGATCATCTCCTAATTCATCTTAAGGGCAATTGAGCATCTAAGATAAGGGGGAGAGTTGATAACCTCTCCTTAGCCCAAAACCACCACCCATTCATTCGATCCTAAGCCTATTTTTAAAATTTATTAGACTTAATTTGCCCTAGTGGGCTAGGGACACCAACAAGTCGGGTCTAGGCTAGTGTTGAGTCAGTTTGTCTAGTTACTCTGTGTGTGCTTTGTACTCAGTGTCTAGAACGGTGGTTCAGGAATTCTAACCTGAAGGGCTTGTGTGCTGGTCCGCCTACCTGGCCAATCACTGATTGGTGTCTAGGATTGGCATTTAGGGACCTATCACTCCCCTTACACCTGCCTGGCTGAGTCCCGAGTTACTACAGGCTAGCTTGCCACTCTGATTGGGCATCTAGTTTGGACTCTAGGTCTAGTGAGCCAGTAGTCGCTTTAGTCTAGTCACATTTTGTGTGTTTGCTTGCATCATCATGTATACCCGGAATGGAGTACCCTACCAACCTGGTCAAACCCAACCTGATTTAGAGGCCATGGTTAGAGCTCTTACTGAAAGTATGAACAAATTGAGTCAGGATTTGACTGCTACTGTTACCCAGTGTAAAGAACAAGTCCATGAGAATTTTACCCAGCTTAGGGATCGAGTCCAAGTACTTGAGAAACATAGACATCAAAATTGGACCCCCGATCCAAAATTTAATAGGCCCCAACCTCATCCATGCCAGGAGCCTAAGAGGACCTTATACCGTGATCCCGAGCATAACCTTAGGAAGCCTAACCAGGATATCTATATTGTGGATCGTGTCTATGAGAGGTCCTTACAATATTCTAGACCAGTCACTCAACAACCCAAGTCTTCTATATCAAACCATTTAGATCCACACCCATGCCCAAGTAAGGTCTCTACTAGCTTGAAACCCAGTGTGACCCAGGTTCCTATATCGCAAGAATGTTTGTTTTGTGGAGAAAGAGGCCATAAATCTAGTCAGTGCCCATGCATAGGACTGGCTTGTGCACAGCTAAGTGGTAAGAATCCTAAGGATGACATTAATGAGGGAGAACCCAAGCCTACCAATGAGGAAGAAAGGTTAGGTATGACAAGCCTAGAATCAGTTGACCCGATTACCACTGACCCGAAACCCATTGAAGATAGCATCGAGGAAGTATATGATGCTGGCTTGAGTCTAGTTGATGAATATGAGGGGGAAGAACTTGAAGAATGTGACATCGATACTATTGGTTCCTTACCCGAGGAGACCTTGGAGAGCAACCAAGTGGTAGGACCTAGTTCAGAAATTCAAGAGATTTGTGAGAATCAGGTTCCTTTAGTCAAATACCCCCAGGAAGAACTCATAGTGTTAGCCCGAGCTATCAGTTCGTACCCTCTAATGACAGTCATTCCCCAAGTACCAATTGAAGATCTTTGCACTGAACTGTTTAAGTTTGCCCACCCTATGGTAGATCCTCTCTTTAGGATGACTGAATCAAGCCTCTTACAATTGGACCTTGTCCCATGCCCAGCCACTAAGGTCTCTCCCGTAATCTCAGTTGAACATCCTTGTCTTGAGCGGATTGATTCACCCAGTCCTGTAGAAGTCCTCCTTATGGCCCCAGACCCCTTCCTTCGCATGACTGACCTACCCTTCTATAGAGTATACCTTTCCGCACCCATAGGTCAAATTTCAAGTCTTGAGGTCATCATCCATAGGCCCTCCCATGAATCATTCTCTAATCCAGTTCTTGAGAAAGTGGATCATTATTTGCTTAGAGAACAAACTTTAACTATTGCAATCACATGTCCTAGGCTACTTCCCGAACCATCTCTTGATCCACTCCTGGGAGTAGCAAACTTTTCCTTTCGTAAGGATGACCAGTTGACACTCATAGATCACCATTCAAACCTTCAGGTCACCACCTTTAGTCAACAGGTAATTCGTGACTCCACCTCATATCTCCTCCCTTTCTCTAGGACTTCCAATGCTTCTTACACCATCCAAGTATACTTTGTCGAAGCCTTTAGAGTGAACCACATGTCAGAACCTATTAGGTTTACCATCTACTTCTGGAAGACCTTATGGCACCTACTAGGCATCGATAATAAGCTTTCATGCTCTGCATGCCCTCCTCCGACCCAAGGTCAAACCTAGAGAGCCTTAGTTTGTTAGGTTTAGACCTAGGGTTTCTTTGTAATAAAGTCCATTCTTTAGGAATGCGTCGTCAGTCTAGTTTAGTTTTTCTTGACCCTTTACTAGGCTTTGGCTCAGATTTTGGTTGGATTGAGAGCACCAAGAACTGGGATTTGTATTTTGTCCAGGGCTGAAATTGCATTCAATGTTTCGATCAGTAGGTCTATAGGCTAGAGTCCCTTTGAAATGGTTCATGGATACAAGCCTCACACACCACTTGATCTGATTTCACTATTAGCCCACACACACAAGTCTCTTGATGCACTTGCATAGCATGTAAAGGACTTGCATAAAGAAATTCATGCCAAAATAACTTTAAGTAATGAAACTTATAAGAAGTTGGATGATTCTCAAAGACGAGTCAAAACTTTTGTTGAGGGAGACTATGTAATGATTAGGTTAAGGCCTGAGCGCTTTCCTCCTGGAGCCGTTAGAAAGCTACATGCTAGAGGAGCTGGACCATTTAGAGTAGTGAAGAGAGTAGGGTCCAATGCCTATGTGCTCGAGTTGCCTTCAGAACTAGGCATTAGCTCCACTTTCAACATTACAGACCTAGTAGAGTATAGAGAGCCAGCTGTGATTCCCAGTGAGCCTTTTGAGCCTAATCCTTTTATTGAGAGTGATCCCGACCCTGTGTGTCCACCAACAAACTGGCCTGTAAGGAAAGAGCAGATTGAAAAGATCCTGGATGATCAGGTTATCTCTACTCGTAATCGAGGATACCAAAGATACCTAGTCTGCTGGCAAGGAAGGCCAGATTCTGATGACTCTTGGATCTCCCGAGAAGAATTACAAGAATTGGACCCAGACCTCTTGGAGAGATACCAGAGCTAGCTTGATCCATACTCGACAGGGTCGAGTTCCTCCCACCTCGGGAGAATTGGTGCAGGCACCAGACTCAGAAGAAGACTTCAGGGCTCCATCTGGATCTCTGATTGACCTTGCCCGAAGAATTAGGGTTTTCTGGTTTTGTAATAAGGGTTGACTTGGTCAACTCAAATTTAGTTGAGTCTATATTTCCCTGCAATTTAAATTTTGTTGAGTCATGTTGACTCAGTACAAGTCCTAGTAATGGTCTAGGTCTTCTCCAGGGTGCCACATTTTCTCCCAAGCCCAAGCAAGTGGGTGCCACACTCCCAGCCACACGCCAGAGTCCAGGAGGCGCCACATCTCCATCCCAGTGTCTTGGTCCCCACACCCAAGGGAGCAAGAATTTTTCTTGAAGCCAAAATCAAGGAGGCGCCCCACATATACCTTAAAAGGCCAAGCTAAAGGAGGAAAGAGGCATTTCTTGGGGAGCACTTCAAGGGGGCGCCCAATCCATGTATAAAAAGACTAAAGCAAAGTTGGGAAGAGCCATGACTTGGGGAGAAAGAAAAGGAGGTGTCCAAAAGAGTTGAGCCATGGAAGGAAAAAAAATTTTCTTGAAGAGCAAGGCTAGGAGGCGCCACCTACTTACCATTTGGAGCCATCAATCAACACTTATGGAACCTCTTGGCCGGCCATATTAGAAGGATTTGATTCTACAAGCCTAATTTGAAGATCCATCCTATTAGTCCCACATGGGAAGATGTAAAACCCTGACCTCTTGTAAAGACCTATAAAATAAACCCCTCTTGTAAGTTTTAAAAAATAACTGATGAATGAATCCAATTTATGTGTGAGCAAACTTTGTGTTTCTCTCTTCCGCACTTGTATTCAGGTGTTGAGCTCCGTGAGGGAGTAAATCCGGGTTCCCCAGGAACCTTGAGGAGGTGTGAGATCTCCAACCCCAAAACCCTAGGTTAGCCACTTCAACTCCAAACCCTAGCCGCCCATCATCCTCTTCATTCCACCAAAACCCTAGCCTACCCCATCTCTCACGGCCCCTCTCTCCAAGTAGTGGCCGACCACCAGCATCCAGGTCCAGTTCGGTTGCTTCGAATACGGAGCAAATCCCAGAGGAAGCCAGATCAGCATCCAGGAGAATCAGGACTTCAACAACATCAACTTTCAAGTTCTTCTATCTGGTAAATCCTTCCTTGAGTATCTGGTTCCATAAATTGTTCTTCTTCTTTCCCAGATCTTGAGTTCAGGAGAAGCCAACTCTGCCAAAGGACTAGTATTGGAGGATCCATTGCGAAGATATCTGAATCCGGGGATCCAACAATCTGCTTAAGAGAGTCCTTCCACTAAACTCTGTGAAGATCATTGCTTGGTTTGTAACCCTTCTCTTCTCTTTACTTCTGTCCTGTTGAAAGTTCAGAGCAAAACCCTAGGTCTGGGAGTTTCTCAACCCCCAGCGATCCTTTACTTCTGAACTACTCTGATAACCTAGTTTCTTTAAATTGTGCTTTCAATTATTACATAGTTTCTTTCAATTTAGTTTAACTTTCCTTTGAGTCAAAGCCGACTTCTGAAAATAAAATAATAATAATAATAAAAAACTAGTATTAATTTACTTCTGCATCGCATCATCTCTTTCGTTCTGCATCATTTTTGGTATCAGAGCTTTAGTTCTGCATCATCGAGCACATAGGCACTGGATCCAACTCTCTTTATTATTTTGAACGGTCCAGCTCCGTGAGCACGTAATTCCTTTACAGTCCATAAAGGGAAATGCTCAGGCCTCTAAGCCTGATCATCACGTAATCCCCTGTAAAAAACTCTTTAGCTCATTTTCGAGAATTAGCCAAGTTTTTATAGATTTCATTACTTATGTTTATCTTTTGACTAATGTCCTGATGCAAATGCTGTGCAGAGGTTAGTGCAGGTGTCACCAAGGGAAGGATGGAAGGTGGCAGAGATTCAAATCATGGCAAAAAAGAGAGTTGCCTTCATCGTGACCCCATCGTCAAGATAGTACAATTGCCAGGCGATAGCCTACCGCTTGAGGCCTACGGAGGGTGGGCACCTCACCGGAGCACCAAGGCCCCCCAGGCTCTAGTTTACACCGATCAGGAAGGAATGTTTCCTTCAAGGCACGACGCTCCCCAGTCTACCATCTGCACCACCCACAAGTGGAAGGCCATGCTAGAGGATTCAAACCTTGGGGTGGCCACCCGCATGCCAATGCTCTGTCAGGTTTCCTGAAATGTGGTGACCAACCAGAACATCAGAGCTTGTAACATAACTCCCCACCTCAAAGGGGGAAATGGGAGCTCACGTGCAGTTCTCGCGTGCTGCCAGATGTCACCCCCTGGGACTCCCTCAAAAGGGGAACATCTGGAAAGCAAGCAGGAGGTCACACACAGCCTCTCCATTATAAACAAAAAGGGACCTCCAAACGAAAGGAAAGGAGGAGAGACAAAAACCAGCAAGGGGTAAGAGAGGAAAAGGTTTGGCACACAGAAGGGGGAGAGCAAGCCAGATGCAATGCTTTGGGGCTACCAGGGAATTCATTGAAAGAATTTCACAGACATAGCCAACCCTGCTCCAGCCTTCCTTCTCTGCTAACGCCCTACACTCACTTTTTTTATCAAAAACATGGCCCCCAAACATGGAAACCTCACTAGGATCTACGGAGGAGGATCTGTTCCCCTGAATCTTCCACTAACTTGATTGTCGGAGTGCCCCCACTAGAATCCTCGGCCCGCGTCTCTTTTTCTTTTACAGGGGTCCGAGAACATGCGTGGGATCCCAGGTGAGGGGGGCGATGCCCAAAGCCATGCTGGAGCTACAGGCCACGACGGTCCAGGCAGCAATAGATTGGCACACCAGGTAGGGGATGGGCAGGATGCTAAAACATTGATCAAACTAGTCCTCCCACCATAAAAGCAGCTCCATTTGAGGCATGGTGGTGACACGCGCACAGGAAGCCTCTGCCAGTAATATGGAGGGCCCTCCTTCTCATGGAGGCCCATGCAGCCTAGTGGGGGAGCTCCCTGCTCCACCATAACTGCCTTCGATGGATGTCTGACCCACCGCACTTGCCCAGCAAATGTAAGTGTTGTCCATGGCAGTGCGGCAGTTACAACACCAGCAATTGTCCTTGGCTCCCAGCAGTAGCCAAGGACTTCTATGGCCCAAGTCACTGCCCCTTATGGTAGTTGTATCCCTTCCAAGAAAGGCCTTCACAGTCGTGGGCCACAACTGATCCCCGTGGTATCCTCCGAGCCCCGGCAAAGCGATAGAGGAGCGGGTTGATCGACTGGGATAGCCAGTCCCTAGGCTTAAAGCACACCTCCCACAGGCTCTATAGATGCTGCCAGAGCAAGGCCCTCCATCATGATCCTCCTCAGCATTCGCCTCCATCCTCTCTAGCAGCCTCAGTAGAAGACTTCGCTGATGAGGCTATCAGGCACGTGCCAGAGAAGCACCTGAAAGAACAAGAGTGTAGGCTAGCAGAGCTATCCTGCCAGTTTACCAACATGCAAGGCTCCTCGAAAGAGCCAGTGGGCTATGACGCCCATCCCCCTTTCTTTCGAGAGATCCAAGAGGGGCCGATCCCGAGTCGATTCCACATGCCTCAGGTGGATCCCTACGACGGGACCACCGACCCCTTGGACCACCTAGGGAGCTACAAGGCTCTTATGGAAGTCTATGGGGTAACAGATGCCCTCCTTTGAATAGCCTTCCCCGCTACCCTGCAGAAAGTTGCTCGAGTCTATTTACTCGCCTTGAGCCTGAAAGCGTTAGTTCCTTCGCTAAGCTAGAGAGACAGTTCATGGCACACTTCGATGCCTGCCAAAAGGTGTCGTGAGAAGCTGATAGCCTTTTCTCCATTAGGCAGTAGGACCATGAGCCCTTGCAAGACTATGTGGCCCACTTTAAGGTTGCCGCACTCGAGATCTATAACCTGGACAAGCCCATAGCCATGATGGCGCTGAAGAGAGGGCTTCAAACTTCCCTCCTGACTTACTCCCTGGATAAGAAGCCACCGAAGACATACTCTGACCTCCTCCTCTGTGTTCACAAGTATGTTCATGCTGAGAAGGTAGATCATGCTAGGATAGAGATGAATGGGAATCCCTTGAAGAGACAAGCTGCCGGGGAGGCTCCAGAGGCATGCAGGTCCGGGCCGAACACCAGTTTTTGAGTGAGGCCCAACCCAAAGAGCCATCCCATTCTAGAAGAAGCATACACCCCTCTCCTTGCTCCGAGGTTAAAGATCCTTATGGAGATTAAGGGCGAGTGCTACCTACACCGCCCTCCCCTACTGGGGTGTCGCCACAGTAGGACTGTCGCCACAACACAGAGGACTGTCGCCACCTCAAAAGAGAGATCAAAGATTTGGTAAGGAGGGGCTACCTCGAAAAGTTTGTGGGGGGCAAGACCCCTGTAGAGCCCCAGGCACTTATGGCTCTTCCTCTTACCCCTGCAGTTGACAATTGGCTCACCGAGAGGCTCGTGGGCATGATATGTTAGGGGAAAAGCTCTCCCCAAACTGGAAAGGCCCCCTATGGAGTAGTCAAGGTCCTTCCACCTGGAGCCTACCACCTCGTCGATATCGATGGCGATGAAAGTCTAAGGGCTTACCTCCAAAAATGTAAGGCTCCCCCCTTTCAATAAAAGTTTCCTTTCAGTGCAATGTTGTCTTTGCCTTGTAGGAAAACCATCGCCCAACCCCAGGCCTGGTGATCTAAGCCAAGAAACTCTTGAAGCCTCACACCTGTCGCCATGCTCATATTCGGAGATGTCAGCGGGATACCCCAGCAGTTCTACTATCTACCGCCTGACTCACAGCCCGGCATCTTAAGTCAAGAAACTCCTGAAGTCCTGCACCTATCGTCGTGCTCATAATCAGGAGATGTCAACGGGACACCCCAGTAGGTCCACCATCTACCACCTGACTCTCAGCCCATCACCTCAAGTCAGGAAACTCCTGAAGCCTTGCACCTGTCGCCATGCTCACAATCTGGATATGTCAGCGGGACACCCCAGTAGTTTCACCATCTATCGCTTGACTCACAGACTGGCATCTCAAGTCGAGAAACTCCTGAAGCCCCACACCTGTTGGTGCGGGCACCAGACTCAGAAGAAGACTTCAGAGCTCCATCTGGATCTCTGATTAACCTTGCCCGAAGAATTAGGGTTTTTGGTTTGTAATAAGAGTTGACTAGATCAACTCAATTTAGCTTGAGTCTACATTACCTGCATTTTATTTTGTTGAGTCATGTTGACTCAGTAGTGGACTAGGGTTTCAACCTGGGATGTTACATTTTCTCCCAAGACCAAGCAAGTGGACACCACACTCCCAGCCACACTCCCAGTCCAAGGGGTGCCATATCTACATCCAGCAGCCTTTGGTCCCCACTCCACAGATAGCAACTTCCTTCTCTCATGCGCCAGATAAAGAGAAGTCCACCAAGAGACCACAAATCAAGGGGGCGGCCAAGACTTTCCCAAGAAATCCAAAGCAAAGATGGGAAGAAATTCTCTTGGAAGAGAACTTCAAGGGGGCGCCCACTACCTGCCAAAAACCTCCAAAACAAAGATGAGAAGGACCTTGACTTAGGGAGGAAGAAAATGAGGAGTCCAAAAGAGTTGATCCAGGGAAGGAAAAATTTTTTTCTTGAAGATCCAAGCAAGGAGGCGCCATCTACCTGCCTTTTGTAACCCAAATCCAATTTTTTTGGTACCTTGGCCGACCATATGTGAATGATTTGCCCTAATTTGTAGATCCCCTCCTTTAGTCCCACATGGAAAGATGTGAAACCCTCCTCCCTTGTAAAGCCTTATAAATTAAACCCCTCTTGTAAGTTTAAATCAATCAGATGAATGAAAGAAATTTTTTTATGAGCAAACTTGTGTTTTCTCTTTTCCGCACTTGCTTCCAGGTGTTGAGCTCTGTGAGGGAGTAAATCCGGGTTCCCCTGGAACCTTGAGGAGGTGAGAGATCTCCAAAACCCCAAACCCTAGGTTAGCCACTCCACTCCCAAACCCTAGCCGCCATCACCCTTCTCTTTCCACCAAGCCCTAATCTATTCCACTTCTCACGGCCACCCTCTCCAAGTCCAGGCCGGCCACCAGCATCCAGCTCCAGTCCAGATACTTCAGATCTACAGCAGTTCTAAGAGGAAGTCAGATCGGCCTCCAGGAGAATCCTGATTTCAGCAACTTCGGCTTTCAAGTTCTTCAACCTGGTAAAATCTTTTCTTGAGTTTCTGAATTCCATCATTTGTTCCTCTTCTTTCCCAGATCTTGAGTCAAGAAGAAGCCGACCAAACCATGAGACCAGTATTAGAGGATCCATTGCGAAGATAGCCGACTTCGAGGATCCCACAATCTGCTCGAAAGAGTTCTTCCACCAAAATCCTGAGAAGATCACTGTCTGGTTAGTAAACCATCTCTCCTCTCTATTTCTGTTCTGTTGAAAGTTCAGAGCGAAACCCTAGGTCTGGGAGTTTCTCAACCCCCAGCGATCCGTTACTTCTGAACTACTCTGATAATTTAGTTTCTTCTAAACTGTGCTTTCAATCCTTACCTAGTTTCCTTCAACGTAGTTTAGCTTTACTTTGAGTCGAAGCCAATTTCTGAAATATATATATATAAAAAAAGAATTAATCTTAATTTTACTTCCGCATATGTTTCTTTGTTCTTTGTTCTGCATCATTTTTGGTATCAGAGCCCTGTCTAGGGTTTCTGTTTGATTGCTTGTTTGAGTCCCTCTCTTTTTACTTTGTCTGCTCGAAGTAGACTCCCCAGGACGTCCGGTCCTAGGAACGAAGCAAGGTGCAAACCTCCTCTTCCCATTCCACGAGGTGTTCCTAGGGCGTGTAGGGGATCCGTTGGGTTACAACTTCGTAGCAGAAATTGTAAACGGGGAAGTGCTCTATTTTCAGCCCGTAATTGCCCTGTTGCAGGAATTATTTCTCACTGCAAGTAACTCCAAATTTAGTGATTTTTATTTTGCTGAAACCAGCATAATTGAATCTAATTTGCATAATTCTCTCATGATTTATTAGTTTCCGTGCGATTTCTGAGAATTAAATTACTGCAACTCTATTTTTTTGTTCTGCAATCCATTTATTTTTGAGTGTTCATCTCTTAATTCAACTTAAGGGCATTTGATCATCTAAGATAAGGGGAGGAGTTGATAACCTCTCCTTAGCCCAAAACCACCACCCCTTCATTCGAACCTAAGCCTTTAATCTAAGATTGATTAGACCTAATTTGCCCTAGTGGGCTAGGGACATCAACAAGTCGGGTCAAGGCTAGTGTTGAGTCAGTTTGTCTGGTTACTCTGTGTGTGCTTTGTACTCAGTGTCTAGAATGGTGGTTCAGGGATTCCATCCCGAAGGGCTTGTGTGCTGGTCCGCCTACCTGGCCAATCTCTGATTGGTGTCTAGGATTGGCATTCAGGGACCTAACACTCCCCTTACACCTACCTGGCTGAGTCCTGAGTTACTACAGGCTAGCTTGCCACTCTGATTGGGCATCTAGTTTGGGCTCTAGGTCTAGTTAGCCCGTAGTCGTTCAGTTGAGTCTCATTTTGTATGTTTTCTTGCATCATGTCTACCCGTAATGGAGTGCCCTACCAACCTGGTCAAACCCAACCTGATTTAGAGGCCATGGTTAGAGCTCTTACTGAGAGTATGAACAAACTGAGTCAGGATGTGACTACCACTGTTGCCCAATTTAAAGAACAAGTCCATGAGGATTTTGCCCAGCTTAGGGATCAAGTCCAAGTGCTAGAGGAACCTAGGCATCGGAACTGGACTCCTGACCCAGATTTTAATGTACCTCACCCACACCAAGAGCCTAGAAGACCTCTATACCGAGATCCTGAACCTAATCATAGGAGGCCTGACCCAGAACCTGAGGATAGAGATGATAGGTTCATTCGAAACATCAAGTTAGATGCACCCACTTTTGATGGTAGCCTAAATCCTAAGGTGTATTCTGATTGGGAGGGTGAGATGGACCAGTACTTTGAGTGGTATGCCATGTCTGAGGAGAGGAAATTCAAGTTTGCCAAGATGAAATTAATACGTCAAGCTAGGTTATACTGGGGGAACATTGAGCTGACCACTAGAAGACGAAATGTAGAGCCCATAACCACTTGGCAGGGTATGAAAGAGAAACTTAGAGACAAGTACCTACCCATTTCATACCAGCAAAATCTGTTAGACCAATGACAGACTTTGAAACAAGGGAACCGATCTGTTTCAGACTACATAACCACCTTTGATGAATACCTGATGAGATGTGATGTGAGTGAAGCCCATGAGGTCACTTTGTCTAGATTTAGGGCTGGGCTTAGGGAAGATATTAAGAGAGAGTTGTTTCTGAGAGAGGTTACTGACCTAGACCAAGCCTATCAGATTGCACTGAACACTGAGAAATCTCAGAGAGGACCCATGCCATCTAGGGTTAGTGCCCCAATCCCAAGAAATGGACCTAGCCAGGTTACCCCTAGCAAGCCTAATCAGGGTATCCCCACCCCTAGGCCCATGGACAAAGGTAAGGCACCTGACACCCAGAGAACCCCTAGTATCGTCTGTTTTAAGTGCCAGAAGCCCGGTCATATCTCCACCCAGTGCACAGCCATAGCTTGTTTTAAGTGTCATAAGGTAGGTCATGTCTCTAGCCAGTGCCCTCGTAGATCCCTATATATAGAAGAGGGAGGAGAAGAGAGTTCCGAGCCTAATGAAGAGTTTGAAGAAGAAGTTTATGAGGCCGGAATGAATTTGGTTGATGAGTATGAAGGAGAGGAAGAATCCACTGAATCTGACCACTTAGGGGTTGTAAGATGCATCCTGTCCCAGACTAAAGTTCAGGAAGATTGGCGTAGGACCAACATCCTACAGACTTTCCTTAAACTAGGGGATAAGGTTTGTAAAATCATCATAGATAGTGGGAGCTGTGTGAATGCCATTTCTACTAGCACTATCAAAATGTTAGGCTTAACCCCAGTCCCCCACCCCAACCCCTATAAGGTTTCTTGGGTAGACTCTACCTCTATACCTATCCAGTCTAGATGTCAGATCCAAATCCAAATGCAATCCTATCAAGAAAAGATTTGGTGTGATGTCTTGCCCATGGGGGTGAGCAGTATAATTCTTGGAAGACCTTGGTTGTATGATCATGATGCCACCCTCTTAGGAAAATCCAACACCTGTGTCTTTAGTTTCAATGGGAAGAAAATCACAATCCATTCAGTCCCTCCTAAGGACAAGGTAGCTAAAGGAACTAGTAAGGTCAGAGAAATGAAGACTGGATTGAACCTAATTAGTGCCAAGGATCTAGAACAAGAGATTCATAGTGGTTCACCCATTTGGATGTTGACTGCTAAGGAACTTAGGACTCCTACACCCTCAGAGCCTCCTCAGGAAGTTAAGCCTTTATTAGAAGAATTTGAGGATGTTTTTCCCGAGGATCTGCTAGACCACCTTCCACCTCTTAGGGATATTCAGCATTCCATAGATTTAGTTCCAGGAGCTACTTTACCCAACTTGCCCCATTATAGGATGAATCCATCGGAGCATAAAGAACTGCAAAAGCAGGTTGGCGAATTATTGAGGAAGGGGTTCATTAGAGAGAGTCTTAGCCCTTGTGCAGTCCCTGCACTTCTAACCTCGAAGAAGGATGGCACGTGGAGGATGTGTGTTGACAGTCGTGCCATCAATAAAATCACAATCAAGTATAGGTTCCCCATCCCTAGACTAGATGACATGCTTGATATGATGGCCGGTGCCATGGTTTTTTCTAAAATTGATCTCAAGAGCGGCTATCATCAGGTTAGGATTAGACCAGGGGATGAGTGGAAAACAGCCTTCAAAACTAAGGATGGTCTCTATGAATGGGTTGTTATGCCTTTTGGGTTGTCCAATGCCCCTAGTACTTTCATGAGGATTATGACCCAGGTACTTAGAGCTTTCATAGGGAAGTTTGTAGTGGTCTATTTTGATGACATCCTGATCTATAGTAAGACCCCTGCAGATCACCTAGGCCACCTTAGACAAGTCTGTCAAGTTTTAAGGAATGATAGTCTCTACGGTAATCTCAAAAAGTGTGAATTTATGACCAGTAGAATTATCTTCCTTGGATTTGTTGTAACCCCTGACGGCGTGGCTGCCGACCCTGAAAAGATTAGGTCCATAGTAGAATGGCCAGAGCCGACCAGTATGCATGAAGTCAGAAGTTTCCATGGCTTGGCTACCTTCTATAGGCGATTCATCAAGGGGTTTAGTACCGTAGTTGCTCCTATCACAGACTGCATCAGGAAGGGAGAATTTCAGTGGACCAAAGCAGCCCATAAAGCCTTCCTTGATCTTAAGGATAGGATGACCCAGGCACCCATTTTGAGACTACCAGACTTTTCAAAGGTATTTGAGGTTGCCTGTGATGCTTCAGGAGTAGGTATAGGTGGAGTCCTAAGCCAAGAGAACCATCCCGTAGCATTCTTTAGTGAAAAACTTAATGATGCTAAGCTTAGGTATTCTACCTATGATAAGGAATTTTATGCGGTAGTGCAAGCTTTGCATTACTGGAGACATTATTTACTATCGCAAGAATTTGTGCTATTTTCGGACCATGAGGCTCTTAGATTCTTGAATTCTCAGAAGAAGCTTAACCCTAGGCATGCTAAGTGGGTAGAGTATATCCAGTCCTATACTTTTGTTTTGAAGCATAAGGCTGGGTCTGAAAATAAGGTAGCTGATGCCCTTAGTCGTCGATCTTTGTTGTTGAATTCTGTTAGGGCTGAAGTCATAGGGTTTGAGCAAATCAAAGAAGAATATGGGTCATGTCCGGATTTCAAGACTGTATACCAGGATCTAACTCAAGGACCATCTAGTGAACATAAGGATTATTCCCTTTTAGATGGCTTTCTGTTCTTTAAGAATAGGCTTTGCATCCCTAGAACCTCTCTTAGGGAATTCTTGATTTGGGAAACACATGCTGGAGGTTTAGCTGGCCATTTCGAAAAAGATAAGACCACCCTGGCTATTGAAGACCATTTTTTCTGGCCTAGCTTAAAAAGAGATGTAGCACACATTGTGGCTAGGTGTCGGACCTGCGCTGTTGCCAAACAGCGAAAACAGAACACCGGCCTTTATACCCCACTCCCTGTCCCAGATCGTCCTTGGCAAGATGTGAGCATGGACTTTGTGTTAGGTTTGCCTAAGACCCAGAGGAGGCATGACTCTATCTGTGTTGTAGTAGACCGATTTTCCAAGATGGCCCATTTCTTGCCTTGTTCCCAAACATTTGATGCGTCTAAGGTAGCCACCCTGTTCTTTAATGAGATAGTTCGACTCCATGGCCTACCCAAGACCATTATTTCAGATAGGGATGTTCGGTTCACCAGCTATTTCTGGAAAACCCTTTGGCATAAGTTAGGGACGAAACTTAAGTTTTCAACTGCCTATCATCCCCAGACTGACGGCCAAACCGAAGTAGTGAACCGTAGTTTAGGCAATCTGCTAAGGTGTCTTGTTGGTGAAAACATTAGGAACTGGGATTTGTACTTACCTAGAGCTGAATTTGCATATAATGACTCGGTCAATAGGCCTACGGGTAAGAGTCCATTTGAAATTGTGCATGGTTACAAACCCCACACACCTCTTGACCTAGCTCCTTTACCAGTCCACACACGGGTCTCCGAGTCTGCCGAAGTTTTTGCACAGCATATAAAAGACTTGCATAAAGAAATTCAAGCCAAAATAAATTTAAGTAACGAAACTTATAAGAAATTGGCTGATTCTCAAAGGCGAGTCAAAACTTTTGACGAAGGAGACTATGTAATGATTAGGTTAAGGCCTGAACGGTTTCCCCCTGGAACCGTTAGAAAGTTACATGCTAGGGGAGCTGGACCATTTAGAGTGGTAAAGAGAGTAGGATCCAATGCCTATGTGCTCGAGTTGCCTCCAGAACTAGGCATTAGCTCCACTTTCAACATTACAGACCTAGTAGAGTATAGGGAGCCAGCTGTGATTCCCAGTGAGGCTTTTGAACCTAATCCTGCTCTTGAGAGTGAACCTGACCCTGTGTGTCCACCAACAAATTGGCCTGTGAGGAAAGAGCAGATTGAAAAGATCCTGGATGATCAGGTTATCTTTACTCGTAATCGAGGATACCAAAGATACCTGGTCCGCTGGCTAGGAAGGCCAGATTCTGATGACTCTTGGATCTCCCGAGAAGAGTTACAAGAGCTGGACCCAGACCTCTTGGAGAGATACCAGAGCCAACTTGATCCATACTCGACAGGGTCGAGTTCCTCCCATCCTGGGAGAATTGGTGCGGGCACCAGACTCAGAAGAAGACTTCAGAGCTCCATCTGGATCTCTGATTAACCTTGCCCGAAGAATTAGGGTTTTTGGTTTGTAATAAGAGTTGACTAGATCAACTCAATTTAGCTTGAGTCTACATTACCTGCATTTTATTTTGTTGAGTCATGTTGACTCAGTAGTGGACTAGGGTTTCAACCTGGGATGTTACATTTTCTCCCAAGACCAAGCAAGTGGACACCACACTCCCAGCCACACTCCCAGTCCAAGGGGTGCCATATCTACATCCAGCAGCCTTTGGTCCCCACTCCACAAATAGCAACTTCCTTCTCTCATGCGCCAGATAAAGAGAAGTCCACCAAGAGACCACAAATCAAGGGGGCGGCCAAGACTTTCCCAAGAAATCCAAAGCAAAGATGGGAAGAAATTCTCTTGGAAGAGAACTTCAAGGGGGTGCCCACTACCTGCCAAAAACATCCAAAACAAAGATGGGAATGACCTTGACTTAGGGAGGAAGAAAAGGAGGAGTCCAAAAGAGTTGATCCAGGGAAGGAAAAAATTTTTTCTTGAAGATCCAAGCAAGGAGGCGCCATCTACCTGCCTTTTGTAACCCAAATCCAATTTTTTTGGTACCTTGGCCGACCATATGTGAATGATTTGCCCTAATTTGTAGATCCCCTCCTTTAGTCCCACATGGGAAGATGTGAAACCCTCCTCCCTTGTAAAGCCTTATAAATTAAACCCCTCTTGTAAGTTTAAATCAATCAGATGAATGAAAGAAATTTTTTTATGAGCAAACTTGTGTTTTCTCTTTTTCGCACTTGCTTCCAGGTGTTGAGCTCCATGAGGGAGTAAATCCGGGTTCCCCTGGAACCTTGAGGAGGTGAGAGATCTCCAAAATCCCAAATCCTAGGTTAGCCACTCCACTCCCAAACCCTAGCCGCCATCACCCTTCTCTTTCCACCAAGCCCTAATCTATTCCACTTCTCACGGCCACCCTCTCCAAGTCTAGGCCGGCCACCAGCATCCAGCTCCAGTCCAGATACTTCAGATCTACAGCAGTTCTAAGAGGAAGTCAGATCGGCCTCCAGGAGAATCCTGATTTCAGCAACTTCGGCTTTCAAGTTCTTCAACCTGGTAAAATCTTTTCTTGAGTTTCTGAATTCCATCATTTGTTCCTCTTCTTTCCCAGATCTTGAGTCCAGAAGAAGCCGACCAAACCACGAGACCAGTATTAGAGGATCCATTGCGAAGATAGCCGACTCTGAGGATCCCACAATCTGCTCGAAAGAGTTCTTCCACCAAAATCCTGAGAAGATCACTGTCTGGTTAGTAAACCATCTCTCCTCTTTATTTCTGTTCTGTTGAAAGTTCAGAGCGAAACCCTAGGTCTGGGAGTTTCTCAACCCCCAGCGATCCGTTACTTCTGAACTACTCTGATAATTTAGTTTCTTCTAAACTGTGCTTTCAATCCTTACCTAGTTTCCTTCAACGTAGTTTAGCTTTACTTTGAGTCGAAGCCAATTTCTGAAATATATATATATAAAAAAAAAAGAATTAATCTTAATTTTACTTCCGCATACGCTTCTTTGTTCTTTGTTCTGCATCACCTGTCACCATGCTCACAGTCCAGAGAAGTCAGCGGGACACCCTAGTAGTTCCACCATCTATTGCCTGACTCACAGCCCGACACCTCAAGTCGGGAAACTCCTAAAGCCCTACACCTGTCGCTGTGCTCACAGTCCAGAGATGTCAGCGAGACACCCCAGTAGTTTTACCATCTATTGCATGACTCACAGCCCGGCACGTCAAGTCAGGAAACTCCCGAAGCTCCAAACCTATTACCGTGCTCACAGTCCGGAGATGTCAGTGGGATATCCCAGTAGTTTCACCATCTACCGCTTAACTCATAGCCCTGCACCTCAAGTCGGGAAACTCTTGAAGTCCCACACATATCATCGTGTTCACAGTCCAGAGATGTCAGTGGGACACCCCAATAGTTCCGCCATCTACTGCCTGACTCAGAACTAGGCAGCTCAAGTCGGGAAACTCCTGAAGCCATGCACCATCACCGTGCTCATAGTTTGGAGATGTCAGCGAGACTCTCCAAAGGTTCTACCATCTATCGCCAGGCTTACAGTTTGGCACTCTAAGCCTGGAAACTCCTGAAACCCGACACCTAAGTCCAAAAACTCCTAAAGCCCGACACCTAAGCTCGAAAACTCCTAAAGCCTGGCACCTAAGCCTAAAAACTCTTGAAGCTGTTGAGTCTCAGGTGGTGCATTCATGGCTAGTTGGGTCAATGTACATGTGTTGATCTGGTCTATCATGGTTTTCCATGATGTGTCTAGGGCAAGGATTGAGTGCGATATGAGTCCTAGGTGTTTAGGCTCAATTTTGATCAGTCTGGGTCTTAGGGTCAGCTCTTCTATGGTAAGAGTCAACTCTGTTGGTTGGCACATCTCGGAATAGGTGACTATGGTCTGGACGAGTCAGCTTGAATGGATTTGAGTCAGCTCGGATGCATAGTCAGGAAACCTGTGGTCTGGATGAGTCGGCTCAAATGAATTTGAGTTAGCTCAGATGCATAGTCAGGAAACCTGTGGTCTGGATGAGTCGGCTTGAATGAATTTGAGTCAGCTTGGATGGATAGTTGGGAAACCTGTAGTCTGGACAAGTCAGCTCGAATGGATTTGAGTTAGCTCGGATGTCAGGTGAACAATTTTTTTAATGGTGCCAGCTGGGGGGAAGTTTTGGGATCTCGAGCATGTGTGACCAAGGTATATATATATTGTATTCTCGTAAGAGGATGATGGTGGTGTAACGAACTTCTTGGAAGTGGAAATCCCTTTCTCCCATAAAAATTCCTCTATTTTTTCTCCTTTTCTGTTCTTGGTGTTCTTGATTTTTACAGACCTGAATCCTACCATGATCTTCAATGGAGATTGCTGGTAGATGGTCATCCACAACCTGGTGATATGCTTCCATGATTGCTTTGTTGATCAAGGTATTCATTCTTGATCAGGAAACAAAGCTGTTCTTGAAGATTTGGTTTGTAAAATCTGGTTGGATTTGGAGTCGAATTCTTAATATTTGGTATTAGAGCAAAGTTCGTGGAAGAAAGATCTCAAGATTAAAGGGTTGAAAGTAAGGCTTCTTGCAGGTACGACTTTCAGATCTCTTGAATTCTTGATTATGGTAACGGCATCAAGTGGGTTCAAAGTAGACTTTGAGAAGTACGATGGCAAGGGAAACTTCACCCTATGGCAGCAAAGAGTTAAAGATTTGCTGGTTCAATAGAGAATCTACAAGATCTTGGTTAAAGAAAGACTGGAAAAGCTTAGTGTTGAAGCATGGAAAGAGTTAGAAGAGATTGCTTTCAGCACCATCAGGATGTGTTTGGCTGATCAAGTTTTACCTGAAGTGTGCTCAGAGACTACTGCAAAAGGTTTTTGAAGAAGACTGGAAAACACATACATGGGAAAGAACATGACGAACAAGCTATGGCTGAAGAAGAAATTATATAGCTTGAGAATGCTTGAAGGAGGAGACCTTGGTGGGGACACCAAAGGCACCAGAATAAGATAGAGGCTTTTCAACCCTCTATGAATTGATCAATAATTTATGAGTCCATCTGTAATAAGGGCTTAGCTTATCCGAGTTCATTTTAGTTATTTTTTGAGTATTTTGAGTTTCAGTTATGTACTAGTCAGCTCATGTTGAGCTAGTTCAATCCAGTGTTAGTCAGCTCATGTCGAGCTAATTTTATTTTTTTTGAGTCCTATTCAACCATATTGAAGACTCAAGACCACATCATACAAGTGAAGACCAAGTCCAACCAGATTGAAGACATGGAAGTATAGCCCAAGTCCAACCCAGCTTGAAGATTTGAAGACCCCAGGAGGAAAATTCAAAAAATCCTGATTCCTTGCAGATGCCCTCCAGATGCCCAGATTCCCTTCCAGATGCCAAAATATATTCATATACCAAGGTATCCATGATTTTAGAGGTCCATCTGCATCCTAGCCCAAAGAAATCAAGCCCAGGCGCCAAGCCCAAGCCCCTAAGAAGCAAGATACCAGGGAATATTCCTGCTACATGGCTACTAGGCCACCCCAGCTTCCAAAGGCCCAAACCCATGCACCTGAGCCCCTTTGGGCTGGCCTCTTGCTGCTCTTAGAAGCCCAACACGCCCCCCTAGGTGTCCTTGGAGTGTTGTCCAAGTCAAGAGAATTTTTAGGAATTTTCTCTACCTAATGTTTCCTTATTTTCTAGCTAGGGTTTGAGAGGGAAAAGGATTCTTATGTAAAGACTTATGTGCCCTTACTTGGAGCCCAAGGTTAAGGGTCTATTTAAGGGACCCTAGCCTCTTGTATGAATGGAGATTTTGATATATGAAATAAACCTTGAGTTCTTCAATTGCTTTGTGTGATTACCCTACTGTGTGCATAAAGGGGTTTGAGAGTTCTTCTTCCCGATGTTTGCAATCATCTTCCTGCCGCCAACCATCCTTCCAGCCCCTCCAAAACTTTCTTCTCTTTGCTGTTTTCCTTTATTTTCTTGATCTCCTTTGAGTTTTCTAACCCCTGACAGGTCGTTTGCCGGTCCCCGAGTTTCTACGAATCCAACGACTCCAGCCACGCCTCAATCGGACCACCGAGCAGAAAGCCGGGTATCCGCGGGTCTTTGGCTCGATTTTTCAGGCCACATCCATCGAGGAACGAGAGATCCCTTCACTGCGATCTTCACCGGGCACTTCAGACATTGTCAGGTACACCCCCTCTACCTCTAGTCTTATTATTGTAGGAGAACTTGCCCTAACCGAGGCTTCTCAACCCCGGCGATCCTTCTTTAGTACTTTTCTAGGTTCTAATCTGCATGCTTGGCTTCAAAAATTCATACAAAATTTCCTACAACCAATTTTGATCTAAAATTCAGGAATTAATCACCTAACCCCACATATAAAATATACAAAAAGAATTGCATGCATATTAGTCCCTCATCAGACCTAGTTGCTCACATTCAAAGGTTCAATCAGGTTTGTTCTGAAGTGATGAGTCTGGATGTGAAGATAGACGAGGAAGATTGGGCATTGTTGCTGTTGTGTTCACTCCCTGGATCGTATGATGGTCTCATAACAACTTTGGTTTATGGGAAGGAAACCCTAAACTATGAAGAGGTTGTTGGTGTGCTCAGATCTAATGAGCAAAGGAAAAAGATCTGTAAAGGTAATTCTAATTCAGAGGTTCTTGCTATGAATGAGAGGCAAGGAAGACCCAAGGAAAGAACTAGGGGAAAGTCCAAGGATAGTCTTGGTCTCGGAACCATAAAAGTATGAAATGCTACAAGTATAATCAACTTGGGCATATCAGGAGAATTGTCCTCTTTGGAAGACAGAAAAGGGGAGAGCCAACACTAGTGGTGCTAATGCTTTGGAAACCAATAGAGAAGGAGTATTGGTTGTATTAGATGGATCAATAGATTGGGAGAATACCTAGATTTTGGATTCTGTATGCTCATACCTCTATACCTCACATCGGGATTGGTTTTACACCTATGATAGGTCAGATAGAGGTAGTGTAAGTCTTGGTGATGATCACCCTTATATGGTAGCTGGAGTAGGCACTATTAGGGTGAGGATGTATGATGGAGTGATAAGGACTCTATCAAATGTCAAACATGTACCAGAATTGAAAAAGAATTTGATTTCTTTGGGCTACTTGGAAGAGCAGGGATATGCTTTTAGTTGCCAATCTGGTAGTGGATGTTTGAGAATTACCAAGGAAGTTTTGGTGGTAATGAGAGGAAGAAGACTGAGCAACAATCTATGCAAGATGGAAGGCTCAGTGATAAGTGATAGTGCTGAAATGCTTGCAGCGGCACAGGAAGAACAGTTAAAATATAAACTGTGGCACTATCGAATGGGCCATATGAGTGACCGAGGGCTCACGGAGTTAAGAAGAAGAGGGAACATCCCAGCTTTGAAAAAAAATGGAAATGACCTGTATGAGCCATGTATCTTTGATAAACAGCACAGAGTAAAATTTGCTGTTTGTACCAAGCCAAGTGAAGGAGTGTTGGATTTGGTGCACTCGGATGTATGGGGACCATCACCTATTTTTATCCAGAGATGGAGCAAGGTATTTTGTTACCTTTATTGATGACTTCTTTAGGAAACTGTGGGTGTATCTGATGAGGAAAAAATCAGATGTATTTGCCCTATTTAAAGCTTGGAGAGCTAAGGTAGAGAAGGAGACAGGAAGACATGTAAAGTGCCTTCAGACTGATAATGGTGGGGAGTACTATAGTACAGAGTTTAGGAGTTACTATGAGGAAAATGGTATCAAACGCCATCACACAGTAAGGATGACTCCACAGCAGAATGGTGTCGTGGAAAGGATGAACCGGACACTATTGGAGAGGGAAAGGAGTATGAGGCTGCAGTCATCACTACCAAAAACTTTTTGGGATGATGCTATTACTCTTGCATGTTTTCTCATAAACAGGTCCCCTCACTTCAAGTTGGATGGTGGACTTCCAGAAGAAGCTTGGAGTGGGAAGATGATGGGGGACTAATATGCATACAATTCTTTTTGTATGTTTTATATATGGGGTTAGGTGATTAATTCTTGATTTTTAGATCAAAATTAGTTATAGGGAATTTTGTATGAATTTTTAAAGCCACGCATGCAGATTAGGACCTAGAAAAGTACTAAAGAAGGATCGCCGGAGCTGAGAAGCCTCGGTTAGGGCAAGTTCTCCTACAATATAATTACTGGAGGTAGAGGGGGTGTACTTGACAACGTCTAAAGCACCCGATGAAGATCGCAGTGAAGGGATCTCTCATTCCTCGATGGATGTAGCCTGGAAAATCGAGCCAATAACCCGCGGATACCCGGCTTTCTGCTCGGTGGTCCGATTGAGGCTTGGCTGGAGTCGTTGGATTCGTAGGAACTCGAGGACCTGCAAATGACCTATCAGGGGTTAGAAAACTCAAAGGAGATTAAGAAAATAGAGGAAAATAGCAAAGGAAAGAAAGTTTTGGAGGGGGCTGGAAGGATGGTTGGCGGCAGGAAGATGGTTGCAAACACCGGGAAGAAGAACTCTCAAACCCCTTTATGCACACAGCAGGGTAATCACTCAAAACAATATAAGAACTCAAGGTTTATTTCATATCAAAATCTCCCTTCATACAAGAGGCTAGGGTCCTTTAAATAGACCCTTAACCTTGGGCTCCAAGTAAGGGCACATTAGTCTTTACATAAGAATCCTTTTCCCTCTCAAACCCTAGCTAGAAAATAAGAAAATATTTGGTAGAAAAATCTCTAAAAATTCTCTTGACTTGGACAACACTCCAAGGATGCCTAGGGGGGCGTGTTTGGCTTCTAGGAGAAGTAAGGGGCCGGCCCAAAGGGGCTTGGGCACATGGGTTTGGGCCTCTGGAAGCTAGGGTGGCCTGGTAGCCAGGTAGCAGGAATATTCCCTAGTATCTTGCTTCTTAGGGGCTTGGGCTTGGTGCCTGGGCTTGATTTCTTTGGGTTAGGATGCAGATGGACCTCTAAAATCATGGATTCCTTGGTATATGAATATATTTTGGCATCTGGAAGGGAATCTGGGCATCTGGAGGGCATCTGCAAGGAATCAGGGTTTTCTGAATTTTTCCTCCTGGGGTCTTCAAATCTTCAAGCTAGGTTGGACTTGGGCTATACTTCCATGTCTTCAATCTGGTTGGACTTGGTCTTCACTTGTATGATATGGTCTTGAGTCTTCAATATGGTTGAATAAGATTCAAAAAAATAAAATTAGCTCGACATGAGCTGACTAACACTAGACTGAACTAGCTCAACATGAGCTGACTAGTACAGAACTGAAACTCAAAAGACTCAAATAACAACTAAAATGGACTCAGATGGGCTAAGCCCTTATTACAGATGGACTCATAAATTATTGATCAATTCACAGAGGGTTGAAAAGCCTCTGTCTTATTCTGGTGCCTTTGGTGTCCCCACCAAGGTGGAGCTTGGCCACCTAAAACTTTTTGGTTGCTAGACTTATGTTCATGTGGAGGCAACTGAAAGAAACAAGCTGGATCCTAAGTCAAAGAAGATGATCTTTATAGGGTATCCACAAGGAGTCAAAGGTTACCTACTGTGGGATCCACAGTCTCAAAAGGTGATGATCAGTAGGGATGTCATATTTGATGAGAGGAGCATCTTTGAGAAATCGAAGACTGCAACAGAAAATACAGTCAATAAGATGAACAGCAGTGAGAGCCCGTCACAGGTGGAGGATAAGCCTTCAACATCAGCTGAAAATGGAGTTTCAGTTGAGATGGAGTTGGATAGGAAAGATTCTCCAGGAGTGAAGGAGAGGCGAGAAGAATCAGTTGTTCAAAGGGAAGTGCAGGAGGAGCCACAAACAGTAGACTTGCAGGATAGTGCAAGGGGAGTGGCATTGCATAAGCCTCAATGCACAATCCGGAAGCTAGTTAGATATGGCATGGATGAAGCAATTTTATATGATCTTATATCTATGAATGAAGATCCAGAAAGTTTTTAGAATCCATGGAAAGTCCTGATAAAGAGTCATGGATGCAAGGCATAATGGAAGAGATGGAATCTCTCAGGAGGAATCAGACATGGCAGCTAGTGGATCTACCTAGAGATGCTCATGCCATTGGCTCCAAATGGGTGTTCACTAAGAAATCATTACCTTCAGAGCAAGGTGGAGTGAGATACAAGGCAAGATTGGTAGCAAAGGGATACTCACAGAGGGAAGGAAAATCTATATGAAGTAGATGGATGTGAAGACAACCTTTCTACATGGAAGACTGGAAGAGAAAATCTATATGAAGCAACCTGATGGCTTCATTGAGATTGGATAGGAGAACAAGGTATGTCTACTTCAGAGGTCATTGTATGGATTGAAACAATCACCTCGTCAGTGGTATCACATATTTGACACATTTATCTTAAGCCTTGGATTTCTCAGATGTGAACATGATCATTGTGTCTATGTGAAGGATGTGGATACTATGGATGCTCTGTATTTACTTCTGTATGTGGATGATATGTTGATAGCCAACAGAAGTATGACAGCTTTGAAAGGGTTGAAGAGAATATTATCTCAGGAATTTGAGATGAAAGACTTGGGATCAACTTAGAAAATCCTTGGAATGGAGATTTGCAGAAATAGATGTAAAGGAATACTCCATTTGTCACAAGGTGGGTATATTAAAAGGGTCCTTGAGAGGTTTGGGGTGGATAAGGCCAAACCTATGGAAACACCATTACCAGGGCATATTTCTCTTTCGAAAAAATAGTGCCCCCAGTCAGAGGAGGAGAAAGAGTACATGGAAAGTGTTCCATATGCCAATGCAATGGGCAGTTTGATGTATGCTATGGTTTGTTATAGGCCGGACATAGCATATGCTGTAAGCCAGGTGAGCAGGTACATGGCTAATCCTGGGAAGGAACACTGGAAGGCATTGAAGTAGATTTTGAGATATCTGCAAGGGACTCAAAGACATGGACTGTTATTTGGTGGGCAGCTTGAAGGACATGGATAGAAGAACTCCATAGAATCATGTGAGGATTCAGGTCCTTTGGAAGGGTTTGTTGATGCAAGCTATGCAGATGATCTTGATACAAGAAGGTCTACAACAAGTTATCTCTTTTGCATGTATGGTGGACCAGTTTCTTGGATATCAACCCTTCAACCTATTACTGCTTTGTCTATAACAGAAGCGGAGTATATAAGGATTACTGAAGCTGCAAAGAAAGCACTATGGCTGAGAAGGCTAGTGTCTGAAATGGGGGTGAAACAGTGTATGGTGGTCCTGCACAGTGATAGCCAGAGTGCCATACACTTGACACAGAACACAGTCTATCATGCTAGGACCAAGCATATAGATGTGAGGTACCACAGAGTCAGGGAGCTAGTGGAGGAAGAAGTGGCGCTGGTGAAGGTACATACATCGGAGAACCAGGTGGATGCACTTACGAAGGCTCTACCAAGGGATAGCTTCTACTCTTGCATGGCTCAGGTGGTGCATTCATGGCTAGTTGGGTTAATGTACATGTATTGATCTGGTCTATCATGGTTTTTCATGATGTGTCTAGGGCTAGGGTTGAGTCCGGTATGAGTCCTAGGTGTTATGGCTCAGTTTTGGTCAGTCTGGGTCTTAGGGTCGGCTCTTCTATGGTAAGAGTCAACTCTGTTGGTTGGCATGTCTCAGAATAGGTGACTATGGTCTGGACGAGTCGGCTCGAATGGATTTGAATCGGCTCAGATGCATAGTCAAGAAACCTGTGGTCTATATGAGTCGGCTTGAATGAATTTGAGTCGGCTCGGATGCACAGTTAGGGAACCAGTGGTCTGGATGAGTCGGCTCGAATTAATTTGAGTCAGCACGGATGGACAGTCGGGAAACTTGTAGTCTGGACGAGTCGGCTCGGATGGATAGTAGGGAAACTTGTAGTCTGGACGAGTCGGCTCGAATGGATTTGAGTCAGCTCAGATGTCAGGTGAACTATTTTTTTAATGGTGCCAGCTAGGGGGAGTTTCGGGATCTTGAGAACGTGTGACCGAGGTATATATATATTGTATTCTCGTAAGAGGATGATGGTGGTGTAACGAACTTCTTGGAAGTGGAAATCCCTTTCTTCCATGAAAATTCCTCTATTTTTTCTCCTCTTTCGTTTTTGGTGTTCTTGATTTTCACATACCTAAATCCTACCATGATCTTCAATGGAGATTGCTGGCAGATGGTCATCCACAACTTGGTGATACACTTTCGCGATTACTTTGTTGATCAAGGTATTCGTTCTTGATCAAGAAATAAAGCTGTTCTTGGAGATTTGGTTTGTAAAATCTGGTTGGATTTGGAGTCGAATTCTCAACAGAAGCCCGGCACCTAAGCCCAGAAACTCCCGAAGCCCAGCACCTAAGCCCGAAAACTCCTGAAGCCCAGCACCTAAGCCCGAAAACTCCAAGAAGCCCGATACCTAAGCCCAGAAACACCAAGAAGCACGGCACCTCAAGCCGGGAAACTCCTGAAGCCCCGTACCTGTCATCGTGGTCAAAGCCTGGAGATGTCAGCAGGACTCCCCAGCAGTTTTGCCATCTACTGCCTGACTCACAACCTAGCACCTCAAGCTGGGACACTCTAGAAGTCTCGCATTCAAGCTGCTGGACCCCCAGTTCGGAGATGGCAAAGTGGGGCACTCCCGAAGGCCCACACTCTATCGGTCAGACTCAGAGCCAGTAAGAACAATATCAAGACTCCTCGTGTCAAGTTCCCCAACTTGATGGTCTCTCAGGGCCATGAAGGCCCTCCCTTAAGCCATCAGCCAGCTCTTGGCTTAACTGAAGAGGTTTAAGGTAACCATAAAAATAAAAACTCAGTGAAGTGAGAATGACTTCATTGATATTGCATGAAAAAGATACATCATCAAAGGACCCCCAACAAGTTGGGCATTCCAAAAAAACAAAAAAAAGAAGGAAAAAAAAGAGAGAAGAATGATAGGTTCTGGAAGGAGATCTGGTGTGGACACCAGAAGTCGAAAGAAACTTCACTCCAACAAGGTTAGCCTTATCCCAATTTGGATCGAAGATAATTAGGTTACCTTGTATCCTTTAGTTCAAAAATATTTTATTTTCAAGAGTCATTTCCTTTTCAAGAGTCCTGTAATTAATTTTGAGTTTCAAATCAAGAGTGTTTATTGAGTCCTGTAATTACTTTTAAAATTTCATTTCCTGTAAGTCCATTTCAAGTTTTAAAGTCTAGGTCAGTTAAGTCAGTTCAGTTGAGTTAAGTCTAATTCAGTTGAGTTAAGTCTAATCAAGTCTTAAAGCCATGAAAGCCAGCAACAAGACTCAAATTCTAGACCCCAGAATTTGACCACATGAAGAAGAGAAGACACATCAACCAAGCAAGAGAAAAGGACCATCAACTAGGACCACTGGGCGCGCCACATGTCATTCTTATCCAAGTAGAAGACCACCTCACCATGCCACGTCATCAGGTGCCACTTCACCAGCCACCTCATCACCCTTTGGGCGCCAACAAGGAAGATTCAAATTCAAGGAGGTTGGCCACATCCCTCCAAGTCCTCCACCAAATCCTCCAACCCCCCCCACATCCCTCCAAACTCTCCACCAAATCCTCCAACCCCCCTTGTAATCCTCCTCGATTTGGGGAGTTTTTAAATTTCAAAAGCTAGCTTTGTGAGGCTATTAAAAGCCTTGGACGCCCATTGTAAAAGAGATTAATTTTGGGAATGAATGAAAATTGAAGTTGAAATTTTGGAAGTAGAAGTTGTCTTGTATTTTTTTTCTTATGTGAAAGTTTTCCATCCTCTTCCTCCACGCCAAAGCCATTCTTTTTCCCTAGCAAAGCATCTTCCAAGCTCAAGTGAAGGCATTGGAGTCGGCCAGATCTACTCAAATTTCTGTTCTTAGTTCATCAATTCTTCCATCCCTTCTATATGTTCCTATCCTTCTTCCTTAACTTTGATCTTCATTGCAGGGTCCTTCGAAGTCTTTGAGTTGTGGGCTGGGTTCACCTTAACAAAGAACAAACAAGCTGAAGCCCCAAGTCCAGGGTTCTGATCTCTGTTATCCAGATTCTTCTGTTCTGAGCATTGGTAGTTTCAAGGTATGAATCAAAAGAAGGTTGGAAAGCTCATCAAGGTAAGTCCACAATCATTAGCCCCTATTGTCTAGATCTTCTTCCTTCTTAGTTTAGGATTGTGTCTAATCAAGTAAAAGTCCAATTTCTTATAATCCTTAAGTCTTATTATGATGAGTACAATGCTAGTGTAATTAGGTTTCATTGCTCTACAAACCATATTCAAAACATTAATCATATGCTTGCCGCATCAAATTGGTATCAGAGCATGGTTGCATTAGGGTAGAATAGTTTTCTTTAAATCCAAGCAAGATCTAAAATTCACGCCTCCTGAGTGGGTGTACTCCAGTACACTGTCACGACCCATGGGAATAATGAGCCCCTGGCCGGACGTGAGTTTTTAGATTGAAGTTTTGGGTAAGCCATTGCACTTGTTTGATTAGGTTCTGTTTTCTGAAAATTTGCATCTGTTTACTGTAATCCGTCTGCAGCTCCAAAGGCAAGTCACTGATTTTTTATTGAAGTATTTTTTTTCTTGTTCCTTTTTAAGTCAGTTATCACCATATTAAATTTCATCATCAGAAAAAAATTATAAAAAAAATAAAAATTTCTGCAGTTCGACACTGTTATTAGGGTTATGTTCTGTCCTTTTTATTTATCTTCATTTGTAGGATCTGCTTAGATTAGTATAGATTTTAGTTTTAAAATTCCTTTCATCTACATTGAAACATATAAGTTAGGAATCCTTTGTGAATTTTTCAGAATTTTTGGACATTTTTTTCATCACGTTTTCCACACCACTTTCAAATTGCAACACACTTCTGCAGCACCTTTGCAATTCATTCATCTCATGAGAAATCAAATTAAGGGCATCAATTTGACATAGGGTCAGGGTTTCATCACCTTTCCCTAGCCCAAAAAATCACCAACCAGCATATCGATCCCAGCCCGTTAATTAAAATTGAGTAGAACGTTTATTGCCCTAGTGGGTTAGGGACACCAACAAGTTGGGTTCAGGTTAGGGTCAAGTTAACTGTGTCAGCTAATTGGTGTGTGCTTACTGTCTTGGTGTCTAGGATTGGTGCATCAGGGCTTGTGATTTGGTTCGCCTACCTGGCCAATCTCAGATTGGTGTCTAAGGTTGGCAATCAGGGACCTACACTCCCCTCCACCTACCTGGCTAAGTCCCATAAGTACTACTAGCTAGTTGGTTCACTTAATTAGACTTCTAATTTGTGCACTAGGTCTAGGAAACCTTAGCTCGAACTTGAGTCCATTTGCATGCATGACAACTAGAGCAGGAACACCGTATTCACCAATCCAAGCCCAGTCAAGTGTAGCCATGGACCAAAACTTAGGGAATTTGATCAAAGGCCTAAATGATTAAGTGGCCCAACTGACTAAGAGTTTAACTGAGCAATTGGCCCAAACAAATCAGAATGTGGCACAAACCAACTAAGACATGAATGAGCAGTTAGCCCACATCACTACTAGGTTGGATCAGTTAGAGGCTAGAACCCCTGAAAGCAATCATGAAGCCCAGACTGAGCCTGAGCCAAGTCTTGCACCTGAACTCGAGACCCCATTGAACCCTAGAAGGATTCCATATCAAAACCCTCTCTACGAAACAAACCCTAGGAGAGCTCCCCAAGATCAGTTTTATGATCCAATTCCTAGAGGACCCCACCCTGGTCAAACCATCGAGCCCAACCCAAGGAGATTCCATCATGAGCCTAACTATGAACCCAATGTCAGGAGACCCACCCCAATTCACTTTGATCAAGATGACCGAACCATGAAGAACATTAGGCTAGAAGCTCCCACCTTTGATGGAATTTTAGATCCAAAGATCTACATTGATTGGGAAGGTGAGATGGACCAGTATTTTGACTGGTTTGAGATGAGTGAAGAGCGCAAGTGTAAGTTTGCAAAGCTTAAACTTGTGCGCCAAGCTAGGTTATATTGGGGAAACATTGAGAGACTCACTAGACAGAGAGGTGATGTGCCCATAGTGACCTGGCGAGCTATGAAACTTAGGCTTAGGGAGAAATACCTTCCTATGTCCTACCACCAAAGACTCCTAGATCAATGGCAAAGACTTACTCAAGGAAATAGGAGTGTCGCAGAGTACATAGCGAAGTTTGACGAATTCGTTATGAGGTGCAATGTTGATGAATCTGAGTCGGTGACCTTGTCTAGATTTAGAGCCGGACTGAGGGAAGAAATTCAAAGAGAATTGTTCATGCGAGAGGTACATGACCTAGAATTGGCCTATCAAATATCTAGGGATGCTGAGAGATTCCATAGAGGTCCAGTCTATCGTAGGCCCGAAGCCCCTAGGACTAGTGCACCTTATCAGCAGTCAGGATCCAATCAGCCTAGATTCAACCGACCCAATCCTAATGTGCCTGTGACTCGTAGAGATGACAAGGGAAAAACACCTGAGACCCAAAGAACTCCAAACGCATGTTTCAAGTGTAACAAAGTGGGTCACTATTCTAGCAACTGTCCTAATAGAGCCCTACACATAGACGAAGTAGAAGAGGAAGCCGTAGAATCCCAAGGTGAATTTGAGGAGGAAGTATACCAGGCAGATGAGAACTTGGCTGAAGAGTATGAGGATGAGGAAGTCCTGGTAGATCAAGATCTGTTAGGAGTGGTTAGGTGTATTCTCACCCAAGCTAAAATCCAAGAAGATTGGCGTAGGACTAGCATCCTACAGACATTCATTAAGATAGGTGAGAAAGTATGCAAAGTCATTTTAGATAGCGGTAGCTGTGTCAATGCCATATCCACCAACACAGTTAAAAACCTAGGATTGCCCACCGTACCCCATCCTAATCCCTATAAGGTATCCTGGATAGACTCAACCACGATTTCCATTAAGTCTAGGTGCCTAGTAACCATTCAGTTCCAATCTTACCTGGAGAAAGTATGGTGTGATGTACTTCCAATGGGAGTAAGTAGCATAATTTTAGGCCGACCATGGTTGTACGATCTTGACGTAACACTCTATGGTCGTTCTAATTCATGCTCGTTTACTCATAATGGAAAGAAGATTGTAATCCATTCTTCTCCACCTAAGAACCCCATTAAGAGAGGATCAAGCCAATTGAGTGATAAGAAAAAGGGGATAAACGTGATCACTGCTAGAGAAATGGAGAAAGAAATTAGCAATGGGTCACCTGTTTGGATTTTAACCATTAAGGATCATCAAGAACCTCTTTCAAAAGAACAACCTCAAGAAGTCAGTCAAGTGCTAGAGGAGTTCAAAGACGTGTTCCCCGATGACTTGCCCGACCAACTCCCACCTCTTAGGGATATACAACATGCGATAGACTTAGTCCCCGGAGCAACCCTACCGAACCTTCCCCATTATAGAATGAACCCTACCGAGCACCAAGAATTACAACGTCAAGTAGGAGAACTCTTAAAGAAAGGATTCATTAGGGAGAGTTTGAGTCCATGCGCAGTCCCAACCTTACTTACCCCTAAGAAAGATGGCACATGGAGAATGTGTGTTGATAGTCGTGCCATAAATAAAATCACGGTGAAGTATAGGTTTCCCATCCCCCGCTTGGATGATATGTTAGATATGATGGCCGGTGCAACTATATTTTCTAAGATTGACCTGAAGAGCGGCTATCACCAAGTTAGGATCAGACCAGGGGATGAATGGAAGACTGCCTTTAAAACTAAGGACGGGTTATTTGAATGGGTAGTCATGCCTTTTGGGTTATCAAACGCCCCTAGCACTTTTATGCGAATCATGAACCAAGTCCTACGAGCCTTTATTGGAAAATTTGTTGTCGTTTACTTTGACAACATACTTATCTATAGTAGGACTAGAGAAGATCATCAACAACATCTGAGGCAGGTATGTTTAGCACTTAGGAAAGATAACCTCTATGCCAATCTAAAGAAATGTGCTTTCATGACTACTAGAGTTATCTTCCTAGGATTTGTTGTGACCCCTGAAGGAGTATCCGCTGACCCTGAGAAGGTTAAGGCAATTGTAGAGTGGCCAACACCCAATAATATTCATGAAGTAAGAAGTTTTCATGGCCTCGCTATGTTTTATCGAAGATTTATTAGAGGGTTTAGCACCATAGTTGCTCCTATCACGGATTGTATTAGGAAGGGCCACTTTGAATGGACGAAGTCAGCTGATAAGGCCTTCCTTCACATCAAAGATAAGATGACCCAAGCACCAGTCTTAAGACTACCCGATTTTTCTAAGGTCTTTGAAGTAGCATGCGATGCTTCGGGAGTAGGTATTGGTGGAGTTCTGAGTCAAGAGAACCATCTCGTAGCATTCTTTAGTGAGAAATTGAATGAAGCCAGGAAAAAATACTCCACATATGATCGGGAGCTTTATGCGGTAGTGCAAGCATTAAGGTATTGGAGGCATTATCTCCTACCACAAGAATTTGTTTTATTTTCAGACCATGAAGCCCTTAGGTTTTTGAGTTCCCAAAAGAAACTAAACCCTAGGCATGCCAAATGGGTAGAGTACATCCAATCCTATACGTTTGTCCTAAAGCATCAATCAGGAACCGATAATAAGGTAGCTGATGCCCTAAGTCGTAGAACGTTACTTTTAACTTCAGTCAGTACTGAAGTCATAGGTTTTGAAAGACTTAAGGAGCAGTACGAAACCTGTCCAGATTTTGATGAAATTTATCAGGTTTTGCGTCAAGGACCATCTAGTGATCATAGTGACTATACCCTTCTAGATGGTTATCTTTTTAGAGAGAATAGGCTTTGCATCCCAAGAACCTCCTTAAGAGATTTTTTAGTTTGGGAGATACATGCGGGAGGTTTGGCTGGCCACTTCGGATGAAACAAGACTATCTTGGCTGTTGAGGAACAATTTTACTGGCCAGGTCTTAAGAAACAAGTAGCAAACATTGTAGCCCGATGTAGGACATGTGCTGTTGCAAAGCAACAAAAGAAGAATACCGGGCTATACACTCCATTACCTGTACCTGAGTGTCCATGGCAGGATCTAAGCATGGACTTTGTTCTAGGATTACCCAAGACCATTCGAAAACATGATTCAATCTTTGTGGTGGTCGACCGATTTTCAAAAATGGCCCATTTCATACCTTGCACCCAAACTTCCGATGCCTCTAGGATAGCCAAACTCTTTCTTGATCAAGTAGTCAGACTCCACGGGTTACCAAAAACCATTGTTTCTGATAGGGATGTCCGCTTCACAAGTTACTTCTGGAAAACCCTTTGGCACCTATTAGGAACCAGACTGAAATTCTCCACTGCCTACCATCCCCAGACTGATGGACAAACCGAGGTTGTAAATAGAAGTCTAGGGAACTTGCTGAGATGCCTAGTGGGAGAAAGTCTAGGAAACTGGGATTTGTTATTGCCACGTGCTGAGTTCGCTTACAACAGTTCGGTCAATCGATCTACGGGCAAAAGTCCCTTTGAGATAGTCCATGGTTGCAAGCCTAGGAAGCCTTTAGATCTAATCCCACTACCTATTCACACACGAGTCTCTGAGTCTGCTGAGTCTTTTGCACAGCATGTCACAAATCTACATAAAGAAATCAGTAATAAGATCAACCTGAGCAATGAAACTTACAAATACTTAGCTGACTCACATAAGAGGGCTAAAGAATTCTGTGAAGGGGATTATGCGATGATTAGGATCAACCCTGAACGGTTTCCCCCTGGAACCATAAAGAAGCTGCATGCCCGCGGAGCGGGACCTTTTAAGATCTTAAAGAAAATAGGGCCTAATGCATATGTTTTGGAACTTCCACCTGATATGGGTATTAGTACAACCTTCAATGTTTTAGACCTAGTAGAATACAAAGAACCACTACTAATACCTAGTGAGCCTTTTGAGCCAGAAACTTTCATTGAGAGTGAGCATATTTTTGAGTGTCCACCACCAACCTTACCTGAGCAGAGAGAGAGGATTGAGAGAATCCTGGATGACAAGATCATTACTACCAGGAATAAGGACTATCAGCGATACCTGGTTCAATGGCAAGGTCGACCTGAGTCCGACAACTCTTGGATTACTCGAGAGGACCTGCAAAGACTTAACCCAGACTTGTTCGAGCATTACCAGGGCAAAACTGAACCATACTCGACTGGGTCGAGTTCTGCCCACCCCAGGAGAATTGGTGTGGACACCAGAAGCCGAAAGAAACTTCACTCCAACAAGGTTAGCCTTATCCCAATTTGGATCGAAGATAATTAGGTTACCTTGTATCCTTTAGTTCAAAAATATTTTATTTTCAAGAGTCATTTCCTTTTCAAGAGTCCTGTAATTAATTTTGAGTTTCAAATCAAGAGTGTTTATTGAGTCCTGTAATTACTTTTAAAATTTCATTTCCTGTAAGTCCATTTCAAGTTTTAAAGTCTAGGTCAGTTAAGTCAGTTCAGTTGAGTTAAGTCTAATTCAGTTGAGTTAAGTCTAATCAAGTCTTAAAGCCATGAAAGCCAGCAACAAGACTCAAATTCTAGACCCCAGAATTTGACCACATGAAGAAGAGAAGACACATCAACCAAGCAAGAGAAAAGGACCATCAACTAGGACCACTGGGCGCGCCACATGTCATTCTTATCCAAGTAGAAGACCACCTTACCATGCCACGTCATCAGGTGCCACTTCACCAGCCACCTCATCACCCTTTGGGCGCCAACAAGGAAGATTCAAATTCAAGGAGGTTGGCCACATCCCTCCAAGTCCTCCACCAAATCCTCCAACCCCCCCCACATCCCTCCAAACTCTCCACCAAATCCTCCAACCCCCCTTGTAATCCTCCTCGATTTGGGGAGTTTTTAAATTTCAAAAGCTAGCTTTGTGAGGCTATTAAAAGCCTTGGATGCCCATTGTAAAAGAGATTGATTTTGGGAATGAATGAAAATTGAAGTTGAAATTTTGGAAGTAGAAGTTGTCTTGTATTTTTTTTCTTATGTGAAAGTTTTCCATCCTCTTCCTCCACGCCAAAGCCATTCTTTTTCCCTAGCAAAGCATCTTCCATGCTCAAGTGAAGGCATTGGAGTCGGCCAGATCTACTCAAATTTCTGTTCTTAGTTCATCAATTCTTCCATCCCTTCTATATGTTCCTATCCTTCTTCCTTAACTTTGATCTTCATTGCAGGGTCCTTCGAAGTCTTTGAGTTGTGGGCTGGGTTCACCTTAACAAAGAACAAACAAGCTGAAGCCCCAAGTCCAGGGTTCTGATCTCTGTTATCCAGATTCTTCTGTTCTGAGCATTGGTAGTTTCAAGGTATGAATCAAAAGAAGGTTGGAAAGCTCATCAAGGTAAGTCCACAATCATTAGCCCCTATTGTCTAGATCTTCTTCCTTCTTAGTTTAGGATTGTGTCTAATCAAGTAAAAGTCCAATTTCTTATAATCCTTAAGTCTTATTATGATGAGTACAATGCTAGTGTAATTAGGTTTCATTGCTCTACAAACCATATTCAAAACATTAATCATATGCTTGCCGCATCAAGATCGGAGCCTATCCCTCAGTAGGCTCCTTCTTGGGATGGCGGGTAGATGCGCCGTCATCCCCTTGGGCCTCCGCAACCCCCGCCGGCAGGACCTTCTCAGTGACAAGGGTAGGCTCCACCTCAGCCGTGGTAGTAGGAGTCGTAGCTCCCCTTGAGCCTCCACCAAGGCTGCCTGGGACCATGAACTCATCCAACTTCAACCATGGGAAGCATCAGGCCACCAAGGATTTGCAGACCCGGAATCCTTTGACGAAGGAATCCATGGCCGCCTCCTGAACTTCATCTGCAAACTCCGCCGAGGCCCTGAACCAGGGCATTGCCTTGGTGGCCTCCATCAAAGCCACCACCCCAATAGCTTTCTCCTCGGTTGCTGATAGCCAAGCCTGCATTGCCTCCAGCCGCGCTTGGAGGCCACTCATCATCTCTTTCACCCGGGTAGCATCGGCCTTGAGCTCCTCCGCCCGGTAGGAGGCTCGATTCCTTTCTTGGGCCAAGGACACTTCGAGGTCCCTGACCTGATTCTCGGCATCGACCACTTTGGCCTGGAGGATCCTATTCTTCTCCTCTAATGCCCAGGCCCTATTAGCCTGCTCCTGGGCCTCAGCCTCCAGCAACATCCTTTTCCGCTCCCACTAGGTGTAGTAGTTGCGAACGAGAAGAATGTCGATCCCGATCTGCACCATCAAAGATGTTAGCTATGGCAGTCAGATTGAATTAACAAAAAGGCATAAGACTATCGTGAAGAGGAGGGAAAGAGTGCCAAGAAGGGCCTCCACCAGCATCCTGCCTCCCTTCTCGTGGCGGTCACATGACTGGACTGCAAACTCCATCATGCACTTTGCAAGTGTGAGATCCCGGGTGACTGCCGAATTTGGTCTCACCCCAAGTGTTGTCCTCTAGACAGCAGCCCTCCTTGGTGATGAGGGCACCACTGCATCCGGGAGAGCCACCTCCGAAGGCATCTCATCTGGCAGTAGGGAGCTCGTCGCCGCAGGGATGGCATCGGTGATGGTTGCTCCACCACCCTTTCTCTCTCTGCATCCACCTTGATGACTGCTATAAGGTGGCCTGGCCATCATGCTCGTGTCAGGTGCTCGGGCCGGAAGTTGGGCTTGCTGCTTCGATGGCCTAGGGGCTGGTTCGACCGCTTGCCCTATAGGGCCAGAGATTGAAGCAGGCCCCACCTCTTGTCTTGGCTCAACCTGGGCCCTCTTTGGTGGAGCCTTCCTGGGCTTGGACGGCAGGCCTCTCTTGTAAACAAACTCCAGAAGCTCCTGCATCGAGAACTTCATGCTTGCAGGAAGAAGAAGACAAAGTTTAGCAACAGGCCGAAAAGGGTTCATTGAAGAAGAGATACCCCTCCAGACTCACCTAGCCCCTAGATTGAGCTGATCCCAGTGTCGAACAAGTTTTGCTCTAATAATAGAACCTCGAGAGGGGGGATCTGATTGGAAATAAGCTGGTCGTATACTTCCCAATCAGAGGCCTCACTTAGGAGTTTTGGTTTGGGGTCCAGTCCAGATCACTCCAGACCCAATCCACCCCTTCGACAAAAGCAAAGAAGAATTTCCTCTTCCATCCCTTGATGGAAGAGGGGTGCTCAAACTTTATCCCCTTTGGGCGAGGATAAATGCACCACCACCCATCCTCGGTCAAGTGGCATTTCAGGATAAAAAAGATCCTGAACAAGGAGAAGCGGGCAACAATCCCATGGAAGTGGTAGAAAACAATGAAGCAGTTGATGACCCTAATGGCGTTGGGAGCCAACTGGGCTGAAATAACATAGTAGTTGCTCAGAAAAGAGAGAAAGAAAGGATGAAAAGGCAAGTGAAGGCTCCCGAGAAAGAACTCTTCATAGAGGGCTATTCAACCTGGGCCATTAGAAGTGACCCGCTCCCCCGGTCATGGGACTGAGAGCTGGATAGAGTTTGGGTTCCCGTAGGTGGCTCGGATTGTAGAGAGATCCTCCCTGGTTATCGTCAAAGCTATGCCCGAAGAACCGGTCAGATGGAAAGACCTAGAAGAAGCAATGGGAGCAGAAGAGATGGAAGGAGCAGAAGGGACCCTGCGCCCACCGATGACTACTCTGGTCAAGTGAAGGCTTTTGCGGATGATGAGAGGGACCTCCTCCTCCTCTTCTGAAGATGGAGTCCTCAGTCGAGAGGGCCCTACCCCATCGGGGTTACCAGAAGAGCGGTGGTGCCGACCGGATGGAGCCATCCGAGATCAGAAAAAGAAGAAGGTGTACAGGGAAAGGAGACCTGAGAGCCCTACAGGAAGACTCAGCTTGGCCAGAGAAGAAGGAGAAGGCCAAGAAAGACTAACCTGGTTGTTAAGGAAAAAGATAGTCAGGAGAAGGAAGAAGCTCTTGCCCAGCAGTGAGCAAAAAAGTTTCAAAAGAGACGATTAAGGGAAAAGCTTACCTTCTCTTCAAAGCCACCAAACAGTAGCCGTATATCCTTTCAGCACTCCCACCACCGAATAGGCACCACATGGCAACATCGGCTAGAGGCGATGCCCCGATGCAATGAAAATAGCCTTGAGTCGTACATCCACCATTATGCTTCCTTAGACTTGCTGAGGTGGTGCCCGTATATCGGTCTCAAGGCACGGTGCATGAAGTGGCGATGATCGTGGCATTTAATGGTGCCAGATCTCAGCCTTTCCGTGTCAGCTCCATAATTACCTCCTTAGCCCCGAGCATGACATTTTGTCAGGACTTGGGAATAGGAGACCAATGAAGAAATGACATCATTGGGTCCTGCATGGATCCATTCGATGGAGATTGCAACCATAAGCTCTATCCCGTCAAGTCCTTCTACTGGGCTGGCTCTTTCCAGGTCGAGACTCTAGCAGAAGCTCGATTCCTCGAGTCCCTTCGCTGGGTTGGCTCCCCCCTGGTCAAGACTCCAGCCAAAGTCAGACTCTACCTTCTACTGGGTTGGCTCCCCCCCGGTCGAGACTCCAGCAGAAGCCCGATTCCTCGAGTCCCTTCACTGGGTTGGCTCCCCCTGGTCGAGACTCCAGCTGAAGTCAGACTCCATCTTCTGCTGGACTGGCCCCCCTAGGTCGAGACTCCAGTAGAAGCTCGATTCCTCGAGTCCCTTTAGTGGGTTGGCTCCCTTTGGTCGAGACTCTAGCCGAAGTCAGACTCCACCTTCTGCTGGGCTAGCTCCCCCCAGGTCGAGACTCCAGTAGAAGCCTGATTCCTCGAGTCCCTTAGCTGGTTTGGCTCCCCCTGGTCGAGACTCCAACAAAGTCAGACTCCACCTTCTGCTGGGCTGGCTCCCCCCAGGTCGAGACTCTAGCAGAAGCCTGGTTCCACTTCGAAGCTCTTCTGCTGGGCTGGCTCCCTCCAGGTCGAGACTCCATCAAAAGCTGAATTTCTTTCCAAGTCTTCCCATCGAGCTAGCTCTTCCAAAGTGCACACTCATAGAGCACACAGTTGTGGCCCTTGGCCGACCTCCTTCGGAGCAGCTCAAGCAGAGAAGAAGAAGAAGGAGGCAAGAAGAAGAAGCGTTCAGTAGTCAAAGCAAAAGCCTTCATTGATCAAAAGTTCCTTACATCCTATGGAGGTTCCCGACAGGCCAGGAAGCCTCTCGGAGATCTAAATTACAAGTAAGAAGGGATTCTCCCTGGCAGTACTCCTGGAAGCATCTGGGGATGTGCCAGTCCTTCTTTCAAGTGGGTTTCCTAGGAAGGAGGACGACGGTGCCTCCACCTCTACCGGCCCGTTCTCCTCAGGAAGTAGCCGAGTCTCTAAGGCTCGGCATCGATTCCACCCGGAGGAAGCGGGTACCCTTCCATGAGTGAACATCTGAGGAAGGGGTACAATGACGCATCCTCCTCGACCATGCCATCCTTCTTGGATCCCACCAATCTATTGATTCCAAAGCTAGCTGTGGCCGCTCCTCGTTAGGCCACTCTCAATAGCACCGCGGCAACCACGGCCTTCTCCACGATGACTGCGACCATGGCCATCCCCTCATTCAGTCGCATGACCAGGCGCACCTAGGAGGTTCGTAGGTAGGCTGCTCCTATCACACAAGCAACCACCTTTCCTGCCCCCCAGGGCCTCTCCACTTTCTCCTCCTTTAGGGGAATCTCAAGCTCAGCAGACTTCTTCTCTGACTGGGATGCCCCCACCTGGACGCCGACCAGACGTTCTCGGAGAAGCATCATGCAGCCTCCCAGACCAGAAGCTCATCAAAAAATCTCCCTTGGCACAAGCCAGGAGAGAAGAGTCAAAGAGAAAAGGTGTCGGAGAGAAAAGGATGCTCTACAAAGGCCCATCTGCCTGCACTTAAAAGGGCAAGGGTGATGGGGTTTGGTGACAAGGGCGGAAGCATGGATTTCAAAAATTTATTATGAAACCACTACCAAACCCTTAACCCAAGACCTCCTTACTAGGAATTAAAACATATAAACATGCATAAATGATATAAACTAGAGTATAGGCACCAACCTGAACCGCTAGTATCCAATCCGATGAAGAAAACCCTGATTCAGCCTTCTTCTCCACCAGGTGCCCAAACGTTCGCCCTCCAACGGTGATCCACGCGGGGCTTGACCAAGACACCAGCACCTTCTAAGAACTTGGTTCCACCAACTAGACTTTCAAACTTAAGCCTAATAGGATTTGGGCAAATTCCAATCCAATTGGACTAACTCTTCTTTGAAACAGCATTTGTACTCCTTCCCTTCTTCTTCCTCTTCTTCTCTTCTTTACTTTTCCCTAATTCCTCTCTTGATTTGAACACTCCTAGGCCTTTCAAAGACCTTGTCCTAAAAGGGCTAGAGTGTTTAGGACAAGAGGATAGGATGCAATAAAAATAAGAAAGAAAGAAGTCTTCAGGATCAATCCTTTTTAACACCCCGAGAGGCTACGCTATTTATAGCGCACCAAGGGGCTTCTGAGATATCCATTCATGCCAAAAAGATATGTTACTTGGTTTAAAATATGCGAATCTTTGATTTGAAATAAATCTAAGAAGAGTAAAACAGAAGGACACTTGAATGAAACATTACGATGTTTTAATCAAGTGTCGCTTCCTTTCATTCTTCCAAGCATCAAAATCAAATGGTCGGCTTCTCCGGTATTTAAAATTGAAACGCCACATCAAATGGGATGCCATCCAAAAGAGTCACATGCCATCTGGACTCAAAAGTGTGTAGAATAAACTCAAGTATCACGTTGCTTCATTTTTAGCGCCAAGAGTCCCAAGGGGCGTGGACTCTTCTTCTTTTGGCATGAAGATGTATCCAAAGGGGCGTGGAAGACTCCAAGATGCATGAAAGTATGTTTGACTTGGTCCTCTACTTAATGCAGAAGGACTCCTGGCCAGGGGGCGCCTCTGGATTATTTTTCTCACGCAATTTCTACGTAGAAAACATGTTGGTGCCCAAGAGTCCCACTTTAGTCCAAACATTTCACACGCCCAACTTAGCCCAATTGCTAAATGGAAAATCTCAGGTTGATTAATCCAAATTGGCTGACTTAAACCTTGGTCTTCTAGCCAAGGACTGACCCAACACTTGAGCCAAATTTAATTTGACTTTAATTAAGCCAAATTAGCCCAAATCGGAACCTGATTCGAAACTGATTCGAATCTAGGCGCTAGGGTTTGCAACATGTGCTAGCATTTTCACCTGCAAACACGGTTTAATCCAATTAAACCCTTGATAAGAACCCTTTGTGTGTGATGTTGGGATCCGGTTCAACGTAGCGGAAGGGTAATTTTAAAAATTGAAATTAATATGCACCAAAACCCTAAACCAGGAGCTCCTTAATAAGACTAAAATGTATGAAGACTAACATTCTTATGCAAATTAGAATTAGAGTACTAACCTGTAACCGCTAATTCCAATTTGATGAATATTTAATCTTAAAGATGAAGGGGCTATTTGAGTTCACCAGGTGTCCAGGTGTCCGCCCTCCGATGGTGATCCACACAAAGCAATGACCAAGATCCTAACTCCTTGTTCTAATGGTTCCTTCAATTGAATTCTTCTTCCAGGAATTCAATACTTTGATTATGGCTGGAAATCTTCCACTCAAAGGTGTGTCCTCTTCCTTCTTACCCCTTCTCCACCTTCTACCAAGACTTAGAACCTTTAGGACACCTTTGTCTTGAAAGTAAGACCTTGTCCTAAGAAGATTTATGCTTGTCTTTAATTGGTGGAGAAATTAAGACAAGGATGTCTTAATGTAAGGAAGAAAAGAATTGAATCAGAACTCTTCTTTTCCTTTACCGTCGGAGACTTTCTCTCTTAACCTTGTTTAGTAGCAGAGTTTCGACAGAGTTTTACTCTGTAAAGGAAACAATGCAAAAACAAGAAAGGGAGAAAGAGTCTTCAGGAGAGGAAGGAAGAAAAAAAATCACATCACAGAGTTCTGATTCCCACCCCCTTTTTTATAGTTTTCGGAGAGGCGCCCTCACAACTCTCCGATAACAATTTCTCATGCCATTTCCCTTCTTTCCATGCCCCTTTCCCTTCTTCCCACGCTCTTTCCTTTTTCTCACGGCCTTCTGGATTATTTCTCATGGCCTTCCAGATCAATCCTCATGACTTTTCTCAAAAGAAGAAGTCGCGACGATTTGGAGAAAGAAGTCGCGAAACTTGAATCTCCGAAGAGATCTGATTTCGCGCTCTCGGGAAGAAACTGCGCTTTCTTTCTTTCTTAAAAACCTCTCCACCCATTAGATTATCATCCAAGGGTGGACAAATGAGGTGCTAATACTAAGAAAGAAGGCCGCCCCATCTTAATTCATCGGATAATTAAGTGGGCGCGCGCCAAGAGTCCATGCGCCCATGGACTCCTCCATATGGCATGCCAAGAGTCCATAAGCGCATGGACTCTTGGTGTTTTGGCGTGCAAGGGAAAGGGGGCGGGTGGGGAAATGGCCTAGCTAATGGGTTAGCCAATTGGGTTAGCCATAATCCCTAAATTCTCAATTAAGGTCTAATTAGATCCAATTAGAACCCAAATCGAGTCAATTCGGAACCCTAATTCGATTACAATTCGAATAGGAGTTAGGATTTGCAACACTTGCTAGAGTGTCTTCATGCAAATGACTCTTGATCAATTCTTTTAAGTGTGTGACCCATTGGGTTCCATATCTAGCCGGCAGTGGGTTCGAATACAAGTTGACCTAATTTGATTAGAACTCTTTCTAATCGATTTAGGTCAAATCGGGCTTACTCGATTTTGATCAATTAGGACTCTTCCTAATAAGTGATCATTCAAATCAACCCACAAGACAAGATTGGCATCTAGCAACGTGTCATGTCTACCCGGAAGATATGGAAATTCTGGTGAAATACCAAAATTACCATTCAGTAGAAAGTTACCGTACAATTAAATCCTTCGATCAGCTTGCACCCAAAATATAATTATGGATATGGATATATGTCAAATCCAATATTATATTTGTTTCTAGCTCAATCTTATATTGATGATTCAATTATCTTGATATTAGAAACCATCTCTAATATCTCTACTTTGATCAAAGATTCCCTGAATCATCATCCGATTGATAACTAGTTAGATGCAATCTCCTCTTACTAAGAGTGATCGATTCCTTGTTGACCTACCCATTACCTTCATATCCAATTCACCATTCCCAGTATCAATCCTGTGCATGACTCAGTGTCATGATTAGGATTGAACCAAAGCATGGGTTCATGTACATAAGGTACTTATGGCAGTCTCAGGTCAAAGGATTACTTGTACCACTCCCACTATGAGAACCTTCTATTGACATGTAGCTAAGACTCCATTAGATGTTCTCAAGTTGGATCATATCAGTGAACTCATTCTCTAATGAGCACCCATATCCTAGTATTAGTGTCATACACAAGTGACTATGAGAGCAGTCACCCTATTCAGTATACATAGAATGTGCTAGTCTTACCAGAAAAACCCTGATCCCCTACTCAAGGTTCCTCCGACTAGGAATATTTTTTATTAAGGTTTTAAGACTTTAGGTCTCACTGGTATGATCTCATTATAACCCTAAAATCATAGCCCTAATCTATGGGGTTCATCATATAATAATAATCACAGCGTATGATGAAAAATAATGCCTTTATTAGAATATTGTCAGTTACAAAGGTTTGGGAGATACAACATAGATTGGCTTGTAGGGCATATCCCTTTCAATCTCCCACTTGCACTAAAGCCAATCGCCTTTAAATCTTAACCCCATACTCTCAAGGTGGCGATCAAACTCTCGTTGTGGTAGAGCCTTAGTGAATGGGTCTGCTACGTTGTTCTTTGTATCAACTCTATTTATGTAGACATCTTGTCTTTCTACTATTTCTCGTACGAGATGGAAGCGTCTCAGAATGTGCTTGGACTTATGATGAGCTTTTGGTTCCTTAGCTTGAGGAACAGCTCTAGTGTTGTCACAGTAAAGTGGCACTGGATTTTCTATCTCAGGAACAACACCCAACTCTGTGATGAACTTCTTCATCCAGAATGCTTCCTTGGCGGCTTCACTGACAGCTATGTATTCTGCCTCTGTGGTTGAGTCAGCTACAGTCTACTGCTTGGTACTCTTCCAACTCACTGCTCTACCATTTAGGATAAAAACATATCCCGAAATGGATTTGCTATCATCAGGGTCTGATTGAAAACTAGAATCAGAATAAGCTTCTAGTTTAAGATCAGAACCACCATAAACCAGAAAAATATCCTTAGTCCTTCTCAGGTACTTAAGAATATTTTTAACTGCTTTCCAATGATCCTCTCCTGGATCAGCCTGAAACCTACTGACAATGCCTAAAGCATATGCCACATCAGGCCTGGTACATAACATGGCATACATTATGGACCCTATTGCTGAAGCATAAGGTATAAAATTCATTCTATTTCTTTCTTCAGGTGTCTTAGGAGACATCCTTTTGGAAAGATGTATGCCTTGTGGTGCGGGCACCAGGCTCAGGAAGAGGCTTCAGCTAATGCCAAGTTCTTTATGGTTAGAAGACTAGAAATTTAAGTCCTGCAATAAGTCTATGAGTCCTGTATTTATTTTATTTGAATAATTGAGTCCTGTTTTATTTTAATTTGGGTCCAATTAGAGTTAAATTGGCTTTGTATTGAGTCGGGTTCAAGATCTACTTGCATTGGGCGTCAATTAAGCAAGAATGAGTGCAACCAACTTCACCAACTACTTGGAGCACCACATCATCAAAGCACCATGCCACCTTGGAAGACAAGTCATGCCAACTTGGAGGATAAATCATGCCACATCACCAAGACACATCAACCATGAATTTTCAAATTTGAATTAAGCTCCACTCTTTATGGGTGCCCACCTTGTAATTAGGAGATTTAAATTTGAATGGGCCACTCCTATCTTCATGGGACACCCCTTGATTTTCTCCATGAAAAGTGTTGCATTTTGAATTTGAAAAGGAGCTTAAGGTTTATAAAAGCTCCTAGAATTCTCTTGTAATGAAAATGATGAATGAAATGAAATTTTTTTCTAAGAAAGCTTTCTTCCTTTGCTAGCCAAAGACCCTTGAGAGAAGGTAGGTGTGAGACCTAGGATACTTAACCAAACAAGCTACTAGTCCCTTTTCCAATCCCATTTGGCCACCCTTGAAGAATCCTCTTCAAGCCTCTCCAATTTCAACCTTCCCATCTTCCAAAAGAGGTCATCTATAATGGAGTTCTCCACGCCAACAATTGAAGATGATTCACGCAAAGGACGCCAAAGGAGATCTACTTAAAGCCAAATCTAAACCATTTCTTCCATTCCTAATTTCCTCTTCCATTTCTCCATTCTTCCACCTAAATCTTTTAATTTTACTATGTATCTATGCAGGATCCCCGGGTCTCCTAGTTTTCAAGGTGAAGGTCTACTGTGCCAAGGAATCATAAACAAGGTGCCTTTAGATCTATAGTAACTCCTTGCTATTCTTAGTACTTCATCTTGAGTGTCCCTTTTCTGAATTTCAGATTATTAATAGCCAGATAGCCATCTTTATAATATTCTTTCAGATCTGAAATTGGAAAGTAGGCTAGCCCTAACCTGTGTGGTTTCCTAACCACGAAGATCCCTTCTTAATTACTTTGAGAGATTCTTTTCTAGTCTAGTTCTTTTCCTTATGTTCCTTTCATATAATTCTATTTCTTTTACGTAGAATAGCTACATGTTTATCTATTTCATTTTCATTTAGTCCATCTAATTCTTCAAATGCATCATTCGATACATGTCCCCCATCATTTTGGTATCAGAGCATGGTAGGTTAGGGTTACTTTTGAATTTGTGCATTTAGGTAGGTTGCTGAAATTTTCTGCATGCATAGCATTCATACATACTACTTAGTTATTATTTTTAAAATCCAATCTAGATCTAAAATTCATGCCTCCTGAGCGGGTGTACACCAGTACACTGTCACGACCCATGGGAATAATGAGCCCCTGGCCGGACGTGAATTTTTATGTTGAAGTTTGGTATGTAAATGCCTTTGTTTGTTTAAATTCTGCCTGCTATATTTCTGAATGAGCTGACTGAGATTTGCATAAAAGTCTGAATGAAAGTAGTTAATTTTTTATTGAAATAATTTTTTTTTTCTACTCCATATTAAGTCAGTTATCATCACGTAAAACTTCATCTTCAGAAAAAAATTACAAAAAATATAAAAACTCTCGCATCCCATCACTATCACTGAAATTCCTTTATGTTCAGTCCTGTTTTTTTTATCTAGTTTTCAGTATCTGCTCAGCATAGTATAAAATTTATTTTTAAATTTCCTTTCGTATGGCATATCATCTAGAAGTTAGCAATCTTCTGTGAGTTTTTTAAATTTTTTTGAATCTGTTACATTGCACTTTTCCATCACTTGAGAACTGCAACACACTAATTCTGCACCTGAAATTTGGATCCATATATTTGTTGCATTCATTTCATGGTAAACAAAATTAAGGGCATCAAATTGACATAGGGTCAGGATTTCATTACCTGTCCCTAGCCCAAAAATCATTAACTTGCATAACGAGCCCAACCCTAATTAAAATGGATTAGACATTTAATTTCTCTAGCGAGCTAGGGACACCCACAAGATCGGGTCGAGTCAAGTGTCAAGCCAACTTTGACACCCTGTTTGTGTGTGCTTGTATCTGGTGTCTAGGCAAGTGGTTCAGGGACTAGAGCCCGAAGGAAAGTGGGTTGGTTCGCTTACCTGGCCAATTTCAAATTGGTGTCTAAGGCAAGCAAAGAGGAACCTCCACTAACCTTACACTTACCTGGCCAGGTGCCAAGTTACTACAACCCGGATTGTCAATTTGACCTTATATTTGATTTGTACTCTAGGTCTAGCAAAATCCCTAGTCCGAGTTGAGTCTGTGTGCATGGCAACTAGATCAGGAGCACCTTATCAGCAAACCCAAGCCCAATCTAGTGTAACCATGGAACAAAACTTTGAGAGTCTAATGAAATCCTTGAATGACCAAATGACCAGGCTGAACCAAAACTTAACTGATCAATTAGCCCAGACCAATCAAAACTTGACTAATCAGATAACCCACATCACTGCTAGACTTGATCGATTAGAAGCTCATACCCTTGGAGGAAATCATGAAGTCCAAAATGAGTTAGAGCCTGAATTCGAGTTTGAGACACCCATCAACCCTAGAAGAACTCTTCATCAAGACCATTTCTTCGAGCCAAATCCTAGGAGGCCCAATCCTGATCGAGTCCATGACCCAAATCCTAGGATAGCACACCATGATCCAGTCTATGAGCCAAACCCTAGCAGACACAATCAGGATCACACAGACCGTGATGAGCGAGCCCTTAGGAGTATTAGATTGGAAGCACCAACATTCGATGGAAATCTGGATCCTAAGGTTTACATAGATTGGGAGGGAGAGATGGATCAGTACTTTGATTGGTATGACATGACAGAGGAGAGAAAATGCAAGTTCGCGAAGCTTAGGTTAATTCGTCAGGCTAGGCTGTACTGGGGAAATGTCGAGAGGTTCATTAGGCAAAGAGGTGATGTTCCCATAGTAAACTGGAGGGCAATGAAACTTAGGCTTAGAGAGAAGTACCTTCCTATGTCCTACCACCAGAGACTTCTAGACCAGTGGCAGAGATTGACCCAGGGAACCAAGAGTGTAGCCGAATACATTGCCAAATTTGATGAATTTGTAATGAGATGCAATGTAGATGAGTCTGAGTCAGTTACTTTGTCGAGATTTAGGGCAGGATTGAGAGAAGAGATCCAGAAAGAGTTATTTCTGAGAGAAGTCCATGACTTAGAGCTAGCTTACCAGGTAGCACGAGATGCCGAGAGATTTCATAGGGGACCATTTTATCGCAAACTCGAACCCCCTAGAACTAGTGCACCTAGTCAGCAGCCAGGAACGAATCAGATGCGACCCAGTCGACCCAACCCTAGCACCCCTCTGACCCGTAGAGATGATAGGGGTAAAGCACCAGAAGTTCAGAGGACTCCAAATTCTAATGTGGCTTGCTATAGATGTCATAAGTTAGGCCATTACGCTAGCAATTGTCCAACTAGGGCCTTACACATAGGAGAATTAGAAGAAAGTGAGTCTGAACCCAAAGAACCCCTAGGTGATAATGTCGAGGAAGTATATCAGGCTGAGGACAATTTGGCTGAAGAGTATGAAGGAGACGAGGAACAAATAGAGCCTGATATGTTGGGAGTAGTTAGATGCATCCTTACCCAAAACGCGACACAGGAAGATTGGCGTAGGACTAACATCCTACAAACATTCATCAAGTTAGGGGATAAGGTATGTAAAATAATCATAGATAGTGGGAGTTGTGTAAATGCCATATCCACTAGTGCTGTCAAAACTTTAGGCTTGTCCACAGTTCCCCATCCGACTCCATATAAGGTTTCTTGGATAGACTCCACTTCGATTCCTATCAAACATAGGTGCCTAGTCCAAATCCAGTTACAGTCCTATCAGGAGAAAGTGTGGTGTGATGTCTTACCAATGGGAGTGAGCAGTATCATCCTAGGTCAACCCTGGTTATTTGACCATGATGCGACCCTATACGGCCGATCAAATTCTTGCTCATTCATGCACCTAGGAAAGAAGTTTGTGATTAACCCAACACCACCTAAGGACACTGTTAAGAGAGGATCAAGCCACCTAAAGGAAAAGAAAACGGGAGTCAATTTGATCACTGAAAGGGAAATTGAGAAAGAACTCACTGAGGGTACACATGTTTGGATTTTAACCACTAAGGAAATTCAGGAGCCTTCCCAAAAAGAACGCCCTCAGGAAGTGGCTAAAGTGTTAGAAGACTTTAAGGATGTATTTCCAGATGACCTACCTGACCAGCTTCCACCACATAGGGACATCCAGCACGCCATTGACTTGGTCCCAGGAGCCACCCTACCCAACCTTCCACACTATAGGATGAACCCTACCGAACATTTAGAGTTACAAAGACAAGTAGGGAATCTCCTTAGGAAAGGATTTATTAGAGAGAGTTTGAGTCCCTGTGCAGTACCAGCATTACTGATCCCTAAGAAAGATGGCACTTGGAGGATGTGCGTTGATAGTCGTGCCATTAATAAGATCACAATGAAATATAGGTTTCCCATACCCCGTTTGGATGACATGTTAGATATGATGGCCGGATGATGCAGAACAAATAAAGGGACGCGATGCGGAAGTAGATTAAGATTAACTAATTTTTTTGTTGTTTTTATATGTTTGTAGAAGTTGGCTTCAAATCAAAGAAAAGTTAACCTAACATTGAAAGAGACTAATATGATAATTGAAAGCACAATTTTAAGGAAACTAAAGTATCAGAGTGGTTCAGAAGCAACGGATCGCTGGGGGTTGAGAAACTCCCAGACCTAGGGTTTCGCTCCGAACTTTCAGCAGAACAGAAATAAAGAGAAGAGATGGTTTACCTAACCAGACAATGATCTTCACAGATTTTGGTGGAAGAACTCTCCCGAGCAGATTGTTGGATCCTCGGATTCAGATTTCTTCGCAATAGATCCTCCAGTACTGGTCTTTTGGCGGGTTGGCTTCTCCTGAACTCAAGATCTGGAAGAGAAGAAAAATAATTGATAGAATCAGAGAGTCAAGGAAAGAATTTACCAGGTGGATGAACTTGAAGATTGAAATTGCTGAAAACTGGATTCTCCTGGAAGCTGATGTGATTTTCCTTGGAACTTGCTCTGGATCTGAAGTAGCCGGACTGGATCTGGATGAAGGTGGACGGCCTGGACTTGTAGAGAGAGAGAGGCCATGGGAGATGGATGGATCTAGGGTTTGATGGATTGAAAATAATGAAGGGGTGGCTAGGGTTTTGGAATTTCAAGTGGCTAACCTAGGGTTTTGGATAAAGATGGAGATCTCTCACCTCCTCAAGGCTCCAATGGAACCCGGATTACTCCCTCACGGAGCTCAACACTTAGAATAGTGCGGAAGAAGAGAAACCTAGGTCACTCAACACAAGAGAATAGCAAAAAAAATAATTTTCTTCATTGATTTTCAAAGTTACAAAGAGAGGTCTATTATATAGACCTAAAATTTTCTCCTAGCTTGTACAAATTTCCATGTGGGACTAAACTCTTCCAACCTCTAGATTAGGTAGAAAACCCCCTCTCTTGGTCGACCAAGACTTCAAAAAAAATTGGGACGGCCATAAAGGAATTTTTTTTTGGAATTTTTATGGCGCCTCCTTTGGAGTTGGATTTGGATTTGGAGTCTTCCTCTTCTTATGGCATTTCTTCTTTTCTTCCACTCCAAGTTAAGCTCTTTGATTTTGATTTGAACTTCAATTGGATGTCCTTCTTTGATTTCTTCTCCAAGAGAAGTTTTCTTCCTTCTTTGCTTAGGTAAAATAGGCAGGTATGGGCGCCTCCTTTAAATTAGCTTCCAATTTGATTTTTTTCTTCTTTGGGTGTGGGGACCATGACACTGGGATGCCTCTGTGGTGCCACCTGGACCCTGGTGTGTGCTCAGAGTGTGGCTGGGCGTGTGGCTTGGAGTGTGGCCTCCACTTGCTTGGACCTTGGTTTGATTGGAAGACAAATGTGGCACCATTTTGGACCAAATTGAAACCACATTGGGACTTGCACTGAGTCAACATGACTCAACAAAATTTAAATGGTGACTCAAGAAATAAATAAAATAAATAAACTGGTTGACCAGGTCAATCTTTATTACAAACCCTAATTTCTCGGGCAATGTCAATCAGAGATCCAAATGGAGCTCTGAAGTCTTCTTCTGAGTCTGGTGCCCGCACCAATTCTCCCAGGGTGGGAGGAACTCGACCCTGTCGAGTAAGGCTCAAGTTGACTCTGGTATCTCTCCAAGAGGTCTGGGTCCAATTCTTGTAATTCTTCTCGGGAGATCCAAGAGTCATCAGAATCTGGCCTTCCTTGCCAGCGGACCAGGTACCTTTGGTATCCTCGATTATGAGTAGAGATAACCTGATCATCCAGGATCTTTTCAATCTGCTCTTTCCTCACAGGCCAGTTTGTTGGTGGACACACAGGGTCGGGATCACTCTCAACGATAGGGTTAGGCTCAAAAGGCTCACTAGGAATCACAGCTGGCTCCCTGTACTCTACTAAGTCTGTAATGTTAAAAGTAGAGCTAATGCCTAGTTCTGGAGGCAACTCGAGCACATAGGCATTGGATCCTACTCTCTTTAACACTCTAAATGGTCCAGCTCCCCTAGCATGTAACTTTCTAACGGTTCCAGGAGGAAACCGTTCAGGCCTTAACCTAATCATCACATAGTCTCCCTCAACAAAAGATTTGACTCGCCTTTGAGTATCAGCCAACTTCTTATAAGTTTCATTACTTAAATTTATTTTGGCATGAATTTCTTTATGCAAGTCTTTTACATGCTGTGCAAAATTCTCAGCAGATTCGGAGACTCGAGTGTGGACAGGTAAAGGGACTAGGTCAAGAGGTGTGTGAGGTTTGTACCCATGTACAATTTCAAATGGACTCTTACCCGTAGACCTATTGACCGAGTCATTGTACGCAAATTCTGCCCTTGGTAAGTATAAATCCCAATTTCTGGTGTTTTCACCAACAAGACATCTCAGCAGATTTCCTAGGCTACGGTTCACTACTTCAGTTTGGCCATCAGTTTGGGGATGATAGGCAGTTGAAAACTTAAGTTTTGTCCCTAACTTATGCCAAAGGGTCTTCCAAAAGTAACTGGTGAACCGGACATCCCTATCTGAAACGATTGTCTTAGGTAGGCCATGGAGTCTAACTATCTCATTGAAGAAAAGCGTGGCTACCTTAGACGCATCAAAGGTTTGGGAACAAGGCAAGAAGTGGGCCATTTTAGAGAATCGGTCGACTACGACACAGATAGAATCATGTCTCCTCTGGGTCTTAGGTAAACCTAACACAAAATCCATACTCACATCTTGCCAAGGACGATCTGGGACAGGGAGTGGGGTATAAAGGCCAGTGTTTTGTTTTCGCTGTTTGGCAACAGCGCAGGTTCGACATCTAGCTACAATATTAGCTACATCCCTTTTCAAGCTAGGCCAGAAAAAGTGGTCTTCAATAGCTAGAATGGTCTTGTCTTTTCCAAAATGGCCGGCTAAACCTCCAGCATGGATTTCCCAAATCAAAAATTCCCTAAGAGAAGTTCTAGGGATGCAAAGCCTATTTTTGAAGAACAAAAAACCATCTACAAGGGTATAATCCTGGTGATTACTAGATGGTCCTTGAACTAGATCCTGATACACAGTTGTGAAATCCGGACAAGACTCATATTCCTCTTTGATTTGCTCAAACCCTATGACCTCAGTTCTAACAGAAGTTAATAACAGGGATCGGCGACTAAGGGCATCAGCTACCTTATTCTCAACTCCAGCCTTATGTTTCAGGACAAAAGTATAGGACTGGATATATTCTACCCACTTAGCATGCCTAGGGTTAAGCTTCTTTTGGGAGTTCAGAAATCTAAGAGCCTCATGGTCCGAAAATAGTACAAATTCCTGCGGTAGCAAATAATGTCTCCAGTAACGCAAAGCTTGCACCACCGCATAAAATTCCTAATCATAGGTAGAATACCTAAGCTTAGCATCATTAAGTTTTTCACTAAAGAATGCTATGGGATGATTCTCTTGGCTTAGGACTCCACCTATTCCTACACCTGAAGCATCACAGGCAACCTCAAATACTTTAGAAAAATCGGGTAATCTCAGAATGGGTGCCTGGGTCATTTTCTCCTTAAGATCTAGGAAGGCTTTATGGGCTGACTTAGTCCAATGAAATTCTCCCTTCCTAATACAATCAGTGATAGGAGCAGCTAAAGTACTAAACCCCTTGATGAATCGCCTATAGAAGGTAGCCAAGCCATGGAAACTTCTAACTTCATGCACATTGGTTGGCTCTGGCCAGTCTACTATGGACCTAATTTTCTCAGGATCGGCCGCCACGCCGTCAGGGGTTACTACAAAACCAAGAAAGATAACTCTACTAGTCATGAATTCACACTTCTTAAGATTACCGTAGAGTCTCTCATTCCTCAAAACTTGGCAGACTGCTCTCAGGTGGCCTAGGTGATCTGCTGGGGTCTTACTATAGATCAGGATGTCATCAAAATAGACCACCACAAATTTTCCTATGAAAGCTCTAAGTACCTGGGTCATAATTCTCATGAAGGTACTAGGGGCATTGGACAACCCAAAAGGCATAACAACCCATTCATAAAGACCATCCTTAGTTTTGAAAGCAGTTTTCCATTCATCCCCGGGTCTAATCCTAACCTGATGATAGCCGCTTTTGAGATCAATCTTAGAAAAAACCATTGCACCAGCCATCATATCAAGCATGTCATCTAGTCTAGGGATGGGAAACCTATATTTGATTGTAATTTTATTGATGGCACGACTGTCAACACACATCCTCCACGTGCCATCTTTCTTTGGGGTCAGTAAGGCTGGGACTGCACAAGGGCTAAGACTTTCTCTAATAAACCCCTTCCTCAATAATTCTCCAACCTGCTTTTGCAGTTCTTCATGCTCAGATGGATTCATCCTGTAATGGGGCAAGTTGGGCAAAGTCGCTCCTGGGATTAGATCTATGGCATGCTGGATATCCCTAAGAGGTGGAAGGTGGTCTGGCAAATCCTCGGGAAAGACATCCTCAAATTCTTTTAACACAGGTTTAACTTCTTGAGGAGGCTCTGAGGGTTCCGAAGTTCTAAGTTCCTTAGCAGTCAACATCCAGATGGGTGAACCACTATGAATTTCTTGTTCTAGATCCTTAGCACTGATTAGGTTCACTCCAGTTTTCATCTCCTTAACCTTACCGGCTCCTTTAGTTACCTTGTCCTTAGGGGGAACGGAATGGATCGTAATCTTCTTCCCATTGAAACTAAAGACACAGGTATTGGATTTTCCTAAGAGGGTGGCATCATGATCATACAACCAAGGTCTTCCGAGAATTATACTGCTCACCCCCATGGGTAAGACATCGCACCAAATCTTTTCATGATAAGATTGCATTTGGATTTGGACTTGACATCTAGACTGGATGGGTATGGAGGTAGAATCTACCCAAGAAACCTTATAGGGGTTGGGATGGGGAACTGGGATTAAGCCTAACATCTTGACAGTGCTAGTAGAGATGGCATTTACACAGCTCCCACTATCTATGATGATCTTACATACCTTATCCCCTAATTTAAGAAAAGTCTGTAGGATGTTAGTCCTACGCCAATCCTCTTGAACTAGATTCTGGGATAGGATGCATCTTACAACTCCTAATTGGTCAGATTCATTGGGTTCCTCCTCTCCTTCATACTCCTCAACCAAATTCATTCCGGCCTCATAAACTTCTTCTTCAAATTCCTCACTGGGCTCGGAATTATCATTCTCTCCCTCTTCTATGTAAAGGGATCTCCGAGGGCACTGGCTAGCAACATGACCTACCTTATGACACTTGAAACAGGCTATGGCAGTACACTGACTGGAAATGTGACCTAGTTTCTGACACTTAAAACAGGTGATATTTGAACTAGGGGTTCTCTGGGTGTCAGGAGCCTTACCTTTGTCCATGGGCCTAGGGGTAGAAGTACCCTGAAAAGGTTTACTAGGGATAACTTGGCTAGGTCCATTCCTTGGGATTGGGGCACTAACCCTAGAAGGTATAGGTCCTCTCTGAAATTTCTCAGTGTTCAGTGCAATCTGGTAGGCTTGGTCTAGATCAGTAACCTCTCTCAGAAATAGTTCTCTCTTGATATCTTCCCTCAGTCCAGCCCTAAATCTAGACAAAGTGACTTCGTGGGCTTCACTCACATCACATCTCATTAGGTATTCATCAAAAGTAGCTATGTAGTCTGAGACAGATCGGTTCCTTGTTTCAGGTTTTGCCATTGGTCTAACAGGTTTTGCTGGTATGAAATGGGTAGGTATTTATCTCTCAGTTTTTCTTTCATACCCTGCCAAGTGGTTATGGGCTCAACATTCCGTCTCCTAGTGGTTAGCTCAATGTTCCCCCAGTATAACCTAGCTTGACGCACTAATTTCATCTTGGCAAACTTGTATTTCCTCTCCTCAGACATAGCATACCACTCAAAGTATTGATCCATCTCACCCTCCCAATCAGAATACACCTTAGGGTTCAGACTACCATCAAAAGTGGGTGCATCTAATTTGATGTTCCTAATGAACCTATCATCTCTATCTTCAGGCTCTGGGTCAGGCCTCCTATGATTAGGTTCAGGATCTCTATATAAAGGCCTTCTAGGCTCCTGATGTGGGTGAGGTTGAGGCACATTAAAATCGGGGTCAGGAGTCCAATTCCGATGTCTAGGTTCTTCAAGTACTTGGACTCGGTCCCTAAGTTGGGTAAGATCCTCATGAATTTGTGCGCTAAACTGGGCCACAGTGTTTGTCATATCCTGATTCATTTTAGCCATACTTTCAGTAAGAGTTCTGATCATGGCCTCTAAATCAGGTTGGGTTTGACCAGGTTGATATGGCACTCCGTTTCTGGTAGACATGATGATTCAAGCAAGCACACAAAATAAGACTAGACTAAATCGACTACTGGATCACTAGACCTAGAGTCCAAACTAGATGCCCAATCAGAGTGGCAAGCTAGCCTGTAGTAACTCAGGACTCAGCCAGGTAGGTGTAAGGGGAGTGTTAGGTCCCTGATTGCCAATCCTAGACACCAATCAGTGATTGGCCAGGTAGGCGGACCAGCACACAAGCCCTTCGGGACGTAGTCCCTAAACCACCGTTCTAGACACTGAGTGCTAAGCACACACAGAATAACTCGGCAAACTGACTCAACACTAGCCTAGACCCGACCAATTGGTGTCCCTAGCCCACTAGGGCAAATTAGGTCTAACTGATTTTAAATTAGGTCTAGGTTCGAATGATTGGATGGTGGTTTTGGGCTAAGGAGAGGTAATCAACTCCTCCCCTTATCTTAGATGCTCAATTTCCCTTAAGTAAATTATGAGATGATCACTCCAAAAAGAATTGAATTGCAGAACACAAAAAACAGAGTTGCTGTATTTTAATGCTCAGAATTTTTACCGAAACCAATAAATCACAGAAAAATTATGGAAAATAGGATCAATTATACTAGTTTCAACGAAGCAAAAATCATGCAATTCAAAGTTTTATGCAGGGAGAAATAATTCAGACAACAGGGTAATTACGGGCTGCAACTAGATTGTCTTCCCCGTTTATAATCCCTACTACGAAGTTATAACCCAATGGATCCCCTACACGCCCTAGGAACACCCCGTGGAATGGGAGGAGGAGGCTTGCGCATCGCTTAGTTCCTAGGACCGGACGTCCTGGGGAGTCTACTTCGAGCAGACAAAATAAAAAGAGAACAATCAAAGCAAGCAAGCAAATCAGAAACCCTAGACTGGGCTCTGATACCAAAAATGATGCAGAACAAATAAAGGGACGCGATGCGGAAGTAGATTAAGATTAACTAATTTTTTTGTTGTTTTTATATGTTTGTAGAAGTTGGCTTCAAATCAAAGAAAAGTTAACCTAACATTGAAAGAGACTAATATGATAATTGAAAGCACAATTTTAAGGAAACTAAAGTATCAGAGTGGTTCAGAAGCAACGGATCACTGGGGGTTGAGAAACTCCCAGACCTAGGGTTTCGCTCCGAACTTTCAGCAGAACAGAAATAAAGAGAAGAGATGGTTTACCTAACCAGACAATGATCTTCACAGATTTTGGTGGAAGAACTCTCCCGAGCAGATTGTTGGATCCTCGGATTCAGATTTCTTCGCAATGGATCCTCCAGTACTGGTCTTTTGGCGAGTTGGCTTCTCCTGAACTCAAGATCTGGAAGAGAAGAAAAATAATTGATGGAATCAGAGAGTCAAGGAAAGAATTTACCAGGTGGATGAACTTGAAGATTGAAATTGCTGAAAACTGGATTCTCCTGGAAGCTGATGTGATTTTCCTTGGAACTTGCTCTGGATCTGAAGTAGCCGGACTGGATCTGGATGAAGGTGGACGGCCTGGACTTTTAGAGAGAGAGAGGCCGTGGGAGATGGATGGATCTAGGGTTTGATGGATTGAAAATAATGAAGGGGTGGCTAGGGTTTTGGAATTTCAAGTGGCTAACCTAGGGTTTTGGATAAAGATGGAGATCTCTCACCTCCTCAAGGCTCCAATGGAACCCGGATTACTCCCTCACGGAGCTCAACACTTAGAATAGTGCGGAAGAAGAGAAACCTAGGTCACTCAACACAAGAGAATAGCAAAAAAAATAATTTTCTTCATTGATTTTCAAAGTTACAAAGAGAGGTCTATTATATAGACCTAAAATTTTCTCCTAGCTTGTACAAATTCCCATGTGGGACTAAACTCTTCCAACCTCTAGATTAGGTAGAAAACCCCCTCTCTTGGTCGACCAAGACTTCAAAAAAAATTGGGACGGCCATAAAGGAATTTTTTTTTGGAATTTTTATGGCGCCTCCTTTGGAGTTGGATTTGGATTTGGAGTCCTCCTCTTCTTATGGCATTTCTTCTTTTCTTCCACTCCAAGTTAAGCTCTTTGATTTTGATTTGAACTTCAATTGGATGTCCTTCTTTGATTTCTTCTCCAAGAGAAGTTTTCTTCCTTCTTTGCTTAGGTAAAATAGGCAGGTATGGGCGCCTCCTTTAAATTAGCTTCCAATTTGATTTTTTTCTTCTTTGGGTGTGGGGACCATGACACTGGGATGCCTCTGTGGCGCCACCTGGACCCTGGCGTGTGCTCGGAGTGTGGCTGGGCGTGTGGCTTGGAGTGTGGCCTCCACTTGCTTGGACCTTGGTTTGATTGGAAGACAAATGTGGCACCATTTTGGACCAAATTGAAACCACATTGGGACTTGCACTGAGTCAACATGACTCAACAAAATTTAAATGGTGACTCAAGAAATAAATAAAATAAATAAACTGGTTGACCAGGTCAACCTTTATTACAAACCCTAATTTCTCGGGCAATGTCAATCAGAGATCCAAATGGAGCTCTGAAGTCTTCTTCTGAGTCTAGTGCCCGCACCACCGGAGCAACAATATTTTCAAAGATTGACCTTAAGAGTGGCTATCATCAGGTTAGGATTAGACCAGGGGATGAGTGGAAGACTGCATTCAAGAACAAGGAGGGTCTTTTTGAGTGGGTAGTAATGCCTTTCGGACTGTCCAATGCTCCTAGTACCTTTATGCGGATTATGAATCAAGTCCTACGGTTATTTATAGGAAAGTTTGTCGTAGTTTACTTCGACGACATTCTTATATATAGCAGGACCCAGAAGGACCATTTGGACCACTTGAATCAAGTCTGTTTAGCTCTTAGGGAAAATAATCTCTTTGCAAACCTTAAGAAATGTGACTTTTTTACCCATAGAGTCATTTTTCTAGGTTTTGTTGTCACACCTGATGGAGTTTCTACTAACCCTGAAAAGATCAAATCAATTGTTGAGTGGCCAGTGCCAAAAAGTATTCATGAAGTACGAAGTTTTCATGTCCTAACTACTTTTTATAGAAGATTCATTCGAGGGTTTAGTACCATAGTTGTGCCAATCACAGATTGCATTAGGAAAGGCCAATTTGAATGGACAAAAGCTGCTGATAGGGCCTTCCTAGATGTTAAGAAGAAAATGACACAAGCACCTATCTTAAGATTGCCTGATTTTTCCAAGGTTTTTGAGGTTGCTTGTGATGCATCTGGAGTTGGATTAGGTGGAGTTTTAAGCCAAGAGAGCCATCCCATAGCTTTCTTTAGTGAAAAATTAAATGAAGCCAAGCTTAAGTATTCCACCTATGATAAAGAGCTCTATGCGGTAGTGCAAGCTTTAAGGTATTGGAGGCACTATCTACTACCGCATGAATTTGTCCTATTTTCTGATCACGAGGCCCTTAGATTCCTTAGTTCCCAGAAAAAGCTGAATCCTAGGCATGCCAAGTGGGTCGAATACATCCAGGCCTACACGTTTGTCCTAAGACATCGTGCTGGAACTGAGAATAAGGTGGCCGATGCATTAAGTCGTAGATCCCTGCTTCTGAACTCGATTAGCACTGAAGTCGTTGGATTTGAAAGACTTACGGATGAGTATGATAATTGTCCAGACTTTAGTGAAGTTTACCAAGCTCTGAAATTAGGACCATCTAGTGACCACAGTGAGTACACCCTTTTAGATGATTATCTATTTAAGGAAAACAAGCTTTGTGTTCCGAAGACTTCCTTGAGAGATTTTCTAATTTGGAAAACCCATGCTGGAGGTTTGGCTGGCCATTTTGGAAGAAACAAGACCATATTGATAATTGAGGAAAAATTTTACTGGCCAGGCCTTAAGAGACAAGTAGCCAATATTGTTGCCCGATGTAGGGCATGTGCGGTTGCCAAACATCAGAGACAAAACACCGGGTTATACACTCCTTTACCTGTGCCGGATTGTCCATGGCAGGATCTTAGCATGGACTTCGTTTTAGGACTGCCCAAGACCCTTAGAAAACACGATTCAATCTTTGTAGTGGTTGACAGATTTTCGAAAATGGCCCATTTTATACCCTGTTCCCAAACTTTTGATGCCTCCAGGGTAGCCAAGCTTTTTCTCGATCAAGTAGTCAAGTTACATGGGTTACCTAAAACCATTATTTCAGATAGGGATGTCCGTTTCACAAGCTATTTTTGGAAAACTCTTTGGCACCTACTAGGAACAAAACTAAAATTCTCAACTGCTTACCACCCTCAGACTGATGGACAAACTGAAGTTGTAAATAGAAGTCTAGGGAACTTATTAAGGTGCCTTGTTGGAGAGAATCTGGGAAATTGGGATTTACTTTTACCTCGTGCTGAGTTCGCATACAACAGCTCGGTCAATAGGTCTACTGGTAGAAGTCCCTTTGAGATTGTCCATGGTTACAGACCTAGGAGACCTATCGACCTTATCCCATTACCCACACACGCACGTGTATCTGAGTCTGCCGAGTCATATGCACAGCATCTTAAAGAATTACATAAGGAAATTAGTAAGAAAATTCAAATGAGTAATGAAGTTTATAAGCATGTGGCTGATTCACATAAATGGATAAAGGAATTTAATGAAGGGGACTCTGTCATGATAAAACTTAGACCTGAAAGGTTTCTACCGGGAACTATGAAGAAATTGCATGCCCGGGGAGCTGGACCTTTCAAAATAATTAAGAAAATAGGATCTAATGCATATGTATTAGAGTTACCACCTGATTATGGCATTAGCTCCACTTTTAATGTTTCTGATCTGAAAGAATTTAAAGAACCGGCATTAATTCCAATAGAGCCTTTTGAACTTCACCCTGCCTTTGAGAGTGAAACCCTACCTGAGTGTCCACCAGCAATTTCACTAGACCGGAGAGACAAGATTGAATGTACTTAGATGACCAAGTGATTACTACTAGAAATAAGGGTTATCAGCGTTATCTGGTTCGTTGGCATGGTCGACCGGAATCTGAAGACTCTTGGATTACCCGAGAGGATCTACAACAAATTGACCCAGATATATTAGAAAAATACCACAGTCAAACCGATCCTTACTCGACAGGTTCGAGTTCCTCCCACCCGGGGAGAATTGGTGCGGGCACCAGGCTCAGGAAGAGGCTTCAGTTAATGCCAAGTTCTTTATGGATAGAAGACTAGAAATTTAAGTCCTGTAATAAGTCTATGAGTCATGTATTTATTTTATTTGAATAATTGAGTCCTGTTTTATTTTAATTTGGGTCCAATTAGAGTTAAATTGGCTTTGTATTGAGTCGGGTTCAAGATCTACTTGCATTGGGCGTCAATTAAGCAAGAATGAGTGCAACCAACTTCACCAACTACTTGGAGCACCACATCATCAAAGCACCATGCCACCTTGGAAGACAAGTCATGCCAACTTGGAGGATAAATCATGCCACATCACCAAGACACATCAACCATGAATTTTCAAATTTGAATGAAGCTCCACTCTTTATGGGTGCCCACCTTGTAATTAGGAGATTTAAATTTGAATGGGCCACTCCTATCTTCATGGGACACCCCTTGATTTTCTCCATGAAAAGTGTTGCATTTTGAATTTGAAAAGGAGCTTAAGGTTTATAAAAGCTCCTAGAATTCTCTTGTAATGAAAATGATGAATGAAATGAAATTTTTTTCTAAGAAAGCTTTCTTCCTTTGCTAGCCAAAGACCCTTGAGAGAAGGTAGGTGTGAGACCTAGGATACTTAACCAAACAAGCTACTAGTCCCTTTTCCAATCCCATTTGGCCACCCTTGAAGAATCCTCTTCAAGCCTCTCCAATTTCAACTTTCCCATCTTCCAAAAGAGGTCATCTATAATGGAGTTCTCCACGCCAACAATTGAAGATGATTCACGCAAAGGACGCCAAAGGAGATCTACTTAAAGCCAAATCTAAACCATTTCTTCCATTCCTAATTTCCTCTTCCATTTCTCCATTCTTCCACCTAAATCTTTTAATTTTACTATGTATCTATGCAGGATCCCCGGGTCTCCTAGTTTTCAAGGTGAAGGTCTACTGTGCCAAGGAATCATAAACAAGGTGCCTTTAGATCTATAGTAACTCCTTGCTATTCTTAGTACTTCATCTTGAGTGTCCCTTTTCTGAATTTCAGATTATTAATAGCCGGATAGCCATCTTTATAATATTCTTTCAGATCTGAAATTGGAAAGTAGGCTAGCCCTAACCTGTGTGGTTTCCTAACCACGAAGATCCCTTCTTAATTACTTTGAGAGATTCTTTTCTAGTCTAGTTCTTTTCCTTATGTTCCTTTCATATAATTCTATTTCTTTTACGTAGAATAGCTACATGTTTATCTATTTCATTTTCATTTAGTCCATCTAATTCTTCAAATGCATCATTCGATACATGTCCCCCATCACCTTGACTCATAGGAAGATAACCTCTTTAACTTCCATCCATGCTGAATCTTTTCAGCACTAAGTCAATGTACCTAGATTGGGATAAACCTAGCATCCTCTTAGACCTATCTCTATAGATCTTAATACCTAGTATATAGGATGGTTCTCCCAAATCTTTCATGGAAAACTGGTTTGATAGCCAAACCTTGACTGATTGTAACATTGGGATATCATTCCCAATGAGGAGTATGTCATCTACATACAGAACCAAGAAGACTATGCCACTCCCACTAGTCTTCTTATAAACACAGGGTTCATCCACATTTTTGACAAAACCAAACCTTTTAATAGTTTCATCAAAATGGATGTTCCAACTCCTTGAAGCTTGCTTTAATCCATAAATGAATTTCTTTAGCTTGCATACTTGATTAGGTTTATTCTTTGAAATAAAACCTTCTGGCTATGACATGTAGACTTCTTCCTCAAGGAAACCATTAAGGAATGCAGTCTTCACATCCATCTGCCAGATCTCATAATCGTGGTATGCTGCTATAGCAAGTAATATCCGAATTGATTTGAGCATGGCAACAGGTGAGAATGTTTCATCATAATCAATTCCCTGTTTTTGTCTAAAACCTTTTGCCACTAATCTAGCTTTATAGGTTTCAACTTGGCCATCAGCCCCAATCTTTTTCTTATAGACCCATTTGCACCCAATAGGATTAACACCCTCTGGTGCATCAACCAAAGTCCATACTTGGTTGACATACATAGAATCTATCTCGGATTCCATGGCTTCTTGCCATCTATCTGAATCAGTACTCAAGATAGCTTTCGTATAGGTCAGAGGTTCATCATTTTGAATGACTTGGGCTTCATTATTTTCAATAATAAACCCATACCTCTCAGGTGCCCGTGACACTCTATCAGACCTACGGGTAGGAGTTTTGTGTTCTGGTTCTGATCTAACTATATATTCTATTGATTGAGAATTGTCTATCTGTGTTTCTTGTACTTCTCCAAGTTCAATAGTTCTACCAATGCCCTTTTCTAAAATAAACTCTTTTTCTAGAAAAGTGGCATGTCTGCTGATAAAAATCTTTTGTTCAGTTGGATGGTAAAACAGATATCCTCTACCCTCTCTAGGATATCCTACAAATAGACATTTATTCGCACTAGGTTCCAACTTATGTCCAAAATTTCTTTTTACATAAGCTGGACATCCCCATACCTTAAAATATTTAAGATACGATTTCTTTCCACTCCAAATTTCATATGGAGTACTAACAACGGATTTAGAAGGTACTTTGTTCAGAATGTAAACAATAGTTTCTAGGGCATGACCCCAGAAGGAAATGGGTAAATTTATGAAGCACATCATGGATCGTACCATATCTAATAAGGTACGATTCCTCCTTTCAGCTATACCATTTAGCTGTGGTGTATAAGGAGGGGTCCATTCAGAAAGAATTCCATTAACTTTAAGATAGTCTAAAAACTCCGTGGATAAGTATTCTCCTCCTCGATCAGACCGAAGAACTTTAATACTTTTCCCGGTTTGTTTTTCGACCATACTTTGATACTCCTTAAATTTATCAAAGGCTTCAGATTTATGTTTCATAAGATACACATATCCGAACCTAGATAAATCATCTGTAAAAGTGATAAAATATGAGTATCCACCTCTGGCCTGAGTTGTCATTGGACCACATACATCAGTATGTAAAAGTCCTAATAACTCAGTTGACCTTTCTCCATGTCTAGTAAATGGAGTCTTGGTCATCTTACCCATGAGACAAGATTCACAAGTTCCTAATGATTCATACTCATAAGGATCAAGGAATTTTTTCTTGTATAACTTGCTTATCCTAGACTCATTAACATGACCAAGTCGATGATGCCAAAGTAAAGTTTCATTAAAGTCCTCTCTTTTTCTTTTATTATTGACATGAAAAACACTATCATTGGAAGAAAGAGTTAAGAGCCCATTGCTAAATATGCCAGAACAAATAACTTTATTAGACAACATTATCGAGCAACCAGTGCTCGTTACATCCATTACATATCCTTGTTTTAATAACAAGGGAACAGATACAATGTTCCTAATAATCTTAGGCATATAATAACAATTATGTAACTCCAAGATCTTCCCTGAAGGCAACTTCAGAATATAGGTCCCTACAGCTTCTGCTTGGATGATATCTCCACTAGCACCGTAGAGATTGAAGTCACCTTCCTTCAATACTTTAAGCTTGTGGAGGCCCTGCAAAGATTTGCATATATGGTAACCACAAGTGGTATCCAATACCCAAGTATTTGAAACTGAAGAATTTAATGTCAATATAGCATGTATCTCATACATACCTTTCGGCGCATCTGATGCACCAGGCTTCACAGTTGCAAGGTAAGCCTTGCAATTCCTTTTCCAATGTCCCGCTTTGCCGCAAAAGAAATAGGTTGACTGTTTGGAGGCCTTCTTTCCTTTTTTATTCTTATTGATGCCACTCTTAGGGTTTAGCCTCCTATTAAAACCCTTTTTGCCTGATTTCTTCTTATTGGTCTTATTAATAAGAAGAAGTGGAGCCTTTTCTTTCTTTATGTGGCTCTCCGCTATTTTTAACATATTTAACAGCTCAGGCAAGGAAGTGCTCAGTTTGTTCATGTGATAATTCAAGACAAACTGAGAAAATGACTCCGGGAGTGATTGCAGGATTAAATCCTGATTCAACTCCCCATCCATGATAAAACCTAATTGACCCAATCTGGTGATCAAGTTAATTACCTTCAGAACATGATCCTGAATGGATGTTCCCTCTGTCATCCTAGCACGGAATAACTGCTTAGATATTTAATATCTAGCAGTTCTGCTATGTTCTCCATAAAGCACTTTTAAATTGAGCATTATGGATTGAGTATCCATGCTTTCATGCTGTCTCTGTAACTCATTGGTCATAGAGGCTAGTATGATGCACTTGACAGTGAGGGAGTCATTCTGCCACATTTTGTATGTGGTCATATCTTCCTCTGTGGCATCATCCCCTAGTGGATTAAGACTAGGGGTATCTAGAATATAAGAAAGTTTTTCTGAACTCAGCACAATCTTTAAATTTCTCAACCAGTCCATGTAGTTCGAACCAGTCAGTTTGTTGGTATCTAAGATACTTCGCAGTGACAATGAAGATGCCATTTATCTATATTTAACAAAGAACAATACATAAGCAAACAACCATGAAATGACTTACATAATTAAATTAGGTCTTCAATTTAATTATGTCTCCCACTATTTTATCAAAAATCATAGCACTCACTATGATAATCGAGAAGAACCCTGATCGGTTTTTCTTAGTGAGATTGAGATCCTAATAACTTATAAAAGATCTTGCAGAAAATACAACAAATCTTTTATAAGCTCAAAGGTAGGAAACTCTTCCAATTATATCTCATATAATTCTCAAGAAGTAAGTTGGCCTCTAGAACATTATTAGTCTTGCAGAAAACACAACAAACCATAATGTTCTAGTTAAGTCAAGATCCTTTCATTTCTATACAGTCAATACTCAAATATAATGCCCTTGCAGATAACACAACAAAGCATTATACTGAATATACTGTAAGCATATCTATGCACTAGACTAGTATTATGTCAATCACCATATTAGGTCTTGTAGATAACACAACAAACCTAATATGGTTCATAACACAATAATGATCCAGCATGAAGGAAGGCCATTATATAGTATTTTTAACACTAAGCATTTTAGTCAAGATTTAAATTTAATCAAATCGGCCAGGCAAGTGGAAGAGATGTGGGAGTCCCCCCGTTGCTTTCCTAGACACCAATAAAAATTGGCCAGGTCAGTCAACGGAACCAATTAAAAACCACAATTCTCTTTACCTTCCCAAAACCACCTTTCTAGACACCGAATGATCAATTGTACATCATGACTAGTGATGCTTATTAGTTAAATATACTAAGACTTAATATAATTTTTAAGAGGAGGGATTCATAAATTGCCAGCACATCCTTATAGAATGTATCACAATCAACATATCACTCTTATAAATAAACAAATATGTGCTAAGTGTGTCATCATACTAGGACAATCATTTACCACATAATGGATCCTCCATTATGCCAGGGCAACCTTATTTCAGTATGATGACTTCAAAACTATACATATCTCTATAATAATTAGGGTTTGAGTGAAAGATCCTAACTAGTGGCATACATCAAAACATATATGCAATCAAAGATATGCTAAGTGTAGTAACATATTAGGATTTAAAAATCCTAAGATGTGACATACAAACTATCATAAATTATAGTCCTAATTAAGATGGCTCTGATACCACTGTTGGGATCCGGTGCAACGCAGCGGAAGGGTAATTTCAAAATATAGAAATTAATATGCACCAAAATCGTAAACCAGGAGCTCCTTAATAAGACTAAAATGTATGAAGACTAACATTCTTATGCAAATTAGACTTAGAGTACTAACCTGTAACAGCTAATTCCAATTTGATGAAGATTTAATCTTAAAGATGAACGGGCTATTTGAGTTTACCAGGCATCCAGGTGTCCGCCCTCCGATGGTGATCCACACAAAGCAATGACCAAGATCCTAACTCCTTGTTCCAATGGTTCCTTCAATTGAATTCTTCTTCCAGGAATTCAATACTTGGATTATGGCTGGAAATCTTCCACTCAAAGGTGTGTCTTCTTCCTTCTTACCCCTTCTCCACCTTCTACCAAGACTTAGAACCTTTAAGACACCTTTGTCTTGAAAGTAAGACCTTGTCCTAAGAAGGTTTATGCTTGTCTTTAATTGGTGGAGAAATTAAGACAAGGATGTCTTAATGTAAGGAAGAAAATAATTGAATCAGAACTCTTCTTTTCCTTTACCGTCGGAGACTTTCTCTCTTAACCTTGTTTAGTAGCAGAGTTTTGACAGAGTTTTACTCTGTAAAGGAAACAATGCAAAAACAAGAAAGGAAGAAAGAGTCTTCAGGAGAGGAAGGAAGAAGAAAAATCACATCATAGAGTTCTGATTCCCACCCCCTTTTTTATAGTTTTCGAAGAGGCGCCCTCACAACTCTCCGATAACAATTTCTCATGCCATTTCCCTTCTTTCCGCGCCCCTTTCCCTTCTTCCCATGCTCTTTCCTTTTTCTCATGGCCTTCTGGATTATTTCTCATGGCCTTCCAGATCAATCCTCATGACTTTTCTCAAAAGAAGAAGTCGCGACGATTGGGAGAAAGAAGTCGCGAAACTTGAATCTCTGAAGAGATCTGATTTTGCGCTCCCGGGAAGAAACTACGCTTTCTTTCTTTCTTAAAAACCTCTCCACCCGTTAGATTATCATCCAAGGATGGACAAATGAGGCGCTAATACTAAGAAAGAAGGCCGTCCCATCTTAATTCATCAGATAATTAAGTGGGCGCGCGCCAAGAGTCCATGCGCCCATGGACTCCTCCAAATGGCGCGCCAAGAGTCCATAAGCGCATGGACTCTTGGTGTTTTGGCGTGCAAGGGAAAGGGGGCAGGTGGGGAAGTGGCCTAGCTAATGGGTTAGCCAATTGGGTTAGCCATAATCCCTAAATTCTCAATTAAGGTCTAATTAGATTCAATTAGAACCCAAATTGAGTCAATTCGGAACCCTAATTCGATTACGATTTGAATAGGAGTTAGGATTTGCAACACTTGCTAGAGTGTCTTCATGCAAATGACTCTTGATCAATTCTTTTAAGTGTGTGACCCATTGGGTTCCACATCTAGCCGACAGTGGGTTCGAATACAAGTTGACCTAATTTGATTAGAACTCTTTCTAATCGATTTAGGTCAAATCGGGCTTACCCGATTTTGATCAATTAGGACTCTTCCTAATAAGTGATCATTCAAATCAACCCACAAGACAAGATTGACGTCTAGCAACGTGTCATGTCTACCCGGAAGATATGGAAATTCTGGTGAAATACCAAAATTATTCTTTAGTAGAAAGTTACCGTACAATTAAATCCTTCGATCAGCCTGCACCCAAAATATAATTATGGCTATGGATATATGTCAAATCCAATATTATATTTGTTTCTAGCTCAATCTTATATTGATGATTCAATTATCTTGATATTAGAAACCATCTCTAATATCTCCACTTTGATCAAAGATTTCCTGAATCATCATCCGATTAATAACTAGTTAGATGCAATCTCCTCTTACTAAGAGTGATCGATTCCTTGTTGACCTACCCATTACCTTCATATCCAATTCACCATTCCCAGTATCAATCCTGTGCATGACTCATTGTCATGATTAGGATTGAACCAAAGCATGGGTTCATGTATATAAGGTACTTATGGCAGTCTCAAGTCAAAGGATTACTTGTACCACTCCCACTATGAGAACCTTCTATTGACATGTAGCTAAGACTCCATTAGATGTTCTCAAGTTGGATCATATCAGTGAACTCATTCTCTAATGAGCACCCACATCCTAGTATTAGTGTCATACACAAGTGACTGTGAGAGCAGTCACCCTATTCAGTATACATAGGATGTGCTAGTCTTATCGGAAAAACCCTGATCCCCTACTCAAGGTTCCTTCGACTAGGAATATTTTTGATTAAGGTTTTAAGACTTTTAGGTCTCACTGGTATGATCTCATCATAACCCTAAAATCATAGCCCTAATCTATGGGTTCATCATATAATAATAATCACAACGTATGATGAAAAATAATGCCTTTATTAGAATATTGTCAATTACAATGGTTTGGGAGATACAACATAGATTGGCTTGTAGGGCATATCCCTTTCATGTGACCCATTGGACTCCACATCTAGCCAGCAGTGAGTCCGGGTGTAACTTGACCTGATTTGATTGGATCACATTCAAACTGATTTAGGTCAAGTCAAGCTAGCCCGACTAGGTCAATTAGAATCCAATTCTAATTAACTGATTGAATTACCATAATTCAATCAAATCCCCACAAGACAAGATTGACGTCTAGCAACGTATCATGCCTACCCGGAAGATGTGGAATTTTGATGGAATTACCAAAATACCCTTCAGTGGTGAGTTACCGAGCAATTCAGTCCTTCGATCAACTTGCACCCTGAATATGACTATGGATATGGATACTTGTCAAATCCAATTTCATATTCATTCCTAGCTCAATCTAATAATGATGATTCATTAATGAACCATTGAAACTATTTCTAATGTTCATACTTTGATCAAAGATTTTCTGAATCTTCATTTGATCGAAATCAGCTGGATGCGATTCCCTCTTACTAGGGTTGATCGATTCCTTTTTTATCTACTCACAACCTCCATATGTAATCCACCATACCCAGTTTCACCCCATGCATGACTCAGTGTCATGATTGAGTGTGAACCAAAGTATGGATTCATGCATACAAGGTACCATGGCAGTCTCAGGTCAAAGGACCATATGCACTACTCCCATTATGAGAACTATCTATTGACAAACTGATAAGGTTCCATTAGATGTTCTCAAGCTGGATCCATTCAGTAAACTCATTCTCTAATGAGCACCCACATCCTAGTATTAGTGTCAAACACAAGTGACTGTGAGATCAGTCACCCTCTTCACCAAGTATACATAGGATGTGCTGGTCTTGCCGGAATCATTGATCCCCTACTCAACGTCCCATCGACCAGGAATATTTTAGATTAGGGTTTTAAGGCTTTAGGCCTCACTGGTATGATCTCATCATAACCTTAGAACCATAGCCATAATCTATGGGGTTCATCATATAATAATAAAATAATTAAGACACAGTGTATGATGAAAATAAAATGCCTTTATTAATTGATAATGTCAATACATTGGTTTGGGATACAAAGAAAAATCCCATTGAAATACAACATTTCCATTGGCCTTTAGGGCATAATCCTTTCAATCTCCCACTTGCACTAAAGCCAATCGTATTTAAATTTTAACCCCATACAATCGAGGTGGCGATCATACTCTCGCTGTGGCAGAGCCTTAGTGAATGGGTCTGCTATGTTGTTCTTCGTTTCAACTCTTTTAATGTAGACTTCTTGTCTTTCGACAATCTCTCGATCGAGATGGAAGCGTCTCAGAATGTGCTTTGATTTGTGATGAGCTCTTGGTTCCTTAGCTTAAGCGACGGCTCCAGTATTATCATAGTAAAGTGGCACTAGACCTTCAATCTCCGAAACAACGCCCAACTCTGAGATAAACTTCTTCATCCAGACAGCTTCCTTGGTAGCTTCACTAACAGCAATGTATTCTACATCAATTGTTGAGTCAGCCACAGTCTACTGTTTAGAACTCTTCTAGCTTACAGCTCCTCCATTTAGGATAAAAACATACCCTGAAATAGATTTGTTATCATCTGGATTCGATTAAAAACTAGAATCTGAATAAGCTTCCAGTTTAAGATCAGATCCTCCGTATAGTAGAAAAATATCCTTAATCCTTCTCAAGTACTTAAGAATATTTTTCACAGCCTTCCAGTGATCCTCTCCTGGATCAGCCTGAAACCTGCTGGCTATACCTAAGGCATATGCCATATCAGGCCTGGTACATAACATAGCATACATTATAGACCCTACTGCCGAAGCATAAGGTATAGAACTCATTCTATTTCTCTCTTCAGGTGTCTTAGGAGACATCTTCTTAGAAAGATGTATGCCATGACCAATGGGCAAGTAACCTCTTTTACTTTCCTCCATGCTAAATCTCTTTAGCACTTGGTCAATGTACCTAGATTGGGATAAGCCTAGCATCCTCCTAGATCTATCTCTATAGATCTTGATACCTAATATATGGGATGCTTCTCCCAAGTCTTTCATGGAAAACTGTTTATATAACCATACCTTGACTGATTGTAACATTAGGATATCATTCCCAATGAAGAGTATGTCATCCACATACAGAACCAAGAAAACTATGGCACTCCCACTAGTCTTCTTGTACACACAAGGTTCATCCTCATTTTTGATAAAGTCAAACTCTTTGACTGTCTTATCAAATCAGATGTTCCAACTCCTGGATGCTTGCTTTAATCCATAAATGGATTTCTTCAGCCTACATACATGATTAGGTTTAGTTTCCAAGACAAAACCTTCTGGCTGTAACATATAGACCTCTTCCTCAAGGAAACCATTAAGGAATGTGGTTTTCATATCCATCTGCCAGATTTCATAATCATGATATGCTGCAATAGCAAGCATGATCTGAATAGATTTGAGCATGGCAACAGGAGAAAATGTTTCATCATAATCTATTCCCTGTTTTTGTCTGAAACCCTTAGCCACTAATTTGGCTTTATAAGTTTTGACTTGGCCATTTGCCCCAATCTTTTTCTTATAGACCCATTTGCATCCAATAGGGTTAACACCCTCTGGTGCATCAACCAAAGTCCACACTTGGTTGACATACATGGAGTCCATTTCGGATATCATGGCGTCCAGTCATCTGTCTGAGTCCCTACTCATTACAGCATCCGTATAGGTTAGAGGCTCATCATTTTCAATGATCCGGGCTTCATTATTTTCAATAATGAACCCATACCTTTCAGGTGCAAGATGCACCCTATCTGACCTACAGATAGGAGTGGTGTGTTCTGGTTCTACACTAACTATGTTATCATTTGGTTGAGATGTATCTATTTGTTGAACTTCTTTAAGTTCAATATTTCTCCCACCGCCTTTTTGTAGGATGAACTCTTTCTCCAGAAAAGTGGCATGCCTACTGACAAAAACTTTTTGTTCAGTAGGGTGGTAGAACAGATATCCTATACTATCTTTAGGATATCCTATAAATAGATACTTATCTGCTCTAGCATCCAGTTTATGTCCAAAATTTTTTTTGACATAGGCTAGACATCTCCATATCTTAAGATACTTAAGATTGGGTTTCTTATCCCTCCATATCTCATATGGAGTGCTAGAAACAGATTTAGATGGTACTCTATTTAAGATATTAGCCATGGTTTCCAAGGCATATCCCCAAAAGGAAACAGGTAACTCTGTGAAGCACATCATGGACCGTACCATATCTAATAAGGTACGATTTCTCCTTTTAGCAATACCATTTAATTGTGGTGTGTAAGGAGGGGTCCATTCAGAAATAATCCCCTTTTCTTTAAGGTGATCGAGAAACTCGGTGGATAAGTATTCACCTCCTCGATCTGATCGAAGGATTTTAATACTTTTTTCCTGTTTGTTTCTCTACCATACTTTGATACTCTAAAAATTTATCAAAGGCTTCAGACTTATGTTTTATAAGATACACAAATCCATACCTTGAAAAATATCAGTAAACGTGATGAAATAAGAGTATCCACCCTTGGCCTGAGTTGTCATAGGCCCACATACATCTGTATGTATGAGTCCTAATAATTCAGATGTCCTTTCTCTATGTCCACTAAATGGAGTCTTGGTCATTTTACCCATGAGACATGATTCACAAGTTCCTAATGATTCATAATCATAAGGATTAATGAAATTTTCCTTGTATAACTTGCTAATCCTAGTCTCACTAATATGTCCAAGCCGACAGTGCCAGAGTAAAGTATTGTTTACATCATCTCTCTTTCGTTTGTTACTTACATGAAGTATATTGTCATTAGTAGATAGAGTTAAAAGACCATTGCAAAATATGCCACAACATATAATTTCATTAGAAAAGCTGATTGAGCAACCATTGCTCATTACATTCATAGTATAGCCTTGTCTAAGTAACAATGGTATAGAAATGATATTTCTAATGACCTTAGGCATATGTAACAATCTCTCAGCTCTAAGATCTTCCCCGAAGGTAACTTCAAGATATAAGTCCCTATGGCCTCTACTTGGATGGACTCTCCTCCAGCACTGTAGAGCTTGAAGTCTCCTTCCTTCAAAGCTCTAAGCCTCTGTAGCCCCTACAATGATTTACAGATATTATGACTACAGGCGGTATCCAATACCCAAGTATTTAAAATGGAAGAATCCAATGACAAAATAGTATGAACTTCTTTCATACCTTTTGGTGCATCCGATGCACCAGGCTTCACACCTGCACGGTAAGCCTTGCAGTTCCTCTTTCAATGACTCGGCTTGCCACAGTGAAAGCAGGTCATCTATCCGGAGGCCTTCTTTCCTTTCTTCTTCTTGATGCCTCTTTTTGGGTTCAATCTCCTCTTGGAACCCTTTCTACCGAACTTCTTCTTGTTGATCCCATCCATAAGAAGAAGTGGAGCCTTATTTTTCTTTAAATGGCTCTCTGCTATTTTTAACATATTCAACAACTCAGGCAAGGAAGTGTTAAGTTTGTTCATATGATAATTAAGAACAAACTGTGAAAATGACTCTGGGAGTGATTGCAGGATCAAATCCTGATTCAACTCCCCATCCATAACAAAATCCAATTGACCTAATCGAGTGATCAGGTCAATAACCATCAGTATGTGGTCTTGTATGGATGTACCTTCTGTTATTCTTGCATGGAACAACTGCTTAGATATCTCATATCTAGCAGTTCGACTATGTTCTCCATATAGCTCTTTTAGATTGAGCAGTATAGAGTTAGTGTCCATGCTATCATGTTGCCTCTGTAACTCATTGGTCATAGAGGCAAGTGTTACGGCCATAACAGTGACGTGGCGAGGCTCAGATACCGCCGAATGCGATTGAGCCACGTGGAGGTTTATCCGGCCGAGTCAGCGCCACGTCTTTAAGACCAGGTTCAGCAAGACCGCACCGCCCGACGACTTTCTAAGGCAAACTGCCCTCGCCGAGGTCGAGCTCGGGTCGGAGTTCCTCTACCACCTCGTTGGCGCTCAAACCCGGAGGGGGCCGCCCAAGTGAGGTCGGCCAAACCCAGGCGACCTCCTGCCACCTCGCCAGGTGTCCACCCAGGAGGGGTCCACCTGGGCCGAGGTCGGCCGATCCTTCGCTCCTTCGCCAGGTGGCCCCCGGAGACGGGCCCACCTCGGCCGAAGCCAGGCGACCTCCTGCCACCTCGCCAGGTGTCCACCCAGGAGGGTTCCACCTGGGCCGAGGTCGGCCGATCCTTCGCTGCTTCGCCAGGTGGCCCCCGGAGACGGGCCCACCTCGGCCGAAGCCAGGCGACCTCCTGCCACCTCGCCAGGTGTCCACCCAGGAGGGGTCCACTTGGGCCGAGGTCGACCGATCCTTCGCTCCTTCGCCAGGTGGCCCCCGGAGATGGGCCCACCTCGGCCGAAGCCAGGCGACCTCCTGCCACCTCGCCAGGTGTCCACCCAGGAGGGGTCCACCTGGGCCGAGGTCGGCCGATCCTTCGCTCCTTCGCCAGGTGGCCCCCGGAGACGGGCCCACCTCGATCGAAGCCAGGCGACCTCCTGCCACCTCGCCAGGTGTCCACCCGGGAGGGGTCCACCTGGGCCGAGGTCGGCCGATCCTTCGCTCCTTCGCCAGGTGGCCCCCGGAGACGGGCCCACCTCGGCCGAAGCCAGGCGACCTCCTGCCACCTCGCCAGGTGTCCACCCGGGAGGGGTCCACCTGGGCCGAGGTCGGCCGATCCTTCGCTTCTTCGCCAGGTGGCCCCCGGAGATGGGCCCACCTCGGTCGAAGCCAGGCGACCTCCTGCCACCTCTCCAGGTGTCCACCCGGGAGGGGTCCACCTGGGCCGAGGTCGGTCGATCCTTCGCTCCTTCGCCAGGTGGCCCCCGGAGATGGGCCCACCTCGGTCGAAGCCAGGCGACCTCCTGCCACCTCGCCAGGTGTCCATCCAAGAGGGGTCCACCTGGGCCGAGGTCGGCCGATCCTTCGCTCTTCGCCAGGTGGTCCCCGGAGATGGGTCCAACTCGACCGAGGTCAGGCCGCCCGTACGGAGAAGGTCACAGGGAAGGAGGCGCAGGCCCAGAGGCCATCCCTCGGGCCGTACGAATCCCAGATGGTGCCCCGTACGGAGGGCGGCGGCACGCGGAACACCATTTGCCTCGGCCCGATAAGTCCCACAGCCGAGAGGCACGATTCTGACAAGATAGGCCCCATAGACGGATGGCACCCATGCTTGGGAACGAGAGCGCTCTCACTGGGCCCGAAGTCTGACCGGTCGCCTTACCAGCGCCGCCGCCCCCCCTTTTTCTGTCTTTGCCTTTTCCCCGTTGGGTTCGGCGAACGAGGTCGGAAAGTTGCCTGGCCCACCTCGCCGAAAAGGGAAAAGAGAAAAAGACGGGGGAGGGGAGCCTCCCAGGAGGAGAAGACAAGTGCACGACGAAAGGAAATAAAGAGGGAGGAATCTGGGGACGACAAGGTAAGCAACAAGCCTGGGGACAAAGAAGAAGCAGTGGGAAAAGGCCTCGCTCCGAGAGTGAAACCAGAGATCCCGAGAGGGGATCACTTGGCGTGAGCTCGGCAGGGAGGCCCGGTCGAGGTTCTGGTCCCCGGAGCGACTCTCTCACCAGTAAACTCTCTAAGTCTGGAACCCTCTCGGGGGGACCGGTCTGGAGAGTCTGTTCCTTCTCGTCGCCTACTAACTTGACCGTCGGAGCTCCCTCGCCGGGATCCCCGGCCAGGGTCTCCTAACCCCTTCTTGCAGGTTCGCAGCAGCAGGAGAGGCTCCCTCGCCAAGCGGTCAGGAAGGATCCACGGACCGGAGCCACGGGCGCGGCGGCGAGAGCGGCAACAGATTGGCGCGCCAGGTAGGGGGGGCAGGACACCAAACCCAAGCGGGGGCCAGCTTTCTGCAGGTGTCGCGCTCTCTGACAATGGTGGTCACTCATGGCCGCGAGGCGTCCACCAGCCGCGTGGGGGAGGTTCACTCCCCTCCAGGGGCCCACAGCCTGGAGAGGGAGCTTCCAGCTCCCCCTCCTCTTCCACCACAGCCTACCCCAATGGACGGATCCCTTGCGGTCGTCATCCAACAGCTGCAGACCTTGACCTCGACGGTCCGGCAGCTTCAGCATCAGCAGCGGTCCCTAGCCACGCAGCCGCAGCCAGGGACCCCCGCGGCCCGAGCCGCGGGGCAGCGTGGGAGCCTGCGCTCCATCCAGGGCAGGCCATCCCATCCGAGGATTGTCTCCAACCCCCGGGGGAGCCACCAAGCTCCCGCAAAAAGAAACTACTCCGGTTCGGAGGATCACGAGAGTCGATCCCCGGCCGACGATGCCGAAACGGTGCATCGCAGCAAGCGACGCCAAGGCCTGACTTCGCGCCGAGACCGATCGGCGCCCCCTTCTCCAACAACCTCGATGGAAGACTCCACCGACGAAGCCATCAGGCGCCAGGCCAAGAGGCGCCTGGAGGAGCATGAGCGCAAGCTGGCGGAGTTCGCCCGCCGATTTGTCGACCTGCAGAACTCGTCGACAGACCCGGCGGGCTACGACTCCCACCCCCCTTTCTCTGAAGAAATCCAGGCGGAACCAATCCCAAAACAGTTCCGCATGCCGCAGGTGGATCCCTACGACGGGACCACCGATCCTCTGGACCATCTGGAGAGCTACAAAGCTCTCATGAGGGTCCAAGGGGCCACTGACGCTCTTCTGTGCATCGCCTTCCCGGCCACCCTCCGGAAGGTCGCTCGAGTCTGGTTCACCCGCCTCGAGCCCGGATCCATTTGCTCCTTCCATCAGCTGGAAGGAAAGTTCGTGGCACACTTCGACACTTGCCGAAAGGTGCCGAGAGAGGTGGACAGCCTCTTCTCCATCCGCCAACAGGACCAGGAGCTGCTCCGGGACTACATCACCCGGTTCAAGACCGCAGCCCTGGAAATCTACAGCCTGGACGAGCCCGTCGCCATGCTGGCTTTGAAGCGCGGGCTCAAGACGTCCCGCCTGACCTACTCCCTGGACAAGAAGCCGCCCGGGACGTACTCCGAGCTCCTCCTCCGCGCCCACAAGTACATCCGAGCGAAGGAGGCCGACCGCACCCATCGAGAGTTGGACGGGAAGACTCCGAAGAGGCCGCCCCCAAGAGATAACCCGGGAGCTCGGAACCCCGGGCCATCTACCGACCCTCGCCCGAATCCAAGGCCGAGGGGCGAGGCCACTCCCGAGCGGAGATACACCCCTCTCCTCGCACCTCGGACGAAAATCCTCATGGAAATCGAGGACGAGCGCTACCTCCATCGACCTCCTCCTCAGAACCCGAGAGCCGTTCGAGACAAATCGAAGTACTGCCAGTTCCACCGCGAGCATGGGCACGACACGGAGGAGTGTCGCAACCTGAAGCGGGAGATCGAGGAGCTGATTAGGAGGGGCTACCTCAGGAAGTTTGTCAAGAACGAGGCCCCCTCGGAGGGGCAGCCGCTCGCGACCTTACCACCCGTCCCTGTAATTGATAACCGCCCAACGGAGAAGCCCGTGGGCATGATCTCGCGCGGGGTCGGTCGAGCCGCGAAGAGAGCCAGGGAAGTCGGGAACCCGGAGAATGTAATCCCTCCCGAGGGGGGGGAGGGTAATGATAATGTAAACAATGATGCCGTGGTGGTCGAGATGACCATCGCGAAGCATCCTGTACATCAAATCATGGTGGATAGTGGAAGCTCGGCTGACGTACATTTTTACGATGCTTTCTCTCGGATGAACTTGTCCCCCGATCGGCTGAAACCGGTGCACACCCCCCTGGTAGGTTTTACAGGGGATTCCGTGGGAGTCGAGGGGGAGATCACTCTCCCAGTCACCGTCGGATCCCCACCCCGGCAGGTGACCGTCCTAATAACATTTACCGTCATCAGGCTTCCTTCGCTTTACAATGCCATTCTCGGGCATCCCGGGCTCAACCAACTGGATGCCACAATCTCCACGAGAAGGTTGTTGGTACAGTTCCCCACGCCTTCCGGGCTCGGGGAGATGAAGGGGACGACCCAGCCAGTCCCGCTCTGCCTCCAGACGGTCCCGAGCGCCCAGGGCACGGAGCTCACCCCCGGTATCGACGACCTCGACCTAAGGGAGAAGGAACCCAGGGGAGGGCCTGTAGAGCGCCTGCTGACCTTTCCCCTCGGTTCGGATCCCCTGAAGACGGTGCAGGTCGGGGCCCAGCTCCCTGAAGAAGAACGAACCCGCCTGCTGGAGTTCCTCCGTGCCAACGCTGACATGTTCGCCTGGTCAGCAGCCGACATGCCGGGCATCCCACCCGAGGTCATCGTGCACAGGCTAAACGTGGACCCAAATTGCCGCTCGGTCCACCAGAAGAAGAGAAGCTTCGCCATGGAAAGGCAGAAGGCGATCAACGAGGAAGTGGAGAAGCTCCTCGTCGCCGGTTTTGTGCGGGAGGTCCAATATCCCAGCTGGCTGGCAAACGTGGTCATGGTAAGAAAGAGTAGTGGTAAGTGAAGGATCTGTGTGGACTACACCGACCTCAACCGAGCTTGCCCAAAGGACAGCTTCCCTCTTCCAAAGATCGACCAGCTGGTCGACACCACCTCGGGGCACCGCCTCCTGTCGTTCATGGACGCCTTCTCCAGATACAACCAGATCCGAATGAGCCCGGAGGACGAAGAGCACACCGCCTTCATAACTGACCACGGAACTTTTTGCTATAGGATGATGCCATTCGGCCTCAAGAACGCGGGGGCGACGTACCAACACCTGATCAATAGAATTTTCAAAGACCAGATAGGCCGCAACATGCAGGTGTACGTGGACGACATGCTGGTAATGAGCAAACCCGATTCGGACCACGTGGCTGACTTGGCGGAGACGTTCGGCAACCTCCGACGCCATCAGATGAAGCTGAACCCGGCGAAGTGCGCCTTTGGTGTCTCCGCTGAAAAATTCCTAGGATTTATGGTGACCCAAAGAGGAATCGAGGCCAACCCGGAGAAGGTCCAGGCCATCCTGGATATGGAGCAGCCCGCCTCCAAGAAGCAAGTGCAGCAACTGACCGGCCGAGTTGCGGCCCTCAGCCATTTTATCTCCAGGTCGGCGGACCGCTGCCGTCCCTTCTGCATGGCGCTGAGAAAGATGAATGACTTTGCTTGGACCGAGGAATGCCAGCAGGCCTTCGAGGAGCTGAAGAAGATGCTTGCATCGCCATCGCTGCTGTCCAGGCCCGAGGAGGGAGAGGAGCTTATCCTCTACCTAGCGATTAACCCGGAAGCCGTCAGCTCAGTCTTGGTTCGAATCGATGGCCAGGGGGTCCAGCGGCCGGTGTACTATATCAGCAAGCTTCTCCGTGACGCGGAGCTCAGGTATTCTCGGCCCGAAAAACTCGTTTTTGCGCTAATAGTGTCTGCCCAGCGTCTCAGGACCTATTTCCAAGCGCACCCCATCGCTGTCCTGACGGATCAACCGCTGAAAGCGGTGCTTAGCCGACCCGATACTTCGGGATGATTGGCGAAGTGGGCACTAAAGCTCAGCGAGTTCAACATTACGTACAAGCCAAGGTCGGCCATGAAGGCACAGGTGCCGGCCGACTTCTTGGTCGAATGTGCAGGCTTGGGCAAGGAGCCCGAGGAAGGCCCCTCAGGCCGGACGATGGAGATAGGCACCAACGAGCCCGGAGAGGACGCCTGGATCCTCCATGTGGATGGAGCCTCAAACTCCGGTGGGAGCGGGGCTGGGCTCATCCTTGCCAACAGCGACGGGGTCATCGCCGAATGCGCACTCCGTTTCCAATTCCCCGCGACAAATAACCAGGCGGAGTACGAAGCGCTCCTCGCCGGACTGAGAGTCTCCCGCGAGCTGGGCGTAACCAACCTCAAGGCTTTCACTGATTCCCAGCTCGTGGCAGGACAGGTATCCGGGGAGTACATCGCACATGACCCCCAAATGGCAAAATACCTGGAGCTTGTCAAGGAGGGCATGTCCAGGTTCCGACGCTTCAACATCTTCCATATCCCCCGCAGGGAGAATGCCCGCACGGATGCTCTCTCCCGAGTAGCGACCCTGCCAGACACGATGCTGGGATGCGCTCATGTGGAGCGCCTTGAGATCCCAAGCCTCGAGGCACCGGTGGAGGTCCATCAAGTCAGCCATGAACCCAGCTGGGTAGACAAGTACGCTGCATACATCACCAGTGGCACCCTGCCGGAGGACCGTGAGGCGGCTCGCCTCATCAGGAAGAAGGCCGTGCGGTTCGTCCTGATGGACGGGCAGTTGTATCGAAGATCCTACTCCTACCCCCTCCTCAAGTGCGTAGGACCCGCGGAAGCCAAGCTTGTGCTCTAGGAGATTCACGAAGGCGTCTGCGGGAACCACGTGGGGGGCAGGGCATTGGCGTACAAGGCCCTCCGTTAGGGCTACTTCTGGGAGACAATGAAGGAAGACGCCGCTGACTTCGTGAAGAAGTGCGACCGGTGCCAGCGTCACGCCACGGTGCAACGGCAGCCCTCCAACCCAATCTCCCAGCTCTCAGCCCCCTGGCCATTCGCCCAGTGGGGGATGGACCTCCTCGGCCCATTCCCGCCGGCGTCTGGACAGCGGAAGTTCTTGATAGTGGCCATCGACTATTTCACAAAGTGGGTCGAGGCCGAACCCTTGGCAAGGATCACCGAAGCAAACGTCGCCAAGTTCTTTTGGAAGTCCATCGTCTGCCGCTTCGGCCTCCCCCACACCGTGGTCACTGACAACGGGCGCCAATTCGACTGCCGGGAGTTCGAAGAATTCTGCAGCGACCTCGGCATCAGGCATTGCTTTACCTCGGTGGTGCACCCCCAGACCAATGGGGAGGCCGAAGTCATGAACAGGACCATTCTTCAGGGCCTCCGCACGTGGCTGGACCAGGCCAAGGGCAGGTGGGCCGACGAGCTCCCCAGCATCCTTTGGGCATAGCACACCACCCCGAGGACGGCTACCGATGAAACCCCGTTCAACCTCATCTTCGGAGCCGAGGCAGTCATCCCGGTCGAGCTCAGCCTACCCACACTGCGTGTGGAGCAATATGACGAGACAGAAAACCCATCCAGGATGATGCTCAACCTTGACCTTCTCGAGAAAATGAGGGACAAGGCCCGAGTTCGAATGGTGGCGTATAGGCAACGTGTGGCCAGGTATTACAACTCCCGAGTGCGGCCGAAGGTTTTTCGTCCCGGAGATTTGGTCCTCCGGCGTGCTGAAGCTTCCCAGCCATGGAAATGCGGCAAGCTCTCACCCAACTGGGAAGGCCCATACCGGGTGGCAGAAGCCCTCCCTCATGGCGCATACTACTTGGAGGAGTTGGGAGGTGCCAGGTTCCCCCGGACGTGGAACGCCTCGAACCTAAGGATGTACTATCAGTAATGTATGGTTCCTTGCTCTTGTAATAAAGTGCCCCCACTTCAAACGCTCCCTTCTCCCTTCGATGAGAAAGCCTGCGGCATCGGGGTTCAGTCCGGAGATCCTGGGCTTCGGCCTGGAAGGCGGCACCGAACCCAGTTCGGCCATGCAAGCCCGGAGAACAGCTCGGCAAGCCGCGCAAGGCTTGAGAAAGCCTGCGGCCCCGGGGTTCAGTCCGGAGATCCTGGGCTTCGGCCTGGAAGGCGGCACCGAACCCAGTTCGGCCATGCAAGCCCGGAGAATAGCTCGGCAAGCCGCGCAAAGCTTGAGAAAGCCTGCGGCCCCGGGGTTCAGTCCGGAGATCCTGGGCTTCGGCCTGGAAGGTGGCACCGAACCCAGTTCGTCCACGCAAGCCTGGAGAACAGCTCGGCAAGCCGCGCAAGGCTTGAGAAAGCCTGCGGCCCCGGGGTTCAGTCCGGAGATCCTGGGCTTCGGTCTGGAAGGTGGCACCGAACCCAGTTCGGCCATGCAAGCCCGGAGAGCAGCTCGGCAAGCCGTGCAAGGCTTGAGAAAGCCTGCGGCCCCGGGGTTCAGTCCGGAGGTCCCGGGCTTCGGCCTGGAAGGCGGGGCAGAAACCATGTCGCCCGCGCGAGTATGAAGGCGATCCCAAAGACGGACCCGCTTGAAGCCTACTCTGCCGCCACGCGACCCGGGAGGCCCCAACCTTCGGTTTGAGCAATGGAAGACCGGGCCTGCGATCGTTTCAGCATTCCATGCCAACATCTCAAAAAAAAAAAAAAAAAAAAAAAAAAAAAAAAAAAAAAAGGAAGAGAGGGGAGATGGGATGAACTCGAGGTTTGGTCAAAGAAAACTTTCATTGATTCAAGCAACCAGTACAAGCCGGGAGTCCCGACAGGCCGGGAGTCCCCAAAAGAAGAAGAAGAAAAAGAGAAAACACGACTACAACTACGAAGCGGGCGAGAAGACAGTGGGCTCATTGTGGTGTGGCGTCGGAGCCCTCTGCCGGGGGCGCTGGCGCTGCTTCCTCGACTTCTGCGGTGGCCGGCTCTTCAGGCAGCTCCGGAGCCACGGCTTCGCTGGCCGACGGGGCCGCAGGAGTGGCGTCGGCCGCACTGGAGGCCTTGCTCTCGACTCCTTGCCTCCTGCCTCCGAGCACCACCCCGCTGAGGTCGAGCTCAGGGAAGAAGGCCCCCACCTTCTCCCGGCACATCCGGAACCCCTTCAGGAAGGAGTCCACGGTGGCCTCCCGGACCTCCGACGTGTACTCGTCGGAAGCCCGGAATTTCGGAATGGCCTCCTGCGCCTCCCGCTTCGCGGCCTCTAGGAGTCCGTTGATGTACGCACTCCGGTCCTTCGCCGCGCTCGCATCTCGCCGAGCCTCCTCCAGCTGGCGCTCCAGCCACTGGGAGTGGGCCTGCAGGCGAGCTTTCTCCGCCGCGTCCTCCTTCGTACGACGCTGGTAGGAGATCCTCTCTTCCGACAAGGAAGCCTCCAGCTCCTTGTTCCGCCCCTCAGAATGCGCCAGGTCGGACTGGAGGGCTTGGTTGCTGGCTCACAGCTCGACCCCCTTCTCCATGAGGTCCTTGATATCGGCCGCGAGCTTGCCGAGCTTCTTCTCCTTCTCGGCGTCCCTTTTTGCATTCCCTACGAGGAAGTTCCTCAGTAGGAGAACGTCATTCCCGATCTGCACCAGCAAGCACAAACCAGGTCAGGAGAAAAGGAGACTAGGTCTCAAAAAAACAGAGAAAAAGGCGCTCGGGCTTACCGTGAAGAGCTGCGGGAGAATCCCGAGCAAGGCATCCGCATAATCCCGGCCGCCCCGAGCTCGGCAGTCCCGGGCGGTGGAGGCGTACTCCATGATCTTTTCCGCGAGCCCTTTGTCGCGGATGACTGAACACCGGTGGGTGATCACCGGTGGCGGAGCTGTCAGGTCGGCTCCTGCGGTGGCTGCTCCCTCTTCTGAGGTCGCGGTCGACGGGCCGGCGGTGGCCACAGGCTGCGCCGTCGAGGCAGCGGCGACGACGGGACCGGTGCTGGACGGAGCTTCGGACAGTGGAGCTCCCTCAACTGCGGCGCCACCGGGTCGGGCAGCCGAGGCATCAACGGCCCCGCCCTGAGGCAACCTGGGCGGGGGAATGGCGGCCATCGGGCTAGGTGCGGTCGCCGGCGTGATCTCCCAGCCAGCCTCGGTACGAGCCCTCTTGGCCGCAGGCTCTTCTACCTCGGGGACATCTCTCTGGGCTGCGCCCTCGAGGAGGCTCTCCAGTGAAAACTTCATTCCTGCAATACAAAAGAACAGAAGGTCAGCCGGCTCGGTCATGAAGAAAAAGGGGGCAGGAGTCAAAGTAGGGCCGAATCTTACCCGTCTCGCGGACGGGACTGATCCCGGCCTCAAAAAGATTCTGCTCCGAAAGCAGAACATCGAGTGCCGGGACCACATCGCTCAGGAGCTGGGAATAGGCCTCCTGGTCCGCCGACTCGACCCGAGAGTTCCGGTTCGGAGACCGGTCCGGTTCACTCCAGGCCCAGTCGACATCTTCGACTGAGGCGAAGAAAAACCGGCTCTTCCAGCCCTTGATCGAGGAAGGGAGGTCGAACCGGAGACACCTGGGCCGGGGTGAAATGTACCACCAGCCGTCATCGGTGGAGCACTTCTTCAGGGTGAACATGGCCCTGAAGAGGGAGAAACGGCTAACGAACCCGTGGAAGTGACAAAAGACTATAAAAGAGAAAATGACCCGGATGGCATTGGGAGCCAGCTGGGCCGGGACAAGCCGGAAGTGGCTGAGAAAAGAAAGGAAGAAGGGATGCAGAGGAAACCGAAGACCCCCAAGGAGAAAGTCTTCGTAGAAGGCTATGCGGCCGGGGCCACTCATGGTGACGCGCTCCCCGGACCGTGGAACAGACAGACGAATTGACCCCGGGATACCATAGGCATCCCGGAGCAGAGAAAGATCGCCTTCGGTCATGGTGGAGGCATGACCGGAGGGACTAGCAGGAAGAAAAGGCGGAGCAGGAAGAGAACGAAGGGGCACGGCAGGAGCAACCGGAGGAGACCGGATCCTCCTAGGGATGCCAATGGTGACACCCCCGGGTTGTAGACGCCGGCGGATCTCCTCCGGGATCGTCTCCTCATCTGAGGAGGAAGAAGATGGAGTCCTCGACCGGGATGGACCGTCCTCGTCCGGATTGGAAGAGACATGGCGACGGCGCGCCATGGAAAAGTTTGCTACTCCCAGGAATGGATCAAGAGATGGTTCGGGAAGTAGCCTAGGACATGTGATTGCAATAATTAAGGTTTGTTCTCTAAGCAAATAATGATCCACTTTCTCAAGAACTGGATTAGAGAATGATTCATGGAAGGGCCTATGGATGATGACCTCAAGACTTGAAATTTGACCTATGGGTGTGGAAAGGTATACTCTATAGAAGGGTAGGTCAGTCATGCAAAGGAAGGGGTCTGGGGCCATAAGGAGGACTTCTACAGGACTGGGTGAATCAATCCGCTCAAGACAAGGATGTTCAACTGAGATTACGGGAGAGACCTTAGTGGCTGGGCATGGGACAAGGTCCAATTGTAAGAGGCTTGATTCAGTCATCCTAAGGAGAGGATCTACCATAGGGTGGGCAAACTTAAACAGTTCAGTGCAAAGATCTTCAATTGGTACTTGGAAAATGACTGTCATTAGAGGGTACGAACTAATAGCTCGGGCTAACACTATGAGTTCTTCCTGGGGGTATTTGACTAAAGGAACCTGGTTCTCACAAATCTCTTAAATTTCTGAACTAGGTCCTATCAGTTGGTTGCTTTCCAAGGTCTCCTCAGGTAAGGAACCAATAGTATCAATGTCACATTCTTCAAGTTCTTCCCCCTCACATTCATCAACTAGACTCAAGCCAGCATCATATACTTCCTCGATGCCATCTTCAATGGGTTTCGGGTCAGTGGTAATCGGGTCAACTGATTCTAGGCTTGTCATACCTAACCGTTCTTCCTCATTGGTAGGCTTGGGTTCTCCCTCATTAATGTCATCCTTAGGATTCTTACCACTTAGCTGTGCACAAGCCAGTCCTATGCATGGGCACTGACTAGATTTATGGCCTCTTTCTCCACAAAACAAACATTCTTGAGATATAGGAACCTGGGTCACACTGGGTTTCAAGCTAGTAGAGACCTTACTTGGGCATGGGTATGGATCTAAATGGTTTGATCTAGAAGACTTGGGTTGTTGAGTGACTAGTCTAGAATATTGTAAGGACCTCTCATAGACACGATCCACACTATAGATATCATGGTTAGGCTTCGTAAGGTTATGCTCGGGATCATGGTATAAGGTCCTCCTAGGTTCCTGGCATGGGTGAGGTTGGGGCCTATTAAATTTTGGATCAGGGGTCCAATTTTGATGTCTACGTTTCTCAAGTACTTGGACTCGATCCCTAAACTGGGAAAAACCCTCATTCATGTCCTGACTCAATTTGGTCATACTTTCGGTAAGATTTCTAACCATGGCCTCTAAATCTGGTTGGGTTTGACTAGGTTGGTAGGGTACTCCATTCCGGGTAGACATGATGAAGCAAGCAAGCACACAGAATGTGACTAGACTAAAGCGACTACTGGCTCACTAGACCTAGAGTCCAAACTAGATACCCAATCAGAGTGGCAAGCTAGCCTGTAGTAACTCAGGACTCAGCCAGGCAGGTGTAAGGGGAGTGTTAGGTCCCTAAATGCCAATCCTAGACACCAATCAGAGATTGGCCAGGTAGGCGGACCAGTACACAAGCCCTTCGGGATGGAATCCCTGAACCACCGTTCTAGACACTGAGTACAAAGCACACACAGAGTAACCAGACAAACTGACTCAACACTAGCCTTGACCCGACTTGTTGATGTCCCTAGCCCACTAGGGCAAATTAGGTCTAATTAATTTTAAGATTAAAGGCTTAGGTTCGAATGAGTGGGTGGTGGTTTTGGGCTAAGGAGAGGTTATCAACTCCTCCCCTTATCTTAGATGCTCAAATGCCCTTAAGATGAATTAAGAGATGAACACTCAAAAATAATTGAATTGCAGAAACACAAAAACAGAGTTGCAGTGATTTAATTCTCAGAAATCTCTCAGAAACCAATAAATCACAGGAAAATTAGGAAAAATAGCTTCAATTATACTGGTTTCATCAAAACAAAGATCACCAAATTTTAAGTTACCTTCACTGAGAAATAATTCTTGCAATAGGGCAATTACGGGCTGAAAATAGAGTACTTCCCCGTTTACAATTCCTGCTACGAAGTTGTAACCCAACGGATCCCCTACACGCCCTAGGAACACCCCGTGGAATGGGAAGAGGAGGTTTGCACCTCGCTTCGTTCCTAGGACCGGACGTCCTGGGGAGTCTACTTCGAGCAGACAAAGTAAAAAGAGAGAGACTAAAACAAGCAATCAAAACAGAAACCCTAGACAGGGCTCTGATACCAAAATTGATGCAGAGCAAAAGCTCTGATACCAAAAATGATGCAGAACAAAGAACAAAGAAATGTATGCGGAAGTAAAATTAAGATTAACTTTTTTTTTTTTTTTATATTTCAGAAATTGGCTTCGACTCAAAGTAAAGTTAAACTAAGTTGATGGAAACTAGGTAAGGATTGAAAGCACAATTTAGAAGAAGCTAAATTATCAAAGTAGTTCAGAAGTAACGGATCGCTGGGGGCTGAGAAACTCCCAGACCTAGGGTTTCGCTCTGAACTTTCAACAGGACAGAAATAAAGAGAAGAGACGGTTTACCAACCAGACAGTGATCTTCACAGAATTTGGGTGGAAGAACTCTCTCGAGCAGATTGTTGGATCCTCGGAGTCGGCAATCTTCGCAATGGATCCTCCAATACTGGTCTCGTGGCTGGGTCGGCTTCTCCTGAACTCAAGATCTGGGAAGAAGAAAAACAAGTGATGGATTCAGAGACTCAGGGAAGGATTTACCAGTTCAAAGAACTTGAAGGCTGATGTCGCTGAGAGCCGGATTCTCTTGAAGGCTGATTCGACTCCCTCTGGAAAGAGCTTTGGATCTGAAGTACCCAGACTGTAGCTGGATGCTGGTGGTCGGCCTGGACTTGGAGAGAGAGGCCGTGGGAGGTGGGATAGGCTAGGGTTTGGTGGATTGAAGTGGATGATGGGCGGCTAGGGTTTTGGAGTAGAAGTGGCTAACCTAGGGTTTGGGGTTTGGAGATCTCACACCTCCTCAAGGTTCCTGGGGAACCCGGATTTACTCCCTCACGGAGCTCAACACCTGGATGCAAGTGCGGAAGAGAGAAAACACAGAGTTTGCTCACAAAAAAAAGTTGGTTTCATTCATCTCATTCTTTTCAAACTTACATGGGGATTTAATTTATAGGCTATTACAAGAGAGTAGGGTTTTACATCTTCCCATGTGGGACAAAAGGAGGGGATCTTCAAATTAGGATATCAATCCCTACTCATATGGCTGGCCAATTAATTCCAAAGTTGATTGAAGCTTCAAAAAGGAAAGTGGGTGGCGCCTCCTTGTCTTGACCTCCAAGAAAATATTTTTTTCCTTCTATGCTTGGCCTTATCTAGAAGTGTTTGGGTGCCTCTTAACCTTGCCCTCCAAGAGAAAATTTGTTGCCTTTTATATCTGGCTTTAGTTGGAATGATTAGGGCACCTCCTAACCTTGCTTTTCAAGAGAAATCTCCTTCCTTCCATGGCTCAACCCTTTTTGGATACCTCCTTTTCTTTCTCCCCAAGTTATGGTTCCTTCTAACTTTGTTTTGAGTATTTCTGGCAGGTAATGGGCACCTCCTTGAATTCCTCTCCAAGAGAATTTCTTCCCTTTTATAGTTTGGTTCTTTTGGGAAGTCTTGGGCCGCCCCCTTGATTTGTGGACCCCTGGTGGATTTCTCCTCAATTGGCGCATGAAAGAGGGGAGCTGCTATCTGTGGTGTGGGGACCAAAGCCTGCTGGATGGAGATGTGGCGCCCCCTGGACTCAGGCGTATGGCTGGGAGTGTGGCGCCCACTTGCTTAGCCTTGGAAGAAAATGTAACACCCCAGGTTGAAACCCTAGTCCACTACTGAGTCAACATGACTCAATAAAATAAAATGCAAGTAATATAGACTCAAGCTAAAGTTGAGTTGATCCAGTCAACCCTTATTACAAGCCAAAAAACCCTAATTCTTCGGGCAAGGTTAATCAGAGATCCAGATGGAGCTCTGAAGTCTTCTTCTGAGTCTGGTGCCCGCACCAAGACGGGCCCACCTCGGCCGAAGCCAGGCGACCTCCTGCCACCTCGCCAGGTGTCCACCCAAGAGGGGTCCACCTGGGCCGAGGTCGGTCGATCCTTCGCTCCTTCGCCAGGTGGCCCCCGGAGACGGGCCCACCTCGGCCGAAGCCAGGCGACCTCCTGCCACCTCGCCAGGTGTCCACCCAGGAGGGGTCCACCTGGGCCGAGGTCAGCCGATCCTTCGCTCCTTCGCCAGGTGGCCCCCGGAGACGGGCCTACCTCGGCCGAAGCCAGGCGACCTCCTGCCACCTCGCCAGGTGTCCACCCGGGAGGGGTCCACCTGGGCCGAGGTCGGCCGATCCTTCGCTCCTTCGCTAGGTGGCCCCCGGAGACGGGCCCACCTCGGCCGAAGCCAGGCGACCTCCTGCCACCTCGCCAGGTGTCCACCCGGGAGGGGTCCACCTGGGCCGAGGTCGGCCGATCCTTCGCTCCTTCGCCAGGTGGCCCCCGGAGACGGGCCCACCTCGGCCGAAGCCAGGCGACCTCCTGCCACCTCGCCAGGTGTCCACCCGGGAGGGTTCCACCTGGGCCGAGGTCGGCCGATCCTTCGCTCCTTCGCCAGGTGGCCCCCGGAGACGGGCCCACCTCGGCCGAAGCCAGGCGACCTCCTGCCACCTCGCCAGGTGTCCACCTAGGAGGGGTCCACCTGGGCCGAGGTCGGCCGATCCTTCGCTCTTCGCCAGGTGGCCCCCGGAGACGGGTCCAACTCAGCCGAGGTCAGGCCGCTCGTACGGAGAAGGTCACAGGGAAGGAGGCGTAGGCCCAGAGGCCATCCCTCGGGCCGTACGAATCCCAGACGGTGCCCCGTACGGAGGGCGGCGGCACGCGGAACACCATTTGCCTCGGCCCGATAAGTCCCACAGCCGAGAGGCACGATTCTGACAAGACAGGCCCCATAGACGGATGGCGCCCACGCTTGGGAAAGAGAGCGCTCTCACTGGGCCCGAAGTCTGACCGGCCGCCTTACCAGCGCCGCCCCCCCCCTTTTTCTGTCTTTGCCTTTTCCCCGTTGGGTTCGGCGAACGAGGTCGGAAAGTTGCCTGGCCCACCTCGCCGAAAAGGAAAAAGAGAAAAAGACGGGGGAGGGGAGCCTCCCAGGAGGAGAAGACAAGTGCACGACGAAAGGAGATAAAGAGGGAGGAATCTGGGGACGACAAGGTAAGCAACAAGCCTGGGACAAAGAAGAAGCAGTGGAAAAAGGCCTCGCTCCGAGAGTGAAACCAGAGATCCCGAGAGGGGATCACTTGGCGTGAGCTCGGCAGGGAGGCCCGGCCGAGGTTCTGGTCCCCGGAGCGACTCTCTCACCAGTAAACTCTCTAAGTCTGGAACCCTCTCGGGGGACCGGTCTGGAGAGTCTGTTCCTTCTCGTCGCCTACTGACTTGACCGTCGGAGCTCCCTCGCCGGGATCCCCGGCCAGGGTCTCCTAACCCCTTCTTGCAGGTTCGCAGCAGCCGGAGAGGCTCCCTCGCCAGGCGGTCAGGAAGGATCCACGGACCGGAGCCACGGGCGCGGCGGCGAGAGCGGCAACTGCAAGCATGATACATTTGACAGTGAGTGAGTCATTTTGCCACATCTTGTATGTGGTCTTTTCCTCTTGCGAGGCATCTTCCCCTAAAGGTTCCAAGGTAGGGGTATCAAGAATGTAAGAAAGTTTTTCCTGGCTGAGTACTATCTTTAGGTTTCTCAATCAGTCAACATAGTTCGGTCCAGTCAATTTATTGGCATCAAGTATACTACGGAGTGAGAGTGAAGAGGCCATTTAATCTACATTAACAAGGAACATAACATAATCAAACAACCAATGTTAACAAAACATAATTAAATTAGAACTTTAACTTAATTATGTCTTCCACTATTTTATCAAGCATCATAACCCTCTATATGATGATCAAGAAACCCTAATTGGTTTTCTTAGTGGGGTTGAGATCCTAATTCCTTATAAAGACCTTGTGTGTTCACAACAAATCTTATATAAGTTCAAAGTAGGAAAACTCCTTCCAATTATAACTCATACAATTCTCAACATATCATGGCCTCTAAAATATTAATAGCCTTGTGTATGCACGACAAACTATAATATTTTTAGTTAAGTAAGACCCTTCATTCCTTTATAGTCATGATTGTAATAATAATACCCTTGTGTGTACACAACAAAGTATTATATTAAATCATGCCATAAGCATCAAATGCACCAGGCCAAAATTGTGTTAGTCACCATAATAGGCCTTGTGTGTACACAACAAACCTAATACGGATCATAACATAACAATGACCTAGCATGAAGGAAGGCCTAATGTAGTGAATATTACACTAAGCATATCAATCAAGAATTAAGTTAATCTTATCGGCCAGGTAAGTGGGAGAGTAGTGGGAGTCCCCCCGTTGCTTTCCTAAACACCAATAAAAATTGGCCAGGTCAGTCAACGGAACCAATTAAAAACCACGTTCTCTTTACCGATCATGAACCACTTTTTCTAGACACCGAATGATCAACTAATCATCTTGATTATTTTTCTTTTGGTATATGACACTACAACTTAATATAATTTAAAAGAGGGCTTTATTATTAAAATAAGCACATTCTACATATCATGCTATAACTAAGCAAATATGTGCCAAGTGTGTTATCATTCTAGGACAACCATTTATCATATAATGGATCCATCATTATGCCAGGGCAACCTAATATTAGAATGATAACTTGAAAGATAATCATATCTCTATGTCAATTAGGGTTTGAGTGAAAACCCTAACCAGTGACACTACAACAAACATAATCTACATCACATGTAAATTATCTACATATGCATATAAAATGTAACTTTAAACTTTTGTAGAGTCCTACAAAATTGGGCAACCTCAATTTTTGTAGAGTCCTACCAAAATGGGCAACTTCAATTCTGTATGATTTAGCCCTAATAAGGTGGCTCTGATACCACTGATGGGGTTTGGTGACCAGGGCGGAAGCATGGATTTCAAAAATTTATTATAAAACCACTACCAAACCCTTAACCCAAGACCTCCTTACTAGGAATTAAAATATATAAACATGCATATATGATATAAACTAGAGTTTAGGCACCAACCTGAACCGCTAGTATCCAATCCGATGAAGAAAACCCTGATTCATCCTTCTTCTCCACCAGGCGCCCAAACATTTGCCCTCCAACGGTGATCCACACGGGGCTTGACCAAGACACCAGCACCTTCTAAGAACTTGGTTCCACCAACTAGACTTTCAAACTTAAGCCTAATAGGATTTGGGCAAATTCCAATCCAATTGGACTAACTCTTCTTTGAAACAACCTTTCTACCCCTTCCCTTCTTCTTCCTCTTCTTCTCTTATTTACTTTTCCCTAATTCCTCTCCTGATTTAAACACTCCTAGGCCTTCTAAAGACCTTGTCCTAAAAGGGCTAGAGTGTTTAGGACAAGAGGATAGGATGTAATAAAAATAAGAAAGAAAGAAGTCTTCGGGATCAATCCTTTTTAACACCCCGAGAGGCTACGCTATTTATAGCGCACCAAGGGGCTTCTGAGATATCCATTCATGCCAAAAAGATACGTTACTTGGTTTAAAACATGCAAATCTTTGATTTGAAATAAATATGAGAAGAGTAAAATAGAAGGACACTTGAATGAAACATTATGATGTTTTAATCAAGTGTCGCTTCCTTTCATTCTTCCAAGCATCAAAATCAAATGGCCGGCCTCTTTGGTATTTAAAATTGAAACACCACATCAAATGGGACGCCATCCAGAAGAGTCACATGCCATCTGGACTCAAAAGTGCATAGAATAAACTCAAGTATCATGTTGCTTCATTTTTAGCGCCAAGAGTCCCAAGGGGCATGGACTCTTCTTCTTTTGGCGTGAAGATGTATCCAAAGCGGCGTGGAAGACTCCAAGAGGCGTGAAAGTGTGTTTGACTTGGTCCTCTGCTTATGCAGAAGGACTCTTGGCCAGGGGGTGCCTCTGGATTATTTTTCTCATGCAATTTCTACATAGAAAACATGTTGGCGCCCAAGAGTCCCACTTTAGTCCAAACATTTCACATGCCCAACTTAGCCCAATTGCTAAATGGATAATCTCAGGTTAATTAATCGAAATTGGCTGACTTAAACCTTGGTCTTCTAGCCAAGGACTGATCCAACACTTGAGCCAAATTTAATTTGACTTTAATTAAGCCAAATTAGCCCAAATCGGAACCTGATTCGAAATCGATTCGAATCTAGGTGCTAGGGTTTGCAACACATGCTAGCATGTTCACCTGCAAACATGGTTTAATCCAATTAAACCCTTGATCAGAACCCTTTGTCTATGACCCATTGGGTTCCACATCTAGCCAGCAGTGAGTTCGGGTGTAACTTGACCTGATTCGATTGGATCACATCCAAACCGATTTAGGTCAAGTCAAGCTAGCCCGACTAGGTCAATTAGAATCCAATTCTAATTAACTGATTGAATTACCATAATTCAATCAAATCCCCACAAGACAAGATTGACGTCTAGCAACGTATCATGCATACCCGGAAGATATGGAATTTTGGTGGAATTACCAAAATACCCTTCAGTGGTGAGTTACCAAGCAATTCAGTCCTTCGATCAACTTGCATCCTGAATATGACTATGGATATGGATACTTGTCAAATCCAATTTCATATTCATTCCTAGATCAATCTGATAATGATGATTCATTAATGAACCATTAGAAACTATTTCTAATGTTCATACTTTGATCAAAGATTTCTCGAATCTTTATTTGATCGAAATCAGCTAGATGCGATTCCCTCTTACTAGGATTGATCGATTCCTTTTTGACCTACTCACAACCTCCATATGCAATCCACCATGCCCAGTATCACCCCATGCATGACTCAGTGTCATGATTGAGTGTGAACCAATGTATGGATTCATGCATACAAGGTACCATGGCAGTCTCAGGTCAAAGGACCACATGCACTACTCCCACTATGAGAACTATCTATTGACAAACAGATAAGGTTCCATTAGATATTCTCAAGCTGGATCCATTCAGTGAACTCATTCTCTAATGAGCACCCACATCCTAGTATTAGTGTCAAACATAAGTGACTGTGAGATCAGTCACCCTCTTCACCAAGTATATATAGGATGTGCTGTTCTTGCCGGAAACATTGATCCCCTACTCAACGTCCCATCGACCAGGAATATTTTAGATTAGGGTTTTAAGGCTTTAGGCCTCACTGGTATGATCTCATCATAACCCTAGAACCATAGCCCTAATCTATGGGGTTCATCATATAATAATAAAATGATTAAGACACATCGTATGATGAAAATAAAATGCCTTTATTAATTGATAATGTCAATACATTGGTTTGGGATACAAAGGAAAATCCCATCGAAATACAACATTTCGATTGGCCTTTAGGACATAATCCTTTCAGAGTGATGGCCTCTCTGCGATGGATCTTGTCGACCCTTCATACCGATTGAAGGTACACATCTCATTAATTGCTAGGCGAGCCAGAAGATGCCATGTGCCAGTGCCGGATGACCCACGTGCCTTGTTCTTAGAGGATTTGCATCAACCCAGGAGAAGCATTTATGGCCACCATCAGAAAGCCGAAGTGCCACGAAATCCTCCATCAATGCAAAGGCATGGTCTTCAAAGCATAGGTGCACAGAGATGTCGGTGACATAAAGGATGCCCCAGTCCATGTCAACATGATCATTACTCTCCATGCCTCGAGCACCGTATCATCTTCTGGGCTTGAGTGGGGGGCAACTGATACAGCTGTATCCGCTGACATGGAGTCCATCTAGAAACTATTTATCAACCAGTAGATGGAGGTGCCACCTAAGCCTGGCACCTGAATAAGGAGCCGAAGTGAGTCCCCTGTCAAGGTCATCTCCCGATCAAGGTCGAGCTCAAGCTACCACTAAACGAAAGAAGGGAGGCAGCAGAGATTCAAATCATGGCGGCAAAGAGAGTTGCCTTCATCGAGACCCTACCACTGAGACAGTACAACTGATAGGTGGCAGCCCACCACCTAAGGCCTATAGAGGGGGGTGCCTCGCTGGAGCACTAGGCCCCCCAGGGCCCAATTTACATCAATCAGGAAGAAACATCCCCTTCAAGGTGCGGTGCTCCCCAGTCTACCGTCTGCACCACCTACAAGTGGAAGGCCATGCCAGCAGATTCAAATCCTGGGGTGGCCACCCGCAGCAATGCTTTGCCAGGTTTCCCGAAATGTGGTGACCAACCAAAACATCAGAGCCAAGAACATAACTCCCCACCTCAAAGGGGAAAACGGGAGCTCACATGCAGTTCCCGCATGCTACCAGATGTTACCCTTTAGGACTCCCCCAAAAGGAGAACATCTGGAAAGCAAGCAGGAGGTCACACACGGCCTCTCCATAATAAATAAAAAGGGGCCTCCGAACAAAAGGAGAGAAGGAGAGGCAAAAACCAGCAAGGGGTACGAGTGGTAAAGGTTTGGCACACAGAAGGGAGAGAGTAAGCCAGATGCAATGCTCTAGGGCTACCAAGGAATTCGTCGAAAGAATCCCACGGACACAGCCAACCTTACTCCAGCCCTCCCCTGCTAATGCCCTACACTTATTTTCTTTACTCAAAAACATGGCTCCTGAATGTGAAAACCTCACCGGGATCCATGAAGGGGGATCTGTTTTCCTGGATCGCCCACTGACTTGATCATCGGAGTACCCCCGCCGGAATCCCCGGCCCAGGTCTCTTTTTTTTTTACAGGGGTTTGGGAACGCGCACAGGATCCCAGGTAAGGGGGGTGACACCCGACACCGCGCCGAAGCTACAAGCCATGACGGTCTAGGCGGCAACAGACAAGATAGATGTTGCCATGCCTATTTCCAATAAATCTCACTCCATTATCATTAGGACTAGCTACCATGCAAAGTGATGACTCGAAAACAACTTTAAAACCTTTATCACAAAATTGACTAATGCAAAGCAAATTATATTTCAAACCTTCAACTAATAAAACATTATCTATACAAGTAGAAGGGGAGATGTAAACTTTACCAATACCAATAATTTTTTCCTTTGCTATTATCACCGAAAGTTACATTCCCTCCATTCAGTGCCTTAAGAGAAGTAAATTGCTTCACATCTCTGGTCATGTATCTTGAGCAACCACTATCAAGATACCACAATTTTTTCTTTTTTTTGGTTGCAAAATACACCTGCAAAATAAATTAAGTTTTGATTTTAGGTACCCAAGTTATCTTGGATCCTTTAGGGTTAGTAACAAGAGTGGTTCCTATTGGAACCCAAACCTTCTTAGAATTATTTAGCTTCCTGAGGTCACATTGATATGCTTTATAACCTAATTTTCTACAAAAATGATAAATAATGCTAGATGATGTAGGTAAAAAAAAGTTTTTGAAATATTTTTGCTATTTTTATGGTTTAAAACCCAAACCATTCTTGTTGAAAATAGCTTTTTGATTGTTCAACAAAAGATTTAGCTTTTCAAAACTAAAAGTAAATTTTTCAACAAAAGGTTTCACCTTATTAAGCTCATTTTTATATTTCAGATTTTCAGTCTAAAGATCTTTATTTTTTCTTAAAAGCTCATCGTTTGAAATATTGACTTTAGATCTTTTCAAAACTTCATTTTTCGTAGATAAAGCATTTCTTTGTTTTTCCAAAATATCTATCTTATTCTTTAAATCATTAACTTCATTCATAAGATTGGTGTTTTCATGAGAGAAAGAGTTTGCCTGCTTTTTCAACTTTTTATTTTCAATTATTACCAATTTATAATCATGCAATAGCTCATCAAATGCATTTCTTAGTTCATCAAAAGTATAATCAACTTCAAATTCAGAATGTACCTTGTTGACCCCATAAGTGATTTTGATGATAACCAAACATTGGAGCATGTACATTTATTACTAACAACTCTTCAAGTGTTTGACAAGTTTTTGTAGGATGTATAGCATGTTCAAACTTCAACTCCTATATTTCTACTTTCTTGTTTGAGTTGTGTTGTAAGTGTTATTGTAAAGAAAAACCCAATCAAAAATGCTAAGAAAAATCAAGTAAAAAGGGTTACTTCTATAAGTGTATGTGCATTAGATTTTGTTTTGAGTTGGTTTGTGTGAAATTGTAAAAGAGTTGGTAAGAGTTTTCTTTAAGTTCAAATTATAAAAATCCTGAAGAAGACACTTGAGCTGACCCAAGAAAAGAAGAGCTGACTTTGCTTACTGGCACGCAGCAAGGATTCTGGATCGCAGCAATCCGAGCCAACTCGATGGAAAGCGAGCCGACTCCAAGGAATTCGAGTCGAATGGAATCTGTCCAAGCCAACTACTCTAGAGTACATTTCCTAAAGGTTTCTGAGAACAGCCAGGAGAGCCGACCCGACCTAGAAAGAGTCGACTCTACCAGACCTAGTTTTGAAAGCCTGAGAAAGCGAGCCGACCCGAACTGCATCGAGCCAACTCTTCCAGAGTAAGGTTTTTCGAACCTGAGAAGAAGAGCCGACCCAAGCTGAAAAGAGCTGACTCTTCGAGTTCAAGTTTTTCAAGATTCAAGTTCGAGCCGACCCGAGCTATCAAGAGCTGACTCGTCTAAAGTGTTGTTTGTGCCCTGAGACATAGAGCCGACTACATTGAAGAAATGGCGACTCGACCTATCGACTCGAAGGATCCGAGCCGACTCGAAGGAATCCGAGCCGACTCGAATGTCGCTTTCAAGTATCTAACGGCTAGTTCCATAATTTATTTTTGAATGCTCAAAAGTGCTCCAACGGTCACAAATCATTCCCCAATGGTCTACAACGACTAGAACTATCTTGGGATGGTGGAAGACTTTAAATTTGAAGGATTTGGACTTCCTTGAAGCGATCAATAAGAGAGTTCTTCAAGAAAAGAGAGCTTCATTGAATATCCAACCAACCACAAGAAAAAGAGCATTCAAGTCTGCATTCAAGCATTCAACAACTCTGATCTAAAGCTTGAATCATCTTTAGAAGAAGCCACCGAAGTCATTAAAGCTTATTCAAGTGCATTCAAGTGGACTTCCAACGAGCTGCACTGGCAACTATCTGACAACTTGAGTTTGTCATTTATTGTTGCATTTATTTTCAATTCAATCTTTGAATTGTTGGGTTATTGGTGAGCCCGATTGATAAACCAAATAGGTTCTTGGTGATCCTGTGAAAACCAAGTTGGGTTTCTTTGGTGAGCCTATTTAAAACCAAAGGGTGTTGGTTTTCTTTGATGATCCCGTAAAACCAAAGTGTAGAGGTTTTGGATTATGATCCTGTAAAACAATCCTACTATATTCGGGTGTGAATATAGTGAAAATCCCAAGTGTTATCTTAGGTAGTGGATGTAGGAGCTGGGTTGCTCCGAACCACTATAAATTTGGTGTGTTTGTGTTGTACTCCCTTGATTTTGTTTAGCTTCTGCATTCTATAACTCTATCACAGCACCTACCACTTGCAAAGAATTTTGAAATTGCACATTACTTGTTTAAATTTTTTTTAAGTCCTAATTCACCCCCCTCTTGGATAGCCACCTGGGCAACAACTGGTATCAAAGCAGTGTCTCTGAATACACTAGACTAAAGATTGATGGCTCATCCCATGAGTATGTCCTTGGCGGAAGGCCAATCAACAAACAGACCTCCACTCTTCACTGGTACAAATTATGCATATTGGAAAGCTAGAATGAAGATTTATATTCAAGCTGTAGATTTTTAGTTATGGAAGGTCGTCTCAAAGGGTCCTTACATTTTCATGGTTAAAATTGATGGAGTGGACGTTCCTAAACCTGAAGAGGATTGGGACGAACATGACAAGAAGATGGGAGAGTTAAATGCTAAAGCCATGAATCTCTTATACTGTGCTTTGGATAGTAATGAGTTTAATCAAATTTCTATTTGCTCCTCAGTAAAAGAAATTTGGGATAAACTTGAAGTGACCAATGAAGAAACTTTTCAAGTGAAATCTTCTAAGATTAATCTTCTTGTACATAGTTACAAATTGTTTAAGATGGAACCAAATGAAACTATATCTGCCATGTTTTCATGATTCACTGATATTATTAATGGCTTAAAAAGTCTTGGCATGGTATATACTAATGGAGATCTAGTGCAAAAGATTCTAAGATCTCTTCCGGACAAGTCGGATCCGAAAGTGACTGCCATCCAGGAAGTAAAATATTTGAATACCTTATTGCTGGATTAACTGCTGGGATCTCTGATCATATATGAACTGACCATGCAGCACCAAACTGAAAATGATAAAAAGAAAAAGAAATTGATCGCCTTTAAAGCTGCTATAGATTCAAAAAGGGATGAAGAATTGGAAGAAGAAAGCTCCTCTACTAAAAGCGACATGGAAGATGAGGACGTTGCCATGGTCATCAAAAAATTTACAAAGTTCTTGGGAAGAAAGAAAGAAAGATACTTTATAAAATTCTATAAGAACAAAGAATTCAGTAAGGAAAAGGAAAAAGAAAAAGAAGTGCCCACCTGCTATGAATGCAAAAGACCATGGCACATTAGACCAGACTGTCCGTTATTGAAAAAGGGATTTAAGAAGAAGAAAAAGAAAGCAATGGTAGTGACGTGGAGCGATAGCGAAGTGTCCTCATCTTCTAAAAATGAAGAGGCTCCGAAATCTACGAATCTTTGTTTTATGGGTCTTGAAAATGAGGTATCATCCCCTGAGTTTCAAACTGAATTTACTTATGATGAACTGAATTCAGCATTTCATGATTTACTTATCGAATTCAAGAAAGCTGGGGTTAAAATTAAGTCCTTGAAGAAACAAAACGATGTTTTATTAAAAGACAAGGATGAGATTTTTGAAAAGAATAACATTTTGGAAAGAAAATTGGATAACCTTTCTGAAAATATTATAGTCTTGAATAATGAAAAAACTATTTTATATGAGACAAACAATATTTTAGTTGTCGAAAATACTGATTTGAAAAAGGAGGTTGAAAAGCTTAAGCCTTTAGTAGAAAAGTTGACCTTGAGTTCAAATAAGCTTGAGCTGATTTTGAAAGATCAAAAAGACTCAAAAACTAAAGCTGGGATTGGATTTGTATCTTTAAAAGCTTCAGCTATAAATGCTAAATTTGAAAAAGGTTTTCCATCGAAATCAATTTCAAATGGCTTGAAATATATTCCTAAGAATACTATGCAAAAATCCTTCAAATCAAGTATTCCTGTTTTTGCATCTGTTATAGCTTCAAAACATGCATCATTCAAAAATAACAAAATTATTTATTATGTGTGGCATAGGTTCGGGCATAAATCTTATCAATGCAATTCCTTAAAAAATTTCATGATTAGTGCACTGAAATGTAGAACCATTTGGGTTCCAAAAGGAACCAATGTTGCTAACCCGAAAGGACCCAAGTTAGCTTGGGTACCTAAAATCACTCCTTGATTGTTTTGCAGGATTGTCTTGTAGCCTAAAAATCAAAGAAAAGATGGTATCTTGACTGTGGCTATTCAAGACATATGACGGGTGACAATGATCAGTTTATCACCCTCCAAATGAAAGAAGGAGGATTGGTTACATTTGAAGATAATGGTAAAGGAAAAATAATCAGAATCGGTAAGATCAAATTAACTCCTTGTACTTTTATTGAAGATGTGCTACTAGTAGATAAATTGAAGCATAATCTATTGAGTATTAGTCAATTATGTGACAAAGGCTTCAAAGTTATCTTTGAATCATCTATGTGTATAGTAACTAACTCTCTTGACTCTAGCAATAAATTCATTGGACACAGACTAGGAAATATTTATGTGGTAGATCTAAATAATCTTACCATGTCAAGTAGCTCCAGTCTAGTTGCAATGAATGCTAAGACCAAGGAGTCATGTTTATTATGGCATAGATGATTAGGTCATGCTAGCATGCATACTATTTCCAAACTAATCTCAAAGAATCTAGTTAGAGGTTTGCCACATTTTAAAGTAGATCTTGATTATGTATGTGATGCTTGTCAATTAGGCAAACAAACTAGGAGGAGTTTTAAATCGAAAAGTGTTGTTTCAATAACTAGACCCCTTGAGCTACTTCATATGGACTTATTTGGACCAACTAGGACCACAAGCTTAAGAGGTATGAAATATGAACTTGTGATTGTAGGTGACTTTTCTAGATTCACATGGATATTATTTATTATACATAAAGATGAAACTTTTGATGTATTTCAAAAATTTCATAAGAAAGTTTCAAATGAGAAAAATTTTTCTGTTATTTCTATAAGAAGTGATCATGGAACTGAATTTCAAAATCAATTCTTTGATGAATATTGCACTGAGCACGACATTGATCACAACTTCTCCGCTCCTAAAACAACACAACAAAATGGTGTTGTAGAGAGGAAGAATAGGACTTTGGAAGAAATGGCTAGAATAATGTTATGTGAAAGTAATCTTCCAAGGTACTTTTAGGCAGAAGCCATGAACATTGCCTGTTATATACTAAACCGAGTTTTGATACGACCAATTTCAAAGAAAACCCCCTATGAGCTTTGGAATGGAAGAAAACCTAATATCAATTATTTTCATGTTTTTAGGTGTAAATGCTTCGTGTTAAATAATGGCAACCTAGGAAAGTTTGATGCAAAATCTGATGAATCTATATTCCTTGGTCATTCATTACATAGCAAAGCATATAGAGTGTTTAACAAGAGGACTCTTACTGTAGAAGAGTCAATTCATGTTATTTTTGATGAAGCTAACCCTTCACCATCTAGAAAAGATGAGTGCATGGACAATGATGTAGGTACTCTACAAAAGGAAATGGAAGATCTAAACATCCAGGACAAACCAATGCAAGATGAAAATGAAATGGTAAGTAAGGATCATACTGATCTACCAAGAGAATGAAGGTATGTAACTTCACATCTCAAAGATTTAATCATTGGTGATTCTTCTCATGGTGTTAGGACTAGGTCAGCTCATAGAGATGCACATGACTACCTAGCCTTTATTTCTCAAATTGAACCACACAGCTTAGAAGATGCTGAAAATGATCATAATTGGATAATGGCCATGCATGATGAACTAAACCAGGTCGAAAGGAATTATGTATGGACAATAGTTAGTTGACCTACAAACCATCCAATAGTAGAAACCAAATGGGTCTATAGGAACACACTAGATAAAAATGGTATGGTAATAAGTAATAAATGAATTCAATCAAGAAGAGGATATCAATTTTGATGAAACTTATATTTTGGTAGCAAGACCTGAGACTATTAGATTACTTTCTGCATTTGCTTGCTACATGAACTTTAAACTCTTTCAAATGAACATCAAAAGTACTTCTCCAGATGAATTTATTTCTGAACAAGTTTTTGTAAAACAGCCACTAGGTTTTGAAAATTCTGCTTTTCCAAATCATGTATTTAAGTTGAATAGAGCTTTATATGATTTGAAACAAGCATCTAGCACCTGGGATGATAAATTGAGCATGTTTTTTTTTACTTGAAAATTATTTCAAAAGAGAAAATGTTGACAAAACTCTTTTTATTAAAAAAAAAAAGACAAAGGAAATGATCTGTTAGTTGTACAAATATACCTTGATGATATTATATTTGATACAACTAATGAAAGGTTTCGTGAAGAATTTACTGAGCTAATGCAGGTTAAGGTTGAAATGAACTTTATGGGTGAATTCAACCACTTCCTGAGTTTACAAGTTGAATAATTAAAGGAAGGAATCTTTATACGCCAAGCCAAGTACTTTAAGGAATTAATCAAAAAATCTGGCATGGAAACAAGCAAAGAGGCTAGCACACCAAAAAGTTCTATCTGCAAGTTAGACAAAGATTAAACTGGATCCAACGTTGATCAAATGCTATGTAAAGGTATGATCAGATCCCTTTTATATTTGACAGCAAGCAGGCCTGATATCTTGTACTGTGTATGTGTTTGCACTAAATTTCTTTCGAACTAAACACATCAAAATTAGGCACCATTTTATAAGAAAACATGTTTTAAACAATGTTATTATTCTTGAAAATGTATTTATGGAAAATCAACTTGCTAATACCTGTACAAAACCATTGAATTTAGACAAGTTTGCATTGATTAAAATTTTGAATTAGGATTATATGATCCCATCTAGAAGAATTCCCAAAACTCTAAGGACAATATATCTAGACAACCTTCTGATTCAAATCCCAAACCTTTTTGGGATTTGATTAAAACAAAAATACATTTTTGTGCTCCCTCTGCTCGAGCTGACTCGAGCAGATGAACTGTTGGTCGAGCCGGCTCGGATGTCGAGCCATCTCTTTCAATTCGAGCCGTAGGGTTTTGTTTTTACCTTCCTTACTCCTAAACCCTATTCCATTCCCTCCAAGAAACTTTTCAAACTTCTCTAAACTTCCATAAACCTCTTCTTTAAACCCAATTTCCTTGGAATGGCGCTAAAGAGATCGGTTGGGAAGAAATCAGGGAGAAGTGATGTTGCAGCTCCACAGGAATGAAGAAGCAAATTCCGTGAAGATAATGTTCCCTAAAATGAACCACAATCTAAAGAGGAAGCAAGCCCAGTTTCTCTTAGCCAGCAAAGATCACTAGGTATGAGACTAGTCACTACTGGCCGACGCATTCTCTTAGAATATCTTAAAGAAATTGGTTTTGTGTTGGGGATTTAATTGAGAATTAGGGTTGGAGAAATTTATGTTCATTGGATATTAAGACCTATCCAAGTTTAGTCAGAATGTTCTACGAGATTCTAAGGTATGGGAAAAATTTCATTGAGTCTATAGTTAAAGGAAAAAGAATAATCATTTCTACTGAGATTCTATGAAGTATCTTGGAGATGCCATTCGAAGGAATCCAGTATCTAGTACAAAAGGATAGAACCAAGGCTTTGCAAACTGTTTTGGAAAGAACTGAAGTTGATGAGATTGGGATACTTAAAGCAAGTATGCTATCAATTGAGATGAGGGTCCTACACAACTTCATTAGTCGTATTGTCTTACCTAGAACAGGTCAATTTGACTGGGTAAGTGAAAGAGATTTGTGCTTCATGGAACTCCTAATCATTGGTGAGAAAATCAATTTACCTGCAATTATGATTAGCCAGATGAAAGAGGCAATTAGAAAAGTCAAAGCCTGCCTGCCATATGGAATGGTTCTTACCATCTTTTTCCAAAGAGCCAATGTTGACTTGACAGGAGAAGATAACAAGGTATTACTTCACACTGACACCTACACAGCGAAGACCTTTCAGAGAATGGGATACTTACTGACTGATGGTACCTGGAAGAAGAAGTCTAACCCTCCTACAATTGAAGAAACTGAAGAAGTCCAAAAATAGAGAGAAGAAGAGGCTGGTGAAGGAACTACTTCACACATCCCTGAGCCACAGCCACAGCATGACTCTCCAGTTCAGACAGAGTTTGATACTTCCTTCCTAGATATTTCTATCTCTGGCTTGCCTGATATATCCTACAGCACACCCACATTTGATCAGGCTACTGACATTCCAAGTCAAAGTCAAGCTGCTATTGCCCCTACTATAAATACTTCAATGATACAAAACTTCTTAGCACAGCAGATGAATAGTATGACTGAATCCATCAAGTCTTCAATGAGTGACATGTTTGAAGTGTTTCAAAGATCTGTTGATGATAAGCTAAATCAGTTTGGAGAACAAATAGATAGTATAAAAGGAAGAATTGATATTCTTGAAGGCTCCAAAACTTCATCTGGTACAAATGAAACTGATATCCAACAAATACTCCAATTAATAGCATCCAGTTCTGATTCAACCAAAAATTCAGTCACTCAAATCCTCGAAGCATACAGAACAGAAATGGATAACTTGAGGATCAGAATGGGATCTCTTGAGGCAGGAAAGAAAATGGAAGAGGATTATACCAAGGGCATAGGTATAATCAGAAGTGAATTCGGAAGGCGAAGAGGATCTGCAGAAGCTTTTGCTAATGTCCAGGCTTCGAAAATGCTTGCTCTACAAAAAGAAGTAGCACTAATCAAAGAAGGAATGAAAGACTTGGCTGCTTCTAGAAGTGTTAAGAAAGTTGAAGCTGAATTAAAATCTATGAGTAGCTTTCTGTGGAAAATGATGGGCAAGATTGAAGATCTTCAAGCTGCAAGGAGTGCACCTGATCCTACTCCTAGACCTACACCTCAATCTTGTCATCCTAGGCAACCTGCCCCACACATTAGGACACCTGGATCTCATGATTTTTCATAATTTATTGATCCTATTGCTTCTTTACCTCTTGGAATTCAGATCCTTGGCCAAACTTCTTCAAGACCTAGTGTAGATATAGATAGTGACTAAATGTATCATCTTTTTGTATTTTGCACTTAAACTTTTGGAATAGAATGAAGTTATCTTTTGTCTCACAAATTCTTCAATTTCTCTATGAATTGAATGTTTGATTGCTCCTACAATGATTAATTTTTAATTAGAATTTCAAGATAAATATGAGAAAGTGAAATTATCTAAAATATTTTTAAATACTTTTTCAATCTATTATCTGAATTCATTTCTTACTCTACCTTTTTTATTGATTGATAAAAAGAGGGAGAAAGTATTGCATGAAAAAGATAAAACGTTGATACTTCAAAGCTTCGATACATATGTGCTACATGTTTGCTCTGATACTTGAAAAGAACATGTATTGATATTTCAAGCTCTGATACTTTAAGTTCTGACTTATAATGTTTAAAGCTTTGAATTACATTTTCTTTTACAAACTCTGATACACAAAGCTCTACAAATTTTTATTAATAACTAAGCTCCGATACACAAAATTCTTAAACTTTGAAATTCTGAAATTTAAAAATTGCATAAAAAGAAAGCCAAAACATGGAGTATTTCATTGAGGGGGAGATTATTTCTCATTGCCCTAATTCTCCTTTCATTGTTTGGTACTATTTGAAGTCGATTAATTTTACTTGTTCATATACTTTTGCAAATACTATTATACAAGTAAATGTAAAGTTTTTTTTTTGATTTTTCATGCCCAGTGTTTTGTCATCATCAAAAAGGGGGAGATTGTTGACCCCATAAGTGATTTTGATGATAACCAAACATTGGAGCATGTACATTTATTACTGACAACTCTTCAAGTGTTTAACAAGTTTTTGTAGGATGTATAGCATGTTCAAACTTCAACTCCTACATTTCTACTTTCTTGTTTGAGTTGTGTTGTAAGTGTTATTGTAAAGAAGAACCCAATAAAAAATGCTAAGAAAAATCAAGTAAAAATGGTTACTTCTATAAGTGTGTGCACCTTAGATTTTGTTTTGAGTTGGTTTGTGTGAAATTGTAAAAGAGTTGGTAAGAGTTTTCTTTAAGTTCAAATTATAAAAATCCTGAAGAAGACACTTGAGCCGACTCAAGAAAAGAAGAGCCGACTCTGCTTACTGGCATGCAGCAAGGATTCTGGATTGCAGCAATCCGAGCTGACTCGATGGAAAGTGAGCTGACTCCAAGGAATCCGAGTTGACTGGAATCTGTCTGAGTTGACTCCTCTAGAGTCCATTTCCTAAAGGTTTCTGAGAACAGCCAGGCGAGCTGACCCGACCTAGAAAGAGCCGACTCTGCCAGACCTAGTTTCGAAAGCCTGAGAAAGCGAGCTGACCCAAACTGCATCGAGCCGACTCTTCCAGAGTAAGGTTTTTCAAAACTGAGAAGAAGAGCCGACCCAAACTGCATCGAGCCGACTCTTCTAGAGTAAGGTTTTTCAAAACTGAGAAGAAGAGCCGACCCAAGCTGAAAAGAGCCAACTCCTCAAGTTCAAGTTTTTTAAGATTCAAGTTCGAGCCAACCCGAGCTATCAAGAGCTGACTCGTCCAGAGTGTTGTTTTGCGCCCTGAGACATAGAGCCGACTACATTGAAGAAATGGTGACTCGACCTATAGACTCGAAGGATCCAAGCCAACTCGAAGGATCCGAGCCAACTCGAAGGAATTCGAGCCGACTCGAATGTCGCTTTCAGGTATCTAACAGCTAGTTCAAGAATTTATTTTTGAATGCTCAAAAGTGCTCCAACAGTCATAAATCATTCCCTAACAGTCTATAATGGCTAGAACTACCTTGGGATGATGGAAGACTTTAAATTTGAAGGATTTAGACTTCCTTGAAGCAATTAATAAGAGAGTTCTTCAAGAAAAGAGAGCTTCATTGAATATCCAACCAACCATGAGAAAAAGAGCATTCAAGTCTGCATTCAAGCATTCAACAACTCTGATCTAAAGCTTGAATCATCTTTAGAAGAAGCCACTGAAGTCATTAAAGCTTATTCAAGTGCATTCAAGTGGACTTCCAACGAGCTGCACCGGCAACTATCTGATAACTTGAGTTTGTCATTTATTGTTGTATTTATTTTCAATTCAATCTTTGAATTGTTGGGTTATTGGTGAGCCTCATTGAAAAACCAAATAGGTTCTTAGTGATCCTGTGAAAACCATGTTGGGTTTCTTTGGTGAGCCTATTTAAAATCAAAGGGTGTTGGATTTTCTTTGGTGATCTCGTAAAACCAAAGTGTAGAGGTTTTGGATTGTGATCCTATAAAACAATCCTACTGTATTTGGGTGTGAATATAGTGAAAATCCCAAGTGGTATCTTGGATAGTGGATGTAGGAGCTGGGTTGCTCCGAACCACTATAAATTTGGTGTGTTTGTGTTGTGCTCTCTTGATTTTGTTTAGCTTCTACATTCTATAACTCTATCACAGCACTTACCACTTGCAAAGGATTTTGAAATTGTACATTACTTGTTTAAATTTTTTTTAAGTCCCAATTCAACCCCCTCTTGGGTAGCCACTTGGGCAACATACCTCTTCTTCTTGTTGTGCCATGAAGCAAAGATTGGCGACTTCAGTTTGTTCCTCTTCTAAGCTGGAGTCCTCACTGTCACTCCAAGTTGCCATCATTACTTTCTTTTTAACCTTTTTCCTTGACTTCTTTAGGAGAGGGCAATCATATTTATAGTGTCCTGGCTTTTTGCACTCAAAGCATATTGATAGTTCCTTCTCCTTTTCTTTTTCTTTCTCCTTTTCTTTTTTCTTTTCCTTGCTTGGTTGAAACTTTTTCTTGTAGGAGAATTTCTTTATCTTCATAAACATTCTAAATTTCCTTGCAATAAGTGCTTCTTCATCCTCATTCTCTTCTTCTTTCGATTCCTCATTTGAAAACTCTTCTTGTGATATGGACTTGAAGGCTATAGTCTTTTTCTTTTTATCCATATCCATTGCTTTTTGCTTCAAGTTCAACTCATAAGTCATGAGTGAACCTACTAGTTGCTCCAATGAAAGTTTCTAAACATCTTTGGTTTCTTAAATAGCCATTACTTTAGGATCCCAAGATGTTGGTAGAGATCTAAGAATTTTATTCACAAGATTGACATTAGACATAGTTTTACCAAGACTTCTCATGCCATTAACAATATTTGTAAATATAGTAACATATCAGTTATAGATTCATTTAGCTCCATTCTAAATATTTCATATGTATGAACAAGCATATAAACTTTTGTATTCTTCACTTGATTGGTACCCTCATGAGTAACCTCAAGTGTATCCCATATTTCTTTGGTTGAAGTGCATGTTGAAATTCTGTTGAATTCACTAGGGTCCAATACATAATAGAGAAGATTCATTGTCTTAGCATTGACCTCTGATTGTTTAATATCATTTTCATCCCAATCATCTTCAAGTTTTGGGATGGAAACACCATTAACAATAATCAAAGGAATATGAGGACCTTTATCTACTACTTTTCATAAATTATAATCAAAAGAGTGCATGTAAATTCTCATTCGAGTTTTTCAATATATGTAATTGGTGCCATTAAAGTATAGAGGTCTATTTGAGGATTGTCCCTCAACTACACTAGAACCAAGTGGGGCTGCCATAAATCTTTACTCAAGGTGGTTAGACCTATAAACTAAGAACATGGCTCTGATACCACTTGTTGCCCAGCAAGTAACCCAAGAGGGGGGATGAATTGGGTTTTAAAATCTTTTGCAATGTATGTGCCAATTTAAAAATAGTTCAAGTTCTAGTGGATTACAAGTGTTGTGTGCTCTTCAAGAGTATATAGCAGAAATAGATAAATAATTACAATGTAAGTAAGAGCAAGAGTAGAGAGAACAAGTAATCACAAATACAAGGAAGTATAGTAGTTCGGTGCATACCAAAGCACCTACATCCACTCTCCAAGGTTCACTTGGAAATTTACTATAATCACTCTTGATTACAGTCGATTAGTTTTTCGGGCTCACTAATCAAAACCCAACTTATTTTCACCGGGAACACAAGTCAAAATCCTTTTGGTTTTATGGGCTAACCAAAAGCCTAGTTGGTTTTGTAACTTAGGCTCACCAACAACCTCCTTGGTTTTGTAAATTAGGCTAACCAAAAACCTTCGTTGGTTTTAACACAAAGGCTCACCAATAAACCTCCACTTCTAGTTCCAGTCCCTTTGAAACTAGAAACAAAAGAAAGGATTCAATAATATCATTAAGAATACAAAAGGCTTTCAATGAAAGCAAATATCTCTTTGAAGCTCATTGAGAGTTGTTGTAGATGCTTATCCTCAAGTTGTTGAAGCCTTGAATGTAGCTTGAATAGTTAAACTTGAATGCTCTTGAATGCTTTTAAGACTTGAAGGCTTAACTTGACTTGAAAGTAGATGAACTCTTGATGAATATTCAATGTAAACTCATTCCTTTTATTCCTCTTCAATTAAAATCACCTTAAATACCTTTTCCAATCCCACATGGTAGATTAGGACCGTTGGAGAGTTAAAACTAGCCATTAGAGGGTGAAAGGGTCAATTCTGTGCTTCAAAAAACTAGCCTTTACTGTGCAGTCGGAGCTTCAAGTGTCAACATTTTAGGTCATGAGTCGATACTTGAGTCGACCTTGGCTTCCATGAGTCAATACGTAGTTCAAAAATATTCTTTGGAGTTCTCTGGAAATCTCAGGTAAGTTGACACTTCATCTGGTGAGTCGATACTTGAGTCGACACTTGGCTTCCACGAGTCGACACTTGAGGGAAGTCTTGAAATTCAGCATGTTTTGTATAAATTTTATGTCAGGCTTTGAGTCGATCCATGAGTCAACATATGAGTTGACACTTGAGCTGCATGAGTTAACACTTTAAGTGTGCCATTTGAAACTTTGTCTACATATCGGCTTGAGTCGAAACTTTACTTTTATGAGTCGACACTTGTACTGTGAGTCGATACTTTGAGTCGACACTTGCTGACACTTTCTAAAATTCTATCAAAACTCCACTGAATCTTCTTTAAACTTGACTCTTAAGTCCTTTCAAGCCATTCTTATATATTTAAGTCCATTAATCTTTAAAGTTTCACTCATAAAGTGGGCTTCTTCAACTATTTGACAAGCAATCCATTTAGCTAACTTGATGAGTATCTTTTTCTAATAAAATATACTTTAACAACAATTAGTACTCAAAAGTACTTAAGTGTTTTATTAATCATCAAAATTAATATAGAAGTCAATGGTAAGTTTCCTGGCTTTGAGTGCGGGGCTTCATAAGTTTTCCAGCTTTGAGTGCGGGATTCATAAGTTTCCCGGCTTTGAGTGCAAGGCTTCGTAAGTTTCTTAGCTTTGAGTGCGAGGCTTCGTAAGCTTCCTAGCTTAGGTTGTCGGACTTGGAGTCAGATGGATAAGTTCCTGCACAGGTGAAGATAGGGTGCGAGCACAGTATCCTGTGAAGGGTGCGAGCATCATGGCATTGAGCCTCGAGCCATGGTGGGACATTTCTATTTTGGGGGGGATCGTCGGAGTGTCGCAAGGCCTATGGCCTTAATGGGATACTCTTCTTGGAGGAGGTATAGGATCCGTGTTATTGGGACTGAGACCCTTGGTTGCATGGCCATAGACATGGGCGATGTGTCACAGTGCCAGAAGCCTGGTGGAGGATGCTTAGTGTAGATTATGCAGGTGGCGCATTGCAAAATTTGAATTTCTGGTAAGGTGTATGTGATGGGGACATCGACCTGCATGAATCTTGGAGTAGCATGGATCCCAGAGTAGCATGAATCCTGGAGCAGCATGGATTTCGATGCAAATAAATTTAAATTTGAAGTTAGATATTTAGGATTTATCTTTATTTTGAAATTTATTAGTTGGTTAGGATTTTGATATCTAGTTGTTAGGATTGGGATAGATCTCATCTTATCTTTTATTTGAATTTGAATCATCCTTATCTTTTTATCTTGTATTCAAATTCAAATGAGGGTTGGAAAGGTCTATAAATACCACCCTCAGTCCTTTGCAAAAAAATTGGTTAATGAAGATGAGTTTTTAAGGAAGAGTGATTCTTCATTCTGCCTCTGTAAAGGAGTGGGCGTGAGGCCCGTCTTGCCTTTGCCTTCGGGCATCGAGGGGTGTGAGACCTTATGCCTTCACTTTCAAGCATCGAGGGGTGTGAGGCCCTAGTTATCCCCTTCCCCGTCAAGTCCCCTCTATGGTCTTAGAGATTTTCCTTCACGGCCCCAAGTAGCGATTTGGGTGGGATGCCCTAGGCTCCGCATGTAGTGAGATGGGTGGGATGCCCTAGGCTATATGTAGTGGGGTGAGTGAGATGCCCTAGAGGTGAGAGGTCTCTCCGTGAATGTAAGTTCCAAGTCCGTAGAGTGTCCAATTTTCCTATCCTCTATCTCCATTGTTCCTTCTCCACCCCCTAGAAAAATATAAAAAAAGATAGTAGTACCCTAATCATCGGTGACTTCTCAGCTCACCGACGATCCTTCCCTGATCTGTCCCCCATCAATTTGGTATCTAAGCTAGAGGATTAGGATATTGCCATCTCCCCGACTCATCCCATATTTTTTTTCCCAGATCTTCCTCTCCATTTTTCTTCCTCGTCACTGTTCTTTCCCCTGTTCTTTGAATTTCCTTCTTCCCTCTCCAAACTCCCAACTAATCCCATCTCTAATCCCATTTCCACCCAGCCCCAAACCGTCATCTTCCTAGATCCACGCGACTGCCAATCTTCTCCGGACGTGTCCGATGTCTTCCCTATTTCAACACCTGATCACACAGATCCCACCAACACGACCCCATGTACCAGAGAGAACCCTTTCTCTCATTCGAGACTGCCAAAACCCATCCCCTTTCTTTTTCCTCGAATCACCCAACCGAAGAGCCCCAAAGAGACATCCCCCTGCCTTGCCCCTCAGCCACCGCTTGCGACCTCCCATGGCTGCCGCATGCCCACAACCGTTGCCCTTGCTGCAGGACCGCGCCACCCCTTCTCCGACAAAGGATCCTCTGAGGACACTGGTGAGAACCCACCAGATCTGCCCCTCCGAGACCATCTTTAGCCTAGCTGTCAGCCGAGATGTCCCCATCTCCTATCACCGTACTGCCGAGATGCTGGACACCGCACCCCATCTCCCGGCTACCGCCGCCAGCCTCCATCCACCTCCGCCTAGACCGAGCCCCCCTCCTCTCTGTCTCACCGATGCCCCATCTTCTGCCAAGCTCCTCCCACCGGATCTTCTCACTACCAGGAACCAAAAATTGATGCCCATCTCTTCCATCCACCATCATCAGAACGGAATCATCAACTATGTCGGACTCCTGCCGCACGAGCCACCATCCCTGCCCGAATCGACTGCACTATCGACCAGTCTCTTTCACGAGAACGATGACCATCACTGTGATCGAGGCTCCCACCCAAAGCCCCTTCCTCCACCATCCGGTCACCGATCCCACAGCCGTCGAACCTTTTCCTCTACCACTAGCTGTCGAGCCCAGCCATGCCACATCTCCTTCGTGGGATCTGCTTCCATATGTGCCGACCTTCTTCCAGTCGAATCCACCCTACTACACCATCTTCTTCCTCCTCAGGACTAGGAAGAACCCAGCCCTTGATCCACCCATGCCACCCACTGGATCTCCATTATCGCCAGCTATCGACCGTGCTGGCCCCCCCTTCGACGACGATCCCTCGGGAATGCTGGCGACATCCCACCGGATTTCATGCCCGAAGAGTGCCCTATTTCAGCACGATCGTGAACGTGCATGATCATGAAAGCAAAGCCGGTTCCCAGTGCCGATTTCTTCCTCTGCATGGATTTCAAAGCTACATGATCCTCAAAGCTGCACAATCTTCAAAACTGCACAAAAATAAAAATCTGGGATTTGTTTGCAAAAAAAATCTTATGGTTATCTCAAGATGGAGTTCCAGGAGCCTGAAGTCAAGTTGAAGCTGGAGTCTGAGCCTCACTCAATGGAGTTGAGTTCTCCCCACCTTAGAAAAATGATGGAGACATCGATCTGCATGAATCTTAGAGTAGCATGGATTTTGTTGTAAATAAACTTAAATTTGAAGATTAGATATTTAGGATTTATCTTTATTTTGAAATTTGTTAGTTGGTTAGGATTTTGATATCTAGTTATTAGGATTGGGATAGATCTCATCTTATCTTGTATTTGAATTTGAACCATCCTTATCTTTTTATCTTGTATTCAAATTCAAATGAGGGTTGGAAAGGTCTATAAATACCACCATCAATCCTTTGTAAAAAAATTGATTAATGAAGATGAGTTTTTAGGAAAGAGTGATTCTTCATTCTGCCTCCATAAAGGAGTGGGCGTGAGGCCCGTTTTGCATTTGCCTTCGGGCGTCGAGGGGTGTGAGACCCTATGCCTTCACTTTTGAGCATCAAGGGATATGAGACCCTAGTTATCCCCTTCCCCGTTGAGTCCCCTCTATGGTCTTAGAGATTTTTTTTCATGACCCTAGGTAGCAATTTAGGTGGGATGCCCTAGGCTCCGCATGTAGTGAGATGGGTGAGATGGCCTACGCTACATGTAGTGGGGTGGGTGAGATGCCCTGGAGGTGAGAGGTCTCTCCATGAATGTAAGTCCCAAGTCTGTAGAGTGTCCAATTTTCCTACCCTCCATCTCCATTATTCCTTCGCCACCCCCTAGAAAAATACAAAAAAAATAGTAGTACCCTAATCATTGGTGACTTCTCAGCTCACCGACGATCCTCCCCTGATCTGTCCCCCATCAGTATGCCACCTTTTGAAGGTTGCAGGCAATTGGGAACTTCCTTGTCATAGTATAAACTTCTGCTGGTCCTCTCTCTTTGCCACCGGTTGATTGGCTAGTAGCTGTTGATGCCTCTTGGTTCAGGATGGCGATCCCATCTCAGGAAGTGGGGGCTCTATCTCAGGAGCTCGACCCCAGAAAGCTAGAGCATGACCTAGACCGGGAGCTCCACCTCGGATGGGAGCTGACCTCAGTTGGGGGCTCGACCTTAGTAGGATGGGGGAGCTCTATCTTGGAAGCTCGATCCTAGAAAGTGGGAGCATGACCTCGGCCAGGAGCTCAACCCCGGATAGGAGCTGACCTCGATCGGGGGCTCGACCTCAACAGGATTGGGAGAGCTCGACCCTAGAAGATGGGAGCATGACCTCGACTGGGTGCTCGACCTTAGATGGGAGCTACCTCAGTCAGGGGCTTGACCTTGATAGGATTGGGAGAACTCTATCTTGGGAGCACGACCTCGAAAGATGGGAGCACGACCTCGGCCGGATGCTCGACCCCGGATGGGAGCTTCCTCGGCTAGGGGCTCAACCTTGGCAGGATCGGGGGAGCTCTATCTCGGGAGCTTGACCCCGAAAGATAGGATCATGACCTCGGCTGGATGCTTGACCCCGGATGGGAGCTACCTCGATCGAGGGCTCAACCTCGATAAGATTGGGGGAGCTCTATCTTAGGAGCTCGATCCTAGAAGACAGGAGCATGATCTCGGTTGGGCGCTCGACCCCGAATGGGAGCTATCTCAATCAGGGGCTTAACCTCGGCAGGATCAGGGGAGCTCGACCCCGGAGGATGGGAGCATGACCTCGATCGAGCACTCAACCCTGGATGGGAGCTACCTTGACTTGGGGCTCAACCTCGATAGGATCGGGGGAGCTCTATCTCAGAAGCTCGACCTCAAAAGATGGGAGCACAACCTCGGCCGGGTGCTCGATCCCGGATGGGAGCTGCCTTGGTTTGGGGCTTAACCTTGACTCTTCATCTGGTCACCGCATCCAGGTGTGTGCTTCTGCCATCATTGCTACTAGCAAGGGCTGATATTGGTTCCACGTTAGCGATCATGCCACATCAAAGCTAAATAAAGAAAGAGAAGGGATAAGTAACAATAAAAAACATGATAATTTGCCAAAGGAGTGGAAGTATATACATAATCATCCTAAAGATCTCATTCTAGGTAATCATTCATAATGTATTAGAACTAGATCATCTTTTAGAGATTTATTTAATTATTTAGCCTTTATTTCTTAAATTGAACCTAATTACATAGAGGAAGCAAAAAATGATCCTAATTGGATGGTAACTATGCAAGATGAGTCAAGTCAATTTGAAAGAAACAATGGATGGATATTAGTTAGTAGACCTACTAAATATCCTGCTATTAGTATAAAATGGATCATTAGAAATAAATTAGATAAAAAAAATATAGCTAGAAATAAAGCAAGATTAGTAGCAAAAGGATATAACCAAGAAGAGATAATAGATTTTGATGAAACTTATGCACCTGTAACAAAATTAGAAGCAATAAGATTATTATTTGCATTTGTTACATAAACTTTCAACTTTTTTAAATAGATGTAGAAAGTACTTTCTTAAATGAATATATTTCAGAAGAAGTTTTTGTAGAGCAACTATCTAGATTTCAAAGTTATATCTTTTCAAATCATATTTTCAAACTTAACAAAGCATTATATAGTTTGAAACAAGCACCATGAGCTTGGTATAAAAGATTTAGTAAATTTTTGCTTGAAAATAATTTTACAAGAAATAGTGTAGACACAACTCTATTTATAAAGAGAAAAAAAAGATAGCATGTTAGTTGTTCAAATATATGTGAATGATATCATTTTTAGTATAATTAATGAGAAACTTTGTCAAGAGTTTGTTAAGCTTATACAGGATAAATTTGAAATGAGCATGATAGTTGAGCTAACTTTCTTCCTTGGACTTTAAATCAAAAAAGCAAAGGAATGCATTTTCATTAATCAAACTAAGAACATCAAGAAAATACTCAAAAAGTTTGAGATGGAAACACAAAAAAGATTGGCGCACCAATGAATCCCACATATAGACTTGACAAAGATGAAAATGGTAATAGCATTGATCAAAAGCTCTATCAAGGTATTATTGGATCTTTGCTATATTTAACTATAAGTATGCCTGATATTTTGTTTAATATTTCCATATGTGCTAGATTTTAATCAACTCCTAAGGAATTATATATTCTTGCTATTAAAAGAATAGTAAGATACTTGAAAGGAATATCTAACTTAGGCCTATAGTATTCTAAACATTCTTCAATTAATTTAATTGGTTATTCTGATGTATACTATAGAGGATGCAAAATTTATAGAAAATATACTAATGGTACATGCTGATTTCTAGAGTTGAACTTAATCTGATGGCACGATAAGAAACAAAACTCTATAGCTATATCTACTATTGAATATAAATATATTGCTATAGGAAGTTGTTGTGCTCAAGTGCTTTAGATTAAGCAATAATATGAGGACTTTAGTATAAAATAAAGTAAAATTCTTATTAGATATGATAATACAAGTACTATAAATTTAACTAAAAATTCTATTTAGTATTTAAGGATTAAATATAGAAATTAGACATCACTTTATTAGAAATATTGTATAAAATAATGACATTATGCTAGGATTTATTAGTAATGATAAACAATTAGCTGATATATTCATAAAATACTTAAGTGAAGATAGATTCTTAATGATTAGAAATAAATTAGGTCTCTATGATCCTTTTTAGAAGTTTCTTGAAAATTCTTTTAGATCTCTTTTGAGTCAATTCTCATCATTTTTCATTAATTTACATCGTATTCTTTCATATTTACATATTTAGAAACAACCCACTTTGATCCACACATTTTTTTGGCCTGAAACTATCAAATTTCAAAAACTCTGTCTGTAGGAATCAACTCGTGTCGACACTCTACCTATGAGAGCCGACTTGCGACATCGAGACACTATTTTCTAATAGCATTCAAAACTTCACCTTTTCACTTTCATTGTTCAAAACCTAGAGCCAACCCATCCTTTTCCCATTCTAAATCCACCTAAAGCCCTAGGGTCATAAATAATGGGGCCCCGAAAGGCTGTAGCATCGAAGAGGAGGAGATCAATTAGGGAAAGTTAACAGAAAAGAGGAGTAGGCAACAAAATGAAAGAGAATCCCATCTAGCTTATCGATTATAACCTCAACCACATGTATTAATGATGAATCGATCAATAACAACTGGGAGAAAGATCAATTTTAAATTTTTGAAGGTGGAGCTTTATAATATCGGCAACTGGATCCGAAGCTAGGGTTGGAAGAAACTCTACACTTTAGAGGTACCCATTTACTTTAAACTAGTGAGGATGTCTTTTGAAAACATGAGGACTAGTTTTGAAGCAATCATTGAATCAATTGTTAAAGACATTTTAATTATGATTGTTTAGAGGAGGCTCAGAAACATTTTGGAGATGCCGAGGACCAGTATTTGTGATGTGGAACTATATATGCATGCAATTATTTTTTTTTGTATTTTAGATATTGAGTTATAAGTTTTAATCCCGAAGATCAGACCAAGTAACGATGTAAAGAGTTCTATATGAAAATAAAAAACTAAAAGCATGCATAACAGGACCTGATAAGCAATAGAAAAAGGGACCGCCGAGGCTGAGAAGCCTCAGTTAGGTTAGTTCATCTACAATAGGGCTACTGGCAGTAGAGGGGGTGTACCTGGAAACGGTTGAAGTGCCTGGTGCAGATTGTATGCGAAGAGGTCGCTCTCACTCCCGGATGCGGCCTACAAAATCAAGCTGGAGGCTTGCGGATACCCGGCTTTCTGCTCGGTGATTCGATTGCTGCCCGGCTGGAGTCGTTGGATTCGTCGGAGTGAGGGACCTGCAAATAGCCATTCTAGGGTTAGAAAACAAAGCACGGGTGGAGAGTAACTCAAAAAACCAACAAAGAAAAGGTGGGATTTGAAGAGGGTGGCTAGGGCTTTTGGAGTGGCAGTTGGAGGTTGGAGGCAAGCGTAGGACACCAGGAAGAAGAAGGGCTCACACAGATCCCTTTAAGCACACAATAGGTAGCACACAGCAATTAGAGGAATTCAATATTATTTCATGATAAAAAGTTATTAAATCTTCATACAAGGGGTCCCTTATATAGAGTCATGAGACTTAGGGCCTAAGCAAAAGAAAACAAGGAAAATAAGATGTGACAACTTTCTTCCTAAAATGTGGGGCTGAATACATGGAAGAAAACACTCTCATGCCATACAAAATCCCTCCAAACAAGGTAGGTAGTGGACATCCAAAGGCGGGGGACCACTTCTTTCCTAAGCAAGCTGGCATGAATCAAGGGATTCATGTTTATCTATTTTGACTTTCCTTCTTATCATGCTGGCATGTGGAGTTGGTGTGCTTGGGGTGTGGAATGGGTGTGCTGGCGTGTGGTCATCAACTCCTCATGCATGGGCTGACTTCATGATCCTCCAAGTAATCCTAGATGGCAAAACCCAGGGTGTGACTGGGACTCCATGCGGCCGCTGAGGTGGCATGCTGGGTGGTGTCCTTCACATGCTTGAGTCTTCTTTGACTGGGCTTGACTCAAATAGACTCAATACAACTGGACATGATTACAAGACTTAGAATATGATTAGCTCAACATGAAATGACTGGTACAAGACTCAAATGACAACTCAATTAGGCTAAGCCCTTATTATAAATGGACTCAAATACTACTAAATAATCCATAGAGGGTTGGGAAGCCTCTGTCTTATTCTGGTACCTCTGGTGTCCCCACCAATTCTCCCGGGATGGGAGGAACTCGATCCTGTCGAGTGAAGATCATGCTAGTTCACATATCTATCGAGAAGGTCTGGGTTGAGGCACTGCAAGTCCTCTCCAGAAATTCACGAATCGTCTGACTCTGGTTAGCCTTGCCATCGGACCAGGTAGCGTTGATAACCACAGCCCTGGATTGTTAAGGCTCGATCATCCATGATATGCTCGATCTGTTCTCCTCTATCAGGTCAATTTATTGGTGGACACTCTGGGCTAGGGTCATTCTCAATGGAAGGAATAGGTCCAAAGGTCTCAATAGGTATCGCTGTCGGTTCCCTATACTCAACCAGGTCTACGATATTGAAGATAGAACCGATGCCCTAATCCTAAGACAAATCTAATATATAGGCATTTGGCCCAACCCTCTCTATCACTTTAAAAGGTCCTGCTCTGCAAGCATGAAGCTTCTTTTAGGCCTAAGCCTAACAATGATAGAATCCACTACATTAAATTTTTTGGCTCTTCTTCGGGAATTAGCCATTTTGTTTCAAAATTAGTGCAGGTGATGAACATGCTAGGCACATGGAGACTCCTAACAGGTGATGCAAAGGACTCATACTAACACCTAATGGACTCGACTATGTATGCCTATCGAAAGAGATTTATTAGGTCTTAACTACAACTTGGGCATGGGGCATGAGTCTTGGTTGATGGATGACATGCAGAAGAAAATTTGCCAGGAACTCCTAATAGATGCCAGAGGGTCTTCCAAAAGTAGGTGGCAAATAGGATGGGCTCTAAGGATTCATGTAACTTGGTAACCCCAATAAAATGGAACCTAATGGTTCTAGACACATGAGACGACTCAGGGAAGGGTAGGAAATAGGAAGGGGATTTAGGAACTGGTTTTGGACTAAAGAGACCGACCTTAATGTATGAGCATTAGGTTATGTCTCTAGGCAAGAAAAGGTCCATGCTATGGAAAGACGGGTCAACAATTTCTGGGAAGAGGTCCTCAATGGGAACTATGGGAGGGGGCTCATCCTGGAGGTACTGATTCAAAGAGGTCAGGTCCTTAATAAATCTTCTGATTCTTGTATTTTATGACTAGACTTTATAATTTGGCTATCCTCCATGGTTTCCTTAGGTATGGTTCTAGCAGCAGTATTTAAATTCTTCTCCTCTAATTGTTCTTCCATTACAGGTTCCTCTACTAGACTAAACTCATAGGTGGCCTCTTTAGATGTCTTAGTGGGCTCAGGAGTTTCTTTCCCTAAATTTTCAAGGGGTTCATCCTCTTCAAAGTCCTCTCCCTCATTTTCATCTACTAAACTAGGATCAGCCTCATACACTTCTACCTCAGGCTCATTAATGGGTTCTGGGGTCTTTGCCTTGCAAACTAATGGGATAGGAGTAGTAGGCTGGTCTAAAGGAAGTCGGCTAGGTTTGGACTTAGGTTTAAGGGAATTAATCTTATTGAACTTAGATTGACTGATCATGAGTTCCTTCTGATATAACTCGAATTCCCTAGCTAGGTGATAGGCTTCCTCTAGATCCTGAATTTGCCAATGAAACAGCTCTCACTGGATATCCCTACATAGGCCATCTCGAAATCTAGCCATGATCTTATACTCGGGTTTAACTGTGTTACATCTTCTAGTAAACTCATTAAATTGATCAATATACTCAGACACAGTTTTATTACCCTGCCTCAATTCGTACCATTGGTCTAAAAGTTTGTATTCATAAAATTCACCTAGGTACTTCTCTTTCAATTTACTTCTCATGGATTTCCAGGTGCGTATTTCATCTCCTCCTCAATAACATTCATTTTCAATAACTGCCCAATGCACCTTAGTATATTGGGTTAAACTATGTAGGGCCAATCTAAGTTTTTTCAACTCCGACATCCTAGTGTACTCAAAATACTGATCCATTCTTTCCTCCCAATCAATATACAACTATTGTCTTCCATCAAAAGTGGGTGCATAAGGTTGGGTGCTCCTAATGGGTCTTTCCTCTGAATCAACCAAGTATGGGTATGGACACCTAGGGTTAGACTCAGGGGCAAGATCATGATAATAGGCTCTTGGATCAATGGAGTTGGGCCTAGATGATCTATGTTTAGTATGGGCCATATGGGCTTCAAGATTGTCTATGGTTTCAGCCAAAGGTGGAGATGGTGGGTGATTGATGCTCTTGATCTAGTGCTCATGCAAGACTCAACACTGACCCGACTACAGCTGCCTAGACCTAGAGCCCAATCAGAATGGGTTGACTCAACTTACACACAACTCAAATCCTAGTCCTTCAATCTGGCCAGGTAAGAGGTGGGATGGTGGGAGGCCCTCCTGCTCTCGCAGGGACCCAATTAAGGAACCATTGATCCACTTAGGTTATTTGACACTGTACCTCTTGCCTAGACACCAGTATCCAGTAATAGGAAGTGAATTGGGTGCACTAGTCATCCCAAAAAGACTGAACCCGATCGATGGGTGTTCCTAGCCTACTAGGGTAAATTAAGTCAAGTTAATTTTAGATTAGGCTTGGGACCGAATGCAAGGAATGTGGTTTTGGGCTAAGGAGAGGTTATCAACTCCTCCCCTTATTTGACATATAGAAAGTGCGCTTAAAGTAATTTATGCAATGATGGCAAGCAGATGAAGATGCAAATTAGGATTTAGATGTTTTGGTATTTTTTGAATTTATGTAATTTTTTTTTTGTTTTGGAATTTTTATTAAATAGAAGGATAATTTCAGATTATGATCTAATATGAAGGAAATAAGTTAAAATTAAAGATATGCAAAGATTATACTAAAAAAAACCTTGAACTTTCTGAAATTGGCTTTGCTACCAAAATAGAGCAATACTGTTCTCAGGCAGTGTTTCGGTTGGGAGAAAATCCACAGATCGAAGTAATTCCTAAGAAAATTTTAGAAATTAATTTGAATTATGAGTAATCCATCAAAATAAGTTTTAGAATCTTCTAAGTTCTATTCAGGTAGAAACAATTAAAATAACAGGGTATATACTGAAAGGCCGAAAATGAAAAAAAAATCCTAAGGAACTCTTTGTGTTCTTCTTCAGGGGTCAATTCACAGCGGCACCCCTACTGCCATAGGAGATCCCATCGATTGAGAAAGAGGGTTTTGTAGTCCTACTAGTCTCCTATGACCGGACGACCATGGTGAAGCACTCGATCCGAATATCCAAAGAGAACTGAGCCCAAATAGGCTCTGATACCAAATGATGCGAAACTATATATGCATGCAATTATTTTTTTTGTGTTTTAAATATTGAGTTATAAGTTTTAATCCTGAAGATCAGACCAAGTAATGATGTAAAGAGTTCTATATGAAAATAAGAAACTAAAAGCATGAATAATAGGACCTGATAAGTAATAGAAAAAGGGATCGCCGAGGTTGAGAAGCCTCGGTTAGGCTAGTTCACCTACAATAGGGCTACTGGTGGTAGAGGGGGTGTACCTGGAAATGGTTAAAGCACCTGGTATAGATCGTACGTGAAGAGGTTGCTCTCACTCCTGGATGCGGCCTGGAAAATCAAGCCGGAGGCCCGCGGATACCCGGCTTTATGCTCGGTGATCCGATTGCGACCCGGCTAGAGTCGTTGGATTCGTCAGAGTCGAGGGACCTACAAATAGCCATTCTAGGGTTAGAAAACAAAGCACAGGTGGAGAGTAACTCAAAAAACCAGCAAAGGGAAGGTGGGATTCGAAGAGGGCAGCTAGGGCTTGGAGTGGCAGTTGGAGGTTGGAGGCAGGCGTAGTACACCAGGAAGAAGAAGGGCTCACACAGATCCCTTTAAGCACACAACAGGTAGCACATAGCAATTAGAGGAATTCAATATTATTTTATGATAAAATGTTATTAAATCTTCATACAAGGGGTCCCTTATATAGAGTCATGAGACTTAGGGCCCAAGCAAAAGAAAACAAGAAAAATAAGATGTGACCACTTTCTTCCTAAAGTGTGGGGCTGAATACATGGAAGAAAACACTCTCATGCCATACAAAATCCCTCCAAACAAGGTAGGTAGTGACATCCAAAGGGGGGGGACCACTTCTTTCATAAGCAAGTTGGCATGAATCAAGGGATTCATGTTTATCTATTTTGACTTTCCTTCTTGTCATGCTGGCGTGTGGAGTTGGTATGCTTGGGGTGTGGAATGGGTGTGCTGGTGTGTGGTCATCAACTCCTCATGCATGGGCCGACTTCATGATCCTCCAAGTAATCCTAGGTGACAAAATCCAGGATATGACTGGAACTCCATGCGGCTACTGAGATGGCATGCTGGGTGGTGTCCTTCACATGCTTGAGTCTTCTTTGACTGGGCTTGACTCAAACAGACTGAATACAACTGGACATGATTACAAGACTCAGAATATGATTAGCTCAATATGAGCTGACTGGTACAAGACTCAAATGACAACTCAATTAGGCTAAGCCCTTATTACAAATGGACTTAAATGCTACTAAGTAATCCATAGAGGGTTGGGAAGCCTATGTCTTATTCTGGTGCCTCTGGTGTCCCCACCAATTTGTGTACTAGCCTTGAAGAAGAATTGATGGTCTTGGAGTGATTTTGGAGAAGGATGACATTAGAGATTTAAGGAATTTGCAAGTCAATCAATTGTCCGTGGAGATAAGATTACTTTATAACAAGGTGAGCAGGATCTTTTTCCCAAAGATAGAAAGGTTTGATTGGGTGATAGAGAAGGACATCGCTTTTATGTTTTATTTGATTGAAGGAAAATCGATCAACCTACCTTATCTGACGGTTGGATAAAGAAAAGTGGTAGCAAAAAAATCTAGGATATGTTTGCCCATGGCATGGTGTTTACCTTGATCTTTTTTGAGTTTGGTGTAGACTATAGTGGAGAGGATGCTAGGAAGCTACTACACACTAATTGGTATAATGAAAGATCCCTCCATCGCATGGACTACTGGAAAGTGGATGATAGATAGTTGCACAGGGCTTCTAGACAAGGAACTACTGCTACAACTTTTTAGATGATGATGATAATGATGAGGATGAGGAGCCTCATTCACCACATGCTGTTAGATGATGTCCTAGAAGTCAAGTTGGCATGATACATTATAAATTTTATAAGATATAATTTTATACTTAATTCATTGAAATAAATAAAATTAAACTTTATTCTTTTCATTCATATCTAATATGTCTATGAATTGTCTATGAAATTAATAGACAATGACACATTCTTATGAGCTAAGAATTTAAGACATGTCATTAAAGATTAACTTCTAAATGCTCTCGACTATTGGATCATCGTGAGGATAGTGATTGATCCATCAAGATCGGTGCATGATTGCCTTCCTTTCAGGTAAACAAGTCTTGAGTTTACAATATAGAGATACTAGAGAGTGTGTGCAAATGGTTGTTAGTGAATAATGACACTGAGCATAACCAAATTTGAGAAGTCATATGGATGTCTACTAACTCATTAGTGACTTCTCATATACTGCAGTTATGTAAATAATTCCTTGACCTGTGGTGTCTCGGCTACTCATAGTAAGGTTGCTATAGTTTGATAGCATATAAATATGGTTCCTAGCTATTTGGGATTTTGTGATATTCATTGGCTATAGTAGCTTCACTATAGAAGTAGGAAGTATACTTATATAGGATCTATTGGCCTTAGTAGTAAGGTATAATCCTATGCAACCTAATTGGCTAAGTCCTTGAATCTGTGGCCATAATAGTATACTATTAAAAGGATTTATCATGGAAATCATAATTAGACTCAAGCTAATTAAGTTTGGCATTGACTGATGCTTAGGATTTAATGAGCTTCTATGACCTGTATCCTGTCCGAATTTTCGATAGAAAAATTTTATCACAAAATAACTACACTTAGGGATTCATTTTTATTCTATCGAGTTGCTACTATATACTTCTAGGTATCACTGGTGGATTGTGAGAGCTCACTAGGATTATTTTCAGATCAACGATCTAGTTAGGGTTGAGCTAAAATTATTTTAGTCCATCGAAAGAATTTTAATAATACTATGATAGATATCATAGTATATCTCATTACCGAATGGAATAAAACCAAGGGATCACACACAATAGAGTCAACTTGACTAAAGCATGGGTTTATGTAAGTGTTACATATTCAGTACTTGTCAATTTTGGCACCTACTAATTTTGATACTTGCTAAAATGATGAATTTATTTATAAATATTATAATAATATTTGACTTCATTATTTACCTTAAATAAATTAAACTTAATTATTATTAACTTTATTTAAAGTTAATTAGATTTATAATTCAAGTTTGACCTGAATTATTGATCGAGTTGATCGGGTCAATAGCTTTTTTGAATTTGATTCAATTTGTACTTGAAATGGTTTGAAAAATAGTCAAAAATCAGTCAAATTTGACTAGTATCTAGGAACTGGGTCTCTCTCTTATCTCATGTAGAAACCATGAGGAGAGTGTGGAAAATACACACCTCCTCTTGGTGCGCACGGTGAGAAAAGGGAGGCACCAAGTTGGCACTTCTCTTTCTCCTCTTTAAATAATGTTGGATTCTTATCTGATTTGAAGTTTGACCAAATTAAATAAGAAATTAATTTTATCTAAAATTTTAAGGAGGCTTGAATAGGAGTTTTGGCATGGAGTTTTAAGGGGAATGGATTTTAAAACATAGAATTAATTCTATCACACATCACTTCATAATTTTGTCTAAATTTTTTCCTCCATAAAAAATTAAGATTATATCTTATAGAAAATTGAGATCCCTTGGTTTCTAAATAAATATTAAAAAATTATTACTTTTTTTTTCTGGTATTTAATTTCTTGAAAGAATAGAAGAAAAGATTGCTAAGTTCTGGTTTCTAGACTAGTAGAAGGTCCATCTCCATGCTTGAAGAACCTGCAAGGGTCTAGTGGTCCAGAGATCTTGGTGATTCAATCTGGAAGGCTCCATGTGGATACTAGCAGAGGTATGCCACATGTGTGGCTCTGAGAAATCCTGGTAGATCAAATTGATCTAATAGATTTGGCATTAGAAGAGGGATTTTAGCGATTAAGGTAAGTAGATTCCTTTTTCTTGTAATTTTTAACTTTTTTAGACTTAATTAGTTTTAATTATTCCAATATACTAGAGATATGACTTAGATGTACATGTGATTTGTTTAAATCAGCATGCCTTTAGAAAAATTATTTTTATGTATTTTGCTTCCATTACGATAAGGGCTTTTGAACCTAGAATAATATGCTTATCATCAAATCATGTATCCTTACAATGGTATCAGTGCCAGGTTTTGATATATTTGGAATAAAATCAGATTTGAATCCCTTTTAGATATGAAGGACTTAAATGAATTTGAACTAATTTATGATGATTGAAAATGTTTTAATATTGCAAGTTTTGCTATTTTTGAAAAATTGTTTTCAAAAAGTATCGATATGTTTAGATATAAAACTTTGATATATGACTGATGTATCAATTTCTAATTTAGATCTTAAAATTAATAAATTAATTTTATAATTAATTAATTATAATTGATTTAGCCAAATACTTGAATTGGGTACAACCACCGTGGCCATCCGGTCATAGGAGCCAAGTAGGGTTTAAAGGCTCTCTCTTCCCATTCAATAGATCTCCTATGGTATGTAGTGGTTCTACTTGTGACTTGATCCATGAAAAAGAGCATGGCTAAGTAATTGGTTCATATTTTAGATCTAAAATAAATTACATAAGATGTAACTTAATCGGTTTGATCTAAAACAAATTGTATGAGATGCATGAGTTAGGGTTTAGATATGAACCAACAATTCATGATCTTAAACTATTAATTCCATAAAAATTAACCTAATCTAAAATCAATTTAGGTTTTAAATCTTATTTCATGGATGCGGGTATGGGTTTTTGAATTAGGTCTAGTGATTAGGCTACACTTTAGGATTTTGATTAGATTAGGTTAGAATATATTTTCAGTTTTGAGCAATTGATTGAACCTGATCAATGTTCGATTAAGGCTAAGTCAAAGTGGCTCAAAATTGGTCTAAGATGTAATTTGGTTACATCGATTCTCACTTGATGTAAATTGATTATTTAAGACCTAATTTGGCTTAGTGGTGAGCCCGAGTCATTAAGTTGACCTAATCGATTCTTATTAATCAATTGGTATCTAAGGTAAGATCATATCATGGTCATTAATTAGGGCTAGCTCTTACCTAGCCAACTTGATTGGTGTCTAAGGAAAGAGGTTTAAATGGTGAAACCCTCCCATAGACCTAACTTTCCTGGCTAACTTAATCAATTAAATTTTTGATTAGGTTGCTTTTGATTCGAGTTTACCCATGCTAACTAGTTTTGTCAGACATAAGATTGTGCAGACCTAAACCTATTTTGTCAAACATATAATTAAACTGATTAATTTAGATGAGATCTGAACTCAAACCTTCCAATTAATATAAAGTCTTAGGTATTCCACCATCGTAGGTGTGCAGGTATCTTATTGGTATTGACTATTCTCAGCTAGTTATAATAGTTCAATTGTATGAGGAAGATGCAACCATCCTATTAGCATGAGATTTTACTAGGTATAAATGAGATTGGGCCCAATAATCGGGCATGGTGAGGGACTCGATGATGGCTTTGCCTAAGCATGAACGGTGGGTTAGACTTAAATAAAGATTGAAAAAAAAATGGGCATGGTGAGATTTCATGACTTAAAGATCGAGTCACTGCAATATGCATGAGTTGCATTAGACAAGAGTTATCTACTCATCGGTATAGTAAGTTATCAATAACCAGACATGGTGAGGTATAGTATATCAGTGGAACCACAACATCCATTAGAAACCTTGGTCATGTAGGGGTTTCCACATCTCCACGGGAGAGTGTGTGAGATATATGGAATTAGTGTAAGTCTAAATTATTTCTTAAATTTTTTAGAATAATTTTTATTATTAAGTACAAAAGCTAACCCAATCTTCTACTTTTTCATAGCTAAACCATGTTAGCTTTCAATTCATTAGCCCGTATACTTGAAACAAACTAACTTGTTAGCTTTAATTATAAGGATCAGTTCAAGAACCTTAAAATAGTCTTAAGTGCTGAGAAGTTAGGCTATGTGCTCGACCAAGACCCCCCCTCTTATCTGACCATCCTACTGATTGCCAGACGACAGTACATAAAAAATGGATGGACGATGATAATAAGGTGAAGTGCTATATGCTGGCATCAATGTCAAATGAGTTGCAAAGCCAGCATGAGGATATGCTAACTGCTAAGGCTATAATTACTCACCTACAAGAACTGTATGGTGAGCAAAGTTGTATCACATGCTTTGAGGTCTCAAAAAGACTATTTAATACCAAAATGCATGAAGGGCGTCAGTCTATGTCATTGCTTGACAATGATCAAAGACATCGAACAACTTGAGAAGCTGGGCATACCGATTCATAGGGAACTACAAGTCAATTTGATCCTTCAGTCCTTGAAAAACTCATTTGCTCAGTTCATAATGAACTATAATATGAACAAATTGAGTTATATTTTGCCTAAATTATTAAACATGCTAGTAAATAATGAGGGGACCTTGAAGAGTTCAAGGAGCTTTATTTTTGCTATAAAACAAGCATCTTCATTTAAGAGAAAGTCTACTTGGAAGAAGAAGAAGCCTATGAAGAAGCAGAATAAGGATAGTAAGCCTAAGAAGAAGGATGGTCAAAAAAAGTCCGCATGAGCAAAGGAAAATATTTTCACTGCAACATTGATGGGCACTAGAAAAGAAACTGTTTGTTGTACCTAGAGAGTCTAAAGAAACAAAAGATGGATACACTTCAAAAGGTATGTCTATGCTCATTATTGAATCAAACTTTATCGTATCTTTTATTTCTAGTTGGATATTATACTTTGGTTTAAGTGCTCATATTTGTACTTTAATGCAGGATCTGGTAAGAAATAGAGCATGAAGGAAATGAGAGATGATCCTACATGTTAAAAATGGCGCAGATGTTGCTGTAGTTACCATAGGAGCATATCCTTTGTCATTACCTTTAGGATTTTGTTTAGTTTTGAAAGACTATTATCATGTACCTGTAGCTAGCAGAAACTTGATTTCTATTTTTATGCTAGCACAGGAAGTTTATGAATTTATATTTAATAAATATTTTTGTTTGATTTATTTCAAAATAAATTAATTATAAAAGCTTTCTTGATTGATTATTTGTGCCATTTACATATTGATGTATCTGTGAATATTAACGAGTAAATAATGAATGCCATAGGACCTAAACAACCTTGCAATGACTTAAACCTAAAGTATATGTTACACCTTAGGCTTTGTCATATTGGAGAGGATATGATTAACAAATTGGAAAAGGATGGTATCCTAGAATTAATTAATTTTGGATCATATTCAGTTTATGAATCATGCCTTCAAGGAAAAATAATCAAATTACCCTTTACACGTTAACGGGAGAGGGCCACTGAGTTACTTGCCCTGGTGCACACTAATGTGTGTGGCCCATTTGATGTACTAGCCAGGAATGATTTTCAATACTTCATTACCTTTATCGATGATTACTCATGGTATGCGTATGTATTTCTTATTAGACACAAGTTTGAAGCATTTGATAAATTTAAGAAGTTCAAACATGAAGTAGAAAAGTAAATAGAAAAATTTCTTAAGATTTTTCAATCAGATCGGGAAGGTGAATACTTTAGTAAGGAGTTTTTGGGTTATCTCAAGGACAATGACATAGTCTCACAATGGATCCCTTTCGGTACACCTCAACTCAACAGGATATCTGAAAGGAGTAGGACCTTATTGGATATGGTTCAATTTATGATGAGCTTCACTGACCTACCTTTATTTCTTTGGGGCTATGCCCTGTAAACTTTGATTTATATTTTAAATAGAATTTCCTCTAAGTCCATTCCTATCACTTTATATGAAATGTGATATGGTAAGAAACCAAGTCTTGGCCATCTCAAGATTTGGGGATATCCAGCTTATATCAAGAGACTAATGGTAGATAAATTAGAGTCTAGATCGATAAAAGCTCGCTTTATAGGGTATCCTAAAGAATTTAGAGGATACTACTTTTACTTTCTAGATGATCATAATATAATTATGAGTCAGCATGCCATGTTCCTTGAGAAATGATTTATTTCAAGATAGTGGTAGTGAAAGGTTAATTGAGCTCGATGAAATAGTCTTTGAAGATCAGCAAGCTAAAGTCAGGTTGAACCTAATAAACCAGTGGATATAGTTACTCCACCATCTCGTAGGTTTAGTAGGATCTCCCATCCTCTTGAAAGGTACTTAGGTATGCTTACAAAGGAACAGATGAAATGTTTCTTATAGGAGACGAGGATCAAATAATTGATCCTAAGACCTATGATGAGGCGTTGTTAGACATCGACTCCGAGAAATGGTTGAATACTATGAAGTCAAAAATTGACTTAATGCACTTGAACCAGGTCTGGTCCTTAGTGAATCCACCTGAGGGGATAGTATCTATTGGGTGTAAATGGATCTACATAAAAAAATAGGTTCATATGGTAAGATAGAAATCTATAAAGCAAGGTTGGTGGCAAAAGGATATAGTCAGCACAAAGCATTAACTATCAAGATACTTTTTCATCGATAGCCATGTTGAAATACATCCGTACACTACTTGCTATTGTAGCATTTCATGATTATGAAATATGATATATGGATGTGAAAACTACATTCCTTAATGGATTTTACTTTCAATGATGAAGATCACAAGGTTTGCAAGTCGTATCGATCTATTTATAGATTAAAGCAAGCTTCTCAAAGTTAGAATACTTGTTTCAATGATACGATCAAATCATTTGATATCATCAAGAATGAGGAGGAGCCTTGTGTATACAAGAAAGTTAGTGGGAGGGCTGTGACATTTCTTGTATTGTACATGGATGACATCCTCCTAATTAGGAATAATATTTTCATATTAACTTCGGTTAAAAGTTGGTTGTCTAAGAAATTTTTTGTGAAAGATTTAGATGAAAGCATTTTATATTCTAGGAATTAAGATCCATAGAGATAGACTGAATATGATACTTGGCTTTTTACAGAAAATGTACATAGAGGAAGTGTTGAAAAGATTCAGCATGGAGAACTCTAAGAGGGGATTATTATTCCTTAGGCATGGCATATGTCTCTCTAACAAGATATGTCTTGGCAAACCTGAAGAGATATAATGCATGACCAAGATCCCATATGCTTCAGTGATTAGGAGCTTTATGTATGCCATGTTATGTACTTGACTTGATACTGCCCAGCTATAAGTGTCATAAGCAAGTATCAGTCGAATTTAGGCAAAGAGCACTGGATTGCTGTAAAGAATATCCTTAAGTATATAAGAAGAACTAAGGATTTATTCTTAGTCTTTGGAAGAAGTCCTGATTTACATGTAAAGGGATATACCGATTTAGACTTTATGTCTAATCCTAATGATAGAAGGTCTACATCAGGATGTGTATTTCTATGCAATGATGGTTCTACTAGCTAGAAAAGTTCCAAGCAACCCATCATTACTGATTCTACTATGGAGGCTGAGAATTGTTGCCTCTAAAGCTACAAAGGAAGCCTTCCGGTGTAAGAAATTCATTGTGGAGCTCGGAGTGATGCCATCAGATGCCATTTCCTTGTATTATGACAACAATGGTGCTATAGCCCTTGCTAAGGAGCCCAGGTCTTACCAAAAGTCTAAGCATGTCGAGCAGTAATTTCATATCATATGCGACTACCTTGAGAAAAAGTATATTGAGGTGTGAAGAGTAAACTCCATAGATAATATGGTAGACCTACTAACAAAGTAGTTAAGACTGAAGTCCACCTTGAAAGGATGGGACTTAGATATATGGCCAATAGGCTTTAATGTAGGTGGGAGATTGTTAGATATATGCCCTAAAAGCGAAGTTGGCATGATACATTATAACTTTTCTACGATATAATTTTATACTTAATTCATTGAAATCAATAAAATTAGATTATATTTTTTATTCATATCTAATGTATCTATGAATTATCCATGAAGTTAATGGATAATGGCATATATTCTCATGAGTTAAGAATTTAAAACGTGTTATTATAAATTAACTCCTAAAAGCTCCCAATCATTGGATCATCACAAGGACAGTGATCAATCCATCAAAATTGGTGCATGATCACCTTCCTTCTGGGTAGACGAGTCTTGAGTCTACAATGTAGAAACACTGGAGCAAGCATGAAAGTGGTTGTTAGTGAATAATGGCACCGAGTGTGACCAAGTTCAAGAAGTCACATGGATATCTACTCATTCGTTAGTGACTTCTTATATGCTGTAGTTGTGTGAGTAATTCCCTGACCTGTGGTATCTCGGTTACTCGCAGCGAGGTTGCTATGGTTTGATAGTATATAAACATGGACCCTGGCCATTCAGAACCTTGTGGCATTCGTTGGTTGCAATAGATTTATTGTAGGAGTAGGAAATATACTTATATGGGATCTATTGGCCTTGTGGTAAATGTATAATCCTATGTGACCTAATTAGCTAAGTTCTTGAATTTGTGGCCAAAGTAGTGTGATATTGAAAAGAAATTTTCATGAAAATTATAATTTGATTCAGGCTAATTAAGTTAGGTATATGACGGATGCTTAGGATTTGATGAGCTTCCATAATCTGCATCTTGTTAGAATTTTTAATAGATGAATTTGATCATATAATAACTACACCTAAGAGTTTATTTCTATTCTACTAGATTGCCACTACATACTGTTAGGTGTCACTGGTGGATTGTGAGAGCTCACTAGGATCATTTTTGGATCAACAATCCAAGTTAAGATTAAGCTAAAATTATTTCAGTCCATCAAAGAGTTTTAATAATATTGTAATAGAGATCATAATGTATCTCACTACCAGATAGAATAAAACCTGAGGAGTCATATATAATAGGAGTCGACTTAAATAATGCATGGATTTATGTAAGAGTTATATATTCAATACCTGCCAATTTTGGCACTGCTAATTTTTGTACTTGCTGACATTAGCATATGCTAATTTCAACACTTGCTAATTTTAGCATGATAGACCTATTTATATATGTTACAATAATATTTGACTTCATTATTTAATTTAATTAAATTATATTTAATTATTATTATTTTTATTTAAAATTAATTGGATTCATAATTCAAGTTTGACTTGAATTGTTGATCAAGTTGATCAGATCAACAGCCTTTTTAAATTTAATTCAATTTGGACTTGAAATGATTTCAGAAATTAATCAAAAATTAGTCAAATTTGATTAGTAGCTAGGAATCCTAGTTGACTAGGTCTATCTCTCTTATCTCATGTAAACAACAAGAGGAGGGTATGGAAAATGTGTGCCTCCTCTTGGCACGCACCGTACGGAATGGGAGGTGCCAAGTTAGTGCCTCTCTTTTTATCCAGGACTCTCTCTCCTTTTGAGATAAGATTGGATTCTTATATTGTTTGAAGTTTGACCAAATCAGATAAGAAACCAATTTTATCTCAAATTTTAAGGAGGCATGACGAGGGGTTTTGGCATGGAGTTTTAAAGAGCACAAATTTTAGAGTGCAGAATTAATTCTATCGGACATCCATTCATAATTTCTTCCAAATTTTTCTCCTCCATAAAAAATTAAGATTTATATCTCTATAAAAAACTGAGAGCCCATTGTTTCCAAGATAAATATCAAAAAATATTTTTTTTTCCAGTATTTAATTTCTTGAGAGAACATGAGAGAAGGCTGTTGAGTTCTAGTTTCTAGACTAGTAGAAGAAGGTCCATCTCCATTCTGGGAGCCTTAGTGATTTAGTTAGGAAAGCTCTGTATGGATACTAGCAGAGGCTGGGCACATGCATGGCTCTGATAAATCTCAGCATATCCAATCAATTCGACAGATCCGACATTAGAAGAATGATTTTAGTGATCAAGGTAAGTAGATTTCTTCTTCTTGTAATTTTTAACTTTCAGATATGAATAGTTTTAATTATTCCAACATACTAGAGACATGATTTAGATGTATATGTGATTTGTTTAAATCATCATGCCTTTAAAAAAATTATTTTTCATGTATTTTGTTTCTATTGTACTGAGGATTATCGAACCTAGAATAGCATGCTTATCATCAAATCATGTATCCTTACATCTACTACTATAGTTGCTCAGGCTGCTAGGCTATCAACTACATAGCCATCTACAAAACTTGAGAGCTCGAGGACACCCCCACCTGCCTCTACACAATCTTCTATTGATCACATTGGCTAGCTTGCTGACATGATGACCAGTAGGATTAGTTCTCTTTTGATTGACATGCAAGAGGACATTCTAAGGAATGAGGAGCATAACCTATCAATTTAGATATCCTATGATGAGCACTACAAGAAAATAGGGCATCAGTGACAAAAAAAATGTGATAGAAAAATTCTATCATAAATGGTGATAGATTTGCAAAGGATCTATGACTTAAAAACAAAAAAATTGAAACTTCAATGACAGATTTATGATAGAAATATCTGTCACAAATAAGTCCACCATAAATTTGTGACAAATTTGTGATGAAAAAAAGATGCAATATTTTTGTTGCTTTCAGAGAAATATTTATGATAGAAAAATGATAAAGATTTTTTATGCAGGACTATTTATGCATTCTAGTTATTTTTCTATTGTTAGGCATTAAGTTAAGAGTTTGTGTCCCAAATTTCAAGCCAAGATATTAAGTAAGAAATTCTATAAAAAATTTGAAGCACAGGCATGCAGAAATAAATCCTAAAAGTGAAGAAACAAGACTGCCAAGGCTGAGAAGCCCTGGTTAGGACTAGCTCTTCTATAATACTACTATCAGAGGAGTCTAGGCAGTGTACCTGATAGAGATTTGAAGATCGATTCAAGAAGAGTTCGCTTGTCGCTCCTGGATGCGGCTTGAAAAATAAAGCTATCGACCCTGCGGATTCGTGGCTTTCAATCCGGTAGCCCGAAAGCTGGTCAAATGGAATTCTTGGATTCGTTAACTTTGAGGAACCTACAAGGCACCTTTCACGGGTTAGAAAACAAGGAAGAAAAGATTAGAAGGCTGAAAGAAGAAGAAGGGGAAGAGGCTTGAGGATGGCGGCCAAGAGATGAAGAAGGTTGGTAGCTTGGAGGCAAGGCGCAGGGATCACATAGAAACTCTGAGGGATCATACAGATACCCTTAATCACATAAAAATTCACACATAATTCACACCGAAAGTTGAGAAGAACTCAAAAAAATTTTCATATTCAATAGCATCAAATATACATGAGAGGGGGGGGCTTTATATAGGCATACAAGCTCGGGCTCCAAGTAAGGGAAGACATGTAAAACCCTAAGTATCCTTTCTCCACTCAAATATATGGAAGATCTCTTCCAAATAGACTCTCAATTCCTCTCCTAACTATAATTATACCTTCTCTTTGACTTGGTCTCTCCCTCTCTTTGACTTGGTCCAATGGGTGGTAATTCTAAGGGTAGCCGACCAAGGAAGGTGACTATAAGGGTGGGGCACAATATCCAAGAAGGCTTTGGGCTTTAAGCGGCCCACTTTAGTGCTGGGCTGGTTCTAGGGTTTCTCCTGGGCTCTATCTTCTCAGCAGGTAAATGATGTGAAGATCTTGAAGGTCCTTTTCATGCAATCTAAGGTGGTACATCCAAATATGACTAGGACTTCTTGAAGTTGGCAAGTTATCATTCGGGCTGGGGTCCATCAATGTCTTAAATCTTCTCTTGCTGGATTGGACTCAATATAAAACTTACAGGACTCATAGGACTCAAAATTGGCTCAACATGAGCTGACTAAACTTACAGGACTCCAAATGATAAATGTCTCAATTGAATTTTACTTATCTAAAATCCTAATGGTATGGATGACTCTAAATACATGACTCAAATGCAGAAAGGCCCAAAACAAGACTCAGGGGCCAAAATACAAGATTCAAGTATAACAAGGCCTGAAAAACAAAACTCAAGGCCCAAATACAGGACTCAAATGGTTAACACAGCCTGATTATTAGACTCAAAGATAAAATTTGAATCAAGGCTATGAGACTCAAAACTCAGGGACCTATAATGAACTAGGGTTGACTTGATGTCCCCATAAATTCTTCTGGGGTGGGAGAAACTCGACCCTATCGAGTATAGGTTAGTCTAGTGCTGGCAATAAGTCTAGGTAGAGGCGCTGTGGGTTCTCTCAAGTAATCCATGAATTGCCAAATTCTAGTCGACCTTGCCATCGAACTAAGTAGTGTTGATCGTCGTGGCCTCAGGTCATGATAGCTTGATCATCCAGGATATGCTTGATCCGTATTCCTCTCTCAAGCTAATTTATAGATGGACACTCTGGATTAGGTTCGCTCTCAAAGGATGGAGTAGGTCCAAAATCCTTACTAGGAATCGCTGCCGGTTCCCTATACTCAACCAATTCCGCGATATTGAAGGTAGAGCTAATGCCTAAATCCAGGGACAGATCAAGCACATAGGAATTGGGATCCACTTTCTTTATCACTCTAAAGGGTCTAGCTGTGCATACAAGTAGCTTCTTTGGGGCTCCAAGAGGAAACCACTCTGGTCTAGACCTAATCTCTACAGAATCCTCTATATTAAATCCTTTGGCTTGATTTCGGGAATTAGCCATGTTATTACTAGTGTTCAAATGAATTCTAATGCCTTGATATAGATGCTGTGCAAAGATCTATGCAAGTGTGGACAGATGGATTTGGTATGTGGACTTATTGGACTCAAAACCAACACCTAATAGACTCGACTAGGTATTCCTATCGAAGGAAATTTATTGGATTCTTTGTGCCAAAACCTAATAGACTATAGGCTCTCTAGGTTTGACCATAGCTTGGCATGCATATGAAAATTTACAATGGACTCTTAGCAAATGCCATAAGATATACTAGAAGTAAGATGCAAATCTAACATGTATAATGAATGTATGCAGCATGCTAATCTTAACAAAATGCAATCTAATGATCCTAGAAATGCTGGAGGTTTCTGGAAAGGATAGAAAATAAGAGGTGGGTTCAAGATTAGTCTGATAGGGTAGGAAAAAAGGTTCAGGGTTAGTTGGATAAAGTTGGATATAAGAAGGGGTGTCAGAACTAATCCTAGACTAATGAGGCTAACCTTGCGAGGTTGAGGTATATCTACAGCGTTTGCATAATGTAATAATGGGTCACTAATCTCATGGAAGAAGTCTTTAATGGGAACATTGTGAGGGGATTCATCTTGAGGGTACTGAATTAAAAGGATCATGTCCTCAATAAATTCCTTGGGCTCTTGAATCTTAGGACTGGGCTATATAATTGGCTTTCTTCTAGTGGCTCCTCAGATAAGAATCTAATAGAAAGGCCAAGTTTCTTAAGGACTTATTCCTGGACCTCCTCTATGGACAACTCTTGTGAACCCTCACTTTCATCTATAATGTTTGATCTTGGCTCAGTCACATCTTCTTCAAATTCTATAGTGGGTTCAAGATCTTTATCCTTTGATTCCTTAATGGGTTCACTCTCTTGTTCCTCTTCTTCATATTTCTCCTCAAAGTCTTCTCCTTCGTATTCATCTACTAAACTTGGATCAGCCTCATATACTTCTACATTGGGTTCAATAATGGGTTCAGACTCATCTTTATCTAGCTCACCTAGGTGTAGGGCGTTGACTAGATACTGGCTAACAAAATGGCCTGGTTTGTGACATCTAAAACACACTCTTGGGGGATTGAAACTCTTCTGAACCTCTACAGACTTGCCTCTATCTTCTTTATGGGCCATAGTGGTACTGGGCTGGGGTTGGCTCGGGTTGGGCTGGTTAGGATCTGGTCCTGGGTAAGGGGCTCTAGTCCTAAAGGGTTTAGGTTGACTAAAGGGAAGTGGACTAACACTAGGCTCATATCTAGGGGTACTGATCTAATGGGATTTAGGTTGACTAGGGGAAAACTGATTGGCACTAGGTTGATACCCGGGGATTATGGGTTCTTAGTGCTCATAGGACAAGGGTTCAGCTCTATAGGTCTAGGGTTTACTGAACTCATAGAATGTGGGTGCATAAGTTCTAGATTCATAGGATCTATAGTCGTAGGATCTAGAGTTATAGGATTTGGGCTCAGATCTATAGGTTATGGATCTCCTGTGTTTAGGGTATGGGGCTTTCCTAGGGTTAGGCTCTGAGTATGGGTCAGGGTATTGGGCTTTCCTAGGGTTGGACTCAGGTTTAGGTCTGGGATGGGTTTTAGGGGTCTTCTCTAAATCTCCTAATTGGTTCTCTACTTGGTCAAAACTATTGGCTAAAGGGTCAAGCCTTTCGTGGGTTTGGGTATAGGATTGGTTCCATTGGTCAAATCTATGATTCAATTGGGTCATCTGGGTGGTCAATTGGATAATGGATTGGTCAAGCTTGTGGTTCAATTAGGTGGTTAATTGGGTATTGGATTGGTCGAACTTGTGGTTCATCTGGGCAAACTGGTTCTGGGATTGGGTGTTCATTTGGTCAAGCTGTTCGTCGAGGTTTTAATGAAAGTCTCTATACTAGGTTCCATGGTTGAGCTGGATTAGAGTTTAAACTGTTTGTACTGGACTCCTGACCTGGTGGTCATGCAATCATTCAAACAAGGTAATATGATGCGGTCAAATACACAATGGTTAACATGTACTACAGCTTGTTAGACTTAGAGCCAAAATTGAATGGGTCTACTCAACTTACACTTAACAGCTAATCCTCCACTAGCCAGGTAAGAGGTGAGGTGGTGGGAGGCTCCCCCTGCCTGTGATAGGGTCCTAATTAAAAACCACCAGTCCACTTAGGACATTTGCCTCTGGATCTCTAGCCTTAGACACTAGTTTTCAGTAATAGCTAGGGAATTAAGTGCACTAGTTAGCCCACTCAACTCGAACCTGACCTGTTGGTGTCCCTAAGCTCACTAGAGCAATTAGGTTACTAATTGATTTTAGTTAAGGCTTGGGTTCTAATGCTGGGTGGTTGTATTGGGCCCAGGACAGGTGATGAAATCATGTCCTGATCTGAGATAGGAAATTACCCTTAAAATTGATTAAATGAGATGATGGCACTCAATGAGCCCTAATGCAATCTAATAACAATCAAAAAATAAAAAATTTTTTTATCATTTATGAGGTGGCAAATTAAATTTAAGTTGATTAAATTATCAAACAAAATTTAGGCTTGGATGAGGTAGGGTTTGGAAGTGAATTAGATTTGGTTTAATCAGGCATGCAGAATTCTTAGAAGCTGAAATTAGGGTTTGATTTGAAGCAGAACTTGGTATGGTTTTGTATGCAGAAAAAATCAAAAAAACTTCAAGATAGAGGATTAACAGTATAGATGATCCCTACTAAGTTTCATGCAAAAAAAAACTCGGATGATGATGCAAAACCTAAGATTTTCAAACTATGTGCAGAAAATCAGGATTTTTGTTAGGGTTTCTAAAATGTAGATTTTGTTTATATATTTTTTTCGGTAAAAATAATTAAAAATTATGAAAATTCTCAGGACTGAACTAAAAGTATTCGGTTCAAATTTTAATGGAAAATAAAATATTTAAGTTGACGAAATAGATTGAAACTTAGACCCCTAATGTAGAGACAGGATGAGAAGTATTCTAGGGCAAAAAAAAAGAGGCATGAAAAAATTTTACAGACAGAAATAAATCATGAAAAAAATTTGAGAGACACTTTAAATTATGATAAATCAAGAAAAATAAGAATTAGGATTTTCTGATCTGCCTATATATAGAAACAGTAAAAACAACAGTCTATGTATAGGAATTATGGGATGCAAAAACTAGCCCTAAAATATGCTCTAATTCCAAATTGATGCGGGACTAGTTATGCATGCTAGTTATTTTTTTATTGTTAGGCATTAAGTTAGGAGTTTTTATCCCGAATCTCAAGCCAAGATATTAAGTAAAAAATTCTATAAAAAATATGAAGCACAGGCATGCAGAAATAAATCCTAAAAGTGAAGAAACAGGATCGCCAAGACTGAGAAGCCCTGGTTAGGACTAGCTCTTCTGCAATACCGCTACCAGAGAAGTTTAGGGAGTGTACCTGGCAGAGATTTGAAGATTGATTTATGAAGAGTTTGCTCGTCGCTCCAGGATGCGTCCTGGAAAATAAAGCTATCGACCTTGCAGATTTGCTGCTTTCAATCTAGTAGCCCGAAAGCTGGTCAAATGGAATCCTTGGATTTGTTAACTCTGAGGGACCTGCAAGGTACCTTTCATGGGTTAGAAAACATGGAAGGAAAGGTTAAAAGGCTGAAAGAAGAAGAAGGGGAAGAGGCTTGAGGATGGCGGCCAAGAGATGAAGAAGGTTGGCGGCTTGGAGGCAGGGCACAGGGATCACATAGAAACCCTGAGGGATTACACAGATACCCTTAATCACACAAAAACTCACACAAAATCTACACCGAAAGTTGAGAAGAACTCAAGAAATTTTTCATATTCAATAGCATCAAATATACATGAGAGGGGGGGCCTTTATATAGGCATACAAGCTTGGGCTCCAAGTAAGGGTATACATGTAAAACCCTAAGTATTTTTTTCCCACTCAAATACATGGAAGATCTCCTCTCCCAAATAGGCTCTCAAATCCTCTGCTAACTAGGATTATACCTTCTCTTTGACTTGGTCTCTCCCTCTCTTTGACTTGGTCCAATGGATGGTAATTCTAAGGGTGGCCGACCAAGGAAGGTGACCATAAGGGTGGGGCGCAATATCCAAGAAGGCTTTGGGCTTTGGGTGGCCCACTTCAATTCTGGGTTAGTTCTAGGGTTTCTCTTGGGCTCATCTTCTCAGCGGTTGATGATGTGAAGATCTTCAAGGTCCTTCTCATGCAATTCAAGGTGGCACATCCAAATATGATTGGGACTCCTTAAAGTTGGCAAGTTATCATTCGGGCTGGGGTCAGTGTCTTGAATCTTCTCTTGCTGGACTGGACTCAATATAAAACTTACAGGACTTATGGGACTCAAAATTAGCTCCAAATGATAAATGTCTCAACTGAATTTGACTTATCCAAAATCTAATGGTATGGATGACTCTAAATACAGGACTCAAATGCAAAAAGACCCAAAACAGGACTCAGGGGCCAAAATACAGGACTCAAGTGTAACAAGGCCTGAAAAACAAAATTCAATGCCCAAATATAGGACTCACACGGTTAACACAGCCTGATTATTGGACTCAAAGATAAAATTTGAATCAAGGCTACGGGACTCAAAACTTAGGGACCCATAGTGAACTAGGGTTGACTTGATATCTCCATCAATTTTTGAATACTTTCAAGGATGGATTTGTGATGGATATATCCACCTCAAAAAATCTATCACAAATTGTATCCATTATAAAAAATTTCATCATAAATCTATCATAATTTTATGACAAAATAAAGATATAGATTTTTAAATGCTTTTAGTTATAGCTTTGATATGGATATATCCATCACAACAAATCTATCATAAACCTGTCACAAATTTATGATGAATTTGTGACATAAAAAAGGTACAATTTTTTGAATGCTTTTAATGATGGAGTTGTGATAGATATATTTGTCACAAATCCATCATAAATTTGTAATAGATTTTTGACAAAAACATATAATTTTTTGATTGATTTCAGTGATGGATTTATGATGGATATATCTATCACATAAACAAAATAAATAAATAAATAAATAAATAAATAGATGGAAAATGATGATTTTAGGTTATGAAAGAATTTAATTTATTTGTTTGACTTTAATTCAATATAAAAATAATTAAAACTAGAAAATAATGACATTTGGTTTGGATCACGAAATTTAAGGTAACAACCTAAAAGTTAAAAAGTGAAAAAAAATATAATCATAAATTAAATTTTTGAACATAGCCAAGGCTGCAAATGGGTTGGGTTGACCCATGACCCCACCCAACCTGATCAATCCTCTTAGTCTCAATTTAAACTATTTCTAAGGATCCACGAATCTAGGTAGAGTTCTAAAATTAGACCTGATCTATTTTCTGGATTGGATCTGGGTTTACTGAATTAGGATCCAACTTTCTCGAGCTTCTAAATTATGATTTAAAACTTGTATAGACTATGCCTTTTAATATGAAGATAGATTTAAAATTATTTTTATATTTGAATTTATTTTGAGGGCAATATTGTTTGCTGTTTATTTTATATGCTTGAGAGTATTTGGCTATATGATAATTAAAATATAACTGGCTATATTTGACTTGGACCCAACTTGGATTCGATCTGGATCTAACTAGACTCAATTTTTTTGGATTGGGACTGTTATACTTTGACCCGACTCGACTCAATCTTCTATTGGATTGGTATAGGTGTAATATTAGAACTCGATCAAGGAACCGGGTTGGGTTAGAGTCGCTCATGACTCGGTTATATCCAATCCATTTGTACTTATAGCCAAAGCAAGAAAATCTAACATATTTAAAGTAATATGTGGGTCGGCTTTGACCTGTGACCCGACTCAACCCAACCCGCATAAACCAAACTGGCATGTTTTCAAGGATTCATGAATCCGTGCCAGGTCTTAAAATTAGACATTATATTTTGCCAGATTGGGCCTAGATTTATTGATTGTGGACCTTACTTGACCTGACCCGATCCATGGAGACTTTTGGATTGATTTGGATCTTAAGGTAAATAACCCAACCTAACCCGAACCTAGTATAAGACCTGAATTGAATGGGCCCATCTTTAATAGGAATGAGCAAGTTAGTAAGAGAGAAAGATGATATAATGCTAAACCATAACCAAAGATATAAAGTAAAATGGTAATACTTTAGTGAGAGAAAGAGCACTTAAACATCTTTTTAAAGTAGAAATTGCAGATCCATCTAAAGGTATTCATTCAATTTTTTTGGTTCAAACCAAACTGAAGTTTTGAAAAAATGAATTTCTGAATTTGTATTTAGTAGAACCAAAAATCAAACTGAAGTAGCCTAAAACTGGAGAAACCTAATTGAAATAATCTTGATTTGGTTCGGTTTGATAATTCTCTTTGTGTTGGACTTTTAATTTTGGTTTGAGCTTATCAAGTTCTTTAATAGCTTTATTATTTGGATTGCAAAATTATACTTGAACTTAGTATTGTTATTCAATTTTAAATCAACAACAAACCATTCAAAAAAAGCTTAATTTAAAAAAAATTATCTCAAGTTCTTCGTAATTTACCAATATAATATTTATCATATATCTAGAAAATATAAAAGATAGATTTTTATTATATTTTATAATTTTAATTTTTGGTTAATCGAAGTTATCAAATTAAATACTAAAAATCAAACCGATTAAAAAATTTTGATTTGGTTTTAGATTGAAACTAAAATTTTTAGAAAATAAACTGAATTAAATACCAAAATAATTAACAATTCATTTCAGTTTTTGATTAACCAAACCATTTGCACACTCCTAGATTCCTTAGCCTGTACAAGGGCGATATTTTAGTTGGCAAAGCTATATATTTATAAAGCAAGAATTGATTAATGAGAGCCTCCCATCTCTTTGTCATTTACCTTCCCTTCTCTAATAACAAGATCTAGACCTGACTCGATCGGAACTCGAACCTGACCCGTATTTTATAGATCGAAATTGGATTATACATGGACATGATCCTATCTGAATAATTTTAAAAAATTAAAAATTTGATCATAAACCATCTAATTTTCTATTAGACTGAATCATGTTTAAATTTATTTTAAAAAATTAATATAGCAATTTAGTAACATTTTTTCTGTTAAAAAATACCTTTTTCGTCACTAATCCACCACCTCTCAAAATTTGCGGGACTCCCTCCCATTTCCAAATTTTGCTCGACTCCCTCCTCTTTCGATCTTCCCTCCTAAATCCCGAGCATCTCTTCTACGAACCTAGGGTTTCTGCTCGCCGTCGCCGCATTGCCATCGCCCCCTCGCCTTCGAACCTAGGCTAAAACCTCCGTCAGAAGGGAGGCAGAGAAGAAGATACTTTCGGGGGGAGGTGGAGAGGAAGAAAGAGGGTTCTTTTTGGAGCGTGTGAAGGAGATAAAGGTGGGATTTTTATGAAGTACCGAAGCTTTGGCCTCTAGATAGCAAGGGGATGGTGGGGAGCAAGGAGGACTAGGAGGCAAGGAAGCAAGGATGTGAGATCTTAATGACACCGCCTTGGAAAAAGAGGACAGTCATTCCATTTCCGCGAGGAAGAAAGGATGTGGGATCTCATATGTATTCTATAGCAATACATCTTCCATTTTTTCCCCTAATTATTTTTGTAAGTTTTCCTTTCAATCATCTACTGCAGCCACTATTGGTGTTGAAGTTCATCCTTTGGATTTCTTCACAAATTGTGGGAGGTTTTATTGATGGAATACAGCTGGTCAAGAGAAGTTTGGTGGTCTCAGGGATGGATACTAGCAAGTCATGAAATATTATATTATTTTTATTTCTCTTTTTTTTTTTTTTTTTCCTTCTATAAGTTCTTTGAAATTGGGCTTGTGGATGCTTGGTTGCAAATTCTCTTTTCAAGACCATGTCAGATGGTGAATAACTCAAAGGATATGCAAGCATTGGTAGTATTTGGTGTTCAAAGTGAAGTTTGCTGTTGCTAGGCAATTTAGTTCTCATGTTCATAAGTCTTTGCTTGTTGAAAGCCAAATTGGTTTCACATCTTCATTTTGATGCTTCCTAGGTCTTTCTAATGAGACCGACTGCATAATGATTTGCATCGAAAATTTGCCTGCTAACATGGCAGGTAGAAATCAATGCAGAACAGGATGACAGGTCAAGCTTCCCAGCATCCAACATATTGGACTTCTTTTATGATATGAAGTATCTAAATGCTTTTAAGTATCGTTTGTCATTTATGTTCATTTTTCTCTATATCATGTAAATGGATAGAATTTTGTCCCGTTTTGTGTATAATATGGACACTTCCTAAGTTCAAGAAGGAAGCTTCTGCATAACTGTAGGGAATTCCTCTGAAGCCATACAACTGCACTTCCAGGCCCTTCACATGTTAACATTACAAATATCATTCAACGTTGTCTTCTTTTGTTCACCATATCAAATGCACTTTCCTTACTCTTGCCTTCTGAAGCTTGTTTACTTATGGTTCCACAGTACCATCAAGATTGGTAGTAAACTGCATATAGTGACATTGCTCTGAACTGATGACCGGTTCCCTGTTTCAGTGCACATGCTATATACATTTTGATCTTCATGAATTAGCAACTTGCTATTGTTGTTGTTGTTGTTGTTGTTTTGCTCTTTCTCCATCTATTGCACATACTCCTGCATTGCTATTTATCATTGTCGTTTCTCAGTGCATTGTTTCTACATAAAATGTCCTTCCGATTTTTATCTTTCAATCAGTATCTGCACTTGTTATGGCATTTCAGTTATTTGGAACTAAAGATACAGTACCCAGTACTAGTACAGTTTGTAATTCGTCTATGCTCTTAGTTTCTCACCATGTTAATTCTATGATTGATATTTGTGAATGTCAAAAATGAAGACAGTTGCATTAGGTTGTCATCATGTGTTGCTGTACGTGTGGTGCTAGTTCAATTTCAAGCAATTTTATATCTGGGTTTCCAGTGGATAGTTTGAGGGCTAAGAGTTGCATTAGGAGTTGTTGAAATCTTATGGCAGTTGAGTATATGCAAGAGAAAAGTAGTGTTTTTAATAGGAAATGCATTTTATCAACTCCTTACAAAATATGGCCTTCATACGTTCATTGACATTGTCAGGAGCTGCCGTGTACCTTGTAAAAATCTATTCACTCATTTGTTTTTATGTATGTGTGTGTGAGAAGCCGCATTTATATAAGTTCTATAGCATCATTGTTGAATTAGCCGAGCCTCGCACTTTTATGATTTTGATCTGACAATAGGTATGCAACGGGATGTACATTTGGATGCAAACAGAAAATAGCGATCTGAATACTGAATGTTGAAACTGTTGTAAAGTTAAGCTGAGATTTTTGTGTCATCTTGATTTTTGATTAAATAAGAAGAATATGCTAGAAGTTGTTTCATTTTGTGAATGTGATATTGTTGATGGTTTGCTGGAATTGCATGCTTTCCGCTTGATGCAGCTATATTATCTGGAACATGACAGTATTCCTTGATGGCATTGATCTGTTAAAATTGATGGTATGTAAAGCCCAGCCCTTTTCGGCCAACCCACCTGGCCCAAATCAAATCCCAAGAAAAAGGAAAAGAAAAGAATAAACGATTGGAGTGTTCCTCTACGACTCTGTCGGAGGAAAGGACTCCAATGGAAGCCCCAAAAATCTTAGGATTTTGATCTATAATAGGACCCCTCCTCCCTCCCTTTGTCACGCCCCAAAAACTCCATTCAGGTGAGGAAGCCTTCATTTTGTTTCTAATTTTCGGTGAAGGGATCTTGAGATTTTTCCGACAAAGTGGCCGAGAAACATCACCGGAACCAAGTTAGGTTAGGTCCCCTTCTTATGGTTGCTAGAGTAGTTGCCATGGAAATTAGGCCGGCAAAGCACTGGATTTGAGTCAGAATAGGGTCTCCCTTATTTTTTTTGCATTTTTCTTTCTTTGTTTGTTTCTTCAATCACTATTGGTGATGGTTGCCATAGGGGCAGAGGTTGTGTTGGGATCATCTCTTCTTCATCGCGGTCATTACCGGCAAGGGTCGCTACTAAGGGAGGTGGCAGTTTAAAATTTTGTTTTGGTTTTCCTCCTTCCCCTGTTTCTTTGATTTTGTTATTCTTTGCCTTAGTTTGCCGACCGTTTGTGGCTGGGGCTGTTGTTGGGGTCACCTCGCCTTTGTCGCCACTGGGAGCCTTTACAGGTGGCCGGCATGGGCCACCTTGTAACCTTTCGAGAGGGAGGGAGGGGTGGGGGATCGAGTTCCAGAGGAAAGAAGGGAAGAGAAGGGAGCCATCCCTCCGCTCTTTATTTTTCTCGATTTTATCTTCTTTATTTCTCTTTCTTCATTATAATTTTTTTTTCTTTCATGGATTTATGAAAGTGGAATTAAGAGATTGATGAACCTGGTGAAGAGTTCTAAATCAATAATCTTTCTATCATGATCATAGACTTTTATGATTTTTTTAATTATTAGATTTGGCTATCTATAAATTATTAATTTTATTAATAATTTTGATAATTAATAAAATATTTAAATATGTTTGAGTACTAACAGTTCTTTGAAGTATGCTTTTAATAGAAAAAGATACTCGCCAAATCAGTTAAATTGAATTGCTTGTCAAAAGATTGAAAAAGCCTTTTTTATAGATGAAACATCAGTGATTAATGGATTCAAGTATTTAAGACTTGCTTGGAAGGAATTAATGATTTCAGTTGAAAAATGATTCAGCATAGTTTCAGTCATTTTTGAAGAAGTTTCAGTAAGTGTCAATTCAAAGTATTGACTTACAGTTCAAGTATCGACTCATAATAATGAAAGTGTTGACTCAAGCCGGCACACAGAAAGAAGTTTCAGATGGCACGCTTGAAGTATCGATTTATGTAGCTCAAGTGTCGACTCAAGGATTGACTCAAAGCCTGAGAAAGAATTTTACTAGAACATGCTGAAATCCAAGATTTGCCTCAAGTATTGACTCATGGATGTCAAGTGTCGACTCACCAGATGAAGTGTCGACTCACTTGAGATTTCCAGAGAGCTTCAATGCAGAATTTTGAACTATATGTCCACTTATGGGATTTAAGTGTCGACTCACATTTTGAAGTATCAACACTTGGAGTTTTGAGAACAGTAATGGCTAGTTTTTCAAATGCAGAACTCGACCCTTTTAGCTTCCAACGGCTAGTTTCATGTCTCTAACGGTCATAAACCATCTCTTAAGTCTTGGGATAGTATTTAAGTGATTCAAATTGAAGTGGAATCAATGGAGAAAGAATAGAGAATAAGAAGAAGAAAGAAAGCAAGTGCATTCATTCATATATTCATTGAGAGCAATTACTTCCAAGAAAATAAGCCTTCAAACATTCAAAGCAATCATGAGCTTTCAAGTTCAACAACTTTTGAGCATTGATTGAGGCTTCATCGAATCGAAGACAAGCATCTTCATGAAACTTCAAAGAGATAACATCATTTATTAGAAAGCTTTTCTTGTATTCTTTACTTCAATTCATACTTTATTGTGAAAGTTTTTGGTGAGCCTAAGAACAAAACCAAGGAGGTTTTTGGTTAGCTTAGTTGAAAACCAAGGATATTTTTGGTTAGCCTTTGAAAACCAAGAGATTTCTTTTGGTGAGCCTTGTGAAAACCAAAAGGGGTTTCGATTAGTGAGCCCGAAAAATTAATCGGCTATAATCGTGTGTGATTATAGTGAATTCTCAAGTGAACCTTGGAAAGTGGATATAGGTGCCTTGGAGAGCATCGAACCACTATACTTGCATTGTATTTGTATTGATTGTTTCCTCTCTACTTGCTTTTACTTTCATTGCATTTAAATTTTCGTTGCACACTCTTTAAGAGCACATTACACTTGCATCTCTCTAGCACTTATTCTGTTTATTGATTTGGCACACTTGCAAATAATTTTTAGAAACCTAATTCACCCCCCTCTTGGATTGCTTACTGGGTAACAAGTGGTATCAGAACTACGTTCTCAGTATATAGGTCTAACCGCCTTGAGTAAGGATCTATGGCAGCCCCCATGGTACTAGTGTAGTTGAGGGACAAGCTTCAAATAGACCACCTTATTTTAATGGCATTAACTATACATATTGAAAAACTAGAATGAGAATTTACATGTATTCTATAGATTATAATTTATAGAAAGTAGTTGATAAAGGTCCTCATATTCTTTCGGTTGTGGTTAATGGTATTTTCATCCCAAAGCTTGAAGATGATTGGGATGCAAATGACATTAAACAATCCGAGATCAATGCGAAAGCAATGAATCTCTTTTACTGTGCATTGGATCCTAGTGAGTTCAATAGGATCTCCATTTGCACTTTAGCTAAAGAAATATAGGATACACTTGAGGTTACTCATGAGGGTACCGATCAAGTAAAGAACACAAAAGTTAACATGCTTGTGTACACTTATGAGATGTTCCAGATGGAACCTAATGAATCAATCACTGATATGTACACTAGGCTCACAAATATTGTAAATGGTATGAGAAGCTTAGATAAAATTATGTCTAATGTCGATCTTGTGAATAAAATTCTCAGGTCTCTTCCAACATCTTGGAATCCAAAGGTGACCGCCATCCAAGAAGCCAAAGATGTTGATAAACTTTCATTGGAGCAATTGGTAGGTTCGCTTATAACTTATGAGTTGAACTTGAAACAAAAATCAATGAATATGGACAAAAAGAAGAAGACTATAGCTTTCAAGTCCACAACATAAGAATAGTCTTCAAATGAAGAAGAAGAAGAAGAAGAAGAAGAAGAAGAAGAAGTGAGGGTGATGAAACACTATTAGCAAGAAAGTTTAGAAAATTTATGAGAAAAAAGAAATTCCCTTACAAGAAAAAGTTTCAACCAAGTAAGGAAAAGAAAAAAGAAAAAGAGAAAGAAAAGGACAAGGAGAAGGTGGTACCTATTTTCTTTGAATGCAAGAAGCCTGGACATTACAAGTATGACTGCCCTCTCCTAAAGAAGTCAAGGAAAAAGCTTAGAAAGAAGGCAATGATGGCGGCTTGGAGTGACAGTAAGGACTCCAGCTCAGATGAAGAACAAACTGAAGTTGCAAATCTTTGCTTCATGGCACAACATGAAAAAGAGAAATTCTGATCTTGAAGTTGATTATACTTTTGATGAATTAATAACGACATTTGATGAGTTAATGCATGATTATAAGTTGATGATATTTGAAAATAGAAAGTTGAAAAAGCATGCAAACTCTTTCTCACATGAAAACTCTAATCTTTTGGATGAAGTTAATGATTTGAAAAACAAAATTGATATTATAGAAAGACGAAACAATGCTTTATCAATGAAAAATGAAGTTTTAAAAAGACCTAAAGTAAATGTTTTAAATAATGAGCTTTTGAAGAAAAGTAAAGATCTTGAAGTAAAAAAAAGAAATATAAAGTTGAGCTTGATAAAATAATTTTTTTTGTTGAAAAATTCACCTATAGTTCTGAAAAGTTAAATCTTCTTTTGAATAACCAAAGAGTTGTTTTTAATAAAGCTGGATTAGGTTTTAAGTCCCAAAAACAGTAAAAGTTTTTCAAAAATTTCTTTATTCCTGCATCATCAAGCATCATTTGTTACTCTTGTAGAAAGGTAGGTCATAAAGCATATCATTGTGATTTAAGAAAAATCAATAATTATAGAATGATTTGGGTTCCAAAAGGAACCACTTTTAGCACTAACCCTAAAGGATCCAAGTTGGCTTGGGTACCTAAAATCAAAACTTAATTTATTTTGCAAGTGTGTCTTGCAACCAAAGAAAAGAAAAGACTGTGGTATCTCGATAGTGGTTGCTCAAGACACATGACAGGTGTTGCCGCCAAGATCATCGTGGCCTGTAGCTACTGTAGAGGTCGGATTGCCCGTCTGGTTCTCTCGGGATGTCCTGCTCCTTGGAACCTGCAAAAACGAGATTAGTGACCCAGGCCGGGGATTCCGACAGGGGCACTTCGTCGGTCAAGTCAGTGACGATCCAGGAGAATAGATCCTCCTGGTCGAGCCTCTCTTGATGGACTCCATGCTAGGAGGAGTGAGTGGTGTGAAAGTGGGGTCTGAATAGGAGTGCAAGTGTACCGGGAAAGATAACGACCGAGGTGGATAGGTCTTCCTGTGTGGCTTCCTTTCCCTTCTCCCCTTGGACCCCTGGTGGTTGTGTTTGCTTGCTTACTTACTTCACGAGTATGTCGGAGGTTTTCTTAAGGCTGGACGATTGTCAAATGTCTACCTTGGGATCTCTCCAGTGTTGTCAAACGCGTGCGGCGGCGTCCCATGCTGCGGACGGGATGTTTCTTCTGATCCGTATCGTTAGGGGCATGCGGCGACATTTCGTGCCATGGACGGAATGGCTTTCCCAATTGGTGATGAGGAAACTACGGGGCATTTTGACATTCCTCCCGGTTGCTCCATTTTGGAAAGCCTGGTAGTGTCTTAATTGGGGGGGCTCCTCCCTCTCTTACTGGAAACGGCATCCGCAGGCAATTATTATGATTTGACAGGCACTCTTCCATGGTCCTCAGGTGGCCCGCTGGCGATCTGGGGAGGCGGCTCCGCTCCTTTAGTGGTCGGCGGCATTGTCTGGGTTGTTTGCCGAGCTGGAGAGCTGGGCCTCAGCTCTGACCCTGGAGGCTCGACCCGGCGGAGGACGCCCGAGCTCGGCTCCGACCTAGGTGCCCCGAGCTTGCGGGTGTCGACCTGGCGGAGGAGGGCTGAGCTCGACCTGGTGGAGGAGGGCTGAGCTCGACCTGGCGGAGGAGGGCTGAGCTCGGCTCCAGCCTAGGCTTCCTGAGCTTGCGGGTGTCGACCTGGTGGAAGACAGAGCTCGGCTTTGGTGGGCCACCTCGTTGATCCGGAGGAGCTCGGCTCGGCTAAAGGAGCCCGAGGTGGGGTGTCCATTATGGCGGACTTTTGACATGGCATATGTTAAAGAGTACACGTCTGCACGTCAGCTCCCGGCCACATCATTTGCCCCCACTCCCAAGCCCCGTTGGTGCGGGGCGCTCGGGGCGAAGGGAGTAAATGCGCTTGCTGACATGGGAAAGAGGGGATCCGGTGCAATGATGATTGCGATTGATGGCGTCTCGGGAGGCGATTTCTCCAGCCTACACGGAGGAGCCACGTGGCCACGTCCGAGGTGCAGTTATGGCGGGCACAGAATCCTGGGCGGTCGCAGCCAAAGCCATATGCTAGCCCTGTTGATGGTTGACACATGGCGCGGATCCGATGGCGGGGAGCCATAACGGTGCGGTCGGATGCCCATCTCTTTGAAAGGAATAGTGGCCTTTTTCCGGATCGTACCTTCTTTCAAACTTTACGTGCCTGCCTTTGTACCAAGACCTTCCTTCCGCTCTCTTGGCCATCTCTGCTTCCTCAAGTCCTGAGCAGGTCAGTCTCCTTCCTTGCACTGGTTGGGTAGGGGTCTCCTTTTAGGGCTAGGTTTTCCTCCAGATCTTCGTCCATTTCCTCCATTCTTCTGTTTTTCTCGTCTTTCGACCTTCATGTCTTGTTTTGGACCGAATTTTCGCCCCGCCACTAACCAAGGTGAAGCCAAGCCTTTAAGGCCGAGGCTACCTTCGTCTTCTTCAGATGAGGAGGAGGGCATGGCGCGCTTCGAGGTCAGCCAGAGGCTCGCGCCCGGGGGGATAGTAATTAGGGAACCCGTGTCTTCTCCCCCACCTCGTCCTCTTCTTATTCTTTCAGCACCTACTCCCGAACCTCCTCGATCAACAGGTCCCAGGGGGATCGCTTCTGTGATCACGGCCATGGACCTTGCGACCATCCAGGACACCTATGGTATCCTGGACGGCATCCGGCTCTCAGTCCCTCGATCGGGGGAGTGGGTCACCTCCAGTGGCCCGTGTCGGACAGCCTTCTATGAGGAAACATTTTCAGGTGGCCTTAGGTTTCTGTTCCACCCTTTCTTTCTTTCCATCTTGAGCCATTACCGCCTTGTGCCCGCCCAGCTTGTTTTAAATGCCATTAGGACCATTTTTTCTTTCATTGTTTTGTGTCACTTCCACGGGATTGTTGCCCGTTTCTCCTTGTTCAGGGCCTTTTTCACCCTGAAATGCCATCCCACCGAGGAGGGGTGGTGGTTCCTCTCCTCTCGCCCTCGAGAAACTAAGTTTGAACTTCCCTCTTCTGTCAAAGGATAGAAGAGTAAGTACTTCTTTGCCTCGATCGAGGGGATCAACTGGGTCTGGAGCGACCTGGATCGGTCCCCCAACAGGGATTCAGCGATCGATGCAGCTGACTTGGAGGTGTACGACCAGCTTCGCTTTGCCGAGGTCCCTTCGCTTGAGATCCTGCTGTCAGAGCAGAATCTCCACGAGGCTGGGGTCGGCCCAACACAAGGGTTGGGTGAGTTCAGCTCAAGAGCCTTCTTTCTTTCCTTCTTCTCTTTTTTTTTTTATAAGCTGACGTCTTCTCCTTTGGTGCAGCTATGAAGTTCTCCGTAGAGGAGCTCCTCTTATTCTCCGAGGAGAGGAATCAAGCAGAGGGCACTGGCGGGCCCGCCCTAAAGAGGGATCGGGTGGATGTAGGCACGAGCTTGGTACTTGCCGAGATCGTTCCTGAGCATAAGAGGAAAAGGGCTACAGAATCCACCTCCGATGTTTCGAGGTGGCGCAATCCAGCCCCTTCATCGGAGCTCGAGGTGGTGGTCCAGGCCAGATCTGCCATCGCTGCTGTAGTGGTGGCGTCCCCTCCTCCGGAGATCGTCGAGGTCGACGATGACAGGGAGCCAGAGGGTGCAAGGCTGACTTCAACGGCTCCACCCGCGGTGTCGCCGAGCTCCCGACCTGCACCACCAATTTCCATCGCTGACGGAGAAGGTGGCTCCAAGTCGGCGCAGGCAAGAGAGGTAGGGACTACCATCGGGTCCCCTTCAGATTGGGGCCCAACGTTTCCCTCGCCAAGGACCCATGCTCACCGAGCAGATGATGGACTTCTCCGTTCAGTCCTGTGATCGGCTGGAGAGGAGCGGGAAGTACCTGGCCGACACCATCAATGTGGCCTTCTCCAACCTTTATGCTGTAAGTTGACTTCCAATATTCCTTGCTCTCCCTTTCACTTTCTCCTTGGCTAACATCATGCTCGATGCAGCAAGGCGCCGAACTCCTACTGATTCGGGACTATTGCCGCAACTAGGTCAGGAGGGACAAGGAGCGTGTAGCCGAGTTCGAATATGCAAAGGCCGAACTGAAGCGGAAAGGCGACGAACTTTGGGAGGTCGACATGATGCTCAAGAACCTCTGGGGTGAAGTTTCCAGCATCGGGCGGCATTCAAGGGAGCTCGAGGAAGAGCTCAAGTCGAAGAATGCTCGGCTGAAGGAGCTTCAGGCCGAGCTGGAGGCGGCGACAAGGCGAGCTGTCTCCTTTGAGAAGAAGGCCACAGTCGCTGACCAGAGGGTTGCCGAGGTGGAGAAGAGGGCCTCTAGCACTATCAGTGTGGTCGAAGCTGCAAAGAAGAAAGCAGCTGAGGCTATCCGTAGTGTCGAGGATGCGGACAGGAGGGCGGCGGAGGCAATTGCAAATTACAAGGCCTCCGAGGAGTTCAAGCTGGACTTCAAAGAGGCAGCGACAGACTCCTTCTTCAAGGGGTTCGCTTACTGCCGATCCCAGCTGTGCAACATCCTCTTGGCAGAACGGATGGCCGCACTCCAACTCTCGAGCTTCAAGGGTGCGGAGGCCTTGGCTCCCCCACCAGCTTCGATGGAGGAGCATCTTGTTGCGGTCGCACAGGATCCTCATGTGGCGGCGGCGGAACGGCTCCGCTGGCAGCCATGGCTGAACTAGCTCTGCCGGTGGCGGCGGACAAACCAACCCCGTCAGCAGCAGTGGCGGAGGGAGGGACCCCGACTCCGGAGGTTGAGGGCAACGGAGCCCTAGTGGCACACTACCCCGGGAAGGCACCGGCTGAGTAGAGCAGGGTCTTCTTCTTTTTCCTTTTTTGTACTTGGTTCGGGTTGCCCGGCATGTTGGGGGCCCAGGGATGCTTTGTAAATAGATATTATCAATGAAATGAATCATTTTAACTACCTCATCCGAGCAATCTTTGCCTCTCCCTTCTTCCCTCTTTTCTCTTCTCTTCTTCTTCTTCTTTTTTTTTTTTGAGGTGTGTGGTGAGATCAGAGAGGAGGGTTCCACCTTGCCTGGGATTTGGCCTTCGAGCTTCAATGTTGGTGAGTTGGGCTCAGGGCTTTGATAGTTTGAGAGCAATTGGGCTTGAAGACTTGTTGGCCGGGGAGCTGGGCCCCGGTCCAAGGCTGCCCGAGAGCTAGGCTCAGGTCTTGGTATCTTGGAGCTAGGCTCGAAGACTTTTCGGCCGGAGAGTTGGGCCCTGGTCCAGAGTTGCCTAAGAGTTGGGCTCAGGTCTTGGTGTCTTGGAGCTAGGCTCGAAGACTTTTTGACCAGAGAGCTGGGCCCCGGTCCAAAGTTGCCTGAGAACCGGGCTCAGGTCTTGGTGTCTTGGATCTAAGCTCGAATACTTTTTGGTCGGAGAGCTGGGCCCCGGTCCAGAGTTTCCTGAGAGCTGGGCTCAGGTCTTGGTGTCTTAGAGCGAGGCTCGAAGACTTTTCTTCCGGAGAGCTGGGCCCCGGGTCTTGGTCGCTTGAGAGTGGGACTCAGGAATTGATGTCTTGGAGCTGGGCTCGAAGACTTGCTTTCCGGAGAGCTGGGCTCTGGGTCTTGATTGCCTGAAAGTTGAGCTCAGGGATTGGTGTCTCGAAGATGAGCTCGAAAACTTGCTTTTCGGAGGGCTGGGCTCCGGGTCTTGTTCGCCTGAGAGCTAGGCTCAGGAGTTGGTGTCTTGGAGCTAGGCTCGAAGACTTTTCTTTCGGAGAGCTGGGCTCTGGGTCTTGATCGCCTGAGAGCTGAGCTCAGGGATTGGTGTCTTGGAGCTGGGCTTGAAGACTTGCTTTCCGGAGGGCTAGGCTCCGGGTCTTGTCTGCCTGAGAGCGGGCTCAGGAGCTAGTGTCTTGGAGCTGGGTTTGAAGACTTTTCTTCCGGAGAGCTAGGCTCCGGGTCTTGATCGCCTGAGAGCCGAGCTCAAGGATTGGTGTCTTGGAGCTGGGCTCGAAGACTTTCCTTCCAGAGAGCTAGGCTCCGAGTCTTGATCGCCTAAGAGTTGAGCTCAGGGATTGGTGTCTTGGAGCTGGGCTTGAAGACTTTCCTTCAGGAGAGCCGGGCTCCAGGTCTTGATCGCATGAGAGTTGAGCTCAAGGATTGGTGTCTTGGAGCTGGGCTCGAAGACTTTTCTTTCCGGAGAGCTGGGCTCCGGGTCTTGTCCACCTGAGAGCTGGGCTCAGGAGTTGATGTCTTGGAGCTAGGCTCGAAGACTTTTCTTTTGGAGAGTTGGGCTTCGGGTCTTGATTGCCTGAGAGCTAGGCTCAGGAACTGGTGTCTTGGAGATGGGCTCGAAGACTTTTCTTCCGGAGAGCTGGGCTTCGGGTCTTGAACGCCTGAGAGCTGAGCTCAAGGATTGGTGTCTTGGAGCTGGGCTCGAAGACTTTCCTTCCGGAGAGCTGGGCTCCGGGTCTTGATCGCCTGAGAGTTGAGCTTAGGGATTAGTGTCTTGGAGCTAGGCTCGAAGACTTTTCTTTCGAAGAGCTGGGCTTTGGGTCTTGATCGCCTGAGAGTTGAGCTCTGGGATTGGTGTCTTGGAGCTGGGCTTGAAGACTTTTCTTCCAGAGAGCTAGGCTCCGGGTCTTGATCGCTTGAGAGCTGGGCTCAAGAATTGGTATCTTGGAGCTGGGCTTGAAGACTTTTGTTCCGGAGAGCTAGGCTCCGGGTCTTGATCGCTTGAGAGCTGAGCTCAGGGATTGGTATCTTGGAGTTGGGCTCGAAGACTTGCTGAAGATTCTCCTGCAAGGCAGATCGCTACGTGTGCGAAAGAAAATCTTTATTTTTACTGGAAGAAAGCCTTATATTATTGATAGTATCTTCTCAGATTATAGGCATTCTATGTCCGAGGGAACCTGACGCCGTCAAGATCTTCGAGGTAGTAGGCCCCATGTGAGAGGACCTCAGCCACTTTTTAGGGGCCTTCCCAGTTTGGCGAGAGCTTGCCACACTCCCAAGGATGGGATGCTTTGGCTCGGCGTAGCACCAAGTCCCCGGGCTTGAAGACTTTCGACCTTACCTACGCGTTGTAGTACTGGGCCACTCATTGCCGGTATAACGCCATTCGGAGCCGAGCCTTGTCCCTTGTTTCTTCGAGGAGATCTAAGTTGAGCAGAAGGTGCACCGAGTTCCGTGCCTCATCATACTGCTGTACCCATAGCATGGGCATACCGTGCTCAATTGGGATGACTGCCTCGGTGCCGAAGACAAGGTTAAAGGGCTTCTCATCGGTTGCCATTCTGGGCATTGTGTGGTAGGCCCACAGGACACTTGGGAGTTCTTCCGTCCATCTGCCCTTGGCTTGGTCCAGCCGGGTTCTGAGCCCTTGGAGGATGGTCCGATTAGTCACCTCGGCCTCCTTATTTGTTTGGGGATGGGCTATCGAGGTGAAGAGGTGTTGGATGCCGTGCTCAGTGCAGAACCCTTCGAACTCTCGGTTGTCAAATTGTCTCCCGTTGTCGGTGATGATGTAGTGGGGGAGTTTGAAGCGACATATAATCGACTTCCAGAATAATTGGCGGATATTGGCTTCAGTGATCCGAGCTAGCAGTTATATTTCAACCCACTTGGTGAAGTAGTCAATCATCACTAGCAGGAACCTTCGTTGTCCAGGTGCAGGAGGGAATGGTCCTAGGATGTCCATCCCCCACTGAGCAAAGGGCCAATGGGATGAGAGCTGGGAGATCGGCACTGCCAGCTGGCGTTATATGAGGGCATGATGCTGGCACTTGTCGCACCTTTTAACGAAGTCAGTGGCATCCTCCCTCATGGTCTCCCAGAAGTACCCTTGGCAGAGAGCTTTGTAAGACAGTGTTCTTCCTCCCACATGATTCCCATAGAGGCCTTCCTGGATCTCCTGGAGTACAAAGGTTTCCTCTACGGGCCTAAGGCACTTCAGGAGCGGGTAGGAGTGAGACCGGCAGTAGAGCTGGCCTTCCATCAGAACGAACTGGGAGGCCCTCTTCTTGATGAGGCCGGCCTCCATGCGGTCCTCTGGCAGGGTGCCATCAGTGATGTACCTAACGTACCTATCCATCTAGCTCGGCTCGGGGGTGACTTGGTGCACCTCCTCTGGGCTTTCATAGCTTGGATTATCGAGGTACACGATGTAGGCACTCCCTAGTGATGAGTCTGGTAGGGTCGCGAGCCTCGATAGTGCATCCGCGTGTGCATTCTCCCCCCAGGGGATATGGAAGATGCTGAAGCGTCAGAAGCCTACCGTGCTGGAGCAGACTCGATCCATGTACTTCATCATCTAGGGGTCTCTGGCCTCATATTCTCCGGAGACTTGCCCGGCAAGCAGTTGGGAGTCGGTAAAGACTTTCAAGGTCTGCACGCCTAATTCATAGGAGACTTTCAGACCCGTGAGGAGCGCCTCGTACTCCACCTGGTTGTTTGTTATGGTGAACTTGAAGTGGAGGGAACACTCTGCCACCATCCCATCGCTGTTGGCGAGGATGAGGCTTGCTCCGCTCCCACCGGAGTTGGATGCACCGTCCACATGAAGGATCCAGGGCTCCTCCCCGGTCTGAGCTCCATTTGGGGCTCCATTATTGTCTACTCTGGCTTCTCGGCGAGCCCAGTACATTCGATCACGAAGTCATCTAGGACTTGGGCCTTCTATGAAGACCTCGGTCGATACGCTATGTTGAACTCGTTGAGCAGCAGGGACCACTTGGCCAGTCTCCTCGAGTCTCGGGGTGGCTAAGTATGGTCCTCAGCGGCTGATCCGTCATGACCATGATAGGGTGTGCTTGAAAATAGGGTCTGAGATGCTTAGCAGACATTATTAGTACAAAAATGAATTTCTCGGATTGAGTATACCTGATCTTCGCATCGCGTAGGACTTTGCTGGTGTAGTACACCGGCTTCTAGGATCCCTCCTCATATGCACGGACGAGAACCGAGTTGACGGCTCTGGTGTGACCGCTAGATAGAGTAGGAGCTCCTCCCCTTCTTCCGGTCTGGAGAGCAGCGGGGGAGAAGCTAGGAATTCCTTCAGCTCCTCAAAGGCTATCCTGCACTCTTCCATCCAAGTGAAGTCATGCATTTTGCATAGCACCTTGAAGAATGGAATGCAGTGATCGGCCGACCTCGAGATGAACTAGCTCAGGGCAGCGATACGCCCCATCAAGCACTGAATCTGCTTCTTAGACATCGGGTGCTCCATGTCGATGATTGCCCGGACCTTCTCCGGGTTGGCTTTGATCCCCCTCTGAGTGACCATGAAGCCCAGGAACTTCCCCGCCGCCACTCCGAAGGTGCACTTTACCGGGTTCAGATTCATCTGGTGCTTTTGGAGGTTGTCGAAGGCTTCGATGAGGTCGGCGACATGGTTCGAGCTTGGCTTGCTCATAACAAGCATGTCATCCATGTATACCTGCATGTTCTGGCCGATCTGGTCCTTGAAGATCCTATTGACCAGATGCTGGTATGTGGCTCCAGCATTCTTCAGACCAAAGGGCATCATCCTGTAGCAGTAAGTCCCTCTGTCGGTGATGAAGGGGTGTGCTCCTCATCCTTCGGGTGCATCTGGATCTGATTGTATCCGGAGAATGTGTCCATAAAGGAGAGGAACCTGTGCCCCGAGGTGGCGTCCACCAACTGATCGATCTTCGGCAGGGGGAAGCTATCCTTTGGGCATGCCTTGTTGAGGTCGGTGTAGTCCACACAGATCCTTCATTTACCATTGTTCTTCTTCACCATCACCATATTTGCCAGCTAGCTCGGATATTGCACCTCCCGAACGAAGCCAGCGGCAAGGAGTTTATCTACCTCCTCATTGATAGCCGCCTGCCTCTCCGGGACGAAGCTTCTCTTCTTCTGTCGAACTGGCGTATACTTTGGGTCAATGCTCAGCTTGTGAGTGATGATGTCGGGGGGAATACCCGGCATGTCCACCGCCATCCAGGTGAACACATCTGCATTCACCCACAGGAACTCCAAAAGGTGGGCTCTCTCCTCATCCTGCAGCTGGGCTCCAATCTGCACCATCCTCGTAGGGTCATCTCCGAGCGGATAAGAGAGCAGGCGTTCGATTGGGCCTCCCCTGGGGTCTTGAGCCCTTTGGTCAAGAATGTCCACCCTGGGATCGCCCTCGGAAGACTTGGCCCCAGGGAGGGTTTGGAAACATTGCTGCACCGGCTAGGGTGCTCCCCTCATCTCCCCGATGTCGTAGGGAGTTGGGAACTGCACAAGTAGTCTCTTGGTGGAGACGACAATGTCAAGCAGGTTAAGCCCGGGTCGGCTTAGAATTACGTTGTAGGCTGAGGGAAGCCTGACAACCGTGAAGGTCACTGATGGGGGGGACTAACTAAATGCTAGATGAAATGATGCAAGTGATTTGTTTGTTTTATAATTTTTAGGTTTTAATGATTTTCTTTGGATTCTCGAAAATAAGTAAGAGTAGATCTAGGGTTCTATATTAACAAGAACCTTAGGCAAGCAAGTAGTCCCTAAGCAATGATAAAGAGAGGACCCCGGGATTGAGAAACCCCATAGGACATAGGTCTCAAATCAATACCTACTTAGGAGTCAAGGGGCAAACCTCAAAGATCTGAAGTGCCCGATGCCGAGGTCACTCACTCTAGCGGATATGGCCTGGATGATTGAGCTGTCAACCCTACGGATGCGCTGGCTGGCTGTCCGAAGATCTCGATGGCAAGGGCAACCGACTCCGTACTCATGTCACCTGGAGGACCTGCGAGCATTCAAAGAAGGGTCAGGTTTTAATCGGAAGAAAGCAATAGAAGAAGGAAAGAGAGTTGTTGTGGTGATGGCGGAGTTCTTCTTGACTCGAAGTTGGAGGATGGAGTTGCGGTAGTGACGGTAACTTGAGGCCTCACACCTCTCGACACCTGAAGGCGAAGGTGCTCCCTCATGGAGATCGACGTTCCTAGTGAACGAAGGCAACTAAAGAGAAATTGGATCTCAAGAAACTTGGTTTTTCATTCATCAAAGATTAAAAATTACAAAGGAGGGGTAAGGTCCTTTTTATAGGCACCTTAGGACCCCATTTGAAATTCAAATGAAAATACAAGTCCTCTTTGAAGAGGCGCCCAAAAAAAATTCAGATTTCTCTCCCTTTGGCCGACCTTGACTTTGGATTTGATTGGGCTTGACTTTGGATTTGATTGGGCTTGACTTGAGGCTTGGAAGAGGGATCTTGGCGCCCTTTACTTGGTAGGTGGAGTTCTTATTTTGGAAGAAGACTTGAAGTAGGGCTTGTAGCAAGGCAAGTGTTCTCCTTCTTTCCTTGGTTGTGCATCCATCTTTGGAATAAGGCAAGATGTGGGGAGTGGGAGGTGGAGGCGCCCATGGATTCTTGCCTTCCTTCCATAGTTGTTCATGTAGTTTGGGAAGAAAGCTTGATTGGAGGGCTTGAAGCAAGGGATTTGAATTCCAAACCTTAACTCCCATTTGACTTTCCCTTGGCCGGCCACCCATATGTAGAAACTAGCTTGATGTGGGGGAGGGAAAGAGGGAGTGTATCATGTATTGTGTCCCCCCTTTGGGCGTCCAAGAAGAAATATGTGCCGCCCACATGGCAAGTTGTCATGGCGCCGCATAGGATGAAAAGGTGGGCCCTGAGCCGAGTTGGATTCCTTCTTGACTTGGCTTTAAAGAGACTAAATTTTAAGACCAATTCTGGTGCGGGCACCATAATCAGAAGAAGACTTCAGGGTTCCATCTGGATCTCTGATTGACCTTGCACGAGAAAATTAGGGTTTGTAATAAGGATTGACCTGATCAACCCAATTTTGAGTCTATAATTTTGTCATTTCAATTTTTGTTGAGTCATGTTGACTCAGTCCAAGTCCAGGTCCAGGTTGGCGCCATTCCCTTTGCCATAGGGTGCCATATTTTTTTCTTCCGTGGTCCAGCTACAAGTGGGTGCCACACTCCCTGCCACATCTCCATCCAGTGTCTTTGGTCCCCACACCATAAGAAGTAAGTTCTCCTTTTTCTTGCACCACTTGGGGGAGAAATCCATCAAGATACCTCAATCCAAGGAGGAGCCAACTTCTTTCCAGATAAATCCAAGCCAGGATGGCAAGAATTTTTCTTGAAGAGAGGATCAAGGAGGTGCCCCACAATGTTCCATAAAAATCCAAGTTATAAAAGGGAAGAGAGCATGTCTTGGGGAGAAAATCAAGGAGCCACCCAAAAGTTTTCTAAAGTGCCAAAGCCATGAAAAGAAGAAGCCTAAACTTGTGGAGCAAGACTAGGAGGTGTCCAAAAGAGCCAAACCATGAAGGGAAAATTCTTGATTCATGGAGAGATACTAGGAGACACCCCCATAACCTGCCATTTGGAGCTGATTTTCAAGTTTTCTTGGAGTTTTTGGGCCGCTCACTCATGGAAGGAGTCTTGGTTGGCCAAGGGAAGAGAATTTGATGCCTAAAGTATAGATTAGTCCTATTAGTCCCACATGGGAACTTGTATGGTTTTGATTTTTCTTATAGGTCTATATATTAGACCCCTTTTGTAACTTGAACTTATCTTATGAAATCTTATGAATGAAATCCCTTGTTTTTGAGCAAAGTCTTATTCTTCTGCACTTATTCTGAGTGTTGAGCTCCGTGAGAGAGTAAATCCGGGTTCCCTAGGAACCTTGAGGAGGTGTGAGATCTCCAACCCCAAAACCCTAGCTTAGTCCACCCATCTCTACTCCACCACCACCAAACCCTAGCCTCTACACCATCTCCAAGGTTCTTCTTCCAAAGGGTGGCCGACCACCAGGACCCTAGTCCAGCCATCTTCAAGTTAGCTACCACTGCTTCAGAGTCCATCCAGCAGATCCAGGAGAAGAAGTCCCAAATCCGTAGCCTAGGAGTTCCAGATCAGCTGAAGACCTTCAGATCCCATCCTTTCTTCTACTCTGGTAACTCTCTTCCATGAGTCTCTTGTTCCTAACCTTGTTCTTCTTCTCTCCAGGATCCAGGGTTCAAGAAGAGGCCAACTTTGCCAAGGACCATTATCGGAGGATCTATTGCGAAGATACCTTGACTCCCGGGATCCAATAATCTGCTCGAGAGAGTCTTTTTCCACCAAATGGAGAGATATCACTACTAGGTAACAAGAACCTTCCCTTCTCACTTTGTCTGTTTCGTTGAAACTCGGAGCAAACCCTAGATCTGGGGGTTTCTCGATCCCCAGCGATCCTACTTCTGAGTTACTCTGATAATCCACTCCTTTTAATTGTGCTTTATGTCATTTCTTAGTTTCTTTCAACATTAATTTATCTTTCCTTTGGGTCAAAGCCAACTTCTGAAAATATATATAAAAAAAAATATATTAATTTTAATTTGCTTCCGTATTCCACATATCCGTTCTGCATCAAATTCTTGTTTGGACCCATACTTCAAACTGACTCTGACTGGACTCAATACAGGACACAATTGACTCACTATAGGACTGGACTCAGTACAGGATACAATTCGACCCAATTGGTCAAAGTACAGGACTAGACATAGACATAAGAGACTCAATTCAAAACTAAAGAAATTACAAGTTTTAGGCATGAAGCCTTATTTCAAGACCTGAAAAAAATGGAACCCTAATTGGACATCCACAGAGGGTTGAGGAGCCTCTGTCAGATTTTGGTTCCCACACCAGTTCTCCCGGGGTTGGAGTAACTCGACCCTGTCGAGTAAGAGTTGAGTTGGCTTAGGTACTCCTCCAGAAGGTCAGGATCGAGGCGTTGCAAGTCCTCCCGTGTAATCCACGAGTCATCGGACTCAGGTCGGCCTTGCCATCAGACTAAGAAACATTGATAACCTTTGCCTCGGGTAGTGATAGCTTGGTCATCTAGGACACGCTCGATCCGCTCTTCTCTCTCAGGTATAATTGGAGGTGGACACTCAGGTTCGGGTTCACTCTCAAAAGAAAGGTTAGGCCCAAATGGCTCGCTAGGTATGTTTGCTGGTTCCCTGTACTCGACTAAGTCTGGGATATTAAAAGTCGAGCTAATAACATACTCCAGGATATTTCAAGCATATAGGCATTAGGGCCAACTCTCCTTATCACCCTAAAGGGGCCAGCTCCACGAGCATGAAATTTCTTAACAGTTCCTGGTGGAAACCATTCAGGCCTAAGCCTAATCATTACATAATCCCTTTGATCAAACTCTTTAGCTCATTTCTGGTAATCAGCCAAATTATTTTATAAATTATATTTAATGCATAATCCTAACATGATGCAAAATGCAGACTCAACTATGCATTCCTATTGAGAAAAATTTTATTGGACTCCTAGGGTCTAAACCTAACAGACTTTTGACTCTCTAGGTTTGACCCTTGTCTGGTATGCACAAGAAAAATTACCATGAATCCCTACCAAATGCCATAAAGTATACCAGAAGTAGGTGGCAAAAGGAATCGGCTCTAAGAGTTCATGCAATCTAGTGATCTCAACAAAGAGTAACCTCATGGCTCTAGAGATATGAGAAGGCTCAGGGAAAGGTAGGGAATAGAAAGGAGACTGAGGGACTGGTTCAAAGTTTAAGCGACTGACCTTAATGTGTGGATGTTGGTCTATAGGTGTGTTCGTCCTAACCTCATGATTAGTACTAGGAGGATCGATAGGTGCAAGTTCTAGGGTAGGTTGGGTGCTCCTAGAAGGTGGAAGGTCATCAGGAAGGTCTTTGGAAAGTTTATCTTGAAAGTCCTCTAAACTAATGTCTACTTCTTTTTCTGGGACCTTCTCTATGGGCAATACTTGAGAACCTTCACTTTCATCTACTTTGTTTGATCCTGGCTTGGTCAGTTCTTCTTCAAGTTCTGTAGTAGGTTCAGGATCATTATCCTTAGATTCCTCTGATACCTCCATCTTGGGCCCATCTTCATCACACTTCGCCACTAAGCTTGATTCATGGATATTTTCTTGGGATTCCTTAATAGGCTCAGTGGTTTCTTCACTTACACTCCTAATGGGCTCAGACTTATCCTCTTCCTTCCCTAGCTCTTCAATCTGGGGATACCCTAAGTCTTGAATATCAGTACACTCAATTTGTACTTCAGGGTTCTTGTTCCTATCATTCATATGAACTAATGGGACAGTAGAAGTTGGTTGGTCTAAGGGAAGTTGACTAGGGTTGGGTTTGGGTCCAAAGGTACTAACCCTGCTGGTCTTAACTTGGTAGTTCATGAATTTTCTCTAATATGACTCAAATTCCCTAGCAGTGTCATAGGCTTCTTCCAGGCTATAAATCTTCTGATGGAGAAGTTCTTGCTAGATATCCCTACGTAGACCATCTCGAAACCTAGCTATGGTCTCAGACTTGGATTCAGTGGTGTTACATTTCCTGACAAACTCCTGGAATTTCTTGATATACTCAGACACTGGCTTATCATCCTGTCTCAGTCGGTACCATCGGTCTAAAAGTCTTTTCTCATAGGATCTACCTAGGTACTTATCTCTCAACTTACTTCTCATGTCTCTCTAAGTACTTATTTTCTCTTCTTTGTGATAACATTCATGCTCAATAACATACCAATGCGACCTAGCATGTTGGGTGAACTTGGTTTTGGCCAACCTAACCTGTCCTAATTGCGATATGTTAGTGCGCTCAAAATACTGATCCATTCGTTCTTCCCAATCGATATATGCCTCTTGTCTTCCATCAAAGGTGGGTGCATAAGGTTCGGTTCTCCCAATGGGTCCCTCCTCAGGTCAACCAAGTATGGGTATGGGCTCCTAGGGCTAGACTCAGGGGCAAGATCATGATCATAGGCTCTTGGATCAAGGGAATTGGGCCTAGAGGAGCTGAATTTAGCATGGGCCTTACGGGCTTCAAACCTATCTTCAAACTTATCAAGCTTATTGTTCATCCTAGCTATCTGTTCAAGGATGAGCTTTAATTGATCTTCTCGTTCATTCTCCATGGGTTCACTTGATTGGGAATGATGGGGATGATAAGGGACTCTTGATCTAGTCGATATGAGTCAAGCATGCAAAATCGTCTATGATCTACTAGACCTAGAATCTCAACAAGTTGCCTAAGTCAGGGTGGCAAACCAGTCTGTAGTAACTCTGTGCTTGGCCAGGTAGGTGTAGGAGAGTGGAGGTCCCTGAACGCCAACCTTAGACATCAAATTGGGATTGGCCAGATAGACGGATCAAACTCACAAGCCCTGAATCACCAAGCCTAGCACCAAGAGCAGCAGCACACACTGAATGGGCTGACACCAAGAATAGACACTTAGTCTTGACTCGATCAATTGGTGTCCCTAAGCTCTCTAGAGAAAAATTAGTATCTACTCGATTTTAATTAGAGCTTGGGTTCGTGATGCAGGTTAGTGATTTTTGGGCTAGGGACAGGTAATGAAATCCTGACCTTATGTCAAATTACCGCCCTTAAAGTGGTTTATGAAAATGATTGCAAGCAAATGATCTAATGAGATGTCTCTAAATTATATTTTTGGATTTTTTTGATGTATGATCACAGAGATAAGATGAAGAAAATAAAATGATATAACCCTAAATGCAAGATTAAACTATATGACAAATGAAAATGTAAGAAAATGCAATTGCTGAAATTCTCAGAATAGAACTTCTTCTCAGGTAGTATCCTGGCTTGTAGAAATTCTACAAGTTGCAATAAAGTTTGAGAAAATTATCAAAAATACTTTGAATTATATGTGATCTAACAAAATAAAAATCTTGAGATTTGGAGATCCCTACAAATAGCAACACCTAAAACAACAGACCATGTATGGCAAGGAAAAATTTTAGAAATTAAAAGTAGATGAGATCTAAAGATGCAAAAAGTTTTTTTGTTTAGGGTTTTGAAATCTTTTTCTTCCTGTGTTCCTCTTCAAAGGCCTATCATAGTGGAACCTTTACACGCCTTAGGAGATCCTGTGGAATGGGAGGAGAGGGTCTTGAAACCCTACTTTTCTTCTAAGACCGGACGTCCTGGTGAAGCACCTTATCCAAGTACTTTAAGAAGTGCTAAGTCCTAACCTGCTCTGATACCAAAAATGATGGGGGGGACTAACTAAATGCAAGATGAAATGATTCAAGTGATTTATTTGTTTTATGATTTTTAGGTTTCAATGATTTTCTTTGGATTCCCGAAAATAAGTAAGAGTAGATCTAGGATTCTATATTAACAAGAACCTCAGGCAAGTAAGTAGTCCCTAAGCAATGATAAAGAGAGGATCCCGGGATTAAGAAATCCCGTAGGACTTAGCTCTCAGATCAATACCTACCTAGGAGTCAGGGGGAAAACCTTAAAGATCTGAAGTGCCCGATGCCGAGGTCACTCACTCTGGTGGATGCAGCCTGGATGATCGAGCCGTCAACCCTACGGATGTTCCAATTGGCTATCCAAAGATCTCGATGGCAAGGGCAACCAACTCCGTACTCGTGTCACCTGGAGGACCTGCGAGCATTCAAAGAAGGGTTAGGTTTCAATCGGAAGAAAGTAATAGAAGAAGGAAAGAGAGTTGTTGTGGTGATGGCGGAGTTCTTCTTGACTCGAAGTTGGAGGATGGAGTTGCGGAAGTGACGGTAACTTGAGGCCTCACACCTCTCAACGCTCAAAGGCGAAGGCGCTCCCTCACGGAGATCGACGTTCCTAGTGAACGAAGGCAACTAAAGAGAAATTGGATCTCAAGAAACTTGGTTTTTCATTCATCAAAGATTAAAAATTACAGAGGGGTAAGGTCATTTTTATAGGCACCTTAGGACCCCATTTGAAATTCAAATGAAAAAACAAGTCCTCTTTGAAGAGGCGCCCAACAAAAATTTAAATTGCTCTCCCTTTGGCCGACCTTGACTTTGGATTTGATTGGGCTTGTCTTGAGGCTTGGAAGAGGGATCTTGGCGCCCTTGACTTGGTAGGTGGAGTTCTTATTTTGGAAGAAGACCTGAAGTAGGGCTTGTAGCAAAGCAAGTGTTCTTCTTCTTTCCTTGGTTGTGCATCCATCTTTGGAACAAGGAAAGATGTGGGGAGTGGGAGGTGGAGGTGCCCATGGATTCTTGCCTTCATTCCATAGTTGTTCATGTAGTTTGGGAAGAAAGCATGATTGGAGGGCTTGAAGCAAGGGATTTGAATTCCAAACCTTAACTTCCATTTGACTTTCCCTTGGCCGGCCACTGGTGCGGAATAAGGGGGTAAGGGCTAGGGATGCTGGGATGAATGCTTATGATGCAAGGAATTTTTTTTTTATGTTTGATGAGTTTTAGATATTTTTTTAGGGTTTCGATTCCCGATCACAAGCAAAGGCAAGAAATACGAAAGAAGAGTAATGTAAGCTTACGCAAGCAGTTCAAAGCCCTAAAAGTAAAAACGAGAACAGGACCCGGGGATTAAGAAACCTCGGTAGGACTAGCTCGACATACAATACCTACTTAGGGTAGAGAGAAAGCAAACCTCACACTTCTGAAGCGCCCGGTGCAGAGATCGCTCAACTCGATGGATGCGGCCTGGATGCCCGAGCAATCGAACCCGTGGAAACACTGGCTTTGGGTCGGGAGGTCGCGATGGCAAAGCTGACTGTCTCCAATGCCCGAGATGCTAGGGAGGACCTGTAGGCAAACAAAAGAAGGATCAGCGAGATGTGGAGATGCACGGAAAGGAACTGAAGTGGAGTTGAGGAGGGGCTTCGAGCCCGGTGTCCGGCTGGCTTTCGAAGTCGAAGTTGGAGATAACTTGGGGCCTCTCACCCCGCGATGTCCCGGAGGATGAAGGAATGTGGCCTCACACCACGCGACGTCCTGGAGGACGAAGGATTCGCGACGCCCTAGGGCGACGGACACGTGGCCTCACACCACTCGACATCCCTGGGGGCGAAGGCAACTTCACTCAAACCTAGTCTAAGAGACAATGGTTGGAGGATAGAAAACTCAATCTCTTTTTATTAATTATTCAATCATTCAATAGTTCTACAAGGGAGGGATTGGGTCCTTTAAATAGGCACCCAAGGCCCATTTGAAAATCAAATTACAAACTTTCATGGTGGCTCCCAAAATTCTCCATCTTCTCCTCTCTTTGGCCGACCAAAAGACTTGGGTTGGGCGTGGCATGTGGGAAGGCTTGGAGAGGGGGATTGGTCTCTTGACTTCCTTCCTTAGCATGCTCATTTTGGGAAGAAAGAGTGGGGCATGGCTTGCTTGAAGGGATGTGTTCCCTTGGACTCTTCAACGCCATCTCTTGGATTGATTCAAGGCCGACCAAGTGGAGAGCTCCTTGGGCGTTGCATGGTTGAGGGCTTGAAGAGGGGAGTGTGTCCTTTGACCTTCCATCCTTGCATGAACACTTTGGGAAAAAAGCTTGGAAGGGGGCTTGCTTTGTGGCTTGGTTTCTTCAAGGATCTTCAACGCCCTTCTTTTGATGGAACAAGGCGTGATGTGGGGGAGGGAAGAGGGGGATGGTGTTTCTTCCTTCCAATGTCGCCCAAGGCGTGTGGAAAGCATGAGGGTGCCACTTTGTTTCCCTCCTTGGATGCCCAGGTGGCAGCTAATGTGGCGCCATGTAGGTAGCTGAGGTGGCACCTGAGTTGGCATTATTCCAAGTGGAAGGGGTGGGTTGGCCCACCAGAACTTGATTTGGTTAAGAAAACCAGGGTGACTTCAATTGGGCTTGGGCCCAGTCCAAACTTAGACTCGAACAAATACAGGACTCATGACCTAACTTGATCCAAATTGGTCAAGGTACAGGACTAAACAAACTTTGATAAGAAATTATAAAATTGCTTTGGCTTAAGGCCTTATTACAGGACTCATAGATGGGGAACCCTAATCTGAGATCCACAGAGGGTTGAGGAGCCTCTGTCGGATCCTGGTGCCCACACCAGTTCTCCCGGGGTGGGAGGAACTCGACCCTGTCGAGTAAGGGTTAGCTTGGCTTTGATACCTCTCCAGGATGTCGGGGTCGATACGCTGCAAGTCCTCCCGTGTGATCCACGAGTCATCAAATTCGGGTCGGCCTTGCAATCGGACCAAGTAATGTTGATAGACTTTGCCCCGGGTAGTGATGGCTTGGTTATCCAGGACACGCTCGATCCGCTCTCCTCGCTCAGGTATATTTGAATGAGGACACTCAGGTTCAGGTTTCACTCTCAAAAGGGAGGTCAGGCTTAAATGGCTCACTGGGTATGTTTGCGGGTTCTCTATACTCGACTAAGTCAGAGATATTGAATGTCGAGCTAATTCCATAATCCGGAGGTAATTCTAGCACATAGGCATTAGGGCCCATTCTCCTAATCACTTTAAAGGGACCCACCCGATGAGCATGAAGCTTCTTAACGGTTCCCGATGGAAACCGTTCAGGCCGAAGCCTAATCATTAAAAAATCCCTTATTTCAAACTCTTTGGCTCGCTTTCGGGAATCAGCCAAATTATTTTAAAAATTGTATTTAATGCATAATCCTAATATGATGCAAAATGTAGACTCAACTATGCAATCTTATTGAGAAAAAAATTTTATTGGACTCCTAGGGTCTAAACCTAACAGACTTTTGACTCTCTGGGTTTGACCCTAGTCTAGTATGCACAAGAAAAATTATTAAGGATCCCTAGCAAATGCCATAAAGTATGCCAGAAGTAGAGGGCAAAAGGGATGGGTTCTAAGGAGTCACGCATTCTGGTAATCTCAATAAAAAGTAACCCCATGGCTCTAGAAATGTGAGAGGGTTCAGGGAAGGGTAGGAAATAGGAATCGGAGTCTTGGGGTGGCTTATGGAAAATATAAAACAGGCCTTGGTTATTCAGGATGACCTTAAAATTTGGGCATCGTTCTATAGGTGTCATATGGTCCACTTGTTCCGGTAGATCTTGGGGCTCGCTAGGGTCAATCCCACAGTGAGGAAGGTCTGTTAAAGAGGATCCTGGGACCATGTCTATAGTATGATGGATGTCTCTCAGGGATGGAAGTTGATCAGGTAACTCATCGGGAACTTCATCCTCAATATCTTTCTGAGCTTCAACCATCTCTTGAGGATGTTCTCTTTGGATCGGTTCATTAAGGGTTCGTTCCTAAACTCCTGTGGAAAAGACTGATGAATCCACATGTTCATCTACTAGATGTGATCCTGGCTCGATCATTTCCTCTTCAAATTTTGTAGTGGGTTCAGGATCACTCTCCTTGGATTCCTCAATGATTTCACCCTCGGGCCCATCTTCTACTAAACTTGACTCATAGATGCTTTCTTTCAATTCTTTAATGGGCTCAGGAGTTTCTTTCCCTAGATTTTCAATGGGTTCAACCTTAAAGTCTTCAATGGGCTCAGGGGTTTTTGTATTCAAATTCTCAGAATGTTCATCCTTCTCTCCCTGAAACTCTTTCAAGGGTCCTTTCCCAGTAATATCTTATTCTAACCCATTGTCCTTGATTAGGTTAACTTCAGGCTTCTTTTCTTTAAGGCTACTTGATCCTTTCTTGACTGGGTCCTTTGGCTAGATTGGGTTGATTGTAATCTTTTTCCCATGGTGGAAAAAGACACAGGTATTGGATTGACCATAAAGGGTGGCATCATGGTCGAAAAGCTAGGGTTGTCCTAGAATGATACTACCCACACCCATGGGTAAGACATCACACCAAATCAATTCTTCATAGGAACTCATTTTTATCTTGATTTGGCACCTAGACTTTACAGGGATTGAAGTTGAATCTATCCAGGAGACTTTGTAAGGGTTGGGGTGGGGAACTGTGGCTAGTCCTAAAGATTTAATTGTACTCAAGGAAAGGGCATTAACACAGCTTCCACTATCAATGATGACCTTACAAACCTTATCTCCTAGCTTGATCAGGGTCTATAGGATGTTGGTCCTACACCAGTCTTCCTGTACTATGTTTTGGGCTAGGATGCATCAGACTACCCCTACAAGGTCTTCAGATTCATACACTTCTTCCTCTCCCTCATACCCTTCCAATAACTGATTTTCAGGATCATAGATGTCCTCTTCAGGTTCTACGGTTGGTTCGGGTTTAGTCTCAGTTGGTTCTTCTATGAGTAGGGCAGGGGTGGTGCACTGGCTAGCAAAATGTCCAGGTTTATGACACCTAAAGCATTTACCTTGGGGATCAGGTCTCCTCTGGACTTCAACAGCCTTACCCTTTTCCTCTCTGCTATACTGGGGTCGGTTCAGGCTGGGATGACTAGGACTGGGTCAGGCTGGGTTTGGTCAACTTGGGTCAGTTCAGTTCAGATTTGGTTGACTCGGGTAAGCTTGATTATAACCTTGGGTGGATCCAGGGATACGGCTCGGGTTTCTAAAGGGCTCAGGCCTTCTATAGGTGGGAGCTCTCTGGAAATGCTCACAGAGCCTAGCAACTTGGTAAGCTTCTTCCAAGGTTCTGGTTGATCTAAAATACAGCTCTCTCTGAATGTCTGGGTGTAGGCCAGCCCTAAACCTAGATAGGGTTACCTCAGGTGATTCAACAACCTTACAGCGCATAACATATTCATCAAACTTGGCGATGTATTCGGCCACACTCTTACTCCCTTGACTTAGGGTTTTCCATTGGTCCAACAGTTTCTGGGTGTAGGATGCAGGCAGGTATTTCCTCCTAAGCTTATCTCTCATTTCCCCCCAGGCGGTTATGGGTAATTGACCTTTCTGCTCTATGTAGTTTTCAACATTGTTCCAAAACAACCTAGCTTGGTGAACCAACCTAAGCTTGGCAAACTTAAACTTAGTTCTTTCAGACATAGAGTACCAATCGAAATACTGCTCCATAGCATACTCCCAATCTTCATACACCCTGGGATCTAAGCTACCATCGAAAGTGGGTGCCTCAAGCTTGATGCTCCTAAGGGCTCTTTCTTCACGGTCCTCCAGATTGGGTCTCCTAGGACGTGTATCAACAAAGGGGTCAGGGTCTCTCCCAAAGTCATCCTCAAAGTAAGGGTCTTGTGGTAGGTTTCTCCTGGGATGAGGGGACTCAGGACTGGGTTCAGGTCGGGGCCTAGCAGCTTCCTTTAGGGGTCTCAGTCTGGCCTCTATCTGATCCAGTCTATTGTTCAACTGGGTCATGGATTGGGTTAAGGCTCCAATGTCAGCTCGCAGTTGTTCCATGGTTTCGGTAGAGGGTGGAGAAGGTGGGTGAAAAGAGGTTCCAGATCTAGTGCACATGTAACAAAATGATGCTACGGTTTGCTAGACCTAGGAGATCTCTCCAAATGTAAAGTCAAGAAGATGAACCTGAAAGCAGTAACTTGGAACCTGGCCAGGTAAGTGTAAGGTTAGTGGAGGTTCCTCTTTGCTTGCCTAGACACCAATAGGAAATTGGCCAGGTAAGCGAACCAACCCACTTTCCTTTGGGCTCTAGTCCCTGAACCACTTGCCTAGACACCAGCTACTCAAGCACACACCAACAAGCAATCTAGCTTGGCTCAGCACTTGGGTCGACCCGACTTCGTGGGTGTCCCTAGCTCACTAGAGCAGATTAAACATCTAATTGGTTTTAGTTAATGGCTAGGGTTCGATATGCCGGGTGGTGGTTTTTGGGCTAGGGACAGGTAATGAAATCCTGACCCTATGTTAATTTGACACCCTTAAGATAAGTTATGTGAAATGAAACACAATAATGACTAATGAAATGACTTAATTTTTTTTTTTGTTCTTTTGTGTCTTTTAGATGGGTGAATGCTAAACAAAATGCAGGAATTAAAATATGCAAGAAGCAAGCAAGATGGATGAATGAATCAAAAGATGAGATGCTTGCTGAAATTTCAGACCTGAGATTTTCTCAGGCAGTATTTTGGCTTGTAGAAACTCTACAAACTGAAATAAAATCTGAGAAAATAGAAAAAAATACTTTGAAATTAATGCGATCTAACAAAATAGAAATCATGAAATTTGGATATCTCTACAGTGAGAAACAATCCAATAATCAGACCATATACAGACTGACCAGAATGCAGAAAATGAAAGAAAACAAAATGCACCAGTCCTAGCCTTGCTCTGATACCAAGATTGGTGCGGGACAAGGGGGTTAGGGCTAGGGATGCTGGGATGAATGCTTATGATGCAAGGAATTTCTTTTTTTATGTTTGATGAGTTTTAGATATTTTTTTAGGGTTTCGATTCCCGATCACAAGCAAAGGCAAGAAATACGAAAGAAGAGTAATGTAAGCTTATGCTAGCAGTTCAAAGCCCTAAAAGTGAAAATGAGAACAGGACCCCTGGAGTAAGAAACCCCGGTAGGACTAGCTCGACATACAATACCTACTTAGGATAGAGAGAAAGCAAACCTCACACTTTTGAAGCGCTCAGTGCAGAGATCGCTCAACTTGACAGATGCGGCCTGGATGCCCAAGCAGTCGAACCCGTGGAAACACTGGCTTTGGATCGGGAGGTCGTGATGGCAAAGCTGACTGTCTTCGATGCCCGAGATGCTAGGGAGGGCCTGTAGGCAAACAAAAGAAGGATCAGCAAGATGTGGAGATCCACGAAAAGAAACTAAAGTGGAGTTGAGAAGGGGCTTCGAGCCCGGTGTCCTGCTGGCTTCCGAAGTCGAAGTTGGAGATAACTTGGGGCCTCGCACCCCACGACATCCTGGAGGATGAAGGAATATGGCCTCACACCATGCGACATCCTAGAGGACGAAGGATTCGCGATGCCCTGGGGTGATGGACAGGTGGCCTCACACCACTCGACGTCCCTGGGGACGAAGGCAACTTCACTCAAACCTAGTCTAGGAGACAATGGTTGGAGGATAGAAAACTCAATCTCTTTTCATTAATCATTCAATCATTCAATAGTTCTACAAGGGAGGGATTGGGTCCTTTAAATAGGCACCCAAGGCCCATTTAAAATTCAAATTACAAACTTTCATGGTGGTGCCCAAAATTCTCCATCTTCTCCTCTCTTTGGCCGACCAAAAGACTTGGGTTGGGCGTGGCATGTGGGAAGGCTTGGAGAGGGGGATTGGTCTCTTGACTTCCTTCCTTAGTATGCTCATTTTGGGAAGAAAGAGTGGGGCATGGCTTGCTTGAAGGGATGTGTTCCCTTGGACTCTTCAATGCCATCTCTTGGATTGATTCAAGGCCGACCAAGTGGAGAGCTCCTTGGGCATTGCATGGTTGAGGGCTTGAAGAGGGGAGTGTGTCCTTTGACCTTCCATCCTTGCATGAACACTTTGGGAAAAATGCTTGGAAGGGGGCTTGATTTGTGGCTTAGTTTCTTCAAGGATCTTCAACGCCCTTCTTTTGATGGAACAAGGCGTGATGTGGGGGAGGGAAGAGGGGGATGGTGTTTCTTCCTTCCAATGTCACCCAAGGCGTGTGGAAAGCATGAGGGTGCCACTTTGTTTCCCTCCTTGGATGCCCAAGTGGCAGCTGATGTGGCGCCACGTAAGTAGCTGAGGTGGCACCTGAGTTGGCATTATTCCAAGTGGAAGGGTTGGGTTGGCCCACCAGAACTTGATTTGGTTAAGAAAACTAAGGTGACTTCAATTGGGCTTGGGCCCAGTCCAAACTTAGACTCGAATAAATACAGGACTCATGACCTAACTTGACCCAAATTGGTCAAGGTACAGGACTAAACAAACTTTGACAAGAAATTATGAAATTGCTTTGGCTCAAGGCCTTATTACAGGACTCATAGAAGAGGAACCCTAATCTTAGATCCACAGAGGGTTGAGGAGCCTCTGTCGGATCCTGGTGCCCACACCAGCCACCCATATGTAGATACTAGCTTGATGTGGGGGAGGGAAAGAGGGAGTGTATCATGTATTGTGTCCCCCCTTTGGGATTCCTAGAAGAAATGTGTGTCGCCCACATGGCAAGTTGTCATGGCACCACATAGGATGAAAAGGTGGGCCCTGAGCCGAGTTGGATTCCTTCCTGACTTGGCTCCAAAGAGACTAATGATGGGGGACAGGGATAGGATCGTTGGTGAGCCTAGAAGTCACCAAAATTAGGGTATCATATTTTTTTGGAATTTTTTTAGGTAAAGGGTGGCGAAGGAATAGTGGGGCTGGAAGACAGGGTTTGGAACTCATGGACTTTGGGACTCACCATAATGAAGAGACCTTTCACCTCTGGGGAATTACACCCTCCTCGATACTTGGAGGTGCTAGGATGAATCTCAAAGGTCACGAGGGGATAAAGAAGATGGAATGGGAAGGGGGATAACTAGGGCATCACGCCCATGCCCGAAGGCGAAGGCAAGAAGAATCACTCTTCTAAAAACTCAAAATTTTTTTTCTCAAAAACTATTTTCTTACAACGGACTGAGGGTGGTATTTATAGACCTGTCCAACTCTCATTTGAATTTGAATACAGGATAAAAAGATAGAGATGATTCAAATTCAAACACAAGATAGGATAAGATAAGCCTATCCATATCTCAATCCTAACCAACAAAATCCTAATTCAAATTTCAAATAAAAGATAAATCCTAAATTTATTCTGGATATGGTCCGAGATTCGCATGGCTCCAAGATTCGTGCTTGCTCCGGGATCCATGCTGGTGAGGTCCCCATCATTCCCCTGAGGTAGGGCAAACTCGACTCCATCGAGTTAGGCTGGCTCTAGGATGCACATGACCTGTAGAATGATTTTTTTTTTTCAACACAATTAACCTCGGATTAGCCCAAGTAAGACAATCAAAGCCAAAAACATAACCCAATTTAAAGTAAATAGGATTTATTCCAAGCTAGAATAAATTTGGGATATATGTGGAATAGCTAGAATAGATAGAATAGCTATTTTGGTCTTCTTCAATAGCCGCTCAACAACTCAACTTGCACGCTTCTTGGAACAAGAGTTTTGAAGCTTCATGGGGGAGGAGATCGGAGGTGTGGACGGCTTCGAGCGGACCGGAGGAAGGAGATCCAGTGACGGGGAAGGACCAGAGAAGGAGATCCGGCGACGGAGAAGCCGGGAGGAGGCTTATGGACGGGCTTCTTTGGACGAGTGAACGGGGGATTCATGGAACAGGGGAGCTGGGAGGCTCTCGGTGGAGTGGTGTCTCAGAGAAGATGACGGCGATGGGGAGGTCTGGCTTTGGTGGAGATCAGCCAGGCGGACGCCCGTGGAGGGGGATCCGGGATTGATGACGATGTCGGGAGGACCGGAGGGGGTGGTTCACAATGGGGAGTCAGCCTCGGGGAAGATCCCCTGCAGAGTTAATGTTCGGAACGAGGCCGAGAGCTCGGGAGTCGGGAGGAGATGATCCTGATCCGAGTGGAAATTTCGTTGGGTGGCCCAGAGAAGACATCGGCGTCGGGGAAGTCCGGAGAGGCTACTGTGAGCCCGAGGAACAGGGAAGGAGGGAGGGTCGGGCTAAGGCAGATGTCCGGGAAGGGCGCTAAATGCTTGGGGACATCTGAAAGTGAGGGTAGGCCGGCCGGAGGTGCGGAAGGAGGGTGCAACTATTTCTTCTTGATGGTGGTTAGTAGTAGGCTTTGGTAAAGATGATGGATCGGTGGAGCTTTGGAGTAGAGGAGTTGGGCTGCGATGCAGAGGGTAGGGAGCGGGGTGGAAAGGATGGCTCCATCGTCGGAGTCTTGCGGTTCCAGTACCTGATGAGCGCGGCTTCTTCTTTTTGGGGATGGCGAGGGATCGGCTGCAGGGAGCACCTGTGGGAGGCCAGCGGATGAAGATGAAATTACTTCTGTGGGGGTGCCGATCTGATGAGCTTCGGTCATGGCGATCGGCTATTTCTGGTTGCAGGCGGAAGGGACTGGTGGCCGACAGGAAGCAGGGAGGATCCGACGGGGAGGCGACCAAGGGGTGCTGGACTGAGTGGAAGATGGAGGACGCGGACGATGAGAGCTGGCGGGAGAGAAGGGGAATCTAGGGTACCCTAATTTTTGTGGGCTCTGATACTAAAATTGATAAGGGATAGGGATAGGATCATTGGTGAGCCTAGAAGTCACCAAAATTAGGGTATCATATTTTTTTTGGAATTTTTTTAGGTAAAGGGTGGCGAAGGAATAGTGGGGCTGGAAGACAGGATTTGGAACTCATGGACTTTTGGACTCACCCTAACGAAGAGACCTCTCACCTCTAGGGCATTACACCCTCCTTGATACTTGGAGGTGCTAGGATGAATCTCAAAGGTCACGAGGGGATAAAGAAGATGGAATGGAAGGGGGATAACTAGGGCATCATGCTCATGCCCGAAGGCAAAGGCAAGAAGAATCACTCTTCTAAAAACTCAATTTTTTTTCTTAAAAACTATTTTCTTACAAAGGACTAAGGGTGGTATTTATAAACCTGTCCAACCCTCATTTGAATTTGAATACAGGATAAAAAGATATAGATGATTCAAATTCAAACACAAGATAGGATAAGATAAGCCTATCCATATCTCAATCCTAACTAACAAAATCCTAATTCAAATTTCAAATAAAAGATAAATCCTAAATTTATTCTGGATATGCTCCGAGATTCGCTTGGCTCCAAGATTTGTGCTTGCTTCAGGATCCGTGCTGGTGATCCCCATCAACTAAATTTTAAGACCAATTCTTGCTTGGACCCATACTTCAAACTGACTCTGACTGGACTCAGTACAGGACATAATTGACTCACAACAGGACTGGACTCAGTACAGGACACAATTCGACCCAATTGGTCAAAGTACAGGACTAGACACGGACATAAGAGACTCAATTCAAAACTAAAGAAATTACAAGTTTTAGGCTTGAAGCCTTATTTCAAGACCGAAAAAAAATGGAACCCTAATTGGATATCCAAAGAGGGTTGAGGAGCCTCTATTGGATTCTGGTGCCCACACCAGTCACCATGATGGTGCTCTGCTGAGGTGGAGTCCCGGCAGTAACTGGGAGAGTAATTTCTCCCTCCACCCTTACAGAATCACCTATGAAACCAACGAGGGGAGTGTGCACAGGTTTAAGTCAAGCAGGAAAAAGATTCATCCTGAAGAAGGCATTGTAGAAAAGCATATATGTGGAGCTTCCACTATCAACCATGATGCATTTTACAGGATGCTTTGCGATCATCATCTCGATGACCGTGGCATCATTATTTACATTTCTCCCCTGTCTTTCCCTTCCCTCATAAAGGGAAGTACATTTTCAGAATGCTTTGCCCCTCGGGTCTTCTTGGGTGCACGCTCGGCTCCCCAGCATATCATCCCTACCGGCTTCTCGGTAGGGTTGTTGTCGACCGCTGGAACTGGCGAGCGCCTGAGGTTCCGCTTGAGGTCTGCCCCCCACAAACCTTTCGAGGTTGCCCCTCTTGATGAGCTCTTCGATTTCCCACTTGAGGTTATGGCATTCCTTGGTGTCATGGCCATGGTCATGGTGGAAGTGACAGTACTTTGTTTTATCATGGCTGGAGGATGGCTTCATCGGAGGTGGGCGCCTTAGATATTTCTCTCCTTCGATCTCCATGAGGATCTTCGTTTTCAGGGTGAGGAGGGGGGTGTAACTCCCTTCAGGAATGGGAGCGCTTCTCGGCCTTGTTCCTTGCCGGGAGCTCGGAGCTAGGGTTCACGGCTTCCGCGTCCTAGCTTCCGTGTCCTAGATGCTTCGATGAGGGTTGGCTTTCTCAGCAACTTCCCATCGAGCTCCAGCCTCGTACAATCCGCCTCCTTGGTGCGAATGTACTTCTGAGCTCGGAGGAGGAGGTCGGAGTAGGTCTTCGGGGGCTTCTTGTCGAGTGAGTAGGTCAGGCAGGAGGTCCTGAGCCCTCGCTTCAAAGCCAGCATAGTGACTGCTCCTCGAGATTGTTGATCTCCAATGCGACAGCCTTGAAACGGGCCATGTAGTCCCGTAGTGGCTTGCGATCCTGCTACCAGATGGAGAAGAGGCTGTCCGTCTCTCGCGGCATCTTCTGACAGGCATCGAAGTGGGCCATGAACCTCTACCCTAGCTGGGCGAAGGAGTTGATGCTTTTCGGCTCCAAACGGGTGAACCACACCTAAGCTGCTTTTTGGAGAGTGGTGGGAAAGGTGACGTAGAGGAGGGCATCGATGGCCCCTTGGACCCTCTTGAGGACCCGATAACTTTCCAGGTGGTCTAGGGGGCCGGTGGTCCCATCGTAAGGATCCACCTGCGGCATGCGGAACCGATCCGGGATTAGCTCCTCTTGGACTTCTCGGGAGAAAGGGGGATGGGCATCGTAGCCCACTGACTCGCTAGCGGAGCCTAGTAGATTGGCAAACTGGTGGGATAACTCCGCCAGCTTGCGGTCATGCTCCTCCAGGCGCTTCTCTGCCACGCGCTTGATGGCTTTGTCAGTGGACCCCTCCATCGAAGGAGACGGAGAAGGCGACATAGGTGCATGGCACCCATGGCGGGGGGTCTTATCTTTCCTACCTTGGTGGGGTCTAGACATCACCAGCTCAGGGTTCGGCGAGCGGCTCTTCTTGTCGGTAGACCCAGGTCATTATCTTTTCACCGGAGTTTGGTGGCTACCCCGGTTATCAGTAATGGCCCGTGGCTGAGAAGGCCTTCCTTAGAAGAAATGCAGGCTGTCACGGGGTGCTACGGCATGGGCCACGGGAGTTCCTGGCTGTTGATGAGTAGCCAAGGACCGGTGCTGGTGCTGAAGCTGGCGTACTGCTATGGCAAGGATCTGCATCTACTGGGTGAGTGTAGCTAGCTGGGATTCCGGCGGAGGTGGTTAAGCTAGAGCGGATGGTTCCACCTCCAGGTTGTGCAAGTTTCCCTGGGAAGGGGAGTCCTCCGCATGACTGGTGGAGACCTCTCTTGCCCTCATCATCACCATCCTTCCGTCATACTACTTGTAAAGGGATTAAAGGAGGATCAAAGATCACTTCTGCCCTCACTACCTGGCACACCAATCTATTGCCACCAAGGTCATCATGGCCTGTAGCTGCTGTAAAGGTCAGATCGCCCGTCCGGTTCTCTCAGGATGTCCTGTTCCTCGGAACCTGCAAAAACGAGGTTAGTGACCCGGGCCGAGGATTCTGGCGAGGGCACTCCGACGTCAAGTCAGTGACGATCCAGGGGAATAGATCCTCCTGGTCGAGCCTCTCTTGATGGACTCCATGCTAGGAGGAGTGAGTGGTGTGAAAGTGGGATCCGAATGGGAGTGCAAGTGTGCCGGGAAAGATAACGGACAAGGTGGATAGGTCCTCCTGTGTGGCTTCCTTTCTCTTCTCCCCTTGGACCTCTGGTGGTTGTGTTTGCTTGCTTACTTACTTCGCAAGTGTGTCAGAGGTTTTCTTAAGGCTGGACGATTGTCAAATGTCTACCTTGGGATCTCTCCGGTGTTGTCAGACGCGTGCGGTGGTGTCCCATGCTACGGATGGGACGTTTCTTTTGATCTGTACCATTAGGGGTGTGCGGAAACATTCCGTGCCATGGACGGAATGGCTTTCCTAGTTGGTGATGAGGAAACTACGGGGCATTCTGACATTCCTCCTGGTTGCTCCATTCCAGGAAGCCTGGTAGTGTCTTAGTTGGGGGGACTCCTCCCTCTCTTACTGGAAACGGCATCTGTAGGCAGTTGTTATAATTTGACAGGCACTCTTCCGTGGTCCTCGGGTGGCCCGCCGGCGATCTGGGGAGGTGGCTCGGCTCCTTTAGTGGCCGGAGGCATTGTCCGGGTTGTTTGCCAAGCTGGAGAGCTGGGACTCAACTCTGACCCGGGAGGCTCGACCCAGCGGAGAAGGGTCGAGCTCGGCTCTGGCCTAGGCACCCCGAGCTTGCGGGTGTCGACCTGGTGGAGGAGGGCTGAGCTCGACTTGGCGGAGGAGGGCTGAGCTCGGCTTCGGCCTAGGCACCCCGAGCTTGCGAGTGCTGACTTGGTGGAAGATGGAGCTCGGCTTTGGTGGGCCTCCTCGTTGATCCGAAGGAGCTCGGCCCGGCCAAAGGAGCCCGAGGTTGGGTGTCCACCATGGTGGACTTCTGACATGGCATTTGTTAGACAGTACACGTCAGCACGTCAGCTCCCGGCCACATCAACAGGAGATGTGAAGTAATTCTCCTCTCTTGGGGCACTTAATGGAGGGAGTGTAACCTTTGGTGATAATGGTAAAGGAAAGATTATTGGTATCGATAAGGTTTACATATCCTCTTCTACTTGGATTGATAATGTTCTTTTAGTTGAAGGTTTAAGATATAATCTGCTTAGTATTAGCCAATTTTATGATAAAGATTTTTAAGTTATCTTTAAATAATCTCATTACATAATTACTATTTCTAAAATTAATGAAATAAAATTCATTGGAAAAAGGCATGGTAATATCTATCTAGTATATTTGGATAATCTATCTTTGCCTAATGGTAAATGTCTAGTTGCAATGAATTTTACTATTAATGAGACTAGTTGGCTGTGGCATTGTAGATTAGGTCATGCTAGAATGTATTTACTCTCTAAATTATGCAAAAAGGATTTAGTAAGAGATTTTCCAAAACTTAGTTTTGAAAAAGCTAAAATTTGTGAAGCATGTCAATTTGGAAAATAAGTAAAAACATCTTTCAAACATAAAGATTTTGTTTCAACTACTAGGCCATTAAAACTACTCCATATGGATCTCTTTGGACCAACTAGGATATCTAGCCTAGGAGACAAGAGATATGGATTAGTTATAGTGGATGATTTCTCACGATTTATATGGGTTTCATTTCTAGTTCACAAAGACAAATCTTTTTCCGCTTTTATAAAGTTTTATTGAAAAGTCTCTAATGAAAAAGGTACTTCAGTTGTTTGTATTCGTAGTGACCATGGTTCTGAATTTTAAAATTCGGATTTTGAAAACTTTTGTAATGAAATAGGAATTGAACTCAATTTTTCTGTACCTAGAACATCTCAACAAAATGGGGTAGTAGAAAGGAAAAATCTCATTTTAGAAGAAATGGCACGTATAATGCTTTGTAAAAATGATTTGCCAAGATATTTTTGGACTGAAGCAGTAAATACCACATGCTATATTTTAAACCATATTTTAATTCGATTGATTCTAAAGAAAACTCCTTATGAGCTTGGGAAACAAAGAAAACCTACTTTGAAGTATTTTTGTATTTTCAGTTGTCAATGCTTTATTATGAATAATGGTAAAGAAACTTAAAAAAATTTGATGCCAAGTCTGATGAAGGTATCTTCTTAAGATACTATCAAGCAAGTCATATAGAGTCTTTAATAAGAAAACTTTAGTAGTAAAGGAATCTGTACATGTAGTATTTGAAGAATCTACTAACAAATCCTCTAGAAAAGAGGATACTTCTAATTCATATGCAGGTGCTGAAGAACTAAAGAAGCTTACTTTGGATAATTAACCCTCTCAAGAGAATGAAGAAGATCAAGACAAGAATGAAAGAGAAGAAGTCATGCAACCCATACCAAAGCATCCGGATCTATCCAAAGAGTGGAGGTATGCTCATGGACATCCTAAGAAGTTAATTCTAGGTAATCCATCAAAAGGGGTAAGAACAAGATCTTCAATTAGAAATGAATATGACTATATTGCTTTTATTTCTCAAATTGAACTAAAATGTATCGAAGAAGCTGAAAAAGATCCTAATTGGATAAATGTAATACAAGATGAACTAAATCAATTCAAAAGAAATAATGTTTGGACTTTAGTTGAAAGATCATCTAATGTTTCAATTATTGGCACAAAATGGGTTTTCAGAAACAAACTTGATAAAAATAGTATTATTACTAAAAACAAGGCTAAACTGGTTGCTAAAGGTTATAATTAAGAAGAAGGCATTGATTTTGATGAAACCTTTGTATCTGTTGCTAGACTTGAAGCCTTTAGATTATTGTTAGAATTTGCATGTTTTATGTACTTTAAATTATTTCAAATGGATGTTAAAAGTACTTTTCTAAATGGTTTTATTTCTGAAGAAGTATTTGTTGAACAACCACTTGGTTTTGAAAATCATGTACATCCTGATCTTGTTTATAAACTACACAAAGCACTTTATGGTTTAAAGCAAGCACCCCGAGCATGGTATGAAAGGCTCAGCATGTTCTTAATTAAAAATGATTTCTCTAGGGGCCATGTCGACACTATATTGTTTCTAAAAAGAAAAAATGATGATTTATTAGTAGTACAAATTTATGTTGATGACATTATATTCGGTGCTACTAATAAAATTCTTTGTCAAGAGTTTTCCAAGCTTATGTAAGGAGAGTTCGAAATAAGCATGATGGGTGAACTCAACTTTTTTCTCGGACTCCAAATCAAGCAAACCAAAGATGGAATCTTCATCAACCAAGCTAAGTATACGAGAGAAGTCTGAAAAAAGTTTGGGATGGAGACTCCAGATCAATAGGTACACCTATGAGCTTTTCTTGTAAACTTGATAAAGATGAATGTGGTAAATCTATTGATCAGAAACTATATAGAGGAATGATTCGTTCTTTATTATATTTGACTGCTAGTAGACCAAATATCATGTTTAGTATTTGTATGTATGCTAGATATCAATCTGATCCAAAAGAATCTCATATGTTGGCTATTAAGCGCATATTTAAATATTTATCTGGTATAATTGATATTGGCTTGTGGTATTCTAGAGATTCATCTACTGATTTAATTGGTTATTCATATGATGATTTTGCTGGATGTAAATTAGATAGAAAAAGCACAAGTAAAACTTGCCAATTTCTTAGAGTTAACTTAATCTCCTGGTTTAGCAAGAAACAAACTTCAGTTGTACTATCTACAGCTGAGGCTGAGTATATTGTAACAGGAAGTTGTTGTGCTCAAATCTTATGGATTAAGTAATAACTTGAAGATTTTGTAATTAATTTAACTAAAACATCCATAAGATGTGATAACACTAGTGCTATAAATTTAATTAAAAATCCTGTTCAGCACTCTAGAAGTAAGCATATTGAAATTAGGCATCATTTTATTAGATATCATGTTGAAAATAATGATACTATGCTTGAATTTATTTGTTCTGAAATGCAACTAGTTGACATATTGACTAAACCTCTCTAAGAGGATAAGTTCAGTATGATTAGAAGAGAATTAGGGATCATCAACCCTTTTGAGTGAAATTTCTATCTCTTCATAATTAACTTTTGATTGATCAAAATTGCTTGTAAATCATGTTTAATCTCTCTAAATTCATTGAAATCCTGTTCTATTTTGATCAATGATCCTTTTTCTATTTTTTTCCCAATTTTAAGTTGAAGTGTCGACACTTGGATGTGTCGATACCTAGAAGTGTCGACACTTGACTCTGTGTCATGAGTCGACACTTGAACAGCGACAGATCAAGATAAAATGGGAAAACAAAGTATTTTCTTTGTATTTTTTCACTCCAATTCGAGCCGACTCATCCCCAAACCAAGCTCCATCATCCTCTTCCCTCCAATCTCGGATTCAACCACCCGTTTCTCCATTTAGGACAAGTTCTCTTCGGTTTCTCACTGCTCATTATCCTATTTCATTGTTTTTGCACCATAGAAACCCTAGGTTCTCTCTCGTTCTTGCTTTCCTACCTTATTTCCTTGCAATGGAGCCTAGAAAACAAGTTATCCGGTGTCCTAGATCATCCATTCAAGAGAAAGAGAGAAGAATGAAGGCCAGGCATGAGGATAGAGCAGTAGATGTGCTTGATGTTCCTGCCAGACCCCTTGTTCTTGTAGCAAATAGGATGAGATCGAATACCATCATCAGAGGACGTCGTGTAGACTTTGATTTCCTAGACCAACAGCACTTTAAGATTAGCCAGTGGCTGAGGGATGTAGGTCTTGCACCGTTTTGTTCATTGTCAGAGAGATTCTATCCAGGACTGATTAGGGAGTTCTACGGTTCACTTGCCTAAGGTAGTGATGGCTGGATTCTACAGGTCCATGGCAAAGATGTTCTAGTATCTGCAGAGATTCTAAGCAGAGTATGGGACATCCCTATGAGAAGATCTGTTGTGGATACTCTAATGGATAGATTTAGTGGTCTCCGATGCATTTTCAAGATAGATGATCTTTCTGAGGGAGCCACTGAGGTCGCTTCGAGATTATCACTTGAGATGAGGTTACTGCGCCACATCGGAGCCCGGATTCTTCTACCAAAGACTGGACGATTTGACTTTATCACAGAGCACGAGCTTTTGGCCATGGTTTCTCTAGTATAGCGCACTCTAGTATGCCTCCCAGTGCTCATGGTACATCAGTTGACCGAGGCATCAATTAGCCAGAGACTATGTCTGCCATACGGGATGGGATTGACTTTGCTCTTTAGAGCTTATGGAGTGGTCGTAAATGACGAGCCTTACAGACAGTTACTTCACACAGACATCTATGACATCAGATCACTTCACCGAATGGGTTACTAGCTTATCAGAGACCAGTGGAGACAGTTTAGAGGATAGGGTCACTCATATTGAGACTGAAGTGATGATCACTCGTCAGCGAGTTGACAGGACACATGTGGAGTTAAGAGAGAGCCATCAAGATCTTAGTAGTGGTATCTCAGCTATTTTGGTTGCTATGGAGAGATTTACTTTTGCCAGAGCTCCTTCACCTTCAGCTCCATCTGATACACCTCCAGCACCACCTACTCCAGGACCTGATATGAGAGATGATCAGTTTGACTCCGCAGAGTTTGATGTGATAGATTTTGTGACAGAGCCAGAGCCATAGATTATAGTTGATACTTCTAGGAGTCCCATTTTTGATACACCCTGATCATTTTAGACTCTGATTTTATCCACTCCTCTCTCCAGACCTGATGATCACACTTCCTTTCCTCCTATCATTCCATCTTCTGATACTTCCGTGTTACATTCTCCACCTATTCATACATCTTTCCTTATCAGGGAACTGGGATTTTATACCCCTGGTTTCCAGCATCTTGACTCTGGACCTATTTTTGATCATACCCCACTTCCTATTGATTTTGATACAGCTACTCCGATCCATTCTGTTCCTGCTACTAATGTAGCTTCTACCTCTTCTGCACCAACCAGAGGCAGAGTGTTGACCCTTGGAATGATTTTGATGATTCAAAATATTGGAGCATGTATTTATGACTAACTCTTTCAATTATTCAAGAAGTTTTTGTAGGAAGCATTTACCAATGAGTTACTTTATTTGCTACTTAGCTGAAGTTTATCCTAGTACAATTGTATTAATTAATGAAGTGTATTGAATTGAAGACCTCAAAGTTGTAAAGCTCTAATTTTCATTTTTGTAATCTTGTAAAAAGGGCTATAAATTAGTAAAAATAAGTTTGATTATGTTAGATATCTTTTGTAACCTATTTTGAAGTTTTGGAAGACTTGTATTGGTTGGAGATTCAATTGGCTGAAATTTTGAAGAAGTTTTGCTCGAGCTGACTCATGGATCAAGAGCCGACTCATGGACCAAGAGCCGACTCCTATTCTGGCATGGCACGGAGAGTTTCAGAGTTTCAGAAATCTGAGCTAACTCAAAGATATTGAGCCGACTCGACCAAAAGTTCCAAATCTCAAGTTTCAGAAACTTAGAGCCTCGAGCTGACTTAACCCAAAAGAGTCGACTCATCCAGAGTTTGTGTTTATGGTGTGGGCACTGACCTCTGATTAGGACTTCAATTTTTAGGTCCTGTAATAAGGCTTCAAGTCTAAGCATCGTAATCTTTTAGCCATGAATTGAGTCTTAAGAGTTGTGTTTAGACCTGTACATTGACCAATTTGGTCAAGTTGTATCCTGTATTGAGTCCAGTCCTGTATTGAGTCCAGTTCGAGTCTGGATCCAAGCCGGAGTGGTCTTTGAGTCCAGCTCAACTACTATTAGGCCAAGCCTTGAAGGTCAACATTTCAATCCTTGGGTGCCACTTCACCACCCCATGTGGCGCCACTTCACCATCCCATGTGGCGCCACCTCATCTTGCCAAATGGAGACACATCAAATATTCTTTCCTCCTTTCCCTCCCTCCATCAAGCCACTTACTAAAGGAGTCTTGGGAAACCAAGGAAAGGTTGAAGACAAAGGCCTTGATCCAAGCCTCATTTCAAGCTTCTCTCCAAAGAAAGGTGAGCAACCAAGGAAAGGTTGAAGACAAAGGCCTTGATCCAAGCCTCATTTCAAGCTTCTCTCCAAAGAAAGGTGAGCAACCAAGGAAAGGTTGAAGATAAAGGCCTTGATCCAAGCCTCATTTCAAGCTTCTCTCCAAAGAAGGGTGAGCAACCAAGGAAAGAGGGGACACAAGCTTTGCATCATGCCTTCTTCCCAAAATTGAAGGTCAACTTTCCAAGTCCAAGGGAGTCAAATTCCTTCTTCCAAGCCTATTATCATGCCACACCCAAATCCAAGAAGCTTTGGTCAGCCAAGGAGTTTGAATTTCAGAATTTTGGGATTTTTGAATATTTTTTTTGGCGCCTTAGCAAGAGAAGAAATGTATCTTTTCATTCAAATTTTGAAAGGGTCTAAGATGCCTATATAAAGGACCTTACCCCCTCCCTTGTAAGGTTAATGTTGATGAATGAAAAAAAGTTATTTGAGTGTTATTCTTAGTTGCCTTCGTTTCTTAAGAACGTCGATCTTCGTGAGGGAGTGCCTTCACTATCGGGCATCGAGAGGTGTGAGGCCTCAAGTTACCGTCTCTTCCGCCACTACATCTTCCAACTTCGAGTTCGGAGTCCATCGAGATCATCCAACCAGGCGTCTAGCAAGAAGAACTCCATCCACCACCAACATCAACTCTCATTCTTTCATCTCTTGCTTTCTTTTTGTGAAATCCTAACTCTTCTCTTGAATGATCGCAGGTCCTCCAGGTACCATGAATACGGAGTCAGTTTTCCTTGCCTTCGGGACCTTCGGACAGGAAGCTGGCGCATCCGCGGGGGTTGAAGGCTCGATCATCCAGGCTGCATCCGCGAGAGCGAGCGAACTCGGCATCGGGCACTTCAGAACTTTAAGGTTTGCAATCCTAGACTCCTAAGTTGATATTGATTTAAGAGGTAAGTCCTACGGGGCTTCTCAATCCCGGGATCCTCTTTCTATCCTTGCTTAGGGATTAATTTATGTGCTAGTAGTTCTTATCATTGTTGAATCCCTAGATCTACTTTTGCTTGTCTTCGGGAATCCATAACCTATTTAAAAAAAAAAATCAAAAAATCACAAAGAAACAAATCACCTGCCATCATTTCATCCTAGCATCTAGTTAGTCCCACATCATGTTTGGTATCAGAGCATGGTTAGGACTTAGCACTTCTTAAGTACTTGGATTAGGTGCTTCACAAGGTCGTCCGGTCTTAGGAGAAAAGTAGGGTTTCAAGACCCTCTCCTCCCATTCCATGGGGATCTCCTAAGGCGTGTAGGGGTGCCACTGTGATAGACCTTTGAAGGAGAACACAAGAAGAAAAGTTTTAAATACCCAATTTTTTTTTTTGCATCATTAGATCTCATCTTCTTTAAATTTCTGCATTTTTTTTCCTTTCAGTATATGGCCTATTATTTTAGATGTTAGTAATTGTAGAAACCTCCAAATCTTCTGATTTTTATTTTGTTAGATTGCACGTAATTGCATGTATTTTTGATAATTTTCTCAGATTTTATTGCAGCCTGTAGAATCTTTACAAGCTAGAATACTACCTGAGAGAAAAATCTATTCTGAGATTTTTAGCAAGTGCATCTTTTTAGGTTTTCATTTCTTAGATAGTTTAATTTTGCATTTAGCTTCATCTCTTGTCATTTCCATCATCTTATTTCTGCTATCATCCATCAAAAATTCAAAAACATAAATTAGATCCATCTCATTAGATCATTTGTATGCCATCATTTTTATAAATCATCTTAAGGGCATCAATTTGATATAGGGTCAGAATTTCATTACCTATCCCTAGCCTAAAAAATCATCAACCTGCATAACGAACCCGACCCCTAAGTAAAATAGAGTAGACACTTAACTTGCTCTAGTGAGCTAGGGACACCCACGAAGTCGGGTTGAATCAAGTGTTAAGCCAAGTTAGACAACTTGTTTGCGTGTGCTTGAGTAGCTGGTGTTTAGGCAAGTGGTTCAGGGACAAGAGCCTGAAGGAAGGTGGGTTGGTTCGCTTACCTGGCCAATTTCAAATTGGTGTCTAAGGAAAGTAAAGAGAAACCTCCACCAACCTTACACTTACCTGGCCAGGTGCCAAGTTACTACCACTAAGATTGTCTTCTTGACCTAACATTTGGTTTGATCTTTTAAGTCTAACAAACCCATAACATCTTTCATTGTGCGTTGCATGTCGTCTAGATCAGGAGTCTCCTATCACCCCTATCATTCCCAATCAAGTGAATCCATGGAGAATGATTGCAAGGCTAAATTAAAGGTCATCTTTGAATAGATAGCTAGGATGAACAATAAGCTTGATAAGTTTGATCAAAGTTTAACAAGACTAGAAACTCGGGTTAGGACCCAGAAGCCTCACACTAAACCGGAGTTTAAATCACTTCCCTATCCTAGGAGTTTCCCTCAATATGATCCCTCCTTAGAGGCTAAGTCCAGAAGATTCCCACATCAAGGGAGCAAGAGTGTGGTCGAATACATTGCAAAGTTTGATGAGTATGTCATGCGATGTAATGTCAATGAATTAGAATCTGTAACCTTGTCTAGGTTTAGGGCTGGCCTACATCCCGATCTTCAAAGGGAGCTTTATTTTAGAGAGGTCAATAATTTAGAGAAGGCTTACCAAATTGCGAGGTATTGTGAATGTTTCCAAAGGGTACCCACATATTATAGACCTGAACCCTTTAGGTACCCTAGCCGAGCCCTAGGATCTAGCCAAGGGTATGGTCAAGTCTACCCGAGTCCACCTAATCCAAACCGACCTGACATGAGTCAACCCACCCCTACTACCCCACGTGTTCACCAGGGTAACATTAAAAAGGGGGAGTATATTGCTGACCTGGGATTTGTTGACCTAGAAAACACCCAGGCAGAAGCTACATTGGAAGGACCCTTAGAAAATCTTGAACCCACCAGTGAGCTTGAAGTAGAAGTATATGAAGCTGAAGCACACTTAGTGGATGACTATGAAGAACAGTTAGAGGGAGAGAGCTATGATACTGATACTATAATGACTTCACCTAAGGAGACTCTTGAAGAGAGTTCAATTATCAAGCCTAGTCCTAAAATCCAAGAGGAATTTATTGAGGATATGGTCTCTTTAGTTCGATACCCTCAGGAGGAGCTCATCCCTTCAATTCCAATTCAAGATCTCTTCCCAAAAATTGTTGACCCATCCTTCCATGATGCGGGACAGAGTGGAGGAGGATCGCTGGCGAGCGTAGAAGTCACCAGAAGATTAGGGCTTGTACTCAAGAACTAGGAACCCGGGCGTCACACCCACTCCAATCCGGAGAAAACTCAAAACTCAGACAAAATAACTTTTTAAATTGTATTCATGAGAAAAAGAAGTTTAATACAAGAGGGGAGGGGCGGTATTTATAAATTCACCCCAGGGTACATTACTTGAGGGCTAAGAAATCCTAACTTGTGGGCCAAGAAATCCTGGTGGACCGGTCAACAGTGGGCCTGTCTTGGGCTGGAGCCCTCTCTTGCGGGCTTGGCGGCATGAAAGGGTCCAGGTGCATGAAGGCCAGCTCTAGTTGGAGGGATCTGGTGAATCTCCTGGCTGCTGATGACTCTCCCTTGACTTGAATAACTTAACTGGACTCTTGACTGAACTAAAACGACTGGACCTTACTAAGTGGACTCAAATGACTCAGTTGTCCCACTTTATTACAGGACTAATGGACTCAAATAAAATAAAATAAAATAAAATAGATTTTCGGGTCCCCATCATTCCCCTGCGGTGGGGAGAACTCAACTCCGTCGAGTCAAGCTCAGCGGGATTTAATGGAACCGGAACTAACCAAATCAAAGCAGGTGAGGTTCATCATTTTTTTTTCACCTTTCTTTCTTTCCTTTTTTTTTTTTTAAATTTTTTTTTGTCTTTTTTTCATTGATTTTCTTTTCTTTTCTTTTCTCTTTTTTATTGGCTGCTTTGAGATCTATGCAGCCTCAAAAATCCATGTTGCTCTGAAATTCATGCAGCCTTGAAGTCCATGCGGATCTGAAGTTGGCAACCGTGAAGGTAATTGCCTTCATGATCGTGCTGTTCCTCCCTTCCTCATAGACCGAACCAGGGAAAGGAGCAATGAAGTTCACCGGCGTAAAGGCTGGGCAGATACCGTCCGGCAGGGCGGCTATGGAGGTGGTGGTGGTCGGCGACGGCAGCGGGGGCGACGACGACGATTGGCGGTGGGGGCGCGGGCAGCAGTGGGGGCGCGGGCGGCAGAGGGGATGCGGGTGGTGGCCTTCCGACGAAGAAGAGGGTAGCTCGCCTTCACCATCAGCTCTGAGGACGGAGTGGCAGTCGGCGTCGTCGGTAGTGGAGGGGGCTTTGAAGGAGGAGATCTACAGGGCGGTGGTGCGGGTTGGTCGGGAGCCTTCTTCGTCGTCGAGGATGAAGCATAGCCGGACGACGCAGGTGGAGCAGACCTCCCGGTGGCCGCACGATCCATAGGCCACCCACTCGAGGGCATCCGCGCACACCACATAGTTGTCGTCCATCTCGGATCCGACGGGCGAGGAGAGCTGAAGATTGCCGGAGGGAGGATGGGTGGAGTCTCCGATGGCTGCCACCGGAAGGCTGTGGAAGAGACATGGACTCTTTTAGATGAAGGAAGAGGCACGGACACATGGCGGTGGCTTCATAAATGGTCGACGCCGGTGGGGTGTTGGGGAGGATCACGGGACGAAGGCGGAGGAGGGGGAGGCTTGATCGGAGGGGTTCGGGCGTGAACTTCTGGATCGATGTCAGTGGAGGCGTGCTTCACAGGCGATGGTAGCAGGGGAGAGGGCTCGGGTGTAGGGCGTTAATGGGCCTCGATGACTAATCGAGGTTTGAGAAGTCAGGGAGATCTAGACAGGAGAAAGAATGCAAAGCCAGGAGAAAAAGAAAAATCCTAATCCTCTAGCTCTGAAACCAAGTTGATGCGGGATAGAGTGGAGGAGGATCGCTGGCGAGCGTAGAAGTCACTAGAAGATTAGGTCTTGGGCATCACACCCACTCCAATCCGGAGAAAACTCAAAACTCAGACAAAATAACTTTTTAAGTTGTATTCATGAAAAAAAGATGTTTAATACAAGAGGGGAGGGGCGGTATTTATAGATTCACCCCAGGGTACATTACTTGAGGGCTAAGAAACTCTAACTTGTGGGCCAAGAAACCCTGGTGGACCGGTCAACAGTGGGCCTATCTTGGGCTGGAGCTCTCTCTTGCGGGCTTGGCGGCATGAAAGGGTCCAGGTGCATGAAGGCCGGCTCTAGTTGGAGAGATCTGGTGAATCTCCTGGCTGCTGATGACTCTCCTTTTGACTTGAACAACTTAACTGGACTCTTGACCGAGCTAAAATGACTGGACCTTACTAAGTGGACTCAACTGACTCAGTTGTCCCACTTTATTACAGGACTAATGGACTCAAATAAAATAAAATAAAATAAAATAGGTTTCCGGGTCCCCATCATTCTGTAGCATGGACCTTTTCTTGCCCAAAGATATAGATCAATGTCTAAATTTTAAGATCACCATGAATAACCAAGGTATGTTTCATGCTTCGCATATTTTGCCCCAAGACTCTGATTCCTATTTCCTGCCCTTCCCTGAGTCTTCTCATATTTTTAGAGCCATAGGGTTACATTTCGTAGAGATTACCAGGTTGCATGAACCCTTAGAGACCATCCCATTTGCTACCTACTTTTGGTATACTTTATGGCATCTGCTAGGGATTCATGATAATTTTTCTTGTGTAAACCAGACCAGGGTCAAACCTAGAGAGTCAATAATCTATTAGGTTTAAGCTCTAGAGAGTCCAATAAAATTCCATTCTATAGGAATGTTTAGTTAAGTCTGCATTTTGCATCATGTTAGAATTCTGCATTAAGTATAAATTTTAAAATAATTTGGCTGATTCCCAAAAGAGAACCAAAGAGTTTGATCAAAGGGATTCTATAATGGTTAGGCTTAGGCCTGAACGGTTTCCACTAGGTATCGTTAAGAAACTTCATGCTCGTGGAGCTGGCCCCTTTAGAGTGATAAGGAGAGTTGGCCCTAATGACTATGTGCTTGAGCTACCCCCAGATTATGGCATTAGCTCGATTTTCAATATCCCAGACTTAGTCGAGTATAGGGAACCAGCAAACATACCCAGTGAGCCATTTGGACCTAACCTTTCATTTGAGAGCGAACTCGATCCAGAGTGTCCACCTCCAATTTTACCTGAGAGAGGAGAGCGGATCGAGCGTGCCCTGGATGATCAAGCTATGACCACCCGGTGGTGGGGACACCGGAGGCACCAGAATAAGACAGAGGCTTTTCAACCCTCTATGAATTGATCAATAATTTATGAGTCCATCTGTAATAAGGGCTTAGCCCATCTGAGTCCATTTTAGTTGTTATTTGAGTCTTTTGAGTTTCAGTTCTGTACTAGTCAGCTCATGTTGAGCTAGTTCAGTCCAGTGTTAGTCAGCTCATGTCGAGCTAATTTTATTTTTTTGAGTCCTATTCAACCATATTGAAGACTCAAGACCACATCATACAAGTGAAGACCAAGTCCAACCAGATTGAAGACATGGAAGTATAGCCCAAGTCCAACCCAGCTTGAAGATTTGAAGACCCCAGGAGAAAAAATTCATAAAACCCTGATTCCGTGCAGATGCCCAGATTCCCTTCCAGATGCCAAAATATATTCATATACCAAGGCATCCATGATTTTAGAGGTCCATCTGCATCCTAGCCCAAAGAAATCAAGCCCAGGTGCCAAGCCCAAGCCCTAAAGAAGCAAGATACCAGGGAATATTCTTGCTACATGGCTACCAGGCCACCCCAGCTTCCAGAGGCCCAAACCCATGCACCCGAGCCCCTTTGGGCTGGCCTCTTGCTGCTCTTAGAAGCCCAACACGCCCCCCTAGGCATCCTTGGAGTGTTGGCCAAGTCAAGAGAATTTTTAGGGATTTTTTTTACCTAATGTTTCCTTATTTTCTAGCTAGGGTTTGAGAGGGAAAAGGATTCTTATGTAAAGACTTATGTGCCCTTACTTGGAGCCCAAGGTTAAGGGTCTATTTAAAGGACCCTAGCCTCTTGTATGAAGAGAGATTTTGATATGTGAAATAAACCTTGAGTTCCTATATTGTTTTGTGTGATTACCCTGCTGTGTGCATAAAGGGGTTTGAGAGTTCTTCTTCTTGGTGTTTGCAACCATCTTCCTGCCGCCAACCATCCTTCCAGCCCCTCCAAAACTTTCTTTCCTTTACTATTTTTCCTTTATTTTCTTGATCTCCTTTAAGTTTTCTAACCCCTGACAGGTCGTTTGCAGGTCCCCGAGTTTCTACGAATCCAACGACTCCAGCCACGCCTCAATCGGACCATCGAGCAGAAAGCCGGGTATCCACGGGTCTTTGGCTCAGTTTTCCAGGCCGCATCCATCGAGGAACGAGAGATCTCTTCACTGTGATCTTCACTGGGCACTTCAAACATTGTCAAGTATACCCCCTCTACCTCCAGTCTTATTATTGTAGGAGAACTTGCCCTAACCGAGGCTTCTCAGCCCCGGCGATCCTTCTTTAGTACTTTTCTAGGTTCTAATCTGCATGCTTGGCTTCAGAAATTCATACAAAACTCTCTATAACTAATTTTGATCTGAAGTTTGGGAATTAATCACCTAACCCCACATATAAAACATACAAAAAGAATTGCATGCATATTAGTCCCGCATTATTTGGTATCAGAGCTTAGATTAGGGCTTGTTTTCTGCAATTTTTTAGTCTATATATGCTCTATTATTTTAATTATTTCTCCTTGATAAAAGCTCCAAAAATTCTGAAATTTAATTTTATGGATTCAACATAATTCACAGTAATTTTAAGAACTTCTGCAGATTTTATTATGTCCTGTGAGTTTTCTGCAAGCCGAAATACTGCCTATAAATTTTCGGCTCTATTTTTTCAGCAAGACAAGTTTGGAAGTTTTAGGGTTTTGTTTAGCATCTTTTGCATATCTTTTAATTTTAGTATATTTCCAGCATATTAGGCCATGATTTTCAAGTTTTCTTCTATTTAAAAAAATACCAAAAAAAAAATACATATTCTCCAAAAATACCAAAAATATATAAACCCTAATTTGCATCCTCATCTGCCTGCCATCATTGCATAATTACTTTTAAGGGCACTCTTGCTATATCAGATGGGGGGAGGATTTGATCACCTCTCCTTAGCCCAAAACCACATCCCTTGCATTCAGTCCCAAGCCTTAACCTAAAGTTAACTAGACTTAATTTGCCCTAGTGGGCTAGGGACACCAACTGGTCGGGTCCGGGCTACGTGTCAGATCATTGTGTCAAGATAACCTATGTGTGCCTTGTGATCAGTGTCTAGAACGGTGGTTTAGGGATTCAATCCCGAAGGGCTTGTGTACTAGTCCGCCTACCTAGCCAATCTCTGATTGGTGTCTAGGATTGGCAATCAGGGACCTAGCACTCCCCTTACACCTGCCTGGCTGAGTACAGGGTTACTATAGGCTAGTTTGCCACCCTGATTGAGCATCTAGTTTGGACTCTAGGTCTAGTCAGCTGTAGTCGGTCTAATCGAGTCTTGCATGAGCACTAGATCAGGGGCTTAATATCACCCACCTCCTTCACAAATGTCTGAACCCATGGAAAATTTGCAAGCCCAAATAAAAGCACTCACTGAGCAACTAACCCAATCCATGGCCCAATTAACTCAGTCTAGTACCCAAACCAACAATAGAATTGACCATCTTGCCAATAGGTTTGACCAATTAGAAGGCCGTGTAGGGACCATGCAAAGAACCCATGGGTCACAGTCTGAGCCAGATCTTGAGTCCCCTCAACCTAGGAGGACCCCAAACCCTGATCTATACCATGAGGTCGAACCTAGGAGAGCCCCTTATCCTGACCCGTACTACAATCCTCAACCTAGGAGGACCCCAAACCCTGATCCATACCTTGAGGCTGAACCTAGGAGAGCCCATCGTCATGACCCAATCCCTAAGGTTAGTCCTAGAAGACCCAATCAGGATTTTATAGACCAGGAAGATAGATCCTATTTACCCTCTTCCTATAAGCCTAGTATACCCACAACCTATAGATCTTATGACTCCAAATCCTATGAACCAAGAACCTATGAATCCATAACCTATGAACCTAGATCCTGACTCTAGATCCCATGATCATAGATCCTATGCACCCACACCCTATGAGCCTAGTAGACCCAACACCCAATATTCTGACCCATATAGGGAGTCCAACCCTAGGAGAACCCAATATTCTGACCCATATAGGGAATCCAACCCTAGGAGAACCCAATATTCTGACCCATATAGGGAGTCCAACCCTAGGAGAACCCAATATCCTGACCCATACAGGGAGCCCAACCTTAGGAGGACCCCATACCATGATCCATCCTTAGAACCTGACCATAGAGCTGACCCAAAATCCTATGGCCCCAGATCCTATAATCCTATGACCCATAGACCTGCACCCTTATCCTATGAGCCCAGAGAACCCATAACCCCTAAGTATCAATCTAGTACTAGTCAGGTTTCCCTTAGTCAAGTTGAACCCCATATGATTAGTACCCCTAAATATAAGACCAGTAGTGAGCCACTACCCCTTAGGGAACCTGAACCTACTTGGATTAGTGTCCATAATCAGAAACCAGGACCTAGCCAATTTTTTCCTAGCCGACCTTTTCCAACCATTCCTGAGATTGACAAGGCTTACATTAACACGGAAGTGTATGAAGCTGATGCAAGCTTAGTGGATGAGTATGAGGGAGAAGAGGAGACATCTTTAGATGACCTAGAATTAGCTGACCCAATAGATACCCAGGTAGAAGTCAACCTAGAGGTAGTTGACCTTGACCACATCCAACCTAAAGCTATAGTGGAAGAACAAATAGAAGAAGAGAACCTAGGTACTGCTACTAGAGCCTTACCTGAGGAAACCATAGAGGAGAACCAAATTATAGAGTCTAGTCCTAAAATACAAGAACCAGAAGAATTTGTTAAGGACTTGATCTCTTTGAATCAGTACCCTCAGAATGAGCCTCCTCCTATAGTTTCCATTAAGGACCTCTTCCCTGAGATTAGTAACCCATCCTTCCATTATGCAAACCCCATAGATATACCGTAACCTCGTAAGGTTAGCCTCATTTGTCTAGGATTAGTCCCTGACATGCCTTCTTATATCGAACTTTATCCAACTAACCTTGAACCTTTTTCCCTACCCTACCAAACTAATTCTGAACCCACTTCCTATTTTCTGCCCTTTCCTGACACCTCCAGCATTTCTAGGATTATTAGATTGCGTTTAACTGAGATTAGCATACTGCATGCATTCATCACGCATGTTAGGTTTGCATCTTACTTCTAGCATACTCTTTGGAATTTGCTAGGAGTTCACTGTAAATTTTCATGTGCATGTCAAGCTAGGATCAAACCTAGGGATCCTATAATCTGTTAGGTTTAGATCTAAAGAGTTCAATAAAATTTCCTTCTATAGGAATGCATAGTCAAGTCTGTTAGGTGTTAGTATGAGTCCTTTGAATCATTTGTTAGGAGTCTACATGTGCCCAGCATGTTCACCACCTACACTAATTTTAAACAAACTGGCTAATTCCCGAAGATGGATCAAAGAATTTGATGTAGTGGATTCTATCTTGTTTAGGCTTAGGCCTAAAAGAAGCTTCATGCTCATAGAGCTGGACCTTTTAAAGTGATAGAGAAGGTTGGATCAAATGCCTAGGTGTTAGACATGCCTTCGGATTTGAGCATTAGTTCTACCTTCAATATTATAGACCTTGTTGAGTACAGGGAACCGGCAGCGATACCTAGTGAGGCTTTTGAACCTATTCCTTTTCATTGTGAGTGACCCTAACCCAGATTGTCCACTAATAAATTTGGCCTGAGAGAGGAGAACAGATCGAGTGTATCCTGGACGATCAAGCCATTATGACCCGGGGCCGCGGTTATCAACGTTTCCTGGTTCGATGGCAAGGCCGGCCAGAGTCGGACGATTCATGGATTTCTTGAAAGGACTTGAAGCACCTCAACCTAGACCTCCTCGAGAGATATGTGAGCCAGCTTGATCTTCACTCGACAGGGTCGAGTTCCTCCCACCCCAGGAGAATTGGTGGGGACATCGGAGGCACCAGAATAAGACAGAGGCTTTTCAACCCTCTATGAATTGATCAATAATTTATGAGTCCATATGTAATAAGGGCTTAGCCCATCTGAGTCCATTTTAGTTATTATTTGAGTCTTTTGAGTTTCAGTTCTGTACTAGTTAGCTCATGTTGAGCTAGTTCAGTCTAGTGTTAGTCAGTTCATGTCGAGCTAATTTTATTTTTTTTGAGTCCTATTCAACCATATTGAAGACTCAAGACCACATCATACAAGTGAAGACCAAGTCCAACCAGATTGAAGACATGGAAGTATAGCCCAAGTCCAACCCAGCTTGAAGATTTGAAGACCGCAGGAAGAAAAATTCAGAAAATCCTGATTCCTTGCAGATGCCCTCCTGATGCCCAGATTTCCTTCCAGATGCCAAAATATATTCATATACCAAGGCATCCATGATTTTAGAGGTCCATTTGCATCCTAGCCCAAAGAAATCAAGCCCAGGTGCCAAGCCCAAGCCCTAAAGAAGCAAGATATCAGGGAATATTCCTGTTACTTGGCTACTAGGCCACCCCAGCTTCCAGAGGCCCAAACCCATGCACCTGAGCTCCTTTGGGCCAGCCTCTTGCTGCTCTTAGAATCCCAACATGCCCCCCTAGGCGTCCTTGGAGTGTTGGCCAAGTCAAGAGAATTTTTAGGGATTTTTTCTACCTAATGTTTCCTTATTTTCTATCTAGGGTTTGAGAGGGAAAATGATTCTTATGTAAAGACTTATGTGCCCTTACTTGGAGCCCAAGGTTAAGGGTCAATTTAAAGGACCCTAGCCTCTTGTATGAAGAGAGATTTTGATATATGAAATAAACCTTGAGTTCTTATATTGTTTTGTGTGATTACCCTGCTGTGTGCATAAAGGGGTTTGAGAGTTCTTCTTCCCGGTGTTTGCAACCATCTTCCTGCCGCCAACCATCCTTCCAGCCACTCCAAAACTTTCTTTTCTTTGCTATTTTTCCTTTATTTTCTTGATCTCCTTTGAGTTTTCTAACCCCTGACAGGTCGTTTGCAGGTCCCCGAGTTTCTACGAATCCAACGACTCTAACCACGCCTCAATCGGACCACCAAGCAGAAAGCCGGGTATCCGCGGGTCTTTGGCTCGATTTTCCAGGCCGCATCCGTCGAGGAACGAGAGATCTCTTCACTGCGATCTTCATCGGACACTTCAGACATTTTCAGGTATACCCCCTCTACCTCCAGTCTTATTATTGTAGGAGAACTTGCCCTAACCGAGGCTTCTCAGCCCCGGCGATCCTTCTTTAGTACTTTTCTAGGTTCTAATCTGCATGCTTGGCTTCAAAAATTCATACAAAATTTCTTACAACTAATTTTGATCTGAAATTTGGGAATTAATCACCTAACCCCACATATAAAACATACAAAAAGAATTGCATGCATATTAGTCCCGCATCACCCGGGGCAAAGGCTTTCAGCATTACTTGGTCCGATTGCAATGTCGACCGCAGTCCGATGATTCGTAGGATACTTGAGAGGACTTGCAGCACCTCGACCCCGACCTTCTAGAAAAATATCAAAGCCAAATTAACCCTTACTCGATAGGGTCGAGTTCCTCCCACCCTGGGAGAATTGGTTTGGGCACCAGACCTCTGATTAGGGTTTCAATTTTTGGATCCTGTAATAAGGCTTCAAGTATAGGCATTGTAATCTTTTAGCCATGAATTGAGTCTCAAGAGTTGTGTTTAGACCTGTACATTAACCAATTTAGTCAAGTTGTGTCCTGTATTGAGTCCAGTCTTGTATTGAGTCCAGTCCGAGTCAGGTCCAAGCCGGAGTGGTCTTTGTGTCCAGCTCAACTACTATTAGGCCAAGCCTTGAAGGTCAACATTTCAACCCTTGGGTGCCACTTCACCACCCCATGTGGCGCCACTTCACCATCCCATGTGGCGCCACCTCATCTTACCAAATGGAGACACATCAAATATTCTTTCCTCCTTTCCCTCCCTCCAAAAAGCCACTTACTAAAGGAGTCTTGGGCAACCAAGGAAAGGTTGAAGACAAAGGCCTTGATCCAAGCCTCATTTCAAGCTTCTCTCCAAAGAAAGGTGAGCAACCAAGGAAAGGTTGAAGACAAAGGCCTTGATCCAAGCCTCATTTCAAGCTTCTCTCCAAAGAAGGGTGAGCAACCAATGAAAGAGGGAGACACAAGCCTTGCATCATGCCTTCTTCCCAAAATTGAAGGTCAACTTTCCAAGTCCAAGGGAGCCAAATTCCTTCTTCCAAGCATATTATCATGCCATGCCCAAATCCAAGAAGCTTTGGTCGGTCAAGGAGTTTGAATTTCAGAATTTTGGGATTTTTGAATATTTTTTTCGGCGCCTTAGCAAGAGAAGAAATGTATTTTTTCATTCAAATTTTGAAAGGGTCTAAGGTGCCTATATAAAGGACCTTACCCCCTCTCTTGTAAGGTTAATGTTGATGAATGAAAAAAAGTTATTTGAGTTTTATTCTTAGTTGCCTTCGTTCCTTAAGAACGTCGATCTCCGTGAGGGAGCGCCTTCGCCTTCAAGCATCGAGAGGTGTGAGGCCTCAAGTTACCGTCTCTTCTGCCACTCCATCTTCCAACTTCGAGTTCGGAGTCCATCGGGATCATCCAACCGGGCATCTAGCAAGAAGAACTCCATCCACCACCAACATCAACTCTCATTCCTTCATCTCTTGCTTTCTTTTTGTGAAATCCTAACTCTTTTCTTGAATGATCGCAGGTCCTCCAGGTACCACGAATACGGAGTCGATTTTCCTTGCCTTCGGGACCTTCGAACAGGAAGCCGGTGCATCCGCGGGGGTTGAAGGTTCGATCATCCAGGCTGCATCCGCCAGAGCGAGGGAACTCGATATCGGGCACTTCAGAACTTTAAAGTTTGCAACCCTAGACTCCTAAGTTGATATTGATTTGAGAGCTAAGTCCTACGGGATTTCTCAATTCGGGGTCCTCTTTTTATCCTTGCTTAGGGGCTAATTTACGTGCTAGTAGTTCTTAATATTTAAAAAAAAAACCTAACAATCACAAAGAAACAAATCACCTACATCATTTCATCCTGGCATCTAGTTAGTCCCGCATCAGTTTATCTTGACCGAGACTTCGAGCTCACTCAACCCAGAAGAGCTGACTCATACAAAGTTTGATTTTCTATTATCTGAGACTTCAAGCTGACTTAACCATCTCGAGCCAACTCGAGTGTTGGGTTCAGACTTGCAATGGCTAGTCCCAGAATTAAAATTTTGAATTCTAAGAAAGCTCCAACGGCTCTATTTTAACTCCCTAGGTCCTATAATGGCTAGATCTATTTGAAACTATAAAAGATAGGTATTTATTATGGATTAAGAGAATTCATTGCTTATTCAATGAAAATTAAAAGAGCATTCAAGTAAATTTCAAGTCTTTCACCAACCAACTTCAAGTGATCATTCAAGAAAGGATTCAAAGCTTCACCAACTCTTCTTTAATCATTGAATCCAGTCTTTGAGGAAGTCAAGAAGTAGCTTTAAGAGCATTTAAGCACATGTAAAGCAAGGCTTCAATTTGAGCTTCATCGGCAACTACTAAACAACTTGGGTTTGTTGTAAAGTTGCTTGTTTCCTTTTGAAATATCTTGTATCTTCTCCAAGAGCAACAAGGGGCTGTGTCTTGTGAGTGTTGAAAGGTTATTAGGTTATCCTATTAAAATCTACGTTGGGTTTCTTTGGTGAGCCCAGTGTAAAAACCAAAGGGATACTTGGGTTTCTTTGGTGAGCCCGGTTTAAAAGGCAAAGGAAGTTGGATTTGGATTGTGGTCCCGGTAAAACAATCTGACTATATTCTAGAAAGAATATAGTGAAAATCCCAAGTGGTGTTTGGATAGTGGATGTAGGAGCTGGTTGCTCTAAACCACTCTAATTTTTTTTGTGTTTGTGATTGTGTTTGCTAGATTCCGTTGTGATTGTTAAGTTACTTGCTTCCGTTGCATAATCTATCACAACACCAACACTAAAAGATTTTTAAAGTGCACATACTTGAATGTTTTTATTATCCTAATTCACCCCCCTCTTGGGAAGCCACCTGGACAACAAGTAGTATCAGAGTAGAGTCTCTGAAATTTCTTAGAGTAAAGATTGATGGCACATCCCATGAGTACCTCTTTGGCCAAAGGCCAATCTACAAACCGACCTCCACTTTTCATTGGAACTAATTACACATATTGGAAGGCTAGGATGAAAATATACATTAAAGCCATAGACTTTCAATTATGGAAAATAATTCTAAGAGGACCTCACACACCCATAATTAAAGTTAATGATGTTGAGGTTCCCAAACCTGAAGAGGAATGGGACGAGAATGATATGAAAAAGGCTGAGTTAAATGCCAAAGCCATGAATTTACTTTATTATGCTTTGGACCCAAATAAATTTAACAGAATTTTCATGTGTAATTTTACTAAAGAAATTTGGGATAAGCTCGAAATCACATACGAGGGCACATCACAAGTAAAGACTTCTAAAATTAATCTTCTTGTGCATAATTATGAGTTATTCAAAATGGAGCCAAATGAAACTATACCTGCTATGTTTTCATGTTTTACTAACATTATAAATGGTCTTAAAAGTCTTGGTAGGACCTATACTAATGCTGATTTAGTGCAGAAAGTTTTGAGATCTTTGCCAGAAAAATGGGAAGCAAATGTTATAGCTATTTAGGAGGCAAAGGATCTGAACACACTACCATTGGATGAGCTGCTGGGGTCATTAATCACACATGAGTTAGCCATGCAATAAAGAACTGAAGAAGATTCAAAAAAAAAAAAGACCATTGTATTTAAAGCAATTGAAGAGGATAAGGATGAAAATATAGATACCTCTAATGATGATGAAATGGAGGATGATGAAATTGCCCTGGTAATGAGAAAATTCAAAAAATTAATGGGCAAAAAAAGAACCAATAGATGGAGAAAGAAAATCAAAAAGGGAGATCATGGAAAGGATAAAGAAAAAGACAAGGAGAAGGATAAGGATAAATATCAATTTCCAATCTATTATGAATGCAAGAAACCAGGACACATACGTCCTGATTGTCCAGAAATCAAGAAAAAATTATTTAATAGGAAGAAAAAGAAAGCAATGCTTGCGGCATGGAGCGACAATGATGAGTCTACTGATGAGAATTCTCCCAGGGTGCCGGAAATCATGCAGCATGCAGAAGTGAATTTCAAAATTGAAATTCTAAGCATGAAACCCTAATTGGCAAGAAAACCCTAATTCCCAGGAACCCCTCATGCAATACCAATCAATGAAACATAAATGAAGTCAGAATACATACCTGGATCACTGAAATCCAATCCTTTCCATGAGGCTCACAAGTGCAAGCCCTCCAATGGTGATCCACACGAGAATGGCACCAAGGAAGAATCCCTACCGGGATTGCTTGCTTCAACAGGACTCTTTTGTCAGCCTTTTGACCTTTGACCACTGTAGGACACCCTGTCCTACTGTAGGGCTCTCTGGACACAGTCCTAAACCACTCTTGATTTTAGGACAACCCTTCTCTAGGACCCCTTAGGCTTATTTCCTAAAACTAAGCCTTGTCCTAGTAGAAAAGACCTTGTCTTAACAAGACAAGTGTTGTCCTAAAGTAAGAAGGAGGGAGGGAGAAGTGGAAGAACACTCAGAATATCTTTACGGTGAAAAAGATTATCTAAAACTCATATCACCGCCCTTATTTATAGTTTTAAGAGGGGCATGTGATATGTCCCCCAACAGGTTATCAGATATGATTTTTCAAGACTGAAAAATCATATCCAATATGTCTCCTCATGCACCAAAAGACATATTGGCATCTGTCCATTTTCCTGGACAATCTGTGACTTGCCACATGGAAAGTACCGATCCCTGGAAAGCCAAGAGGTGCCTCTTCAATCTCCAAACACCAAAGAATATGAAGAGTCCTGAAAGCAGAAGGACTCTGCTTCAGGGCGTGCGCCACATGAAGAGACATGTCTCTTCATGCACGCTTTTGCTTCCATCCCTTTTTCACGCCATTTCAAAAAAGGTCTTGACCGGTCAAACATATCCAAGAGGCTTGGGGTAATATGAGAAGGTGCCCCCTGAAATGAAACACTCCAGTGTTTCATCTACAGAAGGACTTTTGTCCTTCTGTATCTCCTTCGCCAAGAGGTGTCAAGAGTCCCTTTATTTCTTGGTTAACTTTATCCACACCCCATGAAACCTTTGACTAGTCAAAGTATATGCAATATGGGTTTCAAAAGAAAGAGCATTAAGTCTTCTTTCCATCCATATAAGTATTTTTCAGATCAGAGGACTATAGACTCTCCTAGGCCTTTTTGAATGCCAAGGTGTCATTTTGGCATCTAGAGTCCCAACTCAAATGGACTCTTCAATAAGACATCCAAAATACCAAAATAAAATCAGATCAAGCTCTGATTTGGCTATCTCCACTTAAGACCCAACCTAATTTAGGTTTTTCTTAATTAGGTTAGCCCAATTAGCAAGCAACCGGATCCAATCCAATTGGGTTATGAATTGGGTTAGCCTATATATGCTAGTATGCAATCTGGCTAACCAATTAGGATCCCATGACCCTAATTAAATCATGAGTGACTTCCTTGGCCAACTCCCTATTATGTATGATCCATTGGATTCCATATCTACCCAGCAGTAGGTTTAGGTGTGAGCCGATTCGATCCGATCGAACCCGATTGACCTAATTAGGTCAAATCGACTTACCTAATTATCCAATTCGAATCACACATCAAATTGACTCATGAAACCAATCCAATTAGTTCATGAAAATCCATAAAAATATATGATGTCTAGCAATGTGTCATGCCTACTGAAGATGAGAAATTTGGTAAAAATTATCAAAATACCCTTCAGTAGTAAGTTACCGTGCAATTCAATCTTTTGATCTTCCATTATCTTGATTAAGTGATGGGTATGGATAAATGTCAAACCCTAACACTTAATCATATCGAATCTCAGCTTGATCATGAGGACTCAGCTAATGACTGATTAGAAGCCACTTTTAATCTTATCCCACTTTGCAAAGATTCCTTGAGTCACTCATCGAAGAGATTACACGGGATAATATATCCTCTTACCAGGATTGATCGATTCCTTGTTGGTCCACTCACATCCTTCGTACACCTTCCACCATACCTAGAACACCTAGTACATGTCGCAATGCCATGAATAAGTATGAACCAAAGTATGGCTTAGTGTGCACAAGGAACCATGGTAACCTCAGGTCTGAAGATCACATGCACAACTTCTACTCTGGGACCTATTTTTTGACAAGGAGTAAGACTTCCATAAAATAGTCCCAGTGTGGATCAGTTCAGTGTATTCATAACCTAATGAGCACCCTTATCATTGTATTAGTGTCTCTACACAAGTGGCTGTGAGACCAACCACCCTCATCAACTGAGCATACATAAGATAAGCTAGTCTTACCGGATACATTGATCCCCGAATCGATGGTCCAATGACTAGGAATATTTTAGATTAGGATTTATAGGAATTAGGTCTCACTGTTATTTTATCATAACCCTAATTTCATTGCCTTACTCTATGGGGTTCATCATAGTCAAAAGCATGACATAGCAGTATATGATGAATCAAATGCCTTTATTATAAATAATGATGTCTGTTGCTGACCTTACCGCCGTGGCCTATAGCTATGTGCTGGCGTCGGATCTCAGTCTCCTTTGCTTCGAAATCCTAAGGCTCCCAGACCTATAAAACAAGGTCAGAGACCTGGGCCGGGGGTACCAGCGAGGGCACTCCGATGGTCAAGTCAACGAGCGGCAAAGTGGAACAGATCCACTAAGATGGGTCCCCGCTGGGTCTCCGTGCTTAGAGGAAACTTAAATGGAAAGATGCATGAGAACGAGAGGGGCTAGCACTCGGCTTCCTATGACTGGACTCGCCGGGCTCGCTCTTGCGAGTTTCTCCAGGGCCTCAGAGTTGTCCCTCCTCTCTCTGTGCATGCGTTTGCCCTCTTGCTTGCTTACATGCCCTCTTGCCCTTGGTGTCTTTTTGATATCGTTGAATGCTCCATTGCCTTCTTTCTCCTCATCCTGAGGTCCTTGGGGGTCAACGGCTCCTTTCCCCCCGTCCCCCCCCTTTGTCGCCTCTCTTTATGGTTGGGAGCTAAGTGGTGAGTTTGCCTCACCCGTCGTGCTGTCACGGAAGGAGGTACTCGACGGGACCTCGGTCTAGGCATGGGAGCCCTTGGACTAGAGGCGTTGACCACGGACCTCTTCTCCAGGGGGTTCCAGGTCATCGACCGCAGGATCTGGCACCTCGATCAAGATGCCCCTCCTAAACAGGTACAAATAAGGTTTTGTGCACCATTGCAGGCCTGTGGATGCCATACCGAGTGTGCCACCCCGCGTGCCGGCCCCAGTAGCATTCTCGGGGCTCGTGCCTTTAGTCTCCCTGAGGCTCGTGCCTTTAGTCTCCCTGAGGCTCCATGGAGTAGGTCTAACTTTGATCGAGATGGATCCATCTGGGGGCACCACCCGATGAAGAAGCAGGAGTGCTTGGCTCAACTTCGGTGAGGTAGACCCATCAGGGGGCGCCACCTAGCGAAGGAGTAGGGGCACGACCACTTCGACCAAGGTGGACCCTGCTTGGGTTGACACTTGGCGAAGCGACAGAGGCAGGCTCGACTTTGATCGAGGTGGACCCATCTGGGGGTGCCACCTGGCAAAGGAGCAGGAGTGCTTGGCTCGACTTCGGCAAGGTGGGCCCATCAAGCGGTGCCACCTGGTGAAGGAGCAGGGGCACAATCACTTCGGTCGAGGTGGACCCCGCCTGGGTCGACACCTGGCGAAGTGGCAGAGGCAGGCTCGACTTCGACCGAGGTGGACCTATCTAGGGGTGCCACCTTGCAAAGGAGTAGGAGTGCCTGGGTCAACTTCAGCGAGGTGGGCCCATCAGGGGGCACCACCTGGTGAAGGAGCAGGGGCACGACCACTTTGATTGAGGTGGACCCCGCCTGGGTCGACACCGGTGAGGTGGTAGAGGCAGGCTCGACTTCGACCAAGGTGGACCCATCTGGGGGTGCCAGCTGGCGAAGGAGCAGGAGTGCTTGGCTCGACTTCAGCAAGGTTGGCCCATCAGGGGGTGCCACCTGGCGAAGGAGCAGAGGCACGCCTACTTCGGTCGAGGCGGACCCCTCCTGAGTCGACACCTGGCAAGGTGATAGAGGCAGGCTTGACTTCGACCGAGGTGGACCCATCTAGGGGCGCCACCTGGCAAAGGAGTAGGAGTGCCTGGCTCAACCTCGGTGAGATGGGCCCATTAGGGTGCGCCACCTAGCAAAAAAGTAGGGGCACGACCACTTCAGCCGAGGTGGACCCTGTCTGGGTCTTCACCTGACGACGTGGTAGAGGCAAGCTCGACTTCGATCGAGGTGGACCCATCTGGGGGCACCACCTGACGAAGGAGCAAGAGTGCCTGGCTCGACTTTGGTGAGGTTGGCCCATCAGGGAGCATTACTTGGCGAAGGAGCAGAGGCACGCCCACTTCGACCGAGGTGGACCCCGCCTGGGTCGATACCTGGCAAAGTGGCAGAGGTAGGCTCGACTTTGACCGAGGTGGACCCATCTGGGGGCACCACCTGGTGAAGAAGCAGGAGTGCCTGGCTTGACTTCGACGAGGTGGGCCAATCAGGGGGTGCCACCTGGCGAAGGAGCAGGGGCATGACCACTTCGACCGAGGTGGACCCTGTCTGGGTCGACACCTGGCGAAGTGGCAGAGGCAGGCTCGACTTCGATCGAGTTGGACCCATCTGGGGGTGCCACCTGGTGAAGGAACAGGAGTGCCTAGCTTGACTTCGGTGAGGTGGGCCCATCAGGGGGCACCACCCGGCAGAGGAGCAGAGGCACACCCACTTCAACCGAGATGGACCCCACCTGGGTCGACACCTGGCGAAGTGGCAGAGGTGTCGAGCTCGGATTGAGGTGGGAATGGCCATCGATCAAGCCACCTGGCAGGAGGGCTCGGAAGAAAAAATCCACGTGGCACGTGGCACTGCTAGCACCCAACTGGGTTTAACATACACACCACATCAACGATGTTGCCATATTAGTTGCCCCCCACTCCCAAGTCCTATCGAAGCACCGCTACTGGGACGTGGGGAGTTAATGTGGAGATGACATGGAAGGATAGAAATCCTACGTAATAATTGCTGTGATCGCTGTCGCTACGCTTATCATGCTCGAGGTCCAATGGGAGGGTGCCATGTCTGCATGCTTGACGGGCCATAATTATGCCATGCCAGACCTGAGGCGATTTCTAGTGACCTAAAGCATCATCGTCGGGCATCTCTCCATGTGGTGCTCATTTGGTTGCTCAGGCGAGAAGGAGTTGTATGGCCACTATTGATTGGGTTTGAAAAGAGAGGGGACTTTCCAGAAATGAGGTATCTTGGCTTTCTCGCACCTCGCCAGTGGTTGCAGCGATCCTTCTTCAACTCTTGGGTCGCCACTCTTCCACTACAACATCCTGGTAAGCGCTCTATCAAACCATTTTCATCCCTGCTTCCTCTCGAACCTTAGTTTTTCCTGAACCAGGCCTTTCTTTGTTTCCTCCTTCTTGATGGCTCCTTCGGGTCATCGCCGCCATTTCTCTTCTAACCCAGACGAGGCCGGTTGATGCGGAAGGGAAAAAAAGGATGAGGTGATGATGGCACGGATGATGCAAAGGTGGTTACATCTTGTTTTCTTTTAGGATTTTATCTTGATTCCCGAAGACGAACAAAGGGGCAAACATAGGATAAATTGTAACAACGAAACCAATGCCAGCAGGTAGAATCTCTAGAGAGTAGGGATGGAGAACAGGACCCCGGGATTGAGAAACCCTGGTAGGACTAGCTCGCCAAACAATACCTTACCTGGGAGAAATAGGCATGAACCTCCACGCTTGTCGCAATCGATGACGAGATCGCTCTCACTTGGCGGATGCGGCCTGGATGCCCGAGCAGTCGATACCCGCGATGGTGCCAGCCTCCAGGTTACGTGATCGTGAAGGTGAAGTGAACCATCTCCGATGCCCGTGGTACCTGGAAAGACCTGAAAACAAATCCACGACAGAATCAATGGAGAGTTGAGGAGTAGTGAAGTAGAAGTAGGGTTAGGGTTAGGGAAGGTTTCGAGCCCGGTGCCTGGAGGGATCCGAAGTCAAAAGGATAGCTTGGGGCCTCGCACCCCGCGACATCCCGGAGGATGAAGGAATGTGGCCTCTCACCACGCGATGCCCTCAGGTGAAGGAATGTGGCCTCTCACCACGTGACGCCCTCAGGCGAAGGAATGTGGCCTCTCACCACGCGACGTCCTCAGGCGAAGGAATGTGGCCTCTCACCAGGCGACGTCCCGGAGGATGAAGGAAGCTCTCACTCAACCTAGCCTAAGAGACAAGGATTGAAGAAGAGGATGGAACACACAATCTTTCTTTCATTAATCATCAATAATATTTACAAGAGGGGTTTGGGTCATTTAAATAGGCACTCAAGAGCACTTTGAAATTTAAACTACCCCATTACACTTGGCACCCAAAATTTGGAGGAGGACTTCTTTGGCCGACCAGCTTGGATTGGCATGAATCTTGGCTTGGAGTGGGGCATTGCACCTTGACTTCCCTCTTTGGGTTACTTGGTTTTGGTAGAAGGCATGAATGGAGGCTTGATGTCTTCACCATGCCTTTCTTGCTTAACTTCTTTATGGAAGGAGGCTTGAGTGGAGGCATGCATCAAGGGATCATGCCTTTCTTGCTTAACTTCTTTATGGAAGGAGGCTTGAGTGGAGGCATGCATCAAGGGATTTGAAACTTCTTTCCACTTGGAGAATGGAGGATGCCTTTCTTGCTTGACTTCTTTATGGAAGGAGTCTTGAGTGGAGGCATGCATCAAGGGATTTGAAACGTCTTTCCATGACCGCCCATCCTAGATTGGAAGAGAGCTTGAAGAGGGGAGGGAAAGGGGGCATGGATCATGTGAGTGGCCCCCCCTCTTGGGCGCCCAAAACAAACCACATGTCATCACCTCAGTGCACCACATAAACAGATAAGGTGGGCCTTGAGCTGACTGGGCTTCCTTCCAGGTTTGGCTCCAAAAAGACACAAAACTGAGACCCAGACTTACAAAGGACTCATACTGAGACTCAGACTGAGACTCGACTCGATACAGGACTCAGTTTGACCTAATGGGTCAGACATAACTCAAAACAAAAAGGAATAGGTTTGAGGCTTATAGACTTATTACAGGACTCGATAAAAACATAACCCTAATCTGAGATCCACAGAGGGTTGAGGAGCCTCTGTCGGATCCAGGTGCCCACACCATCGGTCCATCCCGGCTGAGGACTCCATCGCCCTCCTCTTTGGAGGACGACATTCCTATCGATGTCCGATGACGGTTGGGCCGGGCGGTATAACCATTGGAGTCCCTAGGGATCCTAGGGCTCCTCCTACATTCTTGCTATTCTCGTCTCTGCCCTTCCTCCTCCTATGGTAGAGACTTCCTCCGGTCCCTCCGGTTATGCCTCGACGATGACCGGAGATGACCTTTCCTGGATCCGGGACATGTATGGGGTCCCGAACTCTATCTAGCTTTCTCTCCCAGGGCCGAGGTATCGAGTAACCTTGAGCGGCCCTAGGAGAGTTGCGTTCTACAAGGACTTCCTTGTCGGGGGTCTTCGTTTTCATCTTCATCCATTTTTCCTTTCTTTCCTTAATAACTTCCGACTTGTCCCGGCTCAGTTGGCTCCCAATGCCATTCGGGTCATCTTTGCTTTCATTGTCATCTGCCATTTCCATAGGTTTGTTGCCCACTTTTCATTGTTCAGGGCCCTCTTCACCCTGAAATGCTACTCCATCGATGATGGCTGGTGGTATCTTTCCCCCTTGCCTAGGTGCCTCCAGTTCGACCTCCCCACATCGATCAACGGGTGGAAGAGCTGGTTCTTCTTTGCTTCGGTTTGGGAAGTTGATTGGGTCTGGAGTGAGCCAGACCGGTCCTCAAATCAAAATTCCCAGGTTGAGTCGGCTAACCAGGAGGTCCACGCTCAGCTGCTGGCTGATGTAGTCCCTACCCTCGAGGTTCTGCTCTCATAGCAGAACTTGTTCGAGGCAGGGATCAGCCCAATTCGGATGATGGGTGAGGCTCCGGGCCTCTTTCCTTTTTCTTTTCCTTTTTTTTTTTTTGAATGGTCTGACCTTTTCTTCCTCCAGGGATGAAGTTCTCCATCAAGAGTTTGATAGAGGGGGCCCGGAAGAGGAATACTCTTAAAGGGGCCCAGGAGGCTCCCCTGAAGAGGGCCTGCACAGAGACGGGCCAGGGGCCCAGGCCCACTCCAGCTCCTACGGGGCCCAGGGCGACGAGTTCAGCCCCCAGGCCATCTTAGCAGTGGGTTCCCATTGTAGATGTAGTTGAACTCGACGAGGTTGGAGAGGTGGGGCGATCGGCACCTCCCCCGGTGGTTTCCGCGCCGGTTGCTATGTTGATCATTTCGGTGGTGGCCGCGATGGTGGCGGTGGTGCCACAGGCTACTACTCCCCTACTGGGGGGACTCCGACCCAACCTTCTTCCGAGTCATAGCCTGTATCGCCAGTTCTCAACTGCAATGCCTCCATCATCCATGACCAAGGCCTTGAGGAGAAGATGATGGAGTACGTAGCCCAGCCCTGAGATCGCCGCATGAGGGGTGGCCGGGACTATATAGAAGCGCTGCTTGGGATCCTCCCATTGCTCTTCATAATAAGCATCTAGCTCTTCTTTTTAATGTTTCAGTTAGATCTTTTAAAAATTCTAATTCTCCCTCTGATGCAGATCGAGACTGATGTACTGCTGCTCCACAACTTCCTCTCTACTTCAGCAAAGAAGGAGGCCGAGAAGGAGCGGAGGCTAGGCAAGCTCGCCGTCGATGTGAAGGACCTCATGGAAAAGGGCCATGAGCTGAGGGGGAGCAACCAGGCTCTCCGGGAGGACCTGGCCCAAGCCGAGGGGCGCATCAGGGACCTTGAGACCTCTCAGTCTGAGGAGAGGATCTCAAACCAGCATTAAGCTGAAACCGACACGGCTGAGATCTCCCGCCTCAGAGGGCAATCCCGGTCACTGGAGCGTTAGGTGGAAGAGGTCCTGGCAAAGCTGATGGCGGCCCACGAGAAGACTTTCTATGTCAACAGGCTACTGGAGGCTTCATAGAAGGAGACACAAGAGGCCGTGCCAAAGTTTCGAGCCTCTGAGGAGTTCGAGAAGGAGTTGCATGAGGCTATCGTGGACTCCTTTTTTAAGGGCTTCGAGATCTGCCGGGGGAAAGTGGCTGCCCTGTTTCCCGAGCTTGATTTGACTGGGGTCATTCTTGGTGGCCCTAGGGAGCAGCCTGAAGGAGGAGGGGCAGCACTGGGAGCCGCTGGTGAGGAGGCTTCCAGGTAGCCTTTTGAGGATGCGGTCGGCAATGCAGAGGCCTCCCAGCCAGGGGAGGGATCAGCAGCAGTGGAGTGACTTCGAGTCCTCCATCTTGTATTCTAGTATAGGGTTTCTCTTTTGTTTCTTTGGGCCACCCGGTCTGTCAGGATCCATATACTTGTAAGAAACCTTATATGAGAAATGAAGACTGGCTTTTCTTCACTGCTTCTTGCCTTACTTCACTTTCTGCTGCTTGCTTACATTGTGTTTGATCTTTACCTTGTTTCTTATCATTGTCTTTTGTGGGAGGCCAAAGCCTGTAGCTTTTACTTGCAGCCTGACTTGGACTCTCAATTTGAAATAAGGTTTAGGAGACCTCTAGGCTTCGGGAAGGAACTCATGGGGCTTCTGGCTTGCAGTTTGAAAGTCTCAGCACTGGGACTTACGTCACCGAGACATCCTCTGGACTGAGCTCCGGGATCTCATGGTACTGGGACTTATGTCACCGGGACATCCTCCGGACTGAACTCCAGGATCGCATGCCAGAACCGGGTTCCATGCATCACTCCGGACTAAACTCCAGGATCTCGTGGACTTCGTGCCACCTTCTGGACTGAACTTCGGGGGCCTGTTGCTAGAACTAGGTTTCATGCAGCCTTTCGGACTGAACTCCAGGATCTTATAGAGGAACTGGGTTCCACGCCACCTTCCGAACTGAACTCCGGGGGCCTGTTGCCGGAACTAGGTTCTGTGCGGCCTTCCAGACTGAACTCCGGGATTTTGCATTTCTCGCACATCGCTTGCAGGATCTTTTCCTTGCTTTTGTGCACAAAGAAAAAATCTCATTGTTAAGTTCAGAAAGTCTTATATCATTGATAATACATCCTTAAGTTCACGGCGTTCCATGTCCACGAAAATCAAGCCCCACCGAGCTCGGCAAGATAGTAGGTGCCGTGAGGGAGTGCTTGGACCACCCGATGAGGGCCTTCCCAGTTTGGAGAGTGCTTCACGCATTCTCGAGGTTGGGAGGCCTCGGCACGACGCAGCACCAGATCTCCCCAATGGAAGGACTTTGGCCTTACCTTGGAGTTGTAGTATCTGGCCACCCATTGCTGGTAGGCCACCATCCGAACCCGTGCCTTGTCCCTGGTTTCCTCGAGGAGATCTAGGTTGAGCAGCAGCTGTGTTGGGTTCTCGGCCTCATCGTATTGTTCCATACGTAGCATTGGTAGGCTAAGCTCCACCGGGATTACTGCTTCTGTCCCAAAGACAAGGTTGAAGGGAGTTTCATCTGTGGCCATCCTCGGGATTGTATGGTATGCCCACAGGATGCTGGGAAGTTCTTCAGCGCACCTCCCTTTGGCCTGATCTAATCTGATCCGGAGCCCTTATAGGATGGTCCGGTTGGTCACCTCAACTTCCCCATTGGTCTGGGGATGCACTACTGAGGTGAAGCGGTATGAATTCCGAGGTCATTGCAGAACTCCTCGAACTCCCGATAATTGAACTGCCATCTGTTGTCGGTGATGATGGCATGGGGAAGTCCGAAGCGGCACACGATCGACTTCCAAAGGAACTTACTGACATTCGCCTCCATGACCTGGGTAAAGGGCTCAGCCTCAACCCACTTTGTGAAGTAGTCGATAGCCACAATCAAAAATTTTTGTTGCTCGGATGCATGGGGAAAGGGTCCAAGTAGGTCTATGCCCAACTAAGCAAACAGCCAGGGGGCAAAGAGCTGGGAGAGTGGTGCAGCTAGCCGGTGCTGCACGACGGCATGACGTTGACAACGATCACACCTCTTGACAAAGTTGGCTGCGTCCTCCCTCATCGTCTCCCAGAAGTAGCCTTGACGGAGGGCCTTGTAGGCCAGAGTCCTACCCCCCACATGATTCCCGTGGAGGCCCTCGTGAATCTCCTGGAGCACGAGTGTGGCCTCCGCGGGCCTCAAACATTTGAGGAGTGGATAGGAGTAGGACCTCCGGTAGAGCAGTCCGTCCATCAGCACAAAGCACGCGGCCTTCCTTTTGATGAGGTCGGCCTCTACCTGATCCTCAGGCAAGGTGCCGTCGGTGATGTACTTGACATTAATATCCATCTAGCTAGGCTCTGGGGTGACCTGCTAGATCTCTCTAGGAACTTCATAGCTCGAGGCTTAGAGATGTTTGATGTGGGCGTGACCCAACAATGAGTCTGGCAGGGTTGCTAGGCGAGATCGGGCATCAACACGGGCATTTTCACCATGCGGGATATTTGAGATACTCAAATGCTTGAAGCCCACCGTGCTTGCATGCACCAACTCCAGATACTTCAACATTTGAGGATCATGCACCTCATACTCGCTTGATACCTACCCGATGATTAGCGATGAATTAGTGAAGACCCTTAGGCTGGTCACACCGAGCTCATGAGAGACTCTCAGTCCCGTGAGGAGTGCTTCATACTCTGCCTGGTTATTGGTGGTAGCGAATTGGGGGCGGAGTGCTCACTCAGCTACGACTCCCTCATTGTTAGCGAGGATGAGCCCAGCCCCACTTCCACTAGAATTAGAGGCTCCGTCCACATGCAGGACCCAGATGTCCTCCTCCAGTTCTGGTCCTGGCTATTGATTCTGGGGGTTCTCTTCTGGCCCATCGCCTAGGCCCGCACACTCAACTAGAAAATCAGCCAGTACCTACGCCTTCATGGCTGACTTCGGCTGATTGGAGATGTTAAACTTGTTGAGCTTCAACGCCCACTTTGCCAGGCATCTGGACGTGTCGGGTCGGCTGAGCACTACCTTCAGTGGCTAATCCGTCAGGACCGCAATGGGGTGCGCTTGGAAATTAGGCCTGAGGCGCTGGGCGGATATAATTAGCACAAAAACCAACTTCTCAGATCGAGAATACCTGAGCTCCGCATCATGGAGAAGTTTGCTTATGTAGTACACAAGCCTCTGGACTCCTTTGTCATCCATCCAGACTAAGACCGAGCTGACGACCTCGGGAGTGACCGCCATATAAAGAAGGAGCTCCTCTCCCTCCTCCAGTCGGGAGAGTAGTGGTGGTGATGCCAGGGTTTTCTTCAGCTCTTCGAATGCCTCTTGGCACTCCTTCGTCCAAGCGAAGTCATATATCTTCCTCAGTGCCTTGAAGAAAGGCTGGCAATGATCCGTAGATCGTGAGATGAACTAGCTCAGAGCTACTATCCGACTGATGAGTCGCTGCACTTGCTTCTTGGAGGTGGGCTGCTCCATGTCTAAGATCGCCTGGACCTTCTTCGGGTTAGCTTCTATCCCTCTTTGCATCATCATAAAGCCGAGGAACTTCCTTGCCGCCATGCCGAAAGCATAATTCATCAAGTTCAGCTTCATTTGGTGGAAGCAAAGGTTGCGGAAGGTCTCTTCCAGATCGTAGACATGGTCCGAGGTTGGCTTGCTCATCATCAGCATGTCATCCACGTATACCTGCATGTTACGGCCAATTTGGTCTTTAAAGACCTTGTTGACCAATCATTGGTACATGATGTCGGCGTTCTTCAGACCAAATGACATCATCTTGTAGCAATAGGTCCCGTGATCCGTGATGAAGGTGGTATGCTCTTTGTCCTCCGGGTGCATCCAGATCTAATTGTACCCCAAGAAAGCATCCATGAAAAAAAGGAGGTGATGTCCCGAGGTGGTGTCCACGAGCTGGTCGATCTTTGGGAGGGGGAAGCTATCTTTCGGGCAAGCTCGGTTGAGGTCGGTGTAATCCACACAGATCCTCCACTTGTCGTTATTCTTCTTCACCATCACCATGTTCACCAACCAACTGGGGTAATGCACCTCTCGTACGAAGCTAGCAGCGAGGAGCTTCTCCACCTCTTCATTGATCGCTTTCTACCTTTCTATAGCGAAACTCCTCTTCTTCTGCCAAACTGGGCGGCACTTTAGATCGATCTTTAACTGGTGAGTGATAACATTCAAGGGAATACCTAGCATGTCCGCCACAGACCAGGCGAACACATCTACGTTCGTGCGACGGAAACTCAGCAAATGAGCTCGCTCATCCTCTGGGAGTTGGGCTCCTATTAGCACCATCTTTTGTGGATCCGAGCCAAGGGGGTATGTCAGCAAGCGTTTGACCAGGCCGCCCCTGGGATCCTGCACCCTTTGGTCGAGGTTGTCGATGTCAGAGCCGAGCTCGACACTCCAGGCCCCTGGGATAGCTTGCAAGCAATGTTGGACAGGCTAAACTACCCCCCTCATCTCCCCTACCCCCAAAGCGGTAGAGAACCGCACCAGCAATCTCTTGGTAGAAATGATTGCATCAAGTTGGTTAAGCCTCGGATGGCCCAAAATAGCATTGTATGGAGACGGGAGTCGGACAACGGTGAAGGTCATCATGACCGTGCTCTACTGGGGTGGAGTTCCGACGGTAACAGGGAGAGTGATCTCTCCCTCGACTCCTACAGAATCTCTGGTGAAACCCATGAGAGGGGTGTGCACTGGCTTTAGCCGTTCATGAGATAAATTCATTCGGGAGAAAGCATCGTAAAAAAGTATGTCGGTAGTGCTCCCACTATCAACCATAATCCGATATACAGGATGCTTAGCAATGGTCATCTTGACCACCACCGTATCGTTATTTAAATTCTCATTCTCACCTCCCTTCTCCTTTTCAAATGAGATTACATTTTCTGGGTCTCCTCCCTCCCGGGCTCTCTTTGACATGCACCCTATCCCTCAAGAAATCATGCCCACGGGCTTCTCCGTGGGGCTTGTCGATTGCAAGGATGGGGGCAAGGGCCGCGAGTGGCTGATCCTCTGCCAGGGCCTCCCTTCCCATAAACTTCTTGAGATAGCCCCTCTTGATAAAAGGTCCTCGATCTCCCTCTTCAGGTTGCGGCACTCCTTCGTGTCATGACCGTGGTTGCAATGGAACTGGCAGTACTTCATCTTGTCATGATGGTTCTTCGGGTTCTGAGGAGGAGGTTGGTAGAGGTAACCTTCACCCTCGATCTCCATAAGGATCTTCGTTCTTGGAGCAAGGAGGGGAGTGAAGGTCTGCTCTGGAATGGGACCATTCTTTGACTTTGGTCCCGATCGGAAGTCTGCAGGTGGCCCAGGCCTGCAAGTCCCCTGAACATCCTTTGAGGTGGGCTTCTTCGAAGGCTTCCCATCCATCTCTCTCCTGGTACGGTCAGCCTCCTCAGCTTGGATGTACTTGTGGGCACGGAGGAGGAGTTCAGAGTACATCTTGGGTGACTTCTTGTCCAAGGAGTACATTAGACGGGAGGTCTTGAGCCCTCGCTTCATGCTAGCATGGCGATGGGCTCGTCCAGGCTATAGATCTCCAAGGTAACAGTCTTGAAGCGGGTGACATAATCCCACAGGAGCTCTTGGTCTTGCTGCCGGATGGAGAAGAGGCTATCCAACTCTCTCGGCACCTTCTGATAAGCATAGAAGTGTGCCACAAATTTTCCTTCTAACTGCTGGAAGGAGTTGATGGATTCTGGCTCGAGGCAGGTGAACTAGACTCGAGTAGCCTTTTGGAGGGTGGCCAGGAAGGTGATGCAAAGAAGGGCGTCCGTCGCTCCATGGACTCTCATGAGAGCCTTATAGCTCTCCAGGTGGTGCAGGGGGTCGGCGGTCCCATCGTAGGGATCCACCTAGGGCATACGAAACCAACTCGGAATCGATTCCACTTGGATTTTTCGAGAGAAGGGCAGTCGGGAGTTATAGCCCACTGGCTCGCTGGGGGAGCCCTGCATGTCGGCAAACTGGCGAGAGAGTTCCGCCAGTTTGTGCTCTTGCTCTTCCAGATGCTTCTCAGCCAGGCGCCTGATGGCCTCATCAATGGAACCTTCCACTGAGGCCATTGGAGAAGAAGGTGTCGACGGGTCATGGCGAGGAGCCTTGCGCTTGCTATGCTTGGCAGCATCATCATTGTCCACCGGGGATCGGCTCTCGTGATCCGCCGACCTAGTGTGATTCCTCTTTGCAGGGGTATGGTGACTCCCACGAGGATTGGTTGCTACTCACGGGTGGGACGGCCTGCCTTGGATGGAGCGCATGATGCAGAATGAAAGCTCTGATACCAAAAATGATGCAGAACAAAAGAGATGATGCGATGCGAAAGTAAATTAGGACTATTTTTCTTTATATATATTTTCAGAAGTCGGCTTAGACTCAAAGGAAAGTTAAACTAAATTGAAAGAAACTATATAATAATTGAAAGCACAATTCAAAGAAACTAGATTATCAGAGTAGTTCAGAAGTAAAGGATCGCTGGGGGTTGAGAAACTCCCAGACCTAGGGTTTCGCTCAGAACTTTCAACAGGACAGAAATAAAGAGAAGGAAAGGGTTATGTACCAGGCAGTGATCTTCAAAGAGTTTGGTGGAAGGACTCTCTCGAGCAGATTGTTGGATCCTCGGATTCGGATATCTTCGCAATGGATCCTATAATACTGGTCCATTTGCAGAGTTGGCTTCTCCTGAACTCAAGATCTGGAAAAGAAGAAGAACTAGTTAAGGAACCATATACTCAAAGAAAGGATTTACCAGATAAGAAGAACTTGAAAAATTGATGTTGCTGAAATCCTGATTCTCCTGGATGCTGATCTGACTTCCTCTGGGATTTGCTCTGTATTCGAAGTAGCCGATCTGGACCTGGATGCTGGTGGTCGGCCTCTACTTGGAAGAGAGGGGCCGTGAGATGATGAGGTAGATTAGGGTTTGGATGATTGGTGGAATGAAGAAGATGATGGGTGGCTAGGGTTTGGAATTGAAGTGGCTAACCTAGCATTTTGGTAGGATTTTGGGGTCGGAGATCTCACACCTCCTTAAGGTTCCTAGGGAACCCGGATGTACTCCCTCACGGAGCTCAACACTTGAATACAAGTGCGGAAGAGAGAAACACAAAGTTGCTCACATAGAAATTGATTTCATTCATCATTAAATTCAAGAGTCACATAGAGTTGAATATATAGACATAACAAAGAAATAAAATTTTATACATTTTCCATGTGGGACTAATAGGACTAACGCACACTTTAGGCATCAAATTCTCTTCCCAAGACTCCTTCCATGAGTGGGCAGCCCAAAAACTCTAAGAAAACTTGAAAATCAGCTCCAAATGGCAGGTTATGGGGGTGTCTCCTAGTATCTCTCCATGAATCAAGGATTTTTCCTTCATGGTTTGGCTCATTTGGACACCTCCTAGTCTTGCTCCACAAGTTTAGGCTTCTTCCTTTCATGGCTTTGGCACTTTTGGAAACTTTTGGGAACCTCCTTGAATTCCTCCCCAAGACATGCTCTCTTCCCTTTTATAACTTGGATTTTTATGGAATATTGTGGGGCACCTCCTTGATCCTCTCTTCAAGAAAAGTTCTTGCCATCCTGGCTTGGGTTTATCTGGAAAGAAATTGGCTCCTCCTTGGATTGAGGTATCTTGATGGATTTCTCTCCCAAGTGGTGCAAGAAAAAAAAGGAACTTACTTCTTGTGGTGTAGGGACCAAAGACACCGGATGGAGATATGGCGCCTCCTGGACTCTAGCGTGTGGCTGGGAGTATGGCGCCCACTTTCTTGGGCCTGGGAGAAAAAATGTGGCACCCTGGACCTTGACTTGACTGAAAAAAAAGTGGCACCAACCTGGAGAAGACCTAGACCACTACTAGGACTTGTACTGAGTCAACATGACTCAACAAAATTTAAATTACAGGGAAATACAAACTCAAGACTAAAATTGAGTTGACCAAGTCAACTCTTATTACAAAACCAGAAAATCCTAATTCTTCAGGCAAGGTCAATCAGAGATCCAGATGGAGCCCTGAAGTCTTCTTTTGAGTCTGGTGCCCGCACCAATTCTCCCGGGGTGGGAGGAACTTGACCTTGTCGAGTATGGATCAAGCTGGCTCTGGTATCTCTCCAAGAGGTCTGGGTCCAATTCTTGTAATTCTTCTTGGAAGATCCAAGAGTCATCAGAATCTGGCCTTCCTTGCCAGCGGACCAGGTATCTTTGGTATCCTTGATTACGAGTAGAGATAACCTGATCATCCAGGATCTTTTCAATCTGCTCTTTCCTCACAAGCCAGTTTGTTGGTGGACACATAGGGTCGGGATCACTCTCAATAATAGGATTAGGTTTCAAAGGCTTACTAGGAATCACAGCTAGCTCCCTATACTCTACTAAGTCTGTAATGTTGAAAGTAGAGCTATTGCCTAGTTCTGGAGGCAACTCGAGCACATAGGCATTGGATCCTACTCTCTTCACTACTCTAAATGGTCCAGCTCCTTTAGTATGTAACTTTCTAACGGTTCCAGGAAAAAACCGCTCAGGCCTTAACCTAATCATTACATAGTCTCTCTCAATAAAAGTTTTAACTCATCTTTGAGAATCAGCCAACTTCTCATAAGTTTCATTACTTAAAGTTATTTTGGCATGAATTTCTTTATGCAAGTCCTTTACATGCTATTCAAGTGCATCAAGAGACTTGTGTGTGTGGGCTAATAGTGAAATCAGATCAAGTGGTGTGTGAGGCTTGTATCCATGAATAATTTCAAAGGGACTCTAGCCTATAGACCTATTGATTTTAACATTGAATGCAATTTCAGCCCTGGACAAAATACAAATCCCAATTCCTGGTGCTCTCAATCAAACCAAAATCTGAGCCAAAGCCTAGTAAAGGGTCAAGAAAAACTAAACTAGACTGACGATGCACTCCTAAAGAATGGACTTTATTCCAAAGGAACCCTAGGTCTAAACCTAACAAACTAAGGCTCTCTAGGTTTGACCTTGGGTCGGAGGAGGGCATGCAGAGTATGAAAACTTATTATGGATGCCTAGTAGGTGCCATAAGGTCATCCAGAAGTAGGTGGCAAACCTAATAGGTTCTAAGGAGTCTTGCAACCTAGAGATCTCAGTAAAGTGTAATCCCATAGCTCTAGAAACATGAGAAGATTCAGGGAAGGGTAGGAAATAAGAATCAGAGTTTTGAGGTGGCTTATCGGAAACAAGAAACAAACCTTGGTTATTCAGGACGACCTTAAAATGAGGACATTGTTCTATAGGTGCACTCATCGAAACCTCATGATTTGCTCTAGGAGGGTCTACAAGTGCAAGTTCTAGGATAGGCTGGGTGCTCCTAGAAGGTGGAAGGTTATCAGGAAGGTCTTTGGAATGTTTATCTAGAAAGTCCTCTAAGCTACTGTCTTTTTCTTGTTCTTGGACCTTCTCAATGGGCAATTCTTGTGAACCCCTTCCTTCTTCACACTTCTCTACCAGATTTGACTCAGGGGTGTCTTCTTTGGATTCCTCAATGAGTTCAGGGGTATTCTCACTTAAACTTTCATTTGGTGTAATTTCCTCTTCCTGAACTTCCTCAAAAGGGTCTTCTCTTAGGGTTAGCTCCTGAATTTCTTGAGTGGCAGGGGTCCCCTCAATAACCCCATTAGGTAGGAGTTGGTTAATTGAATTATCGGGAGAGATATCCTAAAATTCTTCTTCTTCATATTCATCTATCAAACTTATGTCAGGCTCATATATTTCTTCCTCAATCTCACTGAAAGGTTCTAATCTATTCTCCTTTGATTCCTCTTTAAGTACGGCTCTGGTCGGGTCAACTAATTTTGGGATGGCCATGCCTAACTCCTTCTCAGTGTTATCCTTCTGGTCAAGAGGTGACACAAGTGGGAATTGACAAACAAAAGTCTGGTTCACTATGGATGTTGGATCAATCGGAACTTGACTCAAGTTGGTAGAGGTTGGCTTTAAGTCCAAAGTACTTGATTGGTTATATCTTAAAGACCACTCATAGTCTTGGGCTTCTTGGTAGGCTCGGTCTAACTTATTGGTCTTTTCAAGGCATAGCTTCCTATAAATGTCTGGGTGTAACCCAACCCTAAACCTCGATGTGATCTGAGCTTCGGTCTCAATGGTATTGCATTTCATGTCATACCACTGGAAGTCCTCGATATATTTAGATACAGGCCTATTACCTGTCGTAATTGGTACCATTGGTCTAAAAGTCTTTTCTCATAGGATCTACCTAGGTACCTATCTTTCAACTTACTTCTCATATCTCTCCAAGTATATATTTCCTCTTTTCTTTGATAACACTCACTCTCAATAGCATACCAATGCGATCTAGCATGTTTGGTGAACTTGGTTTTGGCCAACCTAACTTGTCATAATTCCAATATGTTAGTGCACTCAAAATACCGATCCATTTGTTCTTCCCACTTAATATATGTCTCTTGTCTTCCATCAAAAGTGGGTGCATAAGGTTCGGTGTTCCTAACGGGTCCTTTCTCTGAGTCAACCAAGTATGGGTATAGGCTCCTAGGGCTAGACTCAGGGGCAAGATCATGGTCATAGGCTCTTAGATCAAACCTCCAATGATTAGGTTCAGGATCCCTATATAAAGGTCTCCTAGGCTCTGGGTGTGGGTGAGGTTGGGGTCTACCAAATTCTGAGTCAGGGGTCCAATTTCGGTGCCTAGGTTCCTCAAGTACCTGGGCTCGGTCTCTAAACTAGGCAACAGTATCAGTCATATCCTGACTCAATTTGGTCATACTTTCGGTAAGATTTCTAATCATGGCCTCTAAATCAGGTTGGGTTTGACTAGGTTGGTAGGGTACTCCGTTCCGGGTAGACATGATGATGCAAGCAAGCACACCAAATGAGACTCGACTGAAACGACTACGGGCTAACTAGACCTAGAGCCCAAACTAGATGCCCAATCAGAGTGGCAAGCTAGCCTGTAGTAACTCGGGACTCAGCCAGGCAGGTGTAAGGGGAGTGTTAGGTCCCTAATTACCAATCCTAGACACCAATCAGTGATTGTCCAGGTAGGCGGACCAGCACACAAGCCCTTCGGAACGTAGTCCCTGAATCACCGTTCTAGACACTGAGTACAAAGCACAAACAGAGTAACCAGACAAACTGACTAAACCCTAGGCTGGACCTGACCAGTTGGTGTTCCTAGCCCACTAGGGCAAATTAAGTCTAATAAATTTTAAAATTAGGCTTAGGATCGAATGAATGGGTGGTGGTTTTGGGCTAAGGAGAGGTTATCAACTCCTCCCCTTATCTTAGATGCTCAATTGCCCTTAAGATGAATTAGGAGATGATCACTCAAAAAAAAAATTGAATTGCAGAAACACAGAAACAGAATTGCTGTAATTTGACTCTCAGAAATTTCACAGAAACCAATAAATTATAGTAAAATTATGTAAAATAGTTTCAGTTATACTGGTTTCAAAAAAATAAAAATCATGCAATTTAGAGTTACCTAGAATGAGAAACAATTCTTGCAACAGGATAGTTACAGATTGAAAATAGAATGCTTCCCTCGTTTACAATTCCTGCTACGAAGTTGTAACCCAGTGGATCCCCTACACGCCCTAGGAACACCCCATGGAATAGGAAGAGGAGGCTTGCACCTCGCTTCGTTCCTAGGACCGGACGTCCTGGGGAGTCTACTTCGAGCAGACAAAGTAAAAAAGAGAGACACTCAAAACATGCGCGCAAGTCAGAAATCCTAGACAGGGCTCTGATACCAAAATTGATGCAGAACGAAAGCTCTGATACCAAAAATGATGCAGAACAAAAGAGATGATGCGATGCGAAAGTAAATTAGGACTAATTTTTTTTTTTTATATATTTTCAGAAATCGGCTTAGACTCAAAGGAAAGTTAAACTAAATTGAAAGAAACTATATAATAATTGAAAGCACAATTCAAAGAAACTAGATTATCAGAGTAGTTCAGAAGTAAAGGATCGCTGGGGGTTGAGAAACTCCCAGACCTAGGGTTTCGCTCAGAACTTTCAACAGGACAGAAATAAAGAGAAGGGAAGGGTTATGTACCAGGCAGTGATCTTCACAGAGTTTGGTGGAAGGACTCTCTCGAGCAGATTGTTGGATCCTCGGATTCGGATATCTTCGCAATGGATCCTATAATACTGGTCCATTTGCAGAGTTGGCTTCTCCTGAACTCAAGATCTGGAAAAGAAGAAGAACTAGTTAAGGAACCATATACTCAAAGAAAGGATTTACCAGATAAGAAGAACTTGAAAAATTGATGTTGCTGAAATCCTGATTCTCCTGGATGCTGATCTGACTTCCTCTGGGATTTGCTCTGTATTCGAAGTAGCCGATCTGGACCTGGATGCTGGTGGTCGGCCTCTACTTGGAAGAGAGGGCCGTGAGATGATGAGGTAGATTAAGGTTTGGATGATTGGTGGAATGAAGAAGATGATGGGCGGCTAGGGTTTGGAATTGAAGTGGCTAACCTAGGGTTTTGGTAGGGTTTTGGGGTTGGAGATCTCACACCTCCTCAAGGTTCCTAGGGAACCCGGATTTACTCCCTCACGGAGCTCAACACCTGAATACAAGTGCGGAAGAGAGAAACACAAAGTTGCTCACACAGAAATTGATTTCATTCATCATTAAATTCAAGAGTTACATAGAGTTGAATATATAGACATAACAAAGAAATAAAATTTTATAAATTTCTCATGTGGGACTAATAGGACTAACCCACACTTTAGGCATCAAATTATCTTCCCAAGACTCCTTCCATGAGTGGGCAGCCTAAAAACTCCAAGAAAACATGAAAATCAGCTCCAAATGGCAGGTTATGGGGGTGTCTCCTAGTATCTCTCCATGAATCAAGGATTTTTCCTTCATGGTTTGGCTCATTTGGACACCTCCTAGTCTTGCTCCACAAGTTTAGGCTTCTTCCTTTCATGGCTTTGGCACTTTTGGAAACTTTTGGGAACCTCCTTGAATTCCTCCCCAAGACATGCTCTCTTCCCTTTTATAACTTGGATTTTTTTATGGAACATTGTGGGGCACCTCCTTGATCCTCTCTTCAAGAAAAATTCTTGCCATCCTGGCTTGGGTTTATCTGGAAAGAAATTGGCTCCTCCTTGGATTGAGGTATCTTGATGGATTTCTTTCCCAATTGGTGCAAGAAAAAAAATAGGAACTTACTTCTTGTGGTGTAGGGACCAAAGACACTAGATGGAGATGTGGCACCTCCTGGACTCTGGCGTGTGGCTGGGAGTGTGGCGCCCACTTGCTTGGGCCTGGAAGAAAAAATGTGGCACCCTGGACCTTGACTTGACTGAAAAAAATGTGGCATCAACCTGGAGAAGACCTAGACCACTACTAGGACTTGTATTGAGTCAACATGACTTAACAAAATTTAAATTGCAGGAAAATACAGACTCAAGACTAAAATTGAGTTGACCAAGTCAACTCTTATTACAAAACCAGAAAACCCTAATTCTTCAGGCAAGGTCAATCAGAGATCCAGATGGAGCCCTGAAGTCTTCTTCTGAGTCTGGTGCCCGCACCAGCGCAGGGTTCCCCGGGGGCCCACGGCCTGGACCGTGGGGGTCCCTGGCAAGGTTAAGTCACCTGGGAGCGCTGCTAATGCTATAGTTGCCTCACGGCCATGGTCACCGTTTGCAGTTACTGGACAATTGCAGCATACTGATTGTCGATCAACGATAGCTGTGGAGGAGGAGTAGGAGGAGTGGGAAGTTCCCGTTCCAGGCTGTGAGGGCCTGGAGATGAGGGAACCTCTCCCGCTAGATTGGTGGAGGCTTCATGCCCGCGAGTCACCATCATGCTTGGAATCGAGCCATTCTCGAGCTTGTGGGGGGCTTGCTTGCACAGGGATTTTTGTGCCCCTTACCTGGTGCGCCAATCTGTTGCCGACCTTATCGCTGTGGCCTGTAGCTGTGAGCTGGTACCGGACCTTGGTCTCCTTTGCTTCAGAATCCTAAGGCTCCCGGACTTGCAAAATAAGGTCAGAGATCCGGGCTCGGGGTACCGGCAAGGCCGCTCCGATAGTCAAGTTAGCGAGCGGCAAAGTGGAACAGATCTACTAAGATGGGCCCCCGTTGGGTCACTGTGCTTAGAGGATACTTAAATGGAAAGATGCGTGAGAACGAGAGGGGCTAGCACTCGGCTTCCTGTGACTGGACTCGCCGGGCTCGCTCCTACGAGTTTCTCCAGGGCCTCAGAGTCGTCCCTCCTCTCTTTGTGCGTGCATTTGCCCTCTTGCTTGCTTACCTCCCCTCTCGTCCTTGGTGTCCTTTTGATATCGTTGGATGCTCCATTGCCTTCTTTCCCCTCATCCCAAGGTCCTTAGGGGTCAACGGCTCCTTTCCCCACGTTCCCCCCCTTTGTCACCTCTCTTTATGGTTGGGAGTTAAGTGGTGAGTTTGCCTCACCCGTTGTGCTGTCACGGAAGGGGGAACTTGATGGGACCTCAGTCCAGGCACAGGAGCCCTTGGACTCAAGGTGTTGACTACGGACCTCTTCTCTATGGGTTCTAGGTCACCGTTCGCAGGATCTGGCACCTCGATCAAGATGCCCCTCCTAAACTGGTACAAACAAGGTTCCACACACCATTACAGGCCTGTGGATGCCGTACCGGGTGCGCCGCCCCGCACGCCGGCCCCAGTAGTATTCTTGGGGCTCGCGCCTTTAGTCTCCTTGAGACTCCATGGAGTAGGTCTGACTTTGATCGAGGTGGACCCATCTGGAGGTGCCACCCGATGAAGAAGCAGGAGTGTTTGGCTCAACTTCAGCGAGGTGGGCCCATCAGGGGGCGCCACCTGGCAAAAAAGTAGGTTCACAACCACTTCGATCGAGGTGGACCCCGCCTGGGTCGACACCTAGTGAAACGGCAGAGGCAAGCTCGACTTCGATCGAGGTGGACCCATCTGGGGGTGAGACCTAGTGAAGGAGCAGGAGTGCCTGGCTCGACTTCGATGAGGTGGGCCCATCAGGGGGTGCCACCTAGCGAAGGAGCAGGGGCATGACCACTTCGACCGAGGTGGACCCTTCCTGGGTTGACACCTGGCAAAGTGGCAGAGGTAGGCTTGACTTCGATCGAGGTGGACCCATCGGGGGCGCCACCTGGCGAAGGAGTGCATGGCTTGACTTCGACGATGTGGGCCCATCAGGGGGCACCACCTAGCGAAGGAGCAGGGGCACGACCACTTCGATCAAGGTTGACCCTGCCTGGGTCAACACCTAGGGAAGCGGCAGAGGTAGGCTCGAGTTCGACCGACGTGGACCCATCTGGGGGCACCACCTGGCGAAGGAGCAAGAGTGCCTGGCTCGACTTTGGCAAGGTTGGCACATTAGGGGGTGCCACCTGGTGAAGGAGAAGAGGCACGCCCACTTCGATCGAGACGGACCCTGCATGGGTTGATACTTGGTGAAGTGGCAGAGGCAGGCTTGACTTCGATCGAGGTGGACCCATCGGGAGTGCCACCTGGTGAAGGAGCAGGAGTGCCTAGCTTGACCTCGGCGAGATGGGCCCATCAGGGGGCACTACCTGGTGAAGGAGCAGGGGCACAACCACTTCGGTCGAGGTGGACCCCACCTGGGTCAACACCTGGCGACGTGGTAGAGGCAGGCTCGACTTCGATCATGGTGGACCGATCGGGGGTGCTACCTGGTGAAGGAGCAGGAGTGCCTTGATGCAGAACGAAAGCTCTGATACCAAAAATGATGCAGAACAAAAGAGATGATGCGATGCGGAAGTAAATTAAGACTAATTCCTTTTTTTTTTATATATTTTCAGAAGTCGGCTTTGACTCAAATGAAAGTTAAATTAAATTGAAAGAAACTATATAATAATTGAAAGCATAATTCAAAGAAACTAGATTATCAGAGTAGTTCAGAAGTAAAGGATCGCTGGGGGTTGAGAAACTCCTGGACCTAGGGTTTCGCTCTGAACTTTCAACAGGACAGAACTAAAGAGAAGGGAAGGGTTATGTACCAGGCAGTGATCTTCACAGAGTTTGGTGGAAGGACTCTCTCGAGCAGATTGTTGGATCCTCGGATTCAGATATCTTCGCAATGGATCCTCCAATACTGGTCCTTTGGCAGAGTTGGCTTCTCCTGAACTCAGGATCTGGGAAAGAAGAAGAACAAGTTAAGGAACTAGATACTCAAAGAAAGGATTTACCAGATAAGAAGAACTTGAAAAATTGATGTTGTTGAAATCCTGATTTTCCTGGATGCTGATCTGACTTCCTCTGGGATTTGCTCTGTATTCGAAGTAGCTGATCTGGACCTGGATGCTGGTGGTCGGCCTCTACTTGGAAGAGAGGGGCCAGAGATGATGAAGTAGATTAGGGTTTGGATGATTGGTGGAATGAAGAAGATGATGGCGGCTAGGGTTTGGAATTGAAGTGGCTAACCTAGGGTTTTGGTAGGGTTTTGGGGTTGGAGATCTCACACCTCCTCAAGGTTCCTAGGGAACCCGGATTTACTCCCTCACGGAGCTCAACACTTGAATACAAGTGTGGAAGAGAGAAACACAAAGTTGCTCACACAGAAATTGATTTCATTCATCATTAAATTCAAGAGTTACATAGAGTTGAATATATAGACATAACAAAGAAATAAGATTTTATACATTTTTCATGTGGGACTAATAGGACTAACCCACACTTTAGGCATCAAATTCTCTTCCCAAGACTCCTTCCATGAGTGGGCAGCCCAAAAACTCTAAGAAAACTTGAAAATCAGCTCCAAATGGCAGGTTATGGGGGTGTCTCCTAGTATCTCTCCATGAATCAAGGATTTTTCCTTCATGGTTTGGCTCATTTGGACACCTCCTAGTCTTGCTCCACAAGTTTAGGCTTCTTCCTTTCATGGCTTTGGCACTTTTGGAAACTTTTGGGAACCTCCTTGAATTCCTCCCCAAGACATGCTCTCTTCCCTTTTATAACTTGGATTTTTATGGAATATTGTGGGGCACCTCCTTGATCCTCTCTTCAAGAAAAATTCTTGCCATCCTGGCTTGGGTTTATCTGGAAAGAAATTGGCTCCTCCTTGGATTGAGGTATCTTGATGGATTTCTCTCCCAAGTGGTGCAAGAAAAAAAAGGAACTTACTTCTTGTGGTGTAGGGACCAAAGACACCGGATGGAGATATGGCGCCTCCTGGACTCTGGCATGTGGCTGGGAGTGTGGCGCCCACTTGCTTGGGCCTGGGAGAAAAAATGTGGCACCATGGACCTTGACTTGACTGAAAAAAAAGTGGCACCAACCTGGAGAAGACCTAGACCACTACTAGGACTTGTACTGAGTCAACATGACTCAACAAAATTTAAATTGCAGGGAAATACAGACTCAAGACTAAAATTGAGTTGACCAAGTCAACCCTTATTACAAAACCATAAAACCCTAATTCTTCGGGCAAGGTCAATCAGAGATCCAGATGGAGCCCTGAAGTCTTCTTCTGAGTCTGGTGCCCGCGCCATGCCTGGCTCAACTTCGACGAGGTTGACCCATTAGGGGGTGCCACTTGGCGAAGGAGCAGAGGCATGCCCACTTTGGAAGTGGTGTATCCTGCCTAGATCGACACTTGACGAAGTGGCAGAGGCAGGCTCGACTTTGACCGAGGTGGACCCATCTAGGGGCGCCACTTGGCAAAGGAGCAGGAGTGCTTGGCTCGACTTCGACGAGGTAGGCCCATCAAGGGGCACCACCTGGCAAAGGACTAGGGGCACGACCACTTTGATTGAGGTGAACCCCGCCTGGGTCGATACCTGGCAAAGTGGCAGAGGCAGGCTCGACTTCGATCGAGGTGGACCCATCTGGGGGTGCCACCTAGCAAAGGAGCAGGAGTGCCTGGCTCGACTTTGGCAAGGTGGGCCCATCAAGGGGCGCCACCCGGTGACGGAGCAGAGGCATGCCCACTTCGGTCTAGATGGACCTCGCCTGGGTCGACACCTGGCGAAGTGGCAGAGGAGCCGAGCTCGGATTGAGGTGGGAATGGCCATCGATCAAGCCACCTGGCAGGAGGGCTCGAAAGAAAAAAATCCACGTGGCACTGCTGGCGTCCAGATGGGTCTAACATACACTCCACGTCAGTGATGTTGCCATATCAATGTCATACATGAGTTGAAAGTTTACAGAAAGGCCCATACAATGATTGTCTCTTAGGGCATTTTTCTATCATCTACATCAACCGAAGAAGAAGAAGATACAATGAAGACAGCTCAGATTTGTCTTATGGGTTTGGAGGATGAGGTAACAACTTTTGAACAAAATTTAAATTTTACTTATGATGAGCTTGATAATGTTTTTTGTGAATTATTAATTGAATACAAAAAGGCTGGTTTGAAAATGAAGAGTTTAAAAAATAACTGTGATACATTTGAAAAAATTAAAAATAAAGTTTATGAAAGAAACAAAATTTTGCAAAGAAAATTAAGTATGACTTGTGAAAGACTTAAAACCATCCAATTTGAAAAGGAAGAACTTGTTGAAAAGAATAAAATTTTATAAACTGAAAATACTGATTTGTAAAAGGATGTCCAAAAGTTAAAACCCTTAGTTGAAAAGTTAACCTTAAGTTCTAACAAACTTAAATTGATTTTGAAAAATCAAAGAGATTCTAATAATAAATTTGGAATTGGTTATAAAGGTATAAATACAAATAAGTTTTCTGCATCCATCTCTTATGCTCCAAATTCATTGCATCAAAATAATATGGACCTAAGTTTACATCGTATGCTTCTTATCCAAAGTCAAGAATTATTTGTTGTGCATGTAATAATATAGGTCACAAAGTTTTGAGTGTCATTTGAAATATAATGACAAAAGAAAAAATCAAGAAAATTTGGATTCCAAAAGGAACCAATCGTACTAACTTGCAAGGATCCAAGAAAGTTTGGGTACCTAAATCCACTGCTTGATTATTTTGCAGGGATGTCTTGCAGCAATGAACACAAAGAAAAGATGGTATCTTGATAGTGGCTGTTTAAGACATATAACGGGTGATGTAGATCAATTCTTCATCCTTGAACAAAAAAATGGTGGCATGGTAACTTTTGGTGACAACCGTAAAGGAAGAATAATTGGTATTGGTAAAATTAAAATTACTCCTTCCACCTTCATTGAGAATGTACTGCTAGTAGAAAAGTTAAGCATAATATGTTAAGTATCAGTCAACTATGTGATATTGGCTTTAATGTTTTCTTCAAGGCTTCAATGTGCATAGTAGTTAATCCTATTGAGTCTAGTACAAAGTTCATTGGACATAGACCTGGAAATATATATGTGGTAGATCTTAATGATTTAGCTTTGTCAAGTAACACAAGTCTTGTAGCAATGAATGATAAGAGCAATGAATCAAGTCTACTATGGCATAGATGACTTGGATATGCTAGCATGCATACCATTGCAAAACTTATTTCAAAAGATTTAGTCAAAGGTTTGCCAAAGTTTAAAATAGATTTTAATTATGTTTATGATGCATGCCAATTAAGACAACAAGTTAGGGAGAGTTTTAAATCCAAAAATATTGTTTCTACCACTAGACCTTTAGAGCTACTTCACATGGATCTATTCGGATCCACTAGGACAACAAGTCGAGGTGGTATGAAGTACGGTCTTGTGATTGTAGATGATTTTTCAAGGTATACTTGGATTTTATTTATTGCACATAAAGATGAAACTTTTAAAGCTTTTAAGAAATTTTACAAAAGAGTTTCAAAATTGAAAAATCTTTCTGTTATTTCTATTCATAGTGATCATGGTACATAATTTAAAAATCAATATTTTGATTACTTTTACACAAAGCACGGTATTGATCATAACTTCTCTGCTCCTAAACACCATAGCAAAATGGTGTTGTAGAGAGAAAGAACAGGACCTTGGAAGAGATGGCCTGTATAATGCTTTATGAAGGCAATCTTCCAAGATACTTTTGGGCAGAAGCTGTAAATACCGCTTGCTATATTTTAAATAGAGTTTTAGTCAGACCTATTATAAGAAAAACTCCCTATGAATTATGGAACAATAGAAAGCCAAATATTGATTATTTTCATGTTTTTGGTTGCAAATATTTTATGCTTAATAATGGTAAGGATAACCTTGGTAAGTTTGATGCTCAATCTGATGAGGCTGTTTTTCTTGGTTATTCAACTAATAGTAAAGCTTATCGAGTATTCAATAAAAGAATTTTAACTATTAAAGAGTCTATTTACATTATTTTCAATGAGACTAACATTGCATTTTGTAGAAAAGAAGACTATGATGATAATGATGCAGGTGCACTTGAAAATGGATTAAGGGACATGACTATCAAAGACAAGCAAACCGGTGAACAACAACAAGAAGAGGTGGTAAGCAAGAATCATGAAGGCCTACCTAAAGAACGGAAGTATGTACAATCACATCCCAAAGAACTCATTATAGGAGATCCATCACAAGGTGTTAGGACTAGAGCTTCATATAGGGATGCACATGATTTAATTACTTTTGTATCACATGTAGAACCACATACCATAGAAGAAGCTGAAAACAACCCTAATTGGATGTTAGCTATACATAATGAGTTAAGCCAATTTAGGTGGAATAATGTTTGGATACTTTTAGAGAGACCATCTGACTACCCTGTTATAGGTACTAGATAGGTCTATAGAAACAAGCTAGATGAACAACGTAATATAATCAGAAATAAGGCTAGACTGGTAGCTTAAGGTTACAACCAAGAAGAAGGAATAGATTTTATGAGACCTATGCACCAGTAGCTAGACTAGAGGCTATTAGATTACTTCTGGCATATGCATGTTTTATGAACTTTAAATTATTTCAGATGAATGTAAAGAGTGCTTTTCTAAATGGTTTTTTATCCGAAGAAGTTTTTGTAGTACAACCGCCTGGTTTTATTGATCGCACTTTTCCAAATCATATTTTCAAGTTAAATAAGGCTTTATATGGTCTTAAACAAGCACCTAGAGACTGATATAATAGAATAAGTAAATTTTTACTTAAAAATGATTTTGTAAGAGGTAGTGTAGATACTACCCTATTTATTCAAAAGAGAAACAATGATATTTTAGTTGTTCGAATTTATGTTGATGATATAATATTTGAATCTATTGATGAATCTTTGTGCCAAGATTTTGCTAAGTTAATGCAGGGTGAATTTGAAATGAGTCTAATGGATGAGCTGAACCACTTTGTCGGACTTCAAATCAAACAATCAAGGAAGGGATTCTCATCAACCAAGCCAAATACATTAAAGAGATTATCAAAAAGTTTGGCATGGAATCAAGCAAGGAAGCTGGAACACCCATGAGTACTGCATGCATATTAGATAAAGATGAAAATGGCACAAGTGTTGATCAAATGTTATATAGAGGTATGATCAGATCTTTACTGTATTTAACTGCCAATAGACCTGATATTCTATTTAGTGTTTGTATGTGTGCATATTTTCAATCAAATCCAAAAGAATCACACATTATTATTATTAAAAGAATTATTAAATATCTTAAAGGCATATGTAATGTAGGATTATGGTATTCCAAGCATTCATCTTTAAAGTTAATTAGTTATTCGAATGCTGACTATGGTGGCTGTAAGATTGATAGAAAAAGTACCAGTGGCACATGCCAATTTCTAGGTGTTAATTTAATTTCATGGCACTGTAGGAAACAGAACTCTGTAGCACTGTCTACCACTGAAGCAGAATTTGTGGCTACAGGGAGTTGTTGTGCACAAGTATTGTAGATTAAGCAACAACTAGAAGACTATGGTGTTATCCAATCTAAGATTTCTATCAAATGTGATAACATAATTACTATTAATTTATCTAAAAATCCAATTTAGCATTCTAGGACAAAGCATATAGAAATAAGGCATCATTTCATTAGAGACCATGTTTTGAATAACAACGTAGAATTTGAATTTGTTCCTACTGAGAACCAACTAGCTGATATTTTTACCAAGTCTCTTAGCCAAGATAGATTTGAAAAGATCATAGGAGAGTTAGGTCTGTGTGACCCAAATTAAGATTTTTGATCTATTCTTTTTCAAAATTAAGAAAAATTATCTAGAGTCTTTCAAATTTATTTTAGAGCTATTGACCACTTCACCTAATACCAATTTATCTATGAAAACCTTTAGTTTGACCTTTTGAGCTTTAACCTCTATTTTTGTTCGAGCCGACTCGAGCAATCCCCTGTTCTGTCGAGTTGACTTGAAGGACGGGTTTGGACTTTTTTAAATAGGGTTATGTAGCTTTCTTTCTTTAACTTCTTTCCATTTCCACTATTTATCTTCACCCGTTTCCTCTCCTAAGCCATAGAGACTCCTCTAGAATCCCTCCTAATTCTTAATCCAAGATCAATGGCACCTAGAAAGGTTGTAGGAAAAAGACCTTGGAAGGTGATCCGATCCATTGTAGAGGAATGGAGGACGAAACGAAGATTAGACACTTTGGCTTCTCAACCCACTGAAGAACAACTTGAGCAGCAGTCGATGGATGCTCCAGATGCTCCTAGATAGGTTATTCTTATGGGAAATCGACAGGTAACCTCTAGAAGAAATGTGGATTTCAACTTTCTAGAAGAAGAGAACTTGAAATTAGGTGATTGGCTTGATGCTCAGGGTTGGAAACACTTTTGCAGGCTTAATCTACCTACCTATCCAACCTTGGTCAGAAATTTCTTTGAAAATTTGTCCCTTGGTACATTTCATTTGGAATCTATTGTTAAAGGAAAAAATATTGTAGATGAACAAAAATTGAGTACATTATTACAAATTCCAAAAGAAGGAGAATGTTTTCTGATGATGAAACAAAAATAAAAAACTTTAAGAACTATTTTAGAGAGAAGTGATGTTTCAGGGATTGTTCATGTTCAAGCCAACCTGTTATCTTTGGAGATGAGACTCCTACATAGCATTATTAGTAGAGTGTTTTTATCCAGAATTGGAAGATTTGATTGGATAAGTGAAAGAGATATGATATTTATGAGATGTCTGATTGAGGGGAAGGCCCTCAACTTGCCTTACATTATCATTGCTCGGATGAGGGAAGCAACTCGCAGGGCACGAGCTTGTCTTCCTTATGGCATGGTATTTACTTTACTTTTCCAAGATGCTGGTGTTGATTTATCAGGTGAGGACAGGAGACCTTTATTGCATACTGACAGATACAATACCAAGTCACTGAATATAATGGGCTTTCATAAGGTTGAAGATAGATGGATTCTGAAGACCTCAGGACAGTGGCACATTCTGATGAGGAGTCTTCTGATGATGAGCAGACTGGACAGCCATAGGACATCAAGACTAAGCGACCTACTGATGAGGCTGGACCCTCTGAGCCAGCATGATGCAGAATGAATGCTCTGATACCAAAAATGATGCAGAACAAAGAACAAAGAAGCGTATGCGGAAGTAAATTTAGGATTATTATTATTTTTTTTTGTTTTAATATTTCAGAAATTGGCTTTGACTCAAAGTAAAGCTAAACTATGTTGAAGGAAACTAGGTAAGGATTGAAAGCACAATTTAGAAGAAACTAAATTATCAGAGTAGTTCAGAAGTAACGGATCGCTGGGGGTTGAGAAACTCCCAGACCTAGGGTTTCGCTCTGAACTTTCAACAGAACAGAAATAGAGAGGAGAGATGGTTTACCAACCAGACAGTGATCTTCATAGAATTTGGGTGGAAGAATCTCTCGAGCAGATTGTTGGATCCTCGGAGTCGGCAATCTTCGTAATGGATCCTCCAATACTGGTCTCGTGGCTGGGTCGGCTTCTCCTGAACTCAAGATCTGGGAAGAAGAAAAACAAGTGATGGATTCAGAGACTCAGGGAAGGATTTACCAGTTCGAAGAACTTGAAGGCAGATGTCGCTGAGATCCGGATTTTCTTGAAGGCTGATTCGACTCCCTCTGGAAAGAGCTTTGGATCTGAAGTATCCGGACTGTAGCTGGATGCTGGTGGTCAGCCTGGACTTGGAGAGAATGGCCGTGAGAGGTGGGATATGCTAGGGCTTGGTGGAAAGAGAAGGGTGATGGGCGGCTAGGGTTTGGGAGTAAAGTGGCTAACCTAGGGTTGGGGTTTTGGAGATCTCACACCTCCTCAAGGTTTCTGGGGAACCCGGATTTACTCCCTCACGGAGCTCAACACCTGGATGCAAGTGCGGAAGAGAGAAAACACAGAGTTTGCTCACACAAAAACTTGAATTCATTCATCAGATTTCTTAGAACTTACAAAGGGGTTTTAATTTATAGGACATTACAAGAGAGTAGGGTTTTACATCTTTCCATGTGGGACTAAAGGAGGGGATCTTCAAATTAGGATATCAATCCCTACTCATATGGCCGGCCAATTAATTCCAAAGTTGATTGAAGCTTCAAAAAGGAAAGTGGGTGGCACCTCCTTGTCTTGACCTCCAAGAAAATATTTTTTTCCTTCTATGCTTGGCCTTATCTGGAAGTGTTTGGGTGCCTCTTAACCTTACCCTCCAAGAGAAAATTTATTGCCTTTTATATCTGGCTTTAGTTGGAATGATTAGGGCGCCTCCTAACCTTGCTTTTTCAAGAGAAATCTCCTTCCTTCCATGGTCAACCCTTTTTGGATACCTCCTTTTCTTTCTCCCCAAGTTATGGCTCCTTCTAACTTTGTTTTGAGTATTTCTGGCAGGTAATGGGCGCCTCCTTGAATTCCTCTCCAAGAGAATTTCTTCCCTTTTATAGTTTGGTTCTTTTGGGAAGTCTTGGGCCGCCCCCTTAATTTGTGGACCCCTGGTGGATTTCTCCTTAATTGGCGCATGAAAGAGGGGAGCTGCTATCTATGGTGTGGGGACCAAAGCCTGCTGGATGGAGATGTGGCACCCCCTGGACTCAGGCGTATGGCTGGGAGTGTGGCTGGGAGTGTGGCGCCCACTTGCTTGGCCTTGGAAGAAAATGTAACATCCTAGGTTGAAGCCCTAGTCCACTACTGAGTCAACATGACTCAACAAAATAAAAATTGCAGATAATACAGACTCAAACTAAAATTGAGTTAATCAAGTCAACCCTTATTACAAGCCAAAAACCCTAATTCTTCGGGCAAGGTTAATCAGAGATCCAGATGGAGATATGAAGTCTTCTTCTGAGTCTGGTGCCCGCACCACAGCACCTACTTCACCTCGATCACCTGTGAGAGATTTAGTTTCTGGTGGTCTGCATGATGATCAAAGATTGCAGACTATCTTGGATGAGCTCTCTGCTCTACAGCGAGGCAGAGCTGAGACTGATGCTAGGATAGATGCATTATTGGCTGAGATGAGGGATGATTTTCAGCAGATCTTAGCAGTTCTTTGTGAGACCAATGCAGCTGGACCATCAGCACCTCCTCCACCCCTAGATGATGGACCTGGACCAGATGATGGTACTGATATTGGATATGCAGAGCCTGAGCACACTATTGGTACATTGGATGAGCATTATACTACCGAACAGGCTACTAATTTACCTGCAATCACTGAGGAGCAGCACACTGATATTGCAGATACTCCAGTGATGTAGATTCTTTCCAGTACCAGCACTTTGGTGTTGTCGGATCCTCCTTTGGCATAGCCGACTCCGATCCTGATTTCTGTTGGGTCTTCACCTTTTAGATCTAGAGCTGCTAGACCACCCATTGCTACTAGGACTAGACTTAGGGATCTTAGGCCTAGGTTTTCTAAGTTCAAACCACAGTCTAGCATCTTAGAGATTGGCTCTTCTTCTTCTAGTGAAGATAAATCTAGACCTACTTTTTAAGTTTAGATCTTTCTTTTGTTGAATGTGATACTATTTTGTAGTGCATTGACACTTTTGTATTGTATCACATCTTGTACTGACACTCCTTTATATATATATATATATATATATATATATATATATATATATATATATGTGTGTGTGTGTGTGTGTGTGTGTGTGTGTTTTGGAAATCTTGTGTTATAATTGATAAATGATATGAGTGTTTATGAATAATTATGGATGAATGATTTGAATTTTGTCAAAGGAAGAAGTGATTTTATCTCAAATATATTCCCGATAATGTATATCATTATTATGTTTTGTTGATGACAAAAAGGGGGAGAAGTGCATGAAATTGAGAAAAATGAGAAGAGAATTGCATTAACATTGTTACATGAAAAACATGAAAAAGGGAGAGCAATTATTGATTTTTTTTTTGAATATATAAAGTGTTGAAGTAGTACTGAAAAGTTTGTTTGGTATATTATGATTGGTATGTTAACCTTATTGCTCTGATACATGTTCTTAATCGATGATACTTTGCCTTAACACTAGTTCATTTCAACTCTGATACTATAATATGAGACTTCATCTATTCCGATACATACTATTTTGAATATACATTAATACATGTGAATATCGATACATAGTATGTTATGATACATGCAATTGTAAAGTATTATTAAAGCTTGTTATGCCCAGTGTTTTGTCATCATCAAAAAGGGGAAGATTGTTGACCCTTGGAATGATTTTGATAATTACAAAATATTGGAGCAAGTATTTATGACTAACTCTTTCAATTATTCAAGAAGTTTTTGTAGGAAGCATTTATCAATGAGTTACTTGATTTCCTACATAGCTGAAGTTTATCCCAATATAATTGTATTAATTAATGAAGTGTATTGAATTGAAGACCTTAAAGTTGTAAAGCCCTAATTTTCGTTCTTGTAATCTTGTAAAAAGGGCTATAAATTAGTAAAAATGAGTTTGATTAGGTTAGATATATTTTGTAACCTATTTTGAAGTTTTGGAAGACTTGTATTGGTTGGAGATTCAATTGACTGAAATTTTGAAGAAGTTCTGCTTGAGCCGACTCATAGATCAAGAGCTGACTCATGGACCAAGAGCCAACTCCTATTCTGGCACGGCATGGAGAGTTTCAAAAATCTGAGCTGACTCGACCAAAAGTTCCAAATCTCAAGTTTCAGAAATTCAGAGCCTCAAGCCGACTCGACCTAGAAGAGTCGACTTGTCCAGAGTTTGTATTTATCTTTACTGAGACTTCGAGCCGACTCAACCCAGAAGAGCTGACTCATACAGAGTTTGATTTTCTATTATCTGAGACTTCGAGCTGACTCAACCATCTCGAGCCGACTCGACTGTCAGGTTCAGACTTGCAATGGCTAGTCCCATAATTGAATTTTTGAATTCCAAGAAAGCTCCAACGGCTCTATTTCAACTCCCTAGGCCCTACAACGGCTAGATCTATTTGAAAACTATAAAAGGAAGGTATTTATGATGGATTAAGTGAATTCATTATTTATTCATTGAAAATTAAAAGAGCAATCAAATGAATTTCAAGTCTTTCACCAACCAATTTCAAGTGAGCATTCAAGAAAGGATTCAAAGCTTCACCAACTCATCTTCAATCATTGCATCCAATCTTTGAGGAAGTCAAGAAGCAGCTTTAAGAGCATTCAAGCACATCTAAAGCAAGGCTTCAATTTAAGCTTCATCGGCAACTACTAAACAACTTGGGTTTATTGTAAAGTTGCTTGTTTCCTTTTGAAATATCTTGTACCTTCTCCAAGAGCAGTAAGGGGCTATGTCTTGTGATTATTGAAAGGTTATTAGGTGAGCCTATTAAAACCTAAGTTGGGTTTCTTTGGTGAGCCCGGTGTAAAAACCAAAGGGATACTTGGGTTTCTTTGGTGAGCCCAGTTTAAAAATCAAATGGAGTTGGGTTTGTATTATGATACCAGTAAAACAATATGACTATATTCTAGGAAGAATATAGTGAAAATCTCAAGTGGTGCTTAGGTAGTGGACGTAGAAGCGGGTTGCTTTGAACCACTCTGTTGGTGTGAAGTCCCTTTTCGACTGGATGGAGCTTCTGGTCTGTAGGGGTCGCTCCCGAGTTCACTTGCAAAACAAGTCCCTGGCTGAAGTTACTCCGGCGGGGGACACTCCAATGCCAAAGTCAAAGGAGGGCTCCAGCCATAAAATTAGGAAGAGAATTCCATGGAGAGGAGAAGGATTCTCTGGTTTTCAAGAGTATATTGTGCCCTTACCTCCAGTCTTCCCTCTTACCATTATTTAAAAGGGGCCGTCCGGCTAGCGGTTCCGCCTTCCCCCCAGCGATTATGATGGGGATTCAAATCTCTCCCATAATTTGCAATCGTGGGTTATCGTTGAACGGTTCCAGCCAGTTCGGAGGTGTTGCAGCTAGAGTTGCATGCCGTGATTATGTCCCGGAGATAGTCGATAGTAACTGTTGGTAACCATTGCTCATCGTGCTTGTAGAGATTTGAGATAGATCATGGATATGTCTTCAGACTTCCCTTTTTAGGAAGATTCCTGTAATCAGATCGGGAATATCTTCATCCTCGGGTCTACCCGAGATAGATCGGAGATCCTGTCTTCGGCATAGATCGGGGACTTGATATTTGTCATGGGCCGGAGACCGTGCCGTGTCTTCGGGAGTTGGTGGGAGTCGTTCCTCATATTAGGCTGAGGGTCAATCTTCGGGGGTCGATGGGCTCGATCTTCGATGAAGGTCGAAGACATAGTCCGAAGGCCTGGCCTTCATATGCTGTAGGTCCGTGAGGAGCTTTGGCTCGCCTGTAGGTTGTTTGGTTTTTCCTGAACACTTGGGTCCGAAGTTGGTGGTTCAGAAGAAATGTCTTCGACGGGTACAAACCGGCAACCGGCTCGTGCTTGAGCTAACATATCCCAACAGTAGCCCCCCTACTCTTAATTTTCAAGGAAAAAGATTTTCCTCAAAGAGTGGGAGTATTACTTCTTTATCATTTTCCTCTTGGATGATTACAAAAACTCTGATTGGACTATCTTCCATAACTGCTGGCTAATTTGAAGATCAGGCGCTGGACAGCTGTCATTCCCTGATTGAGGGATAAAAGAGAGTGGGCGCACCAGGGACTGTTCCTCCATCCTTGCATGTGGTGTGTCGCGTTTTTGAATGTGGCTTAAGCATGGCTGTCTGGTCGAATGGCCGAAGTTGAAGACCGTTTGGTTGGCAACTGGTACCGAAGAAGAATTCTGCAATAAGACCGGAATGCCATCGTTGATGACTAACCATGATCGGGCCATACCGATGTCAGATAACCAATCCGTATATCTAGGAGTAGACTTGACGGACAGGTGTTACTTTCCTGTTGGCCATTGATAAAGGAATATTTAGTATGACTTTCATCGCCTGCGTTGAGTACGTCGATATCCGAACGGTCACATCCTCATGTGCCCCGGGCATTGCCAAATTCTCCCTTTCCAAGAGGGGGCCTTTAATGCCATATAATGAAGACCATTCTCGATTTGGGACGCCGGCGGTTGCTATCTCCAAGAGCAGTTATTGGTGATCGTATCATTCCCAGGTAATCACCCGGGGTTTTGAGGCATCACTTTGACACGTGGCACTCTCTAGTTCACTTATGAAAGGGCACAGAGCATGTCTCCTTGTAGTCATTCGTGGGCTGGAGATCCCTTTAAATAGGACCCCATCTTCCCCAGTAGAAGGTCATCGTGATTTCAAACTCCTATTTTAGAAACTTTCTCCCTTGCTCCGGCATCTCGTCAAAATGAAGTTCAACATCTTCGAGCTTCGAAGGGTAGCAAAAAGGAGAGCCATTGACACCGGGAAAAAGGGGGGCCCAAGGTTCCTCGGGTTAAGCGATGACGATGAGCCTATCGTTGGCCATTTGGAGAGAAAAATCCGCATCTTAGAGGCTCAACTGGAGGAGGCCAGGATCCAGGTTGAGGCGGCCATTGCGGAGGTGGTGGAGGCCAAGAAGAAGGTGGCAGACGTTGTCTTGGACTTTAAGGTGTCTTCTGGTTTCAAAGAGGAGGTCGCCGAGGCGGCTCTGGGTTCTTACCACCAGGGGTTTTGGGAGTACAGGGGTAAGGGTAATCCTACCACAAAATCCATGCTGAGGTCTTGCCAAGGGTGGCTAGGTACGGGCAAGGGGGTGTACAGGCCAGTATTCTGTTTCTGCTGCTTGGCCACAGCACAGGTTCGGCACCTAGAGACAACATTGGCTACATCTTTCATAAGGCTAGGCCAAAAGAACTGGTCTTCTACAGCTAGAATGGTCTTCTCCCTACCAAAGTGACCAGCTAGGCCTCCCACATGGGTTTCCCATACTAAAAAACCTCGGAGTGAGGTCTTAGGAATGCACAACTTATTACCCTTGAAAAGATAACCCTCCTGTAAGGTATAGTCACTATAGGCACTAAAGGGTTCTTGAAGCTAAGATTGGAAGATCTCACTGAAATCAGGACAAGATTCATATTGCTCCTTAAGTCGGTCAAATCCTACAACCTCAGTCCTAATTGTGTTCAACAAAAGGGCACGACGGCTAAGGGCATCAGCTACCTTATTTTCAGTACCAGCTTGATGTTTAAGCACAAAGGTATAGGCTTGGATATACTCGACCCACTTAGCGTGCCTAGGGTTCAATCTCTTCTGGGAGTTCAGCTATCGAAGGGCTTCATGGTCTGAAAACAGGACAAACTCATGGGGTAAAAGGTAGTGCCTCCAATACCTAAGGGCTTGGACGACTACATAAAACTCCTTATCATAAGTCAAGTACTTAAGTTTGGCTTCATTAAGTTTTTCGCTAAAGAAGGCCACAGGGTGATTTTCTTGACTAAGCACTCCACCAATCCCAACTCCCGAAGCATCACAAGCAACCTCGAAAACCTTAGAAAAATCTGGCAATCTCAGGACAGGCACTTGTACCATTCTATCCTTAATTTCAAGGAAGGCTTTGTCTGCAGCTTTAGTCCATTGAAAACCTTCCTTCCTGATGCAGTCAGTTATCGGTGCGACAATTGAACTAAATCCCCGAATGAATTGTTTGTAAAATGTGGCTAGGCCATGTAAACTACGTACATCGTGGATGCTAGCAGGGACAGGCCACTCAACTATAGCTCTAACCTTCTCAGGGTCGGCTGAAACTCCTTTAGGGGCAACTACAAAGCCTAAGAAGATAACCCTAGTTGTCAAAAACTCACACTTCTTAGGATTGGCGTAAAGGCTATTTTCCCTAAGGGTTTGGTAGACTAGCCTTAGGTGGTGAAGATGGTCCTCTTTGGTCTTGCTATAGATCAAGATATCATCAAAATACACTACAAGGAATTTTCCAGTGAACTCGTGCAAGACTTGGGTCATGACTCTCATAAAGGTACTGGGCGCATTAGACAACCCGAAAGGCATCACTACCCATTCAAATAGACCATCCATAGTTTTAAAGGCTGTTTTCCATTCGCCCCCCGGTCGAATTCTAATCTGGTGGTAACCACTCTTGAGGTCTATCTTAGAAAAGACAGTGGCACCGGCCACCATATCAAGCATATCATCCAGGCGGGGAATAGGAAACCTATATTTGATTGTAATTTTGTTGATAGCCCTGCTATCAACACACATCCTCCAGGTCCCATCTTTCTTAGGGGTAAGTAGGGCAGGGACAGCACAAGGACTTAAACTCTCCCTAAGAAAACCCTTCCTAAGCAGCTCACTCACTTGTTTCTGAAGCTCCTGATGTTCAGTGGGGTTCATCCTATAGTGGGGAAGGTTGGGCAAAGTGGATCCTGGGACCAAATCTATAGCATGTTGGATGTCCCTAAGGGGAGGCAGTTGATCAGGTAACTCTTCCGGGAAAACATCCTCAAACTCATTTAGAGTCTTCACTACCTCTTGGGGGTGTTCTACATTGGATGGCTCGTGACTCTCCTTGGTGGCTAGAATCCAAACAGGGGCTCCCTCTAAAATCTCTTTCTCTAGCTCCTTAGGTGTGATCAGGTTGACTTCAGCTTTCTTCTCCTTAAGGCTGCTAGATCCTTTCTTGACGAGGTCCTTAGGTTGGATTCGGTTGATTGTGATCTTTTTTCCTTAGTGGAGAAAGACACAGGTATTGGATCGACCATAAAGGGTGGCATCATGGTCGAAAAGCCAGGGTCGTCCTAGGATGATACTACCCACACCCATGGGTAAGACGTCACACCAGATCGATTCTTCATAGGAACTCATTTTGATCTTGATCTGGCACCTAGACTTTATAGGGATTGAAGTTGAATCTATCTAGGACACTTTGTAAGGGTTGGGGTGGGGTACTGTGGCTAGTCCTAAAGATTTAACTGTACTCAAGGAAAGGGCATTAACACAGCTTCTACTATCAATGATGACCTTACAAACCTTATCTCCTAGCTTGATCAGGGTCTGTAGGATGTTGGTCCTATGCCAGTCTTCCTGTACTATGTTTTGGGCTAGGATGCATCGGACTACCCCTACAAGGTCTTCAGATTCATATACTTCTTCCTCTCCCTCGTACCCTTCCAACAACTGGTTTTCGGTGTCATATACGTCCTCTTCAGGTTCTAGGGTTGGTTCGGGTTCAATCTCAGTTGGTTCTTCTATGAATAGGGCAGAGGCAGTGCACTGGCTAGCAAAATATCCAGGTTTATGACACCTAAAGCATTTACCTTCGGAATCAGGTCTCCTCTGGACTTCAACAGCCTTACCCTTTTCCTCTCTACTATACTGGGGTCGGTTCAGGTTGGGACGACTAAGACTGGGTCGGGCTGGGTTTGGTCGACTTGGGTCAGCTCGGTTTGGGTTTGGTTGACTCGCGTAAGCTTGATTGTAACCTTGGGGGGATCCAGGGATACGGCTCGGGTTTCTAAAGGGCTCAGGTCTTCTATAGGTGGGAGCTCTCTGGAAACGCTCACAGATCCTAGCAACTTGGTAAGCCTCTTCCAAGGTTCTGGTTGATCTAAAATACAGCTCTCTCTGGATGTCTCGGTATAGGCCAGCCCTAAACCTAGATAGGGTTACCTAAGGTGATTCAACAACCTTACATCGCATAACATATTCATCAAACTTGGCGATGTAATCGGCCACGCTCTTACTCCCTTGACTTAAGGTGGTGCGGGCACCAGACTCAGAAGAAGACTTCAGAGCTCCATTTGGATCTCTGATTGACATTGCCCGAGAAATTAGGGTTTGTAATAAAGGTTGACCTGGTCAACCAGTTTATTTATTTTATTTATTTCTTGAGTCACCATTTAAATTTTGTTGAGTCATGTTGACTCGGTGCAAGTCCCAATGTGGTTTCAATTTGGTCCAAAATGGTGCCACATTTCTCTTCCAATCAACTCAAGGTTCAAGCAAGTGGAGGCCACACTCCAAGCCACACGCCCAGCCACACTCCGAGCACACGCCAGAGTCCAGGAGGCGCCATAGAGGCATCCCAGTGTCATGGTCCCCACATCCAAAGAAGAAAAAATCAAATTGGAGGCTAAATTAAAGGAGGCGCCCACACCTGCCTAATTTACCTAAGCAAAGAAGGAAGAAAACTTCTCTTGGAGAAGAAATCAAAGAAGGACATCCAACCTACTCCTAATTGAAGTTCAAATCAAAATCAAAGAGCTTAACTTGGAGTGGAAGAAAAGAAGAAATACCATAAGAAGAAGAGGACTCCAAATCCAAATCCAACTCCAAAGGAGGTGCCATAAAAGTTCCAAAACAATTCCTTTATGGCCGTCCCAATTTTTTTTGGACTCTTGGTCGGCCAAGGGAGAGGATTTTCTACCTAATCTAGGGGTTGGAAGAGTTTAGTCCCACATGGGAATTTGTACAAGCTAGGAGAAAATTTTAGGTCTATATAATAGACCTCTCTTTGTAACTTTAGAAAATCAATGAAGAAAAATTATTTTTTGCTATTCTCTTGTGTTGAGCAACCTAGGTTTCTCTTCTTCCGCACTATTCTAAGTGTTGAGCTCCGTGAGGGGGTAATCCGGGTTCCATTGGAGCCTTGAGGAGGTGAGAGATCTCCATCTTTATCCAAAACCCTAGGTTAGCCACTTGAAATTCCAAAACCCTAGCCACCTTTCATTATTTTCCATCCACCAAACCCTAGATCCATCCATCTCCCACGGCCTCTCTCTCTCTACAAGTCCAGGCCGTCCACCTTCATCCAGATCCAGTCCGGCTACTTCAGATCCAGAGCAAGTTCCAAGGAAAATCACATCAGCATCCAGGAGAATCCAGTTTTCAGCAATTTCGATCTTCAAGTTCATCAACCTGGTAAATCTTTTCCTTGACTCTCTGATTCCATCAATTGTTTTTCTTCTCTTCCAGATCTTGAGTTCAGGAGAAGCCAACCCGCCAAAGGACCAGTATTGGAGGATCCATTACGAAGATATCCGACTCCGAGGATCCAACAATCTGCTCGGGAGAGTTCTTCCACCAAAATCTGTGAAGATCATTGTCTGGTTAGATAAACCTTCCCTTCTCTTTATTTCTGTTTTGTTGAAAGCTCGGAGTGAAACCCTAGGTCTGGGAGTTTCTCAACCCCCAGCGATCCGTTGCTTCTAAACTACTCTGATAATTTAGTTTCCTTAAAATTGTGCTTTCAATTATCATATTAGTATCTTTCAATGTTAGGTTAACTTTTCTTTGATTTGAAGCCAACTTCTACAAACCTATAAAAACAACAAAAAAAAAAATTAGTTAATCTTAATTTACTTCCGCATCGCATCCCTTTATTTGTTCTGCATCATTTTTGGTATCAGAGCCCAGTCTAGGGTTTCTGATTTGCTTGCTTGCTTGTGTTGATTGTTCTCTTTTTATTTTGTCTGCTCGAAGTAGACTCCCCAGGACGTCCGGTCCTAGGAACTAAGCGAGGCGCAAGCCTCCTCCTCCCATTCCACGGGGTGTTCCTAGGGCGTGTAGGGGATCCATTGGGTTATAACTTCGTAGCAGGGATTATAAACGGGGAAGACAATCTAGTTGCAGCCCGTAATTGCCCTGTTGTCTGAATTATTTCTCCCTGCATAAAACTCTGAATTGCATGATTTTTACTTCGTTGAAACCAGTATAATTGAAACTATTTTTCATAATTTTTCTGCGATTTATTGGTTTCGGTAAAAATTCTGAGAATTAAAATACAGCAACTCTATTTTTTGTGTTCTGCAATTCAATTCTTTTTTGGAGTGATCATCTCATAATTTACTTAAGGGCAATTGAGCATCTAAGATAAGGGGAGGAGTTGATTACCTCTCCTTAGCCCAAAACCACTATCCAATCATTCGAACCTAGACCTAATTTAAAATCAGTTAGACCTAATTTGCCCTAGTGGGCTAGGGACACCAATTGGTCGGGTCTAGGCTAGTGTTGAGTCAGTTTGCTGAGTTATTCTGTGTGTGCTTAGCACTCAGTGTCTAGAACGGTGGTTCAGGGACTACGTCCCGAAGGGCTTGTGTGCTGGTCCGCCTACCTGGCCAATCACTGATTGGTGTCTAGGATTGGCGATCAGGGACCTAACACTCCCCTTACACCTGCCTGGCTGAGTCCTGAGTTACTACAGGCTAGCTTGCCACTCTGATTGGGCATCTAGTTTGGACTCTAGGTCTAGTGATCCAGTAGTCGATTTAGTCTAGTCTCATTTTGTGTGCTTGCTTGAATCATCATGTCTACCAGAAACGGAGTGCCATATCAACCTGGTCAAACCCAACCTGATTTAGAGGCCATGATCAGAACTCTTACTGAAAGTATGGCTAAAATGAATCAGGATATGACAAACACTGTGGCCCAGTTTAGCGCACAAATTCATGAGGATCTTACCCAACTTAGGGACCGAGTCCAAGTACTTGAAGAACCTAGACATCGAAATTGGACTCCTGACCCCGATTTTAATGTGCCTCAACCTCACCCACATCAAGAGCCTAGAAGGCCTTTATATAGAGATCCTGAACCTAATCATAGGAGGCCTGACCCAGAGCCTAAAGATAGAGATGATAGGTTCATCAGGAACATCAAATTAGATGCACCCACTTTTGATGGTAGTCTGAACCCTAAGGTGTATTCTGATTGGGAGGGTGAGATGGATCAATACTTTGAGTGGTATGCTATGTCTGAGGAGAGAAAATACAAGTTTGCCAAGATGAAATTAGTGCGTCAAGCTAGGTTATACTGGGGGAACATTGAGCTAACCACTAGGAGACGGAATGTTGAGCCCATAACCACTTGGCAGGGTATGAAAGAAAAACTGAGAGATAAATACCTACCCATTTCATACCAGCAAAACCTGTTAGACCAATGGCAAAACCTGAAACAAGGAAACCGATCTGTCTCAGACTACATAACTACTTTTGATGAATACCTAATGAGATGTGATGTGAGTGAAGCCCACGAAGTCACTTTGTCTAGATTTAGGGCTGGACTGAGGGAAGATATCAAGAGAGAACTATTTCTGAGAGAGGTTACTGATCTAGACCAAGCCTACCAGATTGCACTGAACACTGAGAAATTTCAGAGAGGACCTATACCTTCTAGGGTTAGTGCCCCAATCCCAAGGAATGGACCTAGTCAAGTTATCCCTAGTAAACCTTTTCAGGGTACTTCTACCCCTAGGCCCATGGACAAAGGTAAGGCACCTGACACCCAGAGAACCCCTAGTTCAAATATCACCTGTTTTAAGTGTCAGAAACCAGGTCACATTTCTAGTCAGTGTACTGCCATAGCCTGTTTCAAGTGTCATAAGGTAGGTCATGTTGCTAGCCAGTGCCCACGGAGATCCCTTTACATAGAAGAGGGAGAGAATGATAATTCCGAGCCCAGTGAGGAATTTGAAGAAGAAGTTTATGAGGCCGGAATGAATTTGGTTGAGGAGTATGAAGGAGAGGAGGAACCCAATGAATCTGACCAATTAGGAGTTGTAAGATGCATCCTATCCCAGAATCTAGTTCAAGAGGATTGGCGTAGGACTAACATCCTACAGACTTTTCTTAAATTAGGGGATAAGGTATGTAAGATCATCATAGATAGTGGGAGCTGTGTAAATGCCATCTCTACTAGAACTGTCAAGATGTTAGGCTTAATCCCAGTTCCCCATCCCAACCCCTATAAGGTTTCTTGGGTAGATTCTACCTCCATACCCATCCAGTCTAGATGTCAAGTCCAAATCCAAATGCAATCTTATCACGAAAAGATTTGGTGCGATGTCTTACCCATGGGGGTGAGCAGTATAATTCTCGGAAGACCTTGGTTGTATGATCATGATGCCACCCTCTTAGGAAAATCCAATACCTGTGTCTTTAGTTTCAATGGGAAGAAGATTACGATCCATTCCGTTCCCCCTAAGGACAAGGTAACTAAAGGAGCTGGTAAGGTTAAGGAGATGAAAACTGGAGTGAACCTAATCAGTGCTAAGGATCTAGAACAAGAAATTCATAGTGGTTCACCCATCTGGATGTTGACTGCTAAGGAGCTTAGAACTTCGGAACCCTCAGAGCCTCCTCAAGAAGTTAAACCTGTGTTAAAAGAATTTGAGGATGTCTTTCCCGAGGATTTGCCAGACCACCTTCCACCTCTTAGGGATATCCAGCATGCCATAGATCTAATCCCAGGAGCAACTTTGCCCAACTTGCCCCATTACAGGATGAATCCATCTGAGCATGAAGAACTGCAAAAGCAGGTTGGAGAATTATTGAGGAAGGGGTTTATTAGAGAAAGTCTTAGCCCTTGTGCAGTCCCAGCCTTACTGACCCCAAAGAAAGATGGCACGTGGAGGATGTGTGTTGACAGTCGTGCCATCAATAAAATTACAATCAAGTATAGGTTTCCCATCCCTAGACTAGATGACATGCTTGATATGATGGCTGGTGCAATGGTTTTTTCTAAGATTGATCTCAAAAGCGGCTATCATCAGGTTAGGATTAGACCCGGGGATGAATGGAAAACTGCTTTCAAAACTAAGGATGGTCTTTATGAATGGGTTGTTATGCCTTTTGGGTTGTCCAATGCCCCTAGTACTTTCATGAGAATTATGACCCAGGTACTTAGAGCTTTCATAGGAAAATTTGTGGTGGTCTATTTTGATGACATCCTGATCTATAGTAAGACCCCAACAGATCACCTAGACCACCTTAGAGCAGTCTGCCAAGTTTTGAGGAATGAGAGACTCTACGGTAATCTTAAGAAGTGTGAATTCATGACTAGTAGAGTTATCTTTCTTAGTTTTGTAGTAACCCCTGACGGCGTGGCGGCCGATCCTGAGAAGATTAAGTCCATAGTAGACTGGCCAGAGCCAACCAATGTGCATGAAGTTAGAAGTTTCCATGGCTTGGCTACCTTCTATAGGCGATTCATCAAGGGGTTTAGTACTTTAGCTGCTCCAATCACTGATTGTATTAGGAAGGGAGAATTTCATTGGACTAAGTCAGTCCATAAAGCCTTCCTAGATCTTAAGGATAAAATGACCCAGGCACCCATTCTGAGATTACCCGATTTTTCTAAAGTATTTGAGGTTGCCTGTGATGCTTCAGGTGTAGGAATAGGTGGAGTCCTAAGCCAAGAGAATCATCCCATAGCATTCTTTAGTGAAAAACTTAATGATGCTAAGCTTAGGTATTCTACCTATGATAAGGAATTTTATGCGGTGGTGCAAGCTTTGCGTTACTGGAGACATTATTTGCTACCGCAGGAATTTGTACTATTTTCGGACCATGAGGCTCTTAGATTTCTGAACTCCCAAAAGAAGCTTAACCCTAGGTATGCTAAGTGGGTAGAATATATCCAGTCCTATACTTTTGTCCTGAAACATAAGGCTGGAGTTGAGAATAAGGTAGCTGATGCCCTTAGTCGCCGATCTCTGTTATTAACTTCTGTTAGAACTGAGGTCATAGGGTTTGAGCAAATCAAAGAGGAATATGAGTCTTGTCCGGATTTCACAACTGTGTATCAGGATCTAGTTCAAGGACCATCTAGTAATCACCAGGATTATACCCTTGTAGATGGTTTTTTGTTCTTCAAAAATAGGCTTTGCATCCCTAGAACTTCTCTTAGGGAATTTTTGATTTGGGAAATCCATGCTGGAGGTTTAGCTGGCCATTTTGGAAAAGACAAGACCATTCTAGCTATTGAAGACCACTTTTTCTGGCCTAGCTTAAAAAGGGATGTAGCTAATATTGTAGCTAGATGTCGAACCTGCGCTGTTGCCAAACAGCGAAAACAAAACACTGGCCTTTATACCCCACTCCCTGTCCCAGATCGTCCTTGGCAAGATGTGAGTATGGATTTTGTGTTAGGTTTACCTAAGACCCAGAGGAGACATGATTCTATCTATGTCGTAGTCGACCGATTCTCTAAAATGGCCCACTTCTTGCCTTGTTCCCAAACTTTTGATGCGTCTAAGGTAGCCACACTTTTCTTCAATGAGATAGTTAGACTCCATGGCCTACCTAAGACAATCGTTTCAGATAGGGATGTCCGGTTCACCAGTTACTTTTGGAAGACCCTTTGGCATAAGTTAGGGACAAAACTTAAGTTTTCAACTGCCTATCATCCCCAAACTGATGGCCAAACTGAAGTAGTGAACCGTAGCCTAGGAAATCTGCTGAGATGTCTTGTTGGTGAAAATACCAGAAATTGGGATTTATACCTACCAAGGGCAGAATTTGCGTACAACGACTCGGTCAATAGGTCTACGGGTAAGAGTCCATTTGAAATTGTACATGGGTACAAACCTCACACACCTCTTGACCTAGTCCCTTTACCTGTCCACACTCGAGTCTCCGAATCTGCTGAGAATTTTGCACAGCATATAAAAGACTTGCATAAAGAAATTCATGCCAAAATAAATTTAAGTAATGAAACTTATAAGAAGTTGGCTGATACTCAAAGGCGAGTCAAATCTTTTGTTGTGGGAGACTATGTGATGATTAGGTTAAGGCCTGAACGGTTTCCTCCTGGAACCATTAGAAAGTTACATGCTAGGGGAGCTGGACCATTTAGAGTGGTAAAGAGAGTAGGATCCAATGCCTATGTGCTCGAGTTGCCTCCAGAACTAGGCATTAGCTCTACTTTCAACATTACAGACTTAGTAGAGTACAGGGAGCCAGCTGTGATTCCTAGTGAGCCTTTTGAGCCTAACCCTATCATTGAGAGTGATCCCGACCCTGTGTGTCCACCAACAAACTGGCCTGTGAGGAAAGAGCAGATTGAAAAGATCCTGGATGATCAGGTTATCTCTACTCGTAATCGAGGATACCAAAGGTACCTGGTCCGCTGGCAAGGAAGGCCAGATTCTGATGACTCTTGGATCTCCCGAGAAGAATTACAAGAATTGGACCCAGACCTCTTGGAGAGATACCAGAGCCAACTTGAGCCTTACTCGACAGGGTCGAGTTCCTCCCACCCTGGGAGAATTGGTGCGGGCACCAGACTCAGAAGAAGACTTCAGAGCTCCATTTGGATCTCTAATTGACATTGCCCGAGAAATTAGGGTTTGTAATAAAGGTTGACCTGGTCAACCAGTTTATTTATTTTATTTATTTCTTGAGTCACCATTTAAATTTTGTTGAGTCATGTTGACTCGGTGCAAGTCCCAATGTGGTTTCAATTTGGTCCAAAATGGTGCCACATTTCTCTTCCAATCAACTCAAGGTTCAAGCAAGTGGAGGCCACACTCCAAGCCACACGCCCAGCCACACTCCGAGCACACGCCAGAGTCCAGGAGGCGCCATAGAGGCATCCCAGTGTCATGGTCCCCACATCCAAAGAAGAAAAAATCAAATTGGAGGCTAAATTAAAGGAGGTGCCCACACCTGCCTAATTTACCTAAGCAAAGAAGGAAGAAAACTTCTCTTGGAGAAGAAATCAAAGAAGGACATCCAACCTACTCCTAATTGAAGTTCAAATCAAAATCAAAGAGCTTAACTTGGAGTGGAAGAAAAGAAGAAATACCATAAGAAGAAGAGGACTCCAAATCCAAATCCAACTCCAAAGGAGGTGCCATAAAAGTTCCAAAACAATTCCTTTATGGCCGTCCCAATTTTTTTTGGACTCTTGGTCGGCCAAGGGAGAGGATTTTCTACCTAATCTAGGGGTTGGAAGAGTTTAGTCCCACATGGGAATTTGTACAAGCTAGGAGAAAATTTTAGGTCTATATAATAGACCTCTCTTTGTAACTTTAGAAAATCAATGAAGAAAAATTATTTTTTGCTATTCTCTTGTGTTGAGCAACCTAGGTTTCTCTTCTTCCGCACTATTCTAAGTGTTGAGCTCCGTGAGGGGGTAATCCGGGTTCCATTGGAGCCTTGAGGAGGTGAGAGATCTCCATCTTTATCCAAAACCCTAGGTTAGCCACTTGAAATTCCAAAACCCTAGCCACCTTTCATTATTTTCCATCCACCAAACCCTAGATCCATCCATCTCCCATGGCCTCTCTCTCTCTACAAGTCCAGGCCATCCACCTTCATCCAGATCCAGTCCGGCTACTTCAGATCCAGAGCAAGTTCCAAGGAAAATCACATCAGCATCTAGGAGAATCCAGTTTTCAGCAATTTCGATCTTCAAGTTCATCAACCTGGTAAATCTTTTCCTTGACTCTCTGATTCCATCAATTGTTTTTCTTCTCTTCCAGATCTTGAGTTCAGGAGAAGCCAACCCGCCAAAGGACCAGTATTGGAGGATCCATTACGAAGATATCCGACTCCGAGGATCCAACAATCTGCTCGGGAGAGTTCTTCCACCAAAATCTGTGAAGATCATTGTCTGGTTAGATAAACCTTCCCTTCTCTTTATTTCTGTTTTGTTGAAAGCTCGGAGTGAAACCCTAGGTCTGGGAGTTTCTCAACCCCCAGCGATCCGTTGCTTCTAAACTACTCTGATAATTTAGTTTCCTTAAAATTGTGCTTTCAATTATCATATTAGTATCTTTCAATGTTAGGTTAACTTTTCTTTGATTTGAAGCCAACTTCTACAAACCTATAAAAACAACAAAAAAAAAAAAATAGTTAATCTTAATTTACTTCCGCATCGCATCCCTTTATTTGTTCTGCATCATAAGGTCTGCCATTGGTCCAACAGTTTCTGGGTGTAAGACGCAAGTAAGTATTTCCTCCTAAGCTTTTCTCTCATCTCCCCCCAAGCGATTATGGGTAATTGACCTTTCTGCTCTATGTAGTTCTCAACACTGTTCCAGAACAACCTAGCTTGGTGAACCAACCTAAGCTTGGCAAACTAAAACTTAGTTCTCTCAAACATAGAGTACCAGTCAAAATACTGCTCCATGGCAGACTCCCAATCTTCATACACCCTGGGATCTAAGCTACCATTGAAGATGGGTGCCTCAAGCTTGATGCTCCTAAGGGCTCTTTCTTCACGGTCCTCTAGATTGGGTCTCCTAGGACGGGTATCAACAAAGGGGTTAGGATCTCTCCCAAAGTCATCCTCAAAGTAGGGGTCTTGTGGTAGGTTCCTCCTTGGGTGAGGGGACTCAGGACTGGGTTCAGGTCGGGGCCTAGCAGCTTCCTCTAAGGGTCTTAGTCTGGCCTCTATTTGATCCAATCTATTATTCAACTGGTTGCCTAACTGGGTCATGGATTGAGTTAGGGCTCTGATGTCAGCTCGCAGTTGGTCCATGGTGTCAGTAGAGGGTGGAGAAGGTGGGTGAAAAGAGGTTCCTGATCTAGTGCACATGTAACAAAACGATGCTATGGTTTGCTAGACCTAGGAGATCTCTCCAAATGTAAAGTCAAGAAGATGAACCTGGAAGTAGTAACTTGGCACCTGGCCAAGTAAGTGTAAGGTGAGTGGAGGTTCCTCTTTGCTTGCCTAGACACCAATTAGAAATTGGCCACGTAAGCGAACCAACCCACTTCCCTTCGGGCTCTATTTCCTAAACCACTTGCCTAGACACCAGCTATACAAGCACACACCAACAAGCAATATAGCTTGACTCGGCACTTGGGTTGACCCGACTTCGTGGGTGTCCCTAGCTCACTAGAGAAGATTAAGCATCTAATTGATTTTAGTTAATGGCTAGGGTTCGATATGCCGGGTGGTGGTTTTTGGGCTAGGGACAGGTAATGAAATCCTGACCCTATGTTAAATTGACGCCCTTAAGATTTGTTATGTAAAATGAAGTACAAGAATGACTAATGAAATGACTTAAAATTGTTCTTTCATGTCTTTTAGATGGGTGAATGCTAAACAAAATGCAGGAACTAAAACATGCAAGAAACTAGCTAGATAGAGGAATGAATCAAAATGAGATGCTTGATGAAATTTCTGACCTGAGATTTTCTCAGGCAGTATTTCGGCTTGTAGAAACTCTACAAACTGAGATAAAATCTGAGAAAACAGAAAAAAATACTTTGAAGTGAATGTGATCTATCAAAATAGAAATCAAAAAATTTGGATGTCTCTATAGGGAGAAACAATCCAATGATCAGACCATATACGGACTGACCAAAATGCAGAAAATGAAACTAATGCACTAGTCCTAGCCTTGCTCTGATACCAGAAATGATGTGGGGGCAAGGGGGTTAGGGCTAGGGATGTTGGATGCTAATAAGGATGCTTACGATGCAAAGTAATTATTTTTAGGGTTGATGATTTTTTTTTTTTTTATGTTTCTTGTTGTTCTTCTTCGTTGTTTAGGATTTTGATTCTTGATCACAAGCAAAGATAAGAAATATGAAGAGCAGTAATGGAAGCTTATGCTAGCAGTTCAAAGCCCTAAAAGTAAGAACGAGAACAGGACCCTGGGATTAAGAAACCCCGGTAGGACTAGCTCGACCTACAATATCTACTTAGGAGATAAAGAGAAGGCAAACCTCAAACTTCTGAAGCGCCTGGTGCAGAGATCGCTCAACTCGACGGATGCGACCTGGATGCTCGAGCAGTCGAACCTGTGGGAGCTCTGGCTTTGGGTATGGAGGTCACGATGGCAAAGCTGACTGTCTCCAATGCTCGAGATGCCAGGGAGGACCTGTAGGCAAACAAAAGAAAGGTCGGTGGAATGTGGAGATGTACGAAAAGGAATTGAACTGGAGTTGGGAAGGGGCTTCGAGCCCGGTGTCCTGCTAGATTTCGAAGTCGAAGTTGGAGATAACTTGGGGCCTCGCACCCCGCGATGTTCTGGATGACAAAGGAATGTGGCCTCACACCACGCGACGTCCTGGAGGACGAAGGATTCGCGACGCCCTAGGGCGACGGACAAGTGGCCTCACACCACTCGACGTCCCTGGGGACGAAGGAAATTCCACTCGAACCTAGCCTAAGAGACAATGGTTGGAGGGTGGAAGAAACTCAAACTTTTCATTAATCACTCAATCATTTATTCATTCATTCATTAGTTCTACAAGGGAGGGATTGGGTCCTTTAATTAGGCACCCAAGGCCCTTTTGAAATTCAAATTACAATATTCATGGTGGCGCCCAAAATTTTCCAACATCCCATCTCTTTGGCCGACCAAATAATTTGGAGTTGGGCGTGGCATGAGCAAAGGCTTGGAGATTGGGATTGGTCCCTTGACTTCCTTCCTTAGCATGCTTATTTTGGGAAGAAGGAGTGGGGCATGGCTTGCTTGGAGGGATGTGTTCCCTTGGATTCTTCAACGCCATCTTCTTGGATTGATTCAAGGCCGACCAAGGGAGAACTCCATGGGGCGTTGCATGGTTGAGGGCTTGAAGAGGGGAGTGTGTCCTTTGACCTTCCTTCCTTGCAAGATCACTTTGGGAAGAAAGCTTGGGAGGAGGCTTGCTTTGAGGCTTGGTTCCTTCAAGGATCTTCGACGCCCTCTTTAGATGGAACAAGGCATGATGTGAGGGAGGGAAGAGGGGGATGTTGTCCAAGGCGTGTGGAAAGCATGAGGATGCCACTTTGTTTCCCTTCTTGGATGCCCAAGTGGCAGCTGATGTGGCGCCACGTAGGTAGCTGAGGTGGCACCTGAGTGGGCATTATCCCAAGTAGAAGGGGTGGGTTGGCCCACCAGAACTTGATTTGGTGAAGAAAACCAGAGTAACTTCAATTGGGCTTGGGCCCAGTCCAAACTCAGACTCGAACAAATACAAGACTCATGACCTAACTTGACCCAAATTGGTCAAGGTACAGGACTAAACAACTTTGACAAGAAATTATAACAATGTTTTGGGCTCAAGGCCTTATTACAGGACTCATAGAAAGGGGGAACCCTAATCTGAGATCCATAGAGGGTTGAGAAGCCTCTGTCGGATCCTGGTGCCCACACCAGGCTACCCTCGGGATAGTTTGGTATGTCCAAAGAATGGAGGTCAGCTATTCGGAACAAAGTCCTTTGGCGGCGTTCAACCTTGTCTTCAGACCGTGGAGAATGGTTCGATTAGTTACTTCAGCCTCAACATTGGACTGTGGGTGGGCAACGGAGGTTAGCCTGTGCTGCATATGGTACCGAGCACAGAAGTCTTTGAACTTCGGGTTGTCAAACTGTCTCCCGTTGTCGGTGATTATTGTATGCGGAATCCCAAACCAAAAAATGATAGAATTTTTAATAAAATTCTCAACCTTGCCCTCTGTAATTTGAGCCAGTGGTTCGGCTTTGACCCATTTCATAAAGTAATCAATCACCATAAGGAGGAACTTCCTCTGCCCAGAGGTAGGCAGAAATGGGCCAAGAATATCCGTACCCCACTGAGCAAAAGGCCAGGGGGCTATCAGCTGGGTCAAATGGCTCGTTGGTTATCTCTGAATGCTGGCATATCTCTGGCATTGATCACATCTTCGCACGAAGTCAGCCGAGTCTTTTTGGAAGGAGGGCCAATAATATCCTTGGCATATAATTTTATATGCTAAGGACCGGCCTCCCAAGTGATCACTGCATATGCCTTCATGGACTTTCCTCAGGGCGTAGTCAGTATCCGTCGGTCCCAAACATTTCAGCAGGGGCTGAGAAAATGATCTCTTATAGAGAGTTTCGTCTAGGATGACATATTGAGATGCCATCCAGTAGATCTTTTTGGCCTCTGCCTTGTCTTTTGGTAGCACACCCTCGTTCAGGAACTTAATAATTGTATCCATCCAACTTGGCTGAATCTCAATTTGGTGCACCTCTATAGCTTCTTCTGCTATACTTGGGGCTTTAAGGTGCTCAACGAAGGTGCACCGAGAGATTCCGGGGTCATAGTAGCAAGTCGAGATAACGCATTTGCCCGAGAGTTCTCTGACTGAGGGACATGAATGATCTCAAAATATTCTAGTTGAGAAGATAAAATTTGCACATTTTCCAAGTACTATACCATGACAGGATCCCTAGCCTCATATTCTCCTTTTACTTGATTCACAACCAATTGGGAGTTAGAAAAAGCCTGGAGTTTCCGGACTCCCAAACTCTTGGCGATTCGAAGTCCAGCGAGCAGGGCTTCATATTCAGCTTGGTTATTTGAGGTGTGGAAGGAGAAATGGAGGGCGTACTCTACTGTATGGCCATCAGGTTCAGCCAATATGAGACCAGCCCCATACCCAGTAGAGTTGGAGGCTCCATCCACATGGAGCACCCAAACGGACTTCTTATCCATCAATTTTCCCTCTTTTGCTGAAGACACTTCGTCTTCGGAACTCCAGGTGCACTCAGCTAAAAAATCTGAAAGCACCTGGGCTTTCATAGCCGATCGAGGCTGAAAACTAATGTCGAACTTGCTTAGTTTTATAGCCCACTTGGCTATCCTCCCTGAAGTATCAGGGCATTGGAGAATGGCCTTCAGGGGCTGATCGGTCAGCACCATAATGGCATGGGCATAGAAATAAGGCCGTAGTCGCTTTGCTACAATTATCAGAGAGTAAATCAACTTCTGCATTTTTGAATATCTGGTTTTGGCATCATGCAGAACTTTGCTGATGTAGTAGATTGGCTTGTGGGAGTCGTCTTCTTCTCTTCGGACGAGGACTAAACTAACCACTTCGTTCGAAGCGAAAAGGTATAAGTAGAGTACCTCGCCTTCCTGAGATTTAGAAAGTAGAGGGGGGGTCTCCAAATACTTCTTCAGCTCTTTGAAGGCAGCATGGCAGTCTTCGATCCATTCAAAGTTATGAGACTGCTGAAGTACCTTAAAGAACGGGAGGCATTTCTTGGCTGATCGGGAGATAAACGTACTTAAAGAGACGATCCTTCCAGTTAGCTGTTGGACTTCCTTCTTGCAGGATGGATGTCTCATATCTCTGAGAGCTTGAATCTTCTCAGGATTGGCTTCAATCCCTCGCTTAGTGACAAGGAAACCTAGAAATTTGCCAGAAGTGACAGCAAAGGCACATTTCGTCGGATTTAGCTTCATTCGATGGCGTCTCAAGGCACTAAAGGATTCCTCCAAGTCCTGTATGTGATCTTTTTTAAGAAGGCTCTTGACGATCATGTCATCAACGTAGGCCTCCATATTCTACTCAAACTGTTCTTTGAACACCTTGTTGAATAGCCTCTGAAATATAGCTCCAGCATTCTTGAGCTCAAATGGCATCATCTTGTAGCAATACAGGCCTTTGTTAGTGACGAAGGCCATCTTCTCCTCATCTCGGGGATCCATTCAGATCTGATTGTAGCCAAAGAAAGCATCCATGAAACTTAGCAGCTGGTGGCCGGCAGTAGCATCGACCAGTTGGTCGATCATTGGGAGAGGAAAGCTGTCCTTTGGCCAAGCTTTATTGAGATATGTGTAGTCGATGCAGATCCTCCACTTGCCAATATCTTTTTTTACCATTACCATATTGGCCAATCATTCGGGGTAATGGGCTTCCCGAATGAACCCAGCCTTAAGGAGCTTGTTTACTTCCTTATCTATCGCTTTTTATCTTTCAGGGGCGAAGCTTCGCTTCTTCTGCCAAACTGGCTTATACCCAGGAGCAACTTCCAGCCGATGAGTGATCACCTTGGCGGGAATCCTCGGCATGTCCGAAGCCGACCAGGCAAAGACATTAGCATTATTCCTGAGGAAACAAATTAGCTCCGTTCTGGTCTTTTCATCAAGCATGCTCCCAATTTGCACAACTTTGGTAGGGTCCTCTTTAGTTAAGGACACCGAGATGGTCCTCTCCAAGGGTTCACCAATATCTGCGGCTGGGTCTCTTGGATCTAACTGGTCCAAGGTTGTAGGGTTACTGGAGTGCTTATCTTGAATCATCAGGCACTGTTGTGCCACTCTCTGATCTCTCCAAACTTCTTCGACACCATTCCTGGTGGGGAAGCGTTCAAAGAGATAAAAAGATGATACTATAGTCCAAAACTTGTTGACGTGGGCACTAGAATCAGGAAAAGACTCCAACCAATTCAGGTCAAGTCCGAGTCCTTGTGGTTGGAGTAGCAAAAGAGAAGTCCTGTAATTTTTCTTTTTTTTAGTCCAAATAATCTTGTAGTAAATTTCGAGTCCATGTTGGGTCTGGTTTAATATCTTAGTTAACCCTGCAATTGAGAGTTGGGTCCAGTTAAATCAAGCCCAATCCATGAGTCCATGAAGCATCAAGACAAGAAAAAGCCACCTCATCAAGTGACCCCCACTTTATGCCACATGTCAAGAGCTCCAAAGGACACCGCCACCTAATCAAGTGGTCCCCACCTTGCGCCACATGTCAAGCTTTGAAGGAGTTTCAAGCAATAAATGCCACCATATCCTCCAACTCCCCACATTTCAAGCAACAAATGCCACCATATCCTCCAACCCCCCCTTGTAATCCTCCTAATCCTATGGGTTTTCAAATTTTAAAAATGTTGTAAGGCTTCTATTTAAGCTATGGGATGCCCCATTGAAAAGGATGGTTAATGAATGAAGTTGGTATTTTTTCTTCTATGTGTTTTTTCCTATGTGCCTATATGGTAGCTTGGCCTTTCTCTTCCTCCACGCCAACCCTAATCTTTCCTTCTTCAATTCCCAATGCCAAAGACTTCCTCTTCTTTCATAACTTCAAACTAGCTCCAGCGTTCAAGGGTGAATCAAGAAGATCATCACAAGGCGACCAACCTACTCCACTTCAAGCATTCCACCATGATGCCAAGATGGATCTCCTTCAATGCCTCTTCCACCCTTCTTTCTTTTCTCTAGTTGATTGCTTGTTAAGTCACTCATCTTAGGGTTTCTTTGTTGCAGGGTTCTCTGGGATTCCGGCTTCAAGAGGAAGGTTTACTTGCCATAGATCCAGAAAACAAGAGGGGCCTTCAGTGGTATTATGTTCATGTCATCCGGGAGACCTCTTCAAGAGTGAATCTATTCTAATTGAAGGGCCAATGTCAGGTATGTCTAGTGTTGATTAAGTCTGCAATATTAAATTAGACCTAGCTTGGCTTGCGTGGTTCTCTTCTGGTCCTATTCCTTTCTTATTCTGAGAGTCTCGATCACTAGGTTTATGTTAGATCCTTTGAGCTTCTTCACTAGATCTCTTTGATAGTTTATGTTGAGTTGTTTATATGCAAATAGGGAATTGCTTGGTTAATCATTTGCTAATCTCCATTAGGGTTGCATTCATTTGAAAACATCTTAAGGGCATCAATATGACATAGGGGCAAGAATTCATCACTTGTCCTTAGCCCAAAACCACAACCCATCATCTCGATCCCAATCCTTAATTAAAACCAATTAGACCTAATCACCCTAGTGGGTTAGGGACACCAACGAGTCAGGTTCGGATTAGGGTCAAGTTAATTGTGTCCACTAATTGGTGTGTTCTTACGGGCTTGGTGTCTAGGATTGGTGTATTAGGGCTTGTGGGTTGGTCCGCCTACCTGGCCAACCATAGATTGGTGTCTAAGGTTGGCAGAACAGGGACCTCCACTCCCCTTCCCACCTACCTAGCCAAGTCACGTAAGTTACTACTAGCTAGTTGGTCCTTTTAATTAGATCTCTAATTCGTACTCTAGGTCTAGAAATCCTTAGCCCGAGTTTGAGTCTAATTGTTTGTATGACAACTAGATCAGGAACTCCTTACCACCCTTCACAAGACCAACCAAGTTCATCCATGGACACTAGTATGGAAACCCTTATGAGATCTATGATTGAGCGACTAGAACATTTGGATGCTAGGTTTGATCAGTTCGAGGAAAGGATAGGAACCCTAGAGGAATCTAGGTTGACCCCAACTGAACCACCTTCACCCAGATTACCTTCAGTTCACCCTTGAGCCCAACGACAGGAACATACACCTGATCCAATTCATAGAAGGCCACATCAGGATTATGCTGATCACACTCCAGAGCCATATCCTAGAAGACCTCGCCATGATACTTTTGATCAGGATGATCGGGTCTTAAGGAATATCCATCTAGATGCACCAACCTTTGAGGGAAGCCTAGATCCTAAGGTGTACATAGACTGGGAGGCTGACATGGACCAATATTTTGACTGGTATGATATGTCTGAAGAGAGAAGATTCAAGTTTGCCAAAATCAGACTAGTCCGTCAGGCTAGGTTGTATTGGGGAAATGTCGAACGCAAAGCTAGGCAGAGGGGAGACTTACCTATTACGACCTGGAGAGACATGAAGAGAAAGCTTAGAGAGAAATATTTGCCTATGTCTTATCAGCAAAGGTTGTTAGATCAGTGGCAGCGATTGACACAAGGAAATAAGACTGTTTCTGAATACGTTGCTAAATTTGATGAGTTTGTAATGCGATGCAATGTAGTCGAGTCTGAGGCAGCCACTTTATCGAGGTTTAGATCAGGATTGAATGAAAACATAAAAGGGGAATTATTTTTGAGAGAAGTCCATGATTTAGAACAGGCATACCAAGTTGCCATGGACTATGAGAGGTTTCAGAGGAGAGCTTCATTTAGGCAACCAGAGCCCACTAGGTTTAATCCTCCTGTTAGTCGACCTAGTTCAGTCCCTAATACAGCCAATAGACCAAGACCCAGCTCAAATCCAACCCCTAGACCCAACCCTGCCATTCCTCCAATTCCTAGAGAAGACAAAGGAAAGAGCCCTGAAGTTCGAGGTGAGAGGGAGCGAGTCTGCTATAAGTGTCGTAAACCCGGTCATTTCCTGAGCTAATGTCCCTCTAGAGCTTTACATATAGGGGAGGTAGAAGAAGAAGAAGAATCAGAACCCCTGGAGAATAATGAAGAGGAGGTTTATGAAGCAGGGGATTGCTTAGCTGATGAGTATGAAGGAGATGAAGAAAATGTAGACTCATCAGATGTGTTAGGAGTTGTGAGATGTATCATGACACAGACCAAAGAGCAGAAAGACTAGCGTAGGACTAGCATCCTACATACATTTGTCAAAATAGGAGAAAAGGTCTGTAAGATCATGATCGATAGTGGAAGCTGTGTCAACGCCATTTCCACTAGCGCAGCCAAGAGTCTAGGATTATCCACTGAACCACATCCCAATACATATAAGGTATCCTGGATCAATTCCACTTCTATCCCAATCAAGCAGAGATGTCAGGTCCGAATCCAACTTCAGTCCTATCAGGAACGAATTTGGTATGATGTGCTCCCTATGGGAGTAAGTAGCATCATCCTAGGTAGGCCATGGCTGTTTGACCATGATGTGACAATTTTGGTCGATCAAATTCCTATGCTTTCAATTTCAATGGCAAGAAAATTGTCATTCATCCAACCCAGCCTAAGGACAACACCGAAAGAGGAGCTAGCAGCCTGAAAGAAAAAAGGACTGGATTAAATTTGATAGGTGCAAGAGAATTAGAAAAAGACATTAATGAGGGAGCACCTATTTGGATGGTAGCTACTAAGGAAACTAAGGACCACACCCCTGTAAAATACCCACAAGAGGTGGTCCAATTATTGAAAGAATTTGAAGACGTGTTTCCCGAGGACCTACCCGATAGTCTTCCACCTTTAAGGGACATACAGCATGCCACAGATTTAGTCCCTGGCATGACTTTACCTAATTTGCCTCATTATAGGATGAATCCAACTGAACATCAGGAGTTACAAAGGCAAGTTAGTGAACTTCTTAGAAAGGGGTTTGTTAGAGAAAGTTTAAGCCCATGTGCAGTCCCTGCCTTGTTAACCCCTAAGAAGGATGGCACCTGGAGGATGTGTGTAGACAGCTGTGCCATCAACAAGATTACTATCAAATATAGGTTTCCAATCCCAAGACTGGACGATATGTTAGACATGATAGCCGGATCAATGATTTTCTCCAAGATAGACTTAAAGAGTGGCTATCACCGGGTTAGGGTTAGTCCTGGAGATGAATGGAAGACCGCTTTTAAGACTAAAGATGGATTATATGAGTGGTTAGTCATGCCGTTCGGTCTGTCCAATGCACCTAGCACCTTTATGAGAATTATGAATCAGGTGTTGACAACTTTCATCGAGAAATTTGTGGTGGTCTACTTTGATGACATTCTTATCTATTGCAAGACTAAGGCAGACCAATTAACCCACTTAAGGCAAGTTTGCCAAGTCCTTAGAAAGGATAGCCTCTATGCCAATATCAAGAAGTGTGATTTCTTAACACATAGAGTTATCTTTCTAGGATTCATAGTCATATCTGAAGGAGTGTCCGCTGACCCTGCAAAAATTAAGTCCATAGTAGAGTGGCCTGTACCCAAAAGCATCCATGATATCCATAGTTTCCACGGTTTAGCCACCTTCTATAGGAGATTCATTAGAGGGTTCAGTACGATAGTGGCTCCAATCACTGATTGTATTAGGAAGGGAACTTTTGAGTGGACTAAAGCAGCAGACAAAGCCTTCCTAACAATTAAGGAAAAAATGACACACGCACCCATCTTGAGGTTACCCGATTTTACCAAAGTGTTCGAGGTTGCTTGTGATGCTTCTGGGGTAGGAATTGGAGGTGTCTTGAGTCAAGAGAATCACCTAGTAGCATATTTCAGCGAAAAGTTAAATGAAGCGAGACTAAGGTATTCCACCTATGATAGGGAGCTGTATGCGATAGTTCAGGCATTACGTTATTGGAGGCATTATCTTCTACCACAAGAGTTTGTCCTATTTTCTGACCACGAAGCTTTTAGGTTCCTTAGTTCTCAGAAGAAATTGAACCCTAGGCACGGGAAATGGGTAGAGTTCATACAAGCTTATACGTTCGTACTGAAACATCGTGCCGGTACTGAAAATAGGGTTGCCGATGCATTGAGTCGTCGTTCCATGTTGTTGACTTTTGTGAGCACTGAGGTAGTAGGGTTTGATAGATTGAAAGAGGAGTATCCTACATGCCCTGATTTTGGTAACATCTATCGATCCCTTCAACAAGGACCATCTAGTAAGCATAGTGATTATACCCTTTTAGATGGATACCTTTTCAAAGGAAATCAGTTATGTATTCCCAAGACCTCTGTTAGGGAATTTCTGATCTGGGAAGTTCATGCTGGAGGCTTGTCAGGACATTTTGGTAGGAATAAGACCATCTTAGCAATAGAAGACCAATTCTTTTGGCCTGGTCTCAAAAGAAATGTGGCCCAGATTGTAGCTCAGTGCCATACCTGTGCTGTTTCAAAATAGCAAAGACAGAACACCGGTCTGTACACACCCTTACCTGTCCCTGATTGTCCATGGAAGGATATCAGCATGGATTTTATAGTAGGCCTCCCTAAGATGTCTAGGAAGCATGATTCTGTCTTTGTGGTTGTCGATCGTTTCTCCAAGATGGCTCACTTCATTACTTGTTCTCAAACTTTAGATACTTTGAAGGTGGCCAAGCTTTTTCTCGATCAGGTCATTAGGCTTCATGGTTTACCCAAAACCATTGTGTCCGATAGAGATGTCAAATTTACTAGCTATTTCTGGAAAACCCTCTGGCACATGTTCGGTACCAAGCTGAAATTCTCTACTGCCTATCATCCTCAAACCAATGGCCAGACAGAGGTAGTAAATCGAAGCTTAGGAAATCTGTTGAGATGTTTAGTTGGTGACAACCTGGGAAACTGGGATCTATTACTTCCTCATGCTGAATTTGCCTACAACAGCTCAGTTAATAGGTCTATTGGGAAAAGTCTGTTCGAAGTGGTCCATGGATACAGACCTAGGAAACCTTTAGACCTAGCTCCATTACCCACACATGCACGAGTGTCTAAGTCTGCTGAGTCATATGCACAGCATATTAGGGAATTGCATAAGGAGATTATCCAAAAGATCCAATCGAGCAATGAGCTCTATAAGCATATGACTAATTCACATAAACGGTTAAAAGAATTTAATGAAGGGGACTCCGTTATGATCAAATTTAAACCTGAAAGGTTTTCGCCGGGAACTATTAAGAAACTCCATGCCCGGGGAGCCGGACCTTTCAAAATAATAAAGAAAATTGGACATAATGCTTATGTATTAGAATTACCACCAAGTTATGGCATTAGTTCAACATTTAACGTTTCAGACTTAAAAGAATACAAAGAACCTGCATTGATACCTTGTGAGCTTTTTGGTCCTAATACTTCTTTTAAGAGTGAAGCCCCAAAAGAATGCCCACCACCGAGTGTTCCTGAGCGAAGGGAGAAAATTGAAAGGATCTTGGATGACTAGATCATTACCACTAGAAATAAGGGCTACCAACGTTATCTGGTTAGATGGCAAGGATGTCCTGATTCTAAAGACTCCTGGATCACCCGAGAGGACCTACAACAAATCGATACAGATGCATTAGAAGCTTATCAGGCTAATCCTTACTCGACAGGGTCGAGTTCCTCCCACCCCGGGAGAATTGATGTGGGCACTAGAATCAGGAAAAGACTCCAACCAATTCAGGTCAAGTCCAAGTCCTTGTCGTTGGAGTAGCAAAAGAGAAGTTCTGTAATTTTTCTTTTTTTTTAGTCCAAATAATCTTGTAGTTAATTTTGAGTCCATGTTGGGTCTGGTTTAATATCTTAGTTAACCCTGCAATTGAGAGTTGGGTCCAGTTAAATCAAGTCCAATCCATGAGTCCATGAAGCATCAAGACAAGAAGAAGCCACCTCATCAAGTGACCCCCACTTTATGCCCCATGTCAAGAGCTCCAAAGGACACCACCACCTCATCAAGTGGTCCCTACCTTGCACCACATGTCAAGCTTTGAAGGAGTTTCAAGCAACAAATGCCACCATATCCTCCAACTCCCCACATTTCAAGCAACAAATGCCACCATATCCTCCAACCCCCCCTTGTAATCCTCCTAATCCTATGGGTTTTCAAATTTTAAAAATGTTGTAAGGCTTCTATTTAAGCTATGGGATGCCCCATTAAAAAGGATGGTTAATGAATGAAGTTGGTATTTTTTCTTCTATATGTTTTTTCCTATGTGCCTATGTGGTAGCTTAGCCTTTCTCTTCCTCCACGCCAACCCTAATCTTTCCTTCTTCCATTCCCAACGCCAAAGACTTCCTCTTCTTTCATAACTTCAAACTAGCTCCAGCGTTCAAGGGTGAATCAAGAAGATCATCACAAGGCGACCAACCTACTCCACTTCAAGCATTCCACCATGACGCCAAGATGGATCTCCTTCAATGCCTCTTCCATCCTTCTTTCTTTTCTCTAGTTGATTGTTTGTTAAGTCACTCATCTTAGGGTTTCTTTGTTGCAGGGTTCTCTGGGATTTTGGCTTCAAGAGGAAGGTTTACTTGCCATAGATCCAGAAAACAGGAGGGGCCTTCAGTGGTATTATGTTCATGTCATCCGGGAGACCTCTTCAAGAGTGAATCTATTCTAATTGAAGGGCCAATGTCAGGTATGTCTAGTGTTGATTAAGTCTGCAATGTTAAATTAGACCTAGCTTGGCTTGCGTGGTTCTCTTCTGGTCCTATTCCTTTCTTATTCTGAGAGTCTCGATCACTAGGTTTATGTTAGATCCTTCGAGCTTCTTCACTAGATCTCTTTGATAGTTTATGTTGAGTTGTTTATATGCAAATAGGGAATTGCTTGGTTAATCATTTGCTAATCTCTATTAGGATTGCATAGTTTCATTTTACATTCTACACCACTTGTTCAAGGTGGGTCGTCCCAAAATGATGTTGTAGGCTAAAGGGGTTTGGACCATCATGAAATTGATAGGTAGTGTCTTTTATCATGGTTCAATCCCGAGGATTACAGACAAGACTATTTCTCCCTCGGCGTCAACCTGATTACCCCCAAAACCAGTAAGTGGTATAGGGGATCTCCGTAATTCATGTCTAGGCAAAGACATCTTAGAGAATGCATCATAGATCAAGACATTGGTCGAACTTTCATTATCAACTAAGATCCGTTGTACATCATAGTTGGCCACAACGGTCAAAATTATAGTGGGATCATCATGCGGGAATCGAACTCTTGCAAGGTCATCATCGGAGAAGAGGATAGCATTGTTGTCCTTGAGTCACTTTGGGGCTTTGTCTTCATCTCTTCTCTAGTTGGTAGGTCGGTGTATCATCCCCACTCCTCCATTGGTGGGCCTTTGATTTGGTAGCTCGGCCTCTTCAGGAAGTGGCTGGGGAACAGTAGCTTCTGACCGAGATCCTTGACGACCAAGGTACCACCCCAAATACCCTCTTTTGATGAGATCCTCTATCGCATCTCTCAGTTGGATGCATTCTTCGGTGTTGTGGCCCTGGTCCCTGTGGAATTGGCAGTATTTATTCCTATTCCTTGTGGAAGAGGGTGCCTTCATGGGATGTGGCCGTTGGAGATAGCCTTCTTTCTCTATCTCCATAAGGATCTTTTCACGAGGGAGGTTGAGGGGGGTGTAGGAGTCGAATCTACTGCCCGATGTTCAGGGCCTGGGAGGATTCCTTCAGCGATCGGCATACTTGTTGTTGTTGAAAGTTTGGGGACCTTGTCCCCGATTGGTTTTCTTTTTTGAAGGGGGCTTCCCTTCGATCAATCATCGATTCGCTGCCTGCTCTTCGGCATCAGCATATTTCTGAGCCCTTGAAAGTAGCTCAGCGTAGCTTTTAGGGAACTTCTTATCCAGGAAAAATGTGAGCATGGATGTGCGAAGCCCCTTCTTCAGTGCAGACATGGCCACATGCTTGTTAAGATCGGGGATCTCGAGTGTGGCCACATTAAACCTGGAGATGTAGTCTCGCAGGCTTTCACCTTCGTTCTGATGAAGGAGGAATAGTGTGTTCGTATTCCTGGGGGTCTTTCGACAAGTCCTGAAATGCAAGATAAATAATTTCTCTAACTCGGAAAAAGAGTCGATGGTACCTGGGCGTATGCTCGAGTACCACATCCGAGCAGCTTTCATTAAGGTAGCTGGAAATGCGAGGCAATGCATCGCATCGGAGGCTCCTTGGATCATCATATGGGCCTTGAAGCTGCTCAAATGATCGTAAGGATCGGACGTGCCATTGTAGTATTCCATCTGGGGGACCCTAAAATGCCGAGTAATAATCTCTGTCATGATACGGTCAGTGTAGGGAGGGCGCAGATCACATACTGCTGCATCGTTGTGACCCTGTTGCTCCCGGATCCTTGCCATTTCTGATTCGATGGCTTTAAACTTTCCATCATAATTGGGAAGGGCTTGCCTCGGCATCTCCTCTACAGGAGTAGAGTTTTCAGAAGAGGGTGGAGAGATTTTCCTAGGCCTTTTCCCTTTCTGTGGGGAATCAGCCGACCTAGGCATTCTTGAACTTCGGCCTTTAGGTGAGGGCCGAGGACGATGGGAAGGGTGTGCGGACCCCTCTCGAGGGGCTCTCTTCCTCCGGGATTGCAAGCTATGTCCGAAGGTAGCCGGTGGATTTCCCATCGGGAAGGCTCTGTTCTGGAAGTCCTGAACCATAGCCATGAGGTTAGTGACCTGGTTCAGGAGGGCTTCGAATTATTGCTATCCCACTACATGGTGGGGGGTGGAATTTCGTTCTCCGTCAGGGGTGCATCCCCTTGGGATGGAGCACGAGTTCGACTCGTGGAGGCAATCTAAGTCTTTCCTCTAGCCATCAGGAGTTTCTTACTTCCCCTTTGTCAAGGAGGGGAGCTTAACACGAACTCAGACCCCCCTTCCTAGCATGCCAATCTGTTGGTGTGAAGTCCCTTTTCGACCGGATGGAGCTTCTGGTCCGCAGGGGTCACTCCCGGGTTCACCTGCAAAACACGTCCTTGGTCGGAGTTGCTCCAGCGGGGGACACTCCGATGCCAATGTCAGAGACGGGCTCCAGCCATAGAATGGGGAAGAGAATTCGATGGAGAGTAGAAGGATTCTCTGGTTTTCAAGAGTATCTTATGCCCTTACCTCCAGTCTTCCCTCTTACCATTATTTAAAAAGGGCTATCCAGCTGGTGGTTCTGCCTTCCCCCCAGTGGTTATGATGGGGAGTCAAATCTCTTCCATAATTCATAATTGTGGGTTATTGTTGAACGGTTCTGGCCAGTCCGGAGTCGTTGTAGCTGGAGTTGTGTGCCATGATTATGTCTCGGAGATAGTCGGTAATAACTATTGGTAACCGTTGCTCATTGTGCTTGTAGAGATTTGAGACAGATCGTGGATCTGTCTTCAGACTTCCCTTTTTAGGGAGATTCCCGTAATCAGATCGGGAATATCTTCATCCTCGAATCTACCCGAGATGGATCGGAGATCCTGTCTTTAGCATAGATCGGGGACTTGATCTTTGTTGGGGGCCGGAGACTGTGCTGTGTCTTCGGGAGTTGGTGGGAGTCATTCCTCATATTAGGCTGAGGGTCAGTCTTCGAGGGCCGATGGGCTCGATCTTCGATGAAGGTCGAAGACGTAGTTCGAAGGCCTAGCCTTCGGATGCTGTAGGTCTGTGAGGAGCTTCGGCTCGCCCGTAGGTTGTTTGGTTTTTCTCGAACACTTGGGTCCGAAGTTGGTGGTTCAGAAAAAATGTCTTCGGCCGGTCCAAACCGACGGTCGGCTCGTGCTTCGGCCAACATATCCCAACACACTCTAATTTCTTTGTGTTTGAGATTGTGTTTGCTAGATTCCTTTATGATTGTTAAGTTACTTGCTTTTGTTGCATAATCTATCACAACACCAACACTAAAAGATTTTAAAGTGCACATACTTGAAAGTTTTTATTATCCCAATTCACCTCCCCCTTGGGAAGCCACCTGGGCAATACAGAGCTTATGTCAGACACAGAGGACGAGGCCATTGTGACATATCGAGACCGACTCAGACCAGACTCTCTGATCTTTGACCCATGTGGCCACGATCCCGACCTTCTAGAGATACTGGACCGATCGAGATTGGATCCTCTGATAATGAGGCTACTCCATAGCACTACTAGAAAAAAAGTTTTTTCCAAAAGAAAATTTCGTTGGAAAAAGTAATGAAAATCGTTGGAAAAAGTTTTCTTAACGGATTTTAAGTCCATTGGGAACCGTTGGTAAAAATCTTATGGGCAAAAAAAATGACAACATAGAAACCTTTAGGAAAAGTTCAGTTTTTATGATAGAAATTATCCTGTCAGAAAAAGTTGTATTTATGATGACAAGTTATCCATAGGAAAAAAATAAACTCTTTCGTCATGGATTTATTACCGTTAGGAATGATTGAAAGTTTTACCAACAAATATATATCTGTTGGCAAAATGTTTAAGTATCAACGCATATATAACTTTATTAGCAACGACTATAAATATACTCGGTGGGAAAGGCCATCGAAAAAAGTGTAGTTTTTTATGACGAGAATTTTTCTGTTGGAAAAAGCTGTATTTATGACGACAAGTTATCCATAAAAAAAAAATAAACTCTTTCTCCACAGACTTATTACCGTAAGGAATAATTAAAAGTTTTACCAACAAATATATATCCGTTGGCAAAAGATTTAAGAAATCATATATATCTATTATTATCAATGGCTATAAATATACTTGTTAGGATAGATATACTTCCACCATTGAAGTACTTTGCTGGAAACATTTTTTTCCTATTTTTGGTTTAACAAAAATATCTAAATTATAAATTTGCCTACCAATGCTACAAAATTTTCAAAATGAAACTCAAAACTTAATTAATCAAACCATAAGATTTAATCAAATTGCACAATTCATCCACCATAAATATATTATAAATTGTTCACATATATGTATCAACATAATTACATAGAGTCATATCTAACATAACTAGTAACCACCAAAAGACAGAAGCTAAATTCCAACAAAACAAAAAAAGCTTTGTTTCCATTGCTTCATATTTCAACCATGAAGATGCCCGCAACAATAAAGATGCTTCAACTTATTCCTTTGCTCTGCGCGATAATTCCACCTACATCCAAATCAAACAAACATGGAAGTTAACCTCAATTACATAATTCATGTAAATTAATATTTAAGATAACACTTTATGAAATTAAAAAACTCTTCAAATTTATCTCCTTGTATGACAAATTACTTGAAACCATGCAATACAACCAGTATATAAAGTATTAATAGGATCATATGTTTTATAGTGCTGTACTCTTAGAATTTAGATAAAAACTATTTATATGTCAAACTCATTAATGTAGAGAAACCACTTTACAATAATAAACATACCTAAAAAAAGAGCTTACTATTGTCCTTGCCCTCCCACTTGCTTTGCTACCAAATTCATTAATGTTGTAAGTTTTTCTTTCACATCTTGTAACTCATTTTCAGTATCTTGAGATTTTTCCTTCATGTCATGCAATTCTTTTTCAGTAGTTTCAAGCCATAATTCTGCAGTTTCAGCTCTTTTCTCGGTATGTTCAATTCTTATCTTAGCATTTTCTGCTCTTTTCATTGCCTCTTTAACTTTACGATTTGCATCTACAATCATAGTCTTTGATTCTTAAGCTTGAATAGATCTCAAAGTAGATTGATTTGGACCCATTCCTTCATAAAGAAGATGACCACGTTTATTTGGGCCAAAAATATACTTAAATATTTCTTCATCATCAAGAAAAATCTCTTCCTCATCACGCTTCTGTTTAAGTTCTTTCACTTCTACCTGCATTGAAATTTAAATTCTCAAGTGATTAACATTATTCACACTTCTTACTCAAACTAAGAACACATATGGTGAATACCTAATATAGTGAATACCCAAACTACTTGATAGACATGTTACTTTCTACAATTCTTATTTGTTTTATGAAGTACTAAAAGATCCACTTGCTAAAGAAAATATAGAATGACAAAAAATTTTAGTAATAAAACCATTTAATATTCTCAAACGCAATTCTCTTCTAATATATATGAACATTCACATACCATTTTTTCTTCAGCTGCAACATCAACTAAAGAACCATTCTTATGTGTACGGGTCTTTTCAAACATTTCCAACGTACTTGGTCGCATCCCATTTGCAGCCTGGGTCGTAATTAAAAAAATTAGTAAAAATAAAAGAATACACAACTATAAGGTCAGAATTATAAAAAAAAATTATATTATTTCTATTATTCATACCAGCCGTTGCTCAATTACACTGAAAGCAGTCCTACAAGTACAAGGAACCATATTGAGTTTTGATCTATTTTCTACATTTGTCTTGCTCATTTTCTGCAAGTAAATATTGATGAATTAGTTAAATTAATACTAGAAAGATACTTAAAACAATCATCTTTCAATTACTTCATGCTCATCATTTTCATACCTGAAAAGTTTCACTATTCCAATCACAACAAGCCATTCCCAATCATCCTTAGTGATTACCTCATCTAGTAAGTGCTTGAGTTTTCCTTGATCTTTATGTCGATTCTTATAAATTTCATACAACTCATTCCTATACACTCTATATTGATCACTAAGTTTCCTTATCACATATCTTGTCCTTCTTATAACTTTAGCCTTATCAAGTCCTTCCTCAAAGAGAATAAAATAATCCCACAAAAAGATAATACAATTTAGCAAATGTTAAGATTATTGATGTTCGAATTAAAAAATCGACAAAAATCTTACCATGATGCAGTTAATCATATTCTTTATTTTATTCTCAGGAATTTCACTCCATCCTTTAACTTTAAGGGGTGCAAAGGATTGATTTCTAACTATTGTAACACACCAACTTGCAAATTGAGCACGATTCTCTCCTGCAATTCTTCCCTTGTGATCCCACTCCACTATTTTCTTGGTCTTTGAATTTTTCAACTCATTGTTCAAAGTCCTCCCTCATCCTTTTTTTGTAGTATTCATCACTAAACCTGCAAAATCAGAAGCATAAAAAAAAAATTAAATAACCACTTCGAACAAAAAGAATTAAGAATATATATAAAATATAACATTTAAAGATACTTACTAAAGTTATCATTTTCACCTTCTTGCTCACAATCAACATTATCTCTAGTAGTAGGTGGAGGGCCTTGTTGGATGATAGCATTAACTTCTGTGCCTCTACTTTTAGTAATACATCTCCTTTTGTGATTACTAGCTTTAGCCATAATTATCTACATTTATACATTAAGTTAGTAAAACAACATACATATTCCACATGGTATTACAAACTTAATAAAGAAATAAGAACCATGTATCATCTAAACAATGTAGTTAATAAACATTGAAATAAATTTCATTAAAGGGAATTCATAAAAATGGCCAGTCCACAGTAGAAAAGAACAAAACCTAATAAAATTATGAAAATATATAACATGTAGTGCTTGCTAAATAAATAACTTATACAAAAGCTCATGCCATCATAGTTCTTCCTCCCCACTATCATTATCATCCTCATCACCATAATCATCTATTGATGTAGGAATTTTGCTTCTAGAGTGGCCATCATGATCTTCATCAAAATCATCTTTCATTGCAAATTTTTCAATATTTTCAACTATATCTAAATGAAGGTGGTGAAAAGGATATAGACTACCCATTTTTATGCTGATGCCATACTTGCACGCCATAAGTTTCATCAAATTTACAAAAGGTCAGAAAGAGAGATGCAATAAAAACCCAAATGTCCTTGATAATTAAGTTGCATGTGTATGCTTTCAGACATTTAATTAACATTAGATAATCGTTCATGCATAAAGATATATATATATATATATATATATATATATATATATATATATATATATATATATATATATATATATATATATATATATGTAGCCACTTAATCTAAACTAGCAAGCTAGATAGAGGCATGCATATATTGAATCCATATTATTTGGAAAACTTAAACAAGTATCATTTTACACTCTCCAAGATGATTTAGTGATCAGATGATAATAAATTAAGCAACATTAATTATTGTGGCATAACTCTGTCCAAATGATCAAATGCATATAATTAAGATATCCATAATCTCAAGCAACATGCATGATAAAAATATATCTTTAGCTGTTCCTAGACCTCTTCCAATGCCAGCCATTTTGAATGCTTCACCATTCGTGCATGTTCTTTGTGCTATCCAACTTAGATTTTGAATTAACACAATGGCAATGTAATGGATTCATGTCCAGTTATCTCATATGATAAAATCCTCCTCGGTCGGGTGGAACCGGAACCCCGGTGGCACTCCGAAGTTCGACGGCGATGGCGACGATCACGATCATGATCTCCCCCCTCTGTTTCTCTTTCCCTAAAATCATGATCGATCTCGGCCCCTCGCTCTATTTCTCTGAAACATTCCCTCTCTCTCTCTTTTGGACCACCGGCTCCACCTCCCACGGTGGACCCCTTGCAGCCCCGCCCGCCCCCACTGCCGACGGCAACCCCCCTGTTTCTCTCTTTTGGACCATTGGCCCCCGCTCCCCCGGAAGCCCCCACGCAGCCCCCCTCCCCCGGCAGCCCCCCTATGGCCCCGTCGCTCCACACTGCCGACCTCGAACCCCCTCTCCCGGTAGCCCCCTCGTGGCCTCACCCCTTCCCACTGTGGACCTCAACCCCCCAACACCCCCAGCGGCCCCCCACGTAGCCCCGTCCCTCCCCACTACCGACGTCGACGGCGGTTCTCAAGTCGAGTCCAAGAAGAAGGTCCCTTGTCATCACCTCCATCGACCGGCACCCACCCCTCGACACCGTGATGATCTTCCCTCACCATATCCATCAAAGAAATCAAAAAAAAAAAGCCTATCAACCAATGGTAACGAACTTACCTTCACTGCCGCCACCGACGATGATCTCCACTGCCTTCGCTGCTGCCACTGACGATGATCCCAACCACCTTCGCCACCACCGACGGGTTGCCGATCGACATCGTTTGAGGGCTGGAAATAGGGCAAAGCGGGACAACCAAAAGAAAAAAAAAACAAGAAAGGCTCGAATAATATATAGTTTAGTCGTGGGAGTTTAATTATGCACCGCGCCAAATGAAAAAACAAAAAAAACTGGCCCATTTCCTACGCTCAATCCAAGACAGTCTGTTGGAAATAAAATTATTTCCAATAATTATTTCATCCATAAAAAAATAATACATAGAACAAAATGAAAAAAAAAAATTGGCCCATTCCCTATGCTCAATCCAGACACCCATTGGGAATAAAATTATTCCCATGATTATCCCTCATCCATCTGAAAAAATTAGACATAGCACCAAACGAAAAAAAATTTGGCCCATTTCCTACGCCTAATCCAGACGGCCCATTGGGAATAAAATTATTCCTCATAATTGTCCATCATCCATTGAGAAAAATCATACATAGTGCCAAACAAAAAAAAATTTGGTCCATTCCCTATGCCCAATCCAAACCCTGTTGGGAATAAAATTATTTCCCATGATTATCCCTCATTCGTTAGAAAAAATCATACGTAAAAATATATTCCCAGCAAACAAAAGTATTTGTCGGAAAAAATACTTTTACCTACATATAATTTATTATCCGTGGGGAATAATTGTTGCAAATATCCTTTTTTTTAGTAGTGTAGGATAGTCTTTATGTTTAGATAGTTTACTTTTCAGCACTACTTGTATGCATCTATGTTTGTTTACTATCTTGTATCTATGCATGTATCAATGTATGAAATGTATAAAATTTGGATTTCAATGAATGAAAGTTTTTATATTAATGTTTTGTCTTTGAAAATTACCTCTTATGATTATTGCTCAATTTCTGTAATTATCATCTTTTTTCTCTCTAACCTTTTTTAATGATGACAAAAAGGGGAGAGATAAGTGAAAGATAAGTGAGAGATAAAAGAGAAAAGAATGAATTGTTATTGGTAAATGATAAAGGGAGAGAATTAAATGAAAAGTAGTTTGATATGAAAGAAAAAAATAAGAGTGAGAGTAAAAGAAAAGTAAAATTAGAGCAATGAGTGAGGGGGAGTAATCAGTTTGCTAAAATTTCTTGCAAAATCATTAAAATCAGTTTTTTAGTTTATGAAAACTCTTTAAAATTTAGTTTTTCGAATCACATTTTAAGGAGGAGTATCTATACTCTTCAATCTCTTGTTCAAAGATTTTTCTATTGATTACATTCATTATGTTTCAATGCTGAAATTCTTATTTTTAAAGTTTGTTTTAACTTTGATACACATTTAGAGTATCATGGCTCATGTAATTTTAGCTCTAATATTCCTTATAGTTCTAATTCAATTCAAATGAGCTTCTTGACTTAAACTTTTACCTTTTTTTTTACTCTAATACAAATTGCATTAAGCTTTATACTATTGAAAATTTTTAAGAGCTTATCATATGGAATATACTTAAAGGTTTTGTCATCATCAAAAAGGGAAAGATTGTTGACTCCATTATTGATTTTGATGATTAACAAAATACTTATATATGTTTGAGTACTAATAGTTTTTTGAAGTGTATATTTTTAATAGAAAAAGGTACTCATCAAATCAGCTAAATAGAAATACTTGTCAAAAGATTGAAGAAGCCCTTTCTATGGATGAAACATCAATGATTAATGGACTTAAGTATTTAAGACTTGCTTGAAAGGAATTAATGAGTTTAATTGAAAAAGGATTCAGCAGAGTTTCAGTCATTTTTGAAGAAGTTTCAGTAAGTGTTGACTCAAAGTATCGACTCAGTTCAAGCGCCGACTCATGATAGTGCAAGTGTCGACTCAAGCCGACACGTTGAAAGAAGTTTCAGATGGCATGTTTGAAGTATCAACTCACGCAGCTCAAGTGTCGACTCAAGGTATCGACTTAAGGTACGACTCAAGGATCGACTTAAAGCCTGAGATAGAATTTTACTAGAACATGTTGAAATCCAAGATTTGCCTCAAGTGTCGACTCATGGATGTCAAGTGTCGACTCATGTATCGACTCACCAGATGAAGTGTCGACTCACTTGAGATTTTCAGAGAGCTTCAATGCAAAATTTTGAATTAGGTGTCGACTCAAGGGATTTAAGTGTCGACCCTAAGTGTCGACTCAGCCTGAAATGTCGATACTTGGAGTTCTGAGAATAGTAATGGCTAGTTTTTCAAATGCAGAACTTGATCCTTTTAGCTCCCAACGGCTAGTTTCATGTCTCTAATAGTCATAAACCCTCTCTTAAGCCTTGGGATGGTATTTAAGTGATTCAAATTGAAGTGGAATCAATGGAGAAAGGATAGAGAATAAGAAAAAGAAAGAAAGCAAGTGCATTCACTCATACATTCATTGAGAGTAATTACTTCCAAGAAAAGAAGCCTTCAAGCATTCAAAGCAATCAAGAGCCTTCAAGTCCAATAACTTTTGAGCATTGATTGAGGCTTCATCGAATCGAAGACAAGCATCTTCATCAAGCTTCAAAGAGATAACAGCTTTTATTAGAAAGCTTTTCTTGTATTCTTTACTTCAATTCATACTTTGTTGTGAAGGTTTTTGGTGAGCCTAAGAACAAAACCAAGGAGGTTTTTGGTTAGTCTAGTTGAAAACCAAGGAGGTTTTTGGTTAGTCTAGTTAAAAACTAAGGAGGTTTTTGGTTAGCCTTTGAAAATCAAGAGATTTCTTTTGGTGAGCCTTGTGAAAACTAAAAGAGGTTTAATTAGTGAGCCCAGAAAACTAATCAGCTGTAATCATGTGTGATTATAGTGAATTCCCAAGTGGACCTTGGGTAGTGGATGTAGGTGCCTTGGAGAGCATCGAACCACTATACTTGCCTTGTGTTTGTGGTTGATTATTTCCTCTCTATTTGCTCTTACTTTCATTGCATTTAAATTTTCGCTGTACACTCTTTAAGAGCACACTACACTTGCATCTCTCTAGCACTTGTTCTGTTTATTGATTTGGCACACTTGCAAATAATTTTTAGAAACCCAATTCACCCCCCCTCTTGGGTTGCTTACTGGGTAACATAAGTATGATCAATTAGATGAGAAGACATTAAGTGGGAGGATTTACATTTTGATCCCTAAGTCCAAGTTGATGAAGGATGAGTTGGAATCATATTGATTAATTGACATGCTAGGCATGGACTAGTTGATATAAAGATTAAGGTTGTCATCAGTGAAAGTAAGGATTCCTAACATAGATCATCTATTTATATAAAAACTATTTTGTGCATCGATGATTTTGCTCTATGTATTTTGATGGTTGCATGTTATATACTTATTTGTTAAGTATATATGGTTTTATATGAATTATATTCCATATATTATTGATCTTGGTTAGATAAGTTATGGTATTCATGTATATTCAATTTTGTAAAAGAATATATTTCTAGTTTAAAATTTCTTAACAAGCATGAAATGGGTTTTATGATTGCATGATTGGTTATGGTACTATGGACTAGCCATATAACTGATATCTTGTTATAGGCTAGAAATGTAGTACTATTGATGCCCTACCATTGACCAGAAATATTGTTGTAGTAGTTGGTGTGGGCACTAGGCCTCTGATTAGGGTTTCAATTTTTGGGTCCTGTAATAAGGCTTCAAGCCTATACATTATAATTTTTAGTCATGAAGTTAGTCTTAATTATTTTTGTTTAGTCATGTACATTGACCAATTGGGTCAAGTTGTGTCCTGTATTGAGTCCAGTCCTGTAATGATTCCAGTCCGACTCTGTTTTAAGATTGGGCCCAAGTCGGAGTGGTCTTCGAGTCTAGTCCAATTTGTAATGGGTCAAGTCATCTCCCAAGCCATGAAGGATGCCACTTGGCGCCACCTCATCTATCCCATGTGGTGCCACATCACCTTGACATGTGGATGGCCAAGGGAAGAAGGGAATGCTAGAATTTATAGGTGCCATTCCTTGATTCTTTCCTCCCTTCCCTCCCCCTATCAAGCCTCTTTCCAAAGGAGCTATGGGCAGCCAAGGAAGGTCAATGGGCAATGAAGGCATGATCCTTGTTTCAAGCCCCATATCAAGACTTCTTTCCAAAGTGCTTGGTTGGCTATGGAAGAAAATCATTGACCCTCAAATCAAGAAGACAACTCCCTTGTTTCAAGCCCCATATCAAGCCATCTTCCTAAAGTGCTTGGTCGGCTATGGAAGAAAATCATTGACCCTCAAATCAAGGAGACAACTCCCATCTTTCAAGCCTTAAATCAAGCCACAAAACCTTGGAAGAAAAAATTTGAATTTAGGCACCCTCTTAATGAAGCTTTGTATTTTTGAAATATGAATGGGTTTTAAGGTGCCTATATAAAGGGCCTTACCCCTCCCTTGTAATGTTTAATGATGATGAATGAAAAGACAAGATTTGAGAGCCATTCTCTTTGTTAGTTGCCTTCGTTCCTTAAGAACGTCGATCTCCGAGAGGGAGCGCCTTCGCTTTTGGGCATCGAGAGGTGTGAGGCCTCGAGTTATTATGTCTTCCATAAATCCATCCTCCAACTTCGAGTTTGGAGTCCATCGGGATCATCCAACTGGGCGCCCAGCAAGAAGAACTCCATCCACCACCAATATCAACTCTCATTCCTTCATCTCTTGCTTTTTTTTTATGAAATCCTAACTCTTCTCTTGAATGCTCGCAGGTCATCCAGGTGCCATGAATACGGAGTCGATTTTCCTTGCCTTCGGAACCTTCGAATAGGAGGCCGGCGCATCCGCTGGGGTTGAAGGCTCGATCATCTAGGCCGTATCCACGAGAGCGAGCGAACTCGGTATCAGGCGCTTCAGAACTTTAAGGTTTGCAACACTAGACTCCTAAGTTGATATTGATTTGAGAGCTAAGTCCTATAGGATTTTTCAATCCCGGGGCCCTCTTTTTTATCCTTTCTTAGGGGCTAATTTACGTGCTAGTAGTTCTTATCATTGTCAAATCCCTAGATCTACATTTGCTTGTCTTCGGGAATCCATAACCTATTTTAAAAAATCTAAAAATCATAAAAAAATAAATCACCTGCATCATTTCATCCTGGCATCTAGTTAGTCCCACATCATGTTTGGTATCAGAGTATGGTTAGGACTTAGCACTTCTTAAGTACTTGGATTAGGTGCTTCACCAGGCCATCCGGTCTTAGGAGAAAAGTAAGGTTTCAAGACCCTCTCCTCCCATTCCACGGGGATCTCCTAAGGCATGTAGGGGTGCCACTGTGATAGGCCTTTGAAGGGGAACACAAGAAAAAAAGTTTTTTAGAAAAACCAAAAGAAGATTTTTGCATCATTAGACCTCATCTTCTTTTAATTTCTGCATTTTTTCCTTTCCATATATGGTCTGTTATTTTAGGAGTTGCTTTTTGTAAGAATCTCTAAATCTTCTGATTTTTATTTTGTTAGATCACAAATAATTAAAAGTATTTTTGATAATTTTCTTAGATTTTATTGCAGCCTATAGAATTTTTACAAGCCAGAATACTACCTGAGAGCAAAATCTATTATGTGATTTTTCAGCAAGTGCATCCTTTCATGTTTTCATTTTTCAATTAGTTTAATTTTGCATTTAGTGTCATCTCTTATCATTTTCATCATTTTGTTTTTGCTATCATACATCAAAAATCCAAAAACATAAATTAGATCTATTTCATTAGATCATTTGTATGCCATCATTTTCCATAAATCATCTTAAGGGCATCAATTTGACATAGGGTCAGGATTTCATTACCTGTCCCTAGCCCAAAAATCATCAATCTGCATCACGAACCCAACCCCTAAGTAAAACAGTGTAGACACATAACTTGCTCTAGTAAGCTAGGGACACTCATGAAGTCAGGTTGAATCAAGTGTCAAGCCAATTTAGACAACTTATTTGTCTATGCTTGAGTATTTGGTGTCTAGGCAAGTGGTTCAGGGACAAGAACCCGAAGGAAGGTGGGTTGGTTCGCTTACCTGGCCAATCTCAAATTGGTGTCTAAGGCAAGCAAAGAGAAACCTCCACCAACCTTACACTTAACTGGCCAGGTGCCAAGTTACTACCACCAAGATTGTCTTCTTGACCTAACATTTGGTTTGATCTTTTAAGTCTAGCAAACCCATAACATCTTTCGTTGTGTGTTACATGTTGTCTAGATCAGGAGACCACTATCGCCCCCATCATTCCCAATCAAGTGAATCCATGGAGAACGATCGCAAGGATAAATTAAAGGTCATCTTTGAACATATAGCTAAGATGAACAATAAGCTTGATAAGTTTGATCAAAGTTTAACAAGACTAGAAACTCGGGTTAGGACCTAGAAGCCTCATACTAAACTGGAGTTTAAATCACTTCCCCATCCTAGGAGTTTCCCTCAACGTGATCCCTCCTTAGAGGCCGAGTCCAGAAGATTCCCACATCAAGGGAGCAAGATGTGGCCGAATACATTACAAAGTTTGATGAGTATGTCATGCGATATAATGTCAATGAATCAGAATCTGTAACCCTGTCTAGGTTTAGGGCTAGCCTACATCCTGATCTTCAAAGGGAGCTTTATTTTAGAGAGGTCAATAATTTAGAGCAGGCTTACCAAACTGCAAGGTATTGTGAGCGTTTCCAAAGGGCACCCACCTATTGTAGACCTGAACCCTTTAGGAACCATAGCCAAGTTCTAGGATCTAGCCAAGGGTATGGTCAAGTCTACCCGAGTCGACTTAGTCCAAACCGACCTGACATGAGTCGACCCACCCCTGCTACCCCATGTGTTCACTAGGGTAACATTAAAGAGGGGGAGTATATTGCTGACCTGGGATTGGTTGACCCAGAGAACACCCAAGCAGAAGCTACGTTGGAAGGACCCTTAGAAAATCTTGAACCCACCAGTGAGCCTGAAGTAGAAGTATATGAAGCTGAAGCACACTTAGTGGATGACTATGAAGAACAGTTAGAGGGAGAGAGCTATGATACTGATACTATAATGACTTTACCTGAGGAGACTCTTGAAGAGAGTCCAATTATCAAGCCTAATCCTAAAATCCAAGAGGAAATTATTGAGGATATGGTCTTTTTAGTTTGGTACCCTCAGGAGGTTCTCATCCCTTCAATTCCAATTCAAGATCTCTTCCCTGAAATTGTTGACTCATCCTTCCATAGCATGGACCTTTTCTTGTCCAAAGATATATATCAATGTCCAAATTTTAAGATCACCCTGAATAACCAAGGTCTGTTTCAAGATTACCATAGTTTGCCCCAAGACTCTGATTCCTATTTCCTACCCTTCCCTGAGTCTTCTCATATTTCTAGAGCCATAGGGTTACATTTCGTAGAGATTACCAGGTTGCATGAACCCTTAGAGACAATCCCATTTGCTACCTACTTTTGGTATACTTTATGGCATCTGCTAGGGATTCATGGTAATTTTTCTTGTGCATACCAGACCAGGGTCAAACCTAAAGAGTCAATAATCTATTAGGTTTAGGCCCTAGAGAGTCCAATAAAATTCTGCTCTATAGGAATGTTTGGTTGAGTCTGCATTTTGCATCATGTTAGGATTCTGTATTAAGTACTAATTTTAAAATAATTTGGCTGATTCCCAAAAGAGAACTAAAGAGTTTGATCAAATGGATTTTGTAATGATTAAGCTTAGGCCTGAATAGTTTTCACCAGGAACCGTTAAGAAACTTCATGCTCATGGAGCTAGCCCCTTTAGAGTGATAAGGAGAGTTGGCCCTAATGCCTATGTGCTTGAGCTACCCCCAAATTATGGCATTAGCTCGACTTTCAATATCCCAGACTTGGTAGAGTATAGGGAACTAGCAAACATACCCAGTGAGCCATTTGAGCCTAACCTTTCATTTGAGAGCGAACCCGACCCAGAGTGTCCACCTCCAATTTTACCTGAGAGAGGAGAGCGGATCGAGCGTGTCCTGGATGATCAAGCTATGACCACCCAGGGAAAAGGCTTTCAGCGTTACTTGGTCTGATTGCAAGGCCGACCATAGTTCGATGATTCGTAAGATACCCGTGAGGACTTGCAGCACCTCGACCTCGACCTTCTAAAAAAACATCAAAGTCAAATCAACCCTTACTCGACAGGGTCGAGTTCTTTCAACCCCAGGAGAATTGGTGTGGGCACCAGACCTCTGATTAGGGTTTCAATTTTTGGATCCTGTATTAAGGCTTCAAGCCTATGCATTGTAATTTTTAGTCATGAAGTTAGTCTCAATTATTTTTGTTTAGTCCTGTACATTGACCAATTGGATCAAGTTGTGTCCTGTATTGAGTCCAGTCCTGTAATGATTCTAGTCCGAGTCTGTTTGAAGATTGGGCCCAAGCCAGAGTGGTCTTCGAGTCTTGTCCAAATTGTAATGGGTCAAGCCATCTCCCAAGCCATGAAGGATGCCACTTGGCGCCACCTCATCTATCCCATGTGGCACCCATCACCTTGACATGTGGACGACCAAGACAAGAAGGGAATGCTAGAATTTATGGGTGCCATTCCTTTATTCTTTCTTCCCTTCCCTCCCTCTATCAAGCCTCTTTCCAAAGGAGCTATGGGCAGCCAAGGAAGGTCAATGGGCAATGAAGGCATGATCCTTGTTTCAAGCCCCATATCAAGACTTCTTCACAAAGTGCTTGGTTGGCTATGGAAGAAAATCATTGACCCTCAAATCAAGAAGACAACTCCCTTGTTTCAAGCTCCATATCAAGCCATCTTCCTAAAGTGCTTGGTTGGCTATGGAAGAAAATCATTGACCCTCAAATCAAGGAGACAACTCCCATCTTTCAAGCCCCAAATCAAGACACAAAACCTTGGAAGAAGATATTTGAATTTGGGCACTCTCTTCATGAAGCTTTGTATATTTGAAATTTGAATGGGTTTTAAGATGCCTATATAAAGGGCCTTACCCCTCCCTTGTAATGTTTAATGATGATGAATGAAAAGACAAGATTTGAGAGCCATTCTCTTTGTTAGTTGCCTTCATTCCTTAAGAACATCGATCTCCGTGAGGAAGCGCCTTTGCCTTCGGGCATCGAGAGGTGTGAGGTCTCGAGTTACTATGTCTTCTGCAAATCCATCCTCCAACTTCGAGTTCGAAGTCCATCGGGATCATCCAACCAGGCGCCTAGCAAGAAGAACTCCATCCACCACCAACATCAACTCTCATTCCTTCATCTCTTGCTTTCTTTTTGTGAAATCCTAACTCTTCTCTTGAATGCTTGCAAGTCCTCCAGGTACCACGAATACAGAGTCGATTTTCCTTGCCTTTGGGACCTTCGGACAGGAGGCCGGCGCATCCACGGGGGTTGAAGGCTTGATCATCCAGGCCGCATCCATAAGAGCGAGCAAACTCGGCATCAGGCACTTCAGAACTTTAAGGTTTGCAACCCTAGACTCCTAAGTTGATATTGATTTGAGAGCTAAGTTCTACGGGGTTTCTCAATCCCGGGGTCCTCTTTTTTATCCTTGCTTAGGGGCTAATTTTCGTGCTAGTAGTTCTTATCATTATCGAATCCCTAGATTTACTTTTGCTTGTCTTCGGGAATCCATAACCTATTTTAAAAAACCTAAAAATCAAAAAGAAATAAATCACCTGCATCATTTCATCCTGACATCTAGTTAGTCCCGCATCAGTAGTCCTCTATAAAGTAGTACTATTGATACCTTACTATAGGCCAGAAACATGGTTGTGGTAGCTAGAGCAGAGAACCTTTACATAATCAAACCTTGATATGTGATGATATGATGATTATATGATATGAGTTTTTCATTACATGACATGTATTGTTATGCATGACCATAGTATGTTATGGTATGTAAATTATTTAAAGATTTCATGTTACTTTCTTATCTATTATTATTATGATAGTGTGGATGTGCAGAAATTCTTACTAGGTTATAAAACTTACAACCCTCTCTATTCATTTTTCTTAGAGTTACAAGTAAGGTATTTGGCTATGGTTGGACTATAATTGAAAGAATTAATTAGATAGAGCATTATCAATACAATCAGATGATCGTGTTTTGAGAAATATATGAGGTTTGGTATTTGCTAATGTAGAATATTTATTATGAATCAAAATCAAATATGTACTCAAAAATTTAAGATTTTAATAAATTTTAAGGCCTTGCATATTTTTTAGGATCTTGTCCTAGGCAGTGTGTGGTTGTTGTATGGCCAAATTGATTGCTAGATTCGAGGTGTGACATGGTCAATGTTGAATTATATGAAAAATAAATAGAACACTTGTTTGCCTACTCTTCTTCAAGAATCTAAGATATGAATTCCCCATTAGCTAGCTCATTAGCTTCTTCATTATAGACCTTGTTAAGTTGGGTCTAGTTTTGAATGGCATATGATAGGTGGGCCAAGTCACCTGGAGAAATTGTTATATTAGTAATGACAACCACTCTTTTCCTTGTGGTTATTTTATTCTATGTGACAGGGGTTACTTGATTGTTCAGTTTTTTTAATGTCTTATTAGAATAATAAATTTCCATCTATTTCATGAAATATTTGTTCCAGCAAAGTTATTTTGCATATGCTTTCTAGACACTATATGATGGGAGACGAATTTGATGAAATGGGTGTGTAGAGATGTGAGCTACTTACCTAGTAACAACATACTAGCATTAGAACTCCAGATATGGCCGGATTCATGGGTGGAAGGGATGAAGAATTTCGAGCTAGGAACTAGGTGAGCAGAAAATCTGACACCCTTGTGAAAGCTTCCTTTCAAAAAAATAAAAGAGAGGATCTAAGGGCATAGAAACCCTCAAACTAGGATAAGCAACCTTTAAGAACCTTAGATCTAAGGATCAAGAGGGTCTTTTCCCAACAATGAAAAGAAATCAAAGCTCAAGTGGAAGGAAATCACTCACCACTCAAAAATTGAAGGCTAGAGACAAGATCTACACTCCCTTCTTGGATTTAACATTGGAGCTTTGATCCATGGCATGGAGCCTTCATCATCATCTTCAAATCACCAAGAAAAACCTACAAAGAGTCAAGGTAAGGTCGAAATTCAAAGAAATTAATGGAAAAATGAAGGAATCAACAAGAGAAGTGAAGAGAGTTGCTGGAATTTTTGGGCAGCACTTCCTCTTCTTCTTGGACTATTTGGATCTTATATATAAGAACTTGGAAATAGAACTATGGCTCTTCAAACTCAAAGCACTCACTCCAATTTAAGATCAAACTCAACACTTCAACTCAAACTCAAAGGAAACACTCAAAATTCTAGGAAGAACTCAAGAGAACTTGGCAAGATGGAAGAGAACTCAAACAAGAAAATTTTCATTCACTTAAATCATTCAATGATTACAAGAGGGGGGCCTTGGTTCCTATTTATAGGCCAAGGGCAGCTCCTTTGGGCAGCAAGAAAGAGGATTAAGGGACCAACTAATTCAAGTTTAGTTGATAGCTAATTACAGGATTAGTTCTTAGCAACTAATCCTAACAAGAGAATTCTAGAAACTCCATGTGACACCATTTCCTTGCAACACTTGTCTTCATCTCATCCTTCCACATGTCCTTTAAGGTTTGGTCTTCAATTAGGCTTCAAGGTAGAGGATTTCTTCATAGCTTGGTCTGCCCATGGGCTTGGAAAAGGAGTCTTCACTTGATTTTGCCTTCAAAGAATTAAGAGTCTTCAAGAGATGCTTCATAAATTTATGGAAACCTGAAAAAAGAGAAAATTGAACTACAATCAAAGATTATTAGTTTGTAATTTTTTTCTCTTGCCAATGTTCTCATTACTATATTTGTTTCTTTGGTGGTTCTAGTTACTAACATAAGCCAAAAGAGTCCAAAAGAGTTTCGATAAGTTTACTTATTCTACCTAATGATAAATTTATTAATTATCAATATATTTTAAAGAAACTAAGTTAATATATTTTTAATGCTTTTAGGAAGAATATTATACCATTCTCACTGTTAAGTATGGTTCAGATATCTCATCTCAACTCAAGTTTGATTTAAATGCATGGTCTAAGCAACTAGGGGGCCAAATAAGGGAAGATGTTATGGGTTTGAGCCTAGAAAAGATCCTAAGCAGTTATTGAGATCTTGTAGTAGTTCTATTCACCAATATTAGAATATCCTTTTTCTTCATTAAGCACTATATTAAGAAGCAAATTTAATACTTATGAGAGGAGATATGTCAGGAGATATAGCATGTGATATGCTAGGAGGTACAGTAAGAGATGGTTCAAATGAAGGAAGAGATGACGGAAGCGATTCATGCTATGATATCGAAAGTCAATCAACCACATGTTTCTCAACTTGATCAAGGTCGTCCAGATGTATGATAACTTATTTAAAATTCTAGACTGTTTTATTAAGAGACTTTTAATGAAATTTGATGTAATATTTTGAGACTATGAGATAATAATTTTTATCATAATGTTTATTATTTTTTAAGAAAAATATCATATCATGAATGAATGAAATTATTATGAATTAGTATTTACTTTATATTTTTTATGAATTAGTTTATAGCATATATTAGGGATAATAGAGTATTTTTTAAAAAAAAAATGGTGAAATTTTGATGGAATTTGTGAAAGAATTTTGTTATGAATTTGTGATAGAAATTTTGATGAAATAATCCATCACAAATCTGTCACAAAATTTCATCACTGATCTATCATAAATCAATCATAAAATGTCATCACTAATCCATCACAAATTCATCTCAAGTTATGATATATTTTGTTCTGGATATTGATTACTATTTATGATGAAATTTGTGACAATTTTTTAATACAAATATGTCATAATATTCTATCACAAATCCATTACAAATTTTTCCCAATTTGTGATGAGTTTTTTTTTTAGACTTTGATTACTATTTATGATGGAATTAGTGATGAAAATTCTCATCATACAGTTTTGTGACAAAAATTTTTGTCATAATTTTTTTTTGTAACTAGGGCTTCAACAATGGATTTTTCTATCACAAAATCCATCACAAAAACTAACAATGATAGATTCTTAAGCTCTAGTGATGGAAAAATTAATCTATCATTGAAAGCTTGTTTTCTTGTAATGGAGTGCCAACATGACCTTAGAGAGCTGACCCTCAAAGTGGAGGTTGAGAGCTCAGGGACCATAGTCTTCTCATCTTGATGTTACTGCCATTCAAGAGGATATGGATAAAATGATGGACAAATATGTGATAAATGAAGCTATTGGGATTGGAGAGATTCATCAGGGGATTCGAAGAATCAAGCCAAAGATCGAGACCTTGCTTCTTAGACTTCTTCTAGTTCATTCTTTAGTTAGCCCCTGAGATGACAGTCTCAATCGATATCTACTAGACCCCCATTTAGCTCTATAGTGCAACTTGGCACTGGTTTTCCACCTACCTCTTCAGGACTTGCTTCGAGGACCCATAATACCAAGGGTGCCTCATCTTCTTCAACTACTTCTACTTCCATTATAGAGTTTCCAGACTTCTACTAGGATATCTGAGCTTATTAGGTCTATGTTTTAGGATTCATAATATTGTTGTCTCCAATATCATGTTTACTTTTGTACTGTACTAAATATTTTGTGTTGATTTTGATGTTATTCTATGTACTGTTTTATATATTAAAGTCACTTTCTAGTACTATGTATTGATGAATTATGAATTAAATGAATTATGACATTTGACTTCTTTAATGTGTTTCTACAATGTTCTGTAATTTTTACTCTATTTGTTGATGACAAAAAGGGGAGCAAGATATGATATTAAAAAGATATACAAGATTCAAAAGATATATGAAAAAGGGGAGAGAAAGGCATGAGATTAGAAAGAAAAAGCGGGAGAAGATATGTGAGATTATTTTTTTTTAAAAGTAATAGAGAAAGTGGTATCAATGATATATAAAATTCAAAAATTAAGCTCTGATATGTAAGCGACTAAGCTTTGATGTACAAGAAAGAAAGGAATAACATTGAGAAAGTTAAAAGAGCTTGAGATGAAAAGAAAGATCAAATTGAGGGAGAGCTTTATTTAAAATTCTTTCTAATATAGCTCTAATACATTCTTCCTTTCAGCTCTGATACATCTTTTGGCAATTCTGATACATTTCTTTTAGCTCTGATACATTCCTTTATGAGCTTTGATACAAACTCGTTCTGCTATGATATGTGCAAAAATTTAGAACTTTGATACACATATACATATATTTACAACTTTGATACATTTATAGATTCTAATACATTTTATAAGCTTTGATATTCACACGAGCTCTTGTACATATACATACTTTACATCGATACCCAATGAATAGTCCAATTTTGCTTTGATATATTGTATATGCTCTGACACATGATAAATACTTTAATACAATTACTATAAAGTTTTTTAATTCTATGCCCAGTATTTTGTCATCATTAAAAGGAAGAGATTATTGATCCCATGAATGATTTTAATGATTACAGAACATTGGAGTATGAAGAATATACTAATATCCTTCAATTTATTTAAAATATTTTTGTAGAGAGCATACATTTCTAAGGAATGTTTTTGTAAAGAGCATATATTTCTAAAGAATGATTCATAGCCATTGGGATGTTTAGTGAGCTCATATGAATCATTAGAAGTTTTTATAAACTATTAGAAGGTTTTGAGATCTCAATTGAATGCTATTTGATGAGAAAGAAAAGTTACAATCCATGTTTGAAATGAAGAGTCAATCCACAAAAGTTAGAGCCGACTCTAGCACAATCTAGAAATGGCACAAAGGACTGGCATGCAGATGAGCCAACTCATATGAAAGGTGAGCATACTCTCTCAATGAAAATAGAGGAGAGATTTTATGTCTCAAGCGAGTGAGCTGATTCCTATGAGCAAGAGCCAACTCTCTCAGAAAAAATAAAAGGCTAAATTTTTAGAACACTCAAACGAGCCAACTCCTGGACGGCGAGTCGACTCTCTTAGTGATACAAAAAAATAGTTTTTGCAGAATCGATAGAAGAGATGACTTGTAAAGTAGAAGAGCTGACACCTTCAGCAATATAGAAACCTGATTTTTTGAATTTTTTCAGGTGAGCCGACTCCTGATCAAGCTAGTCAACTCATGGCCCTCTAACAGCACTTTAATAACTAGTTCTTTAGACTTCCAGATTTTGAGGAAAAGATAATCTAATAGCTATTTTTTAGTTTCTAATAACTAAATGAGCCTCTAAATCAATGTAAATTCATGAAAAGAGGTATAAAAATAAGTATGAAGCTCAAAAATCAATATATCATTGAACTACAAGAGAATATTCAAAAAATGATAGAGCATTGATTGAAAATTTAAGAGATTTCAACTACTTCCCAACCAACTCTCTTAAAGTAATTATTGAGCAACTAGAAGAGCATTGAAGAGCAATCATTGAAGTATTTAAACAACTTCAAGTCAAGCTTCAACAGTAGCAACCCACTCTTTTGAAAGTTTATTTTTTATTCATTTTTTTATTTATATTTTTGTGTTACAAGTTTCAGGGGATCTGAAACTTGGGATTGTTTATTTTGGTTTTGATTGCTTGGCCTATAAAAGCCTGTTGGATTTGTTTATGAGCATATATCAAAACAAATATGTATTGGGTTTTAGCTTGTAAGCCTGAAAAAATAATTTGACTATATTTTTGAGGGAATATAGTATAAATTCCAAGTAGACCTTGAGGAGTGAATGTAGGTGCTAGAATTGTTCCAAACCACTCCAAATCCTTTGTGTTTATGTGTGTGGATTTATTCTCTACTCTTGCATTTAGCTTAACTCACATTAACACTTGGCTCACTGACTTAAGATTTTTCAAAGTACATATATTTGTTGAGATTTTTTTTGAAAATCCAATTTACCCCTTCTTGGATTGTCGGTCTAGACAACACATTATAAACTGACTTCCATCATGGTTACAAAGGAAATATAGTGGCTTTGCATATAAGATTTTAAACCATGATAAAGTGTAAAACACCTCTTCAACATCCTGAATATATAGTACATGCATCAAGCTAAGATAGCTTATATCATATTGATCTAAGGAATTGTTAACTTCGATCTTGATTTTGATGAATAACAAAATTTTTGAATATATGTTGTTGGCGTAGAGTCCCTATTCCGACTAGACGGAGCTACTGGATGGCAGGCCCGCTCCCTGGTTCACCTGCAAAACAAATTCCTGGCCGGAGTTGCTCCAGCGGGGGACACTCCGATGCCTAAGTCAGAGATAGGCTCCAGCCACAGAATGGAAAAGATTCTGAGGAAGATAAATGGAGAAGGAAAGACTCTCAGATTTTCAAAAGTATCTTGTGCCTTACCTGGAGCGTCCCCTCTTACCGTTATTTATAATGAGTTGTCCGACTTGTGGTTCCGTTCTCCCTTTGGCGGTTATGATAGGGGAGTTAATTCCTTCCCCTCAATTAGCAATCATGGACAGTTACTAAATGGTTCCTGCCAGATCGGAGGCATTGCTGCTGGAGTTACATGTCACGATTGTGCTCTGGAGGTAGTCGATGATAACCTTTATTTGTCGTGTTCATGGAGATCTGAGACAGGTCGAGGATCCATCTTCAGGCTTTCCTCTTAAAAAATATCTGTAGTCAAATTGGAGGAATGTCTTTGTCTTCGGACTCTTTCAAGATAGATCGGAGATCATATTTCGGCGTGGGTCAAAGACTCAGCCTTCGTCATAGGTCGAAGACTGCATCTTCAGTGTAGGCCAAAAGTTATGTCTTCGGCCTCGACCGATCCATTAGCCATTTGGTTTCCTCTGGTCGCTGTGGTTTAAAGCACATGATTTGGGAGAAATGTCTTCAGCCGGTCGAACCGGTGGTTGGTTTGTGCTTAAATTGACATATCCCAATAGTTACCCCCTACTCTCAGTTTTCGAAGTGGCAATTTGCCTCGAAGAGTGAGAGTATCACTAGTTTGTCATTTTCTCCTGGGGAATGGTGCAGAAGATGATTATGAAATGCCTGATTGGACCGTCTGCCATAACTGCCGACTGATTTGAGGATCAGGTGCCGGACAGCTGTCATCCCATGATTGGGATGTTTAAAAAGAGCGGGCGGATCAGGGACTGTCTCTCCTTTTTCAATTGTGCGATAGTTCAACTGATCTTCTGGTTGGAATTAGAGTAGCAGTCATGGCCTCTTCCTGTCCCTCGGATAAGAAGTGCACTCCACCTTAGCCATTGATTTGTGCAGATTATGACCTTTGATCCATCCCGCTTCAAATTAGTTTAGGGCTGTTTTGGGATTGCGCATCCATCTTAAGCGTTCGTGGTAGATTTGGGGAGATGGTTATGTTTATCGAGATGTCGCCTTGGAGCCTCCTTGTCCTTTAGGAGAAGGAGAAAAGTCTGGCTGAGGAAGATTCTTCAACCTTGCATACTTTCTATTTTGGCCCAACTTTCCTTGGTCTTGGCCATCAGTCGCTTCAGAAGGTAGAATCTTCCTTTTGTTTCTTTGCTTCATTCTTTTGTCATGGCTGAGACCATAGGAAGTCAAGAGAAAATAGTTGGGCCCTCTAGGGCTGAGGATGTAGTGAGTCCGGAGTTAGTTCCCAGCTCTATCTCACCAGGAAGGGTCGCCTACCTTCGAGAACGTTATCACATTCCCGAAGGGTTTCCTTTATTACCTCCCATATCTGAAGAGCGGGTGAATAACCCTCCCGTCGAGTGCTTGGTCATATACGAAGACCATTTAAATATAGGTCTTCGATTTCCTCTGCATCCTTTTTTTATCAAGATTTTTCGCATGTACCAAATAGTGCCTGCGCAGTTGACTTCGAACAACATTCAAAATATTTGTGGGTTTTTGGTCTGATGCCACATAGCTAACATGAATCCCAGGACCAATTTGATTACTGCTCTTTTTGTTCTCAAGAGGGATTTCCACGGTCACGAATGGTGGGTGATCGGTCCTCGACCTAGTCTCAAGATCATCAAGGACATGCCCAGTGCCATCCATGGGTGGAAGCCCAACTTTGTTTTTGTATCATCTACTAAACCATGGGGTTTCAGTAGCGAGTGGAAGGAGCCAAATCTAGTTGCTAATGATGGGAAAAAGTTTTGGTGGCTGAGCAGTATGATTATGATTTACTGATTGGTTCGGAGGTTGTTCCCATCCGCGAACTGTTGCAGGAGAGGAATCTCCATCTCGTAGGGATTAGCGAGTTCCTTGCGCTAGGTATAAATGGTTGAAGTTTCTACCTCTTCTTCTTTTATCTTTTTCATAGTCCAGTTGATTCAGTGGGGTCTTTCTGTTTGCAGGCGGTGGAATGAAGCCTAACTTGGACTGGCTTCGCCAGTCCTCCAAGAAGAGGATAGCTCAGGCTCCCCCTTCAAGGTCGGAGGCCTAGAAGAAGGCTCGAGGGGATGACCCTGAAAGGAGTAGGAGCACCTCACTCTCTAAAGGAACCTCTAGGAGAGACGGGGTGTCGATGATGGAGGCTTCAATAGGGCCTCAACTAGTTGAATCTTTGCCGACGGCCACTTCTCTAGTTCAAATAAGGGAAAGTCCATTTTCGGTGGTCGATGTGCCACCGCCTTGCCCCCCTGTGACGGATAGGGGCAAGGCACGGCAAGCTAAGGAGGAGTCCATCCGGGAGGCTTCTCTAATTAGGAGCCATCCCATGGGCTCTTTGGAGCTTTCCCCCATCGGGGGTCTTTTGGTCCCCGCAGTGGCCAAGCGGGCACTGATGGATACTCTGCTGCCTCATGATTTGGCAGTTGTTTAAGGTCAAAGCTTGGCTAGGATATCTGATTCTGCCTATTCTGCCCTGCAACGGGTAGGATCCTTACCCTCCCCCTCTTGCCCGATGGGTTATCCAGCCTGTGATTGATCTTATACCTTGTTTTATTGGTGTAGCTGGTTTATGACATCACTTTCATGGAGGAGGGCCTGGGGAGCATCGATAGCCTCATTCATGGCCTGAAGGAGGAGCACCACTTGGCTAGGGCCGAAAAGGAGGTGGCCGAAGAACTAAAGCAATCCATGGAGAATCGACCTGCTCGCATGGATGCCAAAGTTCATTAGTGCGGGCACCAGACTCAGAAGAAGACTTCAGGGCTCCATCTGGATCTCTGATTGACCTTACCCAGAAAATTAGGATTTTCTGGTTTTGTAATAAGGGTTGACTTGGTCAATTCAATTTTAGTCTTGAGTCTGTATTTCCCTGCAATTTAAATTTTGTTGAGTCATGTTGACTCAGTACAAGTCCTAGTAGTGGTCTAGGTCTTCTCCAGGTTGATGCCACTTTTTTTTTCAGTCAAGTCAAGGTCCAGGGTGCCACATTTTTTCTCCCAGGCCCAAGCAAGTGGGCGCCACACTCCCAGCCACACGCCAGAGTCCAGGAGGCGCCACATCTCCATCCAGTGTCTTTGGTCCCTACACCACAAGAAATAAGTTCCTTTTTTTCTTGCACCACTTGAGAGAGAAATCCATCAAGATACCTCAATCCAAGGAGGAGCCAATTTCTTTCCAGATAAACCCAAGCCAGGATGACAAGAATTTTTCTTGAAGAGAGGATCAAGGAGGTGCTCTATAATGTTTCATAAAAATCCAAGTTATAAAAGGGAAGAGAGCATGTCTTGGGGAGGAATTCAAGGAGGTTCCCAAAAGTTTCCAAAAGTGCCAAAGCCATGAAAGGAAGAAGCCTAAACTTGTGGAACAAGACTAGGAGGTATCCAAATGAGCCAAACCATGAAGGAAAAATCCTTGATTCATGGAGAGATACTAGGAGACACCCCCATAACCTGCCATTTGGAGCTGATTTTCAAGTTTTCTTGGAGTTTTTGGGCTGCCCACTCATGGAAGGAGTCTTGGGAAGAGAATTTGATGCCTAAAGTATGGGTTAGTCCTATTAGTCCCACATGGAAAATGTATAAAATTTTATTTCTTTGTTTTGTCTATATATTCAACTCTATGTAACTCTTGAATAAAAATGATGAATGAAATCAATTTCTTTGTGAGTAACTTTGTGTTTCTCTCTTCCACACTTGTATTCAAGTGTTGAGCTCCGTGAGGGAGTAAATCCGGGTTCCCTAGGAACCTTGAGGAGGTGTGAGATCTCCAACCCCAAAACCCTAGCTTAGTCCACCCATCTCTACTCCACCACCACCAAATCCTAATTTTTCATCTACATCCCACGGCCCCTCTCTTCCACATAGAGGCCGGCCACCAGCATTCAGGTTCAAATCAACTGTTTCAACTACATAGCAAGTTCAAAGAAGAGTCAGATCAGTATCAAGATCTCCGGAACTTCTACATCCAACAATCTTCATTAAGTCCTCAGGTCAGTGTCTTTCTTTGAGTTTCTGGTTCTTTTTTTTTTGTTCTTCTTCTTCCAGATCCAGAGTTCGAGAAGAAGGCCAACCTTGCCATAGGACTACAATCCGAGGATCCATTGTGAAGATACCCCGTCTCCAAGGATCCTACAATCTGCTCGAGAGTGTCCTTCAATTGAAGCAACGAGAGATATCACAGTCAGGTATAAAACCTTCTCTTCTCTCTTCGTCTGTTTCTTGAAAAAGGAGTAAACCCTAGGTCTGGGGGTTTCTCAATCCCCAGTGATCCTACTTCTGAGTTACTCTAATAATCCACTCCTTTTAATTGTGCTTTCTGTCATTTCTTAGTTTCTTTCAACATTAGTTTATCTTTCCTTTGAGTCAAAGTCGACTTCTGAAAATAAATAAATAAATAAAATACATTAATTTTAATTTGCTTCCGCATTCCACATTTTCGTTCTGCATCAATTTTGGTATCAGAGCTTTCGTCCTGCATCATTCATGGCCTGAGGGGCGAACTGAAGAACGCCCACTTGATGATTGTAGAGCAGGGGGCGGAGTTGAGGAAGAATAAAAAATAGATTGACTCCTTGGAACAATCTGCCAAGGAGAATCAGGAGAGGATCGGAGACCTGACCAAGGCGACTAAGGAAGCGATTGAGAGGGCCGGAGAGGCATCTTTGAGAGCCAGAAAGGCATCTTTAAGAGCTGAAGAAGCAGCCTTGGAGTCTGAAGCATCCAGGAGGGAGTCTGAAGCAGCCAGGAGGGAATCTAAAGCCATGAAAGAGCTGGCGGCTAGAGTTGTTGCAGATTTTAGGAAGTCTTCACAGTTCTAGGAGGAGATGAATGAAGCAACTTTATATAGCTATCAGCATGGCTTCAATGACGGACTCGCCAAGGTCAGTACGATCTTCCCTGATCTTGATCTTTCCAGCATCCCTGCTTTCGACATAGTGGAGGAAGAAGAGGAGGAAAACAAGGCCGTGGAGGAGGTTGAAGAGATGCTAAGCCCGAGAGGGGAAACCCCAATCGTAGCCGAGGACTCGCGTGTAATTCCGGTCCAAGTCGAAGAGGCTGAAGAGATGCCAAGCCTGAGGAAAGAACTCTCTATCATAGCCGTGGACCCAGGTATAATTCTAGTCCAGGCTGAAGAGGGAGTTCAGGTCGAAGAGGGAGCCCAGGCTATAGAGGGTACCCAGGCTGAGGAGGGGGTCTAGGTTGAAGACTCTCTGGATCCAGCGCAAGTCAAGGAAACCCTTTCTGTGCAAATTGATAGGCTGCTCCAATCTTGCGATGCTGGATCTCTCCCGATCGATCCTTAGGGATTTGTGTGGCTCTAGGCATTGCATCTCTTCTTTTCTTTCCTTTGGCATGTAATTGACAAACTTTTCTGAACTAACAAGTAGCTTTTCCTTTCTTGTGTATACCGTGTTGCATTTTCAAACTTGGTTTAAGTAGTGTCATTTGTTTTGGTGATGACTTGAATCACATTGCCCTTTGCAGAGTCTTTTCTTGCGAATGCGAGCTTCTCCTTTTGGGCTACAAAATAGATAGGAAAGTTTCTATACAAAGGAAAACTTTAACTTACCGATTTATTGGGGGGTGGTGACTGTCATGTCGTCACTTGGAAAGGTAGCGTCGATCAAGTCCATGGTGACTATGCATGGGAACAGGGATCATCGTGGCTGCAACCTTTGGGTGGTCCCCCCTAGCACATTAGTTGAGGCCCTGATCCATTAGGGCGTCCGCGCGTGGCATGCCTAAGAAGCCATTGCGAACAAGGGCTTTTGAATTTTGCCAGCCTCGATATAAGGAAAGGAATTTCCCTGGATTAGCTACTATTCGCACTTGGCAATGCCATCTCTAACACCATTAATGTTCCCTCATCCTCGCATCCTCTGAGGGCTTGTTGCTCCATGAGGCCAAATCTTGCGCAGCTCAGGCGAGCAGCCAGGGGGAAACCAATAAGAGGTTTCCAGGTGAGGAGATCTGATAGAAGGTGAAGATATGTGCTAGCATTACCATGCACCAAGGCCAAGAGCAATGATCCTATTGAGGTAGATTCTTCTTCAGGGGAGGAGCCAGTATTTCCTAGGAAGGTCGTAATAGCTGGACCATCTATGAGATCAAGTCCAAGAGATGTTGGTAGGGCTCGCCCTCATGCTGAAGATGCTAAGCCAGTGGCTCCGATTGTAAGAGAAAAGGGATCAGTGGGGTGCGATACCCCTATGACCGGAACCAAGAAGCAGGAATCTGGGGATCCCTTCCCTGCCCTTTTCCTTGGAATATAGCAGGTAGCCCTTCGTAGCATGTGTTACTTATCCACATTCGTCGAACGAATTGACTTTAAAGGTGCTCCTTGTTCTACAGATTTCTCGCAACCTTTCTCTGATGGAGAAAGGTGCTCATGAATCTATCAACTATAGCGAAGGCCTCCGAAGCTGGGTGGCCTTAGCCGTAGCTGAAGAAGATGCCACCGAGAAGCTTCGGGTTGCTACAGAAGAAGAGAGGGACAAGGCCGTCGCCTCGAATGATGTCTTGAATAGACAGATAGGTATCATTTAGGCACAGGCGGCCGAGGTGTCGATCATTGCACAGGAGAGAAGGGAGAAGTTGTCTCTCTTGAACTGTTGCTAAGGGAGGTATTACGAGATGCTGAGGAGCCGAAGTCTCGTCTGGTCGAATCGGAGAGGAGGGTTGAGAAGCTGGAGACAAACCTTTCAACCCACTCAATTTTTGCTCTAGGTCTAGCAAACCCTAGAACGTACTGATCCTTGCATGCTTGACTGTACCATACCACTTTGAGTGATTGATTGCATGAGCACTAGGTTAGAAACTAAATATCAATAGTCTAAGCCCCAACCTAGCTCAGCCATGGAATCCAACTTTGAAATCTTCATGAAAGCCATGACTGAACGATTTGACCAGATGAACCAACTGAATGCCCAATCCACTGCCCAATTAACCACCTAGATTAACCAGTCCAATACCCAATCCCAAAACTAGTTTGCCTAGTTGACCGCCCAGATAAACCAAATAACCCAATCCAATAACCAAGCAACCCATAGGATTAGTACCCTTAGATATGAGCCCAGTATTAGTCCACTTTCTCTTAGTCAACCCACCTCTATCCCAGACATTAGTCAATTTTTCCTTAGCCAACCCCCTCTTACCATCCCATTGGTTCACCAGAATGACCTTGAAGAGGAGATATATGAAGTGATGTGAGCCTAGTGGATGAGTATGAGAAAGAAGAAGAAGAGATACCTATAGAAGACCCTGAATTAATTGACCCTGACCAAATCTAGATAGAAGTCAACCCAGAATTAGTTGACCCTGACCAAACCCAGATAGAAGCCAACACAAAATTAGTTGACCCTAACTAAACCCAGATAGAAGCCAATCCAAAGTTAGCTGATCCTAACTACACCCAAACTGAACCTGTAGTGGAAGACCAGTTAGAAGAAGAGAACCCAAATACTACTGTTAGAATTTTACCTGAGAAGACTTTAGAAGAAAGTCCAATTTAGAGCCTAGTCCTAAATTTCATGAACCAGAAGACTTTATTATGGATTTGGCTTATTAGTACCCTTAAGATGAATCCCCTCCTGTAGTTCCCATTGAAGATCTATTCCCTGAAATTAATGACCCATTCTTCCATACTGTAGACCATATAGGTAAACCTCAACTCTATAAGGTTAACCTCATTAGTCTAGGACAAATCCCTGACACTCCTTGTATCCTATTCTATCCAATCAACCCCAAACCCTTTTCTTACTTTCTACCCTACCAAGCTAACCCTGAAACTTCCTCTTATTTTCTATCCTTTATTGAAGCTTTTCATGCTTCTCTAACCACTAGATTGCATTTTATAGAAGTTTGCATACTGTATTCATTCATTATGCATGTCATGTTTGCATCTTACTTTTGAAGGACCCTATGGCATCTGTTAGGAGTGCATGTCAAGTTCTCATCTGCATGTCACCCACCTAACCAAGGGTTAAACCCATAGCTGTAGTTTAGAGTAAGTTGAGTTTGCATATCAATAAGTGTTGGTATGAGTTATTTGCCCGCATTAGGTATTTTGTATGCATGTCAATAGGAGTTGTTGTGTGTCATTTACACTGCATGATTAGAGATCTGCATGAGGAATTAATCATATGATTAATGTAAGCAATATTTTTATAAAAAAATATGGTTAATTCCTGAAAAGAGTCTAAGAGTTTGCTTGGAAAATTTTGTAAAATTAGGCTACATTCCTATAAGCTGAATCCATCAAAGTGATAAAGAGAGTTGGACCTAGTGCCCGAGTTACCTAATTAGGCATTAAGCTCAACCTTCAATATCTCAGACTTAATTGAGTATAAGGAGCCAACAATGATACCCAGTGAGTTTGAGCCTAACCCTTTCTTTGAGAACGAATCCAACCCTGAGTGTCCACATCAATTTAGCCTATGAGAGAAAGGATTGAGCGTATCCTGGATGACCAAGCCACTAGTACCCGGATCAAAGGCTACTAGTCACTTGGTTCATTGGCAAGGTTGATTGAGATATGAGGATTCGTGGATCACTCGAGAGGATCCACAACGCCTCAACCTAGACCCGTCAAAGCAATACCTGAGCTAGATCAACCTTCCTACTCGACAGGGTCGAGTTCCTCCCATCCCGGGAGAATTGATGAGGATATCAGATCAGACATAGACTTCAAGCTTCAATTTGTCCTCTAAGTCATGTGTTGGTCAATTTTTATTAAGTCATGTAATGAAGTCCAAATTTTGTGAGTCCTGTAATAAAGTGAGTTAGTTGGATTCACTAAGTCGGTGGAAGTTCCTTGTTTAGTCCATTGAGTCATGTTTATCTGTTCAGTGAGTCCATTATTTATTTAGACCTATTTAGAGTCTTGTCAGTTAGGCCTTTTTTAGTCCATGTAATTTTTATTCAAGTGGAGGACCTTTGGACCCACACATAAGTCACCAACCCAGCATCTAGATTTCTTCATGCTGCACAAGCCCTCCAAGAGATGGTGCCTCCGCATACTAGGCCTTAGGCGCCTCAAGCCCATAAGATTTCATGAAAAAGTGCCCCCCCAAATCACTATCCTTGGCACCCTAGTCCAAGGCCCATAGCAGTTGATGCCCCCAACCCATCATGAAGTTGGCGCCCCATATTTTGACCCAGTCTAAGATGCCCAAGGCTTTAACCCAGTCCAATCCCAACAAGAATTTCATACCAGTCCAAGCCCATGGAGAAAAATCAAAGCTTCCAAGTCCAAGAAGGAGTTGATGTCCAAGTTCTACAAGGATTTCAGTCTACAAATTCTATTCAAATTATGTACTCCTTATTCTACTCAACTTTATTCTCATAATCCTATTCATACCATGCACTCTTAGTTTGACAGGGAAAGGGTTGGATGAATCTATAAATACCCACCCCCTCCCCTGAAGGGAAACCAGTGCACTGGACGCCTATCCTTAACATGCTACATTAGGGAGTAGGTATTGCATAATTAATCTTATTAAGTATTCTTACGAAAAAACCTACTCATGCACAGGATCTAACATAAACATGATGCATGAAATAGATACAGAGGCATGTAAAGGCAAGTGCAATAATTATAACAACATGATAATTACTAGATTTAAGCATGCATGATAACAAAATAAATAATATACCTAATCAAAGCAGGAAGAAACTGACTCTCCTTAACAGCAAATCAATGCAATCGATTGAACTCCAGCAGTCTTCAACAGCAAATCAGATTAGGAAGAGATTGATCCAATCTCTCGAGGTATCCAAATGTCTATCCTCTAGAGTATCCATGCACGGGCACTTGCTGATCCAACTCCCGGAAGGATGCTAGTCCTTCGAGAATCAATAACAGGTGAGCAGGGAAAAACTAAAAAGAAAACTCATGAACGTTCTTCTCTAAGACTGCATAAACTCCACCTTGAGCACACACTTGAGATCGAGAAGATCAGGGAAAGAAAACATGGGATAACCAAAGAAATATTACGCTCAGATTTTTCTCCCAAAAACTCTCTCACTGCCTTCACTAATGCACTGTTCTTCCCTCTCACAACCTCTTCTCTACCTCCCACGGCCTGCAACCGAGAGATAAAAAGGATGCTGAGAAAACCCGTGAAGCCCTGTTCCCTCCTTCCTCTCACTGTCTCACGGTCTGCAGCAAACTGGAGGGCTCCCTCTATCGCACGCACTGCTACTACCTCTCAATCACCCCATACGACCGTGAAACCCAGAAATATAAGATGCTAAGAAAACGCAAGAGGGAAACGGAGGACATCGGCAGATAAAGCCCGTGAAGGAGGAAAGACGCGTGAGAGAAGACCGGATCAAATCAAAACCATTTGAAAGACTCTTTATCGATAGGGGAAGCTAGGAACCGCTGGCTGTATCACCATGTAAACTGCGACCGAGAGAGAGATGTGCGGGAGAAAACACGACGAGACTCCAACAAGTTCACGGTGCAAAGGATATTATCAGAATTCCCAAACAGCAGCCGATCACCATGCAGTCCTCATCCATACAATCGATGAAACAGGGCAATGAGAAATAGGGGAAGCCACGCAAGTCAACAAGCCGGTGTTTAAAATTTCTGGGAGAAAAAAAACACCATGAAGACTTGCCAAGAAACAAACCATTTCAACAATCCCAAAAACACGGTAAAAATAGAGCAACGGATAGCAAGGAAAGAGGGAGGAAAAAACCGTGTAAACGTCCCATGATTAAAACCGTTTCAATAAAAAACAAAAACCGGTTCAAACAAACCCCGGTCCGGCCAAAACCTGATCAATAAGAAAATTGGGTCCAGTCTTAGTCTACCAAGAACATTTCTTGATTGACCCAAACCAATCCTGGTTGATCCAAATCAGATCAGGTAGACCAGAAAAAATCCAATGTGTGCTCAATTAGACCTTTTGACCTTAATACCAAAATGATCCCAATCGTTGATTGGTTCCCGGATCAAGAAGAAATCCTCTATGGCATGTGACCTCATAGGTTTGAACCTAAATGGTAGCACTGAAACACTTCCAGTACCAGCACAAGATACCATCTAGCAATGTGTCCCGACGTCTAGATAGGCTGAAGATGCGAGAGCTATCTATCAGACCTCTGGTATATGGTTACCATATAATTCATCCCTTTGACCTCCAATGCTCAAGATGACCTAGGGTTAGACTGCCAACCCTAATTGAGTCAATCCACAACATGTCTCAACCTTGCAAGTCCAGTGACTCCTAACTAGGACTACCCCGGCTGAGGATTTGCTAAATTGAGACACTGCGAGACATTCAATCCAAACAATTTGAACAGATAAATTCCATCTTGGTCCACCACTGCTCCACAAGTACTTGCCTGTACCTAGAAACCTTCCATCATCGGATTAGAAATCCGGGTAGTCCAGCACCAAAGCATAGGGAGTTGCTTGCAAGCTACCATGGTGACCTCAAGTCAGAGGGTCACATATACTTATATCCAATCGCGAGCAATCCTTTGGCAGAAAAGGAGCTCCACGGAGTCATGTTCAATGAGATGTCACACATCCCACATGCAAATCACATCAGTGTCACCACACTCCTTTGGTCAAGAGGACAACCAAACGATGTGAACAACAACAACCTACACTTGATACATTGCTGTCCTGTACAATGTATCTAATGGGGACATTGAAGCCAGCCCAGAATCTGAAGCAGCCCAGATCAAACCTGAAGCCCAGCCCAACCAAGCCCAAGCCTGAAGCCAGCCCAACCCAGAACCTAAAGCCCAACCCAGCCCAAGCCCTGGGGCCCAAGATCCTGGAGTCGATGAGCAATGATCCCGATGCCAGCATAGATCTCGATGCCAGCACGAATCATGAGACTTTGGGATATCTCTGAGATTTATCTTTAGGATAAGTTTATTGTTTTAAATTTTGTTTTATCTTCTTAGTTGTTTCGAATATTTTTAGTTGGGATGGGATTCTCAGTCTGTTGAGAAGTTCCGATTGTTTTACGATTTGTTCGGATCTCTTTCAGGTTCCAATTGTTCTATTTAAGGTCTTTTATCATTGAATAAAATTTAGCGAAGAAGAATATTTTGAGAAAACCTTGGGTGTATCCCGACTCCCTTCCCCCCTTCCTCCTCTTCTTCTTCTCCCTTTTCTCTCACTCATCTCTCTTTCTGATTCTACTTCCCCTATTCTTCTTCTTGGTTCTACTTCTTCTTCTATCCCTTTTATTCTCAATCTATTCTCCTTATTCCTCTTCTAACCTCCCGATCTTATTCCTCCTATCATCGAGCACACCACATACTTCCCGATCTTATTCTCGATCTTATTTCTTCTTCCCAAGCACCCACTACTTGTGCAACCACCCTCTCCCTCTGCAGGACCGAGAAGATGCCGTTCTTCCTCTTTGGCCCCGTCTTTCGCTCGGAGTCCACCACTGCCGTCCGATTGGAGAAGAACTTCACCGAAGAAGATGCCATCACCGGCCAAGTCCATCTCTAGTTCTGCTCATCTCCCAGCCGTGGCACCAATCGAGTTCCACCGTCTCTGCCCAGCGCTCCCGACAACGATGACCCCTCCGGCGAGCGCTACTACCTCGACGAGATCATCTACCGAAGCCACTCCGGCGGCCTTCTTGACATCCAGCATGACATGGAAGCCCGTCTCCTCAGCTCAAGACCATGCCAGCATCCCTATCCTACTGTTGAAGCGGCGGACGCCCCGCCTGATCTCCCCGTGCCGCAGATCCAAGCGACCGCCGGCCACCGGTGAAACACGTCTGAGCCCAATGCAACCCGCCGGAACCGCCTGCTCCTCTCACTATCGCTGCCATTCACCGGAGCAGGGCCATGCCACCATTCCCCGGGCCACCATCCTCTTCCCTAGTCCCATCGCCGACGACCTCGCCGAATCTCCACATCCAGGGCCTTCCCTCGTTCTCGCACGGCCATCAAAGCACCGGGAGAAGACCCTGCACGAACGTGAAAGCAGGGTCATTCTCCCCTTTGCCGACTTCTTCTGCATGGTTGTTAGAGCATAGCCGGCTTTCATCGTCAGTTTCAAATGCAGGAAAGAAAAAAGAGAAAGAAAATAGAAAATAGAAAAAAAAAAGGTTATTTGAATAAAAATAATTGGAGAAAAATAATTGGTTTGGTTTAGCCTAGCCTAGTGGTCGTTTCTTAACAATCAACGGTCAGGGCTCGCATTCCGCATCAATCTTGGTATCAAAGCAAGTTTAGGTTTGGTTAGGATTAATTCTATTTGCTTTCTGCTTTGAAATTTCAATCTACAGATGATGCATCGAGGAGCCAAATTCTGAAGCTTGACTCGATGGAGTCGAGTTCTCCCCATCTCAGGAGAAATGATGGGGACATTGAAGCCAACCCAGAATTTGAAGCAGCCTAGATCAAACCTGAAGCCCAGCCCAGCCCAAAACCTGAAGCCCAGCCCAGCCCAAGCCTGAAGCCAACCCAACCCAGAAGTCCAGCCCAGAACCTGAAGCCCAACCCAGCCCAAGCCCTGGGGCCCAAGATCCTGGAGTCGATGAGCAATGATCCCGATGCCAACACAGATCTCGATGCTAGCACGAATCATGAGACTTTGGGATATCTCTGAGATTTATCTTTAGGATAAGTTTATTGTTTTAAAATTTGTTTTATGTTCTTAGTTATTTTGAATATTTTTAGTTGGGATGGGATTCTCAGTCTGTTGAGAAGTTTCGATTATTTTAGAATTTGTTCGGATCTCTTTCAAGTTTCGATTGTTCTATTTAAGGTCTTTTATCATTGAATAAAATTTAGCGAAAAAGAATATTTTGACAAAACCTTGGGTATGTCCCGACTCCCTTCCCCCCTTCCTCCTCTTCTTCTTCTCCCTTTTCTCTCACTCGTCTCTCTTTCTGATTCTACTTCCCCTATTCTTCTTCCTGGTTCTACTTCTTCTTCTATCCCTTTTATTCTCAATCTATTCTCCTTATTCCTCTTCTAACCTCCCGATCTTATTCCTCCTGTCATGGAGCGCACCACATCCTTCCCGATCTTATTCTTGATCTTATTTCTTCTTCCCAAGCACCCACTGCCCGTGCAACCGCCCTCTCCCTTTGCAGGACCCTCTCCCTCTGCAGGACCGAGAAGACGCCCTCCTTCCTCTTTGGACCCGTCTTCCACTCGGAGTCAACCACTGCCATCCGATTGGAGAAGAACTTCAGTGAACAAGATGCTATCACCGGCCAAGTCCATCTCCAGTTCTGCTCATCTCCCAGTCGCGGCGCTGATTGAGTTCCATCGTCTCTGCCCGGCACTCCCGACAACGATGACCCCTCCGGCGAGCGCTACTACCTCGATGAGATCATCTACCGAAGCCACTCCAGTGGCCTTCTTGATGTCCGGCATGACATGGAAGCCCGTCTCCTCAGCTCAAGACCATTCCGGCATCCCTGCCCTACTACCGAAGCGGCAGACGCCCCGCCCGATCTCCCTGTACCGTAGATCCACGCGACTGCCGGCCACCGGTGAAACCCGTCCGAGCTTAATGCAACCCGCCGGAATCGCCTGCTCCTCTCACTGTCACTGTCATTCACCAGAGCAAGGCCATGCCGCCATTCCCCCGGGCCATCGTCCTCTTCCCCAGTCCCATCACCAACGACCTCGTCGGATCTCCACATCCGGGGCCTTCCCTCATTCCCGCACGGTCGTCAAAGCACCGGGAGAAGACCCTGCACGAATGTGAAAGCAGGGTCGTTCTCCCCTTTGCCGACTTCTTCTGCATGGTTGTTAGAGCATAGCCGACTTTCATCGCCGATTTCAAATGTAGGAAAGAAAAAAGAGAAAAAAAATAGAAAATATAAAAAAAAGGGTTATTTGAATAAAAAAATAATTGGAGAAAAATAATTGGTTTGGTTTAGCCTAGCCTAGTGGTCGTTTCTTAACGATCAACAGTCAGGGCTCGCATTCCGCATTACTATCCTTTGGTTGTGAACCTTTTTAAAGGACCACTCGATATCCTCTCTATATCGAAGTCAGTGTGGTCCTAAGGACTTCATCACATAAATTGAGTTCGTTACAGGAAAATGAATAATGTGATGAGCTACTAAAACAAAGTTTTATTAATTCATATAAAAATTACAATACTGAGCACAACCACCTACAACCTAGGCAATTGGCTTTGGGACACAATTCCCAACAACTCTCACTTGTACTAAAACTAATCAGAATAGTATCTAATACCCATTTTCGTTTTATAATAGTCGAACTCTTTGATTCCGAGGGCTTTAGTGAAGGGGTCGGCCAGATTCTCCTTTCCATCGATCTTCATAAGATTGATGTCGCCTCATTCCATGATCTCTCGCACGAGCTGATAGTGCCGCAGAATATACTTGGTGCGGTGATGAGACTTTGGCTCCTTAGCTTAAGCAATGGCTCCTTAGCTTGAGCAATGGCTCTTGTGCTGTCACAATATATTGGAACATAACCATCTATGGAAGGTGCCACCCCTAGCTCTCCAAGGAACTTCCGCAACCACATGGCTTTCTTTGCTGCATCTGATGCTGCAAAGTACTCTACTTCGCTTACTGATTCTGCAACTGTTGCCTGCTTGGAACTCTTCCAGCAGATCGCTCCTCCATTCAGGGTAAACATAAACCCTGACACACTCTTGCTATCATCTCTGTCTAACTGGAAACTGGATTCAGTATACCCCACAAGCTTCAAGTCAGGTTCTCCATAAATCAGTCATTTATCCTTAATATTTTTCAAATACTTCATGATGGTTTTAACCACCTTCCAATGCGCCTCACCTGGGTCAGACTGGTATCTGCTCACTACTCCTAGTGAGTATGCTACGTTTGGTCTAGTACATATCATAGCATACATGATAGAGCCCACTATAGAAGCATAAGGAACTCTACTCATGCGCTCTCTTTCTTCAGGAGTTGTCGCACAATCCTTCTTGGAAAGAGTAATTCCATAACCTATTAGGAGATAGCCTTTCTTGAAATTTTTCATGCTGAACCATTTTAGCACGGTATCAATGTATGTAGACTGGGACAATCCCAGAATCCTCTTAGATCTATCTCTATAGATCTTCATACCTAGTATGTAAGAAGCTTCACCCAAGTCCTTCATGGAGAACTGAGATGACAACCAGACCTTTATTCCTTGCAATGCTGCAATGTCATTCCCGATTAAGAGAATGTCATCAACATACAGTACTAGGAATACAATCACAGAACCATTAACCCACTTATAGATGCAGGGTTCCTCTCCATTCCTAATGAAGCCATACAATTTGATACACCTATCAAATCACATGCTCCAACTTCGAGATGCTTGCTTGAGTCCATAAATGGACCTCTGCAATTTGCACACATTTAACTCGTCTATGGATGTGAACCCTTCAGGCTGTATCATACACACCTCCTCATCCAGCTTCCCATTCATGAAAGTGGTTCGGACATCCATCTACCAGATCTCATAGTCAAAATGTGCTGCCAAAGCAAGCATGATCCGAATAGACTTGAGCATTGCTATAGGAAAGAAAGTTTCATCATAATTGATACCATATCACTAACGATACCCCTTGGAAACTAGATGGGCTTTATAGGTCTCCACCTTCCCATCTGCGTCCCTTTTTATCTTAAAAATCCACTTGCACCCGATAGGTTTTATCCCTTCAGGTGGATCAACCAATGTCCTTACATTGCTGATCTCCATGGACTCCATTTCGGATCACATGGCTCCAAGCCATGCCTCAGAGTCAGATCTCTGAAGTGCATCTATATACATGATCGGATCCTCATCGTTCTCATCAAGCTCAATGGGATCACCGTCTCAGACCAAGAAACCGTAGTATCTATTCGACTGACGCGGTACTCTATCGGATCTCCTAATAATGGGTTCCGGGTGTGATCCAATCACAGCCGATTCTATGATGTCCTTAGAGTGTGCGGGTTTTTCCACTGGTTGAACTTCATCAAGTTCAATCTTAGAGGCTACAGTTCCTTCTCTGAGAAACTCTTTTTTTAAAACGATAGCCCTAAGAGCAACGAACACTTTCTGTTCATCCTCCAAGTAAAAGAAATACCCTTTTGTTTCCTTAGGGTACCCAATGAACAGGCACCGATCAGACCTAGGACCAAGTTTATCTGAGTCTAAACGTTTTACATAAGTCGGACAACCCCAGACCCGAAGGTATGAAATTGAGGGCTTATGTCCAGTCCATAACTTATATGGACTGGAGACAACAGACTTACTCGGAACATCATTCAGTAAGTAACAAGCTGTCTCAAGTGCATATCCCTAGAAGGACAACGGCAGAGTTGCAAAGCCCATCATGTATCGAACCATGTCCAACAGGGTTCGATTCCTCCTTTCGGACGCACCATTCAACTGAGATGTTCCTGGAGGAGTCCACTGAGAGAGAATCCCATTCTCCTCAAGATATGTCATGAACTCATCAGATAGGTATTCACCACCTTGATCAGATCGAAGGGTTTTAATATTCTTTCCAGTTTGTTTCTCCACTTCATTACGATATCGCTTGAACATTTCAAACAACTCAGACTTATGTCTCATCAAAAAGACATAACCATACCTGGAAAGGTTATCTGTAAATATAATGAAATATCTGTATCCACCTCTAGCACTAACTGTCATGGGTCCACATACATCAGTATGTACGAGACTCATAAGTTATGTAGCTCGTTCACCTTTTCCAGTACAATTTGACTTGGTCATTTTACCAAGCAAACAAGATTCATAAGTGAGCAGTGAGTCAGAATCACTGACCTCGAGGAGGCCTTCTCCTCGTAACTTGTTTATCCTATTCTGGTTAACATGACCTAGCCTATAGTGCCATAGATACAAATTACTGACATTTTCTATCCTTGGGCATTTGCTAGACGTGTATATTACATTAACAGGCCATGACAAAACATAAATACCATTATTTAACTTAGCTTTCATTATCACAGAGTTATTCATAATAACTTGGCAAAAATCTCCTTTTATTGAAAGTTCATAACCATAATTGGCCAAAAGGCCTACAGAGATAATACTCATAATGAAACTAGGACAATAATGACAGTCGACTAATTCGACAGTACTAGATTCAAAAACAAGACTCAGAACTCCAACCGCTAGCACTGTAACATGATTTCCATTTCTGACGCTCAGGAACTGCTCCCCATTCTCAAATATCTTGCTAACATGCAGTCCCTGCAACGAATTGCAAATATGAATGGGACTACCAGTATCCAATTCCCAGTTAGCAGTGTCACAAATAGAGAAATTACAAGGTTTTATCATATAAATACATTGTCCAGCACTCTACTGCTTTCCCTTCATTAGCCTGTTCGGGTATAAGGATGCCTGATAAAGAGGACAGTTCCTCTTCTAGTGTCCTTGCTTCTTATAATAGAAGCACTCTGCACTAGCTTGATTATCTTTCACTTTCTTGGTCTGACTTGGACCAGGAGCACTCTGCACCTTCTTTCGTTTACCTTTCTTCTTCCCTTTCTTAAAGGGACGACGACCTCTAAAACCTCCCACTAAATTCGCCACCCCCTTATTCAGTTGGTGGTCATTCTTGTAAGTCTACAGCAACCCCATCAAACCATGGTAATTGAATGCAGGCTTATTCATTCTATAATGATCAAGAAAGTCAAGATAGAAGGAGGGTAGAGAATTCAGAATCGCATCCTTGTCGAGTTGCTCGTGCAAGGGACATCCGAGCTTGCCCAATCGCTCGATCATCTCGATCATGTACAATACATGATCAATGACCGAACCACCATTCCACATTTTGGCATTGTAGATGGCATAAGATACTTTATACCGCTCTACATCGTCTGGCATGCCGAAAGATTCCTTCAACTTTTGAAGAATCTCTTCTGGCTGGGCCTCCTCGAATTTGTGACTGAACTCATCGTTCATTGCCGCCAACATTATGCATCAGACAATAGTCCGATCAGAAACCCACTTCAAATAAGTATCCCTGATCGAACTCCGAGCATTGGCAGGAGGGATTTCGGGTGCTAGATCCGTTATCACATAAAGGATCCGCTCATGCTCTAGGACTATCCTCAATTTTCGATACCAACTATCGAAATTAGGATCCTTTAACTTCTCGCTATCGAAAAGTGACCGGAGCGAAAGATTTGAAGACATCTGAAAGGAAAATTAAGGCCAAATCAGTATATGAATTAATCAATTAAACCAAAAGAATTGGACTTTAGTCTAAAGGTCCCTCCCACTAATTTTTTAGATTGGGAGCCTCTAACTCCAATCCGTGAAATCATCATTTCATAGTGGGTACTGAAATCCAATAGACCATGTATTAGCTCGACTTTGGCCAGCTCACCCATACGTGCCTAAAGGTAGGTTCTCTAACTAATTGCTTCCCTAAGCAACTTCCAGTAATAAATTTTGTCCCACAGAACCCCCAATCGGCCTTGGGTCCTCCTATTACGGGTCTCTGGTTAGGTCTAACCATCAATATGACGAATCCGATGCTTCTAGCTAATGAATGACCAAGCCCGACTTTGGCTGGCCCACCTGATCACCGTTAAGAAGGTTGCACTGAACCTTCATCTATGGGAGAGTAATCCTAGAACCGGAAGCACACCCGTTCTTTGGAACTGCCGATGTACACCAAGCTAAAGGACTCATTACTAACCCACTTAATGGAAGGCTAAGACACCATCAACTCATTGACTTAGTCTTTTTCAGGACCTAATAATTTTAGAGGATTTTAATTAAATTATGATAGAAGAATAGAGAGAAGAACATGGATCAACCTTCCACTGATTATATCAATTCTCATGAGGGTTAAATTAAATTTAACAAGTTAGTCCATGGGCACTTAAAGATCAGACATGCTGATCAACTTGGGTGACATGGGTTAACACGAATCAATAAGCTCTTCTAATCAGTTCTGGTTGACCAGATTGGACAAGTGAGATCATGGGTGAGTATCCACTATTAACCATCTTTCCTAGACACCAACCAAGTTGGCCAGGAAAGAGGTAGCCTCATGCAACCATGATCAAAAATGCCAAACCTGCTTAGACACTAATCGGTTTACCAGACTTGATTAGACCAGCCTAAGAACTCGGGCTTACCACAGAGCCACTAATTAGATCCATTTAAGAAGAATGGACTAACCCATCTAACTATTAGATAGATACTAAAAAGTAGGTCCTTAATCAATATTTGATTAATTCTCTTAAGTCCAATTCAACTAACCTCAGGTCTAACTCAATAAATGGACCAAATCAGACAGCTAACCCAATTAACCCAGATGACTTATTCAAATAACATTAGGTTTCATAAATCCTAATCTGGCTTGTCATTTAATTAATCTTACAATTCATAATTGTTAGATTATAAGCCAACTTTTAATTAAAATATTTTTAATTAAATTCATGTAAAACTCTTTTACATCTTTCATGCATCATATCTAGTCTTATCATATTAATTTATAATATTGCAAGTCTAACATGCCAATGTAAAAACATGTATCAGGATTAAAATATTTTTAATACCAAAGGTTTCCTTTAAGGATCATTTTAAAAAGGCCAACACAGACGAACCACCTCGTGCCATAGAAAATTAGGGGTTTTAAACCCTAATTAATTTGGACACACGGCCATGGTGAAGATCTCAACTATGTTCATAAAAGTAATCCCTAATTAGATACAGATCCAAAACAAGCAATCATCATATGCTACACATGAACCTGGCTCTGATACCACTGAAGGGAAACTAGTGCACTGGACACCTACCCTAGACATGCTACACTAGGGAGTAGGTATTGCATAATTAATCTTATTAAACATGCATACGGAAAAATCTATTCATGCACATGATCTAACATAAATATGATGCATGAAATAGATATAGAAGCTTGTAAAGGAAAGTGCAATAATTATAAACAACGTGATAATTACTAGATCTAAGCATGCATGAAAACAAAATAAATAATATACTTAATCGAAGCAGGAAAAAGCTGACTCTCTTCAACAGCAAATCAATGCAACCGGTTAAACTCCAGTAGTCTTCAACAGCAAATCAGGTCAGGAAGAGATCGATCCAATCTCTCGAGGTGTCTAAATGTCCACCCTCTAAAGTATCCACGTATGAGCTCTCGCTGATCCAACTCCTGGAAGGATGCTAGTCCTTCGGGAACCAGATTCCGGCAATGTGGAACAGGAAAAAACCAAAAAGAAAACTCACGAACGGCCTTCTCCAAGACCGCCTAAACTCCACCTTGAGCACGCACCGGAGATCGAGAAGATCAGGGAAAGAAAACACCGGACAACCAAAGAAATATTGCACTTTGATTTTTCTCCCAAAAACTCTCTCACTGCCTTCACTAATGCCCTGTTCTTCCCTTTCTCACACGCACGGCCTGCAACCTCTTCTCTACCTCCCACGGCCTGCAACCCAGAGATAAAAAGGATGCTGAGAAAACCCGTGAAGCCCTGTTCCCTCCTCCCTCTCACTGTCTCACGGTCTACAGCAAATCGGAGGGCTCCCTCTATCGCACACACTGCTACTACCTCTCAATCACCCCATACGACCGAGAAACCCAGAAATATAAGATGCTAAGAAAATGCAGGAGGGAAATGGAGGACATCAGTAGATAAAGCCCGTGAAGGAGGAAAGACGCGTGAGAGAAGACCGGATCAAATCAAAACCATTTGAAAGACTCTTGATGGATAGGGGAAGTTAGGAACCGCTGGCTGTATCACCGTGTAAACTATGACCGAGAGAGATGTGCGGGAGAAAACGCGATGAGACTCCTACAAGTTCACGATGCAAAGGATATTATCTGAATTCCCTGACAGTAGCTGATCACCATGCAGTCCTCATCCATACAATCGGTGAAATAGGGCAATGAGAAACAGGGGAAGCCACGCAAGTCAACAAGCCGGTGTTTAAAATTTCTGGGAGAAAAAAAACACCATGAAGACTTGCCAAGAAACAAACCATTTCAACAATCCCAAAAACATGGTAAAAATAGAGCAACGGATAGCAAGGAAAGAGGGAGGAAAAAACTGTGTAAACGCCCCATGATTAAAACCGATTCAACAAAAAAACAAAAACCGGTTCAAACAAACCCCGGTCCGACCAAAACCCGATCAATAAAAAAATTGGGTCCAGTCTTGGTCTACCAAGAACATTTCCTGGTTGATCCAAACAAATCCTGGTCAATACAAATCAGACCAGGTAGACCAGAAAAAATTCAATATGTGCTCAGTTAGACCGTTTGACCTTAATACCGAAACGATCCCAATCGTTGATCGATTCCCGGATCAGGAAGAAATCCTCTATGATATGTGACCTCATAGGTTCGAACCTAAACGGTAGCACTGTAACACTTTCAGTACTAGCAAAAGATATCATCTAGCAATGGGTCATAATATCCGGATAGGCCAAAGATGCTAGAGCAATCTATCGAACTTATAGTATATGGTTACCGTATAATTCATCCCTTTGACCTCCAATGCTCAAGATGACATAGGATTAGACTGCCAACCCTAATTGAGTCAATCCATAACATGTCTCAACCTCGCAAGTCCAGTGACTCCTCACTAGGACTACCCTGGTCGAGGATTTGCTAAATTGAGACACTGCGAGAGATTCAATCCAAATAATTTGGACAGGTCAATTCCATCTTGGTCCACCACTGCTCTACAAGTACTTTCCTGTACCCAGAAACCTTCCATCACCAGATTAGAAATCCGGGTAGTCTAGCATCAAAGCACAGGGAGTTGCTTGCAAGCTACCATGGTGACCTCAGGTCGGAGGGACACAAATACCCATATCCAATCGTGAGCAATCTTTTGGTAGAAATGGAGCTCCATGGAGTCACGTTCAATGAGATGTCACACATTCCACTTGCAGATCACATCAGTGTCACCACACTCTTTTGGTCAAGAGGACAACCAAACGATGTGAACCATAACAACCTACACTTGATATATTGCTGTCCTGTACAATGTATCCTTTGGTTGTGAACCTTTTTAAAGGACCACTCAATATATCCTCTCTATGCCGAAGTCAGTGCAGTCCTAAGGACTTTATCACATAAATTGAGTTCATTACAAGGAAATGATTAATGTGATGAGATGCCAAAATAAAGTTTTATTAATTCATATACAAATTATTATACTGAGCATAACCGCCTACAACCTAGGTAATTGGCTTTGGGACACAATTCCCAACATCCCCCTCTTGAATCAATCTCTTTTCATGAATTAAGACTCTGGTGAAGTTTTCTTGTGATAATTTGTGTTCTTTGGAAGTGTGTGCGAGACTTATTCCTTTTTCTTCTAACTAAACCCTAGCCATTGTCCATCCAAGCAAGAGCCCTACGACACCCACCATCAGCCCTCTCCATGATCCAGATGCCCAAAGCTTCATCAAAAGTCGCCAGCCCCAGCAACCACTCTTTCGCGCGATCTTCTTCTTTCCATCCTGTTTAGTATTTTTCTCATATTCTACATCACTAACCCCTGATATTTGCAGGATCCCTTTGGTGCCACGCCCTCTAGATGAATTCTTCCTTGTCCTCGAACGAAGCTGATAAAAAGCCAACAGATTCGCGGGAAAGTGATCGAATCATTCAGACACCGATCTGAGTGGAGCGATCTCTTCCACATCAACTAGAAATCATTGCCTGGTATGCCATACCTAATTTTCATCTCTTTTTGTCTGATTTCTTGAAGGTGAACATACAACTAATAGGCCTTCTTAGACCTAGGATCCTTGTTTTATTTCGTTGATAGTCCTAGCATGTGGGTAGGAATTCTAACTGTTGCATGAAATCCTAACCTAGTCTTAGCTATTTTTGGAAACTAAATCTAAACAACCTCAGAAATCATTGCTCCTTTAATATGATTTTCTTATCCTTCTTATGTCATTCATCTGCATGCATCATGTTAGAGTCCTGTCCCTCATCATAAAGCTTCAAATTTCAAGTTTGGCATATAATTCTTAAGTTGGCATAGGCATGAGCCAACTCAAGGGATGGTGAGTTGATCTCTAGAAAAGACTAAGAGAAGAAAAAAACTGACGTACAAGAGTTTCAACCAGCGCAGACCATGAGTCGGCCTAAGAAACTAGTGAGTCAACTCAAGGATCGACTCAAGGAATGACTCATGGTCCATGAGTCACTGCAATAGAAAATAACAGAGCAGAATTTTTGGCATAGGCTATGAGTTGACCTGTAGTTGACTTAAGGGTCAACTCAAGGAACGAATCGAGCTTCATGAGTTGTTGCAATAGGAAATAACCAAGGCATAATTTTGGCAACTACTATGAGTTGACCTATGAGCCGACTCAAGGTCTGGTGAGTTGACTCATCAAGCTCTGATAGCATAGTAACGTCTATATTCTCAAAAATATAGAAGCTTAAAAAATATGTCAAACAGCTAGTTCTCATCTCAAAATAGTCATAAACAGATTTTTGAAGGTTCTAAGTATATTTATTCTTCACCAAATATATTAAAAAATAATAAAATCCAAGAGAAAGATAAGAGCTTCTAAGAGAATCTTTCACAAAGCAAACTTCCAAAAAAAGTCTTGTTCTTAAAGAGTGTGCCATCAATTCCAACCACCTACTTTTAAAACAATTATTAGAGGCTTCCCATCAAGAAGATAATTCAAAAAGATTCTTTTAACAGCTTTATCGATTTCTTCTTGCTATGATAGGAAACTTTTTAGTTTTATTATTCCTTATACTTAGTTTTCGAGCTATAACTAGTTTCAAGAAAATTGAAACCAGGGGATAGGCTCATTCAAGTCTTAGAATTGGATTGCAAGCCTAGGGTTAGCTTGTTGTGAGATTGGTGAGTGTTGCCCAGAAATGGAGCCCAAGAGGGGGGGTGAATTGGATCTTTTTAAAAATTTAACACAATAAAACAAAAGGTCTAGTGGTGCTTGTGAGTAACAATTAATTAGATGCAAGATAATAGCACTTAATTAAAGAATGCAAAAAGAAAAGAGCAATCACACACAAACACAAGATATATAGTGGTTCGGTGCAAACCTAGCACCTACATCCACTCCCCAAGCCACCCTTGGGAATTTCATTATAATCCACACCAGATTACAGTTGACTTGTTTTTACAAGGCTCACAAGTCAAAAACCTAAGTTGGTTTTATCACCTAGGCTCACCAACAAACCTAACTACTTGTTTTGTCTTCGGGCTCACAAGTTAACCCTAGTTGGTTTTAACACTTTGGCTCACCAACAAACCACAATAACCTTCTTTCAAGACACCCTTGAAAGCAAGGTTAAAGCACAATAAATCAGATATGAAATTTAAATGCTACAACAAACTCTCTTCAAGAGTAGATTGGAATCTTTGAAGCCCAAGGGATGCTTTGACTTCACTCTTCTTCAAGTTGCCTCCTTTTGGAATGTAGTAAAGTTGAGCAAGTAGGCTTTTTCAGTGGAATCAAGCTAGAAGAGGCTTTTGATTTGAAGTTTGGAGAGAATAATGGCTTTTTGGCTTTTGAGTGGACTTGAATGCTCTTGAATAGACTTCTCTCTTCTTTCTCTTTACTTCCCTTCACTTGTCTCGCTTTAAAATGAGGTTGGTGGAGATTAAATACACCAAAAACCTTCTAAAAACGGTTTGTGACCGTTGGAGCATTGGAAATAGCCATTTGGAGATTGAAAACTCATTTCTGCAAGCCAGAAAAATAGATCCGTTAGAGTTGTCAGGCTGCAAGTGTCGACACTTGGCTGTCAGGTGTCGACACTTGGCTGTCAGGTGTCGACACTTGAATTCTGGGAGTCGACACTTGATCATTCAAGTGTCGACACTTGATGCACAGGTGTCGACACTTGACACAAAAATCCTCGAACCAACAAGTTCTGTATTTTCAAAATTCTCAGGCCTTGAGTCGACACTTGAAACCTAAGTGTCGACACTTGGTGTCGACACTTGAATTCTAGGTGTCGACACTTGGCATGCCAAGGATTTTTGTCCGTGCCAAATACTGAAGTGTCGACACTTGACTGTCCAGGTGTCGACACTTGAGACTGAAAACATCCAGAATTAAGAGTAAAAGCCTTGAAATCAAAAATGATGTTCATGAAAGCATAAACACATAATAATTAAGCAATTGTTAGCCCTTTTTTTTAATGAAGAGGCTGCCCGGATATGTGAGATTTGCTTCGTGCCATTGCGTGCCATACACCATAAATATTTGGAATTTTGAGGTGCTTTCTGCCTGAAAACTCATAAATTGAAATTCACATTAGAATACAATATGTACTCAATGTTTTGTTATTCATCAAAATCACTGGGTGGAGCCAACAATCTCCCCCTTTTTGATGATGACAAAACCTTGAGAAAAAGAGACAATATAGTTCAAACCATGAGTTTTCTAATTAATAGGAAACAATCTCTCCCTTAATTAGATACTTCTTATTAAGGTAAACTTCAAAACAATATAATGCATCTTTTTCTTAAAAAAAACTTGTTCTCAAATTCTCAAAAACAATTAACATCATTACTTAAACATCCATCATCACTCTTTTTCTTCATAACAATTAACATCACTTTTTAACATTACTTTTTCTCCCCCTTTTTGTCAATCATAAAAAGAACCTCCCCCTTACAATTTGCATGGATACAAAAAAAGAGTATAGAAACAAATATCATAGCTGAAATTGTGCTTGTATCAGAGTTAAAATATCCCATTATATCAGAGCTAAAATATGATAAACTGAAGTACAAAAGGTTTAACATAACAAACACATATATATGAGATAAGTTTTCAGTAAAAAAAACATACATATATCAACCATACAAAAAGAGATCTGAAACAGTCATCTGTGAGGCTAATCCTCATCAGATGGAACATCAAGACTAAAAGGAGAACTAATCCTAGATCTGGTGGCTAATTCCCTAGGAGGTGCTAAAGCTCTAAGACTCCTGGTACGGCCGGCAGGACCAAAAGTGGGTACAACCCTAGAAGATCTGGTAGAGGGAGGCGAAAGACGATCAACTGGCTCAATAGGATCCGGAACAAAGTCAACTAGAGCAGTAGAAGGAGCAGGTGTAGTAGGAGGATCTCGACTGACCACCTCATAAGCATCAGCTCCGCCTATATTGTCGCTGTCAGTGCCTACCACCTCAGTGGCTCGGTCAACATCCTGATCACCTCCGTCAGCAATATCAGCATGGTCGCTCTGGTGATCGCCGCCGTCATCATCATCATCATCATCATCATCATCAGATCGAGCAGGAGCAGGTCCAGCAGGAGGTATAAGTGATCTCAGAAGACTCTCAAGACGTGTAAATCCCTCCTCCATGGATCTGCGGATCTCAGCATGCTCTGAGGTAGTCTGTGCTTGTAGAAGCTCGACCTCGCTACGCAGCTGAGTCACCTCTCCTCTGATCTGTGTGAACTGTGCTCTGGTATGCTCCTCAAAGGATAATCCGGTAGATGGTGGTGGAGGAACTGAAGCATCAGGTGACAGGTGCTCTACCTGTGTCGATGGTACATCCACTGGAGGAAGGACTGCTGGCTCAGATGGTCCAGCCTCAGCCTCTCGAATCTCATCCTCCTCATCTGGCTCCTGGCCAGACTCTCTCCGAACCCATCGACCTCCAACCATCCTGAAACCCATGTGGTGCAATGACCTCTCATCATATACATCTGTGTGCAGTATCTCCTTGGGGATCTCCCCCTCCAATGATACTCCACAAGCTCTGAAAAGACGGGTCAGTGCCATCCCGTATGGCAAACAGTGTCGGCGCTGAGTGGCAGCATCATGCATCTGTGACAGCATCAAGGCGGGTATATCAACTGGTCTCCTCTCGATCAGACTGGTCATCAACATCAGCTCTCTCTCTGTGATGAAATCGAATCTGCCAGTCTTCGATAAAAGGATCCGTGCGGTAATGTGGTGCAGCAGTCGCATTTCTAAAGATAACTGGTTCGCGGTAACCACTGAGATACCGCGAACATCCTCTCGCTCAAGGATGCATCTGAAAGCTACCTCTCTATCATCAACTGAGAAAGCACAGACTCCTCTCTGGGGTATCTCCCATACTCGGCTCAGCAACTCATCAGTCAATGAAATCTATGTACCCCTGATGGATGTCATCCATAAGAGTTGTCGACAGTCCAGTGCACCGTAAAACTCCCTCACCAGGTGAGGATAGTATCTCTCCTGTATGGTGCAGAAGGGTACTAGTCCTGCATCTGTGAGTATCTCCCTAATGCCAAAATGGTGCCTGTCGAAATAGTGTAGATCTACTCTCCTCCCTGAAGCTACTGACTTCCCTGCCATCCTCTCTGCAGGGGGGAGCTCGGAGTGGCTGTACTGCTCTGCGGAGCGGGATCGAATCTGGCCTTCGACCTCCTCTCACTACCCTGACTAGGCCTTGCTCTAACTGCAAGTCTCTTCCTAGGACCCATATCAGCCAACTGACCAGGAAGAATGGAAAAAGAAAAAAGGTTCAGAACAAAGGACTGGCCATAGGTTGAGATTACAGTTCAAATTGGTTTCGAAAACCAGAATCAATAAGTTTTGATCAAAATTAGAAATTTTGAGTAAAATTTGTAGGTAAAATTTGTGTTGGGTGGAGCACATTTGAATCCCAAAAAGAATTATTTTTGTAAGGTCAAAAAAAAAAAAAAAAACCATGGGATTTGGGTTTTAAGCATTTAGGGTTTTTGCAAATAGGCAAAAATATTCAAAATGCATTACTAAAAATCCTTCCTAATCATCAATAAAAGGATTTATTACACTTAAATTAGATGAAAACCCATTTTATTTTGCTCAAAATTGATGAAAGAGTGATTTTTGTGAAAAATGGTTGAAAAACACCCAAAAGATGAGGGAAATTCGAGAAAAACAAATCTAAAACAAGATTCCCTCAAATGGAGTTTTAGAAATTTACTAAAACACACAAAATCTGGTTAGATTGAAGAAAAATGTTTGGAAAACCTAAAACACGATCGTTTGGTTTAAAAATAATAAAATTAAAAACATAGAGAAATAAAAACTAAATTAGAGAGGGAAAATACCTGATTTGAGACGGATTGAAGGGTGAAAAGACGGGTTTGGACAGGGGGGACCACTGTTCCAAGAAATTTGGGGAAGGAAAATTTTCAAAAAAGCCATCGTTCGGCCCGTTTTAAAACAGTTCAGATTCGCAAGTGTCGACACTTCGGATTTGTCAAGTGTCGACACTTGGTCAGGTGTCGACACTTGACACTTTCCAAGTGTCGACACTTAGCCAAGAAAATTCAAGAAAATTCGGAAAAAAAAATTTCTTGGGGTTTTAAACAATAAGTATTAAGCTTTTAGGACTAGGTAAAAAGATACTAAGAGAGTCCTAGGAGAATGGATCAATTACACCTAACTCTCTTCTAATCAGACAGAACCTATCCTCACTCAAAGGCTTTGTAAATACATCAGCTAATTGATCATTGGTACAAACAAAATCAAGAATTACATTTGAGTTTTGTACATGATCTTTTATGAAATGATGTCTTATTTCAATGTGTTTACTTCTTGAATGTTGCACTGGATTTTTAGATAAGTTGATTGCACTAGTATTATCACATCTTATGGGTATCTTAGTTAGTTTAATGCCAAAGTCTTCGAGTTATTGTTTGATCCAGAGGATTTGAGCACAACAGCTCCCAGCTGCTATATATTCGGCTTCTGCCATAGATAGAGCAACAGAGTTCTGTTTCTTGCTACTCCAGGAGATCAAATTTACTCCAAGAAACTGACAGGTTCCACTAGTACTTTTACGATCAAGTTTACATCCAGCAAAATCAGCATCAGAATAAGCAATTAAATCATATGAAGAATCTCTAGAGTACCATAAACCAATTTTAATTGAGCCAGATAGATATCTAAATATGCGTTTAACAGCCAAAAGATGAGACTCTTTAGGATTGGACTGATATCTAGCACACATACAGACACTAAACATGATATCTGGCCTACTGGCAGTAAGATATAATAATGAACCAATCATGCCACGATATAATTTTTGATCAATTGATTTACCTGATTCATCCTTGTCAAGTCTACATGTGAGCTCATAGGGGTACCTAATGGCTTAGTGTTCTCCATCCCAAACTTCTTGAGTATTTCTCTTGTGTATTTTGTTTGGTTGATGAAGATCCCCTCTTTGGTTTGCCTTATCTGGAGTCCGAGGAAGAAATTTAGTTCTCCCATCAAGCTCATCTCGAACTCACCCTGCATTAGACTTGCAAAATCTTGACAAAGAGATTCATTAGTAACACCAAATATTATATCATCAACATAGATTTTTACTACTAAGAGATCATCATTCTTTTTCTTTAAAAATAATGTTTTATCTACATTTCCTCTAGTAAAATCATTTTTTAGCAAAAAAGAGCTTAAACGATCATACCAAGCTCTTGGAGCTTGTTTTAATCCATATAAAGATTTATGAAGTTTATAAACATGATTTATAAATTCAGAATTTTCAAAACCAGGGGGTTGTTCAACATAAACTTCTTCTTCAATTAATCCATTCAAGAAAGCACTTTTAACATCCATCTGATACAGTTTAAAGTTCATGAAATAGGAAAAAGCCAGTAATAGCCTAATTGCCTCAAGTCTAGCCACAGGAGCAAAGGTTTCATCAAAATCTATCCCTTCCTCCTGATTGTATCATTTGGCAACTAGTCTAGCTTTATTTCTAATTACTATTCCATTTTCATCAAGTTTGTTTCGAAAAACCCATTTTGTGACAATAATTGATGTGTTTGAGGGCCTATCTACTAGTGTTCAAATATTGTTCCTTTTAAATTGATTAAGTTCATCTTGCATAGCATTTATCCAATTACTATCACATTCAGCTTCCTCAATAGTTTTAGGTTCAATTTGAGACACAAAAGCTAAGTAGTCACAAATATTTCTAAGAGATGATCGAGTACTTACACCTTTAGATGGATCACCTATAATTAGTTCTTTTGGGTGTCCATGAGCATACCTCCATTCTTTTGGTAAAGGATCAACAGTTGAGGTATCTTCATCACCTTGTGCTTGATCTTTGTCAGTGTTCTGATCATCATTCTGTTCCTTGGTAAGTTCTTCATTGTTGTTTCTTTCTTCAGTTTTCTTGTTACCTGATTCATCAAAAAGTACATCTTCTTTTCTTGAAGATTTTTGGTTAGTTTCGTCAAATACTACATGAATGGATTCTTCAACAACAAGTGTCCTTCTGTTGAAGACCCTGTATGCCTTACTAGACGTGGAGTAGCCTAGAAAGACTCCCTCATCTGATTTGGCATCAAATTTACTTAGATTGTCTTTACCATTGTTTAAGATGAAACAACGGCAACCAAAAACATGAAAATAATGGATTGAAGGTTTTCTACCCTTCCAAAGCTCATAAGGAGTTTTCTTTAAAATCGGTCGAATTAAAACACGATTTAAGATATAGCATGTAGTATTTATGGCTTCCGCCCAAAAGTATCTAGGTAAATCATTTTCACAAAGCATGGTGCGTGCCATTTCTTCAAGAGTTCTATTTTTTCTTTCTACTACCCAATTTTGTTGAGGTGTCCTAGGTGCAAAAAAATTATGATTAATTCTATTTTCAATACAGAATTTATTAAAATCGGCGTTTTCAAATTCAGTTCCATGATCACTTCTTAAGGAAATTACTGAAACACCTTTTTCATTTAAAACTCTTTTGTGAAATCTTATGAATTCATAAAACGTTTCATCTTTGTGTGCTAAAAACATGACCCATGTAAAACGTGAGAAATTATCTACAATGACTAGACCAAACTTCTTACCTCCCAAACTAGATGTTCTAGTAGGCCCAAAGAGGTCCATATGAAGCAATTCTAAAGGTCTAGATGTAGAGATTACTCCTTTAGGTTTGAAAGGAGATTTTGTTTATTTTCCAAGTTGACATGCACTGCAAATCTTATCTTTTTCAAAATTAAGTTTAGGCAAATCTTTTACTAAATTCTTTTTGCTAAGTTTTGAAATTAAATGCATGCTAGCATGTCCTAGTCTACGATGCCAAAACCAACTAGCTTCATCGATCTTGGCTTCCATTGCCACTAGACATTAACCTTTTTGAATAGGGAGATCATCAAGATCAACCATATAAATATTGCCATGCCTATGATCGATGAATTTAATGCCATTGTCATCTAGACTAGAAACAATGCACAAAGAAGATTCAAAAATAACTTTAAAATTTTTGTCACAAAATTAACTAATACTAAGCAAGTTATGTTTTAATCCATCAACATATAAAACATTATCAATATAAGAGGTAGGGGTGATATGGATTTTACCAATACCGATGATTTTTCCCTTTCCATTATCACCAAAAGTTACATTGCCACCATTTTGATATGTGAGTGATGAGAACTGCTCCACATTTCCTGTCATATGCCTTGAGCAACCGCTATCAAGATACCACATTCTCTTCTTGTTGGTTGCAAGGCATACCTGCAATAAAGATCAAGTGGAGACTTTAGGTACCCAAGCCATCTTGGGTCCTTTTTGGTTAGTGGCATTGGTTCCTTTTGGAACCCAAACTTTCTTAGTTCTTCTTAATTTTCTTTTGTTGCACATGTAAGATTTATGTCCTATAACACCACAAGTATAGCATGTAATTGAAGAAGATGCAGGTACAAAGAAATTTCTAAGGAGTTTTTATTTCTTATGAGTTCTGAATCCTAATCCAGCTTTGTCAAATACTGCTCTTTGGTTATTTAACAGTAAATTCAATTTTTCAGAACTGTAAGTAAGTTTTTCGATAAAAGGCTTTAGTTTATCGATTTTCTCTTTATATTTTTTGTTTTTCATTAAAATTTCTTTGTGTTGTCTTGACAATTTTTCATTTGAAAGTAAGTTACTTTTCTTTTCAAGTATATTCTTTTCATTTTCAAGACCCATAATCTTATTATTTAGATTTTTATTTTGTATTAGAAGATATTCATTCTCATTTGAAAGGTTGTTATTTATTTTAGCTAGTTCCAGATTTTGTTTCTTTAAGTCTTTATGTTTTGACTTTAATTTTTGAAATTCTATTACTAGTTCATCAAAAATTTCATGAAGCTCATCAAAAGATAATTCATTTTCGGCTTCAGAACATACCTCTTCTTGATCGGCTATTAGACAGAAATTTGTTATTTCCTGTTGTTCTTCCTCAGAGCTGGAGTCTTCACTTTCGCTCCAGGTTGCCATCATGGCCTTTTTCCTTAACTTTCTTCTGTTTTTCTTTAGTAAGGGGCAGTCTACCTTGAAATGCCCTGGCTTTTTGCACTCAAAACATGTGGGCTGCTCCTCCTTCTTTTCCTTATCTTTTTCTTTACTGGGCTCACCCTTCAGAGGTTTCTTTTTGTAATTGAATTTCTTTTTCCTCATAAACCTTCTGAATTTCTTTGCTAACATAGCAGTTTCATCTTCTTCATCATCATCTTCAGAGTCTTCGCTTGAGTCTTCTCTGGTAGTAGATTTGAATGCTATTATCTTTTTCTTTTTATCCACCTCTCCGTTCTTCTGTTTGAGAGATAGTTCATATGTCATTAAGGAGCCCAACAGTTGTTCCAGCGGGAGAGTGTTGACATCTTTTGCTTCTTCAATTGCAGTGACCTTTGCATCCTATGAAGCTGGTAGAGACCTGAGAAGTTTATTTACAAGTTCACCATTAGAAATTATTTTACCTAAACTTTTCATGCCATTCACAATGTTTGTGAACCTAGTATACATCTCACTGATAGACTCAGTAGGTTCCATTTTAAATATTTCATAAGTGTGAATTAGCATGTTAACTTTGGTGGTCTTTACTTGGTGTGTACCCTCATGGGTAACCTCAAGTGTATCCCAAATCTCCTTTGCGGAGAGACAGTTGGATATTCTATTAAACTCACTAGGATCAAGAGAACAGAATAAAAGGTTCATTGCCTTTGCATTAAGCTCAATTTGCTTAATGTCATTCTCATCCCAATCATCTTCCATTTTAGGGGTGAGAATGCCATTAATCATCATTGTAGGCTGATGAGGACCTTTTACTATTGTTCTTCACAAATTATAATCAAGAGCTTGTATAAATATGCGCATGCGTGTCTTCCTGTATATGTAATTTGTGCCATTAAACAGTGGGGGTCAGTTTGAAGCTTGACCTTCAACAATACCCATGCCTATTGGGGCTACCATGATCTTTTACTCAAGATCCTTGGACCTACAAGAGAGTACCGGTGCTCTGATACCACTTGTTGCCCAGAAATGGAGCCCAAGAGGGGGGGTGAATTGGGTCTTTTTAAAAATTTAACACAATAAAACAAAAGGTCTAGTGGTGCTTGTGAGTAACAATTAATTAGATGCAAGATAATAGCACTTAATTAAAGAATGCAAAAAGAAAAGAGCAATCATACACAAACACAAGATATATAGTGGTTCGGTGCAAACCTAGCACCTACATCCACTCCCCAAGCCACCCTTGGGAATTTCACTATAATCCACACCAGATTACAGTTGACTTGTTTTTACAAGGCTCACAAGTCAAAAACCTAAGTTGGTTTTATCACCTAGGCTCACCAACAAACCTAACTACTTGTTTTGTCTTCGGGCTCACAAGTTAACCCTAGTTGGTTTTAACACTTTGGCTCACCAACAAACCACAATAACCTTCTTTCAAGACACCATTGAAAGCAAGGTTAAAGCACAATAAATCAGATATGAAATTTAAATGCTACAACAAACTCTCTTCAAGAGTGGATTGGAATCTTTGAAGCCCAAAGGATGCTTTGACTTCACTCTTCTTCAAGTTGCCTCCTTTTGGAATGTAGTAAAGTTGAGCAAGTAGGCTTTTTTCAGTGGAATCAAGCTAGAAGAGGCTTTTGATTTGAAGTTTGGAGAGAATAATGGCTTTTTGGCTTTTGAGTGGACTTGAATGCTCTTGAATAGACTTCTCTCTTCTTTCTCTTTACTTCCCTTCACTTGTCTCGCTTTAAAATGAGGTTGGTGGAGATTAAATACACCAAAAACCTTCTAAAAATGGTTTGTGACCGTTGGAGCATTGGAAATAGCCATTTAGAGCTTGAAAACCCATTTCTGTAAGCCAGAAAAATAGATCCGTTAGAGCTGTCAGGCTGCAAGTGTCGACACTTGGCTGTCAGGTATCGACACTTGGCTGTCAGGTGTCGACACTTGAATTCTGGGAGTCGACACTTGATCATTCAAGTGTCGACACTTGATGCACAGGTGTCGACACTTGACACAAAAATCCTCGAACCAACAAGTTCTGTATTTTCAAAATTCTCAGGCCTTGAGTCGACACTTGAAACCTAAGTGTCGACACTTGAATTCTATGTGTCGATACTTGGCGTGCCAAGGATTTTTGTCCGTGCCAAATGCTGAAGTGTCGACACTTGACTGTCCAGGTGTCGACACTTGAGACTGAAAACATCCAGAATCAAGAGTAAAAGCCTTGAAATCAAAAATGATGTTCATGAAAGCATAAACACATAATAATTAAGCAATTGTTAGCCCTTTTTTTTAATGAAGAGGCTGTCCGGATATGTGAGATTTGCTCTGTGCCATTGCGTGACATACACCATAAATATTTGGAATTTTGAGGTGCTTTCTGCCTGAAAACTCACAACTTGAAATTCACATTAGAATACAATATGTACTCAATATTTTGTTATTCATCAAAATCACTAGGTGGAGCCAACAGTGAGCCTAAGAAAAAACCAACTGGGTTAGGTTTGTAAGCTTGAAAAATAAACTGACTATAATTTTTGAAGGATTATAGTAAAATTTTTAAAATATTTTTAGAAAGTGGATGTAGGTACTTGAAATGTATCGAACAACTACAAAACTTCATATATTAGTTTTCAAATTCAGCACATACTTGTTTTGAATTTTAAAAAATCCAATTCATCCCCTTTCTTGAATTGCTTTGCTCGACAACAGGAATGATTTTAATGAATACAAAATATTTAAGTATACATTGAAATTAATAGCTTGTTGAAGTATATGTTGGAAAAGTTTAAGAAGATAAAATCATTTCAAGAATATCCTAGAAATTGCCTAAGTTGAACGTTAACGAATGCATGTTTGGAAAGCCACATTGTGAGATAAGAATGATTGAAGTCAAGCATCGATCCTAAATTTCAAAGAGACGACTTTAGCATGCAAGATCCTAAGTAGCATAGAACTACGAGTCGATCCCAAATTATATGAGTTGATTCTTTCAGGGTAAGATAAAGAGATGTATTTTTTAGCCTGATTCTTGAGTTGATTCCTTCAAACTATGAGTTGACCCCTAGTCAACTATGAGTCAATCCCAAGTCAACCATGTCGATTCTCTCATACAAGACAACAAGATGCCAAAATAGATCTAAGCTTGAGTAGACCCCAAGTTATCTTGAGTCAACCCCAATTTAACTTTAAGTCAACCCTAAGTTGATTTGGGTCGACTCCATTGTATCTAACATCTCTAATGGCTCATTTTGCATAAGATGCATAATTATATAGAAAAGTCTCCGACAACTAGTTCCAAGCTTTTAACAAGCAATAACCCATTTTTGGACCTTCTAAAAGTCTTAAATACCTATCAAACTTATTGAAGAGGTGAGAAAAGAAGGAAAACAAAGAGAAAACCAAAAATATATTTAGCATTCATTCTTTTTAGCATTTACTTTCCAATCATCAAACTCTTGAGATTCCAAAGGTTTCAAAGAGGAAGAAAAAGAGTGTTAATTGTCAAGCTTTTGCATTGACATCCACTTGAGTTTCAAAGATTTTTTTTTTTTTTTTTCTTTGTAGGAGCTTTTCTTTATGTTCTTAAATATACTTTTAAAGGCCTATCCGAGCCTTGAATTAGATTGTATTGCTTATTCAAGCCTACGAGTGGCTCGGGGAGTTGTTTTGGTTGATTTTCATTGATAAAATCCATCGGGTTTGATTGTGAGCTCGGAGAACATAATCGATTGTAATCTTGAAAAGATTATAGAGAAATTTGTAAGAGTGTGCTTGGAGAGTGGATATAGGTACTAAATTTGGGACTAAACCACTTTAAAATTCTTTATTTGTGTGCTTTTGCTGCTTTCCTTATCGCTGTCATTTTCATCCCCATATCTTTAGTTTTAATTCATTACTTTCATTACATCTTCACTTTGCATAGTTTAAACTCAAAATATATTTGCTTTAAGATTTAAAAAGTCTAATTCACCTTTCCTCTTGGATTATCTATACGAGCAACATGTCAAACCCTCGCTAGCAACATATACAAGTTGGCATGAGCTAGTCTTTTTGCCATGCTAACCTAAGATGGACAAAGAGCATGGCCCAGTGGTAAGGCACTATTAGCTTGGTTTGATGCTTGAATGGCTGGATAAGAGGCAAGCATGTTTGGACTTAGGCAAAGGCACATGCAAGATACCTACGAGTAGATGTGTGCCAAGCCTAGTGCGTGCACAAGCTAGGATTAAGCTGGTCAAGAAGTCAAGCTACAGGCCGCATGGGCATGCAAGCCACAGGGACACCCAAGCCTCAGACGCACAAGCCATGGGCATGTTTAACCGACACATGGACCATTGGGGGCACATAGTGGATGTGTGAGCCATGGGCATGCAGACCAGTGGGTGCATGTAGTGGGCATGCGTGCAGGTGCGAGTGCATGCAGGCGGGCGCGCGGGAGTAGACACCAGCACATGGACGTCAAGCAAGCACACGGGCTTGTAGGTATGCTGCCGAGTGTGCAAGTAGGCCTGTGAGCTGATAAAGGCACTTCCATGCACATAGACCTATTGACATACTGTTGGATGCTTGCAGGCATGCAAGCACGTTATGGGGCACATGGAGGAGCAAGTACTTAGATTGGCAGATGCATAGGTGGGCTGACACATGGGTGCCCATGTGCAAGCAAGCTTATCAAACTACAGGATAGTTGCCAAAAGTTATCCCAAACCTCCTGTAGAGGTTATGCACGGATATCCTTGTCATACTTGGGTAGACAATTCGCAAGGGTTTTGGGGATTCCCAATGGTTAGGGGATTTGTCCTCCATCTATTTATTGTAGTATCAACTTTATCTGATACCATTCACATGGAGGATCACTCATGTAGAATATTAGTCCTCATTTCTTGAATTACGATCATTGACATCGATGATACAGGAATAAGAAGAAGAAAGAAATATAATACAAGATATAATTAATTAGGCATGCAAGATTTTACTATAAAAAAAATAGAAACTTACAAGATTAAAATTTTACTTTCTATCCTGTACGAGTCCTAAAATCTCTCATACAAGCTTTCAACTAGAGATCTCTCACCACTCTTCTTGATCCTCACACCCAACCTCTATCCTTTACTCAAGAATTTATAGTCTTTACTGTAAAGAGCATCTCACCAGAAATCTAATAGTTTAAATTGGAGTCATGTAGCTTTTCTAGTACTAATCTGATCGTAGAGCTCTTCCTGATTATCGTTCGCACTCCATCCCACCAAAATTCATTCGGAATTAGGCCAAATCAACCTAGATCACATCAAAAATCTCTCTAGCCATTTGATCATTGTGGGAAATGCGCACATGTTGGATTTCGTTGCAAGACATGCATTGACCAAATTAAAATCCATGGAGCACTCCTTGGACCACCATGAAATGTCCCCTCACATCATTAAAGGACCTCCTCCATGCTCTCTGGACAACCGCATAGAGATAAAAAAGAAAGCAACACCATGCCAGGGAACAACAAAAAAAGAAAAAAAATGCTTACAGGCCTAGGCCGCCAGAAATGCACCCGTGGGCTGTGCCTAGTCTCTAAGTCAATTTTTTTTTTTCTAACAGGGCTTCTCACTGGGCTGCTACTAGGCTTCTTTTAAGGGCCAATTTGAGATGTTTTCCTAACAATCTTCATCTTAACTCGATATTCGGCCTCCACTTGATCTTGAGAGCTTCTTGAAGGATTTCATGCCTCCATGCCCTGGAAAAAATGCCTGATCATGGATGGACAAATATGAAAATCAAAATAAGCTACTCGATCTCATCTCTATCATATGATGTACTCATCTTAACTTGAGATCTACTCAGGAAAGCCTCCTGTGGTAATAAAAACTTTACCTTGCAACGTTACCTATCATCCTTTCGAGGCTCTTAACTTGTGCCCGATCAACTTACTCCTGGAGCTCCACTTTGTACTGTGCTCCTATCTGCACCAAGGACTCTATCTCGTACTGGATTTTCTATCAAAAAGTAGTGACCTCCATTCTTTTTTCCTTGTAAAATGATCCTACTACTATGCAAAACCTTCAAAACTCTATCATTGGCTCTCCACGTGTTGCTATTTGAATCTAGTTTATTGAGAAAAATTAGATTTTTATGAAAATTGGGTGTTGGCGCAGAGTCCCTTGTCCGACCGGGTGGAGCTACTAGATCGCAGGTCCGCTCCCTAGTTTACCTGTAAAACAAATCCCTAGCCGGAGTTGCTCTGGCGAGGGATACTCCAATGCCTAAGTCAGAGGCGGGCTCCAGCTATAGAATGGGGAAGATTCTGAGGAGGATAAATGGAGAGGAAAGGACTCTGAAATTTTCAGGAGTATCTTGCACCTTACCTAGAGTGTCCCCTCTTACCAGTATTTATATTGATTGGTCTGGCTTGTGGTTCCGTTCTCCCTCCAGCGATTACGATGGGGGGAGTTTATTCATTCCCCCTCATTCGCAATCGTGGATGGTTACGAAATGGTTCCGGCTAGGTCGGAGACGTTGCCGCTGGAATTAATGATCACGTGCTTTGGAAGTAGTTGTACAGTCGATGATAACAGTTATTTGCCAGGTTCGTGGAGATTTGAGACATATCGGAGATCTGTCTTCAGATTTTCTTTTTGAAAAACTATTTGTATCCGAATTGAAGGGGTGCCTTCATCTTCGGATTCCTTTGAGATAGAATGGAGATTACATCCTCGGCATAGGTCAAAGACTTTGTCTTAGGCATAGGCCAGAGATTGTGTCTTCGGTTGATAGTGAAGATCATGTCTTCGGTTTAGGCCGAGGGTCCTGTCTTCAGCAGGGGCCATAAGCTGATTCTTTGGATGAAGTTGAGGGTTTCCGCTTCAATTTGTGCATCAGATGTTCGGCTTCTTCTGGACACTTTGGTTGACAGTGCATGGTTCGGGGGAAATGTCTTCGACCGGTTGAATCGATGGTTGATCTATGCTTGAACTGAATATCCCAACAGTTGCCCCTGACTCTCAGTTTTCGAAGCAACAATCTGTCTCGAAGAGTGAGAGTATTACTGGCTTATCATTTTTCCTTGGGGAATGGTATGGCAGATGATTATGAAATTTCTGATTGGACCATTTTCCATAACCGCTGGCTACTTCGGGGATCAGGTGATGGATAGCTGTCACTCCCTGATTGGGGTATGAAAAAGGAGTGGGCGGACCAGGGACTGTCCCTTCTTTTTCTGTTGTGCGATGGTTCAGCCGATCTTTTGGTTGGGATTTGGGCGGCGGTCATGGCCTCTTCCTGTCCTTTGGATAAGAAGCACGTTCCACCTCAGCTGTTGATTTGTGCAGATAATGACCTTAGGTCCATTCTGCGTCAAATTAGTTTAGGGATGTTTAGGATTGCGCACCTATCTCGAGCGTCCATGGTAGATTTGGGGAGATGGTTCCCCCTATCGAGATGTCACTTTGGAGTTTCCTTGTCCCTTTATGAGAAGGAGAAAATGTCTGGCTGAGGAAGCTTCTTTATCCTTGCGTACCTTCAATCTTGGTCCAACTTTTCCTATTCTTGGCTATCGGTCCCTTTTCATATGTAGAATCATCCTTTTTTTTATTTGTTCCATTTTTTTGTAATGGCCGAGACCGTAGGAAGCTAAGGGGAAAAGGTTGGGTCTTCTAGGACTGATGATGCTGTGAGTCCGGAGTTAGTTTCCAGCTCCATTTCACCTAGGAAGCTTGCTTACCTTCGGGAGCGTTATCATGTTTCTGAAGGGTTTCCTCTGGTGCTTCCCGCATCTGAAGAGCGGGTGCATAAACCTCCCATCGGGTGCTTTGCCATATACGAAGATCATTTTAAGGCCGGTCTTCGATTTCACCTGCATCCCTTCTTCATCAAGATCTTTCACATGTACCATATAGTGCCCACGTAGTTGACTCCGAATAGCATTCGGAATATCTGTGGATTCTTGGTTCGGTGCCACATAGCCAATGTGACTCCCGGGACCCATTTATTCATCACTTTTTTTGTTCTCAAGAGGGATTTTCATGGTCGCGGATGGTGGGTGATCAGTCCTCGACCTGGTTGTAAGATCATAAAGGATATGCCCAGCACCATCCATGGGTGGAAGCCCAACTTTGTTTTTGTATCGTCTGCCGAACCGTGGGGTTTCAGTAGCGAGTAGAGAGAGCCACACCTAGTTGCCAATGATGGAAAAAAGGTTTTGGCGGCTGATCAGTCCGATTATGCCTTATTGACTGGTTCAGAGGCTGTTTCCATCTCCGAGCTATTGGAGGAGAGGAATCTCCATCTCGCAGGGATCAGCGAGTTCCCTGCATTAGGTATAAATGGTGGAAGTTTCCAGCTCTCCTCTTTTAACTCTTTCGTAGTCTAGTTGACTCAGAAGGGTCTTTTTATTTGCGGGTGGTGGAATGAAGCCTGATTTAGGTTAGCTTCATCGATCTTCCGCAAAGAGGACGGCTCAGGCTCCTCCTTCGGGATTAGAAGTCCGGAAAAAGGCTCGGGGGGATGAGCCTGAGAGAAGTAGAAGCACCTTGTCCTCCAGAGGAACCTCTGGGGGAGATGGGGTGTCGATGATGGAGGCTCCAGTAGGGCCTCAGTTAGTCGAATCTTTGTCGACGGTTAGCTCTCCAGTTCAGATAAGGGAGAGTCCATCTCCGGTGGCCGATGTGCCACTGCCTTGCCCCCCTGCGATGGATAAGGGCAAGGCACCACAACTCGAGGAGGAATCCATCCGGGAGGCTTCTCCAAGTGGTAGCCATCCCGTGAGCTCTTCGGAGCTTTCCCCCACGAGGGATCTTTTGGTTCCTGCCGTGGCTAGGCAGGCACTGAAAAACACTTTGTTGCCTCATGATTTAGCAGTCGTCCGAGGTCGGAGCCTCGCCAGGATCTCTGACTCTGCCTATTCCTCCCTGCAACAGGTGAGATCTTCATCATCCCTTCTTTGCCCGATGGGTCATCCAGCCTGTGACTGATCTTACACCTTGTTTTGTTGGTGCAGCTGATTTATGACATCACTTTTATGGAAGAGGGCCTGGGGAGCATTTATAACCTCATTCACAATTTGAAGGAGGAGCTCCAAGTGGCTAGGGCCGAAAGGGAGGTAGCCGAGGAACTAAAGCAATCCATGGAGAATCAGCTCACTCACGTGGACACTGAAGTTCGGGGCTTGAAGGGTGAACTGAAGAATGCCCATATGACAATCGTAGGGCAAGGGGCGAAGTTAAAGAGGAATAAGAAGTGAATTTACTCCTTAGAACGCTCTGCCAAGGAGGATCAGGAAAGGATAGAAAACCTGACCAAGGTGGCTAAGGAGATGACCAAGAGGGCCGAAGATGCATCTTTGAGAGCCAAAAAGGCATCTTTAAGAGTCGGAGAGGCGGCCTTGGAGTCTGAAGCAGCCAGGAGGGAGTCTGAAGCCATGAAAGAGCAGGCAGCCAGAGCTGTTGTGGATTTCAGGAAGTCCTCTAAACTTCAGATGGAATGAATGAAGCAACCCTGTACAGCTATCAACTTGGTTTCAATGATGAACTCGCCAAGGTTAGTGCTGTCTTCCCTAACTTTGATATCTCTAGGATTCTTGTGTTTGACATTGAGGTGGAAGAGGAGGAGGAGATTGGAGCCATTGAGGAGATTGAAGAGATGCCAAGCCAGAGTGAAGAAATCCCAATCGTAGCCGAGGGCCCGGGTGTAATTCCGGTCCAGGCTAAAGAGGCTGAGGAGATGCCAAGCCTGACGGAAGAAATCCCAAACGTAGTCGAGGACTCGGATGTAATTCCGGTCCAGGCTAAGGAGGAAGTTCAGGCTGAGGAGGGAGTCTAGGCTGAAGAGGGTGTCTAGGCTGAAAACTCTCTGGAACTAGCCCAAGTTGAGGAAACCATTACTGCTCAAATTGACAAGATACTGCAATCTTGCGATGCTGGATCCCCCTCGGCTGATCCTTAGGGATTTATTTGGCTTTGGACATTGTATCTCTTCCTTTCCTTCCTTTGGCATGTATCTAGAAAACTCTCCTGAATTAACGAGCATTTTCCTTTTTCTGTGTATGGTGCGGGCACCAGAATAAGAAGAAGACTTCAAGGTTCCATCTGGATCTCTGAATGACCTTGCCCGAAGATTAGGGTTTGTAATAAGGGTTGACCTGGTCAACCAGATTATTTTATTTCTTTGAGTCTGCATTTCATTTTGTTGAGTCATGTTGACTCAATCTAAGTCCAAGTCAAGTCCTGGTTGGCGCCATTCCTTAGGGCATCATTTTTTCTTCCAAGGCCAAATGCAAGTGGACGCCACACTCCCAGCCACACTCCCAGGACCAGTTGGCACCACATTTCATCCCAGTGTCCCTGGTCCCCACGCCCAAGAGAGCAAGAAAATTTTCTTAGGAGAAGTCAAGGAAGGCGCCCACAGGCTGCCAAAAGTAACCAAGCTAAAGGAGCAGGGGATTTTTCTTGGAGAGGACTTCAAGGTAGGCGCCCACACCTGCCTAAAGTACCTGGCTATGAATGGAAGGAGCCTAGTCTTGGGGAGAAAGACTAGGAGATGAGTATTTTCTTCCAAGAAAGAGCAAGTCATGGAAGGAAAACCCATGACTTAAGGAGAAAGACTAGGAGATGAGTATTTTCTTCCAAAAAAGAGCAAGTCATGGAAGGAAAACCCATGACTTAAGGAGAAGAACTAGGAGGTGCCCCACATACCTGCCATATGAAGCCATCACCTTGCATTTGAGGCCATCCACTCCAAGGAAAGAAGCCTGGTCAGTCAAGGGAAAGTTTTTCATGCTTAGGATGAATGTTTAGTCCCACATGGGAAGTGGTGTAATTTTTTTTCTCTTGCAAGGTCTATATATTGGACCCTTATGTAATCTTTTGATATGAATGAGTAAATGAAATCTTTTCTTGTGTTGAGCAACCTTGTGTTCTCTTCTTCCGCACTTCTTTGAGTGTTGAGCTCCATGAGGGAGTAAATCCGGGTTCCATTGGAGCCTTGAGGAGGTGAGAGATCTCCAAAGTTACCAAAACCCTGCCCCGCTTTCATCCCTGGCCGCCAACCCTAATTTCCTTTCATCATCCTAGCTGCCAACACCCAAATTCCTAAACCCTATTTCCACTTCATTCAAGGCTGCCATCTCCTTCTCCAAGCCGCCGTCCTACTAGCCAAACCCTAAATCCACTCTATCTTCCACCGCCACCTCCATACTCTTCCCTCATCTTCAAAGTTCGAGCAGTCTGGAGCTATCCCAGGTAAAGGTCTATTCCTTGAGTTTCTTACATCCTTATCTTGTTCTTCATCCTTTCCAGATCCAGAGTACAAGAAGAAGGCGAACCTTGCCATAGGACTACAATCCGAGGATCCATTGCGAAGAAACCCCGTCTCCAAGGATCCTACAATCTGCTCGAGAGTGTCCTTCAATTGAAGCAAAGAGAGATATCACAGTCAGGTATAAAACCTTCTATTCTCTCTTCGTCTGTTTCTTGAAAGAGGAGTAAACCCTAGGTCTGGGGGTTTCTCAATCCCCAGCGATCCTACTTCTTTATTACTCTGATAATCTACTCTTTTGAATTGTGCTTTCTTTAAGTGCATATTTTCTTTCAATATTAATTAGCCTTGTTATTGAGTCAAGCCAACTTCTAACAAAACACAAAAAGAATTAGTCTTAATTTACTTCCGCATCGCATCATCTTATTTGTTCTGCATCATTTTTGGTATCAGAGCCCTATCTAGGGTTCTTGCTTGTTTGATTATTTTTTCGTTCCTTTTTACTTTTGCTGCCTGGAGTAGACTCCCCTAGCCGTCCAGTCCTAGGAACAAGCGAGATGCAAGCCTCCTCCTCCCATTCCATGGGGGTTCCTAGGGCATGTAGTGGTGCCGCTGGGTTATAACTTCTAGGCAGGGATTGTAAACGGGACACACGTTCTATTTTCTGCCAGTAACTTCCTTGTTATTTGAATTGTTTCTCCTTGCAAAAAATTCTAAATTAAGTAATTCTTATTTTGTTGGAACCAATATAACTGAAAGTAATTTACATAAAATTTTCATGATTTATTAATTTCTGTAGATTTTCTGATATCAATTTTACTGCTGTTCTGCTTTTTATTTTCTGCAAGCTATTTTTTTATTTGAGTGTGAATAAATTGAATCTATCTTATGGGCACCGAAGTTGCAACATAAGAGGAGGATTGAGACCCTCTTCTTAGCCCAAAACCACCTCCCATGCATTCAAACCTAAGCCTTTAATCTTAAAATTAATTAGACCTAATTTGCCCTAGTGGGCTAGGGACACCAACTGGTCGGGTCTAGGCTAGTGTTGAGTCAGTTTGTCTAGTTACTCTGTATGTGCTTTGTACTCAGTGTCTAGAATGGTGGTTCAGGGATTCTATCCCGAAGGGCTTGTGTGCTGGTCCGCCTACCTGGTCAATCACTGATTGGTGTCTAGGATTGGTAATTAGGGACCTAACACTCCCCGTACACCTGCCTGGCTGAGTTCCGAGTTACTACAGGCTAGCTTGCCACTCTGATTGGGCATCTAGTTTGGGCTCTAGGTCTAGTTAGCCCGTAGTCATTTCAGTCGAGTCTCATTTGGTGTGCTTGCTTGCATCATCATGTCCACCTGGAACGGAGTACCCTACCAACCTGGTCAAACCCAACCTGATTTAGAGGCCATGATTGGAACTCTTACCGAAAGTATGACCAAATTGAGTCAGGATATGACTGATACTGTTGCCCAGTTTAGGAATCAAGTCTGTGAGGATCTTACCTAGCTTAGGGATCGAGTCCAAGTACTTGAGGAACCTAGACATCAGAATTGGGCTCCTGACCCAGATTTTAATGTGCCTCAATCTCACCCACACTAGGAGCCTAGAAGACCTTTATATAGAGATCTTGAACCTAATCATAGGAGGCCTGACCCAGAGCTTGAAGATAGAGATGATAGGTTCATCCGGAACATCAAATTAGATGCACCCACTTTTGATGGTAGCTTAAACCCTAAGGTGTATTCTGATTGGGAGGGTGAGATGGACTAGTACTTTGAGTGGTATACCATGTCTGAGGAAAGGAAGTTCAAGTTTGCCAAGATGAAGTTAGTGCGTCAAGCTAGGTTATACTGGGGGAACATTGAGCTAACCACTAGGAGACGAAATGTTGAGCCCATAACCACTTGGCAGGGTATGAAAGAGAAGCTTAGAGATAAGTACCTACCCATTTCATACCAGCAGAATCTTTTAGACCAACGGCAAACCTTGAAACAAGGAAACCAATCTGTCTCACACTACATAGCCACCTTTGATGAGTACTTGATGAGATGTGATGTGAGTGAAGCCCATGAGGTCACTTTGTCTAGATTTAGGGCTGGACTTAGGGAAGACATTAAGAGGGAGTTGTTTCTGAGAGAGGTTACTGACCTAGACCAAGCCTATCAGATTGCACTGAACACTGAGAAATTTCAGAGAGGACCTATACCTTCTAGGGTTAGTGCCCCAATCCCAAGAAATGGACCTAGCCAAGTTACCCCTAGCAAACCATTTCAGGGTATTCCCACCCCTAGGCCCATGGACAAAGGTAAGGCACCTAACACCCAAAGAACCCCTAGTTCTAGTATCACCTGTTTTAAGTGTCAAAAACCAGGTCATATCTCCAGCCAGTGTACAGCCATAGCCTATTTTAAGTGCCATAAGGTAGGTCATGTTTCTAGCCATTGCCCACGTAGATCCCTTTACATAGAAGAGGGAGAGGAAGAGAATTCCGAGCCCAATGAGGAATTTGAAGAAGAAGTTTATGAGGTCGAAATGAACTTGGTTGATGAGTATGAAGGAGAGGAGGAACCCACAGAGTCTGACCAGTTAGGAGTTGTGAGATGCTTCCTGTCCAGAGTAGAGTTCAGGAGGATTGGCATAGGACTAACATCCTACAGACTTTCCTTAAATTAAGGGATAAGGTATGTAAGATCATCATAGATAGTGGGAGCTGTGTGAATGCCATTTCTACTAGCATTGTCAAAATGTTAGGCTTAATCCCAGTCCCCTACCCCAACCCCTATAAGGTTTCTTGGGTAGACTCTACCTCTAAACCCATCCAGTCTAGATGTCAGGTCCAAATCCAGATGCAATCCTATCAAGAAAAGATTTGGTGTGATGTCTTACCCATGGGGATGAGCAGTATAATTCTTGGGAGACCTTGGTTATATGATCATGATGCCACCCTCTTAGAAAAATCCAATACCTGTGTCTTTAGTTTTAATGGAAAAAAGATCACAATCCATTCAGTCCCTCCTAAGGACAAGGTAGCTAAAGGACCCAATAAGGTCAAAGAGATGAAGACTGGAGTGAACCTAATTAGTGCTAAGGATCTAGAACAAGAAATTCATAGTGGTTCACCCATTTGGATGTTGACTGCTAAGGAACTTAAGACTCTTACACCCTCAGAGCCTCCTCAGGAAGTTAGACCTTTGTTAGAAGAATTTGAGGATATTTTTCCCGAGGATCTGCCAGTCCACCTTCCACCTCTTGACCTATCCCCTTTACCAGTCCACACACGAGTCTCCGAGTCTGTTGAAGTTTTTGCACAGCATATAAAAGACTTGCATAAAGAAATTCATGCCAAAATAAATTTAAGTAATGAAACTTATAAGAAGTTGGCTAATTCTCAAAGACGAGTCAAAACTTTTGTTGAGGGAGACTATGTAATGATTAGGTTAAGGCCTGAACGGTTTCCTCCTGGAACCGTTAGAAAGTTACATGCTAGAGGAGCTGGACCATTTAGGGTGGTGAAGAGAGTAGGATCCAATGCCTATGTGCTCGAGTTGCCTCCAGAACTAGGCATTAGCCCCACTTTCAACATTACAGACCTAGTGGAGTATAGAGAGCCAGCTGTGATTCCCAGTGAGCCTTTTGAGCCTAATCCTGTTCTTGAGAGTGAACCCGACCCTGTGTGTCCACCAACAAACTGGCCAGTGAGGAAAGAACAGATTGAAAAGATCCTGGACGATCAAGTTATCTCTACTCGTAATCAAGGATACCAAAGATACCTGGTCCGCTAGCAAGGAAGGCTAGATTCTGATGACTCTTGGATCTCCCGAGATGAATTACAAGAGCTGGATCCAGATCTCTTGGAGAGATACCAGAGCCAACTTGAGCCTTACTCGACAGGGTCGAGTTCCTCCCACCCCGGGAGAATTGGTGCGGGCACCATAATCAGAAGAAGACTTCACGGTTCCATCTGGATCTCTGAATGACCTTGCCCGAAGATTAGGGTTTGTAATAAGGGTTGACCTAGTCAACCAGATTATTTTATTTCTTTGAGTCTGCATTTCATTTTGTTGAGTCATGTTGACTCGGTCTAAGTCCAAGTCAAGTCCTGGTTGGTGCCATTCCCTAGGGCGTCATTTTTTCTTCCAAGAACAAATGCAAGTGGATGCCACACTCCCAGCCACACTTCCAGGACCAGTTGGCACCACATTTCATCCCAGTGTCCCTGGTCCCCACGCACAAGAGAGCAAGAAAATTTTCTTAGGAGAAGTCAAGGAAGGCGCCCACAAGCTGCCAAAAGTAACCAAGCTAAAGGAGTAGGGGATTTTTCTTGGAGAGGACTTCAAGGTAGGCGCCCACACCTGCCTAAAGTACCTGGCTATGAATGGAAGGAGCCTAGTCTTGGGGAGAAAGACTAGAAGATGAGTATTTTCTTCCAAGAAAGAGCAAGTCATAGAAGAAAAACCCATGACTTAAGGAGAAAGACTAGGAGATGAGTATTTTCTTCCAAGAAAGAGCAAGTCATGGAAGGAAAACCCATGACTTAAGGAGAAGAACTAGGAGGTGCCCCACATACCTGCCATATGAAGCCATCACCTTGCATTTGAGGCCGCCCACTCCAAGGAAAGAAGCCTGGTCGGTCAAGGGAAAGTTTTTCATGCTTAGGATGAATGTTTAGTCCCACATGGGAAGTGGTGTAATTTTGTTTCTCTTGCAAGGTCTATATATTGGACCCTTATGTAATCTTTTGATATGAATGAGTAAATGAAATCTTTTCTTGTGTTGAGCAACCTTGTGTTCTCTTCTTCCGCACTTCTTTGAGTGTTGAGCTACGTGAGGGAGTAAATCCGGGTTCCATTGGAGCCTTGAGGAGGTGAGAGATCTCCAAAGTTACCAAAACCCTGCCCCGCTTTCATCCCTGGCCGCCAACCCTAATTTCCTTTCATCATCCTAGCCGCCAACACCCAAATTCCTAAACCCTATTTCCACTTCATTCAAGGCTGCCATCTCCTTCTCCAAGCCGCCGCCCTACCAGCCAAACCCTAAATCCACTCCATCTTCTACCGCCACCTCCATACTCCCTCATCTTCAAAGTTCGAGCAGTCCGGAGCTATCCCAGGTAAAGGTCTCTTCCTTGAGTTTCTTACATCCTTATCTTGTTCTTTATCCTTTCCAAATCCAGAGTACGAGAAGAAGGCCAACCTTGCCATAGGACTACAATCCGAGGATCCATTGCAAAGAAACCCCGTCTCCAAGGATCCTATAATCTGCTCGAGAGTGTCCTTCAATTAAAGCAAAGAAAGATATCACAGTCAGGTATAAAACCTTCTATTCTCTCTTCGTTTGTTTCTTGAAAGAGGAGTAAACCCTAGGTCTGGGGGTTTCTCAATCCCCAGCGATCCTACTTCTTTATTACTCTGATAATCTACTCTTTTGAATTGTGCTTTCTTTCAGTGCAATTTTCTTTCAATATTAGTTAGCCTTGTTATTGAGTCAAGCCAACTTCTAACAAAACACAAAAAAAATTAGTCTTAATTTACTTCTGCATCGCATCATCTTATTTGTTCTGCATCAGTGTACACTATGATGCTTTCCAAATGTTGCATTTTTTCTTGGTTTAGGTAGTGTCATCGATTTTGGTGATGGTTTAAATCACGTAGCCTTTTGTCGAGTTGATTCTTATGAACATAGATCCTCCTTTTGAACATCAAAATGAGTAGAGAATTTACTATATAAGAGAAACCTTTAACTTACTGGCTCACCATGGTGTGGTGACCGCCATGTCATCGCTTGGAGAGGTAGTGGCAATCAGGTCCATAATGACTGTGCATGGGAACAAGGATTATCGTGGCTGCAGCCTTTTGGTGGTCCCTCCCAGCACACTAGTTAAGGCCCTAATTTATTAGGGCAACTGCACATGGCGTGCCTAGGAGCCCGTTGCGAATGAGGGCTTTGGAATTCCGCTAGTCTCGATATAAGGAAGGCAATCTCCTTGGATCAACTGCCATTCGCCCTTGGTAATGCCGTTTCTAACGCCATTCCTATTTCCTCACCCTCATGTCACTCTGAAGGCTTGTTGCGCCATGGGGCCAAATCCAGCACAACTTAGGTGAGGAGCCAGGGGGAAACTGATGAGAGGCTTTCAGGTGAGGAGATCAGATCGAAGGTGAAGTTATGGTTGGCATTACCGTGCACCAAGGTTAGGAGCAATGGACCTATCGAGATAGGTTCTTCCTCGGGGGAGGAACCGATTTCTCCTGGGAGGGTAGTGCCGGCCGAACCATCCATGAGATCGGGCCCACAAGATGTTGGTGGGGCTCCCCCATACGTTGAAGGTGTTAAGCCTGTGGCTCTAGTTATAGGAGAAAAAGGTCCAGTAGGGTGCGATACCCCTGTCACAGGAGCCTGGAGGCGGGAATTTGGGGATCCTTTTCTTGCCTTCCTCCTTGGAATACAACAGGTAGCCTTCATTGCATGTGTTACCTATCCACATTCGTCGATTGGGCTAACTTTGTAGGTGCTCCTTGTTCTACAGGTTTCTCGCGACCTTTCTTCGTTGGAGAAAGGTGCTCGTGAATCTATCATCTATAGTGAAGGTCTCCAAAGCCGAATGGCCTTAGCTGTAGCCGAGAAAGATGTCACCGAGAAGCTTTGGGTTGCTGCAGAAGAAGAAAGGGACAAAGCCGTTGCCTCAAACGATGTCTTGAAGAGACAGATGGGTACTATTCAGGCACAGGCGGTCGAAGTGTCAATCATTGCACAGGAGAGAAGGAGGAAGGTTGTCTCTCTTGAATGGATGTTGAGGGGAACTGCTGGATGCCTAGGAGCCAAAGTCCCATCTGGTCGAGTTAAAGAGGAGGGTCGAGAAGCTAGAGACAAGCCTTTCGGTGGCCAACCAGAGGGCTGTGCAGACCGAAGAGAGGTCTTCCGAGGCAGTTGAGGCTTATAGAGTTTCTCAAGCCTTCAAAGATGAGACAGGCAAAGTTGCTTTAGAAAAATACTCTTCAGGTTACGCTGATTGTCTGGGTAAAATCAAAGATCTTTACCCTGGCCTGGACTTCTCCTTGCTCACCGTTTCGGAAGATAGATCCGTAGCCTCCAAGGCTCAGCCTGAAGTGACGTCAACCCTTGCCCTCATTTTGACTGCCAAAGAGGCTGACAAGAAGTAAATCTATTATATATATATATTTTTTTAGTTATCTGTAATGCCCTCCTTTTGGATGAGGTTTTTCATCCTTGTCATAAATGTTTAATTTCTTTCAAACTAGTCCTTTTTGGGCTTGGATCTTTGTTGTTTCACCCTGATGGGTAAGCCGAAGACTATTCGGTTCAAGGTTGATGTTGAAGATGAATTCCGATGTAAGATCGGAATGCCATTGTCGATGATTGACCTCAATTAGGCTAGGCTGATGTCAGTTACCCCATCGTAATTATTCCTTCTATCTTGGAAGGGACATGGCAGACATGTGTCATTTTTCCATTGGCCCTTAATTAAGGAACATTGAGCATGATTTTCGTTGCCCATGTCGAGTGCATAAATATTCAAATGGTCATGTCCCCACGCATCCTGGGTGCCTTCATATCTTTCATTTTTTATAGAAGGCCATTAATGTGGTAACCGTTCGAGGGGGACCATTCCGGGTTCGAAGCACCGATGGTCTCCATCCTCGAGAGTAGTTATTAGTGATCATGTCACTCTTAGGCAGCCACCTGGGTTCCGAGGCATCGTTTCGACTCGTGGCACTCTTTGGTGTGTCTGGGAAAAGGTGTGGAGCACATTTTTCTGCGGTTGTACGTGGGTGTAGGGTCCTTTTAAATAGGGCCCTGTCTTTCCATGCCATAGGCCATCAAAATTTTGGACTCCCTTTTTGAAAACTGCCCTCCTTCCCTCAGCACACCAACAACATGAAGTTTAATATCTCTGATCTTAAGAAGGCGGCTATGAAGAGGGCTTCCAGGGCTCAAACTGAGGGTGAGCCTAGTTCAAAGGATCCCTGGAGAAGTGACAATGATGACCCATAGGGGGTCATTGCTCTCTTAGAGAGGAGGATCTGGGTCTTGGAGGCCCGTCTGGAGGAGGCCAGGGCTCGAGACGAGGTAGCCGCTGCAGAGGCGGAGGAGGCTAGGAAGAAGGTGGCGGAGGCCATGTTGGACTTCATGGCGTCTTCCACCTATAAGGACGAAGTTGCCGAGGTGGTCCTGGATTCGTACCACCGGGGATTCCTAGAGCATCAGGATAAGGCTTTCAAGTACTTTGATCTAAAGGGCTTGGAAAACATTAGCCTTCTATCCCTTTCCCTGGTCATGAATTTGACTTCGACTTTGAAGAAGAGTCAGAGTCTGACTCAGAAGGGAACTCCGGAGCCTCTCCATCCTCCTTCCAGGGCTTCGACACCTCCTATTGGCATGGGAAATGGCCGGCAGATGGTTTCTAGATCCACTTTCCCATTATCTCACTACTCTCTTTTTTTTTTGTAAAAATATGAAAATGAATGAAGAATTTTGACTTTCTTCAGACTTCTTATTTTTCTGTGATTAGTACCACTAAATGTAGACCTTATGATATGACAAAAGTGTGGATTTCTCATAACCATTAGGGATCTGTAAAGGGGATGAGATCGGTTGTGGTGCGGGCACCAGACTCAGAAGAAGACTTCAGAGCTCCATCTGGATCTCTGATTAACCTTGCCCGAAGAATTAGGGTTTTCTGGCTTGTAATAAGGGTTGACTTGATCAACTCAATTTTAGCTTGAGTCTGTATTCCCTGCATTTTTATTTTGTTGAGTCATGTTGACTCAGTAGTGGTCTAGGACTTCAACCTGGAGTGTTACATTTTCTCCCAAGGCCAAGCAAGTGGGCTCCACACTCCCAGCCACACTCCCAGCCACATGCCTGAGTCCAGGGGGAACCACATCTCCATCCAGTATACTCTGGTCCCCACACCACAGATAGCAGCTCCCTTCTCTCATGTGCCAATTGAGGAGAAATCAACCAGGGATCCATAAATCAAGGGGGCGGCCCAAGACCTTCCAAAAGAGCCAAACTATGAAAGGGAAGAAATTTTCTTAGAGAGAACTTCAAGGAGGCGCCTATTCCCTGCCAAAAATACCCAAAACAAAGATGGGAAGGACCTTGACGTAGGGAGAAAGAAAAGGAGGAGTCCAAAAGAGTTGAGCCATGGAAGGAAATGAATCCTCTCTTGAAGAACAAAGCTTGGAGGCGCCATCTACCTTCCTTTTAAAACCCAAATCAATTTTTTTTGGAACCTTTGGCCGGCCATATGTGTAAGGATTGATCCTACAATCCTAATTTGCAGATCCCCTCCTTTAGTCCCACATGGGAAGATGTAAAACCCTACTCTCTTGTAAAGTCCTATAAATTAGACCCCCTTTGTAAATTTTAATTAATCTGATGAATGAAACCAACTTTTCTTGTGAGCAAACTCTGTGTTTTCTCTCTTCCGCACTTGCATCCAGGTGTTGAGCTCCATGAGGGAGAAAATCCGGGTTCCCAGGAACCTTGAGGAGGTGTGAGATCTCCAAACCCCAAACCCTAGGTTAGCCACTTCTACTCCAAAACCCTAGCCGCCCAGCATCCACTTCAATCCACCAAACCCTAGCCTATCCCACCTCCCACGGCCTCTCTCTCCAAGTCCAGGCCGACCACCAGCATCCAGCTCCAGTCCGGATACGTCAGATCCATAGCTCTTTCCAGAGGGAGTCGAATAAGCCTTCAAGAGAATCCGGATCTCAGCGACATCAGCCTTCAAGTTCTTCGAACTGGTAAATCCTTCCCTGAGTATCTGAATCCATCACTTGTTTTTCTTCTTCCCAGATCTTGAGTCCAGGAGAAGCCGACTCAGCCACAGGACCAGTATTGGAGGATCCATTACGAAGGTATCCGAATCCGAGGATCCAACAATCTGCTCGAGAGAGTTCTTCCACCAAACTTTGTGAAGATCACTGTCTGGTTGGTACCCATCTCTTCTCTTTATTTCTGTCCTGTTGAAAGTTCAGAGCGAAATCCTAGGTCTGGGAGTTTCTCAACACCCAGCGATCCGTTACTTCTGAACTACTCTGATAACTTAGCTTCTTCTAAATTGTGCTTTCAATCCTTACCTAGTTTTCATCAACCTAGTTTAACTTTACTTTGAGTCAAAGCCAATTTCTGAAATATATATAAAAAAAAAGAAAATTAATCTTAATTTTACTTCCGCATACGCTTCTTTGTTCTTTGTTCTGCATCATTTTTGGTATCAGAGCCCTGTCTAGGGTTTCTGTTTTGATTGCTTGTTTGAGTATCTCTCTTTTTACTTTGTCTGCTCGAAGTAGACTCCCCAGGACGTCCGGTCCTAGGAATGAAGTGAGGTGCAAACCTCCTCTTCCCATTCCACGGGTGTTCCTAGGGCGTATAGGGGATCCGTTGGGTTACAACTTCGTAGCAGGAATTGTAAACGGGGAAGCACTCTGTTTTCAGTCTGTAACTATCCTGTTGCAAGAATTGTTTCTAATTGTAGGTAACTCCAAATTGTATGATTTTTGTTTTTCTGGAACTAGTATAATTGAAGCTATTTTACATAATTTTCTTGTGATTTATTGATTTCCATGAAATTTCTGAGAGTTAAATTACTGCAACTCTATTTTTGTGTTTCTGCAATTCAATTATTTTTGAGTGATCATCTCTTAATTCATCTTAAGGGCATTTGAGCATCTAAGATAAGGGGAGGAGTTGATAACCTCTCCTTAGCCCAAAACCACCACCCACTCATTCGACCCTAAGCCTTTAATCTTAAAATTAATTAGACCTAATTTGCTCTAGTGGGCTAGGGACATCAACAAGTCGGGTCAAGGCTAGTGTTGAGTCAGTTTGTCTAGTTACTCTGTGTGTGCTTTGTACTCAGTGTCTAGAAAGGTGGTTCAGGGATTCCATCCCGAAGGGCTTGTGTGCTGGTCCGCCTACCTGGCCAATCTCTGATTGGTGTCTAGGATTGGCATATAGGGACCTAACACTCCCCTTACACCTGCCTAGCTGAGTCTTGAGTTACTACAGGCTAGCTTGCCACTTTGATTGGGCATCTAGTTTGGGCTCTAGGTCTAGTTAGCCCGTAGTCGTTTCAATTGAGTCTCATTTTGTGTGTTTGCTTGCATCATCATGTCTACCCGGAATGGAGTGCCCTACCAACCTGGTCAAACCCAACCTGATTTAGAGGCCATGGTTAGAGCTCTTACTGAGAGTATAAACAAATTGAGTCAGGATGTGACTACCATTGTTGCCCAGTTTAAAGAACAAGTCCATGAGGATTTTGCCCAGCTTAGGGATCGAGTCCAAGTACTTGAGGTACCTAGGCATCAGAATTGGACTCCTGACCCAGATTTTAATATGCCTCAACCTCACCCACACCAAGAGCCTAGAAGGCCTTTATACAGAGATCCTAAACCTAATCATAGGAGGCCTGACCCAGAACCTGAAGATAGAGATGATAGGTTCATTCGGAACATCAAATTAGATGCACCCACTTTTGATGGTAGCTTAAACACTAAGGTGTATTCTGATTGGGAGGGTGAGACAGACCAGTACTTTGAGCGGTATGCCATGTCTGAGGAAAGAAAGTTCAAGTTTGCCAAGATGAAGTTAATACGTCAAGCTAGGTTATACTGGGGAAACATTGAGCTGACCACTAGAAGACAAAATGTAGAGCCCATAACAACTTGGCAGGGTATGAAAGAGAAGCTTAGAGAAAAATATCTACCCATTTCATATCAGCAGAATCTGTTGGACCAATGGCAGACTTTGAAACAAGGGAACCAATCTGTATCAGACTACATAACCACCTTTGATGAATACTTGATTAGATGTGATGTGAGTGAGGCCCATGAGGTCACTTTGTCTAGATTTAGGGCTGGACTTAGGGAAGACTTTAAGAGAGAGTTATTTCTGAGAGAGGTTACTGACCTAGACCAAGCCTATCAGATTGCACTGAACACTGAGAAGTTTCAGAGAGGACCCATGCCTTCTAGGGTTAGTGCCCCAATCCCAAGAAATGGACCTAGCCAGGTTACCCCTAGCAAGCCTAATCAGGGTATTCCCACCCCTAGGCCCATGGACAAAGGTAAGGCACCTGACACCCAGAGAACCCCTAGTATCATCTGTTTTAAGTGCCAGAAGCCCGGTCATATCTCCAACCAGTGCACAGCCATAGCTTGTTTTAAGTGCCATAAGGTAGGTCATGTTTCTAGCCAGTGCCCTCGTAGATCCCTTTATATAGAAGAGGGAGGAGAAGAGAATTCCGAGCCCAATGAGGAGTTTGAAGAAGAAGTTTATGAGGCCGGAATGAATTTGGTCGATGAGTATGAAGGAGAGGAAGAATCCACAGAGTCTGACCAATTAGGGGTTGTGAGATGCATCCTGTCCCAGACTAAAGTTCAGGAAGATTGGCGTAGGACTAACATCCTACAGACTTTCCTTAAACTAGGGGATAAGGTATGTAAAATCATCATAGATAGTGGGAGCTGTGTGAATGCCATTTCTGCTAGCACTGTCAAGATGTTAGGCTTAACTCCTGTCCCCCACCCCAACCCCTATAAGGTTTCTTGGGTAGACTCTACCTCTATACCCATCCAGTCTAGATGTCAGGTCCAAATCCAAATGCAATCCTATCAAGAGAAGATTTGGTGTGATGTCTTGCCCATGGGGGTGAGCAGCATAATTCTTGGAAGACCTTGGTTATATGATCATGATGCCACCCTCTTAGGAAAATCCAACACCTGTGTCTTTAGTTTTAATGGGAAGAAAATCACAATCCATTCAGTCCCTCCTAAGGACAAGGTAGCTAAAGGACCCAATAAGGTCAGAGAGATGAAGACTTGGGTGGACCTAATTAGTGCTAAGGATCTAGAATAAGAAATTCATAGTGGTTCACCTATTTGGATGTTGACTGCTAAGGAACTTAGGACTCCTACACCCTCAGAGCCTCCTCAGGAAGTTAAGCATTTATTAGAAGAATTTGAGAATGTTTTTTCCGAGGATCTGCCAGACCACCTTCCACCTCTTAGGGATATTCAGCATTCCATAGATTTAGTCCCAGGAGCTATTTTACCCAACTTGCCCCATTATAGGATGAATCCATCTGAGCATAAAGAACTGCAAAAGCAGGTTGGAGAATTGTTGAGGAAGGGGTTCATTAGAGAGAGTCTTAGCCCTTGTGCAGTCCCTGCACTTCTAACCCCGAAGAAGGATGGCACGTGGAGGATGTGTTGATAGTCGTGCCATTAACAAAATCACAATCAAGTATAGGTTCCCCATCCCTAGACTAGATGATATGCTAGATATGATGGCCGGTGTCATGGTTTTTTCTAAAATTGATCTCAAGAGCGGCTATCATCAGGTTAGGATTAGACCAGGGGATGAGTGGAAAACCGCCTTCAAAACTAAGGATGGTCTCTATGAATGGGTTGTTATGCCTTTTGGGTTGTCCAATGCCCCTAGTACTTTCATGAGGATTATGACCCAGGTACTTAGAGCTTTCATAGGGAAGTTTGTAGTGGTCTATTTTGATGACATCCTGATCTATAGTAAGACCCCTGCAGATCACCTAGGCCACCTTAGACAAGTCTGCCAAGTTTTGAGGAATGATAGTCTCTACGATAATCTCAAAAAGTGTGAATTTATGACCAGTAGAATTATCTTCCTTGGTTTTGTTGTAACCCCTGACGGCGTGGCTGCCGATCCAGAAAAGATTAGGTCCATAGTCGAATGGCCAGAGCTGACCAGTGTGCATGAAGTCAGAAGTTTCCATGGCTTGGCTACCTTCTATAGGCGATTCATCAAGGGGTTTAGTACTGTAGTTGCTCCTATCACAGACTGTATTAGGAAGGGAGAATTTCAGTGGACTAAAGCAGCCCATAAAGCCTTCCTAGATCTTAAGGATAGGATGACCAAGGCACCCATTTTGAGGTTACCGGACTTTTCAAAGGTATTTGAGGTTGCCTGTGATGCTTCAGGAGTAGGTATAGGTGGAGTCCTAAGCCAAGAGAACCATCCCGTAGCATTCTTTAGTGAAAAACTTAATGATGCTAAGCTTAGGTATTCTACCTATGATAAGGAATTTTATGCGGTAGTACAAACTTTGCATTACTGGAGACATTATTTACTACCGCAAGAATTTGTGCTGTTTTCGGACCATGAGGCTCTTAGATTCTTGAGTTCCCAGAAGAAGCTTAACCCTAGGCATGCTAAGTGGATAGAGTATATCCAGTCCTATACTTTTGTTTTGAAGCATAAGGCTGGGTCTGAAAATAAGGTAGCTGATGCCCTTAGTCGTCGATCTTTGTTGTTGAATTCTGTTAGGGCTGAAGTCATAGGGTTTGAGCAAATCAAAGAGGAATATGAGTCGTGTCCGGATTTTAAGACTGTGTACCAGGATCTAACTCAAGGACCATCTAGTGATCATAAGGATTATTCCCTTTTAGATGGCTTTCTGTTCTTTAAGAATAGGCTTTGCATCCCTAGAACCTCTCTTAGGGAATTTTTGATTTGGGAAACTCATGCTGGAGGTTTAGCTGGCCATTTCGGAAAAGATAAGACCACCCTGGCTATTGAAGACCACTTTTTCTGGCCTAGCTTAAAAAGAGATGTAGCACACATTGTGGCTAGGTGTCGGACCTGCGCTGTTGCCAAACAGCGAAAACAGAACACCGGCCTTTATACCCCACTCCCTGTCCCAGATCGTCCTTGGCAAGATGTGAGCATGGACTTTGTGTTAGGTTTGCCTAAAACCCAGAGGAGGCATGACTCCATCTGTGTTGTAGTAGACAGATTTTCCAAGATGGCCCATTTCTTGCCTTGTTCCCAACATTTGATGCGTCTAAGGTAGCCACCCTGTTCTTTAATGAGATAGTCCGACTCCATGGCCTACCCAAGACCATTGTTTCAGATAGGGATGTCCGGTTCACCAGCTATTTCTGGAAAACCCTTTGGCATAAGTTAGGGACAAAACTTTAGTTTTCAACTGCCTATCATCCCCAGAATGATGGCCAAACCGAAGTAGTGAACCGTAGTTTAGGCAATTTGTTAAGGTGTCTTGTTGGTGAAAACATTAGGAACTAGGATTTGTACTTACCTAGAGCTGAATTTGCATACAATGACTCAGTCAATAGGTCTACAGGTAAGAGTCCATTTGAAATTGTGCATGGTTACAAACCGCACACACCTCTTAACCTAGCTCCTTTACCAGTCCACACACGAGTCTCCGAGTCTGCCGAAGTTTTTGCACAGCATATAAAAGACTTGCATAAAGAAATTCATGCCAAAATAAATTTAAGTAATGAAACTTATAAAAAGTTGGCTGATTCTCAAAGGCGAGTCAAAACTTTTAATGAGGGAGACTATGTAATGATTAGGTTAAGGCCTGAACGGTTTCCTCCTGGAACCGTTAGAAAGTTACATGCTAGAGGAGCTGGACCATTTAGAGTAGTGAAGAGAGTAGGATCCAATGCCTATGTGCTCGAGTTGCCTCCAGAACTAGGCATTAGCTCCACTTTCAACATTATAGACCTAGTAGAGTATAGAGAGCTAGCTGTGATTCCTAGTGAGGCTTTTGAACCTAATCCTGCTCTTGAGAGTGAACCCAACCCTGTGTGTCCACCAACAAACTGGCCTGTAAGGAAAGAGCAGATTGAAAAGATCCTGGATGATCAGGTTATCTCTACTCGTAATCGAGGATACCAAAGATACCTGGTCTGCTGGCAAGGAAGGCCAGATTCTGATGACTCTTGGATCTCCCGAGAAGAATTACAAGAATTGGACCCAGACCTCTTGGAGAGATACCAGAGCCAACTTGATCCATACTCGACAGGGTCGAGTTCCTCCCACCCTGGGAGAATTGGTGCGGGCACCAGACTCAGAAGAAGACTTCAGAGCTCCATCTGGATCTCTGATTAACCTTGCCCGAAGAATTAGGGTTTTCTGGCTTGTAATAAGGGTTGACTTGATCAACTCAATTTTAGCTTGAGTCTGTATTCCCTGTATTTTTATTTTGTTGAGTCATGTTGACTCAGTAGTGGTCTAGGACTTCAACCTGGGGTGTTACATTTTCTCCCAAGGCCAAGCAAGTGGGCGCCACACTCCCAGCCACACGCCTGAGTCCAGGGGGCGCCACATCTCCATCCAGTATACTCTGGTCCCCACACCACAGATAGCAGCTCCCTTCTCTCATGCGCCAATTGAGGAGAAATCAACCAGGGATCCATAAATCAAGGGGGCGGCCCAAGACCTTCCAAAAGAGCCAAACTATGAAAGGGAAGAAATTTTCTTGGAGAGAACTTCAAGGAAGCGCCTATTCCCTGCCAAAAATACCCAAAACAAAGATGGGAAGGACCTTGACTTAAAGAGAAAGAAAAGGAGGAGTCCAAAAGAGTTGAGCCATGGAAGGAAAGGAATCCTCTCTTGAAGAACAAAGCTTGGAGGCGCCATCTACCTTCCTTTTAAAACCCAAATCAATTTTTTTTGGAACCTTTGGCCGGCCATATGTGTAAGGATTGATCCTACAATCCTAATTTGCAGATCCCCTCCTTTAGTCCCACATGGGAAGATGTAAAACCCTACTCTCTTGTAAAGTCCTATAAATTAGACCCCCTTTGTAAATTTTAATTAATCTGATGAATGAAACCAACTTTTCTTGTGAGCAAACTCTGTGTTTTCTCTGTTCCGCACTTGCATCCAGGTGTTGAGCTCCGTGAGGGAGTAAATCCGGGTTCCCAGGAACCTTGAGGAGGTGTGAGATCTCCAAACCCCAAACCCTAGGTTAGCCACTTCTACTCCAAAACCCTAGCCGCCCAGCATCCACTTCAATCCACCAAACCCTAGCCTATCCCACCTCCCACGGCCTCTCTCTCCAAGTCCAGGCCGACCACCAGTATCCAGATCCAGTCCGGAAATGTCAGATCCATAGCTCTTTCCAGAGGGAGTCGAATCAGCCTTCAAGAGAATCCGGATCTCAGCGACATCAGCCTTCAAGTTCTTCAAACTGGTAAATCCTTCCCTGAGTATCTGAATCCATCACTTGTTTTTCTTCTTCCCAGATCTTGAGTCCAGGAGAAGCCGACTCAGCCACAGGACCAGTATTGGAGGATCCATTGTGAAGGTATCCGAATCCGAGGATCCAACAATCTGCTCGAGAGAGTTCTTCCACCAAACTTTGTGAAGATCACTGTCTGGTTGGTACCCATCTCTTCTCTTTATTTCTGTCCTATTGAAAGTTCAGAGCGAAACCCTAGGTTTGGGAGTTTCTCAACCCCTAGTAATCCGTTACTTCTGAACTACTCTGATAACTTAGCTTCTTCTAAATTGTGCTTTCAATCCTTACCTAGTTTCCATCAACTTAGTTTAACTTTACTTTGAGTCAAAGCTAATTTCTGAAATATATATAAAAAAAAAGAAAATTAATCTTAATTTTACTTCCGCATACGCTTCTTTGTTCTTTGTTCTGCATCAGGTTGGACCATCCCATCAGATATTTGCTGTTGACAGGATGAGTGATGTAGGTTCACTTTAGCATGTTTTCGGACTTACCATAGGGTAAGGCATCCAAGCCATCCTTGTGCATTCCTGCCATGGTTAAGGTAGGCTGTTCGGGCCCGCCTCGACGTGTCTTCAGATTTACCATAGGGTAGGTTATACGAACCATCCCTGCACCTTCTTTGGTATAAGGTAGGCTGATTAGGCCCGCCCCAGCACATTTTCAGGTTTACCGTAGGGTAGGTTATGTGAATCATTCCTGTGCCTACCGTAGGGTAGGTTTACCATAGGGTAGGTTAAGAACTGCAAAAGCAGGTTGGAGAATTGTTGAGGAAGGGGTTCATTAGAGAGAGTCTTAGCCCTTGTGCAGTCCCTGCACTTCTAACCCCGAAGAAGGATGGCACGTGGAAGTAAAAAATTAAGATTAATTCTTTTTTTTTATATATATTTCAGAAATTGGCTTTGACTCAAAGTAAAGTTAAACTAAGTAGAAGGAAACTAGGTAATGATTGAAAGCACAATTTAAAAAAAACTAGGTTATCAGAGTAGTTCAGAAGTAACGGATCGCTGGGGATTGAGAAACTCCCAGACCTAGGGTTTCGCTCTGAACTTTCAACAGGATAGAAATAGAGAGGAGAGATGGGTTACCAACCAGACAGTGATCTTCACAGAATTTGGGTGGAAGAACTCTCTCGGGTAGATTGTTGGATCCTTGGATTCGGTTATCTTCGCAATGGATCCTCCAATACTGGTCTCGTGGCTGAGTCGGCTTCTCCTGGACTCAAGATCTGGGAAGAAGAAAAGCAAGTGATGGATTCAGAGACTCGGGGAAGGATTTACCAGTTCGAAGAACTTGAAGGCTGATGTCGCTGAGATCCGGATTCTCTTGAAGGCTAATTCAACTCCCTATGGAAAGAGCTTTGGATCTGAAGTATCCGGACTGTAGCTGGATGCTGGTGGTCGGCCTGGACTTGGAGAGAGAGGCCGTGGGAGGTGGGATATGCTAGGGCTTGGTGGAAAGAGAAGGGTGATGGGCGGCTAGGGTTTGGGAGTGAAGTGGCTAACCTAGGGTTGGGGTTTTGGAGATCTCACACCTCCTCAAGGTTCCTGGGGAACCCGGATTTACTCCCTCACGGAGCTAAACACCTGGATGCAAGTGCGGAAGAGAGAAAACACAGAGTTTGCTCACAAAAAAGTTGGTTTCATTCATCTGATCTTTTCAAACTTACATGGGGGTTTAATTTATAGGCCATTACAAGAGAGTAGGGTTTTACATCTTCCCATGTGGGACTAAAGGAGGGGATCTTCAAATTAGGATATCAATCCCTACTCATATGGCCGGCCAATTAATTCCAAAGTTGATTGAAGCTTCAAAAAGGAAAGTGGGTGGCGCCTCCTTGTCTTGACCTCCAAGAAAATATTTTTTCCTTCTATGCTTGGCCTTATCTGGAAGTGTTTGGGCGCCTCTTAACCTTGCCCTCCAAGATAAAATTTGTTGCCTTTTATATCTGGCTTTAGTTGGAATGATTAGGGCGCCTCCTAACCTTGCTTTTCAAGAGAAATCTCCTTCCTTCCATGGCTCAACCCTTTTTGGATACCTCCTTTTCTTTCTCCCCAAGTTATGGCTCCTTCTAACTTTGTTTTGATTATTTCTGGCAGGTAATGGGCGCCTCCTTGAATTTCTCTCCAAGAGAATTTCTTTCCTTTCATAGTTTGGTTCTTTTAGGAAGTCTTGGGCCGCCCCCTTGATTTGTGGACCCCTGGTGGATTTCTCCTCAATTGGCGCATGAAAGAGGGGAGCTGCTATCTGTGGTGTGGGGACCAAAGCCTGTTGGATGGAGATGTGGCGCCCCCTGGACTCAAGCGTATGGCTGGGAGTGTGGCACCCACTTGCTTGGCCTTGGGAGAAAATGTAACACCCCAGGTTGAAGCCCTAGTCCACTACTGAGTCAACATGACTCAACAAAATAAAAATGCAGGTAATACAGACTCAAACTAAAATTGAGTTGATCAAGTCAACCCTTATTACAAGCCAAAAACCCTAATTCTTCGGGCAAGGTTAATCTGAGATCCAGATGGAGCTCTGAAGTCTTCTTCTGAGTCTGGTGCCCACACCATACCGATAAGGTGAGTGGATCAGGCTCTCCTTTGCACTTCAAGCCGATTCTTTCGATCGGACCATTGAAATCGTTGTCATTCTGTTGATGCAACGAGCTGTTTAGAGTTGAACAATTTTTCATGAAGAATATCGGGGTTCGTTTATTGATAGTACTTGCAAAGGTTTTGTACATTCCAAGGGCGGGATAAAACTTTTCTATCCAAAGTCTTGAGTCAATACATTCTTAGACGTATGACTTCTTCGACCTGGTATGGTCCTTCTTAGTTGGGATAAAGCTTTACTTGTTCCGTTGGCCTGGATAGTTTAGTTCTTTGTAGCACCATGTCTCCCGTGCGGAAAACCTGTTCTTTCACTCTAGAGTTGTAATATTTGGCGACTTTTTGTTGATATGTCACCATTTTCATTTGGGCCTGGAGCCTGGTACTTGGTAGCAGATCCAGATCAATTCTTCTGCGATCAGAGTTCTTAGGCTCTTCATATTTGTCGATTCTTAGAGATTGGAGGGAGACTTCGATAGGAAGGATGGCTTTGGTACCATATGCCAAGTTGAACGGAGATTCACCGGTTGCTATTCTCGGGGTCGTCCTATATGCCCAAAGAATGGAGGTCAGCTCTTCGGCCTAAAGCCCTTTGACAGCATTCAACATTATCTTCAGGCCATGGAGGATGGTTTGATTAGTTACTTCAGCCTCTCCATTGGATTGTGGATGGGCGACAGAAGTCAGCCTATGCTGCACGTGGTACTGAGTGCAGAAGTCTTTAAACTTTGGATTATCGAACTGCCTCTCATTGTCGGTGATAATTGTATGTAGGATTCCAAACTAAAATATAATAGAATTTCTGACTAAGTTCTCGACCTTGCCTTCCGTGATGTAAGCAAGTGGTTCGGCTTTGACCCATTTGGTGAAGTAGTCGATTGCCACAATAAGGAATTTCCTTTGCCCGAACGCCGATGGGAATGGGCCAAGGATATCCATGCCCCACTGGGTGAAGGGCCAAGATGCTTTCAGCTAGGTCAAATGACTTGCTGGTTGTCTCTGTATGTTGGCATACCTCTAGCATTGATCATATTTCTGTACGAAATTGGTTGAATCTTTTTGAATGGAGGACCAATAATATCCTTGGCGTATAATTTTATACGCTAAGGACCTACCCCCCAAGTGATCTCCACATATCCCTTCGTGGACCTCCCTCAATGCATAGTCAGCATCTGATGGTCCCAAGCATTTCAGCAAAGGCTGAGAGAACGATCTTTTGTAGAGGGTACCATCCAAAATGACATACTGGGATGCCATCCAATGAATCTTTTTGGCCTCCGCCTTGTCTTCTGGTAGTATACCCTCATTTAAAAACTTGAGAATGGGATCCATCTAACTTGGCTCGGTCTCAATTTAGTGCACCTCCGAAGTTTTTTCAACTATACTTGCGATTTTGAGGTGTTCGATGAAAGTGCGACCAAGGGATTCCGGAGTGGTGGTAGCAAGTCTGGACAATGCATCCGCCCGGGAGTTCTTCGATCGAGGAACATGAATGATTTCGAAGAACTCCAGTTGATAAGATAGGGCTTGTACCTTTTCCAGGTATTGCACCATGGTGGGATCTCTAGCCTCATATTCTCGTTTTACCTGGTTCACCACCAGCTGGGAATTCGAAAGGCCTGGAGTCTTTGAACTTCTAAGATCTTGGTGATCCGAAGTCCTGCAAGTAGGGCTTCGTACTTAGCCTGATTATTCGAAGCACAGAAGGAGAACGGGAGTGCATACTCCACTGTATGCCCATCTGGTTCAGCCAATATGAGACCAGCTCCACACCTAGCAGAGTTGGAGGCTCCGTCTACATGGAGCACCCAAACTGACTCCGTATCCTTCAAAATTTTCTCTTATGCTGGAGGTGCTTCGTCTTCAGATTTCCAGGTGCATTCAATCGAGAAATCTGAGAGCACCTGAGCCTTCATAGCCAATCGAGGTTGGAAACTAATGTTGAATTTGCTTAGCTTCATAGCCCATTTGGCTATTCTTCCTGATGTATTAGGGCATCGAAGAACGGCATTAAGAGGCTGATCAGTCAGCACCACGATGTCATGGGCATGGAAGTAAGGCCATAGTCACTATGCTGCAATTATTAAAGAATAGATCAGCTTATGCATTTTCGAATATCTTATTTCAGCATCTGTAGGACTTTGCTGATATAGAAGATTGGCTTGTGGGAGCTATCTTCTTCTCTTCGGACGAGGACTGAACTGACTGCTTTGTCCAAAGCAGAAAGGTATAAGTAGAGTACCTCCCCCTCTTGAGGTTTTGAGAGTAGGGGTGGAGTCTCCAAGTACTTTTTCAATTCTTCAAAAGCAGTACAGCAGTCTTCGGTCTATTCGAAGCCTCGAGACTATCGAAGTACCTTGAAAAAAGGGAGACACTTCTCGGCTGATCGAGAGATGAACCTGCTTAAGGAAGCGATATTTCCTGTCAGTTGTTGTACTTTCTTTTTGTAGGATGGATGCCTCATATCCTTAAGGGCCTAAATTTTCTCAGGATTTGCTTCAATCTTCCATTAAGTAACGAGGAATGCCAGGAACTTGCCCGAAGTTATCTCGAAGGTGCACTTCATTGGGTTTAGCTTCATGCGGTGGCATCACAGAGCATCAAATGATTCTTCTAGGTCCTTGATGTGATCTTTTCTAAAGAGACTTTTGACGATCATGTCGTCAACATAGGCCTCCATGTTTCTTCCCAATTGCTCCTTGAACACTTTATTGATTAATCTTTGGAATGTCATGCTAGCATTTTTGAGCCCAAATGGCATTATTTTGTAGCAATATAGACCTTTGTCTGTGACAAAGGCCATCTTCTCTTCATCCTGGGTGTTGCCACTAGGATTGTCATGGCCTGTAATTGCTATCAAGGTCGGATCGTGCCACTTGATGCTCCTGGGCGGTCTTATTCTACTGGACTTGCAAGAAACAGGGTTAGTGACCCGGACCAGGGATTCCGGTGGGGGCACTCCGACGGTCAAGTCGGTGATGATCCAGGGAAATAGATCCTCCTGGTCAAGCCCCTCTTGATAGACTCCATGCAAGGAGGAGTGAATGGTATGAGAGTGGGGTGCAAGTGTGTCGGGAGGATGGTGGCCGAGTCAAAGGGATTCTTTGTGTGGCCTTTCCTCCTTCACTTGCTTGGATTTTGTGGTGTGTTGCTCTGTGGTTGAGCTTGCACTTGTGTATGCACTTGTGTACCTCTCCTCCCTTTAGGGGTGTCGAACATTCTTGTAGTCTAGGTGACCGTTTAGCACCTGTCTCGGGACCTTCGCTGGGCTGTTCAAGCGCATGCGGCGGTGCCCGGGTCGTGGATGGGATGTCCTTCCCGATTCATGATAAGGAAAGTTGTCATGTATTTTGACACTCCTTCTGGTCACCCCATTCCGGGAAGCCTGGCAGTGCCTCGATTGGAAGGCCGCCACCCCTGGGATTTGAATCTCCTGGTTGACTTCCTCTTCCAGGTAGTTCAGGTGGTTGGTGAAGAGCGTGGTGCCTCGATCGGAGGGCTTCTCCCTTTTCTGGTGTAAGTAGCAGCCGCGGATAGTTATTACGTCTTGGTGGGTGTCTCACTGCGATCCTCGCGCAGCTCGCCGGCGTCCTAGGATGATGGTGCTGTCTCCCTGCTCGCCGGTACCTTTGCCCGAGCTGGGGGCCAAGTTAGAGAGGCAGGGCTCGACTCTGTGGGGCTCGACCTCGATGTGGCTCCACTTGGCAAAGGAGGGCTGAGCTCGACTCCGGACCAGCGGAGCTCGACTTCGGGCGAGCTCGACCTGATGGAAGAGGGCAGAGCGCGGCCTCTGCCCAGAGGACTCGACCTTGGAGAGGCTCCACATGGCGAAGGAGGGTAGAGCTCGACTCCGGACCATGGGGCTTAATCTTGAGGGGTTCGATCTTGAGGGGTTCGATCTGGGAGAAGCCGCTCGGCTCCGGCCTAAGCATCCCGAGCTCGCGGGCTCAACCCGATGGAAGATGGAGTTCAGCTTCGGTGGGCGGCCCCAATGTTCTGAGGGAGCTCAGCCTGGCGAAGGAGTCCAAGTAGAGTATCTGACATGGTGTCTTTCTCTGACATGGCGTTTGACAGCTACTCCATGTCAGCGATCGTGCCACATCATTTGCCCCCCACTCCCGAGGCTTGTTAGCACGCAGCACTCGGATCGAAGAGAGTAATTGCGTTGCTGACATGCAAAGGTGAAGATCCAGCATAATTATGGCCATGATCGCTGGTGCCTCGCGAAACGGTTCCCCAGGCCATTACATGGGCACCACGTGGCCATGTCCGAGGAGTAGTTATTATCGACATAGAATTCAGAGTGGCTAGGACATCTTACCCACCGATGGCTAGCACGTGGCGTGAATCCATTGGTGGAGGGGCTGTAACGGTACGGATGAGATGGGTCATTTCAAAATGAAAAGAAGTTTTTACCCAAAACATCTATTCTTTTGAATTCTTCATGCCCGCTACCATACCCAAGCTTTCTCTCCTCCCCGATTACCTCAGACCCTCTAAGGAACTAGGTTAGTCTTCTTTCTCTTCTTCTTCCCATCATAGTAGGGTTCTTCTTTCGAGTCTAAGGCCTTCCCCAAACTGAGTCCATCCCTTCTTCTTCTTGAGTCTCCTGCTCCTTCCTTCTCCGAAGATGTCTCGTTTTGATCCGGGATTCCATCCTTCTACCAATCAGGGTGAAGTCAGTTCTTCTGTGTCGAGACCGCCATTTTCTTCCTCAGATGAGGAGGGGGACAGGGCACGTTTCGAGTTCAGTAGAAGGCATCCCCTTGGTCCCGTAGCTATTAGGGAACTGGGGGTTGGTCCTTCTCATCCTTCTCGTCCTCCTCCCCCATCTGAACCTGTTCCCGAGTCTATCCGGTCAGCAGGTCCTAGTAGGATCATCTCGACGATCACTGCTGAGGAATTGGGGACCATCCAGGATGTCTATGGCATCCCGCATTCCATCCGGCTTTTAATCTCCTGACCAGGGGACCGGGTTACTTCCAGTAGCCTGGGTCGAATAGCTTTTTATGAGCAGACCTTCTCAGGAGGGCTCCGCTTCCCCTTTCACCCTTTTTTTCTTGTCAGTGCTGGATAACTACCGACTTGTCCCTGCTCAACTAGTCCCGAATGCCATTAGGACCATCTTCTCCTTCATCATACTCTGCCACTTCCACGGGTTTGTTGCCTGGTTCTCCTTGTTCAGGGCATTCTTCATCGTAAAGCGCCACCCCACTGAGGACGAGTGGTGGTCCTTCTCTTCTCGCCCGAAGGGCATCAGGTTTGAGCTCCCCTCTTCCATCAAGGGATGGAAGAGCAAATTCTTTATTGCCATGATTGAGGGGGTTGACTGGGTCTGGAGCGACCCGGATCAGTCCCCCAATCGAAGCTCTGTGGTTGATGCGACTGACCGGGATGACTACGAGCAGCTCCGCACCGCCTAGATTCCTTCCCTTAAGATTTTGTTGTTAGAGCAGAACCTCTCTGAAGCTGGGATCGACCCAACGAGGGGGTTAATTGAGTTCGGCTCAAGCTTTCCTTTCTTCTATGCTCTTCATACCATCCCTTCTGAGCTCTAATCATTGTGTGGTTTGTGTACAGGTATGATCTTCATGGAGAGTGACTTGCTGGCGATCACCAGAAAGAGGCCACCAACCGAGCTGGCCGATGAGCCTCCACCGAGATGGGATCGGTGCGAGAACACGTCGACGGCCGCTCTCGCCATGCTGGCCGACCTAAGTAGGAGGGAAACTGAAGCCGCTCCCATACAAGTGGAAAGGACGACATCCATGACATCGAGGCCAAGTCAGCGGGCAATCCAAAAAGTTCCAGAGCAGTCGAGGCAACAAGAGATGGCCCTTGCCCTGGAGCCCAATGTGGTTGTCCAAGCCAGGGCTGTCGCTGCTGCCACCACTATGTCCCCCCATTCTCCAGGGCCTGCCATCATTGAGGTCGAGGAGGAGGAGGCTCGAGGAGCTGAACCTATGGTCGAGGCGCCGCCTGAGAAGAGGCCGAGCTCTCAACCCGCATCGGAGGGTGCTTCCACTGGAGGGGCAAGTGATTTGGCTCTCGAGGCGAGCAGGAAAGAAAGGGAGCACCGCCAAATCCCTTTCAAGCTGGGGCCGGAGAGCTCTTTGCTCCGAAACCAAGCATTGGCGGAGTGCATGATGGTTTTCTCCATCCAGGAATGTGAATGTTAGGAGATAGCCGGACAGCATCTGGGGGATGCGATCAGCAGCATCTTCCCCCAGCTCTTTTCAGTAAGCAACTCTACCCTTTACATTTCCTTCTTTTCTTTTTTTTTTGCTAACCTTTTGTATGATGTAGATTAGTGCCGAGGTCCTCCTGATTAGAGACTGCTGCAAGAACTGGCTGAAGAATGATCAACAGGGAGCAGCAGAGGTCGAGTCCCTGAAGGTCGACCTGAAGGAGAGGACCAATGCCAATGGGGTGCTTGGTCAGAAGATCAAAGATCTCGAGAAATAGCTCGCCGGTTCTGAGGGGCGAGCAATGGAGCTCCAGGAGGGCCTCGACCAGGAGCAGGGCCAGTCGAAGAGGAAGGTCGAGGAACTCATGGTCGCTAAGAAGAGGCTGACTTCATTCAACACCGAGGCAGTTCGGCAGAAGGAGAAAGCACAATCCCTTAAGACCGAGATGGCGGTGGTGAAAGAGAAGTTGGTTGAAGCTGAGAAGATGGCAGCGGAGGTGGCTAAGTCAATGGAGATGGCTGGGGAGCAAGCCGTCGAGGCGAGGAAGGAGGCTGAAGGGGCTGTGGCTAGGTACAGAGCTTCGGAGGAGTTCACCACCGAGATCCAACAAATGGCATCGGACTCCTTCAAAGGTTTTATGTACCTACGCGGTTGGGTTGAGGGGTTCGTTCCCGACGAGGCCCGCAATCGCCTTAGCTACCCTCGGGCTTCGGATGTGAAGCCGAGCCCGGATGCAGACATTGAAGAAGCCACTGCTCCCGAGCCTTCCCTGCCAGTCGAGGCTGGAGCTGTGCCACCTGAGGCTGGAGCTACACAGTTGGAGGCCCTTGGGGATGGAACCTCGCAGCTTCGTAGCCCTACTGGGGTTCAGCCCGAGTAGAGTAGGTTTTTCTTGCCTTCTTCTTTTTGTACTTGGTTTGGGTCACCCGGCATGTCAGGGGCCCAAGGATTCTTTGTAAATAGATCTTATTAATGAAATGAATCTTTTTAACTACCTCGTCCTGAGCACTCCTTGCCTCTCCCCTCTTCCTTCTTTTCTTTTATTCTCTCTATTTTTTTTGACATGTGTGGTCAGATCAAAGAGGAGGGTTCCCCCTTGTCTGGGATTTGGCCTTCAGGCTTCAATGTTGGTGAGTTGGGCTTAGGACTTTGATAGTTTGAGAGTAACTAGGCTCAAAGACTTGTTGGCCGAAGAGCTGGGCCCCGGTCCAAGGTTGCCTGAGAGCTGGGCTCAGGTCTTGGTGGTGTGGACACCAGAAGCTGAAAGAAACTTCACTCCAACAAGGTTAGCCTTATCCCAATTTGGATCGAAGATAATTAGGTTACCTTGTATCCTTTAGTTCAAAAATATTTTATTTTCAAGAGTCATTTCCTTTTCAAGAGTCCTGTAATTAATTTTGAGTTTCAAATCAGAGTGTTTATTGAGTCCTGTAATTACTTTTAAAATTTCATTTCCTGTAAGTCCATTTCAAGTTTTAAAGTCTAGGTCAGTCAAGTCAGTTCAGTTGAGTTAAGTCTAATTCAGTTGAGTTAAGTCTAATCAAGTCTTAAAGCCATGAAAGCCAGCAACAAGACTCAAATTCTAAACCCCAGAATTTGACCACATGAAGAAGAGAAGACACATCAACCAAGCAAGAGAAAAGGACCATCAACTAGGACCACTGGGTGCCACATGTCATTCTTATCTAAATAGAAGACCACCTCACCATGCCACGTCATCAGGTGCCACTTCACCAGCCACCTCATCACCCTTTGGGCGCCAACAAGGGAGATTCAAATTCAAGGAGGTTGGCCACATCCCTCCAAGTCCTCCATCAAATCCTCCACCCCCCCCCCCACATCCCTCCAAACTCTCCACCAAATCCTCCAACCCCCCTTGTAATCCTCCTCGATTTGGGGAGTTTTTAAATTTCAAAAGCTAGCTTTGTGAGGCTATTAAAAGCCTTGGACGCCCATTATAAAAGGGATTGATTTTGGAAATGAATGAAGTTTGAAGTGAAGTTGTATTGAGTTTTATGTGTGAAATTTTTCCTATCTTCTTCTTCCACGCCCAAAGCCACTCTCTTCCCTAGCAATTCATCATCCAAGCTCAAGGCAAAGGCATTAGAGTCGGCCAGATCTTCTCAACTATCTTTTCTTTGTTCACAAGTTCTCCTATCCCTTCTTTATGTTTGCATCCTTCAACCTTAACTTTGATCTTCATTGCAGGGTCCTTCGAAGTCCTTGAGTTGTGAACAGGGTTCCCCTTGACAATGAACCAACAAGTTGAAGCCCAAGTCCAGGGTTCTAATCACTGTTATCCAAGTTCTCTAGTCTAGAGCATCAGTAGTTTCAAGTTTTGAATCATAGGAAGGTTTGAAAACTCATCAAGGTAAGTCCTCAATCATTAGCCCCTATTGTCTAGATCTTCTTCCTTCTTAGTTTTAGAGTTGTGTCTAATCATGTAATAGTCTCTTTTCATATAATCCTTAAATCTTATTAAGATGAGTACAATGCTAAGTATAATTAGGTTTCATTGCTCTACAAACACCATATTAAAAACGTTAATCATATGCGTGCCGCATCAAATTGGTATCAGAGCATGGTTGCATTAGGGTAGAATAGTTTTCTTTAAATCCAAGCAAGATCTAAAATTCACGCCTCCTGAGCGGGTGTACTCCAGTACACTGTCACGACCCATGGGAATAATGAGCCCCTGGCCAGACGTGAATTTTTTAGATTGAAGTTTGGGTAAGCCATTGCACTTGTTTGATTAGGTTCTGTTTTCTGAAAATTTGCATCTATTGACTGTAATCCATCTGCAGCTCCAAAGGCAAGTCGCTGACTTTTTATTGAAATATTTTTTTTTTGTTCCATTTTAAGTCAGTTATCACCATATTAAATTTCATCATAAAAAAAAAATTATAAAAAAAATGAAAATTTCTGCAGTTCGACACTATCATTCGGGTTCTGTTCTGTCCTTTTTATTTATCTTCATTTGTAGGATATGCTTAGATTAGTATAGATTTTAGTTTTAAAATTCCTTTCATCTACATTAAAACATATAAGTTAGAAATCCTCTGTGAATTTTTCAGAATTTTTGGATATTTTTTTCATCATGTTTTCCACACCACTTTCAAATTGCAACACACTTCTGCAGCACCTTTACATTTCATTCATCTCATGAGAAATCAAATTAAGGACATCAATTTGACATAGGGTCAGGGTTTCATCACCTGTCCCTAGCCCAAAAATCACCAACCAGCATATCGATCCCAGCCCGTTAATTAAAATTGAGTAGAACGTTAATTGCCCTAGTGGGTTAGGGACACCAACAAGTTGGGTTCAGGTTAGGGTCAAGTTAACTGTGTCAGCTAATTGGTGTGTGCTTACTGGCTTGGTGTTTAGGATTGGTGCATCAGGGCTTGTGATTTGGTCCGCCTACCTGGCCAATCTTAGATTGGTGTCTAAGGTTGGCAATCAGGGACCTACACTCCCCTCCACCTACCTGGCTAAGTCCCATAAGTACTACTAGCTAGTTGGTTCACTTAATTAGACTTCTAATTTGTGCTCTAGGTCTAGGAAACCTTAGCTCGAACTTGAGTCCATTTGCATGCATGACAACTAGAGCAGGGACACCGTATTCACCAATCCAAGCCCAGTCAAGTGTAGCCATGGACCAAAACTTAGGGAATTTGATCAAAGGCCTAAATGATCAAGTGGCCCAACTGACTAAGAGTTTAACTGAGCAATTGGCCCAAACAAATCAGAATGTGGCACAAACCAACCAAGACATGAATGAGCAGTTAGCCCACATCACTACTAGGTTGGATCAGTTAGAGGCTAGAACCCCTGAAAGCAATCATGAAGCCCAGACTGAGCCTGAGCCAAGTCTTGCACCTGAACTCGAGACCCCATTGAACCCTAGAAGGATTCCATATCAAAACCCTCTCTACGAAACAAACCCTAGGAGAGCTCCCCAATATCAGTTTTATGATCCAATTCCTAGAGGACCCCACCCTGGTCAAACCATCGAGCCCAACCCAAGGAGATTCCATCATGAGCCTAACTATGAACCCAATGTCAGGAGACCCACCCCAATTCACTTTGATCAAGATGACCGAACCATGAAGAACATTAGGCTAGAAGCGCCCACCTTTGATGGAATTTTAGATCCAAAGATCTACATTGATTGGGAAGGTGAGATGGACCAGTATTTTGACTGGTTTGAGATGAGTGAAGAGCGCAAGTGTAAGTTTGCAAAGCTTAAACTTGTGTGCCAAGCTAGGTTATATTGGGAAAACGTTGAGAGACTCACTAGACAGAGAGGTGATGTGCCTATAGTGACCTGGCGAGCTATGAAACTTAGGCTTAGGGAGAAATACCTTCCTATGTCCTACCACCAAAGACTCCTAGATCAATGGCAAAGACTTACTCAAGGAAATAGGAGTGTCGCAGTGTACATAGCGAAGTTTGACGAATTCGTTATGAAGTGCAATGTTGATGAATCTGAGTCGGTGACCTTGTCTAGATTTAGAGCTGGACTGAGGGAAGAAATTCAAAGAGAATTGTTCATGCGAGAGGTACATGACCTAGAATTGGCCTATCAAATAGCTAGGGATGCTGAGAGATTCCATAGAGGTCCAATCTATCGTAGGCCCGAAGCCCCTAGGACTAGTGCACCTTATCAGCAGTCAGGATCCAATCAGCCTAGATTCAACCGACCCAATCCTAATGTGCCTGTGACCCGTAAAGATGACAAGGGGAAAACACCTGAGACCCAAAGAACTCCAAACACATGTTTCAAGTGTAATAAAGTGGGTCACTATTCTAGCAACTGTCCTAATAGAGCCCTACACATAGGGGAAGTAGAAGAGGAAGCCGTAGAATCCCAAGGTGAATTTGAGGAAGAAGTATACCAGGCAGATGAGAACTTGGCTGAAGAGTATGAGGAGAGGAAGTCCTGGTAGATCAAGATATGTTAGGAGTGGTTAGGTGTATTCTCACCCAAGCTAAAACCCAAGAAGATTGGCATAGGACTAGCATCCTACAGACATTCATTAAGATAGGTGAGAAAGTATGCAAAGTCATTTTAGATAGCGGTAGCTGTGTCAATGCCATATCCACCAACACAGTTAAAAACCTAGGATTGCCCACCGTACCCCATCCTAATCCCTATAAGGTATCCTGGATAGACTCAACCATGATTTCCATTAAGTCTAGGTGCCTAGTAACCATTCAGTTCCAATCTTACTTGGAGAAAGTATGGTGTGATGTACTTCCAATGGGAGTAAGTAGCATAATTTTAGGTCGACCATGGTTGTACGATCTTGACGTAACACTCTATGGTCGTTCTAATTCGTGCTCGTTTACTCATAATAGAAAGAAGATTGTAATCCATTCTTCTCCACCTAAGAACCCCATTAAGAGAGGATCAAGCCAATTGAGTGATAAGAAAAAGGGGATAAACGTGATCACTGCTAGAGAAATGGAGAAAGAAATTAACAATGGGTCACCTGTTTGGATTTTGACCATTAAGGATCATCAAGAACCTCTTTCAAAAGAACAACCTCAAGAAGTCAATGAAGTGCTAGAGGAGTTCAAAGACGTGTTCCCCGATGACTTGCCTGACCAACTCCCACCTCTTAGGGATATACAACATGCGATAGACTTAGTCCCTGGAGCAACCCTACCGAACCTTCCCCATTATAGAATGAACCCTACCGAGCACCAAGAATTACAACGTCAAGTAGGAGAACTCCTAAAGAAAGGATTCATTAGGGAAAGTTTGAGTCCATGCGCAGTCCTAACCTTACTTACCCCTAAGAAAGATGGCACATGGAGAATGTGTATTGATAGTCGTGCCATAAATAAAATCACAGTGAAGTATAGGTTTCCCATCCCCCGCTTGGATGATATGTTAGATATGATGGCCGGTGCAACTATATTTTCTAAGATTGACCTGAAGAGCGGCTATCACCAAGTTAGGATCAGACCAGGGGATGAATGGAAGACTGCCTTTAAAACTAAGGACGGGTTATTTGAATGGGTAGTCATGCCTTTTGGGTTATCAAATGCCCCTAGCACTTTTATGCGAATCATGAACCAAGTCCTACGAGCCTTTATTGGAAAATTTGTTGTCGTTTACTTTGACGACATACTTGTCTATAGTAGGACTAGAGAAGATCATCAACAACATCTGAGGCAGGTATGTTTAGCACTTAGGAAAGATAACCTCTATGCCAATCTAAAGAAATGTGCTTTCATGACTACTAGAGTTATCTTCCTAGGATCTGTTGTGACCCCTGAACGAGTATCCGCTGACCCTGAGAAGGTTAAGGCAATTGTAGAGTGGCCAACACCCAATAATATTCACGAAGTAAGAAGTTTTCATGGCCTCGCTACGTTTTATCGAAGATTTATTAGAGGGTTTAGCACCATAGTTGCTCCTATCACGGATTGTATTAGGAAGGGCCACTTTGAATGGACGAAGTCAGCTGATAAGGCCTTCCTTCACATCAAAGATAAGATGACCCAAGCACCAGTCTTAAGACTACCCGATTTTTTTAAGGTCTTTGAAGTAGCATGCGATGCTTCGGGAGTAGGTATTGGTGGAGTTCTGAGTCAAGAAAACCATCCCGTAGCATTCTTTAGTGAGAAATTGAATGAAGCCAGAAAAAAATACTCCACATATGATTGGGAGCTTTATACGGTAGTGCAAGCATCAAGGTATTGGAGGCATTATCTCCTACCGCAAGAATTTATTTTATTTTCAGACCATGAAGCCCTTAGGTTTTTGAGTTCCCAAAAGAAACTAAACCCTAGGCATGCCAAATGGGTAGAGTACATCCAATCCTATACGTTTGTCCTAAAGCATCAATCAGGAACCGATAATAAGGTAGCTGATGCCCTAAGTCGTAGAACGTTACTTTTAACTTCAATTAGTACTGAAGTCATAGGTTTTGAAAGACTTAAGGAGCAGTACGAAACCTGTCCAGATTTTGGTGAAATTTATCAGGTTTTGCGTCAAGGACCATCTAGTGATCATAGTGACTATACCCTTCTAGATGGTTATCTTTTTAGAGAGAATAGGCTTTGCATCCCAAGAACCTCCTTAAGAGATTTTTTAGTTTGGGAGATACATGCGGGAGGTTTAGCTGGCCACTTCGGACGAAACAAGACTATCTTGGCTGTTGAGGAACAATTTTACTGGCCAAGTCTTAAGAAACAAGTAGCAAACCTTGTAGCCCGATGTAGGACATGCGCTGTTGCAAAGCAACAAAAGAAGAATACCGGGCTATACAATCCATTACCTGTACCTGAGTGTCCATGGCAGGATCTAAGCATGGACTTTGTTCTAGGATTACCCAAGACCATTCGGAAACATGATTCGATCTTTGTGGTGGTCGACCGGTTTTCAAAAATGGCCCATTTCATACCTTGCTCCCAAACTTCCGATGCCTCTAGGATAGCCAAACTCTTTCTTGATCAAGTAGTCAGACTCCACGGGTTACCAAAAACCATTGTTTCTGATAGGGATGTCCGCTTCACAAGTTACTTTTGGAAAACCCTTTGGTACCTATTAGGAACCAGACTGAAATTCTCCACTGCCTACCATCCCCAGACTGATGGACAAACCGAGGTTGTAAATAGAAGTCTAGGGAACTTGCTGAGATGCCTAGTGGGAGAAAGTCTAGGGAACTGGGATTTGTTATTGCCACGTGCTGAGTTCGCTTACAACAGTTCGGTCAATCGATCTACGGGCAAAAGTCCCTTTGAGATAGTCCATGGTTGCAAGCCTAGGAAGCCTTTAGATCTAATCCCACTACCTATTCACACATGAGTTTCTGAGTCTGCTGAGTCTTTTGCACAGCATGTCACAAATCTACATAAAGAAATCAGTAATAAGATCAACCTGAGCAATAAAACTTACAAACACTTAGCTGACTCACATAAGAGGGCTAAAGAATTCTGTGAAGGGGATTATGCGATGATTAGGCTCAACCCTGAACGGTTTCCCCCTGGAACCATAAAGAAGCTGCATGCCCGTGGAGCGGGACCTTTTAAGATCTTAAAGAAAATAGGGCCTAATGCATATGTTTTGGAACTTCCACCTGATATGGGTATTAGTATAACCTTCAATGTTTCAGACCTAGTAGAATACAAAGAACCACTACTAATACCTAGTGAGCCTTTTGAGCCAGAAACTTTCATTGAGAGTGAACATATTTCCGAGTATCCACCACCAACCTTACCTGAGCAGAGAGAGAGGATTGAGAGAATCCTGGATGACAAGATCATTACTACCAGGAATAAGGACTATCAGCGATACCTGGTTCAATGGCAAGGTCGACCTGAGTCCGACAACTCTTGGATTACTTGAGAGGACCTGCAAAGACTTAACCCAGACTTGTTCGAGCATTACCAGGGCAAAACTGAACCATACTCGACTGGGTCGAGTTCTGCCCACCCCAAGAGAATTGGTGTGGACACCAGAAGCCAAAAGAAACTTCACTCCAACAAGGTTAGCCTTATCCCAATTTGGATCGAAGATAATTAGGTTACCTTGTATCCTTTAGTTCAAAAATATTTTATTTTCAAGAGTCATTTCCTTTTCAAGAGTCCTGTAATTAATTTTGAGTTTCAAATCAGAGTGTTTATTGAGTCCTGTAATTACTTTTAAAATTTTATTTCCTGTAAGTCCATTTCAAGTTTTAAAGTCTAGGTCAGTCAAGTCAGTTCAGTTGAGTTAAGTCTAATTCAGTTGAGTTAAGTCTAATCAAGTCTTAAAGCCATGAAAGCCAGCAACAAGACTCAAATTCTAGACCCCAGAATTTGACCACATGAAGAAGAGAAGACACATCAACCAAGCAAGAGAAAAGGACCATCAACTAGGACCACTGGGCACCACATGTCATTCTTATCTAAATAGAAGACCACCTCACCATGCCACGTCATCAGGTGCCACTTCACCAACCACCTCATCACCCTTTGGGTGCCAACAAGGGAGATTCAAATTCAAGGAGGTTGGCCACTTCCCTCCAAGTCCTCCACCAAATCCTCCAACCCCCCCCCACATCCCTCCAAACTCTCCACCAAATCCTCCAACCCCCCTTGTAATCCTCCTCGATTTGGGGAGTTTTTAAATTTCAAAAGCTAGCTTTGTGAGGCTATTAAAAGCCTTGGACGCCCATTGTAAAAGGGATTGATTTTGGAAATGAATGAAGTTTGAAGTGAAGTTGTCTTGAGTTTTATGTGTGAAATTTTTCCTATCTTCTTCTTCCACGCCCAAAGCCACTCTCTTCCCTAGCAATTCATCATCCAAGCTCAAGGCAAAGGCATTAGAGTCGGCCAGATCTTCTCAACTATCTTTTCTTTGTTCACAAGTTCTCCCATCCCTTCTTTATGTTTGCATCCTTCAACCTTAACTTTGATCTTCATTGTAGGGTCCTTCGAAGTCCTTGAGTTGTGAACAGGGTTCCCCTTGACAATGAACCAACAAGTTGAAGCCCAAGTCCAGGGTTCTAATCACTGTTATCCAAGTTCTCCAGTCCAGAGCATCAGTAGTTTCAAGTTTTGAATCATAGGAAGGTTGGAAAACTCATCAAGGTAAGTCCTCAATCATTAGCCCCTATTATCTAGATCTTCTTCCTTCTTAGTTTTAGAGTTGTCTAATCATGTAATAGTCTCTTTTCATATAATCCTTAAATCTTATTAAGATGAATACAATGCTAAGTATAATTAGGTTTCATTGCTCTACAAACACCATATTAAAAATGTTAATCATATGCGTGCCGCATCACTTGGTGTCTTGGAGCTGGGCTTGAAGACTTCTTGGCCGGAGAGCTGGGCTCCGGTCCAGGTTTGCCTGAGAGCTAGGCTCAGGTCTTGGTGTCTTGGAGTTGGGCTCGAAGACTTACTGGCTAGAGAGCTGGGCCCTGGTCCAAGTTTGCTTGAGAGCTGGACTCAGGTCTTAGTGTCTTGGAGCTGGGCTCGAAGACTTGTCTTCTGGAGAGCTGGGCCCTGGGAGTTGGTGTCTTGGAGCTGGGCTCGAAGACTTGCTGGCCAGAGAGGTAGGCCCCGGGTCTTGGTTGCTTGAGAGCTGGGCTCAGGTCTTGTTTTCTTGGAGCTAGGCTCGAAGACTTGCTGGCCGGAGAGCAGGGCCCCGGTCCAGGTTTGCCTGAGAGCTGGGCTCAGGAGTTGGTGTCTTGGAGTTTGGCTCGAAGACTTGTCTTTCGAAGAGCTGGGCCCCGAGTCTTGGATGCCTGAGAGCTGGGCTCAGGTCTTGATGTCTTGAAGCTAGGCTCGAAGACTTGCAGGCTGGAGAGCTGGGCCCCGGTCCAGGTTTGCCTGAGAGCTGGGCTCAGGAGTTGGTGTCTTGGAGCTAGGCTCGAAGACTTGTCTTCCAGAGAGCTGGGCCCCGGGAGTTGGTGTCTTGGAGCTAGGCTCGAAGACTTGCTGGCCGGAGAGCTGGGCCTCGGTCCAGGTTTGCTTGAGAGCTGGTGGCATGGGATGGGGTCCTGAAGAAACCTGGGGTTATTCGGAAATGGGAAAGACCTAAAGCAAACCAAGGATCGTGAGAGGGCTAAGAAGCCTCCCGGGACTAGGATAGAACGACCCCTAAAAAAAACCTAAAGTGGCTGGACTCTTTTGGTTTTCAAATTTTCTTGGCGGAGGTAGCGAAGGAAGGATGGGGATGGGAGACTAGGGACCATAACTTATGGACCTTGGGACTCACCCTAATGAAGAGACCTCTCACCTCTAAGACATTATGCCCTCCTCGATACTTGGAGGTGATAGGATGAATCTCAAGGTCACGAGGGGAAACAGGGAGAGATATGAAGGTTGGAGAAAGAATGGAGATACTTGGGGCCTCACACCCCTCGACATCCTGAAGGACAAAGGCAAGATGGGGCCTCACACCTCTCGACGTCCCGAAGGACGAAGGCAAAATAGGGTCTCACATCCCTCGACGCTCTCACTGGAATGAAGGCATTGGCAAGACGGGGCCTCACACCCCTCAACGTCCCATAGGACGAAGGCAAGACGGGGCCTCACACCCCTCGACGCTCTCACTTGAGCGAAGGCATTGGGTTCACAACCCCTCGACGCCGGCAGGCGAAGGAAAACGGGCCTCAGCCCAGAACCACAAACAGGTTACAAACCCTCAAAAATTTATTTTCTTTAACTGATTTATTACAAGAGTGGGGGTGCCTTTTTATAGGCTTACAAGACTTAGGAACCAAGTAGGACATACATGAAAATTTTATTTTATTTTATTTTATTAATCCTAAATCTTGTAGCTTTGAGATCCATGACTATTCTTCTACTCTGAAATCTGTGCAAGTTTATCTCTTGTGACCGTGGAAGAGAAGATTGAGTGGGCGATGGGTTTGGATCCGACTTGGTTTTGGGCGCAGATCGAGGCCAAGTCCTGGGAGGTGATCTGCGACAACTACAGGATCGACCACACCGTGAATTATTCCGGTAATTCTGACCTTCAGCTCGAGCGGATCACAGGGCCAGTGATGGCCGTTACATCCCACGGGCAGTGCCTATGGATCTGAAGCCGACATGAAGATCTCCCGAATCTTGGCCCAGATAACTGGGATCCAGCGACCGTGGAGAATGGCGATGAAGGTTGTCATGGTGGGAGGTGGGCGGTAGCATGGGTGGATCACGGACAATCTCCTTCCCTATCCTGAGAAAAAAAATGATGCAGTAGGGTGGTCCCAGCTGGAAGAAACTCGGCACGGCTAGGCACGACGGCAGCTGGGTGTTGCAAGAGGAACAGGGTTGCTAGCTGGAGGCGACTCCGGGCAGAGGGGCATCGGGTGCGGAGAAGCGGGGGCATCACGGACATGGGCGTCATGGGCGTCACGGGCATGGAGCAGCAGGGGGTGGGGGGAAACAGCCATGGGAGATTCCATGGGATTCGTCGGTGTCTTCACAAGGAGATCGATGTCGAGGGGAGGTGGACGGTGGTCGGGCATGGCGGATCCGAAGGAACGGGAAGGAAAAAAATAAGAAAAATGGAGGTTCAGGAGATTCTGGGGGGTTGAAGATGATAAGAATAGCAAAGGAATAACTCAGGAATAAACTTGGAATAAAATGAAAATAGAAGGGATAGCTGGAATAGCGGGGATAAAAACTTAAACTAAAATAAAAAAATCTAGAAAATTAAAAGAAAACCCAGATAGGTTTCGAGTCGCCCATCAGTTGGGCTCAGGAGTTGGTGTCTTGGAGCTGGGCTCGAAGACTTGTCTTCCGGAGAGCTGGGCCCCGGGAGTAGGTGTCTTAGAACTGGGCTCGAAGTCTTGCTGGTCGGAGAGTTGGGCCCCGGGTCTTGGTCGCCTGAGAGCTGGGCTCAGGTCTTGGTTTCTTCGAGCTGGGCTCGAAGACTTGCTGGCCGAAGAGCTGGGCCCCGATCCAGGTTTGCTTAAGAGCTGGGCTCAGGAGTTGGTGTCTTGGAGCTGGGCTTGAAGACTTATCTTCCAGAGAGCTGGGCCCCAGGAGTTGGTGTCTTGGAGCTAGGCTCAAAGACTTGCTTGCTGGAGAGCTGGGCCTTGGTCCAGGTTTGCTTGAGGGCTGGGCTCAGGAGTTGGTATCTTGGAGCTGGGCTCGAAGACTTGTCTTCCAGAGAGCTGGGCCCCAGGTCTTGGATGCCTGAGAGCTGGGCTCAGGTCTTGATGTCTTGGAGGTAGGCTCGAAGACTTGTTGTCCGAAGAGCTGGGCCCCGGGTGTTGGTTTCCTGAGAGCTAGGCTCAGGTCTTAGTTTCTTAGAGTTGGGCTCGAAGACTTGCTAGCCGGAGAGCTGGGCCCCGGTCCAAGTTGCTTGAGAGTTGGGCTCAGGTCTTGTGGCTATATTCCTGCAAGGCAAATAACCTTTTGTGCAAAAGAAAGTCTTTATTACTTATTGGAAGAAAGCCTTACATTATTAGTAGTATCTTCTCAGATTGCAGGCATTTCATGTTCGAGGGAACCTGACGCCGTCAAGATCTTCGAGATAGTAGGCCCCATGTGAGAGGGCTTCAGTCACTTTGTAGGGGCCTTCCCAGTTTGGCGAGAGCTTGCCGCACTCTCGGGGTTGAGATGCTTTAGCTCGGCGCAGGACCAACTCCCCGGGTCTGAAGACTTTTGGCCTTACCCGCGCATTATAATACCGGGCCACTTGTTGTCGGTATGTCGTCATTCGGAGCCGAGCTTTGTCCCTTATTTCTTCGAGGAGGTCTAAGTTGAGCAGAAGGTGTGCCGAGTTCTACGCTTCGTCGTACTGCTGTACTCATAGCATGGGCACGCCGAGCTCAACCGGAATGACTGCCTTGGTGCCGAAGACAAGGTTGAAGGGCATCTTGTCAGTTGTTGTTCTGGGCGTTGTGTGGTAGGCCCATAGAATGCTTGGGAGTTCCTCCGCCCATCTGCCCTTGGTCAGGTCCAGCATGGTTCTGAGTCCTTGGAGGATGGTCTGATTTGTCACCTCGGCTTCCCCATTTGTTTGGGGGTGGGCTACCGAGGTAAAGCAGTGCTGGATGCCGTGCTCAATGCAGAATCCTTCGAACTCCCGGTTGTCAAATTATCGCCCGTCGTCGATGATAATACAGTGGGGGAGTCCGAAGCGGCAGATAAATGCCTTCCAGAAGAATTAGTGGACATTGGCTTTAGTGATCCGAGCTAGCGGTTCTGTTTCGACCCACTTGGTGAAGTAGTCGATTGCCACTAGTAGGAACATTCGTTGTCCCAGTGCAGGGGGAAATGGCCCAAGAATATCCATTCCCCACTGAGAAAAGGGCCAAGGGAATGAGAGCTGGGAGATCGGCGCCGCCGGCTGGCACTGTATTTGGGCATGGCATTGGCACTTGTCACACCTCTTGACGAAGTTGGCGGTGTCCTCCCTCATGGTCTCCCAGAAGTATCCCTGGCGGAGAGCTTTGTACGCCAGTGTTCTCCCTCCCACATGGTTCCCACATAGGCCTTCGTGTATTTCCTGGAGTACGAAGGCTACCTCTGTGGGCCTGAGGCACTTCAGGAGCGGATAGGAGTGAGATCGGCGGTAGAGCTGGCCTTCCATCAAACGAACCAGGAGGCCTTCTTCTTGATGAGGCCGGCTTCAATGCGGTCCTTTGGCAAGGTGCCATCAGTGATCTACCGGACGTACCTGTCCATCCAGCTTGGCTTGGGGGTGACCTATTGCACCTCCTTTGGGCCTTCGTAGCTTGGATTTTCAAGGTACTCGATGTAGGTGCGCCCCAGTGATGAGTCCGGCAGGGTCGCGAGCCTCGATAGTGCATCTGTACATGCATTCTCCCCCCAGAGGATGTTGGAAATGCTGAGGCACCGGCAGCCTGCCGTGCTCTAGCGGACTCGTTCCAGGTACTTCATCATCTGGGGATCTCTAGCCTCATATTCCTCAAAGACTTGCCCGGCAACCAGTTGGGAGTCGGTAAAGACATTCAAGCTTTGCACGCCCAGCTCACGGGAGACTTTTAGACCCGCGAGGAGCACCTCGTACTCTGCTTGGTTGTTCGTGGTAGCAAACTTGAAGCATAGAGCACATTATGGCACTACATCATCGCTGTTGACGAGGATGAGGCCTGCTCCACTTCCGTTGGAATTGGATGTGCCATCCATGTGGAGGATCCAAGGCTCCTCCTCTGGTTCGAGCTTCGCTTGGGGCTCCATCATTGTCTACTCTGGCTCCTTGGCGAGCCCTGTGCATTAGACCATGAAGTCGGCTAGGACTTGGGCCTTCCGCGAAGACTTTGGTCGATATGCTATGTTGAACTCGTTCAGGAACAAGGACCACTTGGCCAGTCTTTCGATGGTCTCAAGGTGGCTAAGTATGGTCCTCAGCGACTGGTCCATCATGACCATGATGGGGTGTGCTTGAAAATAGGGCCTGAGGTGCTTAGCAGACATTATTAGTGCAAAAATAAAATTTTCGGAGTGAGTATACCTGGCCTCCGCATCGCGGAGGATTTTGCTGGTGTAGTACACCGGCTTCTGGGACCTGTCCTCATCTGCACGGATGAGGACCGAGCTGTCTGCTATAGGTGTGACCGCTAGATAGAGAAGGAGCTCCTCCCCTTCCTCCAGTCTGTAGAGCAGTGGAGGAGAGGCCAGGAAGTCCTTTAATTCTTCGAAGGCCATTCTGCACTCCTCCATCCAAGCGAAGTCGTGCATCTTGTGCAGCGCCTTGAAGAAAGGGAGGCAGCGATCGATCGACCTCAAGATGAATTGGCTCAGCACTGCGATCCACCCCGTCAAGCACTGGACCTACTTCTTGGATGCTGGGTGCTCCATGTCAATGATCGCTTGGACCTTCTCCGGGTTGGCCTCAAAGCCCCTATGAGTGACCATGAAGCCAAGGAACTTCCCTGTCGCTACTTCGAAGGCACACTTTGTTGGGTTTAGCTTCATCTTGTGCCCTCGGAGGTTGTGGAAGGCTTCAGCAAGGTCGACGACGTGGTCTGAGCTTGGCTTGCTCATGACAAGCATGTCATCCACATACACCTGCATGTTCTGGCCAATCTGGTCTTTGAAGACCCTATTGACCAGACGCTGGTATGTGGCCCCAGTGTTCTTCAAACCTAAGGGCAACATCCTATAGCAGTAGGTCCCTTAGGCGGTGATGAAGGTAATGTGCTCCTTGTCCTCCATGTGCATCCAGATCTGATTGTATCTGGAGAATGCATCGATGAAGGAGAGGAGCCGGTGCCCCGAGGTGGTGTCCACCAACTGATCGATCTTCGGTAAGGGGAAGTTATCCTTAGGGCATGCCTTGTTGAGGTCGGTGTAATCTACACAGATCCTCCATTTGCCACTACTCTTCTTCACCATCACCATATTCGCCAGCCAGCTCGGATATTGCACCTCCCGAATGAAACCGGTGGCGAGGAGCATGTCTACTTCCTCGTTGATGGCCGCCTGCCTCTCCGGGGAAAAGCTTCTCTTCTTTTACCGAACTGGCCAGTGCTTTGGGTCAATGCTTAGCTTGTGGGTGATGACGTCAGGGGGGATACCTGGCATGTCTGCCGCCATCCAAGCGAACACATCTGCATTCATTCGCAGGAATTCCAAAAGGAGTGCCCTCTCCTCATCCTGCAACTGGGCCCCGATTTGCACCATCTTCTCTGGATCGTCTCCGAGTGGATAGGAGAGTAGCCATTTAGCCGAGCCTCCCCTAGGGTCTTGGGCCCATTGGTCGAGTTCATCCACCTTGGGATCATCCTCGGGGACCTTGGCCCCAGGGAGGGTTTGGAAGCAGTGCTACACTGGCTTGGGTGTTCTGATGCCGAACGAAAGCTCTGGTACCAAAAATGATGCAGAACGGATATGTGGAATGCGGAAGCAAATTAAAATTAATATTTTTTTTTTATATATATTTTCAGAAGTCGGCTTTGACTCAAAGGAAAGATAAACTAATATTGAAAGAAACTAAGAAATGACAGAAAGCACAATTAAAAGAAACTAGATTATCAGAGTAGTTCAGAAGTAAAGGATCGCTGGGGGTTGAGAAACTTCCAGACCTAGGGTTTCGCTCTGAACTTTCAACAGGACAGAACTAAAGAGAAGGGAAGGGTTATGTACCAGGCAGTGATCTTCACAGAGTTTGGTGGAAGGACTCTCTCGAGCAGATTGTTGGATCCTCGGATTCGGATATCTTCGCAATGGATCCTCCAATACTGGTCCTTTGGCAGAGTTGGCTTCTCCTGAACTCAGGATCTGGGAAAGAAGAAGAACAAGTTAAGGAATCAGATACTCAAAGAAAGGATTTACCAGATAAGAAGAACTTGAAAATTGATGTTACTGAAATCCTGATTCTCCAGGATGCTGATCTGACTTCCTCTGGGATTTGCTCTGTATTCGAAGTAGCTGATCTGGACTTGAATGCTGGTGGTCGGCCTCTACTTGGAAGAGAGGGGCCGTGAGATGATGAGGTAGATTAGGGTTTGGATGATTGGTGGAATGAAGAGATGATGGGCGGCTAGGGTTTGGAATTGAAGTGGCTAACCTAGGATTTTGGTAGGGTTTTGGGGTTGGAGATCTCACACCTCCTCAAGGTTCCTAGGAAACCCGGATTTACTCCCTCACGGAGCTCAACACCTGAATACAAGTGCAGAAGAGAGAAACACAAAGTTGCTCACACAGAAATTGATTTCATTCATCATTTAAATTCAAGAGTTACATAGAGTTGAATATATAGACATAACAAAGAAATAAAATTTTATACATTTCCCATGTGGGACTAATAGGACTAACCCATACTTTAGGCATCAAATTCTCTTCCCAAGACTCCTTCCATGAGTGGGCAACCCAAAAACTCCAAGAAAACTTGAAAATCAGCTCCAAATGGCAGGTTATGGGGGTGCCTCCTAGTATCCCTCCATGAATCAAGGATTTTCCCTTCATGGTTTGGCTCTTTTGGACACCTCCTAGTCTTGCTCCACAAGTTTAGGCTTCTTCCTTTCATGGCTTTGGCACTTTTGGAAACTTTTGGGTGCCTCCTTGATTTTCTCCCCAAGACATGCTCTCTTCCCTTTTATAACTTGGATTTTTATGGAACATTGTGGGGCACCTCCTTGATCCTCTCTTCAAGAAAAATTCTTGCCATCCTGGCTTGGGTTTATCTGGAAAGAAGTTGGCTCCTCCTTGGATTGAGGTATCTTGATGGATTTCTCCCCCAAGTGGTGCAAGAAAAAAGAACCTGCTTACTTGAGGCGTGGGGACCAAGGTACACTGGATGGAGATGTGGCAGGGAGTGTGGCACCCACTTGTAGCTGAAAAATGTGGTGCCCTATGGCAAAGGGAATGACACCTACCTTGGCCTTGGACTTGGACTGAGTCAACATGACCCAACAAAAATTGAAATGACAAAATTACAGACTCAAAATTGAGTTGATCAGGTCAACCCTTATTACAAAACCAGAAAACTCTAATTCTTCGAGCAAGGTCAATCAGAGATCCAGATGGAGCCCTGAAGTCTTCTTCTGAGTCTGGTGCTCGCACCAATTCTCCCGGGGTGGTAGGAACTCGACCTTGTCGAGTAAGGCTCAAGTTGGCTCTGGTATCTCTCCAAGAGGTCTGGATCCAAATCTTGTAGTTCTTCTCGGGAGATCCAAGAGTCATCAGAGTCTGGCCTTCCTTGCCAGCGGACCAAGTATCTTTGGTATCCTCGATTACGAATAGAGATAACCTGATCATCCAGGATCTTTTCAATCTGTTCTTTCCTCACAGGCCAGTTTGTTGGTGGACACACAGGGTCGGGATCACTCTCAATAACAGGATTAGGTTCAAAAGGCTCACTGGGAATCACAGCTGGCTCCCTGACTCTACTAGGTCTGTAATGTTGAAAGTAGAGTTATTGCCTAGTTCTGGAGGCAACTCGAGCACATAGGCATTGGATCCTACTCTCTTCACTACTATAAATGGTCCAGCTCCTCTAGCATGTAACTTTCTAACGGTTCCAGGAGAAAACCGCTCAGGCCTTAACCTAATCATTACATAGTCTCTCTCAACAAAAGTTTTGACTCGTCTTTGAGAATCAGCCAACTTCTTATAAGTTTCATTACTTAAAGTTATTTTGGCTTGAATTTCTTTATGCAAGTCCTTTACATGCTATGCAAGTGCATCAAGAGACTTGTGTGTGTGGGCTAATAGTGAAATCAGATCAAGTGGTGTGTGAGGCTTGTATCCATGAACAATTTCAAAGGGACTCTAGCCTATAGACCTATTGATCGAAACATTGAATGCAATTTCAGCCCTGGACAAAATACAAATCCCAATTCCTGGTACTCTCAATCAAACCAAACTCCGAGCCAAAGCCTAGTAAAGGGTCAAGAAAACTAAACTAGACTGACGACGCATTCCTAAAGAATGGACTTTATTACAAAGGAACCCTAGGTCTAAACCTAACAAACTAAGGCTGTCTAGGTTTGACCTTGGGTCGGAGGAGGGCATGCAGAGCCTGAAAACTTATTATGGATGCCTAGTAGGTACCATAAGGTCTTCCAGAAGTAGGTGGCAAACCTAATAGGTTCTGACACGTGGTTCACTCTAAAGGCTTCGACAAAGTATACTTGGATGGTGTAAGAAGCATTGGAAGTCCTAGAGAAAGGGAGGAGATATGAGGTGGAGTCTCGAATTACCTGTTGACTAAAGGTGGTGACCTGAAGGTTTGAATGGTGATCTATGAGTGTCAACTGGTCATCCTTACGAAAGGAAAAGTTTGCTACTCCCAGGAATGGATCAAGAGATGGTTCGGGAAGTAGCCTAGGACATGTGATTGCAATAGTTAAGGTTTGTTCTCTAAGCAAATAATGATCCACTTTCTCAAGAACTGGATTAAAGAATGATTCATGGGAGGGCCTATGGATGATGACCTCAAGACTTGAAATTTGACCTATGGGTGCGGAAAGGTATACTCTATAGAAGGGTAGGTCAGTCATGCGAAGGAAGGGGTCTGGGGCCATAAGGAGGACTTTTACAGGACTTGGTGAATCAATCCACTCAAGACAAGGATGTTCAACTGAGATTACGGGAGAGACCTTAGTGGCTGGGCATGGGACAAGGTCCAATTGTAAGAGGCTTGATTCAGTCATCCTAAGGAGATGATCTACCATAGGGTGGGCAAACTTAAACAATTCAGTGCAAAGATCTTCAATTGGTACTTGGGAAATGACTGTCATTAGAGGGTACGAACTGATAGCTCGTGCTAACACTATGAGTTCTTCCTGGGGGTATTTGACTAAAGGAACCTGATTCTCACAAATCTCTTGAATTTTTGAACTAGGTCCTACCACTTGGTTGCTCTCCAAGGTCTCCTCAGGTAAGGAACCAATAGTATTGATGTCACATTCTTCAAGTTCTTCCCCCTCATATTCATCAACTAGACTCAAGCCAGCATCATATACTTCCTCGATGCCATCTTCAATGGGTTTCGGGTCAGTGGTAATCAGGTCAACTAATTCTAGGCTTGTCATACCTAACCTTTCTTCCTCATTGGTAGGCTTGGGTTCTCCCTCATTAATGTCATCCTTAGGATTCTTACCACTTAGCTGTGCACAAGCCAGTCCTATGCATGGGCACTGACTAGATTTATGGCCTCTTTCTCCACAAAACAAACATTCTTGCGATATAGGAACCTGGGTCACACTGGGTTTCAAGCTAGTAGAGACCTTACTTGGGCATGGGTGTGGATCTAAATGGTTTGATCTAGAAGACATGGGTTGTTGAGTGACTGGTCTAGAATATTGTAAGGACCTCTCATAGACACGATCCACACTATAGATATCATGGTTAGGCTTCCTAAGGTTATGCTCGGGATCACGGTATAAGGTCCTCCTAGGCTCCTGGCATGGATGAGGTTGGGGCCTATTAAATTTTGGATCAGGGGTCCAATTTTGATGTCTACGTTTCTCAAGTACTTGGACTCGATCCCTAAGCTGGGTAAAATTCTCATGGACTTGTTCTTTACACTGGGTAACAGTAGCAGTCATATCCTGACTCAATTTGTTCATACTTTCAGTAAGAGCTCTAACCATGGCCTCTAAATCAGGTTGGGTTTGACCAGGTTGGTAGGGTACTCCATTCCGGGTAGTCATGATGATGCAAGCAAACACACACAATGTGACTAGACTAAAGCGACTACTGGCTCACTAGACCTAGAGTCCAAACTAGATGCCCAATCAGAGTGGCAAGCTAGCCTGTAGTAACTCGGGACTCAGCCAGGCAGGTGTAAGGGGAGTGTTAGGTCCCTAAATGCCAATCCTAGACACCAATCAATGATTGGCCAGGTAGGCGGACCAGCACACAAGCCCTTCGGGATAGAATCCCTGAACCACCGTTCTAGACACTGAGTACAAAGCACACACAGAGTAACTAGACAAACTGACTCAACACTAGCCTTGACCCGACTTGTTGATGTCCCTAGCCCACTAGGGCAAATTAAGTCTAATAAATTTTAAAATTAGGCTTAGGATCGAATGAGTGGGTGGTGGTTCTAAGGAGAGGTTATCAACTCCTCCCCTTATCTTAGATGCTCAATTGCCCTTAAGATGAATTAGGAGATGATCACTCAAAAAAATTGAAATGCAGAAACACAAAAACAGAGTTGTTGTAATTTAACTCTCAAAAATTTCACGAAAACCAATAAATTACAGTAAAATTATGTAAAATAGGATCAATAATACTGGTTCCAGCAAAACAAAAATCATACAATTTAGAGTTACCTTTAATGAGAAACAATTCCTGCAACATAGTAGTTACAGACTGAAAACAGAACGCTTCCCCCGTTTACAATTCCTGCTACAAAGTTGTAACCCAGCGGATCCCCTACACGCCCTAGGAACACCCCATGGAATGGGAAGAGGAGGCTTGCACCTCGCTTCATTCCTAGGACCGGACGTCCTGGGGAGTCTACTTCGAGCAGACAAAGTAAAAAAGAGAGACACTCAAAACATGCAAGCAAGTCAGAAACCCTAGACAGAGCTCTGATACCAAAATGATGCAGAACGAAAGCTCTGGTACCAAAAATGATGCAGAACGGATATGTGGAATGCGGAAGCAAATTAAAATTAATATTTTTTTTATATATATATATTTTCAGAAGTCGGCTTTGACTCAAAGGAAAGATAAACTAATGTTGAAAGAAACTAAGAAATGACAGAAAGCACAATTAAAAGAAACTAGATTATCAGAGTAGTTCAGAAGTAAAGGATCTGATGCAGATCAAATAAAGGGATGCGATGCGGAAGTAAATTAAGATTAACTATTTTTTTTTTTTTGTTGTTTTTATATGTTTGTAGAAGTTGGCTTCAAATCAAAGAAAAGTTAACCTAACATTGAAAGATACTAATATGATAATTGAAAGCATAATTTTAAGGAAACTAAATTATCAGAGTAGTTCAGAAGCAACGGATCGCTGGGGGTTGAGAAACTCCCAGACCTAGGGTTTCGCTCCGAACTTTCAACAGAACAGAAATAAAGAGAAGAGATGGTTTACCTAACCAGACAATGATCTTCACAGATTTTGGTGGAAGAACTCTCCCGAGCAGATTGTTGGATCCTCGGATTCAGATATCTTCGCAATGGATCCTCCAATACTGGTCCTTTGGCGGGTTGGCTTCTCCTGAACTCAAGATCTGGAAGAGAAGAAAAATAATTGATGGAATCAGAGAGTCAAGGAAAAAATTTACCAGGTTGATGAACTTGAAGATTGAAATTGCTGAAAACTGGATTCTCCTGGAAGCTGATGTGATTTTCCTTGGAACTTGCTCTGGATCTGAAGTAGCCGGACTGGATCTGGATGAAGGTGGGCGGCCTGGACTTGTAGAGAGAGAGAGGCCGTGGGAGATGGAAGGAGCTAGGGTTTGATGGATTGAAAATAATGATGGGCGGCTAGGGTTTTGGATTTTTAAGTGGCTAACCTAGGGTTTTGGATAAAGATGGAGATCTCTCACCTCCTCAAGGCTCCAATGGAACCCGGATTACCCCCTCACGGAGCTCAACACTTAGAATAGTGTGGAAGAAGAGAAACCTAGGTTACTCAACACAAGAGAATAGCAAAAATAATTTTTCTTCATTGATTTCTTAAAGTTACAAAGAGGGGTCTATTATATAGACCTAAAATTTTCTCCAAGCTTGTACAAATTCCCATGTGGGACTAAACTCCTCCAACCTTTAGATTAGGTAGAAAATCACCTCTCTTGGCCGACCAAGAGTTCAAAAAAATTTGGGACGGCCATAAAGGAATTTTTTTTGGAATTTTTATGGCGCCTCCTTTGGAGTTGGATTTGGATTTGGAGTCCTCTTCTTCTTATGGCATTTCTTCTTTTCTTCCACTCCAAGTTAAGCTCTTTGATTTTGATTTGAACTTCAATTGGATGTCCTTCTTTGATTTTTTCTCCAAGAGAAGTCTTTTCCTTCTTTGCTTAGACAAAATTGGCAGGTATGGGCGCCTCCTTTAAATTAGCTTCCAATTTGATTTTTTCTTCTTTGGATATGGGGACCATGACACTGGGATGCCTCTGTGGTGCCTCCTGGACTCTGGCGTGTGCTCGGAGTGTGGCTGGGCGTGTGGCTTGGAGTGTGGCCTCCACTTGCTTGAACCTTGATTTGATTGGAAGACAAATGTGACACCATTTTGGACCAAATTGAAACCACATCGGGACTTGCATCGAGTCAACATGACTCAACAAAATTTAAATGGTGACTCAAGAAATAAATAAACTGGTTGACCAGGTCAACCTTTATTACAAACCCTAATTTCTCGGGCAATGTCAATCAGAGATCCAAATGGAGCTCTGAAGTCTTCTTCTGAGTCTGGTGCCCGCACCAATTCTCCCAGGGTGGGAGGAACTCGACCCTGTCGAGTAAGGCTCAAGTTGGCTCTGGTATCTCTCCAAGAGGTCTGGGTCCAATTCTTGTAATTCTTCTCGGGAGATCCAAGAGTCATCAGAATCTGGCCTTCCTTGCCAGCGGACCAGGTACCTTTGGTATCCTCGATTACGAGTAGAGATAACCTGATCATCCAGGATCTTTTCAATCTGCTCTTTCCTCACAGGCCAGTTTGTTGGTGGACACACAGGGTCGGGATCACTCTCAATGATAGGGTTAGGCTCAAAAGGCTCACTAGGAATCACAGCTGGCTCCCTGTACTCTACTAAGTCTGTAATGTTGAAAGTAGAGCTAATGCCTAGTTCTGGAGGCAACTCGAGCACATAGGCATTGGATCCTACTCTCTTTACCACTCTAAATGGTCCAGTTCCCCTAGCATGTAACTTTCTAACGGTTCCAAGAGGAAACCGTTCAGGCCTTAACCTAATCATCACATAGTCTCCCTCAACAAAAGATTTGACTCGCCTTTGAGTATCAGCCAACTTCTTATAAGTTTCATTACTTAAATTTATTTTGGCATGAATTTCTTTATGCAAGTCTTTTACATGCTGTGCAAAATTCTCAGCAGATTCGGAGACTCAAGTGTGGACAGGTAAAGGGACTAGGTCAAGAGGTGTGTGAGGTTTGTACCCATGTACAATTTCAAATGGACTCTTACCCGTAGACCTATTGACCGAGTCATTGTACACAAATTCTGCCCTTGGTAGGTATAAATCCCAATTTCTGGTGTTTTCACCAACAAGACATCTCAGCAGATTTCCTAGGCTACGGTTCACTACTTCAGTTTGGCCATCAGTTTGGGGATGATAGGCAGTTGAAAACTTAAGTTTTGTCCCTAACTTATGCCAAAGGGTCTTCCAAAAGTAACTGGTGAACCGGATATCCCTATCTGAAATGATTGTCTTAGGTAGGCCATGGAGTCTAACTATCTCATTGAAGAAAAGTGTGGCTACCTTAGACGCATCAAAGGTTTGGGAACAAGGCAAGAAGTGGGCCATTTTAGAGAATCGGTCGACTACGACACAGATAGAATCATGTCTCCTCTGGGTCTTAGGTAAACCTAACACAAAATCCATACTCACATCTTGCCAAGGACGATCTGGGACAGGGAGTGGGGTATAAAGGCCAGTGTTTTGTTTTTGCTGTTTGGCAACAGCGCAGGTTCAACATCTAGCTACAATATTACCTACATCCCTTTTCAAGCTAGGCCAGAAAAAGTGGTCTTCAATAGCTAGAATGGTCTTGTCTTTTCCAAAATGGCCGGCTAAACCTCCAGCATGGATTTCCCAAATCAAAAATTCTCTAAGAGAAGTTCTAGGGATGCAAAGCCTATTTTTGAAGAACAAAAAACCATCTACAAGGGTATAATCCTGGTGATTACTAGATGGTCCTTGAACTAGATCCTGATACACAGTTGTGAAATCCGGACAAGACTCATATTCCTCTTTGATTTGCTCAAACCCTATGACCTCAGTTCTAACAGAAGTTAATAACAGAGATCGGCGACTAAGGGCATCAGCTACCTTATTCTCAACTCCAGCCTTATGTTTCAGGACAAAAGTATAGGACTGGATATATTCTACCCACTTAGCATGCCTAGGGTTAAGCTTCTTTTGGGAGTTCAGAAATCTAAGAGCCTCATGGTCCGAAAATAGTACAAATTCCTGCGGTAGCAAATAATGTCTCCAGTAACGCAAAGCTTGCACCACCGCATAAAATTCCTTATCATAGGTAGAATACCTAAGCTTAGCATCATTAAGTTTTTCACTAAAGAATGCTATGGGATGATTCTCTTGGCTTAGGACTCCACCTATTCCTACACCTGAAGCATCACAGGCAACCTCAAATACTTTAGAAAAATCGGGTAATCTCAGAATGGGTGCTTGGGTCATTTTATCCTTAAGATCTAGGAAGGCTTTATGGGCTGACTTAGTCCAATGAAATTCTCCCTTCCTAATACAATCAGTGATAGGAGCAGCTAAAGTACTAAACCCCTTGATGAATCGCCTATAGAAGGTAGCCAAGCCGTGGAAACTTCTAACTTCATGCACATTGGTTGGCTCTGGCCAGTCTACTATGGACCTAATTTTCTCAGGATCGGCCGCCACGCCGTCAGGGGTTACTACAAAACCAAGAAAGATAACTCTACTAGTCATGAGTTCACACTTCTTAAGATTACCGTAGAGTCTCTCATTCCTCAAAACTTGGCAGACTGCTCTAAGGTGGCCTAGGTGATCTGCTGGGGTCTTACTATAGATCAGGATGTCATCAAAATAGACCACCACAAATTTTCCTATGAAAGCTCTAAGTACCTGGGTCATAATTCTCATGAAGGTACTAGGGGCATTGGACAACCCAAAAGGCATAACAACCCATTCATAAAGACCATCCTTAGTTTTGAAAGCAGTTTTCCATTCATCCCCAGGTCTAATCCTAACCTGATGATAGCTGCTTTTGAGATCAATCTTAGAAAAAACCATTGCACCAGCCATCATATCAAGCATGTCATCTAGTCTAGGGATGGGAAACCTATATTTGATTGTAATTTTATTGATGGCACGACTGTCAACACACATCCTCCACGTGCCATCTTTCTTTGGGGTTAGTAAGGCTGGGACTGCACAAGGGCTAAGACTTTCTCTAATAAACCCCTTCCTCAATAATTCTCCAACCTGCTTTTGCAGTTCTTCATGCTCAGATGGATTCATCCTGTAATGGGGCAAGTTGGGCAAAGTCGCTCCTGGGATTAGATCTATGGCATGCTGGATATCCCTAAGAGGTGGAAGGTGGTCTGGCAAATCCTCGGGAAAGACATCCTCAAATTCTTTTAACATAGGTTTAACTTCTTGAGGAGGCTCTGAGGGTTCCAAAGTTCTAAGTTCCTTAGCAGTCAACATCCAGATGGGTGAACCACTATGAATTTCTTGTTCTAGATCCTTAGCACTGATTAGGTTCACTCCAGTTTTCATCTCCTTAACCTTACCGGCTCCTTTAGTTACCTTGTCCTTAGGGGGAACGGAATGGATCGTAATCTTCTTCCCATTGAAACTAAAGACACAGGTATTGGATTTTCCTAAGAGGGTGGCATCATGATCATACAACCAAGGTCTTCCGAGAATTATACTGCTCACCCCCATGGGTAAAACATCGCACCAAATCTTTTCGTGATAAGATTGCATTTGGATTTGGACTTGACATCTAGACTGGATGGGTATGGAGGTAGAATCTACCCAAGAAACCTTATAGGGGTTGGGATGGGGAACTGGGATTAAGCCTAACATCTTGACAGTGCTAGTAGAGATGGCATTTACACAGCTCCCACTATCTATGATGATCTTACATACCTTATCCCCTAATTTAAGAAAAGTCTGTAGGATGTTAGTCCTACGCCAATCCTCTTGAACTAGATTCTGGGATAGGATGCATCTTACAACTCCTAATTGGTCAGATTCATTGGGTTCCTCCTCTCCTTCATACTCCTCAACCAAATTCATTCCGGCCTCATAAACTTCTTCTTCAAATTCCTCACTGGGCTCGGAATTATCGTTCTCTCCCTCTTCTATATAAAGGGATCTCCGTGGGCACTGGCTAGTAACATGACCTACCTTATGACACTTGAAACAGGCTATGGCAGTACACTGACTGGAAATGTGACCTGGTTTCTGACACTTAAAACAGGTGATATTTGAACTAGGGGTTCTCTGGGTGTCAGGTGCCTTACCTTTGTCCATGGGCCTAGGGGTAGAAGTACCCTGAAAAGGTTTACTAGGGATAACTTGGCTAGGTCCATTCCTTGGGATTGGGGCACTAACCCTAGAAGGTATAGGTCCTCTCTGAAATTTTTCAGTGTTCAGTGCAATCTGGTAGGCTTGGTCTAGATCCGTAACCTCTCTCAGAAATAGTTCTCTCTTGATATCTTCCCTCAGTCCAGCCCTAAATCTAGACAAAGTGACTTCGTGGGCTTCACTCACATCACATCTCATTAGGTATTCATCAAAAGTAGCTATGTAGTCTGAGACAGATCGGTTTCCTTGTTTCAGGTTTTGCCATTGGTCTAACAGGTTTTGCTGGTATGAAATGGGTAGGTATTTATCTCTCAGTTTTTCTTTCATACCCTCTAAGTGGTTATGGGCTCAACATTCCATCTCCTAGTGGTTAGCTCAATGTTCCCCCAGTATAACCTAGCTTGACGCACTAATTTCATCTTGGCAAACTTGTATTTCCTCTCCTCAGACATAGCATACCACTCAAAGTATTGATCCATCTCACCCTCCCAATCAGAATACACCTTAGGGTTCAGACTACCATCAAAAGTGGGTGCATCTAATTTGATGTTCCTGATGAACCTATCATCTCTATCTTCAGGCTCTGGGTCAGGCCTCCTATGATTAGGTTCAGGATCTCTATATAAAGGCCTTCTAGGCTCCTGATGTGGGTGAGGTTGAGGCACATTAAAATCGGGGTCAGGAGTCCAATTCCGATGTCTAGGTTCTTCAAGTACTTGGACTCGGTCCCTAAGTTGGGTAAGATCCTCATGAATTTGTGCGCTAAACTGGGCCACAGTGTTTGTCATATCCTGATTCATTTTAGCCATACTTTCAGTAAGAGTTCTGATCATGGCTTCTAAATCAGGTTGGGTTTGACCAGGTTGATATGGCACTCCGTTTCTGGTAGACATGATGATTTAAGCAAGCACACAAAATGAGACTAGACTAAATCGACTACTGGATCACTAGACCTAGAGTCCAAACTAGATGCCCAATCAGAGTGGCAAGCTAGCCTGTAGTAACTCAGGACTCAGCCAGGCAGGTGTAAGGGGAGTGTTAGGTCCTTGATTGCCAATCCTAGACACCAATCAGTGATTGGCCAGGTAGGCGGACCAACACACAAGCCCTTCGGGAATGGATCCCTGAACCACCGTTCTAGACACTGAGTGCTAAGCACACACAGAATAACTCGGCAAACTGACTCAACACTAGCCTAGACCCGACCAATTGGTGTCCCTAGCCCACTAGGGCAAATTAGGTCTAACTGATTTTAAATTAGGTTTAGGTTCGAATGATTGGATGGTGGTTTTGGGCTAAGGAGAGGTAATCAACTCCTCCCCTTATCTTAGATGCTCAATTGCCCTTAAGTAAATTATGAGATGATCACTCCAAAAAGAATTGAATTGCAGAACACAAAAAATAGAGTTGCTGTATTTTAATGCTCAGAATTTTTACCGTAACCAATAAATCACAGAAAGATTATGGAAAATAGGGTCAATTATACTGGTTTCAACGAAGCTAAAATCATGCAATTCAGAGTTTTATGCAGGGAGAAATAATTTAGACAATAGGGCAATTACGGGCTGCAACTAGATTGTCTTCCCCGTTTATAATCCCTGCTACGAAGTTATAACCCAATGGATCCCCTACACGCCCTAGGAACACCCCGTGGAATGGGAGGAGGAGGCTTGCGCCTCGCTTAGTTCCTAGGATCGGACGTTCTGGGGAGTCTACTTCGAGCAGACAAAATAAAAAGAGAACAATCAAAGCAAGCAAGCAAATCAGAAACCCTAGACTGGGCTCTGATACCAAAAATGATGCAGAACAAATAAAGGGATGCGATGCGGAAGTAAATTAAGATTAACTATTTTTTTTTTTTTTTTTTTTATATGTTTGTAGAAGTTGGCTTCAAATCAAAGAAAAGTTAACCTAACATTGAAAGATACTAATATGATAATTGAAAGCACAATTTTAAGGAAACTAAATTATCAGAGTAGTTCAGAAGCAACGGATCGCTGGGGGTTGAGAAACTCCCAGACCTAGGGTTTTGCTCCGAACTTTCAACAGAACAGAAATAAAGAGAAGAGATGGTTTACCTAACCAGACAATGATCTTCATAGATTTTGGTGGAAGAACTCTCCCGAGCAGATTGTTGGATCCTCGGATTCAGATATCTTCGCAATGGATCCTCCAATACTGGTCCTTTGGCGGGTTGGCTTCTCCTGAACTCAAGATCTGGAAGAGAAGAAAAATAATTGATGGAATCAGAGAGTCAAGGGAAAAATTTACCAGGTTGATGAACTTGAAGATTGAAATTGCTGAAAACTGGATTCTCCTGGAAGCTGATGTGATTTTCCTTGGAACTTGCTCTGGATCTGAAGTAGCCGGACTGGATCTGGATGAAGGTGGATGGCCTGGACTTGTAGAGAGAGAGAGGCCATGGGAGATGGAAGGAGCTAGGGTTTGATGGATTGAAAATAATGATGGACGGCTAGGGTTTTGGATTTTTAAGTGGCTAACCTAGGGTTTTGGATAAAGATGGAGATCTCTCACCTCCTCAAGGCTCCAATGGAACCCGGATTATCCCCTCACGGAGCTCAACAATTAGAATAGTGCGGAAGAAGAGAAACCTAGGTTACTCAACACAAGAGAATAGCAAAAATAATTTTTCTTCATTGATTTCTTAAAGTTACAAAGAGGGGTCTATTATATAGACCTAAAATTTTCTCCAAGCTTGTACAAATTCCCATGTGGGACTAAACTCCTCCAACCTCTAGATTAGGTAGAAAATCACCTCTCTTGGCCGACCAAGAGTTCAAAAATATTTGGGACGGCCATAAAGGAATTTTTTTGGAATTTTTATGGCGCCTCCTTTGGAGTTGGATTTGGATTTGGAGTCCTCTTCTTCTTATGGCATTTCTTCTTTTCTTCCACTCCAAGTTAAGCTCTTTGATTTTGATTTGAACTTCAATTGGATGTCCTTCTTTGATTTTTTCTCCAAGAGAAGTCTTTTCCTTCTTTGCTTAGACAAAATTGGCAGGTATGGGCGCCTCCTTTAAATTAGCTTCCAATTTGATTTTTTCTTCTTTGGATGTGGGGACCATGACACTGGGATGCCTCTGTGGCACCTCCTGGACTCTGGCGTGTGCTCGGAGTGTGGCTGGGCATGTGGCTTGGAGTGTGGCCTCCACTTGCTTGAACCTTGATTTGATTGGAAGACAAATGTGGCACCATTTTGGACCAAATTGAAACCACATCGGGACTTGCATCGAGTCAACATGACTCAACAAAATTTAAATGGTGACTCAAGAAATAAATAAACTGGTTGACCAGGTCAACCTTTATTACAAACCCTAATTTCTCGGGCAATGTCAATCAGAGATCCAAATGGAGCTCTGAAGTCTTCTTCTGAGTCTGGTGCCCGCACCAGGATCGCTGGGGGTTGAGAAACCCCAGACCTAGGGTTTCGCTCTGAACTTTCAACAGGACAGAACTAAAGAGAAGGGAAGGGTTATGTACCAGGCAGTGATCTTCACAGAGTTTGGTGGAAGGACTCTCTCGAGCAGATTGTTGGATTCTCAGATTCAGATATCTTTGCAATGGATCCCCCAATACTGGTCCTTTGGCAGAGTTGGCTTCTCCTGAACTCAGGATCTGGGAAAGAAGAAGAACAAGTTAAGTAACCAGATACTCAAAGAAAGGATTTACCAGATAATAAGAACTTGAAAATTGATGTTGCTGAAATCCTGATTCTCCAGGATGCTGATCTGACTTCCTTTGGGATTTGCTCTGTATTCGAAGTAGCTGATCTGGACCTGAATGCTGGTGGTCGGCCTCTACTTGGAAGAGAGGGGCCGTGAGATGATGAGGTAGATTAGGGTTTGGATGATTGGTGGAATGAAGAGATGATGGGCGGCTAGGGTTTGGAATTGAAGTGGCTAACCTAGGGTTTTGGTAGGGTTTTGGGGTTGGAGATCTCACACCTCCTCAAGGTTCCTAGGGAACCCGGATTTACTCCCTCACGGAGCTCAACACCTGAATACAAGTGCGGAAGAGAGAAACACAAAGTTGCTCACACAGAAATTGATTTCATTCATCATTTAAATTCAAGAGTTACATAGAGTTGAATATATAGACATAACAAAGAAATAAAATTTTATACATTTCCCATGTGGGACTAATAGGACTAACCCATACTTTAGGCATCAAATTCTCTTCCCAAGACTCCTTCCATGAGTGGGCAGCCCAAAAACTCCAAGAAAACTTGAAAATCAGCTCTAAATGGCAGGTTATGGGGGTGTCTCCTAGTATCTCTCCATGAATCAAGGATTTTCCCTTCATGGTTTGGCTCTTTTGGACACCTCCTAGTCTTGCTCCACAAGTTTAGGCTTCTTCCTTTCATGGCTTTGGCACTTTTGGAAACTTTTGGGTGCCTCCTTGATTTTCTCCCCAAGACATGCTCTCTTCCCTTTTATAACTTGGATTTTTATGGAACATTGTGGGGCACCTCCTTGATCCTCTCTTCAAGAAAAATTCTTGCCATCCTGGCTTGGGTTTATCTGGAAAGAAGTTGGCTCCTCCTTGGATTGAGGTATCTTGATGGATTTCTCCCCCAAGTGGTGCAATAAAAAAGAACCTACTTACTTGAGGCGTGGGGACCAAGGTACACTGGATGGAGATGTGGCAGGGAGTGTGGCACCCACTTGTAGCTGGAAAATGTGGTGCCCTATGGCAAAGGAAATGACACCTACCTTGGCCTTGGACTTGGACTGAGTCAACATGACCCAACAAAAATTGAAATGACAAAATTACAGACTCAAAATTGAGTTGATCAGGTCAACCCTTATTACAAAACCAGAAAACCCTAATTCTTCAGGCAAGGTCAATCAGAGATCCAGATGGAGCCCTGAAGTCTTCTTCTGAGTCTGGTGCCCGCACCATGTTCCCCTCATCTTCTCGATGCCGTAAGGAGTTGGGAACTGTACAAGCAGTCTCTTGGTGGAGACGACGATGTCGAGCAGGTTGAGCTCGGGTCGGCCTAGAATTACGTTGTAGGTTGAAGGAAGCCTTACAACCGTGAAAGTCATCATGACGGTGCTTAGCCGGGATGGGGTCCCGGCGGTGACTGAGAGAGTAATTTCTCCCTCCATCCTTACAGAATCTCTTATAAAACCAACAAAGGGAGTGTGCATAGGCCCGAGTTGAGTAGGAGAGAGATTCATCCTGGAAAAAGTATTATCGAAAAGCACATCCGTGGAGCTTCCACTATCAACCATGATGCATTTTACAGGGCGCTTCGTGATCGTCATTTCGACGACCATGGTATCATTATTTATATTTTTCTCCCTGTCTCTTCCCTCCCTCATAAAGGAGAGTATAATTTCGGAATGCCCTGCCCCCTGGCTTTCTTGGATGCACCGTCGGCTCCCCAGCATATCATCCCAACCGGCTTCTTGGTAGGGGTGTTGTCGACTACTGGAGCTAACGGGAGAGCAGCGAGTGCTTGAGGTTCTGCTTGAGGTCTGCCCCCAACAAAACTTTTGAGGTATCCCCTCCTGATGAGTTCTTCGATCTCCCACTTGAGGTTACAGCATTCCTTGGTGTCATGGCCATGGTCGTGGTGGAAGCGACAATATTTCATTTTGTCACGGTCGGTGGATGGCTTCATCGGAGGCGGGCGCTTCAAGTAGGGCTCGCCTTCGATCTCAATGAGGATATTCATCCTCGGGGTGAGGAGGGGGGTGTAACTCCCCTCAGGAACAGGAGTGCTTCTCGACCTTGGTCCCTACCGGTAGCTTAGAGCTGACGATCCTGGCTTCCGCATCCCGGACACCTCGATGAGTGCTGGTTTCTTCAATGGCTTCATGTCGAGCTCCCACCTCGTACGATCTGCCTCCTCAACATGGATGTACTTCTGAGCACGAAAGAAGAGCTCGAAGTAGCCCTTGGGGGGCTTCTTATTTAGCGAGTAGGTCATGCGGGAGGTCCTGAGCCCTCGCTTCAAAGACAACATGGTAATTAGCTCCTCGAGATTGTAGATCTCCAACATGGTAGCCTTGAATGGGCCGCGTAGTCCCGCAGGGGCTCGCGGTCTTGCTACCTGATGGAAAAGAGGTTGTCTGCCTCTCGTGGCATCTTTTGACAGGCATCGAAGTGGGCCACGAACTTCTGCCCCAGTTGGGCAAAGGAGTTGATGCTCTCTGGTTCCAGATGGGTGAACCAAACCCGGGCTGCTTTCCATAGAGTTACAGGAAAGGTAATACAGAGGAGAGCGTCGGTAGCCCCCTGGACCCTCATGAGGGCCTTGTAGCTTTCCAGGTGGTCTAGGGGTTCTGTGGTCCCATTGTAAGGCTCCAACTACGGCATACGGAACCAATCTGGGATCGGCTCTTCTTAGATTTCTTAGGAGAAAGGGGGACGGGCATCGTAGCCCACTAGCTCGCTACGGTCATGCTCCTCAAGGAACTTCTCCATCATGCGCTTGATGGCTTCGTCAGTGGACCTGTCCGCCGAATGAGACAAAGAAGGTGACATGGGTGCATGGCACCCATGGTAGGGGGTCTTGCTCTTTCTGCCTTGGTGGGGTTTGGGCACTACCCGCTCAAGGTCTGGTGAGCGGCTCTCCCTATCTGCAAACCTGACTCGTTGAGTTTTCGCAGGAGTTTGGTGGCTACCCCTGTTGTTAGTGATGGCCTGTGGCTGCGAAGGCCTTCCTTGGAAGGAATGCAGGATGTTGCGGGGTGTTGCGGCATGGGCCACGGAAGTTCCTAGCTACTGATGAGTAGCCAAGGACCGGTGCTGGTGCTGGAGCTGGCGCACTACCGTGGTAAGGATCTGCACCTGCTGTGTGAGCACAGCCAACTGGGATTCCAATGGAGGTGGTTGAGCTGGAGTGGGTGGTTCCACCTCTGGGTTATGTGGGTTCCCCCGAGAAGGGGAGTCTCCCGCATGACTGGTGGAGACCTCTCTCGCCTGTGTCGTCACCATCCTTCCATCGAACTACTTGCAAGGGGGCTCAAGCTGGATCAAAGATCGCTCGTCCCCTACCTAGCATGCCAATCTATTGCCGCCAAGATCGTCGTGGCCTGTAGTTTCTATCGAGGTCGGATCACACCACTTGATGCTCATGGGCGGTCCTGTTGTTGGGAATTGTGTCCCAAAGCCAATCTCCTGGGTTGTAAGCGGTTGTGCTGAGTATTGTATTCATTTTATGAATTAATAAAATTATTATTTTGGCAGCTCATCACATATTGAATTTCCCTAAAATGAACTCTTTCCATATGATGAAGTCCTTAGGACTACATTGACTTCGATACAGAGAGGATGTATCGAGTGGTCCTTAAATCCTATTCACAACCAAAGGATATATTGTACTGGACGGCAATATATCAAGTATAGGTTGTTGTAGTTCACATCGTTTGGTTGTCCTCTTGACCAAATGAGTGTGATGACACTGATGTGATCTGCCAGTGGAATATGTGATATCTTATTGAACGTGACTCCGTGCAGCCCCTTTCTACCAAAGGGATACTCACGATTGGATATGGGTATATGTGTCCCTCTGACCTGAGATCATCACGGTAGCTTGTAAGCAACTCCCTGTGCTTTGGTGCCGGACTACCCGGATTTTTAATCCAGTGATGGAAGGTTTCTGGGTACAGGCAAGTACTTGTGGAGCAGTGATGCACCAAGATGGAATTGACCTATCCAAACAGTTTGGATTGAATGTCTCGCAATATCTCAATTTAGCAAATCCTCGGCCGGGGTAGCCATAGTGAAGAGTCACTGGGCTTGCGAGGTTGAGACACATTGTCGACTGACTTAGTCTGGGTTGGCAGCCCAATCTCAATCGTCCTGAGCATTAGAGGTCAAAAGGATGAATTATACGGTAACCATATGCCAGAGCTTCGATAGTTTGCTCCCGCATCTTCGACCTATCCGGACGCCGGGACCCATTGCTAGATGGTTTCCTGTGCTGGTACTAGAAATTGTTCTAATGCTACCGTTTAGGTTCGAACCTATGAGGTCACACGTCACAAAGGATAACTCTCTAATCCGGATACCGATTACGATTGGGAATCATCTCGGTTTTATGCTCAGTATTTTTTGAGCACTCTTTTCCCCATTTTGCCCTGTTTCAGCAACCTTTTTTTTATCACCGTGCAACATCAAGAAATAGGATTTGAGTGCTGTTCTTTGGGAGCCTCATTCCTTCTTCCATTGAGTGTTCTTAGGGTTGGGTTTAGGAGAGTTTGAGGGAGTGAAACCAGGCCTTATCCCTCCCTTTTGGTTGTGCTCAAATCATTTCTGCAGCAAAGAGAAGTTGCTGAAAATCACCATGACCGTGTCCTCTTCCAGCGGCTAGCACTGCTCGTGAGAGAGGTTCAGAGTTCCCCCGGCGTGTCTCCCCTCTAGAGGGAGTTCCTTTCTAATCCTGGGAGCAAGAAGATCGAGCCGAATTCGTTGCTTCAGCTCCGAACGCAACGAAGCAGGCTGCTATTTTTCTGCAACCGGAATTTCAGCAGCATGTTTTTGAGCAATTTTTACATCCTGTACACTGTGATTTGGTTGTAGTTTTCAGTGGCAAATCGAAGAAGACTTCTCCACCTTGCAGCTACTTCGATTCGGGAGCAAACGGAGGTCCGGAAGCCATCGTTCCGGCAACCTTTTTTCACCCCAAAATAGAGTTTTTCTGCTGTTCAAGAAAGAAGAAGACTGGAATAAGTTTATCCCACTTATTCCAGCCTATTCCAATTTTATCCCAGGGTTATTCCAGGCAGAATAAAGGTATGGAAAACTAATTTTTTAATCATGCATGGATAGATTAAATTGTTTAAAATTTTATAAACATTTTATATGATTATGCATGTCTAAATGTAACTAGACTTAGATTAGTTCCTAGCGGAGCAGATACCCGCTGCGCGAATTTTAAAAATTGTTTTAAAATCCAATCTGCTCCCGCAGATGTTTGCATGCCTAGTGTAGGAGCTTGTCAAACTACCTGCATCAGTTTCCTTTCAATGGTATCAGAGCCAGGTTCCATGTGCAATCTATTTATGTTTGCATGTATGTAGATTAAAATTATTTTAATCTAATGATGTATCAAAAAATTTCTTTTTGGAACCTAGTTGAGACCTTCACCATGACCGTGTGTCTTTGACACGATGCGGATCGTCTGTGTTGGCCTTTTCAGAAGGATCCTTAAAGAATATTAAAATTAAAAATGTTTTAATTTGGTGATACATAGTTTTAGGCATGTTTAATATGGATATAAAATATCTTGATGCATGATTTTTTGGTTATGTAAAAATGTTTTACATTGTGACTTAATTAAAATTGTTTTAATTAAATCTTTAGCTTATTAAAATCTTTTAGGTTTATGAAATCTAAAACACTTGCATAAGCCATTTTGGGTTATTTGGGTTAGTTATCTAATTGGATCCTTAACTGGGTTAGACCTAGGTTTAGTTGAACTGGATAAAAGAAGATTAATCGAAAGTTGATTAAGGTCCTTCTTTAGAACTATCTAATAGTTAGAATAGTTGATCCGTTCATCTAAAATGGATCCAATTAGTGGCTCTGTGGGTGCCCGAGTCTTTAGGCAAATCTGATCTGGTCTGGTAAACCAACTGGTGTCGAGGTAGGTTTGGCATTTGTGATCATGGTTGTATGAGGCTACCTCTTTCCTGGCCAACTTGGTTGGTGTCTAGGAAAGATGGTTAATGGCGGATACTCACCCATGATCTCACCTACCTGGCTAGTCGAGTCAACCAGAACTGATTGGAAAAGCTCAATGACTCGAGTTAACCCATGTCACCCACGTTGATCGGTCTGACTGATCTTTAGGTGCCCATGGATCATTTGTTGATTTATTTCAAACCTCCTGAAATCTGATTGATTCAGTGGGAGGATGATCCATGTCCTTGTCTCTTCTCTTCTGTCACAACTAAAAAAATCCTCTAAAATTATTAGGTCCTTAAAAGACTAAGTCAAAGAGTTGACAGTGTCTTAGCCTCCCATTAAGTTGGATAGAAATTTGTCCACTAGCTTGGTGTGCATCAGCATTTCCATAGAACGGGTGTACATCCGGCGACTGGAATTTCTATCTGATCGATGATGGTTCAGTGCAACCTCCTTAACGGGACCAGGTGGGCCGGCCATAGTCGGGCTTGGTCTTTAGTTAGCTGGAAGCATTGGATTTGTCATTTTAATGGTTGGACCTAACCAGAGACCCGCAATAGGAGGCCCCTAGGCCGATTGGGGTATTCTTTGGGGCAAAATTCTATACTGAAAATTGTTTAGGGAAACAATTGGTTTACGAACCTACCTTTAGGCTCGTATGGGTGAGCTGGCCATAGTCGGGCTCATGCGAGGCCTATTGGATTTTAGTACCCACTTGAAAAAAAAATGTTGTTTTTACGGATTGGAGTCAGAGGCTACCAATCTGAAAAATTAGTGGGAGAAACCTTTAGACTAAAGTCCAAGTCTTTTGGTTAAGTTATTAATTCATAAACTTATTTGGTCTTATTTTCTTTTCAGATGTCTTCAAACTTATCGCTCCGGTCACTTCTCGATAACGAGAAGTTGAAGGGTCATAACTTCGATACTTGGTATCGAAGGTTAAGAATTGTTCTGGAGCATGAACGGATCCTCTATGTGATAACGGATCCGGTGCCTGAAATCCCTCCTGCTAATGCACGGAGTGCAGTCAGAGATGCTTACTTGAAGTGGGTCTCTGATCGCACTACTGTCCGGTGCATTATGTTAGCAGCGATGAACGACGAGTTCAGTCACAAATTCGAGGAGGCCCAACCAGATGAAATTCTTCAAAAATTGAAGGAATCCTTCGGCACCCCGGATGATGTAGAATGGTACAAAGTGTCTTGTGCCATCTACAACTCCAAGATGCTGAATGGTGGTTCAGTCACTGATCATGTATTGTACATGATTGAGCTGATTGAAAAACTGGGCAAACTCGGATGCCCCTTGCACGAGCAGCTCGGCAAGGATGCAATCCTGAATTCTCTTCCCTCCTCCTATCTTGACTTTCTTGATCATTACAGAATGAACAAGCCTGCAGTAAACTACCATGGTCTTTTGGGGTTGCTGCAAACTTTCGAGAAAGACCACCAACTGAATAAGGGGGTGGTGAATTTAGTGGGAGGAAGTAGAGGTCGTCGTCCCTTTAAGAAAGGGAAGAAGAAAATAAATAAGAAGGGAAAGAAGGTGCAGAATGTTCCTGGCCCTAGTCAGACCAGGAAGTTTAAGGCTGATCAGTCTTCTGCAGAGTGCTTCTACTGCAAGAAGAAGGGACACTGGAAGAGGAATTGTCCTCTTTACATTGCGTCCCTTGATCCGAACAGGCCAAGAAAGCAGAAGTCTGCTGGACAAGGTATTTCTATGATAAAACCTTGTAATTACTCAATTGTTGATACTGCTAACTGGCTAATGGATACTGGTAGTCCAATTCATGTTTGTAATTCGTTACAGGGACTTCAAGTTAGCAGAAGATTTGAATATGAAGAATAGTTTCTGAGCGTCGGGAATGGAAATCGTGTTCCAGTACTGGCGGTTGGAGTCCTGCATCTTGTCTTTGAGTCTTGTACTGTCGAACTAGTCGATTGTCACTATTGTCCTAGTTTCATTATGAGCATAATCTCTGTAGGCCTTTTGGCCAATTGTGGTTTTGAACTATCAATAAAAGGAGATTTTTGCAATGTTATTTTGAATAACTCTGTTATAATGAAAGCTAGATTAAATAATGGCATATACGTACTATCAAGGCCTGTTAGTGTAATGTACACTTCTAGCAAACGCCCAAAGTTAGATAATGTCGATAATTTGTATCTTTGGCACTGTAGGCTAGGTCATATTAACCAAAATAGGATAAACAAGATACGAGAAGATGGACTTCTCGAGGTTAGTGATTCTGAATCACTGCCCACTTGTGAATCCTGTTTACTTGGTAAAATGACCAAGTCACCTTTTACTGGAAAAGGTGAACGAGCTACAGAACTTCTAAGTCTAATACATACTGATGTATGTGGATCGATGACAGTTAGTGCCAGAGAAGGATACAAATATTTCATTACTTTTACAGACGACTTTTCAAGATTCGGTTATGTCTTTTTAATGAGACATAAGTCTGAATCGTTTGAAATGTTCAAACGATACCGTAATGAAGTAGAAAAGCAAACTGGAAAAAGTATTAAAACCCTTCGATCTGATTGAGGTGGTGAATACTTATCTGGTGATTTTTTGACATATCTTGAGGAGAATGGAATTCTCTCTCAGTGGACTCCTCCAGGAACACCACAATGGAATGGTGTGTCCGAAAGGAGGAATCGAACCTTGTTGAACATGGTTCGATCCATGATGGGCTTTGCAACTCTGACACTATCCTTTTGGGGATATGCGCTTCAGACAGCCTGTTACTTATTAAATAATGTTCCAAGTAAGTCTGTTGTCTCTACTCCGAATGAGATGTGGAATGGGCGTAAACCATCAATCTCACACCTTCGGGTCTGGGGTTGTCCGGCTTACGTAAAGCGTTTAGACTCAGACAAACTTGGTCCTAAGTCTGACATGTGTTTATTCATTGGTTATCCTAAGGAAACCAAAGGGTATTTCTTCTACTTGGAGAATGAACAAAAGGTGTTCGTTGCTCTTAGAGCTATCTTTTTGGAAAAGGAGTTCCTTGGAGAAGGAACTATAGCTTCTAAGATTGAACTTGATGAAGTTCAGCCAATAGAAGAACCTACACACTCTAAGGACATCGTAGAACCGGCTGTGATTGAATCACACCCAGAACCCATTAGGAGATCTGGTAGAATACCGTGTCAGCCGGACAGATACTATGGTTTCTTGGTCCGGGACGGCAATCCCATTGAGCTCGATGAGAACAATGAGGATCCGATCACCTATATGGATGCACTTCAGAGATCTGACTCTGAGGCATGGCTTGGAGCCATGCGATCCGAAATGGAGTCCATGGAAATCAACAATGTTTGGACATTGGTTGATCCGCCTGAAGGAATAAAACCCATCGGGTGTAAATGGATCTTCAACAGGAAAAGGGGCGTAGATGGGAAGGTAGAAACCTATAAAGCCCGTCTGGTTACCAAGGGGTTTCGTCAGCGATATGGTATCGATTATGACGAGACATTTTCTCTTATGGCAATGCTCAAGTCTATTCAGATTATGCTTGCTTTGGCAGCATATTTTGATTACGACATCTGGCAGATGGATATCCGAACTGCTTTCCTAAATGGGGAGCTGAAAGAAGAGGTGTATATGATACAGCCTGAAGGGTTCACATCCACAGATGAATCAAAAGTATGCAAGTTGCATAGGTCCATCTATGGACTCAAGCAAGCATCTCGAAGTTGGAACTTACGGTTTGATAGGTGTATCAAATCGTACAGCTTCGTTAAGAACGGAGAAGAACCGTGCATCTATAAATGGATTAATGGTTCTATGATTGTATTCCTGGTACTGTATGTTGACGACATTCTCTTAATCGGGAATGACGTCGCAGCATTACAAGAAATAAAGGCCTGGTTATCATCTCAGTTCTCCATGAAGGACTTGGGTGAAGCTTCTTACATACTAGGTATGAAGATCTATAGAGATAGATCTAAGAAGCTTTTGGGACTGTCCCAGTCTACGTACATAGACACAGTGCTGAAACGGTTCAGCATGAAAAATTCCAAGAAAGGCTATCTTTCGATAGGTTCTGTAATTACTCTTTCCAAAAAGGATTATGCGACAACTCCTGAGGAAAGAGAGCGCATGAGTAGAGTACCTTATGCTTCTGCAGTAGGCTCTATCATGTATGCTATGACTTGTACTAGACCAGACGTGGCATACTCACTAGGAGTAGTGAGTAGATACCAGTCTGACCCAGGTGAGGCGCATTGGAAGGTGGTTAAGACCATCCTTAAGTATTTAAGAAATACTAAAGATCAATGGCTGATTTATGGAGAACCTGACTTGAAACTTGTGGGGTACACTGACTCCAGTTTCCAGTCAGATAGAGATGATAGCAAGAGTGTGTCAGGGTTCGTATTTACCCTGAACGGAGGAGCGATCTGCTGGAAAAGCTCCAAGTAGGCAACTGTTGCAGACTCGGTATGCGAAGCAGAATATATTGCAGCATCAGATGCAGCAAAGGAAGCTGTGTGGTTGCAGAAATTCCTTCGAGAGCTAGGGGTGGCACCTTCCCTAGATGGTCCTGTTCCGGTGTACTGTGATAGCACTGGAGCCATTGCTCAAGCTAAGGAGCCAAAAGCTCATCACCGCACCAAGCACATTTTGCGGTGCTACCACCTCGTACGAGAAATCGTGGAGTGAGGCGACATCAATCTTCTGAAGATCGATGGAAAGAAAAATCTGGCCGACCACTTTACTAAAGCCCTTGGTGTCAAAGAGTTCGACTATTGTAAATGGGAAATGGGTATTAGATACTCTTCTGATTGGCTTTAGTACGAGTGGGAGTTGTTGGGAATTATGTCCCAAAGCCAATCTCCTGGGTTGTAAGCGGTTGTGCTGAGTATTGTATTCATTTTATGAATTAATAAAATTATTATTTTGGCAGCTCATCACATATTGAATTTTCCTAAAATGAACTCTTTCCATGTGATGAAGTCCTTAGGACTACACTGACTTCAATACAGAGAGGATGTATCGAGTGGTCCTTAAATCCTGTTCACAACCAAAGGATATATTGTACTGGACAGCAATATATCAAGTATAGGTTGTTGTAGTTCACATCGTTTGGTTGTCCTCTTGACCAAATGAGTGTGATGACAATGATGTGATCTGCCAGTGGGATATGTGATATCTTATTGAACGTGACTCCGTGCAGCCCCTTTCTACCAAAGGGATACTCACGATTGGATATGGGTATATGTGTCCCTCTGACCTGAGATCATCACGGTAGCTTGTAAGCAACTCCCTGTGCTTTGGTGCCGGACTACCCGGATTTTTAATCCGGTGATGGAAGGTTTCTGGGTACAGGCAAGTACTTGTGGAGCAGTGATGCACCAAGATGGAATTGACCTATCCAAACAGTTTGGATTGAATGTCTCGCAGTATCTCAATTTAGCAAATCCTCGGCCGGGGTAGTCGTAGTGAAGAGTCACTGGGCTTGCGAGGTTAAGACACATTGTCGACTGACTCAGTCTGGGTTAGCAGCCCAATCTCAGTCGTCCTGAGCATTAGAGGTCAAAAGGATGAATTATACGGTAACCATATGCCAGAGGTTCGATAGTTTGCTCCCGCATCTTCGACCTATCTGGACGCCGGGATCCATTGCTAGATGGTTTCCTGTGCTGGTACTAGAAATTGTTCTAATGCTACCGTTTAGGTTCGAACCTATGAGGTCACACGCCACAGAAGATAACTCTCTGATCCGGATATCGATTACGATTGGGAATCGTCTCGGTCTTATGGTCACAGTATTTTTTGAGCACTCTTTTCCCCATTTTGCCCTGTTTCAGCAACCTTTTTTTATCACCGTGCAACATCAAGAAATAGGATTTGAGTGCTATTCTTTGGGAGCCTCATTCCTTCTTCCATTAAGTGTTCTTGGGGTTGGGTTTAGGAGAGTTTGAGGGAGTGAAACCAGGCCTTATCCCTCCCTTTTGGTTGTGCTCAAATCATTTCTGCAGCAAAGAGAAGTTGCTGAAAATCACCATGACCGTGTCCTCTTCCAGCGGCTAGCACTGCTCGTGAGAGAGGTTCAGAGTTCCCCCGGCGTGTCTCCCCTCTAGAGGGAGTTCCTTTCTAATCCTGGGAGCAAGAAGATCGAGCCGGATTCGTTGCTTCAGCTCCGAACGCAACGAAGTAGGCTGCTATTTTTCTACAACCGGAATTTCAGCAGCAAGTTTTTGAGCAATTTTTACATTTTGTACATTGTGATTTGGTTGCAGTTTTCAGTGGCAAATCGAAGAAGACTTCTCCACCTTGCAGCTGCTTCGATTCGGGAGCAAACGGAGGTCCGGAAGCCATCATTCCGGCAACCTTTTTTCACCCCAAAATAGAGTTTTTCTGCTGTTCAAGAAAGAAGAAGAGTGGAATAAGTTTATCCCACTTATTCCAGCCTATTCTAGTTTTATCCCAGGGTTATTCCAGGCAGAATAAAGATATGGAAACTAATTTTTTAATCATGCATGGATAGATTAAATTGTTTAAAATTTTATAAACATTTTATATGATTATGCATGTCTAAATGCAACTAGACTTAGATTAGTTCCTGGCGGAGCAGATACCCGCTGCGCGAATTTTAAAAATTATTTTAAAATCCAGTCTGCTCCCGCAGATGTTTGCATGCCTAGTGTAGGAGCTTGTCAAACCACTTGCATCAGTTTCCTTTCACCTGTTTTACTGGACCTGCAAGAAACAGGGTTAGTGACCCGAGCCGGGGATTCTGGCTGGGGCACTCCGACAGTCAAGTCAGCGACGATCTAGGGGAACAGATCCTCTTGGTCAAGCCCCTCTTGATGGACTCCATGCTAGGAGGAGTGAATGGTATGAGAGTGGGGTGCAAGTGTGTCGGGAAGATGGTGGCCGAGCCAGAGGGATTCTCTGTGTGGCCTTTCCTCCTTCACTTGCTTGGATTTTGTAGTGTGTTGCTCCATGGTTGAGCTTGCACTTGTGTTTGCACTTGCATACCTCTCCCCCTCTAGGGGTGTCGAACGTTCTTTGTAGTATAGGTGACCATTGAGCGCCTGTCTCGGGACCTTCGCTGGGCTGTCAGGCACATGCGGCGGTGTCCCAGGCCATGGATGGGACATCTTTCCCGATTAATGGTAAGGGAAGCTATCATGTATTCTGACATTCCTTCTAGTCACCCCATTCCGAGAAGCATGGCAGTGCCTCGATTGGGGAGCCACTACCCTCGGGATTCGAATCTCCTGGTTGACTTCCTCTTCCGAGTGGTTCAGGTAGTTGGTGAAGAGCATGGTGCCTCAATCAGAGGGCTTCTCCCTTTTCTGGTGTAAGTAGCGGTCGCGGGTAGTTATTGTAGCCTGGTGGGTGTCTCACTATGATCATCGGGTGGCTCGTCGATGTCCTAGGATTATGGTGCTATCTCCCTGCTCGCCGGTACCTTCGCCTGAGCTAGGGGCCGAGCTGGAGAGGCAGGGCTTGACTCCGTGGGGCTCGGCCATGATGTGGCTCCACTTGGCGGAGGAGGGCTGAGCTTGACTCCGGACCAGTGGAGCTCGACTTCGGGCGAGCTCCACCTGATGGAGGAGGTCAGAGCATGACCCCGGCCTAGAGGACTCAACCTCGGAGAGGCTCCACATGACTGAGTAGGGCAGAGCTCGACTTCGGACCATGGGGCTCGATCTCGAGGGGTTCGATCCGGGGGATGCTGCTCGGCTCCGGCCTAAGCATCCCGAGCTCGCGGGCTTGACCCGGTGGAGGACGGAGTTTGGCTTCGATGGGTGGCCCCATTATTCAGAGGGAGCTCTACCCGGTGAAGGAGTTCGAGTAGAGTATCTGACGTGGCGACTTTCTCTGACATGGCATCTGATAGCTATTCCATGTCAGCGATCATGCCAAATCACTGGGGATCCATTCGGATCTGATTGTATCCAGAGAAAGCATCCATGAAGCTTAGCAACTGGTGCCTAGTAGTGGCATCGACCATTTGGTCAATCTTTGGAAGAGGAAAGCTATCTTTTGGGCAAGCCTTATTGAGATCTGTGTAATCAATACTGATCCTCCACTTACAATTAGCTTTTTTCACCATTACCACATTGGCCAACCACTCAGGATAATGAGCCTCTCGGATGAACCCTACCTTAAGGAGCTTGCTTACTTCTTCATCTATTGCCTTCTATCTTTCGGGGGCAAAACTCCTCTTCTTCTACCTGACCGGCTTATATTCAGGAGCAACTTCCAGCCGATGAGTAATCACTTTGGCTAGAATCCCTGGCATGTCCGAAGTCAACCAAGCAAAAACATCAGCATTATTTCTAAGAAAATGGATCAACTCCGCTTTGGTTTTCTTATCAAGCATGCTTCCGATCTGCACGACCCTGGTGGGGTCCTCTTCAGTCAATGGCACTAAAATGGTTCTCTCCATGGGTTCACCAGAGTCTGCGGTTGGATCCCTCAGATCTAACTAATCCCAAGTTGTAGGATCATTGAAGTGCTTGTCTTGAATCATCAAGCACCGTCGCACCATTCTCTGATCTCCTTTGGCCTCTCCGATGCCACTCCTGGTGGTAAAACATACCAGGAGGTAGTATGTCGACATTATGGCCCGAAACTTATTTAGGGCAAGCCATCCCAAAATCATGTTATAGGCTGCTGGGGTTCGGACCACCCTGAAATTGATTGGCAGTGTTTTCTGTCGAGGTTTGGTATCGAGGGTTATAGGCAGTACTACTTTCCCCTCGACATCGACTTGATTGCCCCCGAAGCTAGTGAGTGGTATAGGAGATCTTTGTAATTTATTTTTAGGCAAACACATCCGAGAGAATGCATCATAGATCAAGACATCGGTTGAGCTTCCATTATCAACCAAGATTCACTTTACATTGTAATTGGCCACGATGGTCGAAATTACAACAGGGTCATCGTGCGGGAGTCGAACCCCCGAGAGGTCATCGTCAGAGAAGAGAATAGCATTGTTATCTTTGAGATGCTTCAGGGCATCATCTTCGGCTCTTCTCCAGTTGGTAGTCGATGTATCATCCCCACATCTCCATTGGTGGCCCTCTGATTTGGTAGTTTAGCCTCTTCCGGGGCCCTCTAGGGAACTGTAGCTTCTGATTGAGATCCTTGGGGACCAATGTACCGCCCCAAATATCCTTTCTTGATGAGATCCTCTATTGCATCTCTCAACTGGATGCATTCTTCGGTATTATGGCTGTGGTCCCGGTGGAATCGGTAATATTTGTTCCTGTTCCTTGCAGAAGAGGATGCCTTCATGAGATGTGGTCATTGGAGATAGTTTTCTTTCTATCTCCAAGAGGATCTTTTCTCGAGGGAGGTTGAGGGGGGTATAGGAGTCGAGTCTCCACGCCCAATGCTCTGGATCTGGGACTCCGTCGTCGGTCAGTATATTTGTTGTTGTTGTTATTGTTGGGGGTAGGAGGGCCTTGTCCCCTATTATTTTTCTTCTTTGAAGGGGGCTTCCCTTCAGTCAATCATCGATTTGCTGCTTGTTCTTCGGCATTGGTGTATTTCTGAGCTCTCAACAGGAGCTCAGCGTAGCTTTTGGGAAACTTCTTGTCTAGTAAAATGGTGAGCCTGGATGTACGAAGCCCCTTCTTGAGTGCAGACATGGCCACGTGCTCATTAAGATCAGGGATCTCGAGCGTGGCAGCATTAAATCTAGAAATATAATCTCACAGACTTTCTCCTTCATTCTGGTGAAGGAGGAACAACATATCCGTATTGCGGGGGGTCTTGTGGCAGGTCCTAAAATGCAAGATAAATAATTTTTCTAGCTCGGAAAAAGAATCGATGGTACTTGAGCGTATGCTCGAGTACCACATCCGAGCAGCTTTCTTCAAGGTGGCTGGGAATGCAAGGCAGTACATCACATCTGAAGCTCCTTCGATCATCATGTGGGCTTTGAAACTGCCCAGGTGATCAAAAGGATCAGAGGTGCCATTATAGGGCTCTATCTAGGAATCCTAAAGAGTCGAGGAACAACTTCGGCCATGATGTGGGCGGTGAAAGGAGGGCACAGATCACATGTGATGGGGACATCATCCTGCACGAATCTCAGAGCAGCACAAATTTCGGAGCAGCAAATAAATTTGAAAAATAAATTTAGGATTTATCTTTTATTTGAAATTTAAATTAGGATTTTGTTGGTTATGATTGAGATATGGATAGGCTTATCTTATCCTATCTTTTATTTGAAATTTAAATTAGGATTTTGTTGGTTATGATTGAGATAAGGATAGGCTTATCTTATCCTATCTTGTATTTAAATTTGAGTTATCCCTATCCTGTATTCAAATTCAAATGAGGGTTATGGAGCTTATAAATAACCCCTCATTCCTATTGTAAAAGGATAGAAGAAATTGAATTTTTGGGATTTGGTTTGTCAGTTGGTTTGGCAGTTGTTGTTCAGGGCTATGGCCCATTATGTCTTCACCTGCGGGTGTTGATGTTGTCTTTGTCCTTCAAGACATCGTAGGGGCGTGATGCCCTAGTTATCCCCCCATCTTCGTTTTCCTCCACATTCTTTGAAATCCCCCTCATGGCTCCAGGAGTGACCTGGGTGGCAGGTGAAATACCCTGGGCTCCGCGTGTAGTGAGATGGGTGGTAGGTGAGATACCCTAGACTGCATGTAGTGAGGTGGGTGGTAGGTATAATGCCCTAGAGGTGTGAAGTCTCTCTATGAGAGTGGGTTTCAGGGTTCGTGGTAGTCCATCCTCGTTATCCTCCATCCCTATTTTTTCCTTCGTCACCACCATAAAGAAATCAGAAAATAGAAAAAAAAATAGGATACCCTAATCTTCGGTGACTTCTTAGCTCGCCGACGATCCTATCCCTATCCCGTGCCCCATCAACTTGGTATCAGAGCAGGAATGATGCGTGGAGCCAGAGGATGAGGGAAAAGTATGGTCTTGATACCTCCGAGTTCACATACAACCCAGCAGAGCGCAAACCCCGCTGAGCTTGACTCGACGGAGTCGAGTTCTCCCCACCTCAGGAGAATGATGGGGACATCATCCTGCACGAATCTCAGAGCAGCACAAATTTCGGAGCAGCAAATAAATTTGAAAAATAAATTTAGGATTTATCTTTTATTTGAAATTTAAATTAGGATTTTGTTGGTTATGATTGAGATATGGATAGGCTTATCTTATCCTATCTTTTATTTGAAATTTAAATTAGGATTTTGTTGGTTATGATTGAGATATGGATAGGCTTATCTTATCCTATCTTGTATTTAAATTTGAGTTATCCCTATCCTGTATTCAAATTCAAATGAGGGTTATGGAGCTTATAAATAACCCCTCATTCCTATTGTAAAAGGATAGAAGAAATTGAATTTTTGGGATTTGGTTTGTCAGTTGGTTTGGCAGTTGTTGTTCAGGGCTATGGCCCATTATGTCTTCACCTGCGGGTGTTGATGTTGTCTTTGTCCTTCAAGACATCGTAGGGGCGTGATGCCCTAGTTATCCCCCCATCTTCGTTTTCCTCCACATTCTTTGAAATCCCCCTCATGGCTCCAGGAGTGACCTGGGTGGCAGGTGAAATACCCTGGGCTCCGCGTGTAGTGAGATGGGTGGTAGGTGAGATACCCTAGACTGCATGTAGTGAGGTGGGTGGTAGGTATAATGCCCTAGAGGTGTGAAGTCTCTCTGTGAGAGTGGGTTTCAGGGTTCGTGGTAGTCCATCCTCGTTATCCTCCATCCCTATTTTTTCCTTCGTCACCACCATAAAGAAATCAGAAAATAGAAAAAAAAATAGGATACCCTAATCTTCGGTGACTTCTTAGCTCGCCGACGATCCTATCCCTATCCCGTGCCCCATCAACTTGGTATCAGAGCAGGAATGATGCGTGGAGCCAGAGGATGAGGGAAAAGTATGGTCTTGATACCTCCGAGTTCACATACAACCCAGCAGAGCGCAAACCCCGCTGAGCTTGACTCGACGGAGTCGAGTTCTCCCCACCTCAGGAGAATGATGGGGACATCATCCTGCACGAATCTCAGAGCAGCACAAATTTCGGAGCAGCAAATAAATTTGAAAAATAAATTTAGGATTTATCTTTTATTTGAAATTTAAATTAGGATTTTGTTGGTTATGATTGAGATATGGATAGGCTTATCTTATCCTATCTTTTATTTGAAATTTAAATTAGGATTTTGTTGGTTATGATTGAGATATGGATAGGCTTATCTTATCCTATCTTGTATTTAAATTTGAGTTATCCCTATCCTGTATTCAAATTCAAATGAGGGTTATGGAGCTTATAAATAACCCCTCATTCCTATTGTAAAAGGATAGAAGAAATTGAATTTTTGGGATTTGGTTTGTCAGTTGGTTTGGCAGTTGTTGTTCAGGGCTATGGCCCATTATGTCTTCACCTGCGGGTGTTGATGTTGTCTTTGTCCTTCAAGACATCGTAGGGGCGTGATGCCCTAGTTATCCCCCCATCTTCGTTTTCCTCCACATTCTTTGAAATCCCCCTCATGGCTCCAGGAGTGACCTGGGTGGCAGGTGAAATACCCTGGGCTCCGCGTGTAGTGAGATGGGTGGTAGGTGAGATACCCTAGACTGCATGTAGTGAGGTGGGTGGTAGGTATAATGCCCTAGAGGTGTGAAGTCTCTCTGTGAGAGTGGGTTTCAGGGTTCGTGGTAGTCCATCCTCGTTATCCTCCATCCCTATTTTTTCCTTCGTCACCACCATAAAGAAATCAGAAAATAGAAAAAAAAATAGGATACCCTAATCTTCGGTGACTTCTTAGCTCGCCGACGATCCTATCCCTATCCCGTGCCCCATCAACATGCCATTAAGTCATTATGATCTCTTTGCTCCCGGATTCTCTCAATCTTCGATTCGATGGCTTTAAACTTCTCATCATAGTTGGGGAGAATTTGTTTCAGCAGATTTTCAATGGGAGCAGAGTCTTCATAGGAAGGAGAGGGAATTTGCATAGGCCTTTTCCCTTTTTGCAAGGAATCGGTGGGCTTGGGCATCTGTGAACTTCGGCCCTCAGGGGAGGGTCGAGGATAGAGGGAAAGATGAGTGGACACCTCTCGAGGGGCTCTTTTCCTCTGGGATCAAGAGCTGTGTCTAGAGGTGGCTGGCGGATGCCTCACCTGAAAGGCTTTATTTTGGAAGTTCTGAACCATGGCCGTGAGAGTGTTGACCTGGTTCAGGAGATTCTCGAACTGTTGTTGTCCCACAACAAGCATGGGAGGTGGAATGTCGTTTTGTTCTTGGGGTTCAGCCCCCTAGGAAGGAACACGACTTCGACTTGCTGAGGCGATCTAAGTCTTTCTTCTTGTCATTGACATTTTTTTACACTTTCCCTCTTCCAAGGAAGGGAGCTTGTCAATGGATGCTTAAATGCGAACCCCCTACCTAGCACGCCAATCTGTTGGCGTAGAGTCCCTTGTCTGACCGGGTGGAGCTACTGGATCACAGGTTCGCTCCCTGGTTTATCTGCAAAATAAATCCCTGGCCGAAGTTGCTCCGGTGGGGGACACTCCGATGCCTAAGTCAGAGGCCGGCTCCAGCCATAGAATGGGGAAGATTCTGAGGAGGATAAATGGAGAGGAAAGGACTCTGAAATTTTCATGAGTATCTTGCGCCTTACTTGGAGTGTCCCCTCTTACCAGTATTTATATTGATTGGTCTGGCTTGCGGTTTCGTTCTCCCTCCAACGATTACGATGAGAGAAGTTAATTCATTCCCCCTCATTCGCAATGGTGGACAGTTACGAAATGGTTCTGGCTAGGCTAAAGACATTGTCACTAGAATTAATGATCACGTGCTTTGGAAGTAGTTGTACAGTTGATGATAACAGTTATTTGCCATGTTTGTGAAGATTTGAGACAGATCAGAGATCTATCTTCGAACTTCCTTTTTGGAAAAATATTTGTATCCAAATTGAAGGGGTGCCTTCATCTTCAGACTCCTTTAAGATAGAACGGAGATCACGTCTTCGGCATAGATCGAAGACTTTGTCTTCGGCGTAGGCCAGAGATTGTCTTCGGTTGATAGTGAAGATCATGTCTTCGGTTTAGGTCAAGGGTCCTGTCTTTAGCAGGGGCCACAAGTTGATTCTTTAGATGAAGTTGAGGGCTTCGGCTCCGGCTTGTATGTCAATTGTTTGGCTTCTTCTGGACACTTTGGTTGATAGTGCATGGTTCGGGGGAAATGTCTTCGGCTGGTTGAATCGGTGGCTGATCTATGCTTGAACTGACATATCCTAACATCGGGTATGCATCGAACCTCATCCAATTTCTTCATTGTCCTATCATGTGCCTCCAAGTTGACTATCCCGATGCTTGTGATTGCATAACTCAATACATTTGACAAGTAAATAGCACCCTCTCTACTCTCCAAAGAGTTAAACAGCTTCTCCCTACAACATATATGATATGGATATGCAGAATTTAAAATCTACTAGGAAGAAGGGGATTCCTGGTCAGATACCATAAGTGCAACACTGATGTATTTGTCATCACTACCACGGCCACTACCATGGTTGCACTCATCAGATCTTTGAGTTGCGGGCAATCTCTGACACGATGCCCTAACTCATCACACTAAAAATATTTAATCTTTCTTACATCCTTCAACCTGGACTACCCACCTCATGATCCTATATCACTCTACTTTCTACCACCTACTCCTCTAGAAATTGTCAATACTGAGTTTCTACCTGAGCTCGAAGCTTAATTCTCTCCCTTGAGAACCTTGTTTTGGAGTAACATCGAGATGACCTCCTCCATCTTGATGGTGCTCTTTTCTACAAGAAGAGCAGTCATCAAGAACTTGAAGGACTATGGTAGGAATGAAAGCAAGACCAATACCTTAGTCTTTTCTTCTACCTCTCACCTATATTCAAAAAGTCAGTGAGGATCCTTTAGAAGTTACTTAGGTGCTCCTGCATGCTTTTCTCCTCGATCATCGATAATTGGTAGAACTACTTTCAAAGGAATAGTGTGTTGATGAGGGACTTGCCATGTACATCTCCTCAAGCTTTATTGATAGCACTGTCGATGAAGTTTCCTATAGTACATGGATCACCATCTTATCTACTAGGTACAATCAGACCGTACTCACCACTTACATCTGGTGCCACCTTTAAGTCTTCTCTTCCATGGTGGCTAGTTTTTTCTCGTATAAGAGAGCATCAATCAACCCCTGTTGGATGAGCACATCTTTCATCCTTACCTGCCAGAGGGAGAAATTACTTTTCTTGTCTCGATAGATGTTAACTTTGATTACCCTCACCATCTTCTTCGATCTCGATTAATCACAGACAATCTGAAACTTTGATACCAGTTATTATGGTTTCAACTTGCTCTGATACAATTCACATCGAGATCACTAATATGAAATACATATCTAATTTCTAGGATCACGATCATCGATGTCGATATCGCAGGAGAAAAAAAAGGAGAGAAATAAAATATAAAATATAATTAATTGGATATGCAAGTTTTTACTATGAGAAAAATAGAAACTTACAATATTGAACTTCCACTCTTAATCCTATACAAGTCTCTCAATAAGAAATCCTAAAAATCCTTCAACAAGCTCTCAATGGGAGACCCCTCACCACTCTTTTTGATTCTCATACCTAGCCTCTACCCTCTGCCCAAGGATTTATAGCCTCGACCATAAAGAGCATCTCACTAGTAGTCCAACAATCTAAACCATTTCTAAATCAAAGTCTTGTAGCTCTTTCAATACTACTCTGATTGCAAAGCTCTTCTTGGCTATCAATTGCACTCCATCATGCTGAAATCCATTTGAAATTTGGCCAAATCAGCCCAGATCATGCTGGAAATCTCTCTAGCCATTTGATCATTGTAGGAAATACATGTGTTGTTGGATCTCGCTACAAGATGCACGTTGACCAAATTAAAATCCAATGGAGTGCTCCTTGGACCACCGTGCAATGTCCCTTGACAACATTAAAGGACCCCCTCCATGATCTCTAGACAACCATGTGGGAGAGATAAAAAAAGGCAATAATATGCCAGGGAATAACAATAAAAGGAAAAAAATGCCTATGGGCCTAGGCCACCACCTGCATGCTCGTGGGCCATGCATGGTCTACGTGTCAAAAATTTTTTTCTTCTAGCTGGGCTTTTCACTGGGTCTGCTATTGAGCTTCCTTCAAGGACTGACTTCGAGATGTTTTCCCAACACTATTTGTGACCATGTTTGCTAATCTTTGGAAACAAGCAATGTAAGTGTCTCCCAATGAGACTTAGAGACTATGGTGTTGGTCCCTTGTACTTTTGTATTGCTTGGGGATTAAAATCAAAGAGATGATAGCTCTCTTTGTGTTGCTCATGTATGCGGCTTTGCATTGCTTATTGTTGTAATCCTTGGGGCATGGATTTTGAGAAGGCTAATTGGGCAAGGCGTTCAGTGCCACACAAGACTGAAAATCTTGCAAAAAATTTTGGTGCAAAATTAAACAATGTGATAGTTGGTATCAGAGCCCAATTAAGGGTTTTATTAGTGGATTTCTATAAATTTCCTACCTTAAATTGCTTGAGTAAAGGGGTGACACTCATGCCCACTAATGGTAGCAATATGGAGGTGCTTAGGAGAGGATAGCCTAATTGGAGTCAATGGTCAGGGTGCCTTTGATCTATCTTGAGAAGCCTTTGTGGACACGAGTTGACAACATGATGGACATAGTAGCTCTACTACAAGATTCCCTCAGATCAGCATAGTAGCAGATTGAAGAGATGATGTTTGATATCAAATTAATCAAGACCATATTGTAGAACCCTTCTCTAGGTGATGGTACTGTCAGAATGAAGGTTTCAGATCCTAAATCTTTTAATGACACTCAGAGTGCAAATGATTTGAAAAACTTTTTTATGGGATATGGATTAATACTTCAAAGTAGCTTGGGTTCCCACAGAAGAGAAAGTATTAATCATTAGTATGTATCTTATTAGTGATGCAAAATTCTAGTGGAAAACCAGGATTGAAGATGCCACTAGGCCAATGATTGAGACATGGGAAGTGCTGAAACAAGAGTTGAAGGACCAATTCCTTCCTTGTAACATGGCTTGGATTGTAAGGTACTATTTGATAAAGCTAAGGTAGATTGGATTAGTGAGGGAATATATCAAGAAATTTAGCTCTCTCATGCTAGACATTAAAGACATGTAGGAGGCTGATAGACTATTCAATTTTTCGTCTAGTCTCCAACCATGGGCCCAGTTGGAGTTGCGGCAGCAAGGTGTTAAAGACTTGCCCACCATGTTAGCCATCATAGTGGTGCAGATACCAATCACAAGCTACTATCTGGCTTGATTAAGCTAGATCCAACTATCTTGTAACTTCATTAGTAGGAGTTTTCAATTTTTAGCAAGTTGTTATTTTTCTAATGTGTTAGTTTTTAGCAACTGTTATTTCAGATTGTCACATGTGCCACTTGGATACCACTTCTACACTACATCACCACCCAAGTTGGAGCCCTGATGGACCCTTGATGCCACCCAAAGGAGAGTCCCGGTCACCAAGTCTATGCCATAAAAAAATCCAAATGAAGAAGATACTATATTGGTGCCACTATCGAATAACCTTTATCTAGGGTTAGCACCCAATCCAAGAGATATTTTCCCTTTGCTGAGCCACGTCTAGAGTCTTAAAAGATCAGCCAAAGAAGTCCACATGGTAACTGTTGATTGGTGCGAGCTATGGTTCAAGTTTATCAAAAGATGGTGCCACCCACAGCTCAAGTAGGATTTGCTTATTAGTATTTGGTTTGTTTTAAATTGTTAGCATTTGGATTGTTTTATACTCTTATTATTTTCTTATAAATACCTATGTATTGGAGCATTTTGGAATAAATGAATTTTTAAGAAAAAAAGTGGTTGCTTTCTTTTCCAATCTAGATATATATTCTTTTCCCCTCTTGGTTCTTCTCATCTCTCCCTTTGAATTTTCCTTCTTTATGTGCCTTTTCTCATCCCTGCACTAAAACCTAAATCCTAAACATTTCCACATGCCACCATCCCTCCACATGCCATTCACAACCCAAGACATCATCCCAAAGTGATGCCTGACGATGCCTTATTTTGGATTCATGAAGTTCTTCCATGGATTAGAGTCATAATCACCTTCAGTAGCCTAACATCTCTAAGATCAAATCAAGCGATCATCAAAGCAAAACCTTCACAAATCTATTAAAAAGATCATTATTGTTGTTAAGAAAATTTTTTTCTTAAATTTTCTTAGATCTGAACTTGAATTGCAAAGCCTAGTTAAGAAGGAGATTTCTCAATCACCTTTGATCCTAGCTTCTTAAGATCAAAGGGACATTTACATGATAGGAAGATCTACTTACTTGAATCATTGCTCTTCTTCCTTAAAGTTTAGATCGTAGTTGGATTTGCTTCTATTTACCATTTTGATTGCTGATAATTTTATCTATTTTTTTGTGACAAAAAAATTAGATCCATCTTCATCCACATACTTGTCCTACGTCACACAGATGGATTGATGGATCTTTGGATCAACAAGCCTGCGGCTGTTCCACCAACAAAACCAAATTCTTAGATAAGAATAAGAAAAGGAAGAATAAATCCAAAGATGCTAGTGAGTAGAGGGCCAAATATGCTAACCAAGGAAAGGCCAAAGTGGAAGCCTCACATTAGAAAATGGATAGAGGTAACTCTCATATCAATTGCTACATTTGCAATAGGCCTCGCTTAACTAGAACTTGTCCTGATAGAAGAAAACTCAATGCTATTATAGCAAAGAATACTCAAGATAGCAGATCAGATTTAGATGACCCATAAATATTTGTATCACTATAATTACTTGGTGCAATTCATGCAAAGAAAGCCAAAGCTCATTCCAAATTGATGTTTGTGAATATGGGTGCAATGGACATCAAGTGTCAGCTATGGTGGACATAGGTTCCACTCATAGTTTTATTGCTAAAAAGATTATTAGTGCCTTAGGCTTGAGTGTAGTGAGACACTCAAGTTGAATTAAGGCTATTAATTTCCAAGCACAGGCCATGCTCGCTATCAATTCCCAAGCACAGGCCATGCCCACAGGCCATGCAGAGTATGGCCTATGGCATCCAAGTAGCTGTCGATAGGTGGGACAGTAGCATGGACTTGATGGTGATGTCATTGGATGACTTCAATGTGATCCTTGGCAATGACTTCTTCATCGCTTTCAAAGTGGCAATATTGCCATCCTTGTTTGGTTTGCTGATCCATGATGAGAAGCTTTACTTTGTTACAAGGCACAGTGTCTCTATGAATATTAAAGTTTACAAACATAAGGTGGAGTTGGTCTTTGCAATGCAATTGGCCTATAGATGGAAGAAGGGCATACCTTGTTGCTTTTATTGAGTTGGGCCCTGAAGATATAGTAAAGGTATGATTGGAGGTGGTAAGAATTCTGTAAGAGTTTAGTAATGTCATGCCCCCAGATTTGCCAAAGGGGCTACTACTACAATGTGCTGTAGATTATAAGATTGATCTTGTGCCTGGCACAAGGCCTCTTACTAAGGCTTCCTATAGAATGTCCCCTAAAGAGTTAGATGAATTGAAGAAATAGTTAGATGAACTATCAAAATTGGGAAAGGTTCAGCCGTCCAATGCCCCATTTGGTGCTCTTATCTTATTCCAAGAAGAGAAGGATGGATCACTTAGGCCTTGTGTGGATTATAAAGGCCCTAACAAAGTCACTATCAAGAACAAGTATCTAGTGCCATTGATTCATGCTTGTTTGATCATTTGTACAAAGTTGAATACTTCACCAAATTGGACCTATAGCTAGGATATTGGTAAGTCAAAATCATGGAAGGGGATTATTCAAAGACCACTATGGTCATGAGGTACAATTTTTTTGAAATCCTGATTATGGCATTCAACTTGACAAATGCACTTGCTACCTTTCACAATTTAATGAATAATGTATTCAATGATTACATCGATCAATTTGTTATTGTATATCTAAAGTAAATCCTTTGAGGATCATTTAAAGCACCTCAAATTGGTGTTTAACCCATTAATGAAAAACACCTTTTTTGTAAAGAAAGAAAACTGTGAATTCTACCTTAAGTAGATCATATTCCTAGAGCATGTTATGGGCAACGGTGCTATAAAAATAGATCAAAGGTGCAAGCTATCCTTGAGTCGATTGCACCTACAAGGGTGGATGAATTAAGAAGCTTTATGGGTTTGGCCAACTATTATTGGAAGTTTGTGCCCTGCTACTCCAAGAAAGTTGATTCCTTGACTGATCTACTAAAGAAAAATCAATCTTGGACATGGTCAAAAAAATGTCAAGAAGCTTTGAAAGTTTGAAGGCTAGTGTTTCTTTAGAAACAGTATTGTTGCTTGACTTTGAAAAGTTATTTGAGGTGTATACTGATACTTCCAATAAGGCTGTCAGAGGTGTGCTAGTGCAAGAAGGGCATCCAATTAGCAATTGCCTTTGAAAGTTAGAAGCTAAAAGAGACAAAATAGAAATATTCCACCCATGAAAAGAAGATGTTGGTGGTGGTGTATTGCCTTCAAATGGGGCGACTTTACTTACTGGGTACCAGGTTTGTGGTGAATACAAATAATATTGCTAATACTTTTTTTCTAAACTAGAAAAATGTTTTCACCTAGATAGGCATGTTAGCTAGGACTTTTGGCTAAATATGATTTCGAGTGAGAGCATAAACCAAGTTAGCTAGATTTTTTGGCCAAATATGATTTTGAGTGGAAAGATGTAGGGCATGTATCTCTCTACTACCCTCAGCACAAACCAACTTAGGGCAGCCACCTTGTTAGTGAGGTGCTGCACCTCTTTTCAAGTTCTCAAAGGTGACATTTTTAGAAGAGCTCAAATCTTCTTGGGTTTAGCTTCGATTCCTTGGTGAGTGACCATAAAGCCAAGAAATTTATTAGAGGCCACCCTAAAGGTATACTTTCTTGGATTGACCTTCATGAGATATTTTCTTAAAATGCAGAAAGTTTTCTTAAGCTTTGCCATATGATGCTTTGCTTGTAGCTTTTCACCAGCATGTCATTGACATAAATCTCCATATTATGACTGATTTGGTTTTTGAAGGTCTTGTTGATGAGGTGCCGATAAGTGGCTCCTATGTTCTTCATATCAAAGGACATGACCTTATAGCAATATAGCCTTTGATTCATAATAAACAAGTTATTCTCTTCGTTCTTAGATGCCATTCGGATTTAGCTATACCCAGAGAAGATGTCCATGGAGCTAAGCATCTCATGGCTCAAAGTGGCATCGATGAGTTGTATATTTTGGATAAAGAAAAATAATCTTTTAGGCAAGCTTTATTAAATTAGTGAAATCTATATATATATGTCACTTATTATTCATCTTTTCAACGAGGACGACATTCACTAGCCATTCAGGATAATCTACCTCCTAAATAAAATCTTCCATGAGGAGCTTGTCCACCTCCTATTCGATGGCTTGCTAGTATTTAGGGGCAAAACTTAGCTTTTTCTACCACGCAGGTCGATGCAATAGGTTGATGTTTAGCCGATGTACCATGATATTTGGGTCGATCACTGACATGTTGAAGGCTGTCCATCCAAAAACATCAACATTGGCTCAAAGGAAGCTTAAGAGCCTATTTTGAGAGGGTTTGTCTTGCTAGGCTCCTATCCAAGCTATCCTGGATGAGTCAAAGTTGGAGAGAGGAAGGGAAACTAGCTACTCAACAGATTCTCATCACTACAACCTCTGCTCATCGCGAGCATCAAGGTTCTTAATGGGCAAAGCCTCCTTCATTTTCATGCCTTTAAGTGTTATGACATAGCATTACCTAGCCATGATCCAGTCACCTTGAACCTCACCAATCTAATGGAGAGTAGGGAACTTTATCAGTAAGTGGTACATCAAAACGATGGCTCAAAGGGTAATCAGTGCATTAATATTACATAAAAAAATAAAATCTTTAACATTTAATCTTTATTATTTATTAGTTGATACTCTTTATGTTCTTTTTCAAGTATTGTACTTATGAAGAACTAATTTCCAACATTTGCAAGCCCAAGAAGAAGTCCAAGTTCAAGCCCAAGCCTGTCATGTACACATCCAAATCCTAGATCACAACACATAATGAACGGAGGAGATTTCACAACAAATTTAGATGTAGAGAAAATATAGAAGAGACATGTGGCTGCCACAAGCAAGTGCAAGCCAACCACAAGCAATTACAAGCCAACCATGAGCATGAAAGAAACCGGTGCAGGTGGTTTGACATGATCCTACACTAGGCATGCAAACAACTGCGAGAGCATATTAGATTTTAAAACTTTTTAAAAAACTCGCGCAGCGGAAATCTGCTCCGCCCAGAAACTAATCTAATTCTAGTTGCAAACAGGCATGTAAAATGATATAAAATATTTATAAAATATTTGAATTAAAAATTTAATTCATGCATGATAAAAAAATTAATTTTTTTCATACCTTATTCTGGTTGGAATAACCCTGGGATAAAACTGGAATAGGCTGGAATAAGTGGGATAAACTTATTCCAGTCTTCTTCCTTGGACTGCAGAAAAACCTTGTTTGGGGGGGAAAAACGTCGCCAGAACGATGGCTTCTGGACCTCCGTTTGCTCCCAAATTTTGGCAGCGGCAAGGGGGACAAGCGGTCTTCGATCTCCAATCGAAATATGCAAGAAAAAGTCAGCCAAAAGGGTGTAGAAATTCACCCAAAATCTGCTGCCAGAAGTTTGGTGCAGAACATGACAACAGCTTCTTCCTTCGCGTTTGGAGCAACAGCAGCGAACCCGGCTTGCCTCGCTTGCTCCCAGGAGTAGAAGGGTACTCCCTCTAGAGGGGAGACACACCCGAGGCTCTCGGATCCGCCTTCACGCACAGTGCTAGCCGCTGGAAGGAGCAACGTCACGGTGGATAGCAGCAACAATTGTTTACTGCAGTCCTGGTTTGAGCACAACAAAGAGGGGTGAAATTGCCCTTGTAACACTCCTTCACACTCTCCAAAACCCAACCCCAAGAACACTCGATGGAAGAAGAGATCAAATTTGAATGAGGCTCCCAAAGAACAGCACCCAAATTCCTATTGTTGGCTGTTGCACGATGATAAAAAAAGACATTGCTGAAACAGGGCAATAGCTGGAATTTAAAGGCAGCAAGGAGGAGGGAGATGGAGAGGCTGGGAAACTAAAAGACACAGGCAGCCGTTCACCCATTAAACCATCCATTAAACAGGGTTAAGGCCAGCGGGTGAAGGAGTGGAAGAGACGCCAGCAACGTTCGGACGAATGGGCTTCAGTCGTTTTGGCCTTTGGGTTTCTCCCAGCATTAAGAAAAACAATCCAACGATAAAATACCATGTAAACGGTCACATGGTAGAATAAATCACCGGTTCAAACAAATCTGGTCCATTCCCATTTAAACCAAGTGGTTCAATCCAATTGAACCGGTTCAACATTTGGTTCAAGGGAAAAATTGGCTCACAACCAATTGGAGGCCGAAACAAGCTCCGAATCAGTTCAAAACTGATTCAGAAAAATCCTGGCGCAGTCCTGGTCAGCCCGAAACAATTTCTGGTTGACACAGACAATAGCAAGATGGGAAAAAGAGTGCTTAAAAAAAAAACTATTACCATAAAATCGAGACGATTTCCAATCGTAATCGGTATCCGGATCAGAGAGTAATCCTCTGTGGCGTGTGACCTCATAGGTTCGAACCTAAATGGTAGCACAGCAATAATTCCAGTACCAGCACAGGAAACCATCTAGCAATGGGTCCCGGTGTCCGGATAGGTCGAAGATGCAGGAGCAAACTATCAAACCTCTGGCATATGGTTACCGTATAATTCATCCCTTTGACCTCTAATGCTCAGGACGACTGAGATTTGGCTGCCAACCCAGACAGAGTCAGTTCACTACGTGTCTCAACCTCGCAAGCCCAATGAATCTTCATTAGGTCTACCCCGGCCGAGGATTTGCTAAATTGAGATACTGCGAGACATTCAATCCAAACTGTTTGGACAGGTCAATTCCATCTTGGTCCATCACTGCTCCACAAGTACTTGCCTGTACCCAGAAACCTTCCATCACCTGATTAAAAATCTGGGTAGTCTGGCACCAAAGCACAGGGAGTTGCTTGCAAGCTATCATGATGACCTGAGGTCAGAGGGACACGTATATGCATATCCAATCGTGAGTATCCCTTTGGCAGAAAGGGGCTGTACGGAGTCACGTTCAATGAGATATCACATATCCCACTTGTAGATCACATCAGTGTCACCACACTCATTTGGTCAAGAGGACAACCAAACGATGTGAACTACAACAACCTATACTTGATATATTGCCGTCCAGTACAATATATCCTTTGGTTGTGAACAGTGTTTAAGGACCACTCGATACATCCACTCTGTATCGAAGTCAGTGTAGTCCTAAGGACTTCATCACATGGAAAGAGTTCATTTCAGGGAAATAATATGTGATGAGCTGCCAAAAATAATATTTTATTAATTCAAAGAAAGAGTACAATATTTAGCTCAACCGCCTACAACCCAGGCGATTGGCTTTGGGACACAATTTCCAACAACTCCCACTTGTACTAAAGCCAGTCAGAAGAGTATCTAATACCCATTTCCCATTTACAATAGTCGAACTCTTTTATTCCGAGGGCTTTAGTGAAGGGGTCGGCCAGATTTTCTGATGCAGTACGGAAGCTCTGATACCAAAAATGATGTAGAACAAAGAACAAAGAAGCGTATGCGGAAGTAAATTTAGGATTAATTTCTTTTTTTTTATTTTTTATTTTTTTTTATATTTCAGAAATTGGCTTTGACTCAAAGTAAAGCTAAACTAAGTTGAAGGAAACTATGTAAGGATTGAAAGCACAGTTTAGAAGGAACTAAATTATCAGAGTAGTTCAGAAATAACGGATCGCTGGGGGTTGAGAAACTCCCAGACCTAGGGTTTCGCTCTGAACTTTCAACAGAACAGAAATAGAGAGGAGAGATGGTTTACTAACCAGACAGTGATCTTCTCAGGATTTTGGTGGAAGAACTCTCTTGAGCAGATTGTTGGATCCTCGGATTCGGCTATCTTCGCAATGGATCCTCCAATACTGGTCTGTGGTTTGGTCGGCTTCTCCTGGACTCAAGATCTGGGAAAGAAGAGGAACAAGTGATGGAATTCAGATACTCAAGTAAAGGTTTACCAGGTTGAAGAACTTGAAAGCTGAAGTTGCTGAAATCGGGATTCTCCTGGAGGCTGATCTGACTTCCTCTTAGAATTGCTGTAGACCTGAAGTGTCTGGACTGGAGCTGGATGCTGGTGGCCAGCCTGGACTTAGAGAGGGTGGCCGTGAGAAGAGGAATAGACTAGGGCTTGGTGGAAAGAGAAGGGTGATGGCGGCTAGGGTTTGGGAGTGGAGTGGCTAACCTAGGGTTTGGGTTTTGGAGATCTCACACCTCCTCAAGGTTCCTGGGGAACCCGAATTTACTCCCTCACGGAGCTCAACACCTGGATGCAAGTGCGGAAGAGAGAAAACACAAAGTTTGCTCACAAAAAAATTTGGTTTCATTCATCTGATTTTTTTCAAACTTACATGGGGTTTAATTTATAGGCCATTATAAGAGAGTAGGGTTTTACATCTTCCCATGTGGGACTAAAGGAGGGGATCTTCAAATTAGGATATCAATCCCTACTCATATGGCCGGCCAATTAATTCCAAAGTTGATTTAAGCTTCAAAAGGAAAGTGGGTGGCGCCTCCTTGTCTTGACCTCCAAGAAAATATTTTTTTCCTTCTATGCTGGGCCTTATCTGGAAGTGTTTGGGCGCCTCTTAACCTTGCCCTCCAAGAGAAAATTTGTTGCCTTTTATATCTGGCTTTAGTTGGAATGATTAGGGCGCCTCCTAACCTTGCTTTTCAAGAGAAATCTCCTTCCTTCCATGGTTCAACCCTTTTTGGATACCTCCTTTTCTTTCTCCCCAAGTTATGGCTCCTTCTAACTTTGTTTTGAGTATTTCTGGCAGGTAATGGGTGCCTCCTTGAATTTCTCTCCAAGAGAATTTCTTCCCTTTCATAGTTTGGTTCTTTTGGGAAGTCTTGGGCCGCCCCCTTGATTTGTGGACCCCTGGTGGATTTCTCCTCAATTGGCGCATGAAAGAGGGGAGCTGCTATCTGTGGTGTGGGGACCAAAGCCTGCTGGATGGAGATGTGGCACCCCCTGGACTCAGGCATATGGCTGGGAGTGTGGCTGGGAGTGTGGCGCCCACTTGCTTGGCCTTGGGAGAAAATGTAACACCCAAGGTTGAAGCCCTAGTCCACTACTGAGTCAACATGACTCAACAAAATAAAAATGCAGGTAATACAGACTCAAACTAAAATTGAGTTGATCAAGTCAACCCTTAATTACAAGCCAAAAATCCTAATTCTTCGAGCAAGGTTAATCAGAGATCCAGATGGAGCTCTGAAGTCTTCTTCTGAGTCTGGTGCCCGCACCAATTAAATTGATGCAGGACGAAAGCTCTGATACCAAAATTGATGCAGGACGAAAACTCTGATACCAAAATTGATGCAGAACGAAAGCTCTGATACCAAAAATGATGCAGAACAAAGAACAAAGAAGCGTATGCGGAAGTAAATTTAGGATTAATTTCTTTTATTTTATTTTATTTTATATTTCAGAAATTGGCTTTGACTCAAAGTAAAGCTAAACTAAGTTGAAGGAAACTAGGTAAGGATTGAAAGCACAGTTCAGAAGAAACTAAATTATCAGAGTAGTTCAGAAGTAACGGATCGCTGGGGGTTGAGAAACTCCCAGACCTAGGGTTTCGCTCTGAACTTTCAACAGAACAGAAATAGAGATGAGAGATGGTTTACCAACCAGATAGTGATCTTCTCAGAATTTGGGTGGAAGAACTCTCTCGAGTAGATTGTGGGATCCTCGGAGTCGGCTATCTTCGCAATGGATCCTCCAATACTGGTCTTGTGGTTTGGTCGGCTTCTCCTGGACTCAAGATCTGGGAAAGAAGAGGAACAAGTGATGAAATTCAGATACTCAAGAAAAGATTTACCAGGTTGAAGAACTTGAAAGCTGAAGTTGCTGAAATCAGGATTCTCCTGGAGGCTGATCTGACTTCCTCTTAGAATTGCTGTAGATCTGAAGTATCTGGACTGGAGCTGGATGCTGGTGGCCGGCCTGGACTTGGAGAGGGTGGCCGTGAGAAGTGGAATAGACTAGGGCTTGGTGGAAAGAGAAGGGTGATGGCGGCTAGGGTTTGGGAGTGGAGTGGCTAACCTAGGGTTTGGGTTTTGGAGATCTCACACCTCGTCAAGGTTCCTGGGGAACCCGGATTTACTCCCTCACGGAGCTCAACACCTGGATGCAAGTGCGGAAGAGAGAAAACACAAAGTTTGCTCACAAAAAAATTTGGTTTCATTCATCTGATTTTTTTCAAACTTACATGGGGTTTAATTTATAGGCCATTACAAGAGAGTAGGGTTTTACATCTTCCCATGTGGGACTAAAGGAGGGGATCTTCAAATTAGGATATCAATCCCTACTCATATGGCCAGCCAATTAATTCCAAAGTTGATTTAATCTTCAAAAGGAAAGTGGGTGGCGCCTCCTTGTCTTGACCTCCAAGAAAATATTTTTTTCCTTCTATGCTGGGCCTTATCTGGAAGTGTTTGGGCGCCTCTTAACCTTGCCCTCCAAGAGAAAATTTGTTGCCTTTTATATCTGGCTTTAGTTGGAATGATTAGGGCGCCTCCTAACCTTGCTTTTCAAGAGAAATCTCCTTCCTTCCATGGTTCAACCCTTTTTGGATACCTCCTTTTCTTTCTCCCCAAGTTATGGCTCCTTCTAACTTTGTTTTGAGTATTTCTGGCAGGTAATGGGTGCCTCCTTGAATTTCTCTCTAAGAGAATTTCTTCCCTTTCATAGTTTGGTTCTTTTGGGAAGTCTTGGGCCGCCCCCTTGATTTGTGGACCCCTGGTGGATTTCTCCTCAATTGGCGCATGAAAGAGGGGAGCTGCTATCTGTGGTGTGGGGACCAAAGCCTGCTGGATGGAGATGTGGCGCCCCCTGGACTCAGGCGTATGGCTGGGAGTGTGGCTGGGAGTGTGGCGCCCACTTGCTTGGCCTTGGGAGAAAATGTAACACCCCAGGTTGAAGCCCTAGTCCACTACTGAGTCAACATGACTCAACAAAATAAAAATGCAGGTAATACAGACTCAAACTAAAATTGAGTTGATCAAGTCAACCCTTAATTACAAGCCAAAAATCCTAATTCTTCGGGCAAGGTTAATCAGAGATCCAGATGGAGCTCTGAAGTCTTCTTCTGAGTCTGGTGCCCGCACCAATTCTCCAGGGGTTGGAGGAACTCGACCATGTCGAGTATGGATCAAGCTGGCTCTGGTATCTCTCCAAGAGGTCTGGGTCCAATTCTTGTAATTCTTCTTGGGAGATCCAAGAGTCATCAGAATCTGGCCTTCCTTGCCAGCGGACCAGGTATCTTTGGTATCCTCGATTACGAGTAGAGATAACCTGATCATCCAGGATCTTTTCAATATGCTCTTTCCTCACAGGCCAGTTTGTTGGTGGACACACAGGGTTGGGTTCACTCTCAAGAGCAGGATTAGGCTCAAAAGGCTCACTAGGAATCACAGCTAGCTCTCTATACTCTACTAGGTCTGTAATGTTGAAAGTGGAGCTAATGCCTAGTTCTGGAGGCAACTCGAGCACATAGGCATTGTATCCTACTCTCTTCACCACTCTAAATGGACCAGCTCCTCTAGCATGTTACTTTCTAACGGTTCCAGGAGGGAACCGTTCAGGCCTTAACCTAATCATTACACAGTCTCCCTCAACAAAAGTTTTGACTCGCCTTTGAGAATCAGCCAACTTCTTATAAGTTTCATTACTTAAAATTATTTTGGCATGAATTTCTTTATGCAAGTCCTTTACATGCTATGCAAGTGAATCAAGAGACTTGTGTGTGTGGACTAATAGTGAAATCAGATCAAGTGGTGTGTGAGGCTTGTATCCATGAACAATTTCAAAGGGACTCTAGCCTATAGACCTATTGATCGAAACATTGAATGCAATTTCAGCCCTGAACAAAATACAAATCCCAATTCCTGGTGCTCTCAATCAAACTAAAATCTGAGTCAATGTCCTAAACTCGACTGACGATGCATTCCTAAAGAATGGACTTTATTCAAAGGAACCCTAGGTCTAAACCTAACAAACTACGACTCTCTAGGTTTGACCTTGGGTCGGAGGATGGCATGCAGAGCATGAAAACTTATCATGGGTGCCTAGTAGGTGCCATAAGATCTTCCAGAAGTAGGTGGCAAACCTAATAGGTTCTGACACATGGTTCACTCTAAAGACTTCGACAAAGTATACTTGGATGGTGTAAGAAGCATTGGAAGTCCTAGAGAAAGGGAGGAAATATAAGGCAGAGTCACGAATTACCTGCTGACTAAAGGTGGTGACCTGAAGGTTTGAATGGTGATCTATGAGTGTCAACTGGTCATCCTTTCGAAAGGAAAAGTTTGCTACTCCCAGGAATGGATCAAGAGATGGTTCGGGAAGCAGCCTAGGACATGTGATTGCAACAGTTAAAGTTTGTTCTCTAAGCAAATAATGATCCATTTTCTCAAGAACTGGATTGAAGAATGATTCATGGAAGGGCCTATGGATGATGACCTCAAGACTTGAAATTTGACCTATGGGTGTGGAAAGGTATACTCTATAGAAGGGTAGGTCAGTCATGCAAAGGAAGGGGTCTGGGGCCATAAGGAGGACTTCTACAGGACTGGGTGAACCAATCCGCTCAAGACAAGGATGTTCAACTTAGATTACGGGAGAGACCTTAGTGGCTGGGCATGGGACAAGGTCCAATTGTAAGAGGCTTGATTCAGTCATCCTAAGGAGAGGATCTACTATAGGGTGGGCAAACTTAAACAGTTCAGTGCAAAGATCTTCAATTGGTACTTGGAGAATGACTGTCATTAGAGGGTACGAACTAATAGCTCGGGCTAACAATATGAGTTCTTCCTGGGGGTATTTGACTAAAGGAACCCGGTTCTCACAAATCTCTTGAATTTCTGAACTAGGTCCTATCAGTTGGTTGCTTTCCAAGGTCTCCTCAGGTAAGGAACCAATAGTATCAATGTCACATTCTTCAAGTTCTTCCCCCTCACATTCATCAACTAGACTCAAGCCAGCATCATATACTTCCTCGATGCCATCTTCAATGGGTTTCGGGTCAGTGGTAATCGGGTCAACTGATTCTAGGCTTGTCATACCTAACCGTTCTTCCTCATTGGTAGGCTTGGGTTCTCCCTCATTAATGTCATCCTTAGGATTCTTACCACTTAGCTGTGCACAAGCCAGTCCTATGCATGGGCACTGACTAGATTTATGGCCTCTTTCTCCACAAAACAAACATTCTTGCGATATAGGAACCTGGGTCACACCGGGTTTCAAGCTAGTAGAGACCTTACTTGGGCATGGGTGTGGATCTAAATGGTTTGATCTAGAAGACTTGGGTTGTTGAGTGACTGGTCTAGAATATTGTAAGGACCTCTCATAGACACGGTCCATACTATAGATATCATGGTTAGGCTTCCTAAGGTTATGCTCGGGATCACGGTATAAGGTCCTCCTAGGCTCCTGGTATGGATGAGGTTGGGGCCTATTAAATTTTGGATCAAGGATCCAATTTTGATGTCTACGTTTCTTAAGGACTTGGACTTGATCCCTAAGCTGGGTAAAATTCTCATGGGCTTGTTCTTTACACTGGGTAACAGTAGCAGTCAAATCCTGGCTTAACTTGTTCATGCTCTCAGTAAGAGCTCTAACCATGGCCTCTAAATCAGGTTGGGTTTGACCAGGTTGGTAGGGCACTCCATTCCGGGTAGAGATGATGCAAGCAAACACACAAAATGAGACTCAACTGAACGACTACGGGCTAACTAGACCTAGAGCCCAAACTAGATGCCCAATAAGAGTGGCAAGCTAGCCTGTAGTAACTCAGGACTCAGCCAGGCAGGTGTAAGGGGAGTGTTAGGTCCCTGAATGCCAATCCTAGACACCAATCAGAGATTGGCCAGGTAGGCGGACCAGTACACAAGCCCTTCGGGATGGAATCCCTGAACCACCGTTCTAGACACTGAGTACAAAGCACACACAGAGTAACCAGACAAACTGACTCAACACTAGCCTTGACCCGACTTGTTGATGTCCCTAGCCCATTAGGGCAAATTAGGTCTAATCAATTTTAGATTAAAGGCTTAGGTTCGAATGAAGGGATGGTGGTTTTGGGCTAAGGAGAGGTTATCAACTCCTCCCCTTATCTTAGATGCTCAAATGCCCTTAAGGTGAATTAAGAGATGAACACTCAAAAATAATTGGATTGCAGAACACAAAAACAGAGTTGCAGTAATTTAATTCTCAGAAATCGCACGGAAACCAATAAATCATGAGAAAATTATGCAAATTAGTTTCAATTATACTGGTTTCAGCAAAACAAAAATCACTGAATTTGGAGTTACTTGAAGTGAGAAATGATTTCTGCAATAGGGTAATTAAGGGCTGAAAATGGAGCACTTCCCCGTTTACAATTTCTGCTACGAAGTTGTAACCCAACGGATCCCCTACACGCCCCAGGAACACCCCGTGGAATGGGAAGAGGAGGTTTGCACCTCACTTCGTTCCTAGGACCGGACGTCCTGGGGAGTCTACTTCGAGCAGACAAAGTAAAAAGAGAGGGACTCAAACAAGCAATCAAACAGAAACCCTAGACATGACTCTGATACCAAAATTGATGCAGGACGAAAGCACTGATACCAAAATTGATGTAGGACGAAAACTCTGATACCAAAATTGATACAGAACGAAAGCTCTGATACCAAAAATGATGCAGTACGGAAGCTCTGATACCAAAAATGATGCAGAACAAAGAACAAAGAAGCGTATGCGGAAGTAAATTTAGGATTAATTTCTTTTTTTTTATTTTTTATTTTTTTTTATATTTCAGAAATTGGCTTTGACTCAAAGTAAAGCTAAACTAAGTTGAAGGAAACTATGTAAGGATTGAAAGCACAGTTTAGAAGGAACTAAATTATCAGAGTAGTTCAGAAGTAACGGATCGCTGGGGGTTGAGAAACTCCCAGACCTAGGGTTTCGCTCTGAACTTTCAACATAATAGAAATAGAGAGGAGAGATGGTTTACTAACCAGACAGTGATCTTCTCAGGATTTTGGTGGAAGAACTCTCTCGAGCAGATTGTTGGATCCTCGGATTCGGCTATCTTCGCAATGGATCCTCCAATACTGGTCTGTGCTTTGGTCGGCTTCTCCTGGACTCAAGATCTGGGAAAGAAGAGGAACAAGTGATGGAATTCAGATACTCAAGTAAAGGTTTACCAGGTTGAAGAACATGAAAGCTGAAGTTGCTGAAATCGGGATTCTCCTGGAGGCTGATCTGACTTCCTCTTAGAATTGCTGTAGATCTGAAGTATCTGGACTGGAGCTGGATGCTGGTGGCTGGCCTGGACTTGGAGAGGGTGGCCGTGAGAAGAGGAATAGACTAGGGCTTGGTGGAAAGAGAAGGGTGATGGCGGCTAGGGTTTGGGAGTGGAGTGGCTAACCTAGGGTTTGGGTTTTGGAGATCTCACACCTCCTCAAGGTTCATGGGGAACCCGGATTTACTTCCTCACGGAGCTCAACACCTGGATGCAAGTGCGGAAGAGAGAAAACACAAAGTTTGCTCACAAAAAAATTTGGTTTCATTCATCTGATTTTTTTCAAACTTACATGGGATTTAATTTATAGGCCATTACAAGAGAGTAGGGTTTTACATCTTCCCATGTGGGACTAAAGGAGGGGATCTTCAAATTAGGATATCAATCCCTACTCATATGGCCGGCCAATTAATTCCAAAGTTGATTTAAGCTTCAAAAGGAAAGTGGGTGGCGCCTCCTTGTTATGACCTCCAAGAAAATATTTTTTTCCTTCTATGCTGGGCCTTATCTGGAAGTGTTTGGGCGCCTCTTAACCTTGCCCTCCAAGAAAAAATTTGTTGCCTTTTATATCTGGCTTTAGTTGGAATGATTAGGGCGCCTCCTAACCTTGCTTTTCAAGAGAAATCTCCTTCCTTCCATGGTTCAACCCTTTTTGGATACCTCCTTTTCTTTCTCCCCAAGTTATGGCTCCTTCTAACTTTGTTTTGAGTATTTCTGGCAGGTAATGGGTGCCTCCTTGAATTTCTCTCCAAGAGAATTTCTTCCCTTTCATAGTTTGGTTCTTTTGGGAAGTCTTGGGTCGCCCCCTTGATTTGTGGACCCCTGGTGGATTTCTCCTCAATTGGCGCATGAAAGAGGGGAGCTGCTATCTGTGGTGTGGGGACCAAAGCCTGCTGGATGGAGATGTGGCGCCCCCTGGACTCAGGTGTATGGCTGGGAGTGTGGCTGGGAGTGTGGCGCCCACTTGCTTGGCCTTGGGAGAAAATGTAACACCCCAGGTTGAAGCCCTAGTCCACTACTGAGTCAACATGACTCAACAAAATAAAAATGCAGGTAATACAGACTCAAACTAAAATTGAGTTGATCAAGTCAACCCTTAATTACAAGCCAAAAATCCTAATTCTTCGGGCAAGGTTAATCAGAGATCCAGATGGAGCTCTGAAGTCTTCTTCTGAGTCTGGTGCCCGCACCATTTTCTTTTCCATCGATCTTCAGAAGATTGTTGTCACCTCGTTCCACGATCTCTCGTACGAGGTGGTAGCGCCGCAGAATGTGCTTGGTGCGGTGATGAGCTTTAGGCTCCTTAGCTTGAGCAATGGCTCCAGTGCTGTCACTGTACACCAGAACAGGACCATCTAGGGAAGGTGCCACCCCTAGCTCTCCAAGGAACTTCCGCAACTATACAGCTTCCTTTGCTGTATCTGATGCTGCAATGTATTCTACTTCGCATACCGAGTCTGCAACAGTTGCCTGCTTGGAACTTTTCCAGCAGATCGTTCCTCCATTCAGGGTAAATACAAACCCTGACACACTCTTGCTATCATCTCTATCCGACTGGAAACTGGAGTCAGAGTACCCCACAAGTTTCAAGTCAGGTTCTCCATAAATCAGCCATTGATCTTTAGTATTTCTTAAATACTTAAGGATGGACTTAACCACCTTCCAATGCGCCTCACCTGGGTCAGACTGGTATCTGCTCACTACTCCTAGTGAGTACGCCACGTCTGGTCTAGTACAAGTCATAGCATACATGATAGAGCCTACCGCAAAAGCATAAGGTACTCTACTCATGCGCTCTCTTTCCTCAGGAGTTGTAGCACAATCCTTCTTGGAAAGAGTAATTCCATAACCTATCGGGAGATAGCCTTTCTTGAGATTTTCCATGCTGAACTGTTTCAGCACGGTGTCAATGTACGTAGACTGGGACAATCCCAAAAGCTTCTTAGATCTATCTCTATAGATCTTCATACCTAGTATGTAAGAAGCTTCACCCAAGTCTTTCATGGAGAACTGAGATGATAACCAGACCTTTATTCCTTGTAATGCTGCGACATCATTCTCGATTAAGAGAATGTCGTCAACATACAGTACTAGGAATATAATCACAGAACCATTAACCCATTTATAGATGCATGGTTCTTTTCCATTCCTAACGAAGCCGTACGATTTGATACACCTATCAAACCGTAAGTTCCAACTTCGAGATGCTTTCTTGAGTCCATAGATGGACCTCTGCAACTTGCATACTTTTGATTCATCTATGGATGTGAACCCTTCAGGCTGTATCATATACACCTCCTCTTCCAGCTCCCCATTTAGGAAAGCAATTCGGACATCCATCTGCCAGATCTCGTAATCAAAATATGCTGCCAAAGCAAGCATGATCCGAATGGATTTGAGCATTGCCACAGGGGAGAAAGTCTCGTCATAATCGATACCATATCGTTGACGATACCCCTTGGCAACTAGACGGGCTTTATAGGTCTCTACCTTCCCATCTGCGCCCCTTTTCCTCTTGAAGATCCATTTACACCTGATGGGTTTTATTCCTTCAGGCGGATCAACCAATGTCCAAACATTGTTGATTTCCATGGACTCCATTTCGGATCGCATGGCTCCAAGCCATGCCTCAGAGTCAGATATCTGAAGTGCATCCATATAGGTGATCAGATCCTCATTGTTCTCATCGAGCTCAATGGGATCGCCGTCTCGGACCAAGAAACCGTAGTATTTGTCCGGCTGACACGGTATTCTACCGAATCTCCTAATGGGTTATGGGTGCGATTCAATCATAGCCGGTTCTACGATGTCCTTAGAGTGTGCAGGTTCTTCTATTGGCTGAACTTCATCAAGTTCAATCTTAGAAGCTATAGTTCCTTCTCCAAGGAACTCCTTTTCCAAAAAGATAGCTCTAAGAGCAACGAACACCTTTTGTTCATACTCCAAGTAGAAGAAATACCCTTTGGTTTCCTTAGGATAACCAAAGAATAAACACCGATCAGACCTAGGACCAAGTTTGTCTGAGTCTAAACGCCTTACGTAAGCTGGACAACCCCAGACTCGAAGGTATGAGATTGAGGATTTACGTCCAGTCCACATCTCATACGGAGTGGAGACAACAGACTTACTTGGAACATCATTTAATAAGTAACAGGCTGTCTGAAGCGCATATCTCCAAAAGGATAGCGGCAGAGTTGCAAAACCCATCATGGATCGAACCATGTCCAACAAGGTTCGATTCCTCCTTTCGGACACACCATTCAATTATGGTGTACCTGGAGGAGTCCACTATGAGAGAATTTTCATTCTCCTCAAGATATTTCAAAAATGCACCAGATAAGTATTCGCCACTTCGATCAGATCGAAGGGTTTTAATACTTTTTCCAGTTTGCTTTTCTACTTCATTATGGTATCGTTTGAACATTTCAAACGACTCAGACTTATGTCTCATTAAAAAGACATAACCGAACCTTGAAAAGTTATCTGCAAAAGTAATGAGATATTTGTATCCTCCTCTAGCACTAACTGTCATCGGTCCACATACATCAGTATGTATTAGACTTAGAAGTTCTGTAGCTCGTTCACCTTTTCTAGTAAAAGGTGACTTGGTCATTTTACCAAGTAAACAGGATTCACAAGTGGGCAGTGATTCAGAATCACTGACCTCAAGGAGTCCATCTCCTCGCATCTTGTTTATCCTATTATGGTTAATATGACCCAGCCTACAGTGCCAAAGATACAAATCGTTGACATTATCTAATCTAGGGTGTTTGCTAGAAGTGTACATTACATTAATAGGCCTTGATAGTACATATATGCCATTATTTAATCTAGCTTTCATTATCACAGAGTTATTCAAAATAACATGGCAAAAATCTCCTTTTATTGATAGTTCAAAACCATAATTGGCTAAAAGGCCTACAGAGATTATGCTCATAATGAAACTAGAACAATAGTGACAGTCGACTAGTTCGATAGTATAAGACTCAAAGACAAGATACAGGACTCCGACCGCCAGTACTGGAACACGATTTCCATTCCCGATGCTCAGAAACTGTTCTCCATCTTCAAATCTTCTGCTAACTTGAAGTCCCTGTAACGAATTACAAATATGAATTAGATTACCAGTATCCAATACCCAGTTAGCAGTATCAACAATTGAGTAATTACAAGGTTTTATCATATAAATACCTTGTTCAGCAGACTTCTGCTTCCTCGGCCTGTTCGGATCAAGGGACGAAATATAAAGAGGACAGTTCCTCTTCCAGTATCCCTTCTTCTTGCAGTAGAAACACTCTGCAGAAGATTGATCAGCCTTATACTTCCTGGTCTGACTAGGGCCAGGAGCATTCTGCACCTTCTTTCCTTTTTTATTTGTTTTCTTCTTCCCTTTCTTAAAGGGACGACGACCTCTACTTCCTCCCACTAAATTCACCACCCCTTTATTCAGTTGGTGGTCTTTCTCGAAAGTCTGCAGCAACCCCAAAAGACCATGGTAGTTGACTACAGGCTTGTTCATTCTATAATGATCAAGAAAGTCAAGATAGGAGGAGGGAAGAGAATTCAGGATCGCATCCTTGCCGAGCTGCTCGTGCAAGGGGCATCCGAGTTTGCCTAACTTTTCAATCAACTTGATCATGTACAATACATGATCAGTGACTGAACCACCATTCGGCATCTTGGAGTTGTAGATGGCACAAGACAATTTGTACCGTTCTACATCATCCGGGGTGCCGAAGGATTCCTTCAACTTTTAAAGGATTTCATCAGATTGGGCCTCCTCGAATTTGCAACTGAACTCGTCGTTCATCGCCGCTAACATAATGCACCGGACAGTAGTCCGATCAGAGACCCACTTCAGATAAGCGTCTCTGACCGCACTCCGTGCATTTGTGGGAGGGATTTCAGGTGCCGGATCCGTTATCACATAAAGGATCCGTTCATGCTCCAGAACGATTCTCAACCTTCGATACCAACTATCGAAGTTATGACCCTTTAACTTCTCGTTATCGAGAAGTGACCGGAACGATAAATTAGAATACATATGAAAAGAAAATAAGACCAAATTAGTGTATGAATTAATAATTTAACCAAAAGACTTGGATTTTAGTCTAAAGGTTTCTCCCACTAATTTTTCAGATTGGTAGCCTCTAACTCCAATCCGTGAAAAACACCTTTTCAAGTGGGTAATGAAATCCAATAGGCCTCTCATGAGCCTGACTTTGGCCGGCTCACCCATACGAGCCTAAAGGTAGGTTCGTAAACCAATTGTTCCCCTAAATAATTTTTATTATTTTATTTTGTCCCAGAGAACACCCCAATCGGCCTTGGGGCCTCCTATTACGGGTCTCTGGTTAGGTCCAACCATTAAAATGACAAATCGAATGCTTCCAGCTAACTAAAGACCAAGCCCGACTTTGGCCGACCCACTTGGTCCCATTAAAGAGGTTGCACTGAACCATCATCGATCAGATAGAAATTCCAATTACCGGATGTACACCCGTTCTTTGGAACTGCCGATGCACACCAAGCTAGTGGATGCATTTATAACCGACTTAATGGGAGGCTAAGACACTGTCAACTCCTTGACATAGTCTTTTTGAGGACCTAATAATTTTTAGAGGATTTGTAGTTGTGACAGAAGAAAAGACAAGGACATGGATCATCCTCCCACTGAATCAATCAGATTCCAGGAGGGTTGATACAAATCAACAAATTGATCCATGGGCACCTATAGATCAGTCAGACCGATCAACCTGGGTGACATGGGTTAACTCGAGTCATTGAGCTTTTCCAATCAGTTCTGGTCGACTCGACTAGCCAGGTAGGTGAGATCATGGATGAGTATCTGCCATTAACCATCTTTCCTAGACACCAACCAAGTTGGCCAGGAAAGAGGTAGCCTCATACAACCATGATCACAATGCCAAACCTACCTTGACACCAGTCGGTTTACCAGACTAGCCTAAAGACTCGGGCATCCACTGAGCCACTAATTGGATCCAATTTAGATGAACGGATCAACTAATCTAACTATTAGATAGTTCTAAAGAAGGGCCTTAAACAACTTTTGTTTAATCTTCTTGTAATCCGGTTCAACTAAACTTAGGTCTTACCCAGTAAAGGACCCAACTAATCAGCTAACCTAATTAACCCAAAATGGCTTATGCAAATTTTGATTAGATTTCATAAACCTAAAAATTTTTTAATAAGCCAAACTCTTAATTAAAATATTTTTTAATTAAGTCTCTATGTAAAATAATTTTACATAACAAAAATCATGCATCAAGATATTTTACACATATTTTATATTCATATTAAACATGCCTAAAATATGTATCACCAAATTAAAATAATTTTTAATTTTAATATTCTTTAAGGATCCTTCTGAAGAGGCCAACACAGACGATCCGCATCGTGTCAAAGATACACGGTCATTGTGAAGGTCTCAACTAGGTTCCAAAAAGAAAATTTGGATACAAATTAGATTAAACCAATTTTAATCTATTAAAAATGCATACTAGATCAGATTACATATGGAACCTGCTCTGATACCATTGAAAGAAACCGGTGCCGGTGGTTTGACATGATCCTACACTAGGCATGCAAATAACTGCGGGAGCATATTGGATTTTAAAACTTTTTAAAAAATCCGCGCAGCAGAAATCTACTCCGCCCAGAAACTAATCTAATTCTAGTTGCAAACAGGCATGTAAAATGATATAAAATATTTATAAAATATTTGAATTAAAAATTCAATTCATGAATGATAAAAAAATTAATTTTTTTCATACCTTATTTTGGCTGGAATAACCCTGGAATAAAACTGGAATAGGCTGGAATAAGTGGGATAAACTTATTCCAGTCTTCTTCTTCCTTGGACTGCAGAAAAACCTTGTTTTGGGGTGGAAAAATGTCACCGGAATGATGGCTTCCGGACCTCCGTTTGCTCCCAAATTTCAGCAGCGGTAAGGGGGACAAGCTGTCTTCGATCTCCAATCGAAATCTGCAAGAAAAAGTCAGCCAAAAGGGTGTAGAAATTCATCCAAAATCTGTTGCCAGAAGTTTGGTGCAGAACAGGACAACAGCTTCTTCCTTCGCGTTTGGAGCAACAGCAGCGAACCCGGCTCGCCTCGCTTGGTCCCAGGAGCAGAAGGGTACTCCCTCTAGAGGGGAGACACACCCTGGGCTCTTGGATCCGCCTTCATGCACGGTGCTAGCCGCTGGAAGGAGCAACGTCACGATGGATAGCAGCAACCGTTGTTTGCTGCAGTCCTGGTTTGAGCACAACAAAGAGGGGTGAAATGGCCCTTGTAACACTCCTTCACACTCTCCAAAAGCCAACCCCAAGAACACTCGATGGAAGAAGAGATCAAATTTGAATGAGGCTCCCAAAGAACAGCACCCAAATTCCTATTGCTGGCTGTTGCACGATGATAAAAAAAAACATTGCTGAAACAGGGCAATAGCTGGTATTTAAAGGCAGCAAGGAGGAGGGAGATGGAGAGGCTAGGAAACTAAAAGACACCGGCAGCCGTTCACCCATTAAACCATCCATTAAACAATAGCTGGTATTTAAAGGTAGCAAGGAGGAGGGAGATGGAGAGGCTGGGAAACTAAAAGACACCGGTAGCCGTTCACCCATTAAACCATCCATTAAACAGGGTTAAGGCCAGCAGGTGAAGGAGAGGAAGAGATGCCAGCAATGTTCGGACGAATGGGCTTCGGTCGTTTTGGCCTTTGGGTTTCTCCTAGCGTTAAGAAAAAAAATCCAACGATAAAATACTGTGTAAACGGTCACATGGGAGAATAAATCACTGGTTCAAACAAATCCGGTCCATTCCCATTTAAACCAAGTGGTTCAATCCAATTGAACCGGTTCAAAATTTGGTTCCAGGAAAAAATTGGTTCACAACCAATTGGAGGCCGAAATGAGCTCCGAATCAGTTCAAAACTGATTCAGAAAAATCCTGGCGCAGTCGTGGTCAGCCTGGAACAATTTCCAGTTGACACAGGTAAGGACAAGACGAGGAAAAGAGTGCTCAAAAAAAAAAACTATGACCATAAAATCGAGACGATTCCCAATCGTAATCGGTATCCGGATCAGAGAGTAATCCTCTGTGGCATGTGACCTCATAGGTTCAAACCTAAACGGTAGCACAGGAATAATTCCAGTACCAGCACAGGAAACCATCTAGCAATGGGTCCCGGCGTCCGGATAGGTCGAAGATGCATGAGCAAACTATCGAACCTCTGGCATATGGTTACCGTATAATTCATCCCTTTGACCTCTAATGCTCAGGACGACTGAGATTTGGCTGCCAACCTAGACAGAGTCAGTTCACTACGTGTCTCAACCTCGCAAGCCCAGTGACTCTTCACTAGGGCTACCCCGGCCGAGAATTTGCTAAATTGAGATACTGCGAGACATTCAATCCAAACTGTTTGGACAGGTCAATTCCATCTTGGTCCATCACTGCTCCACAAGTACTTGCCTGTACCCAGAAACCTTCCATCACCGGATTAAAAATCTGGATAGTCAGGCACCAAAGCACAGGGAGTTGCTTGCAAGCTACCGTGATGACCTGAGGTCAGAGGGACATATATACGCATATCCAATCGTGAGTATCCCTTTGGCAAAAAGGGGCTGTACGGAGTCACGTTCAATGAGATATCACATATCCCACTTGTAGATCACATCAGTGTCACCACACTCATTTGGTCAAGAGGACAACCAAACGATGTGAACTACAATAACCTATACTTGATATATTGCCGTCCAGTACAATATATCCTTTGGTTGTGAACAGTGTTTAAGGACCACTCGATACATCCTCTCTGTATCGAAGTCAGTGTAGTCCTAAGGACTTCATCACATGGAAAGAGTTCATTTCAGGAAAATAATATGTGATGAGCTGCCAAAAATAATATTTTATTAATTCAAAGAAAGAGTACAATATTTAGCTCAACCGCCTACAACCCAGGCGATTGGCTTTGGGACACAATTCCCAACAGAGCATCCACAAGTGAAACAAGAATCTTAAATATGGATCATCCATCAAGAGATGCATTCCAAAGAGGAGAACCAAAGAAAGAAAGTGGGGACCTTAAGTGGGTGGCTAAGGTTTGGAAGACTTGAAAGGGGGCGCCAAGACCAAAATAGGAACGACTTTAGGTGCCCAAGCAAATAAGGAAGGGAGAGGGGGTGTGAGATATGGTGCATGAAGGTTTTTTGGCATGAAAAATTAGGTAAAGAAAGAGGGGGAGCTACTTTTCTTAGAGTCCTAAACACTTTGGACTCTAAGGTTTTGGATGAAGTGGTCAACCAAGAAGAGAGGGAGCGCTAGACCAAAGAAGGAAAGGAAGGGGCATGTGAGAGATTTTATGGCATGAAGATCTAAGGTCTAGTTTGGTTGGGGCACCAAATCTAAAGAAGGAAAAGAGGTCAGCATGAGAAAAAGCAAGAAAGGGGATGTGTTGATTTGAAAATTAAACAAATAAGAGAGAGAGAGAGAGAGAGAGAGAGAGAGAGAGGGCAGCTTCCAAGGAAACCAAATAGAGAAGAACTCTAGGGCACCAATTTAAACAAAAGAAAGAAGCGGGCGCCAAGTTATTTGGGCATGGAACCCAAAATAAGAGAAGTGGTAAGGCACTAAAAAGAATCCTTAACCCTTGGGACTCTTAAGGTTTAGGTGGCCAAGATTAGGAGGCGCCAAAATCCAAATAAGAAAGAAGTGAGGCACTAAATAAAGAGGATTTTGGCATTGGGAACTTGAAGTTGGCAGCCAAGCTATTTTGGGCATGAAAACTAGATAAAGAAAGAGAGGAGGCACTAATCTCCTAGAGTCCTAAACTCTTGGAACTCTTAGGGTTAGGAGGCACCAAATCTAAAATAAGGAGCTTTGGATGGCTAGGTTCCTTAGAGAGAAAGGAAGTGCCAAATCCTAAAGAAGAAAGAGATGAGGCATGTAATTTCAAAGAGAGAAGGAGAGGAGGCACTAATTAAAAAATAGAAAAGAAGGGAGGTGGTAAATCAAAAGAAGAAAAAAATAGCGAGAGGTTATTTGGGGTGGCTAGGGTTTTGAAATACCAAGAAGGTGGTGCTAGAGTTTTGGAAGGCTTTAGAACTCTATAAACAGAGAAGAAAGGGAGGCACAAAAATTCATACAGAGTCGTAGAGAGATAGTAGAGAGAAGAGAGAGATAGTAACAAGAAGAGAATATAAAAATAAAGAGAGGAAAAAAGAGAGGCTATAAAGTTTTGAAGTTTTGGAAAAGTTCTTTGAGGTGACATAAGGAGACCCTGCTGCATCTTTATCTTTTTCAAGCTTCTCCATCAACCTTTAAAGAAGATAGAGTTCTGGCTGTGAGCAAAATCAAAGCATCAATAGCTAAACTTCTCATCCTTAGGGGAGTAGATGAAATCCTTTCAATCATATTTGTATTTTATTTTATGAGTTCTATTGTGTATCTTTATTTTATGCAATCAACTACTTAAACATTGTAAGGCATCATTCTTTTAAAATATTATTGAATATTTTACAAGCATAAGTAGTTTTTGTGATTCTTCTTTATGTGTTTATATAGTAGTATTAATTGTTCTATGATGCTTAATCTCAAATAGCTTATAACTATGTAGATATGAGTTATAATCTAAGGATATGATTCGTGCTCAGCAAGATAAGCTCTGTTGGGTATAAGATCATAGATTTATCTTTTTATTGTCACGATGGCTTGTAGTTTTTATTAGTAATTTTGATTACTAATATACAAATTTGTGCTAAATGATGGATTTAAAATCCTAAGGCATCCTCTTCTATATGATTTTCTTTATAATTTTCTTTATCAACATGGTTTCTTTTGTTTCTTTTAAAAATCCTAAAATCTTTGTTACTACTTTATTAATTTTTAAGTTGAACACAACTCAACCCTTTGGTTTATGAGGATTTGACACTTGATCTCATCCTATTTTATATAGTTAGGTCAGAGTTAATATTATCTTTGATGCTTACGACAATACTAGAGGGCATTCAAGCCAAGCTTTTGAATATAACATTACAAGTAGAGATGATGTTGACAACTAGGAAATCAAGTAAGATAGTAGCTTGCCTAGATGCCTACCCTACAGTCATAGGTAGGGTGATGGTGCCTTCAATAGAGATAGCATCTCCCGAAAAGCTAACTAAAGGGGAGCCAGTCTTCCAGAGGTGGTACTTAGGCATATTCATCTTGTAAAAGGTATTATAAAACAAGATGTCTATAAAGCTTCTATTATCTATCAAAAAAATTTTTACATCAAAATTTGGGATAGTCATAGAAATAACTACAATATCATCCTGAGACATTTTGATACCTTTAGATTTAGCATTAGAGAAAGAAATAACCTTCCCATAACTTTGTCCTTTTGAAATGGGGGCTTCTAATAGAGTTGCATGAGCATAAGCCTTCCTTACTAATAAGCTCGCACCCCTCGCCACCAATCCTCTAGCAATAGTGTTGATGGTTCCACCAGTCGATCTGTTGTTGATATGTGGCACCAATCTTCTAGAGGTATCTACAATAGATAAGGGACTCAATCTTTTTATCAGGGCAAAGTAATCATCCATGTCATGCTCGCGGTTCCGATAAAAAGGGCACTATTTCATTTGGTTATGGTGGGACTACTTGCTCATCTTTATAGGCCAACAGAGGATTTTTTGGTCCTTGAACTGTATTAGGAGTTGTTGCCAGAGGGCACCATGAAATTCTCCTAGTAGTGTTGAGGACTTTGAGAATGATGGGTGGCACCCCACCATTCTTCTACTTCTTGAGTTATGGAGCAAGATGGTCTTTCTGAGTTATCTTCTGCTACCCTTTCTCCTTTTGTTTCTCCACCATCTTTTACTTTACATTGATGTACTTGTCAGCATGGGCCAGCATCTCAGCAAGGTCACAGAAAAACCTTTTTAATAGGGAGAAGCAGAAAGGTCTAGCCTTTATCCCTTTTTTAAGGACTGATATCATGATCGACTGGTCTAAGTCATGGATTTCTAATGTGGCCGACCTATATATCCCTGCAGGGACTCATCGTTCTCTTGTTGGACTAAGAAAAGAGCATCTGTGCCCTACTTGAGCTTCCTGCTACTTTGGAACTGCACAGTAAAGAGGTAGCCAAGCTTTTGGAAGGAGTAGATATTACCTAGCTAGAGCCTTATATACCAAGCTCGAGCAATGTCACAAAAAGTGACTAAAAAGGACTTGCACATTAAGGCATTTGAGATCCCTTGCAAAATTATGAGGGACTTATAACCCATAAGATGGTCATTAGGGTTGGTGTGCCATCATAGACCTCCACCGATGGTGCCATCATAGCATGCAGCGAATAGGGGCTCCCCTCTAGGGACTAGCTGATGCTAGCGAAGGGCCTTGAGTCATCGATCCACCTCTTGGATTTTCTGATCCAACTCTCCTCGACATCCAGACTCCTTCATCCGATGGCTCGGGGAATGGCCCACAGAGAAATCCTGGAGAGAAGAAGATGATGAGAATGAGATAGTAAGTGAGTGTTCATGCCTTTTACCTCACTCATCACATTGCTGGCATGATCAATAGTGGCAAGTCTCCTTTCCTAGACTCGGTGGCTTAGGGGAATGACGAGGAGAAGCTCTCCCCCTACTCCAATGAACTAAGAGAGAAGCTCTAGGATAGCATTAGGAGAGGCTAGGCGGGGTTGGCTACTTCACCTCGTGCTTCTCGATGGTTATTGAGGATCCAAGCATGCTTGGACTAGGTATTTACCCAATGGCAAGGGCACCTATTGGATGCTTTGCTATAAGCCTTGCACTATAGTTGCCAGCATTTAGACCTATAGCAAGAGCTGCTAGAATTGTTCGGGGGTAATAGTAGGGGTAATTGGCACTTGTGTAATGCTCAATTATCAACAAACTTGGCCGAGATTGGCCAACCCTATGGGGACCTCTAACAAGACAGTGAATGATGCTGTCGAGACTTTCTTACCCTTCATGGTTGAATAGAAGAGAACTCAAGACCTCCATAATGGGCCTTGTAGTCCTTCCTCTAGTGCCATTTTGTTATAATTGATAGGACTAGATAGCTCAAGAGTGCCTAGAGGTGGAGCAGGGCACCATGCTACAAACATAGGGCCTCCTGGAGTCGCCATTGTAGCTAGGTAAAGAGCAAGGCTTACGACAAACCCTCCACATGAGATCTTGGAAAAGTAGCTACGATAGGGAAGTCCGGAACATGATGAGATGGAGGGTTCCCCATCGATAGACCCTCTAATACCTAAGCCAGTCTCCTGCAGAAGCAAACATGTCTCTAGTTGAGAAATAGATTGAGAGAAAGGATTTCAAGGTGCAAAGGGTAGGAGGATGCTGCAATGAGTGGATGTGGGTCAAGTATAGGAATGCTTGTAGGAATATCCTTCCTATACAAGGAGGAGATGGGTTTTGTGGTCCTGAGACCCATCCCTCTTATGGGAAGAAGGCTCTGCATCTCCTTTCCATGATTTGGGATCGGAGAACTTACTTAGAGATTCCAAGAAAAATGTTTTGTAGGCGAATACATATCGTCATTGTGGCAGTGATCTGATTGACAGGAAGTGATGGCTTACATGTCTTTTCTGCAAACGCTTTTTCTCAAAGCACATGCTTGAGATCCATCAAGATATGGATTGCCATGCGAGGCATGGCACGGAGTGGCCCGCCATCTAGCAAGTAAGGGCATGAAACCTCCACATGCAATAGTTGGTCACAGGGTGGCAAGTCTAGATCATCCACGTCGTTGTATGTTGTGTGAGCGATCGTGGGGCTACAACTGGTCCTCTAGCACTATGTTGGATACTTGGTCCAAGGTGTATCAGAGATTATATGTTAGAGCTATCAACTTATAATTCGAGAAATTAGTTTCGACACTGAGCCACCGGTAATTAAAATAGTAGTATTTATTATCTGGTACTTTACGCAACATGTTTCTGTTATCAAATCCAAATCACTAGATTACATGACCATAGCTTAATATTAAGTTTATTTTCAATTATGAAAAATAATTATTTTTAAAAAATATATAATTTATTCCTCCTAGTTAATATTATATAATTTATTTGCATAACATGCTTAGACTCCATTTTGTTGTATTATATTGCTTAGACTCCATTTTGTTGTATTATATTGCTTATTAGGGGTTAGTGTAGTTCATTATTTTCTTTTTTCCTATTTTTGTAATCATGAGTCATGCTTGCTTGAAACTTGGTAGAACATGCTAAATTGTATAGAGCAATTTAGTAGATCCGATTATTTTGGTCACTTGTATCATTGGACTTCTTATTAGTTTTACTTAGATTTCAAAATTTTATATTGATTGAATATTATTGTTGATGAGAATAATTTGATTGGATCTTTATAAAGATTGATTCTTTCTAGGATTGAAAAATAAAAAGAATTAGTATGGTTTGATTTGTATGCTTGCATGCTTCCGGGGATTATCGAACATGATATATGGTTAATAATGAGATTTAACTTTAGACTTCTGATGGTTTGTGTGAAAAATTGGAAGGCAAAAAATCACAAAGTAGATGCCTTTATAAAAACTCCTATTTCACCTACCGAGACATGTGCGCTGTCCCTCACCTTTGTAAATGAACGACCTGTGTAATGTCATTCTCTGCCTCCATGGAGCCCATTCCACTCGCAAGTTTGGCGAAAGGAAAAGAGTTCAACAATATTACCCCTTACTCAGATGCAGATATTTTGAGAGCCCAGAGGAAAATGATTCTCTTCAGCTCCGGCTATATCCGGATGCAAGTAAAAGACCAACAAAGAAGTTTTATCTATTTATGCTATTGTTAATAAGCAAAAGGTTATACTTGAACAGATACATAATAATATCCATCTTTTGTAGGCTGCTGTTGAATTAATATAATTTTTAGATGATATTTTGGATGGTAAAGGGAAAAAAAAGATTATCATACTTTTTATTTTCGAATTTTCAGGTACTAAATGTAATATGAAGGTCCATATCGATATATATTTAATTTTATAATAATTATATATTAGATAATTTTGGATATATATATAGAATGAAAAAAATTAAATAAAATTTTTCAACTAGCATTTTGGACAAGATTCTCAATTGTTGCGAATGTTATCCAAGTAGACCCCGGCTATAGTATATATAAACCAGGAGGCATCGTAACACAAGTTCATTTAAACATTCTAGAAATTGATCGCAATATATATGATAAAATTCATGATACTATGAAAAGATCTGATAAATATAGAAGTTTAATATGGCGAGGATTTTAAGATTTTAATAGAAGAGTATAGGATATATTTCATATATATATATATATATATATATATATATATATATATATATATATATATATATAGTTCCCATCCACCTCTCTTTTAATTTATTTTTTCTCTCTTTCTTTGATCTTCTTGCATGGTCCTGTCACACAGCACTTGGGTTATTAGTATAATTACATAGCACCAGTTGCCAACTATTGCAGAAAAGTTTGCTCATCCCTTTCTAATTACTGTGAAAGCTTCACTAAATGGTGCTTTACAAGCCACCGTCCTACCTTGGAGGAACCCAATGACCCGCTTTGCTGCTCATGATAAGAACGTTGCTCAAATTTTAGGTCCATTTATTGGTGTTTTGTGAATATATATATATTATTATGATAAACCGGTCCAAAGAGATAATTGTCGATCCAAAGATTTAATTAATCCATTCAGGTCGGTCGACTAGATGGATTGATATGACGGTACTTTCGGAACCCGACGAAAAAATGGATCAACACTACCTTTCAACCAATAGTGACATACGACTTGCAATCAACCTTCAGCCCACTCCGAAGAGAATAGCAGATTTATGGTCGGCCCACTCCGAAGAGAGTGGCCGATCTATAATCGATATACTCCGAAGGGAGTGGCCGAACTATAGTCAATATGCTTCGAGGCGAATAGCTGATCTTTAGTTAGCCTACTCCGAAGAGAGTGGCTGATCTACTTCGAGCTAAGGCCCTTCAAGAATGAGCCTGGTTGTTATAACCAACCAAATATATAACTAATAGCCGTAGCATCAGTAAACTAACTATCAATAGTAACTATAATCAGCTGAGGGGAAGTTGCATTAACTAACTTCCCTAACCAAAATCAAGAAGGCTTACCTACTTTCAGTTATGGCAATGCCTATAAAAAGGAGTAAGAGGGGACCCCCAAGGGAGGCAAGTCCGAGCCGGCCTAAGACTAGCTTGTATTATGCCAAATTGACTTTTCTCTTTTTCCATCTTCTTTTCTTTGAGCTCTCCATTCTGTGGCCTGGACTCTACTGACTTAGGCATCGAAGTGTCCCCCACTGGAGAAATTCCGGTCAGGGGTTTGTTTTGTAGGAACTAAAGGAGCTGAGCCGCCGATCCAGGCACTCCGTTTGGTCTGTGAGGATCAGCCTCAACAGATTAGCACGCCAGGAAGGAGCAGATTTTGATTATGAATTTCATTTCCTTTTGGAAAGGAGAGCCATCAGGAAAAGACAAGATGGTGAAAGGGAAAGCCTAGAACATCTCGGTGAGCAGGGAACTTCTTATTTCCCAAAGGAACAGCCTCCCGATGGAAAACAATATGGCACCTCCTGCATTAATTATGGGACAACAATAGTTAGAAGCCCTCATGAATTAAATGGACGCACTGACAACCATAGTACATAATTTCCAAAAAATGGCCCTCTAAGGACAACACCCACCAGTAGCCTCCAGATAACCATTTGTCCAGGAGGAAAGAAAACCGATGGCAAGAATTCACTCAACGATCCTCTCGGGATCAGCAATCTTTCGAGCCCCAAAATTCTCGATACCATAGGCATGCAGAAAGCCAACCCGACAGGAAGAGAACTAGAAGATCTTCCTCAGCTTCGTCTGGAGATTCCACTTCAGGAAATACCATGCGAAAGGGAATACATAATGACTATGAAGAAAAATTCAAGATGCTGAAATTACAGATTGTAAGACTCAATGACCAGCGAAGAAATGATAAAATTGTGGCATATGACTCATGGCCTCCTTTCCCCCAAAGTATAATGGAGGAAGTCATTCCCCACCATTTCAAGGTTCCCTAATTGGAACCATATGATGGTACTACCGGTCCTTTAGATTACCTGGAAAGCTTCAAGGCACACATGACGATACAGGGAGCTTCTGACGCCCTACACTACCTCGCCTTTCCTGCCACTCCGAAGAAAGCAGCTTGGATGTGGTATTCGAGCATCCATCCAAGTACTATTCATTCTTTTAACGAGCTGGAGAAGTTGTTTGTATCACATTTTAGGACTTGTTAAAGGATGCCCCACAATTCGGACAGCCTCTTCCTCCTGCAGTAGAATGAAGGAGAGAGCCTAAGAGACTACATCGCCAGATTTAACTCTGCCACTCTTGAGATCTCTGATCTCAATGAACATGTAGCTATGTCTGCTATGAAAAAGGGCCTTCGATCATCCAGGTTTACTTTCTTCCTGGACAAAAAGTTTCCTACGAGCTATGCCAAACTATTGGTAAGAGCTCAAAAATACGCGATGACCGAAGAGAAACCGATGAGTCAGCATCTGATCGAAGGGAGGTCAGCCTCCAAGAAAAAGAGCGGCAAAGGATCAATTCCACCTGGACCCCTTGGCAACAATGCACCGGCTCAATGGTGCAGCCCCAAACCAAAGCAACTGGGCAGCAGATTCGACTCATATACTCCTCTCTCTCTCCCACTGGAGAAAATCTTGATGGAGATAGAGAAGGAGAGTTACCTGTAAAGGCCGCATCCCATGAAGACACCTTCTTGCATCAAGGAACAAAAGGCCGCATCCCATGAAGGCACCTCTTGCATCAAGGAACAAAAACAAATATTGTCGATTCTACTGAGACCATGGCCATGATACTGAAGAATGCATCCAACTCAAGGATACAATAGAAGATTTGATAAAGCAGGGATACCTGAAAAAGTATGTCAGCAACCAAGAAACCCAGACCAAAGGCTCCGCCCCCAAGAGAATTGTGGAAGAAGCATAACTACCTAACCAAAGACCAACTGATGGAAGGGTAGGCATGCTGCATCGTCGGATCGATTGGAGAAGCAGAGCCGAAGAAGGTGCTCCCAAAAGATACAGAAGCACCAATGTCATATGCTTTTCGGATGATGATCTGCAAGGAATCCAGACTCCTCATGTTGATCCTGTTATAGTTTTGGCTATTATAGCCAATTATGATGTAAGAAGGATTCTGGTAGATAATTAAAGTTTCATGGAGGTCTTGCTCTGCGATGCTTTTCTCATAATGAATTTATTTAAAAATAAATTGTGGAGATCTCCCATACCTTTGACAGGGTTTGGAGGTAACCAAATCAGAGTGGAAGGAGAAATAGTATTGCCTGTAACCCTCGGCACGGAACCATTTCGAAAAACACTCCCCATTAACTTTATGGTCGTACAAATGCCATCAGCATACAATGCTATCTTGGGGCGACCCACTTTGAACAAGTTCCATGCCATAGTATCAACCTACCACCTTTAGGTACGATTCTCTACTAGAAACAGAATCGAAGAAATAAGAGATCAAAGAATCGCCTGATAATGTTTAATGATACAAGACAGACAGTCAGCAGACCATATGACTCTGGAGCAATTGGATCTGAGAGATCGGATGGAGGACTGCGGAGAACCTGTGGAGAAGACTATATCCATACCATTGGCAGAGGATGACCTAACGAAAGTTGTATAGATCGGAAGTCTGCTCGATGAAGAAACGAAGGCAAGGCTGACCAACTTCCTACAGAGTAATGCCGATGTCTTCACCTAGTCGGCTTTTGACATGCCTGGAATCCCGGTCGAAGTCATCACCCACCGATTGGAAGTCACCCCATATCACAAGCCCCTCCGGTAGAAGAAAAGAAACTTCACTTCAGAAAGAGAAAGGTGATCGATGAGGAGGTGAACACACTTCTCAATGCGGGATTCATTAAAGAAGTCCATTATCCCAACTGGTTGGCTAATGTTGTAATGGTGAAGAAAGCTAATTGCAAATGGAGAATCTGCATTGAATACACTGATATCAATAAGGCTTGTCCAAATGATAGCTTTCCTCTGCCAAAAATTGACCAGCTGGTTGACGCCACTGCTAGTCACCAGCTATTGAGCTTTATGGATGCTTTCTTCGGATACAATCAGATATGGATGGACCCTGACGACGAGGAGAAGATGGCATTCATGATAGAGAAAGGCCTCTATTGTTACAAGGTAATGCCATTCGGCCTGAAAAGCACCGGGGCAACCTTCCAAAGGCTGATCAATAAGGTATTTGAAAAGCAACTTGGAAGAAACACGAAAGCGTATGTTGACGATATGATCATAAAGAGCCTTCAAAAAGCCAACCACATTAAATATTTAGAAGAATTCCTTGATGCCCTGCAATGTCATCGGATGAAACTAAATCCAATTAAATGCACCTTTGGAGTGACATCGAGAAAACTCCTAGGGTTCCTTGTCATCAAACGAGGGATAGAAGCCAATCTGAAAAAGATCCAAGCTATCCGACATATGAGACATTCTTCCAGCAAGAAAGAAGTGCAACAACTGATTGGGAGAATTACTTCTCTAAACCGATTCATTTCCTGGTCGGCCGAAAGATGTCTCTCCTTCTTCAAAGCCCTCCACCAAACAAGAAGTCTCGAGTGGTCAGAAGACTGTGGACTCACCTTTGAAGAACTTAAGAGGTATTTGTGAAGTCCCCCCTTACACTCAAAATCTCAAGAGGGTGAAACTCTCTACTTATACCTTTCTACTTTGGATGAGACCGTCAGCTCAGTACTTGTCAGAAAAGGAGTAGACAACCTACAGAAGCTGATATACTATACTAGCAAGGTGTTATACAAAGCCAAAATGAGGTATCCCAGAGTACAAAAACTCATATATTCATTGATGATTATGGCAAAATGCTTACGACCGTACTTTCAATCCCATGCCATTGTGGTCTTGACAGACCAACCCTTGAAGCCATCCTTCGATGTCCTGATACTTCAGGAAAGATAGCCAAATGGGCCATCAAGTTAGGTGAATTTGACATCGCATTCTAACCCAGATCAGCAATGAAGGCACAAGTATTAGCCAACTTCCTTGCTGAATGTACATGGAACCAGGAAAGTGGTCGACAGGAGATTGAAAATAGAGAAATGACCAAAGAGAATTCAAAGTCTGCGTGGAAACTCCATGAAGACAAAGCATCTAACTTTACCGGTTGTGGAGCCGGACTTATTTTAGCTGATCCTAATGGGCAGACCAAAGAATACACCCTTCATTTTTCCTTTCAAGCTTCGAATAACCAAGCAAAATATAAAGCCCTCTTGGCAGGACTCAGAATTACCAAAAAACTGGGGATTCGGAAGATCAAAGTCTTCTCAGATTCTTAACTAGTGGTGAACCAAGTGAAAGGTGAGTTCGAAGCTCGAGACTCTGTCATGATCAAGTACTTAGAAAAGGTATGAGATCTACTGTCCTAACTAGAATTTTTCAAAATAGCCCATGTGCTGCGAACCGAGAATTCTTGGGCTGATGCCCTTTCTCGACTCGCAACCACTGCTTTAGACTCCCTTGGTTGGACTTACATAGAGTACCTGGAAGATCCTAGCATATTAGAGAAGACTTCGAAGGTACAACAAATAAAGCACGAGCCTTATTTTTAAGTTCCTGAGAGATGGTGTACTACCTAAAGACAAAGTCGATGCCAAACAAGTCTGATGGATGGCCTCCTAGTATGTTATCCTAGATGGAGCATTATACAAAAGGTCCTTCACACAACCCTTACTAAAATGCTTAGGATCGTCGGATGCTAACTCACCCTAAGAGAAGTGCATGAGGGCATATATGGAGACCATCTAGGGAGCAGGTCCCTAGCCTACAAAGTAATCCATCAGGGTTATTATTGGCTGACCATCCAAAAAGATGTAGCTGACTATGTCTAAAGATGTGACCAGTGTCAAAGATACTTTAACATCCAGAGATGCCCTGCAAGTCAGATGACTTAGTTAATATCCCCGTAGCCTTTCATCCAATGGGAAATGGATATTCTCAGCCCATTCTCTTCGACCTTTGGACAACCAAAGTTTCTTATCGTAATCATCGACTATTTCACTAAGTAGGTCGAAGCCGAACCCATTGCTCATATAACTGAAGGGAAGGTCGAAATCTTTGTAAGGAACTCCATTATCTTCTGCTTCAGAATCCCTCATGCCATAATCACAGATAACAGAAGGCAGTTCGATAATCGTAAGTTCAAAGACTTCTGTGCCTAATATCATATCCTCCATAAGCTAACCTTCATCGGCCATCCTCAATCTAATGAAGAAGTCAAAGTAACCAACAAGATAATCCTCCATGGTCTAAAGACTAGGTTGAATGATGCCAAGGGGCTCTGGGCTGAAGAACTAAACTCAGTCCATTGGGTATACTAGATGACCCCTAGGATGGCTATGGGAGAATTCCCGTTTAACTTGGCCTACGACATTGAAGCAGTCCTCCTTACATAAGTCACTTTGCAATCCCTAAGGATTGACCACTTTATAGAGCTAGAAAACTCGAAGCACCGTAGAGCATACCTAGATCTACTTCAGGGCACCAGGCTCCAAGCACAAATAAAGATGGTAGCATACCGGTAAAAGATTGCCAAATACTACAACTCCAGGATGAAGGCACGAACCTTCCGACCCAAAGACTTGGTATTACGAAGGTCCAAAGAATCCAGGCTGACGAAACAAGATAAACTCTCTCCTAATTGGGAGGGACCTTATCGAATCAAGGAAGTTGTATGCCTTGGAGCTTATCAGCTCAAAACTTTGGATGGTTCCCTATTACCTCGGCCTTGGAATGTAGAAAACCTTCGCAAATACTATCTGATATGGTAAGAGCGATGACGTGGAACTCATGTCAGATCCGATTGAGCGACATGGCAGACGAAGCTGCCGCAAGGGATGCCTCTGCCCGGACTCCTTCGCCCGGCCGCGCTCCCTTCGGGTCGAGATGCCAAGGCCGAAGTTGAGCTTCACCCTCCTTCGCCCAGCCATGCTCCCTTTGGGTCAAGACGCCGAGGCCGAAGTTGAGCTCCGCCCTCCTTTGCCCGGCCGCGCTCCCTCCACATCGAGATACCGAGGCCGAAGTCGAGCTCCGCCCTTCTTCGCCCGGCCGCGTCCCTCCGGGTCTAGACGTCGATGCCGAGATCCACCCTCCTTCGCCCGGCTGCACTCCCTCCGGGTCAAGACACCGAGGTCGAAGTCGAGCTCTGCCCTCCTTTGCCCGACCGCGCTCCCTCCGGGTCGAGATGCCGAGGCCGAAGTCGAGCTCCGCCTCTCCAGATCAGCTCCACCTCGGATGAGGAGATATGCTACTAAACAAGGTTGCCACTCTCCCAGGATGGTGGCTCGGTGCCCAAGGACTGCGAGAGGATGCCTATCGGCTCGCAATAATGGTTCTAGTCATTACTTACATCGAAATGGGAAGAGACCCCCGATCGATGCCCTGCATTCCTCACCAACCATCTACACCCTCCAAAAGAGGAAGTCAACCAGCATATCCAGATCCAGGAGGCGGCGGCCCGTAGGCCGAGGCCCTGCCATGTTTCTGGAAGTATAGTGACCAAAAGGAATGTCAACGCATGCGGTACCATTTCCTTTCATAAATGGGGAAAGGCACCCCGCACACGGCACTAGGCAATGCCTCACGCACCAGCAAACAGTGTGAGGATTCCAAGGCAAGTACCTGGCAGTCCCCCGATAGCATAAAAGAACTTTTCATGGTTCTAGAAAAAAGGTGAGCAAGGAAAAAGCGCAGTGGAGCAAAGGGAAAGCGGGCCAGGCACACAGGAGAGCATAAAAAATTATTCTGAGAATTCCAGGCCACTGGAGACCTGTGGAAAAGGTCTTGACAGGCACAGCCACTTCCGCTCCAACTCTCCTCAGTCGGCACCTCCCTTGCTCCACGTTCAACTTCACCACACACTTTCAGTTCATTATATTCTCCTTCAAGCATGGAGTCCACCCGTGGGGCTCGACCGGGAGGATCTGTTCTTCTAGGTCATCACTGACTTGAGCATCGGAGTACCCCCACCGGGATTACCGACCCAGGTCTTTAACCCTATTTTGCAAGTCCGGGCATCTGAGCAGGATCTGAGGCAATGAGGGTCGCGGTGCGGGGCCATTTATAGCTGCAGGCCATGACGATCTCAGCGGCAACAGATTAGCGCACCAGGTAGGGGACTAGGTAGGATGCATTTTGATCCAACCCAGTCCCCCTGCAAGTAGCTCACCGAGAGGATGGTGATGACATGAGCGAGAAAAGTCTCCACCAGCCATGCTGGAGATCCCCCTTCCTATGGGGACCTGCACAACCGGGAAGGGAAGCTCCCCGCTCTAGCTCAACCACCTCTGGCGGACACTCAGTTGGCTGCACTCACCCAGCAAATGCAGGTTCTGACTAGGCGGTGCACCAGCTCCAGCACTTGCACCGATCCTTGGCTACCCACCTGCAGACTAGGACTCTCGTGGCCCATGCCGTAGCACCTCGCGACAGCTTGCATTCCTTCCAAGGAAGGCCTTCGTAGCCACGGGCCACCATTGACCACAGGGGTAATCACCGGACCCCGGCGAAGAGACAACGGGTTGGGTTTGTTGATCAGGAGAGCCGGTCCCCGACCCTCGAGCAGGTAACAGCTAGAGCCCGTCGAGGTCGAAAAGGGAAGATTCTCCATCGTGACGCCCCTCACATGTCACCTTCTCCACTCCAGTCAGCCTTTGTGAAGGGTTCAACTAATGAGGCCATCAGGCGCATGGTAGAGAAGTGCCTGGAAGAACAGGAGTGCAAGCTGGTGGAGCTATCCCACCAGTTTGCGAATCTGCAAGGCTCCATCGACGAGCCAGCGGGCTACGACGCCCGTCCCTCTTTCTCCTGAGAAGTCCAAGAGGAACCAGTTTTGAGCCAGTTCCGGATGCCATAGGTGGATCCTTACGACGAGACCGCCGATCTGCTAGATCATCTTGAGAGCTAAAAAGCCCTCATGAGAGTTCAGGACAAGATCGATGCTCTCCTCTGCATTACCTTTCTTGCCATTCTTTGAAAGGCAGCTCGGGTATGGTTTACCTGACTCGAGCCAGAGAGCATCAGCTACTTCGCTCAGCTGGAGTGAAAGTTTGGGGCTTACTTAGATGCCTACCGGAAGGTGCCACGAGAGGCCGACAACCTCTTCTCCATCAGGCAGCTGGACCATGAGCTCCTACGGGACTACGTGGCCCATTTCAAAATTGCCATACTGGAGATTTACAATCTTGATGAGCCAGTCGCTATACTGGCACCGAAGAGAGGGCTCAGGATTTCATGCTTGACCTGCTCTCTCGATAAGAAACCCTCTAAAACTTACTCTGAGCTCCTCCTCCAACTCCAGAAGTACATCCGCGCCGAGGAGGCGGATCGCACAAGGAGGGAGCTGGATGAAAGGGCTCTGAAGAAGCCAGCCCCCGAGGAGACCTCCAGGGCATGGAAGCCCGGACCAGTCGCACTGAACTTCCACCAAAAGCCGAAGCCGAGAAGAGACCCATCCCGGAAGAGAGTTACACTCCTCTCCTCATCCCAAGGGTGAAAATCCTTATGGAGATCGAGGGTGAGCGCTATCTGAAGCGCCCACCTCCACTGAGGCCATCCACTGGTCGCGATAGGACAAAGTACTACCAATTCCACCTCGACCATGGCCACGACATTGAGGACTGTCGGCACCTAAAGAAGGAGATCGAAGAACTCATCAAGAGGGGCTACCTCGGAAGGTTCATGGGGAGCAGACCCCCTACAGAACCTCAGGTGCTCTCTGCTTTACCTCCAGTCCCTGCAGTCGATAATCATCCTACCAAGCAGCCGGTGGGGATGATATGCTGGGAAGTCGAGCACGCTTCCAAGAAGGCCCGGGGTGGGGAAAATTTTGTTAATATACTTCCATTTATGAGGGAAGGGGGAGTTGAAAATAAAAATGTAAACAATGATGCCATGGCCGTCGAGATGACGATCGCGAAGCATCCTGTAAAATGTATCATGATTGATAGTTGAAGCTCCACCGATGTGCTTTTTTATGATGCTTTCTTCAGGATGAACATATCCTCTGTTCAGCTCAGACCTGTGCATACACCCCTCGTCGGTTTCATAGGTGACTCTGTAGGACTCGAGGGGGAGATCACTCTCCCTGTTACTGCCGGGATCCCATCTTGACAAAGTACCGTAATGATGAATTTCACAGTTGTGAGGCTTCCCTTAGCCTACAACATGATCCTTGGCCGACCCAGGCTCAACCTGTTCGACGCGGTCATTTCCACAAAGTGATTGTTGGTGCAGTTTCCAACCCCCTATGGTGTTGGGGAGATGAGGGGGGCACCTTAGCCAATTCAACATTGCCTCCAAACCATCCCCGAGGCCAAGGCTGCCGAGGACAACCCCAACACAGACAACCTCGACCAATGGGTGCAGGACCCCAATGGTGGCCCGATCGAGCACCTGCTATCATATCCTCTCGGAACTAACCTGGCGAAGATGGTGCAAATTGGGGTGCAGCTGCAAGATGATAAGCGAGCCTACCTGTTGGAGTTTCTCCAGGCGAACACCAACGTGTTCGCTTGGACGACGGCCGATATGCCTGGAATCCCACTGTAGATCATCACTCATAAGTTGAGCATCGACCCAAAGTACTGCCATATGTGGTAGAAAAAAAGGAGTTTCACACCAGAGAGGCAGAGGGCGATTAACGAGGAGGTGGACAAACTCCTCTCAGCCGGTTTCGTTCGGGAAGTGCAATACCCAAGCTGGCTGGCAAATATGGTTATGGTGAAGAAGAATAACGGGAAGTGAAGGATTTGTGTGGACTACACCGACCTCAACCGAGCCTGTCCAAAGGATAGCTTCCCTTTGCTAAAGATCAATCAGTTAGTGGATGCCATCTCGGGGCACCATTTGCTCTCCTTTATGGATGCATTCTTTGGGTACAACCAGATCCGGATGCATCCGGAGGACGAGGAGCACACTACCTTCATCACCGATCGAGGGACATACTGCTATCGGATGATGCCGTTCGGCTTAAAGAATGCTGGTGCCACGTATCAGCGGCTGGTTAATCGGGTCTTCAAGAACCAGATTGGTAGAAACATGCAAGTCTATGTGGATAGCATGCTCGTTATGAGCAAGCCGAGGTCAGACCATGTTACCGACCTCGTAGAAGCCTTCCACAACCTCTAAGAGCACAAGATGAAACTGAACCTAGCAAAGTGTGCTTTCGGTGTAGCAATAGGAAAATTCCTTGGCTTCATGGTGACCCAAAGAGGAATCGAGGCAAACCCAGAGAAGGTCCAAGAGATCATCGATATGGAGCATCCGACCTCAAAAAAATAGGTGCAACGACAAATGGGTCAGATCGCCGCACTGAGCTAGTTCATCTCGAGGTCGGCAGATCGATGCCTTCCTTTTTCTAAGGTGCTGCGAAAGTTGAACGACTTCACCTGGACGGACGAGTGCAAGTCGGCCTTCAAGGAGCTTAAAGACTTCTTGGCGTCACCACCACTGCTCTCCAGGCCAGAGACAGGAGAGGATCTCCTGCTGTACCTGGCAGTCACTACTGGGGCCATCAGTTCGGTCCTCGTTCGTATGAATCAGGACGGATGCTAGAAACTGATATACTATACCAGCAAGATCCTCTGAGATGCCCAGATCAGGTACACCCGACCCAAAAAACTCATTTTTGCTCTTATCATATCTGCTCAGCATCTCTGGCCGTACTTCCAAGCACATCCAATCATGGTCTTGACAGACCAGCCCCTGAGGACCGTGCTCAGTCATCCTGACACATCTGGATGCTTGGCCAAATGGGCACTGAAGCTCAATGAGTTCGACATCGCATACCGACCAAGGTCATCTTTGAAGGCCCAGGTGCTGGCCGACTTCCTTGTCGAGTGCACAAGACTCACCGAAGAGCCAGAGCAGATGATACCAGAGCACCAAGAGGGACCCGATGCCGAGGAAGAGTCCTGGATCCTCCACGTCGACGGTGCATCCAATGCTGGAGAAAGTGGAGCAGGCCTCATCCTCACAAACGATGATGGAGTTATAGCTGAATGCGCACTCCGCTTCAAGTTCGCCGCAACAAATAACCAAGCGGAGTATGAGACACTCCTCGCGGGCCTCGGGATCTCCCACGAGCGAGGCGTCAAAGCTTGAAGGTCTTCATCGACTCCTAACTTGTGGCCGGACAAGTCTCCAGAGAGTATGAAGCCAGGGATCCCCAGATGATGAAGTACCTGGAGTAGGTCCGCTTAAGCATGATAGGTTTTCGATGCTTCAACATCTCTCACATCCCCCGAGGTGAGAATGCTCATGATGATATACTGTCAAGACTTGCAACCTTGCCGGACTCATCATTAGGGCGCGCCCACATCGAGTACCTAAAAAATCCAAGCAACGAAGCTCTCGTAGAGGTGCAGCAAGTTACCCCAGAGTCGAGCTGGATGGATAGGTATGTTAGGTACATCACCAATGGCACCCTGTTGGAAGACCGAGCAGAGGCCAGCCTTATCAAGAAAAAGGCCTCGCGGTTTGTCCTCATGGAAGGACAACTCTACCGCCAATCTTACTCTTATCCGCTTCTGAAATGCTTGAGACCTTCAGAGGAAACCTTCATGCTCCAAGAGATACATGAAGGCCTTTGCGGGAACCATGTCAGGAGGAGGACTCTTGCATACAAGGCCCTCCGTCAATAGTACTACTGGGAGACCATGAAGGAGGATGCTGCTGACTTTGTGAAGAGGTGTGATCGGTGCTAGTGCCATGCCCACATACAGCATCAACCAGTGGTGCCACTCTCCCAACTCTCCATTCCATGGTGATGGGAATTCTCCCAGGGTGCCAGGGATCATGCAGCATGCGGAATTGCCTTTCAAAACAAAATTTCATAGCATGTATAGAAAATCCTAATTTCCAGGAACCCCTTGTACAATATCAACTAATAAATCATAAAATAGAGTCAAGAAAAATACCTGGATCACTGAAACCCAACTTTTCCACAAGGTTCACAAGCGCAAACCCTCCAACGGTGATCCACATGAAACTCGGCCAAGGAAGAACTCCTTCTTCAAGTTGCTTAGAGAAGTTGAACTCTTTCGGTAGCCTTTGGTCTATTGACCACTATAGGACACTCTGTCCTACTGAAGGGCACTTAAGACACTGTCTTAAACCACTTTAAGTTCTAGGACTACCCTCCACTAGGACCCTATAGGCTTATGTCCTAAAACCAAGCCTTGTCCTAGTGTAGAATAACTTGTCTTGACAAGATAAGTTTTGTCCTAAAACAAAAAGGGAGGGAGAAAGTGGAAAACTCTCAGACAGACTCTCGAAAAAATAAAAACACTGATCTCAGAAGATCGAAGAAGAAAAAGTAGTAGTGTTGCTCATTTCACCATACCCCCTATTTATAATCGGGGCATGAAATGCATCCCAATAACACTTATCAGATATGAAACATCATATCTGATAAGACTCTTCGGGAATGGAGAGTCATATCAATGTTCTTTCACTAACCAGATCAATCCCCATCGTGCCATGTATCAAATATCAGTTTCTGAGATAGGGAGACGCCTCTTCTAATCCGAAGTAATGTGAGGCTTGAAGAGTTTCAGAGGTAGAAGGACTCTGCCCTCTGTTGTGCACGCATATATGAAGAGGCACGACTCTTCATATGCGTGCCACCTTTTCACTCTTCTTCAAACCGTCCCATTCAAACTTTAAACCGATCTTTTGACTTGTCAAGGCATGGGGATTGAGCTAAGAGGTGCCTTCCTAATGAAGCTCCCAGAGTCTCATTTGCAAAAGGACTCTCAGTCCATCTGTGCGCCATACTTTCTCCCGGGTGCGCCAAAGGGCGCCAATAGTCCTTCCCTTTCCATTTAGTCCACCCAAAGCATCAAATTGACTTGGTCAAACATATGCAATATTGGTGTCATTAGAAAGGGCATCAAATAAATTTTCTGACCATATCTTTTATTTTCATATCAGAGGTCTGTAGGCCCTTCTGTGCCCTTTTGAAGTTAAGGTATCATTTAGGTACCAAGAGTCCCATGCCATTTGGACTCTTCATATATGGCGCCTGAAATGCCCTTAAGTTCAAATTAAAATCGGATCAAGCTCTGATTTGGCTAGCCCCGCTTAGGACTCAACCTAATTTAGGTTTCTCATAATTAGGTTAGCCCAATTAGCAAGCAACCAAATCCAATCCAATTGGGTTAGGAATTAAGTTAGCCTACATATGCTACTATGCAATCTGGCTAACCAATTAAGATCCTATGACCCTAATTAAATCATGAATGACATCCTTGGACAAGTCTCTATTGTGTGTGACCCATTGGGTTCCACATCTAGCCAGCAGTAGGTTTAGGTTTGAGCCGATTCGATCCAATCGAACCCGATTGACCTAATTAGGTCAAATTGGCTCACCTAATTGTCCAATTCGAATCACACATCGAATTGACTCATGAAACCAAACCAATTGGTTCATGAAAACATACAAGACAAGATTGATGTCTTGCAACATGTCATGCCTACCTGGAAGATGAGAAATTTGGTGGAAAATATCAAAATACCCTTAGTAGAAAGTTACCATGCAATTCAATCTTTCGATCTTCCATTATCTCGATTAAGTTATAAGTATGGATATATGTCAAACCCTAACAATTAATCATTCGAATCTCAGCTCGATCATGAGGACTCAACTGATGACTGATTAGATTCACTAATCTCATCCTGCTTTGATCAAAGGCTCCTTGAGTCTCTCATCGAAGAGATTGCATGGGATAACAATTTCTCTTACCAGGAATGATCGATTCCTTGTTGGTCCATTCACATCCTTCGTACACCTTCCACCATACCCAGAACATCCCGTATATGCCACAATGGCATGAATAAGTATGAACCAAAATATGGCTTAGCATGCACAAGGAACCATGGTGACCTCAGGTCTAAAGATCACATGCACAACTTCTACTCTATGATCTATCTTTTGACAAGTAGTAAGACTTCCATAAGATAGTCCCCGTGCAGATCAGTCCAGTGTACTCATATCCTGATGAGCACCCTTATCTTTATATTAGTGTCTCTACACAAGTGGTTGTGAGATCAACCACCCTCATCAACTGAGCATACATAGGATAAGCTAGTCTTTCTGGATTCATCGATCCTCGAATTGATGGTCCAATGAGTAGGAACATTCTAGATTAGGATTTATAAGAATTTGGTTTCACTGTTATGAACTCCATCATAACCCTAATTCCATTGTCTTAATTTATGGGATTCATCATAATCAATAAGAAAATATGACACAGCAGTATATGATGAATCAAATGCCTTTATTAATATGAAATTATGTCATACATGAGCTGGAAGTTTACAAAAAGGTCCTCATAATGATTGGCTCTTAGGGTACTTTTCTATCAAACTCTCACTTGCACTAAAGCCAATCGCCCTTATATTTTATGCCCATACAATCTAAGTGACGATTTAACTGCTGCTTGGCTAAAGCTTTAGTGAATGGGTCTGCTATATTGTTCTTTGTAACTCGTTCAATGATGACATCTTGTCTTTCAATAATCTCTCAAACGAGGTGGAACCATCTTAGGATGTGCTTGGACTTGTGATGAGACCTCGGTTCCTTAGCTTGTGCAACAGCCCCAGTATTATCACAGTATAATGGCACTGGCTGTTGTACATCTGGAGCCACGCCCAATTCCATGATGAATTTCTTCATCCAGACAGCTTCCTTCACGGCTTCACTAGCAGCTATGTACTTTGCCTTAGTGATGAGTCAACTACTATTGGCTGCTTTGTACTCTTCCAACTTACTGCACCACCATTCAGGATGAAGACATACCCTGATATGGATTTGCTATCATCTGGATCTGATTGAAAACTAGAATATGTATAACTTTCTAGTTTCAACTCAAATCCACCATATACTAGAAAAATATCTTTAGTCATTCTCAAGTACTTAAGAATATTTTTCACAGCTCTCCAATGATCCTCTCCAGGATCTGCCTAAATCCTGCTTACTATGCCTAAGGCATATGCAACATCAGGTCTGGTACATAACATGGCATACATTATCGATCCTACAGCCGAAGCATAAGGAATCATAGCCATCCTCTCTCTTTTTTCTGATGTCTTATGATGCAGAACAAAGAACAAAGAAGCGTATGCGGAAGTAAAATTAAGATTAATTCTTTTTTTTTTATATTTCAGAAATTGGCTTTGACTCAAAGTAAAGTTAAACTAAGTTGATGGAAACTAGGTAAGGATTGAAAGCACAATTTAGAAGAAGCTAAGTTATCAGAGTAGTTCAGAAGTAACGGATCGCTGGGGGTTGAGAAACTCCCAAACCTAGGGTTTTGCTCTGAACTTTCAACAGGACAGAAATAAAGAGAAGAGACGGTTTACCAACCAGACAGTGATCTTCACAGAATTTGGGTGGAAGAACTCTCTCGAGCAGATTGTTGGATCCTCGGAGTCGGCAATCTTCGCAATGGATCCTCCAATACTGGTCTCGTGGCTGGGTCAGCTTCTCCTGGACTCAAGATCTGGGAAGAAGAAAAACAAGTGATGGATTCAGAGACTCGGGGAAGGATTTACCGGTTCGAAGAACTTGAAGGCTGATGTCGCTGAGATCCGGATTCTCTTGAAGGCTGATTCGACTCCCTCTGGAAAGAGCTTTGGATCTGAAGTATCCGGACTGTAGCTGGATGCTGGTGGTCGGCCTGGACTTGGAGAGAATGGCCATGAGAGGTGGGATATGCTAGGGCTTGGTGGAAAGAGAAGGGTGATGGGCGGCTAGGGTTTGGGAGTGAAGTGGCTAACCTAGGGTTGGGGTTTTGGAGATCTCACACCTCCTCAAGGTTCCTGGGGAACCCAGATTTACTCCCTCATGGAGCTCAACACCAGGATGCAAGTGCGGAATGGTGCGGGCACCAGACTCAGAAGAAGACTTCAGGGCTCCATCTGGACCTCTGATTGACATTGCCCGAAGAATTAGGATTTTCTGGTTTTGTAATAAGGGTTGACTTGGTCAACTCAATTTTAGTTTGAGTCTGTATTTCCCTACAATTTAAATTTTGTTGAGTCATGTTGACTCAATACAAGTCCTAGTAGTGGTCTAGGTCTTCTCCAAGGTGCCACATTTTCTCCCAGGACCAAGCAAGTGGGCGCCACACTCCCAACCACACGCCAGAGTCCAGGAGGCGCCACATCTCCATCCAGTGTGCCTTGGTCCCCACACCACAAGAAAGCAGGTCCCTTCTTTCATGCGCCACTTGGGGGAGAAATCCATTAAGATACCTCAATCCAAGGAGGAGCCAACTTCTTTCCAGATAAACCCAAGCCAGGATGGCAAGAATTTTTCTTGAAGAGAGGATCAAGGAGGTGCCCCACAATGTTCCATAAAAACCCAAGTTATAAAAGGGAAGAGAGCATGTCTTGGGGAGAAAATCAAGGAGGCACCCAAAAGTTTCCTAAAGTGCCAAAGCCATGAAAGGAAGAAGCCTAAACTTGTGGAGCAAGACTAGGAGGTGTCCAAAAGAGCCAAACCATGAAGGAAAAATCCTTGATTCATGGAGAGATACTAGGAGACACCCCCACTACCTGCCAAAAATGTCCAAAACAAATATGGGAAGGGCCTTGACTTAGGGAGGAAGAAAAGGAGGAGTCCAAAAGAGTTGATCCATGGAAGGAAAGAAATCCTCTCTTGAAGACCCAAGCAAGGAGGCGCCATCTACCTGCCTTTTATAACCCAAATCAAATTTTTTTGGTACCTTGGCCGACCATATGTGTATGGATTATCCTGATTTGTAGATCCCCTCCTTTAGTCCCACATGGGAAGATGTAAAACCCTACTCCCTTGTAAAGCCCTATAAATTAAACCCCTCTTGTAAGTTTAAAGGAATCAGATGAATGAAAGAAATTTTTTTATGAGCAAACTTGTGTTTTCTCTTTTCCGCACTTGCTTCCAGGTGTTGAGCTCCATGAGGGAGTAAATCCGGGTTCCCCTGGAAACTTGAAGAGGTGAGAGATCTCCAAAACCCCAAACCCTAGGTTAGCCACTCCACTCCCAAACCCTAGCCGCCATCACCCTTCTCTTTCCACCAAGCCTAGTCTATTCCTCTTCTCACGGCCACCCTCTCCAAGTCCAGGCCGGCCACCAGCATCCAGCTCCAGTCCAGATACTTCAGATCTACAGCAGTTCTAAGAGGAAGTCAGATCGGCCACCAGGAGAATCCTGATTTCAGCAACTTCGGCTTTCAAGTTCTTCAACCTGGTAAAATCTTTTCTTGAGTTTCTGAATTCCATCATTTGTTCCTCTTCTTTCCCAGATCTTGAGTCCAGGAGAAGCCGACCAAACCACGAGACCAGTATTGGAGGATCCATTGCAAAGATAGCCGACTCCGAGGATCCCACAATCTGCTCGAGAGAGTTCTTCCACCAAAATCCTGAGAAGATCCCTGTCTGGTTAGTAAACCATCTCTTCTCTCTATTTCTGTTCTGTTGAAAGTTCAGAGCAAAATCCTAGGTCTGGGAGTTTCTCAACCCCCAGCGATCCGTTACTTCTGAACTACTCTGATAATTTAGTTTCTTCTAAACTGTGTTTTCAATCCTTACCTAGTTTTCTTCAACGTAGTTTAGCTTTACTTTGAGTCGAAGCCAATTTCTAAAATATAAAAAAAAAAAAGAATTAATCTTAATTTTACTTCCGCATATGCTTCTTTGTTCTTTGTTCTGCATCATTTTTGGTATCAAAGCTTTCGTTCTGCATCATTTTTGGTATCAGAGCTTTCGTTCTGCATCAATTTTGGTATCAGAGCTTTTGTTCTGCATCACGGAAGAGAGAAAACACAAGTTTTGCTCACAAAAAAATTTGGTTTCATTCATCTTTTTTTTTTAAACTTACATGGGATTTTAATTTATAGGCCATTACAAGAGAGTAGGGTTTTACATCTTCCCATGTGGGACTAAAGGAGGGGATCTTCAAATTAGGATATCAATCCCTACTCATATGGCCGGCCAATTAATTCCAAAGTTGATTGAAGCTTCAAAAAGGAAAGTGGGTGGCGCCTCCTTGTCTTGACCTCCAAGAAAATATTTTTTTCCTTCTATGCTTGGCCTTATCTGGAAGTGTTTGGGCGCCTCTTAACCTTGCCCTCTAAGAAAAAATTTGTTGCCTTTTATATCTGGCTTTAGTTGGAATGATTAGGGCGCCTCCTAACCTTACTTTTCAAGAGAAATCTCCTTCCTTCCATGGCTCAACCCTTTTTGAATACCTCATTTTCTTTCTCCCCAAGTTATGGCTCCTTCTAACTTTGTTTTGAGTATTTCTGGCAGGTAATGGGCGCCTCCTTGAATTTCTCTCCAAGAGAATTTCTTCCCTTTCATAGTTTGGTTCTTTTGGGAAGTCTTGGGCCGCCCCCTTGATTTGTGGACCCCTGGTGGATTTCTCCTCAATTGGCACATGAAAGAGGGGAGCTGCTATCTGTGGTGTGGGGACCAAAGCCTGCTGGATGGAGATGTGGCGCCCCCTGGACTCAGGCGTATGGCTGGGAGTGTGGCTGGGAGTGTGGCGCCCACTTGCTTGGCCTTGGGAGAAAATGTAACACCCCAGGTTGAAGCCCTAGTCCACTACTGAGTCAACATGACTCAACAAAATAAAAATGCAGGTAATACAGACTCAAACTAAAATTGAGTTGATCAAGTCAACCCTTATTACAAGCCAAAAACCCTAATTCTTCGGGCAAGGTTAATCAGAGATCCAGATGGAGCTCTGAAGTCTTCTTCTGAGTCTGGTGCCCGCACCATCTTAGGGGACATTTTCTTAGAGAGATGTATGCCTTGACTTATAGGTAAGTAAGCTTTCTTACTTTCATCCATATTGAATCTCTTCAACACTAAGTCAATGTACCTGGATTGGGATAAGCCTAGCATCCTCTTGGATCTATCTCTATAGATCCTTATACCCAGTATATAGGATGCTTCTCCCAAATTCTTCATGGAAAACTTTGATTATAGCCAAGTTTTAACCGATTGCAACATTGGGATATCATTCCCAATGATCAATATGTCATCCACATACAAAACTAAGAAAACACTGGCACTCCCACTTGTCTTCTTATACATACATGGTTCATCCACATTTTTGATAAAATTAAATCCTTTGATTGTTTCATCAAAATGAATGTTCCAACTCCTCGATGCTTGCTTAAGTCCATAAATAGACTTCTTTAACTTGCATACCTGGTTTGGTCTACCACTTGAGACAAACCCCTCTGGCTGTGACATATAGACTTCTTTCTCAAGGTTTCTATTGAGGAAAGCAGTCTTTACATCCATTTTCCAGATCTCATAGTCATGGTATGCTGCTATGGCAAGCAGTATCTGAATGGACTTGAGCATGGCTACTGAAGAAAAGGTTTCATCATAGTCTATACCATGTTTTTGTCTAAAACCTTTTGCTACCAGCCTAGCCTTATAGGTCTCAACTTGACCATCTGCTCCAATCTTCTTCTTGAAGACCCATTTACACCCTATCGGGTTAATTCCTTTAGGTGGATCTGTCAAGGTCCAAACCTGATTGGAATACTTGGAGTCCATTTCAGATTTCATGGCACCAAGCCACTTGTCGGAGTCCCTACTCTCGACAGCTTTCGAATAGGTCACAGGATCATCATCTTGTATGATACTGGCTTTATTGTCATCCCTAATGACAAAGCCATATCTGAGAGGTGCTCCCCACACCCTCTCTGACCTTTGGAGAGGAGGTGTGTATTGTGGTTGTTCTTGATATATAGGAAGCTCTAGTTAAGGAACTTCACTTGAAGGCTCATCAGTTTGTTGGTTCTGTTCTTTACACAACTCAAGTGAAGAATCACTACATCCTTCTTGGATAAACTCATGTTCCAAGAATGTAGCATGCCTACTGACAATTATCTTCTGCTCAGTAGCATTATAAAAGAGGTATCCCTTACCTTCTTTTGGGTAACCAACAAATTTACACTTGTCAGCCCTAGTACTTAACTTATGCCCAAAGTTATTCTTGACATAAGCATGGCAACCCCAAATCTTTAAGTACTTAAGACTTGGTCTTTTACCATTCCATAACTCAAATAGAGTGCTACTTACTGACTTATATGGAACCCTGTTTAATATATATACAGCAGTGTCCAAGGCATGTCCCTAGAAGGAAATGGGAAGATCTATGAAGCTCATCATGGACCTCACCATGTCCAACAAGGTGCGATTTCTCCTTTCTGCCACTCCATTTAACTGGGGTGTATAAGGAGGGGTCCATTCAGAAATAATGCCTTTATCCTTGAGATGGTTCAAAAACTTACTAGACAAGTATTCCCCTCCTCGATCAAATCGAAGAGCTTTAATACTAAGTCCAGTTCGTCTTTCAACCATACTCTGATATTCTTTAAACTTATCAAAGGCTTCGGAGTTGTATTTCATAAGATACACATAATCGAACCTTAATAAATCATCAATAAAAGTGATGAAATAAGAATATCCTCCTCTGGCCTGAGTTGACATAGGTCCACACACATCAGTATGTACAAGACCTAACAATTCAGTTGCTCTTTCTCCATATCCAGTGAATGGAGACTTGGTCATTTTTCCTTTGAGGCAAGAATCACAAGTTCCTAATGATTGAAAATCATCAGGGTCAAAGTAATCCTCTTTGACTAACTTGTTTATCCTTGACTCACTGATATGACCTAACTGGCAATGCTAGAGATATGTGATATTGACATCATCTCTTTTTCTCTTCTTGTCATCTACAAGAAGTATTTCATCATTGAGTACTAAAGTTAGAAGACCATTCACAAAGCAACCATGCCCAAATATTGTATTATTATGAAGAATAGAGCAGCCACTGCTCTTTACACTTATTTCATATCCTTGTTGTAACAACAAGGGTATAGAAATAATATTTCTTATAATATTTGGCACATAGTAGCATTCTTCCAAACTTATGATATTACCCGAAGGTAATAACAGAAGATAGGTGCCCACAGCTTCAGCATATATGGGTTCTCCACTTGCCCTATATAATTTGAAGTCACCTTTCTTCAAATTTCTAATTCTATGGAGTCCTTGTAAAGATTTACAAATATGTGACCCACATGCGGTATCCAATACACATAAATTAGAAATAGATTCACTCAATGATAAATTGGTTTATATCATGTACAAACTCTTAGATGCACCACTTGCATCTAGCTTCACATCTGCAAGACAAGTCTTGCAATCCTTCTTCCAATGCCCAAACATGTTGCAATGGAAACAGGCTCCATCAGCCTTCTTCCTCAACCAGTCCATATAGTTTGAACCGGTTAACTTATTAGCATCCAAGATGCCACTCAATGATAAGTTTGAAGCCATTATCTAAATATCCTATATTTAATTAAAGAATAATATCAGTAGACCACTCAAGATGACATCCATAACTAGATAAGGACTTTTTATCTAATTATGTCTCCCACTATTTTCTTCAAATATCATAACCCTCAACTATGGTAAGCAAGAAACCTTTTCTGGTTTCCTTAGTGGGGTTGAGATCCTTATTCCTCATGAGTGCCTTGTGTATGCACAACAAATACACATGAGTTCAAAGGTAGGACAACCTTTCCAATTGCAACCCGTGCAATTCTCAATAGTTATCTTTGCCTTTAAGACACTTATGACCTTGTGTATGCACAACAAATCATAAAGTCTTAGTTTAGTCGGACCCTTCATTTCCATATAGCCATGATTGAATAATGTTACCCTTGTGTATGCACAACAAAGCAACATTTCCAACCATGCCATAAAGTACTAAGTGCACCAAGACAAATCTTATATCAAACCCAAGAGTAGGCCTTGTGTATGCACAACAAACCTACTATAGTCTTGACATAAATTTGGCTTAGCATGAAGGAAGGCAAAATATACACTTAAGCAATTAGCATTACCAAATTAAGATTTAGATATGACCAAATTAGCCAGGTGAATGGAAAGGATGAGGGGGTCCCCTCGTTGTTTTCCTTAGACACCAATTAGATTGGCCAGGTCAGTCAACGGAACCAATTAAAAATCTCATTCCCTTTACCTTCCCAGAACCACTTGCCTGGATACCAATTGGCTGATCAAACCCTAACCGGTTTTGCTTTTTGACTAAGTTTTATACTATGACTAAATATGGTTTTTGATGAGGGCTTTGATGGTCTCAAAACATATTCTAAAACTATCATGATAATAATGTTTATTACTACTAGTATAAACATAAATATGATATCCAAGATTATAACAAATATAAACCCAATGCATATCACTCTAGCATATTCATTAAAATTCATGTCATCAAGCGTACTACCCTAATATGCATAGCATTATATGACAATTAGCATATTACCCAAATATGCAAATAAAGATATGATAAAATACCTTTCACCTCACTTATTCATGGGATATGGCCACAGCGACACCCCTACACACCATAGGAGACCCATTGAATGGGAAGAGAGGGCCTTTAAACCCTACTTGGCTCCTATGACCGGACGGTCATGGTAACTAACCCAATCCAAAGCAGTTACTTGGTTCATGCATAATTTCATATTGACATAATATCATACATATAAACATGGTCGAGTCGACTCGATAAGGTTCGGGTCGGCTCGGTAGTGGAATTTAATCAAACTCCAAAATGATTCATAATTGGAATGCCACAAGGATGGCTATGATACCACTGATGGGAATTCTTCCAGGGAGTCGGGGATCATGCAGCATGTGGAATTGACTTTCAAAACAAAATTTCATAGCATGATACCCTAACATGTATAACATGTATGGAAAACTCTAATTTCTAGGAACCCCTTGTGCAATATCAACTAATGAATCATAAAATAGAGTCAAGAAAAATACCTGGATTGCTGAAACCTAACTTTTCCACAAGGTTCATAAGTGCAAACCATCCAACGGTGATCCACATGAAACTCGGACCAAGGAAGAACTCCTTCTTCAAGTTGCTTGGAGAAGTGGAACTCTTTCGGCAGCCTTTGGTCTATTGACCACTGTAGGACACCTTGTCATACTGAAGGGTACTCAAGACACTATCCTAAATCACATTAGGTTCTAGGACTATCCTCCACTAGGTCCCTATAGGCTTATATCCTAAAACCAAACCTTGTCCTAGTGTAGAAGAACTTGTCTTGACAAGACAAGTCTTGTCCTAAAACAAGGAGGGAGGGAGAAAGTGGAAGACTCTCAGACAGACTCTAGAGAAAATAAAAACACTGATCTCAGAAGATCGAAGAAGAAGAAGTAGTAGTGTTTCTCATTTCACCATACCACCTATTTATAATCTCAGATGGGGCATGAAATGCATCACGACAACACTTATCAGATATGAAACATCATATATGATAAGACTCTTCGGGAATGGAGAGTCATATCTATGTTCTTTCACTTACCAGATCAATCCCTATCATGCCATGTGTCAAATATCGATTTCTGAGATAGGGAGATGCCTCTTCTAATCCGAAGTAATGCGAGGCTTGAAGAGTTTTAGAGGCAGAAGGACTCTGTCCTCTATTGTGCGCGCGCATATGAAGAGGCACGACTCTTCATATGCGCGCCACCTTTTCACTCCTCTTCAAACCATCCTATTCAAACTTTAAACCGGTCTTCTGACTTGTCAAGGCATGGGGATTGAGCTAAGAGGCACCTTCCTGATGAAGCTCCTAGAGTCTCATCTATAGAAGGACTCTCAGTCCATCTGCGCGCCATACTTTCTCCCGGGTGCGCCAAAGGGTGCCAATAATCCTTCCCTTTCCATTTAATCTGCCCAAAGCATCAAATTGACTTGGTCAAACATATGCAATATGGGTGTCATTGGAAAGGGCATCAAATAAGCTTTCTGACCATATCTCTTATTTTTAGATCAGAGGTCTGTAGGCTCCTCTGTGCCCTTTTGAAGTTAAGGTATCATTTAGGTACCAAGAGTCCCATGCCATTTGGACTCTTCATATATGATGCCTAAAATGCCCTTAAGTTCAAATTAAAATCAGATCAAGCTCTGATTTGGCTATCCCCACTTAGGACTCAACCTAATTTAGGTTTTCCATAATTAGGTTAGCCCAATTAGCAATCAATCGAACCCAATCCAATTGGGTTAGGAATTAGGTTAGCCTACATATGCTAGTATGCAATCTTGCTAACCAATTAGGATCCTATGACCCTAATTAAATCATGAATGATTTCCTTGGCCAAGTCTCTATTGTGTGTGACCCATTGGATTCCACATCTAGCCAGCAGTAGGTTTAGGTTTGAGCCAATTCGATCCGATCGAACCTGGTTGACCTAATTAGGTCAAATTGGCTCACCTAATTGTCCAATCCGAATCACACATCGAATTAACTAATGAAACCAAACCAATTGGTTCATAAAATCCTACAAGACAAGATTGATGTCTAGAAACGTGTCATGCCTACCCAGAAGATGAGGAATTTAATAGAAAATACCAAAATACCCTTCAGTAGTAAGTTACCGTGCAATTCAATCTTTCGATCTTCCATTATCTCGATTAAATGATAGGTATGGATATATGTCAAACCCTAACACTTAATCATATCGAATCTCAGCTCGATCATGATCACTCAACTGATGACTGATTAGATTCCACTAATCTCATCCTGCTTTGATCAAAGGCTCCTTGAGTCTCTCATCGAAGAGATTGCATGGGATAACAATTTCTCTTACCAGGAATGATCGATTCCTTATTGGTCTACTCACATCCTTCATACACTTTCCACCATACCCAGAACATCCCGTACATGCCGCAATGGCATGAATAAGTATGAACCAAAATATGGCTTAGTGTGCATAAGGAACCATGGTGACCTCAGGTCTAAAGATCACATGCATAACTTCTACTCTAGGATTTATCTTTTGACAAGTAGTAAGACTTCCATAAGATAGTCCCAGTATGGATCAGTCCAGTGTACTCATACCCTGATGAGCACCCTTATCCTTGTATTAGTGTATCTACACAAGTGGTTGTGAGATCAACCACCCTCATCAACTGTGTATACATAGGATAAGATAGTCTTTCTGGATTCATCGATCCCCGAATTGATAGTCCAACGGCTAGGAACATTCTAGATTAGTGTTTATAGGAATTAGGTCTCACTGTTATGAACTCCATCATAACCCTAACTCCATTGCCCTAATTTATGGGGTTCATCATAATCAATAAACAAATATGACACAACAGTATATGATGAATCAAATGCCTTTATTAATATGAAAGTATGTCATAAATGAGCTGGAAGTTTACAAAAAGGCGCTCATAATGATTGGCTCTTAGGGCACTTTTCTATCACTTGGCCATTCGCTCAGTGGGGAATGAACATCCTCGGTCCATTTCTCCTATATCTTGATAATGAAAGTTTCTGATAGTGGCCATTGACTACTTCACCAAGTGGGTAGAAGCAGAGCTACTGGCACGGATCATGGAAGCCAAGGTCCACCAGTTCTTCTGGAAGTCGATCATCTATCACTTTGGGCTTCCCCACAGTATCATTACTAATAATGGACGGCAGTTCAACAACCAGGAATTTGAAGAGTTTTGTGTCGAGCTCGGCATCCAACACCATTTCACCTCGATGGCTCATCCCTAAACCAATGGAGAAGCCGAGGTGACCAACCGAACCATTCTACAAGGGCTCAGAACCAAGTTAGACCAAGCCAAGTGGTGCGGACACCAGAGGCACCAGAATAAGGCAGAGGATTCTCAACCCTCTATGGATCACTTAGTTAATATTTGAGTCCCCTGTAATAAAGCTTAGTCCAGCTACATTTGAGTCCTATAATTAGTCCATCTCTTGTTGAGCTAGTTCAGTTTAGTACTAGTCAGCTCATGTTGAGATAATTTCAATTTTTGAGTCATGTCCAATCAAATTGAAGACTCAAGACCACATCATACAAGTGAAGACCAAGTTCAACCTAATTGAAGACATAAAAGTTAAGCCCAAGTCCAACCCAGCTTGAAGACTTGAAGAGTCCAGGAAGAGAAGACAAAATCAGGAACAAATTCGAAACCCTGGACCAGCCGAAAGGAATTTGAGCCAGCCCAGGCCCAGGTAGAATTTAGGGCGCCCCTCCCTAGGGTCACCTCCCCTCTTGGTCGGCCACTTATGGTCACCACCTTGGCCGACCAAGAGAAGGACAAGAGGAGAGTGTTTGAGTTGAAGTTTTCTACTTATTTGCCTTGTATTCCAATTAGAGTTTGAAAAGGAAAAGGAGTCCTATGTAAAGTCTAAAGTGCCCTTACTTGGAGCCCAAGGTTAAGGGTCTATTTAAGAGACCCTAGCCTCTTGAATGAAACTCACTTTTTGATATGAATTAAAACCTTGAGTTCTTCTATTAAGTTGAGTGATACCCTGCTGTGTGCATAAAGGGGTTTGTGAGAGTTTTTCTTCCCGGTGTTTGCAATCACCTTCCTGCTACCAACAAACCCTCCAGATCCCTGGACGCCCACTCCAAAAGAAGCCTTCCCTTGCTATTTTTCTTTCATTTTCTTATTCCTTTGTGAGTTTTCTAACCCCTGAAAGGTCGTTTGCAGGTCCCCGAGTTCCTACGAATCCAATGACTCCAGCCAAGCCTCAATCGGACCACCAAGCAGAAAGCCGGGTATCCGTGGGTCATTGGCTCAGTTTTCCAGGCTGCATCCATCGAGGAACGAGAGACCCCTTCGTTGCGATCTTCACAAATGTTGTCAGGTACACCCCTCTACCTCCAGTAGTTTTATTGTAGGAGAACTTGCCCTAACCGAGGCTTCTCAGCCCTGGCGATCCTTCTTTGCTACTTTTCTAGGTCCTAATCTACATGCTGATCTTCTAAAATTCATACAAAAGTTCCTATAACTTATTTTAATCTGAGATTTGGGAATTAGTCACTCACCCTACATATAAAACATACAAAAAAAGAATTGCATGCATATTAGTCCAGCATCACCAAGGGCAGGTGGGCAGAAGAACTCCCTAGCATTCTCTGGGCCTACCACACAACGCCAAGGACAGCAACGGATAAATGCCTTTCAACCTCACTTTCGACTCAGAAGCCGTTGTTCCAGTCGAACTAGGTGTACCCACACTACGAACACAGCAGTACAGCAAAGCAGACAACCCGACGTGCCTTCTTCTCAACCTGGACCTCCTCGAGGAAACCATGGACAAGGCTCTACCTTGGATGGTGGCTTACTAGCAGCGTGTGGCCCGGTACTACAATGCGTGGGTAAAGTCGAAGGTCTTCCATCCTGGTGGCCTGGTGCTATGCCGAGCCAAAGCGTCTCAATCCCAAAATTGTGGCAAGCTCTCGCCGAACTGGGAAGGCCCCTACAAGGTGGTTGAAGCTCTTCCACATGGAGCTTACTATCTCGCGAATTAGAACAGAGCCAGATTCCCGCACACATGGAATGCTTGCAACCTAAGAATATATTATCAATAATGTAAAGTTTTCAATCCAACAATGATGATAATGATTCTCTTTAAGCAAATCACCCTTGCCTTGCAGGAACACTTTCACCCAGAGCCCAGCCCTCCGGCACCGAAGCCCAGAGCCCAACCCTCCGGCACTCAAGCCCAGATCCCACGCTCTCCGGTACTCAAGCCCGGGGCCCAACTCTCCGGCACTTAAGCCCGGATCCCATGCTCTCCGACATCAAAGCCCGGAGCCCAGCTCTCCAGCACTCAAGCCCAGATCCCATGCTCTCCGGCACCACAGCCCGGAGCCCAGCTCTCCGGCACTCAAGCATGGATCCCATGCTCTCCGACACCAAAGCCCGGGGCCCAGCTCTCAGGCACCAAAGCCCGGAGCCCAGCTCTCCGGCACTCGAGCCCAGAAACTCCTGAAGCCTGGCACCTTGCAGACACCTGGCAGGGATTAATGAATTCAACCTCCGAGCTCAGCCTTGCCATGCATGCATGGAACTGGTCCCAGCCGAGGTACAATTAGCCTCTTCAAACAAAATCTTGAAGTTATATAACAACCTCGCCTGCGAGATGTGCGTGGCTCAGCAATCTGAGAAAATCCTTCCAAACTGTCCAGCGTGCATAAACGCGGATCCTTGGTACTTGAATGCTCAACGCCTACACAAGTACATGCACGCGGGCAATTAAGAAGCAAAGGAAGCAAGATTGATAAAGTGCAAAAAAAAAAGAGAAAGAATAAATAATAATCAAATAAAAAGAAAAAAGAAGGAGAGAAGGACACAAGTCGAAGTGACTGAAGAGGGATTCCATTGATACTTGTAGAAGTTCTTACATGTATCTTGGGCCCCGACATGCTGGGTAGCCCAAGTCAGAGAAAGAAAGGAAGAGAAAAATTACAAAGCTCCCTGGGCTATCCGACCAGCACCTTCCCGGCACGATGCTCGAAAGGGGTGTCACCTTCTGGAGCTTCCGATGGAGGGGCTTCGGCTTCGGCTGCTTTCGCTAGCATAGTTGGGCCAACGATGGCAGCAAGTTCGTCCGCCTTGCTCGAGTAAGGAGACGGAACTGGGTCCGTCGAGCCTAAAAGTTTTAGCCTACTAACGTGCTTATCTGGGATGAACTCCTGTGCCAGGGACTTGTAGTATATAAAGCCCTGAAGGAATGAGTCCATCGCCGCCTCCTTGAATTCGAGCTTGAACTCTTGGGAGGCCTTGTATTCTGCCACCGCCTCGACAACCCCTTTTTGGCGAACTCAGCCTGCTGAACCGCATCAGTGGCCTTCTTCTTTGTGACCTCCATCAAGCTAATCACCATGGTAGTCTTCTCCTCCATGTCTGCGGCCCTCTTCTCAGTGGTGGCAGTCTTCTTCTCGGTGGCAGTAGCCCAATCCTTTGCCGCATCCAACTCTACCAGGAGGGATCGGGCCCGTCCCTTCTCCCTGGCGACCTTCGCATCAAACTCCCTTAATTTGGCCTCCTTGGCCTTGAGCTCATCCGACTTGCCCTTGGACCAATTTCTCTCCAAGTCCAGGGACTCCTCGAGGTCCTTGATCTGCCTCTCAGCTCTAGGGACCGTGCTTTAGAGCTCCTTGATTTTTACGGTGGCCTCCCAGGCATCGCTACTCTTCCATTTTACCTCCTCCTTTAGGAACTCGAGCTCCGCTCCCTACAGCCTATCCCTCTTGGCCCAGGCTTGGTAGTAGTCCCTGATAAGGAGGAGCTCGATGCCAAGCTGCACCAAAGAAGATGTCAGTCCAGAAAGGTAAGGGAAAAAGAGCAAGACAAAGCCGAGGGAAGAAATGCTTACTGAGAAGAGCTGGGCGAAGGTGCTGCCGATGGCATCGCCGAGAAGCTTTCCGGCCTTGTCTCGTCGATCGCACGACTGGATGGCGAAGTCTATCATGCACTCAGTGAGGCTCTGGTCCCGAACTAGAGAGACATTCGGTGCAAGCTTGAAAGGGACCCAACGGTAGTCCCTCTCCCTCCTGCCCATCGCTGATGCGGAATCGTCAGCTATCCCAGTTGGAGAAGTGTCTGGGGCCCGCTGGGGAATCGGCGCCACTCTGGATGATGCCACCACTGGCTCAACCCTCTTCGACACTCTCTCTTCCCCGACCTCGACAACCTCTAGAGGAGGGGATGCTACTGCAGTAGCAGTCACGGCGGACCTAGCCAGGATGACGACCTCGGGCTCTTGGACTGGGAGTGGGTCGACCCGCCTCGACACCTCCAGAGTGGGCTCGGCGATCCTCCTTCTGGGCTTGAGAGTGGGCTTGGTCGTGCTTCTGCCCCGTTCGGGGTTGGGCACTGCCTTTCTCGACTCAGTTGGTGCAACAGGAGCCATCCCCGCGTCGCCCTCGACACGAGCCCTTTTCGGGGAGGGTTCACCAGTCTCCTTCGACACACCCCTCTCCTGGGAGAAGGAGAAGAGATCATCCAAGATGAACTTCATGCCTGCATAAGAAGAAGATGTTAGTTCTGAGCTTGAAAAATCAAAGAGGGGGCATAAAGAGACATTGTTCGAGCCGAACTCACCCAACTGCTGAATTGGGCTAGCTCCGACATTGAAGAGGTTCTGCTCTGACAATAGAACCTCCAGGGAGGGGACCTGGTCGGTATGGAGCTGGTCGTATACCTCTCGATCAACCGAGTCAACCACAGAGTTCCAGTTAGGAGATCGATCTAGGTCGCTCCAAACCTAGTCAACCCCCTCGATTGAGGTGAAGAAATATTTGCTCTCCACCCTTTGATGAAAGAGGGGAGCTCAAATCTTATGCCCCTAGGGCGAGAAGAAATAGACCACCACCCCTTCTCGATGGGGTGGCGCTTCAGGGTAAAGAAAGCCCTAAACAAAGAAAAGCGGGCAACTATCCCGTGGAAATGATAAAAAACTATAAAACAGAAAATTGTTCTGATGGCGTTGGAGACAAGCTAAGCAGGGACCAGGCGGTAGTTGCTCAGCACAGAAAAAAAGAATGGGTGGTGAAGTGGATGGTTCGCTGATGTGGAGAAACCGGTAGGTGCCACATCAAGAGAATATGCCACGTCGACTCTCCAGCTCGGATCCCACTACCGAGCTGAGCTGAGCTCCCTCAGAATAGCAAGCCGAGCTCAGTCATCCACCAGGTCAAGCACACGAGCTCGGGATGCCTAGGTCAAAGCCGCCTTCCACCCTCCAGAGCGAGACCCTCAGAGGTTAGTGCCCTGCGGTCGAGGTCGAGCTAAGAGCTCACCCACCGATGTGGAGCCTCTCCGAGCACGCGCCCTCTGGACCGGGTCCGCCTTCCACCCTCCAGAGCGAGATCGTCGGAGGTTAGTGCCCTGCGGTCAAGGTCGAGCTAAGAGCTCACCCGTCGATGTGGAGCCTCTCTAAGCATGCGCCCTCTGGACCGGGTCCGCCTTCCACCCTCTAAAGGGAAACCCTTGGAGGTTAGTGCCCTGCGGTCGAGGTCAAGCTTAGGGCTCACCCGCCGATGTGGAGCCTCTCTGAGCGCGCGCCCTCTGGACCAGGTCCGCCTTCCGCCCTCCCGAGCGAGACCCTCGGAGGTTAGTGCCCTGCGGTCGAGGTAGAGCTAAGAGCTCACCCGCTAATATGGAGCCTCTCCGAGCGCACACCGTCTGGATCGAGTCTGCCTTCCACCCTCTAGAGCGAGACCCTCAGAGGTTAGTGTCCTACGGTCGAGGTCGAGCTGAGAGCTCACCCACCGATATGGAGCCTCTCCGAGTGCGCGCCCTCCGGACAGGGCCCACACCTCACCCTCCTCCGCCTAGGCACCCCATGCAAGCTCGGAGCGCTTAGGATGGAGCAAGCCTTGCCATCCCAGCTCGGCCCCAGCCCGGATGAGGTCCTCACCAGCCGAAGACACCGACGAGCTACCCGAGAACTGTACCGGAGAGCCTCCCAGACCATGCGGACCACCTGAAACTGCTAGTTACACCAGAAAGGCAAGTAGCACATTGATCGAGATACTACATTCCTCACCAACCACTCAGATCACCCAAGAGAGAAAGCCAACCGGGAGATTCGAATCCCACGGGCGATGGCCCGCCATTCGAGGCACCCCCAAATTTTTTGGAACAAGGCAACCAAGAAGAGTGTCGGAGTGCCTGACAACGCACCCTATCATGAATCGGGAAAGGCTCCTCTGGACACCGCCGCATGTGCCTGACAGCCCGACGGGGATCCCGAGATAAGCGCCAAACTGTAACAAAGTTCATAACAAACCCGAAGGTAACACAACAACTCCAGGACACAGGCAAAAATACAAGTCAAAAAAAAGAAGAGGAAGTGCGACCCCCACCAACAAGGAGGTATAGCACCACCACCACCACAAGCACAAGCGCAAGCCCGGCCAAGAGGGCAAAGCACTACTACCACCACTGTTGAAGGGAAACGAGGGGCACAAGGAGAGGCCGAGGAACAGAGCACCCCTCTGTCCCCGCTATCACTCTCTCCCTGCAACGTTTTCACCTTCATGCACATCTTTTACTCCTCCTAGTATAGAGTTCATCAAGAGGGGCCCGACCAGGAGGATATGTTCTCCTGGATCGTCACTAACTTGATCGTCGGAGTGCCCCCGCCGGAAACCCCGGCCCGGGTCTCTAACCGCTGTCTCGCAAGCTCAGGAGCGGAGGACCGCCGGGCGGCGAGGTGCCCGCACCCAGCGCGGAGATCCGGGAACCGAGAACGGTGGGCTGTAGAAGAGGAGGAGCACACTCTAGCACTGACAGCAGCTATGGGCCATGATGATTTTGGCAGCAACAGATTGGTGCACCAGGTAGGGGGGCAGGACAGGCATGGCTAAGTCCTTCACCACTCCCCAGGTCAACATACCGCAGAAGAACGGTGACGACACAAGCTAGAAAGGTCAACAGATAGGCGATCTTCTCTAGGCCTCTCCAGGATGTCACTCCCTCTGTCCCCTTCGACAGGGGATCCGCCGACGAAACCATTAGGCACAAAGCGAAAGCGCACTCGAAGAGGCATGGGTACAAGCTGGCAGGGTTTTCTCGCCGGTTCATCAACATGCGAGGCCCAATTGGCGAGTCTCTGGACTACAACGCTCACCATCAGTGAAGCCCTTCACCGGTCGCAGCGGGGCGGAGTATCATCGCCTCTACTGTGATCACGGCCATGATGTTGAACGACGTTGCGATCATGGGCAGGAGATCGAGAAGCTCATCAAGGAGACCCACCTCCAAAAGTTTGCAGGGGGTAGACCTTAAATGGGGCCCCAAACACTCGCCACTCTCCCGTCGACTTCAACCACCGACACTTACCCTACCGCGAAATCGGTGAGTGCAATTGCTTGAGGAACTGTGCATGCGCCTAAGAAGGCTCGGGGGGTAGGAGACCCCGAGGGTGATCTCCCCACCATGAGGAGAGGAGAAAACGAGGGAGAAAGGTGAGCAAAGATGCCATGGTTTTCAGGACGGCGATCACGAACCACCATAGGAAGGCCCCCACGAGATGGCCTAAGTTCCATCATGAGGGGTCCATTACCTAGAAGAACTTGACGGCGTCAGGCTCCCCCGAGGAAGGTAGGCCTGCAACCTACAAAGATGCCCCCAGTAAGGTAAGCTTCCCTACCAACGATCATGATAACGATTTTTTTCCCTTGCACGGGTATCCGCATGTTTTGCAGGAAAGGACCAACAGCGTCCCCAAGCCCAGCTCCAAGATGTAGAAGGATCTTCGAGCCATGTAGCTCTCTAATCCCAAGCATCCCCGAGCCCAGCCCCAGGACGTAGAAGAATCTTCGAGCCACGTAGCTCTCCAACTCCAAGCATCCCCGAGCCCAGCTCCAGGACGTAGAAGGATCTTCGAGCCACGTAGCTCTCCAATCCCAAGCATCCCCGAGCCCAGCTCTAGGATGTTGAAGAATCTTTGAGCCATGTAAATCTCCAACTCCAAGCATCCCCGAGCTAAGCTCCAGGACGTAGAAGGATCTTCGAGCCACGTAGCTCTCCAATCCCAAGCATCCCCGAGCCCAGCTCCAGGACGTAGAAGGATCTTCGAGCCACATAGCTCTCCAATCCCAAGCATCCTCGAGCCCAGCTCTAGGACATAGAAGAATCTTCGAGCCACGTAGCTCTCCAATTCCAAACATCCCCGAGCCCAGCTCTAGGATGTAGAAGAATCACCAAGCCACGTAGCTCCCAACTCCAAGCGTTCCCAAGCCCAGCTCCAGGATGCCAACTCAAGACCAGAGCTCAGGCCTCCAGCCAAGAGAACCTCGAGCCAAGCTGCTCTCTATCTCAAACGTCTCCGAGCCCAGCTCCAAGATGCCAAGAGACCATGGGGCCATGTAGCTCCCATCAACACCTCGAGCCTAGCTCCAAGGTGCCAAAGACCTAAGCCAAGATCTCAAGCAACCCCCTGGGCCCGAGCCTAGCTCCACGTCCAGGAAGGCCTCGAGCCTAGCTCCAAGGCAATCAAGACCGGTAACCCTCTTCTCTGATCTCCCCACTCAAAAAGAAGACGAGAGGGGAAGGAAAGAAAGAGAACAAGGAGGGAAGCCGGGCAGCCCCCTTCTCTGATCTCCCTACTCGAAAAGAAGACGAGAGGGGAAGAAAAGAAAGAGAACAAGATGGGGGTACAACCAGCATCCTCTCCTCTGATCTCCCCACTCTAAAAAAAAAAAAACAAAAAACAAAACAAACAAAAAACAAAAAGAAAAAAGAGAAAGAAGAAGAGTGGGGAAGGAAAGAAAGAGAGAACAAGAAGGAAGTATAGTATCATCGAAGCTACCACTCCCAGCAATCAACGTCCCCGAGCCCAGCTCCAGGATGCCTTCTCAAGACCAGAGCTCAGATCTCCGGCCAAGAGAACTTCAAGCCAAGTAGCTCTCAGCAATCAACGTCCCCGAGCCCAGCTCCAAGATGCCCTCTCAAGACCGGAGCTCAGATCTCCGGCCAAGAGAACTTCGAGCAAAGCAGCTCTCAGCAATCAACATCCCCGAGCTCAGCTCCAGGATGCCCTCTCAAGACCGGAGCTCAAATCTCTGGCCAAGAGAACTTCAAGCCAAGCAGCTCTCAGCAATCAACATCCCTGAGCCCAGCTCCAGGATGCCCTCTCAAGACCGGAGCTCAGATCTCCGGCCAAGAGAACTTCGAGCCAAGCAGCTCTCAGCAATCAACGTCCCCGAGCCCAGCTCCAGGATGCCTTCTCAAGATCAGAGCTCAGATCTCCAGCCAAGAGAACTTCGAGCCAAGCAGCTCTCAGCAATCAACATCCCCGAGCCTAGCTCCAGGATGCCCTCTCAAGATCGGAGCTCAGATCTCCGACCAAGAGAACTTCGAGCCAAGCAGCTCTCAGCAATCAACGTCCCCGAGCCCAGCTCCAGGATGCCCTTCAAGATCGGAGTTCAGATCTCTGACCAAGAGAACTTCAAGCCAAGCAGCTCTCAGCAACCAATGTCCCCGAGCCCAGCTCCAGGACACCAACCAAAGACCAGAGCCCAGGTCTCCGGCCAAGGGACCTTCGAGCCACATGGCCCTCAGTCAACAATGCCTTTGAGCCCAGCAACTCTCAAGTGTCATGACTTAGCCTCAAGCAAGGTGCAGCCCTTCTCTCTGGTCTCCCCATACAAAAAGAAGAGGAGAGGAGATGAAATAGAGAAAAGGGAAGAACTAGGCAAAAGAAACAGATAACAAAGGAGCTCAAATTTCACTGATCAAAAACACAAGTTACAAGCATCTTCTGGGCCCCCGACATGCCGGGAGACCCCGAATAAGTACAAGAAGCAAAAAGTACAAAACAGGACAAGGAAGAAAAGGGTCATTCCATGCGGCCGGTTTCTCTGCTAGGTCCTGAGGCTGAGAGCTCCTGCCCTCAGAAGTCTCCGGCTGAGCTGCCCCAACTTCAGGAGGATCACCCTCAACTGGTGACGGAGGCTCCGAGCCCACGGCTCTTGCGATGGCCTCCTCATCATCCTCCGCCTCCGAGGCTGAAGGATACCTGAGATAGCTGCGATTCTTGTCGGGAATGAGCGCCTCGACCCGGCCGTGCAGGTACATGAAACCCTTGTAAAAGGAATCCGATGCCATCTGCTGGATTTCAATGATGAAGTTCTCCGAAGCCTTGAACCTGGTGACAGCGTCCTCAGCACCCTTCGTGGCCTCAGCGGCCACCCTCCTCAGCTCGACGGCTTCCAGCCTAGCTGTCTCCGTCGAGTTGATTGCCATCTCTACCGCCTTCTCAGCAGCGGCAAGTTTCTCCTTCACGATTGCCAGCTTCGCTTGGGCAGCTCAGGCGATCTCCTTGTGCCGGTCGACCTCAGCACTGTACCAATTCAGTTTTTTTCTCAACGATGGAAAGGTTGTCGATCGCCTTCTTCGAGCGGCTCCACTCCAGATCATGAGCCATCAAGAGTCCCTTTGCTCGCCCCTCGGCATCGGCGAGCTCTTTTTCGAGGTCCTTGACCTTCGCCTCAAGGACCCCATTTGCCCCGGCCTTCTCCTTCAGGTCGATCTTTAAAGATTCAATCTCGGTGGCCTGTTGCCGCTCGAGACGCTCCCAGGTCTGGAAGTGGTCCCTGATGTAGAGGGCCTCGCACCAATTTGCACCATGAAAGAAGGTCAGTAAAAAAAAATGAAATAAAAAAAATGAATGAATGAATGATAAAAAAGTGAAAGAGCTTATCAAATACAGCTGGGGAAAGATGGCACTAATGACGTTGGTCAGCCGCATCCTAGCCATATCTTGCCGATCGCATACTTGGATGGAGAAATCCATCATGCGCTTGGCAAGCTCGGGGCTCCAGAGAAACGAACTCTCCGACCCCATCTTGAAAGGGAGATGGCGCCAGGCCTCCTCCCTCCGGCTCTCTCCATGAGCGGACGGCCTTGCACCGCTGGATGAAGGACCCCGGAGGGCAGGCTGGGAGGCCGGTGTCGATGCAGACGGCACCTCCATCATGGCCCTGGGTTTGGCCTGGGTCTCCTCACCCCTAGCATCGGCGATGGACTGACTCGGAGGATGGCAGGGTGCAGCAGCAGCAGCGGCAGTGCTTGCCCGGACTACCACCTCGGGCTCTGCAGCAGGGGCCTGCTAGGGGGGCCTCGGTGCCACAGGAGCTGCCCTCTCCACTGGCATGGAAGCAGCACGGGACATCTCTGAGCTCGGGCATGCTGGGGCAGCTAAGCTCAGACCGATCACCACCGCGGGGGCGGCTACAGGGGCATTCTCACTCCGCGCCCGCCTCGACGAGGGCTCCCCGGTTAGCCCGATCGACGGCCTCTTCTTGGTGATTGCCAGGAGGTCATTCTCGGAGAAGATCATTCCTGCATGCGGATTACAAAACCATTAGAATATATGGGGAATAGTGCAAGAAGTGCAGGAAGTGCAAAAAAGGAAAAGAAAAGGTTCAGGTTGAACTCACCCAACCCATTCGTTGGGTCGACCCCGGAGTCGGCAAGGTTCTGCTCAGATAACAGGACCTCGAGAGGAGAAATCTGGACGGTGTGGAGCTACTCGTAGTCATCCCGGTCAGCTGCATCGACTGCAGAGTTTCGGTTAGGAGACCTGTCCGGATCGCTCCAGACCCAGTCGACCCCCTCGACCTCAACAAAGAATAATTTGCTCTTCCATTCCCTGATGGAAGAGGGAAGCTCAAACATAATGCCCATCGGGCGGGAGGACAAAGACCACCACCCATCTTTGGTTGGGTGGCGCTTCAGGGCAAAGAAAGCCCTGAACAAAGAAAATCAGGCCACAAACCCGTGAAGATGACAAAGCACAATGAAGGAAAAAATGACCTTAATAGCGTTTGGCACCAGCTGTACCGGGACCAGACGATAATTGTCTAAGACTGATAGAAAGAAAGGATGGAAGGGAAAGTGGAGACCTCCAGAGAAGGTCCCCTCATAAAAGGCAAGACGGCCCAGGCCACTCGAAGTGACCCGTTCCCCCGGACGAGGGATTGTGAGCCGGACGGAAGGTGGGATGCCATAGACATCCCAGACAGTCCTGAGTTTCCCGACGGTGATCGTTGAGGCGACCCCACCAGGTTCTGAGGTTGGGCAGACTCAGGAGTATGAGCAGGAGAAGGAGGAGGCAAAGAAGGACCGGATCCCGGTTCCCTAATGAGAACCAGACCAGGGGGACACCTCCTACTGAGCTCAAAGCGAGCTACGTCTTCCTCCCCGCCGGAGGAAGAAGAGGAGGATGCCGGCCTCCACTCGGAAAGACCGACCTTGCCCTGATCAGTAGAGGGGCGGAAGCCCGAACCAAAATGGGACATCCCCGAGGACAAAGGAGAGGAAGAACTCAAAGCAGAAGACCGAAGAGGAGATTTAACCGAAAGAAGACTCCGGACCCTGGGAAAGAATCCTATTATAGCGGGGGAAGGAGGAAGAAGAAGAAGCTGACATGTTACCTTAGAAAACTCGGGATGATTGGAAAGAAGAAGAAGCTTGGGCACGGCGGCAGCAGGCACGAAGAATTCAAAAAGAATGGATGTTTCGGGTAAGGCCTTCTTTTCATTTCGAAATGACCCAAGGGATTCGTATCGATTCAACCGCTCCACCAACGGATCTGTGCCACGTGCCACCCATCAGTGAGAATGATGTCCCGGTCGCTCTGTATTCTGTGCTAGAGTTAACTGCTCCTCGGACGTGGCCACATGGCATTACCGTATTGGCCCGCAAGGTCGGTACCCGAAGCACCAGCAATCATGGCCATCATCATGCTAGATCTTTGCCTTTCCACGTCAACATCGCAATTACTTCCTTCGACCCGAGCACCGCGCACTAACGGGCCTCGAGAGTGGGAGAAAAATGATGTGGATGGTTCGCTGACTTGAAGGAACCAGCAAGCACCATGTCAAGAGAAGATGCCACATCGACTCTCCAGCCCGAATCCCACTACCGAGCTGAGCTGAGCTCCCTCAGAACAGCAAGCCAAGCTCAGTCCTCCACTAGGTTGAGCACACGAGCTCGGGACGCCTAGGTCAGAGCCGCCTTCCATCCTCAGGAGCGAGACCCTTGGAGGTTAGTGCCCTGCAGTCGAGGTCGAGCTAAGAGCTCACCCGTCGATGTGGAGCCTCTCCGAGCGCACGCCCTCTAGACTGGATCCGCCTTCCACCCTCCAGAGCGAGACCCTCGGAGGTTAGTGCCATGCGGTCGAGGTCGAGCTAAGAGCTCACCCGTCGATGTGGAGCCTCTCCGAGCGCGCGCTCTCTGGACCGGGTCTGCCTTCCGCCCTCTAGAGTGAGACCCTCGAAGGTTAGTGCCATGCGGTCAAGGTCGAGCTAAGAGCTCACCCGTCGATGTGGAGCCTCTCCGAGTGCACGCCCTCTGGACCGGGTTCGCCTTCCATCCTCCAGAGTGAGACCCTCAGAGGTTAGTGCCCCGCGATCGAGGTCGAGCTAAGAGCTCACCAGCCGATGTGGAGCCTCTCTGAGCGTGCATCCTCTGGACCGGGTCCGCCTTCCGCCCTCCAAAGAGAGACCCTCGGAGGTTAGTGCCCTGCGGTCGAGGTTGAGCTAAGAGCTCACCCGTCGATGTGGAGCCTCTCCGAGCTCATGCCCTCTGGACCGAGTCCGCCTTCCACCCTCCAGAGCGAGACCCTCGGAGGTTAGTGCCCTGCGGTCGAGGTCGAGCTAAGAGCTCACCCACCGATGTGGAGCCTCTCCGAGCGTGCGCCCTCTGGATCGGGTCCGCCTTCCACCCTCAGAGCAAGATCCTCAGAGATTAATGCCCTGCGATCGAGGTCGATCTAAGAGCTCACCCGTCGATGTGGAGCCTCTCCGAGCGCGTGCCCTCTGGACCGGGTCTGCCTTCCGTCCTCCAGAGTGAGACCCTCAGAGGTTAGTACCATACGGTCGAGGTCGAGCTGAGAGCTCACCCACCGATGTGGAGCCTCTCCGAGCGTGCGCCCTCCGGACAGAGCCCACACCTCACCCTCCTCCGCCTAGGCGCCCCCCGCAAGCTCGAAGTGCTTAGGATAGAGCGAGCCTTGCCATCCCAGCTCAGCCCCAACCCAGACGAGGTCCTCACCAGCCGAAGACACTGACGAGCCGCCCGAGGACCGTACCGAAGCACCTCCCAGACCATGCGAACCACCTGAAATTGCCAGTTGCACCAGAAAGGCAAGCAGCACGTTCATCGAGACACTACATTCCTCACTAACCACTCAGATCACCCAAGAGAGAAAGCCAACCGGGAGATTCGAATCCCGCGGGTGGTGGCCCGCCATTCGAGGCACCCTCAAATTTCCTGGAACGAGGCAACCAAGAAGAGTGTCGGAGCGCCTGACAATGCACCCTATCATGAATCAGGAAAGGCTCCTCTGGATACCGTTGCATGCGCCTGACAGCCCGACGAGGATCCCGAGACAAGCGCCAAATAGTAACCAAGTTCACAACAAACCCGAAGGTAACATAACAACTCCAGGACACAGGCAAAAACACAAGCTAGAAAAAAGAAGAGGAAGTGCGACCCCCACCAGCAAGGAGGGATAGCACCACCACCACCACAAGCACAAGCGCAAGACCGACCAAGAGGGCAAAGTGCCACTACCACCACTGTTGAAGGGAAACAAGGGGCACAAGGAGAGGCCGAGGAATATAGCACCCCTCTGTCCCTGCTATCACTCTCCCCCTACAACGTTTTCACCTTCACGCACGTCTTTTACTCCTCCTGGTACGGAGTCCATCAAGAGGGGCTCGACCAGGAGGATCTGTTCCCATGGATCGTCACTGACTTGATCGTCCGAGTGCCCCCGCCGGAAACCCCGGCCCAAGTCTCTAACCGATGTCTCGCAAGCTCAGGAGCGGAGGACTGCCGGGAGGCGAGGCGCCCGCACCCAGCACGGAGGTCCAAGAACCGAGAACGGTGGGTGGCAGAAGAGGAGGAGTGCACTCCAGCGCCGACAGCAGCTACGGGCCATGACGATCTTGGCGGCAACAGGTGGATTGAAAATTGGAGGCCCCTTACGAGTATCTCCTCGTAGAGGGCAATTCGATGTGAGCCACTGGAAGTGACCCGCTCCTCAGGTCGAGGGACTGAAAGCCGGATAGAGTCCAGAACACCATAGGTCTCCCGGATGGTCGAAAGCTCCTCGGTGGAGATCATCGAGATGACCCTACCGGGACCCATCGACCGAGAAGATTCAGGGGCTAGTTCTGGTGGAGGAAGAGAAGTTGCCGACTCCCTAATCACAATCCCTCTGGGCACGGGCCTTCTACTGAACTCAAAGCATGCCACATCCTCCTCCTCATCGGAGGAAGAAGGTTGCCTCCGCCTAAAAGGCCCAGCTTCCCCTTGATCGATCATAGGATGGAAGTCGAGACCGAAGTGAGACATTCTGGAAGGAAAAAGAAAAAAGTGGGGGGGGGGGGCAAAGGCAACCAGAAAAGAAGAAGAAGACAGATGAAGTCCAGGAAGACACTAACCCCAGGAAAGGTCTCTACTCAGTCAGAGGAAGAAGAAGGAAATGAACCTGATGAACCTGGGAAGACAAGGACAGCCGGAGGAGGAAGAAAGGGCTTCGGTACGATGGGGGGCACGCGAAGTTTAAAAGAAGTATTTTGGGAAAGACTACCTTTCTTTTCGAGGTGACCACATGCCTAACCATGCCATTTCTATACCCCCATCGACGGATCTGTGCCACATGTCAGCAATCAGTGAAGGAAGTGCCTCATTTCAGTCATGGCCACTCCGAATTCCATGCTAGCAATAAGTATTCCTCGGACGTGGCCACGTGTCTCTCACACATTGGCTTGAAAGACCACCTCACGATGCACCATCGATCGTGGCTATTATGGCACTGGATTCTTGCCTTTCCATGTCAGCACCGCATTAACTCCCTTCGCCCCAGGTGCCATGCGCCAATGGAGCTCGAGAGTGGGGGGCAAATGATGTAGCAGGAGCGCTAATGTGGAACTTATGTCAGATCCGATTGAGCAACATGGTGGACGAAGCTAGCGCAAGGGATGCCTCTGCCCAGACTCCTTCACCTTGCCGTGCTTCCTTCGGGTTGAGATGCCGAGGCCGAAGTCGAGCTCCGCCTCTCCAGATCAGCTCCACCTCGGACGAGGATATCTGCCACTAAAGGAGGTCGCCACTCTCCAGGACAGTGGCTTGGCACCCGAGGACTGTGAGAGGATGCTTGCCAGCTTGCGATAATGGTTCCAACCGTTACTTATACCAAAATGGGAAAAGACCCCTGATCGAGGCCCTACGTTCCTCACCAAACGTCTGCACCCCCCAAAAGAGAAGTCAACTAGCAAATCCAAATCCAGGAGGCGGTGGCCCGCAGGCTGAGGCCCTGCCATATTTTCAGAAGTAGAGCGACCAAAAGGAATGTCAGTGCATGCGGTACCGTTCCCTTTCATGAATGGGGAAAGACACCCAGCACATGGCACCAGGCGACGCTGCACGTGCCAGCAAACAGTGCGAGGATCCCAAGGCAAGTACCTGGCAGTCCCCTAGTGGCATAAAAGAACTTTCCATGGTTCTAGAAAAAAGGTGAGCAAGGAAAAAGTGCGGTGGAGCAAAGGAAGCGGGCTAAGCACACAGGAGAGCACAAAAAATTAGTCTGAGAATTCCAGGCCACCGGAGACCTGTGAAAAAGGTCATGACGGACACAGCCACTTCCGCTCCAACTCTCCTTTGCCAGCACCTCCCCTGCTCTGCATTCAACTTCACCACACTCTTTCAGTTCATTATATTCTCCTCCAAGCATGGAGTCCACCCGTGGGGCTCGACCGGGAGGATCTGTTCTCCTAGGTCATCACTGACTTGAGTGTCGAAGTACCCCCGCCGGGATTACCAGCCTGGAACTCTAACCCTATTTTGCAGGTCCGGGCATCCGAGCAGGATCCAAGGTGACGAGGGATGCAGTCCGGGGCCATCTACAGCTACAGGCCACGATGATCTCGGCGACAACACTATCAATAAAAAATTTTCTTTGGATGGGCTCAACAAAATATCCAGTTAAAGGCGGGCCTGACCAGCCTACCTTATCATCAATAAAAAGCACAAAGGTAGGCCTAATCAGCCCACCCTATCAGTATGTCCGATGAGTACAAAGGCGGGCCTGACCAGCTTACCTTATCATCAATGAAAAGCACAAGGATGGGCCTAATCAACCCACCTTATTAGTATGCCCGATGAGTGCAAAGACAAGCCTGACCAGCCTACGTTATCATCAATAAAAAGTACAAGGATAGGCCTAATCAGTCCATCCTATCAGTATGTCCAACGAGGGCAAAGGCGGGCCTGACCAGCCTACTTTATCATCAATGAAAAGTACAAGGGTGGGCCTATTCAGCCCCTCTATTGGTATATCTGACAAACATGCAGGTGGGCCTAATATGCCTACTGCATCAGCAAAGCTGGACTCTCCAGTCCACAACATCGATGAGATAAATTGAAATGGGTAAGAAACCTAAAACTATCTCATGAAAATGCTCTGAAGTCACTTATTTACCATGCCAATATCTATCTACTTAAGGAGGTTCGATGACTCCATACTTAAAACAGTTTTCCTCTCAAAATAGGAGTTGAAAGATAGCCGACTACTTCATACTTAGAAAAATTTTAAAGAAATCCATAAGACGACACAAGTTGAAAAGGAAAAATATATTTCATTAATTTCAAAAGGTTCAGTACATTTACATCTTATCACTATTATAAAAAAAAAAAAAAGTACAAAATCAGTCCATCATTGGAGCATTGTCCGAAGCAGCCATGATGGAAAACTCTTCCAACTACCTAGAGGCTTCCGGGTCAACTGCAGATGGGACCTCTTTCGATTGTCTAGGAGCTTCTTCGGCTTCGGCTTGAGACATGGGTTCTTTTTCGACCTCGTACAACTGGATGCTCGAGATGTCTAGACCCAGATAAAGCTGAAGAACCTCCTTAACACCATCGTTAAAGCCCACCTGGTAGCTGACTACCCTAGACTCAGTTATTTCATTGTTGAAACTTGAAGACTTCTTATAGTCTTCAACAGCCCGGGTAGCTTGCTCCTTTGCAGACTCTACCTCCTTGGCTGTCTCTTCATTCTTTCTTTGACCTTCCTTGGCCGAATGCTCCAAGGAATGAATCTTCTTCTTCTTCCTAAGCTTCGCCTCTTGCTCAGATATTTTTAATTGGGCCTTCTTCAACTCGGCCTTCAAAATCTGGATGTCGGCGATGCTCTTATTCAACTTCTCCTCCATGGTTGCTCTTAACTCTTTGGCCACCTTCTTCATGGCTTTCGTCGATTGTAACTCTTCTTGAAAGCCTTTGCTGAGATTGGTAAATCCTGATATGTCTTCCTCTATTAGGGTTACTTCATGAATCAGCTGCACCAAGCAACGAAAGGAAAATGTTAGTTATGTTAACCATAATCTCAAGGGAATTGATAAGGAGAATGATACTTACCCTCAGGATGTTCGGATAAATTGAATCAGCGACTTGCTCTAGTCGGTGATTCTTTGTCACCTCCCAATCTCTCGAGAGGAGCATGGCCTTCAATAATTTCTTGGCCAGTTTGGGATTCTCCAAACCCCTCCCATTGGAGAAAATGGTGAAGTCCACCTCATATTCCCTCTCGGAAGGAATGTCTCTCTTTGACTTCTCTTCGATCTGAAGATCCTTGCCTTTATCCTGAGGAGAGATTTGGGTTGTAGGTGCATCGATGATAGAGGCAAGATTCGGCTATCCCAGAGTCTGAGCTAGAGTAGAGCCTCTCAAGTAGAGCTCTGTCAAAGGCACGTCATTGTCGTCCGACACCGTCCTCAAAGGTGTATTTCTCATGGCCTCTTCAGCCCGAGCTTTCTTTCGACCCTCCAACCTCTCTTAAGAGATCAGTACAGGCCTCTTACGGGTGGCCTGACGAAGCTTGTTGAAGTCTAGCTTCATCTTGTTGCCTGTAAAATAGAAATGATAATGGTTAGCTATCAGGAAACTGAAGATGCTGAAGACTTAAAAAGAACCTTATATTACAGAGTATATACCTAACAGTATCGATGGGCTGATGTGAGCGAGATGCAAGCTATGCTCGCTCAATATCTCTTTTGCTATGTGGACGCCTGACCCCGAAAGCCTATCGAAGTCTACCTGGTCGGCTTTCAATACTTTCTTACCGGCATTAGTGTCCAACCGGGATTCTCTCCATTTCATGTTGAAATCCTAAGGATAAGGTGAGTACATGAAAAGGAAACAAGGCTTCCATCTATGAATAGCGGATGGCAGCCCTGTGACCAACTTTCGACCAGGGCAAGGGTCGATGACCCACCATCCTTGGCTGTGGAAGTCCTTCTTCAGCATAAAGAAGGAGATAAACAGGGAGGTCCTCGGCTCTACATTTACTCTATGGCAAAGGACTAAGAAGGCACAGTGACCCGAATACTGTTTGGAGTGAGCTATGCTAGGACTACATGATACAAATTAAAGATTTTGACAAAGAATAGGTGCAAGGGAAATTGAAGACTAGCCTTCAGGTGGTCTTCGTACACTAATATAGTGTTAGAGGGAGTATGATTCACCCTTTCATCGAGCTGAAGAAGCATTAAGGGAAGGATTTCGAGGATGTTATAATGTTTCCATAAGGAGGCTAATCTGGAGAAGGACAAGGAACTCACTATGGAATCTGGCTTCGAATCATCCCCACCCCACCTAGAAGGACCTATGGGACCGGAGGGGTTACCTTCTGCCCTATCGGTCGGAAGCCCGCCAGCAGTAGGTATCTTTAAGGATCTAACCATATTGAAAGAAAATGAAGAAACTCTAACCTATGAAGGAATGGAAGCTTGAAGCAGAATGTGGAAGGAGAAAATTTCAGCAGTAAAAAAAATGAAGAGCATAAAGGTTCGTTCTACATGGCAGGCACCCTTCATATAGATGATAGCAACATCCCAGATGTCTCCCTTGAAAGATGTGAAGCACCTCTGATCGCACCATGTAAGAACGGCACTGATCATGGGTACGGACTACTAAGAGTCATGCCAGCCGACTCGATGGTGAAAAACCAACCTGTCAATCAGGATTTGCGAGAATGCAATCAATGGCCAAGATGGGATTTCCGCATGATCCTGGACGAACATGATAATGCCACGTCACCCAATCTGGGTTGAAGATAAGAAGTCAGCCAAAACACCCTATTGAAAAGAGTTGGCACAACTCTCAAATCCATGCCATTTCTCCAGGAACCAATGAGAGCCTAACACTTATCCAAAGCACGGTGCTCAAAATAGAAAGTAGTTATTGTGATCAGCCAGACCAAAGATTCACCATCATTAGTAATTATCTCTTTCATTAAAAAATGACAAAAAAATAATACTCCCATCTTTCAAAGTAATTAATTACCTTGAAATTGGGAGTGAGGGGCAACTGTTATGATAAACCAATTCGAAGAGATAATTGCTAGTCTGAAGATTTAATTAATCCATCCAAGCTGGTCGACTAGATGGATTGGTATGACGGTACTTCTAGAACCTGACGGGAGAATGAATCGACACTACCTTACAGCCAACGATGATATATGACTTGTAATCATCCTTCAGCCTACTCCGAAGAGAATAGCCGATCTACGGTCGGCCCACTCTGAAGAGAGTGGCCGATCTACAATCAATATACTCTGAAGGGAGAGGCTGAACTACGATCAATATGCTTCGAGGTGAATAATCGATCTTCAATCAGCCTACTCCGAAGAGAGTAGTTGATTTACTTCGAGCTAAGGTCCTTAAAGAATGAGCCTGGTTGTTATAACCAACCAAGTATATAACTGAAAGCGGCGGGATCAGTAAACTAACTATCAACAATAATTATAATCAGCTGAAGAGAAGTTGCATTAACTAACTTTCCTAACCAAAATCAAGAAGGCTTAACTACTTTCAGTTATAGCAACGCCCTATAAAAGCGGTAAGAGGGGACCCCCAAGGGGGGCAAGTCGAGCTGGCCTAAGACTAGCTTGCACTATGCCAAATTGACTCTTCTCTTTTTCCATCTTCTTTTCTTTGAGCTCTCTATTTTATGGCCTGGACTCTACTGATTTAAGCATCGGAGTGTCCCCCACAGAAGAAATTTCGGTCAGAGATTTGTTTTACATGAACCAAAGGAGGTGAACCGGTGACCCAGGCACTCTGTCCGGTCCATGGGGATCAGCGTCAACATATATATATATATATATATATATATATATTTTATTGAAAAGTTTTCACATTCTTTATATATCTAATCTCCTACTTTTTGCTTCTTTCTAGTTTTACTTTCCTGCCTTCTTAAATTCTATAATATTCCTCTTCCTAGTTTTACTCTCCTGCCTTCTCAAGGCTTGTATCTCTTCTATTTATATGATGATTCTATATGATTAAACCATGAATTCATTTGCTTTACGATTTCTAACATGGTATCGAAGTCTTCTATAGATCCCTAATTCTTCCCTTCCATCATCTTTCTAGAATTTCATCAAAAAATAATAATCCCAATCCCAAAACCCTCCCATCTCTCCCATACCCTCCCAAACATCCTCAAACCCTCTCTCCCAAACCCTCTCAGACTTCCTCAAAGACCTCCCCTTTGGCATTCCTCCTCTCCCCAAAATTCCTCCTCTCTCCCATAGGAGAGGCAACCCTTGGACCAAGATCTCGGTGCCTCCCATCTCTCGACTCTGGCTTTCTGGCCCAACCTCCTTTGTCCACTTTGGCACCAACACCACCACCCTTGCTTGCTTCGCCACCAACGAGGCTGACCTTGCTATCGCCCTTGAACCCCGCGACACTACCCACCACATCCTTAAAGCCCTTGCCCTCAATCTCTAGGGCCGCCCGATCCCTACCCTCCGCGCCCTCGACGCCACCCTCTCCTCGTAGGCCGCCAAGTCCCTCTCCCCTCATGCATGTGGCGATGCTCTCATGAAGCATGCCGAGATCCATCTCGTGGTCAACTACTGCCAACACCCCTAGCACCACCCCCAACACCTCTATTCTGCACCCTCTACCTCACCGTCTGGTTCGCTGACTCCTTTGCCACCATCTCCCACCCTTGAGTCGTCATCCCTCACTCTCGCCCATGCTCTCGCCATCGCCCTCACCCACATCCTCGTCTCCACCTCCACACCATCGACCACCCCGTCGGCCTCGCCTCTGCCTCCACATCGTCACCCCCTTGGCCATTCCCTTGCACTGGCATGGAGCTACGAAATCCCTTTTGTCACTCTTGAGGTAGATCCAGCACTCTAATTGATTCCCTTGGCCGACTTCGAGGTCGATCTCATTATGCTCCGGCACCGGAGTGGGGGCAATCAGCAAGGAGGAGCTCCATGATTCCACCTTGACTGTCATCTCGAGCTTAATGACATGGACAAGTTGAGGAGATAGAGCGCACATAAGCATGGAATTGAAGGAGGTGTCACCTGATCAAAGAGATAGAGGAGGAAGTGAAGGGGAGGTGATCGCCATTGTGGGAGCCACACAAGAGTAGAGACGCACCAAGTGGTGCCCAGCATGAAGAAGGTCGCACGATCCCTACCCAAACCCTTTGGTAATCATCGTTCCATTTTCCCAAATAAACAACAACAAAAAAAACCAACACAGATAGAACATATGAATGGTTTGGGTTGATTGTCTCTTATCATCACTGTTTCTTGAACAACTTAGTGAAAGGTAATTTTAATCTTAGTGGGCTCTTGTGGAAGGCAACATTTTGGGTCCAGAATGACTAATCCAGTTACCACTCAAGACTTAGAAAATCTTATTAATAGATTGCTCGCAGCCTAGGTATTAGTTATCTAGGCAGTAACTCAACCAGGAGGACCTTCGCACGAGAGTGCATCCATCAATGCACTCCAAGTTGCTATCAAGCTCGATGGGCTAGCCACATATTTATCATGGTCTCGAAGTACCTAGTTGTTTATCAAAAGCCATGGTTTAGAGGGATATCTTATTGGCACAGTATTGTGACCTGTTGATGGAGTACTAGGAGTGGCTCAATAGGATATGAAAAATTTGGTGGTCATAGTTTTCTACTCAACACTATGGTCCCAAGTGTCTCACGGAGTGTGTAGCTATTGAAGACTGCATAAGAGATATGAAAGGTAGTGGACCGGATGTATTCTTAGAAGGCTAATCCTGCATAGGTATATGAGATCTGGTGCCAGTTAAGGCAGCTTCGTTAAGGCACACTTTCTGTTATCGATTATGCTAGAGCACTGAAAAAATTATGGGCTGAAGCTGATCACTATCATCCCTTCAATTCAGAATGCTATGTAGATATGCACTGATTTCAAAGGTACTTGGAAGAGGAATGAGTCCAGGATTTTTTGTATAGTTGGAATCCTGAGTTTGAGCCAGTTCAGGTATAGCTCCTGGCTCGAGATGATATGCCAAGCCTGAGTTAGGCCTTTTCTACTGTGTTGTAGGAGAAGACGAGAACTAGAGTAGTTGCTTCTACTGAGCCTATGCGCTCTGCTCTCAAAGCTAAACCACTACCTCAGTCTGGTGCATAGCTGTCTACTGTCAATAATTACTGTCACAAGCCTGGTCATTCAAAGCCACTTGCTGGGAATTACATGGTCTCCCCTCTCAGTCTAAGCAAAAAGATTGGGGCCGTGGTCGGGTCGAGGTCGTGGTCAACAAAATGCTCATCTATCTGAGAACGTAGAGGAGTCTTCTGCTACTATCTCCCTTGATGACTATTAGACCATGAAGTGATTGATGGATAAATATGAATATACTTCCAGTTCCTTGCCTCCCCCAGCTTCAGTTAGCCTGCCATCACCCACTTCCAACTTTGCCCAGTCAGGTATTACTTGTAGTATAGGCCATGCATTTAGTTGTCTGGATAGGTCTTCTTCTTGGATTATTGATTCTAGCAGTTCCAGTCATATGACTGGATCTTCTACCTTCTTTAGTGCATACTTTCCTAGTGCTGGTCATGATCGAGTTCGTATAGATAATGGATCCCTTTCAGTTATATCTGGTAAGGGCACCATCGACTATACACCTACTCTCTAGTTATCATTCATCTTGCATATCCCTACCTTTCCTATGAACTTGTTATCTATTATCTCTATTACTCGAGACTTAAACTATTCTGTCACCTTTTGGCCATCTCATAATATCTTTTAGAAACTAACAATGAGAAAAAAACTTGGATATGGTAAAATGCACAATGGCCTGTACTACTTGAAGAATAAAGGGGAGCAGCTTCACAATGCTCTGTCAACAAATACAGCTTCTTCTGAGATCTTGCTTCATCATAGAAGACTAGGACACATCGTCTTTCCTGCTTTACGTTAATTATTTTTTGCTCTTTCTCACTCTTGCAAGAAGATTACTTTAGTTTGTGATGACTGTGAATTTGCAAAATATACCCATGGGCTGTATCATGTTTCTAATAATCGAAGTAACCATAAATTTGATATTGTGCATTCAGATGTTTGGGGGCCTTGTCGTATTGTTCCACTACAGGGCATTGGTGGTTTGTTACCTTCATTGATTGCTACAGTTGGGTGATCTGGTTGTATTTACTAAAGAGCAAGCATGAGATATTCTCCTATTTTAAGGAACTTCATAAACTGGTGGACACTCAATTTAGAGCAAAGATTAGGATACTCTGACCTAACAATGGTACAGAGTATACGAATCAAGCATTTCGTGCCTACTTGCATGATCATGAGATCATTCATCAGATGACTTGCATAAATACACCTGCACAAAATGGCATAGCCGAACAGAAGTATCAACATTTGCTAGAGGTAACTCATGTTCTCATATTTTCTATGCAAGTTCCTAAATTCTTATAGGGGGAGGCTGTTCTGACTATGGCTTATCTAATCAACTATATGCCTCTCCAAGTTCTTGACTTCAAGTCTCCACTTGAATGTTTGCAAGGGAAGACTGAATACATTGTGCCACCTCATGTTTTCAGCTGTGTATATTTTGCTCGGGGCCATACACCATCTATTGGTAAATTGGATTCTCGAGCTTTGGAATGCATCTTTGTAGGTTATTTTGCCACTAAGAAGAGGTATGAATGTTATCATCCACCTACACGACGGATGCTGTCACCATGGATGTGACCTTTCATGAAATGGAGCCTTACTATGTGATGGAACAGCTCCCTCAGCTTTCAGATGCACCAAGTGGTGTCTTTATGTTATATGAATTCTTGACCACGCCATCTAGTGGCCCTTGGCATGAGGGGGAGCATAGTGGTGGTGGGAGTTAGGAAGTAGAGATGGATGATGCTCAAGACGATCATAGTAAGGCACAAGGTGATGGTATTCAGGAAGAGCAAAGTAAGGCTATTGTGCATTCTTTAGATATCCAAGCTTCTGCCCCAAGCATAGTTCCATCCAGGCCTTCTAAGTCCTTTTCATCTATGAATAACAGTAACAACTCTATTTTCTCTGATTTAGATATTCCTATTGCTAAACGAAAGGGTTCCTGCTTAATCGTTCCTACTCGCTATCGATATGATATTTCTAACTATGTATCCTGTGAATCCCTATCTCTTATAAATTCTTTGTAGCTGCATTAGAATCTATTAGCATTCCTACTGATTAGAAGGCGACTATGACAAATCCAAATTGGAGGCAGACAATGATGGAAGAAATGAATGCTTTGTCTAAGAACCATACATGGAATCTGATCACTCTACCTAACAGGAAGCAACCAGTGGATTGTAAATGGGTGTATATAGTCAAGCATAATCTCGATGGCAAACTTAAGAGGTATAAGGCTCACCTAGTGGCAAAAGGATATACCAGACGTATGGCATCAATTATGAGGAGACCTTTGCTCTCGTGGCAAAAATAAACTCAGTACGTATCTCAATCTCATGTGCTGCTAACTGCGGCTAGGAGTTATATCAGCTAGATATGAAGAATACCTTTCTTCATGGAAATCTTCAGGAGGAGGTTTACATGCAGATTCCTCCTGGATTTGTGAGCAGAGCTATGGCAGGGAAGGTGTGCATATTATGGCGCTCTCTTTATGGCCTCAAGCAGTCTTTCCATGCCTGGTTTGAATGCTTCAGCCAAGCAATGCTCAAAATGGGATATTCACAGAGGAATGCTGATCATACTCTATTTTACAAGCATGGTGGTGGAAAGAGAATTATTTTAATAGTATATGTTGATGATATAGTTATTACAGGGGATGATCTCAAGGAGATTGCATGACTTAAATAAAATCTGGCTTGCGAGTTTAAGGTTAAGGACTTGAAACTGCTGAGATATTTTTTGGATATTGAGATCTCTAGGTCATCTTATGATATTTTTCTGATTCAGCAAAAATATACTCTTGACCTTCTTAGTGAGATGGGATATTAGGGTGTAAGCCAGCTAATACTCCTATTGACCATAATCACAAATTAATGGTAAATGGAGGTGCGCCTGTTGATCGTGGAAGATATTAGTGACTGGTAAAAAGACTGATTTATCTTTCTTATACCAGATCAGACATTGCCTTTACAGTCAGTATCATCAGTTAGTTTATACATGACCCACGATAACAACATATGGAGACAGTCTATCAGGTACTATGCTACTTGAAAATGTATCCTAAATAGGGACTGCTCTTTTTTCGACATGACTCTCTAAGGATAGAGGCATTTACTGATGTAGATTGGGCATGTTTACTGGACGATCGGTGATCCACTACTGGTTACTGCACATTCATTGACGGTAATCTAGTTACTTGGAGAAGTAAAAAGTAGTTTGTTATAGCTAGATCGACTGCAGAGATTGAGTACAGAGCAATGGCTCAAAAAATATGTGAGATTCTCTGGCTATAAAACTTACTCCAAGAGCTACGCCTTTTGAGTAAGTCCCCTATGATGATGTATTGTGATAATAAGGCAGCGATTAAAATTGTGAATAATTCGGTGCAACATAATTATACCAAATACATTGAAACTGATCGTCACTTTATCAAGAAAAATGTAACCAACAGACATATTTGCATCCATTTTATCCGCTCAGCCAATCAAGTGGAGATATCCTAATAAAGGGACTAAGTCAATCTTCTTTTTCATTTCTTGTTAGCAAGATGGGTCTCCAAAATATCTTTATCCCATTTTGAGGGGGAGTATTGAAAAGTCTTCGTATTCTTCATATACCTGATCTCTTATCTTTTTTTCTCCTTCGTAGTTTTACTTCCGTACCTTCTTAAAAGTTGTATTTCTTTTATATATACTACAATCTTATATAAATAAATCATGAATTCATTTACTTTATTATATTTATAATATATATATATATATATATATATAATTATTCTTGCTCGATTGGACCTTGAGGTGAAACAGCATGAATGAAACAAGACTAGCCCTCGACCAAAACTTCCTTTCATAACTTGAGATGAGGAAAGGAAGAAGGCAAAAGCACGGGCCCCGCATCATGCACAACATCATCACAAGTGGTACTGGACGAAAAGAGGAGCCCAAAGTACATCACAAGGAGGATCCCATAACCCATAATAACAAAAAAATGCCATCGCATCTCAAGAAGATATTTTGAGAATTGCCACAAAGTTGAAAAATACGGGAACTCTGAGGGACACCTTCCAACTCCGTTAAAAACCAAACGAGGAAGAGGTAGGGTGGTCCTCGTGTTGGTGACCGCATCCAATAGTCTGGATAAGCTATACTTACTTTGCCGCTTTCACCATCCTCTCCTTACTTCAAGCTTACTCGATTGTGATTCAAAGATCCTATGTTTTTCCTCCCAGATGTAAGACCACCGGGCCCTTGATAACTCCAAAACTTTCGGTTTTAGTAGGAGTGTGGCTCGTGTAATTGGGCCAATTACAAGTGATTGATTCGACTGGAATCAATCCGGCCGGAGCCATCGATCAATTTGGGTTTCTTATCTGAGAACCAATTCCGAAATCATGTTGGAAGCGCCAAGAAATGTTCGATCTAATCCAGATAGAATTCATGGCACTAATTCCAGCTTCATAAACCCTAGGCAAAACATATATCAAATTTTAATCTTCTTTCTCTTTTTGTTCTTTAGATTTGTAGGTAAGATTTAAACACAATTTTTGACTATAAGGCAAGATTGATTTTTTGAACCCTGAACAATCTAAAATCGCCTAATTCTAATGAAGGCAAACTTTGATCCTTGTCTGGACTCTGCAATATAATCTTAAATAGATCCTACTAGCTTGCTAGCTTTTCTCATAACAGAAATGCAAACAGAGGCCGCATTTGAATTCATGAGAGTAAGATTCCAATCTCCCCAAGCTAGGTGATTATTATTATGATAGAAAGTAAATCGTAACGATGATTAGACTGCAGTGCTTTGTAGATCTTTGCGTATTCTTTGGTGACTTTCGAGTTTCTTAATCTCTGTAATATTCTAATCACCCAAGCTCTGCACCATGATTAACATATTCATGGTCTCACATTAAACTAATCCATAGAGAGGAAGATAAAACTAGTTAAGACCAAGAAGCGGAAAGGATAGCTAGTATAAATAAAGGGAGCAAATAAATTATTCCTAGAAGAAGAGGGTTAAGTGAACCAAATCAAAAAACAAAGGATTGTTTCGGAAAAAGAAGCATTGGTCAATGAGCATGATGATAGAGAAGTGTGGAAAAAAACCTGCCGGCTTTTTGGTTGCATCCAGTTCCTTGCAGGGCTACTGCCATCTTTTTCACCTTTTTCATGAGAATTAATTAAATTATAATAATTTGGACCCGTAAGGGCTTTTTGGTTAAAAAAGTTTGTCTGGTGGGATATTTAGTACGAAGCCTTGGAAGGAGGCGATCATCTATATCGGTCGTCGCAGAGATTCTTTAGCTGAAAAGACGAAAATGCCCCTTTCACGAACGGAACATACCTTCGGGCTTTCGACCATCCGTGACCGCATTCGAATTAGAATGACATCTATATCCTCACGGTATGTCAAGGGTATTTCTGACATTTTATTAGATGCAGGTCCAACCGCTGGACCATCCGCATGGTGGCTAATTCTAAGAAGATCAATTGTAATAATTAGCCACTACAATGATCTTCACATAATTTAGCCAATCTGTGGAAGGTTCTGATTTTAGAACATCATTGGACGAAATGTCAGAAATAAACATGACATAATAGGGTTGGCAAGCGGATTGAGTCAGGCCAATCGAATCAAAAATTCATCCACTCGTATTTAATTTATTTCTTAAATAAGTTTAAAATTCAAGTCTGAATCCATTCTTTTTATTAAACAAGTAAATCAATCTAATCCACGTAATATACTTATTAAATAGGATAGATCAGGTTTACTACATTAAATAAGTTAGAAAAATTTTTAATGAATTAAATGACTTTGAACAAGTTAAAAAGATCGAGTTAAATAGAAGCAAAAATATATTAAATATATTTAAAATATATTTAAAAAACTTTAAATAGGTTGAATTATAATTGATTTAATTATTAAACATATCAAAATGGATGAAAGATCTAAATCCAAATTTAGCCTATTTAACAAGTCTAGATAAGTTGATTTATATTTATGACATAAATATCCGAATCTATAGGTCAAATTGGCAAGTTGGATAATAAATTGCCATCCCTGGACATGATTTATGCCACCCAAAAAAAAATACCATTGGTCACACGAAAATCATTTTAGAAATAATGAAAGTAAAATAAAAACAACATAGTAGGAAGGGAAGTAGGTTTAGCCTAGGCAAGCACTTGTAAATTACATAATCTTTACAAAGGGAATGAATATTTGATGGATTTTTCATTTATTATAAAAACATTGGTCTAAGATTTTGGAGAATTTGATCTTAATAGGTATATGCATGTCGATCTGAATGAATTAGTTGCCTGCTAGACAAAAAAATAGTAAGTTACAAATTCTGTCATTGTAGGATATATATTTCTATTACTATTAAATTAATAAATGAAAATAAAGTAGTTAATGGTGGGGTTATCATTATCCTAAAAAAAGTGTTGTCACTGAATCTCCCAGACCGAACTCTCTCGACCGGGTTTGCTAGAGTGCACGTTTCTCTGTTCCTGTAGAAAAGATCCCACGGGCTGGTGGTATTCCAGCAGAGGACACTCCGATGGCTAAGTCAGTGGGAGACTTGGAGCAACAAAATGGAGAGATCACAAAGGAGATAGCTCATCGGGAAAAAGAGCCTGCTTACCTCGGGGTCCCTTTTTTATCTTATATAGGCATGGAACTTTACCAGAATCTATTAGGGGCTAAGCTGGAAATGATCGATTTTTCCTTAGAGAAATCTTGGTAGTGGCTAGGTGGCACCAGGAGGGAGTGGCACCATGAGATCTGTAGAGTAGTGGCGCTAAGATATCAGGAATTTGTTGTAATAGAATTCTGGTACCAGCTGGAAGGGGCCTCTAGGACCTCCGGGCCATCCTTGGAGTGACCCGTTTTGGACCGATATGGACCTGGCTGAAGTGGGTCGGTCGAACCTCTGATGGGTCGGTCGGACCTAGCTGAAGGGCCGTCGGCTCCAGTTTGGTTCGGAGGGAGGCCGGTTGTGTATAACAGTTGCCCCCTTGCTCTTGGCTTTCGGGAGGGCCTGTAGCTTCGAAGGGCAAGAGCATCATTCTTGCATTGAATTCATTCATCCTTGAGGGGATTGCAGATCTAATCAGGTGTGCTGCGCTTGGTCACTCCCCACTCCAGAAGCTCGCACCTGGGATAGGTGTCGATCCCGTATTAGAAGCGAAGGGAGTGGCAGTTAATGCAAAAGGGATGCAATGATCAGCGGCCAACCTGGCCCACTCGACCTTCCAGCTTCGGAGGTGATTTGGGTGACATGGTGACATCTAGATGGTTGGTGCCGCGCTGGGGGCGACCCATCCACTGCTAATCCGGCGATCACATAGATCATGGCTAGATTGTGCTTCCTTCCATCGCATCGGTTTCTACTGCATGGGGAGTTGTGCTACCTGACACCCTGGTCATGGTGCTGGAGGAATGGTGACAACCACTACCCTCAAGGGCTATATAAGGGAATGTTGAGACTGTGGGCAAAGCCTTTGCCGCATTCGCCCTTGGAGAGAGATCTCGACTCACTCCAACATCTTCAACCTTTTAGAAAACCCAGCCCTCAGGTCAGTTCTTTTTTCCTCCAAGCCTTTTAACAATGGTCTCTAGTAGCCGAAGCTTTAGTCGTTGGATAGAAGAACTAGGTCCCAGCCAGGTCCAATCTGAACTAGTGCGGGATCGGGTAGAGGCCATTAGGGTTAGGTTCAACATCCCCTCCACCCTGCACCTCATCGTCCCGAACTGAGAAGGGAGGGTGACCCGGCTGCCGAGCCTGGGAGCCCTCCCGGTGTATGAGGACCACCTGAAGACCAGCCTCCGATTTCTCCTGTGTGATTTCTTCGTCTGGGTCTTCAACCTATATCAGTCACTCCTGTGTAGCTGACCCCGAATAGTATTCGGGCCATCAGCTATTTCGCGGTCTTGTGCCAGAGGGTTGGAGTAGAACCTAGGACTTCCCTCTTTGCAAACTTTTTTGTCCTGAAAAGAGACTTCCGGAGCGAGGAGTGGTAGGTGTTCAGCCCCCGTCCCGGGTAAAAGATAATCAGGGGTCTTCTGTCGGCTATTCATGGGTGGAAGTCAAAGTTCTTATTCATACACAGTCTTCAGCCTTGGGGCTTCAACCAGTCATAGGGGGAACCAAGGCTGACAGCTGATGAAGGGAGGGCGGTCTTGATGGCCGACCAAGTCGACTTTAATGAGTTAGAAGCAGTCGGTATCACCATGGTAAAGGAGCTGCTTCGGGATGATAGCCTCTGCTTGGTCAGAGTTAGATGTCACGAACATTTAGGTAGGGTAGGAGTCATTGCTGTCGTTCTTTTTGTTCTGTCAGCTATATTCTTTCTTTCCTCACTCTGATCTTGTTATTGTAACAGGAGAAAAAATGAAGCCCGATCATGCAAGGATAGCAGAGCGAGCAACGAGGAAGAGGGCCGCCCAGTCCGCGGAGCCGATCGCGAGCAAGTAGAAGAAATGGCGGGTGAAAGAATAGCCCGCAATTGTCGTGCCGTTAGGCTCCGATGAGGACAATATACCTTTGTCAGAGCGGTTGGCGACAAAAGCATCGGGACCTCTACATATAGTCTGGGAGTCAGCCGTTCGATCGAAGCTGGACCCATCAGAGCCGATCGAGGTGGGGATAGCCCCAGCCTTGCCATCAATCGAGCGGACGGAAGTGGTCCACCCTGCAGGCGAGAAGAAAGGAGCAGCTGAAGGGATAGAGGCTGAAGAGGTTAGCTTTGACACCTTCCAGCACTGGCATGCTCTGCATAACCCTCGGTAGGCCATAGACCTGCTAAAGGGGGCCATCACCCAGGCCGACTGGGAGGAGACGAGCAAGCGTAAGTTGCATAAGGTGGCGAGAGGCACCTACCTCAATCTGATGAAGGTACTTTTGTCACCCCTTCACTTTCTCCCTTCTTCTTTTCACTTCTTGTACATGACTAATATGGTCCGTTGCCTATAGCTCCTTCACGAGGTCTCGATGATGGATGAAGGCCTCGACGAGATAGTCCATGTGGCAAAGACTTCAACTAGGGAGGCTGAAGGACTGAAGGCGGCCAAAGCGATGGCAGTGGCATCGCAGAAGGCCACTGAGGAGAGACTTTTGGCCAATTTGACCAAAGTCGAGTCGTTGAAGAAGCAGGCAGAGGACTTGCAGACCTAGCTGGTCAAGCGGGAGGCCCGGCTGAAGAAGAAGAAGGAAAGGGTCAGGTCCTTGACCTGTCGGCTATCCAACGAGGTGGAGCGATCTGCTGATGCCGAAAGGAGCGCGCGGGCCCATAAGGCATTGGCGGGAAAATATCTGACCGAGCTGAAGGAGGTGAAGGAGCTGGCGGCGAAGCAGGTCCGCAACGCCGTGGTAGAATACAAGGCTTCAGCCAACTTCAACGATAAGATGGAGGAGGCTGGAGCGGCAAGCTACGACTATGGCTTCGATGATTGCTTGAAGAAGGTGACCAAAGCTTTTCCGGAGCTCGACTTGTCCTTAATACAGCAGATGCCCCCACCAGAAAAAAAGAGGGCCTAGCCGACATCGGGGCTGACGCCCAAACCATTGCCAATGCGGGACTGGCAGAGGCCTTGGTTGAAGCTTCGGATGTGGTGCAGGAGGCCGAAGTCGAAGCTCCTTCGGTGACTGGGAAGGATTTTCCTCTTTTGGAAACACTTGGCAAGACTTAGGACCAACTATAAAAGTCTGCTTATATCTTGTACAAAAGTTTTTGGTCAATGAAATAACATCTTGATATTCATCTTTTGCTTCATCTTGTTGTTGTTGTAGTTGTTGTATTTTTTTTTTAATGGGCTATTCCTACCTGAAGAAGGTGGCCGATCAACGGCCCTTTATGGGGTTGTCGAGCGCCCCATCAATTTTTAACTTAGCCATTTATAAGAAATATTTCTAAGTATCGAGAGGTCGACTTAGTCCAAACCCATCTGCTTTAGAAATATTTTTAAGGGATCTTCGAACTAGCTGTTCATAGGAAAATACCTTAGGTGTTTAAGGATCCCACAAAGTGCCTTCCGACGGAGGTCAGATTTGAGTTGGCTACATTAGAGCCCTTGCCGATCGAGGTCGAACTTGAATGGGCTGCCCTAGAGCCTTTGCCGATCGAGGTCGAACTTGAGTGGGCTACACTAGAGCCTTTGCAGATCGAGGTCGGACTTGATTGGGCTGCCCTAGAGCCTTTGCCGATCCAGGTTGGACTTGAATGGACTGCCCTAGAGCCTTTCTCGATTGAGGCTGGACTTGAGTGGGCTGCCCTAGAGCCTTTGCCGATCGAGGTCGGACTTGAGTGGGCTGCACTAGAGCCTTTATCGATCGGGGTCAGACTTGAGTGGGCTGCCCTAGAGCCTTTGCCGATCGGGATCGAACTTGAGTGGGCTACACTAGAGCCTTTGCCAATCAAGATCGAACTTGAGTGGGCTGCACTAGAGCCTTTGCCGATCAGGATCGGACTTAAGTGGGCTGCCCTAGAGCCTTTACCAATCGGGATCGGACTTGAGTGGGCTACACTAGAGTCTTTGCCGATCGAAATCGGACTTGAGTGGGCTATAATAGAGCCTTTGCCGATCGAGATCAGACTTAAGTGGGCTGCACTAGAGCCTTTGCCGATTGGGATTGGACTTCAGTGGGCTGCACTAGAGCCTTTGCCTATCGGGATCGAACTTCTTTATAGAGTAAATTGCTACCTTTATTGATAATATATGTGGAGGTTATCTACATTCCAATGACGTGCCACTTGTCATCCATCTAGATGCTCGAGTCGATAAGTTCCGGCCCGGATTACTTCGACTACCCGATAGGGGCCCTTCCAGTTGGGGGAGAGCTTTCCTTATTTAATTGGCCTGAAGAACTTTGACCTTCGCAGAACAAAGTCTCCGACCTGGAAGCTTCGAGCCTTGACTTGAGAATTGTAATATCTGGCCATTCTTTAACGATAGATCACCATCCTCAGGTCCGCTTAGAGTCGGGTCTCCTTGAGCAAGTCGAGGTCAGCCATTCTCTGCTTAGAATTGGCTGGTTTGGTGAAATGATCTATCCGAAGGGACTATAAGGAGACTTCCACTAGTATGACCGCCTCGCTCCTATAGGTGAGATTGAATAGAGTTTTCCCAGTCATCGTGCGGGAGGAGTCTGATAGGCCCAGAGTACCGAGTGGAGTTCTTCAGCCCAGACCCTTTGGTATCATTCAGTCGGGTCTTCAGGCCATGTAGAATCGTCTGATTGATGACTTCAGCCTCCCCGTTGGATTAGGGGCGTCCGACTGAAATCAAACAGTGGAATATATGATATTGCTGGCAGAAATCCCGGAACTTCAGGTTATCGAATTGCCTCCTGTTATCGGTGATGACTGCCAATGGTATGCCGAATCGATAGATGCTACAGTTTTGGATGAAGGTCTCCACCTTGGCCTCGGTAATCTGCACCAATGTTTCAGCTTCCACCCACTTGATGAAGTAGTTAATGGCTACAATTAGAAACTTTTGTTGTCCAGATGCTGGGAGAAATGGCCCGAGAATGTCCATTCCCTATTATGCGAATGGCCAGGGGGCTGTCAGCGGGGTTAGCTGACTAGCTGGTCGCCTTTGAACATTGGAGAACCTCTGGCATGCGTCGCACCTTTTAACAAAGTCCGCAGCATCCTTCTGGATGGTTGGCCAGTAGTAGCCTTGTCGGATGATCTTGTAGGCCAAGGATCTACCTCCCAAGTCGTCACCGCATATGCCTTCATAAACTTCTCTGAGTACGTAATCGGCATCCGACGGTCCTAGGCACTTGTGCAGCGATTGTGTAAATGATCACTTATAGAGGGTCCCACCGAAGATGATATACTTTGAGGCCGTCTAGCACATATATTTGGCTTCGGCCCTATCTTCTGGCAGGGTTCCTTCATTAAGGAATGCAAGGATGGGGTCCATCCAACAAGCCTCTCGCTCCACTTGATGAATTCCTGATGTCTCTTCAGCAATGCTTCGGCTTTGTAGGTGCTCTACAAAAGCCCGATCGGAGGGATTGATGATGGTAGTGGCCAGCCGTGACAAGGCATCCGCCCGAGAATTTTGTACCCGGGGTATGTGGATGATCTCGAAAAGCTCTAGTCGAGCCATAAGGTTCTGCACCTTACTCAAGTACTTGGCCAGGGTCAGATCGCTCACCTTGAATTTGCCTCTCACTTGGTTGACCACCAACTGAGAATTCGAGAAGGCTCTGATTCAATCAATGCCTAGTTCGTCAACTATCCTCAGTCCTGCAAGGAGGGCTTCATACTCTGACTGGTTATTTGATACTTGAAATGTGAAGCGCAGGACATATTATAGGCTCTATCTATCGGGGTCGGCCAGGATTAATTTTGCTCTGCAACCAGCAAGGTTAGACACCCCATCTGTTGGGAATTATATTCCAAAGCCAATCGTCTAGGCTGTAGACAGTTATGCTACCTTGTATTTTGTATATAAATTCTTTTAATAAATAAAAGTTATTTATTTTGGCTGTTCATCATATTTACATTTTTCTGAAATGAACTGTTGTATGATGGAGTCCTTAAAACTACATTGTTTAATATAGAGATGATATATCAAGTAGTTCTTAAATTGGTTCATAACTAAATGATACATTGTTATAGAACGACGATGTATCAAGTATAGGTTGTTATATGTCATATTTGTTGGTTGTCCTATTAACCAAGGAGTGTGAAGACACTAGTGTGATATGTAAGTAAAATGTATGATATTTCACTAAACATGACCATCTGCAGAGCTCCCTTCTGCCAAAGGGTTGCTCGCAAAGGGATATGGATATATGTGTCCCTCAGACCTGAGGTCACCATGGCAGCTTGCAAGCAACTCACTGTACTTTGGTACCGAACTACCTGGATTTTTAATCTAGTGATGGAAGGTTTCTGGGTGCAATCAAATACTTGTGGAGCAGTGGTGGATCAAGATGGAATTGACCCCTCCAAATAGTTTGGAGTGAATGACTCACTATGTCTCAATTTAGCAAAACTTTGACCAAGGTAGTTCTTGTGAGGAGTCACAGAACTTGTGAGGTTAAGACATTATCTGGATAAACCAAATTAGGGTTGGCAGTCAAACCCTAGATCATCCTGAGCATTATGAGGTTAAAGGGATGAATTATATGGAAACCATATGCCAGAGGTTCTTGTGAGGTGCTCTGCATCTTCGACCTATCCGGATGTCAGGTATCATTGCTAGATAAGGACTTTGACCGGTACTGGAAATGTTCCAGTGCTACCGGCTTAGTGTTCGAACCTATGGGGTCACACACCATAGAGGATTTCTATATGATCTTAAGGCTAATCGATGATTGAGAATTGTTTGCGATCACAAAAAGTCAATATGATTGATTTTGTTCCAAGTGTCGACACTTGGAATTTTGCAGGTGTCGACACTTGGTGAAGTGTCGACACTTGGCAATTTTCATGAGTTGACACTTCCTGTGATGAGCAGAATTCTGGAAAGATTTTTTGGAGGATTTTGGGACAAGTTTTAACCTGGTTTAAATTTCGAATTCAAATTAGTTTTGGCTCCAAGGTTATATGGTATGATAGTCATACTTACCTGTTTGGGTTGGACCCATTTGGTATGACCTTGATCCTCTCCCCCATTCTCTTCCCTCATCTCTCCTCCTTCCACTTTCTCCCTCTCCCTGCTGTCCCTACAAATGAACGTCATTTCTATGGCTGCAACAGATTTTTTTGAGAAAAGCTTTGAGAGAGGAAGATAGAGAAGGGTTTTGAGAGGTTTTGGGATTGGGTGTGAGAAATCTAGCATTCAAGCTAGGTTTTGGGAAGAGAGTCTTTTGAGAAAGGGTTCCTGCTCTTCTCCTAATCTTCCTGGAAGAAGAAGATCAGTCCAAGGATCCCGAAGAGCTAGCACTCCGAGGGAGTTGATCAGAGTCGAGCCCAGTTGTGGATTTCCTGTAGAGGCCAGACACGTGTGTGGCTCGAGCGCACTCCTCCTTCTATAGCTTCCCTCAGTATAAAGGTATGTACTTTTATATTTGTGTTCCTCTCTTGCTTTGATGTTATATTGCATGCTAGGTCATTATGCTAGATCCTATTGCCGGCAGATCGGTAGATCGTTTAGATCTATCTACCGAGCCTTCTACTGTGCATGCTTTAAAATTATTTTAAAATGCATTCCTTCTACCTGTTTTTCTGCATATTGTATGCTTGGTGTAGGTGCTTTCACTTTCAATGGTATCAGAGCAATAGGTTTCTTTTTGTAGTATAATAACTCTAGCATGCTAATAACAATACTTCTTAAGTACTTGGATTGAGTGCTTCACCATGGCCGTCCAGTCATAGGAGAGAAGTAGGGATGCAATACCCTCTCTTCCCATTCAATGGGATCTTCTATGGCGTGTAAGGGTGCCGATGTGATTGATTCTTGAAAAAAAAAAAAAGAAGCAAGAAAATGTAGATTAAAAATGTTTTAATATAATGAAATGATCATAAAATAACTTTAGATAAGATTTAAGAGTTTTTATTGATCGGTTTTGATTGAATGTTTGGAGAAACATTGGATTTGAAGTCACTGTTCTTTCACTGTCTCAGGCTGTGAGTCGATACTTGGCCTTGCAAGTGTCAACTTAGGTGTATTTTTGCCTGAGAACCGGGTTCTATTTTTTTCTCTATGATAGGCTGAAGTGTCGACACTTGACCAGGAAGTGTCGACACTTGGGCTCGTGAGTCGACACTTGGCCTTGTAAGTGTCGACTCACGAGCATGTGCCAGAAAATCTGGAGTTCTATTTTCTACCTGTCTTAGGCCTTGAGTCGACCCAAGTATCAACACTTAGGTGTCGACACTTACTCCTGGTAAGTCAACACTTGGGATGAAAATGCTGAAAAATAGTGAATTCAAATTTTGAAAATTTTATAAAATAATTTTACATGATAAATTAAAATTATTTTAATTTATTTAAGGCTATTGAACTTAATTGAGAATTAAGAATGACTAAGAACTCTAGAAATATGATTCAAAGATTTTAAGTCATTTCAATAAGCCTTAAGGGTCATGGGTTAGCTTCTATTAGGTCCTTAATTGGGTTAGACCTAAGTTTAGATACATTGGACAAGTTAGAGAACTAATCTAATCAAATATTGAGTTAGGATTTCTTCTCTAGATCTATCTAATAGTTAGATTGATTAGTCCATAATTTAAATGGACCTAATTTGTGGCTTAGTGGAAAGCCCGAGTCTTTAGGCTAGTCTAATCGAGTCTGATGAACCGATTAGTATCGAGATAAGTTTGGCATTGTGATCATGGTTCTTTGGGGCTACCTCTTACCTGGCCAACCCTGTTGGTATCTAAGGCAAGATGGTTAATGACGGAATCTAACCCATGATCTCACTTACCTGGCCAATGTGGTCGATCAGGATTGATTGGATAGCTCATTGACTCATGTTAACCCTTGTCATCCAAGGTTAATCAGTCTTGACTGATTTTAGGTGCCCATGGATTATTTGTTATGAGTAACCCTCCTAGTTTACTGATTTGGTTAGTGGGAGATTGATCCATGTCTTCTCATCTCTTCATCTATCATATTATTTAAAACCCTCTAAATTATTAGGTCCTTAAAAGGATAAAGTTATAGGGATAACCAAGTCCTAGCCTCCCATTAAGTGGGATAGTAATGTGTCTAGTAGTTCGATATTCATCGGCAGATCCAAAGATCGGGTGTTCATCGGGTTATTGGAATTGCTATTCCTAATATGATGGCTCAGTGTAACTCTCTTAACGGTGGTCAGGTGGGCCGGCCAAAGTCGGGCTTGACTATTCATAGTTAGAAGCATTGAATTTTGTCATGTTAATGGTTGGACCTAATCAGGACCTTCAATAGAAGGCCCAAAGGTCAATTGAAGTGCTCCTTGGGACAAAACCCAATTACTAGAGATTACTTGGAGAAGTAATCGATTAAAGAACCTACCTTTAGACATGCATGGGTGGGCCAGCCAAAGTCGGGCTCATGTGTTGTCTATTGAACTCTGGTACCCACTAGGAAATTAAAATAATTCCTCGGATTGGAGGTAGAGGCTACCAATCTGAGCAAAATAGTAGGAGGGACCTTTAGACTTAAGTCCATATCTTTAGGTTAATAATTCATATACACTAATTAACTTTGGTTTTCCTTTCAGATGTCTTCCAACCTGTCACTCCAGTCTTTTCTTGACAATGAGAAGCTCAATAGACCCAACTTCGATAGCTGGTATCGAAGGCTCAAGATTGTCATGGAGCATGAACGAATCCTGTATGTGATATCGAATCCGGCACCTGAGATCTCTACTGCCAATGCTCGGGGTTCGGTTAGAGACACTTATCAGAAGTGGCTCTCTGATAGGATCACTGTCCGATGCATTATGTTGGTGACAATGAGCGACGAGTTCAGTCGCAAGTTTGAGGAAGCCCAGCCGGAAGAAATCCTTCAAAGGTTGAAGGAGTCTTTCGGAACACCAGATAATGTTGAGAGGTACAAGGTCTCCTATGCTATCTACAATGCATGGATACATGATGAGGCCTCGGTCATTGATCATGTATTATACATGATCGAGATGATTGAGCGCCTGGGCAAGCTCGGCTGTCCCTTGTATGAACAGCTTGGAAAAGATGCGATACTGAATTCCCTCCCTTCTTCCTATTTAGATTTTCTTGATCATTATAGAATAAATAAGCCTGCAGTTAACTACCACGGTCTGTTGGGGTTGCTGCAGACTTATGAGAAAGACCACCATTTAAATAAAGGGGTGGTGAATCTAATGGAAGGATCTATGGGAGGGCATCGTCCCTTTAAGAAAGAGAAGAAGAAAAATAAAGGAAAAAAGGTACTAAGTGCTTCTAGGCCCAGTCAGGCCAAGAAAGTGAAGGCTGATCAGAGTCGTGCAGAGTGCTTCTTCTACAGGAAGCAGGGTCACTGGAAGAGGAACTGTCCTCTTTATATTGCGTCCCTTGACCTGAACAGGTCCAAGAAGAGAAAGCTGCATGATGGTCCTGGACAAGGTATTTATATGATAACATCTTGTAGTTTCTCAGTTTGTGATACTATTAACTGGGTATTGGATACAGGAAGTCCAATTCACATTTGCAATTCTTTGGAGGGACTTCAAGTTAGTAGAAGATTCGAGGACGGCGAGAGCTTCTTGAACGTGGGAAATGAAAGCCGAGTTCCAGTTCTGGCGTTGGGAGTCCTTAAACTTGTTTTCGAGTCCTGTACCGTCATTTTGAACGAATGTCATTTTTGTCCATCTTTCATTTTGAATGTCATTTCTGTAGGCCAATTGGCCATGTATGGTTATGAACTATCAATAAAGAATGACATTTGCAAAATCATTTGGAATGATGCTGTAGTTTTGATTGGACAAAGGCATGATGGCATATATGTACTATCGTGACCTGTTAGTGTAATGTACACATCTAGCAAACATCCTAGGATAGATAATGTTAGTGAAGCGTATCTATGGCATTGTAGACTCGGTCATATCAACAAGAACAGGTTAAACAGGTTGCAAATCGAGGGTCTCCTCGATTTTAGTGAAGATAGTTCACTTCCAACCTGTGAGTCCTGTCTTCTTGGAGAAATGACTAAGTTACCTTTTACTGGAAAAGGTGAACGAGCCAAAAAAATTCTGAGTCTGGTACATACTGATGTATGCGGGCCCATGAATGTTAGTGCCAGGGTGGGTACGATTATTTCATTACTTTTATAGATGATCTTTCGAGGTACGGTTATGTCTTCTTGATATGAATCTGAGTCGTTTGAAATGTTTAAACGATATCATAGCGAAGTAGAAAAATGAACCAGAAAGTGTATCAAAATCCTTCGATCTGATCGAGACGGTAAATACCTTTCGGGTGAGTTTCTGACATATCTTGAGGAGAATGGGATTCTCTCTCAGTGGACACCTCCAAGAAGAACTCAGTTAAATGGAGTGTCTGAGAGGAGGAATCGAACCCTGTTAGACATGGTTCGGTCCATGATGGGCTTTGCCTCTCTGCCGCTATCCTTTTGGGGATATGCTCTAGAATTAGCCTGTTACTTTCTGAATAGGGCTCCAAGTAAGTTCGTTAGTAAAACACCATATGAGATATGGATTGGATGTAAGCCGACACTATCACACCTTCAAGTTTGGGGGTGCCCGGCTTATGTAAAACATTTGGAAATGGACAAACTTGGACCTAGGTCTGATCGGTGCCTATTTGTTGGGTATCCAAAAGAGTATAAGGGGTATTTCTTCTACTTAGTTGAGGAACAAAAGTTGTTCGTCGGTCTTAGGGCTATCTTTTTGGAAAAAGAGTTCCTTGGTGAATGAACTATAGCCGCTAAGATTGAATTTAGTAAAGTTCAACAAGTAGAAGAATCGACACACTTAATGGACAACATAGAACCAGCTGTGATTAGATCACACCCAGAGCCCACTCAGGAACCATTAAGGAGATCCGGTAGAGTACTGAGCCGGTTGGACAGATACTACGGTTTCTTGGTCCGGGACGGTGATCCTATTGAACTCGATGAGAACAATAAGGATCCGATCATTTATATGGATGCGATGCAGAGGTCCGACTCTAAGAAATGGCTAGGAGCCATGAAATCCGAAATGGAGTCCATGGAAATCAACAATGTATGGACATTGGTTGATGCACCTGAAGGGATAAAACCCATTGGGTGCAAATGGATTTTCAAAAAGAAAAGGGGCGTAGACGGGCAAAGGGAGACCTATAAAGCTCGTCTGGTTGCCAAGGGATATCGTCAATGTAATGGTATTGACTATGACCAGACGTTCTCTCCTATGACAATGCTCAAATCCATTCGGATTATGCTTGCTTTAGCAGCACACTTTGACTATGAAATCTGGCAAATGGATGTTCGAACAGCCTTCCTGAATGATGAGCTAGAAGAAGAGGTGTATATGATACAACCTGAAAGGTTCACATCCACAAATGAGTCAATGGTGTGCAGGCTTCAAAAGTCCATCTATGGACTGAAGCAAGTATCAAGGAGCTAGAACATGCGATTTGATAAGTGTATCAAGTCATATGGCTTCTTTAGAAATGGAGAAGAACCTTGCATTTATAAATGGGCTAATGGTTCTGTGATTATATTCCTTGTGTTGTATGTGGATGACATTCTTTTAATCAGGAATGACATTTCAGCACTACAAGAAATAAAGGTCTGGTTATCATCTCAGTTCTCTATGAAGGACTTGGATGAAGCCTCTTACATACTGGGTATGAAGATCTATAGAGATAGATCTAAGAGGCTTCTGGGACTGTCCCAGTCTACATACATCACCACCATGCTGAAATGGTTCAGCATGAAAAATTTTAAGAAGGGTTATCTCCCGATAGGCACTGGAATTGATCTCTCCAAAAGGAATTATGCGATAACTCCTAAAGAGAGAGAGCGTATGAGTAGAATTCCATATGCTTCGGCAGTGGGTTCTATCATGTACGCCATGACATGTACTAGACCAGACATGGAATCTCACTAGGTATAGTGAGCATATACCAGTCTGATCCAGGTGAAGCTCATTGGAAAGTGGTAAAGACCATCCTTAAGTATTTATGAAATACTAAGGATCAATGGCTAATTTATGAAGAATTTGACTTGAAACTTGTGGGGTATACTGACTCCAGTTTTCAGTCAGATAAGGATGATAGCAAGAGTGTGTCAGGATTTATCTTTATCCAGAACGAAGGAGCTATCTACTGGAAAAGTTCTAAGCAGCCTACTATGGCGGACTCAGTATGCGAAGCAAAGTACATTGCAACATCAGATGCAGTAGAGGAAGCTGTGTGGTTGCGGAAGTTCCTTGGCGAGCTGGGAGTGGCACCTTCCCTGGATGGTCCTGTTCTGGTGTACTATGACAGCACTAGAGCCATTGCTCAAGCCAAAGAGCCAAAGTCTCATCACCGCACAAAGCATATTCTGCGGCGCTATCATCTTGTACGAGAGATCGTGGAATGAGATGACATTGACCTACTGAAGATCGATGAAAAGGAAAACCTGACTGACCCCTTCACTAAAGTCGTCAGAGTTCAAGAGTTTGACTATTATAAAAGGAAAATGGGAATGAGATTATGTACCGATTGGCTTTAGTCCAAGTGGGAGTTATTTGGAATTGTGTCATAAAGCCAATTGTCTAGGCTGTAGACGGTTGTGCTACCTTGTATTTTGTATATGAATTCTTTTAATAAATAAAAGTTATTTATTTTGGCTGTTCATCATAGTTACATTTTCTTGAAATGAACTCTTGTATGATGGAGTCCTTAAAACTACATTGTTTGATATAGAGAGGATATATCAAGTAGTTCTTAAACTGGTTCACAACCAAATGATACATTGTTATAGGATGATGATGTATCAAGTGTAGGTTGTTGTATGTCACATTTGTTGGTTGTCCTCTTAACCAAGGAGTGTGGAGACACTGGTATGACATGCAAGTGAAATGTATGACATTTCACTAAACGTGATCATCTGTGGAGCTCCCTTCTACCAAAGGGTTGCTCATGAAGGGATATGGGTATATGTGTCCCTCAGACTTGAGGTCACCATGAAAGCTTGTAAGCAACTCACTGTACTTTGGTGCCAGACTATCTTAATTTCTAATCCAGTGATGGAAGGTTTCTAGGTGCAGTCAAGTACTTATGGAGCGATGGTGGATCAAGATAGAATTGACCCCAAATAGTTTGGAGTGAATGACTCACTATGTCTCAATTTAGCAAAACCTTGGTCAGGATAGTTCTTGTAAGGAGTCACATAACTTGTGAGGTTGAGAAATGATCTGGATAAACCAAATTAGGGTTGGCAGTCGAGTTCTAGGTCATCTTGAGCATTATGAGGTCAAAGGGATGAATTATGTGAAAACCATATGCCAAAGGTTCTTGTGAGGTGCTCTGCATCTTCGATCTATCCGGACATCGGGTATCATTGCTAGATAAGGACTTTGACTAGTACTCGAAATGTTCCAATGCTACGGCTTAGTGTTCGAACCTATGGGGTCACACACCATAGAGGATTTCTATATGATCTTAAGGCTAATCGATTATTGAGAATCGTTTTCCATCACTAGAAGTCAATATGATTAACTTTGTTCCAAGTGTCGATACTTGGAATTTTGCAGGTGTCGATACTTGGTGAAGTGTCGACACTTGACAATTTTCATGAGTCAACACTTCCTATGACGAGCAGAATTCTGGGAAGATTTTTTGGAGGATTTTGGGGCAAGTTTTGACCTGGTTTGAATTTTGAGTTCAAACCAATTTTGGCTCCAAGGTTATATGGTATGATAGTCATACTTACCTCTTTGGGTTGGACCCATTTGGTATGACCTTAATCCTCTCCCCCATTCTCTCCCCTTATCTCTCCTCCTTCCACTTTCTCCCTCTCCCTGCTGCCCCTACAAATGAACGTCATTTCTATGGCTGCAACAGACTTTTTTGAGAAAAGCTTTGAGCGAGGAAGATAAAGAAGGGTTGTGAGAGGTTTTGGGATTGGGTGTGAGAAACCTAGCATTCAAGCTAGGTCTTGGGAAGAGAGTCTTTTGGGAAAGGGTTCCTGCTCTTCTCCTAGTCTTCCCGGAAGAAGAAGATCGACCCAAGGATCTCGAAGAGCTATCACTTCGAGGATGTTGATTAGAGTCAAGCCCAAGTATGGATTTCCTGTAGAGGCTAGACACGTGTATGGCTCGAGCGCCCTCCTCCTTCCACAGCTTCTCTCATTATAAAGGTATGGTACTTTTATTTTTGTGTTCCTCTCTTGCTTTGATGTTATGTTGCATGCTAGGTCATTATGCTAGATCCTGTTATGAGCAGATCGGTAGATCATTTAGATCTATCTACCGAGCCTTCCATTGTGCATGCTTAAAAATTATTTTAAAATGCATTCATTCTGCCTTGTTTTTCTGCATATTGTATGCTTGGTGTAGGTGCTTTCTCCTTCACCATCCACATGGAGTGTCTAGGCGGGGTCTGACTCTTCAGTAATATTATTCCCAAGTGTGTCGACCATTTGCAGAGATATCTCTTATCTCCAGGTACACTTTGCTATGAAGTCGGCGATCACCTGAGCCTTCATGGCTGACCGAGGCTGGAAGGAGATGTCAAATTCGCCAAGCTTGATGGCTCACTCGGCGAGCCAACCCTAGATATTGGGGCTCCTGAGGATTGCCTTGAGAGGTTGATCGGTCAGGACGATGATTGGATGCACTTGAAAGTAGGGCTGCAATCACTTGGCTGCTATAATTAGGGAGTAGGCAAGCTTCTGCATCTTAGGATACCTTGTTTTAGCTTCGTGGAGTACCTTGCTGATGTAATAGACCAGCCTTTGCTGGTTGTTCTCCATAATCCAGACGAGGATGGAGCTCACAACCTCGTCCGATGCGGATAGGTACAAGTATAGGGACTCTCCTTCCAAAGGCTTAGCAAGTAAGGGGAGAGTCTTTATGTACATCTTCAGTGCTTTGAAGGCCAACCGACATTTGTTGGTCCATTAAAAGCGATCCAACTGCTGCAGCATTTTAAAGAAAGGGATGCACCTTTCAACTAACCTAGAAATGAAGCGATTGAGAGAGGCTATCCAACCTGTAAGTTCTTGCACTTGCTTCTTATTGGTTGGATGCCCCATGTCAATGAAGGCCTTGATTTTATCCAGATTGATCTCAATTCCTCGCTGGGTGACCATAAAGCTGAGAAATTTTTCCGAGATCATCCCGAATGTACACTTGGCCGGTTCAGTTTCATGTGGTAGCACCTCAGGGCATCGAAGGACTCTTTCAGATCCTTGATGTGGTCGGCTCTCTGGAGGTGCTTAATTATCATGTCATCAACATTTGCCTCCATGTTTCTTCCAAGTTGCCCCTCGAAGATCCTATTGATCAGCCTCTAGAAAGTGGCTCCAGCATTCTTTAGGCTGAAGGGCATCATTTTATAGCAGTACAGCCCTTTGTCAGTGACGAAGGCTATCTTCTTCTCATTTTTTGGGTCCATGATGATCTAGTTGTACCCAGAGAAGGCCTCCATGAAGCTCAGAAGCTGGTGACCGGCAGTAGCGTCCACCAATTGGTCGATCTTCGGTAAGGGAAAGCTATCTTTCAGGTAGGCTTTGTTGAGGTTGGTGTAGTCCACACATATCCTCCACTTTTCATTGGCCTTCCTCACCTTCACGACATTCACCAACCAGTCAAGGTAGTGGGCTTCTCTGATGAAGCCAGCTTCGAGGAGCTTCTTGACCTCCTCATCAACCGTCCTCTGTCTCTCAGGGGTGAAGTTCCTCTTCTTCTGTCGGACAGGCTTGCAGGTAGGATCCATCTTAAGCCGATGGGTTATGACTTCCGATGGGATGCCTGGCATGTTGAATGCCGACCAGGCGAAGACATCGGCATTGTCTCTTAGGAAACCAACCAGCTCTAATTTGGCCTCCTTGCTAAGTGTGCTCCCAATCTGCAGGATCCTAGTAGGATCGTCCTCCCTAAGGGGTACGAATAGGATCCTCTCAACTGGTTCTCCATAGCAGTCAGTTTCGAACATGGGATCAAGTTCTTCCAAGGTGGAATGGTCTTCTGATTACTTGTCCTGAATGGTCAAACACTATCTGGCCATCCTATGATCCCCTTTCATCACTCCAACCCCGTTCTGAATCAAAAATTTTGCCAACAAGTGGTAAGTAGACACAATGGCTCGGAATTTGTTCAGGGTCGGTCATCCCAAAATGGCATTGTAAGCAGATGTCGTCCATATGACCAGAAAATTGATGGGGAGGGATTTTTGATAAGGCTCTGATCCAATGGTTACGGGTAGAGTTATTTCTTCCTCTACGCCAATGGAGTTTCCTCCGAACCTAGTTAACGGTATTGGAGATTCTTGCAGCCAGCTCTAGGCAGGTTCATTTTGACAAAGGTATCATACATCAAAACTTCAGTAAAGCTTCCATTATCAATGAGGATCCTCTTTACATCATAATTGGCAATTACTGCCGATACAACAACGGGATCATTCCTAGAGACTTGGATCTCTAGGAGGTTTTCGTTGGAGAAACTAATTACATTAGAACCCCGAGGCCTCTTTGAGATGTCCTGACCTCTTTCATCCCTCCAATCGGACCGACGGTGGAGCATGCCAACATTTCAATCGATGGGGCATTGGTTGGGTAGCTCTGTTCCTCTGGGGGGTTTCTGGTAATAGAAGTTTCAGCCCGGCTCCTTTGGGGTCGGATGTACTTGTGCATGTACCCCCATCTGATCAAATCTTTGATCGCATCCTTTAACTGGATGCAAGCTTCTGTGCTATGCCCGTGATCATGGTGGAACCAACAGTACTTGTCCTTGTCCCTCGATGTGGAGGGGCTCCTCATTGGGCGAGGCCTTTGCAGAAAGGTTTTATTCTCTATCTCCATAAGGATTTTCTCCCTCGGGAGGGAGAGAGGTGTGTAAGTCTCAAACCTCTTGGGGAAGTCCTTCGACTTAGGGCTACGGCATCGGGCCGAGCTGGTACCATCGCTGGGAGGTCAGACTTCGGGAGCCCTATCACTCCTCCTCTTAGGTGCCGACCTCCCTTCAGCCTGGCATCGGCTTGCTGCTTGTTCTTCTGCCAAGGCATATTTTTGAGCCAAGGCCAGTAGTTCGGAGTAGCTTGTCGAGAATTTTTTGTCCAGTAAGAAAGTGAGTCTAAACGATCGCAGCCCCTTCTTGAAGGTTGACATAGCTACATGCTCGTTGAGGTCCGGGATCTCCATGGTCACCAAATAAAATCGGGCCATGTACTCACGGAGGGTTTCTCCTTCCTTCTGCTGCACGAGGAAGAGGCAATCCGTGTTCCTCGGTGCCCGGCTACAGATTCTGAAATGGGATAAAAAAAGTTTTTCTAGCTGGAAGAAGGAATGGATCGTACCTGGTTGGATGGCAGAGAACCACATCTGAGTTGCCTTCTTGAGTATTGCGGGGAAGGCGATGCAATGGAGGGCATCGAAGACGTCCTATACCATCATGTGGGCCTTATAAGTGCCCAGATGATCCAGAGGGTCGGTGGTGCCATCGTAAGCTCCACCTAGGAGATCTTGAAATGACAGGGGATAGCTTCCCCCATAATTCTAGTGGAGAATGGCGGGCGAGAGTCGTACGCCAGCGCTTCTCCTCCTTTTTGCCAATCGACCAGTCCGGTAATTTGCTCCTCCATGGTTGGACTTTGCTGGTGTAGTCCCTCGGGTCTTCATTACGTTGCTGGTCATTGTCGAAGACCAAGTCTGTGGAAGAGTGTGAGGCGGACCTCACTCTTTTTCCATCGGCATGAGTCCTTTGCGACCTCCGTGGCTTCGGGGTCGTGTGGGAGCGGAGTCGAGGGACTCCTTGCTATCGACTTCCTTCGGTAGCAGGTGGATGACTGGTTTTAGACGCTGCGAGCAGCTGCTATTTGTCATTGGTCGCGTCTTGGAGGTTCTAAACTGCGGTGGCAAGAGTGTCGATGTGGTTTAGAAGGATCTGGAACTGCTGTTATCCTAGAGTGATAGTAGGTTGGGCGGCGTCGTTCTCCCTGAGAGGTTCTCCCGGGCTTGCCTGGGAGTGGCCTCTCCTATTGGAGGTATTCTGAGCTCTTCCTTTCACCATCGTCTTGTCTAGCGGTGGATCCCTCCTTTCAAAGAAGGAACACAAGGATGGAGGCTCAGCTGAAGCCCCTTCCTCTAGTGCCAATCTGTTGTTACTGAATCTCCCGGACCGGGCTCTCTCGATCGGGCTTGTTGGAGTGCGCGTCTCCCGGTTCCTGCAAAAAAGGTCCCACAAGCCATGGTGTTCCGGCGGGGAACACTCCGATGGCTAAGTTAGTGGGAGACTTGGAGCAACAGAATGGAGGGATCACAAAGGAGATAGCTCGTGGGGAAGAAGAGCCTGCTTACCTTGGGATCCCCCTTTTACCTTATATAGGCGCGGAACTTTACCAGAATCTGTTAGGAAAAATGGTCGATTTGCCTTTAGAGGAATCTTGGTAGTGGCCAGGTGGTACTAGGAGGGAGTGGCGCCGTGAGATCTGCAGAGTAGTGGCGCTGAGATGTCAGAAATCTGTTGTAACAGAATTCCGGTGCCAGCTGGAAGGGGCCTCTGGGACCTCCGGGTCGTCCTTGGAGTAGCCCATTTTGGATCGATATAGACCTGGCTAAATTAGGTCGGTCAGACCACTGATGGGTCGGTTGAATCTCTGATGGATCGGTCGGATCTCTGGTGGGTCAGTCGTACCTAGCTGAAGAGCCGTCGGCTCCGGTCTGGTTCAGAGGGAGGCCGATTGTGTATAACAAAAAGAAACTTGCCCATTTTATTATTTTTCGAGGTCTTAAAAAAAGGCATGAAAATATATAAAAATTCTTGAATGGAAATTGAAAAGAAATGTAGCTCCAGCTCCTTCAAAAATGTAAAATCTTTGATGCAAGAAAAAGGGGTGATCCACACATTACATTTGAATTTGATCTACTCACCATTGATAGAACATCATAATCAAACCACACTATGGCCCTTTGCATTATATTGCCTAGATATCATACGAAGGTTAACTCGAAGGTAGCCAATTGGACATGAATACATTTCAGTAACTACCGATTCTTGCGCGAAGTGGGATAAAAGCCTTCTACGTCACGATCATAGCGGCACGCATCATAATATTTTTGAAGAAGTAGCTTGGCATTCATAAGCTTAGGAATGTTAATGCTGTTGTCCAAGCTCTATCGCACACCTGTCTTAAACTTGACCTTTGGTTCCTCTTCTTGAGCATCTTTTAATAGAGGATGGCGTTCGGTTAAATCAGCTTTACCAACGTTTTTCCATCATCTGATTAACTTTTTATTAAAGATTTAAATGAGATGTGTTTTTCATAATTGAGAGTCTTACTCAGCTTTGTCTATTATAAGCCCAACTAACTGATGTTAAATGCATAGTGGCTTTGGCAAACTTTTTGTTTTAGTTATATAGTTCCTGTTATTTTTAGTTCTTGTAATGTGCGAATAAGCATTAAAAATGTATACCCATTGAAAGAAAAGAAAATGTATAATGAGACTCGTGACTTGTTGGCTTAAGTGCAGGACAATTAAAGAGATAAATTCAAAGATGAACATACTAGAGGCTTTTGCATTGTAATTGTCAATCAAATACAACTACATGGTCTAAGTTTGGCCAGCATTGCATGTTGGCAGCAAAAGGTTAACAAGGAAAGATCCATTGAATTATAGAGTCACATTGTAGGCACCCCTTAACAAGTCATGACTCTATCAAGCATTGATTAGCCAAAAAAAAAAAAAAAAAGGTTATTCTTCATATCAAGAAATAAAGAAAAGAGGTTGGCCTTTCAGTAAATATTATCTTAGAATTTATATAGCAAGCACCATTGATCAACACTCAATGCTTAGTGGCTTCACCAATTAAAAAAAAAACTAAGTCAGTTAGCATCCTCTTAATTATAGTTTGACTAGCATGTACCCATATTTCTTCCAAGTGAGTTGAATCGCCTGTCTTTATTTTTGTAACGTTGTAGGTTTTGGATAAAAATAAAAATGACAACCCTTCTAGAGCATTCTAACATAATGTTGTGCCAAATCACCGAGCAAATTCCACGTGGCCACCATGCAACGGTTGTACATGAACGTTTAATAACTCCTTCCACTAAATAATACCATCCAAAATGACGTAATTATTATCTTTAATCAATGGCAATTGGGTAAATAGACAATTAGCAAGCAATTAATTGCAGGTTTTAGCTGGGGACAACATTATAGTTGCAATGAGATCCAAAGCAGGTGTCGCAAAAGAAAGCTGATCACGTCACCACCTCCAACGGTGCGTTACAAGCCCGGCTAATCAACACATCAATTAAGCAGTTGGCTTCTAATAACCCACGCAGAACGCGGCACCCAGCCATTTGACACCCCAGCTGTTCCCTGCTCTGCACCATGAACCCAACAACCTTCACAAACTCCAAAATGACATCTCTGTCCTCCATCTTTTTTTTCCATTTTTGTTTTTTTTTTTTTCATTTTTGTTTTAAAAAAAGAACGGTAGAACCTATTACTACACGACAAAATAGGGCGGTCGCCACTTTACCTGACTTCCTCACGGACAGATGCCAAGGCGTCCAGTGTTCCGCGTTTTTTGACACGTGTACTGCTGTGATCGCTTCATCGCTCGCTAGCCGACGCGGGTACACCGTCACCCCTGGTTCCCCCGCTCCTAACCTGAGTTAACGTCACTCTCTTTCTCTCTCTCTCTCTCTCTCTCCCCTTGCCGCTTTAGGATATTTATATTATCGCTCTGTGTCTCTCTTCCTCTCTCTCTTTCTTTCCAAAGCCTATCTCCTGAGAAATTTCTCGCAGCCGCCCAAGAATACTCTCTCTCTAGCTATCGCCGGCTAGCTGGAGGGCGAAACCTCGATTCTGGTAGCGCGTTTCGTATCGAGTGGAAGCGTTTCGGGCTTGTCGACTCCGAAGAGGGAGCAGGAAAGTGAGCGCGTGTTTGGCGTGGGAGCGAAGCTAAGCTGGATTTGCGGATCGGAAATGCCCGCTATCTTGGGGCTGATATCGGGCTTTTCCGACACCGCTCCGATCTTTCCGATGCCGGTAACAGAGGCGCCGGGCCTGATCTAGGAGGCGGCCGGTTGCGGTTTGGGTTCCCGCCGTAGCGCCGAGCTCGGCGGCGGCGCCGGAGAGGTGGAACTTGGGTTGGGAACGAGGTTCGGTTCGCAGTGTGGATTTGGCTGGGGGAAGTACAGTGATCGAAGACTGGTAGCTGGTAAAGCTTTTTGCTTTTGGTTTCCTTTTTGTGTTGCTTTGGGGGCTCGAATCGAAGCTAGAAATCCCTAGATTTCAGCTGGGAGTAGCGTGGCGATGCCGGTGGAATTGGAGAATTCTTCCGTGATGACCGTCTCCAACTCGGCCTCCGGCGAGGCCAGCGTCTCCTCCTCCGGCCAGCAGCAGGCGCCGCCGCCGCCGCCCGCCCCGGCCAAGAAGAAACGCAATCTCCCTGGAATGCCAGGTAAGGTTCTATAGCGAGCTCAAACCCAGGAACGTAAAGATTTCTCTCTAATCTAAAGATCGATTTTTTATCCTTCTTTTTGGATGGTTTTTGTGAGATTTTAGACCCGAATGCGGAGGTGATAGCACTGTCGCCGAAGACGCTAATGGCGACGAATAGGTTCGTGTGCGAGATCTGCAACAAAGGGTTCCAGAGGGACCAGAACCTCCAGCTGCATCGAAGGGGGCACAACCTGCCGTGGAAGCTGAGGCAGAGGACGGGAAAGGAGCCGAGGAAGCGGGTTTACGTGTGCCCGGAGCCGAGCTGCGTCCACCACGACCCCTCGCGGGCGCTCGGCGACCTCACCGGCATCAAGAAGCACTTCTGCCGGAAGCACGGCGAGAAGAAATGGAAGTGCGACAAGTGCTCGAAGAAATATGCCGTCCAGTCCGACTGGAAGGCCCACTCCAAGACCTGCGGCACCCGCGAGTACCGCTGCGACTGCGGCACCCTCTTCTCCCGGTACTCATCGATCAATCCTTCTTCTGAAGCTCCCATTTTTAGCCCATTCATGGCGATTCGATTCGATCGTTTCTTTGTTTTTTCTCTGAGATTTGCTGTGGTTCTTGGGGCAGGAGGGATAGCTTTATCACGCACAGGGCGTTCTGCGACGCGCTGGCGGAGGAGAGCGCCAAGGCGCAGACGAACAACACCAACGCTGCGGTGCCGGAGAACAAGAAGGACGGGAAGGCGGCGCCGGCGCCGGAAAAGTCTTCGCCTCTGGCGGCGATTGTTGGGACCGAGTTGCCGCGCCAGCAGGTGGCGTCGCCGGAGCAGCAGCGAGGTCGGTCTCTGGCCTTCTCTTTACCTTTTCTCTTGCTGTTTTATTATCTTCTTTATCAACTCCTGTTCCGATTCTAATTTGGACTATTTGAGCAATTATTTATTCGAAAGATTAGAAAGGGAAATCGCTCCTTTTCTGGATTCGTGATGGGGGCGATTTCCATTGAGCTTTTGTCGGATTTGCTTCTCGATGCAATAAAAAACGCGTCTTTGGGTGGGATCCGGGGCGATGGTTGTTGGAGTCTTTTGTCGGTAATGCTCGCCGAGAAGTTCCTTCTTGCGTCCTAAGCTATTTAAGTGTAAGAGGAGAACCGGGGGGAGGCGAGAGAGAGAGAGAGAGAGAGAAGGAAAGACTAAAGGCTAAAGAAAGAGAGGTTTACATGGAGAAAGAAAGAGAGGTGGGGATTGGGGGGTGTCGTGTATGTGTTTTTCTCTTGCCAAAAGGTCTCTGATTAAAACTTTCCACATGCTTTCGTTTTCCGGACGGAGCTTTCCATCTCCGCAGTTTCTAAAGAGATGATAAATATGAGATAGAGGGATGAATCCAAATCAAAAGCAGCCAAGGAGTTTTCCCCACCACCACCACCACCACCACCACCACCTATACTCGAAATTAAAGCATCATTACTTCTCTTTCTGCTTTACTCTTTCCTTACTTTTCTTTCCCCCTGCTCTGGTAAAAAAATTTCCCTTTTTTTCAAGAAAAAAGACATCCTTTTGCCCTCATTTCGTGCTTTATCCTCGCAGAGACGGAGAACCCAACCACTGGAATGCTCCACTACATGCCTCCTCCCCCGCCGGCGCCGGCACCACCGTCATCCTCCATCACCATTGGCAGCAACAACAGCAGCGGCACCACAAGCAGCAGTGGGGGTGGTAGCAGCGGCAGCAGCACCAGCCTGTTTGCAAGCCTCTTCGCGTCGGTCTCCGCCACCACCGCAGCGCAGAGCACCAACTTTTCAGACCTTATCAGCGCAATGAGCCGCACCGACCGCGCCCTCGCCGTGGAGGCCCCTCCGCTGTGTCTGTCCACCAACGGGCCCGCTGCTTCCCTATTCTCTCAGCCGCCTCAGGAGCGTCGCCCGTTTCCTCCACCGCCACCGCCACCGCCGTTCCCTCACATGTCCGCCACCGCCCTGCTGCAGAAGGCCGCCCAGATGGGCGCCGCCGCCACCAGCTCCTCCTCTTTCCTCCGTGGCTTTGGGCTCTCATCCTCCTCCGCTCACCAGGACGGCTTCAATGACGGTAGCCTCCATTGGCGTCCCCAGCAGCAACAAGTACTGGAGCCGGAACCTGCCCCAATTCTGTCGGCCGGTCTTGGACTTGGTCTTCCCTATGAGAGCACCGCTGCTGGGGCGGCGCTGCCTGACTTAATGATGGGCCCGCCGCCGCTGTTCGGGCCAAAGCCAGCGACTTTGGACTTTCTGGGGCTCGGGATGGGACCGGTAGGTGGTGCGGCCACCACCGGACTATCCGCGTTGATCACTTCGATCGGAGGAGGGCTCGACATGGGTGCCGGCGCAGCTGCAGCTGGCCGTTTTGGAGGAGGGAGCTCGCCGGGGAAGGCGTGAACTCCATTGGGCTTTTTTTTCTCCCCCTTGAGCAGCAGCTGGGGGAGTTCGCTTAGCAGCGGGGTTCAAGTTTTAGAGGTTGGAGATGGAGGGAGAACTTTTCCGTTCTTTGCCGTATATTAGTTCTCTCAATCATGTTCCTTTTTTTCTTTTGTTAGAAGGAGCCAAAGAGGTTAGGGGGCTTAGGGCTGGTCTTTTTTCTTTTTTTTTTCAAATAATCTTGTTGCTTTATTTTGTCAACTAGGTTTAAAAGATATTTCATATAAATATAATATAGTTATAGGATATATGTGGCTGGTTGTCTGGGTGTGGATTCTACGGAGACTTCATTTTGATCTGAGCCTTTTTAGATAGATGAGAGGTGGACAGGGCCACCTTTGTCCATGCCGCTTCTGTATGTACGTAGAGAAACTGGCCGGAATTTGAAGGGAAGGAGGGAGGAAATTGTGATCCATAAGGTCCTTCAAAAAAACGGCGTTTTCTGTCTTCATGCGTACGTTTCTCTTTCTCCATTTAATTTGTTTGTTTTGGGAACTTGGACTTGGTAATGAAGCCATACAGCAAAGTAGCAAAAAAGGACGCACAGATTTGTACCATTAAAATAAAAAAAAAAAACGAGGTCGCACAGCGTGATAACGTGTCTGTGGGGGTGAAGCCCATCACGGTGGGGTTTATAATATTTGGTGTCAAACTTGTTTTTGCGTGTTGGAAGTTTAAAAGCCATAAAACGAGGAACTAAGTTTTTTTTTAAAAAAAAAATTGGTTGGGTCAATTGGGAACAGTGAGATGAAGCCAACTCTAGGAGACACCGACGCCCAAAACGCTGTTAGAACCTGGAATATTTGAAGTCTACTCTCCAAGTCGCACGTTCTTTGAAACGGAAGCAACCTCTCCCAAAATGTTGCACAATAGTTGCACGCAGAGCCTTCCAGCAAGGGGGCTTGGTAAATGTGGCCATCATGAACTACAAGCCGAGCTAGCTTTTTAATCAAGAAGAGTTAAATCTAAATTAATCTATATATATTTAAAAATTATATATTGTTATGATATCCCATTTTTATTTTAATTAATTACTGAAATATTTTGAGAACCAATTTCAATTTTTTGATTTATTGATTAAATCAATATGCAAAGAGAAATATCTCCTAAACTTGATGAAGTTTCTGATCTATAAAAGAATGTTCTATACCTTCGGCTTCGTATCTTTATAGTATGCCTAATATCTTTATCTCTGGCTTCGTATCTTTATTTTGATCCGAAGACCATGCCTAATATCTTTATATCTTCGACTTCGTATCCTTATCTTGGTCCGAAGAATAAGCTTGTCAACCTTATGTCTTGGGTTTCATATCTTGTATGGTCCAGAGGCCAAACTTATTAACCTTATGTCTTGGGCTTCATATATTGTATGGTCCAGAGGCTAAGCTTATTAACCTTATGTCTTCGGCTTCATATTGTTATCTTGGTCCGAAGACCAAGCCTTTCAATTGAACATCTTCGATTTTTATTCCTTTAACATAATCCGAAGAGCATATTATCTCGTATTCAAGACTGTAAGTGTTTATCTTTCTTTGTTACTTCCAAAAAAACTTCTCTGAAATGTATAGCTAACATTTCTTTTAGATGTACTACTAAAGAGAATGTTGAGCTCACTTCAGATCTACTCTAGAAAAGAAAGGCATATTAAGCATGTGGGCATTTCCAACCTTAAAATAGTTGGAGTCTGTTCTGGTTGTTGCAACCACCCACATTATCAAAATCCTCATATTGGATAAGTTCCAAAATAACTGACTTTCCGACCGCCACTACTTACAGTTATGCGGGGGTTGCATCTACCAACTCTCATAACCGTAAGCAGTTACGTTGGAGCCTATAAATATTGGTAAGAGAGGATACTCGAGGTAAGCTTAGCTCATCGTAGCAATTCGAATTCTCTCCTTTCCCTCTCTGCTTTGAAACTCTCCATTCTGCTGCTGCCTGAGTTCTTGTTGCCTTTGGCATCGGAGTATCCCCCTTTGGAAGATTTCCGGTCAGGGGATCTGTTTTGTAGGTTCCGGGCAACAGTGAACCAGCGGGCAGAGCCATTCCATCTGACCGGCAGGGATTCAACATCAAAAGATTGGCACGCCAGGAAGGGGAAAGAGATCTGTTTCCTCTGTTTTGAAGGAGAGTTTTTAGAAATGGTGAAAGGAAAGGTTTGAAATATATCCACAAGTAAGGAGCAACATGCTCATCTAGCAAATGGTCCTCCAGCAAGCGATCTTCCAGCGGATCAAGGAGTGCAGCCTCCCATGATAATGGTGGGGCAACATCAATTTAAAACCCTTCTAAACAGGGTAGAAGCCTTGACGGTGTTGGTCCAAAACTTGCAAGAAGCTGCTGCTCAAAAGCAGCATCCACCACCAGTTCCGCAATCCAGCCATCAACTTGGAAAGGAAGAAGATCGACATCAAGAAATCACTCCCAGTTTCTCACAGATCCGGTCATCTCATGACCGCTATGTTTCTCCACCAAATCGACAAACAGGTGATCATGGTGAAAAGAAAAGGGTCCGGCGCTCTCCCTCTATTTCTTCTAGAAGTTTTGCACCAGAAAGGGCTAGGCAAAGGGATATCAACTATGAATTTGAAGAGAAATTCAAATCCATGCAGGCGAAAATAGCCATAATTTCAAATCTGAGAAGAAATAAGGAGGTTATAGCTTTCAATTCTCAGCCACCATTTTCTTACCACATTATAGATGAAGTTACTCCCAGGCACTTCAAGATCCCACAGTTAGAAGCCTATGATGGGACTTTAAATCCTCTCGACCATCTGTGAAGCTATAAGGCTCATATGATGGTGCAAGGAGTAATCGATGCTCTTTATTACCTTGCTTTTCCTGTTATACTGAAGAGATCGGCTCGAATACGATATTCAAGCTTGCCACCAAAGACGATCCACTCTTTTGCTGAACTAGAGCGATAGTTCGTTTCGCACTTCATAACGTGCCAGAAGATGCTGCGCAACATAGACAGCTTGTTTCTCCTCCAGCAGCATGAAGGGGAAAGTTTGAAGGAATTTGTCCATCGCTTCAATTCGGTCACATTGGAAATACCAAATCTGAATGAGCATGTGGCCATGTCTGCCTTGAAGAAAGGCTTGAAGTCGTCTAGGTTCACTTTTTTCCTGGATAAAAGATTTCCAGTGAGCTATGCCGAACTATTGGCGAGAGCTCAGAAATATGCAGCTGCTGAGAAGTAGGCGGCGAGCCGAACACTTGCAGAAGGGAGATACCCTTCTAAGAAGAAAAGCGCCAAGGGACCAAACATGCCCACATCCTCCAACAATGCTTTAGTTCCCAGACGTAGTCCCAGATCTAAATAGCAGAATAACCGGTTTGACGCCTATACCCCTCTCAACTTACCAAGGAAAAAAATTCTACTGGAGATTGAGAAGGAAAAATACTTTCAAAGCCCACGTCCCCTGAAGACATCTGCAAAAGCGATGGAGAAGAGCAAATACTGCTGATTCTACCGGGATCATGGCCACAACACAGAGGAATGTTTCTAGCTTCAGGATGCCATTGAAGACCTGATAAAAGGAGATATCTAGGAAAGTACATCAACCGCTTTGAATCTCAAGCCGAAGCAATAGCCCTTTCAAGGATATCCGATCAAGCTGATCTGCCTCACCAAAAACCAACTGATAGGAATGTTGGTATGCTTCATCGGTCATCTGCATGGGATATTGAAGCTGAGGAGAATATCCCAAAAAAGTTCAAGGGGAATAACTCAATTACTTTTTTCGATGAAGATGTCCAAGGAATACAACTTCCACATGATGACCCAGTAGTGGTCTCGGCTGTTATTGCCAAATTTGATGTAAAAATTTTTTTGATTGATAATGGAAGTTCAGTTGATGTTTTACTGTATGATGCCTTTCTTCGGATGGGATTGTCTGGACGTGAATTGCGAAGATCTCTCATTCCTATAACTGGTTTCGGAGAAAATCAAGTTAGAGTTGAAGGTGAAACAATCTTGTACGTGACTTTTGGATCCGAACCATTCCAAAGAACCCTTCCCATCAATTTCATTGTGGCTAGAATGTCTTTGGCTTATAATGCAATATTGGGACGTCCAGCATTAAATAAATTCAGGACTATAGTTTCTACATACCATCTTTTGGTCCAGTTTCCTACCAAGACAGGCATTGGAGAAGTGAGAGGAGATCAAAGGATCGCTCACCAGTGTTTGATGATTCAAAATAAACAAGTAGCCAAGTCTTTAACACTTGACCAGTTGGATCCAAGAGATGAATCCGAAGACTGTGGGGAAACGGTGGAGAAAATACTTTTTGTCCCATTGTCCGAAGACGATCCAACCAAGCTTTTACAAATTGGCAGCTTGCTTGATGGGGAGTCAAAGGTAAAATTAATTTCCTTTCTCCAAGATAATGCTGATATTTTTGCTTGGACAGCTTCGGACATGCCCGGAATCCCACCTGATGTGATCACGCATCGCTTGGAAGTCTCTCCTAGCTATAAGCCTGTTCGGCAAAAGAAGAGAAATTTTGCTCTTAAAAGGTAGAATGTTATTGATGAAGAAGTTAATAAGCTGCTTGAAGCTAACTTCATAAGAGAAGTCCAATATCCGAATTGGCTAGCAAATGTGGTCATGGTGAAGAAATCAAATAGCAAATAGAAGATTTGCATAGATTATATAGATCTCAACAAGGGATATCCGAAGGACAATTTTTCTTTGCCAAAAATTGATCAACTAGTTGATGCCACGGCTGGTCATCAATTGTTGAGTTTTATGGATGCCTTCTCAGGCTATAACCAGATCTGAATGGATCCTGAAGATGAATAGAAGACTGCTTTTGTTACAGAGAAAGGACTGTACTGTTATAAAGTAATGCCCTTTGGGTTGAAAAATGCTAGGGCAACTTTCTAAAGGCTCATCAACAAAGTCTTCAAAAATCAAATTATGAGAAATATAGAAGCTTATGTTGACGATATGATTATGAAAAGTCTTCATAAGTTTGATCACATTACAGATCTAAAAGAGTTTTTTGATGCTCTCAGACATCATCGGATGAGATTAAATCCAACCAAATATGTCTTTGGTGTAACTTTTGGAAAATTCTTGGGATACTTGATTACCAAGCAAGGAATTGAAGTTAACCCAGAAAAGATCCAAGCACTTCGGACAATGAGGCATCCCACTTGCAAGAAGGAGGTTCATAGGTTAACAGGAAGAGTTGCTTCTTTGAACCGATTTATCTCTCGCTCTGTAGAAAGGTGTTTACCCTTCTTTAAGGTTCTTCGCCAAACTCAAAATTTTGAGTGGATAAAGGAGTGCAAAATTGCTTTTGACAAGCTGAAAGAATACTTGGAAAATCCTCCTTTGCTCTCCAAGCCCTATGAAGGAGAGACACTTTACTTATACTTGTCAGCCACAGATGAAGCAATTAGTTCGGTATTGGTACGTACGAAGAGATGCCAATCATTCATAGAAGCCGATCTACTACACTAGTAAAGTGTTGCATGAAGCAGAAATCCGATATCCCAGAGTGTAAAAGATTATCTTTTCTCCAGTGGTGGCGGCGAAGCATCTTCGGCCTTATTTCCAAGCCCATTCTATTATGGTTCTGACAAATCAGCCCTTAAAAGCCATTCTTCGTTATCCTGATACCTCAGGAAGGATAGCTAAGTGGGTTGTTAAGTTGGGGGAATTTGATATTTGACTATTAGCCTAGGTCAGCAATGAAAGCACAGATTTTGGCTGATTTCATAGCAGAATGTACATGGAGATCCGAAGAAGACCAGCCAAGAGCCGAAGAGGAAAGTATCGAAGATGGCCCAGAATTTATATGGATGCTACATGTAGATGGTGCTTCGAACGCCAATGGTTGTGGTATAGGTCTAATTTTGGCTGGTCTGAATGGGCAAATTATTGAATATGCTCTTCGATTTTCTTTCCAAGCTTCAAATAACCAGGTAGAGTATGAAGTACTTATTGCTGGGCTTAGAATCTTCCAAAAATTGGAGATTAAAAGGGTCAAGGTTTTTTTCGATTCACAGCTGGTGGTGAATCAAGTAAAAGCTGATTTTGAAGCCCGGAATCTAAATATGATCTAGTACTTGGAAAAAGTCCGAAGCCTGACATCTGGGTTGGAACATTTTGAGATTGTTCACGTACCAAGGATGGAAAATTCTAGGGCAGATGCTCTTTCAAGACTTGCAACCACTACACCAGATTTTCTTAGGAAGACATATGTGGAATATCTTGAAGATCCCAGCATATCAAAATCCATAATTGAGGTATGTCAGTTTGAGCATGAGCCTTCATGGATGGACTCTATTCTCAAGTTTCTGAGAGAAGGCATCCTACCCGAAAACAAACTCGAGGCTAAACGGCTTCGATGGACGGCCTCTCAATATGTGATTTTAAATGAAACATTATATAAGAGGTCTTTCACGCAGCCTTTGCTAAAATACTTAGGACCATCCGATGTAGATTATGCACTCAGGGAAGTGCATGAAGGAATATGTGGAGATCATCTCGGGGGCAGATCCTTGGTGTTGCCGATCTCGTCGCCGCGCCCGTGCCTCGGATCCGTCGATCCTACCGGACTGCCTGGCTCCCGGAGCCTCCTGGCTGGAGCGGACCTGCAAGAGAGGGTCAGAAGACCCTGGTCGGGGATCCCGGCGAGGGAGCTCCGACGGTCAAGTCAATAGACGACGAGAAGGAACAGATTCTCCAAGGCGGGCCCCCGAAGGAGTCCCGGACTCAGAGAATTTACTAGCAAGAAAGGTGCTATGGGGACCAGAAATTCGGCCGGGCCTCCTTGCCGAGCTCACGCCAAGCGATCCCCTCTCGGGACCTTGGATCTCACTCTCGGAACGAGGCTTTTGGCCACTGTTTCTTGCTTGTCCCCAGCTTGATCAGCTTACCTTGTCGTCCCCAGCTTCCTTCCTTTTATCTCTTCCCGCTGTTCGCCTGTTTTCTCCTCCTGGGAGGCTCCCTTTCCCCTTTCCCCTCTTGGTGTTGAGGGCCAGGCGGCTTTCCAACCTCGTTCGCCGAGCCCAGCGGGGAAAGGGCAAAGACAGAGAGGGTGATGGCGCAGGCAAGGCAGCCGGTCAGACCTCGGGCCCAGGGAGAGCGTTCTCCTTCCTAAGTGTAGGCGCCGTCCGTTTACGGGCCCTGTTTTGTCAGAACCGCGCCTCTCGACTGCGGGACCTGTCAGGCCGATGTAAACGATATTTCGCGGGCCGCCGCCATCCGTACGGGGCGCCGCCTGTGATGCGCACGGCTCGAGGGGCGACCTCGTAACCTGCGCTTCTTTCTTTGGGATCTTCTCTGTACGGGCGGCCTGACCTCGACCGAGGTGGACCCCTCCTGGGTGGATACCTGGCGAGGTGGCAGGAGGTCGCCTGGCTTCGGCCAAGGTGGACCCGTCTCCGGGGGCCACCTGGCGAAGGAGCGAAGAATCGGCCGACCTCGGCCTAGGTGGACCCCTCCCGGGTGGACACCTGGCGAGGTGGCAGGAGGTCTCCTGGCTTCGACCGAGGTGGACCCGTCTCCGGGGGCCACCTGGCGAAGGAGCGAAGGATCGGCCGACCTCGGCCTAGGTGGACCCCTCCTGGGTGGACACCTGGCGAGGTGGCAGGAGGTCGCCTGGCTTCGGCCGAGGTGGACCCGTCTCCGGGGGCCACCTGGCGAAGGAGCGAAGGATCGACCGACCTCGGCCTAGGTGGACCCCTCCTGGGTGGACACCTGGCGAGGTGGCAGGAGGTCGCCTGGCTTTGATCGAGGTGGACCTGCCTCTGGGGGTCACCTGGCGAAGGAGCGAAGAAGCGACCGACCTCAGCCTAGGCGGACCCCTCCTGGGTGGACGCCTGGCGAGGTGGCAGGAGGAGCCCCGAACCGAGCTCGACTTCGGCGAGGGCGGTTTCGTCTTGGGAAGTCATCTGGTGAAGTAGCCTTGCCAAGCTCGATCTCGGCAATGTGGCGCTGACTCGGCCGAAGAAACCTCCACGTGGCTCGATCATATCTGACTGTATCTGAGCCCGACCACGTCATCGTTACGACCGTAACAGTTGCCCCCCAGACCGCCGTTCCGTTAGGGCATCGTAGAATGGAACGTCGGGATTAAATGCAGATATGACGTGGGGAGGCGAAGATCTTGCATCATAATTGCCATGATCCTCGTCGCCGCTTCTCGATGCGCCCGAAGCCCTATAGGAAGCCGCCGCGCGTCGCCCACTTGCCCACAATAAATGCGTTGCTTCGAGGCAGAGGCCGTTACCCTGCTAACGAGGCGTCTGTGTCGGGCGTGCATCCACGCGGCGATCATCCAGTGGCTCGGGGCGGAATGATGGGTACGGCTGCTGTCGACTGAGTTTGAAAAGGAGGGAACTTTCCGGAATGAGGCCTTTCCCCTTGCTCCGTGGGTGGTTTGCTGCAGGCTAACTTCCGTTGCCCCGTGTTCGCTTGGCATATTTTCGGTGAGTGCCTCATCCTTCTTTCTAGTTCCCCTCTCCCCTTTCTTCTCTGAATCTTTGTTTCCTTCTTTGTCATGGCACGTCATCGCTATGTTTCTTCTAATCCGGACGAGGCCGGTCCGTCCCGGCCGAGGACTCCATCTTCTTCCTCTTCAGAGGAGGAAATGATCCTGGAGGAGATCCGCAGGCGTCTGCAACCTGGGGGTGTCTCCATCGGCATCCCTAGGGGGGTCCGGTCTCCTCCGATTGCTTCCGCCCTTCCTCTTCTTTCTCTTCCTGCTCCGCCTTTTATTCCCGCCGGTCCCTCCGGTCATGCTTCCACCATGACCGAGGGTGATCTTTTTTTGCTCCGGGAGGCCTACGGCATCCCGGGATCAATCCGTCTATTCGTTCCGCGGCCCGGGGAACGCGTCACCATGAGTGGCCCCGGCCGCATAGCCTTCTATGAAGACTTCTTCCTCGGGGGTCTTCGATTCCCTCTGCACCCCTTCTTCCTCTCTTTTCTTAGCCATTTCCGACTTGTTCCGGCCCAGTTGGCTCCCAATGCCATCCGTGTCATCTTTTCTTTCATAGTTTTTTGTCATTTTCACGGGTTCGTTGCCCGTTTCTCCCTCTTCAGGGCCATGTTCACCCTGAAGAGGTACTCCATCGATGACGGCTGGTGGTACATCTCGCCCCGGCCCAGGTGTCTCCGGTTCGATCTCCCTTCTTCTATCAAGGGCTGGAAGAGCCAGTTTTTCTTTGTCTCGGTCGAAGATGTCGACTGAGCCTGGAGTGAACCGGACCGGTCTCCAAACCGGAACTCCCAGGTCGAGTCGGCGGACCAGGAGGCCTACTCCCTACTCCTGAGCGACGTGGTCCCGCGCTCGAGGTTCTGCTCTCGGAGCAGAATCTTTTTGAGGCCGGGATCAGTCTCATCCGTGAGTCGGGTGAGATTCGGTCCTCCCTTGACCCTTGCATTCTTTTTCCTTCATAACCGAGTTGGCTGACCTTCTACTCTTTTGCATTGCAGGCATGAAGTTCTCACTGGAGAGCCTCCTGGAGGGCGCGGCCCAGAGAGACGTCCCGAAGGTAGATGAGCCCGCGGCCAAGAGTGCTCGCACCGAGGCGAGCCGGGAGGTTGCGCCGGCGACTGTACCTAGCCCAGCGGCCACTGCTCCCCCGCCCAGGCTGCCTCGGGGCGGGGGCGTTGATTCCTCGGCTGCCAGATCCGGTGGTGCTGCCGTCGAGGGGGCTCCACCGCCCGCAGCTCCGTCCAGCGCCGGCCCTATCGTTGCCGCGGCTCCGACGGCGCAGCCCGTGTCCTCTGCCGGCTCTTCGGCTGAGATTCCTGCTGGAGGGACAGTCGCCGCCGGAGCTGACCTGACGGCTCCGCCACCGGTGATCACCCACCGGTGTTCAGTCATCCGTGACAAAGGGCTCGCGGAGAAGGTGATGGAGTACGCCTCCACAGCCCGGGACCGCCGAGCTCGGAGTGGCCGGGACTATGCTGATGCTTTGCTCGGGATCCTCCCGCAGCTCTTTACGGTAAGCCCGAACTCATTTTCTTCTGTCTTCCGTGACCTCAAGTGGTCTTCCTTCTAACTTGATTGCTTCACTTGTGCAGATTGGGAATGACGTTCTCCTACTGAGGAACTTCCTCGTAGGGAACGCGAAGAGGGACACCGAGAAGGAGAAGAAGCTCGGCAAGCTCATGGCCGATGTCAAGGACCTCATGGAAAAGGGGGTCGAGCTGCGAGCAAACAATCAGGCCCTCCAGACTGACCTGGCGCGCACCGAGGGGCGGAACAAGGAGCTGGAGTCTTCTCTATCGGAGGAGAGGGTCTCCCACCAGCGCCGCGCGGAGGAGGACGCAGCTAAGAGGGCCCGTCTTCAGGCCCACTCCCAGTGGCTGGTGCGCCAGCTGGAGGAGGCCAGGCGAGATGCGAACGCGGTGAAGGAGCGGAGCGCGTATGTCAACGGGCTCCTGGAGGCCGCGAAGCGGGAGGCGCAGGAGGCCGTCCCGAAGTTTCGGGCTTCCGACGAGTACACGTCGGAGGTCCGGGAGGCCACCGTGGACTCCTTCCTGAAGGGGTTCCGGATGTGCCGGGAGAAGGTAGGGGCCTTCTACCCCGATCTCGACCTTAGTGGGGTGGTGCTCGGAGGTAGGAGGCAAGGACCTGAGAGCAGAGCCTCCGGTGCGGCCGACGCCATGCCTGCGGCCCTGGCGACCGACGAAGCCATGGCTCTAGAGCAGCCGCCTGAGCCGGCCACCGCTGAAGGCGAGGATGCGGAGCGCGCGACCCAGGCGGAGGGCTCCGACCCCGCACCAAACTGAGCCACCATCTTCTCGCCCTTCTCTGTTGTCATAGTTGCATTTCTTCTTTCTTTTGGGGACTCCCGGCCTGTCGGGATTCCCAGCTTTGTATTTTTCCTTGGATTAATGAAAATATTCTTTGACTAAGTCTCGAGTTCACTTTCTTCCCCACTGTCCCATCTCATCTTTTTCTTTCTTGAGATGTTGAATTGGAGTGCCGGAACGAGTGTGGACCTGGTCCCGTCCGTCGCTCAGATCGAAGGTTGGGACATTCCGAACCGCACGGCGTCAGAGTAGGCCTTGAGCGGGTCCGGCCTTGGGATTGCCTTCATGCTTGCGTGGGCGAAGTGGTTTCTGCCCCGCCTTCCAGGCCGAAGCCCGGGACTTTCGAACTGAACCCCAGGGCCGCAGGCTTTCTCAAGCCTTGCGCGGCTTGCCGAGCTATTCTCCGTGCTTGCGTGGGCGAACTGGGTTCTGTCCCACCTTCCAGGCCGAAGCCCAGGATCTCCGGACTGAACCCCGGGGCCGCAGGCTTTCTCAAGCCTTGCGCGGCTTGCCGAGCTGTTCTCCGGGCTCGCGTGGGCGAACTGGGTTCTGTCCCACCTTCCAGGCCGAAGCCCAGGATCTCCGGACTGAACCCCGGGGCCGCAGGCTTTCTCAAGCCTTGCGCGGCTTGCCGAGCTGTTCTCCGGGCTTGCATGGGCGAACTGGGTTCTGTCCCACCTTCCAGGCCGAAGCCCAGGATCTCCGGACTGAACCCGGGGCCGCAGGCTTTCTCAAGCCTTGCGCGGCTTGCCGAGCTGTTCTCCGGGCTTGCATGGGTGAACTGGGTTCTGTCCCACCTTCCAGGCCGAAGCCCAGGATCTCTGGACTGAACCCCAGGGCCGCAGGCTTTCTCAAGCCTTGCGCGGCTTGCCGAGCTGTTCTCCGGGCTTGCGTGGGCGAACTAGGTTCTGTCCCACCTTCCATGCCGAAGCCCAGGATCTCCGGACTGAACCCCGGGGCCGTAGGCTTTCTCAAGCCTTGCGCGGCTTGCTGAGCTATTCTCCGGGCTTGCATGGGCGAACTGGGTTCTGTCCCACCTTCCAGGCCGAAGCCCAGGCTCTCCCGCTTCCTTCGGCCGTCGGCCATGGTCGGGCGTGCCAAACTCAGGGCCATGCGTCGGTTTCCCTACAAAGTGAGAAGAGAGCGTTTGAAGCAAGGAAACTTTATTGCAGGAGTGGGGAACCTTACATTACTGATAATACACTCTTAGGTTCGAGGTGTTCCACGTCCGGGGGAACCTGGCACCTCCCAACTCCTCCAGGTAGTAGGCAGCGTGGGGGAGGGCTTCTGCTGGTGTGGGCACCAGACTCAGAAGAAGACTTCAGAGCTCCATCTGGATCTCTGATTAACCTTGCCCGAAGAATTAGGATTTTTGGCTTGTAATAAGGGTTGACTTGATCAACTCAATTTTAGTTTGAGTCTGTATTACCTGCATTTTTATTTTGTTGAGTCATGTTGACTCAGTAGTGGACTAGGGCTTCAACCTGGAGTGTTACATTTTCTCCCAAGGCCAAGCAAGTGGGCGCCACACTCCCAGCCACACTCCCAGCCATACGCCTGAGTCCAGGGGGCGCCACATCTCCATCCAGCAGGCTTTGGTCCCCACACCACAGATAGTAGCTCCCCTCTTTCATGCGCCAATTGAGGAGAAATCCACCAGGGGTCCATAAAATCAAGGGGGCGGTCCAAGACTTCCCAAAAGAACCAAACTATGAAAGGAAAGAAATTCTCTTGGGGAGAGATTCAAGGAGGCGCCCATTACCTGCCAGAAATACTCAAACAAAGTTAGAAGGAGCCATAACTTGGGGAAAGAAAATGAGGTATCCAAAAAGGGTTGAGCCATGGAAGGAAGGGGATTTCTCTTGAAAAGCAAGGTTAGGAGGCGCCCTAATCATTCTAACTAAAGCCAGATATAAAAGGCAACAAATTTTCTCTTAGAGGGCAAGGTTAAGAGGCGCCCAAACACTTCCAGATAAGGCCAAGCATAGAAGGAAAAAAATATTTTCTTGGAGGTCAAGACAAGGAGGCGCCACCCACTTTCCTTTTTGAAGCTTCAATCAACTTTGGAATTAATTGGCCGGCCATATGAGTAGGGATTGATATCCTAATTTGAAGATCCCCTCCTTTAGTCCCACATGGGAAGATGTAAAACCCTACTCTCTTGTAATGTCCTATAAATTAAACCCCATGTAAGTTTGAAGAAAATCAGATGAATGAAACCAAATTTTTTTGTGAGCAAACTTTGTGTTTTCTCTCTTCCGCACTTGCATCCAGGTGTTGAGCTCTGTGAGGGAGTAAATCCGGGTTCCCCAGGAACCTTGAGGAGGTGTGAGATCTCCAAAATCCCAACCCTAGGTTAGCCACTTCACTCCCAAACCCTAGCCGCCCATCACCCTTCTCTTTCCACCAAGCCCTAGCATATCCCACCTGTCACGGCCATTCTCCCCAAGTCCAGGCCGACCACCAGCATCCAGCTACAGTCCGGATACTTCAGATCCAAAGCTCTTTCCAGAGGGAGTCGAATCAGCCTTCAAGAGAATCCGGATCTCAGCGACATCAGCCTTCAAGTTCTTCGAACTGGTAAATCCTTCCCTGAGTCTCTGAATCCATCACTTATTTTTTTTCTTCCCAGATCTTGAGTTCAGGAGAAGCCGACCCAGCCACGAGACCAGTATTGGAGGATCCATTGCGATGATTGCCGACTCCAAGGATCCAACAATCTGCTCGAGAGAGTTCTTCCACCCAAATTCTGTGAAGATCACTGTCTGGTTGGTAAACCGTCTCTTCTCTTTATTTCTGTCCTGTTGAAAGTTCAGAGCGAAACCCTAGGTCTGGGAGTTTCTCAACCCCCAGCGATCCGTTACTTCTGAACTACTCTGATAACTTAGCTTCTTCTAAATTGTGCTTTCTATCCTTACCTAGTTTCCATCAACTTAGTTTAACTTTACTTTGAGTCGAAGCCAATTTCTGAAATAATAATAATAAAAAAAGAATTAATCTTAATTTTACTTCCGCATACGCTTCTTTGTTCTTTGTTCTGCATCATCTGCTACCCGGTACGGGTCCTCCCAGTTGGGTGAGAGCTTGCCGCATTCCCGTGGCTGAGAAGCTTCAGCGCGCCGGAGGACCAGATCTCCGGGACGGAAAAACTTCGACCGCACTCGGGAGTTGTAATACCTGGCCACACGCTGCTTGTACGCCGCCATCCGAACTCGGGCCTTGTCCCTCGTCTCCTCAAGAAGGTCAAGGTTGAGCATCATCCTGGCGGGGTTTTCTGCCTCGTCATATTGCTCCACACGCAGCGTGGGTAGGGTGAGTTCGATCGGGATGACCGCTTCGACTCCGAAGACGAGGTTGAACGGGGTCTCATCGGTAGCCATCCTCGGGGTGGTGTGGTATGCCCAGAGGACACTGGGGAGCTCCTCGGTCCATCTGCCTTTGGCCTGGTCCAGCCGCGTGCGGAGACCCTGCAAAATGGTCCTGTTCGTGACTTCGGCCTCTCCATTGGTCTAGGGATGCGCCACCGAGGTGAAGCGATGCCTGATGCCGAGGTCTCCGCAGAACTCTTCGAACTCCCGGTAATCGAACTGGCGCCCGTTGTCAGTAACCACGGTGTGGGGGAGGCCGAAGTGGCAAACGATCGACTTCCAAAAGAACTTGGCGATGTTTGCTTCAGTGATCCGCGCCAAGGGTTCGGCCTCGACCCACTTCGTGAAGTAGTCGATGGCCACTATCAAGAACTTCCGCTATCCAGACACCGGCGGGAATGGGCCCAGAAGGTCCATCCCCCACTGGGCGAATGGCCAGGGAGCTGAAAGCTGGGAGATTGGATTGGAGGGTTGCCGTTGCATCGTGGCATGACACTGGCACCGGTCGCACTTCTTCACGAAGTCAGCAGCGTCTTCCTTCATCGTCTCCCAGAAGTAGCCCTGACGAAGGGCCTTGTAGGCCAATGCTCTGCCCCCCACATGGTTCCCGCAGATGCCTTCGTGAATCTCCTGGAGCACGAGCTTGGCTTCCGCGGGTCTTACACACTTGAGGAGGGGTAGGAGTAGGATCTTTGATACAATTGCCCATCCATCAGGACGAACCACATGGCTTTCTTTCTGATAAGGCGAGCCGCCTTGCGGTCCTCCGGCAGGGTGCCGCTGGTGATGTATTCGACGTACTTGTCCATCCAGCTGGGTTCAAGGCTGACCTGATGGACCTCCACCGGGGTCTCGAGGCTTGGGATCTCAAGGCGCTCCACATGAGCGCGGCCCAGCATCGAGTCCGGCAGGGTTGCCAGCCGGGAGAGAGTATCCGCACGGGCGTTCTCCCTGTGGGGGATGTGGAAGATGTTGAAGCGCCGGAATCTGGACGCGCCCGCCTTGACGAGCTCCAAGTATTTCACCATTTGGGGGTCATGCGCGGCATACTCCCCGGAGACCTGTCCCGCCACGAGCTGGGAATCAGTGAAAGCTTTGAGGTTGGTCACGCCCAGCTCGCGGGAGACCCTCAGCCCGGCAAGAAGTGCCTCGTACTCTGCCTGATTATTGGTCGCGGCGAATTGGAAATGGAGCACGCATTCGGCGATGACCCCGTCGCTGTTGGCAAGGATGAGTCCGGCTCCGCTTCCGCCAGAGTTCGAGGCTCCGTCTACATGGAGGATCCAGGCATCTTCTCCGGGCTCATCGGGGCCCGTCTTCAGTGGCTGGCCTGAGGGGCCTTCCTCGGGCTCCTTGCCCAAGCCTGCGCATTCGACCAAGAAGTCGGCCAGCACCTGCGCCTTCATGGCCGACCTTGGCCCGTACGTGATGTCGAACTCGCTGAGCTTCAGTGCCCACTTCGCCAATCGTCCCGAAGTGTCGGGTCAGCTGAGCACCACTTTCAGCGGTTGATCTGTCAGGACAGTGATGGGATGTGCTTGAAAATAGGGCCTGAGATGCTGGGCAGACACTATTAGCACGAAAATGAGTTTCTCGGGTCGAGAATACCTGAGCTCCGCATCGCGGAGAAGTTTGCTGGTATAGTACACCGGCCGTTGGACTCCTTGGTCGTCGGTTCGAACCAGGACCGAGCTGACGGCTTCCGGGGTGACCGCCAGGTAGAGGATTAGTTCCTCCCCCTCCTCGGGCCTGGACAGCAACGGTGGCGATGCGAGCGTCTTCTTCAGCTCTTCAAAGGCCTCCTGGCATTCCTCGGTCCAGGTGAAGTCGCTCATCTTTCTCAGCACCTTGAAAAAGGGACGGCAGCGGTCTGCCGACCTGAAGATAAAGCGGCTGAGGGCCGCAACTCGGCCGGTGAGCTGCTGCACTTGCCTCTTAGAGGCGGGCTGCTCCATATCCAGGATGGCCTGGACCTTCTCCGGGTTGGCTTCAATTCCTCTTTGGGTCACCATGAATCCCAGGAACTTCCCGGCGGAGACGCCGAAGGCGCACTTCGTCGGGTTCAACTTCATCTTATGATGTCGAAGGTTGCCGAATGTCTCCGCCAAGTCAGCTACGTGGTCCGAATCGGGTTTGCTCATTACCAGCATGTCGTCCACGTACACCTGCATGTTGCGGCCGATCTGGTCCTTGAGGATCCTGCTGACCAGATGCTGGTACATAGCTCCAGCGCTCTTGAGGCCGAATGGCATCATTCTGTAGCAAAAAGTTTCACGGTCGGTTATGAAGGCGGTATGCTCTTCGTCCTCCGGGCTCATTCGGATCTGGTTGTATCCAGAGAAGGTATCCATGAATGACAGGAGGCGATGTCCCGAGGTGGTGTCGACTAGTTGGTCGATCTTTGGAAGAGGGAAGCTGTCCTTCGAGCAAGCTCGGTTGAGGTCGGTGTAGTCCACGCAGATCCTCCACTTACCACTACTCTTTCTTACCATGACCACGTTTGCTAGCCAGCTGGGATACTGGACTTCCCGCACAAAGCTGGCGGCGAGGAGTTTCTCCACCTCCTCATTGATGGCCTTCTGTCTCTCCATGGCGAAGCTCTTCTTCTTCTGGCAGACCGGGCGGCAGCTTGGGTCCATGTTTAACCTGTGTGTGATGACCTCGGGCGGAATGCCCGGCATGTTGGCCGTCGACCAGGCGAACACGTCTGCATTCGCGCGGAGGAACTCCAGCAGGCGGGTCCATTCTTCTTCAGGGAGTTGGGCCCCGACTTGCACCATCTTCAGCGGGTCGGAACCGAGGGGATAAGTCAGCAGGCGCTCTACGGGCCCTCCCCTGGGTTCCTTCTCCCTTAGGTCGAGGTCGTCGACATCGGGGGTGAGCTCCGCGCCCCAGGCTCCTGGGACCGTCTGGAGGCAGAGCGGGACCGGCTGGGTCGTCCCCTTCATCTCCCCTAGCCCGGAACGCGTGGGGAACTGCACCAACAACCTTTTCGTGGAAATCATGGCGTCCAGTTGGTTGAGCCCGGGACGCCCGAGAATGGCGTTGTAAGGCGAAGGGAGCCTGACGACGGTAAATATCATCAGGACGGTCATCTACCGAGGTGGGGATCCGGTGGTGACCGGGAGAGTGATCTCCCCTTCGACCCCCACGGAATCCCCTATAAAACCTACCAGGGGGGTATGTACCGGTCTCAGCTGACCGCGGGACAAATTCATCCGAGAGAAGGCATCGTAAAAAAGTACGTCAGCCGAGCTCCCACTATCCACCATGATTTGATGTACATGATGCTTCGCGATGGTCATCTCGACCACCATGGCATCGTTGTTTACATTATCATTACCCTTCCCCTCCTCGGGAGGGATTACATTCTCCGGGTTCTCGACTTCCTGGGCTCTCTTCGCCGCTTGTCCGACCCCACGTGAGATCATGCCCACGGGCTTCTCCGTCGGGCGGTTATCGATTGCAGGGACTGGCGGTAATGTCGCGAGCGGCTGCCCCTCCGGGGGGACCTCGTTCCTGATGAACTTCCTGAGGTAGCCCCTCTTAATCAGCTCCTCGATCTCCCGCTTCAGGTTGCGACACTCCTCTGTGTCGTGACCGTGCTCACGGTGGAACTGGCAGTACTTCGATTTGTCCCGGATAGCCCTCGGGTTCTGAGGAGGAGGTCGACGGAGGTAACGCTCGCCCTAGATTTCCATAAGGATCTTCGTCCGAGGTGCGAGGAGAGGGGTGAACCTTCGCTCGGGAGTGGCCTCGCCCCTCAACCTTGGATTCGGTCGAGGGTCGGCAGATGGCCTGGGCTTCCGAGCTCCCGGGGTATCCCTCGGGGGCGGCTTCTTCAGAGTCCTCCCGTCCAGCTCTCGACGGGTGCGGTCGGCCTCCTCCGCTCGGATGTACTTATGGGCACGGAGGAGGAGCTCGGAGTACGTCCTGGGCGGCTTCTTGTCCAGGGAGTAGGTCAGGCGGGACGTCTTGAGCCCGCGCTTCAAAGCCAGCATGGCGACGGGCTCGTCCAGACTGTAGATTTCCAGGGCTGCGGTCTTGAACCGGGTGATGTAGTCCCGGAGCAGCTCCTGGTCCTGCTGGCGGATGGAGAAGAGGCTATCCACCTCCCTTGGCACCTTTCGACAAGCGTCGAAGTGCACCACAAACTTTCCTTCCAGCTGGTGGAAGGAGCAAATGGATCCGGGCTCGAGGCGGGTGAACCAGACTCGAGCGGCCTTCTGGAGGGTAGCCGGGAAGGCGATGCACAAAAGGGTGTCGGTGGCCCCCTGGACCCTCATGAGAGCCTTGTAGCTCTCCAGATGGTCCAGAGGGTCAGTGGTCCCGTCGTAGGGATCTACCTGCGGCATGCGGAACCATTTTGGGATCGGCTCCACCTGGATTTCTTCAGAGAAGGGGGGACGGGAGTCGTAGCCCGCCGGGTCCGCTGACGAGTTCTGCAGGTCGGCAAATTGGCGGGCGAACTCCACTAGCTTGCGATCATGCTCCTCCAGGCGCCTCTCAGCCTGGCGCCTGATGGCCTCGTCGGTGGAGTCTTCCACCGAGGCCGCTGGTGAAGGGGGCGTCGATCGGTCTCGGCGCGAAGTCAGGCCTCGGCGTCGCTTGCTGCGATGCACCGTTTCGGCTTCATCGGCCGGGGATCGACTCTCGTAATCTCCCGAACTGGAGTAGTTTCTTTTTGCGGGAGCTTGGTGGCTCCCGCGAGGGTTGGAGACTGCCCTCGGGTGGGATGGCCTGCCCTGAATGGAGCGCAGGCTCCCACGCTGTCCCGCGGCTCGGGCCGCAGGGATCCCTGGCTGCGGCTGCGTGGCCAGGGACCGCTGCTGATGTTGAAGCTGCCGGACCGCCGAGGTCAAGGTCTGCAGCTGTTGGATGACGGCCGCAAGGGGCCCGTCTGCTAAGGTCGGCTGTGGTGGAAGAGGAGGGGGAGCTGGAAGCTCCCTCTCCGGGCTGTGGGCCCCTTGAGGGGAGGGAACCTCTCCCACACGACTGGTGGATGCCTCGCGCCCACGAGTGACCACCATTGCCAGAGAGCACGATACCTGCAGAAAGCTGGCTCCCGCTAGGGGGTGTTGTCCTGCCCCCCTACCTGGTGCACCAATCTGTTGCCGATCTCGTCGCCGCGCCCTTGCCTCGGATCCGTCGATCCTACCGGACCTCCTGGCTCCCGGAGCCTCCTGGCTAGAGCGGACCTACAAGAGAGGGTCAGAAGACCCTGGCCGGGGATCCCGGCGAGGGAGCTCCGATGGTCAAGTCAGTAGATGACGAGAAGGAACAGATTCTCCAAGGCGGGCCCCCGAAGGAGTCCCAGACTCAGAGAATTTACTAGCAAGAAAGGTGCTATGGGGACCAGAAATTCGGCCGGGCCTCCTTGCCGAGCTCACACCAAGCGATCCCCTCTCGGGACCTTGGATCTCACTCTCGGAACGAGGCTTTTGGCCACTGTTTCTTGCTTGTCCCCAGCTTGATCAGCTTATCTTGTCGTCCCCAGCTTCCTTCCTTTTATCTCTTCCCGCTGTTCGCCTGTTTTCTCCTCCTGGGAGGCTCCCTTTCCCCTTTCCCCTTTCCCCTCTTGGTGTTGAGGGCCAGGCGGCTTTCCGACCTCGTTCGCCGAGCCCAGCGGGGAAAGGGCAAAGACAGAGAGGGTAGTGGTGCAGGCAAGGCGGCCGGTCAGACCTCGGGCCCAGGGAGAACGTTCTCCTTCCTAAGTGTAGGCGCCGTCCGTTTACGGGCCCTGTTTTGTCAGAACCGTGCCTCTCGACTGCGGGACCTATCAGGCCGATGTAAACGATGTTTCGCGGGCCGCCGCCATCCATACGGGGTGCCGCCTGTGATGCGCACGGCTCGAGGGGCGACCTCGTAACCTGCACTTCTTTCTTTGGGATCTTCTTTGTACGGGCGGCCTGACCTCGATCGAGGTGGACCCCTCCTGGGTGGACACCTGGCGAGGTGGCAGGAGGTCGCCTGGCTTCGGCCGAGGTGGACCCATCTCCGGGGGCCACCTGGCGAAGGAGCGAAGAATCGGCTGACCTCGGCCTAGGTGGACCCCTCTCGGTTGGACACCTGGCGAGGTGGCAGGAGGTCTCCTGGCTTCGGTCGAGGTGGACCCATCTCCGGGGCCACCTGGCGAAGGAGCGAAGGATCGGCCGACCTCGGCCTAGGTGGACCCCTCCTGGGTGGACACCTGGCGAGGTGGCAGGAGGTCGCCTGGCTTCGGCCGAGATGGACCCGTCTCCGGGGGCCACCTGACGAAGGAGCGAAGGATCGGCTGACCTCGGCCTAGGTGGACCCCTCCTGGGTGGACACCTGGCGAGGTGGCAGGAGGTCGCCTGGCTTCGGCCGAGGTGGACCTGCCTCTGGGGGTCACCTGGAGAAGGAGCGAAGAAGTGGCCAACCTCGGCCTAGGCGGACCCCTCCTGGGTGGATGCCTGGTGAGGTGGCAGGAGGAGCCCCGAACCGAGCTCGACTTTGGCGAGGGCGGTTTCGTCTTGGGAAGTCGTCTGGCGAAGTAGCCTTGCCAAGCTTGACCTCGGCAATGTGGCGCTGACTCGGCCAAAGAAACCTCCACGTGGCTTGATCATATCTGACGGTATCTGAGCCCGGCCATGTCATCGTTACGGCCGTAACACTTGGCATACAAAATAATTCATCAAGGTTATTATTGGCCAATCATTCAAAAGGATTCTGCAAAATTTGTTCGAAGATGTGATCACTGTCAGCGATACTCCAATATACAAAGATGGCCTGCGAATCAGTTAACTCCATTGATAGCTCCCTAGCCTTTTGCATAGTGGGGAATGGACATTCTTGGTCCATTTCCTCCGGCTTCTAGACAGCAAAAATCTCTCATAGTGGCTATTGACTATTTCACAAAGTGCATCGAGGCTGAAGCATTGGCACAGATCACTGAAGCAAAGGTTGAAAATTTTGTAAGAAATTTCATTATCTTCTATTTTGGGATTCCTTATTCTATAATAACTGACAATGAAAGATAGTTTGATAATCCGAAATTCAAGAGCTTTTGCGCTCAATATCACATCCTTCATAAACTTACTTCGATAGGACATCCTCAATGTAACGGAAAAGCTGAAGTAACAAACAGGACTATTCTTCATGGTCTCAAAACCAGATTGAATGATGCTAAGGGATCGTGGGCCGATGAATTGAACTCAGTTCTTTGGGCATACTGAACCACTCCCAGACCAGCTACTGGTGAATCTCCTTTTCATTTATCTTATGGCACTGAAGTAGTCCTTCCTATAGAAGTCTCCTTACAATATCTGCGGATTGATCATTATAAAGAGCCCGAAAATTCTGAACGCTGAAGAGTTGACCTAGATTTACTTCAAGGTACACGACTTCAGGCATAGTTGAAAATGGCTACATATCAGTAGAAAATTACAAGATACTACAACTCTCGTGTAAGAGAACAGACCTTTCGTCCTGAGGATCTGGTTCTGCGAAAGTCTGAAGTATCCAAACCAACTGAGCAGGGTAAACTCTCTCCTACATGGGAAGGACTGTATCGAGTCAAAGAGGTTATTCGACTCGGGACTTATCGGTTGGAGACCTTAGAAGGTATTCTATTATCTCGACCTTGGAATGTACAAAACCTCCGCAAATATTATCAATAAAGGTTTTATTCAAGGTCATCAAGATAGATTTAACTATTATGTCTTAATTGTATTTCTAAAAAGGCATAAGGATGATCTCCGTGATCTACCCTACGAAGTGCCGAGATAAGCTTAACCAGCCTATCTTAATTTTCTTTTCTTAAAGGCATAAGGATGATCTCCGTGATCTACCCTACGAAGTGCCGAGTTGGACTTAACCAGTCCATCTTAATAAAAAAGGCATGAGGATGATCTCCGTGATCTACCTCACAAAGTACCGAGGTGGGCATGATCAGCCTGTCTTAATTCCATCTCAAAAAGGCATGAGAATGATCTTCGTGATCTACTTTATGAAATGCCGAGGTAGGCTCGATCAGTCTATCTTAATCTTTGATCAAAAGGTATAAGGGTAATCCAAGTGATCTATTCCGTAAAAATGCCAAAGGTTAATCAACCTTTCTTTCATAATAAAGATGCAGGTGACCCACATGGTCTATTTTATCCTAAGTTCGAAGACTTAGTGAATTTTCAAATATGAAGACTTGATATTCTCATCTAGGGATGATATTCTTTCTTGTCTCAATTATCCAGAATTCTCTTTAAGTCCAAAGACTTAGTGAATCTTTAAGTCCAAAGACTTGGCTTTTATCTAGAGATTTGGTATTCTTCTCAATTATATGAAATTATTCCTAAGTCCGAAGACTTAGCATATTTTCCAGTCCAGAGACTCGACTTTCTTATGAGGAGACTTGGCGTTCTCTTATCTTAATTTTATGAAATTATCCTAAGTCCGAAAACTTAGCATGTTTTGAAGACTTGACATCTTAAAATTTTAATTATTCTTATTTTGATATTGATATTCAGTATCGTATAATCTTGGACTAGATTTGGAAATTTTGTTTCTTAAAAGATTATTATTCTAAGTCCGAAGACTTAGTGTATTTTCAAGTCCGAAGATTTGGCATTCTTATTTAGAGACGACGTTCTTTCTTACTTTAACTTTCTGGAATTCTTCTAAGTCCGAAGACTTAGCGAACCTTCAAGTCCGAAGACTTGATCTTCTTATTTAGAGACTTGGTGTCTTGAAATCTGAGGATCTTTCTTACTTTGATATTATTATTCAATATGATATAACCTTGAACCGGATTTTGGGAGTTGTCTTAAAAGGTTACATTGTTCTGAATCCGAAGACTTAGTGTTATTTTATATTACGGAGTTTTTAATCATCCGAAGACTCTATACTTGAAAAAATCTCCATTCACATATACATTCACAGAGAAATGTCTCATTGGAGAAGACTTTCATTGAGAAGATCTTTTACATTCTTTCAAAAGGAGAAAAGAAAAGGAAGAAGTTACAAGTCGCCCTCTATGGCTTGAGTGAGGTCAATCAGATTGTTTACTTCTTCAGCTGTTACAGGTACTTCAGAAGGGCCTTCTTGTGGTTCAAGTTCACTTGGATCCTTGAGAACAAATAATTGAATACCCGAAATATCCAGATCCGGATAGCGGTTTTGCACCTCCTTCACTCCATCATTGAAGCCTCCATTATAACTATAAGACCCGGCTTCTATCATTTCATCCTCAAAAGCCGAAGATGCCTTATAGTCTTCCATTGCCCTTCTTACTTGATCTTTTAAAGGTCGAATCTCTTCAGCAGCCTCTTCGGCCTTCTTAATAGCCTCTTCGGTTTTCTGGTGGGCTTCTTTAAGTAGAGATTCCAGGTATCGGATCTTATTCTTCCTTTTCTTGAGTTTTGCCTCTTGTTCAGAGTTCTTTGATTGGATTTTCTCCGCATCAGTTTTTAAACTCTGAACAAGAGCATCACTTTGGGCAAGCTTCTCCTTCATACCTTGCCTTTGTTCTTTGGCTATTATTTTTTCAGTTTCAGCCGTCTTCACTTTTTCCTTCATCTTTTTATAATTATCTCGGAAATCGAAGATACTTTCTTCCATGACAGTAATATCATGAATTATCTGCATTGACAAACAAAAAGGTTAGTAACAAGGTTTGTACCTTGGAAAGTACAAAAATCTGATGCTTACCTTCAGTGCAGATGAGTATACCAAATCAGAGACGTCTTCAATGCATCGGGACTTAGTTCTATCCCAATCCTTGGGAAGAAGCATGTGCTTCATTAGCTCCCTGGCCAACTCAGGATTCTCCAGGCCTCAGGCTTCAAAAAAAATCGAGAAGTCTACGTTGCAGCCTTCTTCTGAGTGGCCACTCCTCTTGGGATCATCCTCGGAGTGATATCTTGGTTGTCCTGTTCTTTTCTCTTTCGAAGGAGCAAGGAGAGACTTCCTATCAACTGCCAAATCACGTTAATCTGGAGGAGGCATCGAATGAGGACTCTTCGGCGGGGGTCTCGAGGATGGACTCCTGGAAGGCTCAGGTGAACTTGGCAAAGTAGTAGGAGGTACTTCTTCGTCCAATGTGGACCTTATTGGAGGAGTGCTCGAGCCCTCTTCAGCTCTTATTTTCTTTTCGAGCTTCGGACTCCTCCGGCACAGTCACTGCCCTCTTCCTGGAAGCCTGCCGAACTTTATCAAGCTTTGGCCTCATAGGTTCACCTGCAGTCGAAAGATTTCATCACATATATATAAAGAAGAGGATGGAGAGAAAAAGAATCTGAAGACCACTATCTTTATACCTAGTGCTGGGACTTCACTTATATGGGCCCGGTGAAGATTTTCTTCTTTCAATAACTCTTTAAACGAGGGAATTTTTGTCTCTAATAATGTTTCAAAGTCCTTGAGAGAGGCTTTTAGAACCCTTTTTCTAGTGTTTGCATCTAAACGCGGAGCTTTCCAGTCAATGTTGAACCCCTAATTAGTATAGTATATAAAGAAAAAGTAGGGTTTCCACCCATGTATTGCACTAGGGGTCCCTTTTATTAGTCTTCGTCCTGGCCGAGGACCTATGACCCACCACCCTTTATCGTGGAAGTCTCTTTTTAGCATAAACAGAGAAGTGAATAGGGAGGTCTTCGGCTCTATGTTCCTAAGTTTGCAGAGGACTAGGAATCCATAAATGTTCCTAAAGCTGTTAGGAGTTAATTGAGCCGGAACTATTTGGTAAAGGTTAATGATCTTTGTAAAAAAAGGATGAAGTGGAAGCCGAAGACCAGTCTTAAAGTGGTCTTCATATATTGCAATTGATTGCATAGGAGGTTTATCTATCCTTTCTTCAGGTTTGGAAAGGATCATTTTGAAACTCCGTGGAATATGGAAATGCTGCCTAACATCTTCTATCTTGGGAAGCGTGAAGGAACTGGTAACGAAATCAAAAGATCTTTCCGGACTCCTCTTCCTACCCGAACTTTTTTCTACTGGTTTCACCCCCCGGCGAACCCCTACCGGTCTCACCTCCCGACAAACCTTTACCACTGGGAGGATTCCTAGTGGACTCTAACATTGTAAAGAAACACAAGGAAGAAAAGAAGAAGGACTTCTACCTTTGAGAAAAATGACAATGGCAGGCTGTAGAGCGAAGCGGAAGGAGGAAGGAGTGTGGGTGTGAAGAAAGTTCTCCTTCTAAAATTCTACTCCTTTTTATAGGTGAGGTTGTGAGATTTTGAGGCAATCCAGAGATCTTCTCAATCATGTGCTGTATTAATGGCCTCGATTATGGGTATGGTTTTCTAAGAACCATTCATCTGTAGGGCAGCGATTGTGATCTGCGTGAAAAGCCATGGATGGTCACGATGGTCTTTTAATTTTGATCAAGCTTCGAATGACTGCCACATATCATGTCTTGAGTGAATAAGAGTCATTTTTTAAAGGATCTCTCAGAATTTTCCCAGATTTGAAACGGCTTTTTCGAAACAGCAAATGAAAAGGTGACACGTGTCTTTCCCACGTCTATCACACCACCTGACATGGCTACATCGCAGATATGGAACGTGTGTCAGATCCAACTGGAAGTCGCAGGTGCCACATGGATTTTTTTTTTTCAAAATTCCCGCTCCTTTACAGGTGGCACCCTAAGACGGGTCCACCTCGGCCGAAGTCGAGCACCTCTCTGCCACTCCGCCAGGTGTCCACCCAGGAGGGGTCCACCTCGGCAGAAGCTGGCGGCCTCCTGCTCCCTCGCTAGGTGGCACCCTAAGACGGGTCCACCTCGGTCGAAGCTGGCACCCCCTGCTCCCTCGCCAAGTGGCACCCCAAGATGGGTCCACCTCGGTCGAAGTTGAGCACCTCTCTGCCACTCCACCAGATGTCCACCCAGGAGGGGTCCATCTCGGTCGAAGCTGGCGGCCTCCTGCTCCCTTGCCAGGTGGCACCCCAAGACGGGTCCACCTCAGCCAAGGTTGAGCCGGGCCCTCCTGCTTCTTCGCCAGGTGGCACCCCAATACGGGTCCACCTCAATCGAAGTCGAGCACCTCTCTGCCACTCCGCCAGGTGTCCACCCAGGAGGGGTCCACCTTGACCGAAGCTGGCGGCCTCCTGCTCCCTCGCCAGGTGGCACCCCAAGACGGGTCCACCTTAGCCGAGGTCGAGTCGGGCCCTCCTACTCCTTCGCCAGGTGGCACCCCAAGATGGGTCCACCTCGGTCGAAGTCGAGCACCTCTCTGCCACTCCGTTAGGTGTCCACCTAGGAGGGGTCCACCTCGGCCGATGCTGGCGGCCTCCTGCTCCCTCGCCAGGTGGCACCCCAAGATGGGTCCACCTCAGCTGAGGTCGAGCCGGGCCCTCCTGCTCCTTCGCCAGGTGGTATCCTAAGACGGTCCACGTTGATCGAAGTCGAGCACATCTTTGCCACTCCGCCATGTGTCCATCCAGGAGGGGTCCACCTCGGCCGAAACTGGCGGCCTCCTGCTCCTTCGCCAGGTGGCATCCCAAGATGGGTACACCTCTACCGAGATCGAGCCAGGCCCCCCTGCTCCTTCGCCAGGTGGTACCCAAGATGGGTCCACCTCGACCGAAGTTGAGCCTCTCTCTCTGCCGCTCCGCCAGGTGTCCACATAGGAGGGGTCCACCTCGGTCGAAGCTGGCGGCCTCCTGCTCCCTTGCCAGGTGGCACCCCAAGATGGGTCCACCTTAGCTGAGGTCGAGCCGAGCCCTCCTGCTCCTTCGCCAGGTGGCACCCCAAGACGGGTCCATCTCGGTCGAAGTCGAGCCTCTCTACCACTCCGCCATGTGTCCACCCAAGAGGGGTCCACCTCGGTCGAAGCTGGCGGCCTCCTGCTCCCTCGCCAGGTGGCACCCCAAGACGGGTCCACCTCAGCCGAGGTTGAGCTGGGCCCTCCTTCTCCTTCGTCAGGTGGCACCCCAAGACGGGTCCATCTCGGCCGAAGTCGAGCCTTTCTCTATAACTCCGCCAGGTGTGCACCTAGGAGGGGTCCACCTCGGCCGAAGCTGGCGGCCTCCTGCTCCCTCACCAGGTGGCACCCCAAGATAGGTCCACCTCAGCCGAGGTCGAGCCAGGCCCTCCTGCTCCATCGCCGGGTGGCACCCCAAGATGGGTCCACCTCGATCGAGGTCGAGCCTCTCTCTGCCACTCCACCAGGTGTCCACCCATGAGGGGTCCACCTCGGTCGAAGCTAGCAGCCCGTACTCCACTGCTAGGTGGCACCCCCTGATGGGTCCACCTCTGTCGAAGTCAGCCCTATTCTGCAAAGCCTCAGGGAGGCAAAGATACGGGTTACAAGGTCGCCACTAGAGCCGGCGCACGCCGTGCCCCGTATGGGACGTGAGTACGTCCTGCAGTGATACGCGAAATCTCGTTTACATCAGTTAAATAGGGCCCCGTAACCAAGGAATGAAATCCTTGCAGGCAGGGGCCTGAAACGGCTAGAAGCCCATCGTCAACGCCCCGAAAGGAGAGCTCCCGCACTCAGCCCGAGGTCTCACCAGTCTTCCCCCTCTCATGCTCACGGTGGACGAGGGGGGCCGGCCACTTAACTCCCGGACTCGAAGGAGAAGGGAGGGGAGAAGACCCGGAGATCTCAGGGAGCCCCCTTAGGAGGAGATGTGGGCTGAAGGTGGTCCAGTGGTATAAAAGGGAAGGTAAAAATGGATGGAAAGGTAAGTGGAAAGGAGGAGAGAACATCGAGAGAATGATACGAGAACCCCAAGAAGTCCTCAGACATGAGCTCGGTGAACTTAGCGCAGGAACCTGGGCCTCAACTCCCCTCTTCCCCATGCTTCTTTCATTTATCTCCTCTAAGCATGGGAATCCTTCGGGAACCTGTCTTATAAGGCCTGTTCCATCTTGCCGCTCTCTAACTTGACCATCGAAGTGGCCCCGTTGGAAACCCCAGCCCGGGTCTCTGACTTTGTTTTGCAAGTCCTCAAGCTTGGAGATCTTGAGGTGAAAGAGTCCGAGAATTGGCACCGACTCACAAGCTACAGGCCACCGCGGCGAGATCGGCAACAGATTGGCGCACCAGGTAGGGGACGCAGAACAGTGACCCCTGTACAAGCAAGCTCTCCATGGGCGAAAGCGTGCTCCGACCATGGTGGTGACGGCGGGCGCAAAGCATCCACCAGCTAAGCAGGAGAGGTTCCTTCCCCCCAAGGGCCGTGCAGCCCGGAGAGGGAACTTCCTGCTCCACCTCCTCCTCCTCAGCCATCCTTGGTGGACGTTCCTTTCACAGCTATCGTCCAGCAGCTGCAAATTTTGACTACTGCTGTGCGGCAACTACAGCACCAACAGCGCTCCTTGGCCACTCAGCCCCAGCCAGGGACCCCCATGGCTCGAGCCACGAGCCCCCGTGGAAGCCTGCGCTCCATCCAAGTCAGGCCATCGCATTCGCGGGCAGTTTCCAACCCTCGCGAGAGCCACCATACTCCCACAAAGAGGAACCACTCCGATTCGGTGGATCACGAGAGTCGATCCCTGGCCAACGATGCTGAAGCAGTGCGGCGCAGCAGGTGCCATCGGGGCAAGGCCCCTCACCGAGACCGATCAGCACCCCCTTCTCCAGCGGCCTCGATGGAGGATTCCATCGATGAGGCCATCAGGCGCCAGGCCGAGAGGCACCTAGAGGAGTACGGGCTCAAGCTGGCGGAGTTCTCCCATCACTTTGCCAACATGTAGAGCTCCCCGACTGATCCAGTGGGCTATAACGCCTAGCCACTATTCTCCCAGAAAATCCAAGAGGAACTGATCCCGAATTGGTTCTGTATGCCAAGAGGAACTGATCCCGAATTGGTTCTGTATGCATCAGGTGGATCCCTATGATGGGACTACCGACCCCTTGGACCACCTAGAGAGCTATAAGGCTCTCATGAGGGTCCAGGGAGTGACGGACGCTCTTCTATGCATTGCCTTCCCAGCCACTCTCTGGAAGGCTACTCGAGTTTGGTTCACCCGCCTCGAGCCGGAATCCATCAGCTCCTTCCATCAGCTGGAAGGAAAGTTTGTGGCACACTTCGATGCTTGCCAGAAGGTGCCACGGGAGGTAGATAGCCTCTTCTCTATCCACAAACAAGACCAGGAGCTGTTGCGGGACTACGTCACCCGCTTCAAGACTGCTGCCCTATAAATCTATAGCCTGGATGAGCCCATCGCCATGCTGGCATTGAAGCGTGGGCTCAAGACCTCCCGTTTGACGTATTCCCTGGATAAGAAGCCCCACAAGACGTATTCCGAGCTCCTCCTCCGCGTCCACAAGTACATCCGGGCCGAGGAGGCTGACCGTACCAGGCGAGAGCTAGATGGAAAGCCTTCGAAGAACCCTGCCCCAAGGGATGTCCTTGGGACCCAGAGGCCTGGACCACCTGCGAACTTCCGTCCGGGCCCGTAGTCGAAGAATGGTGCTGCCCCGGAGCGGACCTTCATCCCTCTTCTCACTCCCAGAATGAAGATCCTCATGGAGATTGAGGGTGAGCACTACCTCCGCCGACCTTCTCCTCAGAACCCAAGAAACATCCATGACAAGACAAAGTATTGTCAATTTCACCGCGAGCACGGCCACGACACGGAGGAGTGCCACAATCTGAAGTGGGAGATCGAGGAGCTGATCAAGAGGGGCTACCTCAGGAAGTTCATGAGGAACGAAGCCTAGGTGGAGGGTCAGCCGCTCGCAGCCCTTCCCCCCGTCCTTGCAATTGATAACCGTCTAATGGAGAAGCCGGTGGGCATGATCTCTTGGGGGATAGGGCATGCGACGAAGAGAGCTTGGGAGGCAGGAGACCTGGAGAATGTACTCTCCTTTGAAAAGGGGAATAAAAATGAAAATGTAAACAATGATGTAGTGGTGGTCGAGATGACCATCGCGAAGCATCCTGTACATCGCATTATGGTGGATAGTGGGAGCTCTACTGACGTACTTTTTTACGATGCTTTCTCCCGAATGAATTTGTCTCATGATCAATTAAAGCCGGTGCACACCCCTCTTGTGGGCTTCACCAGAGATTCTGTAGGGGTCGAGGGAGAGATCACTCTCCTTGTTACCGCCAGATCCCCATCTTGGCAGAATACGGTCATGATGATATTTATCGTCGTCAGGCTCCCATCACCTTACAATGCTATCCTTGGCCGTCCAGGACTCAATCAGCTGGACACTGTCATTTCTACTAAGAGATTGCTGGTGCAGTTCCCTACCACCTCTGGGACGGGAATGATGAGAGGGATGGCCCAACCCGTTCCGCATTGTCTGTAGACGGTCCCAGGGGCCCGGAGTGCTGAGCTCGGCTCCGACGTTGATGACCTCGACATAAGAGAGCAAGATCCCAGGGGAGGGCCCGTGGGGCACTTGTTGACGTTCCCCCTCCGCTCGGACCCTCAGAAAATAGTACAGATAGGAACCCAGCTCCCGGAAGAAGAGCGGGCTCATTTGCTAGACTTCCTCCGGGCGAATGCTGATGTGTTCGCCTGGTCTGCTGCAGACATGCCTGATATCCCCTCGGAAGTCATCACCCACCAATTGAAGATTGACCTGAGGTGCCGCCCAGTCCGCCAGAAGAAGAGGAGCTTTGCTGCAGAAAGATAGAAGGCCATCAACGAGGAAGTAGAAAAGCTTCTCACCACCGGCTTCGTACGAGAGGTACAGTATTCCTGTTGGCTGGCGAACGTGGTCATGGTGAAGAAGAGAAACAACAAGTGGAGGATCTGTGTGGACTACACCGACCTCAATCGAGCCTGTCCGAATGATAGTTTCCCTCTTCCAAAGATCGACCAGCTCATGGACACTACTTCAGGGCATCGCCTCCTCTCTTTTATGGATGCCTTCTTCAAGTACAATCAGATCCGAATGCACTCGGAGGACGAAGAGCACACCACCTTCGTCACCAACCGCGGGACCTACTGCTACAAAATGATGCCGTTCGGTCTCAAGAACGCAGGTGCCACGTACCAACGTCTGGTCAACAAGGTCTTCAAAGACCAGATTGGCCGCAACATGCAGGTGTACGTGGATGACATGCTGGTGATGAGCAAGCCCATATCGGACCATGTCGACGACCTGGCGGAGACCTTCAGTAACCTCTGACTTCACCAGATGAAACTGAACCCGACGAAGTGCAATTTCAGTGTGTCCGCAGGAAAGTTCCTAGGGTTCATGGTGACCCAGAGAGGGATAGAGGCCAACCCAAAGAAAGTCCAGGCGATCCTGGATATAGAGCAACCCACCTCCAAGAAGCAAATGCAACGACTCACTGGCTGGATAGCCATCCTGAGTCGATTTATCTCAAGGTCCGCTGATCACTGCCGGCCCTTCTTCAAGGCGCTGAGGAAGATGAACGACTTCACTTGGACGAAGGAGTGCCAGGAGGCATTTGTGGTGTGGACACCAGAAATAGAAAGAAACTTCACTCCAACAAGGTTAGCCTTATCCCAATTTGGATCAAAGATAATTAGGTTACCTTGTATCCTTTAGTTCAAAAATGTTTTATTTTTAAGAGCCATTTCCTTTTCAAAAGTCCTGTAAATGTTTTATTTTCAAGAGCCATTTCCTTTTCAAGAGTCCTGTAATTAATCAAGAGTGTTTATTGAGTCTTGTAATTACTTTTAAAAAAAAAATTTCATTTCCTGTAAGTCCATTTTAAGTTTAGGTCAGTCAAGTCAGTTCAGTTGAGTTAAGTCTATTTCAGTTAATCAAGTCTTAAAGCAATGAAAGCCAGCAACAAGACTCAAATTCTGGATCCCAGAATTTGACCACATGAAGAAGAGAAGACACATCAACCAAGCAAGAGAAAAGGACCATCAACTAGGACCACTTGGCACCACATGTCATTCCTTATCCAAGTAGAAGACCATCTCATCGTGCCATGTCATCAGGTGCCATCTCACTAGTCACCTCATCACTTTGTGGTGCCAACAAGGAAGATTCAAATTCAAGGAGGTAGGTCACACCCCTGCAAGTCCTCCACCAAATCCTCCAACACCCCCCATCCCTCCAAACTCTCCACCAAATCCTCCAACCCCCCCTTGTAATCCTCCTCAATTTGGGAAGTTTTTAAATTTCAAAAGCTAGCTTTGTGAGGCTATTAAAGGCCTTGGACGTCCATTGTAAAGGGGAATGAATGAAAAGTGAAGTTGAATTTTGGAAGTAGAAGTTGTCTTGTATTTTTTTTTATGTGAAAGTTTCCCATCCTTTTTCCTCCACTCCAAAGCCCTTCTTTTCCCCTAGCAAAGCATCTTCCAAGCTCAAGTGAAGGCATTGGAGTCGGCTAGATCTACTCAAATTTCTGTTCTTAGTTTATAAATTCTCACATCCCTTCTATATGTTCTTATCCTTCTTCCTTAACTTTGATCTTCATTGCAGGATCCTTCGAAGACTTTGAGTTGTGGTCCGGGCTCACCTTGACAAAGAGCCAACAAGCTGAAGCCCCCAAGTCCAGGGTTCTGATATCTGTTATCCAGGTTCTTCAGTTCTGAGTGTTGGTAGTTTCAAGGTATGAATCAAAAGAAGGTTGGAAAGCTCATCAAGGTAAGTCCACAATCATTAGCCTCTATTGTCTAGATCTTCTTCCCTCTTAGTTTAGGATTGTGTCTAATCAAGTAAAAGTCCCATTTCTTATAATCCTTAAGTCTTATTATGATGAGTACAATGCTAGTGCAATTAGGTTTCATTGCTCTACAAACCATATTCAAAACATTAATCATATGCTTTCCGCATCATCTTGGTATCAGAGCATGGTTGCATTAGGGTAGAATAGTTCTCTTTAAATCCAAGCAAGATCTAAAATTCATGCCTCCTGAGCGGGTGTACTCCAGTACACTGTCACGACCCATGGAAATAATGAGCCCCTGGCCGGACGTGAATTTTTTAGATTGATGTTTGGGTAAGCCATTGCACTTGTTTGATTAGGTTCTATTTTTTAAAAATTTGCATCTATTTATTGTAATCCATCTGCAGCTCCAAAGGAAAGTTGCTAATTTTTTGTTGAAATATTTTTTTTCTTGTTCCTTTTTAAGTCAGTTATCGCCATATTAAATTTCATCATCAGAAAAAAATTATAAAAAAAATGAAAATTTCTTAAGTTCGACACTATCATTAGGGTTCTATTCTGTCCTTTTTATTTATCTTCATTTGTAGGATCTGCTTAGAGTAGTACAAATTTTAGTTTTAAAACTCCTTTCATCTGCATTGAAAAATAAGTTAGAAATCCTCTATAAATTTTTCAGAATTTTTGGATATTTTTTTCATCACGTTTTTCACACCACTTTCAAACTGCAACACACTTCTGCAGCACCTTTGCATTTCATTCATCTCATGAGAAATCAAATTAAGGGCATCAATTTGACATAGGGTCAGGGGTTCATCACCTGTCCCTAGCCCAAAAATCACCAACCAGCATATCAATCCCAGCTCGTTAATTAAAATTGAGTAGAACGTTAATTGCCCTAGTGGATTAGGGACACCAACAAGTTGGGTTCAGGTTAGGGTCAAGTTAACTGTGTCAGCTAATTGGTGTGTGCTTACTGGCTTGGTGTCTAGGATTGGTGCATCAGTGCTTGTGATTTGGTCCGCTTACTTGGCCAATCTCAGATTGGTGTCTAAGGTTGGCAATCAGGGACCTTCACTCCCCTCCACCTACCTGGCTAAGTCCCATAAGTACTACTAGCTAGTTGGTTCACTTAATTAGACTTCTAATTTGTGCTCTAGGTCTAGGAAATCTTAGCTCGAAATCGAGTCCATTTGCATGCATGACAACTAGAGCAGGGACACCATATTCACCAATCCAAGCCCAGTCAAGTGTAGCCATGGACCAAAACTTAGGGAATTTGATCAAAGGCCTAAATGATCAAGTGGCCCAACTGACTAAGAGTTTAACTGAGCAATTGAACCAAACAAATTAGAATGTGGCACAAACCAACCAAGACATGAATGAGCAGTTAGCCCACATCACTACTAGGTTGGATCATTTAGAGGCTAGAACCCCTGAAAGCAATCATGAAGCCCAGACTGAGCCTGAGCCTAGTCTTGCACCTGAACTCGAGACCCCATTGAACACTAGAAGGATTCCATATCAAAACCCTCTCTACGAAACAAACCCTAGGAGAGCTCCCCAAGATCAGTTTTATGATCCATTTCCTAGAGGACCCCACCCTGATCAAACCATCAATCCCAACCCAAGGAGATTCCATCATGAGCCTAACTATGAACCCAATGTCAGGAGACCCACCCCAATTCACTTTGATCAAGATGACCGAACCATGAAGAACATTAGGCTGGAAGCTCCCACCTTTGATAGAATTTTAGATCCTAAGATCTACATTGATTGGGAAGGTGAGATGGACCAGTATTTTGACTGGTTTGAGATGAGTGAAGAGCGCAAGTGTAAGTTTGCAAAGCTTAAACTTGTGCGCCAAGCTAGGTTATATTGTGGAAACGTTGAGAGACTCACTAGACAGAGAGGTGATGTGCCCATAGTGACCTGGCGAGCTATGAAACTTAGGCTTAGGGAGAAATACCTTCCTATGTCCTACCACCAAAGAGTCCTAGATCAATGGCAAAGACTTACTCAAGGAAATAGGAGTGTCGCAGAGTACATAGCGAAGTTTGACGAATTCGTTATGAGGTGCAATGTTGATGAATCTGAGTCGGTGACCTTGTCTAGATTTAGAGCCGGACTGAGGAAAGAAATTCAAAGAGAATTGTTCATGTGAGAGGTACATGACCTAGAATTAGCCTATCAGATAGCTAGGGATGCTGAGAGATTCCATAGAGATCCAATCTATCGTAGGCCCGAAGCCCCTAAGACTAGTGCACCTTACCAGCAGTTAGGATCCAATCAGCCTAGATTCAACCGACCCAATCCTAATGTGCCTGTGACCCGAAGAGAAGACAAGGGGAAAACACCTGAGACCCAAAGAACTCCAAATGCCTGTTTCAAGTGTAACAAAGTGGGTCACTATTCTAGCAGCTGTCCCAATAGAGCCCTACACATAGACAAAGTAGAAGAGGAAGCCGTAGAATCCCAAGGTGAATTTGAGGAGGAAGTATACCAGGCAGATGAGAACTTGGCTGAAGAGTATGAGAAAGAGGAAGTCCTGGTAGATCAAGATCTGATAGGAGTGGTTAGGTGTTTTCTCACCCAGGCTAAAACCCAAGAAGATTGGCGTAGGACTAGCATCCTACAGACATTCATTAAGATACGTGAGAAAGTATGCAAAGTCATTTTAGATAGCGGTAGCCGTGTCAATGCCATATCTACCAACACAGTAAAAACCCTAGGATTGCCCACTGTACCCCATCCCAATCCCTATAAGGTATCCTCGATAGACTCAACCATGATTTCCATGAAGTCTAGGTGCCTAGTAACCATTTAGTTCCAATCTTACCTAGAGAAAATATGGTGTGATGTACTTCCAATGGGAGTAAGTAGCATAATCCTAGGCCGACCATGGTTGTACGATCTTGATGTAACACTCTATGGTCGTTCTAATTCGTGCTCGTTTACTCATAATGGAAAGAAGATCGTAATCCATTCTTCTCCACCTAAGAACCCCATTAAGAGAGGATCAAGCCAATTGAGTGATAAAAAAAAAGGGATAGACGTGATCACTGCTAAAGAAATGGAGCAAGAAATTAGCAATGGATCACCTGTTTGGATTTTGACCATTAAGGATCATCAAGAACCTCTTTCAAAAGAACAACCTCCAGAAGTCAGTGAAGTGCTAGAGGAGTTCAAAGACATGTTCCCCGACGACTTACCCGACCAACTCCCACCTCTTAGGGATATACAACATGCGATAGATTTAGTCCCCGGAGCAACCCTACCAAACCTTCCCTATTATAGAATGAACCCTACCGAGCACCAAGAATTACAACGACAAGTAGGAGAACTCCTAAAGAAAGGATTCATTAGGGAAAGTTTGAGTCCATGCGCAGTCCCAACCTTACTTATCCCTAAGAAAGATGGCACATGGAGAATGTGTGTTGATAGTCGTGCCATAAATAAAATCACGGTGAAGTATAGGTTTTCCATTCCCCGCTTGGATGATATGTTAGATATGATGGCCGGTGCAACTATATTTTCTAAGATTGACCTGAAGAGTGGCTATCACTAAGTTAGGATCAGACCAGGGGATGAATGGAAGACTGCCTTTAAAACTAAGGACAGGTTATTTGAATGGATAGTCATTCCTTTTGGGTTATCAAACGCCCCTAGCACTTTTATGCGAATCATGAATCAAGTCCTATGGGCCTTTATTGGGAAATTTATTGTCGTTTACTTTGACGACATACTTATCTATAGTAGGACTAGAGAAGATCATCAACAACATCTGAGGCAGGTCTGTTTAGCACTTAGGAAAGATAACCTCTATGCCACCCTAAAGAAATGTGCTTTCATGACTACTAGAGTTATCTTCCTAGGATTTGTTGTGACCCCTGAAGGAGTATCCACTGACCCTGAGAAGGTTAAGGCAATTGTAGAGTGGCCAACACCCAATAATATTCACGAAGTAAGAAGTTTTCATGGCCTCGCTACGTTTTATCGAAGATTTATTAGAGGGTTTAGCACCATAGTTGCTCCTATCACGGATTGTATTAGGAAGGGCCATTTTGAATGGACGAAGTCAGCTGATAAGGCCTTCCTTCACATCAAAGATAAGATGACCCAAGCATCAGTCTTAAGGCTACCCGATTTTTCTAAGGTCTTTGAAGTAGCATGCGATGCTTCGGGAGTAGGGATTGGTGGAGTTCTGAGTCAAGAAAACCATCTCGTAGCATTCTTTAGTAAGAAATTGAATGAAGCTAGGAAGAAATACTCCACATATGATCGGGAGCTTTATGCGGTAGTGCAAGCATTAAGGTATTGGAGGCATTATCTCCTACCGCAAGAATTTATTTTATTTTCAGACCATGAAGCCCTTAGATTTTTGAGTTCCCAAAAGAAACTAAACCCTAGGCATGCCAAATGGGTAGAATACATCCAATCCTATACTTTTGTCCTAAAACATCAATCGGGAACTGACAATAAGGTAGCTGATGCTCTAAGTCATAGAACGTTACTTTTATCTTCAGTCAATACTGAAGTCATAGGTTTTGAAAGACTTAAGGAGCAATACAAAACCTATCCAGATTTTGGTGAAATTTATCAGGTTTGGTGTCAAGGACCATCTAGTGATCATATTGACTATACCCTTCTAGATGGTTATCATTTTAAAGAGAATATGCTTTGCATTCCAAGAACCTCCTTAAGAGATTTTTTAGTTTGGGAGATACATGCGGGAGGTTTGGCTGGCCACTTCGGACGAAACAAGACTATCTTGGCTGTTGAGGAACAATTTTACTGGCGAGGCCTTAAGAAATAAGTAGCAAACCTTGTAGCCCGATGTAGGATATGTGCTGTTGCAAAGTAGCAAAAGAAGAATACCGGGCTATACACTCCATTACCTGTACCTAAGTGTCCATGGCAGGATCTAAGCATGGACTTTGTTCTAGGATTACCCAAGACCATTCGAAAACATGATTTAATCTTTGTGGTGGTCGACCGGTTTTCAAAAATGGCCCATTTCAAACCTTGCTCCCAAACTTCTGATGCTTCTAGGATAGCCAAACTCTTTCTTGATCAAGTAGTCAGACTCCACGGGTTACCAAAAATCATAGTTTCTGATAGGGATGTCCGCTTCACAAGTTACTTCTGGAAAACCCTTTGGCACCTATTAGGAACCATACTGAAATTCTCCACAGCCTACCATCCCCAGACTGATGGACAAACAGAGGTTGTAAATAGAAGTCTAGGGAACTTGCTGAGATGCCTAGTAGGAGAAAGTCTAGGGAACTGGGATTTGTTATTGCCACGTGCTGAGTTCGCTTACAATAGTTCGGTTAATAGATCTACGGGCAAAAGTTCCTTTGAGATAGTTCATGGTTACAAGCCTAGGAAGCCTTTAGATCTAATCCCACTACCTATTCACACACGAGTCTTTGAGTCTGCTGAGTCTTTTGCACAGCATGTCACAAATCTGCATAAAGAAATCAGTAATAAGATCAACCTGAGCAATGAAACTTACAAACACTTAGCTGACTCACATAAGAGGGCTAAAGAATTCTGTGAAGGGGATTATGCGATGATTAGGCTCAACCCTGAATGGTTCCCCTCTGGAACCATAAAGAAGCTGCATGCCCACGGAGCGGGACCTTTCAAGATCTTAAAGAAAATAGGGCCTAATGCATATGTTTTGGAACTTCCACCTGATATGGGTATCAGTACAACCTTTAATGTTTCAGACCTTGTAGAATACAAAGAACCAGTACTAATACCTAGTGAGCCTTTTGGACCAGAAACTTTCATTGAGAGTGAACATATTTTCGAGTGTCCACCACCAACCCTACCTGAGCGGAGAGAGAGGATTGAGAGAATCCTGGATGACAAGACCATTACTACCAGGAATAAGGACTATCAGCGATACCTGGTTCAATGGCAAGGTCGACCTGAGTCCGACAACTCTTGGATTACTCGAGAGGACCTACAAAGACTTAACCTAGACTTGTTCGAGCATTACCAGGGCAAAACTGAACCATACTCGACTGGGTCGAGTTCTGCCCACCCCAGGAGAATTGGTGTGGATACCAGAAATCGAAAGAAACTTTACTCCAACAAGGTTAGCCTTATCCTAATTTGGATAAAAGATAATTAGGTTACCTTGTATCCATTAGTTCAAACAATGTGTTATTTTCAAGAGCCATTTCCTTTTCAAGAGTCCTGTAAATATTTTATTTTCAAGAGCCATTTCCTTTTCAAGAGTCCTGTAATTAATCAAGAGTGTTTATTGAGTCCTGTAATCACTTTTAAAAAAAAAATTTCATTTCCTGTAAGTCCGTTTCAAGTTTAGGTCAGTCAAGTCAGTTCAGTTGAGTTAAGTCTATTTCAGTTAATCAAGTCTTAAAGCAATGAAAGCCCGCAACAAGACTCAAATTCTGGACCCCAGAACTTGACCACATAAAGAAGAGAAGACACATCAACCAAGCAAGAGAAAAGGACCATCAACTAGGACCACTTGGCACCACATGTCATTCCTTATCCAAGTAGAAGACCATCTCATCATGCCACGTCATCAGGCACCACCTCACTAGTCACCTCATCACTCTGTGGTGCCAACAAGGAAGATTCAAATTCAAGGAGGTTGGCCACACCCCTCCAAGTCCTCCACCAAATCCTCCAACCCCCCCCATCCCTCCAAACTCTCCACCAAATCCTCCAACCCCTCCTTGTAATCCTCCTTAATTTGGGGAGTTTTTAAATTTCAAAATCTAGCTTTGTGAGGCTATTAAAGGCCTTGGACGCCCATTGTAAAGGGGATTGATTTTGGGGGAATGAATGAAAAGTGAAGTTGAATTTTGGAAGTAGAAGTTGTCTTGTGTTTTTTTTTATGTGAAAGTTTCCCATCCTTTTTCCTCCACTCCAAAGCCCTTTTTTTCCCCTAGCAAAGCATCTTCCAAGCTCAAGTGAAGGCATTGGAGTCGGCCAGATCTACTCAAATTTCTGTTCTTAGTTCATAAATTCTCCCATCCCTTCTATATGTTCTTATCCTTCTTCCTTAACTTTGATCTTCATTGTAGGGTCCTTCGAAGACTTTAAGTTGTGGTCCGGGTTCACCTTGAGAAAGAACCAACAAGCTGAAGCCCCCAAGTCCAGGGTTCCGATCTCTGTTATCCAGGTTCTTCAGTTCTGAGCATTGGTAGTTTCAAGGTATGAATCAAAAGAAGGTTGGAAAGCTCATCAAGGTAAGTCCACAATCATTAGCCCCTATTGTCTAGATCTTCTTCCCTCTTAGTTTAGGATTGTGTCTAATCAAGTAAAAGTCCCATTTCTTATAATCCTTAAGTCTTATTATGATGAGTACAATGCTAGTGTAATTAGGTTTCATTGCTCTACAAACCATATTCAAAACATTAATCATATGCTTGCCGCATCAATTTGATGAACTGAAGAGGACACTGGCATCTCCACCGCTGCTTTCCAGGCCAGAGGAAGGAGAGGAGCTCCTCCTGTATCTGGTGGTCACACCAGAAGCCGTCAGTTCTGTCCTGGTTCCAACGGATGATAAAGGAACGCAGAGATCGATGTACTACACGAGCAAACTCTTCCGCGATGTGGAGCTCAGGTATTCTCGGTCCGAGAAACTAATTTTTGCACTAATCATGTCCGCCCAGCATCTTAGGCCTTACTTCCAAGCGCACCCCATTGCGGTCCTAACGAATCAACCACTAAAGGCGGTGCTCAGCCGACCTGACACGTTTGGGTGCCTAGCGAAGTGGGCGCTCAAGCTCAGCGAGTTCGACATCACCTACAGGCCGAGGTCGGCCATGAAGGCACAGGTACTCGTTGATTTCTTGGTTGAGTGTGCAGGCCTGGGTGATGGACCGGAAGAAAGCCCCCAAGACCAGCAGCCGGAACCAGGACCAGAGGAGGACGTCTGGATCCTTCACGTGGACGGAGCCTCGAACTCCGGTGGGAGCAGAGCCAGACTCATCCTTGCCAATGGTAAGGGGGTCATCGCCGAGTGTGCGCTTTGCTTCCAGTTCGCCGCTACCAATAACCAGGCGAAGTACGAAGTGCTTCTCGCAAGGCTAAGGGTGTCCCGCGAGCTGGGCGTGGCCTGCCTCAGGGTCTTCACCGACTCACAACTGGTGGCCGGGCAGGTCTCGGGGGAGTACGAGGCACGGGACCCCCAAATGGCCAAGTACCTGGAGCTCGTGCGAACGAGCACTGCGGGATTTCGGTGCTTCAGCGTCTCCCATATACCTCGAGTGGAAAATGCTCGTGCAGACGCACTCTCTCGCCTGGCAACCCTGCCGGACTCATCAATGGGCCACGCCTACATTGAGCATCTCAAGGCCCCGAGCTACGAGACACCCATGGAGGTCCAGCAGGTCAACCAAGAGCCCAGCTGGATGGACAAGTACATCGAGTACATCACCAACGGCACCTTGCCAAAGGACTGCGTGGTGACTGGCCTCATTAAGAGGAAGGCCGCACGATTCGTATTGATGGATGGGCTGCTGTATCGGAGATCCTACTCCTACCCGCTTCTCAAGTGTTTGAGACCCGCAGAAGCCGCACTCGTGCTCCAGGAGATCCACGAGGGCATCTGTGGGAATCATGTGGGGGGCAGGACGTTGGCGTATAAGGCCCTCCGTCAAGGTTACTTCTGGGAAACAATGAAGGAAGACGCAGCTGACTTCGTGAAAAGGTGCGACCGGTGTCAGTGGCACGCTGTGGTGCAACGTCAGCCCGCTGCCCCACTCACCCAGCTCTCCGCCCCATGACCATTCACTCAATGGGGCATGGACCTCCTAGGACCTTTTCCTCCGGCATCCGGGCAACGAAAATTCTTGATCGTGGCTATCGACTACTTCACGAAGTGGGTCGAGGTCGAACCCTTGGCCCGGATCACGGAGGGGAATGTCACAAAGTTCCTCTGAAAGTCGATTATCTACTGCTTCGGCTTACCCCACACCATCATCACCGACAATGGATGCCAGTTCGATTGTCTGGAGTTCGAGGAGTTTTGCAACAACCTCGGCATCCACCATCGTTTCACCTCGGTGGCGCATCCTCAGACAAACGGAGAGGCCGAGGTAACAAATAGGACCATCTTGCAAGACCTCCAGACAAGGCTGGACCAGGCCAAGGGGAGGTGGGCAGAAGAGCTCCCGAGCATCCTTTGGGCGTATCACACTACTCTAAGGATGGCTACGGATGAGACCCCATTCAACCTTGTCTTCGGGGCAGAAGCAGTTATCCCAGTTGAGCTCAGCCTACCAACCCTGCGCGTGGAACAGTATGATGAGGCGGAGAACCCTGCCTGGATGTTGCTGAACCTGGACCTCCTCGAAGAAACGAGGGACAGGGTGCGAGTTCGGATGGCAGCTTACCGGCAACGAGTGGCCAGATACTACAACTCCAAGGTGCGATCGAAGTCCTTCTGCCAGGGAGACCTGGTACTATGCCGTGCTGAAGCTTCCCAGCCACGGGAGTGCGGAAAGCTCTCCCCAAATTGGGAAGGCCCTTATAGGGTGGTGGAGGCACTCCCCCATGGGGCGTACTACCTGGAGGAGTTAGACGGATCCCGGTTCCCTCGGACCTGTAATGCCTCAAACTTGAGGATGTACTACCAATAGTGTAAGACCCCTCAAACTTTAGCAATAAAATCTTTTTCATCAAATGTCTACTCTCATCTCGTAGGACAAAGGCCATCCAGCTCTAAGTTCAGCGAGCATGGACACGGCGGAAGATCCACGAAGGCACGAGGTCCCTCTCATAATAATCCCGGAGATCAGTCTGGAGTGTCACATGGAATTAAATTCCGAAATGCGGCCCCGGAGTTCAGTTCGGAAGAGGTCCCGGTGACTTAGGTCCCGGTCCTACAAAATCCCGAAGAACAGCTCGGCAAGCCGTGCAAGGCTCAAATCCAGCCTGTAGCCTCGGGGTTCAGTCCGGAAGTTCGCAAGGAACCTAGTTCCAAAATGAAGTCCCAAACTTCGATTTGGAAGGTGGAGCAGAACCCAGTTCGCCCACGCAATCTCGGAGTCTAGCTCAGAACGCACTACGGGACTTAGTCCCAGTAGCTAGCACCAGGGTTCAGTCTGGAAGATGCATAAAAAAAAAAAGAAAGAAGAAAAGAAGAAAGCACACACGTCGGAACAAGCTGATGGAAAAAAAGGATTTTTCATTAATGTCAGTTCCTTACAAAAAGGGGCTTTGACAGGCCAGAAGACCCCAAAGAAAGAAAAGGAAAACATGACAAAGAAAAAGAAATGAAGCCACGGGGCTACTTCGGCGCGGTCGCATCCTCCTCGGGCTTGGGGGCACCCTCTCCACCGGCGCTGTCGACTGGAGGCTGCTCGGGACCCACCACCTCATCACCTGCCGCAATCGAGACTTCTCCGGTGGGCTCCTCCCTTCGGCCGCCCAGCATGACTCTGCTAAGGTCGAGCTCGGGATAAAAGGAACTCACCTTTTCCTGGCATACCTAAAAGCCCTTCAGGAAGGAGTCCACGGCTGCCTCGTGCACCTCCACGACGTACTCATCGGAGGCCTAGAACTTCGGCACGGCCTCCTGTGCCTCCCTCTTGGACGCCTCCAGTAGCCCATCGATGTAAGAATTCTTCTCTTCGGCTGCGCTCAGCTCCTTGAGGACCTCTTCAACCAGGCACTCCAATGACCGGGACTGAGCCCTAAGGCGAGTCTTCTTCGCCGTGTCTTCCTCCGTGCAGCGCTAGATTGAGATCCTCTTCTCCGACAGAGAGGTCTCGAGCTCCTTCACGCGCCCCTCGACGTGGCCCAGGTCCGCCCGAAGGGCCTAGTTGTTCGCTCGCAGCTCGACCCCCTTCTCCATGAAGTCCTTGACGTCGGCTACGAGTTTGCCAAGCTTCTCCTCCTTCTCGGCATCCTTCTTGGCGTAGCCGACCAGGAAGTTCCTCAGCAAGAGAACGTCTATCTCGATCTGCATCGAAAAAGACACAAGATGTTAGTAAGATCCAACTGGAACTTTAAAAGGTCAGAGCTCGGAACTTACCATAAAAAGCAGCAGGAGGATCCCGAGTAGCATCTCAGAGTAGTCCTGGCTGCCTCTCAGACGGCGGTCCCGGGAGGTGCTCGCAAACTCCATCACCCTCTCCGCACCCTTGATCACGGATCATGGAGGAGCGGCTGGTGAGGCTCGACGGTGGAATGAGGTCGTCCACAGCGGGCTGGGCGGCCACCCCTTCGCCAGGCGGTGCGGTCGTCGGTGGAGATGCCGCCGCCCTGGTGGCCACCGTGGAGGTGACTGGCGTAGTAGCAGGAGTAGGCGTCGCCCGGGGGGGTTTCGGCCTCCTCTCACCCCCGACCCTGTCGAGGTCGATGACAGGGATGTCGGGCGCCCGGAACCGGGGCATCCTGGGAGCAGCAGCCGTTGCCCCAGGATCGGCGATCGCTGAGGTGGGCGCAAGCCCCCTGCTCGTCTCAGTGCGAGCCCTCTTCACTGGGGGATCCTCAGTCCCTTCGGCAGTGTCCCTCTCCAGGATGCCCTCCGTCAAGCTTTCTACGGAGAACTTCATACCTGAGAAAAAGAAAGTGGGGGTCAGTTAGGCCGGCATAAAAGAAAGGAAGTGCAAAACAGAAAATGAAGGTAGAGGGGGAAGATCCAGGGGCCTCACCTAACTCCCGGATGGGACTGATCCCTGCCTCGAATAAATTCTGCTCCGAGAGCAGAACATCAAGAGCTGGGATCACGTCACCCAGCAGCAGTGCATAATCATCCTGATCCACCAGCTCGACCTGGGAATTTCAGTTCGGGGACCGGTTCAGCTCACTCCAGGCCCAGTCGACACCCTCGACCGAGGCGAAGAAGAAGCGGTTCTTCCAACCCTTGATCGATGAAGGGAGGTCGAACCTAAGACACCTAGGCCGGGATGAAATGTACCACCAGTCATCATCGGTGGAGTAACGCTTCAGGGTGAAGAGAGCCCTGAAGAGGGAGAAACAGGCAACGAACCTGTGAAAGTGGCAGAAGACGATGAAAGCGAAGATGACCCGGATGGCGTTAGGAGCCAACTGGACCAGGACAAGACGATAATGACTGAGAAACGAAAGAAAGAAGGGATGAAGGGGAAAAGGAAGACCCCCAAGGAGGAAGTCCTCGTAGAAGGAGACCCTCCCAGGGCCACTAGAGGTTACTCGATCTCTAGGCTATGGGAGGGAAAGACGGACTGAATCCAGGATCCCACAGGTATTCCGGATCCAAGAAAGATCATCTCCGGTCATCGTCGAGGTATAACCGGAGGGACCAGCGGAAGAGGCCTCCGGAGGAGGAAAAGAAGAAATGGGACGTGCGGAAACTATGGGAGGAGACCTAGGACCCCTAGGGACACTTATGGTCACGGCCCCAGGTTGGAGCTGGCTCCGGACCTCGTCCGGAATCTATTCCCCCTCCGAGGAAGAAGACGATGGAGTCCTTAACCGGGAAGGACCGGCCTCATCTGGGTTGGAAGAAACATGATGGCGACGCGCCAAGAAGGAAGAAGAAGCAAGAAAAACTAGCACAAAGATTGGGAGGTGGAAGAAGAGAAAAGGAGATGCAAAAACTCACCGGGATGTTTTGAACCGAAGGAGTGGCAACCCTGGAAGATGAAGGGAGACCACTGCAACCGCCGGCGAGGTATGAGAAAGCAGAGATACCTCGTTTATGGAAAGTCCCCCTTCTTTTCAAACTCAATCAATAGCAGCCGTATGTCTCTTTCCGTTCCGAGCCATCAGATGACTACCACGTGGGAGCACACCCGACATCGACGCTTTGGTTCGAGAGAAACTGCCTCGGTTTCGGAACGGTGCATCAATGGTCCGTCAGACGCGCACACATGGCATCCTCTCACAGGGTTTCTGGCGCAACGGGAGCAGCTGCAGCGATCGTGGCAATTATGGCATAGAATTTTCGTCCTTTCGATGTCATCTCTGAATTAAATCCCCACGTCCTAAGCCACGACGCTTCGATAGGACCTGGGGATGGGGGGCAACTGATATGGCTACATCGCTGATATGGAACGTGAGTCAAATCCAGCTAGAAGTCGCAGGTGCCACATGGATTTTTCTTTCAAAATTCTCGCTCCTTCACCAGGTGGCACCCCAAGATGGGTCTACCTCGGCCGAAGTCGAGCATCTCTCTGCCACTCCGCCAGGTGTCCACCCAGGAGGGGTCCACCTCGGTCGAAGCTGGCGGCCTCCTGCTCCCTCGCCAGGTGGCACCCCAAGATGGGTCCACCTCAGCCGAGGTCGAGCTGGGCCCCCCTGCTCCTTCGCCAGGTGGCATCCCATGACGGGTCCACCTCGGTCGAAGTCGAGCACCTCTCTGGCACTCCGCCAGGTGTCCACCCAGGAGGGGTCCACCTCGGCCGAAGCTGGCGGCCTCCTGCTCCCTCACTAGGTGGCACCCCAAGACGGGTCCACCTCAACCGAGGTCGAGTCGGGCCCTCCTACTCCTTCGCCAGGTGGCACCCTAAGATGGGTCCACCTCGGCCGAAGTTGAGCACCTCTCTGCCACTCCGCCAGGTGTCCACCCAGGAGGGGTCCACCTCGACCGAAGCTGGTGGCCTCCTGCTCCCTCGCCAGGTGTCACCTCAAGACGGGTCCACCTCAGCCGAGGTCGAGCCGGGCCCTCCTGCTCCTTCGCTAGGTGGCACCCCAAGATGGGTCTACCTTGGCCGAAGTCGAGCACCTCTCTGCCACTCCGCCAGGTGTCCACCCAGGAGAGGTCCACCTCGGCCGAAGCTGGCGGCCTCCTGCTCCCTCGCCAAGTGGCACCCCAAGATGGGTCCACCTTAGTCGAGGTCGAGCCGGGCCCTCTTGCTTCTTCGCCAGGTAGCACCCCAAGATGGGTCCACCTCGGCCGAAGTCGAGCCTCTCTCTGCCACTCTGCCAGGTGTCCACCTAGGAGGGTTCCACCTCGGTCGAAGCTGGCGGCCTCCTGCTCCATCACCAGGTGGCACCCCAAGACGGGTCCACCTCAGCCAAGGTCGAGCCGAGCCCTCCTGCTCCTTTGCCAGGTGGCACCCCAAGACAGGTCGACCTCGGTCGAGGTCGAGCTTCTCTCTGCCACTCCGCCAGGTGTCCACCCAGGAGGGGTCCACCTCGGCCGAAGCTGGCAGCCCCTGCTCCACCACCAGGTGGCGCCCCCTGACGGGTCCACCTCGACCGAAGTCAGCCTTATTCTGCAAAGCCTCGGGGAGGCAAGGACACGGATCGCGAGGTCTCCACTAAATCCGGCATGCGCCGTGCCCCGTACGGGGCACCAGTATATCCTGCAGTGATACACGAAACCTCGTTTACATCAGTTAAACAGGGCCCCGCAACCGAGGAATGAAATCCTTGCGGGCAGGGGCCTGAAATTGCTAGAAGCCCATCGTCAAAGCCCCGAAAGGAGAGCTCCTGTGCTCGGCCCGAGGTCTCACCAGTCTTCCCCCTCTCATGACTCACGGCGGACGAGGGGGGCCGGCCACTTAACTCCCGGACTCGAAGGAGAAGGGAGGGGAGAAGACCCAGAGATCTCAGGGAGCCCCTCCAAGCGGAGATGTGGGCTGAAGGCGGTCCGATGGTATAAAAGGGACGGTAAAAACGGATGGAAAGGTAAGTGGAAAGGAGGAGAGAACATCGAGAGAACGATCCGGGAACCCCAAGAAGTCCTCAGACGTGAGCTCGGTGAACTCAGTGCAGGAACCCAGGCCTCAACTCCCCTCTTCCCCACGCTTCTTTCATTTACATCTCCTCTAAGCACGGGAATCCTTCGGGAACCCGCCTTAGAAGACCTGTTCCATCTTGCCGCTCTCTAACTTGACCGTCGGAGTGCCCCCGCCGGAAACCCCGGGCCCGGGTCTCTGACTTTGTTTTGCAGGTCCGGAAGCTTGGAGATCTTGAAGTGAAAGAGTCCGAGAACCGGCACCAGCTCACGAGCTACAGGCCACCGCGGCGAGATCGGCAACACCACCAAGCAATTATTGCGAAAAGACGTGTCAGAAATCAGCGCATCATTACTTGTCAGTTGCTGCTACTAAATGACAAATTTCAAATACTCTCATTTTTCGAAATTAAATCATTTCAAACTTGGAAGTGGGGGGTAGCTGTTATGATATCCTGCTTTTATTTTAATTAATTGTTAAGATATTCTGTGAACCAATTTCAATTTTTTGGTTTATTAGTTAAATCAATATGCAAAGGAAAATATTTCCTAAACTTGATGAAGTTTCTGATCTACAAAAGAATGTTCTATACCTTAGGCTTCGTATCTTCATCTTAGTCTGAAGAGTATGCCTAATATCTTTGTCTCTGGCTTCGTATCTTTATTTTGATCCGAAGACCATGCCTAATATCTTTATATCTTCGATTTCATATCTTTATCTTGACCTAAAGAGTATGCATAATGTCTCTATACCTTCGGCTTCGTATCTTCATCTTAGTCAAAAGAGTATGCCTAATATCTTTATCTCTGGCTTCGTATCTTTATTTTGATTCGAAGACCATGCCTAATGTCTTTATATCTCTGGCTTTGTATCCTTATCTTGGTCCGAAAAATAAGCTTGTCAACTTTATGTCTTGGACTTCATATCTTGTATGGTCCAGAGGCCAAGCTTATTAACCTTATATCTTGGGCTTCATATCTTGTATGATCCAGAGGCCAAGCTTATTAACCTTATGTCTTCGACTTCGTATTGTTATCTTGGTCTGAAGACCAAGCCTTACAATTGGACATCTTCGGCTTTTATTCCTTCAACATAATCCGAAGAGCATATTATCTCGTATTCAAGACTGTAAATGTTTATCTTTCTTTGTTACTTCCGAAGAAACTTCCTGAAGTATATAGCTAACATTCCCTTTAGGAACGCTACTAAAGAGAATGTTGAGCTCACTTCAGATCTACTCTAGAAAAGAAAGGCATATTAAGCATGTGGGCTTTTCCAATCCCAAAATAGTTGGAGTTTGTTCTGGTTGTTGCAACCACCCACATGATCGAAATCCTCAGATTAGGTAAGTTCCGAAATAACTGACTTTCCGACCGCCACTACTTATAGTTATGAGGGGGTTGCATCTGCCAACTCTCATAGCCGTAAGCAATTACGTTGGAGTCTATAAATATTAGTAAGATGGGATACTCGAGGTAAGCTTAGCTCATCCCAGCAATTCGAATTCTCTCCTTTCCCTCTCTGCTTTGAAACTCTCCATTCTGCTGCTATCTGAGTTCTTGCTGATTTTGGTATTGGAGTGTCCCCCGTCGGAAGATTTTCGATCAGAAAATCTGTTTTGCAAGTTTCGGATGATGGTGAACCAGTAAGCTATTCTATCCGATCGATAGGAATTCAGCATCAACACATATATATTTTTGTATGATAAAAATAATAGTTCTTGAACTTCTCGGTGAAATCATGAACCGGGTATGGACTTGCTCGAAAGTCATGAACCGGGTATGGACTTGCTCCAACCAATAATTCTTCCAAATATTGCTACCTTGTGAAGAGTGCAAGCACCTGGTCACCGTCAATTAAGTATTAATATAATACAACAACATAGAGTTGACGCGTCAATGTTAAGCGGGGCAGGCTGCTGGCACGTGGCTCGTTGCACAAAATGCATGTAAAACTCGTGGGCCAATCCGGAAGGCTGGTCCAATGTATCGAGTTACGAAATGGAGGGAGGTGGGGTTCAGCGCCTCTCTATCCCTCTCTCTCTGACGTATTTAAAGTAATGTTGTAAGGAAGAACCCGGGCTGTTACCATTGATGGCGCTGAAAGCTAAAGTCATCAGCTCTCTCCTTCATGCTCTGAATGGCAAACATTAGGCAAGGGAAATTAGTGAACGAAACTTCGACCGTACGCTTGTATATCCGTACTTGCAAGTTTCTAAGATAGAAGCAGCGTTTTAAGACCTCATCTCTCTCTAACCAACACACCCTCCCCCCCCCCCCCCCTCCAAAAAAAAAAATAAAAAAATAAAAAAATAAAAAAATAAAAAATAAAAAAAAATAAAAAATAAAAAAAATAAAAAAACACAAATAAAAGTCAGTCAACTGCGTTGACCAATTTGATTTATGAATCATGTTGAGCGGATTTGGTTCCAAATTGATAAATTCTGAAAATCTATCGGCCTATTGCTTAAGGCGATCCAACTGCATGACCTGTCCTTGTCAACCCAATTTCTCAGCTATGTGAACTTCGAAATGATTTTAAAAGTTGTTTCTTTACCAATTTACTATTTAAAGATTAGGGTTTGATCAAAATTATATAGAAGAATCTTGTCATCATAAATTCCCCAACTGCTTTTATCATTGTTCATCCATTATGCTATCCCAATTCACTTAATTAGTGATGTTATCTATTATATGATCACTATGGTATTACGGCGTATGATCAATGCATCGATCATTTCCTAGAGTTAAATCTTGAATTATTTAATTTGTATTTAGAACATGTTACTCGATCATGAAAGAACACGATGTTTTATGAGTTCATTTAGCATTAATAGAACATGATTGCTTGCAGAATATGTTTCATTAGAAGTATTGATACATGTTTATTTTTTTCCAAAAAACATATGTTGTTTTTATGATATAGATGCTACACAAATAATTGGATCATTATTAAAAAGACATAACCATTTCTTTTATTTATAACTAGTATGTCAATGGTTCAAGTAATGATCGATTCAATAACTCGGATATCATCATGGATTATATGCTAGGCAAATTTTAAAATATTAATTATATAGTTTATTGAAATTAACTCTTAATGTGGCCTAAGTATTGCTTAGCCAGATTTAATTCTTTAGATCAATCATATATACTGGATCGGTTATAGAGAGTTCAATTGAGTAAAGAAGTCTATTTCTGATTAAATTGAAATGGTGTTAAATTCTAATTAGGATTTTAGTCTTGTGATGGAAGACACATCTATAGATATAAACAGGTATCTTGATCCACATTAGAAAAGAGGGTGAGGAAAGAGAAGAACAATACTTCAAGACAAAGATTAGAAATTTTGAGGACTATGTGGTATACGTGCTTAGAGCAATGATACAAGATATGTCTTTTATAAATTTTTTATTTTTGCATGAATATAAAAGCATGATCCGAATATTAAAAATTAAAGTTTTTCTCTCATAGCTCTTTCTTATTCTCTTGCTATAAAGACAACCGCCTTTTATAGCAACCGCCTCCATAGGACTGCAAACTACCTGGCATGCATAAAAGATACAGGTATTTAATATGATCACCACTCTTGCATTTGACAAAGCTTCCACCTTCTCAAAAAGTTTTTATTGAAAGCAAAAAACACCCTCCATTGATACAAAAGTTTGAAATGGAGCGTGCATTAAAGCAATTAGTGTTGAATCAGAGATAAAAAAAGGGAGAAAAACTTTTATTATATTTTCATATACGAAGTCTTGGGGGTCATTCCCTTTTATACAAGATTAAAATCCTTCTTAAAGGAAGGTTATGACCTATTCTTGGTCATAAACAAAACAAGGAAAGGTTATTCAAGGTACATGCTTAAAAGGAAGAAGTATAGATGGAAATAAGGTTGTCAACACTCCTCCTCAGGATGAGGCGAAGATATTATGAAGTTTCATCTTGCTACAAATTGAAGAAAACATAGAACCTCCAAGACTCTTTGTCAGTATGTCTACCAATTGTTCTGTAGATTTAATAAATGATAAGTGTATAACTTTCTGATCAAGTTTCTTCTTGATGAAATGGAGGTCAATCTCTACGTGCTTAGTTCTGTCATGTTGAATAGGATTATTTGCAATTTTAATGGCTGCATGGTTATCACAGAATAGAGAGAGAGGAGAAGATTGGAGAAGACGTAATTCAACAAGCAGCCCTTTTAGTCATAAAATCTTATAAATGCCTTGAGCCATAGCTCGGTATTCAACCTTTGCACTGGATCGAGCGACAACATTCTATTTTTTACTGCGTCAAGTCACAAGATTTCCACCAACAAAAATATAATAGCCCAAAGTAGATCATCGATCATCTATAGAACCTGCCCAATCAGCATCTGAATAGGCTTCAACTTTAAGATAGTCATGACAAGAGAAAAGAAGACCTTTCCCTGGGCAGCTCTTAAGATACCGAAGAATCCTGTACACAGCTTCTTGATGACGCTCACGGGGATCATGCATGTACTGGCTTACAACACTGACTACAAAAGCTATATCAGGTCTTGTGTGAGAGAGATAGATTAATCTACCAACAAGATGCTGATATCGCTTACGATCTGCAGACTTACCACTATCAGTAGTAAGACGATGATTCTGCTCAATAGGAGTAGTAGTAGGTCGACATCCCAACATTCCTGTCTCAGTCAATAAATCCAAGACATATTTTCGCTCTGAAAGAAATATTCCATGAGATGACCTGGCCACTTCAATTCCAAGAAAGTATCGTAAGTTACCCTGATCCTTGATTTTAAAAGACTGAGCCAATTGAGTCTTTAAACGAGCCAGTTCTGGGAGATCATCACTAGTAAGGATGATATCATCTACATAGATGATTAGGATAGCAACTTTACCTTTATTATGATAGTAGAACATGGTATGATCAGCATTACTTTGGTGATAACCAATTTCAAGCATGGCATGACGAAAGCGATCAAACCATGCCCTGGGTGACTACTTTAATCCATGGAGTGACCGGCGCAAATGGCAAACCTTGCCAGCAGTTTTTGCACTAATAAATCTAGGAAGAATTTTCATATACACCTCTTCTTGAAGATCACCATGTAAGAAGGCATTTTTTATATCTAGTTGGAACAAACTTCAGTTAAGATTTGCTGCATAAGATATGAGGGTCCGAATGGTGTTGATCTTTGCTATAGAGGTGAAGGTCTCTTTGTAGTCAATGCCGTATGTTTGTGCATAACCTTTGACAACAAGACGAGCTTTGTAGCGATCAATTTTACCTTCAGGGGTCTGCTTCACAGTATAAATCCATTTGCAACCTACTACATGTTTTCCAGCAGATAAGGGAACCAGTTTCCAAGTATGATTTTTTTTAAAGGCTTGCATTTCTTCAAGCATTGCTCCTTTCCACTTTGGATTTGACATAGCATCCTTCCAATGTGAAGGTATAGAGATAGATTCTAAGGATATAATATAAGATCTATATGTAGGTGAAATAGATTTATAGGAAACAAAATTAAAATATCGTAACAATATCGAGAAGGAATAATATGAGGACGAGAAGCCTTTCTGTGAGCAATAGGTAGATTTAAAGTAGGGTCAGAGAAAATATTACCATTGTCACAAGGAAATGCAAGAGCTGAGTCAGAAGAAGACTGTTGGATAGTAATAGAATGCACAATGGGTTTAGATGTAGACTCCCCCTGTCGATTAGAGTCATTATCCAATTGTTCACCAGTGTCTTCTTGCTCCTTGTTACTATAATCTCTCCCTCTCGACTAGTAGCTCCAGAAGGGATACTGGGAGAGCAAATAAACTGTTGGGTTAAGGGCAGTTGAGTTGATGGCTGAAGAATTAGAACATCATAACAAGCTTCAGTCTCTCGAAAGGTGACATCCATACTAACAAAGATTCGCCTTTCAGGAGGATAATAGCACTTATAGCCCTTTTGAGTAGCAGGATAGCCCACAAAGACATATTTCAGAGATCTTAGATCAAGCTTGCCAACTATAGAATAATGATCTCAAACAAAACAAGTACATCCGAATACGTGAGGGAGAACAATAAAAGAAGACTCCCCTCGAAGATATGTAAGAGGTGCCTAGTACTCCAGAGTACGAAGAGGCATATGGTTGTTCAAATAAGCTGTGATGAGAACAGCCTCACTCCATAAAGTTTTTGGAACCCACATTATAAACAGTAATGATCTAGCAACTTGCAAAAGGTGTCGATTCTTTCGTTCAGCAATACTATTCTAGGTAGGGGTATCAATACAAGTAGTCTGATGGATAATACCATGAATAGTGAGGTATTCATGAAACTCCTTATGTATATATTCGGTGCCATTATCAGATCTCAATATTTTAATCTTGGCACCAAATTGGGTATCCACAAATTTATGAAATTCTTGGAAGCAATGGGCCACTTCATCTTTAGATTATAGAAGATATACCTAAGTTACTCTATTATAACAGTCAATAAAAGTAACAAAATAATGATGCCCAAAAATAGAAATAGTACAATAGGATCCCCACACATCATAATGAATAATTTTAGAAGACTACTTACAACGAGTTCCTGAAGGTGGATAATTAGTGCGTGTGTGCTTAGCATATTCACACGCATCACAAACTAACTGTTCTTTAGCACAAAGATGATATAAATTAGAAAATGATCATGATAAAGTAGCAAAGTAGATGTAGCCAAGCCTGCGGTGCTGCAACTAAAGTTCATGTAGGGCATTATCAGAAGATGAAACTACCATACCAGCTTACGGAGAACGAGTCTATAGTTCTTCTTCATCGAAGTAGTAGAGCCCATTGTGAATTTTACCATACCCAATCATCTTTCTTGTTGTCAGCCTCTAAAAAACATGATAAGTAGGAAAGAAAGTGACTTTACAATTTAGATTATTTGTAATTGAATGGATAGAGAGAAGATTAGTAAGAAAACTAGGGCATGTAAAGCCATAGAGAGTTGTATGCTTGGTGTACAGTTGATGGATCCTTTTTCAGACACAGGACTGAAAGAGCCATCAGCTATACGCACTATATCCTAACAAACTAATACTGAAATATGTCAGAGTTACCCGTCATGTGCATAGTGGCACCAGAATCAATGATCCATGACTTAGAGGTATCAAGGTTTTCAATATTTACTGTACGAGAGGTATGGGATTGGGCAAAATGAGAATGAAAGATGGAAGGAGGAGAACTGGAAGAACTGCTTGTCAAACCATTAGTAGAAGATGGAGCACTGTTGGAAGAAATATTAAGCTGGGCCATAATGTGGTGGAGTATTTCATCAATAGAGAGAGAGCTCCTGGTGTTAGCAGGAGGCAAGGCCATGGTAGATAAGACACCCCCTTCTGGGTGCTCGAAAATATGTGCCTGAGGAGGACCAGTGGCTCCACCAAAATGTCCTCCTCCTCGACGACCGCCTTGACCACGTACGGAGGGACGACCATGCAGCTACCAACAAGCATCACGTACATATCCAGTTTTGTGATAATATGAGCATATCCACATATTTTGGCCACCACGAGAATGTGACTGAGACTGAACTACCAGAGCAGATCGGACCGTATCTATAGGAGGAATCATCACCCGACGATGAGTTTCCTCACCCAGAACAAGAGAGAAGACTTGTTGAAGGGAGGGTGGATTTGTACTTTGATCCAAAATTTGAACTCTGATTGGATCAAAGTCATCATTGAGTCCAGCAAGAAAATTAAAGATTCATTTTTCATCAGTGTATTTCTTGAATTCAGCAGCATCTTTTGAACAACAGGCTTTGAAGGGGAGATAAAAATCTAGCTCGGACCATAGCCATTGGAGTTCTGCCATATAAGCAGTGATAGAAAGTTCATCCTGTCTAAGTGTATGCACTTTGCATTTAAGCTCAGAGGTTTGAACTGTATTGCCTTGCTGTGAATAGGTTTGAGCAGCAGTCTCCCAAATTTTCCTGGCAGTGTCAAAGAAGGACATACCCTTAGCAACAGCAGGGATCATAGAGTTGAGAAGCCACGCCATCACAAGGGAGTTCTCTGATTCTCATTTCAATAATCCAATATCTCCTAATGGCGGCTTAACAGCATCCCCAGTGAGAAAACCCTCAAAGCCGCGGGATTTAATGTATAGCCGCACATTTCGGGACCATATCAAATAAGTGAGGGGTCCATCTAAGCGGACCGAACTAATCAAAAGAGATGGATTATTCATGATCGTCTGAGAACCAGATATAGATCACCACAAAAAACTGCTCAAAATTGTAAAAAAAATGCTCCCAAATAAATAAACCTAAAGTTAGGTCATGGAAGGGGTTCAAGTCCTTCCTTTGTTAGCCATAGAAATCAGGCAATCGGAGATTGTAGGATGAAGATCACGGAGAGGTGCCACAACATGCCACAACAGAGCTGCAGGGGCTCGTCAGGCGCGGCACAGTGGAGCCACAGGGGTCGGAGGAGAGCCATCGGAGGAGGAGGTCGCAGGGGCTCGACGGGTGTAGATGCAAGGGCGCGGCCACACAAGTTTGTCGGAGGTGGGCACAGGGGCGCGGCCACGCGGATTCGTCGGAGGCAGGCACAGGGGCACGGTCACGGTCGAAGTCGGGCACGGGCGCAGGGGTGCGGTCAAAGTCGGGCACGGGCATAGGGGCGCGATCGTGCAGGTTCGTCGGAGGTAGGCACAGGGGCATGGAGGCGTAGGGGCGCGGGGGTGCAGGGGTGCGGTCGGATGCGGGGAGAGGTCGGTGGAGGGCATGGGCTCGACGGAGGTCGGTGGGTGGGCATAGGCTCGACGGATGGGCATGGGCTCGGTGGAGGTCGGCGGATGGGCACGGGCTCGGTGGACGGGCATGGGCTCGGCGAAGGTCACAGGAACCGAAGGAGTCGGAGAAGCCGGTGGATAGGCACGGGCTCGACGGACGGGCACGGGCTCAGCGGAGGCTTCAGTGGTGGCAGCGGTGGCACTTAGGAAGAAGAGGGGAATAGGATGGAATAAGATGAGAATAATTCGGAATAGGATTGGAATAGATGGGAATAAGAGGGAGTAGGTCGGTGGCTCTGATACCATGTTGAATCAGAGAAGAAAAAAGGGAGTAAAATTTTTATTATATTTTCATATATGAAGTCTTGGGGGTCATTCCCTTTTATACAAGATTAAAATCCTTCTCAAAGGAAGGTTATGACCTATTCTTGGTCATAAACAAAACAAGGAAAGGTTATTCAAGGTACATGCTTAAAAAGAAGAAGTATAGATGGAAATAAGATTGTCAACAATTAGCTATTTATCACTCTATGTACATTTAGGTGTGCACATTAAAGTGGGTTGAATTGAAGAAGTTTTTTTGAATTTTCCAATGAATTGGTAAGATTATCTGGCTTATAAAATATAGCATATCCATTGACCCATGTTTATCCACGTGAATATTGAATATGATTCAAATTTTATCTATTATGATTACCGAGTGCCTTGAAAACTTTAAGGCCTATTTATGTAGTTATTAGTTGACCATTGGATTTCGAAAAGGTAGATAGCTTTTCAAATCACATTGACATTTGTTTCAAGATTGTTGACACTGATCCCTACGGATCGGATGGAGTGCTTGGATCACGATTCACCTCCTTGGATTTCTGCAAAATAAATCCCTGACCGGATTTTCTTCGGTGGGGGACACTTCGATGCCTAAGTCAGTAGAGTTCAAGCCATTTAATAGAGAGCTCAAAAAAAGAAAGCGAGATGAAATAAATGGAGAGTCAAATGTGTATATTATAAGCTAGCATAGACCGGCTCGGACTCGCATGGAATGGCTTAGCCTTCCCCCTTGAAGGTCCCCTCTTACCGTTTTTTATAGGTGTTGTTGTAACTGAAAGTAGTTAAACCTCCTCGATTTTTGTTAGGAAAGTTAGTCAATCTAACTTTCCTTCGACTAATTGTAGTTATTGTCAGAGGTTAGTTACCTTGGTCTTATTAAAGCTATAGCTATCAGACATATGATTGGTTGGTTATAATAACCAAGTCCATTCTTGATGGCTTTAATTTGAAGTAGATCGGCCATTCTCTTCGGAGTTATTCGATAGTTATTTCATTAGCTATAGGTCAGCCGTTTACTTCGGAGTTATACTCTTTGGAGCAGGCCGACTGTGGATCAGCCATTCATTTTGGAACTGTGTGGATCGGCTATTTACTTCAGAGCTGTTTGCTTCAGAGTACAAATTATGGGTTGGCCATATACTTCAGAGTCATTTGCTTTGGAGCATGTATTGTATTGTAGATCAGTTTTTTGCTGAAGGCCAATTTCAAGTTGTATGTCTGTTGCCCAGCGAAGTAATCCAAGAGGGAAGATGAATTGAGATTTTAAAACTTATTGCAAGTGAGAGTGCCAATTTAAAATAATGAAGGTGCTAGTGATCTCAAGTGTATGTGTGCTTGATAATTAAAATGCAACAAAAATAAAGTAAAAGCAAGAAAAGAGAAGCAATCACAAATACACAATAATTTATAGTGGTTCGGTGCATACCAAAGCACCTACATCCACTCCCCAAGGTCCACTTGGATATTTCACTATAATCCCACTTGATATAGCTGATTTGTTTTTCGGGCTTACTAATCACAACTCCTTGGTTTTCACAAGGCTAACCAAAAATCTCTGTTGGTTTTCAAACAAGGCTCACCAACAACCTAAGTTGGTTTTCTCAAGGCTTACCAACAACCCAAATACTAGTTTCAAATCACTTGAAACTAGGAACAATAATAAAGTTAAGTATAAAGTATGAATACAATAAGCTTTCAAAAATAAAGTAAATTTCTCTTTGAAGCTCTTTGATTATAGTTGAAAAACATGTCCCCAAGTTGTTGAAGCTATAATGGATGCTTGAAGGATGGACTTGAATGCTTCTTGAATGCTTGAAGGCTCAACTTCACTCAAAAGTAATGAACTCTTAATAAATTCTCATTAGTTGCTCACTATTATTTTTTCTCTTGAGTTTGGTCCACTTTAAATACCTTTCCAAGCCTTAAATAACCATTTTTGACCATTGGAGAGGTGAAAATAGCTGTTAGAGACATAAAGGACCATTTCTGCGCTTCAAAATACTAGCTGTTACTGTTCATCTAGACCTGCAAGTATCGATACTTCAGGTTATGAGTCGATACATGAGTCGACACTTGAGTTGATACTAGATTAAAAATACTTTCTGAAGCTCTCTGGAATACACTGATGTATCAATACTTCTTCTAGTGAGTCGACACTTCATCTTCAAGAGTCGATACTTGAGGAAAAACTTAAATTTAGCATGTTCTATGTCATTTCTAGTCTCAGGCTTTGAGTCGACACTTGAGTCAACACATGAGTTGATACTTGAGCTTCATAAGTCGACACTTCATGCATACCATCTGAAACTTCTTCTACGTATCAGCTCAAGCTTCTGTGAGTCGACACCTTGAGTCGACACTTCACTTCCATAAGTCGACACTTGGCTGAAACTCTTCTAAAACTTTGCTGAAACTCTGCTGAAACTTTTCCAACTTCATGATTTGAGTTTTTTAAGGTTATTCTTATATATCAAGATCCATTTAACTTGAAGTTTAATCAAAGAGAGTGATTTCTTCAATAGGATGATAAGTTTTGAACTTTCAACATATTATAATTTTAATGAGTGCCCTATTCTGATAAAAATATTTTTAACACACAGTTAGTACTCAAATATACTTAAGTATTTTGTTATTCATGAAAATCAAGATAAGAGTCAACAATCTCTCCCTTATTGATGATGACAAAATCTTTAAGCTCAACGGGTTTGTAATAAGTATAGAGTAATTGATTATAAGTATCAGGGCAATTTATAATGAGTATCATGGTTTAAATTGCAATATTTATCAAGAACAAAAAAACTCTTCTATAATGTATTAGAGTTATATATATATGAAGGAATTCAATTCATATAAATTCAATATATTAGATGGTGGGGACACCAGGATCAGACACAGATCCTTGGATCCCATATGGTTTAATTAGTCATGTTTCAAAGTTTTAAAAATTTTGTAATCAATTAAGATTGAGTCCTGTAATAAGTTGAGGTTAGTTGATTTGTCTCAACCCTCAACCTAGTTAGTATTTTGAGTCATGTACATCAATTATGAATCTAGTATGAGCTCAATTTTTATACAAGAGAAGATGTTGCCCTATTTTGGAGTTCCACCAGGCCACATCCAGGAGTCAGAGGCCACTACATCAGTCCATTGGATTTTGTGTGACAACCTAGGATCCAAGATGTTTCCAGAAACCCTAATTCTTTCTAGATATTCTCCAGATGCCTAGATTCCTCCCCAGATGCCAGAGCATATTCCTAAACCAAGGCATCCATGATTCTAGAGGTCCACCTACATCCTAGACCAAAGAAATCAAGCCCAGGTACCAAGCCCAAGCCCTAAAGAAACAAGTCCCATGGAATATTCCTGCTACCAGGCTACCAGACCACCCCAGCTTCCAGAGGCCCGAGCCCATGCACCCAAGCCCCTTTGGGCCGGCTCCTTGCTGCCCCTAAAAGCCCAACACGCCCTCCTAGGCATCCTTGAAGTGTTGATCAAGTCCAATAGGTGTCCTTGAGTGGAATAGTCAAAGCATGAAGGGAGAAGGAGAAGACTAGGTCAAATCCTAACCTAGTTGGGACTTATGCTCCTAATTGTTTTAAGATTTATTTTTCTAACCTAGCTAGGAGAGGACTTGTAACCCAAGTGTGTAACCCTAGTTAGAGGGCATGGAAACTCTATAAATACCCCACCCCTCCCCCTCTTGTAATCAATTTTTATTCATGATATCAAATCCCTGGTAAATTTATTTGAGCTTGCGAGCTTGTGTGTTACTTTGTTTTTTTCTTTGGTTACTATTATTCTTGGCCGAATCTTTTGCTATCCTAGCATCCTTCCACGCCCTAACTCACTGCCATCCAAGCCTTCACACGTCCAAGAAGGAGTGCCCTAGGCTACCAAGCAAGGAGATCTTCAACAAGCTTCAAGCCGCCTAGCTTCTAAACCCTATCCTGATTCCTTCTAAACCTAGTTCCCTTTCTTTTTTTTACTTGCTATTTTGATTGACCCTTGATATTTTGCAGGATCCCCGAGGTGTTTCACCTTCCCAGAGGAGGCTTTCCTTGTCTCTAGGACTACCCAAATCAGTCATCAGTTCAAGGGAAACCGAGCTTCATCATCCAGACTCCAATCAAAGTGCTGTGTGATCCCTTCATCGGAAGATCTTCAAATCACTGATTGGTAACATTCTTCCATTCTTTTAATTTCTGATTTGATGAAGACAAGCTATTCTAATCCAGGAGTTTCTCAATTCTTGGATCCTGGTTATTTATTATTTTTCATGAGTTTGCTTGCGATATAATGATTCTTTGCATTGCTAGTCTTTCTGCTAGTTCTTTACTTAACTTTAAAACTTAGCCTGCAAATCATAATTATAAAAATCATAAAAAAATTATTTTTCTATTTTTCCTATATTTTTAGAAATCTTAAAGTCATCCTGCATCAGTTTGGTATCAGAGCGGGTTTATGATAGTTTTTATCTACTTTGCATTCACAAACCCTAATTTCTACATCCTGTCCACTGCTTTAGGTGTCTGTTTTGAATCTGATTTTGACCATCTAGGAATTTTATTTTTCTATAAAATTTGCATAAATTGTTTTCTCTTGTGTCCTTTGTTTTATTAAAACTTTTAATTAATTTTACAGAAATCCTAAATCATTAAAACTTGGCATATTAAAAACCCTAATAGATTCCTAAAAATCTCTGTAGCAGTCCAAACACCCTAGGATTTTTACTATCATTTGATTTTTCTTTTTCATCAAACTTAGCAGGTATCATAATCACCATCCATCCTCTATCCTAGGATTTTTATGATTTTTTCTGCATCTATATTTATATCAAAATCTGCATCATCCGAAACCATAATTTCTTGAATTTCTGCGCTTACTTGACTAAAACCTAATCAATTTCCAAATCCCAATCCCAAGCCAAACTTTGTTTGCTAACCCCAGTTAACTTGAATTTAATTTGTCATAGCATAAAATAATTTAAAAAATATTTTATTTTCTGATTATTTTAGTTTGCATCTGGACCATTGAATGTTCATCATCTTTTAATCTAATCTTAAGGGCAATCAATATAACATCAGGGCAGGATTTCATAACCTGTCTTGGACCCAAAACAACCACCCATCATTTCCACCCAAGCCTTAATTAAAATTAATTAGACTTAATTTGTCCTAGAGGGCTAGGTGACACCAACAGGTCGGTTCTGAGCTGTGTGGGCCAACTAGTGTATTTAATCCTGTGGCTATTACTGAAATTTGGTGTCTAAGGCTGAGGGTCCATAGTCAAATGACCTAAGTGGTGTTGTGGTTTTTAATTGGGTCCCTGCGAAAGCAAGGGGGACCTCCCACACTCCCACCCTCTACCTGGCCAGAGGAAGGATTAGCTGCTGGGTTAAGTGTAAGTTGAGCTGACCCATTCAGTTTTGACTCTAGGTCTAGCAAGCCTTAGATTGTACTAACTTTTTTCTTTTATATGCTTGGCTACATCATTCCACTTTGATTGTTTGATTTGTTTCATGACCACTAGATTAGGAACTCAATACTATAAGACTAAACCCCAAACCGACATATCCATGGATCCCAATTTTGAAGCCATCATGAACCAGCTTGCCCAGTTAACTACCCAGATGAACCAAGCCAATATCCAATCTCAAAACCAGTTTACCCAACTAAACCAAGCCAACACCCAAATCCAAAATCAATTTACCAAGATAAACATTAGTTTTGATCAATCCTAGACCTAGATGAACCAAATAAACCATAGATTTGACCAAGTAGACCAACGATTTGACTAGATAACCCAAGCACACAACCAAACAACCACTAGGATCGACCAATTAACCACTAGATTAAACCAAGTAGGAACCCCAGACCAGACCCATAGACCCCAGGAACCCATAGTCCCTAGATATGAACCCAGTAGTAACCCACTATCCCTCAGTCACCTTGAACCCTATAGGATTAATATCCCTAGATTTGAACCTAGTATTAGTTAGGTATCCCTTAGTCAACCCGCTCTTTCCACCTCACTGGTCCACCAAGATGACCTAGAAGAGGAGATATATGAGGCTGACCTAAGCTTAGTGGAATAGTATGAGGAGAAAGAAGAAGAGTTCTCCATAGAAGTTTTAGAGTTAGTTGAATCAATAGATACCCAGGTAGAAGACCACCCAATAATAGTTGACCCTGACCATACCCAAGTAGGAGTCGACCTAGATTTAGCTAACCATAGCCATACCCAAATAGTAACAGACATAAAGTTAGCTGACCAAGTAGTGGAAGAGCTGTTAGAGGAAGAGAACCCTAATACCATTACTAGAGTTTTACCTGAGGAGACACTAATAGAAAGCCCAACTATAGAGCCCAGTCCTTTGATTTATGAGCCAGAAGAATTCATTAAGGACCTGATCTCTTTGAATCAGTACCCTCAGGATGAAGTCACCTCTTTAACTCTACTTGATCTCTTCACTGAAATCAACGACCTTTTCTTCCATAATGCAGACCCTTTAGATAGACTTCAACCCCATAAGGTTAACCTCATTAGCTTAGGATTAATCCCTGATACCCTTCTTATATCTTACTTTATCCAACTAACCCTGACCATCTTCTTATTTCTTACCCTACCCAGCTGACCCTGAATCTACCCCTTATTTCTACCCTTTCTTGGATCTTCTTATGTTTTTTTAGTCATTTATATGCAATTTATAGAGGTTTGCATATTGCATTCATTCATTGAGTCTGTCATTTTTTCTTCCTACTTCTGGAAGACCCTTTGGCTTCTATTAGGAGCTCATGTCATATTTTTATGTGCATACCAAACCAGAGTTAAACCTAGAGAGCCTATAGTCTGTTAAAGTTTAGGCCCATAGAGTCCAGTAAATTTCCTTTGATAGAGAAGTCTAGTCGAGTCTATTAGGTGTTAGTTGAGTCCAATAAATTTATAAACCCAATCCACCTATCCACACATGTATTAGCCTCTGCACAGCATATGCATCATAAAATTAGTCAAGAGCTGAACATAATTAATGAACTAAATAATAACTTGGCTAATTTTCAAAAGAAAGATAAAAATTTTTATGCAGAGAAATATGTGATGATAAAGGAATATTCTGCTCGCGAAGCTGGCCCATCCAAGATAACGAAGAGTAGTGGACCCAATGCCTATGTGCCTGAGATATCACCTGATTTAGGTATTAGCTCCACCTCATCATCTCAGACTTTGTAAAGTCTAGGGAACCCCTTGAGCCACTCCCGTTCTTTGAGAGAGAACCCACCCCAGTGCGACCACATATAATTTGGCCTTATGGTGAGAAAATGATTAAGAGAGCTCTGGATGATGAAGCTACCGGTATCCAGGATAGAGACTATCAGCAATATTTGGTTGGTGACAAGGTCAGCCAGAATTTAAGGACTTTTGGAATGCTGGTGCGGATCTGCAGCGCCTCAACCAAGACCCTCCTTGAGCCAAATTGATCCATACTCGACGGGATCAAGTTTCTCCCGCCCCAGGAGAATTAGTAGGGACACCAGGATCAGACATAGATCCCTAGATTCTATATGATTTAATTAGTCATGTGTCAAAGTTTTGAAAATTTTGTAATTAATTAAGATTGAGCTATGTAATAAGTTGAGGTTAGTTGATTTATCTCAACCCTCAACCTAGTCAGTATTTTGAGTCCTATACATCAATTGTGAGTCCAGTATGAGCCCAATTTTTGTACAAGAGAGGAGGTTATCCTATTTTGGTGTTCTACCAGGCCACATCCAGGAGTCAGAGGCCACTACATCAGCCCATTGGATTTTGTGTGACAACCCAAGATCCAATATGCTTCCAGAAACCCTGATTCTTTCCAGATGTCCTCCAGATGCCCAGATTCCTTCCCAGATGCCAGAGCATATTATTAAACCAAGGTATCCATGATTCCAGAGGTCCACCTGCATCCTAGCCCAAAAAAGTCAAGCCCAGGCACCAAGCCCAAGCCCTAAAGAAGCAAGATTCCATGGAATATTCCTACTACTAGGCTGCTAGGCCAACCCAGCTTCCAGAGGCCCAAGCCCATGCACCCAAGCCCCTTTGGGCCGGCCCCTTACTGCCCCTAGAAGCCCAACACACCCTCCTAGGCATTCTTGAAGTGTTGACCAAGACTAAGAGGTGTCCTTGAGTGGAATAGTCAAAGCATGAAGGGAGAAGGAGAAGACTAGGTCAAATCCTAACCAAGTTGGGACTTATGCTCCTAATTATTTTAAGATTTATTTTTCTAACCTAGCTAGGACAGGACTTGTAACCCAAGTGTGTAATCCTAGTTAGAGGGCATAGGAACTCTATAAATACCCCACCCCTCCCCCTCTTGTAATCAATTTTTATTCATGATATCAAAACCCTGGTAAATTTATTTGAGCTTGCGAGCTTGTGTGTTACTTCATTTTTTTTCTTTGGTTACTATTGTTCTTGGCCGAATTTCTTGCTGCCCTAGCATCCTTCCATGCCCTAACTCACTGCCATCCAAGCCTTCACACATCCAAGAAGGATTGCCCTAGGCTACCAAGCAAGGAGATCTTCACCAAGCTTCAAGCCGCCAAGCTTCTAAACCCTAACCTGATTCCTTCTAAACCTAGTTCCCTTTCTTTTTCTTACTTGCTGTTTTGATTGACCCTTGGGATTTTGTAGGATCCCCGAGGTGTTTCACCTCCCCAGAGAAGGCTTTCCTTGCCTACAGGACCGCCCAAATCAGTCATCAGTTCAAGGAAAATCGAGCTTCATCATCCAGACTCCAATTAGTGTGCTGTGTGATCCATTCATCGGAAGATCTTCAAATCACTGATTGGTAACATCATTCCCTTTTTTTAATTTTTGATTTGATGAAGATAAGCTATCCTAATCTAGGAGTTTCTTAATTCTCGGGTCCTGGTTATTTATTATTTTGCATGAGTTTGCCTGCGATACGATGATTCTTTACATTGCTAGTCTTTATGCTAGTTCTTTACTTAACTTTGAAATTTAGCCTGCAAATCATAATTATAAAAATCATAAAAAAATTATTTTTTTATTTTTCTTGCATGTTTAGCAATCTTAGAGTCATCTCGCATCATTAGAGCTATAACTATGATGTATTAGAGCTATGATTGTAATGTATTAGAGCTATAATTGAAATATATCAGAGTATTAGATGTTCATAGTGTGTATTAGAGCTTAAAATAGATCTAAAAGATAAGCATTAGAGCAAAACAAATTGAACTATAAAGAGTATCATAGCAAAAGCTTTAAGAGCATGAGAAATGTTAGAACATATCAGAGCAAAAAATATATCAAAAGGATAGATAGTATCAGACAAAAATATTAGAGCATGAAGAGTATCAGAGTATGAAAACAAAGAGTATCAGAGTTATATAGAAATGAGAATAAGGAGTATCAGAGCATAAAAAAATAAAATAATTAAACATAGAATTGAAAGGTATAGATCAAAAACATAGAACAAAAGCTTCCCCTTAATATATGATCGGAAAAATATTTTTCAAAGAATACTTTCAAAAGATTTAGAAATTTTTGAAAAATTTCAAAATTTATTTCTTTAAAACTTTTCTCTCTCCCTTACTTATTTCTTTCTTCTTCTCTTCTTCTCTCTCTTTTAATAATTTTTTTTGTCATTACTCTCCCTTTTTGCCATTCATTAATTATTTCATCATTATTACTAATTCTCCTCCTTTTTGTCATCATTAAAAAGGTGAGAAAAAAAGAACAAAGTAAAGATAAAGCATTACAGTAAAGTGAAAGTGTACATAGATAAAATCTAAAAATGTCAATATATATATATATATATATATATATATATATAATTTCAAACATTTGATACATCAGATTCAGAATTTGATACAAGTAATAGATAACAAGTACATGGACACGCTAATATATAGAAACTCTAAAATATAGATAGACTGATATACTAAACAACCCTAAGGGATGCTTTCCTCATCAAAGGAAGACCCAATCTCAACAATGATAGGTCCGGTAACCCTAGAAGGTCGAGGTTGGGACCACATCGATCGAATATCTGAAAGTCTAGTCCAGATAGGTCTGGGAGCATCACCATGCCCTCGGCCTTTGCTTCTGGCATGTGCTCTTCCTATGGCTGGTGCTATAGAGGAGGAAGCCACGTTAAGAGCATGAACATGGAGTGTGATGGGATCAGCAACTATATCAGTGATAGAAGGTGTGACATCAAAAGTGGGTCCTGAAGAAAGAATGTGGAAACCAGGTATGTAAAACCCTAGTTCCTGGATCAAAGAAGAAGTAGAAGGTACATGTGGTGTCCTAGTGGGTATACTAAAAGTAGGAGTCGATAAATCAATAAAAGTATCAAGTGGATTAGTGTGAAGAATAGGAGTGGAAATTGAAATGTCCGAAGGATCTGAAATGATGGGAGTGCTAAGGAGAACTAGAGTCAGTACAAAAGAACTAGGATTAGGAATAGCCTATAGTGCCCTTGTCTCGTTTGCTGTGGGCACTATATCCTGATCAGCAGCAACATCTGGCTCAGGGACCGCCATATAATCTATAATGTCGAACTTCATGGAAGAATCACCCTGGCCATCTCCGGTCTTTATGTCTGGAGCTAGAGCTGGAGGTGCTGGTGGAGTAGGCGAAGAATCCGATGATGGAGGAGAAAGTGCTATGGCAGAAGATAGTCTCTCAAGTACAGCCAGAAAAGTAGAGCATCCCTCTCTCATCTCCTGATGACCTGCTCTCATCTCCATGTAAATATGATCTACTCACTATCTAATAGTCACGTCCTCGATCTCCAAGTGAGTGATCCTCTCATCTGTACTGTCTCCAGGAGGTGGCTATATTGATGGCTCGGGTTGCAGCTCAGGTATGTCCCTCGGTGGCTCAGATGGCTCAGCCTCATCTTTAAATATGCGCTCCTTCTCCTCAGTGTCCTCCTGATTAGCATATGTAGCTTGTCCAGATATCCTATGCCTCTCTAACCTTTAACTCTGTGATAGCCCATGCAATGTAGAGATCGTTCATCATAGATGTCTGTGTGGAGCAGCTGTCTGAAGGGCTCTCCATCAAAGTCAACTCCATAAGCCCTGAACAGAATGGTCAGACCCATGCCATAAGGTACACATAACCTCCTGCTAGTGGCTACCTCAATCATCTGGTGGACCATGAGTACTAGAAGGAAAAAGGAGTCCTCCTAACTAGGAAAACCATGACAAGCAACTCTCTCTCCGTGATGAAGTCAAAGCATCCAGTCTTCGGTAGAAGTATCCGGGCGACGATGTGGTGCAATAATCTTATCTCCAGAGAAAGTCGAGATGCTACAACTGTGGCTCCCTCTCTGAGATCCTCTATCTAAAAAATGTATCAATATCTGCTCATCCTATCAACTAAGGAGTTCACCATAGTACCTTTCATCGGAATCTCCCAAGCTCTGCTTAAAACCTTGGCTGTCAATGGTATGGTAGTCCCTCTAACCTTAGCTATCCAGCCATCTGCTCCTCTGGCCAATGTGCCATAAAACTCTTGAATCGATCCTAGGTAGAATCTCTCCATTAGTGAATAGAAGTGGGGCCAGCCCTGCATCTCTCAGCCAATCCCCTATACAGAAGTGATGCTGGTCCACAAAGTCAAAATTTGCCCTCTGACCTCCGATGATGGCCTTGGAGGCCACCTTGTCTGCTCCATGAATCTATGGTCTGATACGAAACTCCTGCTATGCTGCTCCCTCTGTTGCCTGATCCTCATGACATGCCTTCGTGCACCACTCTATGTCTTGTGTAAAGGGTCGAGGCCTCCTGACTAACAGTTTCCTGGGACCCATCTTCTAAGAAAAAGGAAACATGGAAAGAAAAGGGAAAAGCACAAGGGTTCATGGTAAAATTGTGAGGATCGATGAAGATGGGAAGAAAAACGGGCTCAAATCAATAGTAGAATAGTAGAATCATTGAAGGGAAGTTGGGAAACAGTATGGTGAGGTGTTGGCTCAAAGTTTTGGGAGAAAAATTGATGCAGGACTAATATGCATGCAATTCTTTTTGTATATTTTATATGTAGGGTTAGGTGACTAATTCTCAGATTTTAGATCAAAATTAGTTGTAGAGAATTTTGTATGAATTTTTGAAGCCAAGCATACAGATTAGAACCTAGAAAAGTACTGAAGAAGGATCGCCGGGGCTGAGAAGCCTCGGTTAGGGCAAGTTCTCCTACAATATAAAGACTGGAGGTAGAGGGGGTGTACCTGACAATGTCTGAAGTGCCTGGTGAAGATCGCAGTGAATGGTTCTCTCATTCCTTGATGGATGCGACCTAGAAAATCGAGCCAAAGACCCACGGATACCCGGCTTTCTGCTCGGTGGTCCGATTGAGGCATGGCTGGAGTCTTTGGATTCGTAGGAACTCGGGGACCTGCAAATGACCTATCAGGCATTAGAAAACTCAGAGGAAATTAATAAAACAAAGGAAAATAGCAAAGGGAAGAAAGTTTGGAGGGGGCTGGAAGGATGGTTGGCGGCAGGAACATGGTTGCAAACACCGGGAAGATGAACTCTCAAACCCCTTTATGCACACAGCAGGGTAATCACACAAAGCAATTGAAGAACTCAAGGTTTATTTCATATATCAAAATCTCCCCTTCATACAAGAGGCTAGGGTTTTTTAAATAGACCCTTAACTTTGGGCTCCAAGTAAGGGCACATAAGTCTTTACATAAGAATCCTTTTCCCTCTCAAACCCTAGCTAGAAAATAAGAAAACATTAGGTAGAAAAATCCCTAAAAATTCTCTTGACTTGGTCAACACTCCAAGGATGCCTAGGGGGGCGTGTTGGGCTTCTAGGAGCAGCAAGAGGCCGGCCCAAAGGGGCTCGGAAGTATGGGTTTGGGCCTCTGGAAGCTGGGGTGGCCTGGTAGCCAGGTAGCAGGAATATTCCCTGGTATCTTGCTTCTTACGGGCTTGGGCTTGGCGCCTGGGCTTGATTTCTTTGGGCTAGGATTTAGATGGACCTCTAAAATCATGGATTCCTTGGTATATGAATATATTTTGGCATCTGGAAGGGAATCTGGACATTTGGAGGGCATCTGCAAGGAATCAGGGTTTTCTGAATTTTTCCTCCTGGGGTCTTCAAATCTTCAAGCTGGGTTGGACTTGGGCTATACTTCCATGTCTTTAATCTGGTTGGACTTGGTCTTCACTTGTATGATGTGGTCTTGAGTCTTCAATATGGTTGAATAGGACTCAAAAAAATAAAATTAGCTCGACATGAGCTGACTAACACTGGACTGAACTAGCTCAACATGAGTTGACTAGTACAGAACTGAAACTCAAAAGACTCAAATAACAACTAAAATGGATTCAGATGGGCTAAGCCCTTATTACAGATGGACTCATAAATTATTGATCAATTCACAGAGGGTTGAAAAGCCTATGTCTTATTCTGGTGCCTCCGGTGTCCCCACCAATTCTCCCGGGGTGGGAGGAACTCGACTCTGTCGAGTGAAGATCAAGCTGGCTCACATATCTCTCGAGGAGGTCTGGGTTGAGGTGCTGCAAGTCCTCTCGAGAAATCCATGAATCGTCCGACTCTGGTCGGCCTTGCCATCGGACCAGGAAGCGTTGATAATCGCGGCCCCGGGTCATAATATCTTGATCGTCCAGGATATGCTCGATCCGTTCTCCTCTCTCAGGCCAAATTTATTAGTGGACACTCTGGGTTAGGGTCACTCACAATGAAAAGGAATAGGTTCAAAGGCCTCACTAGGTATCGCTGTCGGTTTCCTGTAGTCAACCAGGTCTATAATATTGAAGGTAGAACTAATGCCCAAATCCGAAGGCATGTCTAACACCTAGGCATTTGATCCAACCTTCTCTATCACTTTAAAAGGTCCGGCTCTGCGAGCATGAAGCTTCTTTTTGGCCTATGCCTAACCAAGATAGAATCCACTACATCAAATTCTTTGACCCTTCTTCGGGAATTAGCTAGTTGTTTTAAGATTAGTGCGGGTGGTGAACATGCTAGGCACATGCAGTCTCCTAACAAATGATGCAAAGGACCTAACATACTCGACTATGCATTCTTATCGAAGGAAGTTTTATTGAACTCTTTGGATCTAAACCTAACAGATTATAGGTTCTCTAGATTTGATCCTAGCTTGACATGCACATGAAAATTTACAGTGAACTCCTAGCAAATTCCAAAGAGTATGCCAGAAGTAAGATACAAACCTAACATGCATGATAAATGCATGCAGTATGCTAATCTCAGCTAAATGCAATCTAATGATCGTAGAAATGCTGGAGGTGTCTGGAAAGGGCAAAAAATAGGAAGTGGATTCAAAATTAGTCTGGTAGGGTAGGGAAAAAGGTTCAAGGTTAGTTGGATAAAGTAAGATAAAAGAAGGGGCATCAGGGACTAATCCAAGACTAATGAGGTTAACCTTACGGGGTTGCGGTATATCTATGGGGTTTGTATAATGGAAGGATGGGTTATTAATCTCAGGGAAGAGGTCCTTAATGGGAACTATAGGAGGAGGCTCATCCTGAGGGTACTGATTCAAAGAGATCAGGTCCTTAATAAATTCTTCAGGTTCTTGTATTTTAGGACTAGACTCTATAATTTGGCTCTCCTCTATGGTTTCCTCAGGTAAGGCTCTAACAGCAGTACCTAGGTTCACTTCCTCTATTTGTTCTTCCACTATAGCTTTAGGTTGGATGTGGTTAGGGTCAACTACCTCTAGGTTGGCTTCTACCTGGGTATTTACTAGGCCAACTATTTCTAGGTCATCTATAGGTGTCTCATCTTCTCCCTTATACTCATCCACTAGGCTCGAATCAGCTTCATACACTTTCGCATTAATGTAAGCCTTGTCAATCTCAGGAATGGCTGGAGAAGGTCGGCTAGGGGAAAATTGGCTAGGTCATGGTTTCTGATTATGGACACTAATCCTAGTAGGTTCAAGTTGCCTAAGGGGTAGTGGCTCACTACTGGACACTAATCCTAGTAGGTTCAAGTTTCCTGAAGCGTATGCGGAAGTAAAATTAAGATTATTATTATTATTATTTTTTATATATATTTTAGAAATTGGCTTCGACTCAAAGTAAAGCTAAACTATGTTGAAGGAAACTAGGTAAGGATTGAAAGCACAGTTTAGAAGAAACTAAATTATCAGAGTAGTTCAGAAGTAACGGATCGCTGGGGGTTGAGAAACTCCCAGACCTAGGGTTTCGCTCTGAACTTTCAACAGAATAGAAATAGAGACGAGAGATGGTTTACTAACCAGATAGTGATCTTCTCAGGATTTTGGTTGAAGAACTCTCTCGAGCAGATTGTGGGATCCTCGGAGTCGGCTATCTTTGCAATGGATCCTCTAATACTGGTCTCGTGGTTTGGTCGACTTCTTCTGGACTCAAGATCTGGGAAAGAAGAGGAACAAGTGATGGAATTCAGAAACTCAAGAAAAGATTTTACCAGGTTGAAGAACTTGAAAGCCGAAGTTGCTGAAATCAGGATTCTCCTGGAGGCTGATATGACTTCCTCTTAGAATTGCTGTAGACCTGAAGTATCTGGACTGGAGCTGGATGCTGGTGGCCAGCCTAGACTTGGAGAGGGTGGCCGTGAGAAGAGGAATAGACTAGGGCTTGGTGGAAAGAGAAGGGTGATGGCGGCTAGGGTTTGGGAGTGGAGTGGCTAACCTAGGGTTTGGGGTTTTGGAGATCTCTCACCTCCTCAAGGTTCTAGGGGAACCCGGATTTACTCCCTCACGGAGCTCAACACCTGGAAGCAAGTGCAGAAAAGAGAAAACACAAGTTTGCTCATAAAAAAATTTCTTTCATTCATCTGATTCATTTAAACTTACAAGAGGGGTTTAATTTATAAGGCTTTACAAGGGAGGAGGGTTTCACATCTTCCCATGTGGGACTAAAGGAGGGGATCTACAAATTAGGGTAAATCATTCACATATGGTCGGCCAAGGTACCAAAAAAAATTGGATTTGGGTTATAAAAGGCAAGTAGATGGCGCCTCCTTGCTTGGATCTTCAAGAAAATTTTTTTTCCTTCCCTGGATCAACTCTTTTGGACTCCTCCTTTTCTTCCTCCCTAAGTCAAGGTCCTTCCCATCTTTGTTTTGGATGTTTTTGGCAGGTAGTGGGCGCCCCCTTGAAGTTCTCTTCCAAGAGAATTTCTTCCCATCTTTGCTTTGGATTTCTTGGGAAAGTCTTGGCCGCCCCCTTGATTTGTGGTCTCTTGGTGGACTTCTCTTTATCTGGCGCATGAGAGAAGGAAGTTGCTATCTGTGGAGTGGGGACCAAAGGCTGCTGGATGTAGATATGGCGCCCCTTGGACTGGGAGTGTGGCTGGGAGTGTGGTGTCCACTTGCTTGGTCTTGGGAGAAAATGTAACATCCCAGGTTGAAACCCTAGTCCACTACTGAGTCAACATGACTCAACAAAATAAAATGCAGGTAATGTAGACTCAAGCTAAATTGAGTTGATCTAGTCAACTCTTATTACAAACCAAAAACCCTAATTCTTCGGGCAAGGTTAATCAAAGATCCAGATGGAGCTCTGAAGTCTTCTTCTGAGTCTGGTGCCCGCACCAGTGCTTTTATTTGGGCTTGCAAATTTTCCATGGGTTCAGACATTTATGAAGGAGGTGGGTGATATGAAACCCCTGATCTAGTGCTTATGCAAGACTCGATCAGACTGACTACAGCTGACTAGACCTAGAGTCCAAACTAGATGCTCAATCAGGGTGGCAAACTAGCCTATAGTAACCCTGTACTCAGCCAGGCAGGTGTAAGGGGAGTGTTAGGTCCATGATTGCCAATCCTAGACACCAATCAGAGATTGGCCAGGTAGGCGGACCAGCACACAAGCCCTTCGAGATTGAACCCCTAAACCACTATTCTAGACACTGAGCACAAGGCACACACAGGTTAGCTTGACACAATGATCTGACACTTATCCCGGACCCGACCAGTTGGTGTCCCTAGCCCACTAGGGCAAATTAAGTCTAGTTAATTTTAGGTTAAGGCTTGGGACCGAATGCAAGGGATGTGGTTTTGGGCTAAGGAGAGGTGATCAAATCCTCCCCCCATCTGATATAGCAAGAGTGCCCTTAAAAGTAAATTATGCAATGATGGCAGGCAGATGAGGATGCAAATTAGGGTTTAGATGTTTTTGATATTTTTGAAGAATATATATTTTTTTTTTGGTATTTTCTTAAATAGAAGAAAACTTGAAAATTATGGCCTAATATGCAAGAAATATACTAAAATTAAAAGATATGCAAAAAATGCTAAACAAAACCCTAAAACTTCCAAACTTGCCTTGTTGAAGAAAAACAGAGCCAAAAATTTACAGGTTGTATTTCAGCTTGCAGAAAATTCACAGGCCATAATAAAGTCTGGAAAAATCTTGAAAATTACTGTGACTTTGGATGAATCTAGAAAAACAAATTTTAAAATTTTTGGAGTTTTTATCAGGGAGAAATAATTTAAATAACAGAGCATATACGGAATGAAAAATTACAGAAAACATGCCCTAATCTAAGCTCGATACCAAATGATGCGGGACTAATACGCATGCAATTCTTTTTGTATATTTTATATGTGGGGTTAGGTGACTAATTTTCGAGTTTCAGATCAAAATTAGTTGTAGAGAATTTTGTATGAATTTTTTAAGCCAAGCATGCAGATTTGTACCTCGAAAAGTACTAAAGAAGGATCGCCGGGGCTGAGAAGCCTCGGTTAGGGCAAGTTCTCCTACAATATAAAGACTGGAGGTAGAGGGGGTGTACCTGACAACGTCTGAAATATCCGGTGAAGATTGCAGCGAAGGGTTCTCTCGTTCCTCGATGGATGCGGCCTGGAAAACCGAGCCAAAGACCCGCGGATACCCGGCTTTCTGCTTGGTGGTTTGATTGAGGCATGGCTGGAGTCGTTGGGTTCGTATGAACTCGGAGACCTGCAAATGACCTATCAGGGGTTAGAAAACTCAGAGAAAATCAAGAAAACAAATGAAAACAGCAAAGGGAAGAAAGTTTGGAGGGGGTTGGAAGGATGGTTGGCGGTAGGAAGATGGTTGCAAACACCGGGAAGATGAACTCTCAAACCCCTTTATGCACACAGCAGGGTAATCACACAAAGCAATTGAAGAACTCAAGGTTTATTTCATATATCAAAATCTCTCCTTCATACAAGAGGCTAGGGTCCTTTAAATAGACCCTTAACCTTGGGCTCCAAGTAAGGGCACATAAGTCTTTATATAAGAATCCTTTTCCCTCTCAAACCCTAGCTAGAAAATAAGGAAACATTAGGTAAAAAAATCCTTAAAAATTCTCTGGACTTGGCCAACACTCTAAGGACGCCTATGGGGGCGTGTTGGGCTTCTAGGAGTAGCAAGAGGCCGGCCCAAAGGGGCTCGGGCGCATGGGTTTGGGCCTTTGGAAGCTGGGGTGGCCTAGTAGCCAGGTAGCAGGAATATTCCCTGGTATCTTGCTTCTTACGGGCTTGGGCTTGGCACCTGGGCTTGATTTCTTTGGGCTAGGATGAAGATGGACCTCTCAAATCATGGATTCCTTGGTATATGAATATATTTTGGCATCTGGAAGGAAATCTGGGCATCTAGAGGGCATCTGCAAGGTATTAGGATTTTCTGAATTTTTCCTCCTGGGGTCTTCAAATCTTCAAGCTGGGTTGGACTTGGGCTATACTTCCATGTCTTTAATCTGGTTGGACTTGGTCTTCACTTGTATTATGTGGTCTTGAGTCTTCAATATGGTTGAATAGGACTCAAAAAAATAAAATTAGCTCGACATGAGCTGACTAACACTGAACTGAACTAGCTCAACATGAGCTGACTAGTATAGAACTGAAACTCAAAAGACTCAAATAATAACTAAAATGGATTCAGATGGGCTATGCCCTTATTACAGATGGACTCATAAATTATTGATCAATTCATAGAGGGTTGAAAAGCCTCTATCTTATTCTGGTGCCTCCGGTGTCCCCACCAAAAATGGAGAGAAAATACTTGATTTCTTTATTTAATCATCGGTTCCCACCCATCAAGTGTCGACTCATGACTTTAGTCCAAGTGTCGACACTTGGAGGTGTTGACACTTCAAAGTATCGATACTTTAAGAAAAATCAGAAAAAAATAGGAAAAACTCATAGGAAATCAGGGTAAATGATTTTTATGGTCAATAAATGATTGAATAAGATTTTTGAAGATATTTGGTCAAGAAATTTTCAAAGAAGAATTTGAAAGGTCATAAAAAGTGATCTAGACTCAATCAAAATGATTAATGATCCATAATTCCCTTCTAATCATACTAAACCTATCTTCATGGAGTGGCTTGGTTAGTATATCAGCTAATTAGATTTCAGTGCAAACAAATTCAAGCATAACATCATTGTTTTGAACATTATCCCTAATAAAATGATGTCTAATTTCAATGTGCTTACTTCTTGAGTGTTGAACTATATTTTTAGTTAAATTTATAGCACCACATTTTATTGGTATCTTAGTTAGTTTGATGCCAAAATTCTCAAGTTGTTGTTTAATCCACAAGATTTGAGCACAATAACTTCCAGTTGCAATATATTCAGCCTCAGTTATTGATAGTGCAACTGAATTTTGTTTCTTGCTAAACCATGAGATTAAGTTAACTCCAAGAAATTGACAAGTTTTAGAAGTACTTTTCCTATCTAACTTATAGCCAGCAAAATCAGTATCAGAATATGCAATTAAATCAATAGCTAAATTCTTAGAGTACCATAATCCAATATCAACAGTCCCAGATAAATATCTAAGTATGCACTTAACAGCCATTAAATATGATTCGTTAGGCTCAAACTGATATCTAGCACACATGCATACACAAAACATAATATCTGGTCTAGTGACAGTTAAGTACAGTAATGATCCAATATTGCCCAAAGATGGAGCCCAAGAGGGGGGGTGAACTGGGTATTAAAAAAAATTAAGCAATTATGTGCACTTCTTAGTGAGTTTGTGTAACTGAGTGCTAGTGCTCAATGAATTATGCAGTAGAAGCAATAAATAAAATGTAAGGTAAGAGCAAGTAGAGAAGGAATCAAGCAACCACAAACAACAAGATGTATAGTGGTTCGGTGCACCCAAGCACCTACATCCACTTTCTAAGCTTTTTCTTAGGAACTTTCACTATAATCTATCCAAGATTACAGCCGACTTGTTTTTCAAGGCTTATAAGTCAAAATCTATGTTGATTTTATCACCTAGGCTCACCAATAACCTTTACAACTTATTTTATCTGGGCTCACAAGTCAAATCTAAGTTGGTTTTATCTCTTAGGCTTACCAACAACCTTTAACACTAGTTTCAAAACCTTTGAAACTAGCAACAACAAAAGAAATCAATTATATAATAAATGAGCACAAGAAATAGCTTCCAAAATAAGCAAAAATTGAAGTCGATGTAACTCTTCTTGAATGCTTGAGTTGTCTTCTTCTTGGAATCTTTGAATGCACACTTATGTCCAAACACTTGAATGTTCAACAACTCAAAAATTGAAGCCTTTTATCAAAGGAATCTCTCAAAAGCTCTCTTCTTGTCTTTTCAAATGATTGGAGTTTGTCTCATATGATTTTTGCCTTTCCTATTGACTTGAAGAGGTTTGGTGAGTGTTAAATACCTCAAATCCACTGAAAAGATCTTTGAAGACCATTGGAATTGAAAAAGTAGCCATTTGGAACCGTTTGGAGATAATTCTGAAATTCTGAAAAACTAGTCATTACAGCATGAGTCGACCTCTTGAGTCGACACTTGAGGCGTGAGTCGACCTCTTGAGTCGACACTTCAGGCTGAATATAGAAAACTTGATGTTCTACCCCAAAACTTGTCTTAAGAGATGAGTTGATCCCTTGAGTCGACACTTGAGGTGTGAGTCAACCTCTTGAATCGACACTTGGGCATGCCAATTGAAAATTTGCATGCCGATCTTCTGGAACTTTTGAAGTTTTTTAATGAGTCGATCTTGTGAGTTGACACTTGGCCTGTGAGTTGACCTCTTGAGTCGACACTTGATCTGTGCCATCCAAACATGCATGCCAAACTCTGAATTTCTTAAAGATTTGTCCATTAATACTTTATATACTTTTTCACAAGAGCCAAAGTAGTTGTTTTGACAATATTCCAAGATTAAAAGATCAATTAAACTTGAGAATCCTCTTGCTTTCAAATTAGTACACTTGATACTCCATTGATGTACCTAAGGTCTGAAATTCATACTTCAATTGAAACATTAGTCCAAACATATAGTCAACATTTTGTTATTCATCAAAATCAAGGAGCCAAAGCTAACAATCTCCCCCTTTTTGATGATGACAAAACTTTGAGTATATAAGCAATTAAGTTCAAAAAGAAATTGATCATTGTTTCAAATTTTCAAGTAAGACCATTGTAATTTAATAAATCAAACATTCTACATACTAAAGTTAAAAAAAGTATCAAATCAATGGTTTATAAAGTAATGTTTCAAGACTTATTTTCAAAAACTCTCCTTTTTATAAGTAAATTATAAACACTGATCTTATAACTTTTGATTCCTTGAAAAAAGTTGTTGCTTTGCTAATATATATTCTTTCTACTCCCCCATTTTGTCAACATAAAAAAGGTTGCTCCCCCTGAATTAGTGCATTTTATCATAATAAAGCATACAAAGTTGGTTAGGGGTCGATCTTACAGCTGGTATCAGAGCAATTTGATAGAAAGAAGAGTAAGCATGAAACAAAAGTGAACTTTCCTATATATATATAAGAGAGTTTTAGTACAACAACAGGGCTTACATATAATAAGCAAATATAGACTGAAACAATAGCATAATCAGAGTTTGATATATGACTAAAAGACTAATACATAGCAGAAAAGAAACGAATGCATAAACATAAATAACATGAAAAACATCTGAGAGGCTAGTCCTCATCAGACGGAAGCTCAAAGTAGAAAGGAGCTCTAATCCTAATCCTAGAAGCAAGGGGTCTAGGGGTCTTATGGGTGCCATGGCTCCTAGTCCTCAAAGCTAGTCCAGAGCAGGGAATGACCCTAGAAGACATAGTAGAAGGTGGAGGTAAGGTCTCTACTGGTGTCAGAAATGCTGGGACAGTGGCAAGCTAAGCTTCTCTTGGAGCATGTGTAGTAGCATCTGGAGTCTGAGTCTCCTTGCTGACAATCTCATAATCTCTAGCTCCATCATCACTACCATCACTATCATCACCATCAAGAATATTTATGCCTCTATCATCATCATCACCTCCATTTCTATCACCATCACCTGGAGTGTCATCATGTCTATCATGGTGGTCATCATCGTCTGCTAGCAGAGGAGGAGGTGGACATGAAGGTGCAGCAGGAGGCAAGAGAGATCTTAGAAGATCCTGTATCTCAGTAAAACCAGCCTCTATCGACTGCCTGATGCTTGAGAGCTAATCATCAGTGTGTGCTCTCAATCCGTCAACCTTTATCTAGAGTTGTGTAGTCCTGAATGCCAGACCAACAATCTCACCTCTGACCTCTACAAACTGATGCCTGACATGCTCATCAAAAGAATACTCTATAGTGGTATGAGGATCAATAGCAGGAGAAGGAACAGGTGCTAGAGTGGCTGGCTCAAACTCAGAAGCTGGCACTGGTGCAAGTCTCAGAAGTGTAATATGCTCAGTAGGCCCAGATGGCCCTGCCTTAGTAGCTCAAATCTCATCCTCCTCGTCTGGCTCCTGACCAGACTCCCTGCGAATCCATCGGCCTCCAATACGTTGAAATCCCATAAGGTGCAGAGATTTCTTCCTATACGTGTTCGTGTGGAGAATCTCTTTGGAGGGCTCTCCCTTCAATGTAACTCTGAACTCTCAAAATATCCTAGTCAGGCCGATGCCATAAGGCAAACACAGATGGCGCTAAGTGGCCGCCTCTCCCATTTGATGAACCATGATCATGGAGAGGTTGACAGGAGTCTACTGCCTCAATGCAACCATCAGTACTAGCTCCTTCTCTATGATGAAGACAAATCTCCCTATCTTCGGAATCAGGATTCGAGTTATGATATGGTGAAAGACTCTCATCTCAAGGGATAACTAGTTAGCTGAAACCATAGAAACACTGTCAACATCCTCATGCTCTAGAATGCATCGAAATGCTGTCTCGTGGTTCCTAACACAATTCGCTACCCTGCCATGGAGAGGAATCTACCAGACTATACTGATCACCTCAGGGCTCACATGAATCTCAACACCCTTGACAATAGCAGTCCATCTAAGACCATCAGTAGCCATACTTTCATAGAACTCTCTCATCAACTATGGATAATACCTCTCAGTCATGGTGTAGAAGGGCACTAGCCCAGCTGCTATCAGCAAATCACCAATAACAAAACTTTGAGAGTCCCAAAATTGAATGTCTACTCTCCTTCCACTGGCTATGGTCTTCCTATCTACTCTTGCTGCACCAGGAGATGCGGGTGGAGGCTTCTCCTGGGTATCCTGCTCAGGCTACTCAATCGGGTCCTAACGAGCCTTAGTCCTTCTTTCCTGGCTAGGCTCTCCATGCTCAGACCTTCTCTTATGGTGTGCCAACTGCTTTCAGGGAGCCATACCACACAGAGACAATGCAAAGAAGAGTAGGAAGAAGGAGCAAACTAGAGAAGCTAAGAGGGAAGAAAGGAAGTGTCAGCCAAGAAGGGAAGAGAATAAGCAAAGGACCGAGAGAGGACCAAAGAGGAAGAAAAGAAACTGTGGAAAAGAAAAAAAAGTGGGAAGAATCGGGCCAAATCTAACAAAAAAGATGGGAACGGTTCGAATGAGAAAAAAATATGAGAGAAATAAGGAAATTAGGTCGAATCACAATGCAATCAAGGAAAAACTTGGACTGGCCGAAAGCAAAGACGAGAGGAAATGAAGAAAACTCAGTCCGATCGACAAAGATCAAGAGAAAAAGAGGAAACTTACCTAAAAATGGAAGGTTAGAGATGGGATTCCACTGTTCTTGAGCTTAGAAGGGCTTTTGGGGACCACATGGTGCTAAGGAATGAAGAAAAGATGGATTAAAAAGGGTTTATGGGATGCCCTAAAATCTCAATCCCGACGTTCATGAGTCAACACTTCAAAATTGCTCAAGTGTCGACACTTCAGGTGGGTGGACACTTTGCAATTTTTCAAGTGTCGACACTTGACCTCAGGCAAGCAAAATAAATCTTAATAAATTATAGAAAAATCTAGGAAAAATCTAGGAGCCATCCTAAATGATATTTGAAGGATTTTGAATCAATATAGAGGATTTCAACAATAATTTGAAGAGTTTAGATAAAAGGATCAATGATTCCTAATTCTTTTTTAATCATGCAAAATCTATCTTCGCTAAGAGGTTTTGTTAAAATATTAGCAAGTTGATTATCAGTACATACAAAGTCAAGTATTACATCACCATTTTGTACATGATCTCTTATGAAGTGAAGTCTTATTCAATATGTTTGCTTCTTGAATGTTGTACATGATTTTTAGTTAGATTTATTGCACTTGTATCATCACATCTTATGAGAGTTTTACTTAATTTTATGCCAAAATCCTTGAGTTGTTGTTTGATCCATAGGATTTAAGCACAACAACTTCCAGCTGCTATATATTCGACTTCCATCGTAGATAGAGCAACTGAATTTTATTTCTTGCAAAACCATGAAATCAAATTCACTCCAAGAAAATGATAAGTTCTACTAGTACTTTTTCTATCTAGTCTACATCCAGCAAAATCAGTATCAAAATATGCAATCAATTCAATAGATGATTCTCTAGAGTACCAAAGTCCAATATCAATAGTGCTAGAAAGATATCTTAGTTAACAGTCAATAAATGAGACTCTTTAGGAGCAGACTGATATCTAGTACACATACATACACTGAACATTATATCTGGCCTACTTGCAATTAAGTATAACAAGGAACCAATGATGCCTCTATATAACTTTTGATCAACATTCTTACCTGATTCATCATTGTCAAGTTTACAAGAAGGGCTCATAGGAGTACCTAATGATTTGGTGTTCTCCATCTCAAACTTCTATAATTTTTTTTTGTGTACTTAGCTTGGTTGATGAAGATCCCTTCTTTAGTTTGCTTGATCTAGAGTCCGAGAAAAAAGTTTAGCTCTCCCATCATGCTCATCTTGAACTCTTCCTACATAAGCTTAGCAAACTCTTGGCAAATTACTTCATTAGTAGCACCAAAAATAATATCATCGATCCTTAACTCAAGATCGTTGGACCTACAAGTAGAGTACCAGGCTCTGATACTACTTGTTACCTAAAGATGGAGCCCAATAGGGGGGTGAATTGGGTATTAAAAAAAATTAAGCAATTATGTGCACTTCTTTGTGAGTTTGTGTAACTGAGTGATAGTGCTCAATGAATTATGTAGCAGAAGCAATAAATAAAATGCAAGATAATAAAGAGCAAGTAGAGAAGGAAATAAGCAACCACAAATAACAAGATGTATAGTGGTTTGGTGCACCCTAGTACCTACATCTACTCCCCAAGCTTCCTCTTGGAAATTTCCAATATAATATATCCTAGATTATAGCCGACTTATTTTCCAAGGCTCACAAGTCAAAACCTATATTGGTTTTATCACCTAGGCTCAGCAACAACCTTTACAACTTGTTTTATCCGGGCTCACAAGTCAAACCCAAGTTGGTTTTATCTCTTAGGCTTACCAACAATCTTTAACACTAGTTTCAAAACCTTTGAAACTAGCAACAACAAAATAAATCAAGTATACAATAAATGAGTATAAGAAATAGCTCCTAAAATGAACGGAAATTAAAGTCGATGTAGCTCATCTTGAATGCTTGAGTTGTCTTCTTCTTGAAATCTTTGAATGCACACTTATGGCCAAATACTTGAATGCTTAACAACTCAGAAATGGAAGCCTTTTATCAAAGGAATCTCTCAAAAGCTGATGGGGACATCGCCAGCACTAATCTCGGAGCAGCATGGAGCCCAGAGTAAGCACGAATCCTGAAGTTGCATGAATCTCGGAGCATATCCAGAATAAATTAGTTTAGGATTTATCTTTATTAATTGTTTGAAATTTGATTTAGGATTTGGTTGTTTGAAATTTGATTTAGGATTAGGTTGTTAGGATTGAGATTTGGATAGGCCTTATCTTATATTTGAATTTGAATCATCCTTATCCTTTTATCTTGTATTCAAATTCAAATGAGGGTTGGACAGGTCTATAAATACCACCTTCAGTCCTTTGTAAAAAAATAGTTTGGTCAATAAAGATGAGTTTTTAGAAAAGAGTGTTTCTTTTCGTTCACCCCGCATGGGTAAGAGAGAGGCCTGTCTTTCCTTTGCCTTTGGGTGTTGAGGGGTGTGAGACCTTATGCCATCGCTTTTGAACATCGAGGAGCGTAAGGCCCTAGTTATCCCCTTCCCTGTCGAGTCCCCTCTATGGTCTTAAATATTTTCCTTCATGGCCCGAGGTAGCAATTTGGGTGGGATTTCCTAGGCTACGCTTGTAGTGAGATGGGTGAGATGCCCTAGGCTACATATAGTGGGATGGGTGAGATGCCCTATCCTCCATCTCTATTTTTCCTTCGCCACCACCATAGAAAATAAAATAAAATTTTAAAAAATAGGATATCCTAATCTTCGGTGATTTCTCAGCTCACCGACGATCCTACCTTATCTGTCCCCCATCATCTGTCCTAAGGCTTCTTGTAGGAGAGACCGCGTTCTCCTAAAAATTTCATACCTGACCTCGAAGAAGAGGTTGACATTGACCGAGGGTTGACCTCAAGTGAGAGAGCCCAACCTCGGCTAGGGCTCAAAGGACAAGGGCATGACCTCGGTTAAGGCTTGATCGCGAGGGAGCTACTTTAACCGAGGGGCTCGAGAAGTGAGGCACGACCTCGACGGAGGCTTGACCATGGGGAAGCCACTCTAGCCAAGGGGCTCGACCGTGGGGAAGCCACTCTGGCCAAGGGGTTGGAGAAGCAAGGTACGACCTCGACCGATGCTTGACCATGGGGGAGCCACGTTGGCTGAGGGGCTTGAGAAGCAAGACACGGCCTTGAACGAGGCTCAATTATGGGGGAGCCACTCGGTCGAGGGGCTTGAGGAGCGAGGTATGACCTCGACTGAGGCTCGACTGTGGGGGAGCCACTCTGGCCGAGGGGCTCGAGAAGCAAGGCATGACCTCGATCGAGGCTCGACCGTGGGAGAGCACTCCGACCATGGGGCTCAAGAAACGAAGCATGACCTTGATCGAGGCTTGACCACGGGGGTGCCACTCCAGCCAAGGGGCTCTTCGGATACAGCATCCAAGTGGTGTCTTTTGCCAGCATGGCTGCCAGCTGGAGTTAAGAGGGACTCCATATCAGTGGTCCTGCCATATCAGGGACAATACCCTTATAGTCATGGAGTCCACTTCAGATGAAGACAACATTCCTCCATCGAAATATTCTTCAAAGAAAGTGTTGGCAAATTTCTCATTAGAGCAACTGCACACATTCATTGAGGAGCCGACGGTGCCATCCACCCTTGAGCCATCTGGGAGCCTAGCCAGAAGGATAAGGGTAAGGCTCTTATGATTGAGACAACATCCGAGCCACAAGCTGAACTAGAACCACCAATCAATGAAGAAAAAGCCTTCGGGGGCTTTAATGTATATGCTGTTGATGCCGGTCTTGATAATCCAAGACTGGCTAAGACCCTGTTGAAGGCTAATATTCTCTGGAAGGATTGGGAGATGATAAGAAAATGTGGGCTGGAGGAATTTTTACCTCCATCTACCCCCAAAACACTATAGGAGTTTATTGAAATCGTCTTCAAGATTTCCTTTCATAGGTTTTTGTCCTTGCTGCTAACTTTGTCCCTATTTTTCTTGGCAGTTCATCCATGAAATCTCTCTGACAAAGGAGGGCATCCATGGGTTCACCAACCTTAACAATGGTCTTCAGGACTAGTTGGTGTTGACTAAGGTTAAGAAAGAAGTGGCCGAGGAACTTCGAGCGGCCACGGAACAGAAATTGGACCGGGCCACTTTTGTCAATCTTTCATTAGAGAAAGACTTGAAGGTGGCTCAGATGAATATGACCAAACTCATGGCCGATTTGAAGAAGAAAAGGAGAAAGCTACATTTGATCGAAGCAATAATAAAAGACAACCTCTGAAATTTTGAAGAGGCCATGGCCTAGAAGGATGAATTGGAGAAGAAGGTCACCAACTTTGAGCAGAGGGTGAAATCGGCCGAACAAAGGGTGGAGTTGGCCAACCAAAATGCCCTTCACGCCGTCAATGAATAAAAAAAATCTAAGGCCTTTGATGATGAGATGAATGAAGCGGGAGTAGAGAGTTATAACATTGGCTTTCAGGATTGCTTGAAGAAAGTCAAGAAAATATATCCGGACTTAGACATCTCCACCATTACCGTTGCTAGCACTGACACTGATGAGGAAGACGGACTAGAAAAACTAGCCAAAATCTGCCAGCTCCAACAACCGAAGAAGTATCCATCCCAGAGGTAATCATTCATGCTCCAACTTCAGGAACGGTTAAGGAAAAATAATCTTGATGGATGAAATTTTTGCTTTCCCTCATCTTGTTTATGTAAATCAACTTTCTTTTGGAAGTATGTAGAGAATTTTTCCAGATGAATGAAACTTTTCTTTTATTCAATGAGCACCCTTTAATGAATGCACTTTGAAATTTTTCTAAGTATGGATTGGTCAGTACAATGATGAATCAGAGCATTTCCATGAGAAACTTTAGGGTTTTTTACCGACTCTGATTGATCTTATCTATGTCATAGACTGAAGAGTCTGATCTTGCTGATATTGTAGACAAGTTAGATCCATCTGCTTGTGCTTGTCAGTTATATGTAGAATGGTAGGCTAATTAGGCCCATCTTTGTACTTTGTCGGATTTACCATTAGAGTAGACTGATAAGCCCATCTTTTATGCTTTTTAATAATGATAAGGCAGGCTAGTCAGGTCCATCTTTGCACTCATTAGATTTACCATTAGGATAGGTTGATTAGGCTACCCTTGTACTTTTTATTGATGATAAGGTAGGCTAGCCAAGCCTGCCTTTGTATTTCATCAGATTTACTATTAGGATAGGCTGATTAGTTCATCCTTGTACTTTTTATTGATGATAAGGTAGGTTGGTCAGGCCCGCTTTTGAACTTCATTGAATTTACCGTTAGGGTAGGTTGATTAGGCTGCCCTTATACTTTTTATTGATGATAAGGTACGCTGGTTAGGCCTGCCTTTGCACTCATTGGATTTACTATTAAGACAGACAGATTAGGCCATCCTTGTGCTTTTCATTGATAATAAGGTAGGCTGGTCAGGCTTGCCTATGATTGGATGCTTCGTTGAGGCCATCTTGGTGGGGACACCAGGATCAGACATAGATTCCTGGATCCCATATGGTTTAATTAGTCATGTATCAAAGTTTTGAAAATTTTGTAATCAATTAAGATCGAGTCCTGTAATAAGTTGAGGTTAGTTGATTTGTCTCAATCCTCAACCTAGTCAGTATTTTGAGTCCTGTACATCAATTATGAGTCCAGTATGAGCCCAATTTTTGCACAAGAGAGGAGGTCACCCTATTTTGGAGTTTCACTAAACCACATCTAGGAGTCAGAGGCCACTATATCAGCCCAGTGGATTTTATGTGACAACCTAGGATCCAAGATGCTTCCAAAAATCCTGATTCCTTCCAGATACCCTCTAGATACCCAGATTTACTTTCAGATGCCATAGCATATTCCTAAACCAAGGGATCCATGATTCCAGAGGTCCACCTACATCCTAGCTCAAAGAAATCAAGTCTAAGTGCCAAGCCCAAGCCCTAAAGAAGCAAGATTCCATGGAATATTCCTGCTACCAGGCTACCAGACCACCCCAGCTTCCAGAGGCCCAAACATATGCACCTAAGCCCCTTTGGGCCGGCCCCTTGCTGCCCCTAGAATCCCAACACGCCCTCCTAGGCATCCTTGAAGTGTTGACCAACTCCAAGAGGTGTTCTTGAGTGGAATAGTCAAAGCATGAAGGAAAAAGGAAAAGACTAGGTCAATTCCTAACCTAATGGGGATTTGTTTTTCTAACATAGCTAGGAAAGGACTTGTACTCCAATTTGGAAGAGGACTTGTAATCCAAGTGTAACCATGGTTAGTGAAGATATGGGAACTCTATGAATACCCCACCCCTCCCCCTCTTGTAAGCAACTTTTATTCATGATATTAAAACCCTGGTGAATTTATTTTGAGCTTGTGAGCTTGTGTTACTCTGTTCTTTTGGTTTTTGGTTTGTGTTCTTGTGCTTGGCCAAACTCCTTGCTGCCTTAGCATCCTTTCATGCCCTAACTCACTGCCATCCAAGCCTTCACACGTCCAAGAAGGAGTGCCCTAGTTCACCAAGCAAGGAGATCTTCATCAAGCTTCAAGCTGCCCCGCTTCTAAATACTAACCTGATTTTTTCTAAACCTAGTCCCCTTTCTTTTTCTTATTTGCTATTTTGATTGACCCTTGACATTTTGTAGGATCCCCAAGGTGTTTCACCTCCCCAGAAGAGGCTTTCCTTGCATCCGGAACCATCCAAATCAGCCATCTAATCAAGTGAACCGAACTTCATCATCCAGACTCTAATCAGAGTGCTGTGTGATCTCTTCATCAGAAAATCTTCAAATCACTGATTGGTAACATCCTTCCCTTCTTTTAATTTTTTATTTGATGAAGATAAGCTATCCTAATCTGGGAGTTTCTTAATTTTCGGGTCCTAAAATTTATTATTTTGCATGAGTTTGCCTGCGATACGATGATTCTTTGCATTGCTATTCCTTATGCTAGTTCTTACTTAATTTTGGGAATCAAGCCTGCAAATTAAATAATAAAAAAAATTTAAAAAATTAGTTTACTATTTTCCTACTATTTTTAGCAATCTTAGAGTCATCCCACATCACATCCAATTTTTTTTTTTTATTGATAGTACTTGCAAAGGTTTTCTACATTCCAAGGCCGACGTAGTAGGGAACCATCCAGAGTTTCAAGCCAATAAGCTCCTAGGCGTATAACTTCTTTGATCCGCTAAGGTCTTTCCCAGTTAGGAGAGAGTTTACCTTGTTCTATCAGCCTGGATACTTCGAACCTTTGCAATACCAGGTCTTCGGGTTGGAAGGTTCGTGCCTTCACCCTGGAATTATTGTATTTGGTGATCTTTTGCCGGTACATAACTATTTTTATTTGAGCCTGAGATTTGATGCTTTAAAGTAGATCTAGGTCTGCTCTATGGTGCTTCAAAATTTCAAGTTCTTTAAAGTAGTCAATCCTTAAAGATTATAAAATGACTTCCACCAGGAGAACTGCTTCGGTGCTTAGGCCAAGTTGAACGGAGATTTCCTAGTAACCATCCTAGGGGTTGTTTGATTTGCCCAAAGGACTGAGTTCAGTTCTTTAGCCCAGAGCCCTTTGGCATCGTTCAATCTGGTCTTCAGACCATGAAGAATCATCTTGTTAGTTACTTCGGCTTCTCCATTGGATTGAGGATGATCGACGGTGGTCAGCCTGTGGAGAATATGATATTGGGCACAGAAGTCCTTAAACTTAAGTTTGTCAAATTGCTTTCCATTGTTGGTGATGATGGGATGAGGGATCCCGAACTGAAAGATAATGGAGTTCTTGACAATGTTTTTAACCTTTCCTTTAGTAATATGAGCCAAGGGTTTGGCTTCAACCCATTTAGTGAATTAGTTAATGGGTATGATGAGGAATTTCTATTGTCCAAATGTCGAAAGGAACGGATCGAGAATATCTATTCTCCATTAAGCAAAGGCCCAAGAGGCTGTTAGCTAAGTTAGCTAGCTTACAGTGCATCTTTGGATGTTAGAGTATCTTTGACACTAGTCACATCTTCAGACGTAGTCAGCTATATCCTTCTAGATAGTCAGCTAATAATAACCTTGGCGAATCACCTTGTAGGCTAGCGATATGCCCCCAGATGGTCTCCACATATGCCCTCATGCACTTCTCTCAGGATGTAGTCGGCGTTCGACGGCCCTAAGCATTTTAATAGGGGTTACATGAAGGACCTTTTGTATAAAGTTCCATCCAGGATAATGTATTGGGAAGCCATCCAATGAACTTGTTTAGCGTCGGCCTTGTCTTCAGGTAACACACCCTCGTTCAAGAATTTGAGAATAGGGTCCATCCAACATGGCTCATGCTTGATTTGGTATATCTCTGAAGTCTTTTTTGATATAAATGGATCTTCCAGGTACTCTATGTAGGTCTGATCGAGGAAATCCGAAGCAGTGGTTGCAAGTCGAGAAAGGGCATCGGCTCGAGAGTTTTCAGTCCATGGCATATTGACTATTTCAAAGAATTCCAGTTGGGATAGAAGATCTCGTACCTTTTTTAAGTACCTGACCATAGTAGGGTCTTGAGCTTCAAATTTGCCTTTCACTTGGTTCACCACTAATTGAAAATACGAGAAGATTTTAATCTTTCAAATCCCTAGTTCTTTGGTGATTCTGAGTCCTGCCAAGAGGGCTTCATATTTTGCTTGGTTGTTTGAAGCTTAAAAGGAAAAGTGAAGGGCATATTCCATGGTCTGCCCATCGAGGTCAGCCAGTATGAGTCCGGCTCCATACCCAGTAGAGTTGGAGGCTCCGTCCACAAGAAGAATCAATATGGATTCTAAGTCTTTTTTGGTGACTGCTTCATCTTCGATCCTTTGTTGACCATTTTCTTGGTCCCACGTACATTTGGCTAAGAAGTCAGCTAGTACTTGCACCTTCATCATCGATCTAGGTTGGAATGTGATGTCGAATTCACCTAGCTTGATGGCCCATTAGGCTATCCTTTTCGAAGTATCAGGACATCGGAGGATGGCTTTCATGCAACACCTTGTTAGTATAGTAGATCGGCTTTTACAGGTTGTTGGCTCCTTTTTTGACAAGTATTGAGTAGACTGCTTCATCCAAAATGAAAAGGTACAAGTATAGAGTTTTACCTTCTTGAGGTTTGGAAAGCAAAGGAGGACTCTCCAAATATTTATTTAGTTCTTTGAAGGTGAGTCGGTAATCTTCCGGCCACTCAAAACTTCTGGTTTGGCGGAGGGCTTTGAAGAAGGGGAGACATCTTTCCACCGACCGGGAAATGAATCGGCTTAGAGAGGTGATTCTTCTAGTCAGTTATTGCACTTCTTTCTTGCTGGAAGGATGTCTCATACTTTGGATAGCTAGGATCTTTTCTAAATTGGTCTCTATCTCTTGTTTGGTGGTGAGGAATTCTAAGAATTTTTCTAATGTCACTCCAAAGATGCACTTGGTCGGATTTAGTTTCATCCGATAACGAAGCAGGGCATCAAAGGACTCCTCTAGATCTTTGATGTGATCAGCTTTTTGGAGGCTCTTTATGATCATATCATCGACATACACCTCCATGTTCTTCCAAAGTTGCTTTTTGAACATCTTGTTGATCAACCTTTGAAAGGTTGCCCCAGCATTTTTCAGTCCGAATGGCATTAGTTTGTAACAGTAGAGTCCCTTCTCCATTATAAATGCTATCATCTCCTTGTCATCGGGATCCATTCATATCTGGTTGTATCTGGAGAAATCATCCATGAAACTCAATAGCTGGTGACCAGCAGTGGCATCGACCAATTGGTCTATCTTTGGTAGAGGAAAGCTATCTTTTAGGCAAGCCTTATTAAGATTAGTATAGTCGATGCAGATTCTCCATTTGCCATTAGCTTTCTTTACCATTATGATATTAGCTAGCCAGTCGAGATAGTGTATTTCCTTTATGAATCTAGTATTAAGAAGTTTATTTACCTCTTCATCGATCACCTTCTATCACTCTGGCATGAAGTTTCTTTTCTTTTGACGGATAGGCTTGTGATTAGGGGCGACTTCCAGTCGATGGGTGATGACTTAGATTGGGATTCTAGGCATATCCGAAGCTGGCTAGGTGAAGACATCGATGTTGCTCCATAAAAAGTGGGTCAGCCTTGCCTCCATTTCTTTGTCGAGTAGACTTTCGATCTGCATAACTTTCATCGGGTCATCTTCAGCCAGTGGTATGGAAATAGTCATTTTCTCAGGTTCTCCGTACTCCTCCATCCAATCTCTTGGATTCAATTGTTCCAATATTATGGGGTCAGTTGATTCTTTGTCATGTATCATCATACATTGTATGGTGACTCTTTGGTCTCCTTTCACTTCTCCGATGCCATTCTTAGTGGAAAACTTCACCAGGAGATGGTAGGTCGAAACTATAGCATGGAACTTGTTCAAAGTGGGTCATCCCAAGATAACATTGTATGCTAATGGCATTTGTACAATCACAAAATTAATGGGGAGTGTTTTTTGAAATGGTTATGTGCTGAGGGTCACTGGTAGCACTATGATGGGGGACAGATGGGTAGGATCGTTGGTGAGCCTAGAAGTCACCTAAATTAGGGTACTATTTTTTTTGGTATTTTTTTCACTAGGGGTGGCGAAGGAATAATGGGGATGGAAGACAGGGTTTGGAACTCATGGATTTTGGGACTCAACCTAACGAAGAGACCTCTCACCTCTAGGGCATTACACCCTCCTCAATACTTGGAGGTGCTAGAATGGATCTCAAAGGCCATGAGGGGATAGAGAAGCTGGAATGGGAGGGGGATAACTGGGCATGACCTCACAACATGTCCTGGGGTTGGGCCTCACACCCTCTCCTCACGGAGTGAAATAAAAAAACCACTCTGTTCTAAAACTCATTTTCATTCCCAAAACTTGACTAAACTCTAAAAACTTTTTTTTTTTACAAAGGATCGAGGGTGGTATTTATAGACTTGTCCAATCCTCATTTGAATTTGAATACAGGATAAAAAGATAGAGATGATTCAAATTCAAACACAAGATAGGATAAGATAAGCCTATCCATATCTAAATCCTAACCAACCAAATCCATATTTAAATTTCAAACAAAAGATAAAATCCCAAACTACTTTATTCTGGATATGCTCCGAGATTCGTGCAGCTTCAGGATTCGTGCTTGCTCCGGGATCCATGCTAGCGATGTCCCCATCATTCCCCTGAGGTGGGGGAAACTCGGCTCCGTCGAGTTAGGCTGGCTCTAGGATGCACATGACCCAATTTAAAGTAAACAGGATTTATTCCAAGCTGAAATAAATTCGGGATATATGTGGAATAGCCAGAATAGCTAGAATAGCTATTTTGGTCTTCTTCAATAGCAGATCGATGAGTTTTCTTCACAACAGCTGCTGGATGCTTCATGAAAATAGGGGAACCGGTCCGTAGATGGGGCGGAAACTCCAAGGCCGGTGGTCTGGAGAAGGAAGCGGGCATCGAGCGATCTCTGAGGAGGTTGGGGCTTCATTCAAGAAGCGGGGGAGGAGTCGGACTTCAGTAGAAAAAATGGCAGCAGTCGTCCGGGGAAGAAGCCGCGAGCTCGAGAGCAGGGAGGGGAGGATCTGGACCTTGGGCGGAAACTCCGTTGGGGGGTTTGGTTCGGAGAAGAGGCTGGCGGTGGGGCGAGCTCCGAGGGAGGACGGGGCGTCATCCTTCGATGGGGAGTCGAGCTGCGGTGGGAGAACCTCAGGGCAGATGCTCGGAAGGAGCTGGGAGTTCGGGAACGTCCGGAAGGGATGCCGTTGGCTTGGGAACATGGGAGGTGCACCTAGTTCGGGCGAGAACTCCGAGGAGAGGTGGTCCGGAGAAGAGGCCGGTGTCGAGGATGCCCAGAACTGCTACGGTGAGCCCGAGGAGCAGGGAGGAGAGCCAGGCCTGGGTCGAAACTCCGCGGTGCAGTGATCTGGGGCTGAGGATGGCATCGTGGGCTGGAGGAGGGGAATCCAGCGATGTAGACCAGAGAAGGGAGGTCGGGCGGAGGATGAGATGTCATGGGAGGAAGACGTACTGGACTGGATGGGTCCTCGCACGCCTCGTTGTCATGGTTGTAATGCATGGATGGGCTAGAGCCGGCAAGAAGATCTCCCGGATCTTGGCCCGGACAGCTAGGATCCGGCGACTGTGGCGATGGCGGAGAGAACCCTAGCGGCAGAGGAGACCATGGCGGAGGTCTGCTGCTTGTGGGGGACACCTGCAGTGGCGGAGGCAATAGGCGGCGCGGCGACCGGAGGGTAGAGGAGGGAGGCGTTGGGTGGGATGGGGACGAGGTCCTCGCCGGTGGGGAGGAGGGGTTCGTCGGTGGCAGTAGGGTGTTGGTGGGGTGTGGGATGAGTCACGAAAGGGAAAGCACTAGTTGGAGAACTGATTTTTTTTTTTTTGTTTTGTTTTGAATCTGGGGAGGGGAAGGATGGCTAATAAAAAGAAAATCTAGGATGGGATGATATGAAGGGACCCTAATTTTCTGGGCTCTGATACCAAAATTGATGGGGGACAGATGGGTAGGATCGTTGGTGAGCCTAGAAGTCACCTAAATTAGGATACTATTTTTTTTGGTATTTTTTTCACTAGGGGTGGCGAAGGAATAATGGGACTGGAAGACAGGGTTTGGAACTCATGGACTTTAGGACTCACCCAAACGAAGAGACCTCTCACCTCTAGGGCATTACACCCTCCTCGATACTTGGAGGTTCTAGGATGGATCTCAAAGGCCACGAGGGGATAGAGAAGCTGGAATGGGAGGGGGATAATTGGGCATGACCTCACATCATATCCTGGGGTTGGGCCTCACACCCTCTCCTCATGGAGTGAAATGAAAAAACCACTCTGTTCTAAAACTCATTTTCATTCCCAAAACTTGACTAAACTCTAAAAACTTTTTTTTTTTACAAAGGACTGAGGGTGGTATTTATAGACTTGTCCAACCCTCATTTGAATTTGAATACAGGATAAAAGATAGAGATGATTCAAATTCAAACACAAGATAGGATAAGTCAAGCCTATCCATATCTAAATCCTAACCAACCAAATCCTTATTTAAATTTCAAACAAAAGATAAAATCCCAAACTACTTTATTCTGGATATGCTTCGAGATTTGTGCAGCTTCAGGATTCGTGCTTTCTCCGTGATCCGTGCTAGCGATGTCCCTATCACACTACTTCCCCTTCTACTCTAACTTGGTTGCCTCCAAACCCCGTCAAAGGTATAGGAGGTCTTCGTAATTTATTTTTGGGCAAGTTCATTCTGAGGAAGGCATCGTAGAGTAAGACTTCCATGGGGTTTCCATTATCTACCAGAATCCTTCTTACATCATAATTGGCTATAACGGCTGAGACTATAACAGAATCATCATGAGGAGTCTGGATTCCTTGTAGATCATCATCTGAAAAGCATATGGTGTTATTGCTTTTATATCTTTTGGGAGCATCTTCTTTGGCTCCGCTTCTCCAGTGGGTTCGATGATGAAGCATGCCTACCCTTCTATCGATCGGTCTTTGGTTAGGCAGTTCGGCTTCTTCCATGACCTTCTCAAAGGCGGTAGCTTCAGTTCGGGGTTCTTTGGTGCTGACATACTTTTCCATGTATCCCTTTTTGATTAGATCTTCTATTGCATCCATGAGTTGGATGCATTCTTCAGTGTTATGGCCGTGGTCCCAATAAAACTGGCAGTATTTATTTTTGTTCCTTAATGTAGGGGGTGCCTTCATAGGACATGGCCTTTGTAGGTAGCTCTCATTCTCTATTTCCATTAGGATCTTCTCCCTTGGGAGAGAGAGGAATGTATGAGTCAAATATGTTACCTAGTTGCTTGGGTTTAGGACTATGTCGTTGAGCCAGCGCATTGTTACTAGAGGGTACAGGTGGAATCAACCCTTTGTTGCTCTTTTTCTTGGAGGTTGACCTTCCTTCAATTAGATGTCGGCTCATTGCTTTTTCTTTGGCCATCGCATATTTTTGAGCTCTTGCCAGTAGCTTGGCATAGCTCGTAGGAAACTTCTTGTCCAGGAAGAAGGTAAACCTAGATGATCGGAGCTCTTTCTTCATAGTAGACATAGCCACATGTTCATTGAGATCAGGGATCTCAAGGGTGGTGGAGTTGAATCTGGCAATATAATCTTTGAAGCTCTTGGTGCATGTCGCTATGCACCGATTTAAATTACCTTAAATCCACTATTCCAAGATAGAATAGTGAGAGTAAGGGTTGAATCCTCAGGAACTTTTACAATTATTTCAAAATAGAAAAGAGCATACAATAAAATAATAAAAGAATGATTAAAGTAAATATAACTAAGATATGGTCTATCTTAGCAAGAGTATGGCCCGTACCAGAAGATCACGACCTATCCCTTTTAGATATAGATCAGTCTAGATTCTATTAGTAAGAATAAATACTTACTAAAAGAGCAACATGGATGATAATTGGATTTTTATTTCATAATATAAAAAGCAAATACATGAAATTTTTACAACTATAACTCCTCCCTGAGATCACGCTTTCCCATGATAGTTTTGGCGAGCAGTGGAGACGGTGGAGACCTGGCAACACCTCAGCAGCACCTCGGCAATAGATCAGGGGCCCGGGAAACCAAGTGGCAAAGCAACAGGGTAGCGGGGCAGCAATTGGAAAAGTGGATGGGAGAAGGATGAATGGATTGAGTGGGGTGTCGAAGTTTATAATATGGAAGTGGAAATGGGTAGGATGGCAGGATAGAAGTGGGGCAAGGAGGAATGAGAATACGGGAGAATATAGACTGGTGAGCAGATTGGTGGAGGGATGAGTGGAGAGCATGGAATGGAAGTAGAAGGGGTTGAGAGATTCGGAAAAATTAGCTCCAAGGATCGAGCCTGGTGCTCCTTAAATAGGGAGAAAAGGATGCATCTCGCCCGTGTGGAAATAGCGGTGGTTTCCTATTGCGATCCGCTCAACCATTCTCTAATCCATCAGAACTATCCACTGCAACATCGCACCCACCCAACATCTCCCAACCATCTCCGTGATTTGGTGATTTCGTTCCAACTTTAAAACTCAAACTTCGATCATGTTTTCTTCGATCGTTTTCTCTCGGACATTGTCATTCGACAACAATAGCAGTGAGAAGGAACCGATGGCACCTCTGTCATGGTATCTCAAGTGAATGAAAGAAGGCCCATTAACAGACTCACCTAAACTTGGACTGGCATCGTGAGGATGCTGAGTTTAGAGCAGGGGAGGAGGAAGTTTGACTAGCCATTATAGATCTTCCTCATGTTGGACGGTAGAGAGGAGGAAGGTGAGATGGCAAAGATCAGCCAGATTGGTGGACTACAGCAAGACCAGGGTGGAAACCATCGGAGATGATGGAGAGTTTGTTTGACGATAGCATTTTGGTGGTTTTCCAGGCAAAGGAGGTGGCGCAGGGGATTTCTTTGGTGGCGAGACGGCGTCTCCGGCGTGTTTGGCTCAAATGGATAAGTGCAGTCCATGGTTCTATTTTATGGACCAGGATAATGGTGTTTGGCGATTCATGCGATGCCTAGTAGACCGAGCGTTCAGTCCTTGGTGGACCGATCGCTTCAAATTTTGTGCAATCATAGATAATTCCTTAAAAATTTCATTTCGAGCCCGTTTGAAGTCCAAATTGAGTGTCATTTATGCCGTTGGATTTCTAAAATCAAGCTCTTCACGTTGTTGGGGTTCTTCCCTACAAAATATTACATTAAAGCATAAATTTTAATAAAATTTGATTAACTAATATATATATATTTTTAATAAATATCAGCTCTCTCCTTCATTCTGCTGTAGGAGGAAGAGGCTATTCAAATTACGGGGCATTTTTTGACAGGTCCTGAAATGTGATACAAATAATTTCTTCAATTTGTAAAAATATGAATAGTACCTGGGCGGATGCTCGAATACCACATTCGAGTTACTTTCTTCAAAGTGGCTAGGAAGGCAAGGTAGTGTAGGGCATCGAAGGCTCCCTATATCATCATGTGTGCCTTGAAGCTCCCTAAGTGGTCGAGAGGATCAGTAGTTTCATCATATGATTCTAGCTGGGAAACTTTGAAATGATGGGAAATGGCTTCCTCCATAATTCTTTAGGAGAATGGAGGCCGTGAATCATATGCCGTTATTTCATCACTTCTTTGCTGGTCGTTGAGTCTCTCAATCTATAATTCTAGCACCTTAAATTTTTCCTCATAGTTATGATATACTTCTTTTCGCCTAGTATTTCCTGGAGTGGAATCGCAAGAGGAAGCTGAAAGAGACCTTCTAGTTCTCTTTTTGTCGAGTCGACTCTCTATGTGCCTATGATACTGAGAGCTTTGGGGTTTGCAAGATTGCTGACCCCGAGAGGAGCATCGAGTGGATTCTTGATGTTGATCCTCTTTCCTCCTAGATTGATGGCTGTGTCTAGAGGTCGCTGGTGGGTATTGTCCCTGGAATATAGTTTCTTGGAAATTCTATACCATGATCATCAGTACATCCACTAATTCATGAGGGCTTCCAATTATTGTTGTCCTACAATGAATGCGGGAGGTGCCATATTGTTCTCTAATGGTGGTTCATTCCTCTGGGACACAAGGCATCCCTTGCTTGTTGAGATATTCTAGGCATCCTGTAGAAAGATTGGTATAATTGGAGCAAGTGGAGTCAATCATAGCAGTCTCAGTGCTAAGTGGTTGCTAAATGCTATGAGCGGCCTCACTAAGAGAGGGCCAGGCATCGAAAATGGATCAAGCACCAAGGGAGGGTACTGGATACTGACTCTTTGGTGTGTCCAACTAAGTGAAAGTTCAGGTCGAAGCCAATTGAGCATCCGAATGAGTGAAGGTTTTGGTCGAAGATAATTGAGCATCCAACAGGAATGAGAGTTGGCCGTAGCCACGAGATCTTCCAGGGCTTCTACAAAAGATGGCTAATAATGAAAGAGTTATCTGATCGTCTGACGGCTACCCCCATCATAGTCAGTGGTCCAGTGAGTATCTCGGGACCAAAAAAGAGTAGTTGCCATAACAAGCCCATCTTTCAACTTGTGTTTTTTGTAATTTGGCCTCATAATTCAAACAAGGTTTTCATCTTCTCTTGAGATGGCTTGTAATTAAAACCATTTGGATCTTCTTAAGAAAACTTAAACACAAAAGATTGGCCATGTCTCTTCCTTCAATATGGCTAGGCTAAAAAAAAGGGTGAGTAGTGGAAAAGACCCGAAAGTTGGCTAAACCTTGTTAGTAGCTATCGTTGTTTCACCTAAAATTTGGTTAAAGTGAAAAACAAAATTTTCTGATTCTTCTCTTGAGGATTTTATCAAACTGTTTAGATAATCATATGGTTGAAGTGGGCTTTGTAGGAACTAGAAATTCTTGATCTCATTATGCTTGGGATTCATCCCATTAAATATACACTTGATGATATGCATAAGGTAAATGCCTACCAAGGTATCCTAAATAGGATTAGCCAAATACAGCAAAGTATCCTAAATAGGATTAGCTAAACATAGATACATATCAATACATCCCATATAGGAACATCTAAACTTGGAAGGATATTACCTAGGTAGCAAAGATGTTTAACACCCCCCCTCAAACTGAAGGTGCTTCTTGTAGATGAAGTTTGGAGAGAAGGTAGTGGAAGCGCTTCTTGGCATGGCACTTTGTAAGTAAATCTGCAATTTGATTAGTTGAGGAGATATGATGTAGATCAATAGTCTACTGCTGATAGTGGTGGCGAGAAAAGTGACAGTCAATTTCAATATATTTGGTATGCTTATGGAAGATAGCATTGCGTGTGATTTGGGTAGCACTATGGCTGTCACAATAAATGGGCATTGGAGAGGATAGACGTATACCCATATCGTTAAGTAGCCAGCGAAGCCAAACTGATGCAGAACGAAAGCTCTGATACCAAAAATGATGCAGAACAAAGAACAAAGAAGCGTATGAGGAAGTAAATTTAAGATTAATTCTTTTTTTTTTTTTTTCAGAAATTGGCCTCGACTCAAAGTAAAGTAAACTAAGTTGATGGAAACTAGGTAAGGATTGAAAGCACAATTTAGAAGAAGCTAAGTTATCAGAGTAGTTCAGAAGTAACGGATTGCTGGGGGTTGAGAAACTCCCAGACCTAGGGTTTCGCTCTGAACTTTCAACAGGACAGAAATAAAGAGAAGAGATGGTTTACCAACCAGACAATGATCTTCACAGAATTTGGGTGGAAGAACTCTCTCGAGCAGATTGTTGGATCCTCGGATTCGGCTATCTTCGCAATGGATCCTCCAATACTGGCCTCGTGGCTGGGTCGGCTTCTCCTGAACTCAATATCTGGGAAGAAGAAAAACAAGTGATGGATTTAGAGACTTAGGGAAGGATTAACCAGGTCGAAGAACTTGAAGGCTGATGTCGCTGAGATCCGGATTCTCTTGAAGGCTGATTCGACTCCCTCTGGAAAGAGCTTTGGATCTGAAGTATCCGGACTGGAGCTGGATGCTGGTGGTTGGCCTGGACTTGGAGAGAGAGGCCGTGGGAGGTGGGATAGACTAGGGTTTGGTGGATTGAAGTGGATGGTGGGCGGCTAGGGTTTTGGAGGAGAAGTGGCTAACCTAGGGTTTGGGTTTTGGAGATCTCACACCTCCTCAAGGTTCCTGGGGAACCCGGATTTACTCCCTCACGGAGCTCAACACCTGGATGCAAGTGCGGAAGAGAAAAAACACAAAGTTTACTCACAAAAAAAATTGGTTTCCTTCATCTGATTTTTTTCAACTTACAAGAGGGATGTAATTTATAATGCTTTACAAGGGAGAAGGGTTTCATATTTTCCCATGTGGGACTAAAGGAGGGGATCTCCAAATTAGGGCAAATCCCTTACATATGGTTGGCCAAAATACCAAAAATTAGGATTTGGGTTATAAATGGCAGGTAGATGGCGCCACCTTGCTTGATTTCTTTCAAGAAAATTTTCTTCCTTCCCTGGATGAACTCTTTTGGACTCCTCCTTTTCTTCCTCCCTAAGTCAAGGCTCTTCCCATCTTTGTTTTAGGTGTTTTTGGCAGGTAATGGGCGCCCCTTGATATTCTCTTCCAAGAAAAACTTCTTCCCTTCTTTGCTTGGAGTCACTTGGGAAAGTCTTGGCCGCCCCCTTGATTTGTGCTCTTCTCTTTATCTGGTGCATGAAAGAAGGAGGTTGCCATCTGTGGAGTGGGGACCAAAGGCTGCTGGATGTGGATATGGCGCCCCCTGGACTGGGAGTGTGGCTGGGAGTGTGGTGTCCACTTGCCAGGTCTTGGGAGAAAATGTAACATCTCCGGTTGAAAACCCTAGTCCACTACTGAGTCAACATGACTCAACAAAATAAAAATGCAGGTAATGTAGACTCAAGCTAAATTGAGTTGATCTAGTCAACTCTTATTACAAACCAAAAACCCTAATTCTTCGGGCAAGGTTAATCAGAGATCCAGATGGAGCTCTGAAGTCTTCTTCTGAGTCTGGTGCCCGCACCAATTCTCCCGGGGTGGGAGGAACTCGACCTTGTCGAGTAAGGCTCAAGTTGGCTCTGGTATCTCTCCAAGAGGTCTGGGTCCAATTCTTGTAATTCTTCTCGGGAGATCCAAGAGTCATCAGAATCTGGCCTTCCTTGCCAGCGGACCAGGTACCTTTGGTATCCTCGATTACGAGTAGAGATAACCTGATCATCCAGGATCTTTTCAATCTGCTCTTTCCTCACAGGCCAGTTTGTTGGTGGACACACAGGGTCAGGATCACTCTCAATGATAGGGTTAGGTTCAAAAGGCTCACTAGGAATCACAGCTGGCTCCCTGTACTCTACTAAGTCTGTAATGTTGAAAGTAGAGCTAATGCCTAGTTCTGGAGGCAACTCGAGCACATAGGCATTGGATCCTACTCTCTTTACCACTCTAAATGGTCCAGCTCCCCTAGCATGTAACTTTCTAACGGTTCCAGGAGGAAACCGTTCAGGCCTTAACCTAATCATCACATAGTCTCCCTCAACAAAAGATTTGACTCGCCTTTGAGTATCAGCCAACTTCTTATAAGTTTCATTACTTAAAGTTATTTTGGCATGAATTTCTTTTTGCAAGTCCTTTACATGCTATGCAAGTGCATCAAGAGACTTGTGTGTGTGGGCTAATAGTGAAATCAGATCAAGTGGTGTGTGAGGCTTGTATCCATGAACAATTTCAAAGGGACTCTAGCCTATAGACCTATTGATCGAAACATTGAATGCAATTTCTGCCCTGGACAAAATACAAATCCCAATTCCTGGTGCTCTCAATCAAACCAAAATCTGAGACAATGTCCTAAACTCAACTGACGATGCATTCCTAAAGAATGGACTTTATTCAAAGGAACCCTAGGTCTAAACCTAACAAACTACGGCTCTCTAGGTTTGAACTTGGGTCGGAGGATGGCATGCAGAGCATGAAAACTTATCATTGGTGCCTAGTAGGTGCCATAAGGTCTTCCAGAAGTAGGTGGCAAACCTAATAGGTTCTGACACGTGGTTCACTCTAAAGACTTCGACAAAGTATACTTGGATGGTGTAAGAAGCATTGGAAGTCCTAGAGAAAGGGAGGAGATATGAGGTGGGGTCTCGAATTACCTGTTGACTAAAGGTGGTGACCTGAAGGTTTGAATGGTGATCTATGAGTGTCAACTGGTCATCCTTACGAAAGTAAAAATTTGCTACTCCCAAGAATGGATCAAGAGATGGTTCGGGCAGTAGCCTAGGACATGTGATTGCAATAATTAAGGTTTGTTCTCTAAGCAAATAATGATCCACTTTCTCAAGAACTGGATTAGAGAATGATTCATGGAAGGGCCTATGGATGGTGACCTCAAGACTTGAAATTTGACCTATGGGTGTGGAAAGGTATACTCTATAGAAGGGTAGGTTAGTCATGCAAAGGAAGGGGTCTGGGGCCATAAGGAGGACTTCTACAGGACTGGGTGAATCAATCCGCTCAAGATAAGGATGTTCAACTGAGATTACGGGAGTGACCTTAGTGGCTGGGCATGGGACAAGGTCCAATTGTAAGAGGCTTGATTCAGTCATCCTAAGGAGAGGATCTACCATAGGATGGGCAAACTTAAACAGTTTAGTGCAAAGATCTTCAATTGGTACTTAGGGAATGACAGTCATTAGAGGGTACGAACTAATAGCTCGGGCTAACACTATAAGTTCTTCCTGGGGGTATTTGACTAAAGGAACCTGGTTCTCACAAATCTCTTGAATTTCTGAACTAGGTCCTACCAGTTGGTTGCTTTCCAAGGTCTCCTCAGGTAAGGAACCAATAGTATCAATGTCACATTCTTCAAGTTCTTCCCCCTCATATTCATCAACTAGACTCAAGCCAGCATCATATACTTCCTCGATGCCATCTTCAATGGGTTTCGGGTCAGTGGTAATCGGGTCAACTGATTCTAGGCTTGTCATACCTAACCTTTCTTCCTCATTGGTAGGCTTGGGTTCTCCCTCATTAATGTCATCCTTAGGATTCTTACCACTTAGCTGTGCACAAGCCAGTCCTATGCATGGGCACTGACTAGATTTATGGCCTCTTTCTCCACAAAACAAACATTCTTGCGATATAGGAACCTGGGTCACACTGGGTTTCAAGCTAGTAGAGACCTTACTTGGGCATGGGTGTGGATCTAAATGGTTTGATCTAGAAGACTTGGATTGTTGAGTGACTGGTCTAGAATATTGTAAGGACCTCTCATAGACACGATCCACACTATAGATATCATGGTTAGGCTTCCTAAGGTTATTCTCGGGATCACAGTATAAGGTCCTCTTAGGCTCCTGGTATGGATGAGGTTGGGGCCTATTAAATTTTGGATCAGGGATCCAATTTTGATGTCTATGTTTCTCAAGGACTTGGACTTGATCCCTAAGCTGGGTAAAATTCTCATGGACTTGTTCTTTACACTGGGTAACAGTAGCAGTCAAATCCTGGCTTAACTTGTTCATGCTCTCAGTAAGAGCTCTAACCATGGCCTCTAAATCAGGTTGGGTTTGACCAGGTTGGTAGGGCACTCTATTCCGGGTAGACATGATGCAAGCAAACACACAAAATGAGACTCAACTGAACGACCACGGGCTAACTAGACCTAGAGCCCAAACTAGATGCCCAATCAGAGTGGCAAGCTAGCCTGTAGTAACTCAGGACTTAGCCAGGCAGGTGTAAGGGGAGTGTTAGGTCCCTGAATGCCAATCCTAGACACCAATCAGAGATTGGCCAGGTAGGCGGACCAGCACACAAGCCCTTCGGGATGGAATTCCTGAACCACCGTTCTAGACACTGAGTACAAAGCACACACAGAGTAACCAGACAAACTGACTCAACACTAGCCTTGACCCGACTTGTTGATGTTCCTAGCCCACTAGGGCAAATTAGGTCTAATCAATTTTTGATTAAAGGCTTAGGTTTGAATGAAGGGGTGGTGGTTTTGGGCTAAGGAGAGGTAATCAACTCCTCCCCTTATCTTAGATGCTCAATTGCCCTTAAGTAAATTATGAGATGATCACTCCAAAAAGAATTGAATTGCAGAACACAAAAAATAGAGTTGTTGTATTTTAATGCTCAGAATTTTTACTGAAACCAATAAATCACAGAAAAACTATGGAAAATAGTTTCAATTATACTGGTTTCAAAGAAGCAAAAATCATGCAATTCAAAGTTTTATGCAGGGAGAAATAATTCAGACAACAGGGCAGTTACGGGCTGCAACTAGATTGTCTTCCCCGTTTATAATCCCTGCTACGAAGTTATAACCCAATGGATCCCCTACACGCCCTAGGAACACCCCGTGGAATGGGAGGAGGAGGCTTGCGCCTCACTTAGTTCCTAGGACCGGACGTCCTGGGGAGTCTACTTCGAGCAGACAAAATAAAAAGAGAAAACAATCAAAACAAGCAAGCAAGCAAATCAGAAACCCTAGACTGGGCTCTGATACCAAAAATGATGCAGAACGAAAGCTCTGATACCAAAAATGATGCAGAACAAAGAACAAAGAAGCGTATGAGGAAGTAAATTTAAGATTAATTCTTTTTTTTTTTTTTTCAGAAATTGGCCTCGACTCAAAGTAAAGTAAACTAAGTTGATGGAAACTAGGTAAGGATTGAAAGCACAATTTAGAAGAAGCTAAGTTATCAGAGTAGTTCAGAAGTAACGGATTGCTGGGGGTTGAGAAACTCCCAGACCTAGGGTTTCGCTCTGAACTTTCAACAGGACAGAAATAAAGAGAAGAGATGGTTTACCAACCAGACAGTGATCTTCACAGAATTTGGATGGAAGAACTCTCTCGAGCAGATTGTTGGATCCTCGGATTCGGCTATCTTCGCAATGGATCCTCCAATACTGGCCTCGTGGCTGGGTCGGCTTCTCCTGAACTCAATATCTGGGAAGAAGAAAAACAAGTGATGGATTCAGAGACTTAGGGAAGGATTAACCAGGTCGAAGAACTTGAAGGCTGATGTCGCTGAGATCCGGATTCTCTTGAAGGCTGATTCGACTCCCTCTGGAAAGAGCTTTGGATCTGAAGTATCCAGACTGGAGCTGGATGCTGGTGGTTGGCCTGGACTTGGAGAGAGAGGCCGTGGGAGGTGGGATAGACTAGGGTTTGGTGGATTGAAGTGGATGGTGGGCGGCTAGGGTTTTGGAGGAGAAGTGGCTAACCTAGGGTTTGGGTTTTGGAGATCTCACACCTCCTCAAGGTTCCTGGGGAACCCGGATTTACTCCCTCACGGAGCTCAACACCTGGATGCAAGTGCGGAAGAGAAAAAACACAAAGTTTACTCACAAAAAAATTGGTTTCCTTCATCTGATTTTTTTCAACTTACAAGAGGGATGTAATTTATAATGCTTTACAAGGGAGAAGGGTTTCATATTTTCCCATGTGGGACTAAAGGAGGGGATCTCCAAATTAGGGCAAATCCCTTACATATGGTTGGCCAAAATACCAAAAATTAGGATTTGGGTTATAAATGGCAGGTAGATGGCGCCACCTTGCTTGATTTCTTTCAAGAAAATTTTCTTCCTTCCCTGGATGAACTCTTTTGGACTCCTCCTTTTCTTCCTCCCTAAGTCAAGGCTCTTCCCATCTTTGTTTTAGGTGTTTTTGGCAGGTAATGGGCGCCCCTTGATATTCTCTTCCAAGAAAAACTTCTTCCCTTCTTTGCTTGGAGTCACTTGGGAAAGTCTTGGCCGCCCCCTTGATTTGTGCTCTTCTCTTTATCTGGTGCATGAAAGAAGGAGGTTGCCATCTGTGGAGTGGGGACCAAAGGCTGCTGGATGTGGATATGGCGCCCCCTGGACTGGGAGTGTGGCTGGGAGTGTGGTGTCCACTTGCCAGGTCTTGGGAGAAAATGTAACATCCCCGGTTGAAAACCCTAGTCCACTACTGAGTCAACATGACTCAACAAAATAAAATTGCAGGTAATGTAGACTCAAGCTAAATTGAGTTGATCTAGTCAACTCTTATTACAAACCAAAAACCCTAATTCTTCGGGCAAGGTTAATCAGAGATCCAGATGGAGCTCTGAAGTCTTCTTCTGAGTCTGGTGCCCGCACCACAGACAATCTCAGCAGTAGTATGAGCAAGGGCACGGTATTCATCTTCTGCACTGGAGCGAGATACAACTGATTGCTTTTCACTTTTTAGATAATTAGTGAGTTTTCCAAGAATATGCAATAGCCAGTTGTAGAGCGTCGATCAATGATATCTCCAGCCCAATCTGAATCAGAGTATGCATGAAGATTAAAATTAGAAGAGGAAAGAAGAAGCCCATGATATAGCGTGCCTTTGATATATCGAAGTATCCGAAGCACAGAAGCATAGTGAACAGAGCAAGGCGTAGACATAAATTGACTGACAACATGAACTACAAGAGAAATATCCAGCCGAGTGATAGTGAGGTAGTGAGACTACTTATAAGTTGGCGATACCGATGGGATCAGTAAGAATTTTTTCATTAGTAGGTTGAAGCTTCAGATTTATCTCAAGAGGGGTATCAATAATTTTATTATCTAAAATGCTGACACGAATGAGTAAATCAGAGGCATACTTAGCTTGAGAAAGGAAAAAATCATCAGATTGATGGTTGACTTCAATGCCAAGAAAGAATCATAATAAGCCAAGATCTTTCATTTCGAAGCACTTGTGCAAGTATTGCTTGGTATCATAAATGCCTTATTGGTCATTTCCAGTGACAACCATATCATCAACATAAAGAAGAAGTAGAACTATCCCTTGAGAGGAGCGGCGATAGAATAAGGCGGAGTCATGAAGGCTTCGGAGAAATCCATAATCAAGAATAGTGGTTTGGAATTTTTCAAACCAAGCATGAGGTGCTTTTTTGAGACCATAAAGTGCACAGCGAAGTTTACATACTTGATGAGGTTGGTGAGGTAAGCCAGGAGGCGGCATCATGTATACTTCTTCAGACAGGTCTCCATGAAGAAGACATTCTTGACATCAAGTTGATGTATATCAAGTAGAGTACAAATGAAAGTCATACATGCAACAGGAGCAAAGGTCTCTTCACAGTCGATGCCATACTCTTGTATAAATCCTTTGGCAACAAGATGAGCCTTATAGCGCTCAATGGAACCATCAACCTTTGTTTTGATCTTATATATCCATTTGCAGCCCATGATCGATTTTCCAGGCGACAGATCAGCTAGGTTCCATGTATGGGTTTTTTGTAGAGCCTCAAGTTCTTCTGACATGGCATTCTGCCAGGAAGGATTAGATGATGCCTCTTGATAGGATTTAGGTTCATGTAAAGGCAAAATAGTGGACAAGTAGCAATGATAATCTGTTAAATGAGCCGGTGGACTATGATGGTGAATAGGATATCGCCTCTCAAGTGCTACCAGATTGCTCGCAGGAGAAGTATCTGTTGGGGAGATAGCAGACTGGCCAGGTTGTTCGGAATGCCCATTTTTCTCAAGTAGTGGTGCATGAGAGGGAAAAGGATCAAGCAAAGGTTCTTGACATGAAAATGAAGATTTTTTATAAGGTAAAGAAAAAAAATGAAATCTGTTCCTAGAAGGTGACATGCCTAGAAATGCATAATTTTCGAGTTTCGAGATCATAGTACCGATATCCTTTCTGTTGGATCTCATATCCTAAGAAAATATAGATTGCATTTTTTTTTGATAATTTGTCACACACATGCTTGGGGAGATGAACAAAGCAAGTTCAGCCAAAAATATGAAGGTAGTCATAGGAAGGGGGAGAGTTATAAAGTCATTCAAAGGGTGAGAGAGCACAAAGGACAAGGGAGGGAAGGAGATTAATTATATATACTGCAGTATTCATGGCTTCTCCCTAAAAGACTTTCAGAATAGAAGAGGAATAAAGTAAAGTACAGGCGATTTCAACAATATGACGATGTTTTCTCTCAAACACCATTTTATTGAGGAGTTTTAATACAAGATAACTACAAAAGTGTGCCCTGAGATTTAAGATAATTGTTGAATGATTTTGAAAGATATTCGCCACTTGAGTCATAGTGAAAGATTTTTATGTGTTTAGAAAATTATGTTTTGATCATGGTGGCAAATTCAATATAAACTTTTAAAACTTCAGAGCGAGCATGCAAAAATAGAGCCAGGTGTAGCGAGTGAAATTATCAATGAAAATAACATCATAAGCAGAACCACCCATAGAGGATATAAAGGCAGGACCTCATACATCAGAGTGAATAAGATCAAAAGGAGCAGTAGTAGTGGAGTGACTTAAAGAAAAAGATAAAGCGAATTGTTTTGATAATTTGCAATGAACACAACATGGTTCTTTTATTATAGAGACAGAACCTAGTAAACCTTTATTAATTAATTGAGATAACTTTAAAAAGGAAAGATGACCTAAATGATCGTGCCAAGACATAAAAGAAGAATTATTGGTGGAAACAGTAGCGACAGAGTGAGTACCAAAACTAGGAGGAACATAAAGCTTATCCAGAATGAAAAGTTGACCAATCTTATGGCCTGTCCCAACTTCATTCCCCGTCGAGCAATCCTGCACAACATAGCCAGAAGGAGAAAATGTAACTGTAAGTCCTTTGTCACATAATTGATCAATGAAAATAAGATTCTTAGAAAGTTTAGTAGCAAGAAGAACATCAGAAAGGCATAGGTTAGGAGAGTGAATGGTTCCACAATGGCTAGCAGTAATGAGTGATCCATTTGCAGTTTGAATATGGGGTGGAAAAGGTAGAGAGGAAACATGTTGGAAGATGTTAGGATTGAAAGTCATGTGATTAGATGCACCTGAATCAAAGAACCACTTACCTGGCAGAATGGAGGTGTCAGAAGAAGATGAGGCAGCAGGATTACCAATAGAGAGAGCCTGATGAATCATTGTCTGGATATCATTTGGAGTAAGTGATGTGGCTGCTTGGACTATAAGCTCTAGCATAACAGTAGTAGCCGTGGAGGATGAGCGATCTCCAGAATCTCGAGCTTTGGTTCTCATGTTGTTGGAGTTTGGATGTGGGCAATTCCAAACAACATGTCTAACTTTCTTACAGTAGGTACACTATAGGAGGATGCATCCTAGAGTCGAGAAGTAGATGCCTGATAGTTACGAGCAATATAGCCAAACTTCTTGCATGAGTGACACTGGATTTAAGACAGTCCCTTTGATTTAATCCATGTAGACAATATTAGAGAGTCATCATGGTTGGAGGAGACAATCTTCTTCCGGGTTTCTTCAACAAGTAACTTGGAAAGTGTAGTGTCAATAGATGGAAGAGGAGATCGATAAAGAATAGAAGCCCGAACAAACTAAAACTCATCGTAAAGAGCCATTAGGAACTGGACAAGATGAAACTCTTCTCAAAATTGATAATAAAGTTCTGCATCATGGATCCACTTGGGCTCCATCAGGGCAAGTTGATCCCAGATCAGAGACATCTGAGGGTGAAAGTCAGCGACGGACTGCTCTGGTTGTTGCTTGAGATTACAAATTTCTAGTTTAAGCTTATATTTGAGAGCAAAATTTGTCTGATTATACCGCTTGGTGAGGAAGTCCCACACCTCCTTTGCAGTGTCAAACTTGGTGAAATGTAGGCTAATAGAGGGACTGATAGTATTAGAAATCTATGTCATGATTTTGTTGTTGTCAATGTCCCTGTAGCAAAAGACTCCCCAGGTGCAATTGGACATGGAATTTCACCAGTAATATACTACCAAAGTCCATGTCCTTTTAGAAAGATTTTTATCATGAAGGACCATTGGGGATAATTAGTTCCATTCAAGTGAACCACAATCAGTTGAGCGACATCAGTCATGATGAACCAAGCGAAGTCGGTTGAAACCCACAGAAGGGTCAGGTAGCAGATCCGGTGGAGACGCAGTGGTCACGGACAGAGATGGAGGATTCTAGTGAATGGAGAGACTCCTGGCATGTTTGTGCTCGGATGGGAGATCGGAGGCCCCAAACATGCTCGGATGGGAGATCTACTGTGATTCTGGAAGCAGAGGGGGCCATCGATAGACGGCTCACGGGGAGATGGAAGAGTCAGGGATGGATCTAGAGGAGACCGGCATCATCGATGTCGTTCAACTGCTGGGGTTGGTGCAGGGCGGGCTTGGTTGCTGGGGCCGGTGCAAGGCATCGATCGGATAATGGGGCATCGATTGATGAAGGCACTAGGAGGACGAAGGAAGGAGAGCATCGACGGGGGTAGGGACGGTGGGAGAAGTCGGCGGGGGCAGGAGTGGTGGGAGACGCGGTGGGGGCAGGGGCGGCGGGAGACATCGGGAGGCTTTAGTTAATGGGCGGTGACGGTGCTGGGGTCAGAATCGAGGAAGAGGGAGAGGGTGAGAGGGGGAGGGAGGTGATTAGGGCGGCCCTTAAGAAAAAGAGGGAATAGGGCAGGAATAAAATTGAAATATGATTGGAATAGGGTTGGAATAGGCAGGGACAAGGTGTAATAGGAACCTTGTCGGCTTTGATACCATGTAGGAATTGGAAATTCTTGATCTCATTATGATTGGGATTCATCCCATTAAATATACACTTGATGATATACATAAGGTAAATGCCTACCAAGGTATCCTAAATAGGATTAGCCAAACATGGCAAAGTATCCTAAATAGGATTAGCTAAACACGGATACATATCAATACATCCTATATAGGAACATCTAAACTTGGAAGGATATCACTTAGGTAGGAAAGATGTTTAACAGGCTTCGATGTCCTCCTCAAAACATATGAATGATTTCTCATATTTTAAATGTTTTTGCATCTGACATATATGTTTTTTTATCTTATTTATATTGTTACATTTTTTTTTAAAAAAAATTCATCCATAATCTCATTGAAATAAATTTATGAAGCAATCAGTCTCATATTTGATCAATTTAGCCCTAAAATCCCTACACCTGTCCAAGCTTGGTGAAGCTAAAATCTAGTCAATGTTCTTGAGCATAAAAACCAATAACCTTTATTAGTAGGGGATTAGCTATTGCTTTCTATGGGTACACTATTAGAATGATTAGCATTCTTAAATAGGTTGTTATTGTATTATGAATTAGCACTCTTCTATCCAAGGCCTACATGACCAGTGACATCAAGTTCATCAACTTAAAGTGGATTTGAATTTACATAAGAAAGCAATGGATTAACATGTAGCATTTTTCTCATTTTTTTTAAAAATATAAAAAGAAAACAAAAGTTGTTGTGGGTAAGGAATTCCATGAGAGTTCTTAGACCACAAGAGTAGCATAGTTCAAAATACAAATTAAAAATGAAATTCTAACTAAAAGCAATTAGATGCAAAATTAAGAAGAAAAGAACTAGAAAATAATGAGAAGTTAGAAATACTAAAAGAGAAACTTTGGAACAAAGAACTAAAGTTATGAGATAACTAGAAGGCCTACACATTCTCTTCTTGTTGAACCTTCATCCTCATATCTGTGGTCATCATATAGTCTAAGTAGGAGATCCTGACCTCTTACTAGTAATTTCTCTTGAATTGCAACGTCACACCATGAGCTTTCAAATAGCCTTACACCATGCAATCTAGAATTAAGTGAAAACTCAAAAAAAAAACTTTATTGATATTTTCTATGATTCATTAATGGTAACTTGGTGGGGGCACCAGGATCCGACATAGATTATTGGGCCCTATCTGGTTTATTAATTAGAGTTTTGAGCCCTTGCTTATGTGTCAAATTTTATAATCAAGTATGATTGAGTCTTGTAATAAGTTGAGGCAAGATGCCCAAGTTGATTTGTCTCAACCCTAGTCCAGTTCAGTTGAGTTTCATTGAGTCCTGTACATTTATATTAGTTCAGTACTAGTCCAATTTTGTACAAGAGAAGAGGATACCCAGTTTTAAGCTCTACCAGGCTTCATCTAGGAGTTAGAGGCCCTCACATCAGCCATAATGGGCCTTTGCTTGCCGCCCCGATGTTTTGATGCCCAAGATACCAAGATTCCTTCAAGATGCCCAAAGAATATTCCAAGGACCAAGGCACCCCATGATTCCAGGAATAAACCAGGCACCCCAGCCCAAGAGTCTTTCAATCCTAGAAGTCCAGTAAGAGGAGGTGTCCTAGGCTTTTCCCCAAGCCCATATGAAGATTTCAAAACCAAGATATCCAGGGAATATTTTAGGCACCCAAGTCTAGGATTTCAAGCCCACTTGAAGGCCCATGCGCCCAAGCCCTTTGGAGGCCACCTAAGCCCAATGGAGGATGCCCCTTGCAGCCCTAAAGTCCAAGCCCAAGCCATCTTGGCATCCAAACCCAAAGAAAACTCTTTGATCATGTCAAATGAGGAGAGAAATCCAATTAGAACAAGGAGAACAAGTTTTAATTTCATTCAAAGTGTATACTCCTAATTCTATACCCCTTTGTAATCCCTCTCCCACTTTACTTTGTAATTCTATCCTAACAAGGAGAGGACATGGAAAAACTCTATAAATACCCCACCCCTCCCCCTCTTGTAAGTAACTCTTTTCATGAATGAAACCCTACTGAAATTTAGTTCAATTGTGTTCAATTATGTTCTTGTGATTAAGGTGTGTAAGTGCTATTAAGTGTGCCCTAGTTCTTCCAAGCCTTGACCAACCAAAGCATCAGCATTCAAACTCTAATCCATCCCAAGGAAGAGAGCTATAGCCATTCTTCAGCCTGAGTCTTCTTTCACCTCCAACTGCCAGCAACAGAAATCCTGATTCCTCTTTTCCGAAATCCTAGTTCTTCTTTTTTGATTTCTTATTTGTTCTCTTGCTAACCTCTGATGCTTGCAGGATCCCCAAGGTATTCACCTCAAAGGAGGAGGCCCTCTTTGCCTCCAGGACTGATCCCAGATAGCTGCTTGAATCAAGGAACTGAAGGCTTGTCTTCCAAGCGATAATCTTGATTGCTGTGTGACCCCGGCTTCGAGCAGATTTTCGAATCGATGCTTGGTAAAATCCTTCCCCCTCCTAACTTCTGATTTGTTGAAGGTATGCTATCCTAACTGGGGGTTTCTCAATCTTTGAGATCCTTTCTTTTATTATTTTGTATGAGTTCTTTTGCGAGTATGATGTTTCTTTTCATTACTAGTTTTCCTGCTCATCTTTACTTGATTTTGGGTCATTAGCCTGCAAATTAAAATTCTAAAGAAATTACAAAAAAAATTGGTTTCTATTTTCCTGCAATCATGATAGTCCTAGGATCATCTCACATCAGTTTGGTATCAGAGCTGTTTAGGATAGTTGCATCTTCATCAAAAACACCAAAAAAATTTTCATCTCTAATTTTCTACATCCTATCTTCTGCATTAGAGGTCTAGGTTTTGGTCTAGTTCATCACCTTAAAAATGTTATTTTTTACTAAAATTTTCATGACATGCTCCTTATTTAGTCCTGATAATTTTTATAATTTTTAGTTATTATTAAAAAAATTAAAAGGTTTTAAAATTTGGCATCTTAAAAACCCTAACCAAATTCCTGAGATTTCTGCACACAGTCTGAAAACCCTATGAGTTGCATCATCATCTGATTTTCTTTTTACATAAAATTTGGTAGGGATCATAATCATCATACATCCTCTGTTCTTTATTTTTTTTAGATTTTCTATGCATCAAAAATTATGTCAAATTCTGCATCAAACCAAACCCTAATTTTCTGATTCTGTGATTTCTGCACACTTGACTGAACCTAACCTAATCAACTGCCAAACCCCTCAAATCCCAAGCTCAATTTTGTTTGCTAACTTAATCAACTTAAACCTAACTTGCCATCTCATAAAAAGAGAAATTTTTTTTTTATTTTTTTGATTGTTGTTAGATTGCATCAGGACTATTAAATGTTTATCATCTTCTTAAACTAATCTTAAGGGCATTTCTTTATCTCAGATCAGGGCAGAAGGTCATTACTTGTCTTGGGCCCAAAACAACAACCATCATCAGAACCCAAGCCTTAATTAAAATTAATTAGACTTAATGTGCTCTAGAGAGCTAGGTGACACCAACAGGTCGGGTTCGGATTATATGGGTAAACTAGTGCACTCAATTCTCCAACTATTATTGAAAACTGGTGTCTAAGGCTGGGGGTCCAGAGTCAAATGACCTAAGTAGTGTTGTGTTTCTTTAATTGGGTCCCTGCGAAAGCAGGAGGGGCCTCCCACACTCCCACCCCCTACCTGGCCAGTGGAAGGATTAGTTGTTAAGTTCGGTGTAAGTTGAGTCGACCCATTCAAATTTGGCTCTAGGTCTAGCAAACCCTAGAATGTACTGATCCTTGCATGCTTGACTGTACCGTACCACTTTGAGTGATTGATTGCATGACCACTAGGTTAGGAACCAAATATCAACAATCTAAGCCCCAACCTAGCTCAGCCATGGAATCCAACTTTGAGATCTTCATGAAAGCCATGACTGAACGATTTGACCAGATGAACCAACTGAATGCCCAATCCACTACCCAATTAGCCACCCAGATTAACCAGTCCAATATCCAATCCCAAAATGAGTTTGCCCAGTTGACTGCCCAGATAAACCAAATAACCCAATCAAATGCCCAAGCAACCACTAGGCCAAACCATTTAACCAATAGGCTTAACCAAATAGAGGATCGATTATGTACCATAGAACGAACCCAAGAGTCCAACACTGAACCAGATCCTGATTCACCCTGTTCCACCTCTCATAACCCTAGGGGAGTCTAAAATCAAGATCAATTTATGGAACTCAACCCTAGGAGAACCCAGAACCAGGACCAATTTATGGAACCCAATCCTAGGAGAGTACAATACCAGGTACCACATCAGGAACCCAACCCTAGGAGAGTCCACTACCAGGAACCATATCAGGAACCTAACCTTAGGAGAGTTCAACATCAGGATCCATATCAGGAACCAAACTCTAGGAGAGTCCAAGACCTTGACCCTATCCAGAACCCAATCATCGCAGGCCCCACCATGATGTCTATGATAAAGATGAGAGGGCCATGAGAAGCATTAGGATAGAGGAACCCACCTTTGATGATAGTTTAGAACCAAAGGTCTATGTAGACTAGGTAGGAGACATGGAATATTATTTTGAATGGTATGACATGAGTGAGGAGATGAAGTACAATTTTGCAAAGATGAGGTTGATTCATCTGGCTAGGCTACATTGGGCTAACCTTGAACGTACTAGGAGACAACAAGAACATCCTCCCATAATCACCTGGCAAGACATGAAATTGAAACTTAAGGAGAAGTATCTTCCTGAATCCTACAACCAGAAACTCCTAGACCAATGGAATAAGCTATGTCAAGGGAATAGGTCTGTATTAGAGTACATCTCCCAGTTTGATGATTTCACAGTTAGGTGCAATGAACCCGTGTCTCTAGCTCAAACCTTGTCTAGGTTCAGAATTGGATTATGTGAAGACATTCAAAGAGAGCTATACATGAGGGAGGTCACCGATTTGGATCAAGCATACCAGAGAGCTAGACATTATGAACAATTCCAAAGGGGACCTACGTATCAACGATCTGAACATATTAGGACCAATACCTCATTCCCAAAACCAAACCCAAACTAGGTATACCAAGGTCGACCAAACCCTAATCCCAACCTAGTCAGATTTAACTCCAACCTAGTTAGGTCAAACCCTAATCCTGTCCGACCCTATCCTAATGCAATTAGATCCAATCCTAGCCCAGCCCATCCCAACCCTAACCCGAGTCTGAGTTAGTCCAATTCAAGTAATTTTGCACCAGTTAAAATCGATAAAGGTAAGGTACCAACATTTCAAAAAGCCCCAAGTCCCAGCCCTAATACCTGTTTTAGATGCAACAAGGTAGGTCACTATGCTAGCCAGTGTCCCACCAGATCGTTACACATAGGGGAGCTTGAGAAAGAAGAGCCTGAACCCAATGTTGAAGAAGAAGAAGAAGTTTATGAAGCTGAGGCAGACTTGATTGAGGCATATGAAGGAGATGAGGAGGAATTTGATTAGTCTGACCTAGTAGGGGTAGTTAGATACATCCTGACCCAAACCCAAACTAAGGAAGATTGGCATAGGACTAGTATCCTACAAACCTTTATAAAAATTGGGGATAAGGTATGCAAGATTATAATAGATAGTGGGAGTTATGTCAAAGCTATTGCTGTTGATATAGCTAGATCTTTAGGATTGATCCCAGTTTCCCATCCTAGCCCCTATAAAGTCTCATGGATAGACTCCACATCCATTCCAATCAAGTCTAGGTGCCAAATCTTGATTAAACTACAATCATACGAAGAAAAGATTTGGTGTGATATCCTTCCCATGAGAGCTAGTAGCATCATCTTATATCGACCATGGCTTTACGATCACGATACAGCCCGATCTGGTCGAACTAATACCTGTACTTTTAGTCATCATGGGAAGAAATTTATGATTCACCTGATTCAACCCAGAGAACCGATTAGGAGAAATTCTAGTATCCTTAAGGAGAAGAAATCAGGAATTAATCTACTTAAGGCTAAGGAATTAGAGAAACAAACTTCTAAACCCATTGAGGAACCAAAGGAAAATGATCCTGAACCCACTATAGTAATTGAAGAACAAGTGACTGAGCCAGGATCGAACATTATAGATGAAATTGAGGGTTCACAAGAGTTGTTCATAGAGAAAATCTAGGAACAAGTCCCTAAAGAACAACCCCAGGAAGTTGATGTGGATAGTGAAATAATATATGGTTTTGAGTCCAACAAATCCGTAGACCTACTTCATCTATCTACACCTGCACTAACCTCTACACAACATTTGCATCAGGAAAATAGTCTAAAGATGAACATAAGTAATGCACCCTATAAAAACTTGGCTAATTCCCAAAAAAAAGCTAAAAAACTTTTTGCAGGAGATTATGTGATGATCAGGCTTAGGCCTGAGTAGTTCCTTCCAGGGATCGTAAAGAATTTTCATGCTCGTAAAGCTGGACCATTCAAAATAATAGAGAGAGTTGGATCCGATGCCTATGTGCTTAATTTGCCACCCGAATTAGGTATTCGTTCCACCTTCAGTACTTCAGACCTTATGAAGTTTCGGGAGCCAGCAACGATACCTAGCGAGCTCTTTGAACCTCTCCCTTCCATTGAGAGAGAACCCACCCCAGAGAGTCCACTTACAATCTGGCCTATTAGGGAGGAAAAAACTGAGTGCATCTTGGATGATTGAGCCATCAATACCCAGACAAACGATTATCCATGGTATTCGATTCGATGGCAAGGTTAGCCAGATTTCGAGGACTCGTAGACCACCCATGAGGATTTGCAGAACCTCAACCCAGACCTTCCTGAGCCATATTAGAGCCACATTGACCTAAACTCGACGGGGTCGAGTCCCTCCTGCCCTGGGAGAATTGGTGGGGGCACCAGGATCTGATACAGATTACTAGGCCTTATCTGGTTTACTGATTAGGATTTTGAGCCCTTGTCTATGTGTCAAATTTTGTAATCAAGTAAGATCAAGTCTTGTAATAAGTTGAGGCAAGATACCCAAGTTGGTTTGTCTCAACCCTAGTCCAGTTCAGTTGAGTCCCATTGAGTTTTGTACATTTGTATTAGTCCGGTACCAGTCCATTTTTGTACAAGAGAAAAGGATACCCAATTTTGAAATTCTACCAGGCTTCATCCAGGAGATAGAGGCCCTCACATCAGCCATAATGGGCCTTTGCTTGCCGCCCCAGATGTTTTGATGCCCCAGATGCCAAGATTCCTTCCAGATGCCTAGAGAATATTTCAAGGACCAAGGCACCCCATGATTCCAGGAATATGCCAGGTGCCCCAGCCCAAGAGTCTCTCAAGCCCAGAAGTCCAGTAAGAGGAGGTGTCCTAGGCTTTTCCCCAAGCCCATATGAAGATTTCAAGAACCAAGATACCTAAGGAATATTCTAGGCACCCCAGCCTAGGGTTTCAAGCCCACCGGGAGGCCCATGCACCCAAGCCCTTTGGAGGCCACCCAAGCCCAATGGAGGATGCCCCTTGCTGCCCTAAAGTCCAAACCCAAGCCATCTTGGCATCCAAGCCCAAAGAAAGCTCTTTGACCAAGTCAAATGAGGAAAAAAAATGAATTAGAACAAGGAGAACAAGTTTTAATTTCATTCAAAGTGTATACTCCTAATTCTAAACCCCTTTGTAATCCCTCTCCCTGAAAGGATTATGCCCTAAAGGCCAATCAAAATTTTGTATTTTGATGGGATTTTCTTTTGTATCCCAAACCAATGTATTGACATTATCAATTAATAAAGGCATTTTATTTTCATCATACGCTGTGACTTATTAATTTTATTAAGATATGATGAACCCCATAAATTTGGGCTATGGTTCTAGGGTTATGATGAGATCATACCAGTGAGTCCTAAAGCCTTAAAACCCTAATCTAGAATATTCCTGGTCGATGGGATATTGAGTAGGGGATCAATGTTTCCGGTAAGACCAGCACATCATATGTATGCTTGGTGAAGAGGGTGACTGATCTCACAATCACTTGTGTTTGACACTAATACTAGGATGTGGGTGCTCATTAGAGAATGAGTTCACTGAATGGATCTAGCTTGAGAACATCTAATGGAACCTTATTTGCTTGTCAATAGATAGTTCTCATAGTGGGAGTAGTGCATGTGGTCCTTTGACCTGAGACTGCCATGGTACCTTGTATGCATGAATCCATACTTTGGTTCATACTCAATCATGACACTGAGTCATGCATGGGATGATACTGGGTATGGTGGATTGCATATGGAGGTTGTGAGTAGGTCAAAAAGGAATCGATCAACCCTAGTAAGAGGGAAGTGCATCCAGATGATTTCAATCAAATGAAGATTCAACAAATCTTTGATCAAAGTATGAACATTAGAAATAGTTTCTAATGGTTCATCATTAATGAATCATCATTATCAGATTGAGCAAGGAATGAATATGAAATTGGATTTGATAAGTTTCCATATCTATAGTCATATTCAGGGTGCAAGTAGATTGAAGGACTGAATTGCCCGGTAACTCATCATCGAAGGGTATTTTAGTAAATCCACCAAAATTTCTCATCTTCCGGGTAGGCATGACATGTTGCTAGACGTCAATCTTGTCTTGTAGGTCTTCATGAACCAATTGATTTGGTTTCATGAGTCAATTCGATGTGTGATTCGAATTGGATAATTAGGTGAGCCAATTTGACCTAATTAGGTCAATCGGGTTTGATCGGATCGAATCGGCTCAAACCTAAACCTACTACTGGCTAGATGTGGAACCCAATGGGTCACACATAATATAGACTTGGCCAAGAAAGTCATTCATGATTTAATTAGGCTCATAGGATCCTAATTTGTTAGCCGGATTACATACTAGCATATGTAGGCTGACCAAATTCCTAACCTAATTGGATTGGGCCTGGTTGCTTGCTAATTGGGCTAACATAATTATGGGAAACCTAAATTAGGTTGAGTCCTAAGTGGGGCTAGCCTAATCAAAGCTAAATCTGATTTTAATTTGGATTTAAGGGCATTTTAGGCGCTATACATGAAGAGTCCCAATGGCATGGGACTCTTGGTACCTAAATGATACCTTAACTTCAAAAGGGCACAGAATGAGCTATAGATCTCTGATTTGAATATAATTTATATGGTCAAAAAGAAAATTTTTTGCTATTTCTAATGACACCCATATCGCCTATGTTTTGACTGGTCAACATTCTTTGAAATTTGCATGGAAGAAGGATGGCATGTGCGATGCATGAAGAGTCGCAACTCTTCATGTGGTGCGCAGTTCTGATGGAGAGTTCTTCTGCTATCAGGACTCTTCATAATCTTCAATGTTTAAAGATTGAACAGGCACCTCTTGGCTTCCTAGGGACCGGTAATTGACATGTAGCAAGTGAGAATTCGTCCAGATAAAAGAAAGGATGTGAATAAGGCCTTCGGTACATGAATGGGCTTATTAGATATGATTTTTCAAGCTAGATAACTTCTCTTCGATCTTGAAAAATCAAGAGTAGTTTAGGAGAGTGTCTTTAGTGCCCTACAGTAGGACAGGGTGTCCTACAGTGGTCAATAGACCAAAGGCTGACGAAAGAGTTCCACTTCTCCAAGCAACTTGAAGAAGGAGTTCTTCCTTGGTCTGAGTTTTGTGTGGATCACCGTTGGAGGGCGAACGTTTGGGCGCCTGGTGGAGAAGAAGGCTGAATTAGGGTTTTCTTCATCGGATTGGATACTAGCGGTTCAGGTTGGTGCCTAAACTCTAGTTTATATTATATATGCATGTTTGTATGTTTTAATTCCTAGTAAGGAGGTCTTGGGTTAAGGGTTTGGTAGTGGTTTCATAATAAATTTTTGAAATCCACGCTTCCGCCCTGGTCACCAAAATCCTTACAGTGGTATCAGAGCCACCTTATTAGGGCTAAATCATACAAAATTTGAAGTTGCCCAATTTTGTAGGACTCTTGAGGTTGTCCATTTTGGTAGGACTACAAAATTTGAAGTTGCCTAATTTTGTAGGACTCTTGAGGTTGCCCATTTTTGTAGGACTCTACAAAATTTGAAGTTTTCCAATTTTGTAGGACTCTTGAGGTTGCCCATTTTGGTAGGACTCTACAAAATTTAACGTTGCCCAATTTTGTAGGACTCTTGAGGTTGCCCATTTTTGTAGGACTCTACAAAATTTGAAGTTGCCAAATTTTGTAGGACTCTACAAAAGTTTAAAGTTACATATGATTGATATGTTTATGCATATATGTATGTCACTAGTTAGGGTTTTCACTTAAACCTTAACCGATATAGAGATATGTTTAGCTTTCTAGTCATCATACCGAAATAAGGTTGCCTTGGCATAATGGTGGATCCATTATGTGGTAGATGTTTGTCCTAGTATGATGACACACTTGGCACATTATAAAATGATATATGATGCATGGTTGATGAATGGTAATATTAGAATGTGCTTCTATTTGAATTGCCCTCTTTTAAAATTATTTTAAGTTGTAGTGTCATATACCAAAAGCAAAATAATCAAGATGATTAGTTGATCTTTCGGTGTCCAGGAAAAGTGGTTCATGATCGATAAAGAGGACGTGGTTTTTAATTGGTTCCGTTGACTGACCTGGTCAATTTTTATTGGTGTCTAGGAAAGCAACGGGGGGACTTCCACTACTCTCCCACTTACCTGGCCGCTAAGATTAACTTAATTCTTGATTGATATGCTTAGTGTAATTTTCACTACATTAGGCCTTCCTTCATGCTAGGTCATTATTATGTTATGATCTGTATTAGGTTTGTTGTGTACACACAAGGCCTATTATGATAACTAACACAATTTTAGCCTGGTGCATTTGATGCTTATGGCATGATTTAATATAATACTTTGTTGTGAACACACAAACGTATTATTATTACAATCATGACTATAAAGGAATGAAGGATCTTACTTAACTAAAAATATTATAGTTTGTTGTGCACACACAAGGCCATTAATATTTTAGAGGCCAGGTTTTGTTGAGAATTGTATGAGATACAATTGGAAAGAGTTTTCCTACCTTTGAACTTATAAAAGATTTGTTGTGTACACACAAGGTCTTTTATAAGGAATTAGGATCTCAACCCCGCTAAGAAAACCAATTAGGGTTTCTCAATCATCATATAGAGGGTTATGATGCTTGATAAAATAGTGGAAGACATAATTAAGTTAAAGTCCTAATTTAATTATGTTTTGTTAACATTGGTTATTTGCTTATGTTATGTTCTTTGTTAATGTAGATTAAATGGCCTCTTCACTCTCACTCTGTAGTATACTTGATGCCAATAAATTGACTGGACCGAACTATGTTGACTGGTTGAGAAACCTAAAGATAGTACTCAGCCAGGAAAAACTTTCTTACATTCTTGATACCCCTACCTTGGAACCTTTAGAGGAAGATGCCTCGCAAGAGGAAAAGACAACATACAAGATGTGGCAAAATGACTCACTCACTGTCAAATGCATCATGCTTGCCTCTATGACCAATAAGTTGCAGAGGCAACATGATAGCATGGACACTAACTCCATACTGCTCAATCTAAAAGAGCTATATGGAGAACATAGTCGAACTGTTAGATATGAGATATCTAAGCAGTTGTTCTATGCGAGAATGACAGAAGGTACATCCATACAAGACCACGTACTGATGGTTATTGACCTGATCACTCGATTAGGTCAATTGGGTTTTGTTATGGATGGAGAGTTGAATCAGGATTTGATCCTGCAGTCACTTCCGGAGTCATTTTCACAGTTTTTTCTTAATTATCATATGAACAAACTTAACACTTCCTTGCCTGAGCTGTTAAAAATGTTAAAAATAGCAGAGAGCCATTTAAAGAAAAATAAGGCTTCACTTCTTCTTGTGGTGGGATCAACAAGAAGAAGTCAGGCAAAAAGGGTTCCAAGAGGAGATTGAACCCAAAAAGGGGCATCCAGAAGAAGAAAGGAAAGAAGGCCTCCGGATAGATGACCTGCTTTCACCGTGGCAAGCCGGGTCATTGGAAGAGGAACTGCAAGGCTTACCTTACGGGTGTGAAGCCTGGTGCATCGGATGCACCAAAAGGTATGAAAGAAGTTCATACTATTTTGTCATTGGATTCTTCCATTTCAAATACTTGGGTATTGGATACCGTCTATGGTCATAATATCTGCAAATCATTGCAGGGGCTACAGAGGCTTAGAGTATTGAAGGAAGGAGACTTCGAGCTCTATGGTGCTGGAGGAGAGTCCATCCAAGCAGAAGCCGTAGGGACTTATATCTTGAAGTTACCTTCGAAGAAGATTTTAGAGCTGAGAGATTGTTACTATATACCTAAGGTCATTAGAAATATCATTTATGTACCCTTGTTACTTAGACAAGGTTATACTATGAATGTGATGAGCAATGGTTGCTCAATTAGCTTTTCTAATGAAATTATATGTTGTGGCGTATTTTGCAATGGTCTTTTAACTCTATCCACTAATGACAATATATTTCATGTAAGTAACAAACGAAAGAGAGATGATGTAAACAATACTTTACTCTGGCACTGTCGGCTTGGACATATTAGTGAGACTAGGATTAGCAAGTTGTACAAGAAAAATTTTCTTAATCCTTATGATTATGAATCATTAGGAACTTGTGAATCATGTCTCATGGGTAAAATGGCCAAGACTCCATTTAGTGGACATAGAGAAAGGATAACCGAGTTATTAGGACTCATATATACAGATGCATGTGGGCCTATGACAACTAAGGCCAAGGATGGATACTCTTATTTCATCACGTTTACTGATGATTTTTTAAGGTACGGATTTGTTTATCTTATGAAACATAAGTCCAAAGCCTTTGATAAATTTTTAGAGTATCAAAGTATGGTAGAGAAACAAACGGGGAAAAGTATTAAAATCCTTTGATCAGATCGATGAGGTGAATACTTATCCACCGAGTTTCTCGATCACCTTAAAGAAAAGGGGATTATCTCTGAATGGACCCCTCCTTACACACCACAATTAAATGGTGTTGCTGAAAGGAGGAACCATACCTTATTAGATATGGTACGGTCCATGATGTGCTTCACAGAGTTACCAGTTTCCTTCTAGGGATATGCCTTGGAAACCGCGGCTAATATTTTAAATAGAGTACCATCTAAATCTGTCTCTAGCACTCCATATGAGATATGGAGGGGTAAGAAACCCAATCTTAAGTATCTTAAGATATGGGGATGTCCAGCCTATGTCAAAAGAAATTTTGGACATAAGCTAGATGCTAGAGCAGATAAGTGTCTATTTGTAGGATATCCTAAAGATAGTATAGGATATCTGTTCTACCACCCTACTGAACAAAAAGTTTTTGTCAGTAGGCATGCCACTTTTCTGGCGAAAGAGCTCATCCTACAAAAGGGCAGTGGGAGAAATATTGAACTTGAAGAAGATCAACAAATAGATACATCTCAACCAAATGATAACATAGTTAGTATGGAACCAGAACAAACCACTCCTATCCGTAGGTCTGATAGGGTGCGTCATGCACCTGAGAGGTATGGATTTATTATTAAAAATAATGAAGCCCAGATCATTGAAAATGATGAGCCTCTTACCTATACGGATGCTGTCATGAGTAGGGACTCAGACAGATGGCTGGAAGCCACGAGATCCGAAATGGACTCCATGTATGTCAACCAAGTGTGGACTTTGGTTGATGCACCAGAGGGTGTTAACCCTATTGGATGCAAATGGGTCTATAAGAAAAAGATTGGGGTAGATGGCCAAGTCGAAACTTATAAAGCCAGATTAGTGGCTAAGGGTTTCAGACAAAAACAGGGAATAGATTATGATGAAACATTTTCTCCTGTTGCCATGCTCAAATCTATTCGGATCATGCTTGCTATAGCAGCATATCATGATTATGAAATTTGGATGATGGATGTGAAAACCACATTCCTTAATGGTTTCCTTGAGGAAGAGGTCTATATGTCATAGCCAGAAGGTTTTGTCTTGGAGACTAAACCTAATCAGGTATGTAGGCTGAAGAAATCTATTTATGGATTAAAGCAAGCATCCAGGAGTTGGAACATCCGATTTGATAAGACAGTCAAAGAGTTTGACTTTATCAAAAATGAGGATGAACCTTGTGTGTACAAGAAGACTAGTGGGAGTGCCATAGTTTTCTTGGTTTTGTATGTGGATGACATACTCCTCATTGGGAATGATATCCCAATGTTACAATCAGTCAAGGTGTGGTTATCTAAATAGTTTTCCATGAAAGACTTGGGAGAAGAATCCTATATACCGGGTATCAAGATCTATAGAGATAGATCTAGGAGGATGCTAGGCTTATCCCAGTCTAGGTACATTGACCAAGTGCTAAAGTGATTTAGCATGGAGGGAAGTAAAAGTGGTTACTTGCCCATTGGTCATGGCATACATCTTTCTAAGAAGATGTCTCCTAAGACACCTGAAGAAAGAAATAGAATGAGTTCTATACCTTATGCTTCGGCTGTAGGATCTATAATGTATGCTATGTTATGTACCAGGCCTGATGTGGTATATACCTTAGGTATAGCCAGTAGATTTTAGGCTGATCCAGGAGAGGATCACTGGAAGACTGTGAAAAATATTCTTAAGTACTTGAGAAGGACTAAGGATATTTTTCTGATATACGGAGGATCTGATCTTCAACTGGAAGCTTATTCAGATTCTAGTTTTCAATCGGATCAAGATGATAGCAAATCTATTTCAGGATATGTTTTTACCCTGAATGGAGGAGCTGTATGCTGGAAGAGTTCTAAACAGCAGACTGTAGCTGACTCAACAACTGAGGCAGAATACATTGCTGTTAGTGAAGCTACCAAGGAAGCTATATGGATGAAGAAGTTCATCTCAGTGTTGGGCGTTGTTCCAGAGATTGAAGGTCCAGTACCACTTTACTGTGATAATACTGGAGCCGTCGCTCAAGCTAAGGAACCTAAAGCTCATCACAAATCAAAGCACATTCTAAGACGCTTCCATCTCATTCGAGAGATTGTTGAAAGACAAGAAGTCTGCATTAAAAGAGTAGAAATGAAGAACAACATAGCAGACCTGTTCACTAAGGCTCTACCACAATTGGAGTTTGATCACCACCTCGATTGTATGGGGTTAAAATTTAAAGGCGATTGGCTTTAGTGCAAGTAGGAGATTGAAAGGATTATGCCCTAAAGGCCAATCGAATTGTTGTATTTTGATGGGATTTTCTTTTGTATCCCAAACTAGTGTATTGACATTATCAATTAATAAAGGCATTTTATTTTCATCATACGCTGTGACTTATTAATTTTATTAAGATATGATAAACCCCATAGATTAGGGCTATGGTTCTAGGGTTATGATGAGATCATACCAGTGAGACCTAAAGCCTTAAAACCCTAATCTAGAATATTCCTGGTCGATGGGATATTGAGTAGGGGATCAATGTTTCCAGTAAGACCAGCACATCCTACGTATGCTTGGTGAAGAGGGTGACTGATCTCACAGTCACTTGTGTTTGACACTAATACTAGGATGTGGGTGCTCATTAGAGAATGAGTTCACTGAATGGATCCAGCTTGAGAATATCTAATGGAACCTTATCTGTTTGTCAATAGATAGTTCTCATAGTGGGAGTAGTGCATGTGGTCCTTTGACTTGAGACTGCCATGGTATCTTGTATACATGAATCCATACTTTGGTTCACACTCAATCATGATACTGAGTCATGCATGGGATGATACTGGGTATGGTGGATTGTATATGGAGGTTGTAAGTAGGTCAAAAAGGAATCGATCAATCCTAGTAAGAGGGAAGCGCATCCAGATGATTTCAATGAAATGAAGATTCGGGAAATCTTTGATCAAAGTATGAACATTAGAAATAGTTTCTAATGGTTCATTAATGAATCATCATTATCAGATTGAGCAAGGAATGAATATGAAATTGGATTTGACAAGTATCCATATCCATAGTCATATTCAGGATGCAAGTAGATCGAAGGACTGAATTGCCTGGTAACTCACCACTAAAGGGTATTTTGGTAAATCCACCAAAATTTCTCATCTTCCGGGTAGGCATGACATGTTGCTAGACGTCAATCTTGTCTTGTAGGTCTTCATGAACCAATTGATTTGGTTTCATGAGTCAATTCGATGTGTGATTCGAATTGGACAATTAGGTGAGCCAATTTGACCTAATTAGGTCAATCGGGTTCGATCGGATCAAATCGGCTCAAACCTAAACCTACTGCTGGCTAGATGTGAAACGCAATGGGTCACACACAATAGAGACTTGGCCAAGGAAGTCATTCATGATTTAATTAGGGTCATAGGATCCTGATTGGTTAGCCGGATTACATACTAGCATATGTAGGCTAACCAAATTCTTAACCCAATTGGATTGGGTCCGGTTGCTTGCTAATTGGGCTAACTTAATTATGGAAAACCTAAATTTGGTTAAGTCCTAAGTGGGGCTAGCCTAATCAGAGCTAAATCTGATTTTAATTTGGATTTAATGGCATTTTAGGTGCCATACATGAAGAGTCCCAATGTCATGGGACTCTTGGTACCTAAATGATACCTTAACTTCAAAAGGGCACAGAATGAGCTATAGATCTCTGATTTGAATATAATTTATATGGTTAGAAAGGAAATTTTATGCTCTTTCCAATGACACCCATATTTCCTATATTTTGACTGGTCAACATTTTTTGAAATTTTTGTGGAAGAAGGATGGCGCGTGCGATACATGAAGAGTCGCAACTCTTCATGTGGCGCGCGGTTCTAATGGAGAGTCCTTCTGCTATCAGGACTCTTCATAATCTTTAATATTTGGAGATTGAAGAGGTGCCTCTTGGCTTCCTAGGAACCGGTAATTGACTTATGGCAAGTGAGAATTCATCCAGATAAAAGAAGGGATGTGAATAAGGCCTTCGGTGCATGAATGGGCTTGTTAGATATGATTTTTCAAGCCAGATAACTTCTCTTCGGTCTTGAAAAATCATATCTGATAAGTTGATGGGGGGACATATCACACGCCCCTCTTGTATCTATAAATGGGGATGGTGAAATGAGTCTGATAATAAGAATTCCACTGAAGTATTATTCTGAGTGTCTCTCTCTCCCTCCTTCTTTCTTTAAGACAAGACTTGTCTTGTTAAGACAAGGTTTTTTCTACTAGGACAAGGCTTTGTTTTAGGACATAAGCCTAAGGGGTCCTAGGAGAGGGTTGTCCTAAAACCAAGAGTGGTTTAGGAGAGTGTCTTTAGTGCCCTACAGTAGGACAGGGTGTCCTATAGTGGCCAATAGACCAAAGGTTGCCGAAAGAGTTCCACTTCTTCAAGCAATTTGAAGGAGTTCTTCCTTGGTCCGAGTTTCATGTGGATCACCGTTGGAGGGCAAACATTTGGGCGCCTGGTGGAGAAGAAGGCTGAATCAGGGTTTTCTTCATCAGATTGGATACTAGCGATTCAGGTTGGTGCCTAAACTCTAGTTTATATTATATATGCATGTTTGTATGTTTTAATTCCTAGTAAGGAGGTCTTGGGTTAAGGGTTTGGTAGTGGTTTCATAATAAATTTTTGAAATCCATGCTTCCGCCCTGGTCACCAAAACCCTTACACTCCCACTCTACTTTGTAATTCTATCATAATAAGGAGAGGACATGGGAAAACTCTATAAATACCCCACCCCTCCCCCTCTTGTAAGTAACTCTTTTCATGAATGAAATCCTGCTGAAATTTAGTTCAATTGTGTTCTTGTGATTGAGGTGTGTGAGTGCTACTAAGTGTGCCCTAATTCTTCCAAGCCTTGACTGACCAAAGCATCAGCATTCAAACCCTAATCCATCCCAAGGAAGAGAGCCCTAGCCATTCTTCAGCCTGAGTCTTCTTCCATCTCCAATTGCTAGTAATAGAAATCCCGATTCCTCTTTTTCTAAACCTAGTTCTTCTTTTTGATTTATTATTTGTTCTCTTGCTAACCTCTGACGCTTGCAGGATCCCCGAGGAACTCATCTCCAAGGAGGAGGCCCTCTTTGCCTCCAGGATCGATCCTAGATAGTTTCCTGAATCGAGGAATTGAAGGCTTATCTTCCAGGCGACAATCCCGAGTGCTGTGTGATCCCGGCTTCGAGCAAGTTTTTGAATCGATGCTTGGTAAAATCCTTTCTCCTCCTAACTTCTAATTTTTTGAAGGTACGATATCCTAACCGGGGATTTCTCAATATCCGAGATCCTTTCTTTTATTATTTTGCATGAGTTCTTTTGTGGGTATGATGTTTCTTTTTATTACTAGTTTTCCTGCTCATCTTTACTTGATTTCGGGTCATTATCCTGCAAATTAAAATTCTAAAAAAATTACAAAAAAAAATAGTTTCTATTTTCCTGCAATCATGGTAGTCCTAGGATCATCCCGCATCATAACTAAGTAGCGTTGGCTATGTTTTGTGTGCAATTGGTTACAAACTTAGGTAAAGGAGGAGGGTTGGGATAGGTTGACAGCTAGCATAAAGTTATATATATCTTATGAGCATGAATCCATATAAAGAATTCACTAGAATATTTCCTATTTGTAACTCATTGCATCAGATGCTAGATATAGTGGAAGGCAAGCAAGGGTCAGCAATGGTGTTTGCTAGAAGTGAAGCACCATATTAGCACCCAGATGTGGCAGGAAGTAGACAAGGATTCTCATAATATCTAATGGACATATGTGGATAAAGAAGCTTTAGTATGCAAAAATAAAATATATGTAACAACTTTGAGTATTGGATTATTGATAAAGAAATTGATGGAACTAATAGATACAATAACTATGAGGAGTTAACATGGTTTGCCTTTTGCCTCAAAGATATTGAGTGATAGGAGAAAAGTAAAGAAAGTTGGTAAGATGGGCTATTGGTTTTGGTATACTAGGAAAGATAGAAGTAAAAATAAAGAATTATTATAGATAAGAGTTTTAAAAAATGAGGTTGTACAATATTAAGAGAGTTAGAGATAACATAATCTTGATAAAATTAGTGGTACGAAGGAATCTATTAATATCATTAATGGTTACACTCCTAAAGTAGGACTAGATGATGCTACAAGATAATGTTTTTGGGAGGATATAGATGGACTAATTCAAGAGACTTCTAGTTGAAATATATATATATATTAGAGAAAGTTCCAATAGGGAATTGAAAAAAATATTATATAGATTTTGAAAATATACAATAGATAAAGAAATTAGTTTTAAAAGTGGGTATGATACTAATTAAATGGATTTTTTTCTTACTAGAATGTTTGATTGAGTTTTGCATGAAGATTATAAAGTTATATCATGTGAGAGTCTAACCATGACATATATTGGCAGTTTGGGATACGCCTATTAGAAAATAAAAAGAAAATAAGTAAAGAAAATAAGAAGTCAAAGACTAGATTGTGAAATTTGCAAGAGAGAAGTAAATGGTTTTCAAGACTAGAATGTTGAAGGAAGAAAAATAGAGTTTAGAAAAATTAATACCATGCAAGAAGAGAAGGCTAACAATGTTGAGTAAGTGATTACAAAGATATCATGAGAATTAAAGAGAATGAGGCCATATGGTATGGAAACTTGATGGTGCAATGTGTTATTGAGGTTTCCAGGCATGCATGCACTATAGTGAAATAGGTCTTTATCGATGCTTTTTTTGACCTTTTTCGATGCTTTTAAGCATCGCCAAGCAAGCTCCCGATGCTTTTGAAAGCATTGCTAAAGCGTCGGCTATGTCAACGTGGGGACGTAACCTGCCGACGCTTTTTAAAAGCATCGGCATTTAAAGCATCGCTAAATTTTTATTTCCTGAAGCTTTAAGGCATCGCTAGGTTTTAAGTCTTGCGATGCTTTAAAGCATCGACAGTTAGCGATGCTTTGAAACGTCGCTAAGTTTTAAGTCTAGCGACGCTTTAAAGTGTCGCCAGGTCCAAACCTAGCGATGATTTAAAGCATCGCTAGACTTAAAACCTTGCAATGCTTTAAAGCATTGCTAAACTTAAAACCTAGCGACGCTTTAAAGCGTCGCCAGTTCCAAACCTAGCAACACTTTAAAGCATCGCCAGGTCCAAACCTAGCAATGCTTTAAAGCATCGACAGATTTATTTATTTTTTTTAAAAATTAAATAGCTACCTATATACATGAAATACATACAATACAACCTGTATACATTATCAAAATGAAAACATTCAAACCTGTATCACATCCAACATATATAAATAAATGAAAACATTCAAACCTGTATCACACCCAAGATACACAAACACAAACACAAACCAATCATAAAGAGATTTTTTTTATATATATAAAAGTATCAATCCAAGTTCAAATAAACAAAAAAACATACAAAAATAATAAAAAAAATAGCTGGCATCACTAATCTACGGGAGGCTGGTCGTCATCAGGTTTGCGACTCACAGATGCACCAGGAACCTACAAGATATACATTAGGAATTATGATACATACATTATATATATTCTAAATTATTAGATACATACAAAATTAATAAATAATTACTTACCTGAGATGACATGAATATATGCAGCACAAATGTATATGCTCTAGCTGAGACCTAATGGTCTGCATCTTTGCTCTGTCTGCATCACGTGTCTATCGGAGCTCTGCTATCTCCTCATGGAGCTGACGAACATGTGACTGATCATGACTCTCTCTAGTATCCCAAGTATATCTACACACCTCAGATAACTGAGTAGGGGTAACTCCAATCCCATAACCCCTTAGTCGTCTAGGATGCTCTGGTCCCATCAACTCCGAGAATACCTCGGCCTCGATGCGATTGCTCTAAGTAGATGATGAACCTTCGCTAGCACGCTCGGAGATCATAGAGGTAGCCATATTCTATATTTTATAAAAAACATATATATCAATACTTAATAAAAATAAAAATATAAATCATGATATAATATAAATAAAAAAAAATATATATATCTCTAGACTCCTCCCGAACAAAACTGCCATCCTGGTGAACGTGAGTCATCCGATAGAAATCCACCTCACCAGGCTCCCTCCCCTGCTGATTAGCCTATATAAAGAATAAATATTACAAAAAAATCTAAAATAACACATCTTATACCCTCGTACCATGATACATGGTGCATGCACGATACATGATGTTAAAACTATTAGTGTACTAAAAGTATTATAGGATGAGAAACATACAAACTCATGCCTGAGCCATGCATAACTCTTGGATCCCACTATGTGAGGAACAGATTGAGCTGCTCGTGCAACTCTACCAATATCAGAATATGTCTATAAAATAAAATTAAAACTATGCTATATATTGTATAAATATAATTATGACGAGTGAATATTAATAAATTTTGAAGTGTTTCATGATGCTACACAACCTGTGCCCTCTCGGAGAACTAATAGTGCACCAGCTCCATCCACTGATGAGGGTGACATCAGGAGGACAGGTAGCTACAACCTGCTCCTCTGTCCTACCCTCTTGCTTGTAGTCTCTCTTCAACTTCATCCTATATTCTTTTTACTTGCGATTGAGAGACTTAAGCATAAAATCAGAAGAATCTGAAGGAATAACGAACTTGCTCTACAATTTAAATAAACAATAAAATAAGTATTAAATGAAATAAGCAATTTAATTGTTTAAAACCTAAGATATAAAATAATATATCAATTTTTTTATCTGTAAAATTCGTAGCATCTCTATTTTATATGCAAGAAGCATATCGTTCCACTTTGAATAATTCAGGGGACATAGCTGACCCCGGCATGCTACTGTCCCCAAAAAACTAGTGAACAAGCTAGCAGCTTTTTTAATAGGCTGCCCTAGCTTGTTGCACTCTATGACTATTCCTCTCACCCTCAGTTAACTACCATACATCACGGACTAGTGTGGGTCCTTGACTCCACCTAAGTCTCCTGGATCCATCTACAAAAAAAATATAGAAAGTTATATATCAAAACTATTGCATATGTATGAATTGAAATGGGATGAAATTATTAAATTACCCTGTATCTGTATGTCATCGACGATAGGCTTGTCATCAGAATGATCCATAGGAGGATCGTAATGTGCGGACTCGGAGGGAATGGCATCGTCATGAGGTGGAGAGGTACTAGCATCGGCCGGATGTGCAGAAATAGAGGGACTGGCATCTGACCGATGTGAAGATGATCGATTGCCCATGGGCTACTGTGCTGAAGAAGTACCGCCTAAGTCTGGTAAAACTAAAACTATACATCTAATAATCGCTTTCTTCGAGGCATGGTGTACCTAAGATGCATTATTTTAAAACAAGTCAGTCAACATTATAATCAAATTATAATAGAAATGAATTACAATTTAAAAGATAACATAATCATTCATGCAAAAATGTAAACCATCTTATAAACTACTTGTCATAATCAACCAGTTGTACCTTCTTCAGAATCCAACCTAACCAAAATGGTTGTATCATTTATATGATCATCCGGTACAATATTATAAGGCATACACTGAGTGTATGTATCATCATCATCTTCTTCCACTCTTTTTTCCATGTCATACAAGTCTCTGGATTTTGTCTTAATAACAGTAGCCCATTCTCTATCTTTCGAGTCTTGTATATAAAAAACTTGTCGAGCTTGAGATAAAAAAATAAATGGATCATCTTTCAATAACACACCTGTATGTATCAATCTTGAAAAATTGACAAGTATGATTCTGTTTGAGTCCTTTTTCAAATCTCTCGATGTATTTATATCCACCCAATCACATCAAAATAATATAACTTTAAAATTTTTATAATAATTCAACTCCAAAATATCTTTTAGTATACCATAATAAGATTTTTCATCTGCTTCTACCATAACATCGCTGTTATGAGTTTTCCTAAGTTTCTCGTGCTCCTTGGTATGAAATTTAAAGCCATTTATAATAAAACCATTATATTTGTTCACAATATAATTTGGACCTCTAGCAAGTGCTATTAGTTCTACTGAACTATTTTTCTCCATCAGTACCGGTATCTAGAAAAAATAATATCAATTATAGATTACTTATTCGATGTTAAATGTATATAAAATTATTATACAACTTATATATACTAACCTGATTGGCAAGTCAATTAGGGAATAACTCAACCAACCATCTTTGTTCAATCCTTGGATTAGGATGAGTGGAATGATTGGCTTGTCTTTATATAGCTAAAAATTCATTGCATGATAATCAAATATAAGTTTGACAATAACATGTCTAATATTTAGTATTATCCATGTATAGATAGACTAACCTGCGATAGTCAGATATTATGTCACTATATAGCAATACATAACGGTGTGCTTGTGACAAGGATTTATGGTCAAGAACAATACTTTCAGCTTTTCCTATAAATCTTTTGGATGATGCAAATTTGTATAGATCTGTATTCTCTATAGTATCACAATGACGTTAAGGTCGATTGAATATAGTGTCTACACCTTCAAGATATCTTGAACAAAATGTTAAACACTCTTCAGTAATATATCCCTCTGCTATTGAGCCCTCAGGATGGGCTTTGTTTCGTACATAATCCTTCAACGTACAAAATATCTTCAAAAAGTATGATATTTATTAATATTAATATCACATTAAATAATGAAAAAGATATATAAATTATAAAATTTAAGTTTTACAGCATTACCTCTCAATAGGGTACATCTATCTGTACTGTACCGGTTCACCAAGTTTAGCTTCCGAAGCTAGGTGAATGAGTAGATGAACTATAATCATAAAAAATTCAGGAGGAAAAATATTTTCTATCTGACATAATGTAAGTATGACTTGAGACTGTAACTGATCAAGCTCCTGAGGATTAAGAACTTTAGAACATAATGCCTTGAAGAATGATGATAACTGAGAAATAACCGTAATGATTTGTTTCGACATTGACGATCTTAAAGATAATGGAAGAATATCTTGCATTAATATATGTCCATCATGACTTTTAAGATTTGAAAATTTTCACTCTTTCAGATTCACACATCGTGAAATATTTGATGCATATCCATCAGGAACCTTGATATTCTTTAAAACTGCCAAGAAGAGGTCTTTTTCTCGACTAGACATTATATAACATACATGAGGGATATAAGTTCTATCATTTGCAAGCACTTGTGGATGAAGTTCATATCGGATGCCCATTTCTTTTAAATCAACACATGCCTTCATTTTATCTTTAGTCTTTCCATCAATATTTAATATTGTTCCAATCAAATTATAACAAACATTTTTTTCTATATACATAACATCAAGATTATGCTGGTGCATATTATGCTCCCAATAAGGTAAGTCAAAGAATATGCTTTTAAAAGCGTCGGCAGATTCCAGGGTCATGATGCTTATAAGTGTCGGTAAAGGTCCAGTAATTGCTGATGCTTAAAAGCATTGGTGGGTTTCGGAGGATGCCGATGCTTTCTAAAAGCATCGACGGGTTCCTGGGTCTTCCCGGCACTTTCCAGAAGCATCGAGAGAAAAGCATCGCTATTTACCCTTTTTACTGTAGTGGTGTCATCGATCTCAATGGCCTACTGAGTAGATTAGTCATTGTCACTTACTAGGGTCAAGCAGTGTTCGAGCTCTGGATTGGTTGTTCTTTGAGGTTGTAGACCAGACCATCCTTTTTAGTAGCAGCTTTGTACTTTCTCCCTGTTATGGAGGTTATTGGTACATGTAAAAATAGCAAGTTACCTTCTCGATTAGGATTTGGGCTTCATTAATTGGTTGGGAAAATGATTTATTCTATAATAATAATAAGGAAGGAGGGCACCTCCCATCCATATACAGACTGAGTCTCGACTATGGTGCTATGATGATAATAAATAAAGATGGCACCGTTATTCCTATTTTGGTTATGAATCAAGAGGCACTTTGGCTTACATTGAAAGGGACCACCCTTTCCATGTGAGGTGCTTTTGTTATATAAAATCCAGAGGAACAAAATCATGAGGTCCAAAGGCCAAAACAATCAATATCTTGCATGTCGAGCCATAAGCTTTTACTTGCAATATTGATGGCCCATGCAATTCACAAACTTGTGACTATGATGTCCCTCTTGTCTGTACATAGATTCCCTCTTGATTGGAAGGGGGCTGTGGTGATAATAAGGAAGGAGGGTACCATTAGTTTCATATTGGTTATGAGTCAAACAAAGCTTTAGCTAATCTAGGAAGGGACCACCCTTTTAGTGTGAGGCATCTTTTGGATTGTAATCCAAAAGGACAAAATCGTGAGGTTCATGGATCAAAGTGGATAATATCTTATATGTTAGGCCATAAGCTCTTAGCTGCAATACAAATGATTGCAAAGAATGTACTAAATGGTCACGATGACAATGATTCTAGTCGGACAATAAATTTAAATCAAATGATTTTCCCTATCATGCAAGAACCGAGACACATTTTGTGTTCATAAATTTAAATCAAATGATTGCAAGACCACTAGTTCATAAATGGTCATTGCTTTTATTTTAAAATATATATAGAATTTACCTCCTTGCAACAAACATTTTGTGTTGTAGGTTGAGCCAACGAAGAGTAGCTGCTTGGAAGCATGATGCTGTCTCTATTCCTCTTGAGGTCCATCCTTTGGCCCATTTTCCTTTTCACATTTCTTCACTTATTGTCAGCACTCTTTTTCTCCCTATTCCTTGAAAAACATCCTCCTTTCTCTATAACCTCTACCTCAGTATCTTGATCAGTTCTTGCTAGATCTTTCTATTTTTCCATATGGTTAATGGTTACTACAACTGAATTTTGCTACATATTAATAGATTTAATCTCCCAGAAGGCAAAATTGGCATATGTATAGAGTTATTTATGGCTTATGAGATTTGAATTACTTGTATTACTATGGGGCATAGATGAAGGGTTTGAAAATTCTTACTTTCATTTAGTATTGCTTGCACTCTAGTTGACATAATATATAAAAATTGATCTTCCTTGGCTTAAGGGATGCTTTGCTTTTATTTAAATGAAAGGTGCTAAATGATGGGTGATGAAAAGGTGAATTATGCTCGAGATCTAGGGAATATGTGTACAAATTCACTTGTGCTACTTTACTGATTAAGAGCCACTTCATTTACAAACCAAATTGAATGTTATGGAACTTCAGGACAAGTAATGAAGAGTTAAAATGGAGGCCAAAGATTATAAAATGCTTTAAATTTAATGCAGAGGGTGGAAATAGTATCATCAATCAAAACCAAAAAGTGAGTATGAGACTTTAGTTTTTCCTAACATTCTTGTCAGATTAATGGATGTAGTAGACACTTGTTGGTGTGGAGTCCCTATTTCGGTCGGTCGGAGCTGTTGCACCACAGGACTGCTCCCCAGTTCACCTGCAAAATAGGTCCCTTGCTAGAGTTGCTCCGGCCGGGGACACTCCGATGCCTAAGTCAGAGACGGGCCCCAGCTACAGAATGAGAAAGATTCTGAAAAAGCAGAGAGAAAGGCTTTGTGAATTTTTTTTTATGTGTACCTCGAGCATTTCTTCTTACCGTTATTTATAAGGGGCCATCCAGCCTGCAGATCTGTTATTCTCCCAGTGATTATTGGGAGTTAATTTCTCCCCATGATTGATAATCATGGATTGTCATTGAGTAGTTCCGGCTAGACCGAAGGTGTGGCGGCTGGAGTTGCGCGCCATGATCGTGGCATGGAAATAGTTGATAGTAACTATTTCCATAATCTGAAGGTTTTACCTTCAGATGTCGTAGGCCGGCGGAGAGCCTTCAGTTGCCTGTAGTTGGCCTGAACTTTCTAGGCCCGAAGTTGTTAGTTCAGAGGAAAGGTCTTCGATCAACTGAATCGGTGTTCGACTTGTACTTGGACCGGGATATCCCAACAGTTGCCCTCCTACTCTTAGTTTTCGAAGCGAAGATTTGCCTCGAGAAGTGAGAGTACTAATGCTTTGTCATTTTTCTCCGAGGGGATAGTGTAGTGGATGATCATGAGATTTCTGGTTAGACTGCCAATCATGACTGCTGGTTGATTTGGGAATCAGGCGGTGGACAGTTGTCACTTCCTGATTAGGAGAGAAGAAAAGAGCGAGTGGCCCTGGGACCGTCTCTTCTTTTCCCGTTGCATGATGGTTCAGCCAATCTTTCGGTTCGGATTTGGGCAGTTGTGGTGGCTTCTCCCTACTCGTTGGATGATGGATGCGCTTCATCCTGGCCGTTGGTTCAAGATGGGTTACCTCCTTGGGTTACCCTTTGTCAAATCAACCTGGTGGGACTTTAGAGGCTCCTGGTCTCCTTTAGGAAAAGAGAGAAGGTCCAGCTGAGGAAGTTTCTTCAACCTCGCCTCATTCTTCGCTCAACCTTCCTAGTTCTTGACTACCAGTCTATTCTGCAGGTAGAATCTTCCTTCTTCCTTTTTGTTTCATTCTTTTATTATGGAAGAAGCTATAAAAAGTCAGGGAGGATAAGTTGGGCCCTCGGGGGCCGGTGACGTAGTAGGTCCGGAGTCGATCCCTAGTTTAGTTTCACAGGAAAAAATAGCCCTTCTTCGGGAATGCTATCGTATTCCCGAGGAGTTTCCTTTCATCCTCCCTGGATCTGAGGAACGGGCAAACAAACCTCCTCCTGAGTGCTTAGCCATGTACGAAGACCATCTAAAGGCTGGCCTTCGATTTCCCCTGCATCCTTTTTTCATCAAAATCTTTTGTCTGTACCAAGTGGTGCCGGTGCAATTGACCCCGAATAGCATCCAGAATGTCTGCGGGTTTCTGATTCTGTGCCGCATTGCTGACATAGAACCTAGGACCAACTTATTCACAGCCCTTTTTGTACTCAAGAGGGATTTTCATAGCAGCAGATGGTGGGTGATCAGCCCTCGACCGGGCTGCAAGATCATCAAGGACATGCCCAGCGCCATCAATGGGTGGAAACATGTTTTTGTGTTTATATTTTCTATTGATCTATGGGGCTTCGACATTGTTTGGAAGAAGCCTTGTCTAACCACCAACGATGGAAAAAAGGTCTTGGTGGCTGACCAGTTGGATTACGATCTTCTGATTAATTTGGAAGTCGCCCCTATCCACGAGTTGTTCGAGAAGAGAAATCTCTATCTTGTAGGGATTAGCAAGTTCTCCATATTAGGTATAATGACGGAAACTTCTGCCCCTTTCCCCTATTTTTGTTATAGCTTAGTCGACTTAAAGAAACATCTCTGCTTGTAGGTGGCGGAATGAAGCCTGGCCTGAGCTGGCTCTGTCAAACTTCTGAGAAAAGGGTAGCTCAAGCCCCTCTCACAAGGTCAGCAGTTCGGAAGAAGGTCCGAAGAGACGGTCCTGAGGGGGACCGGAGCACTTCATCTTCCCGGGGGACCTCAGGGGAAGATGTGGTACCCATAGAGGGGGCCCCGTCAAGACCTCATTCGGTTGAAATTCCTCCGGTGGTTACCTCCCCGGTCTGTGCAAGGGGGAGTCCACCTCAGGTGGCGGACACGCCACCGCTTTGCCCCCTGCGGTTGATAGGGGTAAAGCATCGCAAGTCGAGGGAGAGTTCACTTGTGGGGCTTCCCCAGCTAGAAGCCATTTGGTGAACTCTTCGGAGCTTTCTCCTACGGGGGGACTGCTGGTCCCCGTCGTTGCCAGGCAGGCGTTGAAGAACACATTGCTGCCTCACGATTTGGCAGTTCTCCGAAGTCGGAACCTTCCCAGGGTGTCTGATTATGCTTTTTCCGCCCTGCAATAGGTATGGTCCTTGCTGTCTCCTTTATTCTGAGAATTGTTCGATCCATAACTCCATATTTTTGATGCAGTTGGTCTATGACCTTACACTTATAAAGGAGGGCCTAGGAAATATTGACAGTCTCATTCATGGCCTCAAGGAGGAACTTTACACGGCCAAAGCTACAAAAGAGGTGGTCGAAGAGCTGAGGCAGTCCATGAAAAACTGTCTCACTCGAGCAGATGCTGAAGTTCATAAGCTGAGAGTGAACTGAAAAGTGTCCAGTTGACAATAGCGGAGTAAGGGGCAGGGTGGAGGAAGAGCAAAAAGCAAGTCGACTCCTTGGAGCAAACTGCCAAGGAGAGCCAAGAAAGAATAGAGAGTTTGACCAAGGTGATGGAGGAAGCTGCCAAGAGGGCCGAAGAGGCAGTTCTGGAGTCTGAAGTGGCCAAGAGAGAGTCCGCGGCCTTGAGAAAGCTGGTGGACAATGTTGTAGCAGACTTCAAGAAGTCTTCATAGTTCCAAGAGGAGATGAATGAAACATCCCTGTATGGCTACCAGCATGGCTTCAACGACGGACTTTCCAAGGTAAAGGAGGCCTTCCCCCACCTTGATATCTCTGGCATCCCTTCCTTCAACATAGCTGAAGAAGAAGAAGAGGAGGAGGAGGAGGCCGAGGCCACGGAAGAGGCCGAAGAGGTGCCGTGTCCGGGAGAAGGGGCCTCTACCTCAGTCGAAGATCTGCGGGTGGCTTCAACCTTGATTTCAATTCAGGAGGGGACTCAGGTTGAGGAAGCCCAAGCTGAAGGTTCTCCAATCCCGGCCCAAGTCGACAAGATCCTTTCTGCACAGGTTGACAAGTTGCTTCAATCCTGCGGTGTTGGGTCTCCTCCAGTTATGTTGAATAATCTAAGTTGCTTTAGGCATTTTTTTTTTTTTATGTCATCAATGGTTTTTGCATGACAACTTCCATTGATTTTAAAGTAGCTTCTTCTTCTCCTGCATGTGCCATGTTGTGTTTTCGGATGTAGCTTGAACAAAGTAAGTCTGTAATCCGAGCTTTACTGTTCTTTCTTTTGCTTGGTCGAACGGTCATGGCTGAAGGCCGTTTGATTGATAGTTGATGAAGATGAACTTTGGAATAGGTTAGAACTTCATTGCCGAAGACCGTCTATGGTCGATCAGGCTGATGTCACCTTCCTTTCATAACTAAATATGTCCGTTGGGATAGACATGATAGACATGTGTCACCTCCCTGTTGACTGGTGATTAAGGAAGTCTGATTGTGATTCTCGTTGTCCATGCGATGTGTCGATATTCATATAGTCACGTTTTCTTGCGCCTTGCATGCTGCCAGATCTCCTTTTTCCAAAAGGGAGCCATTAATATCGCTGTCGCACGATGGGAATTCCTCCGGATTCGAAACGTTGGTAGTTGCTATCCCAAGAATCACCCTCAAGCGGTCTTCTGGTTCTCGAAGCGTCGCTTGGACACGTGGTGCTCTTTGATGCAGCTGGGAAAAGACGTGGAGCATGCTTCCCTGTGGCCAGTCGTGGGTGCAGAGTTCTTATAAATAGGACCTTGTCCTCTGCTGTCAAGGTTTATCATTCTCTCAAACTTCTTCTTCCTTCCCAGTGCTCTAGTTGAAGATGAGGTTTAGCACCTCCGAGCTTCGAAAGGCAGCGAAGAAGAGTGCTATTGATCCCAAATGAAAAAGGAGTCCAGGCTCTTTGAACCGAGAGACAATGATGAGCCTATCGTGGATCGCTTGGAGAAGAGGGTCCACATGTTGGAGGCTCAACTGAAGGAGGCCAGGGCCCAGGTCACGGTGGCAGTCGTGGAGGCGGAGGGAGCTAAGAAGGAGGCGGCAAACACCATCTCAGACTTCAAGGCATCCGCTGCTTTCAAGGAGAAGGTCACTGAAGCAGATATGGACTCCTACCATCAGGGGTTCCGGGATTGCAGGGGGAAGGCCTTCAAGTTCTATGACTTGAAGGGCCTGGACAACATCAAGCCCTCTGTTTCCTTTCCCAGACATGAGTTTGATTCTGACTCCGAAGAGGGGTCGGATTCTAGTCCGGATAGGAACCCCGGGGCCCCTTCATCATCCTTCCAGAACTCCCCCCACCGTTACGGGAAAGAACCGGTGGGAGGTTATTGAAAATGCTTTCCTGCAACCCTTCTCCTCCTTTTTTTTTTGTCCTCTCTTTGTGAGAGTTTTTTCTTTTTCTTTTTATAAAAAAATCATAAAAGAATGAAATATCCCAACTTTTCTTACCTCTTCCCATGTGTCCTTTGCAATATGTTGCATTATATCATGTCTAGAGAGTAGATTCCTCGGACCATTCACGGTCTATAGGGAAGATATGAGGCTGGCTGGGCCATTTCAGAGATGTTTGTTGTCGATAGGAAGGATGACATTGGTCCTTTTAAGCACGTTTTCAGATTCACCATTGGGTGGGGTGTCTGCACCGTCCTTGTGCATTTCTGTCGTGATCAAGGTAGGTTGTTTAGGCCCATCTCGGTGCGTCTTCGGACTTACCATAGGGTAGGTTATGAAAACCATCCCTGCACCTCTTTTCTATTTTTTTTTTTTTTAGTGTAAGGTAGGCTGATTAGGCCCGCCCCAGCACGTCTTCGGGTTTCTCATAGGGTAGGTTATTTGAACCATCCCTGTGCCTTCAATCTTTTTGGTGGCCTAACTAGGCCATCCGTTGCGCTCGTCGGGCATACCGACAAGGTGAGTGGATCAGGCGTTCCTTTGCACAGTTGGCCGATTTCTTAGATCGGGCCACTTAGGCTGTTGTCGTTCAGTCGGGGCAACAAGCCATTCTGAGTTGATAGAGTTGAGCAAATTTGCATAGAAAATTTAGGAATCTGTTTATTGATAATATTTACGAAGGTTTTGTACATTCCATGGCCGGGATAGAGATTTCCCATCTAGGATCTTGAGTCAATATTCTCCTGGTCGAATGACTTCATCGACTTGGTACGGACCTTCCTAGTTGGGGAAAAGTTTATCCTATTCTGTTGGCCTAGATACTTCTGTCCTTCTCAATAGCATGTCCCCTGTGCGGAAGATCTGCTCCTTCACTTTGGAGTTATAATATTTGGCGACCTTTTGTTGGTATGCCGCCATTCTTATCTGGTTCTGAAGCCTGGTGCTTGGCAGCAGATCCAGGTCAATCCTTCTACGATCGGAGTTTCCAGGCTCTTCATTATCGTCAACTCTTAAGGATTGTAGGGAGACTTTGATAGGAAGCACGGCTTCAGTACCGTATGCTAGGTTGAACGGAGACTCGCCGGTGGTCATTCTTGCGATAGTTCAGTATGCCCAGAGAATGGAGGTCAGCTCTTCGGTCCAAAGTCCTTTGACGGCGTTCAACCTCATCTTTAGACCGTGGAGAATGGTCCGATTAGTTGCTTCGGCTTCTCCGTTGGACTGTGGGTGGGTAACGGAGGTCAGCCGATGCTGAACATGATATCGAGCACAGAAGTTCTTGAACTTTGGATTATCGAACTGTCTCCCGTTGTCCATGATTATGACATGTGGGATGCCAAACTGGAATATGATGGATTTTTTTACAAAATTCTCCACCTTGCCTTTTGTGATCTGGGCCAGTGGTTCTGCTTCTACCCACTTTGTGAAGTAGTCGATGGCCACAAGGAGAAACTTCCTTTGTCCAGAGGCCGACGGGAATGGGCCAAGAATATCCATTCTCCATTGGACAAAAGGCCAAGGGGCCGTCAGTTGAGTCAAGTGAGTTGCAGGTTGCCTCTGAATGTTGGTGTTCCTTTGGCATTGGTCACACCTTCGTACGAAGTCAGTCGAGTCCTTCTGGATGGAGGGCCAATAATATCCTTGTCAAATGATCTTGTACGCCCAAGACCTACCTCCCTAGTGATCGCCGCATATGCCCTCGTGGACCTTTCTCAGGGCATAATCTGCATCCGTCGATCTCAAGTACTTTAACAACGATTGAGAAAATGACCTCTTATAGAGGGTCCCATCTAAGATGACATATTGGGATGCCATCCAGCAGATTTTCTTGGCCTCTATCTTGTCTCCAGGTAGCACGCCCTCATTTAAGAACTTGATGATGGGATACATCCAGCTTGGCTCGGCGTCGATCTGGTGCACCTCCATAGCCTCTTCGGCTATACTTGGAGTTTCAAGATGTTCAACAAAGGTGTGCTCAAGAAATTCTGGTGTTGTAGTAGCAAGTCGAGATAATGAGTCCGCCCGAGAATTCTCTGATCGAGGGACATGGATAATCTCGAAATGCTCTAGTTGAGAGGATAAGCCTCATACCTTCTCTAGGTACTGCATCATGGTTGGGTCTCTGGCTTCGTATTCTCCTTTAACTTGGTTCACAACCAATTAGGAGTCTGAAAAGGCTCGGAGTTGTTGAACTCCCAAACTTTTGGCGATCCGAAGTCCGACGAGCAAGGCTTCGTATTCAGCTTGGTTATTAGAAGCATGGAAGGAGAATCGAAGTGCGTACTCTATGGTATGACCATCGAGTTCGGTCAGCAGAAGACTGGCTCCACACCCAGTAGCATTGGAAGCTCCATCCACGTGGAGCACCCAAACGGACTTCGTCTCCTTTGAAACTTCCCCTTCTATCGAATGTACTTCATCTTCGAGCCTCCAGGTGCATTCAGCCAAGAAATCAGAGAGCACCTGGGCCTTCATAACCGACCGGGACTGAAAGCTGATATCGAATTCACTTAACTTCACAGCCCACTTGGCTATCCTTCCTGAGGTGTCCAGAGACCGGAGAATGGCCTTGAGCGGTTGATTGGTCAGCACCATGATGGCGTGGGCATAAAAGTATGACTGTAGTCGCTTTGCTACAATCACCAGAGAGTAGATCAGCTTCTGTATCTTTGCATACCGCGTTTCAGCATCATGCAGAACCTTGTTGATGTAGTAAATTGGCTTATGGGATCAGTCTTCATCTCTTCGGACAAGGACTGAACTAATTGCTTCACCTGAAGTAGAGAGGTACAAGTAAATCACCTCACCCTCTTGAGGTTTGGAGAGTAGAGGCAGGGTTTCTAGGTACTTCTTTAACTCTTCAAAGACAGTATGACAGTCTTCGTACCATTCGAAGTCCTTTGACTACCGAAGTACCTTGAAGAATGGGAGATATTTCTCAGCTGAGCGAGAAATGAACCTGCTTAGGGAGGCAATTCTCCCTGTTAACCGCTGGACTTCTTTCTTGCAGGAGGGATGCCTCATATCCTTTAGGGCCTGGATCTTCTCAGGATTTGCCTCAATCTCTCATTTGGTGATAAGAAAACCCAAGAACTTACCCAAAGTGACCCCGAAGGTGCACTTCGTCGGGTTCAACTTCTTGTGGTAACATCACAGAGCACTGAATAATTCTTCCAAGTCTTGGATATGATCTTTTTGGAGGAAGCTCTTGATGATCATGTCATCGACGTAGGCCTCCATATTCCCTCCCAGTTGCTTTTCGAACACTTTGTTGATTAGCCTTTGAAATGTTGCCCCGACGTTCTTGAGACCAAATGGCATCATCTTGTAGCAGTAGAGACCTTTGTCAGTGACAAAGGGCATCTTCTTCTCTTCTCGGGGATCCATCTTGATCTGATTATAGCCAGAGAAAGTGTCCATGAAGCTCAGTAGTTAGTGGCCGGCAGTGGCATCGACCAGATGATCAATCTTCAGGAGAGGGAAGCTATCTTTTAGGCAAGCCTTATTGAGGTCTATGTAATCGATGTAGATCCTCCACTTGCCATTAGCTTTTCTCACCATTACCACATTGGCCAACCATTCAGGGTAGTGGACCTCTCGGATGAACCCTGCTCTGAGGAGTTTGCTTACTTCCTCATCCACGGCTTTCTGTCTTTCAGGAGCAAAGCTTCTTTTCTTCTACCGGACTGGCTTATACCTGGAGTAACTTCCAGCCGATGAGTGATTACTTCGGCAGGAATTTCTGGCATGTTGGAAGCTGTCCAAGCGAAGACATCAGCATTGTCTTTGAGGAAGCGAATCAGCTCCGTTCTGGTTTCTTCATCAAGCATACTCCTGACTTGCATAACTTTGGTGGGGTCTTCCTTTGTCAAAGGTACCAGGACAGTTCTTTCCATGGGTTCACCTGAATCTGTGATTGTGTCTCTCAGATCCAACTGATCCAAGGTGGCAGAATCATTGAAGTGCTTATCTTGGATCATCAGGCACTACTGTGCCGCTCTCTGATCTCCTCTAACTTCTTCGACACCATTCATGGTGGGGAAGCATACCAGGAGATAATGAAAGGACATCACGGTCTGAAACATGTTCAAGGCGGGCCACCCGAGAATGTTGTTGTAAGCCGAGGGGGTTTGGACTACCGTGAAATTGATCGGCAGTGTTTTTTATCGAGGTTCAGTGCCAAGGGTCACAGGCAATACTATTTCTTCCTCGGCATCAACTTGATTACCCCCGAAGATAGTGAGCGGTATGGGGGATCTCCGTAGTTGATGCCTAGGCAAACACATTTTAGAGAATGCATCATAGATCAAGATATCAGTCAAACTTCCATTATCAACAAGGACTTGTTGTACATCATAGTTGGCCACAATGACCGACATTATAATGGGATCATCATGTAGGAGCCGGACTCCCATAAGGTCATCATCGGAGTAGAGAATAGCGTTGTTGTCCTTGAGTCACTTTGGGAAATCGTCCTCGTCTCTTCTCCAATCGATAGGCCGGTGTATCATCCCCATACCTCCATTGGTGGGTCTTTGATTTGACAGTTCGGCCTCTTCAGGAGGTGGCTGGGGAACAGTAGCTTACGACCGAGGTCCTTGATGACCAATGTACTACCCCAAATACCCTCTTTTGATAAGATCCTTAATCGCATCCCTCAGCTGGATGCATTCCTCAGTATTGTAGCCGTGGTCCCAGTGGAATCGGCGGTATTTGTTCTTATTCCTTATGGAAGAGGAGGCCTTTATGGGACGGGGCTATTGGAGATAGTTTTCTTTCTCTATCTCCATGAGGATCTTTTCTCGAGGGAGGTTGAGGGGGGTGTAGGAGTCGAATCTTCCTCCCGATGCTCTGGGCCTGAGAGGACTTCTTTGATGATCAGTATATTTATTGTTATTGTTATTGGAGATCGGGGGACCTTGTCCCCTGTTGTTCTTCTTTTTTGAAGAGAGCTTCCCTTCAATTAGTCATCGGTTGGCCGCTTGCTATTCAGCATCGGTGTATTTCTGAGCCCTTGACAGGAGCTCAGCGTAGCTTTTGGAGAACTTCTTTTCCAGGAAAAAGGTGAGCCTGGATGTGCGAAGTCCCTTCTTTAATGCAGACATGTCCACATGCTCGTTGAGGTAGGGGATCTCACGTGTGGCCGCATTAAACCTGGAGATGTAGCCTCGCAGGCTTTCTCCTTCGTTTTGATGAAGGAGGAACAGTGTGTCCGTATTTCGGGGGGTCTTACGACAAGTCCTGAAATGCAAGACAAATAATTTCTCTAACTCAGAAAAAGAATCTATGGTACCTGGGCGTAGGCTTGAGTACCATATCCGAGCAGCTTTCTTCAAGGTGCCCGGGAATGCGAGGGAGTATATTGCATCCGAAGCTCCTTGGATCATCATATGGGCCTTGAAACTGTCCAAGTGGTCAACGGGATCGGAGGTAGCGTCATAGGATTCTACCTGGGAAAACCTGAAGTGCCGAGGGATGACTTCGGCCATGACACAATCGGTGAAGGGGGGGCGTAGATCACCTACTATCAAGTCGTTGTGGTCTTTTAGGTCCTGCAACCTCTACTCCCGCGCCCTCACCATTTTTGATTCGATGGCTTTGAATCTTCCATCTTAATTGAGGGGAGCCTGCTTCGGCGCCCTCTCTACGGGAGTAAAGTCTTCGAAAGAGGGTGAGGGAGTTTGCCTAGGCCTTTTTCCTTTCTGCAGGGAGTCAACGGGCCGAGGTAGCCTCGAGCTTCGGCCTTTAGAAGAAGGTTGATTCCTCTCGAGGGCCTCTCTTTCTCCGAGACCGAGAGCTTTATCTGGAGGCGGCCAAAGGATTTCCCACCGGAAAAGCTCTGTTTTGAAAATTTTGAACCATGGCTATAAGATTGGTGACCTAGTTTACAAGAGCTTCAAATTGCTGCAATCCCATGACAACTGTGAGAGGTGGAATGTCATTCTCTCTCGGGGTTGCACCCCCTTGGGATGGAACACGATTTCGACTCGTGGAGGCGATCTGAGTCTTTCCTCTCGCCATCGGGATACTTCTCCTTGTTAGGGAGGGGAGCTTAAAGAATGTTGGTGACTTGCCGCTTTCCCTTCCTAGCATGCCAATCTGTTGGCATGGAGTCCCTATTCCGGCCAATCGGAGCTACTGCACCACAGGACCGCTCCCCGATTCACCTGCAAAATAGGTCCTTTACCGGAGATGTTCCGGCGGGGGACACTCCGATGCCTAAGTCAGAAGCGGGCCCCAGCCACATAATGGGGAAGATTCTGGAGAAGCAAAGGGAAAGGCTTTGTGAATTTTTTTTTGTGTGTACCTTGAGCATTTCTTCTTACCGCTATTTATAAGGGGCCATCTGGCCTGTGGATCTGTTCTTCTCCCAATGATTACAGGGAGTTAATTTCTTCCTGTGATTGGCAATCATGGGTGTCATTGAGCGGTTCTGGCCATACCGGAGGCATGGCAGCTGGAGTTGCGCACTATGATCATGGCATGGAAATAGTCAATAGTAACAATTGGTTACTGTTGCCTATCTGGGACAGATCATGGATCCATCTTCAGATTTTTCCTGCTTAGGAAGATTCTCATAATTAAATCGAGAATCTCCTCATCTTCGGATCTTCTCGGTCGGAGATCCTGTCTTTAGCATGAGTCGAGGACTTGGTGTTTACCATGGGCTGGAGATCTTGTCTTCGGTAGGAAACGAAGAGTATGTCCTCGAAAGTCGACGAGAAGCCTGGTCTTCGGTTAGTGCCGAAGACATAATCCAAAGGTCTTGCCTTTGGATGTCGTAGGCTGGTGGAGAGCCTTGAGTTGCCCGTAGTTGGCCTGAACTTTCTAGGCTCGAAGTTGTTGGTTCGAAGGAAAGGTCTTCAGTCAATCGAACCGGTGTTCGTCTCGTACTTGGACCGGGATATCCCAACAACACTTATCTATAGTGAGGTGGTTTATAGGTTGGAAGAATTAATGACTTGCTGATTAACTTATGCTATATTTGATTGAGAAATTAGTTAAGCTAGAGATAATTAATAGATTAACTTACTACAAAACCACTTTAATCTAGATGAAACTAATAACGTAATACCTATTATTTGGAATCAATAGCTTTACTTCTAGAATGTGCAGGTTTAATCTCGAAATCCATAGATTACTTTCTTAGCATTTTGTATGTCAACCTGAAATCAATGGACTAAAGCAGCTTTTGCTCCAACCATTTTTTAATCCTAGATGAAATGTAGCTTTAGGGTTTAGCAACATTGTTAAGCATAACATGAAGATGGATAAGCATGAAAACAATATTTACAAAATGATGGATGAAAGAGTAGCAAAAATAGTTTCATTTGACTAGAGTTTAAAGGATTTTGAAAATTATCATTTCTTAGAAGATAAAACCAAATTGGATATAACCAAAAATTAATCCCTTATTTGTAGGTGTAACAAACAAGCTGGTCATATTTATCTGGTTAGAGTCTTTTTACACACCCCCATTTGCTCAAACATTGGAATTCTTCCACCCTAGCTTCAAAGATGCCTGCGACACTATAAACGCAAACAAGAATGATCTCATTGTGATGTTGTGGGGTGTAGAACCATGTGAATCTATAGAAACTCCACTAATAGTCCAGACTTGAGGTCTATTGTGATAAACCAATTTAAAAAAGGTAATTGTCAGTTCAAAGATTCAATTGGTCCTACCTTAACTGGTTGATTAGATGGATTGACACGTCGACACACCCGACCTCCAACGGGAGAACGAATCAATGTTATGCTTCGACTAACAATGGCATACGACTTGAGATCGTTCTTCAACAAATAGCTGATCTACCATGTATGCTCCAGAGTAAATAGCTCCAAAGTAAATGGCTAACTCAGAACATATGCTCCGAAGCAAACGGCTTTGAAGTAAATGGCCAATCCACAGTTCCAAAGTAAATGCCTGATCTACAACCAATGAAATAACTATCGGCCAACTCCGAAGAGAATGACCGATCTACTTCAAGCTAAAGCCATCAAGAATGGACTTGGTTGTTATAACCAACCACATGTTTGATGATTACGGTCTCAGTAAGACCAAAGTAACTAATTTTCGATAGTAACCAAAATTAGTTGAAGGAAAGTTAGATTGACTAACTTCCCTAACAGAAATTGAGAAGGCTTAATTGTTTTCATTACAACAACACCTATAAAAAGCGATAAGAGGGGACATCCGAGGCAAGCTATTCCAGGTCATGCAAGTCTCCGCCTAGTCCATGATTAGCTCACACTGCGCACACCTGACTCTCCACTCATTTCATCTCACTTTCTTTCTTTGAGCTCTCCATTTTGTGGCTTGAACCCTACTGACTTAGGCATCGGAGTGTTTCCCACTGGAGAAAATCTGGTTAGGGATTTATTTTGTAGAAATCTAGGAAGGTGAACTGGCAATCTAGATGCTTCGTTCGGTCCATGGGGATCATCATTAATGGATTGGCGCACCAAGTAGGGGCAATTTTTGGCTGTGAAATTCGTTTCCTCCCAGGAAAGGAGAGCTTTTGTTGACCCCTAGGATAATTTGATGATAATAAAATATTGGAGCATGCACTTGATACTAACACTTTTTAGAATGTTTAATAAGTTTTTATATGGCAATTTATATGGTCAATCATTCACTCTACATTTCTAGTCCAATGTAATGAATTCATGTACTCAAAGAAAAGCTTCATGTATTTGTAAGCTGTAAAGATTTTTTGAATGTATATTTTTGTAAAGAGGGCAAAATTATTATAAATTTAAGTGTAAATATCTTAGATTAGGTTTAGAAATTGTTGGAAGTTGTTTAGAAGAAGTTTGGAGATGTTTGAAAGCATTTGAAAAAAGTTCACTCAAGCCGACTCAATGCTAGAGCTGATACACTGATTTGGCATGGCACAGAAAATTCTGATACTTTCTAACCAAGCTGACTCAATGACAATCCGAGCTGACTCCTTCAGAGTAGCTGAAATTGAGTTCTATGAAAACTAGTCAACCGAGCTGACTCAATAGAAAATAGAGCCGACTCTTTCAGAGTGACAGAGTTTTGAAGAACTCAGTCATCCGAGCCGACTCGGATCCTAGTTTTTGAACAGTAATGGCTAGTTCCAGAATTCAAATTTCTTGAAGTTTAAGCCCTCCAATGGTTAGTTTTTGATTTCCAAGAGTTTCTAATGGCCATATCCACCCAGGAACACTTCAGAAGGCTATAAATGATGGATCTAAATAAGTTTTGAAGAACTTTTATGAGGGTATTGAATATTTTTCAAGAACTTTCAAGTAAAGACTCAAGTTCTTTACCAACCTTCAACTACCATCTTGAGTCAACATTTGAAGTATTAAGAGAGGCATTGAAGAGCATTGAAGAAGCTTTCAAGAAGGCCTCATCAAGAGCTTCAACTTCAACCATTCAAATCTTTGGGTTTGTTTTTTATGTTACTTCCTTTATAACTTTGTTTTTGAGTTGTTCTAAGTATAGCAGGGGCTGTAACTTATGAATTATTTTTAGGTTATCGGTGAGCCTTGAAAACCAAGTATGGATTGTTAGTGAGCCTGGAAAAACTAACATTGTATTGGATTTTGGATTGTGAGCCCATTGCAAAATAATCCGACTGTATTCAGGGAGAATATAGTGGAAATCCCAAGTGTGCACCTTGGATAATGGACATAGGAGCTGGGTTGCTCCCAACATTCTAAATTTGTAGTGTTTGTAATTGTTCTTATCTTTGCTTTTTCATTTGCTTCCGCACACAACACGTAATACACTTCACTCACCATACAAAAATTTCAAAAGGCACATACTTGTTAAAAAGTTTTCAAACCCAATTCACCCCCTCTTGGATTGGCCAATTGGGCAAACAAGTGGTATCAGAGCTTTGTCTCAGTGCCATTAATCCCATGATTAAGAGAAAAGATCAATGGTAATCCAAATGAGCACCTCTTTGGCCGAAGGTCAATCAAGTAATAGACCTCCACTATTCACTGACACCAATTACACTTATTGGAAAGCAAGAATAAAAATTTATATTCAAGCCATTGATTTTCAATTATAGAAAATTATTTTTAAAGGACCACACATACCCATTAAGAAGGTAGATGGCATAGACATCCCAAAATCGGAAGAATGGGATGAATATGACATGAAGATAGGGAAACTAAATGCCAAAGCAATGAACCTTCTATATTGTGCTTTGGATGCTAATAAGTTTAACCAGATTTTCACTTGCACTTCAACAAAAAAAATTTGGGATAAACTATAAGTTATCCATGAAGGCACAACACAAGTTAAGACCTCCAAAATCAAAATCTTGTAAACAATTATGAATTATTTAAAATGGAACCAAATGAGACAATATCTTAAATGTTTGCTAGATTTACAAATATTATTAATGGTTTAAAAAGTCTTGGTAGGGTATGCTCTAATGCTGATCTTCTCCAAAAGATACTTAGATATTTTTCAGATAAATGGGATCCCAAGGTCACTGCAATTCAAGAGGCCAAGGACTTGAACACACTTCTACTTGATGAACTTCTTGGTTCTCTAATTATACATGAGCTAACAATGCAGCGACGCAGTGACGTAGCGAGGATGACAACAACAAGAAGAAATCTATAGCCTTCAAAGTTGCAACTGAAATCAAGAAGCAAGAAGAAGAAAAAGAAGAAAAAAGCCCCTTGTCTGATGAAGAACTTGAAGATGATAATATAGCCTTAGTCATGAGGAGATTCAGGAGATTTATGGACAGAAGAAAGTCAAGGTATTGGAGGAAGAACCTTGGCAAGTGTGAACAAAGTAAGGAGAAAGAGAAAGATAAAGAAAAAGAAAAGGAGCAACAACCTATATGTTATGAGTGTAAAAAGTTGGGGCACTATCGTTCAGAGTGTCCAACATTGAAGAAAGGATATAAAAAGAAGAGGAAGAAAGCTATGATGGCTACATGGAGCGATAGCAATGAATCTACTTCCAATGAAGAGGAAGAGACAACAAAAGTTGCAAACATATGTTTGATGGGTCTGGAAGATGAGGTAACATCTACTGAACTGACTAATGAATTCACTTATAATGAGTTACATGCTGCTTTTTATAAGCTTTTAATTGAGTATAAAAAGTCTAGCTTGAAAATTTGGTGCAGACACCAAAGGCACCAGAATAAGGCAGAGGCTTCTCAACCCTCTATGGATCACTTAATTGATATTCAAGTCCTCTGTAATAAAGCTTAGCTATTTTATTTAAATCATGTAATTAGTCAGCTCATGTTGAGCCAGATCAGTTCAGTATTAGTCAGCTCATGTTGAGCTAATTTTATTTTTTTGAGTCCTGTCCAAGCATACTGAAGACTCAAGACTATATCATACAAGTGAAGACCAAGTCCAACTAGATTGAAGACATGGAAGTGTAGTCCAAGTCCAACCCATCTTGAAGATTTGAAGACCCTAGGAGGAAAATTCAGAAAACCCTGATTCCTTGCAGATGCCCTCCAGATGCCCAGATTCCCTTCCAGATGCCAAAGTATATTCATAAACCAAGGCATCCATGATTCTAGAGGTCCATCTGCATCCTAGCCCAAAGAAATCAAGCCCAGGTGCCAAGCCCAAGCCCTAAAAAAGCAAGATACCAAGGAATATTCCTGCTACATGGCTACTAGGCCACCCCAGCTTCCAGAGGCCCAAACCCATGCACCCGAGCCCCTTTGGGCCAGCCTCTTGCTGCTCCTAGAAGCCCAACACATCCCCCTAGGCATCCTTGGACTGTTGGCCAAGTTAAGAGAATTTTTAGGGATTTTTCTACCTAATATTTCCTTATTTTCTAGCTAGGGTTTGAGAGGGAAAATGATTCTTATGTATAGACTAATGTGCCCTTACTTGGAGCCCAAGGTTAAGGGTCTATTTAAAGGTCCCTAGCCTCTTGTATGAAGGGAGATTTTGATATATGAAATAAACTTTGAGTTCTTCTATTGTTTTGTGTGATTACCCTGCTGTGTGCATAAAGGGGTTTGAGAGTTCTTCTTCCCGGTGTTTGCAACCATCTTCCTGCCGCCAACCATCCTTCCAGCCCCCTCCGAAACTTTCTTCCCTTTGCTGTTTTCCTTTGTTTTCTTAATTCCCTCTAAGTTTTCTAACCCCTAACAGGTTGTTTGCAGGTCTCCGAGTTCCTACAAATCCAACGACTCCAGCCAAGCCTCAATTGGACCACCGAGCAAAAAGCCGGGTATCCGCGGGTCTTTGGCTCGATTTTCCAGGCCGCATCCATCAAGGAACGAGAGATCCCTTCGTTGCGATCTTCACCGAGCACTTCAGACGTTGTCAGGTACACCCCCTCTACCTCTAGTCTTATTATTGTAGGAGAACTTGCCTTAACCGAGGCTTCTCAGCCCCGGCGATCCTTCTTTAGTACTTTTCTAGGTTCTAACCTGCATGCTTGGCTTCAAAAATTCATACAAAATTCTCTACAACTAATTTTGATCTTAAATTTGGGAATTAATCACCTAACCCCACATAAAAAACATAAAAAAAGAATTGCATTCATATTAGTCCCGCATCATTTGGTATCAGAGCTTAGATTAGGGCTTGTTTTCTGCAATTTTTCAGTCCGTATATGCTCTATTTTTTAAATTATTTCCCCATGTTAAAATCTCTAAAAATTTTGAAATTTGTTTTTCTGGATTTAACATAATTAACAGTAATTTTCATAATTTTTTCAGATTTTATTATGAACTGTGAATTTTCTGCAAGCCGAAATACAGCCTGCAAATTTTTGGCTCTATTTTTTTTTTCAGCAAGACAAGTTTGGAAGTTTTAGGGTTTTATTTAGCATTTTTTGCATATCTTTTAATTTTAGTATATTTCCTGCATATTAGGCCATAATTTGCAAGTTTTCTTCTATTTAAGAAAATACTAAAAAAAAAACTACATATTCTCCAAAAATATCAAAAACATCTAAATCCTAATTTGCATCCTCATCTGCCTGCCATCATTGCATAATCTACCTTTAAGGGCACTCTTGTTATGTCAGATGGGGGGAGGATTTGATCACCTCTCCTTAGCCCAAAACCATATCCCTTGCATTCGGTCCCAAGCCTTAACCTAAAATTAACTAGACTTAATTTGCCCTAGTGGGCTAGGGACACCAACTGGTCGGGTCCGGGCTAGTGTTAGATCACCGTGTCAAGTTAACCTATGTGTGCCTTGTGCTTAGTGTCTAGAACGGTGGTTCAGGGATTCAATCTTGAAGGGCTTGTGTGCTGGTCCGCCTACCTGGCCAATCTCTGATTGGTATCTAGGATTGGCAATCAGGGACCTAACACTCCCCTTACACCTACCTGGCTGAGTACAGAGTTACTATAGGCTAGTTTGCCACCCTGATTGAGCATCTAGTTTGGACTCTAGGTCTAGTCAGCTATAGTCGGTCTGATCGAGTCTTGCATGAACACTAGATCAGGGGTTTTATATCACCCACCTCCTTCACAAATGTCTGAACCCATGGAAAATTTGCAAGCCCAAATAAAAGCACTCACTGAGCAACTAACCCAGTCCATGGCCCAGTTAACTCAGTCTAGTACCCAAACCAACAATAGAATTGACCATCTTGCCAACAGGTTTGACCAGTTAGAAGGCCGTGTAGGGACCATACAAAGAACCCATGGGTCACAGTCTGATCCACATCATGAGTCCCCTCAACCTAGGAGGACCCCAAACCCTAATCCATACCATGAGGTCGAACCTAGGAGAGCTCCTCATCCTGACCCATACTATAATCCTGAACCTAGGAGGACCCCAAACCTTGATCCATTGCGTGAGGTTGAACCTAGAAGAAGCCCCCAGCTTGACCCATACTATAATCCTGAGCCAAGGAGGACCCCAAACCCTAATCCATACCTTGAGGCTGAACCTAGGAGAGCCCATCGTCATGACCCAATCCCTAAGGTTAGTCCTAGAAGACCCAATCAGGATTTTGTAGACCAGGAAGATAGATCCAATATACCCTCTCCCTATAAGCCTAGTATACCCACAACCTATAGATCTTATGACTCCAAATCCTCTGACTCTAGAATTTACGAACCCATATCCCATGAGCCTAGTAGACCCAACACCCAATATTCTGACCCATATAGGGAGTCCAACCCTAGGAGAACCCAATATTCTGACCCATATAGGGAGTCCAACCCTAGGAGAACCCAATATCCTAACCCATATACGGAGCCCAACCTTAGGAGGACCCCATACCATGATCCATCCTTAGAACCCGACCATAGAGCTGACCCAAAATCCTATGACCCCAGATCTTATAATCCCGTGACCCATAGATCTGCACCCTTGTCCTATGAGCCTAGGGAGCCCATAACCCCTAGGTATCAATCTAGTACTAGTCAGGTTTCCCTTAGTCAACTTGAACCCCATAGGATTAGTACCCCTAAATATGAACCCAGTAGTGAGCCACTACCCCTTAGGCAATATGAACCTACTAGGACTAGTGTCCATAATCAGAAACTAGGACCTAGCCAATTTTTTCCTAGTCGACCTTCTCCAACCATTCCTGAGATTGACAAAGCTTACATTAACGCGGAAGTGTATAAAGCTGATGCGAGCCTAGTGGATGAGTATGAAGGAGAAGAGGAGACACCTTTAATAGACCTAGAATTAGCTAACCCAGTAGATACCCAGGTAGAAACCAACCTAGAGCTAGTTGACCTTGACCACATCCAACCTAAAGCTATAGTAGAAGAACAATTAGAAGAAGAGAACCTGGTACTGCTGCTAGAGCCTTACCTGAGAAAACCATAGAGAAGAGCCAAATTATAGAGTCTAGTCCTAAAATACAAGATCATGAAGAATTTATTAAGGACCTGATCTCTTTGAATAAGTACCCTCAGGATGAGCCTCCTCCTATAGTTCCCATTAAGGACCTCTTCCCTGAGATTAGTAACCCATCCTTCCATTATGTAAACCCTGTAGATATAGCTCAACCTCGTAAGGTTAACCTCATTAGTATGGGATTAGTTCCTTACACCCCATCTTTTATCCTACTTTATCCAACTAAACCTTTTTCTCCACCCTACCAGACTAATTCTGAACACACTTCCTATTTCCTATCCTTTCTTGAGTCTTCTCATGTGTCTAGAACTATTAGGTTATATTTTGTTGAGGTTACTAGGTTGCAAGGATCCATAGAGCCCATCCCATTTGCTACCTACTTTTGGCAGACCCTCTGTGATACGGCAAGCATATGATTAGTGATTTGATTAGTGTTTGTAGAGCAATGAAACCTAATTATACTAGCATTGTACTCATCATAATAAGTCTTAAGGATTACATGAAATGGAACTTTTACTTGATTAGACACAATCCTAAACTAAGAAGGAAGAAGATCTAGATAATAGGGGCTAATGATTATGGACTTACCTTGATGAGCTTTCCAACCTTCTTTTGATTCATACCTTGAAACTACCAACGCTCTGGACTGGAGGACTTGGATAACAAAGATCAGAACTCTGGACTTGGACTTTAGTCTGTCGGTTCATTGTCAAGGGGAAACCCGGTTCTCAACTCAAAGACTTCGAAGGACCCTGCAATTGAAGATCAAAGGTTAAAGAAGAAAGAAACAAATGTAAAGAAAGGTTGGGAGGATTTGTGAACAAAGAAGAAATTGCAGAAGATCTGGCCAACTCCAATGCCTTCGTCTTGTACTGGAATGGTGAGTTGCTTGGAGAAAAAAAAAATTGGCTTTAGCGTGGAGGAAGAAACTTTCACACAAGAACACAAGACAATTTGCTTCAAAACTTCACTTGTATTTCATTCATTTTCAATCCCCCTTTACAATAGGCGTCCAAGGCTTTTAATAGCCTCACAAAGCTAACTTTTGAAATTTAAAAACTCCCCAAATTGAGGAGGATTACAAGGGGGGGTTGGAGGATTTGATGGAGGGTTTGGAGGGATGTGGGGGGAGTTGGAGGATTTGGTGGAGGGCTTGGAGGGATGTGGCCGACCTCCTTGAATTTGAATCTCCCTTGTTGGCACCCAAAGGGTGATGAAGTGGCTGGTGAGGTGGCACCTCTGGCTGATGACGTGGCATGGTGAGGTGGTCTTCTAATTTCAAGATGACATGTGGCACCAAGTGGTCCTAGTTGATGGTCCTTTTCTCTTGCTTGGTAGTGTGTCTTCTCTTCTTCATGGGGTCAAATTCTGGGGTCCAGAATTTGAGTCTTGTTGCTGGCTTTCATGGCTTTAAGACTTGAATAGACTTAACTAAACTGAATTAGACTTAACTCAACTGAATTAAACTCAACTGACCTAGACTTTAAAACTTGAAATTGACTTACAGGAAATGAAATTTTAAAAGTAATTACAGGACTCAATAAACACTCTTGATTTGAAACTCAAAATTAATTACAGGACTCTTAAAAAGGAAATGACTCCTGAAAAGGAAATAAAACATTTTTGATCTAAAGGATACAAGGTAACCTAATTATCTTCGATCCAAATTGGGATAAGGCTAACCTTGTTGGAGTGAAGTTTCTTTCGATTTCTGATGTCCACACCAATTCTCCTGGGATGGGCAGAACTCGACCCAGTCGAGTATGGTTCAGTTTTGCCCTGGTAATGCTCAAACAAGTCTGGGTTAAGTCTTTGCAGGTCCTCTCGAGTAATCCATGAGTTGTCAGACTCAGGTCGACCTTGTCATTGAACCAGGTATCGCTGATAGTCCTTATTCCTGGTAGTAATGGTCTTGTCATCCAGGATTCTCTCAATCCTTTCTCTCTGCTCAGGTAGGGTTGGTGGTGGACACTCGGAAATATGTTCACTCTCAATGAAAGTTTCTGTCCCAAAAGGCTCACTAGGTATTAGTACTGGTTCTTTGTATTCTACTAGGTCTGAAACATTAAAGGTTGTACTGATACCCATATCAGGTGGAAGTTCCAAAACATATGCATTAGGCCCTATTTTCTTTAAGATCTTGAAAGGTCCCGCTTCGCGGGCATGCAGCTTCTTTATGGTTCCAGGTGGGAACCGTTCAGGGTTGAGCTTAATCATTACAAAATCCCCTTCACAGAATTCTTTAGCCCTCTTATGTGAGTCAGCTAAGTGTTTGTAAGTTTCATTGCTCAGGTTGATCTTATTACTGATTTCTTTATGCAGATTTGTGACATGCTGTGCAAAAGACTCAGCAGACTCAGAGACTCATGTGTGAATAGGTAGTGGGATTAGATCTAAAGGCTTCCTAGGCTTGTAACCATGGACTATCTCAAAGGGACTTTTGCCTGTAGATCTATTGACCGAACTGTTGTAAGCGAACTCAGCACGTGGCAATAACAAATCCCAGTTCCCTAGACTTTCTCCCACTAGGCATCTCAGCAAGTTCCCTAGACTTCTATTTACAACCTTGGTTTGTCCATCAGTCTGGGGATGGTAGGCTATGGAGAATTTCAGTTTGATTCCTAATAGGTGCCAAAGGATTTTCTAGAAGCAACTTGTGAAGCGGACATCCCTATCAGAAACTATGGTTTTAGGTAACCCGTGGAGTCTGACTACTTGATCATGAAAGAGTTTGGCTATCCTAGAGGCATCGAAAGTTTGGGAGCAAGGTATGAAATGGGCCATTTTTGAAAACCGGTCGACCACCACAAAGATTGAATCATGTTTTCGAATGGTCTTGGGTAATCCTAGAACAAAGTCCATGCTTAGATCCTGCCATGGACACTCAGGTACAGGTAATGGAGTGTATAGCCCGGTATTCTTCTTTTGCTGCTTTGCAACAGCACATGTCCTACATCGGGCTACAAGGTTTGCTACTTATTTCTTAAGGCCTGGCCAGTAAAATTGTTCCTCAACAGCCAAGATAGTCTTATTTCGTCCGAAGTGGCCAGCCATACCTCCCGCATGTATCTCCCAAACTAAAAAATCTCTTAAGGAGGTTCTTGGGATGCAAAGCCTATTCTCTCTAAAAAGATAACCATCTAGAAGGGTATAGTCACTATGATCACTAGATGGTCCTTGACGAAAAACCTGATAAATTTCACCAAAATCTGGATAGGTTTTGTACTGCTCCTTAAGTCTTTCAAAACCTATGACTTCAGTACTGACTGAAGATAAAAGTAACGTTCTATGACTTAGGGCATCAGCTACCTTATTATCAGTTCCCGATTGATGTTTTAGGACAAAAGTATAGGATTGGATGTATTCTACCCATTTGGCATGCCTAGGGTTTAGTTTCTTTTGGGAACTCAAAAACTTAAGGGCTTCATGGTCTGAAAATAAAACAAATTCTTGCGATAGGAGATAATGCCTCCAATACCTTAATGCTTGCACTACTGCATAAAGCTCCCGATCATATGTGGAGTATTTCTTCCTGGATTCATTCAATTTCTCACTAAAGAATGCTACGGGATGGTTCTCTTGACTCAGAACTCCACCAATCCCTACTCCCGAAGCATCGCATGCTACTTCAAAGACCTTAGAAAAATCGGGTAGTCTTAAGACTGGCGCTTGGGTCATCTTATCCTTGATGTGAAGGAAGGCCTTATCAGCTGACTTCGTCCATTCAAAGTGGCCCTTCCTAATACAATCTGTGATAGGAGCAACTATGGTGCTAAACCCTCTAATAAATCTTCGATAAAACGTAGCGAGGCCATGAAAACTTCTTACTTCATGAATATTATTGGGTGTTGGCCACTCTACAATTGCCTTAACCTTCTCAGGGTCAGCGGATACTCCTTCAGGGGTCACAACAAATCCTTGAAAGATAACTCTAGTAGTCATGAAAGCACATTTCTTTAGGTTGGCATAGAGGTTATCTTTCCTAAGTGCTAAACAAACCTGCCTCAGATGTTGTTGATGATCTTCTCTAGTCCTACTATAGATAAGTATGTCGTCAAAGTAAACGATAACAAATTTTCCAATAAAGGCCCGTAGGACTTGATTCATGATTCGCATAAAAGTGCTAGGGGCGTTTGATAACCCAAAAGGCATGACTACCCATTCAAATAACCCGTCATTAGTTTTAAAGGCAGTCTTCCATTCATCCCCTGGTCTGATCCTAACTTGGTGATAGCCGCTCTTCAGGTCAATCTTAGAAAATATAGTTGCACCAGCCATCATATCTAACATATCATCCAAGCAGGGGATAGGAAACCTATACTTTACCATGATTTTATTTATGGCACGACTATCAACACACATTCTCCATGTGCCATCTTTCTTAGGGGTAAGTAAGGTTGGGACTACGCATGGACTCAAACTTTCTCTAATGAATCTTTTCTTTAGGAGTTCTCCTACTTGTCGTTGTAATTCTTGGTGCTCGGTAGGGTTCATTCTATAATGGGGAAGGTTCGGTAGGGTTGCTCCGGGGACTAAATCTATCGCATGTTGTATATCCCTAAGAGGTGGGAGTTGGTCGGGTAAGTCGTCGGGGAACACATCTTTGAACTCCTCTAGCACTTCACTGACTTCTGGAGGTTGTTCTTTTAAAAGAGGTTCTTGATGATCCTTAATGGTCAAAATCTAAACAGGTGATCCATTGCTAATTTCTTGCTCCATTTCTTTAGCAGTGATCATGTTTATCCCTTTTTTCTCATCACTTAATTGGCTTGATCCTCTCTTAATGGGGTTCTTAGGTGGAGAATAATGGATTACGATCTTCTTTCCATTATGAGTAAACGAGCACGAATTAGAACGACCATAGAGTGTTACATCAAGATCGTACAACCATGGTCGGCCTAGGATTATTCTACTTACTCCCATTGGAAGTACATCACACCATACTTTCTCTAGGTAAGATTGGAACTGAACGATTACTAGGCACCTAGACTTAATGGAAATCGTGGTTGAGTCGATCCAGGATATCTTATAGGGATTGGGGTGGGGTACGGTGGGCAATCCTAGGGTTTTTACTGTGTTGGTAGATATGGCGTTGACACAGCTACCGCTATCTAAAATGACTTTGCATACTTTCTCACCTATCTTAACGAATGTCTGTAGGATGCTAGTCCTACGCCAATCTTCTTGGGTTTTAGCCTAGGTGAGAATACACCTAACCACTCCTATCAGATCTTGATCTACCAGGACTTCCTCTTCCTCAAACTCTTCAGCCAAGTTCTCATCTGCCTGGTATACTTCCTCCTCAAATTCACCTTGGGATTCTACGGCTTCCTCTTCTACTTCCCCTATGTGTAGGGCTCTATTGGGACAACTGCTAGAATAGTGACCCACTTTGTTACACTTGAAATAGGCATTTGGAGTTCTTTGGGTCTCAGGTGTTTTCCCCTTGTCATCTCTTCGGGTCATAGGCACATTGGGATTGGGTCGGTTGAATCTAGGCTGATTGGATCTTGACTGCTGGTAAGGTGTACTAGTCCTAGGGGCTTCGGGCCTACGATAGACTGGACCTCTATGGAATCTCTCAGCATCCCTAGCTATCTGATAGGCCAATTCTAGGTCATGTACCTCTCGCATGAACAATTCTCTTTGAATTTCTTCCCTCAGTCCAGCTCTAAATCTAGACAAGGTCACCGACTCAGATTCATCAACATTGCACCTCATAACGAATTCATCAAACTTCGCTATATACTTTGCGACACTCCTATTTCCTTGAGTAAGTCTTTGCCATTGATCTAGGAGTCTTTTGGTGGGGACACCAAAAGTACCATAATAAGATAGAGGATTTTCAATCCTCTATGAATTGATCAATAATTTATGAGTCCATCTGTAATAAGGACTTAGCCTATCTGAGTCCATTTTAGTTGTTATTTGAATCTTTTGAGTTGTTATTTCAGTTCTGTACTAGTCAGCTCATGTTGAGCTAGTTCAAACCAATGCTAGTCAGCTCATGTTGAGCTAATTTTATTTTTTTGAGTCCTGTCCAAGCATACCGAAGACTCAAGACTATATCATACAAGTGAAGACCAAGTCCAACTAGATTGAAGACATGGAAGTATAGCCCAAGTCCAACCCAGCTTGAAGATTTGAAGACCCTAGGAGGAAAATTTAGAAAACCCTGATTTCTTGCAGATGCCCTCTAGATGCCCAGATTCCTTTCGATATGCCAAAGTATATTCATAGATAAGGGCATCCATGATTCCAGAGGTCCATCTACATCCTAGCCCAAAGAAATCAAGCCCAGGTGCCAAGCCCAAGCCCCTAAGAAGCAAGATACCAGGGAATATTCCTACTACCTGGCTACCAGGCCACCCCAGCTTCCAGAGGCCCAAACCCATGTGCCCGAGCCCCTTTGGGCTGGCCCCTTGCTGCTCCTAGAAGCCTAACATGCCCCCCTCGGCATCCTTGGAGTGTTGGCCAAGTCAAGAGAATTTTTAGGGATTTTTCTACCTAATGTTGCCTTATTTTCTAGCTAGGGTTTGAGAGGGAAAAGGATTCATATGTAAAGACTTATGTGCCCTTACTTGGAGCCCAAGGTTAAGGGTCTATTTAAAGGACCCTAGCCTCTTGTATGAAGAGAGATTTTGATATGAAATAAACCTTGAGTTCTTCAATTGCTTTGTGTGATTACCCTGCTGTGTGCATAAAGGGGTTTGAGAGTTCTTCTTCCCGGTGTTTGCAACCATCTTCCTGCCGCCAACCATCCTTCCAGCCCCCTCCAAAACTTTCTTCCCTTTGCTGTTTTTCTCTATTCTCTTGATCTCCTTTGAGTTTTCTAACCCCTGATAGGTTATTTGCAGGTCCCTGAGTTCCTACGAATCCAACGACTCCAACCAAGCCTCAATCGGACCACCGAGCAGAAAGTCGGGTATCCGCGGGTCATTGGCTCAGTTTTCCAGGTCGCATCCATCGAGGAACGAGAGATCCCTTCACTGCGATCTTCACTGGGTACTTCAGACATTGTCAGGTACACCCCCTCTACCTCCAGTAATTATATTGTAGGAGAACTTGCCCTAACCGAGGCTTCTCACCCCCGACGATCCTTCTTTAGTACTTTTTTAGGTCCTAATCTGCATGCGTGGCTTCAAAAATTCATACAAAATTTTCTACAATAAATTTTGATCTGAAAATTGGGAATTAATCACCTAACCCCATATATAAAACATACAAAAAGAATTGCATGCATATTAGTCCCGCATCATCTTTGGTGGTAGGACATAGGAAGGTATTTCTCCCTAAGCCTAAGTTTCATAGCTCGCTGGGTCACTATGGGCACATCACCTCTCTGTCTAGTGAGTCTCTCAACGTTTCCCCAATATAACCTAGCTTGGCGCACAAGTTTAAGCTTTGCAAACTTACACTTGCACTCTTCACTCATCTCAAACCAGTCAAAATACTGGTCCATCTCACCTTCCCAATCATTGTAGATCTTAGGATCTAAAATTCCATCAAAGATGGGAGCTTCCAGCCTAATGTTCTTCATGGTTCGGTCATCTTGATCAAAGTGAATTAGGGTGGGTCTCCTGACATTGGGTTCATAGTTAGGCTCATGATGGAATCTCCTTGGGTTGGGATCGATGGTTTGATCAGGGTGGGGTCCTCTAGGAATTGGATCATAAAACTGATCTTGGGGAGCTCTCCTAGGGTTTGTTTTGTAGAGAGGGTTTTGATATGGAATCCTTCTAGGGTTCAATGGGGTCTCGAGTTCAGGTGCAAGACTAGGCTCAGGCTCAGTCTGGGCTTCATGATTGCTTTCAGGGGTTCTAGCCTCTAACTGATCCAACCTAGTAGTGATGTGGGCTAACAGCTCATTCATGTCTTGGTTGGTTTGTGCCACATTCTGATTTGTTTGGGCCAATTGCTCAGTTAAACTCTTAGTCAGTTGGGCCACTTGATCATTTAGGCCTTTAATCAAATTCCCTAAGTTTTGGTCCATGGCTACACTTGACTGGGCTTGGATTGGTGAATATGGTGTCCCTGCTCTAGTTGTCATGCATGCAAATGGACTCAAGTTCGAGCTAAGGTTTCCTAGACCTAGAGCACAAATTAGAAGTCTAATTAAGTGAACCAACTAGCTAGTAGTACTTATGGGACTTAGCCAGGTAGGTGGAGGGGAGTGAAGGTCCCTGATTGCCAACCTTAGACACCAATCTGAGATTGGCTAGGTAGGCAGACCAAATCACAAGCCCTGATGCACCAATCCTAGACACCAAGCTAGTAAGCACACACTAATTAGCTGACACAGTTAACTTGACCCTAACCTGAACCCAACTTGTTGGTGTCCCTAACCCACTAGGGCAATTAACGTTCAACTCAATTTTAATTAATGGGCTGGGATCGATATGCTTGTTGGTGAATTTTGGGCTAGGGACAGGTGATGAAACCCTGACTCTATGTCAAATTGATGCCCTTAATTTGATTTCTTATGAGATGAATGAAATGCAAAGGTGCTGCAGAAGTGTGTTGCAGTTTGAAAGTGGTGTGGAAAACATGATGAAAAAAATATCCAAAAATTCTAAAAAATTCACAGAGGATTCCTAACTTATATGTTTCAATGCAAATGAAAGGAATTTTAAAACTAAAATCTATACTACTCTAAGAAGATCCTACAAATGAAGATAAATAAAAAGGACAGAACAGAACCCTAATGACAGTGTCGAACTACAGAAATTTTCATTTTTTTTATAATTTTTTTCTGATGATCAAATTTAATATGGTGATAACTGACTTAAAATGGAACAAGAAAAAAAAATATTTCAACAAAAAATTAGCGACTTTTCTTTGGAGCTGCAGACGGATTACAGTAAACAGATGCAAATTTTCAGAAAACAGAACCTAATCAAACAAGTGCAATGGCTTACCCAAACTTCAATCTAAAAAATTCACGTCCAGCCAGGGGCTCATTATTCCCATGGGTCATGATAGTGTACTGGAGTGCACCCGCTCAGGAGGCGTGAATTTTAGATCTTGCTTGGATTTAAAGAAAACTATCTACCCTAATACAACCATGCTCTGATACCAAAATGATGCGGCAAGCATATGATTAGTGATTTGATTAGTGTTTGTGGAGCAATAAAACCTAATTACACTAGCATTGTACTCATCATAATAAGTCTTAAGGATTACATGAAATGGAACTTTTACTTGATTAGACACAATCCTAAACTAAGAAGGAAGAAGATCTAGATAATAGGGGCTAATGATTATGGACTTACCTTGATGAGCTTTCCAACCTTCTTTTGATTCATACCTTGAAACTACCAATGCTCTTGACTGGAGGACTTGGATAACAAAGATCAAAACACTAGACTTGGACTTCAGTCTATCGGTTCATTGTCAAGGGGAAACCCAGTTCTCAACTCAAAGACTTCGAAGGACCCTGCAATTGAAGATCAAAGGTTAAAGAAGAAAGAAACAAATGTAAAGAAAGGTTGGGAGGATTTGTGAACAAAGAAGAAATTGCAGAAGATCTGGCCGACTCCAATGCCTTCGTCTTGTACTGGAATGGTGAGTTGTTTGGAGAAGAAAAAAAAAACTGGCTTTGGCATGGAGGAAGAAACTTTCACACAAGAACACAAGATAATTTGCTTCAAAACTTCACTTGTATTTCATTCATTTTCAATCCCCCTTTACAATAGGCGTCCAAGGCTTTTAATAGCCTCACAAAGCTAACTTTTGAAATTTAAAAACTCCCCAAATTGAGGAGGATTACAAGGGGGTTGGAGGATTTGATGGAGGGTTTGGAGGGATGTGGGGGGAGTTGGAGGATTTGGTGGAGGGCTTGGAGGGATGTGGCCGACCTCCTTGAATTTGAATCTCCCTCGTTGGCACCCAAAGGGTGATGAAGTGGCTGGTGAGGTGGCACCTCTGGCTGATGACGTGGCATGGTGAGGTGGTCTTCTAATTTCAAGATGACATGTGGCGCCAAGTGGTCCTAGTTGATGGTCCTTTTCTCTTGCTTGGTGGTGTGTCATCTCTTCTTCATGGGGTCAAATTCTGGGGTCCAGAATTTGAGTCTTGTTGCTGGCTTTCATGGCTTTAAGACTTGAATAGACTTAACTAAACTGAATTAGACTTAACTCAACTGAATTAAACTCAACTGACCTAGACTTTAAAACTTGAAATGGATTTACAGGAAATAAAATTTTAAAAGTAATTATAGGACTCAATAAACACTCTTGATTTGAAACTCAAAATTAATTACAGGACTCTTAAAAAAGAAATGACTCCTGAAAAGAAAATAAAACATTTTTGATCTAAAAGATACAAGGTAACCTAATTATCTTCGATCCAAATTGGGATAAGGCTAACCTTGTTGGAGTGAAGTTTCTTTCGGTTTCTGGTGTCCACACCACTCTGGCACCTATTAGGAGTTACTTGCAAATTTTCTTCTGCATGTCACCCATCAACCACGACTCATGCCCCCATGCCCAAGTGGTAGTTAAGACCTAATAAATCTCTTTAGTCGAGTATGTTAGGTGTAGGTTTGAGTCCTTTGAATCATTTGTTAGGAGTCTGCATGTGCCCAGCATGTTCACCACCTACACTAATTTTAAACAAACTGGCTAATTCTCGAAGATGGATCAAAGAGTTTGATGTAGTGGTGATGTGGGCACTAGAATCAGGAAAAGACTCCAACCAATTCAGGTCAAGTTCGAGTCCTTGTGGTTGGAGTAGCAAAAGAGAAGTCCTGTAATTTTTCTTTTTTTTGAGTCCAAAATAATATTGTAGTTAATTTCGAGTCCATGTTGGGTCTGGTTTAATATCTTAGTTAACCCTGCAATTGAGAGTTGGGTCCAGTTAAATCAAGCCCAATCCATGAGTCCATGAAGCATTAAGACAAGAAGAAGCCACCTCATCAAGTGACCCCCACCTTGTGCCACATGTCAAAAGCTCCAATGGATGTTGCCACCTTAACAAGTGGTCCCCACTTTATGCCACATGTCAAGAGCTCCAAAGGACACTGCCACCTCATCAAGTGGTCCCCACCTTGCGCCACATGTCAAGCTTTGAAGGAGTTTCAAGCAACAAATGCCACCATATCCTCCAACTCCCCACATTTCAAGCAACAAATGCCACCATATCCTCCAACCCCCCATTGTAATCCTCCTAATCCGATGGGTTTTCAAATTTTAAAAATGTTGTAAGGCTTCTATTTAAGCTATGGGATGCCCCATTGAAAAGGATGGTTAATGAATGAAGTTGGTATTTTTTCTTCTATGTATTTTTTTTTCTTATGTGTCTATATGGTAGCTTAGCCTTTCTCTTCCTCCACGCCAACCCTAATCTTTCCTTCTTCCAATCCCAACGCCAAAGACTTCCTCTTCTTTCATAACTTCAAACTAGCTCCAGCATTCAAGGGTGAATCAAGAAGATCATCACAAGGCGACCAACCTACTCCACTTCAAGCATTCCACCATGATGCCAAGATGGATCTCCTTCAATGCCTCTTCCACCCTTCTTTCTTTTCTCTAGTTGATTGCTTGTTAAGTCACTCATCTTAGGGTTTCTTTGTTGCAGGGTTCTCCGGGATTCCGGCTTCAAGAGGAAGGTTTACTTGCCATAGATCCAGAAAACAAGGGGGCCTTCAGTGGTATTATGTTCATGTCATCCGGGAGACCTCTTCAAGAGTGAATCTATTCTAATTGAAGGGCCAATGTCAGGTATGTCTAGAGTTGATTAAGCTTGCAATGTTAAATTAGACCTAGCTTGGCTTGCATGGTTCTCTTCTGGTCCTATTCCTTTCTTATTCTGAGAGTCTCGATCACTAGGTTTATGTAGATCCTTCGAGCTTCTTCACTAGATCTCTTTGATAGTTTATGTTGAGTTGTTTATATGCAAATAGGGAATTGCTTGGTTAATCATTTGGTAATCTCAATTAGGGTTGCATAGTTTCATTTTACATTCTACACCATGGATTCTATCTTGGTTAGGCTTAGGCCTAAAAGAAGCTTCATGCTCGCAGAGCCGGACCTTTTAAAGTGATAGAGAAGGTTGGATCAAATGCCTAGGTGTTAGACATGCCTTCGGATTTGGGCATTAGTTCTACCTTCAATATTATAGACCTGGTTGAGTACAGGGAACCGGCAGTGATACCTAGTGAGGCCTTTGAATCTATTCTTTTTCATTGTGAGTGACCCTAACCCAGAGTGTCCACTAATAAATTTGGCCTAAGAGAGGAGAACTGATCGAGTGTATCCTGTACGATCAAGACATTACGACCCAGGGCCGTGGTTATCAATGCTTCCTAGTTCGATGGCAAGGCCGGCCAGAGTCGGATGATTCATGAATTTCTCGAGAGGACTTGCAACACCTCAACCCAGACCTTCTCGAGAGATATGTGAGCCAGTCTGATCTTCACTCGATAGGGTTGAGTTCCTCCCACCCCGGGAGAATTGGTGCGGATACCAAAGGCACCAGAATAAGGCAAAGGCTTCTCAACCCTCTGTGGATCACTTAATTGACATTCAAGTCCATTGTAATAAAGCTTAGCTATTTTATTTAAATCATGTAATTAGTCAGCTCATGTTGAGCTAGTTCAGTTCAGTATTAGTCAGCTCATGTTGAGCTAATTTTATTTTTTTGAGTCCTGTCCAAGCATACTGAAGACTCAAGACTATATCATACAAGTGAAGACCAAGTCCAACTAGATTAAAGACATGGAAGTATAGCCCAAGTCCAACCCAGCTTGAAGATTTGAAGACCCCATGAGGAAAATTCAGAAAACCCTGATTCCTTGTAGATGCCCTCCAGATGCCCAGATTTCCTTCCAGATGCCAAAGTATATTTATAGACCAGGGCATCCATGATTCTAGAGGTCCATCTTCATCCTAGCCCAAAAAAATCAAGCACAGGTGCCAAGCCCAAGCCCTAAAGAAGCAAGATACTAGGGAATATTCCTGCTACATGGCTACCAGGCGACCCCAGCTTCCAGAGACCCAAACCCATGCACCCGAGCCCCTTTGGGCTAGCCTCTTGCTACTCCTAGAAGCCCAACACGCCCCCCTAGGTGTCCTTGGAGTGTTGGCCGAGTCAAGAGAATTTTTAGGGATTTTTTTACCTAATATTTCCTTATTTTCTAGCTAGGGTTTGAGAGGGAAAATGATTCTTATGTAAAGACTAATGTGCCCTTACTTGGAGCCCAAGGTTAAGGGTCTATTTAAAGGACCCTAGCCTCTTGTATGAAGGGAGATTTTGATATATGAAATAAACTTTGAGTTCTTCTATTGTTTTGTGTGATTACCCTACTGTGTGCATAAAGGGGTTTGAGAGTTCTTCTTCCAGGTGTTTGCAACCATCTTCCTGCCGCCAACCATCCTTCCAGCCCCCTCCAAAACTTTCTTTCCTTTGCTATTTTTCTTTGTTTTCTTAATTTTCTCTGAGTTTTCTAACCCCTAACAGGTTGTTTGCAGGTCCCCGAGTTCCTATGAATCCAACGACTCCAGCCAAGCCTCAATCGGACCACCGAGCAGAAAGCCGGGTATCCGCGGGTCTTTGGCTCGGTTTTCCAGGCCGCATCCATCGAGGAACGAGAGATCCCTTCATTGCGATCTTCACCGGGCACTTCAGACGTTGTCAGGTACACCCTCTCTACCTCCAGTCTTATTATTGTAGGAGAACTTGCCCTAACAGAGGCTTCTCAGCCCCGGCGATCCTTCTTTAGTACTTTTCTAGGTTCTAATCTGCATGCTTGGCTTCAAAAACTCATACAAAATTCCCTACAACTAATTTTGATCTTAAATTCGGGAATTAATCACCTAACCCCACATATAAAACATACAAAAAAAATTGCATCCATATTAGTCCCGCATCAAAATTAAAACCATGAAAAATAAATATGATGCATTGTTGAAAGAAAAGATTGAAATTTAAAAAAAGAACAATCTTTTGCAAAAAGAATTAAGTAGTATTTCTAAAAAATGCAAAGTTTTACAAGCTGAAAAGGATGAGTGTTTTGAAAAGAATAAGAGCTTGCAAAATGAAATGAGTCGACTCAAACCTATTATTGACAAATTAACCTTAAGTTCAAACAAACTTGAGTTGATTTTGAAAAATCAAAGGAAATCTAACAAGAAAGCTAGAATTGGATACAATTCATTGCATACAAATAAGTTTTTAGCTTCAAAATCTTATGCATCAAAGTTTTCTACATCTATATCTTTTCGAAAGTCAAAAGTTGTTTGTTATTGTTGTAATGGGGTTGGACATAAAGCCTATGAATATAATTTGAGAATGAAAAATAAAATTATGGTGAAAAAGATTTGGGTTCCCAAAGGAGCCACTGTTACTAACCTTCAAGGATCCAAGAAAGCTTGGGTACCTAAAAACTCAACTTGATTATTTTGCAGGAGTGTTTTACAACCCAGGATTCAAAGAAAAGACAGCAGCTATTTAAGATATATGACTGGTAACAAAGATCAATTCATCACCCTTGAAATGAAAGATGGTGGAATGGTAACATTTGGTGACAATGGTAAGGAAAAATCATTAGAATTGGTGAGATCAAGATGACCCCTTCTACTTATATTGAAAATATATTGCTAGAAGACAAATTGAAGCATAATTTATTGAGTATTAGTCAATTGTGTGATAAAGGCTTCAAAGTTGTATTTGAATCTTCAATGTGTATAGTTTCTAGCTCTCTTGATTCTAGCACTAAATTTATTGGTCATAGACTTAGAAATATCTATATAGTAGACTTGAACAATCTAGCAATGTCAATTAGTACAAGTCTAGTAGCTATGAATGCTAAAATCAAGAAATCTAGTTTACTTTGGCATAGAAGATTGGGTCATGCTAGCATGCATACTTTAGCCAAATTGATGTCCAAAGACTTAGTTAAAGGTTTGCCTAAATTTAAAGTTGATTTTGATCATGTTGTGATGCATGTCAGTATGATAAACAAAGTAGGAGGAGTTTTAAATCTAAAAATATTGTTTCAACTTCAAAACCCTTAGAGCTGTCACACATGGACTTATTTGGACCAACTAGGACTACAAGCCTAGGAGGTATGAAATATAGACTTGTGATAGTAGATGATTTTTCATGTTTCGCATGGGTTTTGTTTTTAGCAAAAAAAATGAAGCCTTCAGAGTTTTTCAAAAATTTTACAAAAATATTTCAAATCAGAAAAATCTTTCAGTTATTTCAATTAGAAGTGATCATGGTACTGAATTTGAAAATCAATATTTTGAAAAATTTTGCACAGTACATGGCATTGATCATAACTTTTCAGCCCCTAGAATACCATAACAAAATGGTATTGTGGAAAGAAAAAATAGACATTGGAAGAGATGGCCCGAGCCAAGTTGTGTGAACAAAATGGTGTTGTGGAAAGAAAAAATAGACATCAGAAGAGATGGCCCGAATCATATTATATGAAGGCAATCTTCCAAGGTACTTTTGGGTAGAAGCTGTGAACACTGTATGTTATATATTAAACCATGTTTTAATTAGATCAATTTTGAAGAAAACCCCCTATGAGCTTTGGAATGAAAGAAAATCAAATATTGATTACTTTCATATTTTTGGTTGTAAATGCTTTGTATTGAATAATGGAAAGGATAACCTTAAAAAATTTGATGCTAAATATGATGAAAAGATATTTCTTGGTTATTCAACTTCGACTAAAGAATATAGAGTTTTTAATAAAAGAACATTAACTATAGAAGAGTCTATCCATGTAATATTTGATGAAACTAATCCCTCACATTCTAAAAAAGAAGAGTATATTGATAATGATGTAGGTATAGTTGACAAAGCAATGAAGGACATGAGCTTAAAGGACATACAAGTAGAAGAAGGAGATGAAATGGTAAGTAAAGAGCATGGTGATTTGCCTAAGGAATGGAGGTATATATATCACCATCCCAAAGAATTAATTATTGGAGATCCATCTGAAGGTGCTAGAACTAGATCTTCACTTAGAGATGCACATGATTATCTTGCTTTTGTCTCACAAATAGAACTTAATTACATAGAAGAGGCTGAAAATGACCTAAATTGGATAATGGCCATGCAAAAAGAACTTAACCAATTCTAAAGAAATAATGTATGGACCTTAGTAGATAGACCCTCTGAACATCCTACTGTAGGTACTAAATGGATATATAAGAATAAATTATATGAAAAAGTCAATGTAATTAGAAATAAAGCTAGATTAGTTGCAAAATAATATAACCAAGAAGAAGGAATAGATTTTGATAAAACTTATGCACTAGTAGCAAGACTAGAAGCCATTGGACTATTACTTGCATTTGCATGTCACATGGACTTTAAATTATTTCAAATGGATATGAAAAGTGTATTTTTAAATGGTTTCATTTATGAAGAAGTTTTTGTAAGAAACCCCCGGATTTGAAAATCAAGCTTTACCTAATCATATTTTTAAACTCAATAAAGTATTATATGGTTTAAAACAAGCACCTAGAGCATGGTATGATAGATTAAGTAAATTCTTACTTGAAAATAATTTTACTAGAGGTAGTGTAGACATAATACTATTCATCAAAAGAAAAAAGATGATATGTTAGTTGTACAAATTTATGTAGATGATATAATTTTTAGTGCAACTAATAAAGATTTGTATAGAGAATTTGCTGAGCTTATGTAGGGTGAATTTGAAATGAGCTTAATGGATGAATTGACCTACTTCCTTGGACTTCAAATTAAGCAAACAAAAGCAGGAACACTTATCAACCAAGCTAAGTACATCAATAAGATTCTTAAGAAGTTTGGTATGGAGTCCGCTAAAGAAATTGGCACACCCATGAGCCCTACCTGTAGACTTGACAAGGATGAAGATGGAAACAATGTTGATCAAAATCTTTATCGAGGTATGATTAGATCATTATTGTGTTTAAGTGTGAGTAGACCTGATATCATGTTTAGTGCTTATATATGTGCTATATTTCAATCTAATCCAAAAGAATCACATATACTTGCTCTTAAAAGAATTTTAAGATATCTAAAAGGAACAAGTAATCTAGGTCTGTGGTATTCTAAACAATCATCCTTAGAATTAATTGGATACACTGATACTGATTATGGTGGACGTAAAATTGATAGAAAAAGTACTAGTGTTACTTGTCAATTTTTAATGTTGAACTTAATCTCATGGCACTATAAGAAAAAAAACTCCATGGCACTATTCACTATTAAGGTAGAGTATGTGGCTGCAGGAAGTTGTTGTGCTCAGGTGTTATGGATTAACCAATAACTAGAAGATTATGGTATTATTTAATCTAAAATTTCTATCAAATGTGATAATACCAGTACTATTAATTTAACAAAGAATCCTATTTAGCATTCAAGAACAAAATACATAGAATTAGATATCACATTATTAGAGATCATGTACAAAATGGTGATATTGAACTTGAATTTATTTGTACTGAAACATAATTAGCTGACATCTTTACTAAACCTTTTAATGAGGAGAGATTTAGAATGATTAGAGAAGAATTAGGACTTTATGATCCTTTCTAGAATTTTGACCTATTTTTTTCAAAAATTAAGAAAAAATTATCTCAAAAACCCTCATTACCTATCCAAGCTAGGTACACACCTATTTAGTATTTTTTAAAGAATATAAACCTTTTTCCTGAATTTTTGAGCAATTTTTCTTAGTTTTTGGTCGAGCCGACTCGAGTAGGAGAATGCCTATTCGAGCCGACTCAGTTAGCAAGCCTACATAAGACCCGTTTGCTCTAAAACTTCATTTTTCTTTCCCATTTCATTGTTGAACCTAGCCTTAGGGGACCACATCCCTTTCCTACCTTAGGGATCCCTAAATCTTTCCATTTTCCCCTTAGACTTTGATCCAATGGCACCTAAAATGGCCGTAGCCAAAAGATCCAAGAAAGCAGCATCAAGGACAGTTCAAGAAGAGAGAAGATCAAAGAGAAGGGAGGATGAGCCATCTCCCTTGGAAACTCAAGAAGAACCCCAGGAACAACATCCAACTCCTCGGAGATAGATTCTTCTAATGGGTAATCGTGCTGTTACTTCGGGTAGACAGATTAATTTCATTTTTCTTGAGCAATAAGGATTTCGAATAGGAGAATGGATTGATACCTAGGGTTGGGATTATTTTTGTTCATTAGATGTCCCAACCTACCCTAGTTTAGTTAGAACATTCTTTGAGAACCTTTCCCTTAGAGCAAATCAAATCATATCTATTGTTAAGGGAATTACAATGTCTGTTGATGAATCTAGACTAAGTAGGGTGCTACAAATGCCAAGAGATGGGAAATGCTACCTAAATTTGAAAGATAGGCAAAAGAATTTAAGGTTAATCCTTAAGAGAAGCAATGTTGGTGGAATTTAAAATGTGCAGGCTAATATACTCTCTTTGAAAATGAGGTTATTACACAACATAATCAGTAGAGTATTTTTGCCTAGAACTAGAAGATTTGATTGGGTCAGTGAGAGGGATATGATGTTCATGAGATTTATGATTGAGGGGGAGGCCCTCAATCTACCCTTTATTATGATGACCCAGATCCATGATGCAGCCAGGAGAGCTAGGGCAAGTCTGCCCTGCAGCATGGCTTTTATTTTGTTATTCCAGGATTTTGGGGTAGATCTCACTGGTGAGGATAGCAGACCTCTACTCCATACTGACAGATATTCTAAGAAATCTTTGCATAGGATGGGGTACCTTAGAGTAGATGGTGTCTGGATAAGGAAGATATCTGGACAGAGGGTGACACACATTGATGATTTTGATGATGAACCTGAGGATACAGAGGTTGCTACATAGGCTAGAGTTGATGAGGATGAGCACGACGATGTAGTTAGACCATCAGAGCCAGCTCCTACTACACCACCTCCATCAGCCCTCTCGGAGCCTAGTACTGGTGGACCACAATCTAAGTCAGAGTAGTTGAGGATTCTGAGAGAGGACATCATAGCTCTTTGGCCCGATCTTCAGACAGTGAGGGCAAAGGTATGCTCTTGGATTAATCAGCTACAGTTTGAGGTCAGGGAGGGTTCAGCCAGATCTTAGCTACTTTGCACACTTCAGCTAGACCCTCCATGCCACCAGACTCCCCTCCACCTCTAAATGGTGATGATGGATATGACTTTCAACAGGCTGGTGAGCATTCAGCAGATACTCAGGTCATGGAGACACTAGTAGCAGAGAAAGAGAGCAGCCAGAGCAATGCACTTCCGACACTCCTGCCACTCAGATCCTGTCAGAGGCCAGCACCTTAGCCCTATCCGATGCTTTCACTAACCAGCAAACTCCGCTACTCTCAAATACTATTCCTGAGTTTGATCATCCTATAATACTCATTTCAGATTCTACTCCTACAGCACCTAGACCTAGGGCTAGAGCTAGATTTAGAGTACCTAGAGCTCCTACCCGGACTAGGTTTAGAGATCTTAGATCGAAGTCTATGAAGACTGTAGTTTCATCTTCTATATTAGAGATGGGCTATTCTTTCAGTGAGGAAGAAGAAGACTAGGTCTTATTAGATAAAATTTTTGTTTGTTGGCTGTATCAACCACTTTTTGTGTCAAAACATGATATATATATATATAGATGTGTTTGCTTTGTTATACATCTTATTGAGTATTGAGTACTTTGCTGAATGATACTTAAACTCTTCTTATTCTCTTGCTATATAATATTTTTTAGTAAGGGAGAGTAATGTTTTGTTTTACCTTTTTTGTTGATGACAAAAAGAGAGAGTAGTAATAATGATGTATGGAAAATAAAAATATCTTGAAAAATATTTTATGTAAGCATGAATAGTGTATGGGAAGTAGTATTATGGATGAATATGGAAAATGCATGAAAATATGCAAGAAAATGAAAAAGAGAAAGAACTAATCTTAAAACTTTACAATCGTGCACTCTTTTTAAAATTGTGACTCTTATGAAAAATGACTGAAAAAGGGAGTTCATCTCATTAAAGATTGACAAAAGTTACAATGAGCCTTGATACTTCACTAAATAACTTTGATACTTCAGTTAACTTGTAAAACAACTTTGATACTTCAGTTGATTTGTAAAGTGAAACTCTATGCCTTGAATTGTTTGGTATGGCACACTTTATAGAACATTGTAAAATCATTTACTCTGATACACTTCACTCTGATACAATTGCAAATATAAAGTACTTATTCTTTCCATGCCCAGTATTTTGTCATCATCAAAAAGGGAGAGATTATTGACCCCTGGAATGATTTTGATGATAACAAAACATTGGAGCATGCACTTGATACTAACACTTTTCAGAATGTTTAATAAGTTTTTGTAGGGTAATTTACATGGTCAATCATTCATTCTACATTTCTAGTCCAATGTAATGAATTCATGTACTCAAAGAAAAATTTCATGTATTTGTAAGCCTTAAAGGTTTTTTGAATATATATTCTTGTAAACAAGGAAAAATTATTGTAAATTTAAGTGTAAATATCTTAGATTAGGTTTAGAAGTTGTTGGAAGTTGTTTGGAAGAAGTTTGGAGAAGTTTGAAAGTATTTGGAGAAAGTTCACTCGAGCCAACTCAATGCTAGAGCTGATACATTGATTTGGCATGGCATAGAAAATTATGATACTTTCCAACCGAGTCGACTTAATGACCATCCAAACCGACTCCTTCAGAGTAACTGAAATTGAGTTATGAGAAAACTAGTCAACTGAGCGGACTCAATGAAAAATAGAGCCGACTCTTCCAGAGTGACAGAAAAGCAGTTCTAAAGAACCTAGTCATCCAAGCCAACTCGAATCCCAGTTTTGAACAGTAACGGCTAGTTCCAGAATTTAAATTTCTTGAAGTTTAAGCCCTCCAATGGCTAGTTCTCGATTCCTAATAATTTCTAATGGCCATATCCACCTGGGAACACTTCAAGAAGCTATAAATGATAGATCTAAACAAGTTTTGAAGAACTTTTATGAGGGTATTGAATATTTTTCAAGAGCTTTCAAGTAAAGACTCAAGTTCTTCACCAACTTTCAACTACCATCTTGTGTCAACATTTGAAGTATTAAGAGAGGCATTGAAGAGCATTGAAGATGCTTTCAAGAAGGCCTCATTAAGAGCTTCAACTTTAACCATTCAAATCTTTGGGTTTGTTTTTTGTGTTGCTTCCTTTATAACTTTGTTTTTGAGTTGTTCTAAGTACAGCAGGGGCTGTAACTTATGAATTATTTGTAGGTTATTGGTGAGCCTTGAAAACCAAGTTTGGGTTGTTAGTGAGCCCGGAAAAACTAACATTGTATTAGGTTTTGGATTGTTGGTCCATTGCAAAACAATCCGACTGTATTCGGGGAGAATATAGTAGAAGTCCCAAGTGTGCACCTTGGATAGTGGACATAGGAGCTGGGTTGCTCTGAACCACTCTAAATTTGTGGTGTTTGTGATTGTTCTTATCTTTGCTTATTCATTTGCTTCCGCACACAACACTTAGTACACTTCACTCACCATACAAAGATTTCAAAAGGTACATATTTGTTAAAATATTTTCAAATCCAATTCACCCTTCTCTTGGGTTGGCCAACTGGGCAACATCTTTCAAGAAATATAAGATGGTGATAGGGAGAGCCCAGAATGTCTTAGCAAGTAGGGGATGCCCTGCATCCCAGAGGAATGAGTCTCCATTGGAGAATGATATGGCATCTCCCACATTCATCGTAGGGCAGTAATAATTGGAAGCCCTCATGAATCTTGTTGATGTGCTGACTACCATGGTGCAGACTTTTCAAGAAACTGCACTCCAAGGATGGTACCTACTAGCAACTTCCAGATACTACCATCAATCTAGGAGGAAAGAGGTTCAGCATCAAGAATCCACTCGACGCTCCTCTCGGGGTTAGCAATCTTGCTAGCCTCGAAGCTCTTGGCATCACAGGCACGTGGAGAGCCGACTCGATAAAAAGAGAACCAGAAGGTCTCTCTTAGCTTCCTCTGATGATTCCACACTAGAAAATACTTGGAAGAGGGAAGCACATCACAACTACGAAGAAAAATTCAAAGCGCCGGAATTATAGATTGAAAGACTCAACGACCAACATAGAAATGATGAAATTATGGCATATGATTCACGACCTCCATTCTCCAAGAGAATCATGGAAGAAGTCATCTCTCGCCATTTCAAGATTCTCTAGTTGGAATCATATGACGGTATCACTGATCCTCTCGACCACTTGGGGAGCTTCAAGGCACATATGATGATATAAGGAGCTTCTGATGCCCTGCATTGCCTTGCCTTCCCAGCCACTTTAAGGAAAGCAGCTTGAATATGGTATTCGAGCATTTGACCAAGTACCATTAATTCTTTTAATAAATTAAAAAAATTATTTGTATCACATTTCAAGACTTGTCGAAAGATGTCCCGTAATTCAGACAGCCTCTTCCTCTTATAGCAGAATGAAGGGGAGAGTTTCAAAAATTATGTCACCGATTAAACTTTGCCACCCTCGAGATCCCTGATCTCAATGAATATGTGGCTATGTCTACTATGAAGAAAGGCCTCCGATCATCCAAGTTTACCTTCTCCCTGGATAAGAAGTTTCCTACGAGCTATGCCGAACTACTAGTGAGAGCTCAAAATTATTCAATGGCCGAAGAGCTAGCAGCGAGCCGATGCTTAACTGAAGGGAGGTCAACCTCCAAGAAAAAGAGCAACAAAGGGTCGGTTCTACTTGTACCCTCTAGCAACGACCCATCGGCTCAACAACGTAGTCCCAAACCCAAGCTATGGGGTGGCAAGTTCGACTCCTATACTCTTCTCTCTCTCCCAAGGGAAAAAATTTTGATGGAAATAGAAAAGGAGAGTTACCTACAAAGGCTACGTCCTATGAAGGCATCTCCTGCATTAAGGAATAGAAACAAATACTACCGATTTCACCAGGACCATGGCCATAATACTGAAGAATGCATCCAATTCAAGGAAGCGATAGAAGATTTGATCAAAAGGGGATACCTGGAAAATATGTCAGCACCCAGGAGACCTGAACTGAAGCTACTGCCCCTACGAGGGTCGTGGAAGAAGCCAAACTGCCTAACCAAAGATCGACTGATGGAAGAGTAGGCATGCTTCATTGACAGACCAACTAAAGAAGCAGAGCCAAAGATGACACTCCTAAGAGGTACAAAAGCAACAATACCATATGCTTCTCCGACGATGACTTACAAGGAGTCCAAACTTCTCATGATGACCTTGTTGTAATCTTGGCTGTAATAGCCAATTATGATGTACGATAGATTATGGTAGATAATGGAAGCTCTACGAAAGTTTTACTTTATGATGCTTTCCTTAGAATTAATTTATCCAGAAATAAATTATAAAGATCTCCTATACCTTTGACTAGATTCTAAGGCAACTAAGTCGAAGTAGAAGGAGAAATAGTACTACCAGTAATCATCAGCACAAAACTATTTCAGAAAACACTCTCTATTAATTTTGTGGTCATACAGATGCAATCAGCATACAATGCTATCTTGAGATGATCCGCTTTGAACAAGTTACGTACCATAGTTTTGACCTACCATCTCCTGATGCAATTCCCCACTAAGAATGACATTAGAGAAGTGAAAGGAGACCAAAGAGTCACCAGACAATGTCTGATGATACAAGACAAACAATCTACCAACTCCATGACATTGGAACAACTAGACCCTAGAGATCGATTGGAAGAATGTGGAAAACTTATGGAAAAATCTATTTTCGTACCACTGGCCAAAGATGACTTGATAAAAGTTGTGTAGATTGGAAGTCTGCTTGACAAACAATGGAGGCAAGGCTGACCCACTTTTCATAGAGCAATGTCGATGTATTTGCCTGGTTGGCTTCAGATATGCCTGGAATCATAGCCTAAGTAATCACTCATCGATTGGAAGTTTCGTGATCACAAGCCTGTCCGATAGAAGAAAAAGAATTTTGCTCCAGAAAAATAAAAGGTGATTGACGAAGAGATAAATAAACTTCTCAAAGCTGGATTCATAAAGAAAATACACTATCCCAATTGGTTAGCCAATGTCGTAATGGTTAAGAAAGCTAATGGCAAATGAAGAATCTACATCGACTATACTGATCTTGATAAGGCTTACCTGAAAGATAGCTTTCCTTTACCAAAGATAGACCAACTGGTCAATGCCATTGCTAGTCATCAGCTGTTGAGTTTCATGGATGCTTTCTCTAGATACAACCATATATGAATGGATCCCAACGACGAAGAGAAGATAGCATTCATAACAGAGAAGGGGCTCTACTGCTACAAAGTAATGCCATTTGGATTGAAGAATGCAGGGGCAACCTTCCAAAGGTTGATCAACAAGGTGTTTGAATAGCAACTTGGAAAGAACATGGAGGCATATGTCAATGATATGATCATGAAGAGCCTCCAAAAAATTGATCACATCAAAGATGTAGAAGAATGCTTTGACTCCCTGTGATGTCATCGGATGAAGTTAAATCCGACCAAGTGAACCTTTGGAGTGACCTCTAAAAAATTCTTAGGATTCTTCATCACCAAATGAGGGATAGAGGCCAATCCGGAGAAGATCCTAGCCATCTGAAGTATGAGACATCCTTTCAGTAAGAAAGAAGTGCAACATTTGACTGGAAGAATAGCTTCTTTAAGCTGATTCATTTTCCGGTCGGTGAAAAGATGTCTACCATTCTTCAAAGCCCTCCGCCAAACTAGACATCTCGAGTGGTCGAAAGAGTGTTGACTTACCTTCGAAGAATTAAAGAAGTATTTGGAAAGTCCTCTGCTTTTCAAACCTCAAGAAGGTGAAACTCTATACTTGTACCTTTTCTCTTCGGATGAAGTAGTTAGCTTGGTATTTGCCAGAAAAGGAGCTGACAACCTACAAAAGCCAATCTACTATACTAGCAAGGTGTTGCATAAAGCTGAAGTGAGGTATCCTAGAATACAGAAGCTCATATATTCACTAGTAATTGCAGCAAAATGCTTGCATCCCTACTTTCAATCCCAAGCCATTGTAGTGCTAATTGATCAACTCTTGAAAGCCATCCTTCGATGCCTTGATACCTCGGGAAGGATAGCTAAATGGGCTATCTAGCTAGGCAAATTTGACATCACATTTTGATCCATATCAATAATAAAGGTGCAAGTACTAGCTAACTTCCTAGCCGAATGTACATGGGGACAAGAAAATGGTTAATGAAGGATTGAAGATGAGGTAGTCACCGCAAAAGATTTAGAATCCATGTGGGTACTTCACGTGGATGGAGCCTCCAACTCTACTGGATGTGGAGCCAGACTTATATTGGCTAATCCTGATGGGCAGACCATGGAATACGCCCTTCGCATCTCCTTTCAAGCTTCAAATAATCAAGCAGAATATGAAGCCCTCTTGGCAGGATTCAAAATCACCAAGAAATTAAGGATTCAAAAGATTAGACTCTTCTTAGATTTCCAATTAGTGTTGAACCAAGTGAAAGGTGAATTCGAAGCTCAAGACCCTACTATGGCCAGGTACATGAAAAAGGTGTGGGATCTTCTATCTCAACTAGAATTCTTTGAAATAGCCCATGTGCCATGGACTAAAAACTCTCGAGCCAATGTCCTTTCTCGACTTGCAACCACTACTTTGGAATCCCTTGGTCGGACCTATATAGAGTACCTAAAAGATCCAAGCATATCTTAAAAGACTTCAGAGGTGTACCAAATCGAGCATGAGTCCTATTGGATGGACCCTATTCTTAAATTTCTGAATGAAGGTGTGTTACCTGAAGACTAGACCGATGCCAAGAAAATCCATTGGATGGCTTCCTAATATGTTATCCTAGATAGAACCTTATATAAAGGTCCTTCACGCAACCCTTATTAAAATGCCTAAGGATGTTGGATGTCGAATATGCCCTAAGAGAAGTGCATGAAGGTATATGTGGAGACTATCTGGGGGACAGATCGCTAGCCTATAAGATAATTTGCCAAGATTATTATTGGCCAACCATCCAGAAAGATGCAGCTGACTACGTCCAAAGATGTGAACAATGTCAAAGATACTCTAACATCCAAAGACGCCCCGCAAGCAAACTAACTCAACTAATAGCCCCATGGCCCTTTGCTCAATGGGGAATGGATATCCTCGGTTCGTTTTCTCTGACCTCTGGACAACAAAAGTTCCTCATCGTAGCCATCGACTACTTCACTAAATGGATCGAAGCCAAACTCCTAGCTCACATTACTGAAGGGAAGGTCAAAAACTTTGTCAGGAATGCCATTATCTTCTGATTTGGATTCCCTCATGCCATCATCACTGACAATGGAAGATAATTTGATAATCCTAAGTTCAAAGACTTCTGCACCCAATATCATATTATCCATAGACTAACTTATATCGAGCATCCTCAATCCAATGGAGAGGTCGAAGTGACCAACAAGATGATTCTCCACGGTCTAAAGACCAAGCTAAACGATGTCAAGGGACTTTGGGCTGAAGAATTGAACTCAGTCCTTTGGGCATATCGGGTGACCCCTAAAATGGCTACTAGGGAATCTCCGTTCAACTTGGCTTATGGCTCTGAAGTGGTTTTCCCGATGGAAGTCACTTTACAATCCCTAAGGATTGACCACTTTAAAGAACTTGAAAATTTGGAGCACCATACAACAGACTTAGATCTACTCCAAAGCACCATAGTTCAAGCTCAAATGAAGATGGCTATGTATCGATAAAAGATTGCCAGATACTACAACTCCAGGGTAAATAAACGAACCTTCCAACCCGAAGACTAGGTACTATGGAGGTCCGAAGTATCCAGCCAACAGAACAAAGCAAATTCTATCCTAACTGGGAGGGACCTTACCGGATCAAAGAAGTCATATGCCCAGGAGCTTATTGGCTAGAAACTCTGGACGGTTCCTTATTACCTCGACCTTGGAATGTAGAAAACCTTCATAAGTACTATCAATAAAAAATCTTTCTTTGAATGGCCTCAATGAAGTATCCAAGAAGAGGTGGGCTTGACTAGCCTACCTTATCAAGGCCCACTGAAGCCTAAGATGGGCCCACTAAAGCCTAATGGATCCCTTAAGATCTGAAAAGCGGGCCTGACTAGCCTACCTTATTATCAAAAAATGCACAAGGGCGGGTGGCTTAATCAGCCTACCCTAATGGTAAATCTGATGAGTACAGGGATGAGCCTAACTAGCCTACTTTAGTGTCAAAGAAATGCACAAGGGTGGCTTAATCAGCCTACCCTAACGGTAAATCCAATGAGTGCAGAGGTGGGCCTGACCATCCTACCTTATTATTAAAGAAATACACAAGGGTGGCTTAATTAGCCTACCCTAATGGTAAATCTGATGAGTGCAGGGGTGAACCTGACCAGCCTACCTTATTATCAAATAGACAATAGTGGGCTCAATTAGCCTGCCTTACCTATACATAACCAATAAGTGCAAGCGGATGAACCTAACTTGCTTATGGAATCAGGAAGATCCGACTCTTCAGTCTATGATGAAGACAAGCTCAATCAAGGTTAGTGAAGAATCATTACTCTCTTAGGAAATTATCTTGATTCATCATCTATCATACCGACTGATCCATACTTAAAAAAATTTTAAAGAATGATTATCAGGCAAAGGAAAATTTTCATTCATTTGGAAAATTTTTGTATACTTCCGAAAGGAAGTCAATCTACATGGACAAAGAAAGAAAAAAAAAACATGTATACATCAAGATTATTTTTCGATCGAACTACAAGTCGGAGTAGGGATGGATACCTCTTGGACAGTTACTTCATCAGTTGAAGGAGCTGGCCTCTCTTCAGTTGATTTTTCTACTCCTTCTTCCACATCTGCTTTATTATCATCAACGATAAAGGAGGAAACATCGAGATCAGGATACAATTTCTTGACTTCTTTCAAGCAGTCCTGGAAGCCAATATTATAGCTCTCCACCCCTGCTTCATGTATTTCGGCACCGAAAGCCTTGAACTTCTTATACTTCTTGATGGTGTGAAGGGCCTCTTGGATGGCCAATTCCACCCTCTGCTCAGTTGATTCCACCCTTTGCTCAAGGGTAGTGACCTTCTTCTCTAGCTCGGCCTTTTAAGCCATGGCCTCTTCATAGTTGTGGAGATTATCTTTTATTAGTGCTTCGGTTGAACGCAACTTCTATCTTCTCTTTTTCAAGTATGTCAGGAGTTTGGTCATCTGAACCTGAGCCATCTGCAAGTCTTTCTCCAATTTAAGATTCACAGTAGTGGTTTGGTTCAGTTTATGCTCCATGGCCACCCGAAGTTCTTTGGCCACCTCTCTATGAGCTTTAGCCGACGCCAACTAGTCCTGAAGACTTTTGTTGAGGTTGGCAAATCCATGAATGCTCTCCTCTATTAGAGAGATTTTGTGGATGAATTGCCAAGAAGAATGGTGACAAAGTTAGTAGCCACAAAGATTTGGGAAAGAAAATCTCGAAGAAGATTTAACGCATACCTATAGTGTTTTTGGATAAATGAAAGTAAAAATGTCCCCCAACTGATGCTTTTTCGTCATCTCCCAATCCTTTCGGAGAATGTTGGCCTTTAGCAGGGTCTTGGCCAATCAAGGATTGTCGAGGCCAGCATCAGCAGCATATATAGTAATGCTCTCGGAGCCCTTTCCTTCATCAACTGATGGTTCTGGTTTGGCTTGTGGCTTGGGTGCTATCTCAATCATAGGAGCCTTACCTGTATCCTTCAGCTGGGCTCCTCGGATGGCTCAGGGGTGAACGGCATCGTCAGTTGCTCTGTGGATGTGCGTGGATGCTCTGACGAAGGATCTGCCAATACTTTCTTTGAAGAATGTTTTTATGGAGAAACGTTATCCTCATCCGAAGTAGACTCCACGACTATGGGAGTATCGTCCCCAACAAGAACCTTTAGAGAGGTGGGAGTCCTCTTTATGCCCCTTCATTATGATCGCCTTAAAGGTTCCATAGCCACCCTCCTCTTGATGGCCTGCCGAAGCCTTCCAATGTCTGGCCTCATCTTGGACCCTATGAAGGGAAAGGAGAATCAAGCTTTGTTAAGTTAAGAAGGAATGAAAAAATCTGTAGGAAGGGAGAACTGGGGCAAAAGGCTGCTCGATAGGCAAAGATGCTAATGGCATAAAGAACTCATCCCTCGAGGACAAAGGCCTCTTATATAGGAAGTGCCGATAGCCTTGAGCATCCCTTGATCGTGCCACGTGTATACACTTCAGTCGACAAGAGTCGAGGCAACGACTTCGGTTCATGGGAAGGTAGTTTAGAGAAATAAAAGGACCATGATTCATCTGATTTTGGAGGCACGCAACTTTAGTGACTCCGATCGAGGTGACCCACAATTTGAATAATAACTTCCCTGCCAATGAAAATGTGACATCTGGCAAAGATGGTATGCTCCACTAATGATGGACCAAAACCATCGACAGAAGTCGAGGTTTGTCATTTTTAGAAAAAATACCTTTCTCTCTCTTCATTAAAGAAGCCCTTCCTTTTCCCACAAAAAAATAAGAAAAGGGGATGAAAAAAAAGGTGAAAGGAGGCAATTTCTCAGTATACATTTGAGCTAGTACTGAAGGCCAATCACTACATGGAGGCCAACCACAATATAAGAGCCGATCAATGCTCTAAGGCTGATTGATGCACAACGGCCAATCACTCAGATTGATGTCCTTATTAAAAGGCATCTGATTATCCCGTACTTAGTAAAATTTCTCTCTGGATGGAAATCATCATACGTTTGACGACTACATACTTAGAGAAATTTTTCTCGGAATGGGAATTGTTATATATCCGAAGACTTTATACTTGGAAAAACTCTTTCAGAAAAAAGTGACACAGTGACATGACTTGGAAGGAAAATATACTTTTCATTCATGTCAAAAGAGTACATCTACAATTTAGCTTTGTTACAAAAATAAAAGGAAAAGCTATAAAGAGTTAGTTGTCCATCAGGATGACATCTAGATCGGCCGCATAAGGAACCTCTTTGGCCAGATTTGGAGCCTCAAGGTCAGCCATAGTCAGGACCTCTTCTAGTTGTCTCGATACTTCTTCGGCTATGGTCAGGGCCTCTTCTGGCTGTCCCGAAACTCCTTCGACTTTAACTTGAGGTTCGGGTTCTTCTTCGACCTCATACAGGGAATACTTGAGTGGTCTAACTCTAGGTAGAGCCTGAGAACCTCCTTGATGCCATCGTTGAAGCCTAGTTCGTAGCTGACCACCCCAGACTCCATCAGTTCATCCTGGAATTTTGAAGACTTCTTAAAGTCTTCAACAACCTTGACAACTTGCTCCCTCAGAGCTTCAGATTCATTAGCTGCTTTTTCGGCCTTCTTCTGGCTCTCCTTGGTTGAATGCTCCAAGGAATGAATCCTTTTATTTTTCTTTCTAAACTTTGCGTCCTGCTCAGATATCTTCAGCTGAGCTTTCTTTAACTCAGCCTTCAGACTTTGAACATTGGCAATGCTCTGGTTTAGCTTTCTTTCCATGGTCGCTTTCAGTTCTTCGACCACCTCCTTTTCGGCTTTCTCCATATGGAGTTCTTCCCAGATGCCCTGACTAAGGTTGGGAAACTCTAAGATACCTTCCTCCATCAGGGTTACATCATGAATCAGCTGCACCAATCAACAGAGGGGAATAATTAGTCATGTTGGCTATAATCATAAAGAAATAAATAAGGAGAAGAACACTTACTCTCAGTATGTTTGGGTATACTGAATCAGCCACCTCATCAAGGTGGCGATTCTTTGTGACCCCCTAGTCTCTTGCGAGGAGTGTGGCCTTTAGCAGCTTCCATGCCAATTCAAGATTCTCTAAGCCCTGTGCATCTAAAAAAACTGTATCTCTTCCCAACCCCTCTTCGACTTGAGGAGACTTGCCCTTATCTTGGGGGGGGTCATGCTGGTGGGACATCAACAACGAGTGTAGGATCTGAATGCCCTGGAGTTTGAGAGGGAGTCAAGCCCCTTTGGTGGAGCTTCGACAGAGGTACATCATTATCCTTCGAAGGCATCCTCATCGGGGTACTTCTCGAGGCCTCTTTAGCCTGAGCCTTCTTTCGAATCCTGTCCCCTCTTGAGGGGCCGATTCGGACCTCTTTCGGGTAGCCTGGCGAAGCTTCCCAAATTTCGGCTTCATCTTCCCACCTACTAACAGAAGAAACTGCAGATGATCAGCTAACGAAATGTATAGGAAACAAAGTGGAACAGAGACTGATTATCAACTATACCTAATGACGGGAACTCACTGATGTGGGCAACGTGAATGTTTCACTCTTCTAGCAATTCTTTGATTAAAAGAACTTCAGACCCAGACAACGTTTCATAGTCCGTTTGGTCAACCCTTAGAACTTTCTTGCCTGCATTGGCATCCAATCGGGGTTGCCTCCACTCTTTGTTAAAGCCCCATGGCTGAGAAGAGAAGATGAAGAAGAAGTAGGGCTTCCATTTGTGGATTGCGCTGGACATGCCCATAATTAATTTTCGACCAGGATGAGGGCCGATAACCCACCACCACTGGCTGTGGAAATCCTTCTTCAATATGAAAAGGGATTTGAATAGAGAAGTCCTAGGTTCTACATTCAGGATATCACAAAGAACTAAAAAATCATAGATGGTCCGTATGCTATTCGGAGTCAATTGCGCAGGGACTACATGATACATATTAAAAATCTTAGGAAAAAAGGGATGTAAAGGAAACCGAAGACCAGCCTTCAGGTGGTCTTCATATATTGAGATGTCACCGGAAGGAGGATGGTTCACCCTTTTATTGGGTTGAGGAAGTATCAATGGGAGACTCTCCAGAATATGGTAATGCTCTCTAAGAGAAGCTATTTTGGAGAAAGATAAAGAACAAGGAATGGATTCCGGTCTAGACTCAGTGTTACTCTTCCTAGAAGGACCTGAAGCACCAGAAGACTCACCCCCCTCTCTACTGGCCGGAATCCCGCCAACGGCAGGGACCTTTAAAGACCTAACCATGGTAAATAAAAGGAAAATGAAAGAGGTCTCTACCTGTAGAAGAAGAAGAAAATCTGAGGATAAGAAGAAGGCTTGGAACAATTGAAGGAGAAGAGAAATTTTGATGAAGGCGAAGAAGTTCGTTCTGCAAAGCAAATGCCCTTTATATAGAAGACAATAATGGTTCAGATGATCTCCTCAGAAAAATGGAAACGCCTCTGATCGTGCCACGTATAAGTGGCGTCGATCATGGGTATGAAGTCCTAAGTGATGCTAGCCAATTCGATGGAAGAAAAACCAACCTGTTAGTCAGGATCCACGAGAAGACAATCAATGGCCAGGATGAGGTTTCCATGAGATATTGGATGGTTGCGATGATGCCACGTCCTTGATCCTCGTCGAAGATAAAGAGTTCACTGAAAATCTCATAATGAAAAGGATAGGCATGACTCTCCGGCCTGCTACACTTCTTCAAGAACTAATAAAAATTCGATACCTGTCCAAGACATGATGCTTGAAACAGAAATCAGTTATTGTGATCAGCTGAATTGAAGATTCGTCATCATCAGCTATCTTTCCTTCCACCAAAGATGATAAAATATTAGTACTCCCATTTTTCAAAGAAATAAATTGCTTTGAAATTGGGAGTGGGGGGCAACTGTTGTGATAAACCGGTTTAAAATAGGTAATTGTCGATTCAAAGATTCAATTGGTCCTACCCTAACCGGTTGATCAAATGGATTGGGGGGCAACTATTGTGATAAACCGGTTTAAAATAGGTAAATTGCTTTGAAATTGGAAGTGAGGGCAACTGTTGTGATAAACCGGTTTAAAATAGGTAATTATCGATTCAAAGATTTAATTGGTCCTACCCTAACCGGTTGATCAAATGGAATGACACGTCGAAACACCCAACCTTCGACGGAAGAATGGATCAATGCTATGCTTCGACTAGCAATGGCATACGACTCGAGATCAGCCTTCAACAAATGGCTGATCTACCTTGTATGCTCCGGAGTAAATAGCTTCGAAGTAAATGGCCAACTCACATCATATGCTCCGAAGTAAACAGCTGATCTACATCCAATGAAATAACTATCGGCCAACTCTGAAAAGAATGGCCAATCTACTTCAAGCTAAAGCCATCAAGAACGGACTTGGTTGTTATAACCAACCACATATCTGATGATTACAATCTTTATAAGACCAAAGTAACTAACCTTCGACAGTAATCACAATCAGTTGAAGGGAAGTTAGATTGACTAACTTCTCTAATAGAAATTGAGAAGGCTTAACTGCTTTCCATTATAGCAACACCTATAAAAAGCGGTAAGAAGGGACATCCTTAGTAAGCTATTCCAGGTCATGCAAGTTTGAGCCCAATCCATGATTAGCTCGCACTGCGAGCACCTGACTCTCCGTTCATTTCATCTCACTTTCTTTCTTTGAGCTATCCATTCTATGGCCCGAATCCTACTAACTTAGGCATCGAAGTATCTCCCACTAGAGAAAATTTGGTCAGGGATTTGTTTTGCTGGAATCCAGGAAGGTGAACCGATGATCCAGGCACTTCGACTGGTCGTGGGGATCAGCGTCTACAAGGTATATTACTGATGATTGCTTGATCTGTTTGGTTTTTACCACAGAGAATTTCTCCTAAATAATTTTATTACAAAGATTATTGGATGCCAACTGACCCAAGCCTCCACAGCACCGTGCATTTCATCTGCACCTTTGTCTTCTGCAAGCAATACATTTATTTTTTTGCAGGAAAATTGATGGTAATAGAACATTATCTAATATATTTCTTTTTACTACAAAATTATTTAGACACAGGAATCTCGCATAAAAGAGTTTTGACAACAATATGGAACTTTCATAGCACCACTCTAGTGGCATGTTTGGCTGTAATTCCCAAGATTAGCAACATACCAAATGTTTCACAAGTACCTTGACTATTGTAGTCCAACATCATTGCTGTTATTGTTGGGATATCCTGGTTTAGCTATGAACCAAGCTCCGGTTCGACTTATCGAAGCCCGTTTCTCCGGTCTACGGACTTCGGACTAAGCGAAGGCTAACCGCAAGCAACCCAAGGCTTTACACCGGACTACAGCATCCGAAGGCTAGTCCTTCAGGTAGCACCTTCGGCCCCGGCCGAAGTCTGAACTACTCATCGACTTTCGAAGACACGTACTTCGGTTCCCGCCGTAGAAACGATCTCCGGCCTCGGGGAAATACCAAGCCTTCGGCCCACAAAAGGGAAAACCCGAAGCTTGAACCATAATATATTCCAGAAAGGAAACTGTAACCAACGGTTACAATCGATACTCATCATGCCATGATCATGGCGCGCAACTCCTGCAGCCACGCCCCCGATCTAGCCGGAACCGCTCATTGACAACCCATGATCGCCAATCATGGGAGAGATTGGCTTCCCATGATCACCGAAAAAAGAGCGGGCCATAGACCGGAGGCCATCTTTTAAATATGGGTAAGAAGGATAGCTTTGGGGGACGCGCGAACGATCTCGCACACATACACTTTCAATCCCCAAGAATTCTTTTTCTCTTCCACTCTTGACATCTTCCCCATTCTATGGTTGAAATCCACCACTAACTTAGGCATCGGAGTGTCCTCCGCCAGAACAACTCCAGCAAGGAACATGTTTTGCAGGTGAACCAGGGAGCGGTCCTGCGATGCAGCAGCTTCAACCGGCCGATCCAGGGACTCCACACCAATAGATTGGCGTGCTAGGAAGGGGTGCAGCATTAACATTTGTTAAGCTCCCTTCCAAACAAGGGGAAGAAACAAAGAAGTTTTTGATGGCAAGAAGAAAAGCTCAAAATGCTTCTACAAGCTGGAGTCGTGCTCCGTCTTAGGGGGGTGCACCCCCGGAGGAGAACGATGTTCCACCTCCCACAGTTGTTGTGGGAGCATAGCAGTTCGAAGCTCTTATGAACCAGGTCGCCAACCTGACGGCCATGGTTCAAGAGTTCCAAGACAGAGCCTTTCCGGTAGCAAACCCACCGGCTGTTTCTAGACATGGCTCTCGATCCCGAAGAAGGAGAGCACCATGGGAGGATTCAGCACATCCCTCCCCCCATCTCGACCCTCTCCCGAAGGCCGAACTTCGAGACTGTCTAGGTCTGCCGATTTCTCGCAAAAAGGAAAAAGGCCTAGGCAAACTTCCTCCTCCTCCTTTGAAGACTCCACTCTGGTGGAGAGAGCACCCAAGCAGACTCGCGATTATGATGGGAGGTTCAGAGCCATCGAATCAGAGATGGCAAGGATGCGAGAACAGAGAATGCAGGATCAGAGAGATCCCGATGACTTGATTGTGGGTGATCTACACCCACCCTACACTGACTGCATCATGGTTGAGGACATTCCTCGGCACTTCAAGGTTCCCCAGATGGAACCCTACGACGGCACCTCCGACCTCCTCGACCATTTGGGCAGCTTCAAAGCCCATATGATGATCCAAGGAGCTTTAGACGCAATGTACTGTTTGGCGTTCCCAGCTACCTTGAAGAAGTCTGCTCGGATGTGGTACTCAAGCCTGCGCCCAGGTACCATCGATTCCTTTTCCGAGTTAGAAAAATTATTTGTCTTGCATTTCAGGACCTGCCACAAGACTCCTCAGAATACGGACACACTCTTCCTCCTTCACCAGAATAAAAAAGAGAGCCTGAGAGATTACATCTCCAGGTTCAATGCGGCCATGCTTGAGATCCTCGATCTCAACGAGCACGTGGCCATGTCAGCACTAAAGAAGGGGCTTCGAACCTCCAGGCTTACTTTTTCCTTGGACAAGAAGTTCCCTAAAAGCTATGCTAAGCTCCTATCAAGGGCTTAGAAATACGCCGATGCCGAAGAGTAGGCGGCAAATCGACGGTTGATTGAAGGGAAACCCCCTTCAAAGAAGAAGAATAACAGGGGGTAAGGCTCCCAAATTTTCAACAACAACGGCGACAGATATGCAGACCGCCGAAGAAGCCCTCCCAAGCCCAGAGCATTAGGAGGAAGATTCGACTCCTACACCCCCCTCAACCTCTCTCGAGAGAAGATCCTCATGGAGATAGAAAAAGAAAACTATCTCCAATGGCCCCATCCCATGAAGGCCTCCTCTTCCACAAGGAACATGAACAAATTCTGCCGATTCCACCGGGACCATGGCCACAACACAGAAGAATGCATCCAGCTGAGGGATGCGATCAAGGATCTCATCAAGAGAGGATACCGGGGATAGTACATCGATCACTAGGGACCCCGATCAGAGGCAACTGTTTCTCAACCACCTCCCGAAGAGGCCGAATTGCCAAATCAAAGGCCCACCAACGGAGGTGTAGGGATGATACACCGGCCCACCAACTGGGGAAGGGATGAAGATGAAGCTTCAAAGCGACTGAAAGATAACAACTCCATCCTCTTCTCCGACGACGACCTTGCAGGAGTTCGGCTCCCGCACGACGACCCTCTTGTAATTTATGCCGTAGTGGCCAATTATGATGTACAGAGAGTTCTTATTGATAATGGAAGTTCGACTGATATCTTGATGTACGATGTATTCTCTAAAATGTGTTTGCCTAGACATCAACTGCAAAGACCCCCTATACCACTCTCCAATTTCAGGGGCAACCAAGTTTATGCCGAAGGGGAGATAGTGTTGCCTGTAACCCTCGGCACCGAGCCTCGACAAAAGACATTGCCGATCAACTTCACAGTAATCCAGATCCCCTCAGCATACAACTTTATTCTGGGGAGGCCTGCCTTGAACAGGTTTCGGACCGTGATCTCCTCTCACTACCTCTTGGTACGCTTCCCCACCAGGAATGGAGTTGGAGAAGTTAGAGGGAACCAGAGGATGGCACGATAATGTCTGATGATTGAAGACAGGCATTTCAAGGATTCGACTACTCCGGATCAGCTGGATCTGAGGGATTCAACCATAAACCTTGGTGAACCCAAGGAGAGGACCATCCTGATACCTTTGAAAGAGGAAGATCCCTCTAGAGTTATGAAGATCGGGAGCGCCCTTGATGAGGAAACCAGAACGAAGCCAAAGATCCAACCATGATGCAATTCCTGGAGAAGGTTCAGGCTTTATCCTCCCAACTGGAACATTTTGAAATTATTCATGTTCCCCGATTAGAGAACTCCTGGGCGGATGCACTATCTCGACTGGAAACTATAGCAACGGAGTCTCTCGGGCGCACCTTTGTTGAACATCTCAAAACTCCAAGCATCGCCGAAGAGACTGCAGAGGTGCGCCAGATTGATACTGAGCCAAGATGGATGGATCCCATAATCAGATTCCTGAATGAAGGAGAACTATCCGAAGATAAGGCAGAGGCCAAGAAGATCCGCTGGATGGTATCTCAATACGTCATCTTAGACGGAACCCTCTACAAGAGATCGTTCTCCCAACTACTGCTAAAATGCCTAGGACCCACCGATGTAGATTATGCTTTGAGAGAGGTCCACGAGGGCATATGCAAGGATCACTTGAGAAGCAGATCTCTAGCATACAAGATTATTCGATAAGGATATTACTGGCCCTCCATCCAGAAGGACTCAGCTGATTTCGTATGGAAGTGCGACCAATGCCAGAGGTATGCCAATGTGCAGAGACAACCTACGAGTCACCTGACTCAGTTGGCAGCCCCATGGCCTTTTGCCCAGTGGGGAATGGACATTCTTGGCCCATTCCCACCAGCATCAGGGCAAAGGAAGTTTCTCCTAGTGGCCATTGACTATTTCACAAAGTGGGTGGAAGCCGAACCATTGGCCCAGATCACAGAGGGCAAGGTGGAAAATTTTATGAAAAATTCCATCATCTTCAGGTTCGGCATCCCACATGTCATTATCACGAACAACGGGAAACAATTAGACAATCCGAAGTTCATGGACTTCTGTGCTCGGTACCATATCCAGCATCGGCTAACATCCATTGCTCATCCATAGTCCAACGAAGAAGCCGAAGTCACCAACTAGACCATCCTCCATGGTCTGAAGACAAGGTTGAACACCGCCAAAGGGCTTTGGGCCGAAGAACTGACCTCTTTTCTTTGGGCGTATCGAACTACCCCAAGAACAGCCACCAGTGAATCTCTGTTCAACCTAGCCTACGGTACCGAAGCCGTGCTACCTATCGAAGTCTCCTTACAGTCCCTGAGAATTGACAACTATGAAGAGCCTGAGAATTTCGATCGCAAAAGGATTGATTTGGATTTTCTATTAAGCACCAAGCTACAGGCCCAGATAAGAATGGCGGCATACCAGCAAAAGGTCGCCAAGTACTACAACGCAAGGGTGAAGGAGCAAACTTTCCGCACTGGGGACATGGTATTGCGAATAGCAGAAATGTCCAGGCCAACGGAACAGGGTAAACTCTCCCCCAACTGGGAAGACCCATATCAAGTCGAAGAAGTCATTCGACCAGGGACATATCGACTCAAGACCCTGGAGGGGAAGACCCTATCCTGGCCATGGAATTTACAAAACCTTCATAAATACTATCAATGAAAAAGTTCCAAAAAACTCCTGTGTAAAGCTCCTCAACCCTACTCAACTCAGAACGGCTAGTTGTATCGACTGAACGACAACGGCCCGAATGACCCGATCTGAAAAATCGGTCAACTGCGCAACGGAAAGTCTGATCCACTAACCTTATCGGTATGCTTGACGAGCGCAATAAATAGTCTAACCAGGCCACCAAAAAGATCAAAGGTGCAGGGATGGTTTTCGTAACCTACCCTACGGTGAATCCGAATATGCGCCGAGGCGGGCCTGAACAGCCTACCTGAATCATGACAAAAGTGCACAGGGATGGTGTAAACACCTTACCCTATGGGAAATCTGAATACGTGCCTAAAAGGACCACTGTCGTCCTCTCTATCAACAGCAAATATTCTCAGAACAGTCCAACGGACCCTACTCTTCCTTATAGACCACAAGTGGTCTACATAGTCTACATTATGGACAAATCGTGATGCAACACATCGCAGAAAATACGCGGGAAGAGGTAAAAGAAAAGATCTTTCATTTCTTTTAGATTTTTACAAAAAGAAAGAGAAAAGAAAGAAAGAAACTTTCCTAAAGAGAGATAAAAAAAAAAAAGAGAGCAGCAACAGCAACAGCAGAGTTGGAAAATTTTTAATAACTCCCCGACGGGTATTTTCCGTACTGTCAGGGAGAAACCGAGCTGGGGACCGACTCCGGACCTACTGCATCTCCAGCCCCCGAGGGCCCAACCTGCTTCCCCTGACTCTCTACGGTCTCTTCCATGACAAAGGAATAAAGCAAAGGAGCGGAAGGAGGATCCTACCTGAGGAATAGACTGGCAGTCCAGAACGATTTGGGCGGAGAATGAGACGAGGTTGAAGAAGCTTCCTTGCACAGACCTTCACCCTTCCCCTAAAGAAAAATAAGGGTTTCTAGACCCCCACCGAGGGTTACTTTGACTCAAGGATACCCTGAGAGGTAACCCACTTGCGACTGACCACCAGGATAAGATCTATCCTTCATCCAACGGGCGGAGAACAGCCACCACAACTATCCAAATCTCAACCAAAAGATTGCCTCAACCACTGTGCAATGGGACAAGAAGAGATAGCCTCAGGGCCACCTACTTTTTCCCAATCCGGGAATGGCACCTGTCCACCATCTGATTCTCAGATCATGATGGACAGCTCGATAGGGGTCCCATAATCATTCACTGCACCGTCTCTCAGGAGGAAAACGACAAGGCCATAATACTCTCACTTCTCGAGGCAGATCTTCGCTTCGATAACTGAGAGTAGGGGGGCAACTGTTGGGATATCCTGGTTCAGCTACTAACCAAGCTCCGGTTCGACTTATCAAAGCCCGTTTCTCCGGACTACGGACTTCGGACTATGCGAAGGCCAACTACAAGCAACCCAAGGCTTCACACCAGACTACAGCATCCGAAGGCCAGTCCTTCAGGTAGCACCTTCAGCCCCGGCCGAAGTCTAAACTACTCATCAACTTCCGAAGACACGTACTTCGGTCCCCGCCGTAGACACGATCTCCGGCCTCGGAAAAATACCAAGCCTTCGGCCCATGCAAGGGAAAACCCGAAGCTTGAACCACAATTTGTTCCAAAAAGAAAACTGTAACCAATGGTTACAATCGATACTCATCATGCCATGATCATGGCGCGCAACTCCTGCAGCCACGCCCCCGATCTGGCCGGAACCGCTCATTGACACCCCACGATCGCCAGTCATGGGAGAGATTGGCTCTCCATGAACGCCGGAAAAAGAGCGGGCCACAGACCGGAGGCCATCTTTTAAATATGGGTAAGAAGGATAGCTTTGGGGGAGGCGCGAACGATCTCGCACACATATACTTTCAATCCTCAAGAATTCTTTTTCTCTTCCACGACATCTTCTCCATTCTGTGACTAGAATCCGTCACTGACTTAGGCATCGGAGTGTCCTCCGTCGGAATAACTCCGATAAGAGACCTGTTTTGCAGGTGAATCAGGGAGCGATCCTGTGATGCAGCGGTTCCGATCGGCTGATCCAGGGATTCCACGTCAACGGTTATCATAAAAACAGAATGGGGGTAAATGTGTTTAAACTACTAGCTCGTTGATTGTAATGGACTACTAAATTTTATGGATTCTGTTTTGGATTATCCCATCCCTTTGCTGACTTCTTAATAGTTTATTTCGGGTTTTTCTTTCAAGAAGAAACAAGAAGTTGTGTGTGAGAAACAGAGAAGGGGGTTTTTCTTTCAAGAAGAAACAAGAAGTTGTGTGTGAGAAACTGAGAAAGTAGAATAATATCCTAGTGTGACATGGAGACAGATCGATCTTTTGGGACCGACCTTGTCGTCGTTTTGCGATCTTCCTGGAATAGCTTCACCATTTTCGCTGCCGTACGGCCCTTTCTACGTTCTGATCCAAAAGCACAGTTTAATATCTCAGACATTTAAAATTGCACCAAAAAACACCAATCATTTAAAAAGTCCACTGCACGGTATGCAATCGCTGCTTTGGAAAGCTTGACAAAAACTTTGGAGTGCATGGAAACATTTTGAAAACATTTAAGCTAAGGATCTTTGCTCGCAGAAATATAATTTATGTCAACTTCCATTTCTCTCAAGCACCTCCACTTCTTTTTTTTAAAGGAGACCAGCATCAGGCACAAGGTTTGATTTAATTTACAGTGACCTTTTTTTTTTTTCTTTTTGGAAGGCAGGGAGGTGGGGGGATGGTGCGCATCTCAATATATTAGATTTTTTTTTTTTTTGGTGTTAAACAAAAGGAATAGAGGAGATAAACTCGATGCAGCTATCCTGCAGACCCCCCATTTCGTCAAAAAATATTTGATTCAAGATGCTAGATTTTCGTAGTCTTTTTTCATCCAAAAATGAATATGTTCCGTGACCTGTTGGTTGTAAGGCAAGATCCTAACCAACTGAGCTACCGTTTTGGTGGTAATATATTAGAAGTTTAAAGCCACTAGAATTCATTTGAAAAATATATGGTGATTGGTGACTTAAAAAAGTTTTGGTTCATAGGAGGTATGATATCTATCAATGTTTCCTAAAAACCTGTTGTTGAGATCTTTTAACTTAAATTTATAGCATTTTTTTATAACATTATCAGTTTTAAGCTAGTTCTCTCTGTTGAATTTTTCTTGATTTGTATTTATTGAGAAAAGGAAAAAAAATTGAGAAATGGTCCAAATGGATATAATCACAATAACATGCTGCTCTCTTTTTTGCAGTTTTGTATGTATCTTTGTGACATGTAACCTCCTAAAATCACTATTTGCTTATCAATCTCTATAAAACTATTGATTTATACATCATAATTCATTCGTTCATAAGTTTAGACTGTTGTATAAATTTATTATTCTTGAATTGGAAGTTAATGAACTCTTTTGATTTCTCTTTCATTATGATCCCCTGAAATGCTATCATTTTGATGACACTTCATAGAAGATGTTCATGTCAATCATACATATTGTAACAGAGGGGTTTCCACCAAAACATAAAGTAATAGAGGTTTGTATACATTTACAAAAATCCAAAGCTCATTTGTGTACGATATCTCTTCAAGGTGTGCATGAGAATCTTCTTCTCTTCTAGTGTACATCTAGTGATCATAACAAAAGCAATTCAAACACCTTTAAAATAAACAATGGACATCATGAGATTAATATAATCACAAGAAAACAAAGTCTCCTGTTTTGAGAAGAAAGTATATACAATGTCAAGTGCCTTGTTCTCTCATGTGTTATTCAAACAAGTAATGCAACTACTAGAGGCAAAGTTTTTAAAATACATTCGATGACTAACCATTGGCATCAGGAGAGAAATTTAATAAAATGAAGTCTGGTCAATATAAAATAAAACCAAAAATGCAATGTTTAGACCATGGTGTAGCTTTCATCTGTCCAATCCCAAGGCTGGATATACAATGGGGTGTTCAAGCTCGGGTCAAGAAATAATTGAAGTCATCCAATGGACATGCCAAACCTAGATCAAAGAATTTCTATTCAAGCTCAAAATTAATGATGTATGCTTGCATGCGCATGTACACACATGCATAGGTAAACTCATACAAAAAAGGAACTGATTATTCAAAATCAATGATGTACGATCCAAATTCAGGATTCAAACTATTAAATTTGATTTATAGTAAAAATTACCAAGAAATCAAAATTCTGTTTTTTTTTTCCTCTAACCTAATCATCAAGTATCAAAATAGATGGTTTTAATATCATAATACTATATTTATTGTGATGTAATCATGAAAAAAATCTAATGAATTTAAATTTATTCATGTTTTAAGATGTTTGCAACATGATCGATAAAATAGATTTTTGATTTATATATCTTATGCATCATGTATTTTGCCATAATATTATAACTGATATTGTTCATTTCCTATCAACTTGATGTATACATTAGAGATCAACCAAAATATATAAATTTTGGTTTCTTTGTAATGTAGATTATATTCAACAATTTTGATCTTCAATTTGATGGCTTGCCATTGATTTTAAAATTTTTAATAATCTTTTCAAGGAGCTAATCTTAAGTATGTAGTGCGTGTAAATATTATAACTCTGGCCAATGAAGTCTCAGTGCGATTCTTCTTAAGTGGACTAGCATGACTCGATGATCAAATTAAAGAGTGACCATCTCTAGAGGTGGCCCATGTGGGTTGGCTTCTAAGACTATTTTTTTATACACTGCCCGCAGTATGAAAAATCCATCAAGGAGTGCACCGCATGTCGTGATTGTGCCATGTTGTGCTTGCATGGCACGACTGGATTTCTATCCTTTCGGCATCAAATCATAGTGGTAAATAGAGGTACATGCAAAATGTAAGAACTAACTAATATTAAATATGTTACGTAATCAAAATTTCAAAATTTTTAAGATAAAATTGTCATTTCCCTCCAAAATGATCCCTTTTTTCCCGTTCTCTACTTAGGGCCAAATCGTTTATGAAACTTTCTGTTCATCATCTTCTTTTTCCTTCCATTCCACTTTTCTCCCTCTTCTTCCTCCCTTTTCCTCGTTTGTCTGAGCAGTAGCCATTTGAAATTTATTTTCCTGCCATTATTTTATATCTGAGATTATTAGTGATGTGGCATTACCGCTGACATGGAACCCATGATGGTACCAGCTGGTGGTCATGTTGGTGGAAAGTGCCACCTGGATGCGGCGGCCAAACGAAGATCCGAAGTCGAGCTGTCCTAGTGCTTGGAGCACCCTCCCGCCTTCCAGGGTCGAGTTCCCAAGATAGAGCTCTCCCTCCTTCCGAGGTCGAGCCCTTGGCCGAGTTCAGCTCCCATCTGAAGTCAAGCTCCTGGCCGAGGTTGTGCTCCCGCTTCCCGGGGTCAAGCTCTGGAGATAGAGCTCCCCCATTCTTTCGAGGTCGAGCCCCCGGTCGAGGTCAGCTCCCATCCGGGGTCGAGATCTCAGCCGAGGTCATGCTCCCGCTTCCCGGGGTTGAGCTTTTGAGATAGAGCTCTCCCATTCTTTCAAGGTTGAGCCCCCTGTCAAGGTTAGCTCCTATCTAGGGTCGAGCTCCCGGCCGTGGTCGTGATCCTGCTTCCTGGGTTGAGCTCCCGAGATAGAGCTCCCCCATTCTGCCGAGGTCGAGCCCCCGGTCGAAGTCAGCTCCTATCCAGGGTCGAGCTCCCGGCCGAGGTCGTGCTCCCGCTTCTTGGGGTCAAGCTCTCGAGATAGTGCTCCTCCATTCTATGGAGGTCGAGCCCCTAGTCGAGGTCAGCTCCCATCCGGGGTTGAGCTCTCAACCGAGGTGATGCTCCCGCTTCCCAGGGTCGAGCTCCCAGGATAGAGCTCCCCCTATTCTGTCAAGGTCGAGCCCTCGATTGAGGTCAGCTCCTGTCTGGGTTCGAGCTCCCGATCGAGGTTGTGCTCCCGCTTCACGGGGTCGAGCTCCCGAGATAGAGCTCCTCCCATTCTACTGAGGTCGAGCCTCCGACTGAGATCAGCTCCCATCCAGGGTCGAGCTCCTGGCCGAGGTCGTGTTCCCGCTTCCTGGGGTTGAGCTCTCGAGATAGAGCTCCCCCATTCTGTCAAGGTCGAGCCCCCGGTCGAGGTCAGCTCCCATCCAGGGTCGATCTTCTGGCTGAAGTTGTGCTCCCACTTCCTGGGTCGAGCTCCCAGGATAGAGCTCCCCCCATTCTATCGAGGTCGAGCCCTTGATCAAGGTTAGCTCCCATCCGGGGTCGAGCTCCCGATCGAGGTCATGCTCCCATTTTCCAGGGTCGAGCTCTCGAGATAGAGCTCCCTCTATTCTACCGAGGTCGAGCCCCCGTTCAAGGTCAGCTCCCATCCAAGGTCGAGCTCCTGGTCGAGGTCATGCTCTTGCCCTCCGGGGTCAAGCTCCTGAGATAAAGCTCCCTCGTTCCTACCAAGACTGAAGTTCCCTCCAATAGCCAAGAGGTGAAGATCAGTAGAAGTTTAGACCGTGGTGTGGAAGCTCCCAACTACTTGCAACCTCCAGGAGGTGGCGCATGCCATGCCAAAAAATTTAAGCTCTGCAACGCGCCATAGACATGCTCTCGCAGTGCATGCTCCACTAGGCTCTAGGCCATGTAGCATGCCGCCATGTTAATGGCAATGCAACCGGGGGCTCCAGCCCTTGTCACATGGAACCTGTACCTCTTCCAAGAGGAGCATTCCATTAAGGCCCCAGGTCCTGTAACACTATGACGGTCCCTCCTGGAATAGAAATGCACAACCATGGCTCGGGGCTCAGCGGCACGGTGCCCCGCACCTCCCATGGGAAGCTGCACCACCAGAGGGACAAGACTGCACTATGTCGACGAACACCCCCAATAGAAGAATCTCCTTTCAAGGATCGGTCTGATAGGGGGAGGCTGTATATAAAGAAAAACCCCTCTCGAAAGGGATACTAGGAAAGGGACATCTAAGTGAAGTCCAGGACTAGCTTTGGGCCATTCGACTCATATAAAATGAATGAAGGGACCCCCAGAGAGGAGAGAGGCAACTGGTAAGACACAGAGAGCAAACGGGCATGGAACTAGCCAAGAGAACCTCCCAGCTCTCCGATCTCTACCCACCTTGTCTTTCCATTTCTTGAATCTCATCTTTCACCCTTTACACGGAGAGATCCCAAGCTCTCCATCATAGAGGTTCTGCTCTCTTTGATCGTTTCAACTGACTTGATCATCGGAGTATCCCCATTGGAATCTCGGGTTGGGGTCTCCTTATTTTTGCAGGACAACCTGACTAAGAAGCTAACTGGAAAAGAGGAATAAGTGCTCAAAGGGAACCCGATGTGTCTGGGACATGTTAGAGCTATGGGCTATGGCGATCTAAGCGGTAATAGATTGGTATGCCAGGTAGGGAGAGAAAAGCCATTGACTGTGGAAGTTTCGGCAGCGAGTCCCCCACCACAAGAAGGACACTCATGGACATCCATGGCCTTATGGTGGCAACGCGTGCATGGGAGGCTTCCACCAGCCATGTAGGGGGCCCCCCTTATCGTGGCGACCCATAGAGCCCGGAGGGGGAGCTCCCTTTTTCACCATTGCCACCTCCGGTGAACCCCCAGATCACCGCACTAGCCCAGTAGGTCCATGTTCTGGTTGCGCAGTGCGCCAGCTCCACCAGAGACAACAGTCCCTAGCAACTCAATAGCAACTAGGGATGCTGGTGGCTCACACCGCTGACTCCCGTACCAGCCTATGGTCCTTCCAAGTGGGGTCGTTACATGCAGTTTTCCACTCATGGAGAGATCATCAAGCGATCAGGAAGACGCAACTGGATAGCCCGACTGGTCAGGAGAGCCACTCCCCAACCTTGGGCCATAGTGCATGCTCGCATCGACGGCACCGGCATGGTCAGAAACTCAGGCGAGAGTTCCTCCACTCCGTACCCCCTTCACCCTTGATGGCCTTTATCGAAGGGTCCATAGATGAGACCATCCATCGCCAGATGGAGAGGCACCTCGAAGAGCAAGAGCGTAAGCTGACTGACCTATCCCATAGGTTTTTCGAGATTCAGGGCTCCCCTAGTGAGTCCGTGGGTTATGACCCTACCAACCTTTCTCCCACAGAATCCAAGGGGAACCAATTCCTAACCGGTTTCGCATGCCCTAGGTTAATCCCTTTGATGGGACAATCAACCCCTTGGACCACTTGGAAAGCTACAAGTCCCTCATGAGGGTCCGGGGGGCTACCAATGCTCTCCTCTGCATCACTTTCCTGGCTACCCTCCGAAAAGCTGCTCGAGCCTGGTTCTCTAGACTCGAGTCAAAAAGCATTGACTCTTCACTATTGGAGAAAAAGTTTGTAGCGCACTTTGATGCATGCAAAAAGGTACCACGTGTGGTCGATAGTCTCTTCTCTTCTCGATCCACTAGCAAGATTGAGAGTCCCTTTGGAACTATGTGTCCTGATTTAAAATAGCCACCCGGGAGATTTATCACCTCTACAAGCAAGTCACCATGCTGGCCCTGAAGAGAGGGCTCAAGACCTCCCTCTTCATCTACTCCCTCGACAAGAAGCCTTTGAAGACCTATTCAGAGCTCCTCCTCTGGGCCCATAAGTACATCTGTGTATAAAAGGCCGACCATACCAGAAGGGAGCTGGACAGGAGGCCATTGAAGAGGCAAGCCATAGGGAAAACATCTGGCCCCTCGACCTTGAAGGCTACGCCGGCCCCACAGATAGGGGCCAAGCCCAGAGTCGACCCTGCCAAGGAAGAAAAGTTCACTTTTCTCCTCGCCCCGAGAGTAAAGACCCTAATGGAGATTGAGGGTGAGCGCTTCCTACGCCATCCTCCCCCGCTGAGGCCATCCGTTAGATGAGATAGATCCCGCTATTGCCGCTTCCACCGGGACCATGGCCACAATACTGAGGAATGGTGCCACCTGAAGAGAAAGATAGAAGACCTGATCAAGCACGGCTACCTTGGAAAGGATGTGGAGGGAGGAGCTGCTCCGATAACTCAGAATTAAGAGCCCTGACTACTCGGCATCGATAATTGACCCACTGAGAAGCCGGTCAGAATGATCTCTTGGGTGGCAGGGAGAAACCCAAAGAGGGCTAGGGGAAGAGAGGGAAGTGATGATGTACTCCCCTGCAAGGGAGAAGGGTTAGCTAGGGTAGATAACCCAAATAATGATTCTATCATCGTGGAAATGACGATAGCTAAGCTTCCTATAAAAACAATCATGATTGATAGTGGAAGCTCTATCGACATCCTTTTTTACGATGCTTTTACAAGGATGAACTTGTCCACTAACCAAATAAAATCGGTGTTCATGCCCTTAGTGGGCTTCACCGAGGATTTGGTTGGAGTAGAAAGGGAGATTACACTTCCTATAACTACCGGGATGCCACTTCGACAAAGCACCGTACTGACAACATTCACCATTATGAGGCTTCTCTCACCTTACAACGCGATCTTGGGTATCCTGGAATCAACCTGCTCGATGCTACCATCTCCACCCGGCACCTCCTTGTCCAATTCCCCACTTCCTGGGGGATCGAGGAGATGAGGAGATCCCGGCAACCAGTTTAGCATTGTCTGCAGATGGTCCTGGGAGCATGAAAGGCTATGCAGGGTCTGGTCATCGATTAGCAGGCTCGATAGAGCAGGAGTCGAAGGGCAGGCTGGTCGAGCCCCCATTGTCTTTCCCTCTTAGGCAGGACCCCTAGAATATGGTATAGGTGGGAGCCCTACTACCTGAAGAGGAGAGATCTCGTCTACTTAGCTTTCTACATGCCAATACGGATGTCTTTTCCTGGACTATAGTAGACATGCCCAGGATCTCACTAGAAGTGATCACCCACAGGCTAAACGTTGATCCAACTACTGCCTAGTCTGGCAAAAGAAGAGGAGTTTCGGTGATTGATGAGGAGGTTGAAAAGCTCCTCGTGGTTGGCTTCATCCATGATGTACAGTATCCTGACTGGCTTGCTAATATAGTGATGGTCAGGAAGGCTTCTGGAAAGTGAAGGATCTGTGTGGACTACACCGACCTCAACCAAGTGTGCTCGAAGGATAGCATTCAACTTTCGAAGATTGACTAGTTGGTAGATGCGACCTTGGGTCACAAGCTCCTTAGCTTCATGGATGCATTTTCTAGATATAATTAGATTCACATGTACATGAAGACGAGGAGCACACGGTATTTATGACCGACCGAGGTACATACTGTTATAGGATGATGCCATTTGGTCTTAAGAATGCAGGAGCCACGTACTAGCTCTTGGTCAATAGGGTCTTCAAAGACTAGATCGGCCATAACATACAGGTCTACATGGATGACATGCTCGTCATGAGTGGCTAGGAGTCGAACCAAATCGCCGACCTAACGGAGGCCTTTGACAACCTCCACCTCTACCAGATAAAGCTGAACCCTACCAAATGCACATTTGGTGTTGCGGTAGAAATATTTCTAGGATTCATGGTCATCCAAAGGGGAATAAAGGCCAACCCCGAGAAGATCCAAGCAATCACCGACATTAGGTACCCTATCTCCAAGAACGAGGTGCAACACCTGACTGGATGCATGCAGCATTAAGTTATTTCATCTCGTGTTCCATCGAGTGCTGCTAGCCATTCTTCAAGGTGCTGCACAAGATGCATGACTTCACCTGGATGGAGAAGTGTCGAGAGACTTTCGAGGTGCTGAAGAAGCTCCTTGCCTCCCCACCATTGCTATCCAGGTCAGAGCATGGGAAAGAGCTCCTCCTGTACTTGGCGATCTCATCGAAGGTGGTCAACTCAGTGCTGCTCCATACTGACAAGGACGACTCCCAACGGCCAATCTACTACACCAGCAAGCTGCTCCGTGATGCAAAAACCAGGTACACTCATCTAAAAAGATTATTTTTGCACTCATTGCATCTACACAGCATCTCAGGCCCTACTTTCAAGCGCATCCGATCGCTGTCCTCACTGATCAGTCTCTAAGGGCCATCCTAAGTTGCCCTAACATGTCGGGGTGCCTAGCCAAGTGTGCGATAAAGCTCAACGAGTTTGACATCACCTGCCATTCTTGACCGGCATGAAAGTTCCAGGTCCTTGCTAATTTCCTGATAGAATGCACCTGGGCGAACGAAGACCTAGAGGAGGTGGACTAGCAAGCCAAACTCGGGCACGACCCGGCCTTGGGAGTGATGACATGGATGCTCCATGTCGACAGCATGTCCAACACTAGAGGGAGTGGAGCCGGGCTCCTCCTCGCCAACCTTGACAGAGTCATCACTGAATGTATACTGTATTTTCTCTTCAAGGCAACCAATACTCAAGATGAATATGAGGTGCTCCTTATGGGACTGAAGGTGTCCCTCGAGCTGGGTGTAAAGTTCCTGAAGGTCTTCACGGACTCATAGCTCATGGTGAGCCAGGTCTCTGATGAGTATGAAGCTCGAGATCCCATGATGGTGAAGTATCTGGACAAGATACACTCATATGCAGTGATCCTCCAACACTTCAGCATTTCCTACATCCCTCGTGCAGAGAATGCCCGGGCCGATATCCTCTCCAAGCTGGCGACCCTGCCGGATTTATTGCTGGGTTGTGCCTTCATTGAATATCCGAGACCCCCAACTTTGAGTTCACAGCAGAGGTCCAGCAGGTCACCTCCGAAGCTAGCTAGATGGACTCCTACATCAAATACATTACCACCGGCACCCTACCCCGATGATCACAAGGAGGCCAGCCTCCTCAAGAAGAAGGTTGCACGGTTCATGCTAATGGATGGATAGCTCTATCGGAGGTCTTACTCCTACCCCTTGCTGAAGTGCTTGAAGCTCTCAGAAGCCACCTATGTACTTTAAGAAATACACGAAGGCATTGGTGAGCCTTGTTTGAAAACCAACTAGGTTGTTGGTGAGCCTTGTTTGAAAACCAACTAGATTTTTGGTTAGCCTTGTGAATGTTGCCCAGTAAGCAACCCAAGAGGGGGGGTGAATTAGGTTTCTAAAAATTACTTACAAGAATATGTGCCAATTTAAATATCTAATCAAGTGCTAGTGTGACGTGTAAGTGTATGCTCTTGAAGAGTATGCAGCAAAAATATAAATGCAACAAATATAAGAGAAAGTAAATAGAGCAATAGACAATCACAAATACAAGCCAAGTATAGTGGTTCGGTGCTTTCCAATGTACCGACATCCACTCCCCAAGGTCCACTTTGGAATTCACTATAATCTCCTACAATTATAGCCGATTAGTTTTTCAGGCTCACTAATCAAAACCCCTTTTGGTTTTTATAAGGCTCACCAAAAGAAACCTCTTGATTTTCAAAGGCTAACCAATAACCTCCTTGGTTTTCAACTAGGCTTACTAAAAACCTCCTTGGTTTTCAAGTAGGTTAACCAAAAACCTCCTTGGTTTTCAAGTAGGTTAACCAAAAACCTCCTTGGTTTTCAACTAGGCTAACCAAAAACCTCCTTCGTTTTGTTCTTAGGCACACCAAAAATCTTTACAACAAAGACATGAGATAAAGTAAATCAATAAGAAAAGCTTTCTAATGTAAAGCTGATATCTTTTTGAAGCTTGGAGAAGTTGCTTGTTTTGAACTTGATGAAGCCTCAATCAATGCTAAAAAATGTTGGACTTGAATGCTTCTTGATAGCTTTGAATGCTTGGAGACTTCTTTTTGTTTAAAGGTAGTTGCTTTAAATGAATGGGATGAATGCACTTGCTTTTCTCTTCTTCTTTTTTTTTTTTAATTTTCTCTTATTCTCTTCTTTCTTGTATTTCTTCTTTTGATTTTTTTGAATTCAAATCACTTAAATACCATCCCAAGGCCATAAAGATGGTTTATGACTATTAGACATGAAAAACTAACTATTGGGAGCCAAGAGGGCCGAGTTCTACGTTTAAAAAACTAATCATTACTATTCCCAGAACTTCAAGTGTCGATACTTCAAACTGTGAGTCGATACTTAGGATCAACACTTAAGTCTCATGAGTCAACACCTAGTTCAAAATTCTTCATTGAAGCTCTCTGGAATTCTCAGGTGAGTTGACACTTGACATCCATGAGTCGACACTTCAGGCAAGTCTTCAACTTCAGCATGTTCTGTAAGAAATTTTTCTCAGGACTTGAGTCGATCCTTGAGTTAACACCTTGAGTCGACACTTGAGTGGCATGAGTCGATACTTCAGCCGTGCCATCTGAAACTCTTTCTGCATACTGGCTTGAATCAACACTTGCACTTTCATGAGTTGACACTTGAACTATGAATCGATATCTTGAGTCGACACTTGCTGAGATTTTTTCAAAAATCACTAAAACTCTGCTGAAACCTTTTTGAGTTGAACTCTTTAAGTCCTTTTAAGCATTTCTCAAGTACTTAAGTCCATTTATAATTGATCTTTAATCCATAAAATTGGTTTCTTCATCATTTGACAAATAATCCAATTTAGCTTTTTTGATGAGTACCTTTTTCTATTAAACACATTTCAAGGAACATGTTAGTACTCAACTTATACTTAAGTATTTTGTTTATCATCAAAATTAATAATAGAGTCAACAGTGAAAACCAAGGGGGTTTGATTAGTGAGCCTGGGAAAACTAATCTACTGTAATCAAGTTGGATTATAGTAAAATATCTAAGTGGACATTGGAGAGTAGACATAGGTGCTTGGAGTGCACTAAACTACTATAAATTCTTATGTTTGTGATTGCTTATCTTTCTTTTCTTTTATTTACTTTGTTACTTCTGTTGCATACTCTTGTTAAGCACACAAACACTTTGTAAACACATTAGTACTTGTCTTTAATCTTTGCAAAAAAATTTTAGAAATCCAATTCACCCTCCCTCTTGGGTTGCTTTAGCTGGGCAACATCAGGAAACTCACGAAGCCCCAAACTCCAAGGTTGGAAGACTTCAGAAGCCCCATGCTTAACTGCCTTACTCATAGTCCAGAGATGTAAGCCAGGAAACCCATGAAGTCCCGCCACATATAGCTTGACTCACAGTTCGGCAAACCAAGCCAAGAGACTTTTGAAGCCTTGCACTCTACTGCCTACTCAAAGTCCAAAGATGTAAGCTAGGAAACCCATGAAATCCTGCCATCTACCGCTTGGCTCATAGTTTGGCAAATCATGCCAAGAAAATTCTAGAAGTCCTACACTCAAGTCTACATAACCTCAAGACCAGCAAAATAGGAACGGAGTGTACTCAAAGTTCTCCATGCTGGTACTAAGATTCCAGAATTAGCCTAGAACGACCAAGACCTGGGGAAGCTAACACATGGCAGCCACAGAGCCCATCTTCCTATCATGCAAAAAGGCCAAGAAGCTAAAGGAAGAAAAGAGCAAGACAAAGTGGTGCAGGCACCAGGATCAGATAGAGGTTATTGGTCCCGATATGGTTTTCTAATTAGGGTTGGAGTCCTGTAGTCCATTAGTACCATGTCACTTGTGTTAAAGTGAGCCAAGTCTTGTAATAAATTTAGTCCATCAGTTGAATCTTGTAACGAGAAATAAGTGATGCAGAACGGAAGCTCTGATACCAAAAATGATGTAAAACGAAAGAAGAGATGATGCGATGCGGAAGTAAATTAAGATTAATTTTTATTATTATTATTTTTTTATTTTTTTAATTTTTATATTTTCAGAAGTCGGCTTTGACTCAATGGAAAGTTAAACTAAATTGAAAGAAACTAGATAATAATTGAAAGCATAATTTAAAGGAACTAGATTATTAGAGTAGTTCAGAAGTAAAGGATCGCTGGGGGTTGAGAAACTCCTAGACCTAGGGTTTCGCTTTGAACTTTCAACAGGACAGAAGTAAAGAGAAGAGAAGGATTACAGACCAGACAGTGATCTTCATAGAGTTTAGTGGAAGGACTCTCTTGAGCAGATTGTTGGATCCCTGGATTCAGATATCTTCGCAATGGATCCTCCAATACTGGCCCTTTGGCAGAGTTGGCTTCTTCTGAACTCAAGATCTGGAAAAGAAGAAGAACAAGTTATGGAACTAGATACTCAAGGAAGGATTTACCAGATAGTAGAACTTGAAAGCTGACGTTGCTGAAATCCTGATTCTCCTAGAATGCTGGTCTGACTTCCTCTGGGATTTGCTCTGTCTTCAAAGTAGCCGAACTGGACCTGGATGCTGGTGGTCGGCCTCTACTTGGAGAGAGGGGCCGTGAGAGATGGGGTAGGCTAGGATTTGGTGGAGTGAAGAGGATGATGGGCGGCTAGGGTTTGGAAGTGAAATGGCTAACCTAGGATTTTGGGGTTGGAGATCTCACACCTCCTCAAGGTTCCTGGGGAATCCGGGATTTACTCCCTCATGGAGCTCAACACCTGAATACAAGTGTGGAAGAGAGAAACACAAAGTTGCTCACACATAAATTGAATTCATTCATCATTTCACTTTAAAAATTACAAGAGGGGTTTAATTTATAGGACTTTACAAGAGAGTAGGGTTTTACATCTTTCCATGTTTGACTAATAGGGTGGATCTTCAAATTAGGTTTGTAGGATCAATTCCCACACATATGGCCGACCAAGAGTTTCCAAAAATGCTGATTGGTGGCTTCAAAAGGTAAGTAGGTGGCGCCTCCTAGCCTTGTTCTTCAAGAAAAATACTTTTCCTTCCATACCTGGTTTTATTTGGAATTATTTGGGCGCCTCCTAACCTTGCTCTTCAAGAGAAATTTCCTTCCTTCCATACCTGGTTTTATTTGGAATTATTTGGGTGCCTCCTAGTCTTGCTCCCTAAGCTTTGCTCCTTTCTTTTCATAGCTTGGCTCTTATGGAAACACTTTGGCCGCCCCCTTGAATTGTGGATCCCAGATTGTTTTATCCTCAAGTGGCGCATGAGAGAAGAGACCTGCTATCTTGTGGTGTGGGGACCAGAGCATACTGGATGGAGATGTGGCACCCCCTGGACTCAGGCGTGTGGCTGGGAGTGTGGCGCCCACTTGCTTGGCCTTCGGAGAAAATGTGACACCCTGGAGAAGTCCTAGACCACTACTGAGTCAACATGACACAACAAAATTAAATTACAGGGAAATATAGACTCAAGCTAAAATTGAGTTGATCAAGTCAACCCTTATTACAAACCAGAAAACCCTAATTCTTCGGGCAAGGTCAATCAGAGATCTAGATGGAGCCCTAAAGTCTTCTTCTGAGTCTAGTGCTCGCACCAATTCTCCCGGGGTGGGAGGAACTCGACCCTGTCGAGTATGGATCAAGTTGGCTCTGGTATCTCTCCAAGAGGTCTGGGTCCAATTCTTGTAATTCTTCTCAGGAGATCCAAGAGTCATCAGAATCTGGCCTTCCTTGCCAGCGGACCAGGTATCTTTTGTATCCTTGATTACGAGTAGAGATAACCTGATCATCCAGGATCTTTTCAATCTGTTCTTTCCTCACAGGCCAGTTTGTTGGTGGACACATAGGGTTGGGTTCATTCTCAAGAGCAGGATTAGGTTCAAAAGGCTCATTGGGAATCACAGCTGGCTCTCTATACTCTACTAGGTCTGTAATGTTGAAAGTGGAGCTAATGCCTAGTTCTGGAGGCAACTCGAGCACATAGGCATTGGATCCTACTCTCTTCACCACTCTAAATGGTCCAGCTCCTCTAGCATGTAACTTTCTAATGGTTCCAGGAGGAAACCGTTCAGGCCTTAACCTAATCATTACATAGTCTCCCTCATCAAAAGTTTTGACTCGCCTTTGAGAATCAGCCAACTTCTTATAAGTTTCATTACTTAAATTTATTTTGGCATGAATTTCTTTATGCAAGTCTTTTATATGCTGTGCAAAAACTTTGGCAGACTCGGAGACTCGTGTGTGGACTGGTAAAGGAGCTAGGTCAAGAGGTGTGTGAGGTTTGTAACCATGCACAATTTCAAATGGACTCTTATCCGTAGACCTATTGACCGAGTCATTGTATGCAAATTCAGCTCTAGGTAAGTACAAATCCCAGTTCCTAATGTTTTCACCAACAAGACACCTTAACAGATTGCCTAAACTACGGTTCACTACTTCGGCTTGGCCATCAATCTGGGGGTGATAGGCAGTTGAAAACTTAAGTTTTGTCCCTAACTTATGCCAAAGGGTTTTCCAGAAATAGCTGGTGAACCGGACATCCCTATCGGAAACAATTGTCTTAGGTAGGCCATGGAGTCAAACTATCTCATTAAAGAACAGGGTGGCTACCTTAGACACATCAAATGTTTGGGAACAAGGCAAGAAATGGGCCATCTTAGAAAATCGGTCGACTACAACACAGATAGAGTCATGCCTCCTCTGGGTCTTAGGAAAACCTAACACAAAGTCCATGCTCACATCTTGCCAAGGACGATCTGGGACAGGGAGTGGGGTATAAAGGTCGGTGTTCTGTTTTCGCTGTTTGACAACAGCGCAGGTCCGACACCTAGCCACAATGTGTGCTACATCTCTTTTTAAGCTAGGCCAGAAAAAGTGGTCTTCAATAGCCAGGGTGGTTTTGTCTTTTCCGAAATGGCCAGCAAAACCTCCAGCATGAATTTTCCAAATCAAAAATTCCCTAAGAGAAGTTCTAGGGATGCAAAGCCTATTCTTAAAGAACAGAAAGCCATCTAAAAGGGTATAATCCTTATGATCACTAGATGGTCCTTGAGTTAGATCCTGGTACACAATCTTAAAATCCGGACACGACTCATATTCCTCTTTGATCTGCTCAAACCCTATGACTTCAGCCCTAATAGAATTCAATAACAAAGATCGACGACTAAGGGCATCAGCTACCTTATTTTCAGACCCAGCCTTATGTTTCAAAACAAAAGTATAGGACTGGATATACTCTACCCACTTAGAATGCCTAGGGTTAAGCTTCTTCTAGGAATTCAAGAATCTAAGAGCCTCATGGTCCGAAAATAGCACAAATTCTTGCGATAGCAAATAATGTCTCCAGTAACGCAAAGCTTGCACTACCGCATAAAATTCCTTATCATAGGTAGAATACCTAAGCTTAGCATCATTTAGTTTTTTACTAAAGAATGCTACGGAATGGTTCTCTTGGCTTAGGACTCCACCTATGCCTACTCCTGAAGCATCACAGGCAACCTCAAATACTTTTGAAAAGTCGGGTAACCTCAAAATGGGTGCCTGGGTCATCCTATCCTTAAGATCTAGAAAGGTTTTATGGGCTGCTTTAGTCCACTGAAATTCTCCCTTCCTAATACAGTCTGTGATAGGAGCAACTATAGTACTAAACCCCTTGATGAATCGCCTATAGAAGGTAGCCAAGCCGTGGAAACTTCTGACTTCATGCACACTGGTTGGCTCTGGCCATTCTACTATGGACCTAATCTTTTCTGGATCGGCAGCCACGCCGTCAGGGGTTACTACAAAACCAAGGAAGATAATTCTACTGGTCATGAATTCACACTTTTTGAGATTACCGTAGAGACTATCATTCCTAAAAACTTGGCAGACTTGTCTAAGGTGGCCGAGGTGATCTGCAGGGCTCTTACTATAGATCAGGATGTCATCAAAATAGACCACTACAAACTTCCCTATGAAAGCTCTAAGCACCTGGGTCATAATCCTCATGAAAGTACTAGGGGCATTGGACAACACAAAAGGCATAACAACCCATTCATAGAGACCATCCTTAGTTTTGAAAGCGGTTTTCCACTCATCCCCTGGTCTAATCCTAACCTGATGATAGCCACTCTTGAGATCAAATTTAGAAAAAACCATTGCACCGGCCATCATATCTAGCATGTCATCTAGTCTAGGGATGGGGAACCTATACTTGATTGTGATTTTGTTGATGGCACGACTATCAACACACATCCTCCACGTGCCATCCTTCTTTGGGGTCAGAAGTGCAGGGACTGCACAAGGGCTAAGACTCTCTCTAATGAACCCCTTCCTCAACAATTCTCTAACCTGCTTTTGCAGTTCCTTATGCTCAGATGGATTCATCCTATAATGGGGAAAGTTGGGTAAAGTAGCTCCTGGGACTAAATCTGTGGAATGCTAGATATCCCTAAGAGGTGGAAGGTGGTCTGGCAGATCCTCGGGAAAAACATCCTCAAATTCTTCTAACAAAGGTTTAACTTCCTGAGGAGGCTTTGAGGGTGTAGGAGTCCTAAGTTCCTTAGCAGTTAACATCCAAATAGGTGAACCACTATGAATTTCTTGTTCTAGATCCTTAGCACTAATTAGGTTCACCCCAGTCTTCATCTCTCTGACCTTATTGGGTCCTTTAGCTACCTTGTCCTTAGGAGGGACTGAATGGATTGTGATTTTCTTCCCATTAAAACTAAAGACATAGGTGTTGGATTTTCCTAAGAGGGTGGCATCATGATCATATAACCAAGGTCTTCCAAGAATTATACTGCTCACCCCCATGGGCAAGACATCACACCAAATCTTCTCTTGATAGGATTGCATTTGGATTTGGACCTGACATCTAGACTGGATGGGTATAGAGGTAGAGTCTACCCAAGAAACCTTATAGGGGTTGGGGTGGGGGACTGGGGTTAAGCCTAACATTTTGATAGTGCTAGCAGAAATGGCATTCACACAGCTTCCACTATCTATGATGATTTTACATACCTTATCCCCTAGTATAAGGAAAGTCTGTAGGATGTTAGTCCTACGCCAATCTTCCTGAACTCTATTCTGGGACAGGATGCATCTCACAACCCCTAATTGGTCAGACTCTGTGGATTCCTCCTCTCCTTCATACTCATCGACCAAATTCATTCCGGCCTCATAAACTTCTTCTTCAAACTCTTCATTGGGCCCGGAATTCTCTTCTTCTCCTTCTTCTATGTAAAGGGATCTACGAGGGCACTGGCTAGAAACATGACCTACCTTATGGCACTTAAAACAAGCTATGGCTATGCACTAGTTGGAGATATGACCGGGCTTCTGGCACTTAAAATAGATGATACTAGGGGTTCTCTGGGTGTCAGGTGCCTTACCTTTGTCCATGGGCCTAGGGGTGGGAATACCCTGATTAGGCTTGCTAGGGATAACTTGGTTAGGTCCATTTCTTGGGATTGGAGCACTAACCCTAGAAGGCATGGGTCCTCTTTGAAACTTCTCAGTGTTCAGTGCAATCTGATAGGCTTGGTCTAGGTCAGTAACCTCTCTCAGAAACAACTCCCTCTTAATGTCTTCCCTAAGTCAAGCCCTAAACCTAGACAAAGTGACCTCATGGGCTTCACTCACATCACATCTCATCAGGTATTCATCAAAGGTGGTTATGTAGTCTGATACAGATCGGTTCCCTTGTTTCAAAGTCTGCCATTGGTCTAACAGATTCTGCTGGTATGAAATGGGTAGATACTTATCTCTAAGCTTCTCTTTCATACCCTGCCAAGTGGTTATGGGCTCTACATTTCGTCTTCTAGTGGTTAGCTCAATGTTCCCCCAGTATAACCTAGCTTGACGTACTAACTTCATCTTGGCAAACTTGAACTTCCTTTCCTTAGACATGGCATACCACTCAAAGTACTGGTCCATCTCACCCTCCCAATCAGAATACACCTTAGGGTTTAAGCTACCATCAAAAGTGGGTGCATCTAATTTGATGTTCCGAATGAACCTATCATCTCTATCTTCAGGTTCTGGGTCAGGCCTCCTATGATTAGGTTCAGGATCTCTGTATAAAGGTCTTCTAGGCTCTTGGTGTGGGTGAGGTTGAGGCACATTAAAATCTGGGTCAGGAGTCCAATTCTGATGCCTAGGTACGTCAAGTACTTGGACTCGATCCCTAAGCTGGGCAAAATCCTCATGGACTTGTTCTTTAAACTGGGTAACAATGGTAGTCACATCCTGACTCAATTTGTTCATACTCTCAGTAAGAGCTCTAACCATGGCCTCTAAATCAGGTTGGGTTTGATCAGGTTCGTAGGGTACTCCATTCCGGGTAGACATGATGATGCAAGCAAACACATAAAATGAGACTCAACTGAAATGACTACGGGCTAACTAGACCTAGAGCCCAAACTAGATGCCCAATCAGAGTGGCAAGCTAGCCTGTAGTAACTTGGGACTCAACCAGGCAGGTGTAAGGGGAGTGTTAGGTCCCTAGATGCCAATCCTAGACACCAATCAGTGATTGGCCAGGTAGGCGGACCAGCACACAAGCCCTTCGGGATAGAATCCCTGAACCACCATTCTAGACATTGAGTACAAAGCACACACAGAGTAACTAGACAAACTCACTCAACACTAGCCTTGACCCGACTTATTGATGTCCCTAGCCCACTAGGGCAAATTAAGTCTAATAAATTTTAAAATTAGACTTAGGATCGAATGAGTGGGTGGTGGTTTTGGGCTAAGGAGAGGTTATCAACTCCTCCCCTTATCTTAGATGCTCAAATGCCCTTAAGATGAATTAGGAGATGATCACTCAAAATAATTGAATTACAGAAACACAGAAATAGAGTTACAGTAATTTAACTTTCAAAAATTTTATGAAAACCAATAAATCACAAGAAAATTATGTAAAATAGGTTCAATTATACTGGTTCCAGCAAAATAAAAATCACATAATTTGGAGTTATCTGTAATGAGAAACAATTTCTGCAACAGGGCAGTTACAGACTGAAAACAAAGTGCTTCCCCGTTTACAATTCCTGCTACGAAGTTATAACCCAACGGATCCCATACAAGCCCTAGGAACACCCCCTGGAATGGGAAGAGGAGGTTTGCACCTCGCTTCATTCCTAGGATCGGACATCCTGGAGAGTCTACTTCGAGCAGACAAAGTAAAAAGAGAGAGACTCAAAACAAGCAAGCAAAACAGAAACCCTAGACAGGGCTCTGATACCAAAATGATGCAGAACGGAAGCTCTGATACCAAAAATGATGCAGAACAAAAGAAGAGATGATGCGATGCGGAAGTAAATTAAGTTTAATTTTTTTTTATTTTTTTATTTTTTGTTTTTTTAATTTTTATATTTTCAGAAGTCGGCTTTGACTCAAAGGAAAGTTAAACTAAATTGAAAGAAACTAGATAATAATTGAAAGCACAATTTAAAGGAACTATATTATCAGAGTAGTTCAGAAGTAAAGGATCGCTGGGGGTTGAGAAACTCCCAGACCTAGGGTTTCGCTCTGAACTTTGAACAGGACAGAAGTAAAGAGAAGAGAAGGGTTACAGACCAGACAGTGATCTTCATAGAGTTTAGTGGAAGGACTCTCTTGAGCATATTGTTGGATCCCCGGATTCAGATATCTTCGTAATGGATCCTCCAATACTGGCCCTTTGGCAGAGTTGGCTTCTTCTGAACTCAAGATCTGGGAAAGAAGAAGAACAAGTTATGGAACTAGATACTCAAGGAAGGATTTACCAGATAGTAGAACTTGAAAGCTGATGTTGTTGAAATCCTGATTCTCCTGGAATGCTGGTCTGACTTCCTCTGGGATTTGCTCTGTCTTCGAAGTAGCCGAACTGGACCTGGATGCTGGTGGTCGGCCTCTACTTGGAGAGAGGGGCCATGAGAGATGGGGTAGGCTAGGGTTTGGTGGAGTGAAGAGGATGATTGGCGGCTAGGGTTTGGAAGTGAAGTGGCTAACCTAGGGTTTTGGGGTTGGAGATCTCACACCTCCTCAAGGTTCCTGGGGAACCAGGGATTTACTCCCTCATGGAGCTCAGCACCTGAATACAAGTGCGGAAGAGAGAAACACAAAGTTGCTTACACATAAATTGAATTCATTCATCATTTCACTTTAAAAATTACAAGAGGGGTTTAATTTATAGGACTTTACAAGAGAGTAGGGTTTTACATCTTCTCATGTGGGACTAATAGGGTGGATCTTCAAATTAGGTTTGTAGGATCAACTCCCACACATATGGCCGGCCAAGAGTTTCCAAAAATGCTGATTGGTGGCTTCAAAAGGTAAGTAGGTGGCGCCTCCTAGCCTTGTTCTTCAAGAAAAATATTTTTCCTTCCATACTTGGTTTTATTTGGAATTATTTGGGCGCCTCCTAACCTTGCTCTTCAAGAGAAATTTCCTTCCTTCCATACCTGGTTTTATTTGGAATTATTTGGGCACCTCCTAGTCTTGCTCCCCAAGCTTTGCTCCTTTCTTTTCATAGCTTGGCTCTTATGGAAACACTTTGGCCGCCCCCTTAAATTGTGGATCCCAGATTGTTTTCTTCTCAAGTGGCACATGAGAGAAGGGACCTGCTATCTTGTGGTGTGGGGACCAGAGCATACTAGATGGAGATGTGGCGCCCCCTGGACTCAGGTGTGTGGTTGGGAGTGTGGCTGGGAGTGCGGCGCCCACTTGCTTAGCCTTGGGAGAAAATGTGACACCCTGGAGAAGTCCTAGACCACTACTGAGTCAACATGACTCAACAAAATTAAATTGCAGGGAAATATAGACTCAAGCTAAAATTGAGTTGATCAAGTCAACCCTTATTACAAACCAGAAAATCCTAATTCTTCTGGCAAGGTCAATCAGAGATCCAGATGGAGCCCTGAAGTCTTCTTTTGAGTCTGGTGCCCGCACCAATAAGTCTTATAATTTTGGTCTTCATTTAAGAGGAGAGTCACTAGGCTAGAAGAATCACCAGGCCCCTCCAGCAGAATACAACTTCATGCACCTGGACCCTATTCAGGCCCCCCAGCTTTGGCACCCAATGAATGGGCATTCATGCTACCAAGCACAGTGTGGGTGTCCCCTCCAGATGGTGCCCTCCCCTAGCCCAGTGCCCGTTCGAGGTCCATAGCTAGCAAGCACCCCTCAAGCCCATCAGTGCCCCCAGGCCCATCAATGTTGGTGCCCCCACTCCAGGCCCTTGGCACTCCAGGTTCTCATGAATGGCGCCCCCTAGTCCAAGTCCATCAAAGCTGCCGCCTCAGCCCAAGAAGAAGCCTGTAGTTGAGCAAGTCCACCAGGGTTTCTTGGCCCTCAAATCATGTATTCCCAGTCTATATTAGAGTCCAAGGACTTGGGAAACTCTATAAATACCCACCCCTCCCCTCTTGTATCATCATCTTTTTCATGAATAAAAATTTTGAAAGAATTTTTTGTCTAAGTGTTGCCACCAATAGGAGTGGGTGTGAGACCCGTGTTCGTCTTCTTGAGTACGCAAACCCTAGCCCAGCATCCCTCTCATCCTGTAAACCCTAGCCACCTACTAGCCCCCGTTTACAAACCCTGAGATGCCCCAGCTCCTAAGCTCGGGCTGCCACCCATCTCTCCCTTCTTCCACCAATCCGCCAACACCAACGCACTCCTACCCTTGGTCATCCCTTTCCCCTCCTTTCCAGGCATCCCCTGGCCCCCAGGCCGCTGGCAGCAAGCCCTCCAGGCATCCCCTTCAGCAGCCGGCTGCCCCACTTTAAGCCAGGCATCCTCTTCCCCAAGTAGGCCGCCAGCCACTCCAACAGCCCTTTACTTTCTCTTGTCTTTCTTCTTCCTATTTCATATTTTTTTTATCATCTGTGAGCCTAACCTGTGACATGTACAGGATCCCTCCGGTGAGATCATACAAGGAAGAGGTCCTCCTTGCCTTCAAGACTAGCTGATGAAAAGCTGACTGATCCATGGGAAAGAGACCTGACCATCCAGGTGCCGATCCAGGAGTGCTGTGCGACCCCGTCTGCAACAAGGATCTTATCGTTGCCAAGTAATAGCCCAAAACCCTTCTCCAAGATCTGTGTTATTGAAGTTAACTACCCTACTTGAGTGTTTTCTCAACCCTCGCGGTTCGGTTCTTTATTTCTTTGCATGTCCTTAACCGCGGGTAGTTGTAGTTGGTCTTTACATCATCCCTTACTTGTTCTTTACCTCTTTATCGAGATATAACTCTTATTAAACAAATCTAAAAATTAAATAAATATTTAGCTTGCTGTTTTTCCTGTATATTCATCCCTTGCACTGCATTCTGCATCAATTTGGTATCATAGCTTAGGATTAGGGCAGTTGCATCTTCCATAAAACACAAAACAACACAAAAAAAAACCTGCATGCTGTTTTCTGCACTAGGGGTCCGAAAATAAGTTTTGTTTTCCATCTTAGAATTATTTTTTTTGTCTGATTTTTGCACTGATTAGTCTCTGAGTTGTCCTCTTATTTACTGCTATTTTTCCCTGATTTTATAGATTCTAAAATCCAAAAAAAAACTGCATACACAAAAACCTGACAAAAAAAAGGCTTGCTGAAATTTCTGCATGTTAACCTAGGGCTGAATCTAACTTACATCCAAACCCCCCCAACCCAAGCCAATTTTGTTTGACCACCTAACCAACTTAAAATTAAGTCTGCCACCTCATAAAAAAAATTTAAAAAATTATTTTCTATTTTTCTGATTTTAGACTGCATTAGGGTTTCATCGAGTGTGCATCATCTTTCATTAACTTAATTTTAAGGGCACTTCTTCTCTGTCACATCAGGGCAGTCCTGGGCCCAAAACAAAAACCAGTGCACCGGATGTTTACTCTAGGCATGCTAGACTAGGGAGTAGGTATTGCATAATTAAAAAAATTTTAACATGCATACGGAAAAACCTACTCATGCACAGGATCTAACATAACATGATGCATATGCACAGGATCTAACATAACATGATGCATGAAAAACATAGGCATGTATAGGCAATTGCAATAATCATAAATAATATGATATAATCTAGATCTAAGCATGCATGATAACAAAAAGTAAATCACATACCTTTATAGAGCTTCCTCGAAGCATGTCCACTCTCTAGAGTATCCATGTGCGGGCTCTCACTGATCCAACTCCTAGAAAGATGCTAGTCCTCCAGAAATCAATAAACAGGTCATGGTAAAATAGAGCAGCGAAGATTAAAAAGATCTTCACCAATGGTCTTCTCCAAGACCGCCCAAAATTTATGAAGAGCACACAAAGAATATGTAAAAAACCAGGGAAGGAATACACGAGATGCAGTTCAAAATCTGCACGCAGAAAACCGTCCCAAAAGAAACTCTCTCACGGACGGTATAAAACCCTTTCTGCTCCTCTCAAAACAAATGCTCTGTTTCTCCCCTAAAAGAACTCTCTGCTTCTCCCTCTCCGCAAGCCCAACGGCCACCCTCTCAAATACCCGTTTACAGCCCCTCTCATCAACCTCTCTCACGGCCAGCAACAAGGAAATACAAGAGGGCCTCTGGTAATTTGTGATTGCTGGCCATGAGAGAATGAGAGAGGTAGCCCTCCGTGTTTGCTGCAGGCCATGAGATAATGAGAGGAAGGAGGGAACAGGGCTTCACGGGTTTTTTATCGGCCAGCAACTCACAAAAAAGTAATCCGCTAGGCTCTGATACCAAATTGATGTGGGACAGAGTGGGGGATTTCTGGCGAGCGTAGAAGTCATCAGGGGATTAGGGATTGCACTCAAGAATAGGGATCCAGGGCATCACACCCACTCCAATCCAGAGAAAAACTCAAAACTCAGATAAAATAATTTTTTTTAATTTGTATTCATGAGAAGAAGATATTTCATACAAGAGGGGAGGGGTGGTATTTATTGATTTACCCCAGGGTACATGACTTGAGGGCTAAGAAACCTTGGTGAACCTGGTCAATAGTGGGCCTATCTTGGATTGGAGCTCTCTCTTGTGGGCCTGGCAGCATGAAAGGGCCCGAGTGCATGAAGGCCAGCTCTAGTTGGGTAGGCCTGGTGAATCTCCTGGTCTTATACCTCTCCTCTTGACTTGAATGACACTACAGGACTAAAGGGACTCAACTGGACTCACATGTCCCACTTTATTACAAAACTCAATTGACTCATTTTGACTAAAGTGACACAGGACTAATGGACTCAAATAAAATAAAAAAAATAGACTCTTGGTCCCCATCAGGGACTCTATGGGATCTCCTCCAACACGGGCCGAAGATAAAGAACGAAGAAAGAAGATGGAGAAGAAAGGAGAAGGAGGAGGGACTAACTTGCTAAGACTCCGAATGCTGGATCAAGAAGACTGAGGAAGAGAGGGACTCTGCAGAGAAACTTTGCCTCTTTCGCACGAAAAACTCTTAAGGAGTGAGAGGACAAGTCCTTTTCAAAAAGCCTACAGACCCCAGTCACCTTGTACCAGTCGAGTACATGCAGCCTTTCTCCTCCCAAGACAACTATGGCCTGCCACATGTCAAGATCCGTTAGAAGCAATGCTTCGATTTGGAGGCAACCTCTTCGAGCCTGGCATAGCAATTATGGTACCCTTTGAAAGGGCTAATGTGGTGTCGCCTCATTGGTCTAAAAGCATGATCTCCAGAGCACCGGTGCTCGAGGCATTAATGGTGCAGGAAGGTGCATCCCTCCATGTCAACATGATCATTACTCCCTTAACCCCGAGTGCCACATCGTTCTCCGGGCTTGAGAGTGGGGGGCACCTGACGTGGCATTATCGCAGATGCGGAACCCATGAAAGGGCTAATGTGGTGTCGCCTCATTGGTCTAAAAGCACGATCTCCAGAGCACCTGTGCTTGAGGCATTAATGGTGCAGGAAGGTGCATCCCTCCACGTCAATATGATCATTACTCCCTTCACCCCGAGTGCCACATCGTTCTCCGGGCTTGAGAGTGGGGGGCACCTGACGTGGCATTATCACTGATGTGGAACCCATGACGGCACTAGCTGGCGGTCATGCTGGTGGAAAGTGCCACCTGGATGTGGTAGCCAAACAAAGATATGGAGTTAGCCACCCTAGTGCTTTGAGCACTCTCCCACCTTCTAGGGTCGAGCTCTTGAGATAGAGCTTCTCCTCCTTTCGAGGTCAAAACCCTGGCCGAGGTCAGCTCCCATCTGGGGTCGAGCTCCTGGCCGAGGTCGTGCTCTCGCTTCCCGGGGTCGAGCTCCCAAGATAGAGCTCCACCATTCTTTCGAGGTCTAGCCCCCGATTGAGGTCATCTCCCATCCAGGGTCAAGCACCTGATCGAGGTCGTGCTCTCACTTCCCGGAGTCAAGCTCCAGAGATAGAGCTCCCCCATTCTATCAAGGTCAAGCCCTCGATTGAGGTCAGCTCCCATCCGGGGTCGAGCTCTTGATTGAGGTCATGCTCCCACTTCTTGGGGTCGAGCTTTTGAGATAGAGCTCCCCCATTCTACCAAGGTCAAGCCCTCGATCGAGGTCAGCTCCTATTCGGGGTCAGGCTCCTGGTCGAGGTCGTGCTCTTGCTTCTCGGGGTTGAGCTCCCGAGATAGAGATCCCCCCATTCTATCCAGGTCGAGGCCTCGGCCGAGGTTAGCTCCTATCCAGGGTCGAGCTTCCGACTGAGGTTGTGCTCTCACATCCCGGGGTCAAGCTCCCGGGATAGATCTCCCCCCATTTTGCCGAGGTCAAGCCCCCAACCAAGGTCAGCTCCTATCCGGGGTCGAGCTTCCGACCGAGGTCATGCTCCTGCCTTCGGGGGTCTCCTGAGATAGAGCTCCCCCATTCTATCAAGGTCGAGGCCTCGATCGAGGTTAGCTCCCATCTAGGGTTGAGCTGCTGACCGAGGTCGTGCTTCCACTTCTCGGGGTTGAGCACCTGAAATAGAGCTCCCCCATTCTGCCGAGGTCGAGCCCCCCATCGAGGTCAGCTCCCATCCAGGGTCGAGCTCCTAGTCAAGGTCATGCTCCCACTTCCTGAGTTTGATTTCTTGAGATAGAGCTCTCCCCATTCTGCCAAGGTCGAGCCCTCGACATAGGTTAGCTCCCATCCGGGGTCAATCTCCTAGTCGAGGTCATGCTCCCGCCTTCCAAGGTCGAGCTCTTGAGATAGAGCTCCCCCATTCTTGCCAAGATCAAAGTTCCCGCTATTAACCAAGGGGGGAAGATCAGTAGAAGTTCAGACCATGGTAGTGAAGCTCCCAACTGCCTGCAACCTCTAGGAGGTGGCGCATGCCCTGTCAAAAAATTCAAGCTATACAACACACCATCCACACACTCTGTGCAGTATGTGATCCACCAGGCTCTAGGCCCTATAGCATGCTTCCACGTCAACGACCATGCAACCAGAGGCTCTGGCCCTCACGACATGGAACCTGTACCTACTCCAAGAGAAGCATTCCATTAAGGCCCCAGGCCTTGCAACACTTCGACAATCCCCCCTAGAATAGAAATGCACCACCATGGCTTGGAGCTCAATGTTACGTTACCTGCACCTCCCACGAAAAACTGCACCATCAAAGGGACAAGATCTATACTACACTGGCGAACACCCCCAATAAAAGTATCTTTTTTCGAGGACCGGTTCGATAGAGGGAGGCTGTAGATAAAGAAAATCCCCTTTCGAATGGGATACCAGGAAAGGGACATCTCAGTGAAGCCCTAGACTAGCTTTGGGCCATTCCACTCATATAAAATAAATGAAGGGACCCCCAAGAGGGAAGAGAGGCAACTGGTAAGACATAGAGAGCAAACGGGCAAGGAACCAGCCAAGAGAACTTTATAGCTCTATGATCTCTACCTTTATCTTTCCATCTCTTGAATCTCATCTTTCACCCTCTACACGGAGGGATCCCAAGCTCTCCATCACAGAGATTTTATTCTCCTTGATTATCCCAACTGACTTGATCATCGAAGTGTCCCTGCTGAAATTTCTAGCTCGGGTCTCCTCTTTTTTGCAGGACAACCTGACCAAGGAGTTGACCAGAAAAGAGGAGTAAGCACCCATAGGGAGCTCGATGCATCTGCGACATGTCAGAGCTATGGGCCATAGTGATCTAGGTGGCAACAATTAGCAACATCTTCTTTTCTTAAATTGCTACAAGACAATATGTTGGAGCCATCAAAAAGTAAATGATTCCATCATAGTTTTTTTTTGTTATGCAGTTTCTTTATTACAGTACCCTCTTTGGTTGTTAAACCAAGTTAATGCATTTAATAGGTGTGTCATGGCATAAATACTCCTCGAAGCAGTCTTTTTTCCTGACCCTATGATACCCGATGGCTGGCTTTTGACATTTTTGCATGAACTTTACTTTTACAATGGCGTCTGACATCCCATGACCTGTTTATAACACTTGCTTGCCAACTTATGGCATCTCCTACCCAAAATCATCCTTTTCAATAGCTTAAGATGACTTCTTATGCCTCGATTATGACACATATTGACCAACCCATGACATTCCATGCTCAAACCTTAAGATGAACTTATGACATCTCATATCTAGAAAACTTTTTGAACCTTGCCCTTTTAGCTTCTTATGTCATCTCATCCCCAAAACACTCCACAAACCAACCTTTTTCATGTACTTAAGACATCATGCGTCTTGATTATGACACCCCGTATCAAACTTCTGACATTCCCTGTGCCAACTACTTGAGGAAATAATATTTGTCACAATATTATGACATCTTGTAGTATGATTATGACACCTAGTGGCTTGATTATGACATCCACTCTCCAAAATACTTCTTGTACCAATCCTGTTCACCTACATATAACACCCTGTGTCGAAATTATGATATCCCGTATCTAATTTATGACATTCCCCGCCCCAACTACTCTAGGAGCCAACCTTTTCATAATGTTAAGATATCCTACGGTCGTATATGATAACTCGTGTCCATCTTATGATATCCCCCATCCAAACTACTTTAGCAAGCAACCTTTTTCAGAATTTTATCATATACTGTGACTCGATTATGACACCCTGTGATGACTTATGACATCCTCTTTCCAAAATATTTCCTGAGCCAACCTTTTTCACTTATTTATTACTCTTGGTGGGTAGCTTATGATACCCCATATCATCTCTATTCTAAAAGACTCTCCAAACCATGCCTTCTTACAATCCTATAACATCATGCATCCTAATTATGACACTCTGTGTATAGGTTATGACATCCTCTATCTAAACTACTATAGGAACCAATATTTTTCATAATATTATGACACCCTATAGGTCGATTATGACACCTAGTGGTTCACATTATGACATCTCTTGCTGGAAATACTCTATGAACCAATCCTTTTACAATCTTAATATGAAACCCCGATGTGACCTTATGTTCACTTTATGACATCTCCTTCCCCAAGTACTCCAGGAGCCAACCTTTTTTTCAACGTTATGACATCCTATTGCCATCTTATGGCACCCTGTGTCTAGCTTATGACTTCACCCACCCCAACTACTCCAGGAATTGACCTTGTTCATGTACTTATTATGACTCCTTTGCCCCAATTATAACACCCCGTGTCCATCTTTATGACATCCCCTTTCCAAAATACTACCGAGCCAACCTCTTTCCATAGTATAATGACATATTGTAGCCTGATTATACACATCATGGCTAATTTATGATATCCCCTCACCAAAATGCTCTCTGAAATAAACCTTTGTCAAATTACATCTTGCAGTCTTATTAGAATAGCACATGTTTACCTTATCACATCTCTTACCAAAACTGCAGTATGAAGCAAACGTTTTCACATGTGCATGGCATTCTGTGGCCCAATTATGATACCCCAGGATATTTTATCGACATCCCATCACTAAAATATCCCCCGAACTAACCTTTTTCATGTACTCATGACATTCTGTGGCATGATCATGACACTTTGCTATTGGATTATGACATCCCATCCCCAGAACACTACTTGAACCATCCATTTTCATTTACTTATGACACCCTCTACTTAGATTATGACATTTCGTCTCCTCCTTATGACTTCCCCCACCCCTCCAAGTAATAAAATAAAATAAAAATAGTAACCCAGAACAACTTATGACATCCTCATGTCAATAATGGCATCTTATTATCTATTTTATGAGTTTCCTTACATTGATTATCGATAACAATTCATCTTTACATGCATATTCAATAGAGAACATTGCAAATGATCATTTTGACAACCCTACTGGTGGTGTTTGTCATGATGATCCATCTTGTTCCACTATACTACATGCAAATAATGATAATGCTAAACTTTTGTTGGAATAGAGTGCAATTTAGCAATTGATGTATACAATTTCTATAATAGATATGCAAGAAAATCAGGTTTTGAAATAACAACCATGTGCAGTAGATCAAACAAAGAAAATAATTATACTTCAAGCATCAGGAAAGGATTGTCTAGGAAGAAGGATAGTTCCATGAATCACAGGGACATGGACAAAATTGATTACAAGGTCTCGGTAAAGGCTAGACATAATTTGAAGATTGGTAAGTAGAGATAGGATGAGGTTATTCTAGAATACAACCACAAGCTCTCCATTTCAATCATTGATTTTCCACAATCCCATAGGAGGATTAGTATACCAAAGAAGGTAGAGATTAGTAACATGCATGCCTCAAATGTATCCACAACTCAAATTTACTCTTTCATGGCAAGAAGGAAAGGGGGTAGATGGTAATTGTAGTTTACATAGAAGGATGCTCCTAATTTTATCTATCAAGAATGTCAAAGTCAGATGAAAGAAAGAGATGCATAGTCAATGGTAATCCACTCCACACAAATACAAGCTAAAATTTTTTTTTTTTTTCTACACATTGGACTTGAATGAGAATGGGCAGCTTAGAACTATGTTCTAGATCTATCCAAGGTCAAGAATGGCATGTTCTTACTTTGGTGATGTATTTATCTTTGACTCCACTTATCTGACAAATATATACCAAATGCCATTCCATCCATTCATTAGAGTTAACCACCATATATAGTCCACTTTGCTTGGATGTGCATTGTTGTTAGACGAGATGACCGAAACTTTTAAACGGGTATTCTAGTCATGGCTAGATGCAGATTGTGGTCAAGCGCCCAATGCCATAATCACATACCAAGATAAGGCTATCAAGGCCACTATCAAGGAAGTGTTTCCAAATTCACATATTGGTTGTCTCTGGCATATTTTTAAGAAAATCCTAGAAAAGATAAGCCATATATGCATAGCACATCCTATATTTATAGTTGAGTTTGATGAAGCCATCTATGATACTATTACAATACAAGATTTCAAGAAAAAATGGGGACAGCTCATGGACAAATATGAAGAATACAAGTATGTGGATTGGTTGCATGATCTTTATGAATTTTGTGATAAAAGGGTCCCAATTTACATCAAGGATACATTCTTTGTAGGTATGTCAGATTGATATATGTTGACTTATTATCATCTATAATTTTATTTTCGTAATAATAGAATCCACTCGACATGACATAGAATTCTCTCAGGATATCATAGAATCATTTTGGGATGTCATGAATTGGTGAGAAAGGTGATTATGGTACCTATTTGGATTTTTGGATAAAATAAAATTACCTTAGGATGTCATAGTGGTGGCAAACATGATTCTAGAATCTATTTCAATATCGAGATGTTATAGCATGTCCTCAGGATGTCTTAGAATCCCCTTTGGATGTCATGATTTTGAGTGAAGCATGATTTTGGGACCTATTTGGATATCAGAGTCATAAAATCCCCTCAAGGTATAATGGAATCTACTCTACAGGTAATGACTTCATGCCAAACCTGATTCAAGGACCAATTTCGATACCCGAATGTCATAGAATCCTCTTAGTATGTTATTTGAAATATTACTTTTGTAATCATTATGACATGCCATGACACTTTATGGACTTATCTTCTATGTTTATGACCTCTTTTATAGGCATGACTTCTTGCAGAGTGAGAGCATCAACCATTTATTTGTTGGATTTGTCAATTTGAAGACTACCTAAAAGGAATTCGTCAAGAGTATGAGGGCATGTTGGAGAAGAGATATGAAGCTAAAAATAAGGAAGACAATAAGTCTTTACAAACAAATACTTTTCTAAAGACATCCTTACCTTTCAAGAGGCAAGCAGTGATGATATACACGAGGTGCGTTTCAAAAAATCTCATACTGAGGTCCTTGAGATGGCTGCATCTAATGCTAAATTAATTGAAGAAATAAGCAACTATGCAGTTTGTTCCATGAAGTCATTTAAGAGAATTGATGTTAATAGAATTAAGAAGCCAATTATCAAAAATTTTATTGTTTCATTCTCTAAGGACTCAGATGAAGTGAAATGCTAGTACTGATCATTTTAGTTCAAGGGATACTTGTGCAGGCATGCCTTATTGGTTCTCCATCAACATGAAATCTCTTCTATTCTACATAATTTTTTTCTAAAGAGATGGTGCAAGAATATGAAACACCAATTTGATGATTTTAACTACGATGCTCAATTTTATGACAAAAGCATTAGGAAAAGCAGGTATGTCAAGCTACAGTAAAATTATTGTTGACCCCTGGAATGATTTTGATGATTACAAAATATTGGAGTATGTATGCTTTACTAATTCTTTCAATTACTCAAGAAGTTTTGCAGGAAAGGGTTTGTCTTTACATCAGTTGGTTTTCTATCTAGTTGAAAGGTATTCCAACATTTTATGAACTCTTGTATACTTCAAGTTGTAAAGCCCTAATCCTTCATATATGTAATCTTGCAAAAAGGGCTCTAAAATTGTAAAAATGAGAGTAAGTAGGTTAGAATTTGTTTGGTAAGCTCTTTGAAGCTTCGTGGAAGACTTGCTCTTGTTGGAATCTTGAATTGATAAAGTTTGTGGTGGGGACACCAAAGGCACCAGAATAAGATAGAGGCTTTTCAACCCTCTATGAATTGATCAATAATTTATGAGTCCATCTGTAATAAGGGCTTAGCCTATCTGAGTCCATTTTAGTTGATTTTGAGTTTCAGTTCTGTACTAGTCAGCTCATGTTGAGCTAGTTCAGTCCAGTGTTAGTCAGCTCATATTGAGCTAATTTTATTTTTTTGAGTCCTATCCAAGCATACTGAAGACTCAAGACCACATCATACAAGTAAAGACCAAGTCCAACCAGATTGAAGACATGGAAGTTTAGCACAAGTCCAACCCAGCTTGAAGATTTGAAGATCCCAGGAGGAAAATCAGAAACCTTGATTCCTTGCAGATGCCCTCCAGATGCCCAGATTTCCTTTCAGATGCCAAAATATATTCATAGACCAAGGCATCCATGATTTTAGAGGTCCATCTGTATCCTAGCCCAAAGAAATCAAGCCCAGGCGCCAAGTCCAAGCCCCTAAGAAGCAAGATACCAGGGAATATTCCTGTTACCTGGCTACCAGGCCACCCCAGCTTCTAGAGGCCCAAACCCATGCACCCGGGCCCCTTTGGGCTGGCCCCTTGTTGCTCTTAGAAGCCCAACACGCCCCCCTAGGTGTCCTTGGAGTGTTGGCCAAGTCAAGAGAAATTTTAGAAATTTTTTCTACCTAATGTTTCCTTATTTTCTAGCTAGGGTTTGAGAGGGAAAAGGATTCTCATGTAAAGACTAATGTGCCCTTACTTGGAGCCCAAGGTTAAGGGTCTATTTAAGGGACCCTAGCCTCTTGTATGAAGGGAGAATTTTTGATGAATGAAAACCTTGAGTTCTTCTATTGAGTTGTGTGATACCCTGCTGTGTGCATAAAGGGGTTTGAGAGAGTTTTTCTTCCCAGTGCTGCAATCATCTTCCTGCTGCAAACAAGCATCTCAGATCCTTGGACGCCCACTCCAAAAGAAGCCTTTTCTTGCTATTTTTCCTTTGTTTTCTTGTTCCTTTATGAGTTTTCTAACCCCTGATAGGTCGTTTACAGGTCCCTGAGTTCCTACGAATCCAACGACTCCAGCCAAGCCTCAATCGGACCACCGAGCAAAAAGCCGGGTATCCGCGGGTCATTGGCTCGATTTTCCAGGCCGCATCCATCGAGGAACGAGAGACCCCTTCACTGCGATCTTCACAGACGTTGTCAGGTACACCCCTCTACCTCTAGTAGTTTTATTGTAGGAGAACTTGCCCTAACCGAGGCTTCTCAGCCCCGGCGGTCCTTCTTTGCTACTTTTCTAGGTCCTAATCTGCATGCTGATCTTCAAGAATTCATACAAAACTCCCTACAAATAATTTTGATCTGAAATTCGGGAATTAATCACCTAACTCAATATTTAAAACATACAAAAAGAATTGCATGCATGTTAGTCCCACATCATTTTGTATCAGAGCTTAGATTAGGGTTTGTTTTCTGCAATTTTGTAGTCCGTATATGCTCTGTTGTTCAAATTATTTCACTCTGATAGACCAAGCCTACCAGATTGCACTGAACACTGAAAAATTTTAGAGAGGACCTATACCTTCTAGGGTTAGTGCCCCAATCCCAAGGAATGGACCTAGCCATGTTATCCCTAGTAAACCTTTTCAGGGTACTTCTACCCCTAGGCCCATGGACAAAGGTAAGGCACCTGACACCCAGAGAACCCCTAGTTCAAATATCACCTGTTTTAAGTGTCAGAAACCAGGTCACATTTCCAGTCAGTGTACTGCCATAGCCTGTTTCAAGTGTCATAAGGTAGGTCATGTTGCTAGCCAGTGCCCACGGAGATCCCTTTACATAGAAGAGGGAGAGAATGATAATTCCGAGCCTAGTGAGGAATTTGAAGAAGAAGTTTATGAGGCCGGAATGAATTTGGTTGAGGAGTATGAAGGAGAGGAGGAACCCAATGAATCTGACCAATTAGGAGTTGTAAGATGCATCCTATCCCAGAATCTAGTTCAAGAGGATTGGCGTAGGACTAACATCCTACAGACTTTTCTTAAATTAAGGGATAAGGTATGTAAGATCATCATAGATAGTGGAAGCTGTGTAAATGCCATCTCTACTAGCACTGTCAAGATGTTAGGCTTAATCCCAGTTCCCCATCCCAACCCCTATAAGGTTTCTTGGGTAGATTCTACCTCCATACCCATCCAGTCTAGATGTCAAGTCCAAATCCAAATGCAATCTTATCACGAAAAGATTTGGTGCGATGTCTTACCCATGGGGGTGAGCAGTATAATTCTCGGAAGACCTTGGTTGTATGATCATGATGCCACCCTCTTAGGAAAATCCAACACCTGTGTCTTTAGTTTCAATGGGAAGAAGATTACGATCCATTCAGTTCCCCCTAATGACAAGGTAACTAAAGGAGCCGGTAAGGTTAAGGAGATGAAAACTGGAGTGAACCTAATCAGTGCTAAGGATCTAGAACAAGAAATTCATAGTGGTTCACCCATCTGGATGTTGACTGCTAAGGAACTTAGAACTTCGGAACCCTCAGAGCCTCCTCAAGAAGTTAAACCTGTGTTAAAAGAATTTGAGGATGTCTTTCCCAAGGATTTGCCAGACCACCTTCCACCTCTTAGGGATATCCAGCATGCCATAGATCTAATCCCAGGAGCGACTTTGCCCAACTTGCCCCATTACAGGATGAATCCATCTGAGCATGAAGAACTGCAAAAGCAGGTTGGAGAATTATTGAGGAAGGGGTTTATTAGAGAAAGTCTTAGCCCTTGTGCAGTCCCAGCCTTACTGACCCCAAAGAAAGATGGCACGTGGAGGATGTGTGTTGACAGTCGTGCCATCAATAAAATTACAATCAAATATAGGTTTCCCATCCCTAGACTAGATGACATGCTTGATATGATGGCTGGTGCAATGATTTTTTCTAAGATTGATCTCAAAAGCGGCTATCATCAGGTTAGGATTAGACCCGGGGATGAATGGAAAACTGCTTTCAAAACTAGGGATGGTCTTTATGAATGGGTTGTTATGCCTTTTGGGTTGTCCAATGCCCCTAGTACCTTCATGAGAATTATGACCCAAGTACTTAGAGCTTTCATAGGAAAATTTGTGGTGGTCTATTTTGATGACATCTTGATCTATAGTAAGACCCCAGCAGATCACCTAGGCCACCTTAGAGCAGTCTGCCAAGTTTTGAGGAATGAGAGACTCTACGGTAATCTTAAGAAGTGTGAATTCATGACTAGTAGAGTTATCTTTCTTGGTTTTGTAGTAACCCCTGACGGCGTGGCGGCCGATCCTGAGAAAATTAGGTCCATAGTAGACTGGCCAGAGCCAACCAATGTGCATGAAGTTAGAAGTTTCCACGGCTTGGCTACCTTTTATAGGCGATTCATCAAGGGGTTTAGTACTTTAGCTATTCCTATCACTGATTGTATTAGGAAGGGAGAATTTCATTGGACTAAGTCAGCCCATAAAGCCTTCCTAGATCTTAAGGATAAAATGACCCAGGCACCCATTCTGAGATTACCCAATTTTTCTAAAGTATTTGAGGTTGCCTGTGATGCTTCAGGTGTAGGAATAGGTGGAGTCCTAAGTCAAGAGAATCATCCCATAGCATTCTTTAGTGAAAAACTTAATGATGCTAAGCTTAGGTATTCTACCTATGATAAGGAATTTTATGCGGTGGTGCAAGCTTTGCGTTACTGGAGACATTATTTGCTACCGCAGGAATTTGTACTATTTTCGGATCATGAGGCTCTTAGATTTCTGAACTCCCAAAAGAAGCTTAACCCTAGGCATGCTAAGTGGGTAGAATATATCCAGTCCTATACTTTTGTCTAGAAACATAAGGCTGGAGTTGAGAATAAGGTAGCTGATGCCCTTAGTCGCCGATCTCTGTTATTAACTTCTGTTAGAACTGAGGTCATAGGGTTTGAGCAAATCAAAGAGGAATATGAGTCTTGTCCGGATTTCACAACTGTGTATCAGGATCTAGTTCAAGGACCATCTAGTAATCACCAGGATTATACCCTTGTAGATGGTTTTTTTGTTCTTCAAAAATAGGCTTTGCATCCCTAGAACTTCTCTTAGGGAATTTTTGATTTGGGAAATCCATGCTGGAGGTTTAGCCGGCCATTTTGGAAAAGACAAGACCATTCTAGCTATTGAAGACCACCTTTTCTGGCCTAGCTTGAAAAGGGATGTAGCTAATATTGTAGCTAGATGTCGAACCTGCGCTGTTGCCAAACAGCGAAAACAAAACACTGGCCTTTATACCCCACTCCCTGTCCCAGATCGTCCTTGGCAAGATGTGAGTATGGATTTTGTGTTAGGTTTACCTAAGACCTAGAGGAGACATGATTATATCTGTGTCGTAGTCGACCGATTCTCTAAAATGGCCCACTTCTTGCCTTGTTCCCAAACCTTTGATGCGTCTAAGGTAGCCACACTTTTCTTCAATGAGATAGTTAGACTCCATGGCCTACCTAAGACAATCGTTTCAGATAGGGATGTCCGGTTCACCAGTTACTTTTGGAAGACCCTTTGGCATAAGTTAGGGACAAAACTTAAGTTTTCAACTGCCTATCATCCCCAAACTGATGGCCAAACTGAAGTAATGAACCGTAGCCTAGGAAATCTGCTGAGATGTCTTGTTGGTGAAAACACCAGAAATTGGGATTTATACCTACCAAGGGCAGAATTTGCGTACAATGACTCGGTCAATAGGTCTACGGGTAAGAGTCCATTTGAAATTGTACATGGGTACAAACCTCACACACCTCTTGACCTAGTCCCTTTACCTGTCCACACTCGAGTCTCCGAATCTGCTGAGAATTTTGCACAGCATGTAAAAGACTTGCATAAAGAAATTCATGCCAAAATAAATTTAAGTAATGAAACTTATAAGAAGTTGGCTGATACTCAAAGGCGAGTCAAATCTTTTGTTGAGGGAGACTATGTGATGATTAGGTTAAGGCCTGAACGGTTTCCTCCTGGAACCGTTAGAAAGTTACATGCTAGGGGAGCTGGACCATTTAGAGTGGTAAAGAGAGTAGGATCCAATGCCTATGTGCTCGAGTTGCCTCCAGAACTAGGCATTAGCTCTACTTTCAACATTACAGACTTAGTAGAGTACAGGGAGCCAGCTGTGATTCCTAGTGAGCCTTTTGAGCCTAACCCTATCATTGAGAGTGATCCCGACCCTGTGTGTCCACCAACAAACTGGCCTGTGAGGAAAGAGCAGATTGAAAAGATCCTGGATGATCAGGTTATCTCTACTCATAATCGAGGATACCAAAGGTACCTGGTCCGCTGGCAAGGAAGGCCAGATTCTGATGACTCTTGGATCTCCCGAGAAGAATTACAAGAATTGGACCCAGACCTCTTGGAGAGATACCAGAGCCAACTTGAGCCTTACTCGACAGGGTCGAGTTCCTCCCACCCTGGGAGAATTGGTGCGGGCACCAGACTCAGAAGAAGACTTCAGAGCTCCATTTGGATCTCTGATTGACATTGCCCGAGAAATTAGGGTTTGTAATAAAGGTTGACCTGGTCAACCAGTTTATTTATTTTATTTATTTCTTGAGTCACCATTTAAATTTTGTTGAGTCATGTTGACTCAGTGCAAGTCCCAATGTGGTTTCAATTTGGTCCAAAATGGTGCCACATTTGTCTTCCAACCAAATCAAGGTTCAAGCAAGTGGAGGCCACACTCCAAGCCACACGCCCAGCCACACTCCGAGCACACGCCAGAGTCCAGGAGGCACCACAGAGGCATCCCAGTGTCATGGTCCCCACATCCAAAGAAGAAAAAATCAAATTGGAGGCTACTTTAAAGGAGGCGCCCATACCTGCCTATTTTACCTAAGCAAAGAAGGAAGAAGACTTCTCTTGGAGAAGAAATCAAAGAAGGACATCCAACCTACTCCTAATTGAAGTTCAAATCAAAATCAAAGAGCTTAACTTGGAGTGGAAGAAAAGAAGAAATGCCATAAGAAGAAGAGGACTCCAAATCCAAATCAAACTCCAAAGGAGGCGCCATAAAAATTCCAAAAAAATTCCTTTATGGCCGTCCCAATTTTTTTTGAACTCTTGGTCGGCCAAGAGAGAAAATTTTCTACCTAATCTAGGGGTTGGAGGAGTTTAGTCCCACATGGGAATTTGTACAAGCTTGGAGAAAATTTTAGGTCTATATAATAGACCTCTCTTTGTAACTTTGAAAAAATCAATGAAGAAAAATTATTTTTGCTATTCTCTTGTGTTGAGTGACCTAGGTTTCTCTTCTTCCGCACTATTCTAAGTGTTGAGCTCCGTGAGGGGGTAATCCGGGTTCCATCGGAGCCTTGAGGAGGTGAGAGATCTCCATCTTTATCCAAAACCCTAGGTTAGCCACTTGAAATTCCAAAACCCTAGCCGCCCTTCATTATTTTCAATCCATCAAACCCTAGCTCCATCCATCTCCCACGGCCTCTCTCTCTCTACAAGTCCAGGCCGTCCACCTTCATCCAGATCCAGTCCGGCTACTTCAGATCCAGAGCAAGTTCCAAGGAAAATCACATCAACATCCAGGAGAATCCAGTTTTCAGCAATTTCAATCTTCAAGTTCATCAACCTGGTAAATCTTTCCCTTGACTCTCTGATTCCATCAATTGTTTTTCTTCTCTTCCAGATCTTGAGTTCAGGAGAAGCCAACCCGCCAAAGGACCAGTATTGGAGGATCCATTACGAAGGTATCTGAATCCGAGGATCCAACAATCTGCTCGGGAGAGTTCTTCCACCAAAATCTGTGAAGATCATTGTCTGGTTAGATAAACCATCTCTTCTCTTTATTTCTGTTCTGCTGAAAGTTCGGAGCGAAACCCTAGGTCTGGGAGTTTCTCAACCCCCAGCGATCCGTTGCTTCTGAACTACTCTGATAATTTAGTTTCCTTAAAATTGTGCTTTCAATTATCATATTAGTATCTTTCAATGTTAGGTTAACTTTCCTTTGATTTGAAGCCAACTTCTACAAACATATAAAAACAACAAAAAAATTAGTTAATCTTAATTTACTTCCGCATCGCATCCCTTTGTTTGTTCTGCATCATGTATCCATGAACAATTTCAAAGGGACTCTAGCCTATAGACCTATTGATCGAAACATTGAATGCAATTTCAGCCCTGGACAAAAACAAATCCCAATTCCTGGTGCTCTCAATCAAACCAAAATCTGAGTCAAAGCCTAGTAAAGGGTCAAGAAAAAAACTAAACTAGACTGACAACGCATTCCTAAAGAATGGACTTTATTTCAAAGGAACCCTAGGTCTAATCCTAACAAACTATGGCTCTCTAGGTTTGACCTTGGGTCGGAGGATGGCATGCAGAGCATGAAAACTTATCATGGGTGCCTAGTAGGTGCCATAAGGTCTTCCAGAAGTAGGTGGCAAACCTAATAGGTTCTGACACGTGGTTCACTCTAAAGACTTCGACAAAGTATACTTGGATGGTGTAAGAAGCATTGGAAGTCCTAGAGAAAGGGAGGAGATATGAGGTGGGGTCTCGAATTACCTGTTGACTAAAGGTGGTGACCTGAAGGTTTGAATGGTGATCTATGAGTGTCAGCTGGTCATCCTTACGAAAGTAAAAATTTGCTAATCCCAGGAATGGATCAAGAGATGGTTCGGGAAGTAGCCTAGGACATGTGATTGCAATAGTTAAGGTTTGTTCTCTAAGCAAATAATGATTCACTTTCTCAAGAACTGGATTAGAGAATGATTCATGGAAGGGCCTATGGATGATGACCTCAAGACTTGAAATATGACCTATGGGTGTGGAAAGGTATACTCTATAGAAGGGTAGGTCAGTCATGCAAAGGAAGGGGTCTGGGGTCATAAGGAGGACTTCTACAGGACTGGGTGAATCAATCCGCTCAAGACAAGGATGTTCAACTGAGATTACGGGAGAGACCTTAGTAGCTGGGCATGGGACAAGGTCCAATTGTAAGAGGCTTGATTCAGTCATCCTAAGGAGAGGATCTACCATAGGGTGGGCAAACTTAAACAGTTCAGTGCAAAGATCTTCAATTGGTACTTGGGGAATGACTGTCATTAAAGGATACGAACTAATAGCTCGGGCTAACACTATGAGTTCTTCCTGGGGGTATTTGACTAAAGGAACCTGGTTCTCACAAATCTCTTGAATTTCTGAACTAGGTCCTACCAGTTGGTTGCTTTCCAAGGTCTCCTCAGGTAAGGAACCAATAGTATAAATGTCATATTCTTCAAGTTCTTCCCCCTCATATTCATCAACTAGACTCAAGCCAGCATCATATACTTCCTCGATGCCATCTTCAATGGGTTTCGGGTCAGTGGTAATCGGGTCAACTGATTCTAGGCTTGTCATACCTAACCATTCTTCCTCATTGGTAGGCTTGGGTTCTCCCTCATTAATGTCATCCTTAGGATTCTTACCACTTAGCTGTGCACAAGCCAGTCCTATGCATGGGCACTGACTAGATTTATGGCCTCTTTCTCCACAAAACAAACATTCTTGAGATATAGGAACCTGGGTCACACTGGGTTTCAAGCTAGTAGAGACCTTACTTGGGCATGGGTGTGGATCTAAATGGTTTGATCTAGAAGACTTGGGTTGTTGAGTGACTGGTCTAGAATATTGTAAGGACCTCTCATAGACACGATCCACACTATAGATATCATGGTTAGCCTTCCTAAGGTTATGCTCGGGATCAGGGTATAAGGTCCTCCTAGGTTCCTGGCATGGGTGAGGTTGGGGCCTATTAAATTTTGGATCAGAGGTCCAATTTTGATGTCTACGTTTCTCAAGTACTTGGACTCGATCCCTAAACTGGGAAAAACCCTCATTCATGTCCTGACTCAATTTGGTCATACTTTCGGTAAGATTTCTAACCATGGCCTCTAAATCTGGTTGGGTTTGACTAGGTCGGTAGGGTACTCCATTCCGAGTAGACATGATGATGCAAGCAAGCACACAGAATGAGACTCAACTGAAACGACTACGGGCTAACTAGGCCTAGAGCCCAAACTAGATGCCCAATCAGAGTGGCAAGCTAGTCTGTAGTAACTCAGGACTCAGCCAGGTAGGTGTAAGGGGAGTGTTAGGTCCCTAGATGCCAATCCTAGACACCAATCAAAGATTGGCTAGGTGGGCGGACCAGCACACAAGCCCTTCAGGATGGAATCCCTGAACCACCGTTCTAGACACTAAGTACAAAGCACACACAGAGTAACCATACAAACTGACTCAACACTAGCCTTGACCTGACTTGTTGATGTCCCTAGCCCACTAGGACAAATTAGGTCTAATTAATTTTAAGATTAAAGGCTTAGGTTCGAATGAGTGGGTGGTGGTTTTGGGCTAAGGAGAGGTTGTCAACTCCTCCCCTTATCTTAGATGCTCAAATGCCCTTAAGATGAATTAAGAGATGATCACTCAAAAATAATTGAATTGCAAAAATACAAAAATAGAGTTGCAGTAATTTAATCCTCAGAAATCTCACAGAAACCAATAAATCACAGGAAAATTATGCAAAATAGTTTCAATTATACTGGTTTTAGCAAAATACAAATCACCGAATTTGGAGTTAGCTGCAGTGAGAAATAATTCCTGCAAGAGGGTAATTACGGGCTGAAAATAGAGTACTTCCCCGTTAACAATTCCTGCTACGAAGTTATAACCCAACGGATCCCCTACACGCCCTAGGAACACCCCGTGGAATGGGAAGAGGAGGTTTGCACCTCGCTTCGTTCCTAGGACCGGATGTCCTGGAGAGTCTACTTCGAGCAGACAAAGTAAAAAGAGAGAGACTCAAACAAGCAATCAAAACAGAAACCCTGGACAGGGCTCTGATACCAAAAATGATGCAGAACAAAGAAGCGTTTACGGAAGTAAATTTAGGATTATTTTTTTTTTTTTATATTTCAGAAATTGGCTTTGACTCAAAGTAAAGCTAAACTAAGTTGAAGGAAACTAGGTAAGGATTGAAAGCACAATTTAGATGAAACTAAATTATCAGAGTAGTTCAGAAGTAACGGATCGCTGGGGGTTGAGAAACTCCCAGACCTAGGGTTTCGCTCTGAACTTTCAACAGAACAGAAATAGAGAGGAGAGATGGTTTACCAACCAGACAGTGATCTTCTCAGAATTTGGGTGGAAGAACTCTCTCGAGCAGATTGTGGGATCCTCGGAGTCGGCTATCTTCGTAATGGATCCTCCAATACTGGTCTTGTGGTTTGGTTGGCTTCTCCTGGACTCAAGATCTGGGAAAGAAGAAAAACAAGTGAGGGATTCAGATACTCAAGAAAAGATTTACCAGGTTGAAGAACTTGAAAGCTGAAGTTGCTAAAATCAGGATTCTCCTGGAGGCTGATCTGACTTCCTCTTAGAATTGCTGTAGATCTGAAGTATCTGGACTGGAGCTGGATGCTGGTGGTCGGCCTGGACTTGGAGAGGGTGGCCGTGAGAGGTGGGATAGGCTAGGGCTTGGTGGAAAGAGAAGGGTGATGGCGGCTAGGGTTTGGGAGTGGAGTGGCTAACCTAGGGTTTGGGTTTTGGAGATCTCACACCTCCTCAAGGTTCCTGGGGAACCCGGATTTACTCCCTCACAGAGCTCAACACCTGGATGCAAGTGCGGAAGAGAGAAAACACAAAGTTTGCTCACAAAAAATTTGGTTTCATTCATCTGATTTATTAGAACTTACAAAGGGGTTTTAATTTATAGGACATTACAAGAGAGTAGGGTTTTACATCTTCCCATGTGGGACTAAAGGAGGGGATCTTCAAATTAGGATTGTAGGATCAATCCCTACTCATATGGCCGGCCAAATAATTCCAAAGATGATTGAGGCTTCAAAAAAGGAAAGTGGGTGGCGCCTCCTTGTCTTGACCTCCAAGAAATTATTTTTTTCCTTCTATGCTTGGCCTTATCTGGAAGTGTTTGGGCGCCTCTTAACCTTGCCCTCCAAGAGAAAATTTGTTTCCTTTTATATCTGGCTTTAGTTGGAATGACTAGGGCGCCTCCTAACCTTGCTCTTCAAGAGAAATCTCCTTCCTTTCATGGCTCAACCCTTTTTGGATACCTCCTTTTCTTTCTCCCCAAGTTATGGCTCTTTCTAACTTTGTTTTGAGTATTTTTGGCAGGTAATGGGCGCCTCCTTGAAGTTCTCTCCAAGAGAATTTCTTCCCTTTCATAGTTTGGTTCTTTTGGGAATGTCTTGGGCCGCCCCCTTGATTTGTGGACCCCTGGTGGATTTCTCCTCAATTGGCGCATGAGAGAAGGGAGCTGCTATCTGTGGTGTGGGGACCAAAGCCTGCTGGATGGAGATGTGGCGCCCCCTGGACTCAGGCGTATGGCTGGGAGTGTGGCTGGGAGTGTGGCGCCCACTTGCTTGGCCTTGGGAGAAAATGTAACACCCCAGGTTGAAGTCCTAGTCCACTACTGAGTCAACATGACTCAACAAAATAAAAATGCAGGTAATATAGATTCAAGCTAAAATTGAGTTGATCAAGTCAACCCTTATTACAAGCCAAAAAACCCTAATTCTTCGGGCAAGGTTAATCAGAGATCCAGATGGAGCTCTGAAGTCTTCTTCTGAGTCTGGTGCCCGCACCACTGTGTGTGCCTTGTGCTCAGTGTCTAGAATGGTGGTTTAGGGATTCAATCCTGAAGGGCTTGTGTGCTGGTCTGCCTACCTGGCAAATCTCTGATTGGTGTCTAGGATTGGCAATCAGAGACCTAACACTCCCCTTACACCTGCCTGACTGAGTATAGGGTTACTATTGGCTAGTTTGCCACCCTGATTGATCATTTAGTTTGGACTCTAGGTCTAGTCAGCTATAGTCGGTCTGATCGAGTCTTGCATGAGCACTAGATCAGGAGTTTCATATCACCCACCTCCTTCATAAATATCTGAACCCATGAAAAACTTACAAGCCCAAATAAAAGCCCTAGCTGATCAAATGGCCCAGATGGCTACCTAGATAACTACCCAGATGACTACCCAGTTAACTCAGTCTGCTACCCAAACCAACAATAGAATTGACCATCTTGCCAATAGGTTTGACCAGTTAGGAGGCCATTTAGGGACCATAGAAAGAACCCATGGGTCACAGTCTGAGCCAGATCTTGAGTCCCCTCAACCTAGGAGGACCCCAAACCCTGATCTATACCATGAGGTCGAACCTAGGAGAGCCCCTTATCCTAACCCGTACTACAATCCTCAACCTAGGAGGACCCCAAACCCTGATCTATACCATGAGGTCGAACCTAGGAGAGCCCCTTATCCTGACCCGTACTACAATCCTCAACCTAGGAGGACCCCAAACCCTGATCCATACCGAGAGGTTGAACCTAGGAGAGCCCCTCAGCCTGACCTATACAATAATACTGAACCTAGAAGAACCCCTTACCATGACCCTTATTATGATACTGAACCTAGAAGAACCCCTTACCATGACCCTTATTATGATACTAAACCCAGGAAAACCCAATACTCTAACCCATATAGGGAGTCCAATCCTAGGAGAACCCAATACTCTGACCTATATAGGGAGTCCAATCCTAGGAGAACCCAATACTCTGACCCATATAGAGAGCCCAACCCTAGGAGAACCCAATATTCTAACCCATATAGAGAGTCCAACCCTAGGATGGTGCGGGCACCGGACTCAGAAGAAGACTTCAGGGCTCCATCTGGATCTCTGATTGACATTGCCCGAAGAATTAGGGTTTTCTGGTTTTGTAATAATGGTTGACTTGTTCAACTCAATTTTAGTTTGAGTCTATATTTCCCTGCAATTTAAATTTTGTTGAGTCATGTTGACTCAATACAAGTCCTAGTAGTGGTCTAGGTCTTCTCCAAGGTGCCACATTTTCTCCCAGGACCAAGCAAGTGGGCGCCACACTCCCAGCCACACGCCAGAGTCCAGGAGGCGCCACATCTCCATCCAGTGTGCCTTGGTCCCCACACCACAAGAAAGCAGGTCCCTTCTTTTATGCCCCACTTGGGGGAGAAATCCATCAAGATACCTCAATCCAAGGAGGAGCCAACTTCTTTCCAGATAAACCCAAGCCAGGATGGCAAGAATTTTTCTTAAAGAGAGGATCAAGGAGGTGCCCCACAATGTTCCATAAAATCCCAAGTTATAAAAGGGAAGAGAGCATGTCTTGGGGAGAAAATCAAGGAGGCACCCAAAAGTTTCCTAAAGTGCCAAAGCCATGAAAGGAAGAAGCCTAAACTTGTGGAGCAAGACTAGGAGGTGTCCAAAAGAGCCAAACCATGAAGGAAAAACCCTTGATTCATGGAGAGATACTAGGAGACACCCCCATAACCTGCCATTTGGAGCTGATTTTCAAGTTTTCTTGAAGTTTTTGGGCTGCCCACTCATGGAAGGAGTCTTGGGAAGAGAATTTGATGCCTAAAGTGTGGGTTAGTCCTATTAGTCCCACATTGGAAGTGTATGAAATTTTATTTCTTTGTTATGTCTATATATTCAACTCTATGTAACTCTTGAAAATCTGATGAATGAAATCAATTTCTTTGTGAGCAACTTTGTGTTTCTCTCTTTCGCACTTGTATTCAAGTGTTGAGCTCCATGAGGGAGTAAATCTGGGTTCCCTAGGAACCTTGAGGAGGTGTGAGATCTCCAACCCCAAAACCTTAGCTTAGTCCACCCATCTCTACTCCACCACCACCAAACCCTAATTTTCCATCTACATCCCACGGCCCCTCTCTTCCACATAGAGGCCGGCCACCAGCATCCAGGTTCAGATCAACTGTTTCAACTACAGAGCAAGTTCAAAGAAGAGTCAGATCAATATCAAGATCTCCGGAACTTCTACATCCAACAATCTTCATTAAGTCCTCAGGTCAGTGTCTTTCTTTGAGTTTCTGGTTCTTTTTTTTTTGTTCTTCTTCTTCCAGATCCTGAGTTCGAGTAGAAGGCCAACCTTGCCATGGACTACAATCCGAGGATCCATTGCGAAGATACCCCGTCTCCAAGGATCCTACAATCTGCTCGAGAGTGTCCTTCAATTGAAGCAACGAGAGATATCACAGTCAGGTATAAAACCTTCTCTTCTCTCTTCGTCTATTTCTTGAAAGAGGAGTAAACCCTAGGTCTGGGGGTTTCTCAATCCCCAGCGATCCTACTTCTGAGTTACTCTGATAATCCACTCCTTTTAATTGTGCTTTCTGTCATTTCTTAGTTTCTTTCAACATTAGTTTATCTTTCCTTTGAGTCAAAGCCGACTTCTGAAAATAAATAAATAAAAAAAATTTATTAATTTTAATTTACTTCCGCATCGCATCATCTTTTTTGTTCTGCATCATAGGATAACCCAATATCCTGACCCATATAGGGAGCCCAACCTTAGGAGGACCCCATACCATGATCCATCCTTAGAACCTGACCATGGAGCTGACCCAAAATCCTATGACCTCAGATCCTCTAATCCCATGACCCATAGATCTGCACCCTTGTCCTATGAGCCCAGAGAACCCATAACCCCTAGGTATCAATCTAGTACTAGTCAAGTTTTCCTTAGTCAACTTGAATCCCATAGGATTAGTACCCTAAAATATGAGCCCAGTAGTGAGCCACTACCCCTTAGGCAACCTAAACCTACTAGGATTAGTGTCCATAATCAGAAACCAGGACCTAGCCAATTTTCCTCTAGCCGACCTTCTCCAACCATTCTTGAGATTGACAAGGCTTACATTAATGCGGAAGTGTATGAAGCTGATGTGAGCCTAGTGGATGAGTATGAAGGAGAAGAGGAGACACCTTTAGTAGACCTAGAAATAGTTGGCCTAGTAAATACCCAGGTAGAAGCCAACCTAGAGGTAGTTGACCCTAACCACATCCAACCAAAAGCTATAATGGAAGAACAAATAGAGGAAGAGAACCTAGGTACCGCTGTTAGAGCCTTACCTGAGGAAACCATAGAGGAGAGCCAAATTATAGAGTCTAGTCCTAAAATACAAGAACCTAAAGAATTTATTAAGGATCTGATCTCTTTGAATCAGTACCCTCAGGATGAGCCTCCTCCTATAGTTCCCATTAAGGACCTCTTCCCTGAGATTAATAACCCATCCTTCCATTATACAAACCCCATAGATATACCGCAACCCTGTAAGGTTAACCTCATTAGTCCAGGATTAGTCCCAGACATGCCTTCTTTTATTCTACTTTATCCAACGAACCCGAAACCTTTTTCTCCACCCTACCAGAGTAATTTTGAACCCACTTCCTATTTCCTACCCTTTCCTGAGTTTTCTCATGTGTCTAGAACTATTAGGTTACATTTTGTTGAGGTTACTAGGTTGCAAGGATCCATAAAGCCCATCCCATTTGCTACCTACTTTTGGCAGACCCTCTAGCACTTATTAGGAGTTTAGTGCGGGCACCAGACTCAGAAGAAGACTTCAGAGCTCCATCTGGATCTCTGATTAACCTTGCCCGAAGAATTAGGGTTTTTTGGCTTGTAATAAGGGTTGACTTGATCAACTCAATTTTAGCTTGAGTCTATATTACCTGTATTTTTATTTTGTTGAGTCATATTGACTCAGCAGTGGACTAGGGCTTCAACCTGGGGTGTTACATTTTCTCCCAAGGCCAAGCAAGTGGGCGCCACACTCCCAGCCATATGCCTGAGTCCATGGGGCGCCACATCTCCATCCAGCAGGCTTTGGTCCCCACACCATAGATAGCAGCTCCCTTCCCTCATGCGCCAATTGAGGAGAAATCCACCAGGGGTCCACAAATCAAGGGGGCAGCCCAAGACATTCCCAAAAGAACCAAACTATGAAAGGAAAGAAATTCTTTTGGAGAGAACTTCAAGGAGGCGCCCATTACCTGCCAAAAATACTCAAAACAAAGTTAGAAAGAGCCATAACTTGGGGAGAAAGAAAAGGAGGTATCCAAAAAAGGGTTGAGCCATGGAAGGAAGGAGATTTCTCTTGAAGAGCAAGGTTAGGAGGTGCCCTAGTCATTCCAACTAAAGCCAGATATAAAAGGAAACAAATTTTCTCTTGGAGGGCAAGGTTAAGAGGCGCCCAAACACTTCTAGATAAGGCCAAGCATAGAAGGAAAAAAATAATTTTCTTGGAGGTCAAGACAAGGAGGCGCCACCCACTTTCCTTTTTTGAAGCCTCAATCATCTTTGGAATTATTTGGCCGGCCATATGAGTAGGGATTGATCCTACAATCCTAATTTGAAGATCCCCTCCTTTTGTCCCACATGGAAAGATGTAAAACCCTACTCTCTTGTAATGTCCTATAAATTAAACCCCCATGTAAGTTTGAAATCAATCAGATGAATGAAACCAAATTTTTTTGTGAGCAAACTTTGTGTTTTCTCTCTTTCGCACTTGCATCCAGGTGTTGAGCTCCGTGAGGGAGTAAATCCGGGTTCCCCAGGAACCTTGAGGAGGTGTGAGATCTCCAAAACCCAAACCCTAGGTTAGCCACTTCTACTCCAAAACCATAGCCGCCCACCATCCACTTCAATCCACCAAACCCTAGCCTATCCCACCTCCCACGGCCTCTCTCTCTCTCCAAGTCCAGGCCGACCACCAGCCTCCAGCCCCAGTCCGGATACTTCAGATCCAAAGCTCTTTCCTAAGGGAGTCGAATCAGCCTTCAGGAGAATCTGGATCTCAGCGACATCAGCCTTCAAGTTCTTCGAACTGGTAAATCCTTCCCTGAGTCTCTAAATCCATCACTTGTTTTTCTTCTTCCCAGATCTTGTGTTCAGGAGAAGCCAACCCAGCCAAGAGACCAGTATTGGAGGATCCATTGCGAAGTTAGCCGAATCCGAGGATCCAACAATCTGCCCGAGAGAGTTCTTCCACCCAAATTCTGTGAGATCACTGTCTGGTTGGTAACCATCTCTTCTCTTTATTTCTGTCCTGTTGAAAGTTCAGAGCGAAACCCTAGGTCTGGGAGTTTCTCAACCCCCAGCGATCCGTTACTTCTGAACTACTCTGATAACTTAGCTTCTTCTAAATTATGCTTTCAATCCTTACCTAGTTCCCATCAACTTTGTTTAACTTTACTTTGAGTCAAAGCCAATTTCTGAAATATAAAAAAAAAAAAAAAAAAGAATTAATTTTAATTTTACTTCCGCATACGCTTCTTTGTTCTTTGTTCTGCATCATTTTTGGTATCAGAGCTTTCGTTCTGCATCATTTTTGGTATCAGAGCCCTGTCTAGGGTTTCTGTTTGATTGCTTGTTTGAGTCTCTCTCTTTTTACTTTGTCTGCTCGAAGTAGACTCCCCAGGACATCCGGTCCTAGGAACGAAGCGAGGTGCAAACCTCCTCTTCCCATTCCACGGGGTGTTCCTAGGGCATGTAGGGGATCCGTTGGGTTACAACTTCGTAGCAGGAATTGTAAACAGGGAAGTACTCTATTTTCAGCCCGTAATTTCCCTGTTGCAGGAATTATTCCTCACTACAGGTAACTCTAAATTTAGTGATTTTTGTTTTTCTGAAACCAATGTAATTGATTCTATTTGAATAATTTTCCTGTGATTTATTGGTTTCCATGAGATTTCTGAGAATTAAATTACTGCAACTCTATTTTTGTGTTTCTGCAATTCAATTATTTTTGAGTGTTCATCACTTAATTCATGTGAAGGGCATTTGAGCATCTAAGATAAGGGGAGGAGTTGATAACCTCTCCTTAGCCCAAAACCACCCCCCCACTCATTCGAACCTAAGTCTTTAATCTTAAAATTAATTAGACCTAATTTGCCCTAGTGGGCTAGGGACATCAACAAGTCGGGTCAAGGCTAGTGTTGAGTCAGTTTGTCTGGTTACTCTGTGTGTGCTTTGTACTCAGTGTCTAGAACGGTGGTTCAGGGATTCCATCCTGAAGGGCTTGTGTGCTGGTTCGCCTACCTGGACAATCTCTGATTGGTGTCTAGGATTGGCATTTAGGGACCTAACACTCCCCTTACACCTGCCTGGCTGAGTCCTGAGTTACTACAGGCTAGCTTGCCACTCTGATTGGGCATCTAGTTTGGAATCTAGGTCTAGTGAGCCAGTAGTCGCTTTAGTCTAGTCACATTCTGTGTGCTTGCTTTCATCATCATGTCTACCCGGAATGGAGTACCCTACCAACCTAGTCAAACCCAACCAGATTTAGAGGCCATGGTTAGAAATCTTACCGAAAGTATGACCAAATTGAGTCAGGACATGAATGAGGGTTTTTCCCAGTTTAGGGATCGAGTCCAAGTACTTGAGAAACGTAGACATCAAAATTGGACCCCTGATCCAAAATTTAATAGGCCCCAACCTCACCCATGCCAGGAACCTAGGAGGACCTTATACCATGATCCCGAGCATAACCTTAGGAAGCCTAACCATGATATCTATAGTGTGGATCGTGTCTATGAGAGGTCCTTACAATATTCTAGACCAGTTACTCAACAACCCAAGTCTTCTAGATCAAACCATTTAGATCTACACCCATGCCCAAGTAAGGTCTCTACTAGCTTGAAACCCAGTGTGACCCAGGTTCCTATATCTCAAGAATGTTTGTTTTATGGAGAAAGAGGCCATAAATCTAGTCAGTGCCCATGCATAGGACTGGCTTGTGCACAGCTAAGTGGTAAGAATCCTAAGGATGACATTAATGAGGGAGAACCCAAGCCTACCAATGAGGAAGAAAGGTTAGGTATAACAAGCCTAGAATCAGTTGACCCGATTACCACTGACCCGAAACCCATTGAAGATGGCATCGAGGAAGTATATGATGCTGGCTTGAGTCTAGTTGATGAATATGAGGGGGAAGAACTTGAAGAATGTGACATTGATACTATTGGTTCCTTACCTGAGGAGACCTTGGAGAGCAACCAAGTGGTAGGACCTAGTTCAGAAATTCAAGAGATTTGTGAGAACCAGGTTCCTTTAGTCAAATACCCCCAGGAAGAACTCATAGTGTTAGCCCGAGCTCTCAGTTCGTACCCTCTAATGACAGTCATTCCCCAAGTACCAATTAAAGATCTTTGCACTGGACTATTTAAGTTTGCCCACCCTATGGTAGATCCTCTCCTTAGGATGACTGAATCAAGCCTCTTACAATTGGACCTTGTCCCATGCCCAGCCACTAAGGTCTCTCCCGTAATCTCAGTTGAACATCCTTGTCTTGAGCGGATTGATTCACCCAGTCCTGTAGAAGTCCTCCTTATGACCCCAGACCCCTTCCTTCGCATGACTGACCTACCCTTCTATAGAGTATACCTTTCCGCACCCATATGTCAAATTTCAAGTCTTGAGGTCATCATCCATAGGCCCTTCCATGAATCATTCTTCAATCCAGTTCTTGAGAAAATGGATCATTATTTGCTTAGAGAACAAACTTTAACTGTTGCGATCACATGTCCTAGGCTACTTCCCGAATCATCTCTTGATCCATTCCTGGGAGTAGCAAACTTTTCCTTTCATAAGGATGACCAGTTGACACTCATAGATCACCATTCAAACTTTCAGGTCACCACCTTTAGTCAGCAGGTAATTCGAGACTCCACCTCATATTTCCTCCCTTTCTCTAGGACTTCCAATGCTTCTTACACCATCCAAGTATACTTTGTCGAAGTCTTTAGAGTGAACCACGTGTCAGAACCTATTAGGTTTGCCACCTACTTCTGGAAGACCTTATGGCACCTACTAGGCACCCATGATAAGTTTTCATGCTCTGCATGCCATCCTCCGACCCAAGGTCAAACCTAGAGAGCCGTAGTTTGTTAGGTTTAGACCTAGGGTTCCTTTGGAATAAAGTCCATTCTTTAGGAATGCGTCGTCAGTCTAGTTTAGTTTTTCTTGACCCTTTACTAGGCTTTGACTCAGATTTTGGTTTGATTGAGAGCATCAGGAATTGGGATTTGTATTTTGTTCAGGGCTGAAACTGCATTCAATGTTTCGATCAATAGGTCTATAGGCTAGAGTCCCTTTGAAATTGTTCATGGATACAAGCCTCACACACCACTTGATCTGATTTCACTATTAGCCCACACACACAAGTCTCTTGATGCACTTGCGTAGCATGTAAAGGACTTGCATAAATAAATTCATGCCAAAATAACTTTAAGTAATGAAACTTATAAGAAGTTGGCTGATTCTCAAAGACGAGTCAAAACTTTTGTTGAGAGAGACTATGTAATGATTAGGTTAAGGCCTAAGCGGTTTTCTCCTGGAACCGTTAGAGAGTTACATGCTAGAGGAGCTGGACCATTTAGAGTAGTGAAGAGAGTAGGATTCAATGCCTATGTGCTCGAGTTGCCTCCAGAACTAGGCAATAGCTATACTTTCAACATTACAGACCTAGTAGAGAACAGGGAGCCAGCTGTGATTCCCAGTGAGCCTTTTGAACCTAATCCTGTTATTGAGAGTGATCCCGATCCTGTGTGTCCACCAACAAACTGGCCTGTGAGGAAAGAGCAGATTGAAAAGATCCTGGATGATCAGGTTATCTCTACTCGTAATCGAGGATACCAAAGATACCTTGTCCGCTGGCAAGGAAGGCCAGATTCTGATGACTCTTGGATCTCCCGAGAAGAATTACAAGAATTGGACCCAGACCTCTTGGAGAGATACCAAAGCCAACTTGATCCATACTCGACAGGATCAAGTTCCTCCCACCCTGGGAGAATTGGTGCGGGCACCAGACTCAGAAGAAGACTTCAGAGCTCCATCTGGATCTCTAATTAACCTTGCCCGAAGAATTAGGGTTTTTTGGCTTGTAATAAGGGTTGACTTGATCAACTCAATTTTAGCTTGAGTCTATATTACCTGCATTTTTATTTTGTTGAGTCATGTTGACTCAGTAGTGGACTAGGGCTTCAACCTGGGGTGTTACATTTTCTCCCAAGGCCAAGCAAGTGGGCGCCACACTCCCAGCCACACTCCCAGCCATACGCCTGAGTCCAGGGGGCGCCACATCTACATCCAGCAGGCTTTGGTCCCCACACCATAGATAGAAGCTCCCTTCTATCATGCGCCAATTGAGGAGAAATCCACCAGGGGTCCACAAATCAAGGGGGCGGCCCAAGACATTCCCAAAAGAACCAAACTATGAAAGGGAAGAAATTCTCTTGGAGAGAACTTCAAGGAGGCGCCCATTACCTGCCAAAAATACTCAAAACAAAGTTAGCAAGAGCCATAACTTGGGGAGAAAGAAAAGGAGGTATCCAAAAAGGGTTGAGCCATGGAAGGAAGGAGATTTCTCTTGAAGAGCAAGGTTAGGAGGCGCCCTAGTCATTCCAACTAAAGCCAGATATAAAAGGAAACAAATTTTCTCTTGGAGGGCAAGGTTAAGAGGCGCCCAAACACTTCCAGATAAGGCCAAGCATAGAAGGAAAAAAATAATTTTCTTGGAGGTCAAGACAAGGAGGCGCCACCCACTTTCCTTTTTTGAAGCCTCAATCATCTTTGGAATTATTTGGCCGGCCATATGAGTAGGGATTGATCCTACAATCCTAATTTGAAGATCCCCTCCTTTAGTCCCACATGGGAAGATGTAAAACCCTACTCTCTTGTAATGTCCTATAAATTAAACCCCCATGTAAGTTTGAAATCAATCAGATGAATGAAACCAAGTTTTTTTGTGAGCAAACTTTGTGTTTTCTCTCTTCCGCACTTGCATCCAGGTGTTGAGCTCCTTGAGGGAGTAAATCCGGGTTCCCCAGGAACCTTGAGGAGGTGTGAGATCTCCAAAACCCAAACCCTAGGTTAGCCACTTCTACTCCAAAACCATAGCCGCCCACCATCCACTTCAATCCACCAAACCCTAGCCTATCCCACCTCCCACGGCCTCTCTCTCTCTCCAAGTCCAGGCCGACCACCAGCCTCCAGCCCCAGTCCGGATACTTCAGATCCAAAGCTCTTTCCTGAGGGAGTCGAATCAGCCTTCAAGAGAATCCGGATCTCAGCGACATCAGCCTTCAAGTTCTTCGAACTGGTAAATCCTTCCCTGAGTCTCTAAATCCATACTTGTTTTTCTTCTTCCCAGATCTTGAGTTCAGGAGAAGCCGACCCATCCACGAGACCAGTATTGGAGGATCCATTATGAAGTTAGCCGAATCCGAGGATCCAACAATCTGCCCGAGAGAGTTCTTCCACCCAAATTCTGTGAGATCACTGTCTGGTTGGTAACCATCTCTTCTCTTTATTTCTGTCCTGTTGAAAGTTCAGAGCGAAATCCTAGGTCTGGGAGTTTCTCAACCCCCAGCGATCCGTTACTTCTGAACTACTCTGATAACTTAACTTCTTCTAAATTGTGCTTTCAATCCTTACCTAGTTCCCATCAACTTAGTTTAACTTTACTTTGAGTCAAAGCCAATTTCTGAAATATATATATAAAAAAAAAGAATTAATCTTAATTTTACTTCCGCATATGCTTCTTTGTTCTTTGTTCTGCATCATTTTTGGTATCAGAGCTTTCGTTCTGCATCAGAGTTACTAGCAAATTTTCTTCTGCATGTCATCCGTCAACCACGACTCATGCCCCCATGCCCAAGTGGTAGTTAAGACCTAATAAACCTCTTTAGTCGAGTCTGTTAGGTGTTAGTTTGAGTCCTTTGCATCATCTTGTTAGGAGTCTACATGTGCCTAGCATGTTCACCACCCGCACTAATGTTAAACAAACTGGCTAATTCCCGAAGATGGATCAAAGAATTTGATGTAGTGGATTATATCTTGGTTAGGCTTAGGCCTAAAAGAAGCTTCATGCTCGCAGAGCCGGACCTTTTAAAGTGATAGAGAAGGTTGTATCAAATGCCTAGGTGTTAGACTTGCCTTCGGATTTGGGCATTAGTTCTATCTTCAATATTACATACCTGGATGAGTATAGGGAACTAGCATCGATACCTAGTAAGGCCTTTGGACCTATTCCTTTTCATTGTGAGTGACCCTAACCCAGAGTGTCCACTAACAAATTGGCCTAAGAGAGGAGAACGGATTGAGCGTATCCTGGACGATCAAGCCATCACGACCCGGGGCCGGACTATCAATGCTTCCTGGTCTGATGGCAAGGCCAGCCAGAGTTGGATGATTCGTAGATTTCTCAAGAGGACTTGCAATGCCTCAACCCAGACCTTCTTGAGAGATATGTGAGCCAGTCTGATCTTCACTCGACAGGGTCGAGTTCCTCCCACCCCGAGAGAATTGGTGGGGACACCAAAGGCACCATAATAAGATAGAGACTTTTCAACCCTCTATGAATTGATCAATAATTTATGAGTCCATCTGTAATAAGGGCTTAGCCTATCTGAGTCTATTTTAGTTAATTTTGAGTTTCAGTTCTGTACTAGTCAGCTCATGTTGAGCTAGTTCAATCCAGTGTTAGTCAGCTCATGTTGAGCTAATTTTATTTTTTTGAGTCCTATCCAAGCATACTGAAGACTCAAGATCACATCATACAAGTAAAGACCAAGTCCAACCAGATTGAAGACATGGAAGTTTAGCCCATGTCCAACCCAGCTTGAAGATTTGAAGACCCCAGGAGAAAAATCAGAAACCCTGATTCCTTGCAGATGCCCTCCAGATGCCCAGATTTCCTTTCAGATGCCAAAATATATTCATAGACCAAGGCATCCATGATTTTAGAGGTCCATCTACATCCTAGTCCAAAGAAATCAAGCCCAGGTGCCAAGCCTAAGCCCCTAAGAAGCAAGATACCAGGGAATATTCCTGCTACCTGGCTACCAGGCCACCCCAGCTTCCAAAGGCCCAAATCCATGCACCCGGGCCCCTTTGGGCTGGCCCCTTGCTGCTCTTAGAAGCTCAACACGCCCCCCTAGGTGTCCTTGGAGTGTTGGCCAAGTCAAGAGAAATTTTAGGGATTTTTTCTACCTAATGTTTCCTTATTTTCTAGCTAGGGTTTGAGAGTGAAAAGGATTCTCATGTAAAGACTAATGTGCCCTTACTTGGAGCCCAAGGTTAAGGGTCTATTTAAGGGGCCCTAGCCTCTTGTATGAAGGGAGAATTTTTGATGAATGAAAACCTTGAGTTCTTCTATAGAGTTGTGTGATACCCTGCTGTGTGCATAAAGGGGTTTGTGAGAGTTTTTCTTTCCAGTGCTGCAATCATCTTCCTGCTGCCAACAAGCATCTCAGATCCCTGGATGCCCACTCCAAAAGAAGCCTTCCCTTGCTATTTTTCCTTTGTTTTCTTGTTCCTTTGTGAGTTTTCTAACCCCTGACAGGTCGTTTACAGGTCCCTGAGTTCCTACAAATCCAACGACTCCAGCCAAGCCTCAATTGGACCACCGAGCAGAAAGCCGGGTATCCGCGGGTCATTGGCCCGGTTTTCCAGGCCGCATCCATCGAGGAACGAGAGACCCCTTCGCTGCGATCTTCACAGACGTTGTCAGGTACATCCCTCTACCTCCAGTAATTTTATTGTAGGAGAACTTGTCCTAATCGAGGCTTCTCAGCCCCGGCGGTCCTTCTTTGCTACTTTTCTAGGTCCTAATCTGCATGCTGATCTTCAAAAATTCATACAAAATTCCCTACAAATAATTTTGATCTGAAATTCGGGAATTAATCACCTAACTCAACATGTAAAACATACAAAAAGAATTGCATGCATATTAGTCCCGCATCAGTTTGGAGAAGTTTTAATGCATAAGAAGAATTTTTGTAAGAGCTGACTAATGGATCAAGAGCCGACTCCTATTCTAGCACGGCACAAAAATTTCAAAGTTTCAGAACCTCGAGCTGACTCAAGCCTTAAGAGCCGACTTAATGAAGAACTTATGTTTTTTGGTCACTGAGACCTCGAGTCGACTCAAGCCCAAAAGAGCCAACTCGTCCAGAGCTTGTTTTGTTGGTGACTGTGACTTCGAGCCAACTTAACCCAGAAGAGCTGACTTGCACAGAACTTGTATTTGGGTTGTCTTAGACTTTGAGCTAACTCATGGACCTCGAGTCGACTCGAGTGACTAGTTTTTACAGTCTAACGACTAGTTACAGAATCTCATTTTTGAATTCCAAAAACCCTCCAATGGCTCTATTTCGGTTCCTTAGGCCCTATAACGGCTATTTTTGATTGAAGATCATAAAAGGGAGTATTTATGAAGGTTTAAACTAAATTTTTTGAAAGATTATTCATTGATTATCCTTTGGAAGTTGAAGAGTTTTCAAGTCTTTCACCAACTCACTTCAAGAGCATTCAAGAAAGGATTCAAAGCTTCATCAACTGATCTTCATTCTTGAATCTAACTTTTTAAAGAAGAAAAGAAGCAGCTTGAAGAGCATTAAAGAGCATTCAAAGCTAGACTTCAATTTGATCTTCATCGGCAACACTCAAACAAGTTTGGTTTGTTGTATAGTTACTTTATACATTTGATATATCTTGTTTTCTCTCTGAGAACATCAAGGGGCTGTGTCTTGAGAGTATATTAAAGGTTTTTAGGTGAGCCTTTTAAAATCTAAGTTTGGGTTCTTGGTGATCCCGATATAAAACCAAGATTGGATTTTCTTTGGTGAGCCCGGTTCTAAAAACTAAAGGGATTTAGGTTCTTGGTTAGCCTGTGTTAAAACCAAGTAAGGGTTTTCTTTGGTGATCTTGGTAAAATCAAAGTTTATAGGTTTGGATTGTGAGCCTGTTAAAACAATCCGACTGTATTCTGGAGGGGGATATAGCAAAAATTCCAAGTGGTGCTTGGGTAGTGGACGTAGGAGCGGGTTGCTCCGAACCACTTTAAATTTCTTGTGTTTGTGATTGTGCTTGTTTAACTTCATTACATTTATTTACTTGCTTCTGTATTGTATATATCACCATAACACTAAAAGGATTTTAAATTGCATATACTTGATAAAGTTTTTGTAATCCCAATTCACCTCCCTCTTGGAAAGCGACCTAGACAACAAGTGGTATCAGATCAGAGTCTCTAAAAATTCCTTAGAGTAAAGATTGATGGCACATCCCATGAGCACTTCTTTGGCCGAAGGCCAATCCACAAATCAACCTTCACTTTTCATTGGAACCAACTACACATATTGGAAGGCTAGGATGAAAATATACATTCAAGCCGTAGACTTTCATTTATGAAAAATAATTCTAAAAGGACCTCACACACCCACTATTTGAATTAATGATGTAGGATTAGGACGAAAATGATATGAAATTGGCCAAGCTGAATGCCAAAGCTATGAACTTACTTTATTGTACTTTGGATCCAAATGAGTTTAACAGAATTTCTACTTGCAATTCTGCTAATCAAACTTGGGATAAGCTTGAAATCATACACGAGGGCACATCACAAGTTAAAACTTCAAAAATCAATCTTCTTGTGCACAATTATGAATTATTCAAAATTGATCCTAGTGAAACTATATCAACTATATCTTCTATGTATACACATTTTACTGATATTATAAATGGTCTTAAAAGTCTTGGTAGGACTTATACTAATGCTGATCTAGTCCAAAAGATTTTGAGTTCTTTTCTAGATAAATGGAAAGCGAAAGTTACAGCAATTCAAGAGGCAAAGGACTTGAACACTCTACCATTGGATGAACTGTTGGGATCATTGATTACTCATGAGCTAGCCATGCAACAAAGAATAGATGAAGACTCGAAAAGGAAAAAGGCTATAGCATTTAAAGCTACAGAAGAGGACAAAGATGAAGATTCAGATACATTTGATGATGATGATTTGGAGAATGATGAAATCACCCTAGTAATGAGAAAATTCAAAAGATTTATGGGCAGAAGAAGAATAAACAGATGGAGAAAGCAATTCAGAAAAGGAGAATTTAGAATAGAAAGAGAAAAAGACAAAGAAAAGGATAAGGATCAAACTTCTATTTGTTATGAATGTAAGAAACCAGGACACATACATCTTGATTGTCTAGAGATCAAGAAAAAGATGATTAAAAGAAAGAAAAAGAAGGCAATGCTTGCAGCATGGAATGATAGTGATGAATCTACATCAACCGGAGAAGATGAAGATATAACAAAAACTATTCAAATCTGCCTTATGGGTTTGGAGGATGAGGTAACAACTTCTGAACCTAATTTAGAATTTACTTATGATGAGCTTCATAATGCTTTTTATGAATTATTGATAGAGTACAAAAAAACTAGTTTGAAAATGAAGAATTTGAAAATTAATTATGATACGATTGAAAAAGATAAAAACGAAATTGGTGAAAGAAATAAGATTTTACAAAGAGAATTAAATTTGATTTGTGAAAGACTTAAAACAACTCAATTTGAAAAGAAAGAACTTCTTGAAAAGAACAAAATTTTGCAAAATGAAAATACTGATTTGTAAAAGGAAGTTCAAAAGCTTAAACCATTGGTTAAAAAATTAACTTTAAGCTCTAACAAACTTGAAATGATTTTAAAAGATCAAAGAGATATAAATAACAAGTTTGGAATCGATTATAAAAGTTCAAATTCAAATAAATTTTCTACATCCACATCTTATGCTCTTAAGTTCATTACATCAAAGCAATATAGACCTAAGTTTGCATCATCATACACTTCTTATTCAAAGCCAAAAATTATCTACTATGCTTGTAATAATGTTGGTCACAAAGTATTTGAGTGTCATTTGAAATATAATGGCAAAAAAAAAAAAGAAGAAAACTTGGGTTCCAAAAGGAACCAATCCTACTAACTTGCAAGGATGCAAAAAAGCTTGGGTACCTAAATCTATTACTTGATTGTTTTGCAGAGATGTCATGTAGCTACAAATATAAAGAAAAGATGGTACCTTGATAGTGGCTGTTTAAGATACATGACGGGTGATATTGATCAATTCTTCATCCTAGAACAAAAAGATGGTGGCATGGTAACCTTTGGTGATAATTATAAAGGAAGGATAATCGATATTGGTAAAATAAAAATTACTCCTTCTACCTTTATTGAGAATGTACTACTTGTAGAGAAATTAAAGCATAATCTTTTAAGCATCAACCAACTTTGTGATATTGGTTTTAATGTTTTCTTCAAGTTTTCAATGTGTATAGTAGTTGATCCTCTTGACTTTAGTACAAAGTTCATTGGACATAGACTTAGTTATATTTATGTAGTAGATCTTAATGATCTAGCTATGTCAAGCAATACAAGTCTTGTGGCAGTGAATGATAAGAGCAAAGAATCAAGTTTACCATGTCATAGATGACTTGGACATGCTAGTATGGATACCATTACAAAACTTATTTCAAAATATTTGGTTAAAGGCTTACCAAAGTTTAAAATAAATTTTGATTATGTCTGTGATGCATGTCAATTAGGAAATCAAGTGAGGGAGAGTTTTAAATCCAAAAATATTATTTCTACTACTAGACCCTTAAAGCTACTTCACATGGATGTATTTGGACCTACTAGGACAACAAGCATAGGTGGTATGAAGTATGGCCTTGTGGTTGTAGATGATTTTTCAAGATATACTTGGGTTTTCTTCATCGCACATAAAGATGAAACTTTTAATGTATTCAAAAAGTTTTACAAAAGAGTTTTAAACTTGAAAAACCTTTCTATTATTTTTATTCATAGTGATCATGGTACGGAATTTGAAAATCAATATTTTGATCACTTCTACATAAAGTACGGTATTGATCACAACTTCTCCGCTCCTTGAACACCACAGCAAAATGGTATTGTAAAGAGAAAGAATAGAACTTTGAAAAAAATATCCAGAATAATGCTTTGTGAAGGAAATCTTCCAAAAAACTTTTGGATAGAAGCTATAAATATCGCTTGCTATATTTTAAACAGAGTTTTAATTAAACCTATTATAAGAAAAACCCCCTATGAACTGTGGAACAATAGAAATTTTAATATTAATTACTTTCATTTTTTCGGTTGTAATGTTTTGTTCTTAATAATGGTGAAGAAAATCTTAGTAAGTTTGATGCAAAATCCGATGAGACTATCTTTCTTGGTTATTCTACAAATAGCAAAGCCTATCGAGTTTTTAATAAAAGAACTTTAACTGTGGAAGAATCAATCTATGTTGTTTTCAATGAAACTGACATGACATCTTCTAGAAGAGAAGATTGCGTTGATGATGATACAGGTACACTTGAATATGAACTAAAGGATATGACTATCAAAGATAAGCAAGCAAGTGAACAACATGAAGAAGTGGTAAGCAAAAGATCATGAAGATATGCCTAAAGAATAGAGGTATGTACACTCACATTCTAAAGAACTTATTATAGGAGATCCATCTCAAGGTGTTAGAACCAGAGCTTCACACATGGATGCACATGATTTGATTGCTTTTATATCTCATGTAGAACCACATACTATAGAAAAAGCTGAAACCGACCCTAATTGGATGTTAGCCATGCATGATGAGTTAAAACAATTTAGGAGAAATAATGTTTGGATACTTGTAGAAAGACCAAATAACTACCCTGTTATAGGCACTAGATGGGTTTATAGAAACAAGCTAGCTGAGCAAGGTAATGTAATTAGGAATAAGGCTAGACTGGTAGCTCAAGGTTACAATTAAGAAGAAGGAATAGATTTTGATGAGATCTATGCACCAGTTGCTAGGCTAGAGGCTATTAGATTACTCTTGGCATATGCATGTTTTATGAACTTTAAATTATTTCAAATGGATGTAAAGAGTGCTTTTCTATCTAAAAAATTTTTTGTCAAACAACCACCTGGTTTTATCGATCACACATTTCCAAACCATGTTTTTAAGTTGAATAAAGCTTTATATGGTCTTAAGCAGGCACCTAAAGCCTGGTATGATAGATTAAGTAAGTTTTTAATTAGAAATAATTTTATGAGAGGTAGTGTTGATACTACCCTGTTCATTCAAAAGAAAAACAATAATATTTTAGTTCAAATTTATATTGATGATATAATATTTGGATCTACTGATGAATCCTTGTATCAAGATTTTGCTAAGTTAATGAAGGGTGAATTCGAAATGAGTTTAATGGGTGAGCTAAGTTACTTCCTCGGGCTTCAAATCAAACAATCAAAGGAAGGAATTCTGATCAACCAAGCCAAATATTAAAGAGATTATTAAAAAAAAATTGGCATGGAATCAAGCAAAGAAGTTGGAACACCCATGAATCCTGCATGCAGACTTGATAAGGATGAAAATGGCACAACTGTTGATCAAAAATTATATAAAGGTATGATTGGTTCTCTACTTTATTTAACCGTCAGTAGACCTGATATTCTATTTAGTGTTTGTATGTGTGCACATTTTCAATCAAATCCAAAAAAGTCACACATTATTGCTGTTAAAAAAATCATTATCTTAAATGCATATGTAATTTAGGCTTATGGTAATCTAAGCATTCATCTTTAAAGTTAATTAGTTATTCTGATGCTGATTATGGAGAAATAAGATTGATAGAAAGAGTACAAGTGGCACTTGTCAATTTCTAGGTGTCAACTTGATTTAATGGCACTGTCGTAAACAGAACTCTGTAGCACTGTCTACTGCTGAGGTAGAGTATGTGGCTGTAGGGAGTTGTTGTGCACAAGTGTTATGGACCAACCAACATCTAGAAGATTATGGTGTTATCCAGTCTAAAATTCCTATTAAATATGATAACACTAGTGCTATTAATTTATCTAGAAATCCAATTTAGCATTCTAGAACTAAGCATATAGAAATTAGAGGTGAGTTAGGCCTATGTGACCCATAGTAAGAGTTTTGACCTAATTTTTTTATAAAAAAAATAAGGAAAAATTATCTAGATGTTTAAAAATTCTATTTAGAGCTTACGACCACCTTCTCTAGTGCTAAGGAACCTATAAAATTTTATTTTTTAGTTTTCTAAGCTTTAACCTTGATTTTTGCTCGAGCCGACTCGAGCACCCTATTGCTCTATCGAGCCAACTCGAGAGTCGGGCTGACCCTTTTTAAATAGGGCATCGTTAGGTTTCAAAATCCATTTTCTTTCTACCTTTCCTATTCTACTTCAACTATTCCCTATTCCAAACCTAGGAAAAACCTTAGAACTCCACCAAACCTTTCCTAAACCCTAATCCAACCAAAATGGCACCTAAGAAAGCCGTTGGGAAGAAACCAAGAAGGGTTTTGCGGACCGTAGTAGAGGAGAGAAGAACCAAGAGGAGGCTTGACACTTCAAATCCCATGGAAGAGCCACAAGAAGAACATGAAGAGGGTTCGGAAGCTCCTAGACAGGTTGTTCCTATGGGTAATAGGCAAGTTACTTCCGGACGTTGTGTTGATTTTACTTTTTTAGAGAAAGAAAATTTGAGATTTGGTGATTGGCTCATTGCACAAGGTTGGAAATTGTTGCCGATCTCACCGCGGCGGCCGGTTGCTTCAAAGCTGGTACCGGTCTCAGACCGTCTCACCTCGAGATCTCCGAGCTTCCGATCCTGCAAAACAAGGTCAGACACCCTGGTCGGGGGTCCCGGTGAGGGAGCTCCGACGGTCAAGTTAGAGAACGGTGAGATGGAACAGACTCCCTAAGGTGGGTTCCCAAAGGAGCCCCAGACTTAGAGGAGATATTAACAAAAGAGGTCTTAGCAAGAGTGGAAATTGGGCCCAGCTCCTTCACCGAGCTCACGCCGAGGGATCCCTCTCAGATCCCTGGATCCTTCTCTCGGTGCCTTCTCTTTCCCCGCCTTTTTTCCACTTACCTTGCTCTCCGCTCTTCCTATCCTTTTATGCCATCACATTGCCTCCGGCTCCCCCCCCCGGGAGGCTCCCTCTCCGCCTTCACTTTTCTCTCCCTCCCCCCTTTTTCCTTTCCCCTTCGAGTCCGGGAACCCGATGGCCCCCCTCGTCTTGCTTGCTGAGCCTAGCAAGAAAAAAGGGGAGAGGGCAGATACTGGTGAGGCCTTCGGCCGAGCGCGGGCGCTCTCCTTCCCAGGCATTGACGATGTCCGTTGCTGGCTCCTGCCCGCCAGGACTCCGCTTCTCGATTGCGGTGCCCGTCGGGCTGATTAAAACAAGGTTTCACGCGTCACTATGGACCATACCAGCGCTCCTCGCGAGGCGCGGTGCACTCTACCCGAGTGGTGATTTTTAAACTCGTGCCCCCACTTCCCGGAGGCCTCACTACGCAGGGCTGGCGCTAGCCGAGGTGGGCTCCCCCTGGGCGACACCAAGCGGAGCGGCAGAGAGGTGCTCTGCTTCGGTCGAGATGGACCCATCTCCGGGCGCCAACTGGCGAAGGAGCAGGAGGGCCCGGCTCGACCTCGGCCGAGGTGGACCCATCTCTGGGCACCACCCAGCGAGGGAGCGAGGGGTCGCCAGCTTTGGCCGAGGTGGACCCCTCTTGGGCGGACACCTGGCGGAGCGGCAAAGAAGTGCTCGACTTCGGTCGAGGTGGACCCATCTCCGGGCACCAACTGGCGAAGGAGCAAGAGGGCCTGGCTCGACCTCGATCGAGGTGGACCCGTCTTTGGGTGCCATCCGGCGATGGAGCGAGGGGCCGCCAGCTTCGGCCGAGGTGGACACCTCCTGGGCGCACACCTGGCGGAGCAGTAAAGAAGTGCTCGACTTCGACCGAGGTGGACCCGTCTCCAGGCACCAACTGGCGAAGGAGCAGGAGGGCCCGACTCATCCTCGGCCGAGTTGGACTCGTCTCCGGGTGCCACCCGGCGAGGGAGCGAGGGGCCGCTAGCTTCGGCCGAGGTGGACCTCTCCTGGGCGGACACCTGGCAGAGCGGCAGAGAAGTGCTTGACTTCGGCCGAGGTGGACCCGTCTCCGGGCGCCAAATGGTGAAGGAGCAGGAGAGCCCGGCTCTACCTCGGCCAAGGTGGACCCATCTCCGGACGCCATCTGGCAAGGGAGCAAGGGGCCGCCAGCTTCGACCGAGGTGGACCCATCCTGGGTGGACACCTGGCAAAGCGGCAGAGAAGTGCTCGACTTCGGCCGAGGTGGACCCGTCTCCGGGCGCCAACTGGTGAAGGAGCAGGAGGGCCCAGCTCGATCTCGATCGAGGTGGACCCATCTCCGGGCACCGTCCGGTGAGGGAGCGAGGGGCCGCCAGCTTCGGCCGAGGTGGACCCCTCCTGGGCGGACACCTGGTGGAGCGACAGAGAAGTGCTCGACTTCGGCCGAAGTGGACTCATCTCCGGGCGCCAACTGGTGAAGGAGCAGGAGGGCCCGGCTCGACCTCGGCCAAGGTGGACCTGTCCCCGGGCGCCACCCGGCAAGGAAGCGAGGGGCCGCCAGCTTCGGTCGAGGTGGACCCCTCCTGGGCGGACACCTGGCGGAGCGGCAGAGAAGTGCTCGACTTCGGCCGAAGTGAACCCGTCTCTGGGTGCCAACTGGTGAAGGAGCAGGAGGACACGGCTCGACCTCATCCAAGGTGGACCCATCTCCGGGCACCACCCGGTGAGGGAGCGAGGGGCCGCCAGCTTCGGCCGAGGTGGACCCCTCCTGGGTGGACACCTGGCGGAGCGGCAGAGAGGTGCTCACTTCGGCCGAGGTGGACCCATCTCCGGGCGCCAACTGCCGAAGGAGCAGGAGGACCCGGCTCGACCTCGATCGAGGTGGACCCATCTCCGGGCGCCACCTGGCGAGGGAGCGAGGGACCGCCAGCTTCGACCGAGAGGTGGACCCCTCCTGGGCGGACACCTAGCGGAGTGGCAGAGAGGTGCTCGATTTCAGCCGAGATGGACCCGTCTCCGGGCGCCAACTGGCGAAGGAGCAGGAGGCCCTGGCTCGACCTCGGTAGAGGTGGACCCATCCCCGAGTGCCACCTGGAGAGAGAGCGAGGAGCCGCCAGCTTCGGTCGAGGTGGACCCCTCCGATCTCATTCGCCAAAAAAAATCCTCGTGGTTTGGACCACGTCCGTCGGGACCTGAGACATGCCACGTCAGCGTAACAGCCATATCAGTTGCCCCCCATCCCCTCGTTTTGCTAAGGTGTCGTGGCTCGGAACGTGGAGATTTATTGCGGAGATGACGTGGGGAAGGCAAAAATCTCGCGCCATAATTGCCAAGATCCTTGTCGCCGTTTCTTGTTACGCCCGAGGTCCTATAAGAGGTTGCCACGCGTTGCGCTTCCGGCGGCCATTAATGTGCCGTTTCGAAAAGGAGGCAGTTTCTATCGAACCAAAGCTTTGATGTCGGGAGTGCGTCCACACGGCATCCATCAGGTGGTTCAGAATGGAATGGGGGGTATGGCCGCTATCGATCGAGTTTGAAAAGGAGAGGGACTTTTCAGAAATGAAATCCCTCCACTTTCTCGTGCTCCGTCGGCGGTTGCAGTGGGCTTTCCTTCATCTTTCGAGGATGCCACTTCTTTTACATAGAGTATCTCGATGAGTGCCCGTGTCTTCCTCCCCTTTCCATCTCTCGGCCTTAACAATCTTCCTGCACCCCTTCTTCCCTCATGGCGTGTCGTCGTCATGTCTCTTCTAACCTGGACGAGGCCAGTCCTTCCCAGACGAGGACTCCATCGCCTTCTTCCTCGGAAGGGGAAGTGATTCCGGACGAGATCCGCAGGCGGCTCCAACTAGGGGGTGTAACCATAGGCGTCCCTAGGGGTCCTAGGTCTCCTCCTGTAGTTTTCGCCCATCCGATTTCTTTCCTTCCTCCTCCGGCCATCTCTCCCACTGGTCCCGTCTCAACGATGACCGAAGATGACCTTTCTCTGCTCCGGGAGGTCTACGGTATCCCGGAGTCGATTCATCTTTCCCTCCCACGGCCCGGAGATCGAGTGACCTTAAGCAGCCCCGGGCAAATAGCCTTCTACGAGGACTTCCTCCTTGGGGGTCTTCAGTTTCCCCTTCACCCTTTCTTCCTTTCCTTTCTCAGCCACTACCGCTTGGTCCCAGCCCAGTTGGCTCCAAACGCCATCCGGGTCATCTTTGCCTTCATAGGTTTTTATCACTTCCACGGGTTTGTTGCCCGTTTCTCCCTCTTTAAGGCTCTTTTCACCCTGAAGTGCTATTCCACCGATGATGGCTGGTGGTACATCTCACCTCAGCCTAGGTGCCTCAGGTTCGACCTCCCTTCGTCTATCAAGGGCTGGAAGAATCGGTTCTTTTTTGCCTCGGTTGAGGATGTCGACTGGGCCTTGAGCGAGCCGGATCGATCTCCGAACCGGAACTCCCAGGTCGACCCAGCGGACCAAGAGGTCTTCTCACAGCTACTGAGTGATGCGGTCCCGACCCTCGATGTCCTACTATCGGAGCAGAATTTGTTCGAGGCGGGGATCAGTCCCATCCGGGAGCTGGGTGAGGCTTGGGCTACCCTTTCACCTTGCACTCCCCCCTTCTTCCTCTTCTTTTCTTTTTAACTGGTCCGGCTGACCTCTACTTCCTTTCAGGTATGAAGTTTTTTCTGGAGAATCTACTGGAGGGCACCGCACAGAGGGATGTCACCGAGGGGACCGAACCCGCGACGAAGAGGGCTCATACCGAGGCAAGCCGGGAGGCCGCGCTGATCCCCACCCCCGGACCCCTGGCGCCGGCTCCTGCATCCAGGCCACCTCGAGCCCGGGCGCCCGACATCCCTGTCGTCGATCTCAACACGGTTGTGGAAAAGGGTGTAGGGTTCCGGTGCAACGCAGCGAAAGGGTAATTTCAAAAATTGAAATTAATATGCACAAAAATCTTAAAACTGGAACTCCTTAATAAGACTAGAATGTATGAAGACAAACATTTCTATGCAAATTGAATTAGAATACCAACCTGTAATCGCTAATTCCAATTTACGAAGACTTAAAACTTGAAGATCGACGGGCTATTTGAATTCACCAGGCGTCCAAGTGTCCGCCCTCCGATGGTGATCTACACAGAGCAATGATCAAGAACACTATCTTCTTGTCCAATGGTTCCTCCTATTGAGTTTTTCTTCCTAGAACTCAATTCTTCGGATTATGGCTGGAATTCTTCCACACAAGAGGTTGCCTTCCTTTCTTTTATCTCTTCTCCTCCTTCCACTAAGACCTTGACCCTCTAAGACACTCTTGTCTTGAAGATAAGACTTTGTCCTAAGGGGATTTAGGCTTGTCTTAAATTGGAGGAGAAACTAAGACAAGAATGTCTTAATGTAAGAAAGAAGGAATAAAATCAGAACTCCTTCTTTCCTTTACCGTCGGAGACTTTCGCTCTTGTTCTTGTTCAGTAGCAGAGTTTTGACAGAGATGTACTCTGTCAAGAAAACAGTGCAAGAACAAGAAAAGAAAGAAAGAGTCTTTAGGAGAGGAAGAAGAAAAAAAAAATTACAATTACCGAGTTCTGATTTTCCTGACCCCTTAAATAGATTTCAGAGAGGCGCCCACACAACTCTCCGTGAAAAACTTCTCACGCCCTTTCTCATTTTCTCACGCCCCATCCTTCCTTCTCACGGCCATCCGGATAAATCCCACGGCTTTTCTTAAATGAAAAATCATGATGTTTATAAAAGAAAGGAGTCGCGATTTTTAATCTCCGAAGAGATGTTATTTCGCGCAACCGGGAAGCAACGAATGCTTTCTGCCTTTCTCAAAAAACATCAACCCTTGGATTCCAATCCAAGGGAGACATCTGAGGTGCTAAAAGAGAGAAGGAATGCCGCCCCATCTTAATTCATCGGAGAATTAAGTGGGCGTGCCAAGAGTCCATGTGCCCATCGACTCCTCCATTTGGCGTGCCAAGAGTCCATTAGCGCATGGACTCTTGGCATTTTGGCGTGCAAGGGCTAAGGAGCTGGTGGGGGGCTAGCCTAGATACCTGGTTATCCAATATGGTTAGCCATAATCCCTATAACCTCAATTAGGGTCTAATTATATCCAATTAGAACCCAAATTGAATCAATCTGGAACCCTAATTCGAATCTAATTCGAATAGAAGCTAGGATTTGCAACACCTGCTAGAGTGTCATCATGCAAAGATGATTTAATTATAAAATTAAACCCTTGATCAATTCTCTTAAGTGTGTGACCCATTGGGTTCCACATCTAGCCAGCAGTGGGTTCGAATACAAGTTGACCTACTTTGATTAGAACTCTTTCTAATCGATTTAGGTATAATCGGGCTTACCCGATTATGATCAATTAGGACTCTTCCTAATAAGTGATCATTCAATTTAATCAACCCACAAGACAAGATTGACGTCTAGCAACGTGTCATGTCTACCCGGAAGATATGAAAATTCTGGTGAAATACCAAAACTACCCTTCAGTAGAAAGTTACCGTACAATTAAATCCTTCGATCAGCCTGCACCCAAAATATAATTATGGATATGGATATATGTCAAATCCAATATTATATCTATTTCTAGCTCAATCTTATATTGATGATTCAATTATCTTGATATTAGAAACCATCTCTAATATCTTTACATTGATCAAAGATTCCCTGAATCATCATCCGATTGATAACTAGCTAGATGCAATCTCCTCTTACTAAGAGTGATCGATTCCTTGTTGACCTACTCATTACCTTCATATCCAATTCACCATTCCCAGTATCAATCCTGTGCTTGACTCAGTGTCATGATTAGGATTGAACCAAAGCATGGGTTCATGTACATAAGGTACTTATGGCAGTCTCAGGTCAAAGGATTACTTGTACCACTCCCACTATGAGAACCTTCTATTGACATGTAGCTAAGACCCCATTAGATGTTTTCAAGTTGGATCATATCAGTGAACTCATTCTCTAACGAGCACCTACATCCTAGTATTAGTGTCATACACAAGTGACTGTGAGAGGCCCTCTCCAGTATACATGGGATGTGCTAGTCTTACCGGAAAAACCCTGATCCCCTACTCAGGGTTCCTTTGACTAGGAATATTTTAGATTAAGGTTTTAAGACTTTAGGTCTCATGGTATGATCTCATCATAACCCTAAAATCATAGCCCTAATCTATGGGGTTCATCATATAATAATAAACACAGTGTATGATGAAAAATAATGCCTTTATTAGAATATTGTCAATTACAATGGCTTGGGAGATACAACATAGATTGGCTTGTAGGGCATATCCCTTTCAAAGGGGGGGCCAGTCCTTTCCTGGGCAGCGCCTACTTCAATCGCCGCTCCAACTGCACCGACGGCGGTCACTAGCATGGCGACGAATCCATTGATGGCTGCTCTACCCAGCGAGGGGATGGCCGCCTCTACTGTTGCCGACTCGTCTGCCCCATCCCCAAACCTCACCAGCCGGTGCTCCGTGATCCGTGACCAGGGCCTCACGGAGAAGGTCATGGAGTTTGCCTGCACCTCCCGGGATCGCCGTCTAAGGGGCAGCCGAGACTATAGCGACGCCCTGCTCGGAATCCTTTCGTAGCTCTTCACGGTAAGTCTCGAGTTCGGAGCTCTTCCTTTTAAAGTTCCAGTTGGGTTATGCATACCCTTTCTTCTTCTGGTGCAGATCGGGACTGACGTGTTACTGCTGAGGAACTTCCTCACCAGGTACGCCAAGAAGGATGCCGAGAAGGAGGAGAAGCTCGGCAAGCTCGCAGCCGACATCAAAGACCTCATGGAAAAAGGGTTGAGCTGCGAGGGAACAACCAGGTCCTCCGATCTGACCTGGCCCGCACCGAGGGGCGCATCAAGGAGCTCGAGACCTCCCTGTCCGAGGAGAGGATCTCGAGCCAGCGCCGCACCGAGGAGGATGCAACGGAGAAGACCCACCTCAGGGCTCAGTCCCGATCGCTGGAGAGCAGGGTGGAGGAGGTCTGGAGGGAGCTGAACGCGGCCAAGGAGAAGAGCTCTTATGTCAACGGGCTCCTGGAGGTGTCGAAGTGGGAGGCACAGGAGGCCATCCCGAAGTTTCGGGCCTCGGAGGAATACATCACGGAGGTTCGGGAGGCTGTTGTGGACTCCTTGAAGGGGTTCCAGGTATGCCGGGAGAAGGTAAGCTCCTTCTACCCCGAGCTCGACCTCAGCGGGGTAGTCCTTGGTGGCAGGAGGCAGGAGCCCAGCAGAGGGGCTCCAACAGCAGCTGGTGATGTGGCTGCTAGTCCAGAGTAGTCCCCCGAGCAGCCACCCGTTGACGGCACAGGCGGAGAAAGTGTGCCTCAACCCGAGGAGGATGTCGCTGCGCCGAAGTAGCCTCCCCGGCTCTGCCGACTTCTTCTTTTTTCTTTTTTGTATCTTCTTTTTCTTTTCGAGGACTCCCGGCCTATCAGGACTCCTCCAATGTATTTACATTTCTAAGTCAATGAAATTTCTTCTTCACCAGATTGTTGCTTCGTTCTCTCTTTCTTCTCTCTCTTTTTTTTTTTTTTTTTTTTTGAGCTGAATGTTGGTTTCGGGCACCGGGACTAAGTCCTCTAGTGCATTCCGAGCCGAGCTCATGGGCAGACTAAGTTCTGCCCCACCCTCCAGACTGAAGTTCGGGACTTCCGAACTGAATACCGGGGGAGCAGGCTTTGTGCGAGCCCTGCGCAGCTTGCCGGTTCGTCCTCTGGGATTGCATGGGCGAGTTTGATTCTGCCTCACCTTCCAGACCGAAGTCTGGGACCTCCAGACTGAACCCCGGGGCCGCAAGCTTTATCCAAGCCCCGCGCGGCTTGCCGGGTTGTTCTCTGGGACTGCGTGGGTGAGTTTGATTCTGCCTCGCCTTCTAGACCGAAGTCCGGGACCTCCGGACTGAACCCCAGGGCAGCAGGCTTTATCCGAGCCTTGCGCAGCTTGCCGGACTGTCCTCCGGGACTGCGTGGGTGAGTTTGATTGTGCCCCGCCTTCCAGACCGAAGTTCAGGACCTCCGGACTGAACCCCAGGACCCCAGGCTTTATCTGAGCCCTGTGTGGCTTGCCGAGCTATCCTCCGAGACTGCATGGGCGAGTTTGATTCTACTCCACCTTCCAGACCAAAGTCCGAGACCTCCAGACTGAACCCCGATGCCGCAGGCTTTATCCGAGCCCTGCGCAGCTTGCCGGGCTGTCCTTCAGGATTGTGTGGGCAAGTTTGATTCTGCCCCGCCTTCCAGACCGAAGTTCGAGACCTGTCGCCTTCGCGGGTCTTCGGCCACGCCCGTGTTCGCCAACCCAAAGCTGAGTGGTTCTCTCCCTGGCCACTCGCTGCCTGTAGGCTGCCATTCGGACTCGAGCCTTGTCCCTCGTCTCTTCAAGGAGGTCCAGGTTTAGCAGCATCCTGGCAGGATTCTCCACTTCATCATACTGCTCCACGTGCAAGGTGGGTAGGTTGAGTTCTATCGGGATCACCACTTCGGCTCCGAAGACGAGGTTGAATGGGGTCTCATCGGTGGTTGTCCTCGGGGTGGTGTGGTACGCCCACAGGATGCTCGGGAGCTCTTCCACCCACCTGCCCTTGGCCTGATCCAGCCTTGTCCAGAGGCCCTGCAAGATAGTCCTATTCATTTCCTCAGCTTCTCCAATTGTCTGTGGATGCGCCACCGAGGTGAAGCGATGGTGGATGCCGAGGTCGCTACAAAATTCTTCAAACTCTCAACAGTCGAATTGACATCCGTTATCGGTGATAATGGTGTGCGGTAGGCCAAAACGGTAGATGATTGACTTCCAGAGGAACTTGGCGACGTTTGCCTCCATGATCCGGGCTAGGGATTCAGCCTCGACCCACTTCGTGAAGTAGTCGATGGCCATGATTAAAAACTTCCGCTGCCCGGACGCCGGGGGAAAGGTCCTAAGAGATCCATTCCCCATTGAGCGAATGGCCATGGAGCGGAGAGCTGGGAGAGCGGAGTGGAGGGCTGACGCTGCACCACAGCATGCCGCTGGCATCGGTCACACATCTTCACGAAGTTAGCTGCATCTTCCTTCATTGTCTCCCAGAAATAACCTTGGCAGATGGCCTTGTACACCAGTGTTCTGCCCCCCACGTGATTTCCACAGATGCCCTCTGGAGTACGAGTGCTGCCTCCACGGGTCTCAGGCACTTGAGGAGGGGGTAGGAATAGGATCTCTGATACAATTGTCCATCCATTAAGATGAACCGCATGGCCTTCCTCTTGATAAGGCGAGCCGCTACGCGGTCCTCCGGCAAGATGCCGCTGGTAATGTACTCGATGTACTTGTCCATCCAACTGGGCTCTTGGCTGACCTGTTGGATCTCCATGGGCGTCTCGTAGCTCGGGGCCTTGAGATGCTCAACATAAGCGTGGCCCAACAGCGAGTCCGGCAGGGTCACCAGTCGGTAGAGCATGTCCATGCAAGCATTTTTCCCATGGGGTATATAGAAGATGCTGAAGTGCCGAAATCTAGCCGCGCTCGTTCTCACGAGCTCCAGGTATTTCACCATTTGAGGGACCCATGCACCGTACTCTCCAGAGATCTGTCCGGCCACCAGCTATGAATCAGTGAAGGCCTTGAGGTTGGCCACGCCCAACTTGCGGGACACTCTCAGCCCTATGAGGATTGCTTCGTACTCCGCCTGATTATTAGTTGCGATGAACTGGAAACGGAGTGCACATTCGGCGACGACCCCCTCGCCATTGGTGAGGATGAGACTGGCTCCGCTCCTGCTGGAGTTCGAGGTCCCATCCACATGAAGGATCCAAACATCCTCCTCGGGTCCTGGTTCCGGCTGCCGATCCAGAGGGCCTTCCTCTGTCCCCTTGCCCAGGCCGCGCACTCGACCAAGAAGTCAGCGAGCACTTGCGCCTTCATGGCCGACCTTGGTCGATAAGTGATATCAAACATGCTAAGCTTGAGTGCCCACTTTGCCAATCACCCGGATGTGTCAGGTCGGCTGAGTATCACTTTCAGCGGCTGATCCGTCAGGACAGCAATGGGGTGTGCTTGGAAATAAGGCCTGAGACGCTGGGCGGACACTATTAGTGCAAAAATGAGTTTTTCAGACCAGGAATACCTGAGCTCCACATCGCAAAGGAGTTTTCTAATGTAGTACACTGGTCTCTGCATCCCTGGTCATCGGTCCAAACTAGGATCGAATTGATGGCCTCCGGGGTGATCGCCAGGTACAGGATGATCTCCTCTCCTTCTTCGGGCCTGGAGAGCAGTGGCGGTGATGCAAGCATCCTCTTCAGCTCGTTAAATGCCTCCTAGCACTCCTCGGTCCAGGTGAAGTTGTTCATCTTTCTCAGCACTTTGAAGAAGGGCTGGTAGCGGTCGGCAGACCTTGAAATAAATCGACTCAGGGCGGCTATCCGGCCGGTGAGTCACTGCACTTGCTTCTTGGAGGTGGGCTGCTCCATGTCCAAAATGGCCTGGACCTTTTCTGGGTTGGCTTCTATCCCTCTTTGGGTCACCATGAACCCCAACAACTTCCCGGCAGACACATCGAGGGTGCACTTTGCCGGGTTCAGCTTCATCTGGTGAAGTCGAAGGTTGCCGAAGGTCTTCGCCAGGTCGCCGACATGGTTAGAAAGAGGCTTGCTCATTACCAGCATATCATCTACGTACACCTACATGTTGCGGCCGATCTGATCTTTGAAGACTTTGTTGACCAGCTGCTGGTACATGGCCCTGGCGTTCTTGAGGCTGAATGGCATCATCTTGTAACAGTAAGTTTCGCTGTTGGTGACAAAAGTGGTGTGCTCCTCGTCCTCCGAGTGCATTCGAATCTGGTTGTACCTGGAGAAGGCATCCATGAAAGAGAGGAGGCGATGCCCCAAAGTGGTGTCCACCAACTGGTCAATCTTCGGAAGAGGGAAACTGTCCTTCGGGCAAGCTCGGTTGAGGTCAGTGTAGTCAACGCAGATCCTCCACTTGCCACTACTCTTCTTCACCATGACCACATTCGCCAGCCAACTGGGATATTGTACTTCCCGCACAAAGCCGGCGGTGAGGAGCTTCTCTACTTCTTCATTGATGGCCTTCTGCCTTTCTTCAGTGAAACTCCTCTTCTTCTGGTGGACCGGGCAACACCTCGGGTCAACATTTAACCTGTGGGTGATGACTTCCTAGGGGATGCCCGGCATGTCGGCTGCGGACCAGGCGAACACATCTGCGTTCGCACGGAGGAAATCCAACAGGCAGATCCGTTCTTCCTTCGTGAGCTAGGCCCCCACATGCACAGTCTTCTGAGGGTCCAAATAGAGGGGATACGTCAACAGGTGTTCTATGGGTCCTCCCCTGGGTTCCTTCTCCCTTAAGTCAAGGTCATTGACGTCGAGGCCGAGCTCAACGCCTCAGGCACCCGGGACCGTCTGAAGGCAATGCTGGACGGGCTGGGCCGTCCCCCTCATCATCCCAGTCCTAGAGGCTGTGGGGAACTGCACCAGTAATTGAGTGGTGGAAATCACGGCGTCCAGCTGGTTGAGCCCCGGATGGCCAAGGATTGCATTATAAGGTAAGGGGAGCTTAACAACAGTAAACGTCATCATGACAGTAGTTTGCCGAGGTGGGGATCCGGCAGTGACAGGGAGAGTGATCTCCCTTCGACCCCCACCGAATCCCCGATAAAGCCCACAAGAGGGGTGTGCACCGACCTTAATTGATCATGAGACAGGTTCATTCGGGAGAAAGCATCATAGAAAAGCACGTTAGTAAATCTCCCACTATCTACCATAATACGATGTACAGGATGCTTTGCGATGGTCATCTCGACCACCACTGCATCATTGTTTACATTCTTGTTTTCATTCCCCTTCTCAAAGGGGGGTACATCCTCCGGGTCACCCGCCTCCCGGGTTCTTTTCACCGCACACCCGATCCCCCATGAGATCATGCCCATCGGCTTCTCCATTGGGCGGTTATCAATCGCAGGGATCGGGGGAAGGGTTGTGAGCGGCTGTCCCTCTGCCTGGGCTTCGTTCCTCACAAACTTCCTGAGGTAGCCTCATTTAATCAACTCCTTGATTTTTGGCTTCAGATTGCGGCACTCCTCCATGTCGTGGCCATGCTCGTGGTGGAACTGGTAGTATTTTGTCTTGTCGCGAATGTTCCTTGGGTTCTGAGGAGGAGGTCGGCGAAGGTAGTGCTCACCCTCAATCTCCATGAGGATCTTCATCTTGGGAGCAAGGAGAGGGGTGAAAATTCGCTCCGAGGTAGCGTCGCTCTTTGGCTTCGGACCTGGACGGAGATCAGCAGGTGGTCCAGGCCTCCGGGTCCCGGGGACATCCCTCGAGGCCGGCTTCTTCGAGGACCTCCCGTCCAGCTCTTGCCTGGTGCGATCGACCTCCTCCGCTCGGATGTACTTGTGGACACGGAGGAGGAGCTCGGAGTACATCCTGGGGGGCTTCTTATCTAGAGAATAGGTCAAGCGGGATGTCTTGAGCCCGCGCTTCAATGCCAGCATGGCAACGGGCTCATCTAGATTGTAGATTTCCAGGGCAGCATTCTTGAAGCGTGTAACATAGTCCCGAAGCAGCTCCTGGTCCTGCTGGCGGATGGAGAAGAGGCTGTCCACCTCTCTTGGCACCTTCTGGCAAGCGTCGAAGTGTGCCACGAACTTTCCTTCCAGTTGATGGAAGGAGCGAATAGATTCAGGCTCGAGGCAGGTGAACCAGACTCGAGCGGCCTTCCGGAGGGTAGCGGGGAAGGCGATGCATAAAAGAGCGTCTGTGGCCCCCTGGACCCTCATGAGAGCCTTGTAGCTCTCTAGATGATCCAAGGGGTCGGTGGTCCCATCGTAGGGATCCACTTGTGGCATGCGGAACCGACTCGGAATTGGCTCATCTTGGATTTCCCGGGAGAAGGGTGGCCGGGCATCATAGACCGCCGGGTCCATCGAGGAGTTCTGCATGTCGGCAAAGTGGTGGGCGAATTTCGCCAGCTTGCACTCGTGCTCCTCCAGGCGCCTCTCGGCCTAGCGTCTGATGGCCTCGTCGGTGGAATCTTCCACCGAGGCTGCTGGTGAAGGGCGTGCTGATCGGTCTCGGTGGGGGACCTTGCCCCGATGTCGCCTGCTGTGGCGTGCCGTCTCGGCATCGTTGGCCATGGATCGACTCTCGTGATCTGCCGAACCTGAGTAATTCTTCTTCGCAGGAGTTTGGTGGCTCCCGCGGGGGTTGAAAACTGCCCACGGTTGAGAGGGCCTGTCTTGGATGGAGCGCAGGCTTCCGCGTGGCCCCACGGCCCGAGCCGCGGGGATCTCTGGCTGGGGTTGAGTGGCCAGGGACCGCTGCTGGTGCTGTAGCTGCCGGACTGCTGTGGTCAGGATTTGCAGCTGTTGGATGACAGTTGTGAAAGGTCCATCCACAGGGGATGGCTGCGGAGGAAGAGGAGGTGGAGCAGGAAGCTCCCTCTCCGGGCTACGCAACCCATGAGGGGAAGGGACTTTCCCTACTTGACTAGTGGATGCTTCATGTCCGTGTGTCACCACCATGGTCGGAGCGTGCTTTGGCCAGCGGAGAGCTGGCTCGTACTGGGGTTGCTGTCCTACCCCCTACCTGGTGCGCCAATCTATTGTCGATCTCACCGCGGTGGCTGGTTGCTTCAAAGCTGGTACCGGTCTCAGACCGTCTCACCTCGAGATCTCCGAGCTTCCGATCCTGCGAAACAAGGTCAGACACCCTAGCCGGGGGTCCCGGTAAGGGAGCTCTGATGGTCAAGTTAGAGAACGATGAGATGGAACAGACTCCCTAAGGTGGGTTCCCGAAGGAGCCCCAGACTTAGAGGAGATATTAACAAAAGAGATCGTAGGAAGAGTGGAAATTGGGCCCAGCTCCTCCATCGAGCTCACATTGAGGGACCCCTCTCGGATCTTTGGATCCTTCTCTCGGTGCCTTCTCTGTCCCCACCTTTTTTCCACTTACCTTGCTCTCTGCTCTTCCTATCCTTTTATGCCATCACATTGCCTCCGGCTCCCCCCCCCGGGAGGTGTTGGGTATTGTGTTCCAAAGCCAATCACCTGGGTTGTAGGCGGTTGAGCAGTGTATTGTACTCTTTCTTTGAATTAATAAAGTATTATTTTTGGCAGCTCATCACATATTGTATTTCCCTTAAATGAACTCTTTCCATGTGATGAAGTCCTTAGGACTACACTGACTTCGATACAGAGAGGATGTATCGAGTGGTCCTTAAACCTTGTTCACAACCAAAGGATATATTATACTGGACGGCAATATATCAAGTATAAGTTGTTGTAGTTCACATCGTTTGGTTGTCCTCTTGACCAAATGAGTGTGGTGACACTGATGTGATCTACAAGTGGGATATGTGATATCTCATTGAACGTGACTCCGTGCAGCCCCTTTCTGCCAAAGGGATACTCACGATTGGATATGGGTATATGTGTCCCTCCGACCTGAGGTCATCACGGTAGCTTGCAAGCAACTCCCTGTGCTTTGGTGCCGGACTACCCAGATTTTTAATCCAGTGATGGAAGGTTTCTGGGTACAGGCAAGTACTTGTGGAGCAGTGATGGACCAAGATGGAATTGACCTGTCCAAATAGCTTGGATTGAATGTCTCGCAGTATCTCAATTTAGCAAATCCTCGACCGGGGTAGCCCTAGTGAAGAGTCACTGGGCTTGCAAGGTTGAGACACGTAGTCGACTGACTCAGTCTGGGTTGGCAGCCCAATCTCAGTCATCATGAGCATTAGAGGCCAAAGGGATGAATTATATGGTAACCATATGCCAGAGGTTCGATAGTTTGCTCCCGCATCTTCGACCTATCCGGATGCCGGGACCCATTGCTAGATGGTTTCTTGTGTTGGTACTAGAATTGTTCTAGTGCTACCGTTTAGGTTCGAACCTATGAGGTCACACGCCATAGAGGATTACTCTCTGATCCGGATACCGATTACGATTTGAAATTATCTCGATTTTATGGTCACAGTTTTTTTTTTTTTTTTGAGCACACTTTTCCCCATCTTGTCCTTGTCTATGTCAACCAGAAATTGTTCCGGGCAGACCAGGATTGCACCAGGATTTTTCTGAATCAGTTTTGAACTGATTCGGAGATCGTTTCGGCCTTCAATTTGTTGTGAACCAATTTTAATCCATTGAACCAATTTAATTGGACTTGAACCGGTTCAATTAGATTGAACCAAGAGGTTTAAATGGATTGGACCATTTTTTTGCTTGGACCAGTTTTGAACCGGTGTTCTTTTTTCACCGTGTAAATATTTTACACGTTGTTGGAAGAAACCCAAGTGCTGGAAGCCTAAACGACCCAAACGATCGTGTGCTAGGCGTCTTTTCTCCTCCCACCGGCTATGTTTTAACCCTTGTTAATGGCTGATTAATTTGGAGAAACGCAGTCGGCTGCCTCTTCCTCTCCCAGTCTCTCCGTCTTCCTCCATTGCTGCCTTTAAATTCCACTACAGTCCCCTGTTTCAAGTAAGTGGTTTCACCGTGCAACAGCAGCTCTGTTTCATTGTTGTGACACCGTGTGAAGAGTTGAAAAATAGCAGTCTCCATTAAGTGTTTGAGAGATCGTTCCTTTCATCCATTGCATACTCCTGGACTGGTTTTTTGTAGAGTGTGAGGGAGAGAAACAAAGCCCTTTTCCTATTGTTTCTTGTGCTCAAACTCGGACTGCAGCGAAGGTGCTGCTACCATTAACCAGTGACGTGTCTCCTTCCAGCGGCTAGCATCGCGCGTGAAGGTGGATCGAAGGGCCCCCGCCGTGTCTCCCCTCTAGAGGGAGTACTCTTCTACTCCTAGGAGCAAGCTACGCGAGCCGGGTTCGTCGCTGCAGCTCCAAACGCGAAGATCAACCTGCTGTCCTGTTCTGCTGTAGTTTTCTGGCAGCAGACTTTTGGGGATTTTATACACCTGTTTCAGATTATTTCGATTGCAGATATCGATGGTAAGTCGAAGTAGATTCGTCCACCTTGCCTCTGCTGAAGTTTGGGAGCAAACGAATGTCCTGAAGGTGGTGTTTGGATGACGTTTTCAAACCTCAAAACAAGACATCCCACGGTTCCAAAGAAGAAGAAGGCTGGAATAGTTTTATTCCAGCTATTCCAGCCTATTCCAGGTTTATTCCAATGTTATTTCAGGCGAAATAAAGGTACGGAAAATTATTTTTTTTAATCATGCATAAATAGATTTATTTGTTTAATTTTTGCAAATATTTATATATCATGATACGTGCCTACATGCAACATGAATAGATTAGGTTCTGGGCGGAGTAGTTTTCCGTTGCGCGAATTTTTAAAAAAAGTTTTAAAATCCATTCTGCTTTCGTAGCTGTTTGCATGCCTAATGTAGGATCATGTTAAACCACCTGCATCTTTTTCTTTCAGTGGTATCATAGCCAGGTTGCATGTGTAATCTATTCCTGTATGCATGTTTATAGATTAAAATTAGTTTAATCTAAAAAATAAAAATGTATCCAGATTTCTTTTTGGAACCTAGTTGAGACCTTCACTATGACCGTGTGTCTTTGACACGATGCGGATCGTCTGTGTTGGCCTCTTTCAGAAGGATCCTTAAAGAATTTTTAAAATTAAAAATGTTTTAATTTGATGATACATGTTATTGGGCATGTTTTATATGGATATGAAATATTTGTAAAATTTGAATCTTGATGCATGATTTGTTATGTAAAAATGTTTTACATTATGACTTAATTAAAAAATATTTTAATTAAGTGTTTGGCTTATTAAAAATTTTTAGGTTTATGAAATCTAAAACATTGCATAAGCTATTTTGGATTAAATTGGGTTAGCTGACTAGTTGGGTCCATAACTGGGTTAGACCTAAGTTTAGTTGAACCGGATTACAAGAAGATTAAACAAAAGTTGTTTAAGGCCCTTCTTTAGAACTATCTAATAGTTAGATTAGTTGATCCGTTCATCTAAAATGGATCCAATTAGTGGCTCAGTGGACGCCCGAGTCTTTAGGCTAGACTGATCGAGTCTGGTAAACCGACTAGTGTCGAGGTAGGTTTGGCATTGTGATCATGGTTGTATGAGGCTACCTCTTTCTTGGCCAACTTGGTTGGTGTCTAGGAAAGATGGTTAATGGCAGATACTCACCCATGATCTTACCTACCTGGCTAGTCGAGTCGTCCAGAACTGATTGGAAAAGCTCAATGACTCGAGTTAACCCATGTCACCCAGGTTGATCGGTCTGACTGATCTATAGGTGCCCATGGATCGTTTGTTGATTTATTTCAACCCTCCTGAAATCTGATTGATTCAGTGGGAGGATGATCCATGTCCTTGTCTTTTCTTCTATCATAATTAAAAATCCTCTAAAATTATTAGGTCCTTAAAAAGACTAAGTCAAAGAGTTGACAGTGTCTTAGCCTCCCATTAAGTTGGATAGAAATGTGTCCACTAGCTTGGTGTGCATCGGCAGTTCCATAGAATGGGTGTACATCCGGTGACTGAAATTTCTATCTGATCGATGATGGTTCAGTGCAACCTCCTTAACGGGACCAGGTGGGCCGGCCATAGTCGGGCTTGGTCTTTAGTTAGCTGGAAGCATTGGATTTGTCATTTTAATGGTTGGACCTAACCAGAGACCCGCAATAGGAGGCCCCTAGGCCGATTGGGGTGTTCTCTGGGGAAAAATGAAATACTGAAAATTGTTTAGGGAAGAAATTGGTTTACGAACCTACCTTTAGGCTCGTATGGGTGAGTTTGCCAAAGTCGGGCTCATGCGTGGCCTATTGGATTTCAGTACCCATTTGAAAAAGTGTTTACTCGGATTGGAGTTAGAGGCTACCAATCTGAAAAATTAGGGGGAGAAACCTTTAGACTAAAGTCCAAGTCTTTTGGTTAAATTATTAATTCATACACTAATTTGGTCTTATTTTCTTTTCAGATGTCTTCCAATTTATCGCTCTGGTCACTTCTCGATAACGAGAAGTTAAAGGGTCATAACTTTGATAGTTGGTATCGAAGATTGAGAATCATTCTGGAGCATGAACGGATCCTCTATGTGATATCAGATCCGGCACCTGAAATCCCTCCCGCTAATGCACAGAGTGCGGTCAGAGACGCTTATCTGAAGTGGGTCTCTGATCGGACTACTGTCCGATGCATTATGTTAGCGGCGATGAACGACGAGTTCAGTCGCAAATTTGAAGAGGCCCAACCTGATGAAATCCTTCAAAAGTTGAAGGAATCCTTCGGCACCCCGGATGATGTAGAACGGTACAAAGTGTCTTGTGCCATCTATAATTCTAAGATGCCAAATGGTGGTTCAGTCACTGATCATGTATTGTACATGATCGAGCTAATTGAAAAGCTGGGCAAACTCGGATGCCCCTTGCACGAGCAGCTCGGCAAGGATGCGATCCTGAATTCTCTTCCCTCCTCCTATCTTGATTTTCTCGATCATTATAGAATGAACAAGCCTGTAGTTAACTACCATGATCTTTTGGGGTTGCTGCAGACTTTCGAGAAAGACCACCAACTGAATAAGGGGGTGGTGAATTTAGTAGGAGGTAGTAGAGGTCATCGTCCCTTTAAGAAAGGGAAGAAGAAAATAAATAAAAAGGGAAAGAAGGTGCAGTATGCTCCTGGCCCTAGTCAGACCAGGAAGTATAAGGCTGATCAATCTTCTGCAAAATGTTTCTACTGCAAGAAGAAGGGACACTGGAAGAGGAACTGTCCTCTTTATATTATGTCCCTTGATCCGAACAGGCCGAGAAAGCAGAAGTTTGCTGAACAAAGTATTTATATGATAAAACCTTATAATTACTCAATTGTTGATATTGCTAACTGGGTATTGGATACTGGCAGTCCAATTCACGTTTGTAATTCGTTACAAGGACTTCAAGTTAGCAGAAGATTTGAAGATGGAAAACAGTTTCTGAGCGTCGGGAATGGAAATCATGTTCCAGTACTGGCGGTCGGAGTTCTGCGTCTTGTCTTTGAGTCTTGTACTGTCGAACTAGTCGACTGTCACTATTGTCCTAGTTTCATTATGAGCATAATCTCTGTAGGCCTTTTGGCCAATTATGGTTTTGAACTATCAATAAAAGGAGATTTTTGCAATGTTATTTTGAATAACTCTGTTATAATGAAAGCTAGATTAAATAATGGCATATATGTACTATCAAGGCCTGTTAGTATAATGTACACTTCTAGCAAACGCCCAAGGTTAGATAATGTCAACGATTTGTATCTTTGGCACTGTAGGCTAGGTCATATTAACCAAAATAGAATAAACAAGATGCGAGGAGATGGACTCCTCGAGGTCAGTGATTCTTAATCACTGTCCACTTGTGAATCCTGTTTACTTGGTAAAATGGTGCGGGCACCAGACTCAGAAGAAGACTTCAGGGCTCCATCTGGATCTTTGATTAACCTTGCCCGAAGAATTAGGATTTTCTGGTTTTGTAATAAGGGTTGACTTGGTCAACTCAATTTTAGTCTTGAGTCTATATTTCCCTGCAATTTAAATTTTGTTGAGTCATGTTGACTCAGTATAAGTCCTAGTAGTGGTCTAGGTCTTCTCCAGGTCGGTGCCACTTTTTTTTTCAATCAAGTCAAGGTCCAGGATGCCACATTTTTCTCCCAGGCCCAAGCAAGTGGGTGCCACACTCCCAGCCACACGCCAGAGTCCAGGAGTCACCACATCTACATCCCAGTGTCTTGGTCCCCACACCCAAGGGAGCAAGAATTTTTCTTGAAGCCAAAATCAAGGAGGTGCCCCATATATACCTTAAAAGGCCAAGCTAAAGGAAGAAAGAGGCATTTCTTGGGGAGCACCTCAATGGGGCGCCCAATCCATGCCTAAAATGACCAAAGCAAAATTGGGAAGAGCCATGACTTGGGGAGAAAGAAAAGGAGGTATCCAAAATAGTTGAACCATTGAAGGAAGAACCCTAAATTCAAGGAGAAGAATTAGGAGGCACCATCTTTCTACCTTTTGAGAGGATTTTCATGACTTTTAGGGCCGCCTACTCCCTGTAGGACTCTTTGATTGGCCAAGAGAAAGAATATTTTCTACCAAAAGTATAGGCTAGGGAGTTTAGTCCCACATGGAAAATGTATGAAATTTTATTTCTTTGTTATGTATATATATTCAACTCTATGTAACTCTTGAATCATACTGATGAATGAAATCAATTTCTGTGTGAGAAACTTTGTGTTTCTCTCTTTCGCACTTGTATTCAGGTGTTGAGCTTCATGAGGGAAGTAATCCAGGTTCCCTAGGATCCTTAAGGAGGTGTGAGATCTCCAACCCCAAAATCCTACCAAAACCCTAGGTTAGCCACTTCAATTCCAAACCCTAGCCGCCCATCATCTTCTTCATTCCACCAATCATCCAAACCCTAATCTACCTCATCATCTAATGGCCCCTCTCTTCCAAGTAGAGGCCGACCACCAGCATCCGGGTCCAGATCAGCTACTTCGAATACAGAGCAAATCCCAGAGAAAGTCAGATCAGCATCCAGGAGAATCAATATTTCAGCAACATCAATTTCAAGTTCTTCTTATCTGGTAAATCCTTTCTTTGAGTATCTGGTTCCTTAACTTGTTCTTCTTCTTTCCCAGATCCTGAGTTCAGGAGAAGCCAACTCTGCCAAAGGACCAGTATTGGAGGATCCATTACGAAGATATCTGAATCCGAGGATCCAACAATCTGCTCGAGAGAGTCCTTCCACCAAACTCTGTGAAGATCACTGCCTGGTACATAACCCTTCCCTTCTCTTTAGTTTTGTCCTGTTGAAAGTTCAGAGTGAAACCCTAGGTCTGGGAGTTTCTCAACCCCCAGCGATCCTTTACTTCTGAACTACTTTGATAATCTAGTTTCTTTGAATTGTGCTTTCAATTATTATATAGTTTCTTTCAATTTAGTTTAACTTTCCTTTGAGTCTAAGCCGACTTCTGAAAATATATAAAAAAAAAAAAGAATTTGTCTTAATTTACTTCCACATTGTATCATCTCTTTTGTTCTGCATCATTTTTGGTATCAGAGCCCTGTCTAGGGTTTCTGACTTGCTTGCATGTTTTGAGTGTCTCTCTTTTTTACTTTGTCTGCTCGAAGTAGACTCCCCAGGACATCCGGTCCTAGCAATGAAGCGAGGTGCAAGCCACCTCTTCCCATTCTATGGGGTGTTCCTAGGGCGTGTAGGGGATCCACTGGATTACTTCTTCGTAGCAGGAATTGTAAACGAGGGAAGCATTCTATTTTCAGTCTGTAACTGCTCTGTTGTAGGAATTGTTTCTCATTGCAGGTAACTCTAAATTGCATGATTTTTATTTTTCTAGAACCAGTATAATTGAAACTATTTTACATAATTTTACTGTAATTTATTGGTTTCTGTGAATTCTCTGAGAGTTAAATTACAGCAATTCTGTTTCTATGTTTCTGCAATTTAATTTTTTTTGAGTGATCATCTCCTAATTCATCTTAAGGGCAATTGAGCATCTAAGATAAGGGGAAAAGTTGATAACCTCTCCTTAGCCCAAAACCACCACCCATTCATTCGATCCTAAGCCTAATTTTAAAATTTATTAGACTTAATTTGTCCTAGTGGGCTAGGAACACCAACTAGTCAGGTCCAGCCTAGGGTTTAGTCAGTTTGTCTGGTTACTCTGTGTGTGCTTTGTACTCAGTGTCTATAATGGTGTTTCAGGGACTACGTCCTGAAGGGCTTGTGTGCTGGTCCGCCTACATGGCCAATCACTGATTGGTGTCTAGGATTGGCAATTAGGGACCTAACACTCCCGTTACACCTGCCTGGCTGAGTCCCGAGTTACTACAGGCTAGCTTGCCACTCTGATTAGGCATCTAGTTTGGGCTCTAGGTCTAGTTAGCCCATAGTCGTTTCAGTCGAGTCTCATTTGGTGTGCTTGCTTGCATCATCATGTCCACCCAGAACGGAGTACCCTACCAACCTGGTCAAACCCAACCTGATTTAGAGGCCATGATTAAAACTCTTATCGAAAGTATGACCAAATTGAGTCAGGATATGACTGCTACTGTTGCCCAGTTTAAGGAACAAGTCCATGAGGATCTTTCCCAGCTTAGGGATCGAGTCCAAGTACTTGAGGAACCTAGGCATCAGAATTAGACTCGTGACCCATATTTTAATGTGCCTCAACCTCACCCACACCAGGAGCCTAGAAGACCTTTATACAGAGATCCTGAACCTAATCATAGGAAGCCTAACCATGATATTTATAGTGTGGATCGTGTCTATGAGAGGTCCTTACAATATTCTAGATCAGTCACTCAACAACCCAAGTTTTCTAGATCAAACCATTTAGATCCACACCCATGCCCAAGTAAGGTCTCTACTAGCTTGAAACCCAATGTGACCCAGGTTCCCATATCGCAAGAATGTTGGTTTTGTGGAGAAAGAGGCCATAAATCTAGTCAGTGCCCATGCATAGGACTGGCTTGTGCACAGCTAAGTGGTAAGAATCCTAAGGATGACATTAATGATGGAGAACCCAAGCCTACCAATGAGGAAGAAAGGTTAGGTATGACAAGCCCAGAATCAGTTGACCCGATTACCACTGACCCGAAACCCATTGAAGATGGCATCGAGGAAGTATATGATGCTGACTTGAGTCTAGTTGATGAATATGAGGGGGAAGAACTTGAAGAATGTGACATCGATACTATTGGTTCCTTACCTGAGGAGACCTTGGAGAGCAACCAAGTGGTAGGACCTAGTTCAGAAATTCAAGAGATTTATGAGAACCAGGTTCCTTTAGTCAAATACCCCCAGGAAGAACTCATAGTGTTAGCCTGAGCTATCAGTTCGTATCCTCTAATGATAGTCATTCCCCAAGTACCAATTGAAGATCTTTGCACTAAACTGTTTAAGTTTGCCCACCCTATGGTAGATCCTCTCCTTAGGATGACTGAATCAAGCCTTTTACAATTGGACCTTGTCCCATGCCCAGCCACTAAGGTCTCTCCCGTAATCTCAGTTGAACATCCTTGTCTTGAGCGAATTGATTCACCCAGTCCTGTAGAAGTCCTCCTTATGGCCCCAAACCCCTTCCTTCGGATGACTGATCTACCCTTCTATAGAGTATACCTTTCCGCATCCATAGGTCAAATTTCAAGTCTTGAGGTCATCATCCATAGGCCCTTCCATGAATCATTCTCTAATCCATTTCTTGAGAAAGTGGATCATTATTTGCTTAGAGAACAAACCTTAACTGTTGCAATCACATGTCCTAGGCTACTTCCCGAACCATCTCTTGATCCATTCCTGGAAGTAGCAAACTTTTCCTTTCGTAAGGATGACCAGTTGACACTCATAGATCACCATTCAAACCTTCAGGTCACCACCTTTAGTCAACAGGTAATTCGAGACTCTACCTCATATTTCCTCCCTTTCTCTAGGACTTCCAATGCTTCTTACACCATCCAAGTATACTTTGTCAAAGTCTTTAGAGTGAACCACGTGTTAGAACCTATTAGGTTTGCCACCTACTTCTAGAAGACCTTATGGCACCTACTAGGCACCCATGATAAGTTTTCATGCTCTGCATGCCATCCTCCGACCCAAGGTCAAACCTAGAGAGCCGTAGTTTGTTAGGTTTAGACCTAGGGTTCCTTTGGAATAAAGTCCATTCTTTAGGAATGCGTCGTCAGTCTAGTTTAGTTTTTCTTGACACTGTACTAGGCTTTGGCTCAGATTATGGTTTGATTGAGAGCACCAGGAATTGGGATTTGTATTTTGTCCAGGGCTGATATTTCATTCAATGTTTCGATCAATAGGTCTATAGGCTAGAGTCCCTTTGAAATTGTTCAAGGATACAAGCCTCACACACCACTTGATCTGATTTCACTATTAGCCCACACACACAAGTCTCTTGATGCACTTGCATAGCATGTAAAGGACTTGCATAAAGAAATTCATGCCAAAATAACTTTAACTAATGAAACTTATAAGAAGTTGGCTGATTCTCAAAGGCGAGTCAAAACTTTTGTTGAGGGAGACTATGTAATGATTAGGTTAAGGCCTGAACGGTTTCCTCCTGGAACCGTTAGAAAGTTACATGCTAGAGGAGCTGGACCATTTAGAGTAGTGAAGAGAGTAGGATCCAATGCCTATGTGCTCGAGTTGCATCCAGAACTAGGCAATAGATCTACTTTCAACATTACAGACTTAGTAGAGTATAGGGAGCCAGCTGTGATTCCTAGTAAGCCTTTGAAACCTAATCCTATTATTGAGAGTGATCCCGACACTGTGTGTCCACCAACAAACTGGCCTGTGAGGAAAGAGCAGATTGAAAAGATCCTGGACGATCAGGTTATCTCTACTCGTAATCAAGGATACCAAAGATACCTGGTCCGCTGGCAAGGAAGGCCAGATTCTGATGACTCTTGGATCTCCCGAGAAGAATTACAAGAATTGGACCCAGACCTCTTGGAGAGATACCCGAGCCAACTTGTTCCATACTCGACAAGGTTGAGTTCCTCCCATCCCGGGAGAATTGGTGCGGGCACCAGACTCAGAAGAAGACTTCAGGGCTTCATCTGGATCTCTGATTGACCTTGCCCAAAGAATTAGGATTTTATAGTTTTGTAATAAGGGTTGACTTGGTCAACTCAATTTTAGTCTTGAGTCTATATTTCCCTGCAATTTAAATTTTGTTGAGTCATGTTGACTCAGTACAAGTCCTAGTAGTGGTCTAGGTCTTCTCCAGGTTGGTGCCACTTTTTTTTTCAATCAAGTCAAGGTCCAGGGTGCCACATTTTTCTCCCAGGCCCAAGCAAGTGGGTGCCACACTCCCAGCCACATGCCAGAGTCCAGGAGGCACCACATATACATCCCAGTGTCTTGGTCCCCACACCCAAGGGAGTAAAAATTTTTCTTGAAGCCAAAATCAAGGAGGCGCCCCATATATACCTTAAAAGGCCAAGCTAAAGGAAGAAAGAGGCATTTCTTGGGGAGCACTTCAAGGGGGCGCCCAATCCATGCCTAAAATGACCAAAGCAAAGTTAGGAAGAGCCATGACTTGGGGAGAAAGAAAAGGAGGTATCCAAAAGAGTTGAACCATTGAAGGAAGAACCCTAAATTCAAGGAGAAGACTTAGGAGGCGCCATCTTTCTACCTTTTGAGAGGATTTTCATGACTTTTAGGGCTGCCTACTCTTTGTAGGACTCTTTGATTGGCCAAGAGGAAGAATATCTTCTACCAAAAGTATAGGCTAGGGAGTTTAGTCCCACATGGGAAATGTATGAAATTTTATTTCTTTGTTATGTCTATATATTCAACTCTATGTAACTCTTGAATCATACTGATGAATGAAATCAATTTCTGTGTGAGCAACTTTGTGTTTCTCTCTTCCGTACTTGTATTCAGGTGTTGAGCTCCGTGAGGGAGTAAATCCGGGTTTCCTAGGAACCTTGAGGAGGTGTGAGATCTCCAACCCCAAAATCCTACCAAAACCCTAGGTTAACCACTTCAATTCCAAACCCTAGCTGCCCATCATCTTCTTCATTCCACCAATCATCCATACCCTAATCTACCTCATCATCTCACGGCCCCTCTCTTCCATGTAGAGGTCGACCACCAGCATCCGGGTCCAGATCAGCTACTTCGAATACAGAGCAAATCCCAGAGGAAGTCATATCAACTTTCAGGAGAATCAGGATTTCAGCAATATCAATTTCAATTTCTTATTATCTGGTAAATCCTTTTTTTGAGTATCTGGTTCCTTAACTTGTTCTTCTTCTTTCCCAGATCCTGAGTTCAGGAGAAGCCAACTCTGCCAAAGGACCAGTATTGGAGGATCCATTGCGAAGATATCCAAATTCGAGGATCCAACAATCTGCTCGAGAGAGTCCTTCCATCAAACTCTGTGAAGATCACTACCTGGTACATAACCCTTCCCTTCTCTTTAGTTCTGTCCTGTTGATAGTTCAGAGCGAAATCCTAGGTCTGGGAGTTTCTCAACCCCCAGCGATCCTTTACTTCTGAACTACTCTAATAATCTAGTTTCTTTGAATTGTGCTTTCAATTATTATATAGTTTCTTTTAATTTAGTTTAACTTTCCTTTGAGTCTAAGCCGACTTCTGAAAATATATATAAAAAAAAAAAGAATTAGTCTTAATTTACTTCCGCATCATATCATCTCTTTTGTTCTGCATCATAAAATGACCAAGTCACCTTTTACTGGAAAAGGTGAACGAGCTACAGAACTTCTAAGTCTCATACATACTGATGTATGTGGACCGATGATAGTTAGTGCTAGAGGAGGATACAAATATTTCATTACTTTTACAGACGACTTTTCAAGGTTCGGTTATGTCTTCTTAATGAGACATAAGTCTGAGTCGTTTGAAATGTTCAAACGATACCGTAATGAAGTAGAAAAATAAACTGGAAAAAATATTAAAACCCTTCGATTTGATCGAGGTGGTGAATACTTATCTGGTGAATTTTTGCCATATCTTGAGGAGAATGGAATTCTCTCTCAGTGGACTCCTCCAGGAACACCGTAGTTGAATGGTGTGTCCTAAAGGAGGAATCGAACCTTGTTGGACATGGTTCGATCCATGATGGGCTTTGCAAATCTGCCGCTATCCTTTTGGGGATATGTGCTTCAGACAGCTTGCTACTTGTTAAATAATGTTCCAAGTAAGTCTGTTGTCTCCACTCCGTATGAGATGTGGAATGGGCGTAAACCCTCAATCTCACACCTTCGGGTCTGGGGTTGTCCGGCTTATGTAAAGCGTTTAGACTCAGACAAACTTGGTCCAAGGTCTGATCGGTGTTTATTCATTGGTTATCCTAAGGAAACCAAAGGATATTTCTTCTACTTGGAGAATGAACAAAAGGTGTTCGTTGCTCTTAGAGCTATCTTTTTGGAAAAGAAGTTCCTTGGAGAAGGAACTATAGCCTCTAAGATTGAACTTGATGAAGTTCAGCCAATAGAAGAACCTGCACACTCCAAGGACATCGTAGAACCGGATGTGATTGAATCACACCCAGAACCCATTAGGAGATCCGGTAGAATACTGCGTCAGCCGGACAGATACTACGGTTTCTTGGTCCGGGACGGCAATCTCATTAAGCTCGATGAGAACAATGAGGATCCAATCACCTATATGGATGCTCTTCAGAGATCTGACTCTGAGGCATGGCTTAGAGCCAAAAGATCCGAAATGGAGTCCTTGGAAATCAACAATGTATGGACATTGGTTGATCCGCCTGAAGGGATAAAACCCATCGGGTGTAAATGGATCTTCAAGAGGAAAAGGGGCGCAGATGGAAAGGTAGAGACCTATAAAGCCCATCTGGTTGCCAAGGGATATCGTCAGTAATATGGTATCGATTATGATGAGACTTTCTTCCCTGTGGCAATGCTCAAGTCCATTCGGATCATGCTTGTTTTTGCAGCATATTTTGATTACGAGATCTGGCAGATGGATGTCCGAACCGCTTTCCTAAATGGGGAGCTAGAAGAGGAGGTGTATATGATACAGCCTGAAGGGTTCACATCCACAGATGAATCAAAAGTATGCAAGTTGCAGAGGTCCATCTATGGACTCAAGCAAGCATCTCGAAGTTGGAACTTACGGTTTGATAGATGTATCAAATCATATGGCTTCGTTAGGAACGGAGAAGAACCGTGCATCTATAAATGGGTTAATGGTTTTGTGATTGTATTCCTAGTACTGTATGTTGACGACATTCTCTTAATCGGGAATGATGTTGCAGCATTACAAGGAATAAAGGTCTGGTTATCATCTCAGTTCTCTATGAAGGACTTGGGTAAAGCTTCTTACATACTAGGTATGAAGATCTATAGAGATAGATCTAAGAAGCTTTTGGGACTATCCCAGTCTACGTACATTGATACCGTGCTAAAATGGTTCAGCATGGAAAATTCCAAGAAAGGCTATCTCCCGATAGGTTCTGGAATTACTCTTTCCAAGAAGGATTGTACGACAACTCCTAAGGAAAGATAGTGCATGAGTAGAGTACCTTATGCTTCTACAGTAGGTTCTATCATGTATGCTATGACTTGTACTAGACCAAACGTGGCATACTCACTAGGAGTAGTGAGTAGATACCAGTCTGACCCAGGTGAGGTGCATTGGAAGGTGGTTAAGTCCATCCTTAAGTATTTGAGAAATACTAAAGATCAATGGCTGATTTATGGAGAACCTGACTTGAAACTTATGGGGTACTCTGACTCCAGTTTCCAGTCAGATAGAGATGATAGAAAGAGTGTGTCAGGGTTTGTATTTACCCTGAATGGAGGAGCGATCTGCTGGAAAAGTTTCAAGAAGGAAACTGTTGCAGACTCGGTATGCGAAGCAGAATACATTGCAGCATCAGATGCAGCAAAGGAAGCTGTGTGGTTGCGGAAGTTCCTTGGAGAGCTAGGGGTGGCACCTTCCCTAGATGGTCCTGTTCCGGTGTACTGTGACAGCACTGGAGCCATTGCTCAAGCTAAGGAGCCTAAAGCTCATCACCGCACCAAGCACATACTGCGGCGCTACCACCTCGTACAAGAGATCGTAGAATGAGACGACATCAATCTTCTGAAGATCGATGGAAAAGAAAATCTGGCCGACCCCTTCACTAAAGCCCTCGGAATAAAAGAGTTCAACTATTGTAAATGGGAATTGGGTATTAGATACTCTTCTGATTGGCTTTAGTACAAGTGGGAGTTGTTGGGAATTGTGTCCCAAAGCCAATCGCCTGGGTTGTAGGCGGTTGAGGTGTGTATTGTACTCTTTCTTTGAATTAATAAAATATTATTTTCGATAGCTCATCACATATTGTATTTCCCTGAAATGAACTCTTTCCATGTGATAAAGTTCTTAGGACTACACTGACTTCGATACGGAGAGGATGTATCGAGTGGTCCTTAAACCTTGTTCACAACCAAAGGATATATTGTACTGGACGACAATATATCAAGTATAGGTTGTTGTAGTTCATATCGTTTGGTTGTCCTCTTGACCAAATGAGTGTGGTGACACTGATGTGATCTACAAGTGGGATATGTGATATCTCATTGAACGTGACTCCGTGCAGCCCCTTTCTGCCAAAGGGATACTCATGATTGGATATGGGTATATATGTCCCTCCGACCTGAGGTCATCACGGTAGCTTGCAAGCAACTCCCTATGCTTTGGTGCTGGACTACCCAGAATTTTAATCCGGTGATGGAAGGTTTCTGGGTACAGGCAAGTACTTGTGGAGCAGTGATGGACCAAGATGGAATTGACCTGTCCAAACAGTTTGAATTGAATGTATCGCAATATCTCAATTTAGAAAATCCTTGACCGGGGTAGCCCTAGTGAAGAGTCACTGGGCTTGCAAGGTTGAGACACGTAGTCGACTGACTCAGTCTGGGTTTGCAGCCCAATCTCAGTCGTCCTGAGCATTAGAGGTCAAAGGGATGAATTATACGGTAACCATATGCCAGAGGTTCGATAGTTTGCTCCCGCATCTTCGACCTATCTGGATGCCAGGACCCATTGCTAGATGGTTTCCTATGCTGGTACTAGAATTATTCTAGTTCTACCGTTTAGGTTCGAACCTATGAGGTCACATGCTATAGAGGATTACTCTCTGATCCGGATACCGATTACGATTAGGAATCGTCTCGGTTTTATGGTCACAGTTTTTTTTTTTTTTTTTTTAAGCACTCTTTTCCCCATCTTACCCTTGTCTGTGTTAACCAGAAATTGTTCCGGGCTGACCAGGACTGTGCCAAGATTTTTCTGAATCAGTTTTGAACTGATTCGGAGATCGTTTCGACCTTCAATTGGTTGTGAACCAATTTTAATCTATTGAACGAATTTAATTGGACTTGAACCGGTTCAATTAGATTGAACCAAGAGGTTTAAATGGATTGGACCATTTTTTTGCTTGGACTGGTTTTGAACCGGTGTTCTTTTTTCACCGTGTAAATGTTTTACACGTTGCTGGAAGAAACCCAAGCACTGGAAGCCTAAACGACCCAAACGATCGTGTGCTGGGCATCTTTTCTCCTCCCACCGGCTATGTTTTAACCCTTGTTAATGGCTGATTAATTTGGAGAAACACAGCTGGCTGCCTCTTCCTCTCCTAGTCTCTCCGTCTTCCTCCATTGCTGCCTTTAAATACCACTACAGTCCCCAGTTTCAAGTAAGTGGTTTCACCATGCAACAGTAGCTCTGTTTCATTGTTGTGACACCGTGTGAAGAGTTGAAAAACAGCAGTCTCCATTAAGTGTTTGAGAGATCATTCCTTTCATCCATTGCATACTCCTGGGCTGGTTTTTTGTAGAGTGTGAGGGAGAGAAACAAAGCCCTTTTCCTATAATTTCTTGTGCTCAAACTCGGACTGCAGCAAAGGTGCTGCTGCCATTAACCAGTGACCGTGTGTCTCCTTCCAGCAGCTAGCACCACGCGTGAAGGTGGATCGGAGGGCCCCCGACATGTCTCCCCTCTAGAGGGAGTACTCTCCTACTCCTAGGAGTAAGCTACGCGAGCCGGGTTCGCCACTGCAGCTCCAAACGCGAAGATCAACCTGCTGTCCTGTTCTGCTACAGTTTTCTGGTAGCAGACTTTTGGGGATTTTATACACCTGTTTCAGATTATTTTGATTGCAGATATTAGTGGCAAATCGAAGTAGATTCGTCCACCTTGCCGCTGTTGAAGTTTGGCAGCAAACGAAGGTCCGGAAGGTGGTGTTTGGATGACGTTTTCAAACCTCAAAACAGGACATCCCACAGTTCCAAAGAAGAAGAAGGCTGGAATAGTTTTATTCCAGCTATTCCAGCCTATTCCAGGTTTATTCCAGAGTTATTCCAGGTGGAATAAAGGTATGGAAAATTATTTTTTTTAATCATGCATAAATAGATTTATTTGTTTAATTTTTGCAAATATTTTTATATCATGATACATGCCTACATGCAACATGAATAGATTAGGTTCTGGGCGGAGCAGTTTTCCGTTGCGCGAATTTTTAAAAAAAGTTTTAAAATCCATTCTGCTCCTGCAGCTGTTTGCATGCCTAATGTAGGATCATGTCAAACCACCTGCATCTTTTTCTTTCAGGAGGCTCCCTCTCCGCCTTCACTTTTCTCTCCCTCCCCCATTTTTCCTTTCCCATTCTGGTCCGGGAACCCGGTGGCGCCCCTCGTCTTGCTTGCCAAGCCTAGCGAGAAAAAAGGGGAGAGGGCAGATACTGTCGAGGCCTTGGGCCGAGCACGAGCACTCTCCTTCCTAAGCATTGACGATGTCCGTTGCTGGCTCCTACCTTCCAGGACTCTGCTTCTTGGTTGCGATGCCCGTCGGGCCGATGAAAACGAGGTTTTGTGCATCACTATGGACCGTACCAGTGCTCCTTGCGAGGCACGGCGTGTGCTACCCTAGTGGCAATTTTGAAACTTGTGCCCACACTTCCCGGAGGCCTCACTACGCAGGGCCGGCAGTAGCCGAGGTGGGCTCCCCCTGGGCGGACACCTGGCAGAGCGGTTGAGAGGTGCTCGACTTCGATCGAGGTGGACCCTTCTCCGGGCGCCAACTGGCAAAAGAGCAGGAGGGCCCGGCTCGACCTCGATCGAGGTGGACCCATCTCCGGGTGTCACCCGGTGAGGGAGCGAGGGGCCGCCAGCTTCGGTCGAGGTGGACCCCTCTTGGGCGGACACCTGGCGGAGTGGCAAAGAAGTGCTCGACTTCGACCGAGGTGGACCCGTCTCCGGGCGCCAACTGGCGAAGGAGCAGGAGGGCCCGGCTCGACCTCGACCGAGGTGGACCCATCTCCGGGCGCCATCCGGTGAGAAAGTGAGGGGCCGCCAGCTTCGGCCGAGGTGGACCCCTCCAGGGCGGACACCTGGCGGAGCGGTAGAGAAGTGCTCGACTTCGGCTGAGGTCGACCCGTCTCCAGGTGCCAATTGGAGAAGGAGCAGGAGGGCCCGGCTCAACCTCGACCGAGGTGGACCCATCTCCGAGCGCCACCCAGCGAGGGAGCGAGGGGCCACCAGCTTCGGCCGAGGTGGACCCCTCCTGGGCGGACACCTGGCGGAGCGGCAGAGAAGTTGTCGACTTCGGCAAAGGTGGACCCGTCTCCGGGTGCCAACTGGGGAAGGAGCAGCAGGGCCCAGCTCGACCTCGACCGAGGTGGACCCGTCTCTGGGTGCCATCCGGCGAGGGAGCGAGGGGCAGCATGCTTCGGTCGAGGTGGACCCCTCCTAGGTGGACACCTGGCGGAGCGGCAGAGAAGTGCTCCACTTTGGCTGAGGTGGACCCGTCTCCGGGTGCCAACTGGCGAAGGAGCAGGAGGGCCCAGCTTGACCTCGGCCGAGGTGGACCCATCTCCGGGCGCCATCAGGCGAGGGAGCGAGGGGCCACCAGCTTCGACCGAGGTGGAACCCTCCTGGGCGGACACCTGGCGGAGAGGTAGAGAAGTGCTCGACTTCGGTCGAGGTGGACCCATCTCCGAGCGCCAACTGACGAAGGAGCAGGAGGGCCCGGCTCGACCTCGACCGAGGTGGACCCATCCCCGGGCACCACCCGGCAAGGGAGCGAGTGTCCGCCAGCTTCGACCGAGGTGGACCCCTCCTGGGAGGACACCTGGCGGAGCGGCAGAGAAGTGCTCGACTTCGGTCGAGGTGGACCCATCTCCGGGCTTCAACTGGCGAAGGAGCAAGAGGACCCGGCTCGACCTCGGCCGAGGTGGACCCATCTCCGGGTGCCTCCCGGTGAGGGAACGAGGGGCCACCAGCTTCGGCCGTGGTGGACCCCTCCTGGGCAGGCAACTGGCGGAGCTGCAGAGAGGTGCTCGACTTCGACCGAGGTAGACCCGTCTCTAGTCGCCAACTAGCGAAGGAGCAGGAGGACCCGGCTCGACCTCGGCTGAGGTTGACCCATCTCCGGGCGCCACCCGGCGAGGGATCGAGGGGTCGCCAGCTTCGGCCAAGGTGGACCCCTCCTGAGCGGACACCTGGCAGAGCGGCAGAGAGGTTCTGTACTTCGATCGAGGTGGACCCGTCTCCGGGTGCCAACTGGCGAAGGAGCAGGAGGACCCAGCTCGACCTCGGCCGAGGTGGACCCGTCTCCTGGCACCACCTGGCGAGGGAACGAGGGGCCGCCAGCTTCGACCGAGGTGGACCCCTCCTGGGCGGACACCTAGCGAAACGGCTGAGAGGTGCTTGACTTCGACCGAGGTGGACCCATCTCCGGGCGCCAACTGGCGAAGGAGCAGGAGGTTCCGGCTCAACCTCGGTAGAGGTGGACTCGTCCCTAAGCGCCACCTGGCGAGGGAGTGAGGAGCCGCCAGCTTCGGCCTAGGTGGACCCCTCGGATCTCGTTTGCCGAAAAAAATTCACGTGGTTCGGACCACGTCCGGCGGGACCTGAGACATGCCATGTCAGCATAACAGCCATATCAGAAATCATTTTGCATGTTGAATTTACCTACATTTCCAAATTTAGTAAGACAATTCTTTGAAAATATGTCCCTTGGTGCATTTCATGTGGAATTAATTATGAAAGGGAAGCATATTGAGATAAATGAGCAGAAATTAAGTGATATTCTTCAAATATCTAAGGAATGAGAGAGCTTTTTGGTATTAAAAGAAAAATAGAAGACTTTGAAGATAATTCTTGAGAGGAATGATGTTACTGGTGTTATACATGTCAAGGCTAATTAACTATCTTTGGAAATGAGGTTGATTCATAATATCAACTGTCATATTTTTCTACCCAGAATTGGAAGGTTTGTCTGGGTGAGTGAGAGAGATTTTGTATTTATGAGATGTTTGGTTGAGGGGGAGGCCCTCAACTTACCTTATATCATGATATCCCAGATGAGGGAAGCTGGTCGTAGGGCATGAGCATGTCTTCCTTAAGGCATGGTATTCACACTGCTCTTTCAGGATGCATAAGTAGATTTGTCTAGTGAGGATAGCAAGCCATTACTTCATATAGATAGATTTAATGTTAAGTCATTGATCAGGATGGGATTCTTGAAGGTTGATGGACAGTAGATTAGGAAGACTTCAGGACTACCAGTGACACATTCAGACGAGGAGTCAAGTGATGATGACCAGACTGGTTAGGCATAGGATACTGAGGCTGAGCCACAGACTGATGAGGCTGGACCTTTTGAGCCAGCACCTTCTTCACCTCATTCACCTGTGAGAGGATCTACTGCTGATGGTTCAGGTGATGATAGCAGGTTGCAGCTGATTTTGGATGAGATCTCTACTCTACAGAGAGGCAGGGCAGAGACAGATGCCAGGATACTAGCACTTCAGACTGAGATGAGAGATGGCTTACAGGAGATTCTATTGATTCTTCAACAGATCAGGATAGCCAGTCATTCAGCACCTCCTCCATCTTCAGCAGGACCTGATATTCATGATACTGACTGTGGACAAGGGGAGGCAGAGCATTCTACTGATATTCCTACTATAGCTGCTACTCTTGTTGGGCTTGGTACTGGTACTCAGGGTTCGAGCACTGGCATATCGGACACTCCTATGATGCAAATTCTATCGACTACCAGCACCCTAGCTTTATCTATTGATCCTCCTTTTAGACGGCCTACACCTATCTTGATTTCTTCTGAGCCTCCAACTAAATCTAAACATAGAACTTCTGAGACTTCAACCCCTATTAGGACTAGGCTTAGGGACCTTAGACCTAGGTTCCCTAAATTTAAACATGCTCCTGGTATTTTAGAGGTTGGTTCTTCTTCTAGTGAAGATGAACCTAGTGATGATGAGCCTAGTCCATCCTTTTGATTTTTAGGATTTATTGTTTAGTATTTCCTGTTGTTGTTTGTGATACTATTTTTGGTGTGCTTTGGCACTCTTGTAATGTATCACTTTTGTACTGACACTTTTTATATATATATTTATATCTCTTTTCTTATGTTTCACTTGATACATGTTTAAATGATTGTGAATGATTTAGTTTGTGAATGAATGTTCTCCCTAAATTATATACTTTTGTGTTGATGACAAAAAGGGGGAGATGAGCATGAAATATGAAAAAGGGAGAGATGAGCTTGAAAAATGAGTTGAGCATGAAAATGTGAAGAGAGTATTGTTATATAAGAAAGGGGGATCTTTTGTTAAGCTTTTATTAAAACTTATTTCGAATGCAAAGTTAGTATTGTGATGATTTGATACTTAGTGCATGAATGATATAAATGATACATTGTTCTGATACTCTTCACTTCAACAACAACAACTTGACACTTTATTTGTGTTGATACACACTACTTTGAATACCTTTTAATACATGTAAATATGATACATAGTATATTATTATAGGTAATTGAAAAGTGTTTTTAAACCTTTTCATGCTCAGTATTTTGTCATCATCAAAAAGAGAGAGATTATTGACCCCTGGAATAATTTTGATGATTACAAAATATTGGAGCATGTATGCTTTACTAATTCTTTCAATTACTCAAGAAGTTTTGCAAGAAAGTGTTTGTCTTTACATCAGTTGGTTTTCTTTCTAGTTGAAAGGTATTCTAATATTGTATGAACTCTTGTATACTTCAAGTTGTAAATCCCTAATCCTTCATGTATGTAATCTTATAAAAATGGCTCTAAAATTGTAAAAATGAGAGTAAGTAGGTTAGAATTTGTTTGGTAAGCTCTTTGAAGCTTCTTGGAAGACTTTCTCTTGTTGGAATCTTGAATTGAAGAAGTTTGGAGAAGTTTGAATGCATAAGAAGAATTTTGTAAGAGCCGACTCATGGATCAAGAGTCGACTCCTATTCTAGCACGGTACAAAAATTTCAGAGTTTCAGAACCTCGAGCAGACTCAAGCCTTAAGAGCCAACTTGATGAAGAACTTATATTTTTTGGTGACTAAGACCTCGAGTCGACTCAAGCCTAGAAGAGCCGACTCGTCCAGAGCTTGTTTTGTTGGTAACTATGACTTTGAGCCAACTCAACCTTGAAGAGCTGACTCGTAAAGAACTTGTATTTGGATTGTCTGAGACTTCGAGCCAACTCATGGACCTCAAGTCGACTCGAGTGATGGGTTTTCCAGTCTAACGACTAGTCACAGAATCTCATTTTTGAATTCCAAAAATCCTCCAATGGCTCTATTTCGGTTCCCTAGGCCCTACAATGGCTATTTTTGATTGAAGACTATAAAAAGGAGTATTTATGAAGGTTTGAACAAAATTTTTTGAAAGATTATTCATTGATTATCCTTTGGAAGTTGAAGAGTTTTCAAGTTTTTCACCAACTCACTTCAAGAGCATTCAAGAAAGGATTCAAAGCTTCACCAACTGATCTTCATTCTTGAATCCAACATTTTGAAGAAGAAAAGAAGTAGCTTGAAGAGCATTAAAGAGCATTCAAAGCTAGACTTCAAATTGATCTTCATCGGCAATACTCAAACAAGTTTGGTTTGTTGTATAGTTGCTTTACACATTTGATATATCTTGTTTTCTCTCTAAGAACAGCAAGGGGCTGTGTCTTGAGAGTGTGTTAAAGGTTTTTAGGTGAGCCTTTTAAAACCTAAGTTTGGGTTCTTGGTGATCCCGGTATAAAACCAAGATTGGGTTTTCTTTGGTGATCCTGGTAAAACCAAAGTGTATAGGTTTGGATTGTGAGCCTGTTAAAACAATCCGACTGTATTACGGTGAAGGATATAGTGGAAATCCCAAGTGGTGCTTGGGTAGTGGACGTAGGAGCGGGTTACTCCGAACCACTCTAAATTCCTTATGTTTGTGATTGTGCTTGTTTAACTTCATTACATTTATTTATGTGCTTCCGCATTACATATATCACCATAACACTAAAAGGATTTTAAATTGCACATACTTGCTAAAGGTTTTATAATCCCAATTCACCCCCCTCTTGGGAAGCCACCTGGGCAACAATTATGGTATCCCATATGATATTGATGACTTCATGTTACATATTATACTTCATGTTACATATTATTACATCTCTTCCTCATGTAGGTATATTTTGTTGAGTCATCAAATGATGAGGCTTACAGAGACTGCCTCCATATCTGAAGATGCTTTTAAATTAGTTATGATTGATCTAACTCCTTTATTTAGAAGAGCTATAGATGCTAATTGTTTAGCATAGCCAACTTCACAACTTTTTATTTGAGATCCTGACAATATCATAACAAAGGGTCTGCCAAGGGAGAAGAGAATTAAAGTGGAGTTAAAAAGATATCAAAGAAGGGAAAGAAACATGTAAAAAACACATTCGATGATCCATTTGTTGATGGAAATAATATAAGGCATGCTATAAGATAGAGAAAGATTCCACACGAAGAAAGAGAGGTAGTCCAACTAACCAATGAAATCAGTTAACCATCAGCTGATCTACTTATGGATGAGTTTGATGCTTACGTCTACAGCCAACTAATGAAGGAGATGTAATATTCAAGGCTAAACTTTTTGAAGGAAATAGTTTATAGAATGCAAGGAATGAGGAGGAATGTGGATGGACTTATTACCACAAGTGATGCCATAATTATAGACAGGGTTATTATATATTATAGCCATAAATTGCTATTATATATTGTAGTTATAATGTGATAATTTGGTTATTTGATTTTATTGGACAGGAGATGTCATATGCTATGCACGAGATGTCATAATTTAAAATATACATGTCACAAGTTGATTTTGAATATAATTCTGAAACATATTTGGAAATGGGGATATCATAAAATCCCTTGGGATGTCATGACTTAGTAATATCGGTGATATCGGAACCTATTTTGATATCGGGATCATTAAAACCGCATAGTAAGTCATTAGTTTATGCATAATTGATTCTTGGAACTATTTTCTCTTTCTAGATGTTAAAGTTTATCCTCAAGATGTCATAAAAACACATTAGGATATCATGCATTCATTCCAAACCTGATTTTGGCACCTATTTGGATAATAGGGTGTCATAGAATCACATCCAAATGTCATAGAATCCTCTTGGGATTCCAGGACCTATTTAGTGACAATAATAATTCTTGGATGTAACTCGGTACCGAGTTTCATAGAATCCTCCCATGATGTTATAGAACTCACTCATGATGTAATGAGTTTGTGACATAGATGATTCTAGGACCTATTTAGAAATTGGCGTGTCATAGAATCTCCTGAGTGTGTCATAGAATCACCTCAAGATGTCACCATTTGGTGAATTAGGTAATACCGTGACCTATTTGGATACCAGGGATATCATAGAATTACTTTGGGATGCTGTAATATCCACGGCTTATGTCATAAGTTCGTAACAAACTTGATTCTGTGACCTACTTGCATATCAAGGTGTCATGGAATCCTATAAAGATGTCATAAAATCATCCCGAGATGTCATTTATTGATTCTAAAGTTGATCCGGGCCATATTTGGTTTTCAGGGTGTTATAGAATCTCCTCAAGATCTCATAGTATCCCCTTTGGATATCATCATTCGATGATAAAGATCATTCCTCTCAGGATCTAGATACATTGGTGTCATAGATTCCCCTCAATGTGTCATAAGAATTCCCTCGTGAGGCACAAAAAATGCCACCAAATCAAGTTTGAAAATCGAAAAACAAGAAAAAAGAAAATCAAAGAATTATGAAAAAGTTAAATTTCATATGTTGCTACTAGTTGTCATGATAATCCCCTCGGGAAGTTAAATTTCATAGGTTGGTGTCATAAAATGTCCTATGGATGCCATGATGTCAAAAATAAATGTGATCGATACCTATTTGGATACTGAGATATCATAGTATCTGCTATGGATGTCATAAAATTCCCTCATAATGTCATGACGTTGGTGACAAAGGTGATTCATTGACCTATCTAGATACTAGTGTGCCATAGAATCTCCTCAAGGTTCATAGAATCCCCTATGGATGTCATGTGTTGGTAACATAGGTGATAGCGTGAGCTATTTAGATACTGGGGTGTCATAAAATCCCCTCATATGTCTTAAACTCATCTCGAGATATCATTACTTAGTGACATAGGTGATTCATTTACCTATCTAGATGTATGGATGACTAAAAATCCTCTTAGGGTGTCATACAATCCCCTTTGGATGTCATGAATACCTGATATATGTGATTCCTTTATTAATTTTGGTTGGCTGATGTCATAAGCTGCCACGAGTGTGTCATAATTGGGCCATTAAGATGTCATTAGTTGGTTTCTAAGGTCTTCTGAGAACTAATCTAGATCTCAGACTTGATGATAAACATTATTCCAGGAACTATGTCAATACCAGGGTGTCATACAATCTATTATGGATATCTAATAATCCAAAATAATATCTGGGAGTCATAATATCCGTTGGGGATGTCATTCCTTGGTGCCAAACATCATTCAGGTAAGTATTTTTCTAATGGGCTGTCATACAATCCCCTAAGGATTTCATGTTCCCCCCAATCCTCATTTCAGTACCTACTTGGTTACCGGGGTGTCATAGAATACCCTCTAGATGATATAGTATTTCCTTAGGATGTCACATGGTGGTGCCAAACATGATTCCTGGACTGATTTATATACTTTAGTATCATAGAATACCATCTGGGTATCATAAATTCCACTCGACATGTTAAATTTTTTTTTATTTACATTTTTCCAATAATATAATCCATAAAACTTCACTAAAACACAAACAACATAAATAAAATAGAAAAAGACAATGCTATCATTCCAACCAAAACAAAGATGTATAATCTGAAGAAGCTCGCTAGGTAACAACTCTAGCCAAAGAAGATGCTTGAAGCATCACCCTTCGAATGGGATGGACTCCTCTGACACTCCTAAGCCACCTAGGCAAGGATGGCCAGCTGAAGCCAATCGATAATCCCCTGTATCATGTCTAGAGGATGGTACACTTGACTATCGCTTGATGCAGGGGTGAGCGCGCCGCTTTTTCATTGTAGCAAAGACCCCACTGAGGATGCATTGGGTGAGAAGGCACACCGACAGAAGATTTTTTTATTCAAATCCATCCTCCATCAACCAAAAATGGTTTTGACAAAGCTGGTACACCAGTCATTTTCAATACCTCCTATTATAAGTTGAACATCTATCTAACTTTGAAGTGACCTCCTCGAATAGAACCTCTCCATCTTGAAAGGAGGCCCTGCAAAGAACAAACAACATACTGTGGGTTAATCATTAAGTACTCTAACATCTCGCCTCTTCATGTAATGACTACCATGCTCATGTATGGACCTGAGGATACCAGTGAGGAAGCACTCTACTAAATTTCATGACAATCTGATATCATTTGGGCAGCCAAACACTAAGCCATAGGTTGCTGCCATCAAGAACCTTGTTGCAATGACCTAGTTCATGTCTTCATAATTCATCGAACCTTAGATGCACTTCCAGATCTCAAACTCCATCCCTAAATATTCTAAGAATAGGACTAGAGAAGTGGTACCTTGGGGCATGAAGATCTGGACCAAAAATATGGATGAGGAGTCCTAGTTTGATAGGGACACTATGGCAGCATCTTCCTGCAATAGCCTTGATGCCTAGGAGCCTTCAAACTTGTCCAATACTCTATAAACCTTCCTGATCTATTCTAAATCTAAAAAACCTTGTTTGGGATCTCAAACTAGCATGGAATAAGCCTTCCAAGTCTCCTATTTAAACTCCAAACAAATGGGACAAAGGGCGGCTGCAAAATCCTTAGGTGCTTGGAATTCTTAGTTTGACTAGGAATCCTAGTGCCTTTTGCTCTTCTCCAATGCCTCCAACACCTTTAGGACATGTTCTATCTAATCCACCTCGTGTTAGGACTTTGAACCAATAAGAAAATAACTCAGAACACCTTAGATCAATTAGGAATAGGAAGAAGAAGGAATGGTGTCAAGATCTCCTTAGGCGCTAGTCTCATGATCCCCCTCTTAGAAAAGAGGGGGTGTGCATGAAGCCTCCTTCTGCTACCTTGCTGTTTCTCCTTGGGTAGTGTGCAACACCAGAGAGAGGAGAAAAGAGATAGGGAGAAGAGGATTCTTATTATTCCTTCAAGTTAGGTTTAATATGGTACCCTTTTATAGACCAAAGGGTTCTCCTAATCCAAATAGGATTAGAAATATAATCCTAAATCTAACTCTAATTCTTCCAACGCTAATCCAATTAGGAGAGCACTCACCCAAGCCCATGTACATTCATGAGTTAACTCACTCTCATACCCACTTGGATCCAAACTCAATCCAATATGGATTAGCCTTCCTCAAGACCCAATATCCTGGACCTTGAGCTCATGGAGTACTGAACCACCACCCTAGGACTAATCCAGTCCTAGTCCTAGGATCCAAACAAAACCTAGACTCTTGGAGCCATCACCCTAGCTCTTCTCCTGGCCTTCTAAGGCTTGAGAGGACTATACTTGCACCAACATTCTCCACCTTGGTACCCCCAAGCCTTGGCATGCTCTGTGCAATCCGTTTGCACCATCTTGCTATCATCGTGCTATCGCTACACACCCTGACAACTCTATGTGCAAACTCCAATGCTAATTTTGATCCCTTCAATCTTGGAGACCTCTAAGATGACCACCTCTACTTGGGCTTAAGATCCTTGCTTGTTCCCGGGTACCCTCTTATGTCAAGTTGACGTCTTCCAATTCTACATCTGCACTAGCAGTCACTTCAGCTTCACCTGGAGGGATTGCAACTCGCGTGCCCTAGCTCGAGCCCACCTATCTTTTCTGGGGATCTCCTTAACCTTCTCATAGGTATTTGAGTCTTCTCTCATTACAACCAAACTATTTGACATGGTCTTCCCAGAGCCAACCTTTCTGGTGCCTGCACATCCTGCAACAACTCATGTAGTATGTCACTATTGCTGTTATTGAGATCTAGCCCCCTTCCCTATACCTCTTAGCTCTTAACCAATGCCAAACCTCCCTCCACCTTTGAAGTCACCTCTAATCGATGCTTCACTTGAATAATGGCTCTTCCTGGTGCTCCTACAGAAGAAAAAACCAAAAAATTGAGGTCAACTATCCAAAGCTATGTTGCTGGGCCTCCTATTGCACCTCCACCATTGTTGCTTCCATTTCAGACGCTCTGCACTCTATGGATCCCTCCAAAACACCTAAGCTGAACTTCTCCTCCTCTGAACCAGCAGCAACTTCAAGAATCAATCATCTCCATCATCCCAAGGCTCTGCAAATCCTGCTATGGTTGAATCACTGAAGGTACCCGAACTACTTTTCTGCCTTCCCATATCTAAAGGCCATATAGTTGCTTCTTCAGCTCCACCTCGACCATCGTTCCTTGGATGACCTCTCTTCCAGTATACTAAATACTTTTCATCCATCAAAGTTCCCCTTGCTACCCATCTTCATCAAAGAACTTTGCTGTGAATTCATCATACACTTTGGCCTTTTTTCCAAGACCAGATCCAATTAAAGTTAGACTAAAAAATCTACCACCAAAACCTTCCACACTAGGAAGCTTCCTTTTTGTCAAACTTCTCAAACTTTACCTTCATCCCGCTACTCATGGTGATACCAAAAATCTGCCATAAACAAACTAAGAAGTAGAATTAAAAAGAGTACAATGGAACAGGGTGTGCAGAATTTTTGTATGATAGCCTTTGCTTCCCATGCATCCCCTGGCTCTGATACCAATTGTTAGGATCACTGTGCTTATGAGTGGACCTGAGGACACTAGTGAGGAAGTACTCTATCAAATTTCATGACAATCTAATGTTGTTTGGATAGCTAAACATCAAGCCTTAGGTTGCTATGCATCAAAAACCCTACTATAGTGACCAAGTTCATGTCTCCATGATTCACCAAACTTTAGACATGCTTCTTTTGACTCATGTCTTGATTTTAATGAATAATAAAATACTTAAGTATATTTGAGTTCAATTGTGTGTTAAAAGTATGTTTATTAGGATAAGGAACTCATCAAAGTTAAAGTATATTTTATGATAAAATTGCTTGTCAAACAGTTGAAGAAGTCACTAAAACTAATAAATTTTTAAGTTATATGGACCTTAGAATATAAGAATGACTTTGAAGAACTCAAACTTTAAATTTAGACAAGTTTCAGCTTTGTTTCAGCCAAATATCGACTCATGAAAATGAAGTGTCGACTCACAGAAGCTTGAGCTGATACACAGAAAATGTTTTAGCCGATACGCTGAAGTATCTTCTCATGAATTACCAAGTGGGGACTCAAGTGTTGACTCATGTCAGCCAAGTATCGACTCAAGGCCTAAGACCAAAAAAAAAACAAAACTTGCTGATTTCAGGAACTTGTCAAAGTGTCGACTCATGAAGATGAAGTGTCAACTCAAGTGTTGACTCACCAAAAGAAGTGTCGATGCACCAGTGCATTTTAGAGAACTTCAAAAAAAAATTTTGACTCAAGTATCGACTCATGATCTGAAGTGTCAACTTAAAGTGTCAACTCATGGACTGAAATATCAACACTTACAGGTCTGAGTAAATAGTAATCGCTAGTTTTTTGAAATACAGAACTTCTCCAATTTGTGTCTAATAGCAATTTTCTCCTCTCCAATGGCTATAAATGGTCTTTTAAAGCCTGGAAATATATTTAAAGCCCACCAAACATAAGAGGGAAGCAACTAATGAAGAATTAATTCCAAACATCAAAATCATTCATTACTTTTGAGTAAAGTTGAGCCTTCAAGCATTCAAGTTTCAAAGAGAGCATTTAAATCCACATCATTCAAGCATTGATTGAGGCGTCAACAACTTGGAGACAAGCTTCTCAACAACATTCAAGAGTTTCATTAAGTTTTATTTGCTTTTTGAGAAAGCTTATTATACTTTTTACATTTTACTTGAATTATTCTTGTTGTGACTAGTTTTAAGAGGATTGAAACTAGCATTGAGGTTTGTTGGTGAGCCTTGAGTGAAAACCAACTTGGTTTATTAGTAAGCATTGTGAAAACCAATTTGGTTTATTAGTGAGCCTTGTGAAAACCAACTTGGGTTGTTGGTTAGCCTTGTGAAAACCAACTAGATTTTGGCTTAGCCTTGTGAAAACCAAGAAATTTTGATTAGTGAGCCTAGAATGCTAATCTACTATAATCAAGATTGGATTATAGTGAAATACCCAGGGAAAGCTTGGGTAGTGGACACAGGTATTTTGGAATACACCGAACTACTATAAAACTTTTATATTTATGATTATTATTTACTCTTTCTATATTTAACCTTACTACAAACTTTTATATTTATGATTGTTATTTAGTCTTTCTACATTTACCTTACTACTTCTACTGCATATTTTTACTGAGCACACAAACACTTTGAAAACACACTAGCACCTATTTTTTAATTCTTGCAAAAAGTTTTTAGAAACCCAATTCACCCCCCCACTTGGGTTGCTTTAGCTGGGCAACAAGTGGTATCAGAGTTTTGTACTCAGCTAAGTAGGTCTAACCGCCTTGAGTAAAAGATCTATGGTAGCCCCAATAGGTTCTAGTATTGTTGAGGGTCAAGCCTTAAATAGACCACCATTTTTCAATGGCACAAATTACATATTTTGAAAAACTCACATGCGCATCTATATGCATTCTATTGACTATAATCTTTGGAAAGTAGTAGTTAGAGGTTCACATGTTTTTTCAATTATGGTTAATGGCATTTCCATTCCAAAGCTTGAAGAAGATTGGGATAAAAACGATATTAAGCAATCTGAGCTTAATGCCAAAGTAATGAACTTGCTTTATTGTACATTGGATCCTAGTGAATTCAATAGAATTTCCACATATGCATCGGCTAAGAAAATATGGGACACACTTACAGTTACTCATGAGGGTACGCATCAAGTAAAAAATATAAAAATAAATATGCTTGTGCACACATATGAAATATTTAGAATGGAGCCTAATGAATTTATTACTGATATGTATACAAGATTTACTAACATTGTTAATGGAATGAAAAGTCTTGGCAAAGTAATGTCTAATGCTGATTTGGTTAATAAAATTCTCAGATCTTTGCCATCTTCATGGGATCCAAAGGTGATGCTATCCAAGAAGCAAAGAATGTTGAGACCCTACCCTTGGAGTAGCTTGTTGGTTCACTCATGACTTATGAGTTGAACCTAAAGCAAAAAGTAGTAGATGCAGATAGAAAGAAGAAGGCAATTGCCCTCAAATCCACTACACTAACGAAACCTTCAAGTGAGAAGTCCGAAGAAAGTGAAAATGAAGATGAGGAGGCTCTAGTGACTAGAAAATTTAGAAGATTTATGAGAAAGAAGAAGTACTCATACAAAAAGAAACCACACAAAGGAGAGCTTAGCAAGGATAAAGGCAAGGACAAAGAAAAAGAAAAGGAGAAGAAGAAGGACCAACCTATTTATTTTGAATGCAAGAAGCCCGATCATTACAAGTTCGATTGTCCTCTCCTCAAGAAGCTCAAAAAGAAATATAAGAAGAAGGCAGTGATGGCTACTTGGAGCGAAAGTGAAGATTCTAGCTCAGAGGAAGAAATGCAAGAAGTTTCCAATCTTTGCCTCATGGCATATAAAAATGAGGTACAATCTGAATCTGAATTTACTTTTGAAGAACTAAAAGATATTTTTGATGAACATGTGCATGAATATAAATTATTGAAAATTGATTACAAGAAATTAAAGAAGCTAGCTGATTCTTTTGCTTTTGAAAATAATAATCTTCAAAATAAAAATAATGAATTAAAAGTCAAGGTTGCTATTTTGGAAAAGAAAAAGAATGATCTCTTAAAAGAAATAGAAGTTTTAAAAGGATCTAAGATTTTTTCTTCAAATGATGTGCTTATAAAGAAGAACAAAGACCTTAAGTTGGAGAACAAAAAGTTTAAAGAAGAGATTGATAAAGTCAAGTCTTTTATTGAAAAATTCATATTTAGTTTTAAAAAATTGAATTTATTGTTAAATAGTCAATGTACAGTTTTCAACAAAGTTGGTTTAGGGTATAAACCTCAAAAATAATAAAAATATTTCAAAAACTTCTTTGTTCCTACATCTTCTAGTATTACATATTTTAGCTATGGTAAACCTGGACATAAAGCATATATGTGTAACAAAAGAAAACTAAATACTTTCAACAGAATTTAGGTTCAAAAAGGAACCATTACAACTAACCCTAAAGGATCCAAGATGGCTTGGGTACTGTTGCCCAGTAAGCAACCCAAGAGGGGGGGGTGAATTGGGTCTCTAAAAAGTTATTTACTTAATGCAATGCAATGTAATGCTAAGCAATCGAATCCAACAATTAAATGAGCAAGGTACTATGAATTCAAATGTAATGCTCTTAAATTAAAAGTACAGCAAAAATAAAGAGCAATAAAAGAATAGCAAGTAGAGAGATCAATCAACCACAAAGACCAAGAAATATAGTGGTTCGATGCTATCCAATGCACCTACATCCACTCCCCAGGATCCCCTTGGAAATTCACTATAATCACACCGATTACAGTGATTAGTTTTGCGGGCTCACTAATCAAAAACCCAACTTATTTTCACAAGGCCAACAAGTCAAAATCTCACTTGGTTTTACGGGCTAACCAAGAACCTAAATAGTTTTACAGGCTAACCACCAACCTCCCATGGTTTTTCGGGATAACCAAGAATCTAAGTGGTTTTGCCGGCTAACCACCAACCTTATTGGTTTTCAAAGGCTCATTAATAACCTCCAATTGTTTTACAATAGGCTAACCAAGAACCTTTACAATAAATAAAGATTCGAAGTAATGAAATAAAGTAAGCTTTCTAAACAAAAGTGGGTATCTCTTTGAAGCTCGATGTAGAAGTGCTTTGAACTTGTTGAAGCCTCTTGAATACTCAAGAATGGATGATCTTTAATCCTCTTGAAGGCTCTTGAATGCTTGGAGGCTTGCTTTTGCTTGAGAGTGGTTGAATCTTCAATGAATAGGAGTTAAAGCTCTCTTTTCTTCTCTCTGAATGCTTTCATCTCATTCTCATCAATAATATTCAATAGTTACCCTTTTGATTTGATTTGGAGCATATATATACTTTTCCAAGGCCTCAAATCCCATTTCTAGCCATTAGACTTGAAAAACTAGCCATTGGAGGGCAAAAGGGTCGAGTTCTGCGTTTGAAAAACTAGCCGTTATTGTTCCCAGAACTCTATGTGTCGACACTTTAGGCTGTGAGTCGACACTTCCTGTCGATACTTGAACTTCTTGAGTCAACACCTAGTTCAAATATCTTCAATCTGATCTTCTGGAAATCTCAGATGTGTTGACATTTTCTCAGGTGAGTCGACACTTTGAGTCGACACTTAGCTTCCATGTATCGATACATCAGCAGTTCTTCATTTTCAGCAAGTTTTATGGCTTGAAAATCTCAGGCAATGAGCTTATCCATGTGTTGACACTTTGAGTCAACACTTCAGGTCCATGTATTGACACTTCAACCGCACCATCTGAAACATTCTTGCATACCGGCCTGAGTCGACTCTTCATTTCCATGTATCGATACTTGGTGTCATGTGTCGACACTTTGAGTTGACACCTCACTGAAATCTTCACAAAAAGGTCTGAACTTGTGCTGAAACACATTTCTACTTAACTCAATTGTCCATTCAAGAAATTATTGATTGTCCAAGTCCTCTTTGAGCAGTTCTTTTCATCCAAACTTGGTTTCTTCAATCAAATAAACTTCTTCAAATTTATGAGCATCTTTTTCAACAAAAACACACTTTAAGAAAACCATTAGTACTCAACTTATACTTAATTATTTTGCTTATCATCAAAATCAACAATGGAGTCAACAATCTCCCCCATTTTGATGATGACAAAACCCTTAAGTATAAATTGCATGATAAGCTTTTAAAAGAATTCAGCAAGGTGCATAGCACTAAATGCAATAATTGTATTAAAGTGATTTTCAATATCGATAAGATATATCAGAATAAGAATGATATAATGATTTAAGATTATCAGAGCAAGTTATAATGATTGAGAGTATCAGAGCTTTGGGATATATATGAAACATAATCACATGTATCATGATACTCTACATGAAAATTCAGCAATAAGTCAAGCTCCCCCTGAATTGATGATCCATAAAATAATTTGTAAATACCTCTTCAAATACCTAAAGAGGGGTTTCAAGATGAAATTCACTTTAAAAAGGATTTTCAATAAAAACAAAGTATAGCTGATGGGGCACGGGATAAGGATAGGATCGTCGGCGAGCTAAGAAGTCGCCGAAGATTAGGGTATCCTAATTTTTTTCTATTTTCTGATTTCTTTATGGTGGTGACGAAGGAAAAAATAGTGATGGAGGATAACGAGGATGGACTACCACAAACCCTGAAACCCACTCTCACAGAGAGACTTCACACCTCTAGGGCATTATACCTACCACCCACCTCACTACATGCAGTCTAGGGTATCTCACCTACCACCCATCTCACTACACGCGGAGCCCTGGGTATTTCACCTGCCACCCAGGTCACTCCTGGAGCCATGAGCGGGATTTCAAAGAACATGGAGGAAAACGAAGATGGGGGGATAACTAGGGCATCACGCCCCTACGATGTCCCGAAGGACAAAGACAATATCAACACCCGCAGGTGAAGACATAATGGGCCATAGCCCTGAACAACAACTGCCAAACCAACTGACAAAGCAAATCCCAAAAATACAATTTCTTCTATCCCTTATACAATAGGAATGAGGGGTTATTTATAAGCTCCATAACCTGCATTTGAATTTGAATACAGGATAGGGATAACTCAAATTTAAATACAAGATAGGATAAGATAAGCCTATCCATATCTCAATCATAACCAACAAAATTCTAATTTAAATTTTAAATACAAGATAAATCCAAAATTTATTCTTCAAATTTATTTGCTGCTCCAAAATTCATGCTGCTCCGAGATTCGTGCAGGCTGATGTCCCCATCATTCTCCTTAGGTGGGGAGAACTCGACTCCGTCGAGTCAAGCTCAGCGGGGTTTGATGGAACCGAAACTAACCAAATCAAAACAAAAGTGCTAGTTTCATTTTTTTTTTTTCACCTTTCTTTCTTTTTTTTTTCTTTTTTTTTGATTTTTTTTCACTGATTTTCTCTCTCCTTTTCTTTTTTTTTTTTTCCTTCCACGCTTGAAGTCGGCGAACGAATGCAGGGTATGCATTCACGTTCGTGCAGCTTCCTGCGAGTTCTTCACAAACCAAGAAACAGAGGCTTCAACGGTGGGCGTCGTCGGCAATGGGGCTGGGGATGAGGATGGCGGCCCGGGGGGGGTGGGGGATTGGCGGCACGGCCCTGCTCCGGTGAATGGCGGTAGCCCAAGGGAATGGCGGCGTGGATGGGAGTCACGGCCGTAGGGGATCCGACGGTTCCAGTAGGGGAGATGAAGGATTTGGCACGTCGGAGGAACCGGGCGGTGCGTTGGCCACGGTCAGTGGTGGAGGGGAGGCGATCCGGTGGAGATGTCGTTCGGATCTGGGTGGGGAGGATCTGTCATCGTGGTAGCGGGATAAGCACTCGGCGAAGGGAATGATCATCCGCCCGTGGGATCCGACTTCCGTCACCAAGACCTCCACCATCAATGGCCGGAAGGAGGCTAGGAGCGCCACCACGCAGAGGAGAAAGAGGCAGAGGAGGGCCACCGTCGATAGCTGCTCTCAGTCACTGGCCGTTGATGGGCCGTCGGCTGCTGGCGGTGGTTTCACAAATGGACGATGCCGGTGAAGCGTTGGGGAGGGAGACGAGGGCACCGGTGCACTCGTAGACGACGGCGGCGGAGTGGGCGGCGAGGATGGAGATGATGATCTTGAAGTAGCAGCCCTTCTCGGTGGGGTTGGAGCGGCAGACCTTGCAGACGAGGTCGAGGGTGACCATCTGCATGAGCTCGCCCCAATCGGCGACGGTGTCGACGTGGGCGAGGAGGTGGGCGACGGCGCGGTCCTTGGCACAGTGGCAGAGCATGAGGAAAGCATTGCGGCGAGCGGAGGGGTCCTGCTCGGAGGCGAGGGAGCGCTCCACGATGTCTGGGGTGTCGACGAGGATCTGCTCGCCCTGGGGGAGGAGGTATATGGCGGAGACGATGAGGAGGGCGTGGTGGCGGACGAAGGGATGGCGGTGCTCCAGGTTAGAGAGGACAGATGGGATCAACGGCTCGAGGAGCTCCGGCTCGGGGAGGCGGCAGAGGAAGCGGAGGGTGACACCGCGGAGGTACTCGTTTGGGTGCTGGAGGTTTTTGTGGAGGTTCTGGTAGATGAGGATCATCTCTGGGAGGACGCAGCCTTGGGGGTCGGTATTGTCGATGATCTCCAGGTACAGTAATAGGAGCTTCTTGATGGTGTGGTCCTCCGAGGGGAGCACGTAGCGAACGAAGGTGATGAAAAGCTGGGGTAGGGTCTCGCCGTTCAGGAGGAGCATGATGGCATTCTTCATCGCGTCGATCTTCGCCGGGACGTCATTGCCCTCCATTGCCTCCTTGATCTCGTTCGCCATCGCCGGCGTACCCTTATCGAAGTGGACCCGCAGAGCGCAAGACTTCTCCATCTTTCTTTATTATTTTGATTCGAAACAACAAACCCCTTCTCTCGCACTGCTGCTAACTAGTCGACACTATCTATCTTTAATCTTTATAGGTGGAGGAGGAGGAGAAGGTGGAGGATGAAAAGAAGAGCTCCACTGGGGTCCAGATCAGGAGGAAGGAATCCAGAATTGGAGAATTTGTGATAGAAAGACAGTGGAATTAGAGAAGAACAGCGGGAAGGACATCTTGCACGGGGGCGAAGGAAGGTATTTTGTGGTGGCAATCTGAAGGATTGGGAGTCGGGAGTTGAACAGCGGAGAGATTAGAACAGTGGGGCTAGTGAGGGAGAGGAATCTAGGATGATTCGGAAAAATGGCATGTACCCTAATTTTTTTGGGCTCTGATACCAAGTTGATGGGGCACGGGATAGGGATAGGATCGTCGGCGAGCTAAGAAGTCGCCGAAGATTAGGGTATCCTAATTTTTTTCTATTTTCTGATTTCTTTATGATGGTGACGAAGGAAAAAATAGTGATGGAGGATAACGAGGATGGACTACCACAAACCCTGAAACCCACTCTCACAGAGAGACTTCACACCTCTAAGGCATTATACCTACCACCCACCTCACTACATGCAGTCTAGGGTATCTCACCTACCACCCATCTCACTACACGCGGAGCCCAGGGTATTTCACCTGCCACCCAGGTCACTCCTGGAGCCATGAGCGGGATTTCAAAGAACATGGAGGAAAACGAAGATGGGGGGATAACTAGGGCATCACGCCCCTACGATGTCCCGAAGGACAAAGACAACATCAACACCCGCAGGTGAAGACATAATGGGCCATAGCCCTGAACAACAACTGCCAAACCAACTGACAAACCAAATCCCAAAAATACAATTTCTTCTATCCCTTCTACAATAGGAATGAGGGGTTATTTATAAGCTCCATAACCCTCATTTGAATTTGAATACAGGATAGGGATAACTCAAATTTAAATACAAGATAGGATAAGATAAGCCTATCCATATCTCAATCATAACCAACAAAATCCTAATTTAAATTTTAAATACAAGATAAATCAAAAATTTATTCTTCAAATTTATTTGCTGCTCCAAAATTCATGCTGCTCCGAGATTCGTGCAGGCTGATGTCCCCATCAATAGCTCCCCCTTTCTTAAGGAGTTTGTAAATAATTTCAATTCAAGTTTTCAAAATAATTTTCAAATTTTGCAAATACTCTCATTTACCCCTTGCACATCACAAATACACTTTACATTTATACTTACTACTCACAAAAATATATCACATTTATACTTAAATCTTACTATACTACTCCTCCTTTTTGTTATCATTAAAAATGTAGGAAGACAAATAGTCAATACATTCAGAATATAGCATTGAATTTAAAATGAAAATTCATTCGTTCACAAGTGAAGACATTGAAGAACTAAGAAAAGTGTAAATCATTTCATTCAGAAACATGAAATATAACATGATATCTCATTTCAAGTCAGAATTTGTATAATAAAAGACAAAACATACATAGATGCATAAAAGTAAACTATCTAAAAATACATAAATATCCTAATCCTCATCCGTATCATCATCATTTGAAGATGATCCGATCTCAATCGGTCCTGTATCATTAAAAGATCGAGCTCATGGCCACATCGATATGAGATCTCAGAGTTGTATCCTGGTCGATCATGGAGGGGTACGATGACCACGTCCTCTGCATCGTGCATACATCCGACCTCTGGCTGGAACAGTAGAGGTAGAAGCAATGTCCTCCGCAGGAACAGAACTAATTAGTTTGACAGTCTCTGACTGCCAGAAGTGGCATGCGATCAAAGGAGGGACCGGAATTAGAATACTGAAAGCCGGGTGTATAAAAACCAAGCTCTTGGATAAGTGAGGATGTTTGGATAGTAGGATTATCAAAAATAGGAGTATCAACTGATGATATGATAGGTGTATCAAGGATAGATGTATCAGCTAATGAATGAACTGGTATGTCTGTAATCGGCGAATCAATGATAGGGGTGGCAATAATGGGTGTATCGACAACAGGGGTATCAACAATAGGTGAATGTACAACAGGAATATCAATAATTGGAGAATCAATAAATGGTGAAAGAATGGGAATAGGATCATGATCATCTGATCTGGAAGGAGAGGATGGGTCTGGAGTCTGGGTAGGTGAACTAGAAGGATCAAGAGTAGGACTCCTGGGCAAGCCTGCCGTCACCTCCACTACTGGCTCTGAAGTCAAATCTGGAAAGTCGAATCCACCAGAGTCAGTCTCCTCATCATCTCCATCAACATCACCATCAATATCAATAATAGGTGCAGGAGCAGGTGGAGCTGTATCAGCAACCGGAGCATTCACTAAAGGTCTGGATAGTGCAGTCAATATAGCTAAGATGCCATCACTCAGTCTACTATGGCTCTCTCTGGTCTCAGCTATGAAGCAGTCAAGATGCTGTCTAACAATCAAAATATCAATCTTGATGTGTCTGACTCTATCCAATAAGCTATCAGAAACATCCTGAGTCTCTATCTGAGCTGGCTGAGGTTGTGCTGAAGTAGTAGGATCAGACTGAGATGCAACCTCTGGCTGTGCTACTGTCTCAGGCTGACTCTTGCTAGGTCCTACCTCGCCAGAGAGGATGCACTCCTCCTCTGCAGCATCATCATCATCAGCTCTATCCTCGACCTGACCAGATATCCTGCGAGTCCACTGGCCTCGAAACAGATGATAACCCATCCGGTGTAATGACCTGATGTCATACACATTAGTATGAAGTAGCATGCGAAAGGGCTCTTCCTCAAAGCTGACATCGTACTCTCTGAACAAAACAGTCAATCCCATCCCATATGGCAAGAAAAGTCGTTAGCTCGTCGATGCCTCCGTCATCTGGTGAATCATAAGCACTAGAAGGCAGACGGACATGCACTGAACCAAAGAGACCATCACTAGCAACTCCCGCTCAGTGATGTAATCGAAGCGTCCAGTCTTTGGTAGAAGTATCCGGGTGACAATGTGGTGCAGTAATCTCATCTCTACTAACAGTTGGGATGCGGGTATGGTGGCTCCCTCAGGCAATATATCAAACTCAAAGATACACTAGAGTCCACTCACTCTGTCCATCAAGCTGTCCAACATTGAACCAGTCATCAAAATATCCCATACTCTGCTCAAAACCTCTGATGAAGTTGGGATTTCCCGGCCTCTCACCTATGCCATCCATCCATCAGTCCCACGGGCAAGCGATCCATAGAACTCTCTAATCAGCCTGGGGTAAAATCTCTCACTGAGTGAGCAAAAAGAGGTCAAACCAGCCTGTCAAATCCATTGTCCGATCCTAAAATGCTATAGGTCGACAAAAGTGAAGTCCACTCATCATCCCCTAACGATGGTCTTCGAGCTCATCCTGCTAGAAACTACAAAAAGTGGTCGTGCGGGTGGATCAGGAGCTCTAGCCTTGTGTCTGGCCTTCGTCCTTCGTTCTTCATTTTGATTTGACTGACGAGGTCGATGGACTACTTGCTTTCAGGGTCCCATTGCTTGAAATAAAGATTTGGGCAAGATTTGGGAGGAAACCTAGGGTTTCTAAAGCTCAAAATCCAAATGGGAGATGAAATCTAGCAAAATCCAAACTACCGAGTGTCCAAATCAAAGAATCAACGGGATTAAATCACAAAACAGAGAGTAGGAATAGGGAGGAGTACCTTAGAACATGTGTCGGCTCAAAGGAGATGGAGAAATGGGAAGAAAAACCATTCAAAAACCCTTTATTCTCGGTCTGCTGCCATTCAAGTGTCGACTCATGAATGTGTCGACACATTCAGGTGTTGACACATCAATGTGTCGACACATCGACTTAAAAACCGAAAAATAAGAGATTCAAGAGTTGATCAAAATCACTGGAAATATGATTAAATTCAACAATGATTGAGTAAGATTGATGTCAAATTGATCTAATTTGAGTCAAAGATAGGAAAAATTTAATCAAAAGGATTAATGATCTCGAGTTCTCTTCTAATCATACAAAATCGATCTTCCAGAAGAGGTTTAGTTAAGATATCAATTAATTGTAATTCAGTACTAATAAATTCAAGCACAACATCATTATTTTCAACATGATCTCTAATAAAATGATGTCTAATTTTAATATGTTTACTCCTAGAATGTTGAACAGGATTTTTAGTCAAGCAAATAGCACTGGTATGATCACATTTAATAGGTGTACTAGTCAACTTAATTCCAAAATCTTCAAGTTGTTACTTAATTTACAAGATTTGGGCACAACAACTTCCTGATGCAATATACTCGCCTCAGCTGTGGATAGTGCAGCTGAAGTTTGTTTCTTTCTAAACCATGAGATTAAGTTAACTCTAAGAAATTGGCAAGTACCACTAGTATTCTTTCTATCCAATTTATAACCAGCAAAATCAGCATCAGAATATCCAATCAATTCAGCAGATGAATTTCTAGAATACCATAAAACCAGATAGATATCTAATAATGCGCTTAACAGCCATCAAATATGATTCTTTAGGTTCAGACTGATATCTAGCATACATGCATACACTGAATATTATATCTAGTCTACTAGCAGTTAAGCATAGTAAAGAGCCAATCATACCTTTGTATAACTTTTGATCTATAGATTTACCATGTTCATCTTTATCAAGTCTACAAGAGGGGCTCATAGGCATACCTATTACTTTAGTAGTCTCCATCCCAAACTTCTTTATAATTTCTCTTGTATACTTAGCTTGATTGATGAAGATTTCATCTATAGTTTGCTTGATCTGGAGTCCAAGAAAAAATTGAGTTCCCCCATCATGCTCATCTCGAACTCACCCGGCATTAGCTTAGCAAACTCTTGACAAAGAATTTTATTAGTAGCACCGAAAATGATATCATCAACATATATTTGTACTACTAATAAATCACTATCTTTTTTTTGTCAAAAATAGTGTTTTATCAACATGGCCTCTAGAAAATTTATTTTTAATTAAAAATTTGCTGAGTCTTTCATACTAGGCTCGAGGTGCTTGCTTTAATCCATAAAGTGCTTTGTGCAATTTAAAAACATGATTAGGATGTGCATGATTTTCAAATCTAAGTGGTTGTTCTACAAAAACCTTTTCAGTTATTAAACCATTCAGAAAAGTACTCTTAACATCCATTTAAAATAGTTTGAAATTCATAAAACAAGCAAAATGCTAATAATAGTCTACTTTTCTCAAGTCTAGCAACAGGAGCAAAAGTTTCATCAAAATCAATCCCTTGCTCCTGGTTGTAGCCTTTAGCAACTAGCCTAGCTTTATTCCTAACAATAATTCCATTTTCATCTAATTTATTTCTAAATACCCATTTTGTGCCAATAATAGAAATATTAGATGGTCTTTCTATTAATGTCCAAACATTATTTCTATCAAATTGAAATAGTTCATCTTGCATGGCATTAATCCAGTTAGGATCTTTTTCAGCTTCTTCAAAATATTTAGGCTCTACTTGTGATACAAAAGCTATATAATCACATTCATTTCTAATTGAGGCTCGAATTCTTATCCCTTTAGATGGATCACCTATAATTAATTTCTTAGGATGTCCATGAGCATACCTCCACTCCTTAGGTAGATCTTGATGCTTTGGAGTGTCATCACCTTTCTCATTCTTGTCTTGATCTTCTTCACTTGGCTGAGAAGGTTGATCATTTAGTGTCAACTTTTGATGCTTATCGGCACCTGCATATTCATCAGAACTATCCTCTTTTCTGAAGGATTTGTTAGTAGATTCTTTAAAAACAACATGTACTGACTCTTCCACAACCAAAATTCTTTTATTGAAAACTCTGTATGCCCTGCTTGATGTGGAGTATCCTAAAAAGATACCTTCATCAGACTTGGCATCAAATTTTCTAAGATTATCTTTTTCATAATTTAAAATAAAACATTTGCAACCAAAAACTTGAAAATACTTTAAAGTTGGTTTTTTTTTTTCCAAAGTTCGTAAAGAGTTTTCTTCAAAATAAGGCGGATTAAAACTTGATTCAAAATATAACATGTAGTATTAATAGCTTCAGTCCAAAAATATCTTGGCAAATCATTTTCACAAAGCATAGTGCATGCCATTTCTTTCAAAGTACAATTTTTTCTTTCTACAACCCCATTCTACTGAGGTATCCTAGGGGCAGAAAAGTTGTGTTCTATTCCTTTTTCATTACAAAATTTTCAAAATCTTGGTTTTCAAATTCAGTTCCATGATCACTGCGGATGCAAATAACTGAAACATCTTTTTCATTTGAGACATTTCAATAAAACTTTATAAAAGCATAAAATAATTCAACTTTATGTGCTAGAAAGAAAATCCATGTAAATCTCAAAAAATCATCCACTATGACTAATCCATATCTCTTGCCTCCTAGACTTGATGTTCTAGTTGATCCAAAGAGATCCATATAAAGTAGTTCTAGTGGTCTACTAGTAGTTACAAAACTTTTTGGTTTGAAAGAAGTTTTAACTTGTTTACCAAATTGACATGCTTGGCAAATTCTGTCTTTTTCAAAACAAAGTTCAGGTAAATCTCTAACTAAATTATTTTTGCAAAGATTTGAAAGAAGATACATACTAGCATGCCCTAATCTTCTATGCCAAACCAACTAGTCTCATCCTTAGTAGAATTCATTGCAACAAGGCATTCTCCATTAGGCAAAGATAGATTATCCAAATCAACCAAATAAACATTTTCATGACTTTTTCCAATGAATTATACTCCATTTATATCCGGACTAGCAATTATGCAATAAGATGATTTAAAAATGACTTGAAAAGCTTTATCACAAAATTAACTAATGCTTAAAAGATTATGTTTTAAACCATCAACTAGAAGTACATTGCTAATATAATTAGAAGGAGTTATGTGAACCTTACCGATACCAATGATTTTTCCTTTACCATTATCCCCGAAGGTCACACTCCCTCCATTCAAAGCTTCAAGAGAAGTGAATTGCTTCACATCTCCCATCATGTGCCTCGAGCAACCACTATCAAGATACCAAAGTCTTTTGTTCTCTTTGGTTGCATGACACACCTGCAATAAAATTAATCTTTGTTTTTAGGTACCCAAGCCAACTTGGGTCCTTTTGGGTTAGTATTCAAAATGGTTCCTTTTGGAACCCACACTTTACCAAAAAAATTAATTTTCCTTAAATTGCATTGAAAGGATTTATGTCCTATCTTTTTACAAGTAAAATAGGTTATGCTAGAAGATGCAGGTATAAAAAAGTTTTTGAAATACTTTTGTTACTTTTGTGGTCTAAAAACTAAACCTACTTTATTGAAAACAATTCTTTGACTATTTAAAAGTAGGTTTAATTTTTCTGAGCTATAAGTAAATTTTTCAACAAAAGGCTTTATCTTTTCAAGTTCATTTTTGTACTTAGCATTTTCCAATTCTAAATCTTTATTTTTCTTTAAGAGATCACCATTTGAAATAATATTCTTAGATCTTTTCAAAACTTCATTTTTCATTGACAAAGCATTATTTTTCTTTTCTAAAACATCCAATTTAGATTTCAAACCATTAACTTCATTTAGCAAAGAATTATTTTCAAGAGAAAAACTATTTGCATGCTTTTTCAATTTTTTATTTTCACTCAAAATCAGTTTATAATCCTGCATGAGTTCATCAAAAGCATTTCTAAGCTCATCAAATATAAAATCAATTTTGGTATCGAAATTTACCTCATCATGGTCTTGATGTACCATTAAGCAGAGATTTGCAACTTCGGTTTGCTCTTCTTCAGAACTGGAATCTTCATTGTCACTTCAGGTGGCCATCTTTTTTTTCTTTCTTAATTTCTTCCTAGACTTCTTAAGGAGAGGGCAATCAAATTTATAGTGTCCCGGCTTCTTGCACTTGAAGCATGTAGGTATTTCTTTCTCCTTTTCCTTCTCTTTTTCTTTCTCTTTCTCTTTTCTTTTTTCCTTTGATTGATATTTCTTTTTGTAAGGAAACTTCCTCCTCTTCATGAATCTTCTGAATTTTCTTGCAAGGAGGGCTTCTTTACCTTCATCTTCTTCTTCTTCTTCGGACTCATCAATTGAGGATTCTTCTTGTATGTTTGATTTGAAAGCAATCCCCTTCTTCTTTTTATCAATGTCCATTGATTTTTGTTTCAAATTCAGCTCATAAGTCATGAGCAATCCAATCAGCTACTCTAGAGATAATTTGTCAACATCCTTAGCTTCGTGAATTGCGATCACCTTCGGATCCCACGATGTTGGAAGTGACCTGAGGATTTTGTTCACAAGATCAGCATTAGACATTACCTTTCCAAGACTTCTCATTCCATTTATAATATTTGTGAATCTTGTATACATATCAGTGATAGATTCATTAGGTTCCATTTGGAAGATCTCATATGTGTGCACTAGCATGTTCACTTTAGTATTTTTCATTTGATCGGTACTCTCATGGGTAATTTCAAGTATGTCCCATATTTCTTAAGCAGAGGTGCATATAGATATCCTATTGAATTCACTAGGATCTAATGCACAATAGAGGAGATTCATTGCCTTGGCATTGATCTCGGATTGCTTAATATCATTTTCATCCCAATCCTCTTCGAGCTTTGGAATGGAAACAATAGAATGCATATAAATTCTCATCCTAGTTTTTCAATATGTATAATTTGATCCGTTAAAAAATGAAGGTCTATTTGAGGCTTGACCCTCAACTATGCTAGTATCAATTGGGACTGCCATAGATCTTTACTCAAGGCGGTAAAGCCTATACACTTAGAACAGGGCTCTAATACCACTTGTTGCCTAGTAAGCAACCCAAAAGGGGGGTGAATTGGGTCTCTAAAAAGTTATTTACTTAATGCAATGCAATGCTAAGCAATCCAATCCAACAATTAAATGAGCAAGATACTATGAATTCAAATGTAATGCTCTTAAATTAAAAGTATAGCGAAAATAAAGAGCAATAAAAGAATAGCAAGTAAAGAGATCAATCAACCACAAAGATCAAGAAATATAGTGGTTCGGTGCTATCCAATGCACCTACATCCACTTTCCAAGATCCTCTTGAGAATTTACTATAATCACATCGATTACAATTGATTAGTTTTGCGGGCTCACTAATCAAAAATCCAACTTATTTTTACAAGGCCAACAAGTCAAAACCTCACTTGGTTTTACAGGCTAACCAAGAACCTAAATGGTTTTATGGGCTAACCACCAACCTCCCTTGGTTTTCTAGGATAACCAAGAATCTAAGTGGTTTTGCGGGCCAACCACCAACCTTATTGATTTTCAAAGGCTCACCAATAACCTCCCTTGGTTTTATAATAGGCCAACCAAGAACTCTTACAACAAATAAAGATTTGAAGTAATGATACAAAATAAGCTTTCTAAATAAAAGTGAGTATCTCTTTGAAGCTCGATGTAGAAGTGCTTTTAACTTGTTGAAGCCTCTTGAATGCTCAAGAATGGATGATCTTCAATGCTCTGGAAGGCTCTTGAATGCTTGGAGGCTTGCTTTTGCTTGAGAGTGGTTGAATCTTCAATGAATAGGAGTTAAAGCTCTCTTTTCTTCTCTCTTGAATGCTCTTATCTCATTCCCATCAATAATATTCAATAGTTATCCTTTTGATTTGATTTGGAGCATATATATACTTTTCCAAGGCCTCAAGGCCTTAAATCTCGTTTCTAGCCGTTAAACTTGAAAAACTAGCCATTAGAGGGCAAAATGTTCGAGTTCTACATTTGAAAAACTAGCCGTTACTGTTCTAGAACTCCATGTGTCGACACTTCAGGCTGTGAGTTGATACTTCCTGTCGATACTTGAACTTCTTGAGTCAGCACCTAGTTCAAATATCTTCAATCTAATCTTTTGAAAATCTTAGATGTGTTGACACTTCCGCGAGTGAGTCGATACTTTGAGTCGACACTTAGCTTCCATGTGTCGGCACTTCAGTAGTTCTTCATTTTCAGCAAGTTCTATGGCTTAAAAATCTTAGGTGATGAGCTGATCCATGTGTCGACACTTTGAGTCAATACTTTAGGTCGATGTGTTGACACTTCAGTCGTGCCATCTGAAATATTCTTGTATACTAGCCTAAGTTGACACTTCACTTTCATGTGTCGACACTTGATGTCATGTGTCGACACTTTAAGTCGACACCTCATTGAAATCTTCACAGAAAAATCTGAACTTGTGCTGAAACACATTTCTCTTAACTCAATTATCCATTTAAGCAATTATTGATTGTCCAAGTCCTCTTTAAGTAGTTCTTTTCATCCAAACTTGGTTTCTCCAATCAAACAAACTTCTTCAAATTTGTGAGCACCTTTTTCAATAAAAACATACTTCAAGGAAACCATTAGTACTCAACTTATACTTAATCATTTTGCTTATCATCAAAATCAACAACGGAGTCAACAGGTACCTAAAGCAAAAACCTGATCTTTTTTGTAGGTGTGTCTTGCAACTAAGGAGAAAAGAAGAATGTGGTATCTTGATAGTGGTTGCTCAAGACACATGATGGGAGATGTGAAGCAATTCACCTCTCTTGAAGCTTTAAATAGAGGGAATGTGACTTTTGAAGATAATGGAAAAGAAAAAATCATCAGTGTTGGTAAAGTTCACATTTCTCCATCTACTTTTATTGATAATGTATTATTAGTAGAAGGTTTAAAACATAATTTACTAAGTACTAGTCAATTTTGTGATAAAGGTTTTAAAGTTATTTTTGAATCATCTCTTTGCATGGTGTCTAGTCGTAGTGATGATGGGCTGAAATTCATTGGAAATAGGCATGGCAGCATCTATCTAGTTGATCTTGATAATCTTCCTATACAAGATGGTGAATGCCTAGTTGCAATGGATGCCAAAATCAATGAGACTAGCTGGTTATGGTATCGTAGATTAGGACATGCAAACATGCATTTACTTTTTAAATTATATAAAAAAGATTTAGTTAAAGATTTGTCGAAACTTAAATTTGAAAAAGATAAGATATGTGATGTATGTCAATTTGATAAATAAACAAGAACTTCTTTTAAATCTAAAGAAATTGTTTCAACTACTAAGCCACTAGAACTACTCCATATGGATCCTTTTGGGCCAACTAGGACTACAAGCCTAGGAGGCAAGAGATATGGTTTAGTTATAGTTGATGATTTCTCATATTTTACTTGGGTTTTATTTTTAGCTTATAAAGATGAATCTTTTTCTGCTTTCATAAAATTTTATAGAAAGGTTTTAAATGAAAAAGGTACTTCTATTATTTGTATTCGTAGTGATTATAGAATCAAATTTGAAAATCAAGATTTTAAAGATTTTTGCAATGAAAAAGGCATTGAACATAATTTTTCTGCACCTAGAACACCTCAACAAAATGGGGTAGTAGAAAGAAAAAATATAACTTTAGAAGAAATGGCATGCACTATGCTTTGCAAAAATGACCTCCCAAGGTATTTTTGGATTGAAGCAGTCAACACTACTTGTTATATTTTAAATCGAGTTTTAATCTGATCAATTTTAAAGAAAACATTCTATGAACTTTGAAAAGAAAGAAAACCTACTTTAAAGTATTTTTGTGTATTTGGTTTCCAGTGTTTCATATTAAACAATGGCAAGAATAATTTAAGCAAATTTGATATCAAGTCAGATGAAGGTATCTTCTTAGGATACTCCATATCTAGCCAGGCATATAGGGTTTTCAATAAAAGAATACTTGTAGTTGAAGAATCTATGCATGTTGTATTTGAAGAGTCTACTAATAAGTCCTCTAAAAAAGAGGATACTTCTGATGTTATGGCAAGTATTCAAGGACTTGAAAAGTTGACTTTGAATGATTATCCTTCCAAAGAAAATGAGGAAGAGCAAAACAAGAAGAATGAAGAAGAAGTCACAAGGCCTTCACCAAAGCACAAGGACCTACCTAAAGAATGGAGGTATGCTCATGGACATCCTAAAGAACTAATCTTAGGTGATCTATCAAAAGGGATAAGAACTAGATCTTCTCTCAGAAATGAATGTGATTATCTTACTTTTGTATCTCAAATAGAATCCAAAAATATAGAAGAAGCTAAAAAAATCCAAATTAGATGATTGCTATGCAAGAAGAATTAAATCAATTTGAAAGAAATAATGTTTGGATACTAATAGAAAGACCATCCAATAATAGGCACTAAATGGGTGTATAGAAATAAGTTAGATGAAAATAGAATTATAACTAGGAATAAGGCAAGACTGATAGCTAAGGATTACAATCAAGAAAAAGAAATTGATTTTAATGAAACCTTTGCTCCAGTAGCTAGAATTGAAGCTATTAAATTACTTCTAGCATTTGCATGTTTCGTGGATTTCAAATTATTTTAAATGAATGTTAAAAGTATATTTTTAAATGGATATATAGATGAAGTAAATATCGAACAACCACCTAATTTTGAAAATCATGCACATCCTAATCATGTTTTCAAATAGCATAAAGCTCTTTATGGTTTAAAATAGGCTCCTCGTGCATTGCATGAAAGGTTAAGTAAATTTCTGATTGGTAATGGTTTTACTAGGGGTCATGTAGATACTACCTTGTTTTTAAAGAAAAAGGCTGATGATCTCTTAGTAATACAAATCTATATTGATGATATTATCTTTGGTGCCACTAATGAAACTCTTTGTCAAGAATTTGTTAAGCTTATAAAGGGTGAGTTTGAGATGAGCATAATGGGAGAGTTAAGCTACTTCCTTGGACTTCAAATCAAACAAACCAATGAAGGGATCTTCATCAACCATGCTAAATATACAAAGGAGATTCTTAAAATGTTTAGGATGGAGAAGACTAAACCTATAGGCACACCTATGAGCCCTTCATGTAAGCTTGACAAAGATGAATCTGGTAAGAGTATTGATCAAAAATTTTAAAGAGGCATCATTGGTTCTTTATTGTACTTAACTACAAGTAGGCCAGATATCATGTTTAGTGTATGCATGTGTGCAAGATATCAATCTAAACTTAAAGAATCACATTTATTGGCTATTAAACACATACTCATATATTTATCTGTCATTGTTGATATTGGATTATGGTATTCTAAGGACTCTGCAATAAATTTGATTGCATATTCTGATGTAGACTTTGCTGGTTATAAATTAAATAGAAAAAGTATATATGAAACCTGTCAATTTCCTGGAGTAAATTTAATCTCCTAGTTTAGCAAAAATAAAATTCAGTTGCACTGTTTATAGCTGAGGCTGAGTATATTGCTGTTGGAAGTTGTTGTACTCAAATCTTATGGATTAAACAATAACTCAAACATTTTGGCATCAAATTAACTAAGACACCTATTAGATATGATAACACAAGTGTAATAAACTTAACTAAAAATCCTACGCAACACTTAAAATGTAAACACAAAAATTAGATATCACTTCATTAGAGATCATGTTCAAAATAATGATGTTTTGCTTGAATTTATTTGTATTGAAAAATAACTAGCTAATATTCTGACCAAACCTCTTAATGAAGATAGGTTCTGTATGATTAGAAGAGAAGTAGGGGTCATTGATCCTTTTAATTAGATCTTGAACATTACTTATGACCTTTAGAATTTTCTTTGAGAATTTCTTGACCTAATGTCCTAGAAAATCATGATCAATCATTACTGGCTATTGAAATTAATTTTCTTGATCTTATCTATGATTTTTTTTCTATTTTTCTCTATTTTTCTTAAAGTGTTGACACTTGAAAGTGTCGACACCTTGAAGTGTTGACACTTGGCCTAGCTCGTGAGTCGTCCTTGATCGATGAAAATGGTAATCAAATAGGGCAAATGATCTCATTTTTCTTCCATTCTCTCTGAGGTGACACCTCTTCTCCTTAAGCCCTAACCTCCGTTAGTTCTTGTTTAGGGTTCTAACATTTCTATTTTGAGTTTTGAGCCCATTTTTCCCTTGAATTTCCTTGATCCTCATGGTTTGATCATGATTTGTGCTTGTTTCCCTCTCCATCTTGGTATTTCTCTGTTCACTGGACAATGGGGCCCAGGAAGCAGCTAGTGAGGAGACCACGATCAGTTTCTCGAGGTGTGGAGCACTTCACCAAGGCTAGACATGACTCTCCTTAGCAGACAGATGCACCACAACATGACACTCTAGCTCGACCACCACCAGTCCCAAGTTCAGACCACATGGCCTCCAAGGCCATTGTAGGGGGATTTTAGGTAGACTTTGATTTCGTTAACTAGCAGCACTTCAAGATTGGAGACTGGTTGAGAGATGCTAGTTTGGTTCAGTTTTGTACCCTCCATGAGGGATTTTATCCTACCCTAATGAGAGAGTTCTAGGGACCTTGGCCAAGGATAGTGATGGGTGGATCGGAGAGATTAGAGGCATCTCTATCTCGCTATCAGCAGAGATTCTAAGCCACATCTGGGAGATACCCATGAGGGGAACTATTGTAGATTCTCTTGGAGACTGGATAAGTGGTTTCATATGCATTCTAGAGAGAGATGACCTGGGTGAGGGAGCCACTATTATTGCATCGCAGTTATCAGCAGAGATGAGGTTTCTTCATCATATTGTAGCCCAGATCCTACTGCTGAAGACTAGGTATTTTGACTTTATTACAGAGAGAGAGCTTTTGGTTATGGTGGCACTCATTCGAAGGATGCCCGTTTGCTTGCCTGTACTTATGGTTCATTAGATGACAGAGGCTGCGATGAGCAAGCGACTCTGCTTGCCTTATGGCATGGGTCTCACCAGACTATTTAGAGCCTATGTAGTTGATGTCGTGAAGAGCCTTATACAGAGCTTCTGCATACCGACACTTATGATGAGATGTCTCTACATCGGATGGGTTATTAAAGAAATCAAGGTCATTAGAGGTGCAGAGTTGCTAGATAGGCGTCTGACACTGACTCAGATGATAAGGAGGATGCTTCTACGGAGGAGGAGACATAGAGAGATAAGGCAGGGCCGTATGAGCCACCTAGAGATTCTGAGATGCAGCCCGAGCCCTCTATTTCAGCACATACTAAGGTGCCACCTCCAGCAGACATTACTGAGGACAGGATCACTCGCCTAGAGACTCAGATGCATACATGAGACAGGAAGTTGATCAGATTCATGTGGAGATGAGGACTGGATTTGATGAGATGAGAGAGGAGTTTGCTACAGTGATGGCTGCTCTATAGAGATTGACTTCTAGCAGACCATCTTCCCCTCCACCATCGCCAGATTCTTCACCTACTCTACCAGCACCACCAGCTCCACTAGCATATGATACTGATATAGGAGATGATCAGGGTTTTCCATTAGTAGACTTTGATGTTGATGACTTTATAGTGGAGCCCGAGCCTGAGATGAGAGCTGATCAGGTCATGGATTCGATGGAGTCTGCTACAGCTAATGTCATGTTGTCTTCTAAGGATATTTCCATTCCTTTGAGTCCAGCTCTTTAGACCCCTATCCTACATAGTACTCCTATTATATCTGATCCTTCTGACCCTGATGTATCCAGACCTATTGTATCTACTAATCCATCTGATACTTTTAGTGACTTACCTACTCCATCAATTACTATTCCCCCTACTTCTTCTGATAGGACACCAATAATACATTCTATATCTTTACCTAGTTTTTCTTTATCCAGGGAGTTATGTTTATACACTTATAGATTAAAAATTCTTTCCACTAGTCCTATCTTTGATCATATACCTATTGATCCTGTCTCCCTTTCTGACCCTATTCCTGACATTGCTTTCCCTCCAGCACGAGCCAGAGAGAGAACATGAGCCAGAGGTAGAGGCAGATCCAGTGAAGACACTCCTAGAGTCGTCTAGACATGACTCGTTGATCTTCGGCCCATATGGCCTCAACCTCGACCTTCTAGGATTACCGGACCTATTTTATTAGAGATTGGGTCTTCCTTTGATGAGAATAGTGCCCACTAGGATTGGTCAAGATATCAGTTAGATGTATGATGTGTATCAAATTTTGTATGTTGTTTGTAACAGTGTTTCAGTTTCTGTATCAAATTTTGTATCAGCGTATCAAATTATAGATGTTGTTTGTATACATCTCTCTAGTATCACAAAATGTTTGGAAATATATATATATATATATATATATATATATATATATATATATATATATATATATATATATATATCATGTTTTCAGCATTATTCACTTATGTGTTCATTGATGCGGGATGACTCTAAGATTGCTAAATATCCAGGAAAATCAGTAAACTAATTTTTTTTATGATTTTATAATTTATGTTTGTAGGCTAAATTTTCAAATAAAAACAAGAACTAGCATAAGAGTAGCAATGCATAGAATCATTATGATCACAAAGCACTCATGCAAGATAATAAGTAGCCAAGACCCGAGAGTTGAGAAACTCCCGGTTTAGGATAGCTTATCTTCATCAAAATAGATATCAAGAGAAAGGAAGGGTTCTTATCAGTCATAGATTGAATCTTTGTAATAGAACAGATCAATCACACTCTGATTGGAACCTAGATGATGAAGCCTCGGTTCTCTTGAATCTGATGGCCGATCTGGGTGGTCCTGAAAGCAAAGAAGGCCTCCTCTAGGGAGGTGAAGCACCTCGGGGATCCTGCAAGCATCAGGGTCAATCAAAATAGCAAATAGAAAAAAGGAAAAGAACTAGGGTTTTGAAGGAATCAGGATTACGGTTAGGAGATGGCAACCGGGAAGGAAGAAGCTCCTTGTCTTGGACGGTGGCTTGGGCTTCCCTTTCTTGGGCGTGGTTGGTCTCCAAGGATGCAAAAAGATGCTAGGGAAGCAGGGATTCAGCTAGGACACACAAGGAGAGCACTCAAAGTAAGGAACCAAAACAAAAACACCAACACAAGGCAATGACTCAAAATTTCAGCAAGTTGTATTCATAAGAAAGAGATGATTACAAGAGGGGGAGGGGTGGGGTATTTATAGAGTTCCCATGCCCTCTCTAACTAGGGTTACACTTTGGTTTACAAGCCTTCTCCTAGTTAGATTACATGTCCTTTCCTAGCTAGGTTAGAATTACAAAGCTTAAAAGAACTAGGAATCCTAACTAGGTTAGACTAGTCTTCTCCTTCTCACTTAAGGACATCTCCCTTTGAGCTTTGACTTGGTCAACCCTTCAAGGATGCCTAGGAGGGCGTGTTGGGCTTCTAGGGGCAGTAAGGGGCCAGTCCAAAGGGGCTTGGGCACATGTGCTTGGGCCTCTGGAAGCTGGGGTGGCCTGGTAGCCTGGTAGTAGGAATATTTCATGGAATCTTGCTTCTTAAGGGCTTGGGCTTGGCATTTGGGCTTGATTTCTTTGGGCTAGGATGTAGGTGGACCTTTGGAATCATGGATGCCCTGGTCTGGGAATTTACTCTGGCATTTGGAAGGGAATCTGGGCATCTGGAGGGCATCTGAAAGGAATCAAGGTCTTCAGAAGGCATCTTGGATCCTGTGGTGTTACACAAAATCCAATAATCTGATATAGTGGCCTCTGGCTCCTGGATGAGGCCTGGTGGAACTCCAAAATAGTGTAACCTCCTCTCTAGTACAAAAAGTGGACTCATACTAGACTCGTGTTGATGTACAGGACTGGGTTGAGGGTTGAGACAAATCAACTAACCTTAACTTATTACAGGCTCAATCCTAGTTGATTACAAAACTTTGAGACATAACTAAGTAAACCAAATAGGGCCCATTAATCTGTGTCTGGTCCTGGTGCCCCCACCAATTCTTCCGGGACGTGAGGAACTTGACCCCGTCGAGTGTGGGATAACTTGGCCTTTATAGTGCTCGAGTAGGTCTGGGTTGAGGCACTGCAAATCCTCACGGGTGATCCATGAGTCCTCAGATCTTGGCTAACCTTGCCACCAGACCAAATACTGTTGATAGTCTCTATCCTGGGTATTGATAGCTTGATCATCCAGAGCTCTTTTAATCTTTTTCTCACTAAAAGGCCAAATTGTATGTGGTCGCTCTGGGGTGGGTTCACTTACAAAGAAAGGGAGTGGCTCAAGGGGCTCGCTAGGTATCACTGCTGGCTCCCTAGACTCTATAAGATCTGAGATGATGAAGGTGGAGCTAATACCTAAATCAGGTAATATTTCAGGCACATAGGCATTGGGTCCATTACTCTTCATTATTTTGGATGGGCCAGCTTCGCGAGCAGAAAATTCCTTTGCAATCACAAAATTCTCTGCAGAAAATTTTTTATCTTTTCTTTGGTAATTAGCCAAGTTGTTATTTAGTTCATTACTTAGGTTCAGCTTTTGACTAATTTTCATATGCATATGCTGTACAGAGGTAAGTGCAGGTGCAGATGATTCAAGGTTGTGAATTTATTGGACTCAAAACTAATACCTAAAAGACTCGACTAGACCTTCCTATCAAAGAAAATTTTATTGAACTCTATGGGAAAAAACCTAACAGACTATAGACTTCTACATTTGACCCTAGCATGGCATGCACATGAAAATTTACTATGGACTCCTAGCAAATGCCGTAGGATTTTCTAGAAGTAAAATGCAAACATGACATGCTCAATGAATGAATGTAATATGCAAACTCCTATAAAATATAACCTAATAGTAAAAGCCATAGAAGAAGTTTCAGGAAAGGGTAGAAAATAAAAGGTGGGTTTAGGGTTAGTCTGGCAGGATGAGAAATAAGGAGATGGTTCAGGGTTAATCAGAAAGAGTAGAATACTAGAAGGGGTTTCAGGGATGAGTCCTAGACCAATGAGATTGACCTTATGGGTTTGAGGTAGTCCTACAGGGTTTATAGTATGGAAGAGTGGGTCACTAATCTCAGGGAAGAGATCATTAATGGGAACTACAGGATGGGATTCTTCCTGAGGGTACTGATAAGCCAAATCCTTAATAAAGTCATCGGGTTCAAGAAATTTAGGATTGGGCTTTATACTTGGGATTTCGTCTAGTGGCTCCTCAGGTAAAACTCTAACAACAGTATCAGGGTTCTCTTCCTCTAACTGCTTTTCCATTACAGGTTCAGCTTGGGTGTGGTCAGGTTCCACTAATGTTGGGTAGTCTTCTATGTGGATATGGTTAGGGTTAACTGATTCTAGGATAGCTTCTACCTAGGTACCTACTGGGTCAACTAATTCTAGGTCTTCTATAGGGTACTCTTCTAGATCTTCAATAGACTCATTATCTTCATACTCCTCTACCAGACTTGGGTCAGCCTCGTATATTTCTTTTTCTAAGTCATCTTGGTGAACCAATGGGGTGGTAAGAGGGGTTTGGCTAATGAAAAATTGACTAAAGTTTGGGGTAACAAGGGTGGGTAAACTAAGGGTTATGGGTTCATAGGTTATGGGTCTAAAAGATATGGGTTTAAATCTAGGGTATCAATCCTATAGGGTTCAACTCTGTGGGTTTTGCCTAGGATTTCTAATTGGTCTCCTACTTGGTCAAAACTATGAATTGCTTGATTACTTGATTGGATCATTTGGTCAAGCTTAATATCGGATTGGTCAAACCTAATGCTTATCTGGGCTAATTATTTTGGGTCTAGGCTAACTGATTTTGGGTTTGGATGTTGGACTGGTTTATTTGGGCAATTAATTGGGTAACCATCTATTCATTCATGGCTTTTATAAAAGCCTCAAAATTGGGATCCATGGTTGGGTTTAGTTGGGGTTTAGACTTTTGATATTGGGTTCCTAGTCTAGTGGTCATACAATCACTCAAACAATCAAGATAAAATGATGGAGCCTAGCATGCAAAAGAAAGGTTAGTAAAATCTAGGGTTTGCTAGACCTAGAGTCAAAACTGAATGGGTCAGCTCAACTTACACCTAACCCAGTAGCTAATCCTTCCACTGGCCAGGTAGGGGGTGGGAGTGTGGGAGGCCCCCTGCTTTCGCAGGGACCTAATTAAAAACTACAACACTACTTAGGTCATTTGACTCTGTATTGCCATCCTTAGACACCAGCTTTCAGTAATAGCTAAAGGATTAAATGCACTAGTTAGCCCATACAATTCTGACCTAACCTGTTGATGTCTCCTAGCCCTCTAGGATAAATTAGGTCTAATTGATTTTAATTAGGCTTGGGTTAGTATGATGATGGTTGTTTTGAGCCCAGGACAAGTGATGAAATCCTGTCCTGATCTGAGATATTGAGTTGCCCTTAAGATTAGGTTAAAGATGATGGCAATCGATGGTCCTGATGCAATTTAAAACAATCAAAAAAATAAAAATATTTTATGTATATTTTATGAAATGACAAATTAGGTTTAATTTGATTAGGTTAGCAATCAAATTAGGCTTGGGATTGGGGTGTGTGGAAGTTGATTAGGTTTGAGTTAGTCAAGTGAAAAATCAGCAGAAATCAAAGAATTAGGGTTGATTAGGTTTGAGTTAGTCAAGTGCAAAATCAGCAGAAATCAAAGAATTAGGGTTTCAATTGATGCAGAATTTGACATAGATCCTGATGCAGTAAAAAATCAAAAAAATTCTATAACAGAGGATGGAAGGTGATGATGATACCTACCAAAAATTATATGATGATGAAAATCTTAGGGTGTTTTGACTGCTGCGAAAAATATCAGGATTCTGTTAAGGTTTCTAATATGCCAAATTATAATGATTTAGATTTTTTGTAAAATTAATTAATTTTTTTTTTAAAACATAAGACAAGATAGAGAACAATTCATGCAAATTTTACAAAAAAAATGAAATTTTTAGATGTCAAAATTAGATGAAGAACAAACACCTAATGTAGTGGATAGAATGCAGAAATTAGGGTTTGTGAATGCAAAGCAGATAAAAACTATCCTAAACCCACTCTGATACCAAACTAATGCAGGATGGCTCTAAGATTGCTAAACATGCAGGGAAAATAGTAAACTATATTTGTTTGTGATTTTATAATTTATGTTTGTAGGCTAAATTTTCAAATAAAATATAAGAACTAGCATAGGAGTAGCAATGCATAGAATCATCATGATCACAAAGAACTCATGCAAGATAATGAGTAGCCAGGACCCGAGAGTTGAGAAACTCCCAGTTTAGGATAGCTTATCTTCATCAAAACTGATATCAAGAAAAAGGAAGGGTTCTTACCAGTCAGAGATTGAAATTTTGCAGTAAAAGGGATCACTCACACTCTGATTGGAGCCTAGATGATGAAGCCTCGGTTCCCTTAAATCTGATGGCTGATCTGGGCGGTCCTGAAAGCAAAGAAGGCCTCCTATGGGGAGGTGAAGCACCTCGAAGATCCTACAAGTGTCAGGGTTAACCAAAATAGCAAATAAAAAAAAGAAAAGGAACTAGGGTTTTGAAGGAATCGGGATTAGGGTTAGGAGATGGTAGCCGGGAAGGAAGAAGCTCCTTGTCTTGGATGACAGCTTGGGCTTCCCTTGCTTGGGCATGGTTGGTCTCCAAGGATGCTAAAGGATGCTAGGGCAGTAGGGATTCAACTAGGACACACAAGAAGAGCACTCAAAGTAAGGAACCAAAACAAAAACACCAAAACAAGGCAATGACTCAAAATTTCAGCAAGTTGTATTCATAAGAAAGAGATGATTACAAGAGGAGGAGGGGTGGGGTTTTTATAGAGTTCCCATGCCCTCTCTAACTAGGGTTACACTTAGGTTTACAAGCCTTCTCCTAGTTAGATTACATGTCCTTTCCTTGCTAGGTTAGAATTACAAAGCTTAAAAGAACTAGGAATCCTAACTAGGTTAGACTAGTCTTCTCCTTCCCACTTAAGGACATCTCCCTTTGAGCTTTGACTTGGTCAACCCTTCAAGGATGTGTAGGAGGGCATTTTGGGCTTCTAGGGGCAGCAAGGGGCCGGCCCAAAAGGGCTTGGGCACATGGGCTTGGCCTCTGGAAGCTGGGGTGGCCTGATAGTCTGGTAGCAGGAATATTCCATGGAATCTTGCTTCTTAAGGGCTTGGGCTTGGCTCCTAGGCTTCATTTCATTGGGCTAGGATGCAGGTGGACCTCTAGAATCATGGATGCCCTGGTCTGGAAATTTACTCTAGCATCTGGAGGGCATCTGGAAGGAATCAGGGTCTCCGGAAGGCTTCTTGGATCCTGTGGTGTCACACAAAATCCAATAATCTAATGTAGTGGCCTCTGACTCCTTGATGAGGCCTGGTGGAACTCTGAAATTATGTAACCTCCTCTCTAGTACAAAAAGTGGACTAATACTAGACTCGTACTGATGTACAAGACTCAATGTACTGGACTGGGTTGAGGGTTGAGACAAATTAACTAACCTCAACTTATTACAGGACTCAATCCTAATTGATTATAAAACTTTGACACATAACTAAGTAAACCGAATAGGGCCCAGTAATCTGTGTCTGATCCTGGTGCCCCCATCATTCATGCTTTACTTTCAATGCTTTTGATACCCTTCTTATTATTCTTTACACCTTATCCTTACATTAAGGAGGAGCTTTGGTACTTCTTTTTCCACCTTGCACTACTCTTCACCTTTTTTCTATGATGACAAAAAGGGGGAGAATGGTATTTATGGTAAACATAGGGGAAGAACAAATGGTATAAGTAAAAAGAAAGGGGGAGAGAAGAAAGCAAATAGTAATAAACAAGAAGGAAGTATAAGTAAGAGGAGGAAGTATTAAAGAGAGAGATTTCTAAATTTTTTTGAATTTTTTTTAAAATGCTAATACATGTAAGCCATTTTTGAAAAGTTTAAAACATGTCTTCAGATCATATGCTGAGGGGAAGCTCTGTTTTCATGCCTTGATACTTTCTATGTTTAGCTTTGATACTCTCTTTTATATGTTCTGATACTCTCTATCTTTATATTATATTATTTTTTTGATACTCTAAAGATTTTGCTTTAACACTCACATTACGTTTCAAACATTTTTGTTTTTTCTTTGATACTCATTCTTCCAAATCTATCTTAGCTTTGATACACTTTTTAACCATCTTATATATGCATATGCTATGATACATTCTAATATATATATATAGCTCTGATACATCTTTTAGACATCTTATATAAGCATATGCTTTGACACATTAAAATTATATGAATTGAACTCATTTTTATAGCTCTAATACATTATAGCTACATGTGATGCAGGACAAAAGCTCTGATACCAAGAATGATGCAGAGCAAAAAAGATGATGCGATGCGGAAGTAAATTAAAATTAATGTATTTTTTTTTTTTATTTATTTTCAGAAGTCGGCTTTGACTCAAAGGAAAGATAAACTAATGTTGAAAGAAACTAAGAAATGACAGAAAGCACAATTAAAAGGAATGGATTATCAGAGTAACTCAGAAGTAGGATCGCTGGGGATTGAGAAACCCCCAGACCTAGGGTTTACTCCTCTTTCAAGAAACAGAAGAAGAGAGAAGAGAAGGTTTTATACCTGACTGTGATATCTCTCGTTGCTTCAATTGAAGGACACTCTCGAGCAGATTGTAGGATCCTTGGAGATGGGGTATCTTTGCAATGGATCCTCGGATTGTAGTCCTATGGCAAAGTTGGCCTTCTTCTCAAACTCAGGATCTGGAAGAAGAAGAACAAAAAAAAAAGAACCAGAAACTCAAAGAAAGACACTAACCTAAGGACTTAATGAAGATTGTTGGATGTAGAAGTTCCGGAGATCTTGATACTGATCTGACTCTTCTTTGAACTTGCTCTGTAGTTGAAACAGTTGATCTGAACCTGGATGCTGGTGGCCGGCCTCTATATGGAAGAGAGGAGCCGTGGGATGTAGATGGAAAATTAGGGATTGGTGGTGGTGGAGTAGAGATGGGTGGACTAAGCTAGAGTTTTGGGGTTGGAGATCTCACACCTCCTCAAGGTTCCTAGGGAACCCGGATTTACTCCCTCACAGAGCTCAACACTTGAATACAAGTGCGGAAGAGAGAAACACAAAGTTGCTCACAAAGAAATTGATTTCATTCATCATTTTAAATTCAAGAGTTACATAGAGTTGAATATATAGACATAACAAAGAAATAAAATTTTATACATTTCCCATGTGGGACTAATAGGACTAACCCACACTTTAGACATCAAATTCTCTTCCCAAGACTCCTTCCATGAGTGGGCAGCCCAAAAACTCCAAGAAAACTTGAAAATCAGCTCCAAATGGCAGGTTATGGGGGTGTCTCTTAGTATCTCTCCATGAATCAAGGATTTTCTCTTCATGGTTTGGCTCTTTTGGACACTTCCTAGTCTTGCTCCACAAGTTTAGGCTTCTTCCTTTCATGGCTTTGGCACTTTTGGAAACTTTTGGGTGCCTCCTTGATTTTCTCCCCAAGACATGCTCTCTTCCCTTTTATAACTTGGATTTTTATGGAACATTGTGGGGCACCTCCTTGATCCTCTCTTCAAGAAAAATTCTTGCCATCCTGGCTTGGGTTTATCTGGAAAGAAGTTGGCTCCTCCTTGGATTGAGGTATCTTGATGGATTTCTCCCCCAAGTGGTGCAAGAAAAAAAGAACCTACTTACTTGATGCATGGGGACCAAGGTACACTGGATGGAGATGTGGCAGGGAGTGTGGCACCCACTTGTAGCTGGAAAATGTGGTGCCCTATGGCAAAGGGAATGACACATACCTGGGCCTTGGACTTGGACTGAGTCAACATGACCTAACAAAAATTGAAATGACAAAATTACAGACTCAAAATTGAGTTGATCAGGTCAACCCTTATTACAAAATCAGAAAACCCTAATTCTTCAGGCAAAGTCAATCAGAGATCCAGATGGAGCCCTGAAGTCTTCTTCTGAGTCTGGTGCCCGCACCAATTCTCCCGGGGTGGGAGGAACTCGACCTTGTCGAGTAAGGCTCAAGTTGGCTCTAGTATCTCTCCAAGAGGTCTGGATCCAAATCTTGTAGTTCTTCTCGGGAGATCCAAGAGTCATCAGAGTCTGGCCTTCCTTGCCAGCGGACCAAGTATCTTTGGTATCCTCGATTACGAGTAGAGATAACCTGATCATCCAGGATCTTTTCAACCTGCTCTTTCCTCACAGGCCAGTTTGTTGGTGGACAAACAGGGTCGGGATCACTCTCAATAATAGGATTAGGTTCAAAAGGCTCACTAGGAATCACAGCTGGCTCCCTGTACTCTACTAGGTCTGTAATGTTGAAAGTAGAGCTATTGCCTAGTTCTGGAGGCAACTCGAGCACATAGGCATTGGATCCTACTCTCTTCACTACTCTAAATGGTCCACCTCCTCTAGCATGTAACTTTCTAACGGTTCCAGGAGAAAATCGCTCAGGCCTTAACCTAATCATTACATAGTCTCTCTCAACAAAAGTTTTGACTCGTCTTTAAAAATCAGCCAACTTCTTATAAGTTTCATTACTTAAAGTTATTTTGGCATGAATTTCTTTATACAAGTCCTTTACATGCTATGCAAGTGCATCAAGAGACTTGTATGTGTAGGCTAATAGTGAAATCAGATCAAGTGGTGTGTGAGGCTTGTATCCATGAACAATTTCAAAGGGACTCTAGCCTATAGACCTATTGATCGAAACATTGAATGCAATTTCAGCCCTGGATAAAATACAAATCCCAATTCCTGGTGCTCTCAATCAAACCAAAATCTGAGCCAAAGCCTAGTAAAGGGTCAAGAAAACTAAACTAGACTGACGATGCATTCCTAAAGAATGGACTTTATTACAAAGGAACCCTAGGTCTAAACCTAACAAACTAAGGCTCTCTAGGTTTGACCTTGGGTCGGAGGAGGGCATGCAGAGCATGAAAACTTATTATGGATGCCTAGTAGGTGCCATAAGGTCTTCCAGAAGTAGGTGGCAAACCTAATAGGTTCTGACACGTGGTTCACTCTAAAGACTTCGACAAAGTATACTTGGATGGTGTAAGAAGCATTGGAAGTCCTAGAGAAAGGGAGGAGATATGAGGTGGAGTCTCGAATTACCTGTTGACTAATGGTGGTGACCTGAATGGTGATCTATGAGTGTCAACTGGTCATCCTTACGAAAGGAAAAGTTTGCTACTCCCAGGAATTGATCAAGAGATGGTTCGGGAAGTAGCCTAGGACATGTGATCGCATTCCTAAAGAATGGACTTTATTACAAAGGAACCCTAGGTCTAAACCTAACAAACTAAGGCTCTCTAGGTTTGACCTTGGGTCGGAGGAGGGCATGCAGAGCATGAAAACTTATTATGGATGCCTAGTAGGTGCCATAAGGTCTTCCAGAAGTAGGTGGCAAACCTAATAGGTTCTGACACGTGGTTCACTCTAAAGACTTCGACAAAGTATACTTGGATGGTGTAAGAAGCATTGGAAGTCCTAGAGAAAGGGAGGAGATATGAGGTGGAGTCTCGAATTACCTGTTGACTAATGGTGGTGACCTGAATGGTGATCTATGAGTGTCAACTGGTCATCCTTACGAAAGGAAAAGTTTGCTACTCCCAGGAATTGATCAAGAGATGGTTCGGGAAGTAGCCTAGGACATGTGATTGCAACAGTTAAGGTTTGTTCTCTAAGCAAATAATGATCCACTTTCTCAAGAACTGGATTAGAGAATGATTCATGGAAGGGCCTATGGATGATGACCTCAAGACTTGAAATTTGACCTATGGGTGTGGAAAGGTATACTCTATAGAAGGGTAGGTCAGTCATGCGAAGGAAGGGGTCTGGGGCCATAAGGAGGACTTCTACAGGACTGGGTGAATCAATCCGCTCAAGACAAGAATGTTCAACCGAGATTACGGGAGAGACCTTAGTGGCTGGGCATGCGACAAGGTCCAATTGTAAGAGGCTTGATTCAGTCATCCTAAGGAGAGGATCTACCATAGGGTGGGCAAACATAAACAGTTCAGTGCAAAGATCTTCAATTGGTACTTGGGAAATGACTGTCATTAGAGGGTACGAACTGATAGCTCGGGCTAACACTATGAGTTCTTCCTGGGGGTATTTGACTAAAGGAACCTGGTTCTCACAAATCTCTAGAATTTCTGAACTAGGTCCTACCTCTTGGTTGCTTTTCAAGGTCTCCTCAGGTAAGGAACCAATAGTATCGATGTCACATTCTTCAAGTTCTTCCCCCTCATATTCATCAACTAGACTCAAGCCAGCATCATATACTTCCTTAATCCCATCTTCAATGGGTTTCAGGTTAGTGGTAATCGGGTCAACTGATTCTGGGCTTGTCATACCTAACCCTTCTTCCTCATTGGCATCCTTCTGGTCAAGAGGTGACACAAGTGGGAATTGACAAACAAAAGTCTGGTTCACTACGGGTGTCGGATCAACCGGAACTTGACTCAAGTTGGTAGAGGTTGGCTTTAAGTCCAAAGTACTTGATTGGTTATATCTTAAAGACCACTAATAGTCTTGGGCTTCTTGGTAGGCTTGGTCTAACTTATTGGTCTTTTCAAGGCATAGCTTCCTATAAATATCTGGGTGTAACCCAACCCTAAACCTCGATGTGATCTGAGCTTCGGTCTCAATGGTATTGCATTTCATGTCATACCACTGGAAGTCCTCGATATATTTAGACACAGGCCTATTACCTTGTCGCAATTGGTACCATTGGTCTAAAAGTCTTTTCTCATAGGATCTACCTAGGTACCTATCTCTCAACTTACTTCTCATATCTCTCCAAGTATATATTTCCTCTTTTCTTTGATAACACTCACGCTCAATAGCATACCAATGCAACCTAGCATGTTTGATCAACTTGGTTTTGGCCAACCTAACTTGTCCTAATTCCGATATGTTAGTGCACTCAAAATACCGATCCATTTGTTCTTCCCACTTAATATATGTCTCTTGTCTTCCATCAAAAGTGGGTGCATAAGGTTCGGTGTTCCTAACGGGTCACTTTTCTGAGTCAACCAAGTATGGATATAGGCTCCTAGGGTTATGCTCGGGATCACGGTATAAGGTCCTTCTAGGCTCCTGGCATGGGTGAGGTTGGGGCCTATTAAATTTTGGATCAGGGGTCCAATTTTGATGTCTACGTTTTTCAAGTCCCTGGGCTCGGTCTCTAAACTGGGCAAAACCCTCATTCATATCCTCACTCAATTTGGTCATACTTTCGGTAAGAGTTCTAATCATGGCCTCTAAATCAGGTTGGGTTTGACCAGGTTGGTAGGATACTCCATTCCGGGTGGACATGATGATGCAAGCAAGCACACCAAATGAGACTCGACTGAAACGACTACGGGCTAACTAGACCTAGAGCCCAAACTAGATGCCCATTCAGAGTGGCAAGCTAGCCTGTAGTAACTCGGGACTCAGCCAGGCAGGTGTAAGGGGAGTGTTAGGTCCCTAATTGCCAATCCTAGACACCAATCAGTGATTGGCCAGGTAGGCGGACCAGCACACAAGCCCTTCGGGATAGAATCCCTGAACCACCATTCTATATACTGAGTATAAAGCACACACAGAGTAACTAGACAAACTGACTCAACACTAGCCTAGACCCGACCAGTTGGTGTCCCTAGCCCACTAGGGCAAATTAGGTCTAATTAATTTTAAGATTAAAGGCTTATGTTCGAATGCACGGGAGGTGGTTTTGGGCTAAGGAGAGGGTCTCAATCCTCCCCTTATGTTGCAACTTCGGTGCCCTTAAGATAGATTCAATTTATGCACACTCAAATAAAACACAGCTTGCAGAAAATAAAAAGCAGAATAGTAGTAAAATTGATCTCAGAAAATATACAGAAATTAATAAATCATGAAAATTTTATGTAAATTACTTTCAATTAATTGGTTCCAGAAAAATAAGAATTACTTCATTTGGAATTTTCTGTAGGGAGAAACAATTCAAATAATAGGGTAGTTACTGGCAGAAAACAGAACGTGTGTCCCGTTTACAATCCCTGCCTAGAAGTTCTAACCCAGCGGCACCCCTACACACCCTAGGAACCCCCATGGAATGGGAGGAGGAGGCTTTCATCTCTCTTGTTCCTAGGACCAGACGGCCAGGGGATTCTACTCCAGGCAGCAAAAGTAAAAAGGAACAAAAAAATAATCAAACAAGCAAGAACACTAGACAGGGCTCTAATACCAAAATGATGCAGGATGAAAGCTCTGATACCAAGAATGATGCAGAGCAAAAAAGATGATGCGATGCGAAAGTAAATTAAAATTAATTTATTTTTTTTATTTATTTATTTTCAGAAGTCGGCTTGGACTCAAACGAAAGATAAACTAATATTGAAAGAAACTAAGAAATGACAGAAAGCATAATTAAAAGGAATGGATTATCAGAGTAACTCAGAAGTAGGATCGCTGGAGATTAAGAAACCCCCAGACCTAGGGTTTACTCCTCTTTCAAGAAACAGACGAAGAGAGAAGAGAAGGTTTTATACCTGACTGTGATATCTCTCGTTGCTTCAATTGAAGGACACTCTCGAGCATATTGTAGGATCCTTGGAGATGGGGTATCTTTGCAATGGATCCTCGGATTGTAGTCCTATGGCAAGGTTGGCCTTCTTCTCAAACTCAGGATCTGGAAGAAGAAGAACAAAAAAAAAAGAACCAGAAACTCAAAGAAAGACACTGACCTGAGGACTTAATGAAGATTGTTGGATGTAGAAGTTCCGGAGATCTTGATACTGATCTGACTCTTCTTTGAACTTGCTCTATAGTTGAAACAGTTGATCTGAACCTGGATGCTGGTGGCCGGCCTCTATGTGGAAGAGAGGGGCCGTGGGATGTAGATGGAAAATTAGGGTTTGGTGGTGGTGGAGTAGATATGGGTGGACTAAGCTAGAGTTTTGGGGTTGGAGATCTCACAGCTCCTCAAGGTTCCTAGGGAACCCGGATTTACTCCCTCACGGAGCTCAACACTTGAATACAAGTGCGGAAGAGAGAAACACAAAGTTGCTCACAAAGAAATTGATTTCATTCATCATTTTAAATTCAAGAGTTACATAGAGTTGAATATATAGACATAACAAAGAAATAAAATTTTATACATTTCCTATGTGGGCTAATAGGACTAACCCATACTTTAGGCATCAAATTCTCTTCCCAAGACTCCTTCCATGAGTGGGCAGCCCAAAAACTCCAAGAAAACTTCAAAATCAGCTCCAAATGGCAGGTTATGGGGGTGTCTCCTAGTATCTCTCCATGAATCAAGGATTTTCCCTTCATGGTTTGGCTTTTTTGGGCACTTCCTAGTCTTGCTCCACAAGTTTAGGCTTCTTCCTTTCATGGCTTTGGCACTTTTGGAAACTTTTGGGTGACTCCTTGATTTTCTCCCCAAGACATGCTCTCTTCCCTTTTATAACTTGGATTTTTATGGAACATTGTGGGGCACCTCCTTGATCCTCTCTTCAAGAAAAATTCTTGCCATCCTGGCTTGGGTTTATCTGGAAAGAAGTTGGCTCCTCCTTGGATTGAGGTATCTTGATGGATTTCTCCCCCAAGTGGTGCAAGAAAAAAAGAACCTACTTACTTGAGGCATGGGGACCAAGGTACACTGGATGGAGATGTGGCAGGGAGTGTGGCACCCACTTGTAGTTGGAAAATGTGGTGCCCTATGGCAAAGGGAATGACACATACCTGGGTCTTGGACTTGGACTGAGTCAACATGACCCAACAAAAATTGAAATGACAAAATTACAGACTCAAAATTGAGTTGATCAGGTCACCCCTTATTACAAAACCAGAAAACCCTAATTCTTCAGGCAAAGTCAATCAGAGATCCAGATGGAGCCCTGAAGTCTTCTTCTGAGTCTGGTGCCCGCACCAACATGAATCAAATGCATTCAATTTATATGCCAAATGATGATATTTTCTTTGATACATTGTAATTATGTGAATTGAATTCATTCTTATATATAGCTTTTATATATTTTAGATTTATTCAAGATACATATTAAATGATGAGTTTTTGCTCTTGATAATCATTATAACTTAGCTTTGCTACTTATAGTTAATTACTCTAATACTTATTGCAAATCTTATGAGCTTACTATATTTAAATACTTAAAGGTTTTGTCCTCATCAAAAGGAAGAGATTATTGACTCTTGTCTTTATTTTGATGAATAACAAAATATATAAGTATATTTAAGTGCTAATTATGTGTTAAAAGTGTATTTATCAAGATAAGGTACTCATCAAAGATAAAGTATGTTGTAAGATAAAATTGCTTGTCAAATAATTGAAGAAGTCACTAAAACAAGTGGATTTTCATGCTATATGAACCTTGGCACATAAGAATGACTTTGAAGGACTCAAACTTTGAATTTGGACAAGTTTCAGCAATGTTTCAGCCAAGTATCGACTCATGAAAATGAAGTGTCGACTTAAGGTGTCGATTCACAGAAGCTTTAGCTGATATGCAGAAAATATTTTAGCCAGCATGCTGAAATGTCAACTCACGAATTATCAAGTGTCGACTCATGGTCAGCCAAGTATCAGCTCAAGGCCTGAGACCAAAAAGAAGACAGAACTTGTTGATTTCAGAAATTTATCCAAGTGTCGACTTGTGAAGATGAAGTGTTGACTCAAGTGCCGACTCACCAGAAGAAGTATCGATGCACCAATGCATTCTAAAGAGCTTCAAAAAATTTTTTTGACTTAAGTGTCAACTCATGATCTGAAGTGTCAACTCAAAGTGTTGACTTGTGGACTGAAGTGTCGACACTTGCAGGTCAGAGTGAATAATAACAGCTAGTTTTTTGAAGCACATAACTTCTCTAATTTATGTCTAACAGCTATTTTCTCCTCTCTAATAGATATAAATGGTCTTTTAAAGCTTGGAAAGGTATTTAAATCCCACCAAACATAAGAAGGAAGCAACTAATGAAGAACTAACTGCAAACATCAAAAGCTTTTATTATTTTTTAGTGAAGTTGAGCCTTCATGCATTCAAGTTTCAAAGAGAGCATTCAAGTCCACATCATTCAAGCATTGATTGAGGCTTCAACAATTTGGAGAGAAGCTTCTCAACAACATTCAAGAGCTTCATTGAGTTTTATTTGTTTTTTGAGAAATCTTATTGTACTTTTTACATTGTACTTGAATTATTCTTGTTGTTACTAGTTTCAAAATGATTGAAACTAGCATTGAGATTTGTTGGCGAGCCTTGAGTAAAAACCAACTTTGTTTGCTGGTGAGCCTTATAAAAACCAACTTGGATTATTGGTTAGCCTTGTGAAAACTAACTAGATTTTTGGTTAGCCTTGTGAAAACCAAAGGGTTTTGATTAGTGAGCCTGGAAAACTAATCTAATGTAATCAAGGTTGGATTATAGTGAAATACCTAAGGAAAGCTTGGAGAGTGGACGCAGGTGTTTTGGAATACACGAACTACTATAAAACTTTTGTGTTTATGATTGCTATTTACTCTTTCTGCATTTACCTTACTACTTCTGCTGCATATTTTCATTGAGCACACAAATACTTTGGAAACACATTAGCACCTATTTTTTAATTCTTGCAAAAAGTTTTTAGAAACCCAATTCACCCCCCCTCTTGGGTTGCTTTAGCTAGGCAACAGCTTCCAAATCTCAAACTCCATCCCTAAATACTCTAAGAACTAGGGCTAAGGGTGTGGTACCTTAGGGCATGAAGATCTAGATCGAAAACAAGGATGAGGAGTAGCACTATTTTGATAGGGACTCCTTGGCAGCATCTCTCTGTAGCAGCCTTGATGACTAGGAGCTTTCAAACTTATCCAAGACCCTACAAATCTTTTAGATCTATACCAAATCCCAAAAACCTTGTTTGGGACCTTAAACTAGCTTGGAATAAGTTCTCCAAGTATCCTGGTCGAACTCCAAAGAAGTCAGACAAAGGGTGGCTCCAAATCTTTAGGTGCTAGGGATTCCTAGTTTGACTAAGAATCTTAGTGCTGCCTTTTCCTCTTCTTCAATACCTCCCACACCTTTAGGAAATGTTCCATATCTGGTCTACCTCCTGTTAGGACCTTGAATCAATAAGGAAATAACTAGGAACACCTTAGATCGATTGAGAATACAAGAAAGAAGGAATAGTAACAAGATCTCCTTAGGCACAAGTCTTCATGTTGTGCACCTCTCTTAGGAAAGAGGGGGATGCGTTAAGCCTCCTTCTGCTATCTTTCTATTGCTCCTTGGGTGGCATGCAATATCAGAGAGGGGAGAAGATAGAGGGAGAAGAGAATTCTTATTATTCCTTCAAGTTAGGTTTATATATGGTACTCTTTTATAGACCTAAGGATTCTTCTAACCAAATAGGACTAAAAACACAATCCTAAACCTAATTCTGATTTTTCCAAAGCTCATCAAATTAGAAAAGCACTCATCCAAGCCCATGTACACCCATGAGTTGACCTACTCTCACACCCACTTGGATCCAAACTTGATTCAACATGGATTAGCCTCCCTTAAGATCTAATATCCTGGATCTCGAGCTCATGGAGGGCTGAACCTCCACCCTAGGACTAACCTGATTCTAGTCCTAGGATCTAAACTAATCCTATACTCCTAAAGCCATTGCCATAGCTCCTCTCCTAGACTCCTAAGGCTTGGGAGCACCGCACTTGCACCAATACTTCAGGGGTTGGAACCATACCACAAAGGTGCCGTGGATGGTTCTTTAATGATAATCCACTAACTAGATGAGAGAACAAACTCTCATCACCAGAGAGGCAAGAAAAATACTAGTAGTAGAAGAGGAGAAGAAAGAATGGATGACAAACTGATGGAAAGCAAAAGGAGAGAAGAGAAGGATTTATGGTTTCCCTAGAGGTGATGCAAGTAGCAGAAGACACAAAGATTCTAGAAGAAGTTTTTTTCTCCTTTCCATATATTTTATAGTAAATGCAATGGGGTAATGGATACTTTATTCTTTTGAAAACATGCATCCATTAGCGATTAGTTTATCTACATAGAAAATGGGAATTTTCATGTTGGAATCTAGCTATCATAATGAGTCTCATGGAAATTGAAAAAGTTTGGTTCATCATGAGTTTTGGGTGGGGAATGTCATAAGTTAGGGATTGGGGTGTTATAAACTTATCTAGGGATGACATAATAAGGTGTAAAACTTTTTTGATAAGGTTAAAAGGTTTCATCCCTGGAGTAATATATTTCTCCAAGGATAGTTTCTTCCTTTGAAGAAATGCATCAACTAACAGTTACGATAATCAAGGCCATGATCAAAAACTCAAACTATCATTAATTAGTCAAAAAAGTATAATAAACTGGCTGATGGAAGTGAAGAAATTTGGTCCGTTGAATCATTTGGCCAGGGGATGTCATACGATGGCACATTAGTGTCATAACATTGCATCGAGATATCATTAGTTGTGTCATATATAGCCCTCTAGATGTCATAAATTAGTGATAAACATTATTTCGGGAACTATGTCAATATCGGGGTATCATAGAATCCCTTCAATATGTCATAAAATCCAGACGGGATGTAATGACATGGTGTCAAAAGCTCAAACTGGGCCCTATCTCCAAATAGTGGTGTCATATAATACCATTTGTATGTCATAGAATCCCTTCGAGATGCCATGAGGTGGTGCCAAACCTGATAGAGTACCATCGAGATGTCACATGTTGGTTACATAGATAAATCTGGAACATATTTGGATACATGGGTATCATAGAACCCCCTTAGGGTGTCATAGAATCCCCTTCGGATGTCATGACTTGGTGACGTATATGATTTCAGGATAAATTTGGATACATGGGTGTCATAGAACGAAAACTTGGGTATCATACAAACCACTTAGGATGTCATAGAATCCTCTCTGGATGTCATAGCACCCCCTTTGGAAGCACAATACCAAGATGAAAGAAGTTGAGAACTCAAAAAATAATAAATAAGCAGAACAAGAAATATGAATACATGTTCATGTCATTAATACATTTTCATTACATGATTTCGTGCCCTCATGGCAATATTACATTGTTCCATGGATTAATCACGTGTAGGCAATAGACATCATCGATCTTTGAAGGGTAGGACCCTTCTGAGACTCCATAGCACTATTTGCAGTGGCATCACTAAGGAGGAGGTTGATCATAATAGCAAGGATGATCGGCAACATTTGTAGTGACAAGCTACAAAATTGGCCATTACCAATATCTCCATTTCAAGATGAACATCCATCTGACTGCGAAGTGACCCCCCTGAAGAGAACTCCTCCATCGTGAAAGGGCATCTTGAAAAAATGTCCTATTGTTATTTAACACAAAGTACTCTAACAATGATGCTTCAGCATCCCACTAAGCTTCTACAAATGGTGAAGTTAAAGTGGAAATCGAGATGATATATTAAAGTCTGGTCACTTCAAATTCAAGCAATGAATGACATAGTTGAAGCCGATAGACAATCCCCTATAACAAATTTTGTATATAGCTTTTGTTGAGATTCCTAGGCACTGATACCACTTGGTGGAAGATCTGGATTAGCACCTATACAGTGAAAATAGCGAGCAAGAAATCAAGAACCAACCTTCTTGATCAAGAACCACAACAACCTGTTCTTGGATCCAATATCATGCAATAAATGAGATATAGAGAAGAGATGTAGGAGAAAAAGAGAGATTGTATTCCTTGGAGAAGAACTTGTTACATGACACAAGACAATACCTTGGCACCCCTTCTGAAATCCCAAAAGCTTCTCGCCATCACCCTTCTCAAAATCGAGAAGAAACTCTACCTGTGGACAATCCCTAATGCAGGTTCCTTTCTCAAAAACCCAAGAAGTCCCACACGTCTTCTCTCTTGAAAGCCTCTCGCTCCCAAGAACTCACCCATGCCCTCTCTCCAAACAAGAAGCCCACAGTCTTTCTCATAGGACCGTCCAAGCCCCAAGGGCTCTCATGCCCCTAAGGGGCTCTCCACGTGAAAGTCTCTCTCACGTTCGCCCTGTTTGTAGCCCACCAATTATGGCCTCCTTGAAACCCAGGAGGTCTCCCAACGGTCCCACCCCCAATGGGTGTTCCCTCATGGTCACCCCATGACCATGAGAAGTCCTCACATGGTTGGGCTTAGACTTCTTGATTTCTTGGTCTTCATGGTCCAAACTTGATTAGGACTCTTCAGGTGGTTGGGCTCCTAATTGGCTACAACCAACCAACTAACCAACCAACTGGCTAACCTCCTAACCAATTAACAAACTTGGACCCAACCCCATAACCCAATTGGGTTATGTTACAATCTCTCAAAAAACTCTCCCTCTAAGTCACATGAGAAAAATACTTAACCATGGATCAAGCCCCTGGCCCAACATGCCTTGATCCTAATTGACTCAGAGCCCTGGAGCACCACTAGGAATCCCCTGGAACACCTCCAAGAACTGCTTGGCATGCCTCCAAGCTCAAAGGGATCACCTCCAGCATCCCTGCCATTACCTCCCAAGTCTCTCCAAGGCTTGGGAGCACCACACAAAATCCTACAATCTCCACCTTGGTGCCTCCAAGCCTTGGCAAACCTGGCAATGTCCTCCTGTATAACCTTGCTATAACTACATGTCTTGATAGCTCCTTGTGTAGATCTCCTTGCCTCTGCCAACACCCTTCAGTGTTGTGCACCCTTGGAGACCTTTGGGATGACCGCTTCCATAGTTGAAAAACCTTGCTTGTACCCTGGCACCATGATTGTAGCCTTTTTTCTGCCTGGCAGATACATCAGTCTTTTCTTTGGACTTCTGTGAAGAGGCCACAGTGAACCTGAGCCAGCTTTCACTGTAACTGGAGCACTACCTGACACCATCTCCTCAGAGCCATGCCAATATCTGCACACTCTGCTCCACTTGGCTAAGTGCACCCCTGGTGCTCATAATAGGATATGGCCAGTATCCCTACACCTCCTACTCAGAACTCACATCAAATCCTGCTCCACCTCGTGAAGCCACCCCTTCCTGGTGATCCACTTGAAATTGAAGTCCTCTTGATGCCACAAAAAGAAATCCCGAGGCCAGCCACTCAACATTGCCCTACTGAGCTTGCCACTACACCTCGTACCCCATCGCTACCTCCTCAAACCCTCCACAATATCACGAACCTCTCCAAGATTGTTTTAGATACACTTCATCCCGTAGGCTCTTCCAAAAGAAAGAGCTCATCCTAACTCTTCCTTTGACCCAGCGATGAAACTTGAGAAAAACCAGGCTTTTCCTTTCTCCATCCCTGACAAGCTTTGCGTGACCGTATGCACCCATCCTGCTATCTCTAGAGCCGACATCTTCCTGTCGAAGCCACCTAGCCTCCCCAACTAGAACATCGACCCATGCTCCACAGCTCCTTAGACTTGTGCTCCATCGCATTCCAAACCTTGAACTAATGCTTCTTGCTCTATCCCCGTGACTGCAACACCAACCTATGCTTCCGCAATGCACCCAGATAGCTATGCAAACCTAACACCAATGTCAAACCTCTTCTGCACAGATATCCACTCCTAAACAACCATCCCCTCAGGCTTTTCCTCCAAAGCCACGTCATGAAAAATCTGCACCAACAAATCCTCTACCCTAACCTTCTACATAGAGAAACTTCCCTTCTTATTAAATTTCTCAAACTACACCTTGGTGCCAGTATTCATGGTTGATCAAGCTATGGAAAACCAACTCAAATTCAGGATTTGAGAGAAACTCAAAGAGATCCTGGATAGAAATTTTGCAATGCTTGGACTGCATGCGGTAGGGTGCGTCTTCTTCCTTCTTCTTCTTGGAGATGAACCAGGGAGCAGCACCTCCTTTTTCCTTGAATCCACCTCTCCCAATGCTCGAACCTCGCTTTGATAACAATTATAGAGATTCCTAGGCACTGATACCACTTGGTTGGAGATCCGGGTTAGTGCCTATATAGCAGAAACAACGAGGAAGAAATCAAGAACCAACCTTCTTGATCAAGAAGTAGCAACAACCTGTTCGTGGATTCAATATCATGCAATAAAGGAGATATAGAGAAGAGATATAGGAGAAAAAGAGAGACTGTATTCCTTGAAGAAGAACTTATTACAAGACACAAGACAACACCTCAGCACCCCTTCTGAAATCCCAGAAGCTTCTTGCCATCTCCCTTCTCAAAACCAAGAAGAAACACCACCTATGGACAATCCCTCATTAAGGTTCCCTTCTCCAAAACACAAGAAGTCCCTCTCACATTCACCCTCTTTGTAGCCCACCAACCGTGGACTCCTTGAAACCTAGGAGGTCTCCCCACGATCCCACCCCCAAGGGGTGTTCCCTCACGGTCACTCCATGACCGTGAGAAGTCCTCACATGGTTGGGCTTAGACTTCTTGATCTTCTTGGTCTTCTTGGTCCAAACCTAATTGGGACTCTTCAGGTAGTTGGGCTTCCTAATTGGTTACAACCAACCAACTAACCAACCAACTGGCTAATCTCCTAACCAATTAATAAACTTGGACCAAATCCCATAACCCAGTTGGGTTATGTTACAATCTCTCAAAAAACACTCCCTTTAAGTCACATAAGAAAAACACTCAATCCTGGATCAAGCCCCTAGCCCAACATGCTGTGATCCAAATTGACTAAGAGCCTTGGAACACCTCCAGGAATCTCTTGGAACACCTCCAGAAATCACTTAGCATGCCTCCAAGCTCCCAGGGATCGCCTCTAGCATCACTGCCATGGCCTTCCAAGTCTCTCCAAGGCTTGGGAGCACCACACATAATCTTACAGCTCTTATCCTCGAATTTGTTGTATAGGATGGTCTTCAGCCTCACCTCTAGCATTAGATGGAAGACTGATGAAAATGAAAATGAGATAAGAGGGAATTGCACAGGTGAAGCAAAGCATCATCTGGTACATCAAATTTTGGTGATGAAGGTATCGGCCACAGGTGACATGTGGATAAAGCCATCCTCCTCGAATTTGATGTCTGAGATTGTCCCTCGACTTCACCAATGGCTCAATATGGTGGACTGATGAAAAGGAAAAAAAGAAAGATAAGGAATTATTGTCTCCCTATAGGCAGTGCAAACAACTAGAGCAGAAGACTCCAGAAGAAGTTTATTTTTCCCTTCTATATATTTTATAGTAAATGAAATGGGGGTAAAATGGGCACTTCCTTTGAAAATACATGTCTATTGGTAGATGGTTGATATACACAAAAAATGCGATATTTCATATCAGAATCCAGCTTCATAATTGGTCTCACTAAAATTTAAAAAGTTTGGTTCATCGAGAGTTTTGAATGAGAAATGTCATTTGTTGGGGACTGGGTATCATAAACATCTCAAGGGATGTCATATGAAGATGAAAAGGTTTTATTGCTATAGTAATATACCAAGAGTAATAGATTCCCCCAAGAATAGTTTGTTCCTTCGAAAAGATGTGTTAATTGGTGATTGCAATAATCGAGGTTGTGGCCAAAACCTTAAACTATCATTAATTAGTCAAAAAAAGTATATTAAATGGGCTATCAGAAGTGGAAAAAAAATTGATGCGGGACAGACAGGGGTAGGATCGATGATGAGCTTAGAAGTCACCTAGATTAGGATACTTTCTTTTTTTTAGATTTTTTTCTAGGACGGTGGCGAAGGAATAATGGGATGAAGGACTTGAGGTTTGGAACTCATGGGCTTTGGGACTCATACTCATGGAGAGATCTCTCACTTCTAGGTCATCTCACCCACCTCACTAATGGAGCCATTAGGATGAATCTTAAAGGACATGAGGGTGGTAAGGAAGATGGAATCAAGGAAGGGGATAACTAGACATGACCTCACATCATGCCCTGAGGTTGGGCCTCACACCCTCTCCTTATGGAGCAAAAGAAAAATCACTCTTCTCTAAAGAAAATTTTCATTCATCTAATTCCTCTTTTACAAAGAGATTAGGGGCATTTTTATAGCCTTCTAAGCCCCATTTGAAATTCAAATTTTACATGGAAAGTGGGGAAAGGTAGTTTTGAATTTTAAGTTTCTTGAAAAGGGGTGGCAAAGTGCATGGATGCCAAGTGTCTCCTTATGGCTGCCAAGTGTTTAAATCTGAAAATCTGCATGCATAGGCACCACTTGGTAGTCATGTGGGCATTCTTGTGTCTTCATGTGTAGGGTGCCACTTAGCATGCATGTGGGGACCTTCTAATGTGGATGTTGAAATGATCTTCAAATCTAAATTTATTTGCATCGAAATTCATACTACATCGTGATTCATGCTGCTCCGGAATTTATGCTGCTATGAGATTCATGCAACTTCAAGATTCGTGCTTGCTTCAGGATCCGTATTAGTGATGTCCCCATCATTCCCCTGAGGTGGGAAGAACTCGACTCCATTGAGTCAGGGTCAGCGAGAACTTTGGTGGAACCGAATCCATTCAAAAAGAAGCTCTGCTATGAGATATGTGTAACTCTGAAATCCATGCGGCTCTGCTTTCAGTGTCAAAATTTATGTAGCTCTGAGATTGATGCTTCATCCTCTTGGAACTACTTTGAGATCCATGCAGGTCTATCTAGGCAAAACAAGAAGACAACTGCTACCTGAAATGAACCTTCATTAGCTTTAACAAACTATCTTGCTTCATATGATCAGCAATCTTCTCAGCAGCATATGTCAACTACAGTTGAAACGGAGCATCCTGCAGTGGATAGAGTGATGATGGTTGGAGGAGATGCAGCTTCTGCTGGGTACATTGCAAACCAAGTGACTAGATATGCTTCTCATCCGCAACATGTGGATTCAAATGTCCATATGCATTACGAAAGCATTTTATTTACCCCTCAAAGTCAGTTGAATGGATCTACTCAGCAAGCTCAACTTACAAGAAATGATAGCGCTGGGCTAGCCCTGGGCCCACCTCAATAAGAAAACCTTGGATTTCAATCATTGGGCCAGTCAGTACTGTCAACCAACCTCAAATCTTATGATGACTGGTCTCGTCAACATGATGTCCAGGCTGTTGAAGATTTTAATCTCTCAGAGGAAGAGATCCGCATGAGAAGCCATGAAATACTGGAGAATGAAGAAATGCAATAATTGCTTCATCTTTTCAGCATGGGTGGGGCATCCAACAGTATACCTGAAGATTGCATCAGGCTTCTGTGAGGGTTTTCGTATCCGTGAGGCAAAAATAGAAGCTTTTACTGTGAAGGATCACTGGGGAAGGTGGGGTTGGGGTTGGGGCTCCGGCTGTCGACAGCAGCTGCGGCGGTGGGGGAGGTAAAGGTGGGAAAGGTGGGGGTGCTGGCGGAGGAGGAGATGAAGGCGCGGTGGCGGGCTAAGGGCTCGAGATGGCCGGCAGCGATGAATATCTCCTTGGATCTGAGGAGGAGAAGGCGATGGTTGGCGGTTGCTGGGTGTTAATGGTCGGCGACTGCTGGGTGAGTGAGAAGGCAGCGGGGTGGATGTCAACGGCGAAGACGTCCACGATGAGGGACTGAAGGGCAAGGGCGAGAGGACACGGTGGAGATGGCGGTCACCGTGGCAGCAGGGGTGGATCGGATGGCTGGGTGATCTTCACGGAGTTGGAGGCGGCGGCGTGAGGATTGAGCATGCCAGAGAAATCGGGCAGAGGGGCTGACTCGGTGGTCACCAGCAAGAACTAGAACCGGGGAGGGAGAACGACGGGCATGGTTGGCTCGACCATGGATTTGCGGCTTGGTCGGCGGGAGGTGGACGGCAGCACGGTGGAGACGCGGACCACGGAGATCGGGCGGCTAAAATGGGTCTCCGTGGCTGTGGAGATGGTAGGGGAAAGATCCGGTGGTGAAGCCGGTGAAAATTGGCAGATCTCGGTGATGGAGGGAGGAAGGGGATGACAGGAATAATAAGGGATAACTCGAGGATAAGCATGGAATAAAATGGGAATAAAGGGGATAAATGGAATAGCAGGAATAAGAAAATATAATTTTTTTTTTTATTCAATCCTAGTCCTAACCTGCTCTGATACCAAAAATTGATACGGGACAAACGTGGGTAGGATCGATGGTGAGCCTAGAAGTCACCTAGATTAGGATACTTTTTTTTTTTGGATTTTTTTTCTAGGAGGGTGGCGAAGGAATAATGGGATGAAGGACTTGAGGTTTGGAACTCTTGGGCTTTGGGACTCATACTCATGGAGAGATCTCTCACCTTTAGGGTATCTCACCTACCTCACTAATGGAGCCATTAGGATGAATCTCAAAGGACATGAGGGTGGTAAGGAAGATGGAATCAAGGAAGGGGATAACTAGACATGACCTCACATCATGCCCTGAGGTTGGGCCTCACACCCTCTCCTTATGGAGCAAAAGAAGAATCACTCTTCTCTAAAAAAAATTTTCATTCATCTAATTCCTCTTTTACAAAGAGATTAGGGGCATATTTATAGCCTTCTAAGCCCCATTTGAAATTCAAATTTTACATGAAAAGAGGGGGAAGGTAGTTTTGAATTTCAAGTTTCTTAAAAAGGGGTGGCAAAATGCATGGATGCCAAGTGTCTCATTATGGATGCCAAGTGTCTCATTATGGGCCAAGTGTCTAAATCTGAAAATCTGCATGTATAGGCACCACTTGGTAGTCATGTGGGCATTCTTGTGTCTTCATTTGTTGGGTGCCACTTGGCATTCATGTGGGAACCTTCTAATGTGGACGATGAAATGATCTTCAAATCTAAATTTATTTGCATCGAAATTCATACTGCATCGTGATTCATGCTGCTCCGGAATTCATGCTGCTACGAGATTCGTGCAACTTCAAGATCCGTGCTTGAATCAGGATCCGTGTTGGTGATGTCCCCATCAAAATTGGTTCATTGAATTGATTGGTTGGGGGATGTCATATGAAGATCCTCATTTCGAGACCTATTTCGATGTCGGATTTTGGGTGGTTGATGTCAAAAGTTACCACATGGTGTCATAATTGGGCTATTCAGATGTCATGAGTTGGTGATTAAGGTCTTTCGAGAACCTATTTGGATATTGGGTGTCATAGAATCAACTATGGATGTCATGTATAGCCCTCTTGATGTCATGAATTGATGATAAACATTATTCTGAGAACTATGTCAATATAGGGGTATCATAGAATCTCTTCAGTATGCTATAAAATACACATGAGATGTAATGATATGGTGTCAAACCTCATACTGAGACCTATTTCATTATAGTAATGTCATAGAATCCCCTTGGGATCTCATGATGTGGTGCGAAACATGATTCCAGGACTGATTTTTATACTTAGATGTCATAGAATACCCTTTGGATGTCATAAAATACTTTCTAGATGTCGTACAAACCCCTAATGATCTCATAATATCTACACAAGATATCATGAATCGTTGCCAAAGCTCATTTCAATTCCTACTTGGTTTCCCGGGTGTTATAGAGTCCCCTCTGGATGTCATAGTATCCCATCGGGATATCATATATTGTAGCCTTAAATTTGTACTATGTTATAATGGGGTTCACGAAAGTGAAAAGGTTTGATTCGTGAAGTGTTTTGACCAGTTGGATGTCATATGCTTGGCACAGGGATGTCATAATCATGCCACTAGATATCATAAGGATGTTAAGAGATTTGACACACGGAGTGCGAGGATGAACTAGGAGGAATAACATGGCTATGTCACTAGAGAGAATTTCATAATTGTAGACTTTGATATCAAATAATATGTGTATGCCAAATATCATAATAATATTATAAAATATTGTAACTTAAGTATATCAAAAAGTACTCATTTCATTCATACTTTTACTATATGTACATTTTTTTCCAGCCCTATAAAACTTCATATTTCACATAGATAGAAATAATTTGAACATAACAAAAATAAGCAGTGAGAGCATTCCAAAAGAAATACAGACATATATTTTATGGAGGTACATGCTTTGAGGACCAGCTTCATATTGTTGAACATTGGATTGACCATGAACCAGAGGCAAGATGAGGAATGAAGTACGTATGAAGGCATATGGCATAACATGGTTGGCTTTTATAGGCATATCGGATAAGGGATCATCACTTTACTACCCAGAAGTTGCGCACCATGTGTCATATGAAGACGACATCCCTCATTTTGGGAACAAACCCTAGCTTCAAATACTGAAATCTTAAAAGCTTCCTAATTAACCAACAATATTTTCTTTACTAACATTTTTTTTCGGAGATTGAAATCTTAAAAGTTCTCCATTTTACTAGAAGAATGTGTACTTTTTTGATAGCCAGTTTAATAGAATCCCATCGGGATGTGATGCATTGGTGACAAAGATAATATAGGGATCATATTTGCATACCGGGGTGTCATATAATCTCCTTAGGAAGTTCATGCTCAGGATGTTAGGATACCATGGTGTCATAAAATACTATCAAGATGTCATAGTATACCCTCCATATGTCATAGAATGGTGCCAAACCTAATTTCGGGACATATCTAGATAACAGGATGTCATTGAATCCCCTCTACATAACATAAGATCAACTACATATGCCATCAATTCATGAAAAACTTAATTTTTGAAACCTATTTGGATACCTAGCTGTCATAGAATACCATCTTGATATCATATAAAGCCCTTAGGATGTTATGAGGTAGTGCCAAACTTCATTTTGGAATCAATTTGGATACCAGGATGTTATAGAATCCCCTTAGGATATCATAGAATCCATTTTGGATGTCATGAGCCAAAGCCAAAAGCTTTTGTCCGGACCTAATTTGCTACTAGGGTGTCATAGATTCCAGTTACGATGACTTAAACTTCACATCGGGATGTCATGATTACATCCCAAAATCCATTTCATGATCAATTTTGATACCAAGGTGCCATAGAATCCTCTTTGGTCACCAAAAATCCCCTTAGGATGTCATGAGGTGGTGCAAAACCTCTCTAGGGACCTGTTTTGTTACAAGGTTTTCATATAATTTCCTTTAGATAGTATCACCTTGGGGTTTCATAGTATCCCCTCAGGATGTTATAGAATTTCCTCGAGATATCATTATTTGTTGAATTACTCATGATTCTGGGACATTTGCATATAGGGGTGTCATAGAAACCTCATTAAGATGTCATAAAAGTTTCTTGGGATTTAATGAGCTAGTGTGAAAGCTAATTCTAGGAGCTAATTGCATTCCGAGGTGTCATATAATCCTTCAAGGATGTCATAGTATACCATTGGGATGTCATAAAATCCATTATTCTGGGAACTTCTTTTGTCTCATAGCTTATTCTGAGAGCTATTTGGATACAGTGTGTAATAAAATACCCTTAGGAATATCATAGAATCCCATCTTGATGTCATAGAATCCATCACTTGCAATTATGCCACCAAAGAAGTTCAAAACTCAACATACAAGAATCAGCACAACCAAGAGAAATGAAGAATTGATGATTTCTTTAATAAATATTGATTACATGATTTCGTAGCCTCATGCCAGACAATATTGTTAAATGGTTTCCTAAAGTATAGTTGGAAAGATGGCGATACCACTCCAACTGTTGGACTCTTATGAGACTCTCTACTTCCATGTGCAGTGCTATTGACAAGGAACCGATGAATCTTTAAGGATTGGATGGCCCATGGTAAGCACAGAAGTATCTCTCACATATCAACAATGAATGGCTACATTTCAATGATGGTAAGCAAGCCGTTGAGCCAGGGATGACACCCAGGAAGTATTTTGGGACCCCTCCATAGTGAAGGTGATGCAGAACAAATAAAGGGATGCGATGCGAAAGTAAATTAAGATTAACTAATTTTTTTGTTGTTTTTATATGTTTGTAGAAGTTGGCTTCAAATCAAAGAAAAGTTAACCTAACATTGAAAGATACTAATATGATAATTGAAAGCACAATTTTAAGGAAACTAAATTATCAGAGTAGTTCAGAAGCAATGGATCGCTGGGGGTTGAGAAACTCCCAGACCTAGGGTTTCACTCCGAGCTTTCAACAAAACAGAAATAAAGAGAAGGGAAGGTTTATCTAACCAGACAATGATCTTCATAGATTTTGGTGGAAGAACTCTCCCGAGCAGATTGTTGGATCCTCGGAGTTGGATATCTTCATAATGGATCCTCCAATACTGGTCCTTTGGCAGGTTGGCTTCTCCTGAACTCAAGATCTGGAAGAGAAGAAAAATAATTGATGGAATCAGAGAGTCAAGGAAAAGATTTACCAGGTTGATGAACTTGAAGATCGAAATTGCTGAAAACTGGATTCTCCTGGATGCTGATGTGATTTTCCTTGGAACTTGCTCTGGATCTGAAGTAGCCGGACTGGATCTGGATGAAGGTGGACGGCCTGGACTTGTAGAGAGAGAGAGGCCGTGGGAGATGGATGGATCTAGGGTTTGATGGATTGAAAATAATGAAGGGTGGCTAGGGTTTTGGAATTTCAAGTGGCTAACCTAGGGTTTTGGATAAAGATGGAGATCTCTCACCTCCTCAAGGCTCCAATGGAACCCGGATTACCCCCTCACGGAGCTCAACACTTAGAATAGTGCGGAAGAAGAGAAACCTAGGTCACTCAACACAAGAGAATAGCAAAAAAATAATTTTCTTCATTGATTTTCAAAGTTACAACGAAAGGTCTATTATATAGACCTAAAATTTTCTCCTAGCTTGTACAAATTCCCATGTGGGACTAAACTCCTCCAACCTCTAGATTAGGTAGAAAACCCCCTCTCTTGGTCGACCAAGACTTCAAAAAAAATTGGGACGGCCATAAAGGAATTTTTTTTGGAATTTTTATGGCGCCTCCTTTGGAGTTGGATTTGGATTTGGAGTCCTCCTCTTCTTATGGCATTTCTTCTTTTCTTCCACTCCAAGTTAAGCTCTTTGATTTTGATTTGAACTTCAATTGGATGTCCTTCTTTGATTTCTTCTCCAAGAGAAGTTTTCTTCCTTCTTTGCTTAGGTAAAATAGGCAGGTATGGGCGCCTCCTTTAAATTAGCTTCCAATTTGATTTTTTCTTCTTTGGGTGGGGGGACCATGACACTGGGATGCCTCTGTGGCGCCACCTGGACCCTGGCGTGTGCTCGGAGTGTGGCTGGACGTGTGGCTTGGAGTGTGGCCTCCACTTGCTTGGACCTTGGTTTGATTGGAAGACAAATGTGGCACCATTTTGGACCAAATTGAAACCACATCGGGACTTGTACCGAGTCAACATGACTCAACAAAATTTAAATGGTGACTCAAGAAATAAATAAAAATAAATAAACTGGTTGACCAGGTCAACCTTTATTACAAACCCTAATTTCTTGGGCAATGTCAATCAGAGATCCAGATGGAGCTCTGAAGTCTTCTTCTGAGTCTGGTGATACCAAAAATGATGCAGAACAAATAAAGGGATGCGATGCGGAAGTAAATTAAGATTAACTAATTTTTTTGTTGTTTTTATATGTTTGTAGAAGTTGGCTTCAAATCAAAGAAAAGTTAACCTAACATTGAAAGATACTAATATGATAATTGAAAGCACAATTTTAAGGAAACTAAATTATCAGAGTAGTTCAGAAGCAATGGATCGCCGGGGGTTGAGAAACTCCCAGACCTAGGGTTTCACTCCGAGCTTTCAACAAAACAGAAATAAAGAGAAGGGAAGGTTTATCTAACCAGACAATGATCTTCACAGATTTTGGTGGAAGAACTCTCCCGAGCAGATTGTTGGATCCTCGGAGTTGGATATCTTCGTAATGGATCCTCCAATACTGGTCCTTTGGCGGGTTGGCTTCTCCTGAACTCAAGATCTGGAAGAGAAGAAAAACAATTGATGGAATCAGAGAGTCAAGGAAAAGATTTACCAGGTTGATGAACTTGAAGATCGAAATTGCTGAAAACTGGATTCTCCTAGATGCTGATGTGATTTTCCTTGGAACTTGCTCTGGATCTGAAGTAGCCGGACTGGATCTGGATGAAGGTGGACGGCCTGGACTTGTAGAGAGAGAGAGGCCGTGGGAGATGGATGGATCTAGGGTTTGATGGATTGAAAATAATGAAGGGTGGCTAGGGTTTTGGAATTTCAAGTGGCTAACCTAGGGTTTTGGATAAAGATGGAGATCTCTCACCTCCTCAAGGCTCCAATGGAACCCGGATTACCCCCTCACGGAGCTCAACACTTAGAATAGTGTGGAAGAAGAGAAACCTAGGTCACTCAACACAAGAGAATAGCAAAAAAATAATTTTCTTCATTGATTTTCAAAGTTACAAAGAAAGGTCTATTATATAGACCTAAAATTTTCTCCTAGCTTGTACAAATTTCCATGTGGGACTAAACTCCTCCAACCTCTAGATTAGGTAGAAAACCCCCTCTCTTGGTCGACCAAGACTTCAAAAAAAACTGGGACGGCCATAAAGGAATTTTTTTTGGAATTTTTATGGCGCCTCCTTTGGAGTTGGATTTGGATTTGGAGTCCTCCTCTTCTTATGGCATTTCTTCTTTTCTTCCACTCCAAGTTAAGCTCTCTGATTTTGATTTGAACTTCAATTGGATGTCCTTCTTTGATTTCTTCTCCAAGAGAAGTTTTTTTCCTTCTTTGCTTAGGTAAAATAGGCAGGTATGGGCGCCTCCTTTAAATTAGCTTCCAATTTGATTTTTTCTTCTTTGGGTGTGGGGACCATGACACTGGGATGCCTCTGTGGCGCCACCTGGACCCTGGCGTGTGCTCGGAGTGTGGCTGGACATGTGGCTTGGAGTGTGGCCTCCACTTGCTTGGACCTTGGTTTGATTGGAAGACAAATGTGGCACCATTTTGGACCAAATTGAAACCACATCGGGACTTGCACCGAGTCAACATGACTCAACAAAATTTAAATGGTGACTCAAAAAATAAATAAAAATAAATAAACTGGTTGACCAGGTCAACCTTTATTACAAACCCTAATTTCTCGGGCAATGTCAATCAGAGATCCAGATGGAGCTCTGAAGTCTTCTTCTGAGTCTGGTGCCCACACCAGAAGGGGTACCATTTCCAATACCTCTTATTCCAAGGTGAAGATCCATTTGCCATCAAGGTGACCTCACTGGAGAGAGAGACCATCCATCATAGAAGGTAGCCTGCAACAAATGAATATCATACTGGTAGTTAAGGTAAAATACTCTAACATCAATGCTATTCTAGGGGGTTAGAACCATACCACCAACTATGATATGGATGGTGGACTAATAAATAAGAAGCTGAGAGATGAGAGAACAGACTAGATGTCATCAGAGAGGTGAGGAAGGACTAGAATCAAAAGATAAGAAGTCTGAGGAAGAGGAATCTTTTTATATTTCATATCGTTTGTTTTATAGTACATGAAATGGGGGTAAAATTGATACTTTCTTCCTTTTTTAAAAACATGCATCCAATCGTGATTGGTAATCAACACAAAAAATGAAAAATTTCAGACTGAAATCCAGCTATCATAATGGGTCTCATAAAAATAGAAAAATGATTTTCATGTGCTGTTCTGGCCTAGGGATGTCATTTGCTGGGTAGCAGGATGTTATAATCAGGTCAAGGGATGTCATAAAAAGGTGAAAACATTTTGTCCATGGATAATTTTGGGTTGTTGATGATGTAAATTGGTAAAATGTTTTGAGTACGTGGTATCATAGAAACATATCGAGGTGTGATAAAATATTTTCTTGATGTTATATGGTGGTACCAAACCTGATTACAGGACCCATTATGATAATAGGATGTCAAATAATCCCAGTGGGATGTCATAAAACCCACTTCAAATGTCATGAATTTTTTTCAAATGTGATTTTGGGACCATTTATGATACTGGGATGTCATAGAATCTTGTCGGGATATCATAAATCACCACGAGATGTCAAGGCTTGGTGCAAAAACTTATTTAGGGACTTCTTTAAATGCCAGAGTCATAAAATCCCATCGTTGTATCATAAAAACTCCTCTGGATGTCATGTGATAATGCCAAACTTGATTGCAAGATCCATTAGGATAATGGGATGTCAAATAATCCCGTTGGAATGTTGATGAGGGACAACCTCTAACATGATGCATGATGACATGAAAGAGAGAAACATAAAGAAAAATCAAATTAAATGAGCAATTATTTATGATGTTATGTTGGTTTAGTTCCTGAAAATAACTGAGACTAGGCTAGGGTTTCATGCAATAGTTAGAATCCTACCCACATGCTAAAAATTTTCAAAGAGATAAAAAAAAATCAAGGATCCTAGGGTTAAGAAACACCTATTTGATACATGTTTTCCTTCAAAAAAATCAGACAAAGAGAAGAGGGAATTGGGTTTAACATACCCGGCAATGATGTCTTGTTGCTGTAGATGAGACACTCCGCTCAGATCAGCGCCTGGATGTCCCGGTCACTTTCCTACAAATCCGCCATCTTTTTATCAATTTGATTCAAGGACAAGAAAGACCTCTTCCTTAGATGGTTTCACCAGAGAGATCCTGCACACATCAAGGGTTAGGGCAGTAGATGATTGAAAAAATATAAAACTAGAGATTGGAAGAAGATTGAAGAAGAAAAAAAATTTGCTGATGATAGCGGATGGCTTGATGATGGAGGACACCTAGCTTGGAGGGGCTGCCTGGATAGAAGATGGAGGAGGGGCAGCTAGGGCTAGGGTTTGGAAAAGAACTAGCTAACTAGATAACTAGGGTCTCATACCCATTGATGTTCCGAAGAATGAAGGCAAGTTGAAAAGAAACACTCAATAACTAGGTAACTAGATAACTAGGGTCTCATACCCATTGATGTTCCGAAGAATGAAGGCAAGTTGAAAAGAAACACTCAATAATTTTCATTCAATAATTCATCAAAAGTTCATTAGTTACAAGAGGATGGAGGGGTGGGGTATTTATAGACCAACCAGTCCTTTCCTTGTCAAACTAGGAGTGCACAGTATGAATAGGATTAGGAGAATAAAGTTGAGTAGAATAAGGAGTACATAGTTTGAATAGAATTGGTAGACTGAAATCCTTGTAGGACTTGGACATTAACTCCTTCTTGAACTTGGAAGCTTTGACTTTTCTCCATGGGCTTGGACTGGTATGAAATTCTTGCTAGGCTTGGATTGGGCTTGGACTGGTTGACTCCTTGCTGGGCTGGGATGACATCTTCTTTGACTAGTCAAAGCCTTAGGCACCAACATGAATGGGCCTAGGGCTTGGGGTGCCATATGTGCTTGGACTGGGAATGGAGGGTTCCATGGGCTTGGGCTTGGATCTGGGTGCCACTTCCTTGGTGAACCTGGACTGGGTTTCAATCTTCATGAAAGCTTGTGGACTTGGGGTGCCTAGGCCTGGTATGCTAGGCGCCATCTCCTGGTAGGCTAGGGCGCCAACCTCTAGTGGGTTTGGACACCCTGAATGGGGTCCAGGGGTTGGTGCAAGAAGCCAGTCGTAGTGGGGTTCTGGTGGCTCTCCTCTTGTGTTTGATTTGAATGAAAATGAAGTTTACAGGTCTCAAACTGGGCCTAATTGAAAGGACTCAAAATAGGCCAAAAATAAATGGACTCACTTTTCTTTTCATAGACTCAACTTGACTGGACTGGAATGCAAAAGGACTCCAAATGACTTAGTGAACCTAACTGGCTCATTTTATTATAGGACTCAAAGTACTAATTGAAAAAAAATTTGATCGACTCTCCCAACACATGACTTAGAAATCTTCATTGAACCTTGAACTTCATGTCTACTCCTGATGTCCTCATTAAATGTCATATAGGCTACTTTGAATGTCATAAGTTTTTTTCAAACATGATTTTGAGACTGTTTACAACACTGGGATGTCATAGAATCTCATCAAGATATCATAAAATCACCATGGGATATCATGGCTTTGTGCGAAAAGTCATTTGGGGACCTATTTAAATTTCGAAGTGTCATAGAATCCCATCGAGGTGTCATAAAAACTCCTCTGGATGTGATGTGGTAATGCCAAACATGATTGCAAGGACCCATTACAATAACAATATGTCAAATAATCCCATCAGGATGTCATAAAAGCCACTCCGAATGTCATGATTTTTTCTCAAACATGATTCTGGGACCATTTACGATACCAGGATATCATAGAATCTCATCAAGATATCATAAAATCACTGTAGGATGTCATAGTTTGGTGTAAAAACCTATTTGGGGACCTATTTAAATTTTAGAGTATCATAGAATCCCATCGGGTATTATAAAAACTTCTCTAGATGTCATGTGATGATGCTAAACTTGATTATGGGATCCATTAGGATAATGGGAGTCAAATAATCCCATCAAGATGTTATAAAAGCCAATCAGAATGTCATGAGTTGGTGCCAAACCTGATTCTAAGATCAATTTGAATAACCATATGTCATAGAATCTTGACAGGATGTCATAAAATGCACTCGGCATGTTATGAAGTGATGACCAACATAATTCCAGGATGTATTTGTATATTGGTGTGTCATAGATACCCACATGATGTCGTAATATCCCCTTGGGATGTCATGAATTTGTTCCAAACATGATTCCAACACCTATCTAATTAATAGAGTGTCATACAATATGCTTTGGATGTCATGAAAATCCCTCTAGATTTCTTGAGGGCATGACAAACCTCATTTGGGATGCTATTTTGAAACCAGGGTGTCATATATTTCCACACCATGATCCATCCTATTTGAATGAGTAATTAAATAAATAAATATATATATATAAGACATTTATATCCACACCATGATCCATCCTATTTGAATGAGTAATTAAATAAATATATATATATATAAGACATTTATAGAGACTTTGATTTCATTTAATAAAAGTGCTAAACAATTTTGACATCCAAGTAAAATTTGAATGTATAGATCAAAAGAAGATAATCTCTCAAAACATTGTATATTACGTGGAAGAATAACATCAATAAAATATTACGACTTCCATCTGGACTCTCAAACTTTCTTCTTTTTTTTTATGTCATCCCCTCCTTTATGATTCTCGATGCAAGTTGTGCCCGATATTCTTTGATGTCATCATTTATGAAATCCTATTAATCTAGCCTATCCTTTTGAGCTAAGTAATCCATGTACTTTAAACTGTATAAGCTATAATCTAGGAAATCCATAGGTTGGGAAGGACAATCTGAATCTTCCTACATTTTTCACTTCATGACTTTAGCATTGTTATAGTAAATATGGAAGATTGCTCCGAGGATCTTATACCACTTCTTAGTACTAGATTTTCATTTGGCATTACATTTTATAGAGTTTAGATGAATTAACTATTTGCACTGCATGTCCATCGCTACCGAATGCTAGTGGAGGTTGTTCAAGTTGATGATTCTGAAAAGGAATTTCATTTCCTTCTTATCATCAATCATTCATAGGTACAAAGATCATACTCCCCGTTGTTAGATGTGTGCCTTAGAAGCCAATCTAGCTGATATAAATTTTTATTCTAGAATATATTTTATATTTAATATTTCAAAATTGGACTTTCTAATCCATACATGTTATGTTCATGTATCATCTAAAGAGTTAATAGATAATGATGTATTCTCAAGAGTTAAAAATTTGAGATATATATCATTATAGGTTAACTCATCAATGCTCTTGGTCATAGGATTATCATAGGGATAGTGATCGATCCATCAAGACTGATGCATAGACCGCTTTTCTTTTGGATAGACGAGTCTTGAGTTTGTAATGTGGGATACTGGAATGAGAGTACAAATGGTTATTAGAAAATAATAGCACTAAGCATGACCAAGTACTAGAAGTCATATGATTGTCTACTCACTTATCATTGACTTCTCAATGTGATAGTTATGTAAGTAGTTCCTTGACTAGCGATACCTCGGTCACTCACAATGGGGTTGTTGTAGTTTGATAAGTACATGATCATGGTCCTTAGCCATATGGAGCCTTGTAGTATACGTTGGCTACAGTATGTTTGCTGTAGGAGTTGAGAGTGTATCTATAGGGGATCTATCAATCTTGGTAGAAGAGGTTTACTCCTATACAATTTAAGAAGCTAAGTTCGAAAATCCATGACCATGGTTGGTGAAGGATGGAAAAAATTTTTCATGAATCTCACATAGGACTTAGGCTAATTAAATCAAGTATATAACAGTGCTTAGTGTTTGACAAGATTCCATGACTTGTATCCTACTGAGACTCTCGATATAGAAACTTGATCATATGGTAACTACACCTTGGGGTTCACTTTTTCTATTCTAATGGGTTGCCATTACATACTACTAGGTATAACTGGTAGATTGTGGAAACCCACTAGGATTGTTTTCAATTCAATGATCCTTGTTAGGGTTGAGTTGAAATCATTCCGATCCATTGAAAAGAGTTTTGATAATACTATGATTGTGATCCTAGTATATCTCACTATCAAAGAAAATAAAACTTGAGAGGTCACATATAATAGGGCATTGACCTGATCAAGAGCTTGGATCAGATTCATAAACTCTAAATTTATAAGAGTTCCAAATTTAGTATGTATTTGGTACTTGTTAATTTTGGCACTTGTTAATTTTAGAACCCGCTATTTTTGGCACCTACTAATTTTAGCACATACTATTTTTGGCACATATTAAAAGGGGATTAATTACAAGAGTTACAATTCAATTAGGCTAATTGGGTTTAACAATTCAAGTTAGACTTGAATTGTAATCCTAATCATATTAGGGTTGACAGTCTTTATGAATTTGATTCAAATCAGCTTCGAATTGGATTCAAACTGAACCATATTTGAATCTAATTGACCTAGACACTGAACCTAATTAGATTAGGTTTAATTATACTTAAATTGGGCTTAAGAAACCATGAGGGATGCTATTTTTGGCACCCCCCTTGTACATGCATGCAAGATGAGAAAAGAGGCAGTACTTTGGCACATCTCTTTCTTTCCAAGGATTCTCTCTCTAGATAAAGATAAAAACTAAATTTTATCTTAATCCTTATTTGGATGAGGATTAGGATTATTATTTTTTTGGAATTTTTGGGGATGTGAAACATTTTATTTTGTGTGATAAAATACAATGAGAAACAAACTAGTCGGTGCTAAGAGTTTCTCACTGCAAGTCTATATTGCTAGATTCTTTCTATTAGTCACCCACTCCTAATTTAAATATAATTTAGATTAAGATAACCACTTATCTAATGAGAGGGAATCCTTAACCAAAGGTGGTGTGAGTTAGGAATTTAGATTTGTGCGACAAAATGAGGAAGGAAAGAAATAATGTAGCGCTAGCCCATTTCCTATCTTCCTTCATGCAAAATCCTTTTGGTCGCCCACTTTTACTTTGAGTTAATTTCAGATTTAGATCAAGTTTTATCTAACCTTTCCATGGGTTGCTGAGGTCATGATGAGAAAAAAATGTGCGACAAAATAAAAGGAGAGGTTTTGTGGGGTTCACTTATCCTTCTCTAGCTTTGCCACAGTCTTTGTTTTCTACCCTTTTTCTTCTTTAGTGTTTCTTATTATTCCATGCAAAACTTATAAAAAACTAGAGAGAGGAAGGTCTAGAGAGAGAGAGAGTAGAAAATGTGAATAAAGGATTTTTCTCTTCTTGAAAGGTCCAAGATGAAATCCTAAAGTCATGCACGAAAGGTTGTGCAAAGGCTACAATGGTTGTAGGCCTTTCTTTCAAGAGTTGAAGCTAGATCTAGATCCAAGCCAGATGAAATGGCTGCAAAGGAGCTAGATTCTAGTAGCATCATGGACTCAATTAGGAATGAGCCCTATGTAGATATAAATAGGGGTCGGGCACTTACAGGGCTCCGATAGAAACCTTGATGATCTACTGGATGTTATTGATGGGAGTTAAAGATGGATAGTGATCCAAGGAAAGTAGTTTTTCTCTTCTTATTTTTAATTTTTTGATTTGCTACATAATCTATATCTGCATGTTAGTTCCCTATTTAGGTACTTTTAATTAAATTTTGCATGCATTTTTGAAAAATATTTTTATAGCTACAACTTCTGCTATGTTAGGGTTTTGGATCTTGTCGTACTTATGCATGCATAGCACCTAGAAATCCAACAATAGTATAAGAGCTAGTTTTAGATTTTGAACATGCTAAGGTAGATTAAGATTATAAAATTAAAAACATGTTTCATAAATGTTATTTTTCTTTTGGCATAGCACTTGGATTGAGTGCATCACCATAGCCATCTGATCATAAGAGCTAAGTAGGGTTTAAAGGCCCATTCTTCCCATTCAATGGGATCTCTTATGATGTGTAGGGATGCCACTTGTGATTTGACTCATGAAGAAGAACTTCAAAAAAAAATTAAGTTTATGTTTTAGATTTAAAATTAATTACACGAGATGTAGGTTAAGCAGTTTAATCTAAAACAAAATGTATGAGATACATGAATTAGGGTTTACATCTAAAAAGCTATTTCAAGATTATAAACTACAAAAATCATGCACTTAAACCTTATTTAAAAATCATTTTTTGAATCTAAATTTTTAGTTTATGCATGAGGGCATGGATAGAATAGTTAGGTCTAGTGATTAGACTATAGATTATGATTTTGATTAGATTAGGCTAAAATCCTATTTTGATTTTGAGCAGCTGATCAAATCCAATCATTATTTAATTTGGATTAGGTCAAAAGGACTCAAAATTGATTTTAGATATAGTTTGGTTACATCGATTCACACTTGATGTGAATTAATTAATTAAAAACCTAATTTGGCTCAGTATTTTGAGCCCTAGTTGCAAGGCTGACCTATTTGATACTTATTGACTAATTGGGATCTAAGACAAATCTTGGTCATGTATATTAATTGGGACTAACTCTTACCTGACCAACTTGATTGGAATTTAAAAAAAGAGGATAAATGGCAAAATTTTTTCATTGATCTTACTTACATGGCCAACTTGGTCGATTAAGTTTTTGATTAGGTTGCTTATTGATTCGAGTTCACCCATACCACCTAGGTTTGTCAAACATGAGTTGTGCTAATATGAACTAGATTAATTAGATATATGATGTGCTGACCATAGTCAAACTTAGTCAGACATGAGATGTACTAACCGAAACCGGGCGAGTCAAACATGAGTTGTGCTAACCTAATCTAACTTAGTTAGACATGAGATGTGTTGATATAATCCAATTTAGTCGACATGAGTTGTGCTAATCTAAATTGGATTAATCAGATATGAGATGTGTTAACCAATTTAGATGAGACCTGAACCTATACATCCTCATAAATATTAAGTTTTAGGTCTTCCATCATTATAGAGATGCAAGTATCTCTTGAGTGTTGATTGTTCTCAATTGGATACAGTGGTTCAATTGCATCGGGGGGTGCAACCACTCCAATAACAAGCGATGTTATGAGATGAAGATGAGATTATGCTCGATAATTAGGCACAATGAGGGACCTAATGATGGCTTCATGTTGCATGAATGGTAGGTCTAACTTAACTAGGGAGTGTGAGCAATAACTGTTAGGTGAGTCCATATAACATAGAGACCAAGTTGCTGCAACATGATTGGAAAGTATTGGACCAGAGTTGTCTAGTCATTGCTTTATGTGTTAACAAATAACTGTTAGGTAAGGTAAACAAAATCAGTGAGACTACAGTACCTACTAGGAATCCTAGTTTTGTAGAGGTTCTTGCATCTTCATAGAGGAGTGTGTGAGATCTATAAAAGTAGCGAGAGTCAATTTCTTTTTTAAAGTTCCTAGAATTAATTTAAGAATAAATACAAATATCTAATTAGAATCTTTACTCTATGCGATTAAAAGTTAGCTTCAAACCCTCTTAAATCTTAGACAAATTTATTAACTATAATCTAGTACAAAAACTAGCTCAACTTGAAAATTGATTAGAAAAGGCTGAGTACTATAATGGACCAGGATCATTTTTATTACTAAGCCATCTGCTAGCTGACTTAAGTGCAATCAATCCATGATCATTATTTGATAGTGATTAAGGATTAGGAGCTTAAGAAACTCGGGCATGTTGGTGCATGAAGATTGCATATGGATTTGATCCAATAGTCTTGATATAATTGATATGGATAGTTTATTATAAACTATCATTTGAACTTGATTGAGACAATTAGGTCAACTCATTGGTGACTATTAAAGGGATCTAATTATCCCCTCAGTCTGGAATCCCTAAAGAATAAATAGGGCATACCTTTAAAAGGTTTGTCAGCTACTCAGAATTAGAATTACCTTATGATTTCTTCTATTTTTTTTGAGTTATATACTCTATTAGAGTCTATAGGAAAGTAGAGAGCCGAGGTACCTTAAAGGTGGGTAACAATGCAATATTTGCTACTATTGGTACATAACCTCTGCGATTACCATTGGGTTAAAGAGACAATTACTTATTAGAGTAAAAATTTGATTTCTAATCCATTTATTTTAAAAATAAATTGGATGTAAGTGGCTTTATAAATGTTAGTCTCTACATGCATATGGATACATATTCTATGTAGTTAGTAAGTGCCATGGATCTTAGAGATCCTGTGATATGACGTTGACCTGAAGTGTATGGGTGGTATCTAAGGTTTAGTGAAGTCAAAAAGAAAGGATTAACAATTTGGAAACCATGGACAACTATGGGCCTTTTGGCTAATTAACTATTGAATCATTTTCAATTTGTGAATCCAATCTTGAAAAATGTTACTAAGCTACCTTTTATGAGACAAAGGGTGTGGGTTAAGATCACTGATGTACTTGCCTAGATACACATTTATGCATTAGCACATTCAATTTGCAAACCTAGAAGGTTATAAAAATCATCTCAAGTTATTCAGCATAGTCTTATAATGGATTTCTCTTACATCTTAAACTTAATAAGGTGTCTAAGCAGTGTAATCGAACCCTATTAGATATGGTTCAATCTATTATAAAAATCACTTATTTATCTTTCAGGATATGTTTACATAACTCAACTTATCTATTAAATTGGGTTTGCTCTAAATTAGTTCTTATCACTTTTATATGAGATATAGTATTGTAAGAAGGTGGTTCAACCTATGTCAAATGATATTGGGTGTACAACTTAGAGATTAAGTTAATAATGGCTGTATCTTAAAGAGTTTGGATACTACTTCTCATTCGACATTGGGTGGTTCTATATTCATGATTAAGTAGTTTAAAACAATGGGAAAATGAAATAGCTTGAAGAGAAAGTCTCTAAAGAGCAAAGGGCCAAAAAACCTAGAGAACATATTCAAGCAGAACTGGTGCATATAGTTAGTAGAAAGTGTTCTTTATGGGAGATAGAAAATATAGATCCCAACAACCTACAACGAGGTAATGTGATCAATTCTGAGAAATGGTTAATATCATGAAGTTAGACTCCATGCGATTTAGACCATAATAGATTCACCAAAAGGCATGGTATCTTATGGATCTATGAAAGGAAAATTGATGAAATCTATATGGCAAGGCTTAGGTGAAAGGTTACAAACCTTTTCACCTTAACTATGCTAAAAATCTATACTAATTTCTATTACTATCCACCATGATCAAATTGGTAGATGGACAGTGATGAGATCACAAGATCTACTAACTATAAAGGATATATGTAGATAGACCAAGCAAATAGCTCTAAATTGGAATGCTCACTCAATAACATAACAAATTATTTGATTTAGTCAAGAACAAGAAAAAGGAACCATGTGTCTATAAAAGATCAGTGGGAGTAAATAATTTTTCATATAGTATGTGGATATTATTCTCCTATTAGGGATGTGATTCCTAAGCTGACCTAGGTTAGATTATAATTTTCTAGGCAATTCTCCAGTAATGATGTTTGGAAAGTATCATACATTTGGAATGTAGGTCTATGAGATAATTTCAAAAGATGTTAAGCCCATCACAAAATTGTACAATAAGGAAGTGCTGAAGAAGTTTAGCATGAAAATTGAATAAGTGGTTTAACCCTTAAGCATGGAAATTAATCTCTAAAATGTGTCCAAATATGTTTAAAGAGATTTTGAATATAAGATAGACACTTTTTGAGTTTAGTCAGTTTGGAATCTCATATGAACCATATGATGTACATAACTTAATTTTTGTTGTGAGTGCTCTAAGTAAATGTTAGTTAAATCCAAGCTATGAGCATTGGATATCTGCTATACATTTTTTGATACTTCAGAAGTACTAAAGATATAGATTTTTATAGTGGAAGAAATGAGGGAACTAGGATACATGAAAAGTGTTCTTAAACAATGGTGGTTTGGAAGAATTCCTAAGCACTAATCATTAAAGGTTTGTCCAAGTGAAGCTGACTATATCATCGCTTCCAAGAATGTAAGGATGTGTTCTGGTTTATTAATTTTTACAAAATTGAGTGAGATGTCATTAGATGACATAATACTCCATGATTGCAATAATAGTATCATAGCTCTAACTAAGAAACCAAGGTCTCACTAAAAGTCTGAACACGTAAAGCGATGATATTATTTGTGACTACCTTATTAAGGTACCGAGAGTAAGCTCCATATGACATGTAGCTGATCCACTAGCTTAATAAGCTTTAGCCACTAGAAGACTGATGTACATTAGATGGGAATGAAGTATATGGCTAATTGGTTTTAGTACAAGTAGGAGATTGTCAGATATGTACCTTAAAAGTCAATATGGTTGATACAAGTTTTCATTATAAAAAAATTTTTTGTATTTAATATATCAAAATTGGGCTTTCTAATCCATATATGTTGTATTTATGTATCATCCAAGGAGTTAATGGACAATGATATATATTCTCAAGAGTTGAGAATTTGAGATTTGTGTCATTATATATTAACTCCTAAATACTCCCGGTCATAGGATCATCATGAGAATGGTGATCAATCTATCAAGACTGGTACACAGATCATTTTTCTTTTGGATAGATGAGTCTTGAGTTTGTAGTGTAGGACAATAGAGTAAAAGTGCAAGTTGTTGTTAGAGAACAATAGCACTGAGCATGATCAAGTACAAGAAGTCACATGGATATCTACTTACTCATCATGACTTCTCGATGCTATAGTTGTATGAGTAGTTCCTTGTCTTGCGGCACTTTGGTCACTCACAGTAGGGTGGTTGTAGTTTGACAAGCATATAATATGGTTTTTAGCCATATGGGGTCTTGTAGTATACATTAGCTATATTAGGTTCGCTGTAAGAGTTGTGTACCTATAGGAGATTTATCAACCTCGGTAGAAGAGATTTAGTCTTATGAGATTTAAGAAGTTAAGTCCAAAAATATATGGTCATGGTAGGTGAAGGATGGAAAGAGTTTCCATGAGTTTTTCAAAAAACTTAGGCTAATTAAATCAAGCATACGATGGATGCTTATGATTTGACAAGATTTTATAACCTTCATCCTATCAAGACTCTCGATAGAAGAATTTGATCACACGGTAACTACATATAGGGATTTATTTTTTCTATTTTGTTGGGTTGCTACTACATATTGCTAGGTATCACTGACGAATTATGAAAATTCACTTGGATCATTTTTGGATCAACAATCCTTGTTAGGGTTGAGCTGGAATCATTCTAGTCTATCAAAAAGTATTTTGATAATACTATAACAAAGATCATAGTATGTCTCACTATCAAATAGAATGGAACCTAAGGGGTTATATACAATAGGGACTTGATCTGATCAAGAGCTTGGATCAGTTTCAGAAACTCTAATTTTGTAAGAGTCAAGAATTTAGTATCTACTAAGTTTGGCACCTACTAATTTTGCTATCTACTATTTTTGGCATCTACTATTTTTGGCACTTGCTAAAAGAGACTTAATTTCAAGAGTTATAACTCAATTGGACCAATTGGGTTTAATAATTCAAGTTAGACTTGAATTGTAACCCCAATCATATTAAGGTTGGCAGTCTTTTTAAATTCAATTTGAATCAGGTTTGAATTGAATTTGAATTAAACCATATTTGAACTTAATTGACTTGGACCTTAAACTTAATTATATTAGGTTTAAACCTACTTAAATTGGGCTTAAGAAATCTTGAAGGGTGATATTTTTGGTACCCCCATTGTGTGTGCATGCATGATGAGAAAAGAGGTGCTAGTTTGATGCCTCTCTTTCTTTTTAGGGACTCTCTCTAGATAAAGATAAAAACTAAATTTGTATTAATCCTTATTTGAATGAGGATTATGATTTTTATTTTTTTGGAATTTTTGGGGATGTGGAACTTTTTTTTTTGTGCGACAAAATATAATGAGAAAGAAACCAGTTAGCACTTAGAGTTTCTCATTTCAAGTATGTATTGCTATAGTCCTTCTATTAGTCACCTGCTCCTAATTTAAATGTAATTTAGATTAACATAACCTCTTATTTGATGAGGGGTAATACTTATCCAAAGGTGGTGTGAGTGAGGAATTTAGATTTATGCAACAAAATGAGGAAGGAAAGAAACAATGTAGCGCTAGCCTATTTCCTATCTTCCTTCATGCAAAATCCTTTTGGTCACCCACTTTTACTTTGAGTTAATTTCAGATTTAGATCAAGTCTTATCTGATCTTCCCATGGGTTTCTGGGGTCTTGGTGAGAAAAAAATGTGTGACAAAATAAAAGATGAGGTTTTGTCGGGTGCACTAATCCTTCTCCAGCTTTGTCGCAATCTTTGTTTTCCACCCTCTTTCTTCTTCATTATTTCTTCTTATTCATGCAAAACTTTTGAAAAATCAGAGAGAGGAGGGTCTAGAGAGAGAGTAGAGAAGGAGAGAAAAGGGTTTTGCTCTCCTTGAAGGGTCTAAGATTGATGCGGGACCAAAGGGGGGTCTAGGAGGATCGTTGGAGAGCTGAGAAGTCTCCTATGATTAGGGTCAAAAAGGCGGAAAAAAAGATGTGGGGCCAAGAAACATGGATACTCTATGGACTAGGGACTTACCTTCACGGAGAGACGTCGCACCTCTAGGATATCCCACCCACCCCACTACAAGCAATCTAGGGCATCCCACCCATCTCACTACATGCGGAGCCTAGGGCATCCCACCTAAATCGCTACCTGGGGTCGTGAAGGAAAAGCTCCAAGATCATAGAGTGGACTCAGCAAGAGAAAAGATAACTAGGGCCTTGTACCCCTCGACGCTCGAAAGCGAAGGAAGTGGGATCTCACACCCCTCGAGACCCGCAAGTAAAGGAAAGACGGGCCTCATGCCCGAAGGTAGAACAAAGAATACCTTTTCCAAAAATTCATAATCATCATCATTATTCAAGAGAGGAGGTGCCTTTATATAGTCTACAAAACTTAGGGCCCAAGAAATAAATACAAGGCATACAGCCCAAAAAAAGTAATAACCCAAACTTGCTTTGTTTGCATCCTGAAAATATGGTAGAAAATTAAACACAAGCCTCCTCATATGGTAGAAAATAAAACTTATCATAATCTAAACCTAATTTAAAAAACTTCCCAACTTATCCATACATCCAATTTAAAATAAAAATAAATAAAATATAACCAAATTCATCAAGATCCGTGCCAAAAAAAATTTGTATCAGGATCCATGCTGAGTGGCTCTGAAATCTATGCAAAAGACTTTGCTCTAAGAAGCATGCACTTTGGGATCCGTGCAAAATCATCCTGCTCTGAGAATTGTGCAGAAAACTCCTGTGACCGTGGAACAGGGGCGGAGAGGGGGGAACTTGCGGGTGGCTTCGCCGGTCACTCGGGCTTAGCGGGGAAGACGATGGCTAGGCCAGCGGTGCGGCGGAGAGGAGTGCGGCATGGGGGTGGAGCCGCAGGGAGGGAAACAGCCATGGGAGGAGCCGCATGGGGGGGAACGGCCGTGGGTGATTCGTGGGATTCACCGGCGTTCCCACGAGGAGATCGACGCTGAGGGAAGGTGGACGACCGTTGGGGGTGGCTCCGCAGGTTGGACGTGGCGGATCCAGGACAAACATGAAAAAAAAAAAAAAAGAAAAATGGAGGTTTTATGAATGTCTGGGAGGTTGAAGATGATAGGGATAAACATGGAATAAGTTAGGAATAAAATGCAGAAAAAGTGGGAATAGCGGGGATAGATGGAATAAGTGGAATAAAAAAATTAAAAAAAATAAAATAAAATCTGGATAAAAAAAAAAAAACCTGGATGGGTTTTGATGTCCCCATCATTCCAGTGGGGTGGGGAAAACTCGACTCCATCAAGTCAGGCTTTCTACAATTTTTTTTTTCTATTTTTTTTTCTCCTTTTTTTTTCAACTTTTTTTTTCAACCCTAATCCTCTCCTACTCTGATACCAAAATTGATGCGGGATAAAAGAAGGGGGCTAGGAGGATCGTTGGAGAGCCGAGAAGTCTTTTGTGATTAGGGTCAAAAAGGCGGAAAGAAAAGATGTGGGGACAAGAATCATGGATACTCTATAGACTTGGGACTTACCTTCACAGAGAGACATTGCACCTCTAGGGCATGCCAACCATCCCACTACATGTAGTCTAGGGCATCCCACTTATCTCACTACATGCGGAGCTTAAGGCGTCCCACCGAAATCGCTACCTTGGGCCATGAAGGAGAAGCTCCAAGATCATAAAGGGGACTTAGCTAGGGAGAAGATAACTAGGGCCTCGCGCCCCTCGACACCCATAGGTGAAGGAAAGACGGGTCTCATACCCACTCCTAATGGGGCAAGAACCAATAACACTCATTTCAAAAATTCATATTCATCATCATTATTCAAGGGAGGAGGTGCCTTTATATAGGCTACAAAACATGGGGCCCAAGAAATAAATACAAGGCATGCAGTCCAAAAAAAGTAACAACCCAAACCTTCTTTGTTTGCAGCCTGAAAACATGATAGAAAATTAAACACAATACTCCTCATATAATGGAAAATAAAACTAATCCTAATCTAAAACTAATTTAAAAAACTTCCCAACTTATCCATACATCCAATTTAAAATTAAAATAAATAAAATATAACCTAAATTCATTAAGATCCATGCAAAAAAAATTCATATCAGGATCCATGCTGAGTGGCTCTAAAATCTGTGCAAAAACTCTACTTTGAGAAGCATGCACTTTGTGATCCGTGCAAAATCATCCTGCTCTGAGAATTGTGCAGAAAACTCCTGTGACCATGGAATAGGGGCGGAGAGGGGGGAACATGCGGGCGACTTCGCCAGTCGCTCGGGCTCGGCGGGGAAGACGACGGCTTGACTGGAAGCGTGGTGGAGAGGAGCGCGGCATAGGGGCGGAGCCGCAGGGGGGGAAATGGCCATGGGAGGAGCTACATGGGGGGGAATGGCCGTGGGCGATTCGTGGGATTCATCGGCATTCCCACGAGGAGATTGACACCGGGGGAAGGTGGACGGCCATCGGGGTTGGCTCCGGAGGTTGGACATGGTGGATCCAGGACAAACGGGAAGAAAAAAAAAAGAAAAATGGAGGTTCTATGAATGTCTGGGAGGTTGAAGATGATAGGGATAAACATGGAATAAGTTATGAATAAAATGGAGATAAAGTAGGAATAGCGGGGATAGATGGAATAGGTGAAATAAAAAAATTTAAAAAATAAAATAAAATCTAGATAAAAAAAGAAAAACCCGGATGGGTTTTGATGTCCCCATCATTTTCCTAGGGTGGGAAAAACTCGACTCCATCAAGTCAGGCTTTCTGCAATTTTTTTTTTATTTTTTTTTCTCTCCTTTTTTTTCAACTTTTTTTTTTCAACCCTAATCCTCTCCTACTCTGATACCAAAATTGATGCAGGACGAAAGAAGGGGGCTAGGAGGATCGTTGGAGAGCTGAGAGGTCTCCTGTGATTAGGGTCAAAAAGGCGGAAAGAAAAGATGTGGGGACAAGAAACATGGATACTTTATGGACTTGGGACTTACCTTCACGGAGAGACGTTGCACCTCTAGGGCATCCCACCCATCCCACTACATGTAGTCTAGGGCGTTCCACCCATCTCACTACATGCGGAGCTTAGGGCGTCCCACCCAAATCGCTACCTGGGGCCGTGAAGGAGAAGCTCCAAGATCATAAAGGGGACTTAGCTAGGGAGAAGATAACTAGGGCCTCGCGCTCTTCGACAGCCATAGGTGAAGGAAAGACGGGTCTCATGCCCACTCCTAATGGAGCAATAACCAAGAACACTCATTTCAAAAATTCATATTCATCATCATTATTCAAGAGAGGAGGTGCCTTTATATAGGATACAAAACATGGGGCCCAAGAAATAAATACAAGGCATGCAGCCCAAAAAAAGTAACAACCCAAACCTTCTTTGTTTGTAGCCTGAAAACATGATAGAAAATTAAACACAATCCTCCTCATATAATGGAAAATAAAACTAATCCTAATCTAAAACTAATTTAAAAAACTTTCCAACTTATCCATACATCCAATTTAAAATTAAAATAAATAAAATATAACCTAAATTCATTAAGATCCATGCAAAAAAAATTCATATCAGGATCCGTGCTGACTGGCTCTAAAATCTGTGTAAAAACTCTACTCTAAGAAGCATGCACTTTGTGATCTGTGCAAAATCGTCATGCTTTGAGAATTGTGCAGAAAACTCTTGTGACCATGGAACAAGGGCGGAGAGGGGGTAACATGCGGGCGACTTCGCCGATCGCTCGAGCTCGGCGGGGAAGATGACGGCTCGACTGGCAGCGTGGTGGAGAGGAGCGCGGCATGGGGGCGGAGCCATAGGGGGGGAAATGGCCATGGGAGGAGCTGCATGGGGGGAATGGCCGTGGGCAATTCGTGGGATTCATCGGCATTCCCACGAGGAGATCGACACTGGGGGAAGGTGGACGGCCATCGGGGGTGGCTCCGGAGGTTGGGCGTGGTGGATCCAGGACAAACGGGAAGAAAAAAAAACAAAAAATGGAGGTTCTGTGAATGTCTGGGAGGTTGAAGATGATAGGGATAAACATGAAATAAGTTGGGAATAAAATGGGGATAAAGTAGGAATAGCTGGGATAGATAGAATAGGTGGAATAAGAAAATAAAAAAAAAATAAAATCTGGATAAAAAAAGGAAAAACCTGGATGGGTTTTGATGTCCCCGTCAAAGATGAAGTTCCAAAGCCCTACACAAAAGATTCATGTAAAGGCTACAATGGTTGCAGGCCTTTCCTTCAAGAGTTGAAGCCAAATCCAAAACCAAGCCGGATGAGACTCGTGTGAAGGAGTTAGTACTTTGGTATCATCGTGGACTCAATCAAGAATGAGTCCCATGTAGATAGTAGCAGAGGTTGTGCACTTGTGTGGCTTCGATAGAAATCTTGATGATCTACTAGATGCAATCCAATGAGAGTTGAAGATGGATAGCAATCAAAGGTAAGTATTTTTCCTCTTCTTATTTTTAATTTTTTGATCTGCTATGCAGTCTATATCTGCATGTTAGTTCCTAATTTAGATACTTTTAGCTTAATTTTTCGTGCATTTATGAAAAATATTTTCATAGCTACAACTTCCGCTACATTAGGGTTTTGAATCCTGTCGTACTTATGCATACGTAGCACCTATGAATCTGATGCGGGATGACTCTAAGAAAGCTAAATATATAGTAAAAATAGCAAACTAATTCTTTTGTGATTTTTAGATTTAGGTTTGATGGCTAATTTCTCAAAGCAAAGTAAAGAACTAGCAGGTATTCAGCAATTCTAAGAAATCATCATATCGCAGGCTGAATCATGCAAGATAAATAAAAGACAGGACTCAGAAATTGAGAAATTCTAGGCTTAGGATAGTTAACTTTAAGCAAATCAGATAATAAGAGAAGTGAAGGTTTTATACCAGTCAGAGATGATAATATCAGTAGTAGAAGAGATCACTCACAACTCTGATCAGAGCCTGGAAGAAGAAGCCTTGTTTTCCCTTGAATCTGAAGGTTGATCTGGGCAGTCCAGGCAGCAAAGAAGACCTCCTCAAGGGAGGGCAAGCACCTCGGTGATCTTGTAAAACGTCAACGGTCAATCAAAATAGCAAGTAAGAAAAAGAAAGGAAACTAGATTTTGAAGAAATCAGGTTAGGGATTAGAAGCTAGGCTGTTTGAAGCTTGTTGAAGATCTCCTTGCTTGGTGGCCTAGGGCACTCCTTCTTAGACGTGTGAAGGCTTGGATGGTAGTGATTTAGTGCATGGAAGGATGCTAGGGCAGCAAGGAATTCGTCCAAACACAAAAACACAACCTAAAGAACCAAAACAATACACCAACACAAGGTAATAACTCAAAATTTCAGCAAGTTGTATTCATAAGAAAGAAATGATTACAAGAGGGAGAGGGGTGGGGTATTTATAGAGTTCCTATGCCCTCACTAACCATGGTTACACTTGGGTTACAAGTCCTCTTCCAAATTGGAATACAAGTCCTTTCCTAGCTAGGTTAGAATTACAAAGTTTTAAAATGACTGGAAATCCCAACTAGGTTAGAATTTTGACCTAGTCTTCTCTTCTTTCCTCTCCCAACTTGGCTTGGACTTGGTCAAACTCCCCAAATTCATTTTTGGACCTTGGGGCAGAAGCAAGGATGCCTCCTTCATTGGCTTGGATGAAAATTTGAGGGGACCAGGTAGGCTTCCAGGGGTTGGGCGCATGGGCTGGCATATTCCAAGGAATCTGGTTGGAATCTTACTTTTTAAGGGCTTGGGCTTGGCAACAGGGCTTGATTTCTTTGAGCTTAGATGTAGGTGGACCTCTGGAATCATGGGTGCGCTGTTATAAGAATATGCTCTGGCATCTAGAAGGGAATCTGGGCATCTGGATGGCATCTAGAAGGAATCGGGGTTTCCGGAAGAATCTTAGATCCTGGGTTGTCACACAAAATCCAATTAGCTGATATAGTGGCCTCTGACTCCTGGATGTGGCCTGGTGGAACACCAAAATAGGGAAACCTCCTCTCTTGTAAAAAAATTGGGCTCATACTAGACTCATAACTAATGTACAGGACTCAAAATATTGACTAGGTTGAGGGTTGAGACAAATCAACTAACCTCAACTTATTACAGGACTCAATTCTAGTTGATTACAAAATTTGACACATGGATAGGTAAACCAAATAGGGCCCAGTAATCTGTGTCTAATCCTGGTGCCCCCACCAATTCTCCCGGGGTAGGAGGAACTCGATCCCGTCGAGTGTGGGATAACTTGGCTCTCATAGTGCTCGAGTAGGTCTGGGTTGAGGTGCTGCAGATCCTCATCGGTGATCCACGAGTCCTCAGATTCTGGTCGATCTTGCCACCAGACCAAATACCTCTAATAGTCATGATTCCATGTACATATGGCTTGATCGTCTAGGATTCTCTTGATCTTTACCTCACTATTTGGCCAATTGGTTGGTGGACACTCTAGGGCAGGTTCACTCTCAAGGGAAGGGATAGGTCCAAAAGGTTCGCTGGGAATCGTTGCTGGCTCCCTATACTCTACAAGTTCTGAGATGTTGAAGGTGGAACTAATGCCTAAGTCAGGTGGTAACTCAAGCACATAGGCATTGGGTCCAACTCTCTTGATTATCTTAAAAGGGCCAGCTCCACAAGCATGAAGTTTCCTTATGGTCCTTGGAGGGAATCGTTCAGGCCTAAGCCTGATCATCACAAAATCCCCTGCAGAAAACTCTTTAGCTCTTTTTTAAGAATTAGCCAAGTTCTTATATAATTCATTACTTAGGTTTATCTTTTGGCTAATTTCTTGATGCAATTCCCTAACATGCTGTGCAAAAGACTCAGCTGACTCAGAAACTCGTGCATGTGAGGGTAAGGGGATCAAATCAAGAGGTTTATTGGGTTTGTATCCATGCACAACCTCAAAAGGACTCTTCCCTATGGACCTATTAACAGAACTATTGTAAGCAAATTCAGCTTGGGGTAACAATAGGCCCCAATTTCCCGTGTGTTCACCTACGAGGCATCTAAGAAGGTTTCCTAAGCTTTTGCTCACTACCTCGGTTAGACCATCAGTCTGTGGGTGGTAAGCGGTGAAAAATTTTAATTTGATTTCTAATAGGTGCCAAAGGGTCTTCCAAAAGTAACTAGTAAAGCGGACATCCCTATCTGACACTATTGTTTTAGGCAATTCATGTAATCTAACCACCTGGTCAATGAAAAGACAGGCTACTCTAGACGCATCAAAGGTTTGAGAGTAGGGTATAAAATGGGCCATTTTAAAAAACTTATAGACCACTATAAATATTGAATCATGTTTCCTGAGGGTCTTGGGTAGACCTAAAACAAAGTCCATACATAAGTCCTGCCATGGATGGTCTGGTATGGGTAGAGGGGTATACAATCTAGTATTTTGTTTCTGCTGTTTTGCAACAGCACAGGTTCTACATCTGGACACTATATTGGCAATGTCCCTCTTCAAACTAGGCCAAAAGAACTGGTCCTCTACAGTTGAGACAGTCTTATTTCTTCCAAAATGACCAGTAAGGCCTCCAGCATGGGTTTCCCAAACTAAGAATTCTCTAAGTAAGGTTTTGGGAATACAAAGTCTATTGTTCTTAAACAAATAACCATCTTGAAGGGTATATTCACTATTGGTACTAGATGGTCCTTGGGCTATGGATTGGACAATGTCACTAAAGTCTGGACAAGTTGCATATTCATCTTTTAACCTATCAAATCCAATGACTTTAGTGCTAATGGTATTCAACAGTAAGGCTTGTCTGCTAAGGGCATCTACTACCTTATTTTCAGTTCTAGCTTGGTGTTTAAGTACAAAGGTATAGGCTTGTATAAATTCTACCCACTTAGCATGCCTAGGGTTTAGTTTCTTTTGGGAGTTCAAAAATCGAAGGGCCTCATGATTAGAATATAAAATAAACTCCTGAGGTAGTAAATAATGTCTCTAGTATCTAAGAGCTTGTACTACTGTATAAAACTCTTTGTCATAGGTTGAGTACTTTAATTTAGCCTCATCAAGTTTTTCACTGAAAAAGGCTACTGGGTGATTCTCTTAGCTTAGAACTCCTCCTATGTCGACTCCCGAAGCATCACAAGCTACCTCAAAAACTTTGGTAAAATTGGGTAACCTCAATATGGGTGCTTGTGCCATCTTAGCTTAAATCTCTAGGAAGGCTCTATCTGCAAATTTGGTCCATTCAAAACTACCCTTCCTAATACAGTCAGTAATTGGTGCTACTATGGTTGGGGTCATGATATTGATCCTGGTGTTGGTTTCCCCTATGGTTAGGCTCCCTAAATTGATCTTGGTTCTGGGGTCTCCTAGGGTTATGTTCTACAAAGGGTTCATGGGTTTGGACTCTTCTAGGGTTATAAGGGGTAGAAGGGATGGAATCAAGGTCTGGTTTAGTATTAGACTCTTGGGTTTTCTCAACAGTCTCTAGTCGGTTCTCAACTTGGTTAAGCCTATTGGTTAATTGGTTGATCCTAGTGGTGGCTTGTTCAAATAGTTGGTCCACTTGGTTGAATCTTTGGTTCATTTGATCAAGTGGTGAGGACACCTGAGGCACCAGAATAAGACAGAGGCTTTTTCAACCCTCTGTAAATTGATCAATAATTTATGAATCTATCTGTAATAAGGGCTTAGATCATCTGAGTCCATTTTAGTTGTTATTTCAGTTCTGTACTAGTCAGCTCATGTTGAGCTAGTTCAGTCCAATGCTAGTTAGCTCATGTTGAGCTAATTTTATTTTTTTTGAGTCCTGTCCAAGCATACTGAAGACTCAAGACTATATTATACAAGTGAAGACCAAGTCCAACCAGATTGAAGACATGGAAGTTTAGCCCAAGTCCAACCCAACTTGAAGATTTGAAGACCCCAGGAGAAAAATCAGAAACCCTGATTCCTTGCAGAAGCCCTCCAGATGCCCAGATTCCCTTCCAGATGCCAAAGTATATTCATAAATAAGGGCATCCATGATTCCAGAGGTCCATCTGCATCCTAGCCCAATGAAATCAAGCCCAGGTGCCAAGCCCAAGCCCCTAAGAAGCAAGATACCAGGGAATATTCCTGCTACCTGGCTACCAGGCCACCCCAGCTTCCAGAGGCCCAAACCCATGCACCCGGGCCCCTTTGGGCCGGCCTTTTGCTGCTCCTAGAAGCCCAACACGCCCCCTAGGCGTCCTTGGAGTCTTGACCAAGTCAAGAAAAATTTTAGGGATTTTTCTACCTAATATTTCCTTATTTTCTAGCTAGGGTTTGAGAGGGAAAAGGATTCTTATGTAAAGACTTATGTACCCTTACTTGGAGCCCAAGGTTAAGGGTCTATTTAAGGGACCCTAGCCTCTTGTATGAGGGGAATTTTTGATGAATGAAAACCTTGAGTTCTTCTATTGAGTTGTGTGATACCCTGCTGTGTGCATAAAGGGGTTTGCGAGAGTTCTTCTTCCCAGTGCTGCAATCATCTTCCTGCTACCAACAAGCATCTCAGATCCCTGGACGCCCACTCCAAAAGAAGCCTTCCCTTGCTGTTTTTCCTTTGTTTTCTTGTTCCTTTGTGAGTTTTCTAACCCCTGACAGGTCGTTTGCAGGTCCCCGAGTTCCTACGAATCCAACGACTCCAGCCAAGCCTCAATCGGATCACCGAGCAGAAAGCCGGGTATCCGCGGGTCTTTGGCTCGATTTTCCAGGCCGCATCCGTCGAGGAACGAGAGACCCTTTTGCTGCGATCTTCACAGGCATTGTCAGGTACACCCCTCTACCTCCAGTAGTTTTATTGTAGGAGAACTTGCCCTAACCGAGGCTTCTCAGCCCCGGCGATCCTTCTTTTCTACTTTTCTAGGTCCTAATCTGCATGCTGATCTTCTAAAATTCATATAAAATTCCTTATAACTTATTTTAATCTGAAATTCGGGAATTAATCATCCAACCCCACATATAAAACATAAAAAAAAAATTGCATGCATATTAGTTCCGCATCATTTGGTATCAGAGCTTAGATTAGGGCTTGTTTTCTGCAATTTTTCAGTCCGTATATACTCTATCATTTTAATTATTTCTCTCTGTTAAAAACTCCAAAAATTCTGAAATTTATTTTCCTGGATTTATCATAATTCACCGTAATTTTAAAATTTTTCTCATATTTTATTATGTCCTGTGAATTTTCTGCGAGCCGAAATAGGGCCTGCAAATTTTCGGCTCTGTTTTTTTTAGCAAGACAAGTTTGGAAGTTTTAGGGTTTTGTTTAGGAGTTTTTGCATATTTCTTAATTTTAGTATATTTCCAGTATATTAGGCCATGATTTGCAAGTTTTCTTCTATTTAAAAAATACCAAAAAAAAAATATACATATTTTCCAAAAATACCAAAAAAAAAAAAATACCTAAACCCTAATTTGCATCCTCATCTGCCTGCCATCATTGCATAATTTACTTTTAAGGGCACTCTTGCTATATCAGATGGGGGGAGGATTTGATCACCTCTCCTTAGCCCAAAACCACATCCCTTGCATTCAGTCCCAAGCCTTAACCTAAAATTAATTAGACTTAATTTGCCTTAGTGGGCTAGGGACACCAACTGGTCGGGTCCGGGCTAGTGTTAGATCACTGTGTCAAGTTAACCTGTGTGTGCCTTGTGCTTAGTGTCTAGAACGGTGGTTTAGGGATTCAATCCCGAAGGGCTTGTGTGCTGGTCCGCCTACCTGGCCAATCTCTGATTGGTGTCTAGGATTGGCAATCAGGGACCTAACACTCCCCTTACACCTGCCTGGCTGAGTACAGGATTACTATAGGCTAGTTTGCCACCCTGATTGAGCATCTAGTTTGGACTTTAGGTCTAGTCAGCTATAATCGGTCTGATCGAGTCTTGCATGAGCACTAGATCAGGAGTTTCATATCACCCACCTCCTTCATAAATGTCTGAACCCATGGAAAATTTACAAGCCCAAATAAAAGCCCTAGCTGATCAAATTGCCCAGACAACTATCCAGATGACCCAGTTAACTCAGTCTCGTATTCAAACCAATGATAGAATTGACCATCGTGCCAATAGGTTTGATCAGTTAAAAGTCCGGGTAGGGACCCCAAGAAAAACCCATGGGTCACAGTCTGAGCCAGATCCTGACTCCCCTCAACCTAGGAGGACCCCAAACCCTGATCTATACCATGAGGTCGAACCTAGGAGAGCCCCTTATCCTGACCCGTACTACAATCCTCAACCTAGGAGGACCCCAAACCCTGATCCATACCTTGAGGCTGAACCTAGGAGAACCTATCGTCATGACCCAATCCCTAAGGTTAGTCCTAGAAGACTCAATCAGGATTTTATAGACCAGGAAGATAGATCCTATTTACCCTCTCCCTACAAGCCTAGTATACCTACAACCTATAGATCTTATGACTCCAGATCCTATGACTCTAGATCCCATGATCATAGATCCTATGCACCCACACCCTATGAGCCTAGTAGACCCAACACCCAATATTCTGACCCATATAGGGAGTCCAACCCTAGGAGGACCCAATATTCTGACCTATATAGGGAGTCCAACCCTAGGAGAACCCAGTATTCTGACCCATATAGGGAGTCCAATCCTAGGAGGACCCAATATCCTGACCCATATAGAGAGCCCAACCTTAGGAGGACCCCATACCTTGATCCATCCTTAGAACCTGATCATAAAGCTGACCCAAAATCATATGACCCCAGATCCTATAATCCCATGACCCATAGATCTGCACCCTTGTCCTATGAGCCTAGAGAACCCATAACCCCTAAGTATCAACCTAGTACTAGTCATGCTTCCCCTAGTCAACTTGAACCCCATAGGATTAGTATCCCTAAATATGAACCCAGTAGTGAGCCACTACCCCTTATACAACCTGAACCTACTAGGAGTAGTACCCATAATCAGAGACCAGAACCTAACCAATTTCTTGCTAGCCGACCTTCTCCAACCATTCCTGAGATTCACAAGGCTTACATTAACGCGAAAGTGTATGAAGCTGATGTGAGCCTAGTGGATGAGTATGAGGGAGAAGAGGAGACACCTTTAGTAGACCTAGAATTAGCTGACCCAGTAGATGCCCAAGTAGAAACCAACCCAGAGCTAGTTGACCTTGACCATATCCAACCTAAAGCTATAATGGAAGAACAAATAGAGGAAGAGAACCTAGGTACTGCTACTAGAGCCTTACCTGAGAAAACCATAGAGGAGAGCCAAATTATAGAGTCTAGTCCTAAAATACAAGAACCAGAAGAATTTATTAAGGACCTGATCTCTTTGAATCAATACCTTCAAGATGAGTCCCCTCCTATAGTTCCTATTAAGGACCTCTTCCCCGAAATTAGTGACCCATCCTTCCATTATGCAAATCCTGTAGATATAGCTCAACCTCATAAGGTTAACCTCATTAGTATAGGATTAGTTCCTGACACCCCGTCTTTTATCCTACTTTATCCAACTAACCATGAACCTTTTTCTCTACCTTACCAAACTAATTCTGAACCCACTTCCTATTTTCTGCCCTTTCCTGACACCTCCAGCATTTCTAGGATCATTAGATTGCATTTAGCTGAGATTAGCATACTGCATGCATTCATCACGCATGTTAGGTTTGCATCTTACTTCTAGCATACTCTTTGGAATTTGCTAGGAGTTCACTGTAAATTTTCATGTGCATGTCAAGCTAGGATCAAACCTAGAGAACCTATAATCTATTAGGTTTAGATCCAAAGAGTTCAATAAAATTTCCTTCGATAGGAATGCATAGTCGAGTCTGTTAGGTATCAGTATGAGTCCTTTGCATCATTTGTCTGCATGTGCCTAGCATGTTCACCACCTGCACTAATCTTAAAACAACTGGCTAATTCCCGAAGAAGGGTCAAAGAATTTGATGTAGTGGATTTTATCTTGGTTAGGCTTAGGCCTAAAAGAAGCTTCATGCTCGCAGAGCCGGACCTTTTAAAGTTGGATCAAATGCCTAGGTGTTAGACTTGCCTTCGGATTTGGGCATTAGTTCTACCTTCAATATTACAGACCTGGTTGAGTATAGGGAACCGGCAGCGCTACCTAGTGAGGCCTTTGGACCTATTCCTTTTCATTGTGAGTGACCCTAACCTAGAGTGTCCACAAACAAATTTGGCCTGAGAGAGGAGAACGGATCGAGCGTATCCTGGACAATCAAGCCATCACGACCCAGGGCCATGACTATCAATGCTTCCTGGTCCGATGGCAAGGCTGGCCAGAGTCGGACGATTCGTGGATTTCTCGAGAGGACTTGCAACTCCTCAACCCAGACCTTCTCGAGAGATATGTGAGACAGTCTAACCTTCACTCGACAGGGTCGAGTTCCTCCCACCCCGGGAGAATTGGTGGGGACACCTGAGGCACCAGAATAAGATAGAGGCTTTTTCAACCCTCTGTAAATTGATCAATAATTTATGAATCTATCTGTAATAAGGGCTTAGATCATCTGAGTCCATTTTAGTTGTTATTTCAGTTCTGTACTAGTCAGCTCATGTTGAGCTAGTTCAGTCCAATGCTAGTTAGCTCATGTTGAGCTAATTTTATTTTTTTTGAGTCCTGTCCAAGCATACTGAAGACTCAAGACTATATTATACAAGTGAAGACCAAGTCCAACCAGATTGAAGACATGGAAGTTTAGCCCAAGTCCAACCCAGCTTGAAGATTTGAAGACCCCAGGAGAAAAATCAGAAACCCTGATTCCTTGCAGAAGCCCTCCAGATGCCCAGATTCCCTTCCAGATGCCAAAGTATATTCATAAATAAGGGCATCCATGATTCCAGAGGTCCATCTGCATCCTAGCCCAATGAAATCAAGCCCAGGTGCCAAGCCCAAGCCCCTAAGAAGCAAGATACCAGGGAATATTCCTGCTACCTGGCTACCAGGCCACCCCAGCTTCCAGAGGCCCAAACCCATGCACCCGGGCCCCTTTGGGCCGGCCTTTTGCTGCTCCTAGAAGCCCAACACGCCCCCCTAGGCGTCCTTGGAGTCTTGACCAAGTCAAGAAAAATTTTAGGGATTTTTCTACCTAATATTTCCTTATTTTCTAGCTAGGGTTTGAGAGGGAAAAGGATTCTTATGTAAAGACTTATGTACCCTTACTTGGAGCCCAAGGTTAAGGGTCTATTTAAGGGACCCTAGCCTCTTGTATGAGGGGAATTTTTGATGAATGAAAACCTTGAGTTCTTCTATTGAGTTGTGTGATACCCTGCTGTGTGCATAAAGGGGTTTGCGAGAGTTCTTCTTCCCAGTGCTGCAATCATCTTCCTGCTACCAACAAGCATCTCAGATCCCTGGACGCCCACTCCAAAAGAAGCCTTCCCTTGCTGTTTTTCCTTTGTTTTCTTGTTCCTTTGTGAGTTTTCTAACCCCTGACAGGTCGTTTGCAGGTCCCCAAGTTCCTACGAATCCAACGACTCCAGCCAAGCCTCAATCGGATCACCGAGCAGAAAGCCGGGTATCCGCGGGTCTTTGGCTCGATTTTCCAGGCCGCATCCGTCGAGGAACGAGAGACCCTTTTGCTGCGATCTTCACAGGCGTTGTCAGGTACACCCCTCTACCTCCAGTAGTTTTATTGTAGGAGAACTTGCCCTAACCGAGGCTTCTCAGCCCCGGCGATCCTTCTTTTCTACTTTTCTAGGTCCTAATCTGCATGCTGATCTTCTAAAATTCATATAAAATCCCCTATAACTTATTTTAATCTGAAATTCGGGAATTAATCACCCAACCCCACATATAAAACATAAAAAAAAAATTGCATGCATATTAGTTCCGCATCATCAAGCTTATTATCGGACTGGTCAAACCTATGGTCTATGTGGGTAAGCTAATTTTGGGTTAGGTCAAGCTTGAAGTTCATTTGGGAGATAATCTGATCACTCATGGCCTTCATCATGGCCTCAAAATTGGAATCCATAGTTGGGTTTGGTTGGGGTTTAGACTTTTGACATTGGGTTCCTAATCTAGTGGTCATGCAACAAATCAAACAATCAAAATGAAATGATGCAACCAAGCATGCAAAAGAGAAATAAAAAGCTAGTATAATCTAGGGTTTCCTAGACCTAGAGCCAGAAACTGGGTGGGTCAGCTCAACTTATACCTAACCCAATAGCTAATCCTTCCACTAGCCAGGTAGGGGGTGGGAGTGTGGGAGGCCCCCCTTGCTTTCGCAGGGACCCAATTAAAAACCACAACACCACTTAGGTCGTTTGACTCTGGATCCCCAGCCTTAGACACCAGCTTTCAGTAATAGCTAAAAGGATAAATGCACTAGTTGGCCCACATAGCTCGGACCTGACCTGTTTATGTCTCCTAGCCCACTAGGGAAAATTAGGTCTAATTGATTTTAATTAGGCTTGGGTTAGTATGATGATGGTGGTTTTGGGTCTAGGATAGGTGGTGAAATCCTGCCCTGATATGAGATAATGAGTTGCCCTTAAGATTAGGTTAAGAATGATTGCAATCGATGGCCCTAATGCAATCTAAAACAATCAGAGAATAAAATATTTTTTTAATGATTTATGATGTGTTAAGTTAGGTTTAAGTTAACTGGGGTTAGCAAACAAAGTTTGGCTTGGGATTGGGGTGTGTGGAAGTTGATTAGGTTAGGTTAAGTTAAGATGCAGAATTTAGCAAAAATCAAAAAAATTAGGGTTCAGATGATGCAGAAGTTCACATAGATCCTGATGCATATAAAAATCAAACAAAATCTAGAACATAGGATGGATGGTGTTGATGAAACCTACCAAATTTCATATAGAACAAAAATCATATGATGATGCAAACCTATGGTTTGTTTGGACTACTATAGAAATTATCAGGATTCTGTTAGGATTTCTAATATGCCAGATTTTTATAATTTAGGGTTTCAGTAAAAATAATTAAAATTTTTGATAATTAATAGAACAGAATAGAGGACATGAATCACAAATTTCATAGAAAAATAAAATGTTTATGATGCTAAAATCAGATGAAACCTAGACACCTAATGTAGTGGACAGAATGTAGAATTAGGGTTTGTGAATGCAAAGCAAATAAAAAACCAAACAGATGCGGGATGACTCTAAGAATACTAAATATGTAATAAAAAATGTAAACTAATTTTTTTGTGATTTTTAGATTTAGGTTTGATGGCTAATTTCTCAAAGCAAAGTAAAGAACTAGCAGGTATTCAACAATTCTAAGAAATCATCATATCGCAGGCTGAATCATGCAAGATAAATAAAAGACAGGACCCAAAAATTAAGAAATTCCCAGATTAGGATAGTTAACTTCAAGAAAATCAGATAATAAGAGAAGGAAATGTTTCATACCAGTCAGAGATGATAATATCAGTAGTAGAAGAGATCACTTACAACTCTGATCGGAGCCTGGAAAAAGAAGCCTTGTTTTCCCTTGAATCTGAATGCTGATCTGGGCATTCCGGGCAGCAAAAAAGACCTCCTCAAGGGAGGGGAAGCACCTCGGTGATCTTGCAAAGCATCAAGGGTCAATCAAAATAGCAAGTAAGAAAAAGAAAGGAAACTAGGTTTAGAAGAAATCAGGTTAGGGATTAGAAGCTGGGTTGTTTGAAGCTTGTTGAAGATCTCCTTGCTTGGTGGCCTAGGGCATTCCTTCTTGGATGTGTGAAGGCTTGGATGGCAGTGATTTAGTGCATGGAAGGATGCTAGGGTAGCAAGGAATTCGTCCAAATACAAAAACACAACCTAAAGAACTAAAACAAAATACCAACACAAGGTAATAACTCAAAATTTTAGAAAGTTGTATTCATAAGAAAGAGATGATTACAAGAGGGGGAGGGGTGGGGTATTTATAGAGTTCCCATGCCCTCACTAACCATGGTTACACTTGGATTACAAGTCCTCTTCCAAATTGGAATACAAGTCCTTTCCTAGCTAGGTTAGAATTACAAAGTTTTAAAAGGACTAGAAATCCCAACTAGGTTAGAATTTTGACCTAGTCTTCTCTTCTTTCCTCTCCCAACTTGGCTTGGACTTGGTCAAACTCTTCCAATTCATTTTTGGACCTTGGGGAAGCAGCAAGGATGCCTCCTTCATTGGCTTGGATGAAAATTTGAGGGGTCCAGGTGGGCTTCCAGGGGTTGGGTGCATGGGTTGGCATATTCTAGGAAATATGGCTGGAATCTTGCTTTTTAAGGGCTTGGGCTTGGCACCTGGGCTTGATTTCTTTGGGCTTGGATGTAGGTGGATCTCTAGAATCATGGATGCCCTATTCTAAGAATATGCTCTGGCATCTGGAAGGAAATCTGGGCATCTGGAGGGCATCTAGAAGGAATCGTGGTTTCCGGAAGCATCTTGGATCCTGGGTTATCACACAAAATCCAATGATCTGATGTAGTGGCCTCTGACTCCTGGATGTGGCCTGGTGGAACTCCAAAATAGGGTAATGTCCTCTCTTGTACAAAAATTGGGCTCATACTGGACTCATACTGATGTACAGGACTCAAAATATTGACTAGGTTGAGGGTTGAGACAAATCAACTAACCTCAACTTATTCAAGACTCAATTCTAGTTGATTACAAAATTTGACACATGGCTAGGTAAACCAAATAAGGCCTAGTAATCTGTATCTAATCCTGGTTCCCCCACCAGAATTCAACACCCGTTGTGCAAGCAAGCTTATGCTGAGGTGTTTTTGACTCGATGTATATAGCAGCTATTATGATGTCAGAAATGAAGCATTATGGTATAGATTTGTTTATGAGTTCCATTTTTTTAACAAGAATTCCTACCCATCATCAATAATCTATGCATGCAAAAGAAGAATAATGCATAAAAAAGGATGTCTTAAAAAGATAAATGAATATAGTAAATTATAAACTATTAGCAATACATCATCTACAATCATATCACCATGAAAGAGATCACAGACATTAGACATACTGATATTGCCTCCATGCTCATTAACAAAAACAACATGACTATAATATAAGAAAGGTAAAGATTGATATAGGATGTTAGCAAATCCAAAGTGAATTTAGTATAACAGTACATGATATATGACATTTCTTATATCTTATTTTTTTGGCCAGATATTTATTGAAGAGAGAATCAACATCCTCAGACAAAACCCTTTTATCAATATATTCCACACTGGTTAGGATGACTCCCTGTAATATTTGCATCTGGAATGTAAAAGATACTTGGGATATGATAAAATTAAGTTAATATTAAAAACTGAATATAATGCCTACCTCACCTAGTTTTTTTTATTTGGATGATGTATTTGATTTTTGTCTAGGCATATGGACCCTCTTTATGTTTTTTGAGAATGCTCGTTTATAAATTAAGGATCCTTTGTCAGAAATGTGATCTTACACTACCTATGTTCCTCTTTGACCCTCCTTACCAAAAAAAATGTCAAAGACTGTGCCTTTGTCTTCTCCACTCCATGCTTGACCCTTTTCTTGCTTTCCTCATCCTCATCCTCCTTTTCCACATCCTCTTTCTTCTTGTTCTTCTCCTTCTTCTTCCTGTCCGCTTCCACCTTCCTATTCCCTCCTTCTATCTTCTTATCCTTCTCCTCCTCTTCCTTCTTCTTCTTTTTTTTCTTCTTCCTGTCCTCATCCTCCTTCATCTTCCTCTTCTCCTCCTTTCTCTTCTCCTCCTCTTCCTTCTTTTTATCCTCCTTACTCTACTCCTTTTCCTTCTTCTTCTCCTCCTCTTCCTTCTTTTTATCCTCCTTACTCTACTCATTTTCCTTCTTCTTCTCCTCCTTACTATCTTCTTCTCCCTTCCTATTGCTCTCCTTCTCCCCCTCTTCCTTCTTCTTGTCCTCCTTCTTCCTGTCTTCTTCATCCTTCCTTTTCCTCTCCTCATTGTCCTTCTTCTTATCCTCCTTCTTTCTATCCTTTTCATCTTTCCTCTTCCTCTCCTTCTCCTCCTTCTCATCCTCTTCCTTCTTCTTTTCCTCCTTCTTCCGGTCCTCTTCCACCTTCCTATTTCTCTTTTCTTCCTCATTATTTTTCTTCTCCTCCACTTCCTTCTTCTTGTCCTCTTTTTTCTTCATGTCCTTTTCCTCCTTTCTCTTCCTCTCCTCATTGTCCTTCTTATTCTTCTCCTCCTCTTCTTTCTTCTAATCCTCCTTCTTCCTATCCTTTTCCACCTTCCTCCTTCCTCTTCCTCTCTTCCTCTTCCTTCTCCTCCTCTTCCTTCTTCTCCTTATACTTCCCGTCCTCTTTCTCCTTTCTCTTCCATTCATCCTCCTCCTCCTCCTCATTCTTCTTCCTCTCTTCCTCTTCCTCCTTTCTTTCATCATCCTCTCCTCATCCTCTTTCATCTCCCTCTCATCATCCTCCTTTTTTTTCTTCTTCTTCTCATCCTCCTCCTTCTTCCTCTTCTCTTCCTTGTTGTTCTCATCAAACTTCTTCCTTTCATCTTCTCTCTTCTTTCTTGATTCCTCCTCCAATAATTTTTCTTCTCCTCCTTCCTTTGATCCTCTCTCTTCTTCCTTGATTCCTCCAATAATTTCTTCCTCTCCTCCTCAGCCTTCTTCTTCTCCTCTTCCTTCTTCTTCTCCTCCTCCTTCCTCTTTTCCTCCTCCTCCTTTCTTTTATGGTCTTCCCCTTTCCTCTTATCCTCCTTCTTCTTTTCCTCCTCCTCCTCCTTCATCTCCTCCCTGAAAAAATTATATCCTAAAAGTCAATCTTTGTATAAGCATCTCTATGATCTTCCAGCTCATGTATGATATTATTTATTAAAAAAAGATATTTGATTCATCGTACTGCTTCATATTATCAAGATTATGATGAACCCCATAGATTAGGGTAATGAAATAAAATTAGGATTATGATGGAGATCATAATGGCGAGACCGAAGTTCTTATAAATCCTAATCTAAAATGTTTCTAGTCATTGGATCATCAATTTGGGGATCGATGAATCTGGAAAGACTAGCACATCCTATGTATGCTCGATGAAGAGGGTGGTTGGTCTCACAATCACCTGTGTAGAGATACTAATACAAGGATGTGGGTACTCATTAGACTATGAGTTCACTGAACTGATCCAACAAGAGAACATCAATGGAAGTCTTACTTACATATCAAAAGAAAGTTCTCTTAGTAGGAGTTGTGTATGTGATCCTTAGACCTGAGACTACCATAGTATCTTGTGCACATGAACGCATATTTTGGTGCATACTCATTCATGGCAATTAAGTCATGTATGGAGTGCTTCTGGATATGGTGGATTATGTATGAAGATAATGAGTAGGTCAACAAGAAATCGATCACTCCTAGTAAGGAGAGAAGTTATCCCATGCGATCTCTTCAAATGATGACTCAGGAAGTCTTCAATCAAAGCATGATGAGATTAGATAGAATTTATAATCTTTCATCAATGGAGTCTTCATTATTGAATTAAGATTTGAAAGGATTAAGTGCTGGGGTTTAACATTTATCCATGCCCATCACTTATTTGGGATAAAGGGAGATCGAAGGATTGAATTGCACGGTAACTTTTCACTAAAGGATATTTTGATAATTTTTATCAAATTTCTCATCTTTCGAGTAGGCATGATACGTTGCTAGACATCAATCATGTCTTGTAGGTTTTCATGAATTAAATTGATTAGATTCAAGAGTCAATTCGGAAGCTGGTTCGAATTCATAACTAGGTCAACTTGATTTGACCTAATTAGGTCAATCAATTTTGATTAGATCAAAATAGCTTGGACATAGACCTACTGCTAGCTAGATGTAGAATCCAAAGGATCACATACATTAGGAAATTGGCCAAGGAAGTCAATTATATTTTTATTAAGGTCATTAGATCCTAATTGGCTAGCTAATTAACATATTAGCATATGTTGGCTAGCCCAACTCCTAGCCCAATTGGATTGGGTCAGTTAGTTTGCTCTTTGGGCTAACCAATTTAAGTAGAACTTAGATTGAGTTGAGTCCTAAGTGAGGCAACATTAATTAGTATTTATATAAATTATATTGGGCATTATCATTTATTTATGGTAGAGTCGAAGGTGGAAGGGACACTTGGTGCCAAGTTTGGCATGCGCAAAGAATGAAGGGGCACAGAAGGACCAAGAGTCCTTCTGCTTCTAAATCACCTTTTTTAGATAATATCTAAGCCCATTTTTCTTATCTTTGCACCCTTTCGGAAGGGGCTTGACTGGTCAATTGGAAAAATGGCATGAAGAAAATAGGCATGCAAGATGACGGGTCATGTCCCTTCATTTTGGAGCAGATTCAAGGGGCTAGAGTCCTTTTGTTTGAAGACTCTTAATTTTCTTTGATATGCCTGTTGGGATCCCATGCCCCTTGGCTATTATTGTCTAACCAAAAATATGCCACATAGCAGGTAGATAAATTGGCTAGAAAAATAAAGAGACATTTATATGTCCCTTGATATATGAAAGGATATTTCATGATAAGTCCTCTCATCCAAAAGACTCCTTCTGCTTGAAGGGTCTTATCAAGGGGCTGAGAAAGAGACTTATCAGGTACCTCATCCTTCTCTATAAATAGGCATTGATAATCTGATGCCAAGTATTGAATTCTGATATGAAGAAATTCACTTTCTATTTTCTCTTCCATCTTAAGACAAGGCTAGTCCTTTTAAGACAAGGCCTGTCTATTTAAGATAAGGCCCTAGAAAGAAAATTAAGAGGGGTACTCAAATTCTAAGAGAGGACTCAGAGAGGTCTTTGAGTGCCCTACAGGAGGGTAGGGGTTCTAGCAAAGGAAGAAAGTTTGAAAGGCTGCCGGAAGAGTCCTGGTCAAATAAGCAAGCCTATTTGGAGTGCTTCCTTGGTCCGATTCCTGTGTGGATCACCTTTGGAGGGTGTACACTTGTGTGCCTTGTGGAAATAAAGAGTATAGCACTCCAGGTTTCTTCTATAATCCTAAAGTTTTGATTTATTAGTTGTCATGGTCAAGTAGTCCTAGGATTTAGGATTTCAACCGATTAGGATTTCAAAGATGAAAATTTTGAAACCCAATCTTCCATTACACCCCGCCCGGATCCCAACAGTGGTATCAAAGCCACCTTAATGCATGCAATTAGTAATCTCTTTAGTGTTGATTGCTTACTTTGCTATGAATCGATGCATGATTAGTTCATCTTACATATGAGATATGTTATATCCTTGTAACTACTTCAGATTGGGTTAATCACCATGGTCGTCTGGTCATAAGAGCTAATTAGGATTTAAAGGCTCTCTCTTTCCATTATGGTGTGGGCACCAGGATCTGATAGAGGCTCCTCAACCCTCTGAGGATCTCCAATTAGGGTTTTATCTTTTGGGTTCTATAATAAGGCTTCAAGCCTAAGCATTGTATTTTTTTTAGTCATGAATTTAGTCTCAATTGCTTTTGTTTTATCATGTACCTTGACCAATTTGGTCAAGTTGTGTCTATGGGTCCAGTATTGATTCCAGTTAGACTCTGTTTGAAGATTGGGCTCAAGCTGGAGTGGTCTTCGTGTCTAGTCCAATTTGTAATGGGTCAAGCCATCTCCCAAGCCATGAAAGATACCACCTGGCACCACCTCATCCATCCCATGTGGTGCCACATCACCTTGACAAGTGGGCGACCAAGGCAAGAAGGGAATGCTGGAATTTTTGGGCACCATTCCTTGATTCTTTCTTCCCTTCCCTCCCCATATCAAGCCTCTTTCCAAAGAAGCTATGGACATCCAAGGAAGGTCAATGGGCAATGAAGGCATGCTCCTTGTTTCAAGCCTCATATCAAGACTTCTTCCCAAAGTGCTTGGTCAGCTATGGAAGAAAAACATTGACCCTCAAATCAAGAAGACAACTCCCTTGTTTCAAGCCCTATATCAAGCCAACTTTTCAAAGAGCTTGGTCGACTATGGAAGAAATGCCTTGACCCGAAAATCAAGGGGACAACTCCCATCTTTCAAGCCCAAATCAAGCCACAAAATCTTGGTCGGCCAAGAGAAGAAGAAATTTGAATTTGGGTGCCCTCTTCATGAAGCTTTATATTTTTTTGAAATTTGAATGGATATTAAGGTGCCTATATAAAGGGCCTTACCCCTCCCTTGTAAAGTTTAATGATGATGAATGAAAAAAAAAGATTTGAGAGCCACTCTTCTTATTAGTTGCCTTCGTTCCTTAAGAACGTCGATCTCCGTGAGGGAGCACCTTTGGTGCAGGTACCAGAAACAGAAGAAGACTTCAGGGTTCCATCTGGATCTCTTATTGACCTTGCACGAGAAAATTAGGGTTTGTAAAAAGGATTGACCTGATCAACCCAATTTTGAGTCTGTAATTTTGTCATTTCAATTTTTGTTGAGTCATGTTGACTCAGTCCAAGTCCAGGTCCAGGTTGGCGCCATTCCCTTTGCCATAGGGTGCCACATTTTTTCTTCCATGGTCCAGCTACAAGTGGGTGCCACACTCCCTGCCACATCACCATCCAGTGTCTTTGGTCCTCACACCATAAGAAGTAAGTTCCCCTTTTTCTTGCACCACTTGGGGGAGAAATCCATCAAGATACCTCAATCCAAAGAGGAGCCAACTTCTTTCCAGATAAACCCAAGCCAGGATGGCAAGAATTTTTCTTGAAGAGAGGATCAAGGAGGTGCCCCATAATGTTCCATAAAAATCCAAGTTATAAAAGGGAAGAGAGCATGTCTTGGAGAGAAAATCAAGGAGGCACCCAAAAGTTTCCTAAAGTGCCAAAGCCATGAAATGAAGAAGCCTAAACTTGTGGAGCAAGACTAGGAGGTGTCCAAAAGAGACAAACCATGAAGGGAAAATCCTTGATTCATGGAGAGATACTAGGAGACACCCCCATAACCTACCATTTGGAGCTAATTTTCAAGTTTTCTTGGAGTTTTTGGGCCGCTCACTCATGGAAGGAGTCTTGGTTGGCCAAGGGAAGAGAATTTGATGCCTAAAGTGCAGATTAGTCCTATTAGTACCACATGGGAACTTGTATGGTTTTGATTTTTCTTATAGGTCTATATATTAGACCTCTTTTGTAACTTGAACTCATCTTATGAAATCTTATGAATAAAATCCCTTTATTTTTTAGCAAAGTCTTGTTCTTTCGCACTTATTCTGAGTGTTGAGCTCCGTGAGGGAGTAAATCCGGGTTCCCTAGGAACCTTGAGGAGGTGTGAGATCTCCAACCCCAAAACCCTACCTTAGTCCACCCATCTCTACTCCACCACCACCAAACCCTAGCCTCTACACCATCTCCAAGGTTCTTCTTCCAAAGGGTGGTCGACCACCAGGACCCCAGTCCAGCCATCTTCAAGTCAGCTACCACTGCTTCAGAGTCCATCCAGCAGATCCAGGAGAAGAAGTCCCAAATCGGCAGCCTAGGAGTTCCAGATCAGTTGAAGACCTTCAGATCCCATCCTTTCTTCTACTCGGGTAACTCTCTTCCCTGAGTCTCTTGTTCCTAACTTTGTTCTTCTTCTCTCCAGGATCCAGGGTTCAAGAAGAGGCCAACTTTGCCATGGACCATTATCGGAGGATCCATTGCGAAGATACCTTGACTCCCGGGATCCAATAATCTGCTCGAGAGAGTCTTTTTTCCACCAAATGGAGAGATATCACTGCTAAGTAACAAGAACCTTCCCTTCTCACTTTGTCTGTTTCGTTGAAACTCAGAGCAAACCCTAGATCTGGGGGTTTCTCAATCCCCAGCGATCCTACTTCTGAGTTACTCTGATAATCCACTCCTTTTAATTGTGCTTTCTATCATTTCTTTGTTTCTTTCATCATTAGTTTATCTTTCCTTTGAGACAAAGCCGACTTCTGAAAATATATAAAAAAATAAAAAAATAAAAAATAAATTAATTTTAATTTGCTTCCGCATTCCGCATATCCGTTCTGCATCATTTTTGGTATCAAAGTTTTTGTTCTGCATCATTTTTGGTATTAGAGCCCTGTCTAGGGTTCTTGCTTGTTTGATTATTTTTTCGTTCCTTTTTACTTTTGCTGCCTGGAGTAGACTCTCCTGGCCATCCGGTCCTAGGAACAAGTGAGACGCAAGTCTCCTCCTCCCATTCCACGGGGGTTCCTAGGGCATGTAGGGGTGTCGCTGGGTTATAACTTCTAGGCAGGGATTGTAAACGGGACACACGTTCTATTTTCTACAAGTAACTACCCTGTTATTCGAATTGTTTCTCCCTGCAAAAAAGTCCAAATTAAGTAATTCTTATTTTTCTGGAACCATATAATTGAGAGTAATTTACACAAAATTTTCATGATTTATTAATTTCTGTATATTTTCTGAGATCAATTTTACTGCTGTTCTATTTTTTTTTATTTTCTGCAAGCTATTTTTTTTATTTGAGTGTGCATAAATTGAATCTATCTTAAGGGCACCGAAGTTGCAACATAAGGGGAGGATTGAGACCCTTTCCTTAGCCCAAAACCACCTCCCGTGCATTCGAACCTAAGCCTTTAATCTTAAAATTAATTGACCTAATTTGCCCTAGTGGGCTAGGGACACCAACTGGTCGGATCTAGGCTAGTGTTGAGTCAATTTGTCTAGTTACTCTGTATGTGCTTTGTACTCAGTGTCTAGAACGATGGTTCAGGGATTCTATCCCAAAGGGCTTGTGTGCTGGTCCGCCTACCTGGCCAATCACTGATTGGTGTCTAGGATTGGCAATTAGGGACCTAACACTCCCCTTACACCTGCCTGGCTGAGTCCCGAGTTACTACAGGCTAGCTTGCCACTCTGATTGGGCATCAAGTTTGGGCTCCAAGTCTAGTTAGCCCGTAGTCATTTCAGTCGAGTCTCATTTGGTGTGCTTGCTTGCATCATCATGTCCACCCGGAAAGGAGTACCCTACCAACCTGGTCAAACCCAACCTGATTTAGAGGCCATAATTAGAACTCTTACCGAAAGTATGACCAAATTGAGTCAGGATATGAATGAGGGTTTTGCCCAGTTTAGAGACCGAGCCTAGGGACTTGAGAAACGTAGACATCAAAATTGGACCCCTGATCCAAAATTTAATAGGCCCCAACCTCACCCATGCCAGGAGCCTAGGAGGACCTTATACCGTGATCCCGAGCATAACCCTAGGAGCCTATATCCATACTTGGTTGACTCAGAAAAAGGACCCGTTAGGAACACCGAACCTTATGCACCCACTTTTGATGGAAGACAAAAGACATATATTAAGTGGGAAGAACAAATGGATCGGTATTTTGAGTGCACTAACATATCGGAATTAGGACAAGTTAGGTTGGCCAAAACCAAGTTCACCAAACATGCTAGGTCGCATTGGTATGCTATTGAGCGTGAGTGTTATCAAAGAAAAGAGGAAATATATACTTGGAGAGATATGAGAAGTAAGTTGAGAGATAGGTACCTAGGTAGATTCTATGAGAAAAGACTTTTAGACCAATGGTACCAATTGTGACAAGGTAATAGGCCTGTGTCTAAATATATCGAGGACTTCCAGTGGTATGACATGAAATGCAATACCATTGAGACCGAAGCTCAGATCACATCGAGGTTTAGGGTTGGGTTACACCCAGACATTTATAGGAAGCTATGCCTTGAAAAGACCAATAAGTTAGACCGAGCCTACCAAGAAGCCCAAGACTATAAGTGGTCTTTAAGATATAACCAATCAAGCACTTTGGACTTAAAGCCAACCTCTACCAACTTGAGTCAAGTTCCGATTGATCTGACACCCGTAGTGAACCAGACTTTTGTTTGTCAATTCCCACTTGTGTCACCTCTTGACCAGAAGGATAACACTGAGAAGGAGTTAGGCATGGCCATCCCAAAATTAGTTGACCTGACCAGAGCCGTACTTAAAGAGGAATCAAAGGAGAATAGATTAGAACCTTTCAGTGAGATTGAGGAAGAAATATATGAGCCTGACATAAGTTTGATAGATGAATATGAAGAAGAAGAATTTGAGGATATCTCTCCCGATAATTCAATTAACCAACTCCTACCTGATGGGGTTATTGAGGGGACCCCTGCCACTCAAGGAATTCAGGAGCTAACCCTAAGAGAAGACCCTTTTGAGGAAGTCAAGGAAGAGGAAATTGCACCCAATGAGAGTTTAAGTAAGAATACCCCTGAACTCATTGAGGAATCCAAAGAAGACACCCCTGAGTCAAATCTGGTAGAGAAGTGTGAAGAAGGAAGGGGTTCACAAGAATTGTCCATTGAGAAGGTCCAAGAATAAGAAAAAGACAGTAGCTTAGAAGACCTTCTAGATAAACATTCCAAAGACCTTCCTGATAACCTTCCACCTTCTAGGAGCACCCAGCCTACCCTAGAACTTGCACTTGTAGACCCTCCTAGAGCAAATCATGAGGTTTGGATGAGTGCACCTATAGAACAATGTCCTCATTTTAAGGTCGTCCTGAATAACCAAGGTATGTTTCTTGTTTCCTATAAGCCACCTCAAAACTCTGATTCTTATTTCCTACCCTTCCTTCCCTGAATCTTCTCATGTTTCTAGAGCTATGGGATTACACTTTATTGAGATTTCTAGGTTGCAAGACTCCTTAGAACCTATTAGGTTTGCCACCTACTTCTAGAAGACCTTATAGCACCTACTAGGCACCCATGATAAGTTCTCATGCTCTGCATGCCATCCTCCGACCCAAGGTCAAACCTAGAGAGCCTTAGTTTGTTAGGTTTAGACCTAGGGTTCCTTTGAATAAAGTCCATTCTTAAGGAATGCGTCGTTAGTCGAGTTTAGGACATTGACACAGATTTTGGTTGAGTGAGAATACCAGGAATTGGGATTTATATTTACCTAGGGCTGAATTTGCATATAATGACTCGGTCAATAGGTCTATCGGTAAAATCCCTTTTGAGATTGTTCAAGGGTACAAGCGTCACACACCACTTGACCTAGTTCCTTTGCCAGTCCACACACGAGTCTCCGAGTCTGCTGAAGACTTTGCACAGCATGTAAAGAACTTGCATAAAGGAATTCATGCCAAAATAACTTTAAGTAATGAAACTTATAAGAAGTTGGCTGATTCTCAAAGGCGAGTCAAAACTTTTGTTGAGAGAGACTATGTAATGATTAGGTTAAGGCCTGAGCGGTTTCCTCCTGGAACCGTTAGAAAGCTACATGCTAGAGGAGCTAGACCATTTAGAGTGATGAAGAGAGTGGGACCCAATGCCTATGTGCTTGAGTTGCCTCCAGAGCTAGGCACTAGCTCCACTTTCAACATTACAGACCTAGTAGAGTACAGGGAGCTAGCTGTGATTCCCAATGAGCCTTTTGAAACTAATCCTGTTATTGAGAGTGATCCCGACCCTGTGTGTCCACCAACAAATTGGCCTGTGAGGAAAGAGCAGATTAAAAAGATCCTGGATGATCAGGTTATCTCTTCTCGTAATAGAGGATACCAAAGATACCTGGTCCACTGGCAAGGAAGGCCAGATTCTGATGACTCTTGGATCTCCTGAGAAGAATTACAAGAATTGGACCCAAATCTCTTGGAGAGATACCAGAGCCAGCTTGATCCATACTCGACAGGGTCGAGTTCCTCCCACCCCGAGAGAATTGGTGCGGGTACCATAATCAGAAGAAAACTTCAGGGTTCCATCTGGATCTCTGATTGACCTTGCCCGAGAAAATTAGGATTTGTAATAAGGATTGACCTGATCAACCTAATTTTGAGTCTGTAATTTTGTCATTTCAATTTTTGTTGAGTCATGTTGACTCAGTCCAAGTCCAGGTCCAGGTTGGCGCCATTCCCTTTGCCATAGGGTGCCACATTTTTTCTTCCATGGTCCAGCTACAAGTGGGTGCCACACTCCCTGCCACATCTCCATCCAGTGTCTTTGGTCCCCACACCATAAGAAGTAGGTTCCCCTTTTTCTTGCACCACTTGGGAGAGAAATCCATCAAGATACCTCAATCCAAGGAGGAGCCAACTTCTTTCCAGATAAACCCAAGCTAGGATGGCAAGGATTTTTCTTGAAGAGAGGATTAAGGAGGTGCCCCACAATGTTCCATAAAAATCCAAGTTATAAAAGGGAAGAGAGCATGTCTTGGGGAGAAAATCAAGGAGGGACCCAAAAGTTTCCTAAAGTGCCAAAGCCATGAAAAGAAGAAGCCTAAACTTGTGGATCAAGACTAGGAGGTGTCCAAAAGAGCCAAACCATGAAGGGAAAATCCTTGATTCATGGAGAGATACTAGGAGACACCCCCATAACCTGCCATTTGGAGCTGATTTTCAAGTTTTCTTGGAGTTTTTGGACTGCTCACTCATGGAAGGAGTCTTGGTTGGCCAAGGGAAGAGAATTTGATACCTAAAGTGTAGATTAGTCCTATTAGTCCCACATGGGAACTTGTATGGTTTTGATTTTTCTTATAGGTCTATATATTAGACCCCTTTCGTAACTTGAACTCATCTTATGAAATCTTATGAATGAAATCCCTTTGTATTTTAGCAAAGTCTTGTTCTTCCGCACTTATACTGAGTGTTGAGCTCCGTGAGGGAGTAAATACGAGTTCCCTAGGAATCTTGAGGAGGTGTGAGATCTCCAACCCCAAAACCCTACCTTAGTCCACCCATCTCTACTCCACCACCACCAAACCCTAGCCTTTACACCATCTCCAAGGTTCTTCTTCCAAAGGGTGGCCGACCACCAGGACCCCAATCCAGCCATCTTCAAGTCAGCTACCACTGCTTCAGAGTCCATCCAGTAGATCCAGGAGAAGAAGTCCCAAATCTGCAGCCTAGGAGTTCCAGATCAGCTGAAGACCTTCAGATCCCATCCTTTCTTCTACTCGGGTAACTCTCTTCCCTGAGTCTCTTGTTCCTAACCTTGTTCTTCTTCTCTCCAAGATCCAGGGTTCAAGAAGAGGCCAACTGGTGCGGGCACCAGACTCAGAAGAAGACTTCAGGGCTCCATTTGGATCTCTGATTGACCTTGCCCGAAGAATTAGGATTTTCTGGTTTTGTAATAAGGGTTGACTTGGTTAACTCAATTTTAGTTTGAGTCTGTATTTCCCTGTAATTTAAATTTTGTTGAGTCATGTTGACTCAGTACAAGTCCTAGTAGTGGTCTAGGTCTTCTCCAGGGTGCCACATTTTCTCCCAGGCTCAGGTAAGTGGGCGCCATACTCCCAGCCACATGCCAGAGTCCAAGGGGCGCCACATCTCCATCCAGTGTACTTTGGTCCCCACACCACAAGAAAGCAGGTCCCTTCTTTCATGCGCCACTTAAGGGGAGATCAACTTAGGATCCTCAATCCAAGGAGGCACCCAAAATATTTCCATAAGAGCCAAGCCATGAAAATAAAGGAGCAAAGCTTAGGGAGCAAGACTAGGAGGTGCCCAAATATTTCCAAATAAAACCAGGTATGGAAGGAAGAAAATTTTTCTTGAAGAGCAAGGCTAGGAGGGGCCCAAATACTTTCAAATAAAACCAAGCATGGAATGAAAAATATTTTTTCTTGAAGAGCAAGGCTAGGAGGCGCCACCTACTTACCATTAGGAGCCACCAATCAACACCTATGGAAGCACTTGGCCGGCCATATGAGAAGAGGTTGATTCTACAAACCTAATTTGAAGATCCATCCTATTAGTCCCACATGGGAAGATGTAAAACCCTGACCTCTTGTAAAGACCTATAAAATAAACCCCTCTTGTAAGTTTTAAAAACACTGATGAATGAATTCAAATTTTGTATGAGCAACTTTATGTTTCTCTCTTCCGCACTTGCATTCAGGTGTTAAGCTCCATGAGGGAGTAAATCCGAGTTCCTTAGGAACCTTGAGGAGGTGTGAGATCTCCAACCCCAAAACCCTAGGTTAGCCACTTCAACTCCAAACCCTAGCTGCCCATCATCCTCTTCATTCCACCAAACCCTAGCCTACCCCATCTCTCACAGCCCCTCTCTCCAAGTAGAGGCCGACAACCAGCATCCAAGTCCAGTTCGGCCACTTTGGATACTAACCCCAGAGGAAGTCAGATCAGCATCCAGGAGAATCAGGATTTCAGCAACATCAACTTTCAAGTTCTTCTATCTGGTAAATCCTTCCTTGAGTATCTGGTTCCATAACTTGTTCTTCTTCTTCACCAGATCTTGAGTTGAGAAGAAGCCAACTCTGCCAAAGGACCAGTATTGGAGGATCCATTGCGAAGATATCCGAATCTGGGGATCCAACAATCTGCCCAAGAGCTCCTTCCACTAAACTCTGTGAAGATCACTGACTGGTCTGTAACCCTTCTCTTCTCTTTACTTCTGTCCTGTTGAAAGTTCAGAGCGAAACCCTAGGTCTGGGAGTTTCTTAACCCCCAGCGATCCCTTTACTTCTGAACTACTCTGATAATCTAGTTTCTTTGAATTGTGCTTTCAATTGTTATATAGTTTCTTTCAACTTAGTTTACTTTCCTTTGAGTCAAGCCGACTTCTGAAAATAAAAAAAAATAAAAAAAAAGAATTAGTCTTAATTTTACTTCCGCATCGCATCATCTCTCTTTCGTTCTGCATCATTTTGGTATCAGAGCCCTATCTAGGGTTTCTAACTTGCTTGCATGTTTTGAGTGTCTCTCTTTTTTACTTTATCTGCTCGAAGTAGACTCCCCAGGATGTCCGGTCCTAGGAATGAAGTGAGGTGCAAACCTCCTCTTCCCATTCCATGGGGTGTTCCTAGGGCGTGTAGGGGATCCGCTAGGTTACAACTTCGTAGTAGGAATTGTAAATGGGAAAAGCATTCTGTTTTCAATCTATAACTATCCTGTTGTAGGAATTGTTTCTCATTACAGATAACTCTAATTTGCATGATTTTTATTTTTCTGAAACCAGTATAATTGAAACTATTTTATATAATTTTACTGTAATTTATTGGTTTCCGTAAAATTCCTGAGAGTTAAATTATAACAATTCTATTTCTGTGTTTCTGTAATTCAATTTTTGAGTGATCATCTCCTAATTCATCTTAAGGGAAATTGAGCATCTAAGATAAGGGGAGGAGTTGATAACCTCTCCTTATCCAAAAACCACCACCCATTCATTCGATCCTAAGCCTAATTTTAAAATTTATTAGACTTAATTTGCCATAGTGGGCTAGGGACACCAACAAGTCGGGTCTAGGCTAGTGTTGAGTCAGTTGTCTAGTTACTCTGTGTGTGCTTTGTACTCCGTGTCTAGAACGGTGGTTCAAGGATTCTTTCCCGAAGGGCTTGTGTGCTGGTCCGCCTACCTGGCCAATCTTTGATTGGTGTATAGGATTGGCATTTAGGGACCTAACACTCCCCTTACACCTGCCTGGCTGAGTCCCGAGTTACTACAGGCTAGCTTGCCACTTTGATTGGGCATCTAGTTTGGGCTCTAGGTGTAGTTAGCCCGTAGTCATTTCAGTTGAGTCTCATTTGGTGTGTTTGCTTGCATCATCATGTCTACCCGGAATGGAGTACCCTACCAACCTGGTCAAACCCAACCTGATTTAGAGGCCATGGTTAGAGCTCTTACTGAAAGTATGAATAAATTGAGTCAGGATATGACTGCTACTGTTGCCCAATTTAAAGAACAAGTCCATGAGAATTTTACCCAGCTTAGGGATCAAATCCAAGTACTTGAGGAACCTAGGCATCAGAATTGGACTCCTGACCCAGATTTTAATGTGCCTCAACCTCACCCACACCAGGAGCCTAGAAGACCTTTATACAGCGATCCTGAACCTAATCATAGGAGGCCTGACCCAGAGCCTGAAGATAGAGATGATAGGTTCATTCGGAACATCAAATTAGATGCACCCACTTTTGATGGTAGCTTAAACCCTAAGGTGTATTCTGATTGGGAGGGTGAGATGGACCAGTACTTTGAGTGGTATGCCATGTCTGAGGAAAGGAAGTTCAAGTTTGCCAAGATGAAGTTAGTACGTCAAGCTAGGTTATACTGGGGGAACATTGAGCTAACCACTAGAAGATGAAATGTTGAGCCCATAACCACTTGGCAGGGTATGAAAGAGAAGCTTAGAGATAAGTACCTACCCATTTCATACCAGCAGAATCTGTTAGACCAATGGTAGACCTTGAAACAAGGGAACTGATCTGTATCAGACTACATAACCACCTTTGATGAATACCTGATGAGATGTGATGTGAGTGAAGCCCATGAGGTCACTTTGTCTAGGTTTAGGGCTGGACTTAGGGAAGACATAAAGAGGGAGTTGTTTCTGAGAGAGGTTACAGACCTAGACCAAGCCTATCAGATTGCACTGAACACTGAGAAGTTTCAGGGAGGACCTATGCCTTCTAGGGTTAATGCCCCAATCCCAAGAAATGGACCTAGCCAAGTTATCCCTAGCAAACCTAGTCAGGGTATTCCCACCCTTAGGCCCATGGACAAAGGTAAGGCACATGACACCCAGAGAACCCCTAGTATCACCTGTTTTAAGTGCCAGAAACCCGGTCATATCTCCAGCCAGTGCACAGCCATAGCTTGTTTTATGTGCCATAGGATAGGTCATGTTTCAAGTGCCATAGGATAGGTCATGTTTCTAGCCAGTGCCCTCGTAGATCCCTTTACATAGAAGAAGGAGAGGAAGAGAATTCCAGGCCTAATGAAGAATTTGAAGAAGAAGTTTATGAGGCCGGAATGAATTTGGTTGATGAGTATGAAGGAGAGGAGGAATCCACAGAGTCTGACCAGTTAGGGGTTGTGAGATGCATCCTGTCCCAGAATAGAGTTCAGGAGGATTGGTGTAGGACTAACATCCTACAGACTTTCCTTAAACTAGGGGATAAGGTATGTAAGATCATCATAGATAGTGGGAGCTGTTTGAATGCCATTTCTGCTAGCACTGTGAAAATGTTAGGCTTAACCCCAGTCCCCCACCCCAACCCCTATAAGGTTTCTTGGGTAGACTCTACCTCTATACCCATGCAGTCTAGATGTCATGTCCAAATCCAAATGCAATCCTATCAAGAGAAGATTTGGTGTGATGTCTTGCCCATGGGGGTGAGCAGTATAATTCTTGGGAGACCTTGGTTATATGATCATGATGCCACCCTCTTAGGAAAATCCAATACCTGTGTCTTTAGTTTTAATGGAAAAAAAATCACAATCCATTCAGTCCCTCCTAAGGACAAGGTAGCTAAAGGACCCAATAAGGTCAGAGAGATGAAGACAGGAGTGAACCTAATTAGTGCTAAGGATCTAGAACAAGAAATTCATAGTGGTTCACCCATTTGGATGTTGACTGCTAAGGAACTTAGGACTCCTACACCCTCAGAGCCTCCTCAGGAAGTTAGACCTTTGTTAGAAGAATTTGAGGATGTTTTTCCCGAGGATCTGCCAGACCACCTTCCACCTCTTATGGATATCCAGCATTCCATAGATTTAATCCCAGGAGCTACTTTACCCAACTTGCCCCATTATAGGATGAATCCATCTGAGCATAAGGAACTGCAAAAGCAGGTTGGAGAATTGTTGAGGAAGGGGTTCATTAGAGTGAGTCTTAGCCCTTGTGCAGTCCCTGCACTACTGACCCCAAAGAAGGATGGCACGTGGAGGATATGTGTTGATAGTCATGCCATCAACAAAATCACAATCAAGTATAGGTTCCCCATCCCTAGACTAGATGACATGCTAGATATGATGGCCAGTGCAATGATTTTTTCCAAAATTGATCTCAAGAGTGGCTATCATCAGGTTAGGATTAGACCAGGGGATGAGTGGAAAACCGCTTTCAAAACTAAGGATGGTCTCTACGAATGGTTTGTTATGCCTTTTTGGTTGTCCAATGCCCCTAGTACTTTCATGAGGATTATGACCCAGGTGCTTAGAGCTTTCATAGGGAAGTTTGTAGTGGTCTATTTTGATGACATCCTGATCTATAGTAAGACCCCTGCAGACCACCTAGGCCACCTTAGACAAGTCTGCCAAGTTTTGAGGAATGATAGTCTCTACGGTAATCTCAAAAAGTGTGAATTCTTGACCAGTAGAGTTATCTTCCTTGGTTTTGTAGTAACCCCTGACGGCGTGGCTGCCGATCTAGAGAAGATTAGGTCCATAGTAGAATGGCCAGAGCCGACCAGTGTGCATGAAGTCAGAAGTTTCCATGGCTTGGCTACCTTCTATAGACGATTCATCAAGGGGTTTAGTACTGTAGTTGCTCCTATCACAGACTGTATTAGGAAGGGAGAATTTCAGTGGACTAAAGCAGCCCATAAAGCCTTCCTAGATCTTAAGGATAGGATGACCCAGGCACCCATTTTGAGGTTACCCGACTTTTCTAAAGTATTTGAGGTTGCCTGTGATGCTTCAGGAGTAGGTATAGGTGGAGTCCTAAGCCAAGAGAATCATCCCATAGCATTCTTTAGTGAAAAACTTAATGATGCTAAGCTAAGGTATTCTACCTATGATAAAGAATTTTATGCGGTATTGCAAGCTTTGCATTACTGGAGACATTATTTGCTACCGCAGGAATTTTTGCTATTTTCGGACCATGAGGCTCTTAGATTCTTGAATTCCTAGAAGAAGCTTAACCTTAGGCATGCTAAGTGGGTAGAGTATATCCAGTCCTATACTTTTGTTTTGAAACATAAGGCTGGGACTGAAAATAAGGTAGCTGATGCCCTTAGTCGTCGATCTTTGTTATTGAATTTTGTTAGGGCTGAAGTCATAGGGTTTGAGCAGATCAAAGAGGAATATGAGTCATGTCCAGATTTTAAGACTGTGTACCAGGATCTAACTCAAGGACCATCTAGTGATCATAAGGATTATACCATTTTAGATGGCTTTTTGTTCTTTAAAAATAGGCTTTGCATCCCTAGAACTTCTCTTAGGGAATTTTTGATTTGGGAAATTCATGCTGGAGGTCTAGCTGGCCATTTCGGAAAAGACAAGACCACCCTAGCTATTGAAGACCACTTTTTCTGGCCTAGCTTAAAAAGAGATGTAGCACACATTGTGGCTAGGTGTCGGACCTGCGCTGTTGCCAAACAGCGAAAACAGAACACCGGCCTTTATTCCCCACTCCCTGTCCCAGATCGTCCTTGGCAAGATGTGAGCATGGACTTTGTGTTAGGTTTGCCTAAGACCCAGAGGAGGCATGACTCTATCTGTATTGTAGTCGACCGATTTTCTAAGATGGCCCATTTCTTGCCTTGTTCCCAAACATTCGATGCGTCTAAGGTAGCCACCCTGTTCTTTAATGAGATAGTTCGACTCCATGGCCTACCTAAGATAATTGTTTTAGATAGGGATGTCCGGTTCACCAGCTATTTCTGGAAAACCCTTTGGCATAAGTTAGGGACAAAACTTAAGTTTTCAACTGCCTATCATCCCCAAACTGATGGCCAAACCGAAGTAGTGAACCGTAGTTTAGGCAATCTGTTAAGGTGTCTTGTTGGTGAAAACATTAGGAACTGGGATTTGTACTTACCTAGGGTTGAATTTGCATACAATGACTCGGTCAATAGGTCTACAGGTAAGAGTCCATTTGAAATTGTGCATGGTTACAAACCTCACACACCTCTTGACCTAGCTCCTTTATCAGTCCACACACGAGTCTCAGAGTCTGCTAAAGTTTTTGCACAGCATATAAAAAACTTGCATAAAGAAATTCATGCCAAAATAAATTTAAGTAATGAAACTTATAAGAAGTTGGCTGATTCTCAAAGGCGAGTCAAAACTTTTGTTGAGGGAGACTATGTAATGATTAGGTTAAAGCCTGAACGGTTTCCTTCTGGAACCGTTAGAAAGTTACATGCTAGAGGAGCTGGACCATTTAGAGTGGTGAAGAGAGTAGGGTCCAATGCCTATGTGCTCGAGTTGCCTTCAGAACTAGGCATTAGCTCCACTTTCAACATTACAGACCTAGTAGAGTATAGAGAGCCAGCTGTGATTCCCAGTGAGCCTTTTGAGCCTAATCCTGCTCTTGAGAGTGAACCCAACCCTGTGTATCCACCAACAAATTGGCTTGTGAGGAAAGAGCAGATTGAAAAGATCCTGGATGATCAGGTTATCTCTACTCATAATCGAGGATACCGAAGATACCTGGTCCGCTGGCAAGGAAGGTCAGATTCTGATGACTCTTGGATCTCCCGAGAAGAATTACAAGAATTGGACCCAGACCTCTTGGAGAGATACCAGAGCCAACTTGATCCATACTCGACAGGGTCGAGTTCCTCCCACCCCGGGAGAATTGGTGCGGGCACCATACTCAGAAGAAGACTTCAGGGCTCCATTTGGATCTCTGATTGACCTTGCCTGAAGAATTAGGATTTTCTGGTTTTGTAATAAGGGTTGACTTGGTCAACTCAATTTTAGTTTGAGTCTGTATTTCCCTGCAATTTAAATTTTGTTGAGTCATGTTGACTCAGTACAAGTCCTAGTAGTGGTCTAGGTCTTCTCCAGGGTGCCATATTTTCTCCCATGCTCAAGTAAGTGGGCGCCACACTCCCAGCCACACGCCAGAGTCCAAGGGGCGCCACATCTCTATCCAGTGTACTTTGGTCCCCACACCACAAGAAAGCAGGTCCCTTCTTTCATGCGCCACTTAAGGGGAGATCAACTTAGGATCCTCAATCCAAGGAGGCGCCCAAAATATTTCCATAAGAGCCAAGCCATGAAAAGAAAGGAGCAAAGCTTAGGGAGCAAGACTAGGAGGAGCCCAAATATTTTCAAATAAAACCAGGTATGGAAGGAAGAAAATTTTTCTTGAAGAGCAAGGCTACGAGGCGCCCAAATACTTCCAAATAAAACCAAGCATGGAAGGAAAAATATTTTTTCTTGAAGAGCAAGGCTAGGAGGCGCCACCTACTTACCATTTGGAGCCACCAATCAACACTTATGGAAGCTCTTGGCCGGCCATATGAGAAGAGGTTGATTCTACAAACCTAATTTGAAGATCCATCCTATTAGTCCCACATGGGAAGATGTAAAACCCTGACCTCTTGTAAAGATCTATAAAATAAATCCCTCTTGTAAGTTTTAAAAACACTGATGAATGACAAATTTTGTATGAGCAACTTTATGTTTCTCTCTTCTGCACTTGCATTCAGGTGTTGAGCTCCGTGAGGGAGTAAATCCGGGTTCCCTAGGAACCTTGAGGAGGTGTGAGATCTCCAACCCCAAAACCCTAGGTTAGCCACTTCAACTCCAAACCCTAGCCGCCCATCATCCTCTTCATTCCACCAAACCCTAGCCTACCCCATCTCTCACGGCCCCTCTCTCCAAGTAGAGGCCAACCACCAGCATCCAGGTCTAGTTCAGTTACTTCGGATACAGAGCAAACCCCAAAGGAAGTCAGATCAGCATCCAGGAGAATCAGGATTTCAGCAACATCAACTTTCAAGTTCTTCTATCTGGTAAATCCTTCCTTGAGTATCTGGTTCCATAACTTGTTCTTCTTCTTTCTCAGATCTTGAGTTCAAAAGAAGCCAACTCTACCAATGGACCAGTATTGGAGGATCCATTGCGAAGATATCCGAATCCGGGGATCCAACAATCTGCCCAAGAGAGTCCTTCCACTAAACTCTGTGAAGATCACTACCTGGTCTGTAACCCTTCTCTTCTCTTTACTTTTGTCCTGTTGAAAGTTCAGAGCGAAACCCTAGGTCTGGGAGTTTCTCAACCCCCAGCGATCCCTTTACTTCTGAACTACTCTGATAATCTAGTTTCTTTGAATTGTGCTTTCAATTGTTATATAGTTTCTTTCAACTTAGTTTACTTTCCTTTGAGTCAAAGCCGACTTCTGAAAATTAAAAAAAAAGAAGAAAATAATTAGTCTTAATTTTACTTCCGCATCGCATCATCTCTCTTTCGTTCTGCATCAACAACTTTGCCAAGGACCATTATCGGAGGATCCATTGTGAAGATACCTTGACTCCCGGGATCCAATAATCTGCTCGAGAGAGTCTTTTTTCCACCAAATGGAGAGATATCACTGCTAAGTAACAAGAATCTTCCCTTCTCACTTTGTCTATTTTGTTGAAACTCAGAGCAAACCCTATATCTGGGGGTTTCTCAATCCCAAGCGATCCTACTTCTGAGTTACTCTGATAATCCACTCCTTTTAATTGTGCTTTCTGTCATTTCTTAGTTTCTTTCAACATTAGTTTATCTTTCCTTTGAGTCAAAGCCAACTTCTGAAAATATATAAAAAAAATAAAAAAATAAAAAAAACATTAATTTTAATTTACTTCCGCATTCCACATATCCGTTCTGCATCATTTTCGGTATCAAAGTTTTTGTTCTGCATCAACCTTCGCTTTCGGGCATCGAGAGGTGTGAGGCCTCAAGTTACCTTCTCTTCTACCAATCCATCTTCCATCTTCGAGTTCAGAGGCCAACTGGATGATCCATCTAGGCGCCCAGCAAGAAGACCCACAATCAACATCATCTTCAACCTTTCTTCCTTTATTTCTTCCTCTTACTTGTTGATTTCTAATCCTTTCCTTGATTGCTCGCAGGTCCTCCAGGTACCATGAACACGGAGTCAGTTTCCCTTGCCTTCGGGACCTTCAGACAAAAAGCTGGCGCATCCGTGGGATGGAAGGCTCGATTATCCATGCTGCATCCGTGAGGGCGAGTGAACTCGGCATCGGGCGCTTCAGAGCTTTTAAGGTTTGCAACCCTAAAACTCCTAATTTGATATTGATCAAAGAGTTAAGACCTACAGGGTTTCTCAATCTCAGGGTCCTCTTCCTATCCTTGTTTAGGGACTTACTTGCTAGTTTGAAGTTCTTGTTATTGTAGAACCCTAGATCTACTCTTGTCTATCTTCGGGAATCCTAAATCCATAAAAAAAACTAAAAATCACAAATGACATAAACACTTGCATCATTCCTCTCATCTTGCATCTAGTTAGTCCCGCATCATGTTTGGTATCAGAGCCAGGTTAGGACTTATCGCTTCTTAAGTACTTGGATTAGGTGCTTCACCAGGCTGTCCGATCTTAGGAAAAAAGTAGGGTTTCAAGACCCTCTCCTCCCATTTCACGGGGATCTCCTAAGGTGTGTAGGGGTGCCACTGTGATTGACCCTTGAAGGGGAATACAAGAAGAAAAGTTTTAAAAGCCCAAAAGAAAATTTTTGCATCATCTTCTTTTAATTCCTGCATTTTTTCTTTCAGTACATGGCCTGTTGTTTTAAGTGTTACTATTTGTAGGAACCTCCAAACTTCTTGATTTTTGTTTATTTAGATTACACTTAATTGACAATATTTTTGATAATTTTCTAAGAGTTTATTACAGCTTGTAGAATTTCTACAAAAAGGAATACTACCTGAGAGCAGAATCTGTTTTGAGATTTTCAGTAAGTGCATCTTTTCATGTTTTCATTTCTCAAATAGTTTAATTTTACATTTAGCTTCATCTCTCGTCATTTCCATCATCTTATTTCTACTATCATCCATCAAAAATCCAAAAACATAACTTAAATACATCTCATTAGATCATTTGTGTGCCATCATTTTCATAATTCATTTAAGGGCGTCAATTTCAAAAGATAAGGGAAGGAAGTCATTACCTTTCCTTAGCCCAAAAAAAAACAACCACCCTGCATATCGGACCCAACTTCTAATTAAAATTGAGTAGACACTTAATTTGCTTTAGTGAGCTAGGAACACCCACAAGGTCGGGTCGAACCAAGTGTCAAGCCAATTTAGATAACTTATTTGTGTGTGCTTGAGTATCTGATGTCTAGGCAAGTGGTTCAGGGAAAGAGCCCGAAGGAAGGTGGGTTGGTTCGCTTACCTGGCCAATTTCAAATTGTTGTCTAAGGCAAGCAAAGAGGAACCTCCACAAACCTTATACTTACCTGGACAGGTGCCAAGTTACTATAACCAAGATTGTCATCTTGACCTAACATTTGGTTTGAACTCTTAGGTCTAATAAACCCATAACATCTTTCGTTGTGTTGCATATCGACTAGATCAGGAGTCCCCTATCACCCCCATCATTCCCAATCAAGTGAACCCATGGAAAACACCCATGAGAATCAATTAAGGGTCATCACTGAACAGTTAGCTAGGATAAACAAAAGGCTTGATGAGTTTGAAGATAGATTTGGAGCCTTAGAAAAGGACATTAGACCATCTATCGAGCCTGAATCTGAGTCACCTCCCCACCCTAGGGAATACCCTCAACATGATTCTCCCTTAGAGGCTGAGCCTAAAAGAGTCCCAAATTCTAACCCAGCCCAAGAGATTCATCCTAGGAGACCTAATCAGGAGTTCATGGACCAGGAAGAACTCAATGAATCTAAATACCTTTTAGGAGTAGTCAGATGCATCATTATCCAAAACATAGTTCAAGAAGATTGGCGTAGGACTAACATCCTACAAATCTTTATCAAGTTAGGGGATAGGGCGTGAAAGATTATAATTGATAGTAGGAGCTGCGTTAATGTCATTTCATTAAGTACTGTCAAATCCCTAGGATTGATCCTAATTCCTCACCCCAACCCTTATAAGGTCTCCTGGATAGATTCAACTTCCATACCCATAAAGTCTAGATGCCAAGTCATGATCAAATTATAGTCATATGAAGAGATTATTTGGTGTGATGTCCTTCCAATAGGCATCAGTAGCATTATCCTAGGTCGACCTTGGCTTTACGATCACGATGCCACCCTTTATGGTTGGACCATAGCTATACCTTTAGCCACCATGGGAAGAAATTTACAATCAATCCAATTCAGCCTAAGGACCAGGATAAAAGAGAATCAACTAGCCTAAAGGAAAAGAAGCCAGAAGTTAACCTGATAAAGGCCAAAGAGTTAGAAAAAGAGATTACTGAGGAAGAACCCTTTAAAGAATTTCAGGGAGAAAAGGTTGAATATTCTAAGAATTTAAATGAGAAAACCCCTAATCCCATTGAAGACTTCAAGTATCAAAAGGTTGAACACATTAAAAATATAGAGAAAAAAACTCCTGAACCCGTTAAAGAATCCAAAGAAAACATCTATGAGTCAAGTATAGTGGAGGAGTGTGGTAAAGATGGGCCTAAGGTCAAAAACATTAAGGAATCAAAGGAAAAGGATCCTGAACCCACCACAGAATTTGAAGAAGAAATGATCAAGCCAGGATCACAATTAGTAAATGAACATGAGGGTTCACCAGTCTTGTCCATAGAAGGAGTTCAGGAACTAATCCTTAATGAACCAACCCAAAGAGAACATCTTCAAGAGATGGTTGAAGCTCAAAAAGAATTTAAGGATGTACTTCCCGATGAGTTACCTGATCAATTACCACCCATGAGGAACACCCAGCCTACCCTAGAACTTGCACCCATAGATCAATGTCCAAATTTTAAGATTATCCTAACTAACCGAGGCCTGTTTCATGCTTCCCATAGATTTCCCCAAGACTCCAATTCCTATTTCCTACCATTTCCTGAGTCTTCTCATGTTTCTAGAGCCATAGGGTTACATTTCATAGAGATTACCAGGTTGCATGAACCCTTAGAGACCATCCAATTTGCTACCTACTTTTGGTATACTTTATGGCATTTACTAAGGATCTATGGTAATTTTTCTTGTGCATACCAAACCAGGGTCAAACCTAGAGAGTCAATAATCTATCAGGTTTAGGTCCTAGATAGTCCAATAAAATTTTGCTTTATAGGAATATTTAATTGAGTCTGCATTTTGCATCATGTTAGAATTCTACATTAAGTACAAATTTTAAAATAATTTGGCTGATTCCTGAAAGAGAACCAAAGAGTTTGATCAAGAGGATTCTGTAATGATTAGGCTTAGGCCTGAACGGTTTCCACCGGGAACCGTTAAGAAACTTCATGCTCATGGAGCTAGCCCCTTTAGAGTGATAAGGAGAGTTGGTCCTAATGCCTATGTGCTTGAGCTACCCCTGGATTATGGAATTAGCTTGACTTTCAATATCCCGGACTTAGTCGAGTATAGGAAACTAGCAAACATACCCAATGAGCCATTTGGGCCTAACCTTTCATTTGAGAGTGAACCCGACCCAGAGTGTCCATCTCAAATTTTACCTGAGAGAGGAGAGCGGATCGAGCGTGTCCTGGATGATCAAGCTATGACCCCCCGGGGCAAAGGCTATCAGTGTTACTTGGTCCGATTGCAAGGTCGATCATAGTTCGATGATTCGTAGGATACCCAAGAGGACTTGCAGCACCTCGATCCCAACCTTCTGAAAAAATGTCAAAGCCAAATCAACCCTTACTCGACAGGGTTGAGTTTCTCCCATCATAGGAGAATTGGTGTGGGCACCAAGATCTGATAGAGGCTCCTCAACCCTTTGAGGATCTCCAATTAGGGTTTCATTTTTGGGTTCTGTAATAAGGCTTCAAGCCTAAGAATTGTATTTTTTTTAGTCATGAATTTAGTCTCAATTGCTTTTGTTTTATCATGTACCTTGACCAATTTGGTCAAGTTGTTTCTATGGGTCCTGTATTGATTCCAGTCCGGGTCTGTTTGAAGACTGGGCCCAAGCCGGAGGGGTCCTCGAGTCTAGTCCAATTTGTAATCGGTCTAGCCATCTCCCAAGCCATGTAAGATGCCACTTGGCACCACCTCATCCATCCCATGTGGCGCTACATCACCTTGACAAGTGGGTGGCCAAGGCAAGAAGGAAATGCTGGAATTTTTGGGCACCATTCCTAAATTCTTTCCTCCCTTCCCTCCCCTATCAAGCCTCTTTCCAAAGAAGCTATGGACATCCAAGGAAGGTCAATTGGTAATGAAGGCATGATGCTTGTTTCAAGCCCCATATCAAGACTTCTTCCCAAAGTGCTTGGTCAGCTATGGAAGAAAAATATTGACCCTCAAATCAAGAAGACAACTCTCTTGTTTCAAGCCCCATATCAAGTCAACTTTCCAAAGAGCTTTGTTGACTATGGAAGAAATGCATTGACCCAAAAATCAAGGAGACAACTCCCATCTTTCAAGGCCAAATCAAGCCACAAAATCTTGGTCGGCCAAGAGAAGAAGAAATTTGAATTTGGACTCCCTCTTCATGAAGCTTTGTATTTGTTTTGAAATTTGAATGGGTTTTAAGGTGCCTATATAAAGGGCCTTACCCCTCCCTTGTAAAGTTTAATGATGATGAATGAAAAGAAAAGATTTGAGAGCCACTCTTCTTGTTAGTTGCCTTCGTTCCTTAAGAACGTCGATCTCCATGAGGGAGCGCCTTCTCCTTCGGACGTCGAGAGGTGTGAGGACTCAAGTTACCTTCTCTTCCGCCAATCCATCTTGCATCTTCAAGTTCGGAGGCCAACTGAATGATCCATCTAGGCGCCCAGCAAGAAGACCCACAATCAACATCATCTTCAACCTTTCTTCCTTTATTTCTTCCTGTTACTTGTTGATTTCTAATCCTTCGCTTGGTTGCTCACAGGTCCTCCAGGTATCACGAACACGGAGTCGGTCTCCCTTGCCTTCGAGACCTTCGGACAGGAAGCCGGTGCATCCACAGGGGTGGAAGGCTCGATTATCCAGGCCCCACCTGTGAGAGTGAGTGAACTCGGCATCGAGCGCTTCAGAGCTTTTAAGGTTTGCAACCCTAAAACTCCTACGTTGATATTGATCAGAGAGCCAAGTCCTATGAGATTTCTCAATCCCGGGGTCCTCTTCCTACCTTGTTTAGGGACTTACTTGCTAGTTTGAAGTTCTTGTTATTACAGAACCCTAGATCTACTCTTATCTGTCTTCGAAAATCCTAAATCCATAAAAAAACTAAAAATCACAAAGAACATAAACACTTGCATCATTCCTCTCATCTTGCATCTAGTTAGTCCCACATCACATTCAATGGGATCTCCTATGGCATGTAGGGGTGCTGTTGTGGCCTTATCCCATGAACAAGTGAGGTGAACAGATTGTTGTTATAATCATGCTCATGTTATGCATATTAGAGAAAATATGCTTGTTTGCTGGAATGAGTGTCATGATGATAGGATTAATTAGGATGTGTTTGAGACTATAAAATCCCTCATAAAAATTATATTTAGTCATAGTGTAAGTTAATCATGATGCAAATCTGATTAGGATTTGATCAGCCAAATGGTGTCTAGGCAGTGGTTCTGGGAAGGTAAAGGGAATGAGGATTTTAATTGGTTTCATTGTCTGACCTGGCTAATTTAATTGGTATCTAAGAAAAATATTGGGGAGACCCCCTCATCTCTTCTTCTTACTTGGCCAATTTGATCATATCTAAATCCTAAAATGGAAATGTTAATTGATTAAGCACACACAAATTGCCTTCCTTCATGCTAAGCCAAATCCATGTCAAAAATTATAGTAGGTTTTTTGTGATTAACATAAGGCCTACTCTAGTGTTTGATATGATATTTGTCTTGGTACATTTTTATGCTTTATGGCATGATTGGTGGTGTTGCTTTGTTGTGATTGACACAAGGACAACATTTATCAAACATGGCTATATGAAAAATGAAGGGATTGACTAAACTAAGACATTATAGTTTGTTTTGATTAACACAAGGCTATAAGTGTCTTAAAGGTAGGTGTTATGTTGAGAGTTGCATGGGTTGCAATAAGAAAGGAATTTTTCTATTCTTGATCTCATGGTTGTTTGTTGTGATTAACACAAGGCATTCATGAGAAATTTGGATCTCAACCCCACTAAGGAAACCTAGTAGGGTTTCCCACTTGCCATAGTTAAGGGTTATGGTATTCAAAATAAAATAGTGGGAGATACAATTAAATGCAAAAGTTCTTGTCTAATTATGATTATCATCATGAGTGGTCTATTTATAGTTGTTCTTTACTTAATGTAGATTTTATATAATGGCTTTTACTCTTTCATTGTGAGGCATCTTTGATGCTAACAAGTTGACCCGTCTGAATTATATGGACTGATCAAGGAACCTGAGGATTATATTAGCTCAAGAAAAGATTGCCTATATCCTCGATTCTCTTGACCTAGATCTGGTAGGAGAGGATGCTACTGAGAAGGAAAGAGCCATATATAAAATGTGGTAAAATGATAGCATGACTGTCAAGTGCATCATGTTGGCCTCTATTAGCAATGAATTGCAAAAGAACTATGAGAAAATGGAATCTCAGTCCATATTGATCAATCTTAAAGAGCTTTATGGAGAGCATAGTTGGAATACTCAATATGAGACATTGAAGTAGTTGTTCCAAGTACGAATGGGTGAGGGCTTTTCTATTCTAGCACGTGTCCTCAAGATGATTGACCTGATCACTCAATTAGGTCAACTGGAATTCGTGATGGATGGAGAGCTTAATCAGGACTTGATCCTACAGTCACTCCTAGATCCTTCTCATAGTTTATCATGAATTATCACATGAACAAATTGAATATGTCATTACCTGAGTTGTTGAACATGCTTAAGACAACAAAGAGCCGCTTTAAAGGTGATAAGGCTCAGCTTCTTCTGGTTGATGGAAAGAAGAAGCAGGCAATGAAGAAAGGCTCAAAGAGAAAAAGCAACCCTAAAACAAGCTTCCAAAAGAGGAAGAAGGCAAGGAAGCCCTTTGCTGATGGGACCTGCTATCATTATGGGAAGCAAGGGCACTGGAAGAAGAATTGCAAGTTGTATCTTGCAAGTATGAAGCATGATGCTGGTGGAGAATCAAAAGGTTTGTACATGATACAAACAAACTTATCATTGAGTTTTTCAGCTTCTGATACATGGGTATTGGATACCGCATGTGGGTCTCATATTTTTAAGTCATTGTAGGGGTTATAGAGACTTAGAAGCTTGAAGAAGGGTGACTTTGAGCTATTCGGCACGAGTGGTAATCCCATCAGGTTGAAGATGTTGTCACCTATCTATTGTTATTGCCATCGAGCAATATTCTTGAATTAAAAGATTGTTATTATATACCCAACATTATAAAGAATGTTATTTCTGTACCTTTATTGTTAAAACAAGGTTATAAAATAAATTTATCGAGCCATGGGTGCTCGATTTTCTTTTCAAAGAAATTCTTTGGTTGTGGTACATTTGCAAATGATCTTTTGATTCTATTAGTCAATGATGAAGTTATGCTTATTGAAAACAAGAAAAGAAAGAGGATGATATGAATGTCACTTATCTTTGGCATTGCCATTTGGGTCATATCAGTGAGTTCAGGATAAATAAGTTGTACAAAGAAAACTTCTTTGAACCTTTTGATCATGAGTCATTAGGAACTTGTGAGTCTTGTCTCATGGATAAGATGACCAAATCTCCATTCACTGGACATGTAGAAAGGGCAACTAAATTATTAGGTCTAGTACACACAGGTGTGTGTGGTCCAATGACAACTTAGGCCAGAGGAGGTGCTATTATTTCATCAGTTTTACTGATGACTTATCAAGGTTCGGATATGTGTATCTTATGAAATACAAGTCTGAAGCCTTTGATAAATTCAAAGAGTATCAAAGTGAGGTTAAGAAACAAACTGGGCATAGTATTAAATCCTTCGATCTAATAGAGGAGGAGAATACTTGTCTAGTGAGTTTCTCGATCATCTTAAAGACAAAGGCATACTCTCTGAATGGACTCTTCCATACACACCATAGCTAAATTGTGTAGCAAAAAGGAGGAACCATACCTTGTTGGACATGGTACGGTCCATGATGTGCTTCATAGATCTTCCAGTATCCTTCTGGGGTTATGCCTTAGAAATTGCTACCTACATATTGAATAGGGTGCCATCAATGGCAGTTAAAAGCACTCCATATGAATTATGGTAAGGAAAAAAGCCAAGTCTTAAGTATTTTAAGATTTGGGGTTGCCCTGCTTATCTCAAGAATGTTTTTGGACATAAGCTAAGTGCTAGGCTGACAAGTACAGGTTTGTAGGATATTCTAAAGAATGTATGGGTTACCTTTTCTACCACCCTATTGAGCAAAAGGTCTTTGTCAGTAGGCATACCACATTCTTGGAAAAGGAGTTTATCCAAGAAAGGGATAGTGGAAGGATATTTGAACTTGAAGAAGTTCAACCTATACCTGAAGCAATTCCTCAACCAGATGCTCCTAAGGTTCAAGAACAATCTAAACACATACCTCCTCTCTGTAGGTCAGAAAGAGTGCAAAGTGCATCTCTCAGACATGACTTTGTTATTGGGAATGATAATGAAGCCAGTATCATACAGGATGATGATCTTGTGACCTATATGGAAGTTGTCATGAGTGGAGACTCTGATAGATGACTAGCAGCCATGAAATCTAAGATGGACTCTATGTACTCTAATCAAGTTTGGACGTTAGTAGATCCACCTGAGGGAGTAAACCCAATTGGGTATAAATGGATCTTCAAGAAGAAGATTGGAGCAAATGGTCAAATAAAGACCTATAAGGCTATTCTGGAGGCAAAAGATTTCAGACAAAGACATGGTATTGACTATGATGAAACTTTTTCACTAGTAGCTATGCTCAAGTCCATTCGAATATTATTTACCATAGCTGCATACTATGACTATGAAATCTAGCAGATGGATGTAAAGAATACTTTTCTTAATGGATATCTTGAGGAAGAAGTCTATATGTCACAACCAGAGGGGTTTGTCTCAAGTGAGAGACAAAACCAAGTATGCATGCTTAAGAAATCCATTTATGGATTGAAGTAAGCATCGAGGAGTTGGAACATCCGCTTTGATGAAACAATCAAAGAGTTTGGTTTCATCAAGAATATGGATGAACCGTGTGTGTATAAGAAGACAAGTAGGAGTGCCCTTATTTTCTTAGTTTTGTATGTCGATGACATACTCATCATTAGGAATGATATACCAATGGTGTAATCAATCAAGTCTTGGCTATCAAAGTAGTTTTCCATGAAGGATTTGGGAGAGGCATCCTATATAATGGTATAAAGATCTATGAGATAGATCTAAGTGGATGCTTGGCTTATCCCAATTCAGGTACATTGACTTAGTATTGAAGAGATTCAACATGGAGGGAAGTAAGAAAGGTTACTTGCCCATGAGTCAAGGGATACATCTATCCAAGAAGATGTCTTTTAAGACACCAGAAGAGAGAGAGAGAATGAATTTGATTCCATATACTTTAGCTGTGGGATCAATTATGTATGCCATGTTATATACCAGGCCTGATGTTTGCTTATGCCTTGGGCATAGTAAGCAGGTTCTAGGCTGATCCAGGGGAAGATCATTGAAAAGCTATGAAAAATATTCTTAAGTAACTGAGCAGGACTAAAGATGTTTTTCTAATATATGGTGGATTAGAGTTGAAACAAGAAGGGTATACATATTCTAGTTTTCAATCAGATTCAGATGATAGCAAATCTATATCAGGATTGTTTTCACCCTATATGGTGGTGCAGTGAGTTGGAAGAGTACAAAGCATCAAACTATAGCTGACTCAGTCACTGAGGTAGAGTACATAGTTACAAGTGAAGCCGCAAAGAAAGCTATCTGGATGAAGAAATTCATCATGAAATTGGATGTGGTTTCTGCTATACAACAACCGGTGCCACTTTATTGTAATAACATTGAAGCTATTGTGCAAGCTAAGAAATCAATATCTTATCATAAGCCCAAGCACATCCTAAGATGCTTCCATCTCATTTGAGAGATCATAGAAAGACAAGATGTTCTCGTTGAACGAGTAGATATAAAGAACAACATAGCATATCCATTTACTAAAGCACTACCACAGCAGCAGTTTGACCACCACTTAGATTGTATGGATGTAAAATACAAAGATGATTGGCTTTAGTGCAAGTGAGAGATTGAAAGAATTATGCCCTACCAATCCTTGTATAGGCATCTTTATGATCTTCCAGCTTATGTATGATATTATTTATTAATAAAATGGTATTTGATTTATTATACTGCTACATCTTATCAAGATTATGATGATCCCATAGGTTAGGACAATGAAATTAGGATTATGATGGAGATCATAATGGTGAGACCTATGTTCCTATAAATCCAAATCTAAAATATTCCTAGTCATTGGATCATCGATTTAAGGATCGATGAATCTGGAAAGACTAGCACATCCTATGTATGCTCGATGAAAAGGGTGGTTGGTCTCACAGCCACTTCTATAGAGACACTAATACAATGATGTGGGTTCTCATTAGGTTATGAGTTCACTGAACTAATCCGACAAGAGAACATCAAATGGAAGTCTTGTCAAAAGAATGTTCTCTTAGCGAGAGTATGCATGTGATCCTTGGACCTAAGACTACCATAGTATCTTGTGCACTGAATCCATGTTTTGGTACATACTCATTTATGATAATTAAGTTATATACGGGGTGCTTCTAGATATGGTGGATTATGTATAAAGGTAATGAGTAGGTTAATAAGGAATCGATCACTTATAGTAAGGGGAGAAGTTATCTCTTATGATCTCTTCGAATGATGACTCTGGAAGTTTTTGAACAAAGCATGATAATATTGGATAGGATTTCTAATCTTTTATCAGTTAGGTATTCATTATCAAATTGAGATTTGAAAGGATTAAGTGCTAAGGTTTGACATTTATCCATGCCCATCACTAATTCAGGATAATGGGAGATCAAATGATTGAATTGCACAGTAACTTTTCACTGAAGTATATTTTGATTATTTCTACCAAATTTCTCATCTTCTGGGTAGGCATGATACATTGCTAGATGTCAATCATGTCTTGTAGGTTTTTATGAATCAAATTGATCGGATTCATGAGTCAATTTGGAAACTGGTTCGAATTGGCAACTTAGGTCAGCTAGATTTGACCTAATTAGATCAATCAATTTTGATTGGATTGAAATGGCTTGGACCTAGACCTACTACTGGTTAGATGTGGAACCCAAAGGATCACACATATTAGAAAATTGGCCAAGTAAGTCAATTATATTTTTATTAGGGTCATTGGATTTTAATTGGCTAGCTAATTGACATACTAGCATATATTGGCTAGCCCAACTCCTATTCAAATAGATTGGGTCAGTTAGCTTGATATTTGAGCTTACCAATTTAAGTAGAACATAGATTGGGTTGAGTCCTAAGTAGTACAGCCTTAATTAGTATTTATTTAGATTTTATTGGGCTTTAACCTTTATTTATGGTAGAGTCCAAGATGGAAAGGACACTTAGCACCAAGTTTAGCATGTGCCAAGAATGAAGGGGCACAGAAGGACCAAGAGTCATTCTACTTCTAAATCACCTTTTCCAGATAAACTCTAAGCCCCTCTTCCTTATCTCCACACAACTTTGGAAGGGGCTTGACCGGTCAAATAATAGGAAAATGGAGTGAAGAAAATAGGCATGCAAGATGAAGGGTCACGTTCCTTCATTTTGCCACGGATTCAAGGGGCCAGAGTCCTTCTATTTAAAGACTCTTAACTTTCTTTGATATGTCTCTTGGGATTCCATGCCCCTTGGCTATTATCTGACTAAAAGTATGCCACATAACAGGTGGAGAAATTGGCTAGAAAAATAAAGAGACATTTATATGTCTCTTTATACATGAAAGGATATTTCATGATAAGTCCTCTCATCCAAAAGACTCCTTTTGCTTGAAGGGTCTTATCAAGGGGCTAAGAAAGAGACTTATCAGATGCCTCATCCTTCTCTATAAATAGACATTGATAATTTGATGCTAGGTATTGAATTCTGATCCAAAGAAATCCACTTTCTATTTTCTTTTCCATCTTATGACAGGGCTTGTCCTTTTAAGACAAGATTTGTCCGTTTACGACAAGGCCTATTTATTTAAGACAAGGCTCTAGGAAGAAAATTAGGAAGGATATTTTGATTTTGAGAGAGGATTCAGAGAGGTCTCTGAGTACCCTACTGGAGGGTAGGGATTCCAGCAAAGGGAGAAAGTGCAAAAGGCTATCAAAAGAGTCCTAGTCAAAAAGGCAAGCTTGGTAAGAGTGCTTCCTTGGTCTGGTTCCTATGTGGATCATTTCTGGAGGGCATACACTTGTGTGCCTTATGAAAATAAGGAGTATAATGCTCTAGGTATTCTTTTATATGTAAAGAAACATTATGTAGGCCATAGTCATGCAACTTTAAAAAAATTTTTAATCTTGCATCAGAGTGGAAGACTAGATTATTCATATTAATCTACATATAATATTAAAACATTTCTAATATAGGCCTACAAACAGGATCATGTATAAATATTAACATGCAAATAAAAGAAAACATGAGCACACAAAGTCGTGCATCACATAGAACCGCTCTATGTTTGATGCATGTGCTAAAGCACACTTCTTTAGCAAACTCACCAAGAACTTTACCTCTGATCTGATGTGACACTCGTCAGGTTAAGGAGAAGCTCACCAAGGAAGGCAATCCCTCTGGAAGATGCACATATGTCTGGCCTTTACAGGTAATCCACACCGGAGTTCTTTCTTGACCTTCTTCCTTTGAAGTGCTAGCTTCGCCAGAATGAAATGGCTTATGGACTCTTCTTCTTCTTTGTCAGGACACTCTTAGAGATGAAGAAATACTATGGAGGATTTAGGAAGTGTACTAAAAAATCTTTCCCAAGACACTCTTTCCAAGCCTAGAACACTAGGCAGCACATACCCAAACCCAAACCTTTCTTCCACACACAAAGGTTTCAAGCTGTCTTTCTTCTTTTCTCCCCTTTTTAAAGGATTTTCTAGCAAATAAATTTCAGAATTTTCTCTCTCACATCCTCATCAAGCCCCCATATGTAGGTAAGTGGGAAGAAAAGAAAAGGAGAGAGTTACATAAGTTATGGGATTATATAATTATGGGGGGTTACAAAGTATTCAAGGCCATGGGAGTTACATCCTTTTAAATTCAAACTAAATTCTGAATTTAAAACTTAAATCAAAACTTGAATTCATAACTCACACTTAAATCTCAAATTGGATGCAATAATTTAGCCCAATCACATTGGACCTAACCTGAGCCCAAACCGAATTACATTCGATTTGACCGAAACTAAATTATTCAATCAAATTGAGTTAATCAAGAAATCACATTGCCACTAACCCTCCATATAATCACCAACATTTAGTAATTAAAACCTTTGTCACAATTATTTGTAACATGATGTGTCAACACTTGACAAATCATCAAATCTCTACAACTGAGTCGACTAATAATTCTAGTCGACTCTGAAATGTAGATGGACAATCAAATTGTCTAAAGAGTCCAAAAATGATTCCTAATCATTCAATAGCCATTAGGTCAATCATAAATCCCTATAGTGTGTGACCCCATAGGTTCGAACACTATGCCAGTAGTACTGGAACACTTCTAGTACCAGCCAAAGTTATCATCTAGCAATGACACCCGACGTCCGGATAGGTTGAAGGTTACAGAGAAACTATTAAGAACCAAATGGATATGATGATCATATAATACATTCCTTTAACCCTCAATGCTCCGGATGACTTAGGGTTTAACTGCCCAACCCTAGAATAGTCCATCACAATATGTCTTAAACTCAAAATCCCTGTAACTGCTTACAAGGACTACCATAGCCAAGGTTTTACTCAATTGAGAAATAATGAGTCATTCACTCCAAACTCTTTTGGAGGGGTTAATCCCATATTGATCCAACCACTGCTACACAAGTACTTGACTGTACCTAGCAACCTTTCATCACCATATTAGAAATTTAGGTAGTCTGGTACCTAAGCACAGTGAGTTGCTTGCAAGCTACCATGGCGATCTCAAGTCAAAGGAACACTTATATCCATATCCTAATGTGAACTATTTAGTAGAAAGAATGTTCTACAGATGGGTCACGTCCAATGAAGTGTCATACACAACACCTGCATGCCATACCAGTATCTCTACACTCATTGGTTAAGAGGACAGCCAATGACTATTACATACAACAACCTACAGTTGATACACTATCATCCTGTGACAATGTATCATTTGGTCGCAGACCAATTTAAGAACTAGTTGATATATCCTCTCTATATCACATCAAAGTAGTCCTAAGGACTTCATCACACAAGAGTCCATTATAGGAAGATATAAAATATGATGAACAGCCAGAATAAATATTTTATTCAATATAATTCATATATAATTACAACAATAGCTCAACCATTTACAAGCTAGACGATTGGCTTTGGGACACATTTTCCAACATTATAACCCTAAAGTTTTGATTTATTAGTTATCATGGTTAAGTGGTTCTACGATTTAGGGTTCTGGATGATTAGGATTTTAATAATAAAAATTTTGAAACCCAATCTTTCGCTGCACCCCGCTTGGATCCCAACACTCCCCATCATTCTTTTCATCTTCCTTCTTCCTAGTTTGCCTCTTCTTTTTGGCATCTTGTCTCTTCCTCTTCCTATCATCCACCTTTGTCACATTTACATCCTATTTTTTTTCTTTCTTTCCTTCTCCTTAATGTGTGTTCTCTTCATCAACATTAACTTCTACATCCTCTTCATTGACAATAAATTTAACTTCTTCCTCTTGAACCTCAGGCTCTACCTATTGCTGCTCCACCTCGCACTCCTTAACTCTCCTTATCTTTCCCTTTTGGAGATATTATGAGAAAATGTAGTATTAGCAATAGAAAAAATTAGCCATCATTAATAAGGTATATAATGATGGCAAAATTGATGGTAATTATCACCATTGCTAATAATATTATCGGTAGATATTAGTGATAGCAAACATCATTGCTAATAACTTTTAAGCTAAAGGATTTTATTTTTAAAAATAATTATTATTGATGGCTTATGTACTATTAGTGATGGGAAGTAGCCATCGCTAATAAGTATTAAAACTATAAATAATTTTTATTTTAAGAAAAAATATTAGCAACGATAATCTTAGCTTTAGTGATGGTATATGTCATTACTAATAGTGGGAATAAAAATTTAGATATGTTTTACCAATATTAGTGATGACAAATCTGGCTATCGCTAATAAAAATATTACCAATGGCTAATCTTATATTTAGTAATGGCAAATTCCATCTCTAATAATGGTAATAGAATTTAGGCATTTTTGACCAATATTAGTGATGGTGTACCATCACTAATAAGCATATTATTATGGCTAATTAGCAATAGTAGTTGCTGTTGCTAATAAACTTGTTAAAATCCCCTCATGACCCTTTTTCCCTCTTCCCACTTGGTTGTTCTTCTGTCTCTCCTTCCTAAGGCATTTGGTCTTCTGTCGCTTCCTCCCGTCCATCGATCAGCTCCCATGCCTGCCCTCCCTCCTGTGATTCCCCTCCTTTCTATTCCTACTAGTAGCTCTGACTCCTTCCCCTCTCTTGCAACTTCTATCCTTCTTGCTCTCATTAGTGAGCTCCCACACCCACCCCCCCACCACGGTGCCCCTTCTTCTGGTTCCTACCGATGAGCTCCCACTCCTCCCCTCCCCCCATGGCTTCCTTCCCTCCTACTCCCACTAGTATCAATACCACCATCGAGGTCTGCCCAGGCAGTGCCTCTCCTTCCTTCTCCCATCAGTGCCTTACTTGTACCAAGCTTTGATGCCTCACCTCATCAGTGCCTCTCCATCCAGCTCCCATTGATGCCTGTACTATTGCCATAAAGCTTCCATGCCCGCTCCTTCCTAGCAGGTCTCCTTTAGCTCTCACTGTAGCCTGTACCACCACCATGCTCCCATGCTTCCGAGTCTTCTCACACCACTAATCTCAGCCTCCTGTTGGTTCCTACGAGTGCATCTCCATGCCATCATTTTTGAGCTGATGCTGCTTGTGCCTCCTGCATCATTAGATCTACCATCCAGTGCATGCATATTATGTGAGTATTAGTGATAGTAGTGGCGACGGTAATAGCCATTACCAAAAATTATTTTATAATTAATTAATTAGTTAATTATTTAATTAAATAATTCTTCATTAATTTTTTAATTAATTAATTAATCATTTAATAATTAGTTATTCTTTAAATAAATTAATTGTTTAACAATTAGTTTTTTATTTAATAAATTAGTTAGTTACTTATCTAATTAATTATTTTTTTAATAATTAGTTATTTTTAATTAATTATTATATATTACTTAATTATTTATTTAAATTATTAGTTATTTATTTTAATAATTAATCAATTATTTTAATTAAATTAATAATTAATAATTTATTTATTTAATTTATTATTTTTAATTAATTATTTAATTAAATAATTTGATTAATTATTCATTAAAATAGTTAATTAGGTGTGCATGGATATATGTCCTACATGCACAAGATTCGGGTCTCAACAAATTGAGCACAAGCTAGGATCATGATAATGGATGCTCATTGTGAAATAGAATATATTGAAAATGGTCGATGTTTTGGTTACACAGCTACTTTCCTTACTAGCTAGAGGATAGAGTACTATAGAGGATGCCTCATCATGTTGCTCCTTCTTTAGTAGAAACCAGCCTTTGGTGTCGCCACCCTCGTGTCTTAGGATATCTAGGAAGCCTTCTTGAGTTGTACAAGGAATCTTGTCATTATTGATGAAATGTAGAGTTTTGAAGTTATTTTTAGATCTCTAAGAAAAATTATTGTCATCATCCTCCTATATTTGACTATCGTTATCCTCTTATATTATCATTTTTTATTGTATATAAACCATTATTATTGATAAATTCTTATTTTATAATATTATTATATTTTAATGTATATAAATTATTATTATTTATGAATTCATGTTTTATAATTCAGTGTGATTTTAATAATTGATTTGGTATTTTTATTTTTACAAAAATTGTTTTGCATAGAATCATAGACCTACCAATTATTTAATGTATAATAAGAATTATATATATTGATCAATTGATTATCCTGTTTAGATAGTTTGAAAATTATAAATAATTTTATAGGTAGTTATAGTAATGAAAAGGTATGCTAAGGGTTCGATATAAAATTTGGATATAATTTTTTCTTAGTTCTCCTCACATATCTTTAGTCATGTAGGGAGAACTAAGAAAAAATACTGTCAAAATTTTTCTCAATCTCTAATATATATTGTTTGATTATTGTAATTAACCTATATAATTATTGTAATTCCTGAATGGAATAAGGCCTTTACCTATTAGTTGTTGATAAGATACATTAAATAATATGAGAAAGTTGCTGGAATATTGTGTCCGTATGCAATCATTAAAGACCAAACATGGGATAATGATAATGATCATAGGTCATATTCCAGATTCAAGATATAAAAGTTTGGATATCTAGATGGAGGTCATCATAGTTGAGAGATGCTTGGACTTGAAAGTGTCATCTAAGAAAGGAGAGGTGGGACTTCGAATAAGAGTACTTGAGTAAGTGTAGAATTTTCACGATGGAGAGGTACATGAGTATTTCACTAAAGGTGAAGGATAGGGATTCGTAAGTCCAGAAGTTCATTGTAAGCAGGGAGCATTACTTATTAGCCTCTTCAAATATCTAGTTCCTTTTAGATTGTTTGTCTGATTGTTCTTCCACTTCTCCTCTTCCTCTTCTTTCTAGTCATTTCTTTCTTGGATAGAAAAAATCTATCCAAGAAAAGAAAGAATAGAAGGGGAAGAAGATATAGAGAAGGATGAATAATTGAATGAAGAATTTGAAGGGTACTAAACATCTAAAGAGTTTGATAGGTAGTGCTCCATATTTTCATTGGACTTTTGGACTATCAAGTAGTTGATGAGGTAATTTTTGTTGAATATAAGGAGGATGTCAAGTACTTTTGTGATTATGCTTTTAGAAATGCAGCTTTCTTATTTGAAGGATGGTCTCATTATCCTTACAACAGATGTGTCAATAGAGGAATGCATAATAAGAATACAATAACTATTCATTTATATAAGAGTGGATTTATGCCAAATTATAAGCATTGGTAGTTGTATGGAGAGACTAGGGAGATAGTTGCAATGGTTAGAAATCAACAGCACATGGACATAGATAAAATGGTAGATATGGTTATGGATACAGTTGGTTCTAAATTTGATTGAAATATGACAAACAATCTAGAAGCTAACTGCAGTGATTTTTATCATATGCTAAATGATGTCGATGTACCACTATGGTTAGGTTGTGAAACACATACTATGCTATCAGTTATGTCAGAGTTATTAAACTTGAAGGTTGAGTTTAATATGATAGTCAATTATTATAATAGGATGATAGCAATAATAAAGAAGATTCTACCAAGTAGGAGAAGCTTATTGGAAGCTTTTATGCTTCAAAAAAATGATGAAAGGATTAGGCATGGGATATGAAAAAATAGATGCATGTCACAATAATTGCATGATTTTCTATAAGGAGGACCAATTGAAGAGATCATATGACATATGCGGTCAAAGTCGATTTAAGCCAAGATAATAGGGTAGAAATTAGAAGAACATACCATGTAAAGTTCTTCGATACCTTCACCTCACTCCTAAACTTCAAAGGCTCTACTTGTCCAAAAGTACTACAGGGTAGATGAGATGGCATAAAGATGGGATTTGCAAGTAGACCAGTAAGATGTGTCATCCGTCGGATGGTGAGGCATAGAAGAAATTTGATGCTTGCTACCTTTTATTTGCTTAGGAGTCATGTAATATCTGATTGGGTCTATCTACAAATGGGTTGACACCATTCAAGTCATGCAGCAGCCCCTTATTCATATTGGTTGATCTTTATTACTTCATATAATTTACCACCTAAGATATGCATGAAAGAATATAATATCTTTCTTACATTAGTCATTCCTGTACCTTGACACTTTGATAGAAACATTAATGTATATCTAAGGCCTCTTGTTGATGAGCTAAAATTTTTATGGTTCGATGGAACACATACTTATGATGCAGCAAAGAAATAGAATTTCATAATAAAGGCTATATTGATGTGGATCATTAGTGATTTTCTTGCTTGTAGGGTGCTATCAGGATGGAGAACTCTTAGAAAGGTAGCATGTCCATATTACATAGAGAATACAAAATCATTTTGACTTAAGCAATGGTTGTAAGCCCTACTGGTTTGATTATTATCGTCAATTTCTTTTTGAGTATCATCCCTTTCGAAAGAGTAGGATAATTTCAAGAGAAATAAGATTGAGAAGGATCGTGCACCCACGCACCTTAGTGGTATAGAAGTATTTCAAAGGATATCTCAAGTTGACGAAATCTAGTTTGGCATCTATTTCATAAGCAGAAACTTCGAGGATTCGGTAGAACTCATAACCACATGAAGCACAGCATCTTTTGGGTGTTATCATACTTGTAAACCAATTTGACTCATCATAACTGTAATATCATGCACATTGAGAAGAATGTATTTGATAATATTTTTTACATTATTATAGATATCAAGGGCAAGACAAAGGATAATTCCAAGACTCGAGAAAATATGCAAAATATATACATGCATCCTCTATTAGAGCTGGTTCAGGTGTCACCTGAAAAATTTCTGAAGTCAAAAGTATCTTATACCTTAACGAGAGAGCATTTAAAGGATGTATATGAATGGTGTAAAAAAATTAAATTCCTAGATGGTTATGCAAGTAATTTAGTTCGGTGCATCAATATCAAAAATTGCAGGTTCTATAGGCTAAAGAGCGATGATTATTATGTTTTTATATAATGATTACTACCACTAGCATGGCATGATTTCCTTTCGAACTCCATATAGTGTACTTTGACTAAACTTAATCTTTTTTTAGAGATATTTGTGCTCTCGAATTATCCACCAACTACATCTCCAATCTTGATGCTAGCAGTGTAAAAATGATATGTAAGTTAGAGAAGATATTCCCTCATAGCTTCTTCGACTCCATGGAGCACCTCATGATTCATTTGGCATATGAAGCTAGGATGGATGGACTAGTGAAGTACAGATAGATGTATCCATTTGAAAGGTATATGCATAGTCTTAAGAAGAAAGTGAAAAACAAGGTCAAAGTTAAAGTAGCTATTGTGGAGGCTTATATAATAAAAAAAATTTAAATTTTAGCCGATGCTACTTCAATCCTAATATGCAAATAAAGTTGACTCAAGTTGGTCAAAATGATGATAGTGGTGGTGAGGGATCAGAGTAAGAGATCTCAATATTTACCTATCTTGCTCACGAATTTGGTCACGAGGTTTGCCAGATTTTAACAGATGCTAAATTTTGACAGGCATAGACCTATATTTTAACAAATGGTGGTGATGTCAATTCATACATTGAGTAAGTATCTATCAAAATCTAAACTCTTCAATCACTTATTATAGTATACTAATCATATGCATGTTTAAGGATTATGATTAAATATTAAGATGGGACAACCCGAGAATAAATGAGAAAGAAATTTCTAGATGGCACTCATAAAACTTTACAAATTTGTTCCATCAATTGGTAAGACTCCATTGATATTTCATTTGTTTTAATATTTTTTAATTTATTCTTTTTATACTATGCAGGTTATGTAAGGAGACTCTATTCTTAAAAGGCTATGACCATTTGCTTATGAGCTAGCAAAATACATGATATATTATAATGGCTGTAACATTAATAGTTTTAAATTTCACACCCATGAATATGGATATCATAAGAGTATAATAAATAGTGGTTTGTGTATAAAGAGTAGCTGGTGGAAAGGGTCAGAGAGTGATTATTATGGAATCCTTGAAAAAATGATCAATTTTACTTAGATTAGAGGTAATGGTGTCATTTTATTTAAGTGCCAATAGTTCGATAATAATAATGATATAAAGGTTATCTATGGTACGAGCTTATTAAAATCAAATATGAATCAAAAACATATGTTGATGAGCTATTTGTGCTAGCTTAACAAGCTACTCAAGTATATTATACTCCTTTTCCATCAAGGGAGAGAGGAAAAAATGATTGGTGGGTTGCATACAAGATTAAGTCTCGAGCTATCATTACGAGCTCGAAAAAGAGAAGAAGAGCCCAATTTATCATAATGCCTTAGGAGGTTGAAACATTAGGAGTCCATTAATCCTACATTGATATATAGTTGGATGCTCCAAGAATTCTCCTACTAGATGGCTAGCATGAGGTGATAGATTATATTGAGTTAGTTTTAGGAGGCATTCCTACCCAAGAAGCAGGGTAAGAAGAGGAAGAAGAGGAACTAATGAAAGAGGGGGATGAAGATGATGAAATGGACAAAGATGATGAATCAGAAGAAAAATCTAAAGGGTATCAATTATCTGAAGAGGTCGACAAGTAGTGCTAAGCATATAATCCTAGAACATTTTAAATACTTGCATTCCATACATTTTAAATCTTTCTTTGCCTGCACCTACAATTATATAATTAATTTGATGAACCTATTTATTTTTATTTTCAAGGATTACACATCTTGTCTTCTAGAGACTATAGCTATGCCAGTGAGGATAGAGCTCTCGAGGAGAGAGCGATCATGGTACTAGCTCTTATGATTTATTTTTACTCACACCACATGGTAAACTCTAAAATTTTAGATATATATATATATATTTATATTATTATATATTTTATTATCTAATATAATATTTTTTATCTTAGATATTCTTCGATCAGGTTCACAGGACATGGGGTCACCAGTGACCCCATAATTATAGGCTGCAGAGACCAACTCATCTTAGACTTGGCATTGTGGTTGAGGATCCATGTCTAGAGCACTTATAAATATTACATATTTATATAATATATTTAAAATTTAATTAATTTAAAGTTAACATTTATTATTAAATTTTAAATTTGTTGAACATTTAGAGAGCGTGGAGTTTCTCGAGTGTTACCGGCATCATTGTTCAATTGATGCTGGAACTAGTGAACAAGTTCTTTAGTTAGTCATCTAGGGCTTGAGATGTAGCTTGGCAGATGTTCCTAGTAAGTCGTGTAAGTCATGAGTTTAATTTTTAAAATCATGAAATAATTATATTTTATTTAATTAATCCCAAGTTTGCTTTTATTTGCAGGAGTATTATCGATTTGACACTCCTCAGGCTAAGAAGGTTGGCAATCCAATCTTCGAGGAGTGGCCACACATTATTTTCAAGATAGGCTGCATGATCTCAAGCAAAGAGCCATAGAGTACATCGATTCCGAGTCAGCATCAGACTAGAGGAGTTACATGGATTACTAGATGCGTTCAGATATGTGGGTGCTGGTGGGGACACCTAAGGCACCAGAATAAGACAGAGGCTTTTCAACTGTCTGTAAATTGATCAATAATTTATGAGTCCATCTATAAAAAGGGCTTAGCTCATCTGAGTCCATTTTAGTTGTTATTTGAGTTTTTTGAGTTGTTATTTCAGTTCTGTACTAGTCAGCTCATGTTGAGCTAGTTCAGTCCAATGCTGGTCAGCTCATGTTGAGCTAATTTTATTTTTTTTGAGTCCTACCCAAGCATACTGAAGACTCAAGACCACATCATACAAGTAAAGACCAAGTCCAACCAGATTGAAGACATGGAAGTTTAGCCCAAGTCCAACCCAGCTTGAAGATTTGAAGACCCCAGGAAGAAAATCAAAAACCCTGATTCCTTGCAGATGCCGTCCAGATGCCCAGATTTCCTTCTAGATGCCAAAATATATTCATAGACCAAGGCATCCATGATTTTAGAGGTCCATCTGCATCCTAGCCCAAAGAAATCAAGCCCAGGCACCAAGCCCAAGCCCCTAAGAAGCAAGATACTAGGGAATATTCCTGCTACCTGGCTACCAGGCCACCCCAGCTTCCAGAGGCCCAAACCCATGCACCCGGGCCCCTTTGGGCCAGCCCCTTGCTGCTCTTAGAAGACCAACACGCCCCCCTAGGTGTCCTTGGAGTGTTGGCCAAGTCAAGAGAAATTTTAGGGATTTTTTCTACCTAATGTTTCCTTATTTTCTAGCTTGGGTTTGAGAGGGAAAAGGATTCTCATGTAAAGACTAATGTGCCCTTACTTGGAGCCCAAGGTTAAGGGTCTATTTAAGGGACCCTAGCCTCTTGTATGAAGGGAGAATTTTTGATGAATGAAAACCTTGAGTTCTTCTATTGAGTTGTGTGATACCCTGCTGTGTGCATAAAGGGGTTTGCGAGAGTTTTTCTTCCCAGTGCTGCAATCATCTTCCTGCTGCCAACAAGCATCTCAGATCCCTGGACGCCCACTCCAAAAGAAGCCTTCCCTTGCTATTTTTCCTTTGTTTTCTTGTTCCTTTGTGAGTTTTCTAACCCCTGACAAGTCGTTTACAGGTCCCCGAGTTCCTACGAATCCAACGACTCCAGCCAAGCCTCAATCGGATCTCCGAGCAGAAAGCCGGGTATCCACGGGTCTTTGGCTCGATTTTCCAGGCCGCATCCATCGAGGAACGAGAGACCCTTTGCTGTGATCTTCACAGACATTGTCAGGTTCACCCCCTCTACCTCCAGTAGTTTTATTGTAGGAGAACTTGCCCTAACCGAGGCTTCTCAGCCCCGGCGATCCTTCTTTTCTACTTTTCTAGGTCCTAATCTGCATGCTGATCTTCTAAAATTCATATAAAATTTCCTACAACTTATTTTAATCTAAAATTTGGGGATTAATCACTCAACCCCACATATAAAACATACAAAAAGAATTGCATGTATATTAGTTCCCCATCATTTGGTATCAGAGCTTAGATTAGGGCTTGTTTTCTGCAATTTTTTTGTCTGTATATGCTTTGTTAGTTTAATTATTTTTTCTAATAAAAACTCCAAAAATTCAAAAATTTATTTTACTGGATTCATCATAATTTACAGTAATTTTAAGAATTTTTTCAGATTTTATTATGGCTTGTGAAGTTTCTGCAAGCCGAAATACAGCATGCAAATTTTTGACTCTATTTTTTTCAGCAAGACAAGTTTGGAAGTTTTAGGGTTTTGTTTAGCATCTTTTGCATATCTTTTAATTTTAGTATATTTCTTGCATATTATGCCATGATTTGCAAGTTTTCTTCTATTTAAAAAAATACCAAAAAAAAAATTACATATTCTCCAAAAATACCAAAAAATATCTAAACCCTAATTTGCATCCTCATCTGCCTACCATCATTGCATAATTTACTTTTAAGGACACTCTTGCTATATCAGATGGGGGGAGGATTTGATCACCTCTCCTTAGCCCAAAACCACATCCCTTGCATTCGGTCCCAAGCCTTAACCTAAAATTAATTAGACTTAATTTGCCCTAGTGGGCTAGGGACACTAACTGGTCGGGTCCGGGCTAGTGTTAGATCATTGTGTCAAGCTAACCTGTATGTGCCTTGTGCTCAGTGTCTAGAATGGTGGTTTAGGGATTCAATCATGAAGGGCTTGTGTGCTGGTCCGCCTACCTGGCCAATCTCTGATTGGTGTCTAGGATTGGCAATCAGGGACCTAACACTCCCCTTACACCTGCCTGGCTGAGTACAGGGTTGCTATAGGCTAGTTTGCCACCCTGATTGAGCATCTAGTTTGGACTCTAGGTCTAGTCAGCTATAGTCGGTCTGATCGAGTCTTGCATGAGCACTAGATCAGGAGTTTCATATCACCCACCTCCTTCATAAATGTCTGAACCCATGGAAAATTTACAAGCCCAAATAAAAGCCCTAGCTGATCAAATGGCCCAGATGGCTACCCAGTTAACTCAGTCTCGTATTCAAACCAATGATAGAATTGACCATCTTGCCAATAGGTTTGATCAGTTAAAAGTCCGGGTAGGGACCCCAAGAAAAACCCATGGGTCACAGTCTGAGCCAGATCCTGATTCCCCTCAACCTAGGAGGACCCCAAACCCTGATCTATACCATGAGGTCAAACCTAGGAGAGCCCCTTATCCTGACCCATACTACAATCCTCAACCTAGGGGGACCCCAAACCCTGATCCATACCTTGAGGCTGAACCTAGGAGAGCCCATCGTAATGACCCAATCCCTAAGGTTAGTCCTAGAAGACCCAATCTGGATTTTATAGACCAGGAAGATAGATCCTATTTACCCTCTCCCTATAAGCCTAGTATACCCACAACCTATAGATCTTATGACTCCAAATCCTATGAACCTAGAACCTATGAATCCATAACCTATGAACCTAGATCCTATGACTCTAGATCCCATGATCATAGATCCTATGCACCCATACCCTATGAGCCTAGTAGACCCAACACCCAATATTCTGACCCATATAGGGAGTCCAACCCTAGGAGAACCCAATATTCTGACCCATATAGGGAGTCCAACCCTAGGAGAACCCAATATTCTGACCCATATAGGGAGTCCAACCCTAGGAGAACCCAGTATTCTGACCCATATAGGGAGTCCAACCCTAGGAGGACCCAATATCCTGACCCATATAGAGAGCCCAACCTTAGGAGGACCCCATACCATGATCTATCCTTAGAACCTGACCATAGAGCTGACCCAAAATCCTATGACCCCAGATCCTATAATCCCATGACCCATAGATCTGCACCCTTGTCCTATGAGCCCAAAGAACCCATAATCCCTAAGTATCAATCTAGTATTAGTCAGGTTTCCCTTAGTCAACTTGAACCCTATAGGATTAGCACCCCTAAATATGAGCCCAGTAGTGAGACACTATCCCTTAGGCAACCTGAACCTACTAGGATTAGTGTCCATAATCAGATACTAAGACCTAGCCAATTTTTCCCTAGCCGACCTTCTCCAACTATTCCTGAGATTGACAAGGCTTACATTAATGCGGAAGTGTATGAAGCTGATGCGAGCCTGGTGGATGAGTATGAAGGAGAAGATGAGACACCTTTAGTAGACCTAGAATTAGCTGACCCAGTAGATACCCAGGTAGAAACCAACCCAGAGCTAGTTGACCTTGACCACATCCAACCTAAAGCTATAATGGAAGAACAAATAGAGGAAGGAAACCTAGGTACTGCTGCTAGAGCCTTACCTGAGGAAACCATAGAGGAGAGCCAAATTATAGAGTCTAGTCCAAAAATACAAGAACCAGAAGAATTTATTAAGGACCTGATCTCTTTGAATCAATACCTTCAAGATGAGTCCCCTCCTATAATTCCCATTAAGGACCTCTTCCCCGAAATTGGCGACCCATCCTTCCATTATACAAACCCTATAGATATAGCTCAACCTCGTAAGGTTAACCTCATTAGTATAGGATTAGTTCCTGATACCCCGTCTTTTATCCTACTTTATCCAACTAACCATGAACCTTTTTCTCTACCTTACCAAACTAATTATGAACCCACTTCCTATTTTCTGCCCTTTTCTGACACCTCCAGCATTTCTAGGATTATTAGATTGCATTTAATTGAGATTAGCATACTGCATGCATTCATCACGCATGTTAGGTTTGCATCTTACTTCTGGCACACTCTTTGGAATTTTCTAGGAGTTCAATGTAAATTTTCATGTGCATGTCAAGCTAGGATCAAACCTAGGGAACCTATAATCTGTTAGGTTTAGATCCAAAGAGTTCAATAAGATTTCCTTCTATAGGAATGCATAGTCAAGTCTATTAGGTGTAGGTTTGAGTCCTTTGCATCATCTTGTTAGGAGTCTGCATGTGCCTAGCATGTTCACCACCCGCACTAATGTTAAAATAACTAGCTAATTCCCGAAGATGGATCAAAGAATTTGATGTAGTGGATTCTATCTTGGTTAGGAATAGGCCTAAAAGAAGCTTCATGCTCGCAGAGCCGGACCTTTTAAAGTGTTAAAGAAGGTTGGATCAAATGCCTATGTGTTAGAATTGCCTTCGGATTTGGGCATTAGTTCTACCTTCAATATTACAGACCTGGTTGAGTATAGGGAACCGGCAGCGATACCTAGTGAGGACTTTGGACCTATTCCTTTTCATTGTGAGTGACCATAACCTAAAGTGTCCACAAACAAATTTGGCCTGAGAGAGGAGAACGGATCGAGCTTATCCTGGACGATCAAGCCATCATGACCCAGGGCCATGACTAAAAATGCTTCCTGGTCCGATGGCAAGGCTGGCCAGAGTCGGACGATTCATGGATTTCTCGAGAGGACTTGCAACGCCTCAACCCAGACCTTCTCGAGAGATATGTGAGCCAGTCTGACCTTCACTCGATAAGGTCAAGTTCCTCCCACCCAGGGAGAATTGGTGGGGACACCTGAGGCACCAGAATAAGACAGAGGCTTTTCAAACCTTTATAAATTTATCAATAATTTATGAGTCCATCTGTAATAAGGGCTTAGCTCATTTGAGTCCATTTTAGTTGTTATTTAAGTTTTTTGAGTTGTTATTTCAGTTCTGTACTAGTCAGCTCATGTTGAGCTAATTTTATTTTTTTTGAGTCCTATCCAAGCATACTGAAGACTCAAGACTACATCATACAAGTAAAGACCAAGTCCAACCAGATTGAAGACATGAAAGTTTAGCCCAAGTCCAACCCAGCTTGAAGATTTGAAGACCCCAGGAGGAAAATCAGAAACCCTGATTCCTTGCAGATGCCCTCCAGATGCCCAGATTTCCTTCCAGATGCCAAAATATATTCATAGACCAAGGCATCCATGATTTTAGATGTCCATCTGCATCCTAGCCTAAAGAAATCAAGCCCAGGCGCCAAGCCCAAGCCCCTAAGAAGCAAGATACTAGGGAATATTCCTGCTACCTGGCTACCAGGCCACCCCAGCTTCCAGAGGCCCAAACCCATGCACCCAGGCCCCTTTGGGCTGGCCCCTTGCTGCTCTTAGAAGCCCAACATGCCCCCCTAGGTGTCCTTGGAGTGTTGGCCAAGTCAAGAGAAATTTTAGGGATTTTTTCTACCAAATGTTTCCTTATTTTCTAGCTAGGGTTTGAGAGGGAAAAGGAATCTCATGTAAAGACTATTATGCCCTTACTTGGAGCCCAAGGTTAAGGGTCTATTTAAGGGACCCTAGCCTCTTGTATGAAGGGAGAATTTTTGATGAATGAAAACCTTGAGTTCTTCTATTGAGTTGTGTGATACCCTGCTGTGTGCATAAAGGGGTTTGCGAGAGTTTTTCTTCCCAGTGCTGCAATCATCTTCCTGCTGCCAACAAGCATCTCAGATCCCTGGATGCCCATTCCAAAATAAGCCTTCCCTTGCTATTTTTCCTTTGTTTTCTTGTTCCTTTGTGAGTTTTCTAACCCCTGACAGGTCGTTTACAGGTCCCCGAGTTCCTACGAATCCAACGACTCCAGCCAAGCCTCAATTGGATCACCGAGCAGAAAGCCGGGTATCCGCGGGTCTTTGGCTCGGTTTTCCAGGCCACATCCATCGAGGAACGAGAGACCCTTTGCTGCGATCATCACAGACATTGTCAGGTACACCCCCTCTACCTCCAGTAGTTTTATTGTAGGAGAACTTGCCCTAACCGAGGCTTCTCAGCCCCGGCGATCCTTCTTTTCTACTTTTCTAGGTCCTAATCTGCATGCTGATCTTCTAAAATTCATATAAAATTCTCTACAACTTATTTTAATCTGAAATTTGGGAATTAATCACTCAACCCCACATATAAAACATACAAAAAAAATTGCATGCATATTAGTTCCCCATCAGGTGCCCTCTACAATATGTGGTGCACCGAGGAGTATTCTATTAGGCAATAGAGGGCATGATAGAATCGTACCACCCAGCATAATCTGATCAAGTATACCAATGGCTTTATTGGCATGCATTTGGTGGCTGACAAATTGATAATTAGATTCTATGCTTAATTATATTAATTAATTTAAATTTAGAATTGATATCATATATTGTAATTAATTTTTTATTATTTATTTATTATAGACATTATAGCTGGGTATGTAGCAAGATAGCTATAGTTATGGAAGCCACACATCGATCCAGGAGGATTAATGATTATTTAGATGAGAGATGTCAAAGTATCATGATAAGAACCTAAAATTTTAAGTATTAATTTTTATATATATACTTATATGTATATTTTGACAAATCAATTTGTAAAATGTATAGATGGATTATACAAAGTTGCAGTGCGTTCCGGTGAGGACCCATCCTCTCATCCCCTCCTTGATCTCGAGGGATGGTTCAGCATCACACGAGGGGTGAGTAGGAACTGGGTCCTTAAATTCAGCCATAGATTTGACCCACCAATAGCTTGGTACTCATTGGCATCTTCTTAGGCTCTGACGATCCAAACATGGAGTGATCACACATTGAGGATATTGCGAGTCATGTTCTAGCCTAACAACCTCAGCATCTTTATGACACTATTTGTGATGTCATCATAGAGCTTTTTGGGGAACCGTGTTTATGTGATCAATTGGTCTCATTATCATAGCCATAGCAGTAGGTAAATTTATTAATAAATTTCTTTACTTGTTTTAATTATTTTATTCTTATAAAATTATTAATAAAATTGTATCTCATTATTACAGATGCTAGGACATCAGGCTCTCATCCACCAGCTACTCGAGAGGACATGCAACAAGGAGGAGGAAGACAACGATGATGTATATCTCACAAGATTTTTTAAAATTTTGATATTATATATTTTTATTTTTTAGCAGTGTACATTTATGAAATTATAAAATTTATCTTTTTAATATAATATATTAGATTTTTGCCATGGTATAATTATGACTGTTAATTATTATTTTATTTTTAATATTTTTTAAAAAATTTAAATTATTTATTATTATCATTAAAATTAACTTTTAAAATATTAATTACTAATATTTTTAAAAAATAAAATATTATTAGTGATGCATTGCCATCGCAAAAAAAACTATTATCGATGGCATTTCTTATTGACAAAATTTTTTCATCTTTAATAATTTATTTAATTATTTTTTAAAATTAAAATGTTATTAGCAACAAAGAATGACGTCACTAAATTATCAGCACTGATGGTGTTTATTTATTGACAAAAATTTTTTGATCACTAATAATTTTTTTAAGATAATATTATTAAAGATGGGGAACTTTCATTTCTAATACCATTACTAATAATCCTAATTTACAACGATCTTGATCATTGTCACAAATAAGAGTTTATTATAGTCCAAATTTATCTAACAACTAATTAGCGATGGCAAATCGACTATTAGTGATAGTGTGAAGCTATCACTAATAGTTATTTTTCTTGTAGTGAGAATTGATTTCATTAGACCTTCTTATAATAAAAGCCTTCTTCTAAGCTCATTAACTTCAATCTGTAGCTAATTGCATCTTACACATAAAGATTATGTAGCCATGACCAGCCTCTCTTTATCATATGAGAGAAGCTAGTACTCTTGCAAGAAAGGTATAAGAACGTCGTCGACCTAATAGTCTGGTTTTTTTCAGGTGCAGCATCCGATGTGAGATTGTGAGGTTTTGTAAACCTGGTCAAAGTCTTCCAGTTGATTGTTTTATCTTGCCGTATTAGGACTCTAGTTTTTGAGTCTGTAAAAATTAGGATTCTAGTTTTTCATTTTAGTTTGAATTGGCTTTAAGGGTTATAAGTTTCGAAAGCTATGAAAAAAATTTGACGAACAATTCCTTCTCAAAAATAATTTTTCTTCCGCATGATACATCTTCTCTTCCGGTGCTAACAATCTGGTATCAGAGCTTGTTCCAAAGAGAGACTTCAACAAAGAATCCAAAACAAGAAAAACAGAGCTTGTGGCACCCTGTTTCACCATGCGCCGGCCTCCCTTATAAGGTAGCGGTGGCGCATATGGAGAGCCACGCGAGAAGCGGCGTGCTGAGGAGGACCAGGTTGACGGGGACCATCCATAGCATTCATTCTTGGAAAGAGGAGCAGACCGCTGGTCCCGGTGGTGGTCCGGCTGCTTCCTCACAGAGGCGGACAGCACTGAGAGTCGCTCCTTCTCCCTCCTTGTCTAGGGCATCATTGATCTGCTTTTGATCGAGCGGGCCGATCTCCGACTTTGACCATGAAGAGCATGATTTAAAAAAAAGGCATCCGCATCACCTCATAGATTCTTCCATGCCAGAGTAAAGGGTAGAGTCCGGTTATCACCGGTCAAGGAGAGAAGAAAGAGCGACGGCTATGGGGTCTCCATCAGATCCCGTTCTAATTTATCTACTAGCAGGCCCTGTTGCAGTTTGGCTAGCAGTAAGCAGGTGGGACTGAGTTGGAGAGTAGCCCAGGTGATACCGTTTCTTGAGCAATGATGAAGTTCGGGAGTACATCGCTGGGGCAGATGCCGCTGCCACAACTCACAAAGTCAAACTATGATAATTAGAGTATTCAGATGCGTATGTTCCTCGATGCACAAGATGCATGGGATGTCTTCGAGAATGGCTACATAGAGCTGGAAGATACTGATAGTATGACGGTAAATCAATTAAAGATGTTGAAAGAAATGCGTATGAAATACAAGACCGCTCTCTATTTCTTGTTCCAAGCAGTGGATGAGTCGGGTTTCAAGAAGATTGTTGGTGCAACTTCTTCAAAGGAGGCGTGGGAGATTCTGCAAAAGGTCTTCAAAGGCACCGACCGAGTTAAACAAGTGCAGCTTCAAACTCTGTGAGGCGAGTTGGAGGCCATGAAGATGAAGGAGTCAGAAGGAGTGTCTGACTATATCACGCTTGTGCAGACGATGGTAAATCAACTCAAACATAATAGAGAAATCCTAACCGATGCAAGAGTTATTGAAAAGATTCTGCGGTCATTGACCGAAAATTTTGAAAATGTTGTATGCGCTATCGGGGAATCAAGGAATTTGGAAGAGATGACCATCGATGATCTCGTAGGTTCACTTGAAGCGCATGAACAACGGAAAAAGAAAAAGAAACAAGAGTTGCTCGAGGAGGCCTTACAAACTAAGGCAACTATCAAAGAGGATAAGGCGATGTATGCACACCAAAATCAAGGAAGAGGTCACGGCCGAGGTGGCCGTGGTGGTCATGGTGTTGATCGCAGTAGAGGTCGCGGACATGGAGGCAACTTCGAAGAAAAGGGCCAGCCAAGCCAATAGAATTGGCATGGCCACGGACATGGTCATGGGAGAGGCGGTCGGTCATATCATCAAAATGTCGAATGCTACAACTGCGGCAAGTATGGACACTATGCAAAAGAGTGCTATTCCAAAAAAAGAGTGGAAGAAAATAAGAATCGAGTCATGGAAGAGGAGACAAGAGATGACGGTGTTCTCATGATGACCTATAAAGACACTACTCCTGATAGCGATACGGTATGGTATCTCGATACTGGCACTAGCAATCACATGAGTGGGCACAAACACCTCTTTATGGAGATACAAGAAGTAGAAGATGGGCATGTATCATTCGGTGACGCGTCGAAGGTTCAAGTCAAGGGCCGAGGTAAAATTTGTTTTTCTGAAAAGGATGGTAAAGAAGGGTCTATTGAGGATGTTTATTATGTGCCCGATATGAAGAGTAATATTCTCAGCAAGGGGCAATTATTATAGAAGGGATATTTAGTTTTCATGAAAGATCGGATGTTGCACTTGAAGGACAAAAGAGGCCGGTTGCTTGCACATGTGAAGATGACCGAGAATCGAATGTTCAAACTCAAACTGAGGAACATCCGAGAAAAGTGTTTGCAAGTCAACATTGAAGATAAAGCTTTACTATGGCACTTACGACTCAGACACTTGCATTACGATTGCTTAAGAAAGTTAGCAAAGAAGAATATTGTCCATGGGCTACTAGACATAGACTACAGCAGAAAATTTTGCGAGGGATATGTACTTGGCAAGCAAGCAAGGAGCATTTTTCCAAAAAGTGCACAATATCGTGCAAGGCATCCTCTCAAGTTAGTACACACCGATATATGTGGCCCAATCACACCAAAGTCATTCAGTGAGAAGAGATACTTTCTCACATTCATTGATGATTTTATAAGAAAAACATGGGTTTATTTTCTGAAAGAGAAGTCCGAGGCACTCGAGGTATTCAAGAAATTCAAGGTATTAGTAGAGAAGATGATGCGCTTTTATATCAAGGCTCTACGGTCGGATAGAGGTGGAGAGTATACGTCAACTGCCTTCATAAGCTATTGTGAGAAACATGGGATCAAGAGATTTTTAACCGCACCTTACTCACCTCAGCAAAATGGTGTGGCCGAGAGAAAAAATTAGGCTATTCTTAACATGTTTCGATCAATGTTGAAGACTAAAGACATGCCAAAAGATTTTTGGGCAGAAGCGATAAAATGTGCTGTGTATGTGCAAAACCGATGCCCACATACAAAATTAGCGGATCAAACACCATAGGAAGCCTGGAGCGGACTGAAACCTACCATATCACATTTTAAAGTATTTAGTAGTGTGGCCTACACACATGTACCAGATCAAAGAAGAACCAAGCTGGATGATAAGAGCAAGAAGTACGTGTTCATCGGGTATGACGAAAAGACAAAAGCTTTCAAATTATTTGACCCAATTGAAAAGAAGGTGATGATAAGCCGAGATGTATAAGTAAATGAAGAAGATGCATGGGATTGGAACAACCAAAAGGAGGTAGCGCAAGAGGAAGAAAAAGGAGAATCCTCAACTACTGCACCAATAATTATATCATCAAGCCCACCAACATCTGATGATGATGGAGAACCAAGACAATCAAGGATGCGAAGCCTGCAAGATTTATACGAATCAACAAGTGAAGTTCATTTGGTATATCTTCTAGCAGATATCGAGGATATTTGTTTTGAAGAAGCAGTAAGAGATAAGAAATGGCAAGATGCAATGGATGAAAAGATAAAGGAAATTGAAAGAAATGAAACTTGGGACCTGGTGGAGTTGCCGAAAGGACATCAGCCTATAGGAGTGAAATGGGTATATAAAAAAAAGATGAATCCCTAAGGCAAGATAGAAAGGTATAAGGCCCGGCTAGTTGCAAAGGGCTATAAACAAAAGGCAGGGATTGACTATGATGAAATCTTTGCTCCAATTGCAAGAATGGAAACAATCCGGCTTCTTATATCCCAAGCAGTCCAATTCAGGTGGCCAATCTATCAAATGGATATAAAATCAGCGTTTTTAAATGGTCTGCTTGAAGAGGAATTATATGTGGAGCAACCACCCGGATACATGAAAGCCGGGAAAGAACAAAAGGTGTTGAAGTTAAGGAAGGCACTATATGGGCTGAAGCAAGTGCCTCAAGCATGGAAAACCTGTATCAACACCTACTTCAAGAAGAATGGGTTTATCCAGTGTCCATATGAGCATGCATTGTACGTAAAGAAAGAAAAATGTAACTTTTTGTTTGTTGCTCTTTATGTTGATGATCTTATATTCATGGAAAATGATGAGAAGATAATAAAAGACTTTAAAAAGGCTATGACTCGGGAGTTCGAGATGACAGATATGGGGTTGATGAAATACTTCCTTGGTCTTGAAATTAGATAAGAAAAATCGGGAATATTTGTGTCACAAGAGGTGTATGCAAAAGATATTTTGAAGAAAAACAAGATGGAAGAATGCAATCCTGTAGCAACATCGAAGGAACATGGTTTGAAACTCTCTAAGTTTGAGGAAGGAGATCGAGTAAATGCAAGCAAATACCGAAGTTTAATTGGGAGCCTACGGTATCTCACATGCACAAGACTGGATATTGCATATAGTGTCGGCATAGCAAGTCGATTCATGGAGGAACCAAAATATTCACATTTGAAGGCTATCAAGAGAATTCTTCGGTATGTCAGAGGAACGGAGTCACTCGGATTATTCTACTCGAAGATAAATGATTACAAAATGGTCGGTTACTCTGACAGTGATTGGTGCGGAGATGTAGATGATCGGAAAAGCACATCAGGATATGTATTCTAGATGGGAGACACGGCTTTCACTTGGCTCTCAAAGAAAAAGCCAATAGTGATATTGTCAACATGCGAGGCAGAGTATGTAGCAGCATCTTGGTGTGTATGCCATGCAATATGGCTAAGAAATCTACTTTATGAGCTAAAACTTAAGCAACATGAGGCAACCGAAATCAGAGTAGATAATAAATTGGCAATTGAGTTGGCAAAGAATCCAGTGCACCATGAGAGAAGCAAATACATAGATGTTCATTTTCATTTCATTCGGGAACGTGTGAAGGAAGGAAATGTGCAAATGAGTCACATTGCGAGTCATGACCAAGTGGTGGATATCTTTACAAAACCACTACCAAAAGAATTATTCGAAAAGTGCAAAATGATGATTGGAATAAAGGACGGAAGATATTTGAGTTTAAGGGAGGAATTTATTAACGGATAAACTCAAATAAAAGTCCAGTTTTTTTAGGTGTAGCATCCAGCGTGAGATTGTGAGGTTTTGTAAACCTGGTCAAAGTCTTCCAGTTGATTATTTTATCTTGCCATATTAGGACTCTAGTTTTTGAGTCTGTAAAAATTAGGATTCTGGTTTTTCATTTTAGTTTGAATTGGCTTTAAGGGTTATAAGTTTCGAATGCTGTGAAAAAAATTGACGAATAGTTCCTTCTCAAAAATAATTTTTCTTCCGCGTGATACATCTTCTCTTCCGGTGCTAACATCTTTATCATATGAGAGAAGCTAGTACTCTTGCAAGAAAGGTATAAGATCGTCGTCTACCTAATACCAAAGAATATACAAGAGAAAAATATAAAATTATTAAATTATAATATTCTATAACTAAAATTAAATTATCAATCTTCGTTATTGTATGACTTTGATGCAGAACAAATAAAGGGATGCGATGCGGAAGTAAATTAAGATTAACTAATTTTTTTGTTGTTTTTATATGTTTGTAGAAGTTGGCTTCAAATCAAAGAAAAGTTAACCTAACATTGAAAGATACTAATATGATAATTGAAAGCACAATTTTAATGAAACTAAATTATCAGAGTAGTTCAGAAGCAACGGATCGCTGGGGGTTGAGAAACTCCCAGACCTAGGGTTTCACTCCGAACTTTCAACAGAATAGAAATAAAGAGAAGAGATGGTTTACCTAACCAGACAATGATCTTCACAGATTTTGGTGGAAGAACTCTCCCGAGCAGATTATTGGATCCTCGGATTCAGATATCTTCGCAATGGATCCTCCAATACTGGTCCTTTGGCGAGTTGGCTTCTCCTGAACTCAAGATCTGGAAGAGAAGAAAAACAATTGATGGAATCAGAGAGTCAAGGGAAAAATTTACCAGGTTGATGAACTTGAAGATTGAAATTGCTGAAAACTGGATTCTCCTGGAAGCTGATGTGATTTCCCTTGGAACTTGCTCTGGATCTGAAGTAGCCGGACTAGATCTGGATGAAGGTGGACGGCCTGGACTTGTAGAGAGAGAGAGGCCGTGGGAGATGGAAGGAGCTAGGGTTTGATGGATTGAAAATAATGAAGGGCGGCTAGGGTTTTGGATTTTTAAGTGGCTAACCTAGGGTTTTGGATAAAGATGGAGATCTCTCACCTCCTCAAGGCTCCAATGGAACCCGGATTACCCCCTCACGGAGCTCAACACTTAGAATAGTGCGGAATAAGAGAAACCTAGGTTACTCAACACAAGAGAATAGCAAAAATAATTTTTCTTCATTCATTCTCTAAAGTTACAAAGAGAGGTCTATTATATAGACCTAAAATTTTCTTCAAGTTTGTACAAATTCCCATGTGGGACTAAACTCCTCCAACCTCTAGATTAGGTAGAAAACCTCCTCTCTTGGCCGACCAAGAATTCAAAAAAATTTGGGACGGCCATAAAGGATTTTTTTTGGAATTTTTTTTTTTTTTTTTTTATGGCGCCTTCTTTGGAGTTGGATTTGGATTTGGAGTCCTCTTCTCCTTATGGCATTTCTTCTTTTCTTCCACTCCAAGTTAAGCTCTTTGATTTTGATTTGAACTTCAATTAGGAGTAGGTTGGATGTCCTTCTTTGATTTTTTCTCCAAGAGAAGTCCCTTTCCTTCTTTGCTTAGACAAAATTGGCAGGTATGGGCGCCTCCTTTAAATTGGCTTCCAATTTGATTTTTTTTTTCTTTGGATGTGGGGACCATGACACTGGGATGCCTCTGTGGCGCCTCCTAGACCCTGGCGTGTGCTCGAAGTGTGGCTGGGCGTGTGGCTTGGAGTGTGGCCTCCACTTGCTTGGACCTTGATTTGATTGGAAGACAAATGTGGCACCATTTTGGACCTTGATTTGATTGGAAGACAATTGCGGCACCATTTTGGATAAAATTGAAACCACATCGGGACTTGCACCGAGTCAACATGTCTCAACAAAATTTAAATGGTGACTCAAGAAATAAATAAAAATAAATAAACTAGTTGACCAGGTCAACCTTTATTACAAACCCTAATTTCTCGGGCAATGTCAATCAGAGATCCAAATGGAGCTCTGAAGTCTTCTTATGAGTCTGGTGCCCGCACCAATTCTCCCGGGGTGGGAGGAACTCGACCCTGTCGAGTAAGGCTCAAGTTGGCTCTGGTATCTCTCCAAGAGGTCTGGGTCCAATTCTTGTAATTCTTCTCGGGAGATCCAAGAGTCATCAGAATCTGGCCTTCCTTGCCAGCGGACTAGGTACCTTTGGTATCCTCGATTACGAGTAGAGATAACCTGATCATCCAGGATCTTTTCAATCTGCTCTTTCCTCACAGGCCAGTTTGTTGGTGGACACACAGGGTCGGGATCACTCTCAATGATAGGGTTAGGCTCAAAAGGCTCACTAGGAATCACAGCTGGCTCCCTGTACTCTACTAAGTCTGTAATGTTGAAAGTAGAGCTAATGCCTAGTTCTGGAGGCAACTCGAGCACATAGGCATTGGATCCTACTCTCTTTACCACTCTAAATGGTCCAGCTCCCCTAGCATGTAACTTTCTAACGGTTCCAGGAGGAAACCGTTCAGGCCTTAACCTAATCATCACATAGTCTCCCTCAACAAAAGATTTGACTCGCCTTTGAGTATCAGCCAACTTCTTATAAGTTTCATTACTTAAATTTATTTTGGCATGAATTTCTTTATGCAAGTCTTTTACATGCTGTGCAAAATTCTCAGCAGACTCGGAGACTCGAGTGTGGACAGGTAAAGGGACTAGGTCAAGAGGTGTGTGAGGTTTGTACCCATGTACAATTTCAAATGGACTCTAACCCGTAGACCTATTGATCGAGTCATTGTATGCAAATTCTGCCCTTGGTAGGTATAAATCCCAATTTCTGGTGTTTTCACCAACAAGACATCTCAGCAGATTTCCTAGGCTACGGTTCACTACTTCAGTTTGGCCATCAGTTTGGGGATGATAGGCAGTTGAAAACTTAAGTTTTGTCCCTAACTTATGCCAAAGGGTCTTCCAAAAGTAACTGGTGAACCGGACATCCCTATCTGAAACGATTGTCTTAGGTAGGCCATGGAGTCTAACTATCTCATTGAAGAAAAGTGTGGCTACCTTAGACGCATCAAAGGTTTGGGAACAAGGCAAGAAGTGGGCCATTTTAGAGAATCGGTCGACTACGACACAGATAGAATCATGTCTCCTCTGGGTCTTAGGTAAACCTAAAACAAAATCCATACTCACATCTTGCCAAGGACGATCTGGGACAGGGAGTGGGGTATAAAGGCCAGTGTTTTGTTTTCGCTGTTTGGCAACAGCGCAGGTTCGACATCTAGCTACAATATTAGCTACATCCCTTTTCAAGCTAGGCCAGAAAAAGTGGTCTTCAATAGCTAGAATGGTCTTGTCTTTTCCAAAATGGCCGGCTAAACCTCCAGCATGGATTTCCCAAATCAAAAATTCCCTAAGAGAAGTTCTAGGGATGCAAAGCCTATTTTTGAAGAACAAAAAACCATCTACAAGGGTATAATCCTGGTGATTACTAGATGGTCCTTGAACTAGATCCTGATACACAGTTGTGAAATCCGGACAAGACTCATATTCCTCTTTGATTTGCTCAAACCCTATGACCTCAGTTCTAACAGAATTTAATAACAGAGATCGGCGACTAAGGGCATCAGCTACCTTATTCTCAACTCCAGCCTTATGTTTCAGGACAAAAGTATAGGACTGGATATATTCTACCCACTTAGCATGCCTAGGGTTAAGCTTCTTTTGGGAGTTCAGAAATCTAAGAGCCTCATGGTCCGAAAATAGTACAAATTCCTGCGGTAGCAAATAATGTCTCCAGTAACGCAAAGCTTGCACCACCGCATAAAATTTCTTATCATAGGTAGAATACCTAAGCTTAGCATCATTAAGTTTTTCACTAAAGAATGCTATGGGATGATTCTCTTGGCTTAGGACTCCACCTATTCCTACACCTGAAGCATCACAGGCAACCTCAAATACTTTAGAAAAATCGGGTAATCTCAGAATGGGTGCCTGGGTCATTTTATCCTTAAGATCTAGGAAGGCTTTATGGGCTGACTTAGTCCAATGAAATTCTCCCTTCCTAATACAATCAGTGATAGGAGTAGCTAAAGTACTAAACCCCTTGATGAATCGCCTATAGAAGGTAGCCAAGCTGTGGAAACTTCTAACTTCATGCATATTGGTTGGCTCTGGCCAGTCTACTATGGACCTAATCTTCTCAGGATCGGCCGCCACGCCGTCAGGGGTTACTACAAAACCAAGAAAGATAACTCTACTAGTCATGAATTCACATTTCTTAAGATTACCGTAGAGTCTATCATTCCTCAAAACTTGGCAGACTGCTCTAAGGTAGCCTAGGTGATCTGCTGGGGTCTTACTATAGATCAGGATGTCATCAAAATAGACCACCACAAATTTTCCTATGAAAGCTCTAAGTACCTGGGTCATAATTCTCATGAAAGTACTAGGGGCATTGGACAACCCAAAAGGCATAACAACCCATTCATAAAGACCATTCTTAGTTTTGAAAGCAGTTTTCCATTCATCCCCGGGTCTAATCCTAACCTGATGATAGCCGCTTTTGAGATCAATCTTAGAAAAAACCATTGCACCAGCCATCATATCAAGCATGTCATCTGGTCTAGGGATGGGAAACCTATATTTGATTGTAATTTTATTGATGGCACGACTGTCAACACACATCCTCCACGTGCCATCTTTCTTTGGGGTCAGTAAGGCTGGGACTGCACAAGGGCTAAGACTTTCTCTTAAAAACCCCTTCCTCAATAATTCCCCAACCTGCTTTTGCAGTTCTTCATGCTCAGATGGATTCATCCTGTAATGGGGCAAGTTGGGCAAAGTCGCTCCTGGGATTAGATCTATGGCATGCTGGATATCCCTAAGAGGTGGAAGGTGGTCTGGCAAATCCTCGGGAAAGACATCCTCAAATTCTTTTAACACAGGTTTAACTTCTTGAGGAGGCTCTGAGGGTTCCGAAGTTCTAAGTTCCTTAGCAGTCAACATCCAGATGGGTGAACCACTATGAATTTCTTGTTCTAGATCCTTAGCACTGATTAGGTTCACTCCAGTTTTCATCTCCTTAACCTTACCGGCTCCTTTAGTTACCTTGTCCTTAGGGGGAACTGAATGGATCGTAATCTTCTTCCCATTGAAACTAAAGACACAGGTATTGGATTTTCCTAAGAGGGTGGCATCATGATCATACAACCAAGGTCTTCCGAGAATTATACTGCTCACCCCCATGGGTAAGTCATCGCACCAAATCTTTTCGTGATAAGATTGTATTTGGATTTGGACTTGACATCTAGACTGGATGGGTATGGAGGTAGAATCTACCCAAGAAACCTTATAGGGGTTGGGATGGGGAACTGGGATTAAGCCTAACATCTTGACAGTGCTAGTAGAGATGGCATTTACACAGCTCCCACTATCTATGATGATCTTACATACCTTATCCCCTAATTTAAGAAAAGTCTGTAGGATGTTAGTCCTACGCCAATCCTCTTGAACTAGATTCTGGGATAGGATGCATCTTACAACTCCTAATTGGTCAGATTCATTGGGTTCCTCCTCTCCTTCATACTCCTCAACCAAATTCATTCCGGCCTCATAAACTTCTTCTTCAAATTCCTCACTGGGCTCAGAATTATCATTCTCTCCCTCTTCTATGTAAAGGGATCTCCGTGGGCACTGGCTAGCAACATGACCTACCTTATGACACTTGAAACAGGCTATGGCAGTACACTGATTGGAAATGTGACCTGGTTTCTGACACTTAAAACAGGTGATATTTGAACTAGGGGTTCTCTGGGTGTCAGGTGCCTTACCTTTGTCCATGGGCCTAGGGGTAGAAGTATCCTGAAAAGGTTTACTAGGGATAACTTGGCTAGGTCCATTCCTTGGGATTGGGGCACTAACCCTAGAAGGTATAGGTCCTCTCTAAAATTTCTCAGTGTTCAGTGCAATCTGGTAGGCTTGGTCTAGATCAGTAACCTCTCTCAGAAATAGTTCTCTCTTGATATCTTCCCTCAGTCCAGCCCTAAATCTAGACAAAGTGACTTTGTGGGCTTCACTCACATCACATCTCATTAGGTATTCATCAAAAGTAGCTATGTAGTCTGAGACAGATCGGTTTCCTTGTTTCAGGTTTTGCCATTGGTCTAACAGGTTTTGCTGGTATGAAATGGATAGGTATTTATCTCTCAGTTTTTCTTTCATACCCTGCCAAGTGGTTATGGGCTCAACATTCCGTCTCCTAGTGGTTAGCTCAATGTTCCCCCAGTATAACCTAGCTTGACGCACTAATTTCATCTTGGCAAACTTGTATTTCCTCTCCTCAGACATAGCATACCACTCAAAGTATTGGTCCATCTCACCCTCCCAATCAGAATACACCTTAGGGTTCAGACTACCATCAAAAGTGGGTGCATCTAATTTGATGTTCCTGATGAACCTATCATCTCTATCTTCAGGCTCTGGGTCAGGCCTCCTATGATTAGGTTCAGGATCTCTATATAAAGTCCTTCTAGGCTCCTGATGTGGGTGAGGTTGAGGCACATTAAAATCGGGGTCAGGAGTCCAATTCCGATGTCTAGGTTCTTCAAGTACTTGGACTCGGTCCCTAAGTTGGGTAAGATCCTCATGAATTTGTGTGCTAAACTGGGCCACAGTATTTGTCATATCCTGATTCATTTTAGCCATACTTTCAGTAAGAGTTCTGATCATGGCCTCTAAATCAGGTTGGGTTTGACCAGGTTGATATGGCACTCCGTTTCTGGTAGACATGATGATTCAAGCAAGCACACAAAATGAGACTAGACTAAATCGACTACTGGATCACTAGACCTAGAGTCCAAACTAGATGCCCAATCAGAGTGGCAAGCTAGCCTGTAGTAACTCAGGACTCAGCCAGGCAGGTGTAAGGGGAGTGTTAGGTCCCTGATTGCCAATCCTAGACACCAATCAGTGATTGGCCAGGTAGGCGGACCAGCACACAAGACCTTCGGGAATGGATCCCTGAACCACCGTTCTAGACACTGAGTGCTAAGCACACACAGAATAACTCGGCAAACTGACTCAACACTAGCCTAGACCCGACCAATTGGTGTCCCTAGCCCACTAGGGCAAATTAGGTCTAACTGATTTTAAATTAGATCTAGGTTCGAATGATTGGATGGTGGTTTTGGGATAAGGAGAGGTAATCAACTCCTCCCCTTATCTTAGATGCTCAATTGCCCTTAAGTAAATTATGAGATGATCACTCCAAAAAGAATTGAATTGCAGAACACAAAAAATAGAGTTGTTGTATTTTAATGCTCAGAATTTTTACCGAAACCAATAAATCACAGAAAAATTATGAAAAATAGGTTCTATTATACTGGTTTCAAAGAAGCAAAAATCATGCAATTCGGAGTTTTAAGCAGGGAGAAATAATTTAGACAACAGGGCAATTACGGGCTGCAACTAGATTGTCTTCCCCGTTTATAATCCCTGCTACGAAGTTATAACCCAATGGATCCCCTACACGCCCTAGGAACACCCCGTGGAATGGGAGGAGGAGGCTTGTACCTCGCTTAGTTCCTAGGACCGGACGTCCTGGGGAGTCTACTTCGAGCAGATAAAATAAAAAGAGAAAACAATCAAAACAAGCAAGCAAGCAAATCAGAAACCCTAGACTGGGCTCTGATACCAAAAATGATGCAGAACGGAAGCTCTGATACCAAAAATGATGCAGAACAAAAGCTCTGATACCAAAAATGATGCAAAACAAATAAAGGGATGCGATGCGGAAGTAAATTAAGATTAACTAATTTTTTTGTTGTTTTTATATGTTTGTAGAAGTTGGCTTCAAATCAAAGAAATGTTAACCTAACATTGAAAGATACTAATATGATAATTGAAAGCACAATTTTAAGGAAACTAAATTATCAGAGTAGTTCAGAAGCAACGGATCGCTGGGGGTTGAGAAACTCCCAGACCTAGGGTTTCGCTCCGAACTTTCAACAGAATAGAAATAAAGAGAAGAGATGGTTTACCTAACCAGACAATGATCTTCACAGATTTTGGTGGAAGAACTCTCCCGAGCAGATTGTTGGATCCTCGGATTCAGATATCTTCGCAATGGATCCTCCAATACTGGTCCTTTGGCGGGTTGGCTTCTCCTGAACTCAAGATCTGGAAGAGAAGAAAAACAATTGATGGAATCAGAGAGTCAAGGGAAAAATTTACCAGGTTGATGAACTTGAAGATTGAAATTGCTGAAAACTGGATTCTCCTGGAAGCTGATGTGATTTCCCTTGGAACTTGCTCTGGATCTGAAGTAGCCAGACTGGATCTGGATGAAGGTGGACGGCCTGGACTTGTAGAGAGAGAGAGGCCGTGGGAGATGGAAGGAGCTAGGGTTTGATGGATTGAAAATAATGAAGGGCGGCTAGGGTTTTGGATTTTTAAGTGGCTAACCTAGGGTTTTGGATAAAGATGGAGATCTCTCACCTCCTCAAGGCTCCAATGGAACCCGGATTACCCCCTCACGGAGCTCAACACTTAGAATAGTGCGGAAGAAGAGAAACCTAGGTTACTCAACACAAGAGAATAGCAAAAATAATTTTTCTTCATTCATTCTCTAAAGTTACAAAGAGAGGTCTATTATATAGACCTAAAATTTTCTCCAAGTTTGTACAAATTCCCATGTGGGACTAAACTCCTCCAACCTCTAGATTAGGTAGAAAACCTCCTCTCTTGGCCGACCAAGAATTCAAAAAAATTTGGGACGGCCATAAAGGATTTTTTTTGGATTTTTTTTTTTTTTTTTTTATGGCGCCTTCTTTGGAGTTGGATTTGGATTTGGAGTCCTCTTCTCCTTATGGCATTTCTTCTTTTCTTCCACTCCAAGTTAAGCTCTTTGATTTTGATTTGAACTTCAATTAGGAGTAGGTTGGATGTCCTTCTTTGATTTTTTCTCCAAGAGAAGTCCCTTTCCTTCTTTGCTTAGACAAATTGGCAAGTATGGGCGCCTCCTTTAAATTGGCTTCCAATTTGATTTTTTTTTTCTCTTTGGATGTGGGGACCATGACACTGGGATGCCTCTGTGGCGCCTCCTAGACCCTGGCATGTGCTCGGAGTGTGGCTGGGCGTGTGGCTTGGAGTGTGGCCTCCACTTGCTTGGACCTTGATTTGATTGGAAGACAAATCTGGCACCATTTTGGACCTTGATTTGATTGGAAGACAATTGCGGCACCATTTTGGATAAAATTGAAACCACATCGGGACTTGCACCGAGTCAACATGACTCAACAAAATTTAAATGGTGACTCAAGAAATAAATAAAAATAAATAAACTGGTTGACCAGGTCAACCTTTATTACAAACCCTAATTTCTCGGGCAATGTCAATCAGAGATCCAAATGGAGCTCTGAAGTCTTCTTATGAGTCTGGTGCCTGCACCAGAATTTCTTTGAAATCATGATAATTAACTTACCTCATGAGGTTGGATCCTATCGAACCACCTGTCATGGCTGTGCTTCTAGCAATCATGCCACCTCAACATGCACGGTAACTTCAAAGGTTCTACAGGGGTTCTTAAATTACTGTGCTCAAAGAACCACTCCTACATAAAAAATTTTTATGGAACCAGATAATGCATGAAAAATAAAATAATGTTGACATAGTATGAATGATTAAGAATGAAAATATGTTTACCAAGAGGGCTGTTGTGCAGTCAAAGAGGGTGGGCTACCTCCTATACTTGTCGAATCTCTTAGCTTAGTCTGGCTCCCCACACCTCAAGTGCTCAGCAACCTCTAGGAGTTTCTCAAGTGTCAGGTTCTTGATTGCAAGAGACCTTGTGAAATCTCCTAATGAAGAAAGGTCATCCAAGTAGGTGATCAGAAATTTTGGACTTGTCTGATGTGACTTTAAGCCAGTAACATTGCAAACATGTAGGTTATCCAAAGCCTCATAGTATCCTCAATATCCTTCTCCTTGGAGTCCTTAAGTACCTCAATTTTTCTCTATAGTCCCTTATGATGTGGTCTAGAGAAGTACCAAACCTCTCAACTAGCCTTCCCTTTTTGTTGGAGTCTGAGATTTTAATTCTATGACATAGAAGGCCCAAGATAAGTACTTCTACACTGAACCATTTACCTTGCCAGAAAAAATAAATCGATCTCCTGTTGCATGACATCTTATGATATTGAACATGAGCAACTCATCAACTACAAATGGCTACATGTCAACGAAAGCACTAAATGGAGTGTCTAGATGAGTTCTAAGTGAGTAGGAGAAAAATTCATTTTATGGACATTTTCTATATAGACAACTAGCTTGCATGAGCTTTTATAATATTGGGATGCTTTAACTTTATTAGGATGGGAAACTTTTTGGTGCGGACACCAGAGGCACCAGACTTAGGCAGAGGTTTCTTAACCCTCTGTGGTTATCTGATTAGTATTTTCAGTGTTTGAGTCCAATTTTGTAATAAGGGCTTAGCTCACTTGAGTCCCTACTTTGGCCCCTAAGTCCTATTTTGGGCTTTTCAACATTTGAGTCCTGTATTTAGAGTCACTCATACCAGTAGGATATTGATTCAAGTTTTGTGATGCTTATTATAAGTTTTGTCACTTTGAGTCTTATGAGTTCTGTATGTCTTGTATTGAGTCCAGTCCAATTTTGTAAGAAGAAGACTCAAGTCACTTATGGATCCAGCCAGCATGACACTCCAACCACTGCATGGAATCCAGTCACCCACACAATTGTGTCACTTGGAAAGCATGGAAGGAGTCATGGAGCCACCCTTGAAGACCCTGGTGAATCAAATGTCTACAACACTTACCAGGAAGAAGGACAACCAAAGAAAACCCGGAAGCATGAAGCCCTATCCTAATTCGGCGCCCTGTTGACCCCATAAGTGATTTTGATGATAACCAAACATTGGTGCATGCATTAGTTTTACTAACAACTCTTCAAATGGTTAAAAAGTTTTTGTAGGATGAATTCATTGCTCAAATCTCAACGCCTACATTTTCATTTCTTGTTTTGAGTTGTGTTGTAATTGAATATTGTAAAGAAGAACCCAAAGAAAAAAGTTAAGAAAGATCATAAAATTGGGTTACTTCTAAATGTGTTTCAAGCTTTTAATTTCCTAGAAATATGTTGAGTGTGAAGACATCTTGAAGCTCGAAGACATGCTGGATGAATTCTGGAGAAAGTCTGAAAAAATCACTGAAACATTCATCCGAGCTGACTCGAAGAGAAGAGAGCCGACTTTGGCACATGGCATGCATGAGGATTCTGGCATGCAGATATTCGAGCCAACTCTAAGGGACCTGAGTCGACTCATCCAGAGTACCATTTTATGAATCAGATAGGCGAGCTGACCCAAAGGGAGTCTGAGCCGACTCAATCATAAAGTTAGACATCCGAGCCGACTCTTCAGAAGATCGAGCCAACTCCTCTAGAGTCCAGAAAATGCATTCCGAGAACCACAGCCAACTGAGTCAACTAGAATGGAAGTTAGCCGACTCGTCCAGACTGACATTCTAAAGGCCTGAGGATCTGAGTCGACTAGAATCAAGGCGAGCCGATTCTTACAGAGTGAGGAATCAGGATACTATGCAAGCGAGCCGACTAGATTGAAGAGAGTCAACTCAACCAGAACTCCTCTAAGGATCCTAGCAAACTTGACTGATCCGAGTCGACTCGAAGGTCGATTTTAGACTTATAGCGGCTAGTTCCAGAACTTGGAATTTGAATCCAAAAAATGTTCCAATGGTCAAATGTCACATCCCAACGATCTAAAATGACTTAAACTGCCTTAGAATGATGGAAGACCATATATTTGAGGGATTTAAACTTCTTTGAAGCAAGTTTTAGAAAGTTTTTGAAAAAGGGAAAAGAGTTAATGCATTATTGAATATCTAACCAAGCCAACAAGCAAGAGAGCACTGAAAGCATTCAAGATAACCTTCAAGCCTTCACCAACTCTCATCTAAAGCTTGAAGCACTTAGTAAAGAAGCTACAAAAGCCATTAAAGTGCATTCAAGTGGTCTTCTCTCGAGCTGCATTGGCAACCATTCGATAAAAAATTTGTTTGTCATTCTGTTGCTTTTCTTTTTAATTCATTTTTAATTATTGGGTTATTGGGGAGCCCGGTTGAAAAACCAAATTGGTTCTTGGTTAGCCTTTGTTAAAACCAAGTGTTGGGATCTTGGTGATCCTGGTAAAACCAAGTTGGATTTCTTTGGTGAGCCCGATTTAAAAACCAAAGTGTAGAGGTTTGGATTGTGAGCTTGTGAAAATAATCCGACTATATTCCGATGGGGGATATAGTGGAAATCCCAAGTGGTAATCTTGGGTAGTGGACATAGGAGCTGGTTTGCTCCGAACCAGTATAATTATTTTATGTTTGTGTTGTACTTTTCTGATCTGATTTTGCTTCTACATTTAAATACTTCATCATAACACTTAACACCTTAAAAGGGATTTCAAAGAGCACATTATGGCTTAAATTTTTTAATTTCCAATTCACCCCCCTCTTGGAAAAGCCACCTGGGCAACAACTGGTATCAGATCAGTGTCTCTGAATACATTTAAAGTAAAGATTGATGGTTTATCCCATGAGTACATCTTTGATCGAAGGCCAATCTACTAATAAACCTCCACTCTTTACTGGCACAATTATTGTTACTGGAAAGTTAGAATGAAAATCTATATACAAGCTATCAATTTTCAATTATGGAAGGTCATTCTAAAAGGGCTATAAATTCCCATGATTAAAATTAATGGCGTGGATGACCCTAAGCCTGAAGAGGACTGGGATGAACATGACATGAAGATTGGGGAATTAAATGCCAAAGCAATGAACTTATTATATTATGCTTTGGATGCTAATGAGTTCAATCAAATTTTCACTTGCTCTTCTATAAAGGAAATTTGGGACAAATTCGAAGTGAACCATGAAGGAAGTTTCCAAGTGAAGACTTCGAAGATAAATCTTCTTGTACATAATTATAAATTATTTAAAATGGAATCTACTGAAACTATCTCTGCCATGTTTACTCGATTTACAAATATTATTAATAGTTTGAAAAGTCTTGGCAGGGTTTACTCAAATGCTGACTTAGTACAGAAGATCTTAATATCACTTATGGATAAGTGGGACCCCAAAGTGACTGCCATCCAAGAAGCAAAAGATCTAAATACCTTATCTCTGGATGAATTAATGGGTTCACTCATCACACATGAATTGGCCATGCAGCATAGAACTAATGATGATCAAATGAAGAAGAACATAATTGCCTTCAAAGCTGCATTAGACTTAAAAAAAGATAAGGAATTGGAAGATGACTCCACCTCCTCCGAAGATGATCTAGAAGATGAAGATATCATAATGGTCATGAGGAGATTTAAAGGTTTATGAGAAAGAAGAAAGAAAGATTTAATAGAAAATTTTATAAATGAGGAGAGCACTCCAAGGACAAGGACCAGGATAAAGAAAAGGAAAAAGAACAAGTACCCACATGCTGCGAATGTAAGAAATTGGGGCACATTCATCCAGATTATCCACTATTAAAAAAATTCTTCAAGAAAAAAAGAAGAAGGCGATGGTTGCCACATGGAGCGATAGTGAAAGAATCCACCTCAACTGAAGAGGAAGAGACCATGAAAATAGCTAATTTATGTCTTATGGGTCTCGAAGATGAGGTAACATCCCCCAATGCTCAAATAAATTTACATTTGATGAATTAAATTTTGCCTTTCATGATTTATTATCTAAATTTAAAAAGGCTGGAGTAAAGATTAGATCCTTAAATAATATCAATGATTCTTTACTAAGGAATAAAGAAGAGATTTTAGAAAAGAATAACTTATTGCAAAAAGAATTACATGTCTTTTTTGAAAAATATAAAGCTTTGAAAACTGAGAATAGTGCATGTCTACACAAGCACAAAGCTTTAATTATTAAAAATAATGATTTAAAAAAAAGGTTGAAAAACTTAAGCCACTTGTTGAAAAACTTACATTATCTTCTAACAAGCTTGAGTTGATCTTAAAAGAACAAAGAATTTCTGGAAATAAAGCTAGAATCCATTTTAATTCTTCAATTTCAAATAGTATTTCAGCATCTACTTTTGTAAAACTAAATGCTTATGTTCCAAAATCAATATCTCAAAAAGCTTTTGCAACAAATGTTTCTACACCTAAAGCTACATTGTATGTTCCTAAGAGCTCAAATAGAAGATCTTTTATAGTTGCATCTCATGCATCAACATCTAGAACTTCAAAATCTGCATCTTTTTAGAATTCTAGAATTGAATGTTATGCATGCAAAGGGTTAGGATATAAAGCTTTTGAATACAATGTCTTTAGAAATGTCAAAAGTAAAATAAGAAAAATTTGGGTTCCCAAAGGAATCACCTCTGCTAACCTACAAGGATCCAAGTTAGCTTGAGTATTTAGTAGAACTTCTTGATTGTCTTGCTGGAATATCTTGCAGCCCAAAAATTGAAGAAAAGATGGTATCTCGATAGTTGCTGCTCAAGGCATATGACGGGTGACAAGGATCAATTTATCATCCTGGAAATGAAAGGAGGCATGGTTACTTTTGGAGATAATGACAAAGGAGTGATCACAGCTCCGAATTTGAAAATCATTTTTTCGATAATTATTGCATAGAAAACGGCATTGATCACAACTTCTCTGCTCCTAGGACACCATAACAAAATGGTGTTGTAGAGATAAAAAATAGGACTTTGGAAGAGATGGCCCGAACAATGTTATGAGAAGGCAATCTTCCATGGTACTTTTGGACAGAAGTGGTGAACACTGCTTATTATATCCAAATACATGAAAATAATTAATATTGGGTTTCTTTTCATTCCAAAGCTCATAGGGGGTTTTCTTCAAAATAGGACGGATTGTGCTTAACAATGGTAAAGATAATCTAAGAAAATTTGTTGCTAAATCTGATGAAGCAAATTTCCTTGGTTATTCATTACATAGCAAAGCATATAGAGTATTTAATAAAAGAACTCTTACTGTTGAAGAATCTATGCATGTTATTTTTGATGAAACTAACCCTTCACCTTCTAAGAAAGAAGAGGGTATAGACAATGATGTAGGCACAATTCAAAAGGAAATGAAAGACAAGAGCATACAAGAAAGACCGATTGAAGAAGGAGAATAAACGATAAGTAAGGATCATGCAGATTTACCAAGGGAATGGAGGTACGTAACTTCTCATCCAAAAGAATTAATTATTGGTGCTCCTTCACAAGCTATTAGGACTAGGTCATCACATAAAGATGCACATGATTACCTAGCCTTTGTATCGCAAATAGAACCTCATACCTTAGAAGAAGCTGAAAATGATCCAAACTAGATGATGGCCATGCATGAAAAATTAAACAAGTTTGAAAGAAATAAGGTATGGACATTAGTTGATAGACCTACAGACCATCCAATCATAGGAACCAAATGGGTCTTTAGGAACAAATTAGATGATCAAAGAAATGTAGTAAGAAACAAAGCTAGATTAGTGGCTAAGGGATATAACCAAGAAGAGGGCATTGATTTTGATAAAACATATGCACCTGTAATAAGACTAGAAGCCATTAGATTACTTTTTGCATTTGCTTGCTACATGAATTTTAACCTTTTTCAAATGGATGTGAAAAGTGAATTTCTAAATGATTTCATTTCTGAACAAGTTTTTGTAGAATAATCCTCAGGTTTTGAATATCATGTTTTTTCAAATCATGTGTTTAAATTGAATAAAGCATTATATGGTTTGAAATAAGTACCTAGAGCCTGGTATGATAGACTTAGCACTTTCTTCATTGAAAATAAATTTACAAGAGGAAATGTTGATAAAACTTTTTTCATCTAGAAGAAAAATAATGATATATTAGTTATGCAGATTTATGTTGATGATATTATATTTGGTGCAACTAATGAAGCTCTTTATGGAGAATTTGCTAAGTTAATGCAAGAAAAACTTGAAATGAACCTAATGGATGAACTTAACTACTTCCTTGGACTTCATGTAAAACAAACAAAGGAAGGAATCTTCATCAACTAAGCCGAGTACATCAAGAAAATAATCAAAAAGTTTGGTATGGAGTCAAGCAAACAAATGAACATACCCATGAGCCCATCTTGCAGATTGAACAAAGATGAAAATGGATCCAACATTGACCAAAAGCTCTATAGAGGTATGATCAAATCCTTGTTATATTTAATTGCAAGTAGACCTTATATCTTGTATAGTGTATGTATATGTGCTAAATTCCAATCTAATCCTAAAGAATCACATATGCTTGCTGTTAAAAGAATTGTCAAATATTTGAAAGGTACAAGTAATCTAGGTCTTTGCTTTTCAAAATATTCTTCATTGAATTTAATTGGATTTTCAGATGCTGATTATGTTGGTTGTAGAATTGATAGAAAAAGCACTGGCGGCACATGCCAATTTCTAGGGTTGAATTTAATCTCATGGCACTGTAAGAAGCAAAACTCGGTAGCACTTTCTACTGCTGAGGCAGAGTATGTTGCTGTAGGAAGTTATTATGTACAAGTGTTATGGATTAAACAACAACTAGAAGACTCTGGTGTTACATAATCTAAAATTCTAATCAAATGTGATAACACGAGTACTATAATTTAACAAAAAATCTAATTCAGCATTCTAGAACTAAGCATATAGAGATTAGACATCATTTTATTAGAGATCATATTTTGAATGGTGATATTGAACTAAAATTTATCCCAACTGAAAACTAATTAGCTGACATTTTTACTAAGCCACTGAATCAGAATAGATTTGAAATGATTAGAGGAGAATTAGGTCTTTATGATCCCTTCTAGATTTTTCAAACCTAATACCTTCAAAATTAAGGAAAAATTATCTAGAAAATCTCATACATCAATTCAAAATATTTGAACAACTTTTCTTGAGATTTCATTGAACTAATTTCAATTTCTAAATCATTTCAACTTTTGTGGAAAGTTTCTATTCGAGTCAACTCAAGCAATTTTGCTTTGGTCGAGCTGGCTCGAATCTTTATTATTTCTGCTCTTGCTCTGGACGAGCCGACTAGGTCAATTTAGGTTTTGCCTAGCTGACTCGAATCTCTATTTCTTCTGAGTTTGCTCTGGTCGAGCTTACTTGGATGATTTTAGGACAAACCTAGCCGACTTAGATGTCAGGTAAAAGCTTTTTTAATAGAACCGAGTAACTTTTTCTAACTCTTCATGCTCTTCATTTTTACTCCAAACCCTGTCATTCCACTCGAAATAATATCCAATCCTCCAAAATCCTTTTCCTAAAGCCTCAATTTCTTCATTCTTGCCAAATTATTGCAATGGCTCCTAAGACAGCTGTGGGAAAAAAGATAAAAAAGATCATCACCCTCTATAGAAACTGAAAGAAGGTCAAAACATCGGCAGGAAGAGCCGACTCAAACAGTGAAAGAAGAAGAGGAAGAAAGAGAACCATTAGCCGCTGATCCATCTCTGAGACAGGTAGCTTCTATGTCAAATCGGCTTGTCAATAGTGGTAGATGCATTCTTTTCAACTTTCTGGAAGAAATTGGTTTAAAAATCGGAGATTCTTTTGAAGCACAAGGTTGGACTTGCTTCTGTTCTTTAAATATTTTTACTTATCCAACACTTGTGTGAGCCTTTTATGAGAACCTCAGACTAGAACCCAATCATATTGAATCGACTGTTAAGGGTAAAAGGGTTGTAGTCACTGAAGAAAGGCTCTGCTCTATCTTGGAAATGCCTGCTGAAGGAATTAAACATTTGATTTTAAAGGACAGAGAAAAATCCTTACAAGCAATTTTGGGCAGAACAAATATTGATGGAGTAGGGACTGTAATGGCTAACACTAAATCCCTAGAGATGAGGCTACTCCACAGTTTTATTAGCAGGATTTTTCTTCCAAGAACAGGAAGATTTGATTGGGTCAGTGAGCATGACTTGAGCTTCATGGAGAATATTATTCAGGAGGAGTCACTCAACCTGCCCTACATAATGATAATGTAGATGAAAGAAGCAGTTAGGAAGTGTTGTACCTTGATGGCTCACCCTCAACCAGAACCGGCCCATTCTTGCTGTCCGACCAGGCCACTCCTTCAAGGCTCCGACTACTACTCCTTCAGAGGTCTGGCCCATCGCTCTCCTTCAAAGGTCTGACCCACTAGAGCAGAGGCCCGAACGACCCTCTCCTGCTGGGGTCCGGCCCGTCGCACTCCTTCAGAGGTCTGACCCACCGGAGTAGAGGTCTGAACGACCCTCTCCTGCTGGGGTTCAGCCCATCGCTCTCCTTCAGAGGTCCGACCCACTGGAACAGAGTTTCGAACGACCCTCTCCTGCTGGGATCCGGCCCATGGCTCTCCTTCGGAGGTTTGGCCTTTGGTCTGGCCGACCGACTTTCCCTCGGTCGACATCCGACAAGCATGCCTTAGCATCAGGGAATTCTAGAAGCACCTTTCTATTACAGTGGGATCCTGCCATCCCAACAGCCCTGCTCCACTACTTCCACGATGTCGCCGTATCTGCGTGCCACATGGCCACTCTCTAGATTCTCCTATGGGCAGATCGGTCTTTCTCAGCCTCTCCCCTAATGGATTTTGTACTGTTCCATGCCTATATAAGATATTCGGGGGACCCCGTTTGAAGGTAGAAGCTCTCTTCCCTCTCCATACGCTGTTCTTTCATTGATTTCTCTATTATGTTGCCTTCAACCTCCTGCTAACTTTGGCATCGGAGGGTCCCCCGCTTGAGCACCACTGGCGCCCTTGGGGACTTTGTTGCAGGTTCACCCGGGAGAGGAGCGCTCTAGCACATCCAGCCGACCCCGATCCAGGAGTTGACGCCGTAACAGATTGGCGCTAGAGGAAGGGGCCAGCTTGTTCCCTTCTTTAAAAGGAGGAATCCATCACCCCTGCTACAAAATAGCTAAGGGAAGAGCTCCAAATGCCACTGCCAGAAGAGGTATCTCCCCTTCCAGGTCTGAGGAACCTCCAAGGGAGAATGATACCGTCGCCATCGCCGCTACTGCCGCTGAACCTACCATCACATTGGGGTTACAGCAGTTCCAGACATCAGTGAATCACATCGAAATGCTTACTGCTGTAGTTCAACATTTTTAGGAAGCAGCTGATAATCGGCAGCAACTATCAGCTATTTCCTGCACCAATCCTCCAACTGCTGCTGAGGGAAGCCGATGGTCGGAGGTCCCTCAGCATTGTTCTCACATCACTACGGATCCCCAGAGGTCATTGGGCAATCGCGCTGATGGCAAAAGGGCAAGGTATGCTTCCCCTTCCTGCACAAATCCAACCTGGTCAGTGGTCGGCCTGCTGCCAAACCACTGAGGGACTATGCCAGCAAGATCATGCACATGGAGGAGCGCATTGCCAAAATCGCCATCCGAAAGAAGGCTGAAGGGGGACAGGCATACGACTCCTATCCCCCATTCTCTGACAAGATTCTGGTAGAGACGATTCTCTGCCACTTCAAGATTCCGCAGGTGGACCCCTACGACGGTACCACTGACCCGATGGATCATCTGGGCACATACAAAGTCCATATGATGGTACAAGGTGCCTCCGATGCCCTCCACTACATCGCCTTCCCTGCCACCCTTAAGAAGACCGCCTAGATGTGGTTCTCCGCCATCCTGCCAGGTACGATCCACTCCTTTCCTCAACTCAAATCACTTTTTCTTTCCCATTTCAAGACCTGCAGTCGGACCCCGAGGAATACCGACTACCTCTTCCTCATGCTACAAAAGGAGGGAGAGACTCTTCGAGACTTCATGGCCCATTTCAACTCAGCGGCCATGGAAGTCCCGGACTTGAATGAGGCTGTGGCCATGTTAGCCTTCAAGCGAGGGCTCTGCTTGTCTAGGCTGACTTTCTTCTTGGACAAAAAACTTCTGACAAGCTACAATGAACTCCTGGCCAGAGTGCAGAAGTATGCCCTGGTAGAAGAGCAAGCTTTCGGCTAACGTCAAGCAGAAGGAAGGTCGACCCCCAAGAAGTGGAGTGATAAGGATCCTGAAGTCCAACCTCCAAGTGATAGCCGACGGTCGCCCAATGCTGAAGTTCGAAGCTAAGGGATTTCCCCCAGATGTTTGAGACTTATGCGCCTCTATCCCTGCCAAGAGAGAAGATCCTTATGGAGATCGAGAACAAGACCTTTCTGCAAAGTCCTCGATCGATGAGGGGCCCTCCTGCCCAAAGAAATAAAGATAAATTTTGTTGGTTCCATATGGACCACAGGCACAGTACTGAAGAGTGCCTGCAGCTGAAAGACGCCATTGAAGACCACATCTAGAGGGGGTACCTATGCAAGTATGTCCGGCCCCATCAGGATCGGGCCGAAGCATCAAACACCAGAAACCCTTCAGAGGAGACAAAGCTCCCCAATCAGAGGCCGACCGATGGGGATGTCGGCATGTTGCATCAGCGATCTGGAGGAAGTTACGAGGGCGGGCCCGATATTGCTAAAAGTTCCAGGGACTCCAATGCGATCACCTTCTCTGATGAAGATCTTCTGGAGACTCTTATTTTTGAAAATGACCCTGTAGTCGTGTCGGTAGTGATTGCCAACTACGATATAAGGAGAATACTTATAGATAATGGAAGCTCAACAGAGGTGTTGCTGTACGATGCTTTTGTGAGAATGAATCTATCCAGGTCCATGCTGCAGGAATCCCCCGCACCGCTGACAGGCTTCGAGGGCAACTCCGTCATAGTAGAAGGTGATGGGGGACTAACTAAATGAAAAATGAAAGATGATGCAAGTGATTGTTGGTTTTGTGATTTTTGGATTTTAGTGATTTTCTTTGGATTCCCGAAATAAGTTAGAGTTGATCTAGGATTCTATAATAATAAAAACTATCAAGTAAGAAAGTAGTCCCTAAGCAATGATAAAGAGAGGACCCCAGGATTGAGAAACCCCGTAAGACTTAGCTCTCCGATCAGTACCTACTTAGGAGTCAGGGGTCAAACCTTACAGATCTGAAGCGCCCGATGCAGAGGTCACTCACTCTAGTGGATGCGACCTGGATGATCGAGTCGTCAACCCTATGGATGCACCGGCTGGTTGTCCAAAGATCTCGATGGCAAGGGCAATCGACTCCGTACTCGTGTCACCTAGAGGACCTGCGAGCATTCAAAGAATGGTTAAGTTTCCATCGAAAGAAAGCAATAGAAGACTGAAAGAGAGTTGTTGTAGTGATGGTGGAGTTCTTCTCGATTTGGAGTTGGATGATGGAGTTGCCGAAGTGATGGTAACTTGAGGCCTCACACCTCTCGATGCCCGAAGGCGAAGGCGCTCCCTCACGGAGATCGACATTCCTAGTGAACGAAGGCAACTAAAGAGAAATTGGAACTCAAGAAATGTAGTTTTTCACTCATCAAAGATTAGCCTTACAAAGGAGGGGTTAGGTCCTTTAAATAGGCACCTTAGGACCCTTTTGAAATTCAAATAAAAATTTACAAGACTTCTTGAATGGGCGCCCAAAAATTTTGATTTTCTTCTCTCCTTGGTCGACCAAGAGCTGGACTTGATTGGGCGTGGCATGATGCAAAGCTTGGAGGAGAGATCTTGGCGCCTTGAACTTGGAAAGTAGCTCCTTCGTTTTGGAAGAAAACATGAAGTGAGGCTTGGAGCAAGGCATGTGTTCTTCTTCCTTCCTTGGTTGTGCATCCCTTTTTGGTACAAATCATGACATGGGGAGTGGGAAGTGGAGGTGCCCATGGATCTTGTCCCTTCATTCCAAAGAGGTTCAAATAAATTGGGAAGAAAACTTGATTGGAGGGCTTGAAGCAAGGGATTTGAATTCCCAACTTCAAATCCCCTTTGACCTTCCTTTGGCCGACCAACTTCACTTGGGAAGAGCATGATGTGGGGGAGGGAAAGAAGGAGTGAGTCAAGTGATATGTTCCTTCACTTTGGGCGTCCAAAGATGAAAAGTGTGCTTCTCACATGGCAAGTTGTCACGGTGCCACATAGGATGAAAAGATGGGCCCTGAGCTGAGTTGGATACCTTCCTGACTTGGCTCCAAGGAGACTAAATTTTAAGACCAATTCTTGCATGGACCCATACTTCCAACAGACTCAGACTGGACTCAATTTGTGACTGGACTCAGTACAGGACACAATTTGACCCAATTGGTCAAAGTACAAAATCAATTCAAAGCCAAAGAAAATTTTAAGGTTGAGGCTTGAAGTTTTATTACAAGACCCGAAAAGTTGGAACCCTAATTGGACACCCACAAAGGGTTGAGCCTCTGTCGGATTCTGGTGCCCACACCAGAAGGGGAGATAGTTCTCCCTGTGACAATCGGGACGGAGCCTTTCCAGAAAACCCTCCCTATCAACTTTGTGGTCGTTCGGACGACCTCGCCTTACAATGCTATCCTGGGCCGACTAGCCCTTAACAAATTTAGAGCCATTGTGTCCACTTATCATTTGTTGGTGAAATTTTTGACCAGGAGCAGGGTCAGAGTGATGAGGGGAGATCGTCGGATGGCTAGGCAGTGTTTGACCATTCTGAACCAATAGTCAGAAGGCAATCCCACTCTAAAGCAGCTTGACCCGAGGGCTGAGGCCAATGGCCTTGGTCAGCCAGGAGAAAGGATTCTGTTTGTCCCCCTTCGGGAGGATGATCCCACCAAAGTCCTTTAGATTGGAGGTTCCCTCAATGAAGACATTAAGTCAAAACTGATCGGCATCCTCAAGAGTAACGTCGACATCTTTACTTGGTCAGCGTCGGACATGCCCGAAATACCGTCGGAGGTCATCACTCACCAGCTCAAGGTGGATCCGACCTACCGACCTGTCCGACAGAAGAAGAGAAGCTTTGCCACCGAAAGGCAGAAAGCTGTCGATGAGGAAGTGAAGAAGCTCTGTGATGCTGGCTTCGTTAGGGAAGTCCACTACCCTGAGTGGCTAGCGAATGTTGTTATGGTAAAGAAGGCCAACGAAAAATGGAGGATCTGTGTAGATTACACCGACCTCAATTAGGCCTGTCCGAAGGACAGCTTTCTAGTGCCCAAGATTGATTAGCTTGTGGATGCCACGGCCAGCCACCAGCTTCTCTGCTTTATGGATGCCTTCTCCGGCTACAACCAAATCAAGATGCATCCAGAAGATGAGGAGAAGACTGCCTTTATCACCGACAAGGGTTTGTACTGCTATCGGATGATACCCTTTGGCTTGAAGAAAGCCGGTGCCACTTTTCAAAGGCTGATCAATCGAGTGTTTGAAGGTCAGCTGGGCAAGAACATGGAGGCCTATGTGGATGACATGATAGTGAAGAGTCTTCATAAGGCCGACCACATCAAGGACTTGCGGGAATCCATTGATGCACTCAGGCACCATCGGATGAAGTTGAACCCTATGAAGTGTGCTATTAGGGTAACCTCTGGCAAGTTCCTTGGTTTTTTGGTCACACAGAGGCGAATTGAAGTGAACCCCGACAAGATAAAGGCTGTCACTGAGATGGCACATCCGACCAACAAAAAGCAGGTACAAGAGCTCACGGGCCGAATCGCCTCTCTCAGTCGTTTCATTTCCTGTTTGGCTGAAAAGTGTCTGCCATTCTTCAAAACCCTACACCGATCAGAAAGTTTTGTTTGGACTGACGAATGTTAGTCAGCTTTCGAAGCCCTGAAGGAGTACTTGAAGAATCTTCCATTGCTGGCCAAGCCGATGGAGGGGCAACCTTTGTACCTCTATCTTTCGGCATCAGACAAAGCGATCGGCGCTGTCCTCGTGCGAGTCAGAGAGGACGGACAGTAGAAGCCTATCTATTATATCAGCAAGGTCCTCCACGATGCCGAAACAAGGTACCCCAAGATGTAAAAGTTGATATATTCTTTGGTCACGTCCACCAAGCAGCTCCGACCCTATTTCTAGGCATATCCGATTATGGTGATGACCGACCAACCCCTCAAGACAATCCTTCAGAGCCCAGACATATCTGGTCAGCTCGCCAAGTGGGCTATCAAGCTAGGTGAATTTGATATCTGTTTCCAGCCACGATCTACCTTGAAGGCCCAAGTAATTGCTGACTTCTTTGTAGAGTGTACATGGAGACAGGAGACACCTCCTCAAATGGTCGAAGTACTTGAAGTCGATGCCATCTACGAAGCCGAACCAGCCTAGACCCTCCATGTGGACGGAGCATCCAACTTTGCGGGCTGTGAGGCCGGACTGATCCTAGCTGACCAGGATGGAGAGAGCATGGAGTATGCATTGCATTTTTTATTTCAGGTGTCAAACAATCAGGCAAAGTACGAATCCCTCCTTGTGGGGCTACGAATCGCCAATGAACTGGGCGTCAGCCGACTCAGAGTCTTCTCTGACTCCTAACTGGTGGTTAATCAAGTAAAGGAGAAATTTGAAACGAGGGATCCGACCCTAGCAAAATGCTTAAACAAGGTACAAAACCTTATCTCTCAACTCAGATTTTTCAAAATCCTCCACATACCTCGTCTGCAGAACTCTCGGGCGGATGCTCTATCAAGGTTGGCTATGGCTGCCATCAGCACTTCCTACCGAACTTTTATGGAGCATCTGCATCACCCAAGTATTACGGAAGAGCTGACCGAGGTCCACCAGGTGGAACAAGAAACTTCTTGGATGGATTCGATCCTCGCTTTCCTGACTAAGGGAACTCTTCCAGAAGATCCAATGGAGGCCAAGCTAGTGCGCTCGACGGCCTCTATGTACGTTGTCCTTGACGGCATCCTATATAAGCGATCATTCTCACAGCCACTACTAAAATGCTTGGTGCCGACAGATGCTAACTATGCACTTAGAGAAGTCCATGAAGGCATCTGTGGTGACAACCTCGGAGGAAGATTCTTAGCTTACAAGATCATCCGAAAGGGGTATTACTGGCCTACCTTTCAGAAAGATGCATCAGACTTCGTCCGAAGGTGCAACGCATGTCAAAGATACTCCATTATTCAAAGAAAGCCTGCCAGTCAGCTAACTCCGATCACTGCCCCATGGCCGTTTGCACAGTGGGGGATGGATATCTTAGGACCATTTCTCCCGGCATCCGGGCAACAGAAATTTTTGCTTGTGGCCATCGACTACTTCACCAAGTGGGTGGAGGCCGAACCACTAGCACAGATAACAGAGGTCAAGGTAGAGAACTTCATTCGAAATAATATCTTTTGGTTTAGCATTCCTCGGACGATTATTACTGACAATGGAAGACAGTTTGACAACTCTAAGTTTTAAGATTTTTGTTAGCAATATCGTATCTCTCACTGACTCACGTCGGTCGGCCACCCTCGGTGCAATGGAGAGGCTGAAGTCACCAATCAGACAATCTTGCACGGGCTGAAGACCCGACTGAATGAGGCTAAGGGGCTTTGGGCAAAGGAAATATACTGAGTATTATGGGCATATCGGACGATCGCCAGAACGTCAACCGGCAAAACTCCATTCAACCTCACTTATGGAAGTGAAGCCGTCATCCCTGTTGAGACCTCTCTTCAATCTCTATGGATCGACCACTACACTGAATCGGCCAACTCCGAACAGCAAAGGGCTGACCTGGACTTGCTCGAAGAAACTAGACTTCGTGCAAGCATAAAGATGGCGGTCTACCGCTAGAAGATGGTGAAATATTACAACTCGCGAGTCAAGGTGCGAGCTTTTCGAGTTGGAGACCTGGTCTTACGGAGGATAAAAATTTCGAGGCTGACCGAGCAAGGCAAGCTTTCCCCAAATTGGGAAGGACCTTATCGAGTCATTGAAGTGGTTCGAGCTGGCACCTACCGACTTTAATATTTGGACGGACGACGGATGGCGTGTCCATAGAATGTAGACAACCTTTATAAGTATTATTAATTGTTGGCTCCACCCAGTGATTTTGATGAATAACAAAATATTGAGTACATATTGTATTCTAATGTGAATTTCAAGTTGTGAGTTTTCAGGCAGAAAGCATCTCAAAATTCCAAATATTTATGGTATATGGCACGGAGCAAATCTCACACATCCGGGTAGCCTCTTCATTAAAAAAGGGCTTACAATTATTTAATTATTATGTGTTTATACTTTCATGAACATCATTTTTGATTTCAAGGCTTTTACTCTTGATTCTGGATGTTTTCAGTCTCAAGTGTCGACACCTGGACAGTCAAGTGTCGACACTTCAGCATTTGGCATGGACAAAAATCCTTGGCACGCCAAGTGTCGACACCTAGAATTCAAGTGTCGACACCAAGTGTCGACACTTAGGTTTCAAGTGTCGACTCAAGGCCTGAGAATTTTGAAAATACAGAACTTGTTGGTTCGAGGATTTTTGTGTCAAGTGTCGAACCTGTGCATCAAGTGTCGACACTTGAATGATCAAGTGTCGACACTTGAATGATCAAGTGTCGACACTTGAATGATCAAGTGTCGACTCCCAGAATTCAAGTGTCGACACCTGACAGCCAAGTGTCGACACCTGATAGCCAAGTGTCGACACTTGCAGCCTGACAGGTCTAACGGATCTATTTTTCTGGCTTGCAGAAATGGGTTTTCAAGCTCCAAACGGCTATTTCCAATGCTCCAACGGTCACAAACCATTTTTAGAAGGTTTTTGGTGTATTTAATCTCCACCAACCTCATTTTAAAGTAAGAGAAGTGAAGGGAAGCAAAGGAAAAAGAAGAGAAAAGTCTATTCAAGAGCATTCAAGTCCACTCAAAAGCCAAAAAGCCTTTATTCTCTCCAAACTTCAAATCAAAAGCCTCTTCTAGTTTGATTCCACTGAAAAAGCCTACTTACTCAACTCTACTACATTCCAAAAGGAGGCAACTTGAAGAAGAGTGAAATCAAAGCATTCCTTGGGCTTCAAAGATTCCAATCCACTCTTGAAGAGAGTTTGTTGTAGCATTTAAATTTTATATCTAATTTGTTGTGCTTTAACCTTGCTTTCAAGGGTGTCTTGAAAGAAGGTTATTGTGGTTTGTTGGTGAGCCAAAGTGTTAAAACCAACTAGGGTTAACTTGTGAGCCCGAAGACAAAACAAGTAGTTAGGTTTGTTGGTGAGCCTAAGTGATAAAACCAACTTAGGTTTTTGACTTGTGAGCCTTGTAAAAACAAGTCAACTGTAATCTGGTGTGGATTATAGTGAAATTCCCAAGGGTGGCTTGGGGAGTGGATGTAGGTGCTAGGTTTGCACCTAACCACTATATATCTTGTGTTTGTGTGTGATTGCTTTTTTCTTTTTGCATTCTTTAATTAAGTGCTATTTTCTTGCATCTAATTAATTGTTACTCACAAGCACCACTAGACCTTTTGTTTTATTGTGTGAAATTTCTAAAAGATCCAATTCACCCCCCCTCTTAGGCTGCATTTCTGGGCAACAAGTGATATCAGAGCTCCGGTACTCTCTTGTAGGTCCAAGGATCTTGAGTAAAAGATCATGGCAGCCCCAATAGGCATGGGTATTGTTGAAGGTCAAGATTCAAACCGGCCCCCACTGTTTAATGGCACAAATTACACATACTGGAAGACAAGCATGCGCATATTTATACAAGCTCTTGATTATAATTTATGGAGAACAATAGTAAAAGGTCCTCATCAGCCTACAATGATGATTAATGGCATTCTCACCCCTAAAATGGAAGATGATTGGGATGAGAGTGACATTAAGCAAATTGAGCTTAATGCAAAGGCAATGAACCTTTTATTCTGTTCTCTTGATCCTAGTGAGTTTAACAGAATATCCAACTGTCTCTCCGCAAAGAAGATTTGGGATACACTTGAGGTTACCCATGAGGGTACACACCAAGTAAAGACCACCAAAGTCAACATGCTAATTCACACTTATGAAATGTTTAAAATGGAACCTACTGAATCTATCAGTGAAATGTATACTAGGTTCACAAACATTGTGAATGGCATAAGAAGTTTAGGAAAAATAATTTCTAATGGTGAACTTATAAATAAACTTCTCAGGTCTCTACCAGCTTCATGGGATGCAAATGTCACTGCAATTGAAGAAGCAAAAGATGTCAACACTCTCCCGCTGGAATAACTGTTGGGCTCCTTAATGACATATGAACTATCGCTCAAATAGAAGAACGGAGAGGTGGACAAAAAGAAAAAGACAATAGCATTCAAATCTACTACCAGAGAAGACTCAAGCGAAGAATCTGAAGAGGATGACGAAGAAGATGAAACTGCTATGTTAGCTAGGAAATTCAGAAGGTTTATGAGGAAAAAGAAATTCAATTACAAAAAGAAACCTCTGAAGGGTGAGCCCAGTAAAGAAAAAGATAAGGAAAAGAAGGAGGAGCAGCCCACATGCTTTGAGTGCAAAAAGCCAGGGCATTTTAAGGTAGACTGCCCCTTACTAAAGAAAAGCAGAAGGAAGTTAAGGAAAAAGGCCATGATGGCAAACTGGAGCGAAAGTGAAGACTCCAGCTCTGAGGAAGAACAACAGGAAGTAGCAAATTTCTGTCTAATGGCCGATCAAGAAGAGGTATGTTCTGAAACCGAAAATGAATTATCTTTTGATGAGCTTCATGAAATTTTTGATGAACTAGTAATAGAATTTCAAAAATTAAAGTCAAAATATAAAGACTTAAAGAAGCAAAATCTGGAACTAGATAAAATAAATAACAACCTTTCAAATGAGAATGAATATCTTCAAATACAAAATAAAAATCTAAATGATAAGATTATGGGTCTTGAAAATGAAAAGAATGTACTTGAAAAGAAAAGTAGCTTACTTTCAAATGAAAAATTGTCAAGACAACACAAGAAAATTTTAATGGAAAACAAAAAATATAAAGAGGAAATCGATAAACTAAAGCCTTTTGTCGAAAAGTTTACTTACAGTTCTGAAAAATTAAATTTACTGTTAAATAACCAAAGAGCAGTATTTGACAAAGCTGGATTAGGATTCAGAACTCATAAGAAATAGAAACTTCTTAAAAATTTCTTTGTACCTGCATCTTCTTTAATTACATGCTATACTTGTGGTGTTATAGGACATAAATCCTACATGTGCAACAAAAGAAAATTAAGAAAAACTAAGAAAGTTTGGGTTCCAAAAGGAACCAATGCCACTAACCAAAAAGGACCCAAGATGGCTTGGGTACCTAAAGTCTCCACTTGATCTTTATTGTAGGTATGCCTTGCAACCAACAAGAAGAGAATGTGGTATCTTGATAGCGGTTGCTCAAGGCATATGACAGGAGATGTGGAGCAGTTCTCATCACTCACATATCAAAATGGTGGCAATGTAACTTTTGGTGATAATGGAAAGGAAAAAATCATCGGTATTGGTAAAATCCATATCACCCCTACCTCTTATATTGATAATGTTTTATATGTTGATGGTTTAAAACATAACTTGCTTAGTATTAGTCAATTTTGTGACAAAAATTTTAAAGTTGTTTTTGAATCTTCTTTGTGCATTGTTTCTAATCTAGATGACAATGGCATTAAATTCATCGGTCATAGGCATGGCAATATTTATATGGTTGATCTTGATGATCTCCCTATTCAGAAAGGTCAATGTCTAGTGGCAATGGAAGTCAAGATCGATGAAGCTAGTTGGCTTTGGCATCGTAGACTAGGACATGCTAGCATGCATTTAATTTCAAAACTTAGCAAAAAGAATTTAGTAAAAGATTTGCCTAAATTGAATTTTGAAAAAGATAAGATTTGCAGTGCATGTCAACTTGGAAAACAAACAAAATCTTCTTTCAAACCTAAAGGAGTAATCTCTACATCTAGACCTTTAGAATTGCTTCATATGGACCTCTTTGGGCCTACTAGAACATCTAGTTTGGGAGGTAAGAAGTTTGGTCTAGTCATTGTAGATGATTTCTCACGTTTTACATGGGTCATGTTTTTAGCACACAAAGATGAAACGTTTTCTGAATTCATAAGATTTCACAGAAGAGTTTTAAATGAAAAAGGTGTTTCAGTAATTTCCTTAAGAAGTGATCATTGAACTGAATTTGAAAATGCCAATTTTAATAAATTCTGTATTGAAAATGGAATTAATCATAATTTTTCTGCACCTAGGACACCTCAACAAAATGGGGTAGTAGAAAGAAAAAATAGAACTCTTGAAGAAATGGCACGCACCATGCTTTATGAAAATGATTTACCTAGATACTTTTGGGCGGAAGCCATAAATACTGCATGCTATATCTTAAATCATGTTTTAATTTGACCGATTTTAAAGAAAACTCCTTATGAGCTTTGGAAGGGTAGAAAACCTTCAATCCGTTATTTTCATGTTTTTGGTTGCCGTTGTTTTATCTTAAACAATGGTAAAGACAATCTAAGTAAATTTGATGCCAAATCAGATGAGGGAGTCTTTCTAGGCTACTCCACATCTAGTAAGGCATACAGGGTCTTCAACAGAAGGACACTTGTTGTTGAAGAATCCATTCATGTAGTATTTGACGAAACTAACCAAAAATCTTCAAGAAAAGAAGATATACTTTTTGATGAATCAGGTAACAAGAAGACTGAAGAAAGAAACAACAATGAAGAACTTACCAAGGAACAGAATGATGATCAGAACACCGACAAAGATCAAGCACAAGGTGATGAAGATACCTCAACTGTTGATCCTTTACCAAAAGAATGGAGGTATGCTCATGGACACCCAAAAGAACTAATTATAGGTGATCCATCTAAAGGTGTAAGTACTCGATCATCACTTAGAAATATTTGTGACTACTTAGCTTTTGTGTCTCAAATTGAACCTAAAACTATTGAGGAAGCTGAATGTGATAGTAATTGGATAAATGCTATGCAAGATGAACTTAATCAATTTAAAAGGAACAATGTTTGGACACTAGTAGATAGGCTCTCAAACACATCAATTATTGGCACAAAATGGGTTTTTCGAAATAAACTTGATGAAAATGTAATAGTAATTAGAAATAAAGCTAGACTAGTTGCCAAAGGATACAATCAGGAGGAAGGGATAGATTTTGATGAAACCTTTGCTCCTGTGGCTAGACTTGAGGCAATTAGGCTACTATTGGGTTTTTCCTGTTTCATGAACTTTAAACTGTATCAGATGGATGTTAAAAGTGCTTTCTTGAATGGATTAATTGAAGAAAAAGTTTATGTTGAACAACCCCATGGTTTTGAAAATTCTGAATTTTCAAATCATGTTTATAAACTTCATAAAGCTTTATATGGATTAAAACAAGCTCCAAGAGCTTGGTATGATCGTTTAAGCTCTTTTCTACTAAAAAATGATTTTGCTAAAGGAAATGTAGATAAAACATTGTTTTTAAAGAAAAAGAATGATGATCTCTTAGTAGTACAAATCTATGTTGATGACATAATATTTGGTGCTACTAATGAATCTCTTTGTCAAGATTTTGCAAGTCTAATGCAGGGTGAGTTCGAGATGAGCTTGATGGGAGAACTAAATTTCTTCCTCGGACTCCAGATAAGGCAAACCAAAGAGGGGATCTTCATCAACCAAACAAAATACACAAGAGAAATACTCAAGAAGTTTGGGATGGAGAACACTAAGCCATTAGGTACCCCTATGAGCTCTACATGTAGACTTGACAAGGATGAATCAGGTAAATCAATTGATCAAAAATTATATCGTGGCATGATTGGTTCATTATTATATCTTACTGCCAGTAGGCCAGATATCATGTTTAGTGTCTGTATGTGTGCTAGATATCAGTCCAATCCTAAAGAGTCTCATCTTTTGGCTGTTAAACGCATATTTAGATATCTATCTGGCTCAATTAAAATTAGTTTATGATACTCTAGAGATTCTTCATGTGATTTAATTGCTTATTCTGATGCTGATTTTGCTGGATGTAAACTTGATCGTAAAAGTACTAGTGGAACCTGTCAGTTTCTTGGAGTAAATTTGATCTCCTGGAGTAGCAAGAAACAGAACTCTGTTGCTCTATCTACGATAGAAGCCGAATATATAGCAGCTGAGAGCTGTTGTGCTCAAATCCTCTAGATCAAACAACAACTCAAAGACTTTGGCATAAAACTAACTAAGACACCCATAAGATGTGATAATACTAGTGCAATCAACTTATCTAAAAATCCAGTGCAACATTCAAGAAGTAAACACATTGAAATAAGACATCATTTCATAAGAGATCATGTACAAAACTCAAACATAATTCTTGATTTTGTCTGTACCAATGATCAATTAGCTGATGTGTTTACAAAGCCTTTGAGTGAGGATAGGTTCTGTCTGATTAGAAGAGAGTTAGGTGTAATTGATCCATTCTCCTAGGACTCTCTTAGTATCCTTTTTACCTTGTCCTAAAAGATCAATACTTATTATTTTAAACCCCAAGAATTTTTTTATTATTTTTTTTTTGGATTTTCTCGAGTTTTCTTGGCCAAGTGTCGACACTTGGAAAGTGTCAAGTGTCGACACCTGACCAAGTGTCGATGTCAAGTGTCGACACCTGACCAAGTGTCGACACTTGACAAATCCGAAGTGTCGACACTTGCGAATCTGAATTGTTTTAAAATGGGCCAAACGAAGGGTTTTTTGAAAATTTTCCTTCCCCAAATTTCTTGGAACAGTGGTCCCCCCTGTCCAAACCCATCTTTTTATCCTTCAATCCGTCTCAAATCAGGTATTTTCCCTCTCTAATTTAGTTTTTATTTCTATATGTTTTTAACTTTATTATTTTTAAACCAAACAACCATGTTTTAGGTTTTCCAAACTTTTTTCTTCAATCTAACCGGATTTTTGTGTGTTTTAGTAAATTTCTAAAACTCTATTTGAGGGAATCTTGTTTTAGATTTGTTTTCCTCGAATTTCCCTCATCTTTTTGGTGTTTTTCAATCCTTTTTCTCAAAAATCACTATTTCATCAATTTTGGACAAAATAAAATGGGTTTTCATCTAATTTAAATGTAATAAATCCTTTTATTGATGATTAGGAAGGATTTTTAGTATTGCATTTTGAATATTTTTGCCTATTTGCAAAAACCCTAAATGCTTAAAACCTAAATCCCATGGTTTTTGATTTTTTGGACTTTACAAAAATAATTTTTGGGATTCAAATGTGCTCCACCCAACACAAATTTTACCTACAAATTTTACTCAAAATTTCTCATCTTGATCAAAACTTATTAATTCTGGTTTTTGAGACCAATTTAAACTCTAATCTAAACCTATGGCCAGTCGTTTATTCTGAACCTTTTTCATTCTTCCTGGTCAGTTGGCTGATATGGGTCCTAGGAAGAGACTTGCAGTTAGAGCATGGCCTAGTCAGGGTAGTGAGAGGAGGTCGAAGGCCAGATTCGATCCCGCTCCGCAGAGCAGTTCAGCCACTCCGAGCTCCCCCCTGCAGAGAGGATGGCAGGGAAGTCAGTAGCTTCAGGGAGGAGAGTAGATCTACACTGTTTCGACAGGCACCATTTTGGCATTAGAGAGATATTCTCAGATGCAGGGTTAGTACCCTTCTGCACCATGTAGGAGAGATACTATCCTCACCTGGTGAGGGAGTTTTACGGTGCCCTGGACTGTCGACGACTCTTATGGACGACATCCGTCAGAGGTATACAGATTTCATTGACTGATGAGTTGCTGAGCCGAGTATGGGAGATACCCCGGAGAGGAGTCAGTGCGTTCTCAGTTGATGATAGAGAGGCAGCTTTTAGATGCATCCTTGAGCGAGAGGATGTTCATGGTATCTCAGTAGTTACCGCGAACCAGTTATCTTTAGAGATGCGACTACTGCACCACATTACCGCACGGATCCTTCTACCGAAGACTGGCAGATTTGATTTCATCATAGAGAGAGAGCTGATGTTGATGACCAGTCTGATCGAGAGGAGACCAGTTGATATACCGGCCTTGATGCTGTCACAGATGCATGATGCTGCCACTCAGCGCCGACACTGTTTACCATACGGGATGGCACTGACCCGTCTTTTCAGAGCTTATGGAGTATCATTGGAGGGGGAGATCCCCAAGGAGATACTGCACATAGATGTATATGATGAGAGGTCATTGCACCGCATGGGTTTCAGGATGGTTGGAGGTCGATGGGTTCGGAGAGAGTCTGGCCAGGAGCCAGATGAGGAGGGTGAGATTCGAGAGGCTGAGGCTGGACCATCTGAGCCAGCAGTCCTTCCTCTAGTGGATGTACCATCGACACAGGCAGAGCACCTGTCACCTGATGCTTCAGTTCCTCCACCACCATCTACCGGATTATCCTTTGAGGAGCATGCCAGAGCCCAGTTCACAAAGATCAGAGGAGAGGTGACTCAGCTGCGTAGCGAGGTCGAGCTTCTACGAGCACAGACTACCTCAGAGCACGCTGAGATCCGCAGATCTATGGAGGAGGGTTTTACACGTCTTGAGGGTCTTCTGAGATCACTTATACCTCCTGCTGCACCTGCTCCTGCTCCATATGATGATGATGATGATGATGATGATGATGACGGCGGCGATCACCAGAGCGACCATGCTGATATTGCTGATGGAGGTGATCAGGATGTTGACCGAGCCACTGAGGTGGTAGGCACTGACAGCGACAGTGTAGGCGGAGCTGATGCTTATGAGGTGGTCAATCGAGATCCTCCTACTACACCTGCTCCTTCTACTGCTCTAGTTGACTTTGTTCCAGATCCTATTGAGCCAGCTGATCGTCTTTCGCCTCCTTCTACCAGATCTTCTAGGGTTGTACACATTTTTGGTCATGCCGGTCGTACCAGGAGTCTTAGAGCTTTAGCACCTCCTAGGGCTTTAGCCACCAGATCTAGGATTAGTGCTCCTTTTAGTCTTGATGTTCCATCTGATGAGGACTAGCCTCACAGATGACTGTTTCAGATCTCTTTTTATGTTTGATATATGTTTGTTTCAGTTTTGTTTGTACTGAAAACTTGTCTCATATATATATGTTTGTTATACTTCAGTTTGTCATATTTTAGCTCTGATGGGATATTTTAACTCTGATACAAGCACAATTTCAGCTATGATATTTTCTATACTCTCTTTTTGTATACATGCTAATTGAAAGGGGGAGGTTATTTTTTTTATGATTGACAAAAAGGGGGAAAGAAAAAGTAATGTTAAAAAGTAATGTTAAAAAGTAATTGTTATGAAGAAAAAGAGTGATAATGGATGTTTAATTATTTTTGAGAATTTGAGAACATGTATCTTGTTTAAAAGAAAAAGATGCATTATATTGATTTGAAGTTTACCTTAATAAGAAGTATCTAATTAAGGGGGAGATTGTTTCCTATTAATTAGAAAACTCATGGTTTGAACTATGTTGTCTCTTTTTCTGAAGGTTTTGTCATCATCAAAAAGGGGGAGATTGTTGGCTCCACCCAGTGATTTTGATGAATAACAAAACATTGAGTACATATTATATTCTAATGTGAATTTCAAGTTGTGAGTTTTCAGGAAGAAAGCATCTCAAAATTCCAAATATTTATGGTATATGGCATGCAATGGCACGTAGCAAATCTCACACATCCGGGCAGCCTCTTCATTAAAAAAGGGCTTACAATTTTTTAATTATTATGTGTTTATACTTTCATGAACATCATTTTTGATTTCAAGGCTTTTACTCTTGATTCTAGATGTTTTCAGTCTCAAGTGTCGACACCTAGACAGTCAAGTGTCGACACTTCAGCATTTGGCATGGACAAAAATCCTTGGCACGCCAAGTGTCGACACCTAGAATTCAAGTGTCGACACCAAGTGTCGACACTTAGGTTTCAAGTGTCGACTCAAGGCCTGAGAATTTTGAAAATACAGAACTTGTTGGTTCGATGATTTTTGTGTCAAGTGTCGACACCTGTGCATCAAGTGTCGACACCTGTGCATCAAGTGTCGACACTTGAATGATCAAGTGTCGACTCCCAGAATTTAAGTGTCGACACCTGACAGCCAAGTGTCGACACCTGACAGCCAAGTGTCGACACTTGCAGCCTGACAGCTCTAACGGATCTATTTTTCTGGCTTGCAGAAATGGGTTTTCAAGCTCCAAACGGCTATTTCCAATGCTCCAATGGTCACAAACCATTTTTAGAAGGTTTTTGGTGTATTTAATCTCCACCAACCTCATTTTAAAGTAAGAGAAGTGAAGGGAAGCAAAGAAAAAAGAAGAGAGAAGTTTATTCAAGAGCATTCAAGTCTACTCAAAAGCCAAAAAGCCTTTATTCTCTCCAAACTTCAAATCAAAAGCCTCTTCCAGTTTGATTCCACTGAAAAAGCCTACTTACTCAACTCTACTACATTCCAAAAGGAGGCAACTTGAAGAAGAGTGAAGTCAAAGCATTCCTGGGGCTTCAAAGATTCCAATCCACTCTTGAAGAGAGTTTGTTGTAGCATTTAAATTTTATATATGATTTGTTGTACTTTAACCTTGCTTTCAAGGGTGTCTTGAAAGAAGGTTATTGTGGTTTATTGGTGAGCCAAAGTGTTAAAACCAACTAGGGTTAACTTGTGAGCCCGAAGACAAAACAAGTAGTTAGGTTTGTTGGTGAGCCTAAGTGATAAAACCAACTTAGGTTTTTGACTTGTGAGCCTTGTAAAAACAAGTCAACTGTAATCTGGTGTGGATTATAGTAAAATTCTCAAGGGTGGCTTGGGGAGTGGATGTAGGTGCTAGGTTTGCACCGAACCACTATATATCTTGTATTTGTGTGTGATTGCTTTTTTCTTTTTGCATTCTTTAATTAAGTGCTATTTTCTTGCATCTAATTAATTGTTACTCACAAGCACCACTAGACCTTTTGTTTTATTGTGTGAAATTTCTAAAAGACCCAATTCACCCCCCCTCTTTGGCTGCATTTCTGGGCAACATTAATAAAATCCATAATTCTTCTACAAACCACTTCCGAAAGTTCGACTCCGGTTGGCAGAGGCTCTAGGGCAGCCCACTTCCAAAAGTTCGACTCCGGTCAGCAGAGGCTCTAGGGCAACCCACTTCCAAAAGTCTGACTCCGGTCGGTAGAGGCTCTAGGGTAGCCCACTTCCAAAAGTCTGACTCCGGTCGGCAGAGGATCTAGGGTAGCCCACTTCCAAAAGTCCAACTCTGGTCGACAGAGGCTCTAGGGCAGCCCACTTTCAAAAGTCCGACTCCGGTCGGCAGAGGCTCTAGAGCAGCCTACTTTCGAAAGTCTGACTCTGGTCGGTAGAGGCTCTAGGGCAGCCAACTTTCGAAAGTCTGACTCCGATTGGTAGAGGCTCTAGGGCAGCCCACTTCCGAAAGTCTGACTCCGGTCGGCTGAGGTTCTAGGGTAGCCCACTTCCGAAAGTCCGACTCTGGTTGGCAGAGGCTCTAGGGCAGCCCACTTTCGAAAGTCCGACTCCGGCCGACAGAGGCTCTAGGGCAGCCCACTTCCGAAAGTTCGACTCCGAGCGATAGAGGCTATAGAGCAGCCCACTTCTGAAAGTCTAACTCCGGTCGGTAGAGGCTTTAGGGAAGTCAACTTTCGAAAGTCCGACTCTGATCGGTAGAGGTTCTAGGGTAGCCCAGTCCGGAAAGCCGACATACCAACACTTAGATTGAAATTCCTAAGCTCGTTGCTCCAGCCTGAGCTACAGTCCGACCACTGCCTTAACTACTTCAAGGTCCGGACATGCCGATGGACCAACACTTAAGTTAAAACTCCTAAGCTCATTGCTCCAGCCTGAGCTACAGTCTGACCACTGCCTTAACTACTTCTGGGTCCGGACAAGCTGATGGACCAATCTTAGGTTAAAATTCCTAAGCTCGTTGCTACGGCCTGAGCTACAGTCCGACCGCTGCCTTAACTACTTCTGGGTCTGGACAAGCCGACGGACCAACACTTAGGTTAAAATTTCTAAGCTCATTTCTCTAGCCTGAGCTACAGTCCGACTGCTGCCTCAACTACTTCTGGGTCTGGACAAGCCGACGGACCAACACTTAGGTTAAAATTCCTAAGCTCGTTGCTCTAGCCTGAGCTACAGTCTGACTGATGCCTCAACTACTTTTGGGTCCGGATAAGCCGATGGACCAACACTTAGGTTAAAATTTCTAAGCTCGTTGCTCTGGCCTGAGCTATAGTCCGATCGCTGCCTCAACTACTTCTGGGTCTGGACAAGCCGACGGACCAACACTTAGGTTAAAATTTTTAAGCTCGTTACTCTGGCCTGAGCTACAGTCCAACTGCTACCTCAACTAGTTCTGGGTTCGGACAAGCCAACGGACCAACACTTAGGTTGAAATTCCTAATCTCGTTGCTCCAGCCTGAGCTACAGTCTGACCGCTGCCTCAACTGCTTCTAGGTTTGGACAAGCTGACAAACCTACACTTAGAGCAGAAATCCTAAGGGAACCTAGTTCGATATGAGCCACTACTCGATGCTCACCCTGGAGGTCCGACTGTCCGCTTAGATTGGTTGACTAGTCCACACTTAGTGAAATTTCAAAGAAAAGTGAGTTTGGTTACTCTAAGTCCGTCGGCAACAAAGATATGAAAATAAGGCATTATGAAAAAGGTTCTTCCTTAGTTCCAAAAGTTTCTTTACAAAATTGAAGGTCAGACCTTTACAAACGACTAGGTCTAACCCTCAACAAGTATACTGACAACGGCCGCTTCGGCCCCCTCAGTAGCTACAATCACTTCGGCCCCCTTGGCACCTTTGGCTACCTCTACTTCAGCTCCAGCCTGGACATTCGATCCGGCCACTTCTACGATGGCCTCCACTGGAGCATCGGTCGCTCGAGTACTCAGATCCGCCGCCTCCAAGTCCTCCTCTTCTACCGGCTTCGATGACTAAAGAAATAATAGATCGAGGTCTAAGAAGGCTGCACTGACCTTCCCCAGACATTCGTCATACCCGTAGTCGAAGCCGACAGTCCCGGCTTCGTTCATTTCCTCGGTGAAGTCCTCTGGGGCTTTATAATTTGCAACAGCTTTCTCACCGGCTATCTTCAGTAACTCCTGGGCCATCTTCAACAGGCCCTTATACCTCTCCGCCACCGCTTGGTGGCCTTGTGAGTGAGTCTCGCTCTCGGTCAAGCACCCCTCCTCGATGGCCAGCCGTCGAGTCAGAGCCTTGATCTTCTTCTTCTTATTCTTTAAACTTGCCTCCCAGTCCTTCTTCCAGGCTAGCAACACTTTAAGCTGCTTCTTCTAGGCCTTCGACTCAGCCCGTAGGGTGGACACCTCTTCTGCTACAGCCCTTAAGCCGAGTACCTCCTCTCTGGAGGCCATCAGCACCACCCAAGCCTTGTCCCTCGCCACCTCTACCGCTTCGGCCCTCTTGGTCAAGTGCTCTTTCAGATAGAGCAGCTCGACCAGGCCAACATCCATCAGCAAGGTATCTTTGACAAGCTACTGATAGACGCACACAGTTAGAAATTTGCAACCGGTGAATTCGGAGTAGAGAAATGAAATGTATTACTTACCCCTAGAAGATGGTGGAGGGAACTCCTAGAGGCCTCATTCACCAACCGCCCGTCATCATCGGGGGTGGCCCTCTGAAGCAGCTCTTTGGCCTTCTCAGCATTGCACCACTTCTGGCACTCCTCCTTGCCGCCAGGATCGTCGGCCCCCTCACCAACGGTCGACGGCCCCTCCTTTGCATGGTGCGGGCACTAGACTCAGAAGAAGACTTCAGAGCTCCATCTGGATCTCTGATTAACCTTGCCCGAAGAATTAGGTTTTTTTTTGGCTTGAAATAAGGGTTGACTGGATCAACTCAACTTTAGCTTGAGTCTATATTACCTGCATTTTATTTTGTTGAGTCATGTTGACTCAGTAGTGGACTAGGGCTTCAACCTGGGGTGTTACATTTTCTCCCAAGGCCAAGCAAGTGGGCGCCACACTCCCAGCCACACTCCCAGCCATACGCCTGAGTCCAGGGGGTGCCACATCTACATCCAGCAGCCTTTGGTCCCCACACCACAGATAGCAGCTCCCTTCTTTCATGCGCCAATTATGGAGAAATCCACCAGGGGTCTACAAATCAAGGGGGCGGCCCAAGACTTCCCAAAAGAACCAAATTATGAAAGGGAAGAAATTCTCTTGGAGAGAAATTCTAGGAGGCGCCCATTACCTGCCAGAAATACTCAAAACAAAGTTAGAAGGAGCCATAACTTGGGGAGAAAGAAAAAGAGGTATCCAAAAAGGGTTGAGCCATGAAAGGAAGAAGATTTCTCTTGAAAAGCAAGGTTAGGAGGTGCCCTAATCTTTCCAACTAAAGCCAGATATAAAAGGCAACAAATTTTCTCTTGGAGGGCAAGGTTAAGAGGCGCCCAAACACTTCCAGATAAGGCCAAGCATAGAAGGAAAAAAATATTTTCTTGGAGGTCAAGACAAGGAGGCGCCACCCACTTTCCTTTTTGAAGCTTCAATCAACTTTGGAATTAATTGGCCGGCCATATGAGTAGGGATAGATATCCTAATTTGAAGATCCCCTCCTTTAGTCCCACATGGGAAGATGTAAAACCCTACTCTCTTGTAATGGCCTATAAATTAAACCCCCATGTAAGTTTGAAAAGAATCAAATGAATGAAACCAAATTTTTTTGTGAGCAAACTTTGTGTTTTCTCTCTTCCGCACTTGCATCCAGGTGTTGAGCTCCATGAGGGAGTAAATCCGGATTCCCCAGGAACCTTGAGGAGGTGTGAGATCTCCAAAACCCAAACCCTAGGTTAGCCACTCCACTCCCAAACCCTAGCCGCCCATCACCCTTCTCTTTCCACTAAGCCCTAGCATATTCCACCTCCCACGGCCTCTCTCCCCAAGTCCAGGCTGACCACCAGCATCCAGCTACAGTCCGGGTACTTCAGATCCAAAGCTCTTTCCAGTGGGAGTTGAATCAGCCTTCAAGAGAATCCGGATCTCAGCGACATCAACCTTCAAGTTCTTCGAACTGGTAAATCCTTCCCTGAGTCTCTGAATCCCTCACTTGTTTTTCTTCTTCCCAGATCTTGAGTCCAGGAGAAGCCGACCAAACCACAAGACCAGTATTGGAGGATCCATTGCGAAGATAGCCGAATCCGAGGATCCAACAATCTGCTCGAGAGAGCTCTTCCACCCAAATTCTGAGAAGATCACTGTTTGGTTGGTAAACCATCTCTCCTCTCTATTTTTGTTCTGTTGAAAGTTCAGAGCGAAACCCTAGGTCTGGGAGTTTCTCAACCCCCAGCGATCCATTACTTCTGAACTACTCTGATAATTTAGTTTCTTATAAATTGTGCTTTCAATCCTTACCTAATTTCCTTCAACTTAGTTTAGCTTTACTTTGAGTCAAAGCCAATTTCTGAAAATATATATATAAAAAAAAAAAGAATTAGTCTTAAGTTCCTTCCGCATCGCATCATTCATCTCTTTTGTTCTGCATCATTTTTGGTATCAGAGCTTTCGTTCTACATCATCTTTGGTATCAGAGCCCTGTCTAGGGTTTCTGTTTTGATTGCTTGCTTGAGTCTCTCTCTTTTTACTTTGTCTGCTCGAAGTAGACTCCCCAGGACGTCCGATCCTAGGAACGAAGCGAGGTGCAAACCTCCTCTTCCCATTCCACGGGGTGTTCCTAGGGCGTGTAGGGGATCCGTTGGGTTACAACTTCGTAGCAGGAATTGTAAACGAGGAAGTACTCTATTTTCAGTCCGTAACTATCCTGTTGCAGGAATTGTTTCTCACTGCAAGTAACTCCGAGTTGTGTGATTTTTATTTTGGTGGAACCATTATAATTGAAGATATTTTACATAATTTTCCTGTGATTTATTGGCTTCCGTGAAATTTCTGAGAGTTAAATTACTGCAACTCTATTTTTTATGTTTCTGCAATTCAATTAATTTTGAGTGATCATCTCTTAATTCATCTTAAGGGCATTTGAGCATCTAAGATAAAGGGAGGAGTTGATAACCTCTCCTTAGCCCAAAACCACCACCCACTCATTCGAACCTAAGCCTTTAATCTTAAAATTAATTAGACCTAATTTGCCCTAGTGGGCTAGGGACATCAACAAGTCGGGTCAAGGCTAGTGTTGAGTCAGTTTGTCTAGTTACTCTGTGTGTGCTTTGTACTCAGTGTCTAGAACGGTGGTTCAGGGATTCCATCCCGAAGGGCTTGTGTGCTGGTCCGCCTACCTGGCCAATCTCTGATTGGTGTCTAGGATTGGCATCTAGGGACCTAACACTCCCCTTACACCTGCTTGGCTGAGTCCCGAGTTACTACAGGCTAGCTTGCCACTCTGATTGGGCATCTAGTTTGGACTCTAGGTCTAGTGAGCCAGTAGTCGCTTTAGTCTAGTCACATTCTGTGTGCTTGCTTGCATCATCATGTCTACCCGGAATGGAGTACCCTACCAACCTAGTCAAACCCAACCAGATTTAGAGGCCATGGTTAGAAATCTTACCGAAAGTATGACCAAATTGAGTCAGGACATGAATGAGGGTTTTTCCCAGTTTAGGGATCGAGTCCAAGTACTTGAGAAACGTAGACATCAAAATTGGACCCCTTATCCAAAATTTAATAGGCCCCAACCTCACCCATGCCAGGAACCTAGGAGGACCTTATACCGTGATCCCGAGCATAACCTTAGGAAGCCTAACCATGATATCTATAGTGTGGATCGTGTCTATGAGAGGTCCTTACAATATTCTAGACCAGTCACTCAACAACCCAAGTCTTCTAGATCAAACCATTTAGATCCACACCCATGCCCAAGTAAGGTCTCTACTAGCTTGAAACCCAGTGTGACCCAGGTTCCTATATCTCAAGAATGTTTGTTTTGTGGAGAAAGAGGCCATAAATCTAGTCAGTGCCCATGCATAGGACTGGCTTGTGCACAGCTAAGTGGTAAGAATCCTAAGGATGACATTAATGAGGGAGAACCCAAGCCTACCAATAAGGAAGAACGGTTAGGTATGACAAGCCTAGAATCAGTTGACCCGATTACCACTGACCCGAAACCCATTGAAGATGGCATCGAGGAAGTATATGATGCTGGCTTGAGTCTAGTTGATGAATATGAGGGGGAAGAACTTGAAGAATGTGACATTGATACTATTGGTTCCTTACCTGAGGAGACCTTGGAAAGCAACCAACTGGTAGGACCTAGTTCAGAAATTCAAGAGATTTGTGAGAACCAGGTTCCTTTAGTCAAATACCCCAAGGAAGAACTCATAGTGTCAGCCCGAGCTATTAGTTCATACCCTCTAATGACAGTCATTCCCCAAGTACCAATTAAAGATCTTTGCACTGAACTGTTTAAGTTTGCCCACCCTATGGTAGATCCTCTCCTTAGGATGACTGAATCAAGCCTCTTACAATTGGACCTTGTCCCATGCCCAGCCACTAAGGTCTCTCCCGTAATCTCTGTTGAACATCCTTTTCTTGAGCGGATTGATTCACATAGTCCTGTAAAAGTCCTCATTATGGCCCCAGACCCCTTCCTTCGCATGACTGAGCTACCCTTCTATAGAGTACACCTTTCCGCACCCATAGGTCAAATTTCAAGTCTTGAGGTCATCATCCATAGGCCCTCCCATGAATCATTCTCTAATCCAGTTCTTGAGAAAGTGGATCATTATTTGCTTAGAGAACAAACCTTAACTGTTGCAATCACATGTCCTAGGCTACTCCCCGAACCATCTCTTGATCCATTCCTGGGAGTAGCAAACTTTTTCTTTCCTAAGGATGACCAGTTGACATTCATAGATCACCATTCAAACCTTCAGGTCACCACCTTTAACCAGTAGGTAATTCGAGACTCCACCTCATATTTCCTCCCTTTCTCTAGGACTTCCAATACTTCTTACACCATCCAAGTATACTTTGTCGAAGTCCTTAGAGTGAACCACGTGTCAGAACCTATTAGGTTTGCCACCTACTTCTGGAAGACCTTATGGCACCTAATAGGCATCCATAATAAGTTTTCATGCTCTGCATGCCATCCTCCGACCCAAGGTCAAACCTAGAGAGCCGTAGTTTGTTAGGTTTAGACCTAGGGTTCCTTTGAATAAAGTCCATTCTTTAGGAATGCATCGTCAGTCGAGTTTAGGACATTAACTCAGATTTTGGTTGAGTGAGAATACCAGGAATTGGGATTTGTATTTACCTAGGACTGAATTTGCATACAATGACTCGGTCAATAGGTCTACGGGTAAGAGTGGTGGGGACACCTGAGGCACCAGAATAAGATAGAGGCTTTTTCAACCCTCTGTAAATTGATCAATAATTTATGAGTCCATCTGTAATAAGGGCTTAGCTCATCTGAGTCCATTTTAGTTGTTATTTGAGTATTTTTAATTGTTATTTCAGTTCTGTACTAGTCAGCTCATGTTGAGCTAGTTCAGTCCAATGCTAGTCAGCTCATGTTGAGCTAATTTTATTTTTTTGAGTCCTATCCAAGCATACTGAAGACTCAAGACTATATCATACAAGTGAAGACCAAGTCCAACTAGATTGAAGACATGGAAGTATAGCACAAGTCCAACCCAGCTTGAAGATTTGAAGACCCTAGGAGGAAAATTCAGAAAACCCAGATTTCTTGCAGATGCCCTCCAGATGCCCAGATTCCCTTCCAGATGCCAAAGTATATACATAGATAAGGGCATCCATGATTCCAGAGGTCCATCTGCATCCTAGCCCAAAGAAATCAAGCCCAGGTGCCAAGCCCAAGCCCCTAAGAAGCAAGATACTAGGGAATATTCCTGCTACGTGGCTACCAGGCCACCCCAGCTTCCAGAGGCCCAAACCCATGCACCCGAGCCCCTTTGGGCCGGCCTTTTGCTGCTCTTGGAAGCCCAACACGCCCCCCTAGGCGTCCTTGGAGTCTTGACCAAGTCAAGAAAATTTTTAGGGATTTTTCTACCTAATATTTCCTTATTTTCTAGCTAGGGTTTGAGAGGGAAAAGGATTCTTATGTAAAGACTTATGTACCCTTACTTGGAGCCCAAGGTTAAGGGTCTATTTAAGGGACCCTAGCCTCTTGTATGAGGAGAATTTTTGATGAATGAAAACCTTGAGTTCTTCTATTGAGTGGTGTGATACCCTGCTGTGTGCATAAAGGGGTTTGTGAGAGTTCTTCTTCTCGGTGTTTGCAATCATCTTCCTGCTGCCAACAAACCCTCCAGATCCCTGGACGCCCACTCCAAAAGAAGCCTTCCCTTGCTATTTTTCCTTTGTTTTCTTGTTCCTTTATGAATTTTCTAACCCCTGACAGGTCATTTGCAGGTCCCTGAGTTCCTACGAATCCAACGACTCCAGCCAGGCCTCAATCGGATCAACGAGCAGAAAGCCGGGTATCCGCGGGTCTTTGGCTCGGTTTTCCAGGCCGCATCCATCGAGGAACGAGAGATCCCTTCGCTGCGATCTTCATAGACATTGTCAGGTACACCCCTCTACCTCCAGTAGTTTTATTGTAGGAGAACTTGCCCTAACCGAGGCTTCTCAGTCCCGGCGGTCATTCTTTGCTACTTTTCTAGGTTCTAATCTGCATGCTGATCTTCAAAAATTCATACAAAATTCTCTACAAATAATTTTGATCTGAAATTTGGGAATTAATCACCTAACTCAATATGTAAAACATACAAAAAGAATGGCATGCATATTTGTCCCCCATCATTTGGTATCAGAGCTTAGATTAGGGCTTGTTTTCTGCAATTTTTCAATCCATATATACTCTGTTATTTTAATTATTTCTCCATGTTAAAAACTACAAAAAATTTGAAATTTATTTTCCTGGATTTATCATAATTCACAGTAATTTTAAAAATTTTTCTAGATTTTATTATGTCCTGTAAATTTTCTGCAAGCTGAAATAGCGCCTGCAAATTTTTGGCTCTATTTTTTTTAGCAAGACAAGTTTGGAAGTTTTAGGGTTTTGTTTAGCATTTTTTGCATATATTTTAATTTTAGTATATTTCCTGAATATTAGGCAATAATTTGTAAGTTTTCTTATATTTAAAAAAATACAAAAAAAAAAAATTACATATTCTCCAAAAATACAAAAAAAAATATATCTAAACCCTAATTTGCATCCTCATCTGCCTGCCATCATTGCATAATTTACTTTTAAGGGCACTCTTGCTATATCAGATGGGGAGAGGATTTGATCACCTCTCCTTAGCCCAAAACCACATCCCTTGCATTCGGTCCGAAGCCTTAACCTAAAATTAATTAGACTTAATTTGCCCTAGTGGGCTAGGGACACCAACTGGTCGGGTCCGGGCTAGTGTTAGATCACTGTGTCAAGTTAACCTGTGTGTGCCTTGTGCTTAGTGTCTAGAACGGTGGTTTAGGGATTCAATCCCGAAGGGCTTGTGTGCTGGTCCGCCTACCTGGCCAATCTCTGATTGGTGTCTAGGATTGGCAATCAGGGACCTAACACTCCCCTTACACCTGCCTGGCTGAGTATAGGGTTACTATAGGCTAGTTTGCCCCCTGATTGAGCATCTAGTTTGGACTCTAGGTCTAGTCAGCTATAGTCGGTCTGATCGAGTCTTGCATGAGCACTAGATCAGGAGTTTCATATCACCCACCTCCTTCACAAATGTCTGAATCCATGGAAAATTTACAATCTCAAATAAAAGCCCTAGCTGATCAAATGGCCCAAATGGCTACCCACATAACTACCCAGATAACTACCCAGATGACCCAGTTAACTCAGTCTCGTATTCAAACTAATGATAGAATTGACCATCTTGCCAATAGGTTTGATCAGTTAAAAGTCCGGGTAGGGACACAAGAAAAAAACCATGGGTCACAGTCTGAGCCAGATCCTGATTCCCCTCAACCTAGGAGGACCCCAAACCCTGATCCATACCTTGAGGCTGAACTTAGGAGAGCCCATCATCCTGACACAATCCCTAAGGTTAGTCCTAGAAGACCCAATCAGGATTTTGTAGACCAGGAAGATAGATCCTATTTACCCACATCCTCTAAGCCTAGTATATCCACAACCTATAGATCTTATGACTCCAAATCCTATGAACCTAGAACCTATGAATCCAGAACCTATGAACCTAGATCCTATGACTCTAGATCCCATGATCATAAATCCTATGCACCCACACCCTATAAGCCTAGTAGACCCAACACCCAATATTCTGACCCATATAGGGAGTCCAACCCTAGGAGAACCCAATATTCTGACCCATATAGGGAGTCCAACCCTAGGAGAACCCAGTATTCTGACCCATATAGGGAGTCCAACCCTAGGAGGACCCAATATCCTGACCCATATAGGGAGCCCAACCTCAGGAGGACCCCATACCATGATCCATCCTTAGAACCTGATCATAGAGCTGACCTAAAATGCTATGACCCCAGATCCTATAATCCCATGACCCATAGATCTGCACCCTTGTCCTATGAGCCTAGAGAACCCATAACCCCTAAGTATCAACCTAGTACTAGTCATGCTTCCCCTAGTCAACTTGAACCCCATAGGATTAGTATCCCTAAATACGAACCCAGTAGTGAGCCACTACCCCTTATACAACCTGAACCTACTAGTAGTACCCATAATCAGAGACCAGAACCTAACCAATTTCCTGCTAGCCGACCTTCTCCAACCATTCCTGAGATTCACAAGGCTTACATTAACACGGAAGTGTATGAAGCTGATGTGAGCCTAGTGGATGAGTATGAGGGAGAAGAGGAGACACCTTTAGTAGACCTAGAATTAGCTGACCCAGTAGATGCCCAGGTAGAAACCAACCCAAAGCTAGTTGACCTTGACCATATCCAACCTAAAGCTATAATGGAAGAACAAATAGAGGAAGAGAACCTAGGTACTGCTACTAGAGCCCTACCTGAGGAAACCATAGAGGAGAGCCAAATTATAGAGTCTAGTCCTAAAATACAAGAACCAGAAGAATTTATTAAGGACCTGATCTCTTTGAATCAGTACCCTCAGGATGAGTCTCCTCCTATAGTTCCCATTAAGGACCTCTTTCCTGAGATTAATAACCCATCCTTCCATTATACAAACCCCGTAGATATATCGCAACCCCATAAGGTTAACCTCATTAGTCTAGGATTAGTCCCTGACATGCCTTCTTTGATTCTACTTTATCCAACTAACCCAGAACCTTTTTCTCCACCCTACCAGAGTAATTCTGAACCCACTTCCAATTTTCTACCCTTTCCTGAGTTTTCTCATGTGTCTAGAACTATTAGGTTACATTTTGTTGAGGATACTAGGTTGCAAGGATCCATAGAGCCCATCCCATTTGCTACCTACTTTTGGCAGACCCTCTGGCACTTATTAGGAGTTACTAGCAAATTTTCTTCTGCATGTCATCCATCAACCATGACTCATGCCCCCATGCCCAAGTGGTAGTTAAGACCTAATAAACCTCTTTAGTCGAGTCTGTTAGGTGTAGGTTTGAGTCCTTTGCATCATCTTGTTAGGAGTCTGCATGTGCCTAGCATGTTCACCACCCGCACTAATATTAAAACAACTGGCTAATTCCCGAAGATGGATCAAAAAAATTTGATGTAGTGGATTTTATCTTGGTTAGGCTTAGGCCTAAAAGAAGCTTCATGCTCGTAGAGCCAGACCTTTTAAAGTGATAGAGAAGGTTGGATCAAATGCCTAGGTGTTAGACTTGCCTTCGGATTTGGGCATTAGTTCTACCTTCAATATTACAGACCTGGTTGAGTATAGGAAATCGGCAGTGCTACCTAGTGAGGCCTTTGGACCTATTCCTTTTCATTGTGAGTGACCCTAACCAAGAGTGTCCACAAATAAATTTGGCCTGAGAGAGGAGAACGGATCGAGCGTATCCTGGACAATCAAGCCATCATGACCCAGGGCCATGACTATCAACGCTTCCTGGTCCGATGGCAAGGCCGGCCAGAGCCGAACAATTTATGGATTTCTCGAGAGGACTTGCAACGCCTCAACCCAGACCTTCTCGAGAGATATGTGAGCCAGTCTAACCTTCACTCAACAGGGTCGAGTTCCTCCCACCCCGGGAGAATTGGTGGGGACACCTGAGGCACCAGAATAAGACAGAGGCTTTTTCAACCCTCTGTAAATTGATCAATAATTTATGAGTCCATCTGTAATAAGGGCTTAGCTCATCTGAGTCCATTTTAGTTGTTATTTGAGTATTTTTAGTTGTTATTTCAGTTCTGTACTAGTCAGCTCATGTTGAGCTAGTTCAGTCCAATGCTAGTCAGCTCATGTTGAGCTAATTTTATTTTTTTGAGTCCTGTCCAAGCATACTGAAGACTCAAGACTATATCATACAAGTGAAGACCAAGTCCAACTAGATTGAAGACATGGAAGTATAGCACAAGTCCAACCCAGCTTGAAGATTTGAAGACCCCAGGAGGAAAATTCAGAAAACCCTGATTTCTTGCAGATGCCCTCCAGATGCCCAGATTCCCTTCCAGATGCCAAAGTATATTCATAGATATGGCATCTATGATTCCAGAGGTCCATCTGCATCCTAGCCCAAAGAAATCAAGCCCAGGTGCCAAGCCCAAGCCCCTAAGAAGCAAGATACCAGGGAATATTCCTGTTACCTGGCTACCAGGCCACCCCAGCTTCCAGAGGCCCAAACCCATGCACCCGAGCCCCTTTGGGCCAGCCTTTTGCTGCTCCTAGAAGCTCAACACGCCCCCCTAGGCATCCTTGGAGTCTTGACCAAGTCAAGAAAATTTTTAGGGATTTTTCTACCTAATATTTCCTTATTTTCTAGCTAGGGTTTGAGAGGGAAAAGGATTCTTATGTAAAGACTTATGTACCCTTACTTGGAGCCCAAGGTTAAGGGTCTATTTAAGGGACCCTAGCCTCTTGTATGAGGAGAATTTTTGATGAATGAAAACCTTGAGTTCTTCTATTGAGTGGTGTGATACCCTGCTATGTGCATAAAGGGGTTTGTGAGAGTTATTCTTCCCGGTGTTTGCAATCATCTTCCTGCTGCCAACAAACCCTCTAGATCCCTGGACGTCCACTCCAAAAGAAGCCTTCCCTTACTATTTTTCTTTTGTTTTCTTGTTCCTTTATGAATTTTCTAACCCCTGACAGGTCGTTTGCAGGTCCCTGAGTTCCTACGAATCCAACGACTCCAGCCAGGCCTCAATCGGATCAACGAGCAGAAAGCCGGGTATCCGCGGGTCTTTGGCTCGGTTTTCCAGGCCGCATCCATCGAGGAACGAGAGATCCCTTCGCTGCGATCTTCATAGACGTTGTCAGGTACACCCCTCTACCTCCAGTAGTTTTATTGTATGAGAACTTGCCCTAACCGAGGCTTCTCAGCCCCGGCGGTCATTCTTTGCTACTTTTCTAGGTTCTAATCTGCATGCTGATCTTCAAAAATTCATACAAAATTCCCTACAAATAATTTTGATCTGAAATTTGGGAATTAATCACCTAACTCAACATGTAAAACATACAAAAAGAATGGCATGCATATTTGTCCCCCATCAAAGAGTCCATTTGAAATTGTGCATGGGTACAAACCTCACACACCTCTTGACTTAGCTCCTTTACCAGTCCACACACGAGTCTCCGAGTCTGCCAAAGTTTTTGCACAGCATATAAAAGACTTGCATAAAGAAATTCATGCCAAAATAAACTTAAGTAATGAAACTTATAAGAAGTTGGCTGATTCTCAAAGGCAAGTCAAAACTTTTGATGAGGGAGACTATGTAATGATTAGGTTAAGGCCTGAACGGTTTCCTCCAGGAACCGTTAGAAAGTTACATGCAAGAGGAGCTGGACCATTTAGAGTGGTGAAGAGAGTAGGATCCAATGCCTATGTGCTCGAGTTACCTCCAGAACTAGGCATTAGCTCCACTTTCAACATTTCAGACCTAGTAGAGTATAGAGAGCCAGCTGTGATTCCCAGTGAGCCTTTTGAGCCTAATCCTGCTCTTGAGAATGAACCCAACCCTGTGTGTCCACCAACAAACTGGCCTGTAAGGAAAGAGTAGATTGAAAAGATCCTGGATGATCAGGTTATCTCTACTCGTAATCGAGGATACCAAAGATACCTGGTCCGCTGGCTAGGAAGGCCAAATTCTGATGACTCTTGGATCTCCCGAGAAGAATTACAAGAGTTGGACCCAGACCTCTTGGAGAGATACCAGAGCCAACTTGATCCATACTCGACAGGGTCGAGTTCCTCCCACCCTGGGAGAATTGGTGCGGGCACCAGACTCAGAAGAAGACTTCAGAGCTCCATCTGGATCTCTGATTAACCTTGCCCGAAGAATTAGGTTTTTTTTGGCTTGTAATAAGGGTTGACTGGATCAACTCAACTTTAGCTTGAGTCTATATTACCTGCATTTTAATTTGTTGAGTCATGTTGACTCAGTAGTGGACTAGGGCTTCAACCTGGGGTGTTACATTTTCTCCCAAGGCCAAGCTAGTGGGTGCCACACTCCCAGAAATACTCCCAGCCATACGCCTGAGTCCAGGGGGTGCCACATCTACATCCAGCAGCCTTTGGTCCCCACACCACAGATAGCAGCTCCCTTCTTTCATGCGCCAATTGAGGAGAAATCCACCAGGGGTCCACAAATCAAGGGGGCGGCCCAAGACTTCCCAAAAGAACCAAACTATGAAAGGGAAGAAATTCTCGTGGAGAGAAATTCAAGGAGGTGCCAATTACCTGCCAGAAATACTCAAAACAAAGTTAGAAGGAGCCATAACTTGGGGAGAAAGAAAAGGAGGTATCCAAAAAGGGTTGAGCCAAGAAAGGAAGAAGATTTCTCTTGAAAAGCAAGGTTAGGAGGCGCCCTAATCTTTCCAACTAAAGCCAGATATAAAAGGCGCCCAAACACTTCTAGATAAGGCCAAGCATAGAAGGAAAAAAATATTTTCTTGGAGGTCAAGACAAGGAGGCGCCACCCACTTTCCTTTTTGAAGCTTCAATCAACTTTGGAATTAATTGGCCGGCCATATGAGTAGGGATTGATATCCTAATTTGAAGATCCCCTCCTTTTGTCCCACATGGGAAGATGTAAAACCCTACTCTCTTGTAATGGCCTATAAATTAAACCCCCATGTAAGTTTGAAAAGAATCAGATGAATGAAACCAAATTTTTTTGTGAGCAAACTTTGTGTTTTCTCTCTTCCGCACTTGCATCCAGGTGTTGAGCTCCGTGAGGGAGTAAATCCAGGTTCCCCAGGAACCTTGAGGAGGTGTGAGATCTCCAAAACCAAAACCCTAGGTTAGCCACTCCACTCCTAAACCCTAGCCGCCCATCACCCTTCTCTTTCCACTAAGCCCTAGCATATTCCACCTCCCACGGCCTCTCTCCCTAAGTCCAGGCCGACCACCAGCATCCAGCTACAGTCCGGGTACTTCAGATCCAAAGCTCTTTCCAGTGGGAGTTGAATCAGCCTTCAAGAGAATCCGGATCTCAGCGACATCAACCTTCAAGTTCTTCGAACTGGTAAATCCTTCCCTGAGTCTCTGAATCCCTCACTTGTTTTTCTTCTTCCCAGATCTTGAGTCCAGGAGAAGCCGACCAAACCACAAGACCAGTATTGGAGGATCCATTGCGAAGATAGCCGAATCCGAGGATCCAACAATCTGCTCGAGAGAGCTCTTCCACCCAAATTCTGAGAAGATCACTGTCTGGTTGGTAAACTATCTCTCCTCTCTATTTCTGTTCTGTTGAAAGTTCAGAGCGAAACTCTAGGTCTGGGAGTTTCTCAACCCCCAGCGATCCGTTACTTCTGAACTACTCTGATAATTTAGTTTCTTCTAAATTGTGCTTTCAATCCTTACCTAGTTTTCTTCAACTTAGTTTAGCTTTACTTTGAGTCAAAGCCAATTTCTGAAAATATATATAAAAAAAAAAAAAGAATTAGTCTTAAGTTCCTTCCGCATCGCATCATTCATCTCTTTTGTTCTGCATCATTGCATGACTTCCCCTAACCATCGGGGAAGCCACTTCGGTCGGCTCCAACGGTGGAGACGGAAGATCTGCATCCACCTCGGACAATACCGGGAGCCTCTCCTTTGCCCAAGCGATTGACTGCCCGATCGAAGAGGACCTCTCGGATGCCAAAACCCTTTAGCGTTCGGCCAGTGGTACATCGTCCCCTGACTCGATCGATACCACTGTAGTGAACGGTTCTACCATCCATTGTTTCTTTGGCCTCTCGGGCACTGGCTTTGCTGCTCGCTTCTTCGGCTCCCATAGGGTTAGTTCTGTGATGTGGACGGCCCTCCACTGTGCTGATCGTGCTGAAAGGGTCGCCCGATCCAGCTTCATCTTGCCACCTGTCAACAAACAAAGTTGAAGTAAGGTATAGTTGCAAAGCCGACAATGAATAGAGTAATGGGCTTCTCTCTATGGCTCTTGTCCTACCCAACATCGGGTGCCGGCTGAGTCCGGCCTAATGAAGACTCCCTTCGTGGAGCATGAAGCCGACGAACCTCGAGTCCTCGTCATCCAGTTTATGGAAGTCGGCCTCATCGATCCTCGAGACCTTCCTCCCATTCAAAGTGTTCGGCCTTAGCTCTCTCCATGCCGCCTCGAAGCCCCATGGCTCTAAATTATCTACAAAAAAGTATCGGGACTTCCATCAGTGAATGGCGGACGGAAGTCCCCCTAGTATCTTCCGATCAGGGCATGGGTTGAACATCCACCACTCCTGACTCCGGAAGTCCTGCTTCAACAAGAAAAAGTTTGAAAACAAGGACACCCTTGGCTCGATATTGGCCTCCCGACATAGAACCACGAAGCCACAGAGAACCTGAATGCTATTCAGGGTCAGCTGGGAAGGAGTAATTCTATACATGTTGAAGACCTGGATAAAGAAACTGTGGATTAGGAAACGAAAGCCGACCTTCAGGTGGTCTTCATATAGAGGGAGGGCTCCTAGGTTTAAAGGTCCGTTCACTCTACCCTCGAGACTGGGGACGGTCAGATATAGGGTGGAGGGAATGCTATACACGGTCCTAAGATTTTCGACCCTCTCTCGGGTCATGGTTGAAGAGATGTCGAAAGGGCCGGGCTCCCTAAGTCCATGAGCTGAACTCTGACTCCCAGAAGCCATTCTAAAGGGAGATGCAAAAAATGAAGAAGACGGAGGAAGGTGGAGACGGAACTAACCTGGTTCCCTGGTTCTCTAAGAGGGGCTAAAGCAATAGAAGGAGGGAGGAGGCTGCCTTCTCTTCGAGCGCAAGCACGGTGAAAAACTCCTTCTGGGCGTTGCTATCCCCATTTTACAGGTGCCCAAGAGTAGCTTCCTAATGTCTCCCTACATGTGCCACGATCCGATGGCTGGCACCTCGGTTTTCGAGTTGGATGAGAATCCGAGGGGATGCGCTGGATTGTATCTGGTTGTGATCCGCGTGACAGTCAAAGCAATGGCGGATGGATCGCTATAGGAAGTGAACCAATCGCTTTGATGAAGCCATGTTTACCACATCACGTTAGGAGTTTAAACGGGCAGCTGCTACGCACCATACCAGCAATAACTGCTCCCCCTATCTTCACCAACTAGATGCTGACACCTGTCCAGGAGCAAAAATCGAAGCAGAAGGTGGCTGGTCACAGCATGTCGAATCGGATTCATCATCACCTGAATGACTGATGCATTTATTGCCATTTAATGCCCTCGCCCTTCGAGCCTATGGACTCACTCAAAGCACAAGGGCAAGGGAGACAACTGTTGTACCTTGATGGCTCACCCTCAGCCAGAACTGGCCCATTCTTGCGGTCCGACCAGGCCACTCCTTCAAGGCTCCGACTGCTACTCCTTCAGAGGTCCGGCCTATCGCTCTCCTTCAAAGGTCCGACCCACCGAAGCAGAGGTCTGAACAACCCTCTCCTGCTGGGGTCCGGCCCGTCACTCTCCTTTAGAGGTCTGACCCACCAAAGCAGAGATCCGAATGACCCTCTCCTGCTGGGGTCCGGCCCATCACTCTCCTTCAGAGGTCTGACCCACTGGAGCAGAGGTCTGAACGACCCTCTCCTGCTGGGGTCCGGCTTGTCGCTCTACTTCGGAGGTTTGGCCTTTGGTCCGGCTGACCAGCTTTCCCTCGATCGATGTCTGATAAACATGCCTTAGCATCCAGGAAATTTCAGAAGCACCTTTCTATTACTGCGGGATCCTGCCATCCCAACAGCCCTGCTCCACTACTTCTATGATGTCATGGTATCTGCATGCCATGTGGCCACTCTCTAGATTCTCCTAGGAGCAGATCGGTCTTTCTCACCCTCTCTCCTAATGGATTTTGGACTGTTCCACACCTACATAAGGTATTTGGGGGACCCCGTTTGAAGGTAGAAGCGCTCTTCCCTCTCCATATGCTATTCTTTCATTGATTCCTCCATTCTGTTGCCTTCAACCTCCTGCTAACTTAGGCATCGGAGGGTCCCCCGCTGGAGCACCACCGGCGCCCTTGGAGACTTTGTTGCAGGTTCACCCAGGAGAGGAGCGCTCTAGCACATCTAGCCGACCCCGGTCCAGGAGTTGACACCGCAACAGGAAGGTAAAGGCTTCTTTACCATATGGTATGGTCTTAACTCTATTGTTTCAAGCCTCCAGAGTTAGCTTGGAAGGGGAAGATGGTAAACCCCTCCATCACACTGATACCTACACTGCTAAATCACTCCTTAGAATGGGCTATATCTGTAGTGAAGGAGGATGGAAGAAAAAGAGCACTGAAGAAAGGGTAATTGCAGCTTCCAGTAGTGGCAGCAGCAGTTCTGAAGATGACAGTGAAGAAATTCCCAGGGAGATCTCCATTGCAGCACCATCAGCACCAAAAGAGACCATTGCCACTTTAGAGCAAATATTTGATATACCTATTGCTGAGTTTGGCACCTCTAATGAGCCTGCTTCTGAGCCAGTTGTACCTGATTTTACTGCTATGGAGACTGAGCACATTGATCTACCAGCATCTCCATATTTACCAGATTCCACATATGCTCCTCCTGCATCTTCAATTGATACTTCAGTGATCCAGGATTTTATGGCTTAGCAGATGAAGACTTTGACTAACACATTTACTTGTTCTCTAATTAGCATGTTTGGCGACTTTCGCTAGTCAGTGGATGCCAGGCTAGACCAGTTTGGTGGTGAGATCAAAGATCTACATAGCAGGATTGACACACTTGAGACCTCTAGATCTATATCATAGCCTGATCTACAGCCCACTCTTGATATGGTATCATCTGGTTCTGAATCAATTAAAAACACTATCAGTCATACTTTAGAAGCATTCAGAATAGAATTGAATAACATAAAATTCAAAATGAATTCATTGGAAGAAGGAAAAAAGATGGAAGAAGACTATACTAAAGGTATTGGAATCTTAAGAGTAGAGTTTGGAAGGTTAAGAGGGTTTGCTGAAGCCTTTGCCAATGTACAAGCGGCTGAGTTAGTTGCCTTAAATGCTGAGGTGAAGAAGACTAGTGAGGAGATGGAACAGGTTCAATTCTACTTGAACAGCTGAGGACAACAGTCATTGCATCTTTTCCCTCTCCACAGCGTAGACCTGCTCCCATTCCTACTCCTAGGCCACAGTCCACTCCCTTTGCTAGTCAGTCTGTACATCCCAGATAGCCAGTTCCTCACCATAGGCCTCAGGGTTCACATCCCACTCCCACACCTTCTGATGTACTTGATGCGATCCTATAGCTTCCATGCCTCCTAGCATTCAGATACCTTGCTATTCCACTAGCACTAGATTAGACTTAGACAGTGATTAATTGTACTTCCTTTAATGTTTTGTAACTTGTATTGGACATTTTGAATGAAATGAAAGTTATTTTGATATCTGCTAGCACTGTCTTGAAATGATTTGAGCTTATGCAATGTTTACAATACTAATATGATGAGTTTTAATTAGAATATCAAAATGAAATTGAGAAAGTGAAATTATCTCAAATAAATATTAAAAACGTTATCATTCTATTTCAAAAATTGAGCTTTAATTCAATACCTTTTTGATTTTTTGACAAAAAGGGGGAGAACTTTGAGCTGACATGAAAATCTTGAGTTGACAGGAGAACTTTAAGCTTACTTGAAAATTATCTATAACTAGTATCAAGCATTGAAGTATATACAAAAAGGGGGAGAATGTTCATAAGTGTATAAAAAGAATGAAAAAGGGGGAGAGTATAAATGATTGTGTTTAAATGAGCTTAAATGTTTCATAATTTAAGAACCTATAGAAAGGGGGAGAAATTTATTGAAAACAAATGGCTTTAGCTTAAAACCTACATTTTGCTCTGATTGCTCTAAATTTTAGCTCTAGAATTAGCTCTAATTCTTTCAATTTTGAGCTCTAATACTTCATGTTTGTGCTATTTCTGATACTTTGAAGCATACAAATTTTAATACTCTGATACACATAAAAGCACTAACATTGATACTGTATAATTTCTACATAAGAGCTCTGATACTTATTTGGAAATATAATTAGCTATGATACATGTCCATACTTACTCTCAAATACAATCATACATGTAACTGTAAAGAATTTTTCATGCTCAGTGTTTTGTCATCATCAAAAAGGGGAAGATTGTTGACCCCATAAGTGATTTGATGATAACCAAATATTGGTGCATGCATTTATTTTACTAACAACTCTTCAAGTGGTTTACATGTTTTTGTAGGATGAATTCATTGCTCAAATTTCAACTCCTACATTTTTATTTCTTGTTTTGAGTTGTGTTGTAATTGAATATTGTAAAGAACCCAAAGAAAAAAGTTAAGAAAGATCATAAAATTGGGTTACTTCTAAATGTATTTCAAGCTTTTAATTTCCTAGAAATATGTTGAGTGTGAAGACATCTTGAAGCTCAAAGACATGCTGGATGAATTCTGGAGAAAGAATGAAAAAATCAATAAAACATTTATCCGAGCTGACTCGAAGAGAAGAGAGCTGACTCTGGCACATGGCACGCATGAAGATTCTGGCATGCAGATATCCGAGCCGACTCTAAGGGACCCGAGCTGACTCATCCAGAGTACCATTTCGTGAATCAGACAGGCAAGCTGACCCAAAGGGAGTCCGAGCTGACACTATCATAAAGTCAAACATCCGAGCTGACTCTTCAGAAGATTGAGCTGACTCCTCCAAAGCCCAGAAAATGCATTCTGAGAACCACAGCCAACCGAGTCGACTAGAATGGAAGTTAGCCAACTCGTCCAGACTAACATTCTGAAGGCCTGAGGATCAGAGTCGACTAGAATCAAGGCGAGCTGACTCTTACAGAGTGAGGAATCAGGACACTATGCAAGCGAGCCGACTAGATTGAAGAGAGTCGACTCAACCAGAACTCTTCTGAGGATCCGAGCCGACAAGAGTGATCCGAGTCGACTTGAAGGTCGATTTCAGACTTATAACATCTAGTTCTAGAACTTGGAATTTGAATCCAAAAAGTTCTCCAATGGTCAAATGTCACATCCCAATGGCCTATGATGACTTAAACTACCTTGGAATGATGGAAGACCATATATTTGAGGGATTTAAACTTCTTTGAAGTAAGTTTTAGAAAGTTTTTGAAAAAGGGAAAAGACTTAATGCATTATTGAATATCCAACCAAGCCAACATTTAAGAGAGCACTAAGATCATTCAAGATAGCCTTCAAGCCTTCACCAACTCTTATCTAAAGCTTAAAGCACTTAGTAAAAAAGCTATAGAAGCCATTAAAGTGCATTTAAATACATTCAAGTGGGCTTCTCTCGAGCTGCATCGGCAACCATTGGACAAAAAACTTGTTTGTCATTATGTTGCTTTTCTTTTCAATTCATTTTGAAATGTTGGGTTATTGGTGAGCTTGGTTGAAAAACCAAATAGGTTCTTAGTTAGCCTTTGTTAAAACCAAGTATTGGGTTCTTGGTGATCCTGGTAAAACTAAGTTGGGTTTCTTTGGTGAGCCCGGTTTAGAAATCAAAGTGTAGAGGTTTGGATTGTAAGCCTGTGAAAATAATCCGATTGTATTCCGGTGATGGATATAGTGGAAATCCCAAGTGATAATCTTGGGTAGTGGATGTAGGAGCTGAGTTGCTCCGAACGACTATAATTGTTGTGTGTTTGTGTTGTATTTTTCTGATCTGATTTTGCTTCTGCATTTAAATACTTCATCACAGCACTTAACACCTTAAAAGGGATTTCAAAGAGCACATTATTGCTTAAATTTTTTAATTCCTAATTCACCCGCTCTTGGGAAAGCCACCTGGGCAACACGCCCCATCCTTATGGTCACCACCATGTGGTCGGCAACCTTAAGGTCACCCCCTTGGCCGACCATAACAAGGAGAGAGAGAGATTGTGTGCCTAATTGGGAGAGGAGTTTTCATGTATTCTAGGTAGGGTTTGTGAGGGAAAAGGACACAAAGAAAGTTACTTGTATACCCTTACTTGGGATCCAAGTCTTGTAAGCCTATATAAGAGGCCCCCCTCTCATGTATTTTGATAATTTTTAATAAAATTTCTTGAGTTTTCCTTTAACATTGCTGTGTGCTTTGTCCTCCTAAGGAAATCTATGTGAGACCCATAGCTACTACAATCTTCCTGCACCCTGCCTCCAAATCTCCAACGAAACCCTGGCTGCCAACCCTGCTTCAACCTTGGACGCCCCCACCACTTGGCCAACCACATCCAACCCTCTTCTTCCCTTTCTTCCTTCAGTCTTCTACCTTATTTCTCCTTTGTTTTCTAATCCTTGATAAGTGTTTTGCAGGTCCCACAAAGTCCATGAATCCAGGATTCCATCCGACCAGCTTTCAGGTCAGCGAGCCGAAAGCTACGGATCTGCAAGGTCTCTGTCTTGATTTTCCAGGATGCGTCCGAGAATGTTGAGTGACCCCTTCATGGATTCATCTTCAAATCACTGCCAGGTGCACCCCCCTGACTCACAAGTTGCAGTATTATAGAAGAGCTAGCCTTACCAGGGTTTCTTAGCCTTGGCGATCCTTTCTTTTCACTATTTAGGATATGTTTCTGCATGCATGTGATTCTAGTTTTTCAGTAGAACTCCTTGCTTAGAGTCTTGGCTCAAATTTTGGGATATAAACTCCTAATTCACTGCTTAATAATAAAAAAATAGTTTGCATGCATAAGTAATCCCGCATCACTTTTGGATGTTTCATTGCATGAAATATCTGGGTGTCCATATTAATCAAGAAGAATGTTATAAATTTAAACAAGATATCATATTTTATAAGGGGATGTCAAATATTGTATAGAATATATTACCATTACTTGCAAGAAATCATGAAACACCTTCCATAATTTATTGGCTTTGTTGTATCTCTCCTCTTCCACTAGAGGAAATAGCAGCATCCTCTCTTGCATAGATAACCATTGTTGTGCTCTCCTGGCTGGGTTGGTTGTCATCATTCTCTTATCCATGATGCCTTTTGACCATGTACTTTCTTCCAGTTATTTTATGTTGATATGTAGAAAATTTCTGGCCCACTACTATGCTCTTAAAACAAAGATCATTTTGTGAGTTAAGGTCTAAGGTGAAATACTATAATATCCATGCTTTAGGGGGTTCAAAACATACCAACAAGGTGCTACGAATGGTGGACTCCAAAAAAACAAAAATGAGATGATAGAAGGAACTCTAATCACCAGAGAGGTGAGAAAACACTGGTAGTAGAAGATAAGAAGGTTTAGGAAGAGGAAATATTTTTTTCTCATTTGTATCTTTTATTATATATCAAATGGGGCAAAATTAATAGTTTCTACCTTTGAAAAGACTCATCCAATGGTGATGGCATAATCAACGGCAAGGTCAAATTATCAAATTATCATAATTTGGCTAACATGTGTCAAAATAGGTCTCACAATATATGGTGCAAAAGTTTATTTCCTGGAATATTTTGGATAGGGGATGTGACATACTGGGTATGGAGGTGTCATGATATGGCCATGGGATGAAATAACTAGGTGAAAAGGTTTGGTTCATTGAGTATTTTGGATGACTGATATCATAAGCTGCCACAGTAGTGTCATAATTGGGCCATGGATGTCATATGTTGCTAAAAAAAATTTGTTTCGAGAGTAATAAGATCAATAGATGTTCTAAATTAAAGACCAGGAATCATAAGTAAGTGAAAAAGGTTGCTTCCTGGAGTATTCTAGGGAGGGATATCATAAGTGGGTCATGGGGAGTCATAATCGGGTAGCAAGATCTCAAAATATTATGAAAAATGTTGGTTCTAGGATAGGTTTAGCTAGTAAATGTCATAAGATGGACATAGAATGTTATAAGTTGGCCATGGGTGTCACAAGAATATGAAAAAATATCAGTTCCAAGAGTGGTTAGGGTGGGGGATGTCATAAGTTAAACACAGAGATTCATAATCTGTTTGCAAAATGTCACAAGGTGGTGAATATCAGGTTTTGATTACGATTTTGACCGGGGGATGTCATAAGGTCATAGGAGTTGTCATAATCAGGCTTTATTATGACATTTTGAGGGGATTCTATAACATCTTGAAGGAAATCTATGACATGCTGGTATTGAAATGTGTCCCTGAATCAGGTCTAGCATCATTATATGACATTAGGATGGGTGATGTTATTTGCCAAACACGAGATGTCATAAGATGGCAGTAGGATGTCATAACATTGAAAAAAATGTTGGCTGTTGGAGTAGTTGGGACGGGGGATGTTATAAAGTGGATAGAAGGTTGCCTCGGGTTTTCATAAGAAGGTTGTAAAAAGGGTTGGTTCATGGAGTATTTATGGCAAGAGATATCATAATATGAATCACTGGGTATCATAATTGGCCTGTAAGTTGTCATAAAATTATGAAAAATGTTGGTTGCTAGAGTAATTTGGATGAGGGATGTCATAATCTGTACACAAAGTATCATAATTGGAGCGCACGATGCCATAGGGTCGTAAGAAGGCATGGTTCAGGGAGTATTTTGGAATGGGGATGACATAGGGTATCATAAGCTAGCCACATGGAGTAATAAGTGAAAATGGTTGGCTCAGGGAATATTTTAGGGAAGGAATGCCATAAGTCACCATGGGGTGTCATAATTAAATCACGGTATATGACAAAATTTTGAGAAAGGTTGGTTGCTAGAGTAATTGAGAAGGGGGATATCATAAGCTGGACACGGGGTATTATAATTCGGCCGCAGGACGTCATAACATTATGAAAAGGTTCATAAAGTAGTTGGGATGGGGAATGTCATAAACTGGACATGAGAAGTCATAATTTCAACATGGGATGTCATATGTAGGTGAACAAGGTTGGTACGGGAAGTATTTTAGGGAGCGAATGTTATAATCGAGTCATTGAGTATCATAATTAGGTCACAAGATGTCATAATATTGTGACAAATATTGATTTTTGAAGTAGTTGGAGCTGGAGATGAGGTGTCATAATTAGGATGCATGATATCCTAAGTACATGAAAATGGTTGGTTCATGGAGTATTTTAGGGACGGGATGACATAAGAAGTTGAAAAGGCAAGGTTCGAGAAGTTTTCTAGGGATGGATGTCATAAGTTCATCTTAAGCTATTGAAAAGGGTTGGTTTGGATAGGAGATGTCATGGGTTGGCCAGCAAGTATCATAATCGAAGCACAGGAAGTCATCTTAAGCTATTAAAAAGGCTAGTTTTGGGCAAAGGATGTCATAAGTTGGCAAACAGGTATCATAAATGGGTTAGGGAATATAAGATGCCATTATAAAAGCTGGGTTTGGGCAGGGAATGCCTAAAGCTAGCCACTAGGTGTCATAGGATTAGAAGAAAAGATAGCTTCAAGGAGCATTGATGCCATGGCATACCTACAAAATGCATTAGCTTGGTTTAACAACCAAAGGGTGCTGTAATAAAGGAATCGCATAATAAAAAAAACTTTATCATAATCATTTACTTCCTAATGGCTTTGACATGTTATCTCATAGTAATTTAAGAAAAGAAGCTACTGCTAATAATCTCAGATGCAGAGTGTTGCTGCTTAGGTCATCGTGGCCTGTAGCTCTGGCATGGCCCGGATAAGCCATCCTCATCATGCTTGTCGAATTCCTTCCCACCTTGCCTTCATGGTTTGTTTCTCTTGCAAAAGAAAAGAGAAGACTTGGGCCAAGGAATTCAGCGGAGATACTTCGATGATTAAGTCAGTAAGACAACCAAGGAAAACAAAACCTCCATGATGGGGGCTCGCATTACCCCTACTTTAGAGGAGAAAATGAAATAGAAAGATAAAAACTATAAATTAGAGCTTGGGGGAGTTCTTGCTATTCGGTTCCCTGCCCTTTGCTCTCTTACCATCCTCTTGCTTTTTTGGAGGTCCCTCTTATGGTTATATAGAAGTCATTCCTCTCCAGGTGTCTCCTATGGGAGGAACACAAACTTTTCACCTCGGGTCCCCCTCCCCGCCGGGGGAAGGGAGGTCCTTTTACATGGGGTGCGGTCAATGTGCTGCAAGACTTGTCTCCCTGATGGAGTGACCCATCCATTGTAGGTTGTGTGCTACAGGGGAATGTACTATGATTGAGCATTTCCACTTTTGGGGGGTACAAGTGATATGCTACAGGGTCTGGAGCCTTGGCAAAGAACTCTTCTTGTGGGAGATGCAGGTAGCATGCTATTGGGTCTAGAGCCCCGATGGAGCACGTGCTTGGTAGAGGGTGTGGGCGGCGTGCTCTAGGACCTAGAGCTTTGATGGATTATATGCTATATTGGGGGTGCAAGCGGTGCATGCTAGAGCTTGTGCCCTTAGTGGAGCATGCACCCTCGATGGCCTACATGACGATGATGCCATGCACCGATCCAAGGATTTCCTATTATCTCGAGTCTGTATCTCATTTTCCACTTCTATCTCACCTCGGATGGGAGCTCAACCTCAGATGGGATCCTGACCTAAGTTAGGAGTTTGACTTCAGATAGGATCTCGACCTCAGCTGGGAGCTCAACCTCGGATGGGAGCTCGACCTTGGCTAGGAGCTCAACCTCAGCTAGGATCTTAATCTTGGATGGGAGCTCAACCTCAGCTAGAAGCTCGACCTCGGATAGGAGCTCAACCTCAGCTAGGAGCTTGACCTCGGATGAGAGCTCGACCTCTGCTGGGAGCTCGACCTTGGACGGGAGCTCAACCTCAGCTAGGAGCTCGACCTCGGATGGGAGCTTGACCTCAGTTAGCAGCTGACCTTAGCTGGGAGCTGGACCTCTGTCCAGCCAGGTGGCATGCTTTGCCACCTCATCACCTAGCAGGATCCCATGTGGGCATCCCGTCAGTGGCTTGCTACATCAGATGCCCCCCACTCATGAGCCCTGGAGTGCATGATGGCCTCTCAGGCATGGGGCGAAGGGAGTAATGACGCTGCTAACATGGAGGGTCACCACTCTCTAGTTATTAAAGGCCACATCTCCTAACAATTTGTGGATTGCATCCATGCTAACCAGGGTGTGCCATGTCAGCAAAAGCATCGAATCAAAATGATGCCCTTTCACCTCCCGGTGCAACGTCCCATGAACTAAAATGTTCGGGCTAGCGGGTGTCGACACATGTCTAAATCCCGTTGGTCAACATGATGGAGGGGCATGTCATTCGGCTGATTTATTTCAAAAAGGGAGTTTCACCATTTTGTCCAAATAAATAGCCTGTCCTTTCATTTCTTCCTTGAGGACCTTTGAGTGGAGAGCGAAGAGTGGAGAAGAGAAAGGGGAACATTCCAAACCTATTCCAGGAACCCTCGAGTCTGAGTTTTCTATAGGTTAGTCCTCTCCTTCTGTCTCCTTCCCCTTGAGCTTGTGCCGAGGGGTCACCCTTTGCCTTTAGGTTTCCTTCCTTCTGTTTCTTCTTCTAGCCTCGCCATGAGTTCCTCCGAGGATGACCTCTACTCCCAAGAGTATCCACTGGCCCACCCCGATGCGGTGGAGGCATCATGGGTAGGGCCTCTTTTCTCAGGAAGTAAGGAAAAGGATGTTCTTTTTAGGGTCTGTTGGGGTCCCCGGTGAATGGTGGACCCCAATACCCTGTATTTGCCTCCCCCTCCTTCTAGTATAGACACAGCTAGGCCATCTGGGATCACCTTAATGATGACGAGGGAAGATGCCCTCCAGCTTGGGGGGGTCTACAGGATCCCAAACTTCATCCAAATCTCGGCCCCGGACTTGGGGGAGCATGTCACCTCAGGCAGGCCCGGCCGTGTGGTCCTGTATGAGGAACTTTTTCCAGTAGGTTTCTGGCTTCCCCTTCACCCTTTCATCCTTTCTTTTTTGGACCATTATAGATTGGTCCTGGCCTAGTTAACCCTGAATTCTTTTAGGGCCATTTCTTACTTCATAGTCACATGCCACTTCTATGACATAGTTGGTAGGATTTCCATGTTCAGGGCTCTATTCATCCTGAAGTGCCACCCAACCGAGAAGGGGTGGTGGTTAGTTGCCCCTCAGCCTGGGACCCTCAAGTTTGACCTGCCCACTTCCATCAAGGGATGGAAGAGGAGGTATGTCTTTGCCTCTATCGAGGGGGCGAACTGGGTGTGGAGCGATCCTGACCGCTCCCCCAATCGAGATGCCTTAGTAGAGCCTACTAACCAGGAGGTGTACAACCAGATCATCACCTCGAAGGTCCATAGGCGGGACCTTCTTTTTTAGTAGAATTGGTTCGATGTTGGAATCAACTCGATCTGATCCCTAAGTAAGGTTTTGGATTTAGGGTTCCTCTTGTAATTTATGATAACTGACCAGATTTTTTTCCTCGATGCAGATATGAAGTTCTCGCTCGACCAGCTCAAGTATATGACCCGCAAGTGGTCATCGTCAACCAGGCCTTGGGAGGAGCCGATGAAGAGGCCATGTGAGGAGCTAGAGGGGAGGTCCCATGAGGAGCCTATAGCCGGCCCATGAGGAGATAATGCCTAAGATGCCCCAGCACCGATCGTGAGGCTGGTGGTGGTTGTGGCCCTAAGACCCGACAGTAGTATTACGCCCGGGGAGGGGGCATCTCAAGCCGCTCCTGTGGAGGCCCCCGAGGTTGTGGAGATCCCACCATCTCCTGAGGTTACCACCATCCCCAACAAGGGAGAGGGCCTGACACCGGCCCTGCCAGCCATAGCACCAAAGCCTCACTCCATGGGTCCAAAGATGGCAGGACCATCATCGTCTATGATAGTTCCACCCTCAAAGATAGCTAGGGGTCCTGCAATGCTGCCACTCAATGCATCGATTACCCGTAACATAAAGCTGGTGGAGAGGTTGCTAGGGTTCATCCTGCAGCCTCGGGACCAGTGAAAGAGGGCACACACTGGGGGACACCATCAATGGGGTCTTCCCCCAGCTACTCATGGTAGGTGTTTCTTCCTCTCCCTTCTTTTCTCTTTTCATTTTCCTATTTTTTCTTCTTAATCTTTCTTTGCACCATAGGTTATCCAGGATGCATTCTTGATTGAGGATGCATGCTGAGCACTGCTCTGGTGGGATGCTAAGTCCCGCAACAAGGCGGACTCCACTAAGGCCTAGGCCCAAGTCATTGCAAAGTAGCTTTCGGACATGGAGGCATCGATCAGAAGCTTGGAGGTCGAAATCCAGGATGCCCGAGACACATGGGGGACCTGGAGATGCGCATTGAAGACCATGAAGCTATGTTGGCCGATAGAGTGGAGTACTCGGCCAGCCTAGAAGAGCAGCTTGCCAGGGCCACCACTAATGCTCTACGCCTGGATGGGCTATTGCAGAGCTTGCAAATAGCAATGGAGGATCGAGCCATGGTGATAGAAGAGAAAGCCATCACTACAGTCGTGGTCATGGAGGCTACAAAAAAGGAGGTGATCAACTTTGTCCAACAGTACTAGGCTTTGACAAAGTTCGAGGATGAAGTTCGGGAGGTAGTCTATGATGCCTTCATCAAGGGCTTCGAGGAGTGCAAGAGGAAGATGGCGCAGCTCTTCCACCTCCCCAACCTCCAAGGCATTGTCCTTGTCGAGCTTGAGGAGGATTCAGGAGATACAAAGCTGCCAGCTAGAGCCACCCTGACCGAGCTCCCAGATTCAAAGCAGTTGGGAGCCACCATTTCCATCTTAACTACTCCACCTCTGGCATCCCGACTGGCTGCACCTAACTCGACACCCACCTGGTGGAGCTTCATGAGGGAGAACCTGGAGCAGACCATGGCGGAGACCAGGGTGCTAATAGAGGTTGCTGTGAAGGCCATGAGATCTAGTAGCGCATCACCCTCATAGTAGCCTCAGAGTTCTTTTCATTGCTTTTTTCTTTCTTTTTGTATGGGAAATTTTGTCGAGCCCCCAACCTTTCAAGAGGTTGATGCGGGATGACTCTAAGACTACTAAACATGCATGGAAATAGTAAAATAATTTTTTTTATGATTTTTATAAATTTATTTGCAGGCTAGATTTTTAAAATAAAGTAAGAACTAGCAAAAGACTAGCAGTACAAAAAATCATTGGGTCACAGGCGAACTCATGCAAACTAATGAAATAACCAGGACCTGAGAGTTGAGAAACTTCCAGTTTAGGATAGTTTATCTTCATCAAAATTAGATAATAAGAGAAGGGAAGGTTTTTTTACTAGTCAGAGATGATAATATTAGTAGCAGAAGGGATCAGTCACAACTCTGATCGGAGCTTGGAAGAAGAAGCCTTGTTTCTCTGGAATTTGATGGCTGATCTGGGTGGTTCGAGCAGCAAAGAAGGCCTCCTCAGGGGAGAGGAAGCACCTCGAGGATCCTACAAGCATCAAAGGTTAATCAAAATAGCAAATAAAAATTAGAAAAGGAACTAGATTTGAAGGGACTCAGGATTAGGGCTAAAAGCTGGCAGTCAGAGAAGAAGGAGCTCTTGGACTTAGATGGCAACAAGGGCTTCATTTCCTTGGGCATGGCTGATCTCCAGGGATGCCAAGGGATGCTAGGGCAGCAGGGTTTCAATCTAGGAACACAAGGAGAGCACTCAAAGAGAGAATCAAAACTCAAACTTAAGATAATTTATCAAAAATTCAGCAAGGTTTATTCATAAGAAAAAGATGCTTACAAGAGGGGGAGGCGTGGGATATTTATAGAGTTTCCATGCGCTCACTAAGCATGGTTACACTTGGGTTTACAAATCCTCTTCTAAATTAGAATACAAGTCCTTTCCTGGCTAGGTTAGAATTACAAAGTTTTAAAAGGACTAGAAATCCCAACTAGGTTAGAATTTTGACATAGTCTTCTCTTCTTTCCTCTCCCCACTTGGCTTGGACTTGGTCAAACTCCTCAAATTCAATTTTGGGCCTTGGGGAAGCAGCAAGGATGCCTTCTTCATGGTATTGGACGAAAATTTAAGGGGTCCAAGTGGGCTTCCAGGGGTTGGGTGCATGGGCTGGCATATTCCAGGGAATCTGTTTAGAATCTTGCTTCTTAAGAGCTTGGGCTTGGCACCTGGGCTTGATTTTAAGGCCTGGGGTGCTGGAATAACCTGGGAAACATGGGCTCCTAGCATATGGAATATTTTAAGAGCATCTAGAAGGAATTTGGCATCTGAAATGGCACCCGAAAAAAATCAGGGCACAATCAGGGCACCTGGGTGTCGATTGAGCAGCCCTAAGCTGATGTAACTGCTTCTAGCTTCAGAATGAAGTCTGGTGGAACTCTGAAATAGTGTAGCCTCCTCTCTTGTATAAGAAGTGAACTCACACTAGACTCATACTGGTATACAGTACTCAATGTACTGGACTAGGTTGAGGGTTGAGACAAGATAACTAACCTCAACATATTACGGGACTCAATTCTAGTTGATTACAAAATTTGACACATGGCTAGGTAAACCAAATAGGGCCCAGCAATTTGTGTCTGATCTTGGTGCCCCCACCAATTTTCCCGGTATGGGAGGAACTTGATCCCGTCGAATTTGGGATAACTTGGCTCTCATAGTGCTCGAATAGGTCTGGGTTGAGGTGCTGCAGATCCTCATGGATGATCCACGAGTTTTCAGATTCTGGCTGGCCTTGCCACCAGACCAAATACCTCTGATAGCCTCTATTCCAGTAACATATGGCTTGATCATCCAGGATTCTCTCAATCTTTTCCTCACTATTTGGCTAATTGGTTGGTGGACACTCTAGGGTGGGTTCTCTCTCAAAAGGAGGAATAGGCTCAAGGTGCTCGCTAGGTATCACTACTAAATCCCTAGACTCTATAAGATCTAAGATGATGAAGGTGGAGCTAATACCTAAATCAGGTAGTATCTCATGCACATAAGCATTGGGTCCACCGATATTCATTATCTTGGATGGGCCAGCTTCGCGAGCAGAAAATTCTCTACAACTACAAAATCCCTTGCAAAATTCTTTATCTCTCTTTTGGGAATTAGCCAAGTTGTTATTTAGTTCATTACTTATTGGTGCAGGCACCAGACTCAGAAGAAGACTTCAGGGCTCCATTTGGATCTTTGATTGACCTTGCCTGAAGAATTAGGATTTTCTGGTTTGTAATAAGGGTTGACTTGATCAACTCAATTTTAGCTTGAGTCTGTATGTCCCTGCAATTTAATTTTGTTGAGTCATGTTGACTCAGTAGTGGTCTAGGACTTCTCCAGGGTGTCACATTTTCTCCCAAGGCCAAGTAAGTGGGCGCCACACTCCCAGCCACACTCCCAGCCACACGCCTGAGTCCAGGGGGTGCCACATCTCCATCCAGTATGCTCTGGTCCCCACACCACAAGATAGCAGGTCCCTTCTCTCATGCTCCACTTAAGGAGAAGACAATCTGGGATCCACAATTCAAGGGGGCGGCCAAAGTGTTTCCATAAGAGCCAAGCTATGTAAAGAAAGGAGCAAAGCTTGGGGAGGAAGACTAGGAGGCGCCCAAGTAATTCCAAATAAAACCAGGTATGTAAGGAAGGAAATTTCTCTTGAAGAGCAAGGTTAGGAGGCTCCCAAATACTTCCAAATAAGATCGAGCATGGAAGGAAAAATATTTTTTCTTGAAGAGCAAGGCTAGGAGGCGCCACCCACTTTCCTTTTGAAGCCACCAATCAACATTTTTGGAACCTTTTGGCCGGCCATATGTGTGGGAATTGATCCTACAAACCTAATTTGAAGATCCACCCTATTAGTCCCACATGGGAAGATGTAAAACCCTGCTCTCTTGTAAAGTCCTATAAATTAAACCCTTCTTGTAAATTTGAAAGTTATCTGATGAATGAATCCAATTTATGTGTGAGCAAACTCTGTGTTTTCTCTCTTCCGCACTTGCATCCAGGTGTTGAGCTCCGTGAGGGAGTAAATCCGGGTTCCCCAGGAACCTTGAGGAGGTGTGAGATCTCCAACCCCAAAACCCTAGGTTAGCCACTTCACTCCAAAACCCTAGCTGCCCATAATTCTCCTCAATCCACCAAACCCTAGCCTACCCCACCTCCCACGGCCACTCTCTCCAAGTCAAGGCCGACCACCAGCATTCGGGTCCATTCCGGATACTTCAGATTCAGAGCAAATTCTAGAGGGAGCCAGATCAACCTTTAGGAGAATCCAGATTTCAGCAACATCAGCTTTCAAGTTCTTCAATCTGGTAAATCCTTCCTTGAGTATCTGATTCCATCACTTGTTCTTCTTCTTTCCCAGATCCTGAGTTCAGAAGAAGCCAACTCTGTCAAAGGACCAGTATTGGAGGATCCATTACAAAGGTATCCGAATCCGGGAATCCAACAATCTGTTCAAGAGAGTCCTTCGACTAAATTCTGTGAAGATCACTGCCTGGTCTGTAACCCTTCTCTTCTCTTTACTTCTGTCCTGTTGAAAGTTCAGAGCGAAACCCTAGGTCTGGGAGTTTCTCAACCCATAGCGATCCTTTACTTCTGAACTACTCTGATAATCTAGTTTTTTTAAATTGTGGTTTCAATTATTACATAGTTTCTTTCAATTTAGTTCAACTTTCCTTTGAGTCAAAGCCGACTTCTAAAAAAATAAAAAAAATAAAAAAAGAATTAGTCTAATTTTACTTCCACATCGCATCATCTCTTCTTTTGTTCTGCATCATTTTTGGTACCAGAGCTTCCGTTCTGCATCATTTTGGTATCAGAGCTTTCGTTCTGCATCAGTTATGTTCAGCTTCTGACTAATTTCCAAATGCATATGCTGTGCAGAGGGTAGTGCTGGTGCAGACATTTAATTTAGGACTATGAATTTTATTGTACTCAATTAATACCTAATAGACTCGACTAGACTTCTCTATCAAAGAAAATTTATTGGACTCTATGGGCCTAAACTTTAACAGACTATAGACTCTTTAGGTCTAACCCTAGTATGGCATGCACATGAGAATTTACTATGTACTTCTAGTAAGTGCCAAAGGGTATGCAAGAAGTATGATGCAAACCTAACATGTGCAAGAAATGAATGCAAGAAAAGGTAAAAAATATGAGGTGGATTCATGGTTAGTCTGATTGGGTGAAAAGTAAGAAAAGGGTTCGGGGTTAATTGGATAGACTATAAGATATAAGAAGGGGTGTCAGGGATTAATCCTAAACTAATAAGGTTGACCTTAAGGGGTTGGTGGCTATCTACTGGGTCTCCCTTATGGAAGAATGGGTCACTAATTTCAGGAAAAAGATCTTCAATTGAGATCAAGGAAGTGACTTTATCTTACGAGTACTGGATGAGATAAGCCAAGTCCTTAATAAACTCTTTTGGCTTAGGACATTCAGGACTAAGCTCTGTAATTGGATCCTCTTCTAAAGTCTCCTCTAATTGCTCTTCCATTATAGCTTGGGTGTGATCTAGGTTATCTAATTCTAAGTCGGCCACTAATTGATTATGGTCAAGGTTAGCTAAATCTATATTGGCTACTACTTGGGTATGGTCAGGGTCAACTGATTCTAGGCTGGCTTCTACTTGGGTCTCTATTGATTCAACTAATTCTGGGTTGGTTTCTATTGGGGTTTCATTATGGTCAACTACTTCTGGGTCTTCTATAGGTGTTTCTTCCTCTAGATCTACAATAGACTCATCATCTTCATACTCCTCCACTAAACTTGGATCAGCCTCATATATCTCTTCTTCTGAGGCATCTTGGTGAACCAATGGGGTAGCAGGAGAGATTTGGCTAAAGGAAAACTGGCTAAAGTCTAGGGTAACAGGGGTGGGTAAAGTAAGGGTTATGGGTTCATAGGCTATGGGTTTAAAGGTTATGGGTTCAAATCTAGGGATATCAATCCTATAGGGTTCAAGTCGATTGAGGGATAGTGGGTTACTACTGGGTTCACACCTAGGGACTATGGGTTCCTGGGGTTCAGCTCTATGGGTCTTGCCTAGGGTTCCTACTTGGTTGAATATATGGTTCATTTGGTCAAGCTTAGTATCGAACTGGTCAAACCTAAGGTCTATTTGGGTAAGCTGATTTTTGGTTTAGGTGTTGGACAGGTTTATTTGGGTAAATTGGTTTGGAGATTGGGTAGTTAATTGGGCAAGCTGGGCTTGGGTTTGGGTATTGGCTTGGTTCATTTGGGTAAGCTGAGCTAGGATGGCCTCCAAAGTGGGATTCATGGTTGGGCTAGGCTGAGGTTTAGACTTTTAATATTGGTTCCTAGTCTAGTGGTCATGCAACAAATCAAACAATCAAAGTGGAATGATGCAATCAAGAATGCAAAATGAAAAAGAAAAGGCTGGTATAATCTAGGGTTTGCTAGACCTAGAGCTAGAAACTGGGTGGGTCAGCTCAACTTACACCTAACCCAATAGCTAATCCTTCTACTGGCTAGGTAGGGGATGGGAGTGTGGGAGGCCCCCCTACTTTCGCAGGGCCCTAATTAAAAACCACAGCACCACTTAGGTCGTTTGTCTCTGGACCCCCAGCCTTAGACACCAGCTTTCAGTAATAGCTTAAAGGTTAAATGCACTAGTTGGCCCACATAGCTCGGACCCAACCTGTTGATATCTCCTAGCCCACTAGGGCAAATTAGGTCTAATTGATTTTAATTAGGCTTGGGTTAGTTTGATGATGGTGGTTTTGGACCCAAGATAGGTGATGAAATCCTGCCCTAATATGAGATTTTGAGTTGCCCTTAAGATTAGGTTAAAATGATGGCAATCGATGGCCCTGATGCAATCTAAAACAATCAAAAAATAAAATATATATTTTTTAATGATTTATGATGTGTCAAATTAGGTTTAAGTTAACTAGGGCTATCAAACAAAGTTTGTCTTGGGATTGGGGGTTTGGTAGTTGATTAGGTTAGGTTGAGTCAAGATGCAGAATGTAGCAGAAATCAGTGAATTAGGGTTTCAGTTATTGTAGTGTTTGACATAGAACCCGATGCATAAAAAATTCAAAAAACATCTGGAACAGAGGATGGACGGTGGTGATGAATTCTACCAAATTTCATGCAGAAAACAAATCAGATGATAATGCAAACCTAGGGTTTTCTAGACTACTGCAGAAATTATCAGGATTCTATTAGGGTTCTTATTATGCCAAAATTTAGAGATTTAGGGTTTCCGTAAAAATAATTAAAAATCTTGATAATTACTATGATAGAAAATAGGATATGCAGTGAGAATTTCACAGAAAAATAAAATGTTTATGATGCCAAAATCAGATGAAACCTAGACACCTAATGCAGTGGATAGAATGCAGAATCAGGGTTTGTGAATGCAAAGCAAATAAAAAACTATCCTAAACCTGTTATGATACCAAACTGATGTGAAACGACACTAAGACTACTAAAAATGCATGAAAAATAGTAAAATAATTTTTTTTATGATTTTCATAAATTTATTTGCAGGTTAGATTCTCAAAATAAAGTAAGAACTAGTGAAAAGACTAGCAGTACAAAGAATCATCGGGTCACAGGTGAACTCATGCAAACTGATGAAATAACCAGGACCCAAGAGTTGAGAAACTCCCAGTTTAGGATAGTTTATCTTCATCAAAATCAGATAATAAGAGAAGGAAAGGTTATTTTACCAGTCAGAGATGATAATATCAGTAGCAGAAGAGATCACTCACAACTCTGATCGGAGCTTGGAAGAAGAAGCCTTGTTTCCCTCGAATCTGATGGCTAATCTGGGTGGTCCATGCAGTATAGAAGGCCTTCTCAGGGGAGGGAAAGCACCTCAGGGATCCTGCAAGCATCAAAGGTTAATCAAAATAGCAAATAAAAATTAGAAAAAGGAACTAGGTTTGAAGGGATTCGGGATTAGGGCTAAAAGCTGGCGATCGGGGAAGAAGGAGCTCTTGGACTTGGATGGCAGCAACGGCTTCAATTTCTTGGGCAGCCATAGGAGCTCTTGGACTTGGATGGCAGCAAGGGCTTCAATTCCTTGGGCATGGCTGATCTCCAGGGATGCTAGGGCAGCAGAGTTTCAATCCAGGAACATAAGGAGAGCACTCAAAGAGAACCAAAACTCAAACTCAAGATAATTTATCAAAAATTCAGCAAGGTTTATTCATAAGAAAAAGATGCTTACAAGAGGGGGAGCGGAGGGATATTTATAGAGTTCCCATGCCCTTACTAACCATGGTTACACTTGGGTTACAAATCCTCTTCTAAATTGGAATACAAGTCCTTTCCTAGCTAGGTTAGAATTACAAAGTTTTAAAAGGACTAGAAATCCCAACTATGTTAGAATTTTGGCCTAGTCTTCTCTTCTTTTCTCTCCCCACTTGGCTTGGACTTGGTCAAACTCTTCAAATTTGTTTTTGGACCTTGGGGCAGCAGCAAAGATGCCTCCTTCATGGGCTTTGATGCGGGATGATAATCGATGTAACCTGGTTATTTGGAAAACAGGGAAAAAACTAAACAAACTAGGACCGTGGGAGGGCTAAGAAGCCTCCCGGGACTAGGGCATACTGACTCTAAAATCCTAAGACAGCTGATCTCTTTTGTTTTCAATTTTCTGGGTGGATGTGGCGAAGGAAGGATGGAGGAGGGGGAACCGGGAACTGGAACTCATGGCCTTGAGACTCACTCTAGCGGGGGACGCACATAGAAAGTCAGGGGTCAAAGCCTAAAGCTACCCTCCCGAGGGATCACAGCACCAGCTACCCTGAGCATAAAGCTACCCTCCTAAAGTGGTCACAGCACCAGCTACCCTGAGCTCTCATCTAACCAATAATGCACACAGCAGGGCTCTCACATAGATGCGCTAGGATGACTCTCGAAGGACACGAGGGGATAAAGAAGATGAGATAGGGGATAACTAGGGTGCTCATCGAACCCATAATGCACACAGTAGGGAACGCCTCACACCCCTCATCGAACCCATCATGCATACAGCAGGGAACGAAAGAAAACGGGCCTCAGCCCAGAACCAGAACCGGAACCAACCCAAAAATCTATATCAAATCTCTCTCTCTTTTATAGGGGAGAGGGGGTCTTTATATAGAAAAACCAAAACCCTCAGTTTCTTGGCCTCTAAGAAAACTAAAAAAGGAAAATAAATTACATCAAAATTAGTGTTGCATCAAAAGTGGTGCTGATTTGCTCTGAGAAGCATGTCAGCTTGATGATATGCTCCAAAAAATGTGCTGCTCTGAAAATGGGACTGCTATGAAGTCCATGCAAACACCAACACACGGTTGTGGAAGGGAAGAACGGTCTCCGGCAGGGCACCAGCGGACGACCGGGAAGCGGGTGGCGGACGGGCCGGCGGATGGCTGGCGGCAGGCTGCGGGCGAGACGGTGCAAGAATGGCACGGCATGCCCCAGGGCGTGCCGTTTGGTCTCCCACGGCCATGGGAGACCTCAGGGCGCCGGCGTGGCCGGTGGACGGCGGGGAAGGCCGGGGACGGCGAGATGGTGGCAGTGGACGTGCGGGCGGCGGTGGCAACGGTGGCTATGGTGCAGGGGCGCACGTCGACGGACGGACGCCTCCTGCGTCCGTTCGTCTTCCCACGGGCGTGGGCGGTGGCGGACCCCACCGACGGCCGGGCAAGGGCCGGCGGGTGGCAGGAACGGCGGTGGGCAGCAGGCCAGTGGCAGCGGTGGTAGTGGCAGCAATGGCCGTGGGCCATGGCGGGTGGACACCTCCGCATCCGTTCGTCTTCCCACGGGGTGGGGCGGCGCTTTGCAAGCGAGGGCGGGGGCCGGCGAGCGCCGGCGGCGGTCTGGTGGTGGCGGCCGAGGGTCGGGCGGCCCGGATCTGGGACCGGCGGGGTGGAGGCTAGGGTTTTGAAATTCGTTTTAAAACCACGAGAGAAAGACAGTGAAGATGGAATAAAACTGGAATAAGATGAGAATAAGATCGAGATAAAACTGGAATAGAGGGAATAGGTGGAATAGCGAGAATAAGTAAAAATAAAAAAAATGTAGAAAAATAAGAAAAATGGAGAAAATACCCGGACTAACCCTGGATCCCCGTCAGGCTTGGACAAAAGTTTGAGGGATCCAAGTGGGCTTCCAGGGGCTGTGCGCATGGGCTGGCATATTCCAGGGAATATGGCTAGAATCTTGCTTTTTAAGGGCTTGGGCTTGGTGCCTGGGCTTGATTTTAAGGCCTGGAGTGCTGGCATAACCTGGAAAACATGGGCTCCTGGCATATGAAATATTCTGGAAGCATCTAAAGGAAATTTGGCTTCTGAAATGGCACCCAAAGAAAATCAGGGCATAATCAGGGCACCTGGGTGTCGATTGAGCTGCCCTAGGATAATGTAACCACTTCTGGCTTCAAAATGAGGTCTCGTGGAACTCCGAAATAGCGTAGTCTCCTCTCTTGTACAAGAAGTGAACTCACACTAGACTTATACTGGTATACAGGAATCAATGTACTGGACTAGGTTGAGGGTTGAGACAAGACAACTAACCTCAACTTATTACAGGACTCAATTTTAGTTGATTACAAAATTTGACACATGGCTAGGTAAACCAAATAGGGCCCAATAATTTGTGTCTAATCCTGGTGCCCCCACCAGAGGCTCAATTGTAAGTGAACTTGGTCTGTATATGAAATGAAATACATCGCTTTCCCAACTCTGAGCTTTTTCTTTCTCTCTTTCTTTTTTTCTTGAGCCCTTCTCCCTTTGCTTTCTGAGTGCACTTGTCTTCTACTCACTCAGTTAAGCACCATGGGAGTTGGGCAAATTGCTGGAAGCATTAGGGGCTGGCAGAATTCGGCCACACTCTTCCTGAGGCTTGGCAAATGATAGCTAGGCCTTTGGCTTCCGTCGCTGGCGGGAAGGTGCTGGGGACTTGTGCTTCCAATCATTCCTGCTTGGCTCAAGGACTGACGGGTGAGTGTAGGGTATGGAGACTCCTAGCCCTCTTTGCCAAACCAAGGGCCGACGGGTGAGTGCGAGGTGCTGAGGCTCCTAGCTTGCTTCGCCAAAGCTGGGGTCGGTGGATAAGTGCGGGACACTAAGGCTCCTGGTTTGCCTTGTCGGACATGGAGTCAGTGGATGAGTGCAGGGTGTTGATGCTCCCTGCTTGGCTAGCTAGACTTGGGGCTGGTAGATGAGTGTGGGGTGCTGAGGTTCCTGGCTTACCTTGCTAGACTTAGGGCTGGTGGATGAGTGTAGGGCACTGAGGATCCGGCTTGCCTCGCCGGACCTAGGGCTGGCAAACGAGTGCAGGGTGCTGAAACTCCTAGCTTGCCTCGCTGGACCTGGGGCCGGTGGATGAGTGCAGGCTACTGAAGCTCCCAGCTTGCCTCACCAGATCTGGGGCCAATGGATGAGTACGAGGAACTAAGGCACGAGGCCGGTGGATTAGTATGGGGTATTGAGGTTCTCAGCTTTCCTGGCCGGACCTAGGGCCGGCAAATGAGTACAGGGTACTGAGGTTCTCAGCTTACCTCACCAAACCTGGGACCGATGGATGAGTGCTTGACTTTGAGGCTATCGGCTTGCTTCACCAAACCTAGGGTCGGTGGATGAGCTCGGGATGCTGAGGCTCCCGCCTTGCTTCATCGAACCTAGGGCCAGTGGATGAGTGTGGGGAGCTGAGGCTACTGGCTTGCTTTGCTAGACCTGGGGTCGATGGATGGGTCTATTTGGAAAAGATAGGACTGAACCGAGCTATCGTAGAAGCATTTCTTCCATATAGGGCATACATCACTGATAGTACATCCTCAAGTTTGAGGTGTTCCATGTTTGGGGGAACATAGCTCTATCTAGTTTGGTGATTCAGCATGCTCCTTGGGATAGGGCTTCGACCACCCAATAAGGCCCTCCCAGTTCGGGGATAACTTGCCACATTGGCTAGGCTGGGAAGCCTCTGCATGCCTGAGCACGAGGTCATCCGGGTGAAAGGCCTTGGGCCTCATGCAGGAATTGTAGTAGCGGGCCACCCACTACCGATATGCCACCATATGGAGCCATGCCTTGTCTCTTATTTCATCCAGCAAGTTGAGTTTGAGGAGGAGGCATGCGGGATTGGCAGTCTCATTATACTGCTCGACCCATTGCATAGGTAGGCCTACCTCAACCAGGATCATGGCTTCCAAGCCAAAAACTAGACTGAAAGGTGTCTCACCTGTTGCCATCTAGGGTGTGGTGTGGTAAGCCCACATTACACTAGGAAGCTTGTCAGCCTACCGACCCTTCGCCTCATCTAGGCGGGTGCGGAGTCCTTGGAGGATGGTTCGATTTGTCACCTAGGCCTCTCTATTGGCCTGGCGGTGAGCTACCAATATGAAGCGGTGTTGGATGTTCAGGTCAGCACAGAACTCTTCAAATGCCTAGTTGTTGAACTATTGCCCGTTATCTATGATGATGGTATGGGGAAGTCCGAAATGATAAATGATTGACTTCCAGAGAAAGGATCTCGCCTTGCCTTTGGTGATATGGGCCAGGGGCTCCGCTTTCATCCATTTGGTGAAGTAGTCGATGGCGATGATCAGGTACTTCCACTAACCAGGCACCGGGAAAAAGGTACCAGGATGTCTATCCCCTACTAGGCAAACGGCCATAGAGAAGAAAGCTGGGATAGTTGGGAGGATGGCTACTATTGGATGTGGGCATGGCTCTGGCAATGAACACATCCTTGCACACACTTGGTAGCATCTTCCCGCATGGTCTCCCAGTAGTGACCTTGCCGGAGGGCCTTGTAGGCCAATGCCATGCCCCTCGTGATACCCATAAATGCCCTTATGTATCTCTTGAAGGATATAAGCAACCTCTGCGGGCCTTGGGCACTTCAGCTAGGGATAGGAGTAGGATCTCTAGTAGAGCTGCTTGTCCATCAATACAAAATGGGTGGCCTTCCATTTAAGGAGGCTAGTTTCCATGCGACCCTCTAGTAGGATGTCATTGGCTATGTACCTAACATAGGGATCCATCTAGCTTGTCTCATGGGTAACCTATTGGACCTCACCCATGATTTCGTGACTGGGGACTTCTAGGTATTCGATGAAGGTATGCCATAGTAATGAGTTTGATAGAGTCGCGAGCTTAGAGAGCATATTAGCACAGGCATTCTCCCCGTAGGAGATGTGAAAAATTCTGAAGTACTAGAGGTTTGCTATGTATAAGCATGCTCAATCCAGGTATTTTGCCATCATGGGATCCTAGGCCTTGTATTTGCCTGAGACTTGGCCCGCCACTAGCTTGGATTCCATAAAGACCCTCAAGCTCATCATGCCCAGCTCGCAGGATACCTTCAACCCTATAAGGAGTGCCTCATATTAAGCCAGATTGTTGGTTGCTTTGAAGAGGAAGCATAGAGTGTACTCAATGACTACCCTATCGATGTTGGCAATAATGAGTCTAGTTCCACTCCCTTGGACATTGGATATGCCATCGATATGGAGAATCCAAGCCATTTCCCTTGGGACCAGGTCCTGCTCGGCCTTGGCCGGTTCGCTGACCTGACCTCCTCTGGTTCCTTGCTCATCTAGGTGCATTCCACCAAGAAGTCAGCTAGAACCTTGTCCTTTTGAGATGGCTTCGGGTGATAGGAGAGTCAAACTCACTGAGCTTCGTTACCCACTTAGCCCGGCACCCCGAGGTATCTGGGTGACTTAAGATAGACCTCAAGGGTTGGTCAATGAGGATCGCAAGTGGGTGAGCTTGGAAATAAGGCCTGAGACTGCACAGACATGATAAGTGTAAAGATAATTTTTTTAGATCGAGTGTACCTAGTTTTTGATCATGGAGTGGCTTGCTAGTGTAATAAACTGGTCACTAGAGATCATCGTTGTCAGTGCAAACCAGCACTGAACTGACTGATAGGCCATGATGTTGTTGTTAAGACACTATGGCTATCAGTTTATTTAACCAACTTCTAAATCAAATTATGAATACGTAGAAAGGATGAGTCGGGTCGAATCCACAGAGAGGGCAGTGCTTGGAATAGTTTTGAAATCTTTGATTTTTATAAAATAAAAGAAAATATTTTGAAGTTGGAATAAATAGAAACTAAAAGTATAGAAAAAAATAAAAACATGATACTAGGATCTACTATTTAGATCCTGTTGCCGCCAAGATCTCCGTGGCCTATAGCTCTGATATGTCGAGTTCCCACAAGATGCTTGGTCCTTTCTTCCGATTGCCTCCTTGGCTGGCTGACCTGCAAAACAAGGAAGACCCAGGTTAGGGATTTTGGTGGGGACACTCTGATGATCAAGTCAGTGGGATGATCGAGGAGAATAGAACTGTTGATCCCTTGAATGATTTTGATGATAACAAAACATTGGAGCATGCATTTGTTTTACTAACAACTCTCCAAGTGCTTTACATGTTTTTGTAGGATGATTTTATTGCTCGGTTACTACTCCTACAATCTTATCTTTGCCATGAGTTATGTTGTAAGTATCTCATGTAAAGAAGAGCCCAAAGAAAAAGCAAAATAAAAATCATGAAATTAGGTTACTTTTGATTGCCTTTCAAGTTTAAAATTTCTTAGAAATTATTGTTAGAAGAGTTGAAGAGTGTTTTGAATGTTTGAAGACTTGTTAGAAGATTTCTAGAGAAGAACAAAGAATTCAATGTAAAACTCATCCAAGCCGACTCGAATAAAGGGAGCCGACTCTTGTTCATGGTACGTATGAAGGGTTCTGGCATGTAGATATCCGAGCCGACTCGTCCAAAGTACCATTTTCTAAATCAAACAGGCAAGCCGACTCGAAGGAAGTCCGAGCCGACTCTATCATTTAGTCAGTCATTCGAGTCGACCCTTCAGAAGTTTGAGCCGACTCCTCCAGAGTCCACAAAGATCAATTCTGAGAGAACAGCCAAGCGAGCTGACTCTAATGAGAAGAGTCGACTCTTTCAGAGTGCAGTTTTGAAGACCTGTGAATCTGAGCTAACTCGAACTAAAACGAGCCGACTCTTCTAGAGTAAGAAAATAGAACACTGTGTAACCATGCCGACCTTAATGAAGCGAGGTGACTCGACTAGGACTTCTTTGAGGATCCAAGCTGACTCGAAAGTCGATTCCAGGAAGGTAATGGCTAGTACCAGAACTTCATTTTTGAATTTGAAAAGTGCTCCAACTGTCAAATGTCACATCCCAATGGTCTACTGGTGCGGGCACCAGACTCAGAAGAAGACTTCAGAGCTCCATTTGGATCTCTGATTGACATTGCCCGAGAAATTAGGGTTTGTAATAAAGGTTGACCTGGTCAACCAGTTTATTTATTTTATTTATTTCTTGAGTCACCATTTAAATTTTGTTGAGTCATGTTGACTCAGTGCAAGTCCCAATGTGGTTTCAATTTGGTCCAAAATGGTGCCACATTTGTCTTCCAATCAAATCAAGGTTCAAGCAAGTGGAGGCCACACTCCAAGCCACACTCCCAGCCACACTCCGAGCACACGCCAGAGTCCAGGAGGTGCCACAGAGGCATCCCAGTGTCATGGTCCCCACATCCAAAGAAGAAAAAATCAAATTGGAGGCTACTTTAAAGGAGGCGCCCATACCTGCCTATTTTACCTAAGCAAAGAAGGAAGAAGACTTCTCTTGGAGAAGAAATCAAAGAAGGACATCCAACCTACTCCTAATTGAAGTTCAAATCAAAATCAAAGAGCTTAACTTGGAGTGGAAGAAAAGAAGAAATGCCATAAGAAGAAGAGGACTCCAAATCCAAATCCAACTCCAAAGGAGGCGCCATAAAAATTCCAAAAAAATTCCTTTATGGCCGTCCCAATTTTTTTTGAACTCTTGGTCGGCCAAGAGAGAAGATTTTCTACCTAATCTAGAGGTTGGAGGAGTTTAGTCCCACATGGGAATTTGTACAAGCTTGGAGAAAATTTTAGGTCTATATAATAGACCTCTCTTTGTAACTTTGAAAAATCAATGAAGAAAAATTATTTTTGCTATTCTCTTGTGTTGAGTGACCTAGGTTTCTCTTCTTCCGCACTATTCTAAGTGTTGAGCTCCGTGAGGGGGTAATCCGGGTTCCATTGGAGCCTTGAGGAGGTGAGAGATCTCCATCTTTATCCAAAACCCTAGGTTAGCCACTTGAAATTCCAAAACCCTAGCCGCCCTTCATTATTTTCAATCCATCAAACCCTAGCTCCATCCATCTCCCACGGCCTCTCTCTCTCTACAAGTCCAGGCCGTCCACCTTCATCCAGATCCAGTCCGGCTACTTCAGATCCAGAGCAAGTTCCAAGGAAAATCACATCAACATCCAGGAGAATCCAGTTTTCAGCAATTTCAATCTTCAAGTTCATCAACCTGGTAAATCTTTCCCTTGACTCTCTGATTCCATCAATTGTTTTTCTTCTCTTCCAGATCTTGAGTTCAGGAGAAGCCAACCGGCCAAAGGACCAGTATTGGAGGATCCATTACGAAGATATCTGAATCCGAGGATCCAACAATCTGCTCGGGAGAGTTCTTCCACCAAAATCTGTGAAGATCATTGTCTGGTTAGATAAACCATCTCTTCTCTTTATTTCTGTTCTGTTGAAAGTTCGGAGCGAAACCCTAGGTCTGGGAGTTTCTCAACCCCCAGCGATCCGTTGCTTCTGAACTACTCTGATAATTTAGTTTCCTTAAAATTGTGCTTTCAATTATCATATTAGTATCTTTCAATGTTATGTTAACTTTTCTTTGATTTGAAGCCAACTTCTACAAACATATAAAAACAACAAAAAAATTAGTTAATCTTAATTTACTTCCGCATCGCATCCCTTTATTTGTTCTGCATCATCTACAATGACTAAAATCACCTAAGAAGAGTATAAGACTCTATAAAAGAGGGATTGGGACAACTTTTGAATGGTTAATGCTTAGTTGAACATTTATTGATCTTGTGAGCAAGAGAGCATTCAAGATAGTCTTCAAGTCTTCACCAACTCCTATCTGAAGCTTGAAGCATATTTTGAAGAAGTTGATGAAGCCATTGAAGTGCATTGAAGTGCAATTAAGAAGGCTTCTCTCGAGCTACATCGGCAACCATCAAACAACATCTATTTGTCATTTTGTTGCTTGTTCCTTTCAATTCTTTTTCTGAATTGTTGGGTTATTGGTGAGTTCAGTTTAAAAATCAAATAGGTTTTTGGTTAGCCTATGTAAAACCAAGTGTTAGGTTCTTGGTTAGCCTGTGTAAAACCAAGTGTTGGGTTCTTGGTGATCCTACTAAAACCAAGTGTTGGGTTTTTTTGATGAGCCCGGTTTAAAAACCAAAGGGTGTTGGTTTTGGATTGTGATCCCGGTAAAACAATCCTACTATATTCTTATGATAAAATAGTGAAAATCTCAAGTGATATCTTGGATAGTGGTGTAGGAGCTGGAGTGTTCCGAACCACTATAAACCTACTGTGTTTGCATTGAGATTTTTTCTACTTGCTTCTGCTTTTGCTTTTAATTATCTCAATCATAGCACTTTACACTTCAAAAAAGTTTTCAAAAGAACACATATCTATTAAATTTTTTAAACTCCCAATTCACCCCTCTCTTGGGAAAGCAACTTGGGCAACAACTGGTATCAGAGTAGTGTCTCTAAATATAATTAGAATAAAGATTGATGGCTCATACCATGAGTACTTCCTTGGTCGAAGGCCAATCTACTAATAGACCTCCACTATTCACTGGCACGAATTATTCATATTGGAAGGCTAGAATGAAGATATACATTCAAGCTATCAATTTTCAATTTTGGAAGGTAATTCTTAAGGGTCCACAAATACCCATGATAAAAATTGATAGCATGGATGTCCCAAAGCCTAAAGATGATTGGGATGAACATGACATGAAAATGGAGAAATTGAATGCCAAAGCCATGAACTTATTATATTATGCTTTAGATGCTAACGAGTTCAATCGAATTTTCACTTTCTCTTCTATAAAGGAAATTTAGGATAAACTCAAAGTGACCCACGAAGGAACTTCCCAAGTGAAGACTTCGAAAATTAATCTTCTAGTACATAATTATGAGTTATATAAAATGGAACAAAATCAATCTAACTCTACCATGTTTTCTCACTTTATAGATATTATTAATGGTTTGAAAAGTCTTGGCAGGGTCTATTCAAATGCTGACTTAATACAGAAGATCCTTATATCACTTCCAAATAAGTGGGACACCAAAGTGACTACCATCCAGGAAGCAAAAGATCTAAATATTTTACCTCTGGATGAACTAATGGGTTCTCTCATCACACATGAACTAGCCATGTAGCATAGGATTGATGATGATCAAAAGAAGAAGAATTGCCTTTAAAGCTACATTAGATTCAAAGAAACAACATGCAAAATCGGAAGATGATTGCAACTCCTCCAAAGACAACTTAGAAGACGAAGAAATTGCAATGGTCATGAGGAGATTTAGAAGATTTATGGAAAAGAAGAAAGGAAGATATTTTAGAAAATTTTATAAGAAAGGGGAACATAGTAAGGACAAGGATAAGCAAAGAGAGAAAGAAAAAAAATAAATGCCCACATGCTATGAATGTAAGAAGCCAGGGCATATTCATCCCGACTGTCCTTTACTAAAAAAAACCTTCAAGAAGAAGAAAAATAAGGCGATGGTTGCTACTTGGAGCGACAGTGAGGAGTCGACTTCAACAAAAGAAGAAGACATCCCAAAAATTGCTAACTTGTATCTTATGGGTCTCGAAGATGAGGTAATGTCCCCCGAATCTCAAATAGAATTTACTTTTGATGAACTGAATTCTGCTTTTCATGACTTATTATCAGAATTTAAAAAGTCTGGAGTAAAGATTAGAGCTTTAAAGAAAATAAATGATTCTTTACTAAAAGAGAAGGAAGAGATTTCAGTAAAGAATAATTTATTGCATAAAGAGTTAAATGTCTTCTCTAAAAACAACAAGGCTTTGGAAATCGAGAAAAATATATATCTTAACAAAAACAAAGCTTTGACTGATGAAAACAATCATTTAAAAAAAGAGGTTGAAAAGCTCAAGCCCTTAGTTGAAAAACTTACTTTATCTTCAAACAAGCTTGAGTTAATTTTAAAAGACCAAAAAATTTTTAGAAACAAAGCTAGAATTGGTTTCAATTCTTCTAATTCAAATGAAATTTCAGCTACTACTTTTGTAACTTCAAAAGCTTTTGTTCCGAAAGGTTTATCTCAAAATGCTTTTGTGTCAAATCTCTTAGTATCCATTTCTAGAGCTTCAAAGTATATTCCTAAGACATCAATTCAAAAGTCTTTTAAGTCAAATGGATTTACATCTGCATCTCATGCTTCTACATCTAGAACTTCAAAATTTACATCTTTTTAGAATTCTAGAATTGTTTGTTATGCATGTAAAGAGTTAGGACATAAGGCCTTTCAATGTAATATTCTTAGAAATGTTAAGAGTAAAGTAAGAAAGATTTGGGTTCCCAAAGGAACCACCAACACTAACCTGCAAGGACCCAAGTTAGCTTGGGTACGTAAAAGAAATTCTTGATTTTTTACAGGAATGTCTTGCAGCCCAGAAATTAAAGAAAAGATGGTATCTAGACAGCAATTGTTTAAAAGATATGATAGGTGACAATGATCAATTCATCATCCTAGAAATGAAAGAAGGAGGTATGGTTACTTTTGGAGATAATGGCAAAGGAAAAATAATCGAAATCGATAAGATTAAAATAAACCCCTGTACTTTTATTGAAAATGTACTGCTAGTAGATAAATTTAAGCATAATTTGTTAAGTATTAATCAATTATGTAATAAAGGCTTCAAGGTTGTCTTTGAATCATCTATGTGTATCATAACAAACTCTCTTGATTCTAGCAACAAATTCGTTGGACATAGACTTGGAAATATTTATGTGGTAGATCTTAATGATTTAGCCATGTCTAGTAGTTCCAGTCTAGTTACAATAAATGCTAAGACCAAGAAGTCTTGTTTACTTTGGCATAGATGATTAGGTTATGCTAGCATGCATACTATTGCCAAGTTAATTTCTAAGAATCTAGTTAGAGGTATGCCTAAGTTTAAAGTAGATTTTGATCATGTTTGTGATGCATGCCAAATGGGTAAACAAACTAGAAGGAGTTTTAAATCCAAAAATATGATTTCAACTTCTAGACCCCTTGAGCTACTTTATATGGACTTATTTGGACCAACTAGGATCACAAGCCTAGGTGGTATGAAATATGCACTTATGATAGTAGATGATTTTTCTAGATTTACATGGTTCTTGTTTATTACACACAAAGATGAAACTTTCAAAGTATTTCAAAAATTTTATAAGAAAGTTTCAAATGAAAAAAAACTTTCAATCATATATATTAGAAGTGATCATGGCACTAAATTTGAAAATCAATTTTTCGATGACTATTACAAAGAGCACGACTTGATCACAACTTCTCCGCTCCTAGAACACCACAACAAAATGGTGTTGTAGAGAGAAAGAATAGGACATTGGAAGAGATAGCCTGAACAATGTTATGTGAAGGCAATCTTCCAAGGTACTTTTGGACAGAAGTGGTGAACACTGCTTGTTATATATTAAATCATGTCTTAATTCATCCAATTTTAAAGAAAACCCCCTATGAGCTTTGGAATGAAAAGAAACCTAATATCAATTACTTTCATGTTTTTGGCTATAAATGCTTTGTACTGAATAATGGTAAGGATAATCTAGAAAAATTTGATGCTAAATCTGATGAAGCAATTTTCCTTGGTTATTCCTTACATAGCAAATCATATAGAGTATTTAATAAAAGAACTCTAAATGTAAAAGAATCAATACATGTTATTTCTGATGAATCTAACCCCTCACTTTCAAAGAAAGAAGAGTGCATAGATAATGATGCAGCTACACTTTAAAAGGAAATGGAAGATATGAGCATACAAGAAGGACCAACTCAAGAAGGAGAAGAAATGGTAAGAATCATGCTGATCTACCAAGGGAATGGAGGTATGTAACCTCTCATCCAAGAGACTTAATTTTTGGTGATCCTTCATAAGGTATTAGGACTAGGCAAGAGGGCTCGCCTTAGTAGCATGAGCATGCCCCAGCTAGGAGCAGGCCTTAGACAGATCAAAACTCTGGCTAGGAGCTGACCTCAGCAGGAGGGATCACCTTAATAGCATGAGCATGATCCCAATCGGGAGTTGGCCTTAGATGGAGGGCTTGCCCTATGAGCATGACTCTGGCTAGGAGCTAACCTCGGCAGGAGGGCTTGCCTTAGCAGCATAAGCATGACCCAGGCCGGGAGCTGGCCTCAGATAGAGAGCTCACCCTATGAGCTCGACCCCGGCTAGGAGCTGACCTCGGAGGAGGGCTCGCCTTGGCAGTATAAGCATGACCCCGACTGAGAGCTGGCCTTAGATGGAGGGCTCACCCTATAAGCTCGACCTCGGTTGGGAGCTGACCTTGACAGGAGGGCTCGCCTTAGCCCCTTACTAGGCCATCATGCCTGGGTGGTGGGGCTTTTGCCAGCAAGGCTCCACGTCAGTGGATATACCACATCAGGGTGCCCCCTACTCCCGAGCCCAAAGAATGAAGTGGCGCTCATGATGAGGGGAGTAATGATCGCACTGACGTGAAGAGATGCATCTCCTGCATCTTATTGCTTTGTGCACCGGCGCCCATGGAGGCTGTGCTTCCATGCTAATAGGGTGATGCCACGTCACCCCTCATTAAGTGTGGCCATAATTGTCATGCCGGGATCGAAGGGGTCATCTCCAATTCGAGGCATCGCTTCTGGTGGAATCAACACATGGAACACCCCGGCTGGCTCAGTGCAAGATATGGCACACACCTTCAGTCAATACAAGGCGACAGGGCATCGGGTCACTTGAAAGGGACTTGCCCTTTTGTTTCCCAAGGGTTTCCCAAGCGACAAAAAACAAAGTTTCTTCCTCAAAGCAATCTTCCTTCACCTTCTTAGGCTAGGTTGTGAAGTTTCGATATGTTAGGCTTCCTTCTTCTCCCCCTTCCTCTCATTTACTCTCCTCCTTTGGCTTGCACCTGAGGAGTACTCCTGTTAGGTCTTCTAGTTTTTTACTCCGCCATTTTTGATGAATCCCTCCAGTAGGGGGCACCGTCACCAGTGCTTTTCTAATGGTGTGGGGCCTTCTTAGTCGAGGCCTCCCTCCTCGGATAGCAAGGAGGAGGAAGTCTCGGTCGTGCTCCATAGGGGTCCCCGCCCGACGAGGATTGTCATTGGACCCCCTGCGACTCCTCCTCTACCTGCCCCCTTTGCTAAGGAGGCCGGTAACCCCACCAGCATTGCTTCAGTGATGACCGACGGGGATCTACTTCGCATCCGGAGGTCATTTGGGATCCCTGATTCCATTCAACTCTTTATTCCAGGGCCAGGGGGCCGGGTCTCTTCTAGTGGCCCGGGCTGGATAGCCCTGTATGAAGACTTCTTTTTCTGGGGTCTTTGATGCGGAACTAGATATGCATGTAGATTATTTTTTTATTTTTAAATATTAAGTTATATGTTTGAATCCCGAAGATCAGACCAAGAAACTATGTAGAGGGTTCTATATGAAATTAAGAAGCAAAAGCATGCATAACAGGACCTAAAAAGCAGTAGAAGATGGACCGCCGAGGTTGAGAAGTCTCGGTTGGGCTAGTTCATCTTCAATAAAGGGACTGGTGGGCAGAGGGAGTGTACCTGATAATGGTTGATGTGCCTGGAGCAGATCGTATGCAAAGGGATCGCTCTCTCTCTCGGATGAGGCCTGGAAAATCAAGCCGAAGACCCGCAGATTCTCGGCTTTCTGCTCGATGATCCGATTGTGGCCCAGCTAGAGTCGTTGGATTCGTAGAAGCCGAGGGACTTGCAAACAACCTTTCAGGGGTGGGGAAACAAAGCAAGGATGAAGTAGTAAAGAGAAAACAGTAAGGGAAAGAAGATTTTGAGGTTGGATAGCCAGGGTTTGGAGAGCTGGATGGCAGCTGGAGGCTGGGCGTAGAACACCAGGAAGAAGAAAAGGCTCACACAGAATCCCTTTCAGCACACAGCATGTAACACACAGCAATTGGAAGAATTCAATATTATTTCATGAAAAAAAGTTCCTTCATACAAGAGAGTAGAGTCTCTTAAATAGACTCTTAGACTTGGGCCCCAAGTAAGGTTACATTAGTCATCACCTAGGAATCTGAATCCCACCCAAACTCTAGCTAGAATACATGGTAGGTTTAGATAGAAAAATCCCACAAATTTCTCTCCTCTCACTTGCCTTGGTCAGCTAAGAGGGGTGACTCTACGTGGACGACCAAGGGGAAGGTCAACATAAGCATGTGGTGCCTTAGCTCTTCTCCTAGGCCTTAACTGGCCCAATCTGCTTTAGGCTGCGGTCCAGGGCTTCAGGGATTCGAATTTGTCTTCAGGGCTTCTGATTTCTTCTCCTAGGCCTCCCATGGTCTTCATAGATTCTAGTTGGGTTGGACTTCACTTGGACTGGTTTGTCTTTACTTATACTTAAGCTGACTGTCTTCACTTGTACTTGGACTGACATGTACTAAACTCCGAAAGATAACTAGCACAACATAAGCTGACTAGTACAGGACTCAAATAATAAAAGATAACTCAAATGGGCTAAGCCCTTATTATAAATGGACTTAAATACTACTAATTAATCCATAGAGGGTTGAGAAGCCTCTGTCTTATTCTAGTACCTTTGGTGTCCCCACTAATTCTCCTGGGATGGGAAGAACTCGACCCTGTCGAGTAAGGATCACACTGGCTCACATATTTCTCGAGAAGGGTTGGGTCGAGGTGCTGCAAGTCCTCTCAAGCAACCCACGAATCATCTGATTCTAGCCGGCCTTGCCATCGGACCAGGTAGCGTTAATAGCCATGGCCTCGGGTCATGATGGCTTGATCATCCAAGATACGCTCGATCCATTCTCCTCTCTCAGGCCAAATAATTGGTGGACACTCTGGACTAGGGTCACTCACAATGGAAGGAGTAGGTCCAAAGGCCTCACTGGGTATCGCTGTCAGTTTCCTATACTCAACCAGGTCTACGATATTGAAGGTAGAACTAATGTCCAAAATCCAGAGGCAAATCTAACACATAGACATTTGGTGATGCAGAACGAAAGCTCTGATACCAAAAATGATGCTGAGCAAAAGAGATGATGCGATGCGGAAGTAAATTAAGACTAATTCTTTTTTTTTTTTTAATATTTTTAGAAGTCGGCTTTGACGCAAAGGAAAGTTAAACGAAATTGAAAAAAACTATATAACAATTGAAAGCACAATTTAAAGAAACTAGATTATCAGAGTAGTTCAGAAGTAAAGGATCGCTGGGGGTTGAGAAACTCCCAGACCTAGGGTTTCGCTCTAAACTTTCAACAGGACAGAAGTAAAGAGAAGAGAAGGGTTACAAACCAGGCAGTGATCTTCACAGAGTTTAGTGGAAGGACTCTCTTGAGCAGATTGTTGGATCCCCGGATTCAGATATCTTCGCAATGGATCCTCCAATACTGGCCCTTTGGCAGAGTTGGCTTCTTCTGAACTCAAGATCTGGGAAAGAAGAAGAACAAGTTATGGAACCAGATACTCAAGGAAGGATTTACCAGATAGAAGAACTTGAAAGATGATGTTGCTGAAATCCTGATTCTCCTGGAATGCTGATCTGACTTCCTCTGGGATTTGATCTGTCTTCGAAGTAGCCGAACTGGACCTGGATGCTGGTGGTCGGCCTCTACTTGGAGAGAGGGGCCGTGAGAGATGGGGTAGGCTAGGGTTTGGTGGAATGAAGAGGATGAAGGGCGACTAGGGTTTGGAATGGAAGTGGCTAACCTAGGGTTTTGGGGTTGGAGATCTCACACCTCCTCAAGGTTCCTGGGGAACCCGGATTTACTCCCTCACGGAGCTCAACACCTGAATACAAGTGCGGAAGAGAGAAACACAAAGTTTGCTCACACATAAATTGAATTCATTCATCAGTTATTTTTAAAACTTACAAGAGGGGTTTAATTTATAGGACTTTACAAGAGAGCAGGGTTTTACATCTTCCCATGTGGGACTAATAGGATGGATCGTCAAATTAGGCTTGTAGAATCAATTCCCACACATATGGCCGGCCAAGAGGTTCCAAAAGTGTTGATTGGTGGCTCCAAAAGGTAAGTAGGTGGTGCCTCCTAGCCTTGCTTTTCAAGAGAAAATTTCTTTCCTTCCATGGCTCAACTCTTTTGGACACCTCCTTTTCTTTCTCCCTAAGTCATGGTTCTTCCCATCTTTGCTTTGGGCTTTTTAGGCATGGATTGGGCGCCCCCTTGAAGTGCTCCCCAAGAAGTGCTTCTTTCTTTACATAGCTTGGCTCTTATGGAAATGTTTTGGCCGCCCCCTTGGATTGTGGATCCCAGATTATTTTCTCCTTAAGTGGTGCATGAGAGAAGGAACCTGCTTTCTTATGGTGTGGGGACCAAAGCATACTGGATGGAGATGTGGCGCCCCCTGGACTCAGGCGTGTGGCTGGGAGTGTGGCTGTGAGTGTGGCGCCCACTTGCTTGGGCTTGGAAGAAAATGTGGCACCCTGGAGAAGACCTAGACCACTTACTAGGACTTGTACTGAGTCAACATGACTCAACAAAATTTAAATTGCAAGGAAATACAGACTCAAAAAAAAATGAGTTGACCAAGTCAACCCTTATTACAAAACCAAAAAACCCTAATTCTTCGGGCAAGGTTAATCAGAGATCCAGATGGAGCCCTGAAGTCTTCTTCTGAGTCTGGTGCCCGTACCAATTCTCCCGGGGTGGGAGGAACTCGACCCTGTCGAGTATGGATCAAGTTGGCTCTGATATCTCTCCAAGAGGTCTGGGTCCAATTCTTGTAATTCTTCTCGGGAGATCCAAGAGTCATCAGAATCTGGCCTTCCTTACCAGCAGACCAGGTATCTTTGGTATCCTCGATTACGAGTAGAGATAACCTGATCATCCAAGATCTTTTCAATCTTCTCTTTCTTCACAGGCCAGTTTATTGGTGGATACATAGGGTTGGGTTCACTCTCAAGAGCAGGATTAGGCTCAAAAGGCTCACTGGGAATCACAGCTGGCTCTCTATACTCTACTAGGTCTGTAATGTTGAAAGAGGAGCTAATGCCTAGTTCTGAAGTTAACTCGAGCACATAGGCATTGGACCCTACTCTCTTCACCACTTTAAATGGTCCAGCTCCTCTAGCATGTAACTTTCTAATGGTTCCAGGAGAAAACCGTTCAGGCCTTAACCTAATCATTACATAGTCTCCCTTAACAAAAGTTTTGACTCGCCTTTGAGAATCAGCCAACTTCTTATAAATTTCATTACTTAAAGTTATTTTGGCATGACTTTCTTTATGCAAGTCCTTTACATGCTATGCAAGTACATCAAGAGACTTGTGTGTGTGGGCTAATAGTGAAATCAGATCAAGTGGTGTGTGAGGCTTGTATCCATGATCAATTTCAAAGGGACTCTAGCCTATAGACCTATTGATCGAAACATTGAATGCAATTTCAGCCCTGGACAAAATACAAATCCCAATTCCTGGTGCTCTAAATCAAACAAAAATCTAAGTCAATGTCCTAAACTCGACTGATGACGTATTCCTAATGAATGGGCTATATTCAAAGGAACCCTAGGTCTAAACCAAACAAACTACGGCTCTCTAGGTTTGACCTTGGGTCGGAGGATGTCATGCAGAGTATGAAAACTTATCATGGGTGCCTATTAGGTGCCATAAGGTCTTCCAGAAGTAGGTGGCAAACCTAATAGGTTCTGACACGTGGTTCACTCTAAGGACTTCGACAAAGTATACTTGGATGGTGTAAGAAGCATTAGAAGTCCTAGAGAAAGGGAGGAAATATGAGGTGGAGTCTCGAATTACCTGTTGACTAAAGGTGGTGACCTGAAGGTTTGAATGGTGATCTATGAGTGTCAACTGGTCATCCTTACGAAAGGAAAAGTTTGCTACTCCCAGGAAAGGATCAAGAGATGGTTCGGGAAGTAGCCTAGGACATGTGATTGCAACAGTTAAAGTTTGTTCTCTAAGCAAATAATGATCCATTTTCTCAAGAACTGGATTGAAGAATGATTCATGGAAGGGCCTATGGATGGTGACCTCAAGACTTGAAATTTGACATATGGGTGCGGAAAGGTATACTCTATAGAAGGGTAGGTCAGTCATGCGAAGGAAGGGGTATGGGACCACAAGGAGGACTTCTACAGGACTGAGTGAATCAATCCGGTCAAGACAAGGATGTTCAAATGAGATTACAGGAGAGACCTTAGTGGCTGGGCATGGGACAAGGTCCAATTGTAAGAGGCTTGATTCAGTCATCCTAAGGAGAGGATCTATCATAAGGTGGGCAAACTTAAACAGTTCAGTGCAAAGATCTTCCATTGGTACTTGGGGAATGACTGTCATTAGAGGGTACGAACTGATAGGTCGGGCTAACACTATGAGTTCTTCCTGGGGGTATTTGACTAAAGGAACCTGATTCTCACAAATCTCTTGAATTTCTGAACTAGGTCCTACCACTTGGTTGCTCTCCAAGGTCTCCTCAAGTAAGGAACCAATAGTATCGATGTCACATTCTTCATGTTCTTCCCCCTCATATTCATCAACTAGACTCAAGCCAGCATCATATACTTCCTCGATGCCATCTTCAATGGGTTTCGGGTCAGTGGTAATCGGGTCAACTAATTCTGGGCTTGTCATACCTAACCTTTCTTCCTCATTGGTAGGCTTGGGTTCTCCCTCATTAATGTCATCCTTAGGATTCTTACCACTTAGCTGTGCACAAGCCAGTCCTATGTATGGGCACTGACTAGATTTATGGTCTCTTTCTCCACAAAACCAACATTCTTGCGATATAGGAACCTGGGTCACACTGGGTTTCAAGCTAGTAGAGACCTTACTTGGGCATGGGTGTGGATCTAAATGGTTTGATCTAGAAGACTTGGGTTGTTGAGTAACTGATCTAGAATATTGTAAGGACCTCTCATAAACACGATCTACACTATAGATATCATGGTTAGGCTTCCTAAGGTTATGCTCAGGATCACGGTATAAGGTCCTCCTAGGCTCTTGGCATGGATGAGGTTGGGGCCTATTAAATTTTGGATTAGGGGTCCAATTTTGATGTCTACGTTTCTCAAGTACTTGGACTCGATCCCTAAGCTAGGTAAAATTCTCATGGACTTGTTCTTTACACTGGGCAATAGTAGCAGTCATATCCTGACTCAATTTGTTCATACATTCAGTAAGAGCTCTAACCATGGCCTCTAAATCAGGTTGGGTTTGACCAGGTTGGTATGGTACTCCATTATAGGTAGACATGATGATGCAAGCAAACTAACCAAATGAGACTCGACTGAAATGACTATGGGCTAACTAAACCTAGAGCCCAAACTAGATGCCCAATCAGAGTGGCAAGCTAGCCTGTAGTAACTCGGTACTCAGCTAGGCAGGTGTAAGGGAAGTGTTAGGTCCCTAACTGCCAATCCTAGACACCAATCAGAGATTGGACAGGTAGGCGGACCAGCACACAAGCCCTTCGGGATAGAATCCCTGAACCACCGTTCTAGACACTGAGTACAAAGCACAAACAGAGTAACTAGACAAATTGACTCAACACTAGCATAGACCTGACTTGTTGGTGTCCCTAGCCCACTAAGGCAAATTAAGTCTAATAAATTTTAAAATTAGGCTTAGGTTCGAATGAATGGGTGGTGGTTTTGGGCTAAGGAGAGGTTATCAACTCCTCCCCTTATCTTAGATGCTCAATTGCCCTTAAGATGAATTAGAAGATGATCACTCAAAAAAAAATAAATAAATAAAATTGAATTGCAGAAACACAGAAATAGAGTTGCTATAAATTAACTCTCAAAAATCTTAAAGACACCAATAAATCACAGTAAAATTATGTAAAATAGTTACAATTATGCTGGCTCCAACAAATCAAAAATCACATAATTTAGAATTACCTGCAATGAGAAACAATTCTTGCAACAGGATAGTTATAGACTAAAAATAGAATGCTTCCCCCGTTTACAATTCCTGCTACGAAGTTGTAACCCAGCGGATCCCCTACACGCCCTAGGAACTCCCCATGGAATGGGAAGAGGAGGTTTGCACCTCGCTTCGTTCCTAGGACCGGACGTCCTGGGGAGTCTACTTCGAGCAGACAAAGTAAAAAGAGAGACACTCAAAACATGCAAGCAAGTTAGAAACCCTAGACAGGGCTCTGATACCAAAATGATGCAGAACGAAAGCTCTGATACCAAAAATGATGCAGAGTAAAAGAGATGATGCGATGCGGAAGTAAATTAAGACTAATTCTTTTTTTTTTTTTTTAATATTTTCAGAAGTCGGCTTTGACTCAAAGGAAAGTTAAACGAAATTGAAAGAAACTATATAACAATTGAAAGCACAATTTAAAGAAACTAGATTATCAGAGTAGTTCAGAAGTAAAGGATCGCTGGGGGTTGAGAAACTCCCAGACCTAGGGTTTCGCTCTAAACTTTCAACAGGACAGAAGTAAAGAGAAGAGAAGGGTTACAAACCAGGCAGTGATCTTCATAGAGTTTAGTGGAAGGACTCTCTTGAGCAGATTGTTGGATCCCCGGATTCAGATATCTTCGCAATGGATCCTCCAATACTGGCCCTTTGGCAGAGTTGGCTTCTTCTGAACTCAAGATCTGGGAAAGAAGAAGAACAAGTTATGGAACCAGATACTCAAGGAAGGATTTACCAGATAGAAGAACTTGAAAGATGATGTTGCTAAAATCCTGATTCTCCTGGAATGCTGATCTGACTTCCTCTGGGATTTGATCTGTCTTCGAAGTAGCCGAACTGGACCTGGATGCTGGTGGTCGGCCTCTACTTGGAGAGAGGGGCCGTGAGAGATGGGGTAGGTGATGTAGTACAAAAGCTCTGATACCAAAAATGATGTAGGACAGAAGCTCTGATACCAAAAATAATGAAGAACAAAAAACAAAGAAGCGCATGCGAAAGTAAAATTTAAGATTATTATTATTATTTTTTTATATATTTCAGAAATTGGCTTCGACTCAAAGTAAAGTTAAACTAAGTTGATGGAAACTAGGTAAGGATTGAAAGCACAATTTAGAAGAAGCTAAGTTATCAGAGTAGTTCAGAAGTAACGGATCGCTGGGGGTTGAGAAACTCCCAGACCTAGGGTTTCGCTCTGAACTTTCAACAGGACAGAAATAAAGAGAAGAGATGGTTTACTAACCAAACAGTGATCTCACAGAATTTGGGTGGAAGAACTCTTTCGAGCAGATTGTTGGATCCTCGGATTCGGCTATCTTCGCAATGGATCCTCCAATACGGGTCTTGTGGCTGGGTCGGCTTCTCCTGGACTCAAGATCTGGGAAGAAGAAAAACAAGTGATGGATTCAGAGACTCAGGGAAGGATTTACCAGTTCGAAAAACTTGAAGGCTGATGTCGCTGAGATCCGGATTCTCTTGAAGGCTGATTCGACTCCCTCTGGAAAGAGCTTTGGATCTGAAGTACCCGGACTGTAGCTGGATGCTGGTGGTCAGCCTGGACTTAGAGAGAATGGCCGTGAGAGGTGGGATATGCTAGGGCTTGGTGGAAAGAGAAAGGTGATGGGCGGCTAGGGTTTGGGAGTGAAGTGGCTAACCTAGGGTTGGGGTTTTGGAGATCTCACACCTCCTCAAGGTTTCTGGGGAACCCGGATTTACTCCCTCACAGAGCTCAACACCTGGATGCAAGTGCGGAAGAGAGAAAACACAAGTTTTGCTCACAAAAAAATTTGGTTTCATTCATCTCATTTTTTTTCAAACTTATATTGGGGTTTAATTTATAGGACATTACAAGATAGTAGGGTTTTACATCTTCCCATGTGGGACTAAAGGAGGGGATCTTCAAATTAGGATTGTAGGATCAATCCCTACTCATATGGCCGGCCAAATAATTCCAAAGTTGATTGAGGCTTCAAAAAAAGGAAAGTGGGTGGCGCCTCCTTGTCTTGACCTCCAAGAAAATATTTTTTTTCCTTCTATGCTTGGCCTTATCTGGAAGTGTTTGGGCGCCTCTTAACCTTGCCCTCCAAGAGAAAATTTGTTTCCTTTTATATCTGGCTTTAGTTGGAATGATTAGGGCGCCTCCTAACCTTGCTCTTCAAGAGAAATCTCCTTCCTTCCATGGCTCAACCCTTTTTGGATACCTCCTTTTCTTTCTCCCCAAGTTATGGCTCTTTCTAACTTTGTTTTGAATATTTCTGGCAGGTAATGGGCGCCTCCTTGAAGTTCTCTCCAAGAGAATTTCTTCCCTTTCATAGTTTGGTTCTTTTGGGAAAGTCTTGGGCCGCCCCCTTGATTTATGGACCCCTGGTGGATTTCTCCTCAATTGGCGCATGAGAGAAGGGAGCTGCTATCTGTTGTGTGGGGACTAGAGGCTGCTAGATGGAGATGTGGCTCCCCCTGGACTCAGGCGTATGGCTGGGAGTGTGGCGCCCACTTGCTTGGCCTTGGGAGAAAATGTAACACCCCTGGTTGAAGCCCTAGTCCACTACTGAGTCAACATGACTCAACAAAATAAAATGCAGGTAATATAGACTCAAGGTAAAATTGAGTTGATCCAGTCAACCCTTATTACAAGCCAAAAAAAACCCTAATTCTTCGGGCAAGGTTAATCAGAGATCCAGATGGAGCTCTGAAGTCTTCTTCTGAGTCTGGTGCCCGCACCGATTCTCCCAGGGTGGGAGGAACTCGACCCTGTCGAGTATGCATCAAGTTGGCTCTGGTATCTCTCCAAGAGGTCTGGGTCCAATTCTTGTAATTCTTCTCGGGAGATCCAAGAGTCATCAGAATCTGGCCTTCCTTGCCAGCGGACCAAGTATCTTTGGTATCCTCGATTACGAGTAGAGATAACCTGATCATCCAGGATCTTTTCAATCTGCTCTTTCCTCACAGGCCAGTTTGTTGGTGGACACACAGGGTTGGGTTCACTCTCAAGCGTAGGATTAGGTTCAAAAGCCTCACTGGGAATCACAGCTGGCTCTCTATACTCTACTAGGTCTGTAATGTTGAAAGTAGAGCTATTGCCTAGTTCTGGAGGCAACTCGAGCACATAGGCATTGGATCCTACTCTCTTCACTACTCTAAATGGTCCAGCTCCTCTAGCATGTAACTTTCTAACGGTTCCAGGAGAAAACCGTTCAGGCCTTAACCTAATCATTACATAGTCTCCCTCAACAAAAGTTTTGACTCGCCTTTGAGAATCAGCCAACTTCTTATAAGTTTCATTACTTAAATTTATTTTGGCATGAATTTCTTTATGCAAGTCCTTTACATGCTATGCAAGTGCATCAAGAGACTTGTGTGTGTGGACTAATAGTGAAATCAGATCAAGGGGTGTGTGAGGCTTGTATCCATGAACAATTTCAAAGGGACTCTAGCCTATAGACCTATTGATCGAAACATTATATGCAAATTTAGCCCTGGGTAAATACAAATCCCAATTCCTGATATTCTCACTCAACCAAAATCTGAGTTAATGTCCTAAACTCGACTAACGATGCATTCCTAAAGAATGGACTTTATTCAAAGGAACCCTAGGTCTAAACCTAACAAACTACGGCTCTCTAGGTTTGACCTTGGGTCGGAGGATGGCATACAGAGCATGAAAACTTATCATGGGCGCCTAGTAGGTGCCATAAGGTCTTCCAGAAGTAGGTGGCAAACCTAATAGGTTCTGACACGTGGTTCACTCTAAAGACTTCGACAAAGTATACTTGGATGGTGTAAGAAGCATTGGAAGTCCTAGAGAAAGGGAGGAGATATGAGGTGGGGTCTCGAATTACCTGTTGACTAAAGGTGGTGACCTGAAGGTTTGAATGGTGATCTATGAGTGTCAACTGGCCATCCTTACGAAAGTAAAAATTTGCTACTCCCAGGAATGGATCAAGAGATGGTTCGGGAAGTAGCCTAGGAGATGTGATTGCAATAGTTAAGGTTTGTTCTCTAAGCAAATAATGATCCACTTTCTCAAGAACTAGATTAGAGAATGATTCATGGAAGGGCCTATGGATGATGACCTCAAGACTTGAAATTTGACCTATGGGTGTGGAAAGGTATACTCTATAGAAGGGTAGGTCAGTCATGCAAAGGAAGGGGTCTGGGGCCATAAGGAGGACTTCTACAGGACTGGATGAATCAATCCGCTCAAGACAAGGATGTTCAACTGAGATTACGGGAGAGACCTTAGTGGCTGGGCATGGGACAAGGTCCAATTGTAAGAGGCTTGATTCAGTCATCCTAAGGAGAGGATCTACCATAGGGTGGGCAAACTTAAACAGTTCAGTGCAAAGATCTTCAATTGGTACTTGGGGAATGACTGTCATTAGAGGGTATGAACTAATAGCTCGGGCTAACACTATGAGTTCTTCCTGGGGGTATTTGACTAAAGGAACTTGGTTCTCACAAATCTCTTGAATTTCTGAACTAGGTCCTACCAGTTGGTTGCTTTCCAAGGTCTCCTCAGGTAAGGAACCAATAGTATCAATGTCACATTCTTCAAGTTCTTCCCCCTCATATTCATCAACTAGACTCAAGCCAGCATCATATACTTCCTCGATGCCATCTCCAATGGGTTTCGGGTCAGTGGTAATCGGGTCAACTGATTCTAGGCTTGTCATACCTAACCGTTCTTCCTCATTGGTAGTCTTGGGTTCTCCCTCATTAATGTCATCCTTAGGATTCTTACCACTTAGCTGTGCACAAGCCAGTCCTATGCATGGGCACTGACTAGATTTATGGCCTCTTTCTCCACAAAACAAACATTCTTGCGATATAGGAACCTGGGTCACACTGGGTTTCAAGCTAGTAGAGACCTTACTTGGGCATGGGTGTGGATCTAAATGGTTTGATCTAGAAGACTTGGGTTGTTGAGTGACTGGTCTAGAATATTGTAAGGACCTCTCATAGACACGATCCACACTATAGATATCATGGTTAGGCTTCCTAAGGTTATGCTCGGGATCATGGTATAAGGTCCTCCTAGGCTCCTGGCATGGATGAGGTTGGGGCCTATTAAATTTTGGATCAGTGGTCCAATTTTGATGTCTACATTTCTCAAGTACTTGGACTCGATCCCTAAGCTGGGTAAAATTCTCATGGACTTGTTCTTTACACTGGGTAACAGTAGCAGTCATATCCTGACTCAATTTGTTCATACTTTCAGTAAGAGCTCTAACCATGGCCTCTAAATCAGGTTGGGTTTGACCAAGTTGGGAGGGTACTCCATTCCGGGTGGACATGATGATGCAAGCAAGCACACAGAATGTGACTAGACTAAAGCGACTACTGGCTCACTAGACCTAGAGTCCAAACTAGATGCCCAATCAGAGTGGCAAGCTAGCCTGTAGTAACTCAGGACTCAGCCAGGCAGGTGTAAGGGGAGTGTTAGGTCCCTGAATGCTAATCCTAGACACCAATTAGAGATTGGCCAGGTAGGCGGACCAGCACACAAGCCCTTCGGGATGGAATCCCTGAACCACCGTTCTAGACACTGAGTACAAAGCACACACAGAGTAACCAGACAAACTGACTCAATACTAGCCTTGACCCGACTTGTTGATGTCCCTAGCCCACTAGGGCAAATTAGGTCTAATTAATTTTAAGATTAAAGGCTTAGGGTCGAATGAGTGGGTGGTGGTTTTGGGCTAAGGAGAGGTTATCAACTCCTCCCCTTATCTTAGATGCTCAAATGCCCTTAAGATGAATTAAGAGATGAACACTCAAGAATAATTGGATTGCAGAACACAAAAATAGAGTTGCAGTAATTTAATTCTCAGAAATTCCAAGGAAACCAATAAATCACAGGAAAATTATGCAAAATAGTTTCAATTATACTGGTTTCAGCAAAACAAAAATCACCAAATTTGGAGTTACTTGCAGTGAGAAATAATTCCTGCAACAAGAAAATTACGGACTGAAAACAGAGCACTTCCCCGTTTACAATTCCTGCTACGAAGTTATAACCCAACGGATCCCCTACACGCCCTAGGAACACCCCATGGAATGGGAAGAGGAGGTTTGCACCTCGCTTCATTCCTAGGACCGGATGTCCTGGGGAGTCTACTTCGAGCAGACAAAATAAAAAGAGAGAGACTCAAGCAAGCAATCGAAACAGAAACCCTAGACAGGGCTCTGATACCAAAAATGATGTAGTACAAAAGCTCTGATACCAAAAATGATGTAGGACAGAAGCTCTGATACCAAAAATGATGCAGAACAAAGAACAAAGAAGCATATGCGGAAGTAAAATTTAAGATTATTATTATTTTTTTTTATATATTTCAGAAATTGGCTTCGACTCAAAGTAAAGTTAAACTAAGTTGATGGAAACTAGGTAAGGATTGAAAGCACAATTTAGAAGAAGCTAAGTTATCAGAGTAGTTCAGAAGTAACGGATCGCTGGGGGTTGAGAAACTCCCAGACCTAGGGTTTCGCTCTGAACTTTCAACAGAACAGAAATAAAGAGAAGAGATGGTTTACTAACCAAACAGTGATCTCACAGAATTTGGGTGGAAGAACTCTCTCGAGCAGATTGTTGGATCCTCGGATTCGGCTATCTTTGCAATGGATCCTCCAATACGGGTCTTGTGGCTGGGTCGGATTCTCCTGGACTCAAGATCTGGGAAGAAGAAAAATAAGTGATGGATTCAGAGACTCAGGGAAGGATTTACCAGTTCGAAGAACTTGAAGGCTGATGTCGCTGAGATCCGGATTCTCTTGAAGGCTGATTCGACTCCCTCTGGAAAGAGCTTTGGATCTGAAGTACCCGGACTGTAGCTGGATGCTGGTGGTCGGCCTGGACTTGTAGAGAATGGCCGTGAGAGGTGGGATATGCTAGGGCTTGGTGGAAAGAGAAGGGTGATGGGCGGCTAGGGTTTGGGAGTGAAGTGGCTAACCTAGGGTTGGGGTTTTGGAGATCTCACACCTCCTCAAGGTTCCTGGGGAACCCGGATTTACTCCCTCATGGAGCTCAACACCTGGATGCAAGTGCGGAAGAGAGAAAACACAAGTTTTGCTTACAAAAAAATTTGGTTTCATTCATCTCATTTTTTTTTCAAACTTACATTGGGGTTTAATTTATAGGACATTACAAGATAGTAGGATTTTACATCTTCCCATGTGGGACTAAAGGAGGGGATCTTCAAATTAGGATTGTAGGATCAATCCCTACTCATATGGCCGGCCAAATAATTCCAAAGTTGATTGAGGCTTCAAAAAAAGGAAAGTGGGTGGCGCCTCCTTGTCTTGACCTCCAAGAAAATATTTTTTTCCTTCTATGCTTGGCCTTATCTGGAAGTGTTTGGGCGCCTCTTAACCTTGCCCTCCAAGAGAAAATTTGTTTCCTTTTATATCTGGCTTTAGTTGGAATGATTAGGGCGCCTCCTAACCTTGCTCTTCAAGAGAAATCTCCTTCCTTCCATGGCTCAACCCTTTTTGGATACCTCCTTTTTTTTCTCCCCAAGTTATGGCTCTTTCTAACTTTGTTTTGAATATTTCTGGCAGGTAATGGGTGCCTCCTTGAAGTTCTCTCCAAGAGAATTTCTTCACTTTCATAGTTTGGTTATTTTGGGAAAGTCTTGGGCCGCACCCTTGATTTGTGGACCCCTGGTGGATTTCTCCTCAATTGGCGCATGAGAGAAGGGAGCTACTATCTGTTGTGTGGGGACCAGAGGCTGCTGGATGGAGATGTGGCACCCCCTGGACTCAGGCGTATGGCTGGGAGTGTGGCTGGGAGTGTGGTGCCCACTTGCTTGGCCTTGGGAGAAAATGTAACACCCTGGTTGAAGCCCTAGTCCACTACTGAGTCAACATGACTCAACAAAATAAAATGCAGGTAATATAGACTCAAGCTAAAATTGAGTTGATCCAGTCAACCCTTATTACAAGCAAAAAAAAACCCTAATTCTTCGGGCAAGGTTAATCAGAGATCCAGATGGAGCTCTGAAGTCTTCTTCTGAGTCTGGTGCCCGCACCAGTAGGCTAGGGTTTGGTGGAATGAAGAGGATGAAGGGCGGCTAGGGTTTGGAATGGAAGTGGCTAACCTAGGGTTTTGGGGTTGGAGATCTCACACCTCCTCAAGGTTCCTGGGGAACCCGGATTTACTCCCTCACGGAGCTCAACACCTGAATAGAAGTGTGGAAGAGGGAAACACAAAGTTTGCTCACACATAAATTGAATTCATTCATCATTTATTTTTAAAACTTACAAGAGGGGTTTAATTTATAGGACTTTACAAGAGAGCAGGGTTTTACATCTTCCCATATGGGACTAATAGGATGGATCTTCAAATTAGGCTTGTAGAATCAATTCCCACACATATGGCCGGCCAAGAGGTTCCAAAAGTGTTAATTGGTGGCTCCAAAAGTTAAGTAGGTGGCGCCTCCTAGCCTTGCTCTTCAAGAGAAAATTTCTTTCCTTCCATGGCTCAACTCTTTTGGACACCTCCTTTTCTTTCTCCCTAAGTCATAGTTCTTCCCATCTTTGCTTTGGGCTTTTTAGGCATGGATTGGGCGCCCCCTTGAAGTGCTCCCCAAGAAGTGCTTCTTTCTTTACATAGCTTGGCTCTTATGGAAATGTTTTGGCCGCCCCCTTGGATTGTGGATCCCAGATTATTTTCTCCTTAAGTGGTGCATGAGAGAAGGAACCTGCTTTCTTGTGGTGTGGGGACCAAAGCATACTGGATGGAGATGTGGCGCCCCCCTGGACTCAGGCGTGTGGCTGGGAGTGTGGCTGGGAGTGTGGTGCCCACTTGCTTGGGCTTGGGAGAAAATGTGGCACCCTGGAGAAGACCTAGACCACTTACTAGGACTTGTACTGAGTCAACATGACTCAACAAAATTTAAATTGCAGGGAAATACAGACTCAAAAAAAATTGAGTTGACCAAGTCAACCCTTATTACAAAACCAGAAAACCCTAATTCTTCGGGCAAGGTTAATCAGAGATCCAGATGGAGCCCTGAAGTCTTCTTCTGAGTTTGGTGCCCGCACCATTTGGTCCAACCTTCTCTGTCACTCTAAAAGGTCCCGCTCTGCGAGCATGAAGCTTCTTTTAGGCCTAAGCCTAACCATGATAGAATCCACTACATTTAATTTCTTGCCACTTCTTTGGGAAATAGCTAGTTTGATTCAAAATTAGTGCAGGTGGTGAACATGCTGGGCACATGCAGACTCCTAACAGGTGATGCAAAGGACTCATACCAACACCTAACAAACTCGACTATGCATTCCTATTGAAGGAAGTTTTATTGAACTCTTTGGACCTAAACCTAATAGATTATAGGCTCTCTAGGTTTGATCCTAGTTTTGCATGCACATGAAAATTTACAATGGGCTCCTAGCAAATTTCATAGAGTATGCCAGAAGTAAAATGCAAACCTAACATGCATAATGAATGTATGTAGTATGCTAATCTCAATTAAATGCAATCTAATGATCCTAGAAATGCTGGAGGTGTCTGGAAAGGACAGAAAATAAGAAGTGGGTTCAGAATTAGTATGGTAGGGTAGGAAAAAAGGTTCAGGATTAATTAGATACAGTAGGATATAAGAAGGGGTGTCAGGGACTAATCCTAGCTAATGAGGCTAACCTTACGAGGTTGAGGTATATCTACAGGGTTTGCATAATGGAAGGTGGGTTACTAATCTCAGGGAAGAGGTCCTTAATGGAAACTATAGGAGGGGGCTCATCTTGAGGGTATCGATTCAAAAAGATCAGGTCCTTAATAAATTCTTCTTGTTCGTGTATTTAGGACTAGACTCTATAATTTGGATCTCCTCTATGGTTTTCTCAGGTAAGGTTCTAGCAGTAGTCTCTAGGTTCTCTTCCTTTAATTGTTCTTCCACTATAGCTTCAGGTTGGGTATAGCCTGGGTTAACTAACTCTAGATTGGCTTCTATCTGGGTACCTACATGGTCAACTAATTTTAGGTCTTCTAGAGGTGTCTCCTCTTCTCTGTCATACTCATCCACTAAGTTCACATCAGCTTCATACACTTCCGCTTTAATGTAAACCTTGTGAATCAAAGGGATGGTAGGGGAAGGTCAGCTAAGGAAAAATTAGCTAGGTTCTAGTTTCTGATTATGGGCACTACTCCTAGTAGGTTCAAATTGCCTAAGGTGTAGTGGCTTACTACTGGGCTCATATTTAGGGGTACTAATCCTATGGGGTTCAAGTTAACTAGGGGAAATCTGACTAGTACTAGGCTGATACCTAGGGGTTATGGGCTCCCTGGGCTCATAGGACAAGGGCACAGATCTATGGGTCATGGGATTATAGGATCTAGGGTCATAGGATTTGGATTCGCTCTATAGGTCTTAGGTCTACTGGGCTCATAGGTTCTAGATTCATAGGATTTGGAGTCATAAGATCTATAGGTTGTGGGTATAGTAGGCTTATAGGGAGTGGGTGCATAGGATCTATGTTCATAGGTTTTGGGTACATAGGTTCTAGGTTCATATAATTTGGGTAGTGTGGATAAAGGTGGCTCAGGTTTGGATCTAGTCTAGGTCCTACGGGTTTTCTCTACCTGATCAAACCTATTGACTAAGTGGTCAAGTCTATTATGGGTTCTAGTATTGGACTGGGTCAACTGAGTCATCGGGTAGTTACCTGGGCAAGAGATTGGGTTAGCTGTTCAGTAAGGGCTTTAATCTAGGCTTCAAGATTGTCCATGGATTCAGCCAAAGGTGGAGATGGTGGGTGATATGATGCTCCTGATCTAGTATTCATGCAAGACTCAACATTGACTCGACTACAGTTGCCTAGACATAGAGCCCACTTAGAATGGGTTGACTCAACTTACACACAGCTCAAATCCTAGTACTTCAATCTGGCCAGGTAAAAGGTGGGATGGTGGGAGGCCCCCCTGCTCTTGCAGGGACCCAATTAAGGAACCACCGATCTGCTTATATCGTTTGACACTGTACCTCTTGCCTAGACACCAGTATCTAGTAATAGAAAATGAATTGGGTGCATTAGTCATCCCACAATGACTGAACCCTACCGATGGGTGTCCCTAGCCCACTAGGGCAAATTAAGTCTAGTTACTTTAAATTAGGCTTGGGACTGAATGCAAGGGATGTGGTTTTGGGCTAAGGAGAGGTTATCAACTCCTCCCCTTATCTGACATATAGAAAGTGCCCTTAAGGTATTTTATGCAATGATAGTAGGTAGATGAAAATGCAAATTAGGGTTTAGCTAATTTTAGAGTTTTTGAGTATATGTAATTTTTCTTTTTTTTGGGATTTTCTTAAATAGAAAGATAGCTTGCAGATTATGACCTAATATGCAGGGAACATGCCAAAATTAGAGATATGCAAAGATTATACTAAAAAACCTTGAACTTTCCAAAATCGGCTTTACTGCCAAAATAGAGTAGAACTATTCTCAAGCAGTTTTTAGGTTGGGAGAAAATCCACAGATCGAAATAGTTTTTGATAAAATTTTAAAAATTAGGTTGAATTATGATGAACCCATCAAAATAAATTTCAAAATCTTTTGAGTTCTGTGTAGGCAGAAAAAATTGAAAGAATAGAGGATGTACTGAGAAGGCCAAAAATGCAAAAACCCTAATGGAACTCTTTGTGTTCTTCTTCAGGGGTCAATTCACAGAGGCACCCCTACTGCTATAGGAGAACCCATAGATTGAGAAGAGAAAGTCTTGCAGCCTTACTAGTCTCCTATGACCGGACGGCCATGGTGAAGCACCCAATCTGAATATCCAAAGAGAACTGAGCCCAAACAGGCTCTGATACCAAATGATGCGGAACTAGATATACATGCAGATTATTTTTGTATTTTTAAATATTAAGTTATATATTTGAATCCCAAAGACCATACCAAGAAACTATGTAGAGGGTTCTATATGAAATTAAGAAGCAAAAGCATGCATAACATGACCTAAAAAGCAGTAGAAGGTGGACGGTCGAGGCTGAGAAGTCTCGGTTGGGCTAGTTCATCTTCAATAAAGGGACTGGTAGGTAGAGGGGGTGTATCTGATATTGGTTGATGCACCTGGAGCAGATCGTATGCGAAGGGATTGCTCTCGCTCTCAGATGTGGCCTGGAAAATCAAGTCGGAGACCCGCAGATTCTCGGCTTTCTGCTCGGTGATCCGATTGCGGCCCGGCTGGAGTCGTTGGATTCGTAGAAGCCGAGGGACCTGCAAACAACCTTTCAGGGGTAAGGAAATAAAGCAAGGATAAAGTAGTAAAGGGAAAATAGCAAGGGAAAGAAGATTTTGAGGTTGGATGGCCAGGGTTTGGAGAGCGAGATGGCAGCTGGAGGCTGGGTGTAGAACTCTAGAAAGAAAAAAGGGCTCACACAGAATCCCTTTTAGCACACAGCAATTGAAAGAACTCAATATTATTTCATGAAAGAAAGTTCATTCATACAAGAGAGTAGAGTCTCTTAAATAGCCTCTTAGACTTGGCCCCCAAGTAAGGTTACATTAGTCATTACCTAGGAATCTGAATCCCACCCAAACTCTAGCTAGAATACATGGTAGGTTTAAGTAGAAAAATCCCACAAATTTCTCTCCTCTCACTTGCCTTGGTCGGCCAAGAGGGGTGACTCAAAGTGGTCGACCAAGGGGAAGGTCACCATAAACATGTGGTGCCCTAGCTCCTCTCCTGGGCCTTGACTGGCCCAATCTGCTTCAGGCTACAGTCCAGGGCTTCAGGGCTTCGGATTTGTCTTCAGGGCTTCTGATTTCTTCTCCTAGGCCTCCCATGGTCTTCATAGCTTTTAGTTGGGTTGGACTTCACTTGGACTGGTTGGTCTTCACTTGTACTTGGGCTGACATATCTTCACTTGTACTTGGACTGAAATGTACTGAACTTCGAAAGATGACTAGCTCAACATGAGCTGACTAGTACAGGACTCAAATAATAAAAGACAACTCAAATAGGCTAAGCCCTTATTACAAATGGACATAAATACTACTAATTAATCCACAGAGAGTTGAGAAGCCTCTGTCTTATTCTGGTGCCTCTGGTGTCCCCACCAGTCTTCGACTTCCCTTCTATGTCTTCTTCTTTTCTTTTCTCATCCATTATCATTTGGTTCTGGCTCAACTCGCTCCCAATGCCGTCCAGACCATCTTCAATTTTATTGTTCTCTGCCACCATCACGGGATCGTCGCACGTTTTTCCCTTTTCAGGGTCTTGTTTACCCTGAAGCATCACCCCTTCGATAGAGGATGGTGGTTCGTGTCCCGCCGCAAGGGGGCCCTCAAGTTTGACCTACACACTTCCATCAAGGGATGGAAGTACAAGTTCTTCTTTGCTTCGATCGAGGGGGTGGACTGGGTTTGGAGTGACCCAGATCGCTCCCCCAACCAACAATCCATGGTTAAGCCAGCTGATAAGGAAGTGTTCGACCAGCTTCTCTCCTCCCAAGTTCCAGTCCTTTGAGATTTGTTGTGTGAGGAAAATCTCGCCGACACTGGGATCAGCCAAGCCAAGCCCCAGGGTAAGGCTTGATGCCAAGCTCCATCTCTACTCAGTAATGAGTTCGGCCTTGAGATGGGACTAACAGATTTTCTCCATTTTGCAGGAATGAGGTTCTGTTTTGATGACCTCCTAGGGATGTCCCAAAAGTGGGCTGCTACTGAAGGGCCTGAAGGAGCGCCCTAGAAGAGAGCTTGGGAAAAGCTGAGATCGGGGCCTGATGTGAGGGGACCAGCCACCACATGTGCACCATCTGGACCAAGGGTCCAGGCTCCTGCCAGGCAACCCGAGGGTGAAACTAGGATTGCAGAGGGGGCCACACCTTCATCTCCAATGGTCCCTCCATGCACAAATAGTCTGCCATAGTCGGAAGTGGCGAGGGTGGCGGGATCTGCTACTGCCAGGATGCTACCTCCATCGGCTGGGGCTAGAGATATCGGTGACAGACCCATAGATGTAGTGCCATCACCTGAGGCTATGCCTGACCCGATCGGACCACCTGAGGTGTCGAGCCAAGAAGGCAAGAGGTTCACCATCATCCTCCCTCCGGGCTCCATGATATCCCAAAATGCGAAGCTGGCGGAAGACATCCTCATCTCTCTAATATAGTCATCAGACCACTAGAGCCAGGTAGGGAGGTCAGTGGTGGGGCTTGCCATAAAGGCCTTCACCCAGCTAATTTCAGTAAGCCATCTCCAGATCCGCATCTCCTATTCCATCTTTTTTTACAAGGGGTGTCAATTGTCATCCTTGGTGCAGTTGGCAGTCGATATGCAGCTCCTGTGGGATGCCTGCAGAGCATTGGAAAAGCACGAGACCCACCTTCACCGAGAGAGGGATGAGGCCCGAGGCTTGTCTAGCCAGGCCCAAGGGTTTGAGGCTCAGCTAACAGGTGCTCAGGCCAAGGTAGCTGAGCTAGAGAAGAAAATGGCCAAGCTCAAGGTCACCTTGACTGACGAGAGGGGGGTCAGCACCCGCCAAGCCAGAGAGGCGGCTGCCTCTACGGTGGAGGTGGCCCACCTGAAGGGGAGAGCACAGGCCCTCAGGCTTAGTTTGAGGAGCAAATGACCATGGCCGCAGTGACAGAAAAAGCTACGACGATCGATGCATTGATGGAGATGTGGTGGGGGCACCAGGATCTGACACAGATTACTAAGTCCTATTTGGTTTACTTAGTCATGTATCATAATTTTGTAGGAAAGTAAGATTGAGTTATAATAAGATGAGACTAGTTGATTTCTCTCAACCTAGTCCAGTATATTGAGTCATGTACATCAGTATGAGTCTAGTATGAGTCCAAATCTTGTACAAGAGAGGAGGTTGCCCTATTTTGGAGTTCCACCAGGCCTCATTCCGGAGCTAGAGGCAATTACATCAGCTTATGGGAGCTCAATTGACACCCAGGAGCCCTAAATGCCCTCTAAATGCCATCCAGGTGCCCTGATTCCCTCTAAATGCCATTTCAAATATCAAATTCCCCCCAGATGCTTCAAGAATATTCCATATGCTAGGAGCCCATGTTTCCCAGGCCATTCCAGCACTCTAGGCCTTAAAATTCCAAGCCTAGGAAGCAAGCCCAAGCATGAAGAACCAAGATTCCAAGGAATATACCGATACCAGGGCACCCCAGCTTCCAGGGCCCAAAGCCCATGCACCAATCCAAACTCTTTACTGCCCCTTGAAGCCCAACACACCTAGGATAGGCATCCTCCATGAGTTGACCAAGTCCAACATGGTAGAAGAGTTCAAATACAAGAAGGAGTTTGAGTTTTTATTTGATTCAACTTGTATACTCCTAGTTCTAGGTTTATTTTATAGTCTTTCTCCCACTTAAATTATGTAAACCTATTCTAACTAGGGAATACTTGTAATCCCTTTAGGAGAGGGCATGGGGAACTCTATAAATATCCCACCTCTCCCCCTCCTATAATCATCTATTTCTTATGAATACAACTTGCTGAAATTTTGAGTTATTGCCTTGTGTTGGTGCTTTTGGTTTTGGTTCTCTACTTTGAGTGCTCTCCTTGTGTTCCCAGATCAAGACTCTGCTGCCCTAGCATCCTTTTGCATCCTTGGAGACCAGCCATGCCCAAGCAATGGAGGCCCTAGCTGCTGTCCAAGACAAGGAGCTTCTTCTTCCCCGGCTGCCATCTCCTAACCCTAATCCCGATTCCTTCAAAACCCTAGTTCCTTTTCTCTTTTTTTATTTGCTGTTTTGATTGACCCTGACACTTGCAGGGTTCTCAAGGTGCTTCACCTCCCATGAGGAGGCCTTCTTTGCTTCTAGGACTGCCCAGATCAGCCATCAGATTCAAGGGAACCGAGGCTTCTTCATCCAGGCTCCGATCCAAGTGTGAGTGATCCCTTCAATTACTAAATTTATAATCTCTGACCTGTAAGAAACCTTCCCTTCTCTTAATTTTTGATTTATTGAAGATTGACTATCCTAAGCTAGGAATTTCTCAATTTTTAGGTCATGTCTTTTATTTATCTTGCATGATTCAGCCTGCGATATGATGATTCTTAGAATTGCTGATTATCTGCTAGTCTTCACTTTACTTTTGAGAAATTAGCCTACAAAACAAAATTATAAAAATCACAAAAAAATTAGTTTACTATATTTCCTGCATATTCAGCATTCTTAGAGTCAACCCGCATCACTTTGGTATCCGAGCGGGTTTAGGATAGTTTTTATCTACTTTGCATTCACAATATCTAACTTCAGCATCCTATCCACTGCATTAGGTGTCTAGGTTTCATCTGATTTCAAAATCTTAAACATTTTATTTTTTTGTGAAATTTGCACTAAAATTCCTCTATTTTGTCCTAATAGTTATCAAATTTTTTAATTACTTTTATCGAAAACCTAATTCTCTAAAATCTAGCATATTAGAAACCCTAACAGAATCTTGATAATTTCTACAGCGGTCCAAAAACCTTAGGATTTGCATTATCATTTTTCTCCATAAAATTTGGTACATTTCATCATCACCATCCATCCTATGTTCCAAATTTTTTTTGATTTTTTTCTGCATTGGGATCTATGTCAAATTTTGCATCAACTGAAATCTTAATTCTTTGATTTCTGCTGATTTTGCACTTGACTAACTCAAACCTAATCAACTTCCACACACCCCATTCCCAAGCCTAATTTGATTACTAACCTAATCAAATCAAACCTAATTTGTCATTTCATAAAATATACATAAAATACTTTTATTTTTTTGATTATTTTAGATTACATTAGGACCATCGATTGCCATCATCTTTAACCTAATCTTAAGGGCAACTCAATATCTCAGATCAGGGCAAGATTTCATCACTTATCCTGGGTCCAAAATAACCATCATCATACTAACCCAAGCCTAATTAAAATCAATTACACCTAATTTGCCCTAGAGGGCTAGGAGACATCAACAAGTCGGGTCAGAATTGTGTGGGCCAACTAGTTCATTTAATCCTTTAGCTATTACAGAAAGTTGGTGTCTAAGGCTTGGGGTCCAAAGTCAAATGACCTAAGTGGTGTTGTGGTTTTTAATTGGGTCCCTGCAAAAGTAGGGGGGGCTCCCACACTCCCACCCCCTAACTAGCCAGTGGAAGGATTAGCTACTAGGTTAGGTGTAAGTTGAGCTGACCCACCCAGTTTTGGCCCTAGGTCTAGGAAACCCTAGATTGTACTAGCCTTACTTTTTCTTTTTCATGCTCGGCTGCACCATCCATTTTGATTGTTTGATTGATTGTATGACCACTAGACTAGGAACCCAATACCAGAAGTCCAAACCCCAAACCAACTCAGCCATGGATACCAATTTTGAAGCCATCATGAACCAGCTAGCCCAGTTAACTACCCAAATGAACCAAGCCAATATCCAATCTCAAAACCAATTTGCCTAAATAAACTAGTCCAACTCCCAAACCCAAAATCAGTTAACCCAGAAAAACATTAGGTTTGACCAATCCGATACTAAGCTTGACCAAATGAATCAAAGACCCAACCAAGTAGGAACCTTAGGTAAGACCGATAGAGCTGAACCCCAAGAAACCCATAGTCCCTAGATATGAACCCAATAGTAACCCACTATCCCTCAATCGACCTGAACCCTATAGGATTGATACCCCTAGATTTGAACCCATAACCTTTAAACCCATAACATATGAACCCATAACCCTTAGTTTACCCACCCCTGTTACCCCAGACTTTAGTCAATTTTCCATTAGCCAAACCCCTCTTACCACCCCATTGGTTCACCAAGATGACTTAGAAGAAGAAATATATGAGGCTAACCCAAGTCTGGTAGAGGAGTATGAAGATAATGAGTCTATTGAAGATCTAGAAGAGTACCCTATAGAAGATCCAAGATTAGTTGATTATGACCAAACCCAGGTAGAAGACCACCCAATATTAGTTGAACCTGACCATACCCAAGTAGGAGCAGACCTAGATTTAGCTAACCTTAGCCATACCCAGATAGTAGTCAACATAGAGATAGCTGACCATGTATTGGAAGAGAAGTTAGAGGAAGATAACCCTAATATTGCTATTAGAGTCTTATCTGAGGAGCCACTAGAAGAAAGCCCAATTAGGGAGCCCAGTCCTTTGATTTATAAGCCATAAGAGTTTATGGAGGATTTGGCTTATCTCACCCGGTACCCTCAAGATGAAGTCACTTCCTTGATGCCAAGTGAAGATCTTTTTCCTAAAATTAGTGACCCATTCTTCCATAAAATAGACCCTTTAGATAGACATCAACCCCATAAGATCAATCTCATTAGTATAGGACTCGTCCCTGAAACACTTTCTTGTCTCTTAGCTTATCTGATTAACCCCGAACCCTTTTCATACTTTCCATCCAATCAGACTAACCCTGAATCCACTTCTTATTTTCTACCTTTTTCTAAAACTTCTCCTAATTTTTTCATTATTAGATTGCATTTTATAGAAGTCAGCATACTGCATAGATGCATTGTGCATATTAAGTTTGCATCTTACTTCTTGCATACCCTCTAGCAATTAGTAAGTATACATAATAAATTCTCCTGTGCGTGCTATGCTAGGGTAAAACCCAAAGAGTTTATAGTCTATTAGGTTTCATCCCTTAGAGAGTCCAATAAATTTTTCTTCGATAGAAAAGTCTAGTCGAGTCTTTTAGGTACTAATTTTGAGTCCAATAAATTTACAACCTTGAATCATCTGCCTACACCAGCACTTACCTCTGCACAGCATATGCATATAAAAATTAGTCAAAAGATGAACCTAATTAATGAACTAAATAATAACTTGGCTAATTTTTAAAAGAGAGATAAAGAATTTTTGCAGAGGATTTTGTAATTGTAAAAGAATTTTCTGCTCGCGAAGTTGGCACATCCAAGATAATGAAGAGTAATGGAGCCAATGCCTATGTACGTGAGATACTATCTGATTTAGGTATTAGCTCCACCTTCATCATCTCAAATCTTATAGAGTCTAGGGAGCCAGCAGTGATACCTAGCGAGCACCTTGAGCCTATCCCTCCCTTTGAAAGAGAACCCACCCCAAAGTGTCCACATACAAATTGGCCTATAAGTGAGGAAAAGATGGAAAGAGCTCTGGATGATCAAGCTATTAGTACCCAGGATAGAGACTGTCAGCGATACTTGGTTTGGTGGCAAGGTCGATCAGAATCTGAGGACTTGTGAAATGCTGGTGTAGATCTGCAGTTCTTCAACCTAGACCCTCCTTGAACCAAATTGACCCATACTCGACGGGGTCGAGTTCCTCCCGCCCTGGAAGAATTGGTGGGGGCACCAGGATCATACATAGATTACTAGGTCCTATTTGGTTTACTTAGTCATGTATCATAATTTTGTAATAAAGTAAGATTGAGTTGTAATAAGGTAAGACTAGTTGATTTGTCTCGACCAAGTCCAGTATATTGAGTCCTGTACATCAGTATGAGTCCAAATCTTGTACAAGAGAGGAGGTTACCCTATTTTGGAGTTCCACCAGGCCTTATTTAGGAGCCAGAGATAATTACATCAGCTTATGGGAGCTCAATTGACACCCATGAGCCCTAAATGCCCTTAAAATGCCCTCCAGGTGCCCTGATTCCCTCCAAATGCCATTTCAAATACCATATTCCTCCCAGATGCTTCCAGAATAATCCATATGCTAGGAGCCCATGTTTCCCAGGTTATTCCAGCACTCCAGGCCTTAAAATTCCAAGCCCAGGAAGCAAGCCCAAGCATGAAGAACCAAGATTCCAAGGAATATGCTGATACCAAGGCACCCTAGCTTCCAGGGCCCAAAGCCCATGCACCAATCCAAAGAAGGATGACCCCTTGCTGCCCCTTGAACCCCAACACACCTAGGATAGGCATCCTCCATGAGTTGACCAAGTCCAACAAGGTGGAAGAGTTCAAATACAAGAAGGAGTTTGAGTTTTTATTTGATTCAACTTGTATCTTCTAGTTCTAGGTTTGTTTTATAGTCTTTCTCCCACTTAAAATATGTAAACCTATTCTAACTAGGGAAGACTTGTAATCCCTTTAGGAGAGGGCATGGGAACTCTATAAATATACCACCCCTCTCCATTTTGTAATCATCTCTTTCTTATGAATATAACTTGCTAAAATTTTGAGTTATTGCCTTGTATTGGTGTTTTTGGTTTTGGTTCTCTACTTTGAGTGCTCTCCTTGTGTTCCCGGATCAAAACCATGCTACCCTAGCATCCTTTTGCATCCTTGGAGACCAGCCATGCCCAAGCAAAGGAAGTCTTAGCTGCTGTCCAAGACAAGGAGCTTCTTCCTCCCTGGCTGCCATCTCCTAACCCTAATCCAGATTCCTTCAAAACCCTAGTTCCTTTTCTCTTTTTTTATTTGCTATTTTGATTGACCTTGATGCTTGCAAGATCCTCGAGGTGCTTCATCTCCACTGAGGAGGCCTTCTTTGCTTCCAGGACTGCCCATATCAGCCATCAGATTTAAGGAAACCGAGGCTTCTTCATCCAGGCTCTGGTCCGAGTGTGAGTGATCCCTTCAATTACTAAATTTATAATCTCTGACTGATAAGAAACCTTTACTTCTCTTAATTTCTGATTTATTGAAGATTAACTATCCTAAGTCGAGAATTTCTCAATTTTCGGGTCCTGTCTTTTATATATCTTTCATGATACAGCCTGCGATATGATAATTCTTAGAATTGCTGATTACATGCTAGTCTTCACTGAGAAATTAGCCTACAAACCAAAATTATAAAAATCATAAAAAAAATAGTTTACTTTTTTTCCTGTATATTTAGCATTCTTATAGTCATCCTACATCAAGATGGCCAAGAAAGAAGCTGCCAAAGCCATCCCCAAATTCATGGCATCCCAGGCCTTCAAGGACAAGGTCTCCAAAGCTATCCTAGACTCCTTCCACCATGGGTTCAGAGACTTCAAGGATAAGGCTGTCTGCCCCTACGGACAGGAGAAGTTGGATGACATTCAACCTTCCCTTCCATTTCCCAGGCAGCGGGGCACGCCAGTCATCGAAATGGAATCAGAGCCGGAGCCAGAGGGGGCCACGGTCGAGGCTGAATCTAGGGATGCACAGGATGTCTTTCAAGCACTTGAGGTCCCTCCCTGACCTAGGAAGGATCCGGCGACCGATACATGAACTTCTTTTCCATCCATCTTTTGTACTTAAAAATTTAGAGGGTTTCTCGGCCTGTAGGGAGCCTCCATATGGCTGTAAAGATAGTTTTGTTAATGAAACATCTTTTTTCTTCAACCTCTCACTACTAAAAAAGTTACATACACCCACACTTTTTAGACACGTAAAGTACATACATGAGTAAAAGTTTAAAGTCTAAAACAAAGGTTATATATATCCACATTTAAAAAATATGAAAATGCTATAATCAATTTGCAACTTATGTTTCAACTTTTAAACATGAATAAATTAAATAAAATAGATAAACATTGGTATGTAAAAAAAGGAATGTCCAAAAAAATTAATACTGATTCTTGGTCTAGATCTATTCCACGTAGGTTTAGCTCAGTTTTTTTGTAGTGGCTATTCTTTACTTAGCCCCTCTCCCTCTTCTTTTCTTTTCTTCTTCTCTCTCTCTTTTTTCTTTTAGGCCTTGACTACTCCAGGCCTACTTCAAGACCTTAGGATGGGCACAAAGGTCCTTGGCAGCACTTCTCATCCTCTTTTCCTTGATTCTTGAGGCATGCGAGCCATAATGCAAGGCCCTTAGATCTTCTCACTTCACCCAGCTGTGAGTCAGGCAGTAGATGGTGGGACTGCTTGGAGTTCCCATCCTAGATCTCAGGACTATGAGCAAGGTGGTAGAGTGTCACCCAACCTCAGAGGCGGGACTGTTGGTATCTCCTGAACTTGGAGGTGGGACTGCTGGTGTCTTTTGACCTTGGAGGTTGGATTGCTGGTTTCTCTTGACCTTAGAGGTGGGATTGCTGGCTTCTCCTGACCTCAGAGGTGGGACTGTCGGTGTCTCCTGACCTTGGAGGTGGGACTGCTGGTGTCTCCTGACCTTGAAGGTGGGACTGCTGGCTTTGATTACTGGGCTTCAAAGATTTTTGGGCTTAGAGTATCGAGCTTCGTAAGTTTTCGGGCTTAGAGTGCTAGTCTTTTTATGTTTTTGGGCTTAGAGTGCTGGGCTTCGTAAGTTTTCAGGCTTAGAGTGCCGGGCTTCATAAGTTTTCAGGCTTAAAGTGACAGGCTTCATAAGTTTCCAAGCTTAGAGTGCCGGGCTTCGTAAGTTTTCGGGCTTAGAGTGCCGGGCTTCGTATGTTTTCGGGCTTAGAGTGCCAGGCTTCATAAACTTCTGAGCTTATTCCACTGGACTTGGAGTCGGACGAATGAGTTCTTGCACAGGTAGAAAATGAGGTCGCACTAAAAAAAAACTTTAATTATGGTGGGAGAACCTTACATCACTGGTAGTACATTCTCAAGTTGCTAGCATTCTAGGTCCGCGTGAATCGAGCACTGTTGAGCTCAGCGAGGTAGTAGGCTCCACCCGATAGAGCCTCGACCACCTTATAAAGGCCTTCCCAGTTTGGTGAGATTTTCCTGCACTCTCCTAGTTGAGATACTTCAGCCTGCCTGAGGATGAGGTCGCCCGGGCAGAGTGCTTTGGGCCTCATGCGGGAGTCATAGTAGCACACCACTCGTTGCTGGTAAGCCACCATCCAGAGCTAGGCCTTTTCTCTTGCTCATCGAATAAATCCAGGTTGAGGAGGAAATAGGCCGAATTCTCAACTTCATCATACTGCTCTACCTGCAAAGTGGGTAGGCCAAGTTCTACTGGAATCATGGCTTCGATGCCAAAGACAAGGTTGAAGGGCATCTCACCCATTGCCGTGCAGGGTGTATTATGGTAAGCCCACAACATGCTGGGCAGTTCATCAACCCATTGACCCTTGGCTTCATCCAACCTTGTACAGAGCCCTTGTAGGATGGTTCGGTTGGTCACTTCGTCCTCCCCATTAGTTTGGGGATGAGCTACTGAAGTGAAGCGGTGGTGGATGCCAAGGTCAGTGCAAAACTCCTCGAAAGCCTAATTGTTGAGCTGCCTCCCATTATCAATGATGATCAAATACAGGAGGTCGAATCGGTAGATTACAGACTTCCAAAAGAAGGATCTGACCTTCGCCTCTGTTATTCAAGCCAGAGCTTCATCCTCGACCTACTTGGTGAAGTAGTCGATGGCCATGATCAGAAACTTTCGTTGACCGGATGCAGTAGGAAAGGGACCTAGGATGTCCATTCCCTACTGGGTGAATGGCCATGGGGCTGATAACTGGGAAAGCGAAGCCACTGGTTGCCACTGAATATGGGCATGACGTTGATACCGATCACACTTTCTCACAAAGTCGGTGTTGAATGGCCATGGTTCTAGTGTCGTGGGGGGTTGCAGGTGGTGCACTACAGAGCGTGTATTTATAGCAGGACGTGTGCCACCTCTCGAAGGTAGTGGGTGGCCAGGTCCCCTTTTGTTATGATTTGAATCTCCGTTGATCCTCCTCCCCCTCATGCCATTGGTGGGAACTATGGCCTTAGTAGCATGAGCACAACCGTGGCCGGGAGCTGGCCTCAAATGGAGGGCTCGCCCTATGAGCTCAACCTCAACTGGAAGCTAACTTTGGCAGGAGGGCTCGCCTTAGCAGCATGAGCATGACCTCAGCTGGGAGCTGGCCTCAGACGAAGGGCTTGCCCTATGAGCATGACTCTGGCTTGGGGCTGACCTTAGCAGGAAGGCTCACCTTGGTAGTATGAGCATGACCCCGACCGGGAGCTAGCCTCAGATGGAGGGCTAGCTCTTTGAGCATGACATCGGCTGGGAGCTGACCTTGATAGGAGGGCTCACCTTGGCAGCATGAGCATGACCCCAGCTAGGAGCTGGCCTCAGACGGAGGGATCATCCTATGAGTATGACTCTGGCTAGAAGCAGACCTCAACAGGAGGGCTCGCCTAGCAGCATGAGCATGACCCCGGCTAGGAGCTGGCCTTAGACAGAGGGCTCGCTTTGTGAGCTCGACCCCGACTGGGAGCTGACCTCGGTAAGAGTGCTCGCCTTGGCAGCATGAGAATGACCCCGGTCGAAAGTTAGCCTCGGATGAAGGGCTCACCCTATGAGCTCGACCTTTGCTCGGAGCTGACCTCGGTAGGTGCGCTCGTCTTAGCCCCTTACTGGGCCATCATGCCCAGGTGGTGGGGCTTTTGCCAGCAAGGCTCCATGTCAGTGGATGTACCACATCAAATCCAAGCATCTACTTGCAAGAAAGTAAAAGATAAGAATTTAAATAAAAATAAATTTTACATTAATTAAAATAAGAATCTACAAAGTAGTAAAAATAATAATTAAATATCTAAGAAAGTAGGGACAAAGTGTTCGAAGTCGATTGGTATAGTCTCGTCGAGATGTTGGTTGATCTCACACACCTTCTTCCATCATACTCAGTGGAGCGAACTGGGCTTCCTCTTCTTCTTCCTCGTTGGATCTTGTTCTAGAGACCGGTATAGGCTTGAAGATGGCGTAGATGGCACAGCTTCTCCTTTAAGAAGCCTCACTCCTAGAGGCTAACCTGCAACCCAAAACTAGACCTTCTACCCTATACCATACTCCTCTCTCCAAGATGCTCTCCTCTATAATCCAGGGGTCTTTTAAATATAGCTCATCGAGGGCATCATCCCAGTCAAATTTGGACTCAATCAAACTCCAAATTGGCTAGATATCATATAGGGAATTCTCAACCATTCATAGCCTTAGATCATCATGCAACGCAGCTCACTTTCCTTCTCGGCTACCCAAAGTCTAAACTGGACTCTTGAATCCTGATCTCCTTCTCCCAATTAGACTCTGCTTCTCTTCTCCCCCTCCATGGCGGTGGTGAATGGTGGCGATGGGTGATGACGACAGCGGGCACGATGATAGCAATGGGCATAGTGGCCGATGGTGGTCTGCGGCATTAACTTGAGGTTTAGTAGTAGAGTAGGGAAATGGTGATCCATGGTGAAGAATAGAGTCGAGGCAAATTCTAGTAGATGAGGGAAGGTGGCAGTGACCGACGATGGAAGCTCTCGGTGGCGTTGGTAGATCTTGGGTGGTGGATGATGATGTTGATGGTAGTGGCACCCGGTGATGGGAAGTGGTCTGAAACTAGTAGCTGAGCAAGGCTTTGTCGGTGGTAGATAGGTCTTCAGTGGCATCTCCTATGGTTGAGGGCGGTGCCTAGATAGTGGATGACCGGTGACAAGGGGCGAATGGTGGCAAAAGACAACTAGCACGGGGCGGTGGACAAGGGAGGAGATGATGATCATGGCTAGCTTTGAAGTGGCATTTCGATGGGTTTTCTGGTGATGAGAGGCTCCTGGCAATGAGGGGAAGCTTGGACGGTCGCTGGAGGCAATGGTGGTGGCAGGTCGAGTGTAGGACTAGGAGGAAGAGGAAGGGTGGAGATCGGTCCAAAAATGAGTCTTTTGGTGGCTTCTCCAGTCACGATGGCCCTCTTAGCATCTCCTTTGATGACAAGCAATGATGGGATGTCATCTCCGATGGTCGTTGACTCAAAATAATGAAGATGGTCCATAGATAGGGTCCATGGACCATCATTAATGGCTACCGATGGACCAACATACAGTTTGTAGACAGAGTCCCCCGTCCATGGTGGACCAACTACTCCAAAAATCATGCACTCCCTGTATTAATTCTCAAAATTCAATACTGAGCCCATCTAAACCATGATTTAAGAGCTGTTTGCATGGTTGAATTCTAAAAATCGATGTCTTCATAATGACAGTCTTATTTTCTACAAATGATATATAAAAGTATCAATTGAATATAAATAAAGATAATTTAATTATTAAATTAATATTTTTATATGTGTATATAATATGATTATCACACCCCCCATCTTGAACTTTGCTCATCCTTGAGTAAAGCAGATGAATTGGCTATGTATACAAACTTATCTTTGAATTGAAAGTTGACTTAGGCAGTCTTAAAGGTAGTTGATACCCGGCTAGACTATTAAAGAGGTATTTCATTAGATCATCGAGTCAACCCAATTAGTGGTTGAGTATTGACCATAGAAATCTTTGGAGGTATTCCTTACTATCTTCCCAACTTACTCTTTAAATCCTCTAACTTATTTGAGTCGGGTTTGTTGCCTTTTTATACTTTAGTCCTTTTGTTCCTTCTCTATTTTTTCCTTTCTTTTTTTCTTTTTTTTTGAGAAGTCTAGTGCAATGTCTTGACCTCTTAAGTATTAGCATCCTTACCTTTTGACATGAACTACAACGCCTACTTAGGTGAAGGGGCCCGGTTACTCAATAGGGTGCCATTGCTTAACAGATCTCTTGACCTTCTCACCTTTTGATGCGAAGCATAATGCTTAGGCGAAGGGGCTTGGTTACTCAATAAAAGTTCAAGAAATGCTTGTGAGGTTAGACTGACTCTCTTTTTTTTTTAGAACTTTTCAACATTTCCACCCTAACTCTCAATAGCAGATTCTTTATTGAGATAGGAAGGGAGAGAGTTCTGGAATCACTTCCACAATTTAATTTGGTCAGCACCTTACCATTTGTTGGATTTTCTTAGTGATTTGCTCCTTAGTATCTCTAAAACTATCTAGGTCATTAATCAATCATTGATTAGGATGCCTATTAACTTCAAATCGAGATAAAATATGGATATAAAACTAATTACTTCTAGTCATACTTGAGGACTTAATTAGATTAGTTATTCTTTTCCCCTAACTTAATCAACATTATCCTCAATGGAAAACGAAAATAAATGGTGCAATATGTAAAAAGAAATAGAAAAGAGTACTCCTGGAGTGGATGTCCTTTAGGAGTTGAAGAAGGCTTTGTGAAGTAATGGGCTCGTGAAGTAGTGGGCTCTAGTCATACTTGAGGACTTAATTAGATTAGTTATGCTTTTCTCCCAACTTAATCAACATTGTCCTCAATGGAAAAGGAAAATAAAGGGTGCGATATGTAAAAAGGAATAGAAAAAAGTACTCTTGGAGTGGATGTGCTTTAGGAGTTGAAGAAGGCTTCATGAAGTACTCTTGGAGTGGATGTGCTTTAGGAACTTCCATCTAAGTTCCTATAATTATACTAAAGAAAAAAAATGAGATTGTTGGGTTGCCTCTCAACCAGCACTAAGTTTAACATCTTCAACCGGACATTATGAGGGAGTCCAATAGAAATCAACTTTATTGTGTCCTTCAAAATATCAAAAGAACAGGGCCAATCAGGAGACCTTGTCATCATGACAAAAAACCATTCATAGAGTATTCTATGATGATTAGCCCGACTTAATAAAATACATTAGGCAACATGTTATTCCAAGATTTAAAAATATTATTATAGTTTATAAAATACCTAGGAAGGGATTGTGTTTGTTGGGCTGAGATTGGAGGTGGTAGTTTAAAATTTTCTTCAATTATGGGTTGGTCTACCCTACTCCCCTTCTTAGGCATGATGCATTTAGTCAATATCCCTTCTCATTTTAAATTTGGGCACCTTTTCCAGATTAATATTAGACTTGTCTCCATACATTGTTTTGATATCATGGAAAGAAGGCAACTTTGTGGTGCCCCCTCTTTTCTCTTTTTGTTCCTTGTATGCACTTTAACTTTGAAAGGGAGTCTAAGAAGTCTAGGTAAACTATAAATACCCCTCGTCCCTCTTGTAAAATTAATGATGAATTGAATGAATGAAATTAGTCTTCTTCTGGTTTTCATAAGCTTGTGAGCAATGACACTCCATAAAGGAGAGGGTGAGAGGCCCAACACAAGTCCAAGCATCCAAGCCCTAGCCCTAGCCGCCAACCCCAAATCCCCCAGGCATCCCCCATATCTCCAGGCTACCCCCTCTAGAGTCCAGGCATCCTCCCTCCCAATCAGTGTATTCTTTAGGGTCAATGCTGCCATCAAATATAGTTGCCTCTAACCTAATGTTCCTAATGGTTCTCTCATCTTAGTCAATAAAATCATGATTGGGTCTCCTATGATCATGCTCCAAGATGGGTCATGGCGTGGGGCTCTCCTAGGGTTGGGAGGTGCGAAATATGGTGTCTCAAGTTCAGGCTCAGTATGGGTCTCTTGGGTTCTCTCTAGGTTTCCAACATGCTGCTCCATTTGATTAAACCTATTATTCATTTGGGCATTCAATTGGGCAAACTGTTCAATCATGGTCCTCGGTAAGGTTTCAAAGTTAGGCTCTATGGTCAGACTAGGTTGGGTTTGAAGCTGCTAGCATTGGACTCCTGATCTAGTGGTCACACAATAAGCACATAAATTGTTCTAGGATTTTGCTAGACCTAGCAGCTCAAGTAGAATGAGTCGGCTCAACTTAAACCAAGTCAACAGTTATCCTTTCCACTGATCAAGTAAGAGGTGGGAGTGTGGGAGGCTCCCCCTGCTCTTACAGGGTCCTAATTAAGTAACCACAACTCCGCTTAGGGCATTTGCCTCTGGACCCCTAGCCTAGACACTAATTTTAAGAGATAAGTGATGAGTTAAGTGCACTAGCTTTCTCACAATACCATGAATTGGACCTGTTAGTGTCCCTAACTTGATTAGGTTGCTACTCAATTTTAATTAGGCTTGGGTTCATTGCAGGGTGGTTGTTTTGGGCAAAGAAAAGGTGATGAAATCATTCCCTTATCTGAGATAGAGGGATTGCCCTTAAGTGAATTCAGTTATGCATGCACACATATGAAAACCTAAAGTAAGACATGCAGATTTTTTTTTGTATTTTTCAAATCTAAGATTAAGAGAAAAAATGTAGATTTAATGAGGACTAATTAGAGGAATGATGGATGCAAAGCTAAGTGATAAATAAAAGGGTTTTAATGAGAACAAGTCCTAGGTTTAGACTACTATGCAGAAATTTTAGAATGCTGAATTTTCTAAGTACATGCATGAACATATCCTAAACCATGCTTTGATACCAAACTGATGCGAGATGAAACATGCTAGAGATCATCATAAAGAAATTACAGTTCTAAAGAGCAATAAGTTTAGATTTTTATGATGGTTTTGTTCTCGAAAAGATTAAGTGCAAGTAAGGGTTGTCATGTGAAGATTAAAGTTCTACCCATAGATTAAGATTCTAAGAAGTGATAAAGAAAGTAGGATCCTAGGGTTGAGAAACCACTAATTTAGAACATGCTTGATTTTCAATAAAACAGAAACATAGAGAAAGGATGGGTCTGATTACCTGGCAATGATTCCTTCCTCGTTATAGATGGGGTCACACACTCTCAGGATTGGCACCTGGAAGAAGACGCTTGTTCCCGTGGATGCACCAGCTTTTTGTTAGATGGTCCCGAAGGCAAAGAAGACCTCCTCCAAGGATCGTGGTACTAGAGGGATCCTGCAAACACTAAGAGTTAGAGATTCAAAAGATAGTAAAGATAGGATTTAGAGGGATGGATGTAGAGAGAAGGCAGGAGGGGCCGCTGAAGATGGTTGGCAGCCTGGAGGAGGGAGGATGCCTAGGCTTTGGAGTTGGTGGCCTGGAGTTGTGAAGATGTCTGGGCTTTCTGGGGTAGGCGGCTAGGGCTAGGCTTTGGTATTTAGAATTGGTGTTGAGCCTTTCACCCTCTCCCTCACGGAGTGTCAATGCTCACAAGCACAAAAAAATTAGAATAAGACTAATTTCATTCATTCAATTCATTATTAATTTTACAAGAGGGAGGAGGGGTATTTATTGTTTACCTAGACCTCTTAGACTCCCTTTCAAAGTTAAAGTGCATACAAGGAACAAAAAGAGAAAAGAGGGGGCACCACAAAGTTTCCTTCTTTGTTGGTTATACATGGAAATAAAGAGAGATGAAAATTTGGAGCTCCTGCTTGCTTTATTCCTGTGCCTTGGGCACTTTGCATGGAATAAGGAGGGGGTTGCTTAGGTGCCAATTATCTTCCATTTTTGCATAGAGTTGTTGCATGAAATAGGGGAAGAATATTCCAAGGCTTGGGTGCCACTTTTCTTCCAAATTTGGCCTGGGTGGCTTGAGTGGGGACCGGGGAGGTGGCGCATGAAGTCTCCTCTTCCATCTTTGCTTCATTAGGGGCTAGTAGAGGTGGCACAAGATAATCCTTTATCTTGAAATGGGGTCCTGTGGTTCTCCTCTTGGACTTGACTTGAATGAAAGAAAATTACAAGACTCAAGATGGACTCACATGACTGGACTCAAATGGACTCAGCTTCATCACATGGACTCAATTGACTCAGCTTTATTACAAGACTCAATTGACTCAAAATGAGAACAAATGGACTCAGTTGTGATGCGGGACTAATATGCATGAAATTATTTTTGTGTGTTTTATATGTGGTGTTAAGTGATTAAATCCAGAAAATCAGATCAAAATAAGTTGTAGGGAATTTTATATGAATTTTAGAAACTAAGCATGTAGATTAGGACCTAAGAAAGCAGTAAAGATGGATCACTGGGACTGAGAAGCCTCGGTTAGGACAAGTTCTCCTACAATAAAATTACTGGTGGCAGAGGGGGTGTACCTGGCAATGTCTGATGCACCCGATGAAGATCGTAGTGAAGGGATCTCTCATTTCTCGATGGATGCGACCTGAAAAATCGAGCAAAAGACCCGTGGATACCCGACTTTCTGCTCGGTGGACCGATTGCAGCCCGGTTGGAGTCGTTGGATTTGTAGGAACTCGAGGACCAGCAAACAACCATCAAGGGTGAGAAAGCAAGGTTGAAAACACAAGAAAAACTCAGAAACAAGGCAGAAAGGGTGTGGGAAAAGGAGGCTTGGATGATGGCTGGAGGCAGTTGCAACACCGGGAAGAAGAAACTCTCAAAACCCCTTTATGCACACAGCAGGGTAACACACAGCAATTGAAGAGAACTCAAGTTTTAATTCATATGTCAAAATCAATCCTCATACAAGAGACTAGGGTCCTTTAAATAGACCCATAGTTCTGGGCTCCAAGTAAGGGTACATTAGACATTACATAAGAATCCTTTTCCCTCTCAAACCTTGGCTAGGCAAGTAAGGAAACCTAGGTAGAAAAATCCCTAAAAACTCTCTCCTTCTCTCTTGACTTGGTCAACACTCCAAGGATGCCTAGGAGGGCGTGTTGGGCTTCTAGGAGCAGCAAGGGGCTGGCCCAAAGGGGCTTGGGCGCATGGGCTTGGGCCTCTAGAATCTGGGGTGGCCTGGTAGCTAGGTAGCAGGAATATTCCCTGGTATCTTGCTTCTTAAGGACTTGGGCTTGGCGCCTGGGCTTGATTTCTTTGGGCTAAGATGTAGATGGTCCTCTGGAATCATGGATGCACTGGTCTATGAATATACTCTGGCATTTGGAAGAGAATCTGGGCATCTGGAGGGCATCTAGAAGGAATCAGGGTTTTCTGAATTTTCCTCCTAGGGTCTTCAAGTCTTTAAGCTGGGTTGGACTTGGGCTATACTTCCATGTCATCAATCTGGTTGGACTTAGTCTTCACTTGTATGATGTAGTCTTGAGTCTTCAATGTACTTCGACAGGACTCAAAAAAAATAAAATTAGCTTAACATGAGCTGACTAGCATTGGACTGAACTAGCTCAACATGAGCTGACTAATACTGAACAGAAATAACAACTCAAAAGACTCAAATAACAACTAAAATGGACTCAGATAGGCTAAGACCCTATTACAGATGGACTTATAAATTATTGATCAACCCACAGAGGGTTGAAAGGTCTCTATCTTATTCTGGTGCCTTTGGTGTCCGCACCAATTCTCCCTGGGTGGGAGGAAACTCGACCCTATCGAGTGAAGATCAGGCTGGCTCACATATCTCTCGAGGAGGTCTTGGTTGAGGCACTGCAAGTACTCTTGAGAAATCCATGAATCGTTCGACTCTGGCCAGCCTTGCCATCAAACTAGGAAGCATTGATAGCCGCGACCCCGGGTCGTAATGGCTCGATCGTCCAAGATACGCTCGATCCATTCTCGTCTCTCAGGCCAAATTTGTTAGTGGACACTCTGCGTTAGGGTCACTCATAATGGAAAGGATTAGGTCCAAAGGCCTCACTAGGTATCGCTGCCGGTTCCCTGTACTCAATCAGGTCTGTAATATTGAAGGTAGAACTAATGCCTAAATCCGAAGGCAAGTCTAATACCTAGGCATTTGATCCAACCTTCTCTATCAATTTAAAAGGTCCGACTCTACGAGCATGAAGCTTCTTTAGGCCAAAGCCTAACCAAGATAGAATCCACTACATTAAATTCTTTGGTCCATCTTCGGGAATTAGCCAGTTGTTTCAAAATTAATGCAGGTGGTGAACATGCTGGGCACATGCAGACTCCTAACAAATGATACAAAGGACTCATACTGATGCGGGACTAATATGCATGCAAGTTTTTTTGTATGTTTTATATGTGGGGTTGAGTGATTAATTCCTGAATTTTAGATTAAAATAAGTTGTAGGGAATTTTATACGAATTTTAGAAGATCAGCATGCAGATTAGGACCTAGAAAAGTAGAAAAGAAGGATCGCCGGGGCTGAGAAGCCTCGGTTAGGGCAAGTTCTCCTACAATAAAACTACTGGAGGTAGAGGGGGTGTACCTGACAACATCTATGAAGATCGCAGCAAAAGGGTCTCTCGTTCCTCGAAGGATGCGGCCTGGAAAACCGAGCCAAAGACCCGCGGATACCCGATTTTCTGCTCGGTGATCCGATTGAGGCTTGGCTGGAGTTGTTGGATTCGTAGGAACTCGGGGACCTGTAAACGACCTGTCAGGGGTTAGAAAACTCACAAAAGAACAAGAAAACAAAGAAAAAATAGCAAGGGAAGGCTTCTTTTGGAGTGGGCATCCAGGGATCTGAGATGCTTGTTGGCAGTAGGAAGATGATTGCAGCACTGGGAAGAAAACTCTCGCAAACCCCTTTATGCACACAGCAGGGTATCACACAACTCAATAGAAGAACTCAAGGTTTTCATTCATCAAAAATTATGTTTCATACAAGAGGTTAGGGTCCCTTAAATAGACCCTTAACCTTGGGCTCCAAGTAAGGGCACTTTAGACTTTACATAGGACTCCTTTTCCCTTTCAAACTCTAATTGGAATACAAGGTAATAGGTAGAAACATTAACTCAAAATACTCCCCTCTTGTCCTTCTCTTGGTCGGCCAAGGTGGTGACCATAAGTGGCCGACCAAGAGGGGAGGTGACCCTAGAGAGGGGCACCCTAAATTCTACCTGGGCCTGGGCTGGCCCAAATTCCTTCCGGCTGGTCCAGGGTTTTGAATTTGTTCCTGATTTTGTCTTCTCTTCCTGGACTCTTCAAGTCTTCAAGCTGGGTTGGACTTGGGCTTAACTTTTATGTCTTCAATTAGGTTGAACTTGGTCTTCACTTGTATGATGTGGTCTTGAGTCTTCAGTATGCTTGGACAGGACTCAAAAAAATAAAATTAGCTCAACATGAGCTGACTAGCATTGGACTGAACTAGCTCAACATGAGCTGACTAGTACAGAACTGAAATAACAACTCAAAAGACTCAAATAACAACTAAAATGGACTCAGATGAGCTAAGCCCTTATTATAGATGGACTCATAAATTATTGATCAATTTATAGAGGGTTGAAAAGCCTCTGTCTTATTCTGGTGCCTCAGGTGTCCGCACCACATACTGACACCTAACAGACTTGACTATGCATTCCTATAGTAGAAAATTTTATTGAACTCTTTTGGACCTAAACCTAAGAGATTATAGGTTCTCTAGGTTTGATCCTAGCTTGGCATGCACATAAAAACTTACAATGGGCTCCTAGCAAATTCCAAAGGGTATGCCAGAAGTATAATGCAAACCTAACATGTGTAATGAATGCATGCAGTATGCTAATTTCAAATAAATGCAGTCTAATGATCCTAGAAATGCTGGAGGTGACTAGAAAGGGTAAAAAATAGGAAGTGGGTTCAGAATTAGTCTGGTAGGGTAAGGAAAAAGGTTCAGGATTAGTTGGTTCCAGTAGGATAAAAGAAGGGGTGTCAGGAACTAATCCTAGACTAATGAGGTTAACCTTATAAGGTTGCAATATATCTATAGGGTTTGCATAACGGAAGGATGGGTTATTAATCTCAGGGAAGAGGTCCTTAATGGGAACTATAGGAGGAGGCTCATCCTGAGGGTATTGATTCAAAGAGATCAAGTCCTTAATAAATTCTTCAGGTTCTTGTATTTTAGGACTAGACTATAATTTGGCTCTCCTCTATGATTTCCTTAGGTAAGGCTCTAGCAGCAGTATCTAGGTTCTCTTCCTCTAATTGTTCTTCCACTATAGATTTAGGTGGAGTATAATCAAGGTCAACTAACTCTAGGTTGGCTTCTACTTGGGTACCTACGGGGTCAACTAATTCTAGGTCTTTTAGAGGTGTATCCTCTTCTCCCTCATACTCATCCACTAAATTCACATCAGCTTCATATACTTCTACTTTAATGTAAGCCTTGTCAATCAAAGGGATGGTAGGGGAAGGTCAGTTGAGGGAAAGTTGGCTTGGTCCTGGTTTCAGATTATGGGCACTACTCCTAGTAGGTTCAGGTTGCCTAAGGGGTAGTGGCTCACTACTGAGTTCATATTTAGGGGTACTAATCCTATGGGGTTCAAGTTGACTAGGGAAAACTTAACTAGTACTAGGCTAATACCTAGGGGTTATGGACTCCAAGGGAACAAATCTATGGGTCATGGGATTACAGGATCTAGGTTCATAGGTTTTGGGTACATAGGTTCTAGGTTCATAGGATTTGGAGTCATAAGATCTACAGGTTGTGGGTCTCTTGGACTGATAGGACTTGGGTAGGTACTTTCTCCTTAGTTCAAGTTTCATGTCACTCCAGGTAGTTATGGGTTCGTGGCCTTTTAGCCTAAGTATTCTCTCAACATTATCCCAGTTTGACCTGGCCTGGTGAACTAACTTAGCTTTAGCAAACTTGAACTGATATCTTTCAGAATCGAAACCCCAAATTTGTTCAAAATACAGGTCCATATCTCTTTCGCAAGCAAGATAATCCTCACACTCAGGATCACAAAATTTAGGTGCTACCAACACAACATACCTAGTGGCTCTCCTAGGGTTGGGCTCCAAATAAGGGTCATGGTAAGGGGTTCTTCTAGGGTTGGGCTCCCTATATGGGTCAGAGTATTGGGTTCTCCTAGGATTGGACTCCCTATATGGGTCAGAGTATTGGGTTCTCCTAGGATTGGACTCCCTGGTTTCACTAGGTGGAGTTGGGTTCAGGCAATCGATATTGGATCTAGTCTGAGTCCTACGGGTTTTCTCTAGGGTTCCTAGTTGGTTCTCTATAGGTTAAAACCTATGGACTAAGTGATCAAGTCTATTATGGTTTCGGGTATCTAACTGGGTCAACTGAGTCATCTAGATAGTCAACTGGGTAGTCATTTGGGCCATGGATTGGGTTAGCTGCTCAGCAAAGGCTTTCATTTAGGCTTCAAAGTTATCCATGGTATTAGCCAAAAGTGGAGATGGTGGATGATATGATGCTCCTAATCTAGTGCTCATGCAAGACTCGATTAAACCAACTATAGCTCTCTAGACCTAGAGTCCAAAACTAGGTGCTCAATCAAGGTGGCAAACTAGCCTATAGTAATCCTATACTCAGGCGGCAGGTGTAAGGGAGTGTTAGGTCCCTGATAGCCAATCCTAGACACCAATCAGAGATTGGCCAGGTAGGCAGACCATCACACAAGTCCTTTGAGATGGAATCCCTGAACCACCATTCTAGACACCAAGCACAAGGCACACACAGGTTAGCTTGACACAGTGATCTGATACTTAGCCCGGACCCGACCAGTTGGTGTCCCTAGCCCACTAAGGCAAAATAAGTCTAATTAATTTTAAGTTAGGCTTGGGACTGAATGCAGGGATGTGGTTTTGAGCTAAGGAGAGGTGATCAAATCCTCCCCCCATCTGACATAGCAAGAGTGCCCTTAAAGGTAGATTATGCAATCATGGCAGTAAGATGATGCAAATTAGGGTTAGATATTTTGGTAGCTTTTATATATGTAATTTTTTATTATATTTTGGTATTTTCTTAAATATAAGAAAACTTGAAAATTATGGCCTAATATGCAAGAAACATACTAAAAAAAAAATATGCAAAGAGATGCTAAACAAAACCCTAAACCTTCCAAAATTGTCTTGCCGAAAAAATAGAGTTGAAGATTTATAATCTGTATTTCGGCTTGAAGAAACTGCACAGACAGAAATAAAATATAAAAAAATTCCATAAAATACTTTGAATTAAAATAAACCCAACAAAAAAAATTTCAGAATTTTTGAAATTTTGAATTGAAATAAATAACTAAAATAACAGAGTATATATGGACTATAAAAATGCAGAAAACAAGCCCTAATCTAAGCTCTGATACCAGATGATGCGGGACTAATATGCATGCAATTATTTTTATGTGTTTTATATGTTAAGTTAAGTGAATAAATCCCAAAAATAAGATCAAAATAAGTTGTAAGAAATTATATATGAATTTTAGAAACTAAGCATGCATATTAGGACCTAAGAAAGCAGTAAAGATGGATCGCCGAGGCTGAGAAGCCTCAGTTAGGGCAAGTTCTTCTATAATAAAATTACTGGTGGTAGAGGGGGTGTACCTGGTAACATCTGATGCACCCGATGAAGATTGCAGCAAAGGGATCTCTCGTTTCTCGTTGGATGCGGCCTGAAAAATCAAGGCAAAGACCCGTAGATACCCGGCTTTCTGCTCGGTGGTCCGATTGTGTCCTGGTTGGAGTCGTTTGATTTGTAGGAACTCGAGAACCTGCAAACAACCATCAAGGGTAAGAAAGCAAGGTTGAAAACACAAGAAAAACTCAGAAACAAGATAGCAAGGGTGTGGAAAAGGAGGCTTGGATGATGGCTGGAGGCAATTGCAACACCGAGAAGAAGAAACTCTCAAAACCCCTTTATGCACACAGCAGGGTAACACACAGCAATTCAAGAGAACTCAAGTTTTAATTCATATATCAAAATCAATCCTCATACAAGAGACTAGGGTCCTTTAAATAGACCCTTAGTCTTGGGCTCCAAGTAAGGGTACATTAGACATTACATAAGAATCCTTTTCCCTCTCAAACCCTTTCTAGGAAAGTAAAAAAACCTAGGTAGAAAAATCCCTAAAAATTCTCTCCTCCTCTCTTGACTTGGTCAACACTCCAAGGATGCCTAGGGGGGCATGTTGGGCTTCTAGGAGCAGCAAGGGGCTGGCCCAAAGGGGCTTGGGTGCATGGGCTTGGGCCTTTGGAAGCTGGGGTGTTCTGGTAGCTAGGTAGCAGGAATATTCCCTGGTATCTTGCTTTATAAGGGCTTGGGCTTGGCACTTGGGCTTGATTTCTTTTGGCTAGGATGCAGATGGACCTCTGGAATCATGGATGCCCTAGTCTATGAATATACTCTAGCATCTGGAAGAGAATCTAGGCATCTAGAGGGCATCTGCAATGAATTAAAGTTTTCTGAATTTTCCTCCTAGGGTCTTCAAGTCTTCAAGCTTGGTTGGACTTGGGCTATACTTCCATGTCTTCAATCTGGTTAGACTTTGTATTCACTTGTATGATGTAGTCTTAAGTCTTCAGTGTACTTGGACAGGACTCAAAAAAAATAAAATTAGCTCAACATGAGCTGACTAGCATTGAACTGAACTAGCTCAACATGAGCTGACTAATACTGAACTGAAATAACAACTCAAAAGACTCAAATAATAACTAAAATGGACTCAGATGGGCTAAGCCCTTATTACAGATGGACTTATAAATTATTGATCAATCCATAGAGGGTTGAAAAGTCTCTGTCTTATTCTGGTACCTTTGGTGTCCGCACCAAGTTGACTTTACTCTAAGACTGATAGGACTCAAAAGTCTAAACAAAAATTCATAATGGGCTCAGTAATCTCTGTATGATCCTGGTGCTCGCACCATTGGGAAGTCTCAACCAATTCCATTATCAATTTTTTCTCCCATCCCAATAAAAAGTCATAGATGTTTCTAGGGCACTAGGGAATGAGATCATAGGTGAGTGGTGTAATGATAAACTTAGTTCGTCCAACAAGGTTAATGCCTCCATATGTTTTTCTACCTTAGCCAAATTATCTATTTTGGTCTTTATGGTTGTGCAAAGTTATTCTAAGACCAGTTCATTTCCAGGAGTCAAAGTTGATTGTTCAGAAAAAGCTAGAGGGTCATTGAGGTTTTGAGCTAGGTATAGTCCCTTTAGGTTATTCTTGAGTTGACTAGGCAGTTCACCTCCCTCCTCTCTATTGAGTCAATCAATCATTGATCAGTTTGATTATTAGCTTATTGATATATTGCTGTTAGGCTATAGTCATTTGTTGAAATTGGTCAAACCCATCGACATCTAGATTGGTCTATAGGGGAGGTGGGTATGGTGCTTGCTGAACCTTCTCTTTAAATAATGGGCTATAATTAATTGGAAAAGGTTGAAAATGGAGATAGGGCTGATCATAATAGGGTTCCTCTATAAACTAGATCCTTGGATAGCCAGGGTAACCATTGGGTGTGGTTGCCACGAAAATCTGGTTGAGCCCCCCAACCTGAATTATAGGCATTATAGTATGGATTATTTCTTGAGTTGTAAGTCATTTGGATTTGATCCTGATAAACTTGGTCATACCTAAACTCAAAAGATTGGTACTCGATGGGGCACTCACTCTCAAAGTGAGTGGGGCTTGAATAAACTTGGTGTACCGGGAGAAAGGATATTCTACTATAAGGATTCATTCTCCTGGCACTGATTCAGTCTATCGGATTGTTCTGATTATTGGAATATGCAATCAAAGATTTGGATCAGAGCAATCCTTACTTATTTATATATTTATATATTTATTATTATTATATATATATATATTTTAAGAGGAGTGGTGAGATGAAGAAAGAGAAGAGTTCCAAAGAAGAGAGCCTAAGGAGTTTTAGATCTAAGAGAGAGAGAGAGAGAAAAGAATTAGTTAGGGTTGATGTGATTTACAAACAAGTTAGCATACCTGGACTCTCTATCCTAGGATTATCCTAAATCTAGATAGCTCCTAACTGTCAAGGCAACCTTGGAGCCCTCCAAGTCAGAAACTGACTAATTAACTAGCCAGGTAAGGGTAAGATTGGTGGGGGTCCCTCTATTGCTTTTCTTAGACACCAATTAAAATTAGCCATGTCAGTCAATGAAACCAATTAAAAACTACCTTTTTTCAGGGCTACATCATCCTTGATCCCCTTTCCTATATACTAGTTAATCAACCAATCTTGGCTCGGTCCAACTCTTTGGATGCCTTGTCCTATTGAGCCCAAGTTTCGCAGGGGCTGGCATTTAATTGATTTTAATTAATAGGCTTGGATCAATTTAGGATGCAAGGTGGTAGTTTGGGGGCCAAGGAAGGGTTATCAACTCCCTACCATATGTTGTTTATGGGATAATGCCCTTAAGATATTTTATGAAAATATGCCATGCAAAAAAGAAAGATGTTCCAAACAAGTAAAAATCTTTTTAGTTTTAATTAGTTACTCTATTATAGTTAAGTATTATGTAGTGTGTTTATTTTTTTTAGGTTATGTTAATTTAAGCAAAAAGAATAGAGAGTAGGTTTCAATGTTTGGTTAGTTAGATATGAGAGGAAGAAAACTAAATTTGGTTAAACAAATAAGGTAACTAGATAATCTAAACTAAAGTAGAAAATCAAATCTAGTATTTAAGATGGTTATTTAAAAGAGTTATTATTTTTTAAATTTTTTTAGGGTTATTTAAATAGGAAAGAATTTAAAAGGAATTTTTTTTCTTTTTAGGTTAGTTTGAAAAGAAAGAAACTAATTAACATCAAATAAAAATATTTTTTTCTTTTTTTGTTATGTCAAAAAGGATGAAACTAATTAAAAGAAAGTAGATAAAAAAATGAATGAATCTGGGGTTAGGATTGATCTCACCAGATTCATAGAAATTTCCTTCTCCTCTTTTTTTTTCCTTTTCCCTTTTTTTTGGTTTTTTTCTGTACAAAAAAACAAGAAAAAATTAGTACACTTTAATTTATAAGAAATCAAAGAAATCAAAAATGTTAGCATTCATACCTTCCCTGGCAACGGTGCCAAAAACTTGATAGGCTATGATGTTGCCGTTAATACACCATGGCTATCAATTTATTTAACCAACTTCTAAATCAAATTACGAATACATAGAAAGGATAAGTCGGATCAAATCCATGAAGAAGGCAGTGCTTAGAATAGTTTTAAAATCTTTGATTTTTATAAAATAAAAGAAAATATTTTGAAGTTGAGATAAGTAGAAACTAAAAGTGCAGAAGAAAATAAAAACCTAGTACTAGGATCTACTACTTAGATCCTAGCATCTACTTGCAAGAAAGTAAAAGATAGGAATTTAAATAAAAATAAATTTTGCATTAACTAAAATAAGAATATACAAAGCATTAAAAATAATAATTAAATATCTAAGAAAGTAGGAACTAAGTGTCCGAAGTCGATCGGCGCAGCTGATGAGGGACAAGATTCTAACATGATGCAGGATGATAGACAATGGATGAACATGAGAAAAATTATATTAAAGAAAACAAATATTTTTAGAATTTTTTATAGTTTGATTCTTGAAACTAGTCTAGATTAAGTTAGGGTTTTGTGAGATGGTTAGAATCCTACCCACATGCTAGAACTATCAAAAAGATAAAACAAATAAAGGATCCTAGGTCTAAGAAGGCCTATTAGGAGCATGTTCAACTTCAACAAATTAGACAAAGAGAGTTGAGAATTGGACTGAACTTACCAGGCAATGATGTCTTGATGCCGTAGAAGAGTTCGCTCCACTCAGATCGGTGCCTGGATGATCCAGTCATTTTCTCACGGATTTGCTGACTTTTTATAAGCTTCATTCGGGGGCAAAGAAGAATTCATCCAAAGAGCATGGCACTGGAGGGATCCTGTAAATGTCAAGGGTTAGTGATGTAGAATATGAGAAAAATACTAAACAGAAAGGAAAGAAGAAGATCCGGTGTAAGAGAGGCTGCAGGGGCTGGTGGCCTTGGATGCAACTTGGGCGTCTGGATCTAGAGAAGGTGGCCTGGAGTGGAGAGATGTGGAGGGCGGCTAGGGTTTAGTTGGATGAAAACTAACTACTGATAATTAGGGCCTTGATCGGGGATAGATGAGGGTAGGATTGTTGGCGAGCCTAGAAGTCACCAAAATTAGGATATGCTACTTTTTTTTTGGATTTTTTTTTTCAAGGATGGCAACGAAGGAATAATGGGATGAAAGTCAGGGATCTGGATCTCATGGACTTTGGGACTCACAGTAATGAAGAGACCTCTCACCTCTAGGGAATTCCACCCTCCTCGATACTTGGAGGCATTAGGGTGAATCTCAATGTTCATCAGGGGTTAAAGAAAATGGAATGGGAGGGGGGATAACTAGGGCCTCCACCCCTCAATGCCCGAAGGCAAAGGCAAGAAGAAGAATCACTCTTCTAAAAACTCATAATTAATCTCCAAACTATTTTTTACAAAGGACTGAGGGTGGTATTTATAAACCTGTCCAACCCTCAATTGAATTTAAATGCAAGATAAAAAGATAGGGATGATTCAAATTCAAATACAAGATAGGATAAGATAAGACTATCCATATCTCAATCCTAACCAACAAAATCCTAATTCAAATTTCAAATAAAAGATAAATCCTAAATTTATTCTTGATATGCTTCAAGATTCATGCAGCTCCAAGATTTGTGCTTGCTTCGGGATCCATGCTGGTGATGTCCCCATCATTCTCCTAAGGTGGGGAAAACTCGACTCCATCGAGTCAAGCTCAGACTCCAACTACAGCTAGCCATGAGATTATTATTATTATTATTTTCTTAGCTCTACTCTAAGATCCGTGCATCTCTGAAAGTCATGCAGCTCTGAGATTTATATAGCTTGGAGATCCATGCTTCAATATTTTTGGGACTACTTTGAGATCTGTGCAGTCTTGAGAACAATGCTGGACTTGAACTCGGCAAGTGGAAGCTGGCTTTGCCCTGAGAAGCATGCAAAAAGACCCTGCTTTCAAGTTCATTCCATTTGCTTCTTTGCTTTGATGGGCATGTGAAAAACTAGAACTAGGGTTCTAGTCCTTCGAGGGGCAGATCCGGCGGGCTCTCCTCCGACGACAGAGCTGGATTGGTGGTGACGGCACGGAGACATGGTGGCGCGGCCCTGTCTCGGCGAGTAGCGGCAGTACGATGGTGGATCTGGCGACGAGCGATGAGGGCCTCCTGAAACTTGAAAGGTAACATTTGCAGGTGCCTACCCTAAGCATGCAACATCAGGGAGCAGGTAAGTATTTTAAAACAATTTTAAAATGCACAGCGGAAAACATGCTCCACGCAGGATCTAACACAATCTGGAAGCATGTACAGACTAAAACATGTTATAATATGGGCATGTAATGTTTATAAAATATTTTAAATCCATAGATCTACGCATGCATGAATTTAAAATCGAAACCCATACCTTATTCCTGCATGGAATAAATCTGGTATAGTTCTGGAATAGCTGGGATAATAGGAATAAATTTATTCCTGTTGTCTTCCACTTTCAGCATGTTGACAGGTTGCTGTTCTTTCCACCAAAAACTGCTGCAGAACAGAGGAAAATCTGGCAACGTTTGATCTTCCTTCCAACACCAAAATGTAGGGAACAAGATGGTTGATCTTCCTTCAAAGGGGAGAAGACGATTCAAGGTTTTGGTCCCCTTCCTTTCAACCAAAAACAGCACCAGAAATTCAGCAGCCTGCAAAACCTGCAACCTGAAAAAAACAGAGCATAAAAACAACTGCAAGGAGGTCGATCTGGCTTCCAAGTGCTCGGTTGAACACTCTCAAGAGGGGGAACACGCTGGGGGCTAGCTTTGATCCGTCTCTCGATCGATGCTAGTCGCCGGAAGACATGGAACGGTGGGAGGGAAGAAGGGAGGAAACAGAATTTCAGAACTTGTTTTTCAGCAAAACAGAGTTCATCTTCCTTCAAATTTGAGCACCAGAAAATAGGGATAAAGAATTGATTTCTCTTCCTTCCACTCACCAAAACCCAGCCCTCAATTTTACCGGTGGAAAGGGAAAGAAATTCTGCCAGCAAAAAGAACTCTCACAGCCTTTTTTCTTCTCACACGGTGACGTCCCTTAACCTATGAACCAGGGGACTGATGGTTTTTAAAAGGAACCAGCAGCAGAGGAGAAAAAGAAAATGCTGGGAGGCCAATAGACGTCGGAGGCTAAAACACCAATTAATAGCCATTAGTACTATTAAAAAGGGTTTAAGGGCAGCGGGTGGAATGGGAAACGAGAAGACGCGGAATAGCTTCCGACGCTTGGAATTCGCCCAGCGTGAAGACCATCGTGTAAATTGTTCACGGGAAGAAAAAACAACGGTTCAAAATGGGTTTAATCCAATTAAAACCAAAGGTTCAAAAGAAAAACCGGTTCAAGGAATTTTGGGTTCAAATCAATTAAACCCAAAGGTTCAATCCCAAAAAATTTGGTTCAATTTAATTTGAACTGGTCCAAGCCCAATTAAATTTAGTTCAATTGGTTCACAACCAATTGGAGGCTGAATTTAGCTCCGAATCAGTTCAAAATTGATTCAGAAAAATCCTGGCGCAGACCTGGTCAGCCTGGAACAATTTTTGGTTGACTCAAACAAGGGCAGGACTGGGAAAAGAGTGCTAAAAAATATCGTAACCATAAAACCAAGATGATTTCAAATCGTAATCTATATCCGGATCAGAGAGTTATCCTCTGTGGCGTGTGACCTCATAGGTTCGAACCTAAATGGTAGCACTGGAACAATTCCAGTACCAGCACAGGAAACCATCTAGCAATGGGTCCCGGCGTCCGGATAGGTCGAAGATGCGGGAGCATATTATCGAACCTCTAGCATATGGTTACTGTATAATTCATCCCTTTGACCTCTAATGCTCAAGATGACTGATAATGGGCTGCCAACCCAGACTAGGTCAGTCGACAACGTGTCTCAATCTTGCAAGCCCATTGACTCTTCACTAGGGCTACCCCGATCGAGGATTTGCTAAATTGAGATACAGCGACACATTCAATTCAAGCTATTCGGACAGGTCAATTCCATCTTGGTCCATCACTGCTCCACAAGTACTTGCCTGTACCCAGAAACCTTCCATCACCAGATTAAAAAATTCGAGTAGTCCGGCACCAAAGCACAGGGAGTTGCTTGCAAGCTACCATGATGACCTCAGGTCAGAGGGACACATATACCCATATCTAATCGTGAGTATCCCTTTGGCATAAAGGGGTTTCACGGAGTCACGTTCAATGAGATATCATATATCCCACTTGCAGATCACATCAGTGTCACCACACTCATTTGGTCAAGAGGATAACCAAACGATGTGAACTGCAACAACCTATACTTGATATATTGCCGTCCAGTACAATATATCCTTTGGTTGTGAACAGGGTTTAAGGACCAGTCAATACATCCTCTCTGTATCGAAAATAGTGTAGCCCCAAGGACTTCATCACATGGAAAGAGTTCATTACAGGGAAATTCAATATGTGATGAGCTGCCAAAAATAATAATTTTATTAATTCATAAAATGAATACAATACTCAGCACAACCGCCTACAACCCAGGCGATTGGCTTTGGGACACAATTCCCAACACCTCCGTGCTGAAGCCATACTGCGGGGGCTCGGATACCCTAGCCTCGAACTCTCGCCGAATGCCATCGCTGAGGAAATGGGTCTCGACACCGAGCACCTTGTAGAAGTCAAGGGGAAGGGGGACGGTGAGGCCGGCGGCTGCCAGGGGGAGGAGAGAGAGGATGGCGGGGTTGGGAGAGGAGGGCGGCAAGGGCTCGGTGGCAGAGGAAAGGAAGTGGAAGTCGTTGAGGAGGCGGTTGGCTCATTTGCTAGTGCGGCACGCGAGTCTCGCTAGGTAGAAGAGGAAGCGGAGGAGAATGAGGGGGTGGGTTTGGAGAAGAATGGGGGTGGGCAGTAGACATGGGAGAAGCTGATGTAATTGAGGGTGAGGGCATCCATTCGGAAGAGGAGGATGAGGTGGTCACGGTTTGGAAGCCTAAGATGCTCATCGTCGTTGCAGACTGTTCGGATCCCTACTTCGATTATTTATGCTCTCAAAGCATAAAATTTACATAAACTGGATTAGAGATGAGGGGATCAGCAACGGGGAAGTGGAGGGACTCACTGGGGCTGGTGGGAGAGAAGGGAGTTTGGGGTACCTTAATTTTAACCTGGCTCTGATACCAAAATTTGATGGGGGACAGATGAGGGTAGGTCGTTGGCGAGCCTAGAAGTCACCAAAATTATGGTGTCTTACTTTTTTTTTTGGATTTTTTTTTCTAGGATGGCGATAAAGGAATAATGGGAATGAAAGTCAGGGATCTGGATCTCATGGACTTTGGGACTCACACTAACGAAGAGACCTCTCATCTCTAGGGCATTCCATCCTCCTCGATACTTGGAGGCATTAGGGAGAATCTCAAAGGTCATGAGGGGTTAAAGAAAATGGAATGGGAGGGGGAGATAACTAGGGCCTCACTCCCCTCGATGCCCGAAGGCGAAGGCAAGAAGAAGAATCACTCTTCTAAAAACTCATAATTAATCTCCAAACTATTTTTTACAAAGGACTGAGGGTGGTATATATAAACCAGTCCAACCCTCATTTGAATTTGAATACAAGATAAAAGGATAGGGATGATTCAAATTCAAATACAAGATAGGATAAGATAAGCCTATCCATATCTCAATCCTAACCAACAAAATCCTAATTCAAATTTCAAATAATAGATAAATTCTAAATTTTTCTAGATATGCTTCGAGATTCGCACGGCTCGAAGATTCATGCTTGCTCCGGGATCTGTGCTTGTGATGTCCCCATCAGGCCTCATATCCCTCGACATTCTGAAGAACAAAGGCAAATGGGTCTCACACCCACTCCACTTGGAGGAAACAAAGCAATGTCGAAAAACTATTAATTTCATTCATGAAAATTATTCATTCATTAGTTACAAGAGGGTGGAGGGGTGGGGTATTTGTAGACCAAACAGCCCTTTCCCTATCAAACTAGGAGTACATAGTACAAATAGGATTAAGAGAACAAAGTTGAGTAGAATAAGGAGTACATAGTTTGAATAGAATTGGTAGACTGAAATCTTTGTGGGACTTGGACATCAACTCCTTCTTGGACTTGGAAGCTTTGACTTTTCTCCATAGGCTTGGACTGGTTAACCTCTTGCTAGGGTGGGATGAAATCCTCTTGGACTGGGTCAAGCCTTAGGCATCTTGGACTGGGTCAAAACGTGGGTGCCTTCTCTTGTAGGCTTGGACTAGGGCGCCATCCCTCTTGGGCCTAACAGCTAGGGTGGCATGAAAGGGGCCTGGGGTGCTGATACTTGGAAAACCTGGGGTGCCAATGCTGGTGAACATGATTTGGGGTTCCAGGCGCATGAGCTGGGGTCTGATGGTTCTCCTATTGAATTTGATTTGAATAAAAATTACAAGAGTCAATTGTAAACAAAAAAACTTAACTCAATGGACTAAGTGAACTCAATTGGACTCAATTGATTCACTTTTATTACATAGACTCAATCAACTCAACTTGACTAGATTGGAATACAAAAGGACTTCACTTGACTTACTGAACCCAACTGGCTCACTTTATTATAGGACTCAAGTGAGCAAATGGACTCACTGAACTCACTTGACCTAATACAAAAATTGACCAACACATGAATTAGAAATTGGAACCTTGAAATCATGGTCTACTCCTGATGTTCCTACATCAATTCTCCCAAGATGGGAGGAACTCGACCCTGTCGAGTAAAGGTTGATCTGGCTCTGGTACTGCTCTGACGGGTCTGGGTTGAGGCATTGCAGATCCTCTCGAGTGATTCACGAATCCTCAGATCTTAGTCAACCTTGCCAACGAACCATGTGACATGGTAGCCTTTGATCCAAGTACTAGTGGCTTGGCCATCCAGGATACGCTGAGTCTTTCCTCCCACAGGCTAAATTGATGGTGGACACTCAAGGTTGGGTTTGCTCTCAAAGAAAGGGTCGGGCTCAAACTCACTAGGTATCATTGCTGGCTCCCTACACTCAACTAAGTATAAAATATTGAAGGTTGAGCTTAATGCCTAATTAGGTGGTAACATAGGCACTAGGTCCAACTTTCTTTATCACTTTGATAGATCTAGCTTATGGGTATGTAGCCTAATCATCACAAAATTTTCCTAGCGAACTCTTGGACTCCTTTCAAGAATTAACGATGTTCTTGTAAAGATTATTATTCAAATTAATCTGATGATTAATTCCTTATGCAAATCTCTAATCATGCAGTGCAAAAACCCATAACACCTAATGCAAGTAAATGACTCATGCCAATACTTATTGATATGCAAACTTGATTAAACCCTAAACTACAACTATGGGTTTAACCCTTTGTCAAGTGGGTGACATGCAGATAAGAACTTGGCATGCACTCCTAACAAATGCCATAGGGTCCTCCAAAAGTAAGATGCAAATATGACATGCTTAATGAATGAATGCAACATGCAAACATCTACAAAATGTATTCGAATGGTTAAAGAAACATAAGAAGTTTCAAGAAAGGGTAGGAAGCAGGAACTGGGTTCAGGGTTGGTCTGGTAGGGTAGAAATTATGAAGGGGGTTCAGGGTTGATTGGATAGAATAGGATACAGGAAGGAGTGTTAGGGATTAGTCCTAGAATAATGAGGTTAACCTTATGAGGCTGAGGTATATCTACAGGGTTTGCATAATTGAAGAATGGATCACTAATCTCAAGGAAGAGATCATCAATGGAAACTATAGGAGGGGATTCTTCCTGAGGGTACTATTTTTAAGAGATCAGGTCCTTAATAAGTTCTTCTAGTTCTTGAATCTCAGGACTGAGCTCTATAATTGGGCTCTCTTCTAAAGTCTCCTCATGTATAATTCTAACAGTAAGGTTGGTTTCCTCATGGCCTTCTTCCTTCAACTGTACTTCCATTACAGGTTTAGTCTGGGTGTGGTCAGGGTCAACTAACTTTGGGTTAGCTTTTATCTGGGTATGGTCAGGGTCAACTAATTCTGGGTTGGCTCTAGTCTGGGTATCTAGTGGGTCAACTAATTCTAGGTTGACTTTAGTCTGGGTATGGTCAGGGTCAACTAACTCTAGGTTGGGTTCAGGTATTTCCTCTTCAAGTTCTCCTATGTGCAGGGGCCAGGTTCGGCATTGGCTAGCATAGTGTCCCATCTTATGACATCTAAAATAGGTATTCGGGTTGGGACTCAGGTTCCTCTAGGTTTTAGTTGCCTTACCCTTGTCTTCCCTACCTGCTAGTGGGGTACTAAGGCTGGGTCGGGTTGGATTAGGGTTGGGTCAGCTTGGGTAGGCTTGGCTAGGACTTGGTCTGGGGTTAGGGGCATTAGTCCTAATGGGCTCAGGTCGACTAAAGAAAACCTAATTAATACTTGGCTTGCACTCAGGGGTGGTAGGGTGAGTTGACTAAGGGGAAGTGGACTAATACTAGGCTCATATATAGGGATACTAATCCTATGGGGTTCAGGCTGACTAAGGGTCATGGGTTCATTAGGCTCATAGGACATGGGTACATAGGATCTCGGTTTAGAGGATCTGGGTGCATAGGAACTGGGTAGGTACTTTTTCCTAAGTTTGCTTTTCATGGCTTTCCAGGTAGTTATGGGTGTTTCTCCTTTTAGTCTAGCCATTCTCTCAAACTTATCCCAGTCTATCCTAGCCTGGTGAACTAACTTAGCTTAAGCAAATGTGAACTGGTCTCTTTCAGAGTAGAAAGTCATATGTCTTTCAAAATATAGGTTCATATGTCTTTCCCATTTAAGATAATTCTCAAACTCAGGATCACCACCAAATTTAGGTACTATTCCCCTAACGTTCCTAATGGGTCTCTCATCCTGGTCTGTGAAATCATGATTGGGTTTCCTATGATGGGACTTCCAGATAGGGTTATGGTGTGGGGGTCTCCTAGGGTTGGGCTCCAAGTATGGGTCAGGGTGTTGGGCTCTCCTAGGGTTGGGAGGTGTGGGCAAAGGTGACTCAAGTTTGGGTCTAGTGTGGGTCCTTGGGTTCTCTCTTCGTTTCCTAATCGACCTTCTACTTGGTCCAACCTATGGGTCACTTGGTCAAACTTATGGTTCATCTGGGTGGTCAATTGAGCATTCATCTAGTTCATCTGGGTGGTCAATTTAGCAATCATCTGGTCACTCATGGTCTTCATGAAAGTCTCAAGATTTGGCTCCCTGTATGGGTCAAACTATTAGGCTTTCCTAGGGTTAGGCTCCATGGTCACACTAGGTTGGGTTGGGTTGAGGCTATTGATATTGGGCTCCTAATCTAATGCAAACAATCAATCAAGGGAGTATGATAGCAGTCAAGCACACAAGGGTTAGCACATTCTAGGGTTTGCTAGACTTAGAGCTAAAATCAGGTGAGTTAACTCAACTTACACACAACACAACACCTAATCCTTCTACTAGCTAGCTAAGAGGTGGGGAGGTGGGAAGCTCCCCCTACCTGTGATAGGGTCCTAATTAAAAACCACCAGTCTACTTAAGGCGTTTGCCACTGGACCTCTAGCCTTAGACATCGCTTTCAATAATAGGTGATGGGTTGAGTGCACTAGTTCTCTCACTAGACTCGGACCCAACTTGTTGGTGTCCTTAAAACTATTAAGTTGCTAGTTAATTTTAATTAAGTCTTGGATTCTAATGCTGGGTGGTTATTTTGGGCCCAGGACAGGTGATGAAATCCTGCCCTGATCTGACAGAGTAAAATTGTCCTTAAGATTAGTTTAATGATATGATGCATAATCAATGAACCCTAATGCAATCTATTAACAAAACTGAAAATAAAATTTTTTTGTCCCTTTTTATGAGGTGGCAACTTCAATTTGAGTTGGTTAAGTTATCAAACAAAATTGGCTTGGGTTTGGGGGTGGGATTTGGATGTAAGTTAGGTTTGGTTTAGTTAGATATGCAGAAATCACAGAAACTGAAATTATGGGTCTGCTTTGATACAGAATTTGGTATAGTTTTTAGAGTAGAAAGAATTATTAAAAATTTACAAATAGAGAATGATGTGTGAGTATTATCCCTACCAAATTTCATGCAAAACAAAAATGCTATGATAATGCAAAACCTAGGGTTTCTAGTTGGGTGCAGGAAAAATAGAATTATGGTTAGGGTTTTTTTTAGATGCAGAATTTAATTATTTTTTTTGACCTTTGAAAATTAAAAAAAAATTCTGAAAAATAGAGTATTCAATAGAGAAGACGTGATGCAAATTTCTGAGAAAAACAATATGCCTAAGTTGATGAAACAGATCTAAACTCGGACCCCTAATGTAGATGAGAGGATGCAGATTTTTGTTAGGATTTTATTTTTACCATTTTTTTGTTTATTTCAGATCTGAAGATTCTACAAAAATAATAAAGAAATAGAGGACAAAACAAAGGATATTCACCATAAAAATCAGAAAAAAATCGAAATATTTGATTAGGGAAACAGTCCTATGTTTTGAGGGGTTATGCAAAATTCAAGATGCAAAAATCTAAACTATGATGCAAGAACATGCCCTAATCCTAAGCTCTGATACCAAAATTGATGAGGGATGGGATTCTAACATGATGTAGGATGATATGCAAGGTATGAATATGAGAAAAATCATATTAAAGTAAATAAATATTTTCAATTTTTATTATGGTTTGATTTTTGAAACTAGTCTAGATTAAGTTAGGGTTTTGTGAGATGGTTAAAATCCTACCCACATGCTAGAACTATCAAAAAGATAAAACAAATAAAGGATCCTAGGTCTAAGAAGGCTTATTAAGAGCATGTTCAACTTCAAGAAATCAGAAAAAGAGAGTTGAGAATTGGACTGAACTTACCAGGCAATGATGTCTTGATGCCATAGAAGAGTTGCTCTGTAAAGATCGGTGCCTGGATGATCCAGTAATTTTCCCGCGAATCCACCAGCTTTTTATCAGCTTTGTTCGAGGGCAAAAAAGAATTCATCCAGAGGGCGTGGCACCAAAGGAATCCTACAAATGTCAAGGGTTAGTGATGTAGAATATGAGAAAAATACAAAACAGGAAGGAAAGAAGAAGATCGGGCGAAAGAGAGGCTGCAGGGGCTGGTGGCCTTGGATGCAGCTTGGGCATCTGGAACTGGAGAGGGCGGCCTGGAGTGGAGAGATGTGAAGGGTGGCTAGGGTTTAGTGGGATGAAAACTAGCTACTAATAACTAGGCCCTCACACCCTTCGATGTTCCGAAGAACAAAGGCAAACGAGTTTCACACCCACTCCACTTGGAGGAAACAAAGCAATGTAGAAAAACTCTTAATTTCATTCATGAAAAATTATTCATTCATTAGTTACAAGAGATTGGAGGGGTGGGGTATTTATAGACCAACCAGCCCTTCCCTATCAAACTAGGAGTACACAGTACAAATAGGATTAAGAGAACAAAGTTGAGTAGAATAAGGAGTACAAATTTTGAATAGAATTGGTAGACTGAAATCATTGTGGGACTTGGACATCAACTCCTTCTTGGACTTGGAAGCTTTGACTTTTCTCCGTGGTCTTGGACTGGGCATGGATTTGTGGACCCCTAGCTGGGCTAGGATGAAATCCTCTTGGACTGGGTCAAGCCTTGGGCATCTTGGACTGGGTCAAAACATGGTCACCTTCTCTTGTGGGCTTGGACTAGGGTGCCATCCCTCTTGGGCCTAGGAGCTGGGGTGGCATGATGGTGCGGGCACCAGACTCAGAAGAAGACTTCAGAGGTCCATCTGGATCTCTGATTAACCTTGCCCGAAAAAAATTAGGGTTTTTGGTTTGTAATAAGAGTTGACTAGATCAACTCAATTTAGCTTGAGCCTACATTACCTGCATTTTATTTTGTTGAGTCATGTTGACTCAATAGTGGACTAGGGTTTCAACCTGGGGTGTTACATTTTCTCCCAAGACCAAGCAAGTGGACACCACACTCCCAGCCACACTCCGAGCCATACGCCTGAGTCCAGGGGGTGCCATATCTACATCCGCAGCCTTTCGTCCCCACTCCACAGATAGCAGCTTCCTTCTCTCATGCGCCAGATGAGGAGAAATCCACAAAGAGTCCACAAATCAAGGGGGCGGCCAAGACTTTCCCAAGAGAACCAAAGTAAAGATGGGAAGAAACTTTCTTGGAGAGAACTTCAAGGAGGCGCCCACTACCTGCCAAAAAAATCCAAAACAAAGATGGGAAGGACCTTGACTTAGGGAGGAAGAAAAGGAGGAGTCCAAAAGAGTTGATCCATGGAAGGAAAAAAATTCTCTTGAAGATCCAAACAAGGAGGCGCCATCTACCTGCCTTTTATAACCCAAATCAAATTTTTTTGGTACCTTGGCCGACCATATGTGTATGATTTATCCTGATTTGTAGATCCCCTCCTTTAGTCCCACATGGAAAGATGTAAAACCCTACTCCCTTGTAAAGCCTTATAAATTAAACCCCTCTTGTAAGTTTAAATCAATCAGATGAATGAAGCCAATTATTTTTTAGCAAACTTTGTGTTTTCTCTCTTCCACACTTGCATCCAGGTGTTGAGCTCCGTGAGAGAGTAAATCCGGGTTCCCCTGGAACCTTGAGGAGGTGTGAGATCTCCAAAACCCAAACCCTAGGTTAGCCACTTCTACTCCAAAACCCTAGCCGCCCACCATCCACTTCAATCCACCAAATCCTAGCCTATTCCACCTCTCACGGCCTCTCTCTCCATGTCCAGGCCGACCACCAGCATCCAGCTCCAGTCCGGATACTTCAGATCCAAAGCTCTTTCCAGAGGTAGTCGAATCAGCCTTCAAGAGAATCCGGATCTCAGCGACATCAGCCTTCAAGTTCTTCGACCTGGTAAATCCTTCCCTGAGTCTCTGAATCCATCACTTGTTTTTCTTCTTCCCAGATCTTGAGTTCAGGAGAAGCCGACCCAGCCATGAGGCCAGTATTGGAGGATCCATTGCGAAGATAGCCGAATCCGAGGATCCAACAATCTGCTCGAGAGAGTTCTTCCACCCAAATTCTGTGAAGATCACTGTCTGGTTGGTAAACCATCTCTTCTCTTTATTTCTGTCCTATTGAAAGTTCAGAGCGAAACCCTAGGTCTGGGAGTTTCTCAACCCCTAGCGATCCGTTACTTCTGAACTACTCTGATAACTTAGCTTCTTCTAAATTGTGCTTTCAATCCTTACCTAGTTTCCATCAACTTAGTTTAACTTTACTTTGAGTCGAAGCCAATTTCTGAAATATAAAAAAAAAAAAAAAGAATTAATCTTAAATTTACTTCCGCATACGCTTATTTGTTCTTTGTTCTGCATCATTTTTGGTATCAGAGCACTCGTTCTGCATCAATTTTTGGTATCAGAGCCCTGTCTAGGGTTTCTGTTTGATTGCTTGTTTGAGTCCCTCTCTTTTTACTTTGTCTGCTCGAAGTAGACTCCCCAGGACGTCCGGTCCTAGGAATGAAGCGAGGTGCAAACCTCCTCTTCCCATTCCACGGGGTGTTCCTAGGGCGTGTAGGGGATCCGTTGGGTTACAACTTCGTAGCAGAAATTGTAAACGGGGAAGTGCTCTATTTTCAACCCGTAATTATCTTGTTGCAGGAATTATTCCTTACTGCAGATAACTCCAAATTTAGTGATTTTTGTTTTGTTGAAACCAGTATAATTGAAACTAATTTTCATAATTTTCTCATGATTTATTGGTTTCCGTGCGATTTCTGAGAATTAAATTACTGCAACTCTATTTTTGTATTCTGCAATCCATTTATTTTTGAGTGTACATCTCTTAATTCATCTTAAGGGCATTTGAGCATCTAAGATAAGGGGAGGAGTTGATAACCTCTCCTTAGCCCAAAACCACCACCCCTTCATTCGAACCTAAGCCTTTAATCTAAAATTGATTTGACCTAATTTGCCCTAGTGGGCTAGGGACATCAACAAGTCGGGTCAAGGCTAGTGTTGAGTCAGTTTGTTTGGTTACTCTGTGTGTGCTTTGTACTCAGTGTCTAGAACGGTGGTTCAGGGATTCCATCCCGAAGGGCTTGTGTGCTGGTCCGCCTACCTGGCCAATCTCTGATTGGTGTCTAGGATTGGCATTCAGGGACCTAACACTCCCCTTACACCTGCCTGGCTGAGTCCTGAGTTACTACAGGCTAGCTTGCCACTCTGATTGGGCATCTAGTTTGGGCTCTAGGTCTAGTTAGCCCGTAGTCATTCAGTTGAGTCTCATTTTGTGTGTTTGCTTGCATCATGTCTACCCGGAATGGAGTGCCCTACCAACCTGGTCAAACCCAACCTGATTTAGAAGCCATGGTTAGAGCTCTTACTGAGAGTATGAACAAACTGAGTCAGGATGTGACTACCACTGTTGCCCAATTTAAAGAACAAGTCCATCAGGATTTTGCCCATCTTAGGGATCGAGTCCAAGTGCTAGAGGAACCTAGGCATCGAAACTGGACTCTTGACCCAGATTTTAATGTACCTCAACCTCACCCACACCAAGAGCCTAGAAGACCTTTATACCGAGATCCTGAACTTAATCATAGGAGGCCTGACCCAGAACCTGAGGATAGAGATGATAGGTTCATTCGAAACATCAAGTTAGATGCACCCACTTTTGATGGTAGCCTAAATCCTAAGGTGTATTCTGATTGGGAGGGTGAGATGGACCAGTACTTTGAGTGGTATGCCATGTTTGAGGAGAGGAAATTCAAGTTTGCCAAGATGAAATTAATACGTCAAGCTAGGTTATACTGGGGGAACATTGAGTTGACCACTAGAAGACGAAATGTAGAGCCCATAACCACTTGGCAGGGTATGAAAGAGAAACTTAGAGACAAGTACCTACCCATTTCATACCAGCAAAATCTGTTAGACCAATGGCAGACTTTGAAACAAGGGAACCGATCTGTTTCAGACTACATAACCACCTTTGATGAATACCTGATGAGATGTGATGTGAGTGAAGCCCATGAGGTCACTTTGTCTAGATTTAGGGCTGGACTTAGGGAAGATATTAAGAGAGAGTTGTTTCTGAGAGAGGTTACTGACCTAGACCAAGCCTATCAGATTGCACTGAACACTGAGAAGTTTCAGAGAGGACCCATGCCATCTAGGGTTAGTGCCCCAATCCCAAGAAATGGACCTAGCCAGGTTACCCCTAGCAAGCCTAATCAGGGTATCCCCACCCCTAGGCCCATGGACAAAGGTAAGGCACCTGACACCCAGAGAACCCCTAGTATCGTCTGTTTTAAGTGCCAGAAGCCCAGTCATATCTCCACTCAGTGCACAGCCATAGCTTGTTTTAAGTGTCATAGGGTAGGTCATGTTTCTAGCCAGTGCCCTCGTAGATCCCTATATATAGAAGAGGGAGGAGAAGAGAATTCCGAGCCTAATGAGGAGTTTGAAGAAGAAGTTTATGAGGCCGGAATGAATTTGGTTGATGAGTATGAAGGAGAGGAAGAATCCACTGAATCTGACCACTTAGGGGTTGTGAGATGCATCCTGTCCCAGACTAAAGTTCAGGAAGATTGGCGTAGGACTAACATCCTACAAACTTACCTTAAACTAGGAGATAAGGTTTGTAAAATCATCATAGATAGTGGGAGCTGTGTGAATGCCATTTCTACTAGCACTGTCAAAATATTAGGCTTAACCCAGTCCCCCACCCCAACCCCTATAAGGTTTCTTGGGTAGACTCTACCTCTATACCCATCCAGTCTAGATGTCAGGTCCAAATCCAAATGCAATCCTATCAAGAGAAGATTTGGTGTGATGTCTTGCCCATGGGGGTGAGCAGTATAATTCTTGGAAGACCTTGGTTGTATGATCATGATGCCACCCTCTTAGGAAAATCCAACACCTGTGTCTTTAGTTTCAATGGGAAGAAAATCACAATCCATTCAGTCCCTCCTAAGGACAAGGTAGCTAAAGGAACCAGTAAGGTTAGGGAAATGAAGACTGGAGTGAACCTAATTAGTGCCAAGGATCTAGAACAAGAAATTCATAGTGGTTCACCCATTTGGATGTTGACTGCTAAGGAACTTAGGACTCCTACACCCTCAGAGCCTTCTCAGGAAGTTAAGCCTTTATTAGAAGAATTAGAGGATGTTTTTCCCGAGGATCTGCCAGACCACCTTCCACCTCTTAGGGATATTCTGCATTCCATAGATTTAGTCCCAGGAGCTACTTTACCCAACTTGCCCCATTATAGGATGAATCCATCTGAGCATAAAGAACTGCAAAAGCAGGTTGGCGAATTATTGAGGAAGGGGTTCATTAGAGAGTGTCTTAGCCCTTGTGCAGTCCCTGCACTTCTAACCCCGAAGAAGGATGGCACGTGGAGGATGTGTGTTGACAGTCGTGCCATCAATAAAATCACAATCAAGTATAGGTTCCCCATCCCTAGACTAGATGACATGCTTGATATGATGGCCGGTGCCATGGTTTTTTCTAAAATTGATCTCAAGAGCGACTATCATCAGGTTAGGATTAGACCAGGGGATGAGTGGAAAACAGCCTTCAAAACTAAGGATGGTCTCTTTGAATGGGTTGTTATGCCTTTTGGGTTGTCCAATGCCCCTAGTACTTTCATGAGGATTATGACCCAGGTACTTAGAGCTTTCATAGGGAAGTTTGTAGTGGTCTATTTTGAAGACATCCTGATCTATAGTAAGACCCCTGCAGATCACCTAGGCCACCTTAGACAAGTCTGTCAAGTTTTGAGGAGTGATAGTCTCTACGGTAATCTCAAAAAGTGTGAATTTATGACCAGTAGAATTATCTTCCTTGGATTTGTTGTAACCTCTAACGGCGTGGCTGCCGACCCTGAAAAGATTAGGTCCATAGTAGAATGGCCAGAGCCGACCAGTGTGCATGAAGTCAGAAGTTTCCATGGCTTGGCTACCTTCTATAGGCGATTCATCAAGGGGTTTAGTACCGTAGTTGCTCCTATCACAGACTGCATCAAGAAGGGAGAATTTCAGTGGACCAAAGCAGCCCATAAAGCCTTCCTAGATCTTAAGGATAGGATGACCCAGGCACCCATTTTGAGACTACCGGACTTTTCAAAGGTATTTGAGGTTGCCTGTGATGCTTCAGGAGTAGGTATAGGTGGAGTCCTAAGCCAAGAGAACCATCCCATAGCATTCTTTAGTGAAAAACTTAATGATGCTAAGCTTAGGTATTCTACCTATGATAAGGAATTTTACGCGGTAGTGCAAGCTTTGCGTTACTGGAGACATTATTTACTACCGCAAGATTTTGTGCTGTTTTCGGACCATGAGGCTCTTAGATTCTTGAATTCTCAGAAGAAGCTTAACCCTAGGCATGCTAAGTGGGTAGAGTATATCCAGTCCTATACTTTTGTTTTGAAGCATAAGGCTGGGTCTGAAAATAAGGTAGCTGATGCCCTTAGTCGTCGATCTTTGTTGTTGAATTCTGTTAGGGTTGAAGTCATAGGGTTTGAGCAAATCAAAGAAGAATATGAGTCGTGTCCGGATTTCAAGACTGTATACCAGGATCTAACTCAAGGACCATCTAGTGAACATAAGGATTATTCCCTTTTAGATGGCTTTCTGTTCTTTAAGAATAGGCTTTGCATCCCTAGAACCTCTCTTAGGGAATTCTTGATTTGGGAACTTCATGCTGGAGGTTTAGCTGGCCATTTCGGAAAAGATAAGACCACCCTGTCTATTGAAGACCATTTTTTCTGGCCTAGCTTAAAAAGAGATGTAGCACACATTGTGGCTAGGTGTCGGACCTGTGCTGTTGCCAAACAACGAAAACAGAACACCGGCCTTTATACCCCACTCCCTGTCCTAGATCGTCCTTGGCAAGATGTGAGCAAGGACTTTGTGTTAGGTTTGCCTAAGACCCAGAGGAGGCATGACTCTATCTGTGTTGTAGTAGACCGATTTTCCAAGATGGCCAATTTCTTGCCTTGTTCCCAAACATTTGATGCATCTAAGGTAGCCACCCTGTTCTTCAATGAGATAGTTCGACTCCATGGCCTACCCAAGACCATTATTTCAGATAGGGATGTTCGGTTCACCAGCTATTTCTGGAAAACCCTTTGGCATAAGTTAGGGACGAAACTTAAGTTTTCAACTGCTTATCATCCCCAGACTGACGGCCAAACCGAAGTAGTGAATCGTAGTTTAGGCAATCTGCTAAGGTGTCTTGTTGGTGAAAATATTAGGAACTGGGATTTGTACTTACCTAGAGCTGAATTTGCATATAATGACTCGGTCAATAGGTCTACGGGTAAGAGTCCATTTGAAATTGTGCATGGTTACAAACCCCACACACCTCTTGACCTAGCTCCTTTACCAGTCCACACACGGGTCTCCGAGTCTGCCGAAGTTTTTGCACAGCATATAAAAGACTTGCATAAAGAAATTCAAGCCAAAATAAATTTAAGTAATGAAACTTATAAGAAATTGGCTGATTCTCAAAGGCGAGTCAAAACTTTTGACGAAGGAGACTATGTAATGATTAGGTTAAGGCCTGAATGGTTTCCTCCTGGAACCGTTAGAAAGTTACATGCTAGGGGAGCTGGACCATTTAGAGTGGTAAAGAGAGTAGGATCCAATGCCTATGTGCTCGAGTTGCCTCCAGAACTAGGCATTAGCTCCACTTTCAACATTACAGACCTAGTAGAGTATAGGGAGCCAGCTGTGATTCCCAGTGAGGCTTTTGAACCTAATCCTACTCTTGAGAGTGAACCTGACCCTGTGTGTCCACCAACAAATTGGGCTGTGAGGAAAGAGCAGATTGAAAAGATCCTGGATGATCAGGTTATCTCTACTCGTAATCGAGGATACCAAAGATACCTGGTCCGCTGGCTAGGAAGGCCAGATTCTGATGACTCTTGGATCTTCCAAGAAGAGTTACAAGAGCTGGACCCAGACCTCTTGGAGAGATACCAGAGCCAACTGGATCCATACTCGACAGGGTCGAGTTCCTCCCATCCTGGGAGAATTGGTGCGGGCACCAGACTCAGAAGAAGACTTCAGAGCTCCATCTGGATCTCTGATTAACCGGGCCCAAAAAAAATTACAGTTTTTGGTTTGTAATAAGAGTTGACTAGATCAACTCAATTTAGCTTGAGTCTACATTACCTGCATTTTATTTTGTTGAGTCATGTTGACTCAGTAGTGGACTAGGGTTTCAACCTGGGGTGTTACATTTTCTCCTAAGACCAAGCAAGTGGACACCACACTCCCAGCCACACTCCGAGCCATACGCCTGAGTCCAGGGGGTGCCATATCTACATCCAGCAGCCTTTGGTCCCCACTCCACAGATAGCATCTTCCTTCTCTCATGCGCCAGATGAGGAGAAATCCACCAAGAGTCCACAAATCAAGGGGGCGGCCAAGACTTTCCCAAGAGAACCAAAGTAAAGATGGAAAGAAATTTTCTTGGAGAGAACATCAAGGAGGCGCCCACTACCTGCCAAAAAAATCCAAAACAAAGATGGGAAGGACCTTGACTTAGGGAGGAAGAAAAGGAGGAGTCCAAAAGAGTTGATCCATGGAAGAAAAAAAATTCTCTTGAAGATCCAAACAAGGAGGCACCATCTACCTGCCTTTTATAACCCAAATCAAATTTTTTTGGTACCTTGGCCGACCATATGTGTATGATTTATCCTGATTTGTAGATCCCCTCCTTTAGTCCCACATGGAAAGATGTAAAACCCTACTCCCTTGTAAAGCCTTATAAATTAAACCCCTCTTGTAAGTTTAAATCAATCAAATGAATGAAGCCAATTATTTTTGAGCAAACTTTGTGTTTTCTCTCTTCTGCACTTGCATCCAGGTGTTGAGCTCCGTGAGGGAGTAAATCCGGGTTCCCCTGGAACCTTGAGGAGGTGTGAGATCTCCAAAACCCAAACCCTAGGTTAGCCACTTCTACTCCAAAACCCTAGCCGCCCACCATCCACTTCAATCCACCAAACCCTAGCCTATTCCACCTCCCACGGCCTCTCTCTCCATGTCCAGGCCGACCACCAGCATCCAGCTCCAGTCCAGATACTTCAGATCCAAAGCTCTTTCCAGAGGTAGTCGAATCAGCCTTCAAGAGAATCTGGATCTCAGCGACATCAGCCTTCAAGTTCTTTGACCTGGTAAATCCTTCCCTGAGTCTCTGAATCCATCACTTGTTTTTCTTCTTCCCAGATCTTGAGTTCAGGAGAAGCCGACCCAGCCACGAGGCTAGTATTGGAGGATCCATTGCGAAGATAGCCGAATCTGAGGATCTAACAATCTGCTCGAGAGAGTTCTTCCACCCAAATTCTGTGAAGATCACTGTCTGGTTGGTAAACCATCTCTTCTCTTTATTTCTGTCCTGTTGAAAGTTCAGAGCGAAACCCTAGGTCTGGGAGTTTCTCAACCCCCAGCGATCCGTTACTTCTGAACTACTCTGATAACTTAGCTTCTTCTAAATTGTGCTTTCAATCCTTACCTAGTTTCCATCAACTTAGTTTAACTTTACTTTGAGTCGAAGCCAATTTCTGAAATATATATAAAAAAAAAAGAATTAATCTTAAATTTACTTCCACATACGCTTCTTTGTTCGTTGTTCTGCATCATTTTTGGTATCAGAGCACTCGTTCTGCATCACATGAAAGGGGCCTGGGGCGCTGATACTTGGGAAACATGGGGTGCCAATGCTGGTGAACATGACTGTGGGGCCCAGGTGCATGAGCTGGGGTCTGATGGTTCTTTACTTGAACTTGATTTGAATGAAAATTACATGACTCAATTATAAACAAAAAGACTTAATTCAATGGACTAAGTGAACTCAATTGGACTCAATTGATAAACTTTTATTACATAGACTCGGTCAACTCAACTTGACCAGACTGGAATTCCAAAGGACTTCACTTGACTTAGTGAACCTAAATGTCTCACTTTATTACAGGACTCAACTGAGCAAATGGACTCACTGATCTCACTTGAGCTAATACAAAAATTGACCAACACATGTATTAGAAATTGGAAACTTGAAATCCTAGTTTGCTCTTTATGTTCCTACATCAGCAATCTCATCAAGAAGTTGGTTGATGTCACATCACCTTCTTCCATCATACTCCATGGAGTGAATTGGGCTTCCCCTTCTTCTTCCTCCTTGGATCTTGATCTAGAGGTCAGCGTAGGCTTGAAGATGGCATAGATGGCAAAGCTTCTCCTCTAAGAAGCCTCACTCTTAGAGGCCAATATGCAACCCAAAATTAGACCTTCTATCCTGTATCGTACTCCTCTCTCGAAGATGCTCTCTCCTATAATCTAGGGATCCTTTAAATAGAGCTCATCGAGGGCTTCATCCCAATCAAATTTGGACTCAATCGACTCCAGATTAGCTAGATATCATATATGGGATTCTTAGCCATTCATAGCCTTGGATCATCGTGCAACGCAACTCACTTTCCTTCCGGCTACCCAGAGTTCGAACTGGACTCTCGAATCCTGATCTCCTTCTCCCAATCGGACTTTGCTTCTCTTCTCCCCCTCCATGGCAATGGTGAACGGCGACGATGGGTGGTGACGGCATCGGGCATGATGACGGCAACGAGCATGATGGCCGGTGGTCGTCTATGGCATTGACTTAAGGTTGAGTAGCAGAGAAGGGAAATGGTGATCCATGGTGAAGAATAGAGTCGAGATGGATGCTGGAAAACAAGGGAAGGAGGTAGTGCCCAGCAACGGAAGCTCTTGGTGGCTTTGGTAGATCTTGGGTGGTGGATGATGATGTTGATGGTAGTGGCACCCAGTGACAGGAAGAGGTTTAAAATTGGTAGACGAACAAGGCTTTATCGATGGTAGATGGGTCTCCAATGGCATCTCTAGTGGTTGAGGGCGGTGCCTAGATAGTGGTCAACTGGCGACAAGGGGCAAACAATGGCAAAAGACAACCAACAGTGGGAGGCGAACAAAAGGAGGAGTCGATGACTATGGCCGGCTTTGAAATGGCATTCTGGTGGGTTTTCTAGCGATGGGAGGCTCCCAGTGATGAGGGGAAGCTTGGATGGCAGCATGAACAGTGGCTGGAGGCAACGATAGTGGTGGATCGAACGAAGGGCTAGGAGGAAGAGGAAGGGTGGAGACTGGTCCAAAAATGAGTATTCCAGTGACTTCTCTTGCCATGGTGGCCCGACGTCTCCTCCAATGATGGGCGACAGATATGGGACTGGTAGGGGAGGGGGAAAGGATCGAACAGTGAGCCTAGAAGTCACCTAGATTAGGGTATTTTTTTATTTTTTTATTCTTTTGTAATGGGGCAATAGGCTCATCGATGCCGGTCTGACAGGCCCGTATGAAGTCGATCCTGGCCTACATCTACCTATGGAGGCCGACGACGCAGAGCTCCACCCAGTAAAAGAAGGCGTCACCAATCTCGATCCCAGGGATGGACCTGATAATCCGTCGATCATGGTTGAGCCAGAGGTCCTGCTGGTTCATCAACGCCACCGCGATGAGGTCGGCTCGGCCTCGCCACCCCAAAGGCGGCAATGGTAGCGGCAGGGACCACCATAGGGTAGCCTCCGTCCGCTCCTCGGCCCGGCATAGGAGGTGCCGTAGTGATTCGAAGGTGATCCGAGCATGGCGGACGACATCCCGGAGGTAGATCTTGTCGGTGTCAACGACGGAGGAGACAACATAGCGGAGGAGCTCGTAGACGAGCTGGAGTTGGGGCCAGGCAGGATCGAGGTATGGGTCCTCCTCCTTTTGGTCGGCGCTCCTGGAGCCAGTATTCTCATGGGATGCCGACGGGAGGCAGCAGAAGATGTTGATGTTGACGGTGTGGATGAGCTCTTCTTAGACAGGCTCAAAGATTCGGTCGGAGCCAGACTGGATGAAGTCGACGAGTAGAAGGAGGATCTGGCGCTTCGCCTCCTTCTCGCGGGTATATTTGAGGGTTTCGGAGAAGTTGAAGACCATAGCACAGATCTAGAGCTTCCTGAGGAAAAGGGTCTGGCGCTCAGGGATGGGGACATCAAAAAAGAGGGGGAGGGCCTCGATCTGCACCACCGTGGCTGCACCGGAGGAAGCCTGGGGGTGGGAGTTAGGTGCGGCATCGGTGACGAGGGGAGTAGGGAGGAGATGGAACATGGCATCTGGCATCTCGAGAGCATGGGATTCCGGTAGGAGATAGGGCATCCAGCAGGTTCGATGGAGGCGTCGATCGGATCTGGGCAATCCTAACAGGAGGCTTCATGGCACGATTGGCTCGGTGGTGGTGCTAGTGAGCCAGCGATGGAGATGGTGGTGGATGGATCAAGGAATGAGATGATGGGAATAACTCAAGGATAAGTTGGGGATAAGTAGAGGATAGCAAGAATAAGAAGAATAAATTAGGACAAAAAGGAAATAACGGATACCCTAAACCTCTGTGCTCTGATACCAAATCAATATGGGACAGGTGGGGTAGGATCGTTGGTGAGCCTAGAAGTCACCTAGATTAGGGTACCTTTTTTTTTCTTTGATTTTTTTTTTGTAGTAGGGTGGTGAAGGAACAATGGAGATGGAGGGTAGAAAAATTGGACACTCTAGGACTGGGGACTTACATTCACGGAGAGACCTCTCACCTCTAGGGCATCTTACCCATCCCACTACATGTAGCCTAGGGCATCCCACCCATCTCACTACATGTGGAGCCTAGGGCATCCCACCCAAATCGCTACTTGGGGCCATAAAGGAAAATCCCTAAGACCTCGAGGGGGACTCGATGAGAAAGGGGATAACTAGGGCTTCACACCCCTCGATGCCCGAAGGTGAAGACGTCCCGAAGGACAAAGGCACTCCTTCTCGGAGGCAGAACCAAGAACACTTTTTTCTTCAAAAATTCATATTCATTCTTTTCAATACAAGAGAGGGGTCCTTATATAGGGACCAATTACTTAGGAAGCAAGTAAAGAAAATATGATGCACCACAATCTTTCCTGATTTGTTGAGTGACAACATGGAAGGTTTTATATAATTTTCTAAAAAACTCAAGAAAAATAAGAAAAGAAGAGGGGACCAAGGGGGGACCATGTGGAGTGCCAAACACCTGCTCTTTTGGACTTGGGGGGACCACATCTTTCCTTAGTTGCTTGGCATGAATCAAGGGATTCATGTTTATCCACTTGACCTTCCTTCTTTGCTTTAGGAGTAGTGCTGCTCCGGAATTAGTGCTGCTCTGGTATCAATTCTGTCAATGTCCCCATCAGTGACAATGGGATAACATCTCCGGCGATCGATGACTCAAAATGATGAAGATTGTCCACAAGCAGGGTCTGTGGACCAGTAGCAATGGCTACCAGTGGACCAACTCATAATTTGTTGGTCGAGCAACCGATCCATAGTGGACTGGCTACTCCAAATATCATGCACTCGTATTAATTATCAAAATTCAATTTTGAGCCCGTCTAAACTCCAATTTGAGAGCCATTTGTACCGTTGGACTCCAAAAATTGAGCTCTTCATAATGACAGTCCTATTTCCTACAAATGATATAAAAAATATTCATTTGATATAAATAGAAATAATTTAATAATTAAATTAATATTTTTATGTGTATATAATATGGTTATCATTGACTGCTTCCAGGGAGACCGCCAAGTATAAAAGGAGCTCCTCCCTAGGCTCTGATCTAGACAGTAATGGGGGAGAGGTGAGGAGTTTCTTCAGCCCCTCAAATACCTCTCAACACTCCTCCATCCAGATGAGGTTATGCATCTTGTGCAGAGCCTTGAGGAATGGTTGATAGCACTCGATGGAGCACAAGATGAACCATCCTAGGGTGGTGATGTGTCGGATTAGATGCTAGACCTCCTTCTTGGACATGGGGTGCTTCATGTCTGTGTTCGTTCGAATCTTTTTTGGACTAGCCTCGATCCCCCATGGGTAACCATAAAATTCAGGAAATTTTCCATAGTGATGCCAAATGCACACTTGGCCGGATTCAATTTCGTTTGGTAAAGATGGAGGTTATCGAAAGCCTCCGCCAGGTCGACAATATGGTCTGACTCCCAACTACTCATAACAAGCATGTCATCCATGTAGACCTGCATATTTTGACTTATCTAGTCCTTGAAGACCTTATTAACCAAGCATTGGTATGTTGTCCCAGTGTTCATGAGGTCAAAGGGCATCACCTTGTAACAATATGTGCCCCTGTCGATCATGATTGCCATGTGTTCCTCATCCAAGAGTGCATGTGGATCTGATTGTACCCGGAGAATGCATCCATGAAATTGAGTAGCTTGTGCCCCGAAGTTGCATCCACTAGCTAGTCAATTTTGGATAGCTGGAAGCTACCCTTCGGGCATGCCTGATTGAGGTTGGTGTAGTCCATGTAGATCCTTCACTTCCTGCTAGCCTTCTTAACCATTATCACATTCTCCAGCTAGCTTGGGTACCGTACCTCATGGACGAAGCCTGTGGTGAGGAGTTTTCTGACCTCCTCATCAATCACCTTCTGCCTCTTCGAGGTGAAGCTCCTCTTCTTCTGACGGACTGGGTAGTTGTTAGGTTCGATGTTTAGCCTGTAGTTGATCACTTCTGGAGGAATCCTAAGCATGTCGGATGTAGTCTAGGCTAAGATATCTGTGTTGGCCCACAGGAAACATAGCAGCCAAGTTATCCCTTCCTCGAGTAGTAGGGCTCTTATTTGCACCATCTTTAAGGGGTCCTTGCCAAGGGGGAATGATAGCAGTGGCTCGATCGGCCCATCTTTTAGCTCTGGCTCCGTCTGTCTCGTATGGTCAATGGCTTGGCCTCGCTCAGCCTCCCGGACTCCTGGGATGGCCTACAAGCAGTGCTGGAATGGCTATCGAGATCCCCTCATTTCTCTTATCCTTTCAAGATCAGGAACTAGACAAGGAGCAGTTTAGTCAAGATGGTGGCATCGAGCATGTTGAGTCCGAGTCATCCCAAGATCACATTGTAAGGCGAGGGGAGCCTCACAATGATAAGAGTCATCATTATGGTGCACTATCGGGGTGGTGTTCCACAGTGATCGGGAGGGTAATTTCTCCCTCCACACTGATAGAATCTCCGATAAAACCCACAAGAGGTGTGAACACTAGTTTTATTAAATTAGGAGATAGGTTCATCTTTGCAAAAGCATCATAAAAAATGATGTTGGCCAAACTTTCACTATCAACCATGATTCTTTTTACAGGCTACTTAGCTATCATTATTTCCATGACAATAGCATCATTGTTTGGGTTTTCTATCCCAGCTCCCCCCTCCCCCACAAAGGGGAGTACAACAACAGATCCGAAGTTGTTGTAGTAGCTTGATTCCTGGCTTGTAGAAGAACTTTGGATATCAGCTTGAAGAAATTAGATGCTTGGGAGGGGAAGGAGGTTGATGGTGGTTGGCTAGAAGAAGGTGGAAGATAACTAGGGCCTCACACCCCTCGATGCTCGAAAGCAAAGGCAAGGTAGGGTCTCACACCCCTCGATGCTCATAATGAGCAAAGGCAAATAGAAAAACTCTCAAAGACTTTCATTCATCAAACTTCATGCATTCATTCACTCATTAATTTTCAAAATACAAGAGGAGGGGCCTTTTTATGGACCTCCTATGGCATACATGATAAGATGAACAAATATGGGCATAGGTGATCTTTGGACGACAAGATGGGCATGGTGTGGGGCCATATCTGCTTTCTTCCTTCCTTTGGTCGGCCAGATATGGAGCTACATGAAGACTTCCTCCTTTGGTGAGATTTGGGGCCACATAATAAGGAGAGGAAAGAGGAGGCACCAAGAATATTCCATAAATGTAGTGGGCAGTTGCATGAAACTAGGAGCTGGGGATCTTTTCTCCTTCCTTTTCTATTGGGCACCAGATATCTTCCTTTTATGCTTGATGTATATGGAAATAAGGGGAGAGAAACAAGGGGCGCTATCTTGACTTTCTATTCTTGCATTGGGTGGCTCCATGAAACAAGGGAAGGGGGTAGACCACTCCAAGCCTAGGGCACCATATAACTTCCTTGTTTGATGGTGGGGTGGCAACTTCCTTCCATCTAGAATGCCAAGAGATAAGGATGAAGAGTGTTGGAACCTATCACTTGCCAAATTTGCTAGATCTTGTGGACCATGACATGTGGAGGTGCAAGAATGAGTGGTCCTTCTTGAAGTCTTGACTTGGGTCTTCAATTGGTCTTCCTCTTGACAACTTGACAACTTGACAACTTCAATTGGTCTTCCTCTTGACAACTTGACATGACATGACTCAACTTGACCTGACATGACTCAACTTGACCAATTACACGGACTCATTGACTCAACTGGATTTTATTACAGGACTTCAATGGACTCAATTGACTAATTGGAGTCAGCAATTGGACTCAACAACTTGACAAGAACTTGATTACATAGACTCAATCAAATGAACATCACTCTAAAATTCAAATGGAACCCAAAAAGATTTTGGTCCAATCAGATGTCCCCATCAATTATCCCGAGGTGGGAGAAAACTCGACCCTATCGAGTACGAGTCAAGTCGGCTCGAGTACTCCTCTAAGAGGTCTAGGTCAATGTGTTGCAGGTCCTCTCGGGTGATCCATGAGTCAGATTCCGGTCAACCTTGCCAACGAACCAAGTGGCGTTGGCAACCTTCACTCCAAGTCATAAGCCTAGTCATCCAGAATGCTCAATCCTTTCCTCTCTAGGCCAATTTATGGTGGACACTCTGGGATGGGTTCGCTCTCAAAAATTGGGATAAGGTCCAAATGGCTCACTGTGTATCACTGTCAGTTCCCTATACTCAGCTAGATCTAAGATTTGGAAAGTGGAGCTAATGCCTAACTCAAGTAACTTAAGCATTGGGTCCAGCCTTCTTAGTCACTTTAAAGAATCCAACTCTATGGGTATGTATCCTAACCAACACATGATTTCCCTCAACAAGTTCTTAGTTCAATTCTGGGAATTAGCCATTTTGTTTCAAAATTAGTGCTTAATGAAGATCTCTAACATGATGCACCTGTGATTCGTACTGACACCTAACAAGTGCAAACTCAACTATGCATTCCTATTGGGAGGAATTTTATTGGACTCTTTGGGCCTAAACCTAATAGACTATAGACTTTCTAGGTTTGACCCTGGTTCGGCATGTACATGAAAATCTACAATGGACTCATAGTAAATGCCATAAGGTCTTCCAAAAGTAGGTCACAAACCTAACATACTCAAAGAACTAGTGTAATCGAACGACCTCAACAAAGTGTAATTGAAAAGTTTGGGGAACATAGGCAGCCTTAGGGTATGGCAGGAAATAAGAATCGAAGTTATGGGACAATCTATTGGAAGCATGAAATAGACCTTGGTTACTAGGGACGACCTTAAGATTTGAACGTCGATCTATGGGTGACATAAGGTCCACTTGAAGGATGGAGAATTTGGTCATTGCAAGTGCAGGATTTTTAAGAAAGGATGACTTACTCAGTTCAAGAAAAAGGTCATCCATCGATTGGGGTTAGAGGAATGAACTCTATATGAAAATACTGAATGAGGTCTCGGATTGGGGCTAAAGGAGTGAGCTCTTCCTGAGGGTATTAACTTATAGGAACCAAGTTCTTACTAATTTTATCCTCCTCAAAGTACTAGGCTCTGATACTTCAGGACTAAGCTCTATAATTTTATCTTCTCCTAAGATTTCCTTAGGTAAGGTACTAGAGTTATCCTCCTCAAAGTCTTCTCCTTCGTATTCGTCTACTAAACTCATGTCAGCCTCATACACTTTTATAATGGATTCTGATTCTTCCTCCTTTAATTGTTCTTTCAGTATGGCTTCATTCTGGTCAACTAATCCTGGGTCGGCCATATCCAATTCCTTCTCATTGTCATCCTTCTAGGTTGGAGGTGATATAGATGAGGGTTGACCAACAAAAGTCTGGTTCACACTAGATGTTGGACGAATAGGGATTTGACTCAAGCTGGTAGAGGTCAGATTTAGGTCCAAAGTACTTGATCTAGCATGCCTTAAGGACCTCTCATAGTTTTGGGCTATTTGGTAGGCTTGCTCCAAACTATAGATATCATGTCTAAACAATTCTTGTCGGATATCTTTCCTCAAACCTTCTCCAAATCGGATTAGGGTATCATATGGATCCTTATTCACAATATAGTACATTAGGTACTCAAATCTATTAATATAATTAATGACTAATCCATTGCCTTGGGTCAACCTTCCTATGTGGTCTAGGAGATTTTGTTGGTAGGACGAGGGAGATACCTTTCATGAAGCTTGTTCTTCATTTCTTCCCAGGTCCTAATGGGTTCATGTCTCCTATATGCTATCTTTCCCTGACATTGTGCCAATAAGACTTGGCTTGACCCCATAGTTGCATTTGGGAAAACCTAACCTTTTCATCATCAAACATTTCATCCTACTTAAAATAATTGTCCATATCTACCTCCCAGTCAATGTAAACCTTAGGATCAAGACTGCCTTCAAATGTAGGTGCTTCTAACCTAATGTTCCTAATGACCCTCTCATCTTGGTCCACAAAATTATGATTTGGTTTTGGGGTGGGATGGTGGACTCTAGGACTGAAGGATGTTGATCTAGGCACAACATGGGTCCTATGGGTCTTTTCAATACTCAATTCCATTTGATCAAACCTTTTGTTCATGTGGGCACAATGTTCTATAAAGGTCTTGAATAAGATTTCAACATTAGACTCCAAGGTTTGACTGCATTGGGTTGACACCATTGATATTGAACCCTTAATCTAATGGTCAATGCAATCAAGCACACAAAACATACTAAGGTTTGCTAAACCTAATAGCCCAAGTAGAGTGAGTCGACTGAATCACAACCGAGACAACAATTATACTTTCCACTAGCCAGTTAGGAGGTGGGAGTGTGGGAGGCCCCCCTACTTTTGCAAGGACCCAATTAAGGAACCACAACACTGCTTAGGTCATTTGACTCTGGACCCCCAGCCTAAACACCAGCTTCAAGACACAAATGTTGAATTGGGTGCAACTAGATTTCCCAAAATACTATGAACTGAAATCGTGGGTGTCCCTAGTGCTATTAGGTTGCTAATTGATTTTAGTTAGGCTTGGGTTCATATGCAAGGGTGGTTGTTTTGGGCCAAGGAAGGGTGATCAAGTCCCTCCCTTATCTAACAGAGTGAAAGTGCCCTTAATTTTTTTGGATTTTTAATGGAAGGGAAAATAATGCAGACATGTATGTTGTGCAGAAATTTCAGCAAGCTGAAGTTTCAGCACCATGCAGTTTTGATGAAGCTAAAGATGCAAGAACAACTCCTAACGACCTGCTCTGATAACAAAAAATGATGTAGGACATGATGGGGATGAATATAAACTAAAGATGTAATAGATTGAAGATGATCAATTTTCAGATTTATGGCTTTCCGAGAGAAAAACAAGAACATGTATTGGGAATACATATGAGGATAAGAAACAACCCGCAAAGTTCATCTTTAAAGTAAATAAGATCGAAGGATTGCTAGGGCTGAGAAATCCCATGTTAGGACATGCTCTAAACATTCAAGAAATCAGATCTAAAGAGAAGGGTGAGTTTTGTTACCAAATAGTGATTGCTCTTCATTGAATCTTTGGATCTCTCCACTCTAGGAAAGGCACCTGGATGAAGAGGCTAACATCCCGATGCTAGGCTCCTGCTTTGGTGCGGACACCAGATGCACCAGAATAAGACAAAGGCTTCTCAACCCTCTGTGGATTACTTAGTAGTGTTTGAGTCCATTTGAAATAAGGGCTTAGCCTATTTGAGTTATCATTTTCATTATTTGAGTCCTGTACCAGTCAGCTTATGTTGAGCTAATCATATTCTGAGTCTTATAATCATGTCTAGTTGTATTGAGTCTGTATTGAGTCAAGCCCAGTCAAAGAAGACTCAAGCATGTGAAGGACACCACCCAGCATGCCACCTCAGCAGCCGCATGGAGTCCCAGTCACACCCTGGATTTCGCCACCTAGGATTACTTGGAGGATCATGAAGTCGGCCCATGCATGAGGAGTTGATGACCACATGCCAGCACACTCCTTCCATACCCCAAGCACACCAACTCCACATGCCAGCATGACAAGAAGGAAAGTCAAAATAGATAAACATGAATCCTATGGTTCATGCCAGCTTGCTTAGGAAAGAAGTGGTCCACCACAAGCTAAGAGAAGTAAAAAGTTGGCACCCCTTGGTCCCCCCTTTGGCTGCCCACTACCTACCTTGTTTGGAGGGATTTTGTATGGCATGAGAATGTTTTCTTCCATATATTCAGCCCCACATTTTAGGAAGAAAGTGGGCACCCCTTATTTTCCTTGTTTTCTTTTGCTTGGGCCCTAAGTCTCAAGACTCTATATAAGGGACCCCTTGTATAAAAATTTGATAACTTTTGAATGAATATTATTGAGTTTTCTCATCTACTATGTGCTTTTGCTATGTGCTAAGGGGATTCTATGTGAGCTCCTCCTTCCTCCTTGTCTCCTACACCCAGTCTCCAACCGCCATCAAACCCTAGAAGCATCTTCTCCAAACCTTGTTCACCCAACATCAATCATCCTTTCCCCTTGCTATTTTTTTATTATTCCTTCATCCCTTCATCAGTTTCTAACCCCTGATAGGCTGTTTGTAAGTCTCTCAAAGTCTATGAATCCAATGACTCTAGCTGGGTAGCGATTGGATCACTGGGTTAAAAGTCGAGAATCCGTGGCTCTTCGCTTGATCATCTGGCCTCATCCGGGCGCGAGAGCGATCCCTTCGCATGCGATCTTCATCAAGCGCTTCAACCATTGTCAGGTATGCCCCCTCTGCTTGCCAATAGCTTACTTGAAGGAGAACTAGCCCAACCAAAACTTCTCAGCCTCGGCGGTCCTCTTTTCTATTACTTTTTAGGTTCTACTTTGCATGCTATTGTTTCTTACTTGCATAGAACTCTCTACTTAGATTCATGGTCTAATATTCGAGATTTAGTTACATCATTTAACCTATAAAAATATAAAAAAATATTATGCATGCATCTTAGATCCGCATCATTTGGTATCAGAGCCTATTTGGGCTCAGTTTTCTTTGAATATTCGGATTGGGTGCTTCACCATGGCCATCCGATCATAGGAGACAAGTAGGGCGGCAAGACCCTCTCTTCCCAATCTACGAGATTTTCTATAGTGTGTAGGGGTGCTGCTATGATTTGATCCCTGAAGAAGAAAACAAAGAGTTTATTAGGGTTTTTGCTTCTCGACTTTCTCAGTACATAGCCTACTTTTTAAAATGTTTATATCAATAGAGAACTCAGAAAAATATGAGATTTATTTTGTTGAGTTCCTTATAATTGAAATTAATTTTCAAAATCTTTTTAGGAATTATTTCAGTCTATGAATTTTCTGCCAGCCAGAATACTGCCTGAGAATAGTTCTGCACTATTTTTGGTAGCAAAGCTAATATTAGCTAGTTTAGGGTTGTTTTAGTATAATTTTTGCACATCTTAAATTTTTGGCATACTTCCTGCATATTAGGTCATTATCTACAAATTACATTTCTGATTTTAAAATTTACCAAAATAAGAAAAAAATTACATATACTCTTAAAATACCAAAAATAACTGAAACCCTAATTTGCATTTTCATCTGCTTGCCATCATTGCATAATTAATTTAAGGGCATCAATATCCAAGATAAGGAAAGGAGGTCATTACCTTTCCTTAGCCCAAAAACCACCACCCTTGCATCTGAACCCAACCCTAATTAAAATCGAGTAGACTTAATTTGCTCTAGAAGGCTAGGGACATCAACAGGTCGGGTTCAACCATTGTGGGATGACTAGTGCACCTAATTCATTTTCTATTACTAGATGCTGGTGTCTAGGCTAGAGGTACAGTGTCAAATTACCTAAGCGGATCGGTGGTTCCTTAATTGGGTCCTTGCAAGAGCAGGGGGCCTCCCACCATCCCACCTCTTACCTAGCCAGTTGAAGGACTAGGAGTTGAGTTGTGTGTAAGTTGAGTCAATCCATTCTGATTGGGCTCTAGGTCAGGTACCCATAATCGAGTTGGTGTTGAGTCTCGCATGAGCTCTAGATCAGGAGTCCCATTTCATCCACCCCCCAACAACTGGCTGAATCCATGGATAATCTTGAAGCCCAGATTAAAGCCCTTACTGAGCAGGTAGCCCAATCTTTCATCCAAGTGAATCAAAGATTTGACCAAGTAGATGTTCGGATAGGAACCCTAGAGAAAACCCATAAGACCTAGACTATATCCAAACCTGAGCCACCTTTACCCACACTATCCAAATTATATGAACCTAGAACCTATGTATCCAAAACCTATGGACATAGATCCTATGCACCCACTCCCTATAAGCCTAGTAGACCCATGACCTATAGATCCGAACCCATAGACCATCGACCGGAATCCCATAAGATTAGTATCCCTAGATATGAACCCAATAGTCATCCACTATCCCTTAGTTAACCTAAACCCACTAGGAGTGGTACCCATAATCAGAAATCAGGACCTAGCCAATTATTCCTTAGCCGACCTTTCCCTACCACCCCTTTGATTCACAAGGCTGACATTAAAGTGGAAGTGTATGTAGCTAATGTGAGCTTAGTGGATGAGTATGAGGGAGAAGAGGAGACACCTCTGAAGACCTAGAATTAGTTGACCCCGTAAGTACCCAGGTAGAAGCCAATCTAGAGTTAGTTGACCCTGACTATACCCAGCCTAAAGCTGTAGTAGAAGAATAATTAGAGGAAGAGAACCTAGATACTGCTGCTAGAACCTTACCTGAGGAAACCATAGAGGAGAGCCAAATTATAGAGTCTAGTCCTAAAATACAAGAACCAAAAGAATTTATTAAGGACCTGATCTCTTTGAATCAGTACCCTTAGGATGAGCCCCCTCCTATAGTTCCCATTAAGGACCTCTTCCCTGAGATTAGTAACCCATCCTTCCATTATACAAACCTTGTAGATATATCTCAACCTCGTAAGGTTGGCCTCATTAGTCTACGATTAGTCCCTGATACGCCTTCTTATATCCTACTTTATCCAACTAACCATGAACCTTTTTTCTACCCTACCAGACTAATCCTGAACACACCTCTTATTTTCTACCCTTTCCAAAAACCTTTAACATTTCTAGGATCATTAGATTGCATTTAGTTAAGATTAGCATACTACATACATTCATTATACATGTTAGGTTTACATCTTACTTCTAGCATACTCTATGGAATTTGCTAAGAGTCCACTATAAATTTTCATGTGCATGTCAAGCTAGGATCAAACCTAATGGGGGACAAAGGGGCAGGATCGTTGGTGAGCCTAGAAGTCACCTAAATTAGGATACTATTTTTTTTTGGTAATTTGTTTTTTCTAGGGGTGGCGAAGGAATAGTGGGGATGTATGATAGGGATATGGATCTCATGGACTTTGGGACTCACCCTAACGAAGAGACCTCTCGCCTCTTGGGCATTACACCCTCCTCAATACTTGGAGGTGCTAGGATGGATCTCAAAGGCCATGAGGGGATAGAGAAGATGGAATGGGAAGGGGATAACTAGGCATGACCTCACATCATGTCCTGGGGTTGGGCCTCACACCCTCTCCTCACGGAGTGAAATAAAAAAATAACTCTTTTCTATAACTTATTTTCATTCCCAAAACTTGACTAAACTCTTTTTTTTTACAAAGGATTGAGGGTGGTATTTATATACCTGTCCAACCCTCATTTGAATTGAATACAAGATAAAAAGATAGGAATGATTCAAATTCAAATACAAGATAGGATAAGATAAGCCTATCCATATCTAGATCCTAACCAACCAAATCATAATTCAAAATTCAAAAGATAAAGATATATCCTAAATAAATTTATTGAAATCTGTGCTGCTCCGAGATCAGTGATACTCCGGGATCGATGCTACTCTGGGATTAGTGCTGGTGATGTTCCCATCATTCTCCTGAGGTGGAAAGAACTCGACTCTGTCGATTCAGGATCAGCGGGAACTTTGGTGGAACCAAATCCATTCAGAAAGAAGTTTTGCTCTGAGATCTATGCAACTTTGAAATCTATGCAGCACTGCTTGTGTCAAAATATGTGCAGCTCTGTGATCGATGCTTCACCATCTCGATTCATTCAAAACCCAACATTTCTTCTTTTTTTTTTGACAGCCCTGCTCTGAGATTTGTAGAGCTTTGACATCCATGTATCTCTGAGATCCGCACAGCTTCAAAATTTATACAACTTTGAAATGCATGCAGCTCAAACTCGTGCGGGACCTGAAGTCGGCAACAGGGGTTTCTTCTCCATGGACGAAAGGGGAATAGAGCAGGGGGGTCTTCCGGAGGGTAGTCTGGCGGGCGTTCGCCAGCGGCGGTGTTGGGGCGGAGATGACATGAGCCGGGGACAGGGAGGTCGAGGGTAGGGAGACGGGTGCGAGGGTAGGGGGCTTCTTCTTCCTTGGCCAGTGACAGGGATTGAGGATGGAGGCCGGCGGCTAAGAAGACTTCACGGATGGTAGTGGACGGAAGATGGGCTCGAGCAGAGGGGCTTCGCCGGGTAATGGAGAGGCGGGAGGGGGACGATGTTGGTCGAATACCGACGCCGATTGGGGGCTTCTTCCCTTGGGTCTGATGTGGAGTCTTCGATCGGATCTGGGCGATCCGGTGGCAGAGGTGAAACATCGAGTGTTGCAGCACAGATGCAGGGATAGGGAGAAGGAGTTCGGCCATTGGGGAAGGCTGGCATCATCTAGGAATGGAGGAGATTGCCGGCCGGACTCGGAGGCGATGCGGGGTTCGAAGGCAGAAGGGCCGGCAGGGAGGGGGCGAGCGGTGGCTGGTCCCGATCGATGCCTTGAAAGATGAAGGGAAAGTACGGTTGGCTTGGTATGGGCGGGAGATGGACTGAGGCTGTGGAGGCTCCGGCAGCGAGTGAAGAGACGGTCAGCCAGAGACTTTCACTGGCGGTGAACTTGGAGTCATCGGAGGGGTGGATGATGGCGAGTCTGTAGCTGATCATTTTCAAATAAACCGGCGACTGGTAGACATGGAAGCCTTCCAAGCAACATCGGATCCTATGTCGGACTCATCCTGGACCCATCCCACCGTCCTCCGGGCCTCCAGAACGAATTGGGAAGAAATTCCTTCTTTGATGGTCTGGCGCTTGTCATGGATCTCGTGGATGGTGGTGGAGAGCTTCCAGTAGAGGGGGCAGCCAACGTAGAAAGCGACGAGGAGAATGGCGACGACGGCGGTGACATGGAGAGAAACCCTAGTGGCAGAGGACACCATGGTGGAGGTTTGCTGCTTGTGGGGGACACCTGCGGCGGCGGAGGCAACAGGCGGCGCGGCGACTGGAGGGGAGAGGAGGGAGTCGTTGGGTGGGACGGGGACGAGGTCCTCGCCAGTGGGGAGGAGGGGTTTGTCGGTGGCAGCAGGGTGTTGGTGGGGTATGGGATGAGTCATGGAAAGGAAGGCACTGGTTTGAGAACTGATTTTTTTTTTTTTTAATTTGGGAAGCAGAGGGACTGCTGATAAAAGAAAATCTGGGATAATATGAAGGTATCCTAATTTTCTGGGCTCTAATACCAAAATTGATGGGGGACAAAGGGGTAGGATCGTTGGTGAGCCTTGAAGTCACCTAAATTAGGGTACTATTTTATTTTGGTAATTTATTTTTTCTAGGGGTGGCGAAGGAATAGTGGGGATGTATGATAGGGATCTGGATCTCATGGACTTTAGGACTCACCCTAATGAAGAGACCTCTCACCTCTTGGGCATTACACCCTCCTCGATACTTGGAGGCGCTAGGATGGATCTCAAAGGCCACGAGGGGATAGAGAAGATGGAATGGGAAGGGGGTAACTAGGCATGACCTCACATCATGTCTTGGGGTTGGGCCTCACACCCTCTCCTCATGGAGTGAAATAAAAAAATAACTCTTTTCTAAAACTTATTTTCATTCCCAAAACTTGACTAAACTCTTTTTTTTACAAAGGACTGAGGGTGGTATTTATATACCTGTCCAACCCTCATTTGAATTGAATACAAGATAAAAAGATAGGAATGATTCAAATTCAAATACAATATAGGATAAGATAAGCCTATCCATATCTAAATCCTAACCAACCAAATCATAATTCAAAATTCAAAAGATAAAGATATATCCTAAATAAATTTATTGAAATCTATGCAGCTTCGAGATCAGTGCTGCTCCGGGAGTAGTGCTGGCGATGTCCCCATCAAAACCTAGAGAACCTATAATCTGTTAGGTTTAGGTCCAAAGAGTTCAATAAAATTTCCTTCAATAGGAATGCATAGTCGAGTCTTTTAGGTGTTAGTTTGAGTCCTTTGCATCACCTATTAGGAGTCTGCATATGCCCAGTATGTCCACACCTGCATTGAAAACCACACAGCATATGCATCAGGATATTATCCATAAGAGTAATTTAAGTAATGAAACATCTAACAAACTGGTTAATTTCTAAATAAGAGCCAATGGATTCAATGTAGAGAATTCTATCTTGGTTAGGCTTAGGCCTAAAAGAAGCTTCATGCTCGCAGAGCTAGACCTTTTAAAGTGATAGAAAAGGTTGGACCAAATGCCTATGTGTTAGATTTGCCTTCGGATTTTGGCATCAATTCTACCTTCAATATCACAGACATGGTTGAGTATAGGGAACCAGTAGCGATACCCAATGAGGCCTTTGGACCTACTCCTTCCAATGTGAGTGACCCTAGCCCAGATTGTCCACCAATTAACTAGCCTGAGAGAGGAGAACGGATCGAGCGTATCCTGGATGATCAAGCCATCATGACACGGGGTCATGGCTATCAATGCTACCTGGTTCGATGGCAAGGCCGGTCAAAGTCGGACGATTCATAGATTTCTCGAGAGGACTTGCAGCGCCTCGACCCAGACCTTCTCGAGAGATATATAAGCCAGTGTGATCCTTACTCAACAGGGTCGAGTTCATCCCATCCCAAGAGAATTGGTGCAGACACCAGAGGTACCAGAATAAGACAAAGGCTTCTCAACCCTTTGTGGATTACTTAGTACTGTTTGAGTCCATTTGTAATAAGGGCTTAGTCTATTTGAGTTCTTATTTTCATTATTTGGGTCCTGTACCAGTCAGCTCATGTTGAGCTAATCATATTTTGAGTCTTGTAATCATGTCCAGTTGTATTGAGTCTGTATTGAGTCAAGCCTAGTCAAAGAAGACTCAAGCATATGAAGGACACCACCTAGCATGCCACCTCAGCACCGCATGGAGTCCCAGTCATACCCTAGATTTCATCACCTAGGATTACTTGGAGGATCATGAAGTCGACCCATGCATGAGGAGTTGATGACCACACGCCAGCACACCCCTTCCACACCCCAAGCACACCAACTCCACACACCAGCATGACAAGAAGGAAAGTCAAAATAGATAAACATGATTCTATGATTCATGCCAGCTTGCTTAGGAAATAAGTGGTCTACCCTAAGCCAAGAGAAGTAAGAAGTTGGCGCCCCTTAGTCCCCCCCCTTTGGCTGCCCACTACCTATCTTATTTGGAGGGATTTTGTATGGCATGAGAGTGTTTTCTTCCATGTATTCAGCCCCACACTTTATGAAGAAAGAGGGCACCCCTTATTTTCTTTGTTTTATTTTGCTTGGGCCTTAAGTCTCATGACTCTATATAAGGGACCCCTTGTATGAAAATTTGATAACTTTTGAATGAATATTATTGAGTTTTCTCATCTGCTGTGTGCTTTTTGATGGAATTCTCCCAGGGTGCCGGGGATCATGTAGCATGCAGAATTGACTTTCAAAAAAAAATTCATAGCACGATACCCTAACATATATAACATGTATAGAAAATCCAAATTCCAAGGAATCCCTTGGGCAATTACAACTAATGAATCGTCAAATAAAGTCAAGAAAAATACCTGGATTACTGAAATCTAACTTTTTCCACAAGGCTCACAAGCGCAAGCCCTCCAGCGGTGATCCACACGAATCTCGGACCAAGGAAGAACTCCTTCTTCAAGTTGCTTGGAGAAGTGGAACTCTTTCGGTAGCCTTTGGTCTATTGACCACTGTAGGACACCCTGTCCTACTGAAGGGCACTCAAGACACTATCCTAAACCACTATAGGATCTAGGACTACCCTCCTCTATGATCCTATAGGCTTATGTCCTGAAACCAAGCCTTGTCCTAGTGTAGAAGAACTTGTCTTAAGAAGACAAGTCTTGTCCTACAATAAGGAGGGAGGGAGAAAGTGGAAGAACACTCTGACTCTTGGGATAAAAAAACACTCAGACTCTCAAAAGATCGAAGTCTGTCATCAATCTTCTCATTTCACCATACCCCTATTTATAATCTCAAATGGGGCATGAAATCCATCCCGACAACACTTATCAGATATGAAACATCATATCTGATAAGACTCTTCGGGAATAGCGAGTCATATCTATGTTCTTTGACTTACCAGATCAATCCCCATCATGCCATGTGTCAAATACCAATATCTGAGATAGGGAGACGCCTCTTCTAATCAGAAGTAATGTGAGGCTTGAAGAGTATCAGAGGTAGAAGGACTCTGCCCTCTGTTGTGCACGCACATATGAAGAGGCGCGACTCTTCGTGTGCACGCCACCTTTCACACCTCTTCAAGCCAACCCTATAAACTTTAAACCGGCTATTAGACTTCTTAAGACCATGGGGATAAAAATGAAGAGGTGCCTTCTTGATGAAACTCTTAGAGTCTCATATGCAGAAGGACTCTTAGTCCTTCTGCGCGCCACTTATTTTCCTGGGTGTGCCAAAAGGCGCCAATAGTCTTTCCCTTTCCATTTTGTCCACCCAAAGCATCAAATTGACTTGGTCAAACATATGCAATATGGGTGTCATTGGAAAGGGCATCAAATAAGCTTTCTGACCATATCCTTTATTTTCAGATCAGAGGTCTGCAGAACCTTCAATGCCCTTTTGAAGTTAAGGTATCATTTACGTACCAAGAGTCCCATGCCATTGGGACTCTTCATATATGGCACCTAAAATGCCCTTAAGTCCAAATTAAAATCAGATTAAGCTCTGATTTGGCTGGCTCCACTTAGGACTCAACCTAATTTAGGTTTTCCATAATTAGGTTAGCCCAATTAGCAAGCAACCGGACCCAATCCAATTGGGTTAGGAATTAGGTTAGCCTACATATGCTAGTATGCAATCTGGCTAAATAATTTGGATCCTATGACCCTAATTAAATCATGGATGACTTCCTTGGCCAAGTCTCTATTGTGTGTGACCCATTGGGTTCCACATCTAGCCAGCAGTAGGTTTAGGTTTGAGCCGATTCGATCCGATCGAACTTGATTGACCTAATTAGGTCAAATTGGCTCATCTAATTGTCCAATTCGAATCACACATCGAATTGACTCATGAAACCAAACCAATTGGTTCATGAAAACCTACAAGATAAGATTGAAGTCTAGAAATGTATCGTGCCTACCCGGAAGATGAGAAATTTAGTGGAAAATACCAAAATACCCTTCAGTAGTATGTTATCGTGCAATTTAATCTTTCAATCTCTCATTATCTTGATTAAGTGATAGGTATGGATATATGTTAAACCCTAACACTTAATCATATCGAATCTTAGCTTGATCATGAGGACTCAGCTGATGACTGATTAGATTCCACTAATCTCATCCTGCTTAGATCAAAGGCTCCTTGAGTCACTCATCAAAGAGATTGCATGGGATAACAATTCTTCTTACCAGGAATGATCGATTCCTTGTTGGTCCACTCACATCCTTCGTACACCTTCCACCATACCCAGAATACCCCATATATGTCGCAATAGCATGAATGAGTATGAACTAAAGTATGGCTTAGTGTGCACAAGGAACCATGGTGACCTCGGGTCTAAAGATCACATGCACAACTTCTACTCTAGGATCTATCTTTTGATAAGAAGTAAGACTTCCATAAGATAATCCCGGTATGGATCAGTCCAGTATACTCATACCCTGATAAGCACCCTTCTCCTAGTATTACTTGATGCAGAACGAATAAAGGGACGCGATGCGGAAGTAAATTAAGATTAACTAATTTTTTTTTGTTGTTTTTATATGTTTGTAGAAGTTGGCTTCAAATCAAAGAAAAGTTAACCTAACATTGAAAGAGACGCATATGATAATTGAAAGCACAATTTTAAGGAAACTAAATTATCAGAGTAGTTTAGAAGCAACGGATCGCTGGGGGTTGAGAAACTCCCAGACCTAGGGTTTCGCTCCGAACTTTCAGCAGAACAGAAATAAAGAGAAGAGATGGTTTACCTAACCAGACAATGATCTTCACTGATTTTGGTGGAGGAACTCTCCCGAGCAGATTGTTGGATCCCGGATTCAGATATCTTCGTAATGGATCCTCCAATACTGGTCCTTTGGCCGGTTGGCTTCTCCTGAACTCAAGATCTGGAAGAGAAGAAAAACAATTGATGGAATCAGAGAGTCAAGGGAAAGATTTACCAGGTTGATGAACTAGAAGATTGAAATTGCTGAAAACTGGATTCTCCTGGATGTTGATGTGATTTTCCTTGGAACTTGCTCTGGATCTGAAGTAGCCGGACTGGATCTGGATGAAGGTGGACGGCCTGGACTTGTAGAGAGAGAGAGGCCGTGGGACATGGATGGAGCTAGGGTTTGATGGATTGAAAATAATGAAGGTGGCTAGGGTTTTGGGATTTCAAGTGGCTAACCTAGGGTTTTGGATAAAGATGGAGATCTCCCACCTCCTCAAGGCTCCAATGGAACCCGGATTACCCCCTCACGGAGCTCAACACTTAGAATAGTGCGGAAGAAGAGAAACCTAGGTTGCTCAACACAAGAGAATAGCAAAAATAATTTTTCTTCATTGATTTTCAAAGTTACAAAGAGAGGTCTATTATATAGACCTAAAATTTTCTCCTAGCTTGTACAAATTCCCATGTGGGACTAAACTCTTCCAACCTCTAGATTAGGTAGAAAACCCCCTCTCTTGGTCGACCAAGACTTCAAAAAAAATTGGGACGGCCATAAAGGAATTTTTTTTGGAATTTTTATGGCGCCTCCTTTGGAGTTGGATTTGGATTTGGAGTCCTCCTCTTCTTATGGCATTTCTTCTTTTCTTCCACTCCAAGTTAAGCTCTTTGATTTTGATTTGAACTTCAATTGGATGTCCTTCTTTGATTTCTTCTCCAAGAGAAGTTTTCTTCCTTTTTTGCTTAGGTAAAATAGGCAGGTATGGGTGCCTCCTTTAAAGTAGCCTCCAATTTGATTTTTTCTTCTTTGGATGTGGGGACCATGACACTGGGATGCCTCTGTGGCACCTCCTGGACTCTGGCGTGTGCTCGGAGTGTGGCTAGGCGTGTGGCTTGGAGTGTGGCCTCCACTTGCTTGAACCTTGGTTTGATTGGAAGACAAATGTGGCACCATTTTGGACCAAATTGAAACCACATTGGGACTTGCACTGAGTCAACATGACTCAACAAAATTTAAATGGTGACTCAAGAAATAAATAAAATAAATGAACTGGTTGACCAGGTCAACCTTTATTACAAACCCTAATTTCTCGGGCAATGTCAATCAGAGATCCAGATGGAGCTCTGAAGTCTTCTTCTAAGTCTGGTGCCCGCACCATTACTGTCTCTACACAAGTGGTTATGAGATCAACCACCCTCATCAACTGAGCATACATAGGATAAGCTAGTCTCTCCGGATTCATCGATCCTCGAATCGATGGTCCAATGACTAGGAACATTCTAGATTAGGGTTTATAGAAAATTAGGTCTTACTATTATGAATTCCATCATAACCCTAATTCCATTGTCCTGCTCTATGAGGTTCATCATAATCAATAAAAAAACATGACACAGTAGTATATGATGAATCAAATGCCTTTATTAATATGAAAGTATGTCATACATGAGCTGGAAGTTTACAAAAAAAGGCCCTCATAATGATTGGCTCTTAGGGCACTTTTCTATCAAACTCCCACTTGCACTAAAGCCAATCACCCTTGTATTTTATGCCCATACAATCTAAGTGATGATCTAACTACTGCTTGGCTAAAGCTTTAGTGAATGGGTCTACTATATTGTTCTTTATGTCAACTCGTTCAATGACGACATTTAGTCTTTCAATAATCTCTCGAACGAGGTGGAACCCTCTTAGAATGTGCTTGGACTTGTGATGAGATCTCAGTTCCTTAGCTTGTGCAATAGCCCCAGTGTTATCACAGCATAATGGCACTAGCTGTTGTACATCTGGAACCACGTCCAATTCCATGATGAATTTCTTCATCCAAACAACTTCCATCATGGCTTCACTAGCAGCTATGTACTCTGCCTCAGTGACTGAGTCAGCTATTGTTGACTGCTTTGTACTCTTCCAACTCACTGCACCACCATTCAAGGTGAAGACATACCCTAATGTGGATTTGCTATCATATGGATCTGATTGAAAACTAGAATCTGTATATCCCGCTAGTTTCAACTCATATCCTCCACATACCAGAAAAATATCTTTAGTCCTTCTCAGGTACTTAAGAATATTTTTCATAGCTTTCCAATGATCCTCTCCTGGATCTACCTGAAACCTGCTCACTATGTCCAAGGCATATGCAACATTAGGTCTGGTACATAACATGGCATACATTATCGATCCTACAGCCGAAGCATAAAGAATCATAGCCATCCTCTCTCTTTCTTCTAATGTCTTAGGAGACATTTTCTTAGAGAGATGTATGCCTTGACTTATAGGTAAGTAACATTTCTTACTTCCATCCATGTTGAATCTCTTCAACACCAATTTAATGTACCTAGATTGGGATAAGCCTAGCATTCTTTTGGATCTATCTCTATAGATCCTTATACCCAGTATATAGGATGCTTCTCCCAAATCCTTCAGATAAAATTTTGATGATAGCCAAGTTTTAACCGACTGTAACATTGGGATATCATTCCCAATGATCAGTATGTCATCCACATATAAAACCAAGAAAACAAATGCACTCCCACTTGTCTTCTTGTACACACATGATTCATCTATATTTTTGATAAAACCAAATCCTTTGATTGTTTCATCAAAATGGATGTTCCAACTCCTCGATGCTTGCTTAAGTCCATAAATGGACTTCTTTAATTTGCATACCTGGTTTGGTCTCTCACTTGAGACAAAACCTTCTGGCTATGACATGTAGACTTATTCCTCAAGGTTTTCATTGAGGAAAGCAGTCTTTACATCCATTTGCCAGATCTCATTATCATGGTATGCTGCTATTACAAGCAATATCTGAATGGACTTGAGCATGGCTACTGGAAAAAAGTTTTATCATAGTCTATACCATGTTTTTATCTGAAACCTTTTGCTACCAGTCTAGCCTTGTAGGTCTCAACTTGACCATCTACTCCAATCATCTTCTTAAAGACCCATTTACACCCAGTTGGGTTAATTTCTTCAGGTGGATCTACCAAAATCCAAACCTGATTGGAATATATGGAGTCCATTTTAGATTTCATGGAACCAAGCCATTTGTCTGAGTCTTTACTCTCGATAGCTTTCGCATAGGTCACAGGATCATCATCCTATACGATACTGGCTTCATTGTCATCCACAATGACAAAGCCATATATGAAAGGTGCTCCCCGCACCCTCTCTGACCTTTAGAGTGGAGGTGTGTATTGTGGTCGTTTTTGATCTATAAGAATCTCTGGTTGAGGAACAATACTTGAAGTCTCATTGGTTTGTTGGTTCTGTTCTTCACATAACCCAAGTAAAGAATCACTACATTTTTCTTGGATAAACTCTTTTTCTAAGAATATAGCATGCCTACTGACAATTATCTTTTGTTCAATAGCATTATAAAAGAGGTATCCCATACTTACTTTTGGATAACCAACAAATCTACACTTGTCAGCTCTAGGAAATAACTTATAACCAAAGTTATTCTTGACATAAGCATGACAACCCCAAATCTTCAAATACTTAAGACTTGGTCTTTTGTCATTCCATAACTCATATGGAGTGCTACTTATTGACTTAGATGGAACCCTGTTTAATATATGTGCTGCAGTCTCCAGGGCATGTGCCCAAAAAGAAATGGGAAGATTTTTGAAGCTCATCATGGCCTTACCATATCAAATAAGGTGCGATTTCTCCTTTCTGCGACTCTATTTAACTGTGGTGTATAAGGAGGGGTCCATTCAAAAATAATGCCTTTGTCTTTTAGATGGTTTAGAAACTCACTAGAAAAGTATTCTCCTCCTCGATCAGACCGAAGAGCTTTAATACTATGTCCAGTTTGTTTTTCAACCATGCTCTGATATTCTTTAAACTTATCAAAGGCTTCAAACTTGTGTTTCATAAGATACACATGACTGTACCTTGATAAATCATCAATAAAGGTGATGAAATAAGAATATCCTCCTCTGGCCAGAGTTAACATAGGTCCACATACATCAGTATGCACTAGACCTAACAATTCAGTTGCCCTTTCTCCATGTCCAGTGAATGGAGGCTTGGTCATTTTTCATTTGAGACAAGATTCATAAGTTCCTAATGATTGGAAATCATCAGAGTCAAAGTAATTATCTTTGACTAACTTGTTTATCCTTGACTCACTGATATGACCCAATCGGTAGTGCTAGAGATATATGACATTGTCATTAATTCTTGAGGCTTCTAATTCTGTGGAGTCCATGCAATGAATTGCATATGTGGGATCCACATGCAGTATCTAATACCCATGAATTAGAAATCGAAGCACTCAATGATAAAGTAGTTTGTATCATGTACAAACCTTTAGACGCTCCACTTGCATCTTGCTTCACACTTGTGAGGTAAACCTTGTAGTTCTTCTTCCAATGCCTAGTCTTGCCGCAATGGAAACGGCTCCATCAGCCTTCTTAGCTTTCTTGTTCTTCTTCTGGATGCTTTTCCTAGGGTTGAATTATTTCTTCATACCCTTCTTCATTGCCTACTTCTTTCTATCAACAAGAAGCATGTGAGCCTTATCTTCTTTAGAGTGGCTCTCAGCTATCTTAAGCATGCTAAGCAGCTCTGGCAATGACATATTATGTTTGTTCATATGGTAGTTGAGAACAAACTGAGATAAAGAATCTGGGAGTGATTGCAGGATCAAGTCCTGATTGAGTTCATCATCCATGACAAATCCTAATTGACCCAATTGAGTGATAAAGTCAATCATTTTCAGCACATGGGTTTGCACAGGTGAACCCTCACTCATCCAAGCATGGAACAACTGCTTCGATATCTTATATCGAGCAACCCTACTTTGCTCTCCATATAGCTCTTTTAAATTGAGCAATATGGATTGAGGTTCCATGCCTTCATGCTGTCTCTGGAGCTCATTGCTTATAAAGGCCAACATGATGCATCTGATAGTTGTGCTGTCATTTTGCCACATCCTGTATATGGCAATATGCTCCTCTGATGCATCCTCTCCGATCAACACTGGATTCGGAGAATCAAGTATATATGAAAGCTTATCTTGAGTTAATACAATTCTCAGGTTCCTCAACCAGTCCACATAATTTGGACCGGTTAACTTGTTGGCATCCAAGATTCTCCTCAGTGATAAGTTTGAAGCCATTATTTTAATTAAAGAATAATATTAGCAGACCACTCAATTATGACATTCATAATTAGATAAGAATTTATATCTAATTATGTCTCCCACTATTTTCTTCAAATACCATAACCCTCAACTATGGTAAATGAGAAACCTTCCTGGTTTCCTTAGTGGGGTTGAGATCCTTATTCCTCATGAGTGCCTTGTGTGTACACAACAAACACATATGAGTTCAAAGGTAGGACAACCTTTCCAATTGCAACCAGTTCAATTCTCAACAATTATCTTTGCCTCTAGGACACTTATGGCCTTGTGTGTATACAACAAACCATAATGTCTTAGTTTAGTCGGACCCTTCATTTCCATATAGCCATGATTAAATAATATTGCCCTTGTCTGTACACAACAAAGCAACATATCCAAACATGTTATAAAGCACTAAGTGCACCAAGACAAATCTTATATCAATTCATAGTGTAGGCCTTGTGTGTACACAACAAACCTACTATAGTTTTGACATAAATTTGGCTTAGCATGAAGGAATGCAAATTATAGTATACTTAACCAATTAGCATTACCAAATTAAGATTAAGATATGACCAAATTGGCCAGGTAAGTGGGAGGGGTGAGGGGGTCCCCCCGTTGCTTTCCTTAGACACCAATTAGATTGGCCAGGTCAGACAATAGAACCAATTAAAAAACTCATTCCCTTTACCTTCCCAGAACCACTTGCCTAGACACCAATTGGCTGATCAAACCTTAACCGGTTTTGCATCTTGACTAAGTTTTATACTATGACTAAATATGCTTTTTGATGAGGGCATTGATGGTCTCAAAACACATTCTAAAACTATCATGATAATAATGTTTATTACTACTAGTATAAACATAGACATGATAACCAAGTTTATAACGAATATAAATACAATGCATATCAATCTAGTATATGCATTAAATTTCATGTCATCAAGCGTATTACCCTAATATGCAAATCAAGGCATAAGAGATAAAAATACCTTTTTCCTCACTTATTCATGGGATATGGCCACAGCGGCATCCCTACACACCATAGGAGACCCATTGAATGGGAAGAGAGGGCCTTTAAACCCTACCTAGCTCCTATGACCGGATGGCCATGGTGACTAACTCAGTCCAAAGCAGTTACTTGGTTCATGCATAATTTTATATTGACATAATATCATATATATGAACATGGTTGAGTCGACTCAATAAGGTTCGGGTTGGCTCGGTAGTGTAATTTAATCAAACTCTAAAATGATTCATAATTGGAATGCCACAAGGATGACTTTGATACTACTGATGGGAATTCTCCCAGGGTGCCGAGGATCATACAGCATGTGAAATTGACTTTCAAAATAAAATTCATAGCATGATACCCTAACATGTATAACATGTATAGAAAACCCCAATTCCCTTGGGCAATTACAACTAATGAATCGTCAAATAAAGTCAAGAAAAATACCTGGATTACTGAAATCTAACTTTTTCCACAAGGCTCACAAGCGCAAGCCCTCCAGCGGTGATCCACACGAAACTCGGACCAAGGAAGAACTCCTTCTTCAAGTTGCTTGGAGAAGTGGAACTCTTTCGGTAGCCTTTGGTCTATTGACCACTGTAGGACACCCTGTCCTACTGAAGGGCACTCAAGACACTATCCTAAACCACTATAGGATCTAGGACTACCCTCCTCTATGATCCTATAGGCTTATGTCCTGAAACCAAGCCTTGTCCTAGTGTAGAAGAACTTGTCTTAAGAAGACAAGTCTTGTCCTAAAATAAGGAGGGAGGGAGAAAGTGGAAGAACACTCTGACTTTTGGGAAAATAAAACACTCAGACTCTCAGAAGATCGAAGTCCATCATCAATCTTCTCATTTCACCATACCCCTATTTATAATCTTAGATGGGGCAAGAAATGCATCCCGACAACACTTATCAGATATGAAACATCATATCTGATAAGACTCTTCGGGAATAGAGAGTTATATATGTGTTCTTTCACTTACCAAATCAATCCCATCGTGCCATGTGTCAAATACCGGTTTTTGAGATAGGGAGACACCTCTTCAAATCCGAAGTAATGCGAGGCTTGAAGAGTTTCAGAGGTAAAAGGACTTTGCCCTCTGTTGTGCCCGCGCATATGAAGAGGCGCAACTCTTCAAGTGCACGCCACCTTTCACACCTCTTCAAGCCATCCCTTTAAACTTTAAACCGGCTAGTAGACTTATTAAGACCAAGGGGATAAAAATGAAGAGGCACCTTCCTGATGAAACTCTTAGAGTCTCATATGCAGAAGGACTCTTAGTCCTTCTGTGCACCACTTATTTTCCTGGGTGCGCCAAAACGAGCCAATAATCTTTCCCTTTCCATTTAGTCCACCCAAAGCATCAAATTGACTTAGTCAAACATATGCAATATGGGTGTCATTGGAAAGGGCATCAAATAAGCTTTCTAACCATATCTTTTATTTTTAGATCAGAGGTCTGTAGGCCCTTCAGTGCCCTTTTGAAGTTAAGGTATCATTTAGATACCAAGAGTCCCATGCCATTAGGACTCTTCATATATGGCACCTAAAATGTCCTTAAGTCCAAATTAAAATCAGATTAAGCTCTGATTTGGCTAGCCCCACTTAGGACTCAACCTAATTTAGGTTTTCCATAATTAGGTTAGCCCAATTAGCAAGCAACTGGACCCAATCCAATTGGGTTAGAAATTAGGTTAGCCTACATATGCTAGTATGCAATCTGGCTAAACAATTAGGATCCTATGACCCTAATTAAATCATGAATGACTTCCTTGGCAAAGTCTCTATTGTGTGTGACCCATTGGGTTCCATATCTAGCTAGCAGTAGGTTTAGGTTTGAGCCGATTCGATCCAATCGAACTTGATTGACCTAATTAGATTAAATTGGCTCACCTAATTGTCCAATTCGAATCACACATCGAATTGACTCATGAAACCAAACCAATTGGTTCAGGAAAACCTACAAGATAAGATTGATGTCTAGCAATGTATCGTTCCTACCCGGAAGATGAGGAATTTAGTGGAAAATACCAAAATACCCTTCAGTAGTAAGTTACCGTGCAATTCAATCTTTCGATCTCTCATTATCCCGATTAAGTGATAGGTATGGATATATGTTAAACCCTAACACTTAATCATATCGAATCTTAGCTTGATCATGAGGACTCAACTGATGACTGATTAGATTCCACTAATCTCATCCTGCTTAGATCAAAGGCTTCTTGAGTCACTCATTAAAGAGATTGCATGGGATAACAATTCCTCTTACCAGGAATGATCGATTCCTTGTTGGTCCACTCACATCCTTCGTACACCTTCCACCATACCCAAAATACCCCGTATATGTCGCAATGGCATGAATGAGTATGAACCAAAGTATGGCTTAGTGTGCACAAGGAACCATGGTGACCTCAGGTCTAAAGATTACATGCACAACTTCTACTCTGGGATCTATCTTTTGATAAGAAGTAAGACTTTCATAAGATAATCCCGGTGTGGATCAGTCCAGTGTACTCATACCCTGATGAGCACCCTTATCCTAGTATTACTGTCTCTATACAAGTGGTTATGAGATCAACCACCCTCATCAACGGAGCATACATAGGATAAGCTAGTCTTTTTGGATTCATCGATCCTCGAATCGATGGTCCAATGACTAGGAACATTCTAGATTAGGATTTATAGAAAATTAGGTTTCACTGTTATGAACTCCATCATAATCCTAATTTCATTGCCCTACTCTATGGGGTTCATCATAATCAATAAAAAAATATGATATAGCAGTATATGATAAATCAAATGCCTTTATTAATATGAAAGTATGTCATACATGAGCTGGAAGTTTACAAAAAAAGGCCCTCATAATGATTGGCTCTTATGGCACTTTTTTATCAATTTTACTGTGTGCTAAGGGGATTCTATGTGAGACCCTCCTTCCTCCTTGTCTCCTGCGCCCAATCTCCACCCGCCATCAAACCCTATAAGCATCTTCTCCAAGCCTTGGCCACCCAACATCAATCATCCTTTCCCCATGCTATTTTTCTATTATTCCTTCATCCCTTCATCAGATTCTAACCCCTGATAGGCTGTTTGTAGCTCTCTCAAAGTCTACGAATCCAACGACTATAGCCGGGTAGCGATCGGATCACCGGGTTGAAAGCCAAGAATTTATGGGTCTTCGGATTGATCATCCAGGTCGCATCCGGAAGCAAGAGTGATTCCTTCATATACGATCTTTATCAGGTGCTTCAACCATTGTCAGGTACACCCCCTTTGCTTGCCAATAGCATTCTTGAAGGGGAACTAGCCCAACTGAGACTTCTAAGTGATGGGGGACTAATATGCATGCCATTTTTTTTGTATGTTTTACATGTTGAGTTAGGTGATTAATTCCCGAATTTCAGATCAAAATTATTTGTAGGGAATTTTGTATGAATTTTTTGAAGATCAGCATGCAGATTGGGACCTAGAAAAGTAGCAAAGAAGGACCACCGGGGCTGAGAAGCCTCGGTTAGGGCAAGTTCTCCTACAGTAAAACTACTGGAGGTAGAGGGGTGTACTTGACAACATCTGTGAAGATCGCAGCGAAGGGGTCTCTCATTCCTCGATGGATGGAGCCTGGAAACCGAGCCGAAGACCCGCGGATACCCGGCTTTCTGCTCGGTGATCCGATTGAGGCTTGGCTGGAGTCGTTGGATTCGTAGGAACTCAGGGACCTACAAATGACCTGTCATGGGTTAGAAAATTCACAAAGGAACAAGAAAACAAAGGAAAAACAGCAAGGGAAGGCTTCTTTTGGAGTGGGCATCCAGGGATCTAGAGGGTTTGTTGGCAGTAGGAAGATGATTGCAACACTGGGAAGAAAAACTCTCGCAAACCCCTTTATGCACATAGCAGGGTATCACACAACTCAATAGAAAAACTCAAGGTTTTCATTCATCAAAAATTCTCCCTTCATACAAGAGGCTAGGGTCCCTTAAATAGACCCTTAACCTTGGGCTCCAAGTAAGGGCACATTAGTCTTTACATGAGAATCATTTTCCCTCTCAAACCCTAGCTAGAAAATAAGGAAATATTAGGTAGAAAAATCTCTAAAAATTCTCTTGACTTGGTCAACACTCCAAGGATGCCTAGGGGGGCGTGTTGGGCTTCTAGGAGCAGCAAGGGGCCAGCCCAAAGGGGCCTGGGTGCATGGGTTTGGGCCTCTGGAAGCTGGGGTGGCCTGGTAGCCAGGTAGCAGGAATATTCCCTGGTATCTTGCTTCTTAGGGGCTTGGGCTTGGCACGTGGGCTTCATTTCTTTGGGCTAGGATGTAGATGGACCTCTAAAATCATGGATGCCTTGGTATATGAATATATTTTAGCATCTGGAAGGGAATCTGGGCATCTGGAGGGCATCTGCAAGAAATCAGGGTTTTCTGAATTTTCCTCCTGGGGTCTTCAAATCTTCAAGCTGGGTTAGACTTGGGCTATACTTCCATATCTTCAATCTAGTTGGACTTGGTCTTCACTTGTATGATATAGTCTTGAGTCTTCAGTATGCTTGGACAGGACTCAAAAAAATAAAATTAGCTCAACATAAGCTGACTAGCATTGGACTGAACTAGCTCAACATGAGCTGACTAGTACAGAACTGAAATAACAACTAAAAATACTCAAATAACAACTAAAATGGACTCAGATGAGCTAAGCCCTTATTACAGATGGACTCATAAATTATTGATCAATTTACAGAGGGTTGAAAAAGCCTCTGTCTTATTCTGGTGCCTCAGGTGTCCCCACCAATTCTCCCGGGATGGGAGAAACTCGACCCTGTCGAGTGAAGGTTAGACTGGCTCACATATCTCTCGAGAAGGTCTGGGTTGAGGCGTTGCAAGTCCTCTCGAGAAATCCACGAATCGTCCGACTCTGGCCGGCCTTGCAATCGGACCAGGAAGCGTTGATAGTCATGGCCCTGGGTCGTGATGGCTTGATCGTCCAGGATATGCTCGATCCGTTCTCCTCTCTCAGGCCAAATTTGTTTGTGGACACTCTAGGTTAGGGTCACTCACAATGAAAAGGAATAGGTCCAAAGGCCTCACTAGGTATCGCTGCCGGTTTCCTATACTCAACCAGGTCAGTAATATTGAAGGTAGAACTAATGCCCAAATCCAAAGGCAAGTCTAACACCTAGGCATTTGATCCAACCTTCTCTATCACTTTAAAAGGTCCGGCTCTACGAGCATGAAGCTTCTTTTAGGCCTAAGCCTAACCAAGATAGAATCCACTACATCAAATTCTTTAATCCATCTTCGGGAATTAGCCAGTTTGTTTAACATTAGTGCGGGTGGTGAACATGCTAGGCACATACAGACTCCTAACAAGATGATGTAAAGGACTCAAACTAACACCTAATACACTCGACTTTGCATTCCTATCGAAGGAAATTTATTAGACTTTTATGGGCCTAAACCTAAGAGACTATAGACTCTCTAGGTTTGACCCTAGTGTGGTGTGCACAAGAGTATTTACAATGGACTCCAAGCAAATGCCAGAGGGTATGCCAGAAGTATAATGCAAACCTAACATGCGTAATGAATGCATGCAGTACGCTAATCTCTGTTAAATAAAATCTAATAATCCTAGAAATGCTGAAGGTGTCAGGAAAGGGCAGAAAATAGGAAGTGGGTTCAGAATTAGTTGGGTAGGGTAGGGAAAAAGGTTCAAGTTTAGTTGGGTAAAGTTCGATATAAGAAGGCATGTCAGGGACTAATCCTAGACTAATGAGGTAAACCTTACGGGGTTGCGATATATCTACAGGGTTTGTATAATGGAAGGATGGGTTATTAATCTCAGGGAAGAGATCCTTAATAGGAACTATAGGAGGAGGCTCATCTTGAGGGTACTGATTCAAAGAGATCAGGTCCTTAATAAATTCTTCAGGTTCTTGTATTTTAGGACTAGACTCTATAATTTGGCTCTCCTCTACGGTTTCCTCAAGTAAGGCTCTAATAGTAGTACCTAGGTTCTCTTCCTTTATTTGTTCTTCCACTATAGCTTTTGGTTGGATGTGGTTAGGGTCAACTACCTCTAGGTTGGCTTCTACCTGGGTATTTACTAGGCCAACTATTTCTAGGTCATCTATAGGTGTCTCATCTTCTCCCTCATACTCATCCACTAGGCTCGCATCAGCTTTATATACTTCCGCATTGATGTAAGCCTTGTCAGTCTTAGGAATGGTTGGAGAAGGTCGGTTAGGGGAAAATTGGCTAGGTCCTGGTTTCTGATTATGGACACTAATCCTAGTAGGTTCAAGTTGCCTAAGGGATAGTGGCTCACTACTGGGCTCATATTTAGGGGTGCTAATCCTATGGGGTTCAAGTTGACTAAGGAAAACCATACTAGTACTAGATTGATACTTAGGGGTTATGGGTTCTCTGGGCTCATAGGACAAGGGTGCAGAACTATGGGTCATGGGATTATAGGATCTGGGGTCATAGGATTTCGGGTCAGCTCTATGGTCAGGTTCTAAGGATGGATCATAGTATGGGGTCCTCCTAAGGTTGGGCTCCCTATATGGGTCAGGATATTGGGTTCTCCTAGGGTTGGACTCCCTATATGGATCAGAATATTGGGTTCTCCTAGGGTTGGGCTCCCTATATGGGTCAGAGTATTGGGTTCTCCTAGGATTGGACTCCCTATATGGGTCAGAGTATTGGGTTCTCCTAGAATTGGACTCCCTATATGGGTCAGAGTATTGGGTTCTCATGGGTTCAGTATCATAATAAGGGTCATGGTAAGGGGTTCTTCTAGGTTCAGTATCATAATAAGGGTCATGGTAAGGGGTTCTTCTAGGTTCAGTATTATAGTATGGATCAGGCTGAGGGGCTCTCTTAGGTTCAACCTCTCGGTACGGATCAAGGTTTGGGATCCTCCTAGGTTGAGGATTGTAGTACGGGTCAGGATAAGAGGCTCTCATAGGTTCGACCTCATGGTATAGATCAGGGTTTGGGGTCCTCCTAGGTTGAGGGGACTCAAGATCTGCTTCAGACTATGACCTATGGGTTCTTTGTATGGTCCCTACACGACCTTCTAACTGGTCAAACCTATTGGCAAGATGGTCAATTCTATTGTTGGTTTGGGTACTAGACTGAGTTAACTGGGCCATGGATTGGGTTAGTTGCTCAGTGAGTGCTTTTATTTGGACTTGCAAATTTTCCATGGGTTCAGATATTTGTGAAGGAGGTGGGTTATATGAAACCCCTGATCTAGTGCTCATGCAAGACTCGATCAGACCGACTACAGCTAACTAGACCTAGAGTCCAAACTAGATGCTCAATCTGGGTGGCAAACTAACCTATAGTAACCCTGTACTCAGCCAGGCAGGTGTAAGGGGAGTGTTGGGTCCCTGATTGCCAATCCTAGACACCAATCAGAGATTGGCCAGGTAGGCGGACCACCACACAAGCCCTTTGGGATTGAATCCCTAAACCACCGTTCTAGACACTGAGCACAAGGCACACACAGGTTAACTTGACACAATGATCTAACACTAGCCTGGACCCGACCAGTTGGTGTCCCTAGCCCACTAGGGCAAATTAAGTCTAGTTAATTTTAGGTTAAGGCTTGGGACCGAATGCAAGGGATGTGGTTTTGGGCTAAGGAGAGGTGATAAAATCCTCCCCCCATCTGATATAGCAAGAGTGCCCTTAAAAGTAAATTATGCAATGATGGCAGGCAGATGAGGATGTGGTGCGGGCACCAGACTCAGAAGAAGACTTCAGAGCTCCATCTGGATCTCTGATTAACCTTGCCCGAAGAATTAAGGTTTTTGGTTTGTAATAAGAGTTGACTAGATCAACTCAATTTAGCTTGAGTCTACATTACTGACATTTTATTTTGTTGAGTCATGTTGACTCAGTAGTGGACTAGGGTTTCAACCTGGGGTGTTACATTTTCTCCCAAGGCCTAGCAAGTGGGTGCCACACTCCCAGCCACACTCCCAACCATACGCCCGAGTCCAGGGGGCGCTATATCTACATCCAGCAGCCTTTGGTCCCCACGCCACAGATAGTAGCTTCCTTCTCTCATGCGCCAGTTGAGGAGAAATCCACCAAGAGTCCACAAATCAAGGGGGTGGCCCAAGTCTTTCCCAAAAGAACCAAACTAAGAAAGGGAAGAAATTCTCTTGGAGAAAACTTCAAGGAGGCGCCCACTACCTGCCAAAATATCCAAAACAAAGATGGGAAGGGCCTTGACTTAGGGAGGAAGAAAAGGAGGAGTCCAAAAGAGTTGATCCATGGAAGGAAAAAAATTCTCTTGAAGATCCAAGCAAGGAGGCACCATCTACCTGCCTTTTATAACCCTAATCAAATTTTTTTGGTACCTTGGCTGACCATATGTGTATGGATTATCCTGATTTGTAGATCCCCTCCTTTAGTCCCACATGGGAAGATGTAAAACCCTACTCCCTTGTAAAGCCTTATAAATTAAACCCCTCTTGTAAGTTTAAATCAATCAGATGAATGAAACCAACTTTTTTTTGTGAGCAAACTCTGTGTTTTCTCTCTTCCGCACTTGCATCCAGGTGTTGAGCTCCGTGAGGGAGTAAATCCGGGTTCCCCAGGAACCTTGAGGAGGTGTGAGATCTCCAAAACCCAAACCCTAGGTTAGCCACTCCACTCCCAAACCCTAGCCGCCATCACCCTTCTCTTTCCACCAAGCCCTAGCCTATCCCACCTCTCACGGCCACCCTCTCCAAGTCCAGGCCGACCACCAGCATCCAGCTCCAGTCCAGATACTTCAGATCTACAGCAATTCTAAGAGGAAGTTAGATCAGCCTCCAGGAGAATCCTGATTTTAGCAACTTCAGCTTTCAAGTTCTTCAACCTGGTAAATCTTTTCTTGAGTATCTGAATTCCATCACTTGTTCCTCTTCTTTCCCAGATCTTGAGTCCAGGAGAAGCCGACCAAACCACAAGACCAGTATTGGAGGATCCATTGCGAAGATAGCCGACTCCGAGGATCCCACAATCTGCTCGAGAGAGTTCTTCCACCCAAATTCTGAGAAGATCACTGTCTAGTTGGTAAACTATCTCTCCTCTCTATTTCTGTTCTGTTGAAAGTTCAGAGCGAATCCCTAGGTCTGGGAGTTTCTCAACCCCCAGCGATCCGTTACTTCTGAACTACTCTGATAATTTAGTTTTATCTAAATTGTGCTTTTAATCCTTACCTAGTTTCCTTCAACTTAGTTTAGCTTTACTTTGAGTCAAAGCCAATTTCTGAAATATAAAAATAAAAAAATAAAAAAAAAAGAATCAATCTTAAATTTACTTCCGCATACGCTTCTTCGTTCTTTGTTCTGCATCATTTTTGGTATCAGAGCTTCTGTTCTGCATCATTTTTGGTATCAGAGCATTCGTTCTGCATCATTTTTGGTATCAGAGCCCTGTCTAGGGTTTCTGTTTCGATTGCTTGTTTGAGTCTCTCTCTTTTTACTTTGTCTGCTCGAAGTAGACTCCCCAGGACGTCCGGTCCTAGGAACGAAGCGAGGTGCAAACCTCCTCTTCCCATTCCACGGGGTGTTCCTAGGGCGTGTAGGGGATCCGTTGGGTTATAACTTCGTAGCAGGAATTGTAAACGGGGAAGTGCTCTGTTTTCAGCCCGTAATTGCCTTGTTGCAGGAATTATTTCTCACTGAAGATAATTCCAAATTTCGTGATTTTTGTTTTTCTGAAACCAGTATAATTGAAACTATTTTCATAATTTTCCTGTGATTTATTGGTTTCCGTGGGATTTCTGAGAATTAAATTACTGCAACTCTATTTTTGTATTCTGCAATCCAATTATTTTTGAGTGTTCATCTCTTAATTCATCTTAAGGGCATTTGAGCATCTAAGATAAGGGGAGGAGTTGATAACCTCTCCTTAGCCCAAAACCACCACCCACTCTTTCAAACCTAAGCCTTTAATCTAAAAATTGATTAGACCTAATTTGCCCTAGTGGGCTAGGGACATCAACAAGTCGGGTCAAGGCTAGTGTTGAGTCAGTTTGTCTGGTTACTCTGTGTGTGCTTTGTACTCAGTGTCTAGAATGGTGGTTCAGGGATTCCATCCCGAAGGGCTTGTGTGCTGGTCCACCTACCTGGCCAATCTCTGATTGGTGTCTAGGATTGGCATTCAGGGACCTAACACTCCCCTTACACCTGCCTGGCTGAGTCCTGAGTTACTACTGGCTAGCTTGCCACTCTGATTGGGCATCTAGTTTGGGCTCTAGGTCTAGTTAGCCCGTAGTCGTTCAGTTGAGTCTCATTTTGTGTGCTTGATTGCATCATGTCTACCCGGAATGGAGTACCCTAATAACATGGTCAAACCCAACCTGATTTAGAGGCCATGGTTAGAGCTCTTACTGAGAGTATGAATAAATTAAGTCAGGATATGAATGAGAATTTTGCCCAGCTTAGGGATCGAGTCCAAGTACTTGAGGAACCTAGGCATCGGAATTGGACTCCTGACCCAGATTTTAATGTGCCTCAACCTCACCCACACCAAGAGCCTAGAAGACCTTTATACCGAGATCCTGAACCTAATCATAGGAGGTCTGACCCAGAACCTGAGGATAGAGATGATAGGTTCATTCGGAACATCAAGTTAGATGCACCCACTTTTGTTGGTAGTTTAAATCCTAAGGTGTATTCTGATTGGGAGGGTGAGATGGACCAGTACTTTGAGTGGTATGCTATGTCTGAGGAGAGGAAATTCAAGTTTGCCAAGATGAAATTAATACGTCAAGCTAGGTTATACTGGGGGAACATTGAGCTGACCACTAGAAGATGAAATGTAGAGCCCATAACCACTTGGCAGGGTATGAAAGAAAAGCTTAGAGACAAGTACCTACCCATTTCATACCAGCAAAATCTGTTAGACCAATGGCAGACTTTGAAACAAGGGAATCGATCTGCTTCAGACTACATAACCACCTTTGATGAATACCTAATGAGATGTGATGTGAGTGAAGCCCATGAGGTCACTTTGTCTAGATTTAGGGCTGGGCTTAGGGAAGATATTAAGAGAGAGTTGTTTCTGAGAGAGGTTACTGACCTAGACCAAGCCTATCAGATTGCATTGAACACTGAGAAGTTTCAGAGAGGACCCATGCCATCTAGGGTTAGTGCCCCAATCCCAAGAAATGGACCTAGCCAGGTTACCCCTAGCAAGCCTAATCAGGGTATCCCCACCCCTAGGCCCATGGACAAAGGTAAGGCACCTGACACCCAGAGAACCCCTAGTATCGTCTGTTTTAAGTGCCAGAAGCCCGGTCATATCTCCAATCAGTGCACAGCCATAGCTTGTTTTAAGTGTCATAAGGTAGGTCATGTTTCTAGCCAGTGCCCTCTTAGATCCCTATATATAGAAGAGGGAGGAGAAGAGAATTCTGAGCCTAATGAGGAGTTTGAAGAAGAAGTTTATGAGACCGGAATGAATTTGGTTGATGAGTATGAAGGAGAGGAAGAATCCACTGAGTCTGACCACTTAGGGGTTGTGAGATGCATCCTGTCCCAGACTAAAGTTCAGGAAGACTGGCATAGGACTAACATCCTACAGACTTTCCTTAAACTAGGGGATAAGATTTGTAAAATCATCATAGATAGTGGGAGCTGTGTAAATGCCATTTCTACTAGCACTGTCAAAATGTTAGGCTTAACCCCAGTCCCCCACCCCAACCTCTATAAGGTTTCTTGGGTAGACTCTACCTCTATACCCATCCAGTCTAGATGTCAGGTCCAAATCCAAATGCAATCCTATCAAGAGAAGATTTGGTGTGATGTCTTGCCCATGGGGGTGAGCAGTATAATTCTTGGAAGACCTTGGTTGTATGATCATTATGCCACCCTCTTAGAAAAATCCAACACCTGTGTCTTTAGTTTCAATGGGAAGAAAATCACAATCCATTCAGTCCCTCCTAAGGACAAGGTAGCTAAAGGAACCAGTAAGGTTAGGGAAATGAAGACTGGAGTGAACCTAATTAGTGCCAAGGATCTAGAACAAGAAATTCATAGTGGTTCACCCATTTGGATGTTGACTGCTAAGGAACTTAGGACTCCTACACCCTCAGAGCCTCCTCAGGAAGTTAAGCCTTTATTAGAAGAATTTGAGGATATTTTTCCCGAGGATCTGCCAGACCACCTTCCACCTCTTAGGGATATTCAGCATTCCATAGATTTAGTCCAAGGAGCTACTTTACCCAATTTGCCCCATTATAGGATGAATCCATCTGAGCATAAAGAACTGCAAAAGCAGGTTGGCGAATTGTTGAGGAAGGGGTTCATTAGAGAGAGTCTTAGCCCTTGTGCAGTCCCTGCACTTCTAACCCCGAAGAAGGATGGCACGTGGAGGATGTGTGTTGATAGTCGTGCCATCAATAAAATCACAATCAAGTATAGGTTCCCCATCCCTAGACTAGATGACATGCTTGATATGATGGCCGGTGCCATGGTTTTTTCTAAAATTGATCTCAAGAGCGGCTATCATCAGGTTAGGATTAGACCAGGGGATGAGTGGAAAATAGCCTTCAAGACTAAGGATGGTCTCTTCGAATGGGTTGTTATGCCTTTTGGGTTGTCCAATGCCCCTAGTACTTTCATGAGGATTATGACCCAAGTACTTAGAGCTTTCATAGGAAAGTTTGTAGTGGTCTATTTTGATGATATCCTGATCTATAATAAGACCCCTGCAGATCACTTAGGCCACCTTAGACAAGTCTGTCAAGTTTTGAGAAATGATAGTCTCTACGGTAATCTCAAAAAGTGTGAATTTATGACCAGTAGAATTATCTTCCTTGGATTTGTCGTAACCCCTGACGGCGTGGCTGCCGATCCTGAAAAGATTAGGTCCATAGTAGAATGGCCAGAGCCAACCAGTGTGCATGAAGTCAGAAGTTTCCATGGCTTGGCTACCTTCTATAGGCGATTCATCAAGGGGTTTAGTACCGTAGTTGCTCCTATCACAGACTGCATTAGGAAGGGAGAATTTCAGTGGACCAAAGCAGCCCATAAAGCCTTCCTAGATCTTAAGGATAGGATGACCCAGGCACCCATTTTGAGACTACCGAACTTTTCAAAGGTATTTGAGGTTGCCTGTGATGCTTCAGGAGTAGGTATAGGTGGAGTCCTAAGCCAAGAGAACCATCCCGTAGCATTCTTTAGTGAAAAACTTAATGATGCTAAGCTTAGGTATTCTACCTATGATAAGGAATTTTACGCGGTAGTGCAAGCTTTGCGTTACTGGAGACATTATTTACTACCGCAAGAATTTGTGCTGTTTTCGGACCATGAGGCTCTTAGATTCTTGAATTCTCAAAAGAAGCTTAACCCTAGGCATGCTAAGTGGGTAGAGTATATCCAGTCCTATACTTTTGTTTTCAAGCATAAGGTTGGGTCTGAAAATAAGGTAGCTGATGCCCTTAGTCGTCGATCTTTGTTGTTGAATTCTGTTAGGGCTGAAGTCATAGGGTTTGAGCAAATCAAAGAAGAATATGAGTCGTGTCCGGATTTCAAGACTGTATACCAGGATCTAACTCAAGGACCATCTAGTGAACATAAGGATTATTCCCTTTTAGATGGCTTTCTGTTCTTTAAGAATAGGCTTTGCATCCCTAGAACCTCTCTTAGGGAATTCTTGATTTGGGAAACTCATACTGGAGGTTTAGCTAGCCATTTCGGAAAAGATAAGACCACCCTGGCTATTGAAGACCATTTTTTCTGGCCTAGCTTAAAAAGAGATGTAGCACACATTGTGGCTAGGTGTCGGACCTGCGCTGTTGCCAAAAGCGAAAACAGAACACCGGCCTTTATACCCCACTCCCTGTCCCAGATCGTCCTTGGCAAGATGTGAGCATGGACTTTGTGTTAGGTTTGCCTAAGACCCAGAGGAGGCATGACTCTATCTGTGTTGTAGTAGACCGATTTTCCAAGATGGCCCATTTCTTGCCTTGTTCCCAAATATTTGATGTGTATAAGGTAGCCACCCTGTTCTTTAATGAAATAGTTCGACTCCATGGCCTACCCAAGACCATTGTTTCAGATAGGGATGTTCGGTTCACCAGCTATTTCTGGAAAACCCTTTGGCATAAGTTAGGGACAAAACTTAAGTTTTCAACTGCCTATCATCCCCAGACTGACGGCCAAACCGAAGTAGTGAACCGTAGTTTAGGCAATCTGCTAAGGTGTCTTGTTGGTGAAAACATTAGGAACTGGGATTTGTACTTACCTAGAGCTGAATTTGCATATAATGACTCGGTCAATAGGTCTACGGGTAAGAGTCCATTTGAAATTGTGCATGGTTACAAACCCCACACACCTCTTGACCTAGCTCCTTTACCAGTCCACACACGGGTCTCCGAGTCTGCCAAAGTTTTTGCACAGCATATAAAAGACTTGCATAAAGAAATTCAAGCCAAAATAAATTTAAGTAATGAAACTTATAAGAAATTTGCTGATTCTCAAAGGCGAGTCAAAACTTTTGACGAAGGAGACTATGTAATGATTAGGTTAAGGCCTAAATAGTTTCCTCCTGGAACCATTAGAAAGTTACATGCTAGGGGAGCTGGACCATTTAGAGTGGTAAAGAGAGTAGGATCCAATGCCTATGTACTCGAGTTACCTCCAGTTACCTCCAGAACTAGGCATTAGCTCCACTTTCAACATTACAGACCTAGTAGAGTATAGGGAGCCAGCTGTGATTCCCAGTGAGGCTTTTGAACCTAATCCTGCTCTTGAGAGTGAACCTGACCCTGTGTGTCCACCAACAAATTGGGCTGTGAGGAAAGAGCAGATTGAAAAGATCCTGGATGATCAGGTTATCTCTACTCGTAATCGAGGATACCAAAGATACCTGGTCCGCTGGCTAGGAAGGCCAGATTCTGATGACTCTTGGATCTCCCGAGAAGAATTACAAGAGCTGGACCCTTACCTCTTGGAGAGATACCAGAGCCAACTTGATCTATACTCGACAAGGTCGAGTTCCTCCCACCGTGGGAGAATTGGTGCGGGCACCAGACTCAGAAGAAGACTTCAGAGCTCCATCTGGATTTCTGATTAACCTTGCCCGAAGAATTAGGGTTTTTGGTTTGTAATAAGAGTTGACTAGATCAACTCAATTTAGCTTGAGTCTACATTACCTGCATTTTATTTTGTTGAGTCATGTTGACTCAGTAGTGGACTAGGGTTTCAACTTGGGGTGTTACATTTTCTCCCAAGGCCTAGCAAGTGGGCGCCACACTCCCAACCACTCTCCCAGCCATACGCCTGAGTCCAGGGGGCGCCATATCTACATCCAGCAGCCTTTGGTCCCCACGACACAGATAGCAGCTTCCTTCTCTCATGCGCCAGTTGAGGAGAAATCCACCAGGAGTCAAATCAAGGGGGCGGCCCAAGTCTTTCCCAAAAGAACCAAACTAAGAAAGGGAAGAAATTCTCTTGGAGAAAACTTCAAGGAGGCGCCCACTACCTGCCAAAATATCCAAAACAAAGATGGGAAGGGCCTTGACTTAGGGAGGAAGAAAAGGAGGAGTCCAAAAGAGTTGATCCATGGAAGGAAAAAATTCTCTTGAAGATCCAAGCAAGGAGGCGCCATCTACCTGCCTTTTATAACCCTAATCAAATTTTTTTGGTACCTTGGCCGACCATATGTGTATGGATTATCCTGATTTGTAGATCCCCTCCTTTAGTCCCACATGGGAAGATGTAAAACCCTACTCCCTTGTAAAGCCTTATAAATTAAACCCCTCTTGTAAGTTTAAATCAATCAGATGAATGAAACCAACTTTTTTTTGTGAGCAAACTCTGTGTTTTCTCTCTTCCGCACTTGCATCCAGGTGTTGAGCTCCGTGAGGGAGTAAATCCGGGTTCCCCAGGAACCTTGAGGAGGTGTGAGATCTCCAAAACCCAAACCCTAGGTTAGCCACTCCACTCCCAAACCCTAGCCGCCATCACCCTTCTCTTTCCACCAAGCCCTAGCCTATCCCACCTCTCACGGCCACCCTCTCCAAGTCCAGGCCGACCACCAGCATCCAGCTCCAGTCCAGATACTTCAGATCTACAGCAATTCTAAGAGGAAGTCAGATCAGCCTCCAGGAGAATCCTGATTTCAGCAACTTCAGCTTTCAAGTTCTTCAACCTGGTAAATCTTTTCTTGAGTATCTGAATTCCATCACTTGTTCCTCTTATTTCCCAGATCTTGAGTCCAGGAGAAGCCGACCAAACCACAAGACCAGTATTGGAGTATCCATTGCGAAGATAGCCGACTCCGAGGATCCCATAATCTACTCGAGAGAGTTCTTCCACCCAAATTCTGAGAAGATCACTGTCTGGTTGGTAAACCATCTCTCCTCTCTATTTCTGTTCTGTTGAAAGTTCAGAGCGAAATCCTAGGTCTGGGAGTTTCTCAACCCCCAGCGATCCATTACTTCTGAACTACTCTGATAATTTAGTTTCATCTAAATTGTGCTTTCAATCCTTACCTAGTTTCCTTCAACTTAGTTTAGCTTTACTTTGAGTCAAAGCCAATTTCTGAAATATATAAAAAAAAAAAAAGAAAAAGAATCAATCTTAAATTTACTTCCGCATACGCTTCTTTGTTCTTTGTTCTGCATCAGGATGCAAATTAGGGTTTAGATGTTTTTAGTGTTTTTGGAGAATATGTAATTTTTTTTTTTTGGTATTTTTTTAAATAGAAGAAAACATGGAAATCATGGCCTAATATGCAAGAAATATACTAAAATTAAAAGATATGCAAAAGATGCTAAACAAAACCCTAAAACTTCCAAACTTGTCTTGCTGAAAAAAAATAGAGCCGAGAATTTGCATGCTGTATTTCGGCTTGCAGAAAATTCACAGGCCATAATAAAATATGCGAAAATTCTAAAAATTACTGTGAATTATAATGAATCCATAAAATTAAATTTCAGATTTTTTGGAGTTTTTATCAGGAAGAAATAATTAAAATAACAGAGTATATATAGACTGAAAAATTGTAGAAAATAAGCCCTAATCTATGCTCTGATACCAAATGATGGGGGACTAATATGCATGCCATTTTTTTGTATGTTTTACATGTTGAGCTAGGTGATTAATTCCCGAATTTCAAATCAAAATTATTTGTACGGAATTTTGTATGAATTTTTTGAAGATCAGCATGCAAATTAGGACCTAGAAAAGTAGCAAAGAAGGACTGCCGGGGCTGAGAAGCCTCGGTTAGGGCAAGTTCTCCTAGAATAAAACTACTGGAGGTAGAGGGGTGTACCTGACAACATCTGTGAAGATCGTAGTGAAGGGGTCTCTCATTCCTCGATGGATACGGCCTGGAAAACCGAGCCAAAGACCCGCAGATACCCGGCTTTCTGCTCGGTGATCCGATTGAGGCTTGGCTGGAGTCGTTGGATTCGTAGGAACTCAGGGACCTGCAAACGACCTGTCAGGGGTTAGAAAATTTACAAAGGAACAAGAAATCAAAGAAAAAATAGCAAGGGAAGGCTTCTTTTGGAGTGGGCATCCAGGGATCTAGAGGGTTTGTTGGCAGCAGGAAGATGATTGCAACACTGGGAAGAAAAACTCTCGCAAACCCTTTTATGCACATAGTAGGGTATCACACAACTCAATAGAAGAACTCAAGGTTTTCATTCATCAAAGATTCTCCCTTCATACAAGAGGCTAGGGTCCCTTAAATAGACCCTTAACCTTGGGCTCCAAGTAAGGGCACATTAGTCTTTACATGAGAATCCTTTTCCCTCTCAAACCCTAGCTAGAAAATAAGAAAATATTAGGTAGAAAAATCCCTAAAAATTCTCTTGACTTGGTCAACACTCCAAGGATGCCTAGGGGGGCATGTTGGGCTTCTAGGAGCAGCAAGGGGCTGGCCCAAAGGGGCCCAGGTGCATGGGTTTGGGCCTCTGGAAGCTGGGGTGGCCTGGTAGCCAGGTAGCAGGAATATTCCCTGGTATCTTGCTTCTTAGGGGCTTGGGCTTGGCACCTAGGCTTGATTTCTTTAGGCTAGGATGTAGATGGACCTCTAAAATCATGGATGCCTTGGTATATGAATATATTTTGGCATCTGGAAGGGAATCTGGGCATCTGGACGGCATCTGCAAGAAATCAGGGTTTTCTGAATTTTCCTCCTGGGGTCTTCAAATCTTCAAGCTGGGTTGGACTTGGGATATACTTCCATGTCTTCAATCTAGTTGGACTTGGTCTTCACTTGTATGATATAGTCTTGAGTCTTCAGTATGCTTGGACAGGACTCAAAAAAATAAAATTAGCTCAACATGAGCTGACTAGCATTGGACTGAACTAGCTCAATATGAGCTGACTAGTACAGAACTGAAATAACAACTAAAAATACTCAAATAACAACTAAAATGGATTCAGATGAGTTAAGCCATTATTACAGATTGACTCATAAATTATTGATCAATTTACAGAGGGTTGAAAAAGCCTCTGTCTTATTCTGGTGCCTCAGGTGTCCCCACCACTTAGCCTCGGCGGTCCTTTTTCTATTACTTTTTTGGTTCTATTTTGTATGTTATTGTTTCTTACTTGCATAGAACTCTCTACTTAAATTCATGGTCTGATCTTCGGGACTTAGTTACATCACTTAACCTATAAAAATATAAAAAAATATTATGCATGCATTTTAGTTCCGCATCATGCTTGATGGTTCTTAATGGCAAAGAGGACCTCCTCTGTAGCTCTTAGTACCGGAGAAAACTACAAACACAAAGAAAGAATAAGGACTCATGTTAGAGATGTAGAGAGTACAAAGAAAGATAAGAAAAGAAAGAGGAGATGGCTTGTGATCAAGCCAAGTTGATGTAGATCCGAAGTTGTTGTAGTAGCTTGATTCCTGGCTTGTAGAAGAACTCTAGATATCAGCTTGAAGAACTTAGATGCTTGGGGGAAAAGGAGGTTGATGGTGGTCGGCTAGAAGAAGGTGGAAGATAACTAGGGCCTCACACCCCTCGATGTTTGAAAGCAAAGGCAAATAGAAAAACTCTCAAAGACTTTCATTCATCAAACTTCATTCATTCATTCACTCGTTCATTTTCAAAATACAAGAGGAGGGGCCTATTTAAGGACCTCCTACGACATACATGATAAGATGAACAAATATGGGAACAAGTGATCTTTGGGCAACAAGATGGGCATGATGTGGGGCTGTATCTGCTTTCTTCCTTCCTTTGGTCGGCCAGATATGGAGCTGCATGACGACTTCCTCCTTTGGTGAGATTTGGGGCCACATAATAAGGAGTGGAAAGAGGAGGTGCCAAGAATATTCCATAAATGTAATGGGCAGTTGTATGAAACTAGGAGGCGGGGATCTCTTCTCCTTCCTTTTCTGTTGGGTGCTAGATATCTTCCTTTTATGCTTGATGTATATGAAAATAAAGGGAGAGAAACAAGGGGCGCTATCTTGACTTTCTATTCTTGCATTGGGCGGCTCCATGAAACAAGGGAAGGGGGGACCACTCCAAGCCTATGGTGCGGACACCAAAGGCACCAGAATAAGGCAGAGGCTTCTCAACCCTCTGTGAATTGATCAATAATTTTTGAGTCCATCTGTAATAAGGGCTTAGCCCATCTGAGTCCTTTTTTTAGTTGTTGTTTGAGTCTTTTGAGTTCTTATTTCAGTTCTGTACTAGTCAGCTTATGTTGAGCTAGTTCAGTCCAATGCTAGTCAGCTCATGTTGAGCTTATTTTATTTTTTTGAGTCCTGTCCAAGCATACTGAAGACTCAAGACTATATCATACAAGTGAAGACCAAGTCCAACTAGATTGAAGACATGGAAGTATAGCACAAGTCCAACCCAGCTTGAAGATTTGAAGACCCCAGGAGGAAAATTCAGAAAACCCTGATTTCTTGCAGATGCCCTCCAGATGCCCAGATTCCCTTCCAGATGCCAAAGTATATTTATAGATAAGGTCATCCATGATTCTAGAGGTCCATCTGCATCCTAGCCCAAAGAAATCAAGCCCAGGTGCCAAGCCCAAGCCCCTAAGAAGCAAAATACCAGGGAATATTCCTGCTACCTGGCTACCAGGCCACCCCAGCTTCCAGAGGCCCAAACCCATGCACCCAAGCCCCTTTGGGCTGGCCTTTTGCTACTCCTAGAAGCCCAACACGCTCCCCTAGGCATCCTTGGAGTCTTGACCAAGTCAAGAAAATTTTTAGAGATTTTTCTACCTAATATTTCCTTATTTTCTAGCTAGGGTTTGAGAGGGAAAAGGATTCTTATGTAAAGACTTATGTACCCTTACTTGGAGCCCAAGGTTAAGGGTCTATTTAAGGGACCCTAGCCTCTTGTATGAAGGAGAATTTTTGATGAATAAAAACCTGGAGTTCTTCTATTGAGTGGTGTGATACCCTGCTGTGTGCATAAAGGGGTTTGTGAGAGTTCTTCTTCCCGGTGTTTGCAATCATCTTCCTGCTGCCAACAAACCCTCCATATCCCTGGATGCCCACTCCAAAAGAAGCCTTCCCTTGCTGTTTTTACTTTGTTTTCTTGTTCCTTTGTGAGCTTTCTAACCCCTGACAGGTCGTTTGCAGGTCCCCGAGTTCCTACGAATCCAACGACTCCAGCCAAGCCTCAATCGGATCACTGAGCAGAAAGCCGGGTATCCGCGGGTCTTTGGCTCGATTTTCCAGGCCGCATCCGTCGAGGAACGAGAGACCCCTTCGCTGCGATCTTCATAGACGTTGTCAGGTACACCCCTCTACCTCCAGTAGTTTTATTGCAGGAGAACTTGCCCTAACCGAGGCTTCTCAGCCCCGGCGGTCCTTCTTTGCTACTTTTCTAGGTCCTAATCTGCATGCTGATCTTCAAAAATTCATACAAAAATCCCTACAAATAATTTTGATCTGAAATTTGGGAATTAATAACCTAACTCAACATGTAAAATATACAAAAAAAATGGCATGCATATTAGTTCCCCATCATTTGGTATCAGAGCTTAGATTAGGGCTTGTTTTCTACAATTTTTCAGTCTGTATATACTCTGTTATTTTAATTATTTCTCTCTGTTAAAAACTCCAAAAATTTTGAAATTTATTTTCCTAGATTTACCATAATTCACAGTAATTTTAAAAATCTTTCCAGATTTTATTATGACCTGTGAATTTTCTGCAAACCAAAATAGGGCCTGCGAATTTTCGGCTCTTTTTTTTTTAGCAAGACAAGTTTGGAAGTTTTAGGGTTTTGTTTAGGAGTTTTTGCATATTTCTTAATTTTAGTATATTTCCAGTATATTAGGCCATGATTTGCAAGTTTTCTTCTATTTAAAAAAATACCAAAATAAAAAATACATATTTTCCAAAAATACCAAAAAAAATATCTAAACCCTAATTTGCATCCTCATCTGCCTGCCATCATTGCATAATTTACTTTTAAGGGCACTCTTGCTATATCAGATGGGGGGAGGATTTGATCACCTTTCCTTAGCCCAAAACCACATCCCTTGCATTCAGTCCCAAGCCTTAACCTAAAATTAGTTAGACTTAATTTGCCCTAGTGGGATAGGGACACCAACTGGTCGGGTCCGGGCTAGTGTTAGATCACTGTGTCAAGTTAACCTGTGTGTGCCTTGTGCTCAGTGTCTAGAACGGTGGTTTAGGGATTCAATCCCGAAGGGCTTGTGTGCTGGTCCGCCTACCTGGCCAATCTCTGATTGGTGTCTAGGATTGGCAATCAGGGACCTAACACTCCCCTTACACCTGCCTGGCTGAGTACAGGGTTACTATAGGCTAGTTTGCCACCCTGATTGAGCATCTAGTTTGGACTCTAGATCTAGTCAGCTATAGTCGGTCTGATCGAGTCTTGCATGAGCACTAGATTAGGAGTTTCATATCACCCACCTCCTTCACAAATGTCTGAATCCATGGAAAATTTACAATCTCAAATAAAAGCCCTAGCTGATCAAATGGCCCAGATGGCTACCTAGATAACTACCCAGATGACTACCCAGATGACCCAATTAACTCAGTATGGTATTCAAACCAATGATAGAATTGACCATCTTGCCAATAGGTTTGATCAGTTAAAAGTCCGGGTAGGGACCCCAAGAAAAACCCATTGGTCACAGTCTGAGCCAGATCCTGATTCTCCTCAACCTAGGAGGACCCCAAACCCTGATCTATACCATGAGGTCAAACGTAGGAGAGCCCCTTATCCTGACCCGTACTACAATCCTCAACCTAGGAGGAACCCAAACCCTGATCCATACCTTGAGGCTGAACCTAGGAGAGCCCATCGTCATGACCTAATCCCTAGGGTTAGTCCTAGAAGACCCAATCAGGATTTTATAGACCAGGAAGATAGATCCTATTTACCTTCTCCCTATAAGCCTAATATACCCACAACCTATAGATCTTATGACTCCAAATCCTATGAACCTAGAACCTATGAATCCATAACCTATGAACCTAGATCCTATGACTCTAGTCCCATGATCATAGATCCTATGCACCCACACCCTATGAGTCTAGTAGACCCAACACCCAATATTCTGACCCATATAGGGAGTCCAACCCTAGGAGAACCCAATATTCTGACCCATATAGGGAGTCCAACCCTAGGAGAACCCAGTATTCTGACCCATATAGGGAGTCCAACCCTATGAGGACCCAATATCCTGACCCATATAGAGAGCCCAACCTTAGAAGGACCCCATACCATGATCCATCCTTAGAACCTGAACATAGAGCTAACCCAAAATCCTATGACCCGAGATCCTATAATCCCATGACCCATAGATCTGCACCCTTGTCCTATGAGCCCAGAGAACCCATAACCCCTAAGTATCAGCCTAGTCATGCTTCCCCTAGTCAACTTGAACCCCATAGGATTAGTATCCCTAAATATGAACCCATAAGTGAGCCACTATCCCTTATACAACCTGAACCTACTAGGAGTAGTACCCATAATCAGAGACCAGAACCTAACCAACTTCCTGCTAGCCGACCTTCTCCAACCATTCTTGAGATTTACAAGGCTTACATTAACGCGAAAGTGTATGAAGCTGATGTGAGCCTAGTGGATGAGTATGAGGGAGAAGAGGTGACACCTTTAGATGACCTAGAATTAGCTGACCCAATAGATACCTAGGTAAAAGCCAACCTAGAGGTAGTTGACCTTGACCACATCCAACCTAAAGCTATAGTGGAAGAACAAATAGAGGAAGAGAACCTGGGTACTGCTACTAGAGCCTTACCTGAGGAAACCATAGAGGAGAGCCAAATTATAGAGTCTTGTCCTAAAATACAAGAACCTGAAGAATTTATTAAGGACCTGATCTCTTTGAATCTATACCTTCAAGATGAGCCTCCTCCTATAGTTCCCATTAAGGACCTCTTCCCTGAGATTAATAACCCATCCTTCCATTATACAAACCCCATAGATATACCGCAACCCCATAAGGTTAACCTCATTAGTATAGGATTAGTTCCTGACACCCCGTCTTTTATCCTACTTTATCCAACTAACCATGAACATTTTTCTCTACCTTACTAAACTAATTCTGAACCCACTTCCTATTTTCTGCCCTTTCCTGACACCTCCAGCATTTCTAGGATCATTAGATTGCATTTAGCTGAGATTAGCATACTGCATGCATTCATCACGCATGTTAGGTTTGCATCTTACTTCTGGCATACTCTTTGGAATTTGCTAGGAGTTCACTGTAAATTTTCATGTGCATGTCAAGCTAGGTTCAAACATAGAGAACCTATAATCTATTAGGTTTAGATCTAAAGAGTTCAATAAAATTTCCTTCGATAGGAATGCATAGTCGAGTCTGTTAGGTGTCAGTATGAGTCCATTGCATCATTTGTTAGGAGTCTGCATGTGCCTAGCATGTTCACCACCCGCACTAATCTTAAAACAACTGGTTAATTCTCGAAGAAGGGTCAAAGAATTTGATGTAGTGGATTCTATCTTGGTTAGGCTTAGGCCTAAAAGAAGCTTCATGCTCGCAGAGCCAGACCTTTTAAAGTGATAGAGAAGGATTGGGTCAAATGCCTAGGTGTTAGACTTGCCTTCGGATTTGGGCATTAGTTCTACCTTCAATATTACAGACCTGGTTGAGTATAGGGAACCGACAGCGATACCTAGTAAGGCCTTTGGACCTATTCCTTTTCATTGTGAGTGACCCTAACCCAAGTGTCCACTAACAAATTGGCCTGAGAGAGGAGAACGGATCGAGCGTATCCTGGATGATCAAGCCATCACGACCCGGGGCCGTGACTATCAATGCTTCCTGATCCAATGGCAAGGCCAGCCAGAGACGGACGATTCATAGATTTCTCGAGAGGACTTGCAATGCCTCAACCCAGACCGTCTCGAGAGATATGTGAGCCAGTCTGATCTTCACTCGACAGGGTCGAGTTCCTCCCATCCCGGGAGAATTGGTGCGGACACCAAAGGCACCAGAATAAGGCAGAGGCTTCTCAACCCTCTGTGAATTGATCAATAATTTTTAAGTCCATCTGTAATAAGGGCTTAGCCCATCTGAGTCCTTTTTTTAGTTGTTGTTTGAGTCTTTTGAGTTGTTATGTCAGTTCTGTACTAGTCATCTTATGTTGAGCTAGTTCAGTCCAATGCTAGTCAGCTCATGTTGAGCTTATTTTATTTTTTTGAGTCCTGTCCAAGCATACTGAAGACTCAAGACTATATCATACAAGTGAAGACCAAGTCCAACTAGATTGAAGACATGGAAGTATAGCACAAGTCCAACCCAGCTTGAAGATTTGAAGACCCCAGGAGGAAAATTCAGAAAACCCTGATTTCTTGCAGATGCCCTCCAGATGCCCAGATTCCCTTCCAGATGCCAAAGTATATTTATAGATAAGGTCATCCATGATTCCAGAGGTCCATCTGCATCCTAGCCTAAAGAAATCAAGCCCAGGTGCCAAGCCCAAGCCCCTAAGAAGCAAAATACCAGGGAATATTCCTGCTACCTGGCTACCAGGCCATCCCAGCTTCCAGAGGCCCAAACCCATGCACCCAAGCCCCTTTGGGCTGGCCTTTTGCTGCTCCTAGAAGCCCAACACGCCCCCCTAGGCATCCTTGGAGTCTTGACCAAGTCAAGAAAATTTTTAGGGATTTTTCTACCTAATATTTCCTTATTTTCTAGCTAGGGTTTGAGAGGGAAAAGGATTCTTATGTAAAGACTTATGTACCCTTACTTGGAGCCCAAGGTTAAGGGTCTATTTAAGGGACCCTAGCCTCTTGTATGAAGGAGAATTTTTGATGAATAAAAACCTTGAGTTCTTCTATTTAGTGGTGTGATACCCTGCTGTGTGCATAAAGGGGTTTGTGAGAGTTCTTCTTCCCGGTGTTTGCAATCATCTTCCTGCTGCCAACAAACCCTCCAGATCCCTGGACGCCCACTCCAAAAGAAGCCTTCCCTTGCTATTTTTACTTTGTTTTCTTGTTCCTTTGTGAGCTTTCTAACCCCTGACAGGTCGTTTGCAGGTCCCCGAGTTCCTACGAATCCAACGACTCCAGCCAAGCCTCAATCGGATCATCGAGCAGAAAGCCGGGTATCCACGGGTCTTTGGCTCGATTTTCCAGGCCGCATCCATCGAGGAACAAGAGTCCCCTTCGCTGCAATCTTCATAGACATTGTCAGGTACACCCCTCTACCTCCAGTAGTTTTATTGCAGGAGAACTTGCCCTAACCGAGGCTTCTCAGCCCCGGCGGTCCTTCTTTGCTACTTTTCTAGGTCCTAATCTGCATGCTGATCTTCAAAAATTCATACAAAAATCCCTACAAATAATTTTGATTTGAAATTCGGGAATTAATAGCCTAACTCAACATGTAAAATATACAAAAAAAATGGCATGCATATTAGTTCCCCATCAGCCTAGGTGCTATATAACTTCCTTGTTTGCTGGTGGGGTGGCAACTTCCTTCCATCTGGATTGCCAAGAGATAATGATGAAGAGTGCCGGCACCTATCACTTGCCAAATTTGCTGGATATTGTGGGCCATGACATGTGGAGGTGCAAGAATGAGTGGTCCTTCTTGAAGTCTTGACTTGGGTCTTCAATTGGTCTTCCTCTTGACAACTTGACTTGACATGACTCAACTTGACCAATTACATGGACTCATTAACTCAATTGGATTTTATTACAGGACTTCAATGGACTCAATTGACTAATTGGACTCAGTAATTGGACTCAACAACTTGACATGAACTTGATTACATAGACTCAGACAAATGAACATCACTCTAAGATTCAAATAGAACCCAAAAAAAATTTGGTCTGATCCTGATGTCCCCATCAAGGAGGAAGGGCCTCTGCACCTTGGGGCCCGGATGGAGCTCTTCCACCCATGAATTTTTTAAGGTAGCCTCTCCTGATCAGGTCTTTAATCTCCCTCTTCAGGTGGTGGTACTCCTCGGTGTCATGGCCGTGGTCCCAGTGGAATTGGCAATACTGGGACTTGTCATGGCCATCGGATGGCTTCAGTAGAGGAGGGTGACATAAATAATGCTCATCCTTAATCTCCATCAAGATTTTGAATCTTGGGACAAGGAGAGGGGTATACTTCTCCTCCCTAGTTGGGGTCTTCCCCGACTTAGGACCTGATCAAGGATTTAGAATGGTCTTTGGTTCATGGGTCCTATCCAACTCTTCTTGGACTTGCTTCTTCAGGGGCCTCCTATCGAACTCTCTCTTGGTACGATTAGCCTCCTTTGTGAGAATATACTCATGGACACGGAAGAGGAGCTCAGAGTTGGTCTTCAGGGGCTTCTTATTAAGGGAGTAGGTGAATCAAGATGTCCTGAGCCCTCTCTTCAATGCCAACATGGTGACAGGCTCATCTAAATTGTAAATTTCTAGAATGACAACTTTAAAATAGGACACGTAGTCTTGAAGGGGTTCATGATCTTGCTGTCAGATCAAAAAAAGCCTATTGGCCTCACGTGATACTTTTTGGCATGCATCAAAGTGTGCCACAAACTTCTTCTCCAACTGTTCAAAGGAGTTAATGCTCCTTGACTTAAGATGGGATACCAAACTTGAGCAGCCTTTCAGAGCATGGCTGGGAAGGCAATGCGAAGGAGGGTGTCGATGGCCCCTTGAACCAACATGAGAATCCAAGGGATTGGTGGTCCCATCGCAGGGGTCCACCTATGGCATGCAGAACTAGTTGGAAATCAATTTCTCTTGAATTTTATGGGAGAAAGGAGGGTGGGCATCATAGCCTGAGGGTTCACTCGAGGAGCCCTGCATGTAAGCAAACCGGTGGGCGAGCTCGGCCAGCTTGCACTTCTACTCCTTCAAGAGCTTCTCGGCCTACCACTGGATGGCCTCATCAGTTGATCCCTCCATCGAGATCATCGGGGGAGAGGGAGGCGAGGATCAGAAGAGCTCGTTCTTCTGCCCTTTACTATGTCGGTGCTCGTGTCGAGATATGGCACCATGGTCTGAGGCCAGGGAATGGCTTTCTCGGTCAACCGACCCATCCCAGCATCATTTTCCAGGCATCCTCAGGCTTCCTCATGGGTAGGATGCCACTTGTGGATGCGACGGCCCTGCCCGGAAGGATCTAAGGCTGGCATAGTGTCTGGTAGCCTGGGCCACTAGGGTTCCTGTTGCTGCTGGGTCACTAAGTACCGATTCTGATGGTGCAACTGGTGCACCACCACAGCCATTATCTGGACCTGCTAAGCGAGTATGGCAATCTGTAGATCTATTGGAGGTGGCGGTAGTGAAGCGAGGGGCTCTACCTCTAGACTGCATCGATCACTGCAATGGGACGGTTCCCCCATTTGATTGACCGAGGCCTCTCATGCTTGGGTCACCACCATAGGACCACCAGACTTCACAAATGCCTTCTAAGCGAAGTGGCCCATATCATGGATTGATCACCATGCAGTTTCATTGGATTGCTCCCCCTTCCTGGCATGCTAATCTGTTGCTGCCTAGGTTGTCGTGGCCTATAGCTCTGGTATGGCCTGGATGAGCTGTCCTCTCCAAGCATGTCAGACTCCTTCCCACCTCGCCTTCATGGTTGGTTGCTCTTGCAAAAGAAAAGAGAAGACCCATGCTGGGGATTCCAGTAGGGACACTCTGATGATAAAGTCAGTAGGATGACCAAGGAAAACAGATCCTCCATGATAGGGGCTCGCATTACCCCCACTTTAGCAAAGAAAATGAAATAAAAAGATAAAAATCAAAAATTAGAGCTTAGGGGAGTTCTCGCTATTCGGTTCCCTACCTTTTGCTCTCTTACCACCCTCTTGCTTTTCTGGAGGTCCCTCTTATGGTTATATAGAAATCATTCCTCCCCAGGTGTCTCTTGTGGGAGGAGCACAAACTTTTTCCCTCGAGTCCCCCTCCCTGCCAAGGGAAGGGAGGTCCTTCTATGCGGGGTGCGGTCAGCATGCTGCAAAACTTGTCTCCCCAATAGAGTGACCTATTACAGGTAGTGTGCTACAAGGGCATGTACTATGATTGAGCACTTCTACTTTTGGTGGGTACAAGTGATGTGGTACAGGGTCTGGAGCCCTGGTGGAGCACGTGCTTGCTAGAGGGTGCAGGCGGCATGCTCCGGGACCTAAAACTATGATGGATTATATGCTACATGCACTACAACAAATAATGCAATTAACAACCAAATAAGTCATCACAAAAAGCCAGTTTTTGGTTGCTAAAACCTTTTACCAATGAAAGAAGCTGGTCGCTAATTTGGTCATGAAAGCCCCGTCGGCAATTACCTTTAGCAACCAATTTTGAGTTTGGTTGGAAAATATTAATATAAGATGACCAAAATAGATTGGGTTGGGAAAAAAAAATTTTAACAACGAATTATTTGGTCGATAAATGACCAAATTTTCATTACAAAAAGTCGATATTCATTGAGAAATATCTAAAGCCTTTTGCACTTAATAACTAATTCACCACCAAAATAATTGGTTGCGAAAAAGTCTTAGCATTTCCAACCAATTATTTTGGTCGTTAAATATTTAGTGTAGCATGCACAACCAAATAGTTTGGTCGACATTAAACTATGATGATTATTATTAACCATTTATTTTAGTTCAAAAAAATTTTATGTAAACTTTTATCAACCAATTTTTTTTGTAGGAAAAAAAATTTATACTATTACCAACCATTTTCTTTGGTTGAAATATGTATGACATAAAAGTTGGAGGAAAACCTTTACCAACCAACTTTTGGGTTATAAAAAAATAAAGAGTATTAACAACCAACTTTTTGGTCGAGAAAATCTTTTTTTTCATCCATGCCTATTTGATACATTTGTATGTTCTTGATTTCACTTGTATTCAAAGATACTCATCATTGTTATAAACTCTTTATAACTAAAAATCTATAAAATCAATCAAATTTAACAAAATTTAGTGAAAGAGATCCAAATCTTTATAGTCTTGATTATATATTTGTCAATACATACAATAATCCAAAATGAACAAAATATTTGGCTATAATATCCAAATTATCATCATAAATAGTTGTTGATGTCAAAAATACAATCACTGCTCTTCAAAAGATCAAACATATTCAAAAATAAGTAACCAAACATTCCTAAAACATGAGCAGGATTGCACAAAATTTGCACTTCAATAGATTTTATACTCCAAAATTATCAACCAGCATGAATAAATATAAAAGATAAGTCTTTATTTGTAAATATTTTAAACTAGTCAAATATAAAAAAAGACAACATCAACAATAATAAATACAAAGTTTACATCCCATTGATACAAAGTTCACATCCCATTTGTTCTTGAATTTTCTCAATCTGACATGCACAAAATGAAAGAAAAGTTTCCCATATATATATAGAAATGAGAACTTGGAGAGGACATATGTATAGTGCAGAATGTAATTAATGAAGAAAAAAGTTACAGATAAGCCAAATACTATAAAAATTATTGGTAGAATTTAGCAACCAAAAACTTGGAGAGGACATATGTATCATTATGTTTGTGATAAGCCAAATACATTCAATATGTTCTGGAAGTGTTACCGTCTTTACACAGAGAGTGCCTACCGTAATGAAATGTCACCCACCATAATTCCTGAAATCCAAAGAATCAACCTTGGGGTGACAACTCTAACTATGAAGGCCATGGGGATTAATGACCTCTTGTCATTTGATTTTATGGACCCGCCATCACCTCAAGCACTTATATCTACTATGGAACAACTATATAGTCTTGGAGCATTGGATGAGGGGCTTCTAACCAAATTGGATAGAAAAATGGCTGAATTTCCACTGGAACCACCATTATCAAAGATGCTTCTGGCCAGTGTTGACCTAGGTTGCAGCGATGAGATTTTGACCATTATAGCAATGATTCAAACTGGGAATATCTTCTACAGGCCAAGGGAGAAGCAAGCTCAAGCGGATTAGAAAAGAGCCAAATTCTTTTAGCCAGAAGGTGACCACCTAACATTGCTTGCTGTATATGAGGGCTTAAAAGGCTAAAATTTTTCTGGGCCATGGTGCTTTGAGAACTTCGTGCAGTCACGTTCCCTTCAGAGGGCACAAGATGTCAGAAAGCAGCTTCTTACTATCATGGACATGTATAGTTTCTGCACTTTTACCTTTTGATTCATCCTATATTTTGCTTTTTGACTTTTACAGGTCAATTATTTATGGTCCAGATAGTTGGGATGTCGGTTATCATTCCTTGTTGCATGCACTATATATAAATTATCTCCATATTTCCATGTGCATATGCATCTTTGAGCTATAGTATTATCTATGTGGTGTATTGCATATGCTGCAACTGTTTTATGTTTCATATTCACTTGTGCTATATGTTAAGTTATTATAGGTATATTTGCTGCCTCTACTTTTCTATTTCATATTGTTCATGGTATCAATTATTTTTGTTGCATTTTTAGTGTGTGTTTTAGAGTATCATCAAGAAATAATAGAGTGCAATTAAGTGCTTCCTTGTTTCTTATATGTTTCAATTATGTTTCAATGGTCTTCACTTGATTCCAAGTCACCCTATGTATCGATTACCACTAATATGTGTCCCTATTTCTTGAAAAGTTATATCAATTAAATCAGTGGTCATTGGTTTTACATTTTGATCTTTGTTAATTTCATATATTGTCCTAAAATGTAGCCAGTTTAGGAACTTGAGACTTATGTAGACTGTGGTCATGCTATTATCACTTGAACTCTTAAAAGATTTGATTACTGATTTGTGGTCATGCTTCCAGAACATATGTGCAGAGTGTATCAGATTTATGGTCCTTACTGATTGAATTGAGATGACAGGTCTTTATATATATCAAAACATAATGATAAAAATTTATATCATAACTGTGCGTGTTGTATCAAAAACATAATGATCTTTGTAAAGATAACAATACCTTTTTTTTAATATATATCATAACTGTACATAAATCAAAAACATAATGATACAAATTTTGTAACCTCTTCAACTCTATATCATAATGATCCTCAAGAAAACCATCTTTTAAATATATTGTTTGGCTGATTAAGGTTATGGTAGTTACAATATATTATTCCTTCTATTGTAATGCTTGTGATACTTTATTTGTGATACCCAATATATTTTTCATAAGATGTAAAATCAATATAAAGTTAAAAGTATGTATAGAATCCAGCAAGGCACATGCTTCAGCTCTTTGTTTTGATCTCTAGTAATCTTGAGTAGACCAAGTATCCATTAACGCAGGTAGAAGTAACAACCAGGATACAAAAATGAAAAGCAGACACTTGAGATAATTTAGGCTACAACACTTACCCCAAAAGATTGAAGACATGTTGTTGAACGCCATTTCTAAATGCACCTTTTCTGCAAAAATAAGAATGTAACCATATCAAGTAAAACAAGATTAATATTTTACATATCATTAATTTATAAAATTAAAAGATGACAAATTACCATAATGGTCTAGTTACGGATTGACCCTGTGCAGCAAGTAACATCTCGATTAGACGTCCTTGCTGATCCAACCTGCCCCTAAGTTCATCTACATTTTCTTTTAACTTGTCATTCTCCAATCGAGATTCTTTTAATTGTTCTTCAAGTTGGTTTAACTTAAACTTTGATCTTGAGGCTTGTTGTGGCTTCGAACCATGCTCAAGTCCCTTAATGTATCCAAATCTTACTCCCAATACTTTGTCACAAATTTCATCCACAGTTATAGTGTTTCCTTCAATTTCAGACTCAGCCAATAACCTTTGCATTTCATTCTAAGACAAAAATTGTTATATGATTAAAATTTGAAATTTTGAAAATGTGTATAATGAATGAAACTAAACATGTTAACTTACATAACACTCCTCTGCATAAGAGTTTGCCCATACACCTACTAAATTACAGTAAGTGTGCTTGAACAAGGTAATTATGTCACACTCTTCCCCATTGAGCTCTTTTTGTGACTAATATTACACCAAAGTCAATAAATTTATTAAAAACCTAAATTGTGTTTAATAATATAATAGTTATAAAATAGTCTCTTACAATTTCATGTAGCACTGCTACAAATGCCATAGATCCTGTTTTATGCATCATCTTTGCCTTTGCTCGATTTGCAGCATTGATTGAACAAATTTCCTTGAGATAAAAAAAATACAAACAACTTTCAAATGTTAGTAACTATATTCATTAGCATATGGACTAATAAAAATAAAAAATCAGATTTTGTTACTAGGTTGAAGATTATAAACCTTCACACAAGGATTAGACCAATAATCACATAGCTCATGCCATTTTTGTTGAGATATATTGACAGGCTTATTTTGCCTTGCTTCTGCATCAGAGCTAAATTTCAAATAATGCTTTCGTAATGTTGACCTCACATCCTTGCCACGTGCTTGCATCCTTTGAAGCACACATTTCGCTACTTCCGGGTCCTCTCTCAAGTCCTGAATCTTCAATTTGCTCTATAAATTGTATAAACAAAAAAAAAAAGCACCATCGTTCTATGTGCATGCAGTAATCTTCAACTATAAGAAACATATAATGGGTAAAAGAATTGGCTCCTACATGGGCAACCTAAAAATACTTCAATGTCCTCATGTTCATAACAAGATTCTATAACTTTATATGAAAATTCATAAAAAATGTCTTACCTATAACCTATCAAATGCAGGATTTAAGTCATCTTCATTTAGATCCTTAAATCTTTTAGGCACACACATACATTGACGAGAAACAAAACCCAATTCACTAGATAATTTTGCTGATTGCACTCGATCAACTGGTCTCCCTTGATCTACATTAATTACTACTGTCAGATTATTACCTAGTATTTTTTTCATCTTACTCAAACCAATACTGCATGTAGGACCACAACCCTTCCTCGTTGATGCAGAACCTGTAAACATTTGAGAATATAAATAATTTTTTTTTTAGAAATCAAAGGACTTAATTCAAAAATAACTATATCACCTTATGCAGAATTAGATATATTAAGTGGCACACATGGCTCATTTATAGCTATAAAACTGGGCTGACTAGGTGGTACTATAAACTGAATGGGGGGTGAGTTAGAAGCATTTTGTTGAGACAAAAATGTAGATGGCTCTACTATTGGGGTAGGTGCGGTGGAATAAACATTTTTGGAATTGGCCCTTGTATGGCGTTTCAATCCTGAAACCATTCTCAAGTAACACTACAAATAAATAGTCAAACAAGTTAGTACAAATAATGAACACAAGCAAATATAAAAAAAATAGTGATGAAAATAAAGATAGTGTATAATCATTTATTACATGAAAATGAAGATATTAACTATGTATCTTCATCAATGTCACTATCATGATCATCATAAGTAGTTATGTCTGCATCATCATAATATTCTATCAATGTTTCATCTTCTAAATCATCATCTATGAGAAACTCATTGACCACTTCATGCACTCCATCTATTGTGTGTAATTAGCTTCAATAATATTTGGATCGACATCATGTCAAACCAAAGGTTCAACATCTAAATTTTCAACAATTGAATCACTTACATTCAGCTCATTATCTTTATACTGAAAGAGTACGGTGCAGGTGGTTTGACATGATCCTACACTAGGCATACAAACAACTACAGGAGCAGAATGGATTTTAAAAATATTTTTAAAAATCTGCGCAGCAGAAATCTGCTCCGCCCAGAAACTAATCTAATTCTAGTTGCAAATAGGCATGTAGGATGATATAAAATATTTACAAAATATTTGAATTAAAAAATCTATTCATGCATGATTAAAAAATAATTTTTTCATACCTTATTCCGATTGGAATAACTTTGGGATAAAGCTGGAATAGGCTGAATACCTGGAATAAATCTATTCCAGCCTTCTTCCTACTTGGGCTGAGAAGAGCTCTGTTTTTAGCTTTAAAAATGGTGTCGGAACACTGCCTTCCGGACCTCCGTTTGCTCCCAAATTTTAGCAGCAGCAACTTGGACAAGTGGTCTTCGATCTCCAATTGAAAGTTACAAGAAAATGTTAGCAAAACAAATATAAAAATTCACCAAAGTCTGCTGCCAGATTTTCTGCAACAGAACTGGGCAGCAGGCTTTGGCCTTCGATTTGGAGCAGCTGGAGCGATCCCGGCTCTCGTGGCTTGCTCATAGGAGTAGAAGGGTACTCCCTCTAGAGGGGAGATGCACCTGGGGCTCTCGGATCTCTCTCCACACGCGGTGCTAGCCGCTGGAAGAAGATTCGGCCACAGTGAACGACAGCAACTGGGCTTGCTGCAGTCCTAGGTTTGAGCACTCAATTAGACAAGGAAAAGGGCCTTGAAACTCTTCCTGACACACTCCAAATCCCAGCCTATAAGAGCAAACTCTAAGATCTCAACCAGGGGGTCTCTCAACCTCTCAAAGAAAGAACACCCAGGTGCAGTATCACAGTGTTCTCACGGCTGAAAACTCTATTTGAAACAGGGGACTGCTGGAGTTTTTATAGGACAGCAGGGAGAGGGAGATGGAGAGACGGGGAGGCCAAGAGGCAGCAGCTGCCAAACACCATTAAACCAGCAAATAAACCAGTGGGTGGGAGGAGAAGAAGAGACGTCGCCCACGGAGAAGAACTGCGGTCGATTGGCCTCCTCCAGCACATGAATACCGTGTAAAACGGCTAGGAGAAAAACACACCGGTTCAAAAGAAACCGGTCCAAAAAACATTAAACCAAATAGGTTCAAACCCATTGGTTCAATTAACCAACGGTGGTTCAATCCAATTGAACCGGTCCGAGCCCAATAAAATTGGTTCAATTGGTTCACAACCAATTGAAGGCCAAAACGAACTCCAAATCAGTTCAAAATTGATTCAGAAAAAACCTGGCACAGTGCTGGTCAGCCCGGAACAATTTTCGGTTGACACAGACAAGGGCAAGACGGGAAATAGATTGCTCAATAAATACTGTGACCATAAAACTGAGATAATTTCCAATCGTAATCGGTATCCGGATCAGAGAGTAATCCTCTGTGGCGTGTGACCTCATAGGTTCGAACCTAAATGGTAGCACTAGAACAATTCTAGTACCAGCACAGAAAACCAGCTAGAAATGGGTCCTGGCGTCCGGATAGGTCGAAGATGTGGGAGCAAACTCTCGAACCTCTGGCATATGGTTACCGTATAATTCATCCCTTTGACCTCTAATGCTCAGGATGACTGAGATTGGGCTGCCAACCCAGACTGAGTCAGTCGACTTCGTGTCTCAACCTCGCAAGCCCAGTGACTCTTCACTAGGGCTACCCCGGCCGAGGATTTGCTAAATTGAGATACTGCGAGACATTCAATCCAAACTGTTTGGACAGGTCAATTCCATCTTGGTCCATCACTGCTCCACAAGTACTTGCCTGTACCTAGAAACCTTCCATCACTGGATTAAAAATCTGGGTAGTCCAGCACCAAAGCACAGGGAGTTGCTTGTAAGCTACCATGATGACCTCAGGTCGAAGGGACACATATACCCATATCCAATCGTGAGTATCCCTTTGGCAGAAAGGGGCTGCATGGAGTCATGTTCAATGAGATATCACATATCCCACTTGTAGATCACATCAGTGTCACCACACTCATTTGGTCAAGAGGACAACCAAATGATATGAACTACAACAACCTATACTTGATATATTGACGTCCAGTATAATATATCCTTTGGTAGTGAACAAGGTTTAAGGACCACTCGATACATCCTCTCTGTATCGAAGTCAGTGTAGTCCTAAGGACTTCATCATATGGAAAGGGTTCATTTCAGAAAAATTTAGTATGTGATGAGCTACCAAAAATAATATTTTATTAATTCATAAAAAGAACACAATACTTAGCACAACCGCCTACAACCCAGGTGATTGGCTTTGGGACACAATTCCCAACAACTCCCACTTGTACTTAAGCTAATCAGAAAAATATCTAATACCCATTTCCCATTTACAATAGTCGAACTCTTTTATTCCAAGGGCTTTAGTGAAGGGGTCGACCTGATTTTCTTTTCCATCGATCTTCAGAAGATTGATCGTCTCGTTCCACGATTTCTCGTATGAGGTGGTAGCGCCGTAGTATGTGCTTGGTGCGGTGATGAGCTTTAGGCTTCTTAGCTTGAGCAATGGCTCCAGTGCTGTCATAATACACTAGAACAGGACCATCTAGGGAAGGTGCCACCCCTAGCTCTCCAAGGAACTTCCGCAACCACACAGCTACCTTTGTTGCATCTGATGCTGCAATGTATTCTGCTTCGCATACCGAGTCTGCAACAGTTGCCTGCTTGAAACTTTTCCAGCAGATCGCTCCTCCATTCAGGGTAAATACAAACCCTGACACACTCTTGCTATCATCTCTATCCGACTAGAAACTAGTGTCAGAGTACCCCACAAGTTTCAAGTCAGGTTCTGCATAAATCAGCCATTGATCTTTAGTATTTCTTAAATACTTAAGGATGGACTTAACCACCTTCCAATGCACCTCACCTGGGTCAGACTGGTATCTGCTCACTACTCCTAGTGAGTATGCCATGTCTGGTTTAGTACAAGTCAAAGCATACATGATAGAGACTACTGCAAAAGCATAAGGTACTCTACTCATGCGCTCTCTTTCCTCAGGAGTTGTCGCACAATCCTTCTTTGGAAGAGTAATTCCAGAACCTATCGGGAGATATCCTTTTTTGGAATTTTCCATGCTGAACCGTTTCAGCACGGTGTCAATGTACGTAGACTGGGACAGTCCCAAAAGCTTCTTAGATCTATCTCTATAGATCTTCATCCCTAGTATGTAAGAAGCTTCACCCAAGTCCTTCATGGAGAAATGAGATGATAACCAGACCTTTATTCCTTGTAATGCTGCGACATCATTCCCGATTAAGAGAATGTCGTCAACATACAGTACTAGGAATACAATCACAGAACCATTAACCCATTTATAGATGCACGGTTCTTCTCCGTTCCTAATGAAGCCATACGATTTGATACACCTATCAAACCGTAAGTTCCAAATTCGAGACGCTTGCTTGAGTCCATAGATGGACCCCTGCAACTTGCATACTTTTGATTCATCTATGGATGTAAACCCTTCAGGCTGTATCATATACACCTCCTCTTCTAGCTCCTCATTTAGGAAAGCAGTTCGGACATCCATCTGCCAGATCTCGTAATCAAAATATGCTACCAAAGCAAGCATGATCCGAATGGACTTGAGCATTGACACAGGAGAGAAAGTCTCGTCATAATCGATACCATATCGTTGACGATACCCCTTGGCAACCAGATAGGCTTTATAGGTCTCTACCTTCCCATCTGCGCCCCTTTTCCTCTTGAATATCCATTTACACCCGATGGGTTTTATTCCTTCAGGCGAATCAACCAATGTCCAAACATTGTTGATTTCCATGGACTCCATTTCGGGTCGCATGGCTCCAAGCCATGCCTCAGAGTCAGATCTCTGAAGTGCATCCATATAGGTGATCGGATCCTCATTGTTCTCATCGAGCTCAATGGGATCGCCGTCCCGGACCAAGAAACCGTAGTATCTATCCGGCTGACACGGTATTCTACCGGATCTCCTAATGGGTTCTGGGTGTGATTCAATCACAACCGGTTCTACGATGTCCTTAGAGTGTGCAGGTTCTTCTATTGGCTGAACTTCATCAAGTTCAATCTTAGAAGCTATAGTTCCTTCTCCAAGGAACTCCTTTTCCAAAAAGATAGCTCTAAGAGCAACGAACACCTTTTGTTCACTCTCCAAGTAGAAGAAATATCCTTTGGTTTCCTTAGGATAACCAATGAATAAACACCGATCAGACCTTGGACCAAGTTTGTCTGATTCTAAATGATTTAAGTAAGCCGGACAACCCTAGACCCGAAGGTGTGAGATTGAGGGTTTACGTCCAGTCCACATCTCATACGGAGTGGAGACAACAGACTTACTTGGAACATCATTTAATAAGTAACAGGCTGTCTGAAGCGCATATCCCCAAAAGGATAGCGACAGAGTTGCAAAACCCATCATGGATCGAACCATGTCCAACAAGGTTCGATTCCTCCTTTCGGACACACAATTCAACTGTGGTGTTCCTGGAGGAGTCCACTGAGAGAGAATTTCATTCTCCTCAAGATATGTCAAAAAAATACTAGATAAGTATTCACCACCTCGATCAGATCGAAGGGTTTTAATACTTTTTCCATTTTGCTTTTCTACTTCATTACGGTATCGTTTGAACATTTCAAACGACTCAGACTTATGTCTCATTAAGAAGACATAACCGAACCTTGAAAAGTCGTCTATAAAAGTAATGAAATATTTGTATCCTCCTCTGGCACTAACTGTCATCGATCCACATACATCAGTATGTATTAGACTTAGAAGTTCTGTAGCTCGTTCACCTTTTCCAGTAAAAGGTGACTTGGTCATTTTACCAAGTAAACAAGATTCACAAGTGGGTAGTGATTCAGAATCACTAACCTCGAGGAGTCCATCTCCTCGCATCTTGTTTATCCTATTTTGGTTAATAGGACCTAGCCTACAGTGCCAAAGATACAAATCGTTGACATTATCTAATCTTGGGCGTTTGCTAGAAGTATACATTACACTAACAGGCCTTGATAGTACATATATGCCATTATTTAATCTAGCTTTCATTATATCAGAGTTATACAAAATAACATTGCAAAAATCTCCTTTTATTGAAAGTTCAAAACCACAATTGGCCAAAAGGCCTATAGAGATTATGCTCATAATGAAACTAGGAAAATAGTGACAGTCGACTAGTTCGACAGTACAAGACTCAAAGACAAGATGCAAGACTCCGACCGCTGGTACTGGAACACGATTTCCATTCCCGATGCTCAGAAACTGTTCTCCATCTTCAAATCTTCTGCTAACTTGAAGTCCCTGTAACGAATTACAAACGTGAATTGGACTACCAGTATCCAATACCCAGTTAGCAGTATCAACAATTGAGTAATTACAAGGTTTTATCATATAAATACCTTGTTCAGCAGACTTCTGCTTCCTCGGCCTGTTCAGATCAAGGGACGCAATATAAAGAGGACAGTTTCTCTTCCAGTGTCCCTTCTTCTTGCAGTAGAAACATTCTACAAAAGACTGATCAGCCTTATACTTCCTGGTCTGACTAGGGCCAGGAGCATTCTGCACCTTCTTTCCTTTTTATTTATTTTCTTCTTCCCTTTCTTAAAGGGACGACGACCTCTACACCTCCCACTAAATTCACCACCCCCTTATTCAGTTGGTGGTCTTTCTCGAAAGTCTGCAGCAACCCCAAAAGATCATGGTAGTTGACTGCAGGCTTGTTCATTCTATAATGATCGAGAAAATCAAGATAGGAGGAGGGAAGAGAATTCATGATCGCATCCTTGCCGAGCTGCTCGTGCAAGGGGCATCGGAGTTTGCCCAACTTTTCAATCAGCTCGATCATGTACAATACATGATCAGTGACTGAACCACCATTCGATATCTTGGAGTTGTAGATGGCACAAGACACTTTGTACCGTTCTACATCATCCGGGGTGCCGAAGGATTCCTTCAACTTTTGAAGGATTTCATCAGGTTGGGCCTCCTCGAATTTACGACTGAACTCATCGTTCATCGCCGCTAACATAATGCATTGGACAGTAGTCCGATCAGAGACCCACTTTAGATAAGCATCTCTGACCGCACTCCGTGCATTAGCGGGAGGGATTTCAGGTACCGGATCCGTTATCACATAGAGGATCCGTTCATGCTCCAGAATGATTCTCAATCTTCGATACCAACTATCGAAGTTGTGACCCTTTAACTTCTCATTATCGAGAAGTGACCGGAGCGATAAATTGGAAGACATCTGAAAAGAAAATAAGACCAAATTAGTGTATGAATTAATAATTTAACCTAAAGACTTGGACTTTAGTCTAAAGGTTTCTCCCACTAATTTTTTAGATTGGTAGCCTCTAACTCCAATCCGTGAAAACACCTTTTCAAGTGGGTACTGAAATCCAATAGGCCACGCATGAGCCCGACTTTGGCCAACTCACCCATACGAGCCTAAAGGTAGGTTCGTAAACTAATTGTTTCCCTAAACAATTTTCAGTATTTCATTTTGCCCCAGAGAACACCCCAATCGGCCTTGGGGCCTCCTATTGCGAGTCTCTGGTTAGGTCCAGCCATTAAAATGACAAATCCAATGCTTCCAGCTAACTAAAGACCAAGCCCGACTTTGGCCGGCCCACCTGGTCCCGTTAAGGAGGTTGCACTGAACCATCATCGATTAGATAGAAATTCCAGTCGCCGGATGTACACCCGTTCTATGGAACTGCCGATGCACACCAAGCTAGTGGACACATTTCTAACCGACTTAATGGGAGGCTAAGACACTATCAACTCCTTGACTTAGTCTTTTTAAGGACCTAATAATTTTAGAGGATTTTTAGTTGTGACAGAAGAAAAGACAAGGACATGGATCATCCTCCCACTGAATCAATCAGATTTTAGGAGGGTTGAAATAAATCAACAAACGATCCATGGGCACCTATAGATCAGTCAGACCGATCAACCTGGGTGACATGGGTTAACTTGAGTCATTGAGCTTTTCCAATCAGTTCTGGTCGACTCGACTAGCCAGGTAGGTGAGATCATGGGTGAGTATCCACCATTAACCATCTTTCCTAGACACCAACCAAGTTGGCCAGGAAAAAGGTAGCCTCATACAACCATGTTCACAATGCCAAACCTACCTCGACACCAGTCGGTTTACCAGACTCGATCAGACTAGCCTAAAGACTCGGGCGTCCACTAAGCCACTAATTGGATCCATTTTAGATGAACGGATCAACTAATCTAACTATTAGATAATTCTGTAGAAGGGCCTTAAACAACTTTTGTTTAATCTTCTTGTAATCCGGTTCAACTAAACTTAGGTCTAACCCAGTTATGGACCCAACTAGTCAGCTAACCCAATTAACCCAAAATGGCTTTTGCAAATTTGATTAGATTGCATAAACCTAAAAAAAAAAAAAATTAATAAGCCAAACTCTTAATTAAAATAATTTTTAATTAAGTTTCTATGTAAAACAATTTTACATAACGAAAAAAAAACCATGCATCAAGATATTTTTCAAATAATTTATATTCATATAAAACATGCCTAAAACATGTATCACCAAATTAAAACAATTTTTAATTTTAATGTTCTTCAAGGATCCTTCTGAAGAGGCCAACACAGACGATCCGCATCGTGCCAAAGACACACGGTCATGGTGAAGGTCTCAAATAGGTTCCAAAAAGAAACATGGATACATATTAAGATTAAACTAATTTTAATCTATTAAACATGCACACTAGATTAGATTACACATGCAACCTTGCTCTGATACCACTGAAAGAGTACGGTGCAGGTGGTTTGACATGATCCTACACTAGGCATGCAAACAACTGCGGGAGCAGAATGGATTTTAAAAATATTTTTAAAAATCCACGGAGCGGAAATATGCTCCGCCCAGAAACTAATCTAATTCCAGTTGCAAATAGGCATGTCGGATGATATAAAATATTTGCAAAGTATTTGAATTAAAAAATCTATTCATGCATGATTAAAAAACAATTTTTTCATACCTTATTCTGGCTGGAATAACTCTGGGATAAAGCTAGAATAGGCTGGAATACCTGGAATAAATCTATTCCAGCCTTCTTCCTCCTTGGGCTGAGAAGAGCTCTGTTTTTGGCTTTAAAAATGGCATCGGAACACCGCCTTCTGGACCTCCGTTTGCTCCCAAATTTCAGCAGCGGTAACTTGGACAAGTGGTCTTCGATCTCCAATTGAAAGCTACAAGAAAATGTCAGCCAAAGAAATATAAAAATTCACCAAAATCTGCTGCCAGATTTTCTGCAGCAGAACTGGGCAGCAGGCTTTGGCCTTCGATTTGGAGCAGCTAGAGCGATCCCGGCTCGCGTGGCTTGCTCCTAGGAGTAGAAGGGCACTCCCTCTAGAGGGGAGACATGCCTGGGGCTCTCGGATCCCTCTCCACATGTGGTGCTAGCCACTAGAAGAAGATTCGGCCACAATGAATGGCAGCAACTGGGCTTGCTGCAGTCCTGGGTTTGAGCACTCAATTGGACAAGGAAAAGGGCCTTGAAACTCTTCCTCACACACTCCAAATCCCAGCCTATAAGAGCAAACTCTAAGCTCTCAACCAGGGGGTCTCTCAACCTCTCAAAGAAAGAACACCCAGGTGCAGTATCACAGTGCTCTCACGGCTGAAAAATCTATTTGAAACAGGGGACTGCTGGAGTCGTTATAGGACAGCAGGGAGAGGGAGGTGGAGAGACGGGGAGGCCAAGAGGCAGCAGCTGCCAAACACCATTAAACCAGCAAATAAACCAGCGGGTGGGAGGAGAAGAAGAGACGTCGCCCACGGAGAAGAACTGCGGTCGATTGGCCTCCTCCAATGCATGAATACCATGTAAAACGGCTGGGAGAAAAACACACCGGTTCAAAAGAAACCGATCCAAAAAACTTTAAACCAAATAGGTTCAAACCCATTGGTTCAATTAACCAATGGTGGTTCAATCCAATTGAACCGGTCCGAGCCCAATAAAATTTGTTCAATTGGTTCACAACCAATTGGAGGCCAAAACGAACTCCGAATCAGTTCAAAACTGATTCAGAAAAAACCTGGCGCAGTGCTGGTCAGCCCAGAACAATTTTCGGTTGACACAGACAAGGGCAAGACTGAAAAAAGAGTGCTCAATAAATACTGTGACCATAAAACCAAGACGATTCCCAATCGTAATCGGTATCCGGATCAGAGAGTAATCCTCTGTGGCGTGTGACCTTATAGGTTCGAACCTAAATGGTAGCACTAGAACAATTCTAGTACCAGCACAGGAAACCATCTAGCAATAGGTTCTGGCGTCCGGATAGGTCGAAGATGCGGGAGAAAACTATCAAACCTCTGGAATATGGTTACCGTATAATTCATCCCTTTGACCGCTAATACTCAGGATGACTGAGATTGGGCTGCCAACCCAGACTGAGTCAGTCAACTACATGTCTCAACCTTGCAAGCCCAGTGACTCTTCACTAGGGCTACCCCGGTCGAGGATTTGCTAAATTGAGATACTGCGAGACATTCAATCCAAACTGTTTGGACAGGTCAATTCCATCTTGGTCCATCACTGCTCCATAAGTACTTGCCTGTACCCAGAAACCTTCCGTCACCGGATTAAAAATCCGGGTAGTCCAGCACCAAAGCACAGGGAGTTGCTTGCAAGCTACCGTGATGACCTCAGGTCGGAGGGACACATATACCCATATCCAATCGTGAGTATCCCTTTGGCAGAAAGGGGCTGCACGGAGTCACGTTCAATGAGATATCACATATCCCACTTGTAGATCACATCAGTGTCACCACACTCATTTGGTCTAGAGGACAACCAAATGATGTGAACTACAACAACCTATACTTGATATATTGCCGTCCAGTACAATATATCCTTTGGTTGTGAACAAGGTTTAAGGACCACTCGATACATCCTCTCTGTATCGATGTCAGTGTAGTCCTAAGGACTTCATCACATGGAAAGAGTTCATTTCAGGGAAATTTAGTATGTGATGAGCTGCCAAAAATAATATTTTATTAATTCATAAAAATAATACAATACTTAGCACAACCGCCTACAACCCAGGCGATTGGCTTTGAGACACAATTCCCAACAACTCCCACTTGTACTAAAGCCAATCAGAAGAGTATCTAATACCCATTTCCTATTTATAAAGTCAAACTCTTTTATTCCGAGGGCTTTAGTGAAGGGGTCGGCCAGATTTTCTTTTCCATCGATCTTCAAAAGATTGATGTCGCCTCGTTCCATGATTTCTCGTACGAGGTGGTAGCGCTGCAGTATGTGCTTGGTGCGGTGATGAGCTTTAGGCTTCTTAGCTTGAGCAATGGCTCTAGTTCTGTCACAATACACTGGAACAGGACCATCTAGGGAAGGTGCCACCCCTAGCTCTCCAAGAAACTTCCGCAACCACACAGCTTCCTTTGCTGCATCTGATGCTGCAATGTATTCTGCTTCGCATACCGAGTCTGCAACAGTTGCCTGCTTTGAACTTTTCTAGCAGATCGCTCCTCCATTCAGGGTAAATACAAATCCTGACACACTCTTGCTATCATCTCTATCCGACTGGAAACTAGAGTCAGAGTACCCCACAAGTTTCAAGTCAGGTTCTCCATAAATCAGCCATTGATCTTTAGTATTTCTTAAATACTTAAGGATGGACTTAACCACCTTCCAATGCGCATCACCTGGGTCAGACTGGTATATGCTCACTACTCCTAGTGAGTATGCCATGTCTGGTCTAGTACAAGTCATAGCATACATGATAGAGCCTACTGCAGAAGCATAAGGTACTCTACTCATGCGCTCTCTTTCCTCAGGAGTTGTCGCACAATCCTTCTTGGAAAGAGTAATTCCAGGACCTATTGGGAGATAGCCTTTCTTGGAATTTTTCATGCTGAACCGTTTCAGCACGGTGTCAATGTACGTAGACTGGGACAGTCCCAAAAGCTTCTTAGATCTATCTCTATAGATCTTCATCCCTAGTATGTAAGAAGCTTCACCCAAGTCCTTCATGGAGAACTGAGATGATAACCAGACCTTTATTCCTTGTAATGCTGCGACATCATTCCCGATTAAGAGAATGTCATCAACATACAGTACTAGGAATACAATCACAGAACCATTAACCCATTTATAGATACACGGTTCTTCTCCGTTCCTAACGAAGCCATACATTTGATACACCTATCAAACCGTAAGTTCCAACTTCGAGATGCTTGCTTGAGTCCATAGATGGACCTCTGCAACTTGCATACTTTTGATTTATCTGTGGATGTAAACCCTTCAGGCTGTATCATATACACCTCCTCTTCCAGCTCCTCATTTAGGAAAGCAGTTCGGACATCCATCTGCCAGATCTCGTAATCAAAATATGCTGCCAAAGCAAGCATGATCCAAATGGACTTGAGCATTGCCACAGGGGGGAAAGTCTCGTCATAATCGATACCATATCGTTGACGATACGCCTTGGCAACCAGACGGGCTTTATAGGTCTCTACCTTCCCATCTGCGTCCCTTTTCCTCTTGAGGATCCATTTACACCCGATGGATTTTATTCCTTCAGGCGGATCAACCAATGTCCAAACATTGTTGATTTCCATGGACTCCATTTCGGATCGCATGGCTCTAAGCCATGCCTCAGAGTCAGATCTCTGAAGTGCATCCATATAGGTGATCAGATCCTCATTGTTCTCATCGAGCTCAATGGGATCGCCATCCCGGACCAAGAAACCGTAGTATCTATCCGGCTGACACGGTATTCTACCAGATCTCCTAATGGGTTCTGGGTGTGATTCAATCACAACCGGTTCTACGATGTCCTTAGAGTGTGCAGGTTCTTCTATTGGCTGAACTTCATCAAGTTCAATCTTAGAAGCTATAATTCCTTCTCCAAGGAACTCCTTTTCCAAAAAGATAGCTCTAAGAGCAATGAACACCTTTTGTTCATTCTCCAAGTAGAAGAAATATCCTTTGGTTTCCTTAGGATAACCAATGAATAAATACCGATCAGACCTTGGACCAAGTTTGTCTAAGTCTAAACGCTTTAAGTAAGCCGGACAACCCCATACCCGAAGGTGTGAGATTGAGGGTTTATGTCTAGTCCACATCTCATACGGAGTGGAGACAACAGACTTACTTGGAACATCATTTAATAAGTAACAGGCTGTCTGAAGCGCATATCCCCAAAAGGATAGTGGCAGAGTTGCAAAACTCATCATGGATCGAATCATGTCCAACAAGGTTCGATTCCTCCTTTCGGACACACCATTCAACTGTGGTGTTCCTGGAGGAGTCCACTGAGAGAGAATTTCATTCTCCTCAAGATATGTCAAAAAAATACTAGATAAGTATTCACCACCTCGATCAGATCAAAGGGTTTTAATACTTTTTCTAGTTTGCTTTTCTACTTCATTACGGTATCGTTTGAACATTTCAAACGACTCAGACTTATGTCTCATTAAGAAGACATAACCGAACCTTGAAAAGTCGTCTATAAAAGTAATGAAATATTTGTATCCTCCTCTGGCACTAACTGTCATCGGTCCACATACATCAGTATGTATTAGACTTAGAAGTTCTGCAGCTCGTTCACCTTTTCCAGTAAAAGGTGACTTGGTCATTTTACCAAGTAAACAGGATTCACAAGTGGGTAGTGATTCAGAATCACTGACCTCGAGGAGTCCATCTCCTCGCATCTTGTTTATCCTATTTTGGTTAATATGACCTACCCTACAGTGCCAAAGATACAAATCGTTGATATTATCTAATCTTGGGCGTTAGCTAGAAGTATACATTACACTAATAGGCCTTGATAGTACATATATGCCATTATTTAATCTAGCTTTCATTATATCAGAGTTATACAAAATAACATTGCAAAAATTTCCTTTTATTGAAAGTTCAAAACCACAATTGGCCAAAAGGCCTACAGAGATTATGCTCATAATGAAACTCGGATAATAGTGACAGTCGACTAGTTCGACAGTACAAAACTCAAAGACAAGATGCAAGACTCTGACCGCTAGTACTGTAACACGATTTCCATTCCTGACACTCAGAAACTGTTCTCCATCTTTAAATCTTCTGCTAACTTGAAGTCCCTGTAATGAATTACAAACGTGAATTGAACTACCAGTATCCAATACCCAGTTAGCAGTATCAACAATTGAGTAATTACAAGGTTTTATCATATAAATACCTTCTTCAGCAGACTTCTGCTTCCTCTGCCTGTTCAGATCAATGGACGCAATATAAAGAGGATAGTTCCTCTTCCGGTGTCCCTTCTTCTTGCAGTAGAAACATTCTGTAGAAGACTGATCAGCCTTATACTTCCTGGTCTGACTAGGGCCAGGAGCATTCTGCAAATTCTTTCCTTTTTTTTTTATTTTCTTCTTCCCTTTCTTAAAGGGACGACGACCTCTACTACCTCCCACTAAATTCACCACCCCCTTATTCAGTTGGTGGTCTTTCTCGAAAGTCTGCAGCAACCCCAAAAGACCATGGTAGTTGACTGCAGGCTTGTTCATTCTATAATGATCGAGAAAATCAAGATAGGAGGAGGGAAGAGAATTCATGATCGCATCCTTGCCGAGCTGCTCGTGCAAGGGGCATCCGAGTTTGCCCAACTTTTCAATCAGCTCGATCATGTACAATACATGATCAGTGACTGAACCACCATTCGACATCTTGGAGTTGTAGATGACACAAGACACTTTGAACCGTTCTACATCATCCGGGGTGCCGAAGGATTCCTTCAACTTTTGAAGGATTTCATCAGGTTGGGCCTCCTCGAATTTACGACTGAACTCATCGTTCATCGCCGCTAACATAATGCATTGGACAGTAGTCCGATCAGAGACCCACTTCAGATAAGCGTCTCTGACCGCACTCCATGCATTAGCGGGAGGGATTTCAAGTACCGGATCCGTTATCACATAGAGGATCCGTTCATGCTCCAGAACGATTCTCAATCTTCGATACCAACTATCGAAGTTGTGACCCTTTAACTTCTTGTTATTGAGAAGTGACCGGAGTGATAAATTGGAAGACATCTGAAAAGAAAATAAGACCAAATTAGTGTATGAATTAATAATTTAACCGAAAGACTTGGACTTTAGTCTAAATGTTTCTCCCACTAATTTTCAGATTGGTAGCCTCTAACTCCAATCCGTGAAAACACCTTTTCAAGTGGGTACTGAAATCCAATAGGCCACGCATGAGCCCGACTTTGGCCAGCTCAGCCATACGAGCCTAAAGGTAGGTTCGTAAACTAATTGTTTCCCTAAACAATTTTCAGCATTTCATTTTGCCCCAGAGAACACCCCAATCGGCCTTGGGGCCTCTTATTGCGGGTCTCTGGTTAGGTCCAGCCATTAAAATGACAAATCCAATGCTTCCAACTAACTAAAGACCAAGCCCAACTTTGGCCGGCCCACCTGGTCCCATTAAGGAGGTTGCACTGAACCATCATCGATCAGATAGAAATTCCAGTCGCCGGATGTACACCCGTTCTATGGAACTGCCGATGCACACCAAGCTAGTGGACACATTTCTAACCGACTTAATGGGAGGCTAAGACACTGTCAACTCCTTGACTTAGTCTTTTTAAGGACCTAATAATTTTAGAGGATTTTTAGTTGTGATAGAAGAAAAGACAAGGACATGGATCATCTCCCACTGAATCAATCAGATTTCAAGAGGGTTGAAATAAATCAACAAACGATCCATGGGTACCTATAGATCTGTCAGACCGATCAACCTGGGTGACATGGGTTAACTCGAGTCATTGAGCTTTTCCAATCAGTTCTGGTCGACTCGACTAGCCAGGTAGGTGAGATCATGGGTGAGTATCCACCATTAACCATCTTTCCTAGACACCAACCAAGTTGGCCAGGAAAGAGGTAGCCTCATACAACCATGTTCACAATGCCAAACCTACCTCGACACCAGTCGATTTACCAGACTCGATCTGACTAGCCTAAAGACTCGGGCATCCACTGAGCCACTAATTGGATCCATTTTAGATGAACGGATCAACTAATCTAACTATTAGATAGTTCTAAAGAAGAGCCTTAAACAACTTTTGTTTAATCTTCTTGTAATCCGGTTCAACTAAACTTAGGTCTAACCTAGTTATGGACCCAACTAATCAGCTAACCCAATTAACCAAAAATGGCTTATGCAAATTTGATTAGATTGCATAAACCTAAAAAAAAAAAAAATTAATAAGCCAAACTCTTAATTAAAATAATTTTTAATTAAGTTTCTATGTAAAACAATTTTACATAACTAAAAAAAAACCATGCATCAAGATATTTTTCAAATAATTTATATTCATATAAAACATGCCTAAAACATATTTCACCAAATTAAAATAATTTTTAATTTTAATATTCTTTAAGGATCCTTCTGAAGAGGCCAACACAGACGATCCGCATAGTGTCAAAGACACACGGTCATGGTGAAGGTCTCAAATAGGTTCCAAAAAGAAACATGGATACATATTAAGATTAAACTAATTTTAATCTATTAAACATGCATACTAGATTAGATTTCACATGCAACCTTGCTCTGATACCACTGAATGAGTACGGTGCAGATGGTTTGACATGATCCTACACTAGGCATGCAAACAACTGCAGGAGCAGAATGGATTTTAAAAATATTTTAAAAATCCACGCAGTGAAAATCTGCTCCGCCCAGAAACTAATCTAATTCTAGTTGCAAATAGGCATGTCGGATGATATAAAATATTTGCAAAATATTTGAATTAAAAAATCTATTCATGCATGATTAAAAATAATTTTTTCATACCTTATTCTGGCTGGAATAACTCTGGGATAAAGCTAGAATAGGCTGAAATACTTGGAATAAGTCTATTCCAGCCTTCTTCCTCCTTGGGCTGAGAAGAGCTCTGTTTTTGGCTTTAAAAACGGCATCGGAACACCGCCTTCTGGACCTCTGTTTGCTCCCAAATTTCAGCAGCGGTAACTTGGACAAGTGGTCTTCGATCTTCAATTGAAAGCTGCAAGAAAATGTCAGCCAAGGAAATATAAAATTCACCAAAGTCTGCTGCCAGATTTTCTGCAACAGAACTGGGCAGCAGGCTTTGGCCTTTGATTTGGAGCAGCTGGAGCGATCCCGGCTCGCGTGGCTTGCTCCTAGGAGTAGAAGGGTACTCCCTCTAGAGGGGAGATGCGCCTGGGGCTCTCGGATCCCTCTCCACACACGGTGCTAGCCGCTGGAAGAAGATTCAGCCACAGTGAACGGCAGCAACTGGGCTTGCTGCAGTCCTGGGTTTGAGCACTCAATTGGACAAGGAAAAGGGCCTTGAAACTCTTCCTCACACACTCCAAATCCTAGCCTATAAGAGCAAACTCTAAGCTCTCAACCAGGGGGTCTCTCAACCTCTCAAAGAAAGAACCCCGTTCATCCTCGTCTTCGGAGCCGAAGCGGTCATCCCGATCGAGCTCAGCCTACCCATGCTTCATGTGGAGCAATATGACGAGACAGAGAACCCTGCCAGAATGATGCTCAACCTTGACCTTCTTGAGGAGACGAGTGACAAGGCCCGAGTTCGGATGGCGGCGTATAGGCAGCGTGTGGCCAGGTATTACAACTCCCGAGTGAGACCGAAGTTTTTTCGTCCCGGAGATCTGGTTCTCCGGCGCGCTGAAGCTTCTCAGCCACGGGAATGCGGCAAGCTCTCACCCAACTGGGAGGGCACGTACCAGGTAGCAGAAGCCCTCCCCCACGGCGCCTACTACCTGGAGGAGTTGGGAGGGGCCAGGTTCTCCCGGACGTGGAACGCCTCGAACCTAAGAGTGTATTATCAGTAATGTAAGGTTCCTCACTCCTGCAATAAAGTTTCCTTGCTTCAAACGCTCTTTTCTCACTTTGTAGGGAAACCGGCGCATGGCCCTGAGTTCGGCACGCCTGATCGTGGCCGACGGTCGAAGAAAGCGGGAAGTCATGGGTTTCAGCCTGGAAGGCAGGGCAGAACCCAGTTCGCCCATGCGAGCAGGAGAACAGCTCGGCAAGCTGCGCAAGGCTTGAGAAAGCCTGCGGCCCTGGGGTTCAGTCCGGAAGTCCTGGGTTTCGGCCTGGAAGGCGGGGCAGAACCCTGTTCGCCCACGCGAGCACGGAGAACAGCTCGGCAAGCCACGCAAGGCTTGAGAAAGCCTGCGGCCCCGGGGTTCAGTCTGGAAGTCCTGGGTTTCAGCCTGGAAGGTGGGGCGGAACCCAGTTCGCCCACGCGAGCACAGAGAACAGCTCGGCAAGCCGCGCAAGGCTTGAGAAAGCTTGCGGCCCCGGGGATCAGTCTGGAAGTCCTGGGTTTCGGCCTGGAAGGCGGGGCAGAACCCAGTTCGTCCATGCGAGCACGGAGAACAGCTCGGCAAGCCACGCAAGGCTTGAGAAAGCCTGCGGCCCCGGGGTTCAGTCCGGAAGTCCTGGGTTTCGGCCTGGAATGCGGGGCAGAACCCAGTTCACCCATGCAAGCACGGAGAACAGCCCGGCAAGCCGTGCAAGGCTTGAGAAAGCCTGCGGCCCCGGGGTTCAGTCCGGAAGTCCCGGGCTTCGGCCTGGAAGGCGGGGTAGAAACCACTTCACCCACGCGAGCATGAAGGCAATCCCAAAGATGGACCAGCTCAAGATCTACTCTGACGCCACGCGGTCCGGAATGTCCCAACCTTCGATCTGAGCGATGGACGGGACCAGGTCCACACTCGTTCCGGCACTCCACATCAACATCTCAAGAAGGAAAAAGAGGAGATGGGAGAGTGGGAAAGAAAGTGAATTCAAGACTTAGACAAATGGTGTTTTCATTAATCCAAGAAGAAGAAGTACAAGCTGGGAATCCCGACAGGCCGGGAGTCCCCAAAAAAAAAAAAAAGAAGAGAAGTACATCAGCGACAACAAAGAAAAATGAGAAGATGGGTGGCTCAGTTCGGCGCAGGGTCGGAGCCCTCAGCCTGGGTCGCGCGCTCCGCATCCTCGCCTTCAGCGGCTGCCGGCTCAAGTGGCTGCTCCGGAGCCACGGCCTCGTCGGTCGCCGGGGCCGCAGGTGTGGCGTTGGCCGCACCGGAGGCTCTGCTCTCGGGTCCTTGCCTCCTACCTCCGAGCACCACCCCACTGAGGTCGAGCTCGGGGTAGAAGGCCCCTACCTTCTCCCGGCACATCCGGAACCCCTTCAGGAAGGAGTCCACAGTGGCCTCCCGGACCTCCGACGTGTACTCGTCGGAAGCCCAGAACTTCGGGACGGCTTCCTGTGCCTCCCGCTTCGCATCCTCCAAGAGCCCGTTGACGTACGCGCTTCGCTCCTTCGCCGCGTTCGCATCCCGCCTGGCCTCCCTGGCACTCCAACCACTGGGAGTGGGCCTGAAGGCGAGCCTTCTCAACCGCGTCCTCCTCCGCGCGATGCTGGTGGGAGATCCTCTCCTCCGACAGAGAAGACTCCAGCTCCTTGTTCTGACCCTCGGTGCGTGCCAGGTCTGTCTGGAGGGCCTGGTTGTTTGCTCGCAGCTCGACCCCCTTCTCCATGAGGTCCTTGACGTCGGCCGCGAGCTTGTCGAGCTTCTTCTCCTTCTCGGCATCCCTCTTTGCATTCCCTATGAGGAAGTTCCTTAGTAGGAGAACGTCGTTCCCAATCTGCACAGTGGAGCAATCGGGTTAGAAGAAAGACCACCCGAGGTCACGGAGGACAGAAGAATATGAGTTCGAGCTTACCGTAAAGAGCTACGGGAGGATCCCGAGCAGAGCATCAGCGTTGTCCCGGCCGCCTCAAGATCGGCGGTCCCGGGCTGTGGAGGCGTACTCCATCACTTTCTCCGTGAGCCCTTTATCATGGTTGACTGAACACCGGTGGGTGATCACCGGTGGCGGAGCCGTCAGGTCAGCTCCGGCGGCGACTGTCCCTCCAGCAGGAATCGCAGCTGACGAGGTGGCAGATGATGCAGGCTGCGCCGTCGGAGCCGCGGCGATGATAGGGCCGGTGCTGGACGGAGCTGCAGGTGGTGGAGCCCCCTCGACAGCAGCACCGCCGGGTCTGGTAGCTGAAGAATCGATGGCCCCATCCCGAGGCAGCCTAGGCGGGGGAGCAGCGGCCGCTGGGCTGGGTACGGTCGCCAGCGCAGCCTCCTAGCTCGCCTCGATGCGAGCCCTCTTCGCCGCAGGCTCATCTACCTCGGTGACGTCTCTCTGGGCCGCGCCCTCCAGGAGGCTCTCCAGCGAGAACTTCATGCCTGCAACGCAAAAGAGAAGAAGGTCAGCCAGCTCGGTCATAAAGGAGAAAGAATGCAAGAGTCAAGGGAGGACCGAATCTCACCCAACTCGCTGATGGGACTGATCCCGGCCTCAAAAAGATTCTGCTCCGAGAGCAGAACCTCGAGCGCCAGGACAACGTCGCTCAGGAGCAGGGAGTAGGCCTCCTGGTCCGCCGACTCAACCTGGGAGTTCCGGTTCGGAGACCGGTCCGGTTCACTCCAGGCCCAGTCGACATCTTCGACCGAGGCAAAGAAGAACCGGTTCTTCCAGCCCTTGATAGAAGAAGGGAGGTCGAACCGGAGGCACCTGGGCCGGGGCGAGATGTACCACCAGCCGTCGTCAGTCGAGTACCTCTTCAGGGTAAACAGGGTCCTGAAGAGGGAGAAACGGGCAACAAACCCGTGGAAATGGCAAAAAACTATGAAAGAAAAGATGACCCGGATGGCATTGGGAGCCAACTGGGCCGGAACAAGACGGAAATGGCTAAGGAAAGAAAGGAAGAAGGGGTACAGAGGGAATCGAAGACCCCCGAGGAGAAAATCTTCATAGAAGGCTATGCGACCGGGGCCACTCATGGTGACGCGATCCCCGGGCCGTGGAACAAACAGACGGATTGATCCCGGGATGCCGTGGCCTCCCGGAGCAAAAAAAGGTCACCTTCAGTCATGGTGGAAGCATGACCGGAGTGACCGGCAGGAAGAAGAGGCGGAGCAGGAAGAGAGAGAAGCGGAAGAGCGGAAGCAATCGGAGGAGACCGGACCCCCCTGGGGATGCCGATGGTGACACCCCCAGGTTGCAGTCGCCTGCGGATATCCTCCAGGATCGTTTCCTCCTCTGAGGAGGAAGAAGACGGAGTCCTCGGCCGGGACGGACCGGCCTCGTCCGGATTAGAGGAAACATAGCGACGACGCGCCATGACAAAGAAGAAAGAAACGAAGATTCAGAGAAGAAGGAGAGGGGATCTAAGGAGAAAATGGAGGCACTCACCGAAAATACACCGAGCGGATGCGGGGCAGTGGAAATTGGCCTGCAGCAAACCGCCTACGAAGCAAGGGAAAAGGCCTCATTCCGGAAAGCCCCCTCCTTTTCAAATTCAGTCGACAGCAGCCATACCCGTCATTCCGCCTCGAGCCACTGGATTATCGCCGCGTGGATGCACGCCCGACAACGATGCCTCGTTAGCAGGGTAACGGCCTCTGCTTCGAAGAGACGCATTTATTATGGGCAAGTGGGCGACGCGTGGCGGCTTCCTATAGGACTTCGGGCGCACCGAGAAGCGGCGATGAGGATCGCGGTAATTATGATGCAAGATCTTCGCCTCTCCACGTCATATCCGCATTTAATCCCGACGTTCCGTTCTACGACGCCCCAACGGAATGGCGGGCTGGGGGGCAACTGTTACGGTCGTAATGATGACGTGGCCGGTCTCAGATTCTGTCAGGTATGATCGAGCTACGTGGAGGTTTCTTCGACCGAGTCAGCCTCGGCTTCCGCGCTACCGAGGTCGAGCTCGGCCCTTGCCCCCCCAGGCTACCTCGCCAGGTGATATCCCGAGACGTTACCGCCTTCGCCAAAGTCGAGTTCGGTACAGGGCTCCTCCAGCCGCCTCGCCAGGTGTCCACCCAGGAGGGACCCACCTAGGCCGAGGTCAGCTGCTCCTTCGCTCCTTCGCCAGGTGGCCCCCGGAGTTGGGTCCACCTCGACCGAAGCCGGGCGCCCTCTTGCCACCTCGCCAGGTGTCCACCCAGGAGGGGTCCACCTCGGCCGAGGTCGGCAGCTCCTTCGCTCCTTCGCCAGGTGGCCCCTGGAGACGGGTCCACCTCGGCCGAAGCCCGGCGACCTCCTGCAACCTCGCCAGGTGTCCACCTTGGAGGGGTCCACCTAGGCCGAGGTCGGCTGATCCTTCGCTCCTTCGCCGGGTGGCCCCCGGAGACGGGTCCACCTCGGCTGAAGCCGGGTGCCCTCCTGCCACCTCGCCAGGTGTCCACCCAGGAGGGGTCCACCTAGGCCGAGGTCGGCTGATCCTTCACCCCTTCGCCAGGTGGCCCCCGGAGACGGGTCCACCTCGGCCAAAGCCAGGCGACCTCCTGCCACCTCGCCAGGTGTCCACCCAGGAGGGGTCCACCTAGGCCGAGGTCGGCTGATCCTTCGCCCCTTCGCCAGGTGGCCACCGGAGACGGGTCCACCTCGGCCGAAGCCAGGCGACCTCCTGCCACCTCGCCAGGTGTCCACCCAAGAGGGGTCCACCTAGGCCGATGTCGGCTGATCCTTCGCCCCTTCACCAGGTGGCCCCCGGAGACGGGCCCACCTCGGCCGAAGCTGGGTGCCCTCCTGCCATCTCGCCAGGTGTCCACCTAGCAGGGGTCCACCTCGGCCGAGGTCAGGCCGCCCGTACAGGGGAGATCCCAAAGAAAGAGGCGCAGGTTCCGAGGTTGGCCCTCGAGCCGTGCGCATCATAGGCGGTGCCCCGTACGGATGGCGGCGGCATGCGAAACACCACTTACGTCGGCCCGACAAGTCCCGCAGTCGAGAGGCGCGGTTTTGACAAAACAGGTCCCGTAAACGGACAGCGCCGGCACTTAGGAAGGAGAGCGCCCTCACTGGGCCCGAGGTCTGACCGGCCGCCTTGCCGGTGCCACCCCCCTTCTGTCTTTGCCCTTTCCCCACTGGGCTCGGCGAACGAGGTCGGAAAGCCGCCTAGCCCTCAACACCAAAAGGGGAAAGAAAAAAGGATGGAAAGGGGAGCCTCCCGAGGAGAGGACAGGCGAACAGCGGGAAGAGATAAAAGGAAGGAAGCTCGAGGCGACCAGGTAAGCTGATCAAGCTGGGGACAAGCAAGGAACAGTGGCCAAAAGCCCCGCTCAAAGAGTAAGATCCAGGGTCCCGAGAGGGGATCGCTTGGCGTGAGCTCGGCAGGGAGGCCCGGCCGAGTTTCCGGTCCCTATAGCACCTCTCTTGCTAGTAAATTCTCTGAGTCTGGGACTCCTTCGGGGGCCCATCTTGGAGAATCTGTTCCTTCTCGCCGTCTACTAACTTGACCATCGGAGCTCCCTCGCCGGGATCCCCGGCCAGGGTCTTCTGACCCTCTCTTGCAGGTTTGCTCCAGCCAGGAGGCTCCAGGAGCCAGGCGGTCCGGTAGGATCGATGGATCAGAGGCACGGGCGCGGCGGCGAGATCGGCAACAGATTGGCGCACCAGGTAGGGGGGCAGGACAACACCCCCTAGCGGGAGCCAGCTTTATGCAGGTACCGCGCTCTCCGACAATGGTGGTCACTCGTGGGCGCGGGGCGTCCACCAGCCGTGTGGGGAAGGTTCCCTCCCCTTAAGGGGCCCACAGCTCGGAGAGGGAGCTCACAGCTCCCCCTCCTCTTCCACTACCGCCGACTTCGGCAGACGGGCCCCTCGCGGCCGTCATCCAACAGCTGCAGACCTTGACCTCGATGGTTCGGCAGCTTCGGCATCAGCAGCGGTCCTTGGCCATGCAGCCGCAGCCGGGGACCCCCGCGGCCCGAGCCGCAAGACAGCGTGGGAGCCTGCGCTCCATTCAGGGCAGGCCATCCCACCCGAGGGCAGTCTCCAACCCCCGCGGGAGCCGCCATGCTCCCGCAAAAAGAAACTACTCCGGTTCGGCGGATCACGAGAGTCGATCCCCGGCCAATGAAGCCGAGACGGTGCATCGCAGCAAGCGGCGCCGAGGCGTGACTTCGCGCCGAGACCAATCGGCGCCCCCTTCGCCAGCAGCCTCGGTGGAAGATTCCACTGACGAGGCCATCAGGCGTCAAGCCGAGAGGCGCCTGGAGGAGCACGAGCGCAAGCTAGCAGAGTTCGCCCCCCGATTTGCCGACCTGCAGAACTCATCGACAGACCCGGCGGGCTACGACTCCCGTCCCCCCTTCTCTGAAGAAATCCAGGCAGAGCCGATCCTGAGGCGGTTCCGCATGCCGCAGGTGGATCCCTACGACGGGACCACCGACCCTCTGGACCATCTAGAGGGCTACAAGGCTCTCATGAGGGTCCAGGGGGCCACAGACGCTCTTTTGTGCATCGCCTTCCCCGCTACCCTCCGGAAGGCTGCTCGAGTCTGGTTCACCCGTCTCGAGCCCGGATCTATTTGCTCCTTCCACCAGCTGGAAGGGAAGTTTGTGGCGCATTTCGATGCTTGTTGAAAGGTGCTGAGAGAGGTGGATAGCCTCTTCTCCATCCGCCAGCAGGATCAGGAGCTGCTACGGGACTACATAACACGGTTCAAGACCGCAGCCTAGGAGATCTACAGCCTGGACGAACCCGTCGCCATGCTAGCTTTGAAGCGCGGGCTCAGGACGTCCCGCCTGACCTATTCCCTGGACAAAAAGCCTTCCAAGACGTACTCCGAGCTCCTCCTCCGTGCCCACAAGTACATCCGAGCGGAGGAGGCTGACCACACCCGCCGAGAGCTGGACGGGAGGACTCCGAAGAGGCCATCCCCGAGGGATCTTTCAGGAGCTCGGAAGCCTGGGCCACCTGCCGACCCTCGCCTGAATCCAAGGCCGAAGGGCGAGGCCATTCCGGAGCGAAGGTTCACCCCTCTCCTCGCGCCTCGGACAAAGATCCTCATGGAAAGTGAGGGTGAGCATTACCTCCACCGACCTCCTCCTCAGAACCCGAGGGCTATCCGGGACAAATCGAAGTACTGCCAGTTCCACCGCGAGCACGGTCACGACAAGAATGAGTGTCACAACCTGAAGCGGGAGATCGAGGAGCTGATCAAGAGGGGCTACCTCAGGAAGTTCGTCAGGAACGAGGTCCCCCCGGAGGGACGACCACTCGCGACCTTACCACCGGTCCCTGCAATCGATAACCGCCCGACGGAGAAGCCCGTGGGCATGATCTCACACGGGGTCGGGCAAGCGGCGAAGAGAGCCCGGGAAGTCGGGAACCCGGAGAATGTAATCCCTCCCGAGGAGGGGAAGGATAATGAGAATGTAAACAACGATGCCGTGGTGGTCGAGATGACCATCGCGAAGCATCCTGTACATCGAATTATGGTGGATAGTGGAAGCTCGACTGACGTGCTTTTTTACGAAGCTTTCTCTCGGATGAATTTGTCCCACGATCAGCTGAGACCGGTGCATACCCCCCTAGTAGGTTTTACCGGGAACTCCGTGGGGGTCGAAGGGGAGATCACTCTCCCGGTCACCACCGGATCCCCACCTCGGCAGACGACCGTCCTGATGACGTTCACCGTCGTCAGGCTGCCTTCGCTTTACAATGCCATTCTCGGGCGTCCCGGGCTCAACCAACTAGACGCCACAATTTTCATGAAAAGGTTGTTGGTGCAGTTCCCCACGCCTTCCGGGCTCGGGAGATGAAGGGGATGACCCAGCCGGTCCCGCATTGCCTCCAGACGGTCCCGGGCACCCGGGGCGCGGAGCTCGCCCCCGATGTTGACGACCTCGACCTAAGGGAGAAGGAACCCAGGGGAGGGCCCGTAGAACGCCTGTTGACTTATCCCCTTGGTTCGGACCCGCTAAGGACGGTGCAGGTCGGGGCGTAACTACCTGAAGAAGAATGGACCCGCTTGCTGGAGTTCCTCCGTGCGAACGCAGACGTGTTTGCCTGGTCGGCAGCAGACATGCCGGGCATTCCGCCCGAGGTCATCACGCACAGGCTAAACATGGACCCGAGCTGCCGCCCGGTCCGCCAGAAGAAGAGGAGCTTCGCCATGGAGAGACAAAAGGCCATCAACGAGGAGGTGGAGAAACTCCTCGCCGCCGGCTTTATGCGGGAAGTCTAGTATCCCAGTTAGCTAGCGAACGTGGTCATGGTAAGAAAGAGCAGTGGTAAGTGGAGGATCTGTGTGGACTACACCAACCTCAACCGAGCATGCCCGAAGGACAGCTTCCCTCTCCCAAAGATCAACCAGCTGGTCGACACCACCTCGGGACATCGCCTCCTGTCATTCATGGACGCCTTCTCTGGATACAACCAGATCCGAATGAGCCCGGAGGACGAAGAGCATACTGTCTTCATCACCGACCACGGAACTTTTTGCTATAGGATGATGCCATTTGGCCTCAAGAATGCTGGGGCCACGTACCAGCGTCTGGTCAACAGGATCTTCAAGGACCAGATTGGCCGCAACATGCAGGTGTACGTGGACGATATGCTGGTAATGAGCAAACCCGATTCAGACCACGTAGCTGACTTGGCAGAGACATTCGGCAACCTCTGACATCATCAAATGAAGCTGAACCCGGCGAAGTGCACCTTCGACGTCTCCGCCGGGAAGTTCCTAGGATTCATGGTGATCCAAAGAGGAATTGAAGCCAACCCGGAGAAGGTCCAGGCCATCCTGGACATGGAGCAGCCCGCCTCCAAGAAGCAAGTGCAGCAACTCACCGGCCGAGTTGCAGCCCTCAGCCACTTTATCTCCAGGTCGGCAGATCGCTGCCGTCCCTTTTTCAAGGTGCCGAGAAAGATGAACGACTTTGCCTAGACCGAGGAATGCCAAGGGGCCTTTGAAGAACTGAAGAAGACGCTCGCATCGCCACCGTTGCTGTCCCGGCCCGAGGAGGGGGAGGAACTCATCCTCTACCTAGCGGTCACCCCGGAAGCCGTCAGCTCGGTCCTGGTTCGGACCGACGACCAAGGAGTCCAGCGGCCGGTGTACTATACCAGCAAACTTCTCCGCGGTGCGGAGCTCAGGTATTCTCAGCCCGAGAAACTTGTTTTTGCGCTAATAGTGTCTGCCCAGCGTCTCAGGCCCTATTTCCAAGCGTATCCCATCGCTGTCCTGACGGATCAACTGCTGAAAGCGGTGCTTAGCCGACCCGACACTTCGGGGCGATTGGCGAAGTGGGCACTGGAGCTCAGCGAGTTTGACATCGCTTACAGGCCAAGGTCGGCCATGAAAGCGCAGGTGCTGGCCGACTTCTTGGTCGAATGTGCAGGCTTAGGCAAGGAGCCCGAGAAAGGCCCCTTAGGCCAGCCGCTGAAGACGGGCCCCGACGAGCCCGGAGAGGACGCCTGGATCCTCCATGTAGATGGAGCCACGAACTCCGGAGGGAGCGGAGCCGGACTCATCCTTGCCAACAGTGACGGGGTCGTCACCGAATGCGCACTCCATTTCCAATTCGCAGCGACAAATAATCAGGCGGAGTACGAGGCACTCCTCGCTGGGCTGAGGGTCTCCCGCGAGCTGGGCGTGACCAACCTCAAAGCTTTCACTGACTCCCAGCTCGTGGCGGGGCAGGTCTCCGGGTAGTATGCCGTGCATGACCCCCAAATGGCAAAATACTTGGAGCTCGTCAAGGCGGGCGCGGCCAGATTCTGGTGCTTCAACATCTTCCACATCCCCCGCAGGGAGAAAGCCCGTGCGGACACTCTCTCCCGGCTGGCAACCCTGCCGGACTCGATGCTGGGCCGCGCTCATGTGGAGCGCCTTGAGACCCCAAGCCACGAGACCCCGGTGGAGGTCCATCAGGTCAGCCGTGAGCCCAGCTGGATGGACAAGTATGTCGAATACATAACCAGCGGCACCCTGCCGGAGGACCGCGAGGCGGCCCGCCTCATCAGAAGGAAAGCCATGCGGTTCGTCTTGATGGATGGGCAATTGTATCGAAAATCCTACTCCTACCCCCTCCTCAAGTGTGTAGGACCCGCGGAAGCCAAGCTCGTGCTCCAGGAGATTCACGAGGGCGTCTGTGGGAACCACGTGGGGGGCAGAGCATTGGCCTATAAGGCCCTTCGTTAGGGCTACTTTTGGGAGACGATGAAGGAAGACGCCGTGACTTCGTGAAGAGGTGCGATCGGTGCCAGCGCCACGCCACGGTGCAATGGCAGCCCTCCAACCCAATCTCCCAGCTTTCGGCTCCCTAGCCATTCGCCCAATGGGGGATGGACCTTCTGGGCCCATTCCCACCGGCATCCAGACAACGGAAATTATTGATCGTGGCCATCGACTACTTCATGAAGTGGGTCGAGGCCGAACCCTTGGCACGGATCATTGAAGAAAACGTCGCCAAGTTCTTTTGGAAGTCGATCATTTGCCGCTTTGGCCTCCCCCACACCGTGGTTACTGACAACGGGCACCAGTTCGACTGTCGGGAGTTTGAAGAGTTCTGCGGCGACCTCGGCATCAGGCATCGCTTCACCTCAGTGGCGCATCCCTAGACCAATGGAGAGGCCGAAGTCACGAACAGGACCATTCTGCAGGGCCTCCGCACACGGCTGGACCACGCCAAAGGCAGATGGGCCGAGGAGCACCCCAGCATCCTTTGGGCATACCATACCACCCCGAGGATGGCAACCGACGAGACCCCGTTCAACCTCATCTTCGGAGCCGAAGCGGTCATCCTGATCGAGCTCAGCCTACCCATTCTGCGTGTGGAGCAATATGACGAGACAGAGAACCCCGCCAGAATGATGCTCAACCTTGACCTTCTTGAGGAGACGAGGGACAAGGCCCGAGTTCGGATGGCGGCGTATAGGCAGCGTGTGGCCAGGTATTACAACTCCCGAGTGCGGCCGAAGTTTTTTTGTCCCGGAGATCTGGTCCTCCGGCGCGATGAAGCTTCTCAGCCTAGGGAATGCGGCAAGCTCTCACCCAACTGGGAGGGCCCGTACCGGGTAGCAGAAGCCCTCCCCCACGGCGCCTAATACCTGGTGGAGTTGGGAGGGGCCAGGTTCCCTCGGACGTGGAACGCCTCGAACCTAAGAGTGTATTATCAGTAATGTACGGTTCCCCACTCCTGCAATAAAGTTTCATTGCTTCAAACGCTCTTTTCTCACTTTGTAGGGAAACCGGCACATGGCCCTGAGTTCGGCATGCCCGATCATGGCCGACGGCTGAAGAAAGCGAGAAGTCATGGGTTTCAGCCTGGAAGGCGGGGCAGAACCCAGTTCGCCCACGCGAGCATGGAGAACAGCTCGGCAAGCCGTGCAAGGCTTGAGAAAGCCTGCGGCCCCGGGGTTCAGTCCGGAAGTCCTGGGTTTCGACCTGGAAGGTGGGGCAGAACCCAGTTCGCCCACGCGAGCATGGAGAACAGCTCGGCAAGCCACGCAAGGCTTGAGAAAGCCTGCGGCCCCGGGGTTCAGTCCGGAAGTCCTGGGTTTCGGCCTGGAAGGCGGGGCAGAACCCAGTTCGTCTATGCGAGCACGGAGAACAGCTCGGCAAGCCGTGCAAGGCTTGAGAAAGCCTGCGGCACCGGGGTTCAGTCCGAAAGTCCTGGGTTTGGGCCTGGAAGGCGGGGCAGAACCCAGTTCGCCCACGCGAGCACGGAGAACAGCTCGGCAAGCCGTGCAAGGCTTGAGAAAGCCTGCGGCCCCGGGGTTCAGTCCGGAAGTCCTGGGTTTCAGCTTGGAAGGCGGGGCAGAACCCAGTTTGCCCGCGCAAGCACGGAGAACAGCCCGACAAGCCGCGCAAGGCTTGAGAAAGCCTGCGGCCCCGGGGTTCAGTCCGGAAGTCCCGGGCTTCGCCCTGGAAGGCGGGGCAGAAACCACTTCGCCCACGCGAGCATGAAGGCAATCCCAAAGATGGACCCGCTCAAGGTCTACTCTGACACCACGTGGTCCGGAATGTCCCAACCTTCGATCTGAGCGACGGACGGGACCAGGTCCACACTCGTTCCGGCACTCCACATCAACATCTCAAGAAGGAAAAAGAGGAGATGGGAGAGTGGGAAAGAAAGTGAAAGGGATATGCCCTACAAACCAATCTCTGTTGTATCTCCCAAACCATTGTAATTGATAATTTTCTAAATAAAGGCATTATTTTTCATCACACGCTGTGTTTATTATATGATGAACCCCATAGATTAGGGCTATGATTTTAGGGTTATGATGAGATCATAGCAGTGAGACCTAAAATCTTAAAACCTTAATCTAAAGTATTCCTAGTCAAAGGAACCCTGAGTAGGGGATCAGGGTTTTCCGATAAGACTAGCACATCCCGGGTATACTGGAAAGGGTGACTGCTCTCACAGTCACTTGTGTATGACACTAATACTGGGATGTGGGTGCTCATTGGAGAATGAGTTCACTGATATGATCCAACTTGAGAACATCTAATGGAGTCTTAGCTACATGTCAATAGAAGGTTCTCATAGTGGGAGTGGTACAAGTAATCTTTTGACCTGAGACTGCCATAAGTACCTTATGTACATGAACCCATTCTTTGGTTCAATCCTAATCATGACACTGAGACATGCACAGGATTAATACTGGGAATGGTGAATTGGATATGAAGGTAATGAGTGGGTCAACAAGGAATCGATCACTCTTAGTAAGAGGAGATTGCATCCAGCTAGTCAACAATCGCATGATGATTCAGGAAATCTTTGATCAAAGTGAAGGTATTAGAGACTGTTTCTAATATCAAGATAATTGAATCATCATTATAAGATTGAGCTAGAAATAAATATAATATTGGATTTGACATATATCCATATCCATAGTTATATTTTGGGTGCAGGCTGATCGAAAGATTTAATTGTACGGTAACTCTCTACTGAAGGGTAATTTTGGTATTTCACCAGAATTTCCATATCTTCCGGGTAGACATGACACGTTGCTAGACGTCAATCTTGTCTTGTGGGTTGATCAAGTTCAAAGATCACATGTTAGGAAGAATCCTAATTGATCGATTCGGGTAAGCCCGGTTTGACCTAAATCGATTAGAAAGAGTTCTAATCAAATTAGGTCAACTTATATTCGAACCCACTGCTGGCTAGATATGGAACCCAATGGGTCACACACTTAAGAGGATTGATCAAGAATTTAATTTGGAATTAAATCGTCTTTGCAAGATAACACTCTAGCAGGTGTTGCAAGCCCTAGCTTCTATTCGGATCGGATTCGAATTAGGGTTCCGGATTGGTTCAAATTGGGTTCTAATTGGACCTAATTAGACCCTAATTAAGAAAAACGGGAATGTGGCTAACCCTATTGGCTAGCCATGTAGCTTGGCTAGCCTCCCCACCCGCCTCCTTTTATTTTTCACGCCAAACACCAAGAGTCCATGCGCATATGGACTCTTGGCGCGCCTTAAGGAAGAGTCCATGGCGCATGGACTCTTGGCGCGCCCCAAATAAATTCTCCGATGTTTTTATTTGGGCGGCCTCCTTCTTAAGTGATTAGCGCACCTTCTCTCCCCCCTTGGATGAGAATCCAACGGCTGATGGGATTTTGAGAAAGAAAGAAAGCGCTAACTCCTCCCGGGCGCGCGAAATAACATCTCTTCGGAGATGAAAAGTCGTGACTTCCTTCCTTTTAAAACACCGCGGTTTTTCCTTTAAGAAGAGCCGTGGGATTTAATCTGGAAGGCCATGAGATGGGAGGATGGGGCGTGAGAAATTGGAAAGGGCGTGAGAAAGAAATTACGGAGAGGTGTGTAGGCGCCTATCTGATTTCTATTTAAAGGGTCGGGAAAAATCAGAACTTTCAGTAATCTTTTTCTTTCTTCCTCTCCTGAAGACTCTTTTATTTTTTCTTGCTCTTGCATTGTTTCCTCTACAGAGTAAACCTCTGTCGAAACTCTGCTACTGAACAAGATAAAAGTAAAAGTCTCCGACGGTAAAGGAAAGAAAGAAGTTCTGATTTCTTCCTTTCTTTCATACATTAAGACATCATTGTCTTAATTTCTCCTCCAACTTAAGACAAGCCTATGTCCTCTTAGGACAAGGTCTTTTTCTTCAAGACAAGGGTGTCTAAAGGGCCAAGGTCTTGGTGGAAGGAGGAGAAGGAGTCAAGGAAAGGAAAGCAAGCCTTTGTGTGGAGGAATTCAAGCCATAGTCCAAGCAATTGAGTTCTAGGAAGAAGAACTCAATAGAAGGAACCTTTGAAAAGAAGATAGAGTTGTCTTGATCACTGCTCTGTGTGGATCACCATCGGAGGGCGGACACTTGGACGCCTGGTGAATTCAATCAGCCCCTTCAACATCAACTTTGTTGGAATTAGCGATTGCAGGTTGGTACTCTAATTCTAACAATCTATGTTTGAATGTTAGTATGTATGTTTTAATTAGTAAAAGGAGATCTTGGCTAAGGGATTTTGGTGCAAATTTCATCATTTTAAAATTACACTTCCGCTGCGGTGCACCGGAAACCCCAACAGTGGTATCAGAGCCATCCTTATTACAGTTAAAACATATGATATGCAATTTTGTTGTAGTATCGAAATTAGGGTTTTAAACCCTTGAATGCTGATACACTTAGCATAATTTAAGGAATGCATATATGATAATTAATGTTTTGATGTATGCCACTAATTAGGGTTTTTCACTCAAACCCTAATTATTATAGAGATATGATTAGTTTTGAAGTCATCATACTGAAATAAGGTTGCCCTGGCATAATGGTGAATCCATTATGTGGTAAATGGTTGTCCTAATATGATGACACACTTAGCACATATATGTTTATCAGATTGATATCATTATGATATGTTTTTATGTAAGAATGTGCTGGCAATTTTATAAAGCCCTCTTCTTAAAATCATATTAAGTCATAGCATATTTAACTAATAAGCATCACTAGTCATGATGAACAATTGATCATTCGGTGTCTAGAAAGGTGGTTCTGGGAAGGTAAAGAGAACCGTGGTTTTTAATTGGTTCCGTTGACTGACCTGGCCAATTTTTATTGGTGTCTAGGAAAGCAACGGGGGGACTCCCACATCTCTTCCACTTGCCTGGCCGATTTGATTATATTTAAATCTTGACTTATATGCTTAGTGTTAAAAAAAAAAAAAAAAAAAAATGCTATATGTTGGCCTTCCTTCATGCTGGATCATTACTGTATTATGAACCACATTAGGTTTGTTGTGTTGTCTGCAAGACCTAATAGGGTGATTGACATAATATTGGTCTAGTGCAAAATATGCTTACAGTATATTCAGTATAATGCCTTGTTGTGTTATCTACAAGGGCATTATATTTGAATATTGACTGTATAGAAATGAAAGGGTCTTGACTTAACTAGAACATTATGGTTTGTTGTGTTTTCTGCAAGACTTATAATGTTCTAGAGGCCAAGTTATTTTTGAGAATTATATGAGATATAATTGGAAGAGTTTCCTACCTTAGAACTTATAAAAGATTTGTTGTGTTGTCTGCAAGATCTTTTATAAATTATAAGGATCTCGATCTCACTAAGAAAACCGATCAAGGTTCTTCTCGATTATCATAGTGAGGGCTATGATTTTTGATAAAATAGTGGGAGACATAATTAAATTGAAGACCTAATTTAATTATGTAAGTCATTTCATGGTTGTTTGCTTATGTATTGTTCTTAATTAAATGTAGATAAATGGCATCTTCATTATCACTGAGAAGCATCTTAGATACCAACAAATTGACTGGTCCAAACTATGTGGACTGGTTGAGAAACTTAAAGATTGTACTGAGTTCAGAAAAACTTTCTTATATTCTTGATACCCCTAATCTTAATCCACTAGGGGATGATGCCACACAGGAAGATATGGCCACATACAAAATGTGGCAGAATGACTCCCTCACTGTCAAGTGTATCATACTGGCCTCTATGACCAATGAGTTACAGAGGCAGCATGAAAGCATGGATACTCAATCCATAATGCTCAATTTAAAGGAGTTTTATGGAGAACAAAGCAGAACTGCTAGATACGAAATATCTAAGCAGTTATTCCGTGCTAGGATGACAGAGGGTACATCCGTTCAGGATCATGTCCTGAAGGTAATTGACTTAATCACCAGATTAGGTCAATTAGGGTTTATTATGGATGGGGAGCTGAATCAGGATTTAATCCTGCAATCACTCCCAGAGTCATTTTCTCAGTTTGTCTTGAATTATCACATGAACAAACTGAACACTTCCTTGCCTGAGCTGTTAAATATGTTAAAAACAGCAGAGAGCCATGTTAAGAAAGAAAAGGCTCCACTTCTTCTTGTTGATAAGACCAATAAGAAGAAATCAGGCAAAAAGGGTTTTAGCAGGAGACTAAACCCTAAGGGTGGCATCAATAAGAACAAGAAAGGAAAGAAGGTCTCAAAACAGTCAACCTGTTTCTTTTGCGGCAAAGCGGGACATTGGAAAAGGAATTGCAAGGCTTACCTTGCAACTGTGAAGCCTGGTGCGGCAGACGCACCAAAAGGTATGTATGAGATACATACTATATTGACATTAAATTCGTCTATATCAAATACTTGGGTATTGGATACCGCTTGTGGTTACCATATATGCAAATCTTTGCAGGACCTCCACAAGCTTAAAGTATTGAAGGAAGGCGACTTCAATCTCTACGGTGCTGGTGGTGATATCATCCAAGCAGAAGCTGTAGGGACCTATATTCTGAAGTTGCCTTCAGGGAAGATCTTGGAGCTAGAGAATTGTTACTATATGCCAAAGATTATTAGGAACATTATATCTATTCCTTTGTTATTAAAACAAGGATATGTAATGGATGTAACGAGCACTGGTTGCTCGATAATGTTATCTAATAAAATTATTTGTTCTGGCATATTTAGCAATGGGCTCTTAACTCTTTCTTCCAATGATAGTATTTTTCATGTCAATACTAAAAGGAAAAGAAAAGACTTTAATGATACTTTACTTTGGCATCATAGACTTGGTCATGTAAATGAGTCTAGGATTAGCAAGTTATACAAGGAAAAATTCCTTGATCCTTATGAGTATGAATCATTAGGAACTTGCGAATCATGTCTCATGGGTAAGATGACAAAAACTCCATTCACTGGACATGGGGAAAGGTCAACTGAGTTATTAGGACTTATACATACTGATGTATGTGGTCCAATGACAACTCAGGCCAGAGGAGGATACTCATATTTTATCACTTTTACAGATGATTTATCTAGGTTCGGATATGTGTATCTTATGAAACATAAATCTGAAGCCTTTGATAAATTTAAGGAGTATCAAAGTATGGTCGAAAAACAAACCGGGAAAAGTATTAAAGTTCTTCGTTCTGATCGAGGAGGAGAATACTTGTCCACGGAGTTTTTAGACTATCTTAAAGTTAATGGAATCCTTTCTGAATGGACCCCTCCTTATACACCACAGCTAAATGGTATAGCTGAAAGGAGGAATCGTACATTATTAGATATGGTACGATCCATGATGTGCTTCACAAATTTGCCCATTTCTTTCTGGGGTCATGCCCTAGAAACTGCTGTTTATATTCTGAACAAGGTACCTTCTAAATCCGTTGTTAGTACTCCATATGAAATTTGGAGTGGAAAGAAACCATATCTTAAATATTTTAAGGTATGGGGATGTCCAGCTTATGTTAAAGAAATTTTGGACATAAGTTGGAACCTAGAGCGGATAAATGTCTATTTGTAGGATATCCTAAAGAAGGTAGAGGATATCTATTCTACCATCCTACTGAACAAAAGATTTTTGTTAGCAGGCATGCCACTTTTCTAGAAAAAGAGTTCATTTTGGAAAAGGGCAATGGTAGAATAATTGAACTTGGAGAAGTGCAAGAAATACAGATAGACAATTCTCAACCATTAGAACATATAGTTAGGACAGAACCAGAACACAAAATTCCTCCTCGTAGGTCTGACAGAGTGCCACGGGCACCTGAGAGGTATGGGTTTATTATTGAAAATAATGAAGCTCAAGTCATTCAAAATGATGAACCTCTGACCTATACGGAAGCTATCTTGAGTACTGACTCAGATAAATGGCAAGAAGCCATGGAATCCGAAGTAGACTCTATGTATGTAAACCAAGTATGGTCTTTGGTTGATGCACCAGAGGGTGTTAATCCTATTGGGTGTAAATGGGTCTATAAGAAAAAGATTGGGGCTGATGGCCAAGTTGAAACCTATAAAGCCAGATTAGTGGCTAAAGGTTTTAGACAAAAACAGGGAATTGATTATGATGAAACATTTTCACCTGTTGCCATGCTAAAATCAATTCGGATTTTACTTGCTATAGCAGCATACCACGATTATGAGATATGGCAGATGGATGTGAAAACTGCATTCCTCAATGGTTTCCTTGAGGAAGAAGTCTACATGTCACAGCCAGAAGGTTTTATTTCAAAGAATAAACCTAATCAAGTATGCAAGCTGAAGAAATCCATTTATGGATTAAAGCAAGCTTCCAGGAGTTGGAACATCCGCTTTGATGAAACTATTAAAAGATTTGGTTTTATCAAAAATGTGGATGAACCCTGTGTTTATAAGAAGACTAGTGGGAGTGCCATAGTCTTCTTGGTTCTGTATGTAGATGACATACTCCTCATTGGGAATGATATCCCAATGTTGCAATCAGTCAAGGTTTGGCTATCAAACCAGTTTTCCATGAAAGATTTGGGAGAAGCATCCTATATACTAGGTATTAAGATCTATAGAGATAGATCTAAGAGGATGCTAGGTTTATCCCAATCTAGGTACATTGACTTAGTGCTGAAAAGATTCAGCATGGAAGGAAGTAAAAGAGGTTATCTTCCTATGAGTCAAGGCATACATCTTTCTAAAAGGATGTCTCCTAAGACACCTGAAGAAAGAGATAGAATGAATTCTATACCCTATGCTTCGGCAATAGGATCCATAATGTATGCCATGTTATGTACCAGGCCTGATGTGGCATATGCTTTAGGCATTGTCAGTAGGTTTCAGGCTGATCCAGGAGAGGATCATTGGAAAGCAGTTAAAAATATTCTTAAGTACCTAAGAAGGACTAAGGATATTTTTCTGGTTTATGGTGGTTCTGATCTTAAACTGGAAGCTTATTCTGATTCTAGTTTTCAATCAGACCCTGATGATAGCAAATCCATTTCGGGATATGTTTTTACCCTAAATGGTGAAGCAGTGAGTTGGAAGAGTACCAAGCAGCAGACTGTAGCTGACTCAACCACAGAGGCAGAATACATAGCTGTTAGTGAAGCCGCCAAGGAAGCAGTCTGGATGAAGAAGTTCATCACAGAGTTGGGTGTTGTTCCTCAAATTGAAAACCCAGTGCCACTTTACTGTGACAACACTGGGGCCGTTGCTCAAGCTAAGGAACCAAGAGCTCATCATAAGTCCAAGCACATTCTAAGACGCTTCCATCTTGTCCGAGAAATAGTAGAGAGACAAGATGTCTACATAGATAGAGTTGATACAAAGAACAATGTAGCAGACCCGTTCACTAAGGCTCTACCACAGCGAGATTTTGATCGCCACCTAGAATGTATGGGATTAAGATTCAAAGGCGATTGGCTTTAGTGCAAGTGGGAGATTGAAAGGGATATGCCCTACAAACCAATCTCTATTGTATCTCCCAAACCATTGTAATTGATAATTTTCTAAATAAAGGCATTATTTTTCATCACACGCTGTGTTTATTATATGATGAACCCCATATATTAGGGCTATGATTTTAGGGTTATGATGAGATCATAGCAGTGAGACCTAAAATCTTAAAACCTTAATCTAAAGTATTCCTAGTCAAAGGAACCCTGAGTAGGGGATCAGGGTTTTCCGATAAGACTAGCACATCCCGGGTATACTGGAAAGGGTGACTGCTCTCACAGTCACTTGTGTATGACACTAATACTGGGATGTGGGTGCTCATTGGAGAATGAGTTCACTGATATGATCCAACTTGAGAACATCTAATGGAGTCTTAGCTACATGTCAATAGAAGGTTCTCATAGTGGGAGTGGTACAAGTAATCTTTTGACCTGAGACTGCCATAAGTACCTTATGTACATGAACCCATTCTTTGGTTCAATCCTAATCATGACACTGAGACATGCACAGGATTAATACTGGGAATGGTGAATTGGATATGAAGGTAATGAGTGGGTCAACAAGGAATCGATCACTCTTACTAAGAGGAGATTGCATCCAGCTAGTCAACAATCGCATGATGATTCAGGAAATCTTTGATCAAAGTGAAGGTATTAGAGACTGTTTCTAATATCAAGATAATCGAATCATCATTATAAGATTGAGCTAGAAATAAATATAATATTGGATTTGACATATATCCATATCCATAGTTATATTTTGGGTGCAGGCTGATCGAAAGATTTAATTGTACGGTAACTCTCTACTGAAGGGTAATTTTGGTATTTCACCAGAATTTCCATATCTTCCGGGTAGACATGACACGTTGCTAGACGTCAATCTTGTCTTGTGGGTTGATCAAGTTCAAAGATCACATGTTAGGAAGAATCCTAATTGATCGATTCGGGTAAGCCCGGTTTGACCTAAATCGATTAGAAAGAGTTCTAATCAAATTAGGTCAACTTGTATTCGAACCCACTGCTGGCTAGATGTGGAACCCAATGGGTCACACACTTAAGAGGATTGATCAAGAATTTAATTTGGAATTAAATCATCTTTGCAAGATAACACTCTAGCAGGTGTTGCAAGCCCTAGCTTCTATTCGGATCGGATTCGAATTAGGGTTCCGGATTGGTTCAAATTGGGTTCTAATTGGACCTAATTAGACCCTAATTAAGAAAAACGGGAATGTGGCTAACCCTATTGGCTAGCCATGTAGCTTGGCTAGCCTCCCCACCCGCCCCCTTTTATTTTTCACGCCAAACACCAAGAGTCCATGCGCATATGGACTCTTGGCGCGCCTTAAGGAAGAGTCCATGGCGCATGGACTCTTGGCGCGCCCCAAATAAATTCTCCGATGTTTTTATTTGGGCGGCCTCCTTCTTAAGTGATTAGCGCACCTTCTCTCCCCCCTTGGATGAGAATCCAACGGCTGATGGGATTTTGAGAAAGAAAGAAAGCGCTAACTCCTCCCGGGCGCGCGAAATAACATCTCTTCGGAGATGAAAAGTCGCGACTTCCTTCCTTTTAAAACACCGCGGTTTTTCCTTTAAGAAGAGCCGTGGGATTTAATCTGGAAGGCCATGAGATGGGAGGATGGGGCGTGAGAAATTGGAAAGGGCGTGAGAAAGAAATTACGGAGAGGTGTGTAGGCGCCTATCTGATTTCTATTTAAAGGGTCGGGAAAAATCAGAACTTTCAGTAATCTTTTTCTTTCTTCCTCTCCTGAAGACTCTTTTATTTTTTCTTGCTCTTGCATTGTTTCCTCTACAGAGTAAACCTCTGTCGAAACTCTGCTACTGAACAAGATAAAAGTAAAAGTCTCCGACGGTAAAGGAAAGAAAGAAGTTCTGATTTCTTCCTTTCTTTCATACATTAAGACATCATTGTCTTAATTTCTCCTCCAACTTAAGACAAGCCTATGTCCTCTTAGGACAAGGTCTTTTTCTTCAAGACAAGGGTGTCTAAAGGGCCAAGGTCTTGGTGGAAGGAGGAGAAGGAGTCAAGGAAAGGAAAGCAAGCCTTTGTGTGGAGGAATTCAAGCCATAGTCCAAGCAATTGAGTTCTAGGAAGAAGAACTCAATAGAAGGAACCTTTGAAAAGAAGATAGAGTTGTCTTGATCACTGCTCTATGTGGATCACCATCGGAGGGCGGACACTTGGACGCCTGGTGAATTCAATCAGCCCCTTCAACATCAACTTTGTTGGAATTAGCGATTGCAGGTTGGTACTCTAATTCTAACAATCTATGTTTGAATGTTAGTATGTATGTTTTAATTAGTAAAAGGAGATCTTGGCTAAGGGATTTCGGTGCAAATTTCATCATTTTGAAATTACACTTCCGCTGCGGTGCACCGGAAACCCCAACAGAAAGTGAATTCAAGACTTAGACAAATGGTGTTTTCATTAATCCAAGAAGAAGAAGTACAAGCTGGGAATCCCGACAGGATGGGAGTACCCAAAAAAAAATGAAAAGAAGAGAAGTACAACAGCGACAATAAAGAAAAATGAGAAGATGGGTGGCTCAGTTCGGCGCAGGGTCGGAGCCCTCAGCCTGGGTCGCGCGCTCAGCATCCTCGCCTTCAGCGGCTGCCGGCTCAGGTGGCTGCTTTGGAGCCATGGCCTCGTCGGTCTCCGGGGCCGCAGGCGTGGCGTCGGCCGCACCGGAGGCTCTGCTCTCGGGTCCTTGCCTCCTACCTCTGAGCACCACCCCACTGAGGTTGAGCTCGGGGTAGAAGGCCCCTACCTTCTCCCGGCACATCTGCAATCCCTTCAGGAAGGAGTCTACGGCGGCCTCCCGGACCTCCGACGTGTACTCATCTGATGTAGAACGAAAACTCTGATACCAAAAATGATGCAGAACAAAGAACAAGGAAGCGTATGCGGAAGTAAATTTAAGATTAATTCTTTTTTTCTTTTTTTTTTATATTTCAGAAATTGGCTTTGACTCAAAGTAAAGCTAAACTAAGTTGAAGGAAACTAGGTAAGGATTGAAAGCACAATTTAGATGAAACTAAATTATCAGAGTAGTTCAGAAGTAACGGATCGCTGGGGGTTGAGAAACTCCTAGACCTAGGGTTTTGCTCTGAACTTTCAACAGAACAGAAATAGAGAGGAGAGATGGTTTACCAACCAGACAGTGATCTTCTCAGAATTTGGGTGGAAGAACTCTCTCGAGCAGATTGTGGGATCCTCGGAGTCGGCTATCTTCGCAATGGATCCTCCAATACTGGTCTTGTGGTTTGGTCGGCTTCTCCTGGACTCAAGATCTGGGAAAGAAGAGGAACAAGTGATGGATTTCAGATACTCAAGAAAAGATTTACCAGGTTGAAGAACTTGAAAGCTGAAGTTGCTGAAATCAAGATTCTCCTGGAGGCCGATCTGACTTCCTCTTAGAACTGCTGTAGATCTGAAGTATCTGGACTGCAGCTGGATGCTGGTGGCCGGCCTGGACTTGGAGAGGGTGGCCGTGAGAAGTGGAATAGACTAGGGCTTGGTGGAAAGAGAAGGGTGATGGCGGCTAGGGTTTGGGAGTGGAGTGGCTAACCTAGGGTTTGGGTTTTGGAGATCTCACACCTCCTCAAGGTTCCTGGGGAACCCAGATTTACTCCCTCACGGAGCTCAACACCTGGATGCAAGTGCGGAAGAGAGAAAACACAAAGTTTGCTAAAAAATAATTGGCTTCATTCATCTGATTCCTTTAAACTTACAAGAGGGGTTTAATTTATAGGGCTTTACAAGAGAGTAGGGTTTTACATCTTCCCATGTGGGACTAAAGGAGGGGATCTACAAATCAGGATAATCCATACACATATGGTCGGCCAAGGTACCAAAAAAAAATTGATTTGGGTTATAAAAGGCAGGTAGATGGTGCCTCCATGCTTGGGTCTTCAAGAGAGGATTTCTTTCCTTCCATGGCTCAACTCTTTTGGACTCCTCCTTTTCTTCATCCCTAAGTCAAGGTCCTTCCCATCTTTGTTTTGGATATTTTTGGCAGGTAGTGGGCGCCTCCTTGAAGTTCTCTCCAAGAGAATTTCTTCCCTTTCATAGTTTGGTTCTTTTGGGAATGTCTTGGGCTGCCCCCTTGATTTGTGGACTCATGGTGGATTTCTCCTCAACTGGCGCATGAGAGAAGGAAGCTGCTATCTGTGGTGTGGGGACCAAAGGCTGCTGGATGTAGATATGGCGCCCCCTGGACTCAGGCGTATGGCTGGGAGTGTGGTGCCCACTTGCTTAGCCTTGGGAGAAAATGTAACAACCCAGGTTGAAGCCCTAGTCCACTATTGAGTCAACATGACTCAACAAAATAAAATGCAGGTAATATAGACTCAAGCTAAATTGAGTTGATCTATTCAACTCTTATTACAAACCAAAAACCCTAATTCTTCGGGCAAGGTTAATTAGAGATCCAGATGGAGCTCTGAAGTCTTCTTCTGAGTCTGGTGCCCACACCAATTCTCCTAGGGTGGGAGGAACTCGACCCTGTCGAGTATGCATCAAGTTGGCTCTGGTATCTCTCCAAGAGGTCTGGGTCCAATTTTTGTAATTCTTCTCGGGAGATCCAAGAGTCCTCAGAATCTGGCCTTCCTTACCAGCGGACCAGGTATCTTTGGTATCCTCGATTACGAGTAGAGATAACCTGATCATCCAGGATCTGTTCAATCTGCTCTTTCCTCACAGGCCAGTTTGTTGGTGGACACACAGGGTTGGGTTCACTCTCAAGCGTAGGATTAGGTTCAAAAGCCTCACTGGGAATCACAACTGGCTCTCTATACTTTACTAGGTCTGTAATGTTGAAAGTAGAGCTATTGCCTAGTTCTGGAGGCAACTCGAGCACATAGGCATTGGATCCTACTCTCTTCACTACTCTAAATGGTCCAGCTCCTCTAGCATGTAACTTTCTAATGGTTCCAGGAGGAAACCGTTCAGGCCTTAACCTAATCATTACATAGTCTCCCTCAACAAAAGTTTTGACTCGCCTTTGAGAATCAGCCAACTTCTTATAAGTCTCATTACTTAAATTTATTTTGGCATGAATTTCTTTATGCAAGTCCTTTACATGCTATGCAAGTGCATCAAGAGACTTGTGTGTGTGGACTAATAGTGAAATCAGATCAAGGGATGTGTGAGGCTTGTATCCATGAACAATTTCAAAGGGACTCTAGCCTATAGACCTATTGATCGAAACATTATATGCAAATTTAGCCCTGGGTAAATACAAATCCCAATTCCTGATATTCTCACTCAACTAAAATCTGAGTTAATGTCCTAAACTCGACTGACGATGCATTCCTAAAGATTGGACTTTATTCAAAGGAACCCTAGGTCTAAACCTAACAAACTAGGGCTCTCTAGGTTTGACCTTGGGTCGGAGGATGGCATGCAGAGCATGAAAACTTATCATGGGTGCCTAGTAGGTGCCATAAGGTCTTCCAGAAGTAGGTGGCAAACCTAATAGATTCTGACACGTGGTTCACTCTAAAGACTTTGACAAAGTATACTTGGATGGTGTAAGAAGTATTGGAAGTCCTAGAGAAAGGGAGGAAATATGAGGTGAAGTCTCGAAGTACCTGCTGGCTAAAGGTGGTGACCTGAAGGTTTGAATGGTGATCTATGAGTGTCAACTGGTCATCCTTACAAAAGAAAAAGTTTGCTACTCCCAGGAATGGATCAAGAGATGGTTCGAGAAGTAGCCTAGAACATGTGATTGCAATAGTTAAGGTTTGTTCTCTAAGCAAATAATGATCCACTTTCTCAAGGACTGGATTAGAGAATGATTCATGGGAGGGCCTATGGATGATGACCTCAAGACTTGAAATTTGACCTATTGGTGCGGAAAGGTATACTCTATAGAAGGGTAGGTCAGTCATGCGAAGGAAGGGGTCTGGGGTCATAAGGAGGACTTCTACAGGACTGGGTGAATCAATCCGCTTAAGACAAGGATGTTCAACTGAGATTACAGGAGAGACCTTAGTGGCCAGGCATGGGACAAGGTCCAATTGTAAGAGGCTTGATTCAGTCATCCTAAGGAGAGGATCTATCATAAGGTGAGCAAACTTAAACAGTTCAGTGCAAAGATCTTCCATTCGTACTTGGGGAATGACTGTCATTAGAGGGTACGAACTGATAGCTCGGGCTAACACTATGAGTTCTTCCTGGGGGTATTTGACTAAAGGAACCTGATTCTCACAAATCTCTTGAATTTCTGAACTAGGTCCTACCACTTGGTTGCTCTCCAAGGTCTCCTCAAGTAAGGAACCAATAGTATCGATGTCACATTCTTCATGTTCTTCCCCCTCATATTCATCAACTAGACTCAAGCCAGCATCATATACTTCCTCGATGCCATCTTCAATGGGTTTCGGGTCAGTGGTAATCGGGTCAACTGATTCTGGGCTTGTCATACCTAACCTTTCTTCCTCATTGGTAGGCTTGGGTTCTCCCTCATTAATGTCATCCTTAGGATTCTTATCACTTAGCTGTGCACAAGCCAGTCCTATGTATGGGCACTGACTAGATTTATGGTCTCTTTCTCCACAAAACCAACATTCTTGCGATATAGGAACCTGGGTCACACTGGGTTTCAAGCTAGTAGAGACCTTACTTGGGCATGGGTGTGGATCTAAATGGTTTGATCTAGAAGACTTGGGTTGTTGAGTAACTGGTCTAGAATATTGTAAGGACCTCTCATAGACACGATCCACACTATAGATATCATGGTTAGGCTTCCTAAGGTTATGCTCAGGATCACGGTATAAGGTCCTCCTAGGCTCTTGGCATGGATGAGGTTGGGGCCTATTAAATTTTGGATTATGGGTCCAATTTTGATGTCTACGTTTCTCAAGTACTTGGACTCGATCCCTAAGCTGGGTAAAATTCTCATGGACTTGTTCTTTATACTGGGCAACAGTAGCAGTCATATCCTGACTCAATTTGTTCATACTTTCAGTAAGAGCTCTAACCATGGCCTATAAATCAGGTTGGGTTTGACTAGGTTGGTATGGTACTCCATTATGGGTAGACATGATGATGCAAGCAAACAAACCAAATGAGACTCGACTGAAACGACTATGGGCTAACTAGACCTAGAGCCCAAACCAGATGCCCAATCAGAGTGGCAAGCTAGTCTGTAGTAACTCGGGACTCAGCCAGGCAGGTGTAAGGGAAGTGTTAGGTCCTTAACTGCCAATCCTAGACACCAATCAGAGATTGGCCAGGTAGGCGGACCAGCACACAAGCCCTTCGGGATAGAATCCCTGAACTACCGTTCTAGACACTGAGTACAAAGCACAAACAGAGTAACTAGACAAATTGACTCAACACTAGCCTAGACCTGACTTGTTGGTGTCCCTAGCCCACTAAGGCAAATTAAGTCTAATAAATTTTAAAATTAGGCTTAGGTTCGAATGAATGGGTGGTGGTTTTGGGCTAAGGAGAGGTTATCAACTCCTTCCCTTATCTTAGATGCTCAAATGCCCTTAGGATGATTTAGGAGATGTTCACTCAAAATAATTGAATTGCAGAAACACAAAACAGAGTTGCAGTAATTTAACTCTCAGAAATTTCACGGAAATCAATAAATCACAGGAAAATTATGTAAAATAGCCTCAATTATACTGGTTCCATAAAAGTAAAAATCATGCAATTCGGAGTTATCTACACTAAGAAACAATTCCTGTAACAGGATAGTTACAGACTGAAAACAGGGTGCTTCCCCCGTTTACAATTCCTGCTACGAAGTTGTAACCCAACGGATCCCCTACACGCCCTAGGAACACCCCGTGGAATGGGAAGAGGAGGTTTGCACCTCGCTTCGTTCCTAGGACCGGACGTCCTGGGGAGTCTACTTCGAGCAGACAAGGTAAAAAGAGAGAGACTTAAACAAGCAAGCAAAACAGAAACCCTAGACTGGGCTCTGATACCAAAATGATGCAGAACGAAAACTCTGATACCAAAAATGATGCAGAACAAAGAACAAGGAAGCGTATGCGGAAGTAAATTTAAGATTAATTCTTTTTTTCTTTTTTTTTTTTTTATATTTCAGAAATTGGCTTTGACTCAAAGTAAAGCTAAACTAAGTTGAAGGAAACTAGGTAAGGATTGAAAGCACAATTTAGATGAAACTAAATTATCAGAGTAGTTCAGAAGTAACGGATCGCTGAGGGTTGAGAAACTCCCAGACCTAGGGTTTCGCTCTGAACTTTCAACAGAACAGAAATAGAGAGGAGAGATGGTTTACCAACCAGACAGTGATCTTCTCAGAATTTGGATGGAAGAACTCTCTCGAGCAGATTGTGGGATCCTCGGAGTCGGCTATCTTCACAATGGATCCTCCAATACTGGTCTTGTGGTTTGGTCGGCTTCTCCTGGACTCAAGATCTGGGAAAGAAGAGGAACAAGTGATGGATTTCAGATACTCAAGAAAAGATTTACCAGGTTGAAGAACTTGAAAGCTGAAGTTGCTGAAATTAGGATTCTCTTGGAGGCCGATCTGACTTCCTCTTAGAACTACTGTAGATCTGAAGTATCTGGATTGGAGCTGGATGCTGGTGGCTGGCCTGGACTTGGAGAGGGTGGCCGTGAGAAGTGGAATAGACTAGGGCTTGGTGGAAAGAGAAGGGTGATGGTGGCTAGGGTTTGGGAGTGGAGTGGCTAACCTAGGGTTTGGGTTTTGGAGATCTCACACCTCCTCAAGGTTCCTGGGGAACCTGGATTTACTCCCTCACGGAGCTCAACACCTGGATGCAAGTGCGGAAGAGAGAAAACACAAAGTTTGCTAAAAAATAATTGGCTTCATTCATCTGATTCCTTTAAACTTACAAGAGGGGTTTAATTTATAGGGATTTACAAGAGAGTAGGGTTTTACGTCTTTCCATGTGGGACTAAAGGAGGGGATCTACAAATCAGGATAATCCATACACATATGGTCGGCCAAGGTACCAAAAAAAAATTGATTTGGGTTATAAAAGGCAGGTAGATGGTGCCTCCATGCTTGGGTCTTCAAGAGAGGATTTCTTTCCTTCCATGGCTCAACTCTTTTGGACTCCTCCTTTTCTTCCTCCCTAAGTCAAGGTCCTTCCCATCTTTGTTTTGGATATTTTTGGCAGGTAGTGGGCGCCTCCTTGAAGTTCTCTCCAAGAGAATTTCTTCCCTTTCATAGTTTGGTTCTTTTGGGAATGTCTTGGGCCGCCCCCTTGATTTGTGGACTCCTGGTGGATTTCTCCTCAACTGGCGCATGAGAGAAGGAAGCTGCTATCTGTGGTGTGGGGACCAAAGGCTGCTGGATGTAGATATGGCGCCCCATGGACTCAGGCGTATGGCTGGGAGTGTGGTGCCCACTTGCTTGGCCTTGGGAGAAAATGTAACAACCCAGGTTGAAGCCCTAGTCCACTACTGAGTCAACATGACTCAACAAAATAAAATGCAGGTAATATAGACTCAAGCTAAATTGAGTTGATCTATTCAACTCTTATTACAAACCAAAAACCCTAATTCTTCGGGCAAGGTTAATCAGAGATCCAGATGGAGCTCTGAAGTCTTCTTCTAAGTCTGGTGCCCGCACCATCGTCGGAAGCCCAGAACTTCGGGACGGCTTCCTGTGCCTCCCGCTTCGCGGCCTCCAAGAGCCCGTTGACGTACGCGCTCCACTCCTTTGCCGCATTCGCATCCCGCCTGGCCTCCCTGGCGCTCTAGCCACTGGGAATGGGCCTGAAGGAGAGCCTTCTTAACCGCGTCCTCCTCCGCGCGATGCTGGTGGGAGATCCTCTCCTCCGACAGAGAAGACTCCAGCTGTTTGTTCCGCCCCTCGGCGCGTGCCAGGTCTGTCTGGAGGGCCTGGTTGTTTGCTCGCAGCTCGACCGCCTTCTCCATGAGGTCCTTGACATCGATCGTGAGCTTGCCGAGCTTCTTCTCCTTCTCGGCATCCCTCTTCGCGTTCCCTATGAGGAAGTTCCTCAGTAGGAGAATGTCGTTCCCAATCTGCACAGTGGAGCAATCGGGTTAGAAGAAAGACCACCCGAGGTCACGGAGGACAGAAGAATATGAGTTCAAGCTTACCGTAAAGAGCTGCGGGAGGATCCCGAGCAGTGCATCAGCGTAGTCCCGGCCACCTCAAGATCGGCGGTCCCGGGATGTGGAGGCGTACTCCATCACTTTCTCTGCGAGCCCTTTATCGCGGATGACTGAACACCGATGGGTGATCACCGGTGGCGGAGCCGTCAGGTCAGCTCCGGCGGCGACTGTCCCTCCAGCAGGAATCGCAGCTGACGGGGCGGCAGAGGATGCAGGCTACGCCGTCGGAGCCGCGGTGATGATAGGGCCGGCGCTGGACGGAGCTGCAGGTGGTGGAGCCCCCTCGACGGCAGCACCGCCGGGTCTGGCAGTTGAAGAATCGATGGCCCCGCCCCGTGGCAGCCTGGGCGAGGGAGCAGCGGCCGCTGGGCTGGGTACGATCACCGGTGCAGCCTCCTGGCTCGCCTCGGTGCGAGCCCTCTTCGCCGCAGGCTCATCTACCTCGGCGACGTCTCTCCGGGCCGCGCCCTCCAGGAGGCTCTCCAGCGAGAACTTCATGCCTGCAACGCAAAAGAGAAGAAGGTCAACCAGCTCGGTCATAAAGGAGAAAGAATGCAAGGGTCAAGGGAGGACCGAATCTCACCCGACTCGTGGATGGGACTGATCCCGGCCTCAAAAAGATTCTGCTCCGAGAGCAGAACCTCGAGCGCCGGGACCACGTCGCTCAGGAGCAGGGAGTAGGCCTCCTGGTCCGCCGACTCGACCTGGGAGTTCCGGTTCGGAGACCGGTCTGGTTCATTCCAGGCCTAGTCGACATCTTCGACCGAGGCAAAGAAGAACCGGTTCTTCCAGCCCTTGATAGAAGAAGGGAGGTCGAACCAGAGGCACCTGGGCCGGGGCGAGATGTACCACCAGCCGTCGTCAGTGGAGTACCTCTTCAGGGTAAGCAGGGCCCTGAAGAGGGAGAAACGGGCAACAAACCTGTGGAAATGGCAAAAAACTATGAAAGAAAAGATGACCCGGATGGCATTGGGAGCCAACTGGGCCGGAACAAGATGAAAATGGCTAAGGAAAGAAAGGAAGAAGGAGTGCAGAGGGAATCGAAGACCCCCGAGGAGGAAGTCTTCATAGAAGGCTATGCGGCTGGGGCCACTCATGGTGACGCGATCCCCGGGCCGCGGAACAAACAAACGGATTGATCCCGGGATGCCGTAGGCCTCCCGGAGCAAAGAAAGGTCGCCTTCGGTCATGGTGGAAGCATGACCGGAGGGACCGGCGGGAAGAAGAGGCGGAGCAGGAAGAGAGAGATGCGGAAGAGCGAAAGCAATCGGAGGAGACCGGACCCCCCTGGGGATGCCGAAGGTGACACCCCCAGGTTGCAGTCGCCTGCGGATCTCCTCCGGGATCGTTTCCTCCTCTAAGGAGGAAGAAGACGGAGTCCTCGGCCGGGACGGACCGACCTCGTCCTGATTAGAGGAAACATAGCGACGACGCGCCATGACAAAGAAGAAAGAAACGAAGATTCAGAGAAGAAGGAGAGGGGACCTAAGGAGAAAATGGAGGCACTCACCAAAAATACACCGAGCGGATGCGGGGCAGTGGAAATTGGCCTGCAGCAAACCGCCCACGAAGCTAGGGAAAAGGCCTCATTCCGGAAAGCCCCCTCCTTTTCAAATTCAGTCGACAGTAGCCGTACCCGTCATTCCACCCCGAGCCACTGGATGATCGCCGCGTGGACGCACGCCCAACACCGACGCCTCGTTAGCAGGGTAACGGCCTCTGCATCGAAGAGACGCATTTATTATGGGCAAGTGGGCGACGCGTGGTGGCTTTCTATAGGACTTCGGGCGCACCGAGAAGCGGCGACGAGGATCGTGGTAATTATGATGCAAGATCTTTGCCTCCCCATGTCATATCCGTATTTAATCCCGATGTTCCGTTCTACGACGTCCCAATGGAACGGCGGGCTGGGGGGCAACTGTTACGGCCATAATGATGATGTGGCCGGTCTCAGATTCCGTCAGGTATGATCGAGCCACGTGAAGGTTTCTTCGGCTGAGTCAGCCTCGACTTTCGCGCTACCGAGGTCGAGCTCGGCCCTTGCCCCCCCAGGCTACCTCGCCAGGTGATATCCCGAGACGTTACCGCCTTCGCCGAAGTCGAGTTCGGTACAGGGCTCCTCCAGCCTCCTCGCCAGGTGTCCACCCAGGAGGGGCCCACCTAGGCCGAGGTCGGCTGCTCCTTCGCTCCTTCACCAGGTGGCCCCCGGAGACGGGTCCACCTCAGCCGAAGCCGGGAGCCCTCCTGCCACCTCGCTAGGTGTCCACCCAGGAGGGGTCCACCTCGGCCGAGGTCGGCTGCTCCTTCGCTCCTTCTCTAGGTGGCCCCCGGAGATGGGTCCACCTCGGTCGAAGCCCGATGACCTCCTGCCACCTCGCCAGGTGTCCACCCTGGAGGGGTCCACCCAGGCCGAGGTCGGCTGATCCTTCGCTCCTTCGCCGGGTGGCCCCCGGAGACTGGTCCACCTCGGCCGAAGCCGGGTGCCCTCCTGCCACCTTGCCAGGTGTCCACCCAGGAGGGGTCCACCTAGGCCGAGGTCGGCTGATCCTTCGCCCCTTCGCCAGGTGGCCCCCGGAGATGGGTCCACCTCGGCCGAAGCCAGGCGACCTCCTACCACCTCGCCAGGTGTCCACCCAGGAGGAGTCCACCTAGGCCGAGGTCGGCTGATCCTTCGCCAGGTGGCCCCTGGAGACAGGTCCACCTCGGTCGAAGCCAGGCGACCTCCTGCCACCTCGCCAGGTGTCCACCCAGGAGGGGTCCACCTAGGCCGAGGTCGGCTGATCCTTCGCCCCTTCTCCAAGTGGCCCCCGGAGACGGGCCCACCTCGGCCGAAGCCGGGTGCCCTCCTGCCACCTCGCCAGGTGTCCACCCAGGAGGGGTCCACCTCGATCGAGGTCAGGCCGCCCGTACAGAGGAGATCCCAAAGAAAGAGGCGCAGGTTCCGAGGTTGGCCCTCGAGCCGTGCGCATCACAGGCGGCGCCCCGTACGGATGACGGCGGCATGCGAAACACCACTTACGTCGGCCCGACAAGTCTCGTAGTCGAGAGGTGCGGTTCTGACAAAACAGGGCCCGTAAACGGACAGCGCCGGCACTTAGGAAGGAGAGCGCCCTCACTGGGCCCGAGGTCTGACCGGCCACCTTGCCGGCGCCACCCCCCTTCTGTCTTTGCCCTTTCCCCGCTGGGCTCGGCGAACGAGGTCGGAAAGCCGCCTGGCCCTCAACACCAAAAGGGGAAAGAGAAAAGGATGGAAAGGGGAGCCTCCTGAGGAAAGGACAGGCGAACAGCGGGAAGAGATAAAAGGAAGGAAGCTGGAGGCGACCAGGTAAGCTGATCAAGCTGGGGACAAGCAAGGAAAAGTGGCCAAAAGCCCCGCTCCGAGAGTAAGATCCAGGGTCCCGAGAGGGGATCGCTTGGCGTGAGCTCGGCAGGGAGGCCCGGCCGAGTTTCCGGTCCCTATAGCACCTCTCTTGCTAGTAAATTCTCTGAGTCTGGGACTCCTTCGGGGGCCCGTCTTGGAGAATCTGTTCCTTCTCGCCGTCTACTAACTTGACCATCGGAGCTCCCTCGCCGGGATCCACGGCCAGGGTCTTCTGACCCTCTCTTGTAGGTTTGCTCCAGCCAGGAGGCTCCAGGAGCCAGGCGATCCGGTAGGATCGACGGATCTGAGGCACGGGCATGGCGGCGAGATCGGCAACACCATGTTTTGCTCACATTAATACTAATAATCTTTCCATCTATTTGTATGCTAGACCTCTTATTCCCAACATCAAACCAAATGCATTTGAAAAGAACTACCCTCTTATCTCTTATATATTCTAACTCTATGATCTCATTGATCATGCCATGGAAGTCAATGACATCATCTCCATTATTTCCTTCTACAGTCACCCCACTATTTTGTCTTCTATGGCGGTCATCACAATCTCTTATGTGAAACCTAATACCATTGATAATGCAACCGGTATATTTTCTAACACAAATGTGAGGTCCATATGCTAATGAATATAATGCCACCGTTGCTTCTGGTGCCTTTTGGTTGAATAAGCATGTCATCTACAAAAAAATAAGATATATTTAGTTAATATATAGTTAATGTAGATAAGCACTCAACATTATGATAATTTACTTACATGATTTTTAAACCACGATGGGAATTGCTCCCTTTGTCTTCTCTCTACATTAGTTGTGCATTTTCTCTTAAGATCCTCCAAATGTTTTCTATTAAGTAGCATTGTAATTAATTTACAAACATATAACCATTGATTTGTACATCTAAGATATATGCACTAATAAATACTTACTCAAGATAAGGCTCTAACTCTTCACAATTAGATAGCACATACCAATGAGCCATCTCGAGTTCATTGGATGACATTTGAACATATTTTGCTGCTCCAAGTGATCTAAATCTATGAGAGAAAATAGATAACCCACCATCTTCTACTATGTCACAATTCATTTCCTCTCTATTGAATGAGTCTCAATTCCATGAAGATAAAATGAGCAAAAAGTTAAACATTCACTGACAACATAAGCTTCAGCTATTGAACCTTCAGGACGAGCTCTGTTTCACACATTTTTTTTAAGATTTTCCAAAAATCTAATGAAACAAATAAACAAATAATGTGTTAAAAATATATTCATTTCTTATCTCGATGACAATTAAAAATAAATTATAGTTTAACTATTCACATTACCTTTCAGTAGGAAACATCCATCGGAATTGTACAGGACCCCCAAGTATTACCTCATTAGTTAGATGAATTGCCAGATGCACCATGACATCAAAAAAAGCAGGTGGAAAAATCATTTCAAGCTTGCAAAGGATCAATACAATTTCTTTTTTAATTTCTGTACTTCTTCCACATTAAATGTCTTGGAACACAAGCTTTGGAAAAAATCTCCCAACTCTGCTAGTGCAATACACACATCCCTTCGCAAGCATCCACGAATGCCAATAGGAAGTATCCTTTGAAGAATAACATGGCAATCATGACTTTTTAAATCCATCACTTTTCCTTCATTCACATTCATACACCGAGAGATATTTGAAGCATATCCATCTGGGAACTTCACTGACTTAAAAAACTCACAGAATATCTGTTTCTCATTCTTAGTTAAAGTATAATAAGCAGGTGGAATAATGCCATCACTTCTCTATATTAAGTGTAATTCCACTTCTCTGTATTAAGTGTAATTCCTTCCTTATATTCATGTCTTTCAAGTCTTGCCTTGCCTTCAAAGTATCTTTTGTTTTTCCATCAATGTTCAACAATGTACCTAGAATATTATCACAAATATTCTTTTCTATATGCATAACATCCAAGTTATGCCTCAATTTCAATTTTGTCCAATATGGAAACTCAAAAAGAATACTTTGTTTAATCCAATTCAACTCAGCTAGAGAACATTTTCTCTTTCTATTGTTTGGATGCTTTCCTTGTTGCATATCTTTTAAGCTTGCCAATTGTCGCAATATATCATCCCCAGATAACTCTTGTGGTGGCATTCGATGCTTAATCTTTTCATCAAACTTCTTTTTTTTTGCCAACTATGAACATGTGGCAAGTATGTCGATGCCCCATGTAACAAATTTTACTTCTTAACTTATGAGAACATTTCTGGTAATTACAAACTAGGCATGCCATATATCCTTTTGTACTCTATCCAAATATATTTCCATATACTGGAAAATCATTTATAGTCCACAACATTGCAACATGCAATTGAAATTTTGATCTACTGCAAGCATCATATGTCTGCACACCAATTTCCCATAAGTCTTTTAATTCATCTATCAAAGGTTGCATATATACATCGATATCTTTTCTAGGTGCTAGGGGGCCTGGAATAAGCAAATGACATCATGAAAGATTTCTCTTTCATACATTTCACAGGGGGTAAGTTGTACGGCACCAAAATAACTGGCCACATACTATATGATGTACTCATCTTACCAAATGGATTAAAACCATCAATAGCAATACCAAGTCTAACATTACGAGGATCTACAGCAAACCATGAAAAATCATTATCGAACTTTTTCCAAGTTTCTGAGTCGGCTGGATGTCTGAACACCTTTCCATCATCTATACATTTATCCTTATGCCACCGCATCTCTAAGGAAGTTTCCTTTGACAAAAAAAAGGCGTTGCAACCTTGGTTTTAATGAAAAGTAACACAATATCTTACATGGCACTTTCTTATCCTTACCATCATTGATTTTCCATCTAGATGTATAACTAACAGGACACTCTTCATGATTTTCAAACTCCTTCCAAAATAATGCACAATCATACTTGCATGCATGAATAGCTTCATATCCCAAACCCAAACCATGCAACACATTTCTTGCCTCATAGTGGGACTTAAGAAGTGTCTCCCTGGCAATGCTTCTTTTAGTAATTTAAGTAACATGTCAAATGATTTGTTGCTCCATTTATTATAAACTTTCAAATAGAGTAACTTCACCAAAAATGACAAAGTAGAAAACTTTGAACAACCCAGATAGAGTTCTCTTTCAGCATCCCTCAAAAGTTTAGCAAATATATTTTGCGAACCATCATTTCCATTAAGATTGGACACATCATTATTATGATCCACGTGATAATTATTTACAAAATTTCCAAAGTCATTTAGCATTTCATGGACTCCATCATCCTCATCTATGTCATTGAATGGCATACTATCATCATCCACATCATCATGATGGTAAAAAGTTTCACATGGTCTTGGAATTTTAAAAGTTGTATATTCTCCATGAAATATCCATCTAGTATAATCTGCATCCATCCCCTGAATTAGTAAATGATTATGGACCATATCCTGACTCTTGATATATAGGTTCAAACAATCAATACATGGACATCTAACCTCACATTCTTTACCCATATGATCAGCAACGAATTCCATAAATGCTTGAACTCCCTTAACATACTGTTCGGTCCACTTTTGTGCAGTCATCAAACTCTTATCCATCATACAAAGATATGTAATATATGAGATTAAAAATGCATCTGAGTTCCCTTCATACAATCTCCTCAATTTTTGTATTTGTTTCAATCTGAGATAAAAAGGCACACATAAAAAGTTATTTTTATGTTAAACTAAGTTTTAAATTAAAGAAACTATCAAAATAAAATCTTACTACTAAAATGCTTATATGTGCACCATGAAATATCTCTCTGTTATAGCAAACATTTCTATTTTTTCCTTAGGACTCCCAACCAGGCCTAATTTAAAAGAAAAAGTATCTGAAAGGAAGCTTTGGCAAAAACAGTCTTGATAATTCAAAATCAAAATAGATAGGATTTCTTAAAATACATGTTATATATTTTTAAATATTTTTTTTAATCATAAATGATTGAAAGAAACCCAAAAAAGATAAAATTTCATGATTAGTAAGGTAGGTTTCATTCATTTAAAAGGTAACAAGCACCAATAGTGATTTCTAAAAAAGGTTGAGTAACAGTAATAAATTACCTACAATACCAAATATAGAATAAGGCAATTTATTAAGGACTAAAATATGTATTATATTCAAGTTCATAAATAGTAAGCTATTACAACAAGTTACAAGAAACAACAAGAAAAAGAACACAAAAAACCCAAATAGATTGAGTGATAGAGATGGAAAAGGAGAGAAGGTTTATGCTGCAGTGGCTTAAGTAGCAATCTATTCAATGTAGCTTCAATCAAATAGAGATAGCAACCAGAAGTTGGATTTTGATCTTGTTTCAGGCTAAGTACACAAAAGGACCATCAGCAGCCTTTCATCCATATATAGAACATCTACTAGCCTAGCCTTTCAGGGTGTTTTAAGCTATACAATCTAGTATATTATATATCTTCATACACTTAGATGGCCTTCAAATAGTTAATGCTCGGAAAATAGGACTACAAAATGAACACAATAAGAAGAATTTCTTAAAGCTAGCTAATCAGAGGAAGAAAAAGTTTTCTTCCTCTGCCATGTCAATTGAACATTAAAAGATTCAAATAAAAAAATAAGAAGCATTGAAATAATCCATCTAAACACTAATGCAACGGTGACAACTATTCCAAGGTGATACTCCAACAACACAAAAATAAAATTTCGGAACATTCAACAAACAAATTGGCAATCTGAAAATCAGCTCTTCAAAAACCATTTGTTCATACAATGTTTATGCAGTTAAGCTTTCATCGTAATTTTGACATCCCATCTAATATTGTTTCTCATGATACTTATTAACAAATAAAGGGCATATGTATATTGAACAGTTGATCCATGCAATGTTCCAGAACTCTTGCAACAAATCCTATAAAAATTTTGAAAATAATATGTGTTCTATTATATAAGTTTCAATTCTTCGCACACGTTGGAATGTCACCCCTGTCGCTACATTTCTAAGGGACTTAAGAGACATTAAGGATTATACATAGATAGCCATGTTTATAATTTTTCATCTCAAATCTATGCTAATATGTCACCCACTATTTCCTTCTTTATCTTCTATTATAGTTGATGATGTTGCATGCAGACTCGGATGATTATATTGGAGTCAGACAACTAAACACCAAATACTCCTGCAGTGAACAAATCATAAAGCAGGCTAGTCTTCACATGTCAGTGAATTATTAAAAGTTGCACTGACATAAGCCTACCACCACTCTGGAACTACAATCACATAATTGCACAAGATGGTAGAAAACAGAAAGATGCATCTACAATGGCAGAACAAAAACAAAATTTTACTTCGATAATGATATGCATCAAAAAAAATATCAAAAAGAAATTTTTAAGCACATAAATTAGTTTGTGTATGAAAATAAAAATAAAAAATAGATCTGATTCCAACAAAATCCTTTGGGTGATATGTTCTTACATTTGCAACACATCCTGTCTTAATGCCTAAAGCTTTCTTTAGGCTCTCTTCTCGTTGCCTTGCTTCAGCTAAAGCAAATAATTGTGCTAGCTGCTTTCTCACGCTTATAAAAAGACTCAGCAGAGAGAAGGGCCTGTGTCTCTTTTGCAACACCCCCCATCCCTTCTCTCTGCTCCATTCCCCTCTCTCTATTCTCCGTTCTCATCTCTCTGTTTTGCTAAACTTCACTTTTTATTTCTTCCATGGGACTCCCTGCCCCACCTATTGCTATCACCCGTGGCACCCTAACCCTGTAGATCTTCCACGGAACCCCTACCCTCGGAGATCTTCTGCGGCCCTTCACCGCTGTGCCCCCCCCCCCCCCCGCACCCCTACTTGACCCGTAGCTCTTCCGCGGCGTCTTCACCGCCCCTCCCCCAACCTTGCGAATCGTGACAGCCCTCACCGTCCCCCGGATCATGATGGCCCTCCTCACCGGTGCCCTCCCTCAGTCCCATACCGAGTCACAATCAACCCACCATCTCTGTATCTCTGAACCCCTCCCATCTATTCCTCCTCTCCCTCACCCGTCGTCTCGTCGCCAGCATCTCCCCCACCACCCTCGAATGCGTCGCTCTACCCTCCCCTTCAACGCCCCTCCTCCCCAACGGCTATCACAATCCAAAAAAAAAAGAAAAATCACTCGACGACGACTCACCTGGATGACGACTGGAAGTGGAGGAAGCCGCTGCCGCCGCTTCTTCACCAATCCGAGAGGAGGAACCAAGGAAGAGCTACTAAAGAGAGGAAGAGGAAGAGGCCAGGGAGCAGGGGGATATGAGCGAGAGTTGCGTGGAAAGGAAAAGGCCAGGCATGGGAGAAAGAAAAACCCAGATCGCGTGCACGTTTTTTTTAAAAAAAAACTTGATTTTTTTTACAACCAAATCATATTTTGGTTGATAATGAATTTAAAAATTAAATTATTTTTTTATAATCTATATATATTTGGTCATTATTAATTTTAGCAACTAAAATTTTGGTTGATAAATAATTTTTTTTACGATAAAATTATAATTGGTCGTGAATACAAAAATAATGATTGCCAATTTTTCATGCAGTATCTCAAATAATACCAAAATTTTTTTGGTCATAAATAATTATAATTTAGTTGATAAAAAGCTTAATTATACTCAACCAAATTATATTTTGGTCGGTAATATATTTTTTTACAACCAAATTATATTTTTGTTGATAATGAATTTAAAAATTAAATTATTTTTTAATAATATATATATATTTGGTCATTATTAATTTTAGCAATTAAAATTTTGGTTGATAAATAATATTTTTTATGATAAAATATAATTGGTCGTGAATACAAAAACAATGGTCGCCAATTTTTCATGCAGTATCTCAAATAATACCAAAATTTTTTTGATCATAAATAATTATAATTTAGTTGGTAAAGAGCTTAATTATTCTCAACCAAATTATATTTTGGTCGGTAATACATTTTTTTGTTGTAGTGATGGGGGGCATGAGTGGCGCATGCCAGAGCTTGTGCCCCTAGTGGAGTGCATGCCCGCGGTGGCCTGCATGATGATGATGCCATGCCTTCTATCGCAATCAAGACTTTTTTGTTCTCTCGAGTCTGTATCTTATTTCTTGTTACCATCTCATCTCGAAAGGGAGCTCGACCTCATATGGGAGCTCGACTTCAGTTGGAAGCTCGACCTTGGATAGAAACTCGACCTCAGCTGGGAGCTCGATCTTAACTGGGAGCTCGACCTTAGCAGGGAGCTCGACTTCAGCTGGGAGCTTACCTCAGATGGGAGCTCGACCTTAGCAGGGAGCTTAACCTCGGATAGGAGCTCGACCTCAAATGGGAGCTCAACTCAGCTTGGAGCTCGACCTCAGCTAGGAGCTCGACCTCGGATGGGAGCTCAACCTCCACCGAGCCCGGTGGCATGCTTCGCTGCCTCGTCGCCTAGTTGGATCTCATGTGGGCATCCTGTTAGTGCCTTGCCATATTACAGAGTAATGGCAAAAAAAAATAGAGCTCGGGCGGCTAGCACTCAGATAAACGAGGAAAGGGATGAGGAAGAGAGAGAGAGGAAAGGGAGGGAAAAGAAGATGATGAATAAGAAGCTTCAAAAAAGATTTGGCACCGAGTAGAGAGTGAAAAAAAATGGATCATTTTGGAAGAAAAGGACATTTTTAGCCTAACAATTCTAAAATTTTGATTATGTAATGTATTTAATATCAATCAGACATCCTGCATGCACCTCCATTTGTCGCTATGACTTGATGCTAGAAGGATAGAAATTTCGCACCATGCAAGCACAACATGGCCCAATTGTGACATGCAGTGTGCTCCGCGTTGGATTTTTTACACCACAAGTAGTGTACAAAGAATTATTTTGGCTTCTAATCCCATGAGCTTCATTAAATGTTCCATGGTAAGCTCTGGACCTAGTGTTTATTGTATTGGGCCTAGAGGTTAGCTTCCTTGCTGTGCCAAAGAAAGAAACATAAGCTTATTCATCAAGAGGTCTTGCTTGCTTAGGTCTTATTTTTACATGCTTTCCAGCCTCAATCAGAGTGCTCAGAGACATTTAGCTCGACTTAATATCTTGATAATAATCAGGAGGAATATTTATATTTAATGCCTCAATTTTGTAAAAATGTCAAGGGGTTGTCAACTAATGCAATTGATAAAATCATTGAAGGCCGGTGCAAGGATATGTGATCGAGCCCTGGCCTAACTCAATGTTGGTCAGGTTTACTCGCTATATATATATCTAAGGTCAAGTGAGGGAAGGGGGCAAAAATAATGAATAAGAGCATAGCAATGTGCTGGAAATTGTCTGTTTGCTTGGTAGAAAAATAATCCTTCCATCCAAAATAACTAAATAAGCATCTCTTTGCTCTTTTAAATTTCCAAACTCAAATTTCCATCAATACTATTTGTTGAAAATCCATAAAAACAATTAGCTATTTACTGACATGTGTATCTTTTAAGCCATTTTTCCATTATTAAAATCATATGAATTTAGCCCAAACATGGTAAATTTAAAGCATAACAAATATGAACTATCATGATGGATCCACACTCGATCAAACTAAAGGTGGATCTTGATTTTGTGACCATATTTGGGTGTTAATGCTTCTTGTTTCAGCCATCTAAAGAGATGGATGCGCAAACAAACTTGTTCATTGGTAGAAAGTAGTGACAACTATAAATAGATGCACCTTGATGTTGTATAAGCAAGAAAAATGATAACTAAAGGGAGTTAAGAGTAGTATGCATCCGAGTATCTTGACTTTCAAGGATTTTTACTATTGTCATACTATCTTTCAAAAGAAGATGGATAGAGTTTAATAGGATATAACTGAGGTTATGGTTAAACTAATCAACTGCTATTTCTACTCTTCAGTATAAAGTAAAGTTTTACTAGTAAACTACGAATAAGATAAGATAAAGGTAAAGCAAAGGTAATTAAAGATAAATTGAATTCATTCATATGTCAAAAAGTCCATTTTTAGAATATTATTTACTTGCTTATTCTAAAAGATAATCCACACTCAAATGCCCGTACATGGTAACACTCCACATTTGGCCTCCACTTCTAGTGATTTTGGTAACTGATGCCAATTGCCCTCTTGCTACTTACATTCATCAGAATGGCCTGACTTTATATTACTGGTCAGACCAATAATCATATCCAATTAGTCTTAATTTGTTACTAGCCTCCTTTTTGCCTATTTCATAATAGTTTGCTTTTGGTTATCTCTCGAATCAGCTCATTGCATGGTCCTCTGCATTTCGAGGTATCTTTGGATGGGTTCGAACAATTTCTCCTATATTGCACTTGGTTGCTTCGATCCATCAAATATCTCTTAATCAATCATTTGGATGATCACACTATGCTTTAGGTCTTGGCTCAAGGCTTGGGGCCCTTTATCCATTCCTTCGGTGTAAAGACCAAGTCAAGGGTCTATCATATTTTATATCCAATGAACAAACAAACTTATCAAGCATTTCTTTTCTCATGTACTATAGCTTACCCTCCTGCATTACATGGGGCCTTTTCGTATGTAAACTTATCGAGCATTAATGCTCAAGGGTATGATTCCATCTTATATCTTGGCTCTACATTTTTTTCTTTCTCAAATTGCCCTATCTCAAAAAATCAAGACTTTAGTTGTCCTTCATACATAGCTATAAAACTCACATTTCACTGGGTGCAAATTCTTTGCGATACTTGTAATACATTGTACATCCATCTTTTATTGCACGGTGTGGTGCATCGCATGCACCATCCATTGCATGATGGATGATTGCATGCAATCGCCCGAGATGTGCATCACACAACTCACATCCATGCATGGTTGTCCATTGCATGTTGGATGATGCGTTCGATGTACTATACTCTATGGTGCCCCGCAAATGATTAGCCTCCCTTTTACTATATAGTTTTATTCTTGTCTAATTTTTATGATAGGACAAACCAATTAAGCCAATATTGATTAATAATTTATTTTGTATTTGATAATCATACATTACTTTGCTAGTTAAATTATGATCCAAGTACCGCTCCTTTGGTTTTTCTTTCTTGCCAAGAACAAATACGGCTTCTTGCTCATAAATATTGATTGCATGCAAAATTAATTTGTTGCTTTTGCGTGGAAAGCTCTTTATAAGCAAATTCAATTACAAGATCTTGGACCAATAATAAACACATAATGGGATGATAAAGCAGTCATTCATACAAGGTTGGCAACGTAACCTTACACATATAATATCACCACCTACTAGAATAAAGATTGAGATACTGGCCTAACCCATTCTACCATTAAACTACACTCTCCAATGTGCTTTTGTTCATCTCCATACATCCATCTTATTAAAAAAATTCCTATGTTAATTAAATCCCACATATGATTTAGCTTCTCACTTTTAAGTGAAAGCAAGCACTTGTAATTTACAAAATCAGGTATGTACACACACAGAGAGATATACATATATATGTAGAGAGAGAGAGAAAGAGGTTGACTAGGCTTAGGTCAATTGGATTTGGCTCTAAATCGAATCAAGTTCTCCATCGTCCAATCTATATGGATCTCCGCACAACAAAATAAAAATTAACAACCACTTTTCAATCTATTTGGGTGAGAAAAATATAGAAAAAATAGAAATAGGGCATTAATGTGAATGAAACAAGCTCACGCGCATCCAATCTCCTTAGTTTGAAGCTCTCTTCCCACTCACCACTAAAAGCCTCTCTCTCTCTCTCCACAAAATCCTCAATCTCTCTTCATAGAACCCTCTTCCCCTCTCTCTCTCTCTCACACACACACACAAACACACATTTCGTTGCGTCTCTCTTGGAAACCTCCTCTCTACCACCACCTCTCCTGCTAGGCCCATAACCCCTAACCACACCACTGGCCCTTAACCTCTCCCTAACATCTGACCTTTTGTCTAACCTCCGACCTCTCTCCCAGCCTATGATCTCTCTCTTTCATTGGAATCTTAACCCCTAACCTCTCTCTTGCTGGAATTCTAACCCCCCACCTCTATCTTTCTCATTAAAAGGAAGGCCAATTCTCTCTCTCTCATTGGAACCCTTCTCTCAATGAAATTGCAATCACATTACTTATGTCTCTCTTGACCAAAGGAGGCTCAACCCCTCACCTCTCTCTTTTTGTCTCTCATGCTGGAACCATAAACCCCTAGATCTCTTTCTGTCTCCCTCTAGTCGAAGCCGACTTCACCCCCACATCTTTGTCAATCTTTCATGGGATCCCAACCATCTTACCTCTCTTTCTCAGCCGAAGAAGTCCAACCCCACCCCCCCTCCATATATATACCTCTCTATATCTCTTTCTATTGTATCCACGGTCACCTCTCCCTCTTGTTGAATTCTTACTATTGTATTAAAGAAATAGTAGATATGCAAAAATATGTAATTAGAATGGTCATAATATTCGAACTTACAAGTCAAAAGTAAGCCACCTCTAAAATAGTTATTGTTGCATATTGATGGTAATTTATATATCTTTCTACATCATTATATATTATTTAGATTGATGATTTTGAAAGCTAAATTTGTGAGCATTTATCTAATGAAGAGCAATATGATGACTATGTTAGGATTATCAATATCTTCGATTGTATGCTGTTGGCGTGGAATCCCTGTATCGGCCGGTTGGAGCTGCTGCACTACACGATCGCTCCCTGATTCACCTGCAAAACAGGTTTCTTGCCGGAGTCGTTCCGGCGGGGGACACTCCGATACCTAAGTCAGAGGCGGATCCGAGCCACAGAATGGGGAAGAGTCTCGAGAGTGAGAGTGAAAGGCTCTTTCAACTTAGAGTATGCGTGAGTGTATGTATGTGTGCGTACCTCCCTCGAGCCATTCTTCTTACCACTATTTAAGAGGAGGACTTCGGCCTACGGCCCGCTCTTTTTCCGGCGATTACGGGGAGTCAATTTCTTCCCATGATTGGCGATCGTGTGTTGTCATTGAGCGATTCCGGCCAGACCGGAGGCATGGCAGCTGGAGTTGCGCGCCATGATCATGGCATGGAGATTGTCGATTGTAGCCGTTGGTTACTGTTGCCTATCTGGGCCAGATCGTGGTCCCATCTTTGGATTTCCCCTGTTTAGGGAGATTTCTGGTCGGAGACCTAGTCCTCTGCGTGGGCCGAAGACTTGGTATTTGCCCTGGGGCCGGAGATCGTGTCCTTGGCAGGAACCGAAGAGCGTGTCTTCGGCAGTCGATGAGAAACCCGGTCTTCGATTAGAGCCGAAGACATCATCTGAAGTTCTGGCCTTTGGATGTCATAGACCGGTGAGAAGCCTTGGACAGCCTATAGTTGGCCTGACCTTTCCTGGTCCGAAGTCAATGGTCCGGAGAAAGGGTCTTTGGCCAGCCGAACTGATGTTCGGTTCGAGCTGAACCGGGATATCCCAACAGTTGCCCCCCTACTCTCAGTTTTCGAAGCGAAGGTTTGCCTCGAGAAGTGAGAGCACTAATGCCTTGTCGTTTTCCTTCCAGGAGATGGTGTAGTGAGTGATTATGGGATCTCTGATTGGACTACCCATCATGACTACTGGTTGATCTGGGAATCAGGTGATGGACAGCTGTCACTCCCAGGTTGGGGGAGAAGGAAAAAGCGGGTGGCCCTGAGACCATCTCTCTTTTTCTCGTTGCGCGATGGTTCAGCCAATCTTTTGGTTGAGATTTGGATGGTTGTGGCGGCCTTCCCCCATCCGTTGGATGATGGATGCGGTCGATCCTAGTGGTTAGTTGAAGGCGGGTTACCTCCCTGGGTAACCTTTGGTCAAATCAACCTGGCAGGGCTTCAGAGACCCCTGTTTTTCTCTTAGAAAAGGAAAAAGGTCCGGCTAAAGATGCTTCTTCAACCTCGTCTCATCCTTCGCTTAGCTTTCCCTGTTCTGGATTACTAGTCTATTCTACAGGTAGAATCTTCCTTCTGCCTCTTTGCTTCATTCTTTTATCATGGAAGAAACTGTAGAAAGCCAGAGGGAACAAGTAGGGCCCTCGGGGGCCGACGACGTAGTAGGTCCGGAGTCGATCTCTAGTTCGATTACTCAGGGGAAGATGGCTCTTCTTCAGGAATGCTATTGCTCCCCTAAGGAGTTCCCTTTTGTCCTTCCCGAACCCGAGGAATGGGTGAACAAACCTCCCCCCAGGTGCCTAGCCGTGTACGAAGATCATTTGAAGGCTAGCCTTCGATTTCCCCTACACCCTTTCTTCATCAAAATCTTTCGCCTGTACCAAGTGGTACCGGTGCAGTTGACCCCGAACAGCATTCGAAATATCTGCAGGTTTCTGGTCTTATGTAGCATCGCAAATATAGAACGTAGGACCAATTTATTCACGGCCCTTTTTGTACTCAAGAGGGATTTCCATAGCAACGGATGGTGGGTGATTGGCCCTCGACCAGGCTGCAAGGTCATCAAGGACATGCCCAGTGCCATCCATGGGTGGAAACCCATTTTTGTGTTCGTATTATCATTTGATCCATGGGGCTTCAACACTGTTTGGAAGAAGCCTCGCTTAATCGCCAATGATGGGAAGAAGGTCATGGCGGTGGATCAGTCAGATTACGATCTCTTAGTCAATTCGGAAGTAGCCCCTATCAGGGAGTTGTTGGAGGAGAGAAATCTCCATCTTGCGGGAGTTAGCAAATTCTCCACATTAGGTATAGTGACGGAAATTTCTGCTCCCCTTCTCCCGATTTTGTTGTAAATCAGTCGATTAAAAAAAACTCTTCTACTTGTAGGTGGCGGAATGAAGCCCGGTGTGAGTTGGCTCCATCAGGCTTCTGAGAAGAGGGTAGCACAAGCCCCTCTCACAAGGTCGGCGGTTCGGAAGAAGGCTCGAAGGAACGGTTCTGAGGGGGACCGGAGCACCTCATCATCCTGGGAAACCTCTGGAGAAGACACAGCACCCACGGGAGGGGCCCCGTCGAGACCCTGTCCAATCGAAACTCCACCGGCGGCTACTTCCCCGGTTCGCACAACGGGGAGTCCACCTCAGGCGGTGGATGTGCCACCGTTTTGCCCCCTACGGTTGATAGGGGCAAAGCGCAGCAAGTCGAGCGAGAGTTCATTCACGGGGCTTCCCCAGCTGGAAGCCGTTCGGTGAACTCTTCGGAGCTTTCACCTACGGGGGGACTGCTGGTCCCCACCGTAGCTAGGCAGGCGTTGAAGGGCACGCTTCTACCTCATGACTTGGCAATTCTTCAAAATTGAAACCTTCCCAGGGTGTCCGATTCTGCTTTCTCCGTCCTGCAACAGGTTCAGACCTTGCCGCCTCCTTTGTTTTGAGAATTGTTCGATCCATGACCTCATGTTTTTGATGCAGTTGGTCTATGACCTTACCTTTATGGAGGAGGGCCTGGGGAATGTTGACAGCCTCATCCATGGTCTCAAGGAGGAGCTTCATACTGCGAGGGTTGCAAAGGAAGTAGCCGAAGAGTTGAGGTAGTCTATGGAGGACCGCCTTGCCCGGGTGAACGACGAAGTTCGCGAACTGAAGGGCGAACTAAAAAGTGCCCATCTGATAATGGCAAAGCAAGGGGCAGGGTGGAGAAAGAGCAGAAAACAAGTTGACTCCTTGGAGCAAGCTGCCAGGGAGAATCAGGAGAAGATATAAAGCTTGACCAAGGCTGTGGAGGAGGCTTCCAGGAGGGCCGAAGAAGCAATTCTGGAGTCCGAAGCGGCCAAGAGAAAGTCCGTGTCCCTGAGGAAGCGGGTAGACGATGCTGTGGCAGACTTCAAAAAGTCTTCGCAATTCCAAGAGAAAATGGATGAAGCATCTTTGTACGGCTACCAGCATAGCTTCAATGACGGACTTTCCAAGGTAAAGGAGGCCTTCCCCCACCTTGATATTTCTGGCATCCCTCCCTTCAACATAGCCGAAGAAGAAGAGGAGGCCGAAGCTACAGTAGAGGCCGAAGAGGCGCCATGCCTGGGTGAGGAGGCCTCTGTCTCAATCGAAAGTCTAGGGGTGACCCCAACTCCGATTCTGGTTCAGGAGGAGGTTTTGGCTAGGGGAATCCAAGCCGAAGCTTCCCCGATCCTGGCCCAAATTGATGAGATCCTTTCTACACAGGTTGACAAGTTGCTTCAATCATGTGGTGTCGGGTCTCCTCTTATTGATGTTGAATAATCAGAGTAGCTTTAGATGCATTTTCTTCTTTTCCTCTTTTGTACTGTCAATAACAACTTTTCAGATCTTGAAATGACCTTTCTCCCTCTGCATATGCAATGTTGCATTTCGTATGTAGCTTGAACAAGTTTTACTGTTCTTCCTTATGCTCGGTTGAACGGCCATGGACGAAGGCCGTTTGATTGGTAGTTGACGGAGACGAACTCCGGAACAGGTTTGAACCCCATTATCGAAGACCGTCTACAATTGGTTAGGCTGATGTCACCCTTCTTTCGATACTAAATCTATCCGTTGGGGTAGACAGGTGTCAACTTCCCATCATGCGGTGATCAGGGAAGTTTGATTGCATTTCTTATTGTCCACGCGGCGTATCGATATTCATACAGTCTTGATTTCTTGTGTCTTGTATGCTGCCAGGTCCCCATTTTTCAAAAAGGAGCCATTAATATTGCCGTCACACGATAGAGATTTCTCCGGATTCGAAGCGCCGGTAGTTGTTATCATGGGAATGACCCCTGAGTGGCCTTCTGGTTCTCGAAGCATCGCCCGGACACGTGGCACTCCCTGATGCGGCTAGGAAAAGACGTGGAGCACGCCTCCCCGTAGTCGGTCATGGGTGCAGGGTCTCTATAAATAAGATCTTGCCTTCTGCTGTCAAGGGCCACTACTCCCATAGACTCTTTCTTCCAACTAGAAATGAGGTTCAGCACTTCCAAGCTTCGTCGGGATGCAAAGAGAAGGGCCGTCAACCCAAAGAGAAAGAGGAGTCTGGAGTTCTTCGGGCCGGAGGATGATGATGAGCCTCTCGTGGACCGTCTGGAGAAGAAGGTTCGCCTGTTGGAGGCCCAATTGAGGGAGGCCAGGGCCCAGGTCACGACGGTAGCCGTGAAGGTAGCTGAGGCCAAGAAAGAGGTGACGAATGCTGTCTCGGACTTCAGGGCGTCTGCTGCCTTCAAGGAGGAGGTCACCGAAGCGGCTTTGGACTCCTACCATCAGGGGTTCCGGGAATGCAGGGAGAAGGCCTTCAAGTTTTATGATTTGAAGGGCCTGGACAACATCAAGCCCTCCGTTCCCTTTCCCGGGCATGAATTTGATTCCGACTCCAATGAGGGTTCGGATTCTGGTTCGGATGGAAATCTCGGGGCTCCTTCGTCATCCCTCCAGATCTCCCCCAACCGGTATGGGAAAAATCCGGCGGGAGGTTATTGAAAATTTCCCGCAACCTCTCTATTGCTACCTTCTTCTTTCTTTTTTTTTTGGCTCTCTTTGAGAATCTCTCTTTTTTTGTTCTCTCTTTATGAAAGTTTCTTCTTTTTTTTTTGTAAAAATAAAAAAGAAGTGAAATGAAATATATTTTTCTTACCTCTTCCCATGTATTTCTTGTGATATGTTATATCATGTTTTGTCTGGAATGTAAATTCCTCGGATCATTTTTGGTCTATAGGAAAGAAGTGAGGTCAGTTGGACTATTCTTGGAATGTCTGTTGTCGACAGAAAGGACGACAGTGGTCCTTTTAGGCACGTTTTCGGATTTTTTGTAGGGTAAGGTGCTTACACCGTCCCTGTGCACTTCTGTCGTGATCAAGGTAGGCTGTTCATGCCTGTCCCGATGCGTCTTCGAATTTATCGTAGGGTAGGTTACAAAATCCATCCCTGCACCTTTGATCTTCTTGGTGGCCTGACTGGGCCATCCGTTGCGCTCATCAGGCATACCGATAAGGTGAGTGGATCGGACTCTCCTTTGCGCAGTTGATCGATTTTTCAGATCGGGCTGCTTAGGCTGTTGTCGTTCAGTCGATGCAACGAGCCGTTCTGAGTTGAGTAGGATTGAGCAATTTCACACAAGAAATTTATGAACTCATTTATTGATAGTATTTGTGAAGGTTTTGTACATTCCATGGCCGGGACAGTATCTTCCCATCCAGGATCTTGAGTCGATATGCTCCTGGTCAAACAACTTCTTCGACTTGATATGGACCTTCCCAATTGGGAGAGAGTTTCCCCTGTTCCACTGGCCTGTATACTTCCATCCTTCACAATACCATGTTCCCTGTGCAGAAAGTTTGCTCCTTTACTCTTGAATTGTAATATTTGGCGACTTTTTGTTGGTACGCCGCCATTCTTATTTAGGCCTGAAGTCTGGCGCTTGACAGCAGATCCAGGTCGATCCTTCTACGATCGGAGTTCCCAGGCTCTTCGTAGTTGTCAATTCTCAGGGACTGTAAGGAGACTTCAATAGGTAGTACAGCTTCGATACCGTATGCCAAGTTGAACAGAGACTCACCGGTGGCCGTCCTCAGGGTAGTTCGGTATGCCTAGAGAATGGAGGTCAGTTCTTCGGCCCAAAGCCCTTTAGCGGCGTTCAACCTTGTCTTCAGACCATGGAGGATGGTCTGGTTAGTGACTTCGGCTTCTCCATTGGACTATGGATGAGCAATGGAAGTCAGCCGATGTTGAACATGATACCAAGCACAGAAGTCCCTAAACTTCGGATTGTCAAACTGTCTCCTGTTGTCCATGATTATGACATGTGGGATGCCGAACTGGAATATGATGGAATTTTTTATAAAATTCTCCACCTTGCCTTTTATGATCTGGGCCAGTGGTTCGGCTTCTACCCAATTTGTAAAGTAGTCGATGGCCACAAGAAGAAACTTCCTTTGCCCTGATGCCAGCGGGAATGGGCCAAGAATGTCCATTCCCCACTAGGCAAAAGGCCATGGGGCTGCTAGTTGGGTCAGGTGATTCGCAGGCTGTCTCTGAATGTTAGCATACCTCTGGCACTGGTCGCACTTTCGTACAAAGTCAGCCGAATCCTTCTGAATGGAAGGCCAATAATATCCCTATCAAATGATCTTGTATGCCAGAGACCTGCCACCCAAGTGGTCACCGCATATGCCTTCGTGGACCTCTCTCAGGGCATACTCCGCATCTGTCGGTCCCAAGCACTTTAGCAGTGGTTGAGAGAATGATCTCTTATAGAGGATCCCGTCTAAGATGACATACTGTGACGCCATCCAGCAAATTTTCTTGGCCTTCGCCTTGTCTCCTGGCAGTATGCCTTCATTCAGAAATTTGATGATAGGATCCATCCAGCTTGGCTCGGTGTCGATCTGGTGCACCTCCACAACCTCTTCGGCTATACTAGGAGTTTCTAGATATTCCACAAAGGTGCGCCTGAGATATTCCGGTGTTGTAGTTGCCAGTCGAGACAATGCATCCACCCAGGAATTCTCTGATCGAGGGACATGGATGATCTCAAAATATTCCAGTTGAGAGGACAAGGCACGTACCTTCTCTAGGTACTGCACCATGGTTGGATCCTTGGCTGCATATTCTCCTCTAACTTGATTCATAACCAGCTGGGAGTCTGAGAAGGCTCGAAGTTGCTGGACTCCCAAATCTTTGGCAATCCGAAGTCCAGCGAGCAAGGCTTCATATTCGGCCTGGTTATTTGAAGCATGGAAGGAGAACCAAAGTGCATACTCTATGGTATGGCCGTCAGGTTCGGGAGCATAAGTCCAACCCCGAATCCAGTAGCATTGGATGCTCTGTCCATATGAAGCACCAAAATGGACTTCGTCTCCTTCAGGACTTCATCTTCTACCGAAGATGCTTCGTCTTCGGACCTCCAAGTGCATTCAGTCAAGAAATCGGAGAGCACCTGGGCCTTCATAGCCGATCGGGGCTGAAAATTGATGTCAAACTCACTCAACTTCATAGCCCACTTAGCTATCCTTCTAGAGGTGTCCGGAGATTAGAGAACAGCCTTAAGGGACTAATCGGTCAACACCACAATAGCATGGGCATGGAAATATGGCCGTAGTCGCTTCTCCGCAATTACCAGAGAGTAGATCAGCTTCTGCATCCTCGCATATCGCGTTTCGGCATCATGCAGAACCTTGCTGATGTAATAGATCGGCTTGTGAGATCCGTCTTCATCTCTCCGAACGAGGACTGAGCTAATTGCTTCATCCAAAGCAGAGAGGTATAGGTAGAGGATCTTGCCTTCTTGTGGTTTGGAGAGTAGTGGTGGGGTTTCCAGGTACTTCTTTAACTCCTCAAAGATAGTGCAACAGTCTTCGGGCCATTGAAAGCCTTTTGTCCGCTGAAGTACCTTAAAGAATGGGAGGCATTTCTCGGCTAACCGAGAAATGAATCTGCTTAGGGAGGCAATTCTCCCTGTTAGCTGCTGGACTTCCTTTTTACAAGAGAGATGTCTCATATCCTTCAGGGCTTGAATCTTCTCAGGATTCACTTCAATTCCTCGTTTGGTGACAAGGAAGCCCAAGAACTTGCCCGAAGTGACTCCAAAGGTGTACTTTGCCGGGTTTAGCTTCATGCGGTAGCGTCGTAGAGCACTAAATGACTCTTCCAAGTCATGGATGTGATCTTTCCAGAGGAGGCTTTTGACGATCATGTCGTCAATGTAGGTCTCCATGTTTCTCCCTAGTTACTTTTTGAATACCTTGTTGATCAGTCTTTGAAATGTTGTCCCGGTGTTCTTGAGGCCGAATGGCATCATCTTGTAGCAGTAGAGACCTTTATCAGTGATGAAGGCCGTCTTCTCCTCATCTTGTGGATCCATTCTAATTTGGTTATAGCCAAAAAAAGCATCCATGAAGCTCAGCAACTGGTGGCCGACGGTGGCGTCGACCAGTTGATCAATCTTTGGAAGGGGAAAGCTATCTTTTGGGCAAGCCTTATTGAGGTTTGTGTAATCGATGTAGATCCTCCACTTGCTGCTAGCTTTCTTCACCATTACCAAATTGGCTAGCCATTCAGGATAGTGGGCCTCTCGGATGAACCCTGCTTTAAGGAGCTTGCTGACTTCTTTGTCTATGGCCTTCTGTCTTTCAGGAGTGAAGCTCCTTTTCTTCTACCGCACTAGCTTATACCCAGGGGTAACTTCTAGCTGGTGAGTAATTACTTTGGCAGGAATCCCCAGCATATCCGAAGCTGACCAGGCAAAGACGTCGGCATTGTCTCTGAGAAAATGGATCAACTCCGTTCTAGTTTCCTCATCAAGCATACTTCCGATCTGCACAACTCTGGAGGGGTCTTCCTTTGTTAAAGGTACTAAGATAGTCCTCTCCATGTGTTCACCAAGGCATGTGGTTGTATCCCTTGGATCCAGCTGGTCCGGGGTTACAAAGTCGTTGAAGTGCCTGTCTTGAATCATTAGGCACAGCTATGCCACTCTCTGGTCTCCTTTAGCTTCTCCGACATTGTTCCTGGTAGGGAAACGTACCAAGAGATAATAAGCGGAGATCACGGTTCGAAACCTATTCAAGGTGGGCTGCCCTAGAATGATGTTGTATGCTGAGGGGATCCGGACCACCGTGAAGTTGATCGGCAGTGTCTTTTATCGAGGTTCAGTGCCAAGGGTAACAGACAACACTATTTCTCCCTCGGCATGAACTTTATTGCCCCCAAAACCAGTGAGCGGTATAGGGGATCTTCGTAGTTGATGTCTAGGCAAACATATTTTAGAAAATGCATCGTAAATCAAGACATCAATCAAACTTCCATTATCAACAAGGATTCGCTGTACATCATAGTTGGCCAAACGGCTGAGATTACAAGGGGATCATCATGTGGGAGCCAAACTCCTACAAGGTCATCATTGGAGAAGAGAATAGAATTATTATCTTTGAGTCACTTTGGGGCATCGTCCTCGTCCCTTCTCTAGTCGGTAGGCCGGTGTATCATTCCTACACCTCCATTAGTGGGCCTTTGATTTGGCAGTTCGGCCTCTTCGGGAGGTGGCTAGGGAACAGTTGCTTCCGACCGAGGTCCTTGGCGACCAATGTACCATCCCAAATATCCTCTCTTGATGAGATCCTTAATCACATCCTTCAACTGGATGCACTCTTCAGTGTTGTGGCCGGGGTCCCGGTGGAATCGGCAATACTTGTTCCTATTCCTTACGGAAGAGGAGGCCTTCATGGGACAGGGCCGTTGGAGATAATTTTCTTTCTCTATCTCCATGAGGATCTTCTCTCGAGGGAGGTTGAGGGGGGTGTAGGAGTCGAACCTTCCTCCCGATGCTCTAGGCCTGGGAGGACTTTTTCGGCGGTCTGTATATTTGCCACCATTGTTATTGGAAATTGGGGGACCTTGTCCCCTATTGTTATTCTTTTTTGAAGGGGGCTTCCCTTCAATCAGTCGACGGTTAGCCACCTGCTCTTCAGCATCGGCGTATTTCTGAGCCCTTGACAAGAGCTCAGCGTAGCTTTTATGGAACTTCTTATCCAGGAAAAAGGTAAGCCTGGATGTACGAGTCCCTTCTTCAATACAGACATGGCCACATGCTCGTTGAGATCGGGGATCTCAAGTGTGGCCGCATTAAACCTGGAGGTGTAGTCTCGCAGGCTTCCTCCTTCATTCGGATGAAGGAGGAACAGTATGTCCGTATTCCGAGGAGTCTTGCAGCAGGTCCTGAAATGCAAGACAAACAATTTTTCTAACTCGAAAAAAGAGTCAATGGTACCTGGGTGCAGGCTCGAGTACCACATCTATGAGTGTATGTATGTGTGCGTACCTTCCTCGAGCCATTCTTCTTACCACTATTTAAGAGGCCTCCGGTCTACGGCCCGCTCTTTCTTCGACGATTACGGTGAGTCAATTTCTCCCCATGATTGGCGATCGTGGGTTGTCATTGAGCGGTTCCGGCCAGACCGGAGGCGTGGCAGCTGGAGTTGCACGCCATGATCATGGCATGGAGATTGTCGATTGTAACCATTGGTTACTGTTGCCTATCTGGGCCAGATCGTGGCCCTATCTTCAGATTTCCCCTATTTAGGGAGATTTCTGGTCGGAGACCTAGTCCTCTGCGTGGGCCGAAGACTTGGTGTTTGCCTCGAGGCCGGAGATCGTGTCCCTGGCAGGAACCGAAGAGCGTGTCTTCGGAAGTCGATGAGAAACCCAGTCTTCGATTAGAGCCGAAGACATCATCCGAAGTTCTAGCCTTCGGATGTCGTAGACCGGTGAGAAGCCTTGGGCTGCCTGTAGTTGGCCTAACCTTTTCTGGTCCGAAGTCAGTGGTCCGGAGAAAGGGTCTTCGGCCAGCCGAACTGATGTTCGGTTCGTAGCTGAACCGGGATATCCCAACATATGCCATAATAATTATATGAGAGAGTATTATGGCTTGGATAACCAATATATTATGTCTCTTATTTTTTAATCTAATATGTTTGTACAAATTTATGAATTAATTGGTGACACCTAAGCTATGAATTTATTTGTTTTGTTTGATGTATATGTTAAATGCTAGGTTATCGATGACATATGTACTTAAAATGTTATATCTTTGTAGTAAACACAAATTGACCTAGAATAAACACAAATTTTTTCTAGAATAAATATAAACCTCTCCATAATAAATAGAAACATTCTAAAATAAATATAAACTTTGTAATGAGTGAGCAAGTGAGCTAGGGTTAGGGGTTGAGTTTGTGTTTATTCAGAAGTGTATATATTTAACACTACAAAATTTATGTTTATTTTAGAACATATCTATTTATTCTAAAGGGGTATGTATTTACTTTTATATTAGGAAGCTAAAAAGGCAATCAGCAAGGATGTTTGTTTCGATTTATTTATGGTTTGTTTATACTTATTCTAAAGAGTTTTATTTATTTGGAATGGTTTGTGTTTATTCCATCCAAAATTTATGTTTACCTTCTATTCTTATTATTTATCATGGGGGAGGCCTAAAGTGACCAAAGGTTGGGGGTCGAGTTTGTGTTTATTCTACAATGTTTCTATTTATCATAGTACAATTTATATTTATGTTAGAGTATATTCATTTATTTTGGAAGAATTTGTATTTATTTTAGAGGGATTTGTGTTTATTTTTATAAAGGATCTCGAAAGGAAGTGAGCAATGAGGTTTGTCTGTGTTTATTTATGGTTTATTTATAATTTTTTAGATAATTTGTGTTTATTCTAAAGGGATTTGTCTCTATTCCATCCCGTGTTTGTATTAATCTTCTATTCTTATTGTTTATCATGGGAGAGGCCTAAAGTAACTAGAGATTAGGGGATCAAATTTTTGTTAATTCTAGAGTATTTCTATTTATTGCTATAGAGTTTATATTTTTTATAGTATTTATATTTATTTTGAAAATACTTATTTTTATTCTAGAGGGGGTTTGTGTTTATTTCTTTAACGAAGTTATGAAAGTAATAAGCAAGAAGGCCTATTTCTATTTATTCATGGCATATCTATATCTATACAATACATGAATGGAGAGCCCAGAGCTCTCCTAGTATGAAATGTATCAAGCTCTGGACTCTCCTAGATATTTTTTTTGGCAACATTTTTCTCTCTCTCTTCTCTCTCTTTTCCTTTTTTTGCTTCAAACCCTTTTGAAGCCCTCTTGAACCTTTCGGAGTGCTTGAGAATGCCCACCTCCTCCCTGCTCTCCTTGCTACCACCTCCCATTGATCCCCATTATCGCCTTCATCCCCATCATCACCAGTGCTAGGCTTCCCCCTCCAATCTCACTTAGGTGCTTTCCTTCCCATAGATCTCTGAAAAAGATAGATGCTATTGACCCCCAGAATAATTTTGATGATTACAAAATATTCGAGCATGAATACTATAATAACGCTTTTCAAATGATTAAGAATATTTTTGTAGAAAGTTTTCTAATGGACAACCTTCAATTAAAAACTTTATAGATCATTGAAATTGTTTGTGAGCTATTAAAATGATAAGTCAGCTCTCAAGGATCATTGTAAACCTTTATGTATCGTGATAAATCTTTTAAAAGAGTTTTTGTATCATGGGAAGAGTAAAGAGCTAAATTTTGTAATTAAAAGTGTTTGAGTTGGTTAGAGAGTTTATGTATATCCTTAAAAGTCATTGGAAAACCTTTAGAAGCATTGAGGAGCTAAAAAGTATCAAAAACCTTATAAAATAATAGTTTTGGCTGAAAGAGTTGACTCCCATCAAGAGAGCCAGCTTTAGTATGACACGTAGAACTAGTACTGTTCAAGAGAGCCGACTCCTTTCAAGCAAGTCTTCTCTCTTAGATAGATAGAAAGCATATTTTTTTTTATCCAATTCAGAAGAGCCGACTCATAATAAATGAGAATTCTCTTTCAAAAAGATAGAGAGCTTGTTTTCAGAATATTCTATAGACAAGCTGACTCCTTTCATGTGAGTAGACTCTTAGTCCACAAATTGTTATGGTAATAGCTAGTTCTAGAACTTGCATATTTCAATTTTTAAAGTTTCTAATAGCTATTTTTCACTTCTCAATATCTCTAAATAGCTAGAAATAATTGAAAAATAATAGGAAAACACTTTGAGAAGTATAAAAGAAAGGATTGAAGTCAAAAGACCAACATTCTTGAGAAGACTCCTTGCCAATTATTGTAACAAGAGACATAAAGTGTTGTCACCTGAAAATTCAAGAAAAGCATAACTCCTTCCTACTTACTCTCTTGAAAACTTAAGTGAGCTACTCAAAGAGTATCAAAGATCAATCATTGAAGACTTGAAGAGTATTTAAGAGAAGCTTCATCAATAACCTTTTACTCTTTTGAAAGTTTGTTTAGTTGCTTTATTTCTTATATTTTCAAGCTATTGTGTGTTTCAGTAGAGAGCTAGAACTTGGGATTGGATTTAAGTTTTGATTGGTTGATCTTGAAAAATCAATTGGATTATTTGTGATCCTGGAAAATAAATAATATATTAAGATTTTAATTTATGAACCTGAGAGTAAACAGCCAACTATATTCTTATGAGAATATAATAGAAACCCTAAGAGGTACTTGGGTTATGGACAAAGGAGCTGGGATTGCTCTGAACCACTATAAATCTTATTATATTTGTATGCTTGCTTATCTTGTTATCACTCGCTCATATTTTAAAATTTTCACATATCACTTGACATAACATTTGGCTCACACACATCATTTAAGTTTCAAAGGCATGCATTTGTTTTAATTTTTGAAAACCCAATTCACCCCCTCTTAAGTTGTTGGTCTAGGCAACAAATGATATTAGAGACATGTTTCAGTGCTGTTAATCCAATGATTAAGAAAAAAGATCATGGCAACCCACATGAGCACATCATTGACCGAAGAACAATCTAGCAATAGACCTTTACTGTTCAATGGCACCAATTACACATACTGGAAAGCTAGAAAGAGAATTTACATTCAAGCAATAGACTTTTAATTATGGAGAGTTATTATTAAAAGTCCTCACACACCTATAGATTAGGTTGATGGTATTAATGTCCTAAAACTGGAAGATGAATTGGATGATCATGACATGAAGATTGCTGAGCTAAATGCAAAAGCCATGAATCTTTTGGATTATGCACTAGATTGCAATGAATTCCATCAAATTTTCACTTGCAATTTTATAAAAAAAATGGGATAGACTTCAAGTCATACACAAGGGCACTAACCAAGTTAAGCACTCAAAAATTAACTTGATTATGCACAATGATGAATTGTTCAAAATGGAATCTAATGTGGCAAGCTACTGACGTGGCACCCACATCCGACATAGCTAGCTGATGAGGTGGCAGAGGTGCCACCTGGCTAGCTTCCATTCGAGATGAGCCCCCAACCAAGGTGAGCTCCCAACTGAGGTGAGCTCTCAATTGAGGTGAGCTCCCAACTGAGGTGAGCTCCCATCCGAGGTGAGCTCTCAACTAAGATGAGATACCATCCGAGGTGAGCTCTCAACTAAGATGAGATACCATCCGAGGTGAGCTCCTGGTTGAGGTGAGCTCCCATCCGAGGAGAGCTCTCGTCCAAGGTGAGCTCCCAATTGAGGTGAATTCCTGGCCAAGTTGAGCTACTAGTCAAGGTGAGCTACCAATTGAGGTTAGCTCTCGATCGAGGCGAGCTCCTGAATGAAGTGATCTCCCATCCAAGGTGAGCTCCCATTCGTGGTGAGCTCTCAACTGAAGTGATCTCTCAACCGAGGTGAGCTCCCACCCGAGGTGAGCTCTTGGTCGAAGAGAGCTTCAATCTAATAAAGCTCCCGACTGGACCAAGACCCTGAAGGCAAGAAGATGACTCCCTGGCCATGATAGAAGGAATGGTAGAAGGCAAGAAATGACCCCCAGAGGATAGATGCGAAAGAGGCCCAGATAGTGACATGGGGGAGTGATTCTCCATCTCCACCAGACCGGCTGCAACTCTCATGGTGGTGCATTTTTCATCGGGCTCGAGGCCTTATAGTACACCACCCACACACCCTGTAAGAGGAGTGCTACACCAGGGCTCCAGGTCCTACAGCATGCCATCTGCACCCCCTATAAGAGGAGTGCTCTACCGAGTCTCCGGGCCCTGTAGCACGCCATCTGCACCCCTTGTAAGAGGAGTGCTCTGAGGTGGCTCCAGGCCCTGTAGCATCCTACCTGTGCCCTTCACAGGGGATCGCTCCACCAAGGGCCAAGCTTTGTAGCACACCAGCTTCACCACCTGCAAAAAGACCCTCTCCCAGGAACTCAAACTCTATCCATTGGGGCTTTGATGAGCTTGTATCCCTTCCACAAGGAACAACTCGGGAGAAGCACCCAACCAAGGCTCCATACCTAGTCTAGCAAAATCGGCTCCTATATAATGGCCAGAAGGACCTCCAAGATGGGGAGAGTGAACAAAAGGAGAGCAAACGAGCAAAGACAAAAGGCAAAAGTAGTGAACAAGCCCTTAGAAACTCTAGTTTTCTATTCTCTCTATCTCCCTCTCTAGTAGAGGGACTGTTCCCCTTGGTCACCTAGCTAAATTGACCATTGAAGTATCTCCACCAGGATCCCTGGCCTGGGTCTTCTTTTTTGCAGGACTAACTAGTCACGAGGATGTGAGGATGAAGCACCCGACATTCCCAGGGGAGGCTAGCTTCAACCAGGCCCCATCAGAGCTACAGGTCCTGATGATCTAGGTGGTAATAGATTGGTATGCCAGGAAGGGGGAAAGGTTGACATAGTCTGCTCTAGCCATGAAGCACTAACTAACCTCCAGTGATCTCATGGTGGTGATCCATGCACGGGAGGCTTTCATCAGCTACAAGGGAGACCCATCGCATCATGGTGATCGACATAGCCAAGAGGTGGAGCTCCCTACTCCTCCAGGTCCACCTTCGGTGGATCAGCCCATGCAGATCGCTGCACTCATGCAGTAGGTCCAGGCCTTGACTATGGTGGTGCACCAGCTACATCACCAGTACTGGGGATACCTACAGCCCATGCCACCGAACCCCGTGCTAGCTTATGGTCCTTCCAGGAAGGGCCATCCCATGTACGGGTGGCATCATGTCCATGGGAGAGCCTGCGAGTGGCCAGGAAGAGGTGCTGGGATGGTTCAGCCTACCGAAAGAGCCACACCCCAATCTTGAACCACGGTACTGTACCGGGCCGATGACACTGGCATGGTAGGGGCTAAAACATGAGCTCCTCTAGTCACCGCCCTCCTCTCCCCCAGTAACCTGCATGGAGGAGTCGACCGATGAGGCCATCTAATGGTGGGTGAAGAAGTACCTTGAAGAGAAAGAGTGCAGACTGGCTGATCTCTCCTGCCAGTTTGTTGATATTCAGGGCTCCCCACACAAGCCTGTGGGCTACGATGCTCACCCTCTTCTCTCTCATAGAGTACAAGAGAAACTGATCCCCAACTAGTTCTGCATGCCCCAAGTGGATCCCTACGATAAGACCATAGATCCCCTTGACCATCTTGAGAGTTACAAGGCTCTCATGTAGGTTTTAAGGGGCCACTGACACCCTCCTTTATATTACCTTCCTAGCTACACTCTACAAGGTGGCCCAAGTTTGGTACTCCCACCTCGAGCCAAGGAGCTCGACTCCTTCGAGCAGCTGAGAAGAAATCCATGGCATACTTCGATGCCTATCAAAAGGTGCCGTGTAAGGCTGACAACCTCTTCTCTATCTGATAGCAGGATCATGAGTCCTTTTAGGAGTACGTGACCCAATTTATGGTGGCCATTCTAAATATCTACAATCTAGATGAGCTTGTCGCTATGCTGGCATCGAAGAGAGGGCTCAGGACCTCTTGCCTCACTTACTCCCTTAACAAGAAGGCCCCAAAGTCCTACTCTAAGCTCCTCCTCTGTGGCCACAAGTACATCCATGCAAAGGAGGCCGATCGCACCCAGAGTGAGTTGGATTGGAGAACCCTGAAGAGGTAGGCCCAGGAGAGGTTAGCGGGCTGCAAGGGCCCAAGGCCACCCGAACCCCATGAATGGGCCCTAAGTCAAGGGATATTCCTTCCAAGGATAAGAAGTATGCACCTCTCCTCGCCCTGAGAGCCAAGATCCTAATGGAGATCGAGATCGAGCATTACCTACATCACTCTCCCCCACTAAAGATATCTGATGAATGTGACAAGTCCCTGTATTGTCAGTTTCATCATGACCATGGCCATGACACCGAGGAGTGCCACCATTTGAAGAAGGAGATTGAGGAGCTGATCAGGCAAGGCTACCTCAGAAAGTTCATGGAAGGAAGAGCTCTGCCCAGAACCTAGGGTGTCGAGGCCCGTCATGCTACCATTGACAGCCAACCCATAGAGAAGTCGGTTGGGATGATCTCCTGGGGGGTAGGGCAAGAACTATAGAGAACTAGGGTGAGGGACAGGGCTGATGTCACACTTCCTTTTATGGGAGAGGAGCAAGCTAGGAAAAAAAATCCAAATAATGATGCTGTTGTCATAAAAATGAAAATAGTAAAGCACCCTATAAATAAAATTATGGTTGATAATGGAAGCTCAACCGATATCCTTTTTTATGATACCTTTGTAAGAATGAATCTAACCCCTGATCTTCTAAGGCCGGTGTTCACACTCCTCATCAGCTTCTCCGGAGATTCTATGGGAGTTGAAGGAGAGATTACCTTACCGGTCACTATTGGGATGCCTTCTTAGCAAAGCACCATATTGGCAACCTTCACCATCGTGAGACTTCCCTCGGCCTACAACATGATCCTGGGACATCCTGGGCTCAACTTGTTTGATGTAACTATCTCAACCAAGTAGCTCCTTGTCTAGTTCTCAACCCTGTAAAGGATCGAGGAGATGAGAAGATGGCTCTGCAGTTGATGAGTTAAACCAAAGGGAGCTAAAACTGAAGGGTGGGCCGGTTGAGTTCCGGCTATCATTTTCTCTCAAGGAAGATCCCAAGAAGATAGTGCAGGTGGGAGCTCTTCTAGCTAAGGAAGAAAGGACCCGCTTGCTGAGCTTCTTGCGGGTGAACACCGATGTCTTCACCTGGACCATAGTGAACATGCCTAGAATCTCCCTAGAGGTGATCACCCACAAACTAAATATCGATCCCAACAGCCATCTAGTCCAGCAGAAGAAGAAAAGCTTCACCTTGGAGAGGCAAAGGGTGATAGATGAGAATGTCAAAAAATTCCTTGCTATGGGCTTCATCTGAGAGGTGCAGTAGCTGGCTAGCAAATGTGGTTATAGTCAAAAAAGCTAGCAGGAAGTGGATGATCTATGTATACTACACCGATCTCAACTGAGCATGCCCGAAGGATAGCTTTCCACTATCCAAGATCGACCAACTTATGGATACAACCTCAGGGCACAAGCTGTTCAATTTCATGGATGCATTCTCAAGGTACAACCAGGTTTGTATGCACCCAGAGGATGAAAAGCACATGGCATTTATGACTGATAGGGGTACATTCTGCTATAAGGTGATTCCATTCAACCTTAAGAATGCTGGGGTGACGTACCAGCATTTGGTTAGTAAGGTCTTCAAGGACCAGATAGGCTATAATATGTAAGTCTACATGGATGACATGTTCGTCATGAGCAGCCGGGAGTCAGACCACATCGCTAACCTGGTGGAGGCCTTCCATAACCTCCATCTCCACTAGTTGAAGTTGAATCCAGTGAAGTACACATTTAGCATCATGGTGAGAAAATTCCTAGGCTTCATGGTCATCCAAGATGGGATCGAGGCAAACCCGGAGAAGATTTGGGTGACCATGGACATGAAGCACCCTACCTCTAAGAAGGTGATGGGGGACAGGGGGTAGGATCGTTGGTGAGCCTAGAAGTCACCAAAATTAGGGTATCATATTTTTTTTGGAATTTTTTAGGTAGAGGGTGGCGAAGGAATAGTGGGGCTGGAAGACAGGGTTTAGAACTCATGGACTTTGGGACTCACCCTAACGAAGAGACCTCTCACCTCTAGGGCATTATACCCTCCTCGATACTTGGAGGTGCTAGGATGAATCTCAAAGGTCACAAGGGAAAAAAGAAGATGGAATGGGAAGGGGGATAACTAGGGCATCACGCCCATGCCCGAAGACAAGAAGAATCACTCTTCTAAAAACTCAATTTTTTTTCTCAAAAAACTCTTTTTTTTCTACAAAGGACTGAGGGTGGTATTTATAGACCTGTCCAACCCTCATTTGAATTTGAATACAAGATAAAAGATAGGAATGATTCAAATTCAAATACAAGATAGGATAAGATAAGCATTTCCATATCTAAATCCTAACCAACCAAATCCTAATTCAATTTTTAAATAAAAGATAAATCCTAAATTTATTCTGGATATGCTCCAAGATTCGTGCGACTCCAAAATTCGTACTTGCTCTAGGATCCGTGCTGGTGAGGTCCCCATCATTCCCCTGAGGTGGGGAAAACTCGACTCCGCCGAGTCAAGATCAGCGGAGGCTTTGATGAACGGAGTCAAGATTAGCGAGGGCTTTGATGAACCACATCCAAAGGCTCTGCTCTGAGATCTCTATAGCTCTAAAATCCATATAGCTTTGAAGATCGTGCAGTATCTTTGAATATTGTGCAGCTTTAAGGAACGTGCAGAATCTTGAATCAGCAATATGGGAAGCACATTGCTTAAAAAAATGTGCGGCTCCCTTAAGTGAAGTCGGCAGCAGGGGTGGCAACTGCTTTAAGGAACATGCAGTGCATTCACGTTCGTGCCAGGGGCTATCTGCTTTGACGAGTGTGCGGAACACCCAGAGGTTCCGGTCCTTGGAGGGTAGATCTGGTAGGCTCTCCTTCGGCGACAGAACTGGAGTCAGAGTGGCAGTTTGGGGAGAGGGGAGGCACGGATCCATCCCTGTGATTGACGGTAGCATGGTGGGGAGAAGAAACCGGCAGGGGATTTGGAGGAGAAGACCGGTATGGCGGCGTTGAGTGAATCTGTGACACAGGGGGTTTCGGATGGGATTGGGAGTTGGGTGAAAACATTGATGATAGTGGAGCATTGATTGCCGATAGTGGGCAAAAAGAGGGGCAGCCGTTGGTGTTTGGCGAAGATGGGGCTTCACAGGAGGCAGAGAAAAGGGGGGGCTTGGTCTGGGCGGAGGCTGATGGAGGTGTGGGGCATTGTCGGCAGTGGGAGGAGCTTTGGTGGATCCGGCTGGAAGAAGGGCAGCACGGTCAATGATTGTTCGCCGAAGCTTGTCGGAGTTGCAGCCGACGAGGACGAGGTGGAGGCTGCTGCAGGCTAGCTGGACGGTGAAGGCCTTGCCGATGCCGTCGGTGGAGCCGGTGACGACAGAGAAAATGGCGATGTCTAGGAACGGAGGAGACGGAGTCGGCCTTGTTGTCCAAGGATGGTTGGGGCAGTGGCGGTGAGGATGGAGGCGGCGAGATCCTGGGCAAGGTTCTGGGCATTTATGGGGAAGGAGGATTAAGTGAGGGCACGGTGGATAGGATGGAGAGGGCAGCGGTGTCACTCGCTCGACTTGGTCGGCGTGGATCTCCCGGACAGAGGGAGGTGGTGGAGTTGATTTGCCAGCAGGAGGGTGGAAAGGAGGGCACGACGAGGAAGAAGTTGGAGCCGGGGAGTGGCAGTGGCAGTTATAGCATCCAGGGGGCGGCGATGAGGCATTGGTGAGGCGGCGCGGACAATTCGCCGGAGAGGGGGAAACTATGGTGAGGCGGTCGGGCAGTAGGGAGGCGACGGTGGAGTTTGGGAGGAAGCACGGATAGAAGAAAATTAAATCATTGGCAAATTGGGATTTATTTATTTATTTATTTATTTATTTATTTTTTAATCTATGAGAAGGGGGGATGACTGGTAAGAGAACATTTAGGATGATATGAAAGTACCCTAATTTTTCTGGGCTCTGATACCAAAATTGATGGGGGACAGGGGGTAGGATCGTTGGTGAGCCTAGAAGTCACCAAAATTAGGGTATCATATTTTTTTTGGAATTTTTTAGGTAGAGGGTGGCAAAGGAATAGTGGAGCTGGAAGACAAGTCCCCATCAGAAGGAGGTCTAGCACCTGACCGGTCACATTTGCTACCCTCAGCTAGTTCATTTCATGCTCTATCGAATGTCGCCAACCATTCTTCAAGGTGCTGTGCAAAATGCATGACTTCGCCTGGATGGAAGAGTGTCGAGAGGCATTCGAGGGGCTAAAGAAGCTCTTCGCCTCCCCCATGCTGCATTCCAAATCGGAGGCTAGGGAGGAGCTCCTCCTTTACTTGGCAGTCTTCCCAGGAGCAATCAACTTGATGCTAGTCCACACCAAAGGGGACGGTCTCTAGAGGCCAATCTACTGCACTAGCAAGCTACTCCGTGATGCAAAAACTAGGTATACCCGATCCAAAAAATTATTTTTATACTTATTATGTCTGCTCAGTGCCTGAGGCCATACTTTCAAGCGCATCCAATCATGGACCTCATTAACCAACCCCTGAGGGCTATCTTGAGTTGCCCAGACACCTTGGGATGCTTAGCCAAGTGGGTGGTGAAACTCGGTGAGTTTGACATCTCCTATCGCTCGAGGCCATCCCAAAAAGTCCAGAAACCTGGCCGACTTCCTGGTGGAATGCACCTGGATGGACGAGGATCTGGAGAAGGCCCTTATCGAGTCCAAGTAGGACTCAGCTGCAGGAGAGATGGCATGGATCCTCCATGTTAATGGTGCATCCAACTCAGGAGGGAGTGGAGCCAAACTCATCCTCGTCAACTCTGATAGTTTGGTCACTAAGTACACATTACATTTCCTTTTCAAAGCAACAAATAACTATGCTAAGTACGAAGCACTCCTTACAGGCCTAAGGGTGTCCCATGAGCTGAGCTGGGTGTAATGAGCTTGAAGGTCTTTAAGGATTTGCAACTCATGGTGGGCCAAGTATCTAGCGAGTTCGAAGCTTAGGATCCTATAATGACAAAGTACTTAGACCGAGTATGCTCGTACACAATGAGCTTCCGGTGCTTCGACATCTTCCACATCCCCTGCAGAGAAAATGCCCATGCCAATGCCCTTTATAGACTTGCTACCTTGCTGGACTCATTGCTGGGGTGCACCTTCATTGAATATCTGGAGGCCCCCAGCCATGAGGTCATGAGTGAGGTCCAGCAACTCACTCTTGAGGCAAGCTGGATGGTTCCCTATGTCAAGTATATAACTGACAGCACCCTACCCGAAGATTGCATGGAGGCCAACCTCCTAAAGCGGAAGGCCACCCTCTTAAAGTGAAAGGCCGCCCACTTCATGTTACTGGATAGGTATCTTTATCGAAGATCCTATTCCTACCACATGCTGAAGTGCTTGAGACCTTTGGAGGCCATTTACGTCCTCTAGGAGATACATGAAGGCATCTACAAAATTCATGTGGGGGGCAGGGCACTAGCCCATAATGCCCTTAGATTGGGTTACTATTGGGAGACAATGCAGGAAGACATGGCCAAGTTCATGCAAAAGTATAATCATTGCCAATGACACACCCACATCCAGCACTAGCCAGCTTCCTAGCTATCCTAACTCTCCTCCCCCTGGTCATTCGCCCAGTGGGGGATCGACATCCTGGGATCATTTCTCCCAATATGGAAGTACCTGATTGTAGCCATCGATTACTTCACCAAGTAGGTGGAAGCTGAGTCCTTAGCACAGATCATTGAGGGCAATGTGAGATCCTTCCTCTGGAAGTTGGTCATCTACTACTTCGGACTCCCCCATACTATCATCACGAGCAATGGGCGGCAGTTTGATAACCAGGCATTCAAGTTCTGTGCTAACCTGAACATTCGCCACCACTTCATATCAGTGGCTCACCCACAAACTAATGGAGAAGCCGAGGTGACAAATCAAACCATCCTCCAAGGGCTCTGCACTAGGCTGGGTAAGGCGAAGGGACCGTGGATAGAAGAGCTCCCTAGCATGCTATGGGCTTATCACACCTTTCCCCGAATGGCAACAAGCCAGACACTATTCAGCCTGGTCTTCTACACTAAAGGCATGATCCCAGTTGAGATGGGCATGCCCATGCTACGAGTGGAGCAGTATGATGAAGCAAGCAATCTGGCGCACCTCCTCCTCAACCTTGACTTGCTAGATGAAATAAGTGACAAAGCTCAGCTCTGCATGGCAATGTATCAATAATGGGTGGCCCACTATTATAACTCCTGCATGAAGGTCCAAGGCCTTCCATCCAGGTGACCTCGTCTTGAGACATGCGGAAGCCTCCCAGCCTAGCCAATACAGCAAGCTATCTCTCCAAGAAGAAAGAAAAAAATAACAACAAAGGGAAGACTTAGCCTGAAAGAAAGAAGAATTCATTCATCAAAAATCTTTTTACAAGGCTCGGGCTCCCCAATAGGCTAGAGAGCCCCATGAAGAATACAAGGTCAAACAAAAAAAAAGAAAAAGAAAGAGAAAAGAGAAGAAGGCTCTAGGCCGCTCATGGCCCTAGAGGCGAGGTGAAGGGGCCCGCTACGTCTCCTCTCCCCTTGGCATCATCCGGCATGATGTCCTGCAGGTCTAGATGGTTGGTGGTCAGTACCACTTTCTTCTTGCATTCTTCAAAGCCCTTGTAAAATGCATCACAAACTTTCTCCTTGCATTCTTCCAAGGCCTTGTACGGTGCCTGGGTTGCTTCTTCTTGCACCACTCTGATCACCATCTCATAGGTGAGCACCTTCTCTTCCATGATTGTAGTGTGAGATTCTAAGAGATCCAGCTGCATCCAAAGGGCATGTAGCTCCCCATCCTGGCAGAGAACCATGGCGGTGGAGTCCACTAATCGGTTCTCTAAGTCATGGAAGATCTCCTACCACTCCATGGCCTCGACCTCATGGTCCTCCACCCGGTCCTCGAGCTCCTTGATGGTGTCTCGGGAGACCTCGAGCTCAGTCTCCAGCAACTTCACCTGCACCTCCAAGTTGAGCACCAGTTTAGCAAGGGCCTGGGCCTTGGCCTCCATAGCCTCAACCCTGGTGCGGGACTCCGTGTCCTTCTTGACCAGCCCCAGGCAGTAGTCCCTCACCAGGAGGCCATCCTGGGCCACCTGTAATCAAAATTGAAGAAGGATTAGCATGGAGTTCCATTGCCTCACGAACTCAGAATCCAATCAAATGATGGAGGACTTACTGCGAGCAACTAGGGGAGGATCCCGATGATGGTTTCCCCTAGCATTCAACTAGATCTCTCCCGGTAATCCTGAGGTTACAAGATGAAGCCAAGCAGCCTCTCTGCCAGACCCATGTCGAGCATCACCACCACATTAGGCAGGAACATGAGCATCACCACCACATTGGGTGAGACCATGGTGGTGGCCTTGAGCACCCATGTAGGAGGTGTGGAGGAGGTCAAGGTCCCAGCAGATGCTGAACTTGGTGCTCGGGTCTCTGCTGCTATCAAGGGCACTATAGGAGGAGCATCTGCACCCTCAGGCCCTGTAGTGGTGCCTACCTCGGGAGATGATGGCACTAGCATGACCTCGAAGATGGTGGCTGGGGGTTGTGCAGCCCTCTCTCTTGGTATAAGGGACCTACCGACCAACGAGACCATGTCTCCGATCATCCATGCCACCGGTGTCGGGACCTCTCCCCTCTCTGCCACCTTGGCTCACCTCGATGGCTCCCTACGATGCCTTTTCTCTAGCTCCCCATGGGGCCTCTTCTCCTACCCCTCGCGGGGCCCCTCGGTCGATGCCCTTTTCCAGGACATCTAGTATATCTGGTCCACAAAGAACTTCATGCCTACACCATTCATAAGAAATTGGTTAGTTGCTGAACAACACAAAGGAAAACGAACCTCAATCCTTACTTAAGGACTGGATTAGGCTAATGCTAGCATCTATCAGATTCCACTCAGAGAGAAGGTCTCACCCACAAGGAATCTTTGAGGTGACGAGTTGGTCGTACACCTCTCAATTAGCCAGCTCTGATGAAGCATCTTGCTTAGGAGATTGATCAGGATCACTCCAAACTTAGTTGATACCCTCGAGGGAAGCAAAGAGGAACCAAGCTTTCCTCTCCTTGATGAAGGAAGGAAGGTCAAACCGGAGGCCCCCAGGTTGGGGGGCAATGAACTACCAGCCCCTCTATGAAATGGTGCTTCAGGGTGAAGAGGGCCATGAATAGAGAAAAGCATGCTACCATGCCATGGAAGGGGCACAGGACTATGAAGGAGCAGATTGCCCTAAAGGCATTGGGGGTCAACTAGGCAAGGACCAACCTATAGTAGTCCAGGAAAGAAGAAATGAAGGAATGAAGAGGGAGATGAATACTAGTACGGAAGAAGTCTTCATAGAGGGTGACCCTGCTTGGCCCGCCGGAGGTGACCTGATCATCCAGGTCTGAGGCTATAATTTGAATGGATTCAAGAATACTGTAAACCCCCCGAAGGTGTAGAGCATCTGATGCAGAACAAATAAAGGGACGCGATGCAGAAGTAGATTAAGATTAACTAATTTTTTTGTTGTTTTTATATGTTTGTAGAAGTTGGCTTCAAATCAAAGAAAAGTTAACCTAACATTGAAAGAGACTAATATGATAATTGAAAGCACAATTTTAAGGAAACTAAAGTATCAGAGTAGTTCAGAAGCAACGGATCGCTGGGGGTTGAGAAACTCCCAGACCTAGGGTTTCGCTCCGAACTTTCAGCAGAACAGAAATAAAGAGAAGAGATGGTTTACCTAACCAGACAATGATCTTCACAGATTTTGGTGGAAGAACTCTCCCGAGCAGATTGTTGGATCCTCGGATTCAGATTTCTTCGCAATGGATCCTCCAGTACTGGTCCTTTGGCGAGTTGGCTTCTCCTGAACTCAAGATCTGGAAGAGAAGAAAAACAATTGATGGAATCAGAGAGTCAAGGGAAAGATTTACCAGGTTGATGAACTTGAAGATTGAAATTGCTGAAAACTGGATTCTCCTGGATGTTGATGTGATTTTCCTTGGAACTTGCTCTGGATCTGAAGTAGCCGGACTGGATCTGGATGAAGGTGGATGGCCTGGACTTGTAGAGAGAGAGAGGCCGTGGGAGATGGATGGAGCTAGGGTTTGATGGATTGAAAATAATGAAGGGTGGCTAGGGTTTTGGAATTTCAAGTGGCTAACCTAGGGTTTTGGATAAAGATGGAGATCTCTCACCTCCTCAAGGCTCCAATGGAACCCGGATTACCCCCTCACGGAGCTCAACACTTAGACTAGTGTGGAAGAAGAGAAACCTAGGTCACTCAACACAAGAGAGTAGCAAAAAAATAATTTTCTTCATTGATTTTCAAAGTTACAAAGAGAGGTCTATTATATAGACCTAAAATTTTCTCCTAGCTTGTACAAATTCCCATGTGGGACTAAACTCTTCCAACCTCTAGATTAGGTAGAAAACCCCCTCTCTTGGTCGACCAAGACTTCAAAAAAAATTGGGACGGCCATAAAGGAATTTTTTTTGGAATTTTTATGGCGCCTCCTTTGGAGTTGGATTTGGATTTGGAGTCCTCCTCTTCTTATGGCATTTCTTCTTTTCTTCCACTCCAAGTTAAGCTCTTTGATTTTGATTTGAACTTCAATTGGATGTCCTTCTTTGATTTCTTCTCCAAGAGAAGTTTTCTTCCTTCTTTGCTTAGGTAAAATAGGCAGGTATGGGCGCCTCCTTTAAATTAGCTTCCAATTTGATTTTTTCTTCTTTGGGTGTGGGGACCATGACACTGGGATGCCTCTGTGGCGCCACCTGGACCCTGGCGTGTGCTCGGAGTGTGGTTGGGCGTGTGGCTTGGAGTGTGGCCTCCACTTGCTTGGACCTTGGTTTGATTGGAAGACAAATGTGGCACCATTTTGGACCAAATTGAAACCACATTGGGACTTGCACTAAGTCAACATGACTCAACAAAATTTAAATGGTGACTCAAGAAATAAATAAAATAAATAAACTGGTTGACCAGGTCAACCTTTATTACAAACCCTAATTTCTCGGGCAATGTCAATCAGAGATCCAAATGGAGCTCTGAAGTCTTCTTCTGAGTCTGGTGCCCGCACCAATTCTCCCAGGGTGGGAGGAACTCGACCCTGTCGAGTAAGGCTCAAGTTGGCTCTGGTATCTCTCCAAGAGGTCTGGGTCCAATTCTTGTAATTCTTCTCGGGAGATCCAAGAGTCATCAGAATCTGGCCTTCCTTGCCAGCAGACCAGGTACCTTTGGTATCCTCGATTACGAGTAGAGATAACCTGATCATCCAGGATCTTTTCAATCTGCTCTTTCCTCACTGGCCAGTTTGTTGGTGGACACACAGGGTCGGGATCACTCTCAACGATAGGGTTAGGCTCAAAAGGCTCACTAGGAATCACAGCTGGCTCCCTGTACTCTACTAAGTCTGTAATGTTGAAAGTAGAGCTAATGCCTAGTTCTGGAGGCAACTCGAGCACATAGGCATTGGATCCTACTCTCTTTACCACTCTAAATGGTCCAGCTCCCCTAGCATGTAACTTTCTAACGGTTCCAGGAGGAAACCGTTCAGGCCTTAACCTAATCATCACATAGTCTCCCTCAACAAAAGATTTGACTCGCCTTTGAGTATCAGCCAACTTCTTATAAGTTTCATTACTTAAATTTATTTTGGCATGAATTTCTTTATGCAAGTCTTTTACATGCTGTGCAAAATTCTCAGCAGATTCGGAGACTCGAGTGTGGACAGGTAAAGGGACTAGGTCAAGAGGTGTGTGAGGTTTGTACCCATGTACAATTTCAAATGGACTCTTACCCGTAGACCTATTGACCGAGTCATTGTACGCAAATTCTACCCTTGGTAGGTATAAATCCCAATTTCTGGTGTTTTCACCAACAAGACATCTCAGCAGATTTCCTAGGCTACGGTTCACTACTTCAGTTTGGCCATCAGTTTGGGGATGATAGGCAGTTGAAAACTTAAGTTTTGTCCCTAACTTATGCCAAAGGGTCTTCCAAAAGTAACTGGTGAACCGGACATCCCTATCTGAAACGATTGTCTTAGGTAGGCCATGGAGTCTAACTATCTCATTGAAGAAAAGTGTGGCTACCTTAGACGCATCAAAGGTTTGGGAACAAGGCAAGAAGTGGGCCATTTTAGAGAATCGGTCGACTACGACACAGATAGAATCATGTCTCCTCTGGGTCTTAGGTAAACCTAACACAAAATCCATACTCACATCTTGCCAAGGACGATCTGGGACAGGGAGTGGGGTATAAAGGCCAGTGTTTTGTTTTCGCTGTTTGGCAACAGCGCAGGTTCGACATCTAGCTACAATATTAGCTACATCCCTTTTCAAGCTAGGCCAGAAAAAGTGGTCTTCCATAGCTAGAATGGTCTTGTCTTTTCCAAAATGGCCGGCTAAACCTCCAGCATGGATTTCCCAAATCAAAAATTCCCTAAGAGAAGTTCTAGGATGCAAAGCCTATTTTTGAAGAACAAAAAACCATCTACAAGGGTATAATCCTGGTGATTACTAGATGGTCCTTGAACTAGATCCTGATACACAGTTGTGAAATCCGGACAAGACTCATATTCCTCTTTGATTTGCTCAAACCCTATGACCTCAGTTCTAACAGAAGTTAATAACAGAGATCGGCGACTAAGGGCATCAGCTACCTTATTCTCAACTCCAGCCTTATGTTTCAGGACAAAAGTATAGGACTGGATATATTCTACCCACTTAGCATGCCTAGGGTTAAGCTTCTTTTGGGAGTTCAGAAATCTAAGAGCCTCATGGTCCGAAAATAGTACAAATTCCTGCGGTAGCAAATAATGTCTCCAGTAACGCAAAGCTTGCACCACCGCATAAAATTCCTTATCATAGGTAGAATACCTAAGCTTAGCATCATTAAGTTTTTCACTAAAGAATGCTATGGGATGATTCTCTTGGCTTAGGACTCCACCTATTCCTACACCTGAAGCATCACAGGCAACCTCAAATACTTTAGAAAAATCGGGTAATCTCAGAATGGGTGCCTGGGTCATTTTATCCTTAAGATCTAGGAAGGCTTTATGGGCTGACTTAGTCCAATGAAATTCTCCCTTCCTAATACAATCAGTGATAGGAGCAGCTAAAGTACTAAACCCCTTGATGAATCGCCTATAGAAGGTAGCCAAGCCGTGGAAACTTCTAACTTCATGCACATTGGTTGGCTCTGGCCAGTCTACTATGGACCTAATTTTCTCAGGATCGGCCGCCACGCCGTCAGGGGTTACTACAAAACCAAGAAAGATAACTCTACTAGTCATGAATTCACACTTCTTAAGATTACCGTAGAGTCTCTCATTCCTCAAAACTTGGCAGACTGCTCTAAGGTGGCCTAGGTGATCTGCTGGGGTCTTACTATAGATCAGGATGTCATCAAAATAGACCACCACAAATTTTCCTATGAAAGCTCTAAGTACCTGGGTCATAATTCCCATGAAGGTACTAGGGGCATTAGACAACCCAAAAGGCATAACAACCCATTCATAAAGACCATCCTTAGTTTTGAAAGCAGTTTTCCATTCATCCCCGGGTCTAATCCTAACCTGATGATAGCCGCTTTTGAGATCAATCTTAGAAAAAACCATTGCACCAGCCATCATATCAAGCATGTCATCTAGTCTAGGGATGGGAAACCTATATTTGATTGTAATTTTATTGATGGCACGACTGTCAACACACATCCTCCACGTGCCATCTTTCTTTGGGGTTAGTAAGGCTGGGACTGCACAAGGGCTAAGACTTTCTCTAATAAACCCCTTCCTCAATAATTCTCCAACCTGCTTTTGCAGTTCTTCATGCTCAGATGGATTCATCCTGTAATGGGGCAAGTTGGGCAAAGTCGCTCCTGGGATTAGATCTATGGCATGCTGGATATCCCTAAGAGGTGGAAGGTGGTCTGGCAAATCCTCGGGAAAGACATCCTCAAATTCTTTTAACACAGGTTTAACTTCTTGAGGAGGCTCTGAGGGTTCCGAAGTTCTAAGTTCCTTAGCAGTCAACATCCAGATGGGTGAACCACTATGAATTTCTTGTTCTAGATCCTTAGCACTGATTAGGTTCACTCCAGTTTTCATCTCCTTAACCTTACCGGCTCCTTTAGTTACCTTGTCCTTAGGGGGAACTGAATGGATCGTAATCTTCTTCCCATTGAAACTAAAGACACAGGTATTGGATTTTCCTAAGAGGGTGGCATCATGATCATACAACCAAGGTCTTCCAAGAATTATACTGCTCACCCCCATGGGTAAGACATCGCACCAAATCTTTTCGTGATAAGATTGCATTTGGATTTGGACTTGACATCTAGACTGGATGGGTATGGAGGTAGAATCTACCCAAGAAACCTTATAGGGGTTGGGATGGGGAACTGGGATTAAGCCTAACATCTTGACAGTGCTAGTAGAGATGGCATTTACACAGCTCCCACTATCTATGATGATCTTACATACCTTATCCCCTAATTTAAGAAAAGTCTGTAGGATGTTAGACCTACGCCAATCCTCTTGAACTAGATTCTGGGATAGGATGCATCTTACAACTCCTAATTGGTCAGATTCATTGGGTTCCTCCTCTCCTTCATACTCCTCAACCAAATTCATTCCGGCCTCATAAACTTCTTCTTCAAATTCCTCACTGGGCTCGGAATTATCATTCACTCCCTCTTCTATGTAAAGGGATCTTCGTGGGCACTGGCTAGCAACATGACCTACCTTATGACACTTGAAACAGGCTATGGCAGTACACTGACTGGAAATGTGACCTGGTTTCTGACACTTAAAACAGGTGATATTTGAACTAGGGGTTCTCTGGGTGTCAGGTGCCTTACCTTTGTCCATGGGTCTAGGGGTAGAAGTACCCTGAAAAGGTTTACTAGGGATAACTTGGCTAGGTCCATTCCTTGGGATTGGGGCACTAACCCTAGAAGGTATAGGTCCTCTCTGAAATTTCTCAGTGTTCAGTGCAATCTGGTAGGCTTGGTCTAGATCAGTAACCTCTCTCAGAAATAGTTCTCTCTTGATTTCTTCCCTCAGTCCAGCCCTAAATCTAGACAAAGTGACTTCGTGGGCTTCACTCACATCACATCTCATTAGGTATTCATCAAAAGTAGTTATGTAGTCTGAGACAGATCGGTTTCCTTGTTTCAGGTTTTGCCATTGGTCTAACAGGTTTTGCTGGTATGAAATGGGTTGGTATTTATCTCTCAGTTTTTCTTTCATACCCTGCCAAGTGGTTATGGGCTCAACATTCCGTCTCCTAGTGGTTAGCTCAATGTTCCCCCAGTATAACCTAGCTTGACGCACTAATTTCATCTTGGCAAACTTGTATTTCCTCTCCTCAGACATAGCATACCACTCAAAGTATTGATCCATCTCACCCTCCCAATCAGAATACACCTTAGGGTTCAGACTACCATCAAAAGTGGGTGCATCTAATTTGATGTTCCTGATGAACCTATCATCTCTATCTTCAGGCTCTGGGTCAGGCCTCCTATGATTAGGTTCAGGATCTCTATATAAAGGCCTTCTAGGCTCCTGATGTGGGTGAGGTTGAGGCACATTAAAATCGGGGTCAGGAGTCCAATTCCGATGTCTAGGTTCTTCAAGTACTTGGACTCGGTCCCTAAGTTGGTTAAGATCCTCATGAATTTGTGCGCTAAACTGGGCCACAGTGTTTGTCATATCCTGATTCATTTTAGCCATACTTTCAGTAAGAGTTCTGATCATGGCCTCTAAATCAGGTTGGGTTTGACCAGGTTGATATGGCACTCCGTTTCTGGTAGACATGATGATTCAAGCAAGCACACAAAATGAGACTAGACTAAATCGACTACTGGATCACTAGACCTAGAGTCCAAACTAGATGCCCAATCAGAGTGGCAAGCTAGCCTGTAGTAACTCAGGACTCAGCCAGGCAGGTGTAAGGGGAGTGTTAGGTCCCTGATTGCCAATCCTAGACACCAATCAGTGATTGGCCAGGTAGGCGGACCAGCACACAAGCCCTTCGGGACGTAGTCCCTAAACCACCGTTCTAGACACTGAGTGCTAAGCACACACAGAATAACTCGGCAAACTGACTCAACACTAGCCTAGACCCGACCAATTGGTATCCCTAGCCCACTAGGGAAAATTAGGTCTAACTGATTTTAAATTAGGTCTAGGTTCGAATGATTGGATGGTGGTTTTGGGCTAAGGAGAGGTAATCAACTCCTCCCCTTATCTTAGATGCTCAATTGCCCTTAAGTAAATTATGAGATGAACACTCCAAAAAGAATTGAATTGCAGAACACAAAAAAACAGAGTTGTTGTATTTTAATACTCAGAATTTTTACCGAAACCAATAAATCACAAAAAAATTATGAAAAATAGGTTCAATTATACTGGTTTCAACGAATCAAAAATCATGCAATTCAGAGTTTTATGCAGGGAGAAATAATTCAGACAACAGGGCATTTATGGGCTGCAACTAGATTGTCTTCCCCGTTTATAATCCCTGCTACGAAGTTATAACCCAATGGATCCCCTACACGCCCTAGGAACACCCCGTGGAATGGGAGGAGGAGGCTTGCGCCTCGCTTAGTTCCTAGGACCGGACGTCCTGGGGAGTCTACTTCGAGCAGACAAAATAAAAAGAGAAAACAATCAAAACAGGCAAGCAAGCAAATCAGAAACCCTAGACTGGGCTCTGATACCAAAAATGATGCAGAACAAATAAAGGGACGCGATGTGGAAGTAGATTAAGATTAACTAATTTTTTTGTTGTTTTTATATGTTTGTAGAAGTTGGCTTCAAATCAAAGAAAAGTTAACCTAACATTGAAAGAGACTAATATGATAATTGAAAGCACAATTTTAAGGAAACTAAAGTATCAGAGTAGTTCAGAAGCAACGGATCGCTGGAGGTTGAGAAACTCCCAGACCTAGGGTTTCGCTCCGAACTTTCAGCAGAACAGAAATAAAGAGAAGAGATGGTTTACCTAACCAGACAATGATCTTCACAGATTTTGGTGGAAGAACTCTCCCGAGCAGATTGTTGGATCCTCGGATTCAGATTTCTTCGCAATGGATCCTCCAGTACTGGTCCTTTGGCGAGTTGGCTTCTCCTGAACTCAAGATCTGGAAGAGAAGAAAAATAATTGATGGAATCAGAGAGTCAAGGGAAAGATTTACCAGGTTGATGAACTTGAAGATTGAAATTGCTGAAAACTGGATTCTCCTGGATGTTGATGTGATTTTCCTTGGAACTTGCTCTGGATCTGAAGTAGCCGGACTGGATCTGGATGAAGGTGGATGGCCTGGACTTGTAGAGAGAGAGAGGCCGTGGGAGATGGATGGAGCTAGGGTTTGATGGATTGAAAATAATGAAGGGTGGCTAGGGTTTTGGAATTTCAAGTGGCTAACCTAGGGTTTTGGATAAAGATGGAGATCTCTCACCTCCTCAAGGCTCCAATGGAACCCGGATTACCCCCTCACGGAGCTCAACACTTAGACTAGTGCGGAAGAAGAGAAACCTAGGTCACTCAACACAAGAGAGTAGCAAAAAAATAATTTTCTTCATTGATTTTCAAAGTTACAAAGAGAGGTCTATTATATAGACCTAAAATTTTCTCCTAGCTTGTACAAATTCCCATGTGGGACTAAACTCTTCCAACCTCTAGATTAGGTAGAAAACCCCCTCTCTTGGTCGACCAAGACTTCAAAAAAAATTGGGACGGCCATAAAGGAATTTTTTTGGAATTTTTATGGCGCCTCCTTTGGAGTTGGATTTGGATTTGGAGTCCTCCTCTTCTTATGGCATTTCTTCTTTTCTTCCACTCCAAGTTAAGCTCTTTGATTTTGATTTGAACTTCAATTGGATGTCCTTCTTTGATTTCTTCTCCAAGAGAAGTTTTCTTCCTTCTTTGCTTAGGTAAAATAGGCAGGTATGGGCGCCTCCTTTAAATTAGCTTCCAATTTGATTTTTTCTTCTTTGGGTGTGGGGACCATGACACTGGGATGCCTCTGTGGCGCCACCTAGACCCTGGCATGTGCTCGGAGTGTGGCTGGGCGTGTGGCTTGGAGTGTGGCCTCCACTTGCTTGGACCTTGGTTTGATTGGAAGACAAATGTGGCACCATTTTGGACCAAATTGAAACCACATTGGGACTTGCACTGAGTCAACATGACTCAACAAAATTTAAATGGTGACTCAAGAAATAAATAAAATAAATAAACTGGTTGACCAGGTCAACCTTTATTACAAACCCTAATTTCTCGGGCAATGTCAATCAGAGATCCAAATGGAGCTCTGAAGTCTTCTTCTGAGTCTGGTGCCCGCACCAGCATCCTCCCTAGTCAGCGTCGAGGCTATACTCGATAGACCTGCTAGGTCTTGACTGGCAGAAGGTGGTGGGGGAGGCAAAGCAAGGACATTGGGGTCCACCGCTTATCGAAGACCCCGTCGGACTCTAAAGAGGACATCCTCCTCCTTGCTATCCGAGGGAGGAGGTCGAGGTGAGGATGGTCCAGTGACCCTAGGAGGATGCTTAGGATAACAACGATGGCTACTGGAAGAACTCATCGAGGTGCTAAGCACAAGATGAGAGAAGAAAGGACCTAAGGGCTCAAATTGGGGGCACCAGAAGGAATGGAGGAGGCAAAGAAACAGGACCAACCTGGGTGGGACTCCTGATCAAGGTCTTCTCCAGGTACATGGGAGATCTTTCTCTCTTTTCTCTCCTTCCCTCTCTAGAAAATTTGTAAGGACATAGGATGGCAACTAATCCTTCCGAAAGGGATGCTAAAGCCCTTTTTCAAGCCCATCAGCAATGGTCAGATGCCTCTTCCTATTCCCCTTGGACCAATAGGACCGCGATGCACGTCAACACCCATCATGCAAATTGCTTCAGGCCATGAACCGTCGCTCCGGGAGGAATGAAGACATTATTGCGGGTCGTCACTTCCCACCTATGTGGTAGCCCCTCGGTGGTGGAAGAGGGGGTCTGCAAATTGTCGCTAACTCGAATTGTGAACTACCATGCCAGGAGGAATGAAAACATTATTGCTGGTCGCCACCCTTTATCCATGTGGCAATCCCTCAGGGGGAGGACTGACGATCTATGAATCGCCAAGTAATTGTGATAATTAATGAGGGGCTTGGAGGCCCTCCATGTCAGTGACCTCGATCTACTCCCTTCACCTTGGGACCAAGAGTGCCTCGAGCTTGAGAGTGGGGGACATTTGATATGGAAAGTCACTGACATGGCACCCATGTCCGACATAGCTAGCCGATGAGGTGGCGAAGAGCACCACCTGGCCAGCTCCTATTCGAAGTGAGACCCTGACTGATGTGAGCTCCTAGCTAAGGTGAGCTCCAGTTCAAGGTGAGCTCCCAGTCAAGGTGAGCTCCCATCCGAGGTGGGCTCCTAGTCGAGGTGAGCTCCCATCCGAGATGAGCTCCCAGTCGAGGTGAGCTCCTAACTGAGGTGAGCTCCTAGTCGAGGTGAGCTCCCATACGAGGTGAGCTCCCAATCGAGGTGAGCTCTTGATCGAGGTTAGCTCCCGACCGAGATGAGCTCCTATTCAAGGTGAGCTCCCGATTGAGGTGTGCTCCTGAACAAGGTGAGCTCCCATCTGAGATGAGCTCCTAGCCAAAGAGAGCTTCAGTCCGTTAGAGCTCCCGACCAGACCAAGCCCCCAAAGGCAAGAAGATGACTCCTCGACCATGGTGGAAGGAACAGTAAAAGATGGGACATGACCCCTGGAGGACAGACATGAAAGAGGCCCAGATAGTGACATGAGGGGTGATGTCGCCATCTCCGCCAAACTAGTCGTAACTCTCATGGGGGCACATGCTCTATCGGGGCTCCAGGCCCTACAGCATGTCGCTTGCACCCCTTATAAGAGGAGTGCTCTGCTGAGGATCCGGGCCCTATGGCACGTCATTTGCATCCCCTACAGGAGGAGTGCTCTACCAGGGCTTCAGGCCCTGTAGCATCCCACCTGTGCCCTTCGTAGGAGATTGCTCCACCAAGGGATAGGCTCTATAGCATGTGGCTACACCCCATGCAAGAAGACCCTATATCAGGAACCTCGGAGCCTGTCCATCAGGGCTCTGACGAGCTTGTATCCCTTCCACAAGGAACACCCTTAGAGAAGCACCCAACCAAGGCTCCAGACCCAGTCTGGCAAAATCAGCTCCTATATAATGACTAGAAGGACATCCAAGATAGGGAGAGCGAACAAAAGGACAGTAAACAAGCAAAGACAAAAGGCTAAAGCAATGAACCTCTCCCTAGAAACTCTAATTTTCTATTCTCTTCTATCTTCCTCTCTAGTAGAGGGACAGTTCTCCTTGGTTGTCTTACTAACTTGACAATTGGAGTGTCCCCACCGGGATCCCCAACTCGGGTCTCCATTTTTACAGGACCGACCAGCCACGAGGATATGAGGATGAAATGCCCGACATCCCCAAGGGAGGCCAGTTTCAACTGGGCCCTATCGGAGCTACAGGCCATAGTGATCTAGGCGGTAACAAAACTCACTAAAACTATTTTAGAAATGTTCACATGCTTTGCTGATATTTTTAATGGTCTAAGAATTCTTGGCAGGACATACTCCAATAGTGATTTAGTAGACAAGATACTCGAATCATTACCACATAAGTGGGATGCAAAGGTCACTACAATTCAAGAATGGTGCGGGCACCAGACTCAGAAGAAGACTTCAGAGCTCCATCTGGATCTCTGATTAACCTTGCCCGAAGAATTAGGGTTTTTTGGCTTGTAATAAGGGTTGACTGGATCAACTCAATTTTAGCTTGAGTCTATATTACCTGCATTTTATTTTGTTGAGTCATGTTGACTCAGTAGTGGACTAGGGCTTCAACCTGGGGTGTTACATTTTCTCCCAAGGCCAAGCAAGTGGGCGCCACACTCCCAGCCATACGCCTGAGTCCAGGGGGTGCCACATCTCCATCCAGCAGGCTTTGGTCCCCACACCACAGATAGCAGCTCCCCTCTTTCATGCGCCAATTGAGGAGAAATCCACCAGGGGTCCACAAATCAAAGGGGCGGCCCAAGACTTCCCAAAAGAACAAAACTATGAAAGGAAAGAAATTCTCTTGGAGAGAAATTCAAGGAGGCGCCCATTACCTGCCAGAAATATTCAAAACAAAGTTAGAAGGAGCCATAACTTGGGGAGAAAGAAAAGGAGGTATCCAAAAAGGGTTGAGCCATGGAAGGAAGGAGATTTCTCTTGAAAAGCAAGGTTAGGAGGCACCCTAATCATTCCAACTAAAGCCAGATATAAAAGGCAACAAATTTTCTCTTGGAGGGCAAGGTTAAGAGGCACCCAAATACTTCCAGATAAGGCCAAGCATAGAAGGAAAAAAATATTTTCTTGGAGGTCAAGACAAGGAGGCGCCACCCACTTTCCACTTTGAAGCTTCAATCAACTTTGGAATTAATTGGCTGGCCATATTGGTAGGGTTTGATATCCTAATTTGAAGATCCCCTCCTTTAGTCCCACATAGGAAGATGTAAAACCCTACTCTCTTGTAATGGCCTATAAATTAAACCCCCATGTAAGTTTGAAAAAAAAAAAGATGAATGAAACCAATTTTTTTGTGAGCAAACTTTGTGTTTTCTCTCTTTCGCACTTGTATCCAGGTGTTGAGCTCTGTGAGGGAGTAAATCCGGGTTCCCCAGGAACCTTGAGGAGGTGTGAGATCTCCAAAACCCCAACCCTAGGTTAGCCACTTCACTCCTAAACCCTAGCCGCCCATCACCTTTCTCTTTCCACCAAGCCCTAGCATATCCCCCCCTCTCACGGCCATTCTCTCCAAGTCCAGGCCGACAACCAGCATCCAGCTACAGTCCTGATACTTCAGATCCAAAGCTCTTTCTAGAGGGAGTCGAATCAGCCTTCAAGAGAATCCGGATCTCAGCGACATCAGCCTTCAAGTTCTTCGAACTGGTAAATCCTTCCCCGAGTCTCTGAATCCATCACTTGTTTTTCTTCTTCCCAGATCTTGAGTCCAGGAGAAGCCGACCCAGCCACGAGACCAGTATTGGAGGATCCATTGCGAAGATAGCCGAATCCGAGGATCCAACAATCTGCCCGAGAGAGTTCTTCCACCCAAATTCTGTGAAGATCACTGTCTGGTTGGTAACCCATCTCTCCTCTCTATTTCTGTCCTATTGAAAGTTCAGAGCGAAACCCTAGGTCTGGAAGTTTCTCAATCTCCAGCGATCCGTTACTTCTGAACTACTCTGATAACCTAGTTTTTCTAAATTATGCTTTCAATCATTATCTAGTTTTCTTCAACTTAGTTTAACTTTACTTTGAGTCGAAGCCAATTTCTGAAATAAAAAAAAAAGAATTAATCTTAATTTATTTCCGCATTGCATCATCTCTCTCCTTCGTTCTGCATCAAAGAAGCAAAGGATCTCAACAACTTACCTCTGGAAGAGCTTCTTGGATCCTTGATGACCTATGAATTAAATATGAAGCATCATGGTGAAGAGGAGGAAAGAAAGAAGATTATAGCTCTCGAGGTAGTAGCTAAAGAGAAAAAGGAAGAAGAAGAAAGTCCCTCATTCGAAGAAGAGTTAGGAGATGAGGACATGGTCCTTGTAATGAGAAGATTTAGGAGATTTATGGACAAGGACAGATCAATGTATAGAAAAAAGCACATGGCTAAGGGGGAGCCTAGTAAGGAAAGAGAGAAAGAGAAAGATAAGGATAAAGACTAATAGCCAATATATTATGAATGTAATAAATCAGGGCACTATTAGTCCAACTATCATATATTGAAAAAGCACTTCAATAAGAGCAAGAAAAAGAAGGCCATGGTAGCCATGTAGAGAAATAGTGATAAATCAAGCTCTAATAAAGAGGAAGAGTAAACAAAATTAGCTAGCCTATGTTTAATGGCTCTTGAAGATAAGGTATGTGCTGAATCCAATATAGAATTTATATTTGATGAGCTTCATTTTGCATTTTATGATTTATTAGCTAAATTTAAGAAGCTAGGAGTAAAGAACAAAACTTTAAAACAATCAAATGATATGTTACTAAAAGAAAGAGATGATGTTTTAAAGAAAACTGAAATGATGCAAACATAGCTGAATGATATACTTGAATAAAGTAAGATTTTGAAAAATGAAAAGAATGAAGAGTTTAATAAACTTAAAGTTCTAAAGCAAGAAAATAAACATCTAGAAAAAAAGTTTAGAAACTCAAATCTTTGGTTGATAAGCTGGCATTGAGTTCAAATAAACCTGAGTTAATCCTTAAAGAACTAAAAGAAATTGATGCAGAACAAATAAAGGGATGCGATGCAGAAGTAAATTAAGATTAACTAATTTTTTTGTTGTTTTTATATGTTTGTAGAAGTTGGCTTCAAATCAAAGAAAAGTTAACCTAACATTGAAAGATACTAATATGATAATTGAAAGCACAATTTTAAGGAAACTAAGTTATCAGAGTAGTTCAGAAGCAACGGATCGCTGGGGGTTGAGAAACTCCCAGACCTAGGGTTTCGCTCCGAACTTTCAACATAACAGAAATAAAGAGAAGAGATGGTTTACCTAACCAGACAATGATCTTCACAGATTTTGGTGGAAGAACTCTCCCGAGCAGATTGTTGGATCCTCGGATTCAGATATCTTCGCAATGGATCCTCCAATACTGGTCCTTTGGCGGGTTGGCTTCTCCTGAACTCAAGATCTGGAAGAGAAGAAAAACAATTGATGGAATCAGAGAGTCAAGGAAAAAATTTACCAGGTTGATGAACTTGAAGATTGAAATTGCTGAAAACTGGATTCTCCTGGAAGCTGATGTGATTTTTCTTGGAACTTGCTCTGGATCTGAAGTAGCCGGACTGGATCTGGATGAAGGTGGACGGCCTGGACTTGTAGAGAGAGAGAGGCCGTGGGAGATGGAAGGAGCTAGGGTTTGATGGATTGAAAATAATGATGGGCGGCTAGGGTTTTGGATTTTTAAGTGGCTAACCTAGGGTTTTGGATAAAGATGGAGATCTCTCACCTCCTCAAGGCTCCAATGGAACCGGATTACCCCTCATGGAGCTCAACACTTAGAATAGTGCGGAAGAAGAGAAACCTAGGTTACTCAACACAAGAGAGTAGCAAAAATAATTTTTTCTTCATTCATAGATTGTTTGCAACTTACAAGAGGGATGTAATTTATAATGCTTTACAAGGGAGAAGGGTTTCATATTTTTCCATGTGGGACTAAAGGAGGGGATCTCCTAATTAGGGCAAATCCCTTACATATGGTTGGCCAAAATATCAAAAATTAGGATTTGGGTTATAAATGGCAGGTAGATGGCGCCACCTTGCTTGGAATTTTTCAAGAAAATTTTCTTCCTTTCCTGGATGAACTCTTTTGGACTCCTCCTTTTCTTCCTCCCTAAGTCAAGGCTCTTCCCATCTTTGTTTTAGGTGTTTTTGGCAGGTAATGGGCGCCCCTTGATATTCTCTTCCAAGAAAAACTTCTTCCCTTCTTTGCTTGGAATCACTTGGGAAAGTCTTGGCCGCCCCCTTGATTTGTGCTCTTCTCTTTATCTGGTGCTTGAAAGAAGGAAGTTGCCATCTGTGGAGTGGGGACCAAAGGCTGCTGGATGTGGATATGGCGCCCCCTGGACTGGGAGTGTGGTGTCCACTTGCCTGGTCTTGGGAGAAAATGTAACAGCCCTGGTTGAAACCCTAGTCCACTACTGAGTCAACATGACTCAACAAAATAAAATGCAGGTAATGTAGACTCAAGCTAAATTGAGTTGATCTAGTCAACTCTTATTACAAACCAAAAACCCTAATTCTTCGAGCAAGGTTAATCAGAGATCCAGATGGAGCTCTGAAGTCTTCTTCTGAGTCTGGTGCCCGTACCAATTCTCCCAGGGTGGGAGGAACTCGACCCTGTCGAGTAAGGCTCAAGTTGGCTCTGGTATCTCTCCAAGAGGTCTGGGTCCAATTCTTGTAATTCTTCTCGGGAGATCCAAGAGTCATCAGAATCTGGCCTTCCTTTGCAGCGGACCAGGTACCTTTGGTATCCTCGATTACGAGTAGAGATAACCTGATCATCCAGGATCTTTTCAATCTGCTCTTTCCTCACAGGCCAGTTTGTTGGTGGACACACAGGGTTGGGATCACTCTCAATGATAGGGTTAGGCTCAAAAGGCTCACTAGGAATCACAGCTGGCTCCCTGTACTCTACTAAGTCTGTAATGTTGAAAGTAGAGCTAATGCCTAGTTCTGGAGGCAACTCGAGCACATAGGCATTGGATCCTACTCTCTTTACCACTCTAAATGGTCCAGCTCCCCTAGCATGTAACTTTCTAACGGTTCCAGGAGGAAACCGTTCAGGCCTTAACCTAATCATCACATAGTCTCCCTCAACAAAAGATTTGACTCACCTTTGAGTATCAGCCAACTTCTTATAAGTTTCATTACTTAAATTTATTTTGGCATGAATTTCTTTATGCAAGTCTTTTACATGCTGTGCAAAATTCTCAGCAGACTCGGAGACTCGAGTGTGGACAGGTAAAGGGACTAGGTCAAGAGGTGTGTGAGGTTTGTACCCATGTACAATTTCAAATGGACTCTTACCCGTAGACCTATTGACCGAGTCATTGTACGCAAATTCTGCCCTTGGTAGGTATAAATCCTAATTTCTGGTGTTTTCACCAACAAGACATCTCAGCAGATTTCCTAGGCTACGGTTCACTACTTCAGTTTGGCCATCAGTTTGGGGATGATAGGTAGTTGAAAACTTAAGTTTTGTCCCTAACTTATGCCAAAGGGTCTTCCAAAAGTAACTGGTGAACCTGACATCCCTATCTGAAACGATTGTCTTAGGTAGGCCATGGAGTCTAACTATCTCATTGAAGAAAAGTGTGGCTACCTTAGACGCATCAAAGGTTTGGGAACAAGGCAAGAAGTGGGCCATTTTAGAGAATCGGTCGACTACGACACAGATAGAATCATGTCTCCTCTGGGTCTTAGGTAAACCTAACACAAAATCCATACTCACATCTTGCCAAGGACGATCTGGGACAGGGAGTGGGGTATAAAGGCCAGTGTTTTGTTTTCGCTGTTTGGCAACAGCGCAGGTTCGACATCTAGCTACAATATTAGCTACATCCCTTTTCAAGCTAGGCCAGAAAAAGTGGTCTTCAATAGCTAGAATGGTCTTGTCTTTTCCAAAATGGCCGGCTAAACCTCCAGCATAGATTTCCCAAATCAAAAATTCCCTAAGAGAAGTTCTAGGGATGCAAAGCCTATTTTTGAAGAACAAAAAACCATCTACAAGGGTATAATCCTGGTGATTACTAGATGGTCCTTGAACTAGATCCTGATACACAGTTGTGAAATCCGGACAAGACTCATATTCCTCTTTGATTTGCTCAAACCCTATGACCTCAGTTCTAACAGAAGTTAATAACAGAGATCGGCGACTAAGGGCATCAGCTACCTTATTCTCAACTCCAGCCTTATGTTTCAGGACAAAAGTATAGGACTGGATATATTCTACCAACTTAGCATGCCTAGGGTTAAGCTTCTTTTGGGAGTTCAGAAATCTAAGAGCCTCATGGTCCGAAAATAGTACAAATTCCTGCGGTAGCAAATAATGTCTCCAGTAACGCAAAGCTTGCACCACCGCATAAAATTCCTTATCATAGGTAGAATACCTAAGCTTAGCATCATTAAGTTTTTCACTAAAGAATGCTATGGGATGATTCTCTTGGCTTAGGACTCCACCTATTCCTACACCTGAAGCATCACAGGCAACCTCAAATACTTTAGAAAAATCGGGTAATCTCAGAATGGGTGCCTGGGTCATTTTATCCTTAAGATCTAGGAAGGCTTTATGGGCTGACTTAGTCCAATGAAATTCTCCCTTCCTAATACAATCAGTGATAGGAGCAGCTAAAGTACTAAACCCCTTGATGAATCGCCTATAGAAGGTAGCCAAGCCGTGGAAACTTCTAACTTCATGCACATTGGTTGGCTCTGGCCAGTCTACTATGGACCTAATCTTCTCAGGATCGGCCGCCACGCCGTCAGGGGTTACTACAAAACCAAGAAAGATAACTCTACTAGTCATGAATTCACACTTCTTAAGATTACCGTAGAGTCTATCATTCCTCAAAACTTGGCAGACTGCTCTAAGGTGGCCTAGGTGATCTGCTGGGGTCTTACTATAGATCAGGATGTCATCAAAATAGACCACCACAAATTTTCCTATGAAAGCTCTAAGTACCTGGGTCATAATTTTCATGAAAGTACTAGGGGCATTGGACAACCCAAAAGGCATAACAACCCATTCATAAAGACCATCCTTAGTTTTGAAAGCAGTTTTCCATTCATCCCCGGGTCTAATCCTAACCTGATGATAGCCGCTTTTGAGATCAATCTTAGAAAAAACCATTGCACCAGCCATCATATCAAGCATGTCATCTAGTCTAGGGATGGGAAACCTATATTTGATTGTAATTTTATTGATGGCACGACTGTCAACACACATCCTCCACGTGCCATCTTTCTTTGGGGTTAGTAAGGCTGGGACTGCACAAGGGCTAAGACTTTCTCTAATAAACCCCTTCCTCAATAATTCTCCAACCTGCTTTTGCAGTTCTTCATGCTCAGATGGATTCATCCTGTAATGGGGCAAGTTGGGCAAAGTCGCTCCTGGGATTAGATCTATGGCATGCTGGATATCCCTAAGAGGTGGAAGGTGGTCTGGCAAATCCTCGGGAAAGACATCCTCAAATTCTTTTAACACAGGTTTAACTTCTTGAGGAGGCTCTGAGGGTTCCGAAGTTCTAAGTTCCTTAGCAGTCAACATCCAGATGGGTGAACCACTATGAATTTCTTGTTCTAGATCCTTAGCACTGATTAGGTTCACTCCAATTTTCATCTCCTTAACCTTACCGGCTCTTTTAGTTACCTTGTCCTTAGGGGGAACTGAATGGATCGTAATCTTCTTCCCATTGAAACTAAAGACACAGGTATTGGATTTTCCTAAGAGGGTGGCATCATGATCATACAACCAAGGTCTTCCGAGAATTATGCTGCTCACCCCCATGGGTAAGACATCGCACCAAATCTTTTCGTGATAAGATTGCATTTGGATTTGGACTTGACATCTGGACTAGATGGGTATGGAGTTAGAATCTACCCAAGAAACCTTATAGGGGTTGGGATGGGGAACTGGGATTAAGCCTAACATCTTGACAGTGCTAGTAGAGATGGCATTTACACAGCTCCCACTATCTATGATGATCTTACATACCTTATCCCCTAATTTAAGAAAAGTCTGTAGGATGTTAGTCCTACGCCAATCCTCTTGAACTAGATTCTGGGATAGGATGCATCTTACAACTCCTAATTGGTCAGATTCATTGGGTTCCTCCTCTCCTTCATACTCCTCAACCAAATTCATTCCGGCCTCATAAACTTCTTCTTCAAATTCCTCACTGGGCTCGGAATTATCATTCACTCCCTCTTCTATGTAAAGGGATCTCCGTGGGCACTGGCTAGCAACATGACCTACCTTATGACACTTGAAACAGGCTATGGCAGTACACTGACTGGAAATGTGACCTGGTTTCTGACACTTAAAACAGGTGATATTTGAACTAAGGGTTCTCTGGGTGTCAGGTGCCTTACCTTATCCATGGGCCTAAGGGTAGAAGTACCCTGAAAAGGTTTACTAGGGATAACTTGGCTAGGTCCATTCCTTGGGATTGGGGCACTAACCCTAGAAGGTATAGGTCCTCTCTGAAATTTCTCAGTGTTCAGTGCAATCTGGTAGGCTTGGTCTAGATCAGTAACCTCTCTCAGAAATAGTTCTCTCTTGATATCTTCCCTCAGTCCAGCCCTAAATCTAGACAAAGTGACTTCGTGGGCTTCACTCACATCACATCTCATTAGGTATTCATCAAAAGTAGCTATGTAGTCTGAGACAGATCGGTTTCCTTGTTTCAGGTTTTGCCATTGGTCTAACAGGTTTTGCTGGTATGAAATGGGTAGGTATTTATCTCTCAGTTTTTCTTTCATACCCTGCCAAGTGGTTATGGGCTCAACATTCCGTCTCCTAGTGGTTAGCTCAATGTTCCCCCAGTATAACCTAGCTTGACGCACTAATTTCATCTTGGCAAACTTGTATTTCCTCTCCTCAGACATAGCATACCACTCAAAGTATTGGTCCATCTCACCCTCCCAATCAGAATACACCTTAGGGTTCAGAATACCATCAAAAGTGGGTGCATCTAATTTGATGTTCCTGATGAACCTATCATCTCTATCTTCAGGCTCTGGGTCAGGCCTCCTATGATTAGGTTCAGGATCTCTATATAAAGGCCTTCTAGGCTCCTGATGTGGGTGAGGTTGTGGCACATTAAAATCGGGGTCAGGAGTCCAATTTCGATGTCTAGGTTCTTCAAGTACTTGGACTCGGTCCCTAAGTTGGGTAAGATCCTCATGAATTTGTGCGCTAAACTGGGCCACAGTGTTTGTCATATCCTGATTCATTTTAGCCATACTTTCAGTAAGAGTTCTGATCATGGCCACTAAATCAGGTTGGGTTTGACCATGTTGATATGGCACTCCATTTCTGGTAGACATGATGATTCAAGCAAGCACACAAAATGAGACTAGACTAAATCGACTACTGGATCACTAGACCTAGAGTCCAAACTAGATGCCCAATCAGAGTGGCAAGCTAGCCTGTAGTAACTCAGGACTCAGCCAGGCAGGTGTAAGGGGAGTGTTAGGTCCCTGATTGCCAATCCTAGACACCAATCAGTGATTGGCCAGGTAGGCGGACCAGCACACAAGCCCTTCGAGAATGGATCCCTGAACTACCGTTCTAGACACTGAGTGCTAAGCACACACAGAATAACTCGGCAAATTGACTCAACACTAGCCTAGACCCGACCAATTGGTGTCCCTAGCCCACTAGGGCAAATTAGGTCTAACTGATTTTAAATTAGGTCTAGGTTCGAATGATTGGATGGTGGTTTTGGGCTAAGGAGAGGTAATCAACTCCTCCCCTTATCTTAGATGCTCAATTTCCCTTAAGTAAATTATGAGATGATCACTCCAAAAAGAATTGAATTGCAGAACACAAAAAACAGAGTTGTTGTATTTTAATGCTCAGAATTTTTATCGAAACCAATAAATCACAAAAAAATTATGTAAAATAGGATCAATTATACTGGTTTCAACGAAGCAAAAATCATGCAATTCAGAGTTTTATGCAGGGAGAAATAATTCAGAAAACAGGGCAATTACGGGCTGCAACTAGATTGTCTTCCCCGTTTATAATCCCTACTACGAAGTTATAACCCAATGGATCCCCTACACGCCCTAGGAACACCCCGTGGAATGGGAGGAGGAGGCTTGCGCCTCGCTTAGTTCCTAGGACCGGACGTCCTGGGGAGTCTACTTCGAGCAGACAAAATAAAAAGAGAAAACAATCAAAACAAGCAAGCAAGCAAATCAGAAACCCTAAACCTGGCTCTGATACCAAAAATGATGCAGAACAAATAAAGGGATGCGATGCGGAAGTAAATTAAGATTAACTAATTTTTTTGTTGTTTTTATATGTTTGTAGAAGTTGGCTTCAAATGAAAGAAAAGTTAACCTAACATTGAAAGATACTAATATGATAATTGAAAGCACAATTTTAAGGAAACTAAATTATCAGAGTAGTTCAGAAGCAACGGATCGCTGGGGGTTGAGAAACTCCCAGACCTAGGGTTTCGCTCCGAACTTTCAACATAACAGAAATAAAGAGAAGAGATGGTTTACCTAACCAGACAATGATCTTCACAGATTTTGGTGGAAGAACTCTCCCGAGCAGATTGTTGGATCCTCGGATTCAGATATCTTCGCAATGGATCCTCCAATACTGGTCCTTTGGCGGGTTGGCTTCTCCTGAACTCAAGATCTGGAAGAGAAGAAAAACAATTGATGGAATCAGAGAGTCAAGGGAAAAATTTACCAGGTTGATGAACTTGAAGATTGAAATTGCTGAAAACTGGATTCTCCTGGAAGCTGATGTGATTTTCCTTGGAACTTGCTCTGGATCTGAAGTAGCCGGACTGGATCTGGATGAAGGTGGACGGCCTGGACTTGTAGAGAGAGAGAGGCCGTGGGAGATGGAAGGAGCTAGGGTTTGATGGATTGAAAATAATGATGGGCGGCTAGGGTTTTGGATTTTTAAGTGGCTAACCTAGGGTTTTGGATAAAGATGGAGATCTCTCACCTCCTCAAAGCTCCAATGGAACCCGGATTACCCCCTCACGGAGCTCAACACTTAGAATAGTGCGGAAGAAGAGAAACCTAGGTTACTCAACACAAGAGAATAGCAAAAATAATTATTTCTTCATTCATAGATTGTTTGCAACTTACAAGAGGGATGTAATTTATAATGCTTTACAAGGGAGAAGGGTTTCATATTTTCCCATGTGGGACTAAAGGAGGGGATCTCCTAATTAGGGCAAATCCCTTACATATGGTTGGCCAAAATACCAAAAATTAGGATTTGGGTTATAAATGGCAGGTAGATGGCGCCACCTTGCTTGGAATTTTTCAAGAAAATTTTCTTCCTTTCCTGGATGAACTCTTTTGGACTCCTCCTTTTCTTCCTCCCTAAGTCAAGGCTCTTCCCATCTTTGTTTTAGGTGTTTTTGGCAGGTAATGGGCGCCCCTTGATATTCTCTTCCAAGAAAAACTTCTTCCCTTCTTTGCTTGGAATCACTTGGGAAAGTCTTGGCCGCCCCCTTGATTTGTGCTCTTCTCTTTATCTGGTGCATGAAAGAAGGAAGTTGCCATCTGTGGAGTGGGGACCAAAGGCTGCTGGATGTGGATATGGCGCCCCCTGGACTGGGAGTGTGGTGTCCACTTGCCTGGTCTTGGGAGAAAATGTAACATCCCTGGTTGAAACCCTAGTCCACTACTGAGTCAACATGACTCAACAAAATAAAATGCAGGTAATGTAGACTCAAGCTAAATTGAGTTGATCTAGTCAACTCTTATTACAAACCAAAAATCCTAATTCTTCGGGCAAGGTTAATCAGAGATCCAGATGGAGCTTTGAAGTCTTCTTCTGAGTCTGGTGCCCGCACCAATTCTCCCAGGGATAAAAAATAATTCTTCATCCTAGAAATGAAAGAAGGTGGTATTGTAAATTTTGATAATAATAATTATTGCCCAATGAAGCAATCCAAGATGGAGGTGAATTAGGTTTTTCAAAAATTTAAAATAGGTATGTGCTGAATTTTAAAAGTTATGAAGTCATTATTTTGCAAAAATATGTGTGCTAAATGAAACTATATACAATGCTTGAAAAGAAAAGAGGAGGAGAAAAGCAAAGCATACAAATACAAGTTTTTTATAGTAGTTTAGTAAACTGCAAGCACCTGCGTCCACTCCCCAAGAATCTCTTAAAAATTATATTATAAACTCTCAAGATTATAGTCAATTTATTTTTTGAGCTTACAAACAAAATCTAATTGGTTTTTCCTTAGGCTCACCAACCATAACCTAACTCAAGGTTTTCTTTTCAGGATAGGTTTTTTTTTCGGGCTCACAAACAAACTTAGTTGGTTTTTCCTTAGACTCACCAACCACAATCATACAACATACCAACCCTAGGCTTACAATCCAATTCCAAAGATTAGATGGGCCTATCCCCTAATTTCAAAACCTTTAAAACTAGTTACAACTTTAAAAAAAGTACATAATATTTCAAGACAAAATGCTCTCTAAAAGAGCAAAATAAAAGTCATTAAAGCTCTTAAAGGAATCTTTGAGTTGTCTTCTTATTGAAAAGCCCTTGAAGAATTGGTGGTGGTTGGGATTTTTGGTGCACTCTTTAAGAACTTAGCTTTTCTCTCTTAAAAGTTTTCCCTTTGAAAGATTTACTTTCTCTTGGGTTCTTTTAGTTTCTTTTAGTTCTTCAATGAGTTTGGGGGAGAATAAATATCCTTAAAACCTTCAAAAATCTTTTTATAACCATTTGAGAGTGAAAACTAGCTATTTGGAGTTTTGTACAAGCTTCTATACTTCACAAAATATAGCCATTACTGTACCGTCAGAAGCTAAAGTGTCGACATATGAATATTAAGTGTTGATACTTGAATAGCAAGTGTTGACACTTAAGCATGTACTAGAATCTAGCTTTTTGTTAATCCTATTATATCTAAACTCGGAGCTTGAGTTGACTCTTGAGTCGACACTTCATTACCAGGTATTGATACTTGACCATGCTAGTTATAATTTTGCATGCCAAACTTCTTTCTTTTTTGGATATTTTCTAAAGATCAACACTTCACTTCCTTGAATCATCACTAGACCAGTACCATTTGAAAAAAAGGTATCAAAGAAATTTATCAAAATCATTCCATTACAATATGAAAGAACATTGATGCGGGACTAATATGCATGCAATTATTTTTGTGTGTTTTATATGTGGAGTTAAGTGATTAAATCCTGAAAATCAAATCAAAATAAGTTGTAGGGAAATCTATATGAATTTTAGAAACTAAGCATGCAGATTAGGACCTAAGAAAGCAGTAAAGATGGATCGCCGGGGCTGAGAAGCCTCGATTAGGGCAAGTTCTCCCATAACAAAATTACTGGTGGTAGAGGGGGTGTACCTGACAATGTCTGATGCGCCCGATGAAGATCGCAGCAAAGGGATCTCATGTTCCTCGACAGATGTGGCCAGGAAAATGGAGCCAAGGACCTGCGGATACCCGACTTTTTGCTCGGTGGGCCGATTGAGGCTTGGTTGGAGTCATTGGATTCGTAGAAACTCGGGGACCTACAAACGACCTGTCAGGGGTTAGAAAGCTCACAAGGGAACAAGGAAACAAGATAAAATAGCAAGGAGAAGAAAGTTTTGGAGGAGGGTGGCCAGGGCTTTGGAAGGTTGGTTGGCGACAGGAATCTGTTGCAACACCGGGAAGAACAAAGCACCAATAAAATCCCTTTAGCATAAAGCAGGGTAGCACAAAGCTATTGAAGAGAACTCAAGTTTTAATTCATATATCAAAATCAATCTTCATACAAGAGACTAGGGTCCTTTAAATAGACCCTTAGTCTTGGGCCCCAAGTAAGGGTACATTAGACATTACATAATAATCCTTTTCCCTTTCAAACCAGAGCTAGGAAATTAAGGAAACCTAGGTAGAAAAATCCCTAAGAATTCTCCCACACTCCATGTCTTGGTCGGCCAAGGGGGTGACCCTAAGTGGCCGACCAAGAGGTGGTCACCATAAGGCCAAGGTGCCCTAGCTCTGTCTTGGGCCTGGGCTGGCCCAGTTTGCTTCCGGCTGGTCCAGGCTTCAGGGTTTCTGAATTTTCCTCCTGGGTTCTTCAAATCCTCAAGCTGGGTTGGACTTGGGCTATACTTTCATGTCTTCACTCTGGTTGGACTTGGTCTTCACTTGTATGATGTGGTCATGAGTCTTTAATATGGTTGAACAGGACTCAAAAAAATAAAATTAGCTCGACATGAGCTGATTAACACTGGACTAGACTAGCTCAACATGAGCTGACTAATACAAGACTCAAATAAAGACAACTTAGGTGAACTAAGCTTTATTACAATGGACTCGAGTGTTATTAAGTGATCCACAGAGGGTTGAGAAGCCTCTGTCTTATTCTGGTGCCTCTGGTGTCCGTACCAATTCTTCCATGGTGGGAGGAACTCGACCCTGTCGAGTGAAGATCAGACTGGCTCACATATCTCTCGAGAAGGTCTGGGTTGAGGCATTGCAAGTCCTCTTGAGAAATCCATGAAATGTCCGACTCTGGTCGGCCTTGCCATCGGACCAGGTAGCGTTGATAGCCACGGCCCCGGGTCGTAATGGCTTGATCATCCAGGATACGCTCGATCCGTTCTCCTCTCTCATGCCAATTAATTGGTGGACACTCTAGGTAAGGATCACTCTCAACAGAAGGGATAGGTCCAAAAGCCTCACTGGGTATCGTTGCCGGTTCCCTGTACTCAACCAGGTCTGTAATATTGAAGGTAGAACTAATGCCCATATCCGAAGGCAAGTCTAACACATAGGCATTTGATCCAACCTTCTTTAACACTTTAAAAGGTCCGGCTCCATGAGCTTGAAGCTTTTTGACGGTCCCGAATGGGAACCTCTCAGGCCTAAACCTAATCATGACAGAATCCCCTACATCAAATTCCTTGATCCTTCTTCGGGAATTAACTAATTTTTTATAAGTTTCATTGCTTAGGTTTATCTTTTAGCTAATGTCCTTGTGCAAGTCTCTAATATACTGTGCAAAAGACTCTGCAGACTCTGAGACTCATGCATGAATAGGCAAAGGAATCAGATCAATGGGGCGATTAGGCTTGTACCCATGGACAATCTCAGAAGGACACTTACCCGTTGTCCTATTTACTGAACTGTTATAGGCAAACTCTGCTCTAGGTAATAATAGATCCCAAGTTCCAACATGTTCACCTACCAAGCATCTAAGGAGGTTTCCTAAACTATGGTTCACCACTTCAGTTTGGCCATTTGTTTGAGGGTGGTAGGCTATAGAAAACTTAAGCTTGGTCCTTAACAGGTGCCATAAGGTCTTCCAGAAATAACTGGTGAACCTAATACCCTATCAGATATGATGGTCTTGGGTAGGGCATGGAGTTTAACCACATGATCTAATAAAAACTTGGCTACTCTAGACGCATCAAAGGTCTGGGAACAGGGGATGAAGTGAGCCATCTTAGAGAACCTATCGACCACTACAAAGATAGAATCATGTCTCTTCTGGGTCTTAGGTAATCCTAACACGAAGTCCATACTTAGGTCCTGCCAAGAGCGATCAGGTACTGGTAAAGGTGTGTAAAGACCAGTGTTTTGCTTCTGCTGTTTTGCAACAGCACAAGTTCTACATCTGGCTGCAATCTGTGCAACGTGCCTTTTCAATCCTGGCCAAAAGAACTAGTCCTCTATCGCTAAGATTGTCTTATTTCTATCAAAGTGACCTGCTAAACCTCCAACATGGGTCTCCCAAATTAGAAATTCTCTAAGAAAAGTTTTGGATATACAAAGTCGATTGTTCTGGAAAAGGTAGCCATCCTGAATGGTATACTCACTATGGATACTAGATGGTCCTAGCTTGAGGGTCTGGTAAGTGTCTCCAAAGTCTGGGCAGGTTTCATATTCTTCCTTTAACCTATCAAACCCTATGACTTGGGTGCTAACTGATCCTAACAGCAAAGACTTATGGCTCAGGGCATCTGCTACCTTATTTTTAGTACCGGCATGGTGCTTCAAGACAAAAGTGTAAGCCTAAATGTACTTAATCCATTTACCGTGCCATGGGTTTAGTTTCTTTCGGGAGTTCCTGAACCGGAGTGCTTCATGGTCAGAAAATAAGACAAACTCCTATGGTAGTAAGTAATGTCTCCAATATCTAAGGGCCTGGACTACCGCATAAAATTCATTGTCATAGGTAGAGTACTTAAGTTTAGCCTCATTCAGCTTTTCACTGAAGAAGGCTACAGGGTGATTCTCTTGACTTAGTACCCCACCTATTCCTACTCCCGAGGCATCGCAAGTGACCTCAAACACCTTAGTGAAGTCAGGTAATCTAAGGATGGGTGCATGGGTCATCTTATCCTTAAGCTCTAGGAAGGCCTTATCAGCTTCTTTGGTCCACTCAAATGTACCCTTCCTAATACAATCAGTGATAGGTGCGATGACTGTACTAAAATCCCTAATAAATCTCCTGTAAAAGGTTGCTAGGCCATGAAAACTATGCACATCGTGGACACTAGTGGCTGTAGGCCACTCAACAATTACCCTAACCTTTTCAGGATCTGTTGAAACTCCCTTAGGGGTGACAACAAAACCTAGGAAGATAACCCTATGTGTCATGAACTCAAATTTCTTAAAATTGGCATAGAGGCTATTCTCCCTAAGGGTCTAGTATACTAGTCTCAGATGACTAAGGTAGTCCTTCTTAGTCCTGCTATAAATCAAGATATCATCAAAGTAGACAATAACGAATTTTTCGGTAAACTCTTTCAGGACCTGGGTCATAATCCTCATAAAAGTACTTGGTGCATTGGAAAGTCAGAAAGGCATTACAACCCACTCAAACAGGCCATCCTTAGTCTTGAAAGCAGTTTTTCACTCATCCCCAGGTCTAATCCTAACCTGATGATAGCTGCTCATAAGGTCTATCTTTGAGAAAATTCTAGCTCCGGCCATCATGTCTAACATATCATCCAATCGGGGGATGGGAAACCTAGACTTCACAGTTATCTTGTTGATAGCTCTACTATCTACACACATCCTCTAGGTACCATCTTTCTTAGGGGTTAGTAGAGCAGGGACTGCACATGGACTCAGGCTCTCCCTAATGAAACCCTTCCTAAGCAATTCTCCCACTTGTTTATGTAATTCTTGATGCTCACTGGGGTTTATTCTATAGTGAGGAAGGTTTGGTAAAGTGGCTCCTGGGACTAAGTCTATTGCATGTTGGATGTCTCTAAGGGGTGGTAATTGATCAGGTAAATCCTCAGGGAAGACATCCTCGAATTCTTTTAGAGCCTCAACAATCTCTTTAGGGTGTTCCTTTTGGGTCGGCTCATATATTTCTTTGGAGGTCAAGATCCAAATAGGGTTACCCTTAGCAATTTCTTTTTCTAACTCCCTAGCCTTAATCAGGTTAACTCCAGGTTTCTTGTCCTTAAGGCTACTAGAACCCCTCCTAACTGGGTCTCTAGGGGAGCTGGGTGGATAACAAACTTATTTCCATGGTAGCTAAAAGCACAAACATTGGTTCGACCATACAAGGTTGCATCATGATCAAAAAGCCAAGGTCGACCTAGAATGATACTACTCACTTCCATGGGGATGACATCACACCAAATCTTTTCCTCATAGGTTTGCAATCTAATTAAGATTTGGCACCTAGTTTGAATTTGGATAGAGGTGGAATCTATCCAAGAAACTTTGTACGGGCTAGGATGGAGAACTGTGGTCAATCCTAAAGATTTAACTGTGTTGGCAGAGACAGCATTGACACAACTCCCACTATCTATGATGATCTTAAGAACCTTACCCCCTACCTTAACAAAAGTCTGTAGGATGCTAATCTTACGCCAATCTTCCTTAACTAGGGTTTGGGTTAAGATGCACCTAACCACTCCTAACTGGTTCTCTGACTCAGGTTCCTCCTCCTCACCTTCATACTCATCTATTAACTGATCATCAGCCTCATAAATCTCTCCCTTAGGTTTGACTACGGGTTCAGGCTCTTCTTCCTCCAGTTCACCTAGGTGTAAGGCACTAACTAGGCATTGACTCATAAAGTGGCCTGGTTTCTTGCATTTATAACGGGTCTTCTGGGGGTTGTTACTCCTATGGACCTTTACAAATTTTCCTCTATCATCTCTACGGGTCAAAGGAGCACTCGACTGGGGTTGACTCGGACCTGGCTGACTAGGAATGGGTCGACTCGAACTAGGTCGGTTGGGCAAGGGTCAGCTCTGGTTGGACTGGCTAGTTCCTGAATACTGACTAGGGTATCTAGTGGGCTCAGGTTTACGGTAAACGGGCCCTCTCTGAAAATGCTCATAGTCCCTAGCAATCTGGTAAGCATGGTCTAGGTCTCTAACCTCTCTCATATAGAGCTCCTTCTTAATGTCATCTCTCAGCCCAGCACTAAACCTAGATAAGACAACATCCTCAGACTCCCTCAAATCATATCGCATGGAATACTCATCAAATTTCGTGATGTACTCATCTATACTCCTGTTACCCTGATTAAATCATTGCCACTAATCCAGTAAACCACTATGATATGAAGGTGGAACGTATCTTGTCCTAAGCTTATCCTTCATGGCCTACCAGGTGACTATAGGATCACGCCCTCCTAGTCTAAGGGTTCTCTCAACACTAGCCCAATGTAACCTGGCTTCCCGAACCAACTTAAGCTTAGCAAACCTAAACTTACGCTCCTCCGTCATATCATACCACTCAAAATATTGATCCATCTCTACCTCCCAATCTATATAGACCTTAGGATCTAGACAACCATCAAAAGTTGGGGCATCAAGCTTAACGTGTCTATAGGATATGTCCTCCTAGTCTACAAAATCCTGATTGGGCCTTCTAGGATGAATCTCAGGGATTGGGTTAGGACGATGGTCTCTCCTGGGTTTAGCCTCAAGGTATGGATCACCTCCTAGGTTCAGGATTATAGAATGGGTCAGGAGGATGAGCTCTCCTAGGCTCAGCCTCAAGGTATTGATCAGGGTTTGGGGTCCTCCTAGGTTCAAGATTATAGTATGGGTCAGGAGGATGGGCTCTCCTAGGTTCAACCTCACGGTTTGGATTAGGGTTTGGGGTCCTCTTAGGATCAGGATCATAATATGGGTCATGGCGAGGGGTTCTCCTAGGATGAGGGGACTGAGGATCTGGCTCAAACTATGACCCATGGATTCTCTCTAAGGCCCCTAGATGGTCCTCTAACTGATCAAACATATTATGGGTTGGGTATTGGACTAAGTCAACTGAGTCATCTGGGTAGTCATCTAGGCCATTTGATCAGCAAGAGCTTTAATATTGGCTTCAAGATTGTCCATGGATTCAGGCAAAAGTGGAGATGGTGGATGATATGAAACCCTTGATCTAGTGCTCATGCAAGACTCGATCAAATCGACTACAGCTGACTAGACCTAGAGTCCAAAACTAAGGGTTCAATCAGGGTGGCAAACTAGCCTATAGTAACCCTGTACTCAGCGAGGCAGGGTGTAAGGGGAGTGTTAAGTCCCTGATTGCCAATCCTAGACACCAATCAGAGATTGACTAGGTAGGCAGACCAGCACACAAGCCCTTCGAGATTGAATCCCTAAACCACCGTTCTAGACACCAAGCACAAGGCACACACAGGTTAACTTGACACAGTGATCTGACACTTAGCCCGGACCGAACCAGTTGCTGTCCCTAGCTCACTAGGACAAATTAAGTCTAATAAATTTTAAGTTAGGCTTGGGACCGAATGCAAGGGATGTGGTTTTGGGCTAATGAGAGGTTATCAACTCCTCCCCTTATCTGATATAGCAAGAGTGTCCTTAAAAGTGATTTATGCAATGATGGCAAGCAGATGATGCAAATTAGGGTTAGATGTTTTGGTAGCTTTTTTTATATATGTAATCATTTTTTTATATATATATTTTGGTATTTTCTTAAATAGAAGAAAACTTGCAAATTATGGCCTAATATGCAGGAAATATACTAAAATTAAAAGATATGCAAAAGAGATACTAAACAAAACTCTAAACCTTCCAAAATTGTCTTGCTGAAAAAATAGAGCTGAAATTTACAGGCTGTATTTCAGCTTGCAGAGACTGCACAGACCAAAATAAAGTTTACAAAGATTCTATAAACTACTTTGAATTATTATGAATCCATAAAAATAAATTTCAGAGTTTTTGGAATTCTAAATAGGGAGAAATAACTAAAATAATAGAGTATATATGGACTATAAAAATGCAGAAAATAAGCCCTAATCTAAGCTCTGATACCAGATGATGCGGGACTAATACGCATGCAATTATTTTTGTGTGTTTTATATGTGGAGTTAAGTGATTAAATCCCAAAAATCAAATCAAAATAAGTTGTAGAGAATTCTATACGAATTTTAGAAATTAAGCATGCAGATTAGGACCTAAGAAAGTAGTAAAGATGGATCGCCGGGACTGAGAAGCCTCGGTTAGGGCAAGTTCTCCCACAATAAAATTACTGGTGGTAGAGGGGGTGTACCTGACAACATCTAATATGACTGATGAAGATTGTAGTGAAGGGATCTCTCGTTCCTCGATGGATGCGGCCTGGAAAACCGAACCAAGGACCCGCGGATACCCGGCTTTTTGCTCGGTGGTCCGATTGAGGCTTGGCTGGAGTCGTTGGATTCGTAGGAACTCGGGGACCTGTAAACATCCTATCAGGGGTTAGAAAACTCACAATGGAACAAGGAAACAAGATAAAATAGCAAGGAGAAGAAAGTTTTGGAGGAGGGCGGCCAGGGCTTTGGAAGGTTGGTTGGCGGTAGGAATCTGTTGCAACACCGGGAAGAAGAAAGCACCAATAAAACCCCTTAAGCACAAAGCAGGGTAGCACAAAGCAATTGAAGAGAACTCAAGTTTTAATTCATGTATCAAAATCAATCCTCATACAAGAGACTAGGGTCCTTTAAATAGACCCTTAGTCTTGGGCCCCAAGTAAGGGTATATTAGACATTACATAAGAATCATTTTCCCTTTCAAACCCTAGCTAGAAAATTAAGGAAACCTAGGTAGAAAAATCCCTAAGAATTCTCCCACACTCCATGTCTAGGTCGGCCAAGGGGGTGACCCTAAGTGGCCGACCAAGAAGTGGTCACCATAAGGCCAAGGCGCCCTAGCTCCGTCTTGGGCCTGGGCTGGCCCAGTTTGCTTCCGGCTGGTCCAGGCTTCAGGGTTTCTGAATTTTCCTCTTGGGTTCTTCAAATCCTCAAGCTGGGTTGGACTTGGGCTATACTTCCATGTCTTCACTCTAGTTGGACTTGGTCTTCACTTGTATGATGTGGTCTTGAGTCTTCAATATGGTTGAACAGGACTCAAAAAAATAAAATTAGCTTGACATGAGCTGATTAACACTGGACTGGACTAGCTCAACATGAGCTGACTAATACAGGACTCAAATAAAGACAACTTAGGTGAACTAAGCTTTATTACAATGGACTCGAGTGTTATTAAGTGATCCATAGAGGGTTGAGAAGCCTCTGTCTTATTCTGGTGCCTTTAGTGTCCACACCAAACATCTCTTCCTTTTTTTAAAAAAGATATTAAATAACTTGTGAGTAAAATAAAATATCAATTTCTTGAATTTATCTTAAATGATATCAAATCAAAAATATGGCTATGTGAAACCAAATTTGAGACAAAGCATTTTTCTCTTTTTTCCAAGAGAGAAAATGATAGAGTTTAGATAGTGATGGGATATTTAATACCAATTATATGAATTAAAAAAGAGAAAGTTCTCTCATATGATAATATTTTTGAAGAATTTTGCTTGATACCAATTTTAAAAAAAGTTCAAGAAGAACATTTTTCAAATTCATTTTTTGAAAATAATCAATTGAAGCAAAAATATTAGAAATGATGACTAGTTAAATTCAAATCACTAAATTTAGACAATCATGGGATAAATGTTTATCAATAATTAAGCTAGAAAATGATTGCTTCCCCTCTTTCAAAACGTGCACATTCATTTAATTTAATAAAATATTTATTTTTAAAATCTTCAAAATTGAGAATGTGTTAATCAAATTTCAGATCAATTTTTGAATTAAGATATATAAGCATGAATAACTAAAATCAAAAAACTAAATTATTTCGAAATAAATGAATAATATTAGTTTCAGCTCAAAAAATTATTCAAAAAATTTTTTTTTTTTTCAGAGGAAGTCTCTCTCTCTCTCTCTCTCTCTTTGAAAATGCATGAAAAAAAATCATAAGAATTAATTTTATTTCATGAAAATATCTTTTATACATCCAAGCTTAAAAATAACATGATATAAACAATTAAGGGAACATGTTGACTTTATGATATAATGTAATCTTATAATGTGCAATACATTTGTAGCAAATAATAAGGTTATCTAATATGTATTCTAGAATCATGCATTCCTATAAAGTATCAAAATCATTTAAGCAAAATGAATTCATTAACTAATATAGGTATGATGTCAAAAGGTTTAAGTTTTACCAATCATCATTACCCATCCATTTCGAGTTAAGCACCATTTTTTAAGATTTCATTCCTTTCAAATTGGATGCTCGGTGCACCTATAAAGTGATCATTTTCTACCCAAGCTTTCTTAGTTCCTTTTGGGTTGATAGTAGCAGTTTCTTTTAGAATCCAAACCTTTTTGATAGTATCCAGTTTCCAACGATCACATCAATAAACTTTATGTCCTAGTCTATCACAATAATGATATGTAATGCTTGAATATGTAGGAACAAAGGAATTCTTGAAGTACTTTTACTATTTTTGTTGTTTGAAATCCAATCCAGCTTTATTAAAAATAGCACTTTAGCTATGTAAAAGTATTTCAAGTTTTTCAGAACTATAAGTAAACTTTTTAACAAATGGTTTAATCTTATTCATTTTTTTAACACTTATTTTTTTGAGTTAAGATCTTATTTTCTTTTATAAGCTTTTCATTTGCAAGAGTAAACTTTTATTTCTTAAATCTTTATTTTCTAGATTTAAGGTTTGATTTTCTTTTGATAATTTTTTTTTCATTGGTTAAACTAGCTTTTGTTCCTTCAAAGTCCTATTTTCTTGAGTCAATATTTCATTTTCTTTTGAAAGTTTTTGTTTTTCATTTGATAACTCAAGAATTTCTTTCTTAACTTTTATACTTTTTAGCTTATGCTTTTTGAAATCATTTATAAGTTCAAAAAAAGCATCTTGAAGTTCTTCAAAAGTGTAATCAACATCAGTTTCAAACCTTACCTCTTCTTCATGGGCCATGAGACATAGGTTGACTCTTCTTTCCTCCTCTTCCTCGGAACTTGACTCATCGCTTTCTTTGAACTTGGAAATTGATTTGAATGCAATGTACCTCCTTTTATTTGATTCATCATCATCCTTAATTTGCCACATATTCAACCAATGTCATGAGTGAACCTATCAACTCTTCCATGGATAACTCGCTAAGATCTCTTGCTTCTTCAATGGCTATCACTTTGGCTTCCTACTTTTTTGGCAAGCATCTAAGAATCGTGCAAATAAAATCATTGTTAGTACAGGATTTGCCAAGACTTTTCAAGGTATTTATAATATTTATAAATATAATAAACATATTTAAAGTTAACTCATATTGTTCCATCTTAAACAATTCATAAGTATGGACAAGGATATTAATTTTAGATTATTTTACTTGATTTGTACCTATTGGAAAATACCTAGGATTTCATGCATGATTTTTTTTATAATTTAATAGTAGAAGTGAATCTATTTTAAAACTATTATAAATAAAAAATATGCATTTAGAATAATTTTAATAAACTCTAAGCAAGATTGTAATATAATATGTAGTAAAGAAAATAAAATCAGCATGCATCGATCTACTCGATGCATGCTGTAAATCTATTTGACAAATAATATGAAACTTAATTTGATACCTGATCATGGATTGACGATCACCGCTGTTGATGGCATATGGTAAGGGCTCTCTACATTGCTTCATAGCTATACAAAGTGTCCGGCCTCTACAAATAGTTCATGTAGAGCCCTGATGCAATCAACCTCCTGGACTGCTAGATCTATACAAAGGCCACTAGATGGCTAAAAATAGTTTATTTCTTAGACTTTCTTGATCCTTCCAAGAAACCCAAGAAGAGGATGAAGAAGTCTAGATCAAGGAGGAAGAAAATAAAAAATAAGAAATCCTTGTTTGCTATTTTTCTCTTATTTTCTCTCTCCCTTCAACCCTTGCTCCCAAAAGAACCTCTCACGCCCATCCAAAATTCATGCCTCCTTTTCCTCTTGTTTTCTTGGTGTTTTTACTTCAGATTTTTCAAGTAATTGGTCTCTTAATGTTATATATATGATAAAAAACTAAAGTAAAATTTTTTTGATTAGAGGGATTAGGTTAGGATAAGGTGATGCTATTTGAATAGGATTGGGTGTTTAATTCCTAATAGAACTCCTCCAACTAAATTCAAATAAATCCAAATTTAATTCAAACCAATCCTAATATAAATGAAAATGAGAAAGGATGAAAAAAATAATTTTTTTCATGGATAATTCATGAAAAAATTCTAGAAAGGCATGAAAAGTTTTTAGGAAAGAAAATAAGTTGGACTAGGTTAGGATTTGACGAAGTTTTAACCAAAATTGGTTAGGAACCAAAACAAATTTGGTTATAAATAATTTAACTGACTTGAACCCAATCTAATTAGATTGTAATTAAGATTAATTAAATTTTAATTAAATCTAGAATTAACTGAGTCCAAGTCTGAATCAAACTGTAATTAGAAACCCTTAGCAATTAGGTCATCAAATAACCTAATCGGATAAAATCCAATTGAACCAAATTCAATTAGACTTGACCTAAATCTCTTTACTCAATCAAATTGATCCAATTAGCAATCAAATTACTAATCAAGCCTTTTATAATTAATTAATAATTTATTATTAATTTATAATATTTATGTAGGGTTAATTCTTCTTTATATTTATAATATTGTCACTAAATGATTTTTAATCGCTAATCAACCATCATGATTGATCAAAAATTTCTATTATATATGATCCCATAGGTTTGAACACTAAGCTGGTAGCCTAAGAACCAATTCCTAAACTAATCAATATGACCATCTAGCAATAGTACCCAACATCCAGATAGGTCAAATGTTTATGAAGCAACATTCAAGAACCAAGGCATATGGTTTTCATATAATTCATCCCTTTGACCCTAATACTTAGAATAATTTTAAAGTTAACTACCAACTTTAAATAATGCATTTAAATATGTCTCAACCTACTAAATCCTGTGACTCCTCACAAGGATTGCCCTGGACAAGGTCTTGCTAAATTTAAATATATTAGAGCATTTTTTCTAGCACCTTAGAGTGGTCAATCCCATCTTGACTCATCATTGGCTTAAAAAGTACTTGATTGCACCCAGTAACCTTCCATCAGTGGATTAGAAATTTAGATAGTCTAGTACCTAAGTACAATGAGTTGCTTGCAAGTCATCACGGTGATCTCAGGTCGGAGGGATATTTATACCTATATCATTCTATGAGATACTATCGATAGTAGAGTACTTAATAGAGTTGGTCACGTTTAGTGCAATGTACATCTACACCCACCTATATGACATATCAATATCTCCACACTCCTTGGTTATGAGGATAACTAACCAATATAGCATACAATGACCTATACTCGATAAGCATTATCGTCCTAGGTAATAATGCATCATTTGGTCATGAACATATTTAAGAACTACTTGATAAATTCTCTTTTATCAAATTGAAGTAGTTCTAAGGACTTCATCTCAAAAGAGTCTAGAGGAAGATGCAAAAAGAGATGAACTACCAAAAATAATTTGTATTTCATTAATAATTTATCTATAAATTATAAAGAGTTCAACCGTCTACAACAAAGATGATTGGCTATAAGATATTTTCTAATATCTCCCACTTTAACTAGAGCTAGTCAGAACATTATTGAATACCCATCTTCCACTTATGGTCATTGAACTCATTGATTCTAGGGATTTTAGTAAATGGGTTAGCTAAGTTCTTTTCATCGATCTTCTGAAGGTCAATGTCACCTCGATCCACTATCTTTCAAATAAGGTGAAAGTGATACAGAATGTGCTTGGTTTGCTAATGAGTCTTTTTTGCTTCGTTTAAGCTATGGCTCCTGTGCTATTACAATATAAGAAAACTAGGACATTAATGGAGGGTGCCATTCCAAGCTTGGAGATAAACTTTCATAGCCATATAGCTTCCTCTGTAGCATGGGATGCCATATTATACTCTGCCTTACATACAGAATCAGCCATAATGTGCTTCTTGAAACTTTTCTAGAGATAGTGTTGGGGAACCTAGGTGGGCTGATACATGCAATTTAAAACTTTTTTAAATCACATGATGTAGCAGAAGGAGATAAAACAATTTTATCTAACATGTTAATCTAATTAACACTGGCCCTACACATATCTTTATGCATATAGAGTAATACATGTATGAAATCAAGTAGGCAAACTATGTCACTCATAGAACCTTTCTTTGAATCACATAAGATGGTACTGAAGAACATTTCATCATACTGTGAGATAGGGATACAACCCTTACCTCGAGATGACGATCACCAGAAAGGGAAGTACTCCAAGGAAGTAGAGAGGCTCTGTGAGCAGCGCAAATGTCCTGCCTCTACAAGTGGTTCACACCGGGGTAAGGGGATTCTTCTCCTTCCTTCAAGGTGCTAGCCTCTCTAAAAATAGTGCGGCAGCGATGGACTCCTACAACTCTTTGAAGAACCTATTGCTGAAGAGATGTTGGAACAAAGGTACCTAAGAACCCTTCCCAAATCACTCTGTCCCAAATCTTCAATAGAAGGTATAACCACAAGAATCCCAAAACCAAAACCTCAGTCTATCTTCCCAAGAATGAGATCTGATCTCATAATCTCTCAAAGGTCAAGGATGAGTTCTAACCAATAAAAATGGTAGAATCTTGACCTAGGTGAAAGGTGAACAATTCTACCCTATCAACTCACCCAAAATATTCTTTTTAATAACACCAAGATGGAGAGATAATGAGAGATAAATGGGAGGTTTGGAGTCTCTTCGAATTCTTGTAGGTTACAAGACCTTTGGAATTCAACAACTGTAGCTAATTAAAACCCAAAGATGCCAAAATTAAGTGCCATAACTCTTATAGATCTTAATGAAGCATCCTTGAATTTTTTAGCAAATCCCATCAGGTGGGTCAACTTGCCTTGGGTCGACTTTCCTCGAGTCAACTCTATTGGCAATTTTGACAACTTCTTGTCAAGCAACTCTGGAATGATTCCCAATCATTTCCAAGCCAACAAATTAAGAAGAAATCCCATAATGTGTGACCCCATAGGTTCAAACACTAAACCAGCAGCACAGGAACATTTCTAGTACCAGCCAAGGTCGCCATCTAGCAATGACATCGGGCATCCGAATAGGTTGAAGGTTGCAGAGCAACAAGAACCTGTCAAATATAGATTACCACTGAACTTGTTCCTTTGATCTCCTAATGCTACGGATGGCTTAGGGTTAAACTGCCCAACCCTAATCAGTCCATCTCAATGTGTCTCAAATAAAGAATCCCTATAACTCCTTACAAGGAATGCCCTAGCCAAGGTCTTTCTCAATTGAGGCATATTAAACATTCAATCCAAACCATTTGGAGAGATCAATCCTATCTTGATCCTACCATCGCTACATAAGTACTTTATTGTACCCAGCAACCTTCCATCACTGGATTAGAAATCTGGGTAGTTCGGCACCTAAGCATAGTGAGTTGCTTGCAAGCTACCATAGTGATCTCAAGTTAGAGGAATAATTCATGTCCACATTCGAATGCAAAACTTCTCTTTGGTAGAAAGAGAATCTCGCATGAGAGTCATGCTTAGTGAAGTATCGAACATAATACTTGATGTCATGCCAACATCTCCATGCTACTTGGTTAAGAGGACAACCAACAGACATGACATCATTGACCTACTCTCGATACACCATCATTCTGAAATAGCATATCCTTTGGTCACTAACAAGTTTATGAACTACATGACACATCCTCTTTACATCACATACAAGATAGCTCAAAGGACATCATCACACAAGAGTTCAATTAGGAAGATGTCATGTGATGAACAATTAGAATAAACTTTTTATTCAATTCAATAATTCATATACATATACATGAGTCGCACAATCATCTACAACCTAGACGATTGGCTTTTGGAGACACAATTTTCAATAGATAGTTCCTCCATTTAGGATAAAAATATAATCTAAACCGCTTGCTATTATCCCTATCTGACTAAAAACTTGAGTCAGTATAACTGACTAGTTTCAAGTCAAATCTTCATAAATGAGCTACTGATCCTTAGTATTTCTTAAATACTTAAGGATAATTTTTATAACCTTCCAATAGTTCTCACCTAGATCAGATTGGTATCTACTTACTACTCCTAGTAAGTATGCCACATCTGGTCTTGTATATATCATAGCATACATGATAGATCCCACTACTAAGGCATATGGAATTCTACTTATGTGCTCTCTTTCGAGGACTTGTCAAACAATCCTTACTTGAGAGATTAATTTCATAGCCTATCAAAAGATAGCTTTTTATGGAATTTACTATGTTGAACCACTTTAGCATAATCTTAATGTACATAGACTAGGTTAATCCTAGCAACCTTTTAAATCTATCTCTATAGATCTTTATCCCAAGGATATAGGATGCTTTTTCCAAGTCCTTCATGGAGAATTAAGAAAATAACCATACTTTTATTCCTTACAATGTAGGAATATCATTTTTAATTAAAAGAATATGATCCATATACAAAATAAGAAATACTATAACTGAACCGTCAGCCTATTTGCATATACAAGGCTCTTCGATGTTCCTAATGAAGCCATATATTCTGATCACTTTATCAAAATATATATTTCAACTCCGAGATGCCTACTTCAATCTATAAATAGATTTTTAAAGCTTGTACACCTTTATTTCATCTACAGATATGAACCCTTCAGAGTGTATCATATACATCTCTTCTTCTAGCTCTCCATTTAGAAAAGTTATTTTCACATTCATTTACCAGATTTCATAATCAAGATGTACCACTATCGTAAATATAATATGAATGGATTTGAGCATTGCCACAAGCAAGAATGTCTCATCATAGTTAATATCATAATGTTGATGATATCCCTTGGCAACTAGATGAGCTTTATAAATCTCTAACTTTCCATCTGCATCCTTTTTTTCTTTTGAAAATCCACTTACACCATATATATTTTATCTCTTTAGGTGGATTAATGAGTGTTTATATATCGTTGACTTTCATAGACTCCATTTTAGAATTTATGACTTCTAGCCATATATCAAAGTCAGCACTCTGTATTGCATCATATAGGTGATTGGATCCTTATTATTTTCATTAAGTTCAACAAGATTACCATTGATGCGGGATGGCTCTAAGACTGCTAAAGATGCAGGAAAAATAGTAAACTAATTTTTTTGTGATTTTTATGATTTAGGTTTGTAGGCTAAATTTCAAAGTTAAGCAAAGAACTAGCAAATAAAGTAGAAATGCAAAGAATCACCATGATCGCAAAATAACTCAAGCAAGATAATGAAAGTCAGGACCTGAAAATTGAGAAATTTTTAGTTTAGGATAGCTTATCTTCAACAAATTAGATATCAAGAGAAGGGAAGGATGTTACTAGTCAAAGATTTGAAGAACTTCTGATGAAGAGATCACACAGTACTTTGATTGGAGCCTGGATGATGAAGCTCAGTTTCCTTGAATTTGATGATTGATTTGAGCAGTCCTAGAGGCAAGAAAAGCCTCCTCTGGGGAGGTGAAACATCTCGAAGATCCTGTAAGTGTCAGAGGTCAATCAAAATAGCAAGTAATAAAAGTAAGGAAAGCTAGGGTTTGAAGGAAATCCAAATCAGGGATTGAATGGCTGGTGGCTAGAAGCTTGATGAAGATCATTGCTTGGGCGGCCTAGGGCACTCTTCCTTTGGGCGTGTGAAGGCTTGGATGGCAGCAAGCTTGGGCGTGGAAGGATGCTAGGGCAGCAAAGATGGCTAGGGCACACAAAGTAACCAAAGAAACACAAAACACAATTCTAACACAAGAGCAATCTCAAATAAAATTCACCAGGGTTTTGATATCATGAATAAAAGTTTCTTACAAGAGGGAGAGGGGTGGGGTATTTATAAATGTTCCCCAAGTCCTCTCCTAGTTAGGATAGGATTACGAAGTTGAGAGGGAGAGGGATTACAAGTTTGCTTAAGACTAGGAGAATACACTTTGAATGAAAATAAAACTAGTTCTCCTTATTCTACTTGGATTTCTCTCCTCATTTGACTTGGTCCAAAGGCTCTCTTTGGGCTTCGGTACCAATATGGAGTTGGGCTTGTCTTTAGGGCAGCAATGGGCATCCTCCTTTTGATTGGTGCATGGGCTTTGGGCCTTGGAAGCTGGGTGCCCTGGTATCAGCATATTCTTTAGAATCATGGTTCTGTGGCTCATAGGCTTGACTCCTGGGCTTGGAATCTCTTAGCCTGGGGTGCTGGCATATTGCTGGAATCATGGGGCACCTGGCATCTAGCATATTCTAGAGCATCTGGAGGGAATCTGGCATCTAGAATAGCATCTAAAGGGAATCAGGGCATCTGGAGAGCATCTGGAGGGTATCTAGGGTGCTAGGGTGTCAAACAAGATCCCATAAGCTAATGTAAATGCATCTAGCTCCTGGGTGATGCCTGGTGGAACTCCAAAATAGGGTATCCTTTCCTCTTGTATAAAACTGGACTCTTACTGGACTCATACTTAAATACAGGACTTAATGGACTGGACTAAGTTGAGACAAATCAACTAGTCTCAACTTATTACAGGACTCAATCTTACTTGCTTACAAAATTATGACACTGGACTAAGGTTCTAAAAAAAATCCTAATTAGTAAACCATATGAGATATAGGGATCTATGTCTGATCCCGGTGTCCCCACCAATTCTCTCGGGGTGGGAGAAACTCGACCCCATCGAGTGAAGGTCAATTTGGCTTAAGGAGGGTCTGAGTTGAGGCACTGCAGATCCATACCAGCATTCCACAAGTCCTCAGATTCTGGCTGACCTTGCCACCGGATCAAGTATCGCTGACAGTCTCTATCCCAGGTACTGATAGCTTGATCGTTTAGAGCAATCTCAATCTTTTCCTCACCAAAAGGCCAAATTGTATGTGGTTGCTCTGCGGTGGGTTCACTCGCAAAGAAAGGGAGTAGCTCAAGGGGCTCGCTGGGTATCACTGCTGGCTTCCTGGACTCTATAAGATCTTAGATGATGAAGGTGGAGCTAATACCTAAATCAGGTAATATCTCAGGCATATAGGCATTGTGTCCATCGCTATTCATTATTTTGGATAGGCCAGCTTCGTAAGCAGAAAATTCTTTTACAATCACAAAATCCTTTGTAGAAAATCTTTTATCTCACTTTTGGGAATTAGCCAAGTTGTTATTTTGTTCATTAGTTATGTTCAGCTTTTGACTATTTTATGATGCATATGCTGTGCAGAGGCTAGTGTAGGTGCAGGCAGATAGATTGGGTCTGTGAGCTCAGATTCAAATGTTACACCTATTTCTTGGGGTTGTTCTTTAGGGATTTGATCTTGGGCTTCCTCTATGAACAACTCTTGTAAATTCACAGTTTTGCTTATAATATTTGATATAATATTTGATCATGGCTTAATTACTACTTCTTCAGTTATTATAGTGGGTTCAGGATCAATTCTTATTAATTTCTCAATAGGTTCAGAAGTGCCTTCCTCAAATTCTTTAGCTTTAATTAGATTGACTCCTGGTTTTGCTCTAAGGCTACTAGAATTTCCTTTACTTGAATTTCTGGGCTAAGTGGGGTAAATCACAAATTTCTTTCCATGATGATAAAAGGTACAGATGTTGGTTCGACCAGATAGGGTAGCATCGTGATCATAAAGCCATGGTCGACCTAGAATGACACTACAAACCTTCATGGAAAGGACACCGGATCTCTTCTTCATATGACTGTAACTTAATTAAGACCTGGCAGCTAGACTTGATTGGCATTGAGGTGGAATCTACCGTTGACACCTTATAGGGGCTGGGGTGTGGAACTAAGGTCAAGCCTAAAGATTTAGCTATTTCAGTGGCAATGGCATTGACACAACTTCCACTATCTATTATAATCTCATATATTTTATTTCCAAGTTTAACAAAAGTCTGTAGGATGGTAGTCCTATGCCAATCTTCCTTAGTTTGGGCTTGAGTCAAAATACATCTAACTATCCCTAATTGATCAAATTCCTCCTCTTATCCTTCGTATTCTTCTACCAAGTCTGGTTCATCCTCATAAACTTCTTCTTCTTTATCCTCATTATTGGGTTCAAGCTCTTGTTCCTCTAGCTCCCCTACGTGTAATGATCTGGTGGGACACTGGCTAGCATAGTGACCTACTTACTACACCTAAAACAAGCATTGGGGCTGGGTCTTGGGGCTTTCTGAAATGCAGGTGCCTTACCCTTATCAATTCTAGCAGGTGCAGAATTACTTGAACTAGATGTACTCGGACTCGATTTAGGTCAAGATGGGTTAGGGTTGGGATGGTTTGGGTTGGGATTGAATCAGATTGGATTAGGGTTGGGTCAACTTAGATTGGGGTTAGGACAAGTTTGGTTAAAACTAGGTTGATTTGGATAAGTCTGAGTCGGGTTGGACCTAATGTTAGGAGTATTGGATTTAAAGGGTTCAGGTCTTCTAACTACAGGTACTCTCTGGAACCTCTCAAAGTTTTCAGCTACATGATAGGCATGGTCCATGTGTTCAACTTCCCTAAGGCACAGCTCCCTCTGGATATCCTCTCTAAGACCATTTCTAAACCTAGAGAGGGTAACTGACTCAGGTTCATTTATACCGCATGATGCGGGACTAATATGCATGCAATTATTTTTGTATGTTTTATATATGGGATTAGGTGATTAATTCCCAAATTTCATATCAAAATTAGTTGTAGGGAATTATGTATGAAATTTTGAAGTCAAGCATGCAGATTAGAACCTAGAAAAGTATTAAAGAAGGATCGCTGGGGCTGAGAAGCCTCGGTTAGGGCAAGTTCTCCTATAATATAATTAATGGAGGTAGAGGGGGTGTACCTGACAACATCTGAAGTGCCCGGTGAAGATCACAGAGAAGGGATCTCTCATTCCTCGATGGATGTGGCCTGGAAAACCGAGCCAAAGACCCGCGGATACCCGTCTTTCTGCTCGGTGGTCCGATTGAGGCTTGGCTGGAGTCGTTGGATTCGTAAGAACTCGGGGACCTACAAACGACCTGTCAGGGGTTAGAAAACTCACAAGGGAACAAAGAAATAAAGAAAAATAGCAAAGAAAAGGTGTCTTTTGAAGTGGGTGGCCAGGGTTCTAGAAGGTTGGCTGGCGGCAGGAAGATGGTTGCAGCACTAGGAAGAAGAAAACTCTCAAACCCCTTTATGCACATAGCAGGGTAGCACTCAAAGCAATAGAAGAACTCAAGGTTTATTTTATATATCAAAATTAAGTTTCATACAAGAGACTAGGGCCCATTAAATAGACCCTTAACCTTGGGTCCCAAGTAAGGGTACTTTAGACTTTACATAGGACTCCTCCCTTTCAAACCCTAACTAGGAATATAAGGTAACATAGGTAGAAAATCCCACACAAATTGCTCTCCCTCTCCTTGTCTTGGTCAGCCAAGGGGGTGACCATAAGTGGCCGACCAAGAGGACGGTCACCATAAGAGATGGCGCCTTAATTCCTTCCTGGACCTGGGCTGGCCCAATTTCCTTCCGGCTGGTCCAGGGCTTCAGGTTTGTGCTTGTTTTTATTTTCTCCTCCTGGGATCTTCAAGTCTTCAAGCTAGGTTGGACTTGGGCTCAACTTCCATATCTTCAATCAGGTTGGGCTTGGTCTTCACTTGTATGATGTGGTCTTGAGTCTTCGATATGCTTGGACAGGACTCAAAAAAATAAACTTAGCTCGACATGAGCTGACTAATACTGAATTGAACTAGCTCAACATGAGCTGACTAATTACAGGACTCAAATAAAAACAACTCAGCTAGACTAAACTTTATTACAGTGGACTCGAATGACAATTAAGTGATCCACAGAGGGTTGAGAAGCCTTTGCCTTAGCTCAACATGAGCTGACTAATTACAGGACTCAAATAAAAACAACTCAGATAGACTAAACTTTATTACAGTGGACTCGAATGACAATTAAGTGATCCACAGAGGGTTGAGAAGCCTCTGCCTTATTCTGGTGCCTTTGGTGTCCTCACCACCGCATCTTAGGGCACACTTATCAAATTGGGCTATGTATTCCTATACAGTTTTGGTCCCTTGTTTTAATCTCTACCATTGATCTTAGAGACACTACTTATAGTATGGAGGAACATATTTAGCCCTAAGCTTTAATTTCATGGCTTCCCAGGTGACAATGGGTGGGTGGCCTATTTGATTACCGAGTTGCTCTACTTGCTCCTAATACAATCTAGCTTGATCAGTCAGCCTAAGTTGGACAAATTAACACTTTTTCTCTTCACTTAAGGCATAAAATTTGAAGTACCTTTTCATGCCTCCCTCCTTGTCTATATAGACCTTTGGATCTAGGTTGCCATCGAAGGTGGGTGGGTCTATCCTGATGCTCCTAAGAATTCTATCATCCTGATCTTGGTCTTCATGATTGGGTCTCCCTAAATTGATCTTGGTTCTAGGGTCTCCTAGGGTTATGCTCTATAAAGGGTTCATGGTTTTGGACTTGTCTAGGGTTATGGGAGTAGAAGGGATGGAATCAAGGTCTGGTTCAGTGTTAGACTCTTAGGTTTTCTCTACAATCTCAAGTCGGTTCTCAACTTGGTTAAGCCTATTAGTTAATTGGTTAAGTCTATCGGTTGTTTGGATGTTCGTGTGGATCATTTGGTCAAATCTGTTATTAATTTGGGTAAGCTAGGTTTGGGATTGGGTGGTTGATTGGTTCAGCTAGGTCTCAGTCCGGTCAAACCTTTGGTTATTTGGGCAAATTAATCAGTCATGGATTTCATGAAGGTCTCAAAATTGGAATCCATGGCTGAGTCAGTTTGGGGTGTAGACTTCTGATATTGGATTCCTAATATAGTGGTCATACAATCAAACAATCAGTCAAAATGAAATTATGTAGCCAAGCATGGAAAAGAAAAAATAGTACAATCTAGGATTTCCTAGACCTAAAGCCAAAACTGAATGGGTCAGCTCAACTTACACTTAACTCAGCAGCTAATCCTTCCTCTGGCAAGGTAGAGGGTGGGAGCGTGGAAGGCCTCCCCTGCTTTCACAGGGACCCAATTAAAAACCACAACACCACTTAGGTTGTTTGACTCTGGACCCTCAGCCTTAGACACCATATTTCAGTAATAGCTACAGGATTAAATGCACTAGTTGGCCCATATGGTTCGGACCCAACCTGTTGGATGTCATCTAGCCCTCTAGGGAAAATTAACTCTAATTAATTTTAATTAAGCTTGGGTGGAAATGCTGGATGGTTGTTTTGAGCCCAGGACAGGTTATGACCTCCTGCCCTGATCTGAAATAGTGAGTTGCCCTTAAGATTGATTTAATGCAGATGATGGCAATCGATGGTCCTGATGCAATATAAAAACAATCAGAAAAATAAAAATATTTTATGTGTGTTTTATAATATGGCAAGTTAAGTTTGAGTTGATTAGGTTAGCAAACAAATTGGGCATGGGATTGGGGTGTGTGGAAGTTGATTAGGTTAGGTTGAGTTAAGGTACAGAAATAGCATAATTCATAAAATTAGGGTTTCAGATGATGCAGGTTTTGACACAATTATCGATGAAAAAAAATCAAAAAAATTATAGAATGGAGAATGGATGGTGAGGATGAACTTTACTAAATTTGATGCAAAACAAAAATTAGATGATGATACAAATCCTAGGATTTTCGGACTGATGCAGAAATATCAGGATTTTAGTTAGGGTTTCTAATATGATGAATTTTAGTGATTTAGGTTTCTGTTAAATTAATTAAAAATTATAATAAAATAGACGAAAAGACATTGAACACTTCATTTAATTTTCATAAAAAAATAAAATTCCTAGGTTATCAAAATCAGATGAAAAACAGACACCTAATGCAGTGGACAGGATATAGAAAATTCAGGAATTAGGGTTTTGTGACTCTGATGCTGATGAATGCTATCCTAAACCCACTCTGATACCAAACTAATGCAAGATGACTCTAAGACTGCTAAAGATATAGGAAAAATAGTAAACTATTTTTTTTGTGATTTTTATAATTTAGGTTTGTAGGCTAAATTCCAAAGTTAAGCAAAGAACTAGTAGATAAAGTAGCAATGCAAAGAATCACCATGATCGCAAAATAACTCATGCAAGATAATGAAAGTCTGGACCTGGAAATTGAGAAACTCCCAGTTTATGATATCTTATCTTCAACAAATCAGATATCAAGAGAAGGAAAGGATGTTACCAGTTAGAGATTTGAAGAACTTCCGATGAAGAGATCACACAACACTCTGATGGAGCCTGGATGATGAAGCTCGGTTCTCTTAAATTTGATGGCTGGTTTTGGTGGTCCTAGAGGCAAGTAAAGCCACCTCTGGGGAGGTGAAACACCTCAGGGATCCTGCAAGCATCAGAGGTCAATCAAAACAGCAAGTAATAAAAGTAAGGGAAGCTAGGGTTTGAAGGAAATCCGAATCAGGGTTTGAATGGCTGGCGGCTAGAAGCTTGATGAAGATCCTTGCTTGGGCAGCATAGGGCACTCTTCCTTTGGGCATGTGAAGGCTTGGATGGCAGCAATCTTGGGCATGGAAGGATGCTAGGGCAACAAGGATGGCTAGGGCATATAAAGTAACCAAAGAAACACAAAACACAATTCCAACACAAGAGCAATCTCAAATAAAATTCACCAGGGTTTTGATATCATGAATAAAAGTTTCTTACAAGAGGGGGAGGGGTGGGGTATTTATAGATGTTCCCCAAGTCCTCTCCTAGTTAGGATAGGATTACAAAGTTGAGAGGGAGAGAGATTACAAGTTTGCTTAAAACTAGGAGAATACACTTTGAATGAAAATAAAACTAGTTCTCCTTATTCTACTTGGATTTCTCTCCTTATTTGACTTGGTCCAAGGGCTCTCTTTAGGCTTGGGTGCCAATATGGAGTTGGGCTTGTCTTTAGGGCAGCAAGGGGCATCCTCCTTTGGATTGGTGCATGGGCTTTGGGCCCTGGAAGCTAGGGTGCCCTGGTATCAGCATATTCCTTGGAATCTTGGTTCTGGGGCTCATGGGCTTGACTCCTAGGCTTGGAATCTCTTGGCCTGGGATGCTGGCATATTCCTAGAATCATGGAGCACCTATCATCTGGCATATTCTAGAGCATCTGGATGAAATCTGGCATCTGGAATGGCATATGGAGGGAATCAGGGCATCTGGAGAGCATCTGGAGGGTATCTAGGTTTCTAGGGTGTCAAACAAGATCCCATAAGCTGATGTAAATGCCTCTGGCTCTCGGGTGAGGCCTAGTAGAACTCCAAAATAGGGTATCCTCTTTTCTTGTACAAAAACTGGACTCTCACTAGACTCATACTTAAATACAAGACTCAATGGACTGGACTAGGTTGAGACAAATCAACTAGTCTCAACTTATTACAGGACTCATTTTTACTTGCTTACAAAATTATGACACATGACTAAGGTTCTAAAAAAACCCTAATCAGTAAACCATATGGGATCCAGGGATCTGTGTCTGATCCTGGTGTCCCCACCAATCATCCCAGCTCAAAAAATATAGTATCTATCTGGCTGATACAATACTCTACTAGATCTCTTTAATGGTGCTTCTTCTACAATGGGATTCAAGTTTGATTCAATCAAATCTAGTTTTTTGGGTTCAGTCAATGATGTGGGTTCTTCTACATAACGAATCTCTTTAAGTTTAACCTTAAAGGCATTAGTTCCTTCTCTAAGGAACTTCTTTTCTAAAAACTCTACCCTATTACTGATGAACACCTTTTGTTCATCAGTATGGTAGAAGTAATAACCTTTTTTCTCTTTCAAGTATCCTATAAAAATACACTTATAAAACCTAGATCCGAGTTAATCTATTTTTAAACATTTGACATAAGCCGGGCACCCCAAGACTCTTAGATGTTAGAGCATCAGATTACACTCCATTTAATTGAGTTGTCCCTAGAGGTGTCCATTGAGAGAGAATCCCATTCTCCTCTAGATAAATTAGAAACTCACTGGTACGGTATTCTCCTCCTTAATTTGATTGAAGGGTTTAAATATACTTTCCAGTTTGTTCTCTATCTTATTACGATACCATCTGAACATTTCAGATGACATAGATTTATGTCTTATAAGATAGATAAAACCAAACCTTGAAAGGTCATCTGTAAATGTAATAAGATAGAAATACCCACCTCTAGCACTGACGTTCAATAGTCCACACACATCGATATGCACTAGACTCGGAACCTCAATGGCTCTTTCATCTTTTCCAGTAAAAGATAATTTGGTCATCTTTCTAAGAAGGCAAGATTCATAAGTTGGCAATGATTCACAATCGTTGACTACAAGAGGAATTTCTTGTCTCAACCTGTTTATCATATTTTTATTCATATGGCCTAGCTTATAGTGCCAAAAATAAGTATCACTAGCATTATCTATCCTAGGATATTTGCTTAAAATATACAATACATTAATAGACTATGATAAAATATAAATATTATTTTTTAATTATCCATGCATCACTATAACATCATTTAAAATGATATCACAATAATCACCTTTAATTGATAAAAAAAAATTATTCTCGACCAAAAAGCCTATACAAATAATATTCATTATAAAACTAGGATAATAATGATAATTATCTAAAACAATGATATTTTCATTGAATACAAGCTTGATAATTTCTAAGGCTAGAACTAGAACTGCTCTTCCATCTCTAATATTCAGGAATCTCTTGTCATCTTCAAATTTTCTACTAACTTGAAGTCCCTACAATGAATTACAAATATTTATCGGACTTCGGTATCCAATACCTAGGTAGTAATATCACAAATGAAAAAATTACAATGTGTTATCATATAAGTACCTTATCCAGCAATTGCTTATTGGGTTTTATTTTTTCTTGGCCTATTTGGGTCCAGTGAGGCAATGTAAAGAGGACAATTCCTCTTCCAGTGACCTTGCTTCTTTAGAAGAAGCACTCTATCTGACTTTGGTCAGGCTTGATTTTCTTGGTCTAGCTATGCTAAGCATGTTGCACCTTCCTACTCTTAGCATTGAATATGGCACAAGATATTTTGTTCCTTTCAACATCATCAGGAATGTTGAGAGATTCTTTTAATACTTGAAATATATCCTCTGGCTAAGCATCCTTGAATATGTGACTGAACTCGTCATTCATGGATACCTACATTATGCATCAAATTATGGTTCGATCATAGATCCACTTCTGGTAAGTATCTCTGACTGAATGTTGTGCATTCAGAGGGGCTCCTCAGGTACTAGACCTATCAATATGTATAGAATTCATTCATGCTTTAAGGCTATTTTCAACTTTTGATACCAATTATTGATGCGGGACAGGGATTGGACTGGATCGCTGGCGAGCATGAAAGTCACCAGAGATTAGGATTTGCAAAGAAGGAGGAAAGAAGAGGATGCAGGGTTAAGAAAAATACTGGGGTTCGTATAGATTCCCCAAGAAGAACAAGCACATAGCAAAGGGGCTCACACAGATGCCCTAGAAGAACAAGCACATAGCAAAGGGGCTCACATAGATGCCCTGGGCTCACACAGATGCCCAAAATCAGGGATCACACAAAAACCCTGGGAAGATGGAGAAGGGATCATACAGATACCCTAGGATCACACAGATCCTTCACACAGAACAATAAAAATTTTATTCATCCATCCTCCGCATTACAAAAGGCTGAGGGTGGTATTTATAGATTTTCCAACCCTCATTTGAATTTGAATACAAGATAAAAAGATAAAAACGAATCAAATTCAAATATAAGATAGGATAAGATAAGCCTATCCATATATCAATCCTAACCAACCAAATCCTAATTCAAATTTTAAACAAAAGATAAATCCTAAATAAATTTATTCCAAAAAATGCTTCAAGATCTGTGCCACTCCAAGAATTATGCTTGCACCAAGATCCGTGCTTGAGATGTCCCCATCAATTATCGAAATTGAGTCCTGTTAATTTTTCATTATCTAGCAATGAACAAAGAGATAATGTATCAGCCATGTTAAATACTAAAAAGGAGAACAAGACCTATTAGTATATAAATCATTTAATCCTAAAGACTTGCACTTTAGTCTAAAGGTCCTTCCATAATTTTTTTCAAATTGACAACTTCTACCTCCAATCCTAGGAATTACATTAATTCCCTAATGGGTACTAGAATCCTATAGACTATACATGAGCTTGAGTATGGCTCAGCCCATCCATGTAGATCTAAAGGTAGGTTCTTAACCAACTATTTCTCCAAACAACTTCTAATATTAAATTTTTGCCCCAAGCTCCTCTTCAACAAGTGTGTGGTGCCTCCACTAAAAATTCTAGTTAGGTCTAACCATTAACATGATCGACTCAGTGCTTCTAACCAACAAATGACCAAGCCCAAGTGTAGCACAGCCTACCTGATCACCATTAAGAGAGTCATGATTGAATCATCATAATATGTATGATAATCTCAATAGCCAGATGAGCACTAGGTCTTTGGGTTCCCAATGATCATTTTAACTATTGAATCTATTACCATTCTCTTAATATGAGGCTATGACTCTGATGTAGGAACATCAGGAGCAGACCAGGAGTTCAGTGAGTCCATTTGCTCACTTCAGTCATGTAATAAAGTGAAACAGTTAGGTTCACTAAGTCAAGTAAAATCCTTTTATATTCTAGTCTAGTCCAGTTGAGTTGACTGAGTCTATGTAATAAAAGTAAATCAGTTGAGTTCAATTGAGTTCACTTAGTCTATTGAGTTGAGTCCTTTTGTTTACAATTGAGTCCTATAATTTTCATTCAAATCATGTTCAAGAGGAGAGCCAGAGGACCACCACTCAAGTCACCCAGCCAAGCATCTGGACTCCATTCATGCTGCCAGACCCCTGAAGGATTGGCACCCCAGCATACCATGCCTTAGGTGCCTTGAGCCCATAAAATCTCATGAAGAAGTGGCGCCCCAAATCCCTAGCCATGGTGCCCAATCCAAGGTCCATAGCAGATGTGATGCAGAACGTAAGCTCTGATACCAAAATGATGCAGAATGAATGCTCTGAAACCAAAATGATGCAGAACGAAAGAAGAGATGCATTGCGGAAGTAAATTAAGACTAATTCTTTTTTTTTTATATATATATATTTTCAGAAGTCGGCTTTGACTCAAAGGAAAGTTAAACTAAATTGAAAAAAACTATGTAATAATTGAAAGCACAATTTAAAGAAACCAGGTTATCAGAGTAGTTCAGAAGTAAAGGATCGCTGGGGATTGAGAAACTCCCAGACCTAGGGTTTCGCTCTGAACTTTCAACAGGATAGAAGTAAAGAGAAGAGAAGGGTTATAGACTAGGCAGTGATCTTCACAGAGTTTAGTGGAAGGACTCTCTTGAGCATATTGTTGGATCCCCGAATTCATATATCTTCGCAATGGATCCTCCAATACTGGCCCTTTAACAGAGTTGGCTTCTTCTGAACTCAAGATATGGGAAAGAAGAAGAACAAGTTATGGAACCAGATACTCAAGGAAGGATTTACCAGATAGAAGAACTTGAAAGCTGATGTTGCTGAAATCCTGATTCTCCTGAATGCTGATCTGACTTCCTCTGGGGTTTGCTCTGTCTTCGAAGTAGCCGAACTGGACCTGGATGCTGGTGGTCGGCCTCTACTTGGAGAGAGGGGCCATGAGAGATGGGGTAGGCTAGGGTTTGGTGGAATGAAGAGGATGAAGGGCGGCTAGGGTTTGGATTGAAAGTGGCTAACCTAGGGTTTGGGGGTTGGAGATCTCACACCTCCTCAAGGTTCCTGGGGAACCCGGATTTACTCCCTCACGGAGCTCAACACTTGAATACAAGTGCAGAAGAGAGAAACACAAAGTTTGCTCACACATAAATTGAATTCATTCATCAGATTTACTTTCAAATTTACAAGAAGGGTTTAATTTATAGGACTTTACAAGAGAGTAGGGTTTTACATCTTCCCATGTGGGACTAAAGGATGGATTTTCAAATTAGGTTTGTAGAATCAATTCCTTCCCACATGGCCGCCCAAGAGGTTCCATAAATGTTGATTGAAAGCTTTAAATGGTAAGTAGGTGGCGCCCTCTAGCCTTGCTCTTCAAGAAATATTTTTTCCTTCCATGGCTCAACTCTTTTGGACACCTCCTTTTCTTTCTCCCCAAGTCATGGCTCTTCCCAACTTTGCTTTGGGGCTTTTAGGCATGGATTGGGCGCCCCCTTGAAGTGCTCCCCAAGAAATGCCTCTTTCCTCCTTTAGCTTGGCCTTTTAAGGTACATATGGGGCGCCTCCTTGATTTTGGCTTCAAGAAAATTTCTTGCTCCCTTGGGTGTGGGGACCAAGACACTGGGATGGATTTGTCGTGCCTCCTGGACTCTGGCGTGTGGCTGGGAGTGTGGCGCCCACATGCTTGGGCTTGGGAGAAAATGTGACACCCTGGAGAAGACCTAGACCACTACTAGGACTTGAACTGAGTCAACATAACTTAACAAAATTTAAATTGCAGGGAAATACAGACTCAACTAAATTTAAGTTGACCAAGTCAACCCTTATTACAAAACCAAAAAATCCTAATTCTTCGGGCAAGGTCAATCAAAGATCCAGATGGAGCCCTAAAGTCTTCTTCTGAGTCTGGTGCCCGCACCAATTCTCCCAGGGTGGGAGGAACTCGACCCTGTCGAGTAACGATCAAGTTGGCTCTGGTATCTCTCCAAGAGGTCTGGGTCCAATTCTTGTAATTCTTCTCGGGAGATCCAAGAGTCATCAGAATCTGGCCTTCCTTGCCAGCGGACCAGGTATCTTTGGTATCCTCGATTACGAGTAGAGATAACCTGATCATCCAGGATCTTTTCAATCTGCTCTTTCCTCACAGGCCAGTTTGTTGGTGGACACAGGGTTGGGTTCACTCTCAAGAGCAGGATTAGGCTCAAAAGGCTCATTGGGAATCACAGCTGGCTCTCTATACTCTACTAGGTCTGTAATGTTGAAAGTGGAGCTAATGCCTAGTTCTGAAGGTAACTCGAGCACATAGGCATTGGATCCTACTCTCTTCACCACTCTAAATGGTCTAGCTCCTCTAGCATGTAACTTTCTAACGGTTCTAGGAAAAAACCGCTCAGGCCTTAACCTAATCATTACATAGTCTCCCTCAACAAAAGTTTTGACTCGCCTTTGAGAATCAGCCAACTTCTTATAAGTTTCATTACTTAAATTTATTTTGGCATGAATTTCTTTATGCAAGTCTTTTATATGCTGTGCAAAAACTTCAGCAGACTCAGAGACTCATGTGTGGACCGGTAAAGGAGCTAGGTCAAGAGGTGTGTTAGGTTTGTAACCATGCACAATTTCAAATGGACTCTTACCTGTAGACCTATTGACCGAGTCATTGTATACAAATTCAGCCCTGGACAAAATACAAATCCCAATTCCTGGTGTTCTCAATCAAACCAAAATCTGGGCCAAAGCCTAGTAAAGGGTCAAGAAAAACTAAACTAGACTGACGACGCATTCCTAAAGAATGGACTTTATTCCAAAGGAACCCTAGGTCTAAACCTAATAAACTACGGTTCTCTATGTTTGACCTTGGGTCAGAGGATGGCATGCAGAGCATGAAAACTTATCATGGGTGTCTAGTAGGTGCCATAAGGTCTTCCAGAAGTAGGTGGCAAACCTAATAGGTTCTGACACGTGGTTCACTCTATAGACTTCGACAAAGTATACTTGGATGGTGTAAGAAGCATTGGAAGTCCTAGAGAAAGGGAGGAAATATGAGGTGGAGTCTCGAATTACCTGTTGACTAAAGGTGGTGACCTGAAGGTTTGAATGGTGATCTATGAGTGTCAACTGATCATCCTTACGAAAGGAAAAGTTTGCTACTCCCAGGAATGGATCTAGAGATGGTTCGGGAAGTAGCCTAGGACATGTGATTGCAACAGTTAAGGTTTGTTCTCTAAGCAAATAATGATCCATTTTCTCAAGAACTGGATTAAAGAATGATTCATGGAAGGGCCTATGGATGATGACCTCAAGACTTGAAATTTGACATATGGGTGCAGAAAGGTATACTCTATAGAAGGGTAGGTCAGTCATGCGAAGGAAGGCGTCTGGGGTCATAAGGAGGACTTCTACAGGACTAGGTGAATCAATCCGCTCAAGACAAAGATGTTCAACTGAGATTACGGTAGAGACCTTAGTGGCTGGGCATGGGACAAGGTCCAATTGTAAGAGGCTTGATTCAGTCATCCTAAGGAGAGGATCTACCATAGGGTGGGCAAACTTAAACAGTTCAGTACAAAGATCTTCAATTGGTACTTGGGGAATGACTGTCATTAGAGGGTACGAACTGATAGCTCGGGCTAACACTATGAGTTCTTCCTGGGGATATTTGACTAAAGGAACCCGGTTCTCACAAATCTCTCGAATTTCTGAACTAGGTCCTACCACTTGGTTGCTCTCCAAGGTCTCCTCAGGTAAGGAACCAATAGTACCGATGTCACATTCTTCAAGTTCTTCCCCCTCATATTCATCAACTAGACTCAAGCCAGCATCATATACTTCCTCGATGCCATCTTCAATGGGTTTCGGGTTAGTGATAATCGGGTCAACTGATTCTAGGCTTGTCATACCTAACCTTTCTTCCTCATTGGTATGCTTGGGTTCTCCCTCATTAATGTCATCCTTAGGATTCTTACCACTTAGCTGTGCACAAGCCAGTCCTATGCATGGGCACTGACTAGATTTATGGCCTCTTTCTCCACAAAAACAAACATTCTTGCGATATAGGAACCTGGGTCACACTGGGTTTCAAGCTAGTAGAGACCTTACTTGGGCATGGGTGTGGATCTAAATGGTTTGATCTAGAAGACTTGGGTTGTTGAGTGACTAGTCTAGAATATTGTAAGGACCTCTCATAGACACGATCCACACTATAGATATCATGGTTAGGCTTCCTAAGGTTATGCTCGGGATCACGATATAAGGTCCTCCTAGGCTCCTGGCATGGGTGAGGTTGGGGCCTATTAAATTTTGGATCAGGGGTCCAATTTTGATGTCTACGTTTCTCAAGTACTTGGACTCGATCTCTAAACTGGGAAAAGCCCTCATTCATATCCCGACTCAATTTGGTCATACTTTCGGTAAGATTTCTAACCATGGCCTCTAAATCTGGTTGGGTTTGACCAGGTTGGTAGGGTACTCTATTCCGGGTAGACATGATGATGCAAGCAAGCACACAGAATGTGACTAGACTAAAACGACTATTAGCTCACTAGACCTAGAGTCCAAACTAGATGCCCAATCAGAGTGGCAAGCTAGCCTGTAGTAACTCGGGACTCAGCCAGGCAGGTGTAAGGGGAGTGTTAGGTCCCTAAATGCCAATCCTAGACACCAATCAGAGATTGGCCAAGTAGGCGGACCAGCACACAAGCCCTTCGGGACATAGTCCCAGAACCACCGTTCTAGACACTGAGTACAAAGCACACATAGAGTAACTAGACAAACTGACTCAACACTAGCCTTGACCCGACTTGTTGATGTCCCTAGCCCACTAGGGTAAATTAAGTCTAATAAATTTTAAAGTTAGGCTTAGGATCGAATGAGGGGTGGTGGTTGTAGACTAAGGAGAGGTTATCAACTCCTCCCCTTATCTTAGATGCTCAAATGCCCTTAGGATGAGTTAGGAGATGTTCACTCAAGATAATTGAATTGCAGAACAAAAAAATAGAGTTACAGTAATTTAACTCTCAGAAATTTTATGGAAACCAATAAATCACAGGAAAATTATGTAAAATATCTTCAATAATACTAGTTCCAGCAAAACAAAAATCACATAATTTGGAGTTACTTGCAACGAGAAACAATTCCTGCAACAGGGTAGTTACAGACTGAAAACAAAGTGCTTCCCCCGTTTACAATTCCTGCTACGAAGTTGTAACCCAACGGATCCCCTACACGCCCTAGGAACACCCCATGGAATGGGAAGAGGAGGCTTGCACCTCTCTTCATTCCTAGGACCGGACGTCCTGGGGAGTCTACTTCGAGCAGACAAAGTAAAAAAGAGAGACACTCAAAACATACAAGCAAGTTAGAAATCCTAGACAGGGCTCTGATACCAAAATTGATGCAGAACGTAAGCTCTGATACCAAAATGATGCAAAACGAATGCTCTGAAACCAAAATGATGCAGAACGAAAGAAGAGATGCGTTGCGGAAGTAAATTAAGACTAATTCTTTTTTTTTATATATATATATATTTTCAGAAGTCGGCTTTGACTCAAAGGAAAGTTAAACTAAATTGAAAAAAACTATGTAATAATTGAAAGCACAATTTAAAGAAACCAGGTTATCAGAGTAGTTCAGAAGTAAAGGATCGCTGGAGATTGAGAAACTCCCAGACCTAGGGTTTCGCTCTGAACTTTCAACAGGACAGAAGTAAAGAGAAGAGAAGGGTTACAGACCAGGCAGTGATCTTCACAGAGTTTAGTGAAAGGACTCTCTTGAGCAGATTGTTGGATCCCCGGATTCATATATTTTCGCAATGGATCCTCCAATACTGGCCCTTTGACAGAGTTGGCTTCTTCTGAACTCAAGATCTGGGAAAGAAGAAGAACAAGTTATGGAACCAGATACTCAAGGAAGGATTTACCAGATAGAAGAACTTGAAAGCTGATGTTGATGAAATCCTGATTCTCCTAGATGCTGATCTGACTTCCTCTGGGGTTTGCTCTGTCTTCGAAGTAGCCGAACTAGACCTGGATGCTGGTGGTCGGCCTCTACTTGGAGAGAGGGGCCGTGAGAGATGGGGTAGGCTAGGGTTTGGTGGAATAAAGAGGATGAAGGGCAGATAGGGTTTGGATTGGAAGTGGCTAACCTAGGATTTGGGGGTTGGAGATCTCACACCTCCTCAAGGTTCCTGGGGAACCCAGATTTACTCCCTCACGGAGCTCAACACTTGAATACAAGTGCGGAAGAGAGAAACACAAAGTTTGCTCACACATAAATTGAATTCATTCATCAGATTTACTTTCAAATTTACAAGAAGGGTTTAATTTATAGGACATTACAAGAGAGTAGGGTTTTACATCTTTCCATGTGGGACTAAAGGATGGATCTTCAAATTAGGTTTGTAGAATCAATTCCTTCCCATATGGCTGCCCAAGAGGTTCCATAAATGTTGATTGAAAGCTTCAAATGGTAAGTAGGTGGCACCTCCTAGCCTTGCTCTTCAAGAAATATTTTTTTCCTTCCATGGCTCAACACTTTTGGACACCTCCTTTTCTTTCTCCCCAAGTCATGGCTCTTCCCAACTTTGCTTTGGGCTTTTTAGGCATGGATTGGGCGCCCCCTTGAAGTGCTCCCCAAGAAATGCCTCTTTCCTCCTTTAGCTTGGCCTTTTAAGGTACATATGGGGCGCCTCCTTGATTTTGGCTTCAAGAAAATTTCTTGCTCCCTTGGGTGTGGGGACCAAGACACTGGGATGGATTTGTGGTGCCTCCTGGACTCTGGCGTGTGGCTGGGAGTGTGGCGTCCACTTGCTTGGGCTTGGGAGAAAATGTGACACCCTGGAGAAGACCTAGACCACTACTAGGACTTGAACTGAGTCAACATGACTCAACAAAATTTAAATTGCAGGGAAATACAGACTCGACTAAATTTGAGTTGACCAAGTCAACCCTTATTACAAAACCAGAAAACCCTAATTCTTCGGGCAAGGTCAATCAGAGATCCAGATGGAGCCCTGAAGTCTTCTTCTGAGTCTGGTGCCCGCACCAAGATGGCGTCCCTCCCAGGTCCATTCATAATTGGCGCCCATGCTTTTACCCAGTCCAAGGAGCCCCATGTTTTGACCCATCCAAGATGCCCAAGGTTTGACCCAGTCCAAGTGGTTGTCATCCTAACCCAGCAAGGAGTCATCAGTCCAAGCCCAAGTCCAAGCTCAGCAATGAGTGGAAAAGTCAAAGCAGCATAAGAGGATTTCATCCCAGCCCAAGCCCATGGAGAATGGTCAAAGCTTTCAAGTTCTACAAGGAGTCCAATGTCCAAGTCCTACTAGAATTTAGGCCTTCTAATTTCAATCAACCATTGTACTCCTAATTCTAGTTAAACCTTGTACTCCTTGTCCCATACAAACTTGTAATCCAATTTTGACAAGGAAAGGGCCCTGGGTGAATCTATAAATATCCCACCCCTCCCCCTCTTGTAGAAGAATCTCTTATTCATGAAATAAACTCTAGTGAATTTTCTTGTGATAATTTGTGTTCTTCTTTGGAGTGGTGTGAGACTCGTGGTTACTTGTGTGTGTGCAAACCCTAGCTGCCCCAGCTACTCTCTCTCTTCCTTGAAAGATTGTGCCCTGAAAGCCAATTGAAATATTGTAATTTTGATCCCAAAATCAATGAATTGACATTTTATAAAAGCATTATTTTCATCATTTGCTGTGTCTTTTTGATTTTATGATGAACCCCATAGATCAGGGCTATGGTTCTAGGGTTATGATGAGATCATACCAGTGAGACCTAAAGCCTTAAAACCCTAATCTAAAATATTCCTGGTCGATGGGACATTGAGTTGGGGATCAATGTTTCCGGCAAGACCAGCATATCCTATATATGTTTTGTAATGAGGGTGACTGATCTCACAGTCACTTGTGTTTGACACTAATACTAGGATGTGAGTGTTCATTAGAGAATGAGTTCACTGAATTGATCCAGATTGAGAATATCTAATGGAACCTTATCTGTTTGTCAATAGATAATTCTCATAGTGGGAGTAGTGCATGTGGTCCTTTGACCTGAGACTACCATAGTACCTTATATATATGAATCCATACTTTGGTTCGCAATCAATCATGACACTGAGTCATGCACGAGGTGATACTGGTTATGGTGGATTGTATATGGAGGTTGTGAGTAGGTCAACAAGGAATTGATTAGCCCTAGTAAGAGGGAATAGCATCCAGCTAATTTCAAATGATGGATTTAGGAAACCTTTGATCAAAGTATGAACATTAGAGTTATTTTCTAATGGTTCATTAATGAATCATCATTATAATGATTGAGCTAGGGATGAATATGAAATTGGATTTGACAAGTATCCATATTCATAATCATATTCGGGATGCAAGTTGATCAAAGGACTGAATTGCCCGGTAACTCACCATTGAAGGGTATTTTGGTAATTCCACCAAAATTCCACATCTTCCGGGTAGACATGGTACGTTGCTAGACGTCAATCTTGTCTTGTAGGTATATGATTGAGTCATGATAATTCAAATCAGTTAATTTGAATTAGATTCTAATTGACCGAGTCGAGCTAGTTTGAGTTGACCTAAATCGGCTTAGTTGAGATCTAACCGAATTAAGTCAAATAGAACTCGGACCTACTGCTGGCTAGGTGTGGAACCCAATGGGTCACACATAAAAGAAAATTGATGAAGGATTTAATTTGGAATTAAATCATGTTTGCAGGATAAACACACTAGCATGTGTTGCAGACCAAATTTCTATTCGAATCTGATTCGAATTTGGTTCCGAATTGGGCTTAATTGGGTTCTAATTGAACCAGATTAAGGTCCAATTTAATTTTTAGGACATTGGGCTAACCCATGGCTGAACCCAAGTGAATTTAGTTCATTGAGACCCTCTCTCCAAGCCGCCCCCTCCCTTTTCTCACCCGCGCGCGCCAAGAAAGAGAGTCCACGCGCGTGGACTTCTCTTAAAACGCGTGAGAAGGAAAACATCAGAGAAATATCTGAAAAAGGGGTGTTTCAGATCCTTGTCTGGCACCCTTGGATCTGGATCTGATGGCCAGAAAAAATTAAGGAAAAGATCCATCGCTTTTCGGTCGCAAATCCGTCTCCAAAAGTCGCGATTCTTCCTGAAGTTTTACCGAGAGTCCTCCTCGTCGAAAAAACAAAAATTAAATCAGAGAATCATGATTTTTGGTTGAGGGGATGTGTGAGGAATGAGGGATCGTGATCCCTGGGGTTTCAGAGGGTTGCGTTGTTTTGAGATGACACCCCTCTGAGATCTATAAATAGGGTTGGGTTCTCGGGGGTTTTCACGTAACATAATTCAGAGATCCAATTCCCTTTCTTCCTCTCCAGAATACTCCTTCCGCTTGTTCTTGTTGGGTATTGTTTCCCTTACAGAGGTATCCTCTGTCGAAACTCTGACCCTAAACAAGAATAAGAAGAAGGTCTTGAACGGTAAAGGAAAGAAAAAGGAAAGGATCTGTTCTTCTTCTTTTCCTTCTTGAATTAAGACTTTGCCTGTCTTAATTTTTCTTCCAATTCAATTCAAGAAAAGGGATTCAAGAAAGGGAATTCTTGAAGAAAATTCAAGAAGAGGAAAGAAGGAAGAAAAGAAATTTTCAAGAAAGAAAATTTCAGCCTAAAAGTCCAAGAATTGAATTCTTGAAAAAGAATTCAAGAAGAGGAGCCAAGAACTAGAAATTGTTGTCTTCATCTTTTTCTATGTGGATCACCATTGGAGGGTAAACATTTGGGCACCTGGTGGAGATTCAGAGTTTGGATTTTGCGATACAAGTTAGTATCTTAATTTGAGATTAAATCTTATATATACATTTTATATGTTTTAATTCTTTTAAGGAGATCTTGGGTTAAAGGTTTGGTGAAGATTTCAAAAGATAAAAATAAAATTTTGAAATCTATGTTTCCGCCTTGCCATCAAACCCTACAGTAGTATCAGAGCCTCCTTATTAAGATTAAAATATATATTCTAAATTTTAGATGCATATTTATATAAGTAACATGAGATGTAATATATGTTTGTTGTAATGTCACCAATTAGGGTTTTCACTCAAACCCTAATTGTTGTAGAGATATGCATAGAGATCTAGTCATCATACTGAAATAAGGTTGCCCTGGCATAATGGTGGATCCATTATGTGGTAAATGGTTGTCCTTGTATGATGACACACTAATCACATATTTGTGTTAATTATGCATATATGTTTGATGTATGCCACTAATTAGGGTTTTCACTTAAACCTTAATTTGCATAGAGATATGTTTAGCCTTCTAGTCATCATACTGAAATAAGGTTGCCCTGGCATAATGGTGGATCCATTATGTGGTAAATGGTTGTCCTAGTATGATGGCACATTATGGCACATATTTGCTAAAATGTGCTTTGTTTTAATAAAGCCCTCTTTAAAAACATATTAAGTTGTAGTGTCATATACCAAAAGCAAAAATAATCAATATGATTAGTTTATCATTCGGTGTCTAGGAAAAGTGGTTCATGATCGATAAAGAGGACGTGGTTTTTAATTGGTTCCGTTGACTGACCTGGCCAATTCTTATTGGTGTCTAAGGAAAGCAACGGGGGGACTCCCACCACTCTCCCACTTACCTGGCCGGTATGATTAACTTAATTATTGATTGATATGCTTAGTGTAATATTCACTACATATGGCCTTCCTTCATGCCAAGTCATTATTATGTTATGATCCATATTAGGTTTGTTGTGTACACACAAGGCCTTTTTCTTTATGGTGACTAACATAATTTTTGCTTGGTACATTTGATGCTTATGGAATGATTTAATATAATACTTTGTTGTGTACACACAAGGGTATTATAATTAATATCATGACTATATAGTAATGAAGGGTCTAACTTAACTAAAATATTATAGTTTGTTGTGTACACACAAAGCTATTAATATTTTAGAGGCCAAGATAAGTTGAGAATTGTATGAATTACAATTGAAAAGAGTTTTCCTACCTTTGAACTTATATAAGATTTGTTGTGTACACACAAGGTCTTTTATGAGGAATTAGGATCTCAACCCCACTAAGAGAACCAATTAGGGTTTTCTCGATCATCACATTGAGGGTTATGATGCTTGATAAAATAGTGGGAGACATAATTAAGTTAAAGTCCTAATTTAATTATGTTTTGTCAACATTGATTGTTTGCTTATGTAATGTTGTTTGTTAATGTAGATTAAATGGCATCTTCACTCTAACTCCGTAGCATTCTTGATGCAAATAAATTGACTGGACCAAACTATGTTGATTGGTTGAGAAACCTGAAGATAGTACTCAGCCAAGAAAAAATTTCTTATATTCTTGATACCCCAACCTTGGAACCATTAGGGGAATATGCCTCGCAAGAGGATAAGACCACATATAACACGTGGCAAAATGACTCACTTACTGTCAAGTGTATAATGCTTGCCTCTATGACCAATGAGTTACAGAGGCAACATGAAAGCATGGACACAAACTCCATATTGCTCAATTTAAAAGAACTTTATGGAGAACATAGTCGAACTGCAAGATATGAAATATCTAAGCAGTTATTCCATGCAAGGATGACAGAAGGTACATCCGTACAAGACCATGTATTAAAGGTTATTGACCTAATCACCCGATTGGGTCAATTGGGTTTTGTTATGGATGGGGAGTTGAATCAGGATTTAATCCTGCAGTCACTCCCAGAGTCATTTTCACAGTTTGTTCTTAATTATCATATGAACAAACTTAACACTTCCTTGCCTGAGCTGTTGAATATGTTAGAAACAGCAGAGAGCCATTTAAAGAAAAATAAGGCTCCACTTCTTCTTGTAGATGGTGTAAACAAGAAGAAAATAGGCAAAAAGGGTTCCAAGAGGAGGTTAAACCCAAAAGGGGGCATCAAGAAAAAGAAAGGAAAGAAGGCCTCCGGACAAATGACCTGCTTTCATTGTGGCAAGCCAGGTCACTGGAAAAGAAACTGCAAGGTTTACCTTGCAAGTGTGAAGCCTGATGCTAGTGATGCACCAAAAGGTATGTATGAGATACATGCAATTTTGTCATTAGACTCTTCTAATTCAAACTCTTGGGTATTGGATACTGCTTGTGGTCATCACATCTGCAAATCATTGCAGGGACTACAGAACATTAGAGTTTTGAAGGAAGGCGACTTCGAGCTCTACGGTGCTGGAGGAGATTCCATCCAAGCAGAAGCTGTAGGGACTTATATGTTGAAGCTGCCTTCTAGGAATATTTTAGAGTTAAAAAATTGTTATTTTATGCCTAGAATCATTAGAAACATCATATCTGTACCCTTGTTACTTAAACAAGGATATATTATGAATGTAATGAGCAGTGGCTGCTCAATCAGTTTTTCTAATGAAATAATATTTAATGGCATATTTTGCAATGGTCTCTTAACTTTATCTTCTGATGACAATATACTACATGTTAGTAATAAACGAAAAAGAGATGAAGTAAACAATACTTTACTTTGGCACTGTCGTCTTGGACATATTATTGAGCAGAGGATTAACAAGTTATACAAGAAAAAATTCCTTAATCCTTATGACTATGAATCATTAGGAACTTGTGAATCATGTCTCATGGGTAAAATGACCAAGACTCCATTTAGTGGACATAATGAAAGGATAATAGAGTTATTAGGACTCATACACACTGATGTATGTGGACCTATGACAACTCAGGCCAAGGGTGGATACTCATATTTCATCACATTCACTGATGATTTTTCAAGGTACGGATTTGTGTATCTAATGAAACATAAGTCCGAAGCTTTTGAAAAATTTTTAGAGTATCAAAGTATGGTAGAGAAACAAACGGGAAAAAGTATTAAGATCCTTTGATCAGATAGAGGAGGTGAATACTTATCCACCGAGTTTCTTGATCACCTTAAACAAAAGGGAATCATCTCTGAATGGACTCCTCCTTACACACCATAATTAAATGGTGTTGCTGAAAGGAGAAATCGTACTTTATTAGATATGGTACGGTCCATGATGTGCTTCATAGACTTACCTGTTTCTTTCTGGGGATATGCCTTGGAAACAGCGGCTAATATTTTGAATAGAGTACCATCCAAATCTATATCTAGCATTCCATATGAGTTATGGAGGGAAAAGAAACCCAATCTTAAGCACCTTAAGATATGGGGATGTCCAGCTTATGTCAAAAGAAATTTTGGACAAAAGCTTGATGTTAGAGCAAAAAAATGTCTATTTGTTGGATATCCCAAAGATAGTATAGGATATCTATTCTACCACCCTACTGAACAAAAGGTTTTAGTCAGTAGGCATGCCATTTTTATGGAAAAAGAATTCATCCTACAAAAGGGCAGTGGGAGAAATATTGAACTTGAAGAAGTTCAACAAGTAGATACATCTCAACAAAATCATAACACAGTTAGTATAGAACCTGAACACACCACTCCTATCCGTAAGTCTGATAGAGTGCGACATGCACCTGAAAGGTATGGGTTCATTATTGAAAATAATGAAGCCCGAATCATTGATAATGATGAGCCTCTAACATATACGGATGCTGTCATAAGTAGTGACTCAGACAAATGGCTGGAAGCCATGAGATCCGAAATGGACTCCATGTATGTCAACCAAGTATGGACTTTGGTTGATGCACCAGAGAGTGTTAACCCTATTGGATGCAAATGGGTCTATAAGAAAAAGATTGGGGCAGATGGCCAAGTTGAAACTTATAAAGCCAGATTAGTGGCTAAGGATTTCAGACAAAAACAGGGAATAGATTATGATGAAACATTTTCTCCTGTTGCCATGCTCAAATCTATTCGGATCATGCTTGCTATAGCAGCATATCATGATTATGAAATCTGGCAGATAGATGTGAAAACTGCATTCCTCAATGGTTTCCTTGAGGAAGAGGTTTATATGTCATAGCCAGAAGGTTTTGTCTTGGAGACTAAACCTAATCAGGTATGTAGGCTAAAGAAATCTATTTATGGATTAAAGCAAGCATCTAGGAGTTGGAACATCCGATTTGATAAGACAGTCAAAGAATTTGACTTTATCAAAAATGAGGATGAACCTTGTGTGTACAAGAAGACTAGTGGGAGTGCCATAGTTTTCTTGGTTCTGTATGTAGATGACATACTCCTCATTGGGAATGATATCCCAATGTTACAATCGGTCAAGGTATGGTTATCTAAACAGTTTTCCATGAAAGACTTGGGAGAAGCATCTTATATACTAGGCATCAAGATCTATAGAGATAGATCTAGGAGGATGCTAGGTTTATCCCAGTCTAGGTACATTGACCAAGTGATAAAAAGATTTAGCATGGAGGAAAGTAAAAGAGGTTACTTACCTATTGGTCATGGCATACATCTTTCTAAGAAGATGTCTCCTAAGACACCTGAAGAAAGAAATAGAATGAATTCGGTACCTTATGCTTCGGCAGTAGGGTCTATTATGTATGCTATGTTATGTACTAGGCCTGATGTGGCATATGCCTTAGGTATAGCCAGCAGGTTTCAGGCTGATCCAGGAGAGGATCATTGGAAGGCTGTGAAAAATATTCTTAAGTACTTAAGAAGAACTAAGGATATTTTTCTAATATACGGAGGATCTGATCTTAAACTAGAAGCTTATTCAGATTCTAGTTTTCAATCAGATCCAGATGACAGCAAATCTATATCTGGGTATGTTTTTACCCTTAATGGAGGAGCTGTAAGCTGGAAAAGTTCTAAACAACAAACTGTAGCTGACTCAACAACTGAGGCAGAGTACATTGCTGTTAGTGAAGCTGCCAAGGAAGCTGTCTGGATGAAGAAGTTCATATCAGAGTTGGGCGTAGTTCCTGAGATTGAAGGTCCAGTATCACTTTACTGTGATAATACGGGGGCTGTTGCTCAAGCAAAGGAACCAAGAGCTCATCACAAATCAAAGCACATTCTGAGATGCTTCCATCTCGTTTGAGAGATTGTCGAAAGATAAGAAGTCTGCATTAAAAGGATAGAAATGAAGAACAACGTAGCAGACCCGTTCACTAAGGCTCTATCACAGCGAGAGTTTGATCGCCACCTTGATTGTATGGGATTAAGATTTAAAGGCGATTGGCTTTAGTGCAAGTGGGAGATTGAAAGATTGTGCCCTGAAAGCCAATTGAAATATTGTAATTTTGATCCCAAAATCAATGAATTGACATTTTATAAAGGCATTATTTTCATCATTTGCTGTGTCTTTTTGATTTTATGATGAACCCCATAGATTAGGGCTATGGTTCTAGGGTTATGATGAGATCATACCAGTGAGACCTAAAGCCTTAAAACCCTAATCTAAAATATTCCTGGTCGATGGGACATTGAGTTGGGGATCAATGTTTCCGACAAGACCAGCACATCCTATATATGTTTTGTAATGAGGGTGACTGATCTCACAGTCACTTGTGTTTGACACTAATACTAGGATGTGAGTGTTCATTAGAGAATGAGTTCACTGAATTGATCCAGATTGAGAATATCTAATGGAACCTTATCTGTTTGTCAATAGATAATTCTCATAGTGGGAGTAGTGCATGTGGTCCTTTGACCTGAGACTACCATAGTACCTTATATATATGAATCCATACTTTGGTTCGCAATCAATCATGACACTGAGTCATGAACGAGGTGATACTGGTTATGGTGGATTGTATATGGAGGTTGTGAGTAGGTCAACAAGGAATTGATCAGCCCTAGTAAGAGGGAATAGCATCCAGCTAATTTCAAATGATGGATTCAGGAAACCTTTGATCAAATTATGAACATTAGAGTTATTTTCTAATGGTTCATTAATGAATCATCATTATAAAGATTGAGCTAGGGATGAATATGAAATTGGATTTGACAAGTATCCATATTCATAATCATATTCGGGATGCAAGTTGATCAAAGGACTGAATTGCCCGGTAACTCACCACTGAAGGGTATTTTGGTAATTCCACCAAAATTTCATATCTTCCGGGTACACATGATACGTTGCTAGACGTCAATCTTGTCTTGTAGGTATATGATTGAGTCATGGTAATTCAAATCAGTTAGTTTGAATTAGATTCTAATTGACCGAGTCGAGCTAGTTTGAGTTGACCTAAATCGGCTTAGTTGAGATCTAACCGAATTAAGTCAAATAGAACTTGGACCTACTACTGGCTAGGTGTGGAACCCAATGGGTCACACACAAAAGAAAATTGATGAAGGATTTAATTTAGAATTAAATCATGTTTGCAGGATAAACACACTAGCATGTGTTGCAGACCAAATTTCTATTCGAATCTGATTCGAATTTGGTTCCGAATTGGGCTTAATTGGGTTCTAATTGAACCAGATTAAGGTCCAATTTAATTTTTAGGACATTGGGCTAACCCATGGCTGAACCCAAGTGAATTTAGTTCATTGAGACCCTCTCTCCAAGCCGCCCCCTCCCTTTTCTCACCCGCGCGCGCCAAGAAAGAGAGTCCACGCGCGTGGACTTCTCTTAAAATGCGTGAGAAGGAAAACATCAGAGAAATATCTGAAAAAGGGGTGTTTCAGATCCTTGTCTGGCACCCTTGGATCTGGATCTGATGGCCAGAAAAAATTAAGGAAAAGATCCATCGCTTTTCGGTCGCAAATCCGTCTCCAAATGTCGCGATTCTTCCTGAAGTTTTTCCGAGAGTCCTCCTCGTCGAAAAAACAAAAATTAAATCAAAGAATCATGATTTTTGGTTGAGGGGATGTGTGAGGAATGAGGGATCGTGATCCCTGGGGTTTCAGAGGGTTGCGTTGTTTTGAGATGACACCCCTCTGAGATCTATAAATAGGGTTGGGTTCTCGGGGGTTTTCACGTAACATAATTCAGAGATCCAATTCCCTTTCTTCCTCTCCAGAATACTCCTTCCGCTTGTTCTTGTTGGGTATTGTTTCCCTTACAGAGGTATCCTCTGTCGAAACTCTGACCCTAAACAAGAATAAGAAGAAGGTCTTGAACGGTAAAGGAAAGAAAAAGGAAAGGATCTGTTCTTCTTCTTTTCCTTCTTGAATTAAGACTTTGCCTGTCTTAATTTTTCTTCCAATTCAATTCAAGAAAAGGGATTCAAGAAAGGGAATTCTTGAAGAAAATTCAAGAAGAGGAAAGAAGGAAGAAAAGAAATTTTCAAGAAAGAAAATTTCAGCCTAAAAGTCCAAGAATTGAATTCTTGAAAAGGAATTCAAGAAGAGGAGCCAAGAACTAGAAATTGTTATCTTCATCTTTTTCTGTGTGGATCATCATTGGAGGGTGAACATTTGGGCACCCGGTGGAGATTCAAAGTTTGGATTTTGCGATACAGGTTAGTATCTTAATTTGAGATTAAATCTTATATATACATTTTATATGTTTTAATTCTTTTAAGGAGATCTTGGGTTAAAGGTTTGGTGAAGATTTCAAAAGATAAAAATAAAATTTTGAAATCTATGTTTCCGCCTTGCCATCAAACCCTACATTCCCTCAACTCCAAGCCACCCCACCTCCATCCTTAAACCCCAAGATGCCCAACACCAAGCCCCCAACAGACTGCCAACATCAACAACAGCCCACTCTTCCCTTCTTCAATCTCCTATTCTATATTTTTTTTATCTTCTATCATCCTAACCTTTGATATTTGCAAGATCCCTCCGGTAAAACCATCCTTGGATGAAGTCTTTTTTGACCTCGAATGAAGCTGATAAAAAGTCGACGGATCTATGGGAAAGTGACTGGATCATCCAGGCACTGATCTGAGTAGAGTGATCTCATCTACAGCATCAAGATATCATTGCCTGGTAAGTTTAGTTCAATTCTCAACTCTCTTTGTTTGATTTCTTGAAGTTGAACATGCTCCTAATAGACCTTCTTAGACCTAGGATCCTTTACTTACTTTATTTCTTTTATAGTTCTAGCATGTAGATAGGATACTAATTGATACAGGATAATCCTAACCTAGTCTTATCTAGTTTCGGGAATCCAACCATAAAAAAATCTAAAATTATATATGTTTGCTTTAATCTAATTTTTTTCATGTTCATCCCTTGCATATCATCTCGCATCATATTAGAATCCCATCCCTCATCAGACTCGACTATCCTCATAAGTTTATCATTTTAAGGACCTAACAATTTTAGAGATTTTTTATTAAGAGTTCTAAAGAGAAAAGAAGATACGGACCAATCCTTCTACTAACTTCACCAAGCTATGATAAGGGTCAAAGACATAATTGGTCCAAGGGTACCTAGATCATCTTTACTGGCATGGGTTAACTTGAATCAATGATCTATCTAATTAAATTTTGATTAACCATATTGGCCAGGTAAGTGAGATCAATGGAAGGGTTCCGCCATTAACCTTTTTCTTAGACACCAAACAAGTTGGCCAGGTAAGAGATAGTCCTAATTAATAACCATGATCAAAATGCCATACTTATCTTAGACACCAATTAGTTTATTAGATTCGATTAGACCAGCCTAAGGACTCAAGTCTGTCTACTGAGCTATAATCAGGTCTATTCATTATAATATGGACTTGATCAAACTATCACTGTAGATTTGATTTAGGAAAAAACTTAATTTAATGCTAATCAACTTTTGGTTAAATTAAGTCTAATTCTCTAATAGGTCCATATTATTCTAAATTCTAACCCTAGGTCTAACATGGTTATTTGACCTTATTCAAGCTAACTCAAAGTCCATAATTTATGAAATATAATTAGATCTTTAATTCATAATTCTAAATCTAATCTTAGACCTTTTAATTCCAATAATTAATCAAGATTAATTTTTCTAAATTTTAAATTTAAATAATTTATATGCATCATATATATATTAAATACTTTTAGATCTCAATAATATGATATAGTCTTATACTAAAATTAATTTCATATTTCATATTTTAAATATAAAATAAATCCTAATACATTAATTTCATATAAAAAATAGTAAATTAATGAAGATTAAGTTGATAGAAAATAGATCTAATTATTAAAATAATTTCAATGATTTTCTTTTCATCTCACTTGTTCATCGAATATAACCATAAATGGTACCTCTATATGCCATAGGAGATCCCATTGAATGAAAAAAGAGGGCCTTTAAACCCTATTTTTTTTATGACCGGATAGCCATGGTGATTAACCCAATCCAAAGTAGTTACTCGAATTAAGATTATATTTAACATGCAAGGTTCTATATCTACATACCATGTTATGAAAACCTATTGCTCTAATACCACTATTGAAAATTACCTAGGATTTCATGCATGATTTTTTTATAATTTATAGTGGAAGTGAATCTATTTTAAAACTATTTTAAATGGAAAGCATGCATTTAAAATAATTCTAATAAATCCTAAGCAAGATCATAATATGATATGTAACATAGAAAATAAAATTAGCATGCATTGATCTACTCGATGCATACTGTTGCCGTAAGGATCGCCGTGGCCCGTAGCTGTTGTCGGTGTCGGAGCACGTCTCCTTCGCTGTCTTGCCGTCCGGTGGTCCTGGACCTGCAAAATAGGAATTAGTGACTCGGGCCGGGGTTTCCGACGGGGGCACTTCGATGGTCAAGTCTGTGACAATCCAGGGGAACAGATCCTCCTGGTCGAGCCCCTCTTGATGGACTCCACACTAGGAGTGAGTAGTGTGAGAGTGGGATGCAAGTGTGTCAGGGGAAGAGTGGCCTAGCTAGAGGGAGTCTTTATATGGCTCTTCCGCCCACCCTTGCTTAAGTTTTCCTTGTGGCGCTGTGCTCTCTGGTTGAGCTTGCGCTTGTGTTAGTGTTGTCTAGCATATGTTCTCTCTTCTTTTTCTTGTAGTTGTTACCTCCGAGTTTTGTAGACTAGGTTACCGTTGGGCGTTCGTCTTGGGATCTCCACCGAGCTGTCAAGCGTGTGAGGCGGTGTCCCGAGGAGCCTTTCCCGATCTGTGATAAGGGAAGCTGTCATTTGCTCTGACATTCTCCTTGGTCACCTCATTTCGGGAAACCTGGCAGTACCTTGATTGGTGGGCCGCCGCCCTTGGGATTCGAATCTCCTGGTTGACTTCCTCTCTTGGGTGGTTCAGGTGGTTGGTGAGGAGCGTGGTGCCTCGATCAGTGGGCTTCTCCCCTTTCTGGTATAATCGGTGGCTGCAGGCGATCAGTGTGGTCTGGCAGGTGTCCCAATGCAATCCTCGGGTGGCTCGCTGGTGTCCTGGGATGGCGGTGCTCACGTCTGAGCTAGGGCTGAGCTGGAATGGCAGGGCTCGCTCTGACTTAGATGCCCCGAGCTTGCGGGGTCGCCTCGGTGGAGGAGGGCAGAGTGCGTGGTGTGGGGGCAAGGGGGTTAGGGCTAGGGATGTTGGGATGGATGCTTATGAGGTAAGAGATTTTTTTATGTTTTTTTTTTTTTTTTTTTTTAGGGTTGATGATTTTTTTTTTGTTATGTTTCTTGTTGTTCTTCTTCGTTGTTAGGGTTTTGATTCCCGATCACAAGCAAAGATAAGAAATATGAAGAGCAGTAAGGGAAGCTTACTTTAGCAGTTCAAAGCCCTAAAAGTAAGAACAAGAACAGGACCCCGGGATTAAGAAACCCCGGTAGGACTAGCTCGACCTACAATATCTACTTAGGAGATATAAAGAAGGCAAACCTCAAACTTCTGAAACGCCCGGTGCAGAGATCGCTCAACTTGGCGGATGTGGCCTGGATGCCCGAGCAGTCGAACCTGTGGGAGCTCTAGCTTTGGGGTCTGGAGGTCGTGATGGCAAAGCTAACTGTCTCCAATGCTCGAGATGCCAGGGAGGACCTGTAGGCAAACAAAAGAGAGGTTAGCAGTATGCTGACTAGGTGCACTAATTCTAAATTGGTCCCCTATTAAATCTCTCAGCATCTCATGCTACCTGGTAGGCTAGCTCTAAATCATGGACTTCTCTCAAGAACAACTACTTTTGGATCTCTTCTCTTAATCTGACTCTGAACCTAGATAGGATAACTGATTCAGACTCATCGACATTGCATCTCATCATAAACTCATCAAATTTTGCATTGTACTCAGCTACACTCTTGATTCCCTGGTTCAATCTCCGCCACTGATCTAAAAGTCTTTGGTGGTAGGACATGGAAAGGAACTTCTCTCTAAGCCTAAGCTTCATTTCCCTCCAGGTTACTATGGGAACATCACCTCTTTGTCTAATGAACCTTTCAACATTTTTCCAGTACAGCCTGGCCTGACGGACTAACCTAAGCTTCACAAACTTGCACTTCCTCTCCTCAATCATGTCATCCCACTCAAAATACTAGTCCATCTCTCCCTCCCAATCTATATAAACCTTAGGATCCAGATGCACATCAAAAGTGGGCACTTCCAACCTAATGTTCCTAAGGGTTCGGTCATCATGGTCCATTTGATCATGATTAGGTCTCCTAGGATTTGGCTCATAAGCTGGGTCATGGTGTGCTCTCCTAGGGTTCGGGTCATGGACTCGATCAGGGTTGGGTATCCTATGATTTGGCTCAAGGAAAGGGTCTTGATAAGGCCTCCTAGAGTTTGGTTCAGGGAAAAGGTCTTGGTGCGGAGCCCTTCTAAGGTTGATGGGTGTACCAAACTCTGGTTCAGGCTCTAATTCATTCTAGACTTCATGGGTTCTTCCAGGAGTACAAGCCTCTAACCGGTCAAGATGAGCAGTGATGAGGGCCATTTGATCGGTCATGCTTTGGTTGGTCTGGGCCAATTGGTCAATCAGGTTTTGGTTTAGTCGGGCCATTTGATCATTCAAGGTTTTCATTAAGGTCTCAAGATTTTGGTCCATGGTTGCACTCGATTGAGCTTGGGTTTGTTGGTAGGGTGTTCCTGATCTAGTTGCCATGTGCACACAGACTCAAACTTGGGCTAGGGGTTTGCTAGACCTAGTAGCTCATGTAAGGTGAGTTGACTAGGTACAACCAAATCAACAGCTATCCTGTCCACTGGCCAGGTAAGGGGTGGGTCTGTGGGAGGCTCCCCCAGCTCTCATTGGGTCCTAATTAAAATCCACAGGAACTGCTTAGGGCATTTGCCACTTGACCCCTAACTTAGACACCAGCTTTTAGAAATAGATGCAGGAGTGGGTGCACTAGTTTTTCTAAATGACTTGAACTAGACCTATGCGTGTCCTTAGAAATTAGAGTAGTACTCAATTTAAATTAAAAATTGGGTTCGCTATGCAGGGTGGTGGTTTTGGGCTAAGGACAGGTAATGAAATCCTGCCCCCATGTCATAATGATGCCCTTAAATTGATTTATCATGAGATGAATGCAAGCATGCATATGAACCCTAATTTCAGGTGCAAAATTTTGTGTGTTGCAGTTCTGAAGTGGGGCAGAGAAGTGCTATGTATTAATCTCAAAAAATCCCAAAAAAATTATAAAACATTCCCAACTTACTGAGGATATACCAGATAAAAGAAAATTAAAAAATAAAATCTGTGCTATGCTAGACAGTTCCTGGAACTCAGATATTGCAAACAGGATAGAACAACAGAAATTATAAAGATGCTAGATTCCAATGATGCAAAACTATTCTTTAGGATTTAAAACTTATCTTCTTGTATTCCCCTTCAAGGATCAATCACATCGGCACCCCTACACACCATAGAAAATTCTTTAGGATTTAAAACTTATCTTCTTGTATTCCCCTTCAAGGATCAATCACATCGGCACCCCTACACGCCATAGAAAATTCCTGTGGAATGAGATGTGAGGGTCTTGCAGCCCTACTTTGTTTCCTATGACCGGACGACCATGGTGAAGCACCCAATCCAAGTACTGAAGAAGATGCTAAGCCCTAACCTACCATGCTCTAATACCAAGATGATGGGGGACGATAATGAAATGATGCATCCCTAATGGAATTAGTAATGACTAAATGAGAAATGAAGTAAATAGATGCAGCTATTCAAAGTAAAGAAGTAGAATTTCTATGATAGGATTCTAAATATTAAACTTGACTAGAAATAAAACCATTCAAAATAAATAAGAGGAGGACCTTTGTGGTTAAGAAACCACTCAGATTAGGGCTAAGTTAATCTTAATATTTTAGATCTGAAAGTTTATCTAGAGAGGGGTACCCAGCAATCAATATTTTAAAATTTGGAACTTGAAACACTCAAAGAGGAAGTTCCTGGATGACAAGGAGATTCCTCTATGTTGCAAAGCTTCTTGTATCTGGCTCTTGAGATGGAAGACCTTCTTCTTTGGAACCTGGTAGCCTAGGGATCCTGCGACAAGAGATGTAGAAGGGATTAGAGGATAGATTGAAATGGGAAATGGAGGGGAAGAATCTTTGAAATGAGAAGGGAAGCTTGGACTAGTCTTGGCGAAGATCTTCTATGGCATCTTTGGATTGTTAACTCCTTGTCGGATTGTATGAAGAACTCCTTGGTGGATTGGAGTCATTGGAGGTGGAGGGGATTAAGACTAAGCATAGACTAAAGTAAGGATCCTTTGGTTGGCCATATGGATTATAAGATGGAAGGGATGAAGCTAAGATGGTTGTATGGAGATGGAAGGGAAGATCACTCTAGGCCTCACGCCCACCTTCTCATAGGGGGCCAAGCTAATAAGCAAGGGAAATTTCAAGAAAAGTTTTTTTTCTTCATTGATTCATCATGATGATTAAAATAAGGTTCGGAGCCCTTTTTTTATAGACCACCAAGCCATTTGAAATTCAAATTCAAATTTCAAACAACAACAAAATAAAGGAAGAAAATAGTGGGCGTCTCATGAAGAGGGGCGGCATTTGTGGAGATTTTATGAGCCATATCAAATTCATTCTTCTCTTGGGCGACATTCCTTGGTGAGGTGTCTTGGTGATGTGGCAAGGAGGAATGATGAAGTGGCTTTTAAGTTAGTGATCCCATGGTCCATGCACCCACTAGCCTTCTTGACTTGGTTGTGCTGAAACCAGATTTGACTTGGCTGAACTCTTCTTGACTCAATTACAATGAAGAACCCAATTGAAACCAGGACTCAATTACCAAAGTAAAATAAATACATGACTAATAGACCCCATTAAAACTTATTACAGGACTCGAACTCTCAATCTTCCAACCATAGAGAACCTTGCCTAATTTGTTTCGGTTGAAGTCTCTTCCTAAACCTAGTGCCCGCACCAAATTAGAAATCAAATTACTAATTAATCCTTTTATAATTATTAATAATTAACTAATTATTAATTTATAATATTTGTATAGGGTTAATTGTTCATCATATTTATAATTTTGCCACTAAACGATTCTTAATTATTAGTTAGCCATCATGATTAGTCAGAAATTTTTATTGTGTATAACCCCATAGGTTCGAACACTAAGTCGGTAGCCTAGAAACCAATTTTTGAACTAATTGATATGACCATCTAGTAATAGTACCTGACATCTGAATAGGTCAAATATTCATGAAGCATTCAAGAACCCAGGCATATGGTTTCTATATAATTCATCCCTTTGACCCTAAAACTCAGAATGATTTCAGAGTTAACTACCAACTTTGAATTATGCATCCAAATATATCTTAACCTACTAAATCCTATGACTCCTCACAAGGATTGCCTTGTCCAAGGTCTTGCCAAATTAAAACATAGTAGAGTATTTTCTCCAATACCTTGGAGTGGTCATTCCCATCTTGACTCATCACTACTTAACAAGTACATAACTGCACCTAGTAACCTTCCATCACTGGTTTAAAATTCCAGGTAGTTCGATGCCTAAGTGATGTAGCATTACCGCTAAGATAGAACCCATGACGGCACCAGTTGGCAACTGCGATGGTGGAAAGTGCCACCTGGATGCGGCGACCAAATGAAGATCCGGAGTCAAGCCACCCTGGTGCTTGGAGCGCGCTCCCACCTTCCGAGGTCAGGCTCCCAAGATAGAGCTTCCCCATCCTTCTGAGGTCGAGCCCCCGACCAAGGGCAGTTCCCATCCAGGGTCGAGCTCCTGACCGAGGTTATGCTCCCGCCATCTAAGGTCGAGCCCCCAATCGAGGTCAGCTCCCATCCAAGGTCAAGCTCCTAGCCGAGGTCGTGTTCCCGCCATCTATGGTCGAGCCCCCGGCCGAGGTCAGCTCCCATCTGGGGTCGAGCTCCCGGCCAAGGTCATGCTCCCACCATCTGAGGTTGAGCCCCCGACCGAGGTCAGATCCCATCAAGGGTCGAGCTCCTGATCGAGATCGTGCTCCTGCCATCTAAGGTCAAGCCCTTAGTCAAGGTTAGCTCCCATCCATGGTCGAGCTCCCGGTCAAGGTCGTGCTTTCGCCATCTGAGGTCGAGCCCCCGATCGAGGTCAGCGCCCATCCAGGGTCGAGCTCTTGGTCGAGGTCATGCTCCCACCATATGAGGTCGAGCCTTTGGTTGAGGTCAGCTCCCATCTAGGGTCGAGCACCGGACTGAGGTCGTGCTCCTACCATCAAGGTTGAGCTCCCAAGATAGAGCTCCCCCCTCTTACCAAGACTAAAGTTCCTGTCAGCAGCCAAGAAGGGAGGATCAGTAGAAGTTCAGACCATGGCATGGAAGCTCCTAGCTACCTGCAACCTCCAGGAGGTGGCGTATACCCAACTAGAGATTCAAGCTCTGCAAACATGCCACCTACACATTCTGCACAATGCATGCTCCACCAAGCTCTAGGCCCTGTAGCGCGTCGCCATGTCAGTAGCCATACAATCGAGGGCTCCGATCCTCGTAACCCGAAACCTGTACCTCCTCCAAGAGGAGTATCCCATTAAGGCCACAGGCCCTGTAACACTCTAACAATCTCTCCTGGAATAGAAATACCCCACCATGGCTCGGGGCTCGACAACATAGTGCCCGCACCTCTCACGATAAACTGCACCACCAGAGGGAAAAGATTTGTACAATACCGGTGAACACCCCCAATAGAAAGATCTCCTTCTAAGGATCAGTCTAATAGGGGGTGATGCGGGACAAAAAGGGGGGCTAGGAGGATCGTTGGAGAGCTGAGAAGTCTCCTGTGATTAGGGTCAAGAAGGCAAAAAAAAAATATAGGAGAAAGGATGGATACTCCATGGACTTGGGACTTACCTTCATGGAGAGATGTCGCACCTCTAGGGCATCTCACCCACCCTACTATATGCAGTCTAGGGTGTCCCACCCATCTCACTACATGCGGAGCCTAGGGCATCCCACCCAAATCGCTACCTGGGGCCATGAAGGAAAAGCTCCAAGATCATAGAGGGGACTCAGCAAGGGAGAAGATAACTAGAGCCTCACACCCCTCGACGCTCAAAAGTGAAGGCAGTGGGGTCTCACATCCCTCGACACCCGCAGGTGAAGGAAAGATGGGCCTCATGCCCAGAGGCAGAACCAAGAACACTCTTTTCTTTCAAAAATTGATATTCTTCATTTTTTCAATACAAGAGAGGGGTCCTTATATAGGGACCAATTACTTAGGAAGCAAGTAAAGAAAATACATGCACGATAATCCTTCCTGATTTACTGAATGACAACATGGAAGGTTTTATACAATTTCCAAAAAAAACTCGAGAAAAATAAGGAAAGATGAGGGGGGACCAAGGGGGGACCATGTGGGGTGCCAAACACCTGCTCTCTTGAACTCGGGGTGGACCACAACTTTCCTTAGTTGCTTGGCATGAATCAAGGGATTCATGTTTATCCACTTGACCTTCCTTTCTCACTTGATGGCATGTGGAGTTGATGTGTCTAGAGGGTGGAAGGGGTGTGCTGGGACTCCACATGGCTGCTGAGGTGGCTGGGCTCTCGGGTCCCCATCAAGGGGGAGGCCACAAACAAAAGAAAATCCCTTCTAAAAGGGGCACTAGGAAAGTGATATCTCGATGAAGCCCCAGACTTGGTCTGGGTCATTCCTCTCATATAAAATTGAGGAAGGGACCTCCGAAAAAGGAGAGAGACAACTGGTAAGACATAGAGCAACCGGGTAAGGAACTAGCCAGGAGAAACTCTCCGCTCTCTAATCTTAACTTTACCTTGTCTTTCCATTTCTAAAATCTTATCTTTCATCCTCTATGCGGAGAGATCCCAATCTCTTCATCACAGAGGTTCTGTTTTCCTTGATTGTCCCAACTAACTTGATTGTCGGAGTGTCCCCATCGGAATCCCTAGCCTGGGTCTCCTCTTTTTTGCAGGTCATATCGACCTTTGAGCTAACCAAAAAAGAGGACCAAGCACCCAGAGGGAGCCCGACGCATCCACGACACGTTAGATCTATGGGCCATGGTGATATAGGTGGCAAAAGATTGGCATGCCAGGAAGGGGGGATGGGAGAAATGCCATTGACTGTGGAAGATCCGGTAGCAAGTCCCTCACTACAAGAAGGACACCCATGGACATCTACTACCCCATGGTGATAACACGTGCATGGGAGGCTTCTGCCAGTCACGCAGGGGGCCACTCACATCATGACAACCCACAAAGCCCTAAGGGGGAGCTCCCCCCTCCACCACCACCACTTTTGATGGATCCCTAGATACCACACTTGCCCAGCAGGTCCATTCTCTGGCTATGGTGGTGCACTAGCACCATCAGCGACACCGATCCTTGGTGACTCAACAGTAAGCAGCTGTAGGGTTCCGGTGCAATGCAGTGGAAGGGTAATTTCAAAAATTGAAATTAATATGCACAAAAACCCTAAAACAAGAACTCCTTAATAAGACTAGAATGTATGAAGACAAACATTTCTATGCAAATTGAATTAGAATACCAACCTGTAATCGCTAATTCCAATTTACGAAGACTTAAAACTTGAAGATCGACGGGCTATTTGAATTCACCAGGCATCCAAGTGTCCGCCCTCTGATGGTGATCCACACAGAGCAATGATCAAGAACACTATCTTCTTGTCCAATGGTTCCTCCTATTGAGTTCTTCTTCCTAGAACTCAATTCTTCGGATTATGGCTGGAATTCTTCCACACAAGAGGTTGCCTTCCTTTGTTTTATGTCTTTTCCTCCTTCCACTAAGACCTTGACCCTCTAAGACACTCTTGTCTTGAAGATAAGACTTTGTCATAAGGGGATTTAGGCTTGTCTTAAATTGGAGGAGAAACTAAGACAAGAATGTCTTAATGTAAGAAAGAAGGAATAAAATCAGAACTCCTTCTTTCCTTTACCATCGGAGACTTTCGCTCTTGTTCTTGTTCAGTAGCAGAGTTTCGATAGAGATGTACTCTATAAAGGAAACAGTGCAAGAACAAGAAAAGAGAGAAATAGTCTTTAGGAGAGGAAGAAGAAAAATTACAATTATCGAGTTCTGATTTTCTTGACCCCTTAAATAGATTTCAGAGAGGCGCCCACACAACTCTCCGTGAAAAACTTCTCATGCCCTTTCTCATTTTCTCACATCCCATCCTTCCTTCTCACGGCCCTCCGGATAAATCCCACGGCTTTTCTTAAATGAAAAATCATGATGTTTTTAAAAGAAAGGAGTCACGACTTTTAATCTCCGAAGAGATGTTATTTCGCACAACCGGGAAGCAACGAATGCTTTATGCCTTTCTCAAAAAACATCAACCCTTGGATTCCAATCCAAGGGGGACATCTGAGGCGCTAAAAGAGAGAAGGAATGCCACCCCATCTTAATTCATCGAAGAATTAAGTGGGCGCACCAAGAGTCCATGCGCCCATGGACTCCTCCATTTGGCGCACCAAGAGTCCATTAGCGCATGGACTCTTGGCATTTTGGCGTGCAAGGGCTAAGGAGCGGGTGGGGGGCTAGCCTAGATACCTGGTTAGCCAATAGGGTTAGCCATAATCCCTATAACCTCAATTAGGGTCTAATTAGATCCAATTAGAACCCAAATTGAACCAATCCGGAACCCTAATTCGAATCTAATTCGAATAGAAGCTAGGATTTGCAACACCTGCTAGAGTGTCATCATGCAAAGATGATTTAATTATAAAATTAAATCCTTGATCAATTCTCTTAAGTGTGTGACCCATTGGGTTCCACATCTAGCCAGCAGTGGGTTCGAATACAAGTTGACCTAATTTGATTAGAACTCTTTCTAATCGATTTAGGTCAAATCGGGCTTACCCGATTATGATCAATTAGGACTCTTCCTAATAAGTGATCATTCAATTTAATCAACCCACAAGACAAGATTGACGTCTAACAACGTGTCATGTCTACCCGGAAGATATGGAAATTTTGGTGAAATACCAAAACTATCCTTCAGTAGAAAGTTACCGTACAATTAAATCCTTCGATCAGCCTGCACCCAAAATATAATTATGGATATGGATATATATCAAATCCAATATTATATCTGTCTCTATCTCAATCTTATATTGATGATTCAATTATCTTGATATTAGAAACCATCTCTAATATCTTTACTTTGATCAAAGATTCCCTGAATCATCATCCGATTGATTACTAGCTAGATGCAATCTCCTCTTACTAAGAGTGATCGATTCCTTGTTGACCTACTCATTACCTTCATATCCAATTCACCATTCCCAGTATCAATCCTGTGCATGACTCAGTGTCATGATTAGGATTGAACCAAAGCATGGGTTCATGTACATAAGGTACTTATGGCAGTCTTAGATCAATGGATTACTTGTACCACTCCCACTATGAGAACCTTCTATTGACATGTAGCTAAGACTCCATTAGATGTTCTCAAGTTGGATCATATCAGTCAACTCATTCTCTAATGAGCATCCACATCCTAGTATTAGTGTCATACACAAGTGACTGTGAGAGCAGTCACCCGCTCCAGTATACATGGGATGTGCTAGTCTTACCGGAAAAACCCTGATCCCCTACTCAGGGTTCCTTTGACTAGGAATATTTTAGATTAAGGTTTTAAGACTTTAGGTCTCACAGGTATGATCTCATCATAACCCTAAAATCATAGCCCTAATCTATGGGGTTCATCATATAATAATAAACACAGCGTATGATGAAAAATAATGCCTTTATTAGAATATTGTCTATTACAATGGTTTGGGAGATACAACATAGATTGGTTTGTAGGGCATATCCCTTTCAGTAGGGACACCGATGGACCATGCCATCGACCCTCGTACTAGCCTATGGTTCTTCCGAGAGGGGCCATTACATGCGGCCTCCCACCTATGGGGAGACCATCATATGGTCGAGAAGAAGCAATAGTATGGCTCGACCGATTGGGAGAGCCACTCCCCGGCCTTGGACCATGGTGCATGCTTGTACAGGTGGCACCGGCATGGTTGGAAACTCAAGCGAGAGTTCCTCCACTCCGTACCCCCTTCACCCTTAATGGCCCCCACCAAAGGATCCATAAACAAGGCTATCCATCGTCAGGCAGAAAGGCACCTCGAAGAGCAAGAGTGCAAACTAGCTGACCTGTCCTATCGATTTGTCAAGATTCAAGGCTTCTTTAGTGAGCCCATGGGTTAAGACACCCATCCACCCTTCTTCCATAGAATCCAAAAGGAATCGATCCCTAACTAGTTCCGCATGCCCCAAGTTGATCCCTACGATAGGACAACTAACCCCTTGGACCACCAAGAAAGCTACAAGGCCCTCATGAGGGTCCAGGGGGCCATCGATGCTCTCCTCTTTGTCGCCTTCCCAGCTACCCTCTGGAAGGCTGCTTGAGCCTGGTTCTCCAAACTCAAGTCAGAAAGAATTGACTCCTTCGGACAGCTAAAGAAAAAGTTCATAGAGAACTTTAATGCATCCAGAAAGGTGCCACGTGAGGCCAATAGTCTCTTCTCGATCTGCCAACAAGATCGAGAGCCCCTTCAGGACTATGTGTCCCAGTTTAAAGCCACCACCATGGAAATCTATCACCTCGACGAGCTAGTCACCATGCTGGCCCTGAAGAGGGGACTCAGGCCTCCTAATTCAGTACTCTCTTGATAAGAAGCCTCCAAAGACTTACTCAGAGCTCTTCCTTTGGGCCCATAAGAACATCCGTGCGAAGGAGGCCAACCATACCAAAAGGGAGCTGGATGGGAAGCCACTGAAGAGGTAGGCCATGGGGAAAACATCTGGCCCCCCGACCCCGAAGGCTACAACGGCCCCACGACCGGGGGCCAAGCCCAGAGTCGACCTTGCCAAGGAAGAAAAGTTCACTCTTCTCCTCACCTTAAGAGAAAAGATCCTGATGGAGATTGAGGGTGAGCGCTTCCTACGTCATCCTCCTCCTTTGAGGCCATCCACTAGACACGACAGATCCCATTACTACTGCTTCCACCGGGACCACGACCATGATACTAAGGAATGTCACCACCTAAAGAGGGGATAGAAGACCTGATCAAGCATGGCTACCTTGGGAAGTACATGAAGGGAGGATGATGGAGATCCAGGGCAGGTCCGAGTATTTTTCCCATTTTTTTCTTATTTTTCTTGCATTTTTTATTTTTCCTATTCTCGCTATTCCACCTTTCCCACTATTCCAGTTTTATCCCCAACTTATCCCTGCCTTATTCCATCTTCCTCTATCTTTCTCCCATGATTTTCTAAAATTCCCAAACCCTAGCCCACCACCCCGTGCCCCCAGATCCGGGCTACCCGACCCCCGACCACCCCCGTCGGCCCGTTGGAGCACCGTCCCAATGTCCACCATCCCGCCGGAGGTCCTCGTCGATGCCCGAGACAGCCACGGCCATGGGAAGACCAACCGTCACCCACGATCGCTGCTGCTGCCTGCCACCGCCGGCCTACTACCGGTTTCCTGCCCACCGTCCGTCGGCTCATGCCCAGCCTCTGGAGGTCCTCGCTGGTGCCCGGGTCCCTATGCCCGTGGGAAGACGAAACGACATGCACAAGGCGTGCCGTGCCGCCGCTTGCCATCGCCCTGCCATCGGGCCGTCCCACCGTCCATCGCCTACCACCGTCCCGCCGTCCATCCGTCCGCCATCCCACCGGAGGTCATCACCAGCGCCCGGGGCCCCACGACCGTGGGAAGGTGAAATGGCATGCCCTGGGCATGCCATGCCACCCCTGTGCTACCACCCCACCTACAGCCCGCTGCCTACCATCCATCGATCGCCGTCCATCGACCCCGTCTACCGCCCACTTCCCGGTCACCTGCCATCCGTCGGTGCTCGATGGAGATCGTTCCTCCCTACTGTGCACGACCATGAGATGGGTTCTACACGATTTCTGGACAAGTTCAGTTTTCAAAGCAACACACTTTTCAGAGCACTTCATCAAGCTAACATGATTCTCAGAGTATATCAACTCTAATTTTGATATAGAACGGATTTTGATGTGACTTATTTTTCTTTTTAGGTTTGCTTGTAGGCTAAGTAATTGAGGGGTTTTGTTTGCCTATATAGAGGCCCCCTCCTCTCCTGTAATAAGTGATTTTGATAGAAATTTTTGGTTTAGCCACTGGTTCTGGTTCTGATTCTGGGCTGAGGCCCATTTTGCCTTCGCTCCATGAGAGCGTCGAGGGGTGTGAAGCCCTAGTTATCCCCTATCCCATCTTCTTATCCCCTCATGTCCTTAGAGAGTCATCCTAGCAGGATGCCTTTGCTGTGTGCTATTGAGGGTAACTATGTCCTTTGATCCCTCGGGAGGGTAGCTATGTGCTTTGATCCCTCGGGGCATCTATGAGAGCCCTGCTGTGTGCTTAAGGGGTTCGATGAGAGCTCAGGGTAGCTGTGTACTTTGACCCCTGACTTTCTATGTGCATCTCCTCATTAGAATAAGTCTCAGGGCCATGAGTTCCAGTTCCCAGTCTCTCATCCCCATCCTTCCTTCGCCACCTCCACCAAGAAAATTGAAAACAAAGAGACTAGCTATTTTAGGATTTAGTTTTAGTTTCGCCCTAGTCCCAGGAGGCTTCCTAGCCCTCCCACAGTCCTAGTTTGTTTAGGGATTTTCCCTTTTTCAAATAATCCAGGGTACATCGAGTACGTCCCTCATCAGAGGAGCTACCTCGGCAACCCAGAATGAAGATCCCTGACCACTCGCCATCGATAACCACCCCACTAAGAAGCCGATGGGGATGATCTCCTGGGAGGCAGGGAGAGGCTCGAAGAGGGCTAGGGAGAAGAGGGAAGTGACGATGTACTCCCCTACGAGGGAGAAGGGTCAGCTAGGATAGATAACTCAAATAATGATGCTGTTGTTGTAGAGATGACGATACTAAAACATCCTGTAAAAAAAATCATGGTTGACAGTAGAAGCTCTGCTGACATCCTTTTTTTTGATGCTTTTGCAAAGATGAACTTGTCCACTAACTAAATAAAACTAGTATTCATGCCCTTCTTGGGATTCATCGGAGATTCGATTGGAGTTGAAAGAGAGATTACACTCCCAATAACCATCGAGATGCCACCTCAGTAGTGCACCATGCTGACAACATTCACTATCATGAGGCTTCCTTCGCCTTACAATGCGATCCTAGGGCATCTTGGACTCAATCTGCTTGACACTACCATCTCCACCAAGCATCTCCTCATCCAATTCCCCACTTCTTGAGGGATCGAAAAGATGAGAGGATTTCAGCAACCTGTCCAGCACTGCCTATAGATGGTCCGATAGTGCGAGAGGCCATGTAGGGTCCAGTAATCGACCAGTCAAGCCTGATAGAGTAGGAACCAAAGGATAGGCCAGTCGAGCCCCTGCTATCTTTCCCTCTAAGGTAGGACCCCCTAAAGATGGTGCAAGTAGGAGCCCTGCTACCCGAAGAAAAGAGATCCCGTTTGCTCAGCTTCCTGTGAGCCAATGTGGATGTCTTTGCCTGGACTGCAGTAAACATGCCCGAGATTCCACCAGAAGTGATCACCCATATGCTAAACATTGACCACAACTGCCACCCAATCTGGTAGAAGAAGAGGAGTTTTGCCCCAGAGTGATAAAAGGCAATTGACCAGGAGGTCGAAAAGCTCCACATAGCAGGCTTTATCCATGAGATAGAGTATCCTGACTGGCTTGCTAATATAGTGATGGTCAGGAAAGCTTCTAGAAAGTGGAGGATTTATGTGGACTACATTGACCTCAATCAGGCATGCCCGAAGGATAGCTTCCTGCTTCCCAAGATTGACTAGCTAGTGGATGTGACCTTGGGCCACAAGCTCCTTAGCTTCATGGATGTGTTCTTTGAATACAACCAAATTCGCATGCACTCAGAGGACAAGGAGCACACGGTGTTCATGATCGATAAAGGTACATACTGTTACAGGATGATGCCTTTAGTGATGTGGGCACTAGAATCAGGAAAAGACTCCAACCAATTCAGGTCAAGTCCGAGTCCTTGTGGTTGGAGTAGCAAAAGAGAAGTCCTGTAATTTTTTTTTTTTTTTTTGAGTCCAAATAATCTTATAGTTAATTTTGAGTCCATGTTGGGTCTGGTTTAATATCTTAGTTAACCCTGCAATTGAGAGTTGGGTCCAGTTAAATCAAGCCCAATCCATGAGTCCATGAAGCATCAAGACAAGAAGAAGCCACCTTATCAAGTGACCTCCACCTTGTGCTACATGTCAAAAGCTCCAATGGATGTCTCCACCTCAACAAGTGGTCCCCACTTTATGCCACCTCATCAAGTGACCCCCTCCTTGTGCCACATGTCAAAAGATCCAATGGATGTCGCCACCTCAACAAGTGGTCCCCACTTTATGCCATATGTCAAGATCTCCAAAGGACACCGCCACCTCATCAAGTGGTCCCCACCTTGCGCCACATGTCAAGCTTTGAAGGAGTTTCAAGCAACAAATGCCACCATATCCTCCAACTCCCCACATTTCAAGCAACAAATGCCACCATATCCTCCAACTCCCCCTTGTAATCCTCCTAATCCTATGGGTTTTCAAATTTTAAAAATGTTGTAAGGCTTCTATTTAGGCTATGGGATGCCCCATTGAAGATGGTTAATGAATGAAGTTGGTATTTTTTTCTTCTATGTATTTTTTTTTCCTATGTGTCTATGTGGTAGCTTAGCCTTTCTCTTCCTCCACGCCAACCCTAATCTTTCCTTCTTCCATTCCCAACGCCAAAGACTTCCTCTTCTTTCATAACTTCAAACTAGCTCTAGCGTTCAAGGGTGAATCAAGAAGATCATCACAAGGCGACCAACCTACTCCACTTCAAGCATTCCACCATGATGCCAAGATGGATCTCCTTCAATGCCTCTTCCACCCTTCTTTCTTTTCTCTAGTTGATTGCTTGTTAAGTCACTCATCTTAGGGTTTCTTTGTTGCAGGGTTCTCCGGGATTCCGGCTTCAAGAGGAAGGTTTACTTGCCATAGATCCAAAAAACAAAAGGGGCCTTCAGTGGTATTATGTTCATGTCATCCGGGAGACCTCTTCAAGAGTGAATCTATTCTAATTGAAGGGCCAATGTCAGGTATGTCTAGTGTTGATTAAGTCTGCAATGTTAAATTAGACCTAACTTGGCTTGCGTGGTTCTCTTCTGGTCCTATTCCTTTCTTATTCTGAGAGTCTCGATCACTAGGTTTATGTTAGATCCTTCGAGCTTCTTCACTAGATCTCTTTGATAGTTTATGTTGAGTTGTTTATATGCAAATAGGGAATTGCTTGGTTAATCATTTGCTAATCTCCATTAGGGTTGCATAGTTTCACTTTACATTCTACACCATTCTTGGTATCAGAGCATGGTCGGATAATTTCCTGCATTTAGATATGTTGCATGCATACATGTTATCTAGTTATTTTTTTTTTAAAATCCAAGCAAGATCTAAAATTCACACCTCCTGAGCGGGTGTCTCCAGTACACTGTCACGACCCATGGGAATAATGAGCCCCTAGCTGGACGTGAATTTTTAGATTGAAGTTTGGGTAAGCCAATGCAGTTGTTTGATTAGGTTCTATTTACTGAAAATTTGCATCTGCTTACTGTAATCCATCTGCAGCTCCAAAGGCATGTCGCTAATTTCTTGTTGAAATATTTTTTTTTCTTGTTCCTTTTTAAGTCAGTTATCACCATATTAAATTTCATCATCAGAAAAAAAATACAAAAAAAATGAAAATTCCTACTTCAATCTTCTATCCCGCTGAAATAGTCTACAGTACATAGTCTGTTGTTTTTATTGTTTCTCTTTATATACAGATCTAAATTTTCTGATTTTTGTTTTGCTAGGATTTTCATATTATTTTTCAACAATTTTTCAGATTTTATTTCGATTGTTATAATTTCTAGCATTTGAAATACTCTCTGAGATTCAGTCTGAACTAAAATTCCAGCAAGAACCAATCTCAGAAAATTTTTTGAATTTGAAGTTCAAATTTTAAATTTTAAAATTTTGAATTCTGACATTCTAGAATCTGAAACTTGAAGTTTGAAATTTAAATTTTAAAATTTAAGTTTGAATTTGAAATTGTTTGAAAACTAATCAAGTCAAATAATTAAGTCAGCTCATAAAAAAAAAAAAAAATTACAGGACTTCTCTTTTGCTACTCCAACCACAAGGACTCGGACTTGACCTGAATTGGTTGGAGTATTTTCCTGATTCTAGTGCCCACATCATTTAGCCTTAAGAATTCAGGAGCCACATACCAGCACCTAGTCAACAGGGTCTTCAAAGACCATATTGGCCTCGATATGTAGATCTACGTGGATGACATACTTATCATGAGCAGCCAGGAGTTAGACCATGTCACCGACCTGGCATAAGCCTTTGACAACCTTCGTCTCTATCAGATGAAGCTAAACCCTACCAAATATATATTTGGCATTGCGATGGAAAAATTTCTAGGGTTTATGGTCACCCAAAGAGAGATAGAGTCCAACCCTAAGAAGATCCAAGAAATTACTAACATGAGATACCCTATCTCCAAGAAGGAGGTCTAGTGCCTGACTGGATGCATCGTGGCATTAAGCCATTTCATCTCGCATTCTACCGAGTGCTGCTAGCCATTCTTCAACGTACTATGCAAGATGCATGACTTCAATTGGATGGAGGAGTACCGGGAGGCTTTCAAGGCACTAAAGAAGCTCCTCACCTCCCCTTGCTGTTGTCCAGGCTGAAGCCCAGGGAAGAGCTCCTCCTATACCTGGCGGTCTCATAAAAAATTGTTAGCTTAGTACTGGTCTGCACTAACAAGGATGATTCACAGCGATCGTCTACTACACCAGCAAGCTACTCTACGATACGAAAATTAGGTACACTCGGTCTGAAAAGATTATTTTTGCACTCATTATGTTTGCACAGCATCTCAGGCCCTACTTCCAAGCGCATCCGATCACTATCATCATCGACTAGCCTTTGAGGGCCATCCTAAGCCACCCTAACACATCGGGGTGCCTAGCCAAGTGGGTGATGAAGCTCAATGAGTTTGACATCACCTATCATCCATGACCGGTGCAAAAGGCCCAAGTCCTTGCTGACTTCCTGGTAGAGTGCACCTGGGTGGCCGAAGACTGGAGGAGGCAGACGAGCGAACCACGCCTGAGCAGGACTTGGCCCCGAAAGTAATGACATGGATTCTCCACATTGATGGCGTGTCCAATGTTGGAGGGAGTGGAGTCGGGCTCATCCTTGGCAACTCCAACGGGTCATGATGGAGTATGCACCATGCTTCCTCTTCAAGGTGACCTGGTCTTTAAGCGAGCAGAAGTGTCCCAACCAGGAGAATGCAGCAAGCTATCCCCAAACTGGGAAGGCCCCTACAAGCTGATCGAGGCTCTGCCAAATGGGGCCTACTACCTCACTATGCTCAGCAACGACTGGTTCCCTCGGATGTGGAATGCCAGTAATTTGAGAATGTACTACCAATAATGTATGGCTCTCCCTCAATTATTAAAGTTCCTTATTGGTACAATCTATCTTCCACCTGTGCAGGAACTCACTCACCCGACTCCAAGCTCGATGACCAAAGCCGGGAAACTTATGAAGCCCCGTACTTAAAGTCAAAAAACTTATGAAGTCCTGCATGCAAAGTCGGGAAACATATGAAGCCCCGCACTCCAAAGCTGAAAAACTTATGAATCCCCATAGTCAAAGCCAAGAAACAAATGAAGCCCCATGTTCCAAAGTCGAGAAACTTACGAAGCCTCAAAGTCAAAGCTAGGAAACTTATGAAGTCCCACACTCCAAAGCTAGAAAATTTATGAAGTCCCACACTCAAAGCCGAGAAACATACGAAGCCTTGCACTCCAAAGCTGGGAAACTTATGAAGCCCCCCACTCAAAGCCAAGTAACTTACGAAGCCCCGAACTCCAATGCCAGGAAACTTACAAAGTCTCCACCCACGCAAAGCCAAGTAACTTACAAAGCCCCGCATTCCAATGCCAGGAAACTTACAAAGTCCCGCACTCAAAGCTGGAAAACTTATAAAGCCCTACACTTAAAGTTGAAAAACTTATAAAGCCCTGCACTCAAAGCTAGGAAAATTACGAAGCTCCGCACTCAAAGTCGAAAAACTTATGAAGCCCCACACTCAAAGTTGGGAAACTTACAAAGCCTCACACTTCAAAGCCGAAAAACTTACGAAGCCCCTCACTCCAAAGCTAGAAAACTTACGAAGCCCCGCACTCAAAGCCAGGAAACTTATAAAGCCCTACACTCCAAAGCCAGAAAACTTACGAAGCCCCGCACTCCATAGCCAGGAGACTCATGAAGCCCCGCTCTTAATTTCCTTACTCACAATCTGGAGATGTAAGCTGGGAAGCTTCTGAAGCCCTGCTATCTACCACTTGACTCATAGTTCAGCAAATCAAGCCAAGAAACTCCAGAAGCCCTACACTCAAGTCTGCATGACCTCAAGACCAGTAGAGCAGGGATGGAGTGTTCTTAAGGTCCTCCATGACGATCACAAGATCTTGGAATTAGCCAAGAATGGCCAAGACCTGGGAAGACTCACACATGGCAGCCATGGAGCCTATCTTCCTATCATGCAAAAGGGCAAAGAAGCTGAAGGACGAAAAGAGCAAGACAAAGTTCATCAACTGAGTAAGGCTTGTTCTTCATTATAGAAATAAGCCCTCTATAGTCTGAGTAAGGCATGTTCTTCATTACAGAAATAAGCCCTTTATAATCTGACTAAGGCTTGTTCTTCATTACAAAAATAAGCCCTTTATAGTTTGGGTAAGGCTTGTTCTTCATTGCAGAAATAAGTCCTTTATAGTCTGAGGGATTCCTTGGAAATGCTTCAAAGTATGTCAAAAAAAAACAAGAAGAAGAAAGAAGAAAAGATGAGGAAAAAAAAGGAGACACATTAGTTGAAAATATTATATTTATTTATCAAAGTACTCTTTACATCAGTCAAGGCTCCCGACAGGCCGGGAACCCATTCAAAAACTCAAACATACAGAAAGAAAAAAGAGTACTCGGCAATTAAAGAAATGATGTCTTCATTGATCAAAATTGTCGTTACAGTAGTAAAGACTCCCAACAAGCTGAGAAGTTCTTTAAGATTTAGTTACAAAAAGAAAAAAGAAAAAATCAAGCTTCAGTCGCCGGATCCTTCCCCGGCCAATGATTGACTCCCCCCAATGCTGGCGCGATATCAAACTGAGGGGCATCCCGGATAGTGGTGACTCCGGCCTCGATTTTCGCTCCTGACTCCAGCTCCCGCTCCACCTCAATAACAAGAGTTCTCAGTGCCCCGGGGTTGGGCAACTCGGGCTGAATGTTGTCCAGCCCTTCATCCCGAAGAGATGGCTGGCCTTGCACTGGAAGTCATTGAACCCCTTATGGTAGGAGTCCAAGACTGCTCGGTGACCTCGTCCTGGAAGGCTTTGAATGTCTTGAATCGGGGGATGGCCTTGGTAGCTTCCTTCTTTGCCACCTTCATCAATGCTATGGTCACCGTGGCCTTATCCAAGGCCACCATGGTTTGGGCTACTTCCTCCTCAAGTTGAACCTGGAGGGTTTGCGTCCTTCCCTCCAAGCAAGCTACCTCCACCATAGAGTTGGCTTCCTTCTCTACTAGGCAAAAGGTCTTTCCCTTCTCTACCTTCAGAGCTCCATCGAGCTCGGTAAATTTCTTCTCCAGCACCATTGCCCTGGCTTGGGAACTAGGCAGTTGGTCTTGGAGGACCTTCACCTGATCCTCCAGTCCTTGAACCTAGGTGACCTGAGTCTGGGCTTCATCTCTCTCCTTGTGGAGATGGTAGTCATGCTTCATCAGGCCCAAGCAAGAGTCCCTAATGAGCTGAACGTTAGCAACCACCTGCAATAGTTGCACGAAGAAAGTAAGTCAACATTTAATGGGCAGAAAAGGGAAATGAAATAACCAAGAAGATGGCTAACTGACAATAGTTGGGGAAACACCCCAGTAAGAACATCCACCAGCAACCTCCACTCTTCTCCAAATCGTGAGCCACTCCAAGAAGTCTCATGCACTTCTCAAGAACTGTGGAAGCCCTCTCTCTAAAAACATGAAGCCCCACATGATCTCTCAATTACCGAGAGACAACCAAAACCGTCACCCTCTCCCTTCATTATATAAGGAATGGGTGGTTTAGTTCTAGGCAATTAGGGATCTTCTTAGGTGGTTAGGACTTGGAAAGTCCAACAATAAACCGGTTAGAATCCTTAGTTAGTTAGGCCTCCTAAGTGGTTACAACCAACCAGTTAGAATCCTTAGGTAGTTTGGGTCATCAGGTCAACCCTAGTTCATTATGGGTTCCTGAGTTTGAGTCCCTTATCCATGATTCAAGTTTTATCTTTAAGTATAATAATCTGGATGTGTTAGCCATTTGAGTCCTATATTTGGGCCTTGAGTTTTGTTTTTCAGGCCTTGTTACACTTGAGTCCTGTATTTTAGCCCCTAAGTCCTGTTTTGGGCCTTTCTGCATTTGAGTCCTATATTTAGAGTCATCCAAACCATTAGGGTTTTGGATAAGTCAAGTCAAATTCAGTTGAGACATTTATCATTTGGAGTCCTGTAAGTTCAGTTAGCTCATGTTGAGCCAATTTTGAGTCCTATGAGTCTTGTAAGTTTTATATTGAGTCTAGTCCAGTAAGAGAAGATTCAAGACACTGATGGACCCCAGCCCGAATGATAACTTGCCAACTTCAAGGAGTCCCAGTCATATTTGGATATGCCACCTTGGATTGCATGAGAAAAATCTTGAAGATCTTCACATCATCAACCTACTGAGAAGATGGAGCCCAGGACAAACCCTAGAACCAGCCCAGCACTGAAGTGGACCACCCAAAGCCCAAAGCCTTCTTGGATATTATGCCCCACCCTTATGGTCACCTTCCTTGGTCGGCCACCCTTAGAATTACCACCCATTGGACCAAGTCAAAGAGAGGGAGAGACCAAGTCAAAGAGAAGGTATAATCCTAGTTAGGAGAGGAATTGAGAGCCTATTTGGGAGAGGGGATCTTCCATGTATTTGAGTAGGAAAAGGATACCTAGGGTTTTATATGTATACCCTTACTTGGAGCCCAAGCATGTATGCCTATATAAAGGCCCCCACTCTCATGTATATTGGATGCTATTGAATATATGAAAAGTTTCTTGTGTTTTTCTCAACTTTCTATCTAAATTCTATGTGAATTTTTGTGTGATTAAGGGTATCTATGTGATCCCTCAGGATTTCTGTGTGATCCCTGTGCCCTGCCTCCAAGCCACCAGCCTTCTTCATCACTTGGCCACCTTTCTCAAACCTCTTTCCCTTCTTCATCTTTCAGCTATCTAGCATACCTTTTCTTGTTTCCTAACTCGTGAAAGGTGATTTGTAGGTCCCTTAGAGTTCACGAATCCAAGGATTCTATCTGATCAGTTTTTGGGTCTCCGGATTGAAAGTCACGAATCCGCAAGGTCGATAGCTTTATTTTTTAGGCTGCATCCGAGAGTGTAGAGCGAACTCTTCATGGATTGAACTTTAAATCCCTACCAGGTACACCCCCTAGACTCCTTTGGTAGCGGTATTGTAGAAGAGCTAGTCCTACCAGGGCTTCTTAGCCTTGGCGGTCTTGTTTCTTCACTTTTAGGGTTTATTTCCTTATGCCTGTGCTTTAGATTTTCTATAGAATTCCTTGCTTAATATCTTGGCTTGAAGTTTAGGATACAAACTCCTAACTTAATACCTAATCACAAAAAAATAACTAGAATGCATAAATAGCCTCGCATCAATTTGGTATCAAAGCATGTTTTAGGGCTAGTTTCTGCATCCCATAATTCCTATACATAGTCAGTTATTTTTATTGTTTCTATATGTAGGTAGATCAGAAAATTCTGATTTTTATTTTATTAGATTCCTCATAATTGATAGTACTTTTTTAGAGTTTTTTTATAATTTATTTGGTCTATAAAATTTTTGCATGCCTATTTTATTTTTCCTTAGAAAACTTTTGCATCATGTCTTTGCATTGGGGCTCTGAGTTTCAATCATTTCATCATCTTAGGAATTTTATTTTTCATTAAGATTTGAATGACATATTCTCTTATTAGTTCTGATAATTGTCATAATACCCTCTGATCAGTCTTGATAATTATCATAATTTTTAATTATTTTTATAGAAATAAAAAACCTAAAAAAAGTCTGCATCTTAGAAACCCTAATAGAAAGTCTGATTTTCTACACAGTTTGAAACCCTAGGTTTTGCATCATCATCCAAATTTTTCTCTGCATGAGATTTGGTAGGGATCATTTGTACTGTTCATCCTCTGTCCTAAGTTTTTTTTATTTTTTTTGAATTCGAAAACTATACCAAATTCTGCTTCCAAACAAACCCTAATTTCAATTCTGCATACTTGACTAAACCAAATCTAATCAATTTCCAAACCCTACATCACCCAAGCCCAATTTTTGTTTGATAACTTGACCAACTTAAAATTAATTTGCCACCTCATAAAAGACAATAAAATATTTTTTTTATTTTCTAATTGTTATTAGAGTGCATTAGGGCTCATTGAGTGTCATCATCTCATTCAATCAATTTAAGGGCAATTTCCTATCTCAGATCAGGGTAAGATTTCATCATGTGTCCTGGGCCCAAAACAACTATCCAGTATCAGAACCCAAACCTTAACTAAAATTAATTAGCAACCTAATTGCTCTAGTGAGCTTAGGGACACCAACAAGTCAGGTTCAAATTGCATGGGCCAACTAGTGCACTTAATTCCCCAGCTATTACTGAAAACTGGTGTTTAAGGCTAGAGGTCCAGAGGCAAATGCCCTAAGTGGACTGGTGGTTTTTAATTAGGACCCTGTCACAAGCAGGGGGAGCCTCCCACCACCCCACCTCTTACTTGGCCAGTGGAAGGATTAGCTGTTGAGTTAAGTATAAGTTGAGTAGACCCATTTAATTTTAGCTCTAGGTCTAGCAAGCTGTAGTACGTGTTAACCATTGTGTGCTTGACTGCATCATAACCCTTATGTGCTTGATTGCATAACTCTAGATTAGGAGTCTAACCCAACCAGTAGTCTAAACCCCAACCTAGTTCAACCATGGAGCCCAATCTTGAAACTCTCGTGAAGACCATGAGTGACTGGGTGATTTCTCAATTGATAACTTAGATGAACCAAATGACTGCCTAATTGACCACCCAGATGGACCAGATGATCCATAGGTTTGATCCGATAGATGACCGGCTAGGAAACCTAGAGGAAACCTGTAGGACCCATACTAGACCCAAACTTGAGTCACCTTTGTCCACACCTCCCAACCCTAGGAGAGCCCAATACTCTGACCCATACCAGGAGCCCAATCATAGGAAGCCCAATCATGATTTCTTTGACTAGGATAAGAGAGCCACTAGGTACATTGTGTTAGAAGTATATAAATTTGGTGGTGATCCTAAGTTTGAGGATTATCTTAAGTGGGAAAATGAGACGGATCTGTATTTTAAAAGTCATAATGGTTTCTATTCTGAAAGAGGTCAGTTCATGTTTGCCAAACCTAAGTTAGTTTGCCAGGCTAGGATATACTAGAATGAAGTTGAGAGAATGGCTAGACTAGAAGGAACACCCATAACTACCTAGAGAGCCATGAAGAGCAAACTTAGAGAAGCCTGTGCACCCAGATCCTATGACTCTAGAACTCATGCACCCACATCCTATGAGTCCAGTAAACCCCAGACCTATAGAGCTGAACCCTTGTCCTATGAGCCCTAGGAACCCATAATCCCTAGGTATTAGCCTAGTACCAGTCAAGTTTCTCCTAGTCAACCTGAATCCCATAAGATCAGTACCCCTAGATATGAGCCTAGTATTAGTCCACTTCCCTTTAGTCAACCTAAACCCTTTAGGACTAGTGCCCCTAGCCCAGAACCAAATCCTAACCAGCCCAACCCGAGCCAACCTTGGCCTAGTACCACTATGGCCCGTAGAGAAGATAAAGGCATGTTTGTAGAGGTTCAAAGGAGTTCCAATCCCTCGAGAGTCTATTTTAGATGTCACAAACTAGGCCATTTTGTTAGCCATTATCCAGTCAGCGCCCTACACCTAGGTGAGCTAGATAAAGATGAGTCTGAACCCATTGTTAAGCCTTAAGAAGAGGTATATGAGGCTGATCCAAGTCTAGTAGAGGAGTATGAAGATGATGAGCCTATTAAAGATTTAGAGGAAGAAACTCCTGAGCCCATTGATGAATCTAAAGAAGACATTAATGAGTTGAGTCCAATAGAGGAACCTGAAGAAGAAAAACTAGAGAGTGAACCCATTAAGTACCAAATAGAAAAAGATCCTAAACCCACTATAGTATTTAAAGAGGAAGTGACTAAGTCAGGATCAAACATAATTGATGAAAGTGGGGGTTCATAAGAGTTATCCATAAAGGATGTCCAGGAGCAAGTCCCTAAAGAATAACCCTAGGAAGTAGACATTATTTTAGAAGACTTTCGAGAGAAGCTTCCCGAAGACCTTCCTGATGACATTCCACCATTAATGGACATACAACCTACTCTAGAACTAGTGCCTGTAGACCACCCTAGTGTCAAACATGTGGTTAGGACAAGCACCCCTTTAATTTTCCTTAGGCATAGAAGCATATTGAACCATGTCTGCCCTAAAGACTTCCATGCTACAATTCATGTCCTACAGTTCTAGAGAGGATATTTACTATCCCTAGAAAACTTACTGTACCCATACCATAGGACTTTCAGGTTTTATGATTTCCAGAAAATTTTAAGTTTATAGCTTAAAAGATGGATTGAGTTTTGGGTCTACATCTTTAACATAAGGGATGAAGTAAGTATAGAGGATAAACTGCTACCTTGTTTTAAGTCCGAAAGATCCTTAGACCTAATCCGACTATTCACACATGCACAAATCTCTGCACAACATCTGCATCAGGGCATTAGCATTCATTTGAACACTGGTAATAACATGGCTAATTCCTGAAATACAGCCAAAGGACTTAATGTAGAGAATTATGTAGAGATTATGATGGGGGACATGTATCGAATGATGCATTTGAAGAATTAGATGGACTAAATGAAAATGAAATAGATAAACATGTAGCTATTCTACGTAAAAGAAATAGAATTATATGAAAGGAACATAAGGAAAGGAACTAGACTAGAAAAGAATCTCTCAAAGTAATTAAGAAGGGATCTTCGTGGTTAGGAAACCACACAGGTTAGGGCTAGCCTACTTTTCAATTTCAGATCTGAAAGAATATTAAAGATGGCTATCCGGCTATTAATAATCTGAAATTCAGAAAAGGGACACTCAAGATGAAGTACTAAGAATAGCAAGGAGTTACTATAGATCTAAAGGCACCTTGTTTATGATTCCTTGGCACAGTAGACCTTCACCTTGAAAACTAGGAGACCCGGGGATCCTGCATAGATACATAGTAAAATTAAAAGATTTAGGTGGAAGAATGGAGAAATGGAAGAGGAAATTAGGAATGGAAGAAATGGTTTAGATTTGGTGAAGTTGGTTGCACTCATTCTTGCTTAATTGATGCCCAATGCAAGTAGATCTTGAACCCGACTCAATACAAAGCCAATTTAACTCTAATTGGACCCAAATTAAAATAAAACAGGACTCAATTATTCAAATAAAATAAATACAGGACTCATAGACTTATTACAGGACTTAAATTTCTAGTCTTCTATCCATAAAGAACTTGGCATTAGCTGAAGCCTCTTCCTGAGCCTGGTGCCCGCACCAGATTAGGTCTAGACCTGAGTGGTTTCCTCTTGGAGCCCCAAAGAAGATACTTGTATGCATGCACAGTTGGACCCTTTAAAGTGATAAAGAAGGTGGAACCCAATGCTATGTGCTTGATCTGCCCCTGGATTTAGGCATTAGCTCTACCTTCAATATCACGGACTTGATTAAGTATAGGGAACCGGTAGTTATTCCTAGTGAGATTTTTGGACCTTATCCATTTTTTGAGAGAGAAACCTTACCTGAGTGTCCACTAAATTTGCTTGAGAGAGGAATACGGATTGAGCATATCCTGGACGATCAAGCTATCATGACCCGGGGCTGCGGCTATCAACGCTACCTGGTCCGATGGTAAGGTCGACTACAATCCGGCGATTCATGGATTACTTAAGAGGACCCACAGTGCCTTTACCCAAACTTACTGCCAGCACCAAACTAACTCGACAGGGTCGAGTTTCTCCCACCTTGGGAGAATTGATGGGGATATCAGTTCAACCCTAGTTCATTATGGGTCCCTAAGTTTGAGTCCCTTAACCATGATTCAAATTTATCTTTGAGTCCAATAATATGACTATGTTAACCATTTTAGTCCTGTATTTGGGCCTTGAATTTTGTTTTTCAAGCCTTGTTACACTTGAGTCCTATATTTTGGCCCCTGAGTCTTGTTTTGGGACTTTCTGTATTTGAGTCCTGTATTTAGAGTATCCATACCATTAGGATTTTGGATAAGTCAAGTCAAATTCAGTTAAGACATTTATCATTTGGAGTCCTGTAAGTTTAATCAGCTCACATTGAGCCAGTTTTGAGTCCTATGAGTCCTGTAAGTTTTATATTGAGCCCAGTCCAGCAAGCGAAGATTCAAGACACTGATGGACCCCAGCTCGAATGATAACTTGCCAACTTCAAGGAGTCCTAGTCATATTTGGATATGCTATCTTGGATTGCATGAGAAGGACCTTGAAGATCTTCACATCATCAACCTGCTAAGAAGATGAAACCCAGGAGAAACCTTAGAACCAGCCCAGTACTGAAGTGGGCCGTCCAAAGCCCAAAGCCTTCTTGGATATTGCGCCCCACCCTTATGGTCACCTTCCTTGGTCGGCCACCCTTAGAATTACCACCCATTGGACTAAGTCAAAGAGAGAGAGAGACCAAGTCAAAGAGAAGGTATAATCCTAGTTAGGAGAGGAATTGAGAGCCTATTTGGGAGAGGGGATCTTCCATGTATTTGAGTGGGAAAACGATACTTAGGGTTTCACATGTATACCCTTACTTAGAGCCCAAGCTTGTATGCCTATATAAAGGCCCCCCCTCTCATGTATATTGGATGCTATTGAATATATGAAAATTTTCTTGAGTTTTTCTCAACTTTTTGTGTGAATTCTATGAATTTTTGTATGATTAAGGGTATCTATGTGATCCCTCAGGGTTTCTGTGTGATCCCTGCACCCTGTCTCCAAGCCACCAGCCTTTTTTCATCACTTGGTCGCCTTCCTCAAACCTCTTCCCCTTCTTCTTCTTTTAGCTGTCTAGCCTACCTTTTCTTGTTTCCTAACCCATGAAAGGTAATTTGTAGGTCCCTCGGAGTTCACGAATCCAAGAATTCCATATGACCAGTTTTTGGCTGACTGGATTAAAAGCCGTGAATCCACAAGGTCGATAGCTTTATTTTCCAGGCCGCATCCAAGAGCGTAGAGCAAACTCTTCATGGATCGAACTTCAAATCTCTGCCAGGTACACCCTTTAGACTCCTCTAATAGTGGTATTGCATAAAAGCTAGTCCTACCAGGGCTTCTTAGCCTTGGCGATCATTTTTCTTCACTTTTAGGGTTTATTTCTTTATGCATGTGCTTCAGATTTTCTATAGAATTCCTTGCTTAATATCTTGGCTTGAAATTTGGGATACAAACTCCTAACTTAATACCTAATCACAAAAAAATAATTAGCATGCATAAATAGTCCCTCATCAATACAATACACAAGATGGTGTTCCTTCTTTGTAAACCAAGAAGCCCCACGTGAAAACCCTCATGCACGCCCTCCTCTCCAAACTGTGAGCCACTCCAAGAAGTCTCACGCACTTCTCAAGAACTGAGGAAGCCCTCTCTCTAGAAATCATGAAGCCCCATATGATCTCTCAATTACCGAGAGACAACCAAAACCGTCACCCCCTCCCTTCATTATATAAGGAACTAGTGGTTTAGTTCTAGGCGATTAGGGATCTTCTTGGGCGGTTAGGACTTGGAAAGTCCACCAACAAACCGGTTAGAATCCTTAGTTAGTTAGGACTCCTAAGTGGTTACAACCAACCAGTTAGAATCCTTGAGTAGTTGGGCTAACCAACCAACTAATTAACTAACTAACCTAACCTCCTAACCAACTATCCCCTTTCATACCTAAGGGACAGTCGGCTATACCTCTGGACCTAAATCCCATAACCCAATTGGATTATCTAACAATCTCTCAAAAAACTCCCCCCAATAAGCCAATAAGAAAATACTCAATCCTGAGCCCATGTACACCCATGTCGTATATGTTCTCTCAACCCTGGGTCAAGCCCCCTGACCCAACATGATGGGGACATCGACCTGCACGAATCCCGGAGTAGCACGGAGTCCGGAGCATCAAATAAATTTAAATTTGAAGAATATTTATTTAGGATTTATCTTTTGTTTGAAATTTGAATTAAGATTTAGTTGGTTAGGATTGAGATATGGATAGGCTTATCTTATCCTATCTTGTATTTGAATTTGAATCATCTCTATCTTTTTATCATATATTCAAATTCAAATGAGGGTTGGACATGTTTATAAATACCACCCTCAGTTCTTTGTAAAAAAAAAAAAAATAGATCCCCCAACCAGTGTCTTCCCTTCCCTGTGATCCACTGCCCACTACCATCGTCGCCGCCCTACTGCCCCGCCGCCTCACCACAGTCCCCTCTCCTCTCTGGTGAACTGTCCGCGCCGCCTCACCAACGCCTCATCGCCGCCGCTGGATGCTGTGACTGCCACCACCGCTCCCCGGCTACCATCACCAGATCCACCATCGTGCCGTGCCATCCGTCCCTCCGATGTTGTCCATACGGACAATCCACGACCCAAAGTCGATCGGTGGCGACATCTTCCTGCTCACCACTGCAGGCCGACGATTCTCCCGTCGCCAAACTTTCCTCCTCCATCTCCCATCATCCGATAGCCGTCAACCGACCGTCCACCTCCGGTCTTTCCGACCCAGATCACATCCCCTGCTCCTCAAGCTCGCAAGCAGCCTTCCCAGATTTTTGCTGCCAGAAGCCGATGACCCAATCCACCTGTTTTCTTTCCCCCTCCGGCCCGCACGTCATCGGATCACCTTCCTCCGATCCGCCATCAACAGCACCCACCGAAGCCGAATCCTCCAGTCTCTTACCGTTCGGAAGCCCCCCTCCTGGTCTCCTGCTGCCCGTGAGCTTCATCTCGGTCCACCGTCACCCAACCACCCTCACCCGGTCATCTCCGAACCCGGCTCACCTCCCCTACTCCCGAGTTCTCCCCTACTTCATTCCGGATGGTTGCTCGGCTGCTGCTCCTCCTCCGAAGCCTACTCCTCCGATCTTCGATCATCCGTGAACCCTCACCCGGTCCTCCCAAGCACCAACGGCGCCTCCTCCAGTCTTCACGAAGCCAGATCCCCTCTCCTCCATCTTCCATCAACGGACCTCCCTCCTCCGGCCTCTCGTCGTCAGGTGTCCCTCCTCCAGTCCGTCGTGACGCTGTCAACAGCCCCAGCTTCCCTCCACGGAGTGCTTGCCCGAACCAGGCACATCTTCCCTTCCCCCTGCTCCTCGGGTCTTAGTGACCGTGCCGGACGTCCGCCCGGTCGATCTCCACCAGAGCCCAACCTCCCCATCGCCATCGTCTTCTCCGAGCCACCACTCCATCGAGAGCCACCCAGATCCCCTGTTCCACGAAGCCCCTGTTCACTCGTCCAAAGAAGCCCATCCGTAAGCCTCCTCCCGGCTTCTCCGTCACCGGATCTCCTTCTCGGTCGTTCCCCGTCGCCGAATCTCCTTCCTCCGGTCCGCCCGAAGCCGTCTACACCTCCGATCTCCTCCCCGATAAGCTTCAAAACTCCTGTTCCAAGAATCGTGCAAGTCAAATTGTTGAGCGGCTGTTGAAGAAGACCGGAATAGCTATTCTAGCTATTCTGGCTATTCCACATATATCCTGGATTTATTCCAGCTTGGAATAAATCCTGTTTACTTTAAATTGGGTCATGTGCATCCTAGAGCCATCCTAACTCGACGGAGCCGAGTTTCCCCCACCTCAGGGGAATGATGGAGACATCGCTAGCACGGATCCCGGAGCAAGCACGAATCCTGAAGCTGCACGAATCTCGGAGCATATCCAGAATAAAGTTGTTTGGGATTTTATCTTTTGTTTGAGAAAAAAAAAAGTTTTTGGAGAAAAGAATTTTAGTTTTTTAGAAGAGTGATTCTTCTTGCCTTCGCCTTCGGGCATGGGCGTGATGCCCTAAGTTATCCCCCTTCCCATTCTATCTTCTATATCCCCTCGTGGCCTTTGAGATCCATCCTAGCGCCTCCAAGTATCGAGCAGGGTGTAATTCCCTAGAGGTGAGAGGTCTCTTCGTTAGGGTGAGTTCCAAAGTCCATGAGATCCAGATCCCTATCCTACATCCCCACTATTCCTTCGCCACCCCTAGAGAAAAAAATATCAAAAAAAATAGTACTCTAATTTAGGTGACTTCTAGGCTCACCAACGATCCTAACCCTGTCCCCCATCACAACATGACTCTCAGGGATCTCTGGAACACCTCCAGAAATTGCTTGGCACACCTTCAAGCTCCTAGGGATCGCCTCGAACATCCCTACTACGGCCTCCCAAGTCTCTCTAAGACTTCAAAGCACCATGCAAAACCCTATAATCTCCATCTTAGTGCCCCCAAGCCTTGGCAAACCTAGCATTGTCCTCCTGCACAACCCCATTGTAACTCCGTGTCCTGATAGCCTCTTGTATGGATCTCCTTACCTTTGCCAACACTCTTTAGCTGCTGAGCTCCTTTGGAGGCCTTTGGGATAATCGCCTCCCTAATTGAAGATCCTTGCCTGTACCCTAGCACCACCATTATAGCCTTCCTTCTACTTGGCAGCTGCATCAGTCTTTTCCTTGGACTTCCCTGGAAAGACCACAGCAAACCTAAGCCAGCACTCGTTGTAATTGGAGCTCTACCTAACACCATCTTCTCAGAGCCATGCCAATCTCTGCACACTCTGCTCCACCTAGCTAAGTGCACCCCTGGCACTGGTGCTGGGATATGACTCCTTCCCGTGCACTCCTCCCCGCTCTGACCTCGTGTCGAATCCTGCTCCACCCGTGAAGCCACCTCTCCCCGATAACCACCTAAGACTGAAGTCCCCTTGAAGCCACAAAATAAAATCCCGAGGCCAACCACTCAACGCTGCCCTGCTGAGCCTACCACTACATCTCGTACCCAATCGCTGCCTCCTTGGACCCTTAGCATCCTACGAACCCCTCCGAGACCATTTCAGATACACTGCACCCCGCAGGCTCCTCCGAAACAAAGAGCTCATACGACTCTTCCTCTGACCCAGCGACTGAACCTAAGAAATCTGGATTTTTTCTTTCTCCATCACTGCACTCCACATGACCATCTGCACCCTTCCTACTATCTCTAGAGCTGACATTTACCCGTCAAAGCCACCTCACCTCCCTAGCTGGAACATCGACCTGTGCTCCATACCTCCTAAGACTCATGCTCCACCACACTCTTGGCCTCGAATTGATATCTTCCTACTCTATCCCCATGACTGCAAGACCAACCTATGCTTCCGCAGTGCACACAGATAGCTATGCAAACCTAACACCAATGTTAGACCTCTTTTGCAAAGACAACCAATCCTGATCCATCATCCCCTTGGGCTTTTCTTCCAAAGCCACATCTAAAAAATTTTGCACCAACAAATCCTCCACTCGAACCTTCCATGTAGAGAAGCTTTCCTTTCCATTAAATTTCTTAAACTCTACCTTGCTGTCACTATTCATGGTTGATCAGGCCACAAAGAACAACTCAAAAGGCTAGATTTTAGAAATACCTTGAAGGGATCCTGGGGTAGAAATTTGTAACACATATGGATGGGTGCAGCAAAAGATCAGCATCTTCTTCCTTCTTTGGGATGAACCAGGGAGCAGCACCTCCCTCTTCCTTGAATCCTCCTCTCCTAGTGCTCGAACAAGGCTCTAAGAGAACCTTAGCTTTGATACCAATTGTAAAGATTCCTAGGCACTGATACCACTTGTTGGAAGAATCTGGATTAGCGCCTATACGTAGCGGAAGCAACCTGTTCTTAGATTCAAGATTCACAAGGAGATAGAAGAGAGATATAAGAGAAAAAAAGATATTACTTTATTATTCCTTGGAGAAGAACCTTGATACAATACATAAGATGGCATTCCTTCTTTGTAAACCAAGAAGCCCCACGTGAAAACCCTCATGCACGCCCTCCTCTTCAAACTATAAGCCACTCCAAGAAGTCTCATGAACTTCTCAAGAATCAAGGAAACCCTCTCTTTGGAAACCGTGAAGCCCCACCCAATCTCTCAATTACTGAGAGACAACCAAAATCGTCGCTGCCTCCCTTCATTATATATGGAACGGGTGGTTTAGTTCTAGGCAATTAGGGATCTTCTTGGATGGTTAGGACTTGGAAGGTCCGATAATAAACTAGTTAGAATCCTTAGTTAGGCCTCCTAAGTGATTACAACCAACCAGTTAGAATCCTTGGGTAGTTGGTCTAACCAACGAACCAACTAACTAACCTAACCTCCTAACCAACTATACCCTTTCATACCTAAGGGGCAGTTGACTACACCTCTAGACCTAAACCCTATAATCTAATTGGGTTATGTTACAATCTTTCAAAAAACTCTTCCTAATAAGCCAATGAGAAAACACTCAAACCTGAGCCCATGTACACCCATGTCTCACATGTTCTCTCAACCCTGGATCAAGCTCTCTGACCCAACATGACTCTCAGGGACCTTTGAAATACCTCCAAAAACTACTTGGCACACCTCCAAGCTCCCAGGAATCGCCTCGAACATCCCTACTATGACCTCCCAAGTCTCTCCAAGGTTTGGGAGCACTATGCAAAACCCTACATGATGAGCTGGTCGTACACCTCTTTATCGACCAGCTTGACTGCAGATTATTGGTTGGGGGAGCGGTCTAGGTCACTCCAAACCCAGTCCGCCCCCTCCACTGAGGTGAACGAGAACCTGCTTTTCCACCCCTTGTGGTGCGGGCACCAGACTCAGAAGAAGACTTCAGGGCTCCATCTGGATCTCTGATTGACCTTGCCCGAAGAATTAAGGTTTTCTGGTTTGTAATAAGGGTTGACTTGATCAGCTCAATTTTAGCTTGAGTCTGTATGTCCCTGCAATTTAATTTTGTTGAGTCATGTTGACTCAGTAGTGGTCTAGGACTTCTCTAGGGTGTCACATTTTCTCCCAAGGCCAAGCAAGTGGGCGCCACACTCCCAGCCACACGCCTGAGTCTAGGGGGTGCCACATCTCCATCCAGTATGCTCTGGTCCCCACACCAAAAGATAGCAGGTCCCTTCTCTCATGCGCCACTTGAGGAGAAGACAATCTGGGATCCACAATTCAAGGGGGCGGCCAAAGTGTTTCCATAAGAGCCAAGCTATGAAAAGAAAGGAGCAAAGCTTGGGGAGGAAGACTAGGAGGCGCCCAAGTAATTCCAAATAAAACCAAGTATGAAAGGAAGGAAATTTCTCTTGAAGAGCAAGGTTAGGAGGCACCCAAATACTTCCAAATAAGACCAAGCATAGAAGGAAAAATATTTTTTCTTGAAGAGCAAGGCTAGGAGGTGCCACCCACTTTCCTTTTGAAGCCACCAATCAACATTTTTGGAACCTCTTGGCCGGCCATATGTGTGGGAATTGATCCTACAAACCTAATTTGAAGATCCACCCTATTAGTCCCACATGGGAAGATGTAAAACCCTGCTCTCTTCTAAAGTCCTATATATTAAACCCTTCTTGTAAATTTGAAAGTTAACTGATGAATGAATTCAAATTTTGTGTGAGCAACTTTATGTTTCTCTCTTCCGCACTTGCATCCAGGTGTTGAGCTCCATGAGGGAGTAAATCCGGGTTCCCCAGGAACCTTGAGGAGGTGTGAGATCTCCAACCCCAAAACCCTAGGTTAGCCACTTCACTTCCAAACCCTAGCCGCCCATCATCCTCTTCATTCCACCAAACCCTATCCTATCCCATCTCTCACGGCCCCTCTCTCCAAGTAGTGGCCGACCACCAGCATCTAGGTCCAGTTCGGCTACTTCGAATACGGAGCAAATCTTAGAGGAAGCCAGGTCAGCATCCAGGAGAATCAGGACTTCAACAACATCAACTTTCAAGTTCTTCTATCTGGTAAATCCTTTCTTGAGTATCTGGTTCCATAAATTGTTCTTCTTCTTTCCCAGATCTTGAGTTCAGGAGAAGCCAACTCTGCCAAAGGACCAGTATTGGAGGATCTATTGCGAAGATATCTGAATCCGGGGATCCAACCATCTGCTCAAGAGAGTCCTTCCACTAAACTCTGTGAAGATCATTGCCTGGTCTGTAACCCTTCTCTTCTCTTTACTTCTGTCCTGTTGAAAGTTCAGAGCGAAACCCTAGGTCTGGGAGTTTCTCAACCCCTAGCGATCCTTTACTTCTGAACTACTCTGATAACCTTGTTTCTTTAAATTGTGCTTTCAATTATTACATAGTTTCTTTCAATTTAGTTTAACTTTCCTTTGAGTCAAAGTCGACTTCTGAAAATATTTATATAAAAAAAAAAGAATTAGTCTTAATTTACTTCCACATCGCATCATCTCTTCTTTTGTTCTGCATCAATTTTGGTATCAGAGCCCTGTCTAGGATTTCTGACTTGCTTGCATGTTTTGAGTGTCTCTCTTTTTTACTTTGTCTGCTCGAAGTAGACTCCCCAGGATGTCTGGTCCTAGGAACGAAGTGAGGTGCAAGCCTCCTCTTCCCATTCCATGGGGTGTTCCTAGGGCGTGTAGGGGATCCGCTGGGTTACAACTTCGTAGCAGGAATTGTAAACGGGGGAAGCGTTCTATTTTCAGTCTGTAACAATCCTGTTGCAGGAATTGTTTCTCATTGCAGGTAACTCAAAATTATGTGATTTTTATTTTGCTAGAACCAGTATAATTGAAACTATTTTACTTAATTTTAATGTAATTTATTGATTTCTGTGAAATTTTTGAGAGTTAAATTATAGCAATTCTGTTTCTGTGTTTCTGCAATTCAATTTTTTTGAGTGATCATCTCCTAATTCATCTTAAGGGCATTTGAGCATCTAAGATAAGGGGAGGAGTTGATAACCTCTTCTTAGCCCAAAACCACCACCCACTCATTCGATCCTAAGCCTAATTTTAAAATTTATTAGGCTTAATTTGCCCTAGTGGGCTAGGGACATCAACAAGTCGGGTCAAGGCTAGTGTTGAGTCAGTTTGTCTAGTTACTCTGTGTGTGCTTTGTACTCAGTGTCTAGAACGGTGGTTCAGGGATTCTATCCCGAAGGGCTTGTGTGCTGGTCCGCCTACCTGGCCAATCACTGATTGGTGTCTAGGATTGGCATCTAGGGACCTAACACTCTCCTTACACCTGCCTGGCTGAGTCCCGAGTTACTACAGGCTAGCTTGCCACTCTGATTGGGCATCTAGTTTGGGCTCTAGGTCTAGTTAGCCCGTAGTCGTTTCAGTTGAGTCTCATTTTGTGTGTGTGCTTGCATCATCATGTCTACCCGGAATGGAGTACCCTACCAACCTGGTCAAACCCAACCTGATTTAGAGGCCATGGTTAGAGCTCTTACTGAAAGTATGAACAAATTAAGTCAGGATATGAATGAGAATTTTACCCAGCTTAGGGATCGAATCCAAGTACTTGAGGAACCTAGGCATCAGAATTAGACTCCTGACCCAGATTTTAATGTGCCTCAACCTTACCCACACCAGGAGCCTAGAAGACCTTTATACAGAGATCCTGAACCTAATCATAGGAGGCCTGACCCAGAGCCTGAAGACAGAGATGATAGGTTCATTCGGAACATCAAATTAGATGCACCCACTTTTGATGGTAGCTTAAACCCTAATATGTATTCTGATTGGGAGGGTTAGATGGACCAGTACTTTGAGTGGTATGCCATGTCTGAGGAAAGGAAGTTCAAGTTTGCCAAGATGAAGTTGGTACGTCAAGCTAGGTTATACTGGGGGAACATTGAGCTAACCACTAGAAGACGAAACGTTGAGCCCATAACCACTTGGCAGGGTATGAAAGAGAAGCTTAGAGATAAGTACCTACCCTTTTCATACCAGCAGAATCTGTTAGACCAATGGCAGACTTTGAAACAAGGGAACCGATCTGTATCAGACTACATAACCACCTTTGATGAATACCTGATGAGATGTGATGTGAGTGAAGCCCATGAGGTCACTTTGTCTAGGTTTAGGGCTGGACTTAGGGAAGACATTAAGAGGGAGTTGTTTCTGAGAGAGGTTACTGACCTAGACCAAGCCTATCAGATTGCACTAAACACTGAGAAGTTTCCAAGAGGACCCATGCCTTCTAGGGTTAGTGCCCCAATCCCAAGAAATGGACCTAGCCAAGTTACCCCTAGCAAGCCTAATCAGGGTATTCCCACCCCTAGGTCCATGGACAAAGGTAAGGCACCTGACACCCAGAGAACCCCTAGTTCTAGTATCATCTGTTTTAAGTGCCAGAAGCCCGGTCATATCTCCAACCAGTGCACAGCCATAGCTTGTTTTAAGTGCCATAAGGTAGGTCATGTTTCTAGCCAGTGCCCTCGTAGATCCCTTTACATAGAAGAAGGAGAAGAAGAGAATTCCGGGCCCAATGAAGAGTTTGAAGAAGAAGTTTATGAGGCCAGAATGAATTTGGTCAATGAGTATGAAGGAGAGGAGGAATCCACAGAGTCTGACCAATTAGGGATTGTGAGATGCATCCTGTCCCAGAATAGAGTTCAAGAAGATTGACGTAGGACTAACATCCTATAGACTTTTCTTAAACTAGGGGATAAGGTATGTAAAATCATCATAGATAGTGGGAGCTGTGTGAATGCCATTTCTGCTAGCACTGTCAAAATGTTAGGCTTAACCCCAGTCCCCCACCCCAGCCCTTATAAGGTTTCTTGGGTAGACTCTACCTCTATACCTATCCAGTCTAGATGTCAGGTCCAAATCCAAATGCAATCCTATCAAGAGAAGATTTGGTGTGACGTCTTGCCCATGGGGGTGAGCAGTATAATTCTTGGAAGACCTTGGTTATATAATCATGATGCCACCCTCTTAGGAAAATCCAACACCTGTGTCTTTAGTTTTAATGGGAAGAAAATCACAATCCATTCAATCCCTCCTAAGGACAAGGTAGCTAAGGGACCCAATAAGGTTAGAGAGATGAAGACTGGAGTGAACCTAATTAGTGCTAAGGATCTAGAACAAGAAATTCATAGTGGTTCACCTATTTGGATGTTGACTGCTAAGGAACATAGGACTCCTACACCCTCAGAGCCTCCTCAAGAAGTTAAACCTTTGTTAGAAAAATTTAAGGATGTTTTTCCCGAGGATCTGCAGGACCACCTTCCACCTCTTAGGGATATCCAGCATTCCATAGATTTAGTCCCAGGAGCTACTTTACCCAACTTGCCCCATTATAGGATGAATCCATCTGAGCATAAGGAACTGCAAAAGCAGGTTGGAGAATTGTTGAGGAAGGGGTTCATTAGAGAGAGTCTTAGCCCTTGTGCAGTCCCTGCACTTCTGACCCCAAAGAAAGATGGCACGTGGAGAATGTGTGTTGATAGTCGTGCCATCAACAAAATCACAATCAAGTATAGGTTTCCCATCCCTAGACTAGATGACATGCTAGATATGATGGCCGGTGCAATGGTTTTTTCTAAAATTGATCTCAAGAGCGGCTATCATCAGGTTAGGATTAAACCAGGGGATGAGTGGAAAATCGCTTTCAAAACTAAGGATGGTCTTTATGAATGGGTTGTTATGCCATTTGGGTTGTCCAATGCCCCTAGTACTTTCATGAGGATTATGACCCAGATACTTAGAGCTTTCATAAGGAAGTTTGTAGTGGTCTATTTTGATGACATCCTGATCTATAGTAAGACCCCTGCAGATCACCTAGGCCACCTTAGACAAGTCTCCCAAGTTTTGAGGAATGATAGTCTCTACGAAAATCTCAAAAAGTGTGAATTCATGACCAGTAGAATTATCTTCCTTGGTTTTGTAGTAACCCATGACGGCATGGCTGCCGATCCAGAAAAGATTAGGTCCATAGTAGAATGGCCAGAGCCGACCAGTATGCATGAAGTCAGAAGTTTCCACGGCTTGGCTACCTTCTATAGGCGATTCATCAAGGGGTTTAGTACTGTAGTTGCTCCTATCATAGACTGTATTAGGAAGGGAGAATTCCAGTGGACTAAAGCAGCCCATAAAGCCTTCCTAGATCTTAAGGATAGGATGACCCAGGCACCCATTTTGAGGTTACCCGACTTTTCAAAGGTATTTGAGGTTGCCTGTGATGCTTCAGGAGTAGGAATAGGTGGAGTCCTAAGCCAAGAGAACCATCCCGTAGCATTCTTTAGTGAAAAACTTAATGATGCTAAGCTTAGGTATTCTACCTATGATAAGGAATTTTATGCGGTAGTGCAAGCTTTGCGTTATTGGAGACATTATTTGCTACCGCAAGAATTTGTGCTATTTTCGGACCATGAGGCTCTTAGATTCTTGAATTCCTAGAAGAAGCTTAATCCTAGGCATGCTAAGTGGGTAGAGTATATCCAGTCCTATACTTTTGTTTTAAAATATAAGCCTGGGTCTGAAAATGAGGTAGCTGATGCCCATAGTCGTCGATCTTTGTTATTGAATTCTGTTAGGGCTGAAGTCATAGGGTTTGAGTAGATCAAAGAGGAATATGAGTCGTGTCCGGATTTTAAGACTGTGTACCAGGATCTAACTCAAGGACCATCTAGTGATCATAAGGATTATACCCTTTTAGATGGCTTTCTGTTCTTTAAGAATAGGCTTTGCATCCCTAGAACTTCTCTTAGGAAATTTTTGATTTGGGAAATTCATGCTGGAGGTTTAGCTGGCCATTTCGGAAAAGACAAGACCACCCTGGCTATTGAAGACCACTTTTTCTGGCCTAGCTTAAAAAGAGATGTAGCACACATTGTGGCTAGGTGTCGGACCTGCGCTGTTGCCAAACAGCGAAAACAGAACACTGGCCTTTATACCCCACTCCCTGTCCCAGATCGTCCTTGGCAAGATGTGAGCATGGACTTTGTGTTAGGTTTGCCTAAGACCCAGAGGAGGCATGACTCTATCTGTGTTGTAGTCGACCGATTTTCCAAGATGGCCCATTTCTTGCCTTGTCCCAAACATTTGACGCGTCTAAGGTAGCCACCCTATTCTTTAATGAGATAGTTCGACTCTATGGCCTACCTAAGACGATTGTTTCAGATAGGGATGTCCGGTTCACCAGCTATTTCTGGAAAACCCTTTGGCATAAGTTAGGGACAAAACTTAAGTTTTCAACTGCCTATCATCCCCAGACTGATGGCCAAAACGAAGTAGTGAACCGTAGTTTAGGCAATCTGTTAAGATGTCTTGTTGGTGAAAACATTAGGAATTGGGATTTGTACTTACCTAGAGCTGAATTTGCATACAATGACTCGGTCAAAAGGTCTACAGGTAAGAGTCCATTTGAAATTGTGCATGGTTACAAACCTCACACACCTCTTGACCTAGCTCCTTTACCAGTCCACACACGAGTCTTCGAGTCTACCGAAGTTTTTGCACAGCATATAAAAGACTTGCATAAAGAAATTCATGCCAAAATAAATTTAAGTAATGAAACTTATAAGAAGTTGGCTGATTCTCAAAGGCGAGTCAAAACTTTTGATGAGGGAGACTATGTAATGATTAGGTTAAGGCCTGAACGGTTTCCTCCTGGAACCGTTAGAAAGTTACATGCTAGAGGAGCTGGACCATTTAGAGTGGTGAAGAGAGTAGGATCCAATGCCTATGTGCTCGAGTTGCCTTCAGAACTAGGCATTAGCTCCACTTTCAACATTACAGACCTAGTAGAGTATAGAGAGCCAGCTGTGATTCCCAGTGAGCCTTTTGAGCCTAATCCTACTCTTGAGAGTGAACCCAACCCTGTGTGTCCACCAACAAACTGGCCTGTGAGGAAAGAGCAGATTGAAAAGATCCTGGATGATCAGGTTATCTCTACTCGTAATCGAGGATACCAAAGATACCTAGTCCGCTGGCAAGGAAGGCCAGATTCTGATGACTCTTGGATCTCCCGAGAAGAATTACAAGAATTGGACCCAGACCTCTTGGAGAGATACCAGAGCCAACTTGATCCATACTCGACAGGGTCGAGTTCCTCCCACCCTGGGAGAATTGGTGCGGGCACCAGACTCAGAAGAAGACTTCAGGGCTCCATCTAGATCTCTGATTGACCTTGCCCGAAGAATTAGGATTTTCTGGTTTGTAATAAGGGTTGACTTGATCAGCTCAATTTTAGCTTGAGTCTGTATATCCCTGCAATTTAATTTTGTTGAGTCATGTTGACTCAGTAGTGGTTTAGGACTTCTCCAGGGTGTCACATTTTCTCCCAAGGCCAAATAAGTGGGTGCCACACTCCCAGCCACACGCCTGAGTCCAGGGGGTGCCACATCTCCATCCAGTATGCTCTGGTCCCCACAACACAAGATAGCAGGTCCCTTCTCTCATGCGCCACTTGAGGAGAAGACAATCTGGGATCCACAATTCAAGGGGGCGGCCAAAGTGTTTCCATAAGAGCCAAGCTATGAAAAGAAAGGAGCAAAGCTTGGGGAGGAAGACTAGGAGGCGCCCAAGTAATTCCAAATAAAACCAGGTATGAAAGGAAGGAAATTTCTCTTGAAGAGCAAGGTTAGGAGGCTCCCAAATACTTCCAAATAAGACCGAGCATGGAAGGAAAAATATTTTTTCTTGAAGAACAAGGCTAGGAGGTGCCACCCACTTTCCTTTTGAAGCCACCAATCAACATTTTTGGAACCTCTTGGCCGGCCATATGTGTGGGAATTGATCCTACAAACCTAATTTGAAGATCCACCTTATTAGTCCCACATGGGAAGATGTAAAACCCTGCTCTCTTGTAAAGTCCTATAAATTAAACCCTTCTTGTAAATTTGAAAGTTAACTGATGAATGAATTCAAATTTTGTGTGAGCAACTTTATGTTTCTCTCTTCCGCACTTGCATCCAGGTGTTGAGCTCCATGAGGGAGTAAATCCGTGTTCCCCAGGAACCTTGAGGAGGTGTGAGATCTCCAACCCCAAAACCCTAGGTTAGCCACTTCACTTCCAAACCCTAGCCGCCCATCATCCTCTTCATTCCACCAAACCCTAGCCTATCCCATCTCTCACGGCCCCTCTCTCCAAGTAGTGGCCGACCACCAACATCCAGGTCCAGTTCGGCTGCTTCGAATACGGAGCAAATCTCAGAGGAAGCCAGATCAGCATCTAGGAGAATCAGGACTTCAACAAAATCAACTTTCAAGTTCTTCTATCTGGTAAATCCTTTCTTGAGTATCTGGTTCCATAAACTGTTCTTCTTCTTTCCCAGATCTTGAGTTCAGGAGAAGCCAACTTTACCAAAGGACCAGTATTGGAGGATCTATTACGAAGATATCTGAATCCGGGGATCCAACCATCTGCTCAAGAGAGTCCTTCAACTAAACTCTGTGAAGATCATTGCCTGGTCTGTAACCTTCTCTTCTCTTTACTTCTGTCCTGTTGAAAGTTCTGAGCGAAACCCTAGGCCTGGGAGTTTCTCAACCCCCAGCGATCCTTTACTTCTAAACTACTCTGATAACCTGGTTTCTTTAAATTGTGCTTTCAATTATTACATAGTTTCTTTCAATTTAGTTTAACTTTCCTTTGAGTCAAAGCCGACTTCTGAAAATATATATATAAAAAAAGAATTAGTCTTAATTTACTTCCGCATCGCATCATCTCTTCTTTCGTTCTTCATCACCTTGATGGAAGAGGGCAAGTCAAGCTTGATGGCCCCCGGGCAAGGGGCCACGAACCACCACCCATTGTCAACTAGGTGGTGGTTCAGGATGAACAAGGCCTTGAAGATGGAGAAACAAGCTATAATCCCATGGAAGTAACAAAGGATAACGAAACAAAAGATGGTCCTGACGGCATTGGGGGTAAGTTAGGCTGAGACCAGATGGTAGTTATTGAGGAAGGAAAGAAAGAAAGTGTGGAGGAGAAGATGGAGGCACCAAGATCAGATAAAGAGGCCCAACAAACCCTAGCTTTCTTCTAACCTAGCCGCCCCCTTTCTTTCTACTTCCAAGCAAACCCTAGCCGACCTCCAGTACTTCTCCAACCCAGGCCGCCACCTCCCTACCTTCTCTAAACCCTAGGCACCCTCCATCTCCATCCATCTTAGGCCGCCCCTCATATATCTTCATATAGGCTGCCCACCATCAATCAAGCCCTAGGCCGCCCATAGTCCTCCAAGCCAAGGTCGCCGCCCTTCATCTCCAACTCAGGCTGTCCCCTGCTTCTCCTCCAGGCCGCCATCCTCCAGCACCCAAGCACCCTCTTCACCAGCTAGGCCACCAACCACAAATCCAGGCACCCTCCAAGTTTCAGGTTGCCAACCCCTGCAACACCCTCTTCCATCCTTCCTCCAATCCAACTGCCTGTTTCACATTTTTTCCATCTTCTTCATCTATAGTCTTTAACATTTGCAGGATCCTGGTGCGGGCACCAGACTCAGAAGAAGACTTCAGGGCTCCATCTGGATCTCTGATTGACCTTGCCCGAAGAATTAGGGTTTTCTGGTTTTGTAATAAGGGTTGACTTGGTCAACTCAATTTTAGTCTTGAGTCTGTAATTTAAATTTTGTTGAGTCATGTTGACTCAGTACAAGTCCTAGTAGTGGCCTAGGTCTTCTCCAGGTTGGTGCCACCTTTTTCATGCCAGAGTCCAGGGGGCGCCACATCTCCATCCCAGTGTCTTGGTCCCCACACCCAAGGGAGCAAGAATTTTTCTTGAAGCCAAAATCTAGGAGGCGCCCCATATATACCTTAAAAGGCCAAGCTAAAGGAGGAAAGAGGCATTTCTTGGGGAGCACTTCAAGGGGGCGCCCAATCCATGCCTAAAAAGACCAAAGCAAAGTTGGGAAGAGCCATGACTTGGGGAGAAAGAAAAGGAGGTGTCCAAAAGAGTTGAGCCATGTAAGGAAGAAGCCAAAACTTGGGGAGCAAAACTAGGAGGCACCCAAATACTTCCAAATAAAACCAAGCATGGAAGGAAAAAAAATTTTCTTGAAGAGCAAGGCTAGGAGGCGCCACCTACTTACCATTTGGAGCTGCCAATCAACACTTATGGAAGCTCTTGGCCGGCCATATGAGAAGGATTTGATTCTACAAGCCTAATTTGAAGATCCATCCTATTAGTCCCACATGGGAAGATGTAAAACCCTGACCTCTTGTAAAGTCCTATAAATTAAACCCTTCTTGTAAATTTGAAAGGAATCTGATGAATGAATCCAATTTATGTGTGAGCAAACTTTGTGTTTCTCTTTTCCACACTTGCATCTAGGTGTTGAGCTCCGTGAGGGAGTAAATCCGGGTTTCCCAGGAACCTTGAGGAGGTGTGAGATCTCCAACCCCAAAACCCTAGGTTAGCCACTTCACTTCCAAACCCTAGCCGCCCATCATCCTCTTCTTTCCACCAAACCCTAACCTACCCCATCTCACGGCCACTCTCTCCAAGTCAAGGCTGACCACCAGCATCCAGGTCCAGTCTGGATACTTTAGATCCAGAGCAATTCCCAGAGAAAGTCAGATCAGCCTCCAGGAGAATCCGGATTTTAGCAACTTCAGCCTTCAAGTTCTTCAATCTAGTAAATCCTTCCTTGAGTATCTGATTCCATCACTTGTTCCTCTTCTTTCCCAGATCTTGAGTCCAGGAGAAGCCGACTCAGCCACAGGACCAGTATTGGAGGATCCATTACGAAGATATCCGAATTCGAGGATCCAACAATCTGCTCGAGAGAGTTCTTCCACCAAACTTTGTGAAGATCACTGTCTGGTTGGTAACCCATCTCTTCTCTTTATTTCTGTCGTGTTAAAAGTTCAGAGCGAAACCCTAGGTCTGGGAGTTTCTCAAATCCCAGCGATCCGTTACTTCTGAACCACTCTGATAACCTAGTTTCTTTTAAATTGTGCTTTCAATTATTACCTAGTTTCTTTCAATTTAGTTTAGCTTTCCTTTGAGTCAAAGCCAATTTCTGAAAATATATAAAAAAAAAAAGAATTAATCTTACTTTATTTTCGCATCGCATCATCTCTTCTTTCGTTCTGCATCATTTTTGGTATCAGAGCTTTCGTTCTGCATCAATTTTGGTATCAGAGCTTTCGTTCTGCATCATTTTGGTATCAGAGCCCTGTCTAGGGTTTCTGTTTTGCTTGCTTGTTTTAAGTCTCTCTCCTTTTACTTTGTCTGCTCGAAGTAGACTCCCCAGGACGTCCGGTCCTAGGAACGAAGCGAGGTGCAAACCTCTTCTTCCCATTCCATGGGGTGTTCCTAGGGCATTTAGGGGATCCGTTGGGTTACAACTTCGTAGCAGGAATTGTAAACGGGGGAAGCACCATGTTTTCAGTCTGTAACTATCCTGTTGCAGGAATTGTTTCTCATTGTAGGTAACTCTGAATTATATGATTTTTGTTTTGCTAGAACAAGTATAATTGAAACTATTTTACATAAGTTTTCTCTGATTTATTGGTTTCTATGAAATTTCTGAGAATTAAATTACTGCAACTCTATTTTTATATTTCTGCAATTCAATTTTTTTGAGTGATCATCTCCTAATTCATCCTAAGGGCATTTGAGCATCTAAGATAAGGGGAGGAGTTGATAACCTCTCCTTAGCCCAAAACCACCACCCACTCATTCGATCCTAAGCCTAATTTTAAAATTTATTAGACTTAATTTGCCCTAGTGGGCTAGGGACATCAACAAGTCGGGTCAAGGCTAGTGTTTAGTCAGTTTGTCTGGTTACTCTGTGTGTGCTTTGTACTCAGTGTCTAGAACGGTGGTTCAGGGATTCTATCCCGAAGGGCTTGTGTGCTGGTCCGCCTACCTGGCCAATCTCTGATTGGTGTCTAAGATTGGCAATTAGGGACCTAACACTCCCCTTACACCTGCCTGGCTGAGTCCCGAGTTACTACAGGCTAGCTTGCCGCTCTGATTGGGCATCTAGTTTGGGCTCTAGGTCTAGTTAGCCCGTAGTCGCTTTAGTCTAGTCACATTCTGTGTGCTTGCTTGCATCATCATGTCTACCCGGAATGAAGTAGCCTACCAAACTAGTCAAACCCAACCAGATTTAGAGGCCATGGTTAGAAATCTTACCGAAAGTATGACCAAATTGAGTCAGGACATGAATGAGGGTTTTTCCCAATTTAGGGATCGAGTCCAAGTACTTGAGAAATGTAGACATCAAAATTGGATCCCTGATCCAAAATTTAATAGGCCCCAACCTCACCCATGCCAGGAGCCTAGGAGGACCTTATACCGTGATCCCGAGCATAACCTTAGGAAGCCTAACCATGATATCTATAGTGTGGATCATGTCTATGAGAGGTCCTTACAATATTCTAGACCAATCACTCAACAACCCCAGTCTTCTAGATCAAACCATTTAGATCCACACCCATGCCCAAGTAAGGTCTCTACTAGCTTGAAACCCAGTGTGACCCAGGTTCCTATATCTCAAGAATGTTTGTTTTGTGGAGAAAGAGGCCATAAATCTAGTCAGTGCCCATGCATAGGACTGGCTTGTGCACAGCTAAGTGGTAAGAATCCTAAGGATGACATTAATGAGGGAGAACCCAAGCCTACCAATGAGGAAGAAAGGTTAGGTATGACAAGCATAGAATCAGTTGACCCGATCACCACTGACCCGAAACCCATTGAAGATGGCATCGAGGAAGTATATGATGCTGGCTTGAGTCTAGTTGATGAATATGAGGGGGAAGAACTTGAAGAATGTGACATTGATACTATTGGTTCCTTACCTGAGGAGACCTTGGAGAGCAACCAAGTGGTAGGACCTAGTTCAGAAATTCAAGAGATTTGTGAGAACCAGGTTCCTTTAGTCAAATACCCCCAGGAAGAACTCATAGTGTTAGCTCGAGCTATCAGTTCGTATCCTCTAATGACAGTCATTCTCCAAGTACCAATTGAAGATCTTTGCACTAAACTGTTTAAGTTTGCCCACCCTATGGTAGATCCTCTCCTTAGGATGACTGAATCAAGCCTCTTACAATTGGACCTTGTCCCATGCTCAGCCACTAAGGTCTCTCCCGTAATCTCAGTTGGACATCCTTTTCTTGAGCGGATTGATTCACCCAGTCCTGTAGAAGTCCTCCTTATGGCCTCAGACCCCTTCCTTCGCATGACTGAGCTACCCTTCTATAGAGTATACCTTTCCTCACCCATAGGTCAAATTTCAAGTCTTGAGGTCATCATCCATAGACCCTTCCATGAATCATTCTCTAATCCATCTCTTGAGAAAGTGGATCATTATTTGCTTAGAGAACAAACCTTAACTGTTGCAATCACATGTCCTAGGCTACTCCCCGAACCATCTCTTGATCCATTCCTAGGAGTAGCAAACTTTCCCTTTCGTAAGGATGACCAGTTGACACTCATAGATCACCATTCAAACCTTCAGGTCACCACTTTTAGTCAGCAGGTAATTCGAGACTCCGCCTCATATCTCCTCCCTTTCTCTAGGACTTCCAATGCTTATTACACCATCCAAGTATACTTTGTCGAAGTCTTTAGAGTGAACCACGTGCCAGAACCTATTAGGTTTGCCACCTACTTCTGGAAGACCTTATGGCACCTACTAGGCACCCATGATAAGTTTTCATGCTCTGCATGCCATCCTCCGACCCAAGGTCAAACCTAGAGAGCCGTAGTTTGTTAGGTTTAGACCTAGGGATCCTTTGGAATAAAGTCCATTCTTTAGGAATGCGTCGTCAGTCTAGTTTAGTTTTTCTTGACCCTTTACTAGGCTTTGGCTCAAATTTTGGTTTGATTGAGAGCACCAGGAATTGGGATTTGTATTTTGTCTATGGCTGAAATTGCATTCAATGACTCGGTCAATAGGTCTACAGGTAAGAGTCCATTTGAAATTGTGCATACAAACCTCACACACCTCTTGACCTAGCTCCTTTACCAGTCCACACACGAGTCTCAAAGTCTGCTGAATTTTTGCACAGCATATAAAAGAATTGCATAAAGAAATTCAAGCCAAAATAAATTTAAGTAACGAAACTTATAAGAAGTTGGCTGATTCTTAAAGGCGAGTCAAAACTTTTGTTGAGGGAGACTATGTAATGATTAGGTTAAGGCCTGAACGGTTTCCTCCTGGAACCGTTAGAAAGTTACATGCTAGAGGAGCTGGACCATTTAGAGTGGTGAAGAGAGTAGGATCCAATGCCTATGTGCTCGAGTTGCCTTCAGAACTAGGCATTAGCTCCACTTTCAACATTACAGACCTAGTAGAGTATAGAGAGCCAGCTATGATTCCCAGTGAGCCTTTTTGAGCCTAATCCTGCTCTTGAGAGTGAACCCAACCCTGTGTGTCCACCAACAAACTGGCCTGTGAGGAAAGAGCAGATTGAAAAGATCCTGGATGATTAGGTTATCTCTACTCGTAATCGAGGATACCAAAGATACCTGGTCCACTGGCAAGGAAGGCCAGATTCTGATAACTCTTGGATCTCCCGAGAAGAATTACAAGAATTGGACCCAGACCTCTTGGAGAGATACCAGAGCCAGCTTGATCCATACTCGACAGGGTCGAGTTCCTCCCACCCCGGGAGAATTGGTGCGGGCACCAGACTCAGAAGAAGACTTCAGGGCTTCATCTAGATCTCTGATTGACCTTGCCCGAAGAATTAGGGTTTTCTGGTTTTGTAATAAGGGTTGACTTGGTCAACTCAATTTTAGTCTTGAGTCTGTAATTTAAATTTTGTTGAGTCATGTTGACTCAGTACAAGTCCTAGTAGTGGCCTAGGTCTTCTCCAGGTTGGTGCCACCTTTTTCATGCCAGAGTCCAGGGGGCGCCACATCTCCATCCCAGTGTCTTGGTCCCCACACCCAACGGAGCAAGAATTTTTCTTGAAGCCAAAATCAAGGAGGCGCCCCATATATACCTTAAAAGGCCAAGCTAAAGGAGGAAAGAGGCATTTCTTGGGGAGCACTTCAAGGGGGCGCCCAATCCATGCCTAAAAAGACCAAAGCAAAGTTGGGAAGAACCATGACTTGGGGAGAAAGAAAAGGAGGTGTCCAAAAGAGTTGAGCCATGTAAGGAAGAAGCCAAAACTTGGGGAGCAAAACTAGGAGGCACCCAAATACTTCCAAATAAAACCAAGCATGGAACGAAAAAAAATTTTCTTGAAGAGCAAGGCTAGGAGGCACCACCTACTTACCATTTGGAGCCGCCAATCAACACTTATGGAAGCTCTTGGCCGGCCATATGAGAAGGATTTGATTCTACAAGCCTAATTTGAAGATCCATCCTATTAGTCCCACATGGGAAGATGTAAAACCCTGACCTCTTGTAAAGTCCTATAAATTAAACCCTTCTTGTAAATTTGAAAGGAATCTGATGAATGAATCCAATTTATGTGTGAGCAAACTTTGTGTTTCTCTCTTCCGCACTTGCATCCAGGTGTTGAGCTCCATGAGGGAGTAAATCCGGGTTCCCCAGGAACCTTGAGGAGGTGTGAGATCTCCAACCCCAAAACCCTAGGTTAGCCACTTCACTTCCAAACCCTAGCCGCCCATCATCCTCTTCTTTCCACCAAACCCTATCCTACCCCATCTCACGGCCACTCTCTCAAAGTCAAGGCCGACCACCAGCATCCAGGTCCAGTCTGGATACTTCAGATCCAGAGCAATTCCCAGAGAAAGTCAGATCAGCCTCGAGGAGAATCCGGATTTCAGCAACTTCAGCCTTCAAGTTCTTCAATCTGGTAAATCCTTCCTTGAGTATCTGATTCCATCACTTGTTCCTCTTCTTTCCCAGATATTGAGTCCAGGAGAAGCCGACTCAGCCACAGGACCAGCATTGGAGGATCCATTGCGAAGATATCCGAATCCGAGGATCCAACAATCTGCTCGAGAGAGTTCTTCCACCAAACTTTGTGAAGATCACTGTCTGGTTGGTAACCCATCTCTTCTCTTTATTTCTGTCGTGTTGAAAGTTCAGAGCGAAACCCTAGGTCTGGGAGTTTCTCAACCCCCAGCGATCCGTTACTTCTGAACCACTCTGATAACCTAGTTTCTTTTAAATTGTGCTTTCAATTATTACCTAGTTTCTTTCAATTTAGTTTAGCTTTCCTTTGAGTCAAAGCCAATTTCTGAAAATATATATAAAAAAAAAGAATTAATCTTACTTTATTTTCGCATCGCATCATCTCTTCTTTCGTTCTACATCATTTTTGGTATCAGAGCTTTCGTTCTGCATCAATTTTGGTATCAAAGCTTTCGTTCTGCATCAGATCCCTCTGGTGAAATAATTATTGAAAGATGATCTTCCTTGCCCTGAGACCAGCTGATAAAAAACTAGTGGATCCATGGGAGAAAGGCTTCATCATCCAGGCACCGATCCAGAGTGCTGAGAGACCCCGTCTACGACAAGGAAGACATCGTTGCCAGGTATTTGAATCATATCCTCTCTTTAGATCTATTTTATTGAAGTTGAACAAGCCCTAATTAGTGGTTTCTTAACCCTAGGGTCACGTTCTATATCCTTTTGATAGTTCTTAATCTACGGGTAGTAGTTTCTAGTCTTTACATCATCTCCTAGTTGTTCTTCATCTCCTTTTCAGGAACAATAACCACATAAAAAATCTGAATTTAATTGCTCTCTTTAATCTACTATTTTTTTATGTTCATCCCTTGTATACTCATCCCGCATCACCAATAGTTTGGGTAGACTACACCGACGAGGACACCAAGAAATTCCTGCACACTAATAGATATAGTGAGAGGTCACTTCATTGGATGGGATACAAAAAGGTAGATAGCCATTGGGTGAAATGTGTGTCAAGATAGAGACCTGCCACTACTAATACTTCTGAGGAGGATGATGTTGATTTTGATAATGAGGAGGATGATGTACTTGATATTGATGAACCTTCAATTAGAGAGACTTTAGGATATCCAGCCAGTCTGAGGACTCCACCTGCTATACCAACATCTATCAAACCATAGGTACCACCCTCAACTACTACTAGGATTATACTGGAGTAGTTCACTTAGCTATTTGAGGCTCTGATAGGGAAGTTAGCTCCATGATTAGAGATTTGAGACAAGAGTTCACTTAGAGTCATCAGAGAGTCTCTAGAAGATATGAGGATGATGTGGGACAAGGCTAGGAGGATCGTTGGAGAGATAAGAAGTCTCCTTGGATTAGGGTCAAGAAGGGGATAACTAAGGTCTTAAACCCCATGATGTTCTGAAGAACAAAGGAAAAGGGCCTCACACCCCATGATGTTATGAAGAACAAAGGAAAAGGGCCTCACACCCTATGATGTTTTAAAGAACAAAGGAAAACTAGGGCCTCACGCCCCTCGACACTCGAAAGTGAAGGAATAGGGTCTCACACCCCTCGACACTCGAAAGTGAAGGAATAGGGTCTCACACCCCTCGATGCCCAAAGGCGAAGGAATAATGGGCCTCACACCCTCCCCATGTGGGGCAAACAAAAAGAATCACTCTTTTCTAAATACTCATCTTTATTCACTAATTTTTTTACAAATGACTGAGGGTGGTATTTATAGACTTTCCAACCCTCTTACAAGATAAAGATGAAACCTATCCCAATCCTAACATACTTCACACTAATAATCTAATCTAAAACAAACTTGAAATTAAAATAATTTCAAACTAATCATTACATCCAGATTAAAAAATTAAAATAAATAAAATATAATCCAAATTCATCAAGATCCATGCCAAAAAAATTCATATCAGGATCCGTGTTGAGCTACTCTGAAATCTATGTAGGCTCGATAACTTTGCAAAAAATTTCTTCTCTAAGAAGCATGCAACTTTGAGATCCGTGCAAAGCTGCTCTTCTCTGAGATCTGTGCAGGTTCTCTTGTGACCATGGAATAGAGGGAGGCGGCGGAAGGGGAAGAGGGGCTGGGGCTACTGGCAAGGAGGTCGGTGTATTCTTGGAATGGAGATTTGCTGAGCAGCGACGATCCCAGCGCCACGGGGTGCAGGAACCATACAGACAGTGACGGAGCTGCACTTGCCCATGACCATGCAAGGCATGGTGTGGGGCTTGTAGCAGGCGGCGATGACGAAGATGGTGGCCGCAAGGATGCCGACATGAAGATCTCCCTGTTCTTGGCCTGAATAGCCAGGATCTGGTGGCTGTGGAGATGGCAGCGGAGGTCATCATGGCGAGAACTAGACGGTGGCATAGTAGATTAAAAGACCGACATATGGAAGGGTGGCGATCCGATGGAGGCGCCGACGGATCTGGACGAGCGGGGCTTTGATAAGGGATCTCTAGTTGTTGATGGAGCGAGTGTTGGCCGTGATGGTTGAAAGAAAGTATTTTTGGCAACGGATGGAGGAAGAATATGACAGGAATAATAGAGGGATAAGTCGGGGATAAGCATGGAATAAAATGGGAATAGCAGGGATAGGTGGAATAGCCAGAATAAAAAAGATAAAAAATAAAATAAAAAAATCTAAAAAAAAAGAAAAATCTGGATGGGTTTTGATGTCCCCATCATTCTCCTGGGATGGGGAAAACTCGACTCCATCGAGTCAGGCTCAATGCTGCAATTTTTTTTTTCTCTAACACTAATTCTCTCCCGCTCTGATACCAAATTGATATGGGACAAGGCTAGGAGGATCGTTAGAGAGCTGAGAAGTCTCTTGGGATTAGAGTCAAGAAGGGAATAACTAGGGCCTCATATCCCACGATGTTCCAAAGAACAAAGGAAAACTAGGGACTCACGCCCCTCGATGCTCGAAAGTGAAAGAATAGGGTCTCACACACCTCGATGCTTGAAAGAAAATGAATAGGGTCTCACACCCCTCGACGCCCAAAGGCGAAGGAATAACGAGCCTCACACCCTCCCCATGCGGGGTGAATGAAAAGAATCACTCTTTTCTAAATACTCATCTTTATTCACCAATTTTTTTACAAATGACTGAGGGTGGTATTTATAGACTTTCCAACCCACTTACAAGATAAAGATGAAACCTATCCTAATCCTAACAGACTTCAAACTAATAATCTAATCTAAAACAAACTTGAAATTAAAATAATTTCAAACTAATCACTACATCCAGATTAAAAAAAATTAAAATAAATAAAATATAATCCAAATTCATCAAGATTCATTTCAAAAAAAATTGTATCAGGATCTGTGCTGAGCTGCTCTGAAATCTATGCAAGCTCGATAACTTTACAAAAAATTCTTGCTTTGAGAAGCATGCAGCTTTGAGACCCATGCAAAAAAGCTGCTCTGCTCTGAGATCTATGCAGGTTCTCCTATGATCATGGAACAGAGGGAGGTGGTGGATGGGGAAGAGGGGCTGGGGCTACTGGCGAGGAGGTCGGTGTATTCTTGGAATGGAGATTTGCCGAGCAGCGATGATCCCAGCACCACGAGGCACGGGAACCATATGGACGGTGATGGAGCCGCACTTTCCTGTGACCTTACAAGGCACGGTATGGGGCTTGTAGCAGGCGGCGATGATGAAGACGGTGGCCGCGAGAATGCCGGCATGAAGATCTCCCAGATCTTGGCCTAGACGACCGGGATCTGGTGGCTGTGGAGATGGCAGTGGAGGTCATCGTGGTGGGAAATGGACAGCGGCACAATAGATTGGGGCCGGCGTAGGGAAGGGCAGCGATTCGGTGGAGGCGCCAATGGATCTGGATGAGCGGGGCTTTGATAAGGGATCTCTGGTTGTTGATGGAGCAAGTGTTGGCTATGATGGTTTAAAGAAAGTATTTTGGGCAACGGATGGAGGAAGAAGATGACAAGAATAATAGAGGGATAACTCAAGGATAAGCATGGAATAAAATGGGAATAGCGGGGATAGCTAGAATAACCAGAATAAAAAAATAAAAAATAAAATAAAAAAATATAGAAAAAAAGAAAAACCCAGATGGGTTTTGATGTCCCCATCATAGGAGCTCAGAGGAGATCTGAGGGAACTTTCACTTTGCATGGTTGTAGTTGAGTAGGTGGTGGGGACACCAGAGGCACCAGAATAAGATAAAGGCTGATAAACCCTCTGTGGATTACTTAGTAGTGTATGAGTCTTATTTGTAATAAGGGCTTAGTCTATTTGAGTTGTCTTTTTATTACTTGAGTCCTGTACCAGTCAGGTCATGTTGAGCTAGTCTTCTTTCTGAGTCCTGTACATGTTAGTCTAGTCCAATAAAGACTCATACAAGTGAAGACCAAGCCAGTACAAGTGAAGACCAACCCAGCTTGAAGTTATGAAGACCATGGAAGGCCTAGTAAAAGAAATCAGAAGCCCGAGAGCCAAATCAAAAGCCCTGGACCACAGCTTGAAGCAAAATGGGCCAGCCAAGGCCCAAGAGAGGAGCTAGGGTGCCATCCACCCTATGGTCACCACCCCTTGGTCAGCCACTTAGGGTGACCTCCCTTGGCCGACCAAGGCAAGAGAGGAGAGAGCAATTTGAGGGATTCAAATCCTAGACCTACCAAGTATTCTAACTAGGATTTGGGTGGGATTCAAATTCCTGGGAAATGTCTTTTGTAACCTTAGTTGGGGGCCAAGTTAGTGAGTCTATTTAAGAGACTCTATTCTCTTGTATGAAGACACCTTTTTGAATGAATATAACTGAGTTTTCTATCTGCTATGTTCTATCTGCTGTGTGCTAAGGGGATTCTGTGTGAACCCCTCCTCTTCTTCCTTATGTTCTGCGCCCAGTCTCCAGCCACCATCCACCTCTCCAAGCCCTGGCCGTCCACATCAAACCCCTTCTTTCCCTTGCTATTTTCTTAATTAATCCTTCATCTTTGCTTTGTTTTCTAACCCTTGAAAGGCTGTTTTCAAGTCCCTCGACTTCTATGAATCCAATGACTCCAGTCGGGCAGCAATCAGATCACCAGGTTGAAAGCCGAGAATCCGCGGGTCTCTGGCTTGATCATCCACGCCGCATCCGGGAGCGAGAGCGATCCCTTCATCTATGATCTTCATCAAGTGCATCAACCATTGTCAGGTACACCCCCTCTACTTGCTAGTAGCCTTATTGAAGGGGAAATAGCCCAACCGAGACTTCTCAGCCTCGGCAGTCCTCTTTCTTATTGCTTTTTGGATTCTACTTTGCATGCTTTAGTTTCTTACTTGCAAAGAACCCACTATTTAGGTTCTTGGTTTGTTTTTCAGCAATTAAATACATCACTTAATCTATAAAAATTATAAAAAATTAATTATGCATGCATTTTAGTTCCACATCATTTGGTATCAGAGCCTGTTTGGGCTCAATTCTCTTTGCATATTTGGATTGGGTGCTTCACCATGGCCGTCCAATCATAGGAGACAAGTAGGGCTGCAAGACCCTCTCTTCCCAATCTACGGGATCTCCTATGGCGTGTAGGGGTGCCACTGTGAATTGACCCTTGAAGAAGAACACAAAGAGTTCATTAGGATTTTTTTGCATCTCGACCTTCTCAGTATATCACCTACTGTTTTAATTGTTTTTGCCTACATAGAACTCATAAAAATATGAAATTTATTTATTTGAATTCCTTATAATTGAATTAATTTTTAAGATTTTTTCAGGAATTATTTTGATTTGTGGATTTTTTACCAGCCAAAAAAATGCCTGAGAACAGTTCTGCCCTATTTTTGGCAGCAAAACCAATTTCAACAAGTTTAGGGTTGTTTTAGTATAATTTCTGCATATCTTATAATTTGGCATGTTTCCTGCATGTTAGGTCATTATTTTCAAATTATCTTTCTATTTAAAAAATACCAAAATAAAAAAAAATTATATATATTCATAAAACACCAAAAACACTTAAACCCTAATTTGCATTTTCATATGCCTGCCATCATTGCATAAAATACTTTAAGGGCACTTTCTATATGTTAGATAAGGGGAGGAGTTGATAACCTCTCCTTAGCCCAAAACCACCTTTCTTGCATTCGGTCCCAAGCCTAATCTAAAATTAACTAGACTTAATTTGCCCTAGTGGGCTAGGGACACCAATCGATCGGGTTCGATCGTTATGGGATGACTAGTGCACCCAATTCATCTCCTATTACTAGATGCTAATATCTAGGCTAGAGGTACAGTGTCAAATGACCTAAGCAGATCGATGGTTCCGTAATTGGGTCCCTGCGAGAGCAGGGGGCCTCCCACCATCCCACCTCTTACCTGTTCAATTAAAGGACTAGGATTTGAGTTATGTGTAAGTTTAGTCAACCAATTCTCATTGGGCTCTAGGTCTAGGCAACCGTAGTCGATTCATCTTTGAGTCTTGCATGTGCACTAGTTTAGGAGTCCATGTGTGTGTTTGATTTCATGACCATTAGATTAGAAGTCCAATACTAATAGCCTCAATCCAACTCAACCTAGTGAAACCATGGAGCCCAATCCTAGGAGAACCCCATACCATGACCCCTATTTGGAGCCCAACCCTAGGAGAGCCACTAGGTATGTTGTGTTGGTAGCACCTAAATTTATTGATCCTGAGTGTGAGGATTACCTTGCTTGGGAAAGAGATATGGACCTGTATTCTGAACAAAATATGGGTTTCTATTCTGAGAGATATCAGTTTAGGCTTGCTAAAGCTAAGTTAGTTCACTGAGCCAAGGTAGACTGGGATAATGTTGAGAGAATACTTAGGCAAGAAGGCCATGAACCCATAACTACCTGGAGTGATATGAAACTTGAACTAAGGATAAAGTACCTACCCAAGTCCTATGAGTCCAAGAGCCCACAACATATAGATCTTATGACTCCAAATCCTATGAACCTAGAACCTATGTGTCCAAAACCTATGAACCTAGATCCTATGACTCTAGATCCTATGCACCCACACCCTATAAGCCCAATAAACCCATGACCTATAGATCTAAACCCATGACCTATGAGCAGAATGAACCCATAGGCCACGATCTGAACCCCATAAGGTTGTACCCTTAGATATGTGCCTAGTAGTAAGCCACTATCCCTTAAGCAACCTGAACCTACTAGGATTAGTGCCCATAATCAGAGACCAGGACCTAGCCAGTTTTTTCTTAGCCGACCTTCCCCTACCATTCCTTTGATTCACAGAGCTAACATTAAAGTGGAAGTGTATGAAGTTGATGTGAACTTAGTGGATGAGTATGAGGGAGAAGAGGAGACACCTCTAGAAGACCTAGAATTAGTTGACCCCATAGGTACCCAGGTAGAAGCCAATCTAGAGTTAGTTGACCCTGACTATACCCAGCCTAAAGCTGTAGTGGAAGAATAATTAGAGGAAGAGAACCCATATAGGAGAGCCAAATTATAGAGTCTAGTCCTAAAATATAAGAACTAGAAGAATTTATTAAGGACCTGATCTCTTTGAATCGGTACCCTCAGGATGAGCCCCCTCCTATAGTTCCCATTAAGGACCTCTTCTGATGCAGCATGAAAGCTCTGATACCAAAATTGATGCAGGACGAATGCTCTGATACCAAAAATGATGCAGAACAAAGAACAAAGAAGCGTATGCGGAAGTAAATTTAAGATTAATTCTTTTTTTTTTTTTATATTTCAGAAATTGGCCTCGACTCAAAGTAGAGTAAACTAAGTTGATGGAAACTAGGTAAGGATTGAAAGCACAATTTAGAAGAAGCTAAGTTATCAGAGTAGTTCAGAAGTAACGGATCGCTGGGGGTTGAGAAACTCCTAGACCTAGGGTTTCGCTCTGAACTTTCAACAGGACAGAAATAGAGAGGAGAGATGGGTTACCAACCAGACAGTGATCTTCACAGAATTTGGGTGGAAGAACTCTCTCGGGCAGATTGTTGGATCCTCGGATTCGGCTATCTTCACAATGGATCATCCAATACTGTCTCATGGCTGGGTCGGCTTCTCCTGGACTCAAGATCTGGGAAGAAGAAAAACAAGTGATGGATTCAGAGACTCGGGGAAGGATTTACCAGTTCGAAGAACTTGAAGGCTGATGTCGCTGAGATCCGGATTCTCTTGAAGGTTGATTCGACTCCCTCTGGAAAGAGCTTTGGAACTGAAGTATCCGGACTGTAGCTAGATGCTGGTGGTCGGCCTGGACTTGGAGAGAGAGGCCGTGAGAAGTGGGATAGGCTAGGGTTTGGTGGATTGAAGTGGATGGTGGGCGGCTAGGGTTTTGGAGTAGAAGTGGCTAACCTAGGGTTTGGGTTTTGGAGATCTCACACCTCCTCAAGGTTCCTGGGGAACCCGGATTTACTCCCTCACGGAGCTCAACACCTGGATGCAAGTGTGGAAGAGAGAAAACACAAAGTTTGCTCACAAAAAAAAATTGGTTTCATTCATCTGATTTTTTTTCAAACTTACATGGGGGTTTAATTTATAGGCCATTACAAGAGAGTAGGGTTTTACATCTTCCCATGTGGGACTAAAGGAGGGGATCTTCAAATTAGGATATCAATCCCTACTCATATGGCCGGCCAATTAATTCCAAAGTTGATTGAAGCTTCAAAAAGAAAAGTGGGTGGCGCCTCCTTGTCTTGACCTCCAAGAAAATATTTTTTTCCTTCTATGCTTGGCCTTATCTGGAAGTGTTTGGGCGCCTCTTAACCTTGCCCTCCAAGAGAAAATTTGTTGCCTTTTATATCTGGCTTTAGTTGGAATGATTAGGGCGCCTCCTAACCTTGCTTTTCAAGAGAAATCTCCTTCCTTCCATGGCTCAACCCTTTTTGGATACCTCCTTTTCTTTCTCCCCAAGTTATGGCTCCTTCTAACTTTGTTTTGAGTATTTCTGGCAGGTAATGGGCGCCTCCTTGAATTTCTCTCCAAGAGAATTTCTTCCCTTTCATAGTTTGGTTCTTTTGGGAAGTCTTGGGCCACCCCCTTGATTTGTGGACCCCTGGTGGATTTCTCCTCAATTGGCGCATGAAAGAGAGGAGCTTCTATCTGTGGTGTGGGGACCAAAGCCTGCTGGATGGAGATGTGGCGCCCCCTGGACTCAGGAGTATGGCTGGGAGTGTGGCTAGGAGTGTGGCGCCCACTTGCTTGGCCTTGGAAGAAAATGTAACACCCCAGGTTGAAGCCCTAGTCCACTACTGAGTCAACATGACTCAACAAAATAAAAATGCAGGTAATATAGACTCAAACTAAAATTGAGTTGATCAAGTCAACCCTTATTACAAGCCAAAAACCCTAATTCTTCGGGCAAGGTTAATCAAAGATCCAGATGGAGCTCTGAAGTCTTCTTCTGAGTCTGGTGCCCGCACCATCTTCCCTGAGATTAGTAACCCATCCTTCCATTATGCAAACTCTATAGATATATCTCAAGCTCGTAAGGTTAGCCTCATTAGTCTAGGATTAGTCCCTGACACACCTTCTTATATCCTACTTTATCCAACTAACCCTGAACCTTTTTTCCTACCCTACCAGACTAATCTTGAACCCACCTCTTATTTTCTGCCCTTTCTAGAAACCTTCAGCATTTCTAGGATCATTAGATTGCATTTAGTTGAGATTAGCATACTACATACATTCATTACACATGTTAGGTTTGCATCTTACTTCTAGCATACTCTATGAAATTTGCTAAGAGTCCACTATAAATTTTCATGTGCATGTCAAGCTAGGATCAAACCTAGAGAACCTATAATCTGTTAGGTTTAGGTCCAAAGAGTTCAATAAAATTTCCTTCAATAGGAATGCATAGTCGAGTCTGTTAGGTGTTAGTTTGAGTCCTTTGCATCACTTGTTAGGAGTCTGCATATGCCCAACATGTCCATACCTGCACTGAACACCACACAGCATATGCATCAAGATATTAGCCATAAGATTAATTTAAGTAATGAAATATCTAACAAACTGGCTAATTCCCAAATAAGAGCCAATGGATTCAATGTAGGGAATTCTATCTTGGTTGGGCTTAGGCCTAAAAAGGGAGCTTCATGCTCGTGGAGCCAGACCTTTTAAAGTGATTGAGAGGGTTGGACCAAATGCCTATGTATTAGATTTGCCTCTGGATTTGGGCATTAGTTCTACCTTCAATATCGCAGACTTGGGTGAGTATAGGGAATCGACAACGATACCTAGTGAGGCCTTTGGACCTACTCCTTTCATTAAAAGTGATCCTAGCCCAGAGTGTCCACTAATTATTTGGCCTGAGAGAGGAGAACGGATCGACCGTATCCTAGATGATCAAGCCATCATGACCTGGGGCCGTGGCTATCAACGCTACCTGGTCCGATGGCAAGGCTGACTAGAGTCGGATGATTCATGGATTTTTCGAGAGGACTTGCAGCAACTCAACCCAGACCTTCTCGAGAGATATGTGAGCCAGTGTGATCCTTACTCTACAAGGTCGAGTTCTTCCCACTCCGAAAGAATTGGTGAAGACACCAGAGGCACCAGAATAAGATAGAGGCTGATAAACCCTCTATGGATTACTTAGTAGTGTTTGAGTCCCATTTGTAATAAGGGCTTAGCATATTTGAGTTGTCTTTTTATTACTTCAGTCCTGTACCAATCAGCTCATGTTGAGCTAGTCTTCTTTCTAAGTCCTGTACATGTTAGTCCAAATCCAGTAAAGACTCATACAAGTGAAGACCAAACTAGTACAAGTGAAGACCAACCCAGCTTAAAGTTATGAATACCATGGAAGGCCTAGTAGAAGAAATCAGAAGCCCGGGGCCAAATCAGAAGCCCTGAAGCCCTGGACCATAGCCTGAAGCCAAATGGGCCAGCCAAGGCCCAGAAGAGGAGCTAGGGCGCCATCCACCCTATGGTCACCACCCCTTGGTCAGCAACTTAGGGTCACCTCCCTTGGCCGACCAAGGTAAGAGAGGAGAGAGCAATTTGAGGGATTCAAATCCTAGACCTACCATGTATTCTAGCTAGGGTTTGGGTGCGATTCAAATCCCTAGGAAATATGTTTTGTAACCTTACTTGGGGGCTAAGTTAGTGAGTCTATTTAAGAAACTCTATTCTCTTGCATGAAGACACCTTTTTGAAAGAATATAACTAAGTTTTCTATTAGTTGTGTGCTATCTACTGTGTGCTAAGGGGATTCTGTGTGAACCCCTCCCCTTCTTCCTTGTGTTCTGCACCCAGTCTCCAGCCGCCATACACCTCTCCAAGCCCTAGCCACCCACATCAAAGCCTAATACGGGATGACTCTAAGATTGCTAAACATGCAAAGAAAAATAGTAAATTAATTTTTTTATTTTTTTATAATTTAATTTGCAAGCTAGATTCCCAAAGTTAAGTAAGAACTAGCATAAAGAATAGCAATGCAAAGAATCACCATGATCGCAAGCAAAATCATGCAAAATAATAAATAACCAGGACCCGAGAATTGAGAAACTCCCAAATTATGATAGCTTATCTTTATCAAATCAGAAATTAAAAGAAGGGAAGGATGTTACCAATCAGTGATTTGAAGAACTTCCGATGAACAGATCACACAACACTCTGATTGGAGTCTGGATGATGAAGCTCGGTTTCCTTAATTAGATGGCTGATTTGGGCGGTCCTAGAGGCAAGGAAAGCCTCCTCTAGGGAGGTGAAACAGCATGGGGATCCTACAAAATGTCAAGGATCAACGAAAATAGCAATTAATAAAGGAAAGAACTAGGATTTAGAAGGAATTAGGTTAGGGTTTAGAAGCTAGGCAGCAAGGAAGCAGATGAAGCTCTTGATCTGGGATGTCTTCAAGGCTGCTTCTCAAGGGCATGGCTGATGCTTTGAAGCTTGATTCGCCACTGTGGGCATGGAGAATTGCAAGGGATGGTCGGCCAATACAAGAACAGGGAACCAAATAAACCAAAGAAACAAAGTAACACAAACACAAGCTAGCAAGCTCAAATAAATTTCACTTGGATTTTTGATATCATGAATTAAAATTGATTACAAGAGGGGGAGGGGTAGGGTTTATATAGAGCTCCCATGCCCTCTAACTAGGGTTACATACTTGAGTTTGAATAACTAAACCCAAACAATTTAAGAATAGGAATCCTTGTTAGGTTAGGAATTTGACCTAGTCTTCTCCTTCTCCCTTCATGCTTTGACTAGTCAACTCATGGGCACCTCCTCTTGGCTTGGACTTGGTCAAACTCCATAAATTTGGTTTTGGACCATGGGGCAGCAACAAGGATGCATCCTTCATGGGCTTGAATGAATTTTTGAGGGGTCTAGGTGGGCTTCCAAGGGCTGGGCACATGGGCTGGCATATTTCATTGAATATGGCTGGAATCTTGCTTCTTAAGGGATTGGGCTTGGCGCTTGGGCTTGATTTCTTCTTGGTTGGGCATAAATGGACCTCTAGAATCATGGATGCTCTAGTTTGAAAATATGCTCTGGCATCTAGACTAAAATCTGGGCATCTAGAAGGAATCAGGGTATCTGGAGAGCATCTAGAGGGTATTTAAGGCTCCGGGATGTCAAATAAAATCCCATAAGCTAATGTAAATGCCTCTGGCTCCTGGATGAGTCCTGGTGGGACTCCAAAATAGGGTAACCTCCTCTCTTATACAGAATTTGAACTCATACTTGACTCATGGCTAAAGTACAGGACTCAAAATACTGACTAGTTTGAGGGTTGAAATAAATTAACTAACCTCAACTGATTACAAAACTCAATCTTAATTGATTACAAAATTTTTAAAACTTTGACACATGACTAAGTAAACCATCAAGAATCTAGTGATCTGTGTCTGATCCTGGTGTCCCCACCAATTCTCCCGGGGTGGGAGGAACTCGACCCCATCGAGTATGGGTCAATTTGGCTCAAGGAGGGTCTAGGTTGAGGTGCTGCAGATCCGCACCAGCATTCCACAAGTCCTCATATTCTGGCAGACCTTGCCACTAGACCAAATATCGCTAACAGTCTCTATCCCAGGTATCGATAGCTTGATCATCCAGAGCTTTCTCAATCTTTACCTCACCAAAAGGCAAAATTATATGTGGTCGCTCTGGAGTGGGTTCTCTCTGAAGAAACGGGAGTGGCTCGAGGGGCTCGCTGGGTATCACTGCTAGCTCCCTCGACTTTATAAAGTCTAGGATGATGAAGGTGGAGCTAATATCTAAATCAGGTGATATCTCAGGCACATAGGCATTGGGTCCACTACTATTCATTATTTTGGATGGGCCAACTTCGTGAGCAGAAAATTCCTTTACACTTACATATTCCTCTGCAGAAAATTTTTATCTTTCCTTTGGAAATTAGCCAAGTTGTTATTTAGTCCATTATTTAGGTTCAGCTTTTGACTAATTTCCATATGCATATGTTGTCAATCTTTACCTCACCAAAAGGCCAAATTATATGTGGTCACTCTGGGGTGGGTTCTCTCTCAAGAAATGGGAGTGGCTCGAGGGGCTCGCTAGGTATCACAGCTGGCTCCCTCAACTTTACAAAGTCTAAGATGATGAAGGTGGAGCTAATACCTAAATCAAGTGATATCTCAAGCACATAGTTATTGGGTCCACTACTATTCATTATTTTGGATGGGCCAGCTTTGTGAGCAGAAAATTCCTTTACACTTACATATTCCTCTACAGAAAATTCTTTATCTTTTCTTTGGAAATTAGCCAAGTTATTATTTAGTCCATTATTGCAGGCCCAGGTAGGCAACCCAAGAGGAGGGGTGAATTGGGTTTTATAAAATTTTTGTACTATTTAAAATATAAACTAAAGCAAGTATGTGCTAATGCAATTCAAGTGCTTGTGTATTTCAAATAAATGCAGCGGAAATAAAGAAATAAAAGCACAATGAGAATAATCACACAAACACAAAGATTTATAGTAGTTCGGTGCCAACCAAGCACCTACATCCACTCCCCAAGAATCTCTTGGGAGTTTTACTAAGTTTGGTTTTATAACTTAGGCTCACCAACAACCTTTACAACTTATTTTGGCTTCAGGCTCACAAGTCAAACCCTAGTTGGTTTCAAGGCTCACCAATAACCACCCTTGGTTTTACAGGATAACCAAGAACCTAAACAACTTGTTTTTTATTCAGGCTTATAAGTAAAATCCTAGTTGGTTTCAAGGCTCACCAACAACCACTTTGGTTTTCCAAGGCTTACCAAAAACCTCTTTGGTTTTCAAGGCTCACCAAAAACCTTAAGTAAACAAGTTAAGAGCAATATTAAAGAATACAATAAAAGCTTTCTAAAATAAAGCAAATATCTCTTTGAAGCCCTTGATTATTGATGAAGATCTTGTTTTCAAATTGATGAAGCCTTTGATTGATGCTTGTAGATGTAGACTTTGAATGCTCTCTTTGAAACTTGGAAGCTTGAAGGCTTTGAATCACTCAACTCTTGAATCCTTTAAGAATATTCAAGAAACTCACCAAAGGATTACTTCCCCATTTGATTCTTGATGTTTATATAGCCTCGCAACACTTAAATGACTGTTTATAGCCGTTAGGGAGGAAAAACTAGCCGTTGAAGCCAAGTTGGGAAAGTTCTGCACTTCAGAAAAACTAGCCTTTATGCCCCAAGTATCGATACTTGACCCTCGTGAGTCGACACTTGACTTCCAAGTGTCGACACTTCATTCTCCAGGTGTCGACACTTGACTTCCAAGTGTCGACACTTCAGCTCCAGGTGTCGACACTTGACTGAATGTGCTTTTTGAAGTCTTTTATTTTGTCTCAGGCCTTGAGTCGACACTTCACTCTTCAAGTGTCGACACTTGATCCTTAGGTGTCGACACTTCACTGTGCCAGGCTGAAACTTTGCTGATACTTCTTCAAATTGAAACTTTAACCTCTTCAAGTTCTCCCATATCAATTCCAAAGTCCATATACTTGATTTTCCATTAATTTAAGGACTTTCTCAACTGAAATACAAGCATTTCTTCATTTAACATGGTTGAGTACTAAGATCTAAAAAATACACTTAAAATATAATTAGTACTCATATATACTTAAACATTTTGTCAATCATCAAAATCAAGACCAGAGTCAACAACTCCCCCTTTTTGATGATGACAAAACCTTTAAGTATAAGAATAGGGTAAGCTTAAAAAGATTAACAATAGTATAAACATGAAAGCTCAAAATCAATAAGCACCAAGCTCCTCCTTAAAATATGATCCATAAAATTTTCAAAAAATATTTTTCAAAATATGCAAAATTTTTAAGACAATATTCCCCTTACTAATTCTTTCCTTAAGATAAAAACATTTTGCATTCTTCTCCCCCTTTTGCACTTTCTTTCATTTCTCATATGATTTTTTATGTTTATCCTATCTTCCCCTTTTCATACTTAACATTTTTCTCCCCCTTTTTGATATCATGAAAAAGGATGAAAGGCAACACAAAGTAGGAATGAAGCCGGAAAGAATAGCAAGAAGATCATCAAAATCAATGCATGAAATCAAACAATTATGATACCACTTGAAATACGATACGAATTGAATATGATACCATAAAAATGATATGCACATGCAAGAAATAATTTAATATATATATATATATATATTATCCATTCACCTCACTTATTCATGGGATAAGGCCATAGTGGCAGCCCAACATGTCATAAGAGACCCCATTGAATGGGAAGAGAGGGTCTTTAAACCCTACTTAGCTCCTATGACCGGACGACCATGGTGACTAACCAATCCAAAGCAGTTACTAGGAGTTTTTTTTAAAAAAACTAAATAATTTGGATACCAGTAGAATATGATACCATTTGAATGTAACTCTCCTCAAAAAATTAGATTTGAAAATAAGGAGGAGTATCAGAGCAATATAAGTATAGCATGCTATCAAACAAAACATTCAAAGCATCATATATGATAACAAATATTTGGATGCTCCCCCTAAATGTTATTTCTCTTTAAAAATATGTATTCATTTGAGGAATAAGAACATGAAAGCACATGCAATATAATTTCAAACAATTTTGAGATATGAACATGAATTCTAAGTCTGAAATCAAAGATTTGGATTTTTCAAGATATTCATGATTTTCAAAATACAAATGATTGATCATTTAAACTTTTAGCATGATTTCAAATTCATTTAAAATGATTTGGTATCTACACAAATGCTAAAAGTAATTTAATAGCAAGTGTAGCTACTAGAGTAAGGATTTATCAATATGTATACCTTTTTCTGAAATATAACCCTTAACTACTAGTTCTATACTTGATTCAAATCAATTCTAACTTAAGCATAGATGCCAAAAATGAAGGCACATAAATCATAACATTTCACTTGAAGTAATTCCAAAAACTATATTAATCAAAATCAAGTGAAAGTCTAATAATCATAAGTTGAAATCATGAGAGCATGAAATCCATCAGCATCAAAATAATCATGATCACAACAAATGACTATTAATCTAAGCTTGATTTTAATTAATCAATTAAAACATTTTTCAAATCAATATGCATCTTTAAAAGTATTTTTCATGAAATAATTTAAGATACATTAATCAAAATCAAGTGAAGGTCTTACAATCATAAGTTTAATCATGATAGCATGAAATTCATCAACACCAAAAAATTCATGATCATAGCCAATGACGATAAGTCCAAACTTGATTTTTAATAACTATTTAAAACAATTTTTCAAAGTAATTGATGCAATAAAAATTTAACTACATTTTTAATTTTGGAAGGAGATGTTTAGAATTTACCAATATACATAGTCCTTCCTTTTACCATTTAGTCCAAAATATAGCTTGTCCACTTTTTCAAATTGTCTTGTATAGCCACTTATCAAAAACTTCCTTTCTTCAAGTTGGGTGGCAAGACATTCCTGCAAAACAAACTAAGTAGACATTTTTGATATCCAAACTTTCTTGGATCCTTTATGATTAGCAATTATGGTTCCTTTTGGAACCCAAACTTTTCTTAATCTAGAAGGATAAGCATTAAAGCCACATTTATAAGATAAATTGAAAGAAGCAGGAATAGAGAAATTCTTCAAAAGTTTTTGCTTCTTTTTCTCAACCAAAATATTTTTCTTATTCAAAACTTTATCACATAAATTTTTCAAAACAATATTTTCTTTTTCTAAATTTTTTTTTTTAGAAAAATTATTCTTTTTATTTTTCAAAATGTCAATCTTGGTATTTAAATCATCATTTTTATTGGCAAGATTGGTGTTATTAAGAGAAAATGATTCTACATGCCTATTTAATTTCTTGTGCTTAATTTGTAGCAATTTATATTCATGCACAAGATCATTAGATGCATCATGTAATTCATCAAAGATAAAATTATAATCATTTTCAGTACATACCTTTTTCTCATTTGCCATGAGACAAAGATGGGCAACTTCATCATTCGTACTTGAATTTTCGCTATCGCTCCAAGTTGCCATCATTACCTTGAGTTTCTTTTTGACTTTGAAAGCCATTATCTTCTTTTCTGTATTAGCTTCCACTATCCTTTGCCATAAGTTCAACTCATAGGTCATGAGTGAACCGATAAGCTCCTCCAAAGGTAAGGTTTCTACATCTTTAGCTTCTTGGATCGCCGTCGCCTTTGGATACCATGATATTGGCAAAGATTTAAGAATTTTGTTCACCAAATCAGCATTAGTATAGATTTTGCCAAGACTTTTTAATTCATTAATAATAGTCATAAATCTAGTAAACATGTCGGATATTGATTCATAATGCATCATTTCAAAAATTTCAAAAGAATGTACAAGCAAATTAATTTTAGTGTTCTTCACTTGAAGAGTACCCTCATGAGTAACTTCAAGTGTGTCCCATATTTCCTTCGTCGATGTGCATGAAGAGATTCTATAAAATTCATTTAAGCCCAATGCACAATAAAGTAAGTTCATTGCTTTAGCATTGATTTCAGTTTGTTTAATGTCATATTCATTCCAATCCTCTTCGAGCTTTGGAATGAAAATGCCATTAACCAAAATGGAAGGAATATGAGGACCACTAACAATAATTTTTCAAAGATGATAACTAATAGATTGAATATGGATACGTATGCGAGTTTTCCAAAATATTTAATTTGTACCATTGAAAAATGGTGGTCTAACACTAATACCTACAAGGGTTGCCATGAACTTTAGCTCAAAATCATTAGATTTTCAAACAGAGTACCTGCTCTGATACCAATTGTAGACCCAGGTAGGCAACCCAAGAGGGGGGGGTGAATTGGATTTTATAAAATTTTTGTACTATTTAAAATATAAACTAAAGTAAGTATGTGCAAATGTAATTCAAGTGCTTGTGTATTTCAAATAAATGCAGTAGAAATAAAGAAATAAAAGCAGAAGGAGAACAATCACACAAACATAGATTTATAGTGGTTCGGTGCCAACCAGGCACCTACATCCACTCCCCAAGAATCCCTTGGAAATTTTACTAAGTTTGGTTTTATAACTTAGGCTCACCAACAACCTTTACAACTTGTTTTGGCTTCAGGCTCACAAGTCGAATCCTAGTTGGTTTCAAGGCTCACCAACAACCACCCTTGGTTTTACGGGATAACCAAGAACCTAAATAACTTGTTTTGTCTTCGGGCTCACAAGTAAAATCTTAGTTGGTTTCAAGGCTCACTAACAACCACTTTTATTTTCCAAGGCTTACCAAAAACCTCTTTGGTCTTCAAGGCTCACCAAAAACCTTAAGTAAACAAGTTAAGAGCAATATGAAATAATACAATAAAAGCTTTATAAAATAAAGCAAATGTCTCTTTGAAGTCCTTGATTGTTGATGAAGATCTTGTCTTCATGTTGATGAAGCCTTTGATTGATGCTTGTAGATGTAGACTTTGAATGCTCTCTTTGAAACTTGGAAGCTTGAAGGCTTTGAATCACTCAACTCTTGAATCCTTTAAGAATATTCAAGAGACTCACCAAAGGATTACTTTCCCATTTGATTCTTGATGTTTATATAGCCTTCCAACACTTAAATGACCATTTATAGCCGTTAGGGAGGAAAAACTAGCTGTTGGAGCTAAGTTGGGGAAGTTTTGCACTTCAGAAAAACTAGCCGTTATGCCCCAAGTGTCGACACTTGACCCTCATGAGTCGACACTTGACTTCCAAGTGTCGACACTTCATTCTCCAAGTGTCGACACTTCAGCTCCAGGTGTCGACACTTGACTGAAGGTGCTTTCTGAAGTCTTCTATTTTGTCTCAGGCCTTGAGTCGACACTTTACTCTTTAAGTATCGATACTTGATCCTTAGGTATCGACACTTCATTTCCAGGTATCAACACTTCATTGTGCCAAGCTGAAACTTTGCTGATACTTCTTCAAATTGAAACTTTAACCTCTTCAAGTTCTTCCATATCAATTCCAAAGTCCGTATACTTGATTTTCCATTAATTTAAGGACTTTTTTAACTGAAATACAAGCATTTCTTTATTCAACATGGTTGACTACTGAGATCTGAAAAATACACTTGAAATACAATTAGTACTCATATATACTTAAACATTTTGTCAATCATCAAAATCAAGACCAGAGTCAACAATTATTTAGGTTCAGCTTTTGACTAATTTCCATATGCATATGCTGTGGAGAGGGTAGTATAGGTGCAGACATGTAATTCAGGTTGTGAATTTATTGGACTCAACTAATACCTAGTAGACTCGACTAGACTTTCCTATCAAAGAAAATTTATTGGACTATTTGGGTCTAACCTAACACACTAAATACTCTTTAGGTTTGATCCTAGTATGGCATGTACATGAAAACTTACTATGTACTCCTAGCAAATGCCATAAAGTAAACCAAAAGTAATATGCAAACCTAACATGTGTAACGAATGAATGCAACATGCAAACCTCTACATGATGCGGGTGAATGATTAAAGAATCATAAGAAGAGTCAGAAAAGGGTAGAAAATAAGATGTAGGTTCAGGGTTAGTTTGGTAAGAAAAGGGTTCAGGATTGATTGGATAGAATGGAATGCAAGAAGGTGTGTCAGGAATTAGTCCTAGACTAATGAGGTTTACCTTATGGGTTTGGGGTATTCCTATAGGGTCTACATTATGGAAGAATGGGTTATTAATTTCAAGGATGAGATCAATTAGATTTAAAGGAATAACTTCATCCTGAGGGTACTGATAAGAGATCAAATCCTTAATAAACTCTTCTGGCTCATGAAGTTCAGGACTAAATTCTACAATTGGGTCCTCTTCTAAAGTCTCCTCAGGTAGAGTTGCAGTCACAGGGTCATGGGTTTCTTCCTCTAATGATTTGTCCACTACAAGTTCAGCTTGGGTGTGGTCAGGTTCAACTAATGTTGGGTGGTCTTCTATGTGGATATGGTCAGGGTCAACTGATTCTAGGGTGGCTTCTACCTGGGTATCTATTGATTCGACTAACTCTAAGTCTTCTATGGGGAACTCCTCTTTTTCCTCCTCATACTACTCCACTAAGCTTGGGTCAGCCTCATATATCTCTTCTTCTAGGTCATCTTGGTGAACCAATAGGGTGGTAAGAGGGGTTTGACTAATGAAAAATTAACTAGGGTCTGGGGTAACAGGGGTGGGTAAACTAAGGGTTATGGATTCATAGGTTATGGGTTCAAAGGTTATGGGTTCAAAGGTTATGGGTTCAGTTCTATAGGCTATGGGTTCCTGGGGTTTATAAGGCAAGGGTTCAACTAATATTGGGTGGTCTTCTACCTAGTCATCTAATGGGTCAATCCTACGGATCATTTGGTTATTCGATTAGATTTGTTGGTCAATCATTTTACTCCTTTGGTTGAACTTGAGGTTCATTTGGGCTAACTGATCTTGGGTTCGGGTGTCGGTTTGGTCAAATTTGAAGTCCATCTCTTCGCTCAGGGCTTTTATAAGGGCTTCTATATTGGACTCCATGGTTGGGCTAGGTTGGGGTGTAGACTTCTGGTATTGGGTTCCTAGTCTAATGCAAACAATCAAACAAGCAAGCAAAGTGATGCGGTGAAGTCAATCATGCAATAGAAAGAAAAAGGTTAGTATAATCTAGGGTTTGCTAGACCTAGAGTCAAAACTGAATGGGTCAGCTCAACTTACACTTAACCCAGCAACTAATCCTTCCTCTGGCCAGGTAGAGGGTGGGAGAGTGAGAGCCCCCATGCTTTCACAGGGACCCAATTAAAAACCACAACACCACTTAGGTCATTTGACTCTGGACCCTCAGCCTTAGATACCAGATTTCAGTAATAGCCACAAGATTAAATGCACTAGTTGGCCCACACAGCCAGACCCAACCTATTGGTGTCCCCTAGCCCTCTAGGGAAAATTAAGTCTAATAAATTTTAATTAAGGCTTGGGTGGAAATGCTGGGTGGTTGTTTTGGGCCCAGGATAGGTTATGACCTCCTGCCCTGATTTGAAATATTGAATTGCCCTTAAGATCAATTTAAAAGATGATGAACATACAATGAATCCTGATGCAAACTAAAACACAGCAAAAAATAAAATATTTTTTTAATGATTTTATGATGTGTCAAGTTAGGTTTAAGTTAACTGAGGTTATCAAACAAAGTTTGGCTTGGGATTGGGGTGTGTGGAAGTTGATTAAGTTAGGTTGAGTTAAGTATGCAGAAATAGCAGAAATCAAAAAATTAAGGTTTCAAATAATGCAGGTTTTGACATAGATTTTGATGCATAAAAAAATCAAAAAAATTATAGAATAGAGGATGGATGGTGATGATAAACTATACCAAGTTTTATGCAAAACAAAAATTACATGATGATGAATCCTAGGGTATTCATACTAACGCAGAATTATTAGAATTTTAGTTATGGTTTCTAATATGCCAAATTTTAGTGAATTAGGATTTCGATAAAATTAATTAAGAATTATGAAAATTATTAGGATAGAATAGAGGACATGACATGAGGATTTCACAAAAAAATAAAATATTTAAGATACCAAAATCAGATGAAACCTAGACACCTAATGCTATGGACAGGATGTAGAAATTAGGGTTTGTGCTCCTAATACAGAAAAAAACTATCCAAAACCTGCTCTGATACCAAACTAATGCGAGATGACTCTAAGATTGCTAAACATACAGGAAAAAATAGTAAACTATTTTTTTTATATTTTTTATAATTTAATTTGTAGGCTAGATTTCTAAAGTTAAGTAAGAACTAGCAGAAAGAGTAGCAATGCAAAGAATCACCATGATCGCAGGCAAACTCATGCAAAATAATAAATAACCAGGACCCGAGAATTGAGAAACTCATGGATTAGGATAGCTTATCTTCATCAAATCAGAAATTAAAAGAAGAGAAGGATGTTACCAATCAGTGATTTAAAGAACTTCCGATGAAGAGATCACACAGCACTCTGATTGGAGTCTAGATAATGAAGCTCAATTTCCTTGATTAGATGGCTGATTTGGGCAGTCCTGGAGGCAAGGAAAGCCTCCTCTGGGGAGGTGAAACACCTATGGGATCCTACAAAATGTTAGGGGTCAATCAAAATAGCAATTAACAATGGAAAGAACTAGGATTTAGAAGGAGTCAGGTTAGGGTTTAGAAGCTGGGCGGCAAGGAAGCAGATGAAGCTCTTGATTTGGGGCATCTTCAAGGCTGCTTCTCAAGGGCGTGGCTGATGCTTGGAATCTTGATTCGCTATTGAGGGCATGGAGGATTCCAAGGGATGGCCGGCCAACACAAGAACAAGGAACCAAACAAACCAAAGAAACAAAGTAACACAAACACAAGCTCGCAAGCTCAAATAAATTTCATCAGGGTTTTTGATATCATGAATAGAAATTGATTACAAGAGGGGGAGGGGTGGGGTTTATATAGAGCTACCATGCCCTCTAACTAGGGTTACATACTTGGGTTTGAATAACTAAACCCAAACAATTTAAGAAGATGAATCCTTGTTAGGTTAGGAATTTGACCTAGTCTTCTCCTTCTCCCTTCATGCTTTGACTAGTCAACTCATGGGCATCTCCTCTTGGCTTGGACTTGGTCAAACTCCATAAATTTTGTTTTAGACCTTGGGGCAGCAGCAAGGACACCTCCTTCATGGGCTTGGATGAATTTTTGAGGGGCCCAAGTGGGCTTCCAGGGGCTGGGCGCATGGGCTAGCATATTCCAGGGAATATGGCAGGAATCTTGCTTCTTAAGGGCTTGGGCTTGGTGCCTGGGCTTGATTTCTTCTTGGCTAGGCACAAATGGACCTCTGGAATCATGGATGCTCTGGTTTGGGAATATGGCATCTGGACTGGAATCTGGGTATCTAGAAAGTATCGGGAAGGAATCAGGATATCTAGAGAGCATCTAGAGGGTATCTAGGGCTCCGGGGTGTCAAATGAAATCTCATAAGCTAATATAAATATCTCTGGCTCCTGGATGAGGCCTGGTGGGACTCCAAATAGGGTAACCTCCTCTCTTGTACAAAATTTGAACTCATACTAGACTCATGGCTAAAGTATAGGAATCAAAATACTGACTAGGTTGAGCGTTGAGACAAATCAACTAACCTCAACTTATTACAAGACTCAATCTTAATTAATTACAAAATTTTCAAAACTTTGACACATGACTAAGTAAACCATCTAGGATCCAGTGATCTATGTCTGATCCTGGTGTCCCCACCAAACCCCTTCTTCCCCTTGCTATTTTCTTAATTAATCCTTCATCTTTGCTTTGTTTTCTAACCCTTGAAATGATGTTTGCAGGTCCCTCGACTTCTACGAATCCAACGACTCCAACTGGGCAGCAATCGGATCATCGGGTTGAAAGTCAAGAATACATGGGTTTTTGGGAGCGAGAGCGATCCCTTCGTCTATGGTCTTTATCGGGCGCATCAACCATTGTCAGGTATACCCCCTTTGCTTGCCAGTAGCCTTATTTAAGGGAAACTAGCCCAACCGAGACTTCTCAACCTCAGTGGTCCTCTTTCTTATTACTTTTAAATTCTACTTTGCATGCTTTACTTTTTTACTTGCATAGAACCCTCTACTTAGATTCTTGGTCTATTCTTCAGGAATTAAATACATCACTTAATCTATAAAAATTATAAAAAATTAATTATGCTTGCATTTTAGTTCCGCATCAATAGGGGCAGAGGATACAAAGAAAGTATTAGTCAGACTTGGTAGATTTATGGATAGATTTTGGTCGTATGATGGGAGCTACTGATCAGTTTGTGAGGGAGCAAGCCGAGACCACATCTCCGGTCACCCGTGCCATCGATGTTGGGACCTCTCCCCTCTCTACCTCCTTGGCTCGCCCCCCACGAGGCCTTTTCTCTGGCTCCCGATGGGGCCTATTCTCCTACCCCTTGCGGAGCCCCCCAGTTGATGCCCGCTTTGAAGACATCTGGTAGATCTGGTCCATAAAGAACTTCATGCCTGCATCATTCATAAGAAATTGATTAGTTGCCGGACAACATAAAGGAAAACAAACCTCAATCCTTACCTAAGGACTGGATTGGGCTAATGCTAGCATCGAACAGATTCCACTTAGAGAGAAGGTCTCACCCACAAGGAATCTCTGAGGTGATGACCTAGTCGTACACCTCTCGATCAGCCAGCTTCAATGAAGCATCTTGCTTGGGAGACTGATCAAGATCACTCCAGACTTAGTTGACACCTTCGTGGAATGCAAAAAGGAACCAAGCTTTCCTCCCCTTGATGAAGGAAGGTCAAACCGGAGGCCCTCGGGTTGAGGGGCAATGAACCACCAGCCCCTCTCTGTGGGATGGTGCTTCAGGGTGAAGAGGGCCCTGAACAGAGAAAAGCATGCTACCATGCCATGGAAGGGGCACATGACTATGAAGGAGCAGATCGCCCTAAAGGCATTGGGGGTCAACTAGGCAGGGACCAACCTATAGTGGTCCAGGAAAGAAGAAATGAAGGGATGAAGAGGGAGCTGAAAATTGGTGAGGAAGAAGTCTTCATAGAGGGTGACCCTGCCTGGCCCTCTAGAGGTAACCTGATCATCCAGGTCTGAGGCTATGATCCAAATGGATTTAGGAATCCTATAAACCCCCCGAAGGTGCAGGGCATCCTCCCTAGTCATCGTTGAGGCTATACTTGATGGACCTGCCAGGTCTTTACTGGTAGAAGGTGGTGGGGGAGGCAAAGCAAGGACATTGGGATCCGTCGCTCACCGAGGATCCCACCAGACTCTAAAGGGGACATCCTCCTCCTTGCTATCTGAGGGAAGGTCGAGACGAGGATGGACCGGCGACCCTAGGAGGATGTTCAGGTGAACAACGATGGCTATTGGAAGAACTCATCAAGGTTCTAAGCACAAGATGAGAGAAGAAAGGACCTAAGGGCTCAAACTGGGGATACCAGAAGGAAGGGAGAAGGCAAAGAAGAAGGACCAACCTGGGTGGGACTCCATATCAGGGTCTTCTCTAGGTACGAGTGGGAGATCTCCCTCTCATTTTCTCCTTCCCTCTCTAGAAAATTTGAAAGTACATAAGGTGGCAGCGAATCCTTCCAAAAGGGATGCTAAAGCCCTTTTTCAAGCCCATCACCAATGGTCAGGTGCCTCTTCCTATTTCCCCTTGGACCAATAGGATCGTGATGCGTGTCAACACCCATCGTGCAAACCACTTCAAACCATAAATCGTTGCTTCAGGAGGAATGAAGGCATTATTGCGGGTCAACACTTCCCACCCACATGGTAGCCCATTAGTGGTGGAAGACGGGGTCCGCAAATTATCGCTAGCTCAAATAATGAACTGCCATGTCGGGAGGAATGAAAATATTATTGCTGATCGCCGCCCTTTATCCATGTGGCAGTCCCTCAGGGGGCGGACTGATGATCTATGAATCACCAAGTGATCGCAGTAATTAATGAGGGGCTTGGAGGCTCTCCATGTTAGCGACCTCATTCTACTCCCATCACCTTGGGCCCAAGAGTGCCAGCTTGAGAGTGGAGGAGATTTGATGTGGCAAGCTGCTGACATGGCACCCCTATCCAACATAGCTAGCTGATGAGGTGGAGGAGAGCACCACCTGGCCAACTCCTATTCAAGGTGAGATCTCGACCGAGGTGAGCTCCCATTCAAGGTGAGCTCCCAGCCATGGTGAGCTCCCATCTAAGGTGGGATCCCAACTGAGGTGAGCTCCCACTGATGCAGGATGAAAGAAGATGAGGTGATGCGGAAGTAAATTGAGACTAATTCTTTTTGATTTTTTTTTTTTTGTTTATATTTTCAGAAGTCGGCTTTGACTCAAAGGAAAGATAAACTAATGTTGAAAGAAACTAAGAAATGACAGAGAGCACAATTAAAAGGAGTGGATTATCAGAGTAACTCAAAAGTAGGATCGCTGGGGATTGAGAAACCCCCAGATCTAGGGTTTGCTACGAGTTTCAACGAAACAGACAAAGTGAGAAGGGAAGGTTCTTGTTACCTAGTAGTGATATCTCTCGTTGCTTCAATTGGAGGACACTCTCGAGCAGATTGTAGGATCCTTAGAGATGGGGTATCTTCGCAATGGATCCTCGGATTGTAGTCCTATGGCAAGGTTGGCCTCCTTCTCGAACTCAGGATCTGGAAGAAGAAGAACAAAAGAAGAACCAGAAACTCAAAGAAAGACACTGACCTGAGGACTTAATGAAGATTGTTGGATGTAGAAGTTCCGGAGATCTTGATACTGATCTGACTCTCATTTGAACTGGCTTTGTAGTTGAAACAGTTGATCTGAACCTGGATGCTGGTGACCGGCTTCGATGTGGAAGAGAGGGGCCGTGGGATGAAGATGGAAAATTAGGATTTGGTGGTGGTGGAGTAGAGATGGGTGGACTAAGCTAGGGTTTTGGGATTGGAGATCTCACACATCCTCAAGGTTCCTAGGGAACCTGGATTTACTCCCTCATGGAGCTCAACACCTGAATACAAGTGCGGAAGAGAGAAACACAAAGTTGCTCACAAAGAAATTGATTTCATTCATCATTTGTTTATTCAAGAGTTATATAGAGTTGAATATATATACATAACAAAGAAATAAAATTTTATACATTTCTTATGTGGGACTAATAGGACTAACCCACACTTTAGGCATCAAATTTTCTTCCCAAGACTCCTTCCATGAGTGGGCAGCCCAAAAACTCCAAGAAAACTTGAAAATCAGCTCCAAATAGCAGGTTATGGGGGTGTCTCCTAGTATCTCTCCATGAATCAAGGATTTTCCCTTCATGGTTTGGCTCATTTGGACACCTCCTAGTCTTGCTCCACAAGTTTAGGCTTCTTCCTTTCATGGCTTTGGCACTTTTGGAAACTTTTGGGTGCCTCCTTGATTTTCTCCCCAAGACATGCTCTCTTCCTTTTTATAACTTGAATTTTTATGGAACATTATGGGGCACCTCCTTGATCCTCTCTTCAAGAAAAATTCTTGCTGTCCTGGCTTGGGTTTATCTGGAAAGAAGTTGGCTCCTCCTTGGATTGAGGTATCTTGATGGATTTCTCCCCTAAGTGGTGCAAGAAAAAAGAACCTGCTTACTTGAGGCGTGGGGACCAAGGTACACTGGATGGAGATGTGGCAGGGAGTGTGGCACCCACTTGTAGCTGGAAAATGTGGTGCCCTATGGCAAAGGGAATGACACCTACCTGGGCCTTGGACTTGGACTGAGTCAACATGACCCAACAAAAATTGAAATGACAAAATTACAAACTCAAAATTGAGTTGATCAGGTCAACCCTTATTACAAAACCAGAAAACCCTAATTCTTCGGGCAAGGTCAATCAGAGATCCAGATGGAGCCATGAAGTCTTCTTCTGAGTATGGTGCCCGCACCAATTCTCCTAGGGTGGGAGGAACTCGACCTTGTCGAGTAAGGCTCAAGTTGGCTCTGGTATCTCTCCAAGAGGTTTGGATCCAAATCTTGTAGTTCTTCTCGGGAGATCCAAGAGTCATCAGAGTCTGGCCTTCCTTGCCAGCGGACCAGGTATCTTTGGTATCCTCGATTACGAGTAGAGATAACCTGATCATCCAGGATCTTTTCAATCTACTCTTTCCTCACAGGCCTGTTTGTTGGTGGACACACAGGATCGGGATCACTCTCAACAACAGGATTAGGTTCAAAAGGCTCACTGGGAATCACAGCTGGCTCCCTGTACTCTACTAGGTCTGTAATGTTGAAAGTAGAGCTATTGCCTAGTTCTGGAGGCAACTCGAGCACATAGGCATTGGATCCTACTCTCTTCACTACTCTAAATGGTCCAGCTCCTCTAGCATGTAACTTTCTAACGGTTCCAGGAGAAAACCGCTCAGGCCTTAACCTAATCATTACATAGTCTCTCTCAACAAAAGTTTTGACTCGTCTTTGAGAATCAGCCAACTTCTTATAAGTTTCATTACTTAAAGTTATTTTGGCATGAATTTCTTTATGCAAGTCCTTTACATGCTATGCAAGTGCATCAAGAGACTTGTGTGTGTGGGCTAATAGTGAAATCAGATCAAGTGGTGTGTGAGGCTTGTATCCATGAACAATTTCAAAGGGACTCTAGCCTATAGACCTATTGATCGAAATATTGAATGCAATTTCAGCCCTGGACAAAATACAAATCCCAATTCCTGGTGCTCTCAATCAAACCAAAATCTGAGCCAAAGCCTGGTAAAGGGTCAAGAAAAACTAAACTAGACTGACGACGCATTCCTAAAGAATAGACTTTATTCCAAAGGAACCCTAGGTCTAAACCTAACAAACTAAGGCTCTCTAGGTTTGACCTTGGGTTGGAGGAGGGCATGCAGAGCAAGAAAACTTATTATGGATGCCTAGTATGTGCCATAAGGTCTTCCAGAAGTAGGTGGCAAACCTAATAGGTTCTAAGGAGTCTTGCAACCTAGAAATCTCAGTAAAGTGTAATCCCATAGCTCTAAAAACATGAGAAGATTCAGGGAAGGGTAGGAAATAAGAATCAGAGTTTTGAGGTGGCTTATAGGAAACAAGAAACATACCTTGGTTATTCATGACGACCTTAAAATGAGGACATTGTTCTATAGGTGCACTCATCCAAACCTCATGATTTGCTCTAAGAGGGTCTATAAGTGCAAGTTCTAGGGTAGGCTGGGTGCTCCTAGAAGGTGGAAGGTTATCAGGAAGGTCTTTGGAATGTTTATCTATAAAGTCCTCTAAGCTACTGTCTTTTTCTTGTTCTTGGACCTTTTCAATGGGCAATTCTTGTGAACCCCTTCCTTCTTCACACTTCTCTACCAGATTTGACTCAGGGGTGTCTTCTTTGGATTCCTCAATGAGTTCAGGGGTATTCTCACTTAAACTTTCATTGGGTGTAATTTCCTCTTCCTGAACTTCCTCAAAAGGGTCTTCTCTTAGGGTTAGCTCCTGAATTCCTTGAGTGGCAGGGGTCCCCTCAATAACCCCATTAGGTAGGAGTTGGTTAATTGAATTATCGGGAGAGATATTCTCAAATTCTTCTTCTTCATATTCATCTATCAAACTTATGTCAGGCTCATATATTTCTTCCTCAATCTCACTGAAAGGTTCTAATCTATTCTCCTTTGATTCCTCTTTAAGTACGGCTCTGGTCAGGTCAACTAATTTTGGGATGACCATGCCTAACTCCTTCTCAGTGTTATCCTTCTGGTCAAGAGGTGACATAAGTGAGAATTGACAAACAAGAGTCTGGTTCACTACGGGTGTCGGATCAATCGAAACTTGACTCAAGTTGGTAGAGGTTGGCTTTAAGTCCAAAGTACTTGATTGGTTATATCTTAAAGACCGCTCATAGTCTTGGGCTTCTTGGTAGGCTCGGTCTAACTTATTGGTCTTTTCAAGGCATAGCTTCGTATAAATGTTTAGGTGTAACCCAACCCTAAACCTCGATGTGATCTGAGCTTCGGTCTCAATGGTATTGCATTTCATGTCATACCATTGGAAGTCCTCGATATATTTAGACGCAGGCCTATTACCTTGTCGCAATTGGTACCATTAGTCTAAAAGTCTTTTCTCATAGGATTTACCTAGGTACCTATCTCTCAACTTACTTTTCATATCTCTCCAAGTATATATTTCATCTTTTCTTTGATAACACTCACGCTCAATAGCATACCAATGCGACCTAGCATGTTTGGTGAACTTGGTTTTGGCAAACCTAACTTGTCCTAATTCTGATATGTTAGTGCACTCAAAATACCGATCCATTTGTTCTTCCCACTTAATATATGTCTCTTGTCTTCCATCAAAAGTGGGTGCATAAGGTTCAGTGTTCCTAACGGGTCCCTTCTCTAAGCCAACCAAGTATGGGTATAGGCTCCTAGGGTTATGCTCGGGATCATGGTATAAGGTCCTCCGAGGCTCCTGGCATGGGTGAGGTTGGGGCCTATTAAATTTTGGATCAGGGGTCCAATTTTGATGTCTACGTTTCTCAAGTCCCTGGGCTCGGTCTCTAAACTGGGCAAAACCCTCATTCATATCCTGACTCAATTTGGTCATACTTTCGGTAAGAGTTCTAATCATGGCCTCTAAATCAGGTTGGGTTTGACCAGGTTGGGAGGGTACTCCGTTACGGGTGGACATGATGATGCAAGCAAGCACACAAAATGTGACCAGACTAAAGCGACTACTGGCTCACTAGACCTAGAGTCCAAACTAGATGCCCAATCAGAGTGGCAAGCTAGCCTGTAGTAACTCGGGACTCAGCCAGGCAGGTGTAAGGGGAGTGTTAGGTCCCTAATTGCCAATCCTAGACACCAATCAGTGATTGGCCAGGTAGGCAGACCAGCACACAAGCCCTTCGGGATAGAATCCCTGAACCACCATTCTAGACACTGAGTACAAAGCACACACAGAGTAACTAGACAAACTGACTCAACACTAGCCTAGACCCAACTTGTTGGTGTCCCTAGCCCACTCGGGCAAATTAGGTCTAATTAATTTTAAAATTAGGCTTAGGATCGAATGAATGGGTGGTGGTTTTGGGCTAAGGAGAGGTTATCAACTCCTCCCCTTATCTTAGATGCTCAATTGCCCTTAAGATGAATTAGGAGATGATCACTCAAAACATGCAAGCAAGTCAGAAACCCTAGACAGGGCTCTGATACCAAAATGATGCAGGACGAAAGAAGATGAGGTGATGCAGAAGTAAATTGAGACTAATTCTTTTTGTTTTGTTTTTTTTTTTTTGTTTATATTTTCAGAAGTCGGCTTTGACTCAAAGGAAAGATAAACTAATGTTGAAAGAAACTAAGAAATGACAGAGAGCGTAATTAAAAGGAGTGGATTATCAGAGTAACTCAAAAGTAGGATCGCTGGGGATTGAGAAACCCCCAGATCTAGGGTTTGCTCCGAGTTTCAACGAAACAGACAAAGTGAGAAGGGAAGGTTCTTATTACCTAGCAGTGATATCTCTCGTTGCTTCAATTGGAGGACACTCTCGAGCAGATTGTAGGATCCTTGGAGACGGGGTATCTTCGCAATGGATCCTCGGATTGTAGTCCTATGGCAAGGTTGGCCTCCTTCTCGAACTCAGGATCTGGAAGAAGAAGAACAAAAGAAGAACCAGAAACTCAAAGAAAGACACTGACCTGAGGACTTAATGAAGATTGTTGGATGTAGAAGTTTCGGAGATCTTGATACTGATCTGACTCTCATTTGAACTGGCTCTGTAGTTGAAACAGTTGATCTGAACCTGGATGCTGGTGACCGGCTTCGATGTGGAAGAGAGGGGCCGTGGGATGAAGATGGAAAATTAGGATTTGGTGGTGGTGGAGTAGAGATGGGTGGACTAAGCTAGGGTTTTGGGGTTGGAGATCTCACACCTCCTCAAGGTTCCTAGGGAACCCGGATTTACTCCCTCACGGAGCTCAACACCTTAATACAAGTGCGGAAGAGAGAAACACAAAGTTGCTCACAAAGAAATTGATTTCATTCATCATTTGTTTATTCAAGAGTTACATAGAGTTGAATATATATACATAACAAAGAAATAAAATTTTATACATTTCTCATGTGGGACTAATAGGACTAACCCACACTTTAGGCATCAAATTTTCTTCCCAAGACTCCTTCCATGAGTGGGCAGCCCAAAAACTCTAAGAAAACTTGAAAATCAGCTCCAAATAGCAGGTTATGGGGGTGTCTCCTAGTATCTCTCCATGAATCAAGGATTTTCCCTTCATGGTTTGGCTCATTTGGACACCTCCTAGTCTTGCTCCACAAGTTTAGGCTTCTTCCTTTCATGGCTTTGGCACTTTTGGAAACTTTTGGGTACCTCCTTGATTTTCTCCCCAAGACATGCTCTCTTCCTTTTTATAACTTGAATTTTTATGGAACATTGTGGGGCACCTCCTTGATCCTCTCTTCAAGAAAAATTCTTGCCATCCTGGCTTGGGTTTATCTGGAAAGAAGTTGGCTCCTCCTTGGATTGAGATATCTTGATGGATTTCTCCCCTAAGTGGTGCAAGAAAAAAGAACCTGCTTACTTGAGGCGTGGGGACCAAGGTACACTGGATGGAGATGTGGCAGGGAGTGTGGCACCCACTTGTAGCTGGAAAATGTGGTGCCCTATGGCAAAGGGAATGACACCTACCTGGGCCTTGGACTTGGACTGAGTCAACATGACCCAACAAAAATTGAAATGACAAAATTACAGACTCAAAATTAAGTTGATCAGGTCAACCCTTATTACAAAACCAGAAAACCCTAATTCTTCGGGCAAGGTCAATCAGAGATCCAGATGGAGCCCTGAAGTCTTCTTCTAAGTATGGTGCCCGCACCATCCACTCAAGGTGAGCTCCCAACCGAGGTGTGCTCCTATCCGAGGTGAGCTCCCATACAAGGTGAGCTCCTGATCGAGGTGAGCTCCCATTCGAGGTGAGCTCCCGACCAAGGTGTGCTCCTAAACAAGGTGAGCTCCTAAGCATGAATCATATCCTGGGATCATGACTCGTCTCTACGTAGTCATATGTTATTTTAAAATCTAATTATAGTCTAGACATACAGAACACTACTTGAAGTAATGAAAAATAATTTTATTCATGAAAAGAAAATATTACAATCAAGCACTAATTACATAAAAAAATATAAAATATAAATACCAAAAATCTGATCTACTCTCTGAAGATAGAAATTCCTTAGTTGCTCATGATCTTCCCATTTTCTCCTCTTATGTAAAGGCTCTAGAGGAACTCCAGAAAGTTGATTGCCCTAGGTAGAGGCATAGGAGCCTTTTTATAAGGTTTAATACGGGAGAGGTTTTCATGGATTTTCTATATGGGACTAAATAAAAGAATCAAAGGAGTGTCTAGGATTCAATTTTATAATAGATCGGTGGTTAGATGGTAAATCCAAATCCCAATTAAATTGTACTACAGAGTCTGCTCTGATTGGTGCTTGACCAGTTAAGCATTGGTTGCCATCGAATCTCGATTAGAGGTCTACAAATCTACTTCATGAAAATCAACATACCCATGGAATGCTTTGAGAGCCGTGCTCCTTCCTTGATGGGTTTTGATCCTGTCACCCAGTACTGCCATTGAACTCCACATTTCCATTGGGATTACCACCTCGTGCCATCATCATTGGAGTCCCCTCACCCACCGTCACCGGATTTCCTTGCACCATCGAGATCTACCATAGTCTTCTCTGTTTGTTTGGAGTTTCTGCCACTACTAACTCACTTTCCAGAATCCCTCACCAGCGATATTGCTCATGCCTAAGGGTCTTCATCAGAAGTCTTCATGCCACCATCGATGGAGGTATCACCAGAGCCAGCATCGTCTTCATCCATGGTTTTCCATCCGACTTCTTCTCTCATGGCCATGGATTTCCTTGCTTCATGGTGCCACCGTGGGATGGAAAAGTGGCCAATGATGAGCTCTGGAAGAGGGCGATGCCGGCGGTAAGAAAATCTGGTGAAAGAGAGCTAGAATCTACCTTTGGTCCACGGATCTATACTGATGTAGAACAGAAGCTCTGATACCAAAAATGATGCAGAACAAAGAACAAAGAAGCGTATGCGGAAGTAAATTTAAGATTAATTCTTTTTTTTTTCTTTTTTTTTTTATATTTCAGAAATTGGCTTCGACTCAAAGTAAAGTTAAACTAAGTCGATGGAAACTAGGTAAGGATTGAAAGCACAATTTAGAAGAAGCTAAGTTTTCAGAGTAGTTCAGAAGTAATGGATTGCTGGGGGTTGAGAAACTCCCAGACCTAGGGTTTCGCTCTGAACTTTCAACAGGACAGAAATAAAGAGAAGAGATGGTTTACCAACCAGACAGTGATCTTCACAGAATTTGGGTGGAAGAACTCTCTCGAGCAGATTGTTGGATCCTCGAATTCGGCTATCTTCGCAATGGATCCTCCAATACTGGCCTCGTGGCTGGGTCGGCTTCTCCTGAACTCAAGATCTGGGAAGAAGAAAAACATGTGATGGATTCAGAGACTCAGGGAAGGATTTACCAGGTCGAAGAACTTGAAGGCTGATGTCCCTAAGATCCGGATTCTCTTGAAGGCTGATTCGACTCCCTCTGGAAAGAGCTTTGGATCTGAAGTATCTGGACTGGAGCTGGATGCTGGTGGTCAGCCTGGACTTGGAGAGAGAGGCCGTGGGAGGTGGGATAGGCTAGGGTTTGGTGGATTGAAATGGATGGTGGGCGGCTAGGGTGATAGAGTAGAAGTGGCTAACCTAGGGTTTGGGTTTTGGAGATCTCACACCTCCTCAAGGTTCCTAGGGAACCCTGATTTACTCCCTCACGGAGCTCAACACCTGGATGCAAGTGCAGAAGAGAGAAAACACAAAGTTTTGCTCATAAAAAAAATTGGTTTCATTCATCTGATCCCTTAAAACTTACAAAGGGGTTTTAATTTATAGGACATTACAAGAGAGTAGGGTTTTACATCTTTCCATGTGGGACTAAAGGAGGGGATCTTCAAATTAGGATTGTAGGATCAATCCCTACTCATATGGCCGGCCAAATATTTCCAAAGATGATTGAGGCTTCAAAAAAGGAAAGTGGGTGGCGCCTCCTTGTCTTGACCTCCAAGAAAACTATTTTTTTCCTTCTATGCTTGGCCTTATCTGGAAGTGTTTGGGCGCCTCTTAACCTTGCCCTCCAAGAGAAAATTTGTTTCCTTTTATATCTGGCTTTAGTTGGAATGACTAGGGCACCTCCTAACCTTGATCTTCAAGAGAAATCTCCTTCCTTCCATGGCTCAACCCTTTTTGGATACCTCCTTTTCTTTCTTCCCAAGTTATGGCTCTTTCTAACTTTGTTTTGAGTAATTTTAGCAGGTAATGGGCGCCTCCTTGAAGTTCTCTCCAAGAGAATTTCTTCCCTTTCATAGTTTGGTTCTTTTGGGAATGTCTTGGGCTGCCCTCTTGATTTGTGGACCCCTGGTAGATTTCTCCTCAATTGGTGCATGAGAGAAGGGAGCTGCTATCTGTGGTGTGGGGACCAAAGCCTGCTGGATGGAGATGTGGCGCCCCCTAGACTCAGGCGTATGGCTGGGAGTGTGGCTGGGAGTGTGGCGCCCACTTGCTTGGCCTTGGGAGAAAATGTAACACCCCAGGTTGAAGCCCTAGTCCATTACTGAGTCAACATGACTCAACAAAATAAAAATGCAGGTAATATAGACTCAAGCTAAAATTGAGTTGATCAAGTCAACCCTTATTACAAGCCAAAAAAAACCCTAATTCTTCGGGCAAGGTTAATCAGAGATCCAGATGGAGCTCTGAAGTCTTCTTCTGAGTCTGGTGCCCGCACCATATACCATGGACCATTTTCAATGGATACCCATGGACCGTTGGGGCGTCTATAGACCATTCATGATGCAGAACTAAAATTGCATGCAAATATCCTTTTGTAATATTTTAGGTTAAGTTGTGAATCTAAATCCTGAAGAATAGACCATGAATCTAATAAGAGAATTCTATGCAAGAAAGAAACAACTACATGCAAAGTAGAACCTAAAAAGCAATAAGAAGAAGACCGCCGAGGCTGAGAAGTCTCAGTTGGGCTAGTTCTTCTCCAATAAAGCAACTGACAGGCAGAGGGGGTGTACCTGATAGCGGTTCATGCACCCGATGTAGATAGTAGATGAAGGGATCGCTCTAACTCTCGGATGCAGCCTGAAAAATCAAGCCGAAGACCCGTGAATTCTCGACTTTCTACTCGGTGACCCGGTCGCTGCCCGGCTGGAGTCGTTGGATTCATAGAAGTCGAGGGACCTGCAAACAGCCATTCTAGAGTTAGAAAACAAAGCAAACATAGAGGATTAATTGAAAAACTAGCAAGGGGAAGGAAGGTTGAGGGTGGGCAGCCAGGGCTTGGAGAGATGGCTAGCGATTGGAGGCAGGGCACAAGACACCAGGAAGAAGGAGGGGCTCACACAGAATCCCCATAGCACACAGTAGGTAGCACACAGCAATTGGAAGAAACTCAGTTATATTTCATGAATAAAGTTTTTAATACAAAAGAGTAGAGTCTCTTAAATAGACTCTTAGACTTGGCCCCCAAGTAAGGTTACAATAGTCATTACCTAGGAATTTGAATCCCACCTAAACCCTAGCTAGAATACAAGATAGGTCTAGGTTGAAAAATCCCCCAAATTTCTCCTCCTCTCTCTTGCCTTGGTCGGCCAAGGTTGGTGACCCTAGTGGCCGACCAAGGGGTGGTGAGCATAAGGCTTGGCACCCCTTGGTTCCCCTCATGGGCCTTGGCTGGCCCATTTTGCTTCAGGCTGCAATTCAGGACTCCAGGGCTTCTGATTTCTTCTCCTAAGCCTTCCATGGTCTTCATAGCTTCCAATTGGGTTGGTCTCTACTTGAACTGTCTTGGTCTTCACTTGTATGAGTCTTCACTGGACTAGGACTATGTTGCCTAGTAAGCAATCCAAAAGGGGGGGTGAATTGAGTTTCTACAAAATAATTACTTGATGCAATACAATAGTATGTAATCCAATCCAACAATTAATCAAGGTACTATGAATTCAAATGTAATGCTCTTAAGTAAATGTGCAGCAAAAATAAAGAGCAAATAAAAGGAGACAAGCAACCACAAGACAAAGAAGTATAGTTATTCGGTGCTATCCAATGCACCTACATCCACTCCCCAAGATTCCCTTGGGAATTCACTATAATCTTAACCGATTATAGCCAAATAGTTTTCCGAGCTCACTAATCAAAACCTGACTTGTTTTTACAAGGCTCATAAGTCAAAACCTTACTTGGTTTTACGGGCTAACCAAGAACCTAAATGGTTTTAAGGCTCACCACCAACCTCCCTTGGTTTTCTGGGATAACCAAGAATCTAATTGGTTTTCAAAGGCTCACTAATAACCTCCCTTGGTTTTTCAGGATAACCAAGAACCTAATTAGTTTTCAAAGGCTCACCAATAACCTCCTTTGGTTTTGCAATAGGCTAACCAAGAACCCTTACAACAAATAATAGTTTGAAGTAAAGAGAATAAAAGCGTTCTAATAAAAAGCAGGTATCTATTTGAACCTGGTAGTTATAATGCTTTCAACTTGATGATGCCTCTTTGATTGCTCAAGAATGGTTGATCTTTAATTCTCTTGAAGACTCTTGAATGCTTGGAGGCTTGCTTTTGCTTGAGAGTGGTTGAACTTCAATGAATAAGAATGAATGCTCTCTTTTCTTCTCTCTTGCATATTTCTTTTTCAACAACTTCAATAATTATCTTGTTGATTTGATTTGGAGCATATAAATACCTTTCCAAGGCCTCAAATCTAGTTTCTAGCTATTAGACTCGAAAATCTAGCCGTTGGAGGTGAAAAGAGAAAATTTTTGCATTTGAAAAACTATCCATTATTGTTCCCAGAACTTCATGTATCGATACTTCAGGCTATGAGTCGATACTTCAGGTCAACACTTAAACTTCTTGAGTTGACACCCAGTTCAAATATCTTCAATCTGGCTTTCTGAAAATCTTAGATGTGTCGACACTTCTTCAAGTGAGTCGACACTTTGAGTCGACACATCGCATCCATGTGTCGATACTTCTACAGTTCTTCATCTTCAGCAAGTTTTATGACTTAAAAATCTCAGGTGATGAGTCGATCCATGTGTCGACATTTTGAGTTGACACTTCAAGTCCATGTGTTGACACTTCAACCGTACCATCTGAAACTTTCTTTGTGTACTGGCTTGAGTCGACACTTCACTTCCATGTGTCAATACTTGGTGTCATGTGTCAACACTTTGAGTCGACACCTTACTGAGATCTTCACAAAAATACATAAACTTGTGATGAACCAAATTTATGTCTCACTTAAGTATCCATTCAAGCAAACTTTGACTATCCAAGTCTTCTTTGAGCAGATCTTTCTTCTAAGCTTAGCTTCTTCAATCAAACAAACTTTTTCAAATTTACGAGTACCTTTTTTCTATAAAAATACACTTCAAGAAAATCATTAGTACTTAACTTATACTTAACTGTTTTGCTTATCATCAAAATCAATAATGGAGTCAACAATCTCCCCCTTTTTGATGATGATAAAACCTTTAAGTATAAATTGCATAAAAAGCTTTTAAAAGAATTTATCAAGGTGCAAAAAGCTAAATGCAATAGGTGTATCAAAGTAATTTGCAATATTGACATGATGTATTAGAGCAAGTATGATATAATGATTAAGAGTGTTAGAGCTTGTTATAATAATAAAGAGTATCAGAGCTTTGGGATATATAAGACATAAACTCATGTATCATGATACTCTACAAGAAAACATGCTTTAGGAGAGGCAAAAACTCAGCAATAAACAAGGCTCCCCCTGAATTGATGATTCATAGAAGAGTTTGTAAACATCTTTTTAAACATCTAAAGAAAGGATTTAAGATGAAGTTCAATTCAGAAAAGATTTTCAATATAAAGAAGGTATTGCTCCCCCTTACTTAAGGAATTTGCAAAGAATTTTCAATTCAAGCTCAACTTAATTTTCAAAAGAATTTTCAAATTTAAAAGGAATTTTCAAACATGATAAATTTTCAAGCAAGCATATATTTACACTATTACTCCCTTGCACATTTATACTTTTGTTATATTACTCCCCCTTTTTGTTATCATTAAAAAGGTAGGAAGACAAATAGGCAAGTTATTCAAGATATAGCATTGAAGTACAATAAAAATCCATTCATTCATTCATAAATGAAGACAATGAAGTACTAAAAGAAAGTTAAAGCATTTCATTCATTTGAAATCATAATCATGAAGTACAACATCATATTTAAATTTAGAATTTGTATAACAACAAAATATACAAAAGATGCATAAAAATAAACTATCTAATCATACAAAGATATCCTAATCCTCATCCTCATCATTATCAGAAGATCTAATCTCAATTGATCTAGTATCAATAAAAGAGTGAGCTCATGACCACATTGATCTGAGATCTCAAAGATGGGTCCTGGTCGGTCATGGAGGAGTACGACGACCATGTCCTCTACATCGAGCATACGTCCGACCTCTAGCTGGAGCAGAAGAGGTAGAGGCTAAGTCCTCAGCAGGAACAGAGCAGATCGGGATGACAGTCTTTGCAACTGTTGGATGTGGTGTACGATCAAAAGATGGACCAGAATCAAGATACTAAAAGCCAGGTGTGTAAAAACCTAGCTCCCGAGTAAGAGATGATGTATGGATGGTAGGTGTAACAATAGTGGATGTGTCAAAAATAGGTATATCAGCTGATGAAATGATAGGTGTATCAATGATAGGCATATCAGCTGAGGAATGAATGGGTGAATCTACAATCGGTGAGTCAATAATAGGAGTGTCAATAATGGGTGTATCGATAATGGGTGAATCAACAACAGGTGAATCAATAATAGGTGAAAGAATAGGAATAAAAACATGATCATCTGATCTAGATGGAGGAGAAGATAGGACTGGAGTCAGAGTAGGTGAACTGGAAGGGTCACAAATGGGACTCCTAGGCAATTCTGCTGTCACCTCTACCACTGGCTCTGAAATCAGATCTGGGAAGTCAAAATCGTTAGAGTCAGTCTCCTCATCATCACCATCATCATCAATTGGTGCTGGGGTAGATGGAACTAGAGCAGGATCTAGAATACTCCCTGTAAAAGGTCTGGACAGTGCAGATAAAATAGCTGAGATGCCATCACTCAGTCCTCTATGGCTCTCTCTCACCTCCATGATAAAGCTGTCAAGTCGCTATCTAATGATCAAGACATCTATCTCTATGCGACTGACTCTGTCCATCAAGCTCTCTGAAACTCCTAGAGTATCTAACTGAACTGGCTAAGGCTATGATGTAGGCTCATATTGAGAAGCAGTCTCTGGCTGTACTGCTGTCTCAAGCTGACTCTCTGGAAGACATGCCTCTGTAAGTCTTGCCTCGCCGGAAAGGATGCGCTCCTCCTTTGTAGCATCATCATCATCTCTGTCATCGGCTTGACCAAATACTTAGCATCTCCACTGGTCTTTGAAAAGATGATAACCCATCTGATGTAATGACCTAATGTCATGAACATCAATATATAGGAGCATATAGAAGGGCTCATCCTCAAAACTAACACCATACTCCCTGAACAATAATGTCAACCCCATCCCGTAGGGTAAGCAGTCGCTGACTCATCGAAGCCTCCATCATCTGATGAACTATGAGCACCAAAAGGCAGACGGGTGTGCACTGTACCAATGAGACCATCATGAGCAACTCTCACTCAGTGATGTAATCGAAATGTCCGGTCTTCGACAGAAGGATCTGGGTGACAATATGGTGCAAAAGTCTCATCTCCGTAGACAAATGGGATGCAGGCATGATGGCTCCCTCAAGCAAAATGTCTGACTCGAATACACACTGGAGACCACTCACTCTATCAATAAAACTATCAACAACTGACCCAGTCATAGGAATATCCCACACTCTGCTCAATACCTCTGAAGAAACAGGAATATCCCTACCTCTAACCTGAGCAATCCAGTTATCACTCCCATGGGCTAATGATGCATAAAACTCTTGTATGAGCCCTGGATAGTATCTTTCGCTCAGAGAATAGAAATATGTCAAACCAGCATCTCGAATCCACTAACCGATCTTGAAGTACTGCTGGTCGACGAAACTAAAGTCCACACGGCATCCTCCGACAACTGTCTTCGAACTCATCTAGATAGAAGCTGTAAATAGGGGTCGAACTGGTGGATCTAGAGCTCTAGCTTCGTGTCTAGCCTTTGTTCTTCGCTCTTCTTCCTGATTGGACAGCCAAGGGTGACAGACTACTTGTTTCTGGGGTTCCATTGCATAGAATAGAGATTTGAACAAATTTGGAGGAGAAACCTAGGTTTTCTAGGGTTCAAATTGGAAATGGGAAGTGGAATGTCATTCAATCCAAGCCAAAAAGCATCCCAAGTGAAGAATCGAAGGATTTTGAGCACAAATTGGAGGGAAGGAGGAGTGTGGAGAAACTTAGGGCATTGTAGGCTCGAGTGGGGAGAAGAAATGAAGAAAAAATACTTTGGAATGCCCTTAACCTCGGTCTGCTGCCGTTCATGTGTCGACACATTCAGGTGTCAACACAAGCAAGTGTCGACACATCAACTTAAAATCCAAAATTTAAGAGACAGAAAATCTGATCAAATACACTGGAAATTCAATGAAATTTGTGATAAATGAATACGATTGTTGTCAAATTGATCTATTTGAGTCAAAAATTGGAAGATTTTAATCAAAAGGATTAATGATCTCGAGCTCTCTTCTAATCATACAGAACCAATCTTCTAGAAGAGGCTTAGTCAAAATATCAGCTAATTGAAATTCAATCACAACATCATTATTTTCAACATGATCTCTAATAAAATGATGTCTAATTTCAATATATTTACTCCTAGAATGTTGAACAGGATTTTTAGTCAAGCAAATAGCACTGGTATTATCACATTTTATAGGTGTACTAGTCAACTTGATTCCAAAATCTTCAAGTTGTTGCTTAATCCACAAGATTTGAGCATAACAACTTCCTGCTGCAATATACTCAGCCTCAGCTATGGATAATGCAACTGAAGTTTATTTCTTGCTAAACCAGGAGATTAAATTAACTCCAAGAAATTGGCAAGTACCACTAGTACTCTTTCTATCTAATTTACAACTAGCAAAATCAGCATCAGAATATCCAATTAATTCAGCAGATGAATCTCTAGAATACCATAAGCCAATATCAATTATACCAGATAGATATCTAATAATGCACTAAACAGCCAATAGATGTGATTCTTTAGGTTTAGAATTATATCTAGCACACATACATACACTGAACATTATATCTGGTTTACTAGCAGTTAAGTACAATAAAGAGCCAATCATACCTCTGTATAGTTTTTGATCTATAGATTTTCCATGCTCATCTTTATCAAGTCTACAAGAGGGGCTCATAGGTATACCTATTGATTTAGTAGTCTCCATCCCAAACTTCTTTATAATTTTTCTTATATACTTCGCTTGGTTGATGAAGATTTCATCTTTAGTTTGCTTGATCTGGAGTCCAAGAAAGAAATTGAGTTCTCCCATCATGCTCATCTTGAACTCATCCTGCATTAGCTTAGCAAACTCTTGACAAAGAATTTCATTAGTAGCACCAAAAATGATATCATCAATATATATTTGTACTACTAATATCAAAAACAAGGTTTTATCAACATGGCCTCTAGAAAATTCATTTTCAATCAAAAATTTGCTGAGTCTTTCATACCAGGCTTAAGGTGCTTGCTTTAATCCATAAAGTGCTTTATATAATTTAAAAACATGATCAGGATGTGCGTGATTTTCAAATCCAGGTGGTTGTTCAACAAAAACTTTTTCTATCATAAAACTATTTAGAAAGGCACTTTTAACATCCATTTGAAAGAGTTTAAAATTCATAAAACAGGCAAATTCTAATAGTAGTCTAATTGCTTTAAGTCTAGCAATAGGGGCAAAAGTTTTATCAAAATCAATTCCTTCCTCCTGATTTTAACCTTTAGCAACTAGTCTAGCTTTATTTCTAACAACAATTCCATTTTCATCTAATTTATTCCTAAATACCCATTTTGTGCCAATAATAGAACATTAGATGGTCTTTCTATTAATGTCCAAACATTATTTCTCTCAAACTGAATTAATTCATCTTGCATAGTATTTATCCAATTAGGATCTTTTTCAGCATCATCAAAACATTTAGGCTCTACTTGAGAAACAAAAGCTATATAATCACATTCATTTCTAATTGAGGCTCAAGTTCTTACCCCTTTAGATGGATCATCTAGGATTAATTCCTTAGGATGTCCATGAGCATACCTCCACTCCTTAGGTAGATCTTAGTGCTTTGGAGTGTCTTCACCTTTCTCACTTTTGTCTTGATCTTCTTCACTTGGCTAAGGGGGTTGATCATTCAATGTTAGCTTTTGAAGTTTATCAGCACCTGCACATGCATCAGAAGTATCCTCTTTTCTAAAGGATTTATTAGTAGATTCTTCAAAAATAACTTGTACAGACTCCTCTACAACTAAGGTTCTTTTGTTGAAAACTCTGTATGCCCTACTTGATGTAGAGTATCCTAAAAAGATACCTTCATCAAACTTGGCATCAAATTTCCCAAGATTGTCTTTGCCATTTTTTAAGATAAAACATTTACAACCAAAAACTCGAAAATACTTTAAGATTGGTTTTCTTTGATTCCAAAGTTCATAGGGAGTTTTCTTTAAAATAGGATGGATTAAAACTCGATTTAAGATATAACATCCAGTATTAATAGCTTCAGCCCAAAAATATCTTGGTAAATCATTTTCACAAAGTATAGTGCATGACATTTCTTCTAAAATATGATTTTTTCTTTCTACTATCCCATTCTGCTAAGGTGTCCTAGGTGCGAAAAAGTTGTGTTCAATACCTTTTTCATTACAAAAGCTTTCGAAATCCTGATTTTCAAATTCAGTTCCATGATCACTATGAATGCAAACAACTGAAACACATTTTTCATTTGAAACTTTTCGATAAAACTTTATAAATGCAGAAAATGACTCATCTTTATGTGCCAGAAAGAAAACCCATGTAAATCTCGAAAAATCATCCACTATGACTAATCCATATCTCTTACCTCCTAGACTTGATATTCTAGTTGGTCCAAAGAGATCCATATGAAGTAGTTCTAGTGGCCTACTAGTAGTTACAAAACCTTTAGATTTGAAAGAGATTTTAATTTGTTTTCCAAATTGACATGCTCGACAAATTTTATCTTTTTCAAAACAATGTTCAGGCAAATCTCTAACTAAATTCTTTTTGCAAAGTTTTGAAAGTAGATACATACTAGCATGCCCTAATCTTTTATGCCAAAGCCAACTAGTCTTATCTTTAGTAGAATTTATTGCAACAAGGCATTCTCCATTAGGTAAAGATAGATCATCTAAATCTACCAAATAAATATTACCATGCCTTTTGCCAATGAATTGTACTCCATTTTTATCCAGACTAGTAATCATGCAATAAGATGATTTAAAAATAACTTGAAAATCTTTATCTCGAAATTGACTAATACTTAAAAGATTATGTTTTAAACCTTCAACTAAAAGTACATTACTAATATAACTAGAAGGAGTAATGTGAACCTTACCAATACCAATGATTTTTTCTTTACCATTATCCCCGAAGGTCACACTCCCTCCATTCATTGATTCAAGAGAAGTGAATTGCTTCACATCTCCCGTCATGTCCCTTGAGCAACCACTATCAAGATACCAAAGTCTTTTGTTCTCCTTGGTTGCAAGACACACCTACAATAAAAATCAAGCTTTATTTTTAGGTACCAAAGCCAATTTGGGTCCTTTAGGGTTAGCACTTAAAATGATTACTTTTGGAATCCAAACTTTTCCAAAATAATTAATTTTTATCAATTACATTGAAAAGATTTATGACCTTGCTTTTTACATGAAAAACATGTTATGCTAGATGTTGCAGGTACAAAAAAGTTTTTAAAGTATTTTTTTTGTTTTTGGGGTCTATAGCCTAATCCTGCTTTGTTGAAAATGGCTCTTTGGCTATTCAAAAGTAGATTTAATTTTTCTAAACTATAGATAAATTTTTCAACAAAAGGCTTCATTTTATCAAGTTCATTTTTGTACTTTGCATTTTCTAATTCTAAATCATTATTTTTCTTTCAAAGATCACCATTTGAAATGATAGTTTTGGGTCTTTTTAAAACTTCATTCTCCATAGTTAAAGCATTATTTTTCTTTTCTAAAATATCTAATTTAGTTTTCAAATCACTAACTTCATTTAATAAAGAATTGTTTTCATGAGAAAAAACTGTTTGCATACTTTTTTAATCTTTTATTTTCAAATAAAACTAATTTGTAATCATGCATAAGTTCATCAAAAGCATTTCTTAACTCATCAAAAGTAAAATCTACTTCAGTATCAGAATTTACCTCATCTTGCTCTTGATGTGCCATTAGACAAAGATTTGCAATTTTTGTCTGCTCTTCTTCAAAACTGGAGTCCTCACTATCACTCCAGGTGGCCATCATTGCTTTCTTTTTTAACTTCTTCCTTGACTTCTTTAGGAGAGGGCAATCGAATTTGTAGTGACCCGGCTTCTTGCAATCGAAGCATGTAGGTATTTCTTTCTCCTTTTCTTTTTCTTTTTCTTGCTCTTTCTCTTTTCCCTTTTCTTTATTTGATTGAAATTTCTTCTTGTAAGGGAACTTCCTCCTCTTCATGAATCTTCTAAATTTTCTAGCAAGAAGAGCTACTTCACTTTCACCTTCTTCTTCTTCTTCAGACTCATCTATTAAGGATTCTTGTTGTATATTTGATTTGAATGCAATCCCCTTTTTCTTCTTATCCATGTCCATTGACTTTTGCTTCAATTCAACTCATAAGTCATGAGCGATTCAACCTACTGCTCTAATGGTAGCTTGTCAACATCCTTTGCTTCTTGGATGGCTATCACCTTTGAGTCCCATGATGTTGGAAGTGACCTGAGGATTTTATTCACAAGATCAGCGTTAGACATTACTTTTCTTAGACTTCTCATTCTATTTACAATATTTGTTAATCTAGTGTACATGTTAGTGATAGACTCATTAGGTTCCATTCGGAACATTTCATAAGTATGCACTAACATGTTCACCTTAGTATTTTTCACTTGATCGATACCCTCATGGATAACTTCAAGTATGTCCCATATTTCTTTGGCTGAAGTGCAAGTAGATATCCTATTGAATTTACTAGGATCTAATGCACAATAAAGGAGATTCATTGCCTTAGCATTGATCTCAGATTGCTTAATGTCATTTTCATCCCAATCCTCTTCGAGCTTTGGGATGGAAACACCATTAACCACAACCAAAGGAATATGAGGACCTTTATCAACAACTTTCTATAAGTTATATCAATAGAATGCATATAAATCTTCATCCTAGTTTTTTAATATGTATAATTTGATCTATTGAAAAATGGAGGTCTATTTAAGGCTTGACCCTCAACTACACTAGTACCAATAGGGACTGCCATAGATCTTTACTCAATGCGGTAAAGGCTATAAACTGAGAACAGGGCTCTGATACCACTTATTGCCTAGTAAGCAACCCAAGAGGGGGGGTGAATTGGATTTCTAAAAAATAATTACTTGATACAATACAATAGTATGTAATCCAATCCAACAGTTAATCAAGGTACTATGAATTCAAATGTAATACTCTTAAGTAAATGTGCAGCAGAAATAAAGAGCAATAAATGTAAGAGAAATAAGAGGAGATAAGTAATCACAAAGACAAAGAAGTATAGTGGTTCGGTGCTATCCAATGCACCTACATCCACTCCCCAAGATTTTCTTGAAAATTCACTATAATCTCAACCGATTACAGCCGATTAGTTTTCTGGGCTCACTAATCAAAACCCGACTTATTTTCATAAGGCTCACAAGTCAAAACCTCACTTGGTTTTATGGGCTAACAAAGAACCTAAATGGTTTTAGGGCTTACCACCAACCTCCCTTGGTTTTCCAGGATAACCAAGAACCTAATTGGTTTTCAAAGGCTCACCAATAACCTCCCTTGGCTTTTTGTGATAATCAAGAACCTAATTGGTTTTCAAAGGCTTACTAATAACCTCCCTTGGTTTTGTAATAGGCTAACCAAGAACCCTTACAACAAATAATAGTTTGAAGTAAAGAGAATAAAAGCTTTCTAATAAAAAGCGGGTATCTCTTTGAAGCTCGGTAGTTGTGATGCTTTCAACTTGATGAAGCCTCTTTGATTGCTCAAGAATGGTTGATCTTTAATGCTCTTGAAGACTCTTGAATGCTTGGAGGCTTGCTTTTGCTTGAGAGTGGTTGAACTTCAATGAATAGGAGTGAATGCTCTCTTTTCTTCTCTCTTGGATATTTCTTTTTCAACAACTTCAATAATTATCTTTTTGATTTGATTTGGAGCATATAAATACCTTTCCAAGGCATCAAATCTAGTTTCTAGCCATTAGACTCGAAAATCTAGCTGTTGGGGATGAAAAGAGATAAGTTATGTATTAGAGAAACTAGCCGTTACTATTCCCAGAACTTCATGTGTTGACACTTCAGGCTGTGAGTCGACACTTCAGGTCGACACTTGAACTTCTTAAGTCAACACCCAGTTCAAATATCTTCAACCTGGCTTTCTAGAATCTCAGATGTGTCGGCACTTCTTCAAGTGAGTCGATACTTTGAGTCGACATATCGCATCCATGTGTCGACACTTCTATAGTTCTTCATCTTCAGCAAGTTTTGTGACTTAAAAATCTCAAGCGATGAGCTAATCCATATGTCGACACTTTAAGTCGACACTTCAAGTCCATGTGTTGACACTTCAGCCATGCCATCTGAAACTTTCTTTGCATACCGACTTGAGTCAACACTTCACTTCCATGTGTTGACACTTGGTATCATGTGTCGATACTTTGAGTCAATACCTTACTGAGATCTTCACAAAAATACTTGAACATGTGCTGAACCAAATTTATGTCTCACTTAAGTATCCATTCAAGAAAACTTTGATTGTCTAAGTCTTCTTTGAGCAGATATTTCATCTACGCTTGGCTTCTTCAATCAAACAAACTTTTTCAAATTTACGAGCACCTTTTTCTATAAAAGCACACTTCAAGGAAATCATTAGTATTCAACTTATACTTAACAATTTTGCTTATCATCAAAATCAATAACAGAGTCAACAGACTAACATATACAGGACTCAGAAAGAAGACTAGCTCAACATGAGTTGACTAGTACAGGACTCAAATAATAAAAGATAACTTAAATAGGCTACACCTTTATTACAAATGGATTCAAATGCTACTAAATAATCCACAGATGGTTGAGAAGCCTCTGTCTTATTCTGGTGCCTCTGGTGTCCCCACTAATTCTCCCGGGATGGGAGGAACTCGATCCTGTCGAATAAAGATCACACTGGCTTACATATCTCTCGAGAAGGTCTGGGTCGAGGTACTGCAAGTCCTCTCGAGAAATCCATGAATTGTCCAACTCTGGCCAGCCTTGCCATCGGACCAAGTAGCGTTGATAGTTGCGGCCCCGGATCATGATGGCTTGATCATCCAGGATATGCTCGATCCATTCTCCTCTCTCAGACCAAATAATTGGTGGACACTCTGTGTTAGGGTCACTCATAATGGAATGAGTAGGTCCAAAGGCCTCACTGGGTATCGATGTCGGTTTCCTATACTCAACCAGATCTGCGATATTGAAGGTAGAACTAAGGCCCAGATCCGGAGGCAAATCTAATACATAGGCATTTGGTCCAACCCTCTCTATAACTTTAAAAGGTCCAGCTCCACGAGCATGAAGCTTTTCTTTTAGGCCTAAGCTTAACCATATCATAATCTCCTACATCAAATTCCTTGGCCCTTCTTCGAGAAATAGCCAGTTTGTTGCAAAATTAGTGCAGGTGGTGAACATGCTGGGCACATGCAGACTCCTAACTAACACCTAACAGACTCGACTATGCATTCCTATTGAAGAAAATTTTATTGAACTCTTTGGACCTAAACCTAACAGATTATAAGTTCTCTAGGTTTGATCCTAGCTTGACATGCACATGAAAACTTACAATGGGCTCCTAGCAAATTCCATAGGGTATGCTAGAAGTAAAATGTGAACCTAATATGCATAATGAATGCATGCAGTATGCTAATCTCAACTAAATACAATCTAATGATCCTAGAAATCCTGGTGGTGTCTGGAAAGGGCAGAAAATAAGAAATGGGTTCAGAATTAGTCCGGTAGGGTAGGGAAAAAGGTTCAGGGTTAGTTGGATACAGTAGGATATAAGAAGGGGTGTCAGAGACTAATCCTAGACTAATGAGGCTAACCTTATGAGGTTGAGGTATATCTATAGGGTTTGCATAATGGAAGGATAGGTTACTAATCTTAAGAAAGAGGTCCTTAATGGGAACTATAGGAGGGAGCTTTTCTTGAGGGTACTGGTTTAAAGAGATCAGGTCCTTAATAAATTCTTGTGGTTCTTGTATTTTAGGACTGTACTCTATAATTTGGCTTTCTTCTATGGTTTCCTTAGGTAAGGTTCTAGCAGCAGTCTCTAGGTTCTTTTCCTCTAATTGTTCTTCCATTATAGCTTTAGGCTGGGTATAGTCAGGGTCAACTAATTTTAGATTGGCTTCTACCTGGGTACCTACGGGGTCAACTAATTCTAGATCTTCTAGAGGTGTCTCCTCTTCTCCCTCATACTCATCCACTAAGTTCACATCAGCTTCATACACTTTTATTTTAATGTAAGCCTTGTGAATCACAGGAGTGGTAGGAGAAGGTCGGCTAAGAGAAAATTGGCTAGGTCCTGGTGTTTGATTATGGGCACTACTCCTAGTGGGTTCCGGTTGATGGCCTATGGGTTCAGATCTATAGGTCATGGGTCTATTAGGCTTATAGGGAGTGGGTGCATAGGATCTATGTTCATAAGTTTTGGATACATAGGTTCTATGTTCATATAATTTGGGTAGTGTGGATAAAGGTGGCTCAAGTTTGGATCTAGTATGGGTACTACGAGCTTCTAACCGGTTATCAATGTAGCCAAACTTATGGTTCATCTGGGCCACTTGGTCTACAAGGGCTTGAAGCTGGGCTTCCAGCTTATCCATGGGTTTAGCCAAAAGGTGGAGATAGAGGATGAAAAGGGACTCCTGATCTAGTGCACATGCAAGACTCAACACTGACTCAACTACAGCTGCCTAGACCTAGAGTCCAATCAGAATGGGTTGACTCAACTTACACATAACTCAAATCTTAGTCCTTCAACTGGCCAGGTAAAAGGTGGGATGGTGGGAGGCCCCCTGCTCTCGTAGGGACCCAATTAAGGAACCACCGATCTGCTTAGGTCGTTTAATAATGTACCTCTAGCCTAGACACCAGTATCTAGTAATAGAAAATGAATTGGGTGCACTAGTCGTCCTACAATGATCGAACCCGACCGATTGGTGTCCCTTGCCCACTAGGGCAAATTATGTCTAATTAATTTTAGATTAGGATTGGGACCGAATGCAAGGGATGTTGTTTTGGGCTAAGGAGAGGTTATCAACTCCTCCCCTTATCTGACATATAGAAAGTGCCCTTAAAGTATTTTATGCAATGATGGCAGGCAGATGAAATTACAAATTAGGGTTTAACTATTTTTGGAGTTTTATGAATATATGTGAGTTTTTTTTTGTTTTGGTATTTTCTTAAAAATAAATATAACTTGCATATTATGATCTAATATGCAAGGAACATGCTAAAATTAAAGATATGCAAAAATTATACTAAAAGAACCCTAAACTTTTCGAAATCAACTTTGCTGCCAAAATAGAGTAGAACTATTCTTAGATAGTATTTTGGCTGGGATAAAATCCATAGATTGAAATAATTCTTGAAAAAGTTTTGAGAATTAATCTCAATTATAAAGAATTCAGAAAAAAAGATTTTAGAATTTTCTGAGTTCTATATAGGTAGAAACAATTTAAAAAATAGGGGATGTACTGAGAAAGCCGAGAATGCAAAAACCCTAATAGAACTCTTTATGTTCTTCTTCAGGGGTCAATTCATAGCGGCACCCCTACTGCCATAGGAGATTCTGTAGATTGGGAAGAGAGGGTCTTGTAGCCCTACTAGTCTCCTATGACCAGATGGCCATGGTGAAGCACCCGATCCGAATATTCAAAGAGAACTGAGCCCAAAATAGGCTCTGATACCAAATGATGCAGAACTAAAATTGCATGCAAATATAATTTTGTATTTTTTTAGGTTAAGTTGTGAATCTAAATCTCGAAGAATAGACCATGAATCTAAGAAGAGAATTCTATACAAGAAAGAAACAACTGTATGCAAAGTAGAAGAGGACCGCCGAGGCTGAGAAGTCTCGGTTGGGCTAGTTCTTCTCCAATAAAGCGACTGGAAAGCAGAGGGGATGTACCTAACAATGGTTGATGCACCTGGTGTAGATCGTAGATGAAGGGATCACTCTCTCTCCCAAATGTGGCCTAAAAAATCAAGCCGGAGACTCGTAGATTCTCGACTTTCTACTTGGTGACCCGATCGCTGCCCGGCTAGAGTCATTGGATTCGTTAAAGTCGAGGGACCTGCAATAGCCATTATAGGGTTAGAAAACAGAGAAAAGTTGGAGGATTAATTGAAAAACCAGCAAGGGGAAGGAAGGTTGAGGGTGGGCGGCCAGGGCTTGGAGAGATTGCTAGCGGCTGGAGGCAGGGTGCAGGACTCCAGGAAGAAGGAGGGGCTCACACAGATCCCCTTAGCACACAGCAGGTAGCACACAACAATTGGAAGAAACTCAGTTATATTTCATGAATAAAGTTTTTGATACAAGAGAGTAGAGTCTCTTAAATAGACTCTTAGACTTGGCCCCCAAGTAAGGTTACAATAGTCATTACCTAGGAATTTGAATCCCACCCAAACCCTGGCTAGAATACATGGTAGGTCTAGGTTAAAAATTCCCTCAAATTTCTCCTCCTCTCTCTTCCCTTGGTCGGCCAAGGGAGGTGACCCTAGTGGCCGACCAAGGGGTGGTGAGCATAAGGCTTGCCATCCCTTGGTTCCCTTCCTAGGCCTTGGCTGGCCCATTTTGCTTGAGGTTGCGATCCAGGGCTCCAGGGCTTCTGATTTGTCTCTCGGGCTTCTGATTTCTTCTCCTAGGCCTTCCATGGTCTTCATAGCTTCCAGTTGGGTTGGTCTTCACTTGGACTGGCTTGGTCTTCACTTGTATGAGTTTTCATTGGACTTGGACTAATATGTACATGACTCAGAAAGAAGACTAGCTCAACATGAGCTGACTGGTACATGACTCAAATAATAAAAGACAACTCAAATAGGCTAAGCCTTTATTACAAATAGACTCAAATGCTACTAAGTAATCCACGGAGGGTTTAGAAGCCTCTGTCTTATTCTGGTGCCTCTGGTGTCCCCACCAATTCAGCCAGTCCATGATAGACAAATTGCTTCAATAATCATGCAACTCCTTTAATAAATTTTAAATCTCGATTCCAGGTTCATTTTAGGTCTGATTTTCTTCAAACTTGTTTTATTTGAACTCATAAATCGAGCTCTTTACATTAGTGGTCTTCTTTCCTATAAATAATATATAAAATTATTAATTTAAGATAAATAAAGATAATTTAATTATTAAATTAATACTTTAAATATGTATATAATATAGTTATCACACCCTCTAACTTGAACTTTGCTCATCCTCGAGTAAAGCAAATAAATTAGCTATGTATACAAACTTATCCTTGAATTGAAAGTTGACTTAGGAAATCCTAAAAGCAGCTAATACCTATTGGGTTACCTAGGCCGGGCACAGCGGAAGACTAGGTTTCAAAATTTTCATATTTGAAACCCTGACCGACCGGAACCCTAAACCCTATGAACACTTGAGCATAACAACTAATAAATCAAATCTTTAGGATTATCGAGGAATACCTAGAATGCTGTATTCCTTAATTTCTATGAGATACAAAAGTGCATGCCCTTCAGAGGTGTTCCACATAGAAATTAGACCAAGAAAGCACTCCTATGAGGATTGCTTGTTTGACCGGTACTCTTCTGGCAATCTTTCGGACTTTCTTCCTTTGCTGGTCCCCTACCTTCTTATAGGGCTCTCAAAGAACACTCTGAATCTTTTCTCAGTTCCCTAATACCCCTTCTATTTTTCTCTCTAGGCTATTATCTTAATTAGACTAGCCTTGTCTTGAAAGAACAAGCTTTGTGTTATTAAGACAAACCTTGTCTTAAGGAAGAGAGAGAGAAAATAGTAGGCAGTATTCTGATGGGAAACTCTCATGCCTTGGCATCAGATTACCGATGCCAATTTATAGACAGGGATAGGGCACCTGATATGTCTCTCCTTTTGCCATTTGATAAGACCCTTCAAGTAGATGAAGTCTTATTAGGATGAGAGGACATATCATGATAAGATTTTTCATGTGCCAAGAGACAAATCATTGTCTCTTCGATTTCTAGCATTTTTCCTCCATCTACCACAAGGCTTTGACCAGTTATGAAAGGCTAAAAGGTATGATTTCATAATTAAAATGTTAGAGAAATATAGCAGCCTTCAAACAGAAGGACTCCTGGTCTCATATTAGTGCCAAAATGAAGAGACGCAACTCTTCATTTTGTGCCAACCCCTTCCACACCGAATTCCTATCATTTGACCAATCAAAACTCTTCCAAAAGGGTGTGGAGATAAGGAAGAAGTCCTTTGGACTTTATTTAGCCTTTATGACTAACTGGTAGAAGGACTATTGGTCCTTCTGTGCACATTTTTTCTTGGCACACACTGTAAGTTGGCACCAAGAGTCCATGCCATGTAAGACTCTTCATTTTGACCAAGATAAGTCCTAAATAAATTTAGATAAATATTGAATTAGGATGCCCCACTTAGGACTCAACCCAATTTAAATACCACTTAAATTGGTTAGCCTAATTAATAAACAAGCTGACCCAATCTAATTGAATTAGGAGTAGGGCTAGCCAATATATACTAGTATGTCAATTAGCTAGCCAATTAGAATCCCATGACCCTAATAAATATATAATTGACTTCCTTGGCCAATTTCCTAATGTGTATGACCCTTTGGATTCCACATCTAGCAACTAGTAGATCTAGGACTAAGCCAATTTGATCCAATCAAACCTGATTGACCTAATTAAGTCAAATTAAGCTGACCTAAGTTGCTAATTCGAACCAACATTTGAATTGACTCATGAATCCAATTGAGTTAATCCATAAAAACCTACAAGACATGATTGACGTCTAGTAATGTGTCATGCCTACCTGGAAGATGAAGAATTTGGTAAAAATTATCAAAATACCCTTTAATGAAAAGTTACCGTGCAATTTAATCCTTCGATCTCCCTTTATACCGATTAAGTGATGGGCATAGATAAATGTCAAACCCTAGCAATTAATCCTTTCAAATCTAAATTTGATAATGAAGACTCGATCGATGAAATATTAGAAACCCTATCTAATCTCATCATGCTTTGATCAAAGACTTCCTGAGTCATCATTCGAAGAGATCACACGGGATAACTTCTTCTCTTATAAGGAGTGATCGATTCCTTGTTGACCTACTTATTACCTTCATATGCAATCCACCATATCTAGAAGCACCTCGTACATGACTTAATTATCATGAATGAGCTTGCACCAAAACATGGATTCATGTGCACAAGATACTATGGTAGTCTCAGGTCTAAGGACTACATGCACTACTCCCACTAAAAGAACATTGCTTTTGATAAGTAAGACTTCCATTAGATATTTTCTTATTGAATCAGTTCAGTGGACTCATAACCTAATGAGCACCCACATCCTTGTATTAGTGTCTCTACACAAGTGGTTGTGAGACCAATCACCCTCTCCATTGAGCGTACATAGGATGTTCTAGTCTTTTCGGATTCATCGATCCCCGAACCAATGATCCATCGACTAGGAATATTTTAGATTAGAATTTATAAGAACTTAGGTCTCACCGTTATGATCTCCATCATAACCCTAATTTCATTGTTCTAACCTAAGGGGTTCATCATAATCTTAAAATTGAAATATAAGACATAGCAAATGATGAATCAAAAGCTGCCTTTATTAATATCAATCTTGAATTGGGAGAATACAAAATTGCCACTGATACAATAACTGCAGTTGACTTTCAGGGCATAGTTCTTTCAATCTCCCACTTGCACTAAAGCCAATCATCCTTGTATTTAATACCCATACAATCTAGATGGTGATCTAATTATTGTAAATGAAGGGCCTTAGTGAATGGGTCTGCTATGTTGTTCTTTGTATCGACTCGTTCTACTATCACATCATTTCTTTTAATGATTTCTTGAATGAGGTGGAAGCATCTTAGGATGTGCTTGGACTTATGGTGAGACCTCGATTCCTGCAATTACAGGAGCTGAAAGAAAAGTGCTCTAAAAGCTAATCTTTGTAAGAGCATTTTTGTAATCTTCCAACTCTTGTATGACAGTAATATATTGATAAAAGGCATTTGTTTCATCATACTATTATGTTTTATTTAAAGATTATGATGAACCACATAGATTAGGATAATGAAATTAGGGTTATGATGGAGATCATAACCGTGAAACCTAAGTTCCTATAAATCCTAATCTAAAAGGTTTCTAATTATAGGATCATCAATTCAAGGATCGATGCTTTCGGAAAGACTAACTTATCCTATATATACTCGATGGAGAGGATGGTTGGTCTCACAGCCACTTGTATAGAGACACTAATACAAGGATAAGGGTGCTCATCAGGGTATCAGTTCACTGAATTGATCTGCACTAAGAATATCTTATGGAAGTCTTACTACTTGTCAAGAGATAGTTCTCATAGTGGGAGTTATGTAAGTGATCTTTAGACCTGAGATCACTATGGTTCCTTATGCACACTAAGCCATGTTTTGGTTCATACTCACTCATGACATTGAATCATGTACGGGGTGTTCTCAGATATGGTGGAAGGTGTATGAAGGATTTGAGTTGATCAACAAGGAATCGATCATTCCTAGTAAGAGGAAGTGTTATCCCAAGTAATCTCTTCGAATGATGACTTAGGGAGTCTTTGATCAAAGTAGAATGAGATTAGAAGTCATTTCTAATCAGTCATTAACAGAGTCATCATTATCAAAGTGAGATTCTAAAAGACTAAGTGCTAAGGTTTTACAGTTATCCATACCCATCACTTATTCAGGATAAAGGGAGATCGAAAGATTGAATTGCATGGTAACTTTCCATTAAAGGGTATTTTGGTAATTTCTACCAAATTTCTCATCTTCCGGGTAGACATGATACGTTGCTAGACATCAATCATGCCTTGAGGATTTTCATGAATCAATTGGATTGAATTCATGAGTCAATTCGAAAGCTAGTTCGAATTGGCAACTTAGGTCAGCTCAATTTGACCTAATTAGGTCAATTGGATTCGATTGGATCGAATTGGCTAGAACCTAGACCTACTACTGGCTAGATATGGAATCCAAAGGGTCACACACATTTGGAAATTGACCTAGGAAGCCAATTTATATTTAATTAGGGTCATGGGATCCTAATTGGTTAGCTAGATTACACACTAGCATGTGTAGGCTAGCCTAATCTCCTAACCCAATTGAATTGGGTCTAAAAGGTTGCTAAATAGACTAACCAATTTATAGGAGAACTAAATTGGGAGTCCTAGGTGGTACAAAATTATCAAAATTTATCTAATAATTTTTGGATATTTTATGTGCCATATATCAAGAGTCCCAATGGCATGGGATTCTTGGCACCATAATTGAGTGCTCGGCAAATAAAGGGACACAGAAAGACCAAGAGTCCTTCTACCTCATAATCACTTATATGGTGATAAAGTACATTTAATTCCCTTTCATTTGACACCCATATTGGATATACTTTGACTGGTCAAGGGTAGCATATGGCATGGAGAAAGTTGATCGAGAAGTGAAGAGTCACGACTCTTCACTGTTGGCTCTCAGAAAGAAATGAATTAACTCTTCACTGTTGGCATGCAGAAAGAAATGAATTTCTTCTTCTTTCAAGAATTCATTTAAATCTGAAAGGTGGCATCCCTTGGATATATTTTATCATTATCTAAATTGGGTAATCACTGATGGAAAGAAGGAATTGGCGAAGAAGTTTTTGGCACACATGAAGTGAAGGGTTGCGTCCCTTCACTTTTGCCACCAGTTATGATGGTAGAGAATCTTTCTTTTTTAAGGAAATTATAAGTATTTTCATTTCCATGCCAATTGAGAAGCCTTATCATCTGTTACATGCCATGTGGCATGAAGAAAAAAATCCAAAATAATCAGAAGGATCGGCTAAGGGTGGTTGGTGCATGAAAGGTCTTGACTCTTGAAGATAAGACTCCTTAATGAAAGGTCTTATTTGATCTGTTCATAGACAGATCAAAGGCTGATGAAGAGGCATGATTGGCACCCCCTCTTCTCTTATGAATAGCCTATGGTGTTATGCTGAGAGAATCTCAGAGATTATCTTTCTTTCTTACACACTCCAAACTCTCTTACACTCTATCCTCCTTGTCTCTTCCTTCCCTTGCTAGGACTTAGGTCTTTGTCTTAAGACAAGTCCACCACTTTAAGACAAGGGCTTAGGAAGAGAATTAGGAAGTGCTAGAAAAAGATAAGAGTAGATTTGAAAAGGGCTCGAAGTGCTCTATTGAAGGGTGAAGATTTGAGCAAGGAAAGAAAGGCTGCTGAAGGTTGAAAGGCCATCAGAAGAGTCCCAGTTGATCAAGCAACCTACAAAGGAGTGGTTCCTAGGTTTAATTCCTGTGTGGATCACCTCTGGAGAGCTTGCTGGTGGGGGCACCAGGATCAGACATAGATTACTAGGTCCCATATGGTTTACTAATTAGGGTTTAAAGCCTTAGTCATGTGTTATAATTTTGTAATCAAGTAAGATTGAGTCCTGTAATAAGTTGAGGCTAGTTGATTTGTCTCTACCCTGGTCCAGTTATCGAGTCCTGTACTTGAGTCCCATTTTGTACATGAGGAGAGGATACATAGTTTTGGAGGTCAACCAAGTCTCATTCAGGAGCCAGAGGCTTTCACATCAGCCAAATTGACCTTGTTTGCCATCCCAGGGTCCAAGATTCCTTACAGATGCCTTGATACCTTCCAGATGCCAGAGAATATTTCCAGATCAGGGCACCTCATAATTCCAAGAATATGCTAGCACCCAGGCCAATAGATTCCAAGCCCAGGAATCAAGCCCAAGTACTTAAGAACCAAGATGCTGTTTCGATACAAGGAATATGCTTGCCCCAAGACCCAGGCATCCCAGCTTCCTGGAGGCCCAAAGCCCATGCGCCAAAGCCCTTTTGCCACCCATCCTTGCTGCCCCATGAGCCCAACATGCCAACCAAGGAGGCGTCCACATGTTTGACTTGGTCCAAGCCAAGTGGAGAAGGGAAGACTAGGTCAAATTCCTAAGTAGTTTAGGATTTCCAAGTGGAGAAGGGAAGACTAGGTCAAATTCCTAAGTAGTTTAGGATTTCTAAGTTGTTTTGGTCTTGTTTTTCTAACATGGTTAGGAGAGGACTTGTATTCTTTCTAGGAGAGGACTTGTATTCTTTCTAGGAGAGGGCATGGGAACATCTATATAAACCCCACCTCTCCCCCTCTTGTAAAAACTTTATTCATGAAATCAAAATCTTGTTGAAATTTTGAGCTTACGAGCTTGTGTTCTTTGTTCTTGTGTTTTGTGTGGTTGTTTTGTGTGCCCTAGCCGACCCTTGATTCCTTGCCCAAGTCTTCATCAGCCATGCCCAAGAAGAAGAAGTGGTGTGGTATGCATGATGAGGATGCAATCATGTGACTCTAAAGGAGATTAACCAAAATTTAATTAGCAATTCCTACTTGCATATGAGTGATTCAACATATAAGATCAAGGAGATCTAAATAAGAAACCCTAAATGCTTATACTTAAACTTAGCTAGGAGGACTATCAAAATCTTAAACAAATAGGACAAGATTAAAATTCGCACACAAGCCAAGCTAGCCCTATTTAATGATCCCGATCTTAAAAGACTAGGAGTTCAAGCATTGAAATCTCAAGCACAAGGGATTCGCTCTTAAGGTTCTCAAATGAAAGATCATGCCACATAAGATGGGCCATCTAACTTTCTGGTTTGTAGCAAGTAATCCTTCCTCCTGGATCTGGAGCCTAGAGAACCCTGCAACAAAGAAACCAAGATGATTAGAAGCTTAATTAGAAATGAGAAGATTGATGGAACTCAAAGGAGAGTTTGTTGGAAATGATCCTTGGCGCCATGGTGGAAGCTTGTGTTGGTGTTGATCTTCTTCTTGTGAGGATGTCCTTAATTCACCTTGAAGGAAGAGGATTGCTTAGAAGATGAAGAGTAAAAGAGAAGGATTAGGGAGAAGAAATGATGGAGGAGAGGAAGAGGTTCACTTAGGCACAAAGATCCACATAGGCACATAGAAACACATAGAAAATTTTTGAAAATTTGTATTCATTCATCAATAGCTCTTTACAAGGGGCGTCCAAGGCTTTAAATAAAGCCTCACAAATTTTGAAATTTCAAATCCCCAAACAAGTGGAGTAATACAAGTGGAAAGGGCTGATTTTCTTGCTTGAAATCCTCCTTGGCCAACTTCCTTGAATTTGAACTTGGGATGGCGCCCTCTTGTGGTGAGGTGGCATGTGGTCCCCTCTTGACGTGGCATGTGGTCCCAAGTTGAGGTGGTGCAAGTGATGTGGCATGTGGTCCCCAATTGAGTTGGTTTTGGTCTTGATTTGGGGTATACATTGTGAGTCTTCTTTAGGCTTGATGCTAGTTGACCCATTTGGATTGGACTAAGACTAGACCCGACATAGACTCGACTTACATGATTATTTTGGACTCAAAAGAAAGATTACAGGACCCAACATGGACTCGACTTACATGATTCTTTTGGACTCAAAATAAAGAAAGGTTACCGGACTCTCTAGTCCAACCATAAAGATTCGGAATGGGCTTGAATTGGTTGGAGTCTCTTTCTGATTCTGGTGCCCGCACCAATTCTCCCCGGGTGGGAGGAACTCGACCCTGTCGAGTGATAAGTTTCTAATATATCCGGGTCGATTTGTTGTAGGTCCTCTTTGGTGATCCAGGAATCTTCAGATTCAGGACATCCTTGCCATCGAACCAGATAGCGTTGGTAGCCCTTATTTCTAGTAGTGATGATCTGGTCATTCAAGATCCTTTCAATTCTTTCCTTTCGCTCAGGAATATTTGGTGGTGGACACTCAATTGGCATTTCACTCTCAAGAGAAGTGTTAGGACCAAAAGGTTCATCCGGTATCAATGCAGGTTCCTTGTATTCTTTCAGATCGGAAACATTAAATGTAGAACTAATGCCATAACTAGGTGGTAAGTCTACTACATAAGCATTAGGTCCAATTTTCTTTATTATTTTGAAGGGTCCGGCTCCCCGGGCAGGGAGTTTCTTCATAGTTCCCAGAGGAAACCTTTCTGGTTTAAGCCTAATCATTACAGAGTCTCCTTCATTAAATTCCTTTAACCGTTTATGTGAATTAGCCATATGCCTATAGAGTTCATTGCTTGTTTGAATCTTCTGACTAATCTCCTTGTGCAAACCCTTAACATGCTGTGCATATGACTCAGCAGACTCAGATATTCGTGTATGTACTGGTAATGGAATTAGGTCTAAAGGTTTCCTAGGTCTGTATCCATGGACCACTTCGAATGGACTTTTTCCAATAGACCTATTAATCGAACTGTTGTAGGAAAATTCAACGTGAGGAAGTAATAAGTCCCAGTTTCCTAGGTTGTCGCTGACTAAACACCTTAAGAGATTTCCTAAGCTTCAGTTTACTACTTCAGTTTGGCCATCGGTTTGAGGATGATAGGCCGTAGAGAATTTCAGCTTAGTACCTAACATGTGCCAGAGGGTTTTCCAGAAGTAGCTAGTGAACTTGACATCTCTATCTGACACAATGGTCTTGGGTAAACCATGAAGCTTAACCACCTGATCTAAGAAAAGCTTGGCCACTTTCGAAGCGTCTAAAGTTTGAGAACATGGGATGAAGTGCGCCATTTTGGAGAAACGATCGACAACCACAAAAATAGAGTCATGTTTCCTAGAAGTTTTAGGTAGACCTACCACAAAATCCATACTGATATCTTGCCATGGACCATCAGGGACAGGTAAGGGCATGTACAGACCGGTGTTCTATCTTTGCTGTTTTGCAACAGCACAGGTCCGACACTGAGCTACGATCTGGGCAACGTTCTTTTTAAGACCAGGCCAAAAAAATTGTTCTTCCATTGCTAGGATGGTTTTGTTCCTACCAAAATGTCCTGCTAAACCTCCAGCATGGACTTCCCAGATCAGAAATTCCCTAACAGACGTCTTGGAAATACATAACTGATTTCCTTTGAAAAGGTATCCATCTAACAGTGTATAATCACTAGGCTCACTAGATGGTCTTTGTTGGAGGGATTGATAGATGTGACCAAAATCAGGACATGTGGGATATTCATCTTTCAATCTATCGAACCCTACTACTTCAGTGCTCACAGAGGTTAACAACATAGAACGGTGGCTCAACGCATCAGCAACCCTATTTTCAGTACCGGCACGATGTTTCAAAATGAACATGTAAGCTTGTATGAATTCTACCCATTTCCCGTGCCTAGGGTTTAATTTCTTTTGAGAACTAAGGAACCTAAGAGCTTCGTGATCAGAGAACAGGACAAACTCGTGGGGTAGAAGATAATGCCTCCAATATCGTAGAGCTTGAACTACAGCATACAGTTCCTTATCATACATGGAATACCTTAGTCTCGCCTCATTTAACTTTTCACTGAAGTATGCTACTGGGTGATTCTCTTGACTCAAGACACCTCCAATTCCGACCCCAGAAGCATCACAAGCAACCTCAAACACCTTGGTAAAATCGGGTAACCTTAAGACAGGTGCTTGTGTCATTTTCTCCTTAATTGTTAGGAAGGCCTTACCTGCTGCTTTAGTCCACTCGAAATTTTCCTTCCTAATACAATCAGTGATTGGTGCCACTATCGTACTGAATCCGTTAATAAACCTTCTATAGAAGGTGGATAACCCATGGAAACTACGGACATTATGGATAGTCTTAGGCATAGGCCACTCTACTATGGATTTAATTTTCTCAGGATCAGCGGACACCCCTTCAGATGTGACTACGAATCCTAGAAAGATAACTCTATTTGTCAGGAAATCACACTTCTTGATATTGGCATAGAGACTATCTTTTCTCAGGACTTGACAAACTTGCTTCAGGTGGGTTAAGTGGTCTGCCTTTGTTTTGCTATATATAAGTATATCATCAAAATAGACCACTACAAATCTTCTGATAAAAACCTTTAACACCTGATTCATTATTCTCATAAAAGTGCTGGGTGCATTGGACAGACCGAACGGCATGACTAACCACTCATATAATCCATCTTTAGTCTTAAAAGCGGTCTTCCATTCGTCTCCAGGCCTAACCCTAACCTGGTGATAGCCACTTTTTAGGTCTATCTTGGAAAAAATTGTCAATCCAGCTATCATATCTAACATGTCGTCTAGTCTTGGGATTGGGAATCTATACTTTACAGTGATCTTATTAATGGCAAGGCTATCTATACACATCCTCCAGGTGCCATCTTTCTTAGGGGTCAGCAGAGCAGGGACTGCACATGGACTTGAGCTTTCCTTAATAAACCCATTCCTAAGAAGTTCACCCACTTTCCTTTGCAGTTCCTGGTGTTCAGTTGGGTTCATCCTATAGTGAGGCAAATTAGGTAAAGTCGCTCCAGGGATTAAATCTATTGCGTGTTGTATGTCTCTTAAAGGTGGGAGGTTATCGGGGAGATCTTCTAGAAACACATCCTCAAATTCTTTCAATAATTGGACCACCTCTTGAGGGTGTTCTACAGGGCTGTGGTCCTTAATTTCCTTAGCAGCTACTACTTAAATAGGTGCTCCTTCCATGATATCTTGCTCTAATTCTTTTGCACCTATTAAATTTAATCCAGTCTTCTTATCTTTCAAGCTGCTAGCTCCTCTCTTGACATTATCCTTAGGCTGGGTTGGATGAATGACAATTTTCTTGCCATTGAAATTGAAAGCACAGGAGTTTGATCGACCAAAGATGGTCACATCATGATCAAACAGCCATGACCTGCCTAAGATGATGCTACTTACCCCCATAGGAAGCACATCACACCAAATCTTTTCTTGATAGGATTGAAGCTGGACTTGAACCTAACATCTTGACTTGATTGGTATAGAAGTGGAATCGATCCAGGATACCTTATATGGATTGGGATGTGGTACAATGGGTAATCCTAGACTTTTGGCTGCGTTAGTGGAAATGGCGTTGACACAGCTTCCACTATCGATGACGATCTTACAGACATTTTCTCCTATCTTAACAAATGTGTGTAGGATGCTAGTTCTATGCCAGTCTTCTTGCTCCTTGGTCTGTGTCATGATACGTCTCACAACTCCTAGCAAATCTGATGAGTCTATGTTCTCTTCACCTCCTTCATACTCTTCATACTCATCAGCTAAACAATCCCCTGCTTCATAAACTTCTTCTTCACCAAACTCTAAGGGTTCTGAATCTTCTTTTTCCACCTCCCCTATATGTAAAGCTCTAGAGGGGCATTGGCTCATGAAATGGCCTGTTTTGTGGCACTTATAACAAACTCATTCTCTTTCACCTGGAACTTCAGGGCTCTTTCCTTTATCTCCTCTGAGAATTAAGGGGGTGGTCGGATTGGGTCTAAGGGTTGGATTCGGGCTGGACCTTGTTCTATTGGCGGGATTAGGGACTGAGCTAGGCCTGCTAACAGGAGGGTTAAACCTAATAGGTTCAGGTTGTCTAAATGTAGCTCTCCTTTGAAACCTCTCATAGTCCGTGGCAACTTGGTATGCCTGATCTAAATCATGGACTTCCCTTAAAAACAGTTCCCCTTTTATATCATCATTCAACCCTGATCTAAACCTTGATAAAGTGGCTGCTTTAGACTCGACTACGTTGCATCGCATCACAAACTCATCAAATTTAGCAACGTATTCAGAAACGGTCTTGTTACCTTATGTCAATCGTTGCCACTGATCTAATAACCTTTGCTGATAAGACATAGGCAGATATTTCTCTCTAAGTTTCCTCTTCATATCTCTCCATGTTGCTATAGGTAAATCTCCCCTTTGCCTTGATATGCATTCCACGTTTCCCCAATATAACCGAGCCTGACGAACTAGTCTGATTTTGGCAAACTTAAATCTTCTCTCTTAAGACATATCATACCAGTCAAAATACTGGTCCATGTCAGCCTCCCAGTCTGTGTACACCTTAGGATCTAAGCTTCCCTCAAAGATTGGTGCATCTAGATGGATGTTCCTTAGGGCCCGATCATCCTGATCAAAAGTATCATAGTGAGGCCTTCTAGGAGGTGGCTCTGGAGTATGATCAACATAATCCTGATGCAGTCTTCTTTGAATTGGGTCAGGTGTGTGTTCTTGTCGTTGGGCTCTAGGATGAACTGAAGGTAATCTGGGTGAAGGTGGTTCAGTTGGGGTCAACCTAGCTTCTTCTAGGGTTCCTACCCTTTCCTCGAACTGACCAAATTTAGCATCCAAACGGTCCATCTTCTCGATCATAGATCTCATAAGGCTTTCCATACTAGTATCCATGGATGAACTAGGTTGGGCTTGTGAAGGGTGGTAAGGTGTGCCTGATCTAGTTGTCATGCAAACAATTAGACTCAGACCCGAACTACGAGTTTTTTAAACCGGTTAGTCCAAATAAACTGAGTTGACTAGATACAATCAAATCAACAGCTACTCTCTTCTACTGGCCAGTCAGGAGGTGGGTCTGTGGGAGGTTCCCCCAGCTTTCACTGGGTCCTAATTAAAAACCACAAGAACTGCATAGGCTTGAGCCACTTAACCTCTATCCTTGACACCAGCTTTCAATAATAGATGAAGAAATGGGTTGCACAAGCTTTCCCAATTGAATTGAACTGGACCTAGAGTTCCAAGCTAGTTGCCTAATCAAGGTGGCAAGCTAGATTGCAGTAACTCTATACTTGGCCAGGTTTTAGAACAAGGGGAGTGTGAGATCCTGTCTCTGGCCTACCTAGGCCCGGTGGAATTGGCCCGATAGACGGATCAGCACCCAAGCCCTTAGTCCCAATTCTAGACACCAAGTAATAGGGCACACACAAGACTAGTTGACACAATGAGTTGACAATAACCCGGGCTCGACCAAATTGATGTTCCTAACCCACTAGGGCAATTAATGTCTAATCAATTTTAGTTAGGGATTGGGTCGATATGCAATTTGGTGATTTTTGGGCTAGGGACAGGTGATGAAATCCTGACCCTATGTCAATTTCATGCCCTTAATTTGATTTGTCATGAGATGCATGCAAATTTCAAATTTCAGGTGCAGAAGTAGTGTGTTGCAGTTTAAAAGTGGTGTTGATAAGTGCAGGAAAAAAAAATGTCAGAAAAATCTAAAAAAATCATAGAAAACTCCTAACTTCTAGATGACATACCAGATGAAACAAAAATTCAAAATAAAATCTGTACTATTCTAGGCAGATTCTGAAATGAAGATAATGAAAAGGAACAGAACAGAACAGAAACCCTAATAACACTGATGGACTGTAGGAATTTTCATTTTTTTTGTAAATTTTGTTTTAGATTGAAATTTAAAACAGTGATAAGCAACTTAAAATGGAATAGGAAAAAAAATATTCCAACAAGGAATGTGATACTTGCCTTTGGAGTTGCAGGCGGATTACAGTCAGCCTACAGAAAATACAGCAAGCAGAAAAATAGAACGTGCCCAATGCAAAATTCACAAATGAAATCTAAGAAGTCCTTTGGCTTTCTTTTTCACGGGTCAATCACAATGACACCCTGACACGCCTTAGGAGATCCCCGTGGAATGGGAATAGAGGGTGTTTAAACCCTACTTTCTCCTAAGACCGGACGGCCTGGTAACGCCCCCGATCCAAGTACTTCAAGGACTTAATGCTATGCAATCAGGAACTTATTCTACCATGCTCTGATACCAAGAATGGTGTAGTATGCATGATGAGGATGCAATCATGTGACTCTAAAGGAGATTAACCAAAATTTAATTAGCAATTCCTACTTGCATATGAGTGATTCAACATATAAGATCAAGGAGATCTAAATAAGAAACCCTAAATGCTTATACTTAAACTCAGCTAGGAGGACTATCAAAATCTTAAAGAAATAGGACAAGAATAGAATTCGCACACAAGCCAAGCTAGCCCTATTTAATGATCCCGATCTTAAAAGACTAGGAGTTCAAGCATTGAAATCTCAAGCACAAGGGATTCACTCTTAAGGTTCTCAAATGAAAGATCATACCACATAAGATGGGCCATCTAACTTTCTGGTTTGTAGCAAGTAATCCTTCCTCCTGGATCTGGAACCTAGAGAACCCTGCAACAAAGAAACCAAGATGATTAGAAGCTTAATTAGAAATGAGAAGATTGATGGAACTCAAAGGAGAGTTTGTTGGAAATGATCCTTGGCGCCATGGTGGAAGCTTGTGTTGGTGTTGATCTTCTTCTTGTGAGGATGTCCTTAATTCACCTTGAAGGAAGAGGATTGCTTGGAAGATGAAGAGTAAAAGAGAAGGATTAGGGAGAAGAAATGATGGAGGAGAGGAAGAGGTTCACTTAGGCACAAAGATCCACATAGGCACATAGAAACACATAGAAAATTTCTGAGAATTTGTATTCATTCATCAATAGCTCTTTACAAGAGGCGTCCAAGGCTTTAAATAAAGCCTCACAAATTTTGAAATTTCAAATCCCCAAACAAGTGGAGTAATATCAGGGGAGAGGGCTGATTTTCTTGCTTGAAATCCTCCTTGGCCAACTTCCTTGAATTTGAACTTGGGATGGCGCCCTCTTGTGGTGAGGTGGCATGTAAGGTGGCTTGTGGTCCCCTCTTGACGTGGCATGTGGTCCCAAGTTGAGGTGGCGCAAGTGATGTGGCATGTGGTCCCCAATTGAGTTGGCTTTGGTCTTGATTTGGGGTATACATTGTGAGTCTTCTTTAGGCTTGATGCTAGTTGACCCATTTGGATTGGACTAAGACTAGACCCGACATGGACTCGACTTACATGATTATTTTGGACTCAAAAGAAAGATTACAGGACCCAACATGGACTCGACTTACATGATTCTTTTGGACTCAAAATAAAGAAAGGTTACCGGACTCTCTAGTCCAACCATAAAGATTCGGAATGGGCTTGAATTGGTTGGAGTCTCTTTCTGATTCTGGTGCCCGCACCAAGAAGCCCTAGCTATCCAACAAGCCAAGGATCTTCTTCTTCCCTAGGCCACCAGCTCTTCTAAACCCTAATCCTGATTCCCTCAAAACCCTTATTTCTTTTCTTTGTTTATTTGTTTCTTTGATTAACCTATGACGCGTGCAGGATCTCCGAGGTGTTTTCCCTTCCCAGAGGAGGCTTTATTTGCCTTCAGGACCACCCAGATCAAACTTCTACTTCAAGGGAACTAAAGCTTCATCATCCAGGCTCCAATCTGAGTGTTGAGTGATCTCTTCAATGGCTAGTTCTTCAATCTCTGACTGGCACAAACTTCCCTACTCTTAATTTCTATTTTGATTGAAGATTAGCTATTCTAAGCTGGGAATTTCTCAATTCTCAAGTCATAACTTTTATTATTTTGCATGAGCATGCCTGCAATTATGATGATTCTTTGCATTGTTATTCATTCTAATAGTCTTTACTTGATTTTGAGAATTTAGCATACAAATTAAAATTATAAAAAAATTCTTAAAAAATTAGTTTACTATTTTTCCTGCATGTTTAGCAATCTTAGAGTCATCCCACATCACTTACATTTGTGAGCCTAGTGAAAAGAAAAGGAATTAGCATTCCAGGTATTTTTCTAAACCCTAATTTAGTGACTTGTTAATTGTAATGAATAAGTGATCTCGGGCTTAGGGTTTCAAGTCATTGGAGTTTCAAAAATGAAAATTTTTGAAATCCATGCTTCTACTGCATCACCGAAGTCCAACAGTGGTATCAGAGCCCTCTTATTTCTTTCAATTAATGGTCATTTGAATTATTGAATGCTATGTGATAATAGAAAAATATGATCATATGCTATGTTGTCATATTTTTGATGCATGATTTAGTTTAAAGACATATATATGATATGTTATATCTCAGTAACAGCTTCGGATTGGGCTAGTCACCATGGCCGTCCAGTCATAGAAGCAAAGTAGGGTTTAAAGGCCCTCTCTTTCCATTCAATGGAATCTTCTATGGCGTGTAGGGGGGCCGCTGTGGCCATATCCCATGAACAAGTGATGTGAATAGATTTTTGAAATAATCATGTTATGTTATGCATATTAGGGTTAATATGCTTGGTTGCTAGTTTTATTATCATGTTGTCATGATTAATTAGGATATGTTTTGAGACCACTAAAAGCCCTTTTAATCAAAATATTTAGTCATAGTGCAAGTTAGTCAAGAGGCAATTTCATTTAGGGTTACATGATTAGTCAATTGGTGTCTAGGCAAGTGGTTCTGGGAAGGTAAAGTGAATGAGATTTTTAATTGGTTCCATTGTATGACCTGGCCAATTATTTTGGTATCTAAGGAAAGCAACGGGGGGACCCCTCATCTCTTCCACTTACCTGGCCAATTTGGCTACATCTGGATCTTAAAATAGAATATGCCAAATTGAATTAACACACTATAGTTTGTGATGAGGACATTAGGACCAGATCAGAATTTCAAGGTTCCAATCTCTGATTCGTATGTTGGTCAATTTTGTTGAGTCCTATAATGAAGTATAATTTTGAGTCCTATAATAAAGTGAGCCAGTTGAGTTCACTAAGTCAATTGTAGCCCCTTGTTTTAGTCAAATATGAGTCCTATATTTTCCTTCAAGACAAGAACCAAGAGGAGAGTCACCAGACAAGGAGATTCACCAGGCCCTCCCCTAATCAGAACTGAATTCCATGCACCTGGACCCCTATTCAGGCCTCCCCAGCAGTGGTGCCCAAGTACCTGGGCCCTTTCAAGCTGCCAAGCCCACAAGAGACCACCCTAGTCCAGACATCAAGTGATGGCACCTCCCAAGCCCAAGACCAAGAAGCCTTGGTGCCCCAGCCCAAGGCCCATTCATGTTGATGCCCCTCCCAGGCTTTGAGTCAGTCCAAGATGCCCAAGCTTTGACCCAGTCCAAGACGCCTAGGGTTTTGACCAAGTCCAAGCAGATATCTTCCAAGCCAAGCAAGGAGTCAAGGCCCTAGCCCAAAAGCATTTTCTTGGTCCTCAAGTTAGGGTTTCTTGAACCTCAAGTCATGTAACCTGGGTGGATCTATAAATACCCACCCCCTCCCCTCTTGTATGAATAATCTTTTCATGAATGAAATTTTGAGAATATTTTCTTGTCTAAGTGTTTCCTCCAATTGGAGTGGGTGTGAGACCCGAGTGCTTTGTTATTATGTGCAAACCCTGGCTGCCAACAGCCCTTCCTCCCACCAAACCCTAGCCGCCCATAGCCCTTCTCTAAGCCTAAGACACCTCCAACCCAAAGCCTTAGGCTGCCACCCCTCCCTTCCCTTCTTCCACCAATCCGCCAACACCAAATCACCAAACTCTTGGCCGCCCCTTCCCCTCTCCCTTCCAGGCATGCCCTGGCCTCCAGGCCACCAAGAGATCCACCCAAGGCACCTCTCATCATCCCCTGGCCACCCCTCTCCAGATCCAGATGCCCCAAGCATCATCCTAGGCCACCAGTAGCCTCTCTTCCACCAAATCTTTTTCTTTCCAACTATTTCTTATTTTTCCCTTAATCTACTTACCTGACTTGTGACATTTGCAGGATCCCTCGAGAGAAATGGATCTTGGATGAAGTCCTTCTTGCCCCAAAAACCAATCTGATAAAAAGCCGGCGAATTCGTGGGAAAGCGACTTCTTCGTCCAGGCACCAATCTGAGTTGAGAGATATCTTCTGTGACTTCAAGGACATCATTGCCAGGTATGTAGACCCCAACCCATCTCACTTTTCTATTTTATTGAAGTTAAAGCATGTCCTAATAGGATTTCTTAGTCCTAGGATCCTAGTTTTCTTTTTCTCTTTGATTATTTCTAGCATGTGGGTAGGATACTAACTGATATAGGATAACCCTAACCTAGTCTTGACTAGTTTCAAAAAATAAACCACAATAAAATCTGAAAATAATTAGTTCTTTAATCTAGTTTGTCTGCATGTTCATCCCTTGCATGTCATCCTACATCATGTTAGAATCCCGTCCCTCATCAGTTTGCCTTCCTTCATGCTAAGTATAGTTCATATTAACAACTATAGTAGGTTTATTGTGTAACACAAGGCCTACTCTATTGTTAAATATGAATTGTCTCAGTGTATTTTACGCTTTATAATATGTTTAGTAGTATTGCTTTGTTTTGTAACACAAGGGCAATATTATTCGAACATGTCTATATGGAAATGAAGGGTCTGACTAAACTAAGACATTCTAGTTTGTTGTGTAACACAAGACTATAAGTATCATAGAGGTAGTTTATTTGTTAAGAATTGCATGGGTTGCAATTGGAAAGGAATTCCTACCTTTAAACTCATGAGTGTTTGTTATGCAACACAAGGCACTTATGAGGAACTTGGATCTCAATCCCACTAAAAAAACCAAGTAAGGTTTCTCGCTTACCATAGGTGAGGGTTATAGTATTCGAATAAAATAGTGGGAGACATAATTAGATATAAAGTCCTTATCTAGTTATGAATGTCATCTTGAGTGGTCTGCTTATATTATTCTTTAAATAAATGTAGGATTTTATATGGCTTCAAGTTTATCACTACGGGGCATTTTAGATGCCAATAAGTTGACCAGTCCCAATTATATGGATTGATTGAGGAACCTGAGGATAGTACTGACTCAAGAGAAGCTTTCTTATATTCTTGATTTTTCGAATCCTGAGTGATCGGAGAGGATGCATTTGAGGAGGAAAGGGCCATATATAAAATGTGGCTAAATGATAGCATGACTGTCAGGTGCATCATGTTGGCTTCAATGAGTAATGAGCTTCAGAGGCAACATGAAGAGATGGAATCTCAGTCCATATTGCTCAATTTAAAGGAGCTTTATGGAGAGCAAAGTAGGGCTACTCTGTATGAGGTGTCGAAACAGTTATTTCATGCATGAATGAGTGAGGGTTCATCAGTCCAAGCCCATGTTTTGAAATTTATTGACTTAATCACCTGATTAGGTCAATTAGGGTTTGTAATGGATGGTGAACTCAACCAGGACTTGATCCTGCAGTCACTCCCGGATTCTTTCTCTCAGTTTATTTTAAATTATCATATGAACAAACTGAATACTTCTTTGCCTGAGCTGCTTAACATGCTTAAGATAGTAGAGAGCCATTCTAAGGGAGATAAGGCTCATCTTCTTTTTGTTGATGGGAAGAAGATATAGGCAATGAACAAGGGTTTGAAAAGAAAATTCAACCCTAAAAAGAGCATCCAGAAGAAGAAGAAAGCTAAGAAGGCTTTTAATGATGGAGCCTATTTCCATTGCGGCAAGTAAGGGCATTGAAAGAAAAATTGCAAGACATATCTTGCAAGTTTGAAGCATGATGCTGGAGTAGCATCTAAACGATTGTATATGATACAAACAAATTTATCATTGAGTGCTTCAATTTCTAATTCATGGATATTGGATACCGCATGTGGGTCTTGATGTGGCACAGGAGGATAGGATCGTTGGTGAGCCTAGAAGTCACCAAAATTAGGGTATCATATTTTTTTAGATTTTTTTTATGGTGAAGGAACAATGGGGATGGAAGACTTAGGGTTTGGAACTCATGGATTTTGGGACTCACACTAACGAAGAGACCTCTCACCTCTAGGGTATTTCACCCTCCTCGATACTTGGAGGCGTTAGGGTGAATCTCAAAGGTCATGAGGGGACAAAGAAAATGGAATGGGAATGGCGATAACTAGACATGACCTCACATCATGTCCTGGGGTTGGGCCTCACACCCTCTCCTCACGGAATGACTCTCTTTCCTAAAAAACTCATCTTTAATTGACTAAACTATTTTTTTACAAAGGACTGAGGGTGGTATTTATAGACTTGTCCAACCCTCATTTGAATTTGAATACAAGACAAGAAGATAGGGATGATTCAAATTTAAATACAAGATAGGATAAGATAAGCCTATCCATATCTCAATCCTAACCAACCAAATCCTAATTTAAATTTCAAACAAAAAGATAAACCCAAATTAATTTATTCTAGATATGCTTCGATATTCGTGCAGCTCCAGGATTTGTGCTTGCTCCAGGATCTGTATTGGCGATGTCCCTATCATTTCCCTAGGATGGGAAAAACACGACTCCGTCGAGTTTGGGCCAGCGGGGCTCCGATGGAACCGAATCCAAAAACAAGGCTTGCTCTTAAAACTATGTTTCATAATCCTTGGATTGCTTTGAAATCCATGTGCTCTGAAATCCATGTAGCTCTGAAGATCGTGCAACAACTTTGAGGAACGTGCAGAATCTTGAATTAGGGCTGGCACCTTGCTTTAAGAAATGTGCAGTTCCCTTGAGTGAAGACGGCAACAAGGTACTTGAAGTCGACAAAGGGAACTGGCTTGCTTTGAGAAGCATGCAGAGGAGAAGTCAGCTCCGAATGCCGGGTTTGCATTCATGTTCGTGCCGATGCTTCTCCTTCTCCAAGGACTGAGGTGGTGAAATAGAGGAGGCATGCAGGCGGGATTTCGGTGGGCCTCATCGGCAACGATGGTGGCGGTATGGGTGGTGGTCGTCGGATCTTCTGGATGAGGAAGGTAGAGTTCAGGTGGCTGTGTAGGCTCCGATCTGAGGAGCTTCAACCACAGAGGAAGAAGACAGTCGTGAGCTTGGCTAGCACAGGGTGGAGGGGATGGCTTTCGAAGGGCAGTCCGACGGGTGATGGGATCGATGACCGGATGATGGAGGAAGGGGCTTTGTGGGAGATAGCGGTGGTTGCGATAGCAGGGGCGTTAGCGGACCTTTGTTCATGAGGGTCGGATGTGGCTTGACTTGGCCGAGGGATCTCTCCGAACGGGATAGAAGGAGGTGGACGATGAGAGGGGCGGCGAAGTGGATCCATCGTCGAGGCTGGTAGTGGAGCAGTGGAGGTCCTCATCGCCATCACGGAGCTCGCAATAATGGCCGTCACCCTAGTCGAGGACGAGGTCACCGGACTTGGAATGCAAGATCTGCCAGAAGATTATGGAGGCCCAGGGCGAGGTCGGGCGGTCGATGAGGTCCTGGAGCTTGTCTGGAGGTTGTTGTCGCCTCCGATGGTGGTAAGGAGGCCATCGGAGGACACATGGCTAGAAAAGAGATAATCGATGGCCTGGTGGCCGAGGACCGCAATCGCCATGGCCCGGTCCTCGTCTGACCATATGGACGAACCCACTCCCACTCCCGTCCCCATCTCCATCTTCATCGATCCCCGGCTATCCCCAACTCCAGGGGTAAACCTAAGAAAAGAACTTCCCTCGGAATAAGCCTTACAATAATTCAAAGATCTCCCAAGAGGTGGAATTGGTGGTGGTGCGCGGACGAAGGGTTGGGCGGAGACTCGGCCATAGTGGATCCGAGATTAAATCGGTGCCGGGGTTCGTCGGCTAATGGAAGATCTGGTGGAGGCTTGGAATGAGGCAGAGAGGAGGGGGCTCGGCCTGGGCGGAGGCTAATGGAGGCGATGCCTGTGTTCCCAGTTGGAGGTGGAGGAATGGGGCTTCACGAATTAAATGCCTGGGTTCGAATATTTGATGGATTTTTTTTTTTACAAGGGAGACCTCATTGTGTGGATTCGATTCGGGAATCCAATAGAGCTACAGAACAATCTCGAGAATTGGGAGCTCGAGAAGGAATATTAATGATAGAGAGGAATGGGGCTTCAAGCGGGAGCGTCGGTGAGCTTGATCCCGCGGGAGGCGAGGACACCGGACTCGGCAAGGGCGATGGCCCCGGCAATCGGTGACGGGTGTTCATGATAGCAGGGAGATGCGCAGGGCATCCGAAAGGAGAAATCGTACCTTATTAGACATGGTGAGGTCCATGATGAGCTTCACAGATCTTTCTATTTCCTTTCGGAAATATGCTTTGAAAATTGCTGCTTATATTTTGAACACAGTATCATCAAAGTCAATGAGTAGCACTCTATATGAGATATGGAATGGCAAAAGACCAAATCTTAAATATTTAAAGATTTAGGGTTGCTATGCTTATGTCAAGAATAATTTTGGACATAAGTTAAGTACTAGGGCTGACAAATGTAGGTTTGTTGGTTATCCCAAAGAGGGTATTGGATACCTCTTTTATCATACTACTAAACAAAAGGTATTTGTTGGTAGACATGCTACATTCTTGGAGCAAGAATTTATCCAAGAAAGAAGTAGTAGAACAACACTTGAATTAAGTGAAGTTCAAAACCAACAACCTGAAGAGTCCTCAAATGATATTCCTCAACCAAATGTTCTTAATGATTAGGAACAGCTACATCACACACCTCCTCTCTGAAGGTTAGAGAGGGTGTGGGGTGCACCTCTCAGATATGGCTTTATCATTGGAAATGACAATGAGGCTAGTATCATTCAGGATGATGATCCTGTGACTTATTCGAAAGCTATTAAGAGTAAAGACTCTGATAAATGGCTAAATACCATGAAATATGAAATAGACTCCATGTATTCCAATCAGGTTTGGACCTTGGTAGATCTACCTGAATCTGAATTAAAACTAGAAGGATATATAGATTCTAGTTCTTAATCAGACTCAGATGATAGCAAATCCATATCAGGGTATGTCTTCACCCTATATGGTGGTGCAGTGAGTTGGAAGAGTACAAGGTAGCCAACTGTAGCTGACTCAGTTACTAAGGTAGAATACATAGCTGCAAGTGAAGCTACGAAGGAAGCTATCTGGATGAAGAAATTCATCATGGAATTGGGCATGGTTCCTAAAATACAACCAGTGCCACTATATTGTGATAACACTGGAGCTGTTGCGCAAGCTAAGGAGCCAAGGTCTCATCATAAGTCCAAGCACATCCTAAAATGTTTCTATCTCGTTCAAGAAATTGTAGGAAGACAAGATGTTATTGTCGAACGAGTTGATACAAAGAACAATATAGCAGACCCATTTACTAAAACACTACCCCAGCAGTAGTTTAATCGCCACTTAGATTGTATGGGTATAAAATACAAGGGCAATTGGCTTTAGTGCAGGTGGGAGATTGAAAGAAATTTGTCCTAACAGCCAATCTTTGTAAGGGCATTTTTGTAATCTTCCAACTCTTGCATGACATTAATATATTAATAAAAGGTATTTGTTTTATCATATTGCTGTATCTTATTTAAAGATTATGATGAACCCCATATATTAGGATAATGGAATTAAAGTTATGATGGAGTTCATAATAGTGAGATCTAAGTTTCAATAAATCCTAATCTAAAAGGTTCCTAGTCATAGGATCATCGATTCAAGGATTGATGCTTCCGGAAAGACTAGCTTATCCTATGTATTCTCGATGGAGAGGATGGTTGGTCTCACAGCCACTTGTGTAGAGACACTAATACAAGGATAAGGGTGCTCATCAAGGTATGAGTTCACTGAACTAATTTATATTAAGAATATCTTATGGAAGTCTTACTACTTGTCAAGAGATAGTTCTCATAGTGGGAGTTGTGCAAGTGGTCTTTAGACCTGAGATCACCATGGTTCTTTATGCACACTAAGTCATGTTTTGGTTCATACTCACTCATGACATTGAGTCATGTATGGGGTGTTCTCGGATATGGTGGAAGGTGTATGAAGGATGTGAGTGGGTCAACAAGGAATCGATCATTCCTGGTAAGAAGAAGTGTTATCCCAAGTAATCTCTTCGATTATTGACTCAGGGAGTCTTTGATCAAAGTAAAATGAGATTAGAAATGATTTCTAATTAGTCATTAGCAGAGTCATCATTATCAAAGTGATATTCTTAAAGACTAAGTTCTAGGGTTTGACAATTATCCATACCTATCACTTATTCGGGATAAAGGAAGATTGAAAGATTGAATTGCATGATAACTTTTAATGAATAGTATTTTGGTAATTTTTATCAAATTTCTCATTTTCTGGGTAGGCATGACACGTTGCTAGATGTCAATCATATCTTGTGAGTTTTCATGAATCAATTGGATTGAATTCATGAGTCAATTCAAAAGCTGGTTCGCATTGGCAACTTAGGTCAGCTTAATTTGACCTAATTAGGTCAATTGGATTCGATTGGATCGAATTGGCTGGAACTTAGACCTACTGCTAGCTAGATGTGGAACCCAAAGGGTCACACACATTCAGAAATTGACCTAGGAAGTCAATTGACATTTAATTAGGGTCATGAGATCCTAATTGGTTAGCTAGATTGCATACTAGCATGTGTAGGCTGACCTAATCTCCTATCCAAGTGAATTAGATCTGAAAGGTTGCTAAATGGACTAACTAATTTATGGGAGACCTAAATTGAATTGAATCCTAAGTGGGATGAAATTATCATAATTTATCTGATAATTTTTGGACATTTTATGCACCATATATCAAGAGTCCCAATGGCATGGGATTCTTGGCCAAAATTGAGTGCTTGGCAAATAAAGGGACACAGAAGGACCAAGAGTCCTTCTGCCTGATAATCACTTATATGGTGATGAAGTACATTAAATTTCCTTTCATTTGACATCCATATCGGATATACTTTGACTGGTCAAAGATAGCATATGGCATGGAGAAAGTTGATTGACAAGTGAAGAGTCGTGACTCTTCACTATTGGTGTGCAGAAAGAAATGAATTCCTTCTGCTTTCAGGAATTCATTTAAATCTGAAAGGTGGCATCCCTTGGATATGTTTCATCCTTATTTGAATTGGATAATCACTGATGGAAAGAAGGAATTGGTGGAGAAGTTTTTGGCATGCATGAAGTGAAGGGTTGCGTCCCTTCACTGTTGCCACCACTTATGATAGAATAGAGTCTTTCTGCTTTAAGGAACTTATCAGATGGATAAGTCTTTTCATTTAACTATTGACCCAAAATAATCAGAAGGATCAGCTAAGGGTGGTTGGCGCATGAAAGTCTTGACTCTTCAAGATAAGACTCCTTCTTAATGAAGGGTCTTATTTGATCTATTGATAGACATATCAAAGGCTGATGAAGAGGCATGATTTATGCCCCCCTTCTCTTATAAATAGCCTAGGTGTTATGCTTAGAGAATCTTAGAGATTATCTTTCTTTCTTACACACTCCAAACTCTCTTACACTCTATCCTCCTTGTCTCTTCCTTCCCTTGTTAGGACTTAGGTCTTTGTCTTAAGACAAGTCTGCCATTTTAAGACAATGGCTTAGGAAGAGAATTAGGAAGTATTAGAAAAAGATAAGAGTAGATTTGGAAAGGGCTTAAAGTGCTCTATTGAAGGGTGAAGATCTAAGCAAGGAAAGAAAGGCTGCTGAAGGTTGAAAGGCCATCAGAAGAGTCCCAGTTGATCAAGTAACCTACAAAGGAGTGGTTCCTAGGTTTAATTCCTGTGTGGATCACTTCTGGAGGGCTTGCATTTGTGAGCCTAATGAAAAGAAAAGGAATTAGCATTCCAGGTATTTTTCTGAACCCTAATTTATTGACTTGTTAATTGTAATGAATAAGTGATCTTGGGCTTATGGTTTCAAGTTATTGGAGTTTCAAAAAATAAAAATTTTTGAAATCCATACTTCCGCTGCATCACCGAAATCCAACAGGAGCCACGTCCAATTCCATGATGAATTTTTTCATCCAGACAACTTCTTTAGTGGCTTCACTGCAGCTATGTATTCTATCTCACTAACTAAGTCAGCTATAGTTGGCTGCTTGGTACTCTTCCAACTCACTGCTCCTCCATTCAAAGTAAAGACATACCCTGATATGGATTTACTGTCATCTGGATCATATTGAAAACTAGAATCTATATAACATTCTAGTTTCAACCCTGATCCACCATATATCAGAAAAATATCTTTAGTCCTTCTTAGGTACTTAAGAATGTTTTTCACAGCAAATACGGGATGAACATGCTAGAGATGAACATGAGAAGATTCCATATTAGAGAGTAATGATTTTTTAATTTTTTTTATATGGCTTTGTTCCTTAAAAAAGACTAAGAGCAACTAGGGTTTTCATGTAAAGACTAAAGTTCTACCCGCAGATAAGAATCTAACAAAGTAATAAAAAAAACAGGATCCTAGGGTTAGGAAACCACTATTAGGACATGCTCAGTTTTCAACAAATCAGAAAGAGAGAGAATGGATGGGTTAGAATACCTAGCAAGGATCTCCTATTATTGTAGAAGGGATCACACTCCTCGGATCGGTGCATGGATGATGAAGCCTCGTTCCCATGGATGCGCCGACTTTCTATCAGATGGTCCCGGGGGCAAGGAAGACTTCCTCCAAGGTTCATGGCACTAGAGGGATCCTGCAAACACCTATGATTAGAGATGTGGAAGATAGAAAAATTATGAAACTGGGAATTGGAAGAGAAGAGAAGGCAGGAGGGGGCAGGTGGATGTCTGGTGGCTTGTCTAAAGGAGGATGCCTAGGCTCTTGGAGGGCATCCTAGAGATGGACTTGGTGGCCTGGGGAAGGATAACTGGATGCTGTGAAGATGGCAGCCTGGCTTGATGATCAGGAGATGGCAACCTGGAGAAGGATGAAAATGCCTGGGGGCCTCTGATGTTGACGGTTAGGGTTTGGTGGTGGCGGCCTGGTGAGTATGAAGATGGGGCAGCCTAGGGTTTGGATGAAGATGGGGCAGCCTAGGGTTTTGGAGAAGTGGGATGGGGACAGCCTAGGGTTTATGAAGATTGATGTTGGCAGCCAAGGTGGAAGATGGAAGATGTTGGCGGCCTAGGGTTTCTTAGAAGTAGAGAACTAGCGGCCTAGGGTTTTGAAGATGAAAGGTTGGCATCTTGGGCTGGGAAGGATGGAAGGGCTGGCGGTCTAGACTCAAAGATGGAAGATGAAGATGGTTGGGTTGCACCTCACGTGCTCTCCTTGTGAAGTAAAAAGTTAGGCCTCACACCCTCTCCCTCATGGAACGTCAATGCATAAATGCACAGAAAATAAATAAAACACTCATAATTTCATTCAATAATTCATCATCATCCATTACAAGAGGGAGGAGGGGAGGGGTATTTATAGATTCACCCAGGCATCTCCCTGTCAAAGTTGGAGTGGGACAAGGAGACTAGAGTCCTTGTAGGACTTGGATGTTGAACTCTTTGTAGGACTTGGACATCAACTCCTTGTTAGACTTAGAAACTTGACTCCTCTTGGGCTTGGACCGCTTGACTCCTGGCTAGGCTGGGAGGGGGTGCCAAGTTTTGCTAGGCTGGGGAGGGTGCCACTTCTTCATGGGCCTGGGACAGCACTCCTTCATGGGCTTGGGGCAGCATGAGTGTGGACCAGGGGATGGGGGCTTGGGAGGCACCAATGCTGATGGACTTAGGAGGTGCCAAAGCTGATGGACTTAGAGGGCATCAATGCTGGTGGGCTTGGAGGTGCCTGAATGGGGACCAGGGGGTGCAAGAAATATTTTTTCCTGGGCTTCAGTGGGGGCATGGTGACTCTCCTCTTGGACTGGTCTTGAATGAAAGAACTCAACTTACAGGACTCAAATGAACAAAGGGACTCAATGGACTTAATTGACTCAATTGACCCACTTTATTACATGACTCAATTTTTGTTACACGACTCAAGTGACTCTGGACTCAACTAAAAATTGACAGACTTCCCAACACATTATTCAGAGATCCAAATGGGGTTTTGCAATCTTGGTATGATACTAGTGTCCTCACCAATTCTCCTGGGATGGGATGAAACTCAACCCTGTCGAGTAAAGGTCAATCTGGCTCTGGTACTTCTCTAATAGGTCTAGGTTGGGGTGTTGCAGATCCTCTCGAGTGATCCACTAATTCTCAGATTCTGGTCAACCTTGCCAATGAACCAAGTAACATGGATAGCCTTTGTTCTGGGTACTAATAGCTTGGTCATCTAGGATACGCTCAATCCTTTCTCCTTTCTCAGGCCAATTTATTGGTGGATACTCAAGGATGGGTTCGCTCCCAAAAAAAAGGTCAGGTCCAAATGGCTCACTGGGTATCATTGATGGCTTCCTATACTCAACTAGGTCTGAGATATTGAAGGTTGAGCTAATGCCACATTCGGGTGGTAACTCAAGCACATAGGCATTAGGTCCAACTTTCTTTATCACTTTAAAGGGTCCAGCTCCACGGGCATATAACTTTTCACGATCCTTGGAGGAAACCGCTCAGGCCTAAGCCTAATCATTACATAATTTTCCCTCAATGAACTCTTTAACTCTTTTTCAAGAATTAGCCAAGTTTTTATAAATATCATTGCTCACAATAATCTTAGGGCTAATTTCCTTATGCAGATCTCTAACATGCTGGGCAAATGACTCATACTAACACCTAAGGGTCAACTATGCATTCCTATCGAAAAAAATTTATTAAGTCTTCAACTACAACTTTGTGCTTGACCCTTGGTTGGTGGGTGACATACAGATAAAAATTTTACATGGACTCCTAATAAATGCCACAGGGTCTTCCAAAAATAGGTAGCAAATCTAATAAGTTCAAAGGACTGGTGCAACCTGCTAACCTCAACAAAGAGTAATTTGGTGGTTCTAGAAGCATTGGAAGCCTTATGATAGGGCGGGAAATATGAGGAGGATTCGTCAACTAGTTCTGGATTCATGGGGATGACCTTAAAGTATGGACATTGATCAACAGGCAACAGAAGGTCCACCTTATGGAAGGCTGAGTCAGTAATTTCAGGCAAGGGATCTGTAACCAAGACTAAAAAAGTGAACTCCTCCTGAGAGTATTGAATCGGAGAAACCAAGTCCTCACTAATTTCCTCTGGTTCTTGAATTTCAGGACTAGGCTCTATAATTGGGTTCTCTTCTAGCATTTCCTTAGGGACAGCTTTAATCTGGGTATCTTCCTGGTCAACTAATCCTAGGTCTACCCTATATACTTCCTCTTCAATGTCATCCTTGAAAATAAATGGAGTAGTAGGGGTAGGTTGGCTAAGGGGAACTTGACTAGTACTTGGGTTATGTCCAGGGGTACTAATCCTATTAGTTTCAGGTCGTGGGTTATGAATCCCCTCTGCTCATAAGACATGGGTAGGTACCTCTTCCTAAGTTTGCTTTTCATGGCTCTCCAGGTAGCTATGGGCTTGTCTCCTCTTTGTTTACTTGTGCATTCAACATTTTCCCAATATAGTTTAAGCTGGCGAACTAACTTGAGTTTTACAAACTTAAACTTCCTCTCTTTGGTCATTTCATTCTGTTCAAAGTACCAGTCCATACCTTCTTCCCAATCAATGTAACTCTTAAGATCAAGATCGCCATCAAAAGTAGGTGCTTCTAACCTGATGTTCCTAATGGTTCTCCCATCTTGGTTAATGAAATCATGATTGGGTCTCCTCTGATTAGGCTCCCAGATTAGATCATGGCATGGGGATCCCCTGGGATTGGGAGGTGTGGGACATGGTGTCTCATATTCAGGCTCAGTATGGGTCTCATGGGCTCTTTTTAGGGTTCCTACCCGTGTCTCCATTTAGGTAAACCTATGGTTCAGTTGGGCAAGCTATTCAGTAATGGCCCTCAGTTGGGTTTCAAGGTTGGACTCCATGATCAAATTGGGTTGAGTTGAGACTGATGGTATTGGGCTCCTGATCAAGTGGTCATGCAACAAACACACAGAGCATTCTAGTATTTGCTAGACCTAGCAGCTCAAGTAGAATGAGTCAGCTCAACTTACAACCAAATCAATAATTACCCTTTCCACTGGCCAGGTAAGAGATGGGAGTGTAGGAGGCTCCCCTTGCTCTTGCAGGATCCTAATTAAGTAACCATAGCTCTGCTTAGGGCGTTTTCCATTGGACCTCTAGCCTAGACACCAGATTCAAGAAATAACTGGAGGATTGAGTGCACTAGCTTTCTCACAATACCATGAACTGGACTTGTTGGTGTCGCTAGCTTAATTAGGTTGCTACTTCATTTTAATTAGGCATAGGTTTGATGCAGGGTGGTTGTTTTAGGCCAAGGAAAGGTGATGAAATCCTTCCCTTATCTGATAGAGTAGAAGTGCCCTTAAGATGAGTTAGTTATGCATGCACACACATGAAACCCTAATGCAACATGAAACTAAAATCAGAAAATATGCAGAAAATAAAATTTTATTTTTTTTCTATTTTTTTGTTGCTAATGGAAGATCTAATGAAGATTAATGTCAGTCAATTAAGTGTAAAGAAAGCTAGGTTTTGAAGGTTTTAATGCAAGCAAATTTCAACCCTAAACTAGGTGTGTAGATAGCAATGGTAGACTTTAGGTTTTCATGCAGATTTTTTTTGGGTTTTCAGATCTGAAAATTAAAATAAAATTGCAGAAGTGAAGAAGACTAATTGTGTTTTTAATGGATGCAAAGATTGATGCAAATTAGAAAGGTTTTGATGGAAAACAAGCCCTAGGTTTAGACTAGTGTGCAGAAAATTTCAGCATGCAGATTTTTTTTGGTTTTTGTGTTTAACTATGCATGAACATGTCCTAAACTGAGCTCTGATACCAAAATTGATATGAGACGAACATGCTAGAGATGAATATAAGAAAATTCTAGATTAGAGAGTAATGAATTTTTGATTTTTTTTATATGGCTTTGTTCCCGAAAAAGGGCTAAGAGCAACTAGGGTTTTCATTTAAAGACTAAAATTCTACCCGTAGATAAGAATCTAACAAAGTGATAAAAGAAAACAGGATCCTAGGGTTAAGAAACCACTATTAAGGCATGCTCAGTTTTCAACAAATCAGAAAAAGAGAGAAGGGATGGGTTAGATTACCTAGCAATAATCTTCTCTCATTATAGAAGGGATCACACTCCTCGAATCGAGCCTAGATGATGAAGCCTCGTTCCTGTGGCTGCACCGGCTTTTTATCAGATGGTCCCAGGGGCAAGGAAGACTTCCTCCGAGGTTCATGGCACTGGAGGGATCCTGCAAACACCTATGATTAGAGATCCAGAAGATAGAAAAATTATGAAACTAGGAATTGGAAGAGAAGAGAAGGCAGGAGGGGGCAGGTGGATGTCTGGGGACCTGTTGAAGGAGGATGCTTGGGCTCTTGGAGGGCATCCTGGAAATGGACTTTGCGGCATGGGGAAGGATGCCTGGTGGTGGGTGTTGGGAATTGTGTCCCAAAGCCAATCGCCTGGGTTGTAGGCGGTTGTGCTAAGTATTGTACTCATTTTATGAATTAATAAAATAATATTTTTTGGCAGCTCATCACATACTTAATAATTTCCATGAAATGAACTCTTTCAATGTGATGAAATCCTTAGGACTACACTGACTTCGATACAGAGAGGATGTATCGAGTGGTCCTTAAACCCTGTTCACAACCAAAGGATATATTATACTGGACGGCAATATATCAAGTATAGGTTGTTGTAGTTCACATCGTTTGGTTGTCCTCTTGACCAAAAGAGTGTGGTGACACTGATGTGATCTGCAAGTGGGATATGTGATATCTTATTGAACATGACTCCGTGCAGCCCCTTTCTGCCAAAGGGATACTCACGATTAGATATGGGTATATGTGTCCCTCTGACCTGAGGTCATCATGGTAGCTTGCAAGCAACTCCCTGTGCTTTGGTGCCGGACTACCCGGATTTTTAATCTGGTGACGGAAGGTTTCTGGGTACAGGCAAGTACTTGTGGAGCAGTGATGGACCAAGATGGAATTGACCTGTCCAAACAGTTGGGATTGAATGTCTCGCAATATCTCAATTTAGCAAATCCTTGGCCGGGGTAGTCCTAGTGAAGAGTCACTGGGCTTGTGAGGTTGAGACACGTAGTCGACCGACTCAGTCTGGGTTGGCAGCCCAATCTCAGTCGTCCTGAGCATTAGAGGTCAAAGGGATGAATTATACGATAACCATATGCCAGAGGTTCGATAGTTTGCTCCCGCATCTTCGACCTATCCAGACGCCGGGATCCATTGCTAGATGGTTTCCTGTTCTGGTACTAAAATAGTTTTAGTGCTACCGTTTAGGTATGAACCTATGAGGTCACACGCCATAGAGGATAACTCTCTGATCCGGATACCGATTACGATTGGGAATCATCTTGATTTTATGGTCACAGTATTTTTTAGCACTCTTTTCCCCGTCTTGCCCTTGTTTGTGTCAACCGAAAATTGTTCCGGGCTGACCAGCCCTGCGCCAGGATTTTTCTGAATCAGTTTTGAATTGATTCGTAGTTCGTTTCGACCTCCAATTGGTTGTGAACCAATTTTATTCCTTGAACCAGGTTCAACCGTTTGGTTTAATGGGATTGAACCAAAATGGGTTGGTTTAAATGGTTTGAACCATATTTGCCATGGACCGGTTTTGGTTCCATGGTTTTTCTCCCGTGGCCGTTTCACACGGTGTTTTGTGGAAGGCCAAATGAATGGAAAGGAAGTCCAATCGCTGGGAGAAAATTTCCAAACGTTGGAAAGGCCAAACGACCGAAACTCCCGAGCTCCAACCCGCTGGTTTTGAAGACCTTAATCCCCTGTTTAATGGATTAAAGGCTTGTTAATTGGGTTAACCACCAGCTGCCCCTTGGCCTTCCGTCGCTCCACCCCCCTCTTCCTCCCAGCAGCCTTTATAAACTCCAAACCAGCGTCCCTATTTAGAGTTAGAGTTTAAAACGAGAGAAAAATTTCTCTTCACCATGAGAGAGGCTTAAAGAGAGAGAGATTTGGGCATTCTTTGAGAGGCTTAAGGAGAGGATATCTGGGGCTGGGTTTAGGACCTTTAGAGGGAGAGAAACAAGGCATTAATCCATTGTTTTGAAGTGCTCAAGTTCTGCCCAGTGCTGCAGAATTCTGTGACCGTGAAGCTCTCTTCCGGCGGCTAGCACCGTGCGTGGAGGCGGATCTGAGAGCCCCGGGCATGTCTCCCCTCTAGAGGGAGTACCATTCTACTCCTAGGAGAAAATCTCATGGACCGGGATCACCCCAGCTTCTCCGAAACGAAGGCCAAAGTCTGCTGCCCAGTTCTATAGTAGAAATATGGCAGCAGACTTTGGTGATTTATTTTATTTTTTTGGCTTACATTTGATTGCAGTAATCAGTGGCAAATCGAAGAAGACTTGTCCAAGTTGCTGCTGCTCAAATTTGGGAGCAAATGGAGGTCCGGAAGGAGGTGTTCCGATGACGTTTCGCAAGCCAAAAATAGAGTTCCAAGGAAGAAGACGACTGGAATAACTTTATTCCAGTTACTCCAGTCTATTCCAGGTTTATTCCAGAGTTATTTCAGGTAGAATAAAGGTATGGATAATTAATTTTTTAATCATGCATGGATAGATTAAATTGTTTAATATTTTATAAATATTTTATTTGAATATACATGCCTAAATGCAACTAGATTTAGATTAGTTCCTAGCGGAGCAGATTTTCGCTGTGCGAATTTTAAAAATTATTTTAAAATCCAATCTGCTCCTGTAGATGTTTGCATGCCTAGTGTAGGATCTTGTCAAACCACCTGCAATGTTTACTTTCAGTGGTATCAGAGCCACGTTGAATTTGTAATCTAATCTAGTCTACAGGAATATAGATTAAAGATTGTTTAATCTTAATATGTATCCATGTTTTCTTTTTGGAACCTAGTTGAGACCTTCACCATGACCGTGTGTCTTTGACATGATGTGGATCGTCTTTGTTGGCCTCTTCAGAAGGATCCTTAAAGAATATTAAAAATTAAAAATTATTTTAATTTGGAGATACATGTTTTAGGCATGTTTTATAAAATATTTGTAAAATGTTTTGATGCATGATTTGTTATGTAAAAAATGTTTTACATAAAGACTTAATTAAAAAATGATTTAATTAAGTGATTGGCTTATTAAAATTTTTTTAGGTTTATGAAATCTAATACAATTTGCATAAGCCATTTTGGGTTAATTGGGTTAGCTGACTAGTTGGGTCCAAAACTAGGTTAGACCTAAGTTTAGTTGAACCGGATAATAAGAAGATTAAACAAAAGTTATTTAAGGTCCTTCTTTAGAACTATCTAATAGTTAGAATAGTTGATCCGTTCATCTAAAATGGATCCAATTAGTGGCTCAGTGGACGCCCGAGTCTTTAGGCTAGTATGATCGAGGCTGGTAAACCGACTGGTGTCGAGGTAGGTTTGGCATTGTGATCATGGCTGTATGAGGCTACCTCTTTCCTGGCCAACTTGGTTTGTGTCTAGGAAAGATGGTTAATGGTGGATACTCACCCATGATCTCACCTACCTGGCTAGTCGAGTCGACCAGAACTGATTGGAAAAGCTCAATGACTCGAGTTAACCCATGTCACCTAGGTTGATCGGTCTGACTGATCTATAGGTGCCCATGGATCATTTGTTGATTTATTTTAACCCTCCTGGAATCTGATTGATTCAATGGGAGGATGATCCATGTCCTTGTCTCTTTTCTTCTGTCATAATTAAAAAGTCCTCTAAAATTAGTAGGTCCTTAAAAGGACTAAGTCAAGGAGTTGATAGTGTCTTTGCCTCCCATTAAGTTGGATAGAAATGTGTCCACTAGCTTGGTGTACATCGACAGTTCCATAGAACGGGTGTACATCCGGTGACTAGAATTTCTATCTGATCGATGATGGTTCAGTGCAACCTCCTTAACGGGACCAGGTAGGCCGGCCATAGTCGGGCTTGGTCTTTAGTTAGCTGGAAGCATTGGATTTGTCATTTTAATGGTTGGACCTAACCAGAGACCCGTAATAGGAGGCCCTTAGGCCGATTGGGATGCTCTCTGGGGCAAAATAAAATACTGAAAATTGTTTAGGGAAACAATTGGTTTACGAACCTACCTTTAGGCTCGTATGGGTGAGCTGGCCATAGTCGGGCTCATGCGAGGCCTATTGGATTTCAGTACCCAATTGAAAAGGTATTTTTCACGGATTGGAGTTTGAGGCTACCAATCTGAAAAAATTAGTGGGAGAAACCTTTAGACTAAAGTCCAAGTCTTTTGGTTAAGTTATTAATTCATAAACTAATATGGTCTAATTTTCATTTCAGATATATTCTAATTTATCGCTCTGGTCACTTCTCGATAACGAGAAGTTAAAGGGTCACAACTTTGATAGTTGGTATCGAAGATTGAGAATTATTCTAGAGCATGAACGGATCCTCTATGTAATAGCGGATCCAGCACCTGAAATCCCTCCCGCTAATGCATGGAGTGCGGTCAGAGATGCTTATCTGAAGTGGGTCTCTAATCAGACTACTGTCCGATGCATCATGTTAGCGGCGATGAACGATGAGTTCAGTCGCAAATTCGAGGAGGCCCAACCTGATGAAATCCTTCAAAAGTTAAAGGAATCCTTCGGCACTCCGGATGATGTAGAAAGGTACAAAGTGTCTTGTGCCATCTACAACTCCAAGATGCCGAATGGCGGTTCAGTCACTGATCATGTATTGTACATAATTGAGCTGATTGAAAAGTTGGGCAAACTCGGATGCCCCTTGCACGAGCAGCTCGGCAAGGATGCGATCATGAATTCTCTTCCCTCCTCCTATCTTGATTTTCTCGATCATTATAGAATGAACAAGACTGTAGTTAACTACCATGGTCTTTTGGGGTTACTGCAAACTTTCGAGAAAGACCACCAATTGAATAAGGGGGTGGTGAATTTAGTGGCAGGTAGTAGAGGTCGTCATCCCTTTAAGAAAGGGAAAAAGAAAATAAATAAAAAGGGAAAAAAGGTGCAGAATGTTCCTGGCCCTAGTCAAACCAGGAAGTATAAGGCTGATCAGTCTTCTGCATAATGTTTCTACTACAAGAAGAAGGGACACTGGAAGAGGAACTGTCCTCTTTATATTGCGTCCCTTGATCCGAACAGGCCAAGGAAGCAGAAGTCTGCTGAACAAGGTATTTATATGATAAAACCTTGTAATTACTCAATTGTTGATACTACTAACTGGGTATTGGATACTGGTAGTCCAATTCATGTTTGTAATTCATTACCGGGACTTCAAGTTAGCAGAAGATTTGAAGATGGAGAACAGTTTCTGAGCGTCGGGAATGGAAATCGTGTTCCAGTACTGGCGATCGGAGTCCTACGTCTTGTCTTTGAGTCTTGTACTGTCGAGCTAGTTGACTGTCACTATTGTCCTAGTTTCATTATGAGCATAATCTCTGTAGGCCTTTTGGCCAATTGTGGTTTTGAATTATCAATAAAAGGAGATTTTTGCAATGTTATTTTGAATAACTCTATTATAATGAAAACTAGATTAAATAATGGCATATACGTACTATCAAGGCCTGTTAGTGTAATGTACACTTCTAGCAAATGCCCAAGGTTAGATAATGTCAATGATTTGTATCTTTGGCACTGTAGGCTAGGTTATATTAACCAAAATAGGATAAACAAGATGCGAGGAGATGGACTTCTCGAGGTCAGTGATTCTGAATCACTGCCTACTTGTGAATCCTGTTTACTTGGTAAAATGACCAAGTCACCTTTTACTGGAAAGGGTGAACGAGCTACAGAACTTCTAAGTCTAATACATACTGATGTATGTGGACCGATGTCAGTTAGTGCTAGAGAAGGATACAAATATTTCATTACTTTTACAGACGACTTTTCAAGATTCGGTTATGTCTTTTTAATGAGACATAAGTCTGAATCGTTTGAAATGTTCAAACGATACCATAATGAAGTAGAAAAGCAAACTGGAAAAAGTATTAAAATCCTTCGATCTGATCGAGGTGGTGAATACTTATCTGGTGCTTTTTTGACATATCTTGAGGAGAATGGAATTGTCTCTCAGTGGACTCCTCCAGGAACACCACAGTTGAATGGTGTGTCCGAAAGGAGAAATCGAACCTTGTTGGACATGGTTCGATCCATGATGGGCTTTGCAACTCTGCCGCTATCCTTTTGGGGATATGCGCTTCAGACAGCCTGTTACTTATTAAATAATGTTCCAAGTAAGTCTGTTGTCTCCACTCCGTATGAGATGTGGAATGGGCGTAAACCCTCAATCTCACACCTTCGGGTCTGGGGTTGTCTGGCTTATGTAAAGTGTTTAGACTCAGACAAACTTGGTCCTAAGTCTGACAGGTGTTTATTCATTGGTTATGCTAAGAAAACCAAAGGATATTTCTTCTACTTGGAGAAGGAACAAAAGGTGTTCATTGCTCTTAGAGCTATCTTTTTGGAAAAGGAGTTCCTTGGAGAAGGAACTATAGCTTCTAAGATTGAACTTGATGAAGTTCAGCCAATAGAAGAACCTACACACTCTAAGGACATCGTAGAACCAACTGTGATTGAATCACACCCAGAACCCATTAGGAGATCCGGTAGAATACCGTGTCTCCCGGACAGATACTACGGTTTCTTGGTCCGGGACGACGATCCCATTGAGCTCGATGAGAACAATGAGGATCCGATCACCTATATGGATGCACTTTAGAGATCTGACTCTGAGGCATGGTGGTGTGGACACCAGAAGCTGAAAGAAACTTCACTCCAACAAGGTTAGCCTTATCCCAATTTGGATCGAAGATAATTAGGTTACCTTGTATCCTTTAGTTCAAAAATATTTTATTTTCAAGAGTCATTTCCTTTTCAAGAGTCCTGTAATTAATTTTGAGTTTCAAATCAAGAGTGTTTATTGAGTCCTGTAATTACTTTTAAAATTTCATTTCCTGTAAGTCCATTTCAAGTTTTAAAGTCTAGGTCAGTCAAGTCAGTTCAGTTGAGTTAAGTCTAATTCAGTTGAGTTAAGTCTAATCAAGTCTTAAAGCCATGAAAGCCAGCAACAAGACTCAAATTCTAGACCCCAGAATTTGACCACATGAAGAAGAGAAGACACATCAACCAAGCAAGAGAAAAGGACCATCAACTAGGATCACTGGGCGCCACATGTCATTCTTATCCAAGTAGAAGACCACCTCACCATGCCACGTCATCAGGTGCCACTTCACCAGCCACCTCATCACCCTTTGGGTGCCAACAAGGAAGATTCAAATTCAAGGAGGTTGGCCACATCCCTCCAAGTCCTCCACCAAATCCTCCAACCCCCCCACATCCCTCCAAACTCTCCACCAAATCCTCCAACCCCCCTTGTAATCCTCCTCGATTTGGGGAGTTTTTAAATTTCAAAAGCTAGCTTTGTGAGGCTATTAAAAGCCTTGGATGCCCATTGTAAAAGAGATTGATTTTGGGAATGAATGAAAATTGAAGTTGAAATTTTGGAAGTAGAAGTTGTCTTGTATTTTTTTCTTATGTGAAAGTTTTCCATCCTCTTCCTCCACGCCAAAGCCATTCTTTTTCCCTAGCAAAGCATCTTCCAAGCTCAAGTGAAGGCATTGGAGTTGGCCAGATCTACTCAAATTTCTGTTCTTAGTTCATCAATTCTTCCATCCCTTCTATATGTTCCTATCCTTCTTCCTTAACTTTGATATTCATTGCAGGGTCCTTCGAAGTCTTTGAGTTGTGGGCTGGGTTCACCTTAACAAAGAACCAACAAGCTGAAGCCCCAAGTCCAGGGTTCTGATCTCTGTTATCCAGATTCTTCAGTTCTGAGCATTGGTAGTTTCAAGGTATGAATCAAAAGAAGGTTGGAAAGCTCATCAAGGTAAGTCCACAATCATTAGCCCCTATTGTCTAGATCTTCTTCCTTCTTAGTTTAGGATTGTGTCTAATCAAGTAAAAGTCCAATTTCTTATAATCCTTAAGTCTTATTATGATGAGTACAATGCTAGTGTAATTAGGTTTCATTGCTCTACAAACCATATTCAAAACATTAATCATATGCTTGCCGCATCATCTTGGTATCAGAGCATGGTTGCATTAGGGTAGAATAGTTTTCATTAAATCCAAGCAAGATCTAAAATTCACGCCTCCTGAGTGGGTGTACTCCAGTACACTATCACGACCCATGGGAATAATGAGCCCCTGGCCGGACGTGAGTTTTTAGATTGAAGTTTTGGGTAAGCCATTGCACTTGTTTGATTAGGTTCTGTTTTCTGAAAATTTGCATCTGTTTACTGTAATCCGTCTGCAGCTCCAAAGGCAAGTCACTGATTTTTTATTGAAATATTTTTTTTCTTGTTCCTTTTTAAGTCAGTTATCACCATATTAAATTTCATCATCAGAAAAAATTATAAAAAAAATAAGAATTTCTGCAGTTCGACACTGTCATTAGGGTTATGTTCTGTCCTTTTTATTTATCTTCATTTGTAGGATCTTCTTAGATTAGTATAGATTTTAGTTTTAAAATTCCTTTCATCTAAATTGAAACATATAAGTTAGGAATCCTTTGTGAATTTTTCAGAATTTTTGGACATTTTTTTCATCACGTTTTCCACACCACTTTCAAATTGCAACACACTTCTGCAGCACCTTTGCATTTCATTCATCTCATGAGAAATCAAATTAAGGGCATCAATTTGACATAGGGTCAGGGTTTCATCACCTGTCCCTAGCCCAAAAATCACCAACCAGCATATCGATCCCAGCCCGTTAATTAAATTGAGTAGACCGTTAATTGTCCTGGTGGGTTAGGGACACCAACAAGTTGGGTTCAGGTTAGGGTCAAGTTAACTGTGTCAGCTAATTGGTGTGTGCTTACTGGCTTGGTGTCTAGGATTGGTGCATCAGGGCTTGTGATTTGGTCCGCCTACCTGGCCAATCTCAGATTGGTGTCTAAGGTTGGCAATCAGGGACCTACACTCCCCTCCACCTACCTGGCTAAGTCCCATAAGTACTACTAGCTAGTTGGTTCACTTAATTAGACTTCTAATTTGTGCTCTAGGTCTAGGAAACCTTAGCTCGAACTTGAGTCCATTTGCATGCATGACAACTAGAGCAAGAACACTGTATTCACCAATCCAAGCCCAGTCAAGTGTAGCCATGGACCAAAACTTAGGGAATTTGATCAAAGGCCTAAATGATCAAGTGGCCCAACTGACTAAGAGTTTAACTGAGCAATTGGCCCAAACAAATCAGAATGTGGCACAAACCAACCAAGACATGAATGAGCAGTTAGCCCACATCACTACTAGGTTGGATCAGTTAGAGGCTAGAACCCCAGAAAGCAATCATGAAGCCCAGACTGAGCCTGAGCCAAGTCTTGCACCTGAACTCGAGACCCCATTGAATCCTAGAAGGATTCCATATCAAAACCCTCTCTACGAAACAAACCCTAGGAGAGCTCTCCAAGATCAGTTTTATGATCCAATTCCTAGAGGACCCCACCCTGGTCAAACCATCGAGCCCAACCCAAGGAGATTCCATCATGAGCCTAACTATGAACCCAATGTCAGGAGACCCACCCCAATTCACTTTGATCAAGATGACCGAACCATGAAGAACATTAGGCTAGAAGCTCCCACCTTTGATGGAATTTTAGATCCAAAGATCTACATTGATTGGGAAGGTGAGATGGACCAGTATTTTGACTGGTTTGAGATGAGTGAAGAGCGCAAGTGTAAGTTTGCAAAACTTAAACTTGTGCGCCAAGCTAGGTTATATTGGGGAAACATTGAGAGACTCACTAGACAGAGAGGTGATGTGCCCATAGTGACCTGGCGAGCTATGAAACTTAGGCTTAGGGAGAAATACCTTCCTATGTCCTACCACCAAAGACTCCTAGATCAATGGCAAAGACTTACTCAAGGAAATAGGAGTGTCGCAGAGTACATAGCGAAGTTTGACGAATTCGTTATGAGGTGCAATGTTGATGAATCTGAGTCGGTGACCTTGTCTAGATTTAGAACCGGACTGAGGGAAGAAATTCAAAGAGAATTGTTCATGCGAGAGGTACATGACCTAGAATTGGCCTATCAAATAGCTAGGGATGCTGAGAGATTCCATAGAGGTCCAGTCTATCGTAGGCCTGAAGCCCCTAGGACTAGTGCACCTTATCAGCAGTCAGGATCCAATCAGCCTAGATTCAACCGACCCAATCCTAATGTGCCTGTGACCCGTAGAGATGACAAGGAAAAAACACCTGAGACCCAAAGAACTCCAAACGCATGTTTCAAGTGTAACAAAGTGGGTCACTATTCTAGCAACTGTCCTAATAGAGCCCTACACATAGGCGAAGTAGAAGAAGAAGCCATAGAATCCCAAGGTGAATTTGAGGAGGAAGTATACCAGGCAGATGAGAACTTGGCTGAAGAGTATGAGGATGAGGAAGTCCTGGTAGATCAAGATCTGTTAGGAGTGGTTAGGTGTATTCTCATCCAAGCTAAAACCCAAGAAGATTGGTGTAGGACTAGCATCCTACAGACATTCATTAAGATAGGTGAGAAAGTATGCAAAGTCATTTTAGATAGCGGTAGCTGTGTCAATGCCATATCCACCAACACAGTTAAAAACCTAGGATTGCCCACCGTACCCCATCCTAATCCCTATAAGGTATCCTGGATAGACTCAACCACGATTTCCATTAAGTCTAGGTGCCTAGTAACCATTCAGTTCCAATCTTACCTGGAGAAAGTATGGTGTGATGTACTTCCAATGGAAGTAAGTAGCATAATTTTAGGCCGACCATGGTTGTACGATCTTGACGTAACACTCTATGGTCGTTCTAATTCATGCTCGTTTACTCATAATGGAAAGAAGATTGTAATCCATTCTTCTCCACCTAAGAACCCCATTAAGAGAGGATCAAGCCAATTGAGTGATAAGAAAAAGGGGATAAACGTGATCACTGCTAGAGAAATGGAGAAAGAAATTAGCAATGGGTCACCTGTTTGGATTTTAACCATTAAGGATCATCAAGAACCTCTTTCAAAAGAACAACCTCAAGAAGTCAGTCAAGTGCTAGAGGAGTTCAAAGACGTGTTCCCCGATGACTTGCCCGACCAACTCCCACCTCTTAGGGATGTACAACATGCGATAGACTTAGTCCCCGGAGCAACCCTACCGAACCTTCCCCATTATAGAATGAACCCTACCGAGCACCAAGAATTACAACGTCAAGTAGGAGAACTCCTAAAGAAAGGATTCATTAGGAAGAGTTTGAGTCCATGCGCAGTCCCAACCTTACTTACCCCTAAGAAAGATGGCACATGGAGAATGTGTGTTGATAGTCGTGCCATAAATAAAATCACGGTGAAGTATAGGTTTCCCATCCCCCGCTTGGATGATATGTTAGATATGATGGCCGGTGCAACTATATTTTCTAAGATTGACCTGAAGAGCGGCTATCACCAAGTTAGGATCAGACCAGGGGATGAATGGAAGACTGCCTTTAAAACTAAGGACGGGTTATTTGAATGGGTAGTCATGCCTTTTGGGTTATCAAACGCCCCTAGCACTTTTATGCGAATCATGAACCAAGTCCTACGAGCCTTTATTGGAAAATTTGTTGTCGTTTACTTTGACGACATACTTATCTATAGTAGGACTAGAGAAGATCATCAACAACATCTGAGGCAGGTATGTTTAGCACTTAGGAAAGATAACCTCTATGCCAATCTAAAGAAATGTGCTTTCATGACTACTAGAGTTATCTTCCTAGGATTTGTTGTGACCCCTGAAGGAGTATCCGCTGACCCTGAGAAGGTTAAGGCAATTATAGAGTGGCCAACACCCAATAATATTCATGAAGTAAGAAGTTTTCATGGCCTCGCTACGTTTTATCGAAGATTTATTAGAGGGTTTAGCACCATAGTTGCTCCTATCACGGATTGTATTAGGAAGGGCCACTTTGAATGGACGAAGTCAGCTGATAAGGCCTTCCTTCACATCAAAGATAAGATGACCCAAGCACCAGTCTTAAGACTACCCGATTTTTCTAAGGTCTTTGAAGTAGCATGCAATGCTTCGAGAGTAGGTATTGGTGGAGTTCTGAGTCAAGAGAACCATCCCGTAGCATTCTTTAGTGAGAAATTGAATGAAGCCAGGAAAAAATACTCCACATATGATCGGGAGCTTTATGCAGTAGTGCAAGCATTAAGGTATTGGAGGCATTATCTCCTACCGTAAGAATTTATTTTATTTTCAGACCATGAAGCCCTTAGGTTTTTGAGTTCCCAAAAGAAACTAAACCCTAGGCATGCCAAATGGGTAGAGTACATCCAATCCTATACGTTTGTCCTAAAGCATCAATCAGGAACCGATAATAAGGTAGCTGATGCCCTAAGTCGTAGAACGTTACTTTTAACTTCAGTCAGTACTGAAGTCATAGGTTTTGAAAGACTTAAGGAGTAGTACGAAACCTGTCCAGATTTTGATAAAATTTATCAGGTTTTGCGTCAAGGACCATCTAGTGATCATAGTGACTATACCCTTCTAGATGGTTATCTTTTTAGAGAGAATAGGCTTTGCATCCCAAGAACCTCCTTAAGAGATTTTTTAGTTTGGGAGATACATGCGGGAGGTTTGGCTGGCCACTTCGGACGAAACAAGACTATCTTGGCTGTTGAGGAACAATTTTACTGGCCAGGTCTTAAGAAACAAGTAGCAAACATTGTAGCCCGATGTAGGACATGTGCTGTTGCAAAGCAACAAAAGAAGAATACCGGGCTATACACTCCATTACCTGTACCTGAGTGTCCATGGCAGGATCTAAGCATGGACTTTGTTCTAGGATTACCCAAGACCATTCGAAAACATGATTCAATCTTTGTGGTGGTCGACCGATTTTCAAAAATGGCCCATTTCATACCTTGCACCCAAACTTCCGATGCCTCTAGGATAGCCAAACTCTTTCTTGATCAAGTAGTCAGACTCCACGGGTTACCAAAAACCATTGTTTCTGATAGGGATGTCCGCTTCACAAGTTACTTCTGGAAAACCCTTTGGCACCTATTAGGAACCAGACTGAAATTCTCCACTGCCTACCATCCCCAGACTGATGGACAAACCGAGGTTGTAAATAGAAGTCTAGGGAACTTGCTGAGATGCCTAGTGTGAGAAAGTCTAGGAAACTGGGATTTGTTATTGCCACGTGCTGAGTTCTCTTACAACAGTTCGGTCAATCGATCTACGGGCAAAAGTCCCTTTGAGATAGTCCATGGTTGCAAGCCTAGGAAGCCTTTAGATCTAATCCCACTACCTATTCACACACGAGTCTCTGAGTCTGCTGAGTCTTTTGCACAGCATGTCACAAATCTACATAAAGAAATCAGTAATAAGATCAACCTGAGCAATGAAACTTACAAACACTTAGCTGACTCACATAAGAGGGCTAAAGAATTCTATGAAGGGGATTATGCGATGATTAGGCTCAACCCTGAACGGTTTCCCCCTGGAACCATAAAGAAGCTGCATGCCCGTGGAGCGGGACCTTTTAAGATCTTAAAGAAAATAGGGCCTAATGCATATGTTTTGGAACTTCCACCTGATGGGTATTAGTACAACCTTCAATGTTTCAGACCTAGTAGAATACAAAGAACCACTACTAATACCTAGTGAGCCTTTTGAGCCAGAAACTTTCATTGAGAGTGAACATATTTTCGAGTGTCCACCACCAACCTTACCTGAGCAGAGAGAGAGGATTGAGAGAATCCTGGATGACAAGATCATTACTACCAGGAATAAGGACTATCAGCGATACCTGGTTCAATGGCAAGGTCGACCTGAGTCCGACAACTCTTGGATTACTCGAGAGGACCTGCAAAGACTTAACCCAGACTTGTTCGAGCATTACCAGGGCAAAACTGAACCATACTCGACTGGGTCGAGTTCTGCCCACCCCAGGAGAATTGGTGTGGACACCAGAAGCCGAAAGAAACTTCACTCCAACAAGGTTAGCCTTATCCCAATTTGGATCGAAGATAATTAGGTTACCTTGTATCCTTTAGTTCAAAAATATTTTATTTTCAAGAGTCATTTCCTTTTCAAGAGTCCTGTAATTAATTTTGAGTTTCAAATCAAGAGTGTTTATTGAGTCCTGTAATTACTTTTAAAATTTCATTTCCTGTAAGTCCATTTCAAGTTTTAAAGTCTAGGTCAGTCAAGTTAGTTTAGTTGAGTTAAGTCTAATTCAGTTGAGTTAAGTCTAATCAAGTCTTAAAGCCATGAAAGCCAGCAACAAGACTCAAATTCTAGACCCCAGAATTTGACCACATGAAGAAGAGAAGACACATCAACCAAGCAAGAGAAAAGGACCATCAACTAGGACCACTGGGCGCCACATGTCATTCTTATCCAAGTAGAAGACCACCTCACCATGCCACGTCATCAGGTGCCACTTCACCAGCCACCTCATCACCCTTTGGGCGCCAACAAGGAAGATTCAAATTCAAGGAGGTTGGCCACATCCCTCCAAATCCTCCACCAAATCCTCCAACCCCCCCCCCACATCCCTCCAAACTCTCCACCAAATCCTCCAACCCCCCTTGTAATCCTCCTCGATTTGGGGAGTTTTTAAATTTCAAAAGCTAGCTTTGTGAGGCTATTAAAAGCCTTGGACGCCCATTGTAAAAGAGATTGATTTTGGGAATGAATGAAAATTGAAGTTGAAATTTTGGAAGTAGAAGTTGTATTGTATTTTTTTCTTATGTGAAAGTTTTCCATCCTCTTCCTCCACGCCAAAGCCATTCTTTTTCCCTAGCAAAGCATCTTCCAAGCTCAAGTGAAGGCATTGGAGTCGACCAGATCTACTCAAATTTCTGTTCTTAGTTCATCAATTCTTCCATCCCTTCTATATGTTCCTATCCTTCTTCCTTAACTTTGATCTTCATTGCAGGGTCCTTCGAAGTCTTTGAGTTGTGGGCTGGGTTCACCTTAACAAAGAACAAACAAGCTGAAGCCCCAAGTCCAGGGTTCTGATCTCTGTTATCCAGATTCTTCAGTTCTGAGCATTGATAGTTTCAAGGTATGAATCAAAAGAAGGTTGGAAAGCTCATCAAGGTAAGTCCACAATCATTAGCCCCTATTGTCTAGATCTTCTTCCTTCTTAGTTTAGGATTGTGTCTAATCAAGTAAAAGTCCAATTTCTTATAATCCTTAAGTCTTATTATGATGAGTACAATGCTAGTGTAATTAGGTTTCATTGCTTTACAAACCATATTCAAAACATTAATCATATGCTTGCCGCATCACATGGCTTGGAGCCATGCGATCCGAAATGGAGTCCATGGAAATCAACAATGTTTGGACATTGGTTGATCCGCCTGAAGGAATAAAATCCATCGAGTGTAAATGGATCTTCAAGAGGAAAAGGGGCGCAGATGGGAAGGTAGAGACCTATAAAGCCCGTCTGGTTGCCAAGGGGTATCGATTATGATGAGACTTTCTCTCCTGTGGCAATGCTCAAGTCCATTCGGATCATGCTTGCTTTGGCAGCATATTTTGATTACGAGATCTGGCAGATGGATGTCTGAACCTCTTTCCTAAATTTGGAGCTGGAAGAAGAGGTGTATATGATACAGCCTGAAGGGTTCACATCCACAGATGAATCAAAAGTATGCAAGTTGCAGAGGTCCATCTATGGACTCAAGCAAGCATCTCGAAGTTAGAACTTACGGTTTGATAGGTGTATCAAATCGTATGGCTTTGTTAGGAACGGAGAAGAACCGTGCATCTATAAATGGGTTAATGGTTCTGTGATTGTATTCCTAGTACTGTATGTTGATGACATTCTCTTAATCGGGAATGATGTCGCAGCATTACAAGGAATAAAGGTCTGGTTATCATCTCAATTCTCCATGAAGGACTTGGGTGAAGCTTCTTACATACTAGGTATGAAGATCTATAGAGATAGATCTAAGAAGCTTTTGGGACTGTCCCAGTCTACGTACATTGATACTGTGTTGAAACGGTTCAGCATGGAAAATTCCAAGAAAGGTTATCTTTCGATAGGTTCTGGAATTACTCTTTCCAAGAAGGATTGTGCGACAACTCCTGAGGAAAGAGAGCGCATGAGTAGAGTACCTTATGCTTCTGCAGTAGGCTCTATCATGTATGCTATGACTTGTACTAGACCAGACGTGGTATACTCACTAGGAGTAGTGAGCAGATACCAGTCTGACCCAGGTGAGGCGCATTGGAAGGTGGTTAAGTCCATCCTTAAGTATTTAAGAAATACCAAAGATCAATGGCTGATTTATGGAGAACCTGACTTGAAACTTGTGGGGTACACTGACTCCAGTTTCCAGTCGGATAGAGATAATAGCAAGAGTGTGTCAGGGTTTGTATTTACCCTGAATGGAGGAGCGATCTGCTGGAAAAGTTCTAAGCAGGCAACTGTTGCAGACTCGGTATGCGAAGCAGAATACATTGCAGCATCAGATGCGGCAAAGGAAGCTGTGGTTGCAGAAGTTCCTTGAAGAGCTAGGGGTGGCACCTTCCCTAGATGGTCCTGTTCCGGTGTACTGTGACAGCACTGGAGCCATTGCTCAAGCTAAGGAGCCTAAAGCTCATCACAGCACCAAACACATTCTGCGGCGCTACCATCTCGTACGAGAGATCGTGGAACGAGGTGACATCAATCTTCTGAAGATCGATGGAAAAGGAAATCTGGTCGACCCCTTCACTAAAGCCCTCGGAATAAAAGAGTTCAACTATTGTAAATGGGAAATGGGTATTAGATACTCTTCTGATTGGCTTTAGTACAAGTGGGAGTTGTTGGGAATTGTGTCCCAAAGCCAATCGCCTGGGTTGTAGGCGGTTGTGCTAAGTATTGTACTCATTTTATGAATTAATAAAATAATATTTTTTGGTAGCTCATCACATACTTAATAATTTTCCTGAAATGAACTCTTTCAATGTGATGAAATCCTTAGGACTACACTGACTTCGATACAGAGAGGATGTATCGAGTGGTCCTTAAACCCTGTTCACAACCAAAGGATATATTGTACTGGACGGCAATATATCAAGTATAGGTTATTGTAGTTCACATCATTTGGTTGTCCTCTTAACCAAATGAGTGTAGTACACTGATGTGATCTGCAAGTGGGATATGTGATATCTTATTGAACGTGACTCCGTGCAGCCCCTTTCTACCAAAGGGATACTCACGATTGGATATGGGTATATGTGTCCCTCTGACCTGAGGTCATCATGGTAGCTTGCAAGCAACTCCCTGTGCTTTGGTACCGGACTACGGAAGGTTTCTGGGTACAGGCAAGTACTTGAGGAGCAGTGATAGACCAAGATGGAATTGACCTGTCCAAATAGTTTGGATTGAATGTCTCGCAGAATCTCAATTTAGCAAATCCTCGGCCGGGGTAGTCCTAGTGAAGAGTCACTGGGATTGCGAGGTTGAGACACGTAGTCGACCGACTCAGTCTGGGTTGGCAACCCAATCTCAGTCGTCCTGAGAATTAGAGGTCAAAGGGATGAATTATACGGTAACCATATGCCAGAGGTTCGATAGTTTGCTCCTGCATCTTCGACCTATCCGGACGTCGGGATCCATTGCTAGATGGTTTCCTGTGTTGGTACTAAAATTGTTCTAGTGCTACCATTTAGGTGCGAACCTATGAGGTCACACGCCACATAGGATAACTCTCTGATCCGGATACCGATTACGATTGGGAATTATCTCGATTTTATGGTCACAGTATTTTTGAGCACTCTTTTCCCCATCTTGCCCTTGTTTGTGTCAACCAGAAATTGTTCCGGGCTGACCAGCCCTGTGCTAGGATTTTTCTGAATCAGTTTTGAACTAATTCAGAGTTCGTTTTGGCCTCCAATTGGTTGTGAACCAATTTTATTCCTTGAACCAGGTTCAACCGTTTGGTTTAATGGGATTGAACCAAAATGGGTTGGTTTAAATGATTTGAACCATATTTGCCATGGACCGGTTTTGGTTCCATGGTTTTTCGCCCGTGGCCGTTTCACACGGTGTTTTGTGGAAGGCCAAACGAATGGAAAAGAAGTCCAATCGCTGGGTGAAAATTTCTAAACGTTGGAAAGGCCAAACGACCGAAACTCCCGAGCTCCAACCCGTTGGTTTTGAAGACCTTAATCCCCTATTTAATGGATTAAAGGCTTGTTAATTGGGTTAACCACCAGCTGCCCCTTGGCCTTCCGTCGCTCCACCTCCCTCTCCCTCCTAGCAGCCTTTATAAACTCCAAACCAGCGTCCCTGTTTAGAGTTAGAGTTTAAAACGAGAGAAAAATTTCTCTTCACCGTGAGAGAGGCTTAAAGAGAGAGAGATTTGGGCATTCTTTGAGAGGCTTAAGGAGAGGACATCTGGGGCTGGGTTTAGAAGCTTTAGAGGGAGAGAAGCAAGGCATTAATCCATTGTTTTGAAGTGCTCAAGTTCTGCCCAGTGCTGCAGAATTCTACGACCATGAAGCTCTCTTCCGGCGGCTAGCACCGTGCATAGAGAAGGATCTGAGAGCCCCGGGCATGTCTCCCCTCTAGAGAGAGTACCATTCTACTCCTAGGAGCAAATCACGTAGACCGGGATCGCCCCAGCTTCTCCGAAACGAAGGCCAAAGTCTGCTGCCCAGTTCTACAACAGAAATCTGGCAGCAGAATTTGGTGATTTATTTTATTTTTTTGGCTTACATTTGATTGCAGTAATTGGTGTCAAATCAAAGAGGACTTGTCGAAGTTGCTGCTGCTCAAATTTGGGAGCAAACGGAGGTCCGGATGGAGGTGTTCCGATGATGTTTCGCAAGCCAAAAATAGAGTTCCAAGGAAGAAGACGACTGGAATAACTTTATTCCAGTTATTCCAGTCTATTCCAGGTTTATTTCAAAGTTATTCCAGGTAGAATAAAGGTATGGAAAATTAATTTTTTAATCATGCATGGATTGATTAAATTGTTTAATATTTTATAAATATTTTATTTGATTATACATGCCTAAATGCAACTAGATTTAGATTAGTTCCTGACGGAGCAGATTTTCACTGCGCGAATTTTAAAAATTGTTTTAAAATCCAATCTGCTCCCGCAGATGTTTGCATGCCTAGTGTAGGATCTTGTCAAACCACTTGCAATGTTTACTTTCAGTGGGGACACAAGAGGCACCAGAATAAGACAGAGGCTTCTCAACCCTCTGTGGATTACTTAGTAACATTTGAGTCCATTTGTAATAAAGGCTTAGCCTATTTGAGTTGTCTTTAATTATTTGAGTCCTGTACCAGTCAATGCATGTTGAGATAGTCTTCTTTCTTAGTCCTGTACATGTTAGTTGAAGTCCAGTGAAAACTCATACAAGTGAAGACCAAGCCAATCCAAGTGAAGACCAACTCAACCGGAAGCTATGAAGACCATGAAAGGCCTAGAAAAAGAAATCAGAAGCCCGGGAGCCAAATCAGAAGCCCTGGAACCCTGGACTACAGCCTGAAGCAAAATGGGCCAGTCAAGGCCCAGGAGGGGTGCTAAGGCGCCATCCACCCTATGGTCACCACCCTCTTGGTCGGCCACTAGGGTCACCTCCCTTGGCTGACCAAGGCAAGAGAGAGGAGGAGAAATTTGAGGGATTTTCAACCTAGACCTACCATGTATTCTAGCTAGGGTTTGGGTGGGATTCAAATTCCAAGGTAATGTCTATTGTAACCTTACTTGGGGGCCAAGTTTATGAGTCTATTTAAGAGACTCTATTCTCTTGTATGAAGACACTTTATTCATGAAATATAACTAAGTTCTTCCAATTGTTGTGTGCTTAGGAGATTCTGTGTGAGCCCCTCCTTCTTCCTGGTGTCCTGCGCCCAATCTCCAGCCGCCATCTACCTCTCCAAACCCTGGTCGCCCACATCAAATCCCTTCTTCCCCTTGCTATTTTCTCAATTAATCCTTCATCTTTGATTTATTTTCTAACCTCTGAAAGGTTGTTTGTAGGTCCCTCAACTCCAATGAATCCAACAACTCCAGCCGGGCAGCAATTGGATCACCAGACAGAAAGCCAAAAATCCGCGGGTCTCTGGCTTGATTTTCCAAGATGCATCTGGGAGTGAGAGTGATCCCTTCATCTATGATCTACATCGAGCACATCAACCATTGTCAGGTACACCCCTCACCTGCCAGTCACCTTATTGGAGATAAACTAGCCCAACCGAGACTTCTCAGCCTCGGCGATCCTCTTTTTCTATTGCTTTTAGGTCCTATTTTGCTTGCTTTAGCTTCTTGTTTTGTATAGACTTCCCTACTTAGGTTCTTGGTCTATTCTTTGGGATTTAGATTCATAACTTAACCTTCAAAAACATAAAAAATAATCATACATGCATCTTAGTTCTGCATCATTTGGTATCAGAGCCTGTTTGGGCTTAGTTCTCTTTGCATATTCGGATCGGGTGCTTCACCATGGCCGTCTAGTCATAGGAGACAAGTAGGGCTGCAAGACCCTCTCTTCCCAATCTACGGGATCTCCTATGGCGTGTTGGAGTGCCGCTGTGAATTGACTCCTGAAGAAGAACACAAAGAGTTCATTAGGGCTTTTTTGCATCTTGGCCTTCTCAGTACATTACCAGCTTTTTCAATTGTTTCTACCTGCATAGAACTCAGAAAAATCTGAAATTTATTTTTTTGAGTTCCATATAAATGAAGTTAATTTTAAGATTTTTGTCAGGAATTATTTCCATACATATATTTTTTTCCAGCCAGAATACCACCTAAGAATAGTTCTGCCCTGTTTTTGGTAGCAAAGTAAATTTCAGCAAGTTTAGGGTTGTTTTAGCATAATTTTTGCATATCTTAAACTTTGGCATGTTTCTTGCATTTTAGGTCATTATTTGCAAATTATCTTTCTGTTTAAGAAAATACCAAAATAAAATATATATATATATATATATATATTCATAAAACACCAAAAATACTTAAACCTTAATTTGCAATTTCATCTGCCTGCCATCATTGCATAATTAACTTAAGGGCATCTCTATCCAAGATAAGGGAAGGAGGTCATTACCTTTTCTTAGCCCAAAAAGCCACATCCCTTGCATTTGGTCCCAAGCCTAACTTAAAATTAACTAGACTTAATTTGCCCTAGTGGGCTAGGGACACCAATCGATCGGGTTCAATCAATGTGGGATGACTAGTGCACCCAATTCATTTCCTATTACTGGATGCTAGTGTCTAGGCTAGAGGTACAGTGTCAAATGACCTAAATAGATCGGTGGCTCCTTAATTGGATCCCTGCGAGAGCAGGGGGCCTCCCACCATCCCACCTCTTACCTAGCCAATTGAAGGACTAGGATTTGAGTTATGTGTAAGTTGAGTCAACCCACTCTGATTGGGCTCTAGGTCTAGGCAGCCATAGTCGATTCGTCTTTGAGTCATGCATGTGCACTAGCTTAGGAGTCGATGTGTGTGTTTGATTGCATGACCATTAGATTAGAAGTCCAATACCGATAGCCTCAACCCAACTCAACCTAGTGAAACCATGGAGCCCAACCCTAGGAGAACCCCATACCATGACCCTTATTTGGAGCCCAACCTTAGGAGAGCCAATAGGTACGTTGTGTTGGTAGCACCTAAATTTAGCGATCCTGAGTGTGAGGATTATCTTGCTTGGGAAAGAGATATGGACCTGTATTTTGAATAAAATATGGTTTCTATTCTAAAAGATATCAGTTCAGGTTTGCTAAGCTAAGTTAGTTCACCAGGCCAAGGTAGACTGGGATAATGTTGAGAGAATACTTAGGCAAGAAGGCCGTGAACCCATAACTACCTGGAGTGACATGAAACTTGAACTAAGGATAAAGTACCTACCCAAGTCCTATGAGTCCAAGAGACCCACAACCTATAGATCTTATGACTCCAAATCCTCTGAACCTAGAACCTATGTATCCAAAACCTATAAACCTAGATCCTATGACTCTAGATCCTATGCACCCACACCCTATAAGCCCAGTAGACCCATGACCTATGGATCTGAACCTATGACCTGTGAGCAGAATGAACCCATAGGCCATCGACCTGAATCCCATAAGGTTAGTACCCCTAGATATGAGCCCAGTAGTAAGCCACTACCCCTTAGACAACCAGAACCTACTAGGATTAGTGTCCATAATCAGAGACCAAAACCTAGTCAATTTTTCCTTAGCCGACCTTCCCCTACCATCCCTTTGATTCACAAGGCTGACATTAAAATGGAAGTGTATGAAGCTGATGTGAACTTAGTGGATGAGTATGAGGGAGAAGAGGAGACACCTCTAAAAGACCTAGAATTAGTTAACCCCGTAGGTACCCAGGTAGAAGCCAATCTAGAGTTAGTTGACCCTGACTATACCCAGCCTAAAGTTGTAGTGGAAGAACAATTAGAGGAAGAGAACATAGATACTGCTGCTAGAACCTTGGCCTAAGGAAACCATAAAAGAGAGCCAAATTATATAGTCTAGTCCTAAAATATAAGAACCAGAAGAATTTATTAAGTACCTGATCTCTTTGAATCAGTACCCTCAGGATGAGCCCCCTCCTATAGTTCTCATTAAGGACCTCTTCCCTGAGATTAGTAACCCATCCTTCCATTATGCAAACCTTGTAGATATACCTAAACCTCATAAGGTTAGCCTCATTAGTCTAGGATTAGTCCCTAATATGCCTTCTTATATCCTACTTTATCCAACTAGCCCTGAACCTTTTTCTCTACCTTACCAGACTAATCCTGAACCCACCTCTTATTTTCTGCCCTTTCCAGAAACCTTCAGCATTTCTAGGATTATTAGATTGCATTTAGTTGAGATTAGCATACTGCATACATTCATTATGCATGTTAGGTTTGCATCTTACTTCTCGCATACTCTATGAAATTTGCTAGGAGTCCACTATAAATTTCCGTGTGCATGTCAAACTAAGATCAAACCTGGAGAACCTATAATCTATTAGGTTTAGGTCCAAAAAGTCAATAAAATTTCCTTCGATAGGAATGCATAGTCAAGTATGTTAGGTGTTAGTTTGAGTCCTTTGCGTCACTTGTTAGGAGTTTGCATATGCCCAGTATTTCCATACCTGCACTGAACACCGCACAGCATTTGCATCAGGATATTAACCATAAGAGTAATTTAAGTAATAAAACATCTAACAAACTGGCTAATTCTCGAATAAGGGCCAATGGATTCAATATAGGGAATTCTATATTGGTTAGGCTTGGGCCTAAAAAGAAGCTTCATGCTCACAGAGCTGGACCTTTTAGAGTGATAGAGAAGGTTGGACCAAATCCCTATGTGTTAGATTTGCCTTCGAATTTTGGTATTGGTTCTACCTTCAATATCACAGACCTGGTTGAGTATAGGGAACCGATAGTGATACCCAGTGAGGCCTTTGGGCCTACTCCTTCCATTATGAGTGACCCAAGCCCAGAGTGTCCACCAATTAATTGGCCTGAGAGAGGAGAATGGATCGAGCGTAACCTATACGATCAAGCCATTATGACCTGGGGCTGCGGCTATCAATGCTACCTGGTCCGATGGCAAGGCCAGCCAGAATCGGATGATTCATCAATTTCATGAGAGGACTTGCAGTGCCTCGACCCAGACCTTCTCGAGAGGTATGTGAGCCAGTGTGACCCCTATTCGACAAGGTCGAGTTCCTCCCATCCCGGGAGAATTGGTGGGGATACCAGAGGCACCATGGTGGGGACACCAGGATCAGACACAGATCCCAGGATCCCATATGGTTTAATTAGTCATGTGTCAAAGTTTTGAAAATTTTGTAATCAATTAAGATTGAATCCTGTAATAAGTTGAGGTTAGTTGATTTGTCTCAACCCTCAACCTAATCAGTATTTTGAGTCCTGTACATCAATTATAAGTCTAGTATGAGCCCAATTTCTGAATAATAGAGGAGGTCACTCTATTTTAGAGTTCCACCAGGCCACATCCAAGAGTCAGAGGCCACTACATCAGCCAAGTGGATTTTGTGTGACAACCTAGGATCCAAGATGCTTCCAGAAACCCTGATTCCTTCAAGATGCCCTCCAGATACCCAGATTCCAATCCAAATGCCAGAGCATATTTTCAAACTAGGACATCTATGATTCCAGAGGTCCACGTGCATCCTAGCCCAAGGAAATCAAGCCGAGGCACCAAGCTCAAGCCTTAAAGAAGCAAGATTCCATGGAATATTCTTGCTACCAGGCTACCAGGCCGCCCCAGCTTCCAGGAGGCCCAAGCCCATGCGCCAAGCCCCTTTGGGCCAGCCCCTTACTGTCCCTAGAAGCCCAACATGCCCTCTTAGGCATCCTTGAAGTATTGAGCAAGTCCAAGAGGTGTCCTTGAGTGGAATAGTCAAAGCATGAAGGGAGAAGGAGAAGACTAGGTCAAATCCTAACCTAGTTGGGACTTATACTCCTAATTGTTTTAAGATTTGTTTTTCTAACCTAGCTAGGAGAGGACTTGTAACCCAAGTGTGTAACCTTAGTTAGAGGATATGAGAGCTTTATAAATACCCCGCCCCTCCCCCTCTTGTAAGCAATTTTTATTCATGATATCAGAACCCTGGTAAATTTATTTGAGCTTGGGAGCTTGTGTGTTACTTTGTTTTTATTTTTTCTTTGGTTACTATTGTACTTGGCCGAATTCCTTGCTGCCCTAGCATCCTTCCACATCCTAAATCACTGCCATCTAAGCCTTAACATATCTAAGAAGGAGTGCCCTAAGCCGCTAAGCAGGGAGATCTTCAACAAGCTTCAAACAGCCCAGCTTCTAATCCCTAACTTAATTCCTTCTAAACCAAGTTTCCTTTCTTTTTCTTACTTGCTGTTTTGATTGACCCTTGACATTTTGCAGCATCCCTGAGGTGTTTCACCTCCCCAGAGGTGGCGTTCCTTGCCTCCAGGACTGCGCAAATCAGCCATCAGATTCAGGAAACCGAGCTTCATCATCCAGACTCCAATCAGAGTGTTGTGTGATCTCTTCACCGAAGATTCTTCAAATCACTGATTGGTAATAACCTTCCCTTCTTTTAATTTCTGATTTGATGAAGATAAGCTATCCTAATCCAGGAGTTTCTCAATTCTTGGGTCCTAGAATTTATTATTTTGCATGAGTTTGCCTGTGATACGATGATTATTTGCATTGCTATTCCTTATGCTAGTTCTTATTTTATTTTGGGAATTTATCCTACTAATCTAAATTATAAAAATTACAAAAAAATTAGTTTACTATTTTTCCTATATATTTAAAATTCTTAGAGTCATCCCGCATCAGTTTGGTATCAGAGTGGGTTTAGGATAGTTTTTACTTGCTTTGCATTCACAAACCCTAATTTTTGCATCATGTCCACTACATTAGGTGTCTAGGTTTTATCTTATTTTGGCATCTTATGAAATTTATTTTTCTATGAAAATTGCATGTCATGTCCTCTATTCTATCTTAATAATTTTCATAATTTTTAATTAATTTTATTAAAATCCTAAATTATTAAAATTTGGCATATTAGAAACCTAAATTTGGTAGGCATCATTGACACCATCCATCCTCTGTCCTAGAATTTTTTGGATTTTTTTTTGCATCGATATATATGTCAAAATCTGCATCATCTGAAACCCTAATTTCTTGGAGTTTCTGTACTTACTTGACTAAACCTAATCAACTTCCACACATCCCAATCCCAAGCCTAATTTGATTGCTAACCTAATCAACCTAAACCTAATTTGTCATTCCATAAAATATACATAAAATATTTTTTTATTTTTTAGATTATTTTAGATTGCATCAGGACCATTGAATGTTCATCATCTTTTAATCTAATCTTAAGGGCAATCAATATAACATCAAGGCAGGAGGTTATAACCTGTCCTGGGCCCAAAATAACTACCCAGCATTTCCACCCAAGCCTTAATTAAAATTGATTAGACTTAATTTTCCCTAGTGGGCTAGGTGACACCAACAGGTCAGGTTTGAGCTGTGTAGGCCAACTAGTGCATTTAATCATGTGGCTATTACTGAAATCTGGTGTCTAAGGCTGAGGGTCCAGAGTCAAATAATCTAAGTAGTGTTGTGGTTTTTAATTGGATCCCCGCGAAAGCAGGGGGGCCTCCCACACTCCCACCCTCTACCTGGCCAGAAAAAGGATTAGCTACTGGGTTAAGTGTAAGTTGAGCTGACCCACCCAGTTTTGGCTCTAGGTCTAGGAAACCCTAGATTAAGCTAACCTATTTTGCATGCTTGGCTGCACCATTCCATTCTGATTACTTGATTGAGTGTATGACCACTAGATTAGGAATCCAATACCATAAGACTAAACCCCAAACTGACTCAGCCATGGATCCCAGTTTTGAAGCCATCATGAACCAACTTGCCCAGTTAACTACCCAAATGAACCAAGCCAATATCCAATCCCAAGACCAGTTAGCCCAAATGAACCATAGGTTTGACCAATCCGACACTCGAATCCAAGATCAATCAGCCCAAATGACCCAAATTAATGCTAAGCTTGACAAACCAATGACCAAATAACCTAAATGAACCATAGATTCAACCAAGTAGACCAACAATTTGACCAGGCAACCACTAGGATCAACCAGTTAACCACTAGTTTTGACCAAGTAGGAGATCGGTTAGGAACCCTAGACAAGACCTATAGAACTGAACCCATAACCTATGAACCCATAACCCTTAGTCAGCCTGAGCCCAATAGGATTAGTACCATTAGATATGAACCCAGTGTTTGTCAGGAACACCTTAACCAACCCACCCTTGTCACCCCAGTCATTAGTCAGTTTTTCCTTAGTCTACCCCCTCTTACCACCTCATTGGTTCACCAAGATGACCTAGAAGAGGAGATATATGAGGCTGACCCAAGCTTAGTGGAATAGTATGAGAAGGAAGAAGAGCAATTCCCCATAGAAGACTTAGAGTTAGTTGAATCAATAGATACCCTATTAGTAGCCAACCAAGAGTTAGATGACCCAGATCAAACCCAGGCAATAATGGAAGAGCATGTAGTGGAAGAATTATTAGAGACTTGATCTCTTTCTTGAAATCAATGACCCTTTCTTCCATAATGCAGACCCTGTAGGAATATCCCAAACCCATAAGGTAAACCTCATTAGTCTAGGATTAATTCTTGATACCCCTTCTTACATCCTATTCTACCCGATTAACCCTGAACCCTTTTCTTACTTCCTACCCCATCAGTCTAACCCTGAATCCACTTCTTATTTTCTACCCTTTTCTGACTCTTCTTATGTTTCCTTAACCATTCATATGCATTTTATAAAAGTTTGCATACTGCATACATTCATTATTCATGTCATGTTTGCATCTTACTTTAAGAGAACCCTATGGAACCTAGTAAGAGTACATAATAAGTTCTCATATGCATGCGATGCTAGGGTCAAACCTAAGGAGTCTATAATCTGTTAGGTTTTGTCCCTTAGAGTACAATAAAATTTCCTTTGATAGGAAAGTCTAGTCGAGTCTATTAGGTGTTAGTTGAGTCCAGTAAATTCATAGCCCCGAATTATCTGTCCACACATGCACTGACCTCTGCACAGCATATGCATCATGAAATTAGTCAAGAGCTGAACATAATTAATGAACTAAATAATAACTTGACGAATTCCAAAAAGAAAGATAAAGATTTTTATGCAGAGGAATATGTGACTATCAAAGAATTTTCTTCTCGTGAAGCTGGCCCATCCAAAATAATGAATAGTAGTAGACCCAATGCCTATATGCTTAAGATATCACCTGATTTAGGTATTAGCTCCACCTTCATCATCTCAGACTTCGTAAAGTCTAGGGAGCCAGTAGTGATACCCAACGAGCCCCTTGAGCCACTCCCATTCTTTGAGAGAGAACCCATCCCAAAGCGATCAAATATAATTTGGCCTTATGGTGAGGTAAAGATTAAAAGAGCTCTGGATGATCAAGCTATCGATACCCAGGATAAAGACTATCAATGATATTTGGTCCGGTGGCAAGGTTAGCTAGAATCTGAGTACTTGTGGAACGCTGGTGCGGATCTGCAGTGCCTCAACCCAGACCCTCCTTGAGTCAAATTGACCCATACTCGACGAGGTCGAGTTCCTCCTGCCCCGGGAGAATTGGTGGGGACACCAGGATCAGACACAGATCCCTGGACCCCATATGGTTTAATTGGTCATGTGTCAAAGTTTTGAAAATTTGTAATCAATTAAGATTGAATCATGTAATAAGTTGAGGTTAGTTGATTTGTCTCAACCCTCAACCTAGTCAGTATTTTGAGTCCTATACATCAATTATGAGTCCAGTATGAGCCCAATTTTTGTACAAGAGAGGAGGTCACCCTATTTTGGAGTTCCGTCGGCCATATTCATAAGTCAAAGGCCACTACATCAGCCCAGTGGATTTTGTGTGACAACCAAGGATCCAAAATGCTTCCAAAAATCCTAATTCCTTCTAGATGCCCTCCAGATATCCAAATTCCAGTCCAAATGCTAGAGCATATTCCCAAACCAGGGCATCCATGATTTCAAAGGTCCACCTACATTCCAGCCCAAGGAAATCAAGCCCAGGTGCTAAGCCCAAGCCCTAAAGAAGCAAGATTCCATGGAATATTTCTGCTACCAGGCTACCAAGCCACCCCAGCTTCTAGGAGGCTCAAGCCCATGCGCCAAGCCCCTTTGGACTGGCCCCTTGCTGCCCCTAGAAGCCCAACATGCCCTCCTAGGCATCCTTGAAGTGTTGACCAAGTCCAAGAGTTGTCCTTGAGTGTAATAGTCAAAGCATGAAGGGAGAAGGAGAAGACTAGGTCAAATCCTAACCTAGTTGGGACTTGTGCTCCTAATTATTTTAAGATTTATTTTTCTAACCTAACTAGGAGAGGACTTGTAACCTAAGTGTGTAACCCTAGTTAGAGGATATGGAAACTCTATAAATACTCCACCCCTCTCCCTCTTGTAAATAATTTTTATTCATGATATCAGAACCCTGGTAAATTTATTTGAGCTTGCGAGCTTGTGTGTTACTTTGTTTTTATTTTTTCTTTGGTTACTATTGTACTTGGTTGAATTCCTTGCTGCCCTAGCATCCTTCCATGCACTAACTCACTACCATCCAAGCCTTCACACATCCAAGAAGGAGTGCCCTAGGCTGCTAAGCAGGGAGATCTTCAACAAGCTTCAAACAGCCTAGCTTATAATCCCTAACCTGATTCCTTCTAAACCAAGTTTTTTTTCTTTTTCTTACTTGCTATTTTGATTGACCCTTGACATTTTATAGGATCCCCGAGGTGTTTCACCTCCCCAGAGGTGGCGTTCCTTGCCTCCAGGACTGCCCAAATCAGCCATCAGATTTAGGAAACCGAGCTTCATCATCTAGATTTCAATCAGAGTGCTGTGTGATCTCTTCATCGAAGATTCTTCAAATCACTGATTGGTAACATCCTTCCCTACTTTTAATTTCTAATTTGATGAAGATAAGCTATCCTAATCTGGGAGTTTCTCAATTCTCGGATCCTGGAATTTATTATTTTGCATGAGTTTGCCTGCGATACGATGATTCTTTGTATTGCTATTCCTTATTCTAGTTCATATTTTATTTTAGAAATTTAGTCTACAAATCAAAATTATAAAAATTATTAAAAAATTAGTTTACTATTCTTCCTGCATATTTAGCATTCTTAGAGTCATCCCGCATCACACCAGAATAAGACAAAGGCTTCTCAACCCTCTATGGATTACTTAATAGCATTTGAGTCCATTTGTAATAAAGGCTTAGCCTATTTGAGTTGTCTTCTGTTATTTGAGTCATGTATTAGTCAGCTCATGTTGAGCTAGTCTTCTTTCTGAGTCCTATACATGTTAGTCGAAGTCCATTGAAGACTCATACAAGTGAAGACCAAGCCAATCCAAGTGAAGACCAACCTAATTGGAAGCTATGAAGACCATGAAAGGCCTAGGAGAAGAAATCAGAAGCTCGGGAGCCAAATCAGAAGCCCTGGAACCCTAGACCGTAGCCTGAAGCAAAATGGGCCAGCCAAGGCCTAGGAGGGGAGCTAGGGCACCATCCACCCTATGGTCGCCACCCTCTTGGTCGGCCAATAGGGTCACCTCTCTTGGCTGACCAAGGCAAGAGAGAGGAGGAGAAATTTGAGGGATTTTCAACCTAGACCTACCATGTATTCTAGCTAGGGTTTGGGTGGGATTCAAATTCCTAGGTAATGTCTATTGTAACCTTACTTGGGGGCCAAGTTTATGAGTCCATTTAAGAGACTTTATTCTCTTGTATGAAGATACTTTATTCATGAAATATAACTGAGTTCTTCCAATTGTTGTGTGCTACCTGCTGTGTGCTAAGGAGATTCTATTTGAGCCCCTCCTTCTTCCTGATGTCCTGCACCCAGTCTCTAGCCACCATCTGCCTCTCTAAACCCTAGCCACCCACATCAAATCCCTTCTTCCCCTTGCTATTTTTTCAATTAATCCTTCATCTTTGCTTTGTTTTCTAAGCCTTGAAAGGCTATTTGCAGGTCCCTCGACTCCTATGAATCCAACGACTCCAATCGGGCAGCAATCGAATCACCGAACAGAAAGCCGAGAATCCGCGAGTCTCTAGCTTGATTTTCCAGGATGCTTCCAGGAGTGAGAGCGATCCCTTCATCTACGATCTACATGGGTGCATCAACCATTGTCAGGTACACCCCCTCTGTTTGCCAGTTGCCTTATTGGAGATGAACTAGCCTAACCAAGACTTCTCAGCCTCGGCGATCCTCTTTTTCTATTGCTTTTAGGTCCTATTTTTTATGCTTTAGTATCTTGTTTTGCATAGACTTCCCTACATAGGTTCTTGGTCTGTTCTTCGAGATTTAGATTCATAACTTAACCTTCAAAAACACAAAAAATAATCATGCATGCATCTTAGTTCCGCATCACCTGGATGCTGTGAAGATGGCGGCCTGGCTTGATGATCAGGAGCTGGCGGCCTAGAGAAGGACGAAGATGCATGGGGGCCTCTGATGTTGGTGATTAGGGTTTGGTGGTGGCGGCCTGGTGAGGATGAAGATTAATGAGGACATTGGCAAGAAGAAGAAACTACAAACTAACAATCTTTGGTTTTAGTCCAATTTTTTTTTCAGGTTCCCACCAATATATGAGGAAGAAATTCAACTTTATGAAGCACCTTTTGAAGACTCCTAATTCCATTTGAATGAAGCAAGTATGAAGTGTTCAAGTCCACAAATAAAACTAGTGAAGACCCCTTCTTTTCCAAGTCCATGGGCCGGCCAAGATAATCTACATTGAAGCCTGTCTTGGACTTACCAAGCTATGAAGAATTCATCTACTTTGGAGCCTATTGAAAGACCAAACTTAAAAGGACATGTGGAAGGATTGGATGAAGACAAGTGTTTCAAGAAGATGGCACCACATGGAGCTTCTAGGACTTTCTCTTGTTAGGATTAGTTAGACTAGGAACTAATCATGTAATTAGTTACCAACTAAATTTGAATTAGTTGGCTTCTTAATCCACCCTTTTGCCATCCATTATGGCTGCCCTTGGCCTATAAATAGGACCAAGGCCTCCTCTTATAAGGCAATGCAATATTTGAATTGAATGAAAGCTTGCTAGTTTGTTTTCTCTTCCACCTTGCCGAGTTCATGAGTTCTCCTTAGAGTTTTGAGTGTTTCTTTTGAAGTTTGAATTGGAGTGTTGAGTTTGAGTGTGAGTTTGAGTGAGTGCCTTGAGTTTGAGAAACCTTAGTTCCATTTCCAAGCTTTTCTACCTAGGATCCAAGTAGTCCAAGAAGGAGGGAAAGTGCTGCCCAAGAATTCAGCAGCCTTCTTCAAATCCCTCTACTTTCCTTTGTTGAATTATTCAATTTCTTTCAATTCTCCATCACCACGACCTCACTTTGGATCATTTGCAGGTTTTTCTTAATGATTTGAAGCTGATGATGAAGGATCCATGCCAAGGACCAAGCTCCAATGGTAAGTTCTAAGTATGAAGGGTAGATCTTGTCTCTAGCCTTCAAATTCTTAAGTGATGAGTGCCTTCCTTCCAATTGAGCTTTGATTTCTCTTCATTGTTAGGAAAAGACCCTCTTGATCCTTAGATCTAAGATTCTTAAAGGTAGATTAGCCTAGTTTTAGGGATTCTATGTCCTTAGATCCTATTTTTTATTTTTTTGAAAGAAAGCTTGCACAAGGGTATTCAGAATTCTACTCACCTAGTTTTCATATTGAAGTTCTTCATCTCTTCTATGCATGATTTTGGCCACATCTGGAGCTCTAATGCTAGTATGTTGTTGCTAAGTGAGTAGATCACACCTCCACACATCCATTTCATCAAAATCGTCCCCCATCAAAGATGGAGTGGCCTAGGGTTTGGATGAAGATAGGGCGGCCTAAGGTTTTTGAGAAGTGGAATGGGGACAGCCTAGGGTTTATGAAGATTGATGTTGGTGACCAAGGTGGAAGATGGAAGATGTTGGCGGCCTAGGGTTTCTTGGAAGTAGAGAACTGGCGGCCTAGGGTTTTGAAGATGAAAGGTTGGCATCATGGGCTAGGAAGGATGGAAGGGATGGCGGTCTAGACTCAAAAATGGAAGATGAAGATGGTTGGGTTGCACCTCACGTGCTCTCCTTGTGAAGTAAAAAGTTGGGCCTCACACCCTCTCCCTCATGGAGCATCAATGCATAAATGCACGGAAAATAAAGAAAACACCCATAATTTCATTCAATAATTCATCATCATCCATTACAAAAGGGAGGAGGGGAGGGGTATTTATAGATTCACCCAAGCATCTCCCTGTCAAAGTTGGAGTGGGAAGTTGGAGTGGGACAAGGAGACTGGATCCTTACAGGACTTGGATGTTGAACTCCTTGTAGGACTTGGACATCAACTCCTTGTTGGACTTGAAAACTTGACTCCTCTTGGGCTTGCACCGCTTGACTCCTAGCTAGGCTGGGAGGGAGCGCCAATCCTTGTTGGGCTGGGAGGGGGTGCCAAGTCTTACTGTGCTGGGGAGGGTGCCACTTCTTCATGGGCCTAGGATGCCACTCCTTCATAGGCCTGGGGCAGCATGAGTGTGGACCAGGGATGGGGCCTTGGGAGGCGCCAATGCCGATGGACTTGGGAGGTGCCAAGGTGATGGGCTTGGAGGGTGTCAATGCTAGTGGGCTTGGAGGCACCTGAATGGGGTCCAGGGAGTGCAAGAAATCTTCATTCACTGGGCTTTAGTGGGGGCCTGGTGACCCTCCTGGTTTGGAGACTCTCCTCTTGGACTAGTCTTGAATGAAAGAACTCAACTTACAGGACTCAAATGAGCAAAGGGACTCAATGGACTCAATTGACCCACTTTATTACAAGACTCAGTTTTTATTACAGGACTCAAGTAACTCTGGACTCAACTAAAAATTAACAGACTTCCCAACACATTAATTAAGGATCCAAATGGGGTTTTGCAATCTTGGTCTAATCCTGGTTTCCTTATCAACAGCTTTCTAATGATCCTTCCCTGGATCTGCCTGGAACCTGCTTACTATGCCTATGATATAAGAAACATCAGGCCTGGTACATAGCATTGCATACATTGTTGATCCCACTATCAAAGCATAAGGGATCTTATTATCCTATCTCTTTCTTTTAGAGTCTTAGGTGACAACCTTTTATATAGGTGTATGCCTTGACTCATGGACAAGTAACCCTTCTCACTTCCCTCCATATTGAATCTCTTCAATATTAAGTCTATGTACCTGGATTGGGATAATCCCAGCATCCTTTTAGATCTATCTCTATAGATCTTTATTCCTAGAATATATGATGCTTCTCCCAAATCCTTCATGGAAAACTATTTTGATAGCCATGATTTAACTGACTGCATCATTGGAACATCATTTCCAATGATAAGTATGTCATCGACATATAAGACCAAGAAGACAATGGCACTCTCACTTGTCTTTTTATACACACACGGCTCATCCGTATTCTTGATGAAATCAAATTTCTTAATAGTTTCATTGAAATGAATGTTCCACCTTCTTGATGCTTGCTTCAATCCATAAATCGATTTCCTAAGCTTACATACTTGGTTTGGTCTCCCGCTTAAGACAAAACCCTCTGGCTATGACATATGACTTCTTCCTCAAGATTTTCATTGAGGAATGTAGTCTTAACATCCATCTGCTAGATTTCATAATCGTAGTATGCAGCAATAGCAAGCAAAATCCTAATGGACTTGAGCATGGTAACTGGTGAGAAGGTTTCATCATAGTCTATACCATGATTTTGCATGAAACCTTTTGCCACTAACCTAGCCTTGTAGGTTTCTATTTGTCCATCTACTCCAATCTTCCTTTTGAAGATCTATTTGCACCCTATTAGGATAATTCCCTCAAGTGGGTCAACCAAGGTCTAAACCTGGTTGTCATACATAGAGTCCATTTCGGATTTCATGGCACTGAGCCATTTGTTAGAGTTCTTACTCATGACAGCTTCCGTATAGGTCAGTGGATCATCTCCTTTAATGATATTGGTTTCATTATTGTTTCTAATTATAAAACCATATCTTAGAGGTGCTGCCTGCACTCTCTCTGACCTACAGAGAGGAGGTGTGTGTTATGGTTGTACCTGATCAACTAGTACTTCTGATTGAGGAACTTGAGTTTGTTCATTTTGAACTTCACTCAATTCAATTATTCTCCCATTACCTTCTTCTTGGATAAATTCTTTTTCTAAGAATATGGCATGCCTACTAATAAGAACCTTTTGTTCAGTAGGATGATAGAATAGGTATCCAATACCCTCTTGAGAATAACCAATAAACCTATATTTCTCAGCCCTAACACTTAGCTTATGTCCAAAATTCTTTTTAATATAACCTGCACAACCCCAAATCTTAAATATTTAAGACTTGGTTTCTTACCATTCCATGATTTATATAGAGTACTAGGTGCTAATTTTGATGATACCCTATTTAATACATATGCAACAGTTTCCAGGGCATATCCCTAGAAGGATATTGGAAGATCTGTGAAGCATATCATGGATCTTAACATGTCAAACAATGTACGATTCCTCCTTTCTGCTACACCATTTAATTATGGTGTATATGGAGGGGTCCATTCAGAAATAATACCGTTTAACTTAAGATGATTAAGAAACTCACTAGATAAGTATTCTCCTCCTCGGTCAAACCGAAGGACTTTAATACTTTTTTCAGTTTATTTCTCAACCATACTTTGATACTCTTTAAATTTATCAAAGGCTTTGGATTTATGTTTCATGAGATACACATATCCTCCTTTAGCCTGAGTTGATATAGATCCACATACATCTGAGTGTATTAGACCTAACAATTCAGTTGCCCTTTTTCCATGTCTAGTGAATTGAGACTTGGTCATTTTTTCCATGAGGCATGATTCACAATTTCTTAATGATTTATAATCATAAGGACCAAAGAAATCATCTTTGTATAACTTGTTAATCTTTAACTCACTAATATGATCTAATCGGCAACACCGAAGGAATGTTTTAATGGTATTATCTCGCTTTCTCTTTTTGTTTTCTACAAGTAACACTTCATTATTGAGCGATAGTATTAAAAGACCATTCACAAATTTTACTTTCCAAAAAAGTCATTGGAACGAAAAATGGAACACCCATTATTCTCAACTATTATTTAATAACCTTTTCTTAATAACAAAAGTACAGAAATAATATTTCTAATAACATCTGGAATGAAATAATAATCTTTCAGTTCCATTATCTTGCCCGAGGGCAATAATAACATGTAGGTTCCAACAGCTTCAGCATGAATGGCTTCTCCACTCACACCATAAAGCTTGAAGTCATCTTTCTTCAATCTTCTAATCTTGTGGAGTCCCTACAAAGACTTGCAGATATGAGACCCACATGCAGTATCCAATACCCATGAATTAGAAGTTGAAGAACTCAATGATAAGTTTGTTTATATCATAAACAAACCTTTTGATGCTCTACTGGCATCTTGCTTCAGACCTGCAAGGTATGTCTTGCAGTTCTTCTTCCAATGTCCCTTCTTGCCATAAAAGAAATAGGATCCATCATTTGAAGTCCTCTTTGCCTTCTTCCTCTTATTGATGATGTTCTTAGGGTTCAGCTTTCACTTTGTACCCTTCTTCATCACCCCTTTCTTCTTTCCATCAACTAGAAGAAGATGATTAGCCTTATCTCCTTTGAACTGGCTCTCAATTGTCTTAAGTATGTTAAGCAGCTCTAGTAATGATAGATTCAGTTTGTTCATATGGTAGTTCATGACAAACTGAGAGAATGAATCTGGGAGTGATTGCAGGATCAAATCTTGATTAAGCTCCCCGTCCATTACAAAGACTAATTGACCTAATCGGGTGATTAAATCAATCATCTTAAGAACATGGACCTATATAGGTGAGCCATCACTCATTCATGCCCGGAATAACTGCTTAGATATTTCATATCTGGCAGTCCTACTTTGCTCACCATACAGCTCTTTGAGATTGAGTAGTATGGCTGAGGTTCCATGTCTTCATGTTTCCTCTATAACTCATTGCTCATCGAGGCTAACATGATGCACTTAATAGTCAAGCTATCATTCAACCACATTCTATAAGTCACCTTTTCCTCCTCTATAGCATCATCTTCGATCAAATATGGATGCGGAGAATCGAGGATGTAGGAAACATTTTCCTGAGCAAGTACTATTCTCAGGTTCCTCAACCAATCCACATAATTTGGTCCGGTCAGTTTATTGGCATCCAAGATGCCCCGTAGTGAAAGAGAAGAAGCCATTTAATTTTAAATCTATGAACAAACAAGAACAATACATAAGCTGACCACTCAAGATGATAACCATAATTAGATAAGGACTTGAATCTAATTATGTCTCCCACTATTTTCTTCGAATACCATAACCCTTAACTATGGTAGACTAGAAACAAATATCCAGTTTCTTTAGTGGGGTTGAGATCCCAATTCCTTATAAATACCTTGTGTTTGTACAACAAACACTTATAAGTTCAAGGATAGGACATTCCTTTCCAATTGCATCCCTTGTAATTCTCAACATAACACTTGTCTCTAAGACACTTATAGCCTTGTGTTTGCACAACAAACCATAATATCTTAGTTTAGTCGAATCCTTCATTTTATATAGTCATGATTGAATAATGTTACCCTTGAGTTTAATCAATAAAGTAGCATTATTAATTATACTATCAAGCATAAAATGCACTATGTCAAACTTTATATCAAACCCTAATAGTAAGCCTTGAGTTTGCTCAACAAACCTACTATAGTTTTGACACAAATTTATCATAGCATGAAGGAAGGCAATTTGTAGTGTGCTTAATTAATTAGCATTTTCATTTGAAGGTTTAAATTTGACTAAATTGGCTAGGAAAGTGGGAGAGATGAGGGTCTCCCCCCGTTGCTTTCCTCAGATACCAATTAAATTGGCCAAGTCAGACAACGAAACCAATTAAAAATCTCATTCCCTTTACCTTCCCAGAACCACTTTGCCTAGATACCAATTGGCTAATTGAACCCTAATCTGATTTGCATCATGATTAACTTACACTATGACTAATATAATTTTTTATGAGGGTTTTGATGGTCTCTAACACATCTTAATTAATCATGTCAACATGACATTCATTCCAATAATTAAGCATATTAACCCTAATATGCATAACATAAGCATGATTATAATATCAATTCATTCACTTCACTTATTTATGGGATATGGCCACAACGGCACCCCTACACGCCATATGAGATCCCATTGAATGGAAAAAGAGATCCTTTAAATCCTAATTATCTTCTATGATTGAACAGTCATAGTAACTAACCCAATCCGAAGTAGTTACTAGGATATAACATATCACTTGTGTAATTTAAACTAATCATGAATCGATTCATAGCATAGTAAGCAATCAACACTAAAAAAATTACTAATTGTATGCATCAAGGTGGCTTTGATACCACTATTGGGTTACCTAGGTCAGGCACAGTGGAAGACTAGGTTTCAAAATTTTCATATTTGAAATCCTGACCAGCCGGAACCCTAAACCTAGGAACACTTGGGCATAACAACTAATAAATCAAATTTTTAGGGTTATCGAGGAATACCTAGAATGTTGTATTCCTTAATTTCGATGAGACACACAAGTGCATGCCTCCAGAGGTGATCCACATAGAAATTGGACCAAGGAAGCACTCCTATGAAGGTTGCTTGTTTGACTGGTACTCTTCCGACAACCTTTCAAACTTTCTTCCTTTGATGGATCCCCTACCCTCTTGTAGAGCTCTCAGAGAACACTCTAAATCTCTCTCAGTTCCCTAATACCCCTTCTATTTTTCTTCCTAGGATCTTGTCTTAATTAGACTAGCCTTGTCTTGAAAGAACAAGCTTTGTCTTAAAAAGACAAACCTTGTCTTAAGGAAGAGGGAGAAAAAATAGCAGGTAGTATTATGATGGGAAACTCTCATGCCTTGGCATTAGATTACTGATGCCAATTTATAGAGAGGGATGGGGTGCTTGATATGTCTCTCCTTCAGCCATTTGATAAGACCCTTCAAGTAGAAGGAGTCTTATTAGGATGAGAGGACATATCATTATAAGGTTTTTCATGCACCAAGAGACAAATCATTGTCTCTTCGATTTCTAGCATTTTTCCTCCATCTGCCACATAGCTTTGACTGGTTATGGAAGGCTAAAAGGTGTGATTTCATAATTGAAATGTTAGAGAAATACAGGAGCCTTCAAATAGAAGGACTCCTGGTCTCCGATTAGTGCCAAAATGAAGAGACTCAACTCTTCATTTTGCGCTAACCCCTTTCCACACCGAGTTCCTATCATTTGATTGGTCAAAACTCTTCCAAAAGGGCATGGAGATAAGGAAAAAGTCCAATTGACTTTATCTGGTTTTTGTGACTGACTAGCAGAAGGACTTTTGGTCCTTTTGTGCATACTTTTTCTTGGTGCACACTATAAGTTGGCTCCAAGAGTCCATGCCATGTAGGACTCTTCATTTTGATCAAGATAAGTCCCAAATAAATTCAGATAAATATTGAATTAGGCTGCCCCACTTAGGACTCAACCCAATTTAAATACCACTTAAATTGGTTAGCCTAATTAGCAAACAAACTAACCCAATCCAATTGAGTTAGGAGTTGGGCTAGCCAACATATGCTAGTTGTCAATTAGCTAGCCAATTAGTATCCTATGACCCTAATAAACATACAATTGACTTCCTTGGCCAATTTTCTAATGTGTGTGACCCTTTGAGTTCCACCTCTAGCCAGCAGTAGGTCTAGGTATAAGCTAATTTGATCCAATCAAGCTCAATTGACCTAATTAGGTTAAATTGAGCTGACCTAAGTTGCCAATTCGAACCAACTTCTGAATTGACTCATGAATCCAATTGAATTGATCCATGAAAATATAAAAGACATGATTGATGTCTAGCAATGTATCATGCCTGCCTGGAAGATAAGAAATTTAGTGAAATTTATTAAAATACCCTTCAATGAAAAGTTATCATGCAATTCAATCTTTCGATCTTCTTTTATCCTAATTAAGTGATGGGCATGAATAAATGTCAAACCCTAGCACTTAATCTTTATGAATCTCAATTCGATAATGAAGACTCGATCGATGAAAGATTAGAAACCCTATCTAATCTCATCATGCTTTGATCAAAGACTTCCTGAGTCATCATTCAAAGAGATCACACGAGATAACTTCTCCTCTTACTAGAAGTGATCGATTCCTTGTTGACCTACGCATTACCTGCATACACAATCCACCATATCTAGAAGCATCCTATACATAATTTAATTGTCATGAATGAGAATGCACCAAAACATGGATTCATGTGCATAAGATACTATGGTAGTCTCAGGTCTAAGGACTACATGCACAACTCCTACTAAGAGAACATTGCTTTTGATAAGTAAGTAAGACTTTCATTTGATGTTCTCTTATCGGATTAGATCAGTGGACTCATAACTTAATGAGCACCCACATCCTTATATTAGTATCTCTCATAAATAGTTGTGAGACCAACCACCATCTCCATTGAACATACATAGGATATGCTAGTCTTTCCAGATTCATTGATCTCCGAACTGATGATCCATTGACTAGGAATATTTTAGATTATGATTTATAAAAATGTAGGTCTCACCATTATGATCTCCATCATAACTCTAATTTCATTGCCCTAACCTATGAGATTCATTATAATATTATAATTAAAACATAAGATACAGGAAATGATGAATCAAAAATTGTCTTTATTAATATCAATCTTGAGTTGGGAGAATACAAAAATGCCACTAATACAATAACTATGATTGACTTTCAGGGCATAATTCTTTCAATACCCGGCTAGATCATTAAAGAGGTACTTTATTGGATCACTAAGTCGACCCAATTAGTGGTCGAATGTTGACCATAAAAATATTTAGAGATCTTCCTTACCATCCCCCTAACTTACTCTTCAAATTCTCTAATTTGGTTTGAGTCGAGTTTGTTATCTTTTTAGTCCTTTTGTTATCCTTTTTTTTCTTTTTTTGGAAGTCTAGTGCAATGTCCTAACCTCTTAAGTATTAGCATCCTTACCTTTTGATGCGAATCACAATGCTTACTTAGATGAAGGGGGCTTGGTTACTCAGTGGGGTGCCATTGCTTAACAGATCTCTTGATCTTCTCACCTTTTGACATGAACCAAAATACTGACTTAGGCAAAGGAGCCCAGTTACTAAATAAGAGTTCAAGAAGAGCTGTGAGGTCTGACTAACTCTCTAATAATTTTTTTCTTCTTTCTTTTTATATAAAGGACTTTTTGTATATCCAACCTTTACATCCATACTCTCAACAAGCAAATTCTTTATTAAGATAAGAAGGAAGAGAATTGAAGAATCACTCCCAAAATTTAATGTGGTCAACACCCTACCATTTGTTAGATTTTTATAGTGATTTTTTCCTTAGTACCTCTAAAACTATTTAGGTCGTTAATCAATCATTGATTAGAATGCCTAGTTAACTCCAATTCAAGAAAATAATTAGGTACACATAACATAATAATTTCTAATCATACTCGAAGATTTAAGCAAGTTAAGTTTTTCTCTCTCCCAACTTAATCGATATTGTCCTCAATGGAGTAGGAAAGAAAATAAACATATAAGAAAAGGAGAGAATACACTTAGGGTGAGTGTGCTTCGGGAGTTGAAGAGGGTTTCCTGAAGTAGCGGGCTCTTACTCTTCCACCTAAGTTCCTGTAATTATACTAAAAAGAAGATGAGATTGTTGGGTTGCCTCCCAACCAGTGCTAAGTTTAACATCTTTGGCCAAACATAGTTGATCGTTTAAATTATACCAATTGATACACCCACTAAATTATTAGGTATACCTAGCGATGTTGGATGGTTGGACGAAGTCTAGTTAGTAATGTTCCATACCATATTTCTTTTATGTGTGTCTACAAGATGTATCCCTGATAGTAGGTACCAAGAGATGGCATGGTATGTAGAGTAGATGTTGGTTCTAGTGTAGGGGCTAGATAAAAATTGGAGGACATAATAAATTGCTCCCACTATGGTATCCAAGGTAGATCTAATAAGCCACTCAACTTCTCCACGTTATCTATTCTAGTGCAATTTAGATGTTTATGGGATAGGTCCTTAGTAAAGTTGTCAGGGCTATCATATTTAAAAACTGGATTACTTAGTTCTTGGAGTGACAATTTTGTTGGGCAATCTACTAGCAGATCCAAGATTGTTTCTTCAATAGTAATCACTATTATAGGTGGTCAAAAATAATTCACCAACTCAACTCTATAGCTAGGGTGAGTTGAGATCGTATCCTTAGGGACCTTAGGGCTAAGTTATGATTTAAAAAGAAAAGAAAAGTAATTGCTGTTGTCTGAAAATAAAAGTGAGCAAGAAATAAACTACTCCTAAGGTGAAGCAAGTGAGAGGGAGTATTTCAAGAGGGGAAGAGTGATTGTGCAATGCCAGATAGTTTTTCTCTTATAACTAAAATATAATTAGATTTAGGGATTGATGGTGTGGGCACCAGACCTCTGATTAGGGTTTCAATTTTCGGGTCTTGTAATAAGGCTTCAAGCCTCAACCTTGTAATTTTCTTTTGCTTTGAATTGAGTATGTACTTTGACCAATTGGGTCAAATTGTGTCCTGTACTGAGTCCAATCATAAATCGAGTCCAATCTGAGTCTGTTAGAAGTTTGGGCCCAAGCTAGATTGGTCTTAAAACCAAGTCACTTTTGGGCCAAGACATGATGGATGCCAAATCAACCCCGGGATGCCACATCATCATCCTATGTGGCGCCACTTCACTTGGCCATGTGGGCGACACAAAATCTGAATTTTGGAGGCTTAAAGGAAGACAACATTACTTGACACTAGCCCTCTTTCCCTCCCCCTATCAAGTTCTTTTCCAAGTAAGGGTGGTCGGCCAAAGGGAAGGTCAAAGGGGAGTTGAAGTTAGGAATTCAAATCCCTTGCTTCAAGCCCTCCAATCAAGTCTTCTTCCCAAATTGTTTGAACCTCTTTGGAACGAAGGGACAAGATCCATGGGCGCCTCCACTTCCCACTCCCCATGCCATGCTTTGTACCAAAAAGGGATGCACAACCAAGGAAGGAAGAAGAACACATGCCTTGCTCCAAGCCTCACTTCATGCTTTCTTCCAAAACAGAGGAGCTACTTTCCAAGTTCAAGGCGCCAAGATCTCTCCTCTAAGCCTTACATCATGCCATGCCCATTCAAGTCCAGCTCTTGGTCAACCAAGGAGAGAAGAAAGTCAAAAGTTTTGGGCGCCCATTCAAGAAATCTTGTAATTTTTCATTTGAATTTCAAAAGGGTCTTAAGGTGCCTATTTAAAGGACCTAACCCCTCCTTTGTAAGGTTAACGTTGATGAATGAAAAACTATATTTCTTGAGTTCCAGTTTCTTTTAGTTGCCTTCATTCACTAGGAACGTCGATCTCCGTGAGGGAGCACCTTCACCTTCGGGCGTCAAGAGGTGTGAGGCCTCAAGTTACTGTCACTTCCACAACTCCATCATCCGACTCCGAATTGAGAAGAACTCCGCCTTCACTACAACAACTCTCTTTTGTTCTTCTATTGCTATCTTTAGATCGAAACCTAACTCTTCTTCTTTGAATACTTGCAGCTCCTCCAGGTGCCACGAACACGAAATCGGTCTCCTTTGCCTTCGTGACCTTCGGACCGCAAGCCGACGCCTCTGCGGGGTTAAAGGCTCGATCATCCAGGCCGTATCCGCCAGAGTGAGGATCTTAGCATCGGGCGCTTCGGATCTTTGAGGTTTGCAACCCTAGACTCATAAGTAGGTATTGTTCTGAGAGCTAAGTCCTACGGGATTTCTCAATCCCGAGATCCTCTTTTTATCCTCGTTTAGGGGTTAATTTACCTGCTAGTAGTTCTTATTATTATTGAATCCCTAGATCTGCTATTGTCTTGTCTTTGGGAATCCAAAACCAAAACAAAATCTTTAAAACTTAAAAACCACAAAACCAACAAATCACTTGCATCATTCTTCAAATTCGCACCTAGTTAGTCCCCCATCAATTGACCTATCTTCCCTTGGCACCCCCCGTACCTATAACAGATCACAGCACATCTTCGGGAGGCACTAGGTATCCAATTCTTCTTTTCTAGGCATGCCCCATATCCATAACAGTTCACAGCGCATCTCCGGAAAGCAAGAATTGTCCCTAAAATCAATCTAAAATAAAGCATAAAAAAGTGAATAAAAGAGAACAAATAAATTTAGAAAGGAAAACATACTCTTTTATTATAGAACAATAATTACAAAAGACTGAAGAACCAACTCTTCCCTCCTGCACTTCTACACAAACCCACTTTTAAGCCGATCCCCTCCTGTCCCCTATGCAAAGGCTCTAAGGGACTCCAGTGAGTTGTTCCAGGTAGAGGCATAGGAGCCTTTTTATAGGGTTTAACAAGGGAGAGATTTTCATGAATTTTTGATGTGGGGCTAAACTAAAAAACCAAAGAAGTGGCTAGGATTCACTTTTACAAGACTCAACAGTTAGATATGAATATGCCTAGTCCTGGTAGTGTTAGGCTTCTATCTCCTGGTCCTGTTTGACCAGTCAACTTCTTCCCAGCTCTTGGATCTGGATCAAAGGGTCAAAGATCATGTGAAATCAAAGTAGACCATTGGTTGCTTTGAGATCCATGCAGCTTCTTCCATTGATTGCTCTAAGATCCATGCATGCCCCTACCATCTTGATGGGTTTGTCTGAGATCCATCATCCAGCATCGCTGCCAATGCCCTGGGACCGTAGTTACCACCACCGAGAACCATGCCAGAGCCTCACCGGAGTTTCCTTACACCACTACGATCTGCCAGGACCTGCCATGGAGCTTCACTAGAGTTGCTAGAACCACCACCATCTTCGTTGGAGTTCTTCCAAGATCCCTTATCGGGCTATTACTCATTCCCAAGGGCTTCGCTGGAGTTGCTAGTATGCCATTCATTACCATCGATGGGAGCATCACCGAAGTTGGTAGTGCCTTCTTCAAGATTTTCGTTCGACAGCTCTTCTCATGGCCATGGATTTCCTGGCTTCATGGGACCATAATAGGACAAAAAAGATGGCCGGCGATGAGCTCTAGAGTAAGGCGGTGCTGACGGTAAAGAAATCAGATGAAGAAATGGCTAGAATCGCCCCACGGTCCACAGTTCTACATTGTGGACCAACAAAAATGGCTTCTCATGGAGTGGCAGGCATTCTATGGACCAAGCGACTGGTCCATGATGGATCAGCTACTTTAAACTTCATGTAATTCCTTTCTTAATTCTTTAAAATTTGATTTTGGGCTCATTTCAAATCCGATTTGCTTCAAACTTGTTTTGCTTGAACCCATAAATTGAGATCTTCGCATTGGCGATGTTCTTTCCTATAAATAATATATAAAAGTATTAATTTTAAATAAATAAAGATAATTTAATTATTAAATTAATACTTTTATACATGTATATAATATAATTATTACATCCCCCAACTTGAACTTTGCTCATCCTCGAGTGAAGCAGATAGATTAGTCATGTGTATCAACCCATCCTTGAATTAGATGTTAACCTAAGCTACCCTAAATACAGATGATACCTGTCCAGATCACTACTAAGATAATTCATCATATAATTAATTCAACTCAATTAGTGGTCGAGTGGAGCCTATAAAGATTTCTAGAGTTCTTTTACCAACTTTCCACCTCACTCTTTGAATCCTCTAACTTTCTAGAAATTTAGTGAAGTACCTTTTTGCCAGCTGGTTTTTCGCTTTCTTCTTTTTTTCTCTTTTTTTTAGAGTATAGTGCCATGTCCTAGCCTCTTAAATGTTAGTATTCTTCTCTTTTGATGCAAACCATAATGCTTACTTAGGTGGAGCCCAATTACTCAGAGAGGTATCATTGCTTAATAGATTTCTTGACCTTCTCACCTTTTGATGTGAACCACAATGCTTACCTAAGCGAAGGGGCCCGGTTACTTAGTAAGAGTTCAAGCAAAGCTATAAGGCAGGACTAACTCTTTTTCTTTTTTTTTTCTTTTTTTCAAGGAAAAACTTTAGCATACTTGACCTTTTGATTTATAACCCCATAAAGTAGATTTTTCATTGAGATTAATGATCAAAAGATTTTGGAATTATCCTATAAAATTATTTATGATCTAAACCCTATCATTTATTGAGTTTATTTAATAATGTATTCCTTAACATCTTTAGAATTATCTAGATGTAGGCTTACGTGTGGCACACCCAAAGCCCATGGAAGCCATACAGGTTTGGGAGCTTGCAATTTATAAGTTTCCAAGGCCGTGAGTCATGTTGGGTGAAGGCTTGACCCAAGATTGAGAGAACATGTGAGACATGGGTATACATAGACTCGGGTTTGAGTATTTTCTCATTGACTTATTGGGGAGAGTTTTTTGAGAGATTGTATTATAACCCAGTTATGGGTTATGGAAGTGGGCTCAGGGGATTGGGTCCAGGTATAGCCAGCTACCCTCCTAGGTGTGAAAAGGGAGCAGCTAGTTGGTCTAAGAAGAATAACTGCCCGCCCCAAGCATCAAGAAAAAAAGAGGGGGGTCGATGGTTCATCTTCTTGAGGAGGAGGAATCATTTTATGCTAGCAGCAAGGATTTTTTTTCTCCAAGAAATAAGATCTCTTTTTTCTCCCATCATTCTTGATCTAATCCTCTCTTCCATCTCTTCTCCTACCTCTCTTTGCAAATTGGAATCTAAGTGATGCGGGACTAATATGCATGCAATTATTTTTTTTGTGTTCTATATGTGGGGTTAAGAGATTAAATCCCAAAAATTGGATCAAAATAAGTTATAGGGAATTCTCTATGAATTTTAGAAGTCAAGCATGCAGATTAGAACCTAGCAAAGCAGTAAAGAAGGATCGCCGGGGCTGAGAAGCCTCGATTAGGGAAAGTTCTCCGATAATAAAACTACTGGTGGCAGAGGGGGTGCACCTGACAACGTCTGAAGCTCCCGATGAAGATCGCAGGGAAGGGATCTCTCGTTCCTCGATGGATGCAGCCTGAAAAATCAAGCCAAAGACCCGCGGATACCCGGCTTTCTGCTCGGTGGTCCGATTGATGCTTGGCTGGAGTCGTTGGATTCGTAGAAACTCGGGGACCTGCAAATGACCTGTCAGGGGTTAGAAACCTCAAAGGAGATCATGAAAATAAAGGAAAATAGTAAAGGGGAAAGGAATTTTGGAGTGGGCGGCCAAGGCTCTGGAGGATTGGCTGGCAGTAGGATGTAGTTGCAAACACCGGGAAGAAGAACTCACAAAACCCCTTTATGCACACAGCAGGGTATCACACAAAAGTTGAAGGAAACTCAAGTATTTTCATATATCAAAAGTAATCTTCATACAAGAGATCTGGGTCCCTTAAATAGACCCTTAACCTTGGGCCCCAAGTAAGGGTACATTAGACTTTACATAGGACTCCTTCTCCCTTTCAAACCCTAGTTAGGAATATAAGGCAACATAGATAGAAAATCCCTAAAAAATTGCTCTCCCTCTTCTTGTCTTGGTTGGCCAAGGGGGTGACCTTAAGTGGCCGACCAAGAGGAGGGTCACCATGAGGAATGGCACCCTAGCTCCTTCCTGGGCCTGGGTTGGCCCAATTTGCTTCTGGCTGGTCCAGGACTTCAGGTTTGTACTTGTTTTTATTTTCTCCTCCTGGGATCTTCAAGTCTTCAAGCTGGGTTGGAATTGGGATCAACTTTCATGTCTTCAATCTGGTTAGACTTGGTCTTCACTTGTATGATGTGGTCTTGAGTCTTCAATTTGCTTGGACAGGACTCAAAAAAATAAAATTAGCTCGACATTAGCTGACTAATACTGGACTGAACTAGCTCAACATGAGCTGACTAATACAGGACTCAACTCAGCTGGACTAAGCTTTATTTCAGTGAACTCTGATGCTGCTAATTGATCCACAGAGGGTTGAGAAGCCTCTGTCTTATTTTGGTGCCTCTGGTGTCCCCACCAATTCTCTCGGGGTGAGAGGAACTCGACCCTATCGAGTGAAGATCAGACTGGCTCACATATCTCTCGAGAAGGTCTGGGTTGAGGCATTGCAAGTCCTCTCGAGAAATCCACGAATCGTCCGACTCTGGCCGACCTTGCCATCGAACCAGGAAGCGTTGATAGCCATGGCCCTGGGTCATGATGGCTTGATCGTCCAGGATATGCTCGATCCATTCTCCTCTCTCAGGCCAAATTTGTTAGTGGACACTCGGGGTTAGGGTCACTCACAACAGGAAGGGATAGGCCCAAAGGCCTCACTAGGTATCGCTGCCGGGTCCCTGTACTCAACCAGGTCTGTAATATTGAAGGTAGAACTAATACCCAAATTCGAAGGCAAGTCTAACACCTAGGTATTTGATCCAACCTTCTCTATCACTTTAAAAGGTTCGACTCTACGAGCATGAAGCTTCTTTTAGGCCTAAGCCTAACTAAGATAGAATCCACTACATCAAATTCTTTGATCCATCTTTGGGAATTAGCCAGTTGTTTCAAAATTAGTGCAGGTGGTGAACATGCTGGGCACATGCAGACTCCTAACAAATGATGCAAATGACTCATACTGACACCTAACAGACTCGACTATGCATTCCTATCGAAGAAAATTTTATTGAACTCTTTGGATCTAAACCTAACAGATTATAGGTTCTCTAAGTTTGATCCTAGCTTGACATGCACATGAAAATTTACAGTGAACTCCTAGCAAATTTCAAAGAGTATGCCATAAGTAAGATGCAAACCTAACATGCATGATGAATGCAATGCAGTATGCTAATCTCAGCTAAATGCAATCTAATGATCCTAGAAATGCTGGAGGAGTCTAGAAAGGGCAGAAAATAGGAAGTGGATTCAAAATTAGTCTGGTAGGGTAGGGAAAAAGGTTCAAGGTTAGTTGGATAAAGTAGGATAAAAGAAGGGGTGTTAGGGACTAATCCTAGACTAATGAGGCGAACCTTAGGGGGTTGCGGTATATCTATGGGGTTTACATAATGGAAGGATGGGTTATTAATCTTAGGGAAGAGGTCCTTAATGGGAACTATAGGAGGAGGCTCATCCTGAGGGTACTGATTCAAAGAGATCAGGTCCTTAATAAATTCTTCAGGTTCTTATGTTTTAGGACTAGACTCTATAATTTGGCTCTCCTCTATGGTTTCCTCGGGTAAGGCTCTAGTAGCAATACCTAGGTTTTCTTCCTCTATTTGTTATTCCACTATAGCTTTAGGTTGGATGTGGTCAAGGTCAACTAGCTCTAGGTTGGTTTCTACTTGGGTACCTACTGAGTCAGCTAATTCGGAATCTACTAAAGGTATCTCCTCTTCCCCCTCATACTCATCCACTAAGCTCGCATCAGCTTCATACACTTCTGTGTTAATGTAAGCCTTGTGAATCTCAAGAATGGTTGGGGAAGGTTGGCTAAGGAAAAATTGGCTAGGTCCTAGTTTTTGAGTATGGGCAATAATCCTAGTAGGTTCAGGTTGCCTAAGGGATAGTGGCTCACTACTGGGTTCATATTTAGGGGTACTAATCCTATGGAGTTCAAGTTGGCTAGGAGAAACCTGTCTAGTACTAGGCTGATACCTAGGGGTTATGGGTTCTCTGCGCTCCTAGGAAATAGGTGCAGATCTATGGGTCATGGAATTATAGGATCTGGGGTCATAGGATTTAGGTTCAGCTCTATGGGTCTTGAGTCTACTGGGCTCATAGGATATGGGCTCATAGGTTCTAGAGTCATAGGATTTGGAGTCATAAGATCTATAGGTTATGGGTATATAGGTTAAAGATGGCTCGAGTTTGGATCTAGTCTGGGTCCTCCTAGGTTCAGGATTATAGTATGGGTCAGGATGAGGGGCTCTCCTAGGTTCAAGATAGTATGGGTCAGGATGAGGGGCTCTCTTAGGTTCAACCTCACAGAATGGATCAGGGTTTGGGGTCCTCCTAGGATCATAATAAAGGTCATGGCAAGGGGTTCTCCTAAGGTTGGACTCCCTGGTTTCACTAGGTTGAGTTGGGTTGAGGCTATCGGTATTAGATCTAGTCTGGGTCCTATGGGTTTTTTCTAGGGTCCCTATCCTATTCTCCATCTGGTCAAACTTATTGGCTAAGGGTTCAAGTCTATTATTGGTTTGGGTACCGGACTGAGTTAAATGGGTCATCTGGGTAGTCATCTGGGTAGTTAACTGGGTAGTCATCTGGGCCATGGATTGGGCTAGTTGCTCAGTGAGTGCATTAATCTTGGCTTCAAGGTTATCCATGGGTTCAGCCAAAAGTGGAGATAGAGGATGATATGAAACCCCTGATCTAGTGCTCATGCAAGACTCGATCAACCCAACTACAGCTGACTAGACCTAGAGTCCAAAACTAAGGGCTCAATCAGAGTAGCAAACTAGCCTATAGTAACCCTGTACTCAGCCAGGCAGGTGTAAGGGGAGTGTTAGGTCCATGATTGCCAATCCTAGACACCAATCAGAGATTGGCCAGGTAGGCAGATCAGCACACAAGCCCTTCAGGATTGAATCCCTAAACCACCATTCTAGACACCGAGCACAAAGCACACACAGGTTAGCTTGCCACAATGATTTGACACTTAGCCCGGACCCGACCAGTTGATATCCCTAGCCCACTAGGGCAAATTAAGTCTAATCGATTTTAAGTTAGGATTGAGACCGAATGCAGGAGATGTGGTTTTGGGCTTAGGAGAGGTGATCAAGTCCTCCCCCCATCTGACATAGCAAGAGTGCCCTTAAAGGTAGATTATACAATGATGGTAGGCAGATGATGCAAATTAGGGTTAGATATTTTAGTAGCCTTTATATATGCAATTTTTTTTTATTTTGGTATTTTCTTAAATAGAAGAAAACTTAAATTATGGCTTAATAGGCAGAAAATATACTAAAATTAAAAGATATGCAAAAGGGATACTAAACAAAACCCTAAACCTTCCAAAATTGTCTTGCTGAAAAATAGAGCCAAAAATTTACAGGCTGTATTTTGGCTTGCATAAATTTTACAGACCAAGAAAAAATCTGAAGAAATTAGGTAAAATACTTTGAATTGACATGAATCCAGTAAAACAAATTTCAGAATTCTTGGAGTTCTGAGCAGGGAGATATAACATAAACAACAGAGCATATACAAACTAAAAAATACAGAAAATAAGCCCTAATCTAAGCTATGATACCAGATGATGCGGGACTAATATGCATGCAATTATTTTTTTTGTGTTTTATATGTGGGGTTAAGAGATTAAATCCTGAGAATTGGGTCAAAATAAGTTATAGGGAATTCTCTATGAGTTTTAGAAGTCAAGCATGCAGATTAGAACCTAGTAAAGCAGTAAAAAAGGATCGCTAGGGCTGAGAAGCCTCGGTTAGGGCAAGTTCTCCTACAATAAAACTACTGGTGGCAGAGGGGGTGTACCTGACAATGTCTGAAGCACCCGATGAAGATCGCAATGAAGGGATATCTTGTTCCTCGATGGATGCGGCCTGGAAAATCGAGCCAAAGATCCGTGGATACCTGGCTTTCTGCTCGGTGGTCTGATTGAGGCTTGGCTGGAGTCGTTGGATTCGTAGGAACTCGGGGACCTGCAAACGATCTATCAGGGGTTAGAAAACTCAAAGGAGATCAAGAAAATAAAGGAAAATAGCAAAGGGGAAAGAAATTTTGGAGTGGGAGGCCAAGGCTCTAGAGGATTGGCTGGCGGCAGGATGTAGTTGCAAACACCGGGAAGAAGAACTCACAAAACCCCTTTATGCACACAGCAGGGTATCACACAAAAGTTGAAGGAAACTCAAGTATTTTCATATATCAAAAGTAATCTTCATACAAGAGACTAGGGTCCCTTAAATAGACCCTTAACCTTGGGCCCCAAGTAAGGGTACATTAGACTTTACATAGGACTCCTTCTCCCTTTCAAACCCTAGCTAGGAATATAAGGCAACATAGGTAGAAAATCCCTAAAAACTTGCTCTCCCTCTCCTTGTCTCGGTCAGCCAAGGGGGTGACCTTAAGTGGCCGACCAAGAGGAGGGTCACCATAAGGAATGGCACCCTAGCTCCTTCCTGGGCCTGGGTTGGCCCAATTTGCTTCCGGCTGGTCCAGGACTTTAGGTTTGTACTTGTTTTTATTTTCTCCTCCTGGGATCTTCAAGTCTTCAAGCTGGGTTGGACTTGGGCTCAACTTCCATGTCTTTAATCTGGTTGGACTTGGTCTTCACTTGTATGATGTGGTCTTAAGTCTTCAATTTTCTTGGACAGGACTCAAAAAAATAAAATTAGCTCAACATGAGCTGACAATACTGGATTGAACTAGCTCAACATGAGCTGACTAATACAGGACTCAACTCAGCTGGACTAGGCTTTATTTTAGTGAACTCTGATGCTGCTAATTGATCCACAGAGGGTTGAGAAGCCTTTGTCTTATTTTGGTGCCTCAGGTGTCCCCACCAATTGGAAAGGTTGCAGCCGGATAGATTTCTGGATTGCTAGTTTCTTGCAATCAAGAAGGCTGATTCCCATCCGCACGCTCTTTTTCTTTGCTGCAAGATCTCTACAAGTGGTATCAGAGCCTTGTTCGAGCATGGGGTGAGGAGGATCCAAGGCAGGAGGTGTTGCACCCTAGTTGATCCCAAAGAAGGAAGAGGATGCCGGCCTTGAAACCAGTTTTCTGCTGCACTCGTCCGCATGCTTCCATGCATTGCAGATTTCTACCCTGGGATCCCTTCGAGGTATTTCCAAGATCCATCCTTTGAGTTATTTTTTCATGGATTGATCAACCATGAATAGCGATGCAAGGTGGAGTTTGAGAAATTTAATGAAAAGGGAAGCTTCTCTATGTGGAAGGTTTGGATGGAGAATTTGTTGGTGCAGAATTTTCTGGATGTGGCTTTGGAGGATAAGCTAGAGGGGATGGCAGATTGGGAGTGGTTGTCTTTGTAGAAGAGGGCATGTGCAGCCATTAGAGGGAGTTTGGTTGATGCGGTGTTGTACAGCATCCTTGAGGAGAAGACACTGAAGGGTCTATGGTCCAAATTGCATGCCATGTATATGAAGAAAATATGTACAATAAGCTGATGTTGAAGAAGCAATTATATAGCCTTCGATGCAGGAATGTGGAGATGTTGTTCTTCATGTTCAGAGGTATGAGCAAGTTTGCAATGATTTGCTGACCCTTGGGATGAAGATGGAGGAGGAAGACAAGTCCCTACTATTGCTATGCTCATTGCCGAGTTCATATGATCCGCTTGTCACTACTTTGCTGTATGGGAAGGAGACGCTGATGTTTGAAGACATAGTATCAGTGCTATTGGCTCCATCTAGTGATTTTGATGAATAACAAAATGTTGAGTATATATTGTGTACTAATGTTTATTTCCAATTATGAGTTTTCAGGAAACAAGCACCTCAAATTCTCAAAATTAAAGTATCGTGGCACGCTATGGCACGAAGCATATTTTGCAATTTGAGGAGTTTTTTCCATGCAAAAAGGGGCTAAACGAGTTCATTTATTGCTTATTTAAGTTGGATCTAAGTTTCATATTCAATACTTGTGTTTTTGGTTTGAATTGCACTTAATTGTGAATTTTACAGAACCAAGTGTCGACACTTGGGAAGTCAAGTGTTGACACTTCAGCATTTGGCACGCAGAAAAACTCCTTGGCATGCCAAGTGTCGACACCTAGAATTCAAGTGTCGACACCTGAAACTCAAGTATCGACACTTAAGTTCCTAAGTGTCAACTCAAGGCCTGAGACTTTTTGAAAATCCAGAACATGGCCAATGGAGTGTTTTTTGTATCAAGTGTTGACACCTGTGAATCAAGTGTTGACACTTAAAAGTTCAAGTGTCGATACCTGGAAGTCAAGTGTCGACACCTGATAGCCAAGTGTCGACACCTGACAAACCAAGTGTCGACACTCGGGTTCTGACAGCCCTAACGGATCTATTTTTCTGAGCTGCAGAAACATCTTTTCAAGCTCCCAATGGCTAGATTCGAAGCTCAAACTGTCACAAATCATTTTTTAGAAGTTTTTCTTTGTATTTAAGCTTCACCAAACTTATTCTTGAGGCATTGAAGTCCATTGAAAGCTCAAAAGCCAATATTCCCTCAAGAACTTCACTTCAAGAGCCATTTAAAGAGTGATTCCCTGAAAAAGCCTACAAGCCTATCCTTTCAACATTCCAAAAAGAGAGCTTGAAGAATATTCCAAGGAGAAGACAAGATAAGCATCAAATTAGAGCCTCAAATCTTCCATTCTACTCTTAAAGAGAGTTTGTTTTATTTATTTAAATTATATATTTGAAATTCTCTTGTGATTTGACCTTGCTTTCAAGGGTGTCTTGAAAGAAGGATGTTGTGGTTTGTTGGTGAGCCAAAGGGACAAAACCAACTAAGGTTGACTTGTGAGCCCGAAGACAAAACAAGTATAAAGGTTAATTGGTGAACCTAGGTGATAAAACCAACATAGGTTTTGACTTGTGAGCCTTTGGAAAAACAAGTCGGTTGTAATCTTGAAGAGATTATAGTGGAATTTCCAAGGGTGGCTTAGGGAGTGGATGTAGGTGCTAGGTTTGCATCGAACCACTATAAACCTTGTGTTTGTGTGTGATTGTCTCTTCTATCTCTTGCTCTTTACTTCTTGCACTCCATTTATTACTTTTCGCTGTATATAATCTAGTGCATCTATTTTGTTACTCATAAACACCACAAGGCCTGCACATTACTGCTTCAAATTTTTAAAAGATCCAATTCACCCCCCCTCTTGGGCTCCATTTCTGGGCAACAAGTGGTATCAGAGCACCGGTACTCTCTTGTAGATCCAAGGATCTTGAGTAAAAGATCATGGCGCCCTAATTGGAATGGGTGTTGTTGAAGGTCAAGCTTCAAACCGTCCCCCACTTTTTAATGGCACAAATTACACGTATTGGAAAACACGCATGCGCATATTCATTCAAGCAATTGATTATATTCTTTGGAGGACAATCATAAAAGGTCCTCATTAGCTTACTATGTTGGTTAATGGCATTCTCACTCCAAAAATGGAAGATGATTGGGATGAGAATGACATTAAGCAAATAAAGCTTAATGCGAAGGCTATAAATCTATTGTTTTGCTCTCTTGATCCGAGTAAATTCAATAGAATCTCTAACTGTCTCTCCGCTAAGGAGATTTGGGACATACTTGAGGTTACCCATGAGGGTACACACCAAGTGAAAATAACTAAGGTTAACATGCTCATTCACACATATGAAATGTTTAAGATGGAACCTACTGAATCTATAAGTAAGATGTATATTAGGTTCACAAATATTATGAATAGCATGAGAAGCTTAGGAAAGATTATATTTAATGGTGAACTTGTGAACAAACTTCTCAGGTCTCTTCCGGCTTCATGGGATGCCAAGGTAACAGCTATAGAGGAAGCCAAGGATGTCAACACTCTACCCCTCGAGCAACTGTTAGGCTCATTAATGACTTATGAGCTTTCTTTAAAATAAAAGAATGTGGATGTCGACAAGAAGAAGAAAGTGATCGCTTTCAAATCCACCGCAAAAGAAGAGTCAAGTGATGAATCCGAAGAAGAAGATGAAGAAGATGAGATGGCTCTATTGGAAAGAAAGTTCAGAAGGTTCATGAGGAAGAAGAAATACAACTTTAAGAAGAAGTCTCTAAAAGGTGAGCCAAGCAAAAAGAAAGAAAAGGAGAAAGAGAAAGAGCAGCCCACGTGCTTCGAATGCAAAAAATCGGGCCACTTCAAGATGGACTGCCCCTTAAGAAAAATAGAAGAAAACTGAGAAAGAAGGCCATGATGGCAACCTGGAGTGACAGCGAAGACTCCAGCTCCGAAAAAGAACAGCAAGAAGTCGCAAACTTCTGTTTGATAGTGGATCATGATGAGGTACAATCCGAAACCGAAAATGAATTTACATTTGATGAACTGCATGAAGTTTTTGATGAGTTAGTTATAGAATTTCAAAAATTAAAATCAAAATATAAAGATCTAAAAAGGTAAAATCTGGATTTAGTCAAAGCTAATGATAAGCTTTCAAATGAAAATGATTGTCTACTTCTTCAAACTAAAAAGTTAAAAGATAAGATTATTGTTCTTGAAAAAGAAAAATAAGTTTTGAAAAAGAAAAACTTTCTGTATCAAATGAAAATCTTTCAAAATAGAACAAAGAAATTTTGAATGAAAACAAAAGATATAAAGAAGAAATTGAAAAGTTGAAACCTTTTATTGATAAATTTACATACAGTTTTGAAATATTAAATATGCTTTTAAATAATTAAAGAGCTATTTTTGATAAAGTCGGTTTAAGTTTTAGAACTCAAAAGAAATAAAAGTTTTTCAAAAACTTCTTTATGCCTGCATCATCATCCATTACTTGTTATGTTTGTGGTACTATAGGGCATAAATCTTACTTGTGCAATAAAAGAAAATTGAGTAATGTTAAAAAAATATGGGTTCCAAAAGGAACCATTGCCACTAACCTAAAAGGACCCAAGATGACTTGGGTACCTAAAATCTCCACTTGATTTTTATTGGAGGTATGCCTTGCAACCAATAAAAGAAGAATGTGGTACCTCGATGGTGGTTGCTCAAGGCATATGACTGGAGATGTGGAGCAGTTCTCATCACTCTATATCAAAATGGTGGTAATGTGACATTTGGTGATAATGAAAAGGAAAAAATTGTAGGAATTGGTAAAGTCCATATCACCCCTTCTACTTACATTGATAATGTATTGTATGTTGATGGACTGAAACATAACTTGCTTAGCATTAGTCAATTTTGTGACAAAGATTTCAAGGTTGTTTTCGAATCTTCTTTGTGTATTGTTTCTAGCTTAGATGATAATGGCATCAAGTTCATTGGTCATATGCATGGCAATATTTATATGGTTGATCTTGATGATCTTCCTATTCAAAATGGTCAATGCCTAGTGGCATAGGAAGCCAGGATCAATGAAACTAATTGGCTTTGGCATCGTAGGCTAGGATATGCTAATATGCATTTGATTTCAAAACTTAGCAAAAAGAATTTGATAAAGGACTTACCAAAAATTAGTTTTGAAAAGGATAAGATTTGTAGTGCTTGCCAGCTTGGAAAATAAACCAAATCATCTTTTAAACCAAAAGGAGTAATCTCTACATCTAGACCCTTAAAGTTGCTTCATATGAACCTCTTTAGACCAACTAGAATATCTAGTTTGGGAGGTAAGAAGTATGGTCTAGTTATTGTATATGATTTCTCACGTTTTATATGGATCATGTTTTTAGTACACAAGGATGAAACATTTTCTGAATTCATTAGATTTCATAAAAGAGTTTCAAATGAAAAAGGTGTTTCAATTGTATCTTTGAGAAGTGACCATGGAACCGAATTTGAAAATTCTGATTTTGACAAATTCTGTATTGAAAATGGCATTCATCATAATTTTTCAGCACCTAGGACACCTCAACAAAATGGGATGGTAGAAAGGAAAAATAGAACTCTTGAAGAAATGGCACGCATCATGCTTTGTAAAAATGACCTACCTAGATATTCTTGGGTGAAAGCTATAAACACTGCATGCTATGTTTTAACCAATGTTTTAATCTGACCGATTTTAAAGAAAACACCGTATGAGCTTTGGAAGGGAAGAAAACCTTCAATTCGATATTTTCATGTTTTTGGTTACCGTTATTTCATCTTAAACAATGGTAAAGACAACTTAAGCAAATTTGATGCCAAATCAGATGAGGGTGTCTTTCTAGGCTACTCTACATCTAGCAAGGCATACAGGGTCTTCAACAGAAGAACACTTATTGTTGAAGAATCCATACATGTAGTATTTGATGAATCTAACCAGAAATCTTCTAGAAAAGAAGATGTGCTTTCAGATGAAACAGGTACCAAGAAAACTGAAGATGTGAATAACAATGAAGAGCCTACCAAGGAACAAGAAATTGATCAAAACAATGAAGGAGATCAAACACAAGGTGATGAAAACACATCTACAGTTGATCCTCTATCCAAAGAATAGAGGTATGCTCATGGACACCCCAAGGAACTGATCATTGGTGATCCATCTAAAGGTGTAAGTACTCGATCATCTCTTAGAAATATTTATGATTACTTAGCATTTGTTTCTTGAATTGAACCTAAATCTATTGAAGAAGCTAAAAATGATAATAATTGGATAAATGCTATGCAAGACAAACTTAACCAATTTAAAAGAAACAATGTTTGGACTTTAGTAGATAGGCTTTCAAATGTTTCAATTATTGGCACAAAATGGGTTTTTAGAAATAAACTTGATGAAAATAGAATTGTTACAAGAAATAAGGCTAGACTAGTTAGCAAAGGATATAATCAGGGGAAAGGGATTGATTTTGATGAAACCTTTGCTCCTGTGGCTAGACTTGAGGCAATTAGGCTATTATTGGCTTTTGCTTATTTTATGAATTTTAAGTTGTTTCAAATGGATGTTAAAAGTATATTTTTGAATGGCTTTATCGAAGAAGAAGTTTATGTTGAACAACCTCCTGGTTTTGAAAATCATGAATTTCCAAACCATATTTTTAAACTTCATAAAGCTTTGTATGGTTTGAAATAAGCTCCAAGAGCTTGGTATGATCGTTTAAGTTCTTTCGTGTTCAAAAATGATTTGACTAGAGGTAATGTTGACAAAACTTTATTTTTGAAGAAAAAGAATGATGATCTCTTAGTAGTATAAATATATGTAGATGATATCATATTCGGTGCTACTAACAAATCTCTTTGTCAAGAGTTTGCAAAGTTAATGCAGGGTGAGTTCGAGATGAGCATGATGGGAGAACTTAACTTCTTCCTCAGACTCCAGATAAAGCAAACCAAAGAGGGGATCTTCATTAACCAAGCTAAGTACACCAAAGAAATTCTAAAGAAGTTTGGGATAGAGAACACTAAGCCTTTAAGTACGCCTATGAGCTCCTCTTGTAGACTTGACAAAGATGAATCAGGTAAATCTATAGACCAAAAACTTTATCGTGGTATGATTGGTTTATTGTTATATCTTACTGCCAGTAGGCCATATATCATGTTTAGTATTTGTATGTGTGCTAGATATCAGTCTAATCCTAAAGAGTCTCATCTTTTGGCTATTAAACGCATACCTAGATATTTATTTGGCTCCATTGAAATTGGTCTTTGGTACTCTAGAGATTCTTTATTTGAATTGATTGCTTATTCTGATGCTGACTTGGCTGGGTGTAAACTTGATCATAAAGTACTAGTAGAACTTGTCAGTTTCTTGGAGTAAATTTGATCTCATGGAGTAGCAAGAAATAGAATTCAGTTGCTCTATCTATGGTGGAAGCCGAATATATAGCAGCTGGAAGCTGTTGTGCTCAAATCCTATGGATCAAACAACAGCTCGAATACTTTGGCATTAAACTAATTAAGACATCCATAAGATGTGATAATACTAGTGCAATCAATCTAACTAAGAATCGTATGCAACATTCAAGAAATAAACACATAAAAATAAGACATCATTTTATAAGAGATCATGTACAAAACTTTAATGTTGTACTTGAATTTGTGTGTACTAATGATCAATTAGCTGATGTGTTTACCAAACCATTAAGTGAAGAGAGATTTTGTTTGATTAGAAGAGAGTACCTCAGGAGGGCCTCACGGTAGGAGAAAGGACTGGAGAGGGAAGGAAGGCAGCAAGTATAGGGGGCGATCCAAGTCCCGGAAAGGCAAGAGAGAATTTAGATGCTACAAGTGCAATAAGGTCAGGTACTTAAAGAGAAACTATGCTCTTAGGAAGAAGCATCAAGGGAAGAAGAATGGAAAGGAATCCATGAGCATCATAACTGATTTAGGGTTTGAGAAGGATCTCATGGTAGTTTTAGATCTGCACCAGATGGTAGGGAACACATGGATTCTAGATTCAGCTTGTTCACATCACTACACACCGCATCGATCTTGGTTCATTGATTATGCCAAATTTGATGAGGGGAGTGTGACACTTGGGGATGACCATCCTTGCAAGGTGACCGGAGTTGGTACTGTCAGGGTGAATATGTTTGATGAGGTTATGCGGACTCTTACACATGTGAAGCATGTCCTAGAGTTGAAGAAAAACATAGTGTTACTGGGGTATTTGGAAAGGAACAATTTTAGCTTTGGTTGCCATTCCAGGAGTGGTGTTCTGAACATCATGAAAGGTGCCATGGTGGTGATGAGGGGGAAGAGGCTGGAGAACAATCTATATCAGATTGAAGGGTCCGTGGAGTGTGGAGGATATGACACAGCAACGGCAGCACATGATCAGTAGGATTTATACCAGTTATGGCATTATCGCCTTAGCCACATGGGAGAACGTGGTATGAAGGAGCTGATGAAGGATGGATGGGTTCCAGATCTGGATACAGGTGTTGCAGAGGTGCGTGAGCCATGCCATATGGGGAAGCAACACCAGGTGAAGTTCTCCACAAGTTCAGTGCGCAGCAGAGGGCCCCTGGACCTAGTGCACACAGATGTTTAGGGTCCGGCTCCGATTTTGGGAAGAAATGGAGATAAATACTTCATGTTCCTCATTGATGACTATTCGAGGAGAGTGTTGGTGTTTTTCTTGAGGGAGAAGTCAGAAGTCTTCACCAAGTTTAAAGCCTGGATGGTAGAGGTGGAGAAAAAGAAGGGGCGGCATATAAAGGTTGTGCGGTTTGACAATGGTGGGGAGTTCACAAGCAAAGAGTTTCTTAGACTTTGCGAAGATGGTGGGATCAGGAGGTGGTTTTTAGTGGCAAGGACTCCTCGACAAAATGGAATGGCCGAGCAGATGAATCAGACTCTCATGGAAAAGGCAAGGTGTATGAGGTTGCAAGTAGGGTTGCCCAAGGTGTTTTGGGTGGACACTGTTGACACAACGGCCTACTTGGTGAATCGATCTCCTCATACAAAGCTTGATGGAAGGGTTCCAGAGAAGTTGTGGTCTAAAAGAAAGGTGGATCTCGGTCATCTCAGAGTGTTTGGGTGCACAGCATTTGTGCACATTGATCCTAGTTAGCGGTGCAAGTTGGATGCCAAGGCTCGCAAGATGGTGTTCATAGGATATTCGCATGGAGTCAAAGGATACCGACTATGGGATCCTTTGGAGAAGAAGGCCACGATCAGCCGAGATATGGTCTTTGATGAAGATTCAGTCCTTAGGAGGTAAAAGGAGGTGGAGGTTCAGCAAGAGGTCCAACCGGATGCGGTTGGGCAGCAAGCAGCTCAGTAGGGTGCAGTTGAGCAACAACTAACCTCTTATAGAATTTTGCCTTTTGTAGGAGCACCAGAAGGACCTAAGACTCAGGTGGAGCACTCTTCAGAGATGCCTCCACATGTGGAGATCAGCGAGATGCATGCTTATGGCCAAGATGAGCAAGGGGAGGAGCCACATCCCAGTACAGGCATCGGAGTTGCACTGCACAAGCCTAGGCAAATTATGAGGCAGCCAGTGCGATATGGTTTTGGCAAAACTATGTCGTCTGCTTTGGTGGCTGCCAATGGGGGCCCAGAAACCTACGAGGAGGTGGTTGTGAGCCAGGACCATGATAGGTGGGTCCAAGCTATGGCAAAGGAGATGTAGTCTCTACACAAAAATCAGACTTGGTGGTTAGTGGCACTACCGAGTGGAAAGAGACCCATTAGATGCAAATGGATGTTTCAATGCAAGGAAGGAGCTCAGAGAAACAAGGTACAAGGTACAAGGTCAGGTTGGTGGCCAAAAGTTACTCCCAAAAAGAAGGCATCGACTACAACGAGGTTTTCTCACCGGTGGTTTGTCATACATCCATCATGGTTTTGTTGACCATTGTAGCATTGCAGGATATGGAGCAGGAATAGATGGACGTCAGGACGGCCTTCCTCCATGGAGATTTGGAGGAGATATACATGGAGCAGCCAAAGGGATTCGGTGAGCCAGGGGCAGAAGGAAAGGTCTGTCTTTTGCAATGATCGTTGTATGGATTGAAGTAGTCACCGAGATAGTGGTACCTGCAATTCGATGCATACGTGAGGAGCATTAGCATGACCAGATGTGAGTATGACCCTTGTGTTTATGTTAGAATACTTAAAGATAGCTCTAGATTATATCTGCTTTTGTATATGGATGATATGTTGATTGCATGCAAAATTAGAGATGTTGTGGAGGACTTGAAGGCAGTATTGTTACAGGATTTTGAAATGAAGGATTTAGGTCCTGCCACAAGGATTCTAGGGATGGAGATCTTCAGGGACAAAGCCAGGAGGATGCTTCATTTATCTCAAGGAAATTATATTAGGAGGGTCTTAGAAAGATACAGCATGGATGGAGCAAAACCGGCAGTATTGACTCTTGTCGGCCATATTAAACTCTCAAAGATGATGTCGCCCAAAACTAAGGTGGAGGTTGAGGAGATGACAAGGGTTCCATATGCTTCAGGAGTTGAGAGTCTTATGTATGCAATGGTGTATTGTAGACCAGATCTCGGGTATGCAGTTAGCCAAGTCAGCAGGTTCATAGCCAATCTAGGCAGGGAGCATTGGAAAGCACTAAAAAGTATCTTCAGGTACTTGGTGGGCATAGTTGGAGTTGGCATATGCTACAGGTATGGTAGCATGGAGGGTGGCTCTGGGGTATCCATGGAGGCTCAAGGCTAGTTGTTTGGGTTCGTGGATGCTGATTATGGTGGTGATTTGGACACGAGGCATTCAACAATAGGTTATATGTTTATGTTGAATGGTGGTCCAATCTCATGGAGATCAAGTCTACAAGCAATAACAGCATTGTCTACTACATAGTCAGAGTACATTGGCATTTCTGAGGCTGCCAAGGAAGCCATTTGGCTAAAGGGACTTGCATTGGAGATGGGCATTGCACAGGGGATAGTTAAACTTTATTCTAATAGCTAAAGTGCATTGTGTTTGGTCCAGAATCTGATCTATCATGCTAGGACCAAGCATATTGATGTCAGGTACCACAAGATTCGGGAGCTGGTGGAAGATGGTGAAGCGAAGCTCACCAAGGTGTTTACAAAGGAAAACATGGCTGATGCACTTACCAAAGTTCTTCCAAGAGATAGCTTCTTCAGATGTGGAGCCTGATGGGACTGATGGATCGGGTGGAACTTACAGGAGCTTTGGAGCACCAAGGTGGAGATGTAGGCTTAAGTGTGGCACACCCAAAGCCCAGGGAAGCCACACAGGTTTGGGAGCTTAAGGTTTATAAGTTCCCAAGGCCCTGAGTCATGTTGGGTCAGGGCTTGACCCAAGATTGAGAGAACATGTGAGACATGGGTGTACATGAGCTCGGGTTTGAGTGTTTTCTCATTGACTTATTAGGGAAAGTATTTTGAGAGATTGTATTATAAACCAGTTGTGGGTTATAGAAGTGGGCTCAGGGGATTATGTCCAGATATAGCCGGCTGCCCCCCTAGGTGTGAAAGGGGAGAAGCTGGTTGGTCCAAGAAGAATAACTGCCCGCCCCAAGCATCAAGAAAAAAAGAGAGGGGTTGACGGTTCATCTTCTTGAGGAGGAGGTGTCGTTTTGTGCGAGCAGCAAGGGTTTTTTGTCCTCCAAGAAATAAGATCTCTCTTTTCTCCCATCATTCTTAATCTAATCCTCTCTTCCATCTCTTCTCCTACCTCTCTTTGCAAATTGGGATCTAAGGAAAGGTTGCAGCCAGCTAGATTTCTAGATTGCTGGTTTCTTGCAATCAAGAAGGTTGATTCCCATCTGCACGTTCTTCCTCTTTACTACAAGATCTCTACACTAGACCATTAATCAATCATTGATTAAGGTGCCTAGGTAACTCCAATTCGAGACAATAATTAGGTACACATAACATGATCATTTCTAACCATACTCAAAGATCTAAGCAAGTCAAGTTCTTCTCTCTCCCAATTTAATCAACACTGTCCTTAATGGAGTAGGAAAGAAAATAAGGGATACAATAGGAAAGAATACACCTGGGTGAATGTACTTTGGGAGTTGAAGAGGGCATCATGAAGTAGCAGGCTCCTGTTCTTCCACCAAGTTCCTATAATTTTACTAAAAAAAATGAGATTTGGGTTGCCTCCCAATCAGTGCTAAGTTTAACGTCTTCAGCCGGATGATATGAGGGAGTGTTACTGATATTGAACTTGGGTATGTCCTTCCAGATTTTCAGAAGATAGGACCAATTATGAGGCCTCATTATCATGGTAGAAAAATTTTAATAGAATTTTTGACGACGAGTATTCCCGATCCACAGAGTACACTGGGCAAGCATGCTAGACCAAGATTTAAAAGTATTATTATAATTTGGTCGACGGCTAAGAAGGGATTGTGTGTGTTGGGCTGAGAGCGGGGGTGATAGCTTAGAAATTTTTCTAACTTTAGAAAGATCTACCTTAATCCCTTTCTCAAGTATAATGTGTCTTGACATCATCCCTTCCTGATGGCGCGTTACCCAAGTTAATTGTAAGTCTATCTCCATACATTGTTTTAGAATAAAAGATAGATTTTGGAGGTGATCCTTGAAAGTAGTGCCAAATATAGGGAAATCAGCTATAAAATCTTTAAGATTATTATCCCTTATTTTATAAACATTCCATCCAACAGCTTTTCTATACATCTTCAGAACACTAACTATTTGGTCTTCCTGGTTAGATATCACTGGTAGGTTGTCCGTTGGTGTGATAGGAAGCGGCTTCAATTCTAGATATGGTGGTGATTCTAACAAGGGGGTTATTGGGGGGCTAGGTGTTGGCTCAAATTACTCAATCCAAAGTTGGATGGGTTTGAAGTATGGTATATTAAGTAGGTTACTTGTCCCTGTGATATATCCATCAACATTAAAGTTATTTATCCCATAATAAGCCATATAGGGATCTAACAACTTCTGGGGATGAATTAGAGATATGGCTTCCCTTGTTGTATCCTTCTGTTATGGTTCCTGGGGAGCCTCTATTAATTCTATCATATCATCAATTTCTTCTTCTATCCCGTAAAAAGGAGTGGATGATTCTAGGGCACTTGGGAAGGGGACTATTGATGAGTAGGATGATGATGGAAGTGGTTCATCCCACCAGTTTGTTTTCTTTGCCTTAGTCGAATATCTATATTGGTTTCTATGATAGTGCAGGGTTGTTCAATGATCAATTCATTCCTGAGAGTTATGATTGATTATTCAAAAAAAATTAAAGGATTATTAAAATCTTCAACATGGTAGTGTCCCTCTAAGTTAGTATTAATTTTTTTTGTTGGGTAATATCCCTCTGAGTTACTCTCGGACTAACTAGGCGGTATTCCTACCTCTTTCGTATCAACTTCAGTTAATAATTGATCATTTTGATTTATAAACTCATCGATAGGTTGTTGCTAAGGCATAATTAATCGTTATGATTAAGCAAACTGTCGACATCTAGGTTGATCGGTTGGAGAGGTGGGGTCTAACCAATTTTTTTGATTCTATCTATTGCTTGTAGAACCTTTTCTTTAAATGATAAACTATAATTAGGAAAAGATTGATAACATGGATAGGGCTAATAGTAATAAGGTCCATCTACAAATGAAGGTCTTTGTGGTACCGGGATAACCACTAGATGTGGTGGCCATGACAAATCTGGTTGAGCCCCCCAACCTGGGTTATAAGCATTAAAGTATGGGTTTTCTCCTGGTCTATAGGCCATATAAGTTTGTCTTGATAAACTTGGTCATACCTAGACTCAAGAAATTAGTACACGACTGGGCATTCACTTACAAAGTGAGTTGGACTTGGATATATGGAGCATGCCTGTTGTGCTAGAAAAAAGGATGGAGTGAAAGAATGTCTAATAGTTGGTACATGATCGAATCATAGGATATGGCATCGAAAGCATAGGATAACTCATCCACTCTATTATTGAGATACATGTTCCTAGCACTGCTCCAATTCATCGGATTGTTTTGATGATTTTGAAATATTTAATCAAAAGTCATAGATCAGAGCAATCCTCTTCTAAGTTTTTTTTAATATATTTTTTTAGAGAGGAGAGGGGGGAAGAAGAGAGAAGAAAAATAGAGAAAAAGACTAGAGATAAAAGCCTAAGAAGTCCTAAAGCTAAGAGTGATAAAGAATGAGTATTAGTTAAAGTTCTAGGTTAATTACAAACAAGTTAGTAATCAATGGACTCTCTATCCTAGGGTCCCTAGTTCTAGATAGCTCCTCACTATTCCAAGGTTATCTTTGGGTCTTCAAAGTCAGATACCAACTACCTACTGGCTAGGTTAGGGTAAGGTTGGTGGGGGTCCCCCCGTGGCTTTTCTTAGATACCAAATTAATTGGCTAGGTTAAACAACATAACAAATTAAAGAACCACCTTCCTTCAAGGCTACATCATCCTTGAACCCCTTTCCCTAGACACTAATGAACTAGTTGATTCTAAGCTAGTCCGACTCTCAGGATTCCTTGTCCTACTGAGCTCGAAAATCCTTAGGGGCCAATGTCTAACTGATTTTAATTTTAATGCTTAGGTCAATGTGATATACAGGGTGGTGGTTTGTGGGCCAAGGAAAGGTAATGATGTCCCCACCTTATGTTGTTTAGGGATTTAGTGCCCTTAAGATGTTTTATGAAATATACAATGCAAAGAAAGCAAATATCCAGTACAAGTAATTAGTTTTTAAAGCTTAATTAATTTCTTTATTTTAATTACGTATTATGATATGTCTTGTTTTCTTTTTAGGTTATGTTTTTTTTTCAAGCAAGTTTTTAATTTAGTTGATTAAGTATGGGAAAGAAAAAGAAAACTAAGTTGAATTAGGGGATTAGATTTGGAAATGGTACATCAGTTAGGAAAGTAGTAAAAAAATAATAATTTTTAAATCACAATCATGCCTATGGTCCCCGGCAATGGTGCCAAAATTTGATCATTGTTGTAGGCGGTCAAAAATAATTCAACAACTCAACTCTATAGCTAAGGTGAGACGGGATCGTATCCTTAGGGACTTTAGCGCTAGTTATTATTTAAAAAGAAAAGAAAAGTAATTGTTGTTGTGTAAAAGTAAAAGTAAGCAAGAAATAAACTACTCTTGAGGTGAAGCAAGTGAGAGGGAGTATTTCAAGAGAGGAAGAATGATTATGCAGTGTCAGATTGTATTTCTCTTATAACTAAAATATAAATGGCTCTAGCGATTTACCTGCCTTCCCTTGGCACGCCCCATACCTGTAACAGATCACGACGCATCTTCGAGAGGCACTAGGTATCCAATTCCTTTTTCATTGGCACATCCTATATCCGTAACAGATCATGGCCCATCTCCAAAAAGCAAGAATTATCCCTAAAATCAATCTAATAATAAAGCACAAAAAAGTGAATAAAAGAGAAGAAATAAATTCAGAAAGGAGAACATGCTCTTTTATTGTAGAACAATAATTGTAAAAAATTGAAAAACCAGCTCTTCCCTCCCGCACTTCTATACTAACCCACTTCTAAGTTGATTCCCTCCTATCCCCTATGCAAAGGCTCCGCACTTCTATACTAACCCACTTCTAAGTTGATTCCCTCCTATCCCCTATGCAAAGGCTCTAAGGGACTCTAGGGAGTTGCTTCCAGGTAGAGGCATAGAAGCCTTTTTATAAGGTTTAACAAGGGAGAGGTTTTCATGAATTTCTAATGTGGGACTAAACTAAAGAACCAAAGGAGTGTCTAGGATTCACTTTTATAGGACTCAACGATTAGATATGAATATGCCCTGTCCCGATAGTGTTCGGCTTCTATCTCTTGGTCCTGTTTGACTGGTCAACTTCTTCCCAGCTTTTGGATATGGATCAAAGGGTCAAAAATCATGTGAAATCAATGCAAACCATTAGTTGCTCTGAGATCAGTGTAGCTTCTTCCACTGATTGCTTTAAAATCCATGCATGCACCTTCCTTCTTGATGGGTTTGGCCTGAGATCCATCATCCAGCACCACCGCCAATGCCCTAGGACCGTAGCTGCCACCACCGAGAACCATGCCGGAGCCTTGCCGGAGTTTCCTTGCACCATTGCGATCTACCAGGACCCACTATGGAGCTTCACCGGAGTTGCTGGAACCACCTGCCATCTTCGTTGGAGTTCTTCCAAGATCCCTTGTCGGTGCTATTGCTCATGCCCAGGGGCTTCGCCGGAGTTGCTAGTATCCCGTTCGCTACCATCGGTGGGAGCATCATCGAAGCTGGCGGTGCCTTCTTCAAGATTTCCATTCAGGATCTCTTTGCATGGCTATGGATTTCCTGGCTTCATGGGGCCACAATGGGATGAAAAAGATGGCCAGCGATGAGCTCTGGAGTAGGGTGATGCCGGCGGTGAAGAAATACAATGAAGAAATGGCTAGAATCGCTCCACGGTCCACGGTTCTGCACCATGGACTAACAAAAATGGCTTCTTGTGGACCAGCAGGCATTCTATGGACCAAGCGACTGGTCCATGATGGATTAGCTACTTTAAACTTTGTGCAATTCCTTTCTTAACTCTTCAAAAATTGATTTTGGGCTCATTTCAGATCTGATTCTCTTCAAATTTGTTTTGCTTGAACTTGTAAGTCGATCTCTTTGCATTAACAATATTATTTCCTACAAATGATGTACAAAAATATTAATTCTAAATAAATAAAGATAATTTAATTATTAAATTAATACTTTTATATATGTATATAACATAATTATCAAATAACTTCTTTGGATTCATTCGGTAAACCTACAAATTGGGTTTCCTGATTAGAGATTGCATCATGTTCAAAGAATGGGTCCTTTACCATTACTAGGAGTTGCTCTTGTTTTAGTGTAGGTAAGGTTTATAATGAAGAAGCTATTGGTGTATTAGAAGGAGGGGCCACTTGCTCAAATTTCATGGTCCATGGAGTGAAACTAGGTGGTTCTAATAGTGCATTCACTTCATCCATGTACCTATTTATGTCAAAGCTATTCATATCAAAATGGGCTAAATAGGCTTGTAGATGTCTTGCAAGGGTGTGTTAGTGGTGGTTTCTTCTACAAGTTCCTCTAGCACATTTACTTCATCAAACCTATCACTTTGTAGTCCTATGATTGCATTAAATATATTCAGCCTTAGCTTTTTATTTTCAAATGACATGTCCATGGCTCCCGTCCTATAGTTGATACAAGCATTGGCTATTGCTAGGAAGGGTCGGCCTAAAATGATTAGAATTTGGCTAGGGTCGCTTCTCAATTCTATATCTAATATAATAAAGTCTACATGAAAGTAGAATTTGTCTACCTTGACTAATACATCTTCAATTATTTCCAGTGGTACCTTAAAATATCTATCAACTAGTTATAGGGTTATCGATGTGAGCTTTAGTACTCCAAGCCCAAAAAGTTTACATACTGAACTTGGGAGGAGGTTGACACTTGCTCATAAGTCCAGTGAGGCTTTCTTAATGGTTAGGCCCCCTATAACATAAGAAATGATAGAGGTACATGGATCCGTGAGCTTGGATGGAGTTATGTATTGAAAGACTAGGCTAGCTTGCTCAGTGAGGCAGACTTTTTTTGGGATGTGTGCCTAAGATCTCCATTTGTGGGTACATAAATCCTTCAAAAATTTAGCATAAGTTGGGACCTACTTGATGGCATCTAAGAGTGGAAGATTGATATGGACTTGTTTGAATAATTCAAGTATTTTGTTCATCTTAGCCCCCATCTTATATTAAGGTAAAGATTTTTCTAGAGCACTTGGATATGGAACTCTAATCACAAGTGCTAGGAAGATTAGTTCATTTCTCTCCTTAGGGTCTTCCTTATCATCAGGTAAGTCAGGTATGTTTTGGATAAGGGTTCCTGATGTATTGATCCTTGGTTGCTCCAAAATCTTTTCACTTCTTAAGGTTATTATAGATTTGGCATGCTCAGGATGAGGTTCAAGAACATTAGAGCTTTCAACCCTATATTGCCCCTTTGGATTGCTAATTGGTTGGCTAGGTAGGTTCCCTTCCTCCATCCTATAGATGGCTGTAGCTAGTAAATCAATTCGGGACTCTAGCATGGCTATCAATTGTGTGTGGGAGTCAAGGGTTTGAGAATTGGTTTCTAGTCTAGCCAAAGCTTGTAAAGCTTTCTTCTCAAAATTGGAGCTATAGTGACTAGGAGAAGGTTGTGGGGCATCCCAAAACTAAGGATATGATGTATTATCATATTGGTGATTAGGTCTATGAGAAGTTGGGTTGACCATGGGTTGATGTTTCCATGAGAGATTTAGGTGATTTCTCCAGCCTGGATTATACATATTCGAGTATGGGTCTTTTCTTGATCTAGGAATAGTATAGGTTCAGGCTGGGTGGGCTTGTTCATATACAAGCTTAGAAAACTGATGAGCTGCTGGGCAATCACCTATAGTGTGCGCAAGACTTGAGTAGATAATATAAACATCTTGGGACTCTGCACATGCAGAAGATGTGTGACCAACTTGCAAGAATCGATCAAATTTCTGGGATAGTACACCCATAGCCTAGGATAGTGTATCCACCTTGCTGTGGATGTCTATAGAGTGGCTTTCCTCATATATTTTACGTCTTTTAGTATTTAGCTTGGGAGTTTCTCTAGATGTGATAAACATATAGTGCAAGGAGTTTGAATAATTCAAACATTTCATTCATCTTAACCCCCATCTTATCTGAAGGTAGAGGTTTTTCTAGAGCACTTAGGTATGGAACTCTAATTGCAGGTGCTAGGAAGATTGGTTCATTCCTCTCCTTAGGGTCTTCCTTATCATCAGGTAAGTCAGGTTTGTTTTGGATAAGGGTTCCTGATGTATTGATCCTTTGTGGTTGCTCCAAAATCTTTTCACTTCTTAAGGTTATTATAGATTTGGCATGCTTAGGATGAGGTTCAAGAACATTGGAGCTTTTAGCCCTATATTGCCCCTTTGGATTGCTAATTGGTTGGGTAGGTAGGTTCCCTTCCTCCATCGTATAGATGGCTGTAGCTAGTTGATCAATTCAAGACTCTAGCATGGCTATCAATTGTGTGTGGGAGTCAAGGGTTTGAGAATTGGTTTCTAGTCTAGCCAAAGCTTGTAAAGCTTTCTTCTCAAAATTGGAGCTATAGTGACTAGGAGAAGGTTGCAGGGCATCCCGAAACTAAGGATATGATGTATTATCATATTGGTGATTAGGTCTGTGAGAAGTTGGGCTAACCATGGGTTGATGTTTCCATGAGAGATTCAGGTGATTTCTCCAGCCTGGATTATACGTATTCGAGTATGGGTCTTTTCTTGATCTAGGAATAATATAGGTTCAGGCTGGGTGGGCTTGTTCCTATACAAGCTCAGGAAACTGATGAGCTACTAGGCAATCACCTATAGTGTTCGCAAGACTTGAGTAGATAATACAAACATCTTGGGACTCTGCACATGCAGAAGAGGTGTGACCAACTTGCAAGAATCGATCAAATTTCTGGGATAGTGCACCCATAGCCTAGGATAGTGTATCCACCTTACTGTGGATGTCAATAGAGTGGCTTTCCTCATATATTTTACCTCTTTTAGTATTTAGCTTGGGAGTTTCTCTAGATGTGATGACATAGAGTGGTGCGGGCATCAGGCTCAGGAAGAGACTTCAACCAATACAGATTAAGCTAGATTCTTTATGGATGGAAGATTAAGAGTTTGAGTCCTGTAATAAGTCTTAATTAGGTTTATTAGTCCTGTATTTATTTCATAATTGAGTCCTATATTTATTTCAATTGGGTTTTTATTGCAATTGAGTCAAGAGGAGTTCAGTCCTAGTCCAATCTAGTTTCAGCACAACTAAATAAGGAAGGTGGGTGCAAGGACCATGGGATCACCAACTTGGAAGCCACTTCATCACTCCACTTTGCCATATCACCAAGACACCTCACCATAGATTGTCGCCCAAGAGGAGAAGGAATTTGAATTTGAATGGATCCACATTTTTCTCCACAATCACTGCCCTTCTTCTTGAAGATGCCCCATCATTTTCTCCTTTTATTTTGGTGTAACTTGAATTTGAATTCAAATTTTGAAAAGGCTTGGTGGTCTATAAAACAAAGGGCTCCAAACCTTATTGTAATGATGAATGATGAATAATGAATGAATGAAATGAAGTTTTCTTGAAAGAAATTTCCTTGCTTGATTGCTTGGTCCCTTGTGAGAAGGTGGGTGTGAGGCCTAGAGTGACTACCTTTCTATCTCCACACATCCAACAAAGTTTCATCCCTTCCCTCTTCCAATCCATTTAGCCAACCAAAGGATCATTACTTTAGTCTACGCTTAGTCTTGATCTCCCCTCCATCTCCAATGAATCCAATCTGCTAAGGTGTTCTTCATACAATCCGACAAGGAGTTATCAATCCAAATATGCCATAGAAGATCCACGCCAAGACTACTCCAAGCTTCCCTTCTCATTTCAAAGATTCTTCCCCTCCTTTTTCCCTATTTCAATCTCTATCCTCTATCCCCTCTACATCTCTTTATTGCAGGATCCCCGGGCTTCCAGGTTCCAAAGAAGAAGGTCTCCCATGTCAAGAACTGGATACAAGAAGCTTTGCAACCTAGAGGAATCTCCTTGTCATCCAGGAACTTCCTCTTTGAGTGTTTCCAGTTCCAAACTTTAAAATATTGATTGCCGGGTACCCCTCTTTAGAAAGGCTTTAAGATTTGAAATATTAGATTAAACTTAGCCCTAATCTGAGTGGTTTCTTAGCCACAAAGGTCCTTCTCTTATTTACTTTGAATGGTTTTTATTTCAAGTCAAGTTTAACATTTAAATTCCTCTCATAGAAACTCTACTTCTTTACATTGAATGGCTGCATCTATTTAATTCATTTTTTCATTTAGTCTTTACTAATTCCATTGAGGATACATCATTCCATCATCATCCCCCATCATATAGTGCAAGGAGTTTTCGCTCAGGGTCTCAATAGTTGCCAGGCCTCATACTCACTCCTGAGCCAGAATGTCCCACCACGGGATGCATCAACCATCTACCTATGCTTTTCTGACAATCCATCATAAAAGTAGTGGACTAGTTGCCATTTGGGTATGGCATGATGTGGACACTTGCGGATAAGTTCCTTGAGCCTCTCCCAAGTTTCATGGAACATCTTTCCTTCCAATTGAAAAAACTAGTTATAGCTTTTCGGACCTGTTTGTTTTTTCTATTGAAAAATATTTCTTGAGAAATTTTTGTTATAGTTGGTCTTAAATTGAAATGGTCACAGACTCTAATGAACATAGCTAATATTTGGCCTTGTCTTTAAGTGAAAAGGAAAATAATTTTAACCTAAGGGCCTTATCAGATAGATTTTGAATTCTCACCATAGAACATATCTCAAGAAATTCGTTTAGATATTTATATGGGTCCTCTTGACTAAGTCCATAAAAGGATGGTAGCATTTATATGATATTGGACTTAATCTCATATTGGGTTGCCCCTATAGGAGATACTTGAATACATGGAGAATATGTGTATGATGGAGTGAAGTACTCCCTCAATTGATGCAGTGGGTCAGTCTCACTATGTGTATCCATGGTCTATCCCAATTTATGATTTCGATTTTCTTTTAAGAGAAGAAGGGAGGATAAGAGAGAAGAAAGATAGAGAAAAATCTAAAGATGCAAGCCTAAGGAGTCCTAGAACTAAGAGGGATAGAGAAGAAGTATTAATTAAAGTTCTAGATTAATTGCAAACAAGTTAACAATCAAAGGACTCTATCCTAGGGTTTCCTAGTTCTAGATAACTCCTAACTATTCCAAGGTTGCCTTTGAGCCTTCGACGTCAGATATTAACTAGCCACTAGCTAGATAAGGGTAAGGTCGGTGGGGGTCACCCATTACTTTCCTTAGACACCAAATTAATTAGCCAGGTCAGACAACAGAACTAATTAAAAAACCACCTTCCTTCAGGGCTACATCATCCTTGAATCCCTTTCCTAGACACTAGTTAATCAACCTCCTGACTTAGTCCAACTCTTTTAGATGTCTTGTTCTATTAAGCTCGAGTTCTTTAGGGCTTAATTTCAATTAATAGGCTTAGGTCAATGCAAGATGTAGGGTGGTGGTTTGTGGGCCAAGGAAAGGTTATCAACTCTCCACTTTATGTTGTTTGTGGGTTAATGCCCTTAAAATATTTTATGGAAATATGCAAAGCAAAATAAGAAAATGTCCTAAACAAGTAATAATCTTTTATGTTTTAATTAGTTACTCTATTTTAGTTATGTGTTATACAATATTTTTGTTTTCTTTTTATATTAGTTATTTTAAGCAAGAGAGATAAAAGGCATGTTCTAATCTTGGTTAATTAGATGTGAGAAAAAAAAGATTAAAATTAGGTTAAGCAAATAAAGAAACTATATATCTCATAATTAAGACAGGAAATCAAATCAGTATTTAAGGTAGTTAATTAAAAAGTTATATAATTTTTTTAGGTTAATTTTAAAAAGTAAGAAACTAAAAAGATTTTTTTTTTCTTTTTATATTAATTTGAAAAGGAGGAAAGCAAGAAAAAAAGAAAAATATCTAAACAATAGGTAGATTTTTTGAAAAAAAACTAATCAAAGGAAACAAAAAAATTTTGGTTAATATGAAAAGGTGGAAAGTAATTGGAAGCAACAAAAAAAAGAAAATTAATCTTGGGTTAGGATTGATCTCACCAAAATTATAAAACTTTCTTTATTCTCTTTTTTTTTTTTTTTTATCTATAAAAAAGAATAAAAAAATAGTAAACTGAATTTACAAGAAATCAAAGAGATCAAAAATATTAGCATTCGTGCCTTTCTTGATAATGGCGCCAAAAACTTGATCGCTATCATAGACGGTCAAAAATAATTTACTAGCTCAACTATATAGCTAGCGTGAGTTAGGATCATATCCTCAGGGATCAGTTGGGGTTATGTTCACTTTTAGGATTATTTTAATAGAAATTAATTAGGTTAGAGAGATAGGAGAGTAAGAATATAATTATACTAAGAACAAGAATTAAACTAAGTAGGAAATTAATATGAAAGATGTCTTGAATTTCGATTCAGTATTTAGTATTATATTAAGTATTTATTCAACATGTTATTTTAAATTATGATCGATCCCCGAGCATAGCCTATCTCGCTGGATACGGATCTTGATCTGCTCCTACATAGCCATAAGCTATTCAAAGTCTCTAATTATATAAATAAAATTTTCTATAATCAAATTTTGAGCATAGCCTATCTTGTTGAGCATGAATCATATCCTAGGATCATGACTCATCTCTACATAGTCATAGGCTATTTAAAAATCTAACTATAGTCTAGGCATACAGAACACTACTCAAAGTAATGGAAAATAATTTTATTTATGAAAAGTAAATATTACAATCAAGCACTAATTACAGAAAAATATAAAATATAAATACCAAAAACCTCATCTACTCTCCAAAGACAGGAATTCCTTAGCCGCTCATGATCTTGCCTTCCTCTCCTCCTATGCAAAGGCTCTAAAGGGACTCCAGGAAGTTGATGCCCCAGGTAGAGGCATAGGAGCCTTTTTATAGGGTTTAACAGGGGAGAGGTTTTCATGAGTTTTCGGTGTGGGACTAAATAAAAGAATCAAAGGAGTGGCCAGGATTCAATTTTATAATAGATCAGTGGTTAGATGATAAACCCAAATTCCAGTTGAATTAGACTACATAGTCCTACTCTGATTGGTGCTTGACTAGTTGAGCATTGGTTGCCATCGAATCTTGATCAGAGGTCTAGAAATCCGCATCATGAAAATCAACATATCCATGGAGTGCTTTGAGATCTGTGCTCCTTGATTGGTTTTGATCCTGTCACCCAGTACTACCATTGAACTCTGGATTTCCATTGGGATTACCACCTCATGCTGCCATCGTCGGAGTCCCCTTGCCCACTATCACTAGATTTCCTTGCACCACCTAGATCCACCACCATCTTCTCTATTTTTTTGGAGTTTCTGCCATTATTAATTTACTTTCCAGAATCCCTCGCCAGTGATATTGCTCATGCCCAAGGGTCTTCACCGAAAGTCTTTGCATCGTCATCGATGGAGGTATCACTGAAGCTAGCATCGTCTTCATCCATGGTTTTCCATCCGACTTCCCCTTTCACGGCCATGGATTTCCTTGCTTTGTGGTGCCACTATGGGATGGGAAAGATGGCTAGCGATGAGCTTTGGAGGAGGGCGGCGCTGGTGATAAAAAAACTCGGTGAATAAGTGACCAGAATCTACCATTAGTCCATGGATCTACACCATGGACCATCTTTAATGGTTGCCCGTGGACCATTAGGGTGTCTGTAGACTATTCAACCGGTACATGATAGATCGGTTGCTTCAATAATCGTGCAACTCCTTTAATAACTTTTAAATCTCGATTCCAGGTTCATTTTATGCCTGATTTGCTTCAAATATGTTTCATTTGAACCTATAAATTGAGCTCTTCGCATTGATGAACTTCTTTCCTATAAATGATATATAAAAATATTAATTTAAAATAAATAAAGATAATTTAATTATTAAATTAATACTTTTTATATGTATATAATATAGTTATCACTACCTCTCAATCATCATCTAGGACAACACCCACTTTTAGACTACCTTTTAGTGTCACAGTCTGACCAAGCATAAGTTTTTCCCCATCTCCTAGAGTTGGACCAGCTTTTTGGACCCGTAGTGCTGTTAGTCTATCTCCAGTTCATACATCTAGGACCTATGCACCTTTTACTATCAACATCCTAGAGGATAGTGATAGTGATTAGATATTAGGATATATATTTTTATAATATTATATCTTTGTTTTTATTATAGTGAATATTTTATATATTTCATATTATATTTTGTCTTTGATACTTATAGTATATCAAATTTTTTACCACTGAAGTATTTAAATGATACATTATATGTTCTTCTAAATGATATGCATTATACTTTAAGTTATCTGTAGTTTTCTTTATGTTACTACTACTCCCTTTACCTTCTTTGCTAATGACAAAATGGAAGAGAAGAGTGAATGTGCATGAGAGATTAAGAGAAGAGTGAATGTGATTAAGAGATTAAGAGAGTATATAAGATTAAGAAATTAAGGGGAAGAATGAGAATAAATAAGAATGTGCATATTTAAGATTAAAATGTAATCAAAAATGATGTATCTATGATTAAATCTTAAAAGGGGAGTAAGGATAATTCAGATTATCTTGCTTTGATATAATATTTTAGTTTAAATTAAGGGGGAGCATTGTTTTCAATCATTATAAACTCTAACACACCCCTTACTTCATGCTTTGATACATGCTTCAATAATTTTGATGCATGTTTCACCAATTCTGATACATTACATTTATGCTTTAATACAAACTCAGAATGCTACAATACATTGTTGATACATCACAAATATGCTCTAATACATGAAAATTTTAAAGCTTTAATATGTCTTATAGAAGAATTCACTGATACTTTAACATTTTGATACTTATATAGATCTAATATATTATACTGTAAAGTCTCTATGTATATGTACATATTACTTTGATATAATTCTTTATATTGCAAGCTTTTAATCTCCATGCCCAGTATTTTGTTATCATCAAAAAGAGAAAGATTGTTGATCCTAGATTCATTTTGATGATTACAAAACATTAGAGCAGGAATATTATACTGATGCTTTTCAAATGATTAAAAATATTTTTGTAGAAAGCTTTCCAATAGATAATCTTCAATTGAAAACTTTATAGATCATTGGAATTATTTGTGAGCTATTAGAATAACAAGTCGGCTCTCAAGGATCATTGTAAATCTTTATATATCATGGTAAGTCTTTTAAAAGATTTTTTATATCATGAGCTAAAATTTTGTAGTTAAAAGTATTTGAGTTGGTTTAAGAGTCTATGTATATGCTTAAAAGTTATTAAAAAAGTTTTAGAAGTGATATGGCTACTACGCTGACGGGGGGCACGAGACAGATCCAGCCGGACACGGTCAGTACCACGTGTTTTTTTTCAAAAGGTCCCCCATTCGGGGAGAAATACTCCTACTCCTTCGCCAGGTGGCACCCGGAGACGGGTCCACCTCGATCGAAGTCGAGCACCTCTTTGCCGCTCTGCCAGGTGTCCACCCAAGAGGGGTCCAACTCGGCCAAAGCTGGCGGCCCCTCGCTCCCTCGCCAGGTGGCACCCAGAGATGGGTCCACCTCTGCCAAGGTCGAGCCGGGTCCTCCTGCTCCTTCGCCAGGTGGTACCCGGAGACGGGTCCACCTCGGCCGAAGTCGAGCACCTCTCTGCCGCACTGCTAGGTGTCCACCGAGGAGGGGTCCACCTCAACCGAAGCTGCCGGCCCCTCACTCCCTCGCTAGGTGGTACCCGGAGACGGGTCCACCTCCACCGAGGTCGAGCCGTGCCCTCCTGCTCCTTTGCCATGTGGCACCCGAAGACGGGTCCACCTCGGCCGAAGTCGACCACCTCTCTGCCGCTCCGCCAGGTGTCCACCCAGGAGGGGTCCACCTCGGTCGAAGCTGCCGGCCCCTTGCTCCCTCGCTAGGTGGCACCCAGAGATGGGTCCACCTCCATCGAGGTCGAGCCGGGCCCTCCTGCTCCTTCGCCAGGTGGCACCCGGAGATGGGTCCATCTCAGCCGAAGTCGAGCACCTCTCTACCGCTCCGCCAGGTGTCCTCCCAGGAGGGGTCCACCTCGTTCGAAGCTGCCGGCCCCACGCTCCCTCACCAGGTGGCACCCGGAGATGGGTCCACCTCCGCCGAGGTCGAGCCGGGCCCTCCTGCTCCTTCTCCAAGTGGCACCCGGAGATGGGTCCACCTCGGCCGAAGTCAAGCACCTCTCTACCGCTCTGCCGGGTGTCCACCCAGGAGGGGTCCAACTCGGCCGAAGCTGCCGGCCCCTCGCTCCCTTGTTAGGTGGCACCCGGAGACAGGTCCACCTTCGCTGAGGTCGAGCCGGGCCCACCTGCTCCTTCGCTAGGTGGCACCCGAAGACAGGTCCACCTTAGCCAAAGTCGAGCACCTCTCTGCCGCTCCACTAGGTGTCCACCCAGGAGGGGTCCACCTCGACCAAAGCTGCCGGCCCCTAGCTCCCTCGCCAGGTGGCACCCGGAGACGGGTCCACCTCTGCCGAGGTAGAGTCGGGCCCTTCTGCTCCTTCTCCAGGAGGCACCCGGAGACAGGTCCACCTCAGCCAAAGTCAAGCACCTCTCTGCCACTTCGCCAGGTGTCCACCCAAGAGGGGTCCACCTCGGCCGAAGCTGCCGGCCCCTCGCTCCCTCACCAGGTGGCACCCGAAGATGGGTCCACCTCTGCCGAGATCGAGCCGGGCCCTCCTGCTCCTTCGCCAGGTGGCACCCGGAGACGAGTCCACCTCGGTTGAAGTAGAGCACCTTTCTACTACTCCATCGGGTATCCATCCAGGAGGGGTCCATCTTGGCCGAAGCTGGCGACCCCTCGCTCTCTCGCCAGGTGGCACCCGGAAATGGGTCCACCTCAATCGAGGTCGAGCCGGGCCCTCCTGCTCCTTCGCCAGGTGGCACCCAGAGATGGGTCCACCTCAATCGAGGTCGAGCACCTCTCTGCCGCTCCACCGGGTGTCCACCCAAGAGGGGTCCACCTCGACCGAAGCTGGCGGCCCCTCGCTCTCTCGCCAGGTGGCACCCGGAGATGGGTCCACCTTAGTCGAGGTCGAGCCGGGCCCTTCTGCTCCATCGCCAGGTTGCACCCGGAGATGGGTCCACCTCAGCCGAGGTTGAGCCGGGCCCTTCTGCTCCTTCACCAGGTGTTACCCGGAGATGGGTTCACCTCGGTCGAAGGCGGGCACCTCTCTGCCGTTCCGCTAGGTGGCATCCCCTGACGGGTCCACCTTGGCCGAGGTCAGCCCTACTCAGCGAAGCCTCGGGTAAGTAGGGGTGTGAGTTACAAGATCGCCACTCGGGCTGCACGCACTGCACCCCGTAGGTGGTGCCAATACGGTATGCAGTGACACGCGAAATCTCATTTACACCAGTCGGATGGACCCCGCAACCGAGAAGCAGAATCCTTGCGGGCAGGATCCCAAAATGGCTGGGCGCTCATCGTCAACGCCTTGGAGGGAGAGCTCCCGCACTCAGACCAAAGCCTCGCCAGTATCCTCCCCCCCTTCCTCATGACGCACGATGGGCGAGGTGGTTCGGCCACTGAGTTCCCAGTTCCGAAGAGGAAAGGAAGGGGGGGATAAAGACGAGAAGCGGGAGGGAGCCCCCGGGGAGGAGGGGGGCTGGAGGCAATGTGATGGTATAAAAAGGATGGTAAAAACGGGCTGGGAGGGAAGGGAAAATAGAGAAGAAACACACCAAGAGAACGATCCTAGGAGTCCTCAAGGAATCCTGAGGCGTGAGCTTGGTAAACTCAACATAGGGAACTGAGCATCAACTCCACTATTCCCCACACTTCTTTCATTAACATCTCCTCTGAGCACGGGAGTCCTTCAGGAACCCGTCTTAAAGGATCTGTTCCATCTCGCCACTCTCTAACTTGACCGTCGGAGCACCCCCGACGGAACCCCCAGCCTGGGTCTCTGACTCTGTTTTGCAGGTTCGGAAGCTTGGAGATCTCGAGGTGAGACGGTCCGAGACCAGTGCCAGCTCAAGAGCTACAGGCCACCGCGGTGAGATCGGCAATAGATTGGCATGCCAGGAAGGGGGAAGGACAGTAACCCCAGTGCCAGCAAGCTCTTCGTGGGCGAAAGCGCGCTCCGACCATGGTGATGACGCGTGGATGCGAAGCATCCACCAGCCGAGTGGGGGAAGTTCCCTCCCCCCAAGGGCCGCGTAGCCCAGAGAGAGAACTTCCCAGTCCTCCTCCTCCTCCTCCTCAACCATCCCCAGTAGACGGGCCTTTCACGGTTGTCATCCAGTAGTTGCAAACCCTGACCGCTGCTGTGCGGCAACTACAGCACCAGCAGCGCTCCCTGGCCACTCAGCCCCAGCCAGGGACCCCCGTGGCTCGGGCCACGGGGTCCCGTGGAAGCCTGCGCTCCATCCAAGTGGTGGGGACACCTGAGGCACCAGAATAAGACAGAGGCTTTTTCAACCCTCTATAAATTGATCAATAATTTATGAGTCCATCTGTAATAAGGGTTTAGCTCATCTGAGTCCATTTTAGTTGTTATTTGAGTATTTTTAGTTGTTATTTCAGTTCTGTACTAGTCAGCTCATGTTGAGCTAGTTCAGTCCAATGCTAGTCAGCTCATGTTGAGCTAATTTTATTTTTTTGAGTCCTGTCCAAGCATACTGAAGACTCAAGACTATATCATACAAGTGAAGACCAAGTCCAACTTGATTGAAGACATGAAAGTATAGCACAAGTCCAACCCAGCTTGAAGATTTGAAGACCCCAGGACAAAAATTCAGAAACCCTGATTTCTTGCAGATGCCCTCCAGATACCCAGATTCTCTTCCAGATGCCAAAGTATATTCATAGATAAGGGCATCCATGATTCCAGAGGTCCATCTGCATCCTAGCCCAAAGAAATCAAGCCCAGGTGCCGAGCCCAAGCCCCTAAGAAGCAAGATACCAGGGAATATTCCTGCTACCTGGCTACCAGGCCACCCCAGCTTCCAGAGGCCCAAACCCATGCACCCGAGTCCCTTTGGGCCGGCCTTTTGCTGCTCCTAGAAGCCCAACACGCCCCCCTAGGCGTCGTTGGAGTCTTGACCAAGTCAAGAAAATTTTTAGGTATTTTTCTACCTAATATTTCCTTATTTTCTAGCTAGGGTTTGAGAGGGAAAAGGATTCTTATGTAAAGACTTATGTACCCTTACTTGGAGCCCAAGGTTAAGGGTCTATTTAAGGGACCCTAGCCTCTTGTATGAGAATAATTTTTGATGAATGAAAACCTTGAGTTCTTCTATTGAGTGGTGTGATACCCTGCTGTGTGCATAAAGGGGTTTGTGAGAGTTCTTCTTCCCGGTGTTTGCAATCATCTTCCTGCTGCCAACAAACCCTCCAGATCCCTGGATGCCCACTCCAAAAGAAGCCTTCACTTGCTATTTCTACTTTGTTTTCTTGTTCTTTTGTGAGCTTTCTAACCCCTGACAGGTCGTTTGCAGGTCCCTGAGTTCCTACGAATCCAACGACTCCAGCCAAGCCTCAATCGGATCATCGAGCAGAAAGCCGGGTATTCGCGGGTCTTTGGCTCGATTTTCCAGGCCGCATCCATCGAGGAACGAGAGACCCCTTCGCTGCGATCTTCACAGACATTGTCAGGTACACCCCTCTACCTCCAGTAGTTTTATTGTAGGAGAACTTGCCCTAACCGAGGCTTCTCAGCCCCGGCGGTCCTTCTTTGCTACTTTTCTAGGTCCTAATCTGCATGCTGATCTTCAAAAATTCATACAAAGTTCTCTACAAATAATTTTGATCTGAAATCTGGGAATTGATCACCTAACTCAACATGTAAAACATACAAAAAAAATTGCATGCATATTAATTCCCCATCATTTGGTATCAAAGCTTAGATTAGGGCTTGTTTTCTGAAATTTTTCAATCCGTATATGCTCTATTTTTTAAATTATTTCTCCCTATTAAAAACTCCAAAAAATTTGAAATTTGTTTTTTTGGATTCATCATAATTCACAATAATCTTCATAATTTCTTCAGATTTTATTATGGCCTGTGAATTTTCTTCAAGCCGAAATACAGCCTATAAGTTTTCGGCTCTGTTTTTTTTCAGCAAGACAAGTTTGGAAGTTTTAGGGTTTTTTCTAGCATTTTTTGCATATCTTTTAATTTTAGTATATTTCTTGCATATTAGGCCATAATTTGCAAGTGTTCTTATATTTATGAAATTAAAAAAATATATATATATATTCTCCAAAAATACCAAAAACATCAAAACCCTAATTTGCATCCTCATCTGCCTGCCATCATTGCATAATTTACATTTAAGGGCACTCTTGCTATATCAGATGGGGGGAGGATTTGATCACCTCTCCTTAGCCCAAAACCACCTTCCTTGCATTCGGTCCCAAGCCTAACTTAAAATCGATTAGACCTAATTTGTCCTAGTGGGCTAGGTACACCAACTGGTCGGGTCCGGGCTAAGTGTTAGATCACTGTGTCAAGACTAACCTGTGTGTTCCTTGTGCTTGGTGTCTAGAATGGTGGTTTAGGGATTCAATCCCAAAGGGCTTGTGTGCTGGTCCGCCTACCTGGCCAATCTCTGATTGGTGTCTAGGATTGGCAATCAGGGACCTAACACTCCCCTTACACCTGCCTGGCTGAGTACAGGGTTACTATAGGCTAGTTTGCCACCCTGATTGAGCATCTAGTTTGGACTCTAGGTCTAGTCAGCTGTAGTCGGTCTGATCGAGTCTTGCATGAGCACTAGATCAGGAGTTTCATATCACCCACCTCCTTCACAAATGTCTGAACCCATGGAAAATTTACAAGCCCAAATAAAAGCCCTAGCTGATCAAATGGCCCAGATAACTACCCAGATAACCCAGTTAACTCAGTCTCGTATTCAAGCCAATGATAGAATTGACCATCTTGCCAATAGGTTTGATCAGTTAAAAGTCCGGGTAGGGACCCCAGAGAAAAACCATGGGTCACAGTCTGAGCCAGATCTTGATTCCCCTCAACCTAGGAGGACCCCAAACCCTGATCTATACCATGAGGTCGAACCTAGGAGAGCCCCTTATCCTGACCCGTACTACAATCCTCAACCTAGGAGGACCCCAAACCCTGATCCATACCTTGAGGCTGAACCTAGGAGAGCCCATCGTCATGACCCAATCCCTAAGGTTAGTCCTAGAAGACCCAATCAGGATTTTATAGACCAGGAAGATAGATCCTATTTACCCTCTCCCTACAAGCCTAATATACCTACAACCTATAGATCTTATGACTCCAAATCCTATGAACTTAGAACCTATGAATCCATAACCTATGAACCTAGATCCTATGACTCTAGATCCCATGATCATAGATCCTATGCACCCACACCCTATGAGCCTAGTAGACCCAACACCCAATATTCTGACCCATATAGGGAGTCCAACCCTAGGAGGACCCAATATTCTGACCCATATAGGGAGTCCAACCCTAGGAGAACCCAGTATTCTGACCCATATAGGGAGTCCAATCCTAGGAGGACCCAATATCCTGACCCATATAAAGAGCCCAACCTTAGGAGGACCCCATACCTTGATCCATCCTTAGAACCTGATCATAGAGCTGACCCAAAATCATATGACCCCAGATCCTATAATCCCATGACCCATAGATCTGCACCCTTGTCCTATGAGCCTAGAGAACCCATAACCCCTAAGTATCAACCTAGTACTAGTCATGCTTCCCCTAGTCAACTTGAACCCCATAGGATTAGTATCCCTAAATATGAACCCAATAGTGAGCCACTACCTCTTATACAACCTGAACCTACTAGGAGTAGTACCCATAATCAGAGACCAGAACCTAACCAATTTCCTGCTAGCCGACCTCCAACCATTCCTGAGATTCACAAGGCTTACATTAACGCGGAAGTGTATGAAGCTGATGTGAGCCTAGTGGATGAGTATGAGGGAGAAGAGGAGACACCTTTAATAGACCTAGAATTAGCTGACCCAGTAGATACCCAGGTAGAAACCAACCCAGAGCTAGTTGACCTTGACCATATCCAACCTAAAGCTATAATGGAAGAACAAATAGAGGAAGAAAACCTAGGTACTGCTACTAGAGCCTTACCTAAGGAAACCATAGAGGAGAGCCAAATTATAGAGTCTAGTCCTAAAATACAAGAACCAGAAGAATTTATTAAGGACCTGATCTCTTTGAATCAGTACCCTCAGGATGAGTCTCCTCCTATAGTTCCCATTAAGGACCTCTTTCCTGAGATTAATAACCCATCCTTCCATTATACAAACCCCGTAGATATATCGCAACCCCATAAGGTTAACCTCATTAGTCTAGGATTAGTCCCTGACATGCCTTCTTTGATTCTACTTTATCCAACTAACCCAGAACCTTTTTCTCCACCCTACCAGAGTAATTCTGAACCCACTTCCTATTTTCTACCCTTTCCTGAGTTTTCTCATGTGTCTAGAACTATTAGGCTACATTTTGTTGAGGTTACTGGGTTGCAAGGATCCATAGAGCCCATCCTATTTGCTACCTACTTTTGGCAGACCCTCTGGCACTTATTAGGAGTTACTAGCAAATTTTCTTCTGCATGTCATCCATCAACCACGACTCATACCCCCATGCCCAAGTGGTAGTTAAGACCTAATAAACCTCTTTAGTTGAGTCTGCTAGGTGTAGGTTTGAGTCCTTTGCATCATCTTGTTAGGAGTCTGCATGTGCCTAGCATGTTCACCACCCGCACTAATGTTAAAACAACTGGCTAATTCCCGAAGATGGATCAAAAAATTTGATGTAGTGGATTTTATCTTGGTTAGGCTTAGGCCTAAAAGAAGCTTCATGCTCATAGAGCCGGACCTTTTAAAGTGATAGAGAAGGTTGGATCAAATGCCTAGGTGTTAGACTTGCCTTCGGATTTGGGCATTAGTTCTACCTTCAATATTACAGACCTGGTTGAGTATAGGGAACCGGCAGCGCTACCTAGTGAGGCCTTTGGACCTATTCCTTTTCATTGTGAGTGACCCTAACCTAGAGTGTCCACAAACAAATTTGGCCTGAAAGAGGAGAACGGATCGAGCGTATCCTGGACAATCAAGCCATCACGACCCAGGGCCATGACTATCAACGCTTCCTGGTCCGATGGCAAGGCCGGCCAGAGTCGGACGATTCGTGGATTTCTCGAGAGGACTTGCAACGCCTCAACCCAGACCTTCTCGAGAGATATGTGAGCCAGTCTGACCTTCACTCGACAGGGTCGAGTTCCTCCCACCCCGGGAGAATTGGTGGGGACACCTGAGGCACCAGAATAAGACAGAGGCTTTTTCAACCATCTATAAATTGATCAATAATTTATGAGTCCATCTGTAATAAGGGATTAGCTCATCTGAGTCCATTTTAGTTGTTATTTGAGTATTTTTAGTTGTTATTTTAGTTCTGTACTAGTCAGCTCATGTTGAGCTAGTTCAGTCCAATGCTAGTCAGCTCATGTTGAGCTAATTTTATTTTTTTGAGTCCTGTCCAAGCATACTGAAGACTCAAGGCTATATCATACAAGTGAAGACCAAGTCCAACTAGATTGAAGACATGGAAGTATAGCACAAGTCCAACCCAGCTTGAAGATTTGAAGACCCCAGGAGGAAAATTCAGAAACCCTGATTTCTTGCAGATGCCCTCCAGATACCCAGATTCCCTTCCAGATGCCAAAGTATATTCATAGATAAGGGCATCCATGATTCCAGAGGTCCATCTGCATCCTAGCCCAAAGAAATCAAGCCCAGGTGCCAAGCCCAAGCCCCTAAGAAGCAAGATACCAGGGAATATTCCTGCTACCTGGCTACCAGGCCACCCCAGCTTCCAGAGGCCCAAACCCATGCACCCGAGCCCCTTTGGGCCAGCCTTTTGCTGCTCCTAGAAGCCCAACACGCCCCCCTAGGCATCCTTGGAGTCTTGACCAAGTCAAGAAAATTTTTAGGGATTTTTCTATCTAATATTTCCTTATTTTCTAGCTAGGGTTTGAGAGGGAAAAGGATTCTTATGTAAAGACTTATGTACCCTTACTTGGAGCCCAAGGTTAAGGGTCTATTTAAGGGACCCTAGCCTCTTGTATGAGAATAATTTTTGATGAATGAAAACCTTGAGTTCTTCTATTGAGTGGTGTGATACCCTGCTGTGTGCATAAAGGGGTTTGTGAGAGTTCTTCTTCCCGGTGTTTGCAATCATCAACCTGCTGCCAACAAACCCTCCAGATCCCTGGACGCCCACTCCAAAAGAAGCCTTCCCTTGCTGTTTTTACTTTGTTTTCTTGTTCCTTTGTGAGCTTTCTAACCCCTGACAGGTCGTTTGCAGGTCCCTGAGTTCCTACGAATCCAACGACTCCAGCCAAGCCTCAATCGGATCATCGAGAAGAAAGCCGGGTATCCGCGGGTCTTTGGCTCGGTTTTCCAGGCCGCATCCGTCGAGAAACGAGAGACCCCTTCACTGCGATCTTTACAGATATTGTCAGGTACACCCCTCTACCTCCAGTAGTTTTATTGTAGGAGAACTTGCCCTAACCGAGGCTTCTCAGCCCCGGTGGTCCTTCTTTGCTACTTTTCTAGGTCCTAATCTGCATGTTGATCTTCAAAAATTCATACAAAATTCCCTTCAAATAATTTTGATCTGAAATTTGGGAATTAATCACCTAACTCAACATGTAAAACATACAAAAAAAAATTGCATGCATATTAATTCCCCATCATTTGGTATTAGAGCTTATATTAGGGCTTATTTTCTAAAATTTTTCAGTCCGTATATGCTCTATTTTTTAAATTATTTCTCCCTATTAAAAACTCCAAAAAATTTGAAATTTATTTTGTTGGATTCATCATAATTCACAATAATCTTCATAATTTCTTCAGATTTTATTATGGCCTGTGAATCTTCTTCAAGCTGAAATACAGCCTACAAGTTTTTGGCTCTATTTTTTTTCAGCAAGACAAGTTTGGAAGTTTTAGGGTTTTATCTAGCATTTTTTGCATATCTTTTAATTTTAGTATATTTCTTGCATATTAGGCCATAATCTGCAAGTGTTCTTATATTTAAGAAATTAAAAAAAAAATACATATTCTCCAAAAATACCAAAAACATCAAAACCCTAATTTGCATCCTCATCTGCCTGCCATCATTGCATAATTTACATTTAAGGGCACTCTTGCTATATCAGATGGGGGGAGGATTTGATCACCTCTCCTTAGCCCAAAACTACCTTCCTTGCATTCGGTCCCAAGCCTAACTTAAAATCGATTAGACCTAATTTGTCCTAGTGGGCTAGGTACACCAACTGGTCGGGTCCGTGCTAAGTGTTAGATCACTGTGTCAAGACTAACCTGTGTGTTCCTTGTGCTTGGTGTCTAGAATGGTGGTTTAGGGATTCAATCCCGAAGGGCTTGTGTGCTGGTCCGCCTACCTGGCCAATCTCTGATTGGTGTCTAGGATTGGCAATCAGGGACCTAACACTCCCCTTACACCTGCCTGGCTGAGTACAGGGTTACTATAGGCTAGTTTGCCACCCTGATTGAGCATCTAGTTTGGACTCTAGGTCTAGTCAGCTGTAGTCGGTCTGATCGAGTCTTGCATGAGCACTAGATCAGGAGTTTCATATCACCCACCTCCTTCACAAATGTCTGAACCCATGGAAAATTTACAAGCCCAAATAAAAGCCCTAGCTGATCAAATGGCCCAGATAACTACCCAGATGACCCAGTTAACTCAGTCCCGGAAGAAGAGCGGATCCGTTTGCTGGACTTCCTCCACGCGAACATCGATGTGTTCTCCTGGTCCGTCGCTGACATGCCAGGTATCCCCTTGGAAGTCATCACTCATAGGTTGAATGTTGATCCAAGGTGTCGCCCTGTCCGCCAGAAGAAAAGGAGTTTCGCTGCAGAAAGGCAGAAGGCCATCAATGAAGAAGTGGAGAAGCTCCTCATCGCTGGCTTTGTACGGGAAGTACAGTATCCCAGTTGGCTGGCAAACGTGGTTATGGTGAAGAAGAGCAGTGGCAAGTGGAGGATCTGCGTGGATTACACCGACCTCAACCGAGCTTGCCCAAAGGATAGTTTCCCTCTTCCAAAGATTGACCAGTTAGTGGACACCACTTCGGGGCATCGCCTCCTCTCTTTCATGGATGCCTTTTCCAGGTACAACCAGATTCGAATGCACCCGGAGGATGAGGAGCACACTGCTTTCATCACCGACCCTGAAACTTATTATTACAAGATGATGCCATTCGGCCTCAAGAATGCCAGGGCCATGTACCAGCGGCTGGTCAACAAAGTCGTCAAAGAATAGATCGACCGCAACATGCAGTTGTACATGGACGATATGCTGGTAATGAGCAAGCCCCTTTTGGACCATGTTGGTGACCTGGCGGAGACCCTCGGCAACCTCCGACTTCACCAGATGAAGTTGAACCCGGTGAAGTGTGCTTTCGGCATGTCCGCTGGGAAGTTCTTGGGGTTCATGGTAACCCAAAGAGGGATAGAAGCCAACCCGGAGAAGGTCCAGGCTATCTTGGACATGGAGCAACCCACCTCCAAGAAGCAAGTGCAGCGACTCACCGGCCAGATAACCGCCCTGAGTCGATTTATCTCGAGGTCCGCCGACCGCTGCCGGCCCTTTTTTAAGGTGCTGAGGAAGATGAACGACTTCACCTAGACTGAGGAGTGCCAGGAGGCGTTTGATGAGCTGAAGAGGACACTGGTGTCCCCGCCGCTGCTCTCCAGGCCTGAAGGAGGAGAGGAGCTCCTCCTGTACCTGGCGGTCACCCCGGAGGCCGTTAGTTTGGTTCTGGTTCGATCTGACGACCAGGGAATGCAAAGGCTGGTGTATTACACAAGCAAACTCCTCCGCGATGCGAAGCTCAGGTATTCCCGATCTGAGAAACTCATTTTTGCGCTAATCATGTCCGCTCAGCATCTCAGACCTTATTTTCAAGGGCACCCCATTGCTGTCCTGACGGATCAGCCACTGAAAGCGGTACTCAGCCGACCTGACACAACTGGGTGCCTGGCAAAGTGGGCACTCAAGCTCAGCGAGTTTAACATCACTTACAGGCCAAGGTCGGCCATGAAGGCACAGGTACTCGCTGACTTCTTGGTCGAGTGTGTAGGCCTGGACAAGGGGATGGAGGAGGGCCCTCAAGACCGGCAGCCAGAGCTAGGACCCGAGGAGGACGTTTGGATCCTTCATGTAGACGGGGCCTCGAACTCCAGCGGGAGCGGAGCTGGTCTCATCCTCACCAACGGCGAAGGGGTCGTCGCCAAATATGCACTCCATTTCCAATTCATCGCAACTAATAATCAAGCAGAGTATGAAGCGCTCCTCGCGGGGCTGAGAGTGTCCCGGGAGTTGGGCGTGGCCAACCTCAAGGCTTTCACTGACTCACAGCTAGTGGCCGGGCAGATCTCGGGGGAGTACGGCACGCGGGACCCCTAAATGGTGAAATACTTGGAGCTCGTAAGAACGAGCACGGCGGGATTTCGGCGTTTCAGCGTCTTCCATATACCTCACGGGGAAAATGCTCGCGCAGACGCGCTCTCCCACCTGGCAACCCTGTCGAACTCATTGTTGGGCCGCGCATACGTCGAGCACCTCAAGGTCCCGAGCTACGAGATGCCCGTGGAAGTCCAGCAGGTCAACCAAGAGCCCAGTTGGATGGACAAGTATGTCGAGTACATTACCAACGGCACCTTGCCGGAGGACCGCGTAGCAGCTCGCCTCATCAAGAGGAAGGTCGCACGGTTCATCTTAATGGATGGATTACTATATCAGAGGTCCTACTCCTACCCCCTCCTCAAGTGTCTGAGACCCGCAGAGGCCGCACTCGTGCTCCAAGAGATCCATGAGGGCATCTATGGGAATCACGTAGGGGGCATAACACTGGCATATAAGGCCCTCCATCAAGGTTACTTCTGGGAGACGATGAAAGAAGACGCAGCTGACTTCATGAAGAGGTGTGACCAATGTCAGTGGCATGCCGTGGTGCAACGTCAGCCCGCTGCTCCGCTCTCCTAGCTCTCTGCCCCATGGCCGTTCGCTCAATGAGGCATGGATCTCCTAGGACCTTTTCCCCCAGCGTCCGGGCAACGGAAATTTTTGATCGTGGCCATCAACTACTTCACGAAGTGGGTCGAGGCCGAACCCTTATTCCGGATCACGGAGGCAAATGTTGCCAAGTTCCTCTGGAAGTCAATTATTTGCCGCTTTGGCCTACCGCACACCATCATCACCGACAACAGACGTCAATTTGATTGTCGGGAGTTCGAGGAGTTCTGCAGTGACCTCGGCATCCACCATCACTTCACTTCGGTGGCGCATCCACAGACAAACGGAGAAGCCGAGGTAATGAATAGGACCATCTTGCAGGGCCTCCAGACAAGACTGGACCAAGCCAAGGGCAAGTGGGCGGAAGAGCTCCCGAGCATCCTTTGGGCGTACCACACCACCCCGAGGACAGCCACCGATGAGACCCCGTTCAACCTTGTCTTCAGGGCCGAAGCAGTTATCCCGATTGAGCTCAGCTTACCGACCCTGTGCATGGAACAGTACGACAAGGTAGAGAACCCCGCCAAGATGCTGCTAAATCTGGACCTCCTTGAAGAAACAAGGGACAAGGCTCGAGTCCGAATGGCAGCCTACAGGCAGCGAGTGGCCAGATACTATAACTCCAGAGTGCGACCGAAGTCCTTCTGCCCGGGAGATCTGGTACTCCGTCGCGCTGAAGCTTCCCAGCCACGGGAGTGCAGGAAACTCTCCCCGAACTGGGAAGGCCATTATAGGGTGGCGGACGTACTTCCTCACGGGGCGTACTACTTGGAGGAACTAGGAGGATCTCGGTTCCCTCGGACCTGAAATGCCTCAAACTTGAGGATGTATTACCAATATTGTAAGGCTCCTCGAACTTTAGCAATGAAATCCTTTCTTTTCATCAAATGCTTCTTCTCGTCTCGTAGGGTGAGAACCACCTAGCTCTGAGTTCAGCGACCACGGGCATGGCGGAAGACATGCAAAGGCACTAGCTCCTGGACTTCGGTCCGGAAGGCGGGGCAAAATCAAATTCGCCCATGCAATCCCAGAGAACAGCTCGGCAAGCTGCGCAGGGCTCAGATACAGCCTGCAGCCCTGGGGTTCAGTCCGGAGGTCCCGAACTTCGGTCTGGAAGGCGGGGTAGAATCAAATTCACCCACGCAATCCTGGAGAATAGCTCGACAAGTCATGCAAGGCTCGGATACAGCCTACGGCCCCGGGGTTTAGTCTAGAAATCCCATACTTTGGTCTGGAAGGTGGGGCAGAACTAAGTTCGCCCACGAGCTCGGCTCGGAATGCACTAGGGACTTGGTCCCAGTGGCTAGCATCGAAGTTCAGTCCGGAAGATACAAAAAAAAAAAGAGAAGAGAGAGTGAAGCAACAACTTTGTAAAAGGAAGGCTTCATTGCATCCAAAACCTCGGTACATAGGAGGACTCCCGACAGCCCAGGAGACCTCAAAGAAAGAAAATACAAAAAAAAATGGGGAAAAGAAGATAATTGTGCCGGAGAGCTACTTCGGTGCAGCAGCATCCTCCTCGGGCTGAGGCTCACTCTCTCCGCCAGCACCATCAATGGGAAACTGCTCGGGAAGCTGCTCGAGAGTTGCAACCTCGTCACCAACCGCTGCTGGAGCTCCTCCACTGGGCTCCTGCCTCCTGCCACTGAGGACTACCCCGCTGAGATCGAGCTCGGGATAGAAGGAGCCAACCTTCTCCCGGCAAACCTGGAACCCCTTCAAGAAGGAGTCCACGGTAGCCTCCTGCACCTCAGCAATGTATTCCTCAGAGGCCCGGAACCTCAAGACGGCCTCTTGCGCCTCCCGCTTGGATGCCTCTAGCAGCCCGTTGACGTAGGAGCTCTTCTCCTTGGCTGCACTCATTTCCTTCAGGACTTCATCCACCCGGCGCTCCAGCGACCAGGACTGATTCCTGAGGCGGGTCTTTTCAACCGCGTCCTCCTCGTTGCGGCACTGGTTCGAGATCCTCTCCTTCGACAGAGAGGTCTCGAGCTCCCTGATGCGCCCCTCGGCACGGGCCAGGTCACCTCGGAGGACTTGGTTGTTTCCTCGCAGCTTGACCCCTTTCTCCATGAGGTCTTTGATGTCGGCTGCAAGTTTGCTGAGCTTCTCCTCCTTCCCGGCATCCTTCTTGGCGTAGCCGATGAGGAAGTTCCTCAGCAGCAGCACGTCCGTCCCGATCTACATCAAAAGAGGAAGGAGTCAGCACAATCCAACCAGAACTTTAAAAAGAGAAAAGAAGATTTGGAGCTCGGGACTTACCATGAAGAGCTACGGGAGGATCCTGAGCAGTGCCTCATTGTAGTCCCGGCCACCCCTTAAACGGCGGTCCCGGGAGGTGCTGGCAAACTCCATGACCTTCTCCACGAGGCCCTGGTCACGGATCATGGAGCACCGACTGGTGAGGCTCGGTGGTGGAGCAGGCGCGTCAGCAGCAACAGAGGCGGCCGTCCCATCCCCAAGTGGTGCGGCCGTCGGTGGAGCCGTCGCCGCCCTGGTAACCATCGTGGATGTTGCCGGTGCGGTGGCTGAAGTCAGTACTGCCCGAGGAGGTTCCAGCCCCCTCTCATCCCCGACCCTGTTGAGGTCAACGACAGGGACATCGGGCGCCCGAGCCCGAGGTGGCCTGGAGATGGGAGCCGCCGCCACAGGTCCGATAATGGAGGTCGGTGCGGGCGCCCGGCTCACCTCAGTGTGAGCTCTCTTTGTCGGGGGTTCAGTCCCCTCAGCGGCATCCCTCTGCGCGGCGCCCTCCATCAGGTTCTCCAGGGAGAACTTCATACCTGAAAGGAAGAAGAGGTCAGAAGAGCCAGTAAAAAGAAGAAAAAGAAAGAGAGGGGGATGCGAAGCAGAAAAGAGATCCAAGCCTCACCCAGCTCCCGGATGGGACTGATCCCTACCTCGAATAAGTTCTACTCCGAGAGTAGAACATCGAGGGTCGGGACCGCGTCACTCAGCAGCTGTGTAAAGACCTCTTGGTCCACTGGCTCAACCTGAGAATTCCGGTTCGGAGACCGGTCTGGCTCGCTCCAGGCCCAGTCAACATCATCGACCGAGGCGAAAAAGAACCGATTCTTCCAGCCCTTAATGGACGAAGGGAGGTCGAACCTAAGGCACCTAGGCCGAGGTGAAATGTACCACCAGCCATCAACGGTGGAATAACGCTTCAGGGTGAAGAGAGCCCTGAAGAGGGAGAAACGGGCAACAAACCCGTGGAAGTGACAGAAAACGATGAAGGCGAAGATGACCTGGATGGCGTTAGGAGCCAACTAGGCCGGGACCAGATGATAATGACTGAGAAAAGAAAGGAAGAAAGGGTGAAGGAGAAATCGAAGACCCCCGAGGAGGAAGTCCTCGTAGAAGGTGACTCGCCCGGGGCCGCTGGAGGTCACTAGATCTCCAGGCTGCGGGAAGGTAAGGCGAATTGAACCCGGAATTCCATAGACATCCCGAAGCAGAGAAAGGTCGTCCCCGGTCATCGTTGAGACATGACCGGAGGGGCCAGTGGGAGAAGTGACCAGAGGGGGAAGGGAAGAAATCGGACGGGCAGAGACTATGGGAGGAGACCTAGGACCCCTAGGGATGCCTATGGTCATGGCCCTGGGCTGGAGCTGCCTACGAATCTCGTCCAGAATCACATCTCCTTCCGAGGAAGAAGGCGATGGAGTCCTCGACTGGGAAGGACCGGCCTCATCCAGGTTAGAAGAGACATGAAGGCGACACGCCATGGAGGAAGAGGAAGTGCAGAAGAGACACTAAGGCTGAGAGATGGAAGAGGGAGGAAGACATGGATACTCACCGAGATACTCTGTGTAAAAGAAATGGCAATCTCGGAAGGTGAAGGAAAACCCACTGCAACCACCGGCGAAGTGCGAGAAAGTGGAGGGACTTCATTTCTGGAAAGTCCCCCTCCTTTTCAAACTCAATCGATAGCGGCCGTACCCCTCTTTCCGTCCGGGCCACCAGATGGCCGCCGCGTGGACGCACATGCGACATCGACGCTTCGGTTCGATGGAAACTGCCTCCTTTGAGAAACGGCACATTAATGGCCCGTCGGAAGCGAGGCGCGTGGCAACCTCTCATAGGACCTCCTGCGTAACAAAAGTGGACAGGGATCATGGCAATTATGGTGCGAGATTTTTGCCTTCCCCATGTCATCTCCACATTAAATACCCATGTCCCGAGCCACGACGCCTCGACGGAACGTGGGGATGGGGGGCAACTGATATGGCTACTACGCTGATGTGGGGCACGTGTCAGATCCAGCCAGACACGGTCAGTACCACATGTTTTTTTTCAAAAGGTCCCCCGTTCGGAGAGAAGTACTCCTGCTCCTTCACCAGGTGGCACCCGGAGACAGGTCCACCTTGGCCGAAGTAGAGCACCTCTCTGCCGCTCCGCCAGGTGTCCACCCAGGAGGGGTCCACCTCGGCCGAAGCTGGCGGCCCCTCACTCCCTCGCCAGGTGGCACCCGGAGACGGGTCCACCTCTGCCAAGGTCGAGCAAGGTCCTCCTGATCCTTCGCCAGGTAGTACCCGGAGACGGGTTCACCTCAGCCGAAGTCGAGCACCCCTCTGCCGCACCACCAGGTGTCCACCCAGGAGTGGTCCACCTCAGCCGAAGCTGCCAGCCCCTCGCTCCCTCGCCAGGAGGCACCCGGAGACGGGTCCACCTCCGCCGAGGTCAATCCGGGCCCTCCTGCTCCTTTCCCAGGTGGCACCCGGAGATAGGTCCACCTCGGCCGAAGTCAAGCACCACTCTACCGCTCCGCCAGGTGTCCACCCAGGAGGGGTCCACCTCGGCCGAAGCCGCCGGCCTCTCACTCCCTCGCCAGGTGGCACCCGGAGATGGGTCCACCTCCGTCGAGGTCAAGACGGGCCCTCCTGTTCCTTCTCCAGGTGGCAACCGGAGACGGGTCCACCTCAGCCGAAGTCGAGCACCTCTCTGCCGCTCCGCCAGGTGTCCTCCCAGGAGGGGTCCATCTTGGCCGAAGCTGCCGGCCCCTCTCTCCCTCGCCAGGTGGCACCCGGAGATGGGTCCACCTCCGCCGAGGTCGAGCCGGGCCCTCCTGCTCCATCGCCAGGTGGCACCCGGAGACGGGTCCACCTCGGTCGAAGTCGAGCACCTCTCTACAGCTCCATCGGGTGTCCACCCTGGAGGGGTCCACCTCGGTCGAAGCTATCGGCCCCTCGCTCCCTTTCCAGGTGGCACCCAGAGACAGGTCCACCTTCACCGAGGTCGAGCCGGGCCCTCCTGCTCCTTCACCAGGTGGCACCTAGAGACAGGTCCACCTCAGCCGAAGTCGAGCACCTCTCTGCCGCTCCGCCAAGTGTCCACCCAGGAAGGGTCCACCTCGATCGAAGCTGTCAGCCCCTCGCTCCCTCGCCAGGTGGCACCCGGAGATGGATCCACCTCTGTCGAGGTAGAGCCGGGCCCTCCTGCTCCTTCGCCAGGTGGTACCCGGAGATGGGTCCACCACAGCCGAAGTCGAGCACCTCTCTGCCACTCCGCTAGGTGTCCACCCAGGAGGGGTCCACCTCGGCCAATGCTGCCAGCCCCTCGCTCCCTCGCCAGGTGGCACCCGGAGATGGGTCCACCTCCGTCGAGGTCGAGCTGGGCCCTCCTGCTCTTTCACCAGGTGGCACCCAGAGATGGGTCCACCTCGATCGATGTCGAGCACCTTTCTGCCACTCCGACGGGTGTCCACCCAGGAGGGGTCCACCTCGATCGAAGCTGGCAGCCCCTCGCTCTCTCGCCAGGTGGCACCAGGAGACGGGTCCACCTCAGTCGAGGTCGAGCCGGGCCATCCTGCTCCTTCGCCAGGTGGCACCCGGAGATGGGTCCACCTCGGTCGAAGCTGGCGGCCCCTCGCTCTCTCGCCAGGTGGCACCCGAAGACGGGTCCACCTCAGCTGAGGTCGAGCCGGGCCCTCCTGCTCCTTCGCCAGGTGGCACCCGGAGATGGGTCCACCTCGGTCGAAGCTGGCGGCCCCTCGCTCTCTCGCCAGGTGGCACCCGAAGACGGGTCCACCTCAGCCGAGGTCGAGCCGGGCCCTTCTGCTCCATCGCCAGGTGGCACCCGGAGATGGGTCCACCTCAACCGAGGTCGAGCCGGGCCCTTCTGCTCCATCGCCTGGTGGCACCTGGAGACGGGTTCACCTCGGTCGAAGGCGAGCACCTCTCTACCGTTCCGCCATGTGGCATCCCCTAACGGGTCCTCCTTGGCCGAGGTCAGCCCTACTCAGTTAAGCCTCGGGCAAGTAGGGGCGTGGGTTACAAGATCGCCACTCGGGATGCGCGCGCCGTACCCCGTAGGTGGTGCCAGTATGGTCTACAGTGACACGCGAAATCTCGTTTACACCAGTCAGATGGACCCCATAATCGAGAAGCTGAATCCTTGTGGGCAGGAGCCCAAAACTTCTAGGCGCTCATCGTCAACGCCTCGGAGGGAGAGCTCCCGCACTCAGCCCAAAGCCTCGCCAGTATCCTCCCCCTCCTTCCTCATGATGCACGATGGGCGAGGTGGTTCGGCCACTGAGTTCCCAGGCCCGAAGAGGAAAGGAAGGGGGGGAGAAAGACGAGAAGCGGGAGGGAGCCCCCGGGGAGGAGGGGGGCTGGAGGCAATGTGATGATATAAAAAGGATGGTAAAAATGGGCTGGGAGGGAAGGGAAAATAGAGGAGAAACACACCAAGAGAACGATCCTAGGAGTCCTCAAGGAATCCTGAGATGTGAGCTCGGTGAACTCAGCGCAAGGAGCTGAGCATCAACTCCACTCTTCCCCACACTTCTTTCATTAACATCTCCTCTGAGCACGGGAGTCCTTCGGGAACCAACCTTAAGGGATCTGTTCCATCTCGTCGCTCTCTAACTTGACTGTCGGAGCGCCCCCACCGGAACCCCCGGCCAGGGTCTCTAACTCTATTTTGTAGGTCCGGAAGCTTGGAGATCTCGAGGTGAGACGGTCCGAGACCGGTACCAGCTCAAGAGCTACAGGCCACCGTGGTGAGATTGGCAACAAGAAGCATTGAATAGCCAAAAAGTATCAAAAACCTTGTAAAATTAATGTTCTGACTGAAAGAGTCAACTCCTATTATTAAGAAAGTTGACTTTGGCACGACACACAGAACTAACACTATTTAAGAGAGCCGACTCCCTTTATGCAAGCCTTCTCTCTCAGATAGGTAGAAAGCATATTTTTTGACCCAGTTCATAAGAGCTAACTCGTAGTAAATGAGCCTTCTCTCTTAGAAAGACGAGAGCTTATTTTTAGAATATACTATAGACAAGCTAACTTCTTTCAAGTGAGCTGACTTTTAGCCCACGAATTGCTATAGTAATGACTAATTCTAAAACTTGTAGATTTCCATTCTCAAAGTTTTTAATGGCTATTTCTTGCTTCTCAATATCTCTAAATAGCTAGAAATAACTGAGAACTAATAAGAAAATACTTTGAGAAGTATAGAAGAAAAGATTAAAGTCAAAAGACTAACATTCTTGAGAAGATTTCTTGTTAATCATTATAAACAAGAGAACTCAAGTAATATCATCTGAAAACTCAAAAGAAGCATACTCCTTCCCACCTACTTTCTTAAAAACTTAAGTGAGCTACTTAGAGAGCATTGAAGATCAATCATTAAAGACTTGAAGAGTCTTTAAAAGGAGCTTCATCGATAACCTTCCACTCCTTTGAGAGTTTGTTTAGTTACTCTACTTTTTATATATTTGAGTTATTATTTGTTTCAGCGAGGAGCTAAAACTTGATATTGGGTTTAAGTTTTGATTGGTTGATCTTTGAAAACTATTTGGACTATTTGTGAGCCCAGAAAATTAACAGTATAATAGGGTTTTAGTTTATGAGCCTGAGAGAAAACAAATTAGTTGTATTCTTGTGGAAATATATGGAAATCCCAAGAGATCCTTGGATAGTGGATGTAGGAGTTGGGATTGCTCCAAACCATTATAAATCTTGTTATGTTTGTATACTTGCTTATCTCTTTATCTCTCTCTCATATTTTAGCATTTACATATATTACTTGACACAACATTTAGCTCAAACACATCATTTGAATTTCAAAGGCACGTACTTGTTTTAATTTTCAAAAATCTAATTCATTCCCCTCTTGGATTGTTGGTCTGGGCAATAAATACCAACTTCCTCCCTACTCTCTTTGCCATCTCCTCCCATCGGTCTCCTCTATCGCCTTCCTTTCTATCATCACCAGCATAAGCCTTCCCATCCAATCTCCCTCAAGTTCTTTCCTTCCCATAGATCTCTAAAAAAGAGAAATAAATGAAAAGAAAAAAAATAGGAAAAGAAAAAAACTGATCAATCTATGTAGGAAAAGGTCTTGCCTTCTAGTTTTTCTGCCTTTCAATTATTTTTTGTTCATTTTTCCTATGTTTTCCTAGTTTTTCCTCTACTTTTTCCATTTTGAGGAGTCTTAATTAGGTGGGTTTTTTCCCCAAGTAGAAGTAGCACTTTTCTTTTCTCTTTGAACCCTTTCCGAGCCCTTATAGATGCCCATCTCCTCTTTGCTCTCCTAGCACCCCGCATAATTATTATAAGAATAAAGCCCCATAAATTGAAATTTTTGTAGCTAAAGAAAAATCCTTTCAACCAAAAATTTCCAAACCCTACAAACTATCATGCTTCTACCAAAATTAAGCTCTCAAAACCTTAAGGGATCAACTTACACTACCACAACTCGCACAAAAGTCCATATGCTTGAGAAAAAAATCAATCGAAACCTAAAAAACCCTATAATCTTTCTTATTGTGGTACCAACTATACTAATACTCTCTTGGAGAATCCTTCATACAAAATATAGATTCCTATTTCCAAGATCATGATTGTCAGTGTTGATGCTGTAAGAAAAGAAAATAGAGAAAAAATAAAATAAAGTATACAATCAATTGGGCATACAAGTTTTCACTATGAAAAAAATAAAACTTATAAGATTGAACTTTCACACTAAATTTCATATAATTTTCTCAACAAAAAACCCTAAATCTCTTTGTAAGCTCTCAACTCTCAGCCCCTATAGGCTTTTTCTTCCATAACCACACCTTCTAGAAGCCCTCTGGATCCTCACATATCTCATTCCTGGCCCTCTATCCCTAATTTTATAGTCTCTAGCATGAAGCACATCTCACCAGGAGCCTAACAATCTAAAGTATATCCAAAACCAAGTCCTGTAGCTCTCCCAACTTGCATTTAACATCAAAATACACTCCTAGCCATCCAATCATAATCCATCATGCCTCAAATCATGCTAAATAGGCTACATCAGAGTAAGATCATGCCTACACCATCAGATCAGGTTGCAACTCACATGTGGCCACTGATTGAGCAAAACACATGCATGATCTGCAAGAAAATGTTTGTAGACCACTCTAAATCAGGTGTAGACTGCTCTCTCATTGTTATGGACTTGAGCCTCATGGATTGCCAAATGCCATGATAGAAGAAATGGAAAGCCACCTGGCCCCGACTGTGCACACACTAGGCCATGCACCCTCCTAGGTAGCATGCCCACATATCCCTGACCATGCTGGCCTACGAGCCGCACCTGGCCTACAGGCTGGCCTACTAGAGGTCCTCTTTATAGGCTGGTATGCTTCCAAGCTTTTTTCTAGGCTTCTTCAAGGGTCGAATCGAGGTGCTAAATCCAACAATCTCCATCTCAACTCGGCATTCGGCCTCTACCTGACTTTAAGAGATTTTGAAGGATCTCCCCCTATACCCTGTGGCAAATTCCTATTACTTATGGATAGGCAAACACGAAAGTCGAGCAGGTTGCTCGATTCCATCTTTGTCACATGCTTACTTTGCCTAACTTGAGACTTACTCAGGAAAGCTTCCTATAGTAATAAGAACTTCATTGTATGATATCGCCTATGTCCCCCCGAGTCTCTCATCTCATGCCTGATTCACCAACTCCCAAAGCTCTACCTTTATTAGACTCCTATCTATACCAAGGACTCCACCTCATATTAGACTCTATCAAGAGATAGTATTCTTCACGCTTCCTTTACTGCAAAATAATTTTACTATCGTGCATGATCTTCAGGATTTCTTCACCAGCTCTCCATGTATAGCTATTTGAATCCAGTTTACTTGAAGAAATTAGATTCTTGCTAAAATTGGGTATATACATATCAGACCTTATCCAGTTTCATCATTATCCCATCATGTGCCTTCAAGCTGACTATCCTGATACCTTTGATTACATAGCTCGATCTATATGGCAAGTTAACATAATCCTCTCTATTCTTTAGAGAGTCGAACAGCTCCTCTCTGTAATAGATATGATGTAAATATATAGAATTTAAAATCAATTGAAAAGAAAGAGAGACCTTATCAGATACCATGAGTGTATGACCATAGTATCCATCACCATCGCTCCATCAGCCACTACCATAGTAGCTTTCATTCAATCTTTGAGTTACAGGTAATCTCTAACATGATGCCTTAACTCGTTACACCAATAGCACTTGATTATGCTTGCATCCTTCAACTTGGACCGCCCACTTTAGGATCCTCTATCACTCCACTTTATGGTACATGCTCCTTCAGAAATTACTAATACTGAGTTCTCACCTGAACTCGAAGCTTGGTTCTCCTACCCAAGAACCTCATTCTGAAGTGACACTGATGTAACCTCTTTCATCTTGATGGTGCTCTTTCCTAATAGAAAAGTAATCATCAAGGACTCGAAGGATTGTGGAAGTGATGAAAGAAAGACTAAGAAGATTGATGAGGATTCTCTGAAAATTGCTCAGATGCACCTCCATGCTCTGCCCCTCAATCATCCATAATCGGTAGCACTACTTCTAAAGAAAGAGCATGTTTGTGAAAAATTTTGTCATGTATAACTCCTCAAGCTTTGCCCACAGCACCATCAGAAAGTCTCGTTCAGTACATGGATCACTACCTTATCCATCAAATACAATTAGATAGTGCTCACCACATGCATCTGAAGCCATCTCCAAGACTTATCTTCTATGGTGGCAGACCTCTCCTCATATTTGAGAGTATCAATCAACTCTTGCTGGATCAGTATTAGTGCGGGCACCAGAATCAGAAGAAGACTTTAGGGTTCCATCTGGATCTCTAAATGACCTTGCCCGAAGATTAGGGTTTGTAATAAGGGTTGACATGGTCAACCAGATTATTTTATTTCTTTGAGTCTGCATTTCATTTTGTTGAGTCATGTTGACTCAGTCTAAATCCAAGTCAAGTCCTGGTTGGCGCCATTCCCTAGGACATCATTTTTTCTTCCAAGGCCAAATGCAAGTGGACGCCACACTCCCAGCCACACTCCCAGGACCAGTTGGCGCCACATTTCATCCCAGTATCCCTGGTCCCCACGCCCAAGAGAGCAAGAAAATTTTCTTAGGAGAAGTCAAGGAAGGCGCCCACAAGCTGCCAAAAGTAACCAAGCTAAAGGAGCAGGGGATTTTTCTTGGAGAGGACTTTAAGGTAGGCGCCCACACCTGTCTAAAGTACCTGGCTATGAATTGAAGGAGCCTAGTCTTGGGGAGAAAGACTAGGAGATGAGTATTTTCTTCCAAGAAAGAGCAAGTCATAGAAGGAAAATCCATGACTTAAGGAGAAGAACTAGGAGGTGCCCCACATACCTGCCATATGAAGCCATCACCTTGCATTTGAGGCCACCCACTCCAAGGAAAGAAGCCTGGTTGGTCAAGGAAAAGTTTTTCATGCTTAGGATGAATGTTTAGTCCCACATGGGAAGTAGTGTAATTTTGTTTCTCTTACAAGGTCTATATATTGGACCCTTATATAATCTTTTGATAAGAATGAGTAAATGAAATCTTTTCTTGTGTTGAGCAACCTTGTGTTCTCTTCTTCCGCACTTCTTTGAGTGTTGAGCTCCGTGAGGGAGTAAATCCGGGTTCCATTGGAGCCTTAATGAGGTGAGAGATCTCCAAAGTTACCAAAACCCTGCCCCGCTTTCATCCCTGGCCACCAACCCTAATTTCCTTTCATCATCCTAGCCACCAACACCCAAATTCCTAAACCCTATTCCCACTTCAGTCAAGGCCGCCATCTCCTACTCCAAGCCACCGCCCACTATATCAAGCCCTAGGTCCTTTTCATCTGCAACCCGCCGCCCTACCAGCCAAACCCTAAATCCACTCCATCTTCCACCGCCACCTCCATACTCTTCCCTCATCTTCAAAGTTCGAGCAGTCCGGAGCTATCCTAGGTAAAGGTTTCTTTCTTGAGTTTCTTACATCCTTATCTTGTTCTTCATCCTTTCCAGATCCAAAGTACGAGAAGAAGGCCAACCTTGCCATAGGACTACAATCCGAGGATCCATTGCGAAGATATCCCGTCTCCAAGGATCCTACAATCTGCTCGAGAGTGTCCTTCAATTGAAGCAAAGAGAGATATCATAGTCAGGTATAAAACCTTCTCTTCTCTCTTCGTCTGTTTCTTGAAAGAGGAGTAAACCCTAGGTCTGGGGGTTTCTCAATCCCCAGCGATCCTATTTCTTTATTACTCTGATAATCTACTCTTTTGAATTGTGCTTTCTTTTAGTGTATATTTTCTTTCAATATTAGTTAGCCTTGTTTTTGAGTCAAGCCAACTTCTAACAAAACACAAAAAAAAAAAAAATTAGTCTTAATTTACTTCCGCATCGCATCATCTTATTTGTTCTGCATCAGGTATGTCTTTCATCCTTACTTATCAAAGAGGGAAATTGTTCTTTTTATCAAATTGGTTGATCTCCACCTTAATTATGGCAATCTTCTCTATCTTCTTTGATCTCGATCAACATGGGCAATATGGAACTTTGATACTAGTTATGATGGTACCAACTGCATGGATACCACTACCTTAGAAAATTTCTCATGTAAAATATGAATCTTCATTTTTAATATCATAATTATCGGTGTCGATGCCATAAGAGAAGAAAGAAGAGAAAAAATAAAATAAAGTATACAATCAATTGGGCATGTAAGGTTTTACTATAAAAAAATAAAATTTACAAGATTAAAACTTCCACTCTCAATTCTGTATAATTCTTTCAACAAGAAATCCCAAATCTCTCATACAAGCTCTCAACTCTTAATCCCTACAAGCTTTTTTTATCACTGCCATACCCTTTGGAAGCCCTCTGGATCCTCACACACCTCATTTCTAGCTCCTTGTTATTATTTTATAGCCTTTGACATGAAGAACATCTCACTAGGAGTTCAATGATCTAAATCGTATCTAAAATAGAGTCCTATAGCTCTCCCAACTCATGTTTGACTCCAAAATATACTCCTAGCCATCCAATCACCATCCATCATGCCTCAAATCACGCTAAACAAGCTAAATCAGAGTTGGATCATGCTTGCACCATAGACGACTCTAAACCGCACATAGATCATTCTCCCATTGCTGTGGACCGAAGCCTCCATGGACTACCAAATGCCATGATAAAAGAAAAGGAAAGCAACTTGGGCCTAGGTAGGCCACGTGCTCGAAAGGAAAGTTGCCTGGGCCAGGGCCAGCTGCACGCGTGCACATGCTGGGCTGCTTGCCACAGCATGCTTGGGCAGTTATAAAGGTTAGTTATAAATCTATGTTATAGGTTTGGTTTATAAAGGTCAGTTCATTTTGGATGCATTAGTTTGGATTTCTTTTATGCGCAGTAGTTTATTTTAAAGGGATTTAGAGAATTGCCTATGCTTCATCGAGAAGGAATGAAAAAAATGAAGGGACCACTTACTGGAATTCACTTTTGAGAAGGAATCTCACGTATACAATTTGGTTGTTTAGATTAAAAATTTTTAGATAAAACTTGCTTCTTCTAATATAAATTTGCTTTAGTCCCTAATTCTTCTGCTTACAATGGCAAAGAAAAAAAATCTACTTCATTTAATTTTTTTCTATCTTATAGAAATCTTATACCTTCTCTATATTTAATAACTACTATGGTTCAAGAAATTGACGTACTTTATGTGCTCAATGAAGCAAAAAAAAGAGTGATGCAATTCTATAATTGTTTGCTGATCATATAGGTCGAGTATTTAATAAATGGAGAATGAGTATAATTCTAATTCTTATTTATATATCATCTGCATCTTAACATAGCATTTAATATTTGATACAACTCTAGCTTTTGCTTATCACTATATTCCTACTTTTTTGTTTTTGATGAATTAATTAAATCCCATTGTGTAACACGGGTTATTTGCTAGTTCATATTTATTCAAGAGAGTTTATATTTATTTTAGAGGGATTTGTATTTATTCTATCTGATGTTTATATTTATCCTCCAATCTTATTATTTATCACGGAAAAGGTCTAAAGTAACCAAGGGTTGGTAGTCGAGTTTATGCTTAATCTGAAGTATTTTTTTTATTGCCATAGAGTTTATATTTATTCTAGAGTATTTTTATTTATTCTAGAAAAGTTTGTAGTTGTTCTGGAGGAGTTTGTACTTATTTTTGAGGGATTTATATTTATTTTTGCAAGGGAGGTAGGAAGATAGTAAGATTTATTTCTATTTATCTATGGCTTGTGTGTATTTATTTTGGAGAGCTTATATTTATTCTATGGGGATTTGTATTTATTTCATCCAAAATTTGTGTTTATCGCCCATTCATGTTGTTTATCATGAAGGAGGCCTAAAGTGGCCAATGTTCAAAGATCAAGTTTATATTTATTCTAGGCCATTTTGATTTATCGCTGAAGAGTTTGTTTTTATTTTGAAGTATTTCAATTTATTTTGGATATATTTATATTTATTTTGGAGGGATTTGCATTTATTCTTATAGATGAGCAAGCAAGATGTAAGTTATTATATATGTTTCTATTAATTCTAAAATTTTAGATCAATTTATATTTATTTTGCTAAAAATTAGTGTTCATCCTCCATTATTATTATTTATCATGAAATTCTAGCAAGAGAGCTAGAGATTAGGCATTGGTAGAGAGGTTAGAGGGTGTGAGAGAGGTCAAGTATTCAGGAAAAGGCCAAGGATTAAGGGATGGGTCGGGGGTTAGGGGTGAGGTTGGGATTTAAGGACTTTGCAAGAGAAGTGGTGGTAGGGAGGAGCGTTTTAATGAGATAGACAAAAAATGAGGGCTCTATGGAGAAAGAGGGTTTTATGGAGAGAGAGAGAGAGAGAGAGAGGGAGAGAGAGCCTTTTAATTATGAGGGGTGATAGCTTAAAACAAAGGAGACCATGGATGCATGGGCTCCTATCCCATTCGCATTAATAGCATGTCTCTTTTCTTTTTTATCATTCAAATAGATGAAAACTTGTCATTAACTTTTGTTTTGTTGCTTGTAGATCTGTGAAGATCAAATAATCGAAAACCTAACCAAATGTGGAGCCAAATCTGGTTGACCTGATTCTAATCGACCTAAATATATATATGTCGCTTAATTAAAAAAAAAAAATTTTCTTTTGCCCATTTGGCTTTGATTTTGCAATAGCTTCATAAATAAAAAGGTGGAAAGCTAGCCATATCCGAGTGGAGATCCCAATAAGAAGAATTTGAAACCCTCTGCTCCAAACAAGTTAGAAAGATAAGTATTTGCTTTATTAGACAAAGTCAGGACTATGATAGAGAGATTTATATAGCCCTTATGAAGTAAAGATTGAGATAGGGTTTGCCATAACCTGATTTTGGAGTCAAGCATTCTCTAGAAATAAAATAAGGCAAACATGTTGGGCTATCGGGGGCTTGATTCCACACAAGGGCTACTAACTTGAGCAAAATATATATATATATATAAGCTTCAAATTCGTTTAAGTACTTCATTGTCCAATCTGTCGAATCTGTACATATCTCCATGTAACAAAATAAAAATTAATGACCACTTTTCTATCCATTTGGGTTTGTAGATTTTAAATAAAAGAAAATTAGATATTAATGTGGATGGAACTTGACTTTGAATTTATTTTGAAGCATTGATATTTATCATATAGAATTTATATTTATTCTAGAGTATTTTTATTTATTTTATTTTTATTTATTTAGACTTGTTTGTGTTTATTCTAGAAAAGTTTATATTTATTTTGAAAGAATTTATGTTTATTCCGTTTAAAGTTTATATTTATTATTTATTATTGTTTCGTGTTACAGGACGATGGAAAGTGGCATATCCTATTCGCATTAATGGTTCTAGCTACTATTAATGTAGATGGGACATGTCATTTTTTTATCTTTTTATAATAAATACAAACTATGTATGTCAAAATAAGAAGATTTGTATGTATATTCGATATGTTTCTATTGAACCCTGAAATGATTTTGATGATAACAAAATATTGGAGCATATATTGGTTATCTAACAACTCTTCAAATGGTTGACAAGTTTTTGTAGGATGACTACTTTGACACATTTCTAAACCCTACAACCTTTATTTCTTTGTGTTTAGTTGTAAGTAACTAGAATCTTGTAAAGAAGAACCCAACAAAAATTTTTCTATTTAAATCAAAGATAAAGGATTGCTTCTACTAGTTTTCAAGCTTCAATTTCTCTTGATTTTGGTGTAAGAAGATCTTAAGGAAGTCTTCAAAGCTTGGTTTGTGAGTTCTGGAGAATAGAAATTGGTCTGAGTGAAGAACCAATCTCGAGCCGACTGGATGGAGGAACCAGCCGACTCTGGCACTGGCACAAGAAAGAAGATCTCTGGCACACAGACCCAGCCGACTGGCATCTAGTCCCAGCCGACTCGTCCAGAACTTGGTTGAGAATGTTCTGAGAATCTCAGGGATCCAAGCCGACTAGATTTCAGCCTAGCCAACTCGTCCAAAGTAATCTATTCTCTCACCTCTGGAACCTAGTCGACTGGATTTCAGTGGTGCGGGCACCAGACTCATAAGAAGACTTCAGAGCTCCATTTGGATCTCTGATTGACATTGCCCGAGAAATTAGGGTTTGTAATAAAGGTTGACCTGGTCAACCAGTTTATTTATTTTTATTTATTTCTTGAGTCACCATTTAAATTTTGTTGAGTCATGTTGACTCGGTGCAAGTCCCGATGTGGTTTCAATTTTATCCAAAATGGTGCCGCAATTGTCTTCCAATCAAATCAAGGTCCAAAATGGTGCCACATTTGTCTTCCAATCAAATCAAGGTCCAAGCAAGTGGAGGCCACACTCCAAGCCACACGCCCAGCCACACTCCGAGCACACGCCAGGGTCCAGGAGGTGCCACAGAGGCATCCCAGTGTCATGGTCCCCACATCCAAAGAAGAAAAAAATCAAATTGGAAGCCAATTTAAAGGAGGCGCCCATACCTGCCAATTTTGTCTAAGCAAAGAAGGAAAGGGACTTCTCTTGGAGAAAAAATCAAAGAAGGACATCCAACCTACTCCTAATTGAAGTTCAAATCAAAATCAAAGAGCTTAACTTGGAGTGGAAGAAAAGAAGAAATGCCATAAGGAGAAGAGGACTCCAAATCCAAATCCAACTCCAAAGAAGGCGCCATAAAAAAAAAAAAAAAAAAAAAAAAAAAAAAAAATTCCAAAAAAATCCTTTATGGCCGTCCCAAATTTTTTTGAATTCTTGGTCGGCCAAGAGAGGAGGTTTTCTACCTAATCTAGAGGTTGGAGGAGTTTAGTCCCACATGGGAATTTGTACAAACTTGGAGAAAATTTTAGGTCTATATAATAGACCTCTCTTTGTAACTTTAGAAAATCAATGAAGAAAAATTATTTTTGCTATTCTCTTGTGTTGAGTAACCTAGGTTTCACTTCTTCCGCACTATTCTAAGTGTTGAGCTCCGTGAGGGGGTAATCCGGGTTCCATTGGAGCCTTGAGGAGGTGAGAGATCTCCATCTTTATCCAAAACCCTAGGTTAGCCACTTAAAAATCCAAAACCCTAGCCGCCCTTCATTATTTTCAATCCATCGAACCCTAGCTCCTTCCATCTCCCACGGCCTCTCTCTCTCTACAAGTCCAGGCCATCCACCTTCATCCAGATCCAGTCCGGCTACTTCAGATCCAGAGCAAGTTCCAAGGAAAATCACATCAGCTTCTAGGAGAATCCAGTTTTCAGCAATTTCAATCTTCAAGTTCATCAACCTGGTAAATTTTTTCCTTGACTCTCTGATTCCATCAATTGTTTTTCTTCTCTTCCAGATCTTGAGTTCAGGAGAAGCCAACCCGCCAAGGACCAGTATTGGAGGATCCATTGCGAAGATATCTGAATCCGAGGATCCAACAATCTGCTCGGGAGAGTTCTTCCACCAAAATCTGTGAAGATCATTGTCTGGTTAGGTAAACCATCTCTTCTCTTTATTTCTGTTCTGTTGAAAGTTCGGAGCGAAACCCTAGGTCTGGGAGTTTCTCAACCCCCAGCGATCCGTTGCTTCTGAACTACTCTGATAATTTAGTTTCCTTAAAATTATGCTTTCAATTATCATATTAGTATCTTTCAATGTTAGGTTAACTTTTCTTTGATTTGAAGCCAACTTCTACAAACATATAAAAACAACAAAAAAATTAGTTAATCTTAATTTACTTCCGCATCGCATCCCTTTATTTGTTCTGCATCATTTTTGGTATCAGAGCCCAGTCTAGGGTTTCTGATTTGCTTGCTTGCTTGTTTTGATTGTTTTCTCTTTTTATTTTGTCTGCTCGAAGTAGACTCCCCAGGACGTCCGGTCCTAGGAACTAAGCGAGGCACAAGCCTCCTCCTCCCATTCCACGGGGTATTCCTAGGGCGTGTAGGGGATCCATTGGGTTATAACTTCGTAGCAGGGATTATAAACGGGGAAGACAATCTAGTTGCAGCCCGTAATTACCCTATTGTCTAAATTATTTCTCCCTGCATAAAACTCTGAATTGCATGATTTTTGCTTCGTTGAAACCAGTATAATTTGACCTATTTTCCATAATTTTTCTGTGATTTATTGGTTTCGGTAAAAATTCTGAACATTAAAATACAACAACTCTGTTTTTTGTGTTCTGCAATTCAATTCTTTTTGGAGTGATCATCTCATAATTTACTTAAGGGCAATTGAGCATCTAAGATAAGGGGAGGAGTTGATTACCTCTCCTTAGCCCAAAACCACCATCCAATCATTCGAACCTAGACCTAATTTAAAATCAGTTAGACCTAATTTGCCCTAGTGGGCTAGGGACACCAATTGGTCGGGTCTAGGCTAGTGTTGAGTCAGTTTGCCGAGTTATTCTGTGTGTGCTTAGCACTCAGTGTCTAGAATGGTGGTTCAGGGATCCATTCCCGAAGGGCTTGTGTGCTGGTCCGCCTACCTGGCCAATCACTGATTGGTGTCTAGGATTGGCAATCAGGGACCTAACACTCCCCTTACACCTGCCTGGCTGAGTCCTGAGTTACTACAGGCTAGCTTGTCACTCTGATTGGGCATCTAGTTTGGACTCTAGGTCTAGTGATCCAGTAGTCGATTTAGTCTAGTCTCATTTTGTGTGCTTGCTTGAATCATCATGTCTACCAGAAACGGAGTGCCATATCAACCTGGTCAAACCCAACCTGATTTAGAGGCCATGATCAGAACTCTTACTGAAAGTATGGCTAAAATGAATCAGGATATGACAAACACTGTGGCCCAGTTTAGCGCACAAATTCATGAGGATCTTACCCAACTTAGGGACCGAGTTCAAGTACTTGAAGAACCTAGACATCGGAATTGGACTCCTGACCCCGATTTTAATGTGCCTCAACCTCACCCACATCAGGAGCCTAGAAGGCCTTTATATAGAGATCCTGAACCTAATCATAGGAGGCCTGACCGAGAGCCTGAAGATAGAGATGATAGGTTCATCAGGAACATCAAATTAGATGCACCCACTTTTGATGGTAGTCTGAACCCTAAGGTGTATTCTGATTGGGAGGGTGAGATGGACCAATACTTTGAGTGGTATGCTATGTCTGAGGAGAGGAAATACAAGTTTGCCAAGATGAAATTAGTGCGTCAAGCTAGGTTATACTGGGGGAACATTGAGCTAACCACTAGGAGATGGAATGTTGAGCCCATAACCACTTGGCAGGGTATGAAAGAAAAACTGAGAGATAAATACCTACCCATTTCATACCAGCAAAACCTGTTAGACCAATGGCAAAACCTGAAACAAGGAAACCGATCTGTCTCAGACTACATAGCTACTTTTGATGAATACCTAATGAGATGTGATGTGAGTGAAGCCCACGAAGTCACTTTGTCTAGATTTAGGGCTGGACTGAGGGAAGATATCAAGAGAGAACTATTTCTGAGAGAGGTTACTGATCTAGACCAAGCCTACCAGATTGCACTGAACACTGAGAAATTTCAGAGAGGACCTATACCTTCTAGGGTTAGTGCCCCAATCCCAAGGAATGGACCTAGCCAAGTTATCCCTAGTAAACCTTTTCAGGGTACTTCTACCCCTAGGCCCATGGACAAAGGTAAGGCACCTGACACCCAGAGAACCCCTAGTTCAAATATCACCTGTTTTAAGTGTCAGAAACCAGGTCACATTTCCAGTCAGTGTACTGCCATAGCCTGTTTCAAGTGTCATAAGGTAGGTCATGTTGCTAGCCAGTGCCCACGGAGATCCCTTTACATAGAAGAGGGAGAGAATGATAATTCCGAGCCCAGTGAGGAATTTGAAGAAGAAGTTTATGAGGCCGGAATGAATTTGGTTGAGGAGTATGAAGGAGAGGAGGAACCCAATGAATCTGACCAATTAGGAGTTGTAAGATGCATCCTATCCCAGAATCTAGTTCAAGAGGATTGGCGTAGGACTAACATCCTACAGACTTTTCTTAAATTAGGGGATAAGGTATGTAAGATCATCGTAGATAGTGGGAGCTGTGTAAATGCCATCTCTACTAGCACTGTCAAGATGTTAGGCTTAATCCCAGTTCCCCATCCCAACCCCTATAAGGTTTCTTGGGTAGATTCTACCTCCATACCCATCCAGTCTAGATGTCAAGTCCAAATCCAAATGCAATCTTATCACGAAAAGATTTGGTACGATGTCTTACCCATGGGGGTGAGCAGTATAATTCTCGGAAGACCTTGGTTGTATGATCATGATGCCACCCTCTTAGGAAAATCCAATACCTGTGTCTTTAGTTTCAATGGGAAGAAGATTACGATCCATTCAGTTCCCCTAAGGACAAGGTAACTAAAGGAGCCGGTAAGGTTAAGGAGATGAAAACTGGAGTGAACCTAATCAGTGCTAAGGATCTAGAACAAGAAATTCATAGTGGTTCACCCATCTGGATGTTGACTGCTAAGGAACTTAGAACTTCGGAACCCTCAGAGCCTCCTCAAGAAGTTAAACCTGTGTTAAAAGAATTTGAGGATGTCTTTCCCGAGGATTTGCCAGACCACCTTCCACCTCTTAGGGATATCCAGCATGCCATAGATCTAATCCCAGGAGCGACTTTGCCCAACTTGCCCCATTACAGGATGAATCCATCTGAGCATGAAGAACTGCAAAAGCAGGTTGGAGAATTATTGAGGAAGGGGTTTATTAGAGAAAGTCTTAGCCCTTGTGTAGTCCCAGCCTTACTGACCCCAAAGAAAGATGGCACGTGGAGGATGTGTGTTGACAGTCGTGCCATCAATAAAATTACAATCAAATATAGGTTTCCCATCCCTAGACTAGATGACATTCTTGATATGATGGCTGGTGCAATGGTTTTTTCTAAGATTGATCTCAAAAGCGGCTATCATCAGGTTAGGATTAGACCCGGGGATGAATGGAAAACTGCTTTCAAAACTAAGGATGGTCTTTATGAATGGGTTGTTATGCCTTTTGGGTTGTCCAATGCCCCTAGTACTTTCATGAGAATTATGACCCAGGTACTTAGAGCTTTCATAGGAAAATTTGTGGTGGTCTATTTTGATGACATCCTGATCTATAGTAAGACCCCAGCAGATCACCTAGGCCACCTTAGAGCAGTCTGCCAAGTTTTGAGGAATGATAGACTCTATGGTAATCTTAAGAAGTGTGAATTCATGACTAGTAGAGTTATCTTTCTTGGTTTTGTAGTAACCCCTGACGGCGTGGCGGCCGATCCTGAGAAGATTAGGTCCATAGTAGACTGGCCAGAGCCAACCAATGTGCATGAAGTTAGAAGTTTCCATGGCTTGGCTACCTTCTATAGGCGATTCATCAAGGGGTTTAGTACTTTAGCTGCTCCTATCACTGATTGTATTAGGAAGGGAGAATTTCATTGGACTAAGTCAGCCCATAAAGCCTTCCTAGATCTTAAGGATAAAATGACCCAGGCACCCATTCTGAGATTACCCGATTTTTCTAAAGTATTTGAGGTTGCTTGTGATGCTTCAGGTGTAGGAATAGGTGGAGTCCTAAGCCAAGAGAATCGTCCCATAGCATTCTTTAGTGAAAAACTTAATGATGCTAAGCTTAGGTATTCTACCTATGATAAGGAATTTTATGCGGTGGTGCAAGCTTTGTGTTACTGGAGACATTATTTGCTACCGCAGGAATTTGTACTATTTTCGGACCATGAGGCTCTTAGATTTCTGAACTCCCAAAAGAAGCTTAACCCTAGGCATGCTAAGTGGGTAGAATATATCCAGTCCTATACTTTTGTCTTGAAACATAAGGCTGGAGTTGAGAATAAGGTAGCTGATACCCTTAGTCGCCGATCTCTGTTATTAACTTCTGTTAGAACTGAGGTCATAGGGTTTGAGCAAATCAAAGAGGAATATGAGTCTTGTCCGAATTTCATAACTGTGTATCAGGATCTAGTTCAAGGACCATCTAGTAATCACCAGGATTATACCCTTGTAGATGGTTTTTTGTTCTTCAAAAAATAGGCTTTGCATCCCTAGAACTTCTCTTAGGGAATTTTTGATTTGGGAAATCCATGCTGGAGGTTTAGCCGGCCATTTTGGAAAAGACAAGACCATTCTAGCTATTGAAGACCACTTTTTCTGGCCTAGCTTGAAAAGGGATGTAGCTAATATTGTAGCTAGATGTCGAACCTGCGCTGTTGCCAAACAGCGAAAACAAAACACTGGCCTTTATACCCCACTCCCTGTCCCAGATCGTCCTTGGCAAGATGTGAGTATGGATTTTGTGTTAGGTTTACCTAAGACCCAGAGGAGACATGATTCTATCTGTGTCGTAGTCGACAGATTCTCTAAAATGGCCCACTTCTTGCCTTGTTCCCAAACCTTTGATGCGTCTAAGGTAGCCACACTTTTCTTCAATGAGATAGTTAGACTCCATGGCCTACCTAAGACAATCGTTTCAGATAGGGATGTCCGGTTCACCAGTTACTTTTGGAAGACCCTTTGGCATAAGTTAGGGACAAAACTTAAGTTTTCAACTGCCTATCATCCCCAAACTGATGGCCAAACTGAAGTAGTGAACCGTAGCCTAGGAAATCTGCTGAGATGTCTTGTTGGTGAAAACACCAGAAATTGGGATTTATACCTACCAAGGGCAGAATTTGCGTGCAATGACTCGGTCAATAGGTCTACGGGTAAGAGTCCATTTGAAATTGTACATGGGTACAAACCTCACACACCTCTTGACCTAGTCCCTTTACCTGTCCACACTCGAGTCTCCGAGTCTGCTGAGAATTTTGCACAGCATGTAAAAGACTTGCATAAAGAAATTCATGCCAAAATAAATTTAAGTAATGAAACTTATAAGAAGTTGGCTGATACTCAAAGGCGAGTCAAATCTTTTATTGAGGGAGACTATGTGATGATTAGGTTAAGGCCTGAACGGTTTCCTCCTGGAACCGTTAGAAAGTTACATGCTAGGGGAGCTGGACCATTTAGAGTGGTAAAGAGAGTAGGATCCAATGCCTATGTGCTCGAGTTGCCTCCAGAACTAGGCATTAGCTCTACTTTCAACATTACAGACTTAGTAGAGTACAGGGAGCCAGCTGTGATTCCTAGTGAGCCTTTTGAGCCTAACCCTATCATTAAGAGTGATCCCGACCCTGTGTGTCCACCAACAAACTGGCCTGTGAGGAAAGAGCAGATTGAAAAGATCCTGGATGATCAGGTTATCTCTACTCGTAATCGAGGATACCAAAGGTACCTGGTCCGCTGGCAAGGAAGGCCAGATTCTGATGACTCTTGGATCTCCCGAGAAGAATTACAAGAATTGGACCCAGACCTCTTGGAGAGATACCAGAGCCAACTTGAGCCTTACTCGACAGGGTCGAGTTCCTCCCACCCCGGGAGAATTGGTGCGGGCACCAGACTCATAAGAAGACTTCAGAGCTCCATTTGGATCTCTGATTGACATTGCCCGAGAAATTAGGGTTTGTAATAAAGGTTGACCTGGTCAACCAGTTTATTTATTTTTATTTATTTCTTGAGTCACCATTTAAATTTTGTTGAGTCATGTTGACTCGGTGCAAGTCCCGATGTGGTTTCAATTTTATCCAAAATGGTGCCGCAATTGTCTTCCAATCAAATCAAGGTCCAAAATGGTGCCACATTTGTCTTCCAATCAAATCAAGGTCCAAGCAAGTGGAGGCCACACTCCAAGCCACACGCCCAGCCACACTCCGAGCACATGCCAGGGTCCAGGAGGCGCCACAGAGGCATCCCAGTGTCATGGTCCCCACATCCAAAGAAGAAAAAAATCAAATTGGAAGCCAATTTAAAGGAGGCGCCCATACCTGCCAATTTTATCTAAGTAAAGAAGGAAAGGGACTTCTCTTGGAGAAAAAATCAAAGAAGGACATCCAACCTACTCCTAATTGAAGTTCAAATCAAAATCAAAGAGCTTAACTTGGAGTGGAAGAAAAGAAGAAATGCCATAAGGAGAAGAGGACTCCAAATCCAAATCCAACTCCAAAGAAGGCGCCATAAAAAAAATAAAAAAAAAAAATTCCAAAAAAATCCTTTATGGCCATCCCAAATTTTTTTGAATTCTTGGTCGGCCAAGAGAGGAGGTTTTCTACCTAATCTAGAGGTTGGAGGAGTTTAGTCCCACATGGGAATTTGTACAAACTTGGAGAAAATTTTAGGTCTATATAATAGACCTCTCTTTGTAACTTTAGAAAATCAATGAAGAAAAATTATTTTTGCTATTCTCTTGTGTTGAGTAACCTAGGTTTCACTTCTTCCGCACTATTCTAAGTGTTGAGCTCCATGAGGGGGTAATCCGGGTTCCATTGGAGCCTTGAGGAGGTGAGAGATCTCCATCTTTATCCAAAACCCTAGGTTAGCCACTTAAAAATCCAAAACCCTAGCCGCCCTTCATTATTTTCAATCCATCAAACCCTAGCTCCTTCCATCTCCCACGGCCTCTCTCTCTACAAGTCCAGGCCATCCACCTTCATCCAGATCCAGTCCGGCTACTTCAGATCCAGAGCAAGTTCCAAGGAAAATCACATCAGCTTCCAGGAGAATCCAGTTTTCAGCAATTTCAATCTTCAAGTTCATCAACCTGGTAAATTTTTCCCTTGACTCTCTGATTCCATCAATTGTTTTTCTTCTCTTCCAGATCTTGAGTTCAGGAGAAGCCAACCCGCCAAGGACCAGTATTGGAGGATCCATTGCGAAGATATCTGAATCCGAGGATCCAACAATCTGCTCGGGAGAGTTCTTCCACCAAAATCTGTGAAGATCATTGTCTGGTTAGGTAAACCATCTCTTCTCTTTATTTCTGTTCTGTTGAAAGTTCGGAGCGAAACCCTAGGTCTGGGAGTTTCTCAACCCCCAGCGATCCGTTGCTTCTGAACTACTCTGATAATTTAGTTTCCTTAAAATTGTGCTTTCAATTATCATATTAGTATCTTTCAATGTTAGGTTAACTTTTCTTTGATTTGAAGCCAACTTCTACAAACATATAAAAACAACAAAAAAATTAGTTAATCTTAATTTACTTCCGCATCGCATCCCTTTATTTGTTCTGCATCATTCAGCCTAGCCGACTCGTCCAGAGTAAGCTATTTTCTCGATTATGGAACCTAACCGACTGGTTTTCAACCCAGCCGACCCGAACCTGATCCGAGCCGACTCGAAGAATGTCCGAGCCGACTGGAATGACGAGGTCACTTCCAACGGCTAGTTCCAGACTTCTGATTTTGAATTCCAAAAGTGCTCCAACGGTAACCTGTCACTTCCCAACGGTCTACAACATTCAAAATCATGGGAAGGCAGTTGAAGGCTCTATAAATGAGGTATGAGAATATCCTTAGAAGAGGCTAATGAGTTGTTGAACATTTATTGAAGTAAGAAGAGAGAGCACTTGAGCTTTGAAGTCAGTCTTCAAGCCTTCACCAACTCTTATCAGAAGCTTGAAGCATCTTTTGAGGAAAGCAAGGAAGCCATTTATGTGCATTGAAGAGCATTCAATTGAGCTTCACTCGAGCTGCATCGGTAACCACCAGACAACTTAGTTTGTCATTTTCGTTGCTTTTTTTATTCTACTCTTAGAATACTTGGATTATTGGTGAGCCCGATTATAAAAACCAAATAGGTTTCTTTGGTGAGCCTACTAAAAACCAAAGTATAGAGGTTCTAAGTGAGCCTGTGTAAACCTAGTATGGGTTTCTTTGGTGAGCCCGGTTTAAAAACCAAAGTGTAGAGGTTGGGATTGTGAACCTGTAAAACAATCCGACTGTATTCCGGTTTGGAGGATATAGTGGAAATCCCGAGTGGTGAACTTGGATAGTGGACGTAGGAGCTGGGTTGCTCCGAACCACTCTAAACTTATTTTGTTTGTGTTGTGCTTTACTTACTTTTCAGCTTCTGCACTTATTCTCTGATTAACACAACACTCAACCACTAAAAAGAATTATTTGTGCACATACTTGCAAGAAATTTTATAATTCCCAATTCACCCCCCCTCTTGGAAAAAGCCACCTGGGCAACAGCTAGTATCAGAGCAGTGTCTCTGATTACTCGAGTAAAGATTGATGGCTCATCCCATGAGTACATCCTTGGCTAAAGGCCAGTCAACAAATAGACCTCTACTTTTCACAGGCACAAATTACTCTTATTGGAAGCATGAATGAAAATTTACATTCAAGCTGTAGATTTTCAATTATGGAATGTCATCTTAAAAGGGCCACACATTCCCACGATCAAAGTTGATGGCGTGGACATCCCTAAGCCTGAAGAGGACTGGGATGATCATGACATGAAAATGGGGGAATTGAATGCCAAAGCAATGAATTTACTATACTATGCTTTGGATGCAAATGAGTTCAATCGAATTTCCACTTGCTCTTCAGTAAAGGAAATCTGGGACAAACTCGAAGTAACCCATGAGGGAACTTTCCAAGTAAAAATCTCAAAGATAAATCTTTTAGTTCATAACTATGAACTGTTTAAAATGGAACCTTCTGAAATAATTTCTACCATGTTCTCTAGATTTACAGATATTATTAATGGTTTGAAGAGTCTTGGCAAGGTATACTCAAATGCTGATCTAGTTCAGAAGATACTACATTCTTTACCTGACAAGTGGGATCCCAAAGTGACAGCAATCCAGGAGGACAAAGATCTCAACACATTACTACTGGATGAACTACTGGGATCACTCATCACCCACGAGCTGACTATGCAGCACATAACTGAAGACGAACAGAAGAAAAAGAAAACTATAGCCTTCAGATCTGCTACCGAATCAAAGAGGGATGATGAAGAGTCTGAAGAAGAAAGCACCTCCTCTAATGATGATCTAGAAGACGATGATATCTCAATGGTTGTGAGGAGATTCAAAAAGTTCATGGGAAGGAAGAAAGGAAGATTCAACCAGAAATTCCATAGGAAGGATTATGGAAAAGAAAAAGAAAATGATAGAGAGAAAGATAAAGAAGTAGTCCCCACAAACTATGAATGCAAGAAGCTGGGGCACATTCATCCAGACTGTCCTCTATTGAAGAAATCCTTCAGACAGAAAAAGAAGAAGAAAGCCATGGTTGCCACAAGGAGTAATAGTGAAGAATCATCTTCGTCTGAAGAAGAAGAGACCATCAAGGCTGCAAATCTGTGTTTAATGGGTCTCGAAGATGAGGTAACATCCCCTAGCAATTACACTGAATTTATATTTGATGAATTAAATTATGCATTTTATGATCTATTATCTGAATTTAAGAAAGCTGGAGTAAAGATAAAATCATTGAAAAATATGAATGACTCTTTATTCAAACAGAAAAATGAAATTTCAGAAAAGAATCTTCTATTGCAAAAAGAACTGCATGACTTTTCTAAAAGAATTGAAAAGTTGAAAAATGAAAATCTTTTATGTGAAAGGAAAAACAATGATTTGTTTACTGAAAATATTGAACTGAAAAAGGAGGTTACAAAACTCAAGCCATTGGTCAAAAAACTTACTTTGTCTTCAAATAAGCTTGAGTTAATTTTAAAAGAACAACGAATTTCAAGAAACAAAGCTGGAATTGGTTTCTAAAATTTCTATTATGAATGGAATTTCAACAACTACTTTTATGAAATCTAAAGTACCTGTTCAAAATGTTTTATCACAAAAAGCTTTGGCTGCACCAAAAATTGTTTCGACTTCAAAATCTTTATTGTATGTTCCTAAGAACTTGAACAAAAATTCTTATATTTTAAAAGGTTCAAAATCTGCATCAATTGATCAACTTTTAGAACTTCTAATTCTGCTTTTACTAAAAACTCTAAAGTTGTATGCCATGCTTGCAAAAGAATATGACATAAAGCTTTTGACTGCAATAATTCTAGAAATGTCCATAAGAATGTAAGAAAAATCTGGGTTCCCAAAGGAACCACCTCTGCTGACCTGCAAGGACCCAAGATAGCTTTGATAGCTAAAAGAATTCATTGATTGTTTTGCAGGAATGTCTTGCAGCCCAAAAGTTGAAGAAAAGGTGGTACTTAGACAGTGGCTGCTCAAGACATATGACGGGTGACAAGGACCAGTTTATCACTCTTGAAATGAAAGAAGGAGGCATGGTCACCTTTGGAGACAATGGCAAAGGGAGAATAATCGGTATTGGTAAGATCAAAATAACTCCCTTCACTTTCATTGAAAATGTTTTGCTAGTAGACAAGTTGAAGCATAATCTTTTAAGCATAAGCCAATAATGAGATAAAGGCTTCAAGGTTGTCTTTGAATCTTCTATTTGTATAGTAACTAACTCTTTAGATTCTAGTAATAAGTTTATTAGACATAGACTTGGAAATATCTATGTGATAGATCTTAATGATCTTGCCATGTCAAGTAGCCTCAGTCTAGTTGCAATGAATGCTAAGACCAAAGAGTCATGTTTACTATGGCAAAGACGATTAGGTCAGCTAGCATGCATACTATTACCAAATTGATTTCTAAAGATCTTGTTAGAGGCATGCCTAAGTTTAAAGTTGATTTTGATCATGTTTATGATGCATACCAAATGGGTAAACAAACTAGGGAGAGTTTTAAATCAAAGAATATAGTTTCTACAACAAGACCACTTGAACTACTTCACATGGACCTTTTCGGACCTACTAGGATCACAAGCCTAGGAGGTATAAAATATGTTCTTGTGATAGTAGATGATTTTTCAAGATTTACTTGGATTTTGTTTATTGCTTCAAAAGATGAAACCTTTCATGTTTTTAGAAAATTCCATAAAAAGGTTTCAAATCAAAAAAACTTATCTTTAATTTCAATTATAAGTTATCATAGAACTGAATTTAAAAGTCAATTTTTTGAAGATTATTATACTAAATTTGGCATTGATCACAATTTCTCCGCTCCTATAATACCTCAACAAAATAGTGTTGTAAAGATAAAAAATATGACATTGGAAGAAATGGCTCGCACAATGTTATGCGAAGGCAATCTTCCAAAGTAATTTTGGGCAGAAGCGGTGAACACTGCATGCTATATTTTAAACCGTGTTTTGATCCGTCCTATTTTAAAGAAAATCCCCTATGAGCTTTGGAATGATAAAAAACCCAATATTAGTTATTTTCATGTATTTGGATGTAAATGCTTTGTGCATAATAATGGAAAAGATAATTTAGGAAAATTTGATTCTAAAGCTGATGATGCAATTTTTCTAGGTTATTCATTACATAGCAAAGCATATCGGGTTTTTAATAAAAGGACTCTTACTATTGAAGAGTCAATACATGTTGTATTTATTGAAACTAACCCTGCACCTTCTAGACAAGAAGAGTGCATAGATAATTATGCAGGTACATTGCAAAAAGGAATAGATGACTTGAGCATTCAAAATAAAGATACTCAAGATGGATAAGAAACGGTAAGTAAGGATCACACCGATATACCGAGGGGCTGGAGGTATATTACATCTTATCCTAAAGAATTAATCATAGGAGATCCTTCACATGGTGTTAGGACTAGGTCTGCATATAAGGATGCACATGATTACCTAGCCTTTATATCACAAATAGAACCCCATAGCCTAGAAGAAGCTGAGACTGACCCAAACTAGATGATGGCAATGCATGAAGAATTAAACCAGTTTGAAAGGAATAGGTTATGGACACTTGTAGATAGACCTACTGACCATCCAATAATAGGAACCAAATGGGTCTATAGAAATAAATTAGATGAACAACGAAATATAATAAGAAACAAAGTTAAACTAGTGGCTAAGGGATATAACCAAGAAGAAGGCATTGATTTTGATGAAACTTATGCACCTGTAGCAAGACTAGAAGCCATTAGACTACTACTTGTATTTGCTTGCTACATGAATTTCAGACTTTTTCAAATGGATGTAAAGAGTGCATTTCTTAATGATTTTATCTCTGAACAAGTTTTTGTGGAACAACCACCAGGTTTTGAAAATCACACTTTTCCAAACCATGTATTTAAATTAAACAAAGCATTGTATAGTTTGAAATAAGCACCTAGAGCCTAGTATGATAGACTTAGCAATTTCTTAATTAAAAATGATTTTTCAAGAGGAAATGTAGATAAAACTTTGTTTATCAAAAAAAAGAATAATGACATCTTAGTTGTACAAATATATATTGATGATATCATTTTTGGTGCAACTAACGAATCTCTATGTAAAGAATTTGCTAAGCTTATGCAGGGAGAATTTGAAATAAGCTTAATGGGCGAACTAAACTACTTCTTTGAACTTCAAGTAAAACAAACAAACGAAGGCATCTTCATCAACCAAGCCAAATACATCAAAGAAATCATCAAGAAGTTTGGTATAGAGAGTAGCAAATCAATGAGCATACCCATAAGCCCAGCTTGCAGATTGGACAAAGATGAAAATGAATCCAATGTTGATTAAAAGCTATATAAAGGTATGATCGGATCCCTATTGTATTTGACTGCAAGTAGACCTGACATATTATATAATGTATGTGTATGTGCTAGATTTCAGTCATCACCAAAAGAAACACATATGCTTGCTGTTAAAAGAATAATTAAATATTTGAAAGGAATAAGTAATTTAGGAATTTGGTATTCTAAACATTCTACCCTGAATTTGATTGGATTCTCTGATGCTGACTATGCTGGTTATAAAATAGATAGAAAAAGCACTAGCGGTACATGCCAATTTCTAGGGTTGAATTTAATTTCATGGCACTATAAGAAGCAAAACTCTGTAGCCTTGTCTATTGCTGAGGCAGAGTACATGGCTGCTGGTAGTTGTTGTGCTCAAGTATTATGGATTAAACAACAACTAGAAGACTTTGGTGTATCACAATCTAAAATTTTAATTAAATGTGATAACACAAGTGCTATTAATTTAACAAAGAATCCAATTCAACACTTTAGAACCAAGCACATTGAAATTAGACATCATTTTATTAAAGATCATGTTTCAAATGGTAATATAGTGCTTGATTTTGTTCCTACTGAAGATCAATTAGTTGATATATTTACTAAGCCACTTAATCAAGACAGGTTTGAACTAATTAGAAGTGAATTAGGACTTTGTGATCCTTTTTAAATTCTTTAATCTAATTCCTTCAAATTTAAGAAAACATCATCTAGAGAACCTCCTGATTTCATTCTCTATCATAGAGCCTAAATTTTCTTTGAATTTTTTTCCAAAATCTCTCAGAATTGTGATCGAAACTTCCAAAACCCTGATTTCTCTGTTCGAGTCAACTGGTTCTTAAACTGAGTCGACTAGATTTTTTGTATGTTTTGGGCGAGTTCTGGTCGAGCCGACTCGAGCCTTTCTAGGGCTTTTTCGAGTCGACTGGATTATCGCGCCTGAGTTTTTTATTTTGGGGCATAAACCCAATTCCGAGCTTTCTAACCTCCACTTCAATTTTCTAACCGTTCGTTCCTCTCCTAATCATATCCCAAATATTCCTCTCTCCCTTCTAAGCTCTCCAATCTCTCATTTCTTCTTCTTTTCTAGCAATGTCTCCAAAACGTGCTACCAGGAAATGCTCCTTGCGAGCTGCTCCGTCCGTGGAAAGGGAAAGAAGAACTAAGAGACGACAAGAAGAGCCGACTGCCACTGCTCATAGTGAAGAACTCGTGGAAGAACCTGCAAGGGTTGCTCCCAGTGCTCCAAGCCAAATCCCTTCAATGTCCACAAGACCGATAACCTCTAGCCATCGCATTAACTTTGAATTTATTAAGGAGATTGGGTTAAAAATTGGTGATTTGATTGAAGATCAAGGTTGGAGGAAGTTTTGCTCCCTAAATGAAAAGACCTACCCCTCTCTTGTTAAGACATTTTATGAAAATTTGAGATTGGGTACAAATCATGTAGAATCTACAGTTAAAGGAAGAAGAGTTATTGTCAATGAAGATGTTCTACACAACCTATTGGATTTACCTATTGATGGGGTGAAATTCTTAGTAATTGAGGATAGAGAAAAGGCCTTGAGGACTATTCTAAATAAGGAAGATGTCAGTGGGATTGGAACTGTCTTTGCCAATACTTTATCTCTTGAAATGAGGTTGTTACATAATTTCATTAGTAGAATATTTGTGCAAAGGACTGGAAGATTTGATTAGGTAACTAAGAAGGACCTGAGCCTTATGGAACATATCTTAGAAAAGACTCCTGTGAACTTATCACATATTATCATTATGCAAATGAAGGAGACTGTTAGAAAGGCTAAGGCTTGCTTATCCTATGGAATGATGTTAACCCTACTATTCAAGTCCCAAAGAGTGAGTTTGGAAGGTGAAGATGGAGATGAATTGCACCACACTGATATCTACACTTCCAAGTCACTAGAAAGAATGGGTTACATTCAAGTTGAAGGTGTTTGGAGATAGAAAGGAACCAATATCAGGGCAATTGGTAGTTTGAGCAGTGAAGAAGAAGAAGAAGAAATTGAAGAAATTGCTGGTACTGCTACTGCAGAAGCTAGAACCTCCACTGCACCTGCACCTGAACAAGAGTCTCTATTTCCGGAACCTGCTGCCACTTTTGAAGAGACTGATGTACCTTTTCCTGATCTTGATATGCCTGCACCTGAATTTGATTTGCCTGCAGCTGATATACCTTTACCACACTTTACTCCTACAGCCTCACATCCTCCAAACATTCAAAGTCAAATTGAAAATTAGATGAAGGCTTTGACTGATTCACTGATAGGCACCATCACTTCACATTTTAGTGATCTAAAACAGTCAGTGGATAGTAGACTTTCTAAACTGGAAGAACATGTTACAAGTTTGGAAGGAAAGGTTGAAGCAATAGAAACGTCGAGATTTGAACCTCAAGTGAAACTTCAACCTATCCTAGACCTTATATCTTCTAGTTTTGAAGGCATAAAGAATTCAGTTGATGCAACATTAAATGAGTATAGAACTGAGTTGAATAAAACCAAATGCACATTGGGAATAATTACAGAGACAAGATAAATGGCAGATGACTATACACGAGGCATTGGGATTATCAGGTCATAACTTGGAAGACTTAGAAGATCTGATGAAGCTTTTGCTAATGTCCAAGCTTCTGAACTTATATCAATGCAAAAGGAAATTGGTGAAATGAAAGAGGCTGTGAATAAGGTACCTACAAGCCTCAAGGACATGGAATAGCAACTTGGTGCAATCTGGATGGAGATGGTTTCAATCTGTGGCACTGTTAGATCCTTGGAGATCACTGCTAGGACTAGACCTCTTTATGATCCTTCTCCTATTTCCTCTAGGGGTCCTACCACTTCTCCCCATCCTAGAGCACCTCCACCTCATGCATCTTCTAGTAGACCTCCTAGACCTGCTTCTTGGTATGGTGCTAGTATGCCTACCAATGTACCTAAGGAAGAATCTGATAGTGAGTAGGTCTTTGATAATTGTATCTTTTTTGGAAACTTTTTGAAGAATGTGTAATGTTTAATATACTGAATATTTTGATGGAAATACAATGAATATCTTTTTGGATACATGTATGTATTTCTTTTATCTTGCTAACACTCTCTAATATTTTTTTTAGGATTCTCTCTCTAATTTGAGAAAGTGAAATTATCTCAAACAAATCTTAATACAATCTCAATCTATTTAAAATTTGTGCTTAATTGTATAACTTTTTGATTTGATGACAAAAAGGGGGAGAACTATTATATAATAAAGTGCATGAAAGAAGAAACTTAATGAATTGAAATATAACTACTAAAGTTAATTAGACAGGGGGAGCTTAATGAATATTGCATACCTTTTCTGCTAAAGTGTTCAAATAAATGATAAAGGGGGAGAAATTTCACGTTGATTAGAAGTTTTATAAAAAGGGGAAGAAATACATATTTATTTTACTTCAATATTTCATATTCTGCTCTCTACTAATTACATCTAACTGTCAATGCTTAATGTTACTTAATATACATAAGCACTTATTCTTTGACACTTACATATTATAGAGTTGGCTTTGTGTATAACTGTATAGCATACATTGATACTCATTTGAGAATACAGTTAATATTATGATATGTTAAACAAGTGTAAATGCTTACTATGATATACATCTATACTTATAAATAGAATAGATTTTTTCATGCCCAGTGTTTTGTTATCATCAAAAAGGAGGAGATTGTTGAACCCTGAAGTGATTTTGATGATAACAAAATATTGGAGCATATATTTGGTTATCTAACAACTCTTCAAATGGTTGACAAGTTTTTGTAGGATGACTACTTTGACACATTTTTAAACCCTACAACCTTTATTTCTTTGTGTTGAGTTGTAAGTAATTAGAATCTTGTAAAGAAGAACCCAACAAAAATTTTCTTATTTAAATCAAAGATAAAGGATTGCTTCTACTAGTTTTTAAGCTTCAATTTCTCTTGATTTTGGTGTAAGAAGATCTTAAGGAAGTCTTCAAAGCTTGGCTTATGAGTTCTGGAGAATAGAAATTGGTTTGAGTGAAGAACCAATCTCAAAACTACTGGATGGAGGAACCAGCCAACTCTGGCACTGGCATAAGAAAGAAGATTTCTGGCACGCAGACCCAGCCGATTGGCACCTAGTCCCAGCCGACTCGTCCAAAACTTGGTTGAGAATGTTCTGAGAACCTCAAGGATCCGAGCCGACTAGATTTCAACCTAGCCAACTCATCCAGAGTAATCTATTCTCTCACCTCTGGAACCAGTCAACTGGATTTCAGCCTAGCCGACTCGTCCAGAGTGAGCTATTTTCTCGACTGTGGAACCTAGCCGACTAATTTTCAACCCAGCCAACCCGAACCTGATCCGAGCAGACTCGAAGAATGTCCGAGCCGACTGGAATGATGAGGTCACTTCCAACGGCTAGTTCCAGACTTCTGATTTTGAATTCCAAAAGTGCTCCAATAGTAACCTGTCACTTCCCAACGGTCTACAATGTTCAAAATCAAGGGAAGGCAGTTGAAGTCTCTATAAATGAGGTATGAGAACATCCTTAGAGGAGGCTAATGAGTTGTTGAACATTTATTTAATATTTATTGAAGTAAGAAGAGAGAGCACTTGAACTTTGAAGTCAGTCTTCAAGCCTTCACCAACTCTTATCAGAAGCTTGAAGCATCTTTTGAGGAAAACAAGGAAGCCATTGAAGAGCATTCAATTGAGCTTCACTCGAGCAGCATCGGCAACCACCAGACAACTTAGTTTGTCATTTCTGTTGCTTTATTTATTCTACTCTTAGAATACTTGGGTTATTGGTGAGCTCGGTTGTAAAAACCAAATAGGTTTCTTTGGTGAGCCTACTAAAAACCAAAGTGTAGAGGTTTTAGGTGAGCTTGTGAAAACCTAGTGTGGGTTTCTTTGGTGAGCCCGGTTTAAAAATCAAAGTGTAGAGGTTGGAATTGTGAACCTGTAAAACAATCCGACTGTATTCCGGTTTGGAGGATATAGTGAAAATCCCGAGTGGTGAACATGGATAGTGGACGTAGGAGCTGGGTTGCTCCGATCCACTTTAAACTTGTTTTGTTTATGTTGTGCTTTACTTACTTTTCAGCTTCTGCACTTATTCTCTGATTAACTCAACACTCAAACACTAAAAGGAATTACTTGAACACATACTTGCAAGAAATTTTATAATTCCCAGTTCACCCCCCTCTTGGAAAAAGCCACCTGGGCAACAGTTTCAATGTACAATAAGATGCTCCAATTCATCATCATAGCCTCTAGCCAAAATTAGGAAGTATAGAATTTTGCTATACCTAATAAATATAGAACATCTTACTTAAGTTACACAAAATGAATCTAAACTAATATACAAGGTATATACAAGGTATATACAAAATATAGTATATAAAGTATATATCTTGTCTAATTTGCAAGATATATACATTGACACTAAATTTTATATATTAGGTATAGATCTTGTATATATTTTGTATATAGGTAAATACAAAGTGATATATATATTAACATCCTCCCTTAAACTCAAGATGGTGTAGGGGATGCCATTTTGAGTTTGTGAACCAATTTGAGAAAATGCCGGAAAGGATGACTTTTGGTGAAGATATCAATAGGTTGTTCTCAGGGGCAAACCGCTTGGGGGGGGGGGGGGGCGGGTTGTGGGGGGGCCTTGGCTCCCACTAATTTTTTGTTAATTTTTTTATAAATTAAGATTTTATGTAAAACTTTAAAATATATGTATTTATGTATTTGGTCCCTTCTAAAATTTAGAATATTAAATATTTTTTGAAAAAATATGTATTTAGCCCCCCTAAATTAATATTTTTTTTGATTTTTATATTTTCATGGTCTCTCAAAGAAATGTTGGTGTGGTCTACCCCTAGTTGCTCTTGATAAGTAATATATAGAAGACAAACCATTCCATCGAGAAATGTTGATGAATGAAGTGACAATTAATTTTAATAGATTTGATCCATTCATAGAATACATTATTATGAGCAACTACTTGGTACTCTGATTATCATAATGAGGTGTAGTAGTCCCAGAATGAGAAACTCCCATATCACTCAACAACAATCTATGCCATAGAAGTTTAGCCATAGTGTTCGCTAAGGCTCAATATCTAGCTTAAGTGCTTGAGTGGGCGACTACAATTTGTTCCTTGTTATGCCACAATATAAGAGTCTCCAAAATAAAAATAATACCTAGTGATAGATCGATAACCTGTCATATCACTAGTCCAATTAGCATCGCTAAAGATCTATAATTATACCGCTAAGGCAGTAGCCCGGTTGGTAGAGGCTTAAACTCGCCTCCCACCGGTTATGGGTTCGAGACATGATCCTGCAGGTGACTCGATTAAATCCAAGAATTTTCTCGGGCACGTGATCGAGATGGTGAGAGAGCGTACTACTCCGACATCTTAGCAGTGTCAGGCTGACGTACTCACCAGTGATGGAGAGGGCGAGTAAAAAATGCGGCCTGTATCGAACATGGTCTAGTGGTGTTGGGGCCTGTGGGGGTAGCTATGCCAGGAATTTATTCCCCCCCTCTCCTTTTCCTTACCCAAAAAAAAAAAAGACCCACAATTGTAGTGTGGGATTCGCAAAAAAATGTAATCCATGAAAGATAATGCCTTTAATATATTGTAGTATATGTAAGACTACTATATAATATGTGGATCGAGGGGTTACCATAAACTGACTAACTATATGGATTGCATAAGTGATGTTAGGCCATGTAACAATAAGATAAACTAGTCCTACAAGCTGGCAGTAGAGAGTGGGGTCATCCAAAAGTGCACCATCGGCTCGAGTAAGCTTTACATTGTATGCCAAGGATGTAGAGGCTACTTTGTTGTCTGTAAGTTATGCACGGGCTAGCAAATTAGATGCATACTTAGTCTAAGATAAATAGAATCCATCTTCCCTGGTGGTGACCTCAAGTGCTAGGAAATAGTCAAGGAAGCTTAAATCCTTCATCTCAAACTGCTAATGTAAGACTTAAGCTCATGAATTTCTACAACATCATCTCCAGTAATGATCTTCTCATCCATGTACAAGTGAAGAAGAATTATACCCTCACTGGTAGATCGAACATATAATGCAGAATCATAATAGCTAGGGATAAAGCCAAAGTTAGTGATGATGGAGCTGAATTTAGTAAACCAAGTTTGAGATGCCTATTTAAGTCCATACAATATAAATCAAAGTCTCAAGACTTTTTTTGAGGGAATAAGAAAGCTAGGGGGCTACATATAGACCTTCTCATAAATGTCTCCCTTCGAAAAAAATATTTTTTACATCTATCTGATAGAGTTTCCATTGTTGAATAGTGCGACTATTGGTAATGTCCAAACAGATGTTAGATAAGCTACTGGTCTCCTCGTAGTCTATTTCATACTCTTGAGTGAAGTCCATTGCCACAAGATGAGCCTCATATCATTTAACTGAACCACCTGAGTGAGGCTTGATTTTACATATTGTCAATCACTAGTTTTCTAGGAGGCAAGTCAACCATATCCCTTGTATGATTTTTTTCTAAAGCTTGTAGTTTATCATACATGGCTTGTTGTCACTTGGGATGAGAGGAAGTTTCTTTGAAGGATGTGGGTTTATGTAATGTGAAAAAAGCATGATAACAATTAAAGTCATGTAAGTGTTTTGGAGGTTCTCTTACTTGATTGGATTGATGAGACTCAATTTGTATGATACTAGGATCATCTTAGAGAGCAGCATCATCGAGAGAGCTAAGGTTATCAGAAAAGCTAGAACTTTTTGCATTTGCAAGAGATATTGGAAAGAGATTTGGTGAAGTATTTTTGAACAATGGAGTGGACTCGGATGGACTAAGATCGACTCCTTGTAGGCTAAAAAATATTTTATACTCCTAGAAGATCACATGTTGAGAAACCTGGAGTCTTTGAGTAATATGATTATAATACCTATAACCCTTTTGTTCTATGCCATAGTCCAGAAAACAGCACAAACGAGACCTTGGTTGGAGTGTATTATGTTCACGAGGAGACTAGCACAACCAAAGATTCAGAGAATATAATAGTTTGCAACTCATGTCATATAATAGCTTATATGGTATGTGGTTATCTAAAACTGATGAAGGAAGATGATAGTGTACACTATTGTGAGAGCTGCTTCATCCCAGAAAGATTCAAGAAGAAAAATGATATTTAGCAACAAAATTTTTGCAATGACAAAAAATTCATCCCAAAAAATTGACATTTCCTGGTGACAGAAACTTTGTTGCAAAATGATTCCTTTGTGCAGCAATATGATAATTTTGTTGCAAAATCTCATTACAAAATTCTTTGCATTATTTCTCTATTTTGGTGCCAACTTTTCTCGGCAAAAAAAATCATCATAAAAAAATTTTAACTTTTTGCAGCGAAATTTTGGTCACCGCCAAAAATGGTCCATAAGAAAAGAACTTTACTCGTGAATGGTTTCGCTGTAAAATGTATCATTTTTCATGGCAACATGATTTTCATCATAAAATGTTAATTTTTTATTGACGACTTTTGTTTCACCACAAAATATTATATTTTTATCGGCAAATTTATTGCCACCCCAAAATATCATCTTTTGCTGACAACATTATTTTTGCCACAAAAAAAATACCCTTTTTTCAATGCAAAGCATTACACTTTTATCGGCAAAGTTATTTAACTTTGGCGCAAAATGTTACCCTTTCTCATGACATTACTTTTATCATAAAAAAATATATCTTTTTTTTTATGACATAATTTTTATCATAAAATATTAATTTTTTATCAGTGATTTTTTTTTGATAAAAAAAAAAATAAAAGGAGGGGGAAGAATCTCCCAGTATAGCTCCTCACTCTAGTCTCTATCAATTAGATCTTTATTCGATTCGGACCATAATTTTTTCGTGTGCCCTCTTCATCAACTGGGTGAGTACGTCAGTCTAATCCCACTACGACATCGGAATTTCAGCCACTCAGTGGCACAGTCATGTATCTCAGAATTAATCTAAAATTTTTTTTTCGCGTGCCCTCTCAATTAACTGGATGAGTACGTCAGTCTAATCCCACTACGGTGTCGGAATTTCAGTCACTCAGTGGCACAGTCATGTATCTCAGAATTAATCTAAAATTTAATCGAGTCATTCACGAAATCATTTCTCGAACTCATGATCAATAGATTATTCATAAAAAAAAACTAAGCCGTATCTTAATCAACCGATACCGTAGTCGTATCAGTGATTTTGTTTAGCCACGAAATATTACACTTTTCTTAGCTAATTTGTTTTCACAGCAAAATATTATCTTTTGCCGGCAACATGATTTTTGCTGCAAAATGCTTCCTTTTCCTGATTACTTTATTTTTGTTGTAAAATATATATATATATTTTACCTTGTAAATTTTTTTTTTTTTTTTCCGGTGCCTTCTGTAATTTTTTTTTCCTTTACCTGTACGATCGCCTCCAAAGCTTCCTACCACCACCTCCAAGGGTCCCAAATCTCCTGCCGAAGCCTCTCCTCTAACACTATCTTCGTTTCTGATGCTCCATTGCCAACACCCTCTCCCGAGCTCTCATTTCCTTAGGTGAGTTCGAAAGTTCCTTGAGCTTATTGCAAGAGCCGCTGGCTCGGAGGTAATAAATTTTGATTTCTGCTATTTTTTTAATTGTTTATCTTATATTTTATATTTTGAGGGCTCAAATTCTTCGTCGTTCTACTCTCTATTTTTTGAAAATCAATCTAGGTTTCGTCTCGTTCTGATAAATGGAGGAACCATTCGATGTTCTCCTTCAATCTCTCTTTAATGGATTTAGCATTTATCCCATTTCAATCTGTGGTCTTTCTCTTAAACAAACGAATCAATTTCTTTGCGTGATCTTCTATCTCTCTCTGTATGTATATATATTTCTTTGTCCCTATTTGTTGATCACTATTCCGAGACATGCATCAATGTTATGATAACACCAGCATACAATTGAACGTATGCTTGAAGTATCCCATTTATACATTATATATATGATTTATTTGGATTATAATCAAGTTAGTGTTTGTATGACGATGAAAAATAAATATGTTGTGTTACTTTCAATACATTTGATAGTAAACTGTAACCAGCAAACATTCTACCTATTGATGTGGAACCTCCGTTGATCGGGCAGAGTTGCTGGATTGCCATTTCGTTCCCTTGAATACCTGCAAAATAGATCCCTGACCGGATTTTTTCCGGTGGGGATACTCCGATGCCTAAGTTAGAGATAAAGATTCCAGCAACAGAACAGAGAGTTTCTGAAAAAAAAGATAATGAAAGTATTCTCTTTTCAAGGCTTGCGTAGCGTACCTTGGGTGTCCCCTCTTACCAGTATTTATAGTTGTCGTGCCAGAGTATGGTTAAGCTTACCTATCTATGGTTAGGACGAGGTTAACTAACTTTACCCTGCATATAGCCATAGATGGTTGCCAACCGGTTCTAGCTTGTCTGGAGTCGTTGGAGCTGAAGTTAGTGGCCACGTGGCCACCTCGATATGGTTACGACTGGAGGTAGTGGCCACGCAGTTGATCATAACAACCATACCCATGTTCAAAGATTTTGAATCAACCGAAAATTCGCTTCCGAACTTCTTCTTCGGGAAGGGCTGGCGTTGAATCAGCGAACTGTCTTCGGGTTTATCTCCCGCAAAATAAGCCAAAGACACCTCTATCATTTGCATCGGTGTTCTTTCCTTCAGAGCGGGTGCAGGTTGTAAAATGAAACCGATGTTGTCTTCAGATCAGTATTCTTCGGACCGGCCCTCTTTGGCTGATGTACAGAGGACTGGTCGAGGGCTGGTGGTAGTAGTCTTCAGAACTAATGCCTTTGGCTAGGCTGAAGACTGGCCCTATGTGATTCCTTCCAAGTGCTCTGGTTTAGATACCCGGTTCAGAAGAAGTTTGGTGAGCGGTTGAGCCGATAATTAGTCCGTGTTGTATTGACATATCATAACACTATCATATATTTAAGGTCGAGGTTACTAGTTCTTTAAGATTTGTCTTTTGCAATGACTGAATTTTCCTAGATCATATTCACTATTACTTCCTTGAGGCAACTCAAAAATTATGCAAATAGTAAAAAGGCAAAAATTCGGTGCTATACAGGTCTCCATAGCTTATAATGCCTTTGAAACCTCCTATTTCTTGCTTTTGATCATTTGCCTGTAAGAACTTTCTCCAAGTAATGGTAAGCTGGATCACGTAGCACTTATCAAAATAAAATTTATGTTCTTTAAAGAAAAAAAATATTGGTAATTTCAAGTATCTTTAATAGCAAGCAAAAGTTTTTTATTTAGGTTCACTTTCTTTCTTTTGGCATCAATGGGTAAAAAAGTATTTGAAATACCTTCTTAGTAGTAATATTTGAGATTTGGTTTTGGTCATTGACTTAATAGTATGGATGTGGTTGCTATTTGTTCTCTTAGTTTTTGATTGAGTTCAAATATTAATAGAAATGTTGTCAAACTTTAATCACAGCTTTTAATTTTAAACTAATTTATATTTTGTATGTTAATATTACATATTAGAAGATATTGGCTATTGTTATATCCAATCGGCTTTTCTCCAAACCAGATCGGAGCAGACGGCCCTCCGACCGGGTCGGACCAAAGGTCCGGCTGACCCACCGAAGATCCGACCAACTCACCATAGGTCCGACCGACCCATGAGGTCCGACCGACACATGAGATCCAACCGACCCATGAGGTCTGACCGACCCATTTCAACTGAGCCATGTCGGCCCGAGGCAGGTCGATCCAAGGATGGCCTGGAGGCTCCTTCCAGCTGGTGCCAGGATTTCGTTACGACAAAATGCTGACATCTTGGCACCATTACTCTATAGATCCCACGATCTCGGTGCCGTTACTCTGCATGTCCCACGATATGTTGCCACTTGGACACTACCGAGATTCCTCTAAGGGCAGTTTGACCATTCCCAGCCTGGCCCCTAACAGATTCTGGTGAAGCTCCGCGCCTATATAAGGTAAAAAGGGGACTCCGAGCAGTAAGAGAACTCTTTCCTTCCCACGAGATATCTCCATTAATTCCTCCATTCTGTTGCTCTAAGCTTCCCGCTAACTTAACCATCGAAGGGTCCCCCGCCGGAGCACCTCCAGCCCATGGGACATTTTTGCAGGAACCGGGGAGATGCGTGCTCCAGCCAGGTCGAGAAAACCCGGTCCGGGAGATTTAGCGACAACAGATTGACGCTAGAGGAAGGGCCAACCTCCGTTCCTGTTTCCCTTCTCCGAAAGGAGGAATCCACCACTAAGTAAGACGATGGCGAAGGGAAGAGCTCAGAACACCTCTAACAGGAGAGGCTGCTCCCAAGCTTGGTCGGGAGCACCTCTCAGGGAGAACGACACCGCCCAGCCAACCATCACCCTGGGACAACAGCAATTCCAGACTCTCCTGAACCGCATCAACACCCTTGCCGCCGCGGTTCAGAACCTTCAAGATGCGGCCAATGATAGATAGTAGCCACCCACAGTGTCCAGAACCGGTCATCCATCTGCTGCCGAAGGGAGCCGACAGCAAGGAGTCCCTCGACACCGCTCCCACGCGACCCCGGAGCCCTGAAGGTCACAGAGGACTCGTACCGACGAGAAAAGAGTGAGGTCCGCCTCACCCTGTTCCACGAATTCGATCTCCGACAATGACCAGTGACACAACGAAGACCCAAGGGACTATATCAGCAAGCTCCAGTACATGGAAGAGCAAATTGCCAAACTCGTCGATTGGTGAAAAGGAGAAGAAGCGCTGGCGTACGACTCCCGCCCACCATTCTCCACCAGGATTATGGGGGAAACTATCTCCCGTCACTTTAAGATCCTCCAGATAGATGTTTACGATGACACCACCGACCCTCTGGACTATTTGGGCACTTACAAGGCCCACACGATGGTGTAGGGCACCTCCGACGCCCTTCACTGCATCGCCTTCCCTGCAACACTTAAGAAAGTGGCTCGGATGTAGTTCTCCACCATCCGATCAGGTACGATTCACTCCTTCTCCCAGCTAGAAAAGCTCTTCTTGTCCCATTTCAGGACTTGCAGTCGGACACTGAGGAACACGGACTGCCTCTTCCTCGTACAGCAGAAGGAAGGAGAAACCCTCCAGGATTACATGGTCCTATTTAATTTGGAAGTCATGGAGGTCCCGGACCTCAATGAGCACGTAGCCATGTCGGCCTTCAAGAAGGGGCTGCGATCGTCCATGCTCACCTTCTCACTGAACAAAAACTTCCCGACAAGCTACTCCAAACTATTAGCCCGGGCATAACAATATGCCCTGGCAGAAGAACAAGCGGCAAGCCGATGCCAAGCTGAAGGAAAGTCGGCTCCCAAGAGGAGGGACGATAGGGCTCCCGAAGTCCGACCTCCCAGCGATGGCACCAACTCGGCCCAACGCCGCAGTCCTAAACCGAAGGATTTCCCTAAAAGGTTCGAGACTTACACACCTCTCTCCCTCTCAAGGGAGAAAATCCTCATGGAGATCGAGAAGGAGACCTTCCTATAGAGGCCTCGTCCGATGAGGAGCCCCTCTACGTCAAGGAACAAATACAAATACTGTCGGTTCCACCGCGACCATGGGCACAGCACAGAAGATTGCCTCCAGTTGAAGGACGTGATCGAAAATTTGATCAGACAGGGGTACCTACATAAGTACATCCGACCCTTGAGGAACTGGGCCGAAACTTTCACTGCCAGGAACCCTCCGAAGGAAACAGAGCTACCCAACCAACGCTCTTTCGATGGAAATATTGACATGCTCTACCACCGGTCCGACTGGAGAGATGAAGGAGGTTGGGACATCTCAAAGAGGCCTCGAGGTTCTAATGTAATTAGTTTCTCTGACGAAGACCTCCCATAGTCTCAGGCCCCTGGGGATGATCCTGTTGTTGTGTCTGCAGTAATTGCCAATTATGATGTAAGAAGGATCCTCATTGATAATGGAAGCTCCACTGAAGTTTTGTTGTACGATGCCTTTGTCTGAATGAACCTGCCTAGAACTAGGCTGTAAGAATCCCCAAAACCGCTGACCGGGTTCAGGGGAACTCTGTCGACATAGAAGAAAAAATCACTCTACCCGTATCCATCGGATCGAAACCTTATCAAAAGATCCTCCCTATCAATTTTGTGGTCGTCCACACGACATCAGCTTACAACGCCATATTGGGGCGACCGGCCTTTAACAAATTCCAAGCCATTATGTCTACCTACCACTTGCTGGTGAAATTTTTGACTCGAAATGGGGTCGAAGTGATGAGAGGGGATCGTAGGATGGCCAGGCAGTGCTTGACCATTCAGGACAGACAATCGAGAGGCCATTCCACCTTAAAACAGCTTGATCCCAGGTCTGAAGCCAGTCGGAGAACCGGTCGAGAAGATCCTATTCGTACCTCTTAGGGAGGACAATCTTACCAGGAACCTGTAAATCGGAAGCACGCTCGATGAGGAGGCTAAATCAGAGCTGGTCAGCTTCCTGCACAACAATGCCGATGTTTTTACCTGGTCGGCATCGAACATGCCAAGCATCCCGTCGGAAGTCATAACCCATCAGCTTAAGGTGGACCCCACCTACAAGTCCGTTCGATAGAAGAAGAGGAACTTCGCCCTGGAGAGATAGAGGGTGGTCAATGAGGAGGTCAAGAAGCTCCTTGAAGCTAGCTTCATCAGAGAAGCCCACTACCCCGACTGGCTAGCAAATGTCGTGATGGTGAGGAAGGCCAGCAGGAAGTGGAGGATATGTGTAGACTACACTGACCTCAATAAGGCCTGCCCGAAGGATAGCTTTTCCTTGTCAAAGATTGACCAACTGGTGGACGCCACTGCCGATCATCAACTTTTGAGCTTCATGGATGCCTTTTCTGGGTACAACCAGATCAGCATGGCCCAGAAAACGAGGAGAAGACAGCCTTTGTAACTGATAAGAAGCTTCACTACTACAAGATGATGCCCTTCGGCCTAAAGAATGTCGGAGCTACCTTCCAGAGGCTGATCAACAGGTTCTTCGAGGGACAACTTGGAAGAAACATGGAGGCATATGTTAACAATATAATAGTCAAGAGCCTCCGGAGAGCTGACCATATCAAGGATCTGAAAGAATCCTTCGATGCCCTGAGGCGCCACAGGATGAAGTTGAACCTCACCAAGTGTACCTTTGAGGTGACCTAGGGAAAATTCCTCGGCTTTCTGGTCACACAGCGAGGGATTAAGGTCAACCCTGATAAAATCAGGGCCGTCATCGATATGGGGCATCCAACCAGCAAGAAACAAGTGTAAGAACTCACAGGTCGGATAGCCTCTCTTAGCCGCTTTATTTCCAGATCGGTCAAAAAATGTCTCCCTTTCTTTAAAACTTTGCGGCAATCGGACTGCTTCCAATGGATCGACGAATGTCGATCGGCCTTCGAAGCACTGAAGGCTTATCTGAAAATGTCTCCCTCACTCGCTAAGCCTGTGGAGGGAGAGCCCCTGTATCTATATCTGTCGGCATCGGATGAAGCAGTGAGCTCTTTCCTCGTCCTGATAGGGGAAGATAACCAGTAAAGGCCGGTCTACTACATCAGCAAGGTACTCCACAACATCGAAACCAAGTATCCCAAGATGCAGAAGCTTGTCTACTTTCTGGTTATAGTAGCTAAGCGACTGCGGCCCTACTTTCAAGCGCATCCGATCATCGTCCTGACTGGTCAACATCTCAAGGCGATCCTCAGAAGTCCCAATACCTCAAGGCGACTTGCCAAATGGGCTGTCAAGCTTGGTGAATTCAACTTCTCCTTTCGACCTCGGTCGGCCATGAAGGCTTAGGTGATTGCCGACTTCATAGCAGAGTATACTTGGAGGCAGGAGACACCTCCTCAAACAGTTGATGTACCTAAGGATGATATTACTAGAAGGTCGGACCCCACCTGGACACTCAATATGGATGGAGCGTCTAACCTAGCTGGTTGCGAAGTAGGCTTGATCCTGACCGACCTCGATGAGCAGAGCCTGGAGTATGCCCTACATTTTGCATTTCAAGTATCAAATAACCAAGCGGAGTATGAAGCCCTCCTCGCAAGACTAAAGATAGTCGATGAACTGGGCATCGATCGGATCAGAGCATACTCTAATTCCCAACTGGTGGTAAACCAGGTAAGGGACGAATTCGAGATGAGAGATCCAACCCTGGCCAGATACTTGAGTCAGGTATAGAGCCTCGTGACTCAGCTCAAATCTTTCGAGATACTCCATATACCTCGGGCGCAAAACTCCCGGGCGGATGCCTTGTCACGACTAGCTACTGTCGTCGATAACCCCTCCGACCGAACCTTCGTGGAGCATCTACAAAGCCCAAGCATTTGCTGAAGAGGCATCATGAATCCATCAAGTGGAGCGAGAAACCTCTTGGATGGACCCCATCCTTGCACTCCTCAATGAAGGAACCCTGTCGGAAGATAAAGCTAAAGCCAAACGTGTGCACTTGATGGCCTCAAAGTACGTCATCCTCGATGGAACCCTCTACAAGCGATCATTTACACAGCCACTACTCAAGTGTCAGGGCCATCAGATGCCGATTACGTACTCAGAGAAGTGCATGAAGGTATATGTGATGACCACTTGGAAGGTAGATCTTTGGCCTACAAGAAGGATGCTGTAGATTTTGTTAGGAGGTGCGACACATGCCAACGGTACTCCAGTGTTCAAAGGTGATCAGCTAGTTAACTAATTCTGCTGATGGCCCCTGGCCATTCGCACAGTGGGGGATGGACATTCTCAGACCATTTTTCCTGTATCTAGACAACGGAAGTTTCTAATTGTTGCCATCGACTACTTCACCAAGTGGGTGGAAGCTAAACCATTGGCACAGATCACCGAGGCCAAGGTGGAGACCTTTGTCCAAAACTATATCATCTATCAGTTAGGCATACTGCATGCAATCATCACTGATAACGGGCAGCAATTCGACAACCTAAAGTTCCGGGATTTCTGCCAGCAGTACCATATCTCCCACCGGTTGACTTCAGTCAGACATCCCCAATCCAACGAGAAGGCCGAAGTGACCAACCGGACGATCTTACATGGGCTGAAGACTCGACTGAATGATGCCAAGGGACTCTGGGCGGAAGAACTTCATTCGGTGCTCTGGACCTATCGGACTACCTCCCGGACGGTGACTGGAGAAACTCCATTCAACCTCACCTACGGGAGTGAGGTGATCATACCGGTGGAAGTATCCTTGTAGTCCCTCCGGATCGATCATTTTGTCGAACCAGCTAATTTTGAATAAAGAAGGGCCGACCTTGACTTACTCGAGGAGACCCGATTTCAAGCGGACCTAAGGATGGCGACCTATTGCCAAAGGATGGCCAGATATTACAATTCTTGAGTCAAGGCTCGAAGCTTCCAAGTCAGAGATTTAGTTCTGTGGAGATCAAAGATATCCAGGCTGACTGAACAAGAAAAGCTCTCCCCTAACTAAGAAGGCCCCTATCGGATGGTCGAAGTGATTCAGGCTGGAACTTACCGACTCGAGCATCTAGATGGACGGCAGGTGGTGCATCCTTGGAATGTAGATAACCTTCGCAAGTATTATCAATAAAGACAGCAATTTATGCTACATGCAAGTCCAATTCCGATCGGCAAGGCTCTAGTGTAGCCCGCTCAAGTCTGATTCCGATCGGCAAAGGCTCTAGTGTAGCCCACTCAAGTCCGATTCTGATTAGCAGAGGCTCTTGTGTAGCCCACTCAAGTCCGATTCTGATCGTGATCGGCAGAGGCTCTAGTGTAGCCCACTCAAGTCCGATTCTAATCGACAAAGGCTCTAGTGTAGCCCACTCAAGTTCGATTTCGATTGGCAAAGGTGCGCTAGTGTAGCCCACTCAAGTCCGATTCTGATCGGCAAAGGTGCTAGTGTAGCCCACTCAAGTCTGATTCCGATCGGCAAAGGCTCCAGTGTAGCCCACTCAAAATTCGATCCCGATCGGTGAGGCTCTAGCATAGCCCCTTCAAAATCCGACCTCAATCGGAAAGTACTTTATGGGATCCTTAAATCCTTGAGCAATTTTTCTATAAATGACTAGTTCAAAGGTTTCCTAGGAATATTTCTAAGAGATATGAGTTTGAACTAAACCAACCTCTCGACACATAGAAATATTTTTAAAAGAGATGAGTTCAGACTAAACCAACCTCTCGACACTTAGAAATATTTCTAAAAGAGATGAGTTCAGGCTAAACCAGCCTCTCGGCACTTACAAGCAGTTCTAAAAGAGATAAGATCGGACTAAGCTGATTGTTCCACATTCAGAAAAATAGGCATCAAATGCACATATCCGAAAAGAAAGTCATTTTATTCATCAAAAAGTTTTTATACAAGAGTGGGCAGACTTTTACAATCAGCCTTAAGTCTTGCCCTATGGGTATAAGGGGGAATAGTTGGAGGGGCTTCGGCTTCAGCCTCTTGTGCTGCATTCAAAGTGCCGATCGATGCCTCCATCGGGCTCATACCAGTAGCAGCTTGGGCATCGGTCCTGATGTCGGTCGGCCCTCCCTCTTCTTTCGCTAACAGACTCAGCTGTATGGCCAATAAATTGAGCTCCGGAAAGGCTTCGACTACCTTTTGCAGGTAGTCGTCGAAGCCGTACTCGTAACTCGTCGCTCCAACTTCTTCCATCTCATCATTGAAGCTGGCGAAAGCCTTATATTCCGCCACAGCATCGCGGACCCATTCCTCGTTCAACTCCTTCTCCTCTCTCAGCTGAACTATGTACTTTGCCGAAACTGCTTGGTGGGCCCGCGCTCCTCTCAAAGTCTGTAAACCGCTCCTCCTCCTCACTCAGCCAACAGATCAGGGAGGTAATCTTCACCTTCTTTGATGTGGGCATCAAGGTTTGACTTAAGCCCTTCAAACTTTGGGGGATCTCTAATTAGGGTTCTGTGTTTATCGAGTCCTGTAATAAGGATGTCAACCTCTAGTTTATTTGCTTAAATGGAGTCTGTACCTCGACCCATCAAGCCGAGCTAAGTCTTGTAATAAGTTGGGCCGAGTCTAAGCCCATGAAGTCTTTAGTGGTTCAAAAGTTAAGTCTCTTTTAAGCCTAACAAAGGCAAGGAGACATGTCAGCTCAGGGCCCACCTTATCTGTTTATGTGGCGCACTGAGGTGATGACATGTGGTTTGTTTTGGGCGCCCAAGAAAGGGGACCACTCACATGATCCATGCCCCCTTCCCCTCCCCTCTTCAAGCTCTCTTCCAATCTAGGATGGGTGGTCATGGAAAGAAGTTTCAAATCCCTTGATGCATGCCTCCACTCAAGACTCCTTTCATAAAGAAGTCAAGCAAGAAAGGCATCCTCCATTCTCCAAGTGGAAAGAAGTTTCAAATCCCTTGATGCATGCCTCCACTCAAGCCTTCTTCCATAAAGAAGTTAAGAAAGAAAGGCATGATCCCTTGATGCATGCCTCCACTCAAGCCTCCTTCCATAATGAAGTTAAGCAAGAAAGGCATGGTGAAGACATCAAGCCTCCATTCACGCCTTCTACCAAAACCAAGCAACCCAAAGAGGGAAGTCAAGGTGCAATGCCAAGATTCATGCCAATCCAAGCTAGTCGGCCAAAGAAGTTCTCCTCCAAATTTTGGGCGCCAAGTGTAATGGGGTAGTCTAAATTTCAAAGTGCTCTTGAGTGCCTATTTAAAGGACCCAAACCCCTCTTGTAATTATTATTGATGATTAATGAAAGAAAGCTTGTGTGTTCCATCCTCTTCTTCAATCCTTGTCTTTTAGGCTAGGTTGAGTGAGAGCTTCCTTCATCCCCAGGGATGTCGAGTGGTGTGAGGCCACGTTCCTTCGCCTGAGAGCGTCGAGTGGTGTGAGGCCACGTTCCTTCGCCTGAGAGTGTCGAGTGGTGGGAGGCCACAATTCCTTCATCCTCCGGGACGTCACGGGGTGCGAGGCCCCAAGTTATCAACTTCGATTTCGGACTCCAGTTGGATACCGGGCTCGAAGCCCTATTTCTCTACCCTAACCCTATTTCAACTTCAACACTTCTCATCTCTTCGCTAACCGTTCTTTCTCTTGCTACCTACAGGTCTTCCTCGGTGCTACGGACATCGGAGATGGGTCGTCTTGCCATCACGGCCACATGATCGGGAACCGGCGCATCCACGGGTGTGATTGTTCGGACATCCAGGCCGCATCTGTCGAGCGGAGCGATCTCTGCACCAGGCGCTTCAGAATTTGAAAGGTTTGCATCCCCATCTCCTAGGTAGGTATTGGGTGTATCGAGCTAGTCCTAATCCCGGGGTTCCTTAATCTCGGGGTCCTGGTCTATCATTTCTTAGGGATTAATCTGCTAGCATAGACCTCTTTTCTTTTAGTTTTCCTAGGTTCTCTTTGCTTGCAATCGGGAACCAAAGATAAAACCCTAAAAAGAAAACAAGATATAACCACCTTTGCATCATCCGTGCTAGCATCATCACCTCCTCATCCCTTTTTTTCTACATCATTCTTCTTTCTCAATTTGGCCTCCAATTCGGCCAGCTAAATCTGCAAGTCTTCCACCTACTTCTTCAAAGACTCAGCTTCGGCCAAACTGGCTGATAGCTTCTCCTCCGCGGCCTTCTACGATGCCTCCGCCGTCGCTCTGTCCATCTCCGACCCCTCGGCCTTCTTGGTCGAGGCCTCTATCATATGAACCATATCGCCGAGGCCCTCGTCCATCAGCGATACATCATGGAGAAGATGCAACTGATAAGCCATGTTAGTCACACAAAATAAAAGGAGAAGAGAAAAAAAGATGAAGGGATAGTGACTTACCTTTAGCAGGTTGAGGTAGCCACCTCTGGCCACCTCGTTCAGCTTGCACCGACAGGACTCCTCCCAGTCGGCATCAGTGATAGCCCCTTTAAGCAGGTCCCTGGCCTGCTGGGGGTTCTGAAGAGCATGCTAGTGTTTGAAGGTGTCGTAGCTGACCCCATCGGCATCTGCTCCTCCAACTGCAGTTTTCCCCTTGTCCGCAGGGGAAACCACCTCTATCGGCTCAGCCAATGGTGAGGTTGAGGACGTCCCCACTTTAGTCAGCTCTGAGGGGATTTGCTCCGATCGAGCAGCCGACTCCTCGATCGTGGATGGAGGTCCCAACACCCTCGCTGCCAGCCACTCCGATAAGGGATAATTGTCCTCGTCGTACTTCGATGCCACTATGATCGCGGGCCATTCCTCAGCCTACTGCTTCTTCGGCTTGTCCGTAGTCAGCCCCACAGACTGGGTGGCCCTCTTCCTTGCCGCCCGCTCTACCACCCTTGCTCTGTCGGGCTTCATTTTCTCTCATGTTGAAAGGGCAAAATCGAAGTAAGTAAAAAAGAGAAAATAAAGCTTGTAGAATGGAAAAGGGGACCGATGGCAATGACCTCTACCCTACCTAAGTGTTGGTGGCGGCTGACTCTAGCCAAGTGGAGGCTATCCTCCCAAAGCAGCTCCGGCACCATTGTGACACCGACCGCCTCCATCTCATTGAAGTCAACTTGGTCGGCCATCAGCACCGTCCTCCCTTCATTAGCCGTCAGCCATGGTTCCCTCTATAACAGGTCAAAGCCCCAAGGCTGAAGGCTATGCATGTAGAAGAACTTGGACTTCCATCTGTGGATGGCCGACGGAAGCCCTCCAAGTATCTTCCGCCCGGGATGGGGGCTAAGAACCCACCACTCTTTGCTCCTAAAGTCTTTCTTCAGGACAAAGAAGGTGGTGAAGTGGGAGGTCCTAGGTTTAGCTGCGGCTCTCTGGCACAGAACCATGAAGCAGCTGATAGCCTGAATGCTATTCGGGATCAACTAAATGAGAGTAATCCTATAGAGGTTGAAGATCTCGATGAAAAAATCGTACAAGGGAAACCTAAGGCTAGCCTTTAGGTGATCCTCATATATCGGGAGGGCTCCGGGGCTCGGCAGCCCGGTTACCCTCCCTTCCCGGTCTGGGACAATGAGGTGAAGGGTGGAGGGGATGATGTATCTAGCCCTAAGGGCCTCTACCCGATCCTGCATCGACTTGGACTGGATCTGATTGGGACCTAGCTCTCTCTCCCTACGATTGAAGGCCATTACTATAAGGCTGGAAGAAAAGGAGGACTAACCTGAGAATTGGTTTCGTAATAGGGTGGAGATGATGGAATGTGGTGCTCTCTTTCCAAGTACGGTTGCAGCAAGAAACTCCACCCAAAGTCTCAGCGCCCGCCTTTTATAGCCCCTGGGCAAACCACTTCTCACCGTCCCTTGAGCGCCGCGACCCAAGCATCAAGCGATACAACTTCCCATGCAATGAAAGCCGATGCGACGGAAAGAAGCACGTTCGATTCGCGATCCACATGATCACCAGATCGACGGTGGAGGGTTCCTCCCAGTGCAGCGCCGACTGCCCAGATGTCACCACGTCACTCAAGTCATATTTGAAGCCCGATGGTCGAGCGGGTCAGGCTGGCCACTCATCATTGCACCCCCTTTACATTAACTGCCACTCCCTCCGCTTCCAATTCGGTGTCGACACCTGTCCCAAGCGAGAGTTTTCAGAGTGGGAAATGACCGGACATAGCACGTCCAATCAGATCCGTAGTCACCTCAAAGACAAGTGCATTCAATGCGAGAATGATGCTCTCGCCCTTCGAAGCAACAAGCCCTCCCGAAGGCCAAAAGCAAGGGGGTAACTGTTATACCCAATCGGGTTCCCTCCGAACCAGATCAGAGCCGATGGCCCTCCAAACCAGATCGGAGCCGACGGTCCTCTGATCGGGTCAGACCAAAGGTCCGACTGACCCACCAAAGATCTGACCGACTCACCAGCAGTTCGACCGACCCATGTCGGCCCGATTGACCAATTTCAACCAAGCCATGTCGGCCCGAGGAAGGTCGATCTAAGGATGGCCTGGAGGCTTCTTCTAGCTGGTGCCAGGATTTCGTTACGATAGAATCCTGATATCTCGGCACCATTACTCTACGAATCCCACGATCTCGACGCCATTACTCTGCAAGTCCCATGATTTGTTGCCACCTGGCCACTACCGAGATTCCTCTAGGGACAGTTTGGCCATTCCCAGCCTGGCCCCTAATAGATTCTGGTGAAGCTCCGCGCCTATATAAGGTAAAAGGGGGACTCCGAGCGGTAAGAGAACTCTTTCCTTCTCACGAGCTATCTCCATTAATTCCTCCATTCTGTTGCTCTAAGCTTTCCGCTAACTTAACCATCGGAGGGTCCCCCGCCAGAGCACCTCCGGTCTGTGGGACGTTTTTACAGGAACCGGGAAGATGCGCGCTCCAGCCAAGTCAAGAAAATCTGGTCCGGGAGACTCAGCAACAACAACCATCAAAGAAGATTTCAAGAATTGGGTCAAAGAATTATTTGCAGTTTTAGATTTTTGAATCTTATTAAACATGCAAAACTTTTTGGTTATGTATCATTAATGACCATATGGAGGACTTTATTTCTTAAAAACTATGTTGACAAATATGATACATGGAGAATTTGTAACATTGTAATGTGATTTTAAAGTTTGAGTGATGGTATACTAAATGTTATTTATTTGTTGTAATATTAGATTTATTAACAAAATAGGTAAATTTAAGATCAACCTTTGGTGGCAATATCATTTTGCTATAAAAAATATTTAGACTTTTCCCGATAACTTTATTTCATCGCTAATAATATTTAAAAGTATAAATACATTTTTTTCTGGCAACATATTTGGCTGCAAAAACTCTTTAGACTTCTCTTGGTGACAAAATTATAATGTTAATAATATTTAACAATGACAAAAATTTTTTGCTTATACTTTTCCTGGTAACAAAAATCATCGTTAAAAATTAAAACATTTTTTTCCAACAATAGCAAATTCATCACTAAAACTAACTATTTTCTGGTGAAATATTTCATTGCTAAAAGCGACATTTAGTTGTAAAAATCTCACCACCAATGATATTTAGCGGTAACAAAAATCATTATTAAAAATCTTTTTTTTTTAGTGACAACAAATTCAATGCTAAAAGTCCTAGCTCTCGATGAAAATTGTTGCCACTAAAAGTGACATTTAGTGACAAAAAACTTTGCCACCAAATGTGCATATGGCTTTTATTTTATAGTGAATAGGTGCCCTTTAGTGGTGATTTTTGTTGCCACAAAATATACGATATTTCTTGGCAAATTGGTTTTCATCACAAAAAAATATAGTCTTTTATGGTGAACCTTTTTTTCACCTTTATTTTTTTGATAAAATGGTATATTCATTACACAGAACGAAGATGAATACAACCTAAAAAGTCAGCAAGTATAATATCTCTAAGCTGTACAGGGGCAGAGTGCCAATCAAACAAAATAACAAATCCCGTATGCTGAGCAACATAGGAGGTTACCCAGTCTGCAGCTAAGTTGGCCTTCCTATAAATATACCTAATAGTCAGAGAATGACATCCCTGCAACATAAGTCTAATATCCTTGACTATGGGATGAGCCGTGGGCATGGAGAAAGTATGTGTAAGCCAAGATACGACGGTGGCAGAGTCGCCCTCAATGATTAGACGATCAAGACGGAGAACCTGCCGAGCATACCTAATGCCAGCCCATGCAGCGTAAAGCTCGAGTGCCAGTATAAAGGAGTTTATAAGGGGGATACCCCTAGTGACTAGGAAACCCAGATGAGAGTCCCTAATAACGAATCCCGCTCCACCCATCCTGCGACGAAGACTCCCACCGAAGTTGATAGTGACAAAAGGCAGAGGAGGGGGTTCCCAGGTAATAAAAACCCTCCAGGCCACTCGACGAGCGATAGGGGAACCCTAGATCTCAGTCGGCATCACTGTGGACCTACAGTACTTAAAAGCAGCAGTCCTGGCTCTCTCCACCAGTATCCTAGGGGAAGACCTGAGGATGCAAAGATCTGGGTGTTTCTGGAAATCCAAATATGATAAGCCAGATAGGTAATAAAAGAGACCTGGATCGTAGGAGTTGTCCATAGCAGAACATAAAAGACATCAAGTATGTGATCGAGCCGAGCAGAAGGGTCATGGAAGCCCGTCAATGCCCAGATCGTCCTCGTGCGAGCACATAGGAAGATAGCATGAGTCTGCGACTCGGCCGGAGTCCCATAAAAAGGATAATCTGAAGTCATATGGATGCCCCTGGAAATGAGAAACTCGCGGGTAGGGAGGTGGTGCCATGCGAGTTTCCAGATGAAAAGAGAGACCCTAGGGTGGATCAGTAGAGTCCAGATCCAATGGTAGCTCCTGGAGAAATGATGGTCAAAGGCGAACCGTCCGATGAGGTCAGAGATGGGCATACGGGAAGACATCATATGTCACCAAACTCTGATGTTGGAGCACAGATGAACCAGAAGGGGGATGGACAGGACCCTGAAACCGAGGATCTGCCCAAATATAGACAGAACCACATCCGTATCCCAACTGGCAAGCCCCGGCCGTCGAAGATCAATAATGGTCATGGACGGGGCGTGAGTACCGAGATGAAGGTAGGCCACCGAATCAAAGGAATGTCCGATATCCAAGGATCATGCATAAATCTGATAGATCAGCCATCTCCCAAAACCCAAGATAGCTAAGGGATATTGATCGGGGCCCTAGCAAGCACCTCATGCTAAACAACCGATGACTTCCTAGTGGGTCGAGGGCAATCACCGGGATCCATAGGGATATCTCCGTATTTGGCCCTCATGAAGGAGGACCATATAGTGTCCAGACATAAGAAGAATGTGGCAGCATGTCTGGTCAAGAAAGCCTCTCTCCTATCAAGGAGTGAAGGAATACCCAAGCCACCAGTGTGAGTAGGACTGCAAACAATATCCCATCTCATAAGATGAATCCTCCTCCGAGTAGAAGAGGAGTCCCAAAGAAAAGAATGAATCATCTGCTCCACCTTGCTGATAACACCCTTGGGAATAAAAGCATTGGAGAGCATATAAGCAGGGAGAAAGGCAAGGATAGAGCGGATAAGAGTAAGCCTACCCATCGTAGAGAGTGATCTGGCCTGCCATCTCGCAATCCTATCAGTCATCGATGCCAGTAAAGGGGCACAGTCGTGCCTCGTGAGCCTGGTACCAGATATGGGTATTCCTAGATAATGGAGAGGGCCATATCGCTCCTGAATACCCAGCATATCAATAATCCTGCATTGGAGAGTAGAGGCAATGTTAGGGCTGAAATAAATTTTTGATTTCTGGAAATTTACCCTTTGGCCAGAAGCATAACGGTAGTGCTCAACCACTCTCCTGAATCCCCTGGCATTAGGCAGGGAAGCCCGGCCAAGTAAAAGACAGTCATCCGCAAAAAAGAGATGAGAGACCGGGAAGGCTCCCGGTCCTGAGATATATGGATGGATATGAGAATCCCGCACCGCTACCGAAAGAGATCTAAAAAGGAAGTCAGCACAAATGATAACTAAATAAGAGGATAGAGGACAACCTTGTCGGAGGCCATGGGAGGATTGAAAGAATTCCATAGGGGATCCATTAATTAGGATAGAGAAAGCTGGGGCATTTATGCAAGCCATAATTTTAGAAATCCAGGATGAGTAAAAACCAAAGTCTTCCAAAGATTTGATAAGAAAGGTCCAATCCACATAATCATAGGCCCTCTCCATATCAAGCTTGATAGCCATCAAACTGTGCCGCTGAGACGCTCGATGAAGATCATGCATAATTTCCTGAGCAATTAAAATATTGTTAGTAATGTTGCGGTCCATAATAAAAGCTCCTTGCTCAGGACTAATCAGCTTCGGGAGAATCAGTCACATCCTGTTCGTCAATAGTTTAGCACAGACTTTGTAAAGAGTATTGCAGAGATTGATGGACCAAAAATGTGAGGGCAAAGATGGATCCTGTCACTTCGAAATGAGGGCGATAAAGGTTTGCTTCTAGTTGTGAGGCATGGTGGCCGTATTAAAGAAAAGTTGAACAGCAGCAACCATGTCAGCCCTCAAAATCTCCCAGAAAGACTGAAAGAAGAAGGGTGGGAAACCATCTGGGCTAGGGGCTTTATCCTCCGCCAAGGACCATATAATAGATTTTACTTCGTTCTCAATTATTTGATTCAGAAATACATAATTCTGGAGAGTAGAAACTAAAATCTGGGGAGGAATAGACGAGATAAAAGGATAAGTAGGATTAGGAACAGTCCACCTGGTTGCGAAATACTGGAGGAATTTCCTCCAGATGTCAGCTTCATCCTCGATCCAGCCCGCTTGGTTGGAATAAATAGCCCGGATTGTATTGGTATGTCTCCTGATGACTGTAGCATGATGAAAATACCAGGTATTCCTATCCCCCTCTCGCAACCATTGTACCTTGAATTTTTGTCTCCAGAGGACTTCCTAGTTCTGAAGAAGGGTATGATGGTGAGCAAGAGAAGTCTGAAGGGCATGAAGGTCATCATCAGATAAGTGGCCTTAGGCATCTTCCTTGATCTGCAGATCATGAATAGAGGCTTCAACCGTCTTGATTTGGTTCATTAGATTGCCAACCTCCACCTTATTCCACCAGAGAAGGTGTCTCCTCAAAAGTTCCAATCTCCTAGATATCCTGTAAGCCGCATCCCCCGGATAGGCATTCTCCAGACCTCCCTGGCTATCTCTTTGGCCTTAGGATAGGACAGCCAAAACTTTTCAAATCTGAAAGGCCTCGGTCTGGAAGGGGGGCACTCATAGTAAGGAGAATGGGGGCATGATCAGAGGCAATCCTACTCAGGTGGCACATAGTGTGATCTGGAAAAAGAGAAAGCCATGAAGGCATAGCAAAGTATCTATCTAGCCTCTCCCATACTCTAACCTGACTAGAACGGTTATTACACCAAGTGTGACGAGGACCCAGGAAGCCTAAGTCAATCAGCCCGTTCTCCTGGATGAAGCTGGAAAATTTTCTTGTGCTGGCGTCTGGGATAAAGGGTTTACCACCACGCTTATCCTCCTGCCTCTCAATAGTATTGAAGTCCCTAGCTACAACAATAGGGATCCCCTGATCAATTAACACTGAGGCTTCTTCCCAGACCAATCTTCTCTCTTTGTAAGACATACTTGCATATACGCCACAGAGGAGCCAGGAGGGTTGGTCAGGTTCGGAGACCACAATAGCCACCAGCTGAGAAGATCTGTGAAAAACATCAACCCTGGCAGCTCTAGAGTCCCAACTGACAATAATGCCCCCAGCCTTCCCCAGGGAGGGCACAGAGTAAAATCCCCAGTCCCTGGGAAGGCGACACCTGAGACCTTCAAGACTAGAACTAGATATCCTAGTCTCCAGTAGAACACAGATATATGGGTGAAGTAACTATAGGTACCTATGATAGGTAGATAAAAAGAAGGGTTTTTTCGCCCCCCTTACATTCCATACAAAAGTTTTCATAGGTACATAGTTCAGAGTTGAGGGTCGGACAGGGCCTGAGACCTTCAAGACTAGAACTAGATATCCTAGTCTCCAGCATAACACAGATCTGTGGGTGAAATAACTATAGTTACCTATGATAGGTAGATAAAAAGGAGGGTTTTTTCGCCCCCCTTACATTCCATACAAAAGTTTTCATAGGTACATAGTTCAGAGTTGAGGCTCGGACCCCTGTCTGACCTCATTTTCTTTAAGTACAGTGGATTGTTTTACAGGAATATTGACTAAATCCTTCCCTCCACTGCTTTCTCCAGTCAACCCCAGGGCTTGTTTGACCCTGTCACAAACACTCATATGCCCCCCTGCTCAGAGATTACGTCAGATGAAGGCTTTAAAGGTTTGGCAGCATGGCCTCCAGCTTCCGAAGATTCTCTTGCAGCCTTTCCCCCTGATAGTAGCCTTTCCCCCTGAATCAGAACTGGGACAACATTATCACCTCGGATCCCCATGTTCTGTTGTTTTGGATTGCCTGATGGACCTTGCAAACAGGCTGCCGGCTTCCTTGCAAGAGCCTTCAAACGAGGGAGCTTCCCAGCTCCCCCCAGAATATGCACTCCCTACACATCTATGTTCAGAAGGACCCCTTCTTTGACCTCCTTAGCCCCGTGTGCCCCTGCCTCCAGCTTCTCCCTTCCCTCACCCCCTGTTCCCCTACACACCCTCGAGGACCCATCTCCCTCAATGAACCCTTTCTCCCCCACAGACCCCCCTCCCACCCCCCGGACTGATTGGGATATCGATGTAGACGCCTCCAATCCCTTCCCCTCCTCTCTTCCTGAGAGGGAGATAGCCCCAGAGAGGTCCCCCTCCGAGAGAATTCCCGCACCCACCCTAGTGCTCTCCCCTGAATGGCCTCCCACCTCCTTGTTCATCCCAGCCTTACCGTCAACCCTGCGCCACTCTTTTTTCTTCTCCCTCTTCCTACTCTCAGGTAACCCCGTAGAAGGAGAAAGAACAGCTCCACTTATAGCTCCCTGAGTTGCACCCTCATTAACATTCACAGAGGGATTGGGGCTAACCTGATCAGATGGTGCAGTGGTGGACTTCAGAGAGGACGGAGAAGACGATCTGGAGTGGCTTCTGCTCTGCTTGAGGGACACCGTCCCATAATCGAACATGTGATAGTCCCGGAGGCCTTCTTCCGGAGGAATGAGCTGCATGTTGTCTGCCAACGCCGTGAAGAAGCTCCCTCCGGCCTCCTTCAATGATCCGCCACCCTCAGAGTGGTCCGATGCCGTGGCTTCCGACAACTTCCTCCTCGCCACCTTGGAAGGCTTTTGCCAGCCTTCAAAATCCAGTGGCGACGTGGGAGTTGAAGAGAGCTGATTGGGAGACGATCTTGTGGGGGAAGAAGAAGGTAGGTCAAGAGAAGAAACCGGGGCCTTACCTCGGTCCGGCATCGTAGCAATTTTGGTAGAAACCCCCCTGGCGAGCTGGGCGCACCCTCGCCATCATCAACCGGGGCCCAAAAGTGAGAATCTCCCCCTCTGGTGTGGCGTTGGACCCCGGAGCCTCAGATTTCTAGGCCCCCTGATCATTAATGAAATTCCCATGGCTCAACCCTGGGTTAGAGGCTTTAGACCTCCCCTGTTCCTCCCGGAAGTGGCAGCCGTCGACGAAGTGACCAATTCTTCCACACCGAAAACAAACTGCTGGCAAGCTCTCGTAAACAAATTGCTGCCAGAAAACAGAGCTCCTTCCTTGGATCAAGACTCCTAGCAGCAAGGGTTTAGAAGCATCAAGCTCCATGCAGACCCTAGCAAAACCCATTTTTCTCATGAGATCAATGAAGTTGTCCAAGGATAGAGGGTTACCTGCCTCTCTAGCGATGGCCATGATTGTTGTTGGTTCCCAGTACTCCAAAGGTAATTCAGGTAGCCTCATCCACACAACTGTTCGGTTGACAAGGCTTCGTCCTGGAATGAAATCGGACTGCCACGGTGCCAGCACCATCAGCTGCCCGGCGACGTACCACGGCCTGGCCCTGAGCACCCAATTACAGTCTTCCTTTGAAGCCAGCCGAACCACTAAGTGATCCTCTCCCACCAGGAAGATCTCAGGATCCGAGGTCAGTTGCAGCTTCTGCCGGACCTCCTTCACCAGCCTGACCGCTTGAACCCGGCGACCCAAGCTGCGGAAGGTGACAGCGAGGCCCTCCCACTTCCTCCGCGCCTCGTCTATCAACGAATCCGGCATAATGAGGACTTTGGAGAAGCTAAGCTGGAGCCTCTCCATCTCCTTCTCCGTTAGCTTGTAAGATGTCCACACCGGCGCGCGAGGTGGTCCGTGCACGACATCCGCCCATGTACAGCCAGTCTCCTCCTTCCCGTCAGAGCTGGAAGCTCTTCCTTCCGCCCCCGGTTCCACCATCAGCCTACCCAGAACTCAGAGAAGTACCCTAACCCTCGAAACCTACTTGAGACCCTTGAGAAGATGGCATGGAAATCAAGAGACTCTAACCGCCAAAGCAAACTCTACTCTCTATTCACATTTAAAACATCTCCCAATGAGTCTTTTGCGGTGACTTCCTGACAACTTTTGTTTCGCTGCAAAATACTTTTAGCAATGATTTTGGGACTTTTGGTGGTGATTTTCTTCACTAGAAAAAAGTAAATTTTCTTGTAGTAAAGGGAGGTAGATAAGAGCATGGTTCCAACAATATTGAAAATATGACCAAGTTTATGTTCAGCTTGATCATTTTATTGTAATGTCCCTGGACAAGACCCATGAATAACAGTACCATGGTGACTCAAAATTTTAAGAAAATATGAGTTATTATACTCAGCAGCATTATTAGAATAGAAAATCTTAATATGCTTAGAAAATTGAGTATAGATTATAGCAGAGAAGTCTCGGTAAACCTGAGGCAATTACGATCCATTTTTCAGCATGTATATCCAAGTAAAATGGGAATAATCATCTAGAAACACAACAAAATAATGACTACCTTGTTTACTTAAAATAGATGCTGATTTTCAAACATCAGAGTGTATCAACTCAAAAGGCTTAGAAGTAATAGGAGTATTTTTATTAAAAGATAAAGCCTTTTATTTACCTAATTGACAGGACATGTAATCAAATTTCTTATTTTTGACAAATCCAAAGAATCCACTACTAACAAGATATTCAAGTTTAAGATGAAAAATTAGGTGAATGTGCCAAGTGTACGAAGAAACAAAAACAATAGTTGCAACAGCTATGGAAGATAGAACATGCAAGGAAGTTAGCTTGAACATGCCCTATCTTACAACCGGTCCCAATGAGATGTCTCATTCGAGGATCCTGAACATCACAACCATGATTAGAAAAATAAAGCTCAAATCTTAAATCGCAAAGTTGTCCAATAGAGAGTAGATTTAAGGATAAAAAAAGGAACCAGATAGGCATCTAATATGGTGAGAAAAGGTATGGAAATGTTACCAATATGACTCGCATGCGTGATCCATTGGCAATGCGAACAATAGGTGATGAGGTAAATGAGGTTTCGTAAGTAAAATGAGACTCATCAAATGTTATATAATTTTCGCAGGCTGAATCAATATACGAGGATTTGTTACCTAAATTGGTTGTGGATATAGCATGAGTGGAAGAACTTGTTTGAGATAAGTGGAAGAACCTGTTTGAGATAAGAGCTAGCTGACAAGTGCCTTAAGATTAACAGTGGAAGAAGTGGTTGATTGTCGAGTAAACTCACGCTCAAGTGGCTCAATATTCACAACTACAGTAGTCTTGGAAGAAAGAAAACTCTAAGAAGTACATAAACGTGCTAATTTCCCGTAATCAAAAATTTTGTGACCTCTAATACTACAAAAAGAATATTTTTTTGTAAAGTACTTTGACCACCAAGGCATTTCTAGCAACCATATTTGACTGAGTGAAAATTTTAGATATATATTGATGAAAAGTAGCTGCCACAAGATCCGACTTGCTTAGTATAAATGAGTGGAGAGTTTGGAGCTTAGTCATCAATTCAAAAGCTGCACTATCTAAAAATGGTAATGGAGACCTAAGAAGTATTGAGGCTCGGACCATTTCGAACTCATCATTCAAAGCCATCAAAAACTAAGGTAGTCTCAAAATATTTTGATATTCCAAAAATAATAGTGCATCCTCAGCACATTTTCATTTAGGGTTAGACAATGCTAATTAATCCCACAAATAACTCAATTTTAGATAAAACTCACTAATGGACTGACTTTTTTTTGGCTCAAAGAATAAATGTCATTTGTCAACTAATATCATTGAGGAAAATTCTTGGATGAATATATCTACCGAAGAAAATTCCAAGCCTCAGCTGATTCAAACATTCCAAAGATCATATTAATGGAAGGAATTGAGGTATTTGTAAAACAAGTGATAATACAATAATTGACCGCAACCCATGTTTCAAGATAATTAGCAAATGCATTATTTGTCTTATTGCCATCTTTTGCAACTTATTCTTGTCTCCAACAATATATCTCTATAGCATTCTGCCTTTAAAAAATTTGATGAGGACATCATCCAGCACATATCCTGATGCACATATCTAAGCAGATATTTATTTTTTTATTTTTATTTGGATGTATTGGGATTGGAAATATTATTTTTATTTTTATTATTCTTGTATCCAGATCATGCACAGATCAGAGCATGAATACTGGATCAGCATGGAGTTTATTTTTAGATTAGGCCAATTATTTCAGTTTAACTTGAATCTTGGTATTTTAATTTGTCTGGTCTCTAATTTATTAGAGAGTCCTAGAGTTTTGGTCTCCAATTAATGGAGGACCAGGATCTATTTAAAGGAGTCCCATGTATCAATTGAAGTATCGATAATATTGAATTAAAAAATTTTATATCCCAACTCCTCTCTTTCTCTCTCTTCTTCTTCCTCTCTTCTCCTCCTTCTTCCTCTCTTCTTCTCCTCCTTCTTTCTCACTTCTTCTCCTTCTTCCTCTCCTCTTCCTCTTCTTCTTTGGTAATTATTCCTCCTGCCAATTCAAGTCTCCCGAGCCCGGTAACAAACCATCGTCAAGCATCCAAAGCCCGTGAAATAGTCTCCTCTATTTCAATTCCTGCCCACAGATCCTTCATCGTCATCGACAATCGATCTCCGATCGCAGCTCCCACCGACAATCATCCATACCTGAACCCGAACCGACTGCAAACCAACATCTTGATCAACCAAGCCGACCACCATCCGCATCCTCTTCCTCCCTACCGTCTGGAGGACCATGGCCGATCCCTCCTCCATCCTGTCATCTCAGGCCATTAATCGAAACCACATCCACCGAATGGCCTCCTCCATTCCTCGTCGCCGGTCACCACTGATCGGCCTTTCCCAAGCATGCTACCGATCTCACCGCCATCCTCAACAGCTAGTGGAAAGCCAGCCACTAGTCCCCTCCCGTCCACTACCGATCGCCGGAACCAAGCCTTCGTCGTCGACCAACAGCCATGTCACGCTCTCCGATGCCAGCTCCTTCAGAATCGCTGGTGAAATCCACTGAATTTTCCCCTCCAAGGACTGGATCCCTGTTTTGGGTGTTCGGCATGCTCGTCAAAGAGTTAAAGCCCCCTTGCACGAACGTGAAAGCATGGAGGGATAAAAGCATGCCACTCAAAGCAATATTGCTCCCTGTTTGCCGACTTCAGGTTTAAGTCAAAGGAAAAAAAAGAAAAAAAAATAGGTTTTAAAATCAATATTTTGGGGCTCATACTATTTGATCCCTGGATATCCTATTCGCAATCAACGAGCCTGCATGCAATTTAACACGATCCTAGTATCGGACTAGATATAAAATTATTTTGGCTTGGAGAACGCTAACTGCAATTATTATTTTTTTGATATTCCAGGTTTAAAGACTTTATCGGACTCGCCATCCAGCCAGAATCTCAGCCCGATTTGGTTAACACCTTCTTTTCTAGTTTCAACCACGATCAAGTTTGTGAGCACCCTTTTCCACTTTAAATATTTTATTGATATTAGTAGTAAGTTTATTTCTTTAGTTTTATTAGATTAATATATTAATTGATTGTGCTTAGCCTAAACTTTCGGGTAGTTGCTCAATTATCCACGATCCTGATTTCTTTTAGATCTAGAATTTTTTTATTATTGCTTGTAGTTATTAGAAAAAATCTGATTATAGCTTGATCCCTTCTGTATTAAGAAAATAATAATTAGCTAGTTTTGATTTATAGTTTTGGTTTGCTAATAATTTAAAAATAATAATCTGCATTGCATCCCTAGATCATATCGTCCTGCATCAATTTTGGTTTCAAAGCACAGTTTAGTTTAGGTTAGGCATATTTACATTGCATTTAATAAAAAAAATTTTGCATATCTCAGTATTTAGCATACGCTGCACATTCTTTACTTTTTTTAGAAAGTTCCATTCATATGAAACCCTAAAAATTATAAAATTTACTTTGTTAGAAAATATACTCGTAGCCGAACAAATCTATGGTTGCGAATTCCTGAATCTGCTTCAAAATTCATATCAGATTTTGAGTTTAATTCTTAGCCTCTGTTCTGAAATTCTGCAACATGAAATTTTGAGCAAAATTACAAAATTAATGTCTCTAGAAACTAGACTCAAATTAAAAAATTTTTACATGTGCAAATTTGAAAAACTGCTTTAATATTCATGCCAGTTCGATCGGAAACTTCTGATTGTGCATGCAGAAAACTTCAATTTGCAGAACTACACAGGACCTGTTCTTTTGATAATTCCCGTTGATAGAATTATCAAAAAATTATAAAATTTGTAGATCTGAAAACTAGACTTGAAAAGGAAGAGAACTGTGTTGGAAAATTTTTGAATCAAATTTTAAATTGATACTAGATTTCTGGGGAAGACTAGTCATTATATTCTAAAAATTTAATAGAGAGCTTGATTGTGATCCTTGTAGTGACCCTTGTGTGATCACCAGGTTAGGAGCAAAATACCATTTTGAATCTTTAGAATTAGATGGCAAGATGGATCCAAATCAATTAGCTGCATCCCTAAAAGCCCTTAATAAGAAAATTGATAATCTAACTAGCATTTATCAAGAGTATGGATTAAGAATACAAAACTTGGAAAACAGAGCCAGTAATGTCCAAATTAGGCATACCTCTTTCAAACCTACGACACAGTCAATTAAAAAGATAGATTTCAAAATTCAATATTTTTTTATGCAAAGGACTAGACCATACTACCAGTAAGTGCTCAACCATAGCATGTATAGGAAAATCTAAAAATGAATATCTAAAAAATAATCTTGAGAAAGAAATTTATATAGCAGATCTAGAATTAGCGGATATCTATGATAGCTATAAAGAAGAAGTTTATATAGCAGATTCTGAATTAGTAAATATCTATAATAGCTATAAAACTATACTGATTGATATTATACTTGAGGAGCAACTAGAAGTAGAAGAAGATAAAAGTATATTGAACCAATCTAATGATACTGAAGATGAGAACAACATTGCTATTCTACATACCCTTGATAGTCAAAATGAAAACATATGCATGGAACACATCAATAGTAATAGCTGCAGTGATACTATTTCTCCTGATAATATTTCATATCTGGATTTAGTACCTGTAGACCACACGAGATTCTATAATGTAGCTAGGATAAATACTCCATCTATTTCTCTTAAGCATTAAAGCCTATTAAACCATGTTTATCCTAAAGAATTCTATGTTGTAGTACATGTTCTAAAGTTTCGGATGCATTATCTACTTTCACGAGAGTTTATCCTCTACTCAGACCATGAAATGTTTAGGTTTATTAATTCACAAAAAAATTTAAGTCTGAAACCTAGAAAATGGATTGAATTCCTTTATGTCTTTAGCTTTATAATATGGTATGAAGTAGATATAGAAACTGAAGCTGATGTAGACCTCTTATAATTAGTAATGTAAAAGTTATGGGCTTTAAAATATATATATATATAATGAATGCCCAGACTCAAAAAAATAAAATTATAAAATAAAATAAAATAAACAAAAATATAATAAATAAAATAATAATAATACTGTATCCATTACTCATGCATGTTAGGATATCTAAGTCAGCCAAAGCATTTGCATAGCATGTAAAAGATTTACATAAAGAAATTATTAAGAAAATTAATATCAATAATCAAATCTATAAATAATTAGCTAATTCACATAGACAAGCTTATGATTTTGCAGTAGAGAATTATTTTATGATATGGATTAGACCAAAGCAGTTTTCCTCTGGAACCATTATGAAACTACATGCCCGAGGAGCATGCCCTTTTAAGATCTTAAAGAAATTGGGTTCAAATGCATATATTGTGATCTACCATCTGATTATGGCATTAGCACTATATTTAATGTATCATATCTAATAAAATATAAAGAACAATATTAATACCCAGTGATCCTTTTGAGCCTAACTCCTTTGAGGAGAGTGATCCCCCATCCGAGTGTCCACAACCGAGAGTTTCTCGAAGACATCATCGGATTAAGAAGATTCTGGACGAGTAGGTCATTTATACCAGGAGTCGTGGATATCAGAGATATCTAGTAAGATGGCAAGGTCGCCCTGATTCTAAGGATACATGGATTACCTGAGAAGAACTATAGCAAATTGATCCAGATATTCTTGAGCATTACCAGAGCAATATGGAGCCTGACTCGACGGAGTCAAGTTCTCCCCACCCCAGGAGAATGATGAGGACATCGCCCAACACTAATCTTAATGCACATATCTGAGCAAACATTCATTTTTTAATTTTTATTTGGATGTATTAGGATTGGAAATATTATTTTTATTTTTATTATTCTTGTATCTAGATCATGCACAGATCTCAAAGCTTGAATACTGGATTAGCATGGAGTCTATTTTTAGATTAGGCCAATTATTTCAGTTTGACTTGAGTCTTAGTACTTTAGTTTGTCTGGTCTCCAATTTGTTAGAGAGTCTCAGAGTTTTGGTCTCCAATTCATGAAGGACCAGGGTCTATTTAAAGGAGTCCCATGTATTAATGAAGCATCAACAATATTGAATAAAGGAATTTTATTTCCCGACTCCCCTCTTTCTCTTCCTTTTCTTCTTCCTCTCTTCTCCTCCTTCTTCCTCTCTTCTTTTCCTTCTTCTTCTCCTCTTTCTCTTCTTCTCTGGTACTTATTCCTCCTGCCAATTCAATCTTCTCGAGCCCGATAACAAAACCATCATCAAGCATCCAAAGCCCGTGAAACAGTCTCCACTATTTTAATTCCCACCCATAGATCCTTCATCGTCGTTAATAATCGATCTCTGATCGTAACTCCCACCGGCAGTCATCCGCACCTATGTTGACTCCGTTATTGATTTTGATGATAAGCAAAACGGTTAAGTATAAGTTGAGTACTAATGATTTCTTTGAAGTGTGTTTTTATAGAAAAAGGTACTCATCAATTTGATAAAAGATTGTTTGATTGAAGAAGCCAAGTTTAGATGAAAGATCTGCTCAAAGAAGACTTAGACAGTTGAAGTTTGCTTGAAAGGATACTTGAGTGCAATACGGATTTGATTCAGCATAAGTTCAGGTATTTTTGTGAAGATCTCAGTGAAGTGTCGACTCAAAGTATCGACACATGACACCAAGTATCGACACATGACAGTAAAGTGTCGACTCAAGCTGGTATGCAAAGAAAGTTTCAGTTGGCACGGCTGAAGTGTCAACACATGGACTTGAACTATCAACTCAAAGTGTCGACACATGGATCAGCTCATCGCCTGAGATTTATCAAGTCAGAACTTGCTGAAGATGAAGATCTGGTGAAGTGTCGACACATGGATGCGAAGTGTTGACTAAAAATGTTGACTCACCTGAAGAAGTTGTTGGGAATTGTGTCCCAAAGCCGATCGCCTAGGTTGTAGGCGGTTGAATTGAGTATTGTACTCTTCGTATGAATTAATAAATATTATTTTGGTAGCTCATCACATTCTTACATTTCCCTGTAATGAACTCTTTTTCATGTGATGAAGTCCTTAGGACTACATTGACTTCGATATAGAGAGGATATATCGGGTGGTCCTTAAACCAGGTTCACAACCAAAGGATACATTGTACTGGATGGCAATGTATCAAGTATAGGTTGTTGTGGTTCACATCATTTGGTTGTCCTCTCGACCAAAGAAGTGTGGTGACACTGATGTGATCTACAAGTGGGATATATGATATCTCATTGAACGTGACTCCGTGTAGCCCCTTTTCTGCCAAAGGGATACTCACGATTGGATATGGATATATGTGTCCCTCCGACCTGAGGTCATCATGGTAGCTTGCAAGCAACTCCCTGTGCTTTGGTGTCGGACTACTCAGATTTCTAATCCAGTGATGGAAGGTTTCTGGGTACAGGCAAGTACTTGTGGAGCAGTGGTGGACCAAGATGGAATTGACATGTCCGAGTAGTTTGGATTGAATGTCTCGCAGTGTCTCGATTTAGAAAATTCTCGACCGGGGTAGTCCTAATGAGGAGTCACTGGACTTGCAAGGTTGAGACATATTGTGGATTGACTCAGCTAGGGTTGGCAGTCTAACCCTAGGTCATCCTGAGCATTAGAGGTCAAAGGGATGAATTATATGGCAACCATATGCCAGAGGTTCGATTGATTGCTCTCGCATCTTTGACCTATCTGAACGCCGGGACCCATTGCTATATGGTATCTTGTGCTGGTACTGGAATTGTTCCAGTGCTATCACCTAGGTTCGAACCTATGGGATTACACATCATAGAGGATCTCTCCCTGATCCAAGTACCGATTTATGATTATGAATCATTTTGGTAACGGTTTGATTGAGCACTCTTTGGATTGACTCAGTTTTTAGTCGATCAGTTTTTGTTCGGGTCCACCAGGAATTGTTTACGGGTGATCGGGACTTGACGAAGCCTTTTATTAATTAGATTTTGATCTAATTAATTGTTGAACCGGTTTAGAACTGGTTTGGAATTTTTGAACTGGTTGTGAACCGTTGTTTAAACCTATTCACACGGTATTTAAAGGCTTGGGCGAACGGGGGATTTATGGCGTTATCTCTTCTCCCATTTCCTCTCTTTTTTGCTGGAATTAAATCACCAATTGATGGCTCTTCATTGCTTGGTCAATAATGAATTTGATTCATTCGAAAACCTGCTAGCTTTTCGTTTTCCCAGCTAATATCTTCAGCTCCCTTATTCACCATTTTGAATGGTTCACGGTGATATAAATTCTGGGCGATGAAAAATCTGAGATGGTCTTCTTCCCTTTGAGAGCTCTTACCATTCTTTCCACCGGGATTTTGGGCCTACTATTTGTTTGAGAGATTGGGAGAGAAAGAGTTGATCAATTCCCTATTTTTCTTGGTGCTCAATCGGTGGAAGAAAGATAGTTTTGGAGAAAACTATCTACAGAACACAGCGTTCTATTTTTTCCCTTCCTCCCCTCACCGTTTCAAAGGTTTTCCGGCGACTAGCATCGCGCGAGAAGTTAGTTCAGAGGAGCCCCAGGCATGTCCCCCCTCTAAAGGGTGTTCTCTTGAGCACCTGGGAGCCGATTCTACCTCCGAAGCTGCTGTTTTATTTGCTCAGTTTTATGGTTACAGGTTTTCCTGTTATGAATTTCTGTAGACAAAGAGACCTCAACATCATTGGATGAACAATCCAGTAGCTCTCCCTTGAAGCGAATTCTATCTAGCCTTTGCCTTGCTGTTGGTGGAGAAGAGACCTAAGTTTTGCTGCTTTGGTTTGAGTTTGCTGCTGTTAAAAAGAGGAAGAAATCAATGTTTCAAAATGCTGCTGGAAGAAGAAGATTGGAATAAGTTTATTCCATATATTCCAGCTATTCCAGAGTTATACCAGCTTTATTCCAAGTGAGAATAAGGTAAGATTTCTGGTTTTATTTTTCATGCATGCCTAGATCTAGTATTATAAAATTGTTTATAAATATTACATGCCTATTTCATACCTTCTTTTGCTTATACATGCATCTTGAATATGTTAGATCCTGTGCGGAGTAGGTTTTTCTGCTATTATTTTAAAAATATTTTAAAATACATACCTGCTCCATGTACTGTTGCATGCTTAGTGTAGGCACCTGCAACCCCGTGTTTTCTTTCAGTGGTATCAGAGCACCATGTTCAGGTATAACATATCTTGATTGCATGTATAGTAGATTAAAGTTTTAATCTTTTGATATGTATCTGTAACTTAATCATAAGCTATGATTAGGGAGTACTTTTAGGAACCTAGTTGAGACCTTCACCATGGCCGTGTGTCTTTGGCACGATGCAGTTCGTCTGTGTTGGCCTTTTCAGAAGGATCCTTTAAGGAAATCAAAGGAATTAAAATTGTTTTAATTCAGATATATTTTGGCATGTAATATTTATAAAAGAATGACTAGATATGATGCATGATTTGATATGTAAAAAGAGTTTTACATGTTTTAATTAAAATGGTTTTAATTAAAATATTGGCTTATATTCAAACAATTTTGAATTGTATGATTAAATTAAATGACAAGTTATCTTAGGATTTATAAAACCTAATGTCATTTAAATAAGCCAATTGGGTTCATTGGGTTAGCTGTCTAATTGGATCCATTATATGGGTTAGACTTATGTTTAGTTGAACTAGATAATAAGAAGACTAATCAAAAGTTGATTAAGGTCCTTCTTTTAGATCTATCTAATAGTTAGATGGGTTAGTCCATTCATCTAAATGGATCTAATTAGTGGCTCCGTGGAAGCCCGAGTTTTTAGGCTAGTCTGATCGAGTTTGGTAAACCGATTGGTGTCAAGGTTGGTTTGGCATTGTGATCATGGTTATATGAGGCTACATCTTTCCTGGCCAACTTGGTTGGTGTTTAGGAAAGATGGTTAATGACGGATACTCACCCATGATCTCACCTACCTGGCCAGTCGACTCGACCAGGACTGATTAGAAAAGCTCATTGACTCGAGTTAACCCATGTCACTCAGGTTGATCAATCTGATTGATCGGTAGGTGCCCATGGATCAATTGTTGAATTGGTTCAACCCTCCTGAAAACTGATTTGTTCAGTGGGAGGATGATCCATGTTCTTATCTTTTTCTTCTGTCATAACCTAAAATCCTCTAAAATTATTAGGTCCTGAAAAAGACTAAGTCAAAGAGTTGATGGTGTCTTAGCCTCCCATTAAGTGAGTTAATAATGTGTCCTTTAACTTGGTGTTCATCGGCAGTTCCATAGAACAGGTATGCATTCGGTTACTGGAATTGCTCTCTCATAGATGATGGTTCAGTGCAACCTTCTTAACGGTGATCAGGTGAGCCAGCCATAGTCGGGCTGGGTCATTCGTTGGCTGGAAGTATTGGATTTATCATATTAATGGTTAGACCTAACCGAAGACTTGCAATAGGAGGCCCCTAAGCCGATTGGGGTGCTCTCTGGGGCAAAATAAATTACTGGAAGTTGCTTAAGGAAGCAATTGGTTGGTGAACCTACCTTTAGGCGCGTATGGGTGAGCTGGCCATAGTCAGGCTCATACGTGGTCTATTGAATTTCAGTACCCACTATGAAATGTGATTTCACGGATTGGAGTTAGAGGCTCCCAATCTGAAAAATTAGTGTGAGAGACCTTTAGACTAAAGTCCAAGTCTTTTGGTTAATTGATTAATTCATACTCTAATATGGTCTTATTTTTTCCTTTCAGATGTCTTCAAATCTTTCGCTCCGGTCACTTCTCGATAATGAGAAGTTAAAGGGTCACAACTTCGATAGCTAGTATCAAAAGTTGAGGATTGTCCTGGAACATGAACGGATCCTTTATATGATAACGGATCCAGCATCTGAAATTTCCTCTGCCAATGCTCGGAGTTCGATCAGGGACACTTATCAGAAGTGGGTCTCTGATCGGACTGCTGTCCGATGCATCATGCTAGCAGCAATGAACGACGAGTTCAATCGCAAGTTCGAGGAGGCCCAACCAGAAGAGATTCTTTAAAAGTTGAAGGAATCTTTCGGCATGCTGGACGATGTAGAGTGGTATAAAGTATCTTGTACCATTTACAACGCCAAGATGCCGAATGGTGGTTCTATCACTGATCATGTATTGTACATGATCGAGCTGATAGAAAAGTTGGGCAAGCTCGGATGTCCCTTGCACGAGCAGCTCGGCAAGGATGCAATTTTGAATTCTCTGCCCTCCTCCTATCTTGACTTTCTCGACCATTACAGAATGAACAAGCCTGCAGTCAATTACCATAGTTTGATGGGATTACTGTAGACTTTCGAGAAAGACCACCAACTGAACAAGGAGGTGGTGAATTTAGTGGGAGGTTCTAGAGGTCGTCGTCCCTTTAAGAAAGGGAAGAACAAAAGGAAGGGAAAGAAGGTGCTGAATGCTCCTGGCCCGAGTCAGACCAGGAAAGTGAAAGCTGACCAGTCTTTTGCAGAGTGCTTCTATTACAAGAAGCGAGGACACTGGAAGAGGAACTATCCTCTTTACCAAGCATCCCTAGACCCGAACAAGCCAAGGAAGGAAAAACATCAGAGTGCTGGACAAGGTATTTATATGATAAAATCTTGTAATTTCTCTATTTGTGATACTACTAACTGGGTATTGGATACCGATAGTCCTATTTATGTTTGTAATTCATTACAGGGACTGCAAGTTAGCAAGAGATTCGAGGTTGGGGAACAGTTCCTGAGCATCGATAATGAAAATCGTGTTCCAGTACTGGTGATCGGAGTTCTGAGTCTTGTCTTTGAGTCCTATACTGTTGAGTTAGCCGACTGTCATTACTGTCCTAGTTTCATTATGTGCATAATCTTTGTAGGCCTTTTGGCCAATTATGGTTTTGAATTAACATTAAAAGGAGATATTTGCCAAGTTATTTTGAATAACTCTGTGATAATGAAAGCTAAGTTAAATAATGGCATTTATGTACTATCACGGCTTGTTAGTGTAATGTACACATCTAGCAAATGCCCAAGGCTAGAAAATGTCAATGATCTGTATCTTTGGCACTGTAGGCTAGGTCATGTAAACTAGAGTAGGATAAACAAGTTGAGAGGAGAATGTCTCCTCAAGGTCAATGATTCTGAATCACTGCCTACTTGTGAATCCTGTTTACTTGGTAAAATGACCAAGTCACCTTTTACTGGAAAAGGTAAACGAGCCACAAAACTTCTAAGTCTCATACATACTGATGTATGCAGACCCATGATAGTTAGTGCCAAAGGTGGATATAGATATTTCATTACATTTACAGATGACCTTTCGAGGTTTGTTTATATCTTTTTGATGAGACATAAATCTGAATCGTTTGAAATGTTCAAACGATATCGTAATGAAATAGAGAAACAAACTGAAAAAAAGTATTAAAACCCTTTGATCTTATCGAGGTGGTGAATACCTATATGGTGAGTTTTTGACATACCTTGGGGAGAATGGGATTCTCTCTCAGTGGACTCCTCTAGGAACAACACAATTGAATGGTGTGTCCGAAAGGAGGAATCGAACCCTATTGGACATGGTTCGATCCATGATGGGCTTTGCAACTCTGCCACTATCCTTTTGGGGATATGCACTTGAGATAGCTTATCGCTTGTTAAATAATGTTCCGAGTAAGTCTGTTGTCTCCACTCCATATGAGATGTGGACTGGACGTAAGCCCTCAATCTCACACCTTCGGGTCTGGGGTTGTCCAGCTTATGTAAAGCGTTTAGACTCAGATAAACTTGGTCCGTCTGATCGGTGCCTGTTTATTGGTTACCTTAAGTAAACCAAAGGATATTTCTTCTACTTTGAGGATGAACAGAAAGTGTTCGTCACTCTTAGGGCTATCTTTTTGGAAAATGAGTTCCTTAGAGAAAGAACTGTAGCCTCTAATATTGAACTTGGTAAAGTTCAGCCAGTTGAAGAACCTACACACTCTAAGGACATCATAGAACCTGCTGTGATTGGATCACACACATAATCCATTATTAGGAGATCCGGTAGAGTACCGCGTCAGCCAGACAGATACTACGGTTTCTTGGTCCGAGACAGCGATCCCATTGAGCTCGATGAGAATAATGAGGATCCGATCACCTATATGGATGCACTTCAGAGATCGACTCTGAGGAATGGCTTGGAGCCATGTGATCCGGAATGGAGTCCATGGAGATCAACAATGTATGGGCATTGATTGATCTACCTGAAGGGATAAAACCCATCGGGTGCAAGTGGATCTTCAAGAGAAAAAGAGGTGCAGATGGGAAGGTGGAGACCTATAAAGCCTGTCTGGTTGGCAAGGGGTATCGTTGGCGATATGGTATCGATTATGACGAGACTTTCTTCCCTGTGGCAATGCTCAAGTCCATTCGAATCATGCTTGCTTTAGTAGCATATTTTGATTATGAGATCTGGTAGATGGATGTCCGAACCGCTTTCCTAAATGGGGAGCTAGAAGAGGAGGTGTATATGATACAGCCTGAAGGGTTCACATCCTCAGATGAATCAAAAGTATGCAAGTTGCAGAGGTCCATTTATGGACTCAAGCAAGCATCTCGAAGTTGGAACTTACGGTTTGATAGGTGTATCAAATCGTATGGCTTCGTTAGGAACGGAGAAGAACCGTACATCTATAAGTGGGTTAATGGTTCTGTGATTGTATTCCTGGTACTGTATGTTGATGACATTCTCTTAATTGGAAATGACATCGCAACATTACAAGGAATAAAGGTCTAGTTATCATCTCAATTCTCCATGAAGGACTTGGATGAAGCTTCTTACATACTGGGTATGAAGATCTATAGAGATAGATCTAAGAAGCTTCTGGGATTGTCCCAGTCTACGTACATTGATACCATGCTGAAACGGTTCAGCATGGAAAATTCCAAGAATGGCTCTCTTCCAATAGGTTCTGGAATTACTATTTCCTGGAAGGATTGTGCGACAACTCCTAAGGAAAGAGAGTGCATGAGTAAAGTACCTTATGCTTCTGCAGTAGGCTCTATCATGTATGCTATGACATGTACTAGACTAGACATGGCATACTCACTAGGAGTAGTGTGTAGATACCAGTCTGACCCAGGTGAGGTGCATTGGAAGGTGGTTAAGTCCATCCTGAAGTATTTAAGAAATACTAAAAATCAATGGCTAATTTGTGGAGAATCTGACTTGAAACTTGTGGGGTATACTGACTCCAGTTTCTAGTCAGACAGAGATGATATCAAGAGTATGTTAGGGTTTGTATTTACCCTGAATGGAGGAGTGATATGCTGGAAAAGTTCCAAGCAAGAGAGAGTTGCAGACTCGGTATGCGAGGCAGAATACCTTGCAGTATCAGATGTAGTGAAGGAAGCTGTGTAGTTGCGGAAGTTCCTTGGAGAGCTAGGGATGGCATTCACCCTAAATGGTCCTGTTCCAGTGTACTGTGACAGCACTGGAGCCATTGCTCAAGCTAAGGAGCCAAAAGCTCATCACTGCACCAAGCATATTCTGCGGCGCTACCATCTCGTACGAGAGATTGTAGAACAAGGCGACATCAATCTTATGAAGATTGATGGAAATAAAAATATGGCCGACATTTTTACTAAAGCCCTCGGAATAAAAGAGTTCAACTTCTGTAAAAGAAAATGGGTATAAGATACTGTTCTGATTGGCTTTAGTACAAGTGAGAGTTGTTGGGAATTATGTCCCAAAGCCAATCGCCTAGGTTATAGGTGGTTGAATTGAGCATTGTATTCTTTATATGAATTAATAAATATTATTTTGACAGCTCATCACATTCTTACATTTTCTTGTAATGAATTCTTTTTCATGTGATGAAGTCTTTAGGACTACATTGACTTTGATATAGAGAGGATATATCAAGTGGTCCTTAAACCAGGTTCACAACCAAAGGATACATTGTACTGGACGGCAATGTATCAAGTGTAGGTTGTTGTGGTTCACATCGTTTGGTTGTCCTCTTGACCAAAGGAGTGTGGTGACACTGATGTGATCTGCAAGTGGGATATATGATATCTCATTGAACGTGACTCAGTGTAGCCCCTTTTCTACCAAAGGGATACTCACGATTGGATATGGGTATATGTGTCCCTCCGACCTGAGGTCATCATGGTAGCTTGCAAGCAACTCCTTATGCTTTGGTGCTAGACTACCCGGATTTCTAATCCGATGATGGAAGGTTTCTAGGTACAGGCAAGTATTTGTGGAGTAGTGGTGGACCAAGATGGAATTGACCTATCTGAGTAGTTTGGATTGAATGTCTCGCAGTATCTCAGTTTAGCAAATTCTTAACCGGGGTAGTCCTAGTAAGGAGTCACTGGACTTGCAAGGTTGAGACATGTTATGGATTGACTCAGTTAGGGTTGGCAGTCTAATCCTAGGTCATCCTGAGCATTGGAGGTCAAAGGGATGAATTATACAGTAACCATATGCTAGAGGTTCGATTGATTGCTCTCACATCTTTAACCTATCCAGACGCAGGGATCCATTGCTAGATGGTATCTTGTGCTGGTACTGGAATTATTCCAGTGCTACGATCTAGGTTTGAACTTATGAGATCACACACCATAGAGAATCTCTCCCTGATTCAGGTATCGATTTATGATTAGGAATCATTTTGGTAAGAGTTTGATTGAGCACTCTTTGGATTGACTCGATTTTGGGTCAATCAATTTTTGTTCGGGTCCACCAGGAATTGTTTCTGGGTGACCGGGACTTGACCAAGCCTTTTATTAATTAGATTTTGATCTAATTAATTATTGAACTGGTTTAGAACTGGTTTGGGATTTTTGAACCGGTTGTGAACCGTTGTTTAAACCTATTCACATGGTATTTAAAGGCTTGGGCGAACAAGGGATTTATGGCGTTATCTCTTCTCCCGTTTCCTCTCTTTTTTGCTGGAATTAAATCACCAATTGATGGCTCTTCATTGCTTGGTTAATAATGAATTTGATTCATTCGAAAACCTGCTGGCTTTTCCTTTTCCCAGCTAATCTCTTCAGCTCCCTTATTCGCCGTTTTGAATGGTTCACAGTGATATAAATTCTGGGCGATGAAAAATCTGAGATGGTCTTCTTCCCTTTGAGAGCTCCTACCATTCTTTCCACCGGGATTTTGGGCCTGCTGTTTGTTTGAGAGATTAGGAGAGAAAGAGTTGATCAATTCCCTATTTTTCTTGGTGCTCAATCGGTGGAAGAAAGATAGGTTTGGAGAAAAGTGTCTACAGAACACAGCATTCTATTTTTTCCCTTCCTTCCCTCACCGTTTCAAAGGTTTTCTGGCGACTAGCATCGCTCGAGAAGCTGGTTCAGAGGAGCCCCAGGCGTGTCCCCCCTCTAGAGGGTGTTCTCTTGAGCACCTGGGAGCTAATTCTACCTCCAAAGCTGCTGTTTTCTTTGCTCAGTTTTATAGTTGCAGGTTTTCCTGTTCTGAATTTCTGCAGACAAAGAGACCGCAACATCGTTGGACGAACGATCCGGTAGCTCTCCCTTGAAGCGAATTCCATCTAGCCTTTGCCTTGCTGTTGGTGAAGGAGAAGAGACCAAAGTTTTGCTGCTTTGGTTTGAGTTTGCTACTATTGAAAAGAGGAAGAAATCAATGTTTCAAAAGGTTGCTGGAAGAAGAAGAAGACTGGAATAAGTTTATTCTAGATATTCCAGCTATTTCAGAGTTATACCAGCTTTATTCCAAGCGGGAATAAGATAAGATTTCTAGTTTTATTTTTCATGCATGCCTAGATCTAGTATTATAAAATTGTTTATAAATATTACATGCCTATTTCATGCCTTCTTTTGCTTGTACATGCATCTTGAATATGTTAAATCCTGTACGGAAGTAGGTTTTTTCACTGTTATTTTAAAAATGTTTTAAAATACATACCTGCTCCCTATGCTGTTGCATGCCTAGTGTAGGCACCTGCAACCCTGCAATTCTTTCAAAAGTGTCGACACATCTAAGATTTCCAGAAAGCTACATTGAAGACTTTTGATCTAGGTGTCGACTCAAGAAGTTCAAGTGTCGACCTGAAGTGTCAACTTACAGCCTAAAGTATCGATACATGGAGTTCTGGGAACAGTAACGGCTTGTTTTTTAAACATAGAACTCGTCTCTTTTTACCCCCAACGGCTAAAATTTCATGTCTAACGGCTAGAAACCATATTTGAGGCCTTGATAAGATATTTATATGCTCCAAATCAAATCAAAATGATTATTATTGATAGAAATGAAATAATAATATCCAAGAGAGAAGAAAAGAGAGCATTCACTCCTATTCTTTGAAGTTCACCTACTCTCAAGCAAAAGCAAGCCTCCAAGCATTCAAGAGCATTAAAGATCAACCATTCTTGAGCAATTAAAGAGGCTTCATCAAGTTCAAAGCATCACAACAACGAGCTTCAAAGAGATACCCGCTTTTTATTAGAAAGCTTTTATTGTTTCTCTACTTCAAAACTTATTTGTTGTAAGGGTTCTTGGTTAGCCTATTGCAAAACCAAGGAAGGTTATTGGTGAGCCTTTGAAAACCAATTAGGCTCTTGGTTAGCCTAGAAAACCAAGGGAGGTTGGTGGTGAGCCTTAAAACCATTTAGATTCTTGGTTAACCCGTAAAACCGAGTGAGGTTTTGACTTATGAGCCTTGTGAAAACAAGTTAGTTTTTGATTAGTGAACCCGAAAAACTAATCGGCTGTAATTGGTTGAGATTATAATGAATTTCCAAGGGGATCTTGGAGAGTAGATGTAGGTGCATTGGATAGCACCGAACCACTATACTTCGTTGTGTTTGTGGTTGCTTGTCTCCTCTACTTGCTCTTATATTTATTGCTTTATATTTCTACTGCACATTTACTTAAGAGTATTTCATTTGTATTCATAGTACCTTGTTTAATTGTTGGATTGGATCACATACTATTGCTTTGCATCAAGTAATAATTTTTAGAGACCTAATTCACCCCCCCTCTTAGGCTGCTTACTGGGTAACAAGTGGTATCAGAGCCCTATTCTCAATGTATAGACTTTACCACCTTGAGTAAAGATCTATGGCCCCTATTGGTACTAGTGTAGTTGAGGAACAAGCCTCAAATAGACCTTCATTTTTTAATAGACCAAATTATACATATTGGAAAACTAGGATGAGAATTTATATGCATTCTATTGATTATAACTTATGAAGAGTAGTTGATAAAGGTCCATATATTCCTTCGGTTGTGGTTAATGGTGTTTCCATCCCAAAGCTCGAAGAGGATTGGGATGAAAATGATATTAAACAATTCAAGATCAATACTAAGGCAATGAATCTCCTTTATTATGCAGTAGATCCTAGTGAATTCAATAGGATATCTACTTGCATATCAGCCAAAGAAATATGGGACATACTTGAAGTTACCCATGAGAGTATCGATCAAGTGAAGAATACTAAGGTAAACATGTTAGTGCACACTTATGAAATGATCCGAATGGAACCTAATGAGTCTATCACTGACATGTACACTAAATTTACAAATATTGTAAATGGAATGAGAAGTCTAGAAAAAGTAATGTATAATGCTGATCTTGTCAACAAAATCCTCATGTCACTTCCAACATCGTGGGATCCGAAGGTGACCATCATCCAAGAAGCTAAAGACGTTGACAAGCTACCATTGGAGCAACTGGTTGGATCGCTCATGACTTATGAGCTGAATTTGAAGCAAAAGTTAATGGACATGGATAAGAAGAAAAAGGGGATTGCATTCAAATCAACTATACAAGAAAAATCTTTAATTGATGAGTCCGAAGAAGAAGAAGAAGAAGAAAATGAAGAAGCACTCCTTGCTAGGAAATTTAAAAGATTCATGAAGAAAAGGAAGTTCCCTTACGAGAAGAAGTTCCAATCAAATAAAGAAAAGGGAAAAGAGAAAGAGAAAGAAAAGGAAAAGGAAAAGGAGAAGGAGATATCTACATACTTCGAGTATAAGAAGTCGGGACACTACAAATTCGACTATCCTCTCCTAAAGAAGTCAAGGAAGAAGCTAAGAAAAAAGGCAATGATGGCCACCTAGAGTGATAGCGAGGACTCCAGTTCTGAAAAAGAGCAGACTGAAATTGCAAATCTTTGTCTCATGGCACATCAAGAGCAAGATGAGATAAATTCTGATACAGAAGTTGATTTTACTTTTGATGAGTTAAGAAATGCTTTTGATAAACTTATTCATGATTATAAATTAATTTTTTGTTGAAAATAAAAGATTGAAAAAGCATGCAAACAGTTTTTTTCATGAAAACAATTCTTTATTAAATGAATTTAGTGATTTGAAAACTAAACTAGATGTTTTAGGAAAGAAAAACAATGCTTTAACCATGAAAAATGAAGTTTTAAAAAGATCCAAAACTATTATTTCAAATGGTGATCTTTTAAAGAAAAATAAGGATTTAGAATTAGAAAATGAAAAGTACAAAAAAGAGCTTGATAAAATGAAACCTTTTGTTTAAAAATTTACTTATAGTTTAGAAAAACTAAATCTATTTTTAAATAGCCAAAAAGCCATTTTTAACAAAGCAAGATTAGGCTATAGACCCCAAAGACAACAAAAATATTTCAAAAACTTTTTTGTACCCGCTTCATCTAGTATAACATATTTTTCATGTAAAAAACAAGGTCATAAATCTTTTCAATGCAATATGAGAAAAATTAATTCTTTTGAAAAAATTTGGGTTCCAAAAGGAATCATTTTAAGTGCTAACCCTAAAGGACCCAAGTTGGCTTGGCTACCTAAAAATAAAGTTTTATTTGGATTACAGGTGTGTCTTGCAACCAAGAAGAACAAAAATCTTTGGTATCTTGATAGTGGTTGCTCAAGGCACATGATAGAAGATGTGAAGCAATTCACTTCTCTTGAAGTAATGAATGGAGGGAGTGTGACCTTCGGGGATAATGATTAAAGAAAAATCAATGGTATTGGTTTGGTTCACATTACTCCTAGTTGTTTTAGCAATGTACTGTCAGTTGAAGGTTTAAAGCATAATCTTTTAAGTATTAGTCAATTTTGTGATAAAGGTTTTCAAGTTATTTTTAAATCATCTTATTGCATGATTGCTAGTCCGGATAAAAATGGAGTATAATTCATTGGAAAAAGGCACGGTAATATTTATTTGATAGATTTAGATGATGTATCTTTGCCTAATGGAGAATGCCTTGTTGCAATGAATTCTACTAAAGATGAGACTAGTTGGCTTTGGCATAGAAGATTAGGGCATGCTAGTATATATCTACTTTTAAAACTTTGCAAAAAGAATTTAGTTAGAGATTTGCCTGAACTTTGTTTTGAAAAAGATAGAGTTTGCCAAGCATATCAATTTGGAAAACAAGTTAAAACTTCTTTCAAACCTAAAGGTTTTGTAACTACTAGTAGGCCACTAGAACTACTTTATATGGATCTCTTTGGACCAACTAAAACTTCCAGTCTAGGAGGCAAGAGATATGGATTGGTTATAGTGGATGATTTTTTAAGATTTACATGAGTTTTTTTCTAGCACATAAAGATAAATCATTTTCTATATTTATAAAGTTTTATCGAAAAGTTTCAAATGAAAAAGGTGTTTCAGTTATTTGCATACGTAGTGATCATGGTTCTGAATTTGAAAATCAGGATTTTGAAAGCTTTTGTAATGAGAAAGGTATAGAACATAATTTCTCTGTACCTAGGACAACTCAGCAGAATGGGATAGTACAAAGAAAAAATCGTACATTAGAAGAAATGGCATGCACTATGCTTTGTGAAAATGATTTACCAAGATATTTTTGGGCTAATGCTATTAATACTGCATGTTATATTTTGAATCGAGTTTTAATCCATCCTATTTTGAAAAAAACTCCTTATGAACATTGGAATCAAAGAAAACCAACTTTAAAATATTTTCGAGTTTTTGGTTGTCAATGTTTTATATTAAATAATGGTAAAGACAATCTTGAAAAATTTGATGCCAAGTCTGATGAAGGTATCTTTTTAGGATACTCTACATCAAGCAGGGCATACAGAGTTTTTAACAAAAGAACTTTAGTTGTAGAGGAGTCTGTACATGTTGTTTTTAAAGAATCTACTAACAAATCCTCCAGAAAAGATGATACTTCTGATGCATGTGCAGGTGCTGATAAGCTTCAAAAGTTGACACTGAATGATCAACCCTCTCAGCCAAGTGAAGAAGATCAAGACGAAAATGAGAAAGGTGAAGACACTCCAAAGTACCAAGATCTATCTAAGGAGTGGAGGTATGCTTATGGATATCCTAAGAAATTAATCCTAGGTGATCTATCTAAAGGGATAGGAACTCGAGCCTCAATTAGAAATAAATGTGACTATATCGCTTTTGTTTCTCAAGTAAAGCCTAAATGTTTTGAAGATGCTGAAAAAGATCCTAACTAGATAAATGCTATGCAAGATGAATTAATTCAGTTTGATAGAAATAATGTTTGAACATTAATAGAAAGATCATCTAATGCTTCTATTATTGGCATAAAATGAATATTTAGAAATAAGTTAGATGAAAATGGAATTGTTGTTAGAAATAAAGCTAGGATAGTTGCCAAAGGCTATAATCAGGATGAAGGAATTGATTTTGATGAAACCTTTGCTCCTGTTGCTAGACTTGAAGCAATTAGACTATTATTAGCATTTGCTTATTTAATGAATTTCAAACTCTTTTAAATGGATGTTAAAAGTGTTTTTCTAAATGGTTTTATAACAGAAAAAGTTTTTGTTGAACAACCACCTGGTTTTAAAAATCACGCACATCCTAATCATGTTTTTAAATTATACAAAGCACTTTATGGATTAAAGCAAACACCTAGAGTATGGTATGAAAGACTCAGCAAATTTTTAATTGAAAATGAATTTTTTAGAGGCCATATTGATAAAACTTTATTTCTAAGAAAAAAGATGATGATTTATTAGCAGTGCAAATATATGTTGATGATATTATTTTTGGTGCTACTAATGAAATTCTATGTCAAGAGTTTGCTAAGCTAATGCAGGGTGAGTTCGAGATGAGCATGATGGGAGAACTCAATTTCTTTCTCGGACTCCAAATCAAGCAAACTAAAGATGGAATATTCATCAACCAAGCTAAGTATACGAGAAAAATTATAAAAAAATTTAGGATGGAGACTACTAAGTCAATAGGTACACCTATGAGCTCCTCTTGTAAACTTGATAAAGATGAGCATGGTAAATCTGTAGATCAAAAATTATATAGAGGTATGATTGGCTCTTTACTGTACTTAATTGCTAGTAGACTAGATATAATGTTCAGTATATGCACGTATGCTAGATATCAGTCTGAACCTAAAGAATCACATATTTTGGCTGTTAAGCACATTATTAGATATCTATCTGGTACTATTGATATTGGCTTATGGTATTCTAGAGATTCATCTGCTGAATTAATTAGATATTATGATGCTGATTTTGCTGGTTATAAATTGGATAGAAAGAGTACCAGTGGAATTTGCCGATTTCTTGAAGTTAACTTAATCTTCTAGTTTAGCAAGAAACAAACTTCAGTTGAACTATCCATAGTTGAAGCTGAGTATATTGTAGCAGAAAGTTGTTGTGCTCAAATCTTGTAGATTAAGCAACAACTTGAAGATTTTGTAATTAAGTTGGCTAGTACACCTATAAAATGTGATAATACCAGTGCTATTTGCTTGACTAAAAATCCTGTTCAACATTCTAGAAGCAAACACATTGAAATTAGGCATCACTTTATTAGAGATCATGTTGAAAATAATAATATTATGCTTGAATTTATTTGTACTGAATTTTAATTAGCTAATATTTTGACTAAACCTTTCCTAGAAGATCGGTTCTGTATGATTAGAAGAGAACTCGGGATCATTAATCCTTTTGATTAAAATCTTCCAATCTTTGACTTAAAAAGGATTAAATTTGACATCAATCATATTCAATTATTACTAATTTCATTGAATTTCCAGTGATTTTGATCAGCCTTTGATTCTCTTAATTTTCGATTTTAAGTCAATGTATCGACACATTCATGTTTCGACACATTCGTGAGTCGACACATGAATGGAGCAGACCGAGGTTAAGGACATTCTGAAGGGTTTTTTCCTCCATTTCTCCTCCCCACTCGAGCCGACACATACCCTAACTCTCTCCCAACTGTTTCTTCCTTCCAATCTGTGCTCAAAACCCTTCGATTCTTCGTTTGGGATGCATTTTGGTCCGGATTGAGCGACATACCCTCTCCCATTTCTACTTTGAACCCTAAAAACCCTAGGTTTCTCCTTCAATCTTGTTCAAATCTTTATTCTATGCAATAAGACCACGAAAACAAGTAGTCTGTCACCCTTGGCCATCCAATCAGGAAGAAAAGCGAAGAACCAAGGCCAAACATGAAGCTAGAGCTCCAGATCCACCTATTCAACCCCTATTTGTAGCTTCTAGCCAGATGAGCTCGAAGATGGTTATCGGAGGATGCCATGTGGACTTCAGTTTCATCGACCAGTAGCATTTCAGGATCGGTCAGTGGATCAGAGATGCTGATCTGACATCTTTCTGTTATCTGAGCAAGAGATACTACCCAGGGCTCATACGAGAGTTCTATGGATCATTAGCCCGTGGGAGTGATGGCTGGATAGCTCAGGTCAGAGGCAGGGATATCCCCGTTACTTCAGAGATATTGAGTAGAGTGTGGGATATTCCTATGACCGGTTCAGTTGTTTATAGTTTGATTGACAAAGTGAGTGGTCTCCAGTGTGTATTTGAGTTAGACATTTTGCCTGAGGGAGCCACTATGCCTGCATCTCGTTTGTCTGCAAAGATGAGTCTTCTGCACCACATTATCGCCCGGATCCTTCTGTCGAAGATTGGACATTTTGATTACATCACTGAGAGAGAGTTGCTCGTGATGGTCTCATTGGTATAGCACACACCTGTCTGCCTTCCAGTGCTCATGGTTTATCAAATGACGGAGGCTTCGACGAGTCAGCAACTCTGCTTACCCTACGGGATGGGGTTGATGCTATTGTTTAGAGTTTATGGTGTTACTTTTGAGGACAAGCCCTTCCGTATGCTCCTACATACTGATGTCTATGACATCAGGTCATTACATCGGATGGGATATCACCTGTTCAGAGGCCAGTGGAGATGCAGAGTATTTGGTCAGGCCGATGACAGAGATGATGATGATGCTGCGAAGGAGGAGCGTATTCTTTCCGGCGAGGCAGGACCTATAAAGGCATCTCTTCCAAAGAGTCAGCCTGAGCCAGCAGCACAGCCGGAGTCTGCTTCTCAGTCTGAGCCTACACCACAGCCTCAGCCAGTTCAGTCAGATACTCCAGGAGTTTCAGAGAGTCTATTGGACAGAGTCAGTCGCATTAAGACAAAACTTTTGATCATTAGACAGCAACTTGACTACTTTATCATGGAGACCAGAGAGAACCACAGAGGATTGAGTGATGGCATCTTAACTATTCTGACCTCACTGTCTAGACCTACAGGGAGTACTCTAGTTTCTAATCCAGCTCCATCTACCCTAGCACCAGTTGTTGATGATAGTGATGATGATGGTGATGATGAGGAGACTAACTCTAATGATTTTGACTTCCCAGATTTGATTTCAGAGCCAGTGGTAGAGGTGACAGCAAACTTACCTAGGAGTCCCATTTTGTGACCCTTCCAGTTCACCTACTCAGACTCCTATTTTGTTTACTCCACCATCCAGATCAGATGATCATGTTCCCATTCATATTCTTTCACCTGTTGTTGATTCACTTGTTATTGATATCCCCATTATTGATACTCCTATTGTTGACTCACCGATTACAGGTACACCCATTATTTTTTCAGTTGATATGCCTATCATTGATACGCCTATCATTTCATCAGCTGATACACTTGTTTTTGACACATCCACTGTTGGTACACCTACCATCCATACAACCTCTCTTATTCAGGAGCTAGGTTTTTACACACCTGGCTTTCAGTATCTTGATTTTGGTCCATCATTTGATCATACACCACATCCAACAGTTGTAGAGACTGTTGTCCCGATCTGTTATGTTCCTGCTGAGCACATAGCCTCCACCTCTTTGCTTCAGCTAGAGGTCGAACGTATGCTCGATGAAGAGGACATGGTCGTTGTACTCCTCAATGATTGACCAGGACCCGTCTTCATGATCTCAGATTGATGTGGCCCCGAGCTCGCTCTTTCACTGATACTGGACCGATTGAGATCGGATCTTCCGATAATGAGGACGAGGATTAGGATTTTTTTATGTTTAGATAGTTTGCTTTTATGCACTCTCTTTTTTTTGTATGCTTTGTTGTTGTACAAATTCTAACTTTAAATGAAATATTATATTGTACTTCATGATTATGACTTCAAATGGATGAAATGCTTTAACTTTCTTTTAATACTTCATTGTCTTTTGAATGGATGAATGAACTTTTACATTGTACTTCAATGTTATATCTTGAATGACTTGCCTACTGTCTTCCTACCTTTTTAATGATAACAAAAAGAGAGAATAATATGACTAAAGTATAAATGTGCGAGTGAGAAGTAATAGTGTTATAGTATAAAATTTGTGTTTGGAAACTTGCAAATTTGAAAATTCTTTTGAAAATTTGGTTGAGCTTGAATTGAAAATTCTTTATAAATTCTTTAAGTAAGGGGAGCAATACCTCCTTTATATTGAAAATCTATTTTGAATTGGATTTCATGTTAAATATTTTCTTTAGATGCTTAAAAAGATGTTTACAAATTCTTTTATGAATCATCTGTTCAGGAGGAGCCTTGTCTATTACTGAATTTTTGTCTCTTCTAAACATGTTCTTTTAGAGTATCACAATACATGAGTTTATATCTTATATATCACAAAGCTCTGATACTCTTAATCCTTATAACACTCTTGCTCTGATACATCTTTTCAATATTGCAATCACTTTGATACATATATTGCATTTAGCTCTTCGCACCTTGAAAAATTTCTATGAAAGCTTTTTATGCAATTTATACTTAAAGGTTTCATCATCAAAAAGGAGGAGATTGTTGACTCTATTATTGATTTTGATGATAAGCAAAATGGCTAAGTATATGTTGAGTACTAATGATTTCTTTGAAGTATATTTTTATAGAAAAAGGTGCTCATCAATTTGATAAAAGATTGTTTGATTGAAGAAGCCAAGTTTAGATGAAAGATCTGCTCAAAGAAGACTTGGATGGTTGAAGTCTGCTTGAAATGATACATGAGTGTAATATGGATTTGATTCAGCATAAGTTCAGGTATTTTTGTAAAGATCTCAGTGAAGTATCGACACATGATACCAAGTGTCGACACAAGATAGTGAAGTGTCGACTCAAGCCAGTATACAAAGAAAGTTTCAGTCGGCATGGCTGAAATGTCAACACATGGACTTGAAGTGTTGACTCAAAGTGTCGACACATGGATCAGCTCATCACCTGAGATTTTTCAAGTCACAGAAGGAAGATGAAGATCTGGTGAAGTGTCGACACATGGCTGCGAAGTGTCGACTCACCTGAAGAAGTGTCCACACATCTGAGATTTCCAGAAAGCTACATTGAAGACTTTTGAACTAGGTATCGATTCAAAAAAGTTCAAGTGTCGACATGAAGTGTCGACTCATAGCCTAAAGTATCGATACATAAAGTTCTGGAAATAATAACGGCTAGTTTTTCAAATGCAGAACTCGTCTCTTTTCACTTCCAACGGCTAGATTTTCGTGTCTAATAGCTAGAAACCAGATTTGAGGCCTTGGAAAGGTATTTATATGCTCCAAATTAAATCAAAATGATTATTATTGATGGAAATAAAATAAGAATATCCAAGAGAGAAGAAAATAGAGCATTCACTCCTATTCTTTGAAGTTTATCTACTCTCAAGCCAAAGCAAGCCTCCAAGCATTTAAGAGCATTAAAGATCAACCATTCTTAAGCAATCAAAGAGGTTTCATCAAGTTCAAAGTATCACAACAACGAGCTTCAAAGAGATACCTGCTTTTTATTAGAAAGCTTTTATTGTTTCTCTACTTCAAAACTTATTTGTTGTAAGGGTTCTTGGTTAGCCTATTACAAAACCAAGGGAGGTTATTAGTGAGCCTTTGAAAACCAATTAGGTTCTTGGTTAGCCCGGAAAACTAAGGGAGGTTGGTAGTGAGCCTTAAAACCATTTAGATTCTTGGTTAGCCCGTAAAACCAAGTGAGGTTTTGACTTGTGAGCCTTGTGAAAACAAGTCAGGTTTTGATTAGTGAGCCCGAAAAACTAATCGGCTGTAATCGGTTGAGATTATAGTGAATTTCCAAGGGAATCTTGGGGAGTGGATGTAGGTGCATTGGATAGCACCAAAGCACTATACTTCTTTGTATTTGTGGTTGCTTGTCTCCTCTACTTACTCTTACATTTATTGCTTTATATTTTCGCTGCACATTTACTTAAGAGCACTTCATTTGTATTCATAGTACCTTGTTTAATTGTTGGATTGGGTCACATACTATTGCTTTGCATCAAGTAATAATTTTTAGAAACCTAATTTATCCCCTATCTTGGGTTGCTTACTAGGCAACAACCTGAACCCGAACCAACTACAGACCGGCATCTTGAGCAACCAAGCTGATCACCATCCACATCCTCTTCCTCCCTACAGTTTGGAGGACCCCAGTCAATCCCTCCTCCGTCCCGTCATCCTAGGCTGCCAATCGAATCCATGGCCATCGAATGGCCTCCTTCATTTCCCATCACTGGTCGCCACCGATCAGCCTTTCCTAAGCATACTATCGATCTCATCGCCATCCTTAACAACTGGTGGAAATCCAGCCACCGATCCCCTCCCATCCATTACCGACCTCCAGAACCAAGCCTTCATTGCCGACCGACGGTTGTGTCACGCTCTCCAGTGCCGGCTCCTTTGAAATCACTGGTGAAATCCACTGGATTTTTTCCTCCAAGGATCGGATCCTTGTTTTGGGTGTTTGGCATGCTCGTCAAAGTGTTAAAGCCCCCCTTGCACAAATGTGAAAGCAGGGAGGGATAAACATATGCCACTCAAAGCAATATTGCTCCCTATTTGCCGACTTCAGGTTTAAGTCAAAGGAAAAAAAAAAAGAAAAAAAAAAGAAAGGAAAAAATTGGGTTTTAAAATCAATATTTTGGGGCTCATACTATTTGATCCCTAGATATCCTATTCGCGATCAACAAGCTTACATGCAATTTAACGCGATCCTAGTATCAGACCAGATATAAAATTATTTTGGCTTGGAGAATGCTGACTGTGATTATTATTTTTTTTGGTCTTCCAAGTCTAAAGATTTTATTGGACTCGCCATCCAGCCAGAATCTCAGCCCGACTTGGTTAATGCTTTCTTTTCCAGTTTTGACCATGATAAAGTTTGTGAGCATCCTTTTCCACTTTAAATATTTAATTGATATTGGTAGTGAGTTTATTTCTTTAGTTTTATTAGATTAATATATTAATTAATTATGCTTAGCCTAAACTTACGAGTAGTTTCTCAATTATCCATGATCCTGATTTCTTTTAGATCTAGAATTTTTTTATTATTGCTTGTAATTATTAGAAAAAAAAATTGATTATAGCTTGATCCCTTCTGTATTAAGAAAATAATAATTATCTAGTTTTGATTTATAGTTTTGATTTGCTGATAATTTGAAAAAATAATAATAATAATCTACATTGCATCCCTATATTATATCACCTTGCATCAAAGTTATGCATAGTGATGCATCCAAAAATGGTCATGCTTATGTGGACTTCGCATGACTTACCACCTCATCTACTAGATCAGCTTTAGGCCACCTCACCTGCCAAATCAAGCCATCTCACCCATTGATTCAGAATAGCAAGCAAACTCCTTGGATCTAGACATACAGCTCTAGCCATCATACAAGGAAACATGGCATTCTCTCTTCTTGTAGGGGGTAGGTGACTTTACATCATGGCTCTCTGATACTGACCATTGCTTATTCATGCAGGCACCCCTATGGAAGCATGCTTGCCATATAACTAACCTCTGTGCTATCTCCAACCATACCTTCAAGGGCATGCGCTCTGCAGTGACATACCGACCACCACTTCCTATACTGTACGATACCGTTGTAGGTGCCAGGTACTCATATACCATGCCTATATATTTATTTCCCGAACCCTCTTGGCAAGTTCCTTTGAAGCTCCTCTGGAAGAGTTTTCCTTTAGAGGTTCTACCAGAAAGTTTCTCTTCCTCAAAGGCTTTCCTTAGTAAGCATCCTAAGTGTCCTTAGCCTTTTGGGAGACTCAACAGTCTTCTCGAAGTCACCCGAAGGACCCAAAGCATTACCTAGGTGTAGGCTAGATCCACCTTACCATGCCTAAGCTTCACCTTGCCTCACCTAGGCCTCCCTTTGCCTTGCCTAGGCCTCATCTAACTTGCATCTCACCATGGCTACCTGGCACCTCCACCACCTCACCTATGCCCATCTACACCACCATGCCAACTCCCATTCCTTCTTGCTAATGCTCTACCATTGCTTCACCTGCGTAGAAGCTACATTTTTCTCTCCTTTTCTATTTGCTTCCATGAGAGACTTAGGCATCAAAGGATCTATTAAGGAAAACCACACCTTCATGACTAGACTTCTGTATCTTCTTTATTTTACAGGTTTTAAAATATCCATACTTGATGGAGGGAAACCTAGAGCTTATTGACTTAGTAGTTATTTCTAACCATGGTAGCAAGTCTCGAGTTGAATTGCAATACATAGCATGTGCCCAATGATTATAGTTGGCCCATTAAGGATGACTTGGATAGGTTGGGAAACTCTGGTTTTGGGTTGTGTAGACATGATGAATGAGTTTTTTGTGCATAGTCGACGAGAGGGTAGAATGGGTCTTCTGAAGGGGTAGCATGAGCAACTATCTTTGATGGCCAAATTTGGCAATAGATCGGAAATGTGATGCCGGATCTTCCTATGATGTCAGAACCTTGATCTCGTAAGATAGTTCTGTTGCTGCCTAGATCACCATGGCTCGTAACTTTGATGTGTCACACGTGCATCGAGCTTCTCCTGGATGCTTGGTCCTCTTTTCAATCAGCTCCTTGATCAGCTTGTCTTGTAAAAAAGAGGAGACCCGGGATGGGGATCCCGGCGGGGACACTCCGATGATCAATTCAATTGGGACAATCAAGGAGAACAGAGCCTCTATGATGGAGAGCTCGGGGCTTCTCTATATAGAGGAATAAAAGATGAGATCTGAGAGATGGAAAATAAGTGGAAGTTAGAGAGCAGGGAGGTTCTCTTCCTTGGTTCCTTGCTCGTTTGCTCTCTATATCTTACCAGTGGTCTCCTTTCTTGTCGGAGGTCCCTTCTTCCATTTTATATGAGAGAAACGGTCCAGACTATCTCTGGGGCTTCATCGAGATGTCACTTTTTCGGTACCCTCTTTTGATGGGGTTTTTCTTTGTTAGCAGCCTCCCTCCCATTGGACTGGTCCTCAAAAAGAGATCCTTCTATTAGGAGTGTCCGTCGGTGTGCTATAGGTTTTGTCCCTCTAGTGGAGCAGTTTCCATAGGAGGTGCAGGTGCCGTGCTGCCGAGCCCCGAGTCATGGTGGAGCATTTCTATTCCAGGAGGGACCATCAGATTGTTGCAGGGTCTGGTGCTTTAATAGGATACTTCTCTCAGAGAAGACATTATTGAGAATTTGGATCCAATTTCTATATGAACGTTGAATCAAATACCCAAGAATAGCCTTGTTCCTGATCAAGGACAAACGCCCTGATCTACAAAGCAATAGCGGAAGCGTACCAGCTGACGCGGGACACGAGCCCCGATCAAGATTTATTCTAAGGAGATTGGATCGTTGGTCATTAAGAAACGACCCTAGGCTAGGTTAAACCAGGCCTAAATTATTTTTCCCATTTTTTTGTATTCAAATGAAACCTTTTTTTTTCATACTTTCTCTTTTTTTTTTGTCAACCCGTCCCGTGCCAATCTTGGTATCAAAGCTGGCGCGTTCCGCACCAATTACTTGGTATCATAGCAAGTTTAGGTTAGGTTAGGATTAATTCCATTTTTATTTGCTTTCTGCTTTGAAGTGTTCAGTCTACAGATGATGCATCGAGGAGCCAATTTTTTGAAGCCTGACTCGACGAAATCGAGTTCTCCTCACCTCAGGGAAAATGATGGGGACATTGAAGCCAGCCCAGAATCTGAAGCAGCCCAGATCAAACCTGAAGCCTAGCCCAGAACCTGAAGCCCAGCCTAGCCCAAAACCTGAAGCCAGCCAACCCAGAAGCCCAGCCCAGAACCTGAAGCCCAACCCAACCCAAGCCCTAGGGCCCAAGATCCTAGAGTCGATGAGCACAGATCCTGAAGTCATCATCATCAGCACTAATCCTGATGCAGCACCACTCTTGAATTCAAACTCAAGAGTACGTTATCAGAATTTTTAGGATAATTTAGGATCTTATCGATTGTTTAGTTTGAGTATTTGTTTTTAGGATTTATTTTATCCCTTAGTTGAATTTGTTTGTTTTTAAACAAATAGTTTGAGTTTGTTAGGATTGGGATTGAGATATCTGAGATCAGGATATCGATATCTTAGATCAGGATATTGATATCTTAGATCAGGATATCGATATCTTAGATCAGGATATCGATATCTTAGATTAGGCGTTAGTCTATTTAAGATAGTTATTCAATAAAAAATTGGCGAGCGATGAATTATTGAGAAAAGATTTTGGATGTTATCCCGTCTCCTCCACCTCTTCTGGTTCTTTTTTCCTATGATATTCTTCCTCCGGCTACTCTCCTCTTTGCTCTTCTTTACTTCTTCTGCTTCCTCTTCCTTTCCCCTTCCCACTCTGAGAATCCCAGTTTTCTAAGTTATCTTTGATTGTTCCCTTCGTCCAGCATCGACAACCGCCACCGTAGTGACCGACCTCCAGCAGCCATAGGACCACCTTGGAGTCCTTCAACGGGCCCTGTTGCTCCTCCGCCAATCCCCCTCAGAAGCCAGAAATTGATCCACCGTGCATCCTCCAGCGAACAATCCCCTCCAAGCCCACCGGTAATCTGATGCGGCACACGATGCCCCGATCAATATTTATTCTAAGGAGAACGGAACGTTTGTCACTAGGAAACGACCCTAGGCTAGGCTAAACCAAAACCAAATTAAATTTTTTTATTCAAATAAAAACCATTTTTTTTCTTCATATTTTTTTCTCTCTTTTTTTTTATAATCAAATAACCTCTCTCTCTTTTTTTTTCTACTGTGCCCCGATCAATATTTATTCCAAGGAGAATGGACCGTTGGTCGCTAGGAAACGACCCTAGACTAGGCTAAACCAAAACCAAATTAAATTTTTTATTCAAATAAAAACCATTTTTTCTTCATATTTTTTTCTCTCATTTTTTTTTATAATCAAATAACCTCTCTCTTTTTTTTTCTATTTTCTTTTCCCTTTTTTTTCACTTTTTTTTCTCATGATTTTTCTTTCTTTTTTTTTTTTCCTACGCTATTCCTAAAGTCGGCTGAGAATGTCGGCTTCTTCTTCTTCTTTTTTTTTGTTCATTGCCTACCCATGAAGTCGGCATTGGAAGCCGGCTTCACCTTCACGACCGTGCAGGCCGGGGGGACCTCACGGGGAAGCCTCGCCGGCGTCGGTGAGGGGCGGAGTCGTTCCGGCAGAGCTTCATTGGGGCTGGGGACGAGGACGGTGGCGGCCATGGCGGAGTCGACAGACCGGGCGGAGGTGGTAGCAGGGCGGCCATCGGTGTGCCGTCACGAGCGGAGACGGGAGCGGAGTAGTCGGACAGCCGGCTGGATCGGCTATAGCGACGCTCGGTCAGAAGGGAGGAGGCAGACCGGCAGAAGGCATCGCGGAGGGGGCTTCGGCTGCAATGGGTTGCATGGGCGGAGGAGACGGACTAGCAAGGTGGTCTGCAGTCGTGCGGTGGCCGTGGAGGACACGGCAGCAGGGAGTTCCGGCCGACTTCTCCAGCGATGGTGTTGGACGGAGGTGGTGGCGCGAATCCATTGATGGCGGCAGTCCGACGATTGGGCGACTCGGTCGAGCAGATCTGGGGAGACGATGGTCGAGCGGATCCAGGAGATCTGTGTGGTGGACTTATCTTTTTGGTGGAAGGTGTTGCGCAGAGATCTGTGTGCATAGGGATTCCAATCGATGATGTCGGAGGATGAGTGCGGTTGCAGAGAATGGAGAGGCGATGGAACATTGGAGTCGTGGTTGCTTCAATGAGATCTAATTCAGGAGAAGAAATAGAGCAGGGAAAGGAAAATAGAACAGAGAAGAAAGAGGAGAGGGAGAAGAAACACCAAAGAGGAAAGAACCCAGAAAGAAGAATAGAGAAAGAGAGAAAGTCCCAGAGAAGAAAGTCCCAGAGTAGAGAAGAAGAACAAAGAAGAAGAGAGAAGAGAGGGGAAGAATTAAGAGAGCCAGGAAGAAGAAATACCAGAGAAAAAGAATAATTAGGAGAAGGGAAGAAGAAGGAGGAGGGAGGGAAGAACCAGAAGAAGGGGAAAGTCGGGACGCACCTAGATGATTTCTCAAATATTTTTATTCATCGCTCCTTTTATTCATCAAGAAACATGTTCTTAAATAAACCTCCGAAAGAGATCGGAACAAATCCTAAAACTGATAAGATCCTTCCTAAAACAACCGATAAGATAAATCATAAAGCAAATAATCAAATCCTAAAACAATTTTTCAAACAATCAAGATAAATCCTAATATCCTAATATCCCAATCAAATCTCGAATTTAAATTATGCTGGATCCCATCGGGATCTGCATCGGGATCGGTGCTAATGATGACTTCAGGATTTGTGCCCATCGACTCCAGGATCTTGGGCCCTAGGGTTTGGGCCGGGCTGGGCTGGGCTTCAGGTTATGGGTTGGGCTTCAGGCTTGGACTGGACTGTGCTTTAGGTTCTGGGCTGGGCTTCTGGGTTCTAGGCTGGCTTCTAGGTTGGGCTTCAGGTTTTGTCTCGGTTACTTCAAATTTTGGGCCGATGTCCCCATCACAATCGCCTTCTCCTTCCCTCACCATCGCCGATGGAAGTCCACGCCGCGATCGAAGCTCCCACCAGCAAACCGGCTTCCTCCACTGGCCACCGTCCATGGGGATCCCATCGTCAGCAGTCGATGATCACCGTCGCTAGAACCCCTTTTGTGCCGACCTACCGCCGTCCATGCCGCTGCCTTCAATCCAGCACTGTCACCGACGAGATGTCCATCGGATCTGCCTCCATCCGTGCCACTCTTCTCCCAGCCATGCCATCGACCCTAGAACAGGGCCCCGGAAACCCATCGTCGACTTCCACTTCGGCGACGGTTCCTCCGAGGATGCCCTGCCTTCCATCGATCGCACGTAGTCCTCACCAGTGGGCGCTGCTCCGGGGCACCGATTCCCCGTTCTGCATGTCCGTCAAAGCATAAAGGGACCCTTGCACGAACATGAAAGCAAGGTCCTTTACACGCTTCTCAAAGCCTAACCGGCCCTCCAAGTGCCAACTTTAGGAATAGCAGAAAAAAAAAAGATGAAAACCGTGAGAAAAAAAGGAAGGAAAAGAAAGAAAAGAAAGAAAAAAATATAGAAAAAAAAAAAAAAAAGAGGGTTATTTGAATTTAAAAAAGTGAAAAAAAAAGGAAAAGAAAATAGAAAAAAAAAAGAGAGAAAAAGAAATTAGAGAAAAAAGTATGAAAAAAAAAGTTTATTTGAAATAAAAAAAATTGACAAAAAATTAATTTGGGCCTGTTGAACCTAGCCTAGGGTCATTACTTAATGACCAACGGTCCGATCTCCTTAGAATAATTCTTGATTCGAGGTTGTGTTCTGCGTCACAGGCTATGGATGACCCTCTGTCAGCGATCTCCTTAGAGAACACGGTATGATACAGGTCTTTGAAGATCAAGCACGTCAAGATCCAAGAACGGGAGAATAAGGGGAAGAAGAGAGAAGAAGAAGAAATTCTTGAGAGAAAGGGGATTTTCTTGATTCCACGTCCAAGAAGTTTGTTTTCACACACACACACCCTCATGAAGTTACAATATATATATACCTCGATCACACATGGCCGAGTATCCCAAAACTCCCTCCAGCTAGCACCATTTTAAAAATAGCTCATCCATCATTCGAGCAGGCTATAGACATTAGAGTCGACTAGACCTTGGAATCGAGTCGACTCTAAGCATCAGAGCCGACTCATCCAGACCACAGGATTTCCTAACTATAAAACTTAGCCGACTTGAATCCAACGAGCCGACTCGACCAGAACACATTCCCCTATTCTGAGCTGTGCCAACTAGCAGAGCTGACTCTTACACCAGAAGAGCCGACTCTAAGACCCAGACTGACCAAACTCAGCCTAAAGATCTAGGACTCACCTCGGACTCACTCCTAGCCCTAGATACATCATGGAAAACTATGATAGACCAAACCAATACATGGACATTGACCCAACAAGCCTTGAACACACCACCCGAGACTCAACAATTTCCACCTTGGTGCTTCAAGGCTACATATGCCAGACTCCTCAAACCCATCAACCACATACAAGAATAGAAGCTTTTCCTTGGTAGAGCCTTTGTAAGTGCATCCACCTAGTTCTCCTTTGTATGGACCTTCACCAGCATCACTTATCCTTCCTCCACCAATTCTTTAACCCTGTGATATCTCACATCTATATGCTTGGTGCGAGCATGATAGACTGGGTTTTGAGTCAAGTGTATGGCACTCTGGCTATCGCTGTGCAAGACCACCATACACTGTTTCACCCCCATTTCAGCCACTAGCCTTCTCAGCCATTGTGCTTCCTTTGTAGCCTCTGTAATCTTTATATACTCTGCTTCCATTGTAGACAAAGCAATAATAGGTTGAAGGGTTGATCTCCAAGAAACCAGTCCACCATACATACAGAAGATGTAACATATTGTAGACCTTCTTGTATCAAGATCACCTGCATAGCTTGCATCAACAAACCCTTCCAAAGGACCTGAATCTTCACATGATTCTATGGAGTTCCATTCATGTTCTTCTGGCTGCCCACCAAAGACCGGTCCATGCTTTTGAGTCCCTTGTAGATATTGCAAAATCCACTTCAATGCCTTCCAGTGTTCCTTCCCAGGGTCAGCCATGTATCTGCTCACCTAGCTTACAGCATATACTATGTCTGGCCTGCAACAAACCGTAGCATACATCACACTGTCCATTGCATTGGCATATAGAACTCTTTCCATGTACTCTCTCTCCTTCTCTATCTGGGGGTCTGATTTTTTGAGAGAGAAATATGCCCTGGTAATGGTGTATCTACTGGTTTGGCCTTCTCCATCCCGAACCTCCAAGTGCCTTCTTGATGTACCCACCTTGTGACAAATGGAGTATTCCTTTGCATCTATCCCTACAAATCTCCATTCCAAGGATTTTTTGTGCTGATCCCAAATCTTTCATCTTAAATTCATGAGACAATGCTCTCTTCAGCCCTTTCACAGCTTTCATACTTCTGCTGGCTATCAACATATCATCCACATATAGAAGTAAATACAAAGCATCCATAGTATCCACATTCTTCACATAAACACAATGGTCCTGTTCACATCTGAGAAACCCAAGGCTCATGATAAATGTATCAAAAATGTGATACCGCTGATGAGGTGATTGTTTCAAACTATACAATGACCTCTAGAGTAGACATATATTGTTCTCCTGTCCAATCTCAATGAAGCCATCAGGTTGCTTCATGTAGATCTTCTCTTCTAGACTTTCATGTAGAAAGGTTGTCTTCACATCCATCTGCTCCAATTCCATATCATGTTTTGCCACCAATGACAACAACACCTGAATTGAAGTATGGCGTACCACAAGAGAAAATACCTCTGTGTAGTCAACTCCCTTCCTCTGTGAATATCTCTTTGCTACCAGCCTTGCCTTGTATCTCACTCCACCTTACTTTAAAGGTACTAATTTTCTTGTAAACATCCATTTGGAGCCAATTGCCCGAGCATCTTTAGGTAGATCCACCAACTGACATGTCTTATTCCTCCTGAGCGATTCCATCTCTTCCATCATGCCTTGCATCCATGACTCTTTATCAGGACTTTCCATGGCTTCCACAAAATTTTATGGATCTCCATTAACAGATATAAGATCATATGATATAGTTTCATCCATGCCATATCTCACCGGCTTCCGGATTATATGCTGAGGTTTATGCAATGCCACTCCCCTTGCACTATCCTGCAAGTCTTCTGATTGTGGCTGTTCTTGCACTTCACTTTGAACAACTGATTTTCCTTTCTGATCCTTCATTACAAGAGGACCTTTCCCACCTAACTCCACCTCAACTGAAGCACCCTTCCTAGTTGATGTAGATGGCTTATCCTCCACCTGTGAAGGACAGTCACTGCTATTCACCTTTGAAGTTGCAATTCCATCCGTACTATCCGATCTCTCCAAGATGCTTCTTTCATCAAAAATGACATCCCTACTAATCACTGTCCTCTATGATTGAGGATCCTACAGTAGGTAACCTTTGACTCCTTATGGATACCCGATGAAGATCATCTTCTTTGACTTAGGATCTAGCTTGCTTCTTTCAATTGCCTCCACATGTACATGGCCGGGCAACCAAATACCTTCAGGTGACCAAGCTCCACCTTCTTTCCACTCCAAGCTTCCTCTAGAAGTCCTCCATCTAGCTTAAAATGAGGGGACCTGTTTACAAGAAAACATGATAGAGTAATAGCATCACCCTAAAAGGTTTTTGGCAGTGATGACTGCAGCCTCATACTCCTTGCCTTCTCCAATAGTGTTCGGTTCATCCTTTCCACAACACCATTCTGCTATGGAGTCATCCTTACTGTGTAATAGCGTTTAATCCCATTTTCCTCACAATAACTTCTGAACTCTTTACTAGTGTACTCCCCACTATTATCAGACCGAAGGCACTTCATATGTTTTCCTGTCACCTTCTCTACCTCAGCCCTCCAGGCTTTGAACTGGGCAAATATCTCTGATTTTTCTCTCATCAGATACATCCATAATTTCTTAGAGAAGTCATCAATGAAGATAACAAAATACCTTGCTCCACCACTAGATAAAACAGGTGTCGGTCCCCATACATCCGAGTGCACCAAATCTAGCACTCCTTCACTTGGTTTGGTACAAACAGCAAATTTCACCTTATGCTATTTACCAAAGATACATGGCTCATACAGATCATTTTCATTCTTCTTCAAAGCTAGAATATTTCCTATTCTGCTTAACTCCATGAGCCCTCAGTCACTCATATGATCCATCCGATAGTGCCACAGTTTATATGTCAATTATTCCTCTTGTGCCACTGCAAGCATCTTCGCACTATCATTCACAGCTAAGCCTTCCATCTTGTACAGATTGTTGCTCGGTCTTCTTCCTCTCATTACCGCCAAAGCCCCCTTGGTTATTCTCAAACATCCACTACCATATTGGCAACTAAAAGCATATCCCTACTCTTCCAAGTAGCCCAAAGAAATTAAATTCTTTTTCAACTCTGGTACATGTTTGACATTTGACAAAGTTCTTATCACTCCATCATACATCCTCACCCTAATGGTGTCAACTCTAGCTACCGTACAAGGATGATCATCACCAAGACTTACACTACCTCCATCTGACTTGTCGTAGGTAAAAAACCATTCCCGATATGAGGTATAGTGGTATGAGCATGCATAATCTAAAATTCAGGTATTATCCCAATCTACTGATCCATCTGATATAATCAGTACATCCCTCCATTACCTTCCGATACATATGCACCACTTGTGTTAACTCTTCCCTTTTCTGTCTTCCAAAGAGGACAATGCTTCTTGATATGCCCAAGCTGATGACACTTATAGCATTTCAAGTTCTTATGATTTTGAGACTAAGATCTGTCTTTGGACTTTTCCTTAGCTCTTTCTTTGGGTCTTCCTTGCCTCCTATTCACAGCAAGAATCTCTGAGTTAGGATTACCTTTGTAGATCATTTCTCTTTGCTCATTAGATCTGAGCACACCAACAATCTCTTCATAATTTAGGGTTTCCTTTCCATACACCAAGGTTGTTATGAGACCATCATACGATCCAGGGAGTGAACACAGCAGCAATAATGCCCAATCCTCCTCATCAATCTTCACATCCAGATTCATAACCTTTGAACATACTTGGTTGAACCTCTGAATATAAGCAACAAGGTCTCCTCCTTCGGGCATTCTCAAACTATACAGTTGCTTCTTCAACCATAGCTTGTTCGTCATGTTCTTTCCCATGTATGTGTTCTCCAATCTTCTCCAAAGACCTTTTGCGGTAGTCTCTGAACAAACCTCAGGTAAAACCTGATCAGCCAAACACATCCTAATGGTACTAAAAGCAATCTCTTCTAACTCTTCCCATTCTTCAACACTGATCTTTTTCGATCTTTCTTTAACCAAGACCTTGTAGATCCTTTGTTGAACTAGCAAATCTTTAACCCTTTGCTGCCATAAGGTGAAGTTCCCCTTGCTATCATACTTTTCAAAATCTACCTTGAAATCACTTGATGCCATTACCACAATCAAGAAATCAAGAGATCTAAAAATATTACTTATAAGAAGCTTTCATTCCAACCCTCTGATCTCGAGATCTTCCTTCCACGAACCCAAGAACAGCCTTGTTCCTGATCAAGAACAAACGCCCTGATCTACAAAGCAATAGTGAAAGCATACTAGGCTATGGATGACCCTCTACCGGCGATCTCCTTGGAGAACACGGTAGGATACAAGTCTTTAAAGATCAAGCATGTCAAGATCCAAGAACGGAAGAATAAAGGGAAGAAGAGAGAAGAAGAAGAATTTCTCGGGAGAAAGGGGATTTTCTTAATTCCACGTTCAAGAAGTTTGTTTTCACACACACACACCCCTCTCAGGAAGTTACAATATATATATACCTCGGTCACATATGGTCGAGTACCCCAAAATTCCCTCTAACTGGCATTGTTTAAAAAATAGCTCACCCATCATTCGAGCCGACTCTAGATACTAGAGTTGACTAGACCTTGGAACCAAGTCGACTCTAAGCATTAGAGCCGACTCGTCCAAACCACAGGGTTTCTTAACTATGAAACTGAGTTGACTCAAACCCAATGAGCCGACTCGACCAGAACACATTCTCCTGTTCTGAGCTGTGCCAACTAGCAGAGCCGACTCTTACACCAAAAGAGTCGACTCTAAGATCCAGATTAACTAAACTCAACCTAAATATCTAGGACTCACCCCGAACTCGCTCCTAGCCCTAGATACATCATGAAAAATCATAATATACCAGACCAATACATGAGCATTGACCCAACAAGCCTTGAATGCACCACCCGAGACTTAACAGACATAGACGGCATGTCGCGAGAACTGGAGCCTTGGTTGCATGGCAGAGGGCACAGGTAGTGTGCTACAGTGCCTGGAACCTGGTGGAGTATGCATCACGCAGAGTGTGCGAGTGGCGTGTTGCAGAGCCTGGAGCCTCTAGTTAGGCGTGCACCACCTTCTGGGGGCCGCAGGTCACTTGAAGCCTTCATGCCATGGTTTGAATTCCTTCTGGTCTTCTTCTCCTTATCCATGGTTGATCCCCTAGCAATTGATGACACCTCTTGGTCTAGACAATGATTCTGCCTTGGAAAGCCAGAGCTCTATCTCGGGCGCTCGACCTTGGATGGTAGGAGCATGACCTCGACTAGGAGCTCGACCTTGGATGGAAGCTGACCTCGACCGGGGGCTCGACCTTAGATGGCGGGAGCATAACCTCAATCGGGAGCTCAACCTCAAATGGGAGCCAATCTCGGTCGGGGGCTTGACCTTGGATAGCGGGAGCATGACCTCGGTTGGAAGCTCGACCTCAGATGGGAGCTGACCTCGATCGGGGGCTCAACCTTGGATGGTCGAAGCACGACCTCGGTCAAGAGCTCAACCTCGAATGAGATCTAACCTCGACCAGGGGCTCGATCTTGGATGGTGGGAGCACGACCTCGATCGGGAGCGTGACCTCGGATGGCAGGAGTGAGACCTCGATTGAGAGCTCAACCTCAGATGGCGAGAGAGCAACCTCGGTCAGGAGCTCGACCTCGAATGGGAGTTGATCTCGATCAAGGACTCGACCTCGGATGGTGGGAGCACGACCTCGGTTGAGACCTCGACCTTATATGGGAGCTAACCTTGGTCGGGGGCTCGATCTCGAATCTTTCTTTGGTCACCACATCCAGGTGGTATCTTCTATCAGCGTCATCACCAACTGGGTCCGACACGGGTTCCACGTCAGTGATTGTGCCACATCAGGTGCCCCCCACTCTCGAGCCCAGAGTACATCACGGTGCTCAAGGTGAAGGGAGTAATGATGATGCTAACATGGAAGGATGCTCATTCTATGCCATTAATGCCTTAAGCATCAGCATCCCGGAGGTTGCGCTTTCGCACCAATGAGGAGACACCACGTTAGCCCGTTCGGGGGAAACATAATTGCCATAACAAGCCTAAATCGATTTCCTCCAAGTCGAAGGATCACCTCCAGTGGATCTTGATGCATGGTAGACTCTCGTTGGTTAGGAAAAAGAAAGGATGCACATTTTCGATCAGTATGATATGACGGGGGTCTGCAGGCTTTTAAAAGGGGTCCGTCCTTCCACTCCTAAAGAACTTTTCGAGCGAAGAGGGTGAAGTTTTTCTATAGAGCTCTCCTTCTTCCTCCTGTTTCATCTCCTTGATCCAGAGTCCTTGCAAGTCAGTCCTCCTTTTCTCCTCCCTTCTTCCTTCTCCTTCTTCTCTCTTCTCCTTCGGCCTGTGCTGAAGGGGATCCTGTAAAGTCCTTAGGTCTTCGATCCTTCCTTTGTCTTTTATTTTTCTTCCTCATGAGTTCCTTCAGTAGGGGGCATCTCCGTCCTAATTATTCTGGTGAGGTAGGGTCATCTTAGTCGAGACCTCCCTCGGATAGCGAGGAGGATGAGGTTCCCTTAGTAGTCCATAGGGGTCCCCGTCGGACGGAGATAGTCATAGGCCCCCTATGGCTCCTCCTCCTCCTCCTATCCGTGAATCGACCATATCCGGAGCACATATGGGATCCCGGATTCCATCCAACTCTCGACTTTGGGACCGGAGGAGTGGATCACTTCTAGTGGCCCGAGCCGGATTGTCCTGTACGAGGTTTTCTCGGGGGCCTCCATCTTCCCTTCCATCCCTTCTTCCTGTCTTTCTTGAGTAACTTACATCTAATCCCGGCCCAGCTTACTTCTAATGCCATTAGGACCATTGTTTTCTTCATTATCATTTATCATTTCCATGGGATTGTTGCCTATTTCTCCTTGTTTAGGGCTCTCTTCATGCTGAAGTGCCACTTGGCCGATAAAGGGTGGTGGTTTGTGGCCCCCCGCCTAAGGGGTATCAAATTGGACTTGCCCTCTTCCATCAAGGGATGGAAAAGCAGGTTTTTATTTGTCTCGATTGAGGGGGTGGACTGGGTCTGGAGTGACCCAGACCGCTCTCCCAACCAGCTGTCTTTTATCGAGCCGGCCGATAAAGAGGTGTACGATAGAAGACATTGCCAATGTCAAGGTCCCAACCCTTCGGGACTACTGACCGAGCAGAACATTACCGATGCCGGGGTTAGCTCAGCCCAATCTTAGGGTAAGGCTCGATGTCAGGGGTTCTTTTTCTTAAGGTAGATTCTGCTTTATCAGGTAACTAACCAGTTGCTTCTCTTACTATAGGGATGAAGTTTATAATGGGGCAGCTCCTCCAAATGTCGAAGAAGAGGGCTTCCTTTGCAGGGCCCAGGAAGGAGCCCTCGAAGAAGGCTCGGGAGGAGGCCCAGTGGAGGGCCTTCTAACAGGCCAGCAGAGAGGGAGCCCACCACGGTGCCAACAGCACCTGAGTCAGCGGCCTGGCTCGGGCCCATAGGCATGGGAGAGAGGTTAGAAAGGAGGAGGGGGCTGCGCCAGTAGCCTCGGTGGCCCTTCCCCATACCGAAGCATCACCTCAGCCAGAGGTGGTGGAGGTGGCGAACGATGTCATCGCGAGGAGGCTAGCGTCGCCACCAACATTCAAAGGAGCCAGCACCCATCCTATGGCTACTGTGCCCCTGCCAACTACCGCACCGGGATCCGCAGCACCTTCCATGATGCCGAGCCTGGGGGTGCAGAGGATGATAGCCTACTTGCCACCGAGCACGGTAGTGATGACAGATGCCAAGCTGGTGAAACAAATTCTCAACATCGTCATCCAGCCATAAGATCGTCAGGAAAAGGGAGGACGACCACTGGTGGAGGTCCTCACCGGCATATTTCCCCAACTTCTATTGGTAAGCTGATTTTTAACTTGCCTCACTTCTTTTTCACTTATGAAGATGCCAACCAACATGTTTCCCGGTATTATTATAGGTGGTCACCGAAACTCTGCTTGCCCGGGACTCATGCTTGGGGATAATGAAGCAGGACCACCGCCTTCGCAAGGAGAAGGAGGCCACCGAGGTCGAAGCCCAGACTCAGGCAGCCCAGGTGCAGGAGCTGGAGGATCGAGTAAAGACCCTCCAGGTCAAGCTGGCCAGCTCCCAAGCAACGATGATGGAGCTGGAGAAGAAGTCCACCGACCTCGGGGAGGCTTTGAAGGTGGAGAAGGAGAAGGCTCCCCGCTTGGCTAAGAAGGAGGCCCGCACCACGATGGAGGCGGCATGCTTGAAGGGAAGGGCACAGACTCTCCAGGTGCGGCTCGACGAGGAGGCGGCTTGGGCTGCGGTGGCAGAGGAGAAGGCCATAGTGGCAGTGGTGCTGATGGAGGCAACAAAGGAAGCCGTCGAAGCCATCCCTAAGTTCAACGCCTCAGAAGACTTCGCGGACAAGGTCTTCGAGGCAATCCTGGACTCCTACCAGAAGGGGTTTGAAGACTTCTAAGGGAAGGCCAGGTGGCTTTTTGGGTTGAAGGGTCTAGAGAATATCCTCTTGGATCTTCCCATCATTGCCGGGGCACCAGGATCGCCTACCATCGAGGCTGAATTGGGGCCACATGCAGAGCCGGCAACTGAAAAGGAGGCCAAAGCTGAGGTCGCCGTCGCCCAGGACACCCCACCGACTGAGGCCGCACCAGTACCCGAGGAGGTGACCTGCTAGCCCAGAAAGGAGCTAGTTACCTCTGCTTAGTTAGGATTTCAACTTTTTCCTTTTGTACTTAAGTTTCTGGAGGACTCCCCGGCCTGTTGGGGGTCTTGATAGATGTAAAGAAAAAAAACTTTGATGAATGAATACAATTTTTTCTAACTAATGTGTCCTTTTCTTTTTTTCTTCTCTTTCCTTCTTTTCTTTTTTCTTACTCTGAAAAATTTCCTGGCAAGTAAGGATCTTTTACATTATGGAGGACTCATTTCAGCCATGAAGAGTAAGCCTCACTTTGCCAATGAATTTTGTCTTGTTTTTCTCCCTCCAGCTTCTCAACCCTTTTCATGATAGGGAGATGGACTTCATGACAATGAAGCGTAAGACTTCCCGGGTCCTGGTTATTTTCGGCTGAATCTGAAATCTTGTGACTGGTAGCAAGGAACCAAGGAATTCTTTGGCTCCCCTCACTAGTTTTGAGGTCATGCAGATGTGAGTGTAGGGCTTCTGGAGTTTTCCTGGCTTTCTTCGTTGGACATGGAGTTGGGTGAATGAGTGCGGGGCTTCATAAATTTTCTGGCTTTGAGTGCAGGGCTTTGTAAATTTCTCGACTTTGAGTTCGGGGTTTCGTAAGTTTTCCGACTTTAAGTGCGGGGCTTCGTAAGTTTTCTGACTTTGGATGCAGGGCTCCGTAAGTTTCCTGGCTTTCTTTACCGGACTTGGAGTTGGGCAGATGAGTATGAGGCTTCTAGAGTTTTTCGGCTTTAGATGTGGAGCTTTGTAAGTTTCCTGGCTTTCTTCGCCAGATTTGGAGTCGAGCAGATGAATGCGGGGTTTCTAAAGTTTCCTTGCTTTGGATGTGAGGCTTTTGGAGTTTTCCGGCTTTCTTTGCCGGACTTGGAGTCGAGCAGATGAGTGCAGGGCTTCTAGAGTTTCCTGGCTTTCGATGCAGGGCTTCTAGAGTTTTTCAACTTTTTTCATCGAACTTGGAGTCAAGCGGATGAGTACGAGGCTTTAAAAGTTTTACGGCTTTGGATGCAGGGCTTTGTAAGTTTCTCGACTTTCTTCGCCGAACTTGGAGTTGGGTAGATAAGTGCAGGGCTTCTAGAGTTTCCTGGCTTTGGATATGGGGCTTCTAGAGTTTTCTATCTTTGGATGCGGGGCTTCATAAGTTTTTCAGCTTTCTTTGCCGGACTTGGAGTCAGGCAGATGAGTCCCTGCATAGGTAGAAAATAGTGTTACACCAAAAAGGGACTTTAATTATTAAGGAAGAGTCTTACATTATTGGTGGTACATCCTCAGATTGCTGGCATTCATGTCCGGGGGAACGAGTGCCATCGAGTCTGGCAAGGTAGTAGGCTCCATTTGGCAGAACCTCGATCACCTTATAGGGACCTTCCTAGTTCGGAAAAAGTTTGCCGCATTCTCCTAGTTGGGATACTTCTGCTCGCCTGAGAACATGGTCGCCTGGATGGAACATCTTGGGCCTGACATAGGAGTTATAGTAATGGGCTACCCGTTGCCGGTATGCCGCCTGGTGGGGACACCTGAGGCACCAGAATAAGACAAAGGCTTTTTCAACCCTCTGTAAATTGATCAATAATTTATGAGTCCATCTATAATAAGGGCTTAGCTCATCTGAGTCCATTTTAGTTGTTATTTGAGTATTTTTAGTTGTTATTTCAGTTTTGTACTAGTCAGCTCATGTTGAGCTAGTTCAGTCCAATACTAGTCACTCATGTTGAGCTAATTTTATTTTTTTGAGTCCTGTCCAAGCATACTGAAGACTCAAGACTATATCATACAAGTGAAGACCAAGTCCAACTAGATTGAAGACATGGAAGTATAGCCCAAGTCCAACCCAGCTTGAAGATTTGAAGACCCCAGGAGGAAAATTCAAAAAACCCTGATTTCTTGCAAATACCTTCCAGATGCCAGATTCCCTTCCAGATGCCAAAATATATTCATATACCAAGGCATCCATGATTTTAGAGGTCCATCTGCATCCTAGCCCAAAGAAATCAAGCCCAGGCACCAAGCCCAAGCCCCTAAGAAGCAAGATACTAGGGAATATTCCTGCTACCTGGCTACCAGGCAACCCCAGCTTCCAGAGGCCCAAACCCATGCACCCGGGCCCCTTTGGACCGGCCCCTTGCTGCTCCTAGAAGCCCAACATGCCCCCCTAGGCATCCTTGGAGTGTTGACCAAGTTAAGAGAATTTTTAGGGATTTTTCTAACCTAATATTTCTTTATTTTCTAGCTAGGGTTTGAGAGGGAAAAGGATTCTCATGTAAAGACTAATGTGCCCTTACTTGGAGCCCAAGGTTAAGGGTCTATTTAAGGGACCCTAGCCTCTTGTATGAAGGGAGAATTTTGATGAATGAAAACCTTGAGTTCTTCTATTGAGTTGTGTGATACCCTGCTATGTGCATAAAGGGGTTTGCGAGAGTTTTTCTTCCCAGTGCTACAATCATCTTCCTGCTGCCAACAAGCATCTCAGATCCCTGGACGCCCACTCCAAAAGAAGCCTTCCCTTGCTGTTTCTCCTTTGTTTTCTTGTTTCTTTGTGAGTTTTCTAACCCCTGACAAGTCGTTTATAGATCCCCGAGTTCCTACGAATCCAACGACTCCAGCCAAGCCTCAATCGGATCACCGAGCAGAAAGCCAGGTATCCGCGGGTCTTTGGCTCGGTTTTCCAGGCCGCATCCATCGAGGAACGAGAGACCCTTTTGCTGCGATCTTCACAGACATTGTCAGGTACATCCCCTCTACCTCCAGTAGTTTTATTGTAGGAGAACTTTCCCTAACCGAGGCTTCTCAGCCCCGGCGATCCTTCTTTTCTACTTTTCTAGGTCCTAATCTGCATGCTGATCTTCAAAAATTCATACAAAATTCCCTACAAATAATTTTGATCTGAAATTTGGGAATTAATCACCTAACTCAACATGTAAAACATACAAAAAAAATTGCATGCATATTGGTTCCCCATCACCGCCATTCGAAGTCGAGCTTTATCCCTTATCTTGTCTAGCAAATCCAAGTTAAGGAGAAGGCGGGTCAGATTCTTAGCTTCACTGTATTGCTCCACCCATAATGTGGGCAGACCTGCCTCTAACGGAATCATAGCCTCGAATAGAAAATGGGTTGAACGGTGTCTCACCTATTACCGTCCGAGGTGTAATGTGGTAGGCCCATAGTACATTAAGGAGCTCTTCAGCCCACCATCCCTTGGCCTCATCCAGTCTAGTGCGAAGCCCTTATAAGATGGTTCAGTTGGTTACCTCGGCCTTCCTGTTAGTCTGAGGATGAGCCACCAATGCGAAGTGATGGTGGATGTTGAGGTCGGCACAAAACTTTTCGAAAAACTGGTTGTCGAACTACCGTCCATTATCGGTGATGATCGAGTGAGGAAGTCCGAAACGACATATGATTGACTTCCAAAAGAAGGATCTAGCCTTGGCCTCAGTGATCCATACTAGGAGCTCGGTCTTGACCCACTTGGCGAAGTAGTCGATGGCCATGATCAGGTACTTATATTGACCGAATATAGGGAAAAAGGGATCCAAGATGTCCATTCCTCATTGGACGAACGACCACAGAGCAAAAAGTTGGGAGAGTGATGTGGCTGGCTAATGTTGGATGTAGGCATGATGCTGGCAGTGATCACATTTTCTCATGAAGTCAGTGGTGTCTTCTCGCATGGTCTCCCAGAAGTATCCTTGTTTGAGTGCCTTGTAGGCCAGAGTCCTACCCCCCACATGATTCTTGCAGACACCTTCATGTATCTCCCGAAGTACATAGATGGTTTATGAGGGCCTCAAGTATTTTAGTAAGGGATAAGAATAAGACCTTCGATAAAGCTGCCTGTCCATCAGCATGAAACATGCGGCCTTCTTCTTTAGAAGGCCAACTTTGCGATCCTTGGGCAGGGAACTAGTGGTGATGTATTTGAAGTAAGGGTCTATCCAGCTCACCTTGGAGGTGACTTGTTGGATCTCTGCTATAGACTCGTAGCTGGGGGTCTCTAGATACTTAACGAAAGTGCACCCTAGTAACAAATCTGGTAGGATTGCCAGTCGGCCCGAGCATTCTCTATGCGAGGGATGTAGGAGAGTTGAAGTGCTGGAGGTTCGCTATGTATGAGCATACCTTGTCCAAATACTTCGTCATTATGGGATCCTGAGCCTCGTACTCGCTAGAGACTTGGCCCACCATGAGCTACGAATCGGTGAAGACCTTCAGGCACCTTATGCCCAGCTCGCAGGACACCTTCAACCCTGTGAGGAGTACTTCATATTCAGCTTAATTATTGGTTGCTTTGAAGAGGAAGCACAGTGCGTACTCGACGACAACTCCATCGGAGTTGGCGAGGATGAGCTCTACTCCACTCCCTCTGGTGTTGGATGCGTCGTCTATATGGAGAATCCACATCATCACTTTCGGGGCTGAGTCCTACTTAGGCTCAGCTTGCTTGTCCATCTTCTCCAGATCCTCGATGCCCAGGTGCATTCCATCAAGAAATTAGCAAGGACCTGGGCCTTTTGCACTGGTCTTGGATGGTAGGTGATGTCAAATTCGTTGAGCTTCACTGTCCACTTAACCAGGCACCTCGATATATCAGGACGGCTTAGAATAGCCCTTAGAGGCTAGTCGGTAAGGACCGCAATCAGATGTACTTAGAAGTAGGGCCTGAGATGCTGTGCAGACATAATGAGTGCAAAGATAATCTTTTTGGATCAAGTGTACTTGGTTTTTGCATCATGTAGTAGCTTGCTGGTGTAGTAGACTGGCCGCTAGGAGCCATCCTTATCGGTGCAGACTAGCACTGAGCTGACCGCATCCGATGAGACTGCTAGGTACAAAAGGAGCTCCTCTCTGGGCTCCGACCTGGATAGCAATGGTAGGGAGGTGAGGAGCTTTTTCAACCCCTCGAAGGCCTCCCGACACTCCTCCGTCCAAGTAAAGTCATGCATCTTGCATAGCATCTTGAAGAATGGCTGGCAGTACTCAGTGGAATGCAAGATGAAATGGCTTAATGTCGCAATGCATCCGGTCAAGCGCTGAACCTCCTTCTTGGAGATGGGATGTCTCATGTCGAGGATTGCCTGGATTTTCTCGGGGTTGGCCTCTATCCCTTGTTGGGTGACCATGAATCCCAGGATTTTTCTCGCTACGATGCCAAATGTGCATTTGACGGGGTTCAACTTCATCTGATAAAGGTGGAGGTTGTTGAAGGCCTTCACCAGGTCGGTGATATGTGATGGGCTTCAGCTTCTTCTAATAAAGGCAGAGGTTTTCGAAGGCCTCCACTAGGTCGGTGATATGATCTGACTCCTGGTCGCTCATGATGAGCATGTCGTCCACATAGACATGCATGTTGCAGCCTATCTGGTCTTTGAAGACCTTGCTAACCAGGCACTAGTACATGGCTCTTGAGTTCTTGAGATCAAATGGCATCATCCTATAGCAATACATACCTCTATCGATCATGAATTTCGTATGCTCCTTGTCCTCTAGGTGCATGCAGATTTGGTTGTACGCGAAGAATGCATCCATGAAGCTAAAGAGTTTGTAACCCGAGGTCGCATCCATCAGCTAGTCAATCTTGGAAAGCGAGAAGCTGTCCTTTGGGTAGGCCCGGTTGAAGTCGGTGTAGTTCACATAAATCCTCCACTTTCTAGAGACTTTCTTAACCATCACTACATTAGCTAGCCAGTCAGGATATCGTACCTCATGGATGAAGCCTGCAGCGAAGAGCTTTTCAGCCTCCTCATCGATTACCTTCTATCTCTCTAGGGTGAAGCTCCTCTTCTTCTACCGGAATGGACAGCTATTGGGGTCGATATTCAGCTTGTGGGTGATTACTTTTGGAGTGATCCCAGGCATATTTGCTATGGTCCATGCGAAGACATCTGCATTGGCCCGCAAGAAGCTAAGCAAGCAGGATCTCTCCTCTTCAGGTAGTAGGGCTCCCACCTACACAGTCTTCAGAGGGTCCTCTCCCAGAGGGAAGGATAGTAGGGGCTTAACCAGTCCACCCTTTAGCTTCAACTCTGTCAGGTTTGGTTGGTCAATGGCTGGACTCTGTCTAGCCTCTCGCGCTTCTGGGATGGTCTGCAGGCAGTGCTAGACTAGCTACTGGGACCCTATCATCTCCCTGTTCCCCTAACAAGTTGGGAACTGATGAGGAGGCGTCGGGTGAAAATGGTAGCGTCGAGCAAATTGAATCCAGGGTACCCCAGGATCACTTTGTAAGGTGAGGGAAGCCTTACAATGGTGAATGTTGTCAACACGGTACTCAGTTGAAGTGGCATTCTGGCAGTTACCAGGAGGATAATTTTTTCTTCAACTCCGACCGAATTCCTGGTAAAGCCTACCAAGGGCATGAACACCAGCTTTATTTGATTAGTGGACAAGTTCATCCTTGAAAAAGCATCATAAAAAAGGATGTCAACAGAACTTCCACTATCAACCATGATTCATTTTATAGGATGTTTAGCTATTATCATTTCTACAATGACAGCATCATTATTTAGGTTATCCATCCTAGTCGACCCTTCTCTCTTGCAGGGGAGTACATCATCACTCTCTTCCCTCCCACTGGTCCTCTTTGAGCTCCTCCCTACCCCCCAGGAGATCATTCCCACCGGCTTCTCAGTGGGCTGGTTGTCAATGGTGAGCGATCGAGGCTCTTCACTCTGGGCTACTAGGGAAGCTCCTCCCTCCACATACTTTCCAAGGTAGCCCACCTGATCAGGTCTTCTATTTTTCTCTTCAGGTGATGGCATTCCTCGGTATCATGGTCGTGGTCTCGGTGGAAGTGGTAGTAACGAGACTTGTCCATCCAGTAGACGGTCCCAATGGGGGAGGATGACACAAGAAGCGCTCACCCTCGATCTTCATGAGGATCTTTGCTCTTGGGATGAAGAGTGGAGTGAACTTTTCTTCCTTGACCGGGTCAGCCATGGGCCTGGGCCCTGGTCTAGGGGCTAGCACATTCTTTGAGGCTGGGAGGCCAGATGCTTCCCCCATAGCCTGCCTCTTTAGTGGCATGTCGTCTAACTCCCTCCTGGTATGGTCAGCCTCCTCTATACGGATGTACTTTGGACCCGGAGGAGGAGCTCCGAGTAGGTCTTCGAAGGCTTTTTATCAAGAGAGTAGGTGAAGTAAGAGGTCCTGAGCCCTCTCTTCAGGGCCAGCATGGCGACCAGCTCATCGAGGTGGTAGATCTCCAAGGTGGTGGCTTTGAACTAGGATACGTAATCCCAGAGGGGTTCTTGATCCTACTATCGAATAGAGAAGAGGCTGTCAACCTCACGTGGCACCTTCCTGCATGCATTAAAGTGTGCCACAAACCTTCTTTCTAACTGTTCGAAAGGGTCAATGCTCCCAGACTCGAGTTGGGAGAACCAAGCTCGAGCAGCCTTCCGAAGTGTAGCTGAGAAGGTGATGTAGAAGAGAGCATCGGTAGCTCCTTGGACTCTCATGAGAGCTTTATAGCTCTCAAGGTTGTCCAAGAGATCGGTTGTCCCATCATAAGGATCGACCTGGGGCATGCAGAACTGGTTAGAAATCGGCTCCTTTTGGATTCAATGGGAGAAAGGGAGATGGGTATTATAACCCATAGACTCGCTGGGGGAGCCCTGAATCTCTGCAAAATAGTGAAACAGATCAGCCAGCTTGCACTCTTGCTCTTCGAGGTGCCTTTCTTCCTGACGGTGAATGACCTCGTCTATGGATCCCTCGGTGGAGGCCGTCAAGGATGAAGGGGGCGCGGAGTGGAGGAACTCTCGCCTGAGTTCCTGGCCACATTAATGTCGTTGGTGTGAGAGCGCGCCATGGTTCGAGGCCAGGGATAGGCTCTCCTGACCAGTCGGGCCATCTTACTGTTCCTTCCTAATCGCCTCCTGGTCTCCTTGCGGGTGGGACGCCACATGTGACAGTCCCTCCTGGAAGGAACGTAGGCTAGTATGGGGATCGGAGATGTAGGCTGCTGGCATTCCCGACTGCTGCTGTGTTGCCAGGACTGGTATCGATGATGAAGCTGACATACCGTCATAGCCAAGGCCTGGACCTACTGGGTAAGCATGATGATGTGGGGGTCCACTGGAGGTGGCGGTGGTAGAGCGGGGAGCTCCCTCTCCGAGCTTTACTGGTCGTCGTGGTGAGGGGTGTTGAGTCTCAGGTGGTGCATTCATGGCTAGTCGGGTCAATGTACATATATTGATCTGGTCTATCATGGTTTTTCATGATGTGTCTAGGGCTAGGGTTGAGTCCAGTATGAGTCCTAAGTGTTTAGGCTTAGTTTTGGTCTTTCTGGGTCTTTGAGTCGGCTCTTCTATTGTAAGAGTCGACTCTATTGGTTGGCATGTCTTAGAATAGATGATTGTGGACTGGACGGGTCAGCTCGGATGGATTCGAGTCGGCTCGAATGCACAGTCAGAAAATCTGCAGTCTAGATGGGTCGGCTCGGATGGATTCGGGTCAGCTCGAATGTACGGTCAGAAAATTTGCAATCTAGACGGGTCGGCTCGGATGGATTTGGGTCGGCTCGGATGCACAGTCAAAAAATCTGCAGTCTGGACGGGTCGACTCGGATGGATTCGGGTCAGCTCGGATGCACAGTCAGGAAATCTACAATCTGAACGAGTCGGCTCGGATGCAAGGCCTAGTCGACTCTAATGTCTTGGGTCGGCTAGGATGACGGGTGAACTGTTTTGAACGGTGCTAGCTGGGAGAGTTTTTTGGGATCTCGGGCACGTGTGACCGAGGTATATATATATTGTATTCTCATAAGAGGATGTGTATGGTGTAACGAACTTCTTGGAAGTGGAAATTCCTTTCTCCCACTAAAATTCCTCTTTTTCTTCTTTCTTCTCTCTTCTCCCACTCTTTGAGTTCTTGATCTTCACAGACCTGAATCCTACCATAATCTTCAATGGAGATTGCTCGCAGATGGTCATCCACAACCTGGTGATACGCTTCTGTATTTGCTTTATTGATCAGTGCGTTCATTCTTGATCGAGAACAAGGTTGTTCTTGAGGATTTGTTTCATCAAATCTGGTTGGATTTGTAGCAGAATTCTCAACATTTGGTATCAGAGCTTGGTTCGTGGAGGGAAGATCTCAAGATCAGAGGGTTGGAAGTAAAACTTCTTGCAGGTACAGTTTTCATATCTCTTGAATTCTTGATTGTGGTAATGACATCAAGTGGGTTCAAAGTAGATTTTGAGATGTATAATGGCAAGGGAAACTTCACCCTATGATAGCAAAAGGTTAAAGATTTGCTGGTTCAACAGAGAATCTACAAGATTTTGGTTAAAGAAAGATCAGAAAAGTTTAGTGTTGAAGAATGGAAAGAGTTAGAAGAGATTGCTTTCAGCACCATAAGAATGTGTTTGGCTAATCAGGTTTTACCTGAGGTGTGTTCAGAAACTACTGCAAAAGGTCTTTGGAGAAGACTGGAGAACACATACATGGGAAAGAACATGACAAACAAGCTATGGCTCAAGAAGCAATTATATAGCTTAAGAATGCCTGAAAGAGGAGACCTTGTTGCACATATTTAGAAGTTCAATCAGGTTTGTTCTGAGGTGATGAGTTTGGATATGAAGATAGACGAGGAGGATCGGGCATTGTTGTTGTTGTGTTCACTCCTTGGATCGTATGATGGTCTCATAACAACTTTAGTTTATGGGAAGGAAACACTAAACTATGAAGAGGTTGTTGGTGTGCTCAGATCCAATGAGCAAAGGGAAAAGATCTGCAAAGGTAATCCTAATTCAGAGGTTCTTGCTGTGAATGGAAGCAAGGAAGATCCAAGGAAAGAACTAGGAAAAAGTCCAAAGGCAAATCTCAGTCTCGGAACCATAAGAGCTTGAAATGCTACAAGTGTCGTCAGCTTAGGCATATCAGGAAGAATTGTCCTCTTTGAAAGACAGAAAAGGGGAGAGCCAACACTAGTGGCGCTAATACTTTGGAAAGCAATAGAGAAGGAGTACTGGTTGTGTCAGATGGATCAGTGGATTGGGAGAATACCTAGATTTTGGATTCTGCATGCTCATACCACTATACCTCACATCGAGATTGGTTTTACACCTATGACAGGTCAGATGGAGATAGTGTAAGTCTTGGTGATATCACCCTTGTATGGTAGCTGGAGTAGGCACTATTAGGGTAAGGATGTATGATAGAGTGATAAAGACTCTATCTAATGTCAAACATGTACCAGAGTTGAAAAAGAATTTGATTTCTTTGGGCTACTTGGAAGAGCAGGGATATGCTTTTAGTTGCCAATATGGTAGTGGATGTTTGAGAATTACCAAGGGGGCTTTGATGGTAATGAGAGGAAGAAGACTGAGCAACAATCTATATAGGATGGAAGGCTCAGTGATAAGTGATAGTGCTAAAGTGCTTGCAGCGGCACAAGAGGAACAGTTGAAATATAAATTATGGCACTATCGAATGGGTCATATGAGTGACCGAGGGCTCACGGAGTTAAGCAGAAGAGGGAACATCCCATCTTTGAAAAAGGATGGAAATGACCTGTGTGAGCCATGTATCTTTGGTAAATAGCATAGAGTTAAATTTGTTGTTTGTACCAAGCCAAGTGAAGGAGTGCTGGATTTGGTGCACTCGGATGTATGGGGACCAGCACCTGTTTTATCCAGAGGTGGAGCAAGGTATTTTGTTACCTTTATTGATGACTTCTCTAGGAAACTGTGGGTGTATCTGATAAGGGAAAAATCAGATATATTTGCCTGGTTTAAAGCTTGGAAAGCTAAGGTAGAGAATGAGACAGGAAGACATGTAAAGTGCCTTCGGACTGATAATGGAGGGGAGTACTCTTATACAGAGTTTAGGAGTTATTATGAGGAAAATGGTATCAAACGCCATTACATAATAAGGATGACTCCATAGTAGAATGGTGTTGCGGAAAGGCTGAACCGGACACTATTTAAGAGGGCAAGGAGTATGAGGCTACGGTCATCACTGCCGAAAATTTTTTGGGGTGATGCTATTACTCAGGCATGTTTTCTCATAAACAGGTCCCCTCACTTCAAGTTGGATGGTGGACTTCCAGAAGAAGCTTGGAGTGGGAAGAAGGTGGAGCTTGGCCACCTGAAAGTTTTTGGTTACCCGACTTATGTTCATGTGGAGGCAACTGAAAGAAGCAAGCTGGATCCTAAGTCAATGAAAATGATCTTTATAGGGTATCCACAAGGAGTCAAAGGCTACCTAATGTGGGATCCACAGTCTCAAAAGGCAGTGATCAGTAGGGATATCATTTTTTATGAGAGGAGCATCTTGGTGAAACCAGGGACAGTAACTGGAAATGCAGTCAATAAGATAAACAGCAGTGAGAGCCCATCATAGGTGGAGGATAGGCCTTCAACATCAGCTAGAAATGGAGTTTCAGTTGAGGTGGAGTTGGACAAGAAAGATTCTCTAGGGGTGATGGAGAGGCAAGAAGAATCAGCCGTTCAAAGGGAAGTGCAAGAGGAGCCACTAGCAGTAGACTTGCAGGACAGTGCATGGGGAGTGGCATTGCATAAGCCTCAACGCACAATTCGGAAGCCGGTTAGATATGACATGGATGAAGCAATTTCATATGCTCTTATATCTGTAAATGGAGATCCAGAAAGTTTTGTAGAGGCCATGGAAAGTCCTGATAAAGAGTCATGGATGCAAGGCATGATGGAGGAGATGGAATCTCTCAGAAGGAATCAGACATGGCAGCTAGTGGATCTACCTAGAGATGCTCATGCTATTGGCTCCAAATGGGTGTTCATTAAGAAATCATTACCTTCAGAGCAAGGTGGAGTAAGATACAAGGCAAGATTGGTAGCAAAGGGATACTCACAGAGGGAAGGAGTTGACATACATAAGTATTTTCTTCTATTGTATGCCATACTTTAATTCGGGTGTTGTTGTCATTGGTAGCAAAACATAATTTGGAATTGGAATAGATGGATGTGAAAACAGCCTTTGTACATGGAAGACTGGAAGAAAAAATCTATATGAAGCAACCTGATGGCTTCATTGAGATTGGACAGGAGAACAAGGTATGTCTACTTCAGAGGTCATTGTATGGATTGAAACAATCACCTCGTTAGTGGTATCATAGATTTGATACATTTATCTTGAGCCTTGGATTTCTTAGATGTGAACATGATCATTGTGTCTATATGAATGATGTGGATACTATGGATGCTCTGTATTTACTTTTGTATGTGGATGATATGTTGATAGCCAGCAGAAGTATGATAGCTGTGAAAGGGCTGAAGAGAGCATTATCTTAGGAATTTGAGATGGACTTGGGATCAGCTCAAAAAATCCTTGGAATGGAGATTTGCAGAAATAGGTGCAAAGAAATACTCCATTTATCACAAGGTGGGTACATTAAAAAGGTACTCGAGAGGTTTGGAATGGATAAGGCCAAACCTGTGGAAACACCATTACTAGGGCATTTTTCTCTCTCGAAAAAGTAGTGCCCCCAATCAGAGGAGGAGAGAGAGTACATGAAAAGAGTTCCATATGCCAATGCAGTGGGCAGTTTGATGTATGCTATGATTTGTTGCAGGCGGACATAGCATATGCTGTAAGCCAGGTGAGCAGATACATGGCTAATCCTGGGAAAAAACACTGGAAGGCATGAAGTGGATTTTGAGAAATCTGCAAGGGACTCAAAGACATGGACTGGTATTTGGTGGGCAGCTTGAAGGATATGAATGGAACTCCATAAAATCATGTGAGGATTCAGGTCCTTTGGAAGGGTTTGTTGATGCAAGCTATGCAGATGATCTTGATACAAGAAGGTCTACAACAGGTTATCTCTTCTGCATGTATGGTGGACCAGTTTCTTGGAGATCAACCCTTCAACCTATTACTGCTTTGTCTACAACAGTAGTTGGGTACATAGGGATTACTGAAGCTGCAAATGAAGCACTATGGCTGAGAAGGCTAGTGTCTGAAATGGGGGTGAAACAGTGTATGGTGGTCCTGCACAGTGATAGCCAGAGTGCCATACACTTGACACAGTATCCAGTCTATCATGCTAGGACCAAGCATCTAGATGTGAGGTACCACAAAGTCAGGGAGCTGGTGGAGGAAGGAGAAGTGGTGCTGGTGAAGGTCCATACAACGGAAAACTAGGCGCATGCACTTATGAAGGCTCTACCAAGGGATAGCTTCTACTCTTGTATGTGGTTAATGGGTTTGTGGAGTCTGGCATATGTAGCCTTGAAGCACCAAGGTGGAGATTGTCGAGTCTCAGGTGGTGCATTCATGGCTAGTCAGGTCAATGTACATGTATTGATCTGGTATATCATGGTTTTCCATGATGTGTCTAAGGTTAGGGTTGAGTCCGGTATGAATCCTAGGTGTTTAGGCTTAGTTTTTGTCTTTCTGGGTCTTTGAGTCGGCTCTTCTGTTGTAAGAGTCGACTCTATTGGTTGGCACGTCTCAGAATACATGATTGTGGACTGGACGGGTCGGCTCGAATGGATTCGAGTCGGCTTGGATGCACAGTCAGAAAATCTGCAGTATGGACGGGTCGACTTGGATGGATTCGAGTCGACTCGGATGCACAGTCAAAAAATCTACAGTCTGAATGGGTCAACTCGGATGGATTCGGGTCGGCTCAGATGCATAGTCAGAAAATCTGCAATCTGGACGAGTCGGCTCGGATGGATTTGGGTCGGCTCGGATGCATAGTCAGGAAATCTGCAGTCTGAACGGGTCAGCTCGGATGCAAGGCCTAGTCAACTCTAATGTCTCGGGTCGACTCGGATGACGGGTGAACTGTTTTGAATGGTGCCAGCTGGAGGAGTTTTTTGGGATCTCGGGCACGTGTGACCGAGGTATATATATATTGTATTCTCATAAGAGGATGTGTGTGGTGTAACGAACTTCTTGGAAGTGGAAATCCCTTTCTCCCACTAAAATTCCTCTGTTTTCTTCTTTCTTCTCTCTTCTCCCGTTCTTTGAGTTCTTGATCTTCACAGACCTGAATCCTACCGTAATCTTCAATGGAGATTGCTGGCAGATGGTCATCCACAACCTGGTGATACGCTTCTGCGTTTGCTTTGTTGATCAGGGCGTTCGTTCTTAATCAGGAACAAGGCAGTTCTTGAGGATTTGGTTTGTCGGGATTGAATTTGTAGCAGAATTCTCAACAAGGGGGGTCCCAAATGTGGCTAATAGAAGCTTCCCGTGTGCACGTCATCACCATGGGGCCGCGATTATTCATGGATACTCTTTGGGTAGTGGGGGGCTTGCTGTTGGACTTCTCATAGTCGTTAGCGCTTTCGTCCCCCCTACCTGGTGCGCCAATTTATTGCCGCCTAGATCATCATGGCTCATAGCTCTGACGTGTCACATGTGCATCGGGCTTTCCCTGGATGCTTGTTCCTCTTTCCAATCAGCTCCTTGATCAACTTGTCCTGTAAAAAAGAAGAGACCCAAGCCGAGGATCTCAGCAGGGATACTCCGATGATCAAGTCGGTTATGATGATCGAGGAAAACAAAGCCTCTATGATGGTGAGCTCGGGGCCTCTCCGCGTAGAGGAGTAAAAGATGAGATCTAAGAGATGGAAAATGAGTGGAAGTTAGAGAACAGGGAGGTTCTCTTCCTTGGTTCCTTGCCCGTTTGATCTCTATGTCTTACCAGTGGTCACCCTTCTTGCCGGAGGTCCCTTCTTCTATTTTATACGAGAGAAATAATCCTGACCAGATTTGGGGCTTCATTGAGATATCACTTTCTCGATACCCTCTTTTGATGGGGTTTTAATCTATTAGCAGCCTCCCTCCCATTGGACCGGTCCTCAGAAAGAGATCCTTCTATTGGGGGTGTCCGTCGATGCACTACAGGTTTTGTCCCACTAGTGGAGCAGTTTCCATGGGAGGCGCGGGTGTCGTGCCATCGAGCCTCGAGCCATGGTGGAGCATTTCTATTCCAAGAGGGACCATCGGAGTGTTGCAAGGTCCGGTGCTTTAATAGGATAGTCCTCTCGGAGAAGACATAGACGACGTGTCATGGGAACTGGAGCCTCGGTTGCACGGCAGAGGGCACAGGCGACGTGCTGCGGGGCTTGGAACCTGTAAAGCACATGTTGCGCAGAGTGTGCGAGCAGCATGTTGTAGAGCCTGGAGCCTTCGGTCGGGCGTGCGCCACTTCTAGGGGCCACAGGTAGCCTGAAGCCTTCATGCCATGGTTTGAATTCCTTCTGGTCTTCTTCTCCTTATCCCTGGTTGATCCCCTAGCGGTTGATGATGCCTTTTAATCCTGGAAAGTGATTCTGCCTTGGAAAGTGGGAGCTATATCTTGGGAGCTGGACCTCGGATGGCGAGAGCATGACCTCAATTGGGAGCTTGATCCTGGATGGGAACTGACCTTGGTCAGGGGCTCGACCTTGGATGGCGGGAGCACGACCTCGACTGGGAGCTCGACCTTGGATGGGAGCTGACCTTGGTCGGGGGCTCGACCTCGGATGGCGGGAGTGCAACCTTGGCCAGGAGCTCGATCTCAGATAGGAGCCGACCTCGACCGGGGGCTCGACCTTGGATGGCGGGAGAGTGACCATGATCGGGAGCTCGACCTCGGTCGGGAGCTGACCTCGGTCGGGGTCTTGACCTCGGTCGGGGTCTTGACCTCGGATGGCAGGAGCGTAACCTCGGCCAGGAGCTTGACCTCGGATGGGAGCTGACTCGACCGGGAGATTGACCTCGGATGGCTGGAGCGCGACCTCAGCCAGGAGCTCGACCTCGAATGGGAGCTGACATCGGCCGGGGGCTCGACCTCGGATCTTCTTTTGGTCACCATATCTAGGTGGCATCTTCTATGAGCATGGCCACCAACTGGATCCGACATGAGTTTTATGTCAATGATTATGCCACATCAAGTCCATCATAAAATAAGTTTCCGTTGAAGCTAAAAGGTCACCAAAAATCCTTGCTAATGAAGACCTCTCGTAAGGCTTTGATACCATGTCAAAATAAAATAACTTGTATATGTATTTTATATGTTTCAACGTACAATGAGAGGCTCTAATTTTTGATCATGGCCTCTAACAAAAATTAGGAAATACTAAATTTCTCTATACCAAGTTGATACAAAAAAATCTTACCTAATTTATATAAAATTAATCTATAGTAATGTACAAGATATTTACAAAATATGGTATATTAAGTATATATCTTGTATATTTTGACTAATATATAAGATATATATAGAATCTTGTATATTAGATATATATCTTGTATATATCTTGACTAATATACAAGATATGTACATTGGCATAAAATCTTGCATATTAGGTTGTATCTTATATATATCCTGTATATTAATAAATATAGGATATATACATTAATAATATGAATGGAAGGTGTCTTATAAAATGAATTATGATAGATATATAATTGCCCCTCATAATCTAAATTGTTTTTCCCATCTTCATTTGATGAATATATTAGTTATTGACAAGATTTCCTTCTTTAATGGTAAACATATATTTTAAGAAGCTTATTATGTTACAAACCAATTAAGGAACTTATATTATTGGTTGATAACCTTTTAGGGCCTGTTTAGGTAATCCAATAGGATTGAGCTGAATTTTTTGCTAGATTCCTGGATTAAGCCACCCATTTAAGTATTACTCACATTAATTCAGCACATCCCAACTGAGTGGTGGGGATACCTGAGGCACCAGAATAAGACAGAGGCTTTTCAACCCTCTGTAAATTGATCAATAATTTATGAGTCCATCTGTAATAAGGGCTTAGCTCATCTAAGTCCATTTTAGTTGTTATTTGAGTATTTTGAGTTGTTATTTTAGTTCTGTACTAGTCAGCTCATGTTGAGCTAGTTCAGTCCAATGCTAGTCAGCTCATGTTGAGCTAATTTTATTTTTGAGTCCTATCCAAGCATACTGAAGACTCAAGACCACATCATACAAGTAAAGACCAAGTCCAACCAGATTGAAGACATGGAAGTTTAGCCCAAGTCCAACCCAGCTTGAAGATTTAAAGACCCCAGGAGGAAAATCAGAAACCCTGATTCCTTGCATATGCCCTCCAGATGTCCAGATTCCCTTCCAGATGCCAAAATATATTCATATACCAAGGCATCCATGATTTTAGAGGTCCATCTGCATCCTAGCCCAAAGAAATCAAGCCCAGGCGCCAAGCCCAAGCCCCTAAGAAGCAAGATACCAGGAAATATTCCTGCTACCTAGCTACCAGGCCACCCCAGCTTCTAGAGGCCCAAACCCATGCACCCGGGCCCCTTTGGGCCGGCCCCTTGCTGCTCCTAGAAGCCCAACATGCCCCCCTAGGTGTCCTTGGAGTGTTGGCCAAGTCAAGAGAAATTTTAGGGATTTTCTACCTAATGTTTCCTTATTTTCTAGCTAGGATTTGAGAGGGAAAAGGATTCTTATGTAAAGACTTATGTGCCCTTACTTGGAGCCCAGGGTTAAGGGTCTATTTAAGGAACCCTAGCCTCTTGTATGAAACCTAATTTTTGATGAATGAAAACCTTGAGTTCTTCTATTGAGTTGTGTGATACCCTGCTGTGTGCATAAAGGGATTTGCGAGAGTTTTTCTTCCCAGTGCTGCAATCATCTTCCTGCTGCCAACAAGCATCTCAAATCCCTGGACGTCCACTCCAAAAGAAGCCTTCCCTTGCTGTTTTTCCTTTGTTTTCTTGTTCCTTTGTGAATTTTCTAACCCCTGACAGGTCGTTTGCAGGTCCCCGAGTTCCTAAGAATCCAACGACTCCAGCCAAGCCTCAATCGGACCACTGAGCAGAAAGCCGGGTATCCGCGGGTCATTGGCTCAGTTTTCCAGGCCGCATCCGTCGAGGAACGAAAGACCCCTTTGCTGCGATCTTCACAGATGTTGTCAGGTACACCCCTCTACCTCCAGTAGTTTTATTGTAGGAGAACTTGCCCTAACCGAGGCTTCTCAGCCCCGGCAGTCCTTCTTTGCTACTTTTCTAGGTCCTAATCTGCATGCTGATCTTCTAAAATTCATATAAAATTTCCTACAACTTATTTTAATCTAAAATTCGGGAATTAATCACTCAACCCCACATATAAAACATACAAAAAAAAATTGCATGCATATTAGTTCCCCATCACTGAGTCTTATAGGAAGGGGGAAAAAATCTCCATGAGTCCTTTCTTTTAGCTAACCAACAATATCATATTTTGAGATTTTGGCTCAAATTTACTTTCTATTCGGTATAAAGGATGGATTGAAAGAAAAATAGATAAAAAAAAAACGTATGGATGGATTTTTTATCTATCCTCTCATATTTTTGGTACAACACGAAATGATTGATAAGTGGAAATGATTACCTTTTCTATTGAAAATAAGATGAATGAAAGAAAAGATTAATGATATTTGTATGACATTTTTACTTTAATAAAAATTATTATTGTTATTTATAATATTTGTTTATATTAAAGAAGTAAGCAACATATGAACTTCTTATTTTTATAATTTATGATTATATAAAAATTACATAAATATTTAGTTTTAATTTAATTTAGTCAAATAAATATTGTTATAAATTATATTATTTTTATATATTAATAATATAATTAAAATAATTAATTTATAATTTAATTCAAATATTTAATTAATTTCATATAAATAGTTAGTTAAAATATTAGAAATAAATAAAAAATAGAAGATAATTTTTATTAATTAATTATAATTATAAAAATTATATAGTAAAACTAAAATAATTAGTAATAAAATTTAATAATATAGTATTAATAGTATGTATAAAATAAAAATATATAAATAATATGAATGAAAAAGTGAAGAAGTATTATAGTTTAACTAAAAAAAATAATGAAAGATAATTTTATCAATATAAAGATTTATCCTTCACATGTTTTATTTATCTTTTTTTATTCTTTTAATTTAGATGGATGTAAATTGGTGGGCCTAGATGGATAAAGAATTTCTACTCTTCATCCATTTTTTAAAAATCTTTTATATTAAATGATAGATAGAAGTCACCCATTCTTCTAATCTTATCAATCCTCTTTCTTATGATTCCAATCAAATATAGGGTTGGACATATTTTTAGAAGATACGGGATGGACAAGCCAACGATGACAATTCTTTCATAATACTTGGTTATACTCAATATAATTTGTCCTTTGTTAATTAAAAAAAAAATTTATTGCGGTCCCTTGAAGTGCCATCCTTCCTCGACTCTTTGTTTGATAGTAGTTTATTTTTAATCCTTGGCTATAAAACTAAGTGTCTATGCATAAATTTAATTATGTAGAAAACAAGCCAAGATTAGAAATTAAAAACTATGCATCATATGCACTCCTCAAAGACAAAATACTGGCGAAATAAGATTTATCCAAACTAAGGATGAAAAAATTTAGGTTGCATTTGATAATAGAATATTTGGATTGCCGGCAATTTAATGGGGATTCACTGCATTACTGTATTTGATAATTTTTTAGATGGCAATCTATAATCTAGATTGCATTCCAAGAGATAATCAAGATTATTTCTAAGAGATATAATAATCCATATTATTACCTTCTAGATAATCTAAATTACTAAATTACTCTTCTCTTCTCTTTTTTCCTTCTATATAATATAATATAATATAATATACATTATATTTTATAATATAATATAATAAATATATTATTATATTATATTATATTATATTATTATATAATATTATATATATATATTATTTTATATATTTAAATAATATATTAAATATATCATATATTTAATATATATATTTTTATAATCAATTTATTTAATATAAATAAATATAATTTTAATTTAAAAATATTTTAAAATTTAATTTTGTATTATATAATATTATTTATATGTATTAAATATAGTCATTTATATTATCTGTAATCATTGCTTGTGATCCATGCTCATGATTTCCCCTTTTTTTTAAGACTGCTTGCATGTACAAAATGCATGACTTTTTTAAAATAATATTATTTTAATTAATAATTACAAAAATATATTTTTTTTATTTTATTTACCAAAATAGATATTTTTTTGCCTAGATGGCACATACGGTGAGATATCGCAAGTGGCACCTGCAATTTCTCCACCTATTTTTTTTTTCATTTCAAATTTTAATAAAAAGTAAAAATACAAAAAAAGTTAATAAAAATATTTAAAAATTTTTAAAAAAAATAAAAAATAATAAAAATGATAAAAATGATAAAAATAATATTATAATAATATATTATAATATATTTTCTATTATAATAAATACTTTATATTCTAAACATAATAAATATATTATAATTTATTATATTATATATTATAACATAGTATAAAAATTTAAATTTTTTTAAAAAAATTAGAAAATAATAAAAAATAATAACCATGTCGATACCATCCGGTCGCCAGCCCGGTACCAATTCGGTCGATAGCCCAGTGTTAGTCCGATCCCCCGCTTAGGACCGACGGCCGGATTGGTGATAGAACCCTAGCATCCGGACTGGCAATCGAATCTGTCGCAGGACTAGGGCTGGACCGGTGGTAGGATCGGCGGCCGGATCGGTGGCCAGACCTTGATGACCAGATCGATGATCAGATCAATGGCAAGACTAGCAGCCAGACTGGCGACAGGACTAGTGGCCAGATCGACGGTCGGACTGGTGGTTGTTGCCTAATAAGCAACACAAGAGGGGGGTGAATTAGGTTTCTAAAAATTATTTGTAAGTAAATATACCAATTCAATAAACAAAACAAGTGCTAGAGAGAAGCAAGTGTAGTGTGCTCTTAAAGAGTGTGCAATGGAAATTTAAAAGTAATGAAAGTAAGAGCAAGTAGAGAGGAAACAATCAACCACAATGTTAACCCCTGTAATTTTTGATGATTACAAAACATTGGAGCATGTATGCTTTACTAATTCTTTCAATTACTCTAGAAGTTATGCAGGAAAATATTTATCCTTAAATTAGTTGGTTTTCTAGTTGGTTTAAAAGGTATTCCAACATTGTATAAACTCTTGTGTACTTCAAATTGTAAAGTCCTAATTTTTCATTATGTAATCTTGTAAAAAGGATGATAAAATTATAAAAATAAGAGTGAGTGGATTAGTTCTTGTTGGAATCTTATTTTGAAGAAGTTTGGCAAAGTTTTGAATCATAAGAAGAATTTTTGTAAGATCCGACTCATGGATCAAGAGCCGACTCACATTCTATCATGGCACAAAATTTTAGTGTTTCAGTACCTCGAGCCGACTCAAGCTCCAAGAGCCGACTCAATGAAGAACTTGTATTTTTAGTGACTGAGATCTCGAGCCGACTCAAGCCCAGAAGAGCCGACTCATCCAGAGTTAGGTTTGTTGGTGACTGTGACTACAAGCCGACTCAGCCTTGAAGAGCTGACTCAAGGAAAAATTGTATTTGTACTGATTGAGAGATCGTGCCGACTCAGCCCAGAAGAGCCGACTCGTGCAGGATTTTTATTTGGATTGACTTCAAGCCGACTTAGGTGACAGGTTTTTGCAGTATAACGACTAGTTGTAGAACTTTATTTTTGAACTCCAAAAACCCTCCAACGGCTCTATTTCGGTTTCCTAGGCCCTACAACAGCTATTTCTAATGGAAGACTATAAAGGGTAGTATTTATGAAGATTTAAACAAATTTTAAGGCATTATTCATTGATTATTCTTTTGGAAGTTGAAATGTTTTCAAGTCTTTCACCAACTCACTTCAAGAGCATTCAAGAAAGGATTCAAGCTTCACCAACTGTTCTTCATCATTGAATCCAACCCTTTGAAGAAGTAAAGAAGTAGCTTGAAGAGCATTAAAAAGCATTCAAGGCTAGGCTTCACTTTGATCTTCATCGGCAACACTCAAACAAGCTTGGTTTGTTGTATAGTTGCTTTACATTTTGATATCTCTTGTTTTTCTCTCTAAGAACAGCAAGGGGCTGTGTCTTGAGAGAGGGTTAAAGGTTTTTAGGTGAGCCTTTCAAAACCTAAGTTCGGGTTTTCTTTGATAAACCCGGTTCTAAAAATCAAAGGAATTTAGGTTCTTGGTTAGCCTGTGTTAAAACCAAGTGTGTGGGTTTTCTTTGGTGATTCCGGTAAAACCAAAGTATATAGGTTTGGATTGTGAGCCTGTTAAAATAATTCGACTATATTCTGATTGGGAGATATAGTAGAAATCCTAAGTGATACTTGGATAGTGGATGTAAGAGCGGGTTGCTCCGAACCACTCTAAATCTCCTGTGTTTGTGATTGTCTTGATTGTGTTTACTTACTTGCTTCCGTATTGCATAACATATCACAACACCATAATGCTAAAAGGATTTCAAATTGCACATACTTGCAAAAGTTTTTATAATCCCAATTTACCTCCCTCTTAAGAAGCCACCTGGGCAACAAGTAATATCAGAGTGGAGTCTCTAAAAATTACTTAGAGTAAAGATTGATGGCACATCCCATGAGCACTTCTTTAATCGAAGGCCAATCCACAAATCTACCTCCACTTTTTACTAGAACCAATTATACATATTGGAAGGCTAGCATGCAAATATACATTTAAGCTGTAGACTTTCATTTTTGGAAAATAATTCTAAAAGGACCTCACACACCCACTGTTAGAATCAATGATATTGAGGTTCCCAAACCAGAAGAGGAATGGGATGAAAATGATATGAAATTAGCTGAGCTAAATGCCAAAGCTATGAACTTATTTTTTTGTGCTTTGGATCCAAATGAGTTTAACAGAATTTCCACTTGTAATTCTACTAAAGAAATTTAGGATAAGCTTGAGATCACACACAAAGGCACATCACAAGTTAAAACTTCAAAAATTAATCTTCTTGTGCATAATTATGAATTGTTCAAAATGGATCCTAGTGAAACCATATCTGCTATGTATACATGTTTTACTGATATTATCAATGGTCTTAAAAGTCTTGGTAGGACCTATACTAATGCTGATATAGTCCAAAAGGTTTTGAGATCTTTGCCAGATAAATGGGAAGCTAAAGCAACAGTAATTCAAGAGGCAAAAAACTTGAACACCCTAACATTGGATGAGATGCTGGGTTCATTAATTACTCATGAGCTAGCCATGCAACAAAGAATAGAAGAGGACTCAAAGAAGAAGAAGGCCATTGCTTTTAAAGCTACCAAAGAAGAAAAAGATGAAAATTTAGAAACATCTAATGATGATTTAGAAGATGGTGAATTTGTCCTAGTTATGAGAAAATTTAAGAGATTTATGGACAGAAGAAGAACAAATAGATGGAGAAAGCATTTTAGAAAAGGTGATGCAGAACTAATATGCATGCGATTATTTTTTTGTGTTTTATATGTGGGGTGAGGTGGTTAAATCCCGAATATCAGATCAAAATAAGATATAGAGAGTTCTATATAAATTTTATAAACTACATATGCAGATCAGGACCTAAGAAAGCAGTAAAAAGGGGATCGCCGGGACTGAGAAGCCTCAGTTAGGGCCAGTTCATCTACAATAAAATTACTGGAGAATATAGGGATGTACCTGGCAACATCTGATATGCCTGGTGAAGATCGCAGCTAAGATATCACTCGTTTCTCGATGGATGTGGCCTGAAAAATCAAGCTGGAGGCTCACGGATTCCCGGCTTCCTGCTCGGTGGTTCGATTGTGACCCGGCTGGAGTTGTTGGATTCGTAGGAACTCTGAGACCTGCAAACAACCGTCAAGGGTGAGAAAACAAAGCTGGAAACAAGAAAAGTTTCAGAAAAGGCAGCAAGGGGCGTGTTGGAAGAAGAGGCTTGGAGGCTTGGAAGAAGGATGGTCGGCTAGGATTTCTTCAGGCAGCACTTTGGAAGGACCTCAGGCTCACACAAGATCCCTTAATGCACACAGCAGGGAGGCACACAGCAATTGGAGAATCAAGAGTATTTCATATATCAAAATCGGTTTTCATACAAGAGACTAGGGCTCTTTAATAGACTCTAAGAACATGGCCCAAAAGTAAGGTTAAAAATGACATTATATAGCAATTTGAATCCCCTCCCAACTCTAGCTAGAAAATAAGGAAACTTAGGTAGAAGAAATCCCTAAAAACTTTCCCTTTTCCTCTTGCCTTGGTCGACCAAGGGAGGTGACCCTAGTGGCCGACCAAGGGTGGTAAGCTTACTTCTTGGCGCCACTTATCTCCTCTCCTGGGCCTGGGCTGGCCCAGCTTGCTTTAGGCTGCAGTTTAGGGCTTACCATCGGACCAAATAGCGTTGATAGCCATGGCCTCGGGTTGTTATGGCTTGATCGTCGAGGATATGCTCGATCCGTTCTCCTCTCTCAGGCCAATTTATTGGTGGACACTCTGGGTTAGGGTCACTCACAATGGAAGGAGTAGGTCCAAAGGCCTTACTGGGTATCGCTGTCGGTTTCCTATACTCAACCAGGTCTGCGATATTGAAGGTAGAACTAATGCCCAAATCCGGAGGCAAATCTAATACATAGGCATTTGGTCCAACCTTCTCTACCACTTTAAAAGGTCCAGCTCTGTGAGCATGAAGCTTCTTTTATTTAGGCCTAAGCCTAACCAAGATAGAATCCACTACATCAAATTCCTTGGCCCTTCTTCAGGAATTAGCCAGTTTCTTTCAAAATTAGTGCAGGTGGTGAACATGCTGGGCACATGCAAACTCCTAATAGGTGATGCAAAGGACTCATACCTACACCTAACAGACTCGACTATGCATTCCTATCAAAGAAAATTTTATTGACCTCTTTTGGACCTAAACCTAAGAGATTATAGGTTCTCTAGGTTTGATCCTAGCTTGACATGCACATGAAAACTTATAATGGGCTCCTAGCAAATTCCATAGGGTATGCCAGAAGTATAATGCAAACCTAACATGCGTAATGAATGCATGCAGTATGCTAATCTCAACTAAATGCAATCTAATGATTCTAGAAATGCTGGAGGTGTCAGGAAATGGCATAAAATAGGAACTGGGTTCAGAATTAGTCTGGTAGGGTGAAAAAAAGGTTCCGAGTTAGTTGGATAAAGTACGATATAAGAAGGCATGTCAGGGATTGTTGACTCCACTAATTGATTTTGATGATAAGCAAAACAGTTAAGTATAAGTTGAGGACTAATGATTTGCTTTGAGTGTGTTTTTATTGAAAATATGCTCACAAAATTTGAAGAAGCCAAATTATCTTGAAGAAGCTAAGTTTGAAAGAAAAGTTCGCTCAAAGAGGACTTAGACACTTAAGAGATGGTTGAATGGATGGCCAAGCTAAGTAGAAACTTGTTCCAGCTCAAATTCAGCAGTTTCTGTATATTTTCAATGAAGTGTCGACTCAAAGTATCGACACATGACATGAAGTGTCGATACATGAAGAAAAAGTATCGACTCAGGCTGGTACGCAGCAATGTTTCAAATGGCACAGATAAAGTGTCGACACATAGTCCTGAGATATCGACTCAAGGTGTCGACACATGGATCAACACATCGCCTGAGACTTTTAAGCCACAGAATTTGCCGAAGTTGAAGGAGCAGCTGAAGTATCGACACATGGAAGTAAGGTATCGACTCAAGGTGTCAACTCAACTGAGAAGATGTCGACACATCTGAGATTTTCAGAGAATCTGATTGGAGCTTTTTGAACTATGTGTCAACTTAAGAAGAACATGTGTCAACTTTATATGTCGACTCAACTGAGAAAGTGTCGACACATGGAGTTCTGGCAATAGTAATGGCTAGTTTTTTCAAACGCAGAACTCATCCAAAATGCCCCCAATGGCTAGTTTTTCAAGTGTGATGACTAGAATTCAGTTTTGAGGCCTTGGGAGGATATTTATATGCTCCAAATCAAATCAAAAAGAAAGATATTGAAGAACATTAAAGAGCTTTGAGAAAAGAGAAGAGAAGTGAGCTTTAACTCCTATTCCTTCAAGTTTCAACCACCTTCAAGCTAAAGGAAGCCTCCAAGCATTCAAGAGCATTGAAGGCCATCCATACTTGGGCATTTAAAAGGCTTCAACAAGTGCAAAGCAACTCTATATTGAGCTACATCGACATATTTGCTTTGTTATTGAAAGCTTATATTGGTTCTTTATTTCTAAACCTTATTTCTTGTAAGGGTTCTTGGTTAGCCTATTATAAAATCAAGTGAGGTTATTGGTAAGCCTTGAAAAATCAATTAGGTTGGTGGTTAGCCCGTAAAATCACTAAGGTTCTTGGTTAGCCCAGAAAACCAAGGGAGGTTGTTGGTAGCCTTGTGAAAACTAATTAGGTTCTTGGTTAGCTCGCAAAACCAAGTGAGGTTGTGACTTGTGATCCTTGTAAAAATAAGTCAGGTTTTAATTAGTGAGCCCAGAAAACTAATCGGCTGTAATCATGTGATTATAGTGAATTCCCAAATGGATCTTGGGCAGTAGATGTAGGTGCATGATTGGCACCGAACTACTATAGTTCTTGGTGTTTGTGATTGCTTGATCTCTCTCTCTTTGCTCTTTATTTATTGCTCTTAATTTTTGCTGCACTTAAACTTTAGAGCATTGCATTTGAATCATAGTACCTTACTTATATATATTTGTTGAATTGGGTTGCCTTGCTTAGTATCAAGTTTTGTTAAGTTAATAGCTTATATTAATTTTTAGAGACCCAATTCACCCCCCCTCTTGGGTTGCTTACTGGACAACAAGTGATATCAGAGCCCTGTTCTCAGTGTATAGGCTTTACCGCCTTGAGTAAAGATTTATGGCAGCCCTAATTGGTACTAGTGTAGTTGAGGGACAAGCCTCCAATAGACCTTCATTTTTCAATGGAACAAATTATACTTATTGGAAAACTAAGATGAGAATTTATATGCATTCTATTGATTACAATTTATGGAAAGTAGTAGATAAGGGTCCTCATATTCCTTCGATAGTGGTTAATGGTGTTTCTATCCCAAAACTTGAAGAGGATTGGGATGAAAATGATATTAAACAATCCAAAATTAATGCAAAGGCAATGAATCTCATTTATTATGTATTAGATCCTAGCGAATTTAATAGGATATCTACATGCATGTCTGTCAAAGAAATATGGGATACACTTGAAGTTACCCATGAGGGTACCGATCAAGTGAAGAACACTAAGGTTAATATGTTAGTGCACACATATAAGATGTTTCGGATGGAACCAAATGAATCTATTACTGATATGTATACACGATTCACTAATATAGTTAATAGTATAAGAAGTCTTGGTAAAGTCATGTCTAATACTGATCTTGTGAATAAAATTCTTAGGTCACTACCAACATCATGGGATCCGAAGGTGACCGCAATTCAAGAAGCAAAGGATGTGGACAAGCTACCTCTTTAGCAGCTAGTGGGATCGCTCATGACTTATGAGCTCAATCTCAAACAAAAATCTATGGACATGGACAAGAAGAAGAAGGGGATTGCTTTCAAGTCAAATATACAAGAAGAATTCTCAATTGATGAGTCCGAAGATGAAGAAAAAGAAGAAGGTGAAGAAGCCCTCCTTGCACAAAAGTTTAGAAGATTCATGAAGAGAAGGAAATTTCCTTACAAAAAGAAACATCAATCCAAAGAAAAAGGAAAAGAAAAAGAGAAAGAAAAAGAAAAGGAAAAGGAGAAGGAAGTACCTATATGCTTCGAGTGCAAGAAGCCAAGACACTACAAGTTCGACTGTCCTCTCCTTAAGAAATTAAGAAAAAAATTAAGGAAGAAAGCAATGATGGCCACTTGGAGTGATAGAGAAGACTCCAGTTCAGAAGAAGAACATATTGAAGTTGCAAATCTCTGCTTCATGGCACATCAGGACAATGATGAAGTAAGTTCTGACACTGAAATTGATTTCACTTTTGATGAACTTAGAAATGCTTTTGAAGAGCATATGCATGATTATAAATTAGTTTTATTTGAAAATAAGAAATTAAAAAAGCATGCAAATAGTTTTTCTTTTAAAAACAACTCTTTACTTAATGATGTTAGTGCTTTGAAATCCAAATTAGATGTTTTGGAAAAGAAAAACAATGCTTTGTCTATGAAAAACGAAGTTTTAAAAAGACCTAAAAATGTTATTTCTAACAATGATCTTTTAAAGAAAAACAAAGATTTAGAACTTGAAAATACTAAGTACAAAAATGAATTTGAAAAGATAAAACATTTTGTTGACAAATTTACTTATAGCTCAGAAAAGTTAAATTTACTTTTAAACAATCAAATAGCAGTTTTTAATAAGGCAAGTTTAGGATATAAACTACAAAAGCAACAAAAGTATTTTAAAAACTTTTTTGTACCCGCATCATCTAGCATTACTTGTTTTACTTGTAAAAAGCTAGGCCATAAATCATATCAATGTAATTTTAGAAAAATCATTTCTTTTGATAAAATGTGGGTTCCAAAAGAAACCATTTTGAATGCTAACCCTAAAGGATCCAAGTTGTCTTGGGTACCTAAGAACAAAGCTTGATCTTATTGTAGGTGTGTCTTGTAACCAAGGAGAATAAAAGACTTTGATATCTTGATAGTGGTTGCTCAAAACGCATGACTGGAGATGTGAAGTAATTCACTTCTCTTGAAGTTTTGAATGGAGGGAGTGTGACCTTCGATGATAATGGTAAAGGAAAAATCATTGGTATTGGTAAGGTTTACATTACTCCTTCTAATAGTATTAGTAATGTACTTTTAGTAGATGGTTTAAAGTATAATCTTTTAAGCATAAGTTAGTTTTGCGATAAAGATTTACAAGTAGTTTTTAAATCATCATATTGCATGATTATTAGTCCAGATATAAATGGAGTACAATTCATTAGAAAAAGGCATGAAAATATTTATTTGCTAGACCTAGATGATCTATCTTTGCCTTGTTGCAATGAATTCTACTAAAGAAGATATTAGTTGGCTATAGCATAGAAGGTTAGGGCATGATAGTATGTACCTTATTTCAAAACTTTGTAAAAAGAATTTAGTTAGAGATTTACCTGAAATTTGCAATAAAAAAGGAATAGAATACAATTTTTCTGCACCTAGAACACCTCAGCATAATGGGATAGTAGAAAGAAAAAATCGTACCTTAAAAGAAATGGCACGCACTATGCTTTGTGAAAATGATTTACCAAGATATTTTTGGGCTGAAGCTATTAATACAGCCTGTTATATTTTAAATCGAGTTTTAATCCATCCTATTTTAAAGAAAACTCTTTATGAACTTTGGAACCAAAGAAAATCAACTTTGAAATATTTTCGAGTTTTTGGTTGTACATGTTTTGTTTTGAACAATGGAAAGGATCATCTTGGAAAGTTCGATGCCAAGTCTGATGAAGGTATCTTCTTAGGATACTCTATATCAAGCAGGGTATACAGAATATTTAATAAACGAACTTTGGTTATAGAAGAGTCAGTACATGTTATATTTGAAGAATATACTAACAAGTCCTCGAGAAAAGAGGATACATCTGAGATTGTGCAGGTGCTGACAAGCTTCAGAAGCTGACATTGAATGATCAAGCTCAACCAAATGAAGAAAATCAAAATAAGGATAAGAAAGAAGATGACACTTCAAAGCATCAAGATCTACCTAAGGAGTGGAGGTATGCTCATGGACATCCTAAGTAATTGATCTTAGGTGATCCATCTAAAGGGATAAGAACTCAAGCTTCTATTAGAAATAAATGTGATTATATAGCATTTGTATCTCAAGTAGAACCTAAATATTTTGAAAAAGCTAAAAAAGACTCTAATTGGATCAACGCTATGCAAGAAGAATTAATTTAATTTGATAGAAATAATATTTGGACACTTATAGAAAGACCATCTAATGTTTCAATTATTGGTACTAAATGGGTATTTAGGAATAAATTAGATGAAAATGATATTGTTATCATAAATAAAGCTAGGCTAGTTGCTAAAGACTATAATCAGGAGGAAGGGATTGACTTTGATGAAACTTTTGCTCTTATTGCTAGACTTGAAGCAATTAGGCTATTATTAGCATTTGTTTATTTCATGAATTTCAAATTATTTCAAATGGATGTTAAGAGTATTTTCTTAAATGATTTTATATCTGGAAAAGTTTTTGTTGAACAACCACTTGGATTTGAAAATCATGCATATCATGATCATGTTTTCAAATTACACAAAGCACTTTATAGATTAAAGCAAGCACCTAGAGCATGGTATGAAAGACTCAGCAAATTTCTAATTGAAAATGAATTTTCTAGAGGAAATGTTGATAAGACACTATTTTTGAAAAAGAAAGATAATGATTTATTAGTAGTACAGATATATGTTGATGATATTATTTTTGGTGCTACTAATAAAATTCTTTGTCAAGAGTTTGCTAAGCTAATGTAGGATGAGTTCGAGATGAGTATGATGGGAGAACTCAATTTCTTCCTCGGACTCCAGATCAAGCAAACTACAGATGGTATCTTCATTAACCAAGCTAAGTACACAAGAGAAATTATCAAGAAGTTTGGAATGGAGACTACTAAACCAATAGGTACGCCTATGAGCCCCTCTTGTAGACTTGATAAAGATGAATATGGTAAATCTGTAGATCAAAAGTTATACATATATATGATATGCTCTTTACTGTATCTGACTGCTAGTAGACCAAATATAATGTTTAGTGTTTGCATGTATAGTAGATATCAGTCTGAACCTAAAGAATCACATCTCATGGCTGTTAAGCGCATTATTAGATATCTGTCTGGTACTATTAGTATTAATTTATGGTATGCTAGAAATTCATCTGCTGAATTAATTGGATATTCTGATACGGATTTTGCTGGTTATAGATTAGATAGAAAGAGTACTAGTGGAACTTGCCAATTTCTTGGAGTGAACTTAATCTCATGGTTTAGCAAGAAACAAACTTCAGTTGCACTATCCATAGCTGAGGCTGAGTATATTGCAGTAAGAAGTTGTTGTGCTCAAATCTTGTGGATTAAGCAACAACTTGAAAACTTTGGAATCAAGTTGGCTAGAACTCCTATTAAATGTGATAACACCAGTTCTATTTGCTTGACTAAAAATCCTGTTAAACATTCTAGGAGTAAGCACATTGAAATTAGATATCATTTTATTAGGGATCATGTAGAAAACAATGATGTTTTGCTTGAATTTATTAGTACTGAATTTTAATTAGCTGATATTTTAACTAAACCTCTTCTAGAAGATCGATTCTATATGATTAGAAGAGAGCTCGGGATTATCAATCCATTTGATTAAATCTTTCCCATAACTTGACTCAAACTAGATCAATTTGACCTTATTCATGATGAATCATATTCAATCATTGTTGATTTGACTCCAAATTCATATTATTTCAATTGATTTTGATATACCAGTGAAATCCCTAATTTTTTTGTTTTTAAGTCATTGAGTCGACAAATTTATGTGTCGACACCAAAATGTGTTGACACATGAGTGAGAGCCGACACATGAACGACAGCGGACTGAGATTTAAGGAATTTCCAAACTGTTTTTTTTCCCAAATTTTTTCTCCTCAGAGCTGACACTAGGTTGCAAGGTACCCTTACTATTTATCCTTCCATTTCGTTGCTTTTGCCCGTCGTTTTCTTGGATTTGGACGTTTGGTAGCCCTTTTTTTTTTTTTGGATTCATTTCTAGGTTTTGATTTCTAAACCCTAGAAACACAATTTTCCACCAAAAACCTTGCCCAAACTTTGAATCTAAGCAATGGGTCCTCGCAAACAAGTTGTTCGTCGACCTCGTCAGTCAAACCAAGAGGAAGAGCGAAGGATGAAGGCCTGACACGAGTCTAGAGCTCCGGATCTGCCCGCACGACCCTTATTTGATCCGTCTAGCCGGATGAGCTCGAAGATAGTGGTTAGTGGATGCCGAGTGGATTTTTCTTTTGTGGACCAGCAGCACTTTTGGATTGGAGAGTGGATTCGACAGGCTGGTTTGACCACTTTCTGTTCACTCAGTGAGAGATATTACCCCGGGCTGATGAGAGAGTTCTATGGATCACTTGCCCGTGGAGCAGATGGTTGAATAACACAGGTCAGAGGATGGGATATCCCTATTTCTTCAGAGATTCTGAGCAGAATATGGGATATACCTATGACCGGATTAGTTATTGACAGTCTGATGGATCGAGTCAATGGTCTCCAGTGCATTTTTGAGTCAACATTCTACCAGAGGGAGCCACTGTACCAGCATTCAGGTTGTCTGCAAAGATGAGACTGCTGCACCATATCGTCGTCCGGATTCTTCTACCGAAGACCGGATATTTTGACTATATCACAGAGCAGGAGTTGCTTATGATGGTCTCACTAGTTTAGTGCACGCCAGTATGCATTCTAGTTCTGATGGTATATCAGATTACAGAGGTGTCGACTAGCTAGAGGCTCTGCTCACTATATGGCATGGGACTGACATTGTTGTTTCGGGAGTATGGAGTCAGCTTTGAGAATGAGCCTTATCATACATTGCTTCACATCGATGTGTATGACATCAGGTCATTGCATCGGATGGGCTATTATTTGGTCCGAGGCCAGTAGACATGCAGGATATCAAGTCAGGCCGAGGATCGAGCTGAAGATGATGACACAGCAGAGGAGGAGCGGATTCTTTCATATGAGACTGGACCCAGCGAGACTCAGCCTGAGATGGCAGTGCGGCCAGCGATTGCTCCTCAGTCTGATCCTTCTACATCTGCATAGCCTTAGCCAACACAGATGGAGACACCAGAGACTTCAGATAGGCTAGAGGACAGAGTTAGACGCATAGAGATTGATGTATTCATCATGAGGTAGCATCTTGACATATTCATAGCTGAGATGAGAGAGAGCCATATTGGACTTAGCCATGGCATCTCGGCTATTCTTTCTGTACTGTTCAGATCTTCAGCAAGTGCTCCAGCTGCTGACACTGCTCCTACTCATGTACCTACTCCTGTACCAGCTGATGATATTGTTGGCATTGATACTGGTGCCGATACTACTGTTGGAGTTGATGAGACTGTTGGTGATACAGTATTGGAGATAATGATGGAGACGAGGAGACTGACTCATATTGATTTGACATTGCTGATCTTACATCAGAGCTAGTTCCGGAGGTGACGGATGACTTGCCTATGAGCCCTGTTGTTGACCCATCCATCTCACCTGCCCAAACTCCTATTCCATTCTCTCCTAGGTTGGATGATCGCACTCCAGTTTCTATTCCTATTCCTATTCTCACTCCTATTATCGATACACCTGTTATTGACTTCCCTGACATTGATACTTCATTTGTACATACACCTATCATTGAGACCCCCACTGTGGATACATCTTTTGTAGATACACCGATACATTCTACAGTTGATACTACTGTTCTTAATACACCTGTTATTACGTCAGCTGAGACCCCTACTTTTGACTCACAGATTACTGATACTCCTACCCTTCATACTGAATCACTCATTTGAGAGCTTGGGTTTTATACACCCGACTTTCAACATCTCGACTCTGGACCTTCATTTGATCGCACACCTCTTCCAGCGGTGGCTGAGATGGTTGACCCGATCACTTATGTTCCTGCGGAGGATATTGCGTCTACCTTTACTTTTCCAGCCAGAGGTCGGACATATACTCGTCGTAGAGGACGTGGTCGTCGCACCCCTCCATAGCCGACCAGGACCAGACTTAGAGATCTTCGATCGAGATGGCTGCGAGCTCGATCTTCTACTGATACCGGACCGATTGAGATCGGTTCATCTTCTGATGATTCTATGGATGAGGATTAGGACTTTTATGTACTTTTAAATAGTTTGTTTTTGTGCTTATATATACTTTATCTTTGTTATGTATCAATTTGCTGTACAAACTCTAAGTTTATATAAAAACCTTGTTGTTCCTCACTCTATGTTTGTGATGAAAATGAATATTCTATCCTGAATTGCTTTTATACCTCAATGTCTTCACTTTTAATTGAGAAAATTTCTTAAAGATAAAAAGGGATGCAATTTAGAAAATGAATTTATTATGCTATTTCTTGACTATTCAATTTATTTGTTTCCCTACCTTTTTAATGATAACAAAAAGGGGGAGTAATTTAATGAGATTTAAGTATAAATGAATATTTCACTAAATAAAAGTGGAGTAGTTTGGATATAAAGGATAAACAAATTTTTGAAAAACCTAAATTAAAAATCATTTACAAAATTCCTTAAGAAAGGGGGAGCTTTACTTTTTGTTCATTTGAAAATCCTTTCAAAGCAAATTTAACCCTTAAAACCCCTCTTTCAATGTTTGAAAAGATTTTTACAAATTTTGTTATGAATCATTGATCAGGGGGAGCTTTGTTGTTCGCTGAAATTTCTTGTAGAGTATCATGATACATGCTTTCTATGCATTTAAATAAATACCAAAGTTTTGATACTCTCTATCTTTGTAACAATCTCTAACTCTATTACTTGTGTTCTGAATTGGCATATCTTTAATGCAAGTAATGTTGATATACTTAATGCTTTCAATGTTATGCACCTTGATCAATTCTTTTAAAGCTTTATTTTTAAAGCAATTTATACTTAAGGGTTTTGTCATCATCAAAAAGGGAGAGATTGTTGACTCCACTAATTGATTTTGATGATAAGCAAAACAGTTAAGTATAAATTGAGGACTAATGATTTGCTTTGAGTGTGTTTTTATTGAAAAGGTGCTTACAAAATTTGAAGAAGCCAAGTTTGAAAGACAAGTTCGCTCAAAGAGGACTTGGACACTTAAGAGATGGTTGAATGGATGGCCAAGCTAAGTAGAAACTTGTTCCAGCTCAAATTTAGCAGTTTCTGTGTGTTTTTCAGTGAAGTGCCGACTCAAAATATCGATACATGAAGAAGAAGTGTTAACTCAGGCAGGTACGCAGCAATGTTTCAAATGGTACAGATAAAGTATCGACACATGGACCTGAGGTATCGATTCAAGGTGTCGATACATGGATCAACACATCGTCTGAGACTTTCAAGCCACAGAACTTGCAAAAGTTGAAGGAGTAGCTGAAGTGTCGATACATGAAAGCAAGGTATCGACTCAAGGTGTCGACTCAACTAAAAAGGTGTCGACACATCTAAGATTTCCAAAGAATCTGATTGGAGCTTTTTGAACTATGTGTCGACTCAAGAAGAACATGTGTTGACCTTATGTGTTGACTCAACAGAGGAAGTGTCGACACATAAAGTTATGGCAACAGTAACAGCTAGTTTTTTCAAATGCAGAACTCATCCAAAATGCCCCCAACGGCTAGTTTTTCAAGTGTAACGGCTAGAATTCGGTTTTAAGGCCTTGGGAGGGTATTTATATGCTCCAAATCAAATAAAAAAGAAGGATATTGAAGAACATTAAAGAGCTTTGAGAAAAGAAAAAAGAAGTGAACTTTAACTCCTATTCCTTCAAGTTTCAACCACCTTTAAGCTAAAGGAAGCCTCCAAGCATTCAAGAGCATTGAAGACCATCCATACTTGGGCATTCAAAAGGCTTCAACAAGTGCAAAGCAACTCTACATCGAGCTACATTAACATATTTGCTTTGTTATTGAAAGCTTACATTGGTTCTTTATTTCTAAACCTTATTTCTTGTAAGGATTCTTGGTTAGCCAATTGTAAAACCAAGTGAGGTTATTGGTAAGCCTTGAAAAATCAATTAGGTTGGTGGTTAGCCTACAAAACCACTAAGGTTCTTGGTTAGCTCGAAAAATGAAGGAAGGTTGTTGGTTAGCCTTGTGAAAATCAATTAGGTTCTTGGTTAGCCCGCAAAACCAAGTGAGGTTGTGACTTGTGATCCTTGTAAAAACAAGTCAGGTTTTGATTAGTAAGTCCGAAAAACTAATCGGCTATAATCGTGTAATTATAATGAATTTGCAAGGGGATCTTGGGGAGTGGATGTAGGTGCATGATTAGCACCGAACCACTATAGTTCTTGGTGGTTGTGATTGCTTGATCTCTCTCTCTTTGCTCTTTATTTATTGCTCTTAATTTTTGCTGCACTTATACTTTAGAGCATTGCATTTGAATCATAGTACCTTGCTTATATATATTTGTTGAATTGGATTGCCTTGCTTTGTATCAAGATTTGTTAAGTTAATAGCTTATATTAATTTTTAGAGACCCAATTCACCCCCCCTCTTGGGTTGCTTACTGGGCAATAGGGACTAATCATGGACTGATGAGGCTAACCTTACGGGGTTGTGGTATATCTATGGGATTTGCATAATGGAAGGATGGGTTATTAATCTCAGAGAAGAGGTCCTTAATGAGAACTATAGGAGGAGGCTCATCCTGAGGGTACTGATTCAAAGAAATCAGGTCCTTAATAAATTCTTCTGGTTCTTGTATTTTAGGACTAGACTCTATAATTTGGCTCTCCTCTATGGTTTCTTCAGGTAAGGTGCTAGCGGTAGTATCTAGGTTCTCTTCCTCTAATTGTTCCTCCATTACAGCTTTAGGCTGGGTATAGTCAGAGTTAATTAACTCTAAATTGGCTTCTACCTGAGTACCTATGGGGTCAACTACTTCTAGGTCTTCTAAAGGTGTCTCCTCTTCTCCCTCATACTCATCCACTAAGTTCACATCAGTTTCATACACTTCCACATTAATGTAAGCCTTGTGAATCAAAGAGGTGGTAGGGGAAGGTCAACTAAGGGAAAATTGGCTAGGTCCTGGTTTATGATTATGGGCACTAATCCTAGTAGGTTCAGGTTGCCTAAGGGGTAGTGGCTCACTACTGGGCTTATATTTAGGGGTACTAATCCTATGGTGTTTAAGTTGATTAGGGGAAACATAACTAGTACTAGGCTGATACCTAGGGGTTATGAGCTCCCTGGGCTCATAGGACAAGGGCGCAGATCTATGGGTCATGGGATTATAGGATCTGGGGTCATAGGACTTTGGATCAGCTCTATAGGTCTTAGGTCTACTGGGTCATAGGATTTTGGGTCAGCTCTATAGGTCTTGGGTCTACTAGGCTTATGGGCTATGAGCTCATAGGTTCTAGAGTCATAGAATTTGGAGTCATAAGATCTATAGGTTGTGGGTATACTAGGCTTATAGGGAGTGGGTGCATAGGATCTATGTTCATAGGTTTTGGGTACATAGGTTCTAGGTTCATATAATTTGGGTAGTGTGGATATGGGTGGCTCAGGTTTGGATCTAGTCTGAGTCCTACGGATTTTCTCTAGGGTTCCTATCCGAACATCTACTTGATCAAATCTATTAGCTAAGTGGTCAAGTCTATTATGGGTTCGGGTATTGGACTGGGTCATTTGGGTATTCATCTGGGTTAGCTGATCAGTAAGGGCTTTAATCTGGGCTTCAAAATTATCCATGGATTCAGGCAAAAGTGGAGATGGTGGATGATATGATGCTTCTGATCTAGTGCTCATGCAAGACTCAATACTGACTCGACTACAGTTGCTTAGACCTAGAGTCCAAAACTAGATGCTCAATCAGGGCAGCAAACTAGCCATAGTAACCCTGTACTCAGCCAGGCAGGTGTAAGGGGAGTGTTAGGTCCCTAATTGCCAAGCCTAGACACCAATCAGAGATTGGCTAGGTAGGCGGACCAACACACAAGTCCTTCAGGATTGAATTTCTGAACCACCGTTCTAGACACTAAGCACAAGGCACACACAGGTTAGCTTGACACAGTGATCTGACACTTAGCCTGGACCCGACCAGTTGGTGTCCCTAGCCCACTAGGGCAAATTAAGTCTAATAGATTTTAAGTTAGGCTTGGGACCAAATGCAGGGGATGTGGTTTTGGGATAAGGATAGGTGATCAAATCCTCCCCCTATCTAACATAGCAAGAGTGCCCTTAAAGGTAGTTTATGCAATGATGGCAGGTAGATGATGCAAAATTAGGATTCAAGTATTTTAGGTAGCTTTTATATATATATATATTTTTTTGTTCTTTTGCAAAAATATGATTTGCAGCCAATGACCTAATATGCTAGAAATATACTAAAAATAAAAGATATGCAAAAAAGATGCTAAACAAAACCCTAAACCTTCCAAAATTGTCTTACTGAAAAACAGAGCCAAAAATTTACAGGCTATATTTTGGCTTGCAGAAATTGCACAGACTGAAATAAAATCTGCAAAAATTCAGTAAAATACTTTTAGTTAAGATGAATCCATCAAAATAAAAATCAAAATTTGTAGAGTTCTGAGTATAGAGAAAAAATTAAAAGAATAGTACACATACAGACTGTGACGGGTGCAGAAAATGTGCCCTAATCTAAGCTCTGATACCAGATGATGCGGAACTAATATATATGCAATTATTTTTGTGTATTTTATATGTGGGATGAGGTGGTTAAATCCCGAATATCATATCAAAATAAGATGTAAAGAGTTCTATATGAATTTTAGAAATTATGCATGCAGGTTAGGACCTAAGAAAGCAGTAAAAAGGGGATCGCCAGGACTGAGAAGCCTCAGTTAGGGCCAGTTCATCTACAATAAAAATACTGGAGAATATAGGGGTGTACCTGGCAACGTCTGATGTGCCTGGTGAAGATCGTAGCGAAGAGATCACTCATTTCTCGATGGATGCGGCCTAGAAAATCAAGCCAAAGGCCCGTGGATTCTCGGCTTTCTGTTCGGCGGTCCGATTGCGGCCCGATTGGAGTCGTTGAATTTGTAGAAACTCGGGAACCTGCAAACAACCATCAAAGGTGAGAAAACAAAGCTGGAAATAAGAAAAATTTTAGAAAAAGCAGCAAGGGGCATGTTGGAAGAAGAGGCTTGGAGGCTTGGAAGAAGGTTGGTCGGTTAGGGTTTTTTCGAGCAGCACTTCGGAAGGACTTCAGGCTCACACAAAATCCCTTAATGCACACAGCAGGAAGGCACACAGCAATTAAAGAATCAAGAGTATTTCGTATATCAAAATTGGTTTTCATACAAGAGAATAGGGCCATTTAAATAGACTCTAAGAACTTGGCCCCCAAGTAAGGTTAAAAATGACATTACATAGCAATTTGAATCCCCTCCCAACTCTAGCTAGAAAATAAGGAAACTTAGGTAGAAGAAATCCCTAAAAACTCTTCCTTCTCCTCTTGCCTTGGTCGGCCAAGGGAGGTGACCCTAGTGGCCGACCAAGGGTGGTAAGCTTACTTCTTGGTGCCACTTATCTCCTCTCCTGGGCCTGGGCTGGCCCAGCTTGCTTCAGGCTGTAGTTCAGGGCTTCAGGGTTTCGGACTTATTTCCCAGGCTTCTGATTTCTTCTCCCAGGCTTGTGATTTCTCCTCCTAGGCCTTCCATGATCCTCCTAACTTCAGTTGGGTCGGTCTTCACTTGGGTTGGCTTGGTCCCCACTTGTATGAGTCATTACATGTACTGAACTCCCAGAAGATAACTAGCTCAACATGAGCTAACTAGTACATGACTCAAGTAAAAACAGGACTCAAGTAAAAACAACTTAGATGAACTAAGCTTTATTACAAATGGACTCAAATGTAATTAAGTGATCCACAGAGGGTTGAAAAAACTTGGTCTTATTCTGGTGCCTCTGGTGTCCCTACCAAAAGAAGAATTTGGAAAGGAAAAAGAAAAGAACAAAGAAAAAGATAAGGACAAGGATCAAACTCTAATTTGGTATGGATGTAAGAAGCTAGGACACATATGTCTTGATTGTCCTGAATTCAAGAAAAAGCTGTTCAAGCAAAAGAAAAAGAAAGCAATGCTTGTAGCATGGAGTGATAGTGACGAATCTATATCAATTGAAGAAGATGAAGATATAACAAAAACTGCTCAAATCTATCTTATGGGTTTGGAGGATGCGGTAACTACATCTGAACCTAATCTAGAATTTACTTATGATGAGCTTCATAATACTTTTTGTGAATTATTGGTAGAATACAAAAAGGTCGGTTTAAAGATGAAAGTTTTGAAAAATACTTGCGATACTTTTGAAAAAGATAAAAAATGAAACTGGTAAAAGAAACAAATTTTACAAAGAGAATTAAGTTTGATTTGTGAAAGACTTAAAACAACTCAATTTGAAAAAGAAGAACTTCTTGAAAAGAACAAAAGTTTGCAAAATGAAAATACTGATTTGCGAAAGGAGGTTCAAAAGTTTAAACCATTGGTTGAAAAATTAATCTTAAGCTCTAACAAACTTGAACTAATTTTGAAAAATCAAAGAGATACGAATAACAAGTTTGAAATTGGTTATAAAGGTTTAAATTCAAATAAATTTTCTACATCCACATCATATGCTCCTAAGTTTATTATATCTAATCAATATAGATCTAAATTTGCATCATCATATACTTTTTATTCAAAGCCAAAAACTATCTGCTATACTTGTAATAATGTTGGTCACAAAGCATTTGAGTATTATTTGAAATATAATGGCAAGAAAAAAATTAAGAAAATTTGGATTCCAAAAGGAACAAATTCTACTGACTTGCAATGATCCAAGAAAGCTTGGGTACCTAAATCTATTACCTGATTGTTTTGCAGGGATGTCTTGCAGCCACAAATATAAAAAAAAGATGGTACCTTGATAGCGGCTGTTCAAGATACATGACGGGTGATGTTGATCAATTCTTCATCCTAGAACAAAAGGATGGTGGAATGGTAACATTTGGTGATAATCGCAAAGGAAGGATAATCGATATTGGTAAAATAAAAATTATTCCTATATTTATTGAGAATGTGTTACTTGTAGAGAAATTAAAGCATAATCTTTTGAGCATTAGTCAACTTTGTGATATTGGTTTTAATATTTTCTTCAAGTCTTCAGTATGTATAATAGTTGATCCACTTGATTCTAGCACAAAGTTCATTGGACACAGACTTGGTAATATTTATATAGTAGATCTTAATGATCAATACAAGTCTTGTAGCAATGAATGACAAGAGCAAGGAATCAAGTTTACTATAGCATAGACGACTTAGACATGCCAGTATAAACACCATTGCAAAACTTATTTCAAAAGATCTAGTTAATGGCTTTCCAAAGTTTAAAGTAAATTTTGATTATATCTATGATGCATGTCAATTAGGAAAGCAAGTGGGGGGAGTTTTAAATCCAAAATATTGTTTCTACTACTAGACCCTTAGAGCTACTTCATATGGACCTATTCAGACCTACTAGGACAACAAGCCTAGATGGTATGAAGTATGGCCTTGTGATTGTAGATAGGGTTGGAAATGGGCTCGGGCCGGCCCGATATAGGGCCGGGCTTTGGGCTAGGACCAAAAAATTCAGGTCAAATTTGGACTTCATAATAAGATCCATTATATTTTCGAGCTAGGCTCAGGCTTTTCTTTGACCCGGCCCGGATCGACCTGAGACCGGTCCGAACACGGCCCAAAAGGACTATGCCTGAACTAAGCCCGGTATAAGGCCCGACAGAGTGTATATGTTTCAGCCCACTGGATTTTATAAAAATTTAAAGGCACGGTCTCCGGGTCTCAAAGGGAAGGGAATGTCTCGATTTAGGTTTCACTTCTCCGTTTTCCTCTCCGGCTCCATCGCTCCGAGTCGTCGTCTCTAGTGTTTTGGCACCGTCCCCATCCGTCGGTCGGTCGGTCCCCTCCCCACACTTTGATCAGGCAAGCATCGATGAGCGATCACCGTGGTTGACCTTCCGGTTTCCACCGTTCCAAACTTTCAATCGTCATCTCCGACTCCAAGGTAAATCTCCTGTTATGTTTTCTTTACTTCAGCCATTCTTTGATTAATGGTATGTTTCTATTTTGGGATGCTTTTATGTTTCGATTCTCTGTTGTTATTGGTGTAATGTTTCCTGTGTCTTGCTTTCTTGGGATTAAGATATTTTTGTTTGGTATTTAATTTGATTTCATCTTTTGTTGTTGAGAACGGGTTTGTGCTCATGGAATCATTATTGTGCATTTGCACGATTCATAAGATTATTGTTTTTCAATTGAATATGAAAATAATTAAATAGATAAAAGGCATTAATCCCTTGAAAAAGAATTATTGGTCGGTGTGCAGAACTAGGGACAGGTGTTGGCGTGTATATAATCCAGTTCCATAGAAAGATGCATTATTAAAATGATTAAAATGGGTCTGAATGAGACTACCCTGCATAGGGTTAGCGCAGCACCATCACTAGGATAATTCTTTGGAAGTGAAGTATGTGAGATCATGGTTGTTCATAGTTATGATTCTCAAAATAGAGTACGAATTCTTGTGCTCTAAAGCATATATGTTATTTTTCCTTTTCCCCCCTCTGCTTGCTCGTGAAGCATGTCTGGCATTCCTGTGCATTTTCTCTGAATGGTTTTGAGCCCTTGTATACACAACTGTGTTTAGACACCTTCATATGTTTTGGGCTGGAAAATGGTTAGGAAAATATAAAATTGTGCCACAACATGATGCTTTATACTTAAAGTAGACTATAACAACACCTGATCAGGTAGCTTCATGCAATCTTGGGCTTGAAGAGTGTTTGAAAATTGTATTACACCAAGGACATAAATTGTGTTTCCATGTGTTCAATCACCCAGATTATGTGTTACATATAAATCTGAAATTCAAGGACTCGAGTACATCAAAGCTAGCCTTGACATGTAAATTAATTTCAGATTTTATGTTTAATCAGATTATTAGCATGGAAGTGCAGATGGCATTGTATGTGGACAAGTTTTGCCCATAAAGTGATTACAAATTTACAATCTTTGGATGGTGACTGATAATATCCCTAGCAAAGAAAATATAGTCAGTTATGTCGCATTGCAAGCAATCTTTGACTATGATCAGTACTGGTTTGAAACATGAAGGTCCTCTAAGATAAAAGGCATTGGATATTTTGGAGAAGCAGGCATTAATGAAATGATTGAACTTTTTGTTAGAGAAGGTGACAAAATAGTTGAGCTCATGTTTCTGGTCAAAATTACAGTGTTTGTTAGTGAGTCAACTCGGAAGAAGGTGACAAAATAGTTGAGCTCATGTTTCTGGTCAAAATTACAGTGTTTGTTAGTGAGTCAACTCGGACATGCTATGTCCTGGTCTACATGATTTCATTACCTTTGACCATCATTTTCCTATTAAAGGATAACATGTTAGCAGAGAAAACCAGAAATATGAATGAAGGTAGATATTTTATGTTTTGGCTGTCTTGTCTCTGATGTAGCACTACTTAGGCCTTTAAGTAGGTAAGATAAGCTATCTTGAATCTGATTCACTACCAGTTTTTACTTCCGGTCAAGCATAAATATGGATGCTAAGAAAGGAGACATCATCGGTCTTAATCTACCTATTATTTTATTCTCTTGCTTCTTCTTTTTTTTTTTAACACCTCCTGTGTCACACTAATTAAGCTTGTTATTTTTCAAATGCTTTGTCAAATCTTATCTGCTAGCAGTAGAAAATGTAGCCCCAAACATGTGGCCTTATATCTCGGTTGTGGATTACATGGATGCCAGATGTGGGTCCAACGGATGGTGCATTAGATTTTGTGCAGTTTGTATCATTGTTTCTTCTAGAATGCACTCTAATACATGTCCATGCTTCTAGAATGCTTCTGTTTTGGAATGTCCATATTTATTGTGGTCACTATGCTGATTTATTAATATTTATTTTCCTGCAAGTCCTCTAATTTTAATGGATTTATAGATTGTCTATTTTTAGTAGATTGATATTAATCTCTTTAGCTTTAGTTTATCTATTTAATATACTATATGTCCTTATTTATGCAGCATGTCTCAGTCTAAACTGGATGAAAATGAAATCATTGAATGTATAAGGGATGAGGATGACAAAAATGAGGGAAATTCTGAAAATGATGATGATAAAGGTTGCAAAAAAAAGGTCTTGGGTGTGGGACCATTTTATTGAAAGAACAAAAAGTGATAAAGTAGTAGCTACATGTCAGCACTTAAAAAGGATTTAAGTAGCGGTACAAAAGGAGGAACAAGTCATTTAAAATGACATCTTCAAAATGTTTGCAAAAATATCAAAAGAATCCGGTTAATCAGTTGTCAGCAAGTTCAAAAGATCCGGTAAAGACTTTTAAATTCAATCAAGAAGAGACAAGGAAAACAATTGCAAAGTTTATCATTTGTGCTGAGCTTCCATTTCGTGTTGTTGAGCATCCTGCTTTCAATGATTTAATGAGATATGTTCAGCCATTATTCAATGCCATAGGCCGTAAGACTATAAAGAATGATTGTATGGCTTTGTATGAAAGAGAAATGAAAAAATTGCAGGATGATTTTAAAAAATTAACTTCTCGGGTTAGTTTTACTAGCGATATTTGGATATCAAATCAAAAAATCGGTTACATATCGTTCACAGCTCATTATATTGATTCTGATTTTGTTCTGCATAAGAAGATAATTAGTTTCAAGAAATTATCATACCCTCATTCAGGCTTTGTAATTGAAGATGCTATTGGAAAGTCTTTACTTGAATGGGAACTGGATTCCAAGATATGTTCTATTACTTTAGATAACTGTACTACAAATGATGCTGTGATTCGAAGGATCCAAGGTCATTTTTATGATGGAATGTTGTTTGGTGGGAAGTACAGTCATATCCGATGTTGTGCACATATACTTAATATCATGGTTCAAGATGGAATGAGAATTATTCATTCAGCTATTGAATGTATCAGGGAGATTGTTAGATTTGTGTCTGCAAGCCCATCTCGGATGCAAGCTTTTAATGAAATGGCAAAGCATATGAGACTTCCTGTTAGAAAAGGGCTTACTTTGGATATTGCTATAAGATGGAATTCTACATATGAGATGTTGCTTGATGCAGTTAGTTATAAAGATGTGTTTATTAGATATGCAACCGAACATTCATGTGAATGCCCTACCAATGATGAATAGAAAAAGGCCGAGATAATTCTTAAGTTTTTAGAAATCTTTCTCAATGCTACTAAAGTATTTTCTTGTACTAAGTATACCGCATCAAATTTGTATCTAAAAGAAGTTTGGAAAATTTGAATGGTGTTGATGAATCCTTAGACTCATACTGATGAAACACTGAAGCAATTGATGAATGAAATGCAAAAGAAATTTAATAAATATTGGTCTCAATGCAATAATTTATTTGTGATTGCTTCTAAATTGGATCCCTGATAGAAGTTGATATTTATAGAATTTTGTTATGAAAAGGCATTTGATGTGGAAGAAACAAAGAAAAGGATTGATGAAATTCATACTTGTCTGTACAATCTTTATTCAGAATATGCTGATGCAACAAAAGTGCAATCCTTTATAAGTTCAAGTGAGGCAATAGATGAAATTCATATACAAAGTGATATAAACTCAGTTTCTTCATTTTCCATGGATATTGCAAAGCTTGATGTGGATTTTGATCAGTTTAGAAGTCAAAGTTCTTCAAAACGGCCTAAAAGATCAGAGTTGGATAGTTATTTGGATGATGATGTGCTTTCTGGTTTAAGTGACATGAACTTTGATATCTTAAAATGGTGGAAGAATAATGCTGCTATCTATCCTATATTGTCAAGAATGGCTAGAGATATTTTGGCAATTCCAGTGTCTACCGTTTCTTCACGGTCGGCATTTAGCACTAGTGGTAGAGTTGTGGATCATTACCGGAGTTCTTTGAGTCCATATATTGTTGAGGCCTTGGTTTGTACACAGGATTGGCTTCGTGAAGAATATAATGGAGGTACATAAATATTTTTCCTTGTATGTTACTAATTTGTTATGCTTATATTACAAATTTTTATAATTAATATTTATGTTAACATTTATCAGGTACAAATTGCTCGAGTTTTATAAAGTTGAATGCAGATGGTGATACCTCACAATAGGCCGAGCATTAAATTGTGGACTTTCTTTTATGCTTTTTGCAAACAATACTATTTCTTTTTATCTACGCATTTAGAGATGCGTAATCTTTTTGTTAAATATGGAAACAATGAGAAGGTGAAACAAAAGATTTTGGTTATACTATTTGCTTAATCTTTTTGTTTATTATGTTTGCTTGAAGCAATTGATATATTGGATTTTGATTTTTATGAACTTCTCTTTTTCTACATTGAAATTTTAAATACTAAGTAGTGTCAAGAGTATCATATGTCTACTTTATCTCTTGATCTAGCACAGGAGGTCAACTTGGAATTCATAGTAGACCATTGAGTTCAGCATGATTTTTCATCAAGATGTTTGTGGCCTTTTTAACTCCAATTTTCACAGGTTGGTCTGTTCAATGTTGATGGTTACTACAATTCCTTGCTTGCATTATTTCATAATGGTAATATAATGTTACCTGTGGCCTACTGACTTTTGAGTGTCTTCCTTTAATTTATCCATATAAATATGTGCTAATTCTGGATGCTAACATATGTTGAATCAAGAAAGCTTGTATTTGATAGCAGTCTTTATCTTGTAAACTATTGGAGGCCATTGAAAATAATTTATTGCCTAATATGAATATTATTACATTCCAAGTATCGATTTTGTTGAGTCAATACTTGTTCTGAAAAGAATTTGATCATGAGTAGCTCTATCTTCCTATTGCATTTGAAGCATGGTGGTGTCCAAGTATACCTATTGAATCATTTCGAAACATGTTTACAAAAGAATTTGATCATGAGTAATTCTATTCTTCTTATTGCATTTGAAGTGTCCTCATATGGAAGTTTGGGCAATCTGAAACCTTGGATAAATTTAAGACAACTTTGAATGTTTTTGTTATAAAAGCACAGATGTTATGTAGCCTTTCGTTAGGCGATTGCAGGTTGTTTCCTTTCAACTTTGTTGCAAGCACTTCACTGCTTATGATTTCGATAACTGCAATGGAAAAACTTGAAACACCTTGCTCTCATGAGTAGCTAAACAACAAGGCCTATTGTTATTGGGGGACAAATTCTCGGTGACACAGAAAAAGGAGATATTCTTAGTTGGAAGCACATTTTGCTGTGTGCCCGCATCTCTCATAGTGTCCAGGGAAGGCAATCAAGTTTTCTTCCCATGCAGTTAAGGATCTTTTTCTTTTACTCAGCATGACCACTTTTCATTTTCACAATATTTGGATGGATCCAAGGTAAGCAATACATTCTCCCTGATGTGCTCCGTAGATGTTGTATTCTTCATGGTGGGAGGTTCTAGACAACTTATCATGATGAAAAAGAAGGAACTGAATGATAAGATTATAGGCAAACTTTTTTCCTTTTTTCCCCATTCCTGGTTTAGACTATATCAAGTGTTGATGGATGGGATTACATTTGTGCCTCTTGCTTTTGCTTATTGATTTGCCAAACCTCTGAATCTAAATTTGAGATGAGTAAAAGGAGACAGCTTTTCCCCTGTTACACTGTAGGAAGAGATCTTGCAGACACCTTAGCCTGTCTTGCTAGGTGTACAGAGACATCTTTAAATTATGAAACTTCTTAACAACTACATATCATGCTGAAGCTTAATTACATGATAAATTATAAATTCTATGAATAAAAGATTTCAGGTGCAAGCCGTTACTACTTAATCTGTAATGCATGTAATAAATGAACTCATCTAAGTCAATTAATTGTATGATCAAATCTCATGCCAGGATCTGATAAAATGAGTAGTTATTTGCAGTCGATCATTCTGTGATGAGATCAATGACAAGTCTATTTGCTTGCGTTCTCTCAATCAAGAATAATCTCTTAGTAATGAGATCTTTCAGCCAATATGCCTTGGATTAATTCCCATTATAATTGTTGACAAATTTGTTTTGCATCTGCAATTGCAGTTTATATTTCTATTCATCTGTGTTTGGGAAGTCATGATTCTGCTTGGTTCAGTATACATAGTAATTTAACAGCACTATATGGTAAGTTTTGAAGATAGAAATCTAGCTTGTCTAGTGACATTATACACCATTCTGTTTTCATCCTCCTTGCAGTACAGTTGGAGATATATATGATGAAGATCATTTCATAAGCACTCTCAACGGCCATGTGTGGGTGGTCAGAAGACTTCCTGAGACTGTAATGGAAAGATTTGGCTACAACATTAGCAACATACCAAACTTGTAAGTAAAGCTTGGGCACCAGTTAGTTATTACTTGAACAAAGCATCCCCGGTATTGCATGAGCATGGGTATGTGCTTTATTTGTTTATTACTCGTAGTTCCAAGTAACGAAAACTGGTTAGGAATTGTGTTCTTTATAGATGATGCCAATGGAACAGGTATATTCATATATGATCTTAAGTAGGTTCTATCATTTTTATGGATTTACCAGATACAATCTCAATCCTTTGAAATTCTTAAAGAACTTCAGGAAATAAATTTTCTTTTCTGGTCAAAAGAAGTCCTTAGTAATTTGGAGATGACAAACAACCCAAATGTTCAAACTTTAGTTTGCGTGCAGGCAGCAATTAAATAGAAGTCATAATGGCAACATATACAATAGTAAATAAGTGTAAGTCATTATGTGACTGTCTCGTCTCTATAACTGAAACTATCAAATGCTTGATTTGTGTTGATTGTCAGTGGAAATGAGTGCTCAACGGTTTCTTTTCTTTTCTTTTAGTATTTTTTGAGTAATTAATAAAGATCATAATCAACAAATAATCATCACTGATTCTGGTATTACAGCCTTTAACATCCATATGTTGGATGCTAGTTACCTAAATCAGGAACAAGTGCCTAAAGACAGAGAGAAACATGGGGGCAGTGAGTGCAAGAGCAAACTATGATGAGATGCTGAAGTCAGTGAAGCATTCCTGAGAATGCTCTGGTTGCTGAAGGTTTGCCATGATCGTTATTTGAAAGTTGAAACATAGTGTATTTGTTTGGTGAAGAAATCTGAAATGCATTATAATTACATCATCATGAAAGTAAATGCCTTTTCTTGTACATTCTTGCAGGTCATGCAGAATGGATGGACAAAAACTACAAGAAATGACTTTTTTTACTTGCAGGGATACACCTCTCATATGGGGGTCCTTCATCGCCCACCTACAGTCTTGTATCATCAAATCCATTTGGCTTCTTCGAGGCATCGGCTGGTGTAGGATCGTCCAGAATGTGGACTCCAGGACAGAGCGGGACGTGCTCCCCTGTGCTAGTTGGAGGACATGCAGATGCTGTAGGTGACATACCCCCACCGCGAGTGGGTGTCACAATGGCTGCCATCGACACTACCATCTACATCTTTGGTGGTCGAGACTTGGAACACAAGGAGCTCAATGAGCTCTACTCCGATGCATGCACTAATGTGTGGACGCTACTCTCCTCCGATGAAGTGCGCCCCACCGGAGCTACCACTCCATGGCAGGTGATGAGCAGAGAGTGTACATCTTTGGTGGGTGCGGGAATGCTGGCCGGCTAAATGACCTCTGGGCATATGACATTGGTGATTGCCAGTGGATCCAGCTGCCATCACCTGACGAGAGTTGTCGCCCTCGAGGTGGCCCTGGGCTAGCCGTTGCTGGAGGGAAGATATGGGTGGTGTATGGATTCTCTGGCATGCAGCTCGATGACATGCACTGCTTTGATCCTATCAGTGAGAAGTGGATGCTAGTTGAGACGACCGGGGACAAGCCAAGCCCTCGGAGTGTGTTCTCTACTCTAGGAACTGGGAAGTATGTGATTATATATGGTGGTGAAATCGACCCAAGTGATCAGGGGCACCTTGGTGCCTGGAAGTTCTCTGCCGAGGTCTTTGCTCTGGATACAGACACAAATGCTTGGAAGAAGTTGAAGGACTTCTCTGATGCCAGCTAGCAGCCAGGGCCTCATGGCTGGTGTGCATTCTCCTCTGGAAAGGTAGAAGGCAAGGGGGGATTGCTTGTTTATGGAGGAAACTCACCTACAAATGACCGGCTTGATGACATTTCCTTCCTCGCTCCTAGTTTGGAGGAGGTGAAGTAGAATGGGAGGTATGGTTTTGAGGAGCAAGTCTTCTTGTTTGTAGAACTCCGATGATAAGTGTGTAAGCAGATGGTATGCTCTAATTTTATGGTTGTGGACTGTGCTTCTGTGTTTGTGTGACATGCAGAACTATCGATCATCAAGGCTTGTAATAAGATATGATATCCCCATGCTAGTTTAGGAGGTTTTCACTCTCTTTTCTCATTATATTCTCTTTCCTTTTTCATGGTTCGTTATGATTGTTATCCAACTGAGATTGTTGTCCCATGATTGTGATAGCAGAGATCCGTAACTAGTGGTCTTCTCTACTGTTGTAAGGAATTGGACCACTGGTTGTAAGTTTTATCATCTCATCACAACGAGGCATTCTGCATGTTGCTTCCCAATTCTCTAAAAGGATTTGAGGAAGTTATCTTGGCCTGGTGAAGTTGATTAGCATTTAATAGTGCCTATGGCAAACTTGGTTTCTGAATTTTGCTGACCAGAATGGCCATTGGGGTAAGCTCTAATTCACAACTCAGATGATTCTTTTGATTACAATTCTAACAAAAAATTTAGATTTTCTTTGAAATTATTGTTAATAGTTTTTGGAAGTAAAATCTATGACCGTTAGAACTTTATTAAAATTTTTTTGTTGTTTAATGTAAAGTAACAATTCCAGCCCAATCGGATTTTAATGTAGGCCCGAATAGGTTTTAATGTGGGCCGGCCTGAGTCAAAGCCCGATTCAGGCCAGGTTTGGGCCGGGCCTGGGCCAGAATATTTTTAAAAAATTGGGCTTAGGCCTGGCCCGAAGCCCAATTTTTTTTTGGGCCCGATTCAGGTAGAGGTAAAGCCTGGTCCGGCCTGGTTCATTTCCAGTCCTAATCGTAGATGATTTTTCAAGATACACTTGGATTTTATTCGTTGCACATAAAGATGAGACTTTTAAAGTATTCAAAAAGTTTTACAAAAAGAGTTTCAAACTTGAAAAATCTTTATGTTATTTCTATTTGTAATGATCATGGTATAGAATTTGAAAATCAATATTTTGATCATTTTTTCACAAAGTGCGGTATTGATCACAGCTTCTCAGCTCCAAGAACATCACAGCAAAATGGTGTTGTATAGAGAAAGAATAGAAATTTGAAAGAAATGTCCAGTACAATGATTTGTAAAGGAAATCTTCCAAAATATTTTTGGGTAGAAGTTGTGAATACTGCTTGCTATATTTTGAACAAAGTTTTAATTAGACCTATTATTAGAAAAACCTCCTATAAACTGTGGAATAATAGAAAGCCCAATATCAATTACTTTCATATTTTCGGTTGCAAATGCTTTGTATTGAATAATAGTAAAGATAACTTAGAAAAATTTGATGCAAAATCTGATGAATCCATATTCCTTGGTTATTCAATGCACAGCAAAGTATATAGAGTATTTAATAAGAGAACTCTTACCGTAGAAAAGTCAATTCATGTTGTTTTTGATGAAGCTAACTCATCACCATCTAGCAAAGATGAGTGTGTAGATAATGATGCAGGTACACTACAAAAGAAAATGGAAGATCTAAATATACAAGATAAGCCAACACAAGATGGAAATGAAGTAGTAAGGATCATACTGATATACCAAAAGAATGGAGGTATGTACACTCACAACCAAAAAAACTTATTATAGGAGATCCATCTCAAGATGTTAGAACTAGAGCTTCACATAGGGATGCACATGATTTGATTACTTTTGTATCTCATGTAGAACCACATACTATAGAAGAAGCTGAAACTGACCCAAATTGGATGTTAGCCATGCATGATGAATTAAACCAATTTAGAAGAAATAATGTTTGAACACTTGTAGAAAGACCAAATGACTATTCTGTTATAGGTACTAGATGGGTTTATAGAAACAAACTAGATGAGCAAGGAAATGTAATTAGAAATAAGGCTAGACTAGTAGCTCAAGGTTACAATCAAGAAGAGGGAATAGATTTTGATGAGATCTATGCACCAGTAGCTAGGCTAGAGGCTATTAGATTACTTTTGGCATATGCATGTTTTATGAACTTTAAATTATTTCAAATGGATGTAAAGAGTGCATTTCTAAATGATTTTCTATCTGAATAAGTTTTTGTCGAACAACCACCTGGTTTTATTGATCACACATTTCCAAATCATGTTTTCAAATTGATTAAAGCTTTATATGGTCTTAAGCAGGCACCTAGAGCCTGGTATGACAGATTAAGTAAAGTTTTTAATTGAAAATGATTTTATAAGAGGTAGTGTTGATACTACCCTATTTATTCAAAAGAAAAACAGTGATATTTTAGTTGTTCAAATTTATGTTGATGATATAATTTTTGGATCTATTGATGAATCTTTGTGCCAAAATTTTGCTAAGTTAATGCAGGATGAATTCGAAATGAGTTTAATGGGTGAGCTAAGCTATTTCCTCGGACTTCAAATCAAACAATCAAAGGAAGGTATTCTGATTAACCAGGCCAAATATATTAAAGAGATTATCAAAAAGTTTGGCATAGAATCAAGCAAAGAAATTGGAACATCCATGAATCCTATATGCAGACTTGATAAAGATGAAAATGGCATAGCTGTTGATCAAAAACTGTATAAAAGTATGATTGGATCTTTACTTTATTTAATTGCAAGTAGACCTGATATTCTTTTTAGTGTTTGTATATATGCACGCTTTTAATCAAATCCAAAAGAATCACACATTATTGCTGTTAAAAGAATCATTAAATATCTTAAAGGCACATGCAATTTAGGATTATGGTATTCTTAGCATTCATCTTTAAAGATAATTAGTTATTCTGATGCTAATTATGAAGGTTGTAAGATTGATAGAAAGAGTATAAGTGGCACTTGTCAATTTCTAGGTATCAACTTGATTTCATGATACTATCGTAAACAAAACTCTGTAGCACTATCTACTGCTGAGACAGAGTATGTAGCTACTGGGATATGTTATGCACAAGTATTGTGGATCAAACAACAGCTAGAAGATTATGGTGTTATCCAATCTAAAATTCTTATTAAATGTGATAACACTAGTACTATTAATTTATCTAAAAATCCAATTTAGCATTCTAGAACTAAGCATATCGAAATTAGACATCATTTTATTTGAGATCATGTTTTGAATAAAGTTGTAGAATTAGAATTTGTACCTACCTAAGATCAACTTGCTAATATTTTCACCAAACCTCTTAGCCAAGATAGATTTGAAAAGATTAGAGGCGAGTTAGGTCTATGTGACCCATATTAAAAGTTTTGACCTAATTTTTCAAAAATGAGGAAAAATTATCTAGATATTTTAAAATTCTCTTTAGAGCTTATGACCACCTTCTCTAGTACTAAAAAATCCATAGAATTTTATTTTGCTCTTTTTAAGTTTTAACCTAGATTTGTGCTCGAGCCGACTCGAGCACACTACTTTTCTATCGAGCCGACTTGAGAGTCGGGCCGACACTTTTTAAATAGGGCTTCATTTGTTTCAAATCTCAAATCTTTTACGTCCTTCCTATTTTGCCTTAACTGTTTCCTATTCCTAACCTAAGAAAAACCTTAGAACTCCTCTAAACCCTTCCTAAATCCTAATCCAACCTAAATGGCACCAAAGAAAACCGTAGCGAAGAAGCCAAGAAGGGTTGTGCGGTCCGTGGTAGAGGAGAGGAAGACCAAAAGGAGACTTGACACCTCAAATCCTATAGAGGAGCCACAGGAAGAACAAGAAGAAGCTCCGGAAGTTCAAAGACAAGTTGTTTTGATGGGCAACAGGCAAGTAACTTTTGGACGTTGTATTGATTTTACATTTTTGGAACAAGAAAATCTGAAAATTGGTGATTGGCTTATAGCACAAGGATGGAAAGGGTTTTGCATTTCTAAATCTACCCACATATCCTAATCTAGTTAGACAATTCTTTGAAAACATGTCACTTGGTGCATTTCATGTAGAATCAGTGGTGAAAGGGAAGCACATTGAAATAAATGAGCAAAAGTTGAGTGACATTTTACGGATACCTAAAGAAGGTGAAAGCCCTTTGGTACTAAAAGAAAAACAAAAGACATTGAGAATCATTCTTGAAAAGAATAAGGTGACTGGTGACTGGTGTGGTACATGTCAGGACTAACCAACTTTCATTGGAGATGAGGTTGATACACAATATCATCAGTCGTATGTTTCTACCCCGGACTGGGAGATTTGACTGGGTGAGCGAGAGGGACCTAGTCTTAATGAGATGTTTAGTTGAGGGGGAGGCCCTCAACTTACCTTTTATTATGATATCCCAGATTAGGGAAGCTGCTCGTAGGGCACGAGCATGTCTTCCGTATGGCATGGTTTTCACTTTGCTCTTTTAGGATGCTCAGATTGATTTGTCTGGTAAGGATAACAGGCTATTGTTACATATAGACAAATACAATGTTAAATCTCTGACCAGGATAGGATTCCTGAAGGTAGATGGTCACTGGATTAGGAAGAGTTCAGGACTTCCAGTGACACATTCAGATAAGGATTTAGGAGATGATGATCAGACAGGATAGGGACATGATGCCGAGGCTGAGGCACATGCTGATGAGGCTAGACCTTCTGAGCCTGCACCTTCTACATCTCGATCACCTATGAGAGGATCTACTGCTGTTGGATCAGCTGATGATGACAGACTGCAGCTGATATTGGACGAGATCTCTAGTCTTTAGAGAGCTAGATCAGAGACAGATGCCAGGATACTGGCACTTCAGACAGAGATGCATGATGGTTTTCAGGAGATTCTGTGTATTCTTCAGCAGATCAGAGCAGGCAATCATTCTGCACCTCTTCCTTCTTCAGCAGGACCTGATATTGATACAGATTATGGATAGGGAGAGGTAGTATACTTTACCGATATTCCTATAGCTGCTACTCCTGTTATGCTTGGCACTGGTACTGAGGATCCGAGTACTGATATTGGAGATACTCCGACGATAGAGATTTTATCGACTACCAGCACCCTTGCCTTATCTGTTGATTTTACTTCTGCACGGCCTACACCTATATGATATCTTCTGAGCTTCCAGCTAAGGCTAAACCTAGAACCTCTAAGACTTCAAACCTTGTTAGGACCAGACTTAGGGACCTTAGGCCTAGATTCCCTAAATTCAAACCTACTCCTGGTATCTTAGAAGTTGGTTCTTCTTCTAATGAGGAGGAGCCTAGTGATGATGACCCTAGTCCATCATTTTGACTCTTAGGATTTTATGTTTAGCATTTTATGTTGTTTGTGATACTACTTTTGATGTGCTATGGCACTTTTGTGTTGTATCACCTTGTATTGACACTCTTTATATATATATATATATCTCTTTTTTATTTGATACATGTTCAAATAATTGTGAATGTTCTCTCTTTTATATACTTTTTTATTGATGACAAAAAGGGGGAGAAAGGAGAGAAAAATGTGCATGAAAATGTGAGCTTGGATAAGTATGAAAATGAGTTAAGTATGAAAATATAAAGAGAATATTGTTATATAAGTAAGGAGGAGCTTTTGTTAAGCTTTTATTCAACTTACTTCAAATACAAGATAACATTGTGAAGATTTGATATTTAGTGCATGAATGATACAAGTGATACATTGTTTTGATACTCTTCAGTTCAACAATTTGATACTTGATTTGATACACACTACTGTGAATATTTTTTAATACATGTGAATATGATACATGGTACATCATTACTGGTAATTGTATAGTGCTTTTAAATCTCTTCATGCCCAATGTTTTGTCATCATCAAAAAGGGGAGATTGTTGACCTCTAGAATGATTTTGATGATTACAAAATGATATGGTAATAGCGTTGACGTGGAGTATGCGTCAGATCCAATAGGCTGCTAGGAAGTGCCATGCAGCATCATCCCCGGGCTCTCCTACCAGGTGACTTGGCTAGCGGTCAAGCCAACCTCGGGCTGAGCTCGGCACCTCTGCTGATGGAGATCCAGGCCAGGTCTGGATATTTTTTTATTTTTTCTTATTTTCTCGCATTTTTTTATTTTTCCTATTCCCGCTATTCCACTTATTCCTGCTATTCTACCTTTATCCCGATCTTATTCTCGATTTATTCCTACACTATTCCATCTTCTCCCGTGAATTTTTTTAAAACTTTCGAACCCTAGCTGCCTCCCCCTTCGGCCCCAGATCCGGGCCGCCCGACCCCAGGCCGCCCTCGCCGGACCGCCGCCGACGCTCGCCGGCCCCCGCCGACGTAGGAGAAGCCGCAGTCACCGCCCACGCCCGTGGGAAGATGAACGGACGCGGAGGCGCTCGCCCGCCACGGCCGTCGCTGCCGCCACCGGCCTGCTGCCCACCACCGTTCCCACCGCCCGCCGGCCCTCGCCCAGCCGCTGGTGGGGTCCGCCGCCGCCCACGCCCGTGGGAAGACGAATGAACGCGGGAGGCATCCGTCCACCCACGTGTGCCCCTGCGCCGTCGCCGCCGCCGTTGTCGCCTACCGCCGGGCCCGCACGTCCGCCAGCCACCATCCCGTCGGCTCCGGCCTTCCCTGCTGTCCACCGGCCACGCCAGCACCCTAAGGTCTCCCATGACCGTGGGAGACCAAACGGCACGTCCCAGGGCGTGCCGTGCCATTCTTGTGCCGCCTCGCCCGCAGCCCGCTACCAGCCATCCGCCGCTCGCCATCCACCGGCCTGTCCGCCACCCACTTCCCGGCCGTCCACTGGTGCCCTGCCGAAGACCGTTCTTCCCTTCCACGACCGTGAGATGGAGTTGCATGGATTTCAGAGCAATCCCATTTTCAGAGCAGCATGCTTTCTGGAGCAGATCATCAAGCTGACACGCTTCTCAGAGCAGATCAGCACCACTTTTGATGCAACATGAGTTTTGATGTAATTTATTTTTCTTTTTTAGTTTTCTTAGAGGCTAAGAAACTGAGGGTTTTGGTTTTTCTATATAAAGGCCCCCTCTCCTCCTGTAATAATCAGATGATTTGATATAAATTTTTGGTTCTCCATTGGTTCCAGTTCTGGTTCTGGGCTGAGGCCCGTTTGCCTTCGTTCCCTGCTGTGTGCATTATAGGTTCGATGAGGGGTGTGAGGCGTTCCCTGCTGTATGCATTATGGGTTCAGTGAGCACCCTAGTTATCCCCTATCTCGTCTTCTTTATCCTCTCGTGTCTTTTGAGAGTCATCCTAGCGCATCTATGTGAGTGCCCTGCTATGTGCATTATGGGTTCGATGAGAGCTCAGGGTAGCTGGTGCTGTGATCCTTCGGAAGGGTAGCTTTATGCTCAGGATAGCCAGTGCTGTGATCCCTCAGGAGGGTAGCTTTAGGCTTTGACCCCTGACTTTCTGTGTGCGTCCCCCGCCAGAGTGAGTCTCAAGGCCATAAGTTCCACTTCCCGGTCCCCCATCTTCACCCTTCCTTCGCCACATCCACCCAGAAAATTGAAAACAAAAGAGATCAGCTATCTTAGGACTTTAGTGTCAGTATGCCCTAGTTCCGGGAGGCTTCTTAGCCCTCCCACGGTCCTAGTTTGTTAGGTGTCTTTCCCCTTTCCCAAATAATACAGGTTACATCGATTTTCGTCCCGCATCAATTTTGGTATCAGAGCGAGTTGTGGATTAGGGTGTGCTCCATTTTTTGAACTCGACGGAGTCGAGTTCTTCGCGATCGAGGAGAATGATGGAGATCCAGGGCAGGTCCGGGTTTTTTTCCATTTTTTCTTATTTTCTCGTATTTTTTTTTATTTTTCCTATGCCCGCTATTCCACTTATTCCTGCTATTCCACCTTTATCCCGATCTTATTCCCGATTTATTCCTATACTATTCCATCTTCTCCCGTGAATTTTTTAAAACTTCCGAACCCTAGTCGTCGCCCCCTTCGGCCCCAGATCCGGGTCGCCAGACCCCCAACCGCCCTTGCCGGACCGCCGCTGACACTCGCCGACCTCCGCCCTCGCCGGAAAAGCTGCCGCCGTTGCCCACGCCCGTGGGAAGATGAATGGACGCGGAGGCGTCCGCCCGCCACGGCCCACGACCGTCGCTGCCACCGTCGTCGCCAGCCTGCTGCCCGCCACCGTTCCCGCCGCCCACGCCCGTGGGAAGACGAACAGACGTGGGAGGCGTCCGTCCACCCACGTGTGCCCCTGCACCGCCGCCGCCATTGCCGCCTGCCGCCGCCATTCGCACGTCCGCCGACCACCATCCCGCCGGCCCCGGCCTTCCCCGCCATCCACCGGCCACGTCGGTGCCCTAATGTCTCCCACGACCGTGGGAGACCAAACGGCACGCCTTGGGGCGTGCCGTGCCATTCTTGTGTCGCCTCGCCCACAGCCCGCTGCCCGTCGCCAGCCGTCCACCGCTCGCCATCCGCCGGCCCGTCCGCCACCCACTTCTCGGTCGTTCGCTGGTGCCCTGCCAAAGACCGTTCTTCCCTTCCACGGCTGTGAGATGGAGTTGCACGGATTTCATAGCAGTCTCATTTTCAGAGCGGCATGCTTTCTGGAGCATATCATCAAGCCAAGACGCTTCTCAGAGCAGATCAGCACCACTTTTGATGCAACATGAATTTTGATGTAATTTATTTTTCTATTTTAGTTTTCTTAGAGGCTAAGAAACCGAGGGTTTTGGTTTTTCTATATAAAGGCCCCCTCTCCTGTAATAATCAGATGATTTGATATAAATTTTTGGTTCTCCATTGGTTCCGGTTCTGGTTCTGGGCTAAGGCCCGTTTGCCTTCGTTCCCTGCTGTGTGCATTATGGGTTCGATGAGGGGTGTGAGGTGTTCCCTGCTGTGTGCATTATAGGTTCGGTGAGCACCCTAGTTATCCCCTATCTCGTCTTCTTTATTCCCTCGTGTCCTTTGAGAGTCATCCTAGCGCATCTATGTTAGAGCCCTACTATGTGCATTATGGATTCGATGAGAGCTCAAAGTAGCTGGTGCTGTGATCCTTCGGGAGGGTAGCTTTATGCTCAGGGTAGCTGGTGCTGTGATCCCTCAGGAGGGTAGCTTTAGGCTTTGACCCTTGACTTTCTGTGTGCGTCTGCCGCTAGAGTGAGTCTCAGGGCCATGAGTTCCACTTCCCGGTCCCCCATCTTTATCCTTCCTTTGCCACATCCACCCAGAAAATTGAAAACAAAAGAGATCAGTTGTCTTAAGATTTTAGTGTCAGTATGCCCTAGTCCCGGGAGGCTTCTTAGCCCTCCCACAGTCCTAGTTTGCTAGGTATCTTTCCCCTTTCCTAAATAATACAGGTTACATCGATTTTCATCCCGCATCATCTGCCACTTCGCCAGGTACTGACCCAGGCGGGGTCCATCTTGATCGAAGTGGCCCTAACTCTGCCCCTGCTCCTCCGCTAGGTGGCACCCCTAGATGGGCCCACCTTGCTAGAGTCGAGCCAGGCTCTCCCTGCTCCTTCGCCAGGTGGCACCCCCAGATGGGTCCATCTCAGCCGAAGTCGCACTGGCCTCTGCCACTTCGCCAGGTATCGACCCAAGTGGGGTCCACCTCGGTCGAAGTGGCCCTGCCCTTGCTCCTCCGCCAGGTGGTGCCCCCAGATGGGCCCACCTCGTCGGAGTCGAGCCGGGCTCTCCTTGCTCCTTCGCCAGGTGGCACCTCCAGATGGGTCCACCTCGATCGAAGTCGAGCTGGCCTCTGCCACTTCGCCAGGTGTTGACCCAGGTGAGGTCCACCTCGGCCGAAGTGGCCTTGTCCCTGCTCCTCCGTCAGGTTGCACCCCCAGATGAGTCCACCTTGGTCGAAGCCGAGCTGGCCTCTGCCACTTCGCCAAGTGTCGACCCAGGCGGGATCCACCTCGATTGAAGTCAGCATTCTCCACGGAGCACAGAAGGACCGGGGGTGCAAGCCCCGAGGAGGCAGCTGAGGATGGCGCGCACAGGCAGCGCATCCAGTACGGTGCCCCTAGGCCTGTAACGGCGCACGAAACCTTGTTGGCACCAATTTAGAAGGGGCACCCTGCTTAAGGTACCGAGTCCAGCACCTGGTAACCCGGTACTCCAAAAAGGGCGGACCACGATTAGCGCCTCATGCCCGAGGGTGCCTTCGTAAGGATCGGGACCCCGCCAGGTTCCCCCTTTCGTGACTGCACGACAGACAAGACTAGCTCACCACTTAACTCCCGACCGTAGAGAGGAACGACCTAGGAAAACAGTCGCAAAGCATTGCTGACCTCCAGAGCCTCCCAAGGAGGAAGGGGAGAGGCACGAAGGTGTCTAGCAACCGACGACCTAGAAAAGGAGATGAGGGGGCAAGAATGAAGGTAAGCAATCGAGAGGACAAACACATGCACGGGAAGAGGAGGCAATCTTACGACAGGAGCTCTAGAGGAACTCGCAAGAGCAGGCCCAACGAGCCCGGTTGCAGGAACCAGAGCGCTGATCCCTCCCGTTCTTACTCATCTTCTCATCAAAGATTCCTCTAAGCACGAAGCCCCAGCAGGGATCCGTCTTAGTAGATCTGTTCCATTTTACCGCTCTTTAACTTGACCATCGGAGTACCCCCACCGGGATCCCCAGCCCAGGTCTCTAACTTCGTTTTTACAGGTCTGGGAGCATCGGGATTCCACAGTAAAGGGGACTGCAGTCCGGCACCAACTCATAGCTTCAGGCCACAGCGGTAAGGTCGGCAACACAAAACATTGGAGCATGTATGCTTTACTAATTCTTTCAATTACTCTAGAAGTTTTGCAGGAAAATATTTATCCTTACATTAGTTAGTTTTCTAGTTGGTTTGAAAGGTATTCCAATATTGTATAAACTCTTGTATACTTCAAATTGTAAAGCCCTAATTTTTCATTATGTAATCTTGTAAAAAGGGCGATAAAATTGTAAAAATTAGAGTGAGTAGATTAGTTATTGTTGGAATCTTGTTTTGAAGAAGTTTGGCAAAGTTTTGAATCATAAGAAGAATTTTTTTAAGAGCTGACTCATGAATCAAGAGCCGACTCACATTTTGGCACGGCACAAAATTTTAGAGTTTCAGTATCTCGACTGACTCAAGCCCCAAGAGCCGACTTGATGAAGAACTTGTATTTTTAGTGACTGAGACCTCGAGCCGACTCAAGCCCAGAAGAGCCGACTCATCCAGAGTTAGGTTTGTTGGTGACTGTGACTTCGAGCCGACTCAGCCTTGAAGAGCCAACTCAAGGAAAAATTGTATTTGTACTAATTGAGGGATCGAGCCGACTCAGCCCAGAAGAGCCGACTTGCGCAGAATTTTTATTTGGGTTGTCTGAGACTTCGAGCCGACTCGTGGACCTCGAGCCGACTCGAGTAACGGGTTTTTACAATTTAACGGCTAGTTGCAGAACTTCATTTTTGAACTCCAAAAACCCTCCAACGGCTCTATTTCGGTTCCCTAAGCCCTACAACGGTTATTTCTGATGGAAGACTATAAAAGGGAGTATATATGAAGATTTAAACAATTTTTAAGATATTATTCATTAATTATTCTTTTGGAAGTTGAAAAGTTTTTAAGTCTTTCACCAACTCACTTCAAGAGCATTCAAGAAAGGATTCAAGCTTCACCAACTGTTCTTCATCATTGAATCCAACCCTTTGAATAAGTAAAGAAGCAGCTTGAAGAGCATTAAAGAGCATTTAAGGCTAGGCTTTACTTTGATCTTCATCGGCAACACTCAAACAAGCTTGGTTTGATGTATAGTTGCTTTACATTTTGATATATTTTGTTTTTCTCTCTAAGAACAGCAAGGGGCTGTGTCTTGAGAGATGGTTAAAGGTTTTTAGGTGAGCCTTTTAAAATCTAAGTTTGGGTTTTCTTTGGTAAACCCGGTTCTAAAAACCAAAGGGATTTAGGTTCTTGGTTAGCCTGTGTTAAAACCAAGTGTGTGGGTTTTCTTTGGTGATCCTGGTAAAACCAAAGTGTATGGTTTGGATTGTGAGCCTGTTAAAACTATCCGACTGTATTCCGATTGGGGGATATAATGGAAATCTCAAGTGGTGGTTGGGTAGTGGACGTAGGAGTGGGTTGCTCCGAACTACTCTAAATCTCCTGTGTTTGTGATTGTCTTGATTGTGTTTACTTGCTTCCGCATTGCATAACATATCACAACACCACAACACTAAAAGGATTTTAAATTGCACGTACTTGCAAAAGTTTTTATAATTCCAATTCATCCCCCTCTTGGGAAGCCACCTAGGCAACACACAAACACAAGGCAAGTATAGTAGTTCGGTGCTCTCCAAGGCACCTACATCCACTCCCCAAGGTCCACTTGGGAATTCACTATAATCACACACGATTATAGCCGAATAGTTTTTCGGGCTTATCAATCAAAACTCTTTTTGGTTTTTATAAGGCTCACCAAAAGAAACCTCTTGGTTTTCAAAGGCTAACCCAAAACCTCCTTGATTTTCAACCAGGCTAACCAAAAACCTCCTTAGTTTTCAACTACACTAACCAAAAATCTCCTTAATTTTGTTCTTAAGCTCACCAAAAACCTTTATAACAAAGCATGAAATGAGATAAAGAATACAATAAAAGCTGTTATCTCTTTGAAGTTCGATGAAGATGCTTGTCTTCAATTCGATGAAGCCTCAATCAATACTCAAAAGTTGTTAGACTTGAAGGCTCTTGATTGCTTTGAATACTTGAAGGCTTTTTTTCTTGGAGTAATAGCTCTTAATGAATGTATGAGTGAATGCACTTGCTTTCTTTCTTTTTCTCATTCTCTATTCATTCTCTCTTGATTCTACTTCACTTTGAATCACTTAAATATCACCCCAAGGCCTAAAAGTCAGTTTATGACTGTTAGACATGAGAAACTAGCCATTGGGAGCTAAAATGACGAGTTATGCATTTGAAAAAATTAGTCGTTACTGTTTCCAGAACTCTAAGTGTCGACATTTCAGGCTGTGAGTCGATATTTAGGGTTGATATTTGAGTCCCATGAGTTGACAACTAATTTAAAATTTTGCATTGAAGCTCTTTGGAAATTTCAGGTGAGTCGACACTTCATCTAGTGAGTCGACACTTGCTGAAACTTCTTCAAAACTGATTGAAACTCTACTGAATCCTTTTTCAACTGAACTCATTAATTCCTTTCAAGCAAGTCTTAAATACTTAAGTCCATTAATCACTAATGTTTCATCCATAGAAAGGGCTTTTTCAATTTTTTGACAAGCAGTTTAATTTAGCTGATTTGATGAGTATATTTTTCTATTAAAAACACACTTTAAAGAACTGTTAGTACTCATACATACTTAAGTGTTTTGTTAATCATCAAAATTAATAACAGAGTCAACAGTGACAGGACTGGGGGCCAGACCGGTGGTAGGATCTATGGCTAGGGATGCCAACAAAACCTAAACCCATGGGTACCTGACCCGGCTCAACTCGATTGGATCGAGTAGTCAACACTTTGACTGGGTTTGGGCCAGGTTTGGATAAAATCCGAATGCTTAACTTTGGATTTGGATTGGGACTAGATAGATATACACCCAACCCAAACTCAGTCCAAATTATTTTAATATTTAAATATATATAATTAATATATATTATATTTTTATTTACTTTAAAAGTATTGAATTAAGTCTTGTTAAATTTTATTTGTTTAAGATAATTTAAATTTTATTTTAAATATGAAACTAAATGCTGTTGAATTAAAAATGTAGTTGAGTTTTATTTATTTAATGTATGTATGATTTATAAAATGGTATATGATTTTAAAATTGATAAAAATGAACAAAATATTTAATATGACTCAATTGGGTTCGGGCCGGGTAAACCCGAATTATCCGATACCTGATCGAGATGGATTTGGATAAAAAAAATCAAGTTTTGATAGTGTTTGGGCCAAGTTTGGATAGTTTATTGAATATTCGGGTTTGGGTTTGGATAGTTATGTACCCGGTCTGAACCCGGCCCATTGTCATCCCTACCGGCGGTCGAATCGGTGACAGGATTGGTGGTCGGACCGGTGGCAAGACTAAGGGCTCGACTGGTGGCAGGACTGGGGGTCGGACCGATGGATGGACCTTGGCGGCCGGACCGATGGTTCGATCGATGGTAGGACTGGGGGCCGAACCGGCGGTTGGACCGGTGGTAGGACCGGTGGTAGGATGGTGGCCGGACCGGTGGCAGGACCAGCGGTCGGACCGATGGCAAGACCGGCGATCGGACCGATGGTAGGACCTTGGTCCGGCCGCCGGTCTTGCCATCGGTTCGATCGCTGGTCCTGCCACCTGTCCGGCCACCGGCCTTGCCATCGGTACAGCCCCCGGTCCTGTCATCGGTCCGGCCATCGGTCCTGCCCCGGTTCGACTGCCGGTCCGGTCGCTAGGGTCTGGCCGCCAATCCTGCCACTTGTTCGGTTGCCAGTCCTGCCACCAATCCTGCATCGGTCTGACTGTCGATCCGGCCGCAAGGGTCCAGTCACCGATCCGGTTGCCGATCCTACCATCGATCCAGCCCTAGTCCTGCCATATATCCGATCGCCTGTCCAGCTACCAAGGTTCTGCCACCAGTCCAGTTACCATTCTTGAGCAAGGAATCGGACTGACACGGGACTGTCGACCAAACTGGTACCGAGTTGGCGACCGGATGGTATCGACCTAGTAATTATTTTTTAATTTTTTCTAATTTTTTATTTTTTTAAAAATTATACTATATTATAATATATAATATATAATATAATAAATTATAATATATTTATTATATTTTAGAATATAAAATATTTATTAGAATATAAAATATATTAAAATATATTATTATAATATCATATTATTATTATTATTATTTTTTAATTATTTTTAATTTTTAAAATTTTTATTAAATTTTTTGTTTTTTTACTTTTTATTAGAATTTAAAATGAAAAAAAAATAGGCGGAGATTGAAATCGCAGGTGGCTCATGCGATTTCTCACCGTACGTGCCACCTAATAAAAAAAATCTATTTTGGTAAATAAAACTTAAAAAACCTATTTTTATAATTATTAATTAAAATAATATTATTTAAAAGAAAAATCCACGAAACGCAACCTTATTATTTTTCCAAAAATTCGTAATTATACGAAGATTCTGCACAAAAACGACGGGGCCCACCTGAAACTTCTGGAAGGCGCGAGTTCAAGAAAGCCCGGAAAGCTCGTCCATTTCTTGTTCCCGTGCTAGCCCGGCACTCCCGTTTCAAGCTTGAACCTAAATCTGGAGCGAAGGTGGAGGGAAAGCAAATCCGCGAGTTCTATTTTCTCCTCTCTCCCTTACCACCTCCTCTCCTTTGCCTTCCATTTCTCTGGCGCCTGACGAAGCCAGAGTTAGAGAAACGCTCTGTCGATATTTGTTTTAGGGTTTTCTCGATTGAAAACGAGGAGAGATGCTCAACAATCCTTCTATCATCGACCAGCGCGGTGGTGTGATTCTATTTCTTTGATCTCTCTCTTTTGGATCAGTATTCCAGCTTGTTGTCAAGAAATGTCTATTTTTTCCTGGTTTATTTTGTTTGTCTTCGAGATGTCCGCTTTCTATTGGCTTTCGTAATGGGGATTTTCATGCGAAAAATGTTTTTTTTTTTTTCTAGGGTTCTGGGTTTCTATTCCATTATGTGTATCCGAGTCCGGCGATTTTGGGGGACAAGTTTCATACGGTATGGTAGGGGGTAGCCCTAATTTCTCCCAAAATAGAAAGGTTTTTTTAGGGCAAAGAGGTATTTTTGATTTGGGGCGGCTTTTGTATTCCAGCCTTCTAGGGTTTCGGTTTTTCTTTTGCCAAAAAAAAAAAAAAAAAAAAAAACGTTTTTGGGCATCTTTTAATCGAGGACTTGGTGCACTTGTATCCATCTTCTTGTTCTGTCACCAAAATTTTCTCTCTTTTTTTTTGCCCCTCAGAAATCTGGGTTCAAATTGGCACAGAACGGACCTGGTTTTGATGCATCGAGAGTTATGAGATTTCGTGTTATACCTTGCTCGGGGGCTTGCTATTTAATTACTGGAGAAAAATTGCATCTTTGCTTGCGACACTAAGATGCCATCTTCATATTTTTCGAGGCAGAAAGTGCTTCAATCCTCCGTGGACATTCTACTTGGACGGGGCCCGAGCTTGTCATTTAGCAATTCTGGTTTCTTTCAATCACACCCACTTGCTACTCTTTTTAACAATATTCCGCTGTTTCGTAGAGCCGATCACCTGACAACATTACCCATCACCGAAGGACTCCCCGGCACAATACGTGTTCCTGCAGTTACTGGCCCTTCTTGTCAGTCCGGTTTGTATCAAGTCGATAGCCTTGTTTCTGAGCCCATCCAGAGGTTTCCCTTTATCTTGTTCCAGAGGAATATAATGTCAACTGGCAACTCTTTATGCGGTGAAGCTGAAATGGCTGCACGGCATTTGGACAATTTACATTTGAGGAGTGGGCAGATTTTGAGCACTGTGACAAGAGCTGATGTTTATTTTTGCAACAAGAGTCTTGATTACTGCACTAGAGTTTCTGGGAGCTTAAAAAATCGAGAACCATGGGGTAACAACATGATATATAAGTGTTTTTGGTCAAATGCAACTGGAAAAAGATTGGGGCCCAATCCTTTTATAGAGCACAGGACGAAGGGGATCTTGTCATTGTGGTCTGCAGCATATTCAACAAGAGCAGCTCCTGATGTATCTTTCGATTGTTCTCCCAGGGAAGAGCAGCCTGAGAATTCTTCATGTTCCTCCCACCAGTATGTTTCCTGCCGTCTTTTTAGAATGGTTTGTTTCAATGTTTTTTAGTTACATTTGTGACTGCAGTGATGCACTATACCTTTACTAAAAAATTGACTTTTTGGTGGATGTAATGGTTATGTTGTTGGAAATCAACACTAGTACTATCAAAAATGTTTCAGATTGCTATGCAAACAAATGTGATGAAGAGTTTTGTGGGTATTTTGATTATGGCTGTGCACTGTTTGCAAACTTTTCTGAAATATTAGTTAAAAGCAGAACTCATGGGCCAGAAATCTTGTTTAACATTCATATGGTTATTTTTTGGCACACGTAGAATGTAAAAATAGATAAAAAGTAATCTAGGTGGAATTCTTTTGTTTGATGAAAACAGTGGGGAAATTTGATTGCCATCTTGTGCAATATTCTCTTTCAATTCAAGTAAAGCTGGATGGTTGTGGGTATGGTTGTATAGTCCGCCTGTGTGCATCTTACCTTTTCCTTAATAAAATAAATTTGTCTTCTAAAATCATTTTATTGATTGTATGAACAGTTTCTTTGTTTATATAAGTAATTTTAAAAAGAATACATCCATTAAATCATGTAAGATAGAAACATAATTGCAAACCAATTTTAAGTTTGATGGAAAATTTAGGACCAGAGGTCTGTTAATTATTATAATGACACAGCTCGTATAATTCTTTCTAATCTTTAGCTAGAGCAAAAATACTAGAGAATCCTGAAATTGAATTGTGATTTATTTTGATTTTTCAATTCATTGTTTGGATAGATTTTCAGCAAGTTCTCTTAGAACATCACTTCTATAAATTCTTTTTTTTTCAGCTTGCTTGCCCTTTCTTTCTTCCACCTCAAAACCTGTTCATCCAAATTGCTATTATTTGGGTGAAAGAAAAATGTTAATGTTAAAGAAAAATGATAACCTGATTGAATTGAATATAATTATATCCTTGAGGTGTAATTTCTTATCAATTTTATGGCTTATTAAGCAAGTTTATTAGCTGAACTTGGGTTTGCATTCTATAATTTAGATTCTCCCTTCTCTTTGGCATAATGTAGTTTCTAAATTCTTGATGTTAGTCATCCCACTATGAAAATATTCATCGGCACTACTGTTAAATTGACCTTTTCCCTATGTAGGTTGACTTGCAGAAATGAAACCAAACCTTAATGGCTTGCTGTGGTACTTGAATTATTTTACTTATAACTTTGGAAGTCTCGTAAGTATAAAGGAGCTTGAAGCTTTTTCTGTATATTAAGAGGAACTTATACTCTAGTAGATTGAGCTGACAAGTTGCACTATCTTTGGTTTTGGCATTACATGAAAATTGGAGGATTATTATGAAAAGGAGACCCACTGTTGGCTATGTTGTTGTGAAATCTTAAATGTGAACTATATAAATCAGTTCCAAGTTCACAGGGTAATGATATACAACCATGCAAATTTACTATTGTTTATGTAATTTCTAGAGGCTTCTGACACTTGTTTAACATGGTAAGACATTGTGTGTTATCTCCTAGTAGATTGTAGAAAGAGTCTAGGGTGGAGTGAGCCAAAGAGTTTTTTAATTAAAATATGCAGATTGTGATAGATCTTAAGAAGCTCTGACTAGTTTTTTTTTTTTTTTTATAAAAAACTTGGAGTAAGGATATTAAGAAATCACTTATATTTATTTAAGCATCTGTTAATAAAGAATTGTTTAGATTGCTGGATTAGCATCTGTTAATAAAGCAGTGTTTTTTATATTTATTAAAGCACCAAATTGATTTATGTCCATTATCATCTTGGTAACTAATTTACCTAAGCATATGCTGAAATCACTTTAATATTGGATCATTCTTTATATTGTGAAGATAGATGGATTGGTTTTTTGACAACTCTTCAATCTTCACTCCTTTTCTCTTTTGTTTTCTACTCGGTAATTTCCTTTTAGCTTACTAATGTATCAAACTTGGGTATTTAGCTTTTGCATCAAATAGATCTTTTATAAATAAATGTTAATTTAGTATCTTGTTAGATGATCTGTTCTTTAGTTTTTTGTCCTTTAAGTTCTTGATTGATAGCTCCAGTATTCCCCTGTATGTTGGTTCTGTACTATTTCTCTTTATTTGATTTTTTAAGAATATTTTATACTGCATGTCCTCATGTCATTTGCTCTTTCTAACGTTGCTTACTAGAGGTCTGAGTATTGATTATGGAGATTAAGTTGTGTTGAGATATGCCTTTTGTCTGAGTATTGATTATGGAGATTAAGTTGTGTGGAGATACGCCTTTTTGTTGTTTTTACGATTGATTTTTGGTTTATTATCATTTTGATACTCACAATCTCTTACAAGAACTGAATGACTGTGCTCTACCAGTTCGATTTCTGTGAATGCTGTTTGAGACCTTTCTATGTGTTAATGGATGTTTGAGCAAAACTAAAATGTTTGCGTGGCCTATGTTAATTAAGTGCCATTTCCATATTACCAGAAAAAAATCAATATATAAGTTTGTCAGAGAACAATTTTTATTTTGTGTGATAAGTGGAGACTATTAAAGTCCATCAAGGATGCAGATGCTTGTTACTGGTTGGGCTACATGATGAGAAATTAAATGTATGCTTTTGTGTTATAGGAAAAAGCTGGGTGATAGAACCTTGAAGCTGCTTTCTGGATCCTGTTATTTGCCACACCCAGATAAGGAGGAAACTGGAGGGGAAGATGCTCATTTTATATGTGATGAGCAGGCAATTGGTGTAGCAGATGGTGTCGGTGGCTGGGCAGATCTTGGAGTTGATGCTGGACAGTATGCCAGAGAACTTATGTCTCATTCAGTAGCTGCAATCCAAGATGAGCCCAGAGGATCAATTAATCCAGCAAGGGTGTTAGAGAAGGCTTACTCAAGCACTAAGGCTAAAGGATCATCAACAGCATGCATCATTGCTCTCACGGATCAGGTTTTGCTAATTCCTTGGTCTGCCTCTCTTTTCACTATGTATGGTTTGTTATTGTAATTCCCTTGAGCTTTGGAAAATTTCATGTACTTAAAACATTTTAGTTGTGTCACTGATTTTATAAAAGAAACTTTACCAATATCACACTTGCAATTTGCTGCAATGCCTTTTCTATTACCAGTTATGTCAGAATTTCTCATAGTGGTAATACTTGTGCAAACAAATCTCTTCTGAGAAAAAGAAAAGCAAGTCATTCATATTTTATTGCAGTAGAGGTAAGAGTTTTGGCTACGCATACCTTGTAGGAGTTCTTTTACATGTGAATTGCTAGTATTAAGAACTTCATTTTCATCACTTCTACTGTTCCACTGGTTCCTTCAAAACACTATTCTATATTGTCATATATCACCCATTGGCTTATGACTACAAGGTGCATTAAGAATGCCATTCTTTGAGTTATGAAGATTTTCATGCTTTCTTATGCTGTTTTATGAAGATGGGAGGGTTGAATATGGAAATATTGAAAGAAGAGATAATGTTTCAGTGAATTTTTCAAGAGTGCAGCCTATAACGTGTTATGAAACTTGAGACAAAACATGCTGGTGTATGAATGGTAGGATGGTCCATTTCCAATCAACAAGCAGATTACACGTTTCTATGTTTATTCTTATACAGTGAACTGTTTAGTCATGCCAAGCGGGCTTACCCATGATTTTCCACCCATCTACTATCATTCTGTTTGACCATATGCCCTCATATGTGTGCGTTCTTTTCAATTCCTGTCCTTTTCTAGAAATGTGAAATATTTTTTTCTTATCCTTTTCCCTGTATCCTTTTCCCTGGAAGAGTCCATGTTGAACACATTTTGGAAGTACACTGAATCTTGGTCCTAGTAGTCCATATGGGATGGTATTTACTTTGGTATTCTTGAATTTTTCCCCCCCTCCCCTTTTTTTATCTTAAAAAAAGAATCCTGTATGTTGGATCTGAAGTGGTGCTTATACATATGAGCATGTAATAATACATCTATCTTTTTCTTTTTTTCATGGTTAACATTTTTTCGTTTTTTTGTTTTTCCCTGTAGGGCATACATGCTGTCAACCTAGGAGACAGTGGCTTCATTGTTGTAAGAGATGGGTGCACAATCTTCCGGTCACCTGTACAACAACATGATTTCAATTTCACATATCAACTTGAGAGTGGCAATGCCAGTGATCTACCAAGTGCTGCCCAGGTCAGTTCATATGTTATGTAATCATTACTGTTGCTAATTTTGGGACCATTTGATTAAGGATAGGCTTGAGTTCAGTTTATGTGCCTCAAACTAATTTAGCTTTCTCCCTCTAGAGGGGTTGATAAGGGAACCTTTGGACTCCTTTTGCGTGGAGTATGTGGAGGAGGTCGAGGATCTTGTGTAGGTCACTGTATCAGAAATGATATTAATGGTTGATGAGAACTGTCAACCTAAATACTGGTAGCACCATATAGTTGTCTTTTTCAATCACCATTGGGAAGGTGGATAATTATCTTAGCTCCAAGAATTAAATGATTCTTAAAGCTTGTGTTAGTTTATATTCTCATGGAAAAATAAATCATTCCTCATTTTGCTGTGAACAGGTGTTCACCTTTCCTGTTGCAGCTGGTGATGTTATAGTTGCAGGAACTGATGGACTGTTTGATAACCTGTACAATAATGAGATCACTGCTGTTGTTGTTCATGCCATCAGGGCTGGGCTGGAGCCTCAAGTGACAGCTCAGAAGATAGCGGCACTTGCTCGCCAGAGAGCGCAGGATAAGAACAGGCAAACTCCTTTCTCATCTGCAGCCCAGGAAGCTGGATATCGCTATTATGGAGGGAAGCTTGATGACATTACTGTTGTGGTATCCTATGTCACTGCCTTTGGTGCTTGAGACTTTGTACGGACAATTTTTAAAGCCAGCAATCAAGAGGTATGTAATCAATAAAAATTCCCCCTTTTCATTTTGTATGTGTCACAGTTGCAACTTATAGTGTAAAGGTGAATCCAGGATGTCTTGCCATTGCATTTAGATTTTGTTTAAATATGTGAATAGCTGATGTTCATTAGAATCTTGTATATGTGTATTTTGTTTGCCTGGAAGCAATTCAAAGTGATACAGTCTTTATGTCTTACATTGGAGAGACTTCACTTTCTTTCACTTCATCCATTTCTTTTTACCTTTTCATCTAAAACAGCATTCCTCCTCAATTCCAAGTTTACTTAGTTGATTACAGCGCTTATTTCTTGGAAAGTTTCTGTCGTTTCTTTCTTTACATCCACATTTGTTCATGTTTTTTGACTGTCATGGGAGTCTCCTTGTTGGCTGAGTCTTCATGTATCAGGATTGTAGCTTTATCTTCAATGTTATACTAAAATCCTTTTTTGATTGATTAGATCCAGATTCAGTAATTCAAAAAAAGAGTGTAATGTACAACCTCATATTCTTCTGTCAATGAAAATTTTATCCCTTAATTGGACTCATCCTACTTAAACGTGAACCCTATGTGGACCTTGTTGAACTTATACACATTTGAGTCATCCTGTCTTGGCTCTTTGAAATTATGTCCTCTATTTGTCTGAAGAAACGTAGTAACCCTAAAATCCTGCACAAAAAAAGGGAAGACAAACTTATATTTTAGTGGGAACCGCTAAGACTAAAACCTGAAAGCCAGGCTACAAACAATTTTAAAATTCACAAATAATATCTCAAGTGGGTTTTCTTCATTATCTCCATTACTACACCAGCCAAATCATTGTTATATAAATAAATTTTGGATCTTGAACTTTTTTTCCTTTTTCAAAAAACCCCTCAGGTTGGATGGTAGTTTATTGGAAGTAGTATTATTTTGTCACACCATGCATGTTTTCTTCCTGAATAGGTTAGTTGCTTTTGCTGCATGATTTCAGTTGGTTAAGTCCTCTCATCCCAATTTACATTCCATGATAATTTTCTTAATCCCTCTTTAATTTCTTAAAGAATAGCAACCATTTAGTTAATTACTTTGTTTCCTCTTTATTATCTTATTCCAGAGGCAACTATATTATCCATATTTCTTCCATCCTTTTATCCAATCACTTATCCCTCCAACCATTTTGTAAGACCCACGTGTGCAGGACTTGTTTATTTATTCTAATCTACTAATCTTTTTTGTTTGGGAGGAACTCTATATTTCATAAACATTGAGTACGGTGATGTGTTAGTTATTACCAAGGATTGAGGATCCAGTATTTCTTGGTCTGCATCCTAGATTAGACTAGTGTGATATCAGGTCCTTGGTAGGTTTGAGACCCTGGTGCTTATAAAACTGAGGGTGTCTTACTTGGTACTTGTCTTAAAGTTGGTGTAGACCTCGTTGGTGATGGGCATCAGCTGGTTCGTGTCAGTACCAGATAGGACCTGTGAAAAAAAAAGTCCAAAGTCCTGAGGCCTTTTTTCCCTTCTTGCTTTGCATATGAGAGCGCGACCAAGTAGCAAAGGGAGAAAAGAGAAAATGAGAAAAGCAGAGGCTCATTGGCGATATTGTTGTTAAAATATTATAATTCACAATCCAGATCTGATCAAAATGGCCCTAAACAATCTAGATCTCATTTTTTGAATTGGTATTCTTAGAAAAATAAGATCTAAATCCATGTTATTTATTTTAGATTCCTCTGGATGATAAGATTTGACTTGATTATGCTATTTAAATATTAAATCATGTGCTATTTTGTTTTTCTATGATTCATTTGGTTGTATTGCTTTTAAGCTATTTATTTAGTGTTGAGTAGTAAAATGAACAACCTTGCCATTGTAGTTTATGGAGTTAAAATAAGAGGAAAAAATTTAGTATTTTTAAAACCATATATTAAAATTTTGTCCTTGTGATTTTTCCGAAAGGGTTCTAACTAAATTGATAATTAAATTAACAGGTCTTCCAATATCTTGAATAAACAGACAGTGTTTGTTTCATTAGATATGCTATACTTTGGCTTATGTTGGTGGGAACCAGACTTCTTGTATGTATGGCCTTTTATTCTTCATGACTCATATTTCAAGTTTTGAATTTCTCATATGTTGAAACAATTTTGAAAGAGATCCAAGTAAACCTTACGATTCATGATTCAATCTGTAACTTAATAGCTCAGCTAACTCTCCTGATTCTTAATTATAACAAATAAACCCCAAAGTATCTCTGAATAATCATTTGAAATAGTAAAGAAAAAACATTAAAAGGAAAAAATAAAACAAATATGGTATTCCAATGAAGTACGGGGCACCAACCAATCCCAAGAATTATTATGGTATTGACTTGGTATGATGTTGTCTCAATCCATGGCCAGTACTGCGTATGGTACTAGTATTAAAACTTTGGCTGCTACCTTCGATGCTGCATGTACCATGCCATGCTGGGGCATTTATGGAATTTTGAGAGTCCTTGAGTGAGTGAAAAGGGCATTTGGAAGCCTTCTTGAACGAAATACACAATATTGTGAAGGATATGTCATTGTTCCTGCACTGTTCAATTAATGTGCTAAGATACTATTTTATGTTATAGTACATAAAATGCAATAGTATATTGTATGATTATCCTAGGGGTATGGATAATTGTAGTTGACTATATGTTATGGTATGACACACAATTTTATGATATCAATTGTTAAATAAATCAATGATTATATTATATACAGATTGTTAAAAATAAATCCATGATTGCAAATGAGTCTTATCAGCTTTTCAACATTTTGAAGATTGAGGTGAAAAGTTTTAGGGGATTCAGTTTTGGTTTTAGTACCCACATTCAACTTTAAATGCCACACTATCATTATATTTGCGCTTGCTGAGTTGGCTGTTATCTCCCCTGCAATTTTATACATAAGATGCTCATTTCCTTCCTATAACTCACGGATTTCTACAGGGTTTCTTGTTGGTTCTTTTCATTCAATTTCATGTTCATAATTCAGAATTTGCATTTTCTTAGTAAATTGGTTTTGCTAGTATGATGGGGAAAAAATCATTTTTATTAATTTTTATTTTTTGATATCAAATTTTTTTTGATTGATAAAAAGTTTTTTAATAACATGATTTGAAATTACTGAGGACATGTAAGATGCATTATATGAATTAACATTTCAGCAGAACGAAAGTATAAGATAAAATGGAGATCGAATAGATAAATTAGTCTTTTCTCTTTGTATATAATTCTTAATTCTCCTATTTTGGCATATTAAAACAAAGCTTGTTTCAAATATATTTAATTTTCATGAATTTGCAATTTTCTAAGATTTCTACGAATTATGTAACCATGATTCTACCAATCTACACATCAATCCAAGTCTTGTTAGCAATATTTGAATTTGCCTATGAATCATTTGCAAGCAGATATTTTGGTTGTTTGATATTGACAACTGCAAATGTATTTCCCATTGTTTGGTTGCATGATGTTGAAGAGTTCTGGCAACCTTGTAAGTCACATGGTAGGATTACATCTGGGGAACAATGAGTTATTTGTATGTTTTATTACATTGGGGGGTAGGATTACATCTGGGGAACAATGAGTTATTTGTATGTTTTATTACATTGGACCAATGGATGGTGAATTCTTGGTCGTTTGTCATCTATTTTGAACTCTAAAGCTGATAGTTTAATTGGAAATACAAAGCAAACAGCATGATTCCAAAAGAAAATAAGTTAAACCATAGATCACAGCCATACACTGATAAAGCAGAGTATCAAAATAAACCACCTAAAGCAACAAAACATGATTTAAAAAAGGTGTAACACATTGCAATATAATAGCTTTTCTGGTGCAGTGTAATGTACTTTAGTGCATTCTGTTCCATAAAGGATGGCACAACCTTCTGTTTACTGGCCATTGTGTCCTAGGGGCCTGTTTGGCTTCCAAGCCATGTCTCATATAGAATGACTCGGGATGCTATTAACATGGGAAATAGCAGTTGGCACAACTGTCACATATCCTTGGTCTATGGGTGGAAAAAAGCTTCTTATCCAAGGTTTGCAATATTGGAACTAGTACTCGTCCTGGTAGGCCGGTGGTATGGTACGGTATCGTGTTCTGTCCTAGCATATACCAAAAAAAAGGAAAATCAGAAAGTGATACGGAGAAAGAGAGAGGAAAAGAGAGGGGGAAGGGAGTGAGAGATGCCAGGAGAGAGAGAGGGGCTCAAAAGACTTCCTCTTCTCTGGTTGTTTGTTGGGTGGAGTCAAGCCTTGTTGCGAATGAAACCAGGGCTCAAACAACTTTTAATTTTTTTAGCTTTTTTAAGTGAAGTCAGCTCACCTAGTGGACGACCAAAGGAGAGGATAGGAGGGCTTCCGAACCCCTTCTCTCTCTCTCTCTCTGTGTGTGTGTGTGTGTGTGTCTCCCAGCATCTCTCTCCCTCCCTCCCTCTTTTCTTCTCTCCTTCACCCTCCCCCTCTGTTGCCTGTTTCTCGTTTTGCTTGTCGGAACCATCCCGATCAGCTATTGGTATGGCTCAACATGCCCCGAACTTGGCAGTTTAGGATGGTTCTACTTTTCTTGTTCCTACCAAATGAAGGGAGAGAGAAAGAGGAGGCAGCTAAAGACTTGTTTGGTTTCATGTAATTGACATCCAAACCTAGTTTGACCTAGGGGAGCCCACTTTGGAAATTTGTTTGGCCCACTGAATCAAGTTCAAGTTCCAGCAATGGCCCAATATAGGGTGAAATGGCTTGAATTGTCTTCAGCCCAGGAAGCTGAAGCCACTTTAACAACACGTGCTCTTGCTTAGCCCACTTACACCGGACCAAAAAGGTTTGAAGAATGGGAGGGGGGGGGGGGTGCCTTATGGGGAGGATGCTCATCGGGGTAGATGGAGGGCATGGGTAAGAGGGGTCCATGAGTGGAGAACACTAACATAGTGGAGAATACAAAGGTCTTGATCTCTTGAGGATGTGGTATCCTGATCTGTGTAAGTTGCAAGCAGAATGAGTGCTTTTGGAGCTTTTTTCTTGCAGCTGACTTACAACCTTCTAAATGACAGGTAAGCAAGCTAACAAGTGCATGATTCTGTTCACAGCTCATTCTTTGCAAGCTGATTGAGTTTTTGAGTGCTTAATTTCTTCTATGTGAGCAATGGAATCGTGAATTCCATATACTTAAGTTTATTTGGCTTCATTAATTGATGTCATTAATTTCATTTCCATTATGAAAAGTGTCCCACTGATAGAGGTGTCTATGGCTCGGGTCTTGCCAGACCAAGCCATGACTGACTTGGCCATGGTTTGGAATCAGCCATGGCTTGGTGCAAGATGCAAGCAAAATGAGTCTACAGTCTTTATTTTTGGAGCCTTTTTTTTTTGTTGTAGCTGACTGGCTACCTTGTAAATGACTTGCAAGCAAGCTAACAGCTGCACGTGCTTGCAACTCATTCTTTGCAAGCAGTGCTAGATCTTCCATTGAGTAATGAAACCTTAAATGTCATATCTTTACTTTATTGGCTTCACTAATTGATGTCAGCAGTTTCATTTCTGTTATGAGAAGTGTCATGCTGATAAGGGCGTCTGTGTTGGGTCAGACCAAATCGAGCCATGGCTGGCTTCTGCCATAATTTTATTCCTCAAACCAAGATTGGTTGAACTGAAGGTGAGCTTGTCAATGTTTTTTCAGGCCATGTTCAAAGCAGACATTATTCAATTTTTAGCATCCAACATTGCAGCTCAAACTTCCAACTTTCTAGGCACAATGGGGCTTTAGTGCATAAAAGTTGACCTTGGGCCTAGTTATTCTAGGTCACATCTGTGAGCCACTTGGACTGTCCACAAAAAAAAGCCCTATATGACAAAGAAGGTTATTGGAAATGCAGTTTGATTTTATCCTGTATTAGAGTTCCTATAGAAAATCTAACTATGAACTTAAATTCCTTTTTCCTTTTCATTTTATCTTTTATCTTTTAGTTGTGTTGCTATGTTTTAGGACAAGAATATGAGCTGCTTGTTATTGGTTAATTTTTGCATGCTGGAGCAGGCAGTGCTGTCGAAAGTGCTCCATGCATTTGTCCAAGTGATTGGGAGAGGCGAGGAAACGTCTAGAAACCTTAACAATCCCCAAGCGAGGCAGCTTTACAAAGGCGGCACCTAGGCAAGCACCTAGGGCAAAGCGAGAGGCATTTGGGTGAGCTCCTCTCGTTTTTGAGAACTATTCTTGTACCGTTTGACCTATTCTTTTTGAGTTTTCTTGGCTTTATTTCGATATCAATTTGACATACAAGAGCCCTGATAGGTAAAGGAATACTCTTTGGATGTTCAACAGTTTACTCGTTTGTGCTGTGTTGCTGAGAATCATCAAACGTGTCTGGATTTTGTTATCATGTTTGAACTTTGAAGCTATTCAAGTATGTGTAGTGGTATTTTGATGTGATGTTTGAAAGTTTGTGAAACATGATACCTAATGTTCGTGATGATGATGATTCAGGATCTTGATTCTTTGATAATTAAAAGAAACATCAAACATGCCTGTATTTTGTTATCATGTGTGGTTATTTTAGCATGTCCAGTGGTATTTTGATGTGATGTTTGAAAGTTGTGAAACGTGATACCTAATGTTCAAGGTGGTGATGATTTAGGATGTTGAATCTTGGACAATTAAACTTAAGATGTTTGTACTGTTTTTTGATACCAAAAATATTTATTTCTAGTGCAATTATGGAACTCTCTCTCTTTCTCTCTCTCTCTCTCTCTCTCTCTCTCTCTCTCTCTTTGATCAATTAAGGCCTTGCTTTCCTCATGCGAATGTCTTTAGCAATGTGGGGATCTTCTCATCTTTAGGGGTGCCTTTTGCTTTTAACATCCTTGGTTCAGGGTTTTAATCAATTAAACATGAGGCAAAGTTCAAGGAACAGGGTGTTCACAAAACTTCTTAATTTTTGCAAATCTGAATTATATACTCAATTCGTGATGCTATAACACTAAAAGGCTCAAATCAGATCCTAGGAATAATTATTCCTTCAATCAGTGCTGCAAATAAAATAGAGAATATATCTAAGGCCCGGGGAGGAGAAAAGTGCTCGTTGACCTATTTTGCTGTCGTTTCTTTTCCTATCTCTCTTGCCTTTTCTACTCCTATGGGAGCGGGAGGATGGCTTGCATCCTAGTCTCAAATCCTGGTGGAACATTGCGAGTGTTGGGATGGAGCACCATCCCAAGTTGTAGGATGGGACATGTCCACCATCGGTGTCCTGTTCAGCTCATCTTGAGACGTACTCCTTCCCAAATGGGTGGCAGGATGGCATGCATCCTGGATGTCCCCATTTCATGGAATTCTGGTCATTGGCTTGCATGACTTTATGGTGGATGGATTGTGGCAGATGACTTTGAATTTTTTGAGATAGTGTTTGGTTTGGTTATTCCTATCTAGAATAGTTTTTATTCTAGATTATTCTTTCAAACAGCTACGAAAATCGGGATGGATCACTTGGAATAAGCTATTTCGATTAATTTTTAGTATTTTAGAATAGTTATTTTCTTGTAGATCATGGAATAGTTTATTCTAAGTTATTTTGTCTTTATATGATGGGTTTCACTGTAATAATTATGCTGGAATAAAATTATTTTATATTTTTAATCAAATAGAAATCTGGAATAACAAGAATGAATGGCTATTTCCTGATAATTGGTATACCTATTTTAAGAATAAATTTTTTGTATCCAAATACTATTTAAATGGACATGGCTATCCAAATACTACTTACCAGTATGGTGATGATATTAAATGCTAAATGGGATGAGTTATGGTTAGAAACCATTGTAAGATGCTGATATCTAGTCTTGACCGTCCACCAACGGACGTCTAAGCAACTAAATTTTAAGAAACATAAAGCTAGCATAACAAACACCTAAGAACCTAAACCTTTTTTTTTTTTTTTTTTTTGTAGTAGAACCTAAACTTTAATGATATCAAATAGCGCTAACTTCTAGAGTTTCATCACTCATAAATCTCTGCTCTTGAAATATAGGGTTGATTGTATACCTGGACAAGATAAACAATTCCACTCTATCACTGTTTATTCTTTGCATAGGTAATTGCATTTATCAGTCTCAATCATTTCTTTGTCCAACTTAATCCAAGACCAATCATTAAAAGCATAGTATCAAGATTGTTCATCCACCTCAAGATCTCTTCTTCGCTCAAACCTTTCAAACCAAACTCTTTCACTTTCAGCCATAGAATATAAAATTCCTTTCTTAGACATTTTCAAACAATCATTAGAAAATATGTAAGATCTTCTTTTCTCATTAGTTAAGAATTGTTCATAAAAAAGAAAATTGCATTCTTAAAACTCTTTATTGTTTCCTATGAAGCCACTCGTATGGCCCCTCGCAGTAAATTTTCCCACAATTGATAATTCACTTCAAAATACGAACGAACTTCACCAAGTATCCCATCGTGGAGCATGTGGAAGGAGGCTAGAGATACTCTTGCCTTAAGATTACTACTATATTCATTGGGCAGAACCTATGATCTTCATTGGTGCAATTATGTCGCCTTTGCAGCTATTTAGGCAGAATTCCCCGTGTTGTAATTTGTTCCATTCAAAATTACTTTTGTAGCAACGAGTGCTGCCTACATCTACTGTCAGTTTACCATACCTCCAATACAAGACCCCGAACCAGACTTTTGTCGCATTAAACTTTTGTTTGGGGCATCACACTTATAAGTAAACTGCTTACAAAATTGTTTTGATGTCATTTTCTAATTCTTTCTTCGTTTTCTCTTTTAAAGATATTGCCCCACAAATTCACTTGAAACTACTCTCACACTCAGTTGAGCTTCATGCAACCGAGGACCAATATTAAGATCAATATTTTAAACTTTATAAAACAGAGATATCCTAATTTCTGTATGGAATGAGATGCTCCAATATCTCATCTCGCGTGATTCTGGTAGATATTTTTTATCTCTTCCTCTTCCTTCTTTTCTCTTTCCATTTTTTTTGTTCTTGCTTTTTTTTATATTTTCATTTTTCTTCTCCTTCTTGCATTTCTCACTTTCTTTCCTTTCTTTTCTTAAGTTGTGAAGTCCTGATCTTGCTCGAATCCCATTTCTTATGGAAATACCATCCAAGATTGAGATTGTGCAAGAAAATATTTTCTTTGGCACGAGAGATTTATCCTTTAAAATCCAGATAGAAATGTATTATTACTTTGCCATTGCCCATTTCAAGGCTCAAGCACATTTTTGTGTAGCATGAATCTAATATGGAATCACTTCATTATTTTCTTGATGGAACCTGTTCTAGTATTGATTGGGTGCTAATTTTCGTAGGTTTGATGGAGCATGGTTATATCCAAAAAAAAAACCAATAAAACTATTCCAATTTCAAATTTAGGCAGATCTCCATGATCATCAATCTATCACTAGAATCAGCACAAGCTTTTAACTATCATGCTTATATTTGACCGACTGCTATGATGGAGAAATGTTCCGTTTCTTTTCTTTTCTTTTTTTTTATAAAAAAAAAATTAGTAGTTTTAATTAGTACTCTGTTGCTCTATTCTCCATTGACAACTAATTGATGCAATTCTGTTATTGGTTATACATCCCAACCTATTAGATCTCCAATTTATAAGCTAAAATGTCTGACATTAGCCACCTGCTCTCATTGGTAAGTGAATTGTTGTCCGGTTTCATAAAATGTCCTCGCTTAGTAGTTACACATGGCATCACTGCAAAACAATCAGCTCGTATATGGTTAATTATTAGAACTGTTATTTAGTTTCTTTCTTTCTTTATTTGGTAATATATTGCATTGGAACTGAGTCCGTGTTCGAGTTCACACCTTTGGATAAGAAGGAATCCAGGAGAAGCCGCATCAATAGCAACAGGGTAGGTTTTAATTCATAATTTGCAAGTTTTTTTTTTTTTTTTTTTTCGGTGGGTAAGATAAGGGATTGGGGGTAAACCTAGTGTAGCTACTTATGAAAGCCCCCATCCCATCCAGAAATGTTTGATATGTGATGCTAGATTTTGCAACGCTTTTCGGCAGCTGTTGCAACAGCAGCAACAGCGATGTGAATAAAGAGTACAACATAATCTAAGATGAAAACCGGAGGAAATATCGATGACTAATACCTAGATATTGTTTAAGTCAACTCTAAAGCTATTAAATTATAGGTAGATAGACAAATTCGCCGTTGGTTTAAATTATCTTGTTCACCTTCTGGAGGTCTAGAGTCGAGTGAATTGTTGCTCTAGTTTGGCAATGGGAATGTATTTCGCGCGACCGCACTTGGTGGAGAAAGTTATAGGCCTATGTAGAAAGGCATTCTTTTATATCTACTCTTGTTAGATATGACAAATATATTATAATGGTTGTTTCAAAGGCATCTGATAGAAAATAATAATAATAATAATAATAATAATATAAAATAAAAGATAAATAAAGAAGGAAGAATGCAATAATAATAATAATAATAATAATAGGATAAATTCTGTTTTAGGTACCAGGGTGCTCACAAAGCAGCATGCCCGGAAAGTAGAACAAGAAGTGGCTATAAAATGCATAGCACTAGAATTATTAAACAAGGAATTTAGATGAACGAAGTCAAGGAATTTAGATGAACGAAGTCAAATCCTAGAATGCTTATAAATAGGTCTTCACAAGCTACACAAAAAGAAATATGGGGGTACTATATGCCTCTATTTCTCCCACTAGAGTAAACATGCACGCTAAACTTTCCACATTTTCCTCCAAAGAACTTTCCCTTCCCCTTCCTGTTCCTCCACCGCTCTTAGTCTCCATTTACCTTGTCTTTTACCTTCTTCCTCTCTTTCATATGTTCTTTGCCTTTGTTTTCCCGAGCTCCAAGGTCGTTCTTCCTCCCTTTCCCTGTCAGTTGGCTCTTCCTCCTCCCTTCTGCCACCTCCTTCCTCTTTCTCTCTCTTCCTCGCATCCTCTTCCTCCTCCTCTTTCTGGGATTCTTCCTTCTCTCTCTTTCTAGCCTCTTCCTCCTCCCTCCTTGCTGCTGCTTGTTCTTCCTCGGTGGCCTGTACTTCCTCTCGCGTTCTAGCCGCTTCCTCTTCTTCTCTCCTTTTAGCTTCCTCCTCTTCCCTCCTAGCTGCCTCTTCTCTTCTTCTAGCCTCCTCTTTTGCTCTCCATTTAGCTTCCTTCTCTTCTCTCTCCCTGGCCTCTTCTTCCTCTCTACTTTCAGTTTCCTTCTCCTCCCTTCTTGCCTCCTCTTCACTCTTCCTGGCCTCTTCTTCTTCTTTTCTCCTAGCTTCCTCCTCTTCTCTCTCTTTGGCCTCTTCTTCCTCTCTCCTCCTAGCTTCCTCCTCCCCTTTAGCCTCTTTTTCTTCCTCTCTCCTCCTAGCTTCCTCCTCCTCCTCCCTTCTAGCCTCCTCTTCTTCCTCTCTCCTTCTAGCTTCCTCCTCTTCCCTTCTAGCCTCCTCTTCTTCCTCTCTCCTCCTAGCTTCCTCCTCTTCCCTCTTCCTGGCCTTCTCTTCCTCTCTCCTCCTGGCTTCTTCCTCTTTCCTCCTGGCTTCCTTTTCTTCCTGTCTCCTCCTAGCTTCCTCCTCTTCCCTCTTCCTAGCTTCTTCTTCTTCTTCTTCCCTCTTTCTTGCTTCTTCTTCTTGCTTTTGCCCCTCAATCTCTTCCTCCATTTTTCTCTCTAGTTCCTCGGCACATGAAGTACAAGCAAGCATTATTGACTCACGTTGAGATGTTAACAAAGTTGCAATCGTGGTATTTGAAGAATTAAAGGACACTTCCAAGATCTCTCTGTCAATTGTTTGAAGCACCGACCTCTCTCCCACCAAGAACTGAGGATAGTTCTTTTTTACCATGGTGCTGAACCCCACAAAGACGAATGAATTATTGTTGAATGATATTTGCACCATTGGATGATACCTTGGCACAATAAAGAGATCCCCTTCTTTAACCCTAAACCGTGTGTTTTGGCATCTGAATTTCTCCCCACGCTCACCCGAAGGTTTGCCGGGGCAAACAACTTGCACCATACCTTGCCCTTCGATCACTACAGCGATCTCCGTCGCCATAGGATTCCAGTGAGGCCCCATCATAGAACCCTAAAAGCATAAAAACCATGACTTAGTGCATCATATTGAAAGCATGCTTGTATGGACTACAATATTTTAATAAACACAAAGCACTAGGGATGACCAAGACTGCTTACCTTGGTCAAGTTCACCATAAACAACCCATAGTGTGAGCCCCTAAGAGATCGAAATTCTGAATTAGTCACTGCAATGCTCCATCCGTTGCAGTTCTCCACATCAGGAGTGGCGCTGTAAATGTTAAATGTCTTAGTTTTTGTCTTCTTCTTCTTCTTATTTATCGTGTCAGTTGGACTTTGAAGTCCTACAAGAGCTTCAAATATTCCTTTCCAGTTATGCTTTCTACTTTCATTCTTTTTAAGTGTGAAAGGTATAATTGATGGAGGCTTAACCCATTCGATGCTACGAATGATTTTCTTGGAAACCTTGCCAAACAAAAATTTCAACAAATTATCGCAAGATCGAATATGCTCCACCATCACAGACATCAAGTGGCTATCAAAATCGAGGACAACATAAAAATTAATATAGGAAAAGAATGCATCTATTTGGGCTAGCTAAATACATCCTCCATTTCTTATTAAAGAGATCCGTAAGAAGAAAATTCAACTAAGTAGAATCTTTTACCGCAAAACCCATCTCGAGAACTTTCTCATCAAAGCCTCGAACCAAGTCACTGATATTTGAGTAAGCCCCAACAAAGGATTCCTGCATGGAAAGCCAGCATTCTAACCATCATCGCTGTACCTAAACAACCCTTGAGGAAAGAAATAGAATCATCACACATGCATGCATGTCTTGAAGGTTAGGAACCATATATACCGAGGGGTTTTCCATATTATTGGTGTCAAATATGGCATTAATCCTTAGCTTCTCTCTCATCGGATCTGGGTGGCTTCTCACATAGAAAACGGTGCCCTCCTCAAGCCTATAGATATCTCCACGCTTTACATCGACCCGGGTGGTGCCCTCATCTGTTGTGTAACTCACCGTTCCACTCCCTGCAGCATAGATCCAGATCATACATCCTATTAATCACCCCAAAGTTTTTTTATTTATATATATAATAAAAATGAATTGATTTGGAGAGAGGGAAAAAAAAAGCAGTTATTTAAATATGTTTATTCAATGATAACACCAAAATCTACCTCCCTCATTGGAATCAAACACCAATTAAGTTTCTAGTCCTATAAAGTCGTTCCATCCCCACCATTTGACAAATTGTTCATGTCCACGTTAAGATTATATATGTAAGAATACCTGTTTGCACATAGAAGACCATGTCAGTGTGGAGAAGCACTGGGAGGAAGAGCGAGCTGGGTTCCATGGTGATGAACTGAAGGTGGTAAATCCCCTTGTACCCATCATGCACATCAACGGCTGTGATCATCCCAGAATCGGTTGTCACCAAAGTCTTCCTGCTCTCCCTGGTCACCAGCAGACCAAAGCTTGGAAACTTCTCGCCATTAATGGCCATGAGGAACCACAAAAAGATCGCTGCTAGCAAAGTAGTTGCCATCTTTCCCGTCTTCTTTTTCCTCGTATAACTCCTAGAGAGGTGGGGGGGTGGGACGAAGGTTAATATATGAATGGGTGGCGGTCAGGAGATGCATGACCCGGGGGAGGCTATATACGTGGGGAGCTGCGAGAGGTGATGTGCATGGCTGCCACGTTGCGTCCGGAGTCGAGCAAGCGTGTCACGTCGCCGGTTGTATTCGAACGGAATGGATGCCACGTGTTGGTTTTGTTGGTGGCACGTGGAGTGTCTCAGCTTCACGGGATGTCAGTTGGATCTTTCCATACATGGGGCTGGATCAGACGGTGGATACTGGATCACTAATCAGTGGAAGCATCTGCTGGACCCCAAAACAAGGTTTCTCTAGCCCAAGCAGCACCGTGGGCTGCTTGGGTTAGACGTACATTCGAGCATTGTGGACCTTTAATCGGGCTTTAAATATTCCAAGCCCATTAACTGGTCTCTTGGCCTTGGGAAGTAGCTTTGTTTGGCACTTGGCTCGTCGGGGAGGACCATGGCGTCTCAACGGATGTTGGCACGTGAGGTATGTGCGAAAGGAAGCTGTGATTTTTTTTTTTAAATGTTTTTTTTATGGGGACAAAATGAGAGGTGGGGCTAAATTTAGTGGTGGTCCTAGGGTAGATCACCTTTTGCCATTTGCCTTTTGGGATTGATATGACGACATTCGTTGACATGGAGCCTGCGAACTGATATGGCGATATCTGATGACGTGGAGCCTATGGATGGCCACGACGACGAGAGGCTCGCCACCTGGGCAAGGCTACATGACGAAGAATCGAAGTGGACCACCCTGCCGAGGTCAGCTCCCAACCAAGGTAGGGCTCATTGGGCGAGCCCCTCGTCTAAGGTCAGCTCCCGGTCGAGGTCAAGTCCATCCCTCCAAGGCGAGCCCTCCGGCTGAGGAAAGCTCCCGATCAGAGTTGAGCTCATGCTTCCAGAATGGACCACCCTGCTGAGGTCAGCTCCCGGTTGAGGTCGAGTCCATCCCTCTAAGGCGAGCCCTCCGGCTGAGGAAAGCTCTCGGTCGGAGTCGAGCTCATGCTTCCAGAACATACCACCCTACCGAAGTAGGGCTCATTGGACGGGCCCCCCGTCTGAGGTTAACTCCCGGTTGAGGTCGAGTCCACTCCTTCGAAGCGGACCCTCTTACCAACAGGAGTGTGGGTTCCCGCCAAAGGCATAAAGAGGAAGAGAGGCCATAATTCAAAACGAAGACGAGGGAATACCTGATCATGTAGAGCCTCCGAGAGGTGGCGCATGCCATGCCATGGGCGCAGGCCCCCTACTGCGTGCCGTGCGCATGATCCGGACAACACCAGGCTCCCAGCCTTACGGTGTGCCGATACGTCGATGACTGGGAGACTGCAACTTCCATGACAGGATGCCTAGACCCTAGGCGCTACCCGGGCGGCGTCCTTCAAAATGATAACATCCCGTTATTGCCCAAGGCTTAGTTGCAGAACTAGCCCGATAGAAAGGCGACATCAGGTAACGGAAAGCCTCCTTCGAAGGAGAGAACCTGGAAGCCAACAAAAAGCCACTCACCTATATAAGACCTGCACGAAAAGATAAGTGGAGGTAAGCAAAAAAGCCAACAACAGAGACTTTCATTTTAGCATTATCTTCTCTCTTATCACCTTCTCGACGTGGAGAGTCCTCCAAGCTCTCTGCTAGAGAGGTTTTTGTTTCCTTCGATCGTCCAACTGACTTGATCATCGGAGTGCCTTCGCCGAAATCCCCGGTCCAAGGTTTCCTCTGTCTTGTAGGATCCCCAGAGCGAGCGAGTGAGCGAGCCGACCATGAGGCAGGGAGCCAAGCATCCAGCGAGAATCCAATGTGTCAGAGCTACGGGCCACGATGATCCGGACGGCAACAGATTGGCATGCCAGGAAGGGGAGGTTCGGAAGAAAGCATCATCCCTCCCATAGCAAGAAAGACTGCATGACACCCATAGTCCGATGGTGACTACGTGAGCCTGTGAAGCCCCCGCTAATCGAGCGGGGGACCCCCCTCCCAGCCAATCGAGCGGGGGACCCCCCTCCTCGCGATGACCAACGCCCGGAGGGGGAGCATCCTGCTCCATCGCAGCCGCCTTCGGTGGACCCCCAGTACACCATACTCATCCACCAGGTCTAGCTCCTGGCTGCAGTGGTGCATCAGCTCCACTAGAAGCATCGCTCCTTGGAAACATAATAGTAGCCAGGGACTTTGGCGGCTCGCGTAGCCGATCCCCGCACCAGCCTGCGGTCCTTCTAGGAGGGGTCATTGCATGTGGCATCCCCCCTCGGGAGGCCTACCAGGTGGGCGGCAAGCGGCCGCAGCATGATTAGACCAGCCGGGGAGCCACTCCCCAGCCTCGGACCACTGTGTGCCCTCGCGCCAGTAGCATCAGCGTGGCTAGGAGCTCAGGTGCGAGTTCCTCCGCTCCGGCCCTCCCTCACCCCCCGCGTCCTCCACCGAGGGGTCAACTGATGAGGCCATCCGCCGCCGAGCGGAAAGGCACCTCGAGGAGCATGAGTGCAAGCTGGTGGATCTGGCCTGCCAGTTTGCAAAAGTTCAGGGCTCCCCTAGTGAGTCCACGGGTTACGATACCCGTCCATCCTTTTTGAAGAAAGTCCAAGAGGAGTCGATTCCCAACCGGTTCCGTATGCCACAGGTTGACCTCTATGACGGGACAACCGACCCCTTAAACCACCTGGAAAGTTACAAGGCCCTCATGAGGGTCCAGGGGGCTATCGACGCCCTCCTTTGCATCACCTTCTCGGCCACTCTATGAAAGGCCGCTCGAGTCGGGTTTTCCAGACTCGAACCTGAGAGTATAGACTCCTCCTCTCAGCTGGAGAGGAAGTTCGCGGTGCACTTCAACGCTTGCAGGAAGGCATCGCATGAGGTTGATGGCCTCTTCTCGATCTGATAGCAGGATTGAGAACTCCTTCGGGACTACGTTTCCTGGTTCAAGATCGCCATTCTGGAGATCTACAACCTCAACGAGTCCGTCGCCATGCTAGCCCTGCAGAGGGGGCTGCGAACCTCCCGCTTTACTACTCCCTTAACAAGAAGCCCCCAAAGATATACTCAAAGTTTCTCCTCCGGGCATAAAAGTACATCTGTGCCGAGGAGGCAGATCATGCCAGGAGAGAGCTGGACGGGAGGACCCCAAAGAGGCAAGCCATCGGGGAGACCTCTGGCCACCCAACCTGGAGGATGGTGCGGGTCCTGCGACTAGAGCCAAGGCCCAAGGTTGACCCTGCCAACGAAGAGAGTTTCACTCCTCTCCTTGCCTCTAGAGCAAAGATCCTGATGGAGATTGAGGGTGAGCATTTCCCATGCCGACCCCCATCATTGAAGCCATACACTAGATGGGACAAATCCCGTTACTGCCATTTCCATCAGGTTTACGGCCATAACATAGAGGAATGTCGCCACCTAAAGAGGGAGATTGAAGAGCTGATCAAGCACGGCTACCTCGGCCAGTATGTGGAGAGGGGAGTGCCCCATGCAACCCAAAATGAAGGGTGTCGACCCTTCACCATCGACAACCATCCCACCAAGAAGCCGGTAGGGATGATATCCTGGGAGGCAGGAAAAACCCAGAAGAGGGCTAGGGGGAGAGAGGGGAGTGATGATGTACTCTCCTACATGGGAGAAGGGTCAGCTGGGGTAGACAACCCAAATAATGATGCTGTCAATGTTGCAATGACGATAGTCAAACATCCTATAAAAAGAATCATGGTAGACAGTAGGAGCTCCTCGGACATCCTTTTTTACAATGCTTTCATAAGGATGAATTTGTCCACTGACCAAATAAGATCAATGTTCACGCCTCTGGTAGGCTTCATCGAAGACTCAGTTGGAGTCGAGAAAGAAATTACGTTCCCAATAACTACTGGGACACCATCCCAGCAAAGCACTGTGCTGGTGACCTTCACTATTGTAAAGCTTTCCTTACCCTACAATGCCATCCTAGGATGCCCGAGACTCAATTTGCTCAATGCCACCATTTCCATGAAATGCCTCCTTGTGCAGTTCCCAACCCCATAGGAGATTGGAGAGATGAGAGGGTCCTGGTAGCCGGTGCAGTGCTGTTGGCAGGCCGTCCCAGGCCTAAAAGGAGTAGATTCTAGCCCTACCATAGACCAGCCCGATCCGGTGGCCTCAGAATCGAAGAGCGGGCTAGTCGAACCCCTGTTATCTTTTCCTTTAGGGGAGGATCCTTTAAAGATGATACAGGTCGGGGCCTTGTTGACTTAGGAATAGAGAACCCGTTTGCTCAGCTTCCTGCAGGCTAATGCAGATGTTTTTGCCTGGACTACCGTCGACATGCCCGGTATCCCACTGGAGGTGATAACTCACAGGCTAAATGTCGACCCTAATCATCGTCCGGTTTGATAGAAGAAAAGGAGCTTTGCCCCGGAATAATAGAAAGCCATCAACGAGGAGGTTGATAAACTCCTCATGGCGGGCTTCATCCAAGAGGTACGCTATCCTGATTGGCTTGCTAACATGGTGATGGTCAGGAAGCCTCTAAGAAGTGAAGGATCTGTGTAGACTACACCGACTTCAAGAAGCATGCCCAAAGGATAGTTTCTCCCTTCCCAAGATTGACCAGCTGGTGGATACGACTTCAGGCCATAAGTACCTCAACTTCATGGATGCGTTCTCCGGATATAATTAGATCCGCATGCATCCCGAGGATGAGGAGTGCATAGTGTTTGTGACCGATCGAGATATGTATTGTTACAAGATGATGCCCTTCGGTCTTAAGAATGCAGGGGCCACCTATAGCGCTTGGTCAGCATGATCTTCAAGGACCAGATCGACCGTAACATGCAAGTATACATGGATGACATGCTTGTCATGAATGGTCCAAAGGAGGACCATATCATCGACTTGGCAGAGGCTTTCAATAACCTTCGCCACTATCAAATGAAACTGAACCCTGCCAAGTGCACCTTCGGTGTGGCGGCAGGAAAGTTCTTGGGGTTCATGGTGACCCAGAGGGGGATAGAAGCCAACCCCGAGAAGATCCAGGCGATCACAGACATGAGGCATCCCACCTCTAAGAAGGAAGTCCAGCATCTGACTGGGCACATCGTGGCTTTCAGCCGCTTCATCTCATGCTCTGTCGAGCATTGCCAGCCATTTTTCAAGGTCCTCCAGAAGATGAATGACTTCACTTGGACAAAAGAATGCCAAGAAGCGTTTGAGGGACTGAAAAAGCTTCTCGCCTCACCGCCACTACTATCCAGGCCGGAGCTCGGAGAAGAGCCCTCCTGTACCTAGCAGTCTCATCAGAGGCAGTCAGCTCCGTACTGGTTCGTGCTGACAAGGATGGCTCTTAGCGGCCAGTGTACTACACCAACAAGCTACTCCATGACACCGAAACTAGGTACACCCAACCCGAGAAAATTATTTTTGCATTAATAACGTCTGTGTAGCATCTCAGGCCTTACTTTCAAGTACACCCCATCACCGTCCTTACTAATCATCCCCTGAAGGTTATCCTGAGCCACCTCGATACTTCCGGGTGCTTGGCTAAGTGGGTGTTGAAACTTAGCAAATTCAACATCACCTATCGCTCGTGACAGGCACAGAAGGCCCAGGTTCTAGCCAATTTTGTGGTTAAATACACTTGGGTTGAGGGAAGTTTAGAGGAGGTAGACTAACAGGCCGAGCTCGGGCAGGACTCGACCCCGGCGGAGGAGACGTGGATACTCCACGTGGACTGCACATCCAACATGGAAGGAAGCGGGGTTGGCCTCATCCTTGCCAGTCCTGATGGGGTCGTCGTGAAATGAGCACTACGTTTCCTCTTCAAGGCGACCAACAATCAGGCGAAATATGAAGCACTCCTTGCGGGGCTAAAGGTATCGTGCGAACTGGGCATCAAGAGGCTAAAGGTCTTCACAGACTCCAGCTAGTAGTGGGCCAAGTCTCTGGAGAGTATGAAGCGTAGGACCCCATGATGATAAAGTATCTGGACTAGGTGCACTCTCATGCACCCTCCAGCACTTCGATATCTCCCATATCTTGTGGGTAAAGAATGCTCGGGCTGACATCCTTTCCAGGCTGGCCACCCTGCCGGAGACCTCACTGGGGTGCACTTTCGTCGAACGTCTTGAGACCCCCAGCTGTGAAACTGTGGCCGAAGTCCAGCAAGTCTCCAACGAGGCCACCTGGATGGATCCCTATATTAAGTACATCATCGCTGGCACCCTACCAAAGGACTGAAAGGAGGCCGATCTTCTCAAGAAGAAGGCCGCATGTAATGTGATTTTGGATGGGCAGCTCTACCGGAAGTCGTACTCCTATCCCTTGCTGAAGTGCCTAAAACCCTTGGAAGCCGCTTACATGCTATAGGAGATACACGAAGGCATCTGTAGCAACCATATGGGGGGCAGGGCCTTAGCCCACAAGGCGATCCGGTAGTGATACTTCTGGGAAACCATGCAGGAAGACGCATCCAACTTTGTGAAGAAATACGATAAGTGCCAGTGCCACGCATGCATCCAGCGATAGCCGACAGCCCCTATCTTCCATCTATCAGCCCTATGGCTGTTTGTCCAGTAGGGAATGGACATCCTAAGCCCCTTCCTTGCACCGTCCGGCCAACAGAGGTTCCTGATTGTGCCATCAACTACTTCACCAAGTGGGTCTAGGCCAAACCTCTAGCTCGGATTACAGAGGTGATGGTCCAGTCTTTCTTCTGAAAATCCATAATCTGTAGATACGACCTCTCGCACACAGTCATCACTGACAACGAGAAGTAGTTCGACAACTGAGCCTTTGAAGAATTTTTCTTTGATCTCAGCATCCGCCATCGCTTCACCTCGGTGGCTCATCCTCAAACAAATGGGGAGGCCGAAGTGACTAATCGCACTATCCTACAAGGGTTCCGTATGAGGCTAGACGAATTCAAGGGTCGATGGGTAGATGAGCTGCCCAGCATGTTGTGGGCCTACCACACCACTTCCTGTACGGCCACTGGTGAGACATCCTTCAACATCGTCTTTGGGACTGAAGCGGTAATCCCAGTGGAACTCGATCTACCCATGCTCCGGATAGAGCAATATGACGAAGTCGAAAACCCGGCATGCCTCCTCCTCAACCTGGACTTGCTGGATGAGACAAGGGACAAAGCATGACTCTGAATGGTGGCCTACCAGTAGCGAGTCGCGCGCTGTTACAACTCTCACATGTGGCCCAAGGTGTTCCGCCCAGGCGACCTCATGCTTAGGTGAGTGGAAGCATCCCAACCAGGGGAGTGCGAGAAACTCTCCCTGAATTGGGAGGGTCCTTACCAGGTGATCGAAGCCTTGCCGGGCGGGGCCTACTACCTCATCGAGCTCGACGGCGTTCGCTTCACGCGAACCTAGAATGCTAGCAACTTAAGGATGTACCACCAATAAAGTAAGGTTCTTCCATAATAAATTCAAGTTTCTTTTTGGTGCAACTTTGTTTTTCACCTGTGCAAGAACTCATCTGCCCCACTTCAAGCTTGGAGCCTCGCACTAAAGCCAGGAGCCATAGTGTCCCGTACTAAAGCTGGGAGCCACAGCGCCCCGCACCAAAGCCGGGAAACTCCTGAAACCCCGCACCAAAGTCGAAAGCTACAGTGCCCCGCACCAAAATCGAGAAACTCCTGAAGCCCTGCACCAAAGCTGGGAAACTTCCGAAACCTTGCACTCAAGCCAGGAGCCACAATGCCCCGCACCAAAGCCAAGAAACTTCTGAAGTCCCGCACTCAAGCCAAGAAACTCTTGAAGCCTTGCACTTGCTGGTGAGCCCACGGTCTAGGGATGTCAGATGGGAAGCCCTAGGGGTCTTGCCATCTATTGCTTGACTCTTAGTTCAGCTCTTGCCATGCTTACAGTCTGAAGATGTCTGCGATGACTCAATAAAGTCCCGCCATCTATCGCGAGGCTCACAGTTTGGAAACTGTCGTGCTAATAGTCCAAAGATATCCACAAAGACTCCAAAAAGCCCACACCGTCTACCGCCTGACTCTCAGTTCAGCTCTTACCATGCTCATAGTTCGGAGATGTCCGCGATGACTCAACGAAGTCCCGCCATCTACCGCGAGGCTCATAGCTTGGCATCTACTATGCTAACAGTCCAAGATGTCCGCGGGGAATCCCATTGGTCCTATTGTCTATCGCTTGACTCATAGCTCAGCACCTCAAGTCAGGAAACATTCAAAACCCCACACTCAAGCCCAGAGCCTCAGCACCTCGCACCAAAGCCCAGAGACTCCCGAAGCCTGGCACTTCAAGTCTAGGAACTTGTGAAGCCTAGCACTCAGAGACAAGCAATTTCATCACCTAGCTCACAGCCTGGAGATGTCAGATGGGAGCTCCAAGCAAGTCCCACCATCTATTACCTAACTCGCAGCCAGGTAATACAAAAACAAAGAGAAGGAAGATAAGAAAAGGAGGAAGAGAAAGAAGCAGAATGATAGCCAAGGGGTTTCATTGATATGGTGAAAACATCCTGTACATTCCCTACGAGGTGCCCACAACAAACCGAAGGTCCTCCTTGACTTACAAACAAAAAAAGAAAAGGAAGATCTAAACATTAGCTACCGGCTCCTTTCGAGATCGACAAGCGACCCCCGCCTCCCATGGGGTGCTTGAGGAGGCCTCGGATCTTGCCTCAACCTCAGCCTTCTTTGACTCTGACTCCTCCTCAGCCAGGTTCATCCTCTTGCCTAGGAAATGGAATGGAAGGCCTAATGTTGTCTAGCCCTTTCAGCCCATAAAAGAGAAAAGCCTTGCTCTTGAAGTCCTGGAATCCTTAATGGAAGGAATCCAAGATAGCCTCGGCGACCTCATCCCTAAAGGCCTAGGATGCCATGAACTTGGGGATGGCCTTCGCTGCCTCCTTTTTGTCCATCTCTGCCAGCGTAGTAGCCACCGCCGCCCTCTCAACTATCACCGCAGCCCAAGCCTTTTCCTCCTCCAGTTGAGTCTGGAGGGTCTGCTCCCTCCTTTCCAGATGGGCCATCTCCTTGGCCTGAAGGGAGTCAGCATCCCTCCCTCTAGCAAGGGCCACCTCAAGCTTGACTGCCTTCGTAGTCTCTGCATCGCCCTCCTGGGCCTTCGCACTGGGCTCCCCCTCGGGCTCCTCGGTAGCAGCCCTCTTTCGGGACACTCCCGGAGATCCTTGAGGCTGAACTTCATCCCTACAGTATAAAGAATGAAGATAAAGGTCGTACGGGGACCTGGAGACCTTGGCAAGGGTACTCTCCCAACTCAAGAAAAAAAAAGGGGAGAAAGAAGGAAGGGAGCCTAACTTTTCAAGACTTCGCCCAAGGGGAACGGGGACAGTAGCTCTGGAGGAAAGGTCTCGTCTTTCCACCGCCTGAAGAATCTCTAAGAACTGAGAAGATGGATCCTATTTAATGGCCTGGAGTCTTATCGCCTCATGCCCATAAAAGATGTGTGCCATGTCTTGTGCCAAGCCAACCGAGATATGCCACATATCGAAGCGGTGCTTCGAACTCGGAGCAGTTCCCTTGAAGTTGATGTGGCATCAATAACCATTTTTGAGGAGAGAAGATGTGGCAACACCCGAATGGCGCGGAAGCATGACCGTCTAAATGCCGGTGTATCCAGCATTGGTAATAGAAGGGGTGTGCCCCCTTCATGCTAGTGTAATCATTACTTCCTTTGCCTCGAGCGGATGCTTCATTCTCTGGGCTCGGAAGTGAGGGGCAACTGATATGGCAACATCCGTTGATGTGGAGCTTGTGGACTGATATGGCGACATCCGCTGACGTGGAGCTTGCGGATGGCCACGACGGTGAGAGGCTCGCTACCTTGGCAAGGCTACATGATGAAGAACCGAAGCAGACCACTCTGCCAAGGTTAGCTCCCATCCGAGTTAGGGCTCATTGGGCGGGCCTCCTGTCTGAGGTCAGCTTCCGGTCGAGGTCAAGTCCATCCCTCCAAGGCGAGCCCTCCAGCTAAGGATAGCTTCCAGTCGAAGCCGAGCTCATGCTTCCAAAATGGACCACCCTGTCGAGGTAGCTTGATGGGGAACAAATGCTTTGATACCAAAGATTGATGCGGAATGATGTGTGGAACTATGTTCTGATAAAAATTACCCTAAAAATCTGTATGAATACCGATGCTTATAATAAACATAGATTCAAATAGGGTGGTCCAGAGAAGAAACTGGCATCGGGTACATCCAGAGAGGCTGCTTTGAGCCCAAGGAGTAGAGAAGTGAGCTGGGTCTGGGTCGAGACTCTGAGGAGCAGTGATCCGAAATGAAAGTTGGCATTGCAGCAGATTGGAGGAGGAAAGCTTGGCGATGGAGAACTAGAAGAGGCTCACGGATGTTAGGAGACCGGAGGAGGCTTCCGGATGATGGGAGGCCGGTGGAGGGAGGTTGGGTGGAGGAGCAGAAGGAGGGAGGGTCAGGCATTGGAGGTCGGAGGGGGAGTCCGGGCGATGGTGAACCGGGGAAGGGAGGTTTGGGCAATGGGCTTGGAGCTGAGCTCCTGGGAAGACAGTGAGCAGGAGAGATCTAGCATTGGGAGATGGAGGAGGGAGGTCTGGTTTGAGACAGAGGGGGGGTGATATGGCGATGGGAGATGGAGGAGGGAAGTCTTGGTAGCTCGGGGTCGTCTGGGAGAACACCGAGAGGGATGGGAGCTTCTTTGTTGTGGACTGGACCAAGGGGTTGAACGGTGCTTCGGGGAAGATGGAGTCGGCATGAAACGGAAAAAATCTAGTGGGATGGCTGGGATACCCGGGGCCTCGCGCCCCTCGACATCACCGACGACGATGAAGGTAGTGGCGGAGCCTCGCGCTCCTCGACGTTACAACAGTAACGAAGGCAATCGAAACAAATCCATCGGAGAAGAAGAACTCTTTTTGTATTATATTCTCTGTCTATTTTTTTTTTCTTTCTTATGAACCATAGCCTTTTTATAAGCTTTGGCTAGAGGGTTCCAGAATGGGCTACAACGTAACTAATCTCATGATTAGTTACAAACTCAACTAACCTTTAACTAATCCATGGATTAGTTGCTAATCCTAAGTAGTGGGGGGGAAGTTTGTTACACGGGATTCTTTGGGATTTTTTTTTTGCCAAAAATTGAAATAAAAAAAGGAAAATTCTGGAAGCTCCCGAAAATCTTCGGAACCTGGGGTTCGGGTCTTCCGTGGTTTGAGTCAGCTCGGCGGTCTCGGGTCATCTCGCTGGTGCAGGTCCATTCCCCTTGTTCTGTGATCTAGATAGGTTCTTGAAGCTTGGTCTTGGTCTTGGTGTCCTCACCATTTCTCCTGGGGTGGGAGGAACTCAACCCCATTGAGTAAGGGTTTGTTTGGCTTTGATATTCTTGCAAGAGACTCGAATCAATGCATTGTAGGTCCTCTCTAGTAATCCATGAGTCCTTTGATTTAGGATGACCTTGCCATTTTACCAAGTAGTGCTGATAGCCATTTCGTCGAGTATCGACATCTTGATCATCTAGGATTTGCTCGATCTTCTCTCTTCGCTCAGGCCATTTTTGTGGACACTCCAGGGAAGGACTTCATACAGATTTTTAAGGTAATTTTTATCAGAGCGTAGTTCCACACATCATTCCGTATCATCTTTGGTATCAGAGCATTTCATTCCCCATCATTTCTGGTATCAGAGCACAGTTAGGACATGCATTTTGTTTAGCCCACTCACTGTTTTTCTACAGCATTTTGTTAGTTAAAATCCTGTTCATATTAGTTCTTTGCATTGTTTAGTTCTACCGCATTTCTTTATTTCAGTTATTTTATCGCAAGCATACAAAAAAAAAAAGAAAAGAAAAAAATATCTGTGTTTCTTAGTTTGCATTAAAATCATGGAGTGTGCATTTCATATTTTGCATTAAGCTACTTAAGGGTGGCAATATCATAATATAAGGAAAGGACTTCATCACCTTTCCTTAGCCCAAAATAACCATCTTGCATTCCGGGCCCAAGCTTTTAATTAAAACCTAGTAGAAATGTACTTTTGATCTAAAGAGCTTGGGGACACCAACTAGTCAAGTCAAGACGAAGTGTCTATTCATGGTGTTTGCCCATTCTGTGTGTGCTACTGCTCTTGGTGTTTAGGATTGGTGATTCAGGGCTAGTGAGTTGGTCTGCCTACCTGGCCAATCCCAAATTGGTGTCTAAGGTTGGCGATCAGGGACCTCCACTCCCTTACACCTACCTGGCCAAGAATAGAGTTACTACAGACTAGTTTGCCACCTTGACTTAGGCAACTGGTTGAGATTCTAGGTCTAGTAAACTGTAGACGATTTTGCCTGCTTGAATCATATTAGCCCGAGTCATCCATGGACAACCTGCAAGAAGCCCTGTTAAAAACCATGTCATAACACTTTGCCCAAATGTCTGCTCAATTGTCTACCCAATTGACCAGGTTAAACCAATGTGAGGCACCGCTTGATTCCATGGAGAGAACCCCTAGGCCACCATTTGAGCATAAACCTGAGACTCCATCTTCTCCAATGACCAAACCAGAGGAAAGACCCATTTGGCGCACCAACCTTATGCCCCCACCTTTAATAGAAGCCTAGACCCTGAAGTATATATCGATTGGGAAGAACAAATGGATCAGTATTTTGAGCGCACTAACATATCGGAATTAGGACAGGTTAGGTTGGCCAAAACCAAGTTCACCCAACATGCTAGGTCGCATTGGCATGTTATTGAGCGTGAATGTTATCACAAAGGAGAGGAAATTAGTACTTGGAGAGAGATGAGAAGTAAGTTGAGAGATAAGTACCTAGGAAGATTCTATGAACAAAGACTTTTAGATCGATGGTACCGACTGAGACAGGATGATAGGCCAGTGTCTGAGTATACCAAGGAATTCCAGGAGTTTGTCAAGAGATGTAACACTACTGAATCTAAGTCTGAGACCATAGCTAGGTTTCGAGATGGTCTACGTAGGGATATCCAGCAGGAACTTCTCCATTGGAAGATTTATAGCCTAGAAGAAGCCTATGACACTGCTAGGGAATTTGAGTCATATCAAAGAAAATTCATGAACTACCAAGTTAAGCCCAGCAGGGTTAGTACCTTTGAACTCAAATCCAACCCTAGTCAACTTCTCTTAGACCAACCAACTTCTACTGTCCCATTAGTTCATATGAATGATAGGAATAGGGCTGGAAATGGGCCAGCCCAAAGCCTATTGGGCCGGCCCAAAGACTATATTTTAAAAAATTTTGGATCGAATCCGGGCATTCCTTTGATCCAAAATTAAATGGACTCTATTTTACAGCCCTAAGACTAGTCCAATATGTTTAAAATTTGGTCCGATACCTGAACCGATTTCAGACTGGCCCAAAGTTTATTGAGCTGGCCCAGTCCAGTTCTAGACAATGGGCTTTTGGGCTGGCCCATTTCTAGCCCTAGATAGGAACAAGAATCCTGAAGTACAAATTGAGTGCACTAATATTCAAGACTTAGGGTATCCCTAGATTGAAGAGAGAGGGAAGGAAGAGGACAAGTCTAAGCCCATTGAGAAAATGTGTGAGGCTGACATGAGTTTATTAGATGAGTATGAAGGAGAAGATTTCAACTCTAGTACCTTACCTGAGGAAGTCCAAAAGATTGTTGAGCCTAGTTCGGAAACACTAGAGCGACAAGAAATTAGTGAGGACTTGGTTTCCATAAATCAATGCCCTCAGGAAGAACCCACTCTTTTAGCCTCAACCCAAGACCTAATTCAGCCCCCTTGTAAAGAGCTCATTCTTCTTGATGACCTTTTTATGGAACCAACTAAGCCTTCCTTGCATGAAAAATCTACACTTACTTTGATCAAATTCTCCATTCATCAATTTGACCTTATGACACCCATAGCTCAATATTTTAATCTTAAAGTCTCTGCAAGTCACCAAGATCTGTTCCCTAATTCCAATAAATTGTCACAAAATTTTGATTTCCTGCCACACCCTAAGGCTTCCAATGCTTCCCAAACTTGCAAACTACACTATGTTGAGATTTTTCTGTTGCACCAATTCTTTGAGTATGTTAGGTTTGCAACCTACTTTTGAAAGACCTTATGGCATTTATTAGGTATCCATTGTAAATTTTCAAGTGCACACTGGACCATGATCAAACTTAGAGGATTTATAGTCTGTTAGGTTTAGGCCCTAGAGAGTCTAATAATTTTTTTTTTTTTAATAGGATTGCATCGTTGAGTCTGCATTGTGTATCATATTAAAATTTGCATTAAGTACAAATTTTAAAATAATTTGACTGATTCCCGAAAAAGAACCCTTTCGAGATTGTTCATGGATACCAATCCAATAAATTACTTGATTTGATTCTTCTGCTATTGCATGTTAGAATGTCTAAATCAACTGAATCTTTTGCACAATATGCTAGAAATTTGCATAAAGAAATATAACAAAGTTTATTGCTATTCTTCTCCATTTTGTTTTCATCCTGGAGTCCTGATCCAACGCCTTCGTTGCATTCGCAACGTCAAGGAGCTTGAGGCTCCACCATGCCTTCATCGCAGCCACGACATCGAGGGGTGGGAGGCCCCATCTATCCCATGGCGTCTTCGTCTCTGTCGTCACGCCGTTGTCGCTGTTTCATCGTTCTTGCCATTCTCCATCGACCACTCCAAATCTCCTCTGTCTTCTCCAAAGCGCCTCCCACCCACTGCTTTGTTTTCAAAAAAAAAAAATGAAGACTCCCCTGCTCCAAGCTCCACCGTCTTTCCCAAAGATCCATCGTCTTCCCCAAAGCCCACTGTTACCCCCACCACCGAGAAGAAGCTACTGCACCCGTCGCCTGAGATGCCAAAGCTTCCCTTTCTGGCCTTCCCATCGCCAAGCCCCCTCTCCTCCGGTCCACCCATCACTGGACTTTCCCCCACCGGTCCACCCATCGCCAGATTCCCCCCTCCTTCCGCTCCTTCGCCCAAACCTCCCACCCCCAGTCACCTACCATCCGTAGGCCTCCTCCGGTTCCCACCACCGGCCTACTCCTTCCTCCGACCTTCCCGATGCCAGGCCCGCCCTCCTACAGTCCTCCCATTGCTGGCCTACCCTCCTCCGGTCTCCCATCACTGGACATCCCTCCACCGGTCCATTCAGTGCCAAACCTTCTTCCTACGGTCCGGAACCACCCTCCTCCATCTCCCGTCACCGACCGCCCTCCCGAAGCTGTCATCAGCCCCGGGATCCCCCCCTCCACAGAGTTCGTGCTCGAACCGAGCGTGCCTCCCCTGCCTCTGAGCTTTCCGCATCTGCTCGGCCGTTCTTCCATCGGAGCCTGACGTTTCCCCCCCTCCGACCCGCCCGACGCCGGATCACCCTTCTTCGGTCCACCCCGATGCCGTCTTCACCTCCAAGCCGCTGCCCCGCGAAGCTTCCATTTGGTGCAAAGCTCCTATTCCAAGAAGCATGAAAGAAGAATCATTCGAGCTACTGTTGAAAGAAGATAGGAATAGCTATTCCAGCTATTCCTTCTATTCCATACTTATCCCAGATCTATTCTAGAGTGGAATAAGCCCTATTTATTTTAATTTGGGTTATGTTTTTGGCTTTGATTGTCTCACTTAGACTAATCCAGGGTTAATTATGTTAGGTCCTTTTCCGGTACCGAGCCTCTGAAGGAATCCTAGCCATCAACCAAGTCCCCTAATACCCTATGTTGGAAGGCTGATCATTGATCATCCAGGCCGCATCTTCCAAGGTTACGTTATCTCATCACAAGAAAATAATTATTACTATCGTAGGGTTTATTTTTCATTTCTTGCTTTAGATCTGAAACTTTGAAATGTATGCATGTCCTTGATCAGGGGTTTCTCAATCTCTGAGTCCTGGTTTTTTGTTATTTTATTGAGTCGAGCATGAGGGAATGCGTGATTTAAAACTTGCCCTATTGAATCTGTGTTTATTATAAGCATCGATATTCATACAGAATTTTAGAATAATTTTTATCAGAGCGTAGTTCCACATCATTCATTCTCCATCATAGCTCCCAGCTAAGGTAGGGCTCATTGGATAGGCCCCCCGTTTGAGGTTAGCTCCCAATCGAGGTCGAGTCCAACCCTCCAAAGTGGACCCTCCTACCAACAGGAGCGTGGGTTCTCACCAAAGGCATAAAGAGGGAGAGAGGCCGGAATTCAAAATGAAGACGAGTGAATACTTGATCACGTAGAGCCTCCGAGAGGTGGCGCATGCCCTACCATGGGTGTAGTCCCCCTGTGGTGCATCTCGTGCATGATCTTCACGATCCAGACAACACCAGGCTCCCAGCCTTGCATTATGCCAACATGTTGACGATCGCATGACTGGGAGACTGCAACTTCCATGGCAGGATGCTTAAACCTTCCTAAGAAGGACATCCCACTCGAGCCCCAGGTCCTATAGAACTCCGATGGTTCCCCCTAAAATTGCAATATCCCGTCGCGACTCGAGGCTGAGCAAAAAATTGGCCCGACAGGGAGGTGACAGCAAGTAACAGAAAGCCCTCTCCAAAAAGGAGGACCTAAAAACTGACAAAGCCATTCATCTATATAAGACTTGCAAGGGAAGGAAAGTAAAGGTAAGGCGGCCATCCAGAGTCGAGCTTTGTCCCTCATCTCATCTACTAGGTCCAGGTTGAGGAGGAGGTGGGCCGGATTCTCAGCTTCGTTGTGCTGCTCTATTTGCAGCATGGGTAAGACAAGTTCTACAGGAATCACAGCTTTTGCACCAAAGATGAGGTTGAAGGGCATCTCGCTAGTAGCAGCACGGGGTGTGGTGTGGTAAGCCCATAGCACACTGGGCAGTTCGTCTACCCATCGACTCTTGACCTTGTCCAATCTCGTATGGAGCCCTTGTAAAATGGTCCGGTTAGTCACCTCGGCCTCCCTGTTGGTTTAGGGATGAGCTATCGAAGTGAAACGGTGGTGGATGCTGAGGTGAATGCAGAACTCTTCGAAAGTCCGGTTGTCGAACTGCCTCCCATTGTTAGTAATGATCATGTGCAGGAGGTCGAATCTATAGATTATAGATTTCCAGAAGGACTGGACTTTCGCCTCCATGATCTGGGCCAAAGGTTCGGCCTCGACCCACTTGGTGAAGTAGTTGATAGCCACGATCAAAAACTTTCATTGATCAGACATAGCTAGAAAGGGACTTAGGATGTCCATTCCCTACTGGACGAATAGCCACGGAGCTGATAACTGGGAAATAAAGGCCATCAGTTGATGCTGGATGTAGGCATGATGTTGGCATCGATCACATTTCTGCATAAAGTCAGCGATGTCTTCTCGCATAGTCTCCAAGAAGTACCCTTGCTGGATTGCCTTGTAGGCTAGGGTCCTGCCCCCCATGTGATTGCCACAGATGCCCTCGTGTATTTCTTGAAGCACGTAGGTAGCCTTTGAGGGCTTCAAGCATTTCAGCAGGGGGTAGGAGTAGGATCTTCGATATAGCTGCCCATCCATCATCACATAGCACACGACCTTCTTCTTGAGGAGGTCGACCTCTTTTCGATCTTCTAGTAGGTCACCAGTGTGATGTACTTGATGTAGGGATCCATCCAGCTGGCTTCAGAGATGACTTGCTGAACTTTGACTGCAGTTTCATAGCTGGGAACCTCAAGATACTCGACGAAGGAATGCCCCAGCAAGGACTCGGGCAGAGTGGCCAGTTTGGAGAGGACATCAGCCCAGGAATTTTTTGCCCGAGGGATATGGGAGACATCGAAGTACTAGAGGTTTTTCATGTGTGTCCACACCTTGTCTAGGTACTTCGCCATCATAGGATCCCGGGCCTCGTACTTGCCAGAGACTTGGCCCACCACCAGCTAAGAGTCAGTGAAGACCTTTAGCCTTTTGACACCCAACTCACGGGAAACTTTGAGCTTGACGAGGAGTGCTTCATACTTTGCCTGGTTATTGGTGGCCTTGAAGAGGAACCATAACACATATTCTACGATGACTCTGTCGAGGTTGGCGAGGATGAGGCTGGCTCCGCTTCCTCTTGCATTGGATGTACCATCAACGTGGAGTATCCATGTCATCTCTTCCAAGGCTGGGTCTGACCCAGGCTTGGCTGCCGGTCTTCCTTCCTTGGGTCTTCATCCATCCAGGTGCATTCCACCAGGAAATCAGTTAGGGCTTGGGCCTTTTGTGCCGGTCGCGGGTGGTACGTAATATCAAACTTGTTGAGTTTTAACGCCCACTTGGCCAGGTGCCCAGAAGGGTCAGGGTGACTCAGGATCGCCCTCAGGGGTTGGTTGGTGAGGACGGCGATAAGATGTGCTTGAAAGTAGGGCCTAAGGTGCTGCGTAGATGTTATTAGAGCAAAAATAATTTTTTCTGATCGAGTGTACCTGGTTTTTGCATAACGGAGCAGCTTGCTGGTGTAGTAGACCGGCCGCTGGGCACCGTCTCCATCGATGTGAACCAGTATTGAGCTGACTGCTTCGAGTGAGACTGCTAGGTACAGGAGGAGTTCTTCTCCTGGCTCTGGCCAGAATAGCAGTAGCAGGAAGGCGAGGAGCTTCTTCGGTCCCTCGAATGCCTCTTGGCACTCTTCTGTCCAGGTGAAGTCATTCATCTTTTGGAGCACTTTAAAGAATGTGTTGGCTCCACCTAGTGATTTTGATGAATAACAAAACATTGAGTGTATAATGTATACTAATGTGTATTTCAAGTTATGAGTTTTCAAGAAGAAAGTACCTCAAAATCTCAAAAATTTATGTATCATGGCACGCTATGACACGGAGCATTTCTTGCAATTCTGGACATCCTCTTCACGGAAAAAGGACTTTTACATATTTAATTATTATTTATTTATATTCCATTTAAATTTAAATATCAATATTTATGTTTTTGGCTCAAATTACACTTGAATATGAATTTTTTCAGTCTCAAGTGTCGACACCTGGCAATCCAAGTGTCGACACTTCAGCATTTGGCAGGCAGAAAAATTCTTGGCATGCCAAGTGTCGACACCTAGATTTCAAGTGTCGACACCTGCATTTCAAGTGTCGACACTTAGGTTTCCAAGTATCGACTCAAGGTCTGAGATTTTTGAAAATCCAGAACTTTGCCATTTGAGGATTTTTGTGTCAAGTGTCGATACCTGTGCATCAAGTATCGATACTTGAAAGCTCAAATATCGATACCTAGAAATCAAGTGTCGACACCTGACAGCCAAGTGTCAACACTTGATGAGCCAAGTATCGACACTTGAAGCCTGACAGCCCTAACGGATCTATTTTTCTGACTTGCAAAACTTTCTTTTCAAGCTCCAAACGGCTAGATTCGAGGCTCTAACGGTCACAAACCATTTTTTGGAAGTTTCTTGTTGTATTTAACCTCCACCAACTTCATTCTAAAGGCATTGAAGTATATTGAAGTCCATTCAAAGCCAAAAAGCTAATATTCTCTCAAGAACTTCATATCAAAAGCCTTTTATAGTTTGATTCCCTGAAAAAGCCTTCAAGTTCATCCTAGCATCATTCCAAAAGAGGTATTTTGAAGAATATTCCAAGGAGGAGACAAGACAAAGCATTAACTTGAGCTTCAAAGCTTCCATCCTACTCTTGAAGAGAGTTTATCTTACTTTTAAAAGTTGTATATATGTTTTTATCTTGTGATTTGACCTTGCTTTCAAGGGTATCTTGAAAGAAGGTTGTTGTAGTTTGTTGGTGAGCCAAAGGGATAAAACCAACTAGGGTTAACTTGTGAGCCCGAAGATAAAACAAGTGTAAAAGGTTGTTGGTGAGCCTAGGTGACAAAACCAACATAGGTTTTGACTTGTGAGCCTTTTGAAAAACAAGTCAGCTGTAATCTTGATTGGATTATAGTGGAATTCCCAAGGGTGGCTTGGGGAGTGGATGTAGATGCTAGGTTTGCATCAAACCACTATAAATACTGTGTTTGTGTGTGATTGCTTTCTTTCCCTCTTGCTCCTTGCTTATTATATTTGATTTACTGCTTTCAGTTGCATTGAATCTTGAGCATTGAATTTATTACTCACAAACACCACTAGACCTTCACATTACTGTTTTAAATTTTAAAAGACCCAATTCACCCCCCCTCTTGGGCTCCATTTATGGGCAACAAGTGGTATCAGAGCACCGGTACTCTCTTGTAGGTCTAAGGATCTTGAGTGAAAGATCATGGCAGCCCCAATAGGAATGGATGTAGTTGAAGGTCAAGCATCAAATCGTCTCCCACTTTTCAATGGCATAAATTACACGTATTGGAAAACATGCATGTGCATCTTTATTCAAGCTATTGATTATAATTTGTGAAGGACAATTGTAAAAGGTCCTCATCAACCTACTATGTTGGTTAATGGCATTCTCACTCCAAAGATGGAAGATGATTGGGATGATAATAACATTAAGCAAATAGAGCTCAATGCTAAGGCTATGAACTTGTTATTTTGCTCTCTTGACCCAAGTGAATTTAATAGAATATCTAATTGTCTCTTTGCCAAGGAGATTTGGGATACACTTGAGGTTACCCATAAAGGTACACACCAAGTGAATATGACCAAGGTTAACATGCTTATTCATACGTATGAAATGTTTAAAATGGAATCTACTAAGTCTATCAGTGAGATGTATACTAGGTTCACAAATATTGTGAATGGCATGAAAAGCCTAGAAAAAATTGTTTCTAACGGTGAACTTGTGAACAAACTCCTCAGGTCTCTACCGGCTTCTTGGGATGCAAAGGTAATAGCTATTGAAGAAGCCAAGGATGTCAACACTCTTCCACTTGAACAACTGTTGGGTTCACTAATGACCTATGAGTTCTCCCTCAAGTAAAAGAATGTGGAAGTAGACAAAAAGAAAAAAGTGATCGCTTTCAAATCTACTGCAAGAGAAGAATCAAGCGATGACTCCGAAGAAGATGATGAAGAAGATGAGACGGCTCTAATGGTGAGAAAATTCAGAAGGTTTATGAGGAAGAAAATGGTCAACTTCAAGAAGAAAACTCTAAAAGGTGAGCCAAGTAAAGAGAAAAACAAGGAGAAGGAGAAGGAGCAGCCCACTTGATTTGAATGTAAGAAACCTGGTCATTTCAAGGTAGACTGCCCATTTCTCAAGAAAAGCAGAAGAAAGTTAAGAAAGAAATCCATGATGGCAACCTGGAGTGATAGTGAAGACTCCAGTTCCGAGGAAGAACAGCAAGAGGTGGCAAACTTCTATCTGATGGCAGATCATGATGAGGTATGCCTTGCAACCAACAAGAAAAGAATGTGGTACCTTGATAGCGGTTGCTTAAGGCATATGACAGGAGATGTGGAGCAGTTCTCAATGCTCGAATATCAAAATGGTGGCAATGTGACTTTTGGTGATAATGGAAAGGGCAAAATTATTGGTATTGGTAAAGTCCATATCACCCCCTCTTCTTACATTGATAATGTTTTATATATTGATGGTTTGAAACATAATTTGCTTAGTATTAGTCAGTTTTGCGACAAGGATTTTAAAGTTGTTTTTGAATCTTCTATGTGCATTATTTCTAGTTTAGATGACAATGGCATCAAGTTCATTAGTCATAGGCATGGCAATATCTATATGGTTGATCTTGATGATCTTCCAATTCAAAATGGTCAATGCCTAGTGGTAATGGAAGCCAAGATCAATGAAACTTGTTGGCTTTGGCATCGTAGACTAGGACATGCTAGTATGCATTTGATTTCAAAACTTAGCAAAAAAAATTTGATAAAGGATTTGCCTAAACTCAGTTTTGAAAAGATAAGATTTGTAGTGCATGTCAACTTGGAAAACAAACCAAATCCTCTTTCAAACCAAAAGGAGTAATCTCTACATCTAGACCCTTAGAGTTGCTTCACATGGACCTCTTTGGGCCAACTAGAACATCTAGTTTGGGAGGTAAGAAGTACGGTCTAGTTATTGTAGATGATTTCTCATAATTTACATGGGTCTTGTTTTTAGCACATAAAGATGAAATGTTTTCTGAATTCATTAGATTTCATAAATGAGTTTCCAATAAAAAAGAGTTTTCAATCGTATCTTTGAGAAGTGACCATGGAACCGAATTTGAAAATACTGATTTTGATAAATTTTGTATTTAAAATAGCATTCATCATAATTTTTCTGCACTTAGGACACCTCAACAAAATGGGGTAGTAGAAAGAAAAAATAGAACTCTTGAAGAAATGGCACGCACCATACTTTGTGAAAATGATTTACCTAGATATTTTTGGATGGAAGCCATAAATACTGCATGCTATATTTTAAATCGAGTTTTTATCCGACCGATTTTAAAGAAAACACCTTATGAGCTTTGGAAGGGTAGAAAACCCTCAATCCGTTATTTTCGTATTTTTGGATGCCGTTGTTTTATTTTAAACAATGGTAAGGATAATTTGAGTAAATTTGATGTCAAATCAGATGAGGGAGTCTTTCTAGGCTACTCCACATCTAGTAAGGCATACAAGGTCTTCAACAGAAGAACACTTGTTGTTGAAGAATCCATACATGTGGTATTTGATGAATCTGACCAGAAATCTTCGAGAAAAGAAGATGTACTTTCTGATGAAACAGGTACCAAGAAAATTAAAAGTATAAACAACAATGAAGAGCCTACCAAGGAATGAGAAGATGATCAGAACACTGAAGGAGATCAAGCACAAGGTGATGAAAACACTTCTACAGTCGATCCACTGCCAAAAGAATGGAGGTATGCTCATGGACACCCAAAAGAACTAATTATTGGTGATCCATCTAAAGGTGTAAGTACTCAATCATCCTTTAGAAATATCTGTGATTACTTAGCTTTTGTTTCTCAAATTGAACCTAAAACTATTGAGGAAGCTGAATGTGATAGTAATTGGATAAATGCTATACAAGATGAACTTAACCAATTCTAAAAAAATAATGTTTGGACATTAGTAGATAGGCCTACAAATACTTCAATTATTGGCACAAAATAGGTTTTTCGAAATAAACTTGATGAAAATGGTGTTGTTACAAGAAATAAGGCTAGACTAGTTGCCAAAGGATACAATCAGGAGGAAGGGATAGATTTTGATGAAACCTTTGCTCCTGTGGTTAGACTTGAGGCAATTAGGCTATTGTTGGCTTTTGCTTGCTTTATGAATTTTAAATTATTTTAAATGGATGTTAAAAGTGCCTTTTTAAATGGTCTTATTGAAGAAGAGGTTTATGTTGAACAACCTCCTGGTTTTGAAAATTCTGAATTTCCAAATCATGTTTACAAACTTCATAAAGCTTTGTATGGTTTGAAACAAGCTCCTAGAGCTTGGTATGCTCGTTTAAGTTCTTTCTTGCTTAAAAATGATTTTGCTAGAGGTAATGTAGACAAAACTTTGTTTTTAAAGAAAAAGAATGATGATCTCTTAGTAGTACAAATATATGTAGATGATATAATATTTGGTGCTACTAACGAATCTCTTTGTCAAGAATTTGCAAAGTTAATGCAGGGTGAGATCGAGATGAGCATGATGGGAGAACTAAATTTCTTCCTCGGACTCCAGATAAAGCAAACTAAAGAGGGGATCTTCATCAACCAAGCAAAGTACACAAAAGAGATACTCAAGAAGTTTGGGATGGAGAACACCAAGCCTTTAGGTACCCCTATGAGCTCTACTTGTAGACTTGACAAGGATGAATCAGGTAAATCTATTGACTAAAAATTATATTGTGGCATGATCAGTTCATTACTATATCTTACTGCCAGTAGGCCAGATATCATGTTTAGTGTTTGCATGTATGCTAGATATCAGTCTAACTCTAAAGAGTCTCATCTTTTGGCTATTAAACGCATACTTAGATATTTATCTGGCATAATTGAAATTGGTTTGTGATACTCTAGAGATTCTTCATTTGAATTGATTGCTTATTCTGATGCTGATTTTGCTGGGTGTAAACTTGATCGTAAAAGTACTAGTAGAACCTGTCAGTTTCTTGGAATAAATTTGATCTCTTGGAGTAGCAAGAAACAGAATTTAGTTGCTTTATCTACGGTGGAAGCTGAATATATAGCAGCTGGAAGCTGTTGCGCTCAAATCCTTTGGATCAAACAACAACTCGAAGATTTTGGCATTAAACTAATTAAGACACCCACAAGATGTGACAATACTAGTACAATCAATCTAACTAAGAATTCTGTGCAACATTCAAGAAGTAAACACATTGAAATAAGACATCATTTCATAAGAGATCATGTACAAAACTCTAATGTTATTCTTGAATTTGTGTGTACTGATGATCAGTTAGCTGATGTGTTTACCAAACCATTAAGTGAAGAAAGGTTCTGTCTGATTAGAAGAGAGTTAGGTATCATTGACCCATTCTCCTAGAACTCTCATAATTTTTCATCTTACCCAAGGCATTTCACTCAAAAACCACTTGCTTTGAGCCCCAAAAGTTTTTTAATATTTTCTTAGATTTTTTGAAATTTTTTTCGATTTTTTTTGGATTTTCTTGGCCAAGTGTCGACACTTGGATTTTGTCAAGTGTTGACACCTGACAAATACAAAGTGTCGACACTTACGAAACAAAATCTGTTTTAAAAAAGACCGACCAAGGGTTTTTGTTTTTACTTTTCCCCCATCGATTTCAAGCTACAGTGGTCCCCTACTATCCAAACCCCTCCTTTTCCTGTTTAACCCTTCACGAATCAGGTATTCCCTCTTCCACTTTCTTTTTATTTCCACTTTATTTCTCGCATTTTTCATTTTCTTTTTGTTACCGTCAAACCGTCTGACCTAGTTTTGGATTTTTTCATCTATATTTGGGATTTTAACTGGATTCTCCCAAGTTTTAATAGTTTTCTAAAACTCTGTTTGAAGGAATGTCGGTTTAGTGGGATTTCTCTTGATTTTCCTATGGTTTTTTGGCCGTTTCTCACGATCATTCCGTCCGATTTTGGGAGAAACCACTATTTGATTGGTTTTTGGCCAAAAATTTGGGTATTCACCAAATATCTAGTGTTTTAAATTAATTTCTATTAATTTATCATAGTTTTTCATGATGTTTTGACAACATTTTTATCACTTTGATAAAACCCTAAATATTTTAAGCCCAAATCCCATGTATTTTGGTATTTTGACAGAACAAATTGTATTTTTACAAAAGTTCAAGTATACTTTAACAACCAAAAACATTTTCTAACTTTTGTTTGTAGATTTCTTAAATTCCTTTTGGTATTTTATAAACCAAAACTATTTCAAAACTGTCTTGAAATGATTTTCTCCTTGACACAACCTATAGCAAGTCCCATTACTCCTGGTTTGATTAGATCTATCCTCTTTTCCTTCCTATCCAGCTGGTTAGACATGGGTCCTAGGAAGAGACTTGCTGTGAGGAGATAGAGTCAGAGGACTGAGATGAGAACAAAGGCTAGGCATGACACTGGTAAGTTGAGTAGTTCAGTCGCACTGGGTTTCCCTGCGGAGAGGATGGCAGGGAAGGCTGTTGCTTCCGGTCGACGAGTGGACTTAGAGTTCTTCGACCACCAGCACTTTCAGATCCGACAGACTCTCACAGATACAGGTTTGGTGCCCTTCTACACTATGCAGGAGAGGTATTACCCTCATCTAGTATGAGAGTTCTATGGAGCTTTGGATTGCCGACGCAGGACTTGGAGGACATCTGTACGTGGTGTGGAGATTCTGCTGACAGAGGAGCTATTGAGCAGAGTCTGGGAGATACCGCATCGTGGGATCAGCATCTTTTCTATGGATGACCGAGAGGCCGCATACCGATGTATTTTGAAGAGAGAGGATGTTCGCGGTGTGACATAGTCACCATGAACCAGCTATCAGTGGAGATGCGGCTCCTACACCACATCATTGCCCGGATTCTTCTACCGAAGACAGGGCAGTTTGACTTTATCACTGAGAGAGAGCTTATGCTCATGGTCAGCCTTACTCAGAGGACGCAGGTAGACATTCCATCCATGATGTTGATTCAGATATGGGACGTAGCTAGCCAGCACCGTCATTGTCTACCCTATGGGATGGGACTGACCCGATTATTCCGTGCATGTGGAGTATCATTAGAGGGGGAGATCCCCAAGGAGATCCTTCACACAGACATTTATGATGAGAGGTCTCTCCATAGGATGGGTTATAGAGTGGTTGGCGGTAGATGGATCAGGAGAGAGTTTGGCCAAGAGCCAGATGAGGAGGATGAGATACGTGAGGTTGAGGCAGGGCCATCTAGGCCGGTCAGTTCTCTAGTTCATACAGCACATGCTTCAGAGACTGAGCCAGCGACACCTTCTTGCCACACCATCAGTAGCTCCTCCAGCTTCTTCTAGAGTATAGTTTGAGGACTACTCGTAAGAGCAGTTTGCACAGATGATAGACGAGATTGCCAGTCTGGGAGCTAGGACGACTCAGCTTCGGATCGAGATTGACAGCCTTAGAGCTGACACTGCTGCTGAGCATGCCGAGCTTCGCCATACTATGGAGGGTGGTTTTGCGTGTATTGAGAGCTTGATCAGATCCCTACTCCTTCCCGCTGCTCCTGCTGTTCCTCTAGGTGATGATGATGGCGACGACCACCGGGATGTCTATGATGATACTGTAGAGGGTGGCGATCGCAGTGACGACAGAGCTACAGATATTCTTGACGATGGCAGCGACAGTGATGATGGTGCCGATGGTTATGAGGTCATCAGTCGTGAGCAGCAGACTCCTGATATTCCTCCAATTGATGCTACTGACACTCCAGCTGCCACTGAGCCAGTCTTTGTTACCCCCACTAAGACTCTGCCTCCTTCTTCTAGGGCCTCTAGAGTAGCACCCCATTTTGGGCCATCCACTAGCACTAGGAGCAGAGGTATCCTGAAGACTCCTGGTAGTCTGACTCGTAGGACTAGAGTTATCGGTCCTATCTCTTTTAAGATTCCATCTAATGAGGATTAGCCTCACAGATGTCTCTTCTATTGTATGTTGTTTATGTTTCATGCTACTTTGTATGGTTCTTATTATTATATGACATAGATACATTTTTTATGTTTCAGTTTTGCTGATGACTCAGCAAATTTTGTACTGAAAACTCCTCTTATCAGATATATATATATATTCCAATTTGGATGTTTAAAAATTATGATTCACTTTGATTGCTTGATTAGTCACATTTATTCTCTTTAGCTTTGATACACTCTTTGGATCTTTTTGGCTCTGATACCTGTCATATTTGATACTCTACCATCTTTTTGTCTCTATGCTCATTGTGAGGGGGAGGTTATTCCCTTTTCTAATTATTGACAAAAAGAGGGAGTAATAGTATAGATTATTTGGCATAAATTGGTTGTGTAAATTTTCAAATTTGATCTGCTTTGATATCCTGAAATAACATATTATTTGTTCTGATTAGAAACATCTAATTAAGGGGGAGATTGATTCTTCCTAACTATGAAAATTATGGCTCATATGGACTTTCATTCATACTCATGAATTATAATAGTTAAAATTGAAACTTAACGCTTTTTTACTCAAGGTTTTGTCATCATCAAAAAGGGGGAGATTGTTGGCTCCACCTAGTAGTTTTGATGAATAACAAAATATTGAGTGCATAATGTATACTAATGTGTATTTCAAGTTATGAGTTTTCAGGAAGAAAGCATCTCAAAATCTCAAAAATTTATGTATCATGGCACGCTATGGCATGGAGCATTTCTTCCAATTTTGGACATCCTCTTCATGGAAAAAGGGCTTTTACATGTTCAATTATTATTTATTTATGTTCCATTTAAATCTCAATATCAATATTTATGTTTTTAGCTCAAATTATACTTGAATATGAATTTTTTCAGTCTCAAGTGTCGACACCTGGCAAGCCAAGTGTCGACACTTCAGCATTTGGCACGCAGAAAAATCCTTGGCACGCCAAGTGTCGACACCTAGATTTCAAGTGTCGACACCTGCATTTCAAGTATCGACACTTAGGTTTCCAAGTGTCGACTCAAGGCCTGAGATTTTTGAAAATCCAGAACTTTGCCATTTGAGGATTTTTGTATCAAGTGTCGACACCTGTGCATCAAGTGTCGACACTTGAAAGTTCAAGTGTTGACACCTAGAAACCAAGTGTCAACACCTGATGAGCCAAGTGTCGACACTTGAAGCCTGACAGCCCTAATGGATCTATTTTTCTGACATGCAGAACTTGCTTTTCAAGCTCCAAACGGCTAAATTCGAGGCTTCAACGATCACAAACCATTTTTTGGAAGTTTCTTGTTGTATTTAACCTCCACCAACTTCATTATAAAGGCATTGAAGTATATTGAATGCCATTCAAAGCCAAAAAGCCAATATTCTCTCAAGAACTTCACATCAAAAGCCTTTTATAGTTTGATTCCCTGAAAAAACCTTCAAGTTCATCCTAGCATCACTCCAAAAGAGGTGTTTTGAAGAATATTCCAAGGAGGAGACAAGACAAAGCATCAACTTGAGCTTCAAAGCTTCCATCCTACTCTTGAAGAGAGTTTGTCTTAGTTTTAAAAGTTGTATATATGTTTTTATCTTGTAATTTGACCTTGCTTTCAAGGGTGTTTTGAAAGAAGGTTGTTGTGGTTTGTTGGTGAGCCAAAGGGATAACACCAACTAGGGTTAACTTGTGAGCCGAAGACAAAACAAGTGTAAAAGTTTGTTGGTGAGCTTAGGTGACAAAACCAACATAGGTTTTGACTTGTTAGCCTTTTGAAAAATAAGTCAGCTGTAATCTTGATTGAATTATAGTAAAATTCCCAAGGGTGGCTTGGGGAGTGGATGTAGGTTCTAGGTTTGCACCGAACCACTATAAATACTGTGTTTGTGTGTGATTGCTTTCTTTCCCTCTTGCTCCCTGCTTATTACATTTGATTTACTGCTTTCAGCTGTATTGAATCTCGAGCATTGAATTTATTACTCACAAACACTACTGGACCTTCATATTACTATTTTAAATTTTAAAAGATCCAATTCACCCCCCCCTCTTGGACTCCATTTCTAGGCAACAGAATGGCTGGCAATGCTCAGCGAAGCATGAGATGAAGTGGCTCAAAGCCACAATGTGCCTAGTTAGACACTGGACTTCTTTCTTAGAGGCGGGATGCCTCATATTCGTGATTGCCTGGATCTTCTCGGGGTTGGCCTCTATCCCCCTCGGTGTCACCTGAATCCTAAAAACTTTCCTGCCGTGATACCAAAGGCGCACTTAGCGTGATTCAGCTTCATTTGATAATGGCGGAGGTTGTCAAGAGCCTCTACCAGATCGGCGATATGGTCCTCCTCTGGGCCAGTCATGACAAGGATGTCATCCACATACACTTGCATGTTGCGATCGATATGGTCTTTAAAGACCGTGCTGACCAGGCACTGGTAGGTGGCCCAGCATTCTTGAGACTGAAGTGCATCATCTTGTAGCAATATGTGCCTCGATCGATCATAAATGCTTTGCGCTCTTCATCTTCTGGATGCATACGGATCTGGTTATATCCAAAGAAGGCATCCATGAAGCTGAGATATTTGTGGCCCGAGGTTGCGTCCACCAGCTGATCAATCTTGGGGAGGAGGAAGCTATCCTTTGGGCATGCCTTGTTGAGGTCGATGTAGTCCACACAGATCCTCCACATTCCAGAGGCTTTCCTGACCATCATCATGTTAGCAGGCCAGTCAGGATATCGTTCCTCTCAGATGAAACCTATCGTGAGGAGTTTTTCGACCTCCTCGTTGATAGCTTTCTGTCATTTCGGGATGAAGCTCCTTTTCTTCTATCGAACCGGACAATGATTTGGGTCGACGTTCAACCTGTGAGTAATCACCTCCGGTGGGATGCCGGGCATGTCGATGGCAGTCCAGTCAAAAATGTCATCATTGGCCCGTAGGAAGCCGAGTAGATGGGATCTCTCTTCTTCGGGCAATAGAGCTCCAACTTGTATCATCTTCGAGGGATCCTCCCCCAAGGAAAAAAAAATAGGGGCTCAACTGGTCCATCCTTTGGCTCTGGCACCACCGGGTTAGGCTAGTCTATGGCGGGGCTCGGATCTGCTCCTCGCGGGCCCGAGATAGTCTACCAACAATGATGGAGTGGTTGCCGGAAACCTCTCATCTCCTCGATCTCACATGGAGTCAGGAACTGCTTGAGGAGGTGTTTTGTAAAGATGGTGGCATCGAGTAGATTAAGTCCAAGATGCCCCAGGATGGCGTTGTAAGGTGAAGGGAGCCTCACAACAGTAAAAGTTGTCAACATAGTGCTCTACCGGGAAGGTGTCCCGCAGTTATTGGGAGTGTAATCTCTCCCTCAACTCCAACTGAGTCTCCGGTGAAGCCCACCAAAGGCATGAACACCGGCCTTATTTGGTCAGTGGACAAATTCATTTTTACGAAAGCATCGTAAAAAGGGATGTCCGTCGAGCTTTCACTATCTATCATAATTTTTTTTATAGGGTGTTTTGCTATCATCATCTCCACAATGACGGCATCATTATTCGGGTTCTCCACCCCAGCCGACCCTTTTCCCGTGCAAGGGAGTACATCATCGCTCTCCTCTCTCCCCCTAGCCCTTTTCGGGGCCTTCCCTACCCTCCAGGATATCATCCCTACCGGCTTCTTGGTGGGATGGTTGTCGATGGCGAGAGGTTGGGGCTCTTCATTCCAAACCACCAGGGCTGCCCCTCCATCCATATACTTGTCGAGGTTGCTGTGCTTGATCAACTATTCTATCTCCCTCTTTAGCTGGCAGCATTCCTTGGTTCATGGCCATGGTCTCAGTGGAAATGATAATAGCAGGACCTATCCCGCTTAGCGGACGGCTTTAGTGGAGGGGGTTGATGTAGGAAACATTCACCCTCGATCTCCATGAGAATTTTTGCTCTAGGGGCAATGAGAGGGGTGAACTCGACTCTGGCCCTTGGCCTCGGTTGCTGGACTGGCATCATTTTTTGGGGAGGGGGAGCGGATGACCACCCTATGGCCTACTTCTTCAGGGGCTCCCGTTTAACTCCCTCCTCGTAGATCAGCCTCCTCTACCCGGATGTACTTATGGACCCGAAGAAGGAGCTCCAAGTAAGTCTTCGGAGGCTTCTTGTCGAGGGAGTAGGTGAAATGGGAGGTCTGCAACCCCTTCTTCAGGGCCAGCATCACAACTGGCTTGTTAAGGTTGTAGATCTCCAGGGTGACGTCTTAAACTGAGATATGTAGTCCCGGAGAGGTTCTCGATCGTGCTGCCAGATCGAGAAGAGGTTGTCAGCTTCACGTGGCACCTTCCTGTATGAATCGAAGTATGCCATGAATTTCTTCTCTAGCTGGGAGAAGGAATCAATACTTTCGGGCTCAAGCCTGGAGAACCAGACCCGAGCGGCCTTCCATAAGGTGGCGGGGAAGGCAATACAGAAGAGGGCATCAGTAGCTTCTTGGACCCTCATAAGGGCCTTGTAGCTCTTCAGGTAGTCCAGGAGGTCGGTCATCCTATCGTAGGGGTTGACCTGTGGCATGCAGAACCAGTCGAGGATCGATTCCTCTTGGATCCTCCAAGAGAAGGGGGGACGGGTGTCATAACCCACGGGCTCACTAGGGGTGCCCTGAGCTTCTGCAAACCGGTGGACTAGATCTGCCAGCTTGCGTTATTGTTCTTCGAGGCGCTTCTCTGCTCGATGGTGGATGGCCTCATCATTGAACCCCTCAACAGAAGATGTCAGGGGTGACGGAGGGTTGGAGTGGAGGAACTCTCACCTGAGTTCCTGGCCACGCCAACATTGTCGGTGCGAGGGCACACTGTGGTTCGAGGCCAAGGAGCGGCTCCCCCAACTGGTCGGATCATGGTACGGCTCCTTTCCGTTCACCTGATGGTCCCCTCTCGGGGGGCTACTCGCGCGTAGCGGGCCCTCTCGGTAGGATCGTAAGCTGGTGCAGGGATCGGCAGCGTGAGCCGCAGGGGTCCCTGATTGTTGCTGAGTTTCTAGCGACTGGTGCTTCTGATAGAGCTGGTGCACCGCCACAGCCATGACTTGGAGCTGGTGGGAGAGTGCGGTGAGTTAAGGGACCGTTGAAGGCGGTGGCAATGGGGCAGAAGGCTCCCTCTCTGGGCACCGATCGCCGTGGTAAGAGGGATCTTCTACTCGGCTGGTGGAGGCCTCGCATGCTCGTGTGGTCACCATCAGATCATGGGCTTCTAGGGACGTCTTTGTCACAGTAGGGGACCTGGTATCTTTGCCTCCTCTGTCCTCCCTATCTGGTGCGCCAATCTATTGCCGCCAAGATCGTCGTGGCCTGTAGCTTTGACATGTCGGGTTCTAGCTGGATGCTCGTCCTCTTGCTTTGCGGTCTTCTTGCTCGTTCGAAGGTCTTGCAAGACAGAGGAGACCTGGGCCAGGAATTCTGGCGAGGAAACTCCGATGATCAAGTCAGTGAGACGATCGAGGGGAACATAATCTCTGTGGCAGAGAGCTTGGGAGACTCTCTACGTCGAGAAGGTGATAAGAATTCTATAGAAGAAGATAATCGAAAATAGAAAGCGTGTCTGCTCCCTTACCGAACTATTATGCTGAACGTTACTGATGGTTTTGTTCATTTAAGGTGACTAATAGTTGTGAATTTTTATGTATGAAATGGTTCACATATAAAAACTCTATTTTTGTGCACAAAAATTCTGATGATGTATTTTTACAATATTTTTTTGGTTTTTAACCTTTTGCTGCATTTGCCTTTACTGCTCTGCATTGATATGGTTAATTACCAATATATTCAGATATGTTGCTTGGTAAATTTGTTTTCAAGAGATCTAAAAGATGTATTTAGGACTTAATCGTCTCCGAAAACTAATACTCAGAACTTTCTTTACATGTTTAACATTTCCTTGGATGTTATTCTTTCAGTAGAAGTGAAATGTCTTGCCTCCACTCCACCTAAGTTTTCCAGGAAGCATGTTCTGTTCTTTTAACCAACCATGGGCTGTATGCGGGTACATTTAAGTTTCCTTATTGCAATTGAAGGAGCTTGGAAACTAATGCATCTTTGAATATTTCTTTACACTTCTATTACTGTTTTTTAAACCTTTAACTAAATTAGCATGAGATGGACCATGAGCAAATCTCAAATAAAATTATGTGCATGATGTCATTTAATTATATGTATGCCTATATCTGTATATTAATTTTTTGAGACAAATGATTTGCTTCCTTTTATTACTAATTTGGATAATTGAAATTGAGGATAATACTCCAGCAGTTTTGACAGATGTGCATGCTCACAAGCACTGCGTTGGTGAATATACTCTACATATGGTATCACACTTTTACCATCATATCATAAGTTCCTTTAGCCTCTACGGGTATCCATATGGAGCGGACTTAATCTGAAGCACCCAAAATCACCGAGATGCTAACTCTCTTGCAGATCTAGCTTCTTGATAGTTGAATCTTGATCTTTTATTTTGTTTCTTCTCAAGAACCGAAGTAGAAGGCAGCAATTTGATCACATGAACTCTTCACGATGGAAGGAGGATGAGACAAGAGGAAGAATATGGAAGAAACCCTCCCCTTGTTCTTTCTTTCTCTCTACTCTCTCTAGGATTGGTGTAAGGAAGGAGGTAGGGTGCCAATCAAAATTTTTCTTCCCACTTTTAGCATAAGAAAGAAAGGAGGAAGAGGTTTCGCATGAGAAAAATAGATTGTTTGTGTGAAGAAGAGAAACCCTCTTCTGAATGTTGCACCTCCTCAAGATCAGCCCCATCTCCTTTGAATTTGAATCAAAACTTGAAGTCCATAACCAAAAGGACTATGGAAAGTGGGGGAGGCGCCAACAACTTGATGCAAAGATTTCTTGTGAAAATTTTTCCACCACAAAACATCCTTCATGCTATCCCATGTATGCCATATCTTGATGCAAATCCACTTGGGCATGAGTCCTCCTTGGCCATAGGATAAGGAAGAAAGTCCAATTCAATTGTATCTCTAATTCCTAATCAAATTAAAAATCAATCTAAGTTTAATTCGAATTCGATTCAAGATTGATTTGAGTCAAACCCTAATCCTAATCCAATTATGATTCAAGTCTAATTTTAAATTGGACTAAAAAAACCAAATCAACTAGAATTAAACCAAGGCTAATTAAATTAAATTTGATTTAATTTAATTAAGACTTGAACAATCAAATTAAATTATAACTATTACAATTAGATCCTCCCAATAATTGCTCAAATTTGTAACTCTTAAACATTGATCCTAACCATCAATCATATTGATAATTAGATTTTGACCCAACTAATTGATCAAGTCTAAACCTCTATTGTGAATGACCCCTAGGTCCTATTCTGCCTGGTAGTAAGATACACTATGATCTCTATCATAGCAACACTAAAATCCCTTACGATGGTTTGGAATGATTTCAACTCACCTCAATCAAGAATCATCAATTTGAAAATAATTCAAATAAGTTCTTACAATCCATCAGTGCGATCTAACAGCATATAGTGGTAATTCCAACAGAATTGGAATATATAGAATCTCTAGATGTGATGGTGAGGACACAAGAGCCAGAAGAGGAAGCAAACCTTTTCCAATTCAATTTGGATCACCAATGAGTAAGTCCATGTGTTCTTCACAAAGAACACTCGAGTCCCAATTATTTTGAGTTTGTCAAATTGAGTTGTAATTTGATCAAATTGAGTGTAATTTGGTCAATTAGGGTTGTTGAGTTACCAATTGAGTCCATTGAGTCCATCAATTGGTTTAATAATCTTGTAAATAGCATTAATTTGCTTTGTTTAGTGAATTGTCCAATTTGAGTCCTGTAATTAGTGCTTGAATAAGTCAAGGGATATCATAAGTACCCAAGACCCAAGTCATCATCACCTTGGTGGATCAATTCTAGGTCAAAAAAAGGTTGTCCAAAATTTTTATCCAGACATCCGGACATCCAGACATTGGGACATTGGGACATTGAGATATCAAGACATTGGGACATCAAGACAAGAAGACAATTTGAATGTCATCCTTATCCAAGAGAGGTGCCCCATCCTATTTATTTTCATCACCCATTTGAGATTTCAAGGAGGCACTAATTGAGAGGAGTAAAGCAGAAGGACTCTACTTCTCATTTGGCACCCCCCCTCATTCTCTCTTGTCGCCCACTCCAGATGATGCCCACCCATGGTTTATTCAAATTTTAAATGGGAGGAAAAGTCCAAGATAAGTGGAGGTTCATCCAAAATTCAAAGGAGTTATCTTCTATCTACTTTCAAATTCAAAGGAGGAGATATCTTCATCCAAACTCAAATTCAAATGAAGGATTCAAACCTTTGAAGCTATTTCTTATCCCTTGTTGCCGATCAAGAAGGATTCAAAAAATCAGATTGAGAAGGATTTGTGCCAAATGAGAAGAAGATTAGCGCCCCATCTTCATTTGTCGCACATTTTTTCATGAAGTCACCCAAGCCAAGAAAAAAAAGGATTTAAATTAAAGGAAGAAGCCAAGAAGCCAAGGAGTATTTAAATTTAAATGTAATTTGAATTCAAAGGAGTCCTATGATATCTTCATGTGTGAAGAACCCTATAAATAGGACCCCATACCCCTTGTAATTAATTATTGATTCATGAAATGAAATGTTGCAATTTTTCTTCCACAAAGCTGGGTTAGGCTTTAGTGATTTTTTCTAAGGGCGGGGAGGTCCTTAAGAGCTTAAGGCGGGGAGGTCTTTCAGAGCTCAAGGTGGTGAGGTCCTTGAGTGGAGGTTCTACCAGATTTGATAAATTGCTACCGATCTTCTTCAAGCTCTACGCATCCAACCCTTCAATTTTTTTCCATTTTGAACTGATTTACTTCATTCTTAAAGTTTTGTTTGCTGCCTTCTCTGCAGATCCCAAGTGTTCAAGGACTTTAGAGGATGGATCCTTTGCTTCTAAACTGAGATCTGACGTTAGATCTGAAATCTGGAGTCCCGATCTTCTTCCTGCTACGAGATCTGAGCGACCAAGCAGCCGATCTATCCCAGGTTAAAGAAAATCTTTATTGGGATAAGCAACCAGTCCTTTCTCAATATATTTGATAGTTGAAGCATGGAATAGCCTAATCTTAAATGGTTTCCTAGCCGTCGGGTCCTTATTCATAATAGCTTGAAGATCAGATTGCAGGTAAGTAGTTACTTCCTTTCTTTAATCTCTTTAGTCTGTTATGCGATGATCATTGCTCTTTAAAACATCTTAGACTAAAATTAGGTCATCTTACATCGTATCACATCATTCCACATCATCTTATTGGTATCAGAGCTATGTTCCCCATCAAATTGGTATCAGAGCATTAGGTTAGATTAGGGTTTCATGCTTGTTGAATTCTCTTTAAGTACTTGGATCGGGTGCTTCTCCATGGCCGTCCGGTCATAGGAAAAAGTAGGGCTGCAAAACTCTCACATCCCATTCAAAGAAAATTTCCTATGGCGTGTAGGGGTGCCACTGTGAATTGACCCCAGAAGAAGAAAACGAAGAAAAATGCATCTTTAGGGTTAATTTTTTGCATCCCGTCCATTCCAGTATATGGTCTGTTATTTTCATTATTTCTATATGTAAGAAGATTAAAAAATTCTGATTTTTATTTTTTTGGATTCGTTAGATTTGGTTTTATTTTTTGGTATTTTCTTAAGATTTAATTCAGTTTGTAAAATTTTTGCAAGCCTGATTACTGCCTGAAAATATTTCTATTTCAGAATTTCAGCATATAGTTTAAATTCCATAAAAGTTCAATTTCTGTAATTTAAAATTTAAAATTTAAAAATTTAAAATTTAAAATTTAAAATTCAAATTTGAAATCTAAACTTAAAATTTGAAATTTAAAGTTTAAATTTTAAATTGCTAGTGTTGATTGTGCATTCATTTTATTTGAAAATACTTAAGGGCAAGCAATATAACATAAGGGAAGGATTGAGACCCTTTCCTTAGCCCAAAACAACTAACCCCATTTGCATAGTCCTAAGCCTTAATTAAAATCAAGTAGCACTTAAAGCTAGGTACAGCAACATGTCAGGTTTTATATACGTGTTAAACGATTGTAGTAGTCACTTCTGTGTGTACTTCTGAGAATTGGTGCCTAAGACTAGAGGTCCATAGACAAATGCCTAAAGCGACTGGTGGTTCTTTAATTAGGACCTCACGTAAGTGAGGAGAGCCTTCCACCACCCCACCTCTTACCTGGCCAATCGAGGAGTTACTACAGTCTTGGTTTTTACCTTGATTAAGCACTATATTGGCCCTTAGGTTTAGGAACCCCAGACTTAGGTTGTTTTGTAATGTTTGCATTGCATGACCACTAGAGCAGGCCAAACCCAACCCAGTCTGATCATGGAGTCCACTATAAAAATTTTACTGAGGACCTTCAATGAACAATGTGCCCTGATGGACAATAGGTGTGACCGACTAGATAAGCGACTCAACAACCTAGAAAGAACCCATAAGGCCCGGACTAACCCTGGTTCACCTAAATCGACTTTCCCTGAATCCAGAATTCATTGGCCATAACCCATTTGGATTAGTGCCCCTTATCAAAAATTAGGATCTAGCCTAGTCCACCCGAGTCGACCCATTCTACAATAGAGTCAACCCAATTTTCATCAGAGCCAACTAAACCCTAATTTGAGCTGACCCACTCCTGTGACCCCGTTTGTTCCTAAGATGACCCTAAAGAGGAAATATCTAATACAGACTCAAAGTTAATTGACCAGAAGGTTACTCAAGCTAAAACCGTAGTGGAAATATATGAAGCTGGAGAAAGCTTGATGGATGAATACGAAGGAGAAGACTTCGAGGAGGACAACTTTAGTACCTTTCCTGAGGAAACCCTTGGAAAAGAAAAGATTGTTGAGCCTAGTCCTGAAACATCAGAATAACAGAAATTTAGTGAGGACTTGGTTCCCGTAACTCAATGCCCTCAGGAAGAACCCAATCTTTTAGCCTCAACACAAGACCTCCTTCAAGTCCCTGAGGAACAACCCCAGGAGGTTGACATTATTTTAGAAGACTTTCAAGATGAACTTCTTGAAGACCTTCCAGATGACCTTCTACCACCTAGAAGCATCCCGCCTACCATAGATCTTACACCAATAGATCAATATTCAAATCTTAAGGACATCTTGAGTAACCAAGGTATGTTTCATGCTTTCCCTAAGTTACCCCAAGACTCTGATTCTTATTTCCTACCCTTCCCTTCTCATGCTTCTAGATCCATTAGATTTCATTTTGAAGAGATTACCAGGTTGCATGAGCCCTTAAAGCCCATCCATTTTGCTACCTACTTTTGGAAGACCTTATGGCATTTGCTAGGGATCCATGGTAACTTTTCATGTGCATACCAGACCAGGGTCAAACTTAGAGAATCAATCATTTGTTAAGTTTAGACCCTAAGAGTCCAATAAAGTTCCTCTCAATAGGATTACATAGTTGAGTTTGTTTTTTGTCAAGTGTCAGTCTGAGTCCCAGAGTCCATAGAGTCATTTGCACAGCATGTCAAAGCATTGCATAAAGAAATTAGTAACAAAATTAAAAAGAGCAATGAATCATATGAGTCCAAGGCTAACTTACATAAGAGATTTAAAGAGTTTAACAAAGAGAACTTCGTCATGATCAGGTTACGACCTAAATAGTTTCCAGTCGGAACCATGAAAAAAACTACACACCCGTAGTGCTGGACCGTATAGGATTATAAAGAAGATTGGACCTAATGCTTATATGCTAGAATTACCATCTAAGTTAGGTATTAGTCTGACCTTCAATATATCTGATCTAGTCGAGTTTATGGAACCAATGGTGATACCTAGTGAGCCATTTGAGCCTGATCCCACCTTTGAGAGTGACCCTATCCCAGAATGTCCACCAGCCAAATTACCAAAGAGGAGAGAAAAGATTGAGCAGATCATGGATGATAAGATCATAACTACTAAAAATAAGAACTACCAAAGATATCTGGTTCATTGGCAAGGAAGACCAGAGTCTGAGGATTCTTGGATCACCAGAGAGGATCTTCAAAAGTTGAACCCAGACTTGTTAGAACATTACCAGAGCCGAATTGATCCATACTCGATGGGGTCGAGTTTTTCCCATCCCGGGAGAATTGGTGAGGACATAAGAGGCAGGAAGAGAAAGCAAACCTTTTCCAATTCAATTTGGATCACCAATGAGTAAGTCAATGTGTTCTTCACAAAGAACACTCGAGTCCTAGTTGTTTTGAGTTTGTAAAATTGAGTTGTAATTTGATCAAATTGAGTGTAATTTAGTCAATTAGGATTGTTGAGTTACGAATTGAGTCCATTGAGTCCATCAATTGGTTTAAGAGTCTTGTAAATAGCATTAATTTATTTTGTTTGATGAATTATCCAATTTGAGTCATATAATTAGTGCTTGAATAAGTCAAGGGATGTCATAAGTACCCAAGACCCAAGTCATCATCATCTTCGTGGATCAATTCTAGGTCGAAAAAAGGTTATCCAAAATTTTTATCCAGACATCCGGACATCCAGACATCTGGACATTCCGACATTGGGACATCAAGACATTGGGACATCCATACATCGAGACAAGAAGACAATTTGAATGTCATCCTTATCCAAGGGAGGCGCCCCATCCCATTTATTTTCATCGCCCATTTGAGATTTCAAAGAGGCGCTAATTGAAAGGAGAAAAGTAGAAGGACTCTGCTTTCATCTGGCACCCCCCCTCATTCTCTCTTGTTGCCCACTCCAGATGACGTCCACCCATGGTTCATTCAAAGTTTAAATGGGAGGAAAAGTCCAAGATAAATGGTGGTTCATCCAAAATTCAAAGGAGGAGTCATCTTCTATCTACTTTCAAATTCAAAGGAGGAGATATCTTCATCCAAATTCAAATTCAAATGAAGGATTCAAATCTTTGAAGCTATTTCTTATCCCTTGTTGCCAATCAAGAAGGATTCAAAAAATTAGATTGAGAAGGATTTGCACCAATTGAGAAGAAGATTAGCGCCCCATCTCCATTTGTTGCACATATTTTCATGAAGTCGCCCAAGCCATGAAAAAAAAAAAATAAAATTCAAGGAACAAGCCAAGAAGCCAAGGAGTATATAAATTTAAATGTAATTTGAATTCAAAGGAGTCCTATGATATCTTCATGTGTGAAGAACCCTATAAATAGGACCCCAAACCCCTTGTAATTAATCATTGATTCATGAAATGAAATGCTGTAATTTTTCTTCCATAAAGCTGGGTTAGGCTTTAGTGATTTTCTTTAAGGGTAGGGAGGTCCTTAAGAGCTCAAGACGGGGATGTCCTTGAGTGCTCAAGGTGGTGAGGTCCTTGAGTGGAGGTTCTACCGGATTCAACAAATTGCTACCGATCTTCTTCAAGCTCTACGCATCCAACCCTTCATATTCTTTCCATTTTGAATCGATTTACTTCATTCTTAAAGTTTTGTTTGCTACCTTCTCTGCAGATCCCAGGTGTTCAAGAACTTTAGAGGATGGATCCTTTGCTTCTAAACCGAGATCTGATGGTAGACCTAAAATATGGAGTCATGATCTTCATCCTGCTACGAGATCTGAGCGACCAAGCAGCCGATCTATCCTGAGTCAAAGAGAATCTCCATTGGGGTAAGCAACCAATCCTTTCTCATTAGATTTGATAGTTGAAGCATGGAATAGCCTAATCTTAGATGATTTCCTAGCCATTGGGTCCTTATTCATTATAGCTTGCGGATCAGATTGCGGGTAAGTAGTTAGTTCCTTTTTTAAATCTCTTTAGTCTGTTATGCTATGATCATTGCTCTTTAAAACATCTTAGACTAAAACTAGATCATCTTACATCGTATCGCAACATTCCGCATCATCTTATTGGTATTAAAGTGATGGGGGACTAACTAGATGCAAAGATGAAATGATGATGCAAGCGATTTATTGGTTTTATGATTTTTAGGGTTTAGAGATTTTTTTTGAAATCCCGAAAATAAGTAAGAGATGATCTAGGGTTCTATAATAATAAGAACTACCAAGCAAGCAAGTAGTCCCTAAGCAATGATAAAGAGAGGACCCGGGATTGAGAAATCCTGTAGGACTTAGCTCTCGGATCAATACCTACTTAGGAGTTAGGGGGCAAATCTCAAAGATCTGAAGTGCCCGATGCCGAGATCCCTCACTCTGGCAGATGCAACCTGGATGATCAAGCCATCAACCCTACGAAGGTGCCGGCTGGCTGTCTAAAGATCTCGATGGCAAGGGCAACCATCTCCGTACTCGTGTCACCTAGAGGACCTGTGAGCATTCAAAGAAGGGTTAGGTTGTAATCGGAAGAAAGCAATAGAAGAATGAAAGAGAGTTGTTGTAGAGATGGCGGAGTTCTTCTTGATTCAGAGTCGGATGATGGAGTTGCGGAAGTGACGGTGACTTGAGGCCTCACACCTCTCGATGCCTGAAGGCGAAGGCGCTCCCTCACGGAGATCGACGTTCTTAGTGAATGAAAGCAACTAAGAGAAATTGGAACTCAATAAATGTAGTTTTTCATTCATCAAAGATTAACCTTACAAGGGAGGGGGTAAGGTCCTTTATATAGGCACCTTAGACCCTTTCAAAAATTGAATGAAAAATATATTTCTTCTCTCGCTAAGGCACCAAAAAAAATATTCAAAAATCTGAAATTCAAACTCCTTGGCCGACCAAAGCTTCTTGGATTTGGGCATGGCATGATAATGGGCTTGGAAGAAAGAATTTGGCTCCCTTGGACTTGGAAAGTTGACCTTCAATTTTGGGAAGAAGGCATGATGCAAGGCTTGTGTCTCCCTCTTTCCTTGGTTGCTCACCCTTCTTTGGAAAGAAGCTTGATATGAGGCTTGGAGCAAGGCCTTTGTCTTCAACCTTTCCTTGGTTGCTCACCCTTCTTTGGAAAGAAGCTTGATATGAGGCTTGGAACAAGGCCTTTGTCTTCAACCTTTCCTTGGTTGCCCATGACTCCTTTAGTAAGTGCCTTGATGGAGGGAGGGAAAGGAGGAGAGAATATTTGATGTGTCTCTATTTGGCATCCAAGAAAATCTCACTTGTGCCACCCACATGGCTGGATGAGGTGGCTCCACATGGGATGATGAAGTGGTGCCACATGGGGTGGTGAAGTGGCACCTTAGGGTTGACAAGTTGACCTTCAAGGCTCGGCCCAAAGTTGTCGAGCTGGACTCAAAGACCGCTCCGACTTGGACCCAAACTTGGACTACACTCAATACAGGACTGGACTCAATATAGGACACAACTTGACCTAATTGGTCAAAGTACAAGACTAGACACATACATAAGAGACTCAATTCAAAACTAAAGAAATTACAAGTTTTAGGCTTGAAGCCTTATTTCAAGACCCAAAAAAAAATGGAACCCTAATTGAACATCCATAGAGGGTTGAGGAGCCTCTAGCAGATTCTGGTGCCCACACCAGTTCTCCTAGGGTGGGAGGAACTCGACCCTGTCGAGTAAGAGTTGAGTTGGCTTAGGTACTCCTCCAGAAGGTCGGGATCGAGGCGCTACAATCCTCCCGGGTAATTCGCGAGTCAACGAACTCAGGTCGGCCTTGCCATCGGACTAAGAAACATTGATAACCTTTGCCCTGGGTAGTGATAGCTTGGTCATCCAGGACACGCTCGATCTGCTCTCCTCTCTCAGGTATAATTGGAGGTGGACACTCAAGTTCGGGTTCACTCTCAAAAGAAAGGTCAGGCCCAAATGGCTCGCTAGGTATGTTTGCTGGTTCCCTGTACTCGACTAAGTCTAAGATATTGAAAGTCGAGCTAATGCCATAATTCGGGGGTAGCTCAAGAATGTAGGCATTAGGGCCAACTCTCCTTATCACTCTAAAGGGGTCAGCTCCACAAGCATGAAGTTTCTTAACGATTCTGGGTAGAAACCGTTCAGGCCTAAGCCTAACCATTATAGAATCCCTAATTTCAAACTCTTTGGCTCGTTTCCAGGAATCAGCCAAATTATTTTAAAATTTATATTTAATGCAGAATTCTATCATGATGCAAAATGCAGACTTAACTATGCATTCCTATTGAGAGGAATTTTATTGGACTCTCTAGGGTCTAAACCTGACATACTTTTGACTCTCTAGGTTTGACCCTAGTCTGGTATGCACAAGAAAAATTACCATGAATCCCTACCAAATGCCATATGGCATACCAGAAGTATATGGCAAAAGGGATGGGTTCTAAGGAGTCCTGCATTCTGGTAATCTCAACAAAAAGCAACCCCATGGCTCTAGAAATGTGAGAAGGCTTAGGGAAGGGTAGGAAATAGGAATCTGAGTCTTTGGGCAATCTATGGGAAGCATGAAACAGACCTTGGTTACTCATGATAACCTCAAAATTTGGACATTGTTTTATGGGTGCACTCATCCTAACCTCATGATTAGTACTAGGAGGGTCTACAGGTGCAAGTTCTAGGGTAGGCTGGGTGCTCCTAGAAGGTGGAAGGTCATCAGGAAGGTCTTTGGAAAATTTATCTTGAAAGTCCTCTAAACTAATGTCTACTTCTTTTTCTGGGACATTCTCTATGGGCAATACTTGAGAACCTTCACTTTCACCTACTTTGTTTGATCCTGACTTGGTCATTTCTTCTTTAAATTCTATGGTGGGTTCAGGATCATTATCCTTTGATTCCTTGATGACTTCAACCTTGGGTTCATCTACATCACACTTCCCCACTAGGTTTGATTCAGAGATGTTTTCTTTGGATTCCTCACTAGGCTCAGGGGTTTCTTCACTTAAATTTTTAGTGGGCTCAATCTTTTCTCCCTGAAACTCTTCAGTCTGGGGATACCCTAAGTCTTGAATATCAGTGCACTCAATTTGTACTTCAGGGTTCTTGTTCCTATCATTCATATGAACTAATGGGACAGTAGAAGTTGGTTGATCTAAGAGAAGTTGACTAGGGTTGGGTTTGGGTCCAAAGGTACTAATCCTGCTGGTCTTAACTTGGTAGTTCATGAATTTTCTCTGATATGACTCAAATTCCCTAGCAGTGTCATAGGCTTCTTCCAGGCTATAAATCTTCCAATGGATAAGTTCATGCTGGATATCCCTACGTAGACCATCTCGAAGCCTAGCTATGGTCTCAGACTTGGATTCAATGGTGTTATATTTCTTGACAAACTCCTGGAATTTCTTGATATACTCAGACACTGGCTTATCATCCAGTCTCAGTCGGTACCATCGGTCTAAAAGTCTTTTCTCATAGGATCTACCTAGGTACTTATCTCTCAACTTACTTCTCATGTCTCTCCAAGTACTTATTTCCTTTTCTTTGTGATAACATTCACGCTCAATAACATACCAATGTGACCTAGCATGTTGGGTGAACTTGGTTTGGGCCAACCTAACCTGTCCTAATTGCGATATGTTAGTACACTCAAAATACTGATCCATTCGTTCTTCCCACTTGATATATGCCTCTTGTCTCCCATCAAAAGTGGGTGCATAAGGTTCGGTGCTCCTAATGGATCCCTCCTCAAAGTCAACCAAGTATGGATATGGGCTCCTAGGGATAGACTCAGACTCAGGTTCAACAGATGGTCTAGGACTATTCTTTTCTAAGGATCCAACTCCTTCATCAAGCTTATCAAGCTTACTGTTCATCTTAGCCAATTGTTCCATGATGACCTTTAAATGATCTTCTCGGGTGTTGTCCATGGGTTCACTTGGTTGGGAATGATGGGGATGATAAGGGACTCCTGATCTAGTCGACATGAGTCAAGCACGCAAAAAATGTCTATGATCTACTAGACCTAGAATCTCAACAGTTGCCTAAGCCAAGGTGGCAAACCAGTCTGTAGTAACTCTGTGCTTGGCCAGGTAGGTGTAGGGGAGTGGAGGTCCCTGAACGCCAACCTTAGACACCAACCTGGGATTGGCCAGGTAGGCAGACCAAACTCACAAGCCTTGAATCACCAAGCCTAGACACCAAAAGCAGCAGCACACACAGAATGGGCTGACGCCAAGAATAGACACTTATTCTTGACTCGACCAGTTGGTGTCCCAAGCTATCTAGAGCAAAATTAGTGTCTACTCGATTTTAATTAGAGCTTGGGTTCGTGATGCAGGTTAGTGATTTTTGGTCTAGGGACAGGTAATGAAATCCTGACCCTATGTCAAATTGCCACCCTTAAAGTGAATTATGAAAATGATTGCAAGCAAATGATCTAATGAGATGTCTCTAAATTATATTTTTGGGTTTTTTGATGTATGATAATAGAGATAAGATGAAGGAAATAAAATGATATGACCTTAAATGCAAGATTAAACTATATGACAAATGAAAATGTAAGAAAATGCAATTGCTGAAATTCTTAGAGTAGAACTTTTTCTCAGATAGTATTCTGGCTTGTAGAAATTTTACAAGCTGAAATAAAATCTGGGAGAATTATAAAAAGTACTTTGAATTATATGTGATCTAACAAAATAAAAATCATGAAATTTGGAGATTCCTACAAGTAGAAAAAACTAAAACAACAGACTATATTCGGGAAGGAAAAAATGCAGAAATTTAAAGATGAGATCTAAGATGCAATTTTTTTTTTTTTTGTTCTTTTAAATCTATTCTTCTTGTATTTCTTTTCAGAGGTCAATCACAATGGCACCCCTACACACCTTAGGAGATCCCCGTGGAATGGGAGGAGAGGGTCTTGAAACCCTACTTTTCTCCTAAGATCGGACGGCCTGGTGAAGCACTTAATCCAGGTACTTAAGAAATGCTAAGTCCTAACCATGCTCTGATACCAGAAATGATAAGGAACTAACTAGATGCGAAGATGAAATGATGATGCAAGCGATTTGTTGGTTTTGTGATTTTTAGGGTTTAGAGATTTTCTTTGGATTCCCGAAAATAAGTAAGAGATGATCTAGGGTTCTATAATAATAAAAACTACCAAGCAAGCAAGTAGTCCCTAAGCAATGATAAAGAAAGGACCCCAGGATTAAGAAACCCCGTAGGACTTAGCTCTCGGATCAATACCTACTTAGGAGTTAGGGGGCAAACCTCAAAGATCTGAAGAGCCCGATGCCGAGATCCCTTACTCTGGCGGATGCGGCCTGGATGATCGAGCCGTCAACCCTGCGGAGGCGCTGGCTAGCTGTCCAAAGATCTCGATGGCAAGGGCAACCGTCTCCGTACTCGTGTCACCTAGAGGACCTGCAAGCATTCAAAGAAGGGTTAGGTTGCAATCGGAAGAAAGCAATAGAAGAATGAAAGAGAGTTGTTATAGAGATGGCGGAGTTCTTCTTGATTCAAAGTCGGATGATGGAGTTGCGGAAGTGACGGTGACTTGAGGCCTCACACCTCTTGACGCCCGAAGGCGAAGGCGCTTTCTGACAGAGATCGACATTCCTAGTGAACGAAGGCAACTAAGAGAAATTGGAACTCAAGAAATGTAGTCTTTCATTCATCAAAGATTAACCTTACAAGGGAGGGGGTAAGGTCCTTTATATAGGCACCTTAGACCCTTTCAAAATTTGAATGAAAAAAACATTTCTTCTCTTGCTAAGGCACAAAAAAAAAATACAAAAATCTGAAATTCAAACTCCTTGGCTGACCAAAGCTTCTTGGATTTGGGCATGGCATGATAATGGGCTTGGAAGAAGGAATTTGGCTCCCTTGGACTTGGAAAGTTGACCTTCAAATTTGGGAAGAAGGCATGATGCAAGGCTTGTGTCTCCCTTTTTCCTTGGTTGCTCACACCCTTCTTTGGAAAGAAGCTTGATATGAGGCTTGGAGCAAGGCCTTTGTCTTCAACCTTTCCTTGGTTGCTCACCCTTCTTTGGAAAGAAGCTTGATATGAGGCTTGGAACAAGGCCTTTGTCTTCAACCTTTCCTTGGTTGCCCTTGACTCCTTTAGTAAGTGGCTTGATGGAGAAAGGGAAAGGAGGAGAGAATACTTGATGTGTCTCCATTTGGCATCCAAGAAAATCTCACTTGTGCCGCCCACATGGCTGGATGAGGTGGCGTCACATGGGATGATGAAGTGGTTTCACATGGGGTGGTGAAGTGGCGCCCTAGGGTTGACATGTTGACCTTCATGGCTCGGCCCAACGTAGTCGAGCTGGACTCAAAGACAACTTCGGCTTGGACCCAGACTTGGACTAGACTCAATACAGGACTGGACTCAATACAGGACACAACTTGACCCAATTGGTCAAAGTACAGGACTAGACACAAACATAAGAGACTAAATTCAAAACTAAAGAAATTACAAGTTTTAGGCTTGAAGCCTTATTTCAAGATCTGAAAAAAAAATGAAACCCTAATTGGACATCCACAGAGGGTTGAGGAGCCTCTGTCAGATTCTGATGCCCACACCCTAAAGCTATGGTCCCCATCAAATTAGTATCAGAGCATTAGGTTAGATTAGGGTTTCATGCTTATTGAATTCTCTTTAAGTACTCGGATCGGGTGCTTCTCCATGGCCGTCCGGTCATAGAAAAAAGTAGGGTTGCAAAACCCTCACATCCCATTCAAAGGGAATTTCCTATGGCATGTAGGGATGCCACTGTGAATTGACCCCAGAAGAAGAAAACGAAAAAAAATGCATCTTTAGGGTTAATTTTCTGCATCCCGTCCATTCCAGTACATGGTCTATTATTTTCATTGTTTCTACATATAGAAAAACCAGAAAATTCTGATTTTATTTTGTTGGATTTGTTACATTTGGTTTTATTTATTTTTTATTTTTTTAGTATTTAATTCAGTTTATAAAATTTATGCAAGCCTGATTACTGCCTGAGAATATTTCTGTTTCAGAATTTCAGCATATAGTTTAAATTCCATAAAAGTTCAATTTCTGCAATTTAAAATTTAAAATTTAAAATTCAAATCTGAAATCTAAACTTAAAATTTGAAATTTAAAGTTTAAAGTTTAAATTGCTAGTGTTGATTGTGCATTCATTTTATTTGAAAACACTTAAGGGCAAGCAATATAACATAAAGGAAGGATTGAGACCCTTTCCTTAGTCCAAAACAACTAACCCCATTTGCATAGTCCTAAGCCTTAATTAAAATCAAGTAGCACTTAAAGCTAGGGACATCAACAGGTCGGGTTTTATATACGTATTAACCTATTGTAGTAGTCACTTCTGTATGTGCTTCTAAGAATTGGTGTCTAAGGCTAGAGGTCCAGAGGCAAATGCCCTAAGCGGACTGGTGGTTCTTTAATTAGGACCTCATGAAAGTGAGGGGAGCCTCCCACCACCCCATCTTTTACCTAGCCAATCGAGGAGTTACTACAGTCTTGGTTATTACCTTGACTAAGCACTATATTGGCCCTTAGGTCTAGGAACCCCAGACTTAGGTTATTTTGTAATGTTTGCATTGCATGACCACTAGAGCAGGCCAAACCCAACCCAATCTGATCATGGAGTCCACTATAGAAATTTTACTGATGACCTTCAATGAACAATGTGCCCTGATGGACAATAGGTGTGACCGACTAGATAAGCTACTCGACAACCTAGAAAGAACTCGTAGGGCCCGAACAAACCCTGGTTCACCTAAACCGACTTTTCCTGGACCTAGAATTCATTGGCCAGAACCCATCTGGATTAGTGCCCCTTATCAAAAATTAGGATCTATCCTAGTCCACCTGAGTCGACCCATTCTACAGCAGATTCAACCCAATTTTCATCAGAGCTGACTAAACCCTAATCCAAGCCGACCCACTCTTGTGACCCCATTTATTCCTAAGAATGACCCTGAAGAGGAAATATCTATTGCAGACTCAGAGTTAATTGACCAGAAGGTTACTTAAGCTGAAACCGTAGTGGAAATATATGAAGTTGGAGAAAACCTAATGGATGAATACGAAGGAGAAGAGTTCGAGGAGGACAACTTTAGTACCTTACATGAGGAAATTCTTAGAAAAGAAAAGATTGTTGAGCCTAATCCTGAAACATCAGAACAATAGGAAATTAGTGAGGACTTGATTCCCGTAACTCAATACCCTCAGAAAGAACCCAATCTTTTAGCCTCAACACAAGACCTCCTTCAAGTCCCTGAGGAACAACCCCAGGAGGTCGATATTATTTTAGAAGACTTTCAAAATGAACTTCTTGAAGACCTTCCAAATGACCTTCCGCCACTTAGAAGCATCCCACCTGCCATAGATCTTACACCAATAGATCAATATTCAAATCTTAAGGTCATCCTAAGTAACCAAGGTCTGTTTCATGCTTCCCCTAAGTTATCCCAAGACTCTGATTCTTATTTCCTACCCTTCCCTTCTCATGCTTCTAGAGCCATTAGGTTTTCTTTGAAGAGATTACTAGGTTGCATGAGCCCTTAAAGCCCATCCATTTTGCTACCTACTTTTGGAAGACCCTTTGGCATTTGCTAGGGATCCATGGTAACTTTTCATGTGCATACTAGACCAGGTTCAAACCTAGAGAATCAATCATCTGTTAGGTTTAGACCCTAAGAGTCCAATAAAGTTCCTCTCAATAGGATTAGATAGTTGAGTTTGTTTTTTGTCAAGTGTCAGTCTGAGTCCCAGAGTCCACAGAGTCATTTGCACAGTATATCAAAGCATTGCATAAAAAATCAGTAACAAAATTAAAAAGAGTAATGAATCATATGAGCATGAGGCTAACTTACATAAGAGATTTAAAGAGTTTAACAAAGAGGACTTTGTCATGATCAGGTTATGACCTGAATGGTTTCCAATCGGAGCCATGAAAAAAACTACACGCCCGTAGTGCTGGACCGTATAGGATTATAAAGAAGATTATACCTAATGCTTATATGCTAAAATTACCATCTAAGTTAGGTATTGTCCAACCTTCAATATAACTGATCTAGTCGACTTTAAGGAACCAATGATGATACCTAGTGAGCCATTTGAGCCTGATCCCATCTTTGAGAGTGACCCTATCCCAGAATGTCCACCACCCAAATTACCAAAGAGGAGAGAAAAGATTGAGCAGATCATGGATGATAAGATCATAACTACTAGAAATAAGAACTACCTAAGATATCTGGTTCGTTGGCAAGGGAGACCAAAGTCTGAGGATTCTTGGATCACCAGAGAGGATCTTCAAAAGTTAAACCCTGACTTGTTAGATCATTACCAGAGTCGAATTGATCCATACTCGATGGGGTCGAGTTTCTCCCATCCTGGGAGAATTGGTGACGACACAAGGCCAGGAAGAGGAAGCAAACCTTTTTCAATTCAATTTGGATCACCAATGAGTAAGTCCATGTGTTCTTCACAAAGAACACTCGAGTCCCAGTTGTTTTGAGTTTGTCAAATTGAGTTATAATTTGATCAAATTGAGTGTAATTTGGTCAATTAGGATTGTTGAGTTATGAATTGAATCCATTGAGTCCAACAATTGGTTTAAGAGTCTTGTAAATAGTATTAATTTGCTTTATTTGGTGAATTGTCCAATTTGAGTCAAGTAATTAGTGCTTGAATAAGTCAAGGGGTGTCATAAGTACCCAAGACCCAAGTCATCATCACCTTGGTGGATCAATTCTAGGTCAAAAAAAGGTTGTCCAAAATTTTTATCCAGACATCCGGACATCCGACATCCAAACATCCGGACATTCGGACATTGGGACATCAAGACATTGGGACATCCAGACATCAAGACAAGAAGACAATTTGAATGTCATCCTTATCCAAGGGAGGCACCCCATCCCATTTATTTTCATCGCCCATTTGAGATTTCAAGGAGGTGCTAATTGAAAGGAGTAAAGCAGAAGGACTCTGCTTCTCATCTGGTACCCCCCCTCATTCTCTCTTGTCGCCCACTCCGGATGACGTCCACCCATGGTTCATTCAAAGTTTAAATGGGAGGAAAAGTCCAAGATAAGTGGAGGTTCATCCAAAATTCAAAGGAGTTATCTTCTATCTACTTTCAAATTCAAAGGTGGAGATATCTTCATCCAAATTCAAATTCAAATGAAGGTATCAAACCTTTAAAGCTATTTCTTATCCCTTGTTTTTAATCAAGAAGGATTCAAAAAATCAGATTGAGAAGGATTTGTACCAAATGAGAAGAAGATTAGCGCCCTATCTCCATTTGTCACACATTTTTTCATGAAGTCGCCCAAGCCATGAAAAAAAAGGATTTAAATTCAAGAAAGAAGCCAAGAAGCCAAGGAGTATTTAAATTTAAATGTAATTTGAATTCAAAGGAGTTCTATGATATCTTCATGTGTGAAGAACCCTATAAATAGGATCCCATATCCCTTGTAATTAATTATCGATTCATGAAATGAAATGCTGCAATTTTTCTTCCACCAAGCTGGGTTAGGCTTTAGTGATTTTCTCCAAGGACGGGGAGGTCCTTAAGAGCTCAAGGCAGGGAGGTCCTTGAGAGCTCAAGGCGGTGAGGTCCTTGAGTGGAGGTTCTACCGGATTCAATAAATTGCTACCGATCTTCTTCAAGCTCTACGCATCTAACCCTTTAGTTTTTTTCCATTTTGAACCGATTTACTTTATTCTTAAAGTTTTGCTTGTTGCTTTCTCTGCAGATCCCAGGTGTTCAAGGACTTTAGAGGATGGATCCTTTCTTCTGAACCGAGATCAGATGGTAGATATGAAATCTGGAGTCCCGATCTTTATCCTGTTGCGAGATCTGAGCGACCAAGCAACCGATCTATCCCGAGTCAATAAGAATCTCCATTGGGGTAAGCAACCAATCCTTTCTCATTAGATTTGATAGTTGAAGCATGGAATAGCCTAATCTTAGATGGTTTTCTAGACGTCGGGTCCTTATTCATTATAGCTTGCAGATCAGATTGCGGGTAAGTAGTTAGTTCCTTTCTTTAATCTTTTTAGTCTGTTATGCTATGATCATTACTCTTTAAAACATCTTAGATTAAAATTACATCATCTTACATCGTATCGCATCGTTCTGCATCATGTGATTATCATGTGATTCAATTCTTCTATCATGTGTCCCAATAAGATGGAGGTTACAAAAAACTTGTTAAACCCCTTCATCTGTCATATGCTAGATTCAATTAGCTTAAGTCTAAATTATAAAAACTTATGGAAACCCTCTTCCATCATCCACATTATCGTAGCTACAGTCTTAAGAACTTAGCTTCTTAAATCATAAAGGACTACGCCTTATCTACTAAGATCGATAGATTCCATATAAATGCACATCCTACTTCTACAACTAACTTAATATAGCCAACATGCACCGTAACGACTCGAATGACTAGAAGATCAAGTGATTGTGTAGTCAAACTATATCAAGCTCATTGTAAGTAGTTGAGATATAACAGATCAAAGAACCATACATACTACCACAGCATCGAGAAAGTCATTGACGAGTGAGTAGACATCCAAGTAACTTATCATATGGTCATGCTTAATACCATTATTCTTTAACAACTACTTGCACTCTTGCTCCAGTGTCTTTATACTGTAAATTCAAGACTCGTCTATCCAAAAGGAAGCAATCCGTACACCAATCTTGATAGATCAATCACCATCCTCATGATAATCCAACGATCTAGAGTAATTTAGGAATTAATATATAATAACATATCTCAAATTTTTAACTCTTGTGAATGTGTCATTGTCTATTAACTCCTTGGAGGATTCAAGGATATATTATATATGAATGGAAAAGAATTGTCTATTTTATTGAAGAAGCCAATATTATGATCAAAACTAGCCCATGGTCGTTGAAGATGGACTGAACAGAATGGGAAAGGAGGGTCCCTCAACATATGCCAAAGTTTTTCTAGACTCCTAATCAATGTGGAACTAAAGATGCCTCCTTTCCTATATCACAATACTTCTTACAAATCTACCTGGTAATTATTCATAATGACATATCTAGTTCTCCTCTACCCCCAAACATTGTCCCAAGAATGGATTGGGAGGGAGATTGGCTCTCCATGGTAGCCTGCTGGAGCAATTGAACTCCACATGTCAGGGGTCTGTTGATGCATCGTCGTCCCAAAATCAAGAGAGCACTCATGCATTGTCACACTAGTTCTCAAGGAGAAGGAACTACCTCTTGGAGCAAAATGATTAGGTGGTCAGTTCTGGTGATGCAGGGGAGGGCTATCTAGCAAAAGGTGGCCATGTTCTTTTGACTTCATTACAAAAGGAAATGGTATTGTTTTCTCTCCTGTTTGTCATTCGTTCGTTCATGGAGAATCGTCCACCATGGAAATTGGGCCAACGATGCTGATGGAGCCGGTCATCGATGCTCGTGATGTACCCGAGCTGGTTCAGGAACCACGATTGGCTCATGAACTGGTGTTTGACGTGGTTCAACCCTTCATCAAGCCTGGCCCACCTAGTCAATCAAGAGGGGACTCAAAATTTAAATCCTGTGCTATGTTGTGGAAGGCTCAAGAAATCTGCATCTCTGGTCGACCACATCTCATGGGATATGCCTATGACTGGGAGACCCTTGAAAGACATCTGCTCCTTAGCCTCCTTGGGATGTCTAGCGTCCATAATCCCATCTACTAAGAAGACATATAGTAATTCCAAAGCAACTCTTTTGGGGACCTTTTCTAGCCCGAGATCCTTCTGGGAGGCCGCCCCTAAGTTGGGTGCTTCGGATTGCAACATAGTCCTTGCCCATGCTGAGTCAACTTTGGTCATTGCCAACATTATCACCACCAAAGTCATGGATGGTCTTAACAGACCCATAGGAGATGGTGAAGTGAGGAGGCTGACATTGATGATACTACTGAAGCTGTCCTTCCTAATCATATTGCTCTCATTGAACTCGCGTAAGAGGAGCCTCACAAACAGTGTTATCTTGGAAGCAAAGGCAACTAAAACTCCCCTTGACATGGCACAGGTGCTTCCTAGTCCAATTTGCCTTAACAATTCTGAACTCGGGTCTCCTAAGCTTTGCAAATCATCTTGTCTGAAAGCAGTTGGAGCAGTGAAAGAGGCTATGGCGAGATTGATCCCTGTTCGTAGGAAGAAGGAGCCTTTGAGTGAGGACACTATTATACTCAACCGGCTTTTCCTGAACTGAACCGGTACCGGTGGGCTTCCAATTAGTCCGACCAACCCATCCTGCCAGAAGTCCAACCGACCGACCCGTTGAAGCAAGGGTCCGGCTGGTTCATTCTATTAGAAGGCCGAACGGCCGACTAGCTGAAGTAAGGGTCCGGCTGGCTCATTCTATTAGAAGGCCGAACGGCCGACCCACTGAAGTAAGGGTCCGACTGGTTCGTTCTATCAGAAGTTTGACTGGCTGACCCATCAAAGTTGAGATCCGAACGACCCGTTGAGGTAGAAGTTTGGCTGATCAATCTCACCAGAAAGCCGACCGGCCGACCCATTGACCCACCGAAGTAGAGGTCCAAACGACCCACTTCCATTGAGGTTCGACCGATCTACTCCCCCTAAGGCTTGACGGATATTCTCCTTCGGCTGGATGACCCACCTCTGTCAAGTCCGACCGACTCATTCTTGCTCCGGAAGTAGCTCGAAGGCTCCAGAAGCCCTCTCTAGCTGGTACCAGAATTCTCCTCGTGGCCATGTCTCGGTGCCACCTAGCCACCATCCTGATTCTCCTAGGGATAAATCGGGCATTCTCCACCTATCTTTTAACAGAATTTGGCAGCATTCTACATTTATATAAGGTGACCGGGGGACCTCCATTTGGGTTAAGTACACTCTTCCCTTCCCGCATGCTGTCTCTTTGATTTCTCCATTCTGTTGCCCTCAAACTCCTACTAACTTAAGCATCGGAGTGTCCCCCACCGGTGGACCACCGGCATTTGGGAACTTTGTTGCAGGTCGACTGGGAGAGGAGCGCTCCAGCATAGCCGACCGACCTGGTCCAGGAGAAGACACCGCAATAGATTGGTGCTAGAGGAAGGGGCTCGCTCTTCTACTCTAAAAGGAGGAATCAACCAGCGAGGTCTCGCAATGGCGAAGGGGAGAACCCAAAACATCTCCGTCAGAAGAGGTCATTCCCCGTCCAGGTCCGAGGGACCTCCCAGGAAGAATGACACCGCCGCCACCGCTGTTGTCACCGAGCCCACTATCGTTGTGGGTGATGCGGGACTAATATGCATGCAATTATTTTTGTGTTTTATATATTGAGTTGAGTGATTAAATCCCGAATTTCATATCAAAATAAGTTGTAGGGAATTATGTATGAATTTTTGAAGTCAAGCATGCAGATTAGAACCTATAAAAGTAACAAAGAAGGATCGCCGAGGCTGAGAAGCCTCGGTTAGGGTAAGTTCTCCTACAATATAATTACTGGAGGTAGAGGGAGTGTACCTGACAATGTCTGAAGCGCCCGGTGAAGATCTCAGTGAAGGGATCTCTCGTTTCTCGATGGATGCGGCCTGGAAAACCGAGCCAAAGACCCGCGGATACCCGGCTTTCTGCTCGGTGGTCTGATTGAGGCTTGGCTGGAGTCGTTGGATTCGTAGGAACTCGGGGACCTGCAAATGACCTGTCAGGGGTTAGAAAACTCAGAGGAGATCAAGAAAATAAAGGAAAACAGCAAAGAGAAGAAAGTTTTGGAGGGGGCTAGAAGGATGGTTGGCGGCAGGAAGATGGTTGCAAACATCGGGAAGAAGAACTCTCAAATCCCTTTATGCACACAGCAGGATAATTACACAAAGCAATATAAGAACTCAAGATTTATTTCATATCAAAATCAAGTTTCATACAAGAGACTAGGGTCCCTTAAATAGACCCTTAACCTTGGGCCCCAAGTAAGGGTACTTTAGACTTTATATAGGACTCCTTCTCCCTTTCAAACCCTAACTAGGAATACAAGGTAACATAGGTAGAAATCCCTAAAGCACTTGGACTCCCTCTCCTTGTCTTGGTCGGCCAAGGGGGTGACCTTAAGTGGCCGACCAAGAGGAGGGTCACCATAAGGGATGGCGCCCTAATCTTCTTCCTGGGCCTGGACTGGCCCAGTTTGCTTCCGGCTGGTCTAGGGCTTCAAGTTTGTTCCTGTTTTCATTTTGTCCTCCTGGGATCTTCAGGTCTTCAAGCTGGGTTGGTTTTGGGCTCAACTTCCATGTCTTCAATCAGGTTGGACTTGGTCTTCACTTGTATGATGTGGTCTTGAATCTTCGATATGCTTGGACAGGACTCAAAAAAATAAAATTAGCTCGACATGAGTTGACTAATACTGAACTAAACTAGCTCAACATGAGCTGACTAATTACAGGACTCAAATAAAAACAACTCAGCTGGACTAAGCTTTATTATAGTGGACTCGAATGTCAATTAAGTGATCCATAGAGGGTTAGGAAGCCTCTACCTTATTCTGGTTCCTTTGGTGTCTGCACCAATTCTTCCGGGGTGGGAGGAACTCGACCCTGTTGAGTAAAGATCAGACTGGCTCACATATCTCTCGAGAAGGTCTGGGTTGAGGCGTTGCAAGTCCTCTCGAGAAATCCATGAATCGTCCGACTCTGGCCGGCCTTGCCATCGGACCAGGAAGCATTGATAACCGCGGCCCCGGGTCGTAATGGCTTGATCGTCCAGGATACGCTCGATCTGTTCTCCTCTTTCAGGCCAATTAATTAGTGGACACTCTAGGTAAGGATCACTCTCAATAGAAGGGATAGGTCCAAAAGCCTCACTGGGTATCGTTGCTGGTTCCCTGTACTTAACCAAGTCTGTAATATTGAAGGTAGAACTAATGCCCATATCCGAAGGCAAGTCTAACACATAGGCATTTGATCCAACCTTCTTTAACACTTTAAAAGGTCCAGCTCCACGAGCATGAAGCTTCTTACTTCTTAACGGTCCCAGGTGGGAACCGGTCAGGCCTAAGCCTAATCATGACAGAATCCCCTATATCAAATTCCTTGATCCTTCTTCGGGAATTAATCAATTTTTTATAAGTTTCATTGCTTATGTTTATCTTTTGGCTAATGTCCTTGTGCAAGTCTATAATATACTGTGCAAATGACTCTGCAGACTCTGAGACTCGTGGGTGAATAGGTAAAGGAATCAGATCAATGGGGCGATTAGGCTTGTACCCATGGACTATCTCAAAAGGACTCTTACCCGTTATCCTATTTATTGATCCGTTGTAGGCAAACTCTACTCTAGACAATAATAGATCCCAAGTTCCAACATGTTCACCTACCAGGCATCTAAGGAGGTTTCCTAAACTATGGTTCACCACTTCAGTTTGGCCATCTGTTTGAGGGTGGTAGGCTGTAGAAAACTTAAGCTTGGTCCCTAACAAGTGCCATAATGTCTTCCAAAAATAACTGGTGAACCTAACATCCCTATCATATATGATGGTCTTGGGTAGGCCATGGAGTTTAACCACATGATCTTAGAAAAGCTTGGCTACTCTAGACGCATCAAAGGTCTGGGAACAGGAGATGAAGTGTGCCATCTTAGAGAACCTATCGACCACTACAAAGATAGAATCATGTCTCTTCTGGGTCTTAGGTAATCCTAACACGAAGTCCATACTTAGGTCCTGCCAAGGGCGATTAGGCACTGGTAAAGGTGTGTAAAGGCCAGTGTTTTGTTTTTGCTATTTTGCAATAGCACAAGTTCTACATTTGTCTACAATCTGTGCAACGTGCCTTTTCAATCCTGGCTAAAAGAACTGGTCCTCTATTGCTAAGATCGTCTTATTTCTACCAAAATGACCAGCTAAACCTCCAGCATGGGTCTCCCAAATTAGGAATTCTCTAAGGAAAGTTTTGGGTATACAGAGTCAATTGTTCTGGAAAAGGTAGCCATCCTGAATAGTATACTCACTATGGGTACTGGATGGTCCTAGCCTGAGGGTCTGGTAAATATCTTCAAAGTCTGGGTAGGTTTCATATTCATCCTTTAACCTATCAAACCCTATGACTTGGGTAATATTTGATCCTAACAGCAAAGACCTATGGCTTAGGGCATCTGCTACCTTATTTTCAATGCCGGCACGGTGCTTCAGGACAAAAGTGTAAGCCTGAATATACTCAATCCATTTACCATGCCGTGGGTTCAGTTTCTTTTGGGAGTTTAGGAATCGGAGTGCCTCATGGTCAGAAAATAAGACAAACTCCTGCGGTAGTAAGTAATGTCTCCCATATCTAAGGGCCTGGACTACCGCATAAAATTCCTTGTCATAGGTAAAGTACTTAAGTTTAGCCTCTTTCAACTTTTCACTGAAGAAGGCTACAGGGTGATTCTCTTGACTTAGTACCCCACCTATTCCTACTCCTGAGGCATCGCAAGCGACCTCAAACACCTTAGTGAAGTCAGGTAATCTAAGGATAGGTGCATGGGTCATCTTATCCTTAAGCTCTAGGGTGGCCTTATCAGCTACTTTGGTCCACTCAAATGTACCCTTCCTAATGCAATCGGTGATAGGTGCGACGACTGTACTAAAACCCCTAATAAATCTCCTGTAAAAGGTTGCTAGGCCATGGAAACTATGCACATCGTGGACATTAGAAGGTGTAGGCCACTCAACAATTGCCCTAACCTTTTCAGGATCTGCAGAAACTCCCTCAGGGGTGACAACAAAACCTAGGAAGATAACCCTATGTGTCATGAAATCACACTTCTTAAAGTTGGCATAGAGGCTATTCTCCCTAAGGGTCTGTCATACTAGTCTTAGATGACTAAGGTGGTCCTTTTTGGTCATGCTATAAATCCTAATATCATCAAAGTAGACCACAATGAATTTTCCTGTAAACTCTTTCAGGACCTGGGTCATAATCCTCATAAAAGTACTTGGTGTATTGGAAAGTCTAAAAGGCATTACAACCCTCTCAAACAGGCCATCCTTAGTCTTGAAAGCAATTTTTCACTCATCCCCAGGTCTAATCCTAACATGATGATAGCCGCTCTTAAGGTCTATCTTAGAGAAAACTCTAGCTCCAGCCATCATGTCTAACATATCATCCAATCGGGGGATGGGAAACCTATACTTCACAGTTATCTTGTTGATAGCTCTACTATCTACACACATCCTCCAGGTATCATCCTTCTTAGGGGTCAGTAGAGCAGGGACTGCACATGGACTCAGGCTCTCCCTAATGAAACCCTTCTTAAGCAATTCTCCCACTTGTTTATGTAATTCTTGATGCTCACTAGGTTCAATCTATAGTGAGGAAGGTTTGGTAAAGTGGCTCCTGGAACTAAGTCTATTGCATGCTGGATGTCTCTAAGAGGTGGTAGTTGATCAGGTAAATCCTCAGGGAAGACATCATCAAATTCTTTCAGAGCTTCAACAATTTCTTTAGGGTGTTCCTTTTGGGTTGGCTCGAGTATTTCCTTAGAGGTCAAGATCCAAACAGGGTTACCCTCAGCAATCTCCTTTTCTAACTCCCTAGCCTTAATCAAATTAACTCCAGGTTTCTTGTCCTTAAGGCTACTAGAACCCCTCTTAACTGGGTCTCTAGGGGGAGCTGGATTGATCACAAACTTATTCCCATGGTAGTTAAAAGCACAAACATTGGTTTGACCATACAGGGTTGCATCATGATCAAAAAGCCAAGGTCGACCTAGGATAATACTACTTACTTTCATGGGGATGACATCACACCAAATCTTTTCCTCATAGGTTTGCAATATAATTAAGATTTGGCACCTAACTTGAATTTGGATGGAGATGGAATCTATCCAAGAAACTTTGTATAGGCTAGGATGGGGAACTGTGGTCAATCCTAAAGATTTAACTGTCTTGGCAGAGATGGCATTGACACAACTCCCACTGTCTATGATGATCTTAAGAACCTTACCCCCTACCTTAATAAAAGTCTGTAGGATATTAGTCCTACGCCAATCTTCCTTAACTGGGGTTTGGGTTAAGATGCACCTAACCACTCCTAATTTGTTCTTAGACTCAAGTTCCTCCTCCTCACCTTCATACACATCTATTAACTGATCATCAGCCTTATAAACTTCTCCCTCAGGTTCGACTACGGATTCAGGCTCTTCTTCCTACAGTTCACCTAAGTGTAAGGCACTAACTGGACATCGGCTCATAAAGTGGTCTATTACATATAAAACAGGTCTTCTGGGGAGTGTAACTCTTATTGACCTCTACAAATTTTCCTCGTTCATCCTTACGAGTCAAAGGATTACTAGGCTGGGGTCGACTCGGGCCTGACTGACTAGGACTGGGTCGATTCGGGCAAGGTCGGTTGGGCATGGGCCGGCTCTGATGGGGCTGGCTAGCTCCTGGATACTGACTAGAGTATCTAGTGGGCTTAGGTCTATGGTAAACGGGTCCTCTATGAAAATGCTCATAATCCCTAGCAATCTGGTAAGCATGGTCCAGGTCTCTAACCTCTCTTATATAGAGCTCTTTCTTAATGTCATCTCTCAGTCCAGCCCTAAACCTAGATAAGATAACATCCTCAGACTCCCTCAAATCACATTGCATGGAATACTCATCAAATTTTGTGATGTACTCATCTATACTCCTATTACCCTGATTGAATCGTTGCCATTGATCTAGTAACCCACTACGATATGAAGCTGGAACGTATCTTGTCCTAAGCTTACCCTTCATGGCCCACCAGGTGGTTATAGGATCACGCCCTCCTAGACTAAGGGTTCTCTCAACACTAGCCCAATATAACCTGGCTTCCCAAACCAACTTAAGCTTAGCAAACCTAAATTTACGCTCCTCCATCATATCATACCACTCAAAATATTGATCCATCTCTCCCTCCCAATCAATATAGACCTTAGGATCTAGACAACCATTCAAAAGTTGGGGCATCAAGCTTAACATGTCTATAGGATCAGTCCTCCTGGTCTACAAAATCATGATTGGGCCTTCTAGGATGAACCTCAGGGATTGGGTCAGGACGATGGTCTTTTCTAGGTTTAGCCTCAAGATATGGATCAGGGTTTGGGGTCCTCCTAGGCTCAGGATTATAGTATGGGTCAGGCTGAGGGGCTCTCCTTGGTTCAACCTCTAGGTATGGATCAGGATTTGGGGTCCTCCTAGGTTGAGGATTATAGTATAGGTCAGGATGAGGGGCTCTCCTAGGTTCGACCTCATGGTATGGATCAGGGTTTGGGGTCCTCCTAGGTTGAGGGGACTCAGGATCTGGCTCAGACTGTGACCCATGTGTTCTTTCTATGGTCCCTACACGGCCTTCTAACTGGTTAAACCTATTGGCAAGATGGTCAATTCTATTGTTGGTTTGGGTACCAGACTGAGTTAACTGGGTAGTCAATTGGGTAGTTATTTGTGTAGCCATCTGGGCCATGGATTGGGTTAGTTGCTCAGTGAGTGCATTAATCTTGGTTTCAAGGTTATCCAGGGGTTCAGCCAAAAGTGGAGATGGTGGGTGATATGAAACCCCTGATCTAGTGCTCATGCAAGACTCGATCAGACCGACTATAGCTGACTAGACCTAGAGTCCAAACTAGATGCTCAATCAGGGTGGCAAACTAGCCTATAGTAATCCTGTACTCAGCCAGGCTGGTGTAAGGGGAGTGTTGGTCCCTGATTGCCAATCCTAGACACCAATCAGAGATTGGCCAGGTAGGCGGACCAGCACACAAGCCCTTCGGGATTGAATCCCTGAACCACCATTCTAGACATTGAGCACAAGGCACACATAGGTTAACTTGACACAGTGATCTAACACTAGCCCGGACCCGACCAGTTGGTGTCCCTAGCCCACTAGGGCAAATTAAGTCTAATCGATTTTAAGTTAGGCTTGGGATCGAATGCAAGGGATGTGGTTTTGGGCTAAGGATAGGTGATCAAATCCTCCCCCCATCTGACATAGCAAGAGTGCCCTTAAAGGTATATTATGTAATGATGGCAGGTGGATGAGGATGCAAATTAGGGTTTAGATGTTTTTTTGGTATTTTTGAAGAATATGTAAATTTTTTTTATATATTTTGGTATTTTATTAAACAGAAGAAAACTTGCGAATTATGGCCTAATATGCAGGAAATATACTAAAATTAAAAGATATGCAAAAAGATGCTAAACAAAACCCTAAAACTTCCAAACTTGTCTTGTTGAAAAAAAACAGAGCCAAAAATTTGCAGGCTGTATTTCGGCTTGAAGAAAATTCACAGATTGAAATAAAATCTAAGAAAGTTCTAGAAAATACTTTGAGTTATGGTGAATTTAGAAAAACAAATTTCAAAATTTTTGAAGTTCAAGATAGAGAGAAATAACTAAATTAACAGAGCGTATATGGACTGAAAAATTGCAGAAAACAAGCCCTAATCTAAGCTCTGATACCAGATGATGCGGTACTAATATGCATGAAATTATTTTTGTGTGTTTTATATGTTGAGTTGAGTGATTAAATCCCAGATTTCAGATCAAAATAAGTTGTAGAGAATTATGTATGAGTTTTTGAAGTCAAACATGCAGATTAGAACTAGAAAAGTAACAAAGAAGGATTGCCGGGGCTGAGAAGCCTCGGTTAGGGCAAGTTCTCCTATAATATAATTACTGGAGGTAGAGGGGGTATACCTGACAATGTCTGAAGAGCCCAGTAAAGATCACAAAGAAGGGATCTCTCATTCCTCGATGGATGCGGCCTGGAAAATCGAGCCAAAGACCCGCGGATACCCGGCTTTTTGCTCGGTGGTCTGATTGAGGCTTGGCTGGACTCGTTGGATTTGTAGGAACTTGGGGACCTACAAACGATTTGTCTGGGATTAAGAAGCTTAGAGGAGATGATGAAAATAAAGGAAAATAGCAAAGAGAAGAAAGTTTTGGAGGGGGTTGGAAGGATGGTTGGCGATAGGAAGATGGTTGCAAACACCAGGAAGAAGAACTCTCAAACCCCTTTATGCACATAGCAGGGTAATCACACAAAGCAATATAAGAACTCAAGGTTTATTTTATATCAAAATCAAGTTTCATACAAGTGACTAGGGTCCCTTAAATAAACCCTTAACCTTGGGCCCCAAGTAAGGGTACTTTAGACTTTAAATAGGACTCCTCCCTTTCAAATCCTAACTAGGAATACAAGGTAACATAGGTAGAAATCCCTAAAGCACTTGGACTCCCTCTCCTTGTCTTGGTCGGCCAAGGGGGTGACCTTAAGTGGCCGACCAAGAGGAGGGTCACCATAAGGGATGGCGCCCTAATCTTCTTCCTGGGCCTAGACTGGCCTAGTTTGCTTCCGGCTGGTCTAGGGCTTCAGGTTTGTTCCTGTTTTCATTTTCTCCTCCTGGGATCTACAGGTCTTCAAGCTGGGTTGGATTTGGGCTCAACTTCCATGTCTTCAATCAGGTTGGACTTGGTCTTCACTTGTATGATGTGGTCTTGAGTCTTCGATATGCTTGGACAAGACTCAAAATAATAAAATTAGCTTGAGATGAGCTGACTAATACTGAACTGAACTAGCTTAACATGAGCTGACTAATTACAGGACTCAAATAAAAATAACTCAGCTGGACTAAGCTTTATTACAGTAGACTCGAATGTCAATTAAGTGATCCATAGAGGGTTGAGAAGCCTATGCCTTATTCTGGTGCCTCTGGTATCCACACTAGTGGGGCTGCAGTAGTTCCAGATGTTGCTGAATCGCATAGATATGCTTACTATGACGGTTCATCACCTCCAGGAGGTGGCCGACAACCAGCGGCAGCCACCTGTTGCGTCCTGCACCAACCACCTACCGGATGCTGAGGGAAGCCGACCTTAGGAAGTTCTTCCGTCTCTCCCTCATGTCATTTTGGAGCCCCGAAGGTCCTTGGGGGCTCGTGCTGATGGCAAGAGGGCGAGGTCCGCCTCACCCTCCTACACCGAATCCGTCCCTACTGGTGTTCAACCTCTTGCCGAACTCCTAAGGGACTACACCAGTAAGATTTTATATAGGGAAGAGCGCATCATGGAAATTGTGAATCGGCAGAAAGCCAAACGGGGAAAGTCATACAACTCATGCATGCCTTTTTCTGTTGAGATTTTGGCGGAGACGATTCCCCGCCACTTCAAAATTCCCCAGGTGGACCCCTATGATGGCACCACCGACCCGTTGGACTATCTGGGTACCTACAAAGCCCATATGATGGTACAGGGCACCTTCGATGCCCTCCACTGCATCGCCTTCCCTACCACCCTCAAAAAGGCCGTTCGGATGTGGTTCTCTGCCATTCGGCCAGGTACAATCCACTCTTTTCCTCAACTTGAAAATATTTTTCTCTACCATTTTAGGACCTGCAGTCGGATCCTGAGGAACACTGACTGCCTCTTCCTCGTGTTGCAAAAGGAGGGAGAGACCTTCCGAGACTACATGGCCCATTTTAACTCAACGGCCATGGAGGTCCCGGATTTAAACGAGGCGGTAGCTATGTCAGCCTTCAAAAGAGGTCTCCGCTCGTCCAGGCTCACCTTCTCCCTGGATAAGAGGTTTTCGATGAGCTACACTGAGTTGCTGGCTAGGGTGCAAAAATATGCCCTGGCGGAGGAACAAGCAGCGAGCCAGCACTAGGTGGAGGGGAGGCCGGCCCCCAAGAAGCGGAGTGACAAGGCTCCCAAAGTTTGACCCCCCAGCGACAGCAACCGGACGTCCCAACGCTATAGTCAGAAGTCGAAGGACTTCCCTAGGAGGTTCGAGACCTATGCGCCCCTCTTCCTTTCGAGGGAGAAGATCCTCCTGGAGATCGAGAATGAGACCTTTCTGCAAAGGCCTCGTCCGATGAGGGGCCCCTTGCATCTAGAAACAGAGATAAATTATGTCAGTTCCATGAGGACCATGGGCACAGCATCGAAGAGTGCCTACAGTTGAAGGATGCCATTAAAGACCTCATCCGGAGGAGTACCTGCATAAGTACATCCGACCCCACCTAGATCGAGCCGAAGCCTCAACCACCAGAAACCTTCCGGAGGAGGTGGAGCTTCCCAGCCAGCGGTTGACCGGTGGGGACATTGGCATGCTGCATCGGCGGTTCGATTGGAGGTATGAAGATGACCCAGACATTGTCAAGAGGTTGAGGGGTTCCAATGCAATCACCTTCTCCAACGAAGACCTCCTGGAATCCCATGTCTTTGAAATTGATCTTGTAGTCGTCGGTAGTGATTGCCAACTATGATATAAAAAGGATTCCTATAGATAATGGAAGCTCCACAGAGATATTATTGTATGATGCTTTTGTGAGGATGAACCTATCTAGGTCAATGCTACAAGAATCTCCCATACCGCTGACGGGCTTCGAGGGAAACTCCGTCGGAGTTGAAGGGGAAATAACCCTACCTATGACCATCAAGGTGGAGCCTTACCAGGAAACTCTCCCCATCAACTTTATGGTTGTCCATACGACCTCGACGTATAATGCCATTCTGGGTCGACCGGCCCTCAACAAGTTTTGGGCCATCGTATCTACCTACCATCTGTTAGCGAAGTTCCCGACCCGTAATGGAGTCGGAGAAATAAGGGTAGACCACAGGATGGCTAGGCAGTACCTAACTATTCAAGACCGACAGTTGGACGGCCATCCTACTTTAGAATAATTTGATCCAAGGGCCGAGGCTAACCACCACGGTCAGTCGATGAAAGAATTCTATTTGTTGGACGACCCCACCAAAGTCCTCCAAATTAGAAGCACCCTCAGCGAAGATGTTAAGTTGGAGCTGATCAACTTCTTGAGCAATAATGCTGACATTTTTGCTTGGTCGGCATCGGACATGCCAGGTATTCCATCGGAGGTCATCACTCATCAGCTTAAGGTGGATCCGACCTACAGGCCTGTCTGACAAAAGAAGAGAAGCTTTGCAGCCGAAAGACAAAGGGCCATTAACGAAGAGGTGAAGAAGCTTTTTGATGCTAGCTTCATCAGGGAAGCCCATTACCCTGAGTGGCTAGCAAATGTTGTTATGGTAAAAAAGACTAACAGAAAGAGGAGGATCTGTGTGGACTACACCAACCTCAACAAGGCTTGTCCGAAGGATAGCTTTCCCTTGCCAAAGATTGATCAACTGGTGAATGCTATGGCTAGCCATCAGCTCCTCAGCTTTATGGATGCTTTCTCTGATTACAACCAAGTCAGGATGCACCCGGAGGATGAGGAGAAGACTGCCTTTGTCACCAACAAAGGTTGTACTATTACAGGATGATGCCCTTCGGCTTGAAGAATGTCGGTGCTACTTTTCAAAGGCTAATCAACCGAGTCTTCGAAGGGCAGCTTGGGAGAAACATGGAGGCCTATGTAGATGATATGATAGTTAAAAGCCTCCATAGGGCTGACTACATCAAGGACTTGCAGGAATCCTTTGATGCACTAAGATGCCATTGGATGAAGCTGAATCCTGCTAAGTATACCTTCGGGGTAACTTCTGGCAAGTTCCTTGGCTTTTTGGTCATACAGAGAGAAATTGAAGTCAACCCCGACAAGATCAGAGCTGTTATTGAAATGGGACATCCGACCAATAAGAAGCAGGTGCAAGAACTTACAGGTCGGATAGCTTCTCTCAGCTGTTTCATCTCCCAGTCAGTCGAGAAGTCCCTGTCATTTTTCAAGATATTACGCCGATCTGACCGCTTCCACTGGACCGATGAGTGTTGATCGGCTTTCTAAGCATTGAAAGAATACTTGAAGAACCTTCTGTTGTTGGCCAAACGAATGGAAGGGGAGCCTTTATATCTCTACCTGTCAGCCTCGGACAAGGCGGTTAGCTTCGTCCTTGTGCAAGTAGGAGAAGATGGTCAGAATAAACCTGTCTACTACATTAGTAAAGTCCTCCATGATGCTGAGACCAGGTACCCTAAAATATAGAAGCTAGTATATTCTTTGGTCATAGTGGCCAAACGGCTCCGACCGTACTTCCAGGCACATTCGATCATCATGTTGACTGATCAACCTCTCAAGGCGATCCTTTGGAGCCCGGACACCTCCGATCAGCTTGCCAAGTGGGCCATCAAACTTGGCAAGTTTGACATCTCCTTCCAATCCCGTTCTGCTTTGAAGGCCCAGGTAATTGCTAACTTCATTGCAGAGTGCACCTAGAAGTAGGGAGCATCCTCTCAAATGGCTGAAGCACCTGGAGCCGACCCCATCAATGAAGCCGAACCTGCCTGGACCCTTCATGTGGATGGAGCATCCAACCTTGCTGGCTACGGGGTCGGCTTAATCTTAGCTGACCCAGATGGAGAAAGCTTGGAGTATGCTTTGCACTTTCCATTTCAGGTGTCAAATAACCAGGCAGAGTACGAAGCCCTTCTCGCGGGACAGAGAATTGCCAATGAACTGGGCATTGGCTGAATCAAGGTTTTCTCCGACTCACAGCTGGTGGTAAACCAAGTGAGGTGCAAATTCGAAGCAAGGGAGTCGACCCTGGCTAAATACTTGAATAAGGTACAAAGTCTCATATCTCGATTCAAATTCTTCGAAATTCTCCATATACCCCGACTACAGAATACCCGAGTGGATGCTTTATCGAGACTGGCCACAGCCACCACCAGTACCTCCGATTGAACCTTTATAGAGCACCTGCAGTGCCCAAGTATTACGGAAGAGCCGGCTGAGGTCCACCAAGTGGAATAGGAAGCTTCTTGGATGGATCCAATTCCTGCATTCCTAGTCAAAGGGTCTCTTCCGAAAGATCCGACCGAGGCCAAGCGTGTGCGCTGAACGGCTTCTAAGTACGTCGTCCTTGATGGCATCCTTTACAAGAGGTCATTCTCACAGCCACTGCTAAAATGTTTGGGGCTGACTGATGCGGACTATGCACTTAGAGAAGTACATGAAGGCATCTGTGGCGGCCACCTTGGAGAAAGATCCCTGGCTTACAAAATCATCCGGCAGGGATACTATTGGCCTACAATTCAGAAAGACATGTCGGACTTCGTCCGAAGGTGCGACGCGTGTCAAAGGTATTCTAATATTCAGAGAAAGCCTGCCAGCCAGCTGACTCCACTCACTGCACCTTGGTCGTTCGCACAATGGGGGATGGACATCCTGGGACCCTTCCCTCTAGCATCCGACCAGTGCAAATTTCTCATTGTGGCTATTGATTACTTCACTAAATAGGTGGAGGCTGAACCATTAGCACAGATAACAGAGGCCAAAGTGGAGAACTTTGTTCGGAACTACATTATCTTCTGATTCGTCATTCCATAGGCGATCATCACTGACAACGAAAGACAGTTTGACAACCCCAAGTTCCGAGACTCCTGCCAGCAATATCACATCTTCCATCGGCTTACGTCGGTTGGCCACCCTCAATCAAATGGATAAGCTGAGGTCACCATTCGGATGATCCTACATGGATTAAAGACCTGGCTGAACGATGCCAAGGAACTTTGGGTAGAAGAACTTCACTTAATACTTTGGGCTTACCGAACGATCGTCCGAGCGACGACTGGGGAGACTTCATTCAACCTAACCTATGGAAGCGAAGCAGTCATCCCCATTGAAGTATCCTTGCAATCCTTGTGAATTGATCATTTCACCGACCAACCAACTCAGAGCGGAGAAGGGCTGACCTAGATCTACTCAAAGAAACCAGACTCCGAACAAACTTGAAGATGCGAAGAAGGGTCGTTTGCACCCGGTGAAGATTACAGCGAAGGGATCTCTCATTCCTCGATCGATGCGGCCTGGAAAACTGAGCCAAAGACCCATGGATACCCAGCTTTCTGCTCAGTGGTCCGATTGAGGCTTGGCTGGAGTCGTTGGATTCGTAGGAACTCAGGGACCTGCAAACAACCTATCAGGGGTTAGAAAACTCAAAGGAGATCAAGAAAATAAAGAAAAATAAAAAAAGGGAAGAAAGTTTTGGAGGGGGCTGGAAGGATGGTTGGCGGCAGGAAGATGGTTGCAAACATCGGGAAGAAGAACTCTTAAACCCCTTTATGCACACAGCAGGGTAATCACACAAAACAATATAAGAACTCAAGGTTTATTTCATATCAAAAATCAAACTTCATACAAGAGGCTAGGGTCCTTTAAATAGACCCTTAACCTTGGACTCCAAGTAAGGGCACATTAGTCTTTACATAAGAATCCTTTTCCCTCTCAAACCCTAGCTAGAAAATAAAGAAACATTAGGTAGAAAAATCCCTAAAAATTCTCTTGACTTGGCCAACACTCCAAGGATGCCTAGGGGGGCATGTTGGGCTTCTAAGAGCAGCAAGGGGCCGGCCCAAACGGGCTCGAGCGCATGGGTTTGGGCCTCTGGAAGCTGGGATAGCCTGGTAGCCAGGTTGCAGGAATATTCCCTGGTATCTTGCTTCTTAGGGGCTTGGGCTTGGCACCTGGGCTTGATTTCTTTGGGCTAGGATGCAGATGGACCTTTAAAATCATGGATGCCTTGGTCTATTAATATACTTTGGCATCTGGAAGGGAATCTGGGCATCTGGAGGGCATCTACAAGGAATCAGGATTTTCTGAATTTTCCTCCTAGGGTCTTCAAATCTTCAAGCTGGGTTGGACTTGGGCTATTCTTCCTTGTCTTCAATCTAGTTGGACTTGGTCTTCACTTGTATGATATAGTCTTGAGTTTTCAGTGTATTTGGACAGGACTCAAAAAAATAAAATTAGCTCAACATGAGCTAACTAGCATTGGACTGAACTAGCTCAACATGAGCTGACTAGTACAGAACTGAAATAATAACACAAAAGACTCAAATAACAACTAAAATGAACTCAGATGGGCTAAGCCCTTATTACAGATGGACTCATAAATTATTGATCAATTCATAGATGGTTGAAAAGCCTCTGTCTTATTCTGGTGCCTTTGGTGTCCGCACCATCTTTGGATCGGACCTTGACTACCAGATGCCATTAGCACTAAAGAAGAAAGAGGACGGGGGAACTGACCTGAGGCCAGACTCCTAGGGGACTGGAGATCACATAGGAGAAGGAAGAAGCTCTCTCTCTCGCAGAGTGCAATCGCAGTGGAAAATCCTTCCTGAGCACCTCGCCCCCCCTTTTATAGGCCTTCGAAGGGATGCTTGCCTTCGCCTCTTGGGCACTATAACCATCCCATCAGCGGACGCGACCTTCCATGATGCAGGAACCGAGGTGGCCAGCTGTTTAGGATTGGCAGATAGTGATCCGCGTGAAGGCCGGATCAACTGCACGAAGATTGCCCTAGGAGCCACATCGGTCATTCGGATGCCACCACGTGGCACAGCGCATCCCTGCACTCCAATCATCGCACGGTACAGCCTGGCCCCTCATCATGACACCTCCTTTACATTAACTGCCACCCCTGTGCCCCCTAATGCGGAGCCTACATCTGTCCCTGATGCCGGTTGTTGGAGATTTGAAGCGATTCAGCGCAACGATTCTGGATCATGCCCACGGTTGTCTCGAGGACGAACGCGACCTATGCAAAGATGGTGCTCCTGTCCTTCAAAGCCACGTGTCCCCTCAAAGGCTAGGAGTAGGGGGGAAACTATTGTACTCAACTGGCTTTTCCTGAACTAAACTGGTGCTGGTGGGCTTCCAAGTAGTCCGGTCGACCCACCCTGCCAGAAGTCTGATTGGCCGACCCACTGAAGTAAGGGTCTGGCTAGTTCGTTCTATCAGAAGGCCGAACGGCCAACCCACTGAAGTAAGGGTCTGGCTAGTTCGTTCTATCAGAAGTTCGACCGGCCGACCCACCAAAGTTGAGATCCGAATGACCCGTCGAGGTAGAAGTTCGGCTGATCCAATGCATCAGAAAGTTGACCAACCGACCCATCGAAGTAGAGGTCCGAATGACCTACTTCCATTGAGGTCTGACCGATCTACTCCCTTTAAAGGCTTGACAGATATTCTTCTTCGGCCGAACGACCCACCTCTATCAGGTCTAACCGACTCATTCTTGCTCTGAAAGTAGCTCGAAGGCTCCAGAAGTCCTCTCTAGCTGGTACCAGAATTCTGTTACAGCAAACACCGCCTCGTGGCCATGTCTCGGTGCCACCTGGCCACCATCCTGATTCTCCTAGGGGTAAATCGAGCTTTCTCCATCTATCTCTTTACAGAATTTAACAGCATTCTACACTTATATAAGATGACCGAGGGACCTCCATTTGGGCTAAGTACACTCTTCTCTTCCCTCATGCTATCTCTTTGATTTCTCTATTTTGTTTTCCTTAAACTCCTACTAACTTAAGCATTGGAGTGTCCCCCGCTAGTGCACCACCAGTATTTGGGGACTTTGTTGCAGGTCGACCGGGAGAGGAGCGCTCCAGCATAGCCGACCGACCCAGTCCAAGAGAAGACACCGTAATAGACCCTATCCCAGATTCGTCCAGGCTTCTCCGCTTGTTGCGACACAAATTGCTTCTGGATTAAGACAAGATGTGTGGGTTCTCCTTCCCAAGGCAAATTGTCCAAGAGGTGGTGGATATGTTGTTGGAGCTTCAGGAGACGGTGGCTATCCAAGCTTAGTGATCCCCTATTGGTGTTGTTGTCGCTTAGATCGTCATGGCCTGCAGTTTCAATATGCCTCGGTCGAGTGGACGTCCCATCGGGAGACCTCTCAGGAAGACTGGTCCTACAAAAAAGATGATGCCCGGGTCAGGGATCCCGATGGGGGCACTCCAATGATCAAGTCAGTGTACGATCAAGGAGAATAGATCCTTCTTTGCGGAGCCTAGAGCGGCCTCTACGTTCAGAGAATTTTTGAGAAGATAGAGTGGGAGTTAGAGCAATGGGAGCTAGAGCAATGGGAGTTCTTAGGAGAGTCTTCAAATGTTCCTTCTGCCCTCGCCTTGACTTCCCTTTATTTGCTCACGCTTCCACTTGCTTGTCCTTGCTTGCACTTGTTTCTCCTTACCTTTGCTGGAGGCCCCTTCGTGCTTCTTATAGAAGCGTGTCTCATCTGGTAGGGTGTAGAGCCCCGGTCCGATACTCTCTGTGAGTGCCTCATGTGGGCGGAGCATAGGTCATCCCTCCTTTTTCTAAGAGGAGGGAGACAGGGTCTGAAACCCTCGAAGGGTGGTTCTGCCATTAGTGTAGGTGAAGTACTGTGAAGCATTCACTTCACCGTGGTGACTATGAGTGGTGTTCCACAGGGCCTAACACCTTGACAGGGCACTGCCTCTTACAGGCATCATGCCACCATGTCAAGGGACATGGCAGAGCACTAGCCTGGCGGGAGATGCTACAGGGTCTGAGACTTCTGGTAAAATATTTCTCTTTCGGATGGTGTAGGTGGTGGGCTGTAGGGCATGATGCCCCGGGTGGAGTGCCTTTCCAAAGAAGGTGCTGACAGTGAGCTATGAGGGCCGGTTCTCCGGCAGGATGCTTCTCTGCAGGGGATGCAAGTGGCATGCCCTGGCGGAGCGCCCTTCACAGAGATTGCAGGTAGTGTATCCTGGCAAAGTGCCCCTCCATAGAGGTTGCAAGCGGTGTGCCCTAGCAATGCACCCCTCTACATAGGTGGCAATTTCTCTGAGCAACATGGGGGTTCCGATGGGGATGGTGATACCACCAATTGGGGTCGCTATCCCGGCCGCTTCCAAGGTTGTTCGAGGGGGAGACCAGCCCACTTGTCTTATTCATGTTTGACTTTAGGTGAGGAGTTGGACCTTGACCAGGAGCTTGACCTTGGATGAGAGCTTGACCTCGGATGGGAGCTCGATCTGAAGCGGGACAAAAAAATCGATGCAACCTAGTTATTTGGAAAATAGGAAAAAAATACCTAACAAACTAGGACCGTGAAAGGGCTAAGAAGCCTCCCGGGACTAGGGCATACTGATACTAAAATCCTAAGATAGCTGATCTCTTTTGTTTTCAATTTTCTGGATGGATGTGGTGAAGGAAGGATGATGATGGGGGACCGGAAAGTGGAACTCATGGCCCTGAGACTCACTCTAGTGGGGGACGCACACAGAAAGTCAGGGGTCAAAGCCTAAAGCTACCCTCCCGAGGGATCACAGCACCAGCTACCCTGAGCATAAAGCTACCCTTCCGAAGGGGTCACAGCACCAGCTACCCTGAGCTCTCATCGAACCCATAATGCACACAGCAGGGCTCTCACATAGATGCGCTAAGATGACTCTCGAAGGACACGAGGGGATAAAGAAGATGAGATATGGGATAATTAAGGTGCTCATCAAACCCATAATGCACACAGCAGGTGATGCGGAAAAAAAAAAAAAAAGGATGAAGATGATGATGCTAGCACGGATGATGCAAAGGTGGTTATATCTTGTTTTCTTTTTAGGGTTTTACCTTTGGTTCTCGATTGCAAGCAAAGAGAACCTAGGAAAACTGAAAGAAAAGAGGTCTATGCTAGCAGATCAATCCCTAAGAAATGATAGACCAGGACCCCGAGATTAAGGAACCCCGGGATTAGGACTAGCTCGATACACCCAATACCTACCTAGGAGATGGGGATGCAAACCTTTCAAATTCTGAAGCACCTGGTGCAGAGATTGCTCCACTCGATGGATGTGGCATGGATGTCCGAGCAATCACGCCCGTGGATGCGCCGGTTCCCGATCATGTGGCCGTGATGGCAAGACAACCCATCTCCGATGTCCGTAGCACCGAGGAAGACCTGTAGGCAGCAAGAGAAAGAACGGTTAGCGAAGAGATGAGAAGTGTTGAAGTTGAAATAGGGTTAGGGTAGAGAAACAGGGCTTCGAGCCCGGTATCCAACTAGAGTCCGAAATCGAAGTTGATAACTTGGGGCCTCGCACCCCGCGACGTCCCTGAGGACGAAGGAATTATGGCCTCCCACCACTCGACGCTCTCAAGCGAAGGAACGTGGCCTCACACCACTCGACGCCCTCAGGCGAAGGAACGTGGCCTCACACCACTCGACATCCCTAGAAATGAAGGAAGAGTTTCACTCACTCACAACCTAGTCTAGGGAGACAGAGGATTGAAGAAGAAAACACTCGAAATTTTTTTTTTTTGTATTCATTCACTAACTGTTACGAAGAGGGGTTTGGGTCCTTTAAATAGGTACCCAAAGATACATTCAAAATTCAAAAGAAAACCCATTCAAAATTTGAACCAAAAATATAACTCAATTTGAAAGTGGTGCCCAAGCTTTGGAGAGCTTTCTTCTTGGCCGACCAGCTTGGTATGGCATGATGCTTGGCTTGGAGTGGAGGAGTTTCTCCTTGGACTTCCTTCTTTGCTTGCTTGGTTTTGGTAGAAAACATGAAGTGAGGCTAGCTTGGAGGGATTTGTCCTACTTTGACTTTTCTTGGCTTGATTCAAGGCCGATCAAATGGGAATAATCCTAGGCATGGCATGATTGGAGGCTTGGAGAGGGGGATTGGTCTTTGACCTTCCTTCCTTGCATGGCTTATTTTGGTAGAAGGCTTGGATTGAGGCTTGATGTCTTCACCATGCATTTCTTGCTTAACTTCATCAAGGGATCATGCCTTTCTTGCTTAACTTCTTTATGGAAGAAGGCTTGAGTGGAGGCATGCATCAAGGGATTTGAAACTTCTTTCCACTTGGAGAATGGAGGATGCCTTTCTTGCTTGACTTCTTTATGGAAGGAGTCTTGAGTGGAGGCATGCATCAAGGGATTTGAAACTTTTTTCCCATGACCGCCCATCCTAGATTGGAAGAGAGCTTGAAGAGGGGAGGGGAAGGGGGCATGGATCAAGGGGTGAGGTCCCCTTTCTTGGGCGCCCAAAACAAACCACATGTCATCACCTCAGTGCGCCACATAAACAGATAAGGTGGGCCCTGAGCTGATATGTCTCCTTGCCTTTCTTAGGCTTAAAAGCGACTTAACTTTTGAACCACTAAAGACTTCATGGGCTTAGACTCGGCCCGACTTATTACAAAACTCAGCTCGACCCGATGGGTCGAGGTACAGACTCCATTTAAGCAAATAAACTAGAGGCTGACAGCCTTATTACAGGACTCGATAAACACAGAACCCTAATCAGAGATCCCCCGAAGTTTGAAGGGCTCAAGTCAAACCCTGATGCCCACATCAATTCTCCCGGGGTGGGAGAAACTCGGCCCTGTCGAGTGGAAGTTGATTTGGCTTTGGTACTTCTCCAGCAGTCGGTGAATGGCAGGTCCTCCTGGGTGATCCACGAGTCATCAGATTTGGGGTCGGCCTTGCCAACGGACCAAGTAACCTGAAAGCCTTTGCCCTGGGCTGCGGTAGCTCGACCATCCAAGATTCGCTCGATCCGCACTCCTTACTCAGGTCAATTTGGAAGTAGACACTTTGGTCAGGTTTACTCTCCAAAAAGGATTATGCTCAAATCACTCACTAGGTGGTTTGCTGGTTCCCTATACTCAACTAAGTGCAAGATATTGAGAGTCGGGCTAATGTCCCAAATCAGGGTATTAGGGTCACTCTCCTATCACTCTAAGGGACCAATTCAGCGAGCATAAAAACTTCTTTATTATTTCAGAATCCCCAATTCTCTACTTAGCTTGCTTTCAGGAACAACCAAATTTTAATTATTAATTTTTGTGTCCCTAGTATGCAATGCAAGTTATCATGCAGATTCTGAGACTCAAGTAACACTCAACAAAAGCAAACTAAACTAGGTATTCCTAGTAAGAGGAATTTATTGGGGTCTTAGGGCCTAAACCTACTAGACCATTGGTTCTCTAGGCTTGACCCTAGCCTGGTATGCATAAGAAAGATTTTTTAGGATCCCTAACAGAAGCCATAAAGTATACCAGAAGTAGAGGGCGAATGGGATGGGCTCTAAGGAGTCACACATTCTGGTAGTCTCAATAAAAAGTAACCTCCTGGCTCTAGGGATATAAGATGGCTTAAGAAAAGGCAGGGAATAAAAAGGAGACTCAGGGACTGGTTCGAAGTTTAGGTAGCTGACCTTAATGTATGAATGAAGGTCTAAAGGTGTGCTCATCTTAACCTCATGGTCAGTACTAGGAGGATAGATAGGTGCAAGTCCTCGGGTAGGCGGGATGCTCCTAGATAGTGGAGGGCTTTCGGGAAGGTCTTTGGAACATTCATCTTGAGAATCTATACCTTCATCTATTTCGTTTGATCCTGGCTTGGTCAGTTCTACTACAAGGTCTATAGTGGACTCAGGATTATTATCATTTGGGTCCTTGCTAAGTTCTGGGGTATCCTTAATGATTCCATCAGGTGGGAGCTGATCAATTAAATTATCAGGCGATACCTCCTCACATTCTTCTTCTTTTTCATATTCATTAATCAAGCTTATGTCAGGCTCATATATGACCTCTTCAAACTCACTGAAGGGTTCTAATCCTTTCTCCTTTGGTTCCTCTATAGGCACGACTATGGTTGGGTCAACTACTTTTGGGATGGCCATACCTAACTCCTTCTCAGTGTTTTCTTTCTAGTCAAGAGGTGACACGGGTGGGGATTGATAAACACAAGTCTGGTTCACTACAGATGTCGGATCAATCGGGATTTGATTCAAGTTGGTAGAGGTCGGCTTTAAGTCCAAAGTATTAGATCGAGTATATCTTAAAGACCACTCACAGTCTTGGGCTTCTTGGTAGGCTTGCTCTAACTTATTGATCTTTCAAAGCCTAATTTTCTATAGATGTCTGGGTGTAGCCAAGCCCTAAACCTCAATGTGATCTGAACCTCGGTCTCAATGGTATTACATTTCATGACATACCACCGGAAGTCCTCGATATACTCAGACACTGGCCTATTACCTTGTCTCAATTGGTACCAACCGGCTTAGAAGTCTTTGCTCATAGGATTCACCTAGGTACCCTGCTCTCAACATACTTCTCATGTCTTTCCAAGTTACCTTAGACTCTTGTCTCTCATACTTCATTCTTCCTCTAACATCAAACCAATAATGTTCGGCTGAACCCCGAAGATGCATTTGGGCAAACCTGACCTTACTATCCTCACACAGATCGCTCCACTTAAAATATTCATCCATATCGTCCTCCCAATCAATATAAACCTGACGATCATGACTTCCTCGAAAAGGACGAAACTGAGGATAGACTCTAGGGTTAGATGCCATGAAAATACTGACTAGCTAAAGGGCAGTTAGGCTAAAGGACTCCTAATTCTAGACTAGTCATGCAACACACAACGAACGTTTAAGATCTAATAGACCTAGAATCTCAACCAGTTGCCTAGGTCAGAGTGGCAAACCAGTCTGTAGTAGCCTTGTCCTTGGCCAGGTAGGTGGAGAGGAGTGGAGGTTCCTCTCTGCTTGCCTTAGACACCAATTTTGCAATTGGCCAGGTAAGTGAACCAACCCACAAGCCCTGATTCACCAAGCCTAGACACCAAGAACTCAGTACAAACAGATTGGGCTGTCACCAAGATTAGACACTTGGTCTCGACTCGACCGAATGGGTGTCCCTAAGCTCTCTAGAGCAATTAGTTGTCTAACTGATTTTAGTTAGGGTTTGGGTTCGGGATGCAGGTTAGTGGTTTGTGGGCTAGGGACAGGTGATGAACTCCTGACCCTATGTCAAATTGCCACCCTTAAGTGTTTTATGAACAATGTAGGCACAGAAATGTCTAAGAAAAAGATTTAATATATATATATATATATATATATATATATATATATATATATATATATATATATATATATATATATATATATATTTGGATATATGGATGATAAGCAAAGTTCAAAAGAAGTCTAAATATGAACTAATTGCATGAACTAACTAAATGAGACAAGAAAGAGATGCTTGCTGAAACTGCAGGCCTGAGATTTTCTCAGGTGGTATTTCGGCTTGTAGAATTTCTACAGGCTAAAATAAAATCTGAGAAAAGAGCAAAAGAATCCTCTAAATTCAGCAGATCCAGCAAAAGAAAAATCAAATAAAACGGAGATTCCTACAAAGAGAAAAAATTAAAATAGCAGACTATATATGGGCTAGATAGAATGCAGAGACCTAAATGCAAGAGCACTAGTCCTAGCCTAGGCTCTGATACCAAGAATGATGTGGAAAAAAAGGATGAGGTGATGATGCTAGCACAGATGATGCAAAGGTGGTTATATCTTGTTTTCTTTTTAGGGTTTTATCTTTGGTTCCCGATTGCAAGCAAAAAGAACCTAGGAAAACTGAAAGAAAAGAGGTCTATGCTAGCAGATCAATCCCTAAGAAATGATAGACCAGGACCCCGAGATTAAGGAACCCCGGGATTAGGACTAGCTCGATACACCCAATACCTACCTAGGAGATGGGGATGCAAACCTTTTAAATTCTGAAGCGCCTGGTGCAGAGATTGCTCCACTCGACGGATGCGGCCTGGATGTCCGAGCAATCGCGCCCGTGGATGCGTCGGTTTCCGATCATGTGGCCATGATGGCAAGATGACCCATCTCCGATGTCCGTAGCATCGAGGAAGACCTGTAGGCAGCAAGAGAAAGAACGGTTAGTGAAGAGATGAGATGTGTTGAAGTTGAAATAGGGTTAGGGTAGAGAAACAGGGCTTCAAGCTCGGTATCCGACTGGAGTCCGAAATCGAAGTTGATAACTTGGGGCCTCGCACCCCGCGGCATTCCGGAGGATGAAGGAATTATGGCCTCCCACCACTCGACGCTCTCGGGCGAAGGAACGTGGCCTCACACCACTCGACACCCTCAGGCGAAGGAACGTGGCCTCACACCACTCGACATCCCTGGGGATGAAGGAAGAGTTTCACTCACTCACAACCTAGTCTAGGGAGACAGAGGATTGGAGAAGAAAACACTCAAATTTTTTTTTTTGTATTCATTCACTAACTGTTACAAAGAGGGGTTTGGGTCCTTTAAATAGGTACCCAAAGACACATTCAAAATTCAAAAGAAAATCCATTCAAAATTTGAACCAAAAGTACAACTCAATTTGAAAGTGGCGCCCAAGCTTTGGAGAGCTTTCTTCTTGGCCGACCAGCTTGGTATGGCATGATGCTTGGCTTGGAGTGGAGGAGTTGCTCCTTGGACTTCCTTCTTTGCTTGCTTGGTTTTGGTAGAAAACATGAAGTGAGGCTAGCTTGGAGGGATTTGTCCTACTTTGACTTTTCTTGGCTTGATTCAAGGCCGACCAAATGGGAATAATCCTAGGCGTGGCATGATTGGAGGCTTGGAGAGGGGGATTGGTCTTTGACCTTCCTTCCTTGCATGGCTTATTTTGGTAGAAGGCTTGGATTGAGGCTTGATGTCTTCACCAAGCCTTTCTTGCTTAACTTCATCAAGGGATCATGCCTTTCTTGCTTAACTTCTTTATGGAAGAAGGCTTGAGTGGAGGCATGCATCAAGGGATTTGAAACTTCTTTCTACTTGGAGAATGGAGGATGCCTTTCTTGCTTGACTTCTTTATGGAAGGAGCCTTGAGTGGAGGCATGTATCAAGGGATTTGAAACTTTTTCCCATGACCGCCCATCCTAGATTGGAAGAGAGCTTGAAGAGGGGAGGGGAAGGGGGCATGGATCAAGGGGTGAGTTCCCCTTTCTTGGGCGCCCAAAACAAACCACATGTCATCACCTCAGTGCGCCACATAAACAGATAAGGTGGGCCCTGAGCTGACATGTCTCATTGCCTTTGTTAGGCTTAAAAGAGACTTAACTTTTGAACCACTAAAGACTTCATGGGCTTAGACTCGGCCCGACTTATTACAAAGCTCAGCTCGACCCGATGGGTCGAGGGACAGACTCCATTTAAGCAAATAAACTAGTGGCTGACTGCCTTATTACAGGACTCGATAAACACAGAACCCTAATCAGAGATCCCCCGAAGTTTGAAGGGCTCAAGTCAAACCCTGATGCCCACATCAGCAGGGAACGCCTCACACCCCTCATCGAACCCATAATGCACACGGCAGGGAACGAAGAAAAATGGGCCTCAGCCTAGAACCAGAACCGGAACCAACCCAAAAATCTATATCAAATCTCTCTCTATTACAGGAGGGGAGGGGGCATTTATATAGAAAAACCAAAACCCTCAGTTTCTTAGCCCTTAAAAAAACTAAAAAAGGAAAATAAATTATATCAAAATTCGTGTTGCATCAAAAGTGGTGCTGATCTGCTCTGAAAAGTGTGTCAGCTTGATGATCTGCTCCAGAAAGCATGCTGCTCTGAAATATGGGCTGCTCTGAAATCCGTGTAACTCCACTCACGGCTGTGCGGAGGATGGATCGTTCGATGGAGCACATGATCGACGATCAAAAAGCAGGCGACGGACGGGGCTGGCGGGTGGCGAGCGGCGGACGGCCAGCGATGGTCGCAGGCGAGGCGGCACATGGTCTGGCACGGCACGCCCAGCATGCCGTTTGGTCTCCCACGGTCGTGGGAGACCTCCCGGGCACCGGGAATGGGCAGGTGGACGGCGGGGGAGGCCAGGGACGGTGGGACGGTGTCCGGCGGACAGGCAGGCGGTGGGCGGTGGTGGACCCCAACGGCGGCCGGGCGAGGGCAGGCGGGCGGCGGGAACGGCGGCGAGTAGCGGGCTGGCGGCGGCGGCGGTAGCGGCGACCGTGGTCCGTGGCGGGCGGATGCCTCCGCGTCCGTTCAGCTTCCCACGGGCGTGGGCGGCAGTGGCGGCGGCTTCTCCTGCGAGGGCGGGGGACGGCGAGCTTCGACGGCGGTCTAGCGGGGGCGGCCGGAGTGCGGGCGGCCCAGATCTGGGGCCGGAGGGGCGGTGGGCTAGGGTTCAGAACTTTTAAAAAATTCATGAGAGAAAGGTTGCAAGATGTGGAATAAAGCTGGGATAACTCGGGGATAAATCGAGAACAAAACTAGAATAGGGGGGATAGGTGGAATAGCGGGATAGGAAAAATAAAAAATTATGAGAAAATAAGAAAAAATAGAAAAATACCCGGACCTGCCCGGATCCCCATCATTCTCCTCGACCGCGAAGAACTCGACTCCGTCGAGTTTGAAAAATGGAGCACACCCTAAATCCACAACTAGCTCTGGTACCAAAATTGATGCGGGACGAAACAATCGATATAACCTGGTTATTTGGAAAACAAGAAAAAACATCTAACAAACTAGGACCGTGGAAGGGTTAAGAAGCTTTCCGGGACTAGGGCATATTGATACTAAAATCCTAAGATAGCTGATCTCTTTTGTTTTTAATTTTCTGGATGGATGTGGCGAAGGAAAGATGAAGATGGGGGATCGAAAAGTGGAACTCATGGCCCTGAGACTCACTGGTGCGGGCACCAGAATTAGAAGAAGACTTCAGGGTTCCATCTGGATCTCTGATTGACCTTGCCCGAGAAAATTAGGGTTTGTAATAAGGATTAACCTGATCAACCCAATTTTGAGTCTATAATTTTGTCATTTCAATTTTTGTTGAGTCATGTTGACTCAGTCCAAGTCCAGGTCCAGGTTGGCGCCATTCCCTTTGCCATAGGATGCCACATTTTTTTTTCCTTGGTCCAGCTACAAGTGGGTGCCACACTCCCTGCCACATCTCCATCCAGTGTCTTTGGTCCCCACACCATAAGAAGTAAGTTCCTCTTTTTCTTGCACCACTTGGGGGAGAAATCCATCAAGATACCTCAATCCAAGGAGGTGCCAACTTCTTTCAAGATAAACCCAAGCCAGGATGGCAAGAATTTTTCTTGAAGAGAGGATCAAAGAGGTGCCCCACAATGTTCCATAAAAATCCAAGTTATAAAAGGGAAGAGAGCATGTCTTGGGGAGAAACTCAAGGAGGCACCCAAAAGCTTCCTAAAGTGCCAAAGCCATGAAAAGAAGAAGCCTAAACTTGTGGAGCAAGACTAGGAGGTGTCCAAAAGAGCCAAACCATGAAGGGAAAATCCTTGATTCATGGAGAGATACTAGGAGACACCCCCATAACCTGCCATTTGGAGCTGATTTTCAAGTTTTCTTGGAGTTTTTGGGCCGCTCACTCATGGAAGGAGTCTTGGTTTGCCAAGGGAAGAGAATTTGATGCCTAAAGTGTAGATTAGTCCTATTAGTCCCACATGGGAACTAGTATGGTTTTGATTTTTCTTATAGGTCTATATATTAGACCCCTTTTGTAACTTGAACTTATCTTATGAAATTTTATGAATGAAATCCCTTGTTTTTGAGCAAAGTCTTGTTCTTCCGCACTTATTTTGAGTGTTGATCTCCATGAGGGAGTAAATCTGGGTTCCCTAGGAACCTTGAGGAGGTGTGAGATCTCCAACCCCAAAACCCTAGCTTAGTCCACCCATCTCTACTCCACCACCACCAAACCCTAGCCGCTACACCATCTCCAAGGTTCTTCTTCCAAAGGGTGGCCGACCACCAGGACCCCAGTCCAGCCATCTTCAAGTCAGCTACCACTGCTTCAGAGTCCATCCAGCAGATCCAGGAGAAGAAGTCCCAAAATCGCAGCCTAGGAGTTCCAGATCAGCTGAAGACCTTCAGATCCCATCCTTTCTTCTACTCGGGTAACTCTCTTCCCTGAGTCTCTTATTCCTAACCTTGTTCTTCTTCTCTCCAGGATCCAGGGTTCAAGAAGAGGCCAACTTTGCCAAGGACATTATCAGAGGATCCATTGCGAAGATACCTTGACTCCCGGGATCCATTAATCTGCTCGAGAGAGTATTTTTCCACCAAATGGAGAGATATCACTGCTAGGTAACAAGAACCTTCCCTTGTCACTTTGTCTGTTTCATTGAAACTCAGAGCAAACCTTAGATCTGGGGGTTTCTCAATCTCCAGCGATCCTACTTCTGAGTTACTCTGATAATCCACTCCTTTTACTTGTGCTTTTTGTCATTTCTTAGTTTCTTTCAACATTAGTTTATCTTTCCTTTGAGTTAAAGCCGACTTCTGAAAAAATATATATATATAAAAAATACATTAATTTTAATTTACTTCCGCATTCCATATTTTTGTTCTGCATCATTTTTGGTATCAGAGCTTTCGTTCTGCATCACTCACTCTAGCGGGGGACGCACACAGAAAGTCAGGGGTCAAAGCCTAAAGCTACCCTCCTGAGGGATCACAGCACCAGCTATCCTGAGCATAAAGCTACCCTCCCGAAGGGGTCACAGCACCAGCTACCCTGAGCTCTCATCGAACCCATAATGCACACAACAAGGCTCTCACATAGATGCACAAAGATGACTCTCGAAGGACACGAGGGGATAAAGAAGACTAGATAGGGGATAACTTGGGTGCTCATCGAACCCATAATGCACACAGCAGGGAACGCCTCACATCCCTCATCGAAACCATAATGCACACAGCAGGGAATGAAGAAAAATAGGCCTCAGCCCAGAACCAGAACCGAAACCAACTCAAAAATCTATATCAACTATCTATATATTATAGGGGGAGAGGGGGCCTTTATATAGAAAAACCAAAACCCTCAGTTTCTTAGCCCCTAAGAAAACTAAAAAGGAAAATAAATTACATCAAAATTCATGTTGCAACAAAAGTGGTGCTGATCTACTCTAAGAAGTGTATCGGCTTGATGATCTGCTCCAGAAAGCATGCTACTCTGAAATATGGGTTGCTCTGAAATCCGTGCAACTCCACTCATGGCCGTGCGGAGGATGGATCGTCCGACGGAGCACACAGCCGACGATCGAAAAGCAGGCAACGGACGGGGCCGGCTGGTGGCGAGCGGCGGACGGCCAGCGGCGGCCGCAGGCGAGGCGGCACATGGTCTGGCACGGCACGCCCAGCATGCTGTTTGGTCTCCCACGACCGTGGGAGACCTCCCGGGCATTGGGAATGGTCGATGGACGACGGGGGAGGCCGGGGATGGCGGGACGGTGTCCGACGGATAGGCGGGCGGCGGCGTCAGGAGATGGGCGGCGGTGCTACACGACCGCACGAAGGCGGACGGATGCCTCCCGCAGGTGGACGGATGCCTCCCGCAGGTGGACGGATGCCTCCCGCAGGTGGACGGATGCCTCCCGCATCCGTTCGTCTTCCCACGGGCATGGGCAGCGGTGGACTAGTGTGGGCACCAGGATCCGACAGAGGCTCCTCAACCCTCTGTGGAACTCAGATTAGGGTTTCCCCTTCTATGAGTCCTGTAATAAGGCCTTGAGCCAAAGCAATTTCATAAGTTCTTGTCAAAGTTTGTTTAGTCCAGTACCTTGACCAATTTGGGTCAAGTTAGGTCATGAATCCTGTATTTGTTCGAGTCTGAGTTTGGACTGGGCCCAAGCCCAATTGAAGTCACTCTGGTTTTCTTCACCAAATCAAGTTCTGGTGGGCCAACCCACCCCTTCCACTTGGGATAGTGCCAACTCAGGCGCCACCTCAGCGACCTACGTGATGCCACATCAGTTGCTACTTGGGCATCCAAGAAGGGAAACAAAGTGGCACCCTCATGCTTTCCACACGCCTTGGACAACATTGGAAGGAAGAAACACCATCCTCCTCTTCCCTCCCCCACATCATGCCTTGTTCCATCAAAAGAGGGGCGTTGAAGATCCTTGAAGAAACCAAGCCTCAAAGAAAGCCCCCTTCCATGCTTTCTTCCCAAAGTGTTCTTGCAAGGAAGGAAGGTCAAAGGACATAGTCCCCTCTTCAAGCCCTCAACCATGCAACGCCCATGGAGCTCTCCCTTGGTCGGCCAAGAATCAATCCTAGAAGATGGCGTGAAGAGCCCAAGGGAACACATCCCTCCAAGCAAGCCATGCCCCACTCCTTCTTCCCAAAATAAGCATGCTAAGGAAGGAAGTCAAGGGACCAATCACCCTCTCCAAGCCTTTGCTCATGCCACGCTCAACTCCAAATTATTTGGTCAGCCAAAGAGATGGGATATGGAAAATTTTGGGTGCCACCATGAATCTTGTAATTTGAATTTCAAAAGGGCCTTGGGTGCCTATTTAAAGGACCCAATCCCTCCCTTGTAGAACTATGAATAATTGAGTGATTAATGAAAGTTTGAGTTTCTTCCACCCTCCAACCATTGTCTCTTAGGCTAGGTTTGAGTGGAATTGCCTTCGTCCCCAGGGACGTCGAGTAGTGTAAGGCCACCTATCCGTCACCCCAGGGCGTCTCGAATCCTTCGTCCTCCAGGACGTCGAGTGGTGTGAGGCCACATTCCTTCATCCTCCGGGATGTCACGGGTTGCGAGGCCCCAAGTTATCTCCAACTTCGACTTCAGAATCCAGCCGGACACCGGGCTCAAAGCCCCTTCCCAACTCCATCTCAATTCCTTTCCGTGCATGTCCACCTTTCGCTGACCTTTCTTTTGTTTGCCTACAGGTCCTCCCTGGCATCTCGGGCATTGGAGACAGTCAGCTTTGCCATCGCGACCTCCCGACCCAAAGCCAGTGCTCCCACGGGTTCGACTGCTCGGGCATCCAGGCCGCATCCACCGAGTTGAGCGATCTCTGCACCGGGTGCTTCAGAAGTTTGAGGTTTGCTTTCTCTTTATCTCCTAAGTAGATATTGTAGGTCGAGCTAGTCCTACCGAGGTTTCTTAATCCCGGGGTCCTGTTCTTGTTTTCACTTTTAGGGCTTTGAACTGCTAGCGTAAGCTTTCATTATTGTTCTTCGTATTTCTTACATTTGCTTGTGATCGGGATTCGAAACCCTAAAACAACGAAGAAGAACAACAAGAAACATAAAAAGAAAATCATCAACCCTAAAAAGAATTCCTTTTGCATCGTAAGCATCCTTATTAGCATCCAGTATCCCTAGCCCTAACCCCCTTGTTCCACATCACGGACCCCACCGATGGCCGGGCGAGGGCAGGCGGGTGACGGGAACGGCGGCGGGCAGCGGGCCGGCGATGACAGCGGCGGCAGTGGGCCATGGCAGGCAGATGCCTCCACATCCGTTTGGCTTCCCATGGGCGTGGGCGGTGGCGGCGACTTCTCTGGCATGGGCGGGGGCTGGCGAGCTTCGGCGGTGGTTCGGTGGGGGCGGCCGGAGGGCGGGCGTCTTGGATTTGGGGCTGGAGGGGCGGTGGGCTAGGATTTGGAACTTTTAAAAAATTCACAGGAGAAAGGTTGTAGGAGGTGGAATAAAGCTGGGATAACTCGGGGATAAACCGAGAACAAAACCAGAATAGCGGGGATAGGTGGAATAGCGGGATAGGAAAAATAAAAAAATTCTGAGAAAATAAGAAAACAATAGAAAAATACCCAGACCTGCCCTGGATCCCTATCACGATCTCTGATGGGAGCTTGACCTCGGATGGGAGCTCGACCTCGGCACTTATATAGCGATAGCATCTAGGTGGTGCCTTCCACCAGCTCGACTGTCAGATACCCCCCACTCTCAAGTCCAGAGCATGATGCAGTGCTCGGGATGAAGGGAGTTATGGTGATGCTAACATGGAAGGACATTTAGCCTGCACCATTTAACATCGCGATCTCTGATGACTCGTAGATCTTGCCTCAGTGCCAATAAGGGAATGCCACATCAGCTAGCACCGGAGGGGCATGATGATTGCACTTAGCCCGAAGCAGTTTCCTACATATCAAAGTACCATTCCTAGTAGATTCTGACATGTGGCGAGCATCCAATGGCTGGAGAGGGGAAAAGATGCATGTTTCGACTGGTATGATGCAATGGGGTGAAGTCAGTCTTTTGAAAAGCGACCATTTTCCTTAGCCATCTCTTAAAAACCTTTGAGCGAGGGAGCAAGGGGAGAGCCAGAGCCTTTTCATTCACTCTCGACCCCTTAACCTGAGGCATTCCACAGGTTAGTCTCCCTCTTCTTCTTCCTTGCTTCCCTCTCCTTTAGCTTGCACCGAAGGGGATCTATTAGGGTCTAGGTTCTTTTACTTCTCTATCCTCTTCTTTCTCCACTGTCATGAGTCCTTCCGGCAGGAGACATCATTGCCTAGACTATTTTGGTGAGGCGGGGACATCCCGGTCGAGGCTTCCTTCCTTAGATAGTGAGGAGGAGAATGTCCCCCTTAGAATCTGTAGGGGTCCCCACCGGACAGGGATAGTTATAGGTGCCCCTACTATTCCTTCTCCTCCCCCTTTTTCTTCTAGCCATGATTTGGCCGGTCCCTCCGGCATTGCTTCGGCAATGACTTCGGGGGACACCCTTTGTCTTCGGAGTGCCTATGAAATCCTGGACTCCATCCAGCTCTCTACTCCGAGGCTGGAGAAGCGGGTCACTTCCAATGGCCTGTGCTAGATCGCCCCGTATGAAGACTTCTTCCTCAGGGGTCTTCGCCTTCCTTTTCACCCTTTCTCTCTCTTTCCTTAGTAATTACCATCCAGTCTCAGCCCAACTTGCCCCAAACTTTGTTACGACCATCTCTTGCTTCATCATCCTCTATCACTTTCATGAGATTGTTGCCAGTTTCTCCTTTTTTAGAGCCTTTTTTATCCTAAAATGCCACTCGGTTAATAATGGGTGGTGGTTCGTGGTCCCTCGCTCGGGGGCTATCAAGCTAAACCTACCTACTTTCATCAAGGGATGGAAGAATAGGTTCTTCTTTACCTTGATTAAGGGCGTCAATTAGGTCTGAAGCAACCCCGACCGTACACCCACCCGCAATGCTTCAATGGACTCCAACATGGAGGTATATGACCGGCTCGTCACCTCTGAGGTCCCTCCACTTTAGGATCTGCTGACCAAATAAAACTTGTTTGATGGCGGGGTTAGCCCAGTCCGATCCCTAGGTAAGACCCATAATCTCGGCTTCTTTTTGGTAAGTCATCCTCCTTGTGACTAACAAAGGCTCTTCTTATTTATAGATATGAGGTTTTTCATGGAGCAGATCTGGCAGATGTCATGGAAGAGGCCGCAACCCCAGGGCCTAGGGAAGACCTACAAAAGAGGCTCCATGAAGAGCCAGAGTGGAGGCCCAATAGAGAGTCTTCCGTTGGGCCGGGGGAGAGGAGGCCCCGAATAGCCCCGGCCTCAACTAGAGCAGCGGCCCAGACTCTGGCCCATGGGCCCAGCAGAAGCACCGCAACTAAAGAGGGAGCCATGCAGGTCCCTTAGGCAGCCCCTCCTAGCATTGAGATCCCACCACCATTGAAGATGATGGAGGTGGCAGCCAATGCCACAATGAGGGGAAGACTGATGCCACCGACAGCCACAGAAGTAGCCATCACCCAATTAGTGGCCCCCACACCCTCGACATCCGTCATGCCGGAATTAGCGGCATCTTCCATGACACCAGCCTGGGAGTGGCCAAGGTGTTGACCTTGATGCCGCCAAATGCGGTGGTCACCCTTAACATTGTTCTGGCTGAGAAGATGGTGGACTTCATTGTCTAACCTCGTGACCACTGGGAGAGGGGCGGCAAGTAGCTGTCAACAATCATCTCCAGCTTGTTTTCCCAACTCTTGTTGGTAAGTTCTTTCCTCCCTTAGCCTTTCTTTTGTTTATGTGAATTTGACTGACTTTCTTTCCTTCGTTGTTGTAGGTGGCCATCGATGCCCTCCTAATCAGGGATTCTTGCCTGGCATTGGCTTGGCGAGACACCACCTTTCGCAAGTGCATGGAGGCTATGAAGGCGGAGGCCCGGGCCCAATTCAACAAGGTGCGTTGGTGCGGGCACCAAAGTTCGAAAGAGGCTTCAGTCCAATTCAGTATGGCTTTAATTCTTTCATGTCTTGTAAATAGTATTAGTTTACTTCTTTAATTGAATTTGAGTCATGTAATTAGAGTGGGTTCATTTCAATTTAAGTTTTTTTGAGTCCAATTAGGATCAAATTAGTCTTGTATTTAGTTAATTTAGTAGTTGGGTCCAAGAGAGAGTTGGAATTGGTTAAATGTAAGCAAGCTCATTTGAAGATGGAATGCACTCAACCATTTCAACAAGTTAATCCAAGGAGGGCACCACTTCAACAAGCCATGTGGGATGCGATGTCAACATCCCAACCATATGAAGTACACCTCAGAAAGCCACCTCATCAAATGCCACATCACCAAGAGAGATTCAAATTCAAAGTGGGCAAGAAGTTTTTTCTTCCACCATTTTAGCTAGCTATTCCCATAAAATCTCCATGTAATTTGGAATTCCACCCTTATAGCTAGGAACCTCCCATGAAAAGCTCCTTGTAATTCAAAATTTCAAAATCCTTGGAGGCTTATAAAACCTACTCCAAGCTCTCTTGTACATGATGATGAATTTTGAATGAAAAAAAGAGTGTTTCTTCTTCCATTTGGTGTTATCCAATGTCCTCCGAGAGGGAGTGGGTGAGAGGCCCTTAGCCACTGAAGGGTATTTTGGTAAATCCATAAAAATTTCTCATCTTTCGGGTAGGCATGACACGTTGCTAGATGTTAATCTTGTATTGTAGGTCTTCATGAACCAATTGATTTGGTTTTATGATTCAATTTGATGTGTGATTCGAATTGGACAATTAGGTGAGCCAATTTGACCTAATTAGGTCAATCAGATCGAATCGGCTCAAACCTAAACCTACTGCTGGCTAGATGTGGAACCCAATGGGTCACACACAATAGAGACTTGGCCAAGGAAGTCATTCATGATTTAATTAGGGTCATAGGATCCTAATTGGTTAGCCGGATTACATACTAGCATATGTAGGCTAACCAAATTCCTAACCCAATTGGATTGGGTCCGGTTGCTTGCTAATTGGGCTAACCTAATTATGAGAAACCTAAATTAGGTTGAGTCCTAAGTGGGGCTAGCCTAATCAGAGCTAAATCTGATTTTAATTCGGATTTAAGGGCATTTTAGGTACCATACATGAAGAGTCCTAATGGCTTGGGACTCTTGGTACCTAAATGATACCTTAACTTCAAAAGGGCACAGAATGAGCTATAGATCTTTGATTTGAATATAATTTATATGGTCAAAAAGAAAATTTTATGCTCTTCCCAATGACACCCATATTGCCTATATTTTGATTGGTCAATATTCTTTGAAATTTGCATGGAAAAAGGATGGCACGCGCGGTGCATGAAGAGTCGTAACTCTTCATGTAGTGCGCGGTTCTGATGGAGAGTCCTTCTGCTATCAGGACTCTTCATAATCTCCAATGTTTGGAATTGAAGAGGCGCTTCTTAGCTTTCTAGAGACCGGTAATTGACATGTGGCAAGTGAGAATTCGTCCAGATAAAAGAAGGGATGTGAATAAGGCCTTTGGTGCATGAATGGGCTTATTAGATATGATTTTTCAAGCCAGATAACTTCTCTTTGGTCTTGAAAAATCATATCTGATAAGTTGATGGGAGGACATATCACACGTCCCTCTTGTATCTATAAATAAAGGGCGATGAAATGAGTCTGATAATGAAGAATTCTACCGAAGTACTATTCTGAGTGTCTCTCTCTCCCTCCTTTCTTTAAGACAAGACTTGTCTTGTTAAGACAAGGTCTTTTCTACTAGGACAAGGCTTTGTTTTAGGACATAAGCCTAAGGGATCCTAGAGGAGGGTTGTCATAAAACCAAGAGTGGTTTAGGAGAGTGTCTTTAGTGCCCTACAGTAGGACAGGGTTTCCTACAGTGGTCAATAGACCAAAGGCTGCCGAAAGAGTTCCACTTCTCCAAGCAACTTGAAGAAGGAGTTCTTCCTTGGTCCGAGTTTTGTGTGGATCACCGTTGGAGGGTGAATGTTTGGGCGCCTGGTGGAGAAGAAGGCTGAATCAGGATTTTCTTCATCGGATTGGATACTAGCGGTTCAGGTTGGTGCCTAAACTATAGTTTATATTATATATGCATGTTTGTATGTTTTAATTCCTAGTAAGGAGGTCTTGGGTTAAGGGTTTGGTAGTGGTTTCATAATAAATTTTTTGAAATCCATGCTTTCGCCCTGATTACCAAACCCCTACAGTGGTATCAGAGCCACCTTATTAGGGCTAAAACATATAAAATTGAAGTTGCCCAATTTTGTAGGATTCTTGAGGTTGCCCATTTTGGTAGGACTCTACAAAATTGAGGTTGCCTATTTTGGTAGGACTCTTGAGGTTGCCCAATTTTGTAGGACTCTTGAGGTTGCCCATTTTGGTAGGACTCTACAAAATTGAAGTTGCCCATTTTGGTAGGACTCTACAAAATTGAAGTTGCACAATTTTGTAGGATTCTTGAGGTTGCCCAATTTTGTAGGCTCTACAAAAGTTTAAAGTTACATATGTTTGATATGTTGCTTATGCATATATGTTTGATGTATGCCACTAGTTAGGATTTTCACTTAAACCTTAATCGATATAGAGATATGTTTAGCTTTCTAGTGATCATACTGAAATAAGGTTGCCCTGGCATAATAGTGGTTCCATTATGTGGTAGATGGTTGTCCTAGTATGATGACACACTTGGCACATTATAAAATGATATATGATGCATGGTTGATGAATGGTAATATTAGAATGTGCTTCTATTTGAATTGCCCTCTATTAAAATTATATTAAGTTGTAGTGTCATATACCAAAAGCAAAATAATCAAGATGATTAGTTGATCATTCAGTGTCTAGGAAAAGTAGTTCATGATCGGTAAAGAGGACGTGATTTTTAATTGGTTCCGTTGACTGACCTGGCCAATTTTTATTGGTGTCTAGGAAAGCAACGGGAGGACTCCCACTACTCTCCCACTTACCTGGCCGATAAGATTAACTTAATTCTTGATTGATATGCTTAATATAATATTCATTACATTAGGCCTTCATGCTAGGTCATTATTATGTTATGATCCGTATTAGGTTTGTTGTGTACACACAAGGCCTATTATGGTAACTAACACAATTTTGGCCTGGTGCATTTGATGCTTATGGCATGATTTAATATAATACTTTGTTGTGAATACACAAGGATATTATTATTACAATCATGACTATAAAGGAATGTGTTGGTTTCCGGTGCAACGCAGCGGAAGTGTAATTTCAAAAATGAAACTAAATTCACACCAAAAACCCTAAAACAGGAACTCCTTAAATAAGACTAGATCATATGATAAGCATATCTATGTAAATTAGGATTATGGTACCAACCTGTAATCGCTAATTCCAACAAAAAATTGATGTTTGAAGGGGCTGATTGAATTCACCAGGCGTCCAGGTGTCCGCCCTCCGATGGTAATCCACACAGAGCAATGATCAAGTAAACCTATCTTCTTTTCAATGGTTCCTCCTATTGAGTTCTTCTTCCTAGAACTCAATTGCTTGGACTATGGCTTGAATTCTTCCACACAAGAGGTAGCCTCCCTTTCCTTGATCTCTTCTCCTCCTTCCACTAAGACCTTGGCCCTTTAGACACCCTTGTCTTTAAGAAAAGACCTTGTCCTAAGAGGACATAGACTTGTCTTAAGTTGGAGGAGAAATTAAGACAATAATGTCTTAATGTAAGAAAGAAGGAATAAATCAGAACTTCTTTCTTTCCTTTACTGTCAGAGACTTTTACTCTTATTCTTGTTCAGTAGCAGAGTTTCGACAGAGGTGTACTCTGTAAAGGAAATAGTGCAAGAGCAAGAAAAGAATAAAAGAGTCATTAGGAGAGGAAGAAAGAAAAACATTACCTTGTTCTGATTTTCTCGACCCTTTATATAGATCTCAGATAGGCGCCCACACATCTCTCCGTGAACTCCTTCTCATGCCCTTGTCAATTTCTCATGCCCCTTCCTCCCATCTCATGGCCTTCCAGATTAAATCCCACGGCTTTTCTTAAAGGAAAAATGCGGTGTTTTAATAGGAAAGGAGTCATGACTTTTCATCTCCGAAGAGATGTTATTTCGTGCGCCCGGGAGGAAACAGCGACTTTTGTCTTTCTTAAAAAACTTCCAGCCATTAAATTCCCATCCAAGGGGGGATAAGTGGTGCGCTATTTCTTAAGAAAGGAGGCTGCCCCATCTTAATTCATCGGAGAATCAAGCGGGGCGTGCCAAGAGTCCATGCGCCATGGACTCTTCCAAATGGCGCACCAAGAGTCCATAAGCACATGGACTCTTGGCATTTGGCATGAAAATGCAAGGGGCCGGGTGGGGAGGCTAGCCTAGTTACATGGCTAGCCAATAGGGTTAGCCATAATCCTTATTTTCATAATTAGGGTCTAATTAGCTCCAATTAAAAGCCAAATTGAACCAATCCGGAACCCTAAATTCGAATCCGATTCGAATAGAAGCTAGGGTTTGCAATACCTGCTAGAGTGTTATCCTGTAAAGATGATTTAATAACAAATTAAACTCTTGATCAATCCTCTGAAGTGTGTGTGACCCATTGGGTTCCACATCTAGCCAGCAGTGGGTTCGAATACAAGTTGACCTAATTTGATTAGAACTCTTTCTAATCGATTTAGATCAAACCGGGCTTACCTGATTTGATCAATTAGGACTCTTCCTAATAAATGATCTTTGAATTTGATCAACCCACAAGACAAGATTGACGTCTAGCAATGTGTCATGTCTACCCGGAATATATGGAAATTCTGGTGAAATACCAAAATTATCCTTCAGTAGAGAGTTACAGTATAAGTAAATCTTTCGATCAGCCTGCACCCAAAATATAACTATGGATATAGATATATGTCAAATCCAATATTATATTTATTTCTAGCTCAATCTTATATTGATGATTCAATTATCTTGATATTAGAAACCATCTCTAATATCTTTACTTTGATCAAAGATTCCCTGAATCATCATCCGATTGTTAACTAGCTGGATGCAATCTCCTCTTACTAAGAGTGATCGATTCCTTATTGACCTACTCATTACCTTCATATCCAATTCACCATTCCCAGTATCAATCCTGTGCATGACTCAGTGTCATGATTAGGATTGAACCAAAGCATGGGTTCATGTACATAAGGTACTTATGGCAGTCTCAGGTCAAAGGATTACTTGTACCACTCCCACTATGAGAACCTTCTATTGACATGTAGCTAAGACTCCATTAGATGTTCTCAAGTTGGATCATATCAGTGAACTCATTCTCCAATGAGCACCCACATCCCAGTATTAGTGTCATACACAAGTGACTGTGAGAGCAGTCACCCTTTCCAGTATACATGGGATGTGCTAGTCTTACCGGAAAATCCTGATCCCCTACTCAAGGTTCCTTTGACTAGGATTACTTTAGATTAAGGTTTTAAGATTTTAGGTCTCACTGGTATGATCTCATCATAACCCTAAAATCATAGCCCTAATCTATGGGGTTCATCATATAATATAAACACAGCATATGATGAAAATAATGCCTTTATTTAGAAAATTGTCAATTACAATGGTTTGGGAGATACAACATAGATTGGCTTGTAGGGCATATCCTTTTCAATCTCCCACTTGCACTAAAGCCAATCGCCTTTAAATATTAATCCCATACACTCGAGGTGGCGATCAAACTCTTGCTGTGGTAGAGCCTTAGTGAACGGGTCTGCTACATTGTTCTTTGTATCAACTCTATTTATGTAGACATCTTGTCTTTCTTTTATTTCTCGGACGAGATGGAAGCGTCTTCGAATGTGCTTGGACTTATGATGAGCTCTTGGTTCCTTAGCTTGAGCAACAGCCCCAGTGTTATCACAGTAAAGTGGCACTGGGTTTTCAATCTCAGGAACAACACCCAACTCTGTGATGAACTTCTTCATCCAGACTGCTTCCTTGGCGGCTTCATTGACAGCTATGTATTCTGCCTCTGTGGTTGAGTCAGCTACAGTCTACTATTTGGTACTCTTCCAACTCATTGCTCCACCATTTAGGGTAAAAACATATCCCGAAATGGATTTGCTATCATCAGGGTCTGATTGAAAACTAGAATCAGAATAAGCTTCTAGTTTAAGATCAGAACCACCATAAATCAGAAAAATATCCTTAGTCCTTCTTAGGTACTTAAGAATATTTTTAACTGCTTTCCAATAATCCTCTCCTAGATCAGCCTGAAACCTATTGACAATGCCTAAAGCATATGCCATATCAGGCCTGGTACATAACATGGCATACATTATGGACCCTATTGCCGAAGCATAAGGTGTAGAATTCATTCTATTTCTTTCTTCAGGTATCTTAGGAGACATCATTTTAGAAAGATGTATGCCTTGACTCATAGGAAGATAACCTCTTTTACTTCCATCCATGCTGAATCTTTTCAGCACTAAGTCAATGTACCTAGATTGGGATAAACCTAGCATCCTCTTAGATCTATCTCTATAGATCTTAATACCTAGTATATAGGATGCTTCTCCCAAATCTTTCATGGAAAACTGGTTTGATAGCCAAACCTTGACTGATTGCAACATTGGGATATCATTCCCAATGAGGAGTATGTCATCTACATACAGAACCAAGAAGACTATGGCACTCCCACTAGTCTTCTTATAAACACAGGGTGCATCCATATTTTTGATAAAACCAAACCTTTTAATAGTTTCTTCAAAATGGATGTTCCAACTCCTTGAAGCTTGCTTTAATCCATAAATGGATTTCTTTAGCTTGCATACTTGATTAGGTTTATTCTTTGAAATAAAACCTTCTGGCTGTGACATGTAGACTTCTTCCTCAAGGAAACCATTGAGGAATGCAGTCTTCACATCCATCTGCTAGATCTCATAATCGTGGTACGCTGCTATAGCAAGTAAAATCCGAATTGATTTGAGCATGGCAACAGGTGAGAATGTTTCATCATAATCAATTCCCTATTTTTGTCTAAAACCTTTAGCCACTAATCTGGCTTTATAGGTTTCAACTTGGCCATCAGCCCCAATCTTTTTCTTATAGACCCATTTGCACCCAATAGGATTAACACCCTCTGGTGCATCGACCAAAGACCATACTTGGTTTACATACATAGAGTCTATCTCGGATTCCATGGCTTCTTGCCATCTATCTGAATCAGTACTTAAGATAGCTTCCATATAGGTCAGAGGTTCATCATTTTGAATGACTTGGGCTTCATTATTTTCAATAATAAACCCATACCTCTCAGGTGCCCTTGGCACTCTATCAGACCTACGGGGAGGAGTTTTGTGATCTGGTTCTGTCCTAACTATATGTTCTAATGGTTGAGAACAGTCTATCTGTGTTTCTTGTACTTCTCCAAGTTCAACAGTTCTACCATTGCCCTTTTCTAAAATGAACTCTTTTTCTAGAAAAGTGGCATGCCTGCTGACAAAAATCTTTTGTTCAGTAGGATGGTAAAACAGATATCCTCTACCCTCTCTAGGATATCCTACAAATAGACATTTATCCGCTCTAGGTTCCAACTTATGTCCAAAATTTCTTTTAACATAAGCTAGACATCCCCATACCTTAAAATATTTAAGATACGGTTTCTTTCCACTCCAAATTTCATATGGAGTACTAACAACGGATTTAGAAGGTACCTTGTTCAGAATGTAAACAACAGTTTCTAGGGCATGACCCCAGAAGGAAATGGGTAAATCTGTGAAGCACATCATGGATCGTACCATATCTAATAAGGTATGATTCCTCCTTTCAGTTATACCATTTAGCTGTGGTGTATAAGGAGGGGTCCATTCAGAAAGAATTCTATTAACTTTAAGATAGTCTAAAAACTCCGTGGATAAGTATTCTCCTCCTCGATCAGAACGAAGAACTTTAATACTTTTCCCGGTTTGTTTTTCGACCATACTTTGATACTCCTTAAATTTATCAAATGCTTCAGATTTATGTTTCATAAGATACACACATCCGAACCTAGATAAATCATCTGTAAATGTGATAAAATATGAGTATCCACCTCTGGCCTGAGTTGTCATTGGACCACATACATCAGTATGTATAAGTCCTAATAACTCAGTTGATCTTTCTCCATGTCCAGTAAATGGAGTCTTGGTCATCTTACCCATGAGATATGATTCGCAAGTTCCTAATGATTCATACTTATAAGGATCAAGGAATTTTTCCTTGTATAACTTGCTTATCTTGGACTCATTAACATGACCAAGTCGATGATGCCAAAGTAAAGTATCATTAAAGTCTTTTCTTTTTCTTTTATTATTGACATGAAAAACACTATCATTAGAAGAAAGAGTTAAGAGCCCATTGCTAAATATGCCAGAACAAATAATTTTATTAGATAACATTATCGAGCAACCGGTGCTCGTTACATCCATTACATATCCTTGTTTTAATAACAAAGGAATAGATATAATGTTCCTAATAATCTTTGGCATATGTAACAATTTTCTAACTCCAAGATCTTCCCTGAAGGCAACTTCAGAATATAGGTCCCTACATCTTCTGCTTGGATGATATCACCACTAGCACCGTAGAGATTGAAGTCACCTTCCTTCAACACTTTAAGCTTGTGGAGGTCCTGCAAAGATTTGCATATATGGTAACCACAAGCGGTATCCAATACCCAAGTATTTGATATAGACGAATTTAATGTCAATATAGTATGTATCTCATACATACCTTTTGGTGCATCTGCCGCACCAGGCTTCACAGTTGCAAGGTTAGCCTTGCAATTCCTTTTCCAATGTCCCTCTTTGCCGCAAAAGAAACAGGTTGACTGTTTTGAGGCCTTCTTTCCTTTCTTATTCTTATTGATGCCACCCTTAGGGTTTAGCCTCCTATTAAAACCCTTTTTGCCTGATTTCTTCTTATTGGTCTTATCAACAAGAAGAAGTGGAGCCTTTTCTTTCTTAATGTGGCTCTCTGCTGTTTTTAACATATTTAACAGCTCAGGCAAGGAAGTGTTCAGTTTGTTCATGTGATAATTCAAGACAAACTGAGAAAATGACTCCGGGAGTGATTGCAGGATTAAATCCTGATTCAGCTCCCCATCCATAATAAACCCTAATTGACCCAATCTGGTGATTAAGTCAATTACCTTCAGAACATGATCCTGAATGGATGTTCCCTCTGTCATCCTAGCACGGAATAACTGCTTAGATATTTCGTATATAGCAGTTCTGCTTTGTTCTCCATAAAGCTCTTTTAAATTGAGCATTATGGATTGAGTATCCATGCTTTCAGCTGCCTCTGTAACTCATTGGTCATAAAGGCCAGTATGATACACTTGACAGTGAGGGAGTCATTCTGCCACATTTTGTATGTGGCCATATCTTCCTGTGTGGCATCATCCCCTAGTGGATTAAGACTAGGGGTATCAAGAATATAAGAAAGTTTTTCTGAACTCAGCACAATCTTTAAATTTCTCAACCAGTCCACATAGTTTGGACCAGTCAGTTTGTTGGTATCTAAGATACTTCGTAGTGATAATGATGATGCCATTTATCTACATTTAATAAAGAACAATACATAAGCAAACAACCATGAAATGACTTACATAATTAAATTAGGTCTTCAATTTAATTATGTCTCCCACTATTGTATCAAAAATCATAGCCCTCACTATGATAATCGAGAAGAACCCTGATCGATTTTTCTTAGTGAGATTGAGATCCTAATAACTTATAAAAGATCTTGCAGAAAACACAACAAATCTTTTGTAAGCTCAAAGGTAGGAAACTCTTCCAATTATATCTCATATAATTCTCAAAAATAACTTGGCCTCTAGAACATTATTAGTCTTGCAGAAAAACACAACAAACCATAATGTTCTAGTTAAGTCAAGACCCTTTCATTTCTATACAGTCAGTACTCAAATATAATGCCCTTGCAGATAACACAACTAAGCATTATACTGAATATACTGTAAGCATATCTATGCACTAGACTAGTATTATGTCAATCACCATATTAGGTCTTGCAGATAACACAACAAACCTAATGTGGTTCATAACACAATAATGATCTAGCATGAAGGAAGGCCAATATATAGTATTTTTAACACTAAGCATTTTAGTCAAGATTTAAATATAATCAAATCGGCCAGGCAAGTGGAAGAGATGTGGGAGTCCCCCCATTGCTTTCCTAGACACCAATAAAAATTGGCCAGGTCAGTCAACGGAACCAATTAAAAACCACAATTCTCTTTACCTTCCCAGAACCACCTTTTTAGACACTGAATGATCAATTGTTCATCATGACTAGTGATGCTTATTAGTTAAATATACTATGACTTAATATAATTTTAAGAGGAGGGCTTTATAAAATTGCCAGCACATTTTTATAGAACATATCACAATCATATCACTCTGATAAACAAATATATGCAAAGTGTGTCATCATACTAGGATAACCATTTACCACATAATGGATCCACCATTATGCCAGGGCAACCTTATTTCAGTATGATGACTTCAAAACTAATCATATCTTTATAATAATTAGGGTTTGAGTGAAAAACCCTAACTAGTGGCATACACCAAAACATATATGCAACCAAAAAATATGCTAAGTGTAATAGCATATTAGGACTTAAAAAAAAAAAAAATGTAACACACAAACTATCATAGATTATAGTCCTAATTAAGGTGGCTCTGATACCACTGTTGGTTTCCGGTGCAACGCAGTGGAAGTGTAATTTCAAAAATTAAACTAAATTCACACCAAAAATCCTAAAACAGGAACTCCTTAAATAAGACTAGATCATATGATAAGCATATCTATGTAAATTAGGATTAGGGTACCAACCTGTAATCGCTAATTCCAACAAAAATTTGATGTTTGAAGGGGCTGATTGAATTCACCAGGCATCCAGGTGTCCGCCCTCCAATGGTAATCCACACAGAGCAATGATCAAGTAAACCTATCTTCTTTTCAATGGTTTCTCCTATTGAGTTCTTCTTCCTAGAACTCAATTGCTTGGACTATGGCTTGAGTTCTTCCACACAAGAGGTAGCCTCCCTTTCCTTGATCTCTTCTCCTCCTTCCACTAAGACCTTAGCCCTTTAGACACCCTTGTCTTGAAGAAAAGACCTTGTCCTAAGAGGACATAGACTTGTCTTAAGTTGGAGGAGAAATTAAGACAATAATGTCTTAATGTAAGAAAGAAGGAATAAATCAGAACTTCTTTCTTTCCTTTACCTTCGGAGACTTTTACTCTTATTCTTGTTCAGTAGCAGAGTTTTGACAGAGGTGTACTCTGTAAAGGAAACAGTGCAAGAGCAAGAAAATAATAAAAGAGTCTTTAGGAGAGGAAGAAAGAAAAACATTACCTTGTTCTGATTTTCCCGACCCTTTATATAGATCTCAGATAGGCGCCCACACATCTCTCAGTGAACTCCTTCTCACGCCCTTCTCAATTTCTCATGCCCCATCCTCCCATCTCACGGCCTTCCAGATTAAATCCCATGGCTTTTCTTAAAGGAAAAAATATGGTGTTTTAATAGGAAAGGAGTCGCGACTTTTCATCTCCGAAGAGATGTTATTTCGCGCGCCCAGGAGGAAACAGCGACTTTTGTCTTTCTTAAAAAACTTCCAGCCGTTGGATTCCCATCCAAGGGGGGACAAGTGGTGCGCTATTTCTTAAGAAAGGAGGCCGCCCCATCTTAATTCATCGGAGAATTAAGCAGGGCGCGCCAAGAGTCCATGCGCCATGGACTCTTCCAAATGGCGCACCAAGAGTCCATAAGCGCATGGACTCTTGGCATTTGGCATGAAAATGCAAGGGGGTGGGTTGGGAGGCTAGCCTAGTTACATGGCTAGCCAATAGGGTAAGCCATAATCCCTATTTTCATAATTAGGGTCTAATTAGCTCCAATTAGAATCCAAATTGAACCAATCCAGAACCCTAAATTCGAATCCGATTCGAATAGAAGCTAGGGTTTGCAACACCTGCTAGAGTGTTATCTTGCAAAGATGATTTAATCACAAATTAAACTCTTGATCAATCCTCTAAAGTGTGTGTGACCCATTGGGTTCCATATCTAGCCAGCAGTGGGTTCGAATACAAGTTGACCTAATTTGATTAGAACTCTTTCTAATCGATTTAGATCAAACCGAGCTTACCCGATTTGATCAATTAGGACTCTTCCTAATAAATGATCTTTGAATTTGATCAACCCACAAGACAAGATTGATGTCTAGCAACGTGTCATGTCTACCTGGAAGATATGAAAATTCTGGTGAAATATCAAAATTACCCTTCAGTAGAGAGTTACCGTACAATTAAATCTTTCGATCAGCCTGCACCCAAAATATAACTATGGATATGGATATATGTCAAATCCAATATTATATTTATTTCTAGCTCAATCTTATATTGATGATTCAATTATCTTGATATTAGAAACCATCTCTAATATCTTTACTTACCGTACAATTAAATCTTTTGATCAGCCTGCACCCAAAATATAACTATGGATATGGATATATGTTAAATCCAATATTATATTTATTTCTAGCTCAATCTTATATTGATGATTCAATTATCTTGATATTAGAAACCATCTCTAATATCTTTACTTACCGTACAATTAAATCTTTCGATCAGCCTGCACCCAAATATAACTATGGATATGGATATATGTCAAATCCAATATTATATTTATTTCTAGCTCAATCTTATATTGATGATTCAATTATCTTGATATTAGAAACCATCTCTAATATCTTTACTTTGATCAAAGATTCCCTGAATCATCATCCGATTGTTAACTAGCTGGATGCAATCTCCTCTTACTAAGAGTGATCGATTCCTTGTTGACCTACTCATTACCTTCATATCCAATTTACCATTCCCAGTATCAATCCTGTGCATGACTCAGTGTCATGATTAGGATTGAACCAAAGCATGGGTTCATATACATAAGGTACTTATGGCAGTCTCAGGTCAAAGGATTACTTGTACCACTCCCACTATGAGAACCTTCTATTGACATGTAGCTAAGACTCCATTAGATGTTCTCAAGTTGGATCATATCAGTGAACTCATTCTCCAAAGAGCACCCATATCCCAGTATTAGTGTCAAACACAAGTGACTGTGAGAGCAGTCACCCTTTCCAGTATACATGGGATGTGCTAGTCTTACCGGAAAACCCTGATCCCCTACTCAGGGTTCCTTTGACTAGGATTACTTTAGATTAAGGTTTTAAGATTTTAGGTCTCACTGGTATGATCTCATCATAACCCTAAAATCATAGCCCTAATCTATGGAGTTCATCATATAATATAAACACAGCGTATGATGAAAATAATGCCTTTATTTAGAAAATTGTCAATTACAATGGTTTGGGAGATACAACATAGATTGGCTTGTAGGGCATATCCCTTTCAGAATGAAGGGTCTTAACTAAAAATATTATAGTTTGTAGTGCACACACAATGTTATTAATATTTTAGAGGCTAGGTTTTGTTGAGAATTGTATGAGATGCAATTGAAAAGAGTTTTCCTATCTTTGAACTTATAAAAGATTTGTTGTGTATACACAAGGTCTTTTATAAGGAATTAGGATCTCAATCCCACTAAGAAAACCAATTAGGGTTTCTCGATCATCATATGAGGGTTATAATGCTTGATAAAATAGTGGGAGACATAATTAAGTTAAAGTCCTAATTTAATTATGTTTTATCAACATTGGTTGTTTGCTTATATTATGTTCTTTGTTAATGTAGATTAAATGGCCTCTTCACTCTCACTCCGTAGTATACTTGATGCCAATAAATTGACTGGACCAAACTATGTTGACTGGTTGAGAAACCTAAAGATAGTACTCAGCTAGGAAAAACTTTCTTACATTCTTGATACCCCTACTTTGGAACCTTTAGGGAAAGATGCCTCGCAAGAGGAAAAGACCACATACAAGATGTGGCAAAATGACTCACTCACTATTAAATGTATCATGCTTGCCTCTATGACCAATGAGTTGTAGAGGCAACATGATAGCATGGACACTAACTCCATACTGCTTAATCTAAAAGAGCTATATGGAGAACTTAGTCGAACTGCTAGATATGAGATATCTAAGCAGTTGTTCCATGCGAGAATGACAGAAGGTACATCCGTACAAGTTCACGTACTGATGGTTATTAACCTGATCACTCGATTAGGTCAATTGGGTTTTGTTATGGATGGGGAGTTGAATCAGGATTTGATCCTGCAGTCACTCCCGAAGTCATTTTCATAGTTTGTTCTTAATTATCATATGAACAAACTTAACACTTCCTTGCTTGAGCTGTTAAATATGTTAAAAACAACAGAGAGCCATTTAAAGAAAAATAAGGCTCCACTTCTTCTTGTGGATGGGATCGATAAGAAGAAGTCAGGCAGAAAGGGTTCCAAGAGGAGATTGAACCCAAAAAGGGGCATCAAGAAGAAGAAAGGAAAGAAGGCCTCTGGACATATGACCTGCTTTCACTGTGGCAAGCTGGGTCATTGGAAGAGGAACTGCAAGGCTTACCTTGCAGGTGTGAAGCCTGGTGCATCGGATGCACCAAAAGGTATGAAAGAAGTTCATACTATTTTGTCATAGGATTCTTCCATTTCAAATACTTGGGTATTGGATACTGCTTGTGGTCATAATATCTACAAATCATTGCAGGGGCTGCAGAGGCTTAGAGTATTGAAGGAAGGAGACTTCGAGCTCTACGGTGCTGGAGGAGAGTCCATCCAAGCAGAGGCCATAGGGACTTATATCTTGAAGTTACCTTCGGGAAAGATTTTAGAGCTGTGAGATTGTTACTATATGCCTAAGGTCATTAGAAATATCATATCTGTACCCTTGTTACTTAGACAAGGTTATACTATGAATGTGATGAGTAATGGTTGCTCAATTAGCTTTTCTAATGAAATTTTATGTTGTAGCGTATTTTGCAATGGTCTTTTAACTCTATCCACTAATGACAATATACTTCATGTAAGTAACAAATGAAAGAGAGATGATGTAAACAATACTTTACTCTGGCACTGTCAGCTTGGACATATTAGTGAGACTAGGATTAGCAAGTTATACAAGGAAAATTTTCTTAATCCTTATGATTATGAATCATTAGGAACTTGTGAATCATGTCTCATGGGTAAAATGGCCAAGACTCCATTTAGTGGACATAGAGAAAGGACAAGTAAGTTATTAGGACTCATACATACAGATGATGTGGGCCTATGACAACTCAGGCCAAGGGTGGATACTCTTATTTCATCACGTTTACTGATGATTTTTCAAGGTACGGATTTGTGTATCTTATGAAACATAAATTCGAAGCCTTTGATAAATTTTTAGAGTATCAAAGTATGGTAGAGAAACAAACAGGGAAAAGTATTAAAATCCTTCGATCAAATCGAGGTGGTGAATACTTATCCACCGAGTTTCTCGAACACCTTAAAGAAAAGGGGATTATCTCTGAATGGACCCCTCCTTATACACCATAATTAAATGGTGTTGCTGAAAGGAGGAACCGTACCTTATTAGATATTGTACGGTCCATGATGTGCTTCACAGAGTTACCTGTTTCCTTCTGGGGATATGCCTTAGAAATCGTGGCTAATATCTTAAATAGAGTACCATCTAAATCTGTCTCTAGCACTCCATATGAGATATGGAGGGGTAAGAAACCCAATCTTAAGTATCTTAAGATATGGGGATGTCCAGCCTATGTCAAAAGAAATTTTGGACATAAGCTGGATGCTAGAGCAGATAAGTGTCATTTGTAGGATATCCTAAAGATAGTATAGGATATCTGTTCTACCACCCTACTGAACAAAAAGTTTTTGTCAGTAGGCATGCCACTTTTCTGGAGAAAGAGTTCATCCTACAAAAGGGCAGTGGGAGAAATATTGAACTTGAAGAAGTTCAACAAATAGATACATCTCAACCAAATGATAACATAGTTAGTATAGAACCAGAACACACCACTCCTATCCATAGGTCTGATAGGGTGCGTCATGCACCTGAGAGGTATGGGTTCATTATTGAAAATAATGAAGCCCGGATCATTGAAAATGATGAGCCTCTAACCTATACGGATGCTGTCATGAGTAGGGACTCAAACAGATGGCTGGAAGCCATGAGATCCAAAATGGAATCCATGTATGTCAACCAAGTGTGGATTTTGGTTGATGCACCAGAGGGTGTTAACCCTATTGGATGCAAATGGGTCTATAAGAAAAAGATTGGGACAGATGGCCAAGTCGAAACTTATAAAGCCAGATTAGTGGCTAAGGGTTTCGGACAAAAACATGGAATAGATTATGATGAAACATTTTCTCCTGTTGCCATGCTCAAATCTATTCAGATCATGCTTGCTATAGCAGCATATCATGATTATGAAATCTTGCAGATGGATGTGAAAACTACATTCCTTAATGGTTTCCTTGAGGAAGAGGTCTATATGTCACAGCCAGAAGGTTTTGTCTTGGAGACTAAACCTAATCAGGTATGTAGGCTGAAGAAATCCATTTATGGATTAAAGAAAGCATCCAGGAGTTGGAACATCCGATTTGATAAGACAATCAAAGAGTTTGACTTTATCAAAAATGAGGATGAACCTTGTGTGTACAAGAAGACTAGTGGGAGTGCCATAGTTTTCTTGGTTCTGTATGTGGATGACATACTCCTCATTGGGAATGATATCCCAATGTTACAATCAATCAAGGTATGGTTATCTAAACAGTTTTCCATGAAAGACTTGGGAGAAGCATCCTATATACTGGGTATCAAGTCTATAGAGATAGATCTAGGAGGATGCTAGGCTTATCCCAGTTTAGGTACATTGATCAAGTGCTAAAGAGATTTAGCATGGAGGGAAGTAAAAAAGGTTACTTGTCCATTGGTCATGGCATACATCTTTCTAAGAAGATGTCTCCTAAGACACCTGAAGAAAGAAATAGAATGAGTTCTATACCTTATGCTTCAGCTATAGGATCTATAATGTATGCTATGTTATGTACCAGGCATGATGTGGCATATGCCTTAGGTATAGCCAGTAGATTTCAGGCTGATCCAGGAGAGGATCACTGGAAGGCTGTGAAAAATATTCTTAAGTACTTGAGAAGGACTAAGGATATTTTTTCTGATATACGGAGGATCTGATCTTAAACTGGAAGCTTATTCAGATTCTAATTTTCAATCGGATCCAGATGATAGCAAATCTATTTCAGGGTATGTTTTTACCCTAAATGGAGGAGCTGTAAGCTAGAAGAGTTCTAAATAGCAGACTATAGCTGACTCAACAACTGAGGCAGAATACATTGCTATTAGTGAAGCTGCCAAGGAAGCTATCTGGATGAAGAAGTTCATCTCAGAGTTGGGCATTGTTCCAGAGATTGAAGGTCCAGTACCACTTTACTGTGATAATACTGGAGACGTCGCTCAAGCTAAGGAACCTAGAGCTCATCACAAATCAAAGCACATTCTAAGACGCTTCCATCTCATTCGAGAGATTGTTGAAAGACAAGAAGTCTGCATTAAAAGAGTAGAAACGAAGAACAACATAGCAGACCCGTTCACTAAGGCTCTACCACAACAGGAGTTTGATCGCCACCTCGATTGTATGGGGTTAAAATTTAAAGGCGATTGGCTTTAGTGCAAGTGGGAGATTGAAAGGATTATGCCCTAAAGGCCAATCGAAATGTTGTTTTTCGATGGGATTTTCTTTTGTATCCCAAACCAGTGTATTGACATTATCAATTAATAAAGGCATTTTATTTTCATCATATGCTGTGTCTTATTAATTTTATTATGATATGATGAATCCCATAGATTAGGGCTATGGTTCTAGGATTATGATGAGATTAAACCAGTGAGATCTAAAGCCTTAAAACCCTAATCTAGAATATTCCTGGTCGATGGGATATTGAGTAGGGGATCAATGTTTCTGGTAAGACCAGCACATCCTATGTATGCTTGGTGAAGAGGGTGACTGATCTCACAGTCACTTGTGTTTGACACTAATACTAGGATGTGGGTGCTCATTAAAGAATGAGTTCACTGAATGGATCCAACTTGAGAACATCTAATGGAACCTTATCTGTTTGTCAATAGATAGTTCTCATAGTGGGAGTAGTGCATGTGGTCATTTGACCTGAGACTGCCATGGTACCTTGTATGAATGAATCCGTACTTTGGTTCACACTCAATCATGACACTGAGTCATGCATGGGGTGATACTGGGTATGGTGGATTGCATATGGAGGTTGTGAGTAGGTCAAAAAGGAATTGATCAACCCTAGTAAGAGGGAAGCGCATCCAGCTGATTTCAATCAAATGATGATTCGGAAAATCTTTGATCAAAGTATGAACATTAGAAATAGTTTTTAATGGTTCATTAATGAATCATCATTATCAGATTGAGCAAGGAATGAATATGAAATTGGATTTGACAAGTATCCATATCCATAGTCATATTCAGGGTGCAAGTAGATCGAAGGACTGAATTGCCCGGTAACTCACCACTAAAGGGTATTTTGGTAAATCTATAAAAATTCCTCATCTTCCGGGTAGGCATGAAACGTTGCTAGATGTCAATCTTATCTTGTAGGTCTTCATGAACCAATTGATTTGGTTTCATGAGTCAATTCGATGTGTGATTCGAATTGGACAATTAGGTGGGCCAATTTGACCTAATTAGGTCAATCGGGTTCGATCGGATCGAATCGGCTCAAACCTAAACCTACTGCTAGCTAGATGTGGAATCCAATGGGTCACACACAATAGAGACTTGGCCAAGGAAGTCATTCATGATTTAATTAGGGTCATAGGATCCTAATTGGTTAGCCGGATTACATACTAGCATATGTAGGCTAACCAAATTCCTAACGCAATTGGATTGGGTCCGGTTGCTTGCTAATTGGGCTAACTTAATTATGGAAAACCTAAATTAGGTTGAGTCCTAAGTGGGGCTAGCCTAATCAGAGCTAAATCTGATTTTAATTTGGATTTAAGGACATTTTAGGCACCATACATGAAGAGTCCCAATGGCATGGGACTCTTGGTACCTAAATGATACCTTAATTTCAAAAGGGCACAAAATGAGCTATAGATCTCTGATTTGAATATAATTTATATGGTCAAAAAGAAAATTTTATGCTCTTTCCAATGACACCAATATTGCCTATGTTTTGACTGGTCAATATTCTTTGAAATTTGCATGGAAGAAGGATGGCGCGCGCGGTGCATGAAGAGTCGCAACTCTTCATGTAGCGCGCGGTTCTGATGGAGAGTCCTTCTGCTATCAGGACTCTTCATAATCTTCAATGTTTAGAGATTGAAGAGGTGCTTCTTAGCTTTCTAGAGATCGGTAATTGACATGTGGCAAGTGAGAATTCGTCCAGATAAAAGAAGGGATGTGAATAAGGCCTTTGGTGCATGAATGGGCTTATTAGATATGATTTTTCAAGCCAGATAACTTCTCTTCGGTCTTGAAAAATCATATCTGATAAGTTGATGGGAGGACATATCACACGCCCCTCTTGTATCTATAAATAAAGGGTGATGAAATGAGTCTGATAATGAAGAATTCTACCGAAGTACTATTCTGAGTGTCTCTCTCTCCCTCCTTTCTTTAAGACAAGACTTGTCTTGTTAAGACAAGGTCTTTTCTACTAGGACAAGGCTTTGTTTTAGGACATAAGCCTAAGGGGTCCTAGAGGAGGGTTGTCCTAAAACCAAGAGTGGTTTAGGAGAGTTTCTTTAGTGCCCTACAGTAGGACAGGGTGTCCTACAGTGGTCAATAGTCCAAAGGCTACCGAAAGAGTTCCACTTCTCCAAGCAACTTGAAGGAGTTCTTCCTTGGTCCGAGTTTCGTATGGATCACCATTGGAGGGTGAACGTTTGGGCGCCTGGTGGAGAAGAAGGCTGAATCAGGGTTTTCTTCATCGGATTGGATACTAGCGGTTCAGGTTGGTGCCTAAACTCTAGTTTATATTATATATGCATGTTTGTATATTTTAATTCATAGTAAGGAGGTCTTGGGTTAAGGGTTTGGTAGTGGTTTCATAATAAATTTTTTGAAATCCATGCTTCCGCCCTGGTCACTAAACCCCTACATAAGTGTCGTCAGCTTGGGCATATCAGGAAGAATTGTCCTCTTTAGAAGACAGAAAAGGAGAGAGCCAACACTAGTGGTGCTAATGCTTTGGAAAGCAATGGAGAAGGAGTACTGGTTGTATCAGATGGATCAGTGGATTGGGAGAATACCTGGATTTTGGATTCTGCATGCTCATTTCTGCATGCTCATACCACTATACCTCACATCGGGATTGGTTTTACACCTATGATAGGTCAGATGGAGGTCTTGTAAGTCTTGGTGAAGATCACCCTTGTATGGTAGCTGGAGTAGGCACTATTAGGGTGAGTATGTATGACGGAGAAATGAGGATTCTATCAAATATCAAACATGTGCCAGAATTGAAAAAGAATTTGATTTCTTTTGTTTACTTGGAAGAGCAGGGATATGCTTTTAGTTGCTAATCTGGTAGTGGATGTTTGAGAATTATCAAGGGAGCTTTGGTGGTAATGAGAGGAAGAAGATTGAGTAATAATCTATATAGGATGGAAGGCTTAGTGATAAGTGATAGTGCTGAAGTGCTTGCAATAGCACAGGAGGAACAGTTAAAATATAAACTGTGGCACTATCAAATGCATCATATGAGTGATCGAGGGCTCACGAAGTTAAGCAGAAGAGGGAACATCCCAGCTTTGAAAAAGGATGGAAATGACCTGTGTGAGCCGTGTATCTTTGGTAAACAGCATAGAGTTAAATTTGCTATTTGTACCAAGCTAAGTGAAGGAGTACTGGAATTGGTGCACTCGGATGTATGGGGACCAGCACCTGTTTTATCCAGAGGTGGAGCAAGATATTTTGTTACCTTCATTGATAACTTTTCTAGGAAACTGTGGGTGTATCTGATGAGAAAAAAATCATATATATTTACCCGATTTAAAGCTTGGAAAGCTGAGGTAGAGAAGGAGACAGGAAGACATGTAAAATGCCTTCGGACTGATAATGGTGGGGAGTACTCTAGTACAGAGTTTAGGAGTTACTTTGAGAAAAATGGTATCAAATGCCATTACACAGTAAGGATGACCCCACAGCAGAATGGTGTCACGAAAAGGATGAACCAGACACTATTAGAGAGGGCAAGGAGTATGAGGCTGTAGTCATCACTACCAAAATCTTTTTAGGGTGATGCTATTACTCAGGCATGTTTTCTCATAAACAAGTCCCCTCACTTCAAGTTGGATGGTGTACTTCTAGAAGAAGCTTGGAGTGGGAAGAAGGTGGAGCTTGGCCACCTGAAAGTTTTTGGTTGCCCGGCTTATGTTCATGTGGAGGCAACTGAAAGAAGCAAGCTAGATCCTAAGTCGAAGAAAATGATCTTTATAGGGTATCCACAAGGAGTAAAAGGTTACCTACTGTGGGATCCACAGTCTCAAAAGGCTGTGATAAGTAGGGATGTCATTTTTGATGAGAGGAGCATCTTGGTGAAACCGGGGACTGCAAGTGAAAATGTAGTCAATAAGATGAACAGCAGTGAGAGCCCATCACAGGTGGAGGATAGGCCTTCAACATCAGCTGGAAATGGAGTTTTAGTTGAGGTTGAGTTGGACAAGAAAGATTCTCCAGGAGTGAAGGAGAGGCAAGAAGAATCAGCTGTTCAAAGAGAAGTGTAGGAGGAGTCACAAACAGTAGACTTGCAGGACAGTACAAGGGGAGTGGCATTGCATAAGCCTCAATATATAATCTGGAAGCCGGTTAGATATGGCATGGATGAAGCAATTTCATATGCTCTAATATCTATGAATGGAGATCCAGAAAGTTTTGTAGAGGCCATGGAAAGTCCTGATAAAGAGTCATGGATGCAAGGCATGATGGAGGAGATGGAATCTCTCAAGAGGAATCGACATGGTGATGGGGATCCAGGGCAGGTCCGGGTATTTTTCTATTTTTCTCTTATTTTCTACCTAGAGATGCTCATGCTATTGGCTCCAAATGGGTGTTCACTAAGAAATCATTACCTTCAGAGCAAGGTGGAGTAAGATACAAGGCAAGATTGGTAGCAAAGGGATACTCACAGAGGGAAGGAGTTGACTATATAATAGTGTTTTCTCCTGTAGTATGCCATACTTCAATTCGGGTGTTATTGTCTTTGGTAGCAAAACATAATTTGGAATTGGAGCAGATGGATGTGAAGACAGCCTTTCTACATGGAAGACTGGAAGAAAAAGTCTATATGGAGCAACCTGATGGCTTCATTGAGATTGGACAGGAGAATAAGGTATGTCTACTTCAGAGGTCATTGTATGGATTGAAACAATCACCTCATCAGTGGTATCATAGATTTGATACATTTATCTAGAGCCTTGGATTTCTTAGATGTGAACATGATCGTTATGTCTATTGAAGGATGTGGATACTATAGATGCTCTGTATTTACTTCTGTATGTGGATGATATGTTGATAGCCAGCAAAAGTATGATAGCTATGAAAGGGCTGAAGAGAGCATTATCTCAGGAATTTGAGATGAAAGACTTGGGATCAGCGAAGAAAATCCTTGGAATGGAGATTTGAAGGGATAGATGCAAAGGAATACTCCATTTGTCATAAGGTGGGTATATTAAAAGGGTACTCGAGAGGTTTGGGATGGATAAGGCCAAACCTGTGGAAACACCATTACCAGGGCATATTTCTCTCTTGAAAAAATAGTGCCTCTAGTCAGAGAAGGAGAAAGAGTACATGGAAAGAGTTCCATATGCCAATGCAGTGGGAAGTTTGATGTATGCTATGGTTTGTTGCAGGCTGGACATAGCATATGCTGTAAGCCAGGTGAGTAGGTACATGGCTAATCCTAGTGTTGCCCAGATATGGTGCCCAAGAGGGGGGTGAATTGGGTATTTTAAAAAACTAAACGATATATGTGCTAACAAGATCTAAGATGAAGAGTGATAGTGCTCAAATAATTGTGCAACGGAAGCAATGAAATAAAACGACAATTAAAGAGCAAAAGAAGATAAAGAGAAAGGCAATGCAAACACACAAGAAGTATAGTGGTTCGGTGCACCTAGCACCTACATCCACTCCCCAAGATCCACTTGGGAATTTCCACTATAATCTTTAGATTACAGCCGACTTGTTTTACCAGGCTCACAAGTCAAAACCTTACACACTTGTTTTGGCTTCGGGCTTACAAGCAACCCTAGTTGGTTTTATCAATTGGCTCACCAACAAACCTCACTCACTTGTTTTGGCTTCGGGCTAACAAGCAACCCTAGTTGGTTTTATCAATTGGCTCACCAACAAACCTCACTCACTTGTTTTGGCTTCGGGCTTACAAGCAACCCTAGTTGGTTTTATCAATTGGCTCACCAACAAACCTAAAACTAGTTTCAAATTCCCTTGAAACTAGCCTACCACAAATAGAATATGAATACAATAAATAAAAAAACAATACAAACTCCTTTTTGAGCAAAAGGTAATTCGATGAAGCTTTTGATGGAGACTCTTCAAGCCTTTTCCCTTGGAATCTTTGACCTCACTAAATGCCAAACTCTTGAAAGTTGGATTCCTCAAAGATGGAAAGCTTTTGGCTAAGGAATCTCTTGGATTTCTCACTCTTTTTGGCTTGGAATTGCTTGAAGGCTTTTTACTTTCACTCTAATCCTTTTCACCTTGTCTCCATGTCTTTTTTGAAGTTTGGTGGAGGTTAAATACCTCATTCATGCTGAAACAACTCCACAAGACCGTTAGAATCAAAAATATGGCCGTTTATGGCCGTTAGAAATCAAATCAGAAGTTCAGAAAAACTAGCCGTTATGCCATGAGTCGACCTCTGGATCAAGTGTCGACCTCAGGTGTCGACCTCTGGACAGGTGTTGACCTCAGGTGTCGACCTCTGAACAGGTGTTGACCTCAGGTGTCGACCTCTGAACAGGTGTTGACCTCTGGTGTCGACCTCTGGATCAAGTGTCGACCTCAGGTGTCGACCTCTGGACAGGTGTTGACCTCAGGTGTCGACCTCTGAACAGGTGTTGACCTCAGGTGTCGACCTCTGAACAGGTGTCGACCTCAGGTGTCGACCTCTGAAGCGTGCCACTGAAATTTTGCCGTGCCGGTTTTGCTGAACCATCTTCAAATCCTTTCATATTAATTCCAAAGTCCATATATTTGATTTTCCATTAATTTAAGGACTTTTTCAACTGAAATACAAGCATTTCTTCATTCAACATGGTTGAGTACTAAGATCTAAGAAATACACTTAAAACACAATTAGTACTCATATATACTTAAACATTTTGTCAATCATCAAAATCAAGACTAGAGTCAACAATCTCCCCCTTTTTGATGATGACAAAACCTTTAAGTATAAGAATAGGGTAAGCTTAAAAAGATTAACAATAAGATAAACATGTAAGCTCAAAACAATAAGCACCAAGCTCCCCCTCAAAATATGATCCAAAAAATCTTCAAAAATATTTTTTTTTTTAAAAAATATACAAAAGAAAAATTTAAAATTTTCAAAATTTCTTCTTCTTACTAATTCTTTCCTTTAGATAAAAATATTTTACATTCTTCTCCCCCTTTTGTACTTTCTTCCATTTCTCAAAAGATTTTTCATGTTTATGATTTTTCATGTTTATCCAATCTTCCCCTTTTCATACTTAACAATTTTCTCCCCCTTTTTGACATCATGAAAAAGGGTGTAAGGCAATACAAAGTGGGAATGAAGTTGGAAGGAATAGCAAGTAGGTCATCAAAATCAATGCATGAAATCAAATATTTATGATATCAATTGAATATGATATAAATTGAACAAGATACCAAAGAATGTAAGTACATGCAAGAAATGATTTGATGTATATTATCCATTCGCCTTACTTGTTCATGGGATAAGGTCACAGCGGCACCCCTACACGTCATAAGAGAGCCCGTTGAATGGGAAGAGAGGGTCTTTAAGCCCTACTTATCTCCTATGACCGGACGGCCATGGTGACTAACCCAATCCGAAGCGGTTACTAGGAATTCTTATATATAAAAAAAATTTGATGCCAATAGAATATGATACCATTTGAATGTAACTCCTCCAAAGAATTAGATTTGAAAACAAGAAGAGTACTAGAGCAATATAAGCAAAGCATGATATCAACAAGATATTCAAAGCATCAAATATGATAACAAATCTTTGAATGCTCCCCCTGAATGTTATTCCTTCTTTAAAAATATGCATTTATTTCAGGAATAAAACATGAAAGCTTATGCATCAAGATTTGAAATTTTTCAAGATATTCATGATTTTCAAAATACAAAACATTTATATTGCATAAAAATGTTTAGCATTATTTCAAATTCATTTTAAGATGATTTGATATCCATACAAATGCTAGAAGTAATATGATATCAAGTCTAGCTATTAGAGCAAGGGTTTGTCAATAAGCATACCTTCTTCTTAAAAGTAACCCTTAACTACTAGTTCTATACTTGATCCAAATCATTTCTAGATTATGCATAGATGCCAAAAACAATACAAATCATAGCATTTCACTTGAAATAATTTAGAAATTATATTAATCAAAATCAAGTGAAGATCTAATAATCACAAGTTTGACCATGAGAGCTTGAAATCCATCAACATCAAAATGGTCATGATCACAACAAATGATTATTAGTCTAAGCTTGATTCTAATCAATCAATTAAAACATTTTTCAAATCAATATGCATCTTTAAAAGTATTTTTCATGAAATACATTAATCAAAATCAAGTGAAGGTCTTACAATCATAAATTTAATCATGATATCATGAAATTCATCAACACCAAAAAGTTCATGATTATATCCAATGATGATAAGTCCAAACTTGATTCTAATTAACTATTTAAAATAATTTTTCAAAGTAATTGATGCAATAAAAATTAATCTACAATTTTAATTATGGAAGGAGATGTTTAGAATTTACCAATATACATAATCCTTCCTTTTACCATTTAGTCCAAAAAATAGCTTGTCCACTTCTTTAAATTGTCTTGTACAACCTCTTTTCAAGAACTTCCTTTCTTCATGTTGGGTTGCAAGACATTCCTGCAAAACAAATTAAGTGGACACTTTTGGTACCCAAACTTTCTTGGGTCCTTTATGATTAGTAATTATGGTTCCTTTTGGAACCCAAACTTTTCTTAATCTAGAAGGATAAGCATTGAAACCACATTTATAATAAGAATTGAAAGAAGCAGGAATATTGAAGTTCTTCAAGAGTTTTTGCTTCTTTTTCTCAATCAAAATATTTTTCACATTAAAAACTTTTTCACATAAATTTTTTGAAATAACATTTTCTTTTTCTAAAAATTCTTTTTCTTTATAAAAATTATTCTTTTCATTTTTAAAAATATCAATCTTGGCATTTAAATCATCATTTTTATTTGCAAGATTGGTGTTGTCAAGAGAAAATGAATCTACATGCCTATTTAATTTCTTGTGCTCAATTTTTAGCAAACTGTATTCATGCACAAGATCATTAGATGCATCATGTGATTCTTTAAAGGTAAAATCATAATTATTTTTAGCACATACCTTTTTCTCATTAGCCATGAAACAAAGATGGGCAACTTCATCATCCGTACTTGAATCTTCGCTATCGCTCCAAGTTGCCATCATTGCCTTGAATTTCCTTTTGGCCTTGAGAGCTATTATTTTCTTTTCTGTATCAGCTTCCACTATCCTTTGCCATAAGTTCAACTCATAGGTCATGAGTGAACCGATAAGCTCCTCCAAAGGTAAGGTTTCTACATCTTTAGCTTCTTGGATCGCCGTCACCTTTGGATCCCATGATTTTGGCAAAGATCTAAGAATTTTGTTCACCAAATCAGCATTAGTATAGATTTTGCCAAGACTTTTTAATTCATTAATAATAGTCATAAATCTTGAAAACATATCAGATATAGATTCATAATGCATCATTTCAAAAGTTTCAAAAGAATGTATAAGCAAATTAATTTTAGTGTTCTTCACTTGAAGAGTACCCTCATGAGTAACTTCAAGTGTGTCCCATATTTCCTTCGCTGATGTGCATGTAGAAACTCTATTAAATTCATTTAAGTCCAATGCACAATAAAGCAAGTTCATTGCTTTAGCATTGAGTTCAAATTGTTTAATGTCATATTCATTCCAATCCTCTTCAGGCTTTGGAATGGAAATGCCATTAACCAAAATGGAAGGAATATGAGGACCACTAATAATGGTTTTCCAAAGATGATAACTAATAGATTGAATATGGATGCGCATGTGAGTTTTCCAAAATATGTAATTTATGCCATTGAAAAATGGTGGTCTAACACTAATACCTACAAGGGTCACCATGAACTTTAGCTCAAAATCGTTAGATTTTCAATCAGAGCACCGAGCTCTGATACCACTTGTTGCCCAGATATGGTGCCCAAGAGGGGGGGTGAATTGGGTATTTTAAAAAACTAAAAGATATATGTGCTAACAAGATCTAAGATGAAGAGTGATAGTGCTCAAATAATTGTGCAACGGAAGCAATGAAATAAAACGACAATTAAAGAGCAAAAGAAGATAAAGAGAAAGGCAATGCAAACACACAAGAAGTATAGTGGTTCGGTGCACCTAGCACCTACATCCACTCGCCAAGCTCCACTTGGGAATTTCCACTATAATCTTTAGATTACAGCCGACTTGTTTTACCAGGCTCACAAGTCAAAACCTTACACACTTGTTTTGGCTTCGGGCTTACAAGCAACCCTAGTTGGTTTTATCAATTGGCTCACCAACAAACCTCACTCACTTGTTTTGGCTTCGGGCTAACAAGCAACCCTAGTTGGTTTTATCAATTGGCTCACCAACAAACCTCACTCACTTGTTTTGGCTTCGGGCTTACAAGCAACCCTAGTTGGTTTTATCAATTGGCTCACCAACAAACCTAAAACTAGTTTCAAATTCCCTTGAAACTAGCCTACCACAAATAGAATATGAATACAATAAATAAAAAAAAATACAAACTCCTTTTTGAGCAAAAGGTAATTCGATGAAGCTTTTGATGGAGACTCTTCAAGCCTTTTCCCTTGGAATCTTTGACCTCACTAAATGCCAAACTCTTGAAAGTTGGATTCCTCAAAGATGGAAAGCTTTTGGCTAAGGAATCTCTTGGATTTCTCACTCTTTTTGGCTTGGAATTGCTTGAAGGCTTTTTACTTTCACTCTAATCCTTTTCACCTTGTCTCCATGTCTTTTTTGAAGTTTGGTGGAGGTTAAATACCTCATTCATGCTGAAACAACTCCACAAGACCGTTAGAATCAAAAATATGGCCGTTTATGGCCGTTAGAAATCAAATCAGAAGTTTAGAAAAACTAGCCGTTATGCCATGAGTCGACCTCTGGATCAAGTGTCGACCTCAGGTGTCGACCTCAGGTGTCGACCTCTGGACAGGTGTTAACCTCAGGTGTCGACCTCTGAACAGGTGTTGACCTCAGGTGTCGACCTCTGAACAGGTGTTGACCTCTGGTGTCGACCTCTGGATCAAGTGTCGACCTCAGGTGTCGACCTCTGGACAGGTGTTGACCTCAGGTGTCGACCTCTGAACAGGTGTTGACCTCAGGTGTCGACCTCTGAACAGGTGTCGACCTTTGGTGTCGACCTCTGAAGCGTGCCACTGAAATTTTGCCGTGCCGGTTTTGCTGAACCATCTTCAAATCCTTTCATATTAATTCCAAAGTCCATATATTTGATTTTCCATTAATTTAAGGACTTTTTCAACTGAAATACAAGCATTTCTTCATTCAACATGGTTGAGTACTAAGATCTAAGAAATACACTTAAAACACAATTAGTACTCATATATACTTAAACATTTTGTCAATCATCAAAATCAAGACTAGAGTCAACACCTAGGAAGGAACACTGGAAGGCATTGAAGTAGATTTTGAGATATCTATAAGGGACTTAAAGACATGGATTGGTATTTGGTGGGCAGCTTGAAGGACATGAATGGAACTCCATAAAATCATGTGAGGATTCAGGTCCTTTGGAAGGGTTTGTTGATGCAAGCTATGCAGATGATCTTGATACAAGGAGGTCTACAATAGGTTATATGTTCTGCATGTATGGTGGACCGGTTTCTTGGAGATCAACCCTTCAACCTATTACTGCTTTGTCTATAACAAAAGCTGAGTATATAGGGATTACTGAAGCTGCAAAGGAAGCACTATGGCTAAGAAGGCTAGTATTTGAAATGGGGGTGAAACAGTGTATGGTGGTCTTGCATAGTGATAGCTATAATGCCATACACTTGACATAGAATCCAGTTTATCATGCTAAGACCAAGCATATAGATGTGAGGTATCATAGAGTCAGGGAGCTGGTGGAGGAAGGAGAATACTGGTGAAGGTCCATACAACAGAAAACCAGGCTGATGCTCTTACGAAGGCTCTACCAAGGGATAGCTTCTACTCTTGTATGTGGTTAATGGGTTTGAGGAGTCTGGCATATGTAGCCTTGAAGCACCAAGGTAAAGATTGTTGAATCTTAGGTGGTGCATTCATGGCTAGTCGGGTCAATGTACATGTGTTGATCTGGTCTATCATGGTTTTCCATGATATGTCTAGGGATAGGGTTGAGTCCGGTATGAGTCCTAGATGTTTAGACTCAGTTTTAATCTTTCTGGGTCTCTAAGTCGGCTCTTCTGTTGTAAGAGTCGACTTTGTTGGTTGGCACGTCTCAGAACAGGTGATTGTGGACTGAATGGGTCAGCTCGGATGGATTCGGGTCGGCTCGAATGCACTATCAAAATCTACAGTCTGGATGGGTTGGCTTGGATGGATTTGGGTGCTCGGATGCATAGTCAAAAAATCTACATTCTGGATGGGTCGACTCGGATGGATTCGGGTTGGCTCAGATGCATAGTTAGGAAACCTATTGTCTGGTCGGGTCGGCTCGAATGACGGGTGAACTATTTTTTGAAAGGTGCCAGCTGGGGGAGTATTTGGGATCTCGTGCACGTGTGACCGAGGTATATATATACTGTATTCTCGTAAGAGGATGTGAGTGGTATAACGACCTTCTTGGAAGTGGAAATCCTTTTTTGTCATGAAAATTCCTCTGTTTTCTTCTTTCTTCTCTCTTCTCCCGTTCTTGGTGTTCTTGATCTTCATAGACCTGAATCCTACCATGATCTTCATTGGAGATTGCTGGCAGATGGTCATCCACAACCTGGTGATATGCTTCCGCGATTGCTTTGTTGATCAGGGCGTTTGTTCTTGATCGGGAACAAGGTTGTTCTTGAGGATTTAGTTTGTCAAATCTAGTTGGATTTATAGCAGAATTCTCAACAGAGAACACATCCATGAAGCTAAGGAGTTTGTGGCCCAAGGTCGCATCCACCAGTTGGTCAATCTTGGGAAGTGAAAAGCTATCCTTTGGGCAGGCCTGGTTGAGGTTGGTGTAGTCCACACAGATCCTTCACTTTCTAGAGGCTTTCTTAACCATCACTACATTAGCCAGCCAATCAGGATATCGTACCTCATGGATGAAGCCTGTAGTGAGGAGCTTTTCAACCTCCTCATCAATCGCCTTCTATCTCTTCGGGATGAAGCTTTTCTTCTTCTACTAGACTGGGCAGCTATTGGGGTCGACATTCAGCTTGTGCATGATTACTTCTGAAGGGATCCTAGGCATATCTACTGCAGTCCAGGTGAAAAAATTTGTATTGGCCTACAGGAAGCTAAGCAAGTGGGATCTCACCTCGTCGGGTAGCAAGGCTCCCACCTACACAGTCTTTAGGGGGTCCTCTCCTAGAGGGAAAGACAGCAGGGGCTCAACCGATTTGCCCTTCAGCTCCAGCTCCATCAGGCTTGGTTGGTCAATGGTTGGACTTTGTCTAGCCTCTCGTGCTCCTAGGATGGTCTGCAACCAGTGCTGGACTGGCTACCGGGACCCTCTCATCTCCTCGATCCCCCAAGGAGTGGGGAACTGGACGAGAAGGCATCAAGTGGAAATGGTGGCATCAAGCAAATTAAGTCTAGGGTACCCCAGGATTGCGTTGTAAGGTGGGGGAAGCCTTACAATGGTGAATGTTGTCAACATGGTACTCAGTTGAGGTGGTGTTCTGGCAGTTATCAGAAAGATAATTTTTCCTTCAACTCCGACCAAATCCCTAGTGAAGCCTATGAAGGGCATGAACACTGACTTTATTTGATCAGTGGATAAGTTCATCTTTGCAAAAGCATCATAAAAAAGGATATTAGTAGAACTTTCACTATCAACCATGATTCTTTTTATAGGATGTTTAGCTATCATCATTTCTATGATGACAAAATCATTATTTGGGTCATCCACCCTAGTTGACCCTTCTCCCTCATAGGGGAGTACATCATCACCATCTTCCCTCCCCCTGGCCCTCTTTGAGCTCCTCCCTACCCCTAGGAGATCGTTTCCACCAGCTTCTCTGTGGGCTGGTTGTTGATGGCGAGCGGCCGGGGCTATTCACTCCGGACTGCGGGAGAAGCTCCTCTCTCCACATACTTTCCAAGGTATCCATCCCTAATCAGGTCTTCTATTTTCCTTTTCAGGTGGCGGCATTTCTTGGTATCATGGCCATGGTCCCGGTGGAAGCGGTAATACTAAGATTTGTCACATTCAGTGGACGGTCTCAGTGGGAGAGGATGATGTAGGAAGCACTCACCCTCGATCTTCATGAGGATCTTTGCTCTCGGGATGAGGAGAGGAGTGAACTTTTCTTCCTTGGCCAGGTCGGCCCTGGGCCTGGGGCCCAATCTAGGGGTTGGCACATTCTTCGAGGTTGAGGGGCCAGATACTTTCTCCATGGCCTATCTCTTCAGTGGCCTCCCATCCAACTCCGTCCTGGTATGGTCGGCCTCCTCCGCATAGATGTACTTATGGGCCCAGAGGAGCTCCGAGTAGATCTTCGAAGGCTTCTTGTCAAGAGAGTAAGTAAAGTGGGAGGTCCTGAGCCCTCTCTTCAGGGTCAGCATGGTGACCGAGCTGGTAGATCTCCAGGGTGGCAGCTTTGAACCAAGATACGTAATCCCAGAGGGGTTCTCGATCCTGCTATCAAATAGAGAAGAGGCTGTCGACCTCACGTGGCACCTTCCTGCATGCATCAAAGTGTTCCATGAACCTTTTTTCCAACTGTTCAAAGAAGTCAATGCTCCGAGACTTGAGTCAGGAGAACCAGGCTCGAGCAGCCTTCTAGAGTGTAGTTGGAAAGTAGCTCCTTAGACCCTCATGAGAGCTTTGTAGCTCTCGAGGTAGTCCAAGGGATCGGTTGTCCCATCATAGGGATCGACCTAAGGCATGCAGAGCTAGTTAAGAATCAGTTCCTCTTAGATTCTATGGGAGAAAGGGGGATGGGTGTCGTAACCTGCAGGCTCACTGGGGGAGCCTTGAATCTCCATAAACTGGCGAGACAGATCGGCCAGCTTGCGCTCTTGCTCTTCAAGGTACCTTTTTGCCTGATGGTGGATGGCCTCATCTGTGGATCCCTTGGTGAAGGCCATTAAGGGTGAAGGGGACGTGGAGTGGAGGAACTCTGGCCTGAGTTTTCGACCATGTCGATGTCGTTGGCATGAAGCATGCCATGGTCCGAGGTGGAGGAGCGACTCTCCAAGCCTGTCGAGCCATCCTGCTATTCCTTCCTGACCACTTACTAGTCTCCCTATGGGTGGGAGATCGCATGTGACAGTCCCTCCCAAAAGGACCATAGGCTGGTGCAAGGATTGACGGCATAGGCCACCAACATTCCTAACTGATGCTGTGTTGCCAGGGACTGATATCAATGATGAAGCTGACGTACCACCATAGCGAAGGCCTAGACCTGCTAGGTAAGTGCGATGATATGGGGGTCCACAAGGGGTGGCCGTGGTGGAGCAAGGAGCTCCCTCTCCGGGCTTTGCTGGTCATCATGGTGAGGGGGGTCCCCCGACGGAAGCATCCCATGCGCACGTCATCACCATGGGGCCATGGTTGTTCACGAATACTCTTTTGGTAATGGAGGGGCTTGCTATTAGACTTCCCATAGTCATTAGTGCTTTCATCCCCCTACCTAGCATGCTAATCTGCTGCCGCCTAGATCGTCATGGCCCATAGCTCTGACCTGCATGCATGTGTCGGTCTTTCCCTGGATGCTTAGTCCTCTTTCCAGTCAGCTCCTTGATCAGCTTGTCTTGCAAAAAAAGAGAAGATCTGGACCGGGCAACCTGGTGGGGATACTCTAATGATCAAGCTAGTTGGGATGATCAAGGAAAACAGAGCCTCTATGATGGAGAGCTCAGAGCCTCTCCACATAGAAGAGTAAAAGATGAGATTTGAGAGATGGAAAATGAGTGGAAGTTAGAGAGCAGGGAGGTTCTCTTCCTTGGTTCCTTGCCCGTTTGCTCTCGAAAATGAGTGGAAGTTAGAGAGCAGGGAGGTTCTCTTCCTTGGTTCCTTGCCCGTTTGCTCTCTATGTCTTACCAGTGGTCTCCCTTCTTGCTGAAGGTCCCTTCTTCCATTTTATATGAGAGAAACGGCACAGACTAGATCAGGGGCTTCATCAGGATGTCACTTTCCCGGTACCCTCTTTTGACGAGATTTTTCTCTGTTAGCAGCCTGCCTTCCATTGGACTGGTCCTTAAAAAGGGATCCTTTTATTGGGGGTGTCCATCGGCATGCTACAAGTTTTGTCCCTCTAGTGGAGCAGTTTTCATGGGAGGCATGGGTGCCGTGCCATCAAGCCCCGAGCCATGATGAGACGTTTCTATTCCAGTAGGGACCATCGGAGTGTTGCAGAGTTTGGTGCTTTAATAAAATACTCCTCTCAGAGAAGACATAGGCAGCATGTCACGGGAATTGGAACCCTGGTTGTAGGCAGAGGGCACAGGCGGTGTGCTACAGGGCTTGAAACCTGGTGGAGCATGCATCGTGCAGAGTGTGCGGGCGGTGTGTTGCAGAGCCTGGAGCCTTCGATTGGGCATGCACCACCTTTTGGGAGCTACAGGTAGCCTGAAGCCTTCATTCCATGGTTTTAATTCTTTCTAGTCTTTTTTTCCTTATCCCTGGTTGATCCCCTAGCAGTTGGTGATAGCTCTTGGTCCTGGACAGTGATTCTGCCTTGGAAAGCGAGAACTCTATCTCGGGAGCTTGACCTCGGATGGTGGAACCATGATCTCGGCTAGGAACTCGACTTCAGATGGGAGCTGACATCGGTCGAGAGCTCGACCTTGGATGGCGGGAGCATGACCTCGGCCGGGAGCTCGACCTCAGATGGGAGCTGACCTCGGCTAGGGGCACGACCTCGGATGGTGGGAGTGCAACCTCGGCCATAAGCTTGACCTTGGGCAGCGGGAGCATGACCTCGATCGAGAGCTCGACCTTGGATGGGAGCTGACCTCAACCGGGGGCTTGACCTCGGATGGTGGGAGAGCGACCTCGATCGAGAGCTCAACCTCGGATGGGAGCTGACCTTGGCCAGGGGCTTGACCTTGGATGGTGGGAGCGCGACCTCGGCCGGGGGCTCGACCTCGGATGGCGGGAGTGCGACCTCGGCCGGGAGCTCGACCTCAGATGGTGGTGCAGGCACCAAGGTTAAAAGAAGACTTCAATCAAACCTAGTCAACATCGATTCCTTATAGATTGCAAATTGAGTTCCAACCTTGTTAACTTGTTCCTAGTCTGAGTCTTGAGTCTAGTTAAGTCTTCTTGTATCATAAATTTTATGTTTGAGTCTTGCTAAGTATTAGGTCTTGAAGCCTTGGGTCAATTGAGTTGTAAAAGTCAAATGTACTCAAGTCCAAATTAAGTTGTAATTTTTTTTTTGAGCTTGAGTCAAGTCTAACCAAGGGAGCATATAATTGGACCAAGGGATGAACCAAAGCTACATCAAGTAAATCTTCAAATCAAGGGTGTATAAAATAAGAGCCATTAGATGGAATGAAGCTTTGATTGGAGCCACCTTACCAAGACACCTTATCCAAGAGAATGGACACTTGGCACCCATACATGAAGATTTTTAGATTTGGACACTTGGCACTCATATATGAAGATTTTCAGATTTGGACACTTGGCACCTATACATACAGATTTTCAGATTTGGACACATGACACCTATATATGAAGAATTTCATATTTAGACACTTGGCACCCATGCATGCAGATTTCAGATTTAGACACATGGCACCCATATATGAAGATTCTCATATTTTGACACTTGGCACACATGCATGCAGATTTTCAGATTTGGTGCTCCCTTTTCATGAATTTTGAAATTCAAATTTGTAACTACATTTTCCCCTCTTTTCAGGTAAAATTTGAATTTCAAATGGGGCTTAGAAGATTATAAATAGGCCCCTAATCTCTTTATAAAAGCATGCTTTTGAATAAATGAAATCCAGAATTTTCTTATCTCCATTTGTGTTTGCAAATGCCATCCGTGAGAGATTAAGTGAGAGGCTCAACCAAGTACTTTAGTTCTCAAATTCTAGAAAAAGTTCTTCTTCCATTGACGCCTACCTCATCTTCAAGAGCAGCCGGCCACACTCCACCAAGATCACCAACAATCCTCTACTTCCCTCCCTTCCATTATTTCTATTCCATACTATCTTACATCTCCTCCACAATACTAATGGTTGTTCTTGTAGGATCCTAAGGAGTATCTAGTCCAGGATGAAGTCCTCCTTGCCTTCAACTCAGCAGCAGGAGCCTCTACTTCCAACGGGTGGGTTAGATTGATCAGTTAGTCGCCAATCTTGAGTGTAAAGGAGTGAACCTAGTGTAAGGTTATTGGAGAATCATTATTGGTATCTAAACCCTTTCCTTTCCTCTTGTAGTCTAAACTTTTGAATAGGGTATAGTCCTAATTAGATGGTTCTTCTAGCTACGTAGGTCCTAGTTCATTAACTTAATTCAGATTTGCACTATGAAGAATATAAGCCTTCTAGTTTAGTCTTATTTAATGCATCTTAATGACTCCACTATGATTGAAATTAGATCATATGTTTTAGAGTTTTAATTAGCTTAATTACTTTAGTCAGTCATGCCATATTTCCCATAAGTATGCCGCATCATATTTGGTATCAGAGCATGGTTGCATTGGTAGCATAGTCTTCATACTTGCTTTGTGTTTTTCCTTCTAAATCCAATCCGGATCTAAGATTCACGCCTCCTGAGCAGGTGTACACCAGTACACTGTCATGACCCATGGGAATAATGAGCCCATGGCCGGACGTGAATCCTTAGATTGAAGTTTGGTATTTGATTTCCCTTGCATGTTTAATTTTTGTTTACTGATTTTTATGTTAGGGTCTGAAATCTAGGACTGTTTTCCTAGCAGGCTTTCACTGTTTGCCCTAGTTTTTGCATCAGTTAATCTCCACTTAATCCACTATTTACTGTAATTTTCTGAGATTTTTTTGATTCCAAAAACAGAGTGATATATGTCTAAGAACACAGCCCTAATCAGTTTTCTGCACACTGAATCTGCATTGGTAGTCTGAACTTGATTTTGATTCACCACCCAATCTATGCTATTTTCATCTGATTTTTGTACTGTTTATTCTCTGATTAGTCTTCTTAATTTTTGTTATTTTTTCATGATTTTATAAATTCAAAAAATAAAAAAAAATTGCAAACAAAACAGGCCTGCTGAAATTTCTGGGCTGAAACTAAAATCTCTTCCAAACCCCCCAATCCCAAGTCATTTTGTTTGATCATTAACCAACTGAAATTTAATCTGTCACCTCATAAAATACAAAAAAAAAAGTAATTGCATTTATTTTAAGCTACTTAGGGGCGTCAATATCATAAGATAAGGGAAGGAGGTCATTACCTTTTCTTAGCCCAAAAACAACCAACCACATGTTGCATCGAACCCAAACCTTTTAATAAAATTGAGTAGCAACCTAATTAGAATTAGAGACACCAACAAGTCAAGCTCAATTAGTATGTTGAGACTAGTGTGAAGCATTTCTTCATCTACTCCTCGAAAGTGGTGTCTAAGGCTAGGGGTCCACAGGCAAATGCCTTAAGAGGATTTGTGGTTCTTTAGTTGGGTCCTCTTGAAAGCAGAGGGGGCCTCCCACAATCCCATCTCTTACCTGGTCATTTGAAAGGGTATTTGTCATCTTGGTCTATACTAAGTCAATTCATACTACATTGGGCTTTTAGGTCTAGCAAACCCTAGAGCGAGTCTTTGTATTGAATAACTACTAGATCAGGAACTTCCTATCAACATTCACTTGACCATCCTAGTTCTTCCATGGACCCCCCCAGTTCTTCCATGGACCCCAATCTAGAAACCCTGATGAGAACTATGACTGAGCAATTAAAGCAATTGAACACTTGGTTTGATCAAATGGAAGAGAGAATAGAAACCCTTGAAGATGCCCGTTTGGCCCCTACTAAGCCACAATCACCCAGATTGCCACCTGTCCATCCTAGAGTCCAACGCCAGGAATTTACTCCTGACCCACATCCAAGGAGAGTTCACCATGATTATGTTGACCAGGATGAGAGAGCCCTTAGAAACATTCATCTAGATGCACCCACATTTGATGGAACTTTGGATTCTAAGGTGTATATAGATTGGGAGGGTGATATGGACCAATATTTTGATTGGTATGAAATATCAGAAGATAGGAAATTTAAGTTTGCCAAACTTAGATTGGTCCGTCAGGCTAGATTGTATTGGGGTAATGTTGAGCGCATGAGTCGACAGAGGGGTGACATACCTATAGCCACTTGGAGAGCTATGAAGGTGAAACTTAGGGAGAAGTATTTATCAATGTCCTATGAACAGAGACTCTTGGATTAATGACAACGATTAACTTAAGGGAATAAGATAGTGTCCGAATATGTTGCCAAGTTTGATGAGTTCGTGATGAGATGCAACATTGTTGAGTCTGAGGCAGCAACCTTGTCTAGGTTTAGAGCAGGTCTACATGAGGAGATCCAGAGAACTATTTTTGAGAGAAGTCCATGACCTAGACCAGGCCTACCAAGTTGCTAGGGACTATGAGAGATTCCAGAGGAGACCTTTATTTCGCTGACCTGAACCCACTAGAATTAATCCTCTTGGAAATAGACCAAGTCTAAGCCCAAGTATAGCCAATAGACCCAGTCCTGCTACTCCATTAGTTCGAAGAGAAGATAAAGGAAAGAACCCTGAGGTTAGAAGAGAAGGAAATGTTTATTGTTTTAGGTGACACAAGATAGGTCACTACACAAGCCAATGTCCTACTAGAGCATTACACATAGAGGAATTAGAAGAAGAAGTTACTGAACCCATAGAAAACTGTGAGGAGGAAGAAGAGGTATATGAGGCAGGTGTGAGTTTAGCTGATGAGTATGAAGGGGATGAAGAGATCATAGACTCATCAGAAATCCTAGGAGTTGTGAGATGTATCTTGACCCAGAGTAAGGAGCAAGAAGATTGGCGTAGGACCAGTATCCTACAAACCTTTATCAAGATAGGAGAAAAGGTATGCAAGGTCATCTTAGATAGTGGTAGTTGCATCAATACCATATCAACCAATATAGTCAAGAACCTAGGATTACCCACTGTGCCCCATCCTAATCCATATAAGGTATCCTGGATAGATTCAACCTCAATTCCCATTAAGTCTAAGTGCCAGGTCACAATCCAGTTCCAATCATACCAAGAAAAGGTTTGGTGCGATGTTCTTCCAATGGGAGTTAGCAGCTTCATATTATGCCGACCGTGGTTGAATGATCATGATGCTATACTCTATGGTCGATCTAATTCATGTTCTTTCACCCATAATGGGAAGAAGATTGTAATCAATTCCTCACCACCTAATGACCAAGTTAAGAGGGGATCAAGTCACTTGAGGGATAAGAAACAAGGGATAAACATGATCACTGCTAAAGAATTAGAGCAATAGCTTAGCAATGGTTCACCTATTTGGGTTTTAGCAACTAAGGAAAATCAGGACCAGCCCCATAAGGAAAAACCCCAGGAAGTGTTAAGGTTTTTAGAGGAGTTTCAAGACATCTTTCCTGAAGACCTTCCTAATCATCTTCCATAAACCTAGGAAGCCCTTAGATCTTATTCCTTTACACAAGCTCAAATTTCTGAATCAGCTGAATCATATGCACAGCATATTAGGGATGTACATAAAGAAATTAACAAAAAGATCCAATTGAGTAATGAAACTTATAAGCATATGGCGAATTCATATAAGAGAGTCAAAGAATTTACTGAAGGAGATTATGTTATGATAAGGCTTAGACCAGAATAGTTCCAACCAGGAACCTTAAAAAAATTTCATGCTCGCAGTGCAAGTCCATTTAAAGTTATAAAGAAAATAGGATCTAATGCGTACGTGCTAGACTTACCATCTGATTTAGGTATCAGCTCGACTTTCAATGTTCCAAACCTAGTAGAGTATAAGGAGCCAATAATGATACCTAGTGAGCCATTTGAGCCTGAGCCAATTATTGAGAGTGAATCCATCCCTGAGTCTCCACCAATAATTCTACCAAAATGGCGAGATAAGATTGAGCATATTCTGGATGACCAAGCCATCACCACCTGGAATAAAGGTTACCAACTCTATTTAGTTCGTTGGCAAGGTCAACCTGAGTCCGAAGACTTGTGGATTACTCGAGAGGATCTACAAAGAATCAACCCAGACTTATTAGAGTACTACCAGAGTAAAATAGATCCCTACTCGACAGAGTCGAATTCTTCCCACCTCAGGGGAATTGATGCGGGCTCCAAGGTTAAAAGAAGACTTCAATCAAACCTAGTCAACACCAATTCCTTATGGATTGCAAATTGAGTTCCAACCTTGTTAACTTGTTCCTAGTCTAAGTCTTGAGTCTAGTTAAGTCATCTTATATCATGAATTTTATGTTTGAGTCTTGCTAAGTATTAGGTCTTGAAGCCTTGGGTCAATTGAGTTGTAAGAGTCAAATGTACTTAAGTCCAAATTGAGTTGTAATTTTTCTTTTGAGCTTGAGTCAAGTCCAACCAAGGGAGCATATAATTGGACCAAGGGATGAACCAAAGCTACATCAAGTAAATCTTCAAATCAAGAGTGCATGAAATAAGAGCCATTGGATGGAATGAAACTTTGATTGAAGCCACCTCACCAAGACACCTTATCCAAGAGAATGGACACTTGGCACCCATACATGAAGATTTTCAAATTTGGACACTTGCCAACCATACATGAAGATTTTTAGTTTTGGACACTTGACACCCATGCATGTAGATTTTCAGATTTGGACACTTGGCACCCATATATGAAGATTTTCAGATTTAGACACTTGGCATCCATGCATGCAAATTTTCAGATTTGGTGCCTCCCTTTTCATGAATTTTGAAATTCAAATTTGTAACTGCATTTTTCTCTCTTTTCATATAAAATTTGAATTTCAAATGGGGCTTAGAAGGTTATAAATAGGCCCCTAATCTCTTTGTAAAAGCATACTTTTGAATGAATGAAATCCAGAATTTTCTTATCTCCATTTGTGTTTGCAAATGCCATTTGTGAGGGATTGAGTGAGAGGCTCAACCAAGTGCTTTAGTTCTCAAATTCCAGCAAAAGTTCTTCTTCCATTGATGCCTACCTCATCTTCAAGAGCAGCCGGCCACACTCCACCAAGATCACCAACAATCCTCTACTTCCTTCCCTTCCATTATTTCTATTCCATACTATCTTCCATCTCCTCCACAATACTAATGGTTGTTCTTGCAGGATCCTAAGGAGTATCCAGTCCAGGATAAAGTCCTCCTTGCCTTCAACTCAGCAGCAGGAGCCTCTACTTCCAACGGGTGGGTTAGCTTAATCAGTTAGTCACAAATCTTGAGTGTGAAGGAGTGAACCTAGTGTAAGGTTATTGGAGAGTCATTATTGGTATCTAAACCCTTTCCTTTCCTCTTGTGGTCTGAACTTTTGAATAGGGTATAGTCCTAATTAAAGGGTTCTTCTAGCACGTAGGTCCTAGTTCATTAACTTAATTCAAATTTGCACTGCGAAGCATATAAGCCTTCTAGTTTAGTCTTCTTTAATGCATCTTAATGACTCCACTATGATTGAAATTAGATCATATGTTTTAGAGTTTTAATTAGCTTAATTGCTTTAGTTAGTCATGCCATATTTCCTATAAGTATGCCACATCAGATGAGAGTTGATCTTGACCGGAGGCTCGACCTTGGATGGATGGAGCGTGACCTCGGCCGAGAGCTCAACTTCATGTGAGAGCTGACCTTGGCCGAGGGCTCACCTCGGATGGTGGGAGCGCGACCTCGGATGGTGGGAGCGCGACCTCGGCTGGGAGCTCTATCTCGGATGGGAGCTGACCTCAGCTAGGAGCTCGACGTCGAATGGTGGGAGTGCGACCTCGGCCAGAAGCTCGACCTCGGATGGGAGCTGACCTCGGCCGGGGGCTCAATCTCGGATCTTCCTTTGGTCACTACATCCAGGTGGCATCTTCTGTCAGCGTGGTCGCCAATTGCATCTGACACAGGTTCCAAGTCAGCGATTGTGCCACATCACCTCCTTATCAAAAATCTTAGTTTTCCTTAAAAATACCCTTTGTCTGCACATAGCTCCATTATTAGGCAAGTGGATATTTATAAGCAACATATTGAAAGAATTGGACTCAAGGAAATTGTCATGTTCCTCTAGCAAACATATGCTTTCTTTTGACGTTTTTTATGGAAGTTAGCTGTAAACATTATTTATATTCACCTTGTGTATGTAATTAAAAATCTGCCCAAAAGGCATCTGATTAACTTGAGTAGGCCTGCTCTTTATGTTAAATTGGGTATGCACCTTTTTTTGATCAATTTCAACCTTGAATATATTGTAGTAGCAATTCAAAGGACTCAATTGTACACCCAATAAGGGTAGTGGAAGGATGTTTGCCGATTTGTCATACCCATGTCAAATTGTCCTTTCATGTGATGTTACTTAATAAAATTGTGGTAAATGATATTGAGATGACAAGCTACACATTGCTTGTTCATGGTCGTTATGCTTGTGAGGGCAACATAAGAGCTATTCATTGTTTACATGGTTAATTGAACCTTCTATGAACCCATCACTAATTAGTTGAATGTTTCACTCAGTGTTCTTTTTCAGTAGCCATCAACTAATGCGCACTTTTCTACCTCTATGACTCACCCAACACATTAAAGTTGTTACGTGTTTATTTATTTAAGTGCCATGAAGGTGGCTAATAATATTTCTAAGCACTGACTATTTTCTGAGAATGATAAATTGATCACGATTTGATTAAAACATCTTGGAATTGTCTGAAATGCGCCATTTGTGATTAGAGTTTCTTTTGTCATAACAATTGGGTTTTTTATTAAAAAAAGAATATGGCCTTTTTTTTCCGAACTAATTCAAGTTTATTTGGCATTTTTTTCATGCAGAGCATGAATATCAACTTTGTGGTTTTAACTCCTACAGACATATCCTATTTCAGAAAAATTATGTATAACATGTCAAATTATGTCTTATTGACCAATGACACTTTTAGGTAAGTTGCAATTTCAGTTATTATTCTCAATAGATAAAAGTTAGATAAATAAAGCAATATCTAGAAAAAAAAATATTTTAATAATGTTCATTATTTTATTAAATTTGCTATTGAGAAAGTATCTATGAATGGCAAAATTCTATATCCCTGTCGAAGATGCATAAATTATTCTTTGCTAGCTTTAGAAATTGTTGAAGAATATTTAGCATAAAATGGTTTTATCGAGGATTATACTAAGTGGGTGTATCTTGGAGAGTCTAAACTGCTGTCTTCATATAATCAACTCTAGTATTCATAACACGTCTCTATTATTCTCTTATTCATAACAAGCTTTCCTATAGTGAGAAATTTGTTTTTGAAATGGTTAGATACTGCACATGTTTTCCATGATTGCTGGTAGCTGATGTTCAATAGTAGATGGTTAAACAACTTCAAGAGAATTTGGAGATATCCAAATTTGAATCATTCGAAAAGGAATAAGTGCATAAGGTATCCTTCTTCTTTCAAATTTCAGATTTTAGTTTTTAGATTTTTTCTATGATATCATATATATGAACTAGATTCATAGGTATATTAGATTAGATCTAGCAAGCTTTAAATTAAATAATTTAATCTTGTCTTCCATTGTATATGAAAATTCTATTTTGAAAATTTTGCATGCAACACTTTCTATGAATCCTAACAAAATGTTGCCTAAAGTTCTCTTTGACTCATAGGCCATGGTCTAGAAAAGGGGGCATCTTAGTCTCATAATGGTAATAAGTCAAGAAAAACTCTGGCTTATATTAAGAAACCCTCCATTCCTATATAAGGCACTTTTTGGAATGGATTAAGGGGTTGATATGGCAACATCGCCGACGTGGAGTGTACGTTAGACCTAACTGGCCGCCAGTGATGCCACGTGGATTTTTCTTTCGAGCTCTCCCGCCAGGTGGCTTGACCGACGGTCATTCCCACCTCGTCCGAGCACGATGCCTTTGCCACTTCGACAGGTGTTGACCCAGGTGGGGTCCACCTCGATCGAAGTGGGCATGCCTTTGCTCCTTCTCCAAGTGGCACCCCCTGATGGGCCCAACTCGTCGAAGTCGAGCCAGGCACTCCTGCTCCTTCTCCAGGTGGTGCCCCCAGATGGGCCCACCTTATTGAAGTCGAGCCAAGCGCTCCCGCTCCTTTTCCAAGTGGCACCCCCAGATGGGTCCACCTCGATCGAAGTCGAGCCTGCCTCTGCCACTTCGCCGGTGTCGACCCAGGTGGGGTCCACCTCGGCCAAAGTGGGCATGCCTCTACCCCTTCACTAGGTGGTGCCCCCTGCTGGGCCCACCTCGTCGAAGTCGAGCCAGGCACTCCTGCTCCTTCGCTAGGTAGCGCCCCCAGATGGGTCCACCTCGATCGAAGTCGAGCCTGCCTCTGCCACTTCGCCAAGTGTCGACCCAGGCGAGGTCAACCTCGACCGAAGTGGGCGTGCCTCCGCTCCTTCACCGGGTGGTGCCCCCTGATGGGCCCACCTCGCCGAAGTCGAGCCAGGCACTCCTGCTCCTTCACCGGGCGACACCCCCAAATGGATCCACCTCGGTCAAAGTCGAGCCTGACTCTGCCACTTCGACAGGTGTCGACCCAGGCGGGGTCCAACTCGGTCGAAGTGGGCATGCCTCGGCTCCTTCGCCAGGTGGCACCCCGTGATGGGCCCACCTTGCTGAAGTTGAGCTAGGCGCTCCTGCTCCTTTGCCATGTGGCACCCTTAGATGGGCCCACCTTGTCGAAGTCGAGCCAAGCGCTCCTGCTCCTTCGCTAGGTGGCGCCCCCAGATGAGTCCACCTCGATAGAAGTCGAGCCTGCCTCTGCCACTTCGCCAGGTGTCAACCCAAATGGGGTCCACCTCGATTGAAGTGGGCGTGCCTCCACTCCTTTACCAGGTGGTACCCCCTGATGGGCCCACCTCGTCGAAGTCGAGCCAGTCACTCCTGCTCCTTCGCCAGGTGGCGTCCCCAGATGGGTCCACCTCGGTCGAAGTCGAGCCTGCCTCTGCCACTTCGACAGGTATCGATCCAGGCGGGATCTACCTCGATCGAAGTGGGCATACCTCTACTCCTTCGCCAGGTGACACCCCTTGATGGGCCCACCTCGCCAAAATTGAGCCAGGCGCTCTTGCTCCTTCGCTAGGTGGCGCCCCCAGATGGGCCCACCTCGCTAAAGTCAAGCCAGGCGCTCCTGCTCCTTTGCCAGGTGGCATCCCCAGATGGGTCCACCTCGGCCGAAGTCGAGCCTGCCTCTGTCACTTCGCCAGGTGTCGACCCCTGTGGGATCCACCTCGATCGAAGTGGGCATGCCTCTACTCCTTCGCCAGGTGGCACCCCCTGATGGACCCACCTCGCCTAAGTCGAGCTAGGCGCTCCTCCTCCTTCGCTAGGTGGCGCCCCTAGATAGGTCCACCTCGGTCAAAGTCGAGCTTGCCTCTACCGCTTCGCTAGGTGTTGACCCAAGCAAGGTCCATCTCGGCCGAAGTGGGCGGTCTCTGCTTCTTCGCCAGGTGGCGCCCCCTGAAGGGCTCACCTCATCAAAGTCGAGCCAGGTGCTCCTTCTCCTTTGCCAGGTGGCACCCCGAGATGGGTCCACCTCGACTGAAGTCGAGCCTGCCTCTGCCACTTCGCTAGGTGTCGACCTAGGTGGGGTCCACCTCCATCGAAGTGGGCGTTCCTCTGCTCCTTCACTAGGTGGTGCCTCATGATGGGCCCACCTTGCTGAAGTCGAGCCAGGCACTCCTGCTCCTTCACTAGGTGGTGCCCCAAGTGGGTCCACCTCGATCGAAGTCGAGCCTGCCTCTATCACTTCGTCAGGTGTCGACCCAGGCGGGGTCCACCTCGATCGAAGTGGGTGCACCTCTGCTCCTTCACCAGGTGGGGCCCCCTAATGGGCCCACCTTGCCAAAGTCAAGCTAGGCACCCCTGCTCCTTCGCCAGGTGGTGCCCCCAGATTGGTCCACCTCGATTGAAGTCAGACCTACTCCGCGGAACCTCAGGGAGACTGAAGGCGCGAGCCCCGAGAAAGCTACTGAGGTTGGCACACGATGCCGCGCTCCCAGTATGGCATCCACAGGCCTGTAATGGTGCATCAAATCTCATTTACACCAGTTTAGGAGGGGCATCTTTATCGAGGTGCCAGATCCTGTGGCCGATGACCTGGAACCCCCTGGTGAAGAGGTCCGCGATCGACGCCTCGAGCCCAAGGGCTTCCGTGCCTGGATCGAGGTCCTGCCAAGTTTTCCCTTCCTTGACAGCACAACAGATGAGGCAAGCTCTCCACTTACCTCTCAACCATAAGGAGAGATGACGGAAGGGGAGGAGAGGCGGAAAAGAGCCGCTGACCCCCAAGGACCTCGGGATGGGGGAAAATGGGCAACGGAGCACCCAACGATATTAAAAGGGTGCCAAGGGCGAGAAGAAGGTAAGCAAGCAAGAGGACAAATGCACGCACAGAGAGAAGAGACGATTCTGAGGCCATAGAGAAACTCGCAGGAGCGAGCCCGACTAGCCCAGTTGTAGGAAGCCGAGTGCTGACCCCTCTCGTTCTCACACATCTTTTTATCCAAGATTCCTCTAAGCATGGAGACTCAGACAGGATCTGTCTTAGTGGATCTGTTCCACTTTGCTGCTCACTAACTTGACCATCGGAGTGCCCGAGTCGGAACCCCCGGCCCGAGTCTCTGATCTTGTTTTGCAGGTCTAGGAGCCTTAGGATTCCGGGGTAAAGGAGACCAAGGTCCGGTGCCAGCTCATAGCTACAGGCCACAGTGGTAAGATCGGCAATAGATTGGCGCACTAGGTAGGGAGCAAAAAAGGCCCTGCACAAACAAGCCCCCCACGAGCTCGAGTATGGCTTGATTCCCAGCATGGTGGTGACTCATAGATGTGAAGCCTCCACCAGCCAAGCGAGAGAGGTTCCCTCACCTCCGGGCCCCCGCAGCCTAGAACGGGAACTTCTTGCTCCTCCTCCTCAGTTGTCCTCTACCGACAGTCAGTATACTGCTATTGTCTAGCAGCTGCAGACGCTGACCGTGGCCGTGAGGCAGACGCTGACCGTGGCCGTGAGGCAGCCGCAGCATCAGCAGCGCTCCCTGGTGACCCAGCCTCAGCCAGGGACCCCTGCAGCCCAAGCCACGGGCCCCCGTAGAAGCCTGCGCTCTATCCAAGGCAAGCCATCCCATCTATGGGCAGCAACCATTCCTCGTGGGAGTCACCAGGCCCCTGCAAAGAAAAACCACACTAGGTCGGCGGACCACGAGAGCCGATCCTCGGTGGACAACCATGATGCTACCAAGCATAGCAAGCACCACCAGGGCAAGGCCCCTCACCGCGACCCATCGGTGCCTTCTTCTCTAGCGGGCTCAATGGAAGGTTCCACTGATGAGGCTATCAGGTGCCTAGCTTAGAGGCGCCTAGAAGAGCAAGAGTGCAAATTGGCGGAGCTCTCCCGCCAGTTTGCCAACATGTAGGGCTCCACCAGCGAGCCGGTGGGCTACAACACTCGACCACCCTTCTCCCGAGAAATCCAAGAGGAACCAATTCTGAGTTGGTTCCGCATGCCTTAGGTGGATCCCTACGATGGGACCACCGACCCCCTGGACCACCTGGAGAGCTATAAGACTCTCATGAAAGTCTACGGGGCAACGGATGCCCTTCTGTGCATCGCCTTCCTGGCCACCCTTCGGAAGGTCGCTCGAGTTTGGTTCACCCGTCTCAAGCCTGAATCCATCAACTCCTTCCAGTAGTTGGAGGGAAAGTTTGTGGCACACTTCGATGCCTGTCGAAAAGTGCCAAGGGAGGTGGATAGCCTCTTCTCCATTCATCAGCAAGACCAAGAGTTGCTGCGGGACTACGTCACCCGCTTCAAGACTACTGCCCTGGAGATCTACAGTCTGGACAAGCCCGTCGCTATGCTGGCATTGAAGCGAGGGTTCAAGATGATGTGGGCACTAGAATCAGGAAAAGACTCCAACCAATTCAGGTCAAGTCTGAGTCCTTGTGGTCGGAACAGCAAAAGAGAAGTCCTGTAATTTTTCTTTTTTTTGAGTCCAAATAATCTTGTAGTTAATTTCGAGTCCATGTTGGGTCTGGTTTAATATCTTAGTTAACCCTGCAATTGAGAGTTGGGTCCAGTTAAATCAAGCCCAATCCATGAGTCCATGAAGCATCAAGACAAGAAGAAGCCACCTCATCAAGTGACCCCCACCTTGTGCCACATGTCAAAAGCTCCAATGGATGTCGCCACCTCAACAAGTGGTCCCCACTTTATGCCACATGTCAAGAGCTCCAAAGGACACCGCCACCTCATCAAGTGGTCCCCACCTTGTGCCACATGTCAAGCTTTGAAGGAGTTTCAAGCAACAAATGCCACCATATCCTCCAACTCCCCACATTTCAAGCAATAAATGCCACCATATCCTCCAACCCCCCTTGTAATCCTCCTAATCCTATGGGTTTTCAAATTTTAAAAATGTTGTAAGGCTTCTATTTAGGCTATGGGATGCCCCATTGAAAAGGGTTAATGAATGAAGTTGGTATTTTTTCTTCTATGTGTTTTTTTTCCTATGTGTCTATGTGGTAGCTTAGTCTTTCTCTTCCTCCACGCCAACCCTAATATTTCCTTCTTCCATTCCCAACGCCAAAGACTTCCTCTTCTTTCATAACTTCAAATTAGCTCCAGCGTTCAAGGGTGAATCAAGAAGATCATCATAAGGCGACCAACCTACTCCACTTCAAGCATTCCACCATGATGCCAAGATGGATCTCCTTCAATGCCACTTCCACCCTTCTTTCTTTTCTCTAGTTGATTGCTTGTTAAGTCACTCATCTTAGGGTTTCTTTGTTGCAGGGTTCTCTAGGATTCCGGCTTCAAGAGGAAGGTTTACTTGCCATAGATCCAGAAAACAAGAGGGGCCTTCAGTGGTATTATATTCATGTCATCCGGGAGACGTCTTCAAGAGTGAATCTATTCTAATTGAAGGGCCAATGTCAGGTATGTCTAGTGTTGATTAAGTCTGCAATGTTAAATTAGACCTAGCTTGGCTTGCGTGGTTCTCTTCTGGTCCTATTCCTTTCTTATTCTGAGAGTCTCGATCACTAGGTTTATGTTAGATCCTTCGAGCTTCTTCACTAGATCTCTTTGATAGTTTATGTTGAGTTGTTTATATGCCAATAGGGAATTGCTTGGTTAATCATTTGCTAATCTCCATTAGGGTTGCATAGTTTCATTTTACATTCTACACCATTCTTGGTATCAGAGCATGGTCGGATAATTTCCTGCATTTAGATATGTTGCATGCATACTTGTTATCTAGTTAGTTTTTTAAAATCCAAGCAAGATCTAAAATTCACGCCTCCTGAGCGGGTGTACTCCAGTACACTGTCACGACCCATGGGAATAATGAGCCCCTGGCCGGACGTGAATTTTTAGATTGAAGTTTGGGTAAGCCAATGCAATTATTTGATTAGGTTCTGTTTACTGAAAATTTGCATATGCTTACTGTAATCCATCTGCAGCTCCAAAGGCAAGTCACTAATTTCTTATTGAAATATTTTTTTTCTTGTTCCTTTTTAAGTCAATTATCACCATATTAAATTTCATCATCAGAAAAAAAAATACAAAAAAAATGAAAATTCCTACTTCAATCTTCTGTCCTACTGAAATAGTCTACAATACATGGTATGTTGTTTTTATTGTTTCTCTTTATATACAGATCTAAATTCTTTGATTTTTATTTTTCTGGGATCCTCATAATTCATATTATTTTTCAACAATTTTTCAGATTTTATTTTGATTGTTAGAATTTCTAGCATTCGAAATACTCTCTGAGATTCAGTCTGAACTGAAATTCCAGCAAGAACCAATCTCAGAAAATTTTTTGAATTTGAAGTTCAAATTTTAAATTTTAAGATTTTGAATTCTGACATTCTAGAATATGAAACTTGAAGTTTAAAATTTAAGTTTGAATTTGAAATTGTTTGAAAACTAATCAAGTCAAATAATTAAGTCAGCTCATAAATATATATATATATATATATATATATATATATATATATATATATATATATATATATATTTGCATTCATTTGAAAACATCTTAAGGGCATCAATATGACATGGGGGCAAGAATTCATCACTTATCCTTAGCCCAAAACCACAATCCATCATCTCGATCCCAATCCTTAATTAAAACCAATTAGACCTAATCACCCTAGTGGGTTAGGGACACCAACGAGTTAGGTTCGGATTAGGGTCAAGTTAATTATGTCCACTAATTGGTGTGTGCTTACGGGCTTGGTGTCTAGGATTGGTGTATTAGGGCTTGTGGGTTGGTCCGCCTACCTGGCCAATCACAGATTGGTGTCTAAGGTTGGCAGAACAGGGACCTCCACTCCCCTTCCCACCTACCTGGCCAAGTCACGTAAGTTATTACTAGCTAGTTGGTCCTTTTAATTAGTTCTCTAATTCGTACTCTAGGTCTAGAAATCCTTAGCCCGAATTTGAGTCTAATTGTTTGTATGACAACTAGATCAGGAACTCTTTACCACCCTTCACAAGACCAACCAAGTTCATCCATGGACACTAGTATGGAAACCCTTATGAGATCTATGATTGAGCGACTGGAACGTTTGGATGCTAGGTTTGATCAGTTCGAGGAAAGGATAGGAATCCTAGAGGAATCTAGGTTGACCCTAACTGAACCACCTTCACCCAGATTACCTTCAGTTCGCCCTAAAGCCCAACGACAGGAACATACACCTGATCCAATTCATAGAAGGCTACATCAGGATTATGCTGATCACACTCTAGGGCCATATCCTAGAAGACCTCGCCATGATACTTTTGATCAGGATGATCGGGCCTTAAGGAATATCCGTCTAGATGCACCAACCTTTGAGGCAAGCCTAGATCCTAAGGTGTACATAGACTGGGAGGCTGACATGGACCAATATTTTGACTGGTATGATATGACTGAAGAGAGAAGATTCAAGTTTGCCAAAATTAGACTAGTCCGTCAGGCTAGGTTGTATTGGAAAAATGTCGAACGTATAGCTAGGCAGAGGGGAGACTTACCTATAGCGACTTGGAGAGGCATGAAGAGAAAGCTTAGAGAGAAATATTTGCCTATGTCTTATCAGCAAAGGTTATTAGATCAGTGGCAGCGATTGACACAAGGAAATAAGACCGTTTCTGAATACGTTGCTAAATTTGATGAGTTTGTAATGCGATGCAACGTAGTCAAGTCTAAGGCAGCCACTTTATCGAGGTTTAGATCAGGATTGAATGAAGATATAAAAGGGGAATTATTTTTGAGACAAGTCCATGATTTAGAACAGGCATACCAAGTTGCCATGGACTATGAGAGGTTTTAGAGGAGAGCTTCATTTAGGCGACTAGAGCCCACTAGGTTTAATCCTCCTATTAGTCGACCTAGTTCAGTCCCTAATACAGCCAATAGACCAAGACCCAGCTCGAATCCAACCCCTAGACCCAACCCTGCCATTCCTCCAATTCCTAGAGAAGACAAAGGAAAGGGCCCTGAAGTTCGAGGTGAGAGGGAGCGAGTCTGCTATAAGTGTCGTAAACCCGGTCATTTCCTGAGCCAATGTCCCTCTAGAGCTTTACATATAGGGGAGGTAGAAGAAGAAGAAGAATCAGAACTCCTAGAGAATAATGAAGAGGAGGTTTATGAAGCAGGGGATTGCTTAGCTGATGAGTATGAAGGAGATGAAGAAAATGTAGACTCATCAGATGTGTTAGGAGTTGTGAGATGTATCATGACACAGACCAAAGAGCAGGAAGACTGGCGTAGGACTAGCATCCTACATACATTTGTCAAAATAGGAGAAAAGGTCTGTAAGATCATGATTGATAGTGGAAACTGTGTCAACGCCATTTCCACTAGCGCAGCCAAGAGTCTAGGATTATCCACTGAACCACATCCCAATCCATATAAGGTATCCTGGATCAATTCCACTTCTATCCCAATTAAGCAGAGATGTCAGGTCCGAATCCAACTTCACTCCTATCAAGAACGAATTTGGTGTGATGTGCTCCCTATGGGAGTAAGTAGCATCATCCTAGGTAGGCCATGGCTGTTTGACCATGATGTGACAATTTTTGGTCGATCAAATTCCTGTGCTTTCAATTTCAATGGCAAGAAAATTGTCATTCATCCAACCCAGCCTAAGGACAACACCAAAAGAGGAGCTAGCAGCCTGAAAGAAAAAAGGACTGGATTAAATTTGATAGGTGCAAGAGAATTAGAAAAAGACATTAATGAGGGAGCACCTATTTGGATGGTAGCTGCTAAGGAAACTAAGGACCACACCCCTGTAAAATACCCGCAAGAGGTGGTCCAATTATTGAAAGAATTTGAAGACGTGTTTCCTGAGAACCTACCCGATAGTCTTCCACCTTTAAGGGACATACAGCATGCCATAGATTTAGTCCCTGGAGCGACTTTATCTAATTTGCCTCATTATAGGATGAATCCAACTGAACATCAGGAGTTACAAAGGCAAGTTAGTGAACTTCTTAGAAAGGGGTTTGTTAGAGAAAGTTTAAGCCCATGTGCAGTCCCTGCCTTGTTAACCCCTAAGAAGGATGGCACCTGGAGGATGTGTGTAGACAACTGTGCCATCAACAAGATTACTGTCAAATATAGGTTTCCAATCCCAGACTGGACGTTATGTTAGACATGATAGCCAGATCAACGATTTTCTCCAAGATAGACTTAAAGAGTGGCTATCACCAGGTTAGGGTTAGGCCTGGAGATGAATGGAAGACCGCTTTTAAGACTAAAGATGGATTATATGAGTGGTTAGTCATGCCATTCGGTTTGTCCAATGCACCCAGCACCTTTATGAGAAATATGAATCAGGTGTTGACAACTTTCATCGGTCGAAAAATTTGTGGTGGTCTACTTTGATGATATTCTTATCTATAGCAAGACTAAGGCAGACCATTTAACCCACCTACGGCAAGTTTGCCAAGTCCTTAGAAAGGATAGCCTCTATGCCAATATCAAGAAGTGTGATTTCTTAACACATAGAGTTATCTTTCTAGGATTCGTAGTCACATCTGAAGGAGTGTCCGCTGACCCTGCAAAAATTAAGTCCATAGTAGAGTGGCCTGTACCCAAAAGCATCCATGATATTCGTAGTTTCCACGGTTTAGCCACCTTCTATAGGAGATTCATTAGAGGGTTCAGTACGATAGTGGCTCCAATCACTGATTGTATTAGGAAGGAAACTTTTGAGTGGACTAAAGCAGCAGACAAAGCCTTCCTAACAATTAAGGAAAAAATGACACACGCACCCGTCTTGAGGTTACCCGATTTTATCAAAGTATTCGAGGTTGCTTGTGATGCTTCTGGGGTAGGAATTGGAGGTGTCTTGAGTCAAGAGAATCACCCAGTAGCATATTTCTGTGAAAAGTTAAATGAAGCGAGACTAAGGTATTCCACCTATGATAGGGAGCTGTATGCGGAAGTTCAGGCATTACGTTATTGGAGGCATTATCTTCTACCATATAAAGTTTGTCCTATTTTCTGACCACAAAGCTCTTAGGTTCCTTAGTTCTCAGAAGAAATTGAACCCTAGGCACGGGAAATGGGTAGAGTTCATACAAGTTTATACGTTCGTACTGAAACATCGTGCCGGTACTGAAAATAAGGTTGCCGATGCGTTGAGTCATCGTTCCATGTTGTTGACTTCTGTGAACACTGAGGTAGTAGGGTTTGATAGATTGAAAGAGGAGTATCCTACATGCCCTGATTTTGGTAACATCTATCGATCCCTTCAACAAGGACCATCTAGTAAACATAGTGATTATACCCTTTTAGATGGATACCTTTTCAAAGGAAATCAGTTGTGTATTCCCAAGACCTCTGTTAGGGAATTTCTGATCTGGGAAGTTCATGCTGGAGGCTTGTCAGGGCATTTTAGTAGGAATAAGACCATCTTAGCAATAGAAGACCAATTCTTTTGGCCTGGTCTCAAAAGAAATGTGGCCCAGATTGTAGCTCAGTGCCATACCTGTGCTGTTGCAAAATAGCAAAGATAGAACACCGGTCTGTACACACCCTTACCTATCCTTGATTGTCCATGGCAGGATATCAGCATGGATTTTGTAGTAGGCCTCCCTAAGACGTCTAGGAAGCATGATTCTATCTTTGTGGTTGTCGATCGTTTCTCCAAGATGGCTCACTTCATTCCTTGTTCTCAAACTTTAGATGCTTCAAAGGTGGCCAAGTTTTTTCTTGATCAGGTCGTTAGGCTTCATGGTTTATCCAAAACCATTGTCCGATAGAGATGTCAAATTTACTAGCTATTTCTGGAAAACCCTCTGGCACATGTTTGGTACCAAGCTGAAATTCTCTACTGCCTATCATCCTCAAACCAATGGCCAAACAGAGGTAGTAAACTGAAGCTTAGGAAATCTGTTGAGATGTTTAGTTGGTGACAACCTGAGAAACTGGGACCTATTACTTCCTCGTGCTGAATTTGCCTACAACAGCTCAGTTAATAGGTCTATTGGGAAAAGTCCGTTCGAAGTGGTCCATGGATACAGACCTAGGAAACCTTTAGACCTAGCTCCATTACCCTCACATGCACGAGTGTCTGAGTCTGCCGAGTCATATGCACAGCATATTAGGGAATTGCATAAGGAGATTCGCCAAAAGATCCAATCGAGCAATGAACTCTATAAGCATATGACTAATTCACATAAACGGTTAAAAGAATTTAATGAAGGGGACTCCGTTATTATCAAATTTAAACCTGAAAGGTTTTCACCGGGAACTATAAAGAAACTCCATGCCTGGGGAGCCGGACCTTTCAAAATAATAAAGAAAATTGGACCTAATGCTTATGTATTAGAATTACCACCAAGTTATGGCATTAGTTCAACATTTAACATTTCAGACTTAAAAGAATACAAAGAACCTGCATTGATACCTGGTGAGCTTTTTGGTCCTAATACTTCTTTTGAGAGTGAAGCCCCAAAAGAATGCCCACCACCGAGTGTTCCTGAGCGAAGGGAGAAAATTGAAAGGATCTTGGATGATCAGATCATTACCATTAAAAATAAGGGCTACCAACATTATCTGGTTAGATGGCAAGGATGTCCTGATTCTGAAGACTCCTGGATCACCCGAGAGGACCTACAACAAATCGATCTAGATGCATTAGAAGCGTATCAGGCTAATCCTTACTCGATAGGGTCGAGTTCCTCCCACCCCGGGAGAATTGATGTGGGCACTAGAATCAGGAAAAGACTCCAACCAATTCAGGTCAAGTCCGAGTCCTTGTGGTTGGAGTAGCAAAAGAGAAGTCATGTAATTTTTCTTTTTTTTGAGTCCAAATAATCTTGTAGTTAATTTCGAGTCCATGTTGGGTCTGGTTTATTATCTTAGTTAACCCTGCAATTGAGAGTTGGGTCCAGTTAAATCAAGCCCAATCAATGAGTCCATGAAGCATCAAGACAAGAAGAAGCCACCTCATCAAGTGACCCCCACCTTATGCCACATGTCAAAAGCTCCAATGGATGTCGCCACCTCAACAAGTGGTCCCCACTTTATGCCACATGTCAAGAGCTCCAAAGGACACCGCCATCTCATCAAGTGGTCACCACCTTGCGCCACATGTCAAGCTTTGAAGGAGTTTCAAGCAACAAATGCCACCATATCCTCCAACTCCCCACATTTCAAGCAACAAATGCCACCATATCCTCCAACCCCCCTTGTAATCCTCCTAATCCTATGGGTTTTCAAATTTTAAAAATATTGTAAGGCTTCTATTTAGGCTATAGGATGCCCCATTGAAAAGGGTTAATGAATGAAGTTGGTATTTTTTCTTCTATGTGTTTTTTTTCCTATGTGTCTATGTGGTAGCTTAGTCTTTCTCTTCCTCCACGCCAACCCTAATCTTTCCTTCTTCCATTCCCAATGCCAAAGACTTCCTCTTCTTTCATAACTTCAAATTAGCTCCAGCGTTCAAGGGTGAATCAAGAAGATCATCATAAGGCGACCAACCTACTCCACTTCAAGCATTCCACCATGATGCCAAGATGGATCTCCTTCAATGCCTCTTCCACCCTTCTTTCTTTTCTCTAGTTGATTGCTTGTTAAGTCACTCATCTTAGGGTTTCTTTGTTGCAGGGTTCTCCAGGATTCCGGGTTCAAGAGGAAGGTTTACTTGCCATAGATCCAGAAAACAAGAGGGGCCTTCAGTGGTATTATGTTCATGTCATCCGGGAGACCTCTTCAAGAGTGAATCTATTCTAATTGAAGGGCCAATGTCAGGTATGTCTAGTGTTGATTAAGTCTGCAATGTTAAATTAGACCTAGTTTGGCTTGCGTGGTTCTCTTCTGGTCCTATTCCTTTCTTATTCTGAGAGTCTCGATCACTAGGTTTATGTTAGATCCTTCGAGCTTCTTCACTAGATCTCTTTGATAGTTTATGTTGAGTTGTTTATATGCCAATAGGAAATTGCTTGGTTAATCATTTGCTAATCTCCATTAGGGTTGCATAGTTTCATTTTACATTCTACACCACAAGACCTCTCGTTTGATGTATTCCCTAAACAAAAAGCCACCCAAGACGTTTTCTGAACTCCTCCTCCACGTCCACAAATACATCCATGCTGAGGAGGCTGACCGTACCAGGAGAGAACTGGATGGAAAGTCTTCGAAGAAGCCTACCCCAAGGGATGTTCTTGGAACCCAGAGGTCCGGGCTACCCTCAGACTTCCCATCGAGACCTAAGCCGAAGAATGGTCCCGCTCCAGAGCGGACCATCACTCCCCTCCTTCCTGCAAGAACGAAGATCCTCATGGAGATTGAGGGTGAGCGCTACCTTCGTCGACCTCCTCCTCAGAAATGGAAGAACCATCGCGATAAGATGAAGTACTGCCAATTCCATCATGACCACGGCCACAACATGGAGGAGTATCATAATCTGAAGTAAGAGATAGAGGACCTTATCAGGAGGGGCAACCTCAAGAAGTTCGTGAGGAAAGAGGCCCCGGTGGAGGATCAGCAACTTGCAGCCCTTCCCCCCATCCCTGCAATCGAAAATCGTCCCACGGATAAGCCCATGGGCATGATCTCTTGGGGGATAGAGCGCGCATTGAAGAGAGCCCGGGAGGGAGGAGACCTAGAAAATGTACTCCCCTTTGAAAAGGGGAAGGGAGGTGAGAATGAAAATGAAAATATAAATAATGATACAGTGGTAGTCGAGATGACCATCGCTAAGCATCCTGTACATCGAATTATGGTTGATAGTGGGAGCTCTGCCGACGTACTTTTTTATGATGCTTTTTCCTGAATGAATTTATCTCATGACCGGCTAAAGCCAGTGCACACCCCTCTCATGGGTTTCATCAGAGATTCTGTAGGGGTCGAGGGAGAGATCACTCTCCCTGTTACAGCTGGGACTCCACCCCGGTAGAGCACTGTCATGATGACCTTCACCGTCGTCTGACTCCCATCACCGTACAATGCCATTTTGGGCCGCCTAGGGCTCAACCAGCTTGATGCGATCATTTTCACCAGGAGATTGTTGGTGCAGTTCCATACCATTTTTGAGTTAGGAGAGATGAGGGGGACATTTCAGCCCATCCATCACTGCTTGCAAGCTGTCCCAGGAGCCTAGAGTGCCGAGCTCGGCTTTGATGTCGATGACCTCAACCAAAGGGAGCAGGATCCCAGAGGCGGCCCGGTTAAGCACTTGTTGACATACCCCCTCGGCTCGGACCTACAGAAGACAGTGCAAATAGGAGCCCAACTCCCAGAAGATGAGCGAGATCGTCTACTGAGTTTCCTTCAGGTGAATGCAGATGTGTTTGCCTAGTCTACAGCAGACATGCTAGGTATTTTCTCAGATGTCATCACCCACCAATTGAAGATTGATTTGAAGTGCCACCCAGTTCGACAGAAGAAGAGGAGTTTTGCTACAGAGAGGTAGAAGACGATCAATGAAGAGGTAGAGAAGCTCCTCACTGCTGGCTTCGTGCGAGAGGTGCAATACCCTAGCTGGCTGGCGAACATGGTGATGGTCAAAAAGAACAACAGGAAGTGGAGGATCTGTGTGGACTACACCGACCTCAATCGAGCTTGCCTAAAAGATAGCTTTCCCCTTCCGAAGATCGACCAGCTCGTGGACGCCACCTCGAGACATCACCTCCTCTCTTTCATGGATGCTTTCTCCGGGTACAATCAGATCCAAATGCACTCAGAGGACGAGGAGCATACCGCCTTCATCATGGATCGTGGGACCTACTACTACAAGATGATGTCGTTCGACCTGAAGAATGCTAGCACCACGTACTAGCGGTTGGTCAACAAGGTCTTTAAAGACCAAATTGGTTGCAACATGTAAGTGTATGTGGACGACATGCTGGTGATGAACAAGCCAACCTCGGACCATGTCGACGACCTGGCGGAGACCTTCCGCAACCTTTGTGTCCACCAAATGAAGCTGAACCCGGCAAAATGCACTTTCGGCATGGCGGTGGGGAAGTTCCTCAGCTTCATGGTGACACAAAGAGGGATAGAAGCCAACCCAGAGAAGGTCCAGGCGATCTTAGACATGGAGCAGCCTACCTCCAAGAAGCAAGTGCAGCGACTCACTAGCCGGATAGCATCCCTGAATCGGTTCTTCTCACAATCTGTGGATCATTTTCTGCCTTTCTTCAAGGTGCTAAGGAAGATGCACGACTTCGATTGGACAAAGGAGTGCCAAGAGGCATTAGAGGAGCTGAAGAAGACCCTGGCATCATCGTCGCTACTCTCCCATCTAGATGAGGGAGAAGAGCTCCTTCTGTATATGGTGGTCACCCCAGAGGCCGTCAGCTCGGTCCTGGTCTGGACAGATGACAAAGGGATCCAGAGGCCTGTGTACTACACAAGCAAACTTATTCGTGATGCGGAGCTTAGGTACTCTCTATTCGAGAAGTTGATTTTTGTCCTAATTGTGTCTGCCCAGCACCTCAGGCCTTATTTCCAAGTGCACCCCATTGCGGTCTTGATGGATCAACCACTGAAGTCCGTGCTCAACCGACCCAACATGTCCTGATACCTGGCAAAGTGGGCACTGAAGCTCAGCAAGTTCGACATCGCCTACCGGTCGAGGTCGGCCATGAAGGTGCAGGTACTGGCATATTTTCTAGTTGAGTGTGCAGGCCTGGATGAAGGGCCGGAAGAGAGCCCCTAGAACCAACAGCCAGGACCTGAACTGGAGGAGGACATCTGGGTCCTTCGTGTGAACAGAACCTCTAACTCTGGTGGAAGCGAAGCTGGGCTCATCCTCGCCAACAGTGAGGGAGTCATCACCGAGTGTGCACTCCGTTTCCAGTTTGCCGCCACCAATAACCAGGCAGAGTACGAAGCACTCCTCGCAGGACTGAGGGTCTCCCATGAACTGGGTGTGACTAGTTTATGGGTCTTCACCGATTCGCAATTGGTGGCCGGTCAGGTCTCAGGAGAGTATGAGGCACAGGACCCCCAAATGGCAAAGTACTTGGAGTTGGTGCGAGCGAGCACGGTGGGTTTTGGGTGCTTCAATGTCTCCCATATCCCGCATGGTGAAATCGCTCACATAGATGCCCTCTCCCACCTGCAACTTTACCGAACTCATCGTTGGGCCATGCCTACATCGAACATCTTCAGGCCCCGAGCTATAAGACCCCTAGAGAGATCTAGCAGGTCACCCCGGAGCCCAGCTGGATGGACAAGTACATCGAGTATATCACCAACAGTACCTTGCCTGAGGGTCGCATAGAGGTCGGCCTCATTAAAAAAAGGCCATGCAATTTGTGTTGATGGACGGACTACTCTATCGAAGGTCCTACTCCTATCCACTCCTTAAATGCTTGAGGCCCATGGAGGCCGCACTCGTGTTCCAGGAGATTCACGAGGGCCTTTGTAGGAATCATGTGGGGGGCAGGACTCTGGTGTACCAGGCTCTCCGTCAAGGCAACTTCTGGAAGACGATGAGGGAGGACGCAGCTAACTTTGTCAAGGGGTGTGACCGGTGTGAACGTCATGCCATCGTGTAGTGCCAGCCAGCTACGCTGCTCTCCCAGCTCTCCGTCCCCTGGCTGTTTGTTCAGTGGGGCATGGACCTCCTCGAACCTTTTCCCCTACATCTAGGCAACAAAATTTTTTGATTGTGGCTATCGACTACTTCACAAAGTGGGTCGAGGTTGAGCCGTTAGCCCAAATCATGGAGCTGAATGTCAGCAAATTTCTCTGGAAGTCAATTGTATGTCGCTTCGAGCTCCCCCACACCATCATCACCGACAACGAGCACCAGTTCAACTGTCGAGAGTTTGAGGAGTTCTATAATGACCTCGGCATTCATCATTGCTTCACCTCGGTGGCGCATCCTCAGACCAACGGGGAAGCTGAAGTGACAACCAAACCATCCTGCAAGGACTTCGGACCAAATTGGACCAGGCCAAGGGAATATGGGTTGAGGAGCTCCCCAGCATCCTTGGAAGTACCACACAACCCCAAGGATAGCCACGGATGAGACTCCCTTCAACCTTGTCTTCCATGTAGAAGCGGTTATTCCAGTGGAGCTCAGCCTACCAACATTGCACGTGGAGCAATACGATGAGGCTGAGAACCTAGCACGGTTGCTGCTGAGCCTGGATCTCCTTGAGGAAACGAGGGACAAGGCCCGAGTTCGGATGGTGACCTACCGGCAGCGGGTGGCCAGATAGTACAACTCTAGGGTGAGACCAAAGTCCTTCCGCCCAGGATACCTGGTGTTGCACCGTGCTGAGGCGTCCCAACCTCGAGAGTGCTGTAAGCTCTCCCCAAACTAGGAAGGTCCTTACAGGGTAGCCGAAGCACTCCCCCACGATGCCTACTACCTTGAAGAGCTAGGCGAAGCTCGATTCTCGTGGACATGGAATGCCGCTAACTTGATGGTGTATTACCAATGATGTAAGACTTCCTAAACATCAATAATGAAATCCCTTTTTGTGTGCAATGCTTGCTTCTGTATCGTAGGGCTATCACCGTTCGACCTTAGGTCTGGCGAACAAAAGTAAGGCAGGGGACCCACGAGCGATCTATGAAAAACATGAAGACCCGAGCCCCAGTCTGGAAGATCGCATGGAACCCAGTTCTGGCATGAAGTCCTAGGCCCCAGTCCAGAAGATCGCATGGAACCCAGTTCCGGCACGAAGTCCCGAGCCCCGGTCCAGAAGATCGCATGGAACCCATTCCGGTGCAAAGTCTCGGGCCCTAGTCTAGGAGATCGCACGAAACCCAGTTTCAGTGTGAAGTCCCGGGCCTCAGTTCGGAAGGTGGCATGGAACCCAATTCCTCCATGAGATCCCGAGTTTCAGTCCGGAAGGTCGCACGTAATCCAGTTCCAGCATCCGGCCCCGGGGTTCAGTCCGGAAGTTTGCACAAAACTTAGTTCCAGCGCGAAGTCCCGGACCTCTGTTTGGAAGGTGGCACGGAACCTAGTTCCTTCACAAGATCCTGAAGTTCAGATCGAAATGTTGCATGGAACCCAATTTCGGCATGCGGCCTCGGAGTTTAGTCCGGAGGATGTCCCGGTGACCTAGGTACCGGTGCGAGAGACTTTCAAAGTGCAAACCAAAAGCCCTAGGAGTTCCTTCCCGAAGCCTGGAGGTCTCATGAGCCTTGTTTCAAATTGAGAGTCCAAGTCAGGCTACAAGTTATAGCTGCAAGCTTTGGGCTCCCACAAAAGACAATGACAAGTAACAATATAAAGATCAAGTACAATATTAGCAAGTAGCAGAAAGTGGAGTAGGGCAAGAAGTAGTGAAGAAAAGCAAGTTTCCATTTCTAATATAGGGTTTCTTACAAGTAGGAGGGTCCCGACACACCGTGTGGCCCAGAGAAACAAAAGAGAAATCCTATACTAGAGTACAAGATGGAGGACTCCAAGTCACTCCGCTACTGCCGATTCCTCCCCCAGTTGGGAGGCCTCTACACTGCCGGCCGCATCCTCAGAGGGCTGCCCGGAGGCCACCGCATCCTCAGAAGGCTACCCAGAAGCCTCCTCGCTAGTGACTCCTGGTGCCGCTCCTCCTCCCTCGGGCTGCTCCCTGTGACCGCCCAGGGTGACCTTAGTCGGGTCGAGCTCAGGAAAAACCGAGCCTACCTTCTTCTAGCAGACTTTGAAGCCTTTTAGAAAGGAGTCCATTGCTGCTTCATGCAGCTCATTTTTGAACTCCTCGGAGGCCCAGAACTTGGGTACGGCCTCCTGGGTTTCCTTTCAGGAAGCCTCCAGTAGCTCGTTGACGTAGGAGTTCTTCTCCTTGGTCACAGCCAGCTCCTTCAGGACCTCCTTAACCTGGTGCTCCAATGACTGGAATTGCCCCCAAAGGCGGGAAATTTTGGCTACGTCATCCTCAACTCGGTTCTAGCTCAAGATCCTCTCCTCAGATTGAGAGGCCTCAAGGTCCCTGACATGCCCTTCGGAATAAGCTAGATCCTCCTGGAGAGCTCGGTTGCTCCCCCTCAGCTCATGGTCCTTGTCCATGAGGTCCTTCATGTCGGCTGCCAACTTGCTTAGCTTCCGCTCCTTCTCGGCCTCCTTCTTCATCGAGGTGGAAAAGAAATTCTGGAGCAGTAGCACGTCAGTTTCGATCTGCATTAAAGGAAGAGATGAGATTTTGGGAGGATCCAACTGGAACATTAAGGAGGAAGAGCCTGGTGCTTACCATGAAGAGCAGTGGGAGGATCCCGAGCAGTGCCTCCGAGTAGTCCCAGTCGCCCCTCAAGCGGCGGTCCTAGGGCAGGGACACGTACTCCATCATCCTTTCTGCGAGCCCCTGGTCGTGGATGATGGAAGAATTGGTGCTGAGCCCTGCTGGTGGAGGGCAGACCTCAGGAGGGGGCTGAGCTGGAGTCCCTCCACTGGATGGAGCTGCAACCGATGGCACCATCTGATGCGGGAAAAAAGGATGAGGGTGATAATGCTAGCATGGATGATGCAAAGGTGGTTATATCTTGTTTTCTTTTTAGGGTTTTATCTTTGGTTCCCGATTGCAAGCAAAGAGAACCTAGGAAAACTGAAAGAAAAGAGGTCTATGCTAGCAGATCAATCCCTAAGAAATGATAGACCAGGACCCCGAGATTAAGGAACCCCGGGATTAGGACTAGCTCGATACACCCAATACCTACCTAGGAGATGGGGATGCAAACCTTTCAAATTCTGAAGTGCCTGGTGCAGAGATCGCTCCACTCGACGGATACAGCCTGGATGTCCGAGCAATCGCGCCCGTGGATGCGCCGGTTCCCGATCATGTGGCCGTGATGGCAAGATGACCCATCTCCGAAGTCCTAGCACCAAGGAAGACCTGTAAGCAGCAAGAGAAAGAATGGTTAGCGAAGAGACGAGAAGTGTTGAAGTTGAAATAGGGTTAGGGTAGAGAAACAGGGCTTCGAGCCCGGTATCCGACTGGAGTCCGAAATTGAAGTTGATAACTTTGGGCCTCGCACCCCGTGACATCCCGGAGGATGAAGGAATGTGGCCTCTCACCACGCGACGCCCTCAGGCAAAGGAATATGGCCTCTCACCATGCGACGCCCTCAGGCGAAGGAATGTGACCTCTCACCACGCGACGTCCTGGAAGACGAAGGAAGCTCTCACTCAACCTAGCCTAAGAGACAAGGATTGAAGAAGAGGATGGAACACACAAGCTTTCTTTCATTAATCATCAATAATTTCTACAAGGAGAGATTGGGTCCCCTTTTATAGACACCCTAGAGTACATTCAAATTTCAAATGAAAAAATCATTCAAATTTTGAACCCAAAATACAATCCAAATAAAAGTGGCACCCAAAGCTTTGGAGGGAGTTCTTCAAGGCCGACCAAGAGGGGAGAATAATGGCATGGCAAGATACAAGGCTTGGGGAGGGGAGTTTGTCCCTTTGACTTCCTTATTTGCTTGCTCAGTTTGGTAGAAAACTTGAAGTAGGGCAAGCTTGGAGGGATGTGTCCCCTTTGGAGTCTTCTTCCATACCTAGATGGAGTGATTCATGGCCGACCAAGGGAGAAGAAGATTGGGTATGGCTTGATGCTTGGCTTGAAGAGGGGGCTTGATGCTTGGCCTTCCTTCCTTGTGTGCATAGTTTTGGAAAGAAGCTTGGATGGAGGCAAGCTTGGTGGAATGTGTCCTCCAAAATTTCTTCTAGGCTTGATCCTTGGCCGACCAAGGGAGAAGAAGATTGGGCATTGCACATTTGATGGCTTGGCATGGGGAGTGTGCTCCTTGGTCTTCTTTTCTTGCATGAATATTTTAGGAAGAGGACTTGATTGGAGGGCTTGCTTTGTGGCTTGAATCTTCAACAACCCAAATATGATGGCTCATGGCATGATATGGGGAGGGGATAATGGAGGCGTGTGGAATGCTTATGGGGTGCCTCCTTGCTTCCATTCTTGGGTGCACAGGTGGCATTGATGTGGTGCCATGCAGCTGATGAAGTGGCAGTGTCAAGTCAAAGCTTGGTCCACTAAAATGGGCTTGATCCAAAGGACAAGTTTTCTCTCATTGGGTTGGGACCCGAAGTTCAGGCAGACCCAGACTTGGATTAGAATAAATTACAGGACTCGAGTTGACCTAATCTTGACCCAATTGGTCAAGGTACAAGATTTAGACTTGGCTCAAAGCAAAGATAATTACAAAATTAAAGGCTTGAAGCCTTATTACAGGACTCAATGGGTAGAACCCTAATTAGAGATCCCTCGAAGGTTGAAGGGCTCAAGTCAAACCCTGATGCCCACATCACCATCGCCATAGTGGTGACCACCACCGAGATGATCGGCGCAGCCATTGGCACCGTCGCTGGCGCAGTAGCCAGCATAGTAACCGCCAGGGGAGGTGCCGGTCGCCCACCATTCTGACCTCGTCGAGCTCGACAACATCTACAATGGGCACCCGCTGTTGAGATGGCCTGGGGGCCGAACCCGTCACCCTGGGCCCAGTAAGAGCTGGGGTGGGCCTGGGCCCCTGGCCCATCTCTATGCAGGTCCTCTTCGGGGGAGCCTCCTGGGCCCCTTCGGGAGTGTTCCTCTTCTAGGCCCCCTCCATCAAACTCTCGATGGAGAACTTCATCCCTGAAAGAAGAAAAGGTCAGATCATATAAAAAAAAAAAGGAGGGAAGAAGGAAGGAGGCCCGGAGCCTCACCCATTATCCAGATTGGGCTGATCCCTGCCTCGAACAAGTTCTGCTCTGAGAGCAGAACCTTGAGGGTAGGGACTACATCAGCCAGCAACTGAGCATAGACCTCCTGGTCAGCCGGCTCAATCTAGGAGTTCTGGTTCGGGGACCAGTTTGGTTCACTCCATACCCAATCAACATCTCAAACCGAGGCAAAGAAGAACCGGCTCTTCCATCCCTTGATCGATGTGGAGAGGTCGAACCGGAGGCACTTGGGTCGGGGGGAAGATACCACCAGTCGTCATCGATGGAGCAGCATTTCAGGGTGAAGAGTGCCCTGAACAGTGAAAAACGGGCGACAAACTCGTGGAAATGGTAGAAGACAATGAAAGCGAAGATGACCTGGATGGCATTGGGAGCCAATTATGCCGGGACGAGTCGGAAGTTATTGAGGAAAGAAAGGAAGAACGGATGAAGAAGAAAACGAAGACCCCCAGCAAGGAAGTCCTCGTAGAACACAACCCTCCCAGGGGCGCTTGAGATCACTCGATCCCTCGGCCCTGGGAGCGAAAGCTGGATGGTGTCCGGGACCCCATACATGTCCCAGATCCAGGAAAGGTCATCTCCGGTCATCGTCGAAGCATAACTGGAGGGACCGGAGGAAGTCTCTGCCACCGGAGGAGGAAGGGCATAGACAGGAAGAGTGATGGGGATATCAAAACCCATTCAAGTTTTCCTTTTCTTTTTTTTAGATTTTTTTTTATTTTTAGTTTAAGTTTTTATCCCTGCTATTCTACATATTACTGTTATTCCAGTTTTATTCCAGACCTATCCCTGAACTATTCCAAGTTTATCCCTGTCATCTTCCTCCTCCCAGAAAACTCCTAGAACCTCCATTTTTCTCATATTTTTTCCCACCGGTCCCGAATCCACCGCGCCCAACCACTGGCGACCCCAGAGGCCATCCACCTCTCCCCCTCGGCATCGATCTTCTCGTGGGAACACCGGCGAATCCCACGAATTGCCCATGACCGTTCCCCCCATGTGGCTCTACCCATGGCCATCTGCCCCCTGCTACTCCACCCATGCCGCGCCCCTCTCCGCCGTGCCGCAGACCGTCGTCCTGCTCCATCGCCACTCGATGTTAGCAACCTTGACCTTCAAGTCATCTACAAAGATAGCATACCTCCGTGAGCGCATACCGAGCCCTTTCTCTAAGAGATCAAGCTCAAGGCCAAGAGCTTTCATGGGTCATTGATGCTAACAACAAAGATCCCTCGACGCCACCGGCCTTCGAGCCATCCAAGGACACCGTCTGCTCCATGGCCACCTCCCTCCCTGCCGCCTTCTCCACTGTGTCCACCGTGCCACTGCCTTCCCTAACGTTGACACCGACAAAGCCACCCTACAGTCACTCTTCCCCATCCATCCGCCATGCCCCCTGTCCCACGGTCACAGGGAGGAGTTTTTCTACATGGATCTTAGAGCAAGAACAACCCATACAGATCTCAGAGCAGAGGAGGAATTTCAATTCGAATTTGAAATGGCTATAATTCTTCCACAAATGGCACCCCTCTTCATGAAGATGCCCACCATTCTCTCCCCTGATTTTGTAATTATTTGAATTTCAAATTTAAATTTCAAAATAGTTTGGTGTCTATAAAATAGGCTCCAATCCTTCTTGTAAAAATTAATTGAGATATGAAATTTTTGTTTTACAGAAGAGTGATTCTTCTTCTCCTCCATGAGGAGAGGGTGTGAGGCCCAATCCAGGACATGATGTGAGGTCATGCCCAGTTATCTCCCTTCCCATTCCATCTTCTTTATCCCCTCGTGGTCTTTGAGATCCATCCTAGCGCCTCCAAGTATCGAGGAGGGTGTAATGCCTTAGAGGTGAGAGGTCTCTTCGTTAGGGTAAGTCCCAAAGTCCATGAGATCCAGATCCCTATCTTCCATCCCATTATTCCTTTGCCATCAAATTAGAAAATCCAAAAAAAAAATTAGAATACCCTAATCTAGGTGACTTCTAGGCTCACCGATCAATCCTAGCTCATAGCCCCCCCTTTTATCCCGCATCAAAGAGCAGAAACAATAGGAGGAGCCCTAGGTGGTGGGGACATGCAAGATGAGAATGCAACTATGCAACCCTAAAGGAGATTAGCAAAGATTAACTTAGCAATTTCTTATTTGCATATGATTAGTTCAGCATATAGTATCAAAGGAGGTCTAATGAAGAGAACTCGAACGATCAAATGTAAACCTAATTAATAAGACTATCAAAATAACAAAGAAATAGGAATAAGATTCGAACCACACAAGTTAAGCTAGGAAAATTTAATATTTCAGATCTAATCGATACTAGAACATACCTAGCATTAATCTTTCAAGTAGATCAAGATCACTCATGAAGAGACCTCCCAAATGACAAGACCATACTACAAATTGAGGGCCCTTCTTGTTTTCTGGATTATGGCAAGTAATTCCTTCCTCTTGAGTTCGGAATCCCGGAGAACCCTACAACAAAGAAACCTTGAGATTAGGAACTTGGTAAAATATGTTAGTCATGAAATGGAGAAACTAAAGAAGAGTCGAGGAAGCATTGTTGAAGAATAATCTTGGCGCCATGGTAGATCACTTGAAATGGATTTGGCCGGCCTCCTTGTGATGGTCTTCTTGATCAACCTTGAATATTGAAGAGCTAGCTTGAGATTGGAGAAGAAGGAGAGTGTCTTAGGCGTTGGAGATGGAGGAGGAGAAAATAGGGTTGGCGTGGGATTGGGAGAGGAATTTAGAACTACCACTTAGGCACATAGAACTCACATAGAAGAAAATTTTTATTTTTTCTTTTCCATCCTTTCTTTACAAGAAGACTAAGAGTCTTTTATAGACTATTAAGCCATTTTGAATTCAAACTACACCAAATATCATGGAGAAAAATTTGTGGAGAAAAATATGGGGCATCCCATGAGTAGTGGAGGAAGTTGTGGAGGAGGTTGTAGCCAATTCAAATTCAAATTCCCCTTTTCTTCTCTTGGGTGGCAACCTTGGATGGTGAGGTGGCATGTGTGATGTGGCAGCAACCTTGGATGGTGAGGTGGTATGTGTGATGTGGCAGCAACCTTGGATGATGAGGTGGCATGTGTCATGTGGCATGTGGTCCCCACTTGAGGTGGCTTTGGTCTTGCTTTGGAGTATAAGTCTTGAGTCTTCTTTAGTCTTCAAATGTGGTTTGGTTTGATTCTTCATGGAGGTTTGGTTTGATTCTTCATGGATTGGACTTGACTCATTTAGACCCAACTCTCAAATACAAGATTAATCAGGCTGGACTAGTCCCAACATAAAATTGAAATGGACTCGAATTACATAATTATTTGGACTCAAAATTAAAGAAAGAAAAAAATTACAGGACTTTCTTTTACTCATCCAACCATAAGGACTCGGATTTGACTTGAATTGGTTGGAGTCTCTTCCTGATTCTGGTGCCCACACCAATTCTCCCGGGGTGGGAGGAACTCGACCCTATCGAGTGAGGGTTGGCTTGATAAGTTTCTAATGCATCCGGGTTGATTTGTTGTAGGTCCTCTCGGGAAATCCAGGAGTCTTCAGATTCAGGACATCCTTGCCATCTAACCAGATAACGTTGGTAGCCTTTATTTCTAGTAGTAATGATCTGGTCATCCAAGATCCTTTCAATTCTCTCCTTTCTCTCAGGAACACTTGGTGGTGGACACTCATTTGGTGTTTCACTCTCAAAAGAAACATTAGGACCAAAAAGCTCACTAGGTATCAATGCAGGTTCTTTGTATTCTTTTAAGTCTGAAACATTAAATGTTGAACTAATGCCATAACTTGGTGGTAATTCTAATACATAAGCATTTGGTCCAATTTTCTTTATTATTTTGAAAGGTCCGGCTCCCCGGGCATGGAGTTTCTTCATAGTTCCCGGCGGAAACCTTTCAGGTTTAAGTTTGATCATGACGGAGTCCCCTTCATTAAATTCTTTTAATCGTTTATGTGAATTAGTCATATGCTGATAGAGTTCATTGCTCATTTGAATCTTTTGGCTAATCTCCTTATGCAATTCCCTAATATGCTGTGCATATGACTCGGCAGACTCGGACACCCGTGCATGTGTGGGTAAAGGAGCTAGGTCTAAAGGCTTCCTAGGTCTGTATCCATGGACCACTTCGAATGGACTTTTCCCAATAGACCTATTAACTGAGCTGTTATAGGCAAATTCAGCACGAGGAAGTAATAGGTCCCAGTTTCCTAGGTTGTCACCAACTAAGCATCTCAACAGATTTCCTAAGCTTCGGTTTACTACCTCAGTCTGGCCATTGGTTTGAGGATGATAGGCAGTAGAGAATTTCAGCTTGGTACCGAGCATGTGCCAGAGGGTTTTCCAGAAATAGCTAGTAAATTTGACATCTCTATCGGACACAATGGTTTTGGGTAAACCATGAAGCCTAACGACCTAATCGAGAAAAAGCTTGGCCACCTTCGAAGCATCTAAAGTTTGAGAACAAGGAATGAAGTGAGCCATCTTGGAGAAACGATCGACAACCACAAAGACAGAATCATACTTCCTAGACGTCTTAGGGAGGCCTACTACAAAATCCATGCTGATATCCTGCCATGGACAATCAGGGACAGGTAAGGGTGTGTACAGACCGGTGTTCTGTCTTTGCTGTTTTGCAACAGCACAGATACGGCACTGAGCTACAATCTGGGCCACATTTCTTTTGAGACCAGGCCAAAAGAATTGGTCTTCTATTGCTAAGATGGTCTTATTCCTACCAAAATGTCCTGCTAAGCCCCCAGCATGAACTTCCCAGATCAGAAATTCCCTAACAGAGGTCTTGGGAATACACAACTGATTTCCTCTGAAAAGGTATCCATCTAAAATGGTATAATCACTATGCTCACTAGATGGTCCTTGTTGAAGGGATCGATAGATGTCACCAAAATCAGGGCATGTAGGATATTCATCTTTTAATCTTTCAAACCCTACTACCTCAGTGCTCACAGAATTCAACAACATTGAACGACGACTCAATGCATCAGCAACCCTATTTTCAGTTCCGGCACGATGTTTCAGTACGAACGTATAAGCTTGTATGAACTCTACCCATTTCCCGTGCCTAGGGTTCAATTTCTTCTGAGAACTAAGGAACCTAAGAGCTTCATGGTCAGAAAATAGGACAAACTCTTGTGGTAGAAGATAATGCCTCCAATAACGTAATGCCTGAACTACCGCATATAGCTCCCTATCATAGGTGGAATACCTTAGTCTCGCTTCATTTAACTTCTCACTGAAATATGCTACTGGGTGATTCTCTTGACTCAAGACACCCCCAATTCCTACCCCAGAAGCATCACAAGCAACCTCGAACACTTTGGTAAAATCGGGTAACCTCAAGACGGGTGCGTGTGTCATTTTTTCCTTAATTGTTAGGAAGGCTTTGTCTGCTGCTTTAGTCCATTCAAAAGTTCCCTTCCTAATACAATCAGTGATTGGAGCCACTATCGTACTGAACCCTCTAATGAATCTCCTATAGAAGGTGGCTAAACCGTGAAAACTACGGACATCATGGATACTCTTGGGTACAGGCCACTCTACTATTGACTTAATTTTCGTAGGGTCAGCGGACACTCCTTCAGATGTTACTACGAATCCTAGAAAGATAACTCTATGTGTTAAGAAATCACACTTCTTGATATTGGCATAGAGGCTATCCTTTCTAAGGACTTGGCAAACTTGTCTTAGGTGGGTTAAATGGTCTGCCTTAGTCTTGCTATAAATAAGAATGTCATCAAAGTAGACCACCACAAATTTCCCGATGAAAGTTTTCAACACCTGATTCATAATTCTCATAAAGGTGCTGGGTGCATTGGACAGACCGAACGGCATGACTAACCACTCATATAATCCATCTTTAGTCTTAAAAGCGGTCTTCCATTCATCTCCAGGCCTAACCCTAACTTGGTGATAGCCACTCTTTAAGTCTATCTTGGAGAAAATTGTTGATCCGGCTATCATATCTAACATATCGTCCAGTCTTGGGATTGGAAACCTATATTTGACAGTAATCTTGTTGATGGCACGGCTGTCTACACACATCCTCCAGGTACCATCTTTTTTAGGGGTTAACAAGGCAGGGACTGCACAAGGGCTTAAACTTTCTCTAACAAACCCCTTTCTAAGAAGTTTACTAACTTGCCTTTGTAACTCTTGATGTTCAGTTGGATTCATCCTATAATGAGGCAAATTAGGTAAAGTCGCGCCAGGAACTAAATCTATGGCATGCTGTATGTCCCTTAAAGGTGGAAGATTGTCGGGAAGATCCTCGGGAAACACGTCTTCAAAGTCTTTCAATAATTGGACCACCTCTTGAGGGTGTTCTACAGGGGTGTGGTCCATAGTTTCCTTAGCAGCTACCATCCAAATAGGTGCTCCCTTATTAATGTCTTTTTCTAATTCTCTTGCACCTATCAAATTTAATCCAGTCCTTTTTTCTTTCAGGCTGCTAACTCCTCTTTTGGTGTTGTCCTTAGGCTGGGTTGAATGAATGACAATTTTCTTGCCATTGAAATTGAAAGCACAGGAATTTGATCGACCAAAAATTGTCACATCATGGTCAAACAGCCATGGCCTACCTAGGATGATGCTACTTACTCCCATAGGGAGTACATCACACCAGATTCGTTCCTGATAGGACTGAAGTTGGATTCGGACCTGACATCTCTGCTTGATTGGGATAGAAGTGGAATCGATCCAGGATACCTTATATGGATTGGGATGTGGTTTAGTGGGTAATCCTAGACTCTTGGCTGCACTAGTGGAAATGGCATTGACACAGCTTCCACTATCGATCACGATCTTACAGACCTTTTCTCCTATTTTGACAAATGTGTGTAGGATGCTAGTCCTACGCCAGTCTTCCTGCTCCTTGGTCTGTGTCATGATACATCTCACAACTCCTAACACATCTGATGAGTCTACATTTTCTTCATCTCCTTCATACTCATCAGCCAAGCAATCCCCTGCTTCATAAACCTCCTCTTCAACATTCTCTAGGGGTTCTGATTCACCTTCTTCTGCCTCCCCTATATGTAAAGCTCTAGAGGGACATTGGCTCACGAAATGACCTGGTTTACGACACTTATAGCAAACTCGCTCCCTCTCACCTCGAACTTCAGGGCTCTTTCCTTTGTCTTCTCTAGGAATTGGGGGAATGGCAGGGTTGGTCCTAGGGGTTGGATTCGAGCTGGATCTTGGTCTATTGGTTGTACCAGGGACTGAACTAGGTCGACTAACAGGAGGATTAAACCTAATGGGCTCAGGTCGCCTAAAGGTAGCTCTCCTTTGAAACCTCTCATAGTCCATGGCAACTTGGTATGCCTGATCTAAATCATGGACTTCTCTCAAAAACAGTTTCCCTTTTATATCTTCATTCAATCCTGATCTAAACCTCGACAATGTGGCTGCCTCAGACTCGACTACGTTGCATCGCATTACAAACTCATCAAATTTAGCAACGTACTCAGAAACGGTCTTATTTCCTTGTGTCAATCGTTGCCACTGATCTAACAACCTTTGCTGATAAGACATAGGCAAATATTTCTCTCTAAGCTTTCTCTTCATGTCTCTCCAGGTCACTATAGGTAAGTCTCCCCTTTGCCTAGCTATGCGTTCGACATTTCCCCAATACAACCTAGCCTGACGGACTAGTCTGATTTTGGCAAACTTGAATCTTCTCTCTTCAGACATATCATACCAGTCAAAATATTGGTCCATATCAGCTTCCCAGTCTATGTACACCTTAGGATCTAGGCTTCCCTCAAAGGTTGGTGCATCTAGACGTATATTCCTTAAGGCCCGATCATCCTGATCAAAAGTATCATGGCAAGGTCTTCTAGGATTTGGCTCCGGAGTGTGATCAATATAATCCTGATGTGGCCTTCTATGAATTGGATCAGGTGTATGTTCCTGTCGTTGGGCTCTAGGGCGAACTGAAGGTAATTTGGGTGAAGGTGGTTCAGTTGGGGTCAACCTAGATTCCTCTAGGGTTCCTATCCTTTCCTCGAACTGGTCAAACCTAGCATCCAAACGGTCCATCTTCTCGATCATAGATCTCATAAGGCTTTCCATACTAGTATCCATGGATGAACTAGGTTGGGCTTGTGAAGGGTGGTAAGGTGTGCCTGACCTAGTTGTCATGCAAACAATTAGACTCAGACCCGAACTACGAGTTTTCTAAACCGGTTAGTCCAAATAAACTGAGTTGACTAGATACAATCAAATCAACATCTACTCTCTTCCTCTGGCCAGTCAGGAGGTGGGTCTGTGGGAGGTTCCCCCAGCTTTCACTGGGTCCTAATTAAAAACCACAAGAACCGCTTTGGCTTGAGCCACTTAACCTCTATCCTTGACACCAGCTTTCAATAATAGATGAAGAAATGGGTTGCACAAGCTTTCCCAATTGAATTGAACTGGACCTAGAGTTCCAAGCTAGTTGCCTAATCAAGGTGGCAAGCTAGATTGTAGTAACTCTATACTTGGCCAGGTTTTAGAACAAGGGGAGTGTGAGATCCTGTCTCTGGCCTACCTAGGCCCGGTGGAATTGGCCCGATAGACGGATCAGCACCCAAGCCCTTAGTCCCAATTCTAGACACCAAGTAATAGGGCACACACAAGACTAGTTGACACAATGAGTTGACAATAACCCGGGCTCGACCAAATTGATGTCCCTAACCCACTAGGGCAATTAATGTCTAATAAATTTTAGTTAGGGATTGGATCGATATGCAATTTGGTGATTTTTGGGCTAGGGGCAGGTGATGAAATCCTGACCCTATGTCAATTTCATGCCCTTAATTTGATTCGAACCACACAAGTTAAGCTAGGAAAATTTAATATTTCAGATCTAATCGATACTAGAACATACCTAGCATTAATCTTTCAAGTAGATCAAGATCACTCATGAAGAGACCTCCCAAATGACAAGACCATACTACAAATTGAGGGCCCTTCTTGTTTTCTGGATTATGGCAAGTAATTCCTTCCTCTTGAGTTCGGAATCCCGGAGAACCCTACAACAAAGAAACCTTGAGATTAGGAACTTGGTAAAATATGTTAGTCATGAAATGGAGAAACTAAAGAAGAGTCGAGGAAGCATTGTTGAAGAATAATCTTGGCGCCATGGTAGATCACTTGAAATGGATTTGGCCGGCCTCCTTGTGATGGTCTTCTTGATCAACCTTGAATATTGAAGAGCTAGCTTGAGATTGGAGAAGAAGGAGAGTGTCTTAGGCGTTGGAGATGGAGGAGGAGAAAATAGGGTTGGCGTGGGATTGGGAGAGGAATTTAGAACTACCACTTAGGCACATAGAACTCACATAGAAGAAAATTTTTATTTTTTCTTTTCCATCCTTTCTTTACAAGAAGACTAAGAGTCTTTTATAGACTATTAAGCCATTTTGAATTCAAACTACACCAAATATCATGGAGAAAAATTTGTGGAGAAAAATATGGGGCATCCCATGAGTAGTGGAGGAAGTTGTGGAGGAGGTTGTAGCCAATTCAAATTCAAATTCCCCTTTTCTTCTCTTGGGTGGCAACCTTGGATGGTGAGGTGGCATGTGTGATGTGGCAGCAACCTTGGATGGTGAGGTGGTATGTGTGATGTGGCAGCAACCTTGGATGATGAGGTGGCATGTGTCATGTGGCATGTGGTCCCCACTTGAGGTGGCTTTGGTCTTGCTTTGGAGTATAAGTCTTGAGTCTTCTTTAGTCTTCAAATGTGGTTTGGTTTGATTCTTCATGGAGGTTTGGTTTGATTCTTCATGGATTGGACTTGACTCATTTGGACCCAACTCTCAAATACAAGATTAATCAGGCTGGACTAGTCCCAACATAAAATTGAAATGGACTCGAATTACATAATTATTTGGACTCAAAATTAAAGAAAGAAAAAAATTACAGGACTTTCTTTTACTCATCCAACCATAAGGACTCGGATTTGACTTGAATTGGTTGGAGTCTCTTCCTGATTCTGGTGCCCACACCACTAGGGACTCGATGGTTATTGTGCCCGGCTGCAGTTGCCTCTGGACTTCAATTGAAATGTCCACCCCCTCTGAGGAGGAAGACGATGGAGTCCTCGACCGGGAGGGACCGACCTCGTCCGGATTGGAGGAAAAGCGACGACGTTGACCTGAAGGAGCCATCAAGAAGGAAGAGATGAAGGAAAGACTAGTTCGGGATGACTAAGGTCTGAGAGAAGAAGAGGAAGAAAAGTGGGTCATAGGGCACTCACCAGAGTGTTTTAGCAGAGGAATGGCAACCCAAGGGATGAAAAAGGACTGCTGCAACCACCGACGAGGTGTGAAAAAGCCAAGAGACCTTGTTTCTAGAAAGTCCCCTCTCTTTTCAAACCCAATCAATAGTGGTCGTACAGCTCCTTTTTGCTTGAGCCACCAGATGAGCACCACAAGGAGAGACGCCCGATGACGAAGCTTCGGGTCGCTGGAAACTGCCTCGAGTCTGGAACGATGTAATAATGGCCCATCAAGCATGCAGACATGGTGCCCTCGCATTGGACCTCGTTCACGATAAGTATAGCGTCATCGATCAAAGCAATTATTGTGCAAGATTTCTGTCCTTCCATGTCATCTCCGTATTAACTCTCCACGTCCTAACCACGGTGCTTCGATGGGACTTGGGAGTGGAGGCAACTGATATGGCAACATCGCTGACATGGAGTGTACGTCAGACCCAGCTGGTCGCTAGTAGTTCCACTGGATTTTTCATCCGAGCTCTCTCGCCAAGTGGCTTGACCGACGGTCATTCCCACCTCGATCAAAGCTCGATGCCTCTGCCACTTCAACAAGTGTCGACCCAAGTGGGATCCACCTTGGCCGAAGTGGGCATGCCTCTGCTCCTTCGCCAGGTGGTGCCCCATGATGGGCCCACCTCATCGAAGTCGAGCCAGGTGCTCCTGCTCCTTCACCAGGTGGCGGCCCCAAATGGGCCCACCTCATCGAAGTCAAGCCAGGCACTCCTGCTCCTTCACCAGATGGCGCCCATAGATGGGTCCACCTCGATCGAAGTGGGCATGCCTCTGCCACTTCGCCAAGTGTCGACCCAGGTGGGGTCCACCTCGATCGAAGTGGGCATGCCTCTGCTCCTTGGCCAGGTGGCGCCCACTGATGGGCCCACCTAGCCGAAGTCGAGCCAGGAGCTCCTGCTCCTTGGCCAGGTGGTGCCCCCAAATGGGTCCACCTCAGTCGAAGTCGAGCCTGCCTCTGCCACTTCACCAGGTGTCGACCCAAGCAGGGTCCATCTCGATCGAAGTGGGCATGCCTCCGCTTCTTCGCGAGGTGGCACCCCCTGATGGGTCCACCTCGATCGAAGTCGAGCCTGCCTCTGCCACTTCGATAGGTGTCGACCCAAGCGAGGTCCACCTCGGTCGAAGTGGGTGTGCCTCTGCTCCTTCACCAAGTGGCACCCCAAGATGGGCCCACCTTGTCTAAGTTGAGCTAGGCGCTCCTGCTCCTTCGCTAAGTGGCACCCCCAGATGGGCCTACCTCGTCGAAGTTGAGCCAGGCACTCCTGCTCCATCGCTAGGTGGCACCCCCAGATGGGTCCACCTTGGTCAAAGTCGAGCCTGCCTCTGCCACTTCGCCAGGTGTCAACCCGGGTGGGGTCCACCTCGGCCAAAGTGGGAGTGCCTCCGCTCCTTCGTCAGGTGGTGCCCCCTGATGGGCCCACCTCACCAAAGTCGAGCCAGATGCTTCTGCTCCTTCACCAGGTGGCACCCCTAGATGCATCCACCTCGATCGAAGTCGAGCCTGCCTCTGCCACTTCGACAGGTATCGACCCAGGTGGGGTCCACCTCGGTCGAAGTGGGCGTGCCTTTTCTCCTTCGCTAGGTGGCACCCCCTGAAGGGCCCACCTCGTCGAAGTCGAGCCAAGCACTCCTACTCCTTCGCTAGGTGGCGCTCCCAGATTGGCTCACCTCGTCGAAGTCAAGCCAGGCACTCCTGCTCCTTCGCTAGGTGGTGCCCCTAGATGGGTCCACCTCGGTCGAAGTCGAGCCTGCCTTTGCCACTTCACCAGGTATCGACCGAGGCAGGGTCCACCTCGATCAAAATGGGCGTGCCTCTGCTCTTTCACCAGGTGGCACCCCCTGATGGGCTCATCTCGCCGAAGTCGAGCCAGGCGCTCCTGCTCCTTCGCCAGGTGGCACCCCCAGATGGGTCCACCTCGGTCGAAGTCGAGCTTGCCTCTGCCGCTTTGCCAGGTGTCGACCCAGGCAGGGTCCACCTTGGTCGAAGTGGGCATGCCTCTACTCCTTCGCCAGGTTTCGCCCCCTGATGGGCCCATCTCGTCGAAGTCGAGCCAGGTGCTCCTACTCCTTCGCTAGGTGGCGCCCCTAGATGGGTCCACCTCGACCAAAGTCGATCCTACCTCTACCACTTCGCCAGGTGTCGACCAAGGCGTGGTCCACCTCGATCGAAGTGGGCGTGCCTCTGCTCCTTCATCAGGTGGCACCCCCTGATGGGCCCACCTCGCTGAAGTTGAGCCACGCGATCCTGCTCCTTTACCAGGTGGCGCCTCCAAGTGGGTCCACCTCGGCCGAAGTTGAGCCTACCTCTGTCACTTTGCTAGGTGTCGACCTAGGCGGGATCCACCTTGGTTGAAGTGGGCACGCCTCTGCTCCTTCGACAGGTGGCGCCCCCTGATGGGCCCAGCTCGCCAAAGTCGAGCTAGGTGCCCCTGTTCCTTTGCCAGGTGGCGCCCCTAGATGGGTCCACCTCGGTCGAAGTCAGACCTACTCTATGGGACCTCAGGGAGACTAAAGGTGCGAGCACCGAGAATGTTACTGAGGCCGGCGTGTGGTGCGGCGCGTCCAGTACGGCATCCACAGGCCTGTAACGGTGCGCGGAATCTCGTTTACACCAGTTTAGGAGGGACATCTTGATCAAGGTGCCAGATCCTGTGATCGGTGACCTGGAAACCCCTGGAGAAGAGGTCCACGGTCAACGCCTCGAGTCCAAGGGCTTCCATGCCTGGATCAAGATCCCACCAAGTTTCTCCTTTTGTGACAGCACGACAGACAAGGCGAGCTTGCCACTTACCTCCCAACCATAAGGAGAGGCGACGGAAGGGGAGTGAGCAGCAGAAAAGAGCCGTTGACCCCCAAGGACCTCGGGATGGGGAAAAAAGGGCAACGGAGCACCCAACGATATCAAAAGGGTGCCATGGGCGAGCAGAAGGTAAGCAAGCAAGAGGACAAATGCACTGGTGCAGGCACCAGAATCAGAAGAAGACTTCAAGGTTCCATCTGGATCTCTGATTGACCTTGCCCGAGAAAATTAGGGTTTGTAATAGGGATTGACCTGATCAACCCAATTTTGAGTCTGTAATTTTGTCATTTCAATTTTTGTTGAGTCATGTTGACTCAGTCCAAGTCCAGGTCCAGGTTGGTGCCATTCCCTTTGCCATAGGGTGCCACATTTTTTCTTCCATGGTCCAGCTACAAGTGGGTGCCACACTCTCTGCCACATCTCCATCCAGTGTCTTTGGTCCCCACACCATAAGAAGTAAGTTCCCCTTTTTCTTGCACCACTTGGGGGAGAAATCCATCAAGATACCTCAATCCAAGGAGGAGCCAACTTCTTTCCAGATAAACCCAAGCCAGGATGGCAAGAATTTTTCTTGAAGAGAGGATCAAGGAGGTGCCCCACAATGTTCCATAAAAATCCAAGTTATAAAAGGGAAGAGAGCATGTCTTGGGGAGAACATCAAGGAGGCACCCAAAAGTTTCCTAAAGTGCCAAAGCCATGAAAAGAAGAAGCCTAAACTTGTGGAGCAAGACTAGGAGGTGTCCAAAAGAGCCAAACCATGAAGGGAAAATCCTTGATTCATGGAGAGATACTAGGAGACACCCCCATAACCTGCCATTTGGAGCTGATTTTCAAGTTTTCTTGGAGTTTTTGGGCTGCTCACTCATGGAAGGAGTCTTGGTTGGCCAAGGGAAGAGAATTTGATGCCTAAAGTGTAGATTAGTCCAATTAGTCCCACATGGGAACTTGTATGGTTTTGATTTTTCTTATAGGTCTATATATTAGACCCTTTTTGTAACTTGAACTTATCTTATGAAATCTTATGAATGAAATCCCTTGTTTTTGAGCAAAGTCTTGTTCTTCCGCACTTATTCTGAGTGTTGAGCTCTGTGAGGGAGTAAATCCGGGTTCCCTAGGAACCTTGAGGAGGTGTGAGATCTCCAACCCCAATACCCTAGCTTAGTCCACCCATCTCTACTCCACCATCACCAAACCCTAGCCTCTACACCATCTCCAAGGTTCTTCTTCCAAAGGGTGACCGACCACCAGGACCCCCAGTCCAGCCATCTTCAAGTCAGCTACCACTGCTTCAGAGTCCATCCAGCAGATCCAGGAGAAGAAGTCCCAAATCCGCAGCCTAGGAGTTCCAGATCAGTTGAAGACCTTCAGATCCCATCCTTTCTTCTACTATGGTAACTCTCTTCCCTGAGTCTCTTGTTCCTAACCTTGTTCTTCTTCTCTCCATGATCAAGGGTTCAAGAAGAGGCGAACTTTGCCAAGGACCATTATCGGAGGATCCATTGCGAAAATACCTTGACTCCCGGGATCCACTAATCTGCTCGAGAGAGTCTTTTTCCACCAAATGGAGAGATATCACTGCTAGGTAATAAGAACCTTCCCTTCTCACTTTGTCTATTTCGTTGAAACTCAGAGCGAACCCTAGATCTGGGGTTTCTCAATCCCCAGTGATCATACTTCTGAGTTACTTTGATAATCCACTCCTTTTAATTGTGCTTTCTGTCATTTCTTAGTTTCTTTCAACATTAGTTTATCTTTCCTTTGAGTCAAAGTCGACTTCTGAAAATATATAAAAAAAAAATATATTAATTTTAATTTGCTTCCGCATTCCACATTTTCATTCTGCATCATTTATGGTATCAGAGCTTTCGTTCTGCATCATTTTGGTATTAGAGCCCTGTCTAGGTTTCTTGCTTGTTTAATTATTTTTTCGTTCCTTTTACTTTTGCTGCTTGGAGTAGACTCCCCTGGCCGTCTGGTCCTAGGAACAAGCGAGATGCAAGCCTCCTCCTCCCATTCCATGGGGGTTCCTAGGGCATGTAGGGGTGCCGCTGGGTTATAACTTCTAGGCAGGGATTGTAAACGGGACACACGTTCTGTTTTCTGCCAGTAACTGCCCTGTTATTCAAATTATTTCTCCTTGCAAAAAATTCCAAATTAAGTAATTCTTATTTTGTTGGAACCAGTATAATTGAATGTAATTTACATAAGATTTTCATGATTTATTAATTTATGTAGATTTTCTAAGATCAATTTTACTGATGTTCTTCTTTTTATTTTCTGCAAGCTATTTTTTTTATTTAAGTGTGCATAAATTGAATCTATGTTAAGGGCACCGAAGTTGCAACATAAGGGAAGGATTGAGACCCTCTCCTTAGCCCAAAACCACCTCCCGTGCATTCGAACCTAAGCCTTTAATCTTAAAATTAATTAGACCTAACTTGCCCTAGTGGGCTAGGGACACCAACTGGTCGGGTCTAGGTTAGTATTGAGTCAGTTTGTCTAGTTACTCTGTGTGTGCTTTGTACTCAGTGTCTAGAACGGTGGTTCAGGGTGATGGGGGACATGTATCGAATGATGCATTTGAAGAATTAGATGGACTAAATGAAAATGAAATAGATAAACATGTAGCTATTCTACGTAAAAGAAATAGAATTATATGAAAGGAACATAAGGAAAAGAACTAGACTAGAAAAGAATCTCTCAAAGTAATTAAGAAGGGATCTTTGTGGTTAGGAAACCACACAAGTTAGGGCTAGCCTACTTTCCTATTTCAGATCTGAAAGAAGATTATAAAGATGGCTATCCGGCTATTAATAATCTGAAATTCAGAAAAGGGACACTTAAGATGAAGTACTAAGAATAGCAAGGAGTTACTATAGATTTAAAGGCACCTTGTTTATGATTCCTTGGCACAGTAGACCTTCACCTTGAAAACTAGGAGACCCGGGGATCCTGCATAGATACATAGTAAAATTAAAAAATTTAGGTGGAAGAATGGAGAAATGGAAGAGGAAATTAGGAATGGAAGAAATGGCTTAGATTTGGCTTTAAGTAGATCTCCTTTGGCATCCTTTGCTTGAATCATCTTCAATTGTTGGCGTGGAGAACTCCATTATAGATGATCTCTTTCGGAAGATAGGAAGGTTGAAATTGGAGAGGCTTGAAGAGGAATCTTCAAGGGTGGCCGAATGGGATTGGAAAAGGGACTGGTAGCTTGTTTGGTTAAGTATCCTAGGTCTCACACCTACCTTCTCTCAAGGGTCTTTGGCTAGCAAAGGAAGAAATGATGCAGAACAAAAAAGAGACGATGCGATGCGGAAGTAAATTAAGACTAATATTTTTTTTATATATATTTTAAGAAGTCAGATTTGACTCAAAGAAAAGTTAAACTAATGATGAAAGAAACTAAGAAATGATAGAAAGCACAATTAAAAGGAGTGGATTATCAGAGTAACTTAGAAGTAGGATCGCTGGGGATTGAGAAACCCCCAGACCTAGGATTTACTCCTCTTTCAAGAAACAGACGAAGAGAGAAGAGAAGGTTTTATACCTGACTGTGATATCTCTCGTTGCTTCAATTGAAGGACACTCTCGAGCAGATTGTAGGATCCTTGGAGATGGGGTATCTTCGCAATGGATCCTCGGATTGTAGTCCTATGGCAAGTTTGGCCTTCTTCTCGAACTCAGGATCTGGAAGAAGAAGAACAAAAAAAAAAGAACCAGAAACTCAAAGAAAGACACTGACCTGAGGACTTAATGAAGATTGTTGGATGTAGAAGTTCCGGAGATCTTGATACTGATCTGACTCTTCTTTGAACTTGCTTTGTAGTTGAAACAGTTGATCTGAACCTGGATGCTGGTGGCCGGCCTCTATGTGGAAGAGAGGGGCCGTGGGATGTAGATGGAAAATTAGGGTTTGGTGGTGGTGGAGTAGAGATGGGTGGACTAAGCTAGGGTTTTGGGGTTGGAGATCTCACACCTCCTCAAGGTTCCTAGGGAACCCGGATTTACTCCCTCACGGAGCTCAACACCTGAATACAGGTGCGGAAGAGAGAAACACAAAGTTGCTCACAAAGAAATTGATTTCATTCATCAGTTTACTTTAAAATATACAAGAGGGGTTTAATTTATAGGACTTTACAAGAGAGTAGGGTTTTACATCTTTCCATGTGGGACTAATGAGGGGGATCTTCAAATTAGGTTTGTAGGATCAATTCCCACACATATGGCCGGCCAAAAGGTTCCAAAAATGCTGATTGGTGGCTTCAAAAGAAAAGTGGGTGGCGCCTCCTAGTCTTGCTCTTCAAGAAAAAATATTTTTTCTTCCATGCTCGGTCTTATTTGGAAGTATTTGGGCGCCTCCTAACCTTGCTCTTCAAGAGAAGTTTCCTTCCTTTCATACCTGGTTTTATTTGGAATTACTTGGGCACCTCCCAGTCTTCCTCCCCAAGCTTTGCTCCTTTCTTTTCATAGCTTGGCTCTTATGGAAACTCCTTGGCTGCCACCTTGAATTGTGGATCCCAGATTGTCTTCTCCTTAAGTGGCGCATGAGAGAAGGGACCTGCTATCTTGTGGTGTGGAGACCAGAGCATACTGGATGGAGATGTGGCACCCCCTAGACTCAGGCGTGTGGCTGGGACTGTGGCTGGGACTGTGGCTGGGAGTGTGGCGCCCACTTGCTTGGCCTTGGGAGAAAATGTGACACCCCAGGTTGAAGTCCTAGACCACTACTGAGTCAACATGACTCAACAAAAATAAATTGCAGGGAATACAGACTCAAGCTAAAATTGAGTTGATCAAGTCAACCCTTATTACAAACCAGAAAATCCTAATTCTTTGGGCAAGGTCAATCAGAGATCTAGATGGAGCTCTGAAGTCTTTTTCTGAGTCTGGTGCCCGCACCAAGAAAGCTTTCTTAGAAAAAAAATTTCATTTCATTCTTCATTCCCATTACAAGAGAATTCTAGGAGCTTTTATAAACCTTAAGCTCATTTTCAAATTCAAAATGCAACACTTTTCATGGAGAAAATCAAGGGGTGTCCCATGAACATAGGAGTGGCCCATTCAAATTTAAATCTCCTAATTACAAGGTGGGCACCCATAAAGAGTGGAGCTTCATTCAAATTTGAAAATTCATGGTTGATGTGTCTTGGTGATGTGGCATGATTTATCCTCCAAGTTGGCATGACTTGTCTTCCAAGGTGGCATAGTGCTTTGATGATGTGGTGCTCCAAGTAGTTGGTGAAGTTGGTTGTACTCATTCTTGCTTAATTGACGCCCAATGCAAGTAGATCTTGAACCCGACTCAATACAAAGCCAATTTAACTCTAATTGGACCCAAATTAAAATAAAACAGGACTCAATTATTCAAATAAAATAAATACAGGACTCATAGACTTATTACAGGACTTAAATTTCTAGTCTTCTATCCATAAAGAACTTGGCATTAGCTAAAGCCTCTTCCTGAGCCTGGTGCCCGCACCAATTCTCCCCAGGTGGGAGGAACTCGACCCTGTCGAGTAAGGATCGGTTTGACTGTGGTATTTTTCTAATATATCTGGGTCAATTTGTTGTAGATCCTCTCGGGTAATCCAGGAGTCTTCAAATTCCGATCGACCGTGCCAATGAACCAGATAACGCTGATAACACTTATTTCTAGTAGTAATCACTTGGTCATCTAAGATACATTCAATCTTGTCTCTCCGGTCTAGTGAAATTGCTGGTGGACACTCAGGTAGGGTTTCACTCTCAAAGGCAGGGTGAAGTTCAAAAGGCTCTCTCAGAATTAATGCCGGTTCTTTAAATTCTTTCAGATCAGAAACATTAAAAGTGGAGCTAATGCCATAATCAGGTGGTAACTCTAATACATATGCATTAGATCCTATTTTCTTAATTATTTTGAAAGGTCCAGCTCCCCGGGCATGCAATTTCTTCATAGTTCCCGGTGGAAACCTTTCAGGTCTAAGTTTTATCATGACAGAGTCCCCTTCACTAAATTCCTTTATCCGTTTATGTGAATCAGCCACATGCTTATAAACTTCATTACTCATTTGAATTTTCTTACTAATTTCCTTATGTAATTCTTTAAGATGCTGTGCATATGACTCGGCAGACTCAGATACACGTGCGTGTGTGGGTAATGGGATAAGGTCGATAGGTCTCCTAGGTCTGTAACCATGGACAATCTCAAAGGGACTTTTACCAGTAGACCTATTGTACAAGCTGTTGTATGCGAACTCAGCATGAGATAAAAGTAAATCCCAATTTCCCAGATTCTCTCCAACAAGGCACCTTAATAAGTTCCCTAGACTTCTATTTACAACTTCAGTTTGTCCATCAGTCTGAGGGTGGTAAGCAGTTGAGAATTTTAGTTTTGTTCCTAGTAGGTGCCAAAGAGTTTTCCAAAAATAGCTTGTGAAACGGACATCCCTATCTGAAACAATGGTTTTAGGTAACCCATGTAACTTGACTACTTGATCGAGAAAAAGCTTGGCTACCCTGGAGGCATCAAAAGTTTGGGAACAGGGTATAAAATGGGCCATTTTCGAAAATCTGTCGACCACTACAAAGATTGAATCGTGTTTTCTAAGGGTCTTGGGCAGTCCTAAAACGAAGTCCATGCTAAGATCCTGCCATGGACAATCCGGCACAGGTAAAGGAGTGTATAACCCGGTGTTTTATCTCTGATGTTTGACAACCACACATGTCCTACATCGGGCAACAATATTGGCTACTTGTCTCTTAAGGCCTGGCCAGTAAAATTTCTCCTCAATTATCAATATGGTCTTGTTTCTTCCAAAATGGCCAGCCAAACCTCCAGCATGGGTTTCCCAAATTAGAAAATCTCTCAAGGAAGTCTTCGGAACACAAAGCTTGTTTTCCTTAAATAGATAATCATCTAAAAGGGTGTACTCACTGTGGTCACTAGATGGTCCTAATTTCAGAGCTTGGTAAACTTCACTAAAGTCTGGACAATTATCATACTCATCCGTAAGTCTTTCAAATCCAATGACTTCAGTGCTAATCGAGTTCAGAAGCAGGGCTCTACGACTTAATGCATCGGCCACCTTATTCTCAGTTCCAGCACGATGTTTTAGGACAAACGTGTAGGCCTGGATGTATTCGACCCACTTGGCATGCCTAGAATTCAGCTTTTTCTAGGAACTAAGGAATCTAAGGGCCTCGTGATCAGAAAACAGGACAAATTCATGCGGTAGTAGATAGTGCCTCTAATACCTTAAAGCTTGCACTACCGCATAGAGCTCTTTATCATAGGTGGAATCCTTAAGCTTGGCTTCATTTAATTTTTCACTAAAGAAAGCTATGGGATGGCTCTCTTGGCTTAAAACTCCACCTATTCCAACTCCAGATGCATCACAAGCAACCTCAAAAACCTTGGAAAAATCAGGCAATCTTAAGATAGGTGCTTGTGTCATTTTCTTCTTAACATCTAGGAAGGCCCTATCAGCAGCTTTTGTCCATTCAAATTAGCCTTTCCTAATGCAATCTGTGATTGGCTCAACTATGGTACTAAACCCTCGAATGAATCTTCTATAAAAAGTAGCTAGGCCATGAAAACTTCGTACTTCATGAATACTTTTTGGCACTGGCCACTCAACAATTGATTTGATCTTTTCAGGGTCAGCAGAAACTCCATCAGGTGTGACAACAAAACCTAGGAAAATGACTCTATGGGTAAAAAAGTCACATTTCTTAAGGTTTGCAAAGAGACTATTTTCCCTAAGAGCTAAACAGACTTGATTCAAGTGGTCCAAATGGTCCTTCTGGGTCCTGCTATATATAAGAATGTCGTCGAAGTAAACTACGACAAACTTTCCTATAAATAACCGTAGGACTTGATTCATAATCTGCATAAAGGTACTAGGAGCATTGGACAGTCCGAAAGGCATTACTACCCACTCAAAAAGACCCTCCTTGGTCTTGAATGCAGTCTTCCACTCATCCCCTGGTCTAATCCTAACCTGATGATAGCCACTCTTAAGGTCAATCTTTGAAAATATTGTTGCTCCGGCCATCATATCTAACATGTCATCCAAACGGGGTATGGGAAACCTATATTTCATTGTGATCTTATTAATGGCACGACTATCAACGCACATCCTCCAAATGCCATCTTTCTTAGGGGTCAGTAATGCTGGTACTGCACAGGGACTCAAACTCTCTCTAATAAATCCTTTCCTAAGGAGATCCCCTACTTGTCTTTGTAACTCTAAATGTTCGGTAGGGTTCATCCTATAGTGTGGAAGGTTGGGTAGGGTGGCTCCTGGGACCAAGTCAATGGCATGCTGGATGTCCCTAAGTGGTGGAAGCTGGTCAGGTAGGTCATCTGGAAATACATCCTTAAAGTTTTCTAACACTTTAGCCACTTCCTGAGGGCGTTCTTTTTGGGAAGGCTCCTAAATTTCCTTAGTGGTTAAAATCCAAACATGTGTACCCTCAGTGAGTTCTTTCTCAATTTCCTTTTTAGTGATCAAATTGACTCCCGTTTTCTTTTCCTTTAGGTGGCTTGATCCTCTCTTAACAGTGTCCTTAGGTGGTGTTAGGTTAATCACAAACTTCTTTCCTAGGTGCATGAATGAGCAAGAATTTGATCGGCCGTATAGGGTCGCGTCATGGTCAAATAACCAGGGTCGACCTAGGATGATACTGCTCACTCCCATTGGTAAGATATCACACCACACTTTCTCTTGATAGGACTGTAACTGGATTTGGACTAGGCACCTATGTTTGATAGGAATCGAAGTGGAGTCTATCCAAGAAACCTTATATGGAGTCAGATGGGGAACTGTGGACAAGCCTAAAGTTTTGACAGCACTAGTGGATATGGCATTTACACAACTCCCACTATCTATAATTATTTTACATACCTTATCCCCTAACTTGATGAATGTTTGTAGGATGTTAGTCCTACGCCAATCTTCCTATGTCGCGTTTTGGGTAAGGATGCATCTAACTACTCCCAACATATCAGGCTCTATTTATTCCTCGTCTCCTTCATACTCTTTAGCCAAATTGTCCTCAGCCTGATATACTTCCTCGACATTATCACCTAGGTGTTCTTTGGGTTCAGACTCACTTTCTTCTAATTCTCCTATGTGTAAGGCCCTAGTTGGACAATTGCTAGCGTAATGGCCTAACTTATGACATCTATAGCAAGCCACATTAGAATTTGGAGTCCTCTGAACTTCTGGTGCTTTACCCCTATCATCTCTACGGGTCAGAGGGATGCTAGGGTTGGGTCTACTGGGTCGCATCTGATTTGTTCCTGGCTACTAACTAGGTGCACGAGTTCTAGGGGGTTCGAGTTTGCGATAAAATGGTCCCCTATGAAATCTCTCGGCATCTCGTGCTACCTGGTAAGCTAGCTCTAAGTCATGGACTTCTCTTAGAAATAACTCCTTCTGGATCTTTTCTCTCAATCCTGCCTTAAATCTTGACAAAGTAACTGACTCAGACTCATCTACATTGCATCTCATTACAAATTCATCAAATTTGGCAATGTATTCGGCTACACTCTTGGTTCCCTGGGTCAATCTCTGCCACTGGTCTAGAAGTCTCTGGTGGTAGGACATAGGAAGGTACTTCTCTCTAAGCCTAAGTTTCATTGCCCTCCAGGTTACTATGGGAACATCACCTCTTTGCCTAATGAACCTCTCGACATTTCCCCAATACAGCCTAGCCTGACGAATTAACCTAAGCTTCGCGAACTTGCATTTCTCTCCTCTGTCATGTCATACCAATCAAAGTACTGATCCATCTCTCCCTCCCAATCTATGTAAACCTTAGGATCCAGATTTCCATCGAATGTTGATGCTTCCAATCTAATACTCCTAAGGGTTCGCTCATCACGGTCTGTTTGATCCTGATTGTGTTTCCTAGGGTTTGGCTCATAGACTGGATCATGGTGTGCTATCTTAGGATTTGGGTCATGGACTCGATCAGGATTGGGCCTCCTAGGATTTGGCTCGAAGAAATGGTCTTGATGAAGAGTTCTTCTAGGGTTGATGGGTGTCTCAAACTCGGATTCAGGCTTTAACTCATTTTGGACTTCATGATTTCCTCCAGGGATATGAGCTTCTAATCGATCAAGTCTAGCAGTGATGTGGGTTATCTGATCAGTCAAGTTTTGATTGGTCTTGGCTAATTGATCAGTTAAGTTTTGGTTCAGCCTGGTCATTTGGTCATTCAAGGATTTCATTAGACTCTCAAAGTTTTGTTCCATGGTTACACTAGATTGGGCTTGGGTTTGCTGATAAGGTGCTCCTGATCTAGTTGCCATGCACACGGACTCAACTCGGACCAGGGGTTTTGCTAGACCTAGAGTACAAATCAAATATAAGGTCAAATTGACAATCCGGGTTGTAGTAACTTGGCACCTGGCCAGGTAAGTGTAAGGTTAGTGGAGGTTCCTCTTTGCTTGCCTTAGACACCAATTTGAAATTGGCCTGGTAAGCGAACCAACCCACTTTCCTTTGGGCTCTAGTCCCTGAACCACTTGCCTAGACACCAGATACAAGCACACACAAACAGGGTGTCAAAGTTGGCTTGACACTTGACTCGACCCGACCTTGTGGGTGTCCCTAGCTCGCTAGAGCAATTAAATGTCTAATCCGTTTTAATTAGGGTTGGGCTCGTTATGCAAGTTGATGATTTTTGGGCTAGGGACAGGTAATGAAATCCTGACCCTATGTCAATTTGATGCCCTTAATTTTGTTTACCATCAAATGAATGCAACAAACATATGGATCCAAATTTCAGGTGCAGATTAGTGTGTTGCAGTTCTCAAGTGATGGAAAAGTGCAATGTAACAGATTCAAAAAAAATTAAAAAACTCACAGAAGATTGCTAACTTCTAGATGATATGCCATACAAAAGGAAATTTAAAAATAAATTTTATACTATGCTGAGCAGATACTGAAAACTAGATAAAAAAAACAGGACTGAACATAAAGGAATTTCAGTGATAGTGATGGGATGCAAGAATTTTCATTTTTTTTTTAATTTTTTTCTGAAGATGAAATTTTACGTGATGATAACTGACTTAATATGGAGTAGAAAAAAAATTATTTCAATAAAAAATTAACTACTTTCATTCAGACTTTTATGCAAATCTCAGTCAGCTCATTCAGAAATATAGCAAGCAGAATTTAAACAAACAAAGGCATTTACATACCAAACTTCAACCTAAAAATTCACGTCCGGCCAGGGGCTCATTATTCCCATGGGTTGTGACAGTGTACTGGTGTACACCCGCTCAGGATGCATGAATTTTAGATCTAGATTGGATTTTAAAAATAATAACTAAGTAGCATGTATGAATGCTATGCATGCAGAAAATTTCAGCAACCTACCTAAATGCACAAATTCAAAAGTAACCATAACCTACCATGCTCTGATACCAAAATGATGGGGGACATGTATCGAATGATGCATTTGAAGAATTAGATGGATTAAATGAAAATGAAATAGATAAACATGTAGCTATTCTATGTAAAAGAAATATAATTATATGAAAGGAACATAAGGAAAATAACTATACTAGAAAAGAATCTCTCAAAGTAATTAAGAAGGGATCTTCGTGGTTAGGAAACCACACAGGTTAGGGCAAGCCTACTTTCCTATTTCAGATCTAAAAGAAGATTATAAAGATGGCTATCCAGCTATTAATAATCTGAAATTCAGAAAAGGGACACTCAAGATGAAGTACTAAGAATAGCAAGGAGTTACTATAGATCTAAAGGCACATTGTTTATGATTCCTTGGCACAGTAGACTTTCACCTTGAAAACTAGGAGACCCGGGGATCCTGCATAGATACATAGTAAAATTAAAAGATTTAGGTGGAAGAATGGAGAAATGGAAGAGGAAATTAGGAATGGAAGAAATGGCTTAGATTTGGCTTTAAGTAGATCTCCTTTGGCGTCCTTTGCTTGAATCATCTTCAATTGTTGGCGTGGAGAACTCCATTATAGATGATCTCTTTTGGAAGATGGGAAGGTTGAAATTGGAGAGGCTTGAAGAGGATTCTTCAAGGGTGGCCGAATGGGATTGGAAAAGGGACTAGTAGCTTGTTTGGTTAAGTATCCTAGGTCTCACACCTACCTTCTCTCAAGGGTCTTTGGCTAGCAAAGGAAGAAAGCTTTCTTAGAAAAAAAATTTCATTTCATTCTTCATTCCCATTACAAGAGAATTCTAGGAGCTTTTATAAACCTTAAGCTCCTTTTCAAATTCAAAATGAAACACTTTTCATGGAGAAAATCAAGGGGTGTCCCATGAAGATAGGAGTGGCCCATTCAAATTTAAATCTCCTAATTACAAGGTGGGCACCCATAAAGAGTGGAGCTTCATTCAAATTTGAAAATTCATGGTTGATGTGTCTTGGTGATGTGGCATGATTTATCCTCCAAGTTGGCATGACATGTCTTCCAAGGTGGCATGGTGCTTTGATGATGTGGTGCTCCAAGTAGTTAGTGAAGTTGGTTGTACTCATTCTTGCTTAATTGATGCCCAATGCAAGTAGATCTTGAACCCGACTCAATACAAAGCCAATTTAACTCTAATTGGACCCAAATTAAAATAAAACAGGACTCAATTATTCAAATAAAATAAATACAGGACTCATAGACTTATTACAGGACTTAAATTTCTAGTCTTCTATCCATAAAGAACTTGGCATTAGCTGAAGCCTCTTCCTGAGCCTGGTGACCGTACCACAGGGATTCTATCCTGAAGGACTTGTGTGCTGGTCCGCCTACCTGGCCAATCACTGATTGGTATCTAGGATTGGCAATTAGGGACCTAACACTCCCCTTACACCTGCCTGGCTGAGTCTTGAGTTACTACAGGCTAGCTTGCCACTCTGATTGGGCATCTAGTTTGGGCTCTAGGTCTAGTTAACCCGTAGTCATTTCAGTCGAGTCTCATTTGGTGTGCTTGCTTGCATCATCATGTCCACCCGGAACGGAGTACCCTACCAACCTGGTCAAACCCAACCTGATTTAGAGGCCATGATTAGAACTCTTACCGAAAGTATAACTAAATTGAGTCAGGATATGAATGAGGGTTTTGCCCAGTTTAGAGACCGAGCCCAGGGACTTGAGAAACGTAGACATCAAAATTGGATCCCTGATCCAAAATTTAATAGGCCCCAACCTCACCCATGCCAGGAGCCTAGGAGGACCTTATACCGTGATCCCGAGCATAACCCTAGGAGCCTATATCAATACTTGGTTGACTCAGAAAAGGGACCTGTTAGGAACACCGAACCTTATGCACCCACTTTTGATGGAAGACAAGATACATATATTAAGTGGGAAGAACAAATGGATCGGTATTTTGAGTGCACTAACATATCGAAATTAGGACAAGTTAGGTTGGCCAAAACCAAGTTCACCAAACATGCTAGGTCGCATTGGTATGCTATTGAGCGTGAGTGTTATCAAAGAAAAGAGGAAATATATACTTGGAGAGATATGAGAAGTATGTTGAGAGATAGGTATCTAGGTAGATCCTATGAGAAAAGATTTTTAGACCAATGGTACCAATTGCGACAAGGTAATAGACCTGTGTCTAAATATATCGAGGACTTCCAGTGGTATGACATGAAATGCAATACCATTGAGACCGAAGCTCAGATCACATCGAGGTTTAGGGTTGGGTTACACCCAGACATTTATAGGAAGCTATGCCTTGAAAAGACCAATAAGTTAGACCGAGCCTACCAAGAAGCCCAAGACTATGAGTAGTCTTTAAGATATAACTAATCAAGTACTTTGGACTTAAAGCCAACGTCTACCAACTTGAGTCAAGTTCCAATTGATCTGACACCCGTAGTGAACCAGACTTTTGTTTATCAATTCCCACTTGTGTCACCTCTTGACCAGAAGGATAACACTGAGAAGGAGTTAGGCATGGCCATCCCAAAATTAGTTGACCTGACCAGAGCCGTACTTAAAGAGGAATCAAAGGAGAATAGATTAGAACCTTTCAGTGAGATTGAGGAAGAAATATATGAGCCTGACATAAGTTTGATAGATGAATATGAAGAAGAAGAATTTGAGGATATCTCTCCCGATAATTCAATTAACCAACTCCTACCTGATGGGGTTATTGAGGGGACCCCTGCCACTCAAGGAATTCAGGAGCTAACCCTAAGAGAAGACCCTTTTGAGGAAGTTCAGGAAGAGGAAATTGCACCCAATGAGAGTTTAAGTGAGAATACCCCTGAACTCATTGAGGAATCCAAAAAAGACACCCCTGAGTCAAATCTGGTAGAGAAGTGTGAAGAAGGAAGGGGTTCACAAGAATTGCCCATTGAGAAGGTCCAAGAACAAGAAAAAGACAGTAGCTTAGAAGACTTTCTAGATAATCATTCCAAAGACCTTCCTGATAACCTTCCACCTTCTAGGAGCACCCAGCCTACCCTAGAACTTGCACTTGTAGACCCTCCTAGAGCAAATCATAAGGTTTTGATGAGTGCACCTATAGAACAATGTCCTCATTTTAAGGTCATCCTAAATAACCAAGGTATGTTTCTTGTTTCCTATAAGCCACCTCAAAACTCTGATTCTTATTTCCTACCCTTCCCTGAATCTTCTCATGTTTATAAAGCTATGGGATTACACTTTACTGAGATTTCTAGGTTGCAAGACTCCTTAGAACCTATTAGGTTTGCCACCTACTTCTGGAAGACCTTATGGCACCTACTAGGCACCCATGATAAGTTCTCATGCTCTGCATGCCATCCTCCGACCTAAGGTCAAACCTAGAGAGCCTTAGTTTGTTAGGTTTAGACCTAGGGTTCTTTTGAATAAAGTCCATTCTTTAGGAATGCGTCTTCAGTCGAGTTTAGGACATTGACTCAGATTTTAGTTAAGTGAGAATACCAGGAATTGGGATTTGTATTTACCCAGGGCTGAATTTGCATATAATGATTCGGTCAATAGGTCTATAGGTAAAAGCCCTTTTGAGATTGTTCATGGATACAAGCCTCACACATCACTTGACCTAGTTCCTTTGCCAGTCCACACACGAGTCTCCGAGTCTGCTGAAGACTTTGCACAGCATGTAAAGAACTTGCATAAAAAAATTCATGCCAAAATAACTTTAAGTAATGAAACTTATAAGAAGTTGGCTGATTCTCAAAGGCGAGTCAAAACTTTTGTTGAGGAAGACTATGTAATGATTAGGTTAAGGCCTGAGCGGTTTCCTCCTGGAACTGTTAGAAAGCTACATGCTAGAGGAGCTAGACCATTTAGAGTGATGAAGAGAGTGGGACCCAATGCCTATGTTGCCTCCAGAGCTAGGCATTAGCTCCACTTTCAACATTACAGACCTAGTAGAGTACAGGGAGCTAGCTATGATTCCCAGTGAGCCTTTTGAACCTAATCCTGTTATTGAGAGTGATCCCGACCCTGTGTGTCCACCAACAAACTGGCCTGTGAGGAAAGAGCAGATTGAAAAGATCCTGGATGATCAGGTTATCTCTACTCGTAATCGAGGATACCAAAGATACCTGGTCCGCTAGCAAGGAAGGCCAGATTCTGATGACTCTTGGATCTCCCGAGAAGAATTACAAGAATTGGACCCAGACCTCTTGGAGAGATACCAGAGCCAGCTTGATCCATACTCGACAGGGTCGAGCTCCTCCCACCCCGGGAGAATTGGTGTGGGCACCAGAATCAGAAGAAGACTTCAGGGTTCCATCTGGATCTCTGATTGACCTTGCCCGAGAAAATTAGGGTTTGTAATAGGGATTGACCTGATCAACCCAATTTTGAGTCTGTAATTTTGTCATTTCAATTTTTGTTGAGTCATGTTGACTCAGTCCAAGTCTAGGTCTAGGTTGGTGCCATTCCCTTTGCCATAGGGTGCCACATTTTTTCTTCCATGGTCCAGCTACAAGTGGGTGCCACACTGCCTGCCACATCTCCATCCAGTGTCTTTGATTCCCACACCATAAGAAGTAAGTTCCCCTTTTTCTTGCACCACTTGGGGGAGAAATCCATCAAGATACCTCAATCCAAGGAGGAGCCAACTTCTTTCCAGATAAACCCAAGCCAGGATGGCAAGAATTTTTCTTGAAGAGAGGATCAAGGAGGTGCCCCACAATGTTCCATAAAAATCCAAGTTATAAAAGGGAAGAGAGCATGTCTTGGGGAGAACATCAAGGAGGCATCCAAAAGTTTCCTAAAGTGCCAAAGCCATGAAAAGAAGAAGCCTAAACTTGTGGAGCAAGACTAGGAGGTGTCCAAAAGAGTCAAACCATGAAGGGAAAATCCTTGATTCATGGAGAGATACTAGGAGACACCCCCATAACCTGCCATTTGGAGCTGATTTTCAAGTTTTCTTGGAGTTTTTGGGCCGCTCACTCATGGAAGGAGTCTTGGTTGGCCAAGGGAAGAGAATTTGATGCCTAAAGTATAGATTAGTCCAATTAGTCCCACATGGGAACTTGTATGGTTTTGATTTTTCTTATAGGTCTATATATTAGACTCCTTTTGTAACTTGAACTTATCTTATGAAATCTTATGAATGAAATCCCTTATTTTTGAGCAAAGTCTTGTTCTTCCGCACTTATTCTAAGTGTTGAGCTCTGTGAGGGAGTAAATTCGGGTTCCCTAGGAACCTTGAGGAGGTGTGAGATCTCCAACCCCAAAACCCTAGCTTAGTCCACCCATCTCTACTCCACCACCACCAAACCCTAGCCTCTACACCATCTCCAAGGTTCTTCTTCCAAAGGGTGGCCGACCACCAGGACCCCCAGTCCAGCCATCTTCAAGTCAGCTACCACTGCTTCAGAGTCCATCCAGCAGATCCAGGAGAAGAAGTCCCAAATCCGCAGCCTAGGAGTTCCAGATCAGCTGAAGACCTTCAGATCCCATCCTTTCTTCTACTCTGGTAACTCTCTTCCCTGAGTCTCTTGTTCCTAACCTTGTTCTTCTTCTCTCCATGATCCGGGGTTCAAGAAGAGGCCAACTTTGCCAAGGACCATTATCGGAGGATCCATTGCAAAAATACCTTGACTCCCGGGATCCACTAATCTGCTCGAGAGAGTCTTTTTCCACCAAATGAAGAGATATCACTGCTAGGTAACAAGAACCTTCCCTTCTCACTTTATCTGTTTCGTTGAAACTCAGAGCGAACCCTAGATCTGGGGGTTTCTCAATCCCCAGCGATCCTACTTCTGAGTTACTCTGATAATCCACTCCTTTTAATTGTGCTTTCTGTCATTTCTTAGTTTCTTTCAACATTAGTTTATCTTTCCTTTGAGTCAAAGCCGATTTCTGAAAATATATAAAAAAAAATACATTAATTTTAATTTGCTTCCGCATTCCACATTTTCGTTCTGCACATTTATGGTATCAGAGCTTTCGTTCTGCATCATGCACGCATAGAAAGAAGAGACGATTCTAAGGATCTGGAGAAACTCGCAGGAGCGAGCCTGGCTAGCCCAGTTGTAGGAAGCCGAGTGCTGACTGTTAGACATTAGAATAATGAAAATTAACCCAACTTTATTTTATTAAAATTGATATATTTTATAATACTTTGCAGGAATTGACTCCATAAATGTGTAGATCATGATTTTAGGAGTCCAACGACGTAAACGGAATGTAATTAGGACATCAAACGGGCCTGAAATGGATTTTAGAAGATTTTATCATGGATTTCAGAGCCACACGATTTTTGGAGCATTGCCTCAAAATTTTAATGGCTCACGGTGGACCGGCTCAATGGTCCACCGCACATCTGCTTGGTCCACGGCAGCCATTGTTGCCGGTCCACGGGTGTAGCCGTGGACCACCGTGCTCCGATCGCACCGAAACTCGCCGGAGAGCTTCCCCTGGCACCGTCGAAGCCGCTGACAACCTTCCCACCGACCGGAGAGCTTCCGTTCGACCGAAAAAAATGGCCGAAATGCGTCCAAAGCCGCCGCCCATCTCCCCTGCGCCACGTCCACGTTCGAAGCCGCCGCCCGTCTCCCCTGCGCCATGTACGCACCCGAAGCCGCCTCCGCCGTCAGCGCCGTCCGCCCAAGCCCACACCCGCAGCACCGTCCGCCCACAGCTTGCACCACCTCCGCCGTCCGCACGTCGCCCGAGCCCGCACGCCGTCCGCCCCCGAAGCCGCCTCCGCCGTCCGCCGCGTCCAGCCGTCTCCGCTCCCTCTGCTGCCCAGCCGAAGCCGGCGCCCCCCAAGTCCGCGAGCCGCCTGCAGCAATTATCTGCCGAGCCGCACGTCCGCCCCAAGCCATCCTCGCCGCGCCATCCGCCCCTGCGCCACGTCCGCCCGCTGCCGTGTCCGTCTCCGCCCCAACCGCGCCTCTCTGCCCGCAGCGTCGTCTGCCCAGCTGCTTGTCACCGTCGTTCAGACCGGGATGTCCGAAAACAAGGAAGCATTGGAACGACAAGAGATGTCGGACGACGCTGGATGGACGCGGGATTGTGCGATAGAATTTTTGAGTTTGATTTTTGAGATGGGGATGATCGTAAAAAAATCAGATAAGGAGATCGGATTGAGATGAGGAAATCACCACGCTTTCCACACTGACCCGACACGGTATTTGTCATCTATAAATACCTCGGTGATTCTCTTCTGCGAGAGGAGAAGGATTTTTGGGGAGGTTCCACCTGCTGTCCGTAGTTCCACCTGTTACTGTGACAGAGAGTCAGAGTCGGATAAAAAGGGAGAAAGGGACCCTTGTTCCCTTACTTTTATTTTATTTTCTCTATACCCCAATCTTTTATGGAATAAATATTTATTTGCTTTATATTAATCCATGTTTATTTATTTTTATTTTAGTTATGCTGGAGTTATGTTGGATTAGCATTTAAGGTAAGTCGTAGTGAATTAATTTTGACTGACCTGTACCTAAGGGACGGGCCGTGATCCACAGGTACGGGCCGTACTCTTGAGATAGGTCATATCTGAATTATTTTCACAAATTTATTATTTGCATCTATTTTTTTTATTAGTTTTAGTTTATTTTAAATCAAAAGAAAATCCTTTTTCAAGATAACCCCAAAGTCTCTGTGGGATCGACCCTTACTCCCGCTATTCTACCCTTTAGAGTAGTGGAATTAAGGTTCTAAATCGGTGCATTACGACACACATCAGATTTTTGGCGCCGTTGCCGGGGACTTTCGGCGTTATTCTGAAAAAAAAAAAAATATAATCAATAATCTAAAAATCTAAAAAAAAAAAAATTTCAATTTTCAAAATTTTACATTCAAATTAAAAAATTCAATTTTCGATCTTGAGTGCCCTGACATAAGGTTGCCCTGGCATAACTGGGAGGTTATGTTGAATGGTTGTCCTAGGGTACAAAAAGGTTGAACACACAAATTTTTTTTAGATTCACTTAGGTAAATTTATTTTTTGCAAAATCAAAAAAATTACCCAGACATTTCATAATTTATTAGGATCAGATACTTAATCATCAAAATTAAAAAAAAAAAATTTAGTTTAATTTTGTTTGTTTATAACTTTTTGGACATCTTAGCTGTTGCATTTCATAATTTCATAATATATCTTAAGGGCACAACCCATTAATCAGATAAGGTGGGGAGATCAATACCCTTCCTTAGCCCACAAATCATCAATCCAGCATCTGCATTGACCCAAGCCTTTAATTTTAAAATTAATTAGACGTCAACCCTAAGGATTTCGAGTTCAATAGGACAAGGAGACCCTAGAGTTGGACCGGGTTCAGATCATTTAATTCCTTGGTGTCTAAGGAAAGTGGTTCAGGGACTAGAGCCCGAAGGAAAGTGAGTTGGTTCTACTTACCTGGCCAATTTTTAATTGGTGTCTAAGGCAAGCGACAAGGGAACCTTCACCCACCTTACACTTACCTGGCCAAGTCAGTTAATTGATCTTGGGCTTGGAGTGCTCGAAGGTAACCTTGGATCAGTTAGGAGCTGTCTAGATCCAGGTTAACCCTAGGATAGTGATTTTGATTTGTTTCACTTGTTTGATTAAAAAAAAAAAAAAATCTAATTAACTTTTTCTCTCTAGTTTAGGACTCTCTTAGGAACTTCTCCTTTAGACCTATTCTCGTTCTTCCGCTTTCCAATTAAAAAAAAAAAATAATAATTAAAAAATCTTTGATTGCTTTTTGCTTTAAGAGGGAGGGTGTATGTTAGTATATTCTAGGTGCCGACTTCGAGAACCTAAACATATATCCCTAGATCCGAAAATCGAAGGCTCCAGTAGAGCAACCAGCCCAGGTACTATGGATCCTAATCAAGGAATTGACCCTCCGCTGAAGGAGTACTTCACTCCTTCAAAATACACTTATTCACCTTGTATCCAAGTACCCCCTGTAGATGCCATCCAGTACGAAATCAAGTCCAGTGTGATTCAGATGTTACACTCTTTTTACGGACTTGCGACTGAAGACCTATATAAACATCTAGATGAATTTCTAGAAATCTGTTCCACTGTTAAGATCCAAAATTTCTCCGACGATGCTTTAAGGCTTAGGTTATTCCCTTTTTCCCTGAAAGATAAAGCCAAATATTGGTTGAATTCCCTAGACACCGTGACAATTTCAACTTGGGATCAATTTCAGAGGTAGTTCCTTAAGAAATATTTTCCCATAGGAAAGACGAATCAAATTAGAAAAGCCATTACTAGTTTTTCCCAATTAGATGGAGAAATGTTTCATGAAACCTGGGAGAGATTGAAAGAGCTAATTAGAAAATGTCCTCACCATGCCATACCCAAATGGCAATTAGTCCAGTGCTTCTATGACGGTTTGTCAGAAAGGCACCGACAAATGGTGGATGCCTCATGTGGAGGAACGTTCATGCTTAAAAATGAACATGAGGCATGACAGTTGTTTGAAACGTTAAGTAAAAATTCTCTACATCGTATGTCAGCTGCCCGTAGAGATCCTCCCACAGGACCTGTAGAACCCAAGAGAGGAGGTATGTATGAAGTTGGTCGTGCTGTAGACATCTACAGCAAGGTTGATGAGCTATCTCAGAAGCTCTACCAACTTTTGCAAGCTGGAAATAATTTCTCCTCATCTCATCCTACTCATGAAGTCTGTATTATCTGCTCGAGTTCCACCCATACCTTAGCTGATTGTCCATCAGCTTACCAATTTCCTGAGCTTCTTCAGGAGCAAGCTCATCAAGCTCAAACCCGAATGGCTCCTAGACCAGGAAACGATCCTTATTCGAACACATACAATCCCGACTGGTGCAATCACCCGAATTTTTCTTGGAAACCCCAACCCGGAATCAATTCTTCCGTTAGGCCCAACTATCAGGAGGCCAAATTTCAAAGCATGCCATTTCCACAATATCAAAATGCCCCACAGCCTCCACAACCTCCGCCAAGCAATCTTGATCCTTCCTTTCAAGAGAAGATCCTTCAAACTTTGAAGGAGGGGCTGAACATGAATACCCAAATCCTTCACTCCCATACCCAATCCATTGCCAAGCTAGAGACTCAGATAGGTCAGCTAGCTACAGCTTTCAATCGGAGAGAAGAGGGTAAGTTGCCTAGCCAGCCCATTATCAATCCTAAGGGTCAATATATGGCTGAGAGTTCCACTGGACCTGAAAATTTTCCTGAACACGCTAAATCTGTTATCACCTTAAGAAGTGGAAAAACATTAGATCAACCTGACCTGACCCAAGAAGTAGAGCCAGAGAAAAAGAATGAAGAGGAGAAGGAATCCATTGGTAAAGCACCTGTACCTAAGGCTCCATTCCCTAGTGCTTTGGAGTCACCTTTATCATTGGATAAGAAAAATTTAAAAATGAATGAGATGCTTGAATTATTCAAGCAAGTCCAAATCAATTTACCTCTCCTCGATGCCATCAAGCAAGTACCGGCTTATGCCAAATTTCTTAAGGATTTGTGCACTCAAAAACGGAAATCTAAGGCACATATCCCTAAGAAAATCTTCTTAACTGAGCAAGCCAGCTCAGTTTTTCAACAAATAGCTCCACCCAAACTCAAAGACCCAGGTACCCCAATTATCTTTTGTGTCATAGGGGATCTTACAATCAAGAAAGTCTTGTTAGATTTAGGTGCGAGTGTAAACCTTCTCCCAGGTTCAGTGTATGATCTGTTTAAATTCGGAGAATTAAAACCCACGACGGTGACCTTACAGTTAGCTAATCGATCCGTCAAGGCATCCCGTGGAATGCTCGAGGATGTGTTGGTAAAAGTAGATGAGTTCTACTTCCCGGTTGATTTTCTTGTTTTGGACATGGAGTCTAGCGGTAACCCTAGTCAGATACCCATCATTCTTGGAAGACCTTTCCTAGCTACCGCTAATGCTTGCATAAATTGCAGAACAGGGGTTATGGATGTCTCTTTTGGGAATAAGAAAATGCGGTTGAATATTTTTAATGCATGCCAAGGACCACCCTCTTATGATCATGATGAAGTAAACATTATTGAAGAAGTAGTAAATAGGAATCTTCCTGTATTGCTTGATTTGGATCCTTTGCAAGCATGTTTGACACATTATGGAATTGACGATTTTGATGTTGATGAATATACAAATGAAGTGAATGCTTTGTTAGAGCCACCCAAGTTTAGCACCATTCCTCCTTCAACTTAGTCTGGCTGAAGACTATAAACTTAGCACTCCTGGGAGGCAGCCCAGCTCTTTCCTTAGTTCATATTTTCACTTCTAGTTCTTTGTTTTTAGAATAACTGGAGTAATAAAAGAAGATTGCGGGAACATGATGATAGAAGGACATCCAATTCCATACCCTACCAGGTTGTATCCTTCCATGCCATTTCGTTTTTAATATTCTCTTCCATTGGAGACAATGGAAATTAAGTTGGGGGGTGAGGTAATCTAATTAATTAAATCAAATCCTCGAGTAAAATTTTAATCAGTTTTTGTGTACAAAAATTTGTCTCGAATTGAAAATAATCAAGCTCACTAAATGAGGAGTGATTAATGGTTTAAAAAATTTTAGAGATACTGAGGGATGATTTATCAAGAAAACCCTATAAGTGGTAGAGTGTAGTCCAGAAAATTTTAGAAAAGTAATTCCAGACCCTTCGGCCTATTGATCTTAATAATGAATCTTACTTATTTTGGTATAGGCATTATAAAAAGTTCCCAGTTAAAAATTTCCTGAAGTTAATAAAGATTTTTAGCATCTCTCACTGAGTAACCGGACCCCTTCACCTAAGTAAGCGTTGTTGTTCGCGTCAAAAGGTGGGGATGTAACGAAATCTTTCGTAGAGTTAGTCTTGACTTAGACTTAGCATTTTTAACTCGAGTCAGTAAGTCCGAGGGGTGTTTTACACCTAATTCCCTAAAGCCAACTGGTTTGGGAGTCATTGGCATAAAGCTCGCTACAAGGGTTAATTAGAAAGCAAGGTGTCAGGATATTGCACTGACTTTACATTAAAAAAAAAAAAAAAAAAAAAAGAAGAAGAAAAAATGGGGACTAAATAAATATTGCACCAAAACCAAATTAAGTTAGAAGATTTAGATAGTGAGATAGAAAGCTGGGAAAGAAAAAAACTCTTAAAACTTCTATGGACTTTATTCTATTACTAAATGGGTAGAATTGGTAATCCAATGAAGTACATTTTTAATAGTCTAACCATGTATCCTTTGATTTTAGTGTTGGTACGATAATTTTCATTTCATGGACCATCTTAGTACATAAGACTCATCCATTTCCTTTACTCGAGGATGAGCAAAGTTTAAGTTGGGAGGTGTGTTAGACATTAGAATAATGAAAATTAACCCAATTTTATTTTATTAAAATTGATACTTTTTGTAATACTTTGTAGGAATTGACTCCATAAATGTATAGATCATGATTTTAGGAGTCCAACGACGCAAACAGAATGTAATTCGGACTTCAAACGTGCCTGAAATGGATTTTATAAGATTTTAGCACGGATTTCAGAGCTATACGATTTTTGGAGCATTGCCTGAAAATTTTAATGGCTCACGGTGGACCGGCTCAATGGTCCACCGCATATCTGCTTGGTCCACGGCAGCCATTGCTACCGGTCCACAGGCGGAGCCGTGGACCACCGTGCTTCGATCGCGTCGAAACTCGCCGGAGAGCTTCCCCCGGCACCGCCGAAGCCGCCGGCAACCTTCCTGCCGGCCGGAGAGCTTCCGTTCGACCGAAAAAAATGGCCGGAACGCGTCCGAAGCCGCCGCCCGTCTCCCCTATGCCACGTCCGCATCCGTAGCCGCCGCCCGTCTCCCCTGCGCCACATACGCGCCCGAAGCCGCCTCCGTCGTCAGCGCCGTCCGCCCAAGCCCATGCCCGCAGCACCGTCCGCCCACAGCTTGCACTGCCTCCGCCGTCCGCACGTCGCCCGAGCACGCCGCCCGAGCCCGCACGCCGTCCGCCCCCGAAGCCACCTCCGCCGTCCGCCGCGTCCAGCCGTCTCTGCTCCCTCCGCTGCCCAGCCGAAGCCGGCGCCGCCCAAGTCCGCGAGCCGCCTGCAGCCGTTCTCTGCCGAGCCGCGCGTCCGCCCCAAGCCATCCTCGCCGCACCGTCCGCCCCTGCGCCACGTCCGCCTGCTGCCGTGTCCGTCTCCGCCCCAGCCGTGCCTCTCTGCCCGCAGCGTCGTCTGCCCAGCTGCTTGTTACCGTCGTTCAGACCGGGATGTCCGAAAACAAGGAAGCATCGGAACGAGAAGAGATGTCAGACGACGCTGGATGGACGCGGGATTGTGCGATAGAATTTTTGAGTTTGATTTTTGAGATGGGGATGATCGTAAAAAAATCAGATAAGGAGATCGGATTGAGATGAGGAAATCACCGCGCTTTCCACACTGACCCGACACGGTATTTGTCATCTATAAATACCTCGGTGATTCTCTTCTGCAAGAGGAGAAGAATTTTTGGGGAGGTTCCACCTGCTGTCCGTAGTTCCACCTGTTGCTGTGACAGAGAGTCAGAGTCGGATAAAAAGGGAGAAAGGGACCCTTGTTCCCTTGCTTTTATTTTATTTTCTCTGTACCCCAATCTTTTATGGAATAAATATTTATTTGCTTTATATTAATCCATGTTTATTTATTTTTATTTTAGTTATGCTGGAGTCATGTTGGATTAGCGTTTAAGGTAAGTCGTAGTGAATTAATTTTGACTGACCTATACCTAAGGGACGGGCCGTGATCCATGGGTACGAGCCGTACTCTTGAGATAGGTCATATCTGAATTATTTCCATAAATTTATTATTTGCATCTATTTTTTTTTATTAGTTTTAGTTTATTTTAAATCAAAAGAAAATCCTTTTTCAAGATAACCCCAAAGTCTCTGTGGGATCGACCCTTACTCCCGCTATTCTATCCTTTAAAGTAGTGGAATTAAGGTTCTAAATCGGTGCATTACGACACGCATCACTGACCCCTCTTGTTCTCACACATCTTTTTATCCAAGATTCCTCTAAGCACAAAGACTCAACGGGGATCCGTCTTAGTGGATCTGTTCCACTTTACCGCTCGCTAACTTGACCGTCAGAGTGCCCGGGCCGGAATCCTCGACCAGGGTCTCTGACCTTATTTTGCAGGTCCGGGAGCCTTAGGATTCCGGGGTAAAGGAGACCGAGATCCGGCACCAGCTCACAGCTACAGGTCACAGCGGTAATGTCGGCAATAGGGATCATAACATCTATTTGGCTTATTTAGGAATAAAATCTTAAAGCCTATAGTCCAAAATGGATAATACTTCTTGTGGAACAATGGAGAACCGATGCTTATATGGCTATGACCTGGCCTTGATCACTACATGTAGTATTATCCAAGAGTAACCATCATGGAGCAAGGGATGTCCTCCAATCTCTCATAATACATAAAAGACCTCATATATAGAGAGGTCTTTGCTAGCCATCATTCTTGGGAACACTTGCTCTAAAAGAGCAAATCCGTAGAGAATTTTTCTTACAGTGTTATCGGTTAGATTTAAAATCTAATATTTGTGACATAATTATCATCTTATTATGTTCAAATTTTAAATCAATCATATATATTCGATCAAAGTTCAATTGATTAAAGAAAACTATTCCTAATAAAACTAACCAAGCAGAACTGAAGTGAAACTCTAATGTTTTAGTCTTTTGATGGGAGAGATATATGTAGCTATAAATATATTATCCGGTCCCTTTCTCCAACTCTCGTAATAGTAGTGAACGGTTCCCCATCGATTATCTATATAAGGAGAAGAGGGAGAGAAGAGAAAAGATCAATCACCTCGCGATCAAGAAGGAGCATCTCAAGGACTGCATGATTTATAGATCATGGCAATAGTTCAAGATATGTCTTCTACAATTTATAGTTTTGCATGTACAAAGCACGATCCAGGCATAAAGGATTAAAGATTTTTTCAACATGTAGTATCAGAATGATTTCATGCAAGAATTTAAGATAATTTTTGGCTTAATTCTAAAATATTAAAATTATGTTTTATATTTTGAAATTAAATTAAAGATTAAAAAATTAGTTTTGTTTTATTTATGAAATTAAAATGAAATCTTTGAAAAATCTCGGTTCTCTTTCCCATCTAGCTCCTCGTTAGGTGGTCCATCACGAGCCACCATACTAAAATCTATTCTATTATTATATTTTATTTATTTATTTATATGGTATCATAGTTTAAATAAATAAATAAATAATATATTAAGAGGATAAAATAGGTTTTTTTTTTTTTTTTTGTCCGGTTTCTTTCTTAAATTTTGGAGAACACCGGTGGAAGAAATCTTGAACCCCGTTAATCATTGGAAGCCAGGAATGGTGGGCTGTGGTCGTTGAAGGCACCTCAGCGGTGGGAATGGTGGGCAAAGCACTGGCCGTAACTGGTACCAAACTTTGACCTGTGGTTTGGGCTCGCCGGCGATCGAGAGAAGGCCACTGGCAGTTAGGAAGAATCAACCAAAAGGTGGAAATCAAGCCACTGTTCAGGCTCACCGGCGATCAGAGATGGTGCAGCAGAAGCATGGTGGGCTGATAATCTGCTGTCGCTGCCTTGCTGAGGAAGAAAACCAACCGTCGGTGAGCCAGGGGTGGCTGGATCGGGAGGCGAGTGGCCAACGAGAAGGGTCTCCGGTGACTAGTTTCCGTGGTGATCGGGAACAAAATCAATCAACTCACCGGCGACTTCTAACCGTCTAGAGGCCAGCGACAGGGTCACCGACGGTCAGGGAATGATCACCGGTGGTAAGCTTTCGGCTGGCGACCCTCCATCGGGGAGAATCCCAAGCTCAAAGCCACCATTAATGGCGGTTTTTGAGAGTCGGTTGGAAGAAGAAAGGGGGAAGAAGGAGAAATGATTACAGGTTTCAGGTTTTCCAGTTTAAGCCCGTTTAAAACCAAAACACATTAATCAATTTTAGTTAAGCCCAATCAATGATACACTGAATCCTTAATTAGATCAATTTTAATTTAAATAAATTTTTTACGTTCTATCTTCTATAAAAATTTAAATTATATATAAATTTAAATTAAAATTATATTTAAATTTCTATCAATTTTTTAATTTTATTTTATAGTAAGCCCCATGTATTATTTACTATTTATAATTTAATCATTTTTTATTGAATTTTATTAAAATTGTTATAACTTGCTTGTTTTTCATCCGATTTAAATGATTTTTGAGTCGTTGGACTCATAATGACTTGAAGAATATTTTAATTGAGTTCTTCATAAATGATAAAATATTTAAGTATTTTTTATATATTCTTAAATTATTTATAAATAATTTTATTCACTATTATATTATTCAAGGGTACTTTCGTACAGCCCCAAAAGGCTCGGAGCACTTCATAGATTTTGAGTAAATGAGTCTTTGAGGGTTAATAATTTTCTCTCTCATTATATTTTAGAATTATATAAAGGTGTGTTTGTTACAGCTAACCCAAAGGTGATTGTAATAAGATGCAAAATTGATAGTTATAAGTTGACCAACTTGAATTGCATAAAGATGGGGAGTTGTACACCCAAAGATGGAAATAATCTTAGATTTTTGTAATCATAGTTGGCTAAATCATTGAAAGTGTAACTAATATAATGGACCATAATTTAAATATAAAGTATATATTTATGCCATAATTATTGTTATTGCTTATATATTTCATATTATTGTTTATTATGAAAATCTTATATTTGTGATTTATGTAATACATGTCTTAGCATTATTATGTTTAAATTTATGATTAAATTAGTTACATTACTTATTGTATGCTATAATTCTTGTCCAAAGATATTCTTGTTGCCGCCAGGATCGCCGTGGCCCGTAGTTGCTGCCGACTCTGGAGTGCGCTCCCTTCGCTGCCTGGTGGTCCTCTGGTCCTGGACCTGCAAAACAGGGGTTAGTGACCCGGGCTGGGATTTCCGACGGGGCACTCTGATGGTCAAGTCAGTGATGATCCAAGGGAACAGATCCTCCTGGTCGAGCCCCTCTTGATGGACTCCACACGAGGAGGAGTGGATTATGTAGAAGTGGGATGCAAGTGTGTCGGGGGAAGTGTGGCCTGGTTAGAGGGAGTCTCTGTGTGGCCCTTCCACCTCGACCTTGCTTTGGAATGCTGGTGGTGCCATGCCCCTCTTCCCGGTGGGGGTTGCACACACTCTCTCTTTTTTTCTTGTGTTGTGTCTTATGTTTTGGTGTTGTTGTGTTACCTCCTAATTCGTTGTGAACTAGGTTACCGTTGGGCGTCCGCCTCGGGATCTCCGCTGGGCTGTTAGACGCGTGCGGCGGTGTCCCGAGGAGTCTTTCTTGATCCGTGATAAGGGGAGCTGTCATGCGCTCCGACACTCCTCTTGGTCGCCTCACTCCGGGAAACCTGGCAGTGCCTCGAATAGTGGGCCGCCGCCCGCGAGGTTCAAATCATTTAGTCGGCTTCCTCTCTCGGGTGATTCAGGTGGTTGGTGAGGGGCGTGGCATCTCGATCAGCGTGCTTCTTCCCTTTCTATTGTAGCTGGCAGCTGCAGGTGGTCAGTTCGGCCTGGGGGGCGCTCTAGTGTAGTCCTCGGGTGGCTCGTCGGCGTTCTGGGCTGGCGGGGACCTCGTCCGAGCTGGGGCTAAGCTGGAATGGCAGGGCTTGCTCCAACCTAGGCGCTCCGAGCTTGCGGGGGCATCTTGGTGGAGGAGGTCAAAGTGTGGGCCCGGTCCAGAGGGCGCGCGCTCGGAGAGGCTCCACATTGGCGGGTGAGCGCTGAGCTTGACTCTGACCACAGGGCTCAAACCTCCGAGGGTCTCGCTCTGGAGGGCAGAGGGCGGACCCGGTCCAGAGGGTGCGCGCTCGGAGAGGCTCCACGTTGGCGGGTGAGCGCTGAGCTCGACTCCGACCACAGGGCTCAAACCTCTGAGGGTCTCGCTCTGGAGGGCAGAGGGCGGACCCGGTCCAAAGGGCGCGCGCTCGGAGAGGCTCCACGTTGGCGGGTGAGCGATGAGCTCGACTCTGACCACAGGGCTCAAACCTCCGAGGGTCTTGCTCTGGAGGGCAGAAGGCGGACCCGATCCAGAGGGCGTGCACTCAGAGAGGCTCCACGTTGGTGGGTGAGCACTGAGCTCGACTTCGACCACAGGGCTCAATCCTCCGAGGGTCTCGCTCTGGAGGGCAGAATGTGGACCCGGTCCAGAGGGCGCTCGCTCGGAGAGGCTCCATATTGGCGGGTGAGCGCTGAGCTCGACTCTGACCACAGGGCTCAAACCTCCAAGGGTCTCGCTCTGGAGGGCAGAAGGCGGACCCAGTCTAGAGGGCGCGCGTTCGGAGAGGCTCCACGTTGGCAGGTGAGCGTTGAGCTCGACTCCGACCACAGGGCTCAAACCTCCGAGGGTCTCGCTCTGGAGGGCATAAGGTGGACCCGGTCCAGAGGGTGCATGCTCGGAGAGGCTCCATGTTGGCGGGTGAGCGTTGAGCTCGACTCTGACCATAGAGCTCAAACCTCTGAGGGTCTTGCTCTAGAGGGCAGAAGGCGGACCCGGTCCAGAGGGCGCGCGCTCGGAGAGGCTCCACGTTGGAGGGTGAGCGTTGAGCTCGACTCCGACCACAGGGCTCAAACCTCCGAGGGTCTCGTTTTGGAGGGCATAAGGCAGACCCGGTGTAGAGGGCGCGCGCTCGGAGAGGCTCCACGTTGGGGGTAAGCGTTGAGCTCGACTCCGACCACAAGGCTCAAACCTCCGAGGGTCTTGCTCTGGATGGCAGAATGCTGCTCCGGCCTAGGCATCCCGAGCTCGCGGGCCTGCCTGGTGGAGAACAGAGCTCGACTCATCGTCTTAAGAGAGCTCAGCTTAGCTCGGCAGCGAAATCCGGGCTGGAGAATTGACGCGACGTTCGACGCAGCGTCTTCCTTTGAGATGGCTCCTGTCGGTTTCCCCCATCAGTGATCCTGCCACATCATTTGCCCCCCACTCCCGAGGCTCGTTAGTGCGCGGTGCTCGGGTCGAAGTGAGTAATTGTGGTGCTGACGTGAAAAGGTGAAAAACTGGCACGATGATGGCCATGATTGCTGGCGCCTCAAGGGATTGCCCGGCGGACCAATGCGGGGGTGCCGCGTGGCCACGTTCGAGGAGTAGTTAATGTTGGTACAGAATCCAGAGCGGCCGGGATGCCGTTTTCGTCGATGGGCGGCATGTGGTATGGATCCGTTGGCGAAGGGGTTGAATCGGTACGGATCCATCGGGTCATTTCGAAATGAAATGAGGGCCTTACTCAAAACATCTATTCATTTTGAATTCTCCATGCCCGCTGCTGCTGTGCCCAAGCTTTCTTCTTTCTCTCAGTTGCCTCAGGTTTTCTAAGGAACCAGGTCAGTCTCTTCTTCCTTCTCCCCCCGCTAAAGTAGGGTTCTTCCTCGAGACTGGGGTCTCCTTTGAGTTGAGTCTGCTCTTCCGTCCCCCACTCTGAGTTCTTTCTTCCCCTTATTCTTGAGGATGTCCCGTTTTGGTCCGGGCTTCCGCCCCTCCACTAATCAGGGTGAGGCCGGTCTTTCCGAGCGGAGGCCGGCGTCTTCTTCTTCTTCTGGTGGGGAAGAGGATGCAACTCGCTTCGAGTTCAGCAAGAGGCATCCTCCCGGTCCGGTGTTTATTAGGGAACCAGGATCGGGTCCTTCTCTCCCTCCTTCTTTCATTCCTGTTTCTGAGTCCGTCCGGTCCACAGGTCCTGGCGGGGTCGCCTCGACAATGACCGCCGGGGAACTAATGATCGTTCGGGATGTCTATGGCATCCCGCCTTCCGTTCGGCTCATGATCCCTCGTCCGGGGGAACGGGTCACTTTTAGTGGCCCGGGCCGTCTTGCTTTTTATGAGGAGACCTTCTCCGGGGGGTCTCCAATTTTCTTTTCATCTTTTCTTCCTGTCCATCTTGGACAACTACCGCTTGGTCCCTGCAAAGTTGGTACCAAACGCCATCAGGGTTATCTTTTCTTTCATTGTACTCTGCCAGCTCCACGGGTTTGTTGCCTGGTTTTCCTTGTTCAGGGACTTCTTCGCCCTGAAGCGCCACCCAACTGAGGATGGGTGGTGTCCTTATGCTCCCGCTTGAAGGGCATCAGATTTGAGCTCCCCTCTTCCATCAGGGGATGGAAGAGTAAGTTTTTCTTTGTTGAGGCTGAGGGGGTCGACTGGGTCTGGAGCGATCCGGACAAGTCCCCCAACCGAAACTCTATGGTCGATGCGGCTGATCGGGATAACTACGAGCAGCTCCACACCACCTAGATTCCTCCTCTCGAGGTCCTGTTATCTGAGCAGAACCTCACCGACTCCGGGGTCGACCCAACGAATGGGTTGGGTGAGTTCGACCTGAACTTTCCTCTTTTCTTTTTATTTACATTTCTTGCACTGCTTCCTACGGACTCTGACTGTTGTGTGACTTGCATGCAGGGATGATTTTCTCCAAGAACGACCTGCTAGCGATCACTCAAAAAGGGCCACCAACCAGGCTGGCCGGGGAGCCTTCATCGAGGCGAGTCCGGGGCAAGAGCGCTCTTGTGGCTGCCCCCATTGTGGTGATTGGTCTGAGCTTGGCTGCTCCAGCCGGTCCGAGTTCGCAGGTGACTCGAGCTGCTCTTGCACCGATGGAGAGGGTGGCATCTGCAGCACTGAGGCCGACCCAACAGGAGGCTCGAAAGGTTCCCGAGCAACACAGTCGTCAAGGGATGGCCCCTGCTACGGAGCCCAAAGTAGTGGTCCAGGTAAGGGCCGCAGCTACTGCCACTATGCCTTGTCGTCCTCCGAGTCCACCTGTCACCGAGATTAGGGATGAGGAGGTCTGGGCCACGGTCAAGACCATGACCGAGGTGCTGCCTACGCCGGTGCCAGCTTCTCAGCCCGCCCCCCGTGGCCCTGCAGTTACCGGGACGAGACCGCCCACTCTGCCAGAAGGTCAAAGGGAGGAGGTGCGACACCATCTCCCCTTCAAGATGGGGCCAGAAAGCTCGTTCCTCCGGAGCCCCGAGCTGGCCGAGCGCATGATGGACTTCTCGATCCAAACATGCGACCGGCAGGATATGACCGGGATGCGGTTGACCGACGTCATCAGCGCCATCTTCCCCCAGCTCTATTCGGTGAGCTATCCCTTTCTCTCTTTTCTCTCTTTTTTTTTTGATCTGCCTCTTTTCACGGTGCAGATCGGTGCCGAGGCTCTCTACATCCAGGGCTGCTATTAGAACTGGAAGCATCTCGAGCGGCAACAGGCGGTCGAGATCTAATTCCTAAAAACTGACCTGAAGGAGAAGGTCGAGGCGAACGGGGCACTTGAATAGAAGGTCAAGGACCTGGAACAACAACTCACCGATGTCGAGGGGCGAGCAAAGAGACTCTTAAAGGCCCACGACCTTGAGTGGAGCCGCTCGAAGAAGGCCATCAACAATCTCTCCATCGTCGAGAAAAAGTTGAACTGGTATAGTGCCGAAGCGGATCAGCACAAGGAGGCCTCCCGAGCTGCCCAGGCAGAGCTGGCAGCTGGGAGAGAGAGACTGGCCATAGTTGAGAAGGCGACAGAGGAGGCGGCCAGGTCGGTGGAGGCCGCGAGGATGGAGGGCGCTGAGGCGAAGAGGGTGGCTTACGAGGCCAAGAAGGGCGCCGAGGATGCTGTTGCGAAGTTCAAGGCTTCGAAGGAGTTTGTCGCCGAGATTCATCAGATGGTGTCGGACTCCTTCTACAAGGGTTTTATATTCTTGCACGACTGGGACGAGGCACTTGTCCCCGAAAAGGACCACGACCGCCTCAAATATCCTTCGGCCTCGGACACGGAGCTCGACGAGGAAGTTGTTGAGGAAGCCATAGCCTCAGAGCCTCCGACACCAGTCAAGGCTGATTCATCCAGGACCAGAGCTGCCCAGTCGGAGGTTCCTGAAGGCGGGAACTCTTAGCCTCAGGGCCCAGTAGAGAGGCCGGCCGGTGTGGAGTAGCCCTTTTCTTTTTTGCTTCGTTTTGTATCTTTGCTTCTTGTACTTACTCAGGGTCGCCTGGCATGTCGGGGGCCCGTAAAACACTTGTAACTAGTGTTCAATCAATGAAACTTGGATTTTCTTGCCATCTATTTTCTTTGCCTAGTTCTTCCCTTCTTTTTCTCTTTCTTTCTCTTCCCTTTCTTCTTTTTTCTTTCTATTTTTGGTGAGTGGGGAGATCAGAGAAGAGGGCCTCACCTTACTTGGGGTTGAGTTATTAGACTTCGACATCGGCAAGTTGGGCGCAAGGTTAAGACACTTGAGCGCTACTGGGCTCGAAGGTGTTGTTGACTGAGAGCTAGGTGGCTCGAAGGTCCCTTGGTCGGAGATCTGAGCTCTGGTCTCGGGCTGGCATCCTGGAGCTGGGCTCGGGGACGTGGATAACTGAGAGCTACGTGGCTCGAAGGTACCTTGGCCGGAGATCTGAGCTCCGGTCTGGGCTGGCATCCTGGAGCTAGGCTCGGGGATGTGGATGACTGAGAGCTGTGTGGCTCGAAGGTCGCTTGACCGGAGATCTGAGCTCCGGTCTCTGGTTGACATCTTGGAGCTAGGCTCGGGGACGTGGATGACTGAGAGCTGCGTGGCTCGAAGGTCCCTTGGCTGGAGATCTGAGTTCCGGTCTTGGGCTGGCATCCTGGAGCTGGGCTCAGGGACATGGATGACTGAGAGTTGCGTGGCTCGAAGGTCCCTTGGCTAGAGATCTGAGCTCCGGTCTCGGGCTGGCATCTTGGAGCTAGGCTTGGGGACGTGGATGACTGAGAGCTGCGTGGCTCGAAGGTCCCTTGGCCGGAGATCTGAGCTCCGATCTCGGGCTGAGAAGTGGTAGCTTTATTGCTGTGTCTCCCTCTCGTTCTCTTTCTTTCCTTCCCCTCTCTTCTTCCTCTCTCTCTCTCTCTTTTTTTTTTTTCGGGGAGCGGGGAGATTAGAGAAGAGGGCCACAGGATTTGATTTCCTTGTTTCCCTCTTGTTCTCTTTCTTTCCTTCCCCTCTCTTTTTATTTTGAGTGGGGAGATCAGAAAAGAGGGTCGCAGGATTTGATTTCCTTGGAGCTAGGCTCGAGGCCTTCCTAGACGGAGAGCTGGGCTTAGGTCTAAGGGTTGCCTGATGGCTTGGCTCAGGTCTTTGGCACCTCGGAGCTAGGCTCGAGGCGTTGATGGGAGCTACTTGGCCGCATGATCCCTTGGCATCTCGGAGCTGGGCTCGGAGACGTTTGAGATGGAGAGTGGCTTGGCTCGAATATCCCTTAGTCAGAGATCTGAACTCCGATCTTGGGCTGGCATCCTAGAGCTGGGTTCGGGGATGCTTGAGATGGAGAGTGGCTTGGCTCGAATATCCCTCGATGTCCTGGAGCTGGGCTCGGGGATGCTTGAGATGGAGAGCAGCTTGGCTTAGATATCCCTTGACATCCTGGAGCTAGGCTCGAGGATTTTGAGATGGAGAGCTGCACGGCTTGAATATCCCTTGATGTCCTGGAGCTGGGCTCGGGGATGCTTGAGATGGAGAGTTGCATGGCTCAAAGATCCCGTGACATCCTGGAGCTGGGCTCGGGGATGCTTGAGATGGAGAGTTGCACGGCTCGGATATCCCTTGACGTCCTGGAGCTGGGCTCGGGGATGCTTGAGATGGAGAGCTACACTGCTCGAAGATCCCCTGACATCCTGGAGCTGGGCTCGGGGACATTTGAGATGGAGAGCTGCTTGGCTCGAATATCCCTCGACGTCCTGGAGCTGGGCACGGGGATGCTTGAGATGGAGAGCGGCTTGGCTCGAATATCCCTTGATGTCTTGGAGCTAGGCTCGGGAACACTTGAGATGGAGAGATGCACGGCTCGAGATCCCCTGACGTCCTGGAGCTGGGCTCGGGGACACTGTCGATTCTTCCCTGCAAGACATAAGATACTCGTGCAAGGAAAAAGTCATTATCATTATTGGTGATAAGAAATCTTACATCATTGGTGGGGTCTTTGCAGACCGCAGGCATTCCATGCCCGGGGGGGAGCCTGATGCCGTCGAGATCTTCGAGATAGTATGCCCCTTGTGATGGGGCTTTGGCTGCTTTGTAGGGGCCTTCTCAGTTTGATGGGAACTTACCGCGTTTTCGGGGCTGATTTTTCCGGGCCCAAAGGTTCTTGGCCATACCCAGGTGCTGCAGCGCCGGGGCCGCTCGTTGCCAGCGTGTTTTGTTGGAGTTGCTCGAGACGATGTTGTGGGCCGCAAGAAGCCCATCGACAGCAAAAGTCATCGTAGTGGTGCTCTTGAAGAAGGCGTCATAAGGAAGCACATCTACGGAGCTTCCATTATCGACCATGGTGTATATATATATTTTTTGGGGTGGTTCGTGATTGTCCTCCTGACGACCGCAGCATCATTATTTACGTTTCTCCCCCACTTTTTTCTTCCCGCATAGAGGGGAGTACATTCTCAGGGTCCTCTATCCCCCGGGTCCTTTTGGATGCACGCGTAGCTCCCAAGGTGACCACACCCATTGGTTTCATGGTGGGGCGGCTGTCAATGGTTGGAGTTGGCAGGAGAGCGGCGAGCACCTGGGGCCCCGCTTGAGGTCTGTCCCCCGCAAACCTTTGGAGGTAGCCTTTCTTGATGAGTTTCTTGATCTCCCACTTGAGGTTGCAGCATTCCTCGATGTCGTGGTCATGATCGTGGTCGAGGTGACAATACTTTATCTCGTCATGGCCGGTGGAGGACTTCGATGGTGGCGGGTGTTGTATCCCACTGGCTCGCTAATTGAGCCTTGCATACTGGTGAACTGGCAGTAAAACTCCGCTTGCTTGCGCTCATGCTTCTCCAGGCACGCTTTCGCTACGTGCCTGACGACGTCGCCAGTGAATCCTTCCACCGAAGGAGACGGAGAAGGTGACGTGGGTGCCCTTGGGAGGGGGGAGCCCCGAGCATGGTTGATGGGGGTCTTTCGAGCTTGTGTTGTCACCATGCTCCCGTGGAGTATCAATCTGTAAAGAGGTGGAGGACTTGATCACGTCCCCCTTCCTAGCGCGCCAATCTATTGCCACCAGGATCGTCATGGCCAGTAGCTGCTGCCAGTGCCGGAGTGCGTTCCCTTCGCTGCCTGGTGGTCCTCTGGTCCTGGACCTGCAAAACAGGGGTTAGTGACCCGGGCCGGGATTTCCAGTGAGGGCACTCCGATGGTCAAGTCGGTGATGATCTAGGAGAACAGATCCTCCTGGTCGAGCCCCTCTTGATAGACTCCACACGAGGAGGAGTGGATTGTATAGAAGTGGGATGCAAGTGTGTCGGGGGATGTGTGGCCTGGTTAGAGGGAGTCTTTATGTGGCCCTTCAGCCTCGACCTTGCTTTGGAATGCTGGTGGTGCCATTCCCCTCTTCCTGGTGGGGGTTGCACTCTCTCTCTTTTTTTCTTGTGTTGTGTCTTGTGTTTTGGTATTGTTGTGTTACCTCCTAATTCGTTGTGAACTAGGTTACCATTGGACGTCCGCCTTGGGATCTCCACCGGGCTGTCAAACACGTGCGGCGATGTCCCGAGGAGTCTTTCCTGATCCGTGATAAGGGGAGCTGTCATGCACTCCGACACTCCTCTTGGTCGCCTCATTCCAGGAAACCTGGCAGTGCCTCGAATGGTGGGCCTCCATCCACGAGGTTCGAATCATCCGGTCGGCTTCCTTTCTCGGGTGATTCAGGTGGTTGGTGAGGGGCGTGGCATCTCGATCAGCGTTCTTCTTCCCTTTCTAGTGTAATTGGTGGTTGCAGGTGGTCAGTACGGCCTGGGGGGCGCTCCAGTGTAGTCCTCGAGAGGCTCGCCGACGTTCTGGGCTGGCGGGGACCTCGTCCAAGCTGGGGCTGAGCTGGAATGGCAGGGCTTGCTCCGACCTAGGTGCTCTGAGCTTGCGGGGGCATCTTAGTGGAGGAGGGCAAAGTGCGGGCCTGATCCAGAGGGTGCATGCTCGAAGAGGCTCAACATTGGTGGGTGAGCACTGAGCTCGACTCCAACCATAGGGTCAAACCTCTGAGGGTCTCGCTCTGGAGGGCAGAGGGCAGACCCGGTCCAAAGGGTGCGCGCTTGGAGAGGCTCCATGTTGGCGGGTGAGCGCTGAGCTCGACTCCGACCACAGGGCTTAAACCTTTGAGGGTCTCGCTCTAGAGGGTAGAGGGCGGACTCGGTCCAGAGGGCGCGCGCTCAGAGAGGCTCCACATTGGCGGGTGAGCGTTGAGCTAGACTCCGACCACAGGGCTCAAACCTCCGAGGGTCTCGCTTTGGAGGACAGAAGGCAGACCCGGTGCAGAGGGCGTGCGCTCGGAGAGGCTCGACGTTGGCCGGTGAGCGCTGAGCTCGACTCCGACCACAAGGCTTAAACCTCCGAGGGTCTCGCTTTGGAAGGCAAAAGGCAGACCTGGTCCATAGGGCGCGCGCTCGGAGAGGCTTCACGTTGGCGGGTGAGCGCTGAGCTCGACTGTAACCACAGTGCTCAAACCTTCGAGGGTCTCGCTCTGGAGGGCAGAAGGCGGACCCGGTCCAGAGGGCGCGCGCTCGGTGAGGCTCCACGTTGGCAGGTGAACGTTGAGCTCGGCTCTGACCACAGGGCTCAAACCTCCAAGGGTCTCGCTCTGGAGGGCAGAAGGCGGATCCGGTCCAGAGGGTGCACGCTCGGAGAGGCTCCATGTTGGCGGATGAGCGTTGAGCTTGACTCCGACCACAGGGCTCAAACCTCCAAGGGTCTCGCTCTGGAGGGTAGAAGGTGGACCCGGTCCAGAGGGCGCGCGCTCGGAGAGGCTCCACGTTGGCGGGTGAGTGTTGAGCTCGACTTTGACCACAGGGCTCAAACCTCCGAGGGTCTCGCTCTGGAGGGTAGAAGGCGGACCTGGTCTAGAGGGCACACGCTTGGAGAGGCTCCATGTTGGCGAGTGAGCGTTGAGCTCGACTCCGACCACAGGGCTCAAACCTCCGAGGATCTCACTCTGGAGGGTAGAATGCGGCTCCGGCCTAGGCATCCCGAGCTTGTGGGCCCGACCTGGCAGAGGACAGAGCTCGACTCGCTGTCTTGAGGGAGCTCAACTTAGCTCGGCAGCGAAGTCCGGGCTAGAGAATTGATGCGGTGTCCGACACCACGTCTTCCTTTGACGTGGTGCCTGTCGGTTCTTCTATGTCAGCGATCCTGCCACATCAATTTTATAGTTAGATGATAAGTGTTATTGGTAGAATTATTATTTTTAAAATTTGCATCATGAAAGTAACTATATGAATATTCTTCTATTTACAGCTATGACCCCTGCTTCACTCTCATTCTATCTAACCAATATTTCTATACTAAATAGATCAAATTATTCTGATTGGCACGAGCAGCTTCTTATTATTCTAGGATGTCTAGATTTAGATTTGGCTTTTTGTAAATCTCAACCTGATCCACTAACTCTCATAAGTTCTTCAGATCAAAAGGAATTATATGAAAAGTGGGAGCGTTCTAATAGATTGTCTCTTATGATTATTAAGAGCTCTATAATAAGAGACATAAGAGGATCTATTCCTAATAATGAATTAGCTTCTGGATATCTTTTCTCCGTAGAGCAACAATTTACTAAATCTAATAAAGTTTTGGTTGGTGCCCTAATGAACAAGTTAACCTCTATGAAATATGACAAAATTTCTGGAATAAGAAAGCACATTATGGAAATACATGATATAGCTAAAAAATTGAATGACCTGGGAATGACAGTATCTGATAACTTCCTTATCCAATTTGTTCTTAATTTTCTTCCATCATAGTTTACTCAATTTAAAATCTACTATAACATACATAAAGAATCTGGATCAATGAATGAGCTCATCTCTTAATGTATGAAAGAGGAAGAGAGATTGAAATAGAAAGTGATGGGAACGCAAGAGCCCAGCCACCTCAGCAACCACAAGGGATCCTAGTCATAGTGCCACATTCAGCGCACCACCTCAGCAACTATATGGAGTCCCAATCACACCTTGGATTGTGCCATACTAGGGTCACATGGAGGACTACATGAGGTCCACCCAATATGAGGATTTGGTGTCCACATGACAGCACATCAATTCCACACTCAAGCATACCAACTCCACATGCCAGCATGACAAGAAAGAAAGTCAAAGTAGATAAACATGAATCTCATGATTTATGCTAGCTTGCTTAGGAAAGAAGTGGTCCACCCCAAGCCAAGAGAAGAAAGAAGTTGGTGCCTTGGTTCCCCACTTTTGGGCCGCCCACTATATACCATCTTTGGAGGCCTTTTATTTGGCATTTGTTAGATTCTTCAATGTATTCAATTTGCAAAGGATGAAGGTTTTGGGTGCCCCATTATTTCCATGTTTTCATAACTTAGGTTTTAAGTCATGTGACTCTATATAAAGGACCCATCTCTTGTATGAAAGGAAAATTTGAATGAAATGAAAATTTGAGAAGAGAGATTCTTCGTTCGCTCCGTATGGAGAGGGTGAGAGGCCAAACTTTCGCTCCGTAAGGAGAGCACGTGAAGTACAACCCCCAGACATGATGCGAGGTCATGTCTAGTCATCTCCTTCCCTAATTCCATCTTCTTTACCGCCCTCATGTCCTTTGAGATTCACCCTAACGCCTCCATTAGTGAGGTGGGATACCCTAGAGGTGTGAGATCTCTCTGTACGGCTCCATTAGTTAGGTGGATAGGATTCCCTAGAGGTGTGAGATCTCTTTGTACAGCTCCATTAGTAAGGTGGGATACCCTGATACCCTGATACCCTAGAGGTGTGAGATCTCTCTGTGAGTGTGAGTCCCAAAGTTTATGAAAGCCCCGGCCCCTGTCTTCCATCTCCATTGTTTTTTCTTCACCTCCATATAAAATTAAAAAATAAAAAAAGAACTAGTGGTACCCTAATTTTGGTGACTTCTAGGCTCGTCGACAATCCATCCCCAGCCCATCCCCCATCAATTTTGGTATTAGAGATAGAAAATTAGGGTACATTTCATATCACCCCAGATCCCCCCTCCACTTTACATCGAATCATCTTTTCCATCCTCTCATCTTCCCATATCCAAAAAAAAATAGATCTCCCTTCTTCCATCACTAAGCATCTCTGTGAAGGCGCCCCACCTTCCCTCTCGTGACTCTTCCTATGCCCCACCACCATGACCATATCCACCATTCCTCCACTCTTTGCACACTCACCAATAAGTGGAAACCCATCCTAGCCGACCACGACACCAATCTTCGCTGGATCTACCATTCTCTAGTTTGTTCATTCCTCCCTCTTCAGCCCAAATCTACAACAATCGACGACCACGCTCTAGCCACCCAGATCAAAGCCTCACTGGAACCATCCTTGGATTCCATTGAAGTCTCAGTTCTGCCACCTTTGACCATGATCACTACCATCCGAAACCCCCTGCTACTGCGAACACCCATCATCCCAATCGGAACCATCGCCACCCTTCACTCCTCCGATTGGCACCTCCAAAGCCACCGACCGTGGCCTATGCACCGCCCAAACTTGAGCGCCACCACCATCTCCTATCCAGATCTCCATCACCGGCCCGTTGGGTCCTCCCCTCACCGTCGCCCGTATCGCCTCCAAGCTGGCATCCTTGCATCACCTGCATCACCTCTGAGCCGGCCCCCCCATGCCACCCACATTCCCTCCGGCATGCCTGATCCCTATCGCTCTGGCACTCCCACGCCCATGCTGAAGGAACTGTGCCCTCCTCTCCCTGCATCTGTGCTACGATGCCTGATGCCTCACCTCCACTACCGAATGCCGTCCCCACCTGTACCGCCACCATCATTCTCACCACCTTCATCGACGAACGCCCGCCAGACTACCCTTTGAAAGCCTCCCCTATTTGAAAGTTTCGGTCCATGGAGAATGAGGAGAAGCACCGCAAGATCGTGAAAGCATTGCCCCTCCTTGTTACTGACTTCAATGCTGCATGATCCTCAAAGCTAAACAAATTTCAGAGTTGCTCAATTTTTAGAGTTGCACAGATCTCAGAGCAGAGCCTCTTTTGAGTTGATTGGAATTCAATCCCACCAAAGTCCCCGCAGACCCAAACTCGATGGGGTCGAGTTCTCCCCACTTTAGGGGAATGATGGGGATCCGAGAGCCCAGCCACCTCAGTAGCCACATGGGATCCCAGTCATAGTGCTACATTCAGTGCGCCACCTCAGCAACTACATGGAGTCTCAGTCACACCTTGGATTATGCCACACTAGGGTTATATAGAGGATTACATGAGGTCAGCCCAATATGAGGATTTGGTGTCTACATGACATCACATCAATTCCACACTTAAGCACACCAACTCCACATGCCAGCATGACAAGAAGGAAAGTCAAAGCAAATAAACATGAATCCCATGATTCATGCTAGCTTGCTTAGGAAAGAAGTGGTCCACCCCAAGCCAAGAGAAGAAAGAAGTTGGTGCCTTGGTCCCCCCTTTTGGGCCGCCCACTGCATACCATCTTTGGAGGACTTTTATTTGGCATTTGTTAGATTTCTTCCATGTATTCAATTTGCAAAGGAGGAAGGTTTAGGGTGCCCCATTATTTCCATGTTTTCATAACTTAGGTCCTAAGTCATGTGACTCTATATAAAGGACCCATTTCTTGTATGAAAGGAAATTTTGAATGAAATGAAAATTCGAGAAGAGAGATTCTTCTTTCGCTCCATATGGAGATGGTGAGCAGACCAACTTTCGCTCCGTAAGGGAGCACGTGAGATGCAACCCCCAGACATGATGCGAGGTCATGTCTAGTTATCCCCTTTCCTAATTCCATCTTCTTTACCGCCCTCATGTCCTTTGAGATGCACCCTAACGACTCCATTAGTGAGGTGGGATATCCTAGAGGTGCGAGATCTCTCCATACGGCTCCATTAGTGAGGTGGGTAGGAAGCCCTAGAGGTGTGAGATATATCCATACAGCTCCATTAGTAAGGTGGGATACCCTAGAGGTGTGAGATCTCTCCGTTAGTATGAGTCCCAAAGTTCATGAAAGCCCCGACCCCTGTCTTCCATCTCCATTGTTCCTTCGCCACCTCCATAGAAAATTAAAAAAATAAAAAAAAACTACTGGTATCCAAATTTTGGTGACTTCTAGGCTCGCCAACGATCCATCCCCAGCCTGTCCCCCATCAAGAAGGGGTTCCAATTATTTACATGATTTTTGAGAAGCGATTTAAAAGAAAGAAGGCAAAGAAAGGAAATAAAGGGCAGAACAATCCATTAAAGAAAGGTTCACACAAACTAAATGTTTTTTCTGTAATAAGGAGGGACATCTCAAAAAAGATTATGAAAAAAGAAGAAAATGGTTTGAAAAGAAGGGTATTCCCTTATTACTTATTTGTTATCAAACTAATTTTATTGATGTTCCTTCTAATACTTGGTGGATTGATTATGGTGCTGCAATTTATATTTCTAATTCATTGTAGTGATTCCTTTCATGTCGAAAACCAAATGATAGAGAGTAGTGGATCTTTATGGGAAACCGGATGATGTTCAAGGTTATTTCAGTTGGGACTTATGGACTTATTACATATACCAGTTTCTAATTAGATCAACATGGTATCTTTTATGTTTCTTCAGTATTTAAAAATTTAGTGTCATTAGCAAAACTTGATTTAGAAGGTTTTTCATTTATTTTTATAAATTAAAGTTTTAAATTAATAAAAAATTTTATTTTAGTTAGTATTGGAGCATTATGCAATGGATTATATAAAATAAAATTGGATTCTGATATGGCATGATCGTTGACGTGGAACCCTGTCAGATCCAGCTAGTTGCCATGATGGCAAAAGGTGCCACCTGGATGTAGTGATCAGACGAAGCACCAGGTCTGAAACCCTGGTCGAGGTCAGCTCCCCTGAGGTTGAGCCCTCGATCGAGGTCGTGCTCCCACCTTTTAAGCCCCTGGCCAAGGTTAGCTCCCCCGAGGTCGAAATCTCAGCTAAGGTCATGCTCCCACCTTCTGAGCCCTTGGCCAGGGTCAACTCCCCTAAGGTCGAGCCCTCGGTCGAGGTCATGCTCCTGCCTTTTGAGCCCCTAACTGAGATTAGCTCCCTCGAGGTTGAGCCCTCGGTCGAGGTCATGCTCTCATCTTCTGAGCCCCTAGATGAGGTCAACTCCTTCGAGGTCGAGCCCTCGGTCAAGGTTATGCTCCCACCTTTTAAGCCCCTGGTCGAGGTCAGCTCTCCCGAGGTCGAGCTCTCGACCGGGATCGTGCTCTCACCTATTGAGCCCCTAGTCTAGGTTAGCTTCTCTGAGGTTGAGCCCTCAATTGCAGGTACATTCCCCCTGCTCGAGGTCGATCCCCCGATCAAAGTCAACTCCTTCCTCCAAAGTTAGGTATAGATTTTTACAGGTGGACGCAACCTCTTCAACGAGCACCTTTGGAGCAGCCGGGACAGTGATGTCGGCCAACGATGTCGTCGCCTCCATCAGGACCCCTATGCTTCCCAGGAAGACTGGCACCCCTATGGGGTGGTGCTCCACTAAAGCACGTCGCTTGCAATCTCTAAGGAATTGCATCCCATTATCACACACTGCCTGCCACCTCTATGGGCCCGTGTTTCACCAGAGCATGTCACCCGCTGGGGAGCATCCCGTCGGGGTATCAGGCCTCTCAGCCTGTTGTCAGTACATCCTAGGAAAAGGCACTCTGCTCAGGGTGTCACACGCCTTGGCCTACCACTTGCACCACCCCGAAGAGGAAGGTTTTATCAGAGATTTCAAATCCTGTAGCATCTCCCTCCAGATCGGTGCTCTGCTAGGTCTCCCCAAACATGACGAAACGATGCCAGAAAGGGGCAGTGCTCTATCGGAGCATCAGTCCTCACGACATGCTACACGTACTCGTCGTAAAAGAGATGCGCACTCCTCAGTACTCCACCAAGCTTGTGGCAGACCTTCCCTGATGAAGACTATGGATCTTGTCCCCCTCCTCCGGGGGGAGGGGAGGAAGAATAGGCCTACACCTCATCCATGTGAAGGACTCCCAGAGGGTTCCAAGTCAGGGTTTTGCACCCCACTAGAGGTACGATGCTTCTATTAGAAACTCCAAAGGGCCTCTAGCAAAGGTAAGTGAGAAGGAACAAGCAACCAGCAAGGCTCTAAGGGCAAGAAGAACACATAAGGACTCCCCATGAGAGTCTCAGTTATAGCAACCATCATTGCCCAAGCTCTCCTTCTCTATCCCAACTCTCCTTCCATCCTCTCTTAAATCCTCAAAGATGGAGACCACTTCAGGATCCACCAAGAAAGATTTGCTCCCTTTGATTGCCCACTAACTTGATCATCGGAGTGCCCCCATCGGGATACTCGGCTCGGGTCTCCCTTCTTTTGTAGGACCGAGTGCTCGCAGAGGATTCCAGGTGGGAAGACCACCAACCGATGCCACGTAGGAGCTACGAGCCACGGAGATCTAGGTGGCAATAGATTGGCATACCAGGTAGGGGTAGCCGATATAAGTTAGTCCCTTGTTGACATGGTAGTGATGCATGCATGAGAAGCCTCCATTAGTCACATGGGGGATCCTCCCCCTTGCGATGACTTATATAGCCCGGAGAGGGAGCTCCCTGCTCCACCACCATCACCTTCGGCGAACCCCCAGTTTGCTATGTTCGCCTAGTAGGTCCAAACTTTGACTATGGCGGTGCGATAATTGCATCACCAGCATCGGTCCTTGGCAACCCCGCAGTAGCCAGGAAACCCCGTGACATAAACCATCAGACACCGCTGTAGTTTGCAATCCTTCCAAGTAAGGCCATTGATGGGGACATTAGATCAAACATAGACTTCAAGCTTCATTTTATTCTCTAAGTCATGTGTTGGTCAATTTTGAGTCCTGTAAGAGAATTTAATTTTGAGTCTTGTAATAAGTTGAGGCAAGAAGTCCAATTAAGTCCAGTGAGTCCCTTGTCTCACCCTTATGAGTCCTGTAAGAATGTTACTAGTCATTGTAAGTTGTGTCCAGTACAAGTCCAGTTATACAAGAGGAGTACCAGCCAAAGTCTTCACCAAGCCAACCAAAGTCTTCACCAGGCCCTCCCTGAGGGAAGCAAGCCCAAGCTCATGAAGCTTCGCATATGAAGATTCCAAGCATTACTTGATACCAGGGAATATTCTAGGCACCCCAACCCAGGGTTTCTAGCCCACCTGGAGGCCCATCCGCCCATGCTTTGAAAACCATGCCCAAAGCCCAATGGAGGATGCCCCATTTGCTGCCCAAACGCCCATGTCCAAGCCAAGTGGTGTCCAAGCCCAAGAGAAGGAGATTTGACCAAGTCCAAGGCCCTTTGACCAAGTCAAAGGAGGAGAAGGAAACCTATTCTAACTAGGAGCTTATGTTTATTCCTACTCAAATTATGTACTCCTAATCCTAAGCAACGTATGTATTCCTATCCTAACAAGGAGAGGGCATGGAAACATCTATAAAAATACCATCCCTCCCCCTCTTGTAAGAATAATCTCTTTTCATGAATTAAAACTCTGGTAAATTTTCTTGTGACAATTGTGTTCTTTGGAAGTGTGTGTGTGAGATTTGAGTGCCCTAGCTTTACAAACCCTAGCCATTGCCCATCTAAGCAAGAGCCCAAGATGCCCACCATCAGCCCTCCAAGATCCAAATGCCCAAAGCTTCTTCCAAGGTCACCAACCCCTGCAACTCCATCTTCCAATCATCCTTCAACCCGATCTCCAATTTTTTTTTTTTTTTCTTGCTTGCCTCTAACCTTTGATGTTTATAGGATCCCTCCAGTGCTACATTCCTCGGATGAATTCTTCTTTGCCCTCGAACAAAGCTGATAAAAAGCTGGCAGATTTGCGAAAAAGTGATCGGATCATCCAGGCACCGATTGGACCGAGCGATCTCTTCTACAGCAATTAGAAATCATTGCCTGGTATGTTAAACCTAATTTCCATCTCTTTTTGTCTGATTTCTTGAAGTTAAACATGTTCCTAATAGGCCTTCTTAGACCTAGGATTTTGATTTTCATTTCTTTTTGATTGATCTAGCATGTGGGTAGGATGCTAATTGATACAAGATAACCCTAACCTATTCTAGGCTAGTTTCGGGAATCAAAACCATAAAAAAAAATCTAAAAATATTTGCTTACTTTAATATGATTTTCTTCTTGTTCATCCCTTGCATATCATCCTGCATCTTATTAGAATCCTGTCCCTCATCAATTTTGGTATTAGAGCAGGATTAGGGCATGTTATTGCATCATAGTCTAGACTTTTGCATGCTGTTTTCTACGTAACCCACCACAACATAGGACTGTCTTCCCCATCAAAATGATTTTGTTTTTCTCTTATTTTTATGTTAATTATCCTCTGTTTTCTTCCTATATTTTGTTGTTAATTTATTGGAATTTTTGAGATCCAAAAATAAACAAAAAATGAGCAAAAATGAAACCCTAACAAAATCTGCATCCTATCATCTACACTAGGAGTCCGAGTTTAGGTCTGGTTCACCATCTTAGGTATTTTGGTTTTCTCTGAAACTTGCATAAGGTCATCTCTGTTGAATCCTCTATTTTATTAATATTTTTCTCAGATTTTACAGAACCTAAAATTACAATGAAAATCAGCATCCTAGAAACCCTAAATAGAAATCTATCTTTTCTGCACCCAGTTAAAAACCCTAGATTTTGCATCATCATATAATTTTTGTTTTGCATGAAATTTGGTAGGAAGCATCCCCACACATCATTATCTGTTATATAATTTTTTTAAATTTTTTTTCATTGAAATCTATGCTAATTTCTGCATCAAACCCGAATAAAAAAATCTCAATTTTTGATAACTCTGCATACTTGACTTGATCCAACCTAATCAACTACCAAACCCCTCCCAACCTAAGCCAATTTTGTTTGATAACTTAACCAACTTAAATTTAATATGCCACCTCATAAAAAGAGACAAAAAAAATTATTTTCTGTTTTGTTATTAGATTGCATCAGGTTCATTGATTGTGCATCATTGCATTTAACTTAATCTTAAGGGCACTCTCTCTATCTTAGATCAGGGCAGGATTTCACCACCTGTCCTGGGCCCAAAACAACCATCCTCATACGAACCCAAGCCTTAATTAAAATTGATTATAAACTTAATTTAGGGATACCAATAGGTCAGGTCCGAGTCTAGCAAGGGAACTAGTGCACCCAACCCATCATTTATTACTGAAAGCTGGTGTCTAAGGCTAGAGGTCCAGAGGCAAATACCCTAAGTGGACTGATGGTTTTTAATTAGGACCCTGTGACAAGCAGGGGGAACCTCCCACCACCCCACCTCTTACCTGGCTAGTGGAAGGATTAGGTGTTGTGTTGAGTGTAAGTTGAGTTAACTTACTAGGTTTTGGCTTTAGGTCTATCAGACCCTAGTACGTGTTAACCTTGTATGCTTGATTACATCATAATCCCTTGATTAATTGTTTGCATTAGATTAGGAGCTCAACCAGTTGTCTTAACCCCACCCAACCTAACCATGGAATCCAATTTTGATATTTTAATGAAGACCTTCAGTGACCAGATTATCACCCAATTGACCACCCAGATGAACCAGATGAATGCCCATATGAACCAGTTGACCACCCAACTAATCCAATCCCAAAACCAGCTGAATACCCAATTGACCACCCAACTGACCCAATCCCAAACCCAGCTAAATACCCAAACCCAAAATAGGATTGAATAGTTTACCAATAGGTTGGACCAAGTAGAGAATCGATTAGGGACCATAGAAAGAACCCAGGAGTCTAATACTGAACCTGACCCTAATTCACCCCTTTCCACTTCCCATAACCCTAGGAGAGCCCAAACCCATGACCCCTTTGTAGAACCCAACCCTAGGAGAGCCCAAAACTATGACCCATTTGTAGAACCCAATCCTAGAAGAGTCCAGAACTATGAACCATTTGTAGAGCCCAACCCTAGGGGAGCCTAGAACCATGACCCATTTGTAGAGCCCAATCCTAGGAGAGCCCAACACCAGAAACCATATCAGGATCCAAACCCTAGGAGACCCAATTATGAAGACCAGGACCATGATGATAGAATCCTTAAGAGCATCAGAGTAGATCCACCCCTCTTTGATGGAACCCTAGATCCCAAGATCTACATAGATTGGGAAGGAGGCATGGAGAGATACTTCCAATGGTATGCCCTGAGTGAAGAGAGGAAGTATCAGTTTGCCAAGCTTAGGCTATCTAACCAAGCTAGGTTATACTGGGAGCAAGTAGAGTGCCTCTATAGGCAAAGAAACCATCCACCTATTATCACCTAGGAAGCCATGAAACTAAAGCTTAAGGAAAAGTATGTTCCTCCCTAATACCAACAGTGCCTTCTAGACCAGTGGCAAAGACTTAGACAGGGAACCAAGACTGTTAGAGAATACATAACCCAATTTGATGAGTGTGCCCTTAGTTGCTGCCTAGACGAACCTGAGTCAGAGACCCTATCTAGGTTTATGGCTGGCCTTATTGAAGACTTCTAGTGGGAACTATCTCATTGGAAGATTCAGGATCTGGAGGAAGCCTATCATATAGCTAGAGAATTTGAGTCAAACTAGAGGGAACTCATGATCAGTCAAGCTAAGTCCAACAAGAGTAACCCTCCTGAACCCAAGCCCAGACCTAGCTGACTTCCTTTAGACCAGCCCAGTACCATTACCCCTAGCCAGACCCTAGCACCTAGTCAAGTGTGTCCAAGCCAAGTCAACCCTAGTCAACCAGAACCCTATAGGATTAGTACCCTTAGATATGGGCTTAGTATTAGTCAAGAACCCCTTAGTCAACCCATCCCTATCCCAGTTATTAGTCAATATTTCCTTAGTCAACCCCCTCTTACCACCCCATTGGTTCACCAGAATAATTTTGAAGAGGAGATATATGAAGCTGATGTGAGCTTAGTAGAAGAGTATGAGGAAGAAGAAGAAGAGTTACCTATAGAAGACCTAGAATTAGTTGACCAGGTAGATACCCAGGTAGAAGACAACCTAGAATTAGTTGACCCAGTAGATACCCAGGTAGAAGCCAACCAAAGGTTAGTTGACCCTGACCCTATCCAAACTGAACTTGTAGTGGAAGACCAGTTAGAGGAAGAGAACCCTGATACTACTACTGGAGTTTTACCTAAGGAGACACTAGAAGAAAGCCCAACTATAGAGTATAGTCCTGAGATTCAAGAGCTATAAGAATTTATTAAGGACCTGATCTCTTTAAATCAGTACCCTCAGGATGAAGTCACTCCTTTGACTCCAATTGATCTCTTTCCTAAAATTAATGATCCATTTTTCCATAATGCAGACCCTGTAGGAGTACCTCAAACCCATAAGATAAACCTCATTAGTCTAGGATTAATTCCTGACGCCCCTTCCTACATCCTACTCTACCCGATTAACCCTGAATCTTTTTTGTACTTTCTATCCTATCAGACTAACCATGAATCCACTTCTTATTTCCTACCCTTTTTTGAAATTTTTCATGATTTTCTAACCCTTAGATTGCATTTTATAGGGGTAATCATATTGCATTCATTCATTGCACCGGTTAGATTTGCATCATATTTCTGGCATACTCTATGGCACCTAGTAGGAGTCCATGCACATCTACATGTCACCCACCTGATAAAAGGTTAAGCCCATAGTTGTATTGTAGGGTTTAATAAAATTTGCATATCAATAAGTGTTGGCATGAGCTATTTTTCCACATTAGGTATTATGTCTGCATGTCATCAGGTGTTGTCACGAGTTTTTGTACTGCATGATTAGAGATTTTCTTGAGGAATTAATCATAACATTAATGTAAGCAATATTTTTTTATAAAATATGGTTAATTCCCGAAAAGAGTCTAAGAGTTTGCTAGAAAAATCTTATAATAATTAAGCTACATACCTGTGAGTTGGATCCATCAAAGTGATAAAGAAGATTGGACCTAGTGCCTAAGTTACCTAATTAGGCATTAAGCTCAACCTTCAATATTTCAGACTTAGTTGAGTTTAGGGAGCCAGCAATGATACCCAATGACTTTTGAGCCTAACCCTTTCTTTGAGAGTGAACCCAACCTTGAGTGTCCACCATCAAATTAGCCTGTGAGAGGAATGATTGAGCATATCCTGGATGACCAAGCCATTAGTACCCGAATCAAAGGCAACACATCACTTGGTTTGTTGGCAAGGTCGATCGAGATCTTAGGATTTCTGGATCACTTGAAAGGATTTGCAATGCCTCAACCCAGACCTGTTAGAGCAGAACCCAAGCCAGATTGCCCTTTAGTCGATAGGGTCGAGTTCCTCCTATCCCGGGAGAATTGATGGGGACATCAGATCGACATAGACTTCAAGCTTCATTTTATTCTCTAAGTCATGTGTTGGTCAATTTTGAGTCCTATAAGAGAATTTAATTTTGAATCTTGTAATAAGTTGAGGCAAAAAATCCAATTGAGTCTAGTGAGTCCCTTGTCTCACCCTTATGAGTCCTATAAGTATGTTACTAGTCATTGTATGTTGTGTCTAATACAAATCCAGTTATACAAGAGGAGTACCAGCCAAAGTCTTCACCAAGCCAACCAAAGTCTTCACCAGGCCCTCCCAGAGTGAAGCAAGCCCAAGCCTATGAAGCTCCACATATGAAGATTCCAAGCATTACTTGATACCAGGGAATATTCTAGGCACCCCAACCTAGGGTTTCCAGCCCACCTGGAGGTCCATGTGCCCATGCTTTGAAAACCATGCCCAAAGCCCAATGGAGGATGCCCCAATTGCTACCCACACACCCAAGTCCAAGCCAAGTGGCGTCCAAGCCCAAGAGAAGGAGATTTGACCAAGTCCAAGGCCCTTTGACCAAGTCAAAGGAGGAGAAGGAAACCTATTCTAACTAGGAGCTTATGTTTATTCCTACTCAAATTATGTACTCCTAATCCTAAGAAAAGTATGTATTCGTATCCTAACAAGGAGAGGGCATGGGAACATCTATAAAAACCCCACCCCTCCCCCTCTTATAAGAATAATCTCTTTTTATGAATTAAAACTCTGGTAAATTTTCTTGTGACAATTGTGTTCTTTGGAAGTGTGTGTGTGATATTTGAGTGCCCTAGCTTTACAAACCCTAGTCATTGCCCATCCAAGCAAGAGCCCAAGATGCCCACCATCAGCCCTCCAAGATCCAGATACCTAAAGCTTCTTCCAAGGCTGCCAACCACTGCAACTCCATCTTCTAATCATCTTTTAACCCGATCTCCAATTTCTTATTTTTTCCTTCTTGCTTGCCTCTAACCTTTGACATTTACAGGATCCCTCCAATGCTACGTTCCTCGGATGAATTCTTCTTTTCCCTCGAACGAAGCTGATAAAAAGTCGACAGATTCATGAAAAAGTGACCGGATCATCCAGGCACCGATCTAAGCAGAGCGATCTCTTCTACAGCAACTAGAAATCATTACCTGGTATGTTAAACCTAATTCCCATCTCTTTTTGTCTGATTTCTTGAAGTTGAACATGTTCCTAATAGGCCTTCTTAGACCTAGGATCCTGATTTTCTTTTCTTTCTAATTGATCTAGCATGTAGGTAGGATCTTAATTGATACAAGATAACCCTAACCTAATCTAGGCTAGTTTCGGGGAATCAAAACCATAAAAAAAATCTAAAAATATTTGCTTACTTTAATATGATTTTCTTCTTGTTCATCCCTTGTATATCATCATACATCATATTAGAATCCTGTCCCTCATCAGCTATCACACCCGCGAACCACATCTCACCACTGAGGAGCCTTTAAACCCCAAGGAAGAGGTAGTGGAGTGAGTCGGCCGATAAGGAGAGTTGATTTCCGGCCTTAGACCACGTCACCTCCATGCACCGCAAGCATCGTCGCGACAAGGTCCCTTGGCATGATCTTCTTCGACCCTTATCTTCTTCTCCTCCAATGGCCTCGATAGAAGGTTCTACCGATGAGGCCATCAGGCATCAGGCTAAGAGGTGCTTGGAAGAACAAGAGCACAAACTAGCTGAACTATCCTGTCAGTTTGCCAATATGCGGGGCTCCTTATGCGAGCCCATGGGCTACGATGCCTGCCCTCCTTTCTTTCAGAAGATCCATAAGGAATCGATTCCCAGTCAGTTTTGTATACCTCAGGTAGAATCCTATGACGGGACCACCGACCCCCTGGACCACCTGGAGAGCTACAAGGCCCTCATGAGAGTCCAAGGGGCAATGGATGCCCTACTCTACATCGCCTTTCTAGCTATACTTGGGAAGGCTGCTCGAGTCTGGTACACCCACCTCGAGCCAAGGAGCATTGACTCCTTTGCTTAATTAGAGAAGAAGTTCATGGCACACTTCGATGCCTGTTAGAAGGTGTTGCAAGAAGTCGACAACCTCTTCTCCATCCACTAGCAGGACCATGAGTCCTTGCAAAATTATGTGTCTCGCTTCAAAGTTGCCACGTTGGAGATTTATAACTTAGACGAGTCCATCTTCATGTTGGCACTAAAGAGGGGGCTCAGAACCTCCCATCTCACCTACTCCCTAGACAAGAAGCCCCAAGGATCTACTCTAACCTCTTCCTCCGGGTCCAAGAGTACATTCGTGCGGAGGAGGCAGACCGCACCAGGAGGGAGTTAGATGGGAGGCCCTTGAAGAAGTAGCCCCTGGGGGAACCCTCCAAGATACACAGACCTTGGGTGACCTCGAACCTTCGGACGGGCCCGAATCTGAATAGCACCCCCATCCAAGAAGAAAGATACACTTCTCTCCTTATCCTTAGATCCAAGATCCTCATGGAGATTAAGGGTGAACGCTACTTATACTGCCCTCCCCTACTAAGGCTATCCGATAGTTGAAACAAGTTGAAGTACTGTCAAGTTCACCATGATCATGGCCACAACATCGAGGAATGTTATCATCTTAAGAAGGAGATCAAAGATCTAATAAGAAGAGGCTACCTTAGAAAGTTCGTGAGGGGCAAAACCCCGGCGAAACCCCAGGCGCTCATGGCTCTCCTTCTTATAGACAACTGGCCCACTGAGAGGCCGATGGGCATGATCTCTTGGGGGAAAGAGCATACTTTGAAGAGGACCAGGGTGGGGGAAGGGTCTGAGAATGTACTTTCCTTTATCAAGGAGAGGGGAACTAGGATGGAAAATGTAAATAATGATGCTGTTGTCGTTGAAATGATGATAGCTAAGCATCCTGTAAAATAGATTATGGTCGATAGTGGAAGCTCGACTGATATCCTTTTGTATGATGCCTTCTCCAAGATGAATTTGTCTCCTATCCAGCTGAAGTTGGTGCATACCCCTCTGGTTAGTTTTACTAGAGATTCGATAGGGGTTGAGGGGGAGATCACCCTCCCGGTCACCATCAGTCACCACCTTGGCAAAGCACAGTCAAGATGACTTTCATAATTGTCAGGCTCCCTTCAGCTTACAACATGATTCTCAGCCACCCTGGGCTCAACTTGCTCAATGCAGTTGTATCTACCAAATGGCTTTTGGTTTAGCTCTCGACCCCCTACGGCATAGGAAAGATGAGGGGTGGTGCGGGCACCAGACTCAGAAGAAGACTTCAGAGCTCCATTTGGATCTCTGATTGACATTGCCCGAGAAATTAGGGTTTGTAATAAAGGTTGACCTGGTCAACCAGTTTATTTATTTTATTTATTTCTTGAGTCACCATTTAAATTTTGTTGAGTCATGTTGACTCAGTGCAAGTCCCAATGTGGTTTCAATTTGGTCCAAAATGGTGCCACATTTGTCTTCCAATCAAACCAAGGTCCAAGCAAGTGGAGGCCACACTCCAAGCCACACGCCCAGCCACACTCCGAGCACACGCCAGGGTCCAGGTGGCGCCACAGAGGCATCCCAGTGTCATGGTCCCCACACCCAAAGAAGAAAAAAATCAAATTGGAAGCTAATTTAAAGGAGGCGCCCATACCTGCCTATTTTACCTAAGCAAAGAAGGAAGAAAACTTCTCTTGGAGAAGAAATCAAAGAAGGACATCCAATTGAAGTTCAAATCAAAATCAAAGAGCTTAACTTGGAGTGGAAGAAAAGAAGAAATGCCATAAGAAGAGGAGGACTCCAAATCCAAATCCAACTCCAAAGGAGGCGCCATAAAAATTCCAAAAAAAATTCCTTTATGGCCGTCCCAATTTTTTTGAAGTCTTGGTCGACCAAGAGAGGGGGTTTTCTACCTAATCTAGAGGTTGGAAGAGTTTAGTCCCACATGGGAATTTGTACAAGCTAGGAGAAATTTTAGGTCTATATAATAGACCTCTCTTTGTAACTTTGAAAATCAATGAAGAAAAATTATTTTTGCTATTCTCTTGTGTTGAGTAACCTAGGTTTCTCTTCTTCCGCACTATTCTAAGTGTTGAGCTACGTGAGGGGGTAATCCGGGTTCCATTGGAGCCTTGAGGAGGTGAGAGATCTCCATCTTTATCCAAAACCCTAGGTTAGCCACTTGAAATTCCAAAACCCTAGCCACCCTTCATTATTTTCAATCCATCAAACCCTAGATCCATCCATCTCCCATGGCCTCTCTCTCTCTACAAGTCCAGGCCGTCCACCTTCATCCAGATCCAGTCCGGCTACTTCAGATCCAGAGCAAGTTCCAAGGAAAATCACATCAGCTTCCAGGAGAATCCAGTTTTCAGCAATTTCAATCTTCAAGTTCATCAACCTGGTAAATTCTTTCCTTGACTCTCTGATTCCATCAATTGTTTTTCTTCTCTTCCAGATCTTGAGTTCAGGAGAAGCCAACCCGCCAAAGGACCAGTACTGGAGGATCCATTGCGAAGAAATCTGAATCCGAGGATCCAACAATCTGCTTGGGAGAGTTCTTCCACCAAAATCTGTGAAGATCATTGTCTGGTTAGGTAAACCATCTCTTCTCTTTATTTCTGTTCTGCTGAAAGTTCGGAGCGAAACCCTAGGTCTGGGAGTTTCTCAACCCCCAGCGATCCGTTGCTTCTGAACTACTCTGATACTTTAGTTTCCTTAAAATTGTGCTTTCAATTATCATATTAGTCTCTTTCAATGTTAGGTTAACTTTTCTTTGATTTGAAGCCAACTTCTACAAACATATAAAAACAACAAAAAAATTAGTTAATCTTAATTTACTTCCGCATCGCATCCCTTTATTTGTTCTGCATCAAGGGGGACCCCCCAGCCAGTTCAACATTGCCTGCAAGCCATACCCAAGGCTAGAAGCACTGAGGACGACCCTATCATCGACGAGCTTAACCAAAGGGTGAAGGATGCCAAGGGTAGCCCAGTCGAGCACCTATTGTCATACCCCCTTAGCACAGATCCTTAGAAGATGGTAGAGGTAGGAGCCTAGCTGCAGGAGGACGAGAGGGCTCGCCTGCTAAGTTTCCTTCGAGTGAATGCAAATATTTTTGCCTGGATCGTGATGGACATGCTGGGAATTCCTTTCGAAGTCATCACTCACAGGCTGAATGTTGACCCGACGTGCCACCCTGTCTAGCAGAAGAAGAGGAGCTTTGCCTCGAAGAGATAAAAGGCAATTAATGAAGAGGTGGAAAAACTCCTTGCAGCCAACTTTGTCCGAGAAGTCTAGTACTCCAGCTGGCTGGGAACATGATCATGGTCAAGAAGGCCAGTGAAAAATGGAGGATCTATGTAAACTACATAGACCTCAATCGAGCTTGTCCAAAAGATAGTTTTCCCCTTCCCAAGATTGACCAGCTAGTGAATGCTACATCAGGACATCGCTTACTCACCTTCATGGATGCATTTTTCGGGTACAAACTGATCCGAGTGCACCTAGAAGATAAGGAGCACACTATCTTCATTATAGACCAAGGGACTTACTGCTACAAGATGATGCCATTCGGTCTGAAGAATGCTAGAGCCACGTACCAGTGCTTGGTTAATAAGGTCTTTAAAGACCAAATCAAATACAACATGTAGGTCTACGTGGATGACATGCTTGTTATGAGCAAGCCAGAGTCAGACTACATCGTGGACCTAGTAGAAGCCTTCCAAAACTCCATCTCCACTAGATGAAGTTAAACCCAGCTAAGTACACATTTGGCATGGTCGTTGGAAAATTCTTGGGCTTTATGGTCACCCAAAAAGGAATCGAGGCTAACTCCAAGAAGGTCCAGGCGATTATCGACATGGAACACCCTACCTTAAAGAAGCAAGTTCAGTGCTTGACCGGTCAAATCATGACCCTGAGCTGGTTCATCTTATGCTCTACCAACTGCTATTTGCCCTTCTTTAAGGCACTGTGCAAGATGCACGACTTCACCTAGACGGAGTGTCGAGAAGCCTTCAAGGAGCTGAAGAGATTCCTCGCCTCCCACCACTGCTTTCCAGGTCAGAGGATCGGAAGGAACTCCTCTTATATTTGGTGGTCTCCCCAGGCACTGTCAGTTCAGTCCTCGTCCACATGGATAGATACGGGATGCAGAGGCCGGTGTACTATACCAGCAAGCTTCTCCGAGATGCGGAGATCAGGTACACCCTCTCTGAAAAAATAATTTTCATGCTAATTATGTCTATTCAACATCTCAGGCCATATTTCCAAGCCCACCCAATCGTGGTGCTCACTAACCAGCCCTTGAGGGCCATACTTAGCCATCCAGATATATCTAGGCATTTGGCTAAATGGGTGCTGAAGCTCAATGAGTTCAATATCACTTACTACCCGAGACCATCTCAAAAGGTGCAAGTGCTAGCTGACTTTCTGGTAGAATACTCCTGCATGGACAAAGAGCCAAAATAGGATTCTCCCGAGCATCCCACGGAGCCACCAACTAACGAGATAGCTTGGGTCCTTCATGTGGACTGTGAATTCAATGTGGGAGGAAGCGGAGCTGGTCTCATCCTCACCAACTCAAACGGGGTCATGGTCGAGTGCGCACTGCACTTCCTGTTCAAAGCTACCAACAACCAAGCCAAGTATGAAGCACTCCTTGTGGGATTAAGGGTATCCCGCAAGCTAGGTGTGTCGAGCCTAAGAGTCTTCACTGACTCTCAGTTAGTTGCAGGTCAAGTCTTAGGAGAGTTCGAAGCCCAAGATCCTTAGATGGTAAGATATTTGGAGTAGGTATGTTCAAGCATGGTAGGGTTCCAACATTTCGACATCTCCCACATTTCTCATGAAGAGAATGCCTGTGCTGATGCTCTCTCCAGGCTTGCAACTTTACCAGCCTCATCGCTGGGACATGCCTACATCGAATACCTCAGGCTCCCAGTTATGAAGTGTCTAGTAAAGTTCAGTAGGTCACTCCTGTGTCTAGTTGTAAGGATTGCTATATCAGGTACATTACTGATGGTACCCTGCCTGAGAACCACGTAGAGGCTGGCCTCCTTAAGAAGAAGGCCGCGTGCTTCGTGATGATGGATGGGCAGCTCTACCAGAGGTCCCACTCTTATCCACTTCTAAAATGTTTGAGACCTTCAAAGGTAGCCTATGTGCTCCAGGAGATATATAAAGGCCTCTGCAGGAACCATATAGAGGGTAAAACACTGGCATATAAAGCTCTCCAGCAAGGATATTACTGGTTGACTATAAGGGAAGACATGGCTAATTTTGTGAGAAAGTATGACCATTGCCAACGACATGCTTACATCCAGCATCAACTGGCCATGCCACTCTCCCATCTCTCCGCTCCTTGGCCTTTCACCTAGTGGAGAATGGACACCTGGGTCCTTTTCCCCCCATGTCTGGATAATGGAGGTATCTGATTGTGGCCATCGATCACTTCACCAAGTGGGTCGAGGCTGAGCTGTTAGCACGAATCACTGAAGCCAAGGCCAGATCTTTCTTATGAAAGTCGATCATTTGCCATTTTGGTCTTCCCCATTTAATCAACACCAATAATGGGCAACAGTTCGATAACCAATCCTTCGAAGAGTTCTGTGCTGACCTCAACATCCATCACCACTTCACCTCGGTTGCTCACCGCCAGACCAACAAGGAGGCAGAGGTGACCAATCGGACCATCCTCCAAGGGCTTGTACCAGGCTAGATGAGGCCAAGGGCCGATAGGTTCAAGAGCTCCCCAGTGTACTTTGGGTCTACCAAACCATGCCTCGGACATCAATAGGTGAGACACCCTTCAACCTTATCTTCGGTTTTGAGGCTATGATTCTGGTGGAAATGGATCTGCCCACACTACAAGTAGAGCAATATGATGAATCTAAGAATCCAGCTCACCTTCTGCTCAACCTGGACCTATTGGAAGAGACAAGGGATAAAGCTCGGCTCCACATGGCGGCTTACAGACAACGGGTGGCCCAATATTACAATTTCCACATGAAGCCGAAGGCCTTCCACCCAGGTGACTTGGTCCTATGGCGAGCTGAAGTCTCACAGCTAGGGAAATATGGCAAGCTTTTCCCAAACTAGAAAGGTCTTTATAAGGTGGTCGAGACCCTCCCTCATGGAGCCTACTACCTCGCTGCACTTGATGGCGCCCAATTTTCCCAAACTTGGAATGCCAACAATTGAGGATGTATTACCAATGATGTAAGACTTTCTCTCATCAATAAAAGTTTCTTTTTGGTACAACACTATTTTTCACTTATGCAAGAACTCCATCCATCGGACTCTAGGTTTGGCGATGGCAAGCCGAGAAACTCTAAAAGCCCTGCACTCTATCCGTCGGACTCTGAGTTCGACAACAGTAAGTTGGGATACTCCAAAAACCCAGCACTATATCTGTCTGACTCTAAGTTCGATGAAGGCAAGCTAGGAAACTCTAGAAACCCCGCACTCTATCTATCAGACTCCAAGTTCGACGATGGCAAGCTAGAAAACTCAAGAAACCCTGCACTCTATCTATCGATCTTTGAGTCTAGCGAAGGCAAGCTGCAAAACTCTAGAAGCCCTGCACTCTATCCATCAAACTCTGGGTTTGACAATGGCAAGTCTAGAAACTCCAAAAGCCCCGCACTCTATCCATCAGACTCTGGTTTGGCAAAGGCAAGCTGGGAAACCCCAGAAGCCCTACAGTCTATCCGTTGAACTCCAAGTTCAGCGATGATAAGCCAAAAAACTTTAGAAGCCTCACACTCTATCCAACGGACTCTGAGTTTAGTGATGGCAAGCTGAGAAACTCCAGAAGCCCTACATTCAATTTGTCGATCTTCGAGTCTAGTAAAGGCAAGCTAGGAAACTTCCGAAGCCCCACACTCTAACATGCAAGACTCTTGGTCTAGTAGAAATGGTTCACAAATCTCCAAGGTTTCTTCGGCCACCTGCCAGCTCTTGAATTAGGTAGGAGGAGCCAGAACTTTGGAGGCCTTAAGATTAACAACCACAGTAAGACTCTCGGTCCGGTAGAGATGGTTCACAAAATCTTAAAGGTTCCTTTGGCCACCTGCTAACTCTTGAATTAGGCAAGAAGAGTTGGAACTTTGGAAGCCTTAAGATTGGCAACCATAGTAGGGATTCATTTTTGTGCCAAGTAAAAAAAAGAAAAAAAGAGAGAGGAAGACTGTGGAGAACTTATTGAAGGAAAAGAAGTTTCATTAATGTGAAAAGAATTTACAAGAAAAAGAACCCCCGACAGGCCAAGAGGTCCTCCAAAATGTTTGAGTATAAAAGTAAAAGGAAAGCAAGGTGCGGATCACGGCGATGTCACGAGAGTCTTGCCGGGACATTGGGGGATCTCGCTGGCATCTTTTTGGCTCTCCACCGGTGGGATGGATAGATTGGCCATCTCCTCAACGGGTGTCTAACTAGCCTCTTCAGTTGGTGCCTGCTCCACGTCGTCGCCACCTAGCAGGTCTGGGATGATGGCCTCCAAGTCTTGACCGGGGTAAGCCAGGGCCACCTTCGCCTTCCAGAAACCCTTTGAGGAAGGAGTCCACCACTGCCTCCTGGACCTCCTCGATGAATTCGACAGAGGCCTTGAACCTTGGCTTGACTTCTGTGGCTTCTTCTTGGTGGCCTCCATCAGCATCGCTGCCATATTAGCCTTCTCTTCCATCATTGAAGCCCGGGTCATCAATTCCTCCAAGTGAGCCTGGAGGGTTCAGGACTGCCCCTCCAAGCATGCCACCTTCATGGTGGACTCCTCCACCTGGCAGGTGGCCTTCTCCTTTTTGGCCACCGGGGATGCCTCGAGGTCTCTAGCCCACCTCTCCACTCTAGCCATCGACTCCTTCGCTTCGACCACCTTAGTCCGGAGGCTCCTGGTTCGCTCCTCTAGAACCTGAACCCTCTCGGTCTATGCTTAGGCCTCCATCTCCAGCACCTCCGAGCACCTCTTTTGCTGTTCGTTCTGCTTGGCCCATGCCAAGCAGTAATCCCGGATGAGGATCATGTTGGTGGCCACCTGCAGCATTGGAAGTGTTAGTGGAACTAACACAAACGATAATAAGAAGTAAAGAAGAAGAAAAAAAAGGGAACTCACCATGAACGGTTGGGGGAGGATGCCCATAATGGCGGCCGTCAGCTTATGCCACTCCACGCATTCGGTAGTACCACGATAGACACCCTATTCACCCCGAGAGTTATAGTCGAGGGGGCTGTCACCAGTCCCGGGGTGGGCGATGGTGTAGGCACCTTAGCCACCAGTGGTGCGGTTGCTGCTCCTGCTACTGGTGGCGATGCTGGCCTCCCCCCTATCGCTGCCTTGGCTCCGACCTCCACCACCTCGGGGACCTTAGCCAAAGAGATTGTTGGCATGGCCCGTCCAACCCCCTCTTTTGTAGCAGTGCTCGTGTCAAGCCCATAAGCTGAGCATTGGGCTTGTGCTCTGGATGAGGTAGGGGTCGGCCTAGGCATCCTCTCTCCCAGGCTGGATGACAAAGCTGCACCGAGCCCTCGTCCGGACTTGGTGCGGGCCCTCTTCGATGGGTCCTACCGGGGCTTGGGAGATGCATTCCTCTTCTGGGACATCTCCTGGATCTGGTCCATCGAGAATTTCATGCCTACAAGAAGAAGGAAATACTAGTTAGATTTGAAGCTAAGAAGGAGTATTGCAGAAAGAAAAGCATGGTTTATGGGCCTCACCCAAATCTTGGATCAGGCTGACCCCATGAAGGTGAAGTGCATCTACGAAGCATACCAATATGCAAACATGTATTCACGAAATCAGAGTAGAAAAAATGTATTTTAAAATAATTTTAAAACATGCACAGTAAAAGGCTCGGTAGATAGATCTAAATGATCTACCAATCTGCCCAAAATAGGATCTAGCATAATATAATAGCATGCATCATAACATCAAAGCAAGACAGAAACACAAATATAAAAGTACCATACCTTTATACTGGAGAAAAGCTGTAGAAGGAGGGCGCTCAAGCCACACACATGTCTGGCCTCTACAGATAATCCACACCTGGGCTTGACTCTAATCAACTCCCTCAGAGTGCTAGCTCTTTGGGATCCTTGGGCCGATCTTCTTCTTCTAGGAAGACTAGGAGGAGAGCAGGAACCCTTTCCCAAGAAAACTCTTTTCCCAAGACCTAGCTAGAATGCTAGGATTCTCACACCCAATCCCTAGACCTCTCATAACCCTTCTCTATTTTCTCTCTTTCCTCTTGTTGTGTCTCTCTAGTTGTTGTAACCTCTGTAGCCCATAGAATGACCTTCATTTATAGGTGCAGCCATGAGAGGGACAAAGAGGAAGGAGAAGAGATGAGGAGAGAGAATGGAGGAGAGGATCAAGGCCATACCAAATGGGTCCAACCCAAGAAGGTAAGTATGACTATCATACCAAATAACCTTAAAGCCAAAATCGGTTTGAATTCAAAATTCAAATCAGGTCAAAACTTATCCAAAATTCTTCCAAAATTTCTTCCCAGAAATTTGCTCGTCACAGGAAATGTCAACTCACAAAAATTGCCAAGTGTCGACACCTGCAAAATTCCAAGTGTCGACACTTGGAACAAAGTCAATCATATTGACTTCCAGTGATGGCAAATGATTCTCAATCATTGATTAGTCTTAAGATCAAATAGAAATCTTCTATGGTGTGTGGTCCCATAGGTTCGAACACTAAGCTAGTAGTACTGGAACATTTTCAATACCAGTCAAAGTCCTCATCTAGCAATGATACCTGATGTCCGGATGATGGGAGCACCAGGATCAGACATAGATTACTAGGCCCTATTTGGTTTACCTAGCCATGTGTCAAATTTTGCAATCAACTAGAATTGAGTCCTGTAATAAGTTGAGGTTAGTTAATTTGTCTCAACCCTCAACCTAGTCAGCATTTTGAGTCTTGTACATCAATTATGAGTCCAGTATGAGCCCAATTTTTATACAAGAGAGGAGGTCACCCTATTTTGGAGTTCTATCAGGCCACATCTAGGAGTCAAAGGCCGCTACATCAGTCCATTGGATTTTATGTAACAACCCAGAATCCAAGATGTTTCTAACCCTGATTCTTTCCAGATGTCCTCCAGATGCCCAAATTCCTCCCCAGATGCCAGAGCATATTCCTAAACTAGGGCATCCATGATTCCAGAGGTCCACCTGCATCCCAGCCCAAAGAAATCAAGCTTAGGTGCCAAGCCCAAGCCCTTAAGAAGTAAGATTCCATGGAATATTCCTGCTACCAGGCCATCCCAGCTTCCAGAGGCCCAAACCCATGCACCCAAGCCACTTTGGACCGGCCCCTTGCTGCTCCTAGAGGCACAACATGCCCCCTAGGCATCCTTGAAGTGTTGACCACATCCAAAGAGGTTTCACTAGGTCCAAGTTGAAGAAAAGTGGGAGAAGACCAAGCCTTTTCCTAACCTAGTTGGGATTTCTAATCCTCTTAAACTTTGTAATTCTAACCTAGCTAGGAAAGGACTTGTATTCTAATTTGGAAGAGAACTTGTAACCCAAGTGTAACCATGGTTAGTGAGGGCATGGGAACTTTATAAATACCCCATCCCTTCCCCTCTTGTAAGCATCTCTTTCTTATGAAGACAACTTGCTGAAATCTTGATTGAATTGCCTTGTGTTGGTGTTTTGTTTTGGTTCTTTGGTTTGTGTTCTTGTGCTTGGACGAATTCCTTGCTACCCTAGCATCCTTCCACATCCTAAATCACTTCCATCCAAGCCTTCACACGTCCAAGGAGGAGTGCCCTAGGCCACCAAGCAAAGAGATCTTCAACAAGCTTCAAACAACCCAGCTTCTAATCCCTAACTTGATCTTCTAAACCTAGTTTTCTTTCTTTTTCTTACTTGTTGTTTTGATTGACCCTTGACATTTTGCAAGATCCCAGAGGTACTTCCCCTTCCTTGAGGAGGCCTTTTTTGCTTCCCGGACCGTTCAGATCAGCTATCAGATTCGAGGGAAACAAGGCTTCTTCTTCCAGGCTCCGATCAGAGTTGTGAGTGATCTCTTCTACTACTGATATTATCATCTCTGACTGGTATGAAACCTTCCCTTCTCTTATTATCTGATTTTGATGAAGATAAACTATCTTAAATTGAAAGTTTTTCAACTCTCGGATCCTGGATATTTTATTAGTTTGCATGAGTATGCCTGCGACCTGATGATTCTTTGCACTACTAGTCTTTTCGCTAGTTCTTGCTTTATTTTGGGAATCTAGACTGCAAATAAAATTATAAAAATCATAAAAAAAATTTTACTATTTTCCATGCATGTTTAGTAGTCTTAGAGTCATCCTGCATTAGTTTGGTATCAGAGCAGGTTTAGGATAGTTTTTAATTTGCCTTGCATTCACAAACACTAATTCTGCATTCTGTCCACTGCATTAGGTGTCTAGGTTTCATCTGATTTCAGCATCATAAACATTTTACTTTTTTGTGAAATTTTCACTTAATGTCCTCTATTTTGTTATAGTAATTATCATAATTTTTAATTATTTTTACTGAAACCCTAAATCTCTAAAATTTGGCATAATAGAATCCTAACAGAATCTTGATAATTTCTGTAGCAGTCCATAAAACCCTAGGTTTGCATTATCATCTGATTTTTATTCTACATGAAATTTGGTAAGCTTCATCACTGTCCATCCTCTATTTCAATTTTTTTTTGAATTTTTTATGCATCAAGATCTATGTCAAACTTTGTAATAACTGAAACCTTAATTCATTAATTTTTTCTACATTCTGCATCTTGAATCAACCTAACCTAATCAACTACCAAACCCCCAATCCCAAGCCAAACTTTGTTTGATAACACCAGTTACTTAAACCTAATTTGACACATCATAAATCATTAAAAAAATATTTTATTTTCTGATTGTTTTAGATTGCATCAGGGCCATTTATTGCCATCATTCTTAACCTAATATTAAGGGCAACTCTCTATCTTAGATCAGGGCAGGATTTCATCACCTGTCCTGGGCCCAAAACAACCAACATCATACTAACCCAAGCCTAATTAAAATCAACTAGACCTAATTTTTCCTAGTGGGCTAGGAGACATCAACAGGTCAGGTTCGAGCTGTGTGGGCCAACTAGTGCATTTAACCTTTTAGCTATTACTGAAAGCTGGTGTCGAAAGCTGGGGGTCCAGAGTCAAACGACCTAAGTGGTGCTGTGATTTTTAATTGGGTCCCTACGAAAGCACGGGGGCCTCCCACACTCCCACCCCCTACGAAAGCAGGGGATTCATGGTTGGGCTGGGCTGGGGTTTGGCCAGTGGAAGGATTAGCTATTTGGTTAGGTGTAAGTTGAGCTGACCACCCAATTTCTAGCTCTAGGTCTAGAAAACCCTAGATTATATTAGCCTTTTCTTTCTCTTTTGCATGCTTGGTTGCATCATTTCATTTTGATTGTTTGATTTATTGCATGACCACTAGATTAGGAACCCAATATCAAAAGTACAAACCCCAGCCTAGCCCAACCATGAATCCCACTTTGGAGGCCATCCTAGTACAGCTTACCTAAATAAACCAGTCCAACACCCAAACCCAAAATCAGTTAGCCTAACTGAATGCCCAATTGGCTGCCCGAATAAACCAGTTTGACCAAATGAACCAAAGATTTAACCAAGTAGGAACCCTAGGCAAGACCCATAGAGCTGAACCCCAGGAACCTATAGTCCTTAGATATGAACCCAGTAGTAACCCACTATCCCTCAGTCAACCTGAATCCTATAGGATTGATACCTCTAGATTTGAACCCATAACCTTTGAACCCATAACCCTTAGTTTATCCACCCCTGTTACCCCAGACCCTAGTCAATTTTCCATTAGCCAAACCCCTCTTACCATCCCATTAGTTCACCAAGATGACTTAGAAGAAGAAATATATAAGGCTAACCCAAGTCTAGTAGAGGAGTATGAAGATAATGAGTCTATTGAATATCTAGAAGACTACCCTATAGAAGACCCAATGTTAGCTGATCTAGTAGAAACCCGGGTAGAAACCAATCCAATGTTAGTTGATCCAGTAGAAACCCAGGTAGAAACCAATCCAGAGCTAGTTGAATCAATAGATACCCAGGTAAAAGACCACCCAATATTAGTTGACCATACCCAAGTAGTAGCCAATCTAGATTTAGCTAACCTTAACCATAATCAATTAGTGGCCGACCCAGAGTTAGATAACCCAAATCACACCCAAGTTGCAATGGAAGAGCAATTAGAGGAGACTTTAGAAGAGGATCCAATTGTAGAGTCTAGTCCTGAATTTCCTGAGCCAAAAGAGTTTATTGAGGACTTGACTTATCTCACCCAGTACCCTCAAGATGAAGTCACTTCCTTGATCACAATTGAAGATCTTTTTCCTGAAATTAGTGACCCATTCTTCCATAAGACAGACCCAGTAGATAGACACCAACCATTTAAGGTCAACCTTATTAGTCTAGGATTAATCTTTGACACCCCTTCTTACATCCTATTCTATCCAATTAACTCCGAACCCTTTTCTTACTTTCCACCCAATCAGACTATCCCTGAATCCACTTCTTATTTTCTATCCTTTTTTGAAACTTTTCTTGATTTTCTAACCCTTAGATTGCATTTCGTAGAGGTTTGCATACTGCATTCATTCATCGAGTCAGTCATGTTTGCTTCCTACTTTTGGAAGACCCTCTGGAACCTACTAAGAGTTCATATCACATTTTCATGTGCATGTCATGATAGGATCAAACCTAAAGAGTCTATAAGCTGTTAGATTTTGTCCCTTGAGTCTAATAAAATGTCCTTTGATAAGGATGTCTAGTCGAGTCTATTAGGTATTAGTTGAGTCTAATAAATGCACAACCTAAGTTACAAGTCTGCACCTGCACTACCCTCTACACAGCATAAGCATATGGAAATTAGTCAAAAGCGGAACATAACTAATGAACAAACTAATAACTTGGCTAATTCCTAAAAGAGAGATAAAAAATTTTGTAGGGTATTTTGTAATTGTAAAGAATTTTCTGCTCGCGAAGCTAGCCCACTTAAGATAATGAATATCTATGGACCCAATGCCTATGTGCATGAGTTTCTACCTGATTTAGGTATTAGCTCCACCTTCATCATCTCAGATCTTATAGAGTCTAGGGAGCCAGCAGTGATACATAGCGAGCATCTTAAGCCTATTCCTTCCTTTGAGAGAGAACCCATCCCAGAGTGTCCACCAACCAATTGGCCAAATAGTGAGAAAAAGATTGAGAGAATCCTGGACAATCAAGCTATATGTACCCGGAATCATGGCTATCAAAGGTTTGGTCCGGTGGCAAGGTCAGCTAGAATCTGAGGACTCGTGGATCACCCGTTAGGATCTACAGCACCTCAACCTAGACCTACTCGAGCACTATGAGAGCCAAGTTATCTCACACTCGATGGGGTCGAGCTCCTCCCACCGGAGAATTGGTGGAGGCACCAAGATCAGACATAGATTACTGGGTCCTATTTGGTTTACCTAGCCATGTGTCAAGTTTTGTAATCAACTAGAATTGAGTCCTGTAATAAGTTAAGGTTAGTTGATTTGTCTCAACCCTCAACCTAGTCAGTATTTTGAGTCCTGTAGATCAATTATGAGTCTAGTATGAGCTCGATTTTTATACAAGAGAGGAGGTCACCCTATTTTGGAGTTCCACCAGGCCACATCTAGGAGTCAAAGGCCACTACATCAGCCCATTGGATTTTGTGTAACAATCTAGAATCCAAGATGTTTCTAGAAACCCTGTTCTTTCTAGATGTCCTCCAAATGCCTAGATTCCTCCCCAGATGCTAGAGCATATTTCTAAACTAGGGCATCTATGATTCCAAAGGTCCACCAACATCCCAGTCCAAAGAAATCAAGCCAGGTGCCAAGCCCAAGCGCATAAGAAGTAAGATTCCAGGGAATATTTCTACTACCAAGCTACCAAGCCACCCTAGCTTCCAGAGGCCCAAACCCATGCACCCAAGCCCCTTTGGGCTGCCCCCTTGCTGCTCCTAAAGGCCAAACATGCCCCCCTAGGCATCCTTGAAGTGTTGACCATGTCCAAAGAGGTTTCACTAGGTCCAAGTTAAAAAAAGTGGGAGAAGACCAAGCCTTTTCCTAACCTAGTTAGGATTTCTAATCCTTTTAAACTTTGTAATTCTAACCTAGCTAGGAAAGGACTTGTATTCCAATTTGGAAGAGGACTTGTAATCCAAGTGTAACCATGATTAGTGAGGGCATGGAAACTCTATAAATACCCCACCCCTTCCCCTCTTGTAAGCATCTCTTTCTTATGAATACAACTTGCTGAATTTTTGATTGAATTTCCTTGTGTTGGTGTTTTGTTTTGGTTCTTTGGTTTATGTTCTTGTGCTTGGATGAATTTCTTGCTGCCCTAGCATCCTTCCATGCCCTAAATCACTGCCATCCAAGCCTTCACACATCCAAGGAGGAGTGCCCTAGGCCACCAAGCAAGGAGATCTTTAACAAGCTTCAAACAGCCTAGCTTCTAATCTCTAACCTGATTTCTTCTAAACCTAGTTTCCTTTCTTTTTCTTACTTGATATTTTGATTGACCCTTGACATTTTGCAAGATCCCTGAGATGCTTCCCCTTCCCTGAGGAATCCTTCTATGCTACCTGGATTGCCCAGATCAGTCATCAGATTCGAGAGAAACAAAGCTTCTTCTTCCAGGCTCCGATTAGAGTTGTGAGTGATCTCTTCTACTACTGATATTATCATCTCTGACTGGTATGAAACCTTCCCTTCTCTTATTATCTAATTTTGATGAAGGTAAACTATCCTAAACTGGGAGTTTCTCAACTCTCGGGTCCTGGATATTTCATTGGTTTGCATGAGTATGCCTGCGACCTGATGATTGTTTGCACTACTAGTCTTTCTGCTAGTTCTTGCTTTATTTTGAGAATCTAGCCTGCAAATAAAATTATAAAAATTATAAAAAAATTATTTTACTATTTTTCTTGCATGTTTAGCAGTCTTAGAGTCATCCTGCATCACCGGATAGGTCGAAGATGCAGAGCATCTCACAAGAACCTCTGGCATATGGTTATCGTATAATTCATCTCTTTGACCTCATAATGCTCAGGATGATCTAGGGTTCGACTGCCATCCCTAATTTGGTTTATCCAGATCATGTCTAAACCTCACAAGTTCTGTGACTTCTCACAAGAACTACCCTGGCCAAGGATTTGCTAAATTGAGACATAGTGAGTCATTCACTCCAAACTATTTGGAGAAGTCAATTCCATCTTGATCTACCACCACTCCACAAGTACTTGACTGCACCCAGAAACCTTCCATTTCTGGATTAGAAATTCAGATAGTTCGGTACCAAAGTACAGTGAGTTGCTTGCAAGCTGCCATGGTGACCTCAGGTCTGAGGGACACATATACCCATATCCCTTCGCGAGCAACTCTTTGGTAGAAGGGAGCTCTGTAGATATTCATGTTCAATGAAATGTCATACATTTAACTTGCATGTCACACCAGTGTCTCCATACTCCTTGATTAAGAAAACAACCAACAAATGTGATATACAATAACCTACACTTGATACATTATCATCCTATAACAATGTATCATTTGGTTGTGAACCACTTTAAGAACTACATGATATATCCTCTCTGTATCAAAACAATGTAGTTCTAAGGACTCCATCATACAAGAGTTCATTTCTGGAAAATGTAAATATGATGAATAGCCAATAAGAAAAGAATAACTTTTATTTATTTAAAAATTATATACAGTTATAAGACAGCACAACCGTCTACAACCTAGATGATTGGCTTTGGAAAATAATTCCCAACACCCCGACCTTGAATAAATTATGTTCGGCCAACAGGTCTTGGAGAGGAGGGATGATGGAGGTGACAAGTTGATCTTACACCTCCCGGTCTGTAGCCTCCACTTGAGCATTCCAGTTTGAGGAGCGATCTGGGTCACCCCATACCCAGTTGATCCCCTCGACTGAGGCAAAGAAAAACTTATTCTTCCATCTTTTGATGGAAGAAGGAAGGTCGAACTTAATGGCCCCTGGGCGGGGGGCCACAAACCACCACCCATCATCGGAGGGGTGGTGCTTTAGGGTGAAGAAGGTCCTGAATAGAGAAAAATGGGCAACAATCCCGTGAAAATGATAGAGGATGGCAAAATAAGAAATAACCCTAATGGCATTCGGGGTGAGCTAGGCCAAAACTTAGCAGAAGTTGCTAAGGAAGGAAAGGAAGAAGGGGTGCAAAGGTAAACGAAGATCCTCGAGGAAGAAGTCCTCATATAGGACGATCTGATAGGGGCCACCAAAGGTGACCCGCTCCCCCGATCCCGGGACTGAGAGCTAGATAAAGTCTGGAATCCTATAGGTGTCCCAGAGTCGACGGAGGTCCTCCTGGGTTATCATCGAAGTGATGCCAGAAGGACCAGCCGAAACATGGATGACAGGAGGAACAGGGGGAGAAGGAGAAGGGGTTGCCCTAGGTTGACCTATGACTTTTCCCATCGACCGGGGACCCCTATGGATGTTAAGAGGGACCTCATCATCCTCATCGAAGGAGGAGGTCCTCAGTTGGGAGGGCCCCACTTCATCAAAATGATTGGAGCGAAGGCACCTCCAGCCGGAAGGACTCATCCTAAGCAAAAAAGGGCAGGAGACCAGAGAAAGGAAGCCTACGGACTCTAAAATAGGTCTCCTTTAGCACAGGCCAAAGGAGGAAAAGAAAGGAAAGAAGGGAAGACTAACCTGGATGCCTCGGAAGAGAAGGTCGGGACTAGGTTGAAAAAGCTCTGGTTCTACCTACGAGCTCACATGTTCGAAAGAGATGGTTAAGGTAAAAGTTTCCTCCTATTCAAATAGCTTGACACTGCATCTTGTTGATCCAAACATACATCCTTTCAGCCCTTCGACCATCGGATGCATGCCACATGTCGAGATCTGCTGGGAACGGTGCTTCGACATGCTGAAGATCACTTTAGGCATCATCATACTCCCCCTGATTTTGTTGATGTCATCCCCTCATTGGCGTTAGGGCATGATCCGCGAGTCATCGATAATCAAGACATTTAATGGCATGGGATAAATGTCCTTCCATGTTAGCATCATAATAACTCCCTTCGGCTCGAGCACTGCAGCATGCTCGAGACTCGAGAGTGGGGGGCAACTGATATGGTGTGACTGCTCAGCTACCACCATGATGGAAAAAGGTGCCACCTGGATGCAATGATCAGACAAAGCACCAAGTCTGAGCCCCTGGCCGAGGTCAGCTCCCCCGATGTCGAGCCCTCATCGAGGTTGTGCTCCCACCTTCTAAGCTCCTAGCTGAGGTCAACTCCCCCAAGGTCGAGCCCTCGGTCAAGGTCATGCTCCCGCTTTTCAAGTCCCTGGCCAAGGTCAGCTCCCTCAATGTTGAGCCCTTGGTCGAGGTCATGCTCCCACCTTCTGAGCCCCTAGCTGAGGTCAGCTCTCCTAAGGTGGAGCCCTCGATCGAGGTTGTGTTCTCATCTTTTAAGCCCCTAGCCGAGGTTAGCTCCCTCGAGGTCGAGCCCTCGATCGAGGTCATGCACTCACCTTTTGAGCCCCTGGCCGAGGTCAGCTTCCCAGAGGTGAGTCCTCGGCCGGGGGTGCATTCCCCCTACTCGAGGTCGATCCCCTGGTTAAAGTCAACTCCTTCCCCCGAAGTCAGGTATAGATTTTTACAAGTGGACGTGACCTCTTCCATGAGCACCTTTGGAGTGGCTGGGATAGTGACATCAGTCGACAATGTCATCGCCTCCATCAGGAAACCTATGCTACCTAGGAAGACTGGCACCCTTATGGGGTGGTGCTCCACCAGAGCACACTGCATGCAATCTTTAAGGAATGGCATCCCACCATTGCACACCACCTGCCACCTCTGTGGGCCGGCATTTTGCCAGAGCATGCTACCTACAGGGGAGCATCCCATTGTGGAATCAGGCCTCTCAGCCTATTGTCAGCACCTCCTTGGGAAAAACACTCTACTCGAGGTGTTGCACCCCTCGGCCTACCACTTGCACCACCCTAAAAAGGAAGGTTTTACTAGGGATTTTAGAACATGTAGCATCTCCCTCCAGATCGGTGCTCTGCCAAGTCTCTCCAAACATGGCGGGATGATGCCAGAAAGGGGCACTACTCTGTCGGAGCATTAGGACTCATGACATGCCATGTATACTCATCACAAAAGAGATGCGCACTCCTTAATACTCCACTTGCCTCATGGCAAACCTCTCCTGATGAAGGTTATGAATCCTGTCCCCCTCCTCCGGGGGGAGGGGAGGAAGAACAGGCCTATGCCTTATCCATGTAAGGGACTCCTAGAGGGCACCAAGTCAGGCTTCTGTGCCCCACTAGAGGTATGACACTTTTATAAGAAACTCAAAGGGGCTTCCAGCAAAGGTAAGCAAGAAGGGGCAAGCAACCAGCAAGGCTCTGAGAGCAAGAAGAACACATAAGGACTCCCCAAGAGAGTCCCGGTTGCAGCAACCATCACCACCCAAGCTGATGCGGGACTAATTATGCATGCCAATTATTTTTTTATTATTAGGCATTAAGTTAGGAGTTTGTATCCCAAATTTTAAGCCAAGAAACTAAGTAATCCTAGAAAAATTTAGAAGCACAGGCATGCAGAACTAAACCCTAAAAGTGAAGAAGCAGGACCGTCAAGGCTAAGAAGTGGTGGGGACACCTGAGGCACCAGAATAAGACAGAGGCTTTTCAACCCTCTGTAAATTGATCAATAATTTATGAGTCCATCTGTAATAAGGGCTTAGATCATCTGAGTCCATTTTAGTTGTTATTTGAGTTTTTTGAGTTGTTATTTCAGTTCTGTACTAGTCAGCTCATGTTGAGCTAGTTCAGTCCAATGCTGGTCAGCTCATGTTGAGCTAATTTTATTTTTTTTGAGTCCTATCCAAGTATATTGAAGACTCAAGACCACATCATACAAGTAAAGACCAAGTCCAACCAGATTGAAGACATAGAAGTTTAGCCCAAGTCCAACCCAGCTTGAAGATTTGAAGACCCCAAGAGGAAAATCAGAAACCCTGATTCCTTATAGATGCCCTCCAGATGCCCAGATTTCCTTCCAGATGCCAAGATATATTCATAGACCAAGGCATCCATGATTTTAGAGGTCCATCTGCATCCTAGCCCAAAGAAATCAAGCCCAGGTGCCAAGCCCAAGCCCCTAAGAAGCAAGATACCAGGGAATATTCCTGCTACCTAGCTACCGGCCACCCCAGCTTCTAGAGGCCCAAACCCATGCACCCGGGCCCCTTTGGGCCGGCCCCTTGCTGCTCTTAGAAGCCCAACACGCCCCCCTAGGTGTCCTTGGAGTGTTGGCCAAGTCAAGAGAAATTTTAGTAATTTTTTCTACCTAATGTTTCCTTATTTTCTAGCTAGGGTTTGAGAGGGAAAAGGATTCTCATTAAAAGACTAATGTGCCCTTACTTGGAGCCCAAGGTTAAGGGTCTATTTAAGGGACCCTAGCCTCTTGTATGAAGGGAGAATTTTTATGAATGAAAACCTTGAGTTCTTTTATTGAGTTGTGTGATACCCTGCTGTGTGCATAAAGGGGTTTGCGAGAGTTTTTCTTCCCAGTGCTGCAATCATCTTCCTGCTGCCAACAAGCATCTCAGATCCCTGGACGCCCACTCCAAAAGAAGCCTTCCCTTGCTGTTTTTCCTTTGTTTTCTTGTTCATTTGTGAGTTTTCTAACCCCTAACAGGTCATTTATAGGTCCCCGAGTTCCTACGAATCCAACGACTCCAGCCAAGCCTCAATCGGATCATCGAGCAGAAAGCCGGGTATCCGCGGGTCTTTGGCTCGGTTTTCCAGGCTGCATCCATCGAGGAACGAGAGACCCTTTGCTGTGATCTTCATAGACATTGTCAGGTACATACCCTTTAGCTCCAGTAGTTTTATTGTAGGAGAACTTGCCCTAACCGAGGCTTCTCAGCCCCGGCGATTCTTCTTTTCTACTTTTCTAGGTCCTAATCTACATGCTGATCTTATAAAATTCATATAAAATTCCCTACAACATATTTTAATCTGAAATTTGGGAATTAATTACTCAACCCCACATATAAAATATACAAAAAAAATTGCATGCATATTAGTCCCCCATCATTTGGTATCAGAGCTTAGATTAGGGCTTATTTTCTGTAATTTTTTTATCCGTATATACTCTATTAGTTTAATTATTTCTCCCTAATAAAAACTCAAAAAATTATGAAATTTATTTTTCTGGATTCACCATAATTAAAAGTAATTTTAATAATTTTTGTAGATCTTATTATGGCCTGTGAATTTTCTGCAAGCCGAAATACAGCATGCAAATTTTTGGCTCTATTTTTTTTCAGCAAGACAAGTTTGGAAGTTTTAGGGTTTTGTTTAGCTTCTTTTGCATATCTTTTAATTTTAGTATATTTCTTGCATATTAGGCCATGATTTTCAAGTTTTCTTCTATTTAAAAAAATACCAAAAAAAATACATATTCTTCAAAAATACCAAAAAACATCTAAACCCTAATTTGCATCCTCATCTGCCTGCATAATTTACTTTTAAGGGCACTCTTGCTATATCAGATGGGGGGAGGATTTGATCACCTCTCCTTAGCCCAAAACCACATCCCTTGCATTCGGTCCCAAGCCTTAACCTAAAATTAATTAGACTTAATTTGCCCTAGTGGGCTAGGGACACTAACTGGTCGGGTCCGGGCTAGTGTCAGATCATTGTGTCAAGCTAACCTATGTGTGCCTTGTGCTCAGTGTCTAGAACGGTGGTTTAGGGATTCAATCCCGATGGGCTTGTGAGCTGGTCCGCCTACCTGGCCAATCTCTGATTGGTGTCTAGGATTGGCAATCAGGGACCTAACACTCCCCTTACACCTGCCTGGCTGAGTACAGGGTTACTATAGGCTAGTTTACCACCCTGATTGAGCATTTAGTTTGGACTCTAGGTCTAGCCAGCTATAGTAGGTCTGATCGAGTCTTGCATGAGCACTAGATCAGGAGTTTCATATCACCCACCTCCTTCACAAATGTCTGAACCCATGGAAAATTTACAAGCCCAAATAAAAGCCCTAGCTGATCAAATGGCCCAGATGGCACCCAGTTAACTCAGTCTCGTATTCAAACCAATGATAGAATTGTCCATCTTGCCGATAGGTTTGGCCAGTTAGAAGGCCATGTAGGGACCATAGAAAGAACCCATGGGTCATAGTCTGATCCAGATCCTGAGTCCCCTCATCCTGACCCATACTACAATCCTCAACCTAGGAGGACCCCAAACCCTGATCCATACCGAGAGGTTGAACCTAGGAGAGCCCCTCAGCCTGACCCATACAATAATACTGAACCTAGAAGAACCCCTTACCATGACCCTTATTATGATACTGAACCTAGAAGAACCCCTTACCATGACCCTTATTATGATACTGAACCCAGGAAAACCCAATACTCTGACCCATATAGGGAGTCCAATCCTAGGAGAACCCAATACTCTGACCCATATAGGGAGTCCAATCCTAGGAGAACCCAATACTCTGACCCATATATAGAGTCCAATCCTAGGAGAACCCAATACTCTGACCCATATAGAGAGCCCAACCTTAGGAGAACCCAATATTCTGACCCATATAGGGAGTCCAACCCTAGGAGAACCCAATATCCTGACCCATATAGGGAGCCCAACCTTAGGAGGACCCCATACCATGATCCATCCTTAGAACCTGACCATAGAGCTGACCCAAAATCCCATGACCCCAGATCTTATAATCCCATGACCCATAGATATGCACCCTTGTCCTATGAGTCCAGAGAACCCATAACCCCTAAGTATCAATCTAGTACTAGTCAGGTTTCCCTTAGTCAACTTGAACCCCATAGGATTAGCACCCCTAAATATGAGCCCAGTAGTGAGCCACTATCCCTTAGGCAACCTGAACCTACTAGGATTAGTGTCCATAATCAGAAACCAGGACCTAGCCAATTTTCCCCTAGCCGACCTTCTCCAACCATTCCTGAGATTGACAAGGCTTACATTAACGCGGAAGTGTATGAAGCTGATGCAAACTTAGTGGATGAGTATGAGGGAGAAGAGGAGACACCTTTAGATGACCTAGAATTAGCTGACCCAATAGATACCCAGGTAGAAGCCAACCTAGAGGTTGTTGACCTTGACCACTTCCAACCTAAAGCTATAGTGGAAGAACAAATAGAGGAAGAGAACCTAGGTACTGCTGTTGGAGCCTTACCTGAGGAAACCATAGAGGAGAGCCAAATTATAGAGTCTAGTCCTAAAATACAAGAACCTGAAGAATTTATTAAGGACTTGATCTCTTTGAATCAGTACCCTCAAGATGAGCCTCCTCCTATAGTTCCCATTAAGGACCTCTTCCCTGAGATTAGTAACCCATCCTTCCATTATGCAAACCCCATAGCTATACCGCAACCTCGTAAGGTTAGCCTCATTAGTCTAGGATTAGTCCCTGACATGCCCTCTTATTTCGAACTTTATCCAACTAACTTTGAACCTTTTTTCCTATCCTACCAAACTAATTCTGAACCCACTTCTTATTTTCTGCCCTTTCCTAACACCTCCAGCATTTCTAGGATTATTAGATTGCATTTAACTGAGATTAGCATACTGCATGCATTCATCACACATGTTAGGTTTGCTTCTTACTTCTGGCATACTCTTTGGAATTTGCTAGGAGTTCACTGTAAATTTTCATGTGCATGTCAAGCTAGGATCAAACCTAGAGAACCTATAATCTATTTGGTTTAGATCCAAAGAGTTCAATAAAATTTTCTTCGATAGGAATGCATAGTCGAGTCTTTAGGTGTCAATATGAGTCCTTTGCATCATCTTGTTAGGAGTCTGCATGTGCCCAGCATGTTCACCATTTGCACTAATTTTGAAACAACTGGCTAATTTCTGAAGATGGATTAAAGAATTTGATGTAGTGGATTCTATCTTGGTTAGGCTTAGGCCTAAAAGAAGCTTCATGCTCGCAGAGCCGGACCTTTTAAAGTGATAGAGAAGGTTGGATCAAATGCCTAGGTGTTAGAATTGCCTTCGGATTTGGGTATTAGTTCTACCTTCAATATTACAGACCTGGTTGAGTATAGGGAACTGGCAGCGATACCTAGTGAGGCCTTTGGACCTATTCCTTTTCATTATGTGTGACCCTAACCTAGAGTGTCCACAAACAAATTTGGCCTGAGAGAGGAGAATGGATAGAGCGTATCTTGGATGATCAAGCCATCACGACCCAGGGTCATGACTATCAACGCTTCCTGGTCCGATGGCAAGGCCGGCCAGAGTCGGACGATTCATGGATTTCTCGAGAGGACTTGCAACGCCTTAAACCAGACCTTCTCGAGAGATATGTGAGCCAGTCTGACCTTCACTCAACAGGGTCAAGTTCCTCCCACCCCGGGAGAATTGGTGGGGACACCTGAGGCACCAGAATAAGACAGAGGCTTTTCAACCCTCTGTAAATTGATCAATAATTTATGAGTCCATCTGTAATAAGGGCTTAGATCATCTGAGTCTATTTTAGTTGTTATTTGAGTTTTTTGAGTTGTTATTTCAGTTCTGTACTAGTCAGCTCATGTTGAGCTAGTTCAGTCCAATGCTGGTCAGCTCATGTTGAGCTAATTTTATTTTTTTTGAGTCCTATCTAAGCATACTGAAGACTCAAGACCACATCATACAAGTAAAGACCAAGTCCAACCAGATTGAAGACATGGAAGTTTCGCCCAAGTCCAACCCAGCTTGAAGATTTGAAGACCCCAGGAAGAAAATCAGAAACCCTGATTCCTTGCAGATGCCCTCCAGATGCCCAGATTTCCTTTCAGATGCCAAGATATATTCATAGACCAAGGCATCCATGATTTTAGAGATCCATTTGCATCCTAGCCCAAAGAAATCAAGCCCAGGCGCCAAGCCCAAGCCCCTAAGAAGCAAGATACCAGGGAATATTCCTGCTACCTGGCTACCAGGCCACCCCAACTTCCAGAGGCCCAAACCCATGCACCCGGGCCCCTTTGGGCCAGCCCCTTACTACTCTTAGAAGCCCAACACGCCCCCCTAGGTGTCCTTGGAGTGTTGGCCAAGTTAAGAGAAATTTTAGGGATTTTTTCTACCTAATGTTTCCTTATTTTCTAGCTAGGGTTTGAGAGGGAAAAGGATTCTCATGTAAAGACTAATGTGCCCTTACTTGGAGCCCAAGGTTAAGGGTCTATTTAAGGGACCCTAGCCTCTTGTATGAAGGGAGAATTTTGATGAATGAAAACCTTGAGTTCTTCTATTGAGTTGTGTGATACCCTGCTATGTGCATAAAGGGGTTTGCGAGAGTTTTTCTTCTCAGTGCTGCAATCATCTTCCTGCTGCCAACAAGCATCTCAGATCCCTGGATGCCCACTCCAAAAGAAGCCTTCCCTTGCTATTTTTTCTTTGTTTTCTTGTTCCTTTGTGAGTTTTCTAATCCATGACAGGTCGTTTACAGGTCCCCGAGTTCCTACGAATCCAACGACTCCAGCCAAGCCTCAATCGGATCACCGAGTAGAAAGCCTGGTATCCGCGGGTCTTTGGCTCGGTTTTCCAGGCCGCATCCATCGAGGAACGAGAGACCCTTTACTGCAATCTTCACAGACGTTGTCAGGTACGCACCCTCTACCTCCAGTAGTTTTATTGTAGGAGAACTTGCCCTAACCGAGGCTTCTCAGCCCCGGCGATCCTTCTTTTCTACTTTTCTAGGTCCTAATCTGCATGCTGATCTTCTAAAATTCATATAAAATTCCCTACAACTTATTTTAATCTGAAATTCGAGAATTAATCACTCAACCCCACATATAAAATATACAAAAAAAATTGCATGCATATTAGTCCCCCATCAAGAAGCCTTGGTTAGGACTAGCTCTTCTGCAATACTGCTACCAGAGAAGTCTAGGGGTGTACCTAGCAGAGATTTGAAGTTCAATCCATGAAGAGTTCACTCTACGCTCTCAGATGCAGCCTGAAAAACAAAGCTATCGACCCTGCAAATTCGTGGCTTCCAATCTGGTGGCCCAAAAGCTTGTTGATTAGAATCCTAGATTTATGAAAACTGAGGGACCTGCAAATCCCCTAACAAGGATTAGAAAAAAATAAGAAAAAGTAGGCTAGATGGATAAAAGAAGAAGGGGAAGAGGTTTGAGGAAGGTGGCCAAGTGATGAAGAAGGTCGGTGGCTTGGAGGCAGGGTGCAAGGATCACACAGAAACCCTGAGAGATCATACAGATACCCTTAATCACACAAAAATTTATACAGAATTCATACAGAAAGTTGAGAAGAACTCAAAAAGTTTTTCATATTCAATAACATCAAATATACATGAGACGGGAGGCCATTATATAGGCATACAAGCTTGGGCTCCAGTAAGGGTATACATGTAAAATCCTAAGTATCCTTTTCCTACTCAAATACATGGAAGATCTCCTCTCCCAAATAGGCTCTCAATTCCTCTCCTAACTAGGATTATACCTTCTCTTTGACTTTGTCTCTCCCTCTCTTTGACTTGGTCCAATGGGTGGTAATTCTAAGGGTGGCCGACCAAGGAAGGTGACCATAAGGGTAGGGCACAATATCTAAGAAGGCTTTGAGCTTTGGATGGCCCACTTCAGTACTATGCTGGTTCTAGGATTTCTCCTGGGCTCCATCTTTTTAGCAGGTTGATGATGTGAAGATCTTCAAGGTCCTTCTCATACAATCCAAGGTGGCACATCCAAATATGATGGGACCCCTTGAAGTTGGCAAGTTATCATTCGGGTTGGGGTCCATCAATGTCTTGAATCATCTCTTGTTGGACTGGACTCAATATAAAACTTACAAGACTCATAGGGCTCAAAATTGGCTCAATATGAGCTGACTGAACTTACAGGACTCCAAATGATAAATGTCTCAACTGAATTTGACTTGATTTATCCAAAACCCTAATGGTATGGATAACTCTAAATACAGGACTCAAATATAGAAAGCCTAAAACATGACTCAAGGGCCAAAATACAGGACTCAAGTATAACAAGGCTTGAAAAAAAAAACTCAAGACCTGTTGCCCAAAAATGGAGCCCAAGAGGGGGGGGGGGGGGGTGAATTGGGTCTTTTAAAATTTAAAGCAGTAATGTGAAGGTCTAGTGGTGTTTGTGAGTAATAAATTCAATGCACTAGATTGAATATAGTGGAAAGCAGTAAGTGAATTGCAATAAACAAAGAGCAAGAAAGAGATAAGGCAATCATACATAAACACAAAGTTTATAGTGGTTCGGTGCAAACCTAGCACCTACATCCACTACCCAAGCCACCCTTGGGAATTCCACTATAATCCAATCGAGATTACAGCCGACTTGTTTTTCAAAAGGCTCACAAGTCAAAACCTATGTTGGTTTTATCACCTAGGCTCACCAACAAACCTTTACACTTGTTTTATCTTCGGGCTCACAAGTTAAGCCTAGTTGGTTTTGTCCCTTTGGCTTACCAACAAACCACAACAACCTTCTTTCAAGACACCCTTGAAAGCAAGGTCAAATCACAAGATAAAATCAGATATACAATTTCAAAATAAGACAAACTCTCTTCAAGAGTAGAATAGAAGCTTTGAAGTTCAAGTTGATGCTTTGTCTTATCTCCTCCTTGGGATATCCTTCAAACTCTTATTTTGGAATGATGTAAGGATGGGCTTGTAAGCTTTTTTAGGGAATCAAACTTTAAATGGCTCTTGAAGTAAAGTTCTTAAGAGAATCTTGACTTTTTGGCTTTCAATGGACTTCAATACACTTCCATTCCTTTAGAATGAGGTTGGTGAAGGTTAAATACAACTAAAAACTTTCAAAAAATGGTTTGTGACCATTGGATCCTCGAATCTAGCCATTGGGAGCTTGAATAGTGATTTCTATAAGTCAGAAAAATAGATCCGTTAGGGCTGTCAGACTTAAAGTGTCAATACTTGGCTATCAGGTGTCGACACTTGGCTGTCAGGTGTCGACACTTGATTTCTAGGTGTCGACATTTGAACTTTCAAGTATCGACACATGATGCACATGTGTCGACACTTGACACAAAAACCCTTCATTGGCAAAGTTCTATATTTTCAAAAATCTCAGGCCTTGAGTCGACACTTGGAAACCTAAGTGTCGACACTTGAATTGTAGGTGTCGACAATTGAGTTTTGGGTGTCGACACTTGGCATGCCAAGGAGTTTTTTTGCATGCCAAATGCTGAAGTGTCGACACTTGACTTCCCAGGTGTCGACACTTGACTTTGAAAAATTCATAATCAAGTGCAAATTAAGCCAAAAACACAAGCATAAATTTTGAAATTAAAATGGAACATAAACAATCAATAATTGAACATGTAAAAGCCCTTTTTGCATGAAGAGGATGTCCTAACTTGCAAAAAATGCTCCGTGCCACGGTGTGCCATGATACTTAAATTTTTGAAAATTTGAGGTGCTTGCTTCCTGAAAACTCATAACTGAAAGTAAACATTAGTATACAATATGTACTCAATGTTTTGTAATTCATCAAAATTACTAGGAGAGCCAACAAGATCCAAATACATGACTCAAATGGCTAACACAGCTAAATTATTGGTTTTAAAGATAAAATTTGAATCATGGCTAAGGGACTCAAAACTCAGGGATCCATAGTGAAGTAGGGTTGACCTGATATCCCCATCAATTCTCCCGGGGTGGGAGGAACTCGACTTCATCGAGTAAGGGTCGCTCTAGCTTTGGTATCACTCAAGGAGGTCTAGGTCAAGATGCTACAAGTCCTCTCGAGTAATCCATGAATTATTGGATTCTGGTCGACCTTGCCAACGGACAAGGTAGCATTGATAGCCGCAGCCCTGGGTCATGACAGCTTGATCATTCAGGATATGCTCAATCTGTTTTCCTATCTCAGGCAAATTTAGTGGACACTCAAGTAAGGTTTCTATCTTAAAGGATTGGTGAGGTTGAAAAGTCTCACTAGGAATCACTATCGGTTCCTTATACTCAACTAAGTCCGTGATATTGAAGGTAGAGCTAATGCCAAAATCCAAGGGCAGATCTAGCACATAGGCATTAGGTTCTACTTTTTTTATCACTTTAAAGGGTCCAGCTCTGCGAGCATAAAGCTTCTTAACCATAACATAATCTCCTACATTAAATTCCTCTGCTTTCTTTCAGGAATTAGCTAGTTTGTTTCAAAATTAATGCTTAATGCGAAAGATGCACCTGACTTGTACTGACACCTAACAAAAATGCATACTCAACTATGCATTCCTATTGAGAGAAACTTTATTGGGCTCTTCTAGGCCTAAACCTAATAGACTTTAGGTTTTCTAGGTTTGATCCTGGTTTGACATGCACATGAAAATTTATAATGAACTTCTAGTAAATGCCATAGAGTATGCCAGAAGTAAGATGCAAACCTAACATACGCAATGAATGTATGTAGTATGCTAATCTCAATAAAATACAATCTAATGATCCTAGAAATGATGGAGGTTTTTGAAAAGGATAGAAAATAAGAGGTGGTTTCAGGATTAGTCTGGTAGGGTAGGGAAAAAGGTTCAGGGTTAGTTGGATAAAGTAGGATATAACAAAGGGTGTCAGGGACTAATCCTAGACTAATGAGGTTGACCTTATGGGGTTGATGTCTATCTACAGAGTCTATCTTATGGAAGAATGGGCCACTAATCTCAGGGAAGAGATCAATTGGAGTCAAAGGAGTGACTTCATCCTGAGGGTATTGATTTAAAGAGATCAGGTCCTTAATAAATTCTTCTGGTTCTTGGATCTCAAGACTGGGCTCTATAATTGGGCTTTCTTCTAGTAGCTCCTCAGGTAAGAGTCTAATAGTAGGGTTGGGTTCCTCATCCTCTAACTGCTCTTCTGCTACAGGTTTAGTTTGGGTATGGTTAGGGTCAACTAACTTTGGGTTGGCTTCTATATAGGTATCTACCTGGTTAACTAATTCTGGGTTGGTTTCTACTTGGGGATTTTTAGGGTCAACTAATTCTAGGTTATCTATAGGTATCTCTTCTTCTTCTTTCTCATACTCATCCACTAAGCTCACATCAACTTCATATATCTTCTCTTCTAGGTCATCCTAGTGAACCAATGGGGTGGTAAGAGGGGGTTGACTAAGAAAAAATTGACTAGTGTCTGAGATAGTAAGGGTGGGTCGACTAAGGGGTAGTGGACTAATACTAGGCTCATATCTAGGGGTTATGGGTTCCTTAGGCTCATAGGATAAGGGTTCAGTTCTATGGGTCATGTGTGATACGGGACAAAAGGGGGGGGCTAGGAGGATCGTTGGAGAGCTAAGAAGTCTCCTGTGATTAGGGTCAAAAAGGTGGAAAAAAAAATATGGGGACAAGAAAGATGGATACCCTATAGACTTGGGACTTACCTTCACAGAGAGACGTCACACCTCTAGGGCATCCCACCCACCCACTACATGTAGTCTAGGGTGTCCCATCCATCTCACTAGATGTGGAGCCTAGGGCATCCCACCCAAATTGCTACCTGGGGTTGTGAAGGAGAAGCTCCAAGATCATAGAGGGGACTCAGCTAGAAAGAAGATAACTGGGGCCTCACACCCCTCGATACCCGCAGGTGAAGGAAAAATGGACCTCATGCCCAGGCAGAACCAAGAACACTCTTTTCAAAAATTCATATTCACCATCATATATTATTCAAGAGAGGAGGTGCCTTTATATAGGCTTACAAAACTTGGGGTCTAGTAAAGAATACAAGGCATGCAGCCCAAAAAAAGGTGACATCCCAAACCTGCTTTGTTTGCAGCCTGAAAATATGGTAGAAATCTAAACACAATCCTCCCTATATGGTGGAAATAAAATTAATCCTAATCTAAAACTAATTTAAAAAAAAACTTTCCAACTGGTTCATACATCCAAATTTAAAATAAATAAATTAAGCATAATCTAGATTTATTAAAATTAGAGCCTGCCCTGAAATCTATGTGACTTGATAACTGTGCAGAAAATTTTACTTTGAGAAGCATGCTGCTCTAAGATATGTGCAAAGCTATTTTATGCTGCTCTAAGATCCATGTAGAAAACAAATCCTCTTTGTGACCGTGGAACAGGGGTGGCGAACAGAGAAGAGGGTCTTCGGGAGACTTCACCGGCACCAGTGCTGGGGAAGGAGGCGGCATGGTCGGTGGCTAGGGAAGGCGACGGCATGGTGGCGGCACATGACAGCAAGAGGGAGGAGCTCTGTGGGCCAGTTGAGGATGACTCCAAGCTGAGGGCGGGGCTGAGGAGATGGCATGGATGGGGATAGAGCGGGAGAGTGGGGCAGCAAAGAGGAGCATGGCATGGGCGGACGGCCATGGGAGGAGCCGCATGGGGGGGGGGGAACGGCTGTGGGCAATTCATGGGATTCGTCGGCGTTCCCATAAGGAGATCGTCACCGGGGAAAGGTGGATGGCCATCAGGGGTGGCGCCGGAGGTCAGGCGTGGCGGATCCAAGACAAACGGGAAGGAAAAAAAATGGAGGTTCTGTGAATTTCTAGGAGGAAGAAGATGATTGGAATAGCAAATGGATAAAATGGGGATAAGTCTAGAAAAATCTAGAATAACAGGAATAGAGAGAATAGCTAGAATAAAAAAATATGAAATAAAATATAAAAATCTAGAAAAGAAAAAAGAAAACCCAGATGGGTTTTGATGTCCCCATCATTCCCTCCGCCGAGTCAGGCTCGACGCAATTTTTTTTTTCCTATTCTTTTTCTTTTCTCTCTTTTTTTTTTTTCAACCCTAATCCTCTCCTGCTCTGATACCAAAATTGTTGTGAGACAAAGGGGGGGCTAGGAGGATCATTGGAGAGCTGAGAAGTCTCCTGTGATTAGGGTCAAAAAGGCAAAAAAAAAATATGGGGACAAGAAAGATGGATACTTTATGGACTTGGGACTTACCTTCACGAAGAGACGTCATACCTCTAGGGCATCCCACCCACCCCACTACATGTAGTCTAGGGCGTGCCACCCATCTCACTACATGCGGAGCCTAGGGCATCCCACCCAAATCGCTACCTGGGGCCGTGAAGGAGAAGCTCAAAGATCATAGTTGGGACTCACTAGGGAGAAGATAACTAGGGCCTCACTGGTGTGGGCACCAGGATCTGACAGAGGCTCCTCAACCCTCTGTGGATCTCAGATTAGGGTTCCACTTCTTTGTGTCTTGTAATAAGGCTTCAAGCCTCAAATTTGTAATTGTCTTTTGCTTTGAATTGAGTATGTACCTTGACCAATTAGATCAAATTGAGTCTTGTACTGAGTCGAGTCACAAATCGAGTCCAGTCTGAGTCTATTAGAAGTATGGGTCCATTGCAAGAGTGGGTCTTAAAATTAAGTCTCCTTGGAAGCAAGTCGGGAATGAATCCAAGTCAACTCAGGGCCCACCTATGCATCCTACATGGCGCCATGACATCTTGTCACGTGGGCAGCACACTTGGCATGCAAGGACACCCAATGGGGAGGACCACTTCACTTGGCTCTAGCCTTTTCCCCCTCCCCCTATCAAGCTCATTGCCATGCAAGGGTGGTCGGCCAATGTAGAAGTCAATGGAAGTTGATGTAGGGAATTCAAATCCCTTACTTCAAGTTCTCCAATCAAGCCTTCTTCCCAATTTGGTTCAAGCTCTTTGGAAGGGAGAGACAAGAGCCTTGGGTGCCTCCACCTAACACTCCCCATGTCAAGTCTTATACCAAAGAAAGGGTGTGCAACAAAGGAAGGAAGAAGAACGTAAGCCATGCTACAAGCCCCTCTTTATGTCTTTTTCCAAAACAATGAAGATTCTTTCTAACTTCAAGGCGCCATGATCCCTCCTCCTAGCCTTGCTTCATGCCATGCCCATTCAAGGCTAGCACTTGGTCGGCCAAAGGGAGAAGAAGGTCAAGGTTTGGGTGCCCATTCAAGAAAAGAAGAAGAAGTTTTGTATTCTTGCATTTGAATTTCAAAATGGGCCTTGGGTGCCTATTTAAAGGACCCAACCCCTCCATTGTAAAGGGTATTGATGATGAAATAAAAAGAGCTTGAGTTTTGTTTCTCCTCCAACCATTGTCTCTTAGACTAGGTTTGAGTGAAGCTTCCTTCGTCCCCAGGGACGTCGGGTGGTGTGATGCCACCTTACCGTCAGCCCAGGGCATTGTAAGTCCTTCGTCCTTCGGGATGTCGAGTGGTGTGAGGCCACATTTCTTCGTCCTTCGGGATGTCGCGGGGTGCGAGGCCCCAAGTTATCCCCTTCTTCGACTTCGGGATCCAGCCGGACACCGGGCTCAAAGACCCTTCTCAACCCTCCCTTAGTTCCATTCCGATACTTCCCTTCATTTCACTAATCCCTCCTTTGCTTGCCTACAGGTCCCCCTTGATATCACGGGTAGCAGAGACAGTCTACTTTGCCATTGTGACCACCTGACCGAAAGACGGCGCATCTGTGGGTTTGACTGCTCGGGCATCCAGGCTGCATCCACCGAGTCGAGCGATCTCTACATCGGGCGCTTCAGACATGTGAGTTTGCCCCTATCTCCTAAGTAGGTATTGCATATCGAGCTTAGTCCTACCGAGGTTTCTTAATCCCAGGATCCTGTTCTCTTATTTCACTATTTAGGGACTTGATTTGCTAGTGTAGGCTTCTTTTATTCAGTTTCTCCTATTTCTAGTCTTTGTTTGTGATCGAGAATCAAAAGCATATAAAAACATTTAAAACTCATCAACTTTATAAAAACCTTTGCATCATAAGCATCCATACTAGCATCTCTAGCCCTACACCCCTGCATCACTCACACCCCTCGACACCCGCAAGTGAAGGAAAAATGGGCCTCATGCTCAGGTAGAACCAAGAACACTCTTTTCAAAAATTCATATTCATCATCATATATTATTCAAGAGAGGAGATGCCTTTATACAGATTTACAAACCTTGGGATCCAAGTAAAGAATACAAGGCATGCAGCCCAAAAAATGGTGACATCCCAAACCTGCTTTGTTTATAGCCTGAAAACATGGTAGAAATCTAAACACAATCCTTCCTATATGGTGGAAAATAAAACTAATCCTAATCTAAAACTAATTTTTAAAAAAACTTCCTAACTGGTTCATACATCCAAATTTAAAATATATAAATTAGGCATAATCTGGATTCACCAAAATCAGTGCCTGCCCTGAAATCTATGTGATGCGGGACGGGATGGTGACGAGTGATGTGCCATGCTTATCTTGATTATATATATATATATTGTATTTTGAGAGCAATAACTGATATTCTAACAGCAAAAACAAACAGGAAGAGCTAAAAAAAATAAAGTAACATCTAGTTATCGAAATTACCTACCCGCATGCGGATCTTGTCAAATAACTGTAACGAAGGATCGCGGTGATTGAGAAACCATCCTAGACTAGGTTACCTACTTTCAAGTTTTAGATCTAGAGGAAGGGAAGGGGTTTAGATTTACCAATATGCTTTGAAATTCTCTCGATTGAAGATCTAGATCACAACACTCTAGAGTTAGTGAACCCGACTTCAAAACCAACCGATCCGGCATCTGGACTCCAGGCACACCGGTTCCAAAGCAAGGACTCCGATCTTCAGAGTTGGATCTCGAAATGGTGGTTGATTATACTTTCGGGATTTTCTTCTTCAACTTGCTTCAGGAATCTCTTCAAAGGATTAGATGTAGACCTTAAGGAACCTTCAAATGGCAAACTTGGTAAAAGAACCGGAACTGATAACTGTAGAGCGTCGCACCCTACGAAACTTGGACGTCGCACCCAAGTTGTTCTAGGCGTCTCAGCTAGCACCTTCAAGCAAGCTAGCTAAGGAGGAATTGGAAACTTGGACATCGCACCCAAGTTGTTCTAGGTATCTCACCTAGCACCTTCAAGCAAACTAGCTATGGAGGAATTGGAGAAAATGCAACAGCACTTTTTTCATTACTTAAAATATCATTGCTTACAAAGAAGGGTTTTAGGCTCTATTTATAACCTCATTACAAGTAGAAAGATGGGTTCAAATTCAAAATAAAAGAAGAGGGAATTATAATTAAGGTTTTGGAATCGGTGCCAATGCTTCATAAAGATAGTTATCTTGACTTGATCTTCCACCCTTTGATCTTCTCCCTTTTCTTTCCTTAGCCGATTGAAGTGGAATTTACTGTATTTAAATGGGAGTGGAGCCCACCTAAAACACTTCCAAGAGAGAATTCATAGGGAAGGGAAAAGAATTTGTGAAATGTAGAAAAGCTTTAACCAACTCTCTTAAATACCTTCAAAGATTGTGCCATTTAACTCTCTTAAATACCTTCAAAGCTTGTGCCATTTAATTCTTCATTTAAGACTCATTGATTGCTGCCTTCAAAAACTTTCTTCAAGAAACTCCCTCCACCTTTAAAGCTCTTTAATTGCTTCCTTCATAAAGCTCCTTCATCGATTTTAAACTCTTTGTTTGGTAAGAGAATACGTGAAAGGTTTTTGTAGAGCTTCCAACCAAATAAATGTAGATGTGGTCCCCTCTTTGCTTTCTTCATGTGATGTAGACTTGGTCAACTCCATACAAATATAACTTAGGTCCCATTAAAACCCAAAATGGACCCAAAGACTAATTATTAGACCCAAAACAATAATTTAGATCCAATTGAGACCCAATTGGACCAATTACAACTTAATGAAAAACTCCCTCATAACCCCAAATACAATAGACTCAAATTAAAATTCAAACAGACTAAAATCAAGTCCTAACTGAACTTAATGACTCATTAAACTAGATTGAGTCAACTAATAATGATCTAAATAGAGATAAAGGTGGCATTGATGCTTCTTTCTAGCTCTGGTGTCCCCACGAATTCTTCCCAGGTGGGAGGAACTCGACCCTGTCGAGTAAGGGTCAGCTCTGCACAGGTACCTTTCGAGCAAATCTAGATCAATCTTTTGTAGATCCTCCCGAGTTATCCAAGAATCATTGGAATCGGGATGTCCTTGCCAATAAACCAAGTATCGCTGGTAGTCCTTGTTCCGAGTAACAATCATTTTGTCATCTAGAATTCATTCAACCCTATCTCTACGATTTGAGGTTTTGGCCAGTGGACAGTCCGGGATCAGCTCACTCTCAAAAATGGGGTCAGGCCCAAATGGCTCACTAGGTAGCAGTATCGGCTCCCTATACTCTGCAAGATCTGATACGTTGAAAGTTGGACTTATGCCTAAATCTGGTGGTAACTCAATCTCATAAGCATTAGATCCAAACTTACGAATTATTTTGAAAGGTCCTGCACTTCGGGCATGTAATTTCTTGATCTTTGCAGAAGGAAATCGCTCAGGTCTGAGCCTGATCATAACTTGGTCCCCTACTTTAAATTCTTTAAACCTTTTGTTTGAATCTACCGTTTGTTTATATGAGTCATTACTTTCTTTAATTTTTTTAATGATTTCATGATGCAAGTTCTTTATGTGTTATGCAAATGACTCAGCAGACTCAGATATGCATGCATTAATAGGTAAAGGAACCAAATCTAATGGCTTCCTAGGTTTGTATCCATGAACAATTTCGAACAGACTTTTTCCAATAGATCTATTGACTGAATTATTATAGGCAAACTCCGCTCTAGGCAATAATAGATCCCAATTAGCAGTACTCCCTCCCACTAGACTCCTCAATAAGTTCCCTAGACTTTGATTTACTACCTCAGTTTGACCATCAGTCTGGGGGTGGTAGGCAGTAGAATATATCAATTTGGTTCCTAGCATATGCCATAAGGTTTTCCAAAAGTAGCTAGCAAACTTAACTCCTGGTACTAAATCAATTACATGCTTAATGGAGGTAACTGATCTGGTAAATCTTCAGGGAAAACATTCTTAAATTCTTCTAATAAGTCTAGGACCTCCTTAGGATGTTCTAATTTGGGTTGATCCTAAGCTTCCTTGGTAACTAGAACCAAAACTGGTGACCCTCCAACTATTTCTCGTTTTAGCTCCTTTGTAAAAATCAGGTTTAGTTCAGACTCTTTTTCTTTTAAATGACTTGACCCTCTCTTAACATGGTCCTTAGGTGGAACCGCATTAATCACTATCTTTTTTCCTAGATGATGGAAAACACACGAGTTCGATTGTCCAAACAAGGTGGCATCATAATCAAACAACCAAGGTCTACCTAAGATGATACTACTGATTTCCATTGAGAGGACATCGCACCAAACTTTTTCTTGGTAGGATTGTATCTAAATTGTAACCTTACATCGAAACCTGATGGGAATGCTAGTTGCATCAATCCAGGATACCTTATAGGGGTTTGGATGTGAGACAGTTGGTAAGTTTAAGCTTTTAACAACATTAGTAGAAATTGCGTTGACATAACTCCCACTATCAATAATGACTTTACATACCTTATCCCCTATTCTAATGAAGGTCTGTAGGATGTTGGTCCTATGCCAATCTTCATTCTTTTTAGCTTGAGTCAGGATACATCTAACCACTCCTAGTTAATTCGTACCAATGATTTCTTCCTCCTCCACATACTCATCTATTAGTTCAGTTCCAGCCTTATAAACCTCTTCATCACTAGACTCCTTAGTTTTAGGTTCCTCCAATTCAGGTCCCCCTATGTGTAGAGCTCGTGATGGACATTGAGCAGCAAAATGACCAGTCTGATTACACCTAAAGCATAGTGTGGTTTGGTTCCTATCCTTCTGAACCATAGGTACTTTCCCTTTATCATCCTTATGAATAAACTAGGGATTGGGTCTAGATCGATTGACAGGAACTTGATTCTGATTTGGCCTATTTCCAGAAGCACTAAACCTAGTCGAGTCAGGTTGATAGGTAACAAGTCTCCTCTGAAATCTTTTAGAATCTAGAGAAATCTAGTAGGTATGTTCTAAGTCATGTACCTCTCTTAAAAACAATTCCCTACTTATATCATCGTTTAGACCTGCTCTGAACCTAGATAAAGTAACCGATTCAGACTCGGACACACCACACCGCATAGCATATTCATCAAAAAGAGTGATGTATTCAGACACAGTTTGATTTCTTTGGGTCAGCCTCTGCCATTGATCTAATAATCTCTGTTTATAAGACAGGTAGATATTTGTCCCTTAATCTATATTTCATCTCTCGCCACGTATCTATAGGTTGGTTTTCCCTTTGTCACTTAGTCTTTCCACAGTATCCCAATATAGTCGTGCCTGTCAGACTAATCTAAACTTAGCAAATTTGACCTTACGCTCTTCCGACATAGGATACCATTCGAAATATTGATCCATGTCACTTTCCCAATCGGAGCAGATTTTAGGATCTAAGGTGCCGTCAAATGTAGGTGCATCAAATCTAATACTCCTAGGGGCTCGCTCTTCCTGATCATCTATATCATACTGTGGCCTCCTAGGAATAGGAACAGGGGTAACTTCTTTGTGCTGGACTCGATGCCAAGGAATTTGGTCAGGTCTGACCTCTCTATGCTGGGCTCGGTACCTAGGGATTGGGTCAGGAGTCAATTCTGGTTGCTGGGATCCTAGGTCATGCCGAGTGGTAGCTCCAACGGGTGTAGGGTCAAGTTAAGACACATGGGATTCCTCCAACGAACTTATTCTTCCATTCATCTGATCAAACCTCTGATCGACTCTAGTGCTAAGCTGCCTAAGCTGCTCAGTCATAGATCTCATAAGATTTTCAAGGTTTGAATCCATGGATGTACTAGGTTGGTCCTGGGGAACTTGATATGGTGTTCCAGTCCTAGTAGTCATGCAAACAACTCGATGCACTTAAACAAACCTAACCGACTATAGCTAGCTAGACTTAGAGCTCAAACCAAATGTTAGGTCAAAATGATAATCTTGGTTGTAGTAACTTGGCACCTGGCCTGGTAAGTATAAGGTTGGTGGAGATCCCTCTTTGCTTGCATTAGACACCAATTTGAAATTGGCCAAGCGAACCAACCCACCTTCCTTCGAGCTCTTGTCCCTGAACCACTTGCCTAGACACTAGACACACAAGCACACACAAACAAGTTGTCTAAATTGGCTTGACACTTGGATCGACTCGCCCTTGTGGGTGTCCCTAACTCTCTAGAGCAATAGCAATTAAGTTTATAGTCGATTTTAATTCAAAGCTTGGGTTCGAATGCAATGTTGGTTATTTTGGGCTAGGGAAAGGTTATCAGCTCCTCCCCCTATCTGACATGTTCAAATTGCCCTTAAAATCGCTTAATGTATGAGTGCAGCAGACAAACATGCAAACTAATGAAAACCTAAACCATAATAAATCAAAATCATACTTGCTAAAATTTTGATAGAATCTGTTCTTAGACCGAAAACAAAAGAGAAAAAAATTTACAGAACTCAATAAATCATGAAAAAATTCAGTAAAATACTTTCAAATACGATGCATTCAACAGAATAGAAACTAGATGCAATGATGATAACCTAATCTAAGCATGCTCTGATACCAAATTTGATGCAGGACGGGATAGTGATGAGTGGTGTGCCATGCTTATCTTGATTTTTAAATATATATATATATATATATATATATTGTATTTTGAGAGCAATAACTGATATCCTAACAGCAAAAAAAAATAAATAGGAAGACCTAAAGAAAATAAAGTGACAACTAGTTATCGAAATTACCTACCCGCATGCAGATCTTGTCAAATAACTGTAAGAGAGGATCGCGGTGATTGAGAAACAACCCTAGACTAGGTTACCAACTTTCAAGTTTCGGATCTAGAGGAAGGGAAGGGGTTTAGATTTATCAATATGCTTTAAAATTCTCTCGATTGAAGATCTAGATCACAACACTCTAGGGTTGACGAACCCGACTTCAAAACTGACCGATCCGGTGTCTGGACTCCAGTCACATCGGTTCCAAAGCAAGGACTCCGATCTTTAGAGTTGGATCTCGAAAAGGTGGTTGATTATGCTTCTGGGATCTTCTTCTTCAACTTGCTTTAGAAATCTCTTCAAAGGATTAGATGTAGACCTTAAGGAATCTTCAAATGGCAAACTTGGTAAAAGAACCAGAACCGATAACTGTAGAGCATCGCACACTACGAAACTTGGATGTCGCACCCAAGTATTTTAGGCATCTCACCTAGCACCTTAAAGCAAGCTAGCTATGGAGGAATTGGAAACTTGGACGTTACACCCAAGTTGTTCTAGGCATCTTACCTAGCACCTTCAAGCAAACTAGCTATGAAGAAATTGGAGAAAATGCAACAGCACTTTATCTTTTCATTACTCAAAATATCATTGCTTATAAAGAAGGGCTTTGGGCTCTATTTATAGCCTCATTACAAGTAGAAAGATAGGTTCAAATTTAAATTCAAAATAAAAGAAGAGGGAATTACAATTAAGGTTTTGGAATAGGTGCCAATGCTTCATAAATATGCTTATCTTGACTTGATCTTCCACCTTCCAATTTGATCTTCTCCCTTTTTTCTTTCCTTGGTCGATTGAAGTTAAATTGCTGCATTTTAATGAGAGTGGAGCCCACTTAAAACACCTCCAAGAGAAAATTCATGGGGAAGGGAAGAGAATTTGTAAAAAGTAGTAAAGCTTTAATCAACTCTCTTAAATGCCTTCAAAACTTGTACCATTTAATGCTTTCAAAGCTTGTGCCATTTAATGCCTTCAAAGCTTGTGCCATTTAATTCTTCATTTAAGACTCCTTGATTGCTGCCTTCTTTAAGAAACTCCCTCCATATTTAAAGCTCCTTCTATCCATTTTAATTCTTTGTTTGGTGAGAGAATACATGAAAGGCTTTCTTGGAGAAAAGAGTAGGCGTGGAGCTTCCTTTCTTCAAGTATCTAACCCAATAAATGTGGATGTGGTCCCCTCTTTGCTTCCTTCATGTTATATAGACTTGGTTAACTCCATACAAAAATAACTCAGGTCCCATTTGTTAGGGTTTCGGTGACCAGGGTGAAAGCGTGGATTTCAAAAATTTATTATGGAACCACTACCAAACCCTTAACCCAAGACCTCCTTACTAGGAATTAAAACATACAAACATGCATATATAATATAAACTAGAGTTTAGGCACCAACCTGAACCGCTAGTATCCAATCCGATGAAGAAAACCCTGATTCAACTTTCTTCTCCACCAGGTGCCCAAATATTCGCCCTCCAACGGTGATCCACACGAAACTCGGACCAAGGAAGAACTCCTTATTCAAGTTGCTTGGATAAGTGGAACTCTTTCGGCAGCCTTTGGTCTATTGACCACTGTAGGACACCCTGTCCTACTGTAGGGCACTAAAGATACTCTTCTAAACCACTTTTGATTTTAGGACAACCCTTCTCTAGAACCCCTTAGGCTTATGTCCTAAAACAAAGCCTTGTCCTAGTAGAAAAGACCTTGTCTTAAAAAGACAACTCTTGTCTTAAAGAAAGAAGGAGGGAGAGAAAGACACTCAGAATAGTACTTCGATGGAATTCTTATTATCATACTCATTTCACCGCCCCCTATTTATAGATACAAGAGGGGCGTGTGATATTTCCTCCCATCAACTTATCATATATGATTTTTCAAGACCAAAGAGAAGTTATCTGGCTTGAAAAATCACATATAATAAGCCCGTTCATGTACCGAGGGCCTTATTCACATCCCTTCTTTTATCTAGATGAATTATCACTTGCCACATGTCAATTACCGGTCCCTAGAAAACCAAGAGGCACCTCTTCAATCTCTAAACATCAGAGATTATGAAGAGTCCTGATAGCAGAAGGACTCTCCATCAGAACCGTGCGCCATTTGAAGAGTTGCGACTCTTCATGCACCGCGCGCGCCATCATTCTTCCATGCAAATTTCAAAGAATGTTGATCAGTCTAAACATAGGCAATATGGGTATCATTGGAAAGAGCATAAAATTCCCTTTCTGATCATATAAATTATATTCAAATCAGAGATCTATAGCTCATTTTGTACCCTTTTGAAGTTAAGGTATCATTTAGGTACCAAGAGTCCCATGCCATTGGGACTCTTCATGTATGGCACCTAAAATGCCCTTAAATCCAAATTAAAATCAGATTTAGCTCTGATTAGGCTAGCCCCATTTAGGACTCAACCTAATTTAGGTTTTCCATAATTAGGTTAGCCCAATTAGCAAGCAACCGGACCCAATCCAATTGGGTTAGGAATTTGGTTAGCCTACATATGCTGGTATGTAATTCGGCTAACCAATTAGGATCTTATGACCCTAATTAAATCATGAATGACTTCCTTGGCCAAGTATCTATTATGTGTGACCCATTGGATTCCACATCTAGCCAGCAGTACATTTAGGTTTGAGCCGATTCGATCCGATCGAACCCGATTGACCTAAATAGGTCAAATTGGCTCACTTAATTATCCAATTCGAATCACACATCAAATTGACTCATGAAACCAAATTAATTGGTTCATGAAGACCTACAAGACAAGACTGACATCTAGCAACGTGTCATGCCTATCCGGAAGATGAGAAATTTTGGTGGATTTACCAAAAAACCCTTCAATGGTGAGTTACCGAGCAATTCAGTCCTTCGATCTACTTGCACCCTGAATATGACTATGGATATGGATACTTGTCAAATCCAATTTCATATTCATTCCTTGCTCAATCTGATAATGATGATTGGTAGGGACACCGGAGGCACCAGAATAAGACAGAGACTTTTCAATCCTCTATGAATTGATCAATAATTTATGAGTCCATCTGTAATAAGGGCTTAGCCCATCTGAGTCCATTTTAGTTGTTATTTGAGTCTTTTGATTTTCAGTTCTGTACTAATCAGCTAATGTTGAGCTAGTTCAGTCCAGTGTTAGTCAGCTCATGTCGAGCTAATTTTATTTTTTTGAGTCCTATTCAACCATATTGAAGACTCAAGACCACATCATACAAGTGAAGACCAAGTCCAATCAGATTGAAGACATGGAAGTATAGCCCAAGTCCAACCCAGCTTGAAGATTTGAAGACCCTAGGAGGAAAAATTCAGAAAACCCTGATTCCTTGCAGATGCACTCCAGATGCCCAGATTCCCTTCCCGATGCTAAAATATATTCATATACCAAGGCATCCATTATTTTAGAGGTCCATCTGCATCCTAGCCCAAAGAAATCAAGCCTAGGCGCCAAGCCCAAGCCCCTAAGAAGCAAGATACCAGGGAATATTCCTGCAACCTGGCTACCAGGCCACCCCAGCTTCCAGAGGCCCAAACCCATGCGCCCGAGCCCCTTTGGGCCGGCCCCTTGCTGCTTTTAGAAGCCCAACACGCCCCCCTAGGCATCCTTGGAGTGTTGGCCAAGTCAAGAGAACTTTTAGGGATTTTTCTACCTAATGTTTCCTTATTTTCTAGCTAGGGTTTGAGAGGGAAAAGGATCCTTATGTAAAAACTTATGTGCCCTTACTTGGAGCCCAAGGTTAAGGGTCTATTTAAAGGACCCTAGCCTCTTATATGAAGGGAGATTTTGATATGAAATAAACCTTGAGTTCTTCAATTGCTTTGTGTGATTACCCTGCTGTGTGCATAAAGGGGTTTGAGAGTTCTTCTTCCTGGTGTTTGCAAACATCTTCCTGCCACCAACCATCCTTCCAGCCCCCTCCAAAACTTGCTTCCCTTTGCTATTTTTCTTTGTTTTCTTGATTTTCTCTGAGTTTTCTAACCCTTGATAGATCGTTTGCAGGTCCCCGAGTTTCTATGAATCCAACGACTCCAACCAAGCCTCAATCGGACCACCGAGCAGAAAGCCGGGTATCCGCGGGTCATTGGCTCGGTTTTCCAGGCCGCGTCCATCGAGGAACGAGAGATCCCTTCACTGTGATCTTCACCGGGTGCTTCAGACATTGTCAGGTACACCCCCTCAACCTCCAGTAATTATATTGTAGGAGAACTTGCCCTAACCGAGGCTTCTCAACCCCGGCGATCCTTCTTTAGTACTTTTCTAGGTCCTAATCTGCATGCGTGGCTCCAAAAATTCATACAAAATTCCCTACAACTAATTTTGATCTAAAAATCAGGAATTAATCACCTAACTGCACATATAAAATATACAAAAAGAATTTCATGCATATTAGTCCCGCATCATTTGGTATCAGAGCTTAGATTAGGGCTTGTTTTCTGCAATTTTCTTGTCCATATATGCTCTATTTTTTTAATTATTTCTCCCTGATAAAAACTCTAAAAACTCTAAAATTTATTTTTATAAATTCATAATAATTCACAGTAATTTTAAGAATTTTCTCAAATTTTATTATGGCCTGTGAATGTTCTACAAGCCGAAATACAGCCTATAAATTTTTGGCTCTGTTTTTTCAGCAAGACAAGTTTGGAAGTTTTAGGATTTTGTTTAGCATCTTTTGCATATCTTTTAATTTTAGTATATTTCCAGCATATTAGGCCATGGTTAGCAAGTTTTCTTCTATTTAAAAAAAATACCAAAAAAAAAAATTACATTTTCTCCAAAAATACCAAAAACATCTAAACCCTAATTTGCATCCTCATCTGCCTGCCATCATTGCATAATTTACTTTTAAGGGCACTCTTGCTATATCAGATGGGGGGAGGATTTGATCACCTCTCCTTAGCTCAAAACCACATCCTTTGCATTCGGTCCCAAGCTTTAACCTAAAATTAACTAGACTTAATTTGCCCTAGTGGGCTAGGGACACCAACTGGTCGGGTCCGGGCTACGTGTCAGATCATTGTGTCAAGAGAACCTGTGTGTGCCTTGTGCTCAGTGTCTAGAATGGTGGTTTAGGGATTCAATCCCGAAGGGCTTGTGTGCTAATTCGCCTACCTGGCCAATCTCTGATTGGTGTCTAGGATTGGCAATCAGGGACCTAACACTCCCCTTACACCTGCCTGGCTGAGTACAGGGTTACTATAGGCTAGTTTGCCACCCTGATTGAGCATCTAGTTTGGACTCTAGGTCTGGTCAGCTATAGTCGGTCTAATCGAGTCTTGCATGAGCACTAGATTAGGGGTTTAATATCACCCACCTCCTTCACAAATGTCTGAACCCATGAAAAATTTGCAAGCCCAAATAAAAGCACTCACTGAGCAACTAACCCAATCCATGGCCCAGTTAACTCAGTCTAATACCCAAACCAATAATAGAATTGACCATCTTGCCAATAGGTTTGACCAGTTAGAAGGCCATGTAGGGACCGTACAAAGAACCCATGGGTCACAGTCTGAGCCAGATCCCGAGTCCCCTCAACCTAGGAGGACCCCAAACCCTGATCTATACCATGAGGTCGAACCTAGGAGAGCCCCTTATTCTGACCCGTACTACAATCCTCAACCTAGGAGGACCCCAAACCCTGATCCATATCGAGAGGTTGAACCTAGGAGAGCCCCTCAGCCTGACCCATACTATAATACTGAACCTAGAAGAACCCCTTACCATGACCCTTATTATGATACTGAACCCAGGAAAACCCAATACTCTGACCAATATAGGGAGTCCAATCCTAGGAGAACCCAATACTCTGACCCATATAGGGAGTCCAATCCTAGGAGAACCCAATACTCTGACCCATATAGAGAGCCCAACCCTAGGAGAACCCAATATTCTGACCCATATAGGGAGTCCAACCCTAGGAGAACCCAATATCCTGACCCATATAGGGAGCCCAACCTTGGGAGGACCCCATACCATGATCCATCCTTAGAACCTGACCATAAAGCTGACCCAAAATCCTATGACCCTAGATCCTATAATCCCATGACCCATAGATCTGCACCCTTGTCCTATGAGCCCAGAGAACCCATAACCCCTAAGTATCAATCTAGTACTAGTCAGGTTTCCCTTAGTCAACTTGAACCCCATAGGATTAGTACCCCTAAATATGAGCCCAGTAGTGAGCCACTACCCCTTAGGCAACCTGAACCTACTAGGATTAGTGTCCATAATCAGAAACCAGGACCTAGCCAATTTTTTCCGCGCCGACCTTCTCCAACCATTCCTGAGATTGACAAGGCTTACATTAACGTGGAAGTGTATGAAGCTGATGCGAGCCTAGTGGATGAGTATGAAGGAGAAGAGGAGACACCTTTAGTAGACCTAAAATTAGCTGACCCAGTAGATACCCAGGTAGAAACCAACCCAGAGCTAGTTTACCTTGACCACATCCAACCTAAAGCTATAATGGAAGAACAAATAGAGGAAGAGAACCTAGGTACTGCTGCTGGAGCCTTACCTAAGGAAACCATAGAGGAGAGCCAAATTATAGAGTCTAGTCCAAAAATACAAGAACCAGAAGAATTTATTAGGGACCTGATCTCTTTGAATCAATACCTTCAAGATGAGTCCCCTCCTATAGTTCTCATTAAGGACCTCTTCCCTGAAATTGGTGACCCATCCTTCCGTTATGCAAACCCTGTAGATATAGCTCAACCTCGTAAGGTTAACCTTATTAGTATAGGATTTGTTCCTGACACCCCGTCTTTTATCCTACTTTATCCAACTAACCATGAACCTTTTTCTCTACATTACCAAACTAATTCTGAACCCACTTCCTATTTTTTGCCCTTTCCTGACACCTCCAGCATTTCTAGGATTATTAGATTGCATTTAACTGAGATTAGCATACTGCATGCATTCATCACACATGTTAGGTTTGCATCTTACTTCTGGCATACTCTTTGGAATTTGCTAGGAGTTCACTGTAAATTTTCATGTGCATGTCAAGCTAGGATCAAACCTAGGGAACCTATAATCTGTTAGGTTTAGATCCAAAGAGTTCAATAAGATTTCCTTCTATAGGAATGCATAGTAAAGTCTGTTAGGTGTTAGTATGAGTCCTTTGAATCATTTGTTAGGAGTCTGCATGTGCCCAGCATGTTCACCACCTACACTAATTTTAAACAAACTGGCTAATTCCCGAAGATGGATAAAAGAATTTGATGTAGTGGATTCTATCATGATTAGGCTTAGGCCTGAGTGGTTCCCACCAGGGACCGTTAAGAAGCTTCATGCTCGTGGAGCCGGACCTTTTAAAGTGTTAAAGAAGGTTGGATCAAATGCCTATGTATTAGACATGCCTTCGGATTTGGGCATTAGTTCTACCTTCAATATTATAGACCTGGTTGAGTACAGGGAACCAGCAACGATACCTAGTGAGGCTTTTGAACCTTTTCCTTTTCATTGTAAGCGACCATAACCCAGAGTGTCCACTAATAAATTTGGCCTGAGAGAGGAGAACGGATCGAGCGTATCCTGGACGATCAAGCCATTATGACCCGGGGCCGCGGTTATCAACATTTCCTAGTCCGATGGCAAGGCCAGCCAGAGTCAGACGATTCATGGATTTCTCGAGAGGACCTGCAGCACCTCAACCTAGACCTCCTTGAGAGATATGTGAGCCAGCTTGATCTTCACTCGACAGGGTCGAGTTCCTCCCACCCCGGGAGAATTGGTGGGGACACCGGAGGCACCAGAATAAGATAGAGGCTTTTAAATCCTCTATGAATTGATCAATAATTTATGAGTCCATCTGTAATAAGGGCTTAGCCCATCTGAGTCCATTTTAGTTGTTATTTGAGTCTTTTGAGTTTCGGTTCTGTACTAGTCAGCTCATGTTGAGCTAGTTCAGTCCAGTGTTAGTCAGCTCATGTCGAGCTAATTTTATTATTTTGAGTCCTATTCAACCATATTGAAGACTCAAGACCACATCATACAAGTGAAGACCAAGTCTAATCAGATTGAAGACATGGAAGTATAGCCCAAGTCCAACCCAGCTTGAAGATTTGAAGACCTTAGGAGGAAAAATTCAGAAAACCCTGATTCCTTGCAGATGCCCTCCAGATGCCCAGATTCCCTTCCAGATGCCAAAATATATTCATATACCAAGGCATCCATGATTTTAGAGGTCCATCTGCATCCTAGCCCAAAGAAATCAAGCCCAGGCACCAAGCCTGAGCTCCTAAGAAGCAAGATACTAGGGAATATTCCTGCTACCTGGCTACCAGGCCACCCCAGCTTCCAGAGGCCCAAACCCATGTGCCCGAGCCCCTTTGGGCTAGCCCCTTGCTGCTCTTAGAAGCCCAACACATCCCCCTAGGTATCCTTGGAGTGTTGGCCAAGTCAAGAGAAATTTTAGGGATTTTTTTACCTAATGTTTCCTTATTTTCTAGCTAGGGTTTGAGAGGGAAAAGGATTCTTATGTAAAGACTTATGTGCCCTTACTTGGAGCCCAAGGTTAAGGGTCTATTTAAAGGACCCTAGCCTCTTGTATGAAGGGATATTTTGATATAAAATAAATCTTGAGTTCTTCTATTGCTTTGTGTGATTACCTTGCTGTGTGCATAAAGGGGTTTGAGAGTTCTTCTTCCCGGTGTTTGCAATCATCTTCCTACCGCCAACCATCCTTCCAGCCCCCTCCAAAACTTGCTTCCCTTTGCTATTTTCCTTTGTTTTCTTGATTTCCTCTGAGTTTTCTAACCCCTAATAGATCATTTGCAGGTCCCCGAGTTCCTACGAATCCAACGACTCCCGCCAAGCCTCAATCGGACCACCGAGCAGAAAGCCGGGTATCCGCGGGTGATTGGCTCGATTTTCCAGGCCGTATCCATCAAGGAACGAGAGATTCCTTCGCTGTGATCTTCACCGGGTGCTTCAGACATTGTCAGGTACACCCCCTCTACCTCCAATAATTATATTGTAGGAGAACTTGCCCTAACTGAGGCTTCTCAGCCCCGGCGATCCTTCTTTAGTACTTTTCTAGGTCCTAATCTGCATGCGTGGCTTCAAAAATTTATACAAAATTCCCTACAACTAATTTTGATCTGAAAATCAGGAATTAATCACCTAACCCCACATATAAAATATACAAAAAGAATTGCATGCATATTAGTCCCGCATCAATGAGTCATTAATGAACCATTAGAAACTATTTCTAATGTTCATACTTTGATCAAAGATTTCCCGAATCTTTATTTGATTGAAATCATCTGGATGTGCTTCCCTCTTACTAGGATTGATCAATTCCTTTTTGACCTTCTCACAACCTCCATATGCAATCCACCATACCCAGTATCACCCCATGCATGACTCAGTGTCATGATTTAGTGTGAACCAAAGTATGGATTCATGCATACAAGGTACCATGGCAGTCTCAGGTCAAAGGACCACATGCACTACTCCCACTATGAGAACTATCTATTGACAAACAGATAAGGTTCCATTAAATGTTCTCAAGCTGGATCCATTCAGTGAACTCATTCTCTAATGAGCACCAACATCCTAGTATTAGTGTCAAACACAAGTGACTGTGAGATCAGTTACCCTCTTCACCAAGCATACATAGGATGTGCTGGTCTTACTAGAAACATTAATCCCCTACTCAATATCCCATCGACCAGGAATATTTTAGATTAGGGTTTTAAGGCTTTAGGTCTCACTGGTATGATCTCATCATAACTCTAGAACCATAGCCCTAATATATGGGGTTCATCATATCTTAATAAAATTAATAAGACACAGCGTATGATGAAAATAAAATGCCTTTATTAATTGATAATGTCAATACACTGGTTTGGGATACAAAAGAAAATTCCATCGAAATACAACATTTTGATTGGCCTTTAGGGCATAATCCTTTCTCCATTAAACCCAAAATGGACCCAAAGACTAATAATTAGACCCAAACAACAATTTAGACCCAATTGAGATCCAATTGAACCAATTACAACTTAATAATAGAGATAAGATGACATGGATGCTTCTTTCTGACTTTGGTGTCCCCACCACTGTGTGACTTGATAACTATGTAGAAAGTTTTTGCTCTAAGAAGCGTGCTACTCGAGGAGGTCTCGATGGAACTGGCAGCGACGAACAAGATGACCTCCTATGTCAACAGGCTACTAGAGGCTTCACAGAGGGAAGTCCAAGAGGTTGTGCCCAAGTTTCGGGCCTCCGAGGAGTTCCAGAAGGAGATGCATGAGGCCACCGTGGACTCCTTTTTGAAGGGTTTCGGAGTCTGCTGGGAGAGGGTGGCTTCCCTCTTTCCCGAGCTCGATCTGACTAGGGTCGAGCTGGTCAGACCTAGGGAGCAGCCTGAGGAGCCTACCAGGCAACCTTCTAGGGAGGTAGCCGGTGACGTGGAGGCTTCTCAGCCTGGGGAGGAACCGACAACGGAGGAGTGAACCCGACTCACCTGCTTGGTATTCTAGCTTAGGGTTTCCATTTTGTTTTCCTGGGCTACCCGGTCTATCGAGGTGCTTTTAATTGTATGGAACCCTTACATTAGAAATGAAAACTTTTTTTTCTCCATCCATTTTTGCCTTTGCCCTAGCTCCTCATTCTGTTGCTTATCAATGTCATGTTTGATCTTTTTGCAACTTCAATTTGTAGTTCATCTTTGACTCTTAGTTTGGAATAAGACTTAGGAAATCCCCAGGCTTCGGGAAAGAACCCCTATGGCTTTCGGCTTGCATTTTATAAGTCTTTGGCACCGGGACTTCCTTCGGACTGAACACCAAGATCTCCAAGAGGAACTGGGTTCCTTGCCACCTTCCGGACTAAACTCCAGGGCCTTTTGTCAGAACTAGGTTCCGTGTGGCTTTCCGGACTGAACTCCATGATCTCGTAAACTCTACGTCACCTTCCAGACTGAACTCCAGGATCTCATGCCGGAACTGGGTTTCGTTCGGCCTTCCGAACTGAACTCCGGGATCTAGTGGAGGAACTGGGTTCCTTGCCACCTTCTGGACTGAACTCCAGGGCCTTTTGCCAGAACTAGGTTCCGTGTAGCTTTCTAGACTGAACTCCAGGATCTCGTGGACTCTGCGACACCTTCCAGACTGAACTCCGGGGCCTCATGCTGGAACTAGGTTCCGTTCAGCCTTCTGGACTGAACTCTGGGATCTCGTGGAGAAATTAGGTTCCTTGCCACCTTCCGGACTAAAATCTGGGGCCTTTTACTAGAACTAGGTTCCGTGTAGCTTTTCGGACTAAACTCTGGGATCTCGTGGACTATGTGCCACCTTCTGGATTGAACTCCGGGGCCTTATACTAGAGCTGGGTTCCATTTGGCCTTCCAGACTGAACTCTGGGATCTGGTGGAGGAACTGGGTTCCTTGCCACCTTCCGGACTGAAGTCCGGGACTTCATGGGAGAACTAGGTCCCGTTCAGCCTCTTGGACTAAACTCCAGGACCTCCTGGAGGAACTGGGTTCCTTGCCACCTTCCAAACCAAAGTCTGGGACTTTGCCTTTCCCGCGGACCACTAGCGATGCTTCTGCCTCACTCTCGTTCACCGGACTCAAGACCGGGTGATGCTAGCCCCGCGAGATAAAGACAAGTATTCACAAAGAAAGAATTTCATTATTAATGTTTAGGAAGCCTTACATCATTGGTAATACATCCTCAAGTTCGCGACATTCCACGTTCGTGGAAAGCGAGCCCCATTGAGCTCGGCAAGATAGTACGTGCCATGAGGGAGTGCTTCGACCACCCGGTAATGGTGCGGGCACCAGACACAGAAGAAGACTTCAGAGCTCCATCTGGATCTCTGATTAACCTTGCCCGAAGAATTAGGGTTTTTTTGGCTTGTAATAAGGGTTGACTGGATCAACTCAACTTTAGCTTGAGTCTATATTACCTGCATTTTATTTTATTGAGTCATGTTGACTCAGTAGTGGACTAGGGTTTCAACCTGGGGTGTTACATTTTCTCCCAAAGCCAAGCAAGTGGGCGCCACACTCCCAGCCATACGCCTGAGTCCAGGGGGCGCCACATCTCCATCCAGCAGGCTTTGGTCCCCACACCATAGATAGCAGCTCCCCTCTTTCATGCACCAATTGAGGAAAAATCCACCAGGGGTCCACAAATCAAGGGGGCGGCCCAAGACTTCCCAAAAGAACCAAACTATAAAAGGGAAGAAATTCTCTTGGAGAGGAATTCAAGGAGGCGCCCATTACCTGCCAGAAATACTCAAAACAAAGTTAGAAGGAGCCATAACTTGGGGAGAAAGAAAAGGAGGTATCCAAAAAGGGTTGAGCCATGGAAGGAAGGAGATTTCTCTTGAAAAGCAAGGTTAGGAGGCGCCCTAATCATTCCAACTAAAGCCAGATATAAAAGGCAACAAATTTTCTCTTGGAGGGCAAGGTTAAGAGGCACCCAAACACTTCCAGATAAGGCCAAGCATAGAAGGAAAAAAATATTTTCTTGGAGGTCAAGACAAGGAGGCGCCACCCACTTTCCTTTTTGAAGCTTCAATCAACTTTGGAATTAATTGGCCGGCCATATGAGTAGGGATTGATATCCTAATTTGAAGATCCCCTCCTTTAGTCCCACATGGGAAGATGTAAAACCCTACTCTCTTGTAATGGCCTATAAATTAAACCCCCATGTAAGTTTGAAAAGAATCAGATGAATGAAAGAATTTTTTTTTATGAGCAAACTTGTGTTTTCTCTTTTCCGCACTTGCTTCCAGGTGTTGAGCTCCATGAGGGAGTAAATCCGGGTTCCCCTGGAACCTTGAGGAGGTGAGAGATCTCCAAAACCCCAAACCCTAGGTTAGCCACTCCACTTCCAAACCCTAGCCGCCATCACCCTTCTCTTTCCACCAAGCCCTAATCTATTCCACTTCTCACGGCCACCCTCTCCAAGTCCAGGCCGGCCACCAGCATCCAGCTCCAGTCCAGATACTTCAGATCTATAGCAATTCTAAGAGGAAGTCAGATCGGCCTCTAGGAGAATCCTGATTTCAGCAACTTCGACTTTCAAGTTCTTCAACCTGGTAAAATCTTTTCTTGAGTTTCTGAATTCCATCATTTGTTCCTCTTCTTTCCCAGATCTTGAGTCCAGAAGAAGCCGACCAAACCACGAGACCAGTATTAGAGGATCCATTGCGAAGATAGCCGACTCCGAGGATCCCACAATCTGCTCGAGAGAGTTCTTCCACCAAAATCCTGAGAAGATCACTGTCTGGTTAGTAAACCATCTCTCCTCTCTATTTCTGTTCTGTTGAAAGTTCAGAGCGAAACCCTAGGTCTGGGAGTTTCTCAACCCCCAGCGATCCGTTACTTCTGAACTACTCTGATAATTTAGTTTCTTCTAAACTGTGCTTTCAATCCTTACCTAGTTTCCTTCAACGTAGTTTAGCTTTACTTTGAGTCGAAGCCAATTTCTGAAATATATATATAAAAAAAAAGAAGAATTAATCTTAATTTTACTTCCGCATATGCTTCTTTGTTCTTTGTTCTGCATCATTTTTGGTATCAGAGCCCTGTCTAGGGTTTCTGTTTTGATTGCTTGTTTGAGTCTCTCTCTTTTTACTTTGTCTGCTCGAAGTAGACTCCCCAGGACGTCCGGTCCTAGGAACGAAGCGAGGTGCAAACCTCCTCTTCCCATTCCACGGGGTGTTCCTAGGGCGTGTAGGGGATCCGTTGGGTTATAACTTCGTAGCAGGAATTGTAAACGGGGAAGTGCTCTATTTTCAGCCCGTAATTACCCTGTTGCAAGAATTATTTTTTACTGCAGGTAACTCTAAATTTGGTGATTTTTGTTTTGCTGAAACCAATATAATTGAAACTACTTTACATAATTTTACTGTAATTTATTGGTTTCTGTGAAATTTCTGAGAGTTAAATCACAGCAATTCTATTTCTGTGTTTCTGCAATTCAATTTTTTTGAGTGATCATCTCCTAATTCATTTTAAGGGCAATTGAGCATCTAAGATAAGGGGGGGAGTTGATAACCTCTCCTTAACCCAAAACCACCATCCATTCATTCGATCCTAAGCCTAATTTTAAAATTTATTAGACTTAATTTGCCCTAGTGGGCTAGGGACACCAACAAGTCGGGTCTAGGCTAACGTTGAGTTAGTTTATCTGGTTACTCTATGTGTGCTTTGTACTCAGTGTCTAGAATGGTGGTTCAGGGATTCCATCCCGAAGGGCTTGTGTGCTGGTCCGCCTACCTGGCCAATCTCTGATTGGTGTCTAGGATTGGCATTCAGGGACCTAACACTCCCCTTACACCTGCCTGGCTGAGTCCTGAGTTACTACAGGCTAGCTTGCCACTCTGATTGGGCATCTAGTTTGGGCTCTAGGTCTAGTTAGCCCGTAGTCATTCAGTTGAGTCTCATTTTATGTGTTTGCTTGCATCATGTCTACCCGGAATGGAGTGCCCTACCAACCTGGTCAAACCCAACCTGATTTAGAGGCCATGGTTAAAGCTCTTACTGAGAGTATGAACAAATTGAGTCAGGATGTGACTGCTAATGTTGCCCAGTGTAAAGAACAAGTCCATGAGAATTTTACCCAGCTTAGGGATCGAGTCTAAGTACTTGAGAAATGTAGACATCAAAATTGGACCCCTGATCCAAAATTTAATAGGCCCCAACCTCACCCATGCCAGGAACCTAGGAGGACCTTATACCGTGATCCCGAGCATAACCTTAGGAAGCCTAACCATGATATCTATAGTGTGGATCGTGTCTATGAGAGGTCCTTACAATATTCTAGACCAGTCACTCAACAACCCAAGTCTTCTAGATCAAATCGTTTAGATCCACACCCATGCCCAAGTAAGGTCTCTACTAGCTTGAAACCCAGTGTGACCCAGGTTCCTATATCTCAAGAATGTTTGTTTTGTGGAGAAAGAGGCCATAAATGATGGGGAACTAATATGCATGCAATTTTTTTTATATGTCTTACATGTTGAGTTAGGTGATTAATTCCCAAATTTCAGATCAAAATTATTTGTAGGGAATTTTGTATGAATTTTTGAAGATCAGCATGCAGATTAGGACCTAGAAAAGTAGCAAAGAAGGACCGTCGGGGCTGAGAAGCCTCGGTTAGGGCAAGTTCTCCTACAATAAAGCTACTGGAGGTAGAGGGGTGTGCCTGACAACGTCTGTGAAGATCGCAGCGAAGGGGTCTCTCGTTCCTCGACGGATGCGGCCTGGAAAACCGAGCCAAAGACCCGCGGATACCCGGCTTTCTGCTCGGTGATCCGATTGAGGCTTGGCTGGAGTCGTTGGATTCGTAGGAACTCAGGGACCTGCAAACGACCTGTCATGGGTTAGAAAGATCACAAAGGAATAAGAAAACAAAGTAAAAACAGCGAGGGAAGGCTTCTTTTGGAGTGGGCATCCAGGGATCTGGAGGGTTTGTTGGCAGCAGGAAGATGATTGCAAACACCGGGAAGAAGAACTCTCACAAACCCCTTTATGCACACAGCAGGGTATCACACCACTCAATAGAAGAACTCAAGGTTTTCATTCATCAAAAATTCCCCTCATACAAGAGGCTAGGGTCCCTTAAATAGACCCTTAACCTTGGGCTCCAAGTAAGGGTACATAAGTCTTTACATAAGAATCCTTTTCCCTCTCAAACCCTAGCTAGAAAATAAGGAAATATTAGGTAGAAAAATCCCTAAAAATTTTCTTTACTTGGTCAAGACTCCAAGGACGCCTAGGGGGGCGTGTTGGGCTTCTAGGAGCAGCAAAAGGCCGGCCCAAAGGGGCTCGGGTGCATGGGTTTGGGCCTCTGGAAGCTGGGGTGGCCTGGTAGCCAGGTAGCAGGAATATTCCCTGGTATCTTGCTTCTTAGGGGCTTGGGCTTGGCACCTGGGCTTGATTTCTTTGGGCTAGGATGCAGATGGACCTCTGGAATCATGGATGCCCTTATTTATGAATATACTTTGGTATCTGGAAGGGAATCTGGGCATCTGCAAGGAATCAGGGTTTCTGATTTTTCTCCTGGGGTCTTCAAATCTTCAAGCTGGGTTGGACTTGGGCTAAACTTCCATGTCTTCAATCTGGTTGGACTTGGTCTTTACTTATATGATGTGGTCTTGAGTCTTCAGTATGCTTGGATAGGACTCAAAAAAATAAAATTAGCTCAACATGAGCTGACTAGCATTGGACTGAACTAGCTCAACATGAGCTGACTAGTACAGAACTGAAATAACAACTCAAAATACTCAAATAACAACTAAAATGGACTCAGATGAGCTAAGCCCTTATCATAGATGGACTCATAAATTATTGAACAATTTACAGAGGATTGAAAAGCCTCTATCTTATTCTGGTGCCTCCGGTGTCCCCACCAATTCTCCCGGGGTGGGAGGAACTCGACCCTGTCGAGTGAAGGTCAGACTGGCTCACATATCTCTCGAGAAGGTATGGGTTGAGGCATTGCAAGTCCTCTCGAGAAATCCACGAATCGTCCGACTCTGGCCGGCCTTGCCATCGGACTAGGAAGCGTTGATAGTCATGGCCCTGGGTCATGATGGCTTGATCGTCCAGGATACGCTCGATCCGTTCTCCTCTCTCAGGCCAAATTTGTTTGTGGACACTCTAGGTTAGGGTCACTCACAATGAAAAGGAATAGGTCCAAAGGCCTCACTAGGTAGCACTGCCGGTTCCCTATACTCAACCAGGTCTGTAATATTGAAGGTAGAACTAATGCCCAAATCCGAAGGCAAGTCTAACACCTAGGCATTTGATCCAACCTTCTCTATCACTTTAAAAGGTCCGGCTCTGCGAGCATGAAGCTTCTTTTAGGCCTAAGCCTAACCAAGATAAAATCCACTACATCAATTTTTTTTTTTTTTGATCCATCTTCGGGAATTAGCCAGTTGTTTTAACATTAGTGCGGGTGGTGAACATGCTAGGCACATGCAGACTCCTAACAAGATGATGCAAAGGACTCAAACCTACACCTAGCAGACTCGACTAAAGAGGTTTATTAGGTCTTAACTACGACTTGGGCATGGGGGCATGAGTCGTGGTTGATGGATGACATGCAGAAGAAAATTTGCTAGTAACTCCTAATAAGTGCCAGAGGGTCTGCCAAAAGTAGGTAGCAAATGGGATGGGCTCTATGGATCCTTGCAACCTAGTAACCTCAACAAAATGTAACCTAATAGTTCTAGACACATGTGAAAACTCAGGAAAGGGTAGAAAATAGGAAGTGGGTTCAGAATTACTCTGGTAGGGTGGAGAAAAAGGTTCTGGGTTAGTTGGATAAAGTAGAATCAAAGAAGGCATGTCAGGGACTAATCCTAGACTAATGAGGTTAACCTTATGGGGTTGCGATATATCTACAGGGTTTGTATAATGGAAGGATGGGTTATTAATCTCAGGAAAGAGGTCCTTAATGGGAACTATAGGAGGAGACTCATCCTGAGGGTACTGATTCAAAGAGATCAAGTCCTTAATAAATTCTTCTGGTTCTTGTATTTTAGGACTAGACTCTATAATTTGGCTCTCCTCAGGTAAGGCTCTAGTAGCAGTACCTAGGTTCTCTTCCTCTATTTGTTCTTCCATTATAGTTTTAGGTTGGATATGGTCAAGGTCAACTAGCTCTAGGTTGGTTTCTACCTGGGTATCTACTGAGTCAGCTAATTCTAGGTCTACTAATGGTGTCTCCTCTTCTCCCTCATACTCATCCACTAGGCTCACATCAGCTTCATACACTTCCGTGTTAATGTAAGCCTTGTGAATCTCAGGAATGGTTGGAGAAGGTCGGCTAGCAGGAAATTGGTTAGGTTCTGGTCTCTGATTATGGGTACTACTCATATTAGGTTCAGGTTGTATAAGAGGTAGTGGATCACTATTGGGTTCATATTTAGGGATACTAATCCTATGGGGTTCAAGTTGACTAGGGGAAGCATGACTAGTACTAGGTTGATACTTAGGGGTTATGGGTTCTCTAGGCTCATAGGACAAGGGTGCAGATCTATGGGTCATGGGATTATAGGATCTGGGGTCATATGATTTTGGGTCAGCTTTATGATCAGGTTCTAAGGATGGATCAAGGTATGGGGTCCTCCTAAGGTTGGGCTCTCTATATGGGTCAGGATATTGGGTCCTCCTAGGATTGGGCTTCCTATATGGGTCAGGATATTGGGTTTTCCTAGGATTGGACTCCCTATATGGGTCAGAATATTGGGTTCTCCTAGGGTTGGGCTCCCTATACGGGTCAGAGTATTGGGTTCTCCTAGGGTTGGGCTCCCTATATGGGTCAGAGTATTGGGTTCTCCTAGGATTGGACTCCCTATATGGGTCAGAGTATTGGGTTCTCCTGGGTTCAGTATCATAATAATGGTCACGGTAAGGGGTTCTTCTAGGTTCAGTATCATAATAAGGGTCATGGTAAGGGGTTCTTCTAGGTTCAGTATTATTGTATGGGTCAGGCTGAGGGGCTCTCCTAGGTTCAATCTCTCGGTATGGATCAGGGTTTGGGGTCCTCCTAGGTTGAGGATTGTAGTACGGGTCAGAATAAGGGGATCTCCTAGGTTTGACCTCATGGTATAGATCAGGGTTTGGGGTCCTCCTAGGTTGAGGGGAATCAGGATCTGGCTCAGACTGTGACCCATGGGTTTTTCTTGGGGTCCCTACACAGACTTTTAACTGATCAAACCTATTGGCAAGATGGTCAATTCTATCATTGGTTTGAATACGAGACTGAGTTAACTGGGTCATCTGGGTAGTCATCTGGGCCATTTGATCAGCTAGGGCTTTTATTTGGGCTTGTAAATTTTCCATGGGTTCAGACATTTATGAAGGAGGTGGGTGATATGAAACTCCTAATCTAGTACTCATGCAAGACTCGATCAGACCGACTATAGCTGACTAGACCTAAAGTCCAAACTAGATGCTCAATCAGGGTGGCAAACTAGCCTATAGTAACCCTGTACTCAGCCAGGCAGGTGTAAGGGGAGTGTTAGGTCCCTGATTGCCAATCCTAGACACCAATCAGAGATTGGCCAGGTAGGCGGACCAGCACACAAGCCCTTCGGGATTGAATCCCTAAACCACCATTCTAGACACTGAGCACAAGGCACACACAGGTTAACTTGACACAGTGATCTAACACTAGCCCGGACCCGACCAGTTGGTGTCCCTAGCCCACTAGGGCAAATTAAGTCTAATTAATTTTAGGTTAAGGCTTGGGACTGAATGCAAGGGATGTGGTTTTGGGCTAAGGAGAGGTGATCAAATCCTCCCCCCATCTGATATAGCAAGAGTGCCCTTAAAAGTAAATTATGCAATGATGGCAGGCAGATGAGGATGCAAATTAGGGTTTAGATATTTTTTTTGGTATTTTTGGAAAATATGTATTTTTTTTTTGGTATTTTTTTTAAATAGAAGAAAACTTTCAAATCATGGCCTAATATACTGGAAATATACTAAAATTAAGAAATATGCAAAAACTCCTAAACAAAACCCTAAAACTTCCAAACTTGTCTTGCTAAAAAAAATAGAGCCAAAAATTTGCAGGCCCTATTTCGGCTTGCAGAAAATCCACATGCCATAATAAAACCTGGAAAAATTTTTAAAATTACTGTGAATTATGATAAATCCAGGAAAATAAATTTCAGAATTTTTGGAGTTTTTAACAGGGAGAAATAATTAAAATAATAGAGTATATACGGACTGAAAAATTGCAGAAAACAAGCCCTAATCTAAGCTCTGATACCAAATGATGGGGAACTAATATGCATGCAATTTTTTTTATATGTCTTACATGTTGAGTTAGGTGATTAATTCCCAAATTTCAGATCAAAATTATTTGTAGGGAATTTTGTATGAATTTTTGAAGATCAGCATGCAGATTAGGACCTAGAAAAGTAGCAAAGAAGGACCGCCGGGGCTGAGAAGCCTCGGTTAGGGCAAGTTCTCCTACAATAAAGCTACTGGAGGTAGAGGGGTGTGCCTGACAACGTCTGTGAAGATCGCAGCGAAGGGGTCTCTCGTTCCTCGACGGATGCAGCCTGGAAAACCGAGCAAAAGACCCGCGGATACCCGGCTTTCTGCTCGGTGATCCGATTGAGGCTTGGCTGGAGTCGTTGGATTCGTAGAAACTCAGGGACCTGCAAACGACCTGTCACGGGTTAGAAAGCTCACAAATGAATAAGAAAATAAAGTAAAAACAGCGAGGGAAGGCTTCTTTTGGAGTGGGCATCCAGGGATCTGGAGGGTTTGTTGGCAGCAGGAAGATGATTGCAAACACCGGGAAGAAGAACTCTCACAAACCCCTTTATGCACACAGCAGGGTATCACACCACTCAATAGAAGAACTCAAGGTTTTCATTCATCAAAAATTCCCCTCATACAAGAGGCTAGGGTCCCTTAAATAGACCCTTAACCTTGGGCTCCAAGTAAGGGTACATAAGTCTTTACATAAGAATCCTTTTCCCTCTCAAACCCTAGCTAGAAAATAAGGAAATATTAGGTAGAAAAATCCCTAAAAATTTTCTTTACTTGGTCAAGACTCCAAGGACGCCTAGGGGGGCGTGTTGGGCTTCTAGGAGCAGCAAAAGGCCGGCCCAAAGGGGCTCGGGTGCATGGGTTTGGGCCTCTGGAAGCTGGGGTGGCCTGGTAGCCAGGTAGCAGGAATATTCCCTGGTATCTTGCTTCTTAGGGGCTTGGGCTTGGCACCTGGGCTTGATTTCTTTGGGCTAGGATGCAGATGGACCTCTGGAATCATGGATGCCCTTATTTATGAATATACTTTGGTATCTGGAAGGGAATCTGGGCATCTGCAAGGAATCAGGGTTTCTGATTTTTCTCCTGGGGTCTTCAAATCTTCAAGCTGGGTTGGACTTGGGCTAAACTTCCATGTCTTCAATCTGGTTGGACTTGGTCTTTACTTATATGATGTGGTCTTGAGTCTTCAGTATGCTTGGATAGGACTCAAAAAATAAAATTAGCTCAACATGAGCTGACTAGCATTGGACTGAACTAGCTCAACATGAGCTGACTAGTACAGAACTGAAATAACAACTCAAAATACTCAAATAACAACTAAAATGGACTCAGATGAGCTAAGCCCTTATCACAGATGGACTCATAAATTATTGAACAATTTACAGAGGATTGAAAAGCCTCTATCTTATTCTGGTGCCTCCGGTGTCCCCACCAATAAATCTAGTCAGTGCCCATGCATAGGACTGGCTTGTGCATAGCTAAGTGGTAAGAATCCTAAGGATGACATTAATGAGGGAGAACCTAAGCCTACCAATGAGGAAGAACGGTTAGGTATGACAAGCCTAGAATCAGTTGACCCGATTACCACTGACCCGAAATCCATTGAAGATGGCATCAAGGAAGTATATGATGCTGGCTTGAGTCTAGTTGATGAATGTGAGGGGGAAGAACTTGAAGAATGTGACATTGATACTATTGGTTCCTTACCTGAGGAGACCTTGGAAAGCAACCAACTGATAGGACCTAGTTCAGAAATTCAAGAGATTTGTGAGAACCAGGTTCCTTTAGTCAAATACCCCCAGGAAGAACTCATAGTGTTAGCCCGAACTATTAGTTCGTACCCTCTAATGATAGTCATTCCCCAAGTACCAATTGAAGATCTTTGCACTGAACTGTTTAAGTTTGCCCACCCTATGGTAGATCCTCTCCTTAGGATGACTGAATCAAGCCTCTTACAATTGGACCTTGTCCCATGCTCAGCCACTAAGGTCTCTCCCGTAATCTCAGTTGAACATCCTTTTCTTGAGCGGATTGATTCACCCAGTCCTGTAGAAATCCTCCTTATGACCCCAGATGCCTTCCTTCGCATGACTGACCTACCCTTCTATAGAGTATACATTTCCGCACCCATATGTCAAATTTCAAGTCTTGAGGTCATCATCCATTGGCCCTTCCATGAATCATTCTTTAATCCAGTTCTTGAGAAAATGGATCATTATTTGCTTAGAGAACAAACCTTAACTGTTGCAATCACATGTCCTAGGCTACTTCCCGAACCATCTCTTGATCCATTCCTGGGAGTAGCAAACTTTTCCTTTCGTAAGGATGACCAGCTAACACCCATAGATCACCATTCAAACCTTCAGGTCACCACCTTTAGTCAACAGGTAATTCGAGACTCCACCTCATATTTCCTCCCTTTCTCTAGGACTTCCAATGCTTCTTACACCATCCAAGTATACTTTGTCGAAGTCTTTATAGTGAACCACGTGTCAGAACCTATTAGGTTTGCCACCTACTTCTGGAAGACCATATGGCACCTACTAGGCACCCATGATAAGTTTTTATGCTCTGCATGCCATCCTCCGACCCAAGGTCAAACCTAGAGAGCCATAGTTTGTTAGGTTTAAACCTAGGGTTCCTTTGGAATAAAGTCCATTCTTTAGGAATGCGTCGTCAGTCTAGTTTAGTTTTCTTGACCCTTTACTAGGCTTTGGCTCAGATTTTGATTTGATTGAGAGCACCAGGAATTGGGAATTGTATTTTGTCCAGGACTGAAATTGCATTCAATGTTTCGATCAATAGGTCTATAGGCTAGAGTCCCTTTGAAATTGTGCATGGTTACAAACCTCACACACCTCTTGACCTAGCTCTTTACCAGTCCACACATGAGTCTCCGAGTCTGTCAAAGTTTTTGCACAGCATATAAAAGACTTGCATAAAGAAATTCATGCCAAAATAAATCTAAGTAATGAAACTTATAAGAAGTTGGCTGATTCTCAAAGGCGAGTCAAAACTTTTGATGAGGGAGATTATGTAATGATTAGGTTAAGGCCTGAACGGTTTCCTCCTGGAGCCGTTAGAAAGTTACATGCTAGAGGAGCTGGACCATTTAGAGTGGTGAAGAGAGTAGGATCCAATGCCTATGTGCTCGAGTTACCTCCAGAACTAGGCATTAGCTCCACTTTCAACATTACAGACCTAGTAGAGTATAGAGAGCCAGCTGTGATTCCCAGTGAGCCTTTTGAGCCTAATCCTGCTCTTGAGAGTGAACCCAACCCTGTGTGTCCACCAACAAACTGGCCTGTGAGGAAAGAGCAGATTGAAAAGATCCTGGATGATCAGGTTATCTCTACTCGTAATCGAGGATACCAAAGATACCTGGTCCACTGGCAAGGAAGGCCAGATTCTGATGACTCTTGGATCTCCCGAGAAGAATTACAAGAATTGGACCCAGACCTCTTGGAGAGATACCAGAGCCAACTTCATCCATACTCGACAGGGTCGAGTTCCTCCCACCCTGGGAGAATTGGTGTGGGCACCAGACACAGAAGAAGACTTCAGAGCTCCATCTGGATCTCTGATTAATCTTGCCCGAAGAATTAGGGTTTTTTTGGCTTGTAATAAGGGTTGAATGGATCAACTCAACTTTAGCTTGAGTCTATATTACCTGCATTTTATTTTATTGAGTCATGTTGACTCAGTAGTGGACTAGGGTTTCAACCTGGGGTGTTACATTTTCTTCCAAGGCCAAGCAAGTGGGCGCCACACTCCCAGCCATACGCCTGAGTCCAGGGGGCGCCACATCTCCATCCAGCAGGCTTTGGTCCCCACACCACAGATAGCAGCTCCCCTCTTTCATGCGCCAATTGAGGAGAAATCCACCAGGGGTCCACAAATCAAGGGGGCGGCCCAAGACTTCCCAAAAGAACCAAACTATAAAAGGGAAGAAATTCTCTTGGAGAGGAATTCAAGGAGGTGCCCATTACCTGCCAGAAATACTCAAAACAAAGTTAGAAGGAGCCATAACTTGGAGAGAAAGAAAAGGAGGTATCCAAAAAGGGTTGAGCCATGGAAGGAAGGAGATTTCTCTTGAAAAGCAAGGTTAGGAGGCACCCTAATCATTCCAACTAAAGCCAGATATAAAAGGCAACAAATTTTCTCTTGGAGGGCAAGGTTAAGAGGCACCCAAACACTTCCAGATAAGGCCAAGCATAGAAGGAAAAAAATATTTTCTTGGAGGTCAAGACAAGGAGGCGCCACCCACTTTCCTTTTTGAAGCTTCAATCAACTTTGGAATTAATTGGCCGGCCATATGAGTAGGGATTGATATCCTAATTTGAAGATACCCTCCTTTAGTCCCACATGGGAAGATGTAAAACCCTACTCTCTTGTAATGGCCTATAAATTAAACCCCCATGTAAGTTTGAAAAGAATCAGATGAATGAAAGAAATTTTTTTTTAAGAGCAAACTTTTGTTTTCTCTTTTCCGCACTTGCTTCCAGGTGTTGAGCTCCGTGAGGGAGTAAATCCGGGTTCCCCTGGAACCTTGAGGAGGTGAGAGATCTCCAAAACCCCAAACCCTAGGTTAGCCACTCCACTTCCAAACCCTAGCCGCCATCACCCTTCTCTTTCCACCAAGCCCTAATCTATTCCACTTCTCACGGCCACCCTCTCCAAGTCCAAGCCGGCCACCAGCATCCAGCTCCAGTCCAGATACTTCAGATCTACAGCAATTCTAAGAGGAAGTCAGATCGGCCTCCAGGAGAATCCTGATTTCAGCAACTTCGGCCTTCAAGTTCTTCAACCTGGTAAAATCTTTTCTTGAGTTTCTGAATTCCATCATTTGTTCTTCTTCTTCCCCAGATCTTGAGTCCAGAAGAAGCCGACCAAACCATGAGACCAGTATTAGAGGATCCATTGCGAAGATAGCCGACTCCGAGGATCCCACAATCTGCTCGAGAGAGTTCTTCCACCAAAATCCTGAGAAGATCACTGTCTGGTTAGTAAACCATCTCTCCTCTCTATTTCTGTTCTGTTGAAAGTTCAGAGCGAAATCCTAGGTCTGGGAGTTTCTCAACCCCCAGCAATCCGTTACTTCTGAACTACTCTGATAATTTAGTTTCTTCTAAACTGTGCTTTCAATCCTTACCTAGTTTCCTTCAACGTAGTTTAGCTTTACTTTGAGTCGAAGCTAATTTCTGAAATATATATATATAAAAAAAAAAATTAATCTTAATTTTACTTCCGCATACGCTTCTTTGTTCTTTGTTCTGCATCAGGTAAGGGCCTTCCTAGTTTGGAGAGAGCTTTCCACACTTTCGAGGTTGGGAGGCCTCGGCGCGGCGCAGCACCAGGTCTCCCGACCAGAAGGACTTCGGCCTTACCTTGGAGTTGTAGTATTTGGCTACCCATTGCTGGTAGGCCGCCATTCGAACTCGTGCCTTGTCCCTCATTTCCTCAAGGAGATCTAGGTTGAGGAGTAGCCATGCTGAGTTCTCGGCTTCATTGTATTATTCCACACGTAACGTTGGCAAGCTAAGCTCCACTTGGATTACCGCTTTTGTTCCAAAGACAATGTTGAAGGGGGTTTCATCCGTGGCCATCCTTGGGGTTGTATGGTTTGCCCACAGGATGATGGGAAGTTCCTCAGCCCATCTTCCTTTGGCCTGATCCAATCAGGTCCAGAGCCCTTGCAAGATGGTCTGGTTGGTGACTTCAGCTTCCCCATTGGTTTGGGGATGCGCCATCGAGGTGAAGCGGTGATGAATGCTGAGGTCATTGCAGAACTCCTCGAACTCCTGACAGTCAAACTGACGTTCATTGTCGATGATGATGGTGTGGGGAAGTCCAAAGTGATATATAATTGACTTCCAAAGGAACTTACTGACATTCGCCTCCATAATCCAGGCTAACGGCTCAGCCTTGACCCACTTCATGAAGTAGTCGATGGTGACAATCAAGAACTTGCACTGCCCGGACATGGGAGGAAAGGGACCGAGGAGGTCCATGCCCTACTGGGCAAAAGGCCAGGGGGCGGAGAGCTGGAAGAGTGGCACAGCTGGCTGGCATTGCACGACGGCATGACATTGGCAATGATCACACCTATTAACGAAGTTGGCTGTGTCCTCCCTCATTATCTCCTAGAAGTATCCTTAATGGAAGGCCTTGTATGCCAAAGTCCTGCCCCCCACATGGTTCCCATAAAGGCCTTCGTGAATTTCCTAGAGCATGAGTACGGCCTCCGTGGGCCGCAAACACTTAAGGAGCGAGTAGGAGTTTGACCTTTGGTAGAGCAGTCCGTCCATCAGCATGAAGCGCATGGCCTTCTTTTTGATGAGGCCGGCCTCATCTGACCCTCCGGCAAGGTACCGTCGGTGATGTACTTGATGTACTTGTCCATCCAGCTGGGCTTCGGGATGACCTGCTGGATCTCTCTAGGGACTTCATAGCTCGGGGCTTGGAGATGTTCAATGTGGGCACGGCCCAAAGATAAGCCTGACAGGGTTGCTAGGCGAGAGAGGGCGTCGGCATGGGCATTTTCACCATGCGGGACGTGGGAGACACTAAATCGCTTGAAGCCCGCCGCACTTGCACGCACTAACTCTAGACACTTTAATATTTGATGATCCTATGCCTCATACTCGCTTGAGACCTGCCCGGTGACCAGCTATGAATTGGTGAAGACCCTCAGGCTGGTCACACCAAGCTCGCGGGAGACTATCAGCCCTGCGAGGAGTGCTTCATACTCTGCCTGGTTATTGGTGGCGGTGAACTGGAGGCAGAGCGTGAACTAAGCAATGACTCCCTTGCTGTTGGTGAGGATGAGCCCGGCTCCGCTCCAACCGGAGTTAGAGGCTTCGTCCACATGCAGGACCCAAATGTCCTCCTCCGATTCAGGTCCTGGTTGCCGACTCTGGGGTCTCTCTTCCGGCCCCTCGCCCAGGCCTACACACATAATTAGAAAGTCAGCCAGTACCTGCACCTTCATGGCCGACCTTGGTTGATAAGCGATGTCGAACTCGCTGAGCTTCAGCGCCCACTTCACTAGGCATCTAGATGTGTCAGCTCGGCTGAGCATGGCCTTTAACGGTTGGTCCATCAGGACCGTGATTGGGTGCGCTTGGAAATAAGGCCTGAGGTGTTGGGCAGACATTATTAGCACAAAAATTAACTTCTCAGATCGAGAGTACCTGAGCTCTGCATCATAGAGGATCTTGCTTGTATAGTACACAGGTCTCTGGATTCCTTTGTCGTTCGACCAGACTAAGATCGAACTGATGACCTTCAGGGTGATCGCCAGATACAGGAGGAGCTCTTCTCCCTCCTCTGGCTGGGAGAGTAGTGGTGGTGATGCCAGGGTCTTTTCAGCTCCTCAAACGCCTCCTGGCACTCCGTCGTCCAAAAGAAGTCATGCATCTTCCTCAGCACCTTGAAAAAGGGCTGGCAATGATTAGTGGATCGCGAGATGAACCAGCTCAGGGCCGCTACCTGATCGGTGAGTCACTGGACTTGCTTCTTGGAGGTGGGCTGCTCTATGTCAAGGATCGCTTAAACCTTCTCCGGATTGGCTTCTATCCCTCTTTGGGTCACCATGAAGCCAAGGAACTTTTCCGCCGCCACACCAAAGGCGCACTTCATCGAGTTCAGCTTCATTTGGTGGAGGTGGAGGTTGCGGAAGGTCTCCATCAGTCATCGACATGGTCCGAGGTTGGCTTCCTCTTCACCAACATGTCGTCCACGTATACTTGCATGTTGCGGCCAATTTGGTCTTTGAAGACCTTGTTGACCAACTGCTGGTATGTGGCACCTGCATTCTTCAGACTGAAGGGCATCATCTTATAACAGTAGGTCCCACAGTCCATGATGAAGGCAGTGTGCTCCTCATCTTTAGGGTGCATCCAGATCTAATTGTACCTAGAAAAAGCATCCATGAAGGAGAAAAGGCGGTGACCTGAAGTGGCATCCACGAGTTGGTCGATCTTTAGAAGTGGGAAGCCATCTTTTGGTCAAGCTCGGTTGAGCGCGATGTAATCCACACAGATCCTCCATTTTCCATTATTTTTCCTAACCATCACCACATTCGTCAGTCAACTGGGATACTGCACCTCTCGTACAAAACTAGCAGCAAGGAGCTTCTCCACCTCTTCGTTGACCGCCTTCTGCCTTTCTGCAGCAAAACTCCTCTTCTTCTACCAAACTCGATGGCACTTCGGATCAATCTTCAACTGGTGGGTGATAATGTCCAAGGGAATACCTGGCATGTCCACCACATACCAGGAGAACACATCTGCGTTCACCAAAAGGAAACTCAATAAACGAGCCCATTTGTCTACCGAGAGTTGGGCTCCTATCTGCACCATTTTCTATGGGTCCGAGCCCAGGGGGTACGTTAACAAGCGCTCCACCAGGCCACCCCTGGCAACTTGCACCCTTTGGTCGAGGTCATCGACATCGGAGCCGAGCTTGGCACTCCGGGCTCCATGGATAGCCTGCAGGCAATGCTGGACGGGCTGAACTGCCCCACTCATCTCCCCCACTCCAAAAATGGTGCGGAACTGCACTAATAATCTCTTGGTTGAAATGACCGCATCAAGTTGGTTGAGCCCTGGGCGGCCCAAAATGGCATTATACGGCGACGGGAGTCGGATGACAGTGAAGGTCATCATGACCGTGCTCTGGCAGGGTGGAGTCCCGACGGTAACAGGGAGAGTGATCTCTCCCTCGACTCCCACAGAATCCTCGATAAATCCCATGAGAGGGGTATGCACTGGCTTTAGCCGATCATGAGACAAGTTCATCTGGGAGAAAGCATCGTAAAAACGTACATCGGTAAAGCTCCCACTATCAACCATAATTTGATGTACAGGATGCTTAGCGATGGTCATCTCGACCACCACTGCATCATTATTTACATTTTCATTTTCATTTTCACCCCCTTCCCCTTTTCAAAGGGAAGTACATCTTCCAGGTCTCCTCCCTCCTGGGATCTCTTTGATGCATGCCTTATCCCCCAAGAAATCATGCCCACCGGCTTCTCCGTGGGACGGTTATCTACTGCAGGAACGGGGGGAAGGGCCGCAAGTGGTCGGTCCTCCGTCGGGGCCTCTCTTCCCATGAACTTCTTGAGATAGCCCCTCCTGATGAGGTCCTCAATTTCCCTCTTTAGGTTATGGCACTCCTCTGTGTCATGGCCATGGTCGTGGTGGAACTGGAAGTATTTTGTCTTGTCATGACGGTTCTTCAAGTTCTGAGGGCGAGGTTGGTGGAGGTAGCCCTCACCCTCGATCTCCATAAGGATCTTGGTTCTTGGAGCAAGGAGGGGAATGAAGGTCTGCTCCAGAATGGGACTGTTCTTTGGCTTCGGTCTCGATCGGAAGTCTACAGGTGACCCGGGCTTCCGGGTCCCAGGGACATCCCTCGGGGTAGGCTTCTTTGAAGGCTTTCCATCTAGCTTTCTCCTGGTACAGTCAACCTCCTCAGCATGAATGTACTTGTGGATGCAAAGGAGTTCAAAGTACATCTTGGGCAGCTTCTTGTCCAAGGAATACGTTAAACGAGAGGTCTTGAGCCCTCGCTTCAATACCAGCATGGTGACGGGCTCATCTAGACTGTAGATCTCTAGGGCAGCTGTCTTGAAGTGGGTAACATAGTCCCACAAAAGCTCCTAGTCTTGCTGCCAGATGGAGAAGAGGCTGTCCACCTCCTGCGGCATCTTTTGACAAGCATCGAAGTGTGCCACGAACTTTCCTTCCAACTGCTGGAAGGAGTCGATGGATTCAGGCTCGAGGCTAATGAACCAAACTCGAGCGGCCTTTCAAAGGGTGGCTGGGAAGGCGATGCACAGGAGGGCGTCCATTGCCTCCTGGACTCTCATAAGATCTTTATAGATCTCCAGGTGGTCCAGGGGGTCGGTGGTCCCATCATAGGGATCCACCTGAGGCATGCGGAACCGACTCAGAATCAATTCCTCTTGGATTTCTCGGGAGAAGGGTGGTCGAGCACTGTAGCCCACTGGCATGCTGGGGGAGCCCTGCATGTTGGCAAATCGATGGGAGAGCTCCGCCAGTTTGTGCTCTTGCTCTTCCAGGCACCTTTTAGCCAGGCACTTGATGGCCTCATGAGTGGAACTTTCCAATGAGGCCACTAGAGAAGAAGGTGTCGACGGGTCGCGGTGAGGGGCCTTTCCCCGGTAATGCTTGCTGTGCTTGGCAGCATTATTGTTGTCCACCAGGGATCGGCTCTCATGGTCTGCCGACCCAGAATGATTTCTCTTCATAGGGGTCTGGTGACTCCCGTGGGAGTTGGTTGCTGCCTGCGGATGGGACGGCCTACCCTGGATGGAGCGTAGGCTTTTGTGGGGGCCCGCGGCTTGGGCTGCGGGGGTCTGTGGCTGGGGTTGAGTAGCCAGGGAGTGCTGCTAATGCTGCAGCTACCTGACAGCAGTGGTCAGTGTCTGTAGTTGCTGGATAATGATAGCATATTGACCATCCACCGAGGGCAGTTGAGGAGGTGGAACAGGAAGAGCGGGAAGTTCCCTTTCTGAGCTATGGCCTGGAGGGGAGGGAACTTCTCCCGCCCGGCTGGTGGAGGCCTCACAACCATGAGTCACCACCATGCTTAAATTCGAGCCGTTCTCAAGCTCGTGAGGGGGCTTGTTCGCATTGGGGCTTTCATGCCCCCTTCCTGGCATGCCAATATGTTGCTGACCTTACCACTATGGCTTGCAGGTATGAGTTGGTGCCAGACTACGGTCCCCTTCGTTCAAAATCCTTATGCTCCTAGATCTACAAAATGAGGTTAGAGACCCTGGCCGAAGACCCCGGCGATGGTACTCCGACTGTCAAGTTAGAGAGCGGTAAAGTGAAACAGATCGACTAAGATGGATTCCTGCTGGGTCTCCATGCTTAGAGGAATCTTTGATGAAAAGATAAATGAGAACGAGAGGGATGGGTGCTCTAGTTCCTGCAACTGTGCTCGCCAAGCTCGCTCCTACGAATTCCTTTGGAGCTCCTATCTCAGAATCACGCCTTCTCCCCGTGTGTGTGCTTGCCCTCTTGATTGCTCGTGGTGTCCCTTTTGAGGTCGTTAGTCGTTGGATACCTTGGTGCCTCGATTCCCTCTCCTTGGGAGGCTTCAGAGGCCAGTGACCTTAGCGACTGTTCCCCTTGGTCATCTCTCCTTATGGTCGGGAGTTAAGTGGTGAGCCGGTCTCATCTGCCATGCAGTTATGAAAGGGGGAACTTGGTGGGGCCCCGATCCTCGCAAGGGTGCCCTCGGGCTCGAGGCATTGATCGTGGCTCTCCCTTTTTGGAGTACCAGGTTACCGGGTGCTATATTCGGTATCTCAAGCAGGGTGCCCCTTCTAAACTAGTGTAAACGAGGTTTCATGCATTGTTACAGGCCTGGGGATGCCGTATTGGATGCATCACCGGTGTGCACCATCCTTAGCAGCCTCCTCGGGGCTTGTACCCTCGGTCCTTTCATTTTTCACAGAGAATGCTGACTTCAATCGAGGTGGACCCCTCCTAGGTTGACACCTGGCAGAAGGAGCAAGAGTACCAGGCTCGACTCCGACTAAGGTGGACCCATTTAGGGGCACCACCTAGCGGAGGAGCAGAGGTAGGCCCACATCGACCAAGGTGGACGCCTCCTAGGTTGACACATGGTGAAGGGGTAGAGGCAAGCTCGACTTCGACCGACGAAGGAGCAGGGAGGCCCGGCTTGACTTCGATCGAGGTGGACCCATCTGGGGATGCCACCTGATGGAGAAGTAGGGGCAGGCCTACTTTGCCGACGTAGACCCCTCCTGGGTCGACACCTGGCGAAGGGGTGGAGGCAAGCTCGACTTCAACCGAGGTGGACCCATCTGGGGGCGCCACCTGGCGAAGGAGCAGAGAGGCCCGGCTCGACTTTGACCAAGATGGACCCATCTGGGGTTGCCACATGGCGGAGGAGTAGGGGCAGGCCCACTTCGTCGAGGTGGACCCCTCCTAGGTCAACACCTGGTGAAGGGGCAGAGGCAAGATCGACTTCGACCGAGGTGGACCCATCTGGGGGTGCCACCTGGCGAAGGAGCAAAGGTGCCCGACTTGACTCTGACCGAGGTGGACCCATCTGGGGGTGCCACCTGGCGGAGGATCAGGGGGCCTGGCTCGACTTCGACTGAGGTGTACCCATCTGGGGGTGCCACCTGGTAAAGGAGCAGGGGTAGGCCCACTTCGCCGAGGTGGACCCCTCCTAGGTCGACACTTGGCAAAGGGGCGGAGGCAAGCTCGACTTCGACCGAGGTGGATCCATTTGGGGGCTCCACCTGGCGAAGGAGCAGAGGTGCCCGACTCGACTCCAACCAAGGTGGACCCATTTGGGGGTGGCACCTAGCGAAGGAGCAGGGATGCCAAGCTCGACTCTGGCTGAGGTGGACCCATCTAAGGGCGCCACCTAGTGCAGGAGCAGAGGCAGGCCAACTTCAATCGAGGTGGACCCCTCCTGGGTTGACACCTGGTGAAGGGGCGGAGGCAAGCTCGACTTCAGTTGAGGTGGACCCATCTGGGGGTGCTACCTGGTGAAGGAGCATGGGGCCCGGCTCGACTCCGGCCAAGGTGGACCCATCTGGGGGAGCCACTTGATGGAGGAGTAGGGGCAGGCCCACTTCGACCAAGGTGGACCCCTCCTGGGTCGACACCTGGCGGTGGGGTAGAGGCAAGCTCAACTTCGACTGAGGTGGACCCATCTGGGGGCGCCACTTGGCGAAGGAGCAGAGGTTCCCAGCTCGACTCCAGTCGAGGTGGACCTGGCAAAGGAGCAGAGGTGCCCGGCTCGACTCCGGTCAAGGTGGACCCATCTGGGGGCACCACCTGGCGAAGGAGCAGGGGCAGGCCCACTTCGATCGAGGTGGACCCGTCCTGGGTCGACACCTAGCGAAGGGGCAGAGGTACCGAGCTCGAACTGAGGTGGGTACAATGCTGGTCAAGCCACCTAGCTGGAGAGCTCAGAGGAGAATGCCACATGGCACTGCCTGACTGCCAGTTGGGTTGTCATACGCTCTACGTCAATGATCTTGTCATATCAATAATAATACTAAATCTGGAGTATTATGAAGATCTACTAGAATTTGGAGATCAGCTATTCCAGATGATTATATTGTTTACTTACAAGAATATGATTAAATATTGAAATTAAGGATGATCCAGTTTCATTTAAAGATGCCATAAATAGTGATAATTCTAAACTTTAGTTAGATGCCATGAAAGATGAGATTGAATCTATGAATAAAAATCAAGTATGAAAACTTAGTGAATTACCTGAAAAGTTTAAGTCCATTAGTTGTAAGTAGATTTTTAAAACCAAATGAGACTCCAAAGGTAATATCAAAAGATAAAAGGCTAGACTTGTAGCAAAGGAATTCACTCAAAAGGATGGCATCAATTATTTTGAAACATTTTCACCAGTTTCTGGAAAGGATTTATTCAGAATTATTATGATATTAGTAGCTTATTTTGATTTAGAGCTACATCAAATGGATATCAAGACTACATTCTTGAACGGGGATTTACAAGAAGAGGTATATATAGAATAGACAAAAGGGTTTTCAATACAAGAAAATAAAAGGCTGGTATATAAATTAAAGAAATCCATATATGGTCTTAAACAAGCTTTCAGGCAATGGTACCTGAAGTTTAATGATGTCATTGTATACTTCAAATTTAAGAAAAATATTTGTCGACCCCTGGAATGATTTTGATGATTACAAAACATTAGAGTGTGTATGCTTTACTAATTCTTTCAATCACTCATGAAGTTTTGCATGAAGTATTTATCTTTATATCTGTTGATTTTCTATCCAGTTGAGATATATTCCAGTATTGTATGAACTCATATACATTTCAAGTTGTAAAGCCCTAATTTCTCATCCATGTAATCTTGTAAAAAGGGCTCTAAATCAGTAAAAATGAGTGTAGATAGGATAGACATGTATGGTAGGCTCTTTGACTTGATTGAAAGATTTGCTCTTGTTAGAATCTTGATTTGAAGAAGTTTGGAGAAATATGAAAGCATTAGAAGAATTTCTTATAAGAGCCGACTCATGGACCAAGAGCCAACTCCTGTTCTGGCACGGCACAAACATTTCAATGTTTCAGAAGTTCGAGCCGACTCGAGCCTTAAGAGCCAACTCGACCAAAACTTATATTTTGGATGACTGAGACTTCAAGCTGACTCAAGCCCAGAAGAGCCGACTTGTCCAGAGTTTATGTTGTTGGTGACCGAGACTTCAAGTCAACTTAGCCTTCAAGAGCCAACTCCTCCAAAATTTGTTTTTGAATTATTTGAGACTTTGAGCCGACTCATGGTTCTCGAGCCGACTCGAGTGACGGGTTCTGGCTTGTAACGGTTAGTTGCTGAAACAGTTTTTTGAATTCCAAAAGCCCTCCAATGGCTATTTTCTGGTTCCCTAGGCCCTACAATGGCTAGTTTTGCTTGAAAACTATAAAAGAGAGTATTTATGAGTGATTAAACAATTATTCATAGATTATTCATTGATTATTCTTGGAAGTTAAGGAGCATTCAAGTTGATTTCAAGTCATTCACCAACCAACTTCAAGTGAGCATTCAAGAAAGGATTCAAAGCTTCACCAACTGATCTTTATTCTTGAATCCAACTTTTTGAGGAAGTTAAGAAGCAGCTTGAAGAGTATTCAAGAGAAGTTAAAGCTAGGCTTCAATTTGATCTTCATCGGTAACTATCAAACAAATTTAGTTTTTTGTAAAGTTGCTTTTTTCATTTGATATATCTTGTTTTCTCTCTAAGAACAGCAAGGGGCTGTGTCTTGAGAGTGTGTTGGGTTTCTTTGGTAAGCCCGGTTATAAAAATCAAAAGGAGTTAGGTTCTTGGTTAACCTGTGTTATAACCAAGTATGGGTTTTCTTTGGTGATCCCGTATTAAAACCAAAGTATAGAGGTTTGGATTGTGAGCCTGTGAAAATAATCCGACTGTATTCCGGTGGGGGATATAGTGAAAATTCCAAGTGGTGCTTGGATAGTAGATATAGGAGCGGGTTGCTCTGAACCACTCTAAATCCCTTGTATTTGTGATTGCCTTGATTGTGTTTAATTGTTTTCTTCCGTATTGCATATTTCACCATAACACTAGTCTCTTGTTTGGCTTAGCCAACTTTAGATTTTGAGTTAAATCAGGTTGATTTAATGTTTTCCCACTTCTAATGGTGATAATTTATTTAGCATGTTTCGAGAAAGTTTCAGGACCAGTGGAGTTCTCAGCCATGTATTGCCCTTTTGGATTATTAATGGGCTAGCTAGGTAACTTGCCTTCCTCCCTCCTATTGAATGCTATAGGTAACTGACCTATCTGGGTCTCTAGCTTGGCAATAGTCTGTGTGTGGGAGTGGAGGAGTTGGGTTTTCATTTCTAGCCCCTTAAGGGCTTGCAGCACCTTCTTTTCAAAAATAGGATCATGATTATTCAGTAGAGGTTATGGGGCACTCGAATATTGAGAATACGACATGCCTCTAAATTGGATCTCTTGTTGGTTGGGCCTGATTGATGTTGGGTTGACGATAGGTTAAGATTTCCATAAATAAATTGGGTGATTATGCCAGCCTGGATTGTAGGTATTTGAATATGGATCATTTCCTAGTCTAGGAGCCATTTGGATTTGAGCTTGGTGGGCTTGCTTTTGAACAAGCTCAGAAAATTGATATGCGGCTAGATAATCACCTATCGGATGGTTGGGACTCAAACAGATAATACAAACATCATGATTTTGATGAGGTGAGGAGGAAGTGTTTTTACTTTGCAAAATTCGATCAAGCTTTTGCGATAATTCATCTACTTTGCTATAGATATCTACAGCATGACCTACTTCATACATTCCACCTCTCTTAGATCTTATAGGAGGATCTCTACGGGCAGCAAACATGTGATGCTAGGAGTTTTCACTTAAAGTATCATAAAGCTGTCATGCCTCATGTTCATTTTTGGGCATGAATGTTCCTCCATATGAGGCATCAACTATTTTCCTGTGCCTTTCTGATAGACCACCATAAAAGCATCGGACCAGTTGCCATTTAAGTATAGCATGGTGTAGATATTTTCTAATCAATTCTTTTAATCTCTCCCATGTTTCATGAAACATTTCTCCATCTAATTGGAAAAAATTGGTAATGGCTTTTCTAATCTGATTTGTTTTTCCTATTGAAAAATATTTCTTAAGAAATTCTGATGCAGAACAAATAAGATGATGCGATGCGGAAGTAAATTAAGACTAATTTTTTTTTTTTTTTTTTTTTGTGTTTTGTTAGAAGTTGGCTTGACTCAAAAACAAGGCTAACTAATATTGAAAGAAAATATGCACTGAAAGAAAGCACAATTCAAAAGAGTAGATTATCAGAGTAATAAAGAAGTAGGATCATGGGGATTGAGAAACCCCCAGACCTAGGGTTTACTCCTCTTTCAAGAAACAGACGAAGAGAGAAGAGAAGGTTTTATACCTGACTGTGATCTCTCTCTTTACTTCAATTGAAGGACAATCTCGAGCAGATTGTAGTATCCTTGGAGACGGGGTATCTTCGCAATGGATCCTCGGATTGTAGTCCTATGGCAAGGTTGGCCTTCTTCTCGTACTCTGGATCTGGAAAGGATGAAGAACAAGATAAGGATGTAAGAAACTCAAGGAAGAGACCTTTACTTGGGATAGCTACGGACTGCTCGAACTTTGAAGATGAGGGAAGAGTATGGAGGTGGCGGTGGAAGATGGAGTGGATTTAGGGTTTGGCTGGTGGGGCGACGACTTGCAGATGAAAAGGACCTTGGGCTTGATATAGTGGACGGTGGCTTGGAGAAGGAGATGGCGGCCTTGAATGAAGTGGGAATAGGGTTTAGGAATTTGGGTGTTGGCGACTAGGATGATGAATGGAAATTAGGGTTGGCGGCCAGGGATGAAAGCGGGGCAGGGTTTTGGTAACTTTGGAGATCTCTCACCTCTTCAAGGCTCCAATGGAATCCGGATTTACTTCCTCATGGAGTTCAACACTCAAAGAAGTGCGGAAGAAGAGAACACAAGGTTTCTTAACACAAGAAAAGATTTCATTTACTCATTATAATCAAAAGATTACATAAGGGTCCAATATATAGACCTTGCAAGAGAAACAAAATTACACTACTTCCCATGTGGGACTAAACATTCATCCTAAGCATGAAAAACTTTCCTTGGAGTGGGCGGCCTCAAATGCAAGGTGATGGCTTCATATGGCAGGTATGTGGGGCACCTCCTAGTTCTTCTCCTTAAGTCATGGGTTTTCCTTCCAAGACTTGCTCTTTCTTGGAAGAAAATACTCATCTCCTAATCTTTCTCCCCAAGACTAGGCTCCTTCCATTCATAGCCAGGTACTTTAGGCAGGTGTGGGCACCTACCTTGAAGTCTTCTCCAAGAAAAATCCCCTGCTCCTTTAGCTTTGTTACTTTTGGCAGCTTGTGGGTGATTCCTTGACTTCTCCTAAGAAAATTTTCTTGCTCTCTTGGGCGTGGGAACTAGGGACACTGGGATGAAATGTGGCACCAACTGGTCCTGGGAGTGTGGCTGGGAGTGTGGCGTCCACTTGCATTTGGCCTTGGAAGAAAAAAATGACGCCCTAGGGAATGGCGCCAACCAGGACTTGACTTGGACTTAGACTGAGTCAACATGACTCAACAAAATGAAATGCAGACTCAAAGAAATAAAATAATCTGGATGACCAGGCCAACCCTTATTACAAACCCTAATCTTCGGGCAAGGTCATTCAGAGATCCAGATGGAACCCTGAAGTCTTCTTCTGATTCTGGTGCCCGCACCAAATTCTCTCTAGAGTTGATCTCAAGTCGAGATTGTAACAGTGTCTAGGGAGTTCAACCAATACTTGGCCTCATCTTTCAGGGAAAAAGAGAATAACTTAAGTCTAAGGGTATCATCGAAGAAATTCTGGATCTTGACAGTTGAACATATTTCCAGAAATTTATCTAGGTGTTTATAGGGATCCTCATTAGCAAGTCCATAAAAAGATGGTAACATCTAAATTATACCTCTGCTGGAGGTATCTGAATACAGGAAGAATAGGTATATTTAGAAGGAGTGGAATACTCCTTCAATTATCATGGTGGATCGATTTCTTGATGGGGATCCAAAATTCTGGATTTGTTTGCTCTACGAATTTGATCTATTTCAGGATCTAGGGGTATGATTTCAGGTTCTAAAGACTGACGACCTAGCATACCCCTACAATAGTACTTTAAAGCAAATAGCAGTTCAATTTCTTTTAACTTTTCTTTTTTAATTAATTAATTAATTTAAGAAAAATGGAAAAATGAGAAGAGGTCTAAAAAAAAGACTCCTAAGAAAGTCCTAGACTAGAGAGAAAAGAGAGATATTTTACTTAACTCTTTTTTTTTCAAACAAGTAATACAATCAAAATCAACTCTATCCTAGGGTTAACCTGAGTCTAGACAGCTCCTAACTATTTCAAGATTACCTTTGAGTACTCCAAGCCCAAGATCAATTAACTGACTCAGCCAGATAAGTATAAGGTTGGTGCGGGTCCCCCCGTTGCTTGCCTTAGATACCAATTAAAATTGGTCAGGTAAGTAAACAGAACCAATTAAAGAACCACCTTCCTTTTGGCTCTTGTCCCTGAACCACTTGCCTTAGACACCAAGCAATTAACTGAACTGAACCCAGTCCAACTCTAGGATTCCCTTGTCTTATTGAGCTTGAAATTCCTAGGGCTAATGTCTAATTAATTTTAATAGTTAAGGTATGGATCAATGCATATGCAAGGAAATGATTTATGGGCTAAGGAAGTTAATGAACTCCCCACCTTATCTGATTAATAGGGTATGCCCTTAAAGTTAGTTATGAAGGAATGAAATGCAACAAACAAGGTGTCCAAACTAAGAGTTATCACACAAACAAAATTAAACTAATTACTTTTTTTTTAAAAATTAGGTGGCTAAGTTTCTAATCAACTAATGAGTTATAAGGATGTCAAGATTTTAATTTTTTTTAATTTTTTTAAAAAATTTTTTAATTAAAGTTTTTTTTTAAAGTTTGCTCAACCTTTTTATATCATAGGACAACCTGATAAGGGATGGGATTCTAATATGATGTAGGACGATTTGCAAGGGATGAACATGAAGAAAATCAGATTAAAGAAAATAAATATTTTCATATTTTTTTAATGGTTTTATTCCCGAAACTAGACAAGACTAGGTTAGGGTTATCTTATATCAATTATCATCCGACCCACATGCTAGATTAATCAAAAAGAAAAGACAATCAGGATCCTAGGTCTAAGAAGGCCTATTAGGAGCATGTTCAACTTCAAGAAATCAGAAAAAGTGAGAAGGGAAGGGGTCTAGATACCTAGCAATGATTTGCATGATATTGCAGAAGAGATCTCTCAACTCAGATCGACACCTGGATGATCCGGTCACTTTCCCATGGATCCATCGACTTTTTATCAACTTTGTTGAGGGCAAAGAAGACTTCATCCAAGGACGGTTTCTCCGGAGGGATCCTACAAACGTCAAAGGTTAGGATGATCGAAGATGAGAAAAATATAGAACTGGAGATTGAAGAAGGGAAGAGTGGGTTGTTGTTGATGTTGGCAGTCTGCTGGGGGCTTGGTGTTGGGTGTCTTGGGGTTTGAGGATGGAGGCTGGGGTGAATTGGAGTTGAGAGAAGAGAGGGAGTAACAAAATATAATATTTTGATTGGCCTTTAGGGCATAATCCTTTCGTTGGGATTTTTCCTTTTCCATCCCAAAAATCAATGTATTGACATTATCATTCAATAAAGGCATTATTTTCATCATACGCTGTGTCTTAATTATTATATGATGAACTCCATAGATTAGGGCTATGGTTCTAGGGTTATGATGAGATCATACCAGTGAGACCTAAAGCCTTAAAACCCTAATCTAAAATATTCCTGGTCAATGGGACATTGAGCAGGGGATCAATGTTTCTGGTAAAGATCAGCACTTCCTATGTATGAGGGTGACTGATCTCACAGTCACTTGTGTTTGACACTAATACTAGGATGTGGTTGCTTATAAGAGAATGAGTTCACTGAATAGATCCAGATTGAGAATATCTAATGGAACCTTATCTGTTTGTCAATAGATATTTCTCAGAGTGGGAGTAGTGCATGTGGTCCTTTGACCTGAGACTGCCATGGTACCTTATATACATGAATCCACATTTTGGTTCATACTCAATCATAACACTGAGTTATGCATGAGGTGATACTGGATATGGTGGATTGTATATGAAGGTTGTGAGTAGGTCAACAAGGAATTGATCAGCCCTAGTAAGAGGATATTGCATCCAGCCAATTTCGGTCAAATGATGATTCGGGAAATCTTTGATCAAAGGATGAACATTAGAAGTAGTTTCTAATAGTTCATTAATGAATCATCATTAAAAAGATTGAGCTAGGGATGAATATGAAATTGGATTTGACAAGGTATCCATATCCATAATCATATTTAGGATGCAAGTTGATCAAATGACTGAATTGCCCGGTAACTCACCACTGAAGGGTATTTTGGTAATTCCATCAAAATTCCACATCTTCCGGGTAGACATGATACGTTGCTAGATGCCAATCTTGTCTTGTAGGAAAATGATTAAAATTATGATAATTTAAATCAGTTAATTAGAATTAGATTCTACTTGACCAAGTAGAGCTAGCTTGAGTAGACCTAAATCGGCTTAGTTAAGATCTAACTGAATTAAGTCAAATAGAACTCGGACCAACTGCTAGCTAGATATGGAACCCAATGGGTCATACACAAAAAAGAGTTGATGAGGGATTTAATTTAGAATTAAATCATGTTTGCAGGACAAACACACTAGCATGTGTTGCAGACCCAACTTCTATTCGAATTGGATTCGAATTTGGTCCTGAATTGGGCTTAATTAAGTTCTAATTTAACCTAATTAGAGTCTAATTTAAATTTTGGGACTTTAGGCTAACCCGTGGCTGAACCCATTGATTAAAAATCAATTTAAACCCTTTTCCCAAGACCGCCCAAGCCATCTTTCCCACGCGCGTGCACCAAAGGAAGAGTCCACGCGCGTGCACCAAAGGAAGAGTCCACGCGCGTGGACTCCTCTTCACGCGCGTGGGGACTTCTTTTATCGTGAAAACCAGATGGGAGGGGGGGCAGAAATCTTTTCTTTAGGTGTCTCATCTGGAGTCCCTTGGATCAAGATTAGATGGCCAGAAGAAATCCGTTGCTTTTCGGTCACAACTCCATCTCAGAATATCGTGACTTTTCTGAGGTTTCTTCCGAGGTTTTTCTTCATCGAAAAATCTTGAAATAAATCAGGAAAGGCATGAAAAATCTGAGGGGATGTGTGAGGATGGTAAGAACGTGATTCTTGGGATAGCAGAGGGTTGCGTTGTTTTTGAAAATACACCCCTCTGATATCTATAAATAGGGTTGGGTTCTCGGGGGTTTTCATGTAAGATAATTCAGAAATCAGATTCCCTTTCTTTCTCTCCAGAATACTCCTTCTCCTTGTTCTTGTTGGGTATTGTTTCCCTTACAGAGGTATCCTCTATCAAAACTCTGACCCTAAACAAGAATAAGAGGAAGGTCTTTAACGGTAAAGGAAAGAAACAGGAAGGGCCTCTTTTCTTTCTTGAATTAAGACATTACTTGTCTTAATTTTTTCTTCCACTTCAAATAAGAATTTTCTACAAGGATTGAAGTTGAGGAAAGGATCAAGAAGAGGAAAGAAGGGAGAAAGGGAATTTTCAAGAAAGAAAATTCCAGCCTATAAGTCCAAGAATTGAATTCTTGAAAAAGAATTCAAGAAGAGGATCCAAGATCAAGAAGTTTTTGTCTTCATCTCTTCTCTGTATGGATCACCATTGGAGGGTGAACATTTGGGCACCTGGTGGAGATTTGCATTTTGGATATTGCGGTACAGGTTAGTACTTACATATATATATATTTAAATCATGTATATGAATGATATATATTTTAATTTTTTTTTTTAAGGAGATCTAGGGCTAAAGGGTTTGGTATAGATTTCATAAGATAAAAATTTTGAAATCTATGTTTTCTCCTTGGTCAACAAACCCAACATTGGTATCAGAGCCTCCTTATCAAGATTAAAATATATATGCTAATTTTTATAGGAATATGTAGATAATTTACATATGATGTGGTTTGTGTTTGATGTATTGTCACCAATTAGGGTTTTCACTTAAACCCTAATTGTTGTAGAGATATGTTTAGTAATCCAGTCATCATTCTAAAATTAGGTTGCCCTGGCATAATGGTGGATCCATTATGTGGTAAATGGTTGTCCTAGAATGATGACACACTAATCACATATTTGTGTTAATTGTTCATATATGTTTGATGTATGCCACTAATTAAGGTTGTCACTCAAACCTTAATTTGTATAGAGATATGTTTAGCCTTCCAGTCATCATACTGAAATAAGGTTGCCCTAGCATAATGGTGGATCCATTATGTGGTAAATGGTTATCCTAGTATGATGACACACTTGGCACATATTTGCTTAGTTATATATATAGAATGTGCTTTGATTTAATAAAGCCCTCTTTCAAATTATATTAAGTTGTAGTGTCATATATCAAAAGCGAAATAATCAATATGATTAATTGATCATTCGATGTCTAGGAAAAGTGGTTCATGATCGGTAAAGAGGACGTGGTTTTTAATTGGTTCCGTTGACTGACCTGGCCAATTCTTATTGGTGTCTAAGGAAAGCAACGGGGGGACTCCCACCACTCTCCCACTTACCTGGCCGATAAGATTAACTTAATTATTGATTAATATGCTTAGTGTAATATTCACTACATGTGGCCTTCCTTCATGCCAAGTCATTATTATGTTATGATTCATATTAGGTTTGTTGTGTACACACAAGGCCTCTTATGGTGACTGACATAATTTTAATTTGGTGCATTTGAAGTTTATGGCATAATTTAATATAATACTTTGTTGTGTACACACAAGGGTATTATAATTAATATCATGACTATATAGCAATGAAGGGTCTGACTTAACTAAAATATTATAGTTTGTTGTGCACACACAAGGCTATTAATATTTTAGAGGCCAAGATAAGTTGAGAATTGTATTGTTACAATTGGAAAGAGTTTTCCTACCTTTGAACTTATATAAGATTTGTTGTATACACACAAGGTCTTTTATAAGGAATTAGGATCTCAACCCCACTAAGAAAACCAATTAGGATTTTCTCGATCATCATATGGAGGGTTATGATGCTTGATAAAATAGTGGGAGACATAATTAAGTTAAAGTCCTAATTTAATTATGTTTTGTCAACATTGGTTGTTTGCTTATGTAATGTTCTTTGTTAATGTAGATTAAATGGCCTCTTCACTCTCACTCCGTAGCATTCTTGATGCCAATAAGTTGACTGGACCAAACTATGTTGATTGGTTGAGAAACCCGAAGATAGTACTCAGCCAAGAAAGACTTTCTTATATTCTTGATACCCCTACCTTGGAACCATTAGGGGAAGATGCCTCACAAGAGGAAAAGACCACATATAACATGTGGCAAAATGACTCACTTACTGTCAAATGTATAATGCTTGCCTCTATGACCAATGAGTTGCAGAGGCAACATGAAAGCATGGACACTAACTCCATAATGCTCAATCTAAAAGAACTTTATGGAGAACATAGTCGAACTGCTAGATATGAAATATCTAAGCAGTTATTCCATGCAAGGATGACAGAAGGAACATCTGTACAAGACCATGTATTAAAGGTTATTGACCTAATCACCCGATTAGGTCAATTGGGTTTTGTTATGGATGGGAAGTTGAATCAGGATTTAATCCTACAGTCACTCCCAGAGTCATTTTCATAGTTTGTTCTCAATTATCATATGAACAAACTTAATTCTTCCTTGCCTGAGCTGTTGAATATGTTGAAAATGGTAGAGAGCCACTTAAAGAAAAATAAGGCTCCACTTCTTCTTGTAGATGGAATAAACAAGAAGAAAACTGGCAAAAAGGGTTCCAAGAGGAGGATGAACCCTAAAGGGGGCATCAAGAAAAAGAAAGGAAAGAAGGCCTCCGGATAAATGACCTGCTTTCATTGTGGCAAGTCAGGTCACTGGAAAAGAAACTGCAAGGTTTACCTTGCAAGTGTGAAGCCTGGTGCTAATGATGCACCAAAAGGTATGTATGAGATACATGTAATTTTGTCATTAGACTCTTCTAATTCAAACTCTTGGGTATTGGATACCGCTTGTGGTCATCATATCTGCAAATCATTGCAGGGACTGCGGAACATTAGAGTTTTGAAGGAAGGAGACTTCGAGCTCTACGGTGCTGGAGGAGATTCCATCCAAGCAGAAGATGTAGGGACTTATATATTGAAGCTGCCTTCTGGGAAGATTTTAGAGTTGAAAAGTTGTTATTAGATGCCTAAGATCATTAGAAACATCATATCTGTACCCTTGTTAATTAAACAAGGTTATACTATGAATGTAATGAGCAGTGGCTGCTCAATCAGTTTTTCTAATGAAATAATATTTTATGGCATATTTTGCAATGGTCTTTTAACTCTATCTACTGATGACAATATACTTCATGTTAGTAACAAACGAAAGAGAGATGATGTGAATAATACTTTACTTTGGCACTGTCGTCTTGGACATATTAGTGAGCGAAGGATTAACAAGTTATACAAGGAAAATTTCCTTAATCCTTATGACTATGAATCATTAGGAACTTGTGAATCATGTCTCATGGGTAAAATGACCAAGACTCCATTTAGTGGACATAATGAAAGGACAACTGAGTTATTAGGACTCATACACACAGATGTATGTGGGCCTATGACAACTCAGGCCAAGGGTGGATACTCATATTTTATCACATTCACTGATGATTTTTCAAGGTACGGATTTGTGTATCTAATGAAACATAAGTCCGAAGCTTTTGAAAAATTTATAGAGTATCAAAGTATGGTAGAGAAACAAACGAGAAAAAGTATTAAGATCCTTCGATCAGATAGAGGAGGCGAATACTTATCCACCAAGTTTCTTGATCACCTTAAAGAAAAGGGGATCATCTCTGAATGGACTCCTCCTTATACACCATAATTAAATGGTGTTGCTGAAAGGAGAAATCATACTTTATTAGATATGGTACGGTCCATGATGTGCTTCACTGAGTTACCTATTTCTTTCTGGGGATATGCCTTGGAAACCGTGGCTAATATTTTAAATAGAGTACCATCTAAATCTATTTCTAGCACTACATATGAATTATGGAGGGGAAAGAAACCCAATCTTAAATATCTTAAGATATGGGGATGTCCAGCTTATGTCTAAAGAAATTTTGGACATAAGCTAGATGCTAGAGCAGATAAGTGTCTATTTGTAGGATATCCTAAAGATAGTATAGGATATCTATTCTACCACCCTACTGAACAAAAGGTTTTAGTCAGTAGGCATGCCACTTTTATGGAGAAAGAATTCATCCTACAAAAGGGCAGCCGGAGAAATATCGAACTTGAAGAAGTTCAACAAATAGGTACATCTCAACCAAATCATAACATAGTTAGTATAGAACCTGAACACACCACTCCTATCTGTAGGTCTGATAGGATGCGACATGCACCTGAGAGGTATGGGTTTATTATTGAAAATAATGAAGCCCGAATCATTGAAAATGATGAGCCTCTAACCTATACGGATGCTGTCATGAGTAGTGACTCAGACAGATGGCTGGAAGCCATGAGATCCGAAATGGACTCCATGTATGTCAACCAAGTTTGGACTTTGGTTGATGCACCAGAGGGTGTTAACCTTATTGGATGCAAATGGGTCTATAAGAAAAAGATTGGGACAGATGGCCAAGTCAAAACGTATAAAGCCAGATTAGTGGCTAAGGGTTTCAAACAAAAATAGGGAATAGATTATGATGAAACATTTTCTCCTGTTGCCATGCTCAAATCTATTCGGATCATGCTTGCTATAACAGCATATCATGATTATGAAATCTGGCAGATGGATGTGAAAATCGCATTCCTCAATGGTTTCCTTGAGGAAGAGGTTTATATGTCACAGCTAGAAGGTTTTGTCTTGGAGACTAGACCTAATCAGGTATGTAGGCTGAAGAAATCCATTTATGGATTAAAACAAGCATCAAGAAGTTGGAACATTCGATTTGATAAGATAGTCAAAGAATTTGATTTTATCAAAAATGAGGATGAACCTTGTGTGTATAAGAAGACTAGTGGGAGTGCCATAGTTTTCTTGGTTATGTATGTAGATGACATACTACTCATTGGGAATGATATTCCAATGTTACAATCAGTCAAGGTGTGGTTATCTAAACAGTTTTCCATGAAAGACTTGGGAGAAGCATCTTATATATTGGGCATAAAGATCTATAGAGATAGATCCAAGAGGATGCTAGGTTTATCCCAGTCTAGGTACATTGACCAAGTGCTAAAAAGATTTAGCATGGAGGAAAGTAAAAGAGGTTACTTACCTATTGGTCATGGCATACATCTTTCTAAAAAGATGTCTCCTAAGACACCTGAAGAAAGAAATAGAATGAATTCTATACCTTATGCTTCGGCAGTAGGGTCTATTATGTATGCTATGTTATGTACCAGGCCTGATGTGGCATATGCCTTAGGTATAGCCAGTAGATTTCAGGCTGATCCAGGAGAGGATCACTGGAAGGCTGTGAAAAATATTCTTAAGTACTTAAGAAGGACTAAGGATATTTTTCTAATATACGGTGGATCTGATCTTAAATTAGAAGCTTATTCAGATTATAGTTTTCAATCAGATCCAGATGACAGCAAATCTATATCTGGGTATGTCTTTACCCTAAATGGAGGAGTTGTAAGTTGGAAGAGTTCTAAACAGCAGACTGTAGCTGACTCAACAACTGAGGCAGAGTACATTGCTGTTAGTGAAGCTGCCAAGGAAGCTGTATGGATGAAGAAGTTCATATCAGAGTTGGGCATTGTTCTAGAGATTGAAGGTCCAGTACGACTTTACTTTGATAATACTGGGGCTGTTGCTCAAGCAAAGGAACCAAGAGCCCATCACAAATCAAAGCACATTCTGAGACGCTTCCATCTTGTTCGAGAGATTGTCGAAAGACAAGAAGTCTGCATTAAAAGAGTTGAAACGAAGAACAACATAGCAGACCCGTTCACTAAGGCTCTACCACAGCAAGAGTTTGATTGCCACCTCGATTGTATGGAGTTAAAATTTAAAGGCGATTGGCTTTAGTGCAAGTGGGAGATTGAAAGGATTATGCCCTAAAGGCCAATCGAAATATTATATTTCGTTGGGATTTTTCCTTTTCCATCCCAAAAATCAATGTATTGACATTATCATTCAATAAAGGCTTTATTTTCATCATACGCTGTGTCTTAATTATTATATGATGAACTCCATAGATTAGGGCTATGGTTCTAGGATTATGATGAGATCATACCAGTGAGACCTAAAGCCTTAAAACCCTAATCTAAAATATTCCTGGTCAATGGGACATTGAGTAGGGGATCAATGTTTCTGGTAAAGATCAGCACTTCCTATGTATGAGGGTGACTGATCTCACAGTCACATGTGTTTGACACTAATACTAGGATGTTGGTGCTTATTAGAGAATGGGTTCACTGAATAGATCCAGATTGAGAATATCTAATGGAACCTTATCTGTTTGTCAATAGATATTTCTCATAGTGGGAGTAGTACATGTGGTCCTTTGACCTGAGACTGCCATGGTACCTTATATACATGAATCCATATTTTGGTTCACACTCAATCATAACACTGAGTTATGCATGAGGTGATATTGGATATGGTGGATTGTATATAAAGGTTGTGAGTAGGTCAACAAGGAATTGATCAGCCCTAGTAAGAGAATATTGCATCCAGCCAATATCGATCAAATGATGATTCGGGAAATCTTTGATCAAAGTATGAACATTAGAAGTAGTTTCTAATAGTTCATTAATGAATCATCATTAAAAAGATTGAGCTAGGGATGAATATGAAATTGGATTTGACAAGGTATCCATATCCATAATCATATTTAGGATGCAAGTTGATCAAAGGACTGAATTGCCCGGTAACTCACCACTGAAGGGTACTTTGGTAATTCCACAAAAATTCCACATCTTCCGGGTAGACATGATACATTGCTAGACGTCAATCTTGTCTTGTAGGGAAATGATTAAAATTATGATAATTTAAATCAGTTAATTAGAATTAGATTCTAATTGACCAAGTCGAGCTAGCTTGAGTTGACCTAAATCGGCTTAGTTGAGATCTAACCAAATTAAGTCAAATAGAACTCGGACCTACTACTGGCTAGATGTGGAACCCAATGGGTCACACACAAAAGTGAGTTAATGAGGGATTTAATTTAGAATTAAATCATGTTTGCAGGACAAACACACTAGCATGTGTTGCAGACCCAACTTCTATTCGAATTGGATTCGAATTTGGTCCTGAATTAGGCTTAATTAGGTTCTAATTGAACCTAATTAGAGTCTAATTTAAATTTTGGGACTTTAGGCTAACCCGTGGCTGAACCCATTGATTAAAAATCAATTTAAACCCTTTTCCCAAGACCGCCCAAGCCATCTTTCCCATGCGCGTGCACCAAAGGAAGAGTCCACGCGCGTGGACTCCTCTTCATGCGCGTGGGGACTTCTTTTATCGTGAAAACCAGATGGGAGGGGGGGCGAAAATCTTTTCTTTAGGTGTCTCATCTGGAGTCCCTTGGATCAAGATCAGATGGCTAGAAGAAATCCGTTGCTTTTCGATCGCAACTCCGTCTCAGAATATCGTGACTTTTCTGAGGTTTCTTCTGAGGTTTTTCTTCATTGAAAAATCTTGAAATAAATCAGGAAAGGCATGAAAAATCTAAGGGGACGCGTGAGGATGGAAAGAACGTGATTCTTGGGATAGCAGAGGGTTACGTTGTTTTTGAAAAGACACCCCTCTGATATCTATAAATAGGGTTGGGTTCTCGGGGGTTTTCATGTAAGATAATTCAGAAATCAGATTCCCTTTCTTCCTCTCCAAAATACTCCTTCCCCTTGTTCTTGTTGGGTATTGTTTCCCTTACAGAGGTATCCTCTATCAAAACTCTGACCCTAAACAAGAATAAGAGGAAGGACTTTAACGGTAAAGGAAAGAAACAGGAAGGGCCTCTTTTCTTTCTTGAATTAAGACATTACTTGTCTTAATTTTTTCTTCCACTTCAAATAAGAATTTTCTACAAGGATTGAAGTTGAGGAAAGGATCAAGAAGAGGAAAGAAGGGAGAAAGGGAATTTTCAAGAAAGAAAATTCCAGCCTATAAGTCCAAGAATTGAATTCTTGAAAAAGAATTCAAGAAGAGGATCCAAGATCAAGAAGTTGTTGTCTTCATCTCTTCTCTGTATGGATCACCATTGGAGGGTGAACATTTGGGCACCTGGTGGAGATTTGCATTTTGGATATTGCGGTACAGGTTAGTACTTACATATATATATATTTAAATCATGTATATGAATGATATATATTTTAATTTTTTTTTTAAGGAGATCTAGGGCTAAAGGGTTTGGTATAGATTTCATAAGATAAAAATTTTGAAATCTATATTTCCGCCTTGGTCAACAAACCCAACATCACACCCACTCCAAAAGGAGGACACAAATTTTTACAAGAAACTTTAGCAGAGTTTATTTCATGAATAAGAGATTAGATTACAAGAGGGGGAGAGGTGGGGTATTTATAGATTCACTCAGGTCCCTCTCCTTATCTAATTTAGAGTACAAGTCTTTGTAGAAATAAACTCAAATTAAACTTGGACTAGAAGATTGGTCTCCTGGTAAAACTAGGCTGGCTGACTCCTGGTAGAAGTGGGCTAGCTAACTCCCCCTTGGACTGAGAAGCTTCCTTGGGCTTGGGCTTGATGGGGTGCCACTCATGAAAGGGGCTTGGGCTAGGGTGCCATATCTTGAAGGGCCTGGGAGGGGGCACCAGCTTTAGTGCACCAGGGCAGGGCGCCAAGACCTGGGCGCTGATACTGGGTAGGGCGCCAATCTAGGAGGGTGCTCCACCTGGTCTTGGCGGCATGAAGGCCCACCTCTTAGGTGGCATAGCTAAAAGGGGCCTGGCAGGGGCCTAGGTACTTAAACTCAGCTCTGGTGAAGTGGCCTGATAAATGCTCTGATCTGGTAATCCTCCTCTTGTTTAAAACATGACTAGAAACAAACTTACAGGACTCAAATAAACTTAAGGACTCATGAGGTTGAGACAAGAGATTCACTAGACTTAATAGACTTCTTGCCTCAACTTATTACAGGACTTAATTGTTGGACTAACTTTATTACAGGACTTGACACATTATTAAAGGACTCAAAAGTGCCAACACATGATATAAAGAATAAATTGGAGCTTGAAGTCTATGTCTGATATGATGTCCTCATCAATTCTCTCGGGGTGGGAGGAACTCGACTCTATCGAGTAAAGGTTGATCTAGCTCTGGTATTGCTATGACAAGTCTAGGTTGAGGTGTTGTAAATCCTCTCGCATGATCCATGAAAACTCAGATCTCGGTCGACCTTGCCAACAAACCAAGTGACATGGTAGCCTTTGATCCGGGTACTAATGGCTTGGTCGTTCAGGATATGCTCAGTCATTTCCTCTCACAAGCTAATTTGATGTGGATACTCAGGGTTGGGTTCGCTCTCAAAGAAAGGGTCAGGCTCAATAGGCTCACTAGGTATCATTGCTGGCTCCCTATACCCAACTAAGTTTGAGATATTGAAGGTTAAGATTAATGCCTAATTAGGTGGTAACTTAAGTACTAGGTCCAATCTTCTTTATCACTTTGATGGATCTAGCTCACGGGTATTAGCCTAATCATCACAAGATTTTTCTAGCAAACTCTTAGACTCTTTTCGAGAATTAACCATGTTTTTATAAAAATCATTGCTTACAGTAATCTTATGATTAATTTCTCATGCAGATCTTTAATCATGTAGTGCAAAAACTCATAACACCTGATGCAGGCAAATGACTCATGCCAATAATATTCCTAAGTTGGTGAATCAAACCTAAACTCGGACTCCTAGTGCAGATGACAAGATGTAGATTTTGTTAGGGTTTTGTTTTTGCTCTTTTTTTTGTTTATTTTCAAATTTGAAAAATACCAAAAAATTAACAAGAAAATATAGGACAAAATAGAGGATAATTGATGTGAAAATAAAAGAAAAATATAAATTTTTGATGGGGAAAACAGTCTTATGTTTTGAAGGGTTATGCAAAAAATAGCATGCAAAAATCTAGACTATGATGCAAGAACATGCCCTAATCTGGCTTTGATGCCAAAATTGATGAGGGATAGGATTCTAATATAATGCAGGATAATTTGCAAGGGATGAACATAAAGAAAATCATATCAAAGCAAGCAAATATTTTCAAATTTTTCTTATGATTTTATTCCCGAAACTAGACAAGACTAGGTTAGGGTTATCCTGTATCAATTAACACCCTACCCACATGCTAGATTAATCAAAGAGAAAAGACAATTAGGATCCTAAATCTAAGAAGGCCTATTAGGAGCATATTGAACTTCAAGAAATCAGAAAAGTGAGAAGGGAAGGGGTCTACATATCTAGCAATGATTTGCATGATGTCGCAAAAGAGATCTCTCAACTCAAATCGGCACCTGGATGATCCGGTCACTTTCTCACAGATTCGTCAGCTTTTTATCAGCTTCATTCGAAGGCAATGAAGACTTCATCCGAGGATGGTTTCACCGGAGGGATCCAGTAAACATCAAAGTTTAGGATGATCAAAGATGAGAAAATTATAGAACAAAAGATTGAAGAAGGGAAGAGTGGGCTATTGTTGATGTTGGCAGTCTGCTGGGGGCTTGGTGTTAGGCATCTTGGGGTTTGAGGATGGAGGCTAGGATGTCTTGGAGTTGAGGGAAGAGAGAGAGTAGCAGGGCAACTAGGGTTTGCACACACACATAACAACACGGGTCTCATACCCACTCCAAAAGGAGGATACAAATTTTTACAAGAAAACTTAGCAAAGTTTATTTCATGAATAAGAGATTAGATTACAAGACGGGGGGTGGGGTATTTATAGATTCACCCATTTCCCTCTCCTTATCTAATTAGGAGTACAAGTCTTTGTAGAAATAAAACTCAAAATAAACTTGGACTATAAGACTGGTCTCCTAGTAAAACTGAGCTGGCTGACTCCTGGTAGAAGTGGGCTGGCTGACTCTCCCTTAGACTGAGAAGCTTCCTTAGGCATAGGCTAGATGGGGTGCCACTCATGAAAGGGGCTTGGGCTGGGGTGCCATATCTTGAAGGGCCTGGGAGGGGGCACCAGCTTTAGTGCGCCAGGGTAGGGCGCCAAGGCCTGGGTGCTGATACTGGGTAGGGCGCCAATCTGGGAGGGTGCTCCACTTGGACTTGGTGGCATGAAGGCCCACCTCTTAGGAGGCATAGCTAGGAGGGGCCTGGCAGGGGTCCAGGTACTTAAACTCAGCTCTGGTGAAGTGGCCTGGTAAATGCTCTGATCTGGTAATCCTCCTCTTGTTTAAAACTTGACTAGAAATAAACTTACAGGACTCAAATAAACTTAAGGACTCATGAGGTTGAGACAAGGGATTCACTAGACTTAATAGACTTCTTGCCTCAACTTATTACAGGACTTAATTGTTGGACTAACTTTATTACAGGACTTGACACATTATTAAAGGACTCAAAAGTGACAACACATGACATAGAGAACAAATTGAAGCTTGAAGTCTATGTCTGATCTGATGTCCTCATCGATTCTCCTGGGGTGGAGGAACTCGACCCTGTCGAGTAAAGGTTGATCTGGCTCTGGTATTGCTATGACAAGTCTAGGTTGAGGTGTTGCAGATCCTCTCGCGTGATCCATGAAACCTCAGATCTCGGTCGACCTTGCCAACAAAGCAAGTGACATGGTAACCTTTGATCCGGGTACTAATAGCTTGGTCGTCCAGGGTATGCTCAATCATTTCCTCTCATAGGCTAATTTGATGTGGACACTCAGGGTTAGGTTCACTCTCAAAGAAAGGGTCAGTCTCAATAGGCTCACTAGGTATCATTACTGGCTCCCTATACTCAACTAAGTTTGAGATATTAAAGGTTGAGCATATTGCCTAATTAGGTGGTAACCTAGGTACTAGGTCCAATCTTCTTTATCACTTTGATGGATCCAGCTCACGGGTATGTAGCCTAATCGTCACAAGATTTTTCTAGCAAACTCTTAGACTCTTTCGAGAATTAACCATGTTTTTATAAAAATCATTGCTTACAATTATCTTATGATTAATTTCTCATGCAGATCTCTAATCATGTAGTGCAAAAATTCATAACACCTGATGTAGGCAAATGACTCATGCCAACACTTAATGATATGTAGACTCGACAAAACCCTAAGCTACAACTGTGGGTTTGTTTCTTGGTCAGGTGGGTGACATGCAGATGAGAACTTGGCATGCACTCCTAATAGATGCCATAGGGTCCTCCAAAAGTAAGATGCAAACATGCAAACTTCTATAAAATGTAATCGAATGGTTAAAGAAACATAAGAAGTTTCAAGAAAGGATAGAAAATAAGAGGTAGGTTCAGGGTTAGTTTGGTAGGGTAGAAAGTAAGAAGGGGGTTCGGTGTTGATTGGATAGAATAGGATACAAGAAGGGGTTTGAAGGATTAGTTCTGTACTAATAAGGTTGACCTTATGGGGTTGATGTATACCTACAGGGTCTGTATTATGAAAGAATGGGCCATTAATTTCTAGGAAGAGATCGTCAATGGAAACTATAGGAGAGGATTCAGCCTGAGGGTACTAGTTTAAAGAGATCAAGTCCTTAATAAATTCTTCTGGTTCTTGAATCTCAAGACTAGACTCTATAATTGGACTTTCTTCTAGTGTCTCCTCAGGTACAATTCTAACAATAGTATCTGGGTTCTCTTCCTCTAATTGGTCTTCCACTGCGGGTTCAGTTTGGGTGTGGTCAAGGTCAACTAACTTTGGGTTGGCTTATATTTCGGTATGGTCAAGGTCAACTAATTCTAGATTTGCTTCAGTCTGGGTATCTACTGGGTCAACTAATTCTAGGTCTTCTATAGGTATCTCTTCTTCTTCCTCATACTCGTCCACTAAGCTCACATTTGCTTCATACACTTCCTTTTCAATATCATTCTTGTGAACCAGTGGGGTGGTAGGAGGAGGTCGGCTAAGGAAAAATTAACTAACATTTGGGATAGTAGGGGTGGGTTGACTAAGGGATTCCTGACTAATACTAGGCTCATATCTAGGGATACTAATCCTATGGGATTCAGGTCGACTAGGGAAAACATGACTGGCACTTGGCTGATACCTAGGGGTTATGGGCTCATAGGACATGGGCTCAGACATGTGGGTTATGGATTTATTGGATTTGGGTGCATAGGATATAGAGTCATAGGATCTAGGTTCATAGGTTCTGGGTACATATGTTCTAAGTTCATAGGATTTGGGCTTGGATCTATAGGTTTCGGATCTCTTGGACTCATAGGACTTGGATAAGTACTTTTCTCTAAGTTTGCTTTTCATGGCTCTCTAGGAGTTATGGGAGCTTCTTCTTCTAGTCTAGCCATTCTCTCAAACTTATACCAATCTACCTTAGCCTGGCTAACTAACTTGGCTTTAGCAAACCTGAATTGATCTCTTTCAGAATAGAAATTCATTTGACTTTCAAAATACAGGTCCATATATCTTTCCCAACTAACATAGTTCTCAAACTCAGGATCACCACCAAATGTAGATACTATTCCCCAAACGTTTTTAATGGGTCTCTCATCCTGGTCCAAGAATTCTTGATTGGGCTTCCTATGATTGGGCTCCTGGTATGGGTCAGAGTATTGGGCTCTCCTAGAGTTGGGCTCCAAGTATGGGTCATGGTATGGGGTTCTCCTAGGTTGGGCTCTAAGTATGGCTCAAGGTATTGGGCTCTCCTAGGATTGGGAGGTGTGGGCAAAGGTGACTCAAGTTTGGGTCTAGTATGGGTCCTACAGGTTTCCTTTAGGGTTCCTAACCGGTCTCCTACTCGGTCAAACCTATTGGCTAATTTATTGTGATTATGGTTCATTTGAATGGTTAGTTGGGCTAAATGATCAGTAATGGTCTTCTTGAAAGTCTCAAAGTTGGAATCCATGGTGGAACTCGGTTGGGGTTTAGACCGTTGGTATTGGGTTCCTAACCTAGTGGTCATGCAATCAATCAATTAATGTGGTATGATGCAGTCAAGCACACAAAGGTTAACACGTGCTAGGGTTTGCTAGACCTAGAGCCAAAACCTAATGAGTTAACTCAACATAGACTTAACACAGCACTTAATCCTTCCACTGGCCAGGTAAGAGGTGGGGTGGTGGGAGGCTCCTCTTGCCTGTGACAGGGTCCTAATTAAAGAACCACTAGTCCACTAAGGGCTTTTGCCACTCGACCTCTAGCCTTAGACACCAACTTTCAGTAATAGGTGATGGGTTGGGTGCACTAGTTCCCTCACTACACTCGGACCCAACTTGTTGGTGTCCCTAAAACTATTAGGTTGCTAGTTAATTTTTATTAAGGCTTAGGTTTTGATGCTGGGTGGTTATTTTGGGCCCAGGACAGGTGAGGAAATCCTGTCCTGATCTGACATAGTAAAATTGCCCTTAAGATTAGTTTAGTGATATGATTCACAATCGATGAACCCTAATGCAATCTAGTAACAAAACAAAGAATAAAAGTTTTTTTCTCTTTTTTTTTATGTGGAGTCAACTTAATTTCAAGTTGGTTAAGTGATCAATCAATGTTGGCTTGGGTTGAGTGGGGTTTGGTAGTTGATTAGGTTTAATCTAGTCAAGTATGCAGAAATAGCATAATTGGAATTTTTTTATCTATTTTTGATGCAGAGGTTAGCATGGATTTCAATATAAAAAAATTTTAAAAAATTTATAGAATAGAGAATGACGTGTGGGGATGATTCCTACCCAATTTGATTCAAAGAAAAAATGGTATGATGATGCAAAACCTAGGGTTTCTAACTAGGTGCAGAAAACATAGAATTCTGGTTAGGGTTTCTAAGGTATAGGTTTTTTTATATTTCTTTAACTATAAAATTAACAAAAATTCTGAAAAAATATAGGACTTGACAGAGAAGACGTGATGCAAATCTCAGAGAAAAACAATATTCCTAGGTTGGTGAATCAAACCTAAACTCGAACTCCTAGTGCAGATGACAAGATGTAGATTTTGTTAGGGTTTTGTTTTTGCTCTTTTTTTTGTTTATTTTCAAATTTTAAAAATACCAAAAAATTAATAGGAAAATATAGGACAAAATAGAGGATAATTAATGTAAAATTAAAAGAAAAATAAAAATTTTTGATGGGGAAAATAGTCTTATGTTATGAAGGGTTATGCAAAAAATAGCATGCAAAAATCTAGACTATGATGCAAGAACATGCCCTAATCCAGCTTTGATACCAAAATTGATGAGGGATGGGATTCTAATATAATGCAGGATAATTTGTAAGGGATGAACATGAAGAAAATCATATTAAAGCAAGCAAAAATTTTCAGATTTTTCTTATGATTTTATTCCCGAAACTAGACAAGACTAGATTAGGGTTATCCTGTATCAATCAACACCCTACCCACAAGCTAGATTAATCAAAGAGAAAAGACAATTAGGATCCTAGATCTAAGAAGGCCTATTAGGAGTATGTTCAACTTCAAGAAATCAGAAAAGTGAGAAGGGAAGGGGTCTACATATCTAGCAATGATTTGCATGATGTCGCAGAAGAGATCTCTCAACTCAAATCGGCACCTGGATGATCCGGTCACTTTCTCGCAGATCCTTCAGCTTTTTATTAGCTTCGTTCGAAGGCAAAGAAGACTTCATCCGAGGACTGTTTCACCGGAGGGATCCTGTAAACATCAAAGGTTAGGATGATCAAAGATGAGAAAAATATAGAACAGGAGGTTGAAGAAGGGAAGAGTGGGCTGTTGTTGATATTGGCAGTCTGCTGGGGGCTTGGCATTGGGCATCTTGGGGTTTGAGGATGGAGGCTGGGGTGTCTTGGAGTTGAGGGAAGAGAGAGAGTAGCAGGGCAGCTAGGGTTTGCACACACACATAAGAACACGGGTCTCATACCCACTCCAAAAGGAGGATACAAATTTTTACAAGAAAACTTAGCAAAGTTTATTTCATGAATAAGAGATTAGATCTAATTAGGAGTACAAGTCTTTGTAGAAATAAAACTCAAAATAAACATGAACTGGAAGACTGGTCTCCTAGTAAAACTGAGCTGGCTGACTCCTGGTAGAAGTGGGCTGGCTGACTCCCCCTTAGATTGAGAAGCTTCCTTGGGCATGGGCTAAATGGGGCTCCACTCATGAAAGGGGCTTGGGCTGGGGTGCCATATCTTGAAGGGCCTAAGAGGGGGCACTAGCTTTAGTGCGCTAGGGTAGATGACAAGGCCTGGGCACTGATACTGGGTAAGGCGCCAATCTGGGAGGGTGCTCCACCTGGGCTTGGCGACATGAAGGCCCACCTCTTGGGTGGCATAGTTAGGAGGGGCCTGGCAGGGGTCTGATACTTAAACTCAGCTCTGGTGGAGTGATCTGGTAAATGCTCTGGTCTGGTAATCTTCCTCTTGTACAAAAGTTGACTAGAAATAAACATACAGGACTCAAATAAACTTAAGGACTCATGAGGTTGAGACAAGGGATTCACTGGACTTAATGGACTTCTTGCCTCAACTTATTACAGGACTAAATTGTTGGACTAACTTTATTACAGGACTTGACACATTATTAAAGGGCTTAAAAGTGACCAACACATGACTTAGAGAACAAATAGGAGCTTGAAGTTTATGTCTGATCTGATGTCCTCATCATTACCATTCAACATAACTAAAAGTTATGCCAGGGCAACCTTATGTCAGGATATTCAAGATTGATAAATACTAACTACTAATTTTTAATTAATATTTTTTAAATTTTTTTTTCAAAATAATGCCAAAAGTTCTCGGCAACGGTTTCAAAAATCTAGTGCGCGTCACTATGCACCGATTTAATACCTTAATTCTACTATTCTTAGGTAGAGTAGTGGGAGTAAGGATCGAATCTACAAGGACCTTTGCAGTTATTTCAAAATAAAATAATAGCAAAAATATTAAAACTATTTAATAGCCAGAAAATAATAATAATACTAATAATAAGTAAATAATATGATTCGAATGAAAGAGAAAATGACCTCGATATTTCATAGATTACTTAACAGCTGGTACCCACTTCCTTTGTGAATACTCCTACCTGGATATAATCTATTTATGGAGATCATGACCCGTACCTATTATATCACAGCCTATATCCCTGAAGTACTGATTAGTCCATAATAGAAGAATTCCTCTACATTACCCCATAAACACAGATTAAATCATAAATAAAAAGTTTTATTTCATAAAGAAGGAGTACAAATGATGATAAATAAAATAAAACTACACTGCCTATTACAAGTTCTTCATGGATTTTTTGAGAAATGGAAATCTAGCCTTCCATGGAGAAGCTTTTCATCGACATCCTTACTGAAATTCTCATCTAGAGTGGGATCTGAATGGCTGTTGGAAAAGTGAAGGTAGGAAGGTAAAGCAGGGTATCGAGGATTTGGCTTGTGATTAAAGAAGGAGGAGATGGAAACGGTAACTAGAGCTTGGCGATGAGGATGTGGAATGCTAGTGAATGGATCTATAGTTTTGTGGTGTTAAAGGAAGACTCAATGGCTTGATGGGGTGAAGAAGGTTCTGTAGAAGGGGAGAAAGGTAAGTGATAGTAAATGGGTGAAGGCTCGATGCAATACAAGGAGGGGAATAATCATTTCCGCTCTGCTTCACTGATGCCCTTTTAAAGGTAGAGGAGAATGTGAAAGTACCACGTTAGTTCCCCTTAACCATGTTTAGTTTTCAATTCTGATCCCCACTGTTATATTCCAATCGAACCCCAACAAACTCCTTCCTCATCGAATAACCCAACAAACTCCTTCCGACCACTCCTTTCCATGGTTCGGACATCACTTTAGTACTGTCCAGGATCGACAGCAATTGAATTGTAATAGATCAGGGTGGTGGCCATGGCATCGGGGAAAGCGGCTTTAGTGGAGAAGAGGAGGGCTATGGTCTTGGAGTCCTCATGCTGAACAACAGAGAGAAGGAAGGCTAGCAGCGGTGATGGAGAGCTTGGAATAGGGGGAATAGGGGTCGGACGGTGGTGCTTTTGGGTGGATCTTTAGTAACAATGGGATGCAGCGATTAAGACTAAAGGAGGAGGAGCGGTGGCTTGGCGGCTTCTCCAGCCTTAGGGACCTTCTCGGTGGCAAGGGGAAGCTTCTCAGGTGATCCAGATGACTTGGGCGGTGACGGAACAGTGAAGATGAAGAGGACCGGCAGCTCCACAGTGGGAGAGGACTTTTGGAGGGGAGAACCAGCGATCGGCAGCTCTAGCAGCTTCTCTGGGTGGAGGAGATGACTCCGGTGGTGACGGGACATCGTTTTGAGCATTTTCCCGATCAAAAACTTTTGGCGGTCCATGACTCTAGTTCATGGACCTTAGCCATGGCTGATCGTGGACCGCAGGCCAATTCGTAGACCATTTAGCCGGTCCATGGTGGATCAACTATGCCAAAATTTGTGTAATTCTTACTTATTCATTTAAATTTTGATTCTGAGCTCGTTTCAAGTCCAATTCAACTATCATTTGCACTATTGGACTTCTAAAATTGAGCTCTTCATATTTATAGAATTGTTTTCTATAAAACACTGCATAAAATTATCTATTTTAATTAAATAAAGTTAGATTAATTAAAATATTTTTAATAACTATCAAGAACTTCACTCGGCACATGGTCATACCACATGAGATTATGGCACAGTTACCTTATTCCAGAACTCAACACGGTTGGGAGGAAGTTGGAGAATCACCATGGGTAAGGAGAGGTAGTTGTCGGAGGTCTCAAAGGAGAATCACATGCCTAATAAGAGAAACTCGACAGTGCATGGATCTGTTCCCCAAATTTGGTGGTGTGGGATCTGGTTGAAAACAGGGGAGGCTGTGTGACTTTGGAAAATTAATGTCAGTTGGGAGGGGCTTCGTGCATTTGAACCACAAATCACGGGAGGAAGAAGAAGTTTAGGGGAGGAGAGAAAGGAAAGAGGGGAGAACGAAGGAGAAAACTGGAAGAAGAGAAAGAAGAAGAGAGGAAGAAGGAGAAGAGAAGAAGAAAAGAAGAAGAGAAAGAGAGGAGTCAGGAAGCAAAATTCCTTTATTTAATATTTGTCGATGTTTCAATTGATACATGGCACTCCTTTAAATAGACCATGTTCCTCCATGAGGAAAGAGGGGAGAACGAAGTAGGAGAAAACTGGAAGAAGAGAAAGAAGAAGAGAGGAAGAAGGAAAAGAGAAGAAGAAGAGAAGAAGAGAAAGAAAGGAATTAGGAAACAAAATTCTTTTATTCAATATTTGTTGATGTTTCAATTGATACATGGGACTCCTTTAAATAGACCATGGTCCTCCATGAATTGGAGACCAAAACTCTGGGACTCTCCATCATATTGGAGACTAGATAGACTAAAATACTAAGACTAAAGTCAAACTTAAACAACTGGCCTAATCTAAAAAAAAGATTCCATACTAATCCAGTATTCATGCTTTGAGATATATGCATGATCTGGATACAAGAATAATAAAAATAAAAATAATATACCCAATCCCAATACACCCAAATAAAAATAAAAAAATAAATGTCTGCTCAAATATGTGCATTAGGATCTGTGCTGGGCAATATCCTCATATTTCCCCTAGGGTGGAGAGAACTCAACTCTATCAAGTCAGGCTCCATATTACTCTAGTAATGCTCAAGTGTTGCCTAGTGAAGAAGCGACCCAAGAAGGGGGGTGAATTCGGTTTTATAAAATTTTTTGAACTATTTCAACAAGTATGTGCTAATTGCAATTAAGTGCATATGTTTTGCCAAAGTATTTGTGTGCTTAATGAAAATATCCAACGGAATTAATAAAGTAAAAGCAAGAGTAAATAAGTAATAAATAAGAGCAATCACAAATACAAGAATATATAGTGGTTCAGTGTACTTCAAGGCACCTACATCCACTTTTCAAGTTTTCCTTGGATATTTCACTATAATCACCAAGATTACAGTTGATTAGCTTTCCGGGCTCACTAATCAAAACCCAACTTGTTTTCCCAAGCTTACAAGACAAAGCCCCTTATTGGTTTTTTAACTTAGGCTAACCAACAACCTCTTAGTTTTCATGGCTAACCAAAAATCTTGTTGGTTTTGCGGGCTCACCAACAACCTATATTGGTTTTACAGGATCACCAGCAACCTATGTTGGTTTTACACAAAGGCTAACCAACAACCTTTTTGGTTTTCCAAGGCTCACCAAAAATCTCTTTAGTTTTCCAAGGCTCACCAAAAACCTTAATAAACAAAGTAAGTATAATATGAAAAGAATACAATAAAAGCTTTCTTAAATAAAGTAAATGTCTTTTTGAAGCCCTTGGATGATGTTGAAGAAGCTTGTCTTCAATTTGTTGAAGCCTTTGAATGTAGCTTAAGGATGTGAACTTTGGATGCTCTATTTAAAACTTGGAAGCTTGAAGGCTTAAATCACTCAAAATATGAATCCTTGAAGTGTATGGAATTTTTCTCTCAAAGGATTGCTTTCCCATTTGATTTTTGGTGTTTATATAGCTCTCCAAATCATAGATGACAGTTTATGACCGTTGGGGATGAAAAACTAGCCGTTTGAAGCAAGTTGGAATCAATTCTGCACTTCTGAAAAACTAGCCATTACTCCAAGTGTCGACACTTAAATCTGGTGAGTCGACACTTGGTTTCTGTGAGTCAACACTTGGTTTCTGTGAGTCGATACTTGGGTCAGCTCAAGGCAAAAATTTTGGATTTTCACAGTTCTGTATTTTTCTTGTTCTCAGACCTTGAGTCGATACTTGAACTTCTTCATGAGTCGACACTTGAACTTCTTCATGAGTCGACACTTGCTTGTGCCAGTGTAGAAACTTACTGAAACTTCTCCAAAATCAAACTTTAAGTCTTTCCAAGTCTTCCTTATGTTTCAAAGTCCTTATAACTTGAAATTCCATGAATTTGAAGGACTTCTTCAAATAAAATACAAGCATTTCTTCATTCAACATGGATGAGTACTAAGATCTGATAAACATACTTAAAAATATAATTAGTACTCATATACTTAAGTATTTTGTCAATCATCAAAATCAAACCAGAGTCAACAATCTCCTCCTTTTTGATGATGACAAAACCTTTAAGTATATAAATATGGTAAGCTTAAAAAGATTAACAATAAGATAAATATGTAAGCTCAAAATTAATGAGTGTCAAGCTTCCCCTCAAAATATGATTTCAAAATATTTTAAAAAATCATTCAAAATTTTTAAACATTCTCCCCCTTGCTAGTTCTTTCCTTAAAGAGTAAAACATTTTGCTTTCTTCTCCCCCTTTTGCATTTTCTTTCATTTCTCATATAATTTTTCATGTTTATCATATCTTTTCCCTTTTTCATACTTAACATTTTTCTCCCCTTTTTTGTCATCATGAAAAAGGATGAAAAGCAATACAAAATGGAAATGAAGGTGAAAAAAATAGCAAGTAGATTATCAAAATCAATACATGAAATCGATTAATCATGGTACCAATTAAATATGATACTAATTAAACATGATACCACAAAATGAGATGCTCATGCAAAAATAATTCAATATATATTAGCTTTAATATACATAACCAAGATATGATTATGACAACAATCCATTCACCTCACTTGTTCATAGGATAAGGCCACAGTGGTACCCCAACACATCATAAGAGACCCCATTGAATGGGAAGAGAGGGTTTTTAAACCCTACTTAGCTCCTATGAGACGGGCATGGTGACTAACCCAATCTGAAGCAGTTACTAGGAGCTCTTCTTCTTTTTTTAAGATTCTTGATGAAATAAATCTTGATACCAATTGAATGTAACTCCTCTCAAAGGATTAAATTTGAAAGCAAGGAAAAGGAGTATCAGAGCAATATAAGTAAAGCATGATATCAAAGAAAACATTGAAAGCATCATATATGATAATAAATCTTTGGATGCTCCTCCTAAATATTATTCTTCCTTAAAAATATGCATTCATTGAGGAATAAAATATGAAAGCACAAGCATCATAATTTCAGATAATTTGAGATATGAACATAAATACCAAGTCTAAAATCAAAGATTTGAATTTTTAAGATTTACAAGATTTTCAAAATGTAAAGGATTGATCATTTAAAAATTTTAGGATGATTTTAAATTTATTTGAAATGATTTGATATCCATATAAATGGTAGAAGTAATATGATACCAAGTCTAGTTATTGGAGCAACGATTTATCAATAAGCATATCGTCTTCTTAAATGTAATCCTTAACTACCAGTACTATCCTTGTTCCAAATTATTTCTAACTTAAGTATAAATGCCAAAAATGAAAACACATAAATCATAATATTTCACTTGAAATAGTTTAAAACTATCAAAATCAAGTGAAAGTCTAATAATCACAAGTTTAATCATGAGAGCATGAAATCCATCAACATCAAAAAGTTCATGATCACAACAAATGACTATTAGTCTAAACTTGATTATAATTAATCAGTTGAAACAATATTCAAAGCAATATACAACTTTAAAAATATTTTTGATGAAGTAATTTAAGAAACATTAATCAAAATCAAGTGAAGATCTTATAATCACAAGTTTAATCATGATAGCATGAAGTTTATCAACATCAAAAAGTTCATGATCATGACCAATGACTATAGGTCTAAGCTTGATTCTAATTAATCATTTAAAATAATTGTTAAAGTAATTGATGCAATATTTATAACAAATATTCAACTATATGTTTAATTATGGAAGGAAATATTTAGAATTTACCAATATGTATAATCCTTCCTTTACCATTTAGTCCAAAATATAGCTTGTCCACTCTTTGTATTATCTTGTACAGCCACTTTTCAAAAACTTTCTTTCTTCATATTGGGCTATAAGACACTCCTGCAAAATAAACTACGTGGACAATTTTGGTACCCAAACTTTCTTGGATCCTTTAGGGTTAATAAATATGGTTCCTTTTGAAATCCAAGTTTTTCTTAATTTGCAAGGATATGCATTAAGTCCAAATTTTTTATATCTAAAGCATGCAATATTGGAAGAAATAGCAACAAAGAATTTTTTTTTTTTCAACTAAAGATTTTTGTTTTTCTTTAAAAGCCCATCATTTGATATAAAAATCTTGGATCCTCTTAGAATTTCTATTTCATTTGATAAAACATTTTTTTCATTTGAGAACTTATTTCATAACTCTTTCAAATAAAAAATTTCTTTTTCTAAATTTTTTTTTCTTTAGAAAGATTATTTTTATCAATTTCTAAAATATCAATCTTGACATTTAAATCATAATTTTTATTAGCAAGATTGGTGTTCTCAAGAGAAAAAGAATCTACATGTCTTTTTAATTTCTTGTGCTCAATTTTTAATACTTGTATTCATGTACAAGATCATTAAATGCATCATGTAATTCATCAAAGATAAAATCATATTTATTTTCAGAACATACATCTTCCTTATTTGCTATGAAGCAAAGATTGGCAACTTCTTGTTCATCATCCAAACTTGAATCTTTGCTATCACTCCAAGTTGCCATCATTGCCTTGAATTTCTTTTTGGCCTTGAGGGCTATTGTCTTTTTCTTTTCTTGATCAGCAACCACTTCTTTGTACCATAAATTCAACTCATAGGTCATAAGTGAACCAATAAGCTCCGCTAAAGGTAGGGTATCAATATCTTTGGCTTCTTGGATCACCGTTACCTTTGGATCCCATGATATTAGCAAAGATCTAAGAATTTTATTAACCAAATTAGCGTTAGTATAGACTTTGCCAAGACTTTTCAATTCATTAATAATATTCATAAATCTTCCATATATATCAGATATAGATTCATGTGTAGCATTTTAAACATTTCAAAAGAATGTACAAGCGAATTAATTTTAGTATTCTTTACTTGAAGAGTACCCTCATGAGTAACCTTAAGTGTGTCCCATATTTTCTTCGATATTTTGCATTTGAAAATCCTATTGAATTCATTAGGGTCTAATATGCAATAAAGCAAGTTCATTGCTTTGGCATTAAGCTCAGATTGCTTAATGTTATTTTCATCCCAATCCTCTTTTAAGTTTAGAATGGAAACACCATTAACCAATATTGAAAGAATATGTGAACCATTAACAATCATTTTTCAAAGATAATAATCTATAGATTGAATATAAATGTGCATGCATATTTTCCAATATGTTTAATTAGTACCATTAAAAAATGGTGGTCTAACACTAATACCTACAAGGGTTGCCATGATCTTTTACTCAAAATTGTTAGATTTTTAAATAGAGTACTGTGCTCTGACACCAATTGTTGCCCAATGATCAAGTAACCCAAGAGGGGGGTGAATTGGGTTTTATAAAACTTTTTGAACTATTTCAACAAGTATGTGCTAATTATAATTAAGTACTTGTATTTTGCCCAAGTATTTGTATGCTTAATGAAAATATGTAACAGAATTAATAAAGTAAAAGCAAAAGTAAATAAGCAATAAATAAGAGCAATCACAAACACAATAATATATAGTGGTTCAGTGCACTCCAAGGCACCTATATCCACTCCCCAAGTTTTTCTTCGGTATTTCACTATAATCACCAAGATTACAGTCGATTAGTTTTCTGGGCTCACTAATCAAAACCCAACTTGCTTTCCCAGGCTCACAAGTCAAAATCCCTTATTGATTTTCTAACTTAGGCTAACCAACAACCTCTTGGCTTTCATGGCTAACCAAAAACCTTGTTGGTTTTGCAGGCTCATTAACAATCTATGTTGGTTTTACAGGATCACCAACAACCTATGTTGGTTTTACACAAAGGCTAACCAACAATCTCTTTGGTTTTCCAAGGATCACCAAAAATCTCTTTGGTTTTCCAAGGCTCACCAAAAAGCTTAATAAACAAAGTAAGCACAATATGAAAAGAACATAATAAAAACTTTCTTAAACAAAGCAAATATCTTTTTGAAGCTCTTGGATGATGTTAAAGAAGCTTATCTTCAATTTATTGAAGCCTTTGAATGAAGCTTGAGGATGTGAACTTTGGATGCTCTCTTTGAAATTTGAAAGCTTGAAGGCTTAAATCATTTAAAATATGAATCCTTGAAGTGTATGAAATTTTTCTCTCAAAGGATTGCTTTCCCATTTGATTTTTGGTGTTTATATAGCTCTCCAAACCAAAGATGACAGTTTATGACCATTGGAGATGAAAAACTAGCCATTTGAAGCAAGTTGGAATCAATTCTGTACTTCTAAAAAACTAGCCATTACTCCAAGTGTCGACACTTGAATCTGGTGAGTCGACACTTGATTTTTGTGAGTCGGCACTTTGGTCAGTTCAAGGCAAAAAATTCTGGATTTTTACAGTGCTGTATTTTTCTTGTTCTCAGGCATTGAGTCGATACTTGAACTTTTTCATGAGTTGACACTTGCTTGTGTCAGTGCAGAAACTTGCTGAAACTTCTCCAAAATCAAACTTTAAGTCCTTCCAAGTCTTCCTTATATTCTAAAGTCCTTATAACATGAATTTTCATGAATTTGAAGGATTTCTTCAACTAAAATACAAGCATTTCTTCATTCAACATGGATGAGTACTAAGATCTGATAAATACACTTAAGAATATAATTAGTATTCATATATACTTAAGTATTTTGTCAATTATCAAAATCAAGACCAGAGTCAACATCAAGAATATCTGGATTAATCTACTGTAGTTCTTCTCGGATAATCCGTATATCCTCAGACTTAGGGTAGCCTTGCCATCTCACTAGATATCTCTGATATCCATGACTCCTGGTAGAAATGACCTGCTCATATAGAATCTTCTCAATCTGATCATGTCTTCGAGAAACTATTGGTTGTGGACACTCGAGTGGGGGGTCACTCTCATCAAAGGAGTTAGGCTCAAAAGGATCACTAGGTATTGATATTGGTTCTTTATATTTTATTAGATCTGATACATTAAATGTAGTGCTGATGCCATAATCATATGGTAGATGTACAATATATACATTTGATCCCAGTTTCTTTCAGATCTTAAAAGGGCCTGCTCCTCGGACATGTAGTTTTTTTATAGTTCTAGAAGAAAACTTCTCTGGTCTAATCCATATCATAACATAATCTCCTACTGCAAAATCACAAGCTTGTATGTGTGAATCAACTAATTATTTATAGATTTGGTTGCTAACATTAATTTTATTAATAATTTTTTTAATGTAGATTTCTTATATGCTATGCAAATGCTTTGACTGATTCAGATATCCTAACATGTATTGGTAATGGGTGTATAATATTATTATATTTTTTATTTTTTTATTATTATTATTATTATTATTATTATTATTATTATTTGAGTCTGGGCATTAAACAAATTTTTTTTAAAGCCAATGACTTTTATAATTACTACCTATAAGAGGTCTACATCAGCTTCAGTATCTACATCTACTTCATACCATATGATAAAGTTAAAGACATAAAGGACTTCAATCCATTTTCCAAGGTTTGGACTTAATTTTTTCTGTGAATTAATAAACCTAAATGTCTCATGGTCTGAGTACAGAATAAACTCTCACGGAAGTAGAAAATGCCTTCAAAACTTTAGGACATGTACTACAGCATAGAACTCTTTAGGATAGACATAGTTTAATAGACTTCTATGCTTAAGAGAAATAGATGGAGTATTTATCCTAGCCACTTTATAGGAACTCAAGTAGTCTTCAGGTACTAAATCTAGATGTGAAATATTATCAAGAGAAATAGTATCACTATAGCTATTACTATTGATGTGTTCCTCGCATACATTTTCATCTTGACTATCAAGGGTATGAAGAATAGTAGTGTTGTTTTCATCTTCAGTATCATTAGATTGGTTTAATATACTTTTATCTTCTTTTACTTCTAGTTGCTCCTCAAGTACAAGTCAATCTATATAGGTTTATAGCTATCATAGATGTTTGCTAATTCAAGATCTGCTATATAAACTTCTTCTTTATAGCTATCATAAATATCTACTAATTCTCAATCTACTATATAAATTTCTTCCTCAAGATTATTTTTAAGATCTTTATTTTTAGGTTTTCAAATACATAGTATGGTTGGGCACTTACTAGCAGTATGGTCAAGTCCCTTGCATAAAAAATATTGAATTTTGAAATTTGCCTTTTTAATTGACTGTGTCATAGGTCTAAAAGGGGTAGGTCTAATTTCAACATTATTGGCTTTGTTTTCTATATTTTTTATTCTTAATCCATGCTCTTGAGAAATGCCACACTACAAGAAAAAAGGTTTTTTCTAATAGAAAATTTTGTTGGGAAAAGTAATGAAAACCATTGGAAAATTTTTTCTTAACAGATTTTAAGTCAATTGGGAATCGTTGGCAAAACTCTTGTTGGCAAAAAAAAATGACGACATGGAAGGCCATTAAGAAAAGTTTAGTTTTTATGATGAAAATTATCTTGTTAGAAAAAGCTGTATTTATGATTACAAGTTATCTATTGAAAAAAATAAACTCTTTCACCACAGATTTATTACCGTTGGGAATAATTGAAAGTTTTACCAACAATTGGCAAAGGTTTAAGCATCACTACATATGTAACTATTATTAGCAATGGCTATCAATATACTCATTGGGAAAGGCAATCAGGAAATATTTATTTTTTATTATTAAAATTATCCTATTGGAAAAAGCTGTATTTATCATGACAAGTTATCCATCGAAAAAAAATAAACTCTTTCACCACAGATTTATTATCATTGGAAAAATTAAAAGTTTTACCAACAAATATATATCCATTGGCAAAAGGTTTAAGCATCAACACATATATACCTATTATTAGCAATGGATATAAATATACTAATTAGGATAGGTATACTTCCACCATTGAAGTACTTTGCTGAAAATATTTTTTTTGATTTTTGATTTACCAAAAGTATCCAAATTATGAATTTGCTCGCCAATGCTACAAAATTTTCAAAACGAAAACTCAAAATTTAATTAATCAAACCATAAGATTTAATCAAATTGCACAATTCATCCACCATAGACATATTATAAGTTGTTCACATATATGTATCAACATAAATACATATAGTCATACCTAACCTAACTAGTAACCACCAAAAGACAAAAGCTAAATTCTAATAAAACAAAAAAAAGTTTTGTTTCTATTATATGATATTTCAGCCATGAAGATGCCTGCAATAATAAAGACGCTTGGACTCATTCCTTTGCTCTGCGTGATAACTCCACCTACATCCAAATCAAACAAACATGCAAGTTAATCTCAATTACATAATTCATGTAAATTAATATTTAAGATAACACTTTATAAAATTAAAAAACTCTTCAAATTTATCTCATTGTATGACAAATTACATGAAACCATGCAATACAAGTATCATCAATAAGCAGCATATAAAGTATTAATAGGATCATGTTTTATAGTGCTGGACTTTTAGAATTTAGATAAAAACTATGTATATATCAAATTCATTAATGTAGAGAAACCACTTTACAATAATAAATATACCTCAAAAAAGTGATGTTTGTTCTACTTGCCCTCCCACTTGCTTTGCTACCAAATTTATTAATGTTGTAAGTTTCTCTTTCACATCTTGTAACTCTTTTTCAGTGTCATGAAATTTTCCCTTCATGTCATGCAATTCCTTTTCAGTGGTTTCAAGTCTTAAATCTGCAATTTCAGTTATTTTCTTGGTCTGTTCAATTCTCATCTCAACATTTTTTGCTCTTTTCATTGCCTCTTCAACTTTACGATTTGCATCTACAATCATGGTCTTTGATTTTTGAGCTTGAAGATCTCAAAGTAGATTGATTTGGACCCATTCCTTCACAAAGAAGATGACAACATTTATTTGGGCCAAAAACATACATAAATATTTCTTCATCATCAAGAAAAATCTCTTCCTCATCACGCTTCTATTTATGTTCTTTCACTTCTGCCTACATTGAAATTTAAATTCTCAAGTGATTAACATTCATACTTCTTACCCAAACTAAGAACACATGGTGAATACCAAATATGTTGGAAGTGTTTTAGTATAATAAAAACAACAAAATAGAATAACATATAGAATATAGAAGTAAAAGATCCACTTGCTAAAGAAAATATAGAATAACATAAAGTTTGAGGAATAAAACCATTCAACATTCTTAAAAGTAATTCTCTTCTAATAGACATGAACATTTGCATACCATTTTTTCTTCAGCTACAACATCAACTAAAGAACCATTCTTACGTGTACGGGTCTTTTCAAACATTTCCAACCTACTTGGTCACACCCCATTTGCAGCCTGGGTCTGTAATTAAAAAATTTAGTAAAAATAAAAAGAATACACAACTATAAGGTCAGAATTATAAAAGAAATTTATATTGTTTGTATTATTCATAACAACCATTGCTCGCTTACACTGAAAGCAATCCTAAAGATACAAGGAACCATATTTAGTTTTGATCTATTTTTAACATTTGTCTTGCTCATTTTTTGCAAGTAAATATTGATGAATTAGTTAAATTAATACTAGAAAGATACTTAAAACAACCATCTTTCTATTGCTTCATGCTTATCCTTTTCATACCTAAAAAGTTTCACTATTCTAATATGCAACAAGCCATTCCCAATCATCCTTGGTAATTACCTCATCTAGTAAGCGCTTTAATTTTCCTTGATCTCTATGTCAATTCTTATAAATTTTCATACAACTCATTCCTATACTCTCTATATTGATCACTAAGTTTCCTTATCACATATTTTGTCCTTCTTATAACTTCAGCTTATCAAGTCCTTCCCCAAAGAAAATAAAATAATCCTACAAAAAGATAACACAATTTAGTAAATGTTAAGATTATTGATGTTCTAATTAAAAAACTGACAAAAATCTTACCATGATCTGGTTAATCATATTCCTTATTTTATTCTCAGGAATTTCACTCCATCCTTTAACTTTAAAGGGTATAAAGGATCGATTTCTAGCTATTGTACCACACTAACTTGCAAATTGAGCATGATTTTCTTCTGCAATTCTTCCCTTGTGATCCCACTCCACTATTTTCTTGGTCTTTGAATTTTTCAGCTCATTGTTCAAAGTCCTCCCTCGTCCTCTTTTTGTAGTATTCATGACTAAACCTGCAAAATCAAAAACATAAAAAAAAAAATTAAAGAACCACTTTGAATAAAAAGAATTAAGAATATATATAATATAATATTTAAAGATACTAAAGTTATCATTTTCACCTTCTTGCTCACAATCAACATTATCTCTAGTAGTAGGTGGAAGGCCTTATTGGATAATAGCATTAACTTCTATGCCTTTACTTTTAGTAATGCATCTCCATTTGAGATTACTAGCTTCAGCAATAATTATCTACCTTTATACATTAAGTTAGTAAAACTTCTGCTTGTTCCATATGGTATTACAAACTTAGTAAACAAACAAGAACCAAGTATCATCAAAAGAATGCAAGTAATAAACATTGAAATAAATTTCATTAAAGGGCTTTCATAAAAAAGGCCAGTCCAAAGTAGAAAAAGAACAAAACCTAATAAAATTATGAAAATATATAACATGTAGTGCTTGCATAAGTAAATAACTTCTACAAAAGCTCATGCCATCATAGTTCTTCCTCCCCACTATATCATTATCATCCTCATCATCACATTATCTATTGATGTAGGAATTTTGCTGCCAGAGAGGCCATCATGATCTTCATCAGAATCATCTTCCATTACAAATTTTTCAATATTTTCAAGCCTATCGTCATCCGACAACTCTGCATTGATACTTCAAGGAGGTAGGCCATTCCTAGCCCAATCATCCATCTCATCATAGTTTTCTATCATATTTAACATAGCTTCAGGATGGGATGACTTATTTTGCTGAAATGCACATTCTTCCTCTAAATTGATGCTCTCTTCCTCAATCGGCATATCATGGAAGGCGCGAGGTTGTGTCTTAAGGACCATAAGAAAATTAGGCTTAATGTTGTCTTGAACATAGAAAACTTGCTCCACCTGATATGCAAGTGTTGGGGTTTCATGTGCACCGCAGCGGAAGTGTAATTTCAAAATGATGAAATTTGCACCGAAATCCCTTAGCCAAGATCTCCTTTTACTAATTAAAACATACATACTAATATTCAAACATAGATTGTTAGAATTAGAGTACCAACCTGCAATCGCTAATTTCAACAAAGTTGATGTTGAAGGGGCTGATTGAATTCACCAGGCGTCCAAGTGTCCGCCCTCCGATGGTGATCCACACAGAGCAGTGATCAAGACAACTCTATCTTCTTTTCAAAGGTTCCTTCTATTGAGTTCTTCTTCCTAGAACTCAATTGCTTGGACTATGGCTTGAATTCCTCCACACAAAGGCTTGCTTTCCTTTCCTTGACTCCTTCTCCTCCTTCCACCAAGACCTTGGCCCTTTAGACACCCTTGTCTTGAAGAAAAAGACCTTGTCCTAAGAGGACATAGGCTTGTCTTAAGTTGGAGGAGAAATTAAGACAATGATGTCTTAATGTATGAAAGAAAGGAAGAAATCAGAACTTCTTTCTTTCCTTTACCGTCGGAGACTTTTACTTTTATCTTGTTCAGTAGCAGAGTTTCGACAGAGGTTTACTCTGTAGAGGAAACAATGCAAGAGCAAGAAAAATAAAAGAGTCTTCAGGAGAGGAAGAAAGAAAAAGATTACATAATGTTCTGATTTTTCCCGACCCTTTAAATAGAAATCGGATAGGCGCCTACACACCTCTCCGTAATCTCTTTCTCACGCCCTTTCCAATTTCTCACGCCCCATCCTCCCATCTCATGGCCTTCCAGATTAAATCCCACGGCTCTTCTTAAAGGAAAAACCGCGGTGTTTTAAAAGGAAGGAAGTCGCGACTTTTCATCTCCGAAGAGATGTTATTTCGCGCGCCCGGGAGGAGTTAGCGCTTTCTTTCTTTCTCAAAATCCCATCAGCCGTTGGATTCTCATCCAAGGGGGGAGAGAAGGTGCGCTAATCACTTAAGAAGAAGGCCGCCCAAATAAAAACATCGAAGAATTTATTTGGGGCGCGCCAAGAGTCCATGCGCCATGGACTCTTCCTTAAGGCGCGCCAAGAGTCCATATGCGCATGGACTCTTGGTGTTTGGCATGAAAAATAAAAGGGGGCGGGTGGGGAGGCTAGCCAAGCTACATGGCTAGCCAATAGGGTTAGCCACATTCCCGTTTTTCTTAATTAGGGTCTAATTAGGTCCAATTAGAACCCAATTTGAACCAATCCGGAACCCTAATTCGAATCCGATCCGAATAGAAGCTAGGGCTTGCAACACCTGCTAGAGTGTTATCTTGCAAAGACGATTTAATTCCAAATTAAATTCTTGATCAATCCTCTTAAGTGTGTGACCCATTGGGTTCCACATCTAGCCAGCAGTGGGTTCGAATACAAGTTGACCTAATTTGATTAGAACTCTTTCTAATCGATTTAGGTCAAACCGGGCTTACCCGAATCGATCAATTAGGATTCTTCCTAACATGTGATCTTTGAACTTGATCAACCCACAAGACAAGATTGACGTCTAGCAACGTGTCATGTCTACCCGGAAGATATGGAAATTCTGGTGAAATACCAAAATTACCCTTCAGTAGAGAGTTACCGTACAATTAAATCTTTCGATCAGCCTGCACCCAAAATATAACTATGGATATGGATATATGTCAAATCCAATATTATATTTGTTTCTAGCTCAATCTTATAATGATGATTCGATTATCTTGATATTAGAAACCATCTCTAATATCTTCACTTTGATCAAAGATTCCCTGAATCATCATGCGATTGTTGACTAGCTGGATGCAATCTCCTCTTACTAAGAGTGATCGATTCCTTGTTGACCTACTCATTACCTTCATATTCAATTCACCATTCCCAGTATCAATCCTGTGCATGTCTCAGTGTCATGATTAGGATTGAACCAAAGGATGGGTTCATGTACATAAGGTACTTATGGCAGTCTCAGGTCAAAAGATTACTTGTACCACTCCCACTATGAGAACCTTCTATTGACATGTAGCTAAGACTCCATTAGATGTTCTCAAGTTGGATCATATCAGTGAACTCATTCTCCAATGAGCACCCACATCCCAGTATTAGTGTCATACACAAGTGACTGTGAGAGCAGTCACCCTTTCCAGTATACCCGGGATGTGCTAGTCTTATCGGAAAACCCTGATCCCCTACTCAGGGTTCCTTTGACTAGGAATACTTTAGATTAAGGTTTTAAGATTTTAGGTCTCACTGGTATGATCTCATCATAACCCTAAAATCATAGCCCTAATCTATGGGGTTCATCATATAATAAACACAGCGTATGATGAAAAATAATGCCTTTATTTAGAAAATTATCAATTACAATGGTTTGGGAGATACAACAGAGATTGGTTTGTAGGGCATATCCCTTTCAATCTCCCACTTGCACTAAAGCCAATCGCCTTTGAATCTTAATCCCATACATTCTAGGTGGCGATCAAAATCTCGCTGTGGTAGAGCCTTAGTGAACGGGTCTGCTACATTGTTCTTTGTATCAACTCTATCTATGTAGACATCTTGTCTCTCTACTATTTCTCGGACAAGATGGAAGCGTCTCAGAATGTGCTTGGACTTATGATAAGCTCTTGGTTCCTTAGCTTGAGCAACGGCCCCAGTGTTGTCACAGTAAAGTGGCACTGGGTTTTCAATTTGAGGAACAACACCCAACTCTGTGATGAACTTCTTCATCCAGACTGCTTCCTTGGCGGCTTCACTAACAGCTATGTATTCTGCCTCTGTGGTTGAGTCAGCTACAGTCTGCTGCTTGGTACTCTTCCAACTCACTGCTCCACCATTTAGGGTAAAAACATATCCCGAAATGGATTTGCTATCATCAGGGTCTGATTGAAAACTAGAATCAGAATAAGCTTCTAGTTTAAGATCAGAACCACCATAAACCAGAAAAATATCCTTAGTCCTTCTTAGGTACTTAAGAATATTTTTAACTGCTTTCCAATGATCCTCTCCTGGATCAGCCTGAAACCTACTGACAATGCCTAAAGCATATGCCACATCAGGCCTGGTACATAACATGGCATACATTATGGATCCTATTGCCGAAGCATAGGGTATAGAATTCATTCTATCTCTTTCTTCAGGTGTCTTAGGAGACATCCTTTTAGAAAGATGTATGCCTTGACTCATAGGAAGATAACCTCTTTTACTTCCTTCCATGCTGAATCTTTTCAGCACTAAGTCAATGTACCTAGATTGGGATAAACCTAGCATCCTCTTAGATCTATCTCTATAGATCTTAATACCTAGTATATAGGATGCTTCTCCCAAATCTTTCATGGAAAACTGGTTTGATAGCCAAACCTTGACTGATTGCAACATTGGGATATCATTCCCAATGAGGAGTATGTCATCTACATACAGAACCAAGAAGACTATGGCACTCCCACTAGTCTTCTTATAAACACAGGGTTCATCCACATTTTTGATAAAACCAAATCTTTTAATAGTTTCATCAAAGCGGATGTTCCAACTCCTGGAAGCTTGCTTTAATCCATAAATGGATTTCTTCAGCTTGCATACTTGATTAGGTTTATTCTTTGAAATAAAACCTTCTGGCTGTGACATGTAGACTTCTTCCTCAAGGAAACCATTGAGGAATGCAGTTTTCACATCCATCTGCCATATCTCATAATCATGGTATGCTGCTATAGCAAGTAAAATCCGAATTGATTTTAGCATGGCAACAGGTGAAAATGTTTCATCATAATCAATTCCCTGTTTTTGTGTAAAACCTTTAGCCACTAATCTGGCTTTATAGGTTTCAACTTGGCCATCAGCCCCAATCTTTTTCTTATAGACCCATTTACACCCAATAGGATTAACACCCTCTGGTGCATCAACCAAAGACCATACTTGGTTTACATACATAGAGTCTACTTCGGATTCCATGGCTTCTTGCCATTTATCTGAGTCAGTACTCAAGATAGCTTCCGTATAGGTCAGAGGTTCATCATTTTGAATGACTTGAGCTTCATTGTTTTCAATAATAAACCCATACCTCTCAAGTGCCCGTGGCACTCTGTCAGACCTACGAGGAGGAGTTTTGTGTTCTGGTTCTGTCCTAACTATATGTTCTAATGGTTGAGAATTGTCTATCTGTATTTCTTGCACTTCTCCAAGTTCAATTGTTCTACCATTGCCCTTTTCCAAAATGAACTCTTTTTCTAGAAAAGTGGCATGCCTGCTAACAAAAATCTTTTGTTCAGTAGGATGGTAGAATAGATATCCTCTACCTTCTCTAGGATATCCTACAAATAGACATTTATCCGCTCTAGGTTCCAACTTATGTCCAAAATTTCTTTTAACATAAGCTGGACATCCCCATACCTTAAAATATTTAAGATATGGTTTCTTTCCACTCCAAATTTTATATGGAGTACTAACAACGGATTTAGAAGGTACCTTGTTCAGAATATAAACAGCAGTTTCTAAGGCATGACCCCAGAAAGAAATGGGCAAATTTGTGAAGCACATCATGGATCGTACCATATCTAATAAGGTACGATTCCTCCTTTCAGCTATACCATTTAGCTGTGGTGTATAAGGAGGAGTCCATTCAGAAAGGATTCCATTAACTTTAAGATAGTCTAAAAACTCCGTGGATAAGTATTCTCCTCCTCGATCAGAACGAAGAACTTTAATACTTTTCCCGGTTTGTTTTTCAACCATACTTTGATACTCCTTAAATTTATCAAAGGCTTCAGATTTGTGTTTCATAAGATACACATATCCGAACCTAGATAAATCATCTGTAAAAGTGATAAAATATGAGTATCCTCCTCTGGCCTGAGTTGTCATTGGACCACATACATCAGTATGTATAAGTCCTAATAACTCAGTTGACCTTTCCCCATGTCCAGTGAATGGAGTTTTTGTCATCTTACCCATGAGACATGATTCGCAAGTTCCTAATGATTCATACTCATAAGGATCAAGGAATTTTTCCTTGTATAACTTGCTAATCCTAGACTCATTAACATGACCAAGTCTATGATGCCAAAGTAAAGTATCATTAAAGTCTTTTCTTTTCCTTTTAGTATTGACATGAAAAATACTATCATTGGAAGAAAGAGTTAAGAGCCCATTGCTAAATATGCCAGAACAAATAATTTTATTAGATAACATTATTGAGCAACCAGTGCTCGTTACATCCATTACATATCCTTGTTTTAATAACAAAGGAATAGATATAATGTTCCTAATAATCTTTGGCATATAGTAACAATTCTCTAGCTCCAAGATCTTCCCTGAAGGCAACTTCAGAATATAGGTCCCTACAGCTTCTGCTTGGATGATATCACCACCAGCACCGTAGAGATTGAAGTCGCCTTCCTTCAATACTTTAAGCTTGTGGAGGTCCTGCAAAGATTTGCATATATGGTAACCACAAGCGGTATCCAATACCCAAGTATTTGATATAGACGAATTTAATGTCAATATAGTATGTATCTCATACATACCTTTTGGTGCGTCTGCCGCACCAGGCTTCACAGTTGCAAGGTAAGCCTTGCAATTCCTTTTCCAATGTCCCACTTTGCCGCAAAAGAAACAGGTTGACTGTTTTGAGACCTTCTTTCCTTTCTTGTTCTTATTGATGCCACCCTTAGGGTTTAGTCTCCTGCTAAAACCCTTTTTGCCTGATTTCTTCTTATTGGTCTTATCAACAAGAAGAAGTGGAGCCTTTTCTTTCTTAACATGGCTCTCTGCTGTTTTTAACATATTTAACAGCTCAGGCAAGGAAGTGTTCAGTTTGTTCATGTGATAATTCAAGACAAACTGAGAAAATGACTCCGGGAGTGATTGCAGGATTAAATCCTGATTCAGCTCCCCATCCATAATAAACCTTAATTGACCTAATCTGGTGATTAAGTCAATTACCTTCAGGACATGATCCTGAACGGATGTACCCTCTGTCATCCTAGCACGGAATAACTGCTTAGATATTTCGTATCTAGCAGTTCTGCTTTGTTCTCCATAAAGCTCCTTTAAATTGAGCATTATGGATTGAGTATCCATGCTTTCATGCTGCCTCTGTAACTCATTGGTCATAGAGGCCAGTATGATACACTTGACAGTGAGGGAGTCATTCTGCCACATTTTGTATGTGGCCATATCTTCCTGTGTGGCATCATCCCCTAGTGGATTAAGATTAGGGGTATCAAGAATATAAGAAAGTTTTTCTGAACTCAGTACAATCTTTAAGTTTCTCAACCAGTCCACATAGTTTGGACAAGTCAATTTGTTGGTATCTAAGATGCTTCTCAGTGATAATGAAGATGCCATTTATCTACATATAATTAAGAACAATACATAAGCAAACAACCATGAAATGACTTACATAATTAAATTAGGTCTTCAATTTAATTATGTCTCCCACTATTTTATCAAAAATCATAGCCCTCACTATGATAATCGAGAAGAACCCTGATCGGTTTTCTTAGTGAGATCGAGATCCTTATAATTTACAAAAGATCTTGCAGACAACACAACAAATCTTTTATAAGTTCTAAGGTAGGAAACTCTTCCAATTATATCTCATATAATTCTCAAAAATAACTTGGCCTCTAGAACATTATAAGTCTTGCAGAAAACACAACAAACCATAATGTTCTAGTTAAGTCAAGACCCTTTCATTTCTATACAGTCAATATTCAAATATAATGCCCTTGTAGATAACACAACAAGGCATTATACTGAATATACTGTAAGCATATTTTGCACTAGACCAATATTATGTCAATCACCCTATTAGGTCTTGCAGATAACACAACAAACCTAATGTGGTTCATAACACAGTAATGATCCAGCATGAAGGAAGGCCAACATATAGCATTTTTTAACACTAAGCATATAAGTCAAGATTTAAATATAATCAAATCGGCCAGGCAAGTGGAAGAGATGTGGGAGTCCCCCCGTTGCTTTCCTAGACACCAATAAAAATTGGCCAGGTCAGTCAACGGAACCAATTAAAAACCACGATTCTCTTTACCTTCCCAGAACCACCTTTCTAGACACCGAATGATCAATTGTTCATCATGACTAGTGATGCTTATTAGTTAAATATTCTATGACTTAATATGATTTTAAGAAGAGGGCTTTATAAAATTGCCAGCACATTCTTACATAAAAATATATCATAATGATATCACTCTGATAAACATATATGTGCTAAGTGTGTCATCATACTAGGACAACCATTTACCACATAATGGATCCACCATTATGCCAGGGCAACCTTATTTCAGTATGATGACTTCAAAACTAATCATATCTCTATAATAATTAGGGTTTGAGTGAAAAACCCTAATTAGTGGCATACATCAAAACATTAATTATCATATATGCATTCCTTAAATTATGCTAAGTGTATCAGCATTCAAGGGTTTAAAACCCTAATTTCGATACTACAACAAAAATGCATATCATATGTTTTAACTGTAATAAGGATGGCTCTGATACCACTGTTGGGGTTTCATGTGCACCGCAGCGGAAGTGTAATTTCAAAATGATGAAATTTGCACCGAAATCCCTTAGCCAAGATCTCCTTTTACTAATTAAAACATACATACTAACATTCAAACATAGATTGTTAGAATTAGAGTACCAACCTGCAATCGCTAATTCCAACAAAGTTGATGTTGAAGGGGCTGATTGAATTCACCAGGCGTCCAAGTGTCCGCCCTCCGATGGTGATCCACACAGAGCAGTGATCAAGACAACTCTATCTTCTTTTCAAAGGTTCCTTCTATTGAGTTCTTCTTCCTAGAACTCAATTGCTTGGACTATGGCTTGAATTCCTCCACACAAAGGCTTGCTTTCCTTTCCTTGACTCCTTCTCCTCCTTCCACCAAGACCTTGGCCCTTTAGACACCCTTGTCTTGAAGAAAAAGACCTTGTCCTAAGAGGACATAGGCTTGTCTTAAGTTGGAGGAGAAATTAAGACAATGATGTCTTAATGTATGAAAGAAAGGAAGAAATCAGAACTTCTTTCTTTCCTTTACCGTCGGAGACTTTTACTTTTATCTTGTTCAGTAGCAGAGTTTCGACAGAGGTTTACTCTGTAGAGGAAACAATGCAAGAGCAAGAAAAATAAAAGAGTCTTCAGGAGAGGAAGAAAGAAAAAGATTACATAATGTTCTGATTTTTCCCGACCCTTTAAATAGAAATCGGATAGGCGCCTACACACCTCTCCGTAATCTCTTTCTCACGCCCTTTCCAATTTCTCACGCCCCATCCTCCCATCTCATGGCCTTCCAGATTAAATCCCACGGCTCTTCTTAAAGGAAAAACCGCGGTGTTTTAAAAGGAAGGAAGTCGCGACTTTTCATCTCCGAAGAGATGTTATTTCGCGCGCCCGGGAGGAGTTAGCGCTTTCTTTCTTTCTCAAAATCCCATCAGCCGTTGGATTCTCATCCAAGGGGGGAGAGAAGGTGCGCTAATCACTTAAGAAGGAGGCCGCCCAAATAAAAACATCGAAGAATTTATTTGGGGCGCGCCAAGAGTCCATGCGCCATGGACTCTTCCTTAAGGCGCGCCAAGAGTCCATATGCGCATGGACTCTTGGTGTTTGGCGTGAAAAATAAAAGGGGGCGGGTGGGGAGGCTAGCCAAGCTACATGGCTAGCCAATAGGGTTAGCCACATTCCCGTTTTTCTTAATTAGGGTCTAATTAGGTCCAATTAGAACCCAATTTGAACCAATCCGGAACCCTAATTCGAATCCGATCCGAATAGAAGCTAGGGCTTGCAACACCTGCTAGAGTGTTATCTTACAAAGACGATTTAATTCCAAATTAAATTCTTGATCAATCCTCTTAAGTGTGTGACCCATTGGGTTCCACATCTAGCCAGCAGTGGGTTCGAATACAAGTTGACCTAATTTGATTAGAACTCTTTCTAATCGATTTAGGTCAAACCGGGCTTACCCGAATCGATCAATTAGGATTCTTCCTAACATGTGATCTTTGAACTTGATCAACCCACAAGACAAGATTGACGTCTAGCAACGTGTCATGTCTACCCGGAAGATATGGAAATTCTGGTGAAATACCAAAATTACCCTTCAGTAGAGAGTTACCGTACAATTAAATCTTTCGATCAGCCTGCACCCAAAATATAACTATGGATATGGATATATGTCAAATCCAATATTATATTTGTTTCTAGCTCAATCTTATAATGATGATTCGATTATCTTGATATTAGAAACCATCTCTAATATCTTCACTTTGATCAAAGATTCCCTGAATCATCATGCGATTGTTGACTAGCTGGATGCAATCTCCTCTTACTAAGAGTGATCGATTCCTTGTTGACCTACTCATTACCTTCATATTCAATTCACCATTCCCAGTATCAATCCTGTGCATGTCTCAGTGTCATGATTAGGATTGAACCAAAGGATGGGTTCATGTACATAAGGTACTTATGGCAGTCTCAGGTCAAAAGATTACTTGTACCACTCCCACTATGAGAACCTTCTATTGACATGTAGCTAAGACTCCATTAGATGTTCTCAAGTTGGATCATATCAGTGAACTCATTCTCCAATGAGCACCCACATCCCAGTATTAGTGTCATACACAAGTGACTGTGAGAGCAGTCACCCTTTCCAGTATACCCGGGATGTGCTAGTCTTATCGGAAAACCCTGATCCCCTACTCAGGGTTCCTTTGACTAGGAATACTTTAGATTAAGGTTTTAAGATTTTAGGTCTCACTGGTATGATCTCATCATAACCCTAAAATCATAGCCCTAATCTATGGGGTTCATCATATAATAAACACAGCGTATGATGAAAAATAATGCCTTTATTTAGAAAATTATCAATTACAATGGTTTGGGAGATACAACAGAGATTGGTTTGTAGGGCATATCCCTTTCAGCAAGCACATATGGTTCATTGATATTTAATTTTTGTTTAGTATTGACACTTATGTAGCCATAACGATCTTTCTCAATTCCCCTACCAGGGCTATGAACATCGCACCCGATACATTTAAACAAAACAATTTGATTTCCTCCCATATAATGCAATTCCATAATGTTGGTTAGTACACTATAATAGTCCATGTTCGTTGTACATATAGTTTCCTTAACAAAAACTCCATAATTTAGAGTTACCGTTTCATTATCACGTTGCATGGTACGAAATTTGAACCCATTGATTTTGTAGCCATCATAAATTATGACCACTGAATCTGGACCACATGCCAACTAATATAGTTCTTCACTCACTTGTCCATTTCCTTTGAAGTACAATTATGTTATCTATTATAGTTAAAAATAGATTGTTAGCACATCATTTAATATAATTTATGTAATTTTTTATTTCAACTATTTGAATAGTATATTATTTTTAAAAAGAGAGATTATATCACTTACATGTTTTTCAAACCATTCAGATAATTGAGTATCTTGAGGTTGTCCAGCATCATGAACTTGTGAATTTGATATCATGTTGTCATACTCACTAAACAATACAATCATTTCTATCACAATGTTGCATATTAGCTACAAGTCATATATACAAATATTAAATAAAAAGAGCTTACTTACCTTAAGTATGGCAAAGCTTCGTTGCAATTTTTTAACACATATAGATGAGCTTATAGTGGCTCCATTCTACTTAGCTTACGTCTAAATCTAACCTTCTTCTCCTTATTATTTTGAAAACTATAACCAAGTTGTGCAAAAACTGCAACCCATGATGAGATTTAGCATTTGAGCCATCATAGTTCCTCTCCAATCTATTGAATCTTGTTTCAATACCGTGTAGATACCTAGAACAAAATGTGACACATTCTTCTACAATATATCCCTCTGTAATTGAACCCTCAGGATGACTTTTGTTATGCACAAAATATTTAAGTGTGCACAAGTACCTATAGTTATTGAAAGTATAAAGCAATAATAAGAATAATACCAAGAAAATGGATAAATATATCATCTATCTTATAAATATGAAAATTCAAAATGCACTAACTGTTCAATTGGTACATCCAATGATATTATACCGGTCCAGCAATTTTAGCCTTGTTCGCCAAATGTAGTGGCAAATGCATCATAATATCAAAAAATGATGGTGGAAAAAGCATCTCCAACTTACAAAGAGTTATTGCAATAGCAGACTTCAACTTTTCTTTATCCTCCATCCATAAAACCTTTGAAGATAACTCTTTAAAGAAAGTGGAAAGCTTAATTAAGGCTTCTGATAATGGTTTACATAACCTTCCACGAATTACAAGCAGTATAAAATTTAATAAAAGGATATGGCAGTCATGACTTTTTAATCCAGATATCTTGTACTCTTTGGAATGAATGCATCTTGAAATATTTGAAGAATATCCATCAAGCACCTTAATATCCTTTAAAAATTCATATAAAGCAGTTTTCTCTTCCATAGACAGTGTATAACATGTAATAGAAAATGTCCATTTTCTTTCATTTAGTGTTGGATGTAGCTTTTCTCTTATACCCATATCCTTAAGATCACGACGAGCTTTGAGACTATCTTTTATTTTTCCTTCAATGTCTAAGAGTGTACCAACCACACTATCACATATATTCTTCTCAATATGCATGACATCTAAATTATGATGCAAAAGAAGGTCCTTCCAATATGGTAATTCAAAGAAAATACTTTTCTTTTTTTAATTATAGCTTTGTATGAAATCTCCCCATTTTCTTTTTTTACCAATCTAACCAAATATAATATATTTTAGCCCATGCAATTGATCAAGCACATCATATCCTGACAACTGCTTAGGAGGTGGCCTTTGCTCTTTCTCACCATTAAATTCCTTTTTAGAATTTTGCAATTTATGGTTAAGGGCCAAGAAACGACGACTACCAATATAGCAAAACTAACCACAATGCTTCAGCCAATATGAATATGTACCTTTATTACAGCAAGGACATGCTAGCTTCCTTTTAGTACTCCATCATGACAAATTGCCATATGCAGGAAAGTCATTTATAGTCCATAAGACTACTGCATGCATTCGAAAGTTTTGTTTCATTGAGTCATCATAAGTATCGACTCCTTTTTCCCATAACTCCTTTAACTCCTCAATTAATGATTACAAATACACATCAATATCATTGCCTAGAGCTTTTAGACCAGGAATGAGCAATGCCAAAATAAAGAAAGGTTGTTTCATACATAACCATGGTGGTAAATTATAAGCAATAAGCACCACAGGCCATGTACTATGTACAGTACTCATATTTTCAAATGGATTGAATCCATCACTTACTAATCCAAGTCTCACATTACGAGGCTCTATAGCAAATAATGGATACAACCCATCTAAATGTTTCCATGCTTGAGAATCTGTTGGATGCCTTAAAGCCCCATCCTTAAGGTGTTTGCCATGATGCCATTTCATGTCTGAAGTAGTTTTTGAAGATACATACAACCTTTGAAGCCTCGGAATCAATGGAAAGTGCCATAAAGTCTTAATAGGGATTTTTTTGCCACTTTTCAAAGATGAAGATTTCACAAAATTTGCTTGGCCTCTATTTGATTTTCATTGAGATGCCCCATATATAACACAGTGGTTCTCATTAGCATACTCTTTCCAAAACAATATACAATCATTGGTGCATGCATCAATTTTCTCATAATAAAGGCCTAGATTTCGAATCAACTTTCTAGCTTCATAAAATGAATTTGGTAATGTCTCACCCATAGGAAGTACCTCCTTAAATAATTTAAGCAAAGCATCAAAAGCCTTGTTACTCAATCCATGAAGACATTTTAGTTGCCATAGCTTTAAAACAAAAGATAGCTTTGAAAACTTCTTGCAATTTGGATATAAACATGTCTCGATCTCACTTAGTAGTCTATGAAACTTTGAAGGTCCCTCATGAGGCTCATCTTGGTCATTTGCATTTAAATTTGTATAGTCGTCATCCTCTAAATAAGGGACTCCACACACATTATGTATCAACTCTTGCATATCCCCAATCTTCTCATCTTCCATATCAGTTTCTTCATTGACATCAACATTATCACTTTCAATGTTACCTACATCTTCACCATATAATGACCACTGAGTATAAGATGGGACTATTCCATGAATCACAAGATTAGCCTCAACATCATCTCGATATTTATATAGAGTATTGTTACATTTGATACAAGGGCACCAAATTTTATCCCCTAGATTTGTGTGCTCGATTGTAAAGTCAAGAAAATCTTTCACTCCATTTCTATACTCAAGAGATAATCTATTAGTAATCTGCATCCAGTTTTTACTTATTCCAGCCATACAATCCTATCAATTAAGAAAAAATTAGGAAAACATTAACATGTTGCAAAAGCATATTATCAACAAAATAATGAAAGCTACAGACTGGATGGTCATATGTACAAACTGATGCTAGAGTAAATTTGGAATTTATAAAATATAATATAAAACATCAAAAAAGAGTGCCAAAGATTAATTATGAATGAATCACATGAGGCTGCTTTGCTGTAAAATGATTAAATGGTTATTACTCATCCATGCCAAATAGAAACATATATACAAGAACACTAAAAGAACACTTCAAGGCCTATTAAAGTAAATTTGCCAATAAAGCCCAACAAACACTTGAAGTTTAATTTATAATACTATATTATGGTCTTACAATTAATATAAACACTAATAATTCTTAGGCCTTTTATAGCATCAACTATAGCTCATTATAGGCCAAAAAATCAACATTCGTTATTGCAAAGTTAAACTCACAAAGGCACAAACCATCCACTCCACTTACCAAGACAACAAGAAAACATTCCACAACCAAAACTCCTCCACCAAAGGGCCCTACTCTGTCAGAAGCAACCAAATCAAATATTCACCTCCTTTTATTTTGCAACATCCATTTCACCTATATGGCCATGGCTAATCTAGGACGAAAATATTCTTCCATTCAACATTGTCTTTCTATGAAGGAAATTGGAATTAAACTATAATACACCCATAGCATCACATACTTTGAATTCTTCAATAGTTCTAATAGTATGTACTCATGCTCAAATAGCATCAAATTTTTTTGTTTCATGGACTTACTGGTATTAATTTGCAATTCATGCCCCCTACACCAAAATTTTAGCTCAGGAAAGTATCAAGTAGTTTGGCAAAAGGCAAAACAAATGAAGTCAAATCATGCATAGGAATCAAATTGAAATCCATTTGGTTTTTCCCAACTATAATATATGATTTGTGTTGTCTCCATTCTTCATTTACATGTTGTAAATTTGACAATCTAATCTCCTAGATTATGGTGCATTTCTTGCTTAATACAAGCATAACCTTCCATCCCAAAACTAGCTGGTGATTGCAGGTGGATAAAGGCTCTTGCATAAGTAGGGAAGGGCAACAGAAAACCTAGAGGGACTATTATAAAATTGTGGAAGGCCCTGGCGATCAAACTATTATCGATGGTGGGCCTTGAGGAGGACCTCAAAGTTCAAAATACTACATATATTCTCAATTTTATGTATTCCCCATTGGAAGGTAAACTCATTAAATAAAAACCTTTCCAACCTCGGAACCATTCCAAAAATTTGCACCCAATGACTATTGGAAGCAAGCATCATTGCATCCCCTAACCATCACGGCCCCCCCTCCCCCGGTGGTCCCCCGGCGGCCCCCTTGTGACCTCGCCCCTCCCCACTCCCGACCTTGACCCCCCAAGTCACCACCCATGGCCCCGCCCCTCCCCACTGTCGATCGACCTCGACCCACCCTCTGTTTCTCTGAGCTATTCCCTCTCTCTCTTTTGGACCACCGCACCCTCCCCCGGTGGCCCCCCTGTGGCCCCGCCCCTCCCCACTACTAACGTCAACCCCCCCTCTGTTTCTCTCTCCCTTCTTCTTCCCTGAGCCATTTCTCTCTTTTGGACCACCGGCCCCCTCCCCCAGTAGCCCCCCCACGGCCCCACCCCTCCCCATTGCCGACCTCGACCCCCCTCCCTTGGTGGCCCCCTCGTGGCCCCGCTCCTCCCCACTGCTGACCTCGGGCCCCCACCTCCCGCGGCGGCCCCCCCGTGGCACCGCCCCTCCCCATGGCTGACATCGATGGTGGTTCTTGAGTCTAGTCTGAGAAGAAGGTCTCCTCATCGTCACCTCCGTCGACCGGCACCCGCCCCCTGGTGATGTGATGCTCTTCCTCTTACCTCGCCGGATCCATCAAAGAAATAAAAAAAAGGCTATCAACCAAAAATGAAGGAAGCAAACTCAACTTCACCACCACTGATGAGTTGTTGATGTCCATCCTATGGTTGGAAATGGAGAGGCGGCAGATTAAAACCCCGAATGGATCACACATGGGACTTAACCAAAGAAAACCAAAAGGGGTTGTGGGAATATTTGCGGGCCACACCAACAAAAAAAATGCAGCCCATTCCCATCGCCTAATCCAGACAACCTGTTAGAAATAAAATTATTTTCCATGATTATCCCTCATCCATCAAAACAAATGATACATAATAAAATATTCCCAACAAATAAAAATGTTTGTCGGGAAAAAATACTTTTTCCTACATATAATGTATTATCCGTGGGGAATAATTGTTGCAAATATTCTTGTAGTTCCAGTCAGATTATTAATTTTCTTAATAACGGCTTGAAGGGATGCAGCTATTTGATTTGGATCCATCTTGTTGGCATAGAATCCCTTTTCTGACAGGGCAAAGCAACAAGATCGCAAGTTCGCTCCCTGGTTCACCTGTAAAACAAATCTTTGGTCGGATTTGCTCCGACGGGGGACACTCCGATACCTAAGTCAGAGGTGGGCTTCAGCCACAGAATGAAAAAGATTCTGAGGAGGATAAATGGAGAGGAAAGGACTCTGAGATTTTTAGGACTACGTTGTGCCTTACCTGGAGCATCCCCTCTTACCAGTATTTATATTGATTCGTCCGGCCTACAATTCCATTTTCTTTCCTGCAGTTATGATGGGGGGAGTTAATTATTTTTCCTCCGTTCGCAATCAAGGATGGTTATCAAGCGGTTCTGGCTAGGCCGGAGATGTTACTGCTGGAGGTAATGGTCACGTGGCCATTTTGACATGGTTGTGCTTTGGAGATAGATAGGCAGTCGATGATAATCGTTATCTACCATGTTCATGGGGATTTAAGATAGATCGGAGATCTATCTTCAGGTTTCTTCTTTGAAAGTATGCATAGCTAAATCAAAGAAGCACTTTCATCTTCAGACACCTTCGAGACAGCTCCTATGGCTAATGTCGAAGATCATGCTTTCAGCATAGGTCGAAGACTATGTCTTCGGTGTAGGCCGAAGACTACGCCTTCGGTCGATCATGAAGATCATGTCTTCAACTAAGGCTGAGAGCCATGTCTTCAGCTGGGGGCAAAAGGCTGACTTTTCAGTTAAAGTTGAGAGCTACGGCTTCGGCTTATCCGTCTGCCATTCGGCTTCTTCTAGGCACTTTGGTTCGAAGTGCATGGTTCGGGAGAGATGTCTTCAGCCAGTCGAACCAGTGGCTGATCTATGTTTGAACCGACATATCCTAACAGTTGCCCCCCACTCTCAGTTTTTGAAGTGATGATCTACCTCGAAGAGTGAGAGTATCACTAGGTTGTCATTTTTCCCTGGGGAGTGGTGCGGTAGATGATTGCAAAATCTTTGATTTGACCGTTTGCCATAACTGCTGGTTGATTCAAGGATCAGGTGGTGGACAGTTGTCACCCCCTGATTGGGGTGTAGAGAAAAGGAGCGGGTGAACCAGGGACTGTCCCTCCTTTTTCTATTCTGCGACAGTTCAGCCGATCTTTTCATTAGGATTTGGGTGGAGGTCATGGCCTTTTGCTGTCCCTTGGAAAAATAGCATGCTCCATCTTAGCTGTTGATTGGTGTTGCACGAATTATGACCTTCGGTCCATTCTGCGTTAAATCAGTTTAGGGTTGTTTGGGATTGTGCACCCATCCCGAGCATCTGTGGCAGATTTAGGAAGATGGTTCCTCCTATCGAGATATCGCCCTGGAGTCTCCTTGTCCCTTTATGAGAAGGAGAAAAGGCCTGGCGAAGGAAGCTTCTTCATCCTTGCATACCTTCAGCTTTGGCCTAACTTTCCCTGTTGTTGGCTATCGGTCCCTTCTGCAGGTAGAACCTTCATTTCATTTCTTTGTTCCTTTTTCATGTCATGGCTGAGATCGTAGGAAGTCAAGGGGAAAAGGTTGGGCCCTCTGGGACTGATGATGTGGTGAGTCCAAAATTAGTCTCCAGCTCCATCTCACTAGGGAAGATTGCTCACCTTTAGGAGCATTATCATGTTTTCGAAGGGTTTCCTCATGTTTCCGAAACTAGTCTTTGTTTTGAGTAGTGACAATCTTGTCATCTAAGATTCGCTCAATCCTATCTTGCCACTTTGGTAATATGGCTGGTGGACACTCAAGGGTTGGTTCACTCTCAAAGGTGGAATTAGGCCTAAATAGCTCAGTAGGTATCATTGTTGGTTCCTTATACTTTACTAGATCTGAAATGTTGAAAGTAGAACTGATACCAAAGTCGGATGGTATATCTAGCACATATTAGGTCCAATTTTTTTTACTATTTTGAAAAGGACCTACGCCACGAGCATGTAATCATTTTGAGCCTAATCAAGACATAGTCTCCTTCCTGAAATTCTTTGACATTTTTTATAAAATTTAGCTATATGCTTATTAATTTCATTGCTCAAAATTTGTTTTACTAATCACGCTATGCATATGACTCTCATAATCATGGATACTTATGCATGGGACACCAAATGACAAGAGACAAACGCAAATGATACTAAATTGTAAAAAAAAATAAAACAAGCTCAAATGGACTTTATTATCTATGGACTAAACTTTATTGTTAGGCTAGGAAATAAGGTTCCTAATTTCCAATATTCCCTAAATGTCTTTGAAGACTCTGGCACAAAATTTTAGGTAGGTGGCAGTGAATCTTAATTTGGCTCCCAACATATGCCAAAGAGTCTTAATAAAGTAACTGTTGAATATCATTGGGACCAGATCAATTATATGATAGATGTCCCAGCCGGATGGGATAGAAGAGTGAATGAAACGGAATGGTGGATCGGGATAGTGGATGTTCAGAAATGGGGAATCAGGGATAAAAAAATTATTAGAAAAAATAATTTGCAGGATTTTCAAAGGCTCTATAGCTTCTTGGGGCTGATCTGTATGGTTTTGTTCTTTGGCGATCAATACCCCAACATGTGATCCTTCATCGATCTCTAGATCTAAACCTTCAACATCAATTAATTCTGGATCTTCTATGTTATCCTCAGATTGATCTCCATGGTTTTGTCCTTGGATTTCATATTGATCATCCCCGTTGTTGATTTCTTTAGGCTGGGTAATTATTTTATCTTCAAGTAATTGTTCTTGATCGTATTCATCCATAAGGTTAGACCCAGCTTCATAAACTTCTTTCTTAAGTTCTTCAACGAGTTTAGGATTTTCTCTTTCTAGCCCTTCATTTGGACAAGACTTTGATTCTATTTCATCCTTAAATTCTTCAATAGGTTCAGGAGATTTTTTCTCTAATTTTTTCATGGATTTAGTCTCTTCTTCATCTCCCTCATACTTATTGAATTTAGCAACATATTTAAATATAGTTTCATCATCTTGTCTCAATTTATACCATTGGATTGGAAGATTTTGCTTATAAGATTTGCCTAAGTACTTTTCCCTCAACTTAATCCTCATATCTTTTCAAGTAATTATTTTATCCCCACTATAATAACTTCTATGCTCAACATGTTCCCAATATGACTTAGCATGTTGGACTAGCTTTAATTTGACAAATTGGCATTTTATCACTTCCAACATTTCATCAAATTCAAAGTACTGATCCATTTTCTTCTCCCAATCGACATACACCTCAGGATTTCTATAAAAAATGGGTGCATAGGATCGATTGCTCTTAAAAACTCTCTCCTCCTGATCTACAAAGCCTTGATAGGGGCATCTAAGTTTATACTCAGGGGTGAGATCATGACAATGGGCTCTTGGTCCAATGGGAGGTGATTTAGGATCAGTACGGGTCAAGCGATCTTTTTCGAGGTTCCCGATTTGATTATTTACTTGCCATAGCTCTTTGTTCACTTGTCCTAATTATTTAGTTAGGGTATCAAATTTTTAAGTCAGGTCCTCATTAAGAATTCAAGATTGGGATCCATGGATAAATGTAGGACTGTTGGTATAGGGCTTCAGATCAAATGGGCAAGCAGTCAAACCTAACTTCTAGGGCTCCTAGACCTAAAAGTTCAAAATACAGGAATTGACTAAGTATCAGTTAAAGTTGTAATTACCTTTTCCACTAGCTAGGTAAGAGGTGGGGTTGTGGGAGGCTCCCCTCGCTTTCACGAGGTCCTAATTAAAAATCGCAAGTCCACTTAAGGCATTTGCATTGGACCTCTTGTCTTAGACACCAATTTCAAGAAGTAAGTACAAACTCAACTAATATTTGGTCTCATCTTACACTTGAACCCGACTTGTGGGTGGCCCTTGTTTTAGGTTCCTACTCGATTTCAATTATGGTTTAGGTCAATGCAAATGTGGATGATTGTTTTCAGCCAAGGAGAGGGAATGACCTACTTCCCTAATTTTACGATTGAATGACCTTAATTAGATGTTGGAATGGATGCATAAACAATTCACCAACTAGATAACACAACAACTAGTATTATCACAAACATGTGATTCAAACTCAAATTTTAAAAAAATTAAAATTCAAAAAAAAATAAACTAAAAAATTTATATTTTTAAGTCCAAATTTCAGAAATCAAATTTTAAAATTTAAATCTTAAATTAGGATTAAAAATTTATTCTAGAACTCAGAGTTGTTGCAAGATAGTTTCAGCCCTAACAACTTCTAGTCAACTAGTTTTAAAAAAATTGAAATTAAAATTTTAAAATTTTAAGATATTAAAATTAAAATTTGAATTGTTAAATATCTCAGTGAAGATTCCATATTCCAAATTTTGAAATTTAATTTCTGGAATTTGGTTAAGAAATTTGTTTTGAAAGCTTGTTGTAAAAAAAAAAATTAGTAGGAAACAACTTTCAACTTGCTAGATTTAAAAATTCAAAATTTAATATTTTTAAAAATCTAAAAATTTAAAATAAGACTGATTTGGTAAACTCTCAGATAAAAACTCTTGGATTTTAAAGTTTTGACTTCTGATTAACTCAAATTTTGGTTGAGAAGGTAGTTTGAAAATAGTTGCTAGAAGGCTCCAGCAGTTTAGCTAACTCTTAACAACCTGAATTCAAATTTTGAATTCCTAACTCTAAATCTTTCTAAAATTGTAAAATCTCAGTGGAAAATAAAAAAAAAATCAAAGTCTGGATCTCAAATATGAAAATTAAAAATTTATAAAAAATATTTTTATATTTTTTTTGAAAATTAAATAAAATGGAAGGTAGAAACAGAATTCTGGACAGAACTTTAAAAATGATCTAAGAACTCATATTTTTAAATCTAGAAATAAAAGAAAAATATTTTTAAAAATTTTTATATAGAATCCTAACAGAGTAAGGTACTGGAAAAGTATTGTTTTGGATTTTTATGCAATATGAAGAAATTACTAAAATTCATAAAAAATTTGGGTGAATACTATAAGAGAAATTTCAGTAATCAAACACTTGACAAACTAAAACCTTAAGCTTTGATACCAAAAAAATTGATAGGGGACAAAAATAAAATGATGAATGGATAGTTTTAGCAAGCTAACCATCAAGTAAACTTGAGCAATTAATTATCAAATAAATGGGCTAAATTAATCCAAGAAAATAATTTTCATAAAGAGACTAGTTGATCTAATTTTTAAGACCCGCAATATAGATCTAGTTCAAAATAAGGATTAGGATCTTCATGGCAAGGAAACCATCACTACTAGAGCAAGTTAACCTTCAAATGATTAGATCTAAAAAAGCTTAGGAAGAGTTTTCCTACCAACAATGATGGATAATTATTTGGTAGAAGAATGAGCTCTTATCACTCAAGGATTGAGACCTAGAAGTCAAGATTGGCACTCTCTACTTTGAGACTTACCTTGGCCTTGATCCATGACATGGAGACCTTCATCCTTGACCTAGGAACCTGAGAGAACCTGCAAAAAAATTTGGGATTAGACATGGAAGAAGAATTGGAGTTGGAATCAAAGAAAAAAGGAAGAAGAAAAAAGTGGCTGATGGCTTGGGACTTGGAGCTTGATCATATATCCATCAATGGATGTCCCATCCTTTACTCCTTGCAAAATCACTCTTCACTCTCAAACTTAAACTTAGAAAACTCTCATTCTCTCCTTCGATAAGGATCTACACACTCAAACTAGCTAGAAAACTTTCACTCCAAATAAGAACTCAAGAAAACTAGAACACAAGGAAACAATCCTTTCATTAACTCAAATCATATCATAGAATGAATACAATAAGAGCCTAGGGGCCCTATTTATAGGCTCCAATGCAAGGAATTTCATCCAAGGGTGGAGAGGAGGGGATAAGGATGGCTTAGTTGGCTCCAACAATTTTTAGGTAAGTGGTATTAACTAAAAACAAATTATTGGTAGAAAATTACAACCACTTGACATGTGGCATTCTAGAAGGTCTTCATGTGGTTGTCAAATGCTGATGTAGAGGCCTAGGTGTCATTAGAGGCGGCGCTCCACATGTCACTTGTTAGAAGGTATCTTTATGTTCCCCATAAAAGTCTTGATGTAGTGTAAATTCTTCTCCCTCGAGGTTACTTGATGAGGTGTCTCCCCATGTGAAAATTTTGGCTTTAAGTCTTAGCTTGAATTGGGCTTGAATGGCTTAAATTGGGCTTTAAAGAGGTGGCTTTCCGTCATGCTTTTAGCTTGAGTCGACTCATGAAAAAATATTTTCTTCCATGTATTGACTCATGAGTATGCTTCAAGAAAATTTGGGACTTGTTTCATGGCTCAAGATTTTATTAACTATAGCTGCAAAAATAAAGTTAGTTAATCAAAGTATATATTCTTATTATTGATGTCCCCATCAATTCTCCCGAGATGGAAAAAAGGCTCGACTCCATCGAGTAGGAATTCATCTAGCTTTGGTGATACTCAAGAGGTCAGGATCGATTCTTTGTAAGTCCTCTCGAGTGATCCTTGAATCTTTGGAATCAGGTCATCCTTGCCAGTGAACCAAGTAGCGTTGATAGTCTTTGTTTTGAGTAGTGACAATCTTGTCATCTAAGATTCGCTCAATCATATCTTGCCGCTTTGGTAATATGGCTGGTGGACACTCAAGGATTGGTTAACTCTCAAAGGTGGAATCAGGCCTGAATAGCTCACTAGGTATTATTGTTGGTTCCTTATACTTTACTAGATCTAAAATGTTGAAAGTGGAACTGATACTATAGTCGGATAGTATATCTAGCACATATTAGGTCCAATTTTTCTTACTATTTTGAAAAGGACCTACACCACGGGCATATCATCATTTTAAGCCTAATCAAGACATAGTCTCCTTCCTAAACTTCTTTGGCTTTTATTATAAAATTTAGTCATATGCTTGTTAATTTCATTGCTTAAAATTTGTTTTACTAATCACGCTATGCATATGACACTCGTAATCATGGATACTTATGCATGGGACACCAAATGACAAGAGATAAATGCAAATGATACTAAATGATAAAAAAAAAACAAAACAACATTAAATGGACTTTATTATCTATGAACTAAACTTTATTGTTGGGCTAGGATACAAGGTTCGTAATTTCAAATATTCTCTAAATGGCGTTGAAGACTCTGGCACAAAACCTCAGGTAGGTAGCAGTGAATCTTAATTTGGCTCCCAACATATGCCAAAGAGTCTTAATAAAGTAACTGCTGAATATCATTGGGACCAGATCAATGGTATGATAGATGTCCCAATCGAATGGGAGAGAAGAGTGAATGAAACATAATGGTAGATCGGGATGGTGGATGTTCAGAAATGGAAAATCAGGGATAGAAAAATTGTTAGGAAAAAAATTTTGCAGGGCTTTCAAAAACTCTATAGCTTCTTGGGGCTTATCTGTATGGTTTTGTTCTTTGGTGGTCAATACCCCAACATGTAATCCTTCATCGATCTCTAGATCTAAACCTTCAACATCAATTAATTCTGGATCTTCTATGTTATCCTGAGATTGATCTCCATGGTTTTGTCCTTGGATTTCATTTTGATCATCCCTGTTGTTGATTTCTTTAGGCTGGATAATTATTTTATCTTCAAGTAATTGTTCTTGATCATATTCGTCCATAAGGTTAGACCCAGCTTCATAAACTTCTTCCTTAAGTTCTTCAACAAGTTTAGGATTTTCTTTTTCTAGCCCTTCATTTGGACAAGACTTTGATTCTATTTCATCCTTAAATTCTTCAATAGGCTCAAGAGATTTTTCCACTAATTCTTCCATGGATTTAGTCTCTTCTTCATCTCCCTTATACTTATTGAATTTAGCAACTTATTTAAATACAGTTTCATCATCTTGTCTCAATTTGTACCATTGGGTTGGAAGATTTTGCTTATAAGATTTGCCTAGGTACTTTTTCCCTCAACTTACTCTTCATATCTCTCCAAGTAATTATTTTATTCCCACTATAATAACTTTTATGCTCAACATGTTCCTAATATGACTTATCATGTTGGACTAGCTTTAATTTGACAAATTGACATTTCTTTACTTCCGACATTTTATCAAATTCAAAGTACTGATCCATTTTCTTCTCCCAAATGACATACACCTCAAGGTTTCCATCAAAAGTGGGTGCATAGGGTCGATTGCTTCTAAAAACTCTCTTCTCCTGATCTACAAAGCCTTGACAGGGGTATCTAAGTTTATACTCAGGGGTAAGATCATGACAATGGGCTCTTGGATCAATGGGAGGTGATTTAGGATTAGTACGGGTTAAGAGATCTTTTTAAGGTTCCCGATTTGATTATTTACTTGCCCTAACTCTTTGTTCACTTGTCCTAATTGTTTAGTTAGGGTATCAAATTTTTCAGTCAGGGTTCTTATAAAGAATTCAAGATTGGGATCCATGGATACGTGTAGGACTGTTAGTATAAGGCTTCAGATCAAATGGGTAAGCAGTACAAACCTAACTTCTAGGGCTCCTAGACCTAAAAGTTCAAAATATAATAATTGACTAAGTACTAGTTAAAGTTGTAGTTACCTTTTTCACTGGCCAGGTAAGAGGTGGGGTTGCGGGAGGCTTCCCTCACTTTCACGAGGTCCTAATTAAAAATCGCAAGTCCACTTAAGGTGTTTGCCATTGGACCTCTTGCCTTAGATACCAATTTCAAGAAGTAAGTACAAACTCAACTAATATTTGGTCCCAGCTTGCACTTGAGCCCGACTTGTGTGTGTCCCTAGTTTTAGGTTCCTACTCAATTTCAATTATGGTTTAGGTCAATACAAATGTGAGTGATTGTTTTGGGCCAAGAAAGGAAATGACCTCCTTCCCTAATGTTATGATTGAATGCCCTAATTAGATTTAGGAATGGATGCACAAACAATTCACAAACTAGATAACACAACAACTAGTATTAGTGCAAATATGTGATTAAAACCCAAATTTTAAAAAAATTAAAATTCAAAAAAAATTAAATTAAAAAATTTAGATTTTGAAGTCCAAATTTCAGAAATCAGATTTTAAAATTTAAATCTCAAATTAGGATTAAAAATTCATTCTAGAAGTTAGAGTTGTTGCAAGATAGTTTCAGCCCTAACAACTTCTAGTCAACTAGTTCTAAAAAAATTAAAATTAAAATTTTAAAATTTTAAAAAATTAAAATTAAAATTTGAATTGTTAAATCTCGCAGTGAAGATTTCAGATTCTAAATTCTAAAATTTAATTCCTGGAATTTGGTTAATAAATTCATTTTGAAAGCTTGTTGTAAAAGAAAATTTTAGCAGGGAATAATTTTCAACTAGCTAGTTTTAAAAATTTAAAATTTAATCTTTTTAAAAATCCAAGAATTCAAAATAAAAATGATTTGGTTAACTATCAGATAATAACTCTTGGATTTTAAAGTTTTGACTTTGGATTAACTCGAATTTTGGTTGAGAAGGTAGTTTGAAAACAGTTGCTAGAAGGTTCCAGCAGTTTAGCTAACTCTTAACAACTTGAATTTAAGTTTCGAATTCCTAGCTCTAAATCCTTCTAAAATTCAAAATCCCAGTGTAAAATAATAAAAATTGAAGTCTTTATTTCAGATATAAAAATTAAAAATTTAGAAAAAATATTTTTATATTTTTTTGAAAATTAAATGAAATGGAAGGCAGAAACAGAATTCTGGACAGAACATCAGAAATGATCTAAGATCTCATATTTTTAAATATAGAAATCAAGAGAAAATATTTGTTTTGAATTTTATATTTTGAATCCTAGCAAAGTATGGTACTAGAAAAGTATTTTTCTATATTTTTATGTAATTTTAAAAAATTACTAAAATTTATTAGAAATTTGGGTGAATACTAGAATAGAAATTTCAGCAATCAAACACTTGACCTAGTAGAACCTAAAGCTTTGATACCAAAAAAATTGATGGGAGATGAAAATAAAATGATGAATGGAGAGTTTTAGCAAGATAACCAGCAAGAAAACTTGAGAAATTAATTATCAAATAAATGGGCTATATTAATCCATGAAAATAATTTTCATAAGAAGACTAGTTGATCTAATTTTTAAGACCCACAATGTAGATCTAGTTAAAAATAAGGATTAGGATCTTCATGGCAAGGAAACTATCACTACTAGGGCAAGTTAACCTTCAAATGATCGGATCTAATGAAGCTTAGGAAGAGTTTTTCTACCAACAATGATGGCTAATTATTTGATGGAAGAAGGAGCTCTCAACACTCAAAGATTGAGGCCTAGAAGTCAAGATTGGCACTCTCTACTTTGAGACTTACCTTGGCCTTGATCCATAGCATGGAGACCTTCATCCTTGACCTAGGAACCTAAGAGAACCTACAAAAAAATTTGGGATAACACATGGAAGAAGAATTGGAGTTGGAATGGAAACAAAGAAAAAAGGAAGAAGAAGAAAGTGACCGGTGGCTTGGGACTTGGAGCTTGATCATATATCCATCAATAGATGTCCCATCCTTTATTCCTTGCAAAAGCACTCTTCACTCTCAAACTCAAACTTAGAAAACTCTCATTCTCTCCTTGGATAAGGAACTATATACTCAAACTAGCTACAAAACTTTCACTCCAAACAAGAAATCAAGAAAAGTAGAATACAAGGAAACAATCCTTTCATTAACTCAAATCACATCATAGAATGAATACAATGAGAGACTAGGGGCCCTATTTATAGGCTCCAATGCTAGGAATTTCGTCCAAGGGTGGAGAGGAGGGGATAAGGATGGCTTAGTTGGCTCCACCAATTTTTAGGTAACTGGTTTTAACTGAAAATAAATTATTGGTAAAAAATTACAACCACTTGACATGTGGCATTCTAGAAGGTCTTTATGTGGTTGTCAAATGCTGATGTGAAGGCCTAGATGTCATTAGAGGTGGCGCCCCACATGTTACTTGTTGGAAGGTATCTTTATGTTCCCCATAAAAGTCTTGATGTAGTGTAATTTCTTCTCCCCCAAGGTTTCTTGATGAGGTGTCCTCCCATATGAAAATTTTGGCTTCAAGTCTTGGCTTGAATTGGGCTTGAATGGCTTGAATTGGACTTTGAAGAGGTGGCTTTCCATCATGCTTTGAGCTTGAGTCGACTCATGAAAAATTGTCTTCTTCCATGTGTTAACTCATGAGTATGCTTCAAGAAAATTTGGGACTTGTTTCATGGATCAAGATTTTTTTAACTATAGCTGCAAAAACAAAATTAGTTAATCAAAGTATATATTCTTATTATTGATGTCCCCATCAATTCTCTTGGGATGGGAAAAAGGCTCGACTCCATCGAGTAGGAATTCATCTGGCTTTGGTGATACTCTACGAGGTCAGGGTCGATTCTTTGTAAGTCCTCTTGAGTGATCCATTAATTTTTGGAATCAGGTCATCCTTGCCAGTGAACCAAGTAGCGTTGATAGTCTTTATTTTGATTAATGACAATCTTGTCATCTAAAATTTGCTCAATCCTATCTTGCCACTTCGGTAATATGGTTGGTGGACACCAATAGTTGGTTCACTCTTAAAGATGGAATCATGCTTGAATAGCTCACTAGGTATCATTGTTGGTTCCTTATACTTTACTAGATCTGAAATGTTGAAAGTAGAACTGATACCAAAGTCGAATGGTATATCTAGCACATATTAGGTCCAATTTTCCTTACTATTTTGAAAAGGACCTACACCACAGGCATATAATCATTTTGAGCCTAATTAAGACATTGTCTCCTTAATGAAATTCTTTGGTTTTTTTTTTAAAAATTTATCCATATGCTTGTTAATTTCATTGCTCAAAATTTGTTTTACTAATCATGCTATGCATATGACTCCCGTAATCATAGATACTTATGCATGGGACACCAAATGACAAGAGACAAATGCAAATGATACTAAATGGTAAAAAAAAAAAAAAACAAGCTCAAATGGACTTTATTATCTATGGACTAAACTTTATTGTTGGGCTAGGAAACAAGGTTCCTAATTTCCAATATTCCCTAAATGGCTTTGAAGACTCTGGCACAAAAGTTCAGGTAGGTGGCAGTGAATCTTAATTTGGCTCCCAACTTATGCCAAGGAGTCTTAATAAAGTAACTATTGAATATCATTGGGACCATATCAATGGTATGGTAGATGTCCCAGCCAGATGGGATAGAAGAGTGAATGAAATGTAATGGTGGATCAGGATGGTGGATGTTCAGAAATGGGAAATTAGGGATAGAAAAAATGTTAGGAAAAATATTTTACAGGATTTTCAAAGGCTCTATAGCTTCTTGGGGCTGATCTGTATGGCTTTGTTCTTTGGCGGTCAATACCCCAACATGTGATCCTTCATCAATCTCTAGATCTAAACCTTCAACATCAATTAATTTCGGATCTTCTATGTTATCCTCAGATTGATCTCCATGGTTTTGTCCTTGGATTTCATTTTGATCATCCCCGTTGTTGATTTCTTTAGGCTGGGTAATTATTTTATCTTTATGTAATTGTTCTTGATCATATTCGTCCATAAGGTTAGACCCAGCTTCATAAACTTCTTCTTTAAGTTCTTCAACGAGTTTAGGATTTTTTCTTTCTAGCCCTTCATTTGGACAAGACTTTGATTCTATTTGATCCTTAAATTCTTCAATAGGTTCAGGAGATTTTTCCTCTAATTCTTTCATGGATTTAGTCTCTTCTTCATCTCCCTCATACTTATTAAATTTAGTAACATATTTAAATACAGTTTCATCTTGTCTCAATTTGTACCATTGGGATGGAAGATTTTGCTTATAAGATTTGTCTAGGTACTTTTCCCGTAACTTACTCTTCATATCTTTCTAAGTAATTATTTTATCCCTACTATAATAACTTTTATTCTCAACATGTTCCCAATATTACTTAGCATGTCGGACTAGCTTTAATTTGATAAATTGATATTTCTTTACTTCTGACATTTCATCAAATTTAAAGTACTGGTCCATTTTCTTCTCCTAGTCGACATACACCTCAGTGTTTCCATCAAAAGTGGGTGCATAGGGTCGATTGCTCCTAAAAACTCTCTCCTCCTGATCTACAAAGCCTTGATAGGGGTATCTAAGTTTATACTTAGGGATGAGATCATGACAATGGGCTTTTCGACCAGTGGGAGGTGATTTAGGATTAGTACGGGTCAAGTGATCTTTTTCGAGATTCCCGATTTGATTATTTACTTGCCCTAACTCTTTGTTCACTTGTCCTAATTGTTTAGTTAGGGTATCAAGATTTTCAATCAGGGTCCTCATAAAGAATTCAAGATTGGGATCCTTGGATACATGTAGGACTATTGGTATAGGGCTTCAGATCAAATGGGCAAGCAGTACAAACCTAACTTCTAGGGCTCCTAGACCTAAAAGTTCAAAATACAGGAATTGACTAAGTACTAGTTGAAGTTGTAATTATCTTTTCCACTGACCAAGTAAGAGGTGGGGTTGCGGGAGGCTCCCCTCACTTTCACGAGGTCCTAATTAAAAACTGTAAGTCCACTTAAGGTGTTTGAATTGGACCTCTTACCTTAGACACCAATTTCAAGAAGTAAGTACAAACTCAACTAATATTTGGTCTCATCTTGCACTTGAACCTGACTTGTGGGTGTCCCTAGTTTTAGGTTCCTCCTCGATTTCAATTATGGTTTAGGTCAATGCAAATGTGGGTGATTGTTTTAGGCCAAGAAAAGGTAATGACCTCCTTCCCTAATATTACGATTGAATGCCCTTATTTAGATTTACGAATCGATGCACAAACACTTTACCAACTAGATAACACAATAACTAGTATTAGCACAAACATGTGATTCAAACCCAAATTTTTTAAAAAAAATAAAATTCAAAAAAAGTTAAATTAGGAAATTTAAATTTTGAAGTCCAAATTTCAGAAATCAAATTTTAAAATTTAAATATCAAATTAGCATTAAAAATTCATTCTAAAAGTTAGAGTTGTTGCAAGATAGTTTCAGTCCTAACAACTTCTAGTCAACTAGTTTTAAAAAATTTGAAATTAAAATTTTAAAATTTTAAAAAATTAAAGTTAAAATTTGAATTGTTAAATATCTCAGTGAAGACTTCAGATTCAAAATTTTGAAATTTAATTCCTGAAATTTGGTTAAGAAATTCGTTTTGAAAGCTTGTTGTAAAAGAAAATTTTAGCAAGGAACAACTTTCAACTAGCTAGTTTTAAAAATTTAGAATTTAATCATTTTAAAATCCAAGAATTTGAAATAAAACTGATTTGGTTAACTCTCAGATAAGAATTCTCGAATTTTAATGTTTTGACTTTGGATTAACTCAAATTTTGGTTGAGAAGGTAGTTTGAAAACAGTTACTAGAAGGTTCCAGCAGTTTAGCTAACTCTTAACAACCTGAATTCAAATTTTAAATTTCTAACTCTAAATCCTTCTAATATTTAAAATCCTAGTGGAAAATAACAAAAATCAAAGTTTGGATCTCAGATCTAAAAATTAAAAATTTAGAAAAAATAGTTTTGTATTTTTTTAAAAATTAAATGAAATGGATGGCAGAAATAGAATTCTGGACAGAGCTTCAGAAATGATGTATGAACTCATATTCTTAAATCCAGAAATCAATGAAAAATATTTTTTAAAATTTTATATTTAGAATCCTAACATAGTAAGGTACTGGGAAAGTATTTCTGTAGATTTTTATGCAATGTAAATAAAATTATTAAAATTCTTGAAAAATTTGGGTGAATACTAGAATAGAAATTTCAGCAATCAAACACTTGACCTAGTAAAACCTTAAGCTCTAATACCAAAAAAATTGATGGGGGATGAAAATAAAATGATAAATGGAGAGTTCTAGAAAGCTAACCAGCAAGCAAACTTGAGTAATTAATTATCAAATAAATGGGCTAAATTAATCCAAGAAAAGAAATTTCATAAGAAGACTAGTTGATCTAATTTTTAAGACCCGCAATATAGATCTAGATCAAAAAAAAGATTAGGATCTTCATGGTAAGGAAATCATCACTACTAGGATAAATTAACCTTCAAATGATCAGATCTAATAAAGCTTAGGAAGAGTTTTCCTACCAACAATGATGACTAATTTTTTGGTAGAAGGAGCTCTCATCACTCAAGGATTGAGACCTAGAAGCCAAGATTGGCACTCTCTACTTTGAGACTTACCTTGACCTTGATCCATGGCATGGAGACCTTCATCCTTGATCTAGGAACCTGAGAGAACTTGCAAAAAAATTTGGGATTAAACATGGAAGAAGAATTGGAGTTGAAATAGAAACAAAGAAAAAAGGAAGAAGAAAAAAGTGGCCAACTGCTTGGGACTTATAGCTTGATCATTGATCCATCAATGGATGACCCATCCTTTACTCCTTGCAAAAGCACTCTTCACTCTCAAACTCAAACTTAGAAAACTCTCATTCTTTCCTTGGATAAGGATCTACATACTCAAACTAGTTAGAAAACTTTCACTCCAAACAAGAACTCAAGAAAACTAGAGCACAAGGAAACAATCCTTTCATTAACTCAAATCATATCATAGAATGAATACAATGAGAGCCTAAGGGCCCTATTTATAGGCTCCATTGCTAGGAATTTCATCCAAGGGTGGAGAGGAGAGGACAAGGATGGCTTAGTGGGCTCTAACAATTTCTAGATAAGTGGTTTTAACTAAAAATAAATTATTGGTAGAAAATTATAACCACTTGACATGTGGCATTCTAGAAGGTCTTCATGTAGTTGTCAAATACTGATGTGGAGGCCTAGGTGTCATTAGAGGTGGTACCCCACATGTCACTTGTTGGAAGGTATCTTTATGTTCCCCATAAAGGTCTTGATGTAGTGTAATTTATTATCCCCCAAGGTTTCTTGATGTGGTGTCCCCCCATGTGAAAATTTTGGCTTCAAGTCTTGGCAAGAATTGGGCTTGAATGGCTTGAATTGGGCTTTGAAGAGGTGGCTTTCTATCATGCTTTGAGCTTGAGTCGACTCATGAAAAATTGTCTTCTTCCATGTGTTGACTCATGAGTATGCTTCAAGAAAATTTGGGACTTATTTCATGGCTCAAGATTTTATTAACTATAGCTGCAAAAACAAAGTTAGTTGATCAAAGTATATATTCTTATTATTGATGTCCCCATCTATTTCCCCGGGGTGGAAAAAAGGCTTGACTCCGTCGAGTAGGAATTCATCTAGCTTTGGTGATACTCTAAGAGGTCAGGGTCGATTCTTTGGAAGTCCTGTTGAGTGATTCATGAATCTTTAGAATCAGGTCATCCTTGCCAGTGAACCAAGTAGCATTGATAGTCTTTGTTTTGAGTAGTGACAATGTTGTCATCTAAGATTCGCTCAATCCTATCTTGCCGCTTTGGTAATATAGCTGGTGGACACTCAAGGGTTGGTTTACTCTCAAAGGTGGAATCAGGCCTGAATAGCTCACCAGGTATCATTGTTGTTTCCTTATACTTTACTAGATCTGAAATATTGAAAGTGGAACTGATACTATAGTCAGATGGTATATTTAGCACATATTAGTTCCAGTTTTCCTTACTATTTTGAAAAAGACCTACACCACGGGCATATAATCATTTTGAGCATAATCAAGACATAGTCTCCTTCCAGAAATTCTTTGATTTTTTTTACAAAATTTTGCCATATACTTGTTAATTTCATTGCTCAAAATTTATTTTACTAATCACGCTATGCATATGACTCTCGTAATCATGGGTACTTATGCAAGGGACACCAAATGATAAGAGGCAAACGCAAATGATACTAAATGGTAAAAAAAAAATAAAACAAGCTTAAATGGACTTTATTATCTATGGATTAAACTTTATTGTTGGACTAGGAAACAAGGTTCCTAATTTTCAATATTCCCTAAATGGCTTTGAAGACTCTGGCACAAAATTTCAGGTAGGTAGCAGTGAATCTTAATTTGCCTCCCAACATATGCCAAAGAGTCGTAATAAAGAAACTGTTGAATATCATTGGGACCAGATCAATGGTATGGTAGATGTCCCAGCTAGATGGGATAAAAGAGTAAATGAAACGTAATGGTGGATCAGGATGGTGGATGTTCAGAAATGGGGAATCAGGGATAGAAAAATTATTAGAAAAAATATTTTGCAGGGTTTCCAAAGGCTCTATAGCTTCTTGGGGCTGATCTGTATGGTTTTGTTCTTTGGCGGTCAATACCCCAACATGTGATCCTTCATCTATCTCTACATCTTAACCTTCAACATCAATTAATTCCAGATCTTTAATGTTATCCTCAGATTGATCTCCATGGTTTTGTCCTTGGATTTCATTTTGATCATCCCCGTTGTTGATTTCTTTAGGCGGGTAATTATTTTATCTTCAAGTAATTATTCTTGATCATATTCATCCATAAGGTTAGATCCAGCTTCATAAACTTCTTCCTTAAGTTCTTCAACAAGTTTAGGATTTTTTCTTTCTAGCCTTTCATTTGAACAAGACGTTGATTCTATTTGATCTTTAAATTCTTCAATAGGTTCAAGAGATTTTTCCTCTAATTCTTTCATGGATTTAGTCTCTTCTTCATCTCCCTCATACTTATTGAATTTAGCAACATATTTAAATATAGTTTCATCATCTTATCTCAATTTGTATTATTGGGTTGGAAGATTTTGCTTATAAGATTTGCCTGGGTATTTTTTTCTCAACTTACTCTTCATATCTCTCTAAGTAATTATTTTATCCCCACTATAATAACTTTTATGCTCAACATGTTCCCAATATGACTTAGCATGTCAGACTATCTTTAATTTGACAAATTAACATTTTTTTACTTTCGACATTTCATCAAATTCAAAGTACTGATCCATTTTCTTCTCCCAATCGACATACACCTCTAGGTTTCCATCAAAAGTGGGTGCATAGGATCGATTGCTACAAAAAACTCTCTCCTCCTGATCTATAAAGCCTTGATAAGGGTATCTAAGTTTATACTCAGGGGTAAGATCATGACAATGGGCTCTTGGACCAATAGGAGGTGATTTAGGATTAGTACGGTTCAAGCGATCCTTTTCGAGGTTCCCGATTTGATTATTTACTTGCCCTAACTCTTTGTTCACTTGTCCTAATTGTTTAGTTAGGGTATCAAATTTTTCAATTAGTGTCCTCATACAGAATTCAAGATTGAGATCCATGGATACGTCTAGGACTGTTGGTATAGGGCTTCAGATCAAATGGGCAAGCAGTACAAACCTATCTTCTAGGGCTCCTTGACCTAAAAGTTCAAAATACAGGAATTGACTAAGTACTAGTTAAAGTTGTAATAACCTTTTCAACTAGCCAGGTAAGAGGTGGGGTTGTGGAAGGCTCCCCTCGCTTTCACGAGGTCCTAATTAAAAATTGCAAGTCCACTTAAGGTGTTTGCTATTGGACCTTTTGTCTTAGACACCAATTTCAAGAAGTAAGTACAAACTCAACTAATATTTGGTCTCATCTTGCACTTGAACCCGACTTGTGGGTGTCCCTAGTTTTAGGTTCCTACTCTATTTCAATTATGGTTTAGGTCAATGCAAATATGGGTGATTATTTTGGGCCAAGAAAAGGTAATGACCTCCCTCCCTAATGTTACGATTGAATGCCCTTAATTAGATTTAGGAATGGATGCACAAACAATTCACCAACTAGATAACACAACAACTAGTATTAGCACAAACATGTGATTCAAACCTGAATTTTTAAAAAATTAAAATTAAAAAAATAATTAAATTAAAAAATTTAGATTTTGAAGTCCAAGTTTCAGAAGTTAAATTTTAAAATTTAAATCTCTAATTAGGATTAAAAACTCATTCTAGAAATTAGAGTTGTTGCAAGATATTTTCAGCCCTAACAACTTCTAGTCAACTAGTTTTAAAAAATTTATAATTAAAATTTTAAAATTTTAAAAAACTAAAATTAAAATTTGAATTATTAAATATCTCAGTGAAGATCCCATATTCTAAATTTTGAAATTTAATTCCTGGAATTTGGTTAAGAAATTCATTTTGAAAGCTTGTTGTAAAAGAAAATTTCAGCAGGGAACAACTTTCAACTAGCTAGTTTTAAAAATTTAAAATTTAATCTTTTTAAAAATCTAAGAATTTAAAATAAAATTGATTTGGTTAACTCTCATACAAGAATTCTTAGATTTTAAAGTTTTGACTTCGGATTAACTCGAATTTTGGTTGAGAAGGTAGTTTGAAAATAGTTGGTAGAAGGTTCCAGCAGTTTATCTAACTCTTAACAACTTGAATTCAAATTTCAAATTTCTAACTCTAAATCCTTCTAAAATTCAAAATCCTGGTGGTAAATAACAAAAATCAAAGTTTGGATCTCTGATCTAAAAATTAAAAATTTATAAAACATATTTTTATATTTTTTTAAAAATTAAATGAAATGGAAGGAAGAAATATAATTCTAGACAGAACTTCAAAAATGATCTAAGAACTCATATTTTTAAATCCAGGAATCAATGAAAAATACTTTTTAGAATTTTATATTTCAAATACTAACGTAGAAATTACTAGAAAAGTATTTTTATGGATTTTTATGCAATGTAAAAAAATTACTAAAATTCGTGAAAAATTTGGATGAATACTAGAATAGAAATTTCAGCAATCAAACACTTGACCTAGTAGAACCTTAAGCTCTGATACCAAAACAATTGATGGGGCACGAAAATAAAATGATGAATAGAGAGTTTTATAAAGCTAACCAGTAAGCAAACTTGAGAAATTAATTATCAAATAAATAGACTAAATTAATCCAAGAAAAGAATTTTTATAAGGAGACTAGTTGATCTAATTTTTAAGACCCGCAATGTAGATCTAGTTCAAAATAAGGATTAGGATATTCATGGCAAGAAAATAATTACTACTATGGTAAGTTAACCTTCAAATGATCAGATCTAATGAAGCTTAGGAAGAGTTTTCCTGCCAACAATGTTGGCTAATTATTTGGTGGAAGAAGGAGCTCTCATCACTCAAGGATTGAGGCCTAGAAGTCAAGATTGGCACTCTCTACTTTGAGACCTACCTTGGCCTTGATCCATGGAATGGAGACCTTCATCCTTGACCTAGGAACCTGAGAGAACCTGCAAAAAAATTTGGCATTAGACATGGAAGAAGAATTGGAGTTGGAATGGAAACAAAGAAAAAAGGAAGAAGAAGAAAGTGGCCGGCGGCTTGGGACTTGGAACTTGATCATAGATCTATCAATAGATGTCCCATACTTTACTCCTTGCAAAAGCACTCTTCACTCTCAAACTCAAACTTAGAAAACTCTCATTCTCTCCTTGGATAAGAATCTACATACTCAAACTAGCTAGAAAACTTTCACTCCAAACAAGAACTCAAGAAAACTAGAACACAAGGAAACAATCCTTTCATTAACTCAAATCATATCATAGAATGAATACAATGAGAGCCTAGGGGCCCTATTTATAGGCTCCAATGCTAGGAATTTCATCCAAGGGTGGAGAGGAGGGGATAAGGATGGCTTAGTTGGCTCCAACAATTTTTAGGTAAGTAGTTTTAACTAAAAATAAATTATTGGTAGAAAATTACAACCACTTGACATGTGGCATTCTAGAAGGTCTTCATGTGGTTGTCAAATGCTTATTTGGAGGCCTAGGTACCATTAGAGGTGACACCCCACATGTCACTTGTTGGAAGGTATCTTTATGTTCTCCATAAAAGTCTTGATGTAGTGTAATTTCTTCTCCTCCAGGGTTTCGTGATGAGGTGTCCCCCCATGTAAAAATTTTGGCTTCAAGTCTTGGCTTGAATTGGGCTTGAATGGCTTGAATTGGGCTTTGAAGAGGTAGCTTTCCATCATGCTTTGAGCTTGAGTCGACTCATGAAAAATTATCTTCTTCCATGTGTTGACTCATGAGTATGCTTCAAGAAAATTTAGGACTTGTTTCATGGCTCAAGATTTTTTTAACTATAGCTGCAAAAACAAAGTTAGTTAATCAAAGTATATATTCTTATTATTGATGTCCCCATCAAGGCTGGTCTTCGATTTTCCCTACATCCCTTCTTTGTCAAAATCTTTCACATGTTCCAAATAGTACTCGTGCAGTTGACTCCGAACAGTATTCGGAATATCTGTGGGTTCTTGGTCCGATGCCACATAGCTAATGTGAGCCCCGGGACCAATCTATTCACTGCTCTTTTTGTTCTCAAAAGGGATTTCCATGGTCGTGGATGGTGGGTGATAGGTCCTCGGCCTGGTCGCAAGATCATAAAGGATATGCATAGTGCCATTCATGGGTTGAAGCCCAATTTTATTTTTGTTTTGTCTATCGAACTATGGGATTTCAGTAGTGAGTAGAGGGAGCCACGCCTGGTTGCCAATGATGGAAAAAGTGTTTTGGCTGTCGATCGGTCCGATTACACCTTATTGACTGGTTCGGAGGCCGTTCCCATCCATGAACTATTGGAGGAGAGGAATCTCCATCTCGTAGGGATCAACGAGTTCCCTGTGTTAGGTATAGTGGTAGAAGTTTTCAGCTCTCCTCTTCTAACTCCTTTGTGATCCAACTGATTCAAAAAGGTATTTTTACTTGCAGGTGATGGAATGAGGCCTGATTTGGGCTGGCTTCATCAATCTTCCAAAAGGAAGGTGGCTCAGGCTCCCCATTCAGGATCGGAGATTCGAAAAAAGACCCGGGGGATGATCCTAAGAGAAGTAGAAGCGCTTCATCCTCTAGAGGAACATCTGGGAGAAATGGGGTATCGACAATGAAGGCTCCAGGAGGGCTTCTGCCAGTTGAGTCTCTGTCGATGGTCAGCTCTCCAGTTCAAATAAGGGAGAGTCTATCTCCGGTGGTTGATGCGCCACTGCCTTGCCCCCTTGCGGTGGATAGGGGCAAGGCACCACAAGTCAAGGAGGAGTCCGTCCGAGAGGTTCCTCTAAGTGGGAGTCGTCTCGTGGACTCTTCGGAGTTTTCTCCCATGGGGGGTCTTTTGGTCCCTGCCATTGCTAGGCGGGCACTAAAGGATACTTTGCCGCCTCATGATTTGGCAGTCATCCAGGGTCAGAGCCTCACTAGGGTGTCTGATTCTTCTTATTCCTCCTTGCAACAGGTGAGATTTTCATCGTTACTCCCTTGCTTGATGAGTTGCTCAGTTTGTGATCGGTCTTGCACCTTGTTTTGTTGGTGTAGCTGGTCTACGACATTACTTTTCTGGAAGAGGGCTTGGAAAGTGTAGATAACCTCATTCACAGCTTGAAGGAGGAGCTCCACATGTCTAGGGCCGAAAGGGAGGTGGCCGAGGAACTGAAGCAGTCCATGGAGAATCAACTCACTCGTGTGGACGCTGAAGTTCGGGGCCTGAAGGGCGAACTGAAGAACGCCCACTCGATGATCTCAGGGCAGGAGGCAGAGTTGAGGAGGAATAAGAAGCAAATCGACTCCTTGGAATATTCTGCTAAGGAGAACCAAGAGAGGGCTGAAGACTTGGCCAGGGTGGCTAAGGAGGTGACCAAGAGAGCTGAAGAAGCATCTATGAGAGCCAAAGAGGTATCATCAAGAGCCGAAGAGGCAAACCTGGAGGTTGAAGCGGCAACTCTGAAGGCCGAAGCAACCGTGAGGGAGTCCGAAGCCCTGAGGGAACAAGCAGCTAGGGCTGTCGAAGACTTTAGAAAGTCTTCATAGTTCCAGATGGAAATGAATGAAGCGAGCTTGTACAGCTATTGACATGGCTTCAATGATGGACTCTTCAAGGTCAGCATGGCCTTCCCCGATCTTGATCTTTCCAGTATCCCCTGTGTTTGATATCATGGAAGAAGAAGAGGAGGATATTGGGGCCGCTGAGGAGGTTGAAGAGATGTCGAGCTAAAGCGAAGAAATCCCGATCATGGCTGAGAACCTGGATGCAGTTCCGGTCTAAGTTCAAGAGGGAGTCCAGGTTCTCAGGCCTTGGCCCAGGTTGAGGAGATCCTTTCTGGCCAGATTGAGGAGATACTCTGCTTTGCCAATGCTGGGTCTTCCTCAACTGATCCGTAGGGGTTTGTCAGGCTTCGAGCCTTGCATTTGTGTTTCCTCTTTTCTTTCTTTTGGAATGTAATCAACAAATCTTCCTAGTTTAATAAATATTTTTCTTTTTGTAAATGCTGGATACTATGGGGCTTCCCAAATGCAGCTTTCCAAGTGTAGAATCTTCGAACTAGGTTTTAGCAGGGTCATCGATTTTTGCGACAGACCGAATCATGCAACCCTTTGTTAAATTAATTTTTCTAAACATAGGTTCCTCCTTTAGGTCTTAGAACATGTAGAGAAATTCCCATTTGAGGGGAACCCTTGGCTTGCTGGGGGGTTTGGCAATCGCCATGCTATTGCCCAGAGAGGTGGTGGTGATCAGGGCCATAATGACTATGCTTGGAAATAGGAATCATCGTGGTTGCAGCTTTTTAGTGGTCCCTCCCAATACACCAGTTGAGATCCTAATTTATTAGGGCAATCGTATGTGGCATGCTCGGGAGCCTGCCGTAAATGAGGGTATTTGGCCTGAGCCTCGCCAGTCTCAATATAAGGAAGAGGATTTCCTTGGATCGACTATCATTCGCTCCTGGCATCGCCATTTCCAACACCATTCCCGTCTTCTCATCCCCGCACCACTGTGAGGGTTTGCTGTGACATGAGGCTGAACCTAGCACATCTCAGGCGGGCAGCCAAGGGGAAGCCAATGAGAGGCTTCCAGGTGAAGAGATCAGATCGGAGGCAAAGGTGTGTATTGGCATTGCCATGCACCCAAGCTGAGAGTAGTGTTCCAATCGAGATAGGTTCTTCCTCATGGGAGGAACCAGTTTCTCCTGGGAGGGCCACGCTGGCCAGGCTATCTAAAAGGTCGAGCCCACAAGATGTTGGTGGGGTTTCCTCGTATATCAAAGATGCCAAGCCTGCAGCTCCGATCGCGGGAGAGAGAGATCCGGTGGGGTGTGACACCCCTGCCACTGGAGCCGGGAGGTAGGGATATGGGAGTCCTTTTCCTGCTATCCTCCTTGGGATACAACAGGTAGCCTCTAGTGTGCATGTTTCCTGTCCGCATTCGTCGACTGAATTGACCTTGTTTGTACTTTCTATTCTATAGATTTCTCACGACCTTTCTTTGCTGGAGAAAGGTGCCCATGACTCTATCAACTATAGCGAAGACCTCCGAAGCCGAATGGCCTCAGCTATAGTTGAGAAAGATGTCACCGAAAAGCTTTGGACCACCGTAGAATAAGAGATGGGCAAGGTAGTTGCCTCGAACAACATCTTAACAAAACAGCTAGGCACTCTTCAGGCACAGGCGGTCGAAATGGAAACCATTGTGCAGGAGAGGAGGAGGAAGGTGGTTTCTCTTGAATGGATGCTGAGGGAGACCCTACGGGATGCTGAGGGGCTAAAGTCTCGTCAGGCCAAATTGAAGAGAAGGATCGATGAGCTAGAGACAAGCCTTTCGATGGCCAACCAAAGGGCTGTGCAAGCCGAAGAGAGGTCTTCCGGGGTCGTTGAGGCTTACAAAAATTCTCAAGCCTTCAAAGATGAGGTAAGCAAAGCTACGTTAGAAGGATACTCTTCAAGTTACGTCGATTGCCTGGGTAAAATTAAGAAACTTTACCCTGGCTTGGACTTGTCTTTGGTTGCAGTCCCAAAGGATGAGGCTGAGGACACCAAGGTTCAGCCTGATGCGGCATCGACCCTTGCTCCTGCTTCAGCTGCTGAAGAGGTTGACGGAGAATAAAGTTGTTGTATTTTTCCTTTTTTCAGCTATCTATAATATTTTCTTTCTGGATAAGGGTATTTTATCCTTGAAATTAATGACTAATTCTTTTCAAGCTAGTCTCTTTTGAGTTGATTCTTTTTGGTGTGGTTCCTCTCTGGTGGGTAATCCGAAGGCTACTCGGTTCGAGGTCGATATCCTCGGTGTGACTAAAGATGAACTCCGAAATAGGATTGGAATGCCATTGTTGATTTTTGGTCCTTTGGGCCGGGATTGACCTCGATTAGGCTGATGTTAGTTACCCATCGTAATTGTCCCTTCTGTCCTGGAAGGGACGTGGCAGACAGGTATTATTTTCCCATTGGCCATTGATTGAGGAACATTAAATATATTTTTTCGTTGCCCGTGTTGAGTGCGTGGATATCCGAACGATCGCATCCTCACCCATCCTGGGTGCTACCATGTTTTCCTTTTCTGAGAAAAGGCCATTAATGTTGTAACCGTTTGAGGGAGATCATTCTGGGTTCAAAGCACCAACGGTCTCTATCCTTGAGAGCAGTTATTGGCGATCATACTGTTCCCAGGTGGCCATCTGGGCTCCAAGGCATCGTTTCAACACGTGGCACCCTCTGGCATGCCTGGGGAAAGGTATGGAGCATGTTTCTCTATGGCCATCCATGGATGCAGGATCCTTTTTAAATAGGACCCTGCTTTTCCCTTTCGTAGGCCATCAAAATTTTAAACTCCCATTTTGAAAGTTGCCCTCCTTCCCTTAGCACATCACCGAGATGAAGTTTAACATTTTCGATCTTCGGAAGGTGGCTAAGAAGACGGCCACTAGCACTCGGGCAAAGGGCAAGCCTAGTTCAAAGGCTCTCCAGGGAAGTGACAATGACGACCTGTAGGGGGTCATTGCTCGGTTGGAAAGGAAAGTGCAGGTTTTGGAGGCCCGTCTAGAGGAGGCCAGGGCTCGAGTCGAGGTGGCCACTGTAGAGGTGGAGGAAGCCAGGAAGAAGGCAGCGGAGGCCATCTCAAATTGCATGGCATCTTCTACCTATAAGGACGAGGTCATCGAGGCGGTTCTGGACTCTTACCACCGGGGATTTTGGAAGTATCGGGACAAGGCTTTCAGGTTCTATCGTTTGAAGGGCATGGAAAACATTAGTCCTTCTATCCCTTTCCCTGGTCATGAACTTGACTCTAACTTCGAAGATGAGTCAGAGTCTGAATCAGAAGGGAACTCCAGAGCCTCCCCGTCCTCCTTCCAGAACTTCAACACCCCCCACCGGCATGGGAAAGGGTCGGCAGGTGGTTCTTAAACCTGCTTTCCCATATATGTTCTCTTTTTCTCCTCATTTTTTTTTTGTAAAATTTCAAAAATGAAATGAAGAAATTGATTTTCTTCTCACTTCTTTCTCTTCTCTGTGAATGGTGTACCTTAAAGTACTATGAAGTGTAGACCTTGCAATATGACGAAAGTGTAGACCTTGCAGAACCGTTAGGGATCTACAGATGAGATGGGATTGATTGAGCCATCAAATGTTTGTGGCCAATAGGGTGAGTGATGTAGATTCAATTCAGCACGTTTTCGGATTTACCGTGGGATAATGCATCTGAGCCATCCCTGTGCATCCCTATTGTAGCTAAGCTAGGCTATTCAGGCCCATCCCGGACCATCCCTGCACCTTCTTTAATATAAGGTAGGCTGGTTAGGCCCACCTCGGCACGTCTTCGGATTCACCATAGGGTAGGTTTCATGAACCATCCCTGCACCTTGGATCATTTGGCAGCCTAATTGGGCTGTCCGTTGTGCTTGTCGGGCATACCGATAAGGTGAGTGGATCAGATTCGTCTTTGTGGTACTGGCCGATTCTTTCAATCGGGTCATTGAAATCGTTGTCATTCTATTGGTGCAACGGGCTGTTTAGAGTTGAACAGATTTTCATAAAAGACACTAGGGTCTGTTTATTGATAATACTTGTGAAGGTTTTATACATTCCAAGGCCGGGATAGGACTTTACCATCCAAGGTCTTGAGTCAATACGTTCCTGGATGTATGACTTCTTCAACTTGGTATGGTCCTTCCTAGTTGGGAGAAAGCTTGCCCTGCTTCATTGGCCTAGAAACTTCAGTTCTTCATAGCACCATGTCCCCAATGCGGAAGATCTGCTCTTTTACTCTAGAGTTGTAATATTTGGCGACTTTTTGTTGATATGTCACCATTTTCATTTGGGCTTGGAGCCTGGTGCTCGGCAGTAGATCCAGGTTAACTCTTTTGCGATCGAAGTTCTCGTGCTCTTCATACTTGTCGATTCTCAAAGATTGGAGAGAGACTTCGATAGGGAGGACTGCTTTAGTACCGTATGCCAAGTTAAACAGAGATTCACCGGTGGCCATTCTCGGGGTCGTCCTATATGCCCAGAGAATGGAGGTCAGCTCTTCTACCCAAAATCCTTTGGCAGCATTCAACCTCGTCTTCAGGCCATGGAGAATGGTCTGATTCGTTACTTCGGCCTATCCATTAGATTGTGGATGGGTGATGGAAGTTAGCCTTTGATGCACATGGTACCGAGCGCTGAAGTCTTTAAACTTAGGGTTATCAAATTGCCTCCCGTTGTCGATGATAATTGTATGTGGAATTCCAAACCAAAATATGATTGAATTTTTGATAAAATTCTCGACTTTGCCTTTTGTGATGTGAGCCAGTGGTTTGGCCTCAACCTACTTGGTAAAGTAGTCGATTGCTACAATGAGGAACTTCCTTTGCCCAGACGCCATTGGAAATGGGCCAAGGATATCCATGCCCCATTGGGTGAAGGGCCAGGGTGTTGTCAGCTGGGTCAAATGACTAGCTGGTTGTCTTTGTATATTGGCATACCTCTGGCATTGATCACATCTCCATACAAAGTCGGTTGAATCTTTTTGAATGGAGGGCCAATAGTATCCCTGGAATATTATTTTATATGCCAAAGACCTGCCCCCAGGTGATCATCACATATTCCTTCATGGACTTCCCTCAAAGCATAGTCTGCGTCTGATGGTCTCAAGCATTTCAGCAGAGGCTGAGAGAATGATCTTTTGTAAAGGGTCCCATCTAAGATGACATATTGGGATGCCATCCAGTGAATCTTTTTGGCCTCTGCTTTATCTTCCGGCAGTATACCCTTATTTGGAAACTTGAGGATGGGATCCATCCAGCTGGGTTCGGTCTAGATTTGGTGTACCTCCAAAGTTTCTTCAACTATACTTGGAGTTTCGAGGTGTTCGATGAAGGTGCGGCCAAGGGACTCCGGAGTGGTGGCGGCAATTCTAGACAATTGCATCTGCCCGGGAGTTCTCCGGTCGAGGAACATGAATGATTTCGAAGAACTTCAATTGAGAAGATAGGGCTTGTACCTTCTCCAGGTATTGTACCATGGTGGGATCTCTAGCTTTAAATTCTCCTTTGACCTGGTTTACTACCAATTAGGAGTCCGAAAAGGCCTAAAGTCTTCAAACCCCTAAGCTCTTGGCGATTCGAAGTCTTGCAAGTAGGGCTTCGTATTCGACCTGGTTGTTCAAAGCACAAAAGGAAAATCGGAGGGCGTACTCCACTGTGTGCCCATCTGGTTTAGCCAATATGAGGCCTGCTCCACACCCAGTGGAGTTGGAAGCTCCGTCTACATGGAGTACCCAAACGAGCTCTGCACCCTTCGGAGTGTCTCTTTCTTCTTAGGGCAGACACACTTCGTCTTTGGACTTCCATGTGCACTCTGCCAAGAAGTCGGACAACACCCGAGCTTTCATAGCTGATCGGGGCTAGAAATTGATGTTAAACTCACTTAGCTTCACAACCCATTTAGCTATTCTTCCCGAAGTATCAGGGCATTGGAGAATGGCCTTAAGAGGCTGATCAGTCAGCACCACAATGGTATGGGCATGGAAGTAAGGCCGTAGTCGCTTTGCCATAATTGTTAAAGAGTAAATCAACTTCTGCATTTTTGAATATCTTATTTCAGCATCATACAGGACTTTGTTGATATAGTAGATCGACTTGTGGAAGCCGTCTTCTTCTCTTCGGACGAGGATCGAACTGACTGCTTCGTCCGAAGTGGAAAGGTATAGCTAAAGTACTTCCCCCTCTTGAGGCTTAGAAAGTAAGGGGGGAGTCTCCAAGTATTTCTTCAGTTCTTCAAAGGCAATGCAGCAGTCTTCGGTCCAATCGAAGCCTCGGGACTATCATAATACTTTGAAGAAAGGAAGGCATTTCTCGGCTGATCGAGAAATGAATCTGCTCAAAAAGGCGATTCTCCCTGTCAACTGTTACACTTCCTTTTTACAAGAAGGATGCCTCATGTCTCTAAGGGCCTGGATTTTCATGGGGTTTGCCTCGATTCCTCGCTTAGTAATAAGGAACCCTAAAAACTTGCCTGAAGTCATCCCAAAGGCACACTTCATCGGGTTCAACTTCATGTGGTGGCGTCAAAGGGCATCGAATGATTCCTCCAGGTCCTTGATGTGATCTTTTCTAAGGAGGCTTTTGACGATCATGTCGTCAACATAGGCCTCCGTGTTTCCTCCCAATTGCTTCTTGAACACCTTGTTGATCAATCTTTGGAATGTCACCCTGGTAATTTTAAGCCCAAAGGCATCATTCTATAGCAATAAAGACCTTTGTCCATGATAGAGGCCATCTTCTCCTCATCCTGGGGATTCATTCGGATTTGATTATATCTATAGAAAGTATTCATGAAGCTTAACAGCTGGTGACCGGCGGTGGCGTCGACCAGTTGATCAATCATTGGAAGAGGAAAGCTATCTTTTGGGCAGACCTTGTTGAGGTCTATGTAATCAATGCAGATCCTCCACTTGCCATTAGCTTTCTTCACCATTACCACATTGGCCAACCATTCAGGATAATGAACTTCTTGAATGAATCCTGTCTTGAGGAGCTTGCTCACTTCTTCATCTATTGCCTTCTGTCTTTCGGGGACGAAGCTTCTTTTCTTCTGTCAGACTGGCTTATATTCAAGAACGACTTCTAGCGATGAGTAATCACTTCGACTAGAATCCCTAGCATGTCCGAAGCTGACCAGGCGAAGACATCAGCATTATTTATGAGGAAACAGATCAACTCCATTTGGTTTCCTCGTCAAGCATGCTTTCGATCTGCACGACCCTGGTGGGGTCCTCTTCAGTCAGTGGCACTGGATGGTTCTCTCCATGGGTTCACCAAAGTCTACGATCGGGTCCCTCAGATCTAATTGATCCCAAGTTATAGGATCGTTGAAGTACTTGTCTTGAATCATCAAGCATTGTTGTGCCATTCTCTGATCTCCATTGGCTTCTCCAACACCACTCTTGGTGGGAAAACATACCAGGAGGTAGTAAGTTGATACTATGGCCCAAAATTTATTCAGGGCGGGCCGTCCCAGAATCACGTTGTAGGCCGAAGAGGTTCGGACCACCGTGAAGTTGATTAGTAGTGTCTTCTATCGGGGTTCAGTGCCAAGGGTTACAGGTAGTATTATTTCTCCCTCAACATCGACCTTGTTGCCTCCGAATCTAGTAAGTGGTATAGGAGATCTTTATAATTTATTTTTAGGCAAGCGCATCCGAGAGAACGCATCGTAGAGCAAGACATCGGCTGAGCTTCCATTATCAACCAAGATTCGTTTTACATCATAGTTGGCCACAACGACTGAAATTACAATAGGATCATCATGCAGGAGTTGAACTCCTGCAAGGTCATCATCAGAGAAGAGTATAGCATTGTTGTCTTTGAGCCGCTTTGGGGCATCATCTTCAGCTCTTCTCTAGCTAGTCGACCGATGCAGCATTCCGACGTTCCCATTGGTGGGCCTCTGGTTTGGCAGTTTGACCTCTTCGGGGGCCCTCTAGGTAACCGTAGCTTCTGACCGAGATCCTTGGCAACCTACATACCACCCTAGATAACCTCTTGATTAGATCCTCTATGGCATCTCTTAGCTGGATGCATTCTTCAGTGTCATGGCCATGGTCTCGATGGAATCGACAGTATTTATTCTTGTTCCTTGCAGAAGATGATGCCTTCATGGGACGTGGCCGTTAGAGATAGTTTTCTTTTTCTATCTTCAGTAGAATCTTTTCTCGAGGAGGGTTGAAGGGGGTATAAGAGTTAAATCTCCCACCCGATACTCTAGGCCTGGGACTCCGTCGTTAGTCAGTATATTTGTTGTTGTTGTTATTGTTGTTGTTGTTGTTGTTAGGAACATGGGGGCCTTGTCCCCTGTTATTCTTCTTCCTTGAAGGAGGCTTCCCTTCAGCTAACCGCCAGTTTGCTGCTTGCTCTTCGGTGTCGGCATACTTCTGAGCTCTCGACAAGAGCTCAGCGTAGCTTTTAGGAAACTTCTTATCCAAGGAAAAGGTGAGTCTGGATGTATGAAGCCCCTTTTCTAATGCAGACATGGCCACATGCTCATTGAGATTAAGGATCTCAAGCATGGCCAAATTAAATCTAGAGATATAATCTCGCAGACTTTCTCCTTCATTATGGTGAAGGAGGAACATCGTATCCATATTGCGAGGGGTCTTGCGGCAAGTCCTGAAATGCAAGATAAACATTTTTTTTAGCTCAAAAAAAGAGTCGACGGTACCTGGATGTATGCTCGAGTACCACATCTGAGTGGCTTTCTTCAGCATGGCCAGGAATGCAAGGTAGTACAGCACGTCCAAAGCTCCTTGGATCATCATGTGGGCTTTGAAACTGCCTAGGTGATCAAGAGGATCGGAGGCGCCATCGTAAAGCTCCATTTGAGGGACCCAAAAGTGCCGAGGAATAGCTTTGGCCATGATATGGTCAGTGTAAGGAGGGCGCAGCTCACACGCCGCTAGATCATTATGGTCCCTTCGCTCCCGAAGCTTCACAACCTCCGATTCAAGGGCTTTGAATTTCCCATCGTAATCGTGAAGAATTTGCTTCAGTGGATTCTCCACAGGAGTGGAGTCTTTAGAGGAAAGAGAGGGAGTTTGCCTGGACCTTTTTCTCTTCTACAGCAAATCAGTGGGCCCAGGCATTCTTGAGCTTCGACCCTTGGGATAGGGTCGAAGATGGAGAGAAAGATGAGTGGACTCTCCTCGAGGGGCTCTTTTCCTCCGAGATTGAGAGCTATATCTAGAGGTGGCGGGCAGATGCCCCATATGGAAAGCTTTGTCTTGGAAGTCCTGAACCATGGCCGTGAGAGTATTGACCTGTTCAGGAGAGTTTCGAACTTCTGCTGCCCCACGACGAGTGTAGGAGGTGGAATATCATTCCCCACCGGAGGTTCACCCCCTTGGGAAAGAACGCGACTCCTACTTGCTGAGGCAATCTGAGTCTTTCCTCTTGCCATTGAGAACTTCTTACACTTCTCCTTTTTCAAGGAGGGGAGCTTAGCAATGGATGCTTAGATCTTTCCATACCTGGTGAGCCAATCTGTTGGCGTAGAATCTCTTTTCTGATCGGGCAAAGCTATTGGATCGCAGGTCCACTCGCTAGTTCACCTGCAAAACAAATCCCTGGCTGGATTTGCTCTGGCGGGGGACACTCCGATGCCTAAGTCAGAGACGGGCTCCAGCCACAAAATGAGGAAGATTCTAAGGAGGATAAATGGAGAGGAAAGGACTCTTAGATTTTCAAAACTACGTTGTGCCTTACTTGAAGCGTCCCCTCTTACCAGTATTTATATTGATTTGTCTGGCTTGTGGTTCCGTTCTCTTTCCTACGATTACAATGGGGGGAGTTAATTCCTTTCCCTCCATTCGCAATCATGAGCGGTTATCAAACAGTTCCGGCCAGGCCAAAGATGTTGCTGCTGGAGTTAATGGTTACGTGGCCATTTTGACGTGGTTGTGCTTTGGAGATAGTTGGACAGTCATGATAACCGTTATCCATCACGTTCGTGGGGATTTAAGACAGATCAGAGATCTATCTTCAGGTTTCTTCTTTGGGAGTATTCATAGCTGAATCGGAGGAGTGCTTTCATCTTCAAACACCTTCGAGACAGCCCATGTGGTTGATGTCGAAGATCATGCTTTCGGTGTATAGGTCGAAGACTATGCCTTCGGTCAGTCATGAAGATCATGTCTTCAGCTAAGGCTAAGAGCCCTATCTTCAGCTGGGAGCCAAAGGCTGACTCTTCGGTTGAAGTTGAGAGCTACGGCTTCGGCTTATCCATCAGCCATTTGGCTTCTTCTAGGTACTTTGGTTCGAAGTGCATGGTTCGGGAGAGACGTCTTTGGCCGGTCGAATCGATGGCTGATTTGTGTTTGAACCGACATATCCCAATAGTTGCCCCCCACTCTCAGTTTTCAAAGCGATGAACTGCCTTGAAGAGTGAGAGTATCACTAGGTTGTTGTTTTCCCCTAGGGAGTGGTGTGGTAGATGATTGTGAAATCTCTGATTGGACCATTTGCCATAACTGTTGGTTGATTCGAGGATCAGGTGGTGGATCTGTCTTCAAGTTTCTTCTTTGGGAGTATTTGTAGCTGAATCGGAGGAGTGCTTTCATCTTCAGACACCTTCAAGACAGCCCTTGTGGCTGATGTCGAAGATCATGCTTTCGACATAGGTCGAAGACTATGTCTTCGGTGTAGGCCGAAGCTATGTCTTCGGTGTAGGTCGAAGACTGTCTTCGGTGTAGGCCGAAGACTATGTAGGCCGAAGACTACACCTTGGGTCGATCGTGAAGATCATGTCTTCGGCTAAGGCTGAGAGCCCTATCTTAAACTGGGGGCCGAAGGCTGACTCTTCGGTTGAAGTTGATAGCTACGGCTTCGGCTTATCCGTCAGCCGTTCAGCTTCTTCTAGGCACTTTGGTTCGAAGTGCATGGTTCGGGAGAGACGTCTTCGGCCGATCGAACTGATGGCTGATCTGTGTTTGAACCGACATATCCCAACACATCTTATTGTTTGGCTCTAAGGATTCGTGGTGGTATTTTACTCCTGACTTAGTGGTCATGCAAAGATCACTACAAGAATCACAATCAAGCTCTCTAATAAATTTTCAGAATACAATGACTAGCCTTCCCTAAAAGTCTGGTATCAATCTAAAATTTGATTCTAAAATTTTCCAACATAGTTTTCTTATTTTTTGACTCTAGTTTTTAGATCTATAAATTTTATGATTTTTCGATAATCCTATCAATGTAAATTATCAAAAGAACAGGCACTATGTAGTTTTGCAGATTACAGATTTCTGTGCACCCAATCAAAAGTTCCCGATCAAACTGGCACGAATATTAAAATATTTTTTCAAATTTGTGCATGTAGAAAATTTTCAATTTGAGTATAGTTTCTAAATACACTAATTTTGTAATTTTTTAACTCTCCTAGGAATGGGACTTTAGGTTTAAATAGAGGTTGTTTAGAATTTTAGATTGTAGAATTTCAGAACATAGGCAAAAATTTTTAACTCAAAATATGGCACGAATTTTGAAGCAGATTCAGGAATCCACAATCGTAGATTTGTTTGGCTATAAGTCCACTTTCTAACAAAGTAAATTTTATAATTTTTAAAGTTTTATACGAATGGAACTTTCTAAATAAAGTAAAGGGTATGCAGGATGTGCTAAATGTTGAGATATGCAGAATTTTTTTTTATTTAATGCAATGTAAATATGCCTAACCTAAACTAAGCTATGCTTCGATACCAAATTTGATGTAGGACAATATAGGGATGCAATGTTAGTTATTTATTTATTTATATAGTTTTTTAATTTGAATTATCAGTAAACCAAAATTATAAATCAAAACAAGCTAATTATTATTTTCTTAATACGAAAGGAATTAAGCTATAATTGGAATTATTTTTTTAATAACTATAAAAACCCTAGATCTAAAAAAAATTGGGATCGTGGATAATTGAGAAACTACCCGTATGTTTAAGCTAAACGCAATCAATTAATATATTAATCTAATAAAACTAAAGAAATAAACTCACTATTAATATCAATTAAATATTTTAAGTAGAAAAGGATGCTCACAAACTTGATCGTGGTTGAAACTGGAAAAGGAGGCATTGATCAAGTCGGGTTGAGATTCTGGCTAGATGGCAAGTCTGATAAAGTCCTTGGACCTAGAATACCAAAAGACAATATATGCTATCAGGATTTTCCAAATCAAAATAATTTTTGATGTGATCCAATAAATCCAAAAATATGGTCGATGCAGTCTTCTATAAGTGCTCTGAAAGGTATGCAAACTCTTCGATCGTGTGCTGATCAAGATGCTCAAAAATCTAACGGTATGAAGCCAAAATATTTAGTTTTAATTTTTTTCCATTTTTTCTTTTCTTTTTTCTTTTCTCCTTTTTTTTTCTTTTTTTTTTCCTACTTTAAATCAAAGTCGGTAAGGGTGGGCATAATTGCTTTCACAATTGTGCAAGCCTCAAGTGTTTTCATGATCGTGCTGAAACAGGGAGGTCACTTCAGAGGAGATGAGTCGATGGGATTTTGCCAGCGATCTCAAAGGAGCCGTCACCGGAGAAGGGGAGACATGGCCAACAGTCGACGGCGTGGAAAGATGGCTCGTAAGAGGTGACCAGCACGGTGAGAGGGTGGAACGGCATGGATGACAGTAGTGGAGTTGATAGTAGCCATGAAAAAAAAGGTGGGATAGCTTTGTTCTGGTGATTGCTGGGGTGAGGTGCCGGTGGTGGGAAGTTGGAAATGAAGGGAAGAACATCACTCGGCACACGGTCATATCGCATGAGATTGTGGCACGATTACCCTGTTCCAGAACTCAGCATGGTTGAGAGGAAGTGGGAGAATCACTGTGGGTAAGGAGAGGCAGTCATCGGAGGTCTTAGAGGAGAATCACATGCCGGATGAGAGAAACTCAGCAGCATGTGGATCTGTTCCTCGGATTTGGTGGCATGGGATCTGGTTGAAAACAGGGGAGGCTTGTGACTTTGGAAACTTAATGTTAGTTGGGATGGGTTTCGTGCATTTAAACCACGGAGCACAGGAGGAAGAAGAAGATTAGGAGAGGAGAAGAGAGAGGAAAGAGTGGAGAAAGAAGATGCAGAAAACTAGAAGAAGAGAAAGAAGAAGAAGAAAGGAAGGAGGAGAAGAGAAGAAGAGAAGAAGAGGAAGAGAGGAGTCGAGAAGCATAATTTCTTTATTTAAAATTTGTCGATGCTTCAATTAATACATGGGACTCCTTTAAATAGATCCTGGTCCTTCATGAATTAGAGACCAAAACTCTGGGACTCTCCATCAGATTGGAGACCAGATAGACTAAAATACTAATACTAAAGTCAAACTAAAACAACTGGCCTAATCTAAAAAAATAGACTCCATACTAATCCAGTATTCATGCTTTGAGATCCATGCATGATTTGGATACAAGAATAATGAAAATAAAAATAATATACTCATTTCCAATACACCCAAATAAAAATAATAAAATAAATGACTACTCAAATTTGTCCATCAGGATCTATGCTGGGCGATGTCCTCATCACACTCGGCTAGTAGTCCTTGGGCATGTATCGGTAATAGTTGACTCCTATGCCTAAAAGGTATCGACAAGCCTTACCGACCATCCATAAGGTGCTCAACCACAAGCTCCCCTGATCCAGCCAGGCCTTGAACACCATGAGAGTAATTTTAGCTGGTAGAACCTTAGCAACGCATCTACTTCAAACCCCCAAAGGCACAGCACCCTGATGCTTATCACTGATGCCTCTACCATGTGACTAGACTCTCCTTCACTTTCAAAAATCCTCAAATTATTGTCAGATCTCGACAAATGAGAGAGGTATGCTTGGGTTCTCCATAACCTAAGCTATCATTAAATAAAGCATGGCATACGTTTGATCTAGCAATAAGGATATTTTTAAGGAGACAAGATGCTCCTAGTTGACAAGAAGGCCCCAGGCGATGCGTAGAAGGGCTTGCTATCCTTCATCTGATCCAACTAGATCTCCACCTTACCTAAGGAGAACTTGAATCTCTACTTATGAAAGGAATTCCATGTAAGTTTTCTAAAGTACGTATGCTCTCCCACTTACCCCTCCCACACTCTTCGTATTGATACTGACTTGAGTGTTGGAGTGCCATCATCGAGGCCAACTCTAGCAGGTTTTTTTATAGGTACCACCTTTTAGAGAGTTGCCACCTGCATTGCTCACTTCAGCACCACCTCTAGCTTTTTCTCTAGTGCTTGATAAATTTTGGTACCAATAAATTAGAGGAAGGGCCTTATAATCATGGGAGGTGCAACCCATAATGCAGGAAAACCATGCCTCCTAAAAAGATTGCCTCCCGTCACACCAACACCGCTACCTCTTGGTCGATGGAAAGGATGGTGGAAAGCTCGACGAATGATCCACCCCATCCTACATTGGAGGGAGCTTTGCCACTACCACAACCAGTGGTGGTGGGCATGGATCAACTCAACTTGCTCATTACACAAGTACAGAGCTTGGTAGTAGCTATCCAAGATATCTAGACCATCCCTATACCACCTCCAGTAGCCCAATTTTAGCCACTAGCACCACTTTTGGCTTCTCAACTTGTAGTACATAGCCAACATCTGTGCTACCTTCTGTGACACAATGTCTTGTAGTTGGAACGGTACCTCCATCATCAGAACAATCATAAGCCCCTTCTAAGGATCTTGGAGGGATTGTTTGCCATCATCACCAGCATCCTAAAAGTCAGAGACCTAGGAGTCAGTGATCTTAGAGTCTCCAACAGAACATGATTCCACTCCGGACCACCAATCCCTGTAGCAGTCAGAGGCCCTGGCCAACCGAGACCTTAAGATAGAGTGAAAGCTCAAGGAGCTGGACCAGTGAATAGAGATAATTGGCAATCTCACTTCAACACCGAACTATGGGCTTAGCAATAAACCACCATTCAATGATAAGATTATGCAAGCACCGCTCTCTCGACACTTCAAAATCCCATAGCTTGAGAGCTATGATAGAACCATTGACCCAAATGACCATTTAGCAAGCTTCCGAGCGATGATGCTCCTCCATAGAGCCCTGGATCCTATCCTCTACAGAGCCTTCCCCTCTACCTTAAAGGAAATGGCTCGATATTGGTACTCAGGCTTGAAGCCAGTATTAGCGCATTCCATCAAGTAGCTGAGTTGGGCATTCATCGACCATTTCATTAATAGACGAAGACAATAAAGGCAGTCAGACTACCTCATACCATGAAATAAAGAGAAGGAGAAATGATCCAAGCCTTTATGAGCCATTTCAATGCGGCTACTCTAGAAGTCCATAACTTGGATCAATTAACTACCATGTCAGCTTTAAGGAGCGGATTGCAGAAAAATGACCTCAAAAATCATTAACCAAGACCTAACACAAAGATTTTGTAGGAATGTTGACCTAGACTGAAAAATACACTCGGACAGAAGATGCCTTCATGCTAGAAGAAGCTCCCTTCACTTCGACATTGGAGGGTGGTGAAAGAAAGCAAGGAAACCATAATTCTTCCTCAAATCATAAGGAACCTAATTGTGCTATAGGTCCTTATGGAAAGAACTGTCAAAATGGGCTAGCGCCCATGGGCCAACCCATTTGGCCTTATAAATGGGCCAAGTTAGGCTAAAAAAATTAGCCCATTTATGTAACCGGGCTTTTTGGCCCGACCCTTGTAGCCCATGGGCTCAACAGGGTTAGGGTCGGGTTAGCCCATAGGACAAGAAAAAAAATTAAAAAATTAAATATTAAAACCCTTGTTTGTTTGTTTTTCTGGTGATCCCACTTTTCTATTTCAATTTAGTGATTCACCTGAGGTTTAAGGGGACTTTAGCAATCTGGCAGAGGAGAAAAGAATATTCAGTGTTGATGGTGACAAGGGGGTAGAGGAGGAGAGAAGCAACTATGGCATGCGACAAGCCGGTGGCAATGAATACGGTGTTAGGCGGTGAGTTCTCAATCTTTTTTTTTATTTTCTTTCAACGAAGTGTCTGACGATTAGAGATAGGGGTCGGGCCATCAGTGGGGGTGCTGGCCTATTGGATAGGCTTGCCGAGCTAGGTTCTCTTCCTTCTCCACCATCGCATCCATTGTCCGAGACCTAGATGAGCTTAAGGCCACGGCTCACCGTCCTTGACGACAACAAAGATAGATATGGCCCTGAATCAAGGTTGTTCTCACTTCTCCACTAGCTCCATAGCCGATGCAGGCCACTGATCACCTCCCCTATTGCGATTCGATTCACCACCGACTCATCTAACCATCGGATCCTCGGTGGTTTCACTATCTCTGCGATGGTCCCATCGCCTACTCAGGCTTGTCAATCTCCATGGCAGAAATGAGATAAGAGGCTTTTGGTTAGAGGGAGGGGTGGTTTGGGGAGAAGGAAGTGCAAGTGGTCTGGCCCAGCCCTAGCTCACGGCCCATATAAGGCCGGGCCGGACTAGGTTTTCATGAACCATTTGTGCAAGTGGGCCTAGCCCGGCCCAGCCCAAATAATGTCAACCCATGTGGGTTAGGGCTGGGCCATGCCAGCCCACATTGACAAGTCTACCCATGGAAGAAGAGCATATTTTTTAAGGACTGTTGATCCAAAGAACCTCACCAAGCATCACCAAGAAGGTCTACACATACACTCCATTGAATGCATTGAGGGAAAAGATATTGATGGACATTAGAAGACAAATTCCAGAGCCTTGGAAGTTAAAAACACCATTGGCCAAGGGAATTTCTAACAAATTTTGTTTATATCATCGAGATTACAGCCATGACACTAAGGAATGCATACAGCTCTGAGACAAAATCGAAGAACTAATATAGCATGGCCACCTTGATCGCTTCATCCAACACCAGAGGGAGTAAAGGGAATGACTGAAATCACTTGGGCATGTCGAGCTGCCACAGTTACCTCCACCACTAGAAGGGGGTGACCAGCCTTCATCAAGACAAGTAAGGATGATCATTGGCGAGTGGCATCCCCTAGGGAGGAGCTGCCCAGTAAAAAGTGAGTCATGCTAGTGACCTTCACAAAGGAGGATGAGGATGGAATTTTATTCCCATATAATGACACTGTCGTTGTGATTCTGAATATAGAGAATTATGATGTAGACCGCATTCTTATTGATAATGGGAGCTCCACTGATGTTCTATATTTTGATGCCCTTATAAAATTAGGAATATCCCCCAATCATCTGACATGAATGGACCTCCCTTAGTAGGGTTCATAGGAAATGCAATCCAGGTAGAAGGAATTATCTCCTTGACTGTCAGAATGGGACATTACCCTCTCTGATTGATCGTCCAAGTTAATTTTTGTGTTTCCTGAGCCCTTTCGACATACAATGCCATCTTTGGATGACTAGGCCTTAATGCCTTTTGAGCGGTTGTATCCATCTATTGCTTAAAAGTCAAATTTCTAACAACATATGAGGTCAAAGAAATCTATGGAGACCAAATCCTAGTACGACATTGCTATCATGTCGAGCTTTAAGGAAAAAAAGCCATTAATGTCTATCCCATTGAAGGCTTGGATGCTTGAGATGATCTGACCAAATAATGGGGGGAACTTGATGAGGACCTCATCCCCATATTGCTGGCCGATGGAAACGTTGAACACACGGTCAAAATTGGCTCCAACTTAGACCAGGTTACCTGAGATAACTAACTTTATTTTTACAACAAAATGATGATGTCTTCGCTTGGACACCAATCGATATACCTAGCATTGACCCCTTAGTTATGATGCACTAGCTGAAGGTGGACCTGATGCATCACCCTGTTAAGCAAAAGAAATGGAGCTTTGTCTCCGACCATCAAAAGGACATAACTGAAGAGGTCGATAAGCTACTAAAGGCTAGTTTCATTCGAGAAGCCATCTATCCAGAGTGGATAGCAAATCCAGTCATGATGAAGAAGGTGAACGTCAAATGGTATATCTGTATAGATTTCATCATCCTCACCCAAGCATATCCAAAGGATGATTATACATTACCAAGAATCGATCTGATGGTGGATGCCACCTCAGGCCATGATCTTCTTAACTTCATGGATGCCTTTTCTGATTATAACCAGATCTAAATGGCTCTTGAAGATGAGAAAAAAATTGTTTTTATTATAATCAAGGGCTGTTTTGTTATAGGACCATGTTGTTCAATTTGAAAAATGTAGGTGACACGTACTAGCACCTGAACAACAAAGTTTTTAACGGCTAGAATGGATAGAACATGGAGCTTTATATGGATGACATGCTTATCAAAAGCAAAATCACTTGAACTCACATCGATGACCTCCTGGAAACCTTCACCACCCTTTGAAAGTACTAGATGAAGCTAATCTTGCTAAGTGTGCCTTCCGAGTGGCCTCGGACAAATTTCATGACTTCATGGTGTCTAAAAGGAAGATAGAAGCCAACCTAGAGAAAATAAGGACCATCTATGACATGAGCTCCTCTAGGATGATCAAAGACATTCAACACATCACTGAAATGATCATGGCATTAAATTGATTTGTCTCCAGATTTGCCAAGTGATGTCTTTCGTTCTTCCAGACTTCGAAGCAAACGAAGAATTTTTGATGGGCAAAGGAATGCCAAAGGGCCTTTGATGATTTCAAAAGCTACCTTAGCTCTTCACTATTATTGGACAAACCAGATCTAGGCAAGGGGCTATTCCTATACCTGGCAACTTCTTTGGTAATGGGTGCAATGCTAATATAAAAAAGGAGTAAGATCAGTAAGATCCAGAAACCAATTTATTATGTCAACCGGATCCTGAGGGATGCGAAGACCTGGTATTCGAAGCTGGAGAAACTGGTCTACACATTCCTCATTATAGCTTGGAAGCTCCAACCATATTTCCAAGCACACATTATTGCTCTCCTGACCGACCTGCCCATTAAAAGCATCCTCCATTGGCCTGACACCTCCAGATGCATTATAAATTGGGTGATCGAACTCTCCAAGTTTGATATCAAGTTTCTACCTTGACCATCAATCAAGACTCAAATATTAGCTAATTTCTTGGTTGAATGCACCATCCTTGACGAGCCGCTGAACTAGAAGAATCAGAATCATTGGTGATGATGCAAGATCATGATCATGGTCCTACCAGCACCTAGGAGGTGTACATAGATGGGGCATCCAACTTTGGAGGATCCAGAGTGGGGATAGCTGTCGTAGGTCTAGAGGGGGTCATCATCGAGCATGCACTTTGCTTCGAGTTTTTGGTGATGAATAATGAAGTCAAATACAAAGCTATGATCAAAGGGTTTGAAATCGCCAAGGAGATGGGAGCGCAAGATTTAAAAGTTTATAGTGATTCCCAACTGATTGTTGGAAAGGTCAATGGTGACTGTGAGGCTTGAGAGGAAAGTATGATGAAGTATCTACAAAAAGTCAAGAGTTGGCCCTTACTTTCTACTATTTTGGAGTACAATAGATACCTAGAGAGGAGAACTCCCGAGCCGATGCATTGGCAAATGTGGTGACCATGGCACCAATGGCTCTACCGTGGGGTGCCAACTTTGAAATGGTCAGGAGGCTGACCACCGAGCCATCGATAGTAATGCAGGTGGATGATGAACCTTATTGGATTGACCTACCGCCACTATAAGAAATAGGGCCATTTCCGAGAGATTTTCCGAGGGAAAAAAAAAAATCCATCGAAAATTTATATTTCCGATAGATTTCTAGCGGAAATATGATCATCGAAAAAACCATCCTCAAAAAATTTTTTCGAGAGATTTTTTCGAGAAAATTTATTTTTCGAGGGAATTTCCGATAGAATTTTTTCCTTGGAAATTTCCGACAGATTCTCCGAGGAATTTGTTGAGGGAATATTACCGAGAGATTTTTCGATGAAATATCTCCGAGGGATTTTTCGAGGAATAATTTTCGAAGGATTTTTCGAGGGAACATCTCCGAGAAATTTTTCAAGAAATAATTTCTGAGGAATTTTTCGATAGAACATCTCCAAAAAAATTTTCGGTGAATAATTTTCGAAGGATTTTCCAAGGGAACATCTCCGAAGGAATTTTTGAGAAATAATTTCTGAAAAAAATTTTGAAAGATTTTTTGAGAAAAAATCTTCGAGAAATTTTCTGAAAAATAATTTCTGAAGAATTTTTCGAGGAAAGATCTCCGAAAAGTTTTTCGAGAAATAATTTCCGAGAGATAATTTTGAAAAAAATATTTTTCATAAATTACCAATCTTATGATGATCCATTATGTCGTATTGCATGGATAAACTAAAATATAAACAAATTCACACTGACATGTGTTGATACAGAATCTACATCCTGTGTATCATGTTCTTAACATTGCTTCCTAGCGTGCGTAGCATCATTTCATATTATATCGAACAATACTTGCATGTTAAAAGCAACTGCATATGTCAGTATATTACTAAAGAAAATACTAGGAGGAAAAGGATATGTTGAGAAAGCCTCACACCAACAATACATTAGACAACTAACCATTAAACAAATATGCAAAATGTTAGTTCGTCATATGCAAATTAAATCTACTGCTATAAAAATTCTGAAAGCTTGACCACAATTACATCCAAATTTAATTTCTCGTCCCACAAAGAATTGTAGTTGAAAGGCCAAATCCAGTTTCTTACGCACCATTTCAAGTTTCCAACATATACAAACTACATATGCTATCTCATGATTCCAACACACCAGAAATCATTGTGGTGAAGTTTTATGCATAACTATGCAGTTATTGTCTGGTGATTTCTACCACACAGCAATGTTATTTTTCATATTGTAAAATTGCAAACACATGCTTCTCAGCAGCTCCTTTAACTTATCAAAATCTGCTTTCTGTTCTTCCACTGTTGTATTCCAACCTTGCCATCGGTTCTCACAATTTATTGGTGGTCCAGAGAGCACCCAAAAAACATCAGGCCAAAGTATGCGGTGTATTTTGAGAAGGAAAATCCCACCTGCAACACAATTTTGATTTAAAGTGGCTGCAAGGCTTCTAACTATATTGAATAAATCATGGATAGATGATGTTCAATTGGAAATGAAATGAAATTATCATGATATTGTGCAACACTGAAGTTGCAATTGCCTCTCCTCAAAATGATGACAGCTCAAGACAATTGAAGAAACACTTCTCAAGAGAATATAAATCAAGCTTTGTGGAACTACCTGCATTATGTACTTCCAAACAATAACAAGGATTCTCAAATTATTCCAGAAACTTAAAAATTAGATAAAATCAGCGACATATCCAAGTTGTGCCTAACCAACAAAGTCAACAGGTGTAGGATAAAACTGAGCAAATAGAAAGTGGGAAATGAAAGAACAGCATGAAAATGATGAAACAAGCAAATAGAACACAGCACATTCCTGGATGGTAGTTAAGATTTCCATAAGAGAAGCATGACACAGTTAAGGAATGGTAACAGCTTAATTGTCTTGTCTTAGAACTCATTAAACTGCATTTGGTAGTTCAAAGAATTGAAGCTTGAAATTCGATGGAAAACAAAAGGAAAAAATCACACATTGTAATTTACTATGAGCATACAAGGAATGCCAGCCATCATTCAAGCAGACAAACTAAGAACTAAGAACAAACAGTAGAAAGCTGAGAAGATAAACCATTTCATATAAATGGATTAAAGGTTTCCTTTGTAATTTCTCTTACCATATTCATCAATAGGAGCATCATAATCATAGCTGGTTGAATTGAAGGGACCTCCAGCTGTACGACCGAAATTAGTTCCTCCATGATACTACAGGGAAAAGCATAGTATGGTACCTTTTTAATGAAAAACGTTTCCACACAAGTGCAAAATAGCCACAACACAACTGATCTGTTCTAACCACGTAATAATTGATGGAGACACCCTTTTGTATAAAGCATGCAACAGCAAATTCCAGATCCTCAACTGGTCGCTGGTAAACAGTGCCCCCAACCTCTGTAAACCTGTGATTTTGATGAAGCAAAAACAGAAGAAACTTGCATTCAGCTTGACGTAACAATAATTCATTTCTTTTCGATTTGTCTTTATAGAATCAAAAACTTATTCTAGTAAATGTAAAATATGATCTACAAACATATAATGCAAATTTCATACTTTTAACCTGTGTCCAAAGTCAAGTCTCAACAGCATGTGATTTAAAGTTAAGCCCATCAAAACTATACTTGTTGAAACAACTTACCAGCCACTCCAAGCTGCAGTCCACATTATAGGCTTGTAAGGCTTGTTGGGAGTAAAGGCATCACAATAGAAATCATTGCATGCATTTACTGTTACCAAAATTTAAAGAATAAATAGAAACACAACAAGAGACTTGAACATTTCATCTGAGAAAAGATAAACAATCTCTAAACACAATGTCAACCAGCATCAACTATGCTTATAAGAAAACCTAGAGATAATATCACAGCAATTTGCCACCAATCTTAGGCTACTGTGCATATGCATTTTCACACTGGCATAAACAAACAAAAAAAATTATAAATTAGATTTACCGGAAGGTTCAGCTTTTTAATTAACATTTCATGACTCTGCTGCAGGATTGTTATAGAATCTTCTGTCTAGTCCACACTAGGACAGATATAATCTGGAACAATTACATGAATACTTCTTTATGATGAAGATAATAAGAAACAATGAGCACAGAGCCTCCCATTTCCCTGTATACACGCTAAATAGATGTGACTTGTTGAAAATGCAGCTCCCAATAACATGTGAAAGGAATAGTGAGCACAGGAGCATGAGCAACTAAAAGAGGAACACCTCCCTACGAGCACAGAAAAGAAGACCATGAAACCACCTTAATCAGTCATCAGAGGTAGACCCCAACTTCCTTATAAAAAAACTTTTCTTTTCAGATAGATATAGGCATGTAGATAAAGAAGAACAAATCATCCTGCCACTGGATCTGGGGCATCATCCTCCTTGCACATCACCCAGGGGACACCTGTTCCCAATTCATTAGCAGCCCAGTTCACGTATGCATGGCCACCAGCCCCAAATGCCTTACTTTTTGGTCCATACTCATTCTTAATCTGCACTACATGAAACTCTAGATCAGCCACAACACTAATTTTTTTATTAAAAAAAATAATCTTTGTTGCATTGTTTTACAACAGGAATAGAACTCCCAGAATCGAAGGCTAAATTAATGAAATTAGTCTTTAGAGGACCTAAAATTCCTTACAAGAACAGGAGAACAAGAAAAACCATGCCTGTGAGAGTATAATTGGGCCACCCTGCAACACAAAAAACGATTCGCTCTTCATCATCTGCACAATCTTTTGGGTGAATGCACAAATAGCAAGCAATGCATCAAAGGAATAGCGCAGAGCTTCCTTTACCACAAGAGACATATAGCAATCAACATGAGCATTCACTTTTCAGAATTCAGGCAATGTAAGATTCGGTGTCTCCGTATCAATCTAAAAGAATACCGTTCTACTGCCAGTACCCAGAATTTTCTATCTGTTGTGTCAAACAAATTACAACAAGCTTGAATCAAAAGAGAAGAGGATCGAGCTGATTTGATCTAGCTCCTCGCTATCTTCTTGGAAAATCTGGGTGTTGAGGCAGCTCTAAAGCTCGTTGATGAAGTCTGAACGGGAATAGATAAGATCTGAAGGAAGGCTAAGTGAAGGTTGGTCCGGAAAAAGAATCCCATCTTCATCATACTCGGTGATATTTATAGGCCACGAACCTAACCGCTTACAACTGTCATCCAGCTGTTAAATAGTTAAACCAAGACGTGAGCAGGTGCAACAAAAGGCTATCCATAGTTGATCAGGCCTTTTCCAGATGTTGAATGATCTCTGCATTATTTGAACATTGATCAGCTTTATCTCTCTCGAAAGTTAGTCAATCTTATACCTGTCGAGAGTTGATCAGCCTTGTGCCTATTGGGCATTGATGGCTTTACGCCTCTTGGGCATTGATCAGCTTTATCTCTCTTGAGCATTGATCGGCTTTACGCCTCTTGGGCATTGATCAGCTTTATCTCTCTTGGGCATTGATCGGTTTTATGCCTCTTGGGCATTGATAAGCCTTGTGCCTCCTAGGCATTGATCGGCTGTACGCCTCTTGGGCATTGATTAGCCTTGTGCTTATCGGGCATTTATTAAACTTATGACTATTGGGCGTTGATCGGCTTTACGCCTCTTGGACGTTGATCAGCCTTGTACTTCTTGGGCATTGATTGGCTTTACGCCTCTTGGACGTTGATCAGCCTTGTGCCTCCTAGACATTGATCGGCTGTACGCCTCTTGGGCTTGATCAGCCTTGTGCCTATCGGACATTTATCAAACTTGTGCCTATTAGACATTGATCGGCTTTTCACCTCTTGGATGTTGATCAGTCTTGTGCCTATTAGGCATTGATCGGCTTTACGTCTCTTGGACATTGATTTTCCAGGTTCGAATCTTCAGTAGGTAAGTATAGACAGACCAAATATACCAAACTTGTCATATTCCAACACTAGTCCCCCCAGTTTCTGAGTTCATTAATTGGAAATCAGAAACTGTCAGAAGCTTCCATTATTGGGTAGCACGCTTTAATGACGTGTCAAACTCTGTTAGCAGAGGTGGTTATAAAAACTAATAGTTGTATCCTGCCCTCATCATTATAATTTTTGAAACCCAAAAAGGTCGAAAGATCTTTGTCAGAAATAAATGCATCCATCCCATCAACAGAATATTGCCGCCGGATTACGAAAGGTCATTTTGATTATTCGAGAAGCCCTACCTTTTTACCAGATATTTACGGACAGGTGGCCAGATCTGGATCAATCTCATTATTCGAGAGAAATCTTAAACCGTTGAAGGGTACTATATAAACAGCATCCTCCCTAAGAAAAAAATTTCCACCATTTCAATCCCTTCGCCTTAGGAGCAAAAGAAATCCCTCAGGCCGGCCTCTATTCTTCTTCCTTTTTTTTTAAGTTAATCTGTCTTTACTTTCTCTTTCCATTATGGCTAGAATATTAGAGGTCAGTCGTATCGAAAATCCTGAGGAATCCACTTCTCAACAATAGAAAAAACAAGCCAAATATGTAAAGATAGGTGACGTTAGGTCTTCCTTATCTGAATATCGAATCTTAGCATTGAAACAATATTATAACATCTCAAATGAGTATGCCGTAATCCTTCCTAGTTCCAAAGAACAAATAGATCGGCCTTCCCGTGGCAGCTTGACATTTATGAAGAACATCTAAGGGCCAGTCTTAGATTTTTGATCCACCCTTTTTTTCTCACAATCTTCAGACTATACCGGGTACTACCATCTCTGCTAACTCCCAATAGTATCCGAATCATTTGCGCGTTCTTGATTCTTTGCAAGGATGCTAATATAATCCTTAAAACTTCCCTCTTTACCACTTTGTTCATACTGAAACGAGATTTTCATGACCATGGGTGGTGGGTAATTAACCCATGCCATGGTCAGAAATTTATTTCGGGGCTTCCTTTAGCCATTCACGGTTGGAAGCCTTGTTTCTTTTGCATCATCTCTACAATTCCCTAAGACTTTACCATTAGCCATAGGAAACCCCGATTAACTCCCAATATGGCAAGAAAGTATTGACATCCAATCGAGAAGACTACAAAAAGCTCATGGGGATGGAGATTCCTCCGATAAAAGAACTTCTTGATGAAAGAGGGCTTTTTTCGACGAAAATCAGCCCTAAACCTTCTTTAGGTATCTTCATTGCTGATATTATTTCTTCATTCCTTTTTTTTACAATCAATCTCAATCTTTGACCTCCCAATTATTGCAGATTCATCAGTCATGGTTGATGTTCATAAGCTTCGAAAACTTTCGAAGAAGAGAGGAGCAAATGCCGCTCCTATTAATCAAGAGGAAGGAAGAGCTAAAAGATCGAAGAAAATAAAATCGACAAATTCAATAGCTTTGGTAGTTTCATCTGATCCCATTTCTCCGATATTAATAGTATGTATATCGGAGGATGACGAAGTTCCACTATCAACATCTCTTCAACCTCCACCACAAGAAAGACAACCAATGGAAATTTTAAAAGTCGGTCCATCACTGTCTTCAGCTGACCAAACCAATAAAGGAAAGGCTCCAATGAAGGAAGAGGAAGAAGAAGAGATAATTTTGGCTGCAAATGTAACCGCCAATTTTCCCGTATATGCTGATGATTCGGGTCTGAATGACCCAATGTTGGCCCATCGCCTTTTGAATTCCATCATTATTCCAAGAGACTGGAAAATCACTAAGTCCCAGCAAATTGATGATACCATTATGTTACTCCACCCCACATTGCTGAAGGTATAGAATCAAACTTGTACTTTTAAAAAGTTAGTTATTTTTTTTTATTGAATCTGACTAATTTGAAACATAAATAAATAGCTCTTCCATGAAATCCGAATCATGGATGAAAGTCTGAAAATTTTTGACCAATTTTGCTAAACTATGTGCAACGAAGTGAATGTTGTAAAGACGGAAAAAGAGGTTGCTAAGGAACTAAAAAATGCCATGGAAAAGAAACTAGAAGAATCAGCAATCAAAACGTTAGCTCTAAAAGCAGAGCTGAACGAAGCAAGGTCGAAAATAAATGCCATGGAATCAAAATTGAAGAAGAAAAACAAGAAAATCTGATCGATGTCCCTCAATCTGGAGAAAGCCGAAGAAAAAATCTCAATAGCCAAAAAGAAATTTTTAGCAGCAAAAGAAAGAACTTTGATGGAAACAAAAAAGATTGAGCAAGCCATTGAAGAAGCTGTCAACGTAGCTGTAAAGAAATATGTTCAATCAAAAGCCTTAGACGATAAGCTTCATGAAGCAAGAGTTGAAAGCTACAACCTCGGTCTCTCCGATTGTTTGAACATGGTAAAGAAATTTTACCCCGACTTAGATACTTCAAAAATAGAAGACTTCGATGAAGAGGATTCCGATGAAGAAAATTCTGACAAAGAAGATCAAGTTGGAGAAACAATCATAGATCAAATCAAAGAAGCAATCGGCGATCAAACCAAAGAATTGGTGCCAGACTCTCAAATCCTCGAAGAAACACCATTAGTTCTTACTGTAAACCAGGTTGAAATAGAAGAAAGTGCAATTAGAAAGAATGTGAATGACCAATGATGTAAGAACTTATTTGGTTTTTAATATGAAATGAAGAATTTTTCTTTTTAATGATGTTAAATGGATTGCAAAAGTTTTAACTTTATAAATGAAAATTTTTCCAAGTATAAAATCATCGGATCAAACAAGAAAGTTCCTCAGAAAGATCGAGCTAATCATGAAATTATTTAAATCAAACTATAAACACTAATTTTTATTCAAAAAAATTTAGTTAAAACAATTCCAAATAAGTTCATTGAACAAGAATCTATAATAAGTTGATCGGAAAGCATGATTTCTAACTTCTCATAAGGAAGAAGTTAACACTTACTGAATATTTGGAAAAATAATTTTTGAACTAGTTAAACCCTAACTTACTCATAGATGATGTAATACTCCCATCCGATTTACCGAACATCTTGTCCCTTTCTCTTTGTATTTAAGAAAAAGAATCCTTTGTAAAGAATTCTCTTGATAAAGTCTAAGAAGCAATCATACCAACTTTGCCAAATGTCATCTTTCTATTAGAAGAGTTGTTCGGCAGGCCGTATAACCGCATTTATCAGTATTTGGAAGCCGTATGAAATTTGAAATTGAATTCAAACCAAATGCCAATATATATATATATATATATATATATATATATATATATATATATATATATATATATATATATATATATATATGTCTATAACTGGCTTTCTAAGAATTAGAAGTGGTGCACGGACTCCCACCAATTCTAGATCTCAAACGTGTCGAAACTTGGGAATATCTCAGAATTTGGACCATAAATCGTGGCCATTGGCACTCCCTATATAAAGAGACCCCAAGCCCAGATCTTTGAGCTAATTTTTGTTTCAAGTGTCTCAAGTTTCTCTTCTTTTATGAAACTCTTTGTTTTCAGAAATACTTCCAAGAAGAAATCTTCATCGTATTTAAGAAATGGAGTCAAGTGGTACGAAAATTCATCAAATGTCTAAAAGAAAAACCGGACCAGTATGATTCAGAGAGGAAACGTCATGTGTAAGAAGAAGTTGCTTATCAAGGAATGCTTCCAGTAAGCCAGAATTTTCCGAATATGTCGTATCTTCATCCAAAGAAGAGATACAAGAGCCTTTCGTTCCTCTTTCAGAAGAAAAAGAGTGTGATCCATCCATTAAGCATACTTCAACAGAAAAAGGAAAAGCTCTGGTGGAGGAAACATGTGATCTGAATGATAAAAAAGCTGTTCCAATGCTAGTTGCCGATACAAGTGTCAACAATCCAAAGCTGGCAAAAACCATACTACAATTTACCATTCTTCGGAAGGATTAGGAGGCAACAATCAAACATGGAGTGAAAGAGATTCTATCTTCCATCTATCCAGGGATTGTGAAGGTTGCTAATACTTCTTCTCTTTCCAAAACAATTTATTCATATTTTAATGATGTTCCAAATCTTTTGTCCAGTTTATCAATGATATATCCATGACTGAAGAAAGTTGGGATCAAACAACCAACCTTCAGGAAGATCTTCAAAAGCAATTAGCAGTAGCCAAGGAGGAAAAGGACAAGGCTGATGTTGATCGAAGAGCCTTAAAATCAAGAGTTGTTAAATCAACTGTAATGATCCTGTCTTTGCAAAATCAATTGAGATAAGTTGAAAGGCAAGCCGCGCAGCTTGTGGATGATGCAGCTAGAAGAAGAAAAATACTTCGGCAAGCAGATAAAGCCATAGAAGAGAAAACCTGTGCATACAAAAATTTGTTAAGTCAAAAATCCATGATGAAGAAGAAGATAGCATTTCTCAAGAAGAAGTTGGAACAAACCAAACAAGAAAATACTTCATTGATCCAACGGGGGCTTCTTGTAGTCTCGAAGAATTCAAAAAATTTGAAGCCTTTAACAGAGGGATGGAACAAGTGGGAGCCAAAGGCTATGAATTTGGCTTTGATGACTGTATCACTAAGGTTAAAAGATTATACCCTGACCTTGATTTATCCTCCATTTCCATAGATTATTTTGCAGAGAAAGAAGAAAAGAAACCAACTGATGATCCGATAACTTCACCTGTTAAGGAAATATCAGAAAAAGCTGAATAATATTTGTAATAGAGAGCTAGCAGCAATCCCTAGTGAATCAATGTTTATTGCTACTTCTTCTTCTTTTGACTTCATGTAATCAGAATATCAATGAAATCTTCATGCTCTCGATATTTCAGATATTTTGATATAGCATTATTGACAGAATAACAAGCCACACTATCCATTATTACTTATCTCATGGTTAACTTATCAAATTGACCTTTCAATCAATTGGTCATCTTGATGTTAACATACTGATGAATTGGTGAATCAGACCAACTCTATTTGTCGGATTGTAGTTAGCTTATCAGGCCAACTTTTAATTGATCATCAAGTTATACTGATCATTAAATACTGATAAGTTAGTGGATCAGACCAACTCTATTTGTCGGATTGTAGTTAGCTTATCAGGCCAACTCTTAATTGATCAGCAAATTATACTGATCATTAAATATCGATGAGTTAGTAGATCGGACCAACTCTATTTGTCGGATTGTAGTCAGCTTATCAGGACAACTTTTTTTTTCTCTACTTTCTAGAGAACAATTTATTTTCATATATATTTTTTATATAAAAGAGAAATGAGAAAGAAAATCTCATTATTGATGATATTTTAGAAGGTTTTCAACATTCCATGGTCTAGCCAATGGATAACCATCTAAAATTTCAAGTCGATAGGTCCCAGATCGCACAATCTCAATGATGCGATAGGGGCCCTCTCAATTTGGTGCAAGTTTACCCTGTTCAGTTGGTCGAGATATAGTTGTTTGGCATAAAACAAGGTCTCCAACCCGAAAAACTCGAGCCTTCACTCTTGAATTATAATACCGCGCTACTCTCTGTCGATATGCTACTATCTTTATTTGTGTCTGTAATCTAGAATTTTCAAGTAGATCTAGATCTATCCTTCTTTGATCAGCATTATCTGATTCTTCAAAACAGTTGGTTCTTCTTAAACGAAGAACAATCTCTATTGGCAACATAGCTTCACTCCCATAAGAAAGGTTGAACGGGGACTCTCCCATTGTAGATCGAGTTGTTCGGTAAGCCCATAAAATGGAGTTGAGTTTATCAGCCCAAATTTCTTTAGCTTCATTTAGTCGGGTTTTCAATCCATAAAGCATTGTCTGATTAGTTACCTCAACTTCCCCATTAGCTTGAGGATGTCCGACAGATGTAAACTTATGAAGAATATCATATTAAGCACAGAAATCTTTGAACTTTTGATTATCAAACTGCCTCCCATTATCTGTAATGATAGTATGAGGAATTCCAAACCTATATATGATAAAATTTCTTATAAATATTTCAACTTTTGCTTTAGTGATCAAAACTAGGGGCTCAGCTTCTACCCATTTTATGAAATAATCAATAGCAACAGTCAGAAATTTTTGCTGTCCCGAAGCTGGAGGAAACGGACCAAGTATATCCATTCCCAATTGAGCAAATGGCCAAGGAGCCGTTAACTGTGTTAGCTGACTAGCAGGACGCCTTTGAATATTTGCATACGTTTGGCAAGAATCATATTTTCTTACAAAATTTAGAGCATCCTTCTATATAGTCGGCCAATAATACCCCTCCCTTATAATTTTATAGGCAAAAGACCTTCCTCCCAAATGATCACTGCATATTCCTTCATGCACTTCTCTAAGAGCATAATCTGCATCTGATGGAGATAAACACTTCAACAGTGGCTGGAAAAATGATTTTTTATATAACAAACATCCAGGATAACATATTGAGAAACAGTCTTTTGAAGTTGTTTAGCCTCTACATTATTTTCGGGAAATACTTCATTAGTCAGATATTTAATTATCGGACTCATCCAATCCATTTCAGGTTCTATTTGAAGAACCTTTTCTTTTTCAGTTGTTGCAATACTTGAAATTTCTAAATATTCCATAAAAGTATGACCCATTTGGTCAGGTGGAGAAGTAGCCAATCTGGATAATGAATCAGCTCGAGAATTTTCAACTCTAGGGATGTGACCGATGTCCCATGAATCAAATAAGGATCCAAGCTCTTGAACTTTCTTCAAATACAGAGCTAAAGTAGCCTTGCGAACTTCAAAATCTCCTTTTACCTGGTTGACGACCAATTGTAAATCAGATAATACCTTCAAACTTTAAACATTCAATTCCTTTGCTATTTTTAAACTAGCCAGGAGGGCTTCATATTCAGCTTGACTGTTAGAAACTTTGAAAGAGAATCAAAGTGCATACTTTATGACATCTCCATTCGGGCTAGATAAGATCAACCCTACTCCACAACCAGAAGAATTGGAAGCTCCATCCACATGTAATATCCAAGGTGCATCAGTCATCTCCATTTCATCGGATGGTTGAACTTCCTTCTCATTGTCACCCCAAGTACATTCGACTATAAAATTAGCTAGTACTTGAGCTTTCATTGTAGAACGAGACCGATAAGTGATGTCATATTCACTTAATTTGATTGCCCATTTTGCCATCGGCCAGAAGTATCAAGACACTGTAAAACAGTCCTTAGAGGTTGATCGGTCAATACAACAATTTGATGGGACTGAAAAAATTGCCTGAGGCATTTGGTCGATATTACCAAAGTATAAACAATCTTCTGAAATTTTGGATACCTTGTTTCTGCATCATGAAGAACTTTGCTAATATAATAAATGGGCTTATATAATTCATCGGAGTCCTTTCTGACCAACACAGAACTAATTACTTCATTAGATGCAGCCAGATAAAGATATAAATCTTCTCCCTCTTGAGGTTTAGATAATATGATAGAATTTGTCAAATACTTATTAAGTTCTTCAAATGCTGACCAACAGTCATCTGACTAATTAATTCCTTGGTTTGCCATAAAACCTTGAAGAGAGGCAAATATCTTTCAGCTCAACGAGAAATGAATCGGCTTAACGAAGCAATTCGTCTAGTCATCTATTGGACTTCTTTCTTATTAGTTGGAGGTCTCATATCCAAAATGGCTCAGACCTTTTCTTGGTTTGGCTTCAATCCCCCATTTCATGCTCGGACCTTTTCTGGGTTGGCTTCAATCCCCCATTTCGTAACCATAAAGCCTAGGAATTTTCCAGAAATTACACTAAAAATACATTTGGTCGGATTTAATTTCATGCAATTTTTTCATAAAATATCAAAGGCTATCTACAAATCTTTAATATGATCATCAGATTGATTACTCTTAATAATCATATCATCTACATATACCTCCATAGTCCTTTCAATTTGACTTTCAAAGATCTTGTTTACTAACCTCTGATAAGTAGCTCCAGCATTTTTAAGACCAAATGGCATCACTTTGTAACATTATATCCCTCAATCTATGATGAAAGATATCTTTTCTTCATCTGCTGGACTCATTCGTATCTGATTATATCCAGAGAAAGCATCCATAAAACTTAAAAATTTGTGCCCGGCCGTTGCATTAACTAGTTGACCAATTTTAGGCAAATGAAAACTATCTTTAGGACATGCCTTATTAAGATCAGTATAATCTATGCGTATCCTCAATTTTTCATTAGCTTTCCTGACCAACCATTACTACATTGGCAAGCTAGTCAAGATAGTGAACTTCTCTGATAAATTCAGCATCAAGCAATTTGGTCACTTCTTCATTAATAACCTTTTGTCTTTTTGGAACAAAATTTTGTTTCTTTTGTCGAACAAGCCGACTAAGCGGATCAACTTTGAGCTCATGCATAATCACTTCAGTGGAAATCCCCAACATATTGGGCAACCGTCCATGCAAATATATCAGCATTTTTTTGCAAGAAGTCGATCAACTTCTTTTGATCTTCAGTAAGTGAATTTTCAATCTGAATAGTTTTAGTAGGATCTTCCTTTGTCAAAGAAATATGAATAGTTCTTTCCACTGATATGCCGGCTCCTTCAATCGGATCACGTGGATCCACTTGTTCGGAGGTGAATTTGTTGATTGATTATTGATTCTGAATTGTCAAACATTGATAAGCCATCTGTTGGTTTCCTCTTACTTCTCCAATCCCATTTTGGGTTAGGAATTTCATCAAAAAATGGTATGTTGATATAATTTCTTGGAACTTATTCAGAGCAAGTCTTCCTAAAATGGCATTATAAGTAGAAGGAATCCGAACAACCATAAAAGTAAGAGGGAAAGTTCTTTGTTTCGGTGCTGTCTAGAGAGTCACCGGGAGTGTGATGTCTCCTTCTACTCCTACAGAATTATCCCTAAACCCAGTCAATGGCACATGAATTGTCCATAATTTATTAGTTGATAAATTCATCTTAACAAATGCATCATAAAGCAAGACCTCGATGGAACTTCCATTATCGATCAAAATTTATGTACATCATAGTTTGCAATGATTGCAGAAATCACTACAGGATCATTATGAGGCGTCTGAACGCTTTGTAAGTCATCATCAGAAAACATAATACTTCCTCAAAGCCTCTTGGGACTTTGATCATCTTCAAAACATGCATGGCAAATCATTCCGACCGATCCATCAGTCGGTTGTTAATTTATGAGCTTCGTCCCATCAGTGATCATTCTTGGAACTGCCGGCCTTGGCACTGCCATCTTAATTGGTCGGTTTTGATTTTGATTTCGAACATATCTATCCAAATAGCCCTGCTTAATCAAAGCTTCAATCTCATCTCGTAGTTGGATAGATTCTTCCATTGTATGCCCATGATCACGATGATACCGATAATATTTAGCCTTATTTCGCATGACCGGCGGGGCTCTCATTAGCTTAGGTCTTTGAAAAAAAATTTCTTTTTCAATTTCCATTAGAATCTTCTCTCTTGGGAGAATCAGAGGGGTATAAGCATCAAATCGATTGACATTGTTCCTGCCGACCAACTCCATCTGCTTTTGATCTTGCTGTTGAATTGATCGGACTCCAAGGAATCAGGATTCATCCTCTTTGGCCTTGTTCTTACTTGGCACCAATTTTCTCTCTATCTGTTACCGGCTCAAGGCCTATTCTTCGGCCTGGACATACTTTTAAGCACGGGCCAGTAACTCAGAGTAATTGGTCAAAAATTTTTTATCCAAGAAAATTGTGAATTCGAAGGCTCGTAAGCCCTTTTTCATAGCATACATCACCACATATTCATTGAGATCCAGAATCTCCAACATGGCAGAATTAAATCTCTTGATGTAATCTCTCAAAGACTCCCCTTCCGATTGCTGAATAAAGAATAAGCTATCAAAACTTCTGGATATTTTCTTGCTTGTTTTGAAGTGGGAGATGAACAACTTCTCTAACTGGCTGAATGAATGAATGGTGTCTAGTTGTAGACTTGAATACCACATTCTTGCTGATTTCTTCAAAGTAGTAGGGAAGGCAAGACAATGAAGTACATCTGATGCCCCCTGGGTCAACATATGGGCTTTAAAGCTACCCAAATGATCCAAAGGGTCAGACGACCTATCATACAGCTCAATTTGTGGGACCCTGAAATGATCTGAAATTTTTTCCTCCATAACCTTTTTAGAAAAAGGTGGCAAGATATCACAACTTGGTGCTGCATCCTCTATTTTCCTTTGCTCAAGAACTCTGGTGATCTGCAACTCTAGCTTCCTGAATTTTCTATCAAAATCATTAGCTCTTGCAAGATGTTGCACTTGGATACTGTCAGGAGTCAATTCTTCAGATGACATCGAACGAGATCATGGACGTTTCCCATTATTCTGCTTCTTGATGTGATGGTGAGATCAGTGATGATGTTTTGAAAGGGACTGTTGACCTGAAGAATATTGATAAGAAGAATGTCTTCTTGGACTAGGATGTTTACTTACCTGAAGAGAGGGTTGTTGGCTATTTCTTGGTATAGTAGGTTGTGATGGCTCTTTCACGGCGATCTCTTGAAGGTATTGTATTGCTGCAGTAAGTACTTCCACCTTGTCACACAGAGTGTTTAACCTCTCTTGATATATGTTTCCAGCAGGTAAAACTCCCATCATTTCGTCAAGAATAAGATCGTTCCCCTTTGAAGAATGGAGAACATCTTCTGCTGGAAAATTTCTCTTCCTACCTTTCACCATGCTTCCTTCCAGATTCTTAAAACTCCTTCGATGAGTTTTCCTTCCTAACGCGCCAATCTATTGCATCCAAACAAATTACAACAAGCTTGAATTAAAAGAGAAGAGGATTGAGCCGATTTGATCTAGCTCCTCGCCATCTTCTTGGGGGATCTGGGTGTTGAGGCAGCTCTCAGGCTCATTGATGAAGTCTGAATAGGAACAGATAAGATTTGAAGGAAGGCTAAGTGAAGGTTGGTCCATAAAAAGAATCCCATCTTCATCGAACTTGATGGTATTTATAGGCCACGAACCTAATCGCTTACAGCTGTCATCCAACTGTTAAACAATTAAACCAAGACGTGAGCATGTGCAACAAAAGGCTATCTGTAGTTGATCAGGCCTTTTCCAGATGTTGAATGATCTCTGTATTATTTGAACATTGATTAGCTTTATCTCTCTCGGAAGTTAGTCAATCATATACCTGTCAAGAGTTGATCAGCCTTGTGCCTATTGGGCATTGATCGGCTTTACGCCTCTTGGGCATTGATCAGCTTTATCTCTCTTGGACATTGATCGGCTTTACGTCTCTTGGACTTTGATCAGCCTTGTACCTCTTGAACATTGATCGGCTTTATGTCTCTTGGGCGTTGATCAGCCTTGTACCTCCTGGGCATTGATCGGTTGTACGCCTCTTGGACATTGATCAATCTTGTGCTTATCGGGCATTTACCAAACTTGTGCTTATTGGGCATTGATCAGCTTTATGCCTCTTGGGCATTGATCGGCTTTACGCCTCTTGGACATTGATCAGCCTTGTGCCTCTTGGACATTAATCGGCTTTACATCTCTTGGGCATTGATCAGCCTTATGCCTCCTAGACATTGATCGGCTGTACGCCTCTTGGACGTTGATTAGCCTTGTGCCTATCGGGCATTTATCAAACTTGTGCCTATTGGGCATTGATCGGTATACACCTCTTGGACGTTGATCAGTCTTGTGCCTATTGGGCATTGATCGGCTTTACGCCTCTTGGATGTTGATTTTCCATGTTCGAATCTTTAATAGGTTAGTATAGACAGATAAAATAGACCAAACTTGTCGTATCCCAATACTATCTATGCAACAGGTTTCCAATCATATAGATGCAGAACATAAGTATTATTTCCCCAATAGCCAAACATTTGAAAATATATTTTTTCCCAGATAGCCAAAGAGCCATCAGTAAACATCATATTCTCACCTCCCCCACTAAGATTCAAGCTCAACCTTCCAAGAACCTCAGAATAAAACATTCAAACATACATAGATATCAAACAAGATAGATTTCAAATACCCAAATAGGACTAATCAGTAGCAGGGCTACCAACTTATTAAAGAAAAAAGATGCCACAATATTACAAACATCCAAACTAATCTCACAACCCTAGAATCCCTTTACCTGGTGAGAATGGATAGGCGATAAGACCATGGAGCTGGCATGCCGGTGATCGACCGATTGGGAATGGCAGCGCCCAAGACCGACCGGCACCTCGTGGGCTGAATAGGGCTTCATTTTCCCATGATTTTCCTTTTTTTTTCCAATATCCAGCAGTCGGCTAGGAGGTCGGGGCCAAGGCCTAGGAGGAGGCCGCAGCTATGAAGCCCTTCATCCCACTGCTGGGAGGTCGAGGTGGAGAGGTAAGAGGAGGAGAAGGGGGCGAGGGGACGATGTGTGGGTTCCACTCGACAGCAAGCTTCAGGGAGATAAAGTCCTTCCGGAGGGGGAGAAGCTCTATCGATGCTGTGGAGGAAAGGAGAGGAGGGAGGGAGGAGAGGAGAGAGGGCTCGGCGCTGTGGAGAAAGGAGCTTGAGGGGAGGAGAGCAGGGAAATGTCGGTGCCATGAGGGGAGGAGAGGAGGGAGCTAGGAAAATGTCGGCGCCTGGGAAGGAGGTGAGAAGTCGGTGCAGCGAGGGGAGCATAGGAGGGAACTAGGGTTCTGTCGGCGCCTTGGAGGGAGGAGAGCAGGGAGGGACCGAGGGAAGCTTTAAATTTAGGTTGCGTTTGATGGATCTCCAAGGAATCCTGAATGGTAATCTGGATTACTTGCAAGATAGATTACCACTGGATAGATTGCCAATAATGCTGATTACTGTGTTTGGTATACACAGGTAATCTATCAGTAAGATTGATTATTGTGTTTGGTATGATAAATAGATTACCAGTAATCTAAGCTCAAATTTTCAAAATATCCCTAAGTCAAATTTATTAAAAATATATATATAATATAGTAATGTAATATAATATTACATTAATATAATATATTATTTGATATTTTGTAATGTAATATAGTATTATATTTTTGATATGTTATAATATAATTATTTATAAAATTATATAGTTAATAATATATTATATAATATTATTATATATTATATTATATTAAATATATTATATATATTTTATATAATATAATATATGTTATGTTATAAAATGTAATATATAATTTAAATTATATTATATTACACTCTATTGTTATATAATATATATTTTAAAATATTCTATTTTCTAATATTACAAATAAAATAAAATAAAATATATTAATGTAATTTAAAATAATATCATTATATATACTATAATATTGTAGTTCATTTTTTTATATTTTATAATATAAAATATATTATATTATAATATATTTAATATAATATGTTTTTACATTATATATTTATGTATATTACAAATATATTATATTAAAATTAGTAACATAATATAAAACATTAATTATTATATTAAATTATACTCTAAAATATAATATTATATAGTATATTATATAATATTACAATATTAAGATAATATAACATATTATATTGTATATTTTGTATTTTATTATAAAAAATATATTAGATTATATCATATTTAAAATAATATAATATATTTATATGACATAGTATATTTATTTAAAATATTTATATATTTATATATAATATAATATATATTTAAATTATGTATTTATATAGAATATAAATATATTATTTTAAATTTAATAATATAATATATAAATTTAATATATTACTTAGTATATCTAAAAGATTATATATAATTTCTTTACATTTATTTAGTATAAAAAATATTTTTTTATTTTTCAATTTAAATATAAAAATATTAAATATTTTATATTTAATATAAAATATTTAAAATTTATTTTTTAAATAAATAGTTAAAATGTTAAAATTATATTTTTATAAATAAAATATAGATTTAAGATGAGATCAAGGAGAAGAGAAATGTTTCATTCTCATCGAAGCGAAAGGGATGGGATAGTTTTGTAAAAATAAAAAATACCAGATTACCACATCTTCGGTAATCTGGATAGCCACCCCTCCCTGAGATAATATGGATTGCTACACGAGAGGTAATCCGGATTACCGGTTCAAGATAGATTACCATTTAGCATAAATACCAAACGTAGTTATCTGGTGGGCCCATTTTAAAATTACCGAAAATCTGGATAGATTACCGTCTACCAAACGCAACCTTAAGATGTTCTTTGCCCTAAAATTATATATATATATATTATTGTTATGGGGATATGTATTTAATGAAAGATTTTTTTTTTTTTGAAATGAAATATTAGACGTAAGAGATGTCAATTTTTTTTAATAAAAAAATAATTTAGTTTTTTTAAAAAATTATTTAAATAAATAATATTTAATATCCATTTTAAAAAATAATAAAAATAATTTAGAATTCCTAGAAAATTTTTTAAAAAAATATAACAAAATAAGTTATTTAAAATTTCAGGCTATGAGCTATTAATATCGAGGTTCCATTGGGAAACTTCATGAGACAAGGGAACATCGATGTATTGGGGGTAGTGGTGAAGTAAAACTAAAACTATAAATGGATCGGGTTGACCTGTGATCCAACTTGACCAGATCCAGTTAGACCCAACCCGAATCCATTTAAAAGACCCATGGAACCAGGTTGAGTTCAAAAATTAGATCCGTTTCTTTTTCCGGATCAAGTCTGAGTTTACTAAATTTGAATATGACCTAACCCGATCCACAAAGACTTTTTGATTAATTTAGATCTTAAAATACATGACCTGATCAAACCCTACCTGATCTAAACCCAAATATAGGACCTTAACCCAATTAGTAATTAGTTGATTACTATTAGGTTGCGTTTGGTAGATGGTAATCTATCCAGATTACCAGTAATTTTAAACTAGACCCACCAGATAACCTTATTTGGTATTTTTTTAAACTGGTAATCAATGTTGTAGTGGTAATCTGGATTACCGCTCATGTGGCAATCCAGATTATCTCAAGGAGAGGTGGCTATCCAGATTACTGGAGATGTGATCATCTAGTATTTTTTATTTTTATAAAATTGTCCCATCCCTTTCGCTTTGGTGAGAACGAAACATTTCCCTTCTCCCTCTCATTTAGGTCCTCTGGATGTTGGTTGGGATCTCTTCTTAAATCTATAATTTATTTATAAAAATATATTTTTTATATTTTACCTATTTATTAAAAATATAATTTTAAATATTTTATAATATTAAATATAAAATATTTAATATTTTTATATGAAAATTGAAAAACTGAAAATTATTTTTACACTAAATAAATGTAATATATATATATAATCTTTTAAATATACTAAGTAATATATTAAATTTATATATATTATATTATTAAATTTAAAATAATATATTTATATTTTACATAAATACATAATTTAAATATATATTATATTATATATAAATATATAAATATATTTTTGATAAATATACTATGTTATATAAATATATTATTTCATTTTAAATATGATACAATCTAATATATTTTTTTATAATAAAATACATAATATATAATATAATATGTTATATTATATAATATACTATATAATATTAAATTTTGTAGTATAATATAATATAATAATTAATGGTTTATATTATGTTATTAATTTTAATATAATATATTTATATTATATACAAATATATATTATAAAAACATATTATATTAAATAACTTAATATAATATATTTTATATTATAAAATATAAAACAAAATGTAATACAATATTATAGTATATATAATGATATTATTTTAAATTACATTAATATATTTTATTTTATTTTATTTGTAATATTAAAAATATAATATTTTAAAATATATATTATATAATAATAGAGTGTTATATCATATAATTTAAATTATATATTACATTTTATAACATAACATAACATATATTATATTATATTAAATATAGTATAATATATTTTTATAATATAATATATAATAATATTATATAATACATTATTAACTATATAATTTTATAAATAGTTACATTATAAAATATCAAATAATCTAATGCTATATTAATTTACAAAATATCAAATAATATATTATATTAATGTAATATTATATTATATTATTATATTATATTATAATATATTTTTAATAAATTTGATTTAGGGATATTTTGAAAATTTGAGTTTAGATTACTGGTAATTTATTTATCATATCAAACACAGTAATCAATCTAACTGATCGATTACCTATATATACCAAACATAATAATTGGCATTACTAGCAATCTATCCAGTGATAATCTATCTTGCTAGTAATCCAGATTACCATTTAGAATTTCCTGGTGATCCACCAAACACAACCTTAGTGACTCATCCAAATAAATTATAATATATCATAAAAAATTATATTATATGCTATATTACATTATATTATATTACGTTACATTATATTATATTATATTGCTTTATATCATATTATGTGATTTTGTCATACAAAATCATATAAGTCATGTAAAATAAAATAAAATTATATAAAATAATATTATATTATATATTAATAAATTTTAATATAATTAAAATCAATATTTGACATTATATTAAATCTAATAGAATATAAATAATATGATACATTATAATATATTATGGTAAATTATAATATAGTATAATTATATTTTTAAAAGTTCAAGATATAAAATATAACATAGTATATTACAATAAATTATAAAATATGCTATATTATGTTATATTATATTGTATTGTGTTATATTATATTATATTATACTATATAATGCTATATTATATTATATTGCTTTATGTTATGTTATGTGATTTTACAATATAAAATTATATAAAATAATACGATATATTATAATATAGTGTAATATTTTTGATATTTAAAAATATAAAATATAAAATAGTATACTATAACAAATTATAAAATATGCTATATTACATCATACTATATTATATTATATTATATCATATCATTTTGCTCTTTGTTGTATTATGTGATTTTAATTGGAATTTTGCGAGGAATGTTTTTATTGAAATTTTTTTTACTAAGAACTAAATTACCATGAAAAGATCCCTTGGAAAATCTCTTGCAAAAAAAGTTTCTGAAAAATTTTGCAAGAAGTTTTTTTATTAAAAATTTTTACTAAGAACCAAATTATGATAAAAAGATCTCTCAAAAAATATCTTGTAAAAATAATTTGCGAGGAATTTTCTGAGAAACTTTTTTTCTCAAAAAATTTCTACTAAGAGCTTATTTATAAAGAATAAATTCCTTGGAAAATCCCTCACAAAAAAAATTTTCGAGGGATTTTGCAAGGAGTTTTTTTATTTGAAAGTTTTTTAACTAAGAACCAAATTATAATGAAAAGATCTCTTGGAAAATTTCTCGCAAAAATAATGTATCAAGGATTTTCTGAGAAAACTTTTTTCTTGGAAAATTTTTACTAAGAGCTCATTTACAAAGAATAAATCTCTTGAAAAATCCTTCATAAAATTAATTTTTGAGGGATTTTGCAAGGGATTTTTTTATTAAAATTTTTTTCACTAAGAACTAAATTATCATGAAAAGTTCCCTCGAAAAATCTCTCGCAAAAATAATTTTCATGGGATTTTGTGAGAAATCTTTTTATTGAGATTTTTTTTACCAAGAACCAAATTATGATAAAAAATGCCTCGAAAAATCTATCACAAAAATAATTTATGAGGAATTTTCCGAGAAAACTTTTTTTCTCGAAAAATTTCTACTAAGAGCACATTTATAAGGAATAAATCTTTCGAAAAATCCCTCACAAAAAAAAAATTTGAGGGATTTTGCAAGGAATTTTTTTATTTAAAATTTCTTTTTCTAAGAACAAAATTATGATAAAAAGATCACTTAGAAAATTTCTTGCAAAAATAATGTGCTAGGGATTTTCCAAGAAAACTTTTTTTTTCAAAAAATTTTACTAAAAACTCATTTATAAAAAATAAATCCCTCAGAAAATTCTTCACAAAATTAATTTTTGAGGGATTTTGAGAGGAATTTTTTTATTAAAATTTTTTTCTCTAAGAACCAAATTTTTATTAAAAGATCCCTCAAAAAATCTCTCGTAAAAATAATTTTTAAGGGTTTTGCAAGAAATTTTTTTATTATAAATTTTTTTACAAAGAACCAAATTTTGATGAAAAGATTCCTCAAATTATCTCTCGCAAAAATAATTTACGAGGGATTTTCCAAGAAAACTTTTTTTCTCAAAATTTTTTTATTAAGAGCTCATTTATATGGAATAAATTCCTCAAACAATTCCTCACAAAAAATATTCCAAGGAATTTTGGTAGGAGAATTTTTATTTAAAATTTTTTTACTAAGAACCAAATTATAATGAAAAGATCCCTTGAAAAATCTCTCATAAAAATAATGTGCAAGGGATTTTCCGAGAAAACATTTTTCTCGAAAAATTTCTAGTAAGAGCTCGTTTATAAGGAATAAATCCCTCAAAAAATTCCTCACAAAATTAATTTCCAAGGGATTTTGTGAGAAATTTTTTTATTGAAAGTTTTTTTACTAAGAACAAAATTATCATGAAAAGATTCCTGAAAAAATCTCTCACAAAAATAATTTTCGAGAGATTTTGCGAGGAATTTTTTTATTAAAAATTTTTTTACTAAGAACTAAATTATGATGAAAAGATCTCTTGGAAAATCTCTCGCAAAGATAATTTGCGAGGAATTTTCTGAGAAATCTTTTTGTCTTGAAAAGTTTCTACTAAGAGCTCATTTATAAAGAATAAATCCCTCAAAAAATCATTCACAAAAAAATTTTTGAGAGATTTTGCAAGGAATTTTTTATTTAAATTTTTTTTACTAAGAACCAAATTATGATGAAAGATCACTTGAAAAATCTCTCGCAAAAATAATATACGAGGGATTTTCTAAGAAAACAATTTTTTTCAAAAAATTTCTACTAAGAGCTCATTTATAAGAAATAAATTCCTTGAAAAATCCCTCACAAAATTAATTTTTGAGGGATTTTGCAAGAAATTTTTTTATTAAAATTTTTTTTCTAAGAACAAAATTATCATGAAAAGAACCCTCGAAAAATCTCTCGCAAAAATAATTTTTGAGAAATTTTATGAGAAATTTTTTTTATTAGAAAATCTTTACTAAGAACTAAATTATGATGAAAAGATTCCTCGAAAAATCTCTAACAAAAATAATTTATGAGGGGTTTTTCGAGAAAACTTTTTTCTCAAAATTGTTTTTCTAAGAGTTCATTTATAAGGAATAAATCCCTCAAAAGAACCCTCACAAAAAAAAATTTCGAGGGATTTTGTGAGAAGTTTTTTTATTTGAAATTTTTTTTATTAAGAACCAGATTTTGATGAAATGATCCCTTGGAAAATCTCTCATAAAAATAATGTGCGAGGGATTTTCTAAGAAAGCATTTTTTCTCAGAAAATTTCTACTAAGAGCTCATTTATAAAGAAAAAATTCATCGAAAAATTCTTTACAAAATTAATTTTTGAGAGATTTTATAAGGAATATTTTTATTGAAATTTTTTACTAAGAACTAAATTATCATGAAAAGATCCCTCAAAAAATATCTCGCAAAAATAATTTCCAAGAAAATTTTGCGAGAAATTTTTTATTGAAATTTTTTTTACTAAGAACCAAATTATGATGAACAGATCCTTTAAAAAATCTCTCACAAAATAATTTATGAGGAAATTTTCAAGAAAATTTTTTTCCTCGATAAATTTTACAGTTTTTTTTTTGGTCAGAAGAACACTTGGAATTACGAGGAATTTTTTTCTCGATAAAATCCCTTGGTAAATCACCCTTTTCTATGATGTGTTTTAACATCTTCCCTTCTTGATGGTATTTTATCCAAAGTTAACTTTAAGTTTATCTCCATACATTATTTTAAAATGGTTGATAGATTTTGGAGGTGATCCTTGAAAGTAGTGCCAAATATAGAAAAATTAGTTATAAAGTTCTCAAGGTTATTTTTCCTCATTTTAATGATGTCCTATTCAATAACTGTTTTATGCATCTTTGAAATACCAACAATTTGGTCTTCCTGGTTAGGGATCATTGGTAGGTTATCAGTTAGTGTGACAGGAAGCAACTTCAAGTCTATATTAGGTGGTGATTCTAACAAAAGGGCTATTGGGGGGCTAAGTGTTGGCTCATATTGTTCAATCCAAAGTGGAGTGGTTTTGAAGTATGGTATATCTAGTAGGTTATTTACCTTGTGATATACCCGTCTACATTAAAGTTATCAACCCCAAAATGAACCTTACAGGGATCTAATGACTTCCGAGGATGAATTAAAGGTATGGCTTTTCTTGTTATGTTATTTTGTTATGGTTCTTGGGAAGCCTCAATTAATTCCATCATGTCATCTATTTGTTCTTCCTTCCTATAAAAAGAAGTGGATGATTCTAGGGCACTTGAAAAATGGGCCATAGGTGAGTAGGATGATGATGGAAATGGTTTGTCTTAATTGTTTAATTTCTCTCTAAATATTTCTTCCTTAGTTGAATTATTTATATTGGTCTTTATGATGGTGCAGAGTTGTTCTAAGACTAGTTCATTTCCAAGAGTTATAGTCGATTATTCAGAAAAAATGAAAAGATCATTAAAATTATCAGCTTGGTAGTTACTCTTGGACTGACTAGGCAGTACTCCTTCCTCCTCCCTATCAACTTCAATTAATAATCGATTAGTTTGATTCCTAATCTTATTGATAGATTATTGTTGAGGCATGATTAGTTGTTGAAATCGAGTAGACTTATCAACATCTGGGTTGGTCTGTTGGGGAGGTGGGTTATGATCAATTTGTTCTAACCGGTCTTTTGCTTGCAGTAGGAGAAGGTGAAAATACGGAAAGGGCTATTCGTAATAAGGTTTATCTACGAACGAAGGTCTTTGTAGTATCGAGGTAACCACTAGAAGTAGTTGCTATAAAAAATCTAGTTGAGCTCCCCAACCTGGGTTGTAAGTGTTAAAGTTTAGGTTCTCTTTTGATCTATAGGTCATATGAGTTTGATCTTGATAAAATTGGTCATACCTAGACTTAGGAAATTGATACGTGACTGAGCATTTACTCACAAAGTGAGTTGGGTTCGAATATATGGAGCATGCCTGCTGTGTAGGAAGAAAGGATAGAGTGGAAGAGCATCTGATAGCCAGTGATCTAATTTATGGGACAAGGCATCTATTCTACTATCCATTCTATGGAAACATTTCTCCACTCTACTATTGAGATCCATGTTCCTAGTACTACTTTAATTCATCGAATTATTCTGATATTTTTTAATATTTAATTAAAGGTCCTTGATTAGAGCAATCCTCTTTCAATTTATTTATTTATTTATTTTATTCTTTAAAAAGAAGAAGGGGAAGAAGAGAGAAGAAAGATAGAGAAGAAGTCTAAAGATACGAGCCTAAGGAGTCCTAGAGCTAAGAGAGATTGAGAAGAGTTATTAGTTAAAGTTCTATATTAATTGCAAGTAAGTTAGCATATAATGGACTCTCTATTATAGGGTTTCCTAATTCTAGATAGCTCCTAACTATTCCAACGTTGCCTTCGAGGCCTCCAAGTTAGACACTAACTAGCCAACTAGCTAAGTAAGGATAAGGTTGGTGGGGGTCCCCCCATTACTTTCCTTAGACAACAAATAAATTGGCTAGGTCAGATAACGGAACCAATTAAAGAATCACCTTCCTTTAGGGCTACATCATCCTTGAACCCCTTTCCTACAGATCAGTTAACTAGCTAATCTTAACTTAATCCAACTCTTAAAATCTAACTAGCTAATCTTAACTTAATCCAACTCTTAAAATCCCTTGTCCTATTAAGCTTGAAAGTCCTTAGTGGTCAACATCTAATTGATTTTAATTATAGGCTTAGGACAATGCAATATAAGGGTGATGATTTGTAGGCCAAGAAAGGATAATGAAATCTCCACCTTATGTTGTTTTAGGGTTTAGTGCTCTTAAGATGTTTTATGAAATATGTAATGTTTTAAAAAATATCCAGTATAAGTGATAAGTTTTTATGGCTTAATTAGTTTCTCTATTTTAATTAAGTGTAATGTGATGTCCTTGTTTTCTTTTTATGTAAGGTTGTTTTTAGATAAGTGTTTAATTTAGTTTATTAAGTATAAGAGGAAGCTAAATTAAATCAGGATTACAAGGATCAACTATATATAAAAAGTAAATAATTAAAAGTAGTAAAATAATTATGATGCCAATAAATTATTTTTTTTATTTTTTTAAAAATCATAATTGTGCCAGGATCCCCAACAATTGTACCAAAATTTGATCGCCATCATGGACGGGTAGTCAAAAATAATTCACAAACTCAACTGTATAGCTAGAATGAGTAGGGATTGTATTCTTAAGGACCTTAGGGCTAAGTTATGATTTTAAAAGAAAATGAGTAATTGTTGTTGCATAAAAATAAAAGTGAGCAAGAAGTAAACTACTATAAAGAGCAAAGCAAGTAAAAGAGATTAGTTCGAGAGTTATAGGTTGATCTTGCATTGACAAGTTGTATTTCCTTTATAATAAAAATATAATTAATTTTAGAGGTTTACCTATCTTCCCTCAACACACTTTGTATTCATAGATTATGGTGCATCTCTGAGAAGCACTAGATATTCAACTCTTCTTTCCTTGGCATGTCCCATATCTGTAACAAACATGGCGCATCTCCAAAAAGTAAGAGTTGTCTCTAAACTAAATTTAATAGTAAAACATAATAAAGAAAAAATAAAAGAAAATAAATGATGAACTCATAATTGAAAGTATAATCTTTTATTGCATACCAAAGAAATACAAGAGATTGAAGAACAAAAGAACTATGCTTTGTCATGCAAAAAATATCTTCTTCCCTCTCGCACTTCTGCACTTAATAGCTCCTAAGTTGATCTCCTCCTATCCCCCTATGCAAAGGCTCTAGAGGGATTCTAGGGAGTGATACCTCTAGGTAGAGGTACAAAGACTTTTTATAGGGTTTAACAAGAGAGTGGTCTTCATGTTTTTCTAATATAGGACTAAATAAAAGGATCAAAAGAATGGCTAAGACTTTGTTTTACAAGACTCAATTGTTAGATATAAATATGCCCAATCCCAATAGTGTTAGCTTCTAGTTCTTGTTCCAACTAATGTTTGACCAGTCAACATCTTTTTAGCCCTTGGATTTGGATCAAGTGTTCAAAAATTATTATATCACCCATGATCAAGCCAAATTTCAGTTGGGTTTGATTTTGGCCATTATATTGAGATCCGACGATAGAATCATGATGATGTCCACTTCCTTCAATCGACTAACCCAGCATTGCCCAAATGCCACTACCGAAGCTTGGATCTTTACTAGAACTGCCTGCACACTGCCAAGACCTTGCCATAGGAGTCTCCTTGCACCACCATCCTTAGAATCATAGATATCACTGGAACCATGGGGTGGTCGCCATCTATTCCATGATTGCCATTCTTCTTGATCGCTCATCGAAGGAGCCTTGCCAAAGTCATCAGTGCACAACCTTCGCCACCACCGATGGAGATATCATTAGAGCTAGCATTGTCTTCATTTTCATTACGAGGGTCTTCCATTTAGGTGCCCCCTGATGGCCATGGACATGCATGCACTGCCTCACTTCGTGGTGCCACCATGGGAAGGAAAAGATGGCCGGTGATGAGCTCTAAGGAAGGATGGTGCCGGTGATGAGAAAATCTAGTGGAGAAGTGGTTGGAATCTCTCCACAGTCTATAGCTCTACACCGTGGACTGACAAGAATGGCTACTGGTGGACCATCAGGTGTTATATGGACCAAGTGACTGGTCCATAATGGACCGACTACTTTAATGTTTATGCAATTTCTTAATGAGTTTCAAACTTCAATTCCAGGCTTATTTTAAATTCGACTCTTCTAGTTAGTAATCTTCTTTTCTACAAACAAGATATAAAAGTATCAATTTAAAATAAATAAAATTTATTTAATTCTTAAATTAATACTTATATATGTGTATATAATGTAATTATCAATAGGATTGATCGTAATAAGGTGCATCTATGAATGGAGGTCTTTGTGGTACCAGGATAACCACTAGATATGGTTACCATGAAAAATCTGGTTGAACCCCCCAACTTAGGTTATAAGCATTAAAGTTTAGGTTTTCTTCTAGTCTATAAGCCATATGAGTTTGATCTTGATAAACTTGGTCATACCTAGACTTAAGAAATTGGTATGTGGCTAGGCATTCATTCACAAAGTGAGTTAGGCTCAAACATATAGAGCATACCTACTGTGTAGGAAGAAAAGATAGAGTGAAAGAGTATCTGATAGCCACTAAATGATCTAATTTAAGGGACAAGGCATCCAGTCTACTGTCTAATGCATGGGACAACTTATCCTCTCTGCTATTGAGATCTATGTTCCTAGCACTGCTCTAATTCATCAGATTATTCTGATGATTTTAAATATTTAATTAAAGGTTTTAGATCAGAGTAATCCTCTTCTAAGTTTTTTTTCTTTTTTTTAGGAAGGAGAAGGGGGAAGAAGAGAGAAGAAAGATAGAGAAGAAGTCTAAAGATGCGAGCCTAAGGAGTCCTAGAGCTAAGAGAGATTAAGAAGAGTTATTAGTTAAAGTTCTATATTATTTGCAAGCAAGTTAGCATACAATAGACTTTCTATCCTAGGATTTCCTAATTCTAGATAACTCATAACTATTCCAACATTGCCTTCAAGTCCTCCAAGTTAGATACTAACTAACCAACTAGCTAAGTAAGGGTAAGGTTGGTGGGGCCCCCCCATTGCTTTCCTTGGACATCAAATAGGCAGACAATGGAACTAATTAAAGAATCACCTTCTTTTAGGGCTACGTCATTCTTGAACCTCTTTCCTAGATACCAGTTAACTAGCTAATCCTAACTCGGTCCAACTCTTAGAATCCCTTGTCCTAGTAAGCTTGAAAGTCCTTAGTGGTCAACATCTAATTGATTTTAATTATAAACTTAGGACAATGCAATATGAGGTGGTGATTTGTAGGCCAAGAAAGGGTAATGAAATCCCCACCTTATGTTGTTTTAGGGTTTAATGCCCTTAAGATATTTTATGAAATATGTAATGTATAAAAAAATGTCCAATATAAGTGATAAGTTTTTATGGATTAATTAGTTTTTTTATTTTAATTAAGTATCACATGATGTCCTTGTTTTCTTTTTATGTTAGGTTGTTTTTAGGTAAGTTTTTAATTTAGTTAATTAAGTATAAGAGGAAGCTAAATTAAATTAGGATTACAAGGATCAACTATATATAAAAAGTAAAGAATTAGAATTTGTAAATTAATTATGATGCCAATAAATTATTTTTTTATTTTTTTAAAAAAATCATAACTGTGCCTAGGGTCCTCGGTAATGGTACCAAAATTTGATCGCTATCGTGGATGGCTAGTCAAAAATAATTCACCAACTCAACTGTATAGCTAGGATGAGTAGGGATTGTATTCTCAAGGACCTTAGGGCGAAGTTATGATTTTAAAAGAAAAAAAGAGTAATTATTGTTGCATAAAAATAAAAGTGAGCAAAAAGTAAACTACTATTAAGAGCAAAGCAAGTAAAAGAGATTAGTTCGAGAGTTATAGGTTGATCTTGCATTAACAAGTTGTATTTCTTTTATAATAAAAATATAATTAATTTTAGAGATTTACCTATCTTCTCTTAAGACACTTTGTATTCATAGATTATGGTGCATCTCCAAGAAGCACCAGATATTCAACTTTTCTTTCTTTGGCATGTCCCATATCCGTAACAAATCATGGCACATCTCCGAAAAGCAAGAGTTGTCTCTAAACTTAATTTAATAGTAAAACATAATAAAGAGAAAATAAAAGAAAAAAAATGATGAACTCATAATTGAAAGTATAATCTTTTATTGCATACCAAAGAAATACAAGAGATTGAAGAACAAAAGAACTATGCTTTGTGATGCGAAAAATCTCTTCTTCCCTCTTGCACTTCTGCACTTAACTGCTCCTAAGTTGATCCCTCCTATCCCCCTATGCAAAGGCTCTAGAGGGATTCCAGGAAGTGATACCTCTAGGTAGAGGTACAGAGCATTTTTATAGGGTTTAACAAGAGAGTGGTCTTCATGTTTTCCTAATATAGGACTAAATAAAAGGATCAAAAGAATGGCTGAGATTTTGTTTTACAAGACTCAATTATTAGATATGAATATGCCCAATCCCAGTAGTGTTAGGTTTCTAGTTCTCGTTCCAACTAATGTTTGACCAGTCAACATCTTTTTAGCCCTTGGATTTGGATCAAGAGTTCAAAAATTATTATATCACCCATGATCAAGCCAAATTTTAGTTGGGTTTGATTTTGGCCATTAGATTGAGATCCAATGGTAGAATCATGATGCTGTCTTCTTCCTTCAATCGATTGACCCTGCATCGCCCAAATGCCACTATTGAAGCTTGGATCTTTACCAGAACCGCCTGCGCACTGCCAAGACCTTGCCACCAGAGTCTCCTTGCACCACCATCCTTAGAATCATAGATCTCACTGGAACCATGGGGTGGTCGCCATCTATTCCATGACTGCCATTCTTCTTGATCGCTCATCGAAGGAGCCTTGCTAGAGTCATCGGTGCACAACCTTCATTGCCACCGATAGAGATATCACCAAAGCCAGTGTTGTCTTCATCTTTGTTACGAGGGTCTTCCATTTAGGTGCCCCGTCATGGCCATGGACTTGCATGCACTGCCTCACTTCGTGGTGCCACCATGGGAAGGAAAAGATGGTCGGTGAGAGCTCTAGGGAAGGATGGTGCCGGCGATGAGAAAATCTAGTGGAGAAGTGGTTGGAATCTCTCCACAGTCCATAGCTCTGCACCATGGACCAACAAGAATGGCTATCGGTGGACCATCAGGTGTTATATGGACGAAGCAGCTGGTCCATGATGGACCAGCTACTTTAAAGTTCATGCAATTTCTTAATGAATTTCAAACTTTGATTCCAAGCTCATTTTAAATCCGACTCTTTTAATTGGTGATCTTCTTTTCTATAAACAAGATATAAAAGTATCAATTTTAAATAAATAAAATTTATTTAATTCTTAAATTAATACTTATATATATGTATATAATGTAATTATCAATAGGGTTGATCGTAATAAAGTGCATCTATGAATGAAGGTCTTTGTGGTACTGGAATATCCACTGGATATGGTTACCATGAAAAATCTGGTTGAGCCCCACAACTTAGGTAGCAAGCGTTAAAGTTTAGGTTCTCTTATGGTCTATAGGGCATATGAGTTTGATCTTGATAAACTTGGTCATACCTAGACTTAGGAAATTAGTATGTGGCTAGAAATTCATTTACAAAGTGAGTTGGGCTCGAATATATAGAGCATACCTACTGTGTAGGAAGAAAAGATAGAGTGAAAGAGTATCTCATAGCTAGTAAATGATCTAATTTATGGGACAAGGCATTCAGTCTACTGTCTAATACATGGGATAACTTATCCACTCTGCTATTGAGATCTATGTTCCTAGCATTGCTCTAATTCATCGGATTATTCTGATGGTTTTAAATATTTAATTAAAGGTCCTAGATCAGAGCAATCCTCTTCTAAGTTTTTTTTTTTTAGGAAGGAGAAGGGGGAAGAAGAGAGAAGAAGTTTAAAGATGTAAGTCTAAGGAGTCTTAGAGCTAGGAGAGACAAAGAAGAATTATTAGTTAAAGTTCTATGTTTATTGCAAGCAAGTTAGCATACAATGGATTCTCTATCCTAGGGTTCCCTAATTTTAGATAGCTTCTAACTATTCCAAGGTTGCCTTTGAGTCCTCCAAGCCAGACACTAACTAGCCAACTAGCCAAATACAAGTAAGGTCGATGGGGGTCCACCCGTTGCTTTTCTTAGATACTAAATAAATTGGCCAGGTCAGACAATGGAATTAATTAAAGAGCTACCTTCCTTCAGAGCTACATCATCTTTGAACCCTTTTCTTAGATACTAGTTAACCAGCTAATTCTAATTCGGTCCAACTCTTAGGATCCCTTGTCCTAGTAAGCTCCAAAATCCTTAGGGGCTAATGTCTAATTGATTTTAGATTAGGGGCTTAGGTCAATGCATTATGCAGGGTGGTGCTTTATGGGCCAAGGAAGGGTAATGAGATCCCTACCTTATATTATTTAGGGTTTAGCACCCTTAAAATGTTTTATGAGATATGCAATACAAAAAAAAGAAGATGTCCAATACAAGTGAAACATTTTTAAAGCTTAATTAGTTTATTTTAAGTACATGTTATGAGGTGTCCTTGTTTTCTTTTTCTAAAATTATTTTTAGGTAAGTTTTTAATTTTGTTAGAAGCAGTAAATGAATTATGATGGTAGTAAATTATGAACTAAATTAAAAGCAATATTTTTTTATTTATTTTTTAAAAAAGATCATAATCATACCTAGGGTTCCCGATAATGGTGCCAAAATTTGATCGTTATCATGGACGGTCAAAAATAATTTGCCAACTCAACTCTATAGCTAGAGTGAGTCAGGATTGTATGCTCAGGGACCTTAGGACTAAGTTATGACTTTTAAAGGAAAAGAGAGTAATTGTTGTAGCATCAAATAAAAGTAAGCAGAAAGTAAACTACTCTTAAAAATGAAGCAAGTACAAAAGATTATTTTGGAAGTTATAGGTTCTGACAAGTTATATTTCATTTATAATTGAAATGTAATTAATTTTAGAGATTTACCTGTCTTCTCTCAGCATGCTCCATATCCATTGATCATGGCGCATATTCGAGAAGCACTAGGTATTCAACTCTTCTTTTCTCGGCATGCCTTGTATCTGTAATAGATCATGGCATGTCTCTGAAAAGTGTGAATTGTTCCTAAACTTAATTTAATAGTAAAGCATAATAAAGAGAAAATAAAAGAAAGAAATTAAAGAACTCATAATTAAATACATAATCTTTTGTTGCATATCAAAGAAATATAAAAGATTGAAGAACAAAAGAACCACACTCTATCTTGTACAAAATCTTCTCTTCCCTCCCGCACTTCTATACTTAACTGCTCCTAAGTTGATCCCCTCCTATCCTCTTATGCAAAGGCTTTAGAGTGATTCCAGGGAGTAATGCCTCTAGGTAGAGGTATGAGATCCTTTTTATAGGTATTTGGAGGAAGAAGGTTTTCATGTTCTTCCGATGTGGGACTAAAGACAAGGAGTAAATTAATGGCTAGGATTTATTTTCTAAGAAATAGATGGTTGGATAGTAGTTTGATTAAAATAGGGAATAGAGGAGAAAAAGGACTCTAATCTATGTTTGATTATAACTTAATCACTTGAGACCCTTCTTGTCATTCGATTCACTCAAAATCATCCAAAATCTTGGTCAACATCTTTCAAAGCTATTTGACTATGTAAACTCCTTCTGGCTATCGGATTAGTCCTCTGGTTGCATTGGATCATTGAATCAAAGTGGAAAATTACTATGGGCCACTGGATTCATGCCTGTATCAGTCTCTTATTAGGGCCCACCGCTCGATCATACCCAAATGGAACACCCTGGTATTTGCCCCTAGTGGCGTTGAAGGGTAGCAGCGAGTTAGTGAAGGGTGGCAACTCAGACTGGTGATGGCTCGAGTAGAACGGTGAGCAGCGATAGCAACAACATCAGGCTACAGGTAGCACAGTGGCTTGATCTTGGGATAGGGAGGTGATGATCATGGTAGCTCCGACAGTGATGAGGAAGAGGAGGTCATCTATGGCGAGAAGGAGGAAGTGGCTAGTGATAGTGATGAGTAGATGGCCGATGATTAGATCTTGGCATTTGTGGTGCCGACAATGTAGCGGCACGATGTGGAAGATGGTGGGGCTTTGTGACTGCCATTTTCTTCCTTGCGATTGCTTGCCCTATCATTGAATTGGTCCCTCTATCACTCGTTTGCCTACCTTAAGAGCTCTGCCGGAGTTGCCTCGTGTTGCCACCATCTCACTGGAACCATCGCCAGTGTCTTGTCATTGCTGTCGTTGTGGTTTCACTAAGATTTCCAACTTAGAAGCTCCCCTGCATCCGTGGAGTGCCAAATTTGATGTCATGGCTGCCGTTGCCAATGGCTATCATTGCTTACTGGTGGCTGGAGTCTATGGGATGGTTGCTAGCCATCATCATGGCCAGTAGTTTGTTAAAATCACCCATGGTCCACGAGGCTAAGCTATGGACCATAGGTAATGGTAGCCATGGACCAATCTCATGTTCTGTGAACCAGGCAACCAGTCCACCATGGACCAGATGCTTTAGAATTCATACAATTTCCTTCATGAATTTCAAACTTTGATTCTGGGCTCATTTTAAATCTAATTTGCTTCAAACATGTTTCATTTGAACTCATAAATTATGCTATTTGCAATGGTGATCTTCTTTCCTACAAATAATATATAAAAATATCAATTTTTAATAAATAAAGATAATTTAATTCTTAAATTAATATATATGTATAATGTGATTATCAGTGACCTTGCTTCTTACAAAATAAGCACTCTGCCTGTATCTAGTTGAACTTAATTTTCTTGGTCTGACTTGGTTGAGCATGTTGCACCTTCTTATTTTTTTCTTTCTTAAAGAGATGATTTCCTATCGAAGTAGAACCTCGCACTACATTCACAGCCCCTTGTTGAGCTAATATCCTTCTTATAAGTCTACAGCAACCCTAGCTGACCATGATTATTGACTGCAGGCTTAATCATTCTATAATGACTAAGGAAGTTGAGGTTGGACATTAATAGAGAATTCAAAATTGCATCCTTTCCCAGTTGCTCATGCAGGAAAAAATCTAAGTTTGCTCAGGTGCTCGATCAGTTCGATCATATATAATACATGATCAGTGACCAGTACCCCTTCCCTCATCTTGGCATTAAAAATGGTACAAGATATTTTGTACCTTTTAATGTCATCGGAAGTACCGAAGGATTCTTTCAACACTTGAAGTATATCCTTGGGCTAAGCATCCTTGCAAATGTGATTGAATTTATCATTAATGGATGCTCGCATAATGCAATGGACTATGGTTCAGTCGTTGAGCTACTTTTGGTAAGTGTCTCGGACTGGACCTCGGGTATTAAGAGAAAGCTTCTTAGGTACCGGATCTGTTAGCACATACAAGATTTGTTCATGCTCCAAGATAATTTTTAATTTTTGATATTAACTATCGAAATTGGATCCTGTCAGCTTTTCATTGTCCAACAATAAACGGAGTGATAAAGTATTGACCATTTTTAATTGGAAAGAGAATAAAGACCTATGAGTATATAAATCATTTAATCCTAAAGACTTGGACTTTCGTCTAAAGGTTCTCCCATTATTTTATATAAATTGATAGCCTTTACCTCCAATTCGAGGAATTATATTAATTCCTTAGCAGGTACTAGAATCCAGTAGACTTCACACAAGCCTGACTTTGGCTGACCCACCCATATGCATCTAAAGGTAGGTCATAAATAATTATTTCCCTAAATAATTTCTAGTATTGGTTTTACACCAGGCTCCTCTTCAACAGGCTTTTGGGCATCCACTAAAAGTCTTAGTTAGGTCTAACCATTAAAATAACAAGACTCAATGCTTCTAACCAATGAATGGCCAAGCCCGACCTTGATTGCCTGCCTGACCACCATTTAGAAAGTCACATTGAACCATCATAATATGAATGATAATTCCAATTGCCAGATGAGCACCGAGCCTTTAGACATCCAATGATCAATTTAACTATTGAACCAATTACCATCCTTTTAATGAAATGCTATGACTTGGTTATCTCCATAACTTTATCATTTTAGTGATCTAATAATTTAGAGAATTTTATACAATGGTTAAAAAGAGAGAAGAAGGAATAAACTAATTAACAATCCTTCTACTAACATAAACAAGTTCATGATAAGGGTTGAAGATAAATTGGTTTAAGGTCTCCTAGATCAGTCATACAGATTATCCTTACTGGTATGGGTTAACTTGAATCAATGAGATATTTGATCAAATTCTGATTAACCATATTGTCCAGGTAAGTAAGATTAGTGGAAGGGTTTCACCATTAATCTCTTTTCTTAGTCACCAATAAATTGGCTAGGTAAGAGGTAGCCCCAATTAATAACCATGATCAAATTGTCAAACTTACTTTAGACACCAATAAATTTATCATATTTGATTAAACTAGCCTAACAACTCGGGTCGAACTGTTGAACCAAAATCAGATCCATTTGATATAATATGGATTTGATCAAACTATCTCTATAGAATTGATCTAGAGAATCCTTGACCTAATCCTAAATAACTTTTGGTTAGGTTAAATCAATTAACCTATTAGGTCTATATTAATCAAAATTCTAATCCTAGGTCTAACCTAGTTAATTTAGCTGATTCAAGCTAACCCATAGCCCATGATTTATGAATTAACATTAGATCTTTAATTCACAATTCTAGACCTAATCTTTCTATTCTTAATTCCATCAATTAATCAAGTTTAATTTTGCTAAATTTAGTTCTAAATAATTTAAATGCATCTTATACAAATTAAACACTTTTAGATCACTATACAATATAGTTGTACGGCTAAAATTAATGTTTTGATTTATGTTCTAAATATAAAAACAAATAATAAAACCTTAATTTTAGATCATAAATAGTAAATTAAATAATATTAAATCACTAAAAACTAGATCTAATAATTGAAACAATTTTATAAAAAAAATTTCATCTCACTTGTTCATAGAAAAAGATCATAGCGACACCTTTATAGATCATAGGAAATCCCATGGAATGGGAAGAGAGAGCCTTTAAACCCTATTTGATGAGGACACTAGAGCTAGGAAGAGATGTCAGAACCCTCGCAACTCATTGTGGATCACCAATGAGTAGTTTGATTTAATCCAGTACTGAATAATTGAGTCCTTGTAAATAATTGAGTCATGTAATTAAAATTAGTTTACTTTGAGTTGCAAATTGGTCAAGTTAAGTCTTGTAATTAGTACTTGAGTTAGTCAAGGGGGTTCATAAGTTAGCCAAGGTTCAAGTCCAATTCATCATGCCATGTCACCATGCCATGTCATCATGCCACGTCATTATGTTTTTCCACATAACTATGTCATGGAGCCTTGTCACCACCATTTGGAGTAGTATGCCTCATCACATCACCTTGGATGGCCAACTCAATGTCAAAAGAAGGTTGTCTTTATTTTTATCAAGACATCCAGACATCCAGACATCTAGACTTTAGGACATTCAGACAATATTTTAAATTTCAAGTTTATCCAAGAAGGGCACCCATGAATTTCTTCTTATTTGTCACCTATTTAAAATCCAAGATGTCATTGATTTTTTAAGAGGAGTAAGAAGGAAGGACTCCTCATTTCACCCTTTCTTTGTCGCCCAAAATGGAGGAGTTTGAATTCAAATGGGTGCCTATCATGAAAGAGTTCAAATCCAAAGGAATTCCATTCAAAATTCAAGATAGGATGAAGGACATCTTGATCTATCTTCTAGTTTGAAAACAAGGAGAATGAAGTGTCGCCCAACCTCTTGTAACGCCCATCCTCTTCTTATTTTGTCACCATTCTAGGAAGAGTCGGCCAAGGAAAAATGGTGCGCATACTTGGAGCAACTCTACTACAAGTGGGCTCTTATCTATCCTAACAAGATTGAGTTTGAAATTCAAGAAAAGATTAGAGACCATTTAAATTCAAAGGAGACTCATTCCAAGACAAGATAGAGGTTATCTTATCTATTGTCAAATGCAAGGAGATCAAATTGAAGATCAATGCCAAGGAGTCTAAACCAAGAAATGTCGCCCATCTCATTTTTTGTCGCCTAATTCAAATTCAAGAGGGGGTCTCATGATTATTCCTTCATTTGCCAAAGCATCATCCCATTCTTGTCGCCCATCTCATGGAGAAGTCCAAGTGCAAGGAAGCCTATCCAATTTAAATTTCAAGGAGTTCTCATCCAAGTCAAGAAGGAGAGTAGAGAGTCCTGGGTTATCTCATTTATCTTGTAGAATTTTATTTTTATCATTCTAGCATGAATGGAGGGTCTATAAATACCACTCCATTCCCTCCTTGTAATCAATTATGCTTTGTTAATGAAGCTCTGTTATTTTCTTCAATTGCTGGGTAAGCATTGAGAGTGCAATTGCTGGATAAGCATTGTGTTTGTGAGAGTACTCTGTTGGGTAAGCATTGCATTTGTGAGAGTGGGGGTGCTGAAGCCCTAGTCATCTTCCTAGTCCAAGACCGAGTTCCAAGATCCAAGATCCAAGATGCCTTCCACTATTCCCTTTCCCTTTTCCATTCTTTCCAACATTTTCTCTTCCCTCCAAGTTCTGATTATTGTTCTTCTACAGGATTTCTGGTGTTCTAGATCTGAAGAGGAGGTTTTCCTTGCCATACAACTATCTACAGGAAGATCTGCTTTGAAGGAACTATAGCTTGAAATCCGACCACAAGATCTTGAGAGTTGAATCCAGATCTACTACACAAGAGGAAAAATCGTTATTGGTAAGTAAATCTATTCTGAATCTCATTAGATCTAGTTAGTTGAAGCATGGATGTCCTAGTTTTAGTGGTTTCTTAATCATCAAATCCAGGGTTCTTTATGTGATAGCATGCGAATACGTTGCGGGTAGTTAGTAGTTATATTCTTGTCTTTCTTTCTTAAATCCATTGATAGTTTCCTTGAGTTTGCTGCAATTGCTCATTAAAATTGAAGTTTAATTATTAATTGTTAGATTAGCCTTGCATCCGGTCCCACATCATCTTTGGTATCAGAGCTAAAGGTTAGACTAGGATATATAGTTACTTGCTGAAATTTCTGCATCATTCTAGCATTAGATTTGGAAAGCTCATCTATATCTCTTCAGATCTTAGTCTCTTTTGTATTAATTTTAGTGATTTTTCCAGATTAAAATTAGATATGTGATCTTCTCTCATAGATTTCAGATCTGAATTTTTTTTTCAAAAAAATTACATTATATTTTTTAGTATTTTTGGTGGAAGGAAATCACGCCTCCTGAGCGGGTATATGAAAGTATACTGTCATGACCCATGAGAGTAAAGAGCTATGGCCGGACGTGATAACCCGATATCAAAAATCTGTTGTGCTTGGTGTATGCTTGTTTGAATTGTTAATTGCTTGAAATATTGCATGTTAATCTTCTAAGCATAACTTAGGATAAACTTCCGGCACATTTAGACTTCTGAAGCTATCCAACCTAATCACCAAAAAAAATTAAAATTTAATTTCTGAAATTTAAAATCTGAAATTGAAATTTAAATTTCAAAATTCAAATATGAAATCCAATCTTGAAATTTGAAAGATAAAGTTTAAATTTTGAATAGGAAATTTTATTTTATCTTTATCTTATCTTGTTAACTAGTTTGATTTGGTTGTGCATTCATCTTATCTGAAACTACTTTAAGGGCATGCTATCATAAGATAAGGGAAGGATTTCATTACCTTTTCCTTGGCCCAAAAAAAACCAACCTTATCTTGTATTGTCCTAGCCCTAATCTAAAACTAAGTAGCAACCTAATATAGCTTAGGGACACCAACAGGTCAGGTTCGAGTATTGTGTGAAAGCTAGTGCACCCAATTCTTTGATTATCTCTTGAATCTAGTATCTAAGGCTAGAGGTCCAGAGGCAAACACCCTAAGCAGACTCATGATTTTTAATTAGTACCTTGTGATAGCAGGGGGAGCCTCCCATGACCCCATCCCTTACTTGGATAGTGGACAGGATAATTGCTGAATTGGTTATAAATTGAACTGACCCATTCTACTTCAACTCTAGGTTTAGGAGCCCTAAAAGCTAGGATTGTATTGCATGACCACTAGAGCAGGAACTCCATATCAACAGGCCAAACCCAACTTAGCCTGACCATGGAGTCTAACCTTGAAATCTTGCAGAGGACCTTCATTAAACAATGTACCCAAATAAATAATAGGTTTGACCAACTAGATAAGAATTAGGAACCCTAGAGAAAACTCGTAGGGCCCATACTAACCCTAGTTCACCTAAACCAACTCCCCCTGGATCCAGAACCCATCAACCTGAATCCACTAGGATCAGTGAACCGAGTCAAAACCCCAGAATCGGTCAACTTCCCTTAGCCGACCCACCCCTACTACCCTAGATACTAGTCAATTTCTCCTTAGCCAACCAACTCCTACTATCCCATTAGTTTTCAAGAAAGAAGCACCTAAATCCATTGAAGAGCCAAAGATAGAAATATATGAAGCCAAATTGAGTTTAATAAATGAGTATGAAGAAGATGAAGAAGAAATTGAACCCACTAAAGAATTAGGGGAAAACGCTCCTGAACTATTAAAGAACTCAAGGAAGAAGTAAATGAAGTAGGATCAAAAGATTGTTCAATCACCAATATAGAAGAGGAAATTAATATAAGCTCGACCCCACCTAAGAACAATATCATAAGAGGGTCCAGTAACCTGAAAGAAGAGACACAGGACTTAAATTTGATCAATGCTAAGGGTTCACAACAAAAGATCATTGAAGGGCCATCCTAGAAAAGGCAACCCCAAGAAGTCGTAGAAATTTGGAAGGATTTACAATATGTATTCTCCAAAAATTTTCCTGATCATATTCCATCATTCTGGGACATCCAGCATACCAAAGACCTAGTCCCAGTAATATTCAATAGTTATTTTTGGAAAAATTTATGGCATATGCTAGGGACCAATTTGAGATTTATAGCCACCTATTTGAAGTTGTGTATAAAAGTCTTGGAAGTCTAATAAGGGGAGAATATTGGAAATTTAGGATTGTGTACAATAAATCAGTCAATAGGTCTATTAAAATAATAATAATAATAATAATAATGATAATAATAATAATAAAAAAAATCCCATTTGAGTTTGTTTTTATATCATTGGAACTTGTCCACGTGACCTTATCCTTCTTGCCTATGCATGCATGCATTTATGAGTCTGCAAAGTCATATGCACAGCATATTAAGGAATTGCATAAAAAAATAAGTAAAAAGATTAATGAAAGTATTGAATCTTATGAGCATATGGCTAATTCATGTAAACAATTCAAAGAATTTAATGAAGGAGACTTTGTCATGATCAAGCTTCAACCTTAATGGTTCCCACCTGGAACCATGAAGAAACTACATACTCGTAGTGCAGGACCATACAAGATCATAAGAAAAATTGGATCTAATGCCTATGTATTAGAATTACCACCTGAATTAGGTATTAGTCCAACCTTCAATGTATAAGATCTTGTTGAGTATAAGGAGCCAATAATGATACCTAGTGAGCCATTTGGGCATGATTCTATTTTTAAGAGTGACCCTACCCCTGAATGTCCACCAGCCAAATTACCAGAGCGAAGAGATAAGATTAAGTGGATTTTGGATGACAAAACTATTACCACTAGGAGTAAAGATTATCAGCGTTATTTGGTTGAATGGCAAGGTAGACTGGAATCTAATGATTCGTGGATCACTCGAGAGGATCTACAAAGAATCAACCCAGACTTGCTAGAACATTATCAAAGTAGAGTTGATCTATACTCGACAGGGTCGAGTTCCTCCCATCCCGAGAGAATTGGTGAGGACACCAGAGCTAGAAAGAGATGTCAGAACCCTCCCAGCTCATTGTGGATCACCAATGAGTAGTTTGCTTTAATCCAGTACTGAATAATTGAGTCCTTGAAAATAATTGAGTCATGTAATTAAAATTAGTTTACTTTGAGTTGCGAATTGGTCAAGTTAAGTCTTGTAATTAGTACTTGAGTTAGTCAAGGGGGTTCATAAGTTAGCCAAGGTTCAAGTCCAATTCATCATGCCATGTCACCATGCCATGTCATCATGCCACGTCATTACCTTTTTCCACATAACTATGTCATGGAGCCTTGTCACCACCACTTGGAGTAGTATGCCTCATCACATCACCTTGGATGGCCAACTCAATGTCAAAAGAAGGTTGTCTTTATTTTTATCAAGACATCCAGACATCCAGACATCTAGACTTTAGGACATTCAGACAATATTTTAAATTTCAAGTTTATCCAAGAAGGGCACCCACGAATTTCTTCTTATTTGTCACCCATTTAAAATCCAAGATGTCATTGATTTTTTAAGAGGAGTAAGAAGGAAGGACTCCTCATTTCACCCTTTCTTTGTCGCCCAAAATGGAGGAGTTTGAATTCAAATGGGTGCCTATCATGAAAGAGTTCAAATCCAAAGGAATTCCATTCAAAATTCAAGATAGGATGAAGGACATCTTGATCTATCTTCTAGTTTGAAAACAAGGAAGGAGAATGAAGTGTCGCCCAACCTCTTGTAACGCCCATCCTCTTCTTATTTTGTCACCATTCTAGGAAGAGTCGGCCAAGGAAAAATGGTGCGCATACTTGGAGCAACTTTACTACAAGTGGGCTCTTATCTATCCTAACAAGATGGAGTTTGAAATTCAAGAAAAGATTAGAGACCATTTAAATTCAAAGGAGTCCCATTCCAAGACAAGATAGAGGTTATCTTATCTATTGTCAAATGCAAGGAGATCAAATTGAAGATCAATGCCAAGGAGTCTAAACCAAGAAATGTCGCCCATCTCATTTTTTGTCGCCTAATTCAAATTCAAGAGGGGGTCTCATGATTATTGCTTCATTTGCCAAAGCATCATCCCATTCTTGTCGCCCATCTCATAGAGAAGTCCAAGTGCAAGGAAGCCTATCCAATTTAAATTTCAAGGAGTTCTCATCCAAGTCAAGAAGGAGAGTAGAGAGTCCTGGGTTATCTCATTTATCTTGTAGAATTTTATTTTTATCATTCTAGCATGAATGGAGGGTCTATAAATACCACTCCATTCCCCCCTTGTAATCAATTATGCTTTGTTAATGAAACTCTGTTATTTTCTCCAATTGCTAGGTAAGCATTGAGAGTGCAATTGCTGGGTAAGCATTGTATTTGTAAGAGTACTCTGTTGGGTAAGCATTGCATTTGTGAGAGTGGGGGTGCTGAAGCCCTAGTCATCTTCCTAGTCCAAGATCGAGTTCCAAGATCCAAGATCCAAGATGCCTTCCACCATTCCCTTTCCCTTTTCCATTCCTTCCAACATTTTCTCTTCCCTCCAAGTTCTGATTGTTGTTCTTCTACAGGATCCCCGATGTTCCAGATCTGAAGAGGAGGTTTTCGTTGCCATACAACCATCCATGGGAAGATCTGCTCCGAAGGAACTATAGCTTGAAATCCGATCACGAGATCTTGACAGTTGAATCCGGATCTACCACACAAGAGGAAAAATTGTTATTGGTAAATAAATCAATTCTGAATCTCATTAGATCTGGTTAGTTGAAGCATGTATGTCCTAGTTTTGGTGGTTTCTTAATCATCGAATCCAAGGTTCTTTATGTGATTGCATGCGAAAACATTGTGTGTAGTTAGTAGTTATATTTTTGTCTTTCTTTCTTAAATCCATTGATAGTTTACTTAAGTTTACTACCTTTGCTCATTAAAATTGAAGTTTAATTCTTAATTGTTAGATTAGCCTTGCATCCGGTCCTGCATCATCACTTCTCTTCTATGATTGGTTGGCTATGGTGATTAATCCATCCAAAGTAGTTACTAAGATTTAAAACATAAATCACATATGTATGAAACTACATTGCAAATAATGTCAAGAAATCTAGGGCTCTAATACCACTGTTGGAAATCGAGGTAGGATTTCATGCTTGTACTTAATATGTTTAATATTTATAGTGGAAGAAAATTAGATTAAAAATTATTTTTAATCATAAAATATAAGTATAAAATCAAATTTAAAAATTCTTTCTAGGACCTAGACATGATATGTAATGCAAAAAAATAAATCAGCATGCATCGATCTAATTGATGCATGTTGTAGATCTAATCTACATAACTGATGAGATTGGATCTCATATTTGACCATGGGTCACTGATCACCACTATTAATAGCATGTGGCAAAGGGTCTTCAGGTCGCTTCATAGCTGTACAGTGCATCTAACCTCTACAACAAGTCCACACGAAGCCCCGAATACAATCAATCTCCCTAGAGTGCTAGCTCTGCACGAAGGACTTCGAATGGCTGATTCAACTACTTCATTAGATCTTCTTGGGCCCTTTGAGAAGAAGAATAAGAGAGAAAAAGAAGGATTAAAAGTGAAAGAAATAAAAAAAGAATACAACCCCTCTCATTTTTTCTTTTCTTTCTCCCCGTAAAAAACCTAGCAATAAGAAGCACCCCATGCCCAATAGCCTTCCATGCAAAAATCCCTCTCTTAATTTTTTTTGATTAATCTCTCTAAACTCATGGTAAAAGTGACCTTCTTATTATCACACAACATTAGAAAATTCTAATTATAATTGGCATGTAAGGTAGATTATGATAAGGAGAGGATTGAGATAGAATTTGATTAGAATAAATTAATGAGTTTGATTCCCAATCAAACTCCTCAAAATTGAATTCAAAATCCAGTTAAATTTAAACCAAACCAATCCTAATCTAATTGGAAATGAGGGAGGGTGACATATCTGATTTTTTGGCATGGAATATTGCATGGAAAATCCAAGATTGCTTGAGACAGGGCATGGAGAAAAATAAAGGGTGCTAGGTGGGTTCTCAATTTTGACTTGGTCAAAATATGTCCTTATCTAAACTAAATTTATTTTAGCCCATTTAAATAACTAAGCCCAGTCTATTTAGGCCTTAATTAGCTCAATTAAATTTTAATCAAATAAAAAATTAATGAAGCCTAAGTTCAAATTAAATCAAGATTAAAATCTCTCAGAGATTAGGTCATCGTATAACCTAATCGGGTGAAATCTAATTAAACCAAATTAAATTAGACTTGACATAAATCTCTTTGCTTTATCAAATTGAATGAATTAACAATCTAATTACTAACTAATCCTCCTATAATTAATTAATACTTAATTTATTTTTTTAAACACTTGTATTAGGTAAATTATCAATCAAATTGATAATTATATCCTTGAATGATTCTTAATCGTTAATCAGTTATCATGATCGGTCAAAAACTTCTAATTTATATGATCCTATGGGTTTGAATACTAAGTGATGCGGGATGGGCTAACTATCTTAGATCTAAAGACCCACTTCTAAGATCAGCGAACAAAATTAAATAGGTAATTAGAATAAATAATAGTATATATCAAAAGCAAGTAAGAATTAAACTAATTGATTTGGTCAAAATTAATGTCCAATCTAGAAAGTGACCCAATTGATATGCATAGCTAAAGACTTCAAGAGGTTGGATCATTGGTCATTAAAGAATGACCACAAGGCTAGGTTTATTCAATTCTATTAATTCAGATCCAATTGGATTAAAAATAAGAAAATGAATAAAATTCCAACAATGATTTTAAATTCTAATCTAAACAATGAAGAAGTCTCACTAAGCACGGGATGTCATGGCTTCCTGGAAGAGGGAGATTAATCCGAAGATTGCCAAGAGGTTTAGCCCATGGTTCATGAGTGAATCAGGCAAGAATCATTGGACCTGGGTCATACAATTAAAGAGGGATTAGCTAACTAATAAATTTAAGTTAGCTCAATTAATAAACCTCAAAATAGTCCAAAGTCAACAACATTAATCCGAATCAGCCCAAAATAGCCCAATGTACAAAAGTCGGCAATGGGCTTGGGATTTGTTCCAAAAAGCATGTAGATTCTAGCTAGATAAAAAGATAGCCCCAATTTTCCCAAAGAAAATCAAAGTTGGTAGGGGAGGCTGGGCTTTGCTTTCATAATCATGTTGGGGTTGCTTTCACATTCGTGCAAGTAAGGGGCTGGGGGGAACAGAGTTTGCAGGGCTCAGTGGAGAGGTAGTGAAGTCATCTTAGTTGGAGGGAAATTAGCTCATCGATGGAGACGTGCAGCAGCATGAAGGCTCAGTTCTAGGGATTAGCAGCATAGCAGCAGTGGGGCACCAAGCATCTCAGGTGCAACGGTTCGGTCATCGATGATGATAGGGGTGACAGCAGGAGGGGTTGAACGGTGGGAAGTGTTCAGAGAGGAATGCTGGCGATGGTTAGGCCGTGCCAAGGTGCTTGAGATGCCGGACTATTGTGGGAGTCTACGGGGTGGCACGGAAGACCATGTGAGATGGGGTGGTGGGGCTTGATGGCGGCCGGTGGTAGTGGAGGATGTAGCGGGAGGCCTCGCCAGAACTAGCATGGGTGGGGCTTCTATATGTGAGGAAAGGAAGGTGGTGGTGGATGATGGATGGGGGAAAGAAGAGCCCATGTGATTTCTGGTGGGATTAGGGTGGGTGGCACTGAATGTTGTTAGCTAGAGTTGGCAGCTATTTGGTGGAGAGAGGTGGTGCAGCATAGTGGGAGGATGGCAAGGTAGCGGGCATCTAGCGGTGGAGGATGCAGCAACGAGGGATGTTCGATGGTCATTGGTGGGCTGGCAGGCATAGGGCACTTTAAAGAAGCAAAGATGGGTCTCAGGGGAGCTTTTAGAATAGCAACGGAGGGAAGGAGATCAAGAGAGGGAAAGAAGGAGAAGTTGAGAAGAGGAATTAGAAGAAGAGAAAAGAAGAGGAGAAGAATTGGGGAAGAAGAAGAGAGAAGGAGAGAAAGATAATGGGAGAGAAAGGAATATGGAAAATCCAAAATATTTTTATTAATTTTTTGATTAATTTATTCTAATAACAGGATCTCTTTAAATAAACTCTAGTCCTCAATAATCTAGATACAAGAAAAAAATAAATACTTTGGATACAAGAAAAAATAGACTAATCTAAAATAAGTTTTGAAATAATCCAAACTAATCCAGTTTCATGCTTTGAGATCTATACATGAGTTGGATACAAAAAAAAAAAAAAACCCAATCCCTATACATCTAGGTAAAATTAAAAATAAATATATTTGTCTACTCCAAAAATGTTGGGCATGCATCAAAATCCATACTGGACGATGTCTTTATCATTCCCCTGAGGTGGGGAGAACTCGACTCCATCAAGTCAGGCTCCATACTACTGTAGAAGTCTTGGACAATTTAAAAATCCTCTAACTCTAGCCTACCTCACCAGCAAACTAAATAGCCATGATAGTCTCAACCCATAGTGAACTTGATCTGCATATCCAAGATGCGATCGGTCTCATCATGCTATCTCTTAATCGGGCTTGTAGGCACTCAGGAGGAGGGTCACTCACATAGGATGGTATAGGCTCAAACAGATCACTGGGTATCAATGCAACTTCTTTATATTCAATTAGATCCGATACATTATAAGTTGAATTAATCTCATAGTCAGATGGTAGTCTATTAATATACGTATTAGGTCCAACTTTCTTTAAAATCTTGAATGGGCCTGTTCTTCAGGCATTTAGCTTCCAAACAGTTCCTGATAGAAATCGCTCAAGTCTGACCCTAATCATTACATAATCTCCTTAGCAAAATCCTTGACTTATTATGATAATCTGCTAATTATTTATGTGATTACTTATATTAATTTTATTACCGATCTTTTTATGTAGACTCCTAAAATGCTCTGCAAAGGATGATGCTGAGTTTAATACTCTATCATGCATAAGTAATAGGGTATATAATATTTTTCTTTTATTATTATTTTTAAGTTTAGGCATTCATTATATTCTTATTTTAATTGTCAAAGTTCATAACTTTTATACTTACTACCGATAAGAGGTCCACTTTATAAGAGAGTGTATCAGTAGCTTTGGCACTACATCCACTTTGTACCTTATAATAAAGGTGTAGGCTTGAAGGAATGCAATCCACTTTCCAGGTTTTGGACTTAAATTCTTTTGTAAATTAAAAAACCTGAAGGTCTTGTGATCCGAATACAGGACAAATTCTTGTGGAACCAGATAATGCCTCCAAAACTTAAGGATTTGGACCATGGCATAGAATTCTTTGGGATAAACATGGTTTAATAGACACCTAGGCTTAAGAGGGATAAATAGAGTACTTATCTACGCCACATTATATAAACTTGAGTGATTCACAGGTGCTAAACCTAGGTGCAAAATGATATCAAGGGAGAAGGTATCAATGCAGTTATCACTATCAATGTTTTTCTTGCATATTTTATCATCTTGACTAAGAAAGATATGAATAATAGCTATCTTGTTCCCATCTTCAGTCTCTTTGGGTTGGTTTAATACACATCTACCTTCTTTTAGTTGTTCCTTAGGTATAGTGTTAATCTGGATAGTGTCATACTTATCATAGATGTCAGCTAATTCTAGATCTATTATATAGATTTCTTCTTCAGGGTCATTTTTAGGATTTTCATTTTTAGACTTCCTTATAAGTAGTGCTATAGATGGGCACTGACTAGCAATATGGTCTAGTCCATTGCACAAAAAGCATTGAATTTTGGAATTGATTCCTTGGAAAGTCTCTCCTATGACTTCTTTTTGTTTAACGGCCTTCTTGGTTGATGTGTCATAGGTCTAAGAGGAGTTTTCCTAATTTGGTTATTATTGGCTTAATTTTCTACTAAATTTTCTATCCTTACTAGGTTCCTTTGATAAATGCTAATCAAATTATCAATTTTGTCAATGAGGGTTTGAAGGGTTGCAGCAAATTGGTCGGGATCCATTTTGCAATATACAAAAGCTTTATTTTAGTCTATATTAATGCTCAAAAATAGATATCCTAGGAAAGTATTTTCATGTATTTCAAAGCAGGGTCACATTCTTCAATGAGTGGGAATTCCAACAACCCAAAATTTATAATTTTTTTGGATATTCCTAGGTTGGGAAATGACTAATTTCTATGGACTGTGCAAACTAAATTTTTAGCAGGATTTTCAGGGTGTAGTGACTAGTTTTTCAATGAAATCTGGTATTAGTCTTGGGTTGAATTTTAAAATTATCAAACAAAGATGTTTTCCTTTTTGAATCTAGTTTTCAAATCTATAATTTTTATAATTTTCTTAATAATCCTACTAATGGGAATTGATGACAGAATAGGGATTATATAATTCTGTAGGTTGCAAATTTTTGTGCACACAATTCAAAAATTTTAGGTTAAACTGGCATGAATCCTAAAGTAGGTTCATAAATTTTCATATATAAATTTTTTTTAAATTGAGTCTAGTTTCTAAAGCTGTTAATTTTTTAATTTTTTGACACTTCTATGAATGGGACTTAGAGTTTGAATACAGATTATCCAAAACTATAGGTTATAGAATTTTAAGAATAGAAACTTAGAATCTCAAGTCTAAACTATCATGAATTTTAGAGTAATCTCATAAATTCACAAATATAGAAATGTTTGCTTTTGAGTTTATTTTCCAACAAAGCAAGTTTTATAATTTTTCGAGGTTTTTATAGATGGGATTTTCTAAAAAAATTAAAGGGCATGCATAATATGTAGACTGCTAAATATGAATATTGAAAATTTTTTTCTAACTAATACAATACAAATTTCCTTAACCTAACCTAAGCTGCACTCTGATACTAAGAGAAGCTGATGCAGGATAGGCTAGCTATCCTAGATCTAAAGACCCACTATTAAGATCAGCAAATAAAATTAAATAGGCAAGAATAAATAATAGCATATATCAAAAGCAAGCAAGAACTAAGCTAATTGATTTGGTCAAAATTAAGATCTGATCTAGGAAGTGACATGATCGGCATGCACAATCAAAGACTTCAAGAGGTTGGATTGTTGGTCGTTAAGGAATGATTGCTACACTAGTTTTATTCAATTTTATTAATTAGGATCCAATTGGATTAAAAATAGGAAAATAAATAAAATTCTAGCAATGATTTTAAATTCTAATCTAAATAATGAAGAAGTCTCACCGAGCATGGGATGTCATCACTTCCTTGAAGAGGGAGATTAATCCAGAGGTTGCTAGGATGTCTGGCCAATGGTTAACAAGTGAATCAAGCAGGAATCTTCGTACCTGAATCATACAATTAAATAGGGATTAGCTAACTAAAAAAATTAAGTTAGCCTAAATAATAAACCTTAAAACAATCCAAAGTCAACAAAATTAATCTGAATCAACCCAAAATAGCCCAATGTATAGAAGTCAGCAATGGGCCTAGGATTTATTTTGAAAAGCATGAAGATTCTAGCTAGATAAATAAATAGCCACCAATTTTCCCAAAGAAAATCAAAGTCGGTAGGGGAGGCTTGGCTTTGCTTTCACAATCATGCTAGGGGTGCTTTCATGTTTGTGCGGGTAAGGTTTTAGGGGGGATAGAGCTTGTAGGGCTCGGTGGAGAGATAGTGAAATCACGATGGCTGGAGGGAAATTGGCTTATCGATGGAGACATGCAGTGGCATGGAGGCTTAGTTTTAGGGATTAGTAGCATGGTAGCAATGGGGCACCAAGCATCTTTGGAACAAGGGTTCAATTGCCAGTGATGATAGGGGTGATAGTGGGAGGAGTCGAATGGCAAGAAGTATTCGGAGAAGAATGCCGGTGCTGGTCGGGCTGTGTTGGGGTGCTCAAGATGCCAGACTATGGTGGGAGTCTATTGGGTGGCACGGGAGATGAAGGGAGATGGGATGGAGTGGCTTGATAGCAGCCAACAGTAACGGAGGATGTAGCAGGAGGCCTCATCGAAACTAGCATGGGTGGGGCTTCTGCATGTGAGGATGGGAAGGTAGTGGTGGATGATGGATGGGGGGAAGAAGAGCCCTTGTGATTTCCAGTGGGATTGGGGTGATTGGCATCGCATGTTGGTGACTAGAGGTGGCAGTTGTTCGGTGGAGAGAGATGGTGCAATGCAGTGGGAGGATTGCAAGGCAACAAGCATCTAGCGATGGAGGATGCAGTGACAAGGGATGGCTAATAGTCATCGATGGGCTGGCAAGCACAGGGTGCTTTAAAGAAGCAAAGATGGGTCTTAGGGGAGCTTTTAGAATAGCAACAGAGGGAAGGAAATTAAGAGAGGGAAGAAGGAGAACTTGAGAAGAGGAAAAAGAAGAAGAGAGAAGATGAGGAGAAGAATAGGGGAAGAAGAGGAGAAGGGAGAAGAAGAAGAAGAGAGAAGGAGAGAAAGATAATAGGAGAGAATGGAATTGGGAAAAATCCAAAATATTTTTATTAATTTCTCGATCAATTTATTCTAATAACAGAACCTCTTTAAATAGACTCTAATCCCTGATAATGTAAGGGCCAAGTCTATCAAAACTCTAGGATTTCAGGCTAATCTAAAATAAATAGACTAATCTAAAATAAGTTTTAAAATAATCCAAACTAATCCAATTCCATGCTTTGAGATTTGTGCATGAGCTGGATACAATAAATAATAAAAATAAATCCAATCCTCATTATCCAGGTAAAATAAAAAATAAATACATCTATCTACTCCAAAAATACTGGGCATGCATCAAAATCCATATTAGGTGATGTCCTTATCATTCTCCTGAGGTGGGGAGAAATCGACTCCATCAAGTCAAGCTCGATATAACTCTAGAAGTCTTGGATAATCCAGAAATCCTTTAACTCCAGCCTCCCTTGCCAGCAAAATAAATAGCCATGATTGTCTCAACCCCTAATGAACTTGACTTGCTCATCCAAGATGCGATTGATCTCATTGTGCTGTCTCTCAATTGAGTTTATGGGCACTCAGGGGGATGGTCACTCACAAAGGATGGTACATGCTTAAACAGATCACTAGGTATCAATACTGGTTCTTTATATTCAAATAGATTCAATACATTGAAAGTTGAATTAATCCCATTCTAGATGGTAGTTCATTAACATACATATTAGGTCTAACTTTCTTTAAAATCTTGAATGGGCCTGTTCCTCGGAAATGTAGCTTCCAAATAGTTCTTGATATAAACTGCTCAAGTCTGACCCTAATCATGATATAATCATCCTTAGCAAAATTCTTGTCTAGTTGGTGAGAATATGCTAATTATTTATTCGATTACTTATATTAATTTTATTACTGATCTCTTTATGTGGACTCCTAATATGCTCTGTAAAGGATGATACTTACTCTAATACTCTAGCATGCATAAGTAATTGGTGTACAATATTTTATTATTACTATTATTTAAAGTTTGGGCATTCATCATATTCTTCTTTTAACTATCAATGCCCATAACTTTTATACTTACTACCGATGAGGTCTACTCTATAAGAGAGTACATCAATAGCTTCAGTATCTATATTCACTTTGTACCTTATAACAAAGGTATAGGCTTGAAGGAACTCAATCTACTTTTCAAGTTTTGGACTTAAATTCTTCTATAAATTAAAAAATATGAAGTTCTTGTTGTCCGAATGCAGGACAAATTTTTGTGGAAGTAGATAATGCCTCCAAAACTTAAGGATTTGGACCACAGCATAGAATTCTTTGGAATAAAGATGGTCCAATAAACACCTATGCTTAAGAGGGATAGACGGGATATTTATCCAGGCCACATTATATAGACTCGAGTAATTCACAGGTGCTAAACCTAGGTGCAAAACGACATCAAGGGATATGGCATCAATGCAGTTATCACTATCAATATTTTCTTTGCATATTTTATCATCTTGACTAACAAGAGTATGAAGAATAGTAGTCTTGTTCCCATCTTCAGTCTCTTTGGATTGGTTCAATGCACATCTATCTTCTTCTAGTTGTTCCTTAGGTGTAGTGTTAATCTAGATAGTGTCATAATAACCATAGTTGTCAGCTAATATTAGATTTGCTATATAGATTTCTTCTTCAAGATCATTTTTAGGATTTTCATTTTTGACTATCCTATAAATAGTGCTATAGATGGGCATTGACTAGCAGTATGGTCTAGTCCATTGCACAAAAAGCATTAAATTTTGGAACTAATTCCTTGGAAAGTCTCTCTTATGACTTATTTTTCTTTAACAACCTTCTTGGTTGACTGTGTCATAGGTCTAAGAGGGGTATTCTTAATTTGGTTATTATTGACTTGATTTCTACTAAATTTTCTAACCTTACAATGTTCTTTTGACAAATTCCAATCAAATTATCAATTTTGTCTATGAGGGTTTGAAGGGTTGTAGCAAATTGTTTGGGATCCATTTTGTAATATGTAGAAGCTTTGTTTCAATTTAGATTGATGCCCAAAAATAGATATGCTAGGAAAGTGTTTTCATGTATTTCAAAGCAGGGTCAAATTTTTTCAATGAGTGGAAATTCCAATAACCCAAAATTCAAAATTTTTTTGAATATTCCTAGATTGGAAAATGACTGATTTCTAGGGATTGCGCAGATTGAATTTTTAATTAGATTTTCAGGGTGTAGTGACCAATTTTCCAGTAAAATCTAGTATCAGTATAGGATTCAATTTTAAAATTATCAAACACAAATGTTTTCCTTATCGAATCTAATTTTCAAATCTATAAGTTTTACAATTTTTTTGATTATCCTACTAATGAGAATTGATGAAAGAATAGGGGTTATGCAATTCTGCAGGTTGCAAATTTTTGCACTCACAATTCAAAAAATTTAGGTCAAACTGGCACAAGTCTTGAAGTAGGTTCATAGATTTTCATACATAAAATTTTTTTAAATCAAGTCTAGTTTCTAAAGCCATCAATTTTAGAATTTTTGACACTCCTATGAATAGGACTTAGGGTTTAAATAAAGATTGTCCAAAACTATAGGTTATAGAATTTTAAGAACAGAAACTTAGAATCTCAAGTCTAAACTGGCATGAATTTTAGAGTAATCTTACAAATCCACAAACATAAAAATGTTCACTTTTGAGACTATTTTCCAACAAAGCAATTTTTATAATTTTATGAGTTGTTTAGAGATGGGACTTACGGGACTTCCTAAAAAACTAAAGGGAATGCAGAATATGCAGATTACTAAATATGAAGATTGAGTTTTTTTCTAATTAATGCAATGTAAATATCCTTAACCTAACCTAAACTATGCTCTGATACCAAAAGAAGCTAATGAAATTAAATAGGTAATTAGAATAAATAATAGCATATATAAAAAGTAAGCAAGAATTAAGCTAATTGATCTAGTTTAAAGTAAGGTCTGATCTTGGAAGTAATCTGATCAGCACACACTGTCAAAGACTTCAAGTGGTTAGATCATTGATTGTTTAGGAAAGACCGCTAGGCTAGGTTTATTCAATTCATTAATTCAAATCCAATTAGATTAAAAATAAAAAAAATGAATAAAATTCTAGTAATGATTTAAATTCTTATCTAAACAATGAAGATGTCCCACCAAGCAAAGGATGTCACAGCTTTCTGGAAGAGAGAGATTAATCTGGAGGTTTCCAGGATGTCTGGCCAATGGTTCATTAGTGAATCATGCATGAATCTTCAGACTTGAGTCATATAATTAAAAAGGGATAAGCTAACTAATAAATTTAATTTAGTTTAATTAATAGACCTCAAAATAGTCCAAAGTGAACAAAATTAATCCGAATCAATCCAAAATAGCCCATTGTACAGAAGTCGGCAACGGGCCTAGGATTTATTTTGAAAAGCATGCAGATTCCAGCCAGATAAACAAATAGGCCCCAATTTTCTCAAAGAAAATCAAAGTCGGCAAGGGAGGCTGGGCTTTGCTTTCAAATCATGCCAGGGGTGCTTTCGTGTTCGTGCGGGTAAGGGGCTAGGGGGAAAACGCTCATAGGGCTTGATGGAGAGGTAATGAAATTATCATGCTAGAGGGAAATTTATGGCACTGTGGCAATGGGGCACCAAGCATCTTAGGTGCAAGGGTTCGGTTGACTGTGATGATAGGGGTGATAGCAGGAGGAGTCGATGGCAAGAAGTGTTCAGAGAGGAATGCCGATGGTGGTTGGGCCATGCCAGGGTGCTTGGGATGCCCAACTATAGTGGGAGTTTGCAAGGTAGCATGGGAGACCAGGGGAGATGGGGTGGAGGGGCTTGATGGTAGCCGGTGGCAGTGAAGGATGCGATAGGAGGCCTCATTCGAATTAGCATGGATGGGGCTTCTAGACGTGAGGATGGAAAGGTGGTGGTGGACAATGGATGGGGGGGAAGAATAGCCCCTGTGATTTCTAGTGGGATTGGGGTGGGTGGCACCAGATGTTGGTGGCTGGAGGTGGTGGTTGTTTAGGGGAGAGAGGTGGTGAAACATAGTGGAAGGATGGCAAGGCAGCGAGTGTCTGGTGGTGGAGTATGCGGCAACGAGGGATGGTTGATGGTTGTCGGTGGGCTAACAAGCACAGGGCACTTTAAAGAAGCAAAGATGGGTCTCAACGGTGCTTTTAGAATAGCAACAAAGTAAAGGAGATTAAGAGAGGGCAAAAATGATAACTTTAGAAGAGGAATAAGAAGAAAAGAGAAGAAGAGGAGAAGAACAGGGAAAGAAGAGAAGGGAGAAGAAGAAGACGAGAGAAGGAGAGAAAGATAATGGGAGAGAAGGGAATCAGGGAAAATCCAAAATATTTTTTTTAATTTTCCTATAATTTATTCTAATAACATGATCTCTTTAAATAGACTCTAGTCTCCAACAATCTGAAGGCCAAGTCTACCAAAACTCTTAGACTTCAGACTAATCTAAAATAAATAGACTAATCTAAAATAAGTTTTAAAATAATCCAAATAATCCAGTTCCGTGCTTTGAGATCTATGCATGAGCTGGATATAAGAAAAATAAAAATAAATCTAATTCCCATACACCTAGGTAAAATAAAAAATAAATACATTTGCTTGCTTCAAAAATGCTAGGTATGTATCAAAATCTATATTGGACGATATCCTCATCACTAAGCTGGTAATCCAGGAACCAATTCTAGAACTAATCGATATGACAATCTAGTAATGGTACCCGATGTCCAGATAGGTCAAATGATTGTGAATAAACATTCAAGAATCCAGGCTCATGATTACTATATAATTCATCTCTTTAACCTAATGCTTAGGATGACTTAAGTGTTAATTGGAAACTCTCAGATAATGCATCCAGATGTGTCTCAACCTAATAAATCTTGTGACTCCTTACTAGGATCACCCTGGCTAAGGCTTTGCTAAATTAAAACATTGAAAAGCATATTTTCTTATAGTTTAGGATGGTTAATCTCTTCTTGACTCACACACCAACTTAATAAGTATTTGACTACACCTAGGAACCTTCTATCACTAAATTATAAATTTAGTTAGTCCGGCATCAAAGCAAGCGAGTTGCTTGCAAGTCACCATAGTGATCTCAGGTTGGAGGGACACTTATACCTATATCCTTTTGAGAGATACTCTTGATAATAGAGTATTTTATACAGTTGGTCATGTTTTGTGTAGAATACTCCTATACTCACCTACATGCTATACCACTATCTCCACACTCCTTGATTCTGAGGAAAACTAATTAATATGGCACATAATGACCTATGCTCGATAAACATTGTTATCCTGGGTAACAACATATCATTTAGTCATGAACAAGTTTAGGAACAATATGACAAATTCTCCTTTATCGAATAGTAGTTCTGAGGACTTGATTATAAAAGAGTTCAAAAGGAAGATGCACAAACTATGATGAACAATCAAAAATAACTTTTATATATTAATAATTCATATACAAATTACAATAAGCTCAACCATCTATAACTCAGACGATTAGCTTTATGTTGCCCAGGTGGCTTTCCCAAGAGGGGGATGAATTGGAAATTTTTTAAAAAATTTAAACAGATATGTGCTTTTTTAAATCTTCTTGTGTGGTAGGTGCTGTGATTTAGATATTTAAAGTAGAAGCAAGTAAAGAAGAAAAAGCACAATCATAAATACAACAATTTTATAGTGGTTCAGAGCAACCTCGCTCTTACATCCACTATCCAAGATACCACTTGGGATTTTCACTATATTCACCCACAGAATACAATCAGATTGTTTTACCAGGCTCACAATCCAAAACCCAACTTGGTTTTTCAACCGGGCTCACTAAAAACCCAACTTGGTTTTGAACAGGATCACCAAGAACCCAAACTTGGTTTTGAACAGGATCACCAAGAACCCACACTTGGTTTTTAAATAGGCTCACTAAGAACCTACACTTGGTTTTTCAACTGGGCTCACCAAAAATCCACACACTCATAAAAAAGTTAAGAAAAACAAGTAACTAATTGACAAACTAAAGTTGTCTGATGGTTGAAGTTGCAGCTCGAGATAAACCTTCTTAATTGACCTTTACTGCTCTTCAATGGCTTCTTCAACTTCATTAATAAATGCTTCAAGCTTCAGATTTGAGTTGGTGAAGTCTTGAAGGCTGACTTGAATGCTCTTTAGTACTCTCTTGCTCATAAGCTCATTTGATCATTAACTGCTCATTAACCTCTTCAAAGGTTGTCCAAATCCCTCATTTGTAGAGTCTTGTACTCTTCTTAGGTAGATATAGCCATTGTAGATCGTTGGAATTTGAAATTTGACCATTGGAGCACTTTTCAAATTCAAAAACAAAGTTTTGGAACTAGCCGTTACATGCCTGGAATCGACATTCAAGTTGGCTCGGATCCTCAGAATAGTTGAATCTTCACTCTGGTCGAGTCACCTCACCTTAGTCGAGTCGACTTGGATTCTCAGGTCATTGATTCCTTACTCTGGTTGAGTCAGCTTGTCTTAGTAGAGTCAACTCGCCTGGTTTGTTCTATCAAAACAAATTTTCTCAGACTCTAGAGGAGTCAGCTCGGATTATTGAAGGGTCAACTTGGATGCCTGACTGAATGGTAGAGTCGGCTCGCCTGGCTTGTTCTATCAGAACAAATTTTTCCCGAACTCTAGAGGAGTTGGCTCGGATTACTAAAGTGTCAACTCGGATGCCTGACTGAATGGTTGAGTCAGCTCGAATTACTTTTGGATCGGCTCGCCTGTCTGATTCAAGAAATGATGCTATAGACGAGTTGGCTCGGGTTCCTTCGAGTCGGCTCGGATCTCTGCATGCCAGAATCCTTCATACGTGCCAAGAACTAGAGTCGGCTCGAGTGATTTTTCCATAAGATCTTAAACTCTTCTCTAGAAATCATCTAGCAGCTTTTAATCACTCAAGACACTTTCCAACTCAACTAACAACATATTCTAAAAAATTTTAAGCTTGAAAAATACATAGAAGCAATCCATTTTTATGAACACTACTTTAATTTTTCTTTGGGCTTTCTTTATATAATACATTTACAACACTACATATGACATATAACAAGGTTGTAGGAGTTGTGATTGAGCATTAAAATCATCCTACAAAAACTTGTAAAGCACTTAAAAAGTAGTTAGTAACTCAAGTGCATGCTCCAATATTTTGTTATCATCAAAATCATTCAAGGGGTCAACACTTTAGGACATATTTCCTAACACCAAGGAGGTCCACCATGTACTTTGGGCAAACTAAACACCGAGGGTTCCTACGCGATAAACACCATTCAGCCTAGCCTTCGGAACTGAAGCAATGATGCTTGTCGAGCTTGGAGTGCCTTCAACATGAGTCATGAACTTTGATGAGTGAACTAACTCTGAGAGATAGCTTGCCTAATCTAGATTTACGAGATGAAGCCTAGGAGAGAGCACATGTTAGAATGGTGACTGACCGATAGAAAGTTGCCCATTACTTCAACTCTAAAGTTTGAGATAAGATATTCAAGGTCAGTGACCTGGTGCTACATCAAGAAAAAATTTCTCAACTAAGCCAAAGGGAAAACTCTCCCTGAACTAGGAGGGACATTACTAGATGGAAGAACTCACTAGATCAGGGACATACTAGCTAAAGCAACTCGATAGGACTTTTGTACTCTAGCCCTAGAATGCAATCAATTTATGAAAGTTCTATCAATATTGTGGCCTCTTATCAAATAAAAATACTTTCTTTCCTACACTGAGCCTCTACTCATGAATAAGTGAACTCTCATAAAGCCCCTTCCGATTGAGTGAGACCCCCTCTAAAAAGGCTTACCGAATGAGGTCCTTGACCAGAAACCCAAACACTCATCTAACTAAAAACCTTTAATGGGAATCTTAAGACCCATCGAACTTAGGCCCAAGATCAGGGAACCCAAAGTCTATTAGAGGAGGGACCCCCATCAAAGACTCGATGCTCGACCTTCTTTGAAAATTTGAGGGCTCCATTAGGTGAGAACTTTTAGTCAAAACTTGCGGGCCCCTTGGATAGCTCTTGGATGGAAGCTTAAGGGCTCAGCGAAAGGGAACCCATGATCAAAAGTCTGAAAGTTCAATAGGTGTAAATTTGAGTTGAGCTCAAGGATCGGATGTAAGTCTTGATTAGAAATGCACCTTGGATCCCCCTATAGATCTATTAAAACATAGTGCAAAAGGTAACCACACAAGCTCCAAATACAATTAGTTGTGAAACACAAGAACCCAAAACATATGAAGTGTTTTTCATTGACTTGTTTCGATTACATGAGCACATAGCCTTGTGGCTAGCTTACATGGACTTATATCCCTATGATTGATAACATTGCTTCCTAGACACCTAAAGTATAGGAAAAATGATGATGGTGCTCATTAAAGAATTGGAAGACTCCTGAACCTTTGAGTTCTTCCATAAAGCTAGGAGGAAGCTTGTGCATGCCCTAAAGATAGCCAAGCATGCCTTGACTAGCAACATAATTGCTGGTAGGTGCTGCATGAAGGCCCTCGGTGCCCCCGATAAATAACGATGCCAACAGAGGAGGTGCACCATCAGGGAGAGTGGAACCTGGAGTTGCAAGCATGACTCCATTGCTGGTAGTGCCAGTGTGGTGAAGAGAATGCATGGCAACTCCGACAGAGAGGCAGCACTCAACAAAGCAGCCCATCGACGAGCAGAGAATGCTCATCGGTGAGTCGATGAGGTTGATTAGGAAATTAAAAAGTTGCCCCCAACCAGCACTTGGTCTAGTACTCCTACCTCCAACCCAAGTTGGGGGCTTCCCATCTGCCTTTACAATTAGGTGTGGGAGCCCCTGAGGAAGGTTTGGATGATAAGGCAAGTAGCTTGAGCCCTTCTCCTCGCGTTAAGTCTTTTGACTAGCTATAGCTACAGTAGCCCAACTGGAGTGCCGATCATTAAGTCTGTCAACTGACTATGGTAGGAGTAGTATAATCATGCTGCAAGCCATTTTGGACCCCCTCCATCCCATGGTGGCTACCAGTCGATTTGCCTATAAAGCAATCCTCCTAGGGAGACCCCTTTCATTAAGAAAGGGAGTCCTGAGACCCAAGTATAGCCACTGGAGTCCAAGTACGGTGATCCCATAGATATTTTAGCATCAACAGGATGGTTGGAAGGTGTGGCAAAAATGCACTACCCCCACTCCTTTTATAATGAGTTTGATAGGGATCCAACCGCTCATTTGCCTAACCAACACCCGCTAGACATCTTCCCCTCAGGAATCAAGTAACCTTGGGAAAGAAAGCTAGGGTTGCAATGGCCTGCACTAGTTCTTATCTCCTTGTAAAAAAGTGTCTTGAAGGCCTATCTCTTGAAGGCCTATCTCGCTTGGAGCGCATGCAATCAAAACCTCTCAAGAATCAAAGACCTTGCCAGATGGCATTCCTCAATAACTAGACATTTACTAAGAGCTGGGGGCATCGAGGCCTCTATGGGAGGAGTTGCATGTTGGGAATATGCCATGCCCGCAATCGGTCATAGTCCAAGAGTCTTTCAAACATTGATGGCTCAAAATGACTGAATCACAATCAGTCAAAGTCTCAGTAGCCCTTTCAATGGCCCATTTAAGGAAAGGCATTCAAACACCCATGGCTTCAAAAGATTGACCCATGATCAGTTAGAGTCCAAAAGGCGTTCAAATGTTGATGGTTCAAAATGACCAGGTCATAGTCAGTTAAAGCCTCAACGGCCCATATAAGGAAAGGCGTTGAAACATCCATGGCTCCAAATGATTAATCTATGATCGGTCAGAGTCCAAGAGGTGCTCAAATGCAAATGGCTCAAAATGACTGAGTTGTGGTTGGTTAGAGCCTCAATGGCCCTTTCAACAACCCATATAAGGAAAGGCTTTCAAACATCCATGGCTCTAAATGATTGACCCAAGATCGATCAGAGTCCAAGAGGCATTCAAATGTCGATGGCTTAAAATGATCAAATCATTATTAGTCAAAACCTCAATGGCCCTTTCAATGTCCTGTATAAGGAAAGGCATTCAAACATCCATGGCTCCAAATGATTGATCCATGATCGATCAGGGTCCAAGAGGCATTCAAACATCGATTGCTCAAAATGATAGAATCTCGGTCAGTCAGAGCATCAATGACCCTTTCAATGGGCCATATAAGGAAACGTATTCAAACATCCATAGCTCCAAATGATCGACCCATTATCAGTTAAAGTCTAAGAGGCATTTAAACATCGATGGCTCAAAATGACCGAGTCATGGTCGGTTAGAGCCTCAATGGCTCTTTCAATAGCTCATATAAGGAAATGCATTCAAACATCATGGCTCCAAATGATTGACCCACAATTGGTCAGAGTCCAAGAGGTGTTCAAATGCTGATGGCTCAAAATGATTGAATTGCAGTCGGTTAGAGTCTCAATGGCCCTTTCAATGGGCCATATAAGAAAAGGTGTTCAAACATCCATGACTCCAAATGATCGACCCATGATCAGTTAGTGTCCAAGAGGCATTCAAATATCGATAGCTCAAAATGATCGAATCATAGTCAGTCAGAGCCTCAAGTTCTTTTCAATGGCTTGTATAAGGAAAGACAATCAAACAACAATGGCTCAAAATGATAAAATCACAGTCAGTCAGAGTCTCAATGGCCCTTTCAGTGGCCTATATAAGGAAAGGCATTCAAACACCCATGACTCCAAATGATCGACCCATGTGGGTCAAAGTCCAAGAGGTATTCAAATGCCAATGGTTCAAAATGACCAAATCATGGTTGGGTAGAGCCTCAATGGCTCGTGTTAAGGCATTCAAAACATCGATGACTCCAAGTGATCAAATCATGGCCGATTAGAGCCTCGATGACCCTTTCAACAACTCATGTAAAGGAAGACATTCAAATGCCCCTAGCTCCTAATGATCGATGCATGATTAGTTAGAGCCCAAAAGATGATTAATGATGATGGTCCTAGCTATTCTTGAACAACCAATGCCCAAAAGTTTTTGGTTGTATAAAATCCTGAAGATCTTTGATTGGTCCAGAAAGAGAAGGGGTTATCTGGTCAGTTAAACTCAAGTGGAGAAGCACAGAGAGATAAAAATAGAAGTTTCATTTCTTTTCAATAAGAAATGCCCAAGATCTACAAAAGGTAATTGCAAGAATAAGAACCAAGAAAGTGCAAAACAAATTTCATGCAAGAAATCAATTCTTCTTGACCCCGGAGTCTGTGGTGATCATCTTGAGAGGTTATTGATTGTCGAATCACTCTAGGACCCTATCTTGGATAATTGACCCCCTTCATTCTCTAGCTTTGTAGGCTCCTTTGTGATGGGTGGTGGATCTTTCATAGCTCTTGAGCCCCTTGAGGGATCCTTCGCCTAGGATGATTCTCCATGGTGGTTTTGGTGAGAAGTATCAGGCCTCGCATCTTGGCGCGAGTTCAGATTCACCACAATTTCCATGTTGAATTTGGTTACATCCATGCTAAGAGGTGGTAAATAGCTAAGTGTAGGCCAAGGATGATGCAACCCAAGAGGGGAGGTGAATTGGACTTTTAAACTTTTTTGCAAGACTTCAAATAATATGCCAATTCAAAGCATGTGTTTGTGAGCATGATAATAAAGTGCAGCAGAAATAAAGAAATAAATGCAAGAATAAAAATAATCACAAACACATCAAGTTTATAATGGTCCGGTGCACTCCAATACACCTACATCCACTTCCCAAGTTTTTCTTAAAAATTCACTATAATCATACTAGATTACAGTCGATTAGTTTTCCAGGCTCACTAATAAAATCCAACTTGTTTTTCTAGGCTCACAAGTCAAAATCCCTTGGTTTTCACGGGCTAACTAAAAATCCCTTGGTTTTCATGGGCTAACCAAAAACTCGGTTTTCATGGGCTAACCAATAACCCCTTTGGTTTTGTAGGATAACCAAGAACCTAGTTGGTTTTACAAGCTTACCAACAACCTTGATGGTTTTCCGGGCTAATCAATAACCCAACTTGTTTTCACAGGCTCACAAGTCAAAACCCTTGTTGGTTTTTATCACATAAGCTCACCAACAACCTAGATGGTTTTCTCAAGGCTCACCATCAACTTAGATACTAGTTTTAATTCCATTGAAACTAGTAAGCAATACAAGTACAAGAATAACAATGAAAATATAAAAGCTTTCTTACAAAAAGCGAATTTATCTTTGAGGTACTTAATTGTTGTGTTGAGATTGTCTCCATGTTGTAGAAGCTTCAATGGATGCTTGAAGATGCTACTCTTGGAAGCTCTCTCTTCACTTTGAATCCTTGGAGGCTCAACACTCTCAATATTGAATCCTTAAAAATTCTTTATATATTTTTTCTTGTAAACCAAAGGATTTATCATTCAAACCATGGATCTCTTCTTTTCCAAGAGCTTAGTGGTGTATAAATAGCCCTCCATACCTTTTTGACCATTTGTAATCGTTGGAGGAGAAATTATAGCCATTGGAGCCTAGTTGAGGAAGTTCTACACTTCAGAAAAACTAGCCGTTATAGTCCAAGTGTCAACACTTGATCTTCATGAGTCGACACCTTGAGTCGACACTTGACCAAAATTATTTTCTAAAGACTTCTGCTCTACAATGGTGAGTCGACACTTGACCAAACTTCTGAAATCACCACATTCTGTATCTTGTTTGGTCTCAGGCCTTGAGTCGACACTTCACTGTTCATGAGTCAACACTTGGCTACACTAGTGCTAAAATTTTTTCAAAATTAAATCTTGAGTACCTATATCTAATTTACACATTTAATGCATAATTAGTACTCAAATATACTTAAGTATTTTGTCATAATCAAAACCAGAGTCAACAATCTTTCCTTTTTTGATAATGACAAAATATTTAAGTATATAAATAAGGTAAGCTCAAAAATAAATATATCATGCTCCAAAAGATTAACTATAAGCATAGAGCAATGTAGCAATAAAAAAAATCATTGAGCTCTCCCTTAAAATATGATCTAAAAAATGATTTTTCAAAAGCTCCCCCTCAACATATGATTTGTAAATTCTTTTCAAAAATCTCAAACTTGGGCTACCATGAACTTTAACTCAAAATTGTTAGATTTTCAACAAGAGCACCGGGCTCTGATACCAATTATAGGCCAGGGATGATGCAACCCAAGAAGGGGGGTGAATTGGCCTTTAAAATTTTTTTGCAAGACTTCAAATAATGTGCCAATTCAAAACATGTGTTTGTGAGCATGATAATAAAGTGCAGTGAAAATAAAGAAATAAATGTAAGAAAAAAAACAATCACAAACATATCAAGTTTATAGTGATTCGGTGCACTCCAAGGCACCTACATCAACTCCCCAAGTTTTTCTTAGGAATTCACTATAATCATACTAGATTACAGTCGATTAGTTTTCTGGGCTCACTAATCAAACCCAACATATTTTTTCGGGCTCACAAGTCAAAACTCCTTGTTTTCATGGGCTAACCAAAAACCCCTTGGTTTTCATAGGCTAACCAAAAATCCCCTTGGTTTTGTGGGCTAACCAAGAACCTAGTTGGTTTTACGGGCTCACCAACAACCTTGATGGTTTTCTGGGCTAACCAATAATCCAACTTGTTTTCACGGGCTCACAAGTCAAAACCCTTATTGGTTTTTATCATATAGACTCACCAACAACCTAGATGGTTTTCTCAAGGCTCACCATCAACATAAATACTAGTTTCAATTCCATTGAAACTAGTAAGCAATACAAGTACAAGAATAACAATAAAAATATAAAAGCTTTCTTACAAAAAGCAAATTTGTTTTTGAGGTACTTGATTGTTGTGTTGAGCTTGTCTCCATGTTGTAGAAGCTTCAATGGATGCTTGAAGATGCCACTCTTGGAAGCTCCCTCTTCACTTTGAATCCTTGGAGGCTCAATACTCTCAATATTAAATCCTTAAAAATCCTTTACATATGTTTTCTTGTAAATCAAAGGATTTATTATTCAAACCATGGATTCTCTTCTTCCCCAAGAGCTTAGTGGTGTATAAATAGCCCTCCATACCTTTTTGACCATTTAAGACCATTAGAGGAGAAATTATAGCCATTGGAGCCAAGTTAGGGAAGTTCTGCACTTCAGAAAAACTAGCCGTTACAGTCCAAGTGTCGACACTTGATTTTCATGAGTCGACACTTGATTTTTATGAGTCAACACTTGGTTTTTATGAGTTGACACTTGACCAAAAATATCTTCTAAAGTCTTTTGCTTTGCACTGGTGAGTCGACACTTCATCTGGTGAGTCAACACTTCATCTGGTGAGTCGACACCTTGAGTCAACACTTTAGTTCTGTGAGTCGACACTTGACCAAACTCTTGAAATCACCACATTCTGTATCATGTTTGGTTCAGGCATTGAGTCGACACTTCACTATTCATGAGTCGACACTTGGCTGCACCAATGCTAAAATTTCTTCAAAATTAATTCTTGAGTACCTATATCTGATTTACACACTTAATGCATAATTAGTACTCAAATATACTTAAGTGTTTGATAATAATCAAACCCAGAGTCAACACTAAGATGCAAGTTCAAGTAAAGGACTCATTTCAGGGCCTTGCAATTGTTGTATCCCACATATGGTCTTCATTAAACATTAAAGCCACTGGGGTCATCCCATCATACTTCATAGGCCTTTGCTACACGATGATGGCTCCATGATCAAGACCATTAGCTTGCTTGGTGATGGCTCCATGACAGAGACCATTGACTTGACCATTGATGGCTCCATGATTGAGGCTGTTGGCTAGACCGGTGCATGGCCGACCGTTGCTTCAACCTAGCTCTAGAACTAATCATAGAACTCGCATTTGGCATGTGACTTGTCTCTTGCTGAGATAGCTTGTCTGACCGGTACGATACCATGGCAAGTTGCTTTGGCCTAGCTTTAGGGATGACCATTAGCAACTGACTGCCTGGTGGCTGGTGTGGGCTCATTTGAGTTGTTCTAACCAATAGAGGGGTAATAGCTAGTGGCAGTTCACCAACCTCTAGGTTAGATCCACTTATTTGCCTTTTGTTGACCACTCGAGCTTAGCAATTTTTTCTTGGGCTTGATGTAATTCATCTTGAAAATCCACCAACCGAGTGGTAATTTTCAAGTGTGCCTCCCTAGATGCCATCAGTGACTCTAAACCAGAATTCTCTTTGCAAGCTGGCATCGCATCTGAGCCACTCTGATGGTTGCATCCCAGGTTACCTAGGAAATCCTCTCCGACAATTTCTTTGAATCCTCCAAAAGTCTAGTCTTCTTGAAGATCCACATGATGGCTTTCGAGCTGTAGTGCTCAACTTCTTCTTGTGATTGTCTAAGTGCCTCATGCACTTTTAATAACCTCTTTTTTTGATCGCCAACCTTTTTTCTCGCTGCCCTGGCTTTAGCCCACTGGGTTTCAACATAAGCCCTAATATTTATAGCATCATGAAGATGTTGGGCAGGCTTAAGCTCTTTTAAGGGAGATATGGTACCTTGAATTCAATGATATTATCAATTGAACAAAAGCAAAGAATTAAAAAAAGGGTATTTCACTTCATGCAATAGCAATGTTCTTTTACATTAATAAGAAAAAGTAAAAAGGAAAGCTACAACAATATGAAAGGAGAAGTAGAAGCTATAAAAGTTCAATTTTCAACCTCCTCACTGGGATTGGTAGTGGCGAAGGAGGGCTAAGCCCTGGCAACAGAATTAGTGTGAGCAGGCTTAGTGCTAAGGGTTGGATCAGTTGATTAGGCTTGAGAACAATAGTGGGATCGGAGGCAGTAGTCTCAGCTGAAGGAGATTCGGTTGTAACATTGGCAGGCTCATCCTCGGGAACCTCCTCCTTATCTAGGAAGCTGAGATCTATTCCTTGGAAATGATCTTGGATGGCAGTCTTGCACTCGAGCTCCCCTACTTCGAAGCCCTCTTTATAGGATTCATGGCTAAACACTTAGCATTCAGCGAAGAACTCCAACTTTCGAAAGTCAGCCACTACCTGAGCCTTCTCTGTAATAATGTCCTCCGAGGCCTTATACTTCTCTATGGCCTTGGTAGCCTCCTTCCTAGCCACAGCTAGTTCCATCTTGGCCTTCGCCACTTCTAGTTCCATCTTTCCCTTCTCTAAGGACCAGCTTGCCTTTACTTTGGCCAGCTCAGCCTCTATTTTAGAAAGCACCTGCCTTGAGTGCTTCGATGCTACCTCTACATCTTTTCCTCTCTATTAAGCCTCCATGACATTGACTTTAAGCTTCTTTATAATGCTTCCACTGCCAAAGGCTCGGTTTAGTAGATTGGCCGCATAGCATAATAATTGTAATCAAGATAACATTAGAAGTAACAAGATTGAGAATGAAACATAAAGGTTGGGAGGAAAGTACCTCCAAGAATAATAATATCATCATCTTTTCCATATTGTCATAGTTTAGCATTGCAGCTCTTCCAATTTCTCTACAAACAAACTCTTTTCAAAAATCTCTTGAATGATTTTCCAAGTTTGGGAGCCTGTGCACTCCAGGCCCCCTTATGGAAAAGCCTCGAGATCAGGGGAAGCCCCTGAACTCCTTATGGCTGGAGCAAAAGAAGATGATGGGTGAGAGATCAGGGTTGGACAGACGATCAACATCGACAGAGCATTAGCGGTGATCCCTAGGGTGGTCTGATCACCTTAGGATGGTTCGAACCGGTTGGAGCCTCCATCAGTTCAGGCTCAAGGTTAGCGAGCTTTGCCCTCTTCTTAGAGCTTGTATAAGAGGCCGAGCCTTCCTTTTCTAAGCCAGTACCTATCTCATTGCATCATGATCTTGGGGCCTCATTTCTATAGCCAAATTGTTGATTAGCATAGTAAAAGAAATGAGTAAGCTAAGATAAGAAGATGACAAATCGTAGACTCTCCCTCAGGGAGCCAGCTAAGCCCTGTGCTACATAGAGTCTCCTCCAAAAGAAGCTCCTCCGAATTAGGGATTCTAAAGTCCCTAATAACCTCAAAATCCACCTCTTCTTTAGCATAGAGTTTGGGGTTGCTTAGCATGGAAGCAATCAATCGATTCCAATTTGGCATCCCCTAATTGCTCACAAAAGGAAAAGACACGAACAAAAATGACTCCTTCCACTCCTTTATGGTGGAGTGAGCACCCTTGATCAAGGGGTTTACCCCTTTTTGTGTCGTATGATAACACCAAACTTTGGTGTAAGGGTATTTTTGGATAGTATAAAAAGAGAAAAACATGGAAGGAGAGGGTTGGATCTCAATGAAGAAACAAATGACCAGAAATCCTACAAGGAGTCTAATAAAGTTCAGAGTCAAAACACATAAAGGGACCTCGTAAGAGCTAAGGAACTTTAGAATAAAGGAGAAATAGGAAATCAAAGACCCATCTCAATGGCCTCCTTATAGAACCTGAGTCCGCCGAGAGGGGGATTATCGATTCGAGCATTAGACCTGGGCAACTCCGACTCAAAATCCTTAGGGATGCAGTATACCACCCAGATGAGGGATAGGTCCTCCTAGTCTAGTGTGGATGATATCCTTCTGGGCCCTCAATTTTTGGCACGGTACATTCTCTAAGAGGGACAAAGGGATCTTTTAACCCCTCCTTCACAACACCCCCTTTCAACTTTCTTTCCTTCCTAGATCCCGACATCTACCCAGATTTTAAAAGAAAGAATGAACAAAAAGGGGAGGAAAGAAAGCTAACCTAGGGATAGGGTGGAGCTAGGAGTCGAAAGCAATAGACTCTCCAAAAGGAACCCCAGAGGAGAAAAGACACATAGGAGGAAATGGAGTATAAGTGGCTAGAGTGAGAGATGATAAAAGGTACCCTAAAGGGGCAGACAAAACTATTTCGACATGAAAGCACATGAAAGAGTGGAATGGCGAACACTGCAATCTTCTCAAATAAGGTGTGCAGCCCAAAAATGCCTCAAACCATTTGCCTACTTCCATGTAGTAGGTCCTCATTTGTGCCATATGCTTATGGGTCACACAAAGTAAATGTGACACACCCTATGAAGCACCATCAGGAAATATAAGGTGGGGCATATCATTGCCATATCCATTTGAATCCACCTTGAAGACAATGCACCCTCAAATTAGAAAAGGATTCCCATGTCATTGCCCTTCTTTTTCTAGGGTACTTCTATAATTTGGCTGATGCCAAGATTAGAAAGTAGAGGAATATCTATTAGTGAAAATTGTGATCAGGCTAGGGACATGGGGCCCATAGTAGCATAAGTATTCCATCGACCAAGTGCATGTACCTTGATCAAAGACACAAGAGCTAAAATTGGTTGAATTCAAAGGCTAGATACATCACCCTTTGACTGAGCAAGGATAGCATCGATCACTATAGCCTTGCTGACCATATACAAGGCACTCAACTAGAAGCCCTTGGGCATATATCGATAGCAGTCGACTCCTATGCCTCAAAGGTATTAGCATGTCCCATCGATTATTTGCAAGGCACATAGCTAGAAGCCCTTGGGCATGTATCAGTTGTAGTACTTCTATGCTTGGAAGGTATCAGTGAGCCTTGCTGATCATCTACAAGGTGCTCGATAAGAAACCTTCAAGCGTGTATTAGCAGTGGTCAGCTCCAATGTTTGGAAGGTACAAGTGAGCCCTACTGACCATCCATAAAGCACTCAGCTAGAAGTCCTCAGACATGTATTTGAAGCAGTTGACTTATATGCCTAGAAGGTATCAGCAAGTCCTATCGATCATTTGCAAGGTACTGGCTAGAAGCCCTCGAGCATGTATCAGTAGTAGTTGACTCCTATGCTTGGAAGGTATCGACGAGCCCCTCTGATCATCCATAAGGTGCTTAGCCTTAAGCTCCCCTGGCTTAGCTAGGCCTTGAACACCATGAGAGCACTTTTGGCTAGTAGAACCTAGGCAATGCATCTCTTCAAGGCCCCAAAGGTGCAGTGCGCTAACACTCATCATTGATGCCTCTATCAAATGGCTGGCTCTCCATCATATCCCAAAATCCTTCAATCATTACCAGATCTCAACAAATTATGGAGGCATGCTTGGATTCTTTGTAATCTAGGCCACCATTTAATGAAGCATGTTATATCTTGTGCTAGCAACAAGGATACATTTAAAGAGACAAGGCACTCCCAGCTGATAAGAAGGCCCCAGGTGATGCATGAAAGGTTCTACTACCCTTCATCAGATCTAACAAGATTTTTGCCTTACCTAAGGAGTACCTGAATCTCTACCTATAAAAGGAACTCCATGTAGTTCCCCAAGATATGCGTGCTCTCCTAATTACACTCCCCATGTTGTTGGTATCAATACTAACTTGAGTATCGTAGTGCCATCACTGAGGATAATCTCGATGGGGCTTTTTTGTAGGTACTACCTCCTGGAGAGCTACCACTTGCATCGCTCACTCCAGCGCCACCTCTAGCTTTCCTTCAGTGCTTAATAAATTTTGGCACCAACAGCTATCTATGCCTCCTTTCTGTGTGAATCTTTATATAACTAATTTGGCAATTTGAGTCTTTTTTTATTTTAAATGCCCACCTATACATTATAGGTTTATACTTTTAGATAATTCTACTAGATCTCATACTTTATTTTTAATCATAGACTATACCATCTTATATATGACTTCAAGCTATTTAACTTATTGAGAATATGCAATAGTCTGATCATATGATATTGAAATAACTATATAGCCAATATTATAGATATTCTTACCTAAATAAACCAAATAGTCATTAAGAATGATAGGTTTTTACTTGTTTTAATATAATTTCTTTACAATACTTCATTAATTAGCTATGGAGGTGCTACAATCATTTCACATGCTTGATATTTCTCTTTCACTATCCTTTCAATATGATAAAATATGACATTTCTTTGAATAAAGAGAATAAGCATAATGACTTATCTTTTCTCTAATATCATATTTCTAGTATAAGAGCATCTACAATGATCCACATCAGGCTCTATAAATTTGAAATGATTAGATTCAATAATCTTTATACCTTTCTCAAGGTAGTAAAATCTGTATCCTTTTAAAATTATTTAAATAATCAATTAAATAACCACAAGTGGTTTTAGATCTAACTTTATATATTAATGTATTATAAATCTTAACCTCTATAGGGCACATCCAAATATTGAAATGATGAATATTAGATTTTCTACCGGTCCACAACTTAAAAGTTAACCTGGGAACTACTTTACTAAGAACTTTATTCAAAATATAGATTATGATCTTTAAGGCTTCATCCTAAAGATATTTTAGTAAATTGCATCTACTCATCATACTTTTAATTATAGCATTTGAAGTATGATTATGCACTAAAAAAAACTCAAGTATTAGCAATGGCTAGTTTGCCATTGCTAATACCCATTTTTAACAACCACAAAATCAACCAAAAGAATTTTTCATCACTACTACTAAGAATTTTTTAAATCTCTAAAATTTTTATTAGTGACAGAATTTATTTATTAGTGATGGCAAAATTTCTCACTAAAAAAAATTTATTCATTTTTGATGGATTTAGGGATGGTACCATTCCATTGCTAATATTAGCTCTAAAAGAATTAATTTAGCAACCACTATTAGTGATGGCATGCATTGCTATCACAAATAGTGATCAACCCAGGAACTAAAGAGCCAAAAAAAATTTTCATGATGGAAAGTTGAATATTAGTGACAGCTTTGCCATCGCTAAAACTTTTAAAATTCTAAAATTTTTAATTTTTTTAAAATTTGTTATTAGTGATAGAATTTATTTTATTTGTGATGACTAGGTTTATCACTAGAATGTTTTTTGATAGATTTAACAATGGCCTTTTGGCATCACTAATGGTGGCACTAAAAAAATTAATTTAGTGGCCATTATTAGTGATGGTGTATGTTGCTATAGCTAATAGTAATACCATAAAGCTCCCAAGAGGCTGAGAGCTAAGAAAAACTTACTCCAAAATTTTCTCCCCCAGCGATCTCCCCTTCCCTAGTTTCCATGCTCCTCACCAGCTCCCCCTCCCCCATTGGCACCCCCTTCCAAACTGGCTGTCAAGCACTGCACTGCCCATATGTTGCCGGCTCCCCCTTTGCTAATCCAATAAAAAGGAATTACCCTCCTGCCCCCCATGGTCTCCCCTTCCCCAGTTTCCCCACTCGCTCACTAGCTCCCCCTCCCCCACTGACTTTCGTGTGCTACGCCACCCGTACGCCACTAGATCCCCCTCTATTGATCTAACATAAAGGAATTTCCCTCTCCCTTGGGTGTTCCCTTCACTAGTTCTCTCACTCCCTAGCTGGTGCCCCCTATCTTTGGTTCTCCCTCTTCCACCGGCTCCCCTTCCCCATTGTTTCCATAGTTGTTTTTTCTCCGGCAGCTATTCAACCTCGCCCTGCTTGGATTTGGCCTTCTCATGGCCCTACATTAGTATTCCCATAGTCATTCTTCCTCCTGGCAGCCCTGCACCACTGTTCCCATTGTTGTTTTTTCTCCAATAGCCTTTCGCCCTCCACACAGCCTTGCACCACTATTCCCATGGTTGTTTGCCCTTCCTGTGGCCCTGTACCGCTATTCTCATGATCATTCACCCTCCCAATGGCCCTTTTCCACCCCTCAATAGCCCCACCATTCTCGTGGCCCAATTGCCGTGATGCAGCACGAAAGCTCTGATACCAAAAATGATGCAGAACAAAGAACAAAGAAGCGTATACGGAAGTAAATTTAGGATTAATTTCTTTTTTTTATTTTTTTATTTTTTTTTATATTTCAGAAATTGGCTTTGACTCAAAGTAAAGCTAAACTAAGTTGAAGGAAACTATGTAAGGATTGAAAGCACAGTTTAGAAGGAACTAAATTATCAGAGTAGTTCAGAAGTAACGGATCGCTGGGGGTTGAGAAACTCCCAGACCTAGGGTTTCGCTCTGAACTTTCAACAGAACAGAAATAGAGAGGAGAGATGGTTTACTAACCAGACAGTGATCTTCTCAGGATTTTGGTGGAAGAACTCTCTCGAGCAGATTGTTGGATCCTCGGATTCGGCTATCTTCGCAATGGATCCTCCAATACTGGTCTGTGGTTTGTTCGGCTTCTCCTGGACTCAAGATCTGGGAAAGAAGAGGAACAAGTATCTGAATTCCATCACTTGTTCCTCTTCTTTCCCAGATCTTGAGTCCAGGAGAAGCCGACCAAACCACAGACCAGTATTGGAGGATCCATTGCGAAGATAGCCGAATCCGAGGATCCAACAATCTGCTCGAGAGAGTTCTTCCACCAAAATCCTGAGAAGATCACTGTCTGGTTAGTAAACCATCTCTCCTCTCTATTTCTGTTCTGTTGAAAGTTCAGAGCGAAACCCTAGGTCTGGGAGTTTCTCAACCCCCAGCGATCCGTTACTTCTGAACTACTCTGATAATTTAGTTCCTTCTAAACTGTGCTTTCAATCCTTACATAGTTTCCTTCAACTTAGTTTAGCTTTACTTTGAGTCAAAGCCAATTTCTGAAATATAAAAAAAAATAAAAAAATAAAAAAAAGAAATTAATCCTAAATTTACTTCCGCATACGCTTCTTTGTTCTTTGTTATGCATCATTTTTGGTATCAGAGCTTCCGTTCTGCATCATTTTTGGTATCAGAGCTTTCGTGCTGCATCATTTTTGGTATCAGAGCCCTGTCTAGGGTTTCTGTTTGATTGCTTATTTGAGTCTCTCTCTTTTTACTTTGTCTGCTCGAAGTAGACTCCCCAGGACGTCCGGTCCTAGGAACGAAGCGAGGTGCAAACCTCCTCTTTTCATTCCACGGGGTGTTCCTAGGGCGTGTAGGGGATCCGTTGGGTTATAACTTCGTAGCAGGAATTGTAAACGGGGAAGTGCTCTATTTTTAGCCCGTAATTGCCCTGTTGCAGAAATTATTTCTCATTGCAGGTAACTTCAAATTTGGTGATTTTTGTTTTGCTGAAACCAGTATAATTGAAACTAATTTTCATAATTTTCCTATGATTTATTGATTTCCGTGCGATTTCTAAGAATTAAATTACTGCAACTCTATTTTTGTGTTCTGCAATCCAATTAGTTTTGAGTGTTCATCTCTTAATTCATCTTAAGGGCATTTGAGCATCTAAGATAAGGGGAGGAGTTGATAACCTCTCCTTAGCCCAAAACCACCACCCACTCATTCGAACCTAAGCCTTTAATCTTAAAATTAATTAGACCTAATTTGCCCTAGTGGGCTAGGGACATCAACAAGTCGGGTCAAGGCTAGTGTTGAGTCAGTTTGTCTGGTTACTCTGTGTGTGCTTTGTACTCAGTGTCTAGAACGGTGGTTCAGGGATTCCATCCCGAAGGGCTTGTGTGCTGGTCCGCCTACCTGGCCAATCACTGATTGGTGTCTAGGATTGGCAATTAGGGACCTAACACTCCCCTTACACCTGCCTGGCTGAGTCCTGAGTTACTACAGGCTAGCTTGCCACTCTGATTGGGCATCTAGTTTGGGCTCTAGGTCTAGTTAGCCCGTAGTCATTCAGTTGAGTCTCATTTTGTGTGTTTGCTTGCATCATGTCTACCCGGAATGGAGTACCCTACCAACCTGGTCAAACCCAACCTGATTTAGAGGCCATGGTTAGAGCTCTTACTAAAAGTATGAACAAATTGAGCCAGGATTTGACTGCTACTGTTACCCAGTGTAAAGAACAAGTCCATGAGAATTTTACCCAGCTTAGGGATCAAGTCCAAGTACTTGAGAAACGTAGACATCAAAATTGGATCCCTGATCCAAAATTTAATAGGCCCCAACCTCATCCATGCCAGGAGCCTAGGAGGACCTTATACCGTGATCCCGAGCATAACCTTAGGAAGCCTAACCATGATATCTATAGTGTGGATCGTGTCTATGAGAGGTCCTTACAATATTCTAGACCAGTCACTCAACAACCCAAGTCTTCTAGATCAAACCATTTAGATCCACACCCATGCCTAAGTAAGGTCTCTACTAGCTTCAAACCCAGTGTGACCCAGGTTCCTATATCTCAAGAATGTTTGTTTTGTAGAGAAAGAGGCCATAAATCTAGTCAGTGCCCATGCATAAGACTGGCTTGTGCACAGCTAAGTGGTAAGAATCCTAGGGATGACATTAATGAGGGAGAACCCAAGCCTACCAATGAGGAAGAAAGGTTAGGTATGACAAGCCCAGAATCAGTTGACCCGATTACCACTGACCCGAAACCCATTGAAGATGGCATCGAGGAAGTATATGATGCTGGCTTGAGTCTAGTTGATGAATATGAGGGGGAAGAACTTGAAGAATGTGACATCGATACTATTGGTTCCTTACCTGAGGAGACCTTGGAGAGCAACCAAGTGGTAGGACCTAGTTCAGAAATTCAAGAGATTTGTGAGAATCAGGTTCCTTTAGTCAAATACCCCCAGGAAGAACTCATAGTGTTAGCCCGAGCTATCAGTTCGTACCCTTTAATGACAGTCATTCCCCAAGTACCAATTGAAGATCTTTGCACTGAATTGTTTAAGTTTGCCCACCCTATGGTAGATCCTCTCCTTAGGATGACTGAATCAAGCCTCTTACAATTGGACCTTGTCCCATGCCCAGCCACTAAGGTCTCTCCCGTAATCTCAGTTGAACATCCTTGTCTTGAGCGGATTGATTCACCCAGTCCTATAGAAGTCCTCCTTATGACCCTAGACCCCTTCCTTCGCACGACTGACCTACCCTTCTATAGAGTATACCTTTCCGCACCCATATGTCAAATTTCAAGTCTTGAGGTCATCATCCATAGGCCCTTCCATGAATCATTCTTCAATCCAGTTCTTGAGAAAATGGATCATTATTTGCTTAGAGAACAAACTTTAACTGTTGCAATCACATGTCCTAGGCTGCTTCCCGAACCATCTCTTGTTCCATTCCTGAGAGTAGCAAACTTTTCCTTTCGAAAGGATGACCAGTTGACACTCATAGATCACCATTCAAACCTTCAGGTCACTACCTTTAATCAGCAGGTAATTCAAGACTCCACCTCATATTTCCTCCCTTTCTCTAGGACTTCCAATGCTTCTTACACCATCCAAGTATACTTTGTCGAAGTCTTTAGAGTGAACCACGTGTCAGAACCTATTAGGTTTGCCACCTACTTCTGGAAGACCTTATGGCACCTACTAGGCACCCATGATAAGTTTTCATGCTCTGCATGCCATCCTCCGACCCAAGGTCAAACCTAGAGAGCCGTAGTTTGTTAGGTTTAGACCTAGGGTTCCTTTGAATAAAGTCCATTCTTTAGGAATGCATCGTCAGTCGAGTTTAGGACATTGTCTCAGATTTTGGTTAAGTGAGAATACTAGGAGTTGGGATTTGTATTTACCTAGGGCTAAATTTGCATATAATGTTTCGATCAATAGGTCTATAGGCTAGAGTCCCTTTGAAATTGTTCATGGATACAAGCCTCACACACCACTTGATCTGATTTCACTATTAGTCCATACACACAAGTCTCTTGATGCACTTGCATAGCATGTAAAAGACTTGCATAAAGAAATTCATGCCAAAATAAATTTAAGTAATGAAACTTATAAGAAGTTGGCTGATTCTCAAAGGCGAGTCAAAACTTTTGTTGAGGGAGACTATGTAATGATTAGGTTAAGGCCTGAACGGTTTCCTCCTGGAACCGTTAGAAAGTTACATGCTAGAGGAGCTGGACCATTTAGAGTGGTGAAGAGAGTAGGATCCAATGCCTATGTGCTCGAGTTACCTCCAGAACTAGGCATTAGCTCCACTTTCAACATTACAGACCTAGTAGAGTATAGGGAGCCAGCTGTGATTCCCAGTGAGGCTTTTGAACCTAATCCTGCTCTTGAGAGTGAACCTGACCCTGTGTGTCCACCAACAAACTGGCCTGTGAGGAAAGAGCAGATTGAAAAGATCCTGGATGATCAGGTTATCTCTACTCGTAATCGAGGATGCCAAAGATACCTGGTCCGCTGGCTAGGAAGGCCAGATTCTGATGACTCTTGGATCTCCCGAGAAGAATTACAAGAGTTGGACCCAGACCTCTTGGAGATATACCAGAGCCAACTTGATCCATACTCGACAGGGTCGAGTTCCTCCCACCCTGGGAGAATTGGTGCGGGCACCAGACTCAGAAGAAGACTTCAGGGCTCCATCTGGATCTCTGATTGACATTGCCCGAAGAATTAGGGTTTTCTGGTTTTGTAATAAGGGTTGACTTGGTCAACTCAATTTTAGTTTGAGTCTGTATTTCCCTGTAATTTAAATTTTGTTGAGTCATGTTGACTCAATACAAGTCCTAGTAGTGGTCTAGGTCTTCTCCAAGGTGCCACATTTTCTCTCAGGACCAAGCAAGTGGGCGCCACACTCCCAGCCACACGCCAGAGTCCAGGAGGCGCCACATCTCCATCCAGTGTGCCTTGGTCCCCACACCACAAGAAAGCAGGTCCCTTCTTTCATGCGCCACTTGGGGGAGAAATCCATCAAGATACCTCAATCCAAGGAGGAGCCAACTTCTTTCCAGATAAACCCAAGCCAAGATGGCAAGAATTTTTCTTGAAGAGAGGATCAAGGAGGTGCCCCACAATGTTCCATAAAAACCCAAGTTATAAAAGGGAAGAGAGCATGTCTTGGGGAGAAAATCAAGGAGGCACCCAAAAGTTTCCTAAAGTGCCAAAGCCATGAAAGGAAGAAGCCTAAACTTGTGGAGCAAGACTAGGAGGTGTCCAAAAGAGCCAAACCATGAAGGGAAAACCCTTGATTCATGGAGAGATACTAGGAGACACCCCCATAACCTGCCATTTGGAGCTGATTTTCAAGTTTTCTTGGAGTTTTTGGGCTGCCCACTCATGGAAGGAGTCTTGGGAAGAGAATTTGATGCCTAAAGTGTGGGTTAGTCCTATTAGTCCCACATGGACAGTGTATGAAATTTTATTTCTTTGTTATGTCTATATATTCAACTCTATGTAACTCTTGAAAAAATCAGATGAATGAAACCAAATTTTTTTGTGAGCAAACTTTGTGTTTTCTCTCTTCCGCACTTGCATCCAGGTGTTGAGCTCCGTGAGGGAGTAAATCCGGGTTCCCCAGGAACCTTGAGGAGGTGTGAGATCTCCAAAACCCAAACCCTAGGTTAGCCACTCCACTCCCAAACCCTAGCCGCCATCACCCTTCTCTTTCCACCAAGCCCTAGTCTATTCCTCTCCTCACGGCCACCCTCTCCAAGTCCAGGCCAGCCACTAGCATCCAGCTCCAGTCCAGATACTTCAGGTCTACAGCAATTCTAAGAGGAAGTCAGATCAGCCTCCAGGAGAATCCCGATTTCAGCAACTTCAGCTTTCAAGTTCTTCAACCTGGTAAACCTTTACTTGAGTATCTGAATTCCATCACTTGTTCCTCTTCTTTCCCAGATCTTGACTCCAGGAGAAGACGACAAAACCATAGACCAGTATTGGAGGATCCATTGCGAAGATAGCCGAATCCGAGGATCCAACAATCTGCTCGAGAGAGTTCTTCCACCAAAATCCTGAGAAGATCACTGTCTGGTTAGTAAACCATCTCTCCTCTCTATTTCTGTTCTGTTGAAAGTTCAGAGCGAAACCCTAGGTCTGGGAGTTTCTCAACCCCCAGCGATCCGTTACTTCTGAACTACTCTGATAATTTAGTTCCTTCTAAACTGTGCTTTCAATCCTTACATAGTTTCCTTCAACTTAGTTTAGCTTTACTTTGAGTCAAAGCCAATTTTTGAAATATAAAAAAAAATAAAAAAATAAAAAAAAGAAATTAATCCTAAATTTACTTCCGCATACGCTTCTTTGTTCTTTGTTCTGCATCATTTTTGGTATCAGAGCTTCCGTTCTGCATCATGCCGCCATCCAATTATCGTGCCACCATCCATTTCTATGGCTTAGTCCATGTGCATTGGATTTAGTCATTGTATGTTGGATCTGATCTGCTAGTTGGATCTGCCATCCATAAGGCTCACTGTTGTTTATTTTGGTGAGTATTGGAAAATATTAGTGAGGACCACTATTATTTAAGTACCAGCGATGGTGGTGACAATGGCAACAAAGCCATTGCTAAATATCATTTATTTATTTAAATATATTAATTAAATTCAATTAAATAATTAATAAATGATATTAATTAGTTATAATTAGATATTATTTGTTAATTAGTCATTTACTTAATTAAATATTTATTTCAATATTTATTATTTTAATTAGTTTTTTATTTTATTAAGTACTTATTAGTTTATTAATTAGTTATATATCTAATTAACTAGATAATTAATTAATTAATTATCTATTATTTATTTATTTAATCAATTAGTTATTTATTTTATTTTTATTTATTAATTAGTTATTTAGATAATTTATTAACTATTTATTTAATTAATTAGTTGTTTATTAATTAGTTATTTAATTAAGCAATTAATTTGTTAATTAATTAATTAATTAATTAATTAGGTATGCGTGGACATATGTCATGCATGCATGGAAATCAGGTCTTAGCATGTAGAGCACAAACTAGGGCCCTAAGCTCCTTTGGTGCCAAGGCATGATGATAGACACTGACCTTGGAATGGGAGGTATTGAGAATGATCAGTGCGATAGCTATGTCGCTACTACTTTTATCGACCGAATGTTGGATCTTGGATGCCTTATCACTTTGCTTCTCCTTGAGTAGTAAAAGAACATAGATAGGTGAAAAGGTCCTAGTGGCATTGCTGTGACAATTGGTGGCACCATCCACATGTCTTAGGATATCTAGGAAGCCTTCTTGAATCATACAAGGGATCTTGCCATTGTTGGTAAGGTGTAGATTTTTGGAGTTATTTTCCCGACCTCTTAGAAAAATTCTTTAGTCATCTTCTTCTTGTATTTGACCATCATCATCCTTTTGTATTATCTATTTTAATGGAGTTATTGTTGATGAATTCATGTTTTATAATTGATACAACTAGATTTGACTAGTCCAATGCAGCACCAAGTTTCCAACTAACATCAGACATGTGTTAGGTAGCTGGATGACCAAGCCACCCCTTAGCACCTCGTCACTTGGACATCAAATTGCATGCCAAGCAACCCCCTGACTAGATGCTGGCCATTGCCGGGTTTGCCCCCATCCACTCTAGTCATGCATGCTCTAGGATCGACTACCATTAATGCTTTCTTCCTAAAGAGCATCCCTTTGTAGGGATATGCCATGCCGATCACCCCTCTCTACTCCACCAACTATGGTATGACCGCTACCATGGATGTGCTTGTAACCATTAGGACATGCCAGATGCCACTCCACTATAATGCACATCATACCTCTTCTTAAACTTTAGACATCAGGTACACACCTATAACTTATTCCTTAGGGACCATCCAAGTAAGCCAAGCAAGAGACCATGGTAAGCGAGCCAATAAAGAAGAATAGAGAAGAGAGGTAAGATAGAATCAAGAACTCCTATCTCTTGAGAGAGCTATCATCTAGAAAGCACACCCTGAAGCTCCCTAACTCCATGAGCATCCACCTGAGTGCCCATCAAGACATTTGTAGACCTCTCTAAACACTTGCTATCTTTCACAAAGTGTCTAAGCCCCCATAACTCCACTCATTGGTGTGTCATCTCCTGGGAAGCGGACCTCATATGCATTGAGTGCCCCTTCTCCTACAAATCTCATTCCGTCTGCCTCCTTTGTTCCTTCTCTGGTTCCTCTCTTCCTCCTTAAATTTCTACTCCATTCCAAAGTCTAAAGGGGACTCCAAATCTTCTCTATTTGCCTATCCTATAGACTGACTTAAGCATCAAAAGCTCCACTACCATGGAACCCCCTGAGTGTGGATTTTCTAACCCTTTTTATCTTATAGGACCAACTCCTAGTGATAGGCCACTACAAGACCCAACTCCACATCAATAGCCATCTTAACTCCAACAATCCATGACTTGAGCTTGAGTCCGCACCACCTCCTGGTGTGGCAATAATAATATTATCATGTTTTATTGTATATAAACTATTATTATTAATGAATTCTTAATGAATTCATATTTTATAATTATATATAAATAAATAAATAAATAATGAAATATTTATTTTTATAAAATTTGTATTCATAGAATCATAGACTTATCTTTTGATTAATGTACACATTCTATGGCATCCATATATTTATGTATTTTTGTATGGGTGCGAGAATTATATACATTGGTCAAGTAATTATCCAATTTAGATAGTTTAGGAATTATAATTAATTTTATAGATAATTATAGTAATCAAATAGTATGTTGAGGGTTTGATAAAAAATTTGGATAGCATTTTTTTTAGTTCTTCTCATACATCTTTAGCTATGTGGAGAGAACTAAGAAACCATACTGTTAAAATTTTTTTAGCTTCTATTATGTATTGTTTAATTATCATAACTGACTTATAAAATTAATACAATTTTTGAATAGAATAGGACCAAACTTTATCTATTAGTTGATGATAAGATGCATTAAATGATACGAGAAGGTTGTGGTGACTCTGAATTCGTATCCCATCATTAAAGACAACTTGAGAACCAGAGGGTGATAGAAAAATGTCCTAAGAGCCAATCATTATATGGGCCTTTTTGTAAACATCCAACTCATGTATGACATCATTATTTATAATAAAGGTATTTGATTCATCATATACTGCTATGTCATGTTTTTGACTATGATGAACCTCATAGAGTAGGGCAATGGAATTAGGGTTATGATAAAATAACAGCGAGACATAATTCCTATAAATCCTAATCTAGAATGTTCCTAGTCATTGGACCATCGATTCGGGGATCGATGAATCCGGTAAGACTAGCTTATCTTATGTATGCTCAGTTGATGAGGGTGGTTGGTCTCACAGCCACTTGTGTAGAGATACTAATACAAGGATAAGGGTGCTCATTATGTTATGAGTATACTGAACTGATCCGCACCGGGACTATCTTATAGAAGTCTTACTCCTTGTCAACAGATAGGTCCTAGAGTAGAAGTTGTGCATATGATCTTCATACCTGAGGTCACCATGGTTCCTTGTGCACATAAAATCATACTTTGGTTCATACTCATTCATGTCATTGCGACATGTATGGGGTGTTCTGGGTATGGTGGAAGGTGTACGAAGGATGTGAGTGGACCAACAAGGAATTGATCAATCCTGGTAAAAGGATATGTTTCCCGTGTAATCTCTTCGATGAGTGACTCAAGGAATCTTTGCAAAGTGGGATAAGATTCGAAGTGGCTTCTAATCAATCATTAGCTAAGTCCTCATGATCGAACTGAGATTCAATATGATTAAGTGTTAGGCTTTGACATTTATCCTTACCCATCACTTAATTGGGATAATGGGAGATCGAAAGATTGAATTGCACAATAACTTACTACTGAAGGATATTTTGATAATTTCTATCAAATTCCTCATCTTCCAGGTAGGCATGATACATTGCTAGATGTCAATCTTATCTTATAAATTTTCATGAACCAATTGGATTGGTTTCATGAGTCAATTTGATGTGTGATTCAAATTAGACAATTAGGTGAGCCGATTTGACCTAATTAGGTCAATCGGGTTCGATCGGATTGAATCGGCTCAAATCTAAACCTACTGCTGCCTAGATGTGGAACCCAATGGATCACACACAATAGAGAGTTAGCAAAGGAAGTCACTCATGGTTTAATTAGGGTCATGGGATCCTAATTGGTTAGCCAGATTGCATATTAGCATATGTAGGCTAACCCAATTCCTAACTCAAGTGGATTGGATCAGGTTGCTTGCTAATTGGGCTAACTTAATTAAGAGAAACCTAAATTAGGTTGGGTCCTAAGTGGGGATAGCCAAATCAGAGCTTGATCTGATTTTATTTTGGTATTTTGGACATCTTATTGAAGAGTCCATTTGAGTTGGGACTTTAGATGCCAAAATGACACCTTGGTATTCAAAAAGGCCTAGGAGAGTCTATAGTCCTCTGATCTGAAAAATATTTTTATGGATGGAAAGAAGACTTAGTGCTCTTTATTTTAACACCCATATTGCATATGTTTTGAGTAGTCAAAGGTTGCATGGGGTGTGGATAAAGTTGATAAGAAATAAAGGGACTCTTGGCGCCTCTTGGCACGCGCGAGAGATGAAGATGCATGCAGAAGGACAAGAGTCCTTCTACAGATGAAACACTGGAGTGTTTCATTTCAGGGGGTTCTTTCTCATCTTACCCCATGCCTCTTGGATATGTTTGACTGGTCGAGGCCCTTTTTGAAATGGCGTGAAAAAGGGATGGAAGCAAAAGCGTGCATGAAGAGACGCATCTCTTCATGTGGCGCACGCCTTGAAGCAGAGTCCTTCTGCTTTCATATTCTTTGGTGTTTGGAGATTGAAAAGGTGCCTCTTGGCTTCCCAGAGACTAGTAATTGCCATGTGGCAAGTCATAGATTGTCGAGGAAAATGGACAGATGCCAATATGTCTTTTGGTGCATGAGGAGACATATTGGATATGATTTTTTAGTCTTGAAAAATCATATATGATAACCTATTGGAGGACATATCACACGCCCCTCTTAGAACTATAAATAGGGGCAGTGATATGAGTTTCAGATAATCTTTTTCACCGTAAAGATATTCTGAGTGTTCTTCCACTTCTCCCTCCCTCCTTATTACTTTAGGACAATACTTGTCTTGTTAAGACAAGGTCTTTTCTATTAGGACAAGGCTTAGTTTTAGGACATAAGCCTAAGGGATCCTAGAGAAGGGTTTTCCTAAAACCAAGAGTGGTTTAGGACTATGTCTAGAGAGCCCTACAGCAGGACAGGGTGTCCTACAGTAGTCAAAGGTCAAAAGGCTGACATAAGAGTCCTATTGAAGCAAGCAACCCTGGTAGGGATTCTTCCTTGGTACCATTTTCGTGTGGATTGTACTTGTGAGCATCATGGAAAGGATTGGATTTTAGTGATCCAGGTATGCATTCTGACTTTATTTATGTTTCATTGACTGGTATTGCATGAGGGGTTCCTGGGAATTAGGGTTTTCTTACCAATTAGGGTTTCATGCTTAGAATTTTTATTTTAAATTCACTTCCGCATGCTGCATGATTCCTGGCACCTTGGGAGAATTTTCATCAGTGGTATCAGAGCCATCCTTGTGGCATACCAGTTATGAACCATATTTGGAGTTTTATGAAATTCTACAATCGAGCCGACATGAACCCTATCGAGTCGACCCAGACTCTGTCGAGCCGACTCGAACCCTGTCGAGTCGACCCGACTAAACTCATATGTATGATTTCTAGTTTCTTTATGAAATGACATGATAATGCAATTGTATGAAATTTTGCATATTAGGGTAATATGTTTAATTTCAAGTTTTTATGAAATGCATGATATTATGTCAAGTATGAAATTATGCATGTTGATTGTACCTAGTAATTGCTTTGGATTGGGTTAGTCACCATGGCCGTCCGGTCATAGGAGCCAAGTAGGGTTTAAAAGCCCTCTCCTCCTATTCAATGGGTCTCCTATGGTGTGTAGGGGTGCCGCTGTGGCCATATCCTATGAAAAAGTGAGGTGAAAGGTATTTTTATGTATCTATCATGCCTTGATTTGCATATTAGTTATAATATGCTTGTTTAACATAACATGTTATATTATGATGTATGTTATGATAATAATGTTATATATTTATATATGTTATAAGCATAGTAATCATGATAATTTAGAATGTGTTTTTGAAACCATCAAAGCCCTCATAAAAATCATATTTAGTCATAGTAAAAAACTTAGTCATGATGCAAAACTGATTAGGATTTGATCAGCCGATTGGTGTCTAGGCAAGTGGTTCTGGGAAGGTAAAGGGAATGAGATTTTTAATTGGTTATGTTGACTGACCTGGCCAATCTAATTGGTGTCTAAGGAAAGCAACGGGGAGACCCCCTCACCCCTTCCACTCACCTGGCCAATTTGGTCATATCTAAATCTTAATTTTGTAATGCTAATTGGTTAAGTATACTATATTTTGCCTTCCTTCATGCTAAGCCAAATTTATGTCAAGACTATAGTAGGTTTGTTGTGCATACACAAGGCCTACTCTAGGGTTTGATATAAGATTTGTCTTGGTGCACTTAGTGCTTTATGGCATGGTTGGAAATGTTGCTTTGTTGTGCATATACAAGGATAACATTATTCAATCATAGCTATATGGAAATGAATGGTCCGACTAAACTAAGACATTATGGTTTGTTGTGCGTACACAAGGCCATAAGTGTCTTAAAGGCAAAGATAATTGTTGAGAATTGCACGAGTTGCAATTGGAAAGGTTGTCCTACCTTTGAACTCATGTGAGTTTGTTGTGTACACACAAGGCACTCATGAGGAATAAGGATCTCAACCCCACTAAGAAAACCAGGAAGGTTTCTTGCTTACCATAGTTGAGGGTTATGGTATTTGAAGAAAATAGTGGGAGACATAATTAGATATAAAGTCCTTATCTAATTATGAATGTCATAATTGAGTGGTCTGCTAATATTATTCTTTAATTAAATGTAGAACATTTAAATAATGGCTTCAAACTTATCACTGAGGGGCATCTTGGATGCCAACAAGTTAACCGGTTCAAACTATGTGGACTGGTTGAGGAAGAAGGCTGATGGAGCCTGTTTCCATTGCAGCATTTTTGGGCATTGGAAGAAGGATTACAAGACTTGTCATGCAAATGTGAAGCTAGATGCAAGTGGTGCATCTAGGGGTTTATACATGATACAAACCAATTTATCATTGAGTGAATCTATTTTTAATTCATGGGTATTGGATACCGCATGCGGGTCACATATTTGTAAATCTTTACAATGACTCCACAGAATTAGAAATTTGAAGAAAGGTGACTTCAAATTATATGGGGCAAGTGGAGAACCCATATATGCTGAAGCTGTGGGTACCTATCTTTTGTTATTACCTTCGGGTAATATCATAAGGTTGGAAGAATGCTACTATGTGCCAAATATTGTAAGAAACATTATTTCTATATCCTTGTTGTTACAATAAGGATATGAATTAAGTGTAAAGAGCAGTGGCTGCTCTATTCTTCATAATAATACAATATTTGGGCATAGTTTCTTTGTGAATGGTCTTCTAATTTTAGTACTCAATGATGAAGTATTTCATGTAGATGACAGAAGAGAAAAAGAGATAATGTCAATACCGGTTAGGTCATATCTATGAGTCAAGGATAAACAAGTTAGTCAAAGAAGATTACTTTGACCCTGATGATTTTTAATCATTAGGAACTTGTGAGTCTTGCCTCAAAGGAAAAATGACCAAGTCTTCATTCACTAGACATGGAGAAAGGGCAATTGAATTGTTAGATCTAGTGCATACTGATTTATGTGGACCTATGTCAACTTAGGCCAGAGGATGATATTCTTATTTCATCACTTTTATTGATGATTTATCAAGGTTCGGTTATGTGTATTTTATGAAGCACAAGTCTGAAGCCTTTGATAAGTTTAAAGAATATCAGAGTATGGTTGAAAAACAAACTGGACTTAGTATTAAAGCTCTTCAGTTTGATCGAGGAGGAGAATACTTATCTAGTGAGTTCCTAAACCATCTAAAAGATAAAGGCATTATTTTTGAATGGACCTCTCTTTATACACCCTAGTTAAATGAAGTGGCAGAAAGGATAAATTGTACCTTATTGGACATGGTGAGGTCCATGATGAGCTTCATAGATCTTTCCATTTCCTTTTGGGGACATGCCCTTGAGATTGCAACACATATATTAAATAGGGTTCCATCTAAGTCAGTAAGTAGCACTCCATATGAGTTATGGAATGACAAAAGATCAAGTCTTAAGTACTTGAAGATTTGGGGTTGCTATGCTTATGTCAAGAATAACTTTGGACATAAGTTAAGTGCTAGAGCTGACAAGTGTAGATTTGTTGGTTACCCCAAAGAAGGTAAGGGATACCTTTTTATAATGTTACTGAGCAAAAGATAATTATCAGTAGGCATGCTACATTCTTGGAACAAGAGTTTATCCAAGAAGGATGTAGTGATTCTTCACTTGAGTTGTGTGAAGAACAGAACCAACAAACTGATGAGCCTTCAAGTGAAGTTCCTCATCTAGAGGTTCTTGTGGATCAAGAACAGCCATAATACACACCTCCTCTTCGAAGATCAGAGAGGGTGCGGGGAGCACCTCTCAGATATGGCTTTGTCATCGGGGATGATAATGAAGACATTATCATACAGGATGATGATCCTGTGACCTATTCGGAAGCTGTCGAGAGTAGGGACTTTGATAAATGGCTTGGTACCATGAAATCTGAAATGGACTCCATATATTCCAATCATGTTTGGACTTTGGTAGATCCACCTGAAGGAATTAACCCAATTGGATGTAAATGGGTCTTCAAGAAGAAGATTAGAGCAGAAGGTCAAGTTGAGACCTACAAGGCTAGACTGGTAGCAAAAGGTTTTAGATAAAAACATGGTATAGACTATGATGAAACTCTTTCTCCAGTAGCCATGCTCAAGTCCATTCGGATATTGCTTGTAATAGCAGCATACCATGACCATGAGATCTAGCAAATGGACGTAAAGACTGGTTTCCTCAATGGAAACCTTAAGAAAGAAGTCTACATGTCACAGCCAGAAGGTTTTGTCTCAAGTGGGAGACCAAACCAGGTATGCAAGTTAAAGAAGTCCATTTATGGACTTAAGTAAGTATCGAGGAGTTGGAACATCCATTTTAATGAAACAATCAAAGGATTTGGTTTTATCAAAAATGTGGATGAACCATGTGTATATAAGAAGATAAGTGGGAGTGCCATTATTTTCTTAATTTTGTATGTGGATGACATACTGATCATTGGAAATGATATCCCAATGTTGCAATCGGTTAAAACTTGGCTATCATCAAAGTTTTCCATGAAGGATTTAGGAGAAGCATCCTATATACTAGGTATAAGGATCAATAGAGATAGATCCAAGAGGATGCTGGGCTTATCCCAATCTAGGTACATTGACTTAATGTTGAAGAGATTCAACATGGATGGAAGTAAGAAAGGTTACTTACCTATAAGTCAAGGCATACATCTCTCGAAAAAAATGTCTCCTAATACATCAGAAGAAAGAGAGAGGATGGCTATGATTCCTTATGCTTCGGCTGTAGGATCGATAATGTAAGCCATGTCATGTACCAGACCCGATGTTGCATATGCCTTGGGCATAGTGAGCAGGTTTCAGGCAGATCCAAGAGAGGATCATTGGAGAGCTGTGAAAAATATTCTTAAGTACTTGAGAAGGACTAAAGATATTTTTCTAGTATATAGAGGATCTGAGTTAAAACTAGAAGGATATACAGATTCTAGTTTTCAATCAGATCCAGATGATAGCAAATCCACATCGAGATATGTCTTCACCCTGAATGGTGCTACAGTGAGTTGAAAAAGAACAAAGAAGCCAACAGTAGCTGACTCAGTCATTGAGGCAGAGTACATAGCTGCTAGCCAAGTCGCAAAGAAAGCTGTATGGATGAAGAAATTCATCATGAAATTGGGTGTGGTTCCTAATGTACAACAGCCAGTGTCATTATACTATGATAACACTGGGGCTATTGCACAAGCTAAGGAATCAAGGTCTCATCATAAGTCCAAGCATATTCTAAGATGTTTCCACCTCGTTCGAGAGATTATAGAAAGACAAGATGTTGTCGTCAAACGAGTTGACACAAAGAACAATATAACAGACCCATTCACTAAAGCATTAGCCAAGCAGTAGCTAGATCGCCACTTGGATAGTATGGCATAAAGTACAAGAGAGATTGGCTTTAGTGCAAGTGGGAGTTTGATAGAAAAATAATCGAAAAGCGAATCATTGTATGGGCCTTTTTGTAAACTTCCAACTCATATATGACATCATTATTTATAATAAAGGCATTTGATTCATCATATACTGCTATGTCATGTTTTTGACTATGATGAACCCCATAGAGTAGGGCAATAAAATTAGGGTTATGATAAAATAACAGTGAGACCTAATTCCTATAAACCCTAATCTAGAATGTCCCTAGTCATTGGACCATCGATTTGGGGATCGATGAATCCGGTAAGACTAGCTTATCCTATTATTGCTCAGTTGATGAGGGTGGTTGGTCTCACAGTTACTTGTATAGAGATACTAATACAAGGATAAGGGTGCTCATTAGGTTATGAGTACACTGAACTGATCCGCACTGGGACTATCTTATGGAAGTCTTACTCCTTGTCAAAAGATAGGTCCTAGAGTAGAAATTATGCATATGATCTTCAGACCTGAGGTCACCATGGTTCTTTGTGCACACTAAGGTCACCATGGTTCTTTGTGCACACTAAGCCATACTTTGGTTCATACTCATTCATGGCATTGTGACATGTACGGGGTATTTTGGATATGGTGGAAGGTGTACAAAGGATGTGAGTGGACCAACAAGGAATTGATCAATCCTGGTAAGAGGATATGTTATCCCGTGTAATCTCTTCGATGAGTGACTCAAGGAATCTTTGCGAAGTGGGATGAGATTAGAAGTGGCTTCTAATTAGTCATCAGCTGAGTCCTCATGATCGAATTAAGATTCGATATGATTAAGTGTTAGGGTTTGACATTTATCCATACCCATTACTTAATCGAGATAATGGGATATCGAAAGATTGAATTGCACGGTAACTTACTACTGAAGGATATTTTGATAATTTCTACCAAATCCTCATCTTCCGGGTAGGCATGATACATTGCTAGATGTCAATCTTATATTATGGGTTTTCATGAACCAATTGGATTGGTTTCATGAGTCAATTCGATGTGTGATTCGAAATGGACAATTAGGTGAGCCGATTTGACCTAATTAGGTCAATCGGGTTTGATCGGATCGAATCGGCTCAAACCTAAATCTACTGCTGGCTAGATGTGAAACCCAATAGGTCACACACAATAGAGAGTTGGCCAAGGAAGTCACTCATGATTTAATTAGGATCATGGGATCCTAATTGGTTAGCCAGATTGCATACTAGCATATATAGGCTAACCTAATTCCTAACCCAAGTGGATTGGATCCGGTTACTTGCTAATTGGGATAACCTAATTAAGGAAAACTTAAATTAGTTGGGTCCTAAGTGGGGATAGCCAAATCAGAGCTTGATCTTATTTTATTTCGGTATTTTGGATGTCTTATTGAAGAGTCCATTTGAGTTGGGACTCTAGATACCAAAATGATATCTTGGCATTCAAAAAGGCCTAGAAGAGTCTATAGTCCTCTAATCTGAAAAATATTTATATGGATGGAAAGATGACTTAATGCTCTTTCTTTGACACCCATATTGCATATATTTTGACTAGTCAAAGGTTGCATGGGGTGTGGATAAAGTTGACCAAGAAATAAAGGGACTCTTGCGCCTCTTGGCAAGCGCGGGAGATGAAGGTGCATGCAGAAGGATAAGAGTCCTTCTGCAGATGAAACACTGGAGTGTTTCATTTCAAGGGGCACCTTCTCATCTTACCCCATGCCTCTTGGATATGTTTGACTGGTCGAGGCCCTTTTTGAAATGGCATGAAAAAGGGATGAAAGCAAAAGTGCGCAGGAAGAGACGCGTCTCTTCATGTGGCGCATGCCCTGAAGCAGAGTCCTTCTGCTTTCTGGACTTCATATTCTTTAATGTTTGGAGATTGAAGAGGCACCTCTTGGATTCCCATGGGCCGGTACTTGCCATGTGTCAAGTCATAGATTGTCTAGGAAAATGGACGGATGCCAATATGTCTTTTGGTGCTTGAGGAGACATATTGGTTATGATTTTTCAGACTTAAAAAATCATATCTGATAACCTATTGGAGAACATATCACATGTCCCTCTTAAAACTATAAATATGGGAAGTGATATGAGCTTCAGATAATCTTTTTCACCATAAAAATATTCTGAGTGTTCTTCCACTTCTCTCTCCCTCCTTATTACTTTAGGACAAGACTTGTCTTGTTAAGACAATGTCTTTTCTATTAGGACAAGGCTTAGTTTTAGGATATAAGCTTAAGGGGTCCTCGAGGAGGGTTGTCCTAAAACCAAGAGTGGTTTAGGATTTTGTCCAGAGAGCCCTATAGTAAGACAGGGTGTCCTACAGTGGTCAAAGGTCAAAAGGCTGACATAAGAGTCCTATTGAAGCAAGCAACCCCGGTAGGGATTCTTCCTTGGTACCATTCTCATGTGGATTACCATTGGAGGGCTTGCACTTGTGAGCCTCATGGAAAGGATTGGATTTTAGCAATCCAGGTATGCATTCTGACTTCATTTATGTTTCATTGACTGGTATTGCATGAGGGGTTCCTGGGAATTAGGGTTTTCTTGCCAATTATGGTTTCATGCTTAGAATTTTTGTTTTCAAATTCACTTCCACATGTTGCATGATTTGCAGTACCTTGGGAGAATTCCCATAAGAGGTGATGTTCTAGATGTGAGATATAAGATCTATCTGCCTTGGTGGAGGTCATTTTTGAGAGGTGCTCGGACTTGAACGTATCATCCAAGAAAGGAGAGGTAGGACTTTAAATAAGAGTACTTGAGTAAGAGTAGAATCTTTGTGACGGAGAGGCATAGGAGTGCTTCACTAGAGGTGAAGCACTATAGTTAGATCTAGAAGTTCATTACAGGTGAGAAGCACTACTCATCAACCTCTTTAGATATTTGGTATCTTTTAAATTCATTCTCTTCCTATTCTTTTTCTTTGTCCCCTTTTTGGATAGAAAAAGTCTACCCAAGAAGAGGAGGAAGAGACGGAAGAAGATGAAGAATTATATAAAAAATCTGAAGGGTATAAAATATCCAAAGAGGCTGATGAGTAGTGCTACTCACTTATGATGATTTTCTGGATCATTGACTTCCTATACTTAACTTTTAGTGAAGCACTCCTGTGCTTTTCTATCATGAGGATTTTTCTCTTACTCAAGTATTCTTCTTTGAAACTTCACCTCTCATTTCTTGGACTTCACTTCCAAGTCTGAACATGTCTCGGCGATGGCCTCCACCTGGGCATCTAAGCTCTTATATCTTGCATCCGAAATATCATCTCTAATCATTCTCATTCTCTCAAGTTTTGCCTTTTGTTGACCCCAAGAAAAATTTTGATGATTATAAAATTTGAAAAATGAATAGTATAATAACATCTTTTAAATAGTTAAGAATATTTTTTTAGAGAGAGCATTTGCATGTAAAAGAATGATCCATGAGTTAATAAATGATTAGTGAAGTTACAAGGATCATTATAAACCTATATGCATCATTGAAATATATTATGAGTCATTTAAATTGTTAATGAGCTTCTATGTATCATTGAAAACCCTTTGAATGCTTTGAAAGAATTTTTATATGGTTAGAAAGTTCACTTGTATCATTGGAAGTCATTAGGATATTTAGAGAGCTCAATTATACTTAAATATAAGTAAAATAGAAGTTAGAATATATGTTGAAGTGAAAAGCTGACTCTAGCACATACTAGAAGTGGCACGCAGGCTTGGCACATGCTCTCATAGAAAATAGAAAGCTAAAATCTCAAGTCACCAGATGAGCGGACTCTTGTAGACCAATGAGCCAGCACTCTCAATAAAATAGAAAGGCTGATTTTTTAGCATAGGTAGGAGAGCTGACTTGCATAGTAGATGAGCAATCTCTTAAAAGACAAAAAGCTTATATTTTAGAATTGAGTAGATGAGCCAACTCATGGATCAGGCGAGCCCATTCATAGCCTTTTGATATCACAATAACAGCTTGTTTCAAGACTTTTAGATTTTGAATTTTGAGGATTCTAATGGCTATTTCCTGACTTTCAATGGATAGAAATGGCTAGAAAGGACTCTAAACCAGTGAGAAAATAATTGAAAAAGTATAAAAGCTTGAATTAAGGTTAGATTGAAATATTCTTTAAAAGATTCATTGACAATCATTGGAAATAGTGAGAACATTCAGTATTGTCACCTGAAAACCTAAGAAATACTTTACTTCTTCCCACCTATTCTCTTGAAGCATTAAGTGAGAACTAAAGAGTTTATTGAAGATCAACTTTTAAAGAAAGCCAAAGGATGATTGAGATGATCATGATATGAAAATGGCTGAGCTAAATATAGAAGCCATGAATTTACAATATTATGCACTTGACCCCACTGAATTTAACAAATCTTCACTTGCTCATCAGCAAAAAAAATTTGGAATCGACTTCAAGTAATACATGATGGTACTAACCAAGTTAAAGAGTCAAAAATTAATATGCTAGTGCATAATTATGAATTGTTTTAAATGGAACCTAGTGAGACTATAACTAAAATATTTACATATTTTATTGATATTATTAATAGTCTCAAAAGTCTTGGTAGGAATATTCCAATAGTGATCTAGTAAGTAAAGTTCTCCGATCATTGTTAAGCAATAGGGATGCAAAGGTCACTATAATACGAGAAGCGAAGGACCTCAATAACTTACCTCTTGAAGAACTCATCGATTCCTTGATGACACACGAGCTGACCCTGAAGTGTCACAATGAAGAAGAAAGAAGAAAGTGATTGCCCTCAACTTACTGGTCAAAGAAAAAGAAGAAGAAAGTCTCTAGTTAAAAGAAGAACTAGGAGATGATGACATGGCTTTTGTAATAAGGAAACTCAGAAAATTCATGGGCAAGGGCAAATCAAAATGTAGAAGAAGGTACTTGGCTAAGGGAGAGCCAAGCAAGGAGAAGGAAAAGTATAAAGAAAAGGACAAAGACTAGCCCATATGCTATGAATGTAAAAACTAGCGCACTATCGGTCCAATTGTCCAAACTTAAAAAAGACTTTCAAAAGGAGCAAGAAGAAAGCAATTATAGCAACTTGGAGTGATAGCAAGGATTCAAGCTCCAATAAAAAATAAGAGCAAGGGAAGATAGCCAATATATGCTTAGTGGTTTTTGAAGATGAGGTATGCACTGAATATAACCTTGAATTTATGTTTGATAAGTTGCACACCACTTTTTATGATTTACTTGCTAAATTTAAGAAAGCTGATTTGATAAACAAAGCACTTAAACACTTAAATGGTAACTTGTAAAAATAAAAAGATGATACTTTAAAGAAAAATTAAATGTTGTTAAAAGAATTGAATGATTTGGATCAAAGAAATAAAGCTTTAGAAAAGAAAAAAGATGAAAGTTTTGACAAACTTAAGGTTTTGAAGTAAGAAAATAAAAACCTTCAAAAAGAAGTTCAAAGGCTCAAACCATTGGTTGATAAACTAACTTTAAGTTCTAACAAACTTGAGTTGATCCTTAAAAACCAAAGAGAAATGTATGACAAAGCTAGAATTGGATATAATTTGAGTTTCAAAAATAGATTTTTAGCAAACCATTTTCCAACTTCTAATACAACTCAAAAGTCAAACATTGTTTTTTTGCTGTAAGAGAACTGGACATAAAACCTATGAATGTAATTTGAGAAAAAAACTTGAAAATAAAGTTAAGAAAGTTTAAGTTTCCAAAGGAACCATAGTCACTAATCCCAATGGATTCAAGAAAGCTTGGGTACCTAAAAATATTACTTAATATGTTTTATAGGAATATCATGCAGTCCAAGGAACTAGAAGAAGATGGTACTTGGATAGTGGCTATTCAAGACATATGATGGATTATAAAGAATAATTTTTTATCCTAGAAATGAAGAAAGGAGAGGTGATAACATTTGGTGATAATGGTAAAGAAAAAATCATAGATATTGATAAATTAAAATCACTCCTATTTTTATTGAAAATGTCTTGCTAGAAGATAACTTGAAGAATAATCTATTGACTATTACTCAATTATACAATAAAGGCTTCAAAGTTATATTTGAAGTTTCTATTTGCATAGTTACTAGTTCATTTGATGTAAGTATTAAATTTGTAGGACATAGACTAGGAAACATATATATGGTAGACCTAATTACCTAGTCATAAAGAATAGTACAAGGCTAGTGGCCATAAATACTAGGATCAAAGAAATTAGTTGGATTTGGCATTGACAACTTATACATGGTAGCATGTACACTATTTCTAAGTTGATTTCTAAAGATTTTATTAAAGGTTTGCCCAAAATAAATTTTGAAAAGATCATGTATGTGATGCTTGTCAATTTGATAATCAAACTAGGAGTTTCAAATCCAAAAATATTGGTAAACAAATTATGCAGAGTTTCAAATCCAAAATTATTGTTTTAACTTCTAGACCACTAGAATTACTTCGTATAGACTTATTTGGACCAACTAGGACTATAAGTCTAGATGGAAAGAAGTATGGACATGTGATAGTAGCTAACTTTTCAAGATTCATATGGATTTTATTTCTGGCACATAAAGATGAGGCTTTTAGTATTTTTTAAAAGTTTTATAGAAATGTACTAAATCAAAAAAAAATTTCATTTATTTTAATTAGAAGTGATCATGAGATAGAATTTAAAAATCAAAGTTTTGAAGAGTTTTGCAATGAAAATGACATAGATCACAACCTTTTAACTCTGAGAACACCATTGCATAATAAAATGGTGTTATTAAGAGAAGGAATAGAACCTCGGAAGAGATAGCTCGAACCATGTTATATGAAGGCAATCTTTCGAAGTACTTTTGGTTGAAGCTATGAACACTATTTATTATATCTTAAATCCTGTTTTAATTCGATCTTTTAAAGAAAACCCCCTATGAACTTTAAAATAATAAAAAATTCAACATAAGCTATTTTATGTTTTTGGTTGCAAATATTTTATCTAAAATAATGAAAAGAATAACCTTGATAAATTTGATGAAAAACTAGATGAAGGAATCTTTATTGGATATTCAATTTTTAGTAAAGCTTATAGAGTATTTAACAAGAGAACCTTAACTATTGGGGAGTCTATACATATTATTTTTGATGAAACAAATCCATCACCTTTAAAAAAAGAAGAGTGTGTTGATAATGATGATGCAATTATAATGAATAAAAAAAATGAAGGAGTTGAGCTTGAAAGAGAAACCAAATGAAGAAGAGGAAAGTAAAGAGCTTGCTGACTTCCCAAAGAATGAGGTACACACACAATCATCCTAAAGATCTAATTATTGGTGATCGCTCACAAGGTATTAGGACTAAGTCATCATTTAGAGATATTTTTGATTATGTAACATTTGTTTCTTAAATTAAACCTAATTGCATAGAAGAAGCTAAAAAGGATCCAAGTTGGATGATGGATATACAAGAGGAATTAAACCAATTTGAAAGAAATAATATATGAACCTTAGTTAGTAGACCTAAAGAATATCTTGTTATAGGTCCTAAATGGATATTTTGAAATAAATTAAATAAAAAAATAATATAGTAAGAAATAAAGTAAGATTAGTGGTCAAAGGATACAATTAAGAAGAAGGAATATATTTTGATGAAACATATATACTTGTAGTAAGATTAGAACCAATAAGACTTTTGCCTGCATTTATATGTCACATAAATTTCAAACTATTTTAAATGAATGTAGAAAGTGTATTTTTAAATGGATATATTTTAGAAAAAAATTTTGTAGAGCAATCCCTTGGATTTGAAAACCATACATTTTCTAATCATATTTTCAAATTAAACAAAGCATTATATGGTTTGAAACAAGCACCTAGAGTATGGTATGAAAGACTTGGTAAATTTCTACTCAAAAATAAGTTTATTTGAGGAAGTATAGATACAACCCTTTTTATAGAAAAAAAAGATGATGAGATATTAGTTGTTCAAATATATGTGAATTATATTATTTTTAGTGCAACTAATGAATAACTTTGTTAAGAATTTGCTGAGCTTATACATGATGAATTTGAAATAAGTATGATGGGTGAGCTGACATTCTTTCTTAGACTTCAAATCAAACAAATAAAGGAAGGGATCTTAATTAACTAAATCAAAAACATCAAAAAACTACTAAGAAAGTTTGGGATAGAATCCACAAAAAAATTGGCATACCAACAGTCTCACCTATAGGCTTGACAAAGATGAAGATAGCAATAGCATTGATTAAAAGCTATATCAAGGTATGATTAGATCTTTACTATATTTATCTACCAGTATACCTGATATCTTGTTTAGTATTTGTATATATACTAGATTTCAATCAAATCCTAAAGAATTACATATACTTACTATCAAAAGAGTCATAAGATACTTAAAAGGAATATCTAATCTAGGATTATGGTATTCCAAATATTTATCAATTGACCTAATTGGTTAATTTGATACTGATTGTGGTGGATGCAAAATTGATAAAAATGTACTAGTGGTACATGCCAATTTTTAGGATTGAACTTATCTCATGGTATAGTAAGAAACAAAATTTCATAGCACTATCAACTACGGAGGTAGAATATGTAGCTGCAAAAAATTATTATACTCAAATGCTTTGGATTAAGTAGTAATTTAAAATTTTTGGTATAAAATAAATAAAAATCTCAATCAGATGTGATAACACTAGTGTTATTAACTTAACTAAAAAACTTATCTAGCACTTGAGGACCAAACATGAGAGATTAGACATCAATTTATTAGGGATCATGCACAAAATAGTGACATAGTGCTAGAATTTGCTAGTATAGATAAACAACTAGCTGATATATTTACCAAACCTTTTAGTAAAGATAGGTTTTCAATGATTAGAGGTGAATAGATCTATGTGACCCTCTCTAGGCATTATTTTCTAGAATTTTTTCAAAATTAATAAAAATTATTATTGAGCCAATTTCTCTCATTCTCACTATTTTATAGTGCAATCACCCATATCTTAGAGGTTAGAAACTATCCATTTTGAATCCCTTTGATTTAGACCTAAAATTTCCATTTTTTCAAAAACTGGCTTGCATAAGTAGACTCATGTTGGTAGACTCAACTGTGTGAACTGACGTGCTTGTCAGAAGTCCCTTTTTTTAAAACTTGACTAAACTTTACTTTCTTTTACTTTTTACTATTTACCTTGAGTTGTGTCCACCTTTTCACTATTTCAAATAGTTCCAAAACCCTAGGGACCGCTATTAGGGCTTTTTTCTAGTGAATCCAAAGTGAAATGGGTCCCCAAAATGCTCTTGGCTCAAAAAGGAAGTGATCCGTGGCAATATCTTCGGTCGAGAGAAAGATCAAGAAGAGAAAAAGACCACTGAGCCCCTCAAATTCCACCTCACCATGGGTTTCCATGACCAATCGATCAGTCATGACTGGGAGGAAGATCTACTTTGATTTTCTAGAAGGGGAACACTTGCATACTGGGCAATGGATACAGGCACAAGTTTGCGAGTGATTTTGCACATTGGAGATACCTATCTATTCAAGGCTTGTTCATTTATTTTTTGAAATTTTGAGAGTTGGATATGATTCCATTGAATCTACTATAAAGTAAACTCTAATTATGATAGACTTGCATGTTTTTTATAAATGGCCAGGAGTGGTTTATGCTTTTTAAATCTATAAAATAAAATTAAGGGTTTGAAAGTTATATTGGAGAGAGAGAATGTAAGAAGTCTTAAAAACCTATAAGCTATCCGACTAAGTATTGAGATGGGGCTACTACATAATATGGTTAACAAGATTTGTTTTTCAAAACTAGAAGATTCGGCTGGGTGACAGAATGACATTGCATCTGTGTATTATTTGATAGAGGGATAGCCCATTAACTTGCCGTCATTGATGTTAACCTAGATTAGGGAGGCACCTAGGAGATCTAGGGCATGCCTGCACTATGGCATGGTTTGTATACTCATCTTTCTAAAGTTTGATGTGGATTGTATCGAGGAGGATGTGAGGAGGTTACTACACATTGACCGATACAATAAGAGGTCACTCCATTGGATAGGATACCAGAAGGTGGATAACAAATGGATTTGTCATGTATCTGGACAAAGAGTAGCTGGATCTGATAGTTTAGATGATGGAGAGGATGATGAGGAGGAGGATGCTGATGAAGAGGAGAAGATACATGATGATATCGCACCTTCAAACTCAGCACAAGTTGTTGGAGAATCAATATAGCACATCCCTACATAGCCAACTAGTCCGAGGACTCTACCACCACCAGCACCTATTACTAGATCATCTTTACAGCCGTTGGTATCATAATAGAGCACTTCACATAGATCACTAAGACCTTGACCTCCAGGATGAGCACTATGTTTGCAGATTTAAGACAGGAGGTCACTAGGAGCTACCTGAAGATTAGAGAGGATTTGAGAGAGCTTACCCATAGAGTTTGAGGTAGTTGAGCAAAGTTAGATTGGTCAAGGAGCTCATCAATTTGATTTGGATGACTTGAGAGTTGACTTTGGCCTAATAAGAGGAGTTGTAGAAAGATTTGCTTGAGAGTAGATCGAGGCCATTGGATCCATTTAGCAAGGCATTCATTGAATAGAGTTTGAGTTGGGTTTTGTTTTACTTGGATTTATAGGATCTAGGTCCTTCTTTGGTTAGACTTCTGGCTAGCCACCCATGCCTACACCACAGCCTACATCTACTCCTACAGGCCACCATTTAGTGCCATTGAATGAACAAGCACTAGATTTCCTTGACCACTCACCTTCGGACCTACCTTTTAGACCCATAATGCTAAGGATCCATCTCCTTGTTCAGTGTCTATATCCAGGACCTATGCCCCTCCAACTATAGATATTCAAGATGATGATGAGGATTAGGTATTAGGTCATATTATCTAGATCTTAGGTATTAGGTTATCTATGCATGCTGGGGTCACCATGATCCATATTTTGTTATTGTATCTTATTTATTATTGTATTGTAGTGAACATTTTGTGTTCTTCTTCATGTTGTATTTTGACCTTGATACATATAGGGCATCAAATTTTGTATTATGACTTGTGATGCAGGATGACCTGATCAACACATAGATCAATTATTTTAGGAGGTTGGATCATTGGTTGTTAAAAAACAATCACTAGGCTAGGTTAGCTAAACTCAGAGATAGATCCAATTAATTAAACAAATCCAAGCTTTTTTTTCCTTTTTCCTTTTTTTATTTTTTCTTTCTTTTTTTTCTTCATTGGTTTTCATTTTCTTTTCTCTTTTTTTTCCTATTCTTCCCTTTAAACTTGAAGTTAGATGAAAACATAGATTTTGCATTCACGTTCGTGTGCACGGCTCCTTCTCTATGAGCCAACATAGAGTGGAACAAGGGAAGGGAATCCAGTAGGATTTGTGCCAGTGATTACGAAGGGCAGTCGGTGGTGAGGTTCGTCGGTGTTTGTTGTTGGGGTTGACAAAAACAAGCCATGCTTGGCAAATAGCAGATCCCAACACCCATGGCATGAAGGAGGCATGGACGGGATGTCGAATGAGGCATCGGTGGTGATTGGTGACAGTGAAGACAACCGGGGGAGGAGGTGGCTCATCTTTGGTGGCAGATTGGAGGAAGGATTAGTGATGTGCATGCCTTTCTTTGAAGAGAAGATGGCATGGTACACAGAGGGTTCATGGTAGCACACAGGTGATGGCTCGGCATGGTCGGTGGATGTGGATTTGATAGTGGCCGTGGGAGAGGGCAGGGTGGCTCTGTTCTGGCAATTGCAGGCAGGGTTGTGGTTAGGTCGCCATTTATTGATGTTGACAAGGGAGAAGTTGGATGGGATGCTCGATAGAATTAGGCTTCAAGGAGTTGGGTGGTAGGGGAAAGAGAATAAGAGGAAGAGAGAGAGGAAGAGGGAAGAAAGAAGAAGTAGAGAAGAAGGGGAAGAGGGGAAGAAGAAATAGAGGATGAAGAAGAGAGAGGAAGTTGGAGAATCGAAAAGAGGAAAGTAACAGGAGGAAGAAGAAGATTAGGAGAGGAGGAGAGAGAGAAGAAAGAGGAAAGAAAGAAGAAGAATCGGGAGAAGAGAAAGGAGAAGAAGAGAGGAAGAAGAAGAGAAGAAGAATAGAGGAAAGAGAAGAAAAGGAAGGGAGTCAGGAACCAAAATTCCTTTATTCAATATTTGTCGATGCCTCAACTGATACATGGGACTTCTTTAAATAGACCCTGGTCCTCCATGAATTAGAGACCAAAACTCTGGGATTCTCCAATAGATTGGAGACTAGATAAACTCAAATTGTAAAACTCAAATCAACTAAAACAGCTAGCCTAATCTAAAATAGACTCCAGAATAATTCAGTATTCATACTTTGAGATTTATGCATGAGCTGGATACAAGAATAATAAAAATAAAAAAAATAATATGCCCAATCCTAATATACCTAGATAAAATAAAAAAATATAAATATCTGCTCAAAGATATACATCAAGATCTGTGTTGGATGATGTCCTCATCATTTTCCTGGGATGGGGGGAACTCAACTCCATTGAGTCAGGCTCCATATTGCTTTGGTAATGCTCAAGAATATCAGGATCAGTCTTCTGTAGTTCTTCTCGAGTAATCAATATGTCCTCAGAATCAGGGTAGCCTTACCATCTCATCAAATATCTTTGATATCCATGACTCCTGGTAGAAATAACCTGCTCATCCATAATCTTCTCAATTCGATCGTGTCTTCAAGAAACTCTTGGCTATGGACACTCGGGTGGGGGATCTCTCTCATCAAAGGAGTAAGCTCAAAAAAATCATTGGGTATTGATATTGGTTCTTTATATTTTATTAGATTTGATACATTAAATGTAGTACTAATGCCATAATCAGATGGTAGATCCACAAATATGCATTTGATCCCAATTTCTTTAAGATCTCAAAAGGGCCTGCTCCTCGAGCATGTAGTTTCTTAATGGTTCTAGAAAAAATTGCTCTGGTCTAATCCGTATCATGATACAATCCCCTACTGTAAAATCATAAGCTCATCTATGTGAATTAGCTATTGTTTATAGATTTGATTGCTGACATTAATTTTATTAATAATTTCTTTATGTAGATCTCTTACATACTGTACAAATGCTTCAGCTGATTCAGATGTCTTGACATGCATGGATAATGGGTGTATAATATTATTATACATTTTTTATTTATTTTATTTTATTTTATTTTTTTAAGTCTGGGCATTCATCATATTTTTCTTTCTTAAAGCCTATGACTTTTATAATTACTACCTATAAGAGGTCTACATCAGTTTTAGTATCTACATCTACTTTGTACCTTATAATAAAGGTATAAACCTAAAGGAATTCAATCCACTTTTCAGGTTTCAGACTTAATTTTTTGTGAATTAAAAAACCTAAAGGTCTCATGGTCCGAATACAGGATAAACTCTTATGGAAGAAGATAATGCACTACAAAAAAAGTCCCATACACCCACACTTTTTAGACACATAAAATACATAGGTGAGTAAAAGTTCAAATTCTAAAAAAAATGTTATATATATCCACATTTTGCAAATGTGAAAATGCTATAATCAATTTGTAACTTACATTTCAACTATTAAATATGAGTAAATCAAATATAATCGATAAATATTGGTATGCCAAGAAAAGAGTGTCCAAAAAATTAATATTGATTCCAGATCTAGAGCTATTTGAAACTTGGATATGATTAACTTTAACATAAATAGGTCAAATCTAGATATTTAATATCCAAACCCGAGACCTGACTAATAATATAATATAATATATATTTAAATAAAATAATATAATATAATGTAATATGACATATTTTATAATTTATTATAAATATATTAAAATGTATCATATTATTTTATATTCTATTATATTTAATATAATGACAAATATTGATTTTAGTTATATTAAAATAAATTACTATTTAATATAATATAGTTTTATATAATTTAATTTGATTTTGCATGATTTTATATAATTTTGCATGATAGAAACATATAATATAATATAAAGTAATGTAATATAATATAACATAATATAATATAATATGATGTAATATAGCATATTTTATAATATAATTTAATATATTATATTATATTTTCTATTTTGTTAATATTAAAAATATTATGCTATACTATAATATATCATAATATGTCATAATATATCATGTTATTTTATATTCTATTATATTTAATATAATGTCAAATACTAATTTAGATTACATTAAAATATATTAATATATAATATAATATATTCTTATATACTTTTATATAATTTAATTTGATTTTACATGATTTTATATAATTTTATATGATTTTTTTTCTAATTTTAAATTATTTTATATGATTTTACACATATTTATTTGATCTTATATTATTTTATTTAATTTTTTATAAAAAAAATTAAAAAGTTAATAGCAGGATTTGAACTAGACATGTTAAAATAGGCCAGAGCCCATGGGCCAGCCCATTTAACCCTATAAATGGGCTCGATCGGGCTAAAAAAAGTGATCCATTTATGTAACCAGGCTTTTTGGTCCGGCCCTTGTAGTCCATGGGCTGACATTATTGACATTATACATCCCGAAGAATCATGAAAACATGGCGGGAGGCTGGCACGTGCCGTTGCTCAAAATCCACATGAGTCGAATTCCTGCCTCCCTTTTCCTCATCCCTGGAATGATGCCAAGATATATTATTGAAAAAAAAAGCAAAAACCCTCCCCCATTTTTTTCCTTAATCCCCTCCCCAACACAGCCCGCCCCCCAGATCTCTCTCTCTTTCTCTTGCGATCCGCCATTGGCAAGAAATCAAAAGCCACAACCGTAGATCATTCAGAGAGCCGAAGTTTCAAAACCCTACAATCGTAGTAGCATTGCTGATGGGGGATAAAAATTAAATAATAATTGGAGTGTTTTAGCAACCTAACCAGCAAGCAAACTTGAGCAATTAATTATCAAATAAATGGGCTAAATTAATCCAAGAAAAGAATTTTCATAAGGACACTAGTTGATCTAATTTTTAAGTCCCGTAATGTAGATTTAGTTCAAAATAAAGATTAGGATCTTCATGGCAAGGAAACCATCATTACTAGGGCAAGTTAACCTTCAAATGATCAGATCTAATGAAGCTTAGGAAGAGTTTTTCTACCAACAATGATGGCTAATTATTTGGTAGAAGAAGGAGCTCTCATCACTCAAGAATTGAGGCCTAGAAGTCAAGATTGGCACTCTTTATTTTGAGAATCACCTTGAACTTGATCCATGGCATGGAGACCTTCATCCTTGACCTAGGAACCTAAGAGAACCTGCAAAGAAATTTGGGAATAGACATGGAAGAAGAATTGGAGTTGGAATGGAAACAAAGAAGAAAAAAGGAAGAAGAAGAAAGTGGCCAGCAGCTTGGGACTTGGAGCTTGATCATAGATCCATCAATAGGCATCCCATCCTTTACTCCTTGCAAAAGCACTCTTCACTCCCAAACTCAAACTTAAAAAACTCTCATTCTCTCCTTGGATAAGGATCTACACACTCAAACTAGCTAGAAAACTTTCACTCCAAATAACAACTCAAGAATACTAGAATGAATACAATGAGAGCCTAGGGGCCCTATTTATAGGCTCCAATGCTAGGGATTTTATCCAAGGGTGGAGAGGAGGGGATAAGGATGGCTTAGTTGGCTCCAATAATTTGTAGGTAAGTGGCTTTAACTAGAAACAAATTATTGATAGAAAGTTACAACCACTTTGACATGTGGCATCTAGAAGATCCTAATGTGGCTTCCAAATGCTTATATGGAGGCTTAGGTGTCACAAGTTGTGGCATCCCATATGTCAAATGTTATTGGGGTAGTGGAAGGAATCTTTATGTTCCCTATAAAACTCTTGATGTAGTATAATTCCTTCTCCCCCAAGGTTGTTTGATGAGTTGTTCCCCCATGTGCTTCAAATCTTGGCATGAATTGGGCTTGGGCTTGGTCTTAAGAGGCTTGAATGCTTGGTCTTGGACTTGAAGAAGACGCCCTCCATCATGCTTTGGGCTTGAGCCGAATGAGTTTCTTCTATGTGTTGGCTTATGAGCCAAATCATGCTTCAAGAAAATTTGGCTTATGAACATGCTTCAAGAAAATTAATGGGCTTCTTCCATGTGTTGGTTTATGAGCCAAATCATGCTTCAAGAAAATTTGGCTTATGAACATGTTTCAAGAAAATTTGTAACTTGCGTCGAAAACTTTATTGACTATAGCTGCAAAAATAAAGTGAGTTAATCAAAGTATATATTCTTATTATGGATGTCCCCATCAGTTCTCTCGGGATGGAAAGAACTAGACTCCATCGAGTAGGAATTCATCTGGCTTTGGTAGTACTCTAGGAGGTCAGGATCGATTTTTTTGTAAGTCCTCTCGAGTGATCCATGAGTCTTTAGAATCAGGATGTCCTTGCCAGTGAACCAAGTATCGCTGATAGTCTTTATTTCGAGTAGTGATAATCTTATCATCTAAGATTCGCTTAATCCTATCTTGCCACTTTAGTAATATAGCTGGTAGACACTCAAGGGTTGGTTCACTTTCAAAGGTGGAACAGGCCTGAATAGGTCACTAGGTATCATTATTAGTTCCTTATACTTTACTAGATCTGAAATGTTGAAAGTGGAACTGATACCAAAGTCGGATTGTATATCTAGCACATATTAGGTCCAAATTTTTTTATTATTTTGAAAAGGACCAGCACCACGGGCATGTAATCGTTTTGAGCCTAATCAAAACATAGTCTCCTTCCTTAAATTCTTTGGCCATTTTTACAAAATTTAGCCATATGCTTATTAATTTCATTGCTCAAAATTTGTTTTACTAATCATGCTATACATATGACTCTCGTAATCATGGATACTTATGCATGGGATACCAAATGACAAGAGACAAACACAGATGATACTAAATGGTAAAAAACAAACAAAAACAAAATAAGCTCAAATGGACTTTATTATCTATGGACTAAACTTTATTGTTTGGCTAGAAAACAAGGTTCCTAATTTCCAATAATCCCTAAATGGCTTTGAAGACTCTGGCACAAAACTTCAGGTAGGTGGCAGTGAATCTTAATTTGGCTCCCAACATATGCCAAAGAGTCTTAATAAAGTAACTGTTGAATATCACTTGGACCAGATCAATGATATGGTAGATGTCCCAGCCAGATGGGATAGAAGAGTGAATGAAACATAATGGTGGATAGGGATGGTGGATGTTTAGAAATGGGGAATCAGGGATAGAAAAATTGTTAGGAAAAATATTTTGCAGGGTTTTCAAAGGCTCTACAGCTTCTTGGGGCTGATTTGTAGGGTTTTGTTCTTTGATGGTCAATACCCTAATATGTGATCCTTCATCGATCTCTAGATCTAAACCTTCAACATCAATTAATTCCGGATCTTCTATGTTATCCTCAGATTGATCTCCATGGTTTTGTCCTTGGATTTCATTTTGATCATCCCCATTGTTGATTTCTTTAGACTGGATAATTATTTTATTTTCAAGTAATTGTTCTTGATCATATTCGTCCACAAGGTTAGACCCAGCTTCATAAACTTCTTCCTTAAGTTCTTCAACGGGTTTAGGATTTTCTCTTTCTAGCCCTTCATTTGGACAAGATTTTGATTCTATTTCATCTTTTAATTCTTCAATTGGTTTAGGAGATCTTTTCTCTAAATTCTCAGTGGGTATAGTCTCTTCTTCTTTATATTCATCAATTAGACTTGGTTCAGCTTTATATATTTCTACTTTAGGCTTTTCAATGGGTTCAATGATTTCTTTCTTACTAATTACTGGGATGATAGGAGTTGGCTTGCTTGAAGGAATTTGGTTAGAATTTGGCCTATGTCCAGATGTATAATTCCTATTGGACTTAGGTTGATTGATCAAGAGTTCCTTCTGATATGTATCAAATTCCCTAGCAATTTGATAAGCATCTTCTAGATTGTGAATTTTCCATTGAAATAATTTCCACTAGATGTCCTTATGTAGACCATCTCAAAAGCCAGATATGATCATTGCTTTAGATTCGACTGTACCACATCTCCCCATATACTCATTGAATTTGGCAATAAAATCAGATATAATTGTATCATCTTATCTCAATTTGTACCATTGGTTTAAAAGTTTTTGCTCATAATATTTACCTAGGTACTTTTCCCACAGTTTACTCTTCATTTCTCTCCAAGTATTTATTTTATCCCCACTATAATAACTTTTTCGCTCAACTTTTCTCCAATATGATTTAGCATATCAGACTAACTTTGATATGGCAAATTGATACTTTCTTACTTCCGACATTTCATCAAATTCAAAGTATTGATCCATTTTCTCTTCCCAATCGACATACACTTCAGGATCTAAATTTCCATCGAAAGTGGGTGCATAGGGTCGATTGCTCCTAAAGACTCTCTCCTCCTAATCTACAAAGTCTTGGCAGGGGTATCTAAGACTATACTCAGGGGTTAGATCATGACATTGGGCTCTTGGATCAAGGAGAGGTGGACTAGGTGATTTAGGCTCAGCATGGATCCTACGGGCTTCTTCTATGAAGTCATGGTGAAGTCGTCTTGGATTGTATTCAGGAGTGAATTTATGATGATGGATTATTGGACCTCAAGGAATTGACCTAAGTGACTCAGGTTCGGTGGGGGTCATTTGGGTCTCTTCAAGTGTCCCAACATGGTCCTTCACTTGACCTAATTCCATTCTCATTTGCCCTAATTGCCTATTTATGTTATCAAACTTTTTAGTTAGGGTTCTCATAAAGAATTCAAGATTACGATCCATGAATAAACCAGACTGAGTGTAGAACTGTTGGTATAGGGCTTCAAATTAGTTGGGCCAACAATACAAACCTAACTTCTAGGGCTCCTAGATCTAGAAGTTCAAACACAGGACTTAACTAGGTACTACTTAAGAATGTAATTATCCTGTCCACTGGCCAGGTAAAAGGTGGGGTTGCGGGAGGCTCCCCTCACTTTTGCAAGGTCCTAATTAAAAACTGCAAGTCTACTTAAGGCATTTGCCATTGGACCTCTAGCCTTAGATACCAATTTCAAGGAATAAGTACAAACTCAAATAATACTTTGTCTTATCTTGCACTTGAACCCAACTTGTGGGTGTCCCTAGTTTTAGGTTCCTACTCTATTTTAATTATGGCTTAGGTCAATGAAAATGTGGGTGATTGTTTTGGGCCAAGGAAAGGTAATGACCTCCTTCCCTTATGTTATGATTGAATGCCCTTAATTGGATTTAGAAATGGATGCACAAACAATCAACTTGCTAACAAGATATGTAGACTAGCACAAACATATGAGTCAAACCCGAATTTCAAAGTTTCAAAAATTTAGAATTTAAATTGAAAATTGCAGATCTAAAAATATTGATTTCAAAACTCAAAATTTAAAATTTAAATTTCAAAATTTAGTTTGAAAATTCATTTTTGGAAGCACAAGTTGTTGTAAGAAAAATTTCAGCCACTAACAACTTCTAACTAGCTAGTTTCAAAATTTAAATTTAAAATTTTAAAATTCTTAAAAAAATTAAAATTTTAATTTGAATTGTTAAATCTCTCAGTGAAGATTCTAGATTCCAATTTTTGAATTTTAGTTCCCAAAATTTGGTAAAGAAACTCGTTTTAAAAGCTTGTTGTAAAAGTTATGATAAGAAAATTTCAGCAGGGAACAACTTTCAACTAATTAGTTTTAAAATTTGGAATTAAAATTTTTACAATTTCAAAAAAATTGAAATTGAAAATTGAATTGTTAGATCTCTGATTTAAGGCTTCAGATTTTGAAATTTGAGTTTTAATTCTTGAATTTTGGTTAGGAAATTCAAATTTGAAGGCTTTTTGTAGAAGTGGTTACAAGAGGCTTCTAGCCAACAAACCCTTAACTATCTAACATCCAAAATTTGAAATTAAATTCAAAGAAATTCCAAAATTTGAATTTTAATGAGCGGATATCTCAGATCCAAATCTAAAATTCAGAGAGAAATTTTTTATTGAATTTCTTCTAAAATTTAATGGAACAACTAAATGGAGGGAAACTAGAATTGAAACAAGCTGTGAACTAGTTAAGGTAGCAGCTTAAAGTGACGAAAATTAAACTAAGAATTAGAAGAAAATAATTATTTAAAATTCTAGATCTCAGATCCTAACATCCTAAAGTGCACAAAAAAAAGTTTTTTGGATTTTTTTTTCCTTTAAAAAAAATACCAAAATTTGTGAAAAACTCGGGTTGGTGCTAGTACAGAAATTTTAGCAATCAGCAAACCTCCAATTGACTATATTCAAAATTCAAAATTTAAATTTTAAAATATTAAAAAATTAAAATTTAAATTGGGACTTTCAGATCTTGGAGTTAAGGTTCTAGATTTCAAATTCTAAAATTTAAATCTTTAATTTTTTTGGCTTTGAATTTCGGACTTGAAGGCAAGCAACACACAAAGGGAACAAAATTTCAGCAACTTGACCTAGTAGAACCTTAAGCTCTAATACCAAAAAATTAATAGGGGATGAAAATAAAATGATGAATGGAGAGTTTTAGCAAGCTAACCAGCAAGCAAACTTGAGCAATTAATTATCAAATAAATGGGCTAAATTATTCCAAAAAAATAATTTTCATAAGGAGACTAGTTGATCTAATTTTTAAGTCCTGCAATGTAGATCTAGTTCAAAATAAGGATTAGGATCTTCATGACAAGGAAACCATCACTACTAGGGCAAGTTAATGTTCAAATGATCAGATCTAATGAAGCTTAGGAAGAGTTTTCCTACCAACAATGATGGCTAATTATTTGGTGGAAGAAGGAGCTCTCATCACTCAAGGATTGAGGCCTAGAAGTCAAGATTGGCACTCTTTACTTTGAGACTCACCTTGGCCTTGATCCATGGCATGGAGACCTTCATCCTTGACCCAAGAACCTGAGAGAACCTGCAAAGAAACTTGGGATTAGACATGGAAGAAGAATTGGAGTTGGAATGGAAATAAAGAAAAAAAAAGGAAGAAGAAGAAAGTGGCTAGCGGCTTGGGACTTGGAGCTTGATCATAGTGAAAGGGATATGCCCTACAAACCAATCTCTGTTGTATCTCCCAAACCATTGTAATTGATAATTTTCTAAATAAAGGCATTATTTTTCATCATACGCTGTGTTTATTATATGATGAACCCCATAGATTAGGGCTATGATTTTAGGGTTATGATGAGATCATACCAGTGAGACCTAAAATCTTAAAACCTTAATCTAAAGTATTCCTAGTCAAAGGAATCCTGAGTAGGGGATCAGGGTTTTCCGATAAGACTAGCACATCCCGGGTATACTGGAAAGGGTGACTGCTCTCACAGTCACTTGTGTATGACACTAATACTGGGATGTGGGTGCTCATTGGAGAATGAGTTCACTGATATGATCCAACTTGAGAACATCTAATGGAGTCTTAGCTACATGTCAATAGAAGGTTCTCATAGTGGGAGTGGTACAAGTAATCTTTTGACCTGAGACTGCCATAAGTACCTTATGTACATGAACCCATCCTTTGGTTCAATCCTAATCATGACACTGAGACATGCACAGGATTGATACTGGGAATGGTGAATTGAATATGAAGGTAATGAGTAGGTCAACAAGGAATCGATCACTCTTAGTAAGAGGAGATTGCATCCAGCTAGTCAACAATCGCATGATGATTCAGGAAATCTTTGATCAAAGTGAAGATATTAGAGATGGTTTCTAATATCAAGATAATCGAATCATCATTATAAGATTGAGCTAGAAACAAATATAATATTGGATTTGACATATATCCATATCCATAGTTATATTTTGGGTGCAGGCTGATCGAAAGATTTAATTGTACGGTAACTCTCTACTAAAGGGTAATTTTGGTATTTCACCAGAATTTCCATATCTTCCGGGTAGACATGACACGTTGCTAGACGTCAATCTTGTCTTGTGGGTTGATCAAGTTCAAAGATCACATGTTAGAAAGAATCCTAATTGATCGATTCGGGTAAGCCCGGTTTGACCTAAATCGATTAGAAAGAGTTCTAATCAAATTAGGTCAACTTGTATTCGAACCCACTGCTGGCTAGATGTGGAACCCAATGGGTCACACACTTAAGAGGATTGATCAAGAATTTAATTTGGAATTAAATTGTCTTTGCAAGATAACACTCTAGCAGGTGTTGCAAGCCCTAGCTTCTATTCGGATCGGATTCGAATTAGGGTTCCGGATTGGTTCAAATTGGGTTCTAATTGGACCTAATTAGACCCTAATTAAGAAAAATGGGAATGTGGCTAACCCTATTGGCTAGCCATGTAGCTTGGCTAGCCTCCCCACCCGCCCCCTTTTGTTTTTCACGCCAAACACCAAGAGTCCATGCGCATATGGACTCTTGGCGCGCCTTAAGGAAGAGTCCATGGCGCATGGACTCTTGGCGCGCCCCAAATAAAATTCTCCGATGTTTTTATTTGGGCGGCCTCCTTAAGTGATTAGCGCACCTTCTCTCCCCCCTTGGATGAGAATCCAACGGCTGATGGGATTTTGAGAAAGAAAGAAAGCGCTAACTCCTCCCGGGCGCGCGAAGTAACATCTCTTCGGAGATGAAAAGTCGCGACTTCCTTCTTTTTAAAACACCGCAGTTTTTCCTTTAAGAAGAGCCGTGGGATTTAATCTGGAAGGCCATGAGATGGGAGGATGGGGCGTGAGAAATTGGAAAGGGCGTGAGAAAGAAATTACGGAGTGGTGTGTAGGTGCCTATCTGATTTCTATTTAAAGGGTCGGGAAAAATCAGAACATTATGTAATCTTTTTCTTTCTTCCTCTCCTGAAGACTCTTTTATTTTTTCTTGCTCTTGCATTGTTTCCTCTACAGAGTAAACCTCTGTCGAAACTCTGCTACTGAACAAGATAAAAGTAAAAGTCTCCGACGGTAAAGAAAAGAAAGAAGTTCTGATTTCTTCCTTTCTTTCATACATTAAGACATCATTGTCTTAATTTCTCCTCCAACTTAAGACAAGCCTATGTCCTCTTAGGACAAGGTCTTTTTCTTCAAGACAAGGGTATCTAAAGGGCCAAGGTCTTGGTGGAAGGAGGAGAAGGAGTCAAGGAAAGGAAAGCAAGCCTTTGTGTGGAGGAATTCAAGCCATAGTCCAAGCAATTGAGTTCTAGGAAGAAGAACTCAATAGAAGGAACCTTTGAAAAGAAGATAGAGTTGTCTTGATCACTGCTCTGTGTGGATCACCATCGGAGGGCGGACACTTGGACGCCTGGTGAATTCAATCAGCCCCTTCAACATCAACTTTGTTGGAATTAGCGATTACAGGTTGGTACTCTAATTCTAACAATCTATGTTTGAATGTTAGTATGTATGTTTTAATTAGTAAAAAGGAGATCTTGGCTAAGGGATTTCGGTGCAAATTTCATCATTTTGAAATTACACTTCCGCTGCGGTGCACTTGAAACCCCAACAGTGGTATCAGAGCCATCCTTATTACAGTTAAAACATATGATATGCATTTTTGTTGTAGTATCGAAATTAGGGTTTTAAACCCTTGAATGTTGATACACTTAGCATAATTTAAGGAATGCATATATGATACTTAATGTTTTGATGTATGCCACTAATTAGGGTGTTTCACTCAAACCCTAATTATTATAGAGATATGATTAGTTTTGAAATCATCATACTGAAATAAGGTTGCCCTGGCATAATGGTGGATCCATTATGTGGTAAATGGTTATCCTAGTATGATGACACACTTAGCACATATATGTTTATCAGAGTGATATCATTATGATATGTTTTTATGTAAGAATGTGCTGGCAATTTTATAAAGCCCTCTTCTTAAAATCATATTAAGTCATAGCATATTTAACTAATAAGCATCACTAGTCATGATGAACAATTGATCATTCGGTGTCTAGAAAGGTGGTTCTGGGAAGGTAAAGAGAATCGTGGTTTTTAATTGGTTCCGTTGACTGACCTGGCCAATTTTTATTGGTGTCTAGGAAAGCAACGGGGGGACTCCCACATCTCTTCCACTTGCCTGGCTGATTTGATTATATTTAAATCTTGACTTAGATGCTTAGTGTTAAAAAAATGCTATATGTTGGCCTTCCTTCATGCTGGATCATTACTGTGTTATGAACCACATTAGGTTTGTTGTGTTGTCTGCAAGACCTAATAGGGTGATTGACATAATATTGGTCTAGTGCAAAATATGCTTACAGTATATTCAGTATAATGCCTTGTTGTGTTATCTACAAGGGCATTATATTTGAATATTGACTGTATAGAAATGAAAGGGTCTTGACTTAACTAGAACATTATGGTTTGTTGTGTATTCTGCAAGACTTATAATGTTCTAGAGGCCAAGTTATTTTTGAGAATTATATGAGATATAATTGGAAGAGTTTCCTACCTTAGAACTTATAAAAGATTTGTTGTGTTGTCTGCAAGATCTTTTATAAATTATAAGGATCTCGATCTCACTAAGAAAACCGATCAGGGTTCTTCTCGATTATCATAGTGAGGGCTATGATTTTTGATAAAATAGTGGGAGACATAATTAAATTGAAGACCTAATTTAATTATGTGAGTCATTTCATGGTTGTTTGCTTATGTATTGTTCTTAATTAAATGTAGATAAATGGCATCTTCATTATCACTGAGAAGCATCTTAGATACCAACAAATTGACTGGTCCAAACTATGTGGACTGGTTGAGAAACTTAAAGATTGTACTGAGTTCAGAAAAACTTTCTTATATTCTTGATACCCCTAATCTTAATCCACTAGGGGATGATGCCACACAGGAAGATATGGCCACATACAAAATGTGGCAGAATGACTCCCTCACTGTCAAGTGTATCATACTGGCCTCTATGACCAATGAGTTACAGAGGCAGCATGAAAGCATGGATACTCAATCCATAATGCTCAATTTAAAGGAGCTTTATGGAGAACAAAGCAGAACTGCTAGATACGAAATATCTAAGCAGTTATTCCGTGCTAGGATGACAGAGGGTACATCCGTTCAGGATCATGTCCTGAAGGTAATTGACTTAATCACCAGATTAGGTCAATTAGGGTTTATTATGGATGGGGAGCTGAATCAGGATTTAATCCTGCAATCACTCCCAGAGTCATTTTCTCAGTTTGTCTTGAATTATCACATGAACAAACTGAACACTTCCTTGCCTGAGCTGTTAAATATGTTAAAAACAGCAGAGAGCCATGTTAAGAAAGAAAAGGCTCCACTTCTTCTTGTTGATAAGACCAATAAGAAGAAATCAGGCAAAAAGGGTTTTAGCAGGAGACTAAACCCTAAGGGTGGCATCAATAAGAACAAGAAAGGAAAGAAGGTCTCAAAACAGTCAACCTGTTTCTTTTGCGGCAAAGCGGGACATTGGAAAAGGAATTGCAAGGCTTACCTTGCAACTATGAAGCCTGGTGCGGCAGACGCACCAAAAGGTATGTATGAGATACATACTATATTGACATTAAATTCGTCTATATCAAATACTTGGGTATTGGATACCACTTGTGGTTACCATATATGTAAATCTTTGCAGGACCTCCACAAGCTTAAAGTATTGAAGGAAGGCGACTTCAATCTCTACGGTGCTGGTGGTGATATCATCCAAGCAGAAGCTGTAGGGACCTATATTCTGAAGTTGCCTTCAGGGAAGATCTTGGAGCTAGAGAATTGTTACTATATGCCAAAGATTATTAGGAACATTATATCTATTCCTTTGTTATTAAAACAAGGATATGTAATGGATGTAACGAGCACTGGTTGCTCAATAATGTTATCTAATAAAATTATTTGTTCTGGCATATTTAGCAATGGGCTCTTAACTCTTTCTTCCAATGATAGTATTTTTCATGTCAATACTAAAAGGAAAAGAAAAGACTTTAATGATACTTTACTTTGGCATCATAGACTTGGTCATGTTAATGAGTCTAGGATTAGCAAGTTATACAAGGAAAAATTCCTTGATCCTTATGAGTATGAATCATTAGGAACTTGCGAATCATGTCTCATGGGTAAGATGACAAAAACTCCATTCACTGGACATGGGGAAAGGTCAACTGAGTTATTAGGACTTATACATACTGATGTATGTGGTCCAATGACAACTCAGGCCAGAGGAGGATACTCATATTTTATCACTTTTACAGATGATTTATCTAGGTTCGGATATGTGTATCTTATGAAACACAAATCTGAAGCCTTTGATAAATTTAAGGAGTATCAAAGTATGGTCGAAAAACAAACCGGGAAAAGTATTAAAGTTCTTCGTTCTGATCGAGGAGGAGAATACTTATCCGCGGAGTTTTTAGACTATCTTAAAGTTAATGGAATCCTTTCTGAATGGACCCCTCCTTATACACCACAGCTAAATGGTATAGCTGAAAGGAGGAATCGTACCTTATTAGATATGGTACGATCCATGATGTGCTTCACAAATTTGCCCATTTCTTTCTGGGGTCATGCCCTAGAAACTGTTGTTTATATTCTGAACAAGGTACCTTCTAAATCCGTTGTTAGTACTCCATATGAAATTTGGAGCGGAAAGAAACCATATCTTAAATATTTTAAGGTATGGGGATGTCCAGCTTATGTTAAAAGAAATTTTGGACATAAGTTGGAACCTAGAGCGGATAAATGTCTATTTGTAGGATATCCTAAAGAAGGTAGAGGATATCTATTCTACCATCCTACTGAACAAAAGATTTTTGTTAGCAGGCATGCCACTTTTCTAGAAAAAGAGTTCATTTTGGAAAAGGGCAATGGTAGAACAATTGAACTTGGAGAAGTGCAAGAAATACAGATAGATAATTCTCAACCATTAGAACATATAGTTAGGACAGAACCAGAACACAAAACTCCTCCTCGTAGGTCTGACAGAGTGCCACGGGCACCTGAGAGGTATGGGTTTATTATTGAAAATAATGAAGCTCAAGTCATTCAAAATGATGAACCTCTGACCTATACGGAAGCTATCTTGAGTACTGACTCAGATAAATGGCAAGAAGCCATGGAATCCGAAGTAGACTCTATGTATGTAAACCAAGTATGGTCTTTGGTTGATGCACCAGAGGGTGTTAATCCTATTGGGTGTAAATGGGTCTATAAGAAAAAGATTGGGGCTGATGGCCAAGTTGAAACCTATAAAGCCAGATTAGTGGCTAAAGGTTTTAGACAAAAACAGGGAATTGATTATGATGAAACATTTTCACCTGTTGCCATGCTAAAATCAATTCGGATTTTACTTGCTATAGCAGCATACCACGATTATGAGATATGGCAGATGGATGTGAAGACTGCATTCCTCAATGGTTTCCTTGAGGAAGAAGTCTACATGTCACAGCCAGAAGGTTTTATTTCAAAGAATAAACCTAATCAAGTATGCAAGCTGAAGAAATCCATTTATGGATTAAAGCAAGCTTCCAGGAGTTGGAACATCCGCTTTGATGAAACTATTAAAAGATTTGGTTTTATCAAAAATGTGGATGAACCCTGTGTTTATAAGAAGACTAGTGGGAGTGCCATAGTCTTCTTGGTTCTGTATGTAGATGACATACTCCTCATTGGGAATGATATCCCAATGTTGCAATCAGTCAAGGTCTGGCTATCAAACCAGTTTTCCATGAAAGATTTGGGAGAAGCATCCTATATACTAGGTATTAAGATCTATAGAGATAGATCTAAGAGGATGCTAGGTTTATCCCAATCTAGGTACATTGACTTAGTGCTGAAAAGATTCAGCATGGAAGGAAGTAAAAGAGGTTATCTTCCTATGAGTCAAGGCATACATCTTTCTAAAAGGATGTCTCCTAAGACACCTAAAGAAAGAGATAGAATGAATTCTATACCCTATGCTTCGGCAATAGGATCCATAATGTATGCCATGTTATGTACCAGGCCTGATGTGGCATATGCTTTAGGCATTGTCAGTAGGTTTCAGGCTGGTCCAGGAGAGGATCATTGGAAAGCAGTTAAAAATATTCTTAAGTACCTAAGAAGGACTAAGGATATTTTTCTGGTTTATGGTGGTTCTGATCTTAAACTAGAAGCTTATTCTGATTCTAGTTTTCAATCAGACCCTGATGATAGCAAATCCATTTCGGGATACGTTTTTACCCTAAATGGTGGAGCAGTGAGTTGGAAGAGTACCAAGCAGCAGACTGTAGCTGACTCAACCACAGAGGCAGAATACATAGCTGTTAGTGAAGCCGCCAAGGAAGCAGTCTGGATGAAGAAGTTCATCACAGAGTTGGGTGTTGTTCCTCAAATTGAAAACCCAGTGCCACTTTACTGTGACAACACTGGGGCCGTTGCTCAAGCTAAGGAACCAAGAGCTCATCATAAGTCCAAGCACATTCTGAGACGCTTCCATCTTGTCCGAGAAATAGTAGAGAGACAAGATGTCTACATAGATAGAGTTGATACAAAGAACAATGTAGCAGACCCGTTCACTAAGGCTCTACCACAGCGAGATTTTGATCGCCACCTAGAATGTATGGGATTAAGATTCAAAGGCGATTGGCTTTAGTGCAAGTGGGAGATTGAAAGGGATATGCCCTACAAACCAATCTCTGTTGTATCTCCCAAACCATTGTAATTGATAATTTTCTAAATAAAGGCATTATTTTTCATCATACGCTGTGTTTATTATATGATGAACCCCATAGATTAGGGCTATAATTTTAGGGTTATGATGAGATCATACCAGTGAGACCTAAAATCTTAAAACCTTAATCTAAAGTATTCCTAGTCAAAGGAACCCTGAGTAGGGGATCAGGGTTTTCCGATAAGACTAGCACATCCCGGGTATACTGGAAAGGGTGACTGCTCTCACAGTCACTTGTGTATGACACTAATACTGGGATGTGGGTGCTCATTGGAGAATGAGTTCACTGATATGATCCAACTTGAGAACATCTAATGGAGTCTTAGCTACATGTCAATAGAAGGTTCTCATAGTGGGAATGGTACAAGTAATCTTTTGACCTGAGACTGCCATAAGTACCTTATGTACATGAACCCATCCTTTGGTTCAATCCTAATCATGACACTGAGACATGCACAGGATTGATACTGGGAATGGTGAATTGAATATGAAGGTAATGAGTAGGTCAACAAGGAATCGATCACTCTTAGTAAGAGGAGATTGCATCCAGCTAGTCAACAATCGCATGATGATTCAGGAAATCTTTGATCAAAGTGAAGATATTAGAGATGGTTTCTAATATCAAGATAATCGAATCATCATTATAAGATTGAGCTAGAAACAAATATAATATTGGATTTGACATATATCCATATCCATAGTTATATTTTGGGTGCAGGCTGATCGAAAGATTTAATTGTACGGTAACTCTCTACTAAAGGGTAATTTTGGTATTTCACCAGAATTTCCATATCTTCCGGGTAGACATGACACGTTGCTAGACGTCAATCTTGTCTTGTGGGTTGATCAAGTTCAAAGATCACATGTTAGGAAGAATCCTAATTGATCGATTCGGGTAAGCCCGGTTTGACCTAAATCGATTAGAAAGAGTTCTAATCAAATTAGGTCAACTTGTATTCGAACCCACTGCTGGCTAGATGTGGAACCCAATGGGTCACACACTTAAGAGGATTGATCAAGAATTTAATTTGGAATTAAATTGTCTTTGCAAGATAACACTCTAGCAGGTGTTGCAAGCCCTAGCTTCTATTCGGATCGGATTCGAATTAGGGTTCCGGATTGGTTCTAATTGGGTTCTAATTGGACCTAATTAGACCCTAATTAAGAAAAATGGGAATGTGGCTAACCCTATTGGCTAGCCATGTAGCTTGGCTAGCCTCCCCACCCGCCCCCTTTTGTTTTTCACGCCAAACACCAAGAGTCCATGCGCATATGGACTCTTGGCGCGCCTTAAGGAAGAGTCCATGGCGCATGGACTCTTGGCGCGCCCCAAATAAAATTCTCCGATGTTTTTATTTGGGCGGCCTCCTTAAGTGATTAGCGCACCTTCTCTCCCCCCTTGGATGAGAATCCAACGGCTGATGTGATTTTGAGAAAGAAAGAAAGCGCTAACTCCTCCCGGGCGCGCGAAGTAACATCTCTTCGGAGATGAAAAGTCGCGACTTCCTTCTTTTTAAAACACCACGGTTTTTCCTTTAAGAAGAGCCGTGGGATTTAATCTGGAAGGCCATGAGATGGGAGGATGGGGCGTGAGAAATTGGAAAGGGCGTGAGAAAGAAATTACGGAGAGGTGTGTAGGCGCCTATCTGATTTCTATTTAAAGGGTCGGGAAAAATCAGAACATTATGTAATCTTTTTCTTTCTTCCTCTCCTGAAGACTCTTTTATTTTTTCTTGCTCTTGCATTGTTTCCTCTACAGAGTAAACCTCTGTCGAAACTCTGCTACTGAACAAGATAAAAGTAAAAGTCTCCGACGGTAAAGAAAAGAAAGAAGTTCTGATTTCTTCCTTTCTTTCATACATTAAGACATCATTGTCTTAATTTCTCCTCCAACTTAAGACAAGCCTATGTCCTCTTAGGACAAGGTCTTTTTCTTCAAGACAAGGGTATCTAAAGGGCCAAGGTCTTGGTGGAAGGAGGAGAAGGAGTCAAGGAAAGGAAAGCAAGCCTTTGTGTGGAGGAATTCAAGCCATAGTCCAAGCAATTGAGTTCTAGGAAGAAGAACTCAATAGAAGGAACCTTTGAAAAGAAGATAGAGTTGTCTTGATCACTGCTCTGTGTGGATCACCATCGGAGGGCGGACACTTGGACGCCTGGTGAATTCAATCAGCCCCTTCAACATCAACTTTGTTGGAATTAGCGATTACAGGTTGGTACTCTAATTCTAACAATCTATGTTTGAATGTTAGTATGTATGTTTTAATTAGTAAAAAGGAGATCTTGGCTAAGGGATTTCGGTGCAAATTTCATCATTTTGAAATTACACTTCCGCTGCGGTGCACTTGAAACCCCAACACATAGATCCATCAATGGGCATCCCATCCTTTACTCCTTACAAAAGCACTCTTCACTCTCAAACGCAAACTTAAAAAACTCCCATTCTCTCCTTGCATAAGGATCTACATACTCAAACTAGCTAGAAAACTTTCACTCCAAATAAGAACTCAAGAAAACTAGAACACAAGGAAACAACCCTTTCATTAATTCAAATTATAGCATAAAATGAATACAATGAGAGCCTAGGGGCCCTATTTATAGTCTCTAATGCTAGGAATTTCATCCAAGGGTGGAGAGGAGGGGATAAGGATGGCTTAGTTGGCTCCAATAATTTTTAGGTAAGTGGCTTTAACTAAAAACAAATTATTGGTAGAAAGTTATAACCAGTTTGACATGTGGCATCTAGAAGATCCTAATGTGGCTTCCAAATACTGATGTGGAGGTTTAGGTGTCATAAGTTGTGGCATCCCACATATCAAATATAATTGGAGTAGAGGAAGGAATCTTTATGCTCCCCATAGAACTCTTGATGTAGTATAATTCCTTCTCCCCCAAGGTTGTTTGATGAGTTGTTCCCCCATGTGCTTCAAATCTTGGCATGAATTGGGCTTGGGCTTGGTCTTGAAGAGGCTTGAATGGTTGGTCTTGGACTTGAAGAGGATGCCCTCCATCATGCTTTGGGCTTGAGCCGAATGGGCTTCTTCCATGTGTTGGCTTATGAGCCAAATCATGCTTCAAGAAAATCTGGCTTATGAACATGCTTCAAGAAAATTAATGGGCTTCTTTCATGTGTTGGTTTATGAGTCAAATCATGATTCAAGAAAATTTGGCTTATGAACATGTTTCAAGAAAATTTGTAACTTGCTTTGAAAACTTTATTGACTATAGCTGCAAAAACAAAGTGTGTTAATCAAAGTATATATTCTTATTATGGATGTCCCCATCAGTTGCCCCTCCGCCCGTCCATGGCTGCTCTTCGCCCTCCGTCGCTGGAGCTCGTCCTCTCGACCACCTCCCAGATCGAGCATGCCTGGCACCTCCTCACCATCCTCGTCCACCTCGGTCTCCTCGCCCGCCCCATCGAACTAGCATCTCATTGTGCTCTCTCCCCCTCACCTTTGCCCGATCTCGTGGAATTTCTTTGCTGGATTCGTGGATCCCCGCTGCACCTCATGGATAGCAATTTTGCTACGGTCTCCGAGATGGCGATCACCGCTTTTCGGGAGTTCGTTTCGAGCACTTTCTCTCCTTTTTTGTCGAGGGTTGCGGTTAGGGTTATCGAGCAGAGGTGTGCGTAGAAAGATTTTTCCTTGATTTATGTGAGGAAGAGGAAGGCATGGCCTTTGGGGGATAATACAACGGTACCAGAGCCCAGGGCTAAGAGGAGGCTATTGTTGCCTTCTGGAAGAGGTGCTTGTGTGATTAGTGTTATTTTCCTTGTAAAATTGCTGATCTTGCTCTTTATTCTAATCAAATTTGGGTTTCCGTTGCAGATGGGAAAGAATACATGGAAGGTGAGGGAGACAACCATCAATTGTTTAAGGCAAATGGGAGCCTCAGTATTCCAATGGAGGTAGCAATTTGAACTCTTGTTTTTTTTAATTTCTTGAAAACTCGACAAGACTTAGCCGAATTAAATATACGACCATCTCTCCATCCCAAATTTGTAAGTTCGAAAAAGATCTTGTTACCACCAACTCACTTTACATTAAGTAAAAAGTAGAAGAAAAGCATGTGCCAAGTTTTTAAAGATATGAAGGTTCCTGATGAGTATGCAACTAACATCTCTAAGTATATTGACCTAGTTCATAGAAAGATATGAGGCTTAAAAAGTCATGACTGTCATGTAATTATGCAATAAAAAGCAAGGAAGTTAAGTGGTTAGTCACTGAATTGAGTTAAGTGGGTAGTCACCGAATTGAGCAAGTTTTTCTTGCAATTGTGCTCAAAGACTTCTTCAGCAAATAATTTTTATTTACTTGATCAAAGGATTCCAGTTCTCTTATGTCATATGGAGATGTTATTCTTTCCTAGTTTCTTTGATGTGATGCTTCACTTGCTTGTTCATTTGCCATATGAAGCTCGACTTGCTGGTCCAATTAATTATCGATGGATGTATCCAATTGAAGGTATGGTTTGAATTTGATGTATTTTTAGTTTATTGCATTTTTAGTTTTTTATGTATTGAAAGACTAGTGAAATTTAGTGGTCATGATGATAGGTTCTTGACGAGATTGAAATCAAATGTGCATAATAAAGCACAACCATAAGGTTCAATTGCAAATAGTTATTTGGTTATGAAAACAGTGGCCTTTGCATCAAGATTCTTAGATGATGATGTTGAGACATGGCTAAATAGACATGGAAAAAATGATGATTGTACCAAAGTTGATATCTTGGGATAGATGTGCATTAACATAGGTCGACCTTTAGATGGTGGGAGTTCTTGTAAGATGGATAATGTGAAGTTGGATCAACCTCATTGATATATATTATCTAATCAAGAGGAGGTTCAGCCATATGCATTGTAAGTAAAAAGTGATTTTTTTTATTTCATGATATTATGAAATTTGTAGTTGTTACTACAAAACTTACACAATATTATTTTCTATGTTAAGGATGCACTTCGAGTTGATCCAAAGAAAACTTATACAATATTATTTTCAATAATAACATGTACCAATGCAATCAAATGAAAATGATCGTGGACACTTTGCTTCATATTATATCCATCTTTTTATACAGGAATCTCCCACAACTATCTCTCCAAACAAGATTCCTTCTTTTATATATTTTAATCCTTTTAACTTCTTACCAAATTTTTATATGCATTCTAAAATTATTTATTGATTTTTATTTATTCAACTTAATGATCGCTGGTTTACAATGGTAGAGTTGGATTCCTTTGTGGCTGGTTTAGATTTTGTTGGATGTGCAAAAAGGAGTGCAACTAGGCAAGTCATTGACGAGCAGAGCATTGTACATGAAGATGACACTGGTATAGCCTCAAAAGAGGAAGAGATATCCCAACCTAAAGAGCCACCTCCTAAAAAGTATCATAGTGAGACACAAATGAAAGATATGCATATGATAGATTATGATAAGATGATTCATGTAGAGTGGAATGAGCATGGACAGCCAATTAGGGTTGGTGGGCAATCATTTATGAGCTTTTTGACTAGCCTAATAAAATTTTATGAGCAACTGCCAATTAGTGTGGATGATTGGCAAAAGATATCTAAGACCACTAAACTTGAATTTTGGAAATACAAGAAGGTGATATTGATTTCTATTTCATCTATGATTTGGCACTTATTTTTATGATGTAATAATAATATTTTTTTTATTTTAGAAAAAGTATGATGTGGGAGATGAGCATTATAATTTTGCAACGAAGACTTTGGTAAAAAAATAAAGAGGAATGAAGTGCCGTTTAAGAAAAATATACTTAATAAAAAATTATAATAAGAATAGGAAAAGACAAGGTGAAGTACCTAAGAATATTCTAGAGGCTCAATGAAAGGAAGCTATAGATAGTTAGTCTACTTTACAATGGCACCTATATAAAAATTATTATTTTTTATTGGTTGAGATCAATTCTTTATAATAGTTAATATTAATTTTAAATTTTGGTATATATGAAACAATGACAGAAAATGATAGATATCAACATTGACTGGAAGAAGAAGTACAAGTATCCCCATTATGCAGGAGCAAGGAGCTTCGTGCAAATCAATCACCTATATATGAAATCCATCCAAATTTCTTTAAGTACTTGCTTTGAGAAATATGTATGTTATGTTCAACTAATTTTTTCTTATATTGTACATTCAGTTCAAAAGGACAGAAAAAAAATTGAGCCGAGTCCCTGCATGTAGGTGAAGACTCGTATAAGAAGGAATGGTAAACCTGTAAATGATGCTATTGCTGGACTAGTTGTAAGTATCCTTTATTAGTCAATTAAACTATAAGTCTATCTTATTTTTTATTGTAATATTTATTTCTTGTAACTAATACATATATATTTATTGGTACTAAAAAAAAATATTTAAAGATACAGAAGAGGATGAAATATTTTCTAAACAGTTTGACAAAGAAAGACCAGACATGATCCATTGCTTAGGGATAGGACCAACTCCCAGTTCATTATGGGGCTCTAAAGCAACAAATGAAGTCTTGAAAAAGAAAAATGAGAGTTTGCATAAAATGGTTAATGACTTGGCAGGTCAAGTTGGAACTCTCCTAGTCGAAGTAGCAAATATTTATGGTTCAATAGTTTTGGTGAGTACTTTAGTTAAATATGTAATTCTTTTTTTATTTCTATATGAATGAGATTGGATAACTTAATCTTTATTTTTAGAATTGTTCTGACATTTTTAAAAATATGAAAATGTTATAGAATAACCCGATGATTATTTATTCTACTTACTATTTGATTGATGAATTTAACCTGTTATTGTACTTATTTATTAATAGGATATTTTTAACATGAAAGAAGCTGATGATCGTTCACCAAAGATAGATAAAAGGCCATCTATTAGTAGCAAACATAATCCAGAGGTATCTATGATATCATTATTTTATGCAATACTTATAATTTAATATTTTTTAAGAAAGTTGGTTAACTCTTTATTATTTCTAGAATGGTGATAGAGTTGAACTAAACTCATCTCAAATGAATATATCACCCATTCTTGAATCATCTAAAATTGCAAGTAAAATTTATTTTAATAAATTTACAGATTTCAATAGAATGGTTCAATGTTATTAAGTGGTGAATCATCAGGACTTATTCATTATATTATATAAAATCAGTACTTGCAGAGTGAAGAAGTAATTTTATTGGATATCTCATAGAAAGAAGTAGGAAAAGGAACATTTATTTCTGAAGATAAAGACAATATGTTGATGGAGAAAAGTTGGGAGATGTGTTTTGTGAGGTTTCTATTTCTTATGCAATTGAGCCCGATGCTCCATTGCTTGTAAAGGACAAAAGTCGATCTTTAATGAAATAAACTATGGGCACTCACATTATTTGGTGAAAAGATTATGTATGTATCTGTATACATTATTGGTTTAATAATGATTTATACTGGCTTTGAAATGATGTATATTTATATGATTCCTTTCTTTTGTAGATTCAGGTGATATAATGGAAGGTGTCAAGGAAGATATGAAAATTTTTCAAAGTTTACTTTATCTTCATTCTCTTTATAGTGTAGCAAAATAGCTGGAACTTATTTTATAATATATTTTGAGTTCTAATATTTACTTTCTGATGCGGGATGACTCTAAGATTGCTAAATATGCAGGAAAAATAGTAAAATATTCTTTTTGTAATTTTTATAATGTATGTTTGTAGGCTAAATTTCTAAATAAAAGTAAGAACTAGTAAATGGAATAGCAATGCAAAGAATCATCGTATCGCAAAATAACTCATGCAAGATAATGAAAGACAGGACCTGGAAATTGAGAAACTCCCAATTTAGGATAGCTCATTTTCATCAAATTAGAAATTAAAAGAAGGGAAGGATGTTACCAATCAGTGATTTGAAGAATCTGCAATCGAAGGGGTCACACAGCTCTCAGATTGATGCCTGGAAGACGAAGCTCGGTTCCCTTGATTAGATGGCTATTTGGGTGGTCCTGGAGGAAAGTAAAGCCTCCTCTAGGGCGATGAAATAACTCGGGGATTGTGCAAAACATCAAGGGTCAATCAAAATAGAAATTAAATAAAAGAAAAAACTAGGGTTTAGAAGGAATCAGGTTAAAATTTAGAAGCTAGGTGGCAAGGAAGCAGATGAAGCTATTGATCTGGGGCATCTTCAAGGCTACTCCTCAAGGATGTGGCTGATGCTTGGAAGCTTGGTTTGCTACTGTGGGCGTGGAGGATTGCAAGGGATGGTCGGCCAACACAAGAAAAAGGAAACAAACAAACTAAAAAAACAAAGTAACACAAACACAAGCTCGCAAGCTCAAATAAATTTCACCAGGGTTTTGATATCATGAATAAAAATTAAAATTGAAAGTTATTTTGTCTCAGTTTTTTCCACCAGATTTGAGTGGGTGTGACACCTATGTTCCCTATTCTTGAGTGCAAGCCCTAATCCCCTGGTGACTTCTATGCTTGCCAGTGATCCGCGCATCTCGTCCCTCATCACTTTCTTTTGAAATCAGTACTATATTTTGTTTCTTGTTCTTTGAATTTTGATGAAATTAACAAAGTTGTTAAGACAATATTTTTGTGAGACTACCACTATGTATATTCAACTATATTTAATAAAATGATAAAAATTATCTTGTTTATAGTTATTTTATGTCTTTCTATTTTTATTTGTTATTATAGGTGATCCATATTTTGAAATTGGATTGAGAAAGACTATATTTAATTATATACCCACATTTTATTATTGATAGTACAGGTTCATTTAGACCCATGTTTTGTTAATTTTAATGAATTATAATTAGTGTGTATTTAATTATCCATGTTTTATAAAGGAGGGTATAGACTAGATTTATACCCACGTATACAATCTTACCTATGTTAGATGTTATGTGGGTAAAGAATGTCTACACACACGAAAAAAAAAATGTGGCTATAAGCTCACCATGCTGGACATATCCATGTTTAACCAAACGTGTGTATCAATGTGGGTGTAGGCATATATCCATGTTTTTTAAGCTTTTATCCACGTATTTTTCACGTGGATGTAGCTCAATTTTTTTGTAGTAATGCCTCAAGAACTTTAGGACATGTACTATAGCATAGATTTATTTAGGATAGACATAATTTAATAGACTTCTATGCTTAAGAGAAATAGATGGAGGACTAATCCTGGTCACATTATAGAAACTCGAGTGGTCTACAAGTACTAAATCCAGATGTGAAGTATTATCAGGAGAAATAGTATCACTGTAGCTATTACCATTGATGTGTTCCATGTACACATTTTCATCTTGACTATCAAGAGTATGAAGAATAGCAGTGTTGTTCTCATCTACAGTGTTGTTAGATTGGTTCAATATACTTTTATCTTCTTATATTTCTAGTTGCTCCTCAAGTATAATGTCAATATGTATAGGTTTATAGCTATCATAGATGTTTGCTAATTCAGGATCTGCTATATAAACTTCTTCTTGAGGATCATTTTTAAGATCTTCATTTGTAGGCTTTCCTATAAAAAATATAGTAGGGCACTTACTAGTAGTATGGTCTAGTCCTTTGTATAAAAAATATTGTGTTTTGGGATCTACCTTTTTAATTTACTGTGTCATAGGTCTGAAAGGGGTGTGCCTAATTTGGACATTACTGACTCTGTTTTCCAAATATTTAATCCTTAATCTATAATCTTGACACATGCCAGTCAGATTATTAAATTTTTTAGTAAGGGCTTGTAGGGATGTAGCTATTTGGTTAGGATCCATCTTACCATCTGATTCTAAAAGTTCAGAATAGTATTTTGCTCTTGACCTGGTGGTCACGCAAGGGTCACTATAAGGTTCACAATCAAGCTCTCCATTAAATTCTCAAAATATGGTAACCAGTGTTTCCCAAAAATCTGGTACAAATCTAAAACTCAATTTTAAAATTGGTAAATATAGATATCTTCCTTTTCAAGTCTAGTTTTCAAGTATATAAATGTTATGATTTTTTTGATAATCCTATCAATGGGAATTGTTAAAAGAATAGGTGTTGTACAGTTCTGCAGATTACAATTTTCTACGTGCACAATTAAAAGGTCCCGATCAAACTAGCATGAATATTAAAATAGTTTCTCAAATTTGCACATGTAGAAGTTTTTTGATTTGAGTCTAGTTTCTAGAAACACAAATTTTATAATTTTTTGACTCCTCTAGAAATGGGACTTTAGATTTAAATAGAGGTTGCTCAAAATTTCATGTTGCAGAATTTAAGAACAAAGGCTGATTGTTTAACTCTAAAGCTGACATGAATTTTGAAGCAATTTTAGGAATCCGCAATTGTAGAATTGTTTGGCTATGATTCTATTTTCTAATGAAATAAATTTTATAATTGCTAGAGTTTTCTATGAATGGAACTTTCTAAGATACTAAAGGGTGCGCATGGTATGTTGAATGCTGAGATATGCAGAAATTTTTTTATTAAATGCAATGCAAATATGCCTAACCTAAACTAAGCTGTGCTCTAATACCAAAGAATTGATGTGGGATGACTTGATCGATATGCAGATCAATTATTTTAGGAGGTTGGATCATTGGTTTTAAGAAATGACCACTAGGCTTGGTTAGCTAAACTCAGAGATAGATCCAATTAATCAAACAAATCCATGTTTTTTCTTTCTTTTCCCTTTTTTTATTTTACCTTTCTTTTTCTCGCACTAGTTTTCATTTTCTTTTCTCTTTTTTTTCCTGTTCTTCCCTTTAAACATGAAGTTGGCTGAGAATGTAGATTTTGTGTTCACGTTCATGCGCACGTAGCTTCTTCTCTATGGGCCAATGTAGGGTGGAACAGGGGGAGGGAACCCATTAGGATTTGTGCCGGTGATCATGAAGGGCAGTTGGTGGCAAGGTTCACCAGTGATTAGCATTGGGGTTGATGGAAACAAGTCATGCTTGGCACATAGCAGATCCCACCAATCGTGTCATGGAGGAGGCATGGACGGGATGCCAGATGAGGCATCGGTGGTGATTGGCGATGGTGAAGATGACCAAGGGAGAAGGCAGCTTGTCTTCAGCAACATGCGTGCCCTTCTCTGAGGAGAAGATGGCACGGTATGTGAAGGGTTCACGTTAGTGTCACGGGTGATGGCTCGACACGGTCAGTGGATGTGGGTTTGACGATGGCCATGGGAGAGGGCAAGGTGGCTCTATTTCGGCGATTGCGAGCAGGGTTGTCATTAGGTCATTGTTTATTGATGTTAGCGAGGGAGAAGCTGGATGGGATGCTTGATAGAATTAAATCTTAGGGAGTTGAGTGGCAGGGTAAAGAGAATAAGAGGAAGAGAGGGAGGAAGACGGAAAAAAGAAGAAGTAGAGAAGAAGGGGAAGAAAGAGAAAGAAGAAGATTAGGGAAGGAGGAGAGAGAGAAAAAAGAGGTGAGCGAAGAAGGAGAAGAACCAGGATAAGAGAAAGAAGAAGAGAGTAAGAAGAAGAGAGGAAAGAGAAGAGAAGAAGAGAGGAAAGAGAAGAGAAGAGAACGCAGAGAGTCAGGAACCAAAATTTTTTTATTTAATATTGGTCAATGCCTCAACTGATACATGGGACTTCTTTAAATAGATCCTAGTCCTCAACGAATTGGAGACCAAAACTTTAGGACTCTCTAATAGATTAGAAACCAGATAAACTAAAATTGTGAAACTCAAATTAAACTGAAACAACTAGCCTAATCTAATTCAGACTCCAGAATGATCCAGTATTCATGCTCTGAGATTTGTGCATAAGGTGGATACAAGAATAAAAAAAAATAATAATAATATGCCCAATCCCAATATACCCAGAAAAAATAAAAAAATATAAATGTCTAATCAAAGATATGCATCAAGATCCGTGTAGGATAATGTCATCAACTTGTATATGAAATGGAATACTTTTTACCTTATATATTTGAAAGATTATGCTGATGGAATAACTTGTACTTCATATGCTTTGTTCGATTTGCTGATGATGAATACAGAAGATGTATGCAAGAGATTAAAATGAGATTAAAATTAAAAATAAAGGGGGAGTAGTATATGTGAAATTAAAAAAGTGGGAGAGAACATGAAATAAGATCACAGTCAAATGAAATAATCAAAAATGAGTAATATGAAAAAGGAGAGAGAAAAGTGAAAGTGAATACATAAACTACTAAGCTTTCATTCCATCATGAATTATCAAAACTTAAATTAAGGGGGAGTATTGCCTTGATACATTTTTTAATCTTTACAAGCTCTGATACACTCCTCACTTCAAGCTTTGATACATATTTCAAAGTTCTGATACATTCCTTTGTAGCTTTGATACAAACTCTTTCTGCTCTGATACATTGCTGATACATTTTGTATTTCTTTGATACATGTGAATTCTAAAGCTCTGATACATATATACACATACCAAAAAGTTCTAATACACTTTATAAAATGCTCTGATAAATATTATAAGCTCTGATACATACTATAAAAGGACTGTTGAGATTTATTGTATATACTCTGATACAAAAAGAGTATCCTAATATTGTAACACTTTGATACTTCTATAGCTTTTTTACCTTTTACATTGTAAAGTTTTTATATATTCATAATGCTTTAATACATTTTATGTTGTATGTTTTCAATCTCCATGCCCTGTATTTTGTCATCATCAAAAAGGAAAAGATTATTGATCTTAGGAATGATTTTGATGATTACAAAATATTGGAGCATGAATAGTATACTAACATCTTTCAAATGGTCAAGAATATTTTTGTAGAGAGAGCATTTGGATGTAAAAGACTGATCCATGAGTTATTAAATGATTAATGATGTTACAATGATCATTGTGAACCCATAGGCATCATTGGAAGATATTATAAGTCATTTAAATGGTTAATGAGCTTTTATCTATCATTAAAAACCCTTTGAATTCTTTGAGAGATCCTTTGTATGCTTTGAGAGATCCTTTGTATGGTTAGAGAGTTCACTTGTATCATTGAAAGTCATTAAAATGTTTAGAGAGCTCAATTGCACTTAAATGTAAATGTAATAGAAGTTAGAATACATGTTTGAAGTGAAGAACTAACTCACAAGAAGAAGAGCCAACTCTAGCACACTTTGGAAGTGGCATGCAGGCTTGGCACATAGGTGAGCCGGCTCCTGTAAAGCATGAGCCAGCTCTCTCAAAAAATAGAAAGCTAAATTTTCAAGTCACTATGGTGAGTCGACTCCTGCAGACCTACGAGTTAGCTCTTTTTGTGAAACAAAAAGGCTAATTTTTTGACATAGTTAGGAGAGCTGACTTGCATAATAGATGAGCCATCTCTCTTAGAAGATAGAAAGCTGATATTTAGAATTGTGTGAATGAGCCGACTTATGGACCAGGTGAGCCGACTCATAGCCTTTTGATAGTATAGTAATGACTACTTTGTAGACTTCTAGATTTGACTTTTAAAGATTCTAATGGCTATTTTTTGATTTCTAATAGTTAGAAATGGGTAGAAAGGACTCTAAACCAATGAAAAAATACTTGAAGAAGTATAAAAGCTTGGATTAAATTCAAAACCAAACATTCTTGAAAGATTTCTTGACAATGATTGCAAATAGTGAGAACATTTAGTGCTGTCACCTGAAAACTCAAGAGAAGCTTCAGTTCTTCCCACCTAGTCTCATAAAGCATTAAGTGAGAAACAAAGAGTGTATTGAAGAATGACTTTTGATGCTTTTGGGTAGCTATAAGTCAAGCTTCATCGGCAACATCTAGCTCTTTTGGAGTTTCTTTTTTGTTGCTATATTTTGTCTATCTTTGTTTGTTACAAGTTTAAGTAAAGAACCAAAACTTGGATTTGGGTTTAAGATTTTGATTGGCTAACCTTGGAAATTGAATTGGATTGTTTGTGAGCCTAGAAAATTAACATAGCATTGGATTTTAGATTGTGAGCCTGGGAAAAAATAATTTAGCTATATTCTTATGCGAATATAATGAAAATCCCAAAAGACCTTGGGGTGTGGATATAGAAGATGGAATTGCTCTAAACCACTATAAATTTATTGTATTTGTATGTGACTACTTTTTATCTCTTTCATTTAGCTTTCACCATTTGCACACAACTCTTGGCTCACAATTTAAGTTTTCAAAGTACAATTTTTTATTTTAATTTTTGGAAACCCAATTCATCCCCTCTCTTGGATTGTCGATTTGGGCAACACCTTTACTGATGGGATGCAAACTCAGAATCCTTGCAACCTTCTTATATCATTTTATTTCTTGTACTACCTTTAATCATTTTAAATATTTGTCTTGCCATGTTAAATGATAAAATAATTGGTAAGCATTTTTTCTTGTATTTGTATATGCAAAATCCTTAGATAATGTGCCAAGGAATACTTGATGTGATTGCTTCAAGCGGGCCACTCCTAGGGGTACAGGGTTTGCGATGGCATGGCCAAACCTTTTTCTAGCTATGGTGCAACTATTGGTGCTGTGGGTACCATCAGACATTGTATTGCTTAAACAACTACAATTAGCTCATGCACTTGTCGGGTGAGTCTTTCTAGGGAGTTAGGTCAATTTTCTTATGGGGGGTGTCGACCTAAACCCCTAGGACTAATTTCCCAAAGGGTTGGCTATATCATTAGAAAGTGGTGGTGCTGGAGCACCGAGTGGACACACTTTTTGATGGCATGCAATCTTTACAAGAAGTCTCCTTAGAATAGTGGGTGAATAGTAGATCCTTCCTCTATCTGATGGTGCTGAAATCTACTTGAATGTTGGAGTAAGCTGGAGAAGGGATGCAGACAATTGTACCTGCAAAAGAAGCCTTGGCTTTTTTAAAGATCCTCTAATGCTCAAGCCAGTATCTTAAACAACTCAGTTTAATAGAGGTGAAGTAAAATACAAGCATACACGCAAGGGGACATACCTCTAGGGAGTTCGCTGTGAACTCCCTTTTATATTCAAACTCCAAGGGCACTTTGGGGAATACTTGATGTGATGGCTGGTTGATAGATAGAGATCAGATCTTTTCTTTTGTCAAGGCTGTTGAGAGAAAAGTATCCTTACCTTATCTGGAATACCGACATTTCATTAATGAGGGTTTTATCTTGTTTGCCTTCCCATCATTTGCCTTAATAGCTTCAGGAATTATGGCATGATAGAAGGCCCCACCTCTTTAATGGCTGAGATCAGCCTTTGATTATGGGATTTGATTATTTATCCATTATATGGAGTATACCAGAGCAAGTATCGGTGAGCCTTTCCTTTGGCCATTCGATGGTAAGTGGCTAATAAGCAGGTTTTGGATCTTGGCAAAGGAACTTAGTAGCCCTAGGGTTTTCTGGTACTGGAATCCCATAGAACTTGAGAGTTAGAGAGACTGGACATCATTTGTGTCTGAGATTATTGCTCAAATTCCCTTTGATCAAAGATCTGCCTATGAACAGTCTAGGTGATCAAATGTCAATCTAGGCAATGTTTGGAAGACCAAAGATAGAACTTGATGAAGGGTCTTGGAGACTACAGGTTCATATTCGGTGGAAGGCCATGAGGCCAATGGTTAATCCTGATTCTTGCTTAAGAGTTAGAATATTGCTCCTTCTCTTTGTCTTAGTGAAGTAAGGCCGAATGAATAATGAAGTCCTTCGAAAAAATGTCCTGAATCAGAGCTTATTGCTTTCATGTGATTTGGTAATATATCATCCTAGTGGAGGAACTCGTTTATTTTGATTTGGTGTATTCACATCCAAGGTACTGTAGCTTTAATACCATAAGCTGAAATGATTAGTCATAGTTCCTCACTACCCTGGCTTAGGTTTGGGCAGTTTCCTTCTCAATTGTCCTTCGGGGTTCTAAGGGTGGGGTTTCTCCCATATCAATTGCCCTCCACTCCTTAGTCTGAATATAAAGTATTCGGGCTAAGGAGTAGTTCTAGCATAATTCCTAAGGAACCTTATAGGTCAACATCATTGGGTTTTGTGCTCTCAAAAAGGGATTTGCCTGAGAAATGGCCTCCATATCTAGCATTTATAAAGTCTTCTTGGAGAATGGGAAGATTTAATGCAACTACTTCTCTTCATAATGGAGCTTCAAGGATAGCTTCGATTTGCCAATTTTTTTACCAAAGAGGTTCCTTACCCATCGGGTGGTGATTTCTGGTGAAGCAGGCAATTTTTGATAGACTTTCTGGTGGTTTTTTTGGTTATTTAAATATTCGATGGATCCACGTGATGTTTGGGATTTGTAGATGGTGGTTTTGAAGCACCGTAGGGCCGATGCTTTGGGTAGTAATGATACTAGTGTCCCTACCAGTGTTTGTAGGGTTGAAGCATCAAGAAATAGGCCCAGTGCCCTTGATATTTTTGAGAGTTTGTTATTTGTTGAAGAGCAAGTTCGGACCTTTCTTTGGATAGCAAGTGACTATCGAGCTTACAAGGGTTAGTTTGAAGAGCATGGATGCATAGCTTTTGAGGCGATTATTTAAGTATGGAGAAGGTTTATCATCTAAGCTACGGCTATTCTACTTTGTGTATCATCTTTCTTAATGATAAGGTGCCATTTGAATCTGATGTAGTTGTCTCATCATCTATACATTTTTTATGGAGTCGGTCGAAACCACTGAAGCAAAGGCTACCATGATGGAAGAAATCACTAATGTCGAGAAAGAGCTTAGTGAGGCCGAGACTTGGGCTGCTAAAGTAGAGGGAGAGTTTTAGGAACAAAAGAAATGCCTAGATGATCTTTCCAAGAACATTATTCATTTGGCAATGAAGCTTAGGGAAGTGAATGCCTCCTTGGCTTCGATGCATTAGAGGATGATCGATGCATGCCAAGGAGAGGCCTGAGCGATTTCAAATGCAGAGACCAATATTGCCGAGCTGGAGAAAAGATATTAAGTAGGGATCAAGAATCCGAAGGCCAAAGCAAATAGCCAAATCTACTGGTTTTGGAAAGAACTTAATCTAGTTAGGGGTCAAAATGAGTGGTAGTGGAAGGAACTTTGCCTTACTCAGGATCAAATACAGGGTGAAGAGTCATCAAGATAGGATGATAAGATTCATCAAGTTGAGCAAGCTAAGGATGAAGCCATGGTTGAGGTTCGGTTCCTTCGGCAAGTATTGGGAGAGGAAAAGAATAGGAATGTGGTTACTTTTCGATGGGTCTAGAATCGTCGAAGCAGCGATATGGAGGAGAACTTGTCCTTCCAGAACTAGTTAAAGGAAGCCATGATTACCATTGATAGCTTGAAAGATAAAGTTAAAGATTATAGTGACGAGATCCTAAGGCTGGAGGCTAGAATGACTTTGGCTGAAGCACATATGGGGCTTGTTGAGACTCGATTTCATTACACCAAAAGCAGATCATATGAAACCAATTTCAAGGATTACAAGATCCTGGCAACCCAAATTCTACCAGAGGTAGGAGCATATCTGCTTCAGATTCTTATCATGGCACAGGCCATACGGTCTCTTCAAGCTAGCCAAGCCAATTGGGAATGAGGGCAAGGAAACTAAAATTGTAACATTTTACCTTATTGTTTCTAGCCTATAAAATACTTATAGAATAAATAAAATGCAAAATTTTCCTAAGTATTATGATTCGATACTTTTTGCAAGCACTTTGTTATTCTTCAGGTATTTTTGATCCTCTTGGTTTTTATTTGGTAATTTTTTTCTTTTAGGGTAGATAGTAGAATGACTGAAGTTTATTCCTGATCAAATCACATTAATTTCTGGATTTTTCCTAATATAGTATAACATTTGAGAAGATATTTCATCATGGGTTACTTGAAAAATGGAGGGCATTTATGACTTCATGATAACTCAAGATGTCGTGGTGCTTGAGAGAGATTATGATTTGCCTGCATCAAAGGTGATGAGATGATGGAATGCATTCGAGACACTTTGGTTCAATTATCCATGGGGACATGATCTGACCTATCACTAAATGCCACTTGTCTTCCATCCAATAGATTGGTTTCACATTGTTGCCCAGATATGGTGCCCAAGAGGGGGGGTGAATTGGGTATTTTAAAAATTAAAGCAATATATGTGCTATCAAGTTCAAAGGTGAAGAGTGATAGTGCTCAAGTAATTGTGCAACGGAAGCAATGAAATAAAACAACAATTAAAGAGCAAAAGAAGATAAAGAGTAAAGCAATGCAAACACACAAGAAGTATAGTGGTTCGGTGCACCTAGCACCTACATCCACTCCCCAAGCTCCACTTGGGAATTTTCACTATAATCTTTAGATTACAGCCGACTTGTTTTACCAGGCTCACAAGTCAAAACCTTACACACTTGTTTTGGCTTCGGGCTTACAAGCAACCCTAGTTGGTTTTATCAATTGGCTCACCAACAAACATCACTCACTTATTTTGGCTTCGGGCTTACAAGCAACCCTAGTTGGTTTTATCAATTGGCTCACCAACAAACCTCACTCACTTGTTTTGGCTTCGGGCTTACAAGCAACCCTAGTTGGTTTTATCAATTGGCTCACCAACAAACCTCACACTAGTTTCAAATTCCCTTGAAACTAGCCTACCACAAATAGAGTATGAATACAAAGAATAAAAACAAGACAAACTCCTTTTTGAGCAAAAGATAATTCGATGTAGCTCTTGATGGAGACTCTTCAAGCCTTTCTCTTGGAATCTTGGACCTCACTAAATGCCAAACTCTTGAAAGTTGGATTCCTCACAGATGGAAAGCTTTTGGCTAAGGAATCTCTTGGATTTCTCACTCTTTTTGGCTTGGAATTGATTGAAGGCTTTTTACTTTCACTATAATCCTTTTCACCTTGTCTCCATGTCTTTTTTGAAGTTTGGTGGAGGTTAAATACCTCATTCATGCTGAAACAACTCCACAAGACCGTTAGAATCAAAAATATGGCCGTTTATGGCCGTTAGAAATCAAATCAGAAGTTCAGAAAAACTAGCCGTTATGCCATGAGTCGATCTCATGAGTCGACCTCTGGATCAAGTGTCGACCTCATGAGTCGACCTCCAGTTTATCTTAGGCAAAAACCAAGAAAATCATAGTTCTGCCCAGTTTGAATTCTCAGGCTATGAGTCGACCTCTGGTGTCGACCTCTGGACAGGTGTTGACCTCTGGTGGTCGATCTCTGGAGCGTGCCACTGAGATTTTGCCGTGCCGGCCTTGCTGAACTTTTCTTTTCTTCATGAGTCGACCTTTGGTGGTCGACCTTTGACAAGGTGTCGACCTCTGATTAGGTGTTGACCTCTGGTGTCGACCTTTGAAGCGTGCCACTTAAAACATAATTAGTATACATATATACTTAAACATTTTGTCAATCATCAAAATCAAGACCAGAGTCAACAATCTCCCCCTTTTTGATGATGACAAAACCTTTAAGTATATGAATAGGGTAAGCTTAAAAAGATTAACAATAAGATAAACATGTAAGCTCAAAACAATAAGCACCAAGCTCCCCCTCAAAATATGATCCAAAAAATCTTCAAAAATATTTTTTAAAATATGCAAAAAAAAAAATGTAAAATTTTCAAAATTTCTTCTTCTTACTAATTCTTTCCTTTAGATAAAAATATTTTACATTCTTCTCCCCCTTTTGCACTTTCTTTTATTTCTCAAAAGATTTTTCATGTTTATCCAATCTTCCCCTTTTCATACTTAACAATTTTCTCCCCCTTTTTGACATCATGAAAAAGGGTGAAAGGCAATACAAAGTGGGAATGAAGTTGGAAAGAATAGCAAGTAGGTCATCAAAATCAATGCATGAAATCAAATATTTATGATATCAATTGAATATGATATAAGGTGAACAAGATACCAAAGAATGTAAGCACATGCAAGAAATGATTTGATGTATATTATCCATTCGCCTTACTTGTTCATGGGATAAGGTCACAGCGGCACCCCTACACGTCATAAGAGAGCCCGTTGAATGGGAAGAGAGGGTCTTTAAGCCCTACTTATCTCCTATCACCGGACGGCCATGGTGACTAACCCAATCCGAAGCGGTTACTAGGAATTCTTAAAAAATTTTTTTGATGCCAATAGAATATGATACCATTTGAATGTAACTCCTCCAAAGAATTAGATTTGAAAACAAGAAGGAGTACCAGAGCAATATAAGCAAAGCATGATATCAACAAGATATTCAAAGCATCAAATATGATAACAAATCTTTGGATGCTCCCCCTGAATGTTATTCCTTCTTTAAAAATATGCATTTATTTCAGGAATAAAACATGAAAGCTTATGCATCAAGATTTGAAATTTTTCAAGATATTCATGATTTTCAAAATACAAAGCATTTATATCGCATAAAAACGTTTAGCATTATTTCAAATTCATTTTAGGATGATTTGATATCCATACAAATGCTAGAAGTAATATGATATCAAGTCTAGCTATTAGAGCAAGGGTTTGTCAATAAGCATACATTCTTCTTAAAAGTAACCCTTAACTACTAGTTCTATACTTGATCCAAATCATTTCTAGATTATGCATAGACGCCAAAAATAAAAACATATACATCATAGCATTTCACTTGAAATAATTTAGAAACTACATTAATCAAAATCAAGTGAAGATCTAATAATCACAAGTTTGACCATGAGAGCTTGAAATCCATCAACATCAAAATGGTCATGATCACAACAAATGATTATTAGTCTAAGCTTGATTCTAATCAATCAATTAAAACATTTTTCAAATCAATATGCATCTTTAAAAGTATTTTTCATGAAATACATTAATCAAAATCAAGTGAAGGTCTTACAATCATAAATTTAATCATGATAGCATGAAATTCATCAACACCAAAAAGTTCATGATCATAGCCAATGATGATAAGTCCAAACTTGATTCTAATTAACTATTTAAAATAATTTTTCAAAGTAATTGATGCAATAAAAATTAATCTACAATTTTAATTATGGAAGGAGATGTTTAGAATTTACCAATATACATAATCCTTCCTTTTACCATTTAGTCCAAAATATAGCTTGTCCACTTCTTTAAATTATCTTGTACAACCTCTTTTCAAGAACTTCCTTTCTTCATGTTGGGTTGCAAGACATTCCTGCAAAACAAATTAAGTGGACATTTTTGGTACCCAAACTTTCTTGGGTCCTTTATGATTAGTAATTATGGTTCCTTTTGGAACCCAAACTTTTCTTAATCTAGAAGGATAAGCATTGAAACCACATTTATAAGAAGAATTGAAAGAAGCAGGAATATTGAAGTTCTTCAAGAGTTTTTGCTTCTTTTTCTCAATCAAAATATTTTTCTCATTAAAAACTTTTTCACATAAATCTTTTGGAATAACATTTTCTTTTTCTAAAAATTCTTTTTCTTTAGAAAAATTATTCTTTTCATTTTTCAAAATATCAATCTTGGCATTTAAATCATCATTTTTATTTGCAAGATTGGTGTTGTCAAGAGAAAATGAATCTACATGCCTATTTAATTTCTTATGCTCAATTTTTAGCAATCTGTATTCATGCACAAGATCATTAGATGCATCATGTGATTCTTTAAAGATAAAATCATAATTATTTTTAGCACATACCTTTTTCTCATTTGCCATGAAACAAAGATGGGCAACTTCATCATCCATACTTGAATCTTCGCTATCGCTCCAAGTTGCCATCATTGCCTTGAATTTCCTTTTGGCCTTGAGAGCTATTATTTTCTTTTCTGTATCAGCTTCCACTATCCTTTGCCATAAGTTCAACTCATAGGTCATGAGTGAACCGATAAGCTCCTCCAAAGATAAGGTTTCTACATCTTTAGCTTCTTGGATCGCCGTCACCTTTGGATCCCATGATTTTGGCAAGGATCTAAGAATTTTGTTCACCAAATCAGCATTAGTATAGATTTTGCCAAGACTTTTTAATTCATTAATAATAGTCATAAATCTTGAAAACATATCAGATATAGATTCATAATGCATCATTTCAAAAGTTTCAAAAGAATGTATAAGCAAATTAATTTTAGTGTTCTTCACTTGAAGAGTACCCTCATGAGTAACTTCAAGTGTGTCCCATATTTTCTTCGCTGATGTGCATGTAGAAACTCTATTAAATTCATTTAAGTCCAATGCACAATAAAGCAAGTTCATTGCTTTAGCATTGAGTTCAATTTGTTTAATGTCATATTCATTCCAATCCTCTTCGAGCTTTGGAATGGAAATGCCAATAACCAAAATGGAAGGAATATGAGGACCACTAATAATGGTTTTCCAAAGATGATAACTAATAGATTGAATATGGATGCGCATGCGAGTTTTCCAAAATATGTAATTTATGACATTGAAAAATGGTGGTCTAACACTAATACCTACAAGGGTTACCATGAACTTTAGCTCAAATCGTTAGATTTTCAATCAGAGCACCGAGCTCTGATACCACTTGTTGCCCAGATATGGTGCCCAAGAGGGGGGGTGAATTGGGTATTTTAAAAATTAAAGCAATATATGTGCTATCAAGTTCAAAGGTGAAGAGTGATAGTGCTCAAGTAATTGTGCAACGGAAGCAATGAAATAAAACAACAATTAAAGAGCAAAAGAAGATAAAGAGTAAAGCAATGCAAACACACAAGAAGTATAGTGGTTCGGTGCACCTAGCACCTACATCCACTCCCCAAGCTCCACTTGGGAATTTTCACTATAATCTTTAGATTACAGCCGACTTGTTTTACCAGGCTCACAAGTCAAAACCTTACACACTTGTTTTGGCTTCGGGCTTACAAGCAACCCTAGTTGGTTTTATCAATTGGCTCACCAACAAACCTCACTCACTTGTTTTGGCTTCGGGCTTACAAGCAACCCTAGTTGGTTTTATCAATTGGCTCACCAACAAACCTCACTCACTTGTTTTGGCTTCGGGCTTACAAGCAACCCTAGTTGGTTTTATCAATTGGCTCACCAACAAACCTCACACTAGTTTCAAATTCCCTTGAAACTAGCCTACCACAAATAGAATATGAATACAAAGAATAAAAACAAGACAAACTCCTTTTTGAGCAAAAGATAATTCGATGTAGCTCTTGATGGAGACTCTTCAAGCCTTTCTCTTGGAATCTTGGACCTCACTAAATGCCAAATTCTTGAAAGTTGGATTCCTCACAGATAGAAAGCTTTTGGCTAAGGAATCTCTTGGATTTCTCACTCTTTTTGGCTTGGAATTGATTGAAGGCTTTTTACTTTCACTATAATCCTTTTCACCTTGTCTCCATGTCTTTTTTGAAGTTTGGTGGAGGTTAAATACCTCATTCATGCTGAAACAACTCCACAAGACCGTTAGAATCAAAAATATGGCCGTTTATGGCCGTTAGAAATCAAATCAGAAGTTCAGAAAAACTAGACGTTATGCCATGAGTCGACCTCATGAGTCGACCTCTGGATCAAGTGTCGACCTCATGAGTCGACCTCTAGTTTATCTTAGACAAAAATCCAGAAAACCATAGTTCTGCCCAGTTTGAATTCTCAGGCTATGAGTCGACCTCTGGATAGGTGTTGACCTCTGGTGGTCGACCTCTGGAGCGTGCCACTGAGATTTTGCCGTGCCGGCCTTGCTGAACTTTTCTTTTCTTCATGAGTCGACCTCTGGTGGTCGACCTTTGACAAGGTGTCGACCTCTGATCAGGTGTTGACCTCTGGTGTCGACCTCTGAAGCGTGCCACTTAAAACATAATTAGTACACATATATACTTAAACATTTTGTCAATCATCAAAATCAAGACCAGAGTCAACACACATTAACCTAATCTAGGCTATTGGCAGGATATTTTATAAATGGAGAAATCTTTGCCACCTGATTCATCATTGGCTTCTACAACTCTTTCTTCCTCCTCTCATTTCTTTCTCTTTCAAGTTCTCCTTTCTCTTTCTTATCCATTTTTGATAAGTCTCACCGGCATTCATTGTTGTCTATTCCCCTTCTTCCTTGTCTAGGTTCTTCGAATTTCCATGTAGATTCATTAGGGGGCTTCCATATTCCGTTTGAGGTAGATTTTACATTAGTTCCAAGGGTTCTTTGCTATTTGATCTTGGTTTCAGATTTCTAGAGTTCTACACATTTGCTTTTTAGAAGAAATTTTTTCTAATTTTAAATATTTTTGTTCGATCTTAAGATGTTAGATTTTAAGTGGTCCTTTGAAATGGGAGGGTTCATGGTCTTCTAACTATGGACCTACCAATTCTAGGATTTCCATCGAAGGGGTGGAGGTTGCTTCAATCGATGGAGTGTCAGTTGTTGTGGCTTTGCCACAAGGGTCGGTGGATCCCGAATGAGGATCCTCCATAAACCCTAGGAAAGAGTGATGTGGGATGACTCTAAGACTACTAAACATGCATGAAAAATAGTAGAATAATTTTTTATGATTTTTATAATTTTATTTGCAGGCTAGATTCTCAAAATAAAGTAAAAACTAGCTGAAAGACTAGCAATGCAAAGAATCATTGGGTCGCAGGCATACTCATGCAAACCAATGAAATATCCAAGACCCGAGAGTTGAGAAACTTTTGGTTTAGGATAGTTTATCTTCATCAAAATCAGATAATAAGAGAAGGGTAGGTTTCTTACCAGTCAGAGATTAAAATTCAGTAGCAGCATAGATCACTCACAACTCTGATCGGAGCCTGGAAGAAGAAGCCTTGTTTCCCTTGAATCCGAAGGATGATCTGGGCGGTCCAGGCAGCAAAGAAGGCTTCCTCAGGGGAGGGGAAGCACCTCGGGGATCCTACAAGCATCAGAGGTTAATCAAAGCAGCAAATAAAAATTAGAAAAGGAACTATGGGTTGAAAGGAATCAGGATTAGGGTTAGAAGATGGCTGTTTGAAGCTTGTTGAAGATCTCCTTGCTTGGCGGCCTAGGGCACTCCTCCTTGGATGTGTGAAGGCTTGGATGGCAGTGATTTAGGGCGTGGAAGGATGCTAGGGCAGCAAGAAATTCGTCCAAACACAAAAACACAACTTAAAGAACTAAAATAAAACACCAATACAAGATAATAACTCAAAATTTCAGCAAGTTGTATTCATAAGAAAGAGATACTTACAAGAGTGGGAGGGATGGGGTATTTATAGAGTTTCCATGCCCTCACTAACCATGGTTACACTTGGGTTACAAACCCTCTTCCAAATTGGAATACATGCCCTTTCTTAGCTTGGTTAGAATTACAAAGTTTAAAAGGATTAGAAATCCCAACTAGGTTAGGAAAAGGCTTGGTCTTCTCCCACTTTTCTTCAACTTGGACCTAGTCAAACCTCTTTGGACGTGGTCAATACTTCAAGGATGCCTAGGGGGCTTGTTGGGCCTCTAGGAGTAGCAAGGGGCCGGCCCAAAGGGGATTGGGTGCATGGGTTTGGGCCTTTGGAAGCTGGGGTGGCCTGGTAGCTTGGTAGCAGGAATATTCCCTGAAATCTTGCTTCTTAAGGGCTTGGGCTTGGCACCTGGGCTTGATTTCTTTGGGTTGGGATGTAGGTGGACCTCTGGAATCATGGATTCCCTAGTTTAGGAATATGCTCTGGCATCTAGGGAGGAATTTGGGCATCTGGAGGACATCTGGAAAGAACCAGGATTTCTAGAAACATCTTGGATTCTGGGTTGTTACACAAAATACAATGGGCTATTGTAGCGGCCTCTGACTCCTGGATGTGGCCTGGTGGAACTCCAAAATAGGGTGACCTCCTCTCTTGTATAAAAATTAGGCTCATGCTGGACTCATAATTGATGTACAGGACTCAAAATTCTGACTAGGTTGAGGGTTGAGACAAATCAACTAACCTCAACTTATTACAGGACTCAATTCTAGTTGATTATAAAATTTTTCACATGGCTAGGTAAACCAAATAAGGCCCAGTAATCTGTGTCTGATCCTGGTGCCCCCACCAGTTCTCCCGGGGTGGGAGGAACTCGACCCCGTCGAGTGTGGGATAACTTGGCTCTCATAGTGCTCGAGTAGGTCTGGGTTGAGGCATTGTAGATCCTCACAGGTGATCCACGAGTCCTCAGATTTTGGCCGACCTTGCCAACGGACCAAATATCTCTGATAGCCACTATTCCGAGTTCATATGGCTTGATTGTCCAGGATTATTTCAATCTTTTCCTCGCTATTTGGCCAATTGTATGTGGTCACTCTAGGGTGGGTTCTCTCTCAAAGGGAGGGATAGGCTCAAGGTGCTCGCTAGGTATCGCTGCTGGCTCCCTAGACTCTATAAGATCTGAGATGATGAAGGTGGAGTTAATACCTAAATCATGTAGTATCTCATGCACATAGGCATTGGGTCCATAGATATTCATTATCTTGGATGGGCTAGCTTCGCAAGCAGAAAATTCTTTATAATTACAAAATTCCCTGCAAAATTCTTTATCGCTCTTTTGGGAATTAGCCAAGTTGTTAGTTAGTTCATTAGTTATGTTCAACTTTTGACTAATTTCTATATGCTTATGCTGTGCAAAGGGTAGTGTAGGTGCAGACATGTAACTTAGGTTGTGCATTTATTGGACTCAACTAATACCTAATAGACTTGACTAGACATCTCTATCAAAGGACATTTTATTGGACTCAAGGGACAAAACCTAACAGCTTATAGACTCTTTAGGTTTGATCCTATCATGACATGTACATGAAAATGTGATATGAACTCTTAGTAGATACCAGAGGGTCTTCCAGAAGTAGGAAGCAAACATGACTAACTCGATGAATGAATGTAGTATGCAAACCTCTACGAAATGCAATCTAAGGGTTACAAAATCAAGAAAAGTTTCAAAAAAGAGTAGAAAATAAGAAGTGGATTTAGGGATAGTCTGATTGTGTGGAAAGCAAGAAAAGGGTTCGGGGTTAATTGGATAGAATAGGATATAAGAAGGGGTGTCAGGGATTAATCCTAAACTAATAAGGTTGACCATAAAGGGTTGGTGTCTATCTACTAGGTCTGCCTTATGGAAGAATGAATCACTAATTTCAGGAAAAAGATCTTCGATTGGGATCGAGGAAGTGACTTGATCTTGAGGATACTGGGTGAGATAAGCCAAGTCCTCAATAAACTCTTTTGGCTCAGGAAATTCAGGACTAGGCTCTACAATTGGATCATCTTCTAAAGTCTCCCCTAATTGCTCTTCCATTGTAGCTTGGGTGTGATCTGGGTTATCTAACTCTTTGGTGCGGGCACCAGACTCAGAAGAAGACTTCAGAGCTCCATCTGGATCTCTGATTAACCTTGCCCGAAGAATTAGGGTTTTTTTTGGTTTTTAATAAGAGTTGACTAGATCAACTTAATTTAGCTTGAGTCTACATTACCTGCATTTTATTTTGTTGAGTCATGTTGACTCAGTAGTGGACTAGGGTTTCAACCTGGGATGTTACATTTTCTCCCAGGACCAAGCAAGTGGGCGCCACACTCCCAACCACACGCCAGAGTCCAAGAGGTGCCACATCTCCATCCAGTGTGCCTTGGTCCCCACACCACAAGAAAGCAGGTCCCTTCTTTCATGCGCCACTTAGGGGAGAAATCCATCAAGATACCTCAATCCAAGGAGGAGCCAACTTCTTTCCAGATAAACCCAAGCCAGGATGGCAAGAATTTTTCTTGAAGAGAGGATCAAGGAGGTGCCCCACAATGTTCCATAAAAACCCAAGTTATAAAAGGGAAGAGAGCATGTCTTGGGGAGAAAATCAAGGAGGCACCCAAAAGTTTCCTAAAGTGCCAAAGCCATGAAAGGAAGAAGCCTAAACTTGTGGAGCAAGACTAGGAGGTGTCCAAAAGAGCCAAACCATGAAGGGAAAATCCTTGATTCATGGAGAGATACTAGGAGACACCCCCACTACCTGCCAAAAATGTCCAAAACAAAGATGGGAAGGGCCTTGACTTAGGGAGGAAGAAAATGAGGAGTCCAAAAGAGTTGATCCATGGAAGGAAAGAAATCCTCTCTTGAAGACCCAAGCAAGGAGGCACCATCTACCTGCCTTTTATAACCCAAATCAAATTTTTTTGGTACCTTGGCTGACCATATGTGTATGGATTATCCTGATTTGTAGATCCCCTCCTTTAGTCCCACATGGGAAGATGTAAAACCCTACTCCCTTGTAAAGCCCTATAAATTAAACCCCTCTTGTAAGTTTAAAGGGATCAGATGAATGAAAGAAATTTTTATGAGCAAACTTGTGTTTTCTCTTTTCCGCACTTGCTTCCAGGTGTTGAGCTCCGTGAGGGAGTAAATCTGGGTTCCCCTGGAACCTTGAGGAGGTGAGAGATCTCCAAAACCCTAAACCCTAGGTTAGCCACTCAATTCCCAAACCCTAGCCGCCATCACCTTTCTCTTTCCACCAAGCCCTAGTCTTTTCCTCTTCTCACGGCCACCTTCGCCAAGTCCTGGCCGACCACCAGCATCCGACTCCAATCCAGATACTGCAGATCTACAGCAATTCTAAGAGGAAGATAGATCGGCCTCCAGGAGAATTCGATTTCAGCAACTTCAGCTTTCAAGTTCTTCAACCTGGTAAGATCTTTTCTTGAGTTTCTGAATTCCATCATTTGTTCCTCTTCTTTTCCAGATCTTGAGTCCAGGAGAAGTCGACCAAACCACGAGACCAGTATTGGAGGATCCATTGCGAAGATAGCCGACTCCGAGGATCCCACAATCTGCTCGAGAGAGTTCTTCCACCAGAATCCTGAGAAGATCACTGTCTGGTGAGTAAACCGTCCCTCCTCTCTATTTCTGTTCTGTTGAAAGTTCAGAGCGAAACCCTAGGTCTGGGAGTTTCTCAACCCCCAGTGATCCGTTACTTCTGAACTACTCTGATAATTTAGTTTCTTCTAAACTGTGCTTTCAATCCTTACCTAGTTTCCTTCAACATAGTTTAGCTTTACTTTGAGTCGAAGCCAATTTCTGAAATATAAAACAAAAAAAAAAGAATTAATCTTAATTTTACTTCCGCATACGCTTCTTTGTTCTTTGTTCTGCATCATTTTTGGTATCAGAGCTTCCGTTCTGCATCAATTTTGGTATCAGAGCCCTGTCTAGGGTTTCTGTTTGATTGCCTGTTTGAGTCCCTCTCTTTTTACTTTGTCTGCTCGAAGTAGACTCCCCAGGACGTCCGATCCTCGGAACGAAGCGAGGTGCAAACCTCCTCTTCTCATTCCATGGGGTGTTCCTAGGGCGTGTATGGGATCCGTTGGGTTACAACTTCGTAGCAGAAATTGTAAACGGGAAAGTGCTCTGTTTTTAGCCCGTAATTTCCCTATTGGAGGAATTATTTCTCACTGCAGGTAACTCCAAATTCAGTGATTATAATTTTTCTGAAACTAGTATAATTGAAACTAATTTGCATAATTTTCTCATGATTTATTGGTTTCCATGCGATTTCTGAGAATAAAATTACTGCAACTCTATTTTTGTGTTCTGCAATCCATTTATTTTTGAGTGTTCATCTCTTAATTCACCTTAAGGGCATTTGAGCATCTAAGATAAGGGGAGGAGTTGATAACCTCTCCTTAGCCCAAAACCACCACCCCTCCATTCGAACCTAAGCCTTTAATCTAAAATTGATTAGACCTAATTTGCCCTAGTGGGCTAGGGACATCAACAAGTCGGGTCAAGGCTAGTGTTGAGTCAGTTTGTCTGGTTATTCTGTGTGTGCTTTGTACTCAGTGTCTAGAACGGTGGTTCAGGGATTCCATCCCGAAGGGCTTGTGTGCTGGTCCGCCTACCTGGCCAATCTCTGATTGGTGTCTAGGATTGGCATTCAGGGACCTAACACTCCCCTTACACCTGCCTGGCTGAGTCCCGAGTTACTACAGGCTAGCTTGCCACTCTGATTGGGCATCTAGTTTGGGATCTAGGTCGAGTTAGCCAGTAGTCGCTTTAGTCTAGTCACATTCTGTGTGCTTGCTTGCATCATCATGTCTACCCAGAATGGAGTACCCTACCAACCTAGTCAAACCCAACCAGATTTAGAGGCCATGGTTAGAAATCTTACCGAAAGTATGACCAAATTGAGTCAGGACATGAATGAGGGTTTTTCCCAATTTAGGGATCGAGTCCAAGTACTTGAGAAACGTAGACATCAAAATTGGACCCCTGATCCAAAATTTAATATGCCCCAACCTCACCCATGCCAGGAGCCTAGGAGGACCTTATACCGTGATCCCGAGCATAACCTTAGGAAGCCTAACCATGATATCTATAGTGTGGATCGTGTCTATGAGAGGTCCTTACAATATTCTAGACCGGTCACTCAACAACCCAAGTCTTATAGATCAGACCATTTAGATCCACACCCATGCCCAAGTAAGGTCTCTACTAGCTTGAAACCCAGTGTGACCCAGGTTCTTATATCGCAAGAATGTTTGTTTTGTGGAGAAAGAGGCCATAAATCTAGTCAGTGCCCATGCATAGGACTGGCTTGTGCACAACTAAGTGGTAAGAATCCTAAGGATGACATTAATGAGGGAGAATCCAAGCCTACTAATGAGGAAGAACGGTTAGGTATGACAAGCCTAGAATCAGTTGACCCGATTACCACTGACCCAAAACCCATTGAAGATGGCATCGAGGAAGTATATGATGCTGGCTTGAGTCTAGTTGATGAATATGAGGGGGAAGAACTTGAAGAATGTGATATTGATACTATTGGTTCCTTACCTGAGGAGACCTTGGAAAGCAACCAACTGGTAGGACCTAGTTTAGAAATTCAAGAGATTTGTGAGAACCAGGTTCCTTTAGTCAAATACCCCCAGGAAGAACTTATAGTGTTAGCCCGAGCTATTAGTTCGTACCCTCTAATGACAGTCATTCCCCAAGTACCAATTGAAGATCTTTGCACTGAACTGTTTAAGTTTGCCCACCCTATGGTAGATCCTCTCCTTAGGATGACTGAATCAAGCCTCTTACAATTGGACCTTGTCCCATGCCCAGCCACTAAGGTCTCTCCCGTAATCTCAGTTGAACATCCTTGTCTTGAGCGGATTGATTCACCCAGTCCTGTAGAAGTCCTCCTTATGACCCCAGACGCCTACCTTCACATGACTGACCTACCCTTCTATAGAGTATACCTTTCCGCACCCATAGGTCAAATTTCAAGTCTTGAGGTCATCATCCATAGACCCTTCCATGAATCATTCTCTAATCCATCTCTTGAGAAAGTGGATCATTATTTGCTTAGAGAACAAACCTTAACTGTTGCAATCACATGTCCTAGGCTACTCCCCGAACCATCTCTTGATCCATTCCTAGGAGTAGCAAAATTTCCCTTTCGTAAGGATGACCAGTTGACACTCATAGATCACCATTCAAACCTTCAGGTCACCACCTTTAGTCAGCAGGTAATTCGAGACTCCGCCTCATATCTCCTCCCTTTCTCTAGGACTTCCAATGCTTCTTACACCATCCAAGTATACTTTGTCGGAGTCTTTAGAGTGAACCACGTGTCAGAACCTATTAGGTTTGCCACCTACTTCTGGAAGACCTTATGGCACCTACTAGGCACCCATGATAAGTTTTCATGCTCTGCATGCCATCCTCCGACCCAAGGTCAAGCCTAGAGAGCCGTAGTTTGTTAGGTTTAGACCTAGGGTTCCTTTGAATAAAGTCCATTCTTTAGGAATGTATCGTCAGTCGAGTTTAGGACATTGACTCAGATTTTGGTTGAGTGAGAATACCAGGAATTGGGATTTGTATTTTGTTCAGGGCTGAAATTGCATTCAATGTTTCGATCAATAGGTCTATAGGCTAAAGTCCCTTTGAAATTGTTCTTGGATACAAGCCTCACACCACTTGATCTGATTTCACTATTAGCCCACACACACGAGTCTCCGAGTCTGCTGAAGTTTTTGCACAGCATATAAAAGACTTGCATAAAGAAATTCAAGCCAAAATAAATTTAAGTAACGAAACTTATAAGAAATTGGCTGATTCTCAAAGGCGAGTCAAAACTTTTGACGAAGGAGACTATGTAATGATTAGGTTAAGGCCTGAACGGTTTCCTCCTGGAACCGTTAGAAAGTTACATGCTAGGGGAGCTGGACCATTTAAAGTGGTAAAGAGAGTAGGATCCAATGCCTATGTGCTCGAGTTGCCTCCAGAACTAGGCATTAGCTCCACTTTCAACATTACAGACCTAGTAGAGTATAGGGAGCCAGCTGTGATTCCCAGTGAGGCTTTTGAACCTAATCCTGCTCTTGAGAGTGAACCTGACCCTGTGTGTCCACCAACAAATTGGCCTGTAAGGAAAGAGCAGATTGAAAAGATCCTGGATGATCAGGTTATCTCTACTCGTAATCGAGAATACCAAAGATACCTGGTCCACTGGCTAGGAAGGCCAGATTCTGATGACTCTTGGATCTCCCGAGAAGAGTTACAAGAGCTGGACCCAGACCTCTTGGAGAGATACCAGAGCCAACTTGATCCTTACTCGACAGGGTCGAGTTCCTCCCACCCTGGGAGAATTGGTGCGGGCACCAGACTCAGAAGAAGACTTCAGAGCTCCATCTGGATCTCTGATTAACCTTGCCCGAAGAATTAGGGTTTTTTTTGGTTTTTAATAAGAGTTGACTAGATCAACTTAATTTAGCTTGAGTCTACATTACCTGCATTTTATTTTGTTGAGTCATGTTGACTCAGTAGTGGACTAGGGTTTCAACCTGGGATGTTACATTTTCTCCCAGGACCAAGCAAGTGGGCGCCACACTCCCAACCACATGCCAGAGTCCAGGAGGTGCCACATCTCCATCCAGTGTGCCTTGGTCCCCACACCACAAGAAAGCAGGTCCCTTCTTTCATGCGCCACTTAGGAAAGAAATCCATCAAGATACCTCAATCCAAGGAGGAGCCAACTTCTTTCCAGATAAACCCAAGCCAGGATGGCAAGAATTTTTCTTGAAGAGAGGATCAAGGAGGTGCCCCACAATGTTCCATAAAAACCCAAGTTATAAAAGGGAAGAGAGCATGTCTTGGGAAGAAAATCAAGGAGGCACCCAAAAGTTTCCTAAAGTGCCAAAGCCATGAAAGGAAGAAGCCTAAACTTGTGGAGCAAGACTAGGAGGTGTCCAAAAGAGCCAAACCATGAAGGGAAAATCCTTGATTCATGGAGAGATACTAGGAGACACCCCCACTACCTGCCAAAAATATCCAAAACAAAGATGGGAAGGGCCTTGACTTAGGGAGGAAGAAAATGAGGAGTCCAAAAGAGTTGATCCATGGAAGGAAAGAAATCCTCTCTTGAAGACCCAAGCAAGGAGGCACCATCTACCTGCCTTTTATAACCCAAATCAAATTTTTTGGTACCTTGGCTGACCATATGTGTATGGATTATCCTGATTTGTAGATCCCCTCCTTTAGTCCCACATGGGAAGATGTAAAACCTTACTCCCTTGTAAAGCCCTATAAATTAAACCCCTCTTGTAAGTTTAAAGGGATCAGATGAATGAAAGAAATTTTTATGAGCAAACTTGTGTTTTCTCTTTTCCGCACTTGCTTCCAGGTGTTGAGCTCCGTGAGGGAGTAAATCTGGGTTCCCCTGGAACCTTGAGGAGGTGAGAGATCTCCAAAACCCTAAACCCTAGGTTAGCCACTCAATTCCCAAACCCTAGCCGCCATCACCTTTCTCTTTCCACCAAGCCCTAGTCTTTTCCTCTTCTCACGGCCACCTTCGCCAAGTCCTGGCCGACCACCAGCATTCGACTCCAATCCAGATACTGCAGATCTACAGCAATTCTAAGAGGAAGACAGATCGGCCTCCAGGAGAATTCGATTTCAGCAACTTCAGCTTTCAAGTTCTTCAACCTGGTAAGATCTTTTCTTGAGTTTCTGAATTCCATCATTTGTTCCTCTTCTTTTCCAGATCTTGAGTCCAGGAGAAGTCGACCAAACCACGAGACCAGTATTGGAGGATCCATTGCGAAGATAGCCGACTCCGAGGATCCCACAATCTGCTCGAGAGAGTTCTTCCACCAGAATCCTGAGAAGATCACTGTCTGGTGAGTAAACCGTCCCTCCTCTCTATTTCTGTTCTGTTGAAAGTTCAGAGCGAAACCCTAGGTCTGGGAGTTTCTCAACCCCCAGTGATCCGTTACTTCTGAACTACTCTGATAATTTAGTTTCTTCTAAACTGTGCTTTCAATCCTTACCTAGTTTCCTTCAACGTAGTTTAGCTTTACTTTGAGTCGAAGCCAATTTCTGAAATAAAAAAAAAAAAAAAGAATTAATCTTAATTTTACTTCCGCATACGCTTCTTTGTTCTTTGTTCTGCATCATTTTTGGTATCAGAGCTTCCGTTCTGCATCAATTTTGGTATCAGAGCCCTGTCTAGGGTTTCTGTTTGATTGCCTGTTTGAGTCCCTCTCTTTTTACTTTGTCTGCTCGAAGTAGACTCCCCAGGACGTCCGGTCCTCGGAACGAAGCGAGGTGCAAACCTCCTCTTCCCATTCCACGGGGTGTTCCTAGGGCGTGTAGGGGATCCGTTGGGTTACAACTTCGTAGCAGAAATTGTAAACGGGGAAGTGCTCTATTTTTAGCGCGTAATTGAACTATTGGAGGAATTATTTATCACTGCAAGTAACTCCAAATTCAGTGATTTTTATTTTGCTGAAACTAGTATAATTGAAACTAATTTGCATAATTTTCTCATGATTTATTGGTTTCCATGCGATTTCTGAGAATTAAATTACTGCAACTCTGTTTTTGTGTTCTGCAATCCATTTATTTTTGAGTGTTCATCTCTTAATTCACCTTAAGGGCATTTGAGCATCTAAGATAAGGGGAGGAGTTGATAACCTCTCCTTAGCCCAAAACCACCACCCCTCCATTCGAACCTAAGCCTTTAATCTAAAATTGATTAGACCTAATTTGCCCTAGTGGGCTAGGGACATCAACAAGTCGGGTCAAGGCTAGTGTTGAGTCAGTTTGTCTGGTTATTCTGTGTGTGCTTTGTACTCAGTGTCTAGAACGGTGGTTCAGGGATTCCATCCCGAAGGGCTTGTGTGCTGGTCCGCCTACCTGGCCAATCTCTGATTGGTGTCTAGGATTGGCATTCAGGGACCTAACACTCCCCTTACACCTGCCTGGCTGAGTCCCGAGTTACTACAGGCTAGCTTGCCACTCTGATTGGGCATCTAGTTTGGGATCTAGGTCGAGTTAGCCAGTAGTCGCTTTAGTCTAGTCACATTCTGTGTGCTTGCTTGCATCATCATGTCTACCCAGAATGGAGTACCCTACCAACCTAGTCAAACCCAACCAGATTTAGAGGCCATGGTTAGAAATCTTACCGAAAGTATGACCAAATTGAGTCAGGACATGAATGAGGGTTTTTCCCAATTTAGGGATCGAGTCCAAGTACTTGAGAAACGTAGACATCAAAATTGGACCCCTGATCCAAAATTTAATATGCCCCAACCTCACCCATGCCAGGAGCCTAGGAGGACCTTATACCGTGATCCCGAGCATAACCTTAGGAAGCCTAACCATGATATCTATAGTGTGGATCGTGTCTATGAGAGGTCCTTACAATATTCTAGACCGGTCACTCAACAACCCAAGTCTTATAGATCAGACCATTTAGATCCACACCCATGCCCAAGTAAGGTCTCTACTAGCTTGAAACCCAGTGTGACCCAGGTTCTTATATCGCAAGAATGTTTGTTTTGTGGAGAAAGAGGCCATAAATCTAGTCAGTGCCCATGCATAGGACTGGCTTGTGCACAACTAAGTGGTAAGAATCCTAAGGATGACATTAATGAGGGAGAATCCAAGCCTACTAATGAGGAAGAACGGTTAGGTATGACAAGCCTAGAATCAGTTGACCCGATTACCACTGACCCAAAACCCATTGAAGATGGCATCGAGGAAGTATTGATGCTGGCTTGAGTCTAGTTGATGAATATGAGGGGGAAGAACTTGAAGAATGTGATATTGATACTATTGGTTCCTTACCTGAGGAGACCTTGGAAAGCAACCAACTGGTAGGACCTAGTTTAGAAATTCAAGAGATTTGTGAGAACCAGGTTCCTTTAGTCAAATACCCCCAGGAAGAACTTATAGTGTTAGCCCGAGCTATTAGTTCGTACCCTCTAATGACAGTCATTCCCCAAGTACCAATTGAAGATCTTTGCACTGAACTGTTTAAGTTTGCCCACCCTATGGTAGATCCTCTCCTTAGGATGACTGAATCAAGCCTCTTACAATTGGACCTTGTCCCATGCCCAGCCACTAAGGTCTCTCCCGTAATCTCAGTTGAACATCCTTGTCTTGAGCGGATTGATTCACCCAGTCCTGTAGAAGTCCTCCTTATGACCCCAGACGCCTACCTTCACATGACTGACCTACCCTTCTATAGAGTATACCTTTCCGCACCCATAGGTCAAATTTCAAGTCTTGAGGTCATCATCCATAGACCCTTCCATGAATCATTCTCTAATCCATCTCTTGAGAAAGTGGATCATTATTTGCTTAGAGAACAAACCTTAACTGTTGCAATCACATGTCCTAGGCTACTCCCCGAACCATCTCTTGATCCATTCCTAGGAGTAGCAAACTTTCCCTTTCGTAAGGATGACCAGTTGACACTCATAGATCACCATTCAAACCTTCAGGTCACCACCTTTAGTCAGCAGGTAATTCGAGACTCCGCCTCATATCTCCTCCCTTTCTCTAGGACTTCCAATGCTTCTTACACCATCCAAGTATACTTTGTCAGAGTCTTTAGAGTGAACCACGTGTCAGAACCTATTAGGTTTGCCACCTACTTCTGGAAGACCTTATGGCACCTACTAGGCACCCATGATAAGTTTTCATGCTCTGCATGCCATCCTCCGACCCAAGGTCAAGCCTAGAGAGCCGTAGTTTGTTAGGTTTAGACCTAGGATTCCTTTGAATAAAGTCCATTCTTTAGGAATGTATCGTCAGTCGAGTTTAGGACATTGACTCAGATTTTGGTTGAGTGAGAATACCAGGAATTGGGATTTGTATTTTGTTCAGGGCTGAAATTGCATTCAATGTTTCGATCAATAGGTCTATAGGCTAAAGTCCCTTTGAAATTGTTCTTGGATACAAGCCTCACACCACTTGATCTGATTTCACTATTAGCCCACACACACGAGTCTCCGAGTCTGCTGAAGTTTTTGCACAGCATATAAAAGACTTGCATAAAGAAATTCAAGCCAAAATAAATTTAAGTAACGAAACTTATAAGAAATTGGCTGATTCTCAAAGGCGAGTCAAAACTTTTGACGAAGGAGACTATGTAATGATTAGGTTAAGGCCTGAACGGTTTCCTCCTGGAACCGTTAGAAAGTTACATGCTAGGGGAGCTGGACCATTTAAAGTGGTAAAGAGAGTAGGATCCAATGCCTATGTGCTCGAGTTGCCTCCAGAACTAGGCATTAGCTCCACTTTCAACATTACAGACCTAGTAGAGTATAGGGAGCCAGCTGTGATTCCCAGTGAGGCTTTTGAACCTAATCCTGCTCTTGAGAGTGAACCTGACCCTGTGTGTCCACCAACAAATTGGCCTGTGAGGAAAGAGCAGATTGAAAAGATCCTGGATGATCAGGTTATCTCTACTCGTAATCGAGAATACCAAAGATACCTGGTCCGCTGGCTAGGAAGGCCAGATTCTGATGACTCTTGGATCTCCCGAGAAGAGTTACAAGAGCTGGACCCAGACCTCTTAGAGAGATACCAGAGCCAACTTGATCCTTACTCGACAGGGTCGAGTTCCTCCCACCCTGGGAGAATTGGTGCGGGCACCAGACTCAGAAGAAGACTTCAGAGCTCCATCTGGATCTCTGATTAACCTTGCCCGAAGAATTAGGGTTTTTTTTGGTTTTTAATAAGAGTTGACTAGATCAACTTAATTTAGCTTGAGTCTACATTACCTGCATTTTATTTTGTTGAGTCATGTTGACTCAGTAGTGGACTAGGGCTTAAACCTGGGATGTTACATTTTCTCCCAGGACCAAGCAAGTGGGCGCCACACTCCCAACCACACGCCAGAGTCCAGGAGGTGCCACATCTCCATCCAGTGTGCCTTGGTCCCCACACCACAAGAAAGCAGGTCCCTTCTTTCATGCGCCACTTAGGGGAGAAATCCATCAAGATACCTCAATCCAAGGAGGAGCCAACTTCTTTCCAGATAAACCCAAGCCAGGATGGCAAGAATTTTTCTTGAAGAGAGGATCAAGGAGGTGCCCCACAATGTTCCATAAAAACCCAAGTTATAAAAGGGAAGAGAGCATGTCTTGGGGAGAAAATCAAGGAGGCACCCAAAAGTTTCCTAAAGTGCCAAAGCCATGAAAGGAAGAAGCCTAAACTTGTGGAGCAAGACTAGGAGGTGTCCAAAAGAGCCAAACCATGAAGGAAAAATCCTTGATTCATGGAGAGATACTAGGAGACACCCCCACTACCTGCCAAAAATGTCCAAAACAAAGATGGGAAGGGCCTTGACTTAGGGAGGAAGAAAATGAGGAGTCCAAAAGAGTTGATCCATGGAAGGAAAGAAATCCTCTCTTGAAGACCCAAGCAAGGAGGCACCATCTACCTGCCTTTTATAACCCAAATCAAATTTTTTTGGTACCTTGGCTGACCATATGTGTATGGATTATCCTGATTTGTAGATCCCCTCCTTTAGTCCCACATGGGAAGATGTAAAACCTTACTCCCTTGTAAAGCCCTATAAATTAAACCCCTCTTGTAAGTTTAAAGGGATCAGATGAATGAAAGAAATTTTTATGAGCAAACTTGTGTTTTCTCTTTTCCGCACTTGCTTCCAGGTGTTGAGCTCCGTGAGGGAGTAAATCTGGGTTCCCCTGGAACCTTGAGGAGGTGAGAGATCTCCAAAACCCTAAACCCTAGGTTAGCCACTCAATTCCCAAACCCTAGCCGCCATCACCTTTCTCTTTCCACCAAGCCCTAGTCTTTTCCTCTTCTCACGGCCACCTTCGCCAAGTCATGGCCGACCACCAGCATCCGACTCCAATCTAGATACTGCAGATCTACAGCAATTCTAAGAGGAAGACAGATCGGCCTCAAAGAGAATTCGATTTCAGCAACTTCAGCTTTCAAGTTCTTCAACCTGGTAAGATCTTTTCTTGAGTTTCTGAATTCCATCATTTGTTCCTCTTCTTTTCCAGATCTTGAGTCCAGGAGAAGTCGACCAAACCACGAGACCAGTATTGGAGGATCCATTGTGAAGATAGCCGACTCCGAGGATCCCACAATCTGCTCGAGAGAGTTCTTCCACCAGAATCCTGAGAAGATCACTGTCTGGTGAGTAAACCGTCCCTCCTCTCTATTTCTGTTCTGTTGAAAGTTCAGAGCGAAACCCTAGGTCTGGGAGTTTCTCAACCCCCAGTGATCCGTTACTTCTGAACTACTCTGATAATTTAGTTTCTTCTAAACTGTGCTTTCAATCCTTACCTAGTTTCCTTCAACGTAGTATAGTTTTACTTTGAGTCGAAGCCAATTTCTGAAATATAAAAAAAAAAAAAAAGAATTAATCTTAATTTTACTTCCGCATACGCTTCTTTGTTCTTTGTTCTGCATCATTTTTGGTATCAGAGCTTCCGTTCTGCATCAATTTTGGTATCAGAGCCCTGTCTAGGGTTTCTGTTTGATTGCCTGTTTGAGTCCCTCTCTTTTTACTTTGTCTGCTCGAAGTAGACTCCCCAGGACGTCCGGCCCTCGGAACGAAGCGAGGTGCAAACCTCCTCTTCCCATTCCACGGGGTGTTCCTAGGGCGTGTAGGGGATCCGTTGGGTTACAACTTCGTAGCAGAAATTGTAAACGGGGAAGTGCTCTATTTTTAGCCCGTAATTTCCCTATTGGAGGAATTATTTCTTACTGCAGGTAACTCCAAATTCAGTGATTTTTATTTTGCTGAAACTATTATAATTGAGACTAATTTTCATAATTTTCTCATGATTTATTGGTTTCCGTGCGATTTCTGAGAATTAAATTACTGCAACTCTGTTTTTGTGTTCTGCAATCCATTTATTTTTGAGTGTTCATCTCTTAATTCACCTTAAGGGCATTTGAGCATCTAAGATAAGGGGAGGAGTTGATAACCTCTCCTTAGCCCAAAACCACCACCCCTCCATTCGAACCTAAGCCTTTAATCTAAAATTGATTAGACCTAATTTGCCCTAGTGGGCTAGGGACATCAACAAGTCGGGTCAAGGCTAGTGTTGAGTCAGTTTGTCTGGTTATTCTGTGTGTGCTTTGTACTCAGTGTCTAGAACGGTGGTTCAGGGATTCCATCCCGAAGGGCTTGTGTGCTGGTCCGCCTACCTGGCCAATCTCTGATTGGTGTCTAGGATTGGCATTCAGGGACCTAACACTCCCCTTACACCTGCCTGGCTGAGTCCCGAGTTACTACAGGCTAGCTTGCCACTCTGATTGGGCATCTAGTTTGGGATCTAGGTCGAGTTAGCCAGTAGTCGCTTTAGTCTAGTCACATTCTGTGTGCTTGCTTGCATCATCATGTCTACCCAGAATGGAGTACCCTACCAACCTAGTCAAACCCAACCAGATTTAGAGGCCATGGTTAGAAATCTTACCGAAAGTATGACCAAATTGAGTCAGGACATGAATGAGGGTTTTTCCCAATTTAGGGATCGAGTCCAAGTACTTGAGAAACGTAGACATCAAAATTGGACCCCTGATCCAAAATTTAATATGCCCCAACCTCACCCATGCCAGGAGCCTAGGAGGACCTTATACCGTGATCCCGAGCATAACCTTAGGAAGCCTAACCATGATATCTATAGTGTGGATCGTGTCTATGAGAGGTCCTTACAATATTCTAGACCGGTCACTCAACAACCCAAGTCTTATAGATCAGACCATTTAGATCCACACCCATGCCCAAGTAAGGTCTCTACTAGCTTGAAACCCAGTGTGACCCAGGTTCTTATATCGCAAGAATGTTTGTTTTGTGGAGAAAGAGGCCATAAATCTAGTCAGTGCCCATGCATAGGACTGGCTTGTGCACAACTAAGTGGTAAGAATCCTAAGGATGACATTAATGAGGGAGAATCCAAGCCTACTAATGAGGAAGAACGGTTAGGTATGACAAGCCTAGAATCAGTTGACTCGATTACCACTGACCCAAAATCCATTGAAGATGGCATCGAGGAAGTATATGATGCTGGCTTGAGTCTAGTTGATGAATATGAGGGGGAAGAACTTGAAGAATGTGATATTGATACTATTGGTTCCTTACCTGAGGAGACCTTGGAAAGCAACCAACTGGTAGGACCTAGTTTAGAAATTCAAGAGATTTGTGAGAACCAGGTTCCTTTAGTCAAATACCCCCAGGAAGAACTTATAGTGTTAGCCCGAGCTATTAGTTCGTACCCTCTAATGACAGTCATTCCCCAAGTACCAATTGAAGATCTTTGCACTGAACTGTTTAAGTTTGCCCACCCTATGGTAGATCCTCTCCTTAGGATGACTGAATCAAGCCTCTTACAATTGGACCTTGTCCCATGCCCAGCCACTAAGGTCTCTCCCGTAATCTCAGTTGAACATCCTTGTCTTGAGCGGATTGATTCACCCAGTCCTGTAGAAGTCCTCCTTATGACCCCAGACGCCTACCTTCACATGACTGACCTACCCTTCTATAGAGTATACCTTTCCGCACCCATAGGTCAAATTTCAAGTCTTGAGGTCATCATCCATAGACCCTTCCATGAATCATTCTCTAATCCATCTCTTGAGAAAGTGGATCATTATTTGCTTAGAGAACAAACCTTAACTATTGCAATCACATGTCCTAGGCTACTCCCCGAACCATCTCTTGATCCATTCCTAGGAGTAGCAAACTTTCCCTTTCGTAAGGATGACCAGTTGACACTCATAGATCACCATTCAAACCTTCAGGTCACCACCTTTAGTCAGCAGGTAATTCGAGACTCCGCCTCATATCTCCTCCCTTTCTCTAGGACTTCCAATGCTTCTTACACCATCCAAGTACACTTTGTCGGAGTCTTTAGAGTGAACCACGTGTCAGAACCTATTAGGTTTGCCACCTACTTCTGGAAGACCTTATGGCACCTACTAGGCACCCATGATAAGTTTTCATGCTCTGCATGCCATCCTCCGACCCAAGGTCAAGCCTAGAGAGCCGTAGTTTGTTAGGTTTAGACCTAGGGTTCCTTTGAATAAAGTCCATTCTTTAGGAATGTATCGTCAGTCGAGTTTAGGACATTGACTCAGATTTTGGTTGAGTGAGAATACCAGGAATTGGGATTTGTATTTTGTTCAGGGCTGAAATTGCATTCAATGTTTCGATCAATAGGTCTATAGGCTAAAGTCCCTTTGAAATTGTTCTTGGATACAAGCCTCACACCACTTGATCTGATTTCACTATTAGCCCACACACACGAGTCTCCGAGTCTGCTGAAGTTTTTGCACAGCATATAAAAGACTTGCATAAAGAAATTCAAGCCAAAATAAATTTAAGTAACGAAACTTATAAGAAATTGGCTGATTCTCAAAGGCGAGTCAAAACTTTTGACGAAGGAGACTATGTAATGATTAGGTTAAGGCCTGAACGGTTTCCTCCTGGAACCGTTAGAAAGTTACATGCTAGGGGAGCTGGACCATTTAAAGTGGTAAAGAGAGTAGGATCCAATGCCTATGTGCTCGAGTTGCCTCCAGAACTAGGCATTAGCTCCACTTTCAACATTACAGACCTAGTAGAGTATAGGGAGCCAGCTGTGATTCCCAGTGAGGCTTTTGAACCTAATCCTGCTCTTGAGAGTGAACCTGACCCTGTGTGTCCACCAACAAATTGGCCTGTGAGGAAAGAGCAGATTGAAAAGATCCTGGATGATCAGGTTATCTCTACTCGTAATCGAGAATACCAAAGATACCTGGTCCGCTGGCTAGGAAGGCCAGATTCTGATGACTCTTGGATCTCCCGAGAAGAGTTACAAGAGCTGGACCCAGACCTCTTGGAGAGATACCAGAGCCAACTTGATCCTTACTCGACAGGGTCGAGTTCCTCCCACCCTGGGAGAATTGGTGCGGGCACCAGACTCAGAAGAAGACTTCAGAGCTCCATCTGGATCTCTGATTAACCTTGCCCGAAGAATTAGGGTTTTTTTTGGTTTTTAATAAGAGTTGACTAGATCAACTTAATTTAGCTTGAGTCTACATTACCTGCATTTTATTTTGTTGAGTCATGTTGACTCAGTAGTGGACTAGGGTTTCAACCTGGGATGTTACATTTTCTCCCAGGACCAAGCAAGTGGGCGCCACACTCCCAACCACACGCCAGAGTCCAGGAGGTGCCACATCTCCATCCAGTGTGCCTTGGTCCCCACACCACAAGAAAGCAGGTCCCTTCTTTCATGCGCCACTTAGGGGAGAAATCCATCAAGATACCTCAATCCAAGGAGGAGCCAACTTCTTTCCAGATAAACCCAAGCCAGGATGGCAAGAATTTTTCTTGAAGAGAGGATCAAGGAGGTGCCCCACAATGTTCCATAAAAACCCAAGTTATAAAAGGGAAGAGAGCATGTCTTGGGGAGAAAATCAAGGAGGCACCCAAAAGTTTCCTAAAGTGCCAAAGCCATGAAAGGAAGAAGCCTAAACTTGTGGAGCAAGACTAGGAGGTGTCCAAAAGAGCCAAACCATGAAGGGAAAATCCTTGATTCATGGAGAGATACTAGGAGACACCCCCACTACCTGCCAAAAATGTCCAAAACAAAGATGGGAAGGGCCTTGACTTAGGGAGGAAGAAAATGAGGAGTCCAAAAGAGTTGATCCATGGAAGGAAAGAAATCCTCTCTTGAAGACCCAAGCAAGGAGGCACCATCTACCTGCCTTTTATAACCCAAATCAAATTTTTTTGGTACCTTGGCTGACCATATGTGTATGGATTATCCTGATTTGTAGATCCCCTCCTTTAGTCCCACATGGGAAGATGTAAAACCCTACTCCCTTGTAAAGCCCTATAAATTAAACCCCTCTTGTAAGTTTAAAGGGATCAGATGAATGAAAGAAATTTTTATGAGCAAACTTGTGTTTTCTCTTTTTCGCACTTGCTTCCAGGTGTTGAGCTCCGTGAGGGAGTAAATCTGGGTTCCCCTGGAACCTTGAGGAGGTGAGAGATCTCCAAAACCCTAAACCCTAGGTTAGCCACTCAATTCCCAAACCCTAGCCACCATCACCTTTCTCTTTCCACCAAGCCCTAGTCTTTTCCTCTTCTCACGGCCACCTTCGCCAAGTCCTGGCCGACCACCAGCATCCGACTCCAATCCAGATACTGCAGATCTACAGCAATTCTAAGAGGAAGATAGATCGGCCTCCAGGAGAATTCGATTTCAGCAACTTCAGCTTTCAAGTTCTTCAACCTGGTAAGATCTTTTCTTGAGTTTCTGAATTCCATCATTTGTTCCTCTTCTTTTCCAGATCTTGAGTCCAGGAGAAGTCGACCAAACCACGAGACCAGTATTGGAGGATCCATTGCGAAGATAGCCGACTCCGAGGATCCCACAATCTGCTCGAGAGAGTTCTTCCACCAGAATCCTGAGAAGATCACTGTCTGGTGAGTAAACCGTCCCTCCTCTCTATTTCTGTTCTGTTGAAAGTTCAGAGTGAAACCCTAGGTCTGGGAGTTTCTCAACCCCCAGCGATCCGTTACTTCTGAACTACTCTGATAATTTAGTTTCTTCTAAACTGTGCTTTCAATCCTTACCTAGTTTCCTTCAACGTAGTTTAGCTTTACTTTGAGTCGAAGCCAATTTCTGAAATATAAAAAAAAAAAAAAAAGAATTAATCTTAATTTTACTTCCGCATACGCTTCTTTGTTCTTTGTTCTGCATCATTTTTGGTATCAGAGCTTCCGTTCTGCATCAATTTTGGTATCAGAGCCCTGTCTAGGGTTTCTGTTTGATTGCCTGTTTGAGTCCCTCTCTTTTTACTTTGTCTGCTCGAAGTAGACTCCCCAGGATGTCCGGTCCTCGGAACGAAGCGAGGTGCAAACCTCCTCTTCCCATTCCACGGGGTGTTCCTAGGGCGTGTAGGGGATCCGTTGGGTTACAACTTCGTAGCAGAAATTGTAAACGGGGAAGTGCTCTTTTTTAACCCGTAATTTCCCTATTGGAGGAATTATTTCTCACTGCAGGTAACTCCAAATTCAGTGATTTTTATTTTGCTGAAACTAGTATAATTGAAACTAATTTGCATAATTTTCTCATGATTTATTGGTTTCCGTGCAATTTCTGAGAATTAAATTACTGCAACTCTATTTTTGTGTTCTGCAATCCATTTATTTTTGAGTGTTCATCTCTTAATTCACCTTAAGGGCATTTGAGCATCTAAGATAAGGGGAGGAGTTGATAACCTCTCCTTAGCCCAAAACCACCACCCCTCCATTCGAACCTAAGCCTTTAATCTAAAATTGATTAGACCTAATTTGCCCTAGTGGGCTAGGGACATCAACAAGTCGGGTCAAGGCTAGTGTTGAGTCAGTTTGTCTGGTTATTCTGTGTGTGCTTTGTACTCAGTGTCTAGAACGGTGGTTCAGGGATTCCATCCCGAAGGGCTTGTATGCTGGTCCGCCTACCTGGCCAATCTCTGATTGGTGTCTAGGATTGGCATTCAGGGACCTAACACTCCCCTTACACCTGCCTGGCTGAGTCCCGAGTTACTACAGGCTAGCTTGCCACTCTGATTGGGCATCTAGTTTGGGATCTAGGTCATGTTAGCCAGTAGTCGCTTTAGTCTAGTCACATTCTGTGTGCTTGCTTGCAATCAGTGGCCCTATGCAAGCTAAAACAATCAGAAAATAAAATATTTATTTAATGATTTATGATGTGTCAAGTTAGGTTTAGGTTAACTGGGGTTGTCAAATAAAGTTTGGCTTGGGATTAGGGGTTTGGTAGTTGATTAGTTTAGGTTGAGTCAAGATGCAGAATGCTGCTGAAATCTGTGAATTAAGATTTCAGTTATTATAGAGTTTGACATAGATCCTGATGCATAAGAATTTCAAAAAAAATCTGGAACAGAGGATGGATGGTGATGATAAAGTCTACCAAATTTAATTCTATAAAAAAAATCAGATGATAATGCAAACCTAGGGTTTTTTGGACTGCTACAGAAATTATCAGGATTCTGTTAGGGTTCTTATTATGCCAAATTTTAGAGATTTATGGTTTCACTAAAAATAATTGAAAATTATGATAATTACTAGGATAGAACAGAGGATATGAAGTACAAATTTCATAGAAAAATAAAATGTTTATGATGCAAAATCAGATGAAACCTAGACACCAAATACAGTGGACAGAATGCAGAAATTAGGGTTTATGAGTGCAAAGCAAATAAAAACTATCCTAAATCTGTTCTGATACCAAACTAATGTGGGATGACTCTAATACTACTAAAAATGCATGGAAAATAGTAGAATATTTTTTTTGTAATTTTTATAATTTTATTTGCAGGCTAGATTCCCAAAATAAAGTAAAAACTAGCAGTGCAAAGAATCATCGGGTCGCAGGCATACTCATGCAAACCAATGAAATATCCAGGACCCGAGAGTTGAGAAACTCCCAGTTTAAGATAGTTTATCTTCATCAAAATTAGATAATCAGAGAAGGGAAGGTTTCTTACCAGTCAGAGATTAAAATTTAGTAGCAGCATAGATCACTCACAGCTCTGATTGGAGCCTAGAAGAAGAAGCCTTGTTTCCCTTGAATCTGAAGGCTGATCTGGGCAGTCCAGATAGCAAAGAAGGCCTCCTTAGGGGAGGGAAAGCATCTCGGTGATCTTGCAAGGGTTAGAGGTTAATCAAAGCAGCAAAAAAAAATTAGAAAAGGAACTATGGGTTGAAAGGAATCAGGATTAGGGTAAGAAGATGGCAGTTTGAAGCTTATTGAAGATCTCCTTGCTTGGTGGCCTAGGGCACTCCTCCTTGGACGTGTGAAGGCTTGGATGGCAGTGATTTAGGGCATGGAAGGATATTAGGGCAGCAAGAAATTCGTCCAAACACAAAAACACAACCTAAAGAACCAAAACAAAACACCAACATAAGGTAATAACTCAAAATTTCAGCAAGTTGTATTCATAAGAAAGAGATGCTTACAAGAGGGGGAGGGGTGGGGTATTTGTAGAGTTCCCATGCCCTCACTAACCATGGTTGCACTTGGGTTACAAATCCTCTTCCAAATTGGAATACAAGTCCTTTCCTAGCTAGGTTAGAATTACAAAGTTTAAAAGGATTAGAAATCCTAACTAGGTTAGGAAAAGGCTTGGTCTTCTCCAACTTTTCTTCAACTTGGACCAAGTCAAACCTCTTTGGACGTGGTCAACACTTCAAGGATGCCTAGGGATGCATGTTGGGCCTCTACTAGCAGCAAGGGGCCGGCCCAAAGGGGCTTGGGTGTATGGGTTTGGGCCTTTGGAAGCTGGGGTGGCTTGGTAGCCTGGTAGCAGGAATATTTCCTAGAGTATTGCTTCTTAAGGGCTTGGGCTTGGCACCTGGGCTTGATTTCTTTGGGCTAGGATGTAGGTGGACCTCTGGAATCATGGATGCCCTAATTTAGGAATATGCTCTAGCATCTGGGGAGGAATCTGGGCATCTGGAGGACATTTGGAAAGAATCATGGTTTCTAGAAACATCTTGGATTCTGGGTTGTTATACAAAATCCAATGGGCTAATGTAGCGGCCTCTGACTCTTGGATGTAGCCTAGTGGAACTCCAAAATAGGATGACCTCCTCTCTTATATAATAATCAGGCTCATACTGGACTCATAATTGATGTACAGGACTCAAAATATAGACTAGGTTGAGGGTTGAGACAAATCAACTAACCTCAACTTATTACAGGACTCAATTCTAGTTGATTACAAAATTTGACACATAGCTAGGTAAACCAAATAGGGCCCAGTAATCTATGTCTGATCCTGGTGCCCCTACCATAGAGCTTCTATGAGACCCCATAGAGTCTCTAGGGGACCTCGAGAGAAATTTTCTTCTCGAACTTATCTAGTTCATGATCTGGGAGTCACATTTGGAGAGGCTTTGGAAGGAATTCCAAATCCCACTAATCTTCAAACTGGAGGTCTCGCTTGATACTAATCAAGCATACAATCCTCCCCGGGCCGGTTAGCTCTATATAGAGAGCTTTTTCTGGCTGGACTAAGGTTTCCTCTAGTCCCTTTTTTTGTTTAATTCTTCATGGCCATAGGTCTTCCACCCTATGCAGTTACACCAAACACACGATGGTTTCTTTTTGGTCTCTCATTAGCTTGTGCTTTAGCTAAGATTCACCCCATGATCTCACTTTTTAGAGCCTTAATCTCCTTCGACAAACACCACTATCATCATGGATGGTGGTTTGTTTGTCCCCATAAAGGGCAGCATCCTTTAATTCAGGGGCTCCTTCTTCTATACACCATTGGAAGGTGTAATTTTTCTTTGTAAGGCACCTGATGTTACTGACTGGGTTTTCATACAATGGGGTGTCCAATCTCGATAATTGACTTATCTCACCCTTTTGACAAAAAGGAGGAGGGATGGGTCGGTGTTCTCTGATGCTTTCAAGTTTCTAGCTTGAAAGTCTTGCTATTCGAGACAACCCTTTTCAAGATAGAGTGTAGCCAAGTTCAACTAAAAGATAAGAAGAATTATGATCCATTTCTTTGGCTCTTTTTCTTCGATCTTTGTTTCTTTTTTAGTATTCTTTTTTCTTTGATTTTAGACATGGGTCCCTCTATCACTAGTGAGTTAAGGAAGGTGACTCTGGAAAAAGGAAGGCTGAAGCAGCACTCACCACCAGGGAGCCTTCACAGGTTTAGGCCATGGTCGCTCTCAAACTTGAAATAATCCAACTAATGCTTTGGAGTTTGCTCCTCTAGTTGTGGCTAAACGCTCTCGATCATCCAAGAGTGGGGCTTCTTTATCTACTCCTTGATTGGTTACTTCTGAAGTCTTGGGTGATCAACCTTTGGGATCCGAGGTTTATGCCTTCAATAACTAGGAGGTTGCTAAAGGTATTTTTGAAGAATTCATTCATATCCCATCAGCGTGGATCAAGTCATGGGAGACAAGAATCATCGATGCTACAAAGATGCGATTTAGATTGCCCTAAAAGTCGGTTTTCATTCTTTCTTTTAAATTCAGCTTTAATCATTCAGTGATCTATCATTAAATCTGTTGCTTCATAGATATGTTACTTCATGAAGGACTACTATGACTTAAGAGGTCGCTGGTCGGTTGAAGAGAGAAAGAAGAAAGATGTAGCAGTACACCTGAAGGAGGTAGAGACTAGCCAGAACACTATCAAAGCCAACCTCAAACAGGTTGTGGTTGAGAAAGACCAACTCTATAAGGAGTTCTCTCTGAAAAAGGAAGTTCTGGAGATTGTGCAACAGAAAATTATGGACCTAGAAGTGCAGAAGAAGGAGATGGCACTAAAGGCAGTGGAAGCTTATAAAGCTTCCAAAGAATGCTACCAAGAGAAGATGCTTTTTGCCTAGCCATCCTTTGCTAAGGGTATGGAGGACACCCGAAAGAGAATCCTGAAGCACTAATCAAACCTCAACCTGAACTTTTTGTATGAGGATGAGTTAGACAATGAGGCTCCCCCTAAAGGTGCACCAACCCTCGGAGTAGAAGTAACTAGGACCGATGAGTCTGTCAGTCCCTCGTCTGCCTAAAACATATTTTTTCTTTTTCTTCTTGTTAATATAAATCTCATTAGCTTGTCTTATGAAAATGGCCATTTTTGTAGAACCTTTAGGTTCCTCTTTTTGAATTATTAATGAAATGGTTTTCAATTTTTGATTAAGTATGATAGTTCGGTATACATAGTTATAAATGCTTTCAGGTGCTACATTCAATATAGAAACAAAACAAACTTACCAACCACTAGTAATGGCCCAAAGCCATGGTCGCTGCACTACGAGCTTAGCACAGCCTCTTCGATAAGATGTAATGCCCCCTCCACCTTTAGATAGTGGAACTTATAGTGGTATAAGTGAACTTTATTAAGGATGAGTTGTTCAATACCAAATGTCTGCTGGTCTGGGACTTCTCACTGTGGGGCTTGAAATGATTCAACCCGGCCTTAATTCAAGAAGTTGAGCATGTCTGATATTGCCTTGATTCAGTCATTGATTTATAGGTATTGACATCATTCCCAAGTGGAGGTGGTGTTGGATGTTTGATCATAGACTTTACAATATGGCTTGGCCAAAGGCTTCTAGGCATTGAACCTTTTTGTCCCAGCCAAAAGTTTTTGAGAGTTGAATCAATTTTATCCTAGTCAAATGCTTTGGGGGGTTGAGCATAAGGCCAAAGGCTTTCCAACACTAGTCTGGCCAAAGACTTTTGGGCATTGAACCTTTTTATCCTGACCAAAGGCTTTTTGACGTTGAATCTTTTTATCCTGACCAAAGGTTTTCGAGAGTTGAGCATCAAGCCAAAGGCTTTCCAGTGCTGGCCCAGCCAAAGGCTTTCGAGCATTAAACCTTTTTATCCTAGCTAAAGGCTTTCAGGAGTTGAATCATTTTATCTTGGCCAAAGGCTTTCTAGAGTTGAGTATCAGGCCAAAAGCTTTCCAATGCTAGCTTGGCTAGAGACTTTTGGGAGTTGAGTGTTAGGCCAAAAGCTTTCCAATGTTGGCCTGGCTAAAGGCTTTTAGGTGTTGAACCTTTTTGTCTTAGCTAAAGGCTTTCAGGAGTTGAATCTTTTTATCCTGGCCAAAGGTTTTTGGAAGTTGAGCATTAGGCTAAAAGCTTTCCTATGCTAGCCCAGTCAAAGGCTTTCAGACATCTTGCCTTAGGTATTTTAACCTTCTTTGATAGGATCTTGTGTTCTTAGAGATAAGACATATAGCTTATAAGTAACATCAAATCCCAAGAATTTTAGTTTTTTCTCAATCCAAGAGCACACATACGGTGCTGCTCGGCTCGAAATCTCGTCAAGTTTTTGTGCTTATCTTAATGGTGAGGAAAATGAGATTTCATCTCAAAAATCTACCATATCTACTTTCCTATCAAGGAATTCTTGATTCGCAAGAGAGCTACATGGTGATTGCTAGCTTGGCCCTTAGATTAGCCAATCTTTACCTATCTCCCCTATAAATAAGGGTTTCGGGACCTTATTTTCTTATGGCCTTTGCTAGTTTCTCCCAACACTGGCAGGAAAGTTCTACTAGCTTATCCTAACAGTACCATTGACCGTCGGTATTAGAATTGAAGATATGTGATCTTCTTCATGGATGGGCAAACATTGCTAGAGAATGAAGCCTAAGTGAATCTAGCGGCATGATGAGAATGCATTTACATAGGATTTGGATGTATTAGAAATAGCTAGTGGTTTAGCCACAGAATTGCTACCCTTTCTAGCAAGGGCACGAGATTAAAGGGGGGTCCATGTCATGGCCTTCCTCTTCTGGTCTTCCCTCCTCGCCCAGTGTCAACAAACTCTAGGATCAAGGAGGAGGTGGGGAACACTCCCCAAAATTTCTTGCAGTAGGTGATGAGTAGCTACGAATCTCTAGGATATTCCTCTCCTTTTCCTTCTTATAATAGGTGGGAACCTTTGGTCCATGTGAGCTCCTTCTCCTTCACCTATTAGCATACTAGAGGAGACTTTTCATTGCTTTAACACTGTGCAGTGAGGGCCTAAAAATATTGTCTGCTAGCCCCATTCCCCTGCATGGTGTACCTCTCTACCATAACCTTCTTGATAGTTTTCTATATCCCACCTGTATTTCATGGGGCATTCCTAGAAAAAATGTAACTTAGTTGAAAAAGAAGTGTATGCATTTTAGCATTTTATAATGGGAAAGGATTGTTTTGACATTTTATGTGCTTGGCATCACATGCTTATTATTTATTTTCTCTCGAGGCTTGTGGTTGTCTGTATTTTGACCAATGACTTATAGCCCAAATCTTTGTTTTGTGAGATCTAGTGAGGGCTCCATTTCACCCTCTGGTCTTTAGGTTCAGTAGTTGTTTCATCCTTCTAAATTCTCTACTAATCAAAAAATAGATTTCATATAGAACTAGTTAAGAGAAGTGTACATTACTGATAATATATGTGTAGGTTCTTAGAGTTCTAAGGCCAAGGTAGAGGCATGTCATCTGGTTGTGTTAAGCGATAAGTGCTAGGATGGATAACTTCACTTAACACAATTTCTTTCAATCAAGAAAAAGCTTTCTTTGGTGAGGTTGCTGGGACATTTTGGCTCACCTTAAAACTTAATCCCCCATCTTTTAAAATTTAACTCACACTTGGGCGTTATGATAGTAGGCAACCCTCTTTTGGTAGGCAACCATTCTGATAACTGCACGCTCCTGTACTTCCTCTATTAAGTCTAGATTTGCTTGAAGTCATTAGGGTTGCTACTTTCTTCAAAATTCTCTATAATTAGAGATAGAAGTTCAACCTCCAAAGGGATGACAACTTTGGTACCAAAGGCAAGATTTAAGGGGATCTCGGCCATCCAGGTCCACTATGTGGTTTGGTAAGCCTAAAGGATATGATATAATTCATCTGCCCACCATCCTTTTGCCCAATCCAAGCACATCTTCAGTCCCTATAAAAAAATCTAATTAGCAACTTCAGCCTTCCCATTAGCTTGGGGGTGACCAACAGAAGTAAAGCAATGGGTCATACCCATATCCTGATAGAATTCGGCAAGTTTAGAACTACTAAACTGCCAACCATTATCAGTGATAATGATCCAGGATAATTTGAAGCAGCATATAATGGACTTCTAGATGAAGTCTTTTACTTTGGCTTTAGTAATCTTGGTGAGTGGTTCAACCTCATCCACTTAGTAAAGTAGTCAATTGCCATAAGCAAGAATTTCTATCCCCGGTGGCTAAGGGAAAAGGTTCCAATATGTCCTTGCCCCACTGAGTAAAAGGCCATGGTGTGCTTATAGGGGAGAGTAGAGCAGTGGGTAGTCACTGTACATTGGAGTGATGCTGGCACCAATTGCATTTTTGAACCATGTCCTTGGTATCTTGCTCCATGGTGAGCCAATAATACCCTTGCCTTAAAATTTTGAGGGACAAAGTCTTGCTTCCCAAGTGGTTGCTGCAAATCCCTTCATGGACCTTTTGGAGGGCATATGTTGCTTCAGAGGGATGTAAGCACTTCAATAGTGGTTGAGAAAATCCCCTCTTATAAAGCTTCCCTTCATAGAGTATGAACCTGGAAGCCCAGTTTCATACTTTACGAACTTCCTCCCTATCTTTGGAAAGGCTTCAATCATAAAGATATTAAATAAGTGTATCCATCCAGCATGGTTCAGCATCTATCTAGAGTACCAATGCTGGCTTGTGCATGCTGGGCTCCTCCAAGACTTTTATAAAGACCTCTATATACAAGTCATTGGCACAGCCATAGCAAGCTTGGAAAGGGTATCGACTCGAATGTTCTCCTCTCTATGGACTTGCTGGATGTCAAAACTATGGAAAGCTAAAATCAAATCCTTCAACTTTTTGAGGTACTATTTCATGTTCTCTTCGTTGGCCTCATATTCATTTATAATGTGGCTCATCACCAGCTGGGAGTCGCTATGAACTTTTAGGTGTTATACTCCTATTTCTTTACCAATGGCGAGGCCAGCAATCAGGGCCTCATACTCTTGTTAGTAGAAGAAAATCTGAATTGGAGATCATATTGAACATACCATCCTTCAGGATTGATGAGTATGAGTCCTGCTCCAAAACCATTAGAGTTCGAGGCCCCAACTATGTGCATCGTCCATTAGTTCTTGATGTCTTCAAGCATGGGATCTTCTTCTTCAAGTTTTCATTCAAGAATTATGCATTCGGTGACAAAATCCACTAGTATCTATGCTTTAATAGAAGGTCTCGGGTGGAATACTGGTCAAACTCAAAAAGTTCAAGAGCTCATTTAGCCATCTTGCTCGAGGTATCAGGCCAATATAGCTCTGTTCATAGGGGCTGATTTGTGAGGACCATGACTAAATGAGCTTGAAAATATGGTCAAAGCTTTCTAGCCAATTCTACAAGAGCAAAAATAAGCTTTTCTAGCTAGGTATATCTTGTTTCCATGTTTTATAGAACTCGGCTGGTGTAATACATAAGCTTTTGCATCCGATCTTCTTCTCAAATAAGAGCAGAACTAATGATGGAAGGAGAGACAACCAAGTACTGGTACAACTCTTCACCTTCTTTGGGTTTGCTAAGAAGTGGAGGCATGCTAAGAAAAGCTTTCAACTTTTAAAACACCTTTTGGCATTCTTCGGACCATTAGAAGTCTTTTGACTTTTTCAATATCAAGAAAAAGGGAAGACACTATTCAACCTATTTAGAAACAAATTGGCTAAGGGTAGCAACCCGCCAGGTAATCGTCTGGGCTTCTTTTATAGTTTTTGGGATGACCATTTACCTCAGATCTTGGATCTTCTTTGGGTTGACTTCAATCCCTAGTTTAGACAACACAAGCTGAGGACCTTTCTCGAAGTAGCTTCGAAAGCATTTTTTGCAGGGTTTAACTTTATCTGATACTATCATAAAGTAGCGAAGGTTTCTTCAATGTCCTCAACATGGATCCAGGATGGAAGGTGCTTGATCAGCATATCATCGACATAAACTTTTATGTTTTGGTCAATTTGATCCCGAAAGATCTTAATTACTAGTTGCTGGTAGGTTGTTCTTACATTTTTTAAGTCAAATGGCATTACCTTGTGATAAAACAGGCCTTGGTTAGATATAAAAAAGGTTTTTTCTTTATCTTCGTGCACCATTTGGATTTAATTATATCTCGAAAAGGCATCCATGAAAGTTAGGAGCTCAAGGCTGGCTATCATATCAACTAGATGGTCAATACGAAGAAGCAGGTAGCTATCCTTCGAGTAGGCTTGTTGAGATTCATGAAATATATACATATCCACCACTTCCCATTATCTTTTTTGACCAGTACTATATTGGCCAGCCATTCGAGATAGTCAACTTCTTGAATGAATTCTATATCGATGAGTCTTTGTACTTCTTCTATTATGGCTTTTTGCTATTAGGGTACAAAACTTCATTTCTTTTACTTGATGGAGCAGTGATTCGGGTTCACTTTCAGGTGATGCATCATTACTTTGAGATCAATCCCTGGCATATCTGTAGAAGTCCAAGCAAAAATATCAGTACTTTTAGCAAGAAAAGTGTTAGCTATTGCCTTGTGTCTTCATCTAGCCTTGAGCCTTTTTGAACAACATGTTGGGGATCTCTATCATGTAGAGGGATAGTCACAAGATCCTCTACAGGCATTCCTCTTTCTTCAGTTAGCTTATCTTTGGTGTCCAGCCCTTTGACCGAGAGGTCGTTTAGGGGACTGGCTTGTTTATTTTAATGGGCCATCAGGTAGCATTGTTTTGCTAGAACTTGGTTTCTACATACTTTGCCCACTCTTCAAAGTGTGGGAAACCTCATTAACAAGTAATAGGTAGATAATATTGCCCGTAGGGCATTTAATCCCGGTCGGTTGATTAGAACATTATAGACCAAAGGAGTTTTTACAATTATAAATGTGAGACATACTTGGGAATGTCAGGGGGCAGTTCCCGCTATATGGGCAAATTGATAATACCCTCAACAGGGATTAGTTTTCCTGAGAGCACAATTATTAGTGCATCTATCTTTCTCAGTCATTGTGGGGGGATATTCATCTTTAAGAAAGCATCATAATATAAAATGTCTACCAAGCTTCCAATATGCACAAATACACAGTGGATGTTACAATCATCGATGTTAAGAGTTACGACAATAGGATCATGGTTGGGATATCGGATCTCATTTGCATCAGCTAAAGTAAAAGTTATGGCTTCAACAGGACTCCCTTCTGGATTGCTGGTTTTGGCTTCTTCCTCTAGCCCTCTAATAATTGTGTTGACATCATCTCTAGTGGGTCGATCGATGGGCTCTTCCACTCTTGATGATAGTTCAAGTAAACATGAGACCGGAGCATCACATATTTCTTTTGGGTCTCGAAGGAACTAATTCAGCTTGTCATGGTGGATAAGCTTCTCAATTTCATCATAGAGTTGTATACATTCTTTTATGTCATGACTGTAATCTCGATGATAAAGGTAATACTTGTTCTGATTCCTTCATTTGAGCTTCGATTGCATCTTCCTGGCTTTAGACAACTACCCTCAAATTTGTATTAGGAGTTTCCTTAGAGTAGTGGGTGAATAGTAAGTCCTTCCTCTATTTGATGATGTTGAAATATGCTTGAACACCAGAGTGAGCTAGAGAAGGGATGTAGATAGTCATACCTACAAAAGAAGCCCTAGCTGAAGGTGACTCCGATGAAGGCCCTTTGATTCTCATGTCAGTATCTTAGACAACTCAGTACAATGGAGGTGAAGTAAAACACAAGCTTGCATACAAGGGAATGTACCTCTAAGGAGTTCACCCTGAACTCCCCTTTATATTCAAGCTCCAAGGGCACTTTGAAAAATACTTAATGTGATGCCTGATAGATAGATGGAGATCAGATATTCTCTTTTATCAAGGTTGCTAAGAGGAAGGTGTTCTTGTCTTATCTGGAATACCCTCTTTTCATTAATAACAGTTTTATCTTGTTTGTCTTCTTGCTATTTCCCTTAATGGCTCTAGGAATTATCACATGATAGAGGGCCATGCCTCTTTAATGGTTGATATCGACCTTTGATTATGGGACTTGATTATTTATTCATTATATAGAGTATACTAGAGTGAGTATCGGTGTGCCTTTCCTTTGACCATTCAATGGTAAAAAGCTAATAGGCAGGTTTTGGATCTTGGCAGAGGAAATCGATAGCCTCGGGGTTCTTTGGTATCAAAATCTTGCAAAATCCAAGAGTCGGAGAGACTGGACATCAATTGTATCCAAGATTGTTGCTCGAATTTTCTTTAATCAAAGATCCACCTATGATCAGTCCAAGTGATTGAGTGTCAATCTAGGCAAAGTTTGGAAGACTGAAGATAGAACCCAATGAAGGGTCTTGGAGATAACAGGTTCATATTCGGTGGAAGACCATGGGGCCAAAGGTTAATCCTAATTCTAAATCGAGAGTTAGAATGTTGCTCCTTCCCTTGTCTTAGTGAAACAAGGCTGAATGAATAGCGAGGTCCTTCAAAAAAAATATCCAAAACCAAAACTTATTGCTTTCACATGATTTGATAATATATCATCCTAGTGGGGCAAACTCGATTATTTTGGTTCAGTGTATTCACACCCAAGATACTGTAGCCTTAATATCAGAAGCTGGAATGATTAGTTATAGTTCCTGATTACCTTGGCTTAGGTTCGGATGGTTTCCTTCTCAATTATCCTTTAGGGTTCTAAGGGTAGGTGATCGCTTTTATAGGTGGTCAAAAATAAAACTTACTCACTACTATAGCTAGTGATGAGTCGGGATCGTATCCTCGAGGATCAAAGATAATTATTTCATGGGAAATAGTAAAAAAAATAATTTGTAAGGATTAGATTAAGAGTAGTGATTATTAAAAGATGACAACTAATTACTTAATTAAATCAGGACATTAAGAGAAGTAACCTAGGAATCCAAATCTACTATGTGAACAGGTTTTGTCTTCTTTTCCTTATATTACAATATCAATAATTCTTGCAAATTTAGGGTCAGAATAATTTATCTCTTATTGGGCATGGGCCATATCTAGAGATCACGACATGTCCGCTTAGAGTATAAACTTCTAATTGATTTGCAATGTTAAGGATCTACTCTACCATACTACGATCTACCTCTCTGAGGCATATATCATATCATGAGATCACGACATGTTGATAGAGGGTGTAGGTCGTGTATGCTAAATCAAATCACCGATCATAAAAATAACTCAAAAGATATATAAAAGAAGAGCATGAGTTTTATTGAATAGAAATTAAGTACAGAAAGAAAGATAGAACCTGGTTACAGGCTTCAACTTCATCCCAAGTTGAAGGAGTCTAGCCGTGCATTGCTGCCACCAACATTCCCTCCATAATTCTTCTATTTTCTAAACCTAAACTATAATAATTTAAACAAGAAAAAGAAAATAAATTAGTACGAGAATTGCTATATAAACTGATGCATGGACTCCTACCTGGGGTCGCCCTTTTATAGAGCTCGTCTAGGGTTTCCTTCCACTCAAATTTAGAGTCAATTAGGCTCAAGATCGGCTAGATATCATGAAAAAACTTCTTAGCCATCCATTCTGCATCATAGGCCTTAGATCATATTGAGAATCATGCAAAACAACTCTTCCTTCTTGAGCAAGCAGAGTCTAAATTGGGCTTTGCTGAATCCTAGATCTCCTTCTCCCAATCAGATTTGGACTCGCTTCTCCCGACCAGCAGAGTGGACAGCAATGGCGGGAAGCAGTGGCCAGCGACAAGCTAGTGGTGGACGTTGAGGATGAATAGTAGAACAAAACATTGGATGGTGGCCGGCTATAGGGTGGATCCATGGCGGACAGACACAAGTGGATGAGGGGGAAGATGGCGGTGTAAGGCGGTGCTGTTGGGGAGTGGTCGGTCGGCGATGGCAAGCGGACGATAGCAATAGGTGGCAATGGATAGAAGATAACCAGCATGAATTTCCCATAAAAAAACTTAAGTTTTTCTTTGATTTTCTGTGGCCTCTCCAGTGATGAGTGGCTCTCGGGAGGTTCTCCGGTAGTGGGTGGTGACCGGCAAGTGAAAATGGTGGCTCGGGATGAGTTGGTCCACGGACATGGGCCATGGACTAGCTCCAATGGCTGCCAATGGACCAAACTACATTTCATAGACCTGGCAGCGGTCCATGGTAGACCAGTTGCTTTAAAATATGTGTAATTCATTAATAGTTTCAAACTTGAATTCTGGGCTCATTCGATCTTCGATTTGAGTGTCGTCTACATTGTTTGACTCCAAAAATTGAGCTCTTTCAATCTATGGGTTCCTTTTCTACAAAACATAATAAAATATATCAATTATTAATGATTAATAATTAATTTATATTTATTTTAATGGTTAAATTGAGATAATTAATTAACTTATCAATAGGGTTTCCCGCCATATCACATTCCTTTATTGCTCTATTATAAACTCTTTCTACTCTAATATATTATTGATAAGTTTTGTATTTCTCTTATACATGCAAATTCTAAAGCTTTGATACATATATACATATACCAAAAATTTTTGATACACTCCATAAAATGCTCTAATAAGTATTATAAGCTCTAATACTTACTACAAAAGGACTATTGTGATTTATTATACATACTCTAATACAAAAAGAGTATCCTGATATGGTAACACTTTAATACTTCTATAGCTCTGTTACCTTTTACATTGTAAAGTTTTTATATTCATAAAGCTCGAATACATTTTATATTGCAAGTTTTCAATCTTCATGCCTAGTATTTGTCATCATCGAAAAGGGAAAGATTGTTGACCTAATAATTACTAAATATTAGAGCATGAATAGTATACTAACATTTTTTAAATGGTTAAGAATATTTTTATAGAGAGAGCATTTGAATATAAGAGAATGATCCATGAGTTATTAAATGATTAATAAAGTTACAAGGATCATTGTCAACCCATATGCATCATTGGAAGATATTATAAGTCATTTAAATGGTTACTGAGCTTTTATGTTTATTTGAAAACCCTTTGAATGCTTTGAGAGATCATTTGTATGGTTAGAGAGTTTACTTGTACCATTGAAAGCCATTAAAATGTTTAGAGAGATCAATTGTACTTAAATGTAAGTGAAATAGAAGTTAGACTATATATTTGAAGTGAAGAATAGACTCACAAGAAGAAGAGACAACTCTGGCACACAGTGGAAGTAGCATGCAAGCTTGGCATATAGGTGAGCCAGCTTTTATAGAGCATGAGCCAGCTCTCTTAGAAAATAGAAAGCTAAAATCTCAAGTCATTAGGCGAGCCAACTCCTACAGACCTACGAGCCAACTCTTTTAGTGAACTAAAAAGGCTAAATTCTTGACACGAGCAAGAGAGCTGACTTGCATAGTAGACAAGCAATCTCTCTTAGAAGATAGAAATATAATATTTTAGAATCGTGTAGACATGACGACTCATAACCTTTTGATAGTACTGTTAACCCCATAAGTGATTTTGATAATAACAAAACATTGGAGCATGCATTTATTTCTTGTGTTGAGTTGTATTGTAATTGAATCTTGTAAAGAAGAATCCAAGAAGAACTTATGTAAAAACCAATCAAATGGGTTACTTCTAGGTTATTTCAAGCTTTAAATTACTTTGAGTGTGTTGTAAGAAGAGTTTGAAGATATCTTGAAAGCTTGAAGCCTTGCTGGATGAATTTTGGAGAAGGATTGAAAATTTACTGAAGAACTCATCCGAGCCGACTCGAAAAGAAGAGAGCCGACTCTGGTACATGGCATGCATGAGGATTCTGACATGCAGATATCTGAGTTGACTCTAAGGGACCCAAGCCTACTCGTCGAGAGTACCACTTCCTGAATCAGACAAGCGAGCCAACCCAAAGGGTGTCCGAGCTGACTCTATCATATAGTCAGACATCCAAGCTGACTCTTCAGGGATTCGAGCTGACTCCTCTAGAGTCCAGGAAAAGAGATCTAAGAACTACAGCCAATTAAGCCAACTTTAAAGTGAAAGAGCCGACTCTTCTAGACTACATTTTTGAAGGCCTGAGGATCCGAGTCGACTAGAATCAGGGCGAGTCGACTCTTACAAAGTGAGGAATCGACACTATGCAAGCGAGCCGACTATATTGAAGAGAGTTGACTCAACCAGAACTACTCTGCGGATCCGAGCCGACTCGAGTAATCCGAGCTGACTCGAAGGTCGATTTCAGACTTATAATGGCTAGTTCTAGAACTTGGAATTTGAATCCAAAATGTGCTCCAATGGTCAAATGTCATATCCTAACAGTCTACAATGACTAAAATTTCCTGAGAAGGGTACAAGACTATATATTTAAGGGATTTGAACTACTTGAAAGAAGCTTTTGAAAGAAAAAAGAGTAAATGCTATATTGAAAGCTTGTAAGAAAGAAAGCACTGTAAGAGCATTCAAGATAGTCTTCAAGCCTTCACCAACTACAAATTAAAGCTTGAAGCATTAATTGAAGATAGTGAAGAAGCCAATGAAGTGCATTGAAGTGCAATCAATTGAGCTTCTCTTGAGCTGCATCGGCAACCATTTGACAAAAAGCTGTTTGTCATTTTGTTGCTTTTCTTTATAATTCTTTTATTGAATTGTTGGGTTATTGGTGAGCCCAGTTTAAAAACCAAATAGGTTCTTGGTTAGCCTGTGTTAAAACCAAGTGTAGGGTTCTTGGTGATCCTGGTAAAACCAAGTTGGGTTTCTTTGGTGAGCCCAGTTTAAAAACCAAAGTGTAGAGTTTTGGATTGTGAGCCTGTGAAAACAATCTGACTGTATTTTGGTGGGGGATATAGTAGAAATCCCAAGTGGTAATCTTGGATAGTGGATGTAGTAGCTGGGTTGCTCTGAACCACTATAATTTGCCTGTGTTTGTGTTGTGCCTTTCTTATTTGATTACGCTTTTGCATTCAATTATCTTATCACAGCATTTAACACTTATAAGGGATTTCAAAGAGCACATTATTGCTTAAAATGTTTTAAATTCCCAATTCACCCCCTCTTGGAAAAGCCACCTTTGGCAATAACTGGTATCATAGCAGTGTCTCTGAATACATTTAGAGTAAAGATTGATGGCTCATCCCATGAGTACATCCTTGGCCAAAGGTCAATCTACCAATAGACCTCCACTCTTCACTGGCACTAATTATTCTTACTGGAATGCTAGAATGAAAATCTATATACAAGCTGTCGATTTTCAATTATAGAAGGTCATTCTAAAAGGGTCATAAGTTTCCATGATTAAAATTAATGGCATGGATGTCCTAGAGCCTGAAGAGGACTGGGATGAACACGACATGAAGATGTGGGAATCAAATGCCAAAGCAATGAATTTATTATACTGTGCTTTGAATGCTAACGAGTTTAATCGAACTTTCATTTGCTCTTTAGCAAAGAAAATTTGGGACAAACTCGAAGTGACCCACGAAGGAACTTTCCAAGTGAAGACTTCGAAAATAAATCTTCTAGTACACAATTATGAATTGTTTAAAATGGAACCTACTAAAACTATCTCTGCCACGTTTACTCGATTACATATATTATTAATGGTTTGAAAAGTCTTAACAGGGTTTATTCAAATGCTGACTTAGTACAGAAGATCCTTAGATCACTTTCGGACAAGTGGGACCCCAAAGTGACTGCCATCTAGGAAGCAAAGATCTAAACACCTTATCTCTGGATGAATTAATGGGTTCCTCATCACTCACGAATTGGCTATTCAGCACCAAACTGATGATGATCAAAAGAAAAAGAAGACTATTGCATTCAAGGCTGCATCTGATTCTAAAAGACTTGATGAGGAATCGGAAGATGACTGCACCTCCTCCGAAGATGATCTAGAAGACGAAGACATTGCTATGATCGTGAGAAGATTTAGAAGGTTTATGGAAAAGAAGAAAGGAAGATACAATAGAAAATTTCATAGACAAGGAGAGCACTTCAAGGACAAGGACAAGGATAAAGAAAAGAAAAAAGAACAAGTGCCCACATGCTATGAATGTAAGAAACCAAGGCACATTCATCCCGACTATCCTTTGTTAAAGAAATTTTTCAAGAAGAAGAAAAAGAAGGTGATGGTTGCTACATTGAGTAATAGCGAGGAACCCACCTCAATTGAAGAGGAAGAGACCACGAAAACTGCTTATCTTTGTCTAATGGGTCTCGAAGACGAGGTAACATCCCTCGAACCTTAATTAGAATTTATATTTGATTAATTGAATTTTGCTTTTCATGATCTATTATCTGAATTCAAAAAGGCTGGAGAAAGATTAGATCCTTAAAGAACATCAATAATTCTTTACTAAAGAAAAAAGAAGAAATTTTTGGAAAGAACAAAATATTGCAAAAGAATTTATATGTCTTTTTTGAAAAGTTTAAAGCTTTGGAAAATGAAAACAATGCATATCTTGACAATAACAAGGCTTTAACTATTGAAAACAATGATTTGAAAAAGGTTGAAAAACTCAAGCCACTTGTTGAAAAACTTACATTATCTTCAAACAAGCGTGAGTTGATTTTAAAAGATCAAATAATTTCTAGAAATAAAGCTAGAATCGATTTTAATTCTTTAACTTCAAATGGAATTTCAGCTACTACTTTTATGATACCAAAAGCTTATGTTCCAAAATTAATATCTCAAAAAGCTTTTGTAACAAATATTTCTACTTCTACTCCTAAAGCTACATTGTATATTCCTAAGAGCTTAAATAGAAAATTTTTTATATCTGCATCTCATGCATCAATATCTAGAATTTCAAAATCTACATCCCTTCCGAATTCGAGAGTTGAATGTTATGCATGCAAAGGGTTAGGACATAAAGCTTTTAAATGCATTATCTTTAGAAATGTCAAGAGTAAAGTAAGAAAAATTTTGGTTCCCAAAGGAGCAACCTCCGCTAACCTGCAAGGACCCAAGTTAGCTTGGGTACTTAAAAAAATTTCTTGATTGTCTTGCATGAATGTCTTGCAACCCAAAAATTGAAGAAAAGATGGTATCTCGATAATGGCTGTTCAAGGTATATGACAGGTGACAAGGATCAATTTATCATCCTAGAGATGAAAGAATGAGGTATGGTTACTTTTGGAGATAATAGCAAGAGGAAAATAATCGAAATTGGTAAGATCAAGATAACCCCCTGTACTTTTATTGAAAATATATTGCTAGTATATAAATTGAAGCATAATTTGTTAAGTATTAGTTAATTATGTGATAAAGGCTTCAAGGTTATCTTTGAATCATATATGTGTATTGTAACAAACTCTCTTGATTCTAGTAGTAAGTTCATTGGACATAGACTTGAAAATATTTATGTGGTAGACCTTAATGATCTTGCCATGACAAGTAGTTCCAGTCTAGTTGCAATGAATGCTAAGACCAAGGAGTCTTGCTTACTTTGGCATAGATGATTAGGTCATGCTAGCATGCATACTATTGCCAAGTTAATTTCGAAGAATTTAGTTAGAGGCATGCCTAAATTTAAAGTAGATCTTAATTATGTTTGTGATGCATGCCAAATGGGTAAACAAACTAGGAGGAGCTTTAAACCCAAAAATATGATTTCAACTACTAGACCCCTTAAGCTACTTTACATGGACTTATTTGGACCAACTAGGACCACAAGCCTCGGAGGTATGAAATATGCTCTTGTGATAGTAGATGATTTTTCTAGATTTACTTGGATTTTGTTTGTTGCTCACAAAGATGAAACCTTGAAAGTATTTCAGAAATTTTACAAAAATGTTTCAAATCAGAAAAGTCTTTTAATAGTTTCAATTAGAAGTGACACGGCACCGAATTTGAAAATCAGTTTTTCGATGATTATTGCATAGAAAATGGCATTGATCACAACTTCTTCGCTCCTAGGACACCACAACAAAATGGTGTTGCAGAGAAAAAAAATAGGACTTTGGAAAAGATGGCCCGAACAATGTTATGTGAAAGCAATCTTCCAAGATACTTTTGGGCAGAAGTGATGAACATTGTTTGTTATATTTTGAGCCGTATTTTGATCCGTCCTATTTTGAAGAAAATCCCATATGAGCTTTGGAATGAAAAGAAATCCAACATTAATTATTTTTACGTATTTGGTTGTAAATGCTTTGTGCTTAACAATGGTAAAGATAATCTAGAAAAACTTGATGTTAAATCTGATGAAGCAATTTTTCTTGGTTATTCATTACATAGCAAAGCATATAGAGTATTTAACAAAAGAACTCTTATTGTAGAAGAATCCATGCATGTTATTTTTGATGAAACTAACCCTTCACCTTCTAAGAAAGAAGAGTGCGTAGATAATGATGCAGGTACAATTCAAAAAGAAATGGAAGATATGAGCATATAAGAAAGACCAATCGAAGAAGGAGAAGAAATGGTAAGTAAGGATCATACTGATCTACCAAGGGAATGGAGGTACGTAACTTCTCATCCAAGAGAATTAATTATTGGTGATCCTTCACAAGATATTAGAACTAGGTCATCACATAGAGATGCACATGATTACCTAGCCTTTGTATCATAAATATAATCTCATACCTTAAAAGAAACTGAATCTGATCCAAACTGGATGATGGCCATGCATGAAGAACTAAATCAGTTTGAAAGAAATAAGGTATAGACTTTAGTTGAAAGACCTTCAGACCATCCAATCATAGGAACCAAATGGATCTATAGAAACAAGTTAGATGAATAAGGAAATGTAATTAGAAACAAAGCTAGATTAGTGGCTAAGGGATATAACCAAGAAGAGGGTATAGATTTTGATGAAACATATGCACCCGTAGCAAGATTACAAGCCATTAGATTACTTCTTGCATTTGCTTGCTACATGAATTTTAAACTTTTTCAAATGGATGTGAAAAGTGCATTTTTAAATGATTTCATTTCTAAACAAGTTTTTGTAGAACAACCACCAAGTTTTGAAAATCATGTTTTTCCAAATCATGTGTTTAAACTGAATAAAGCATTATATGGTTTGAAAAAGCACCTAGAGCCTGGTATGATAGACTTAGCACTTTCTTGATTAAAAATGATTTTTCAAGAGAAAATGTTGATAAAACTCTTTTCATCAAGAAGAAAAATAATGATTTATTAGTTGTACAGATTTATGTTGATGATATTATAATTGGTGCAACTAATGAAACTCTTTGTAGAGAATTTGCTAAGTTAATGCAAGGAGAATTTGAAATGAGCCTAATGGGTGAGCTTAACTACTTCCTTGGACTTCAAGTGAAACAAACAAAGGAAGGAATCTTCATTAACCAAGCAAAGTATACCAAATAAATAATCAAAAAGTTTGGTATGGAGTCAAGCAAACAAATGAACACACCCATGAGCCCATCTTGTAGATTGGACAAAGATGAAGCTCGTCCAACATTGATAAAAAGCTCTATAGAGGTATGATCGGATCCTTGTTATATTTAACTGCAAGTAGACCTGATATCTTGTATAGCGTATGTATATGTGCTAGATTCCAATCTAATCCTAAAGAATCACATATGCTTGCTGTTAAAAGGATTATCAGATATTTGAAAGGTACAAGTAATCTAGGTCTATGATTTTCAAACCATTCTTCATTGAATTTAATTGAATTTTCGGATGCTGATTATGCTGGTTGTAAAATTGATAGAAAAAGCACTAGTGGCATATGCCAATTTCTAGGGTTGACTTTAATCTCATGGCAATGTAAGAAACAAAACTCGGTAGCACTATTTACTACTAAGATAGAGTATGTTGCTGCAGGGAATTGTTGTGTACAAGTGTTATGGATTAAACAACAACTACAAGACTTTGGTGTTACACAATAGAAAATTCCAATCAAATGTGATAACACAAATGCTATAAATTTGACAAAAAATCTAATTCAGCATTCAAGGACTAAATACATAGAAATTAGATACCATTTTATTAGAGATCATGTTTTGAATGGTGACATTGAATTAGAATTTATTCTAACTGAAAACTAACTTGCTGACATTTTCACTAAGCCACTCAATCAAAATAGATTTGAAATGATTAGAGGAGAATTAGGTCTTTGTGATCCTTTCTAGATATTCCAAACCTAATTCCTTCAAAATTAAGGAAAAGTTATCTAGAAAACCTCCTACATCAATTCAAGTTCTTTGAAAAACTTTCCTTGAGATTTTATCAAATTAATTTTAATTTCTAAATCATTTCAACTTTTGTGGAAAGTTTTTGTTCGAGTCGACTCGGGCAATTTGGCTCTGGTCGAGCCGACTCGAATCTCTATTATTTCAGTTTTTGCTCAGGTCGAGCCGACTCAAAAAATTTAGGGTTGTTAGAACCAACTTGGATGTCGAGCAAATGATTTTTTAATAGAGCATGTGAATTTTCCCAAATTTTATTGTTCTCTATTCTCATTCCGAACCCTCTCTCCACTCAAAACCTCTAGCAAAACCCAAAAATCTTCTTCCTCAAGCTCCCATTCCTCATTTATTCCCACAAGTGTTGCAACGGCACCAAAATTGGTAGTGGGAAAAAGACCAAAATGAGGTGCACCCTCAATGGAAGTAGAAAGAAGAACAAAGCATCGGCAAGAGGAGCCGACTCGAGCAATTGAGAGGGAAGAAGAAGAAACAGAATAGTTGGCCTCTACTCACTCTCCAAGACAGGTAATGTCAATGTCTAATCGGCCTGTTACTAGTGGTAGAAGGATCAGTTTTATGTTTCTTGAAGAAATTGGACTGAAAATTGGGGATTTAATTGATGAACAAGGTTGGACATTTTTCTACTCTCTGAATTTATCTACATATCCAACCCTTGTTAGAGCATTTTATGAAAACCTAAGAATTGAACCCCAATACATTGAATTCATTGTATAGGGAAAATGGATTATAGTGATAGAGGAAAGGCTCAGCACAATATTGGAAATGCCTACTGAAGGGGCTAAGCACTTAATCTCGAAGGATAGAGAGAAAGCCCTTCAAACAATTCTGGGTAGGACAGATATTAGTGGAGTAGGAACTGTAATGGCTAATACACTTTCATTGGAAATGAGACTACTCCATAACTTCAATAGTAGAATATTTCTTCCAAGGACTAGCAGATTCGATTGGGTAAGTGAACGTGACCTTAGGTTTATGGAACATATCATTTAGGGGGAGGCATTAAATTTATCCTATATCATGATAATGCAAATGAAGGAAGCTATCAAAAAAGTTAAGGCTTGTTTACCTTATGGAATGGTTCTAACGTTATTGTTTCAAGCCTCCAGAATTAGTTTAGAAGGAGACGATGGTAAACCCCTTCATCACATCGACACTTATACTTCTAAATCTTTCATCCGAATGGGATATATTCTTAGTGAAGGGATGTGGAAGAAGAAGGAAACTGAAGAGAGGGCTATATCAGCCTCCAGCAGCAGCAGTACTGAGGACAGTGACAGTGAAGAAATTCCTAGAGAGATCTCCACTACAAGACCTACAGCACCAGAGGAGACTATTGTCACTTCTACGCACATTATTGATGTTCTAGTTCGCACTTCTACTGATTTTGCTAGCATTTTTGAGCCAGCTAATACTACTGTACCTAGATATGCACCTACTGAAATTGAACATGCTACATTTGAAGCTGTGGAGACAGTACATTTTGAGTATGAGATTCCTTTACCAGCATCTCCACCTATGCCAGATACCACTTATGTTTCTCCTGCACCTTCTGTTCTAGGACCACCTGCACCTTCAACTGGACCTTCAGTGACACAGGACTTCATAGCATTGCAGATGAAGTCACTGACAGAATCTTTGACTGCTTCTTTGGCTACTATGTTTGGTGAGTTTCGCTAATGAGTGGACTGTAGACTGGATCATATTGATAGTGAGGTCAGGGAGTTGAGAGGCAGAGTTGAATCACCTGAGACCTCCAGACCTACATCTCAGCTTGATCTGCAGCCTATCATTGACACCATATCATCTGGTTCTGATTTAATCAAGAAAATAGTTGATCAAGCTTTGGAAGAATACATAACAGAACTAAAAAATATAAGGTTCAATATGGGATCATTGGAACAGGGAAAAATGATGGAGGAAGATTATACAAGGGGCATAGTGATGCGGGACACGAATGCGATGTAGTACTAAAGGTTGATTTAAATTTTATGTTAATCGAGAGAAAATATTCATTAACCTAATAGCCTATTAAACAATACGTTAAAAGAATCTATAGCAAGCAACAAAATACTGGATTACATCACCCGCATGCATACCTAACAAAATAATTAATTAGATGGATCGCGATGATTGAAAAACCACCCTAGATTAGGTTCCTACTTTCTAACATCAGATCTAGAGGAAGGGAAAGGATCTTGAGTTACCGATATGCTTAGAAGCCTCCTTTGATGAAGATCTAGATCACTGCACTCTAGGGTTGAAGAATCGGACTCCAAACTGATCGCTCGTGGCATCCAGATTCTGATTGAACTGATTCCAAAGCATGGATGCCGATCTTCAGAGTTGGATCTCAAGAGAATCTATCAAAAAAAAAACCAAAAGAATAGCAATTAAATGTTGGAAATCAAAAGCTAGAAGGAAGGCTGGCACCAGGGTTGTTGGTTCTCCCGGGGATCTTCTTCTTTGGTTGGCTTCTAGGATCTCTTCAAAGCATTGGATGAAGGCCTTGAAGAGACTTAGGGATCAGATCTGATGGAGGGATTGGATGGATAAATAGGGCATCGCACCCCGGTAGAACTTGGATGTCGCACCCAAGTGTTCTAGGCGTCACACCTAGCACCTATCAGCCGTCGCAGCTAGAGAGTAATTGGAAGAATAACTCGACAAAGTTTCATTTCATTTCATCAAATATTCATTATTTTTACAAGGGGTACGGGGTCCTATTTATAGGATTATTCCTTACAAGAAGTGCAATAGGACTCAATTACATTTTTGAATTTAAAACCTCCTTGCAATCTTGGACTTCTCCTTGAGCTTGAATTTTGAATGGCTTGATCTGAATTGGGCGATAACTCTCTGAAGCAAGGCACTAATTTCCTTCTTATTTCTTCTTAAGTTGGCATGAAATCCTTCTTGAATCCCCATGATATCTAAAATGGGACTCCCTTGGTCGGCTAAAGGAATTTGAATGAAGTTTGGATGATGGATAAGTCCTTCTCTTGAATTTGAATGAAGATTGAATGAGGGATTTCATTTAAAGTTTAAATTCCTTGGAACTCTTCAAATGGGACAGCAACTTTGAATTAGCATGAAGAAACAGAAACAGATGGCACACTTCTCCCTTGGGCATGATTTCATCTGTCATGGAATCCTATTTTAAATTTAAATGAAGAGAGCTCCTTCCCATGGACTCTTTCTTGTTTAAATTTGAACCTCCCTTGTTTCTTGGATGGGGCATCTTAGAAGTAGGCGACAAGAGAGGGAAGAGGATGCCAGATGAAGCAGACTCCTGCTTTACTCCTCTTAAAATATGAGGTGCCAAATAATTTTTCTATGGGCCGACCATGTGGTGTTGTCTTGACTTGTGTAGCATGTCAAAATTCAAGTGACAGGCCATGTGTTATTATCTCCTTTTTAATACAGGACTCAATAACTAATTGTTTTACATGACTCAATAATTAAAGCCCTACTTGATCAATTGGAACCCAATTTGACCCAAAGGCAATCAAAAGACAAGACATGTAAGTAAGTAATTCAACTTGGTAAAAGGGATTTAGCCCAAAAGGCTAAATAAAAAAAACCCTAATTCCAGTTGGTAATAGGGACTAACCCTAACTAATCCAAAATAATAGAAATTAAAATAAATTATTTACATGAATAAAAGGGTTGGGTCCAGGGTTTCATTCACAGGTGATCCACAAGGATGTGGGTTCAACCTGGCGATATTTTTAGGCCTTGGTGTCCTTACCAATTCTTCCCAGGTGGGAGGAACTCGACCCCGTCGAGTAAGGGTTATACTGGCTCAAATACTCCTTTAACAAGTCCGGGGCGATCTTCTGCAGATCTTCCCGAGTTATCCAAGTGTCATCAGACTCGAGATGTCCTTGCCAACGAACCATGTATCGCTGGTAGTCCTTATTCCGGGTAACAATCATCCTGTCATCCAGAATTCGTTCAACCCTGTCTCTCCGATTTGTGGATTTGGCTATTGGACACTCATGGGTTGGTTCACTCTCAAGAATAGGATCAGGCCCAAAAGGCTCACTAGGTAGCAACATCGGCTCCCTATACTCTACAAGATCTGATATGTTGAAAGTTGGACTTATACCCAAATCTAAAGGTAGGTCTATCTCATAGGCATTAGGTCCAAACTTATCAATTATTTTATAAGGTCCCGCACTCCGGGCGTGTAACTTTTTGATAGTTCCAGATGGAAATCGTTCAGGCCTGAGCCTGATCATAACTTGGTCCCCTACTTTAAACTCTTTGAACCTTTTGCTTAAATTAGCCGTTTGTGCATATGAATCATTGCTCTCTTTAATTTTCTTATTTATTTCTTGATGCAAGTTCTTTATATGCTGTGCAAAAGACTCAGCTGACTCAGATATACGTGCATGAATAGGTAAGGGAATCAGATCCAATGGCTTCCTAGGCTTGTATCCATGAACGATTTCAAATGGGCTCTTCCCTATAGATCTGTTGACTGAGTTATTATAAGAAAACTCCGCTCTTGGTAACAATAAATCCCAATTAGCAATATTTTCTCCCACTAAACTCCTCAATAGGTTTCCTAAACTCCGATTTACTACCTCAGTTTGGCCATCTGTTTGGGGGTGGTAGGCAGTAGAATACTTCAATTTGGTTCCTAGCATATGCCATAAGGTTTTCCAAAAGTAGCTAGTTAACCTAACATCTCGGTCCGACATAATGGTCTTAGGCAATCCATGTAACCTAACCACTTCGTTCAAGAATAATTTGGCCACTCTAGACGCATCATAAGTTTGGGAACATGGGATGAAATGGGCCATCTTAGAAAACCTATCTACTACCACGAAGATAGAATCATGTTTCCTAGCAGTTTTAGGTAATCATAAGACAAAGTCCATACTCAAGTCTTGCCATGGGCAATCTGGGATAGGGAGTAGGGTATATAGTCCAGTATTCTGTCTAGGTTGCTTAGCTACAGCACAAGTCCTACACTAGGCTACCACTTGGGCAACATTTTTCTTTAGACTTGGCTAATAAAACTGATCCTTTATAGCCAAGATAGTTTTATTACGCCCAAAGTGTCATGCTAAACCTCCTGCGTGTATCTCCCAAATAAGAAAGTCTCTAAGTGATATCTTGGGAACACACAACCTATTTTCCTTGAACAAATAACCATCCCTTAAGACATACTCACTAAATTTAGTGGATGGCCCTAGCTTCACTGATTCATAAATCTTCCTAAAATTCGGACAAAATTCATATTCTTCCTTTAATTGTTCAAATCCGACTACTTCGGTACTCACACAATTCAGCAACATTGTTCTCCTACTAAGTGTATCAGCTACCCTATTCTCACTTCGAGCATGGTGCTTTAGGATAAAAGTATAGGTTTGTATAAATTCGACCCACTTGCCATGTCTAAGGTTTAACTTTTTTTGAGAATTTAGGAAGCGAAGTGTTTCGTGATCAGAGTAGAGAACGAATTCTTACGGTAGCAAGTAATGCCTCCAATACCTAAGAGCTTGTACTACCGCATACAACTCTTTATCGTATGTGGAATATTTCAACTTGGCATCACTCAGTTTCTTGCTAAAATAGGCAATAGGATGATTTTCCTGACTTAATACCCCTCTTATTCCTACGCCTGATGCATCACAAGCGACCTCAAAGACTTTGGTGAAGTCGGGTAACCTTAGATATGTGGAATATTTCAACTTGGCATCACTCAGTTTCTTGCTAAAATAGGCAATAGGATGATTTTCCTGACTTAATACCCCTCTTATTCCTACGCCTGATGCATCACAGGCGACCTCAAAGACTTTGGTGAAGTCGGGTAACCTTAGAACTGGTGCCTTAGTCATTCTATCTTTGATCTCTAGGAAGGCTTTATGGGCAGCTCTAGTCCAGTCGAATTCGCCCTTCCTAATGCAGTCAGTGATCGGAGCAGCAATCGTGCTAAACCCTCTAAAAAATCTCCTATAGAAGGTAGCTAACCCATGGAAACTTCGAACGTCATGAACATTCCTAGGTATAGGCCACTCAACTATAGATTTCACTTTCTTAGGGTTGGCGGTTACTCCTTCTGGTGTTACTACAAAACCTAAGAAGATGATTCTGGTTGACATGAAGCTACATTTCTTAAGGTTTGCAAACAAAGCTTCCTTCCTAAGGACCTGGCAAATCTGATGGAGGTGGTCTAAGTGATCTTCCCTAGTCTTACTGTATACGAGGATATCATCAAAATATACGACCATGAATTTTTCAATAAATGATCGTAACACCTGAGTCATAACCCTCATAAACATACTTGGGGCATTTGATAATCCAAAGGGCATCACCAACCACTCATATAGGCCATCTTTGGTCTTGAAAGCCATTTTCCACTCATCCCCGATTCTAACTCTCACCTGATGGTAGACACTTTTTAAATCAATTTTTGAAAAGATGGTCAATCCGACGATCATGTCTAGCATGTCACCGAGTTAGGGTATGGGAAACTGATACTTTATCGTAATCTTGTTAATAGCCTGGCTATCTATGCACATCCTCCAACTGCCATCCTTTCTAGGAGTCAAAAGTGCTGGGACAGCACAAGGACTCAAACTCTCCCTAATAAATCCCTTTTTCATAAGATCCCCTACTTGTCGTTGTAGCTCCTGATGTTTCGTAGGGTTCATCCTATAGTGTGGGAGGTTTGGCAATGTGGCTCCTGATACTAAATCAATTGCATGTTGAATATCTCTTAATGGTGGCAATTGATCTAGTAAATCTTCAGGGTAGACATCTTTGAATTCCTCTAATAAATCTAGGATCTTCTTAGGGTATTCTAGTTTTGGTTGATCCTGAGCTTCCTTGGTAACTAAAATCCAAACTGGTGACCCTCTATCGATTTCTCGTTTTAACTCCTTTGCAGAGATCAAATTCAGATTAGACTCTTTTTCCTTTAAGTGACTTGACCCTCTCTTAACATTGTCCTTTGGTGGGCTTGCATTAATCACTATCCTCTTTCCTAGATGGTGAAATGCACACGAGTTCGATCGTCCAAACAGGGTGGCATCATGGTCATACAACCAAGGTCTTCCTAAAATAATGATGCTAACCCCCATCGGAAGAACATCGAACCAGACTCTTTCTTGGTAGGATTGTACCTGAATTGTAACTTGGCATCGCACCCGGATGGAAATGTTGGTTGCATCGATCCATGATACCTTATAAGGGGTCGGGTGTGGAACAGTTAGTAAATCTAGGCTCTTAACTGCATTAGTAGAAATTGCATTGACAAAACTCCCACTATCAATTATGACCTTACATACCTTATCCCCTATTTTAATAAAGGTCTGTAGGATGTTAGTCCTACGCCAATCCTCATTCCTCTTAGTTTGAGTCAGGATGCATCTGACCACTCCTAATCGGTCCGAGTCTAAGATCTCTTCCTCCTCCTCATATTCCTCCACTAACTCAGCTTCAGCCTCATAAACCTCTTCCTCACAAGGGCCACTAATCTCAGGGTCCTCTACTTCAGGTTCCCCTATATGTAAGGCTCGCGATGGACATTGGGTAGCATAATGACCAGTCTGATTACACTTAAAGCATACTGGGATTTGGTTTCGATCCTTCTGAACCATAGGTGCCTTACCCTTGTCATCTCTACGAATGGGCTGGGGATTGGGTCTAGGTTGATTTGCAGGGAATCGGTTATGGTTTGGCCTATTTCCATGGGCATTAAATCTTGATGAATCAAATTGATAGGTAGGTTTCCTTGGAAATCTCTCAGCATCCCCAGCAACCTGATAGGCATGTTCTAAATCATTCACTTCTCTTAGAATTAGTTCCCTCTTAATGTCCTCATTCAGGCATGCTCTAAACCTAGACAAAGTAATCGATTCAGACTCGGACACACTACACCGCATAACATACTCATCGAAAATGGCTATGTATTCGGACATAGTCTGATTTCCTTGGGTCATCTTCTGCCACTGATCTAAAAGCCTTTGTTCATAGGAGAATGGTAGGTATTTGGCCCTTAATTTGAGTTTCATGTCCTCCCATGTAGCTATATGTGGGTCTCTTCTCTGTCGGCTTAACCTTTCCACATTACCCCAATACAATCGTGCTTGTCGGATCAACCTAAACTTAGCGAATTTAACCTTACGCTCTTCCGACATGGTGTACCATTCGAAGTACTGATCCATATCACTTTTTCAATCAGAGTACATCTTAGGATCTAAAGTACCATCAAATATGGGGGCTTCTAATTTGATACTCCTAAGGGCTCGTGCTTCCTGATCATCTATGTCATACTGCTGCCTCCTAGGAATAGGATCAGGTGTAACCTCTCTTCGTTGGGCTCGATGCCTTTGTTGCCCAGATATGGTGCCCAAGAGGGGGGGTGAATTGGGTATTTTAAAAATTAAAGCAATATATGTGCTAACAAGTTCTAAGATGAAGAGTGATAGTGCTCAAATAATTGTGCAACGGAAGCAATGAAATAAAACGACAATTAAAGAGCAAAAGAAGATAAAGAGAAAGGCAATGCAAACACACAAGAAGTATAGTGGTTCGGTGCACCTAGCACCTACATCCACTCCCCAAGCTCCACTTGGGAATTTCCACTATAATCTTTAGATTACAGCCGACTTGTTTTACCAGGCTCACAAGTCAAAACCTTACACACTTGTTTTGGCTTCGGGCTTACAAGCAACCCTAGTTGGTTTTATCAATTGGCTCACCAACAAACCTCACTCACTTGTTTTGGCTTCGGGCTAACAAGCAACCCTAGTTGGTTTTATCAATTGGCTCACCAACAAACCTCACTCACTTGTTTTGGCTTCGGGCTTACAAGCAACCCTAGTTGGTTTTATCAATTGGCTCACCAACAAACCTAAAACTAGTTTCAAATTCCCTTGAAACTAGCCTACCACAAATAGAATATGAATACAATGAATAAAAAACAATACAAACTCCTTTTTGAGCAAAAGGTAATTCGATGAAGCTTTTGATGGAGACTCTTCAAGCCTTTTCCCTTGGAATCTTTGACCTCACTAAATGCCAAACTCTTGAAAGTTGGATTCCTCAAAGATGGAAAGCTTTTGGCTAAGGAATCTCTTGGATTTCTCACTCTTTTTGGCTTGGAATTGCTTGAAGGCTTTTTACTTTCACTCTAATCCTTTTCACCTTGTCTCCATGTCTTTTTTGAAGTTTGGTGGAGGTTAAATACTTCATTCAAGCTGAAACAACTCCACAAGACCGTTAGAATCAAAAATATGGCCGTTTATGGCCGTTAGAAATCAAATCAAAAGTTCAGAAAAACTAGCCGTTATACCATGAGTCGACCTCTGGATCAAGTGTCGACCTCAGGTGTCGACCTCAGGTGTCGACCTCTGGACAGGTGTTGACCTCAGGTGTCAACCTCTGAACAGGTGTTGACCTCAGGTGTCGACCTCTGGACAGGTGTCGACCTCTGGTGTCGACCTCTGAAGCGTGCCACTGAAATTTTGTCGTGCCGGCTTTGCTGAACTATCTTCAAATTCTTTCATATTAATTCCAAAGTCCATATATTTGATTTTCCATTAATTTAAGGACTTTTTCAACTGAAATACAAGCATTTCTTCATTCAACATGGTTGAGTACTAAGATCTAAGAAATACACTTAAAATATAATTAGTACTCATATATACTTAAACATTTTGTCAATCATCAAAATCAAGACTAGAGTCAACAATCTCCCCCTTTTTGATGATGACAAAACCTTTAAGTATATGAATAGGGTAAGCTTAAAAAGATTAACAATAAGATAAACATGTAAGCTCAAAACAATAAGCACCAAGCTCCCCCTCAAAATATGATCCAAAAAATCTTTAAAAAATATGCAAATTTTTTAAATTTCTTCTTACTAATTCTTTCCTTTAGTTAAAAACATTCTTCTCCCCCTTTTGCATTTTCTTTCATTTCTCAAAAGATTTTTCATGTTTATCCAATCTTCCCCTTTTCATACTTAATAATTTTCTCCCCCTTTTTGACATCATGAAAAAGGGTGAAAGGCAATACAAAGTGGGAATGAAGTTGGAAAGAATAGCAAGTAGGTCATCAAAATCAATGCATGAATTCAAGTAGGCAATTGAATATGATATAAATTGAACAAGATACCAAAGAATGTAAGCACATGCAAGAAATGATTTGATGTATATTATCCATTCGCCTTACTTGTTCATGGGATAAGGTCACAGCGGCACCCCTACACGTCATAAGAGAGCCCGTTGAATGGGAAGAGAGGGTCTTTAAGCCCTACTTATCTCCTATGACCGGACGGCCATGGTGACTAACCCAATCCGAAGTGGTTACTAGGAATTCTTAAAAAAAAATTTTGATGCCAATAGAATATGATACCATTTGAATGTAACTCCTCCAAAGAATTAGATTTGAAAACAAGAAGAGTACTAGAGCAATATAGGCAAAGCATGATATCAACAAGATATTCAAAGCATCAAATATGATAACAAATCTTTGGATGCTCCCCCTGAATGTTATTCCTCCTTTAAAAATATGCATTTATTTCAGGAATAAAACATGAAAGCTTATGCATCAAGATTTGAAATTTTTCAAGATATTCATGATTTTCAAAATACAAAACATTTATATCGCATAAAAATGTTTAGCATTATTTCAAATTCATTTTAAGATGATTTGATATCCATACAAATGCTAGAAGTAATATGATATCAAGTCTAGCTATTAGAGCAAGGGTTTGTCAATAAGCATACCTTCTTCTTAAAAGTAACCCTTAACTACTAGTTCTATACTTGATCCAAATCATTTCTAGATTATGCATAGATGCCAAAAATAAAAAACATATAAATCATAGCATTTCACTTGAAATAATTTAGAAATTATATTAATCAAAATCAAGTGAAGATCTAATAATCACAAGTTTGACCATGAGAGCTTGAAATCCATCAACATCAAAATGGTCATGATCACAACAAATGATTATTAGTCTAAGCTTGATTCTAATCAATCAATTAAAACATTTTTCAAATCAATATGCATCTTTAAAAGTATTTTTCATGAAATACATTAATCAAAATCAAGTGAAGGTCTTACAATCATAGATTTAATCATGATAGCATGAAATTCATCAACACCAAAAAGTTCATGATCATAGCCAATGATGATAAGTCCAAACTTGATTCTAATTAACTATTTAAAACAATTTTTCAAAGTAATTGATGCAATAAAAATTAATCTACAATTTTAATTATGGAAGGAGATGTTTAGAATTTACCAATATACATAATCCTTCCTTTTACCATTTAGTCCAAAATGTAGCTTGTCCACTTCTTTAAATTGTCTTGTACAACCTCTTTTCAAGAACTTCCTTTCTTCATGTTGGGTTGCAAGACATTCCTACAAAACAAATTAAGTGGACATTTTTGGTACCCAAACTTTCTTGGGTCCTTTTTCTCATTAGCCATGAAACAAAGATGGGCAACTTCATCATCCGTACTTGAGTCTTCGCTATCGCTCCAAGTTGCCATTATTGCCTTGAATTTCCTTTTGGCCTTGAGAGCTATTATTTTCTTTTCTGTATCAGCTTCCACAATCCTTTGCCATAAGTTCAACTCATAGGTCATGAGTGAACCGATAAGCTCCTCCAAAGGTAAGGTTTCTACATCTTTAGCTTCTTGGATCGCCGTCACCTTTGGATCCCATGATTTTGGCAAGGATCTAAGAATTTTGTTCACCAAATCAGCATTAGTATAGATTTTGCCAAGACTTTTTAATTCATTAATAATAGTCATAAATCTTGAAAACATATCAGATATAGATTCATAATGCATCATTTCAAAAGTTTCAAAAGAATGTATAAGCAAATTAATTTTAGTGTTCTTCACTTGAAGAGTACCCTCATGAGTAACTTCAAGTGTGTCCCATATTTCCTTCGCTGATGTGCATGTAGAAACTCTATTAAATTCATTTAAGTCCAATGCACAATAAAGCAAGTTCATTGCTTTAGCATTGAGTTCAATTTGTTTAATGTCATATTCATTCCAATCCTCTTCAAGCTTTGGAATGGAAATGCCATTAACCAAAATGGAAGGAATATGAGGACCACTAATAATGATTTTCCAAAGATGATAACTAATAGATTGAATATGGATGCGCATGCGAGTTTTCCAAAATATGTAATTTATGCCATTGAAAAATGGTGGTCTAACACTAATACCTACAAGGGTTACCATAATCTTTAGCTCAAAATCGTTAGATTTTCAATCAGAGCACCGAGCTCTGATACCACATTCTTCTTTTATTTTTGGTTGCAAGGCACACCTGCAAAAAAAAATGATCAAGTTGAAACTTTAGGTACCCAAGTCATCTTGGGTCCTTTAGGGTTAGTCAAGTTGGTTCCTTTTGGAACCCAAATCTTTCTAAAGGTATTTGATTTTCTTCTGTTACAAACATATGATTTATGACCTACTTTACCACATGCATAGCAGGTAATATTAGAAGATGCAGGTATGAAAAAGGTTTTGTAAAGTTTTTGCTGATTGTGTGGTTTAAATCCAAGTCCAGCTTTATTAAACACTGCATGTTGGCTATTTAAAAGCATATTTAGTTTTTCTGAGCTAAAGGTAAACTTTTCTACAAAAGGTTTTACTCTTTCTAACTCTTCCTTGTAATACTTATTTTGAAGCAATAGTTCTTTGTTTTGTTTTTCAATGTTCTCATTAGTTTTAAGATTTCTATTATTTTTCAAAGAATTATTTTCTTTAACAAGATTATCTTTGTCATTTGTCAAAGTCTTTACATGTTCTTTTAATTTCTTGTTTTCTTGAGTTAAATTTTCAATTTCACTTGAAAACTTTTCTGAATCTTTTGTAAGTTCAAAGTTTTGCTTTCTTAATTTCTTATTTTTTAATTTTAATTTTTCATATTCCATTACTAAGTCATCAAAAGCATCATGCAATTCATTGAAAGTAAATTCAGTTTCAGGTTCAGAATTTACCTCATTATCTTCATTGGCCATGAAACATAGGTTGGCGACTACCTGCTGCTCTTCTTCACTGCTGGAGTCCTCACTCTCACTCCAGGTAGCCATCATGGCCTTCTTTCTCAACATCCTTCTACTTTTTTTAAGCAAAGGGCAATCCGTTTTGTAATGTCCAGGCTTCTTGCACTCGAAGCAGATGGGTGGATCCCTTTCTTTCTCTTTCTCCTTGTTGTGATCACCTTTTTGTTGCCTTTTCTTGTAGAAGTCCTTCTTCTTTCTCATGAATCTTTTAAATTTCCTAGTAATTAGGGCTGTCTCATCATCATCAGCTTCTTCTTCAGATTCATCACTTGACTCTTCTTTTGTAGTGGACTTGAAGGCTATGGCTTTCTTTTTCTTGTCATTGTCCACTGTTTTCTGCTTTAGTGAAAGCTCGTAGGTCATCAGTGATCCAAGAAGCTGCTCGAGAGGTAGAGTGTTGACATCCTTGGCTTCTTCTATGGCTGTAACTTTCGCATCCCATGAAGCCGGAAGAGACCTGAGAAGTTTGTTAACCAGTTCACCATTAGATATAATTTTTCCCAAACTCCTCATACCATTTACTATATTCGTAAATCTAGTATACATTTCACTTATGCTTTCAGTTGGTTCCATCCTGAACATCTCATACGTATGAATGAGCATGTTCACCTTAGTGGTCTTCACTTGATGTGTACCCTCATGGGTAACCTCAAGTGTATCCCAAATTTCTTTGGCGGAAATACAATTTGATATTCTGTTGAATTCACTAGGATCAAGTGCACAGAATAACAAATTCATCGCCTTAGCATTTAACTCAGCTTGTTTGATGTCATTGTCATCCCATTCTTCTTCAGATTTTGGGGTGATAATGCCATTAACCAAGTGAGTGGGCTGATGAGGCCCTTTAGTGATTACTCTCCAAATATGATAATCTACAGCTTGTAAATAAATACGCATACGAGTTTTCCAATAAGTGTAGTTTGTGCCATTAAAGAAAGGAGGACGATTTGATGCTTGTCCTTCAGCTATACCCATTCCAATTGGAGCGGCCATGATCTTTCACTCAAGATCGTTGGACCTACAAGAGAGTTCCGGTGCTCTGATACCACTTGTTGCCCAGATATGGTGCCCAAGAGGGGGGGTGAATTGGGTATTTTAAAAATTAAAGCAATATATGTGCTAACAAGTTCTAAGATGAAGAGTGATAGTGCTCAAATAATTGTGCAACGGAAGCAATGAAATAAAACGACAATTAAAGAGCAAAAGAAGATAAAGAGAAAGGCAATGCAAACACACAAGAAGTATAGTGGTTCGGTGCACCTAGCACCTACATCCACTCCCCAAGCTCCACTTGGGAATTTCCACTATAATCTTTAGATTACAGCCGACTTGTTTTACCAGGCTCACAAGTCAAAACCTTACACACTTGTTTTGGCTTCGGGCTTACAAGCAACCCTAGTTGGTTTTATCAATTGGCTCACCAACAAACCTCACTCACTTGTTTTGGCTTCGGGCTAACAAGCAACCCTAGTTGGTTTTATCAATTGGCTCACCAACAAACCTCACTCACTTGTTTTGGCTTCGGGCTTACAAGCAACCCTAGTTGGTTTTATCAATTGGCTCACCAACAAACCTAAAACTAGTTTCAAATTCCCTTGAAACTAGCCTACCACAAATAGAATATGAATACAATGAATAAAAAACAATACAAACTCCTTTTTGAGCAAAAGGTAATTCGATGAAGCTTTTGATGGAGACTCTTCAAGCCTTTTCCCTTGGAATCTTTGACCTCACTAAATGCCAAACTCTTGAAAGTTGGATTCCTCAAAGATGGAAAGCTTTTGGCTAAGGAATCTCTTGGATTTCTCACTCTTTTTGGCTTGGAATTGCTTGAAGGCTTTTTACTTTCACTCTAATCCTTTTCACCTTGTCTCCATGTCTTTTTTGAAGTTTGGTGGAGGTTAAATACTTCATTCAAGCTGAAATAACTCCACAAGACCGTTAGAATCAAAAATATGGCCGTTTATGGCCGTTAGAAATCAAATCAAAAGTTCAGAAAAACTAGCCGTTATACCATGAGTCGACCTCTGGATCAAGTGTCGACCTCAGGTGTCGACCTCAGGTGTCGACCTCTGGACAGGTGTTGACCTCAGGTGTCAACCTCTGAACAGGTGTTGACCTCAGGTGTCGACCTCTAGACAGGTGTCGACCTCTGGTGTCGACCTCTGAAGCGTGCCACTGAAATTTTGTCGTGCCGGCTTTGCTGAACTATCTTCAAATTCTTTCATATTAATTCCAAAGTCCATATATTTGATTTTCCATTAATTTAAGGACTTTTTCAACTGAAATACAAGCATTTCTTCATTCAACATGGTTGAGTACTAAGATCTAAGAAATACACTTAAAATACAATTAGTACTCATATATACTTAAACATTTTGTCAATCATCAAAATCAAGACTAGAGTCAACAGCCTTGGAATTGGATCAGGTGTGGCCTCTCTACGTTGGGCTCGATGCCTGGGGATTGGATCATGTGTAAGCTCTGGAAGCTGGGGTCCTGGACCATACTGTGGAGTAAATTCCAGTGGTGTAGGGACAGGTTGAGACACATGGGATCCTTCTAATGAACCTATTCTTTCATTCATTTGATCAAACCTCTGGTCGACTCTAGCACTAAACTGCCTCTGTTCAGCACTAAGCTGCCTCATTTGCTTAGTCAAAGATCTCATGAAAGTTTCCATCGTGGGGTCCATGGATGTACTAGGTTGGTCTTGGGGGACCTGGTATGGGGTTCCTGACCTAGTAGTCATGCAAGGACACAATGCACTCAAACAAACCTAATCGACTATGGATAGCTAGACCTAGAGTCCAAACTAGATGCCTAATCAAGGTGGCAAGCTAGTCTATAGTAACTCAAGACTTGGCCAGGCATGTGTAAGGGGAGTGTAGGTCCCTGATTGCCAATCCTAGACACCAATCAGAGATTGGCCAGGTAGGTGGACTAGCTCACTTGCCCTTCGGGACATAATCCTTGAACTACCATTCTAGACACCAAGAAATGGGCACACACAGATTTAGTTGACATGATTGACTTGACACTAACTCGGACTCGACCAATTGGTGTCCCTAAGCTCACTAGAGCAATTAGGTTCTAATCAATTTTAATTAGGGCTTGGGCTCGAATGCAAAGTGGGTGGTTTAGGGCTAGGGAAAGGTTATGAACTCCTTCCCCTATGTTATATTGTATGCCATTAAAAATCAATTAGAAAATGAATGCAACAAGCAACTAATAAAACTAAACCCTAATGATTTTTTTTTTAGGCAGAACTTGTTCTCAGGCCGAAAACAGAGAACTGCAGTTTTCACAAAAAATCATAAATTATAAAAAATTACTAAAAATACTTTGAATTTCTAGGAAGCTAACAAAATAAATATTATATTTTTTTGATTTTTATACTTACAGAAACAATTAAAATAATAGAGCATATACTGGAAGGCCGAGATGCAGAATTTAACTAAATGCAAGATTAACCAAATCTAAACCTAGGGCTCTGATACCAAATTTGATGCGGGACATGGATGCGATGCAATACTAAAGGTTGATTTAAATTTTATGTTAATCGAGAGCAAATATTCATTAACCTAATAGCCTATTAAACAATACGTTAAAAGAATCTATAGCAAGCAACAAAATACTGGATTACATCACCCGCATGCATACCTAACAAAATAATTAATTAGATGGATCACGATGATTGAAAAACCACCCTAGATTAGGTTCCTACTTTCTAACATCAGATCTAAAGGAAGGGAAAGGATCTTGAGTTACCGATACGCTTAGAAGCCTCCTTTGATGAAGATCTAGATCACTGCACTCTAGGGTTGAAGAATCGGACTCCAAACTGATCGCTCGTGGCATCCAGATTCTGATTGAACTGATTCCAAAGCATGGATGCCGATCTTCAGAGTTGGATCTCAAGAGAATCTATCAAAAAAAAACCAAAAGAATAGCAATTAAATGTTGGAAATCAAAAGCTAGAAGGAAGGCTGGCACCAGGGTTGTTGGTTCTCCCGGGGATCTTCTTCTTTGGTTGGCATCTAGGATCTCTTCAAAGCATTGGATGAAGGCCTTGAAGAGACCTAGGGATCAGATCTGATGGAGGGATTGGATGGATAAACAGGGCGTCGCACCCCGGTAGAACTTGGACGGCGCACCCAAGTGTTCTAGGCGTCACACCTAGCACCTATAAGCCATCACAGCTAGAGAGGAATTGGAAGAAGAATTCGGCAGAGTTTCATTTCATTTTATCAAATATTCATTATTTTTACAAGGGGTACAGGGTCCTATTTATAGGATTATTTCTTACAAGAAGTACAATAGGACTCAATTACAATTTTGAATTTAAAACCCCCTTGTAATCTTGGACTTCTCCTTGAGCTTGAATTTTGAATGGCTTGATCTGAATTGGGTGACAACTCTTTGGAGCAAGGCACTAATTTCCTTCTTATTTCTTCTTAAGTTGGCGTGAAATCCTTCTTGAATCACCGTGATATCTAAAATGGGACTCCCTTGGTTGGCTAAAGGAATTTGAATGGAGTTTGGATGATGGATAAGTTCTTCTCTTGAATTTGAATGAAGATTGAATGAGGGCTTTCATTTAAAGTTTAAATTTCTTGGAACTCTTCAAATAGGATGGCAACTTGGAGTTAGAGTGAAGAAATAGAAGCAGATAGCGCACTTCTCCCTTGTGCGTGATTTCATCTATCATGGAATCCTATTTGATATTTAAATGAAGAGAGCTCCTTCCCATGGACTCTTTCTTGTTTAAATTTGAACCTCCCTTGTTTCTTGGATGGGGCATCTTAGAAGTAGGCGACAAGAGAGGGAAGAGGATGCTAGATGAAGTAGACTGCTTCTGCTTTACTCCTCTTAAAATATGAGGTGCCAAATAATTTTCCTATGGGCTGACCATGTGGTGTTGTCTTGACTTGTGTAGCATGTCAAAATTCAAGTGACAGGCCATGTGTTATTGTTTCCTTTTTAATACAGGACTCAAAAACTAATTGTTTTATAGGACTCAATAATTAAATCCCTACTTGATCAATTGGAACCCAATTTGATCAAAAGGCAATCAAAAGACAAGACATGTAAATAAGTAATTCAACTTGGTAAAAGGGGTTTAGCCCAAAAGGCTAAATAAATAAAATCCTAATTCCAGTTGGTAACAGGGGCTAACCCTAACTAACCCAAAATAACAAAAATTAAAATAAATTACTTACATGAATAAAAGGGTTGGGTCTAGGGTTTCATTCACAGGTGATCCACAAGGATGTGGATTCAACCTGTCGATATTTTCGGGCCCTGGTGTCCTCACCACATAGGGATCTTAAGATCATAATTTGAGAGATTGCAAGGTTCTGCTGAAGCTTTTGCAAATGTGCAAGCTGCTGAGTTAGTTGCTTTAAACACTGAGGTGAAAAAGCTTCATGAGGAGATGGAGGTGGTTCAATTTTAACTTGATCAGCTAAAAACAATAGTCATTACAGCATTTGCCACTCCTAAACCTAAAGCTGTACCTACACCTGGACCTACCTTTACTACACATCCTAGGCAACCATCTCCTCATCTTAGGTCCAAAGCTTCTGAACCACAATTTGTGGACCCTATAGCATCTTTACCACCTTTTGGGCCACCCAATACTACATAGCTACATAGTGATTGATTGTAATGCTTTCAATTTCTTACAACTTGTATTGAAAACTTTGAATGAAATGAAAGCACTTTTGTTGACATGTTTTCTGTGTTTGAATTGAATTGTGTAATATCTTGCAATCACATCTTCAATTGTACAATGCTAATGTGATGAATTTTAATTAGAATATCAAAGTTGATTTGAGAAAGTGAAATTATCTCAAACAAGCTTTATCAACTTTCTCATTCTATCATAAAAATTGAGCTTTATTTAAATACCTTTTTGATTATTGACAAAAAGGGAGAGAACATTGAGATTGCATGAAAAATACTATAACAATTTGAGAATATACAGAAAGGGGGTGAAAATATTTGACGAAGCATGAATTTTTTTCAAAATTTTCAAATCATTAGAAAGGGGGAGTAAATTATTTAAATTGATTGACTCTAGCTCAAAACTTGCAATCTGCTCTGCTTTTAGCTCAAGAATTAGCTCTAATACTTATAATTTTGAGCTCTGATACTTTGTGTCTGTGGTAGTTCTGATACTTTGAAACATACAAGATTTAATACTCTGGTACATATAAAAGCACTAGCACTAATGGTGGGGGCAACAGGATTAGACACAGATTACTGGGCCCTATTTGGTTTACCTAGCCATGTGTCAAATTTTGTAATCAACTAGAATTGAGTCCTGTAATAAGTTGAGATTAGTTGATTTGTCTCAACCCTCAACCTAGTCATTATTTTGAGTCCTGTATATCAGTTATGAGTCCAATAAGAGCTCAATTTTTGTACAAAAGAAGAGGTTACCATATTTTGGAGTTCCACCAAGCCACATCCAGGAGTCAGAGGCCACTAATCAGTCCATTGGATTTTGTGTGACAACCCAGGATCCAAGATGCTTCCGGAAACCTGATTCCTTCCAGATGCCCTCTAGATGCCCAGATTCCTTTCCAAATGCCAAAGTATATTCTCATAATAGGGCACCCATGATTCCAGAGGTCCACTTGCATCCAAGCCCAAAGAAATTAAGCCCAGGTGCCAAGCCCAAGCCCTTAAGAAGCAAGATTCCGGGGAATATTCCTGCTACTAGGCTAACAAGCCACCTCAGCTTCCAGAGGCCCAAACCCATTCACCTAAGCCCCTTTGGGCCAGCCCCTTGCTACTCCTAGAGGCCCAACGTGCCCCCCTAGGCATCCTTGAAGTGTTAACCAAGTCCAAGAGGTGTCCTTGAGTGGAATAGTCAAAGCATGAAGGAAAAAGGAGAAGACTAGGTCAATTCCAAACCCAGCTTACCCAAATGAACCAAGCCAATACTCAAACCCAAGCCCAGCTTACCCAAATGAACTAAGCCAATACTCAAACCCAAGCCCAGCTTGCCCAATTAACTATCCAAATGAACCAAGCCAATGTCCAATCTCGAAATCAGCTTACCCAAATAGACCATAGGTTTGACCAGTCCGATACCAAGCTTGATCAAATGAACCAAAAATTCAACCAAGTGGACCAACAATTTGAACAAGCAACTACTAGGATCAACCAATTAACCAATAGGCTTAACCAAGTTGAGAACTGACTGGAGACTGTAGAGAAAATCCAAGAGTTCAACACTGAACCAGACCTGGATTCCATCCCTTCTACCCCTCAAAATCCTAGAAGAGTCCAAACCCATGAACCCTATGTAGAGCACAACCCTAGGATACCCCAGAACCAAGATCAATTTAGGGAGCCTAACCATAGGGGAAACCAACACCAGGATTAATATCATGACCCCAACCATAGGAGACCCAATCATGAGGACCAAAATCAAGATGATAGGCTTCTTAGGAGCATTAAGATAGATGCACCTACCTTCAATGGCAGTCTAGATCCAAAGGTCTATATAGATTGGGAGGGAGGTATGGATAGGTACTTCAAATTTTATGGCTTGAGTGATGAGAAAAAGTGTCAATTTGTCCAGCTCAGGCTAATTGATCAAGCTAGATTGTATTGGGACAAAGTAGAAAGACTCAATAATCAGATAGGCAACCTACCCATTACCACATAGGAAGCCATGAAATTAAAGCTTAGGGCTAAGTATGTTCCCCCATACTATCAGCAGTGTCTCTTAGATCAATGGCAGAAATTAAAATAAGGGACCAAATCTGTGAGTGAATACATAGCCCAGTTTGATGAGTGCGCCCTAAGATGCGGTATAGATGAACATGAGTCAGTTATCCTCTCTAGGTTTAGGAATGGTCTCAGAGAGGAGATCCAAAAGGAGATGTACCTTAAGGATGTTGATAGCATGGCCCATGCCTATCGGGTAGCTAAAAACTTTGAAAGGTTCCAGAAAGCACATGTAGTTAGGAAACCTGAACCCTTTAGGTCCAACACTCCTAGCTTTAGATCCAACCATAACCAGTTCTACCCAAACCGACCTAGCTACAACCAGACTCACCCCAAACTTAACCAAAGTCAGCCAAACCCAAACCTAAGTCGACCTAAACCCAATCCAACCCATCCCAACCCTAACCCACCTCGCCCTAACCCAAGTTCGAGTCAGGCTAGCTCAAGTATCTCTTCATCTTTAAGGAATGATAAGGGTAAGGCACCAGTTTTTCAGAAGAACCCAAGCTCTAGTCCCAATGCTTGTTTTAGGTGCAATAAGGTAGGTCACTTTGCTAGCCAGTGTCCCACCAGGTCTTTGCACATAGGGGAGCTTGTAGAAGATAAGCCTGAACCCAATGAGGAAGAAGAGGAAGAGGTCTATGAAGCTGAACACTTAGAGCTTCAAAGACAGGTAGGTGAGCTTCTTAGAATAGGGTCTATTAGGGAGAGCCTAAGTCCTTGTATTGTACCAGCCCTATTAACCCCTAAGAAAGATGGCACGTGGAGAATGTGTGTTGATAGTCATGCCATAAATAAAATCACTGTAAAGTATAGGTTTCCCACCCCCCGCTTGGATGATATGTTGGATATGATGACAGGAGCCACAATCTTTTCAAAGTTAGAACTTAAGAGTGGCTACCATCAGGTTCGAATTAGACCTGGGGATGAATGGAAAATAGCTTTTAAAATGAAAGATGGTCTATATGAGTGGTCTGTAATATCTTTTGGGTTATCCAATGCCCCTAGCACTTTCATGAGAATTATGACCCAAGTCCTTAGGATGTTCTTAGGTAAATTTGTGGTAGTATATTTTGATGACATCCTGATTTATAGCAAAACCAAGGAAGATCATATAGAACATCTAAAATAAGTTTGCTTAACCCTTAGGAAAGAGAGCCTCTATGCAAATTTAAAGAAGTGTGATTTCATGACCCATAGAGTTATCTTCCTAGGCTTTGTGGTAACCCCTGAAGGTGTAGCAGTTGACCCTGAAAAGGTCAGATCCATTATAGAATGGCCAGTACCCACTAGTGTCCATGAAGTTAGAAGTTTCCATGGTCTAGCCACTTTCTATAGAAGATTTATTAAGGGATTTAGCACCATAGTAGCACCAATCACTAACTGTATTAGGAAGGGTAATTTTGAATGGACCAAATCTGCAGATAGAGCCTTCCTGGAGATTAAAACTAAGATGACACAAGCACCCATGTTGAGGTTACCCAATTTCACCAAAGTTTTTGAGGTAGCTTGTGATGCTTTAGGAGTAGGCATAGGAGGAGTTCTGAACTAAGAGAATCACCCAGTAGCCTTTTTCAGTGAGAAACTTAATGAGGCTAAATTAAAGTACTCAACCTATGATAAAGAGTTTTATGCGGTAGTACAAGCTCTTAGATACTGGAGACATTATTTACTACCCCAGGAGTTTGTTTTATATTCTAATCATGAGGCACTCCGATTTTTGAACTCCCAAAAGAAACAAAACCCTAGACATGCTAAGTGGGTAGAATTTATACAAGCCTATACCTTTGTACTTAAGCACCAAGCTGAATCTGAAAACAAGGTAGCAGATACCCTTAGCAGACGAGCCTTACTGTTGAACACCAATAGCATTGAAGTCATAGGATTTGATAGGTTAAAAGATGAATACACAACCTGTCCAGACTTTAGTGACATTGTCCAATCCTTAGCCCTAGGACCATCTAGTACCCATAGTGAATACATCCTTCAAGATGGTTATCTGTTTTAGAACAATAGACTTTGTAATGCCAGAACCTCACTTAGAGAATTCTTAGTTTGGGAAACCCATGCTGGAGGCTTTGCTGGTCACTTTGGAAGAAATAAGACAATCTCAGCTGTAGAGGACCAGTTCTTTTGGCCTAGTTTGAAGAGGGACGTTGCCAATATAGTGTCTAGATGTAGAACCTATGCTGTTGCAAAACAGCAGAAACAAAATACTAGATTATATACCCCTCTACTCATACCAGACCGTCCATGGAAAGACTTAAGCATGGACTTTGTTTTAGGACTACCTAAGACCCTTAGAAAACATGATTCAATATTTGTAGTGGTCGATAGGTTTTCTAAAATGGCCAATTTTATCCCTGCTCTCAAACCTTTGATGCATCTAGAGTAGCCCGTCTTTTCCTTAACCAGGTGGTTAGATTACATGGATTACCTAAAACAATAGTGTCAGATAGGGATGTCCGCTTTACTAGTTACTTTTGGAAGACCCTTTGGCACCTATTAGGAACCAAATTGAAATTTTCCACCGTTTACCACCCACAGACTGATGATCAGACTGAGGTAGTGAACAGAAGCTTAGGAAACCTTCTTAGATGCCTCGTAGGTGAGCACACGAGAAATTGGGACCTATTGTTATCCTGAGTTGAATTTTCTTACAATAGTTCTGTTAATAGGTCCACAGGGAAGAGTCCTTAAACCTCTTGATTTGATCCCCTTACCCTCACATGCACGAGTTTTTGAGTCAGCTGAGTCTTTTGCACAGCATGTTAGAGAACTACATAAAGAAATTAGCCAAAAGATAAACCTAAGTAATGCATTATATAAGAACTTGGCTAATTCTCGAAAAAGAGCTAAAGAATTTTCTGCCGGAGATTTTGTGATGATCAGGCTTAGGCCTGAACGGTTCCCTCCAGGGACCGTAAAGAAACTTCATGCTCGTGGAGCTGGCCTATTTAAGATAATCAAGAGAGTTGGATCCAATGCCAATGTGCTTGAGTTACCACCCGACTTAGGCATTAGTTCCACCTTCAACATCTCAGATCTTGTAGAGTATAGGGAGCCAGCAGTGATTCCCAGCGAACCTTTTGGACCTATCCCTTCCCTTGAGAGTGAGCCTGCCCCAGAGTGTCCACATACAATTGGCCAAATAGCGAGAAAAAAATTGAGAGAATCCTGGACGATCAAGCCATATATACCCAGAATAGAGGCTATCAGAGGTATTTGGTCTGGTGGCAAGGTCGGCCAAAACTTGAGGACTCTGGATCACTCGTGAGGATCTACAGTGCCTCAACCCAGACCTACTCGAGCACTATGAGAGCCAGTTATCCCACACTCGACGGGGTCGAGTTCCTCCCACCTCGGGAGAATTGGTGGGGGCAACAAGATCAGACACAGATTACTGGGCCCTATTTGGTTTACCTAGCCATGTGTCAAATTTTGTAATCAACTAGAATTGAGTCCTGTAATAAGTTGAGGTTAGTTGATTTGTCTCAACCCTCAACCTAGCCATTATTTTGAATCCTGTATATCAGTTATGAGTCCAATATGAGCTCAATTTTTGTACAAAAGAAGAGGTTACCATATTTTGGAGTTCCACCAAGCTACATCCAGGAGTCAGAGGCCACTACATCTGCCCATTGGATTTTGTGTGACAACCCGGGATCCAAGATGCTTCTGGAAACCCTGATTCTTTCCAGATGCCCTCCAGATGCCCAGATTCCCTTCCAGATGCCAGAGCATATTCTTAGAATAGGGCACCCATGATTCCAGAGGTCCACCTACATCCAAGCCCAAAGAAATCAAGCCCAGGTGCCAAGCCCAATCCCTTAAGAAGCAAGATTCCAGGGAATATTCTTGCTACTAGGCTAACAGGCCACCCCAGCTTCCAGAGGCCCAAACCCATGCACCCAAGCCCCTTTGGGTCAGCCCCTTGCTACTCTTAGAGGCCCAACACACTCCCCTAGGCATCCTTGAAGTGTTGACCAAGTCCAAGATGTGTCCTTGAGTGGAATAGTCAAAGCATGAAGGAAAAAGGAGAAGACTAGGTAAATTCCTAACCTAATGGGGATTTGTTTTTCTAACCTAGCTAGGAAAGGACTTGTATTCCAATTGGGAAGAGGACTTGTAACCCAAGTGTAATCAGGGTTAGTGAGGGCATGGGAGCTCTATAAATACCCCACCCCTCCCCCTCTTGTAAGCATCTCTTTCTTATGAATACAATTTGCTGAAATTTGAGTTATTGCCTTGTGTTGGTGTTTTGTTTTGGTTCTTTGGTTTGTGTTCTTGTGCTTGGTCGAATTCCTTGCTACCCTAGCTTTTTTCCATACCCTAACTCACTACCATGCAAGCCTTCACACGTCCATGAAGAAGTGCCTAGGTCGCCAACTGAGAAGATCTTCAACAAGCTTCAAATAGCCATCTTCTAACCTTAATCCTATTTCCTTTCAACCCATAGTTCCTTTCTTATTTTTTTAATTACTGTTTTGATTAACCCTGACACTTGTAGGATCCCCGAGGTGCTTCCCCTCCCTGGAGGAGGCCTTCTTTGCTACCCGAACCACCCAGATCAGCCATCAGATTTGAGGGAAACAAGGCTTCTTCTTCTAGGCTTCGATCAGAGTTGTGAATGATCTCTTCTGCTACTGAATTTTAATCTATGACTGGTAAGAATCCTTTCCTTCTCTTATTATCTGATTTAATGAAGAAAAGCTATCCTAAATCGAGAGTTTCTCAACTCTCGGGTCCTGGTTATTTCATTAGTTTGCATGAGTTCGCTTGCGACCCGATGATTCTTTGCATTACTAGACTTTCCGCTAGTTCTTACTTTATTTTGGGAATCTAGCCTGTAAATAAAATTATAAAAATTATAAAAAAAATTATTTTACTATTTTCCATGCATGTTTAGCAGTCTTAGAGTCATCCCGCATCAACTAATACTATATAGTTTTTCATAAAAGCTCTGATACTTACTTGCAAATATAGTTAGCCTTGATACATGTAAATGCTTACTCTTAAATACAATCATACATGTAATTGTAAAGAATTTTTCATGCCCAATATTTTGTCATCATCAAAAAGGGAGAGATTGTTGACCCCACAAATGATTTTGATGATAACCAAACATTGGAGCATGCATTTGTTTTACTAATAAATCTTCAAGTATTTTACAAGTTTTTGTAGGATGACTTTATTGCTCAATTTTAACTCCTACATTTCTATTTCTTGTGTTGAGTTGTATTGTAATTGAATCTTGTAAAGAAAAATCCAAAGAAGAAGTTAAGTAAAAACCAATCAAATGGGTTACTTCTAGGTTATTTCAAGCTTTAAATTACTTTGAGTGTGTTGTAAGAAGAGTTTGAAGATATCTTGAAAGCTTGAAACCTTGCTGGATGAATTCTGAAGAAGGATTGAAAATTCACTGAAGAACTCATCCAAGCTGACTCGAAAAGAAGAGAGCCGACTCTGACACATGGCACGCATGAAGATTCTGGCATGCAGATATCTGAGCCAACTCTAAGGGACCCAAGTCAACTCATCCAGAGTACCATTTCCTGAATTAAACAGGTGAGCCGACCCAAAGGGAGTCCAAGCCGACTCTATCATATAGTCAGACATCCGAGCCGACTCCTCCAGAGTCCAGAAAAAGAGATCTAAGAACTACATCCAATCGATCCGACTCTAAAGGGAAAGAGCCGACTCTTTCAGACTACTGCATTTTTGAAGGCCTGAGAATCCGAGTTGACTAGAATCAAGATGAGCCGCTCTTATAGAGTGAGGAATCAGAACACTGTGCAAGCGAGCCAACTAGATTGAAGAGAGTTGACTCAACCAGAACTACTCTGAGGATCCGAGCCGACTTGAGCAATCCGAGCCGACTCGAGTAATCCGAGCCTACTCGAAGGTCGATTTCAAACTTATAATGGCTAGTTCCAAAACTTAGAATTTGAATCCAAAAAGTGCTCCAATGGTCAAATGTCACATCCCAATAGTTTACAACGACTAAAACTACTTGAGAAGGGTACAAGACTATATATTTGAGAGATTTGAACTACTTGAAATAAGCTTTTGAAAGAAAAAAAGAGTAAATGCTATATTGAAAGCTTGTGAGCAAGAAAGCACTATAAGAGCATTCAAGATAGTCTTCAAGCCTTCACCAACTACCAATTAAAGCTTGAAGGATTTATTAAAGATAGTGAAGAAGCCAACGAAGTGCATTGAAGTGCAATCAATTGGGCTTCTCTTGAGTTGTATCGGCAACTATTCGACAAAAATCTATTTGTCATATTGTTGCTTTTCTTTACAATTCTTTTATTGAATTGTTGGGTTATTGGTGAGCCCGGTTTAAAAACCAAATAGGTTCTTGGTTAGCCTGTGTTAAAACTAAGTGTAGGGTTCTTTGTGATCCTGGTAAAACCAAGTTGGGTTTTTTGGTGAGCACGATTTAAAAACCAAAGTATAGAGATTTGGATTATGAGCCTGTAAAAATAATCCGACTGTATTCCAGTGGGAGATATAGTGGAAATCCCAAGTGATAATCTTGGGTAGTGGATGTAGGAGCTGGGTTGCTCGGAACCATTATAATTTGCTTGTATTTGTTTTGTGCCTTTCTTATTTGATTACGCTTCTGCATTCAATTATCCTATCATAGCACTTAAAACTTATAAGGGGTTTCAAAGAGTACATTATTGCTTAAAATTTTTTAAATTTCCAATTCACCCCCCTCTTGGAAAAGCTAACTAGGCAACAAGTACAGTAACGTCTAGTTTCTAAACTTTCAGATTTTGAAGTTTAAAGATTGTAATAGCTATTTTCTAACTTCCAATAGCTAGAAATGGCTACAAAGGACTCTAAACCAATAAAAAAATACTTGAAGGAGTATAAAAGCTTGGATTAAAATTGATGTGGCGGGATCGCTGACATGGGAGAGCTGACAGGCACCACGTCATAGGACGCCACCACGTCGGATGCCACGTCAATTCTCCTGCCCGGACTCCTTCGCCGAGCTAAGCTCCCTCAAGACAATGAGCTGAGCTCCGTCCTCCGCCAGGTCGGTCCCACGAGCTCGGGATGCCTAGGCCGGAGCTGCACTCTGCCCTCCAGAGCGAGACCTTCGGAGATCGAGCCCTATGGTCAGAGTCGAGCTCAGCCCTCCTTCGCCATGTGGAGCCTCTCCGAGTGTGAGCTATCTGGATCGGGCCCACACTCTACCCTCCAGAGCGAGACCCTCAGAGATTGAGCCCTGTGGTCAGAGTCGAGCTCAGCCCTCCTCCACCACGTGGAGCCTCTCCGAGTGCGAGCCCTCTGGACCGGGCCCACACTCTGCCCTCCTCCACCAAGGCGATCCCGTAAGCTCGGGGTGTCTAGGTCGGAGACAACGGGCTGAGCTCCGTCCTCCGCCAGGTCGGTCCCGTGAGCTCGGGATGCCTAGGCCGGAGCCGCACTTTGCCCTCTAGAACAAGACCCTCGGAGATCGAGCCCTGTGGTCGGAGTCGAGCTTAGCCCTCCTCCGCCACGTGGAGCCTCTCCGAGTGCGAGCCCTCTGGACCGGGCCCGCACTCTACCCTCCAGAGCGAGACCCTCGGAGATCGAGCCCTGTGGTCGGAGTCGAGCTCATCCCTCCTCCGCCACGTGGAAACTCTCTGAGTGCGAGCCCTCTAGACCGGGCCTACACTCTGCCCTCCTGCACCGAGGCGATCCCGCAAGCTCGGGGCGTCAGGTCGGAGCGAGCCTTAACATTCCAGCTCAACCCCAGCTCAGACATGAGCACCACCATCCCAGGACACCAGCGAGCCACCCGAGGACTATTCTGGGATACCTGCCAACTGCACTGACCGCCTGCAGCCACCGGTTACACCAAAAAGGGGAGAAACCCACTGATCGGAGTGCCACGCTCCTCACCAACCGCTTGGACCACCTGAGAGAGGAAGTCAACCAGGAGATTTGAATCCCAAGGGCAGCGGCCCACCGATCGAGGTACTGCCAGGTTTCTCGGAATAAGACGACCAAGGGGAATGTCAGAGCACATGACAGCTTCCCTTATCACGAATTGGAAAAGGATCCTCGGAACACCGCCGCACACGCCTGACAGCCCGGTGGAGACCCCAAGACGAACGCCCAACGGTAACCTAATCAACAAAACTTTGAGGTAACAACCACAATAAGAGCAAGGGCATAAGCCATACCACTGGAAGACAAGTGCAAGCTTAACCAAAAAAGAGCACGACACCACCAGCATCCTCAAGCAAGGTCGGGCGAAAGGGCCACATAGAGACTCCCTTTAACCAGGCCACTCTTCCCCCGGCACACTTGCATCCCACTCTCACACTAATCACTCCTCCTAGTATGGAGTCCATCGAGAGGAACTTGACCAAGAGGATCTGTTCCCCTGGGTCATCACTGACTTGATCATCGGAGTGCCCCCGCCGGAAACCCCGGCTTGGGTCACTAACCCCTATTTTGTAGGTCCAGGACCACCAGACGGCGAGACAGTGAAGGAGGTGCGCTCTGACACTGACATTAGCTACAGGCCATGGCGATCTTGGCGGCACCAGATTGGCATGCCAGGAAGGGGGGGAGCATGAGTAGTCTTTAATTCAAGTCAAGCCCTCCACCTCTCAGCAAATTGGCTCTCTACGAAAGGATGGTGATGACACGAGCACGAGAGGCCTCCGCTAGCCATGCAAGGGACTCCCCTTCCCGAGGGAACCCACATAACCTCGAGACAGGGCCATCCGCTCCAGTTCAACCACCTCCAGTGGAGTCTCAGCTGGCCGCACTCACCCAGCAAATGCAGATCCTCGCCACAGTAGTGTGCCAGCTTCAGTATCAGCACCGATCCCTGGACACCCACCAGCATCCAGGGACTCCAATGGCCCACGCCGCATCTCCCCGTGACAGCCCGCGTTCCTTCCAAGGGAGGCCTTCGCAGCCGCGGGCCGTCACCGACAACTAGGGTAGTCATTAGACTCCGACAAAAACGCAACGAGCTGGGTCTGCCGACAGGGAGAGCCACTCACCAAACCTCGAGCGGGCGGTGCCCAGACCCCACCGAGGCAGAAAAAGCAAGACCCCCCATCACGGAGATCGTGCACCGATGTCACGTTCTCCGTCTCCCTCAGCGGAGGGGTCTACTGACAAAGCCATCAGGCACACAGTGGACAAGTGCCTAGAGGAACATGAGTGCAAGCTGGCAGAGTTCTCCCACCGGTTTGTCAACATGCAAGGCTCCGCTAGTGAGCCAGCGGGCTACGACGCCAGTCCCGCATTCTCCCAAGAAATCCAAGCAGAGATGATCCCGCATCGGTTCCGGATGCTGCAGGTGGATCCCTACGATGGGACCATCGACCCCCTGGACCACCTGGAAAGCTACCGGACCCTCATGAGGGTCCAGGGGGCCACCGATGCTCTTCTCTGCATCGCCTTTCCTACCACTCTCTAGAAAGCAGCCCGGGCGTGGTTCACCCGTTTGGAGCTAAGGAGCATTAACTCTTTCGCCCAGTTATGGTAGAAGTTTGTAGCCCACTTTGACGCTTGCAGGAAGTTGCCACGAGAGGCAGATAGCCTCTTCTCCATCCGGTAGTAAGACCGCGAGCCCCTGTAGGACTACGTGGCCCGCTTCAAGGCTGCCGCGATCAAAATTTACAACCTTGATGAGCCAGTTGCAATGCTGGCACTGAGGCGAGGGCTCAGGACCTCCTATCTAACCTACTCGCTGGACAAGAAGCCCCCCAAGACTTATTCCGAGCTCCTTCTCTAAGCCCAAAAGTATATCCATGCCGAGAAGGTGGACCGTACGAGGCAGGAGCTCGACGGGAAGCCACTGAAAAGGCCAACCCCTGCCGAGATGCCCAGGACCTGGAAGCCAGAACCCCAAGTCCCGAACTTTCAAAGGGGGTCGATATCGAAAGGCGCTCCCATTCTTGAGAAGAGTTACACCCCCCTCCTCATCCCGAGGATGAAAATCCTCATGGAGATCGAAGGCAAGGACTACCTGAGATGCCCGCCTCCGATGAAGTCCTCCACTGGCCATGATAGAGCAAAGTATTGTCGCTTTCACCGCGACCATGGCCACGACATCGAGGAATGCCGCAACCTCAAGTAGAAAATTGAAGAACTCATCAAGAGGGGCTACCTCAAAAGGTTTGTGGGGGGCAGACCTCAAGTGGAATCCCAGGCACTCATCGCTCTCCCACCAGCTCTAGTCATCGATAACCGTCCCACCGAGAAGCCAGTGGGCATGATCTCCTGGGGAGCTGCACGCGTGCCCAAAAGCCTGGCGGGCAAGGGATCCTGAGAATGTACTCCCCTTTACAAGGAAAGGGGGAGATGGGGGGAAAAATGTAAATAATGATGCTGTGGTTGCCAAGAGGACGATCGCGAAGCAATTGTAAAATGCATCATGGTTGATAGTGGAAGCTCCACGGACGTGCTTTCTTATGGTGCCTCCTTCAAGATGAACCTTTCTCCCGATCAACTCAAACCTGTGCATACCTCCCTTGCTGGTTTCACAGGCTCCTTTCTGCCTACAACGCGATCTTGGGCTAGCTCGGGCTCAACTCGCTCGGTGCCATTGTCCCAACCAAGAGACAATAAGGATTTGTGTAGACTACACCAACCTCAACGAAGCTCATCGATAGCGAGCAGCCCGGTACTGCTACGCCCGGGTCAGGCCAAAAGCCTTCAAACCCAGGGACTTGCTGCTATGCCGGGAAGAGGCATCTCAACCCCGAGAGTGTGGCAGGCTCTCGTCAAACTGGGAAGGCCCCTACAAAGTGGCTGAAACCCCCTTACAAGTGGTTTATTTCCTCGAAGATACCATCAATAATGTAAGGTTTCTCATCAATAATAATGATAATAACTCTTTCCTTGCATGGATATCTATCTATCTTGCAGGGAAGCATCATCAACCATCTTCAAGCCCATCTCCGAGATGCCAACCCAAGACCAGAGCTCAGATCTCCGGCCAAGGGATCTTCGAGCTAAGCTGCTCTCAATCTCAACCGTCTTCGAGCCTAGCTCTGAGATGCCAGCCCAAGATTGGAGCTCAGATCTCCGACCAAGGGATCTTCGAGCCAAGCTGCTCTCAATTTCAACCATCTTCAAGTCCAGCTCCGAGATGCCAACCCAAGACCAGAGCTCAGATCTCCAGCCAAGGGATCTTCGAGCCAAGCTGCTCTCAATCTCAATCATCTTCGAGCCCAGCTCCGAGATGCCAGCCCAAGATTGGAGCGCAGATCTCCGGCCAAGGGATCTTCGAGCCAAGCTGCTTTCATTCTCAACCGTCTTCAAGCCCAGCTCCGAGATGCCAACCCAAGATCGGAGCTCAGATCTCCGAACAAGTGATCTTCGAGCCAAGCTACTCTCAATCTCAACCGTCTTCGAGCCCAGCTCCGAGATGCCAACCCAAGATCGGAGCTCAGATCTCCGGACAAGGGATCTTCGAGCCAAGCTGCTCTCAATCTCAACCGTCTTCGACCCCAGCTCCGAGATGCCAGCCCAAGATTGAAGCTTAGATCTCTGGCCAAGGGATCTTCGAGCCAAGCTGTTCTCAATCTCAACCGTCTTTGAGCCCAGCTCCGAGATGCCAGCTCAAGACCGGAGCTCAGATCTCTGGCCAAGGGATCTTCGAGCCAAGCTACTCTCAATCTTAACCATCTTCGAGCCCAGCTCTGAGATGCCAGCCCAAGACCAGAGCCCAGATCCCCGACCAAGGGATCTTCGAGCCAAGCTGCTCTCAATTCCAACCATCTTCGAGCCTAGCTCCGAGATGCCAACCCAAGATCGGAGCTCAGATCTCCAACCAAGGGATCTTCAAGCCAAGCTGCTCTCAATCTCAACCATCTTTGAGCCCAGCTTCGAGATGCTAGCCCAAGACCGGAGCATAGATCTCTGACCAAGGGATCTTTGAGCCAAGCTGCTCTCAATTTCAACCATTTTCAAGACCAGCTCTGAGATGTCAACCCAAGACCAGAGCTCAGATCTCTGGCCAAGGGATCTTTAAGCCAAGCTACTCTCAATCTCAACCATCTTCGAGCCCAACTTTGAGATGCCAGCCCAACACCGGAGCGTAGATCTCCGGCCAAGGGATCTTCGAGCCAAGCTGCTCTCAATCTTAACCATCTTCGAGCCCAGCTCTGAGATGCCAATCCAAGATCGAAGCTCAAATCTCTGGCCAAGGGATCTTCGAGCCAAGCTACTCTCAATCTCAACCATCTTCGAGCCCAGCTCTGAGATGCCAACCCAAGACCAGAGCTCAGATCTTCGGCCAAGGGATCTTCGAGCCAAGCTGCTCTCAATTTCAACCGTCTTCGAGCCCAGCTCCGAGAAGCCAACCTAAGATCGGAGCTCAGATCTCTGGCCAAGCGATCTTCGAGCCAAGTTGCTCTCAATCTCAACCGTCTTCGAGCCCAGCTTCGAGATGCCAGCCCAACACTGGAGCTCCGATCTCCGGCCAAGGGATCTTCGAGCCAAGTTGCTCTCAATCTTAACCATCTTCGAGCCCAGCTCCAAGACGCCAGCCCAAGACCGGAGCCCGGATCTCCGGCCAAGGGATCTTCGAGCCAAGCTGCTCTCAATTTCAACCATCTTCGAGCCAAGCTCTGAGATGCCAACCCATGACCAGAGCTCAGATCTCCGGCCAAGGGATCTTCAAGCCAAGCTGCTCTCAATCTCAACCATCTTCGAGCCCAGCTCCGAGATGCCAGCCCAAGATCGGAGCTTAGATCTCCAACAAAGGGATCCTCGAGCCAAGCTACTCTCAATCTCAACCGTCTTCGAGCCCAGCTCCGAGATGCTAACATAAGACCGGGACTTAGATCTTCAGCCAAGGGATCTTCGAGCCAAGCTACTCTCAATCTTAACCATCTTCGAGCCCAGCTCTGAGATGCCAGCCCAAGATCAGAGCTCAAATCTCTGGCCAATGGATCTTCGAGCCAAGCTGCTCTCAATCTCAACCGTCTTTGAGCCCAGCTCCGAGACGCCAGCCCAAGACTGAAGCTCAGATCTCCAGCCAAGGGATCTTCAAGCTAAGCTGCTCTCAATCTCAACCATCTTTGAGCCCAGCTCCGAGATGCTAGCCCAAGACCGGAGCTTAGATCTCCGGCCAAGGGACCTTCGAGCCACACTGCTCAGAATCATTAACGTCTCCGAGCCCAGCTCCGGGACGCCAACCTAAGACCGGAACCCAACTCTCCGGCCCAAGGATCTTTGAGCCAAGAATCTTCTATCAACGCCTCGAGCCTAGCTCCAAGGCGCCAAGCACCTGAAGCCCTCAGGCAATCCCTGGACCGGGGCCCAGTGCTCCGGCCAGGAATGCCTCTATCCTAGCTCCAAGGCATCCAAGACCTGAAGCCCTCAGGCAATCCCTGGACCGGGGCCCAGTGCTCCAACCAGGAAGGCCTCGATCCTAGCTCCAAGGCATCCAAGACTTGAAGCCCTCAGGCACCTTGGACCGAGGCCCAGCTCTCCAGCGAAGGAACCACCTAGCCCAGCTACTCACAACTACCAGAACCTTGCGCCCGACTTGCCGACACCAAAACATGCTAATCAAGCCCCAGGCAAGGTGAGACCCTCTTCTCTGATCTCCCTACCCATCTTAAAAAAAAAAAAAAAGAACGGGAAAGAAAGAGAAGAAAGAGAGGGAGGGAAGGGAAAGAAAGAGAAAAAGAGGGAAGGACAGGTTGCAAGAAAGTTCAAGAAAGTTCAAATCTTATTGATCAAGAGCTAGTTGCAAACATTTTGCGGGCCCCTGACATGCCAGGTGACCCCGACCAAGCACAAAAGAAAAAAAAAAGATAAAGTACAAAACAAAAGAAAAAGGACTACTCTGCATCAGCCAGCCCCCTGCTGAGCTTTGAGGCTGAGGGGCCCCGCCTTCATAGACCTCCGGCTGAAGGGCTTCGACCTCGGAAGGTTCGACCTTGGCTAGCGTCGGAGGCTCAGGAGCCACGGCTTCCTCGACGACGACCCCCTCATCAGGCTCTGCATCCCAAGCTGAGGGGTACTTGAGACGAGCACGGTCTTTATTGAGGACAGACATCTCGAACCGGTCGTGCAAGAACATGAAGCCTTTATAAACGGAGTCCAGCACCGTTTGATGAATTTCAACGATGAACTCCTTTGAGAACTTGAACTCAACGGCCTCCTCAGCATCTTTCCTGGCCTTGGCGGCCTCCTTCCTTGCCTCGGCAGCCTCCAACCTGGCAGCCTCCGCCGACTTGCCCGCCAGCTCCACCGCCTTCTCAGCCATGGCCAACCTCCCTTTCCCTGCCACTAGCTTCACCTGGGCAGTCCGGGAGGCCTCCTTGTGCCAATCAACAATGGCACTGTACCATTTCAGCTTCTTCTCGATGGTGGAGAGATCATCGGCAGCCTTCTATGAGCGACCCCGCTCCAGGTCAAAGGCCACCAGGAGTTTCCTCACTCGACCCTCAGCATCGGCGAGCTGCTTCTCTAGGTCCCCGACTTTCTGCTCGAGCACCACGTTCGCCCTGGACTTCTCCTTCAGGTCAGACTTCAAAGACTCGATCTCAGTTGCTTGTTGCCGCTCGATACACTCCTAATTCTGATAGCAGCCCTTAATGAAGAGAGCCTCGGCACCGATCTACACCATGAAAATAGGTCAGCTGAAAAAAAAAGAAAGAGAAAGAAGAGATAACTTATCGAGTAAAGCTGGGGGAAGATGGCGCTAAGGACATCGTTCAGCCACAACCCGGCCATATCCTCTCGATCGCATGTCTGGATTGAGAAATCCATCATGCGCTTGGCCAGTGCAGGACTCCGGAGGAACGAGCACTCCAGCCCCATCTTGAAAGGTAGTCGATGTCGCACCTCCTCCCTCCTTCTCTCTCCTGCAATAGGCGGCTTTGCCCCACTAACCGCAGGGCCCCCAGGGGCAGGCTGAGGAGCTGGTACCCGTGCAAGCAATAGCTTAGTCGCAACCTCGGTCCTGGCTCGAACCTTCTCGTCCTCGATCTCGATCACAGAAGGACTCAGAGGACTAGGAGATGTGGTGGCAGCAGCTGCGGCCCTTGCCCGAGCTACCACCTCAGGCTCCGTGACGGGGGCCGCCCCCTGACGACCAAGCCGCTCCGGGAACTCTTGGGCCGCCCGCTGGACTGGCTCCGGTGCCACGGCTGGCACCCTCTCCATTGGTGTAGGGGTAGCTCGGGTCGCCCCTGAACTCGGACTGACCGGTGCAATAGAAGCAATCTCGGTCATCAACCGGCTCAGGTCAGCCACCGTGGCGGGAACGGCCACAGATGTGCTCTCGTCCCTAACTCGCCTGGATAGAGGCTCCTCGACCAGCCCGGTTGGTGGTCACTTCAGGGTGATCGCCAGTAGGTCACTCTCTGTGAAAATCATCCCTGCATGCAAGTCACACAATGGTCAGAGCCTGTAAGAAGCAATGTATGAAATGCAAGGAAGGGAAAGAAAAGTTCAGGTCGAACTCACCCAACCCATTTGTTGGGTTGACCCAGGCTTCAAAAAGGTTCTGCTTTGATAATAGGACCTCGAGAGAAGGGATCTGGGTGGTGCGAGCTGCTCGTAGTCATCCCAGTCAGCCGCATCAACCACAGAATTTCGGTTGGGGGACTAGTCTGGATCACTCCAGACCCAGTCGACCCCCTCAATCGTAGCAAAGAATAATTTACTCTTCCATCCCTTGATGGAAGAGGGGAGCTCGAATCTGATGCCCTTTGGGCAAGAAGACAAGGACCACCACCCGTCCTCAATCGGGTGGTGCTTCAGGGCAAAGAAAGCCCTGAACAAAGACAACCGGGCAACAAACCCATGGAGGAGGGAGAGAAGGACCAGATCCCTATTCCCTGATGAGCACCGGACTGGGAGAACGCCTCCTACTGAACTTGAAGCGAGCCGCATCCTCCTCCTCGCCAAAGTAAGAAGAAGATGCCGGCCTCTGCTTGGAGGGACCGGCCTCATCCTGATCAGTGGAGGGGCAGAAGCCTGGGCCAAAACGGTACATCCTCAAGAATAAGAGAGGTGAAGAACTCGAGGTGGAGGACGAAAAAGTGAACTCGACTTGAAGGAGACCCTAGAAGGACCCTACTCTAGTGAAGGGAGAAGAAAGAGGGGACTAACTTAGTTCCTTAGAAGATCTGAGATGACTGGGAGGAAGAAGAAAGCTCGAACATAGCAGTAGGCATGGAGATTTCAAAAGAATGGATATTTCGGGTAAGGCCCTCTTTTCATTTTGAAATGACCCGATGGATCGGCCTCGATACGACCCCTCCGCCAACGGATCCACGCCACGTACCGCCCATCGACGAAAATGGTATCCTGACCAATCTGAATTCTGCACCAACATTAACTACTCACCGGATGTGGCCACGTGGCACCCCCATATTGGTCTGCAGGACCATCTCACGAAGTGCCAGCAATCATGGCCATCATAGTGCCAGATCTCTGCTTTTCCACGTCAGCACCACAATTACTCCCTTCGGTCTGAGCGCTGCGCACTAACGAGCCTCGAGAGTGGGGGCAAATGATGTGGCAGGATCGCTGACATGGGAGAGCTGACAGGCGCCATGTCAAAGGAAGCCGCCACGTCGGATGCCACATCAATTCTCTTGCCCGGACTCCTTCACCGAGCTGAGCTCCCTCGAGACAACGAGCTGAGCTCCATCCTCCGCCAGGTCGTTCCCACGAGCTCGGGATGCCTAGGCCAGAGCCGCACTCTACCCTCCAGAGCGAGACCCTCGGAGATCGAGCCCTGTGGTCGGACTCGAGCTCAGCCCTCCTCCACCACGTGGAGCCTCTCCGAGTGCGAGCCCTCTGGACAGGGCCCACACTCTGCCCTCCAGAGCGAGACCCTCGGAGATCGAGCCCTGTGGTCGGAGTCGAGCTCAGCCCTCCTTCGCCACGTGGAGCCTCACCGAGAGCGAGCCCTCTGGACCGGGCCCGCACCCTGCCTTCCTCCACCAAGGCGATCCCGCAAGCTCGGGGCGTCTAGGTTGGAGACAACGAGCTGAGCTCCATCCTCCGCCAGGTCAGTCTCGCAAGCTTGCGATGCTTAGGTCAGAGCCGCACTCTGCCCTCCAGAGAGAGACCCTCGGAGATTGAGCCCTGTGGTCGGAGTCAAGCTCAGCCCTCCTCCGCCACGTGGAGCCTCTCCGAGTGCAAGCCATTTGGACCGGGCCCGCACTCTACCCTCCTCCACCGAGGCGATCCCGCAAGCTCGGGGCGTCTAGGTCGGAGCAAGCCCTACCATTCCAGCTCAGCCCCAGCTCAGACATGAGCACCACCATCCCAAGACATTGGCGAGCTGCCCGAGGACTACTCTGGGACACCTGCCAGACTGCATTGACCGCCTGCAGCCACCGGTTACACTAGAAAGGGGAGAAACCCATTGATCGAGGCGCCATGCTCGTCACCAACGGCTTGGACCACCCGAGAGAGGAAGTCAACCAGGAGATTTGAATCCCAGGGATGGTGGCCCACCGATCGAGGTTCTGCCAAGTTTCTCGGAATGAGGCGACCAAGGGGAATGTCAGAGCACATGATAGCTTCCCTTATCATGAATTGGGAAAGGCTCCTCGGGACACCGCCGCACGTGCCTGACAGCCCGGTGGAGATCCCAAGACGAACGTCCAACGGTAACCTAATCAACAAAACATGGAGGTAACAACCACAATAAGAGCAAGGGCACAAGCCATACCACTGGAAGACAAGTGCAAGCTCAACCAAAAAAGAGCACAGCACCACCAGCGTCCTCAAGCATGGTCGGGCGGAAGGGCCATACAGAGACTCCCTCTAACCAGGCCACTCTTCCCCCGGCACACTTGCATCCCACTCTCATACTAATCACTCCTCCTAGTATGGAGTCCATCAAGAGGGAATCGACCAGGAGGATCTATTCCCTTAGGTCGTACTGACTTGATCATCGGAGTGCCCTCGCCGGAAACCCCGGCCCGGGTCACTAACCCCTATTTTGCAGGTCCAGGACCACCGGACGGCGAGACAGTGAAGGAGGTGCGCTCCGACGCCGATAGCAGCTACAGGCCACGGCGATCTTGGCGGCAACAAAAATCAAAATCAAACATCCTTGAAAGATTCCTTGACAATCATTGCAAATAGTGAGAACATTTAGTGCTATCACCTAAAAACTCAAGAAAAGCTTTACTTCTTTCCACCTTCTCTCTTGAAGCATTAAGTGAAAAACAAAGAGTACATTGAACAGTAACTTTTGAAGCTTTTGAATAGCTATAAGTCAAGCTTCATCGATAATATCCAGCTCTTTTAGAGTTTCTTTTTCTATTGCTCTATTTTGTTTATCTTTGTTTGTTGCAAGTTTTAGTAAGGGATTGAAACTTAGATTTGGATTTAAGATTTTGATTGGCCGATCTTGGAAAGCTAATTTGATTGTTTGTGAGTCCAAGAAATAAATATTGCATTGGGTTTTGGATAGTGAGCCTATAATAAAATGATTTGACTATATTTTTTAAAAATATAATGAAAATTCCAAGAGATTCTTAGAAAATAGATGTAAGAGTTGGGATTACGCCGAATCACTATAAATTTATTGTGTTTGTGTGTAACTACTTTTTATCTCTTTCATTTAGCTTTTACTATTTGCACACAACTCTTGGCTCATAGTTTAAGTTTTCAAAGTATAGGTTTCTATTTTAATTTTTAAAAATCTAGTTCATCCCTTTCCTAGGTCGTTGGAGATCAAGATACAAATATTACATAAAAAATACTTAAATTATTAATACTTAGTAATTAATATTTAATACTTCTTATATTTTGTTACAGGTGATAAAGGTCTAGCCTAAAGACTATGCTCAAGCATGAGTCTGAATCTAGATAAGAAGCACGGCATGTGGTTGTAGTATGAAAATAGATTGATAGGAAATTTGGATGAAAAGTATGGATTTTAAAGCATTACATGGAGTGTAGTCCAAGATACATAGAAGTCAAGAAAGATTATAATTAAAAAGGATTGAAGGATTCCAAGAGAACTTGTTACCGTTTATCGGATTTGAATAAATTTTAAGAGCTTGGGTTAAACGTGGAATGCATGGAAACGGAAAAGATGGTAGAATACTAGTGACGTGAGGAGTCGGCTCCAAGCAATTTAAAAATTAAAGGTGAAACACGTGAACTTTGGTAAAAAAAAAAAAAAGCTCTGGTCTACCTCAGAAATTAATTGGTCCATATGCCATTAACCACGGACCACAAGCCTACCACATGGACCATGGAAAAATGGAGCAATAAGAGGACTTCATCCACGTATGGAAGAGAATGGAAAGGTGTTTTGCAGACTAAAGAATGGGTTTTCACTCAAAAAATGGAGTCTTCACCAGTTTCACAGGGCAAGAAACAGAGCTTGGAATAGGGACATGCTCAGTTGGAAAATGGCTAAGACTCTGAACGAGTCTATGGGAGCTGCTGGTTGGAAGCCATTAGAGGAAGAAAGAAGGTGCATACCGGTGGAGAAAGTAAAGTGATCTACCAAAGCAGTGGAGTGGTCCATCAGCCAATAACTGTTGGTCCACAAATTTTACGTAGACCATAAGACAAATAACACTAGGATTCGACATGGAGATGGTTGGAGATTGACGGGTTATCATATTTTCTTAGTTTGGATACAAACCAAAAGCAGTTGAGTTCGGTGGTAAGCATGTGAGACAGAGCTGAAGGATCGAAACACCAAGCAAGTGATGTTTTCTGAAGAAACTGGGCACAAACAAACGTAACTTCGTTCACCATCCAGATTTTGATACAACATACTGACTAATACTCAAACTAAAACTCTCACTGTTTTTTTTTTTTTTTACGAGGAAGAAGAAGAAATACATCCTAAAAAAATAAAATCATGCTACCACAACGTTACATGACTTCCATCTAATAACTGTTCAGTAACTAATCTGAACATAACTACTATGCAGTAACTTTCTTACTACATAACCCACTGCTGAAATTGAACTAGGATCTGAAATTTAGTATTGATGTTTGAATCACATCTCCAACATCCTCCATTGATTCAAACTCCATAAACCCAACATGCTTCTTAATCTTTTAAACTTGTTTTCTGGGAGAGCTTTAGTAAGAATGTCAGCAACCTGTTCATCAATTCTGCAAAATACCAAATTGATTTCTTTCTTTTCAACCTACTACCGAATGAAATGATATGTTAGCGTGAGTCCCTAAATCGGCCGGTCGGAGCTGCTGCACCGCAGGACCGCTCCCTTGTTCACCTGCAAAATAGGTCCCTTGTCGGAGTTGTTCCGACGGGGGATACTCTGATGCCTAAGTCAGTGGCGGATCCCAGCCACTGAATAAGAAAGAGTGTCGAGAGTATGAGAGAAAAGCTCTTAGAGTATGTGTGAGTATGTGAGCGTTTGAGTACCTCCCTTCCCATTGTTCTTACCACCATTTAAAAGGAGGCATCCAGCCTGCGGCCCGCTCTTTTGTCGGTGATTTTGGAGAGTCAATTTCTCTCATGATTGGCGATCATGGGTTGTCATTGAGCGATTCTAGCAAGATCGGAGGCATGGCAACTGGAGTTGCGCACCATGATCATGGCATGGAGAGTGTCGATTGTAACCGTTGGTTACAGTTGCCTATCTGGGCCAGATCGTGGTCCCATCTTCGGATTTTCCCTTTGTATGGGCCGAAGACTTGGCGTTTGCCCCAGGGCCGGAGATCATGTCTACAGCTGGGACCGAAGAGCATGTCTTCGGAAGTCGGCAAGAAACTTGATCTTCGGTTAGAGCCGAAGACGTCGTTCGAAGTTCTGTCCTTCGGATGTCGTAGTTCGGTGGGAAGTCTTTTTTTACCCGCAGTTGGCCTGACCTTTCCCTGGTCCGAAATCCATGGTTCGGAGGAAAAAGGGCTTCGGCCAGTCATGTCAGAGTTCGGTTCGTAGCTGAACCGGGATATCCCAATAGTTGCCCCCCTACTCTCAGTTTTCGAAACGGAGGTTTGCCTCGAGAAGTGAGAGTATTAATGCTTAATTTATCGTTTTCCTCCCAGTGGATGATTACAGGATCTCCGATTGGACTGTCCATCACGACTGCTGGTTGATCCGGGAATCAGGCGGTGGATAGCTGTCACCCCCAGGTTGGGGAGGAAGGAAAAAATGAGCGGCCCTGGGACCGTCTCTCCTTTTCTCGTCGCATGATGATTAAGCCAATCTGTTGGTTGAGATTTGGGTGGTTGTGGCGGCTTCCTTTCGTTCGTTGGATGATGGATGCACCTCATCCTGGTGGTTAGTTGAAGGTGGGTTACCTCCCTGGGTAACCTGGGGTCAAATCAACCTGGCAGGGCTTTAGAGACCCCAGCTTTTCTTTTGGGAAAGGATGAAAGTCCGGCTAAGGAAGCTTCTTCAACCTCGTCTTATCCTTCGTCCAACTTTCCTTGTTCTGGACTACCAGTCTATTCCGCAGGTAGGATCTTCCTTCTGCTCCCTTGCTTTATTCTTTTGTCATGGAGGGAACCGTAGGAAGTCAAGGGGAACAATTTGGGCCCTCGGGGGCCGGTGACATAGTAGGTCCGGAGTCAATTTCCAATTCAGTATCTCAGAGTAAGGCGGCTCTTCTTTGGGAACGCTATCGCATTCCGAGGAGTTCCCCTTCGTCCTCCCCGCACTCGAGGAATGAGTGAACAAACCTCCCCCTGGGTGTCTAGCCGTGTATGAAGATCATCTGAAAGCTGGTCTTCGATTTCCCCTACACCCTTTCTTTATCAAGATCTTCCGCTTGTACCAAGTGGTGCCGGCGCAGTTGACCCCGAACAGCATCTGGAACATCTGCGGATTCCTGGTCATGTGCAGCATCGCAAACGTAGTGCCTAGGACCAATCTATTTACGGCCCTCTTCATTCTCAAGAGGGATTTCCACAACAATGGATGGTGGGTGATTGGCCCTAGATTAGGCTGCAAGGTCATCAAGGATATGCCCAGCGCCATCCACGGGTGGAAACCCATTTTCGTGTTTGTATTGTCTTTTGACCGATGGGGCTTCGACACTGTGTGGAAGAAGCCTCGCCTGCCGCCAATGATGGGAAAAAGGTCTTGGCGGCTGATCAATTGGACTATGATCTCTTGGTGAACTCCGAAGTTACCCCCATCCGGGAACTGTTGGAGGAGAGAAATCTCCATCGGGCAGGAATTAGCAGGTTCCCCTCATTAGGTATAGCGATGGAAATTTCTGCTCCTCTTTCCCATTTTTATTGTAGCTCAATCAATTGAAATGAATTCTTTTGCTTGTAGGCGACGGGATGAAGCCCGGTGTGAGCTGGCTCCATCAGACTTCGAAGAAGAGAGTAGCACAGGCCCCTCTCACCAAGTCTGCAGTTCGGAAGAGGGCTCGAATGGATGGCCACGAAGGGGACCAAAGCACTTCGTCTTCCCGGGGCACCTCAGGGGAAGACGTCGAGCCGCGGAAAGGGCTCCATCAAGACCCTATCTAGTCGAAACTCCACTGGTGGCTACCTCCCCGGTTCGTACAGCGGGTGAAAGGGATATGCCCTACAAACCAATCTCTGTTGTATCTCCCAAACCATTGTAATTGACAATTTTTTAAATAAAGGCATTATTTTTATCATACGCTGTGTTATGATGAACCCTATAGATTAGGGCTATGATTTTAGGGTTATGATGAGATCATACCAGTGAGACCTAAAATCTTAAAACCTTAATCTAAAGTATTCCTAGTCAAAGGAACTCTGAGTAGGGGATCAGGGTTTTCCGATAAGACTAGCACATCCCGGGTATACTGGAAAGGGTGACTGCTCTCACAGTCACTTGTGTATGACACTAATACTGGGATGTGGGTGCTCATTGGAGAATGAGTTCATTGATATGATCCAACTTGAGAACATCTAATGGAGTCTTAGCTACATGTCAATAGAAGGTTCTCATAGTGGGAGTGGTACAAGTAATCTTTTGACCTGAGACTGCCATAAGTACCTTATGTACATGAACCCATTCTTTGGTTCAATCCTAATCATGACACTGAGACATGCACAGGATTAATACTGGGAATGGTGAATTGGATATGAAGGTAATGAGTGGGTCAACAAGGAATCGATCACTCTTAGTAAGAGGAGATTGCATCCAGCTAGTCAACAATCGCATGATGATTCAGGAAATCTTTGATCAAAGTGAAGATATTAGAGACGGTTTCTAATATCAAGATAATCGAATCATCATTATAAGATTGAGCTAGAAATAAATATAATATTGGATTTGACATATATCCATATCCATAGTTATATTTTGGGTGCAGGCTGATCGAAAGATTTAATTGTACGGTAACTCTCTACTGAAGGGTAATTTTGGTATTTCACCAGAATTTCCATATCTTCCGGGTAGACATGACACGTTGCTAGACGTCAATCTTGTCTTGTGGGTTGATCAAGTTCAAAGATCACATGTTAGGAAGAATCCTAATTGATCGATTCGGGTAAGCCCGGATTGACCTAAATCGATTAGAAAGAGTTCTAATCAAATTAGGTCAACTTGTATTCGAACCCACTGCTGGCTAGATGTGGAACCCAATGGGTCACACACTTAAGAGGATTGATCAAGAGTTTAATTTGGAATTAAATCGTCTTTGCAAGATAACACTCTAGCAGGTGTTGCAAGCCCTAGCTTCTATTCGGATCGGATTCGAATTAGGGTTCCGGATTGGTTCAAATTGGATTCTAATTGGACCTAATTAGACCCTAATTAAGAAAACGGGAATATGGCTAACCCTATTGGCTAGCCATGTAGCTTGGCTAGCCTCCCCACCCGCCCCCTTTATTTTTCACGCCAAACACCAAGAGTCCATGCGCATATGGACTCTTGGCGCGCCTTAAGAAAGAGTCCATGGCGCATGGACTCTTGGCGCGCCCCAAATAAATTCTCCGATGTTTTTATTTGGGCGGCCTCCTTCTTAAGTGATTAGCGCACCATCTCTCCCCCTTGGATGAGAATCCAATGGCTGATGGGATTTTGAGAAAGAAAGAAAGCGCTAACTCCTCCGGGCGCGCGAAATAACATCTCTTCGGAGATGAAAAGTCGCGACTTCCTTCTTTTTAAAACACCGCGGTTTTTCCTTTAAGAAGAGCCGTGGGATTTAATCTGGAAGGCCATGAGATGGGAGGATGGGGCGTGAGAAATTGGAAAGGGCGTGAGAAAGAGATCACGGAGAGGTGTGTAGGCACCTATCTGATTTCTATTTAAAGGGTCGGGAAAATCAGAACAAGAATAATATTTTTCTTTCTTCCTCTCCTGAAGACTCTTTTATTTTTCTTGCTCTTGCATTGTTTCCTCTACAGAGTAAACCTCTGTCGAAACTCTGCTACTGAACAAGAATAAAAGTAAAAGTCTCCGACGGTAAAGGAAAGAAAGAAGTTCTGATTTCTTCCTTTCTTTCATACATTAAGACATCATTGTCTTAATTTCTCCTCCAACTTAAGACAAGCCTATGTCCTCTTAGGACAAGGTCTTTTTCTTCAAGACAAGGGTGTCTAAAGGGCCAAGGTCTTGGTGGAAGGAGGAGAAGGAGTCAAGGAAAGGAAAGCAAGCCTTTGTGTGGAGGAATTCAAGCCATAATCCAAGCAATTGAATTCTAGGAAGAAGAATTCAATAGAAGGAACCTTTGAAAAGAAGATAGAGTTGTCTTGATCACTGCTCTGTGTGGATCACCATCGGAGGGCGGACACTTGAACGCCTGGTGAATTCAATCAGCCCCTTCAACATCAACTTTGTTGGAATTAGCGATTACAGGTTGGTACTCTAATTCTAACAATCTATGTTTGAATGTTAGTATGTATGTTTTAATTCGAAATAAGGAGATCTTGGCTAAGGGATTTCGGTGCAAATTTCATCATTTTGAAATTACACTTCCGCTGCGGTACATCGGAAACCCCAACAGTGGTATCAGAGCCATCCTTATTACAGTTAAAACATATGAAAATTATTTATATGCATTTTTGTTGTAGTATCGAAATTAGGGTTTTAAACCCTTGAATGCTGATACACTTAGCATAATTTAAGGAATGCATATATGATAATTAATGTTTTGATGTATGCCACTAATTAGGGTTTTTCACTCAAACCCTAATTATTATAGAGATATGATTAGTTTTGAAGTCATCATACTGAAATAAGGTTGCCCTGGCATAATGGTGGATCCATTATGTGGTAAATGGTTGTCCTAGTATGATGACACACTTAGCACATATATGTTTATCAGATTCATATTATTATGATATATTTTTTATGTAAGAATGTGCTGGCAATTTTATAAAGCCCTCTTCTTAAAATCATATTAAGTCATAGCATATTTAACTAATAAGCATCACTAGTCATGATGAACAATTGATCATTCGGTGTCTAGAAAGGTGGTTCTGGGAAGGTAAAGAGAATCGTGATTTTTAATTGGTTCCGTTGACTGACCTGGCCAATTTTTATTGGTGTCTAGGAAAGCAACGGGGGGACTCCCACATCTCTTCCACTTGCCTGGCCGATTTGATTATATTTAAATCTTGACTTATATGCTTAGTGTTAAAAAAAAATGCTATATGTTGGCCTTCCTTTCATGCTGGATCATTACTGTGTTATGAACCACATTAGGTTTGTTGTGTTATCTGCAAGACCTAATAGGGTGATTGACATAATATTGGTCTAGTGCAAAATATGCTTACAGTATATTCAATATAATGCCTTGTTGTGTTATCTACAAGGGCATTATATTTGAATATTGACTGTATAGAAATGAAAGGGTCTTGACTTAACTAGAACATTATGGTTTGTTGTGTTTTCTGCAAGACTTATAATGTTCTAGAGGCCAAGTTATTTTTGAGAATTATATGAGATATAATTGGAAGAGTTTCCTACCTTTGAACTTATAAAAGATTTGTTGTGTTGTCTGCAAGATCTTTTATAAATTATAAGGATCTCGATCTCACTAAGAAAACCGATCAGGGTTCTTCTCGATTATCATAGTGAGGGCTATGATTTTTGATAAAATAGTGGGAGACATAATTAAATTGAAGACCTAATTTAATTATGTAAGTCATTTCATGGTTGTTTGCTTATGTATTGTTCTTAATTAAATGTAGATAAATGGCATCTTCATTATCACTGAGAAGCATCTTAGATACCAACAAATTGACTGGTCCAAACTATGTGGACTGGTTGAGAAACTTAAAGATTGTACTAAGTTCAGAAAAACTTTCTTATATTCTTGATACCCCTAGTCTTAATCCACTAGGGGATGATGCCACACAGGAAGATATGGCCACATACAAAATGTGGCAGAATGACTCCCTCACTGTCAAGTGTATCATACTGGCCTCTATGACCAATGAGTTACAGAGGCAGCATGAAAGCATGGATACTCAATCCATAATGCTCAATTTAAAGGAGCTTTATGGAGAACAAAGCAGAACTGCTAGATACGAAATATCTAAGCAGTTATTCCGTGCTAGGATGACAGAGGGTACATCCGTTCAGGATCATGTTCTGAAGGTAATTGACTTAATCACCAGATTAGGTCAATTAGGGTTTATTATGGATGGGGAGCTGAATCAGGATTTAATCCTGCAATCACTCCCGAAGTCATTTTCTCAGTTTGTCTTGAATTATCACATGAACAAACTGAACACTTCCTTGCCTGAGCTGTTAAATATGTTGAAAACAGCAGAGAGCCACGTTAAGAAAGAAAAGGCTCCACTTCTTCTTGTTGATAAGACCAATAAGAAGAAATCAGGCAAAAAGGATTTTAGCAGGAGACTAAACCCTAAGGGTGGCATCAATAAGAACAAGAAAGGAAAGAAGGCCTCAAAACAGTCAACCTGTTTCTTTTGTGGCAAAGCGGGACATTGGAAAAGGAATTGCAAGGCTTACCTTGCAACTGTGAAGCCTGGTGCGGCAGACGCACCAAAAGGTATGTATGAGATACATACTATATTGACATTAAATTCGTCTATATCAAATACTTGGGTATTGGATACCGCTTGTGGTTACCATATATGCAAATCTTTGCAGGACCTCCACAAGCTTAAAGTATTGAAGGAAGGCGACTTCAATCTCTACGGTGCTGGTGGTGATATCATCCAAGCAAAAGCTGTAGGGACCTATATTCTGAAGTTGCCTTCAGGGAAGATCTTGGAGCTAGAGAATTGTTACTATATGCCAAAGATTATTAGGAACATTATATCTATTCCTTTGTTATTAAAACAAGGATATGTAATGGATGTAACGAGCACTGGATGCTCAATAATGTTATCTAATAAAATTATTTGTTTTGGCATATTTAGCAATGGGCTCTTAACTCTTTCTTCCAATGATAGTATTTTTCATGTCAATACTAAAAGGAAAAGAAAAGACTTTAATGATACTTTACTTTGGCATCATAGACTTGGTCATGTTAATGAGTCTAGGATTAGCAAGTTATACAAGGAAAAATTCCTTGATCCTTATGAGTATGAATCATTAGGAACTTGCGAATCATGTCTCATGGGTAAGATGACAAAAACTCCATTCACTGGACATGGGGAAAGGTCAACTGAGTTATTAGGACTTATACATACTGATGTATGTGGTCCAATGACAACTCAGGCCAGAGGAGGATACTCATATTTTATCACTTTTACAGATGATTTATCTAGGTTCGGATATGTGTATCTTATGAAACACAAATCTGAAGCCTTTGATAAATTTAAAGAGTATCAAAGTATGGTCGAAAAACAAACCAGGAAAAGTATTAAAGTTCTTCGTTCTGATCGAGGAGGAGAATACTTATCCATGGAGTTTTTAGACTATCTTAAAGTTAATGGAATCCTTTCTGAATGGACCCCTCCTTATACACCACAGCTAAATGGTATAGCTGAAAGGAGGAATCGTACCTTATTAGATATGGTACGATCCATGATGTGCTTCACAAATTTGCCCATTTCCTTCTGGGGTCATGCCCTAGAAACTGCTGTTTATATTCTGAACAAGGTACCTTCTAAATCCGTTGTTAGTACTCCATATGAAATTTGGAGTGGAAAGAAACCATATCTTAAATATTTTAAGGTATGGGGATGTCCAGCTTATGTTAAAAGAAATTTTGGACATAAGTTGGAACCTAGAGCGGATAAATGTCTATTTGTAGGATATCCTAAAGAAGGTAGAGGATATCTATTCTACCATCCTACTGAACAAAAGACTTTTGTTAGCAGGCATGCCACTTTTCTAGAAAAAGAGTTCATTTTGGAAAAGGGCAATGGTAGAACAATTGAACTTGGAGAAGTGCAAGAAATACAGATAGACAATTCTCAACCATTAGAACATATAGTTAGGACAGAACCAGAACACAAAACTCCTCCTCGTAGGTCTGACAGAGTGCCACGGGCACCTGAGAGGTATGGGTTTATTATTGAGAATAATGAAGCTCAAGTCATTCAAAATGATGAACCTCTGACCTATACGGAAGCTATCTTGAGTACTGACTCAGATAAATGGCAAGAAGCCATGGAATCCGAAGTAGACTCTATGTATGTAAACCAAGTATGGTCTTTGGTTGATGCACCAGAGGGTGTTAATCCTATTGGGTGTAAATGGGTCTATAAGAAAAGATTGGGGCTGATGGCCAAGTTGAAACCTATAAAGCCAGATTAGTGGCTAAAGGTTTTAGACAAAAACAGGGAATTGATTATGATGAAACATTTTCACCTGTTGCCATGCTAAAATCAATTCGGATTTTACTTGCTATAGCAGCATACCACGATTATGAGATATGGCAGATGGATGTGAAGACTGCATTCCTCAATGGTTTCCTTGAGGAAGAAGTCTACATGTCACAACCAGAAGGTTTTATTTCAAAGAATAAACCTAATCAAGTATGCAAGCTAAAGAAATCCATTTATGGATTAAAGCAAACTTCCAGGAGTTGGAACATCCGCTTTGATGAAACTATTAAAAGATTTGGTTTTATCAAAAATATGGATGAACCCTGTGTTTATAAGAAGACTAGTGGGAGTGCCATAGTCTTCTTGGTTCTGTATGTAGATGACATACTCCTCATTGGGAATGATATCCCAATGTTGCAATCAATCAAGGTTTGGCTATCAAACCAGTTTTCCATGAAAGATTTGGGAGAAGCATCCTATATACTAGGTATTAAGATCTATAGAGATAGATCTAAGAGGATGCTAGGATTATCCCAATCTAGGTACATTGACTTAGTGCTGAAAAGATTCAGCATGGAAGGAAGTAAAAGAGGTTATCTTCCTATGAGTCAAGGCATACATCTTTCTAAAAGGATGTCTCCTAAGACACCTGAAGAAAGAGATAGAATGAATTCTATACCCTATGCTTCGGCAATAGGATCCATAATGTATGCCATGTTATGTACCAGGCCTGATGTGGCATATGCTTTAGGCATTGTTAGTAGGTTTCAGGCTGATCCAGGAGAGGATCATTGGAAAGCAGTTAAAAATATTCTTAAGTACCTAAGAAGGACTAAGGATATTTTTCTGGTTTATGGTGGTTCTGATCTTAAACTAGAAGCTTATTCTGATTCTAGTTTTCAATCAGACCCTGATGATAGCAAATCCATTTCGGGATATGTTTTTACCCTAAATGGTGGAGCAGTGAGTTGGAAGAGTACCAAGCAGCAGACTGTAGCTGACTCAACCACAGAGGCAGAATACATAGCTGTTAGTGAAGCCGCCAAGGAAGCAGTCTGGATGAAGAAGTTCATCACAGAGTTGGGTGTTGTTCCTCAAATTGAAAAACCAGTGCCACTTTACTGTGACAACACTAGGGCCGTTGCTCAAGCTAAGGAACCAAGAGCTCATCATAAGTCCAAACACATTCTGAGACGCTTCCATCTTGTCCGAGAAATAGTAGAGAGACAAGATGTCTACATAGATAGAGTTGATACAAAGAACAATGTAGCAGACCCGTTCACTAAGGCTCTACCACAGCGAGATTTTGATCGCCACCTAGAATGTATGGGATTAAGATTCAAAGGCGATTGGCTTTAGTGCAAGTGGGAGATTGAAAGGGATATGCCCTACAAACCAATCTCTGTTGTATCTCCCAAACCATTGTAATTGACAATTTTTTTAAATAAAGGCATTATTTTTATCATACGCTGTGTTATGATGAACCCCATAGATTAGGGCTATGATTTTAGGGTTATGATGAGATCATACCAGTGAGACCTAAAATCTTAAAACCTTAATCTAAAGTATTCCTAGTCAAAGGAACTCTGAGTAGGGGATCAGGGTTTTCCGATAAGACTAGCACATCCCGGGTATACTGGAAAGGGTGACTGCTCTCACAGTCACTTGTGTATGACACTAATACTGGGATGTGGGTGCTCATTGGAGAATGAGTTCACTGATATGATCCAACTTGAGAACATCTAATGGAGTCTTAGCTACATGTCAATAGAAGGTTCTCATAGTGGGAGTGGTACAAGTAATCTTTTGACCTGAGACTGCCATAAGTACCTTATGTATATGAACCCATTCTTTGGTTCAATCCTAATCATGACACTGAGACATGCACAGGATTAATACTGGGAATGGTGAATTGGATATGAAGGTAATGAGTGGGTCAACAAGGAATCGATCACTCTTAGTAAGAGGAGATTGCATCCAGCTAGTCAACAATCGCATGATGATTCAGGAAATCTTTGATCAAAGTGAAGATATTAGAGACGGTTTCTAATATCAAGATAATCGAATCATCATTATAAGATTGAGCTAGAAATAAATATAATATTGGATTTGACATATATCCATATCCATAGTTATATTTTGGGTGCAGGCTGATCGAAAGATTTAATTGTACGGTAACTCTCTACTGAAGGATAATTTTGGTATTTCACCAGAATTTCCATATCTTCCGGGTAGACATGACACGTTGCTAGACGTCAATCTTGTCTTGTGGGTTGATCAAGTTCAAAGATCACATGTTAGGAAGAATCCTAATTGATCGATTCGGGTAAGCCCGGATTGACCTAAATCGATTAGAAAGAGTTCTAATCAAATTAGGTCAACTTGTATTCGAACCCACTGCTGGCTAGATGTGGAACCCAATGGGTCACACACTTAAGAGGATTGATCAAGAGTTTAATTTGGAATTAAATCGTCTTTGCAAGATAACACTCTAGCAGGTGTTGCAAGCCCTAGCTTCTATTCGGATCGGATTCGAATTAGGGTTCCGGATTGGTTCAAATTGGGTTCTAATTGGACCTAATTAGACCCTAATTAAGAAAACGGGAATATGGCTAACCCTATTGGCTAGCCATGTAGCTTGGCTAGCCTCCCCACCCACCCCCTTTATTTTTCACGCCAAACACCAAGAGTCCATGCGCATATGGACTCTTGGCGCGCCTTAAGAAAGAGTCCATGGCGCATGGACTCTTGGCGCGCCCCAAATAAATTCTCCGATGTTTTTATTTGGGCGGCCTCCTTCTTAAGTGATTAGCGCACCATCTCTCCCCCCTTGGATGAGAATCCAATGGCTGATGGGATTTTGAGAAAGAAAGAAAGCGCTAACTCCTCCCGGGCGCGCGAAATAACATCTCTTCGGAGATGAAAAGTCGCGACTTCCTTCTTTTTAAAACACCACGGTTTTTCCTTTAAGAAGAGCCATGGGATTTAATCTGGAAGGCCATGAGATGGGAGGATGGGGCGTGAGAAATTGGAAAGGGCGTGAGAAAGAGATCACAGAGAGGTGTGTAGGCGCCTATCTGATTTCTATTTAAAGGGTCGGGAAAATCAGAACAAGAATAATATTTTTCTTTCTTCCTCTCCTGAAGACTCTTTTATTTTTCTTGCTCTTGCATTGTTTCCTCTACAGAGTAAACCTCTGTCGAAACTCTGCTACTGAACAAGAATAAAAGTAAAAGTCTCCGACGGTAAAGGAAAGAAAGAAGTTCTGATTTCTTCCTTTCTTTCATACATTAAGACATCATTGTCTTAATTTCTCCTCCAACTTAAGACAAGCCTATGTCCTCTTAGGACAAGGTCTTTTTCTTCAAGACAAGGGTGTCTAAAGGGCCAAGGTCTTGGTGGAAGGAGGAGAAGGAGTCAAGGAAAGGAAAGCAAGCCTTTGTGTGGAGGAATTCAAGCCATAATCCAAGCAATTGAATTCTAGGAAGAAGAATTCAATAGAAGGAACCTTTGAAAAGAAGATAGAGTTGTCTTGATCACTGTTCTGTGTGGATCACCATCGGAGGGCGGACACTTGGACGCCTGGTGAATTCAATCAGCCCCTTCAACATCAACTTTGTTGGAATTAGCGATTACAGGTTGGTACTCTAATTCTAACAATCTATGTTTGAATGTTAGTATGTATGTTTTAATTCGAAATAAGGAGATCTTGGCTAAGGGATTTCGGTGCAAATTTCATCATTTTGAAATTACACTTCCGCTGCGGTACACCGGAAACCCCAACAGCGGGAAGTCTGCCTCAGGGAGTGGATATGCCACTGTTTTGCCCCCTGCAGTTAATACGGGCAAAGCGTGGCAAGTCGAGGGAGAGTTCGCTCGCGGAGCTTCCTCAGCTGGAGGCCGTTCGATGAACTCCTCGGAGCATTCACCTACGGGGGGATTGCTGGTCCCGGCCTTAGCCAGGCAGGCGTTGAAGGGTACGTTGCTTCCTCATGACTTGGCGGTTCTTCGGAATCGGAACCTTCCCAGGGTATCCGATTCTGCCTTCTCCGCTCTGTAACAGGTACGATCCTCACCATTTCCTTTGTCTTGAGAGTTGTCCGGTCGATAACCCTTCATTTTTGATGCAGTTGGTCTACGACCTCACCTTCATGGAAAAGGGCTTGGGGAACGTTGACAGTCTCATCCATGGCCTCAAGGAGGAGCTTCATACTGCCAGGACCGCCAAGGAAGTAGCTGAAGAGTTGAGGCAGTCTATGGAGGACCACCTCATCCCGGTGAACAATGAAGTTCACGAACTAAAGGATGAACTGAAAAGTGCCCACCTGACGATGGCGGAGCAAGGGGCAGGGTGGAGAAAGAGTAGGAAACAAATTGACTCCCTGGAGCAGGCTGCCAGGGAGGATCAGGAGAAGATAGAAAGCTTGACCAAGGCGGTGGAGGAAGCTTCCAGGAGGGCCGAAGAGGCGATCTTGGAGTCCGAAGCTACCAAGAGGGAGTCCGTGTCTTTGAGGAAGCGGGTAGACGATGCTGTGGCAGATTCCAGAATGTCTTCACAATTCTAAGTGGAAATAGATGAAGCATCTTTGTACGGTTACCAACATGGCTTCAACGACAGACTCTCCAAGGTAAAGGAGGCCTTCCCTCACCTCGACCTTTCCGGCATCCCTCCCTTCGATATAGCTAAAGAGGAAGAAGAGGAAGTGGAGGGGGCCGAAGCCGCAGCTGAGGCTGAAGAGGTGCCTTGTCTGGATGAGGGGACCATTACCTCAGTCGAAAATCTGGAGGTGGCCCCAATTCTGATTCCGATTTAGGAGGAAGCTCAGGCTGGAGGAGTCCAAGCCAAAGGTTCTCCGGTCCCGGCACTGATTGATGAGGTCCTCTAAGCACAAGTTGATAAGCTGCTTTAATCCTGTGGTGTGGAGTCTCCTCCTGTTGATGTTGAGTGATTTGGGTCGCTCTGGATGTATTTTCTTTCTTTCTCTTTTGTATTGCCAAAGGATTTTGTATGATAATTTCTTCAGATTTTGAAATGACTTCTTCCTTCTTTGCATATGCAATGTTATGCTTCATATGCAGCTTGAACTGGTTTTACCATTCTTTCTTCTGCTTGGTGGAATAGTCATGGCCGAAGGCCGTTTAGTTGATAGTTGACGAAGACAAACTCTGGAACGGATCAAAACTCTGTTGCCGTAGACTGTCTACGATTGGCCAGGCCGGTGTCACCTTTCTTTTGATATTAAATTTATCCATTGGGGCAAACAAGCATCAACTCCCCATCAGCCAGTGATTAGGAAAAGTTGATTGTAATCTTTGTTGTCCACATGGTACATTGATATTCGTACAGTCATGATTTCTTGCACCCTGTGTGCCACCAGGTCTTCCTTTTTGAAAAAGGAGCCATTAATGTTGCCGTCGCACGATGAGAATTTCTCCGGATTCGAAGCGATGGCAGTTGTTGTCCTGGGAATGGCCCCTAGGCGACCTTCTAGATCTCGAAGCATCGCTCGGACATGTGGCGCCTTCTAACGCGGCCGGGAAAGGACGTGGAGCACGCCTCCCCGCAGTTGGTCGTGGGTGCAGGGTCTCTATAAATAGGGCCCTGCCTTCTGCTGTCAAGGGCCATCATTTTAGTAGAGTCCTTCCTTCCATTAAAAATGAGGTTCAGCACTTCTGAACTTCACCGAGCCACAAAAAGAAGGGTCGTTGATCCAAAGATGAAGAGAAGTCTGGAGTCCTTTAGACCGGGGGATGATGACGAGGAGCCTCTTGTGGACCGCCTTGAAAAGAAGGTCCGCTTGTTGGAGGCCCAACTGAGGGAGGCTTGGGCCCAGGTCGCGGTGGCAACCACGGAGGTGGAGGAAGCAAGGAGGGAGGCGGTGAATGCCGTCTCAGATTTCAGGGCTTCTGCTACCTTCAAGGAGGAAGTCACCGAGGCGGTTCTAGACTCTTTCCATTAGGGGTTCCAGGAATGCAGGAGGAAGGCCTTCAAGTTTTATAACTTAAAGGGCCTGGACAACTTCAAGCCCTCCATTCCCTTTCCCAGACTTGAATTTGATTCCAACTCCGATGAAGAGTCGGATTCTGGTTCGGACGGGAACATCGGGTGCCCTTCATCGTCCCTCCAGATCTCCCCCCGTCGGTACGGGAAAAATCCGGCGGGAGATTATTGAAAATTTCCCACATCTTTCCGATGCTACTGTCTTCTTTTTTTTTTGTCTCTCTTTTTGAGAGTTCTCTTTTCTTTTTATTCTCTCTTTGTGAGAGTTTCTTCTTTCTTTTCACCTTTTTTTTGTAAAAAATTGAAAAAAGAAATGAAGTGCCTTTCTGTTACCTCTTCCCATGCATTTTTTGCGATATGTTGTATCATTGCTTTGTCTGAAATGTATACTCCGCAGACCATTTTCGGTCTATAAGGAAGAAGTGAGGTCAGTTGGACCGTTCTTGGAGTGTCTGTTATCGATAGAGAGGACGACAATCATCCTTTTAGGCATGTTTTCGGATTTACCATAGGGTAGGTTGTTTACACCATCCCTGTGCACTTCTGTCGTGATTAAGGTAGGCTGTTCAGGCTCGTCTCGGCACGTTTTCGGATTCACCATATGGTAGGTTACGAAAACCATCCCTGCGCCTGTGATCTTCTTGGTGGCCTAGTTAGGCTATCCATTGCGCTCGTCAGGCATACCGATAAGGTGAGTGGATCAAACTCTCCTTTGCACAGTTGATCGATTTTTTAGATCAGGTCACTCAGGCTATTGTCGTTCAGTCGATGCAACTAGCCATTTTGAGTTGAGCAGGGTTGAGTAGCTTTGCACAGGAATTTTAGGAACTCATTTATTGATAGTATTTGCGAAGGTTTTGTACATTCCATGGCCGGGACAGAGTCTTTCCCTCCAGGGTCTTGAGTCGATATGTTTCTGGTTGAATGACTTCTTCGACTTGATATGAGCCTTCCCAATTGGGGAAAAGTTTTCTCTGTTTTGTTGGCCTAGATACTTCTGCCCTTCGAAATACCATGTCCTCAATGCGGAAAGTTTGCTCTTTCACCCTTGAGTTGTAGTACTTGGCGACCTTTTGCTGGTATGTCGCCATCCTTATCTGGGCCTAGAGCCTGGTGCTTGATAGCAAGTCTAGATCAATCCTTCTACGATTGGAGTTCCCAGGCTCTTCATAGTTGTCAATTCTCAAGGGCTGTAGGGAGACTTCGATAGGTAGCACAGCTTTGGTACCGTATGTCAGGTTGAACGGAGACTTGCCGATAGCCGTTCTCGGGGTAGTTCGGTATGCCAAGAGAACGGAGGTCAGTTCTTCAGTCCAAAGCCCTTTGGCGGCGTTCAACCTCGTCTTCAGACCATGGAGGATGGTCTAGTTAGTGACTTCGGCTTCTCCGTTGGACTGTGGATAAGCAATGGAAGTCAGCCGATGTTGAATATGGTATCGAGCGCAGAAGTCCATTAACTTCGGATTGTCAAACTGTCTCCCATTGTCCGTGATAATGACATGTGGGATGCTGAACCTGAATATGATGAAATTTTTTATAAAATTTTCCACCTTGCCTTTTTTGATCTGGGACAGTGGTTCGGCTTCTACCTACTTCGTGAAGTAGTCGATGGTCACAAGGAGAAACTTCTTTTGCCCTGATGCCGGTGGGAATGGGCCAAGAATGTCCATTCCCCATTGGGCAAAAGGCCATGGGGCTGTCAGTTGAGTCAGGTGGCTCGCAGGCTGTCTCTGTACATTGGCGTACCTCTGGCATTGGTCATACTTTCGCACGAAATCAGTTAAGTCCTTCTGGATGGAAAGCCAGTAATATCCCTATCGAATGATCTTGTACGCTAGAGATCTGCCTCCCAGGTGATCATCGCATATACCCTCGTAGACCTCTCTTAGAGCGTAATCCGTATCTATGAGTCCTGAGCATTTTAGCAGCGGTTGAGAGAACGATCTCATATAGAGGGTTCCATCTAAGATGACATACTGAGACGTCATCCAGCGGATCTTCTTGGCCTCTGCCTTATCTTCTGGTAGCTCTCCCTCATTCAGGAACTTGATAATGGGATCCATCTAGCTTGGTTCAGCATCGATCTGGCGTACTCTGCAACCTCTTTGGCTATGCTTGGAGTTTCAAGATGTTCAACAAAGGTGTGCCCGAGAGATTCCAGTGCCGTAGTTGCCAGTCGAGACAATGCATCTGCCCGGGAGTTCTTTGATCGTGGAACATGGATGATCTCAAAATGTTCCAATTGGGAGGATAAAGCCCGTACCTTCTTCTCCAGATACTGTACCATGGTTGGATCCTTGGCTGTATATTCTCCGTTAACTTGATTCACAACTAGCTGGGAGTCTGAGAAGGCTCGAAGCTGCTGGACTCCCAGATTTTTGGCGATCCAAAGTCTGGTGAGCAAGGCTTCGTATTCAGCTTGGTTATTAGAGGCATGGAAGGAGAACCAGAGTGCGTACTCAATGGTATGGCCGTTAGGTTCAGGCAACATGAGTCCAGCCCCGCACCCAGTAGCATTGGAAGCTCCATCCATATGAAGCACCCAGACGGACTTCGTCTCCTTCGGGACTTCATCTTCTACCAAAGATGCTTCATCTTCGGACTTGCAGGTGCACTCAACCAAAAAATTAGAGAGCACCTGGGCCTTCATAGCCAATCTGTTGGCGTGGAGTCCCTGAATCGGCTGGTCGGAGCTGCTACGCCGCAGGACCGCTCCTTGGTTCATCTGCAAAATAGGTCCCTTGCCGGAGTTATTCCGGCGGGGGACACTTTGATGCCCAAGTCAGTGGCGGATCCCAGCCACAAAATGGGAAAGGGTGTTGAGAGTATGTGTTGGCTTTGGCTCCTTAGTTTTGATGATTAACAAAAGGTTGAGTATATGTTTGGACTAATGTTTCATTTCGAGATAAAGTTTCAGGCTATAAGTTATTCAAAAAGAGTATCAAGAGTACAATGATGAAACCAAGCTTGCTTGATTTGGGAAGGAGCTCTTCTACCTTAAACAAGATCAAATTTCTCATATTGGACCTTCTTATTAACAAGTAATTGACAAAAGAAACAAAGGCTTAGAGAAACTCAAGCATGGCACGCACCTCTCCAGAGTTTCAGAAAATTTCAGATCAGAGGTAGACCACCAGAGGTCGACACCTTGCCAAAGGTCGACCACCAGAGGTCGACTCATGAAGAAAAGAAAAGTTCAGCAATGCCGGCACGGCAAAATTTCAGTGGCACGCTTCAAAGGTCACCATCTGAGATCGACACCTGTCCAGAGGTCGACTCATCGCCTGAGAATTCAAACTGGGCAGAACTATGGTTTTCTGGATTTTTGCCTAAGATAAACTGGAGGTCGACTCATGAGGTCGACACTTGATCCAGAGGTCGACTCATGGCATAACGGCTAGTTTTTCAGAACTTTTGATTTGATTTCTAACGTTCATAAACAGCCATATTTTTTATTCTAATGGTCTTGTGGAGTTGTTTCAGCTTGAATGAAGTATTTAACCTCCACCTAACTTCAAAAAAGACAAGGAGACAAAGTGAAAAAGAAGAGAGAAAAAGTACAAAGCTTTCAATCAATTCTAAGCCAAAAAGAGTGAAAAACCAAGAGATTCCTTATCCAAAAGCTTTCCATTTTTGAGGAATCCAACTTTCAAGTCTTTGGCATTTGGTGAGGTCCAAGATTCCAAGAGGAAGACTTGAAGAGTCTCCAACAAGAGCTACATCGAATTATTTTGCTCAAAAAGGAGTTTGTCTTGTTTTTATTCATTGTATCCATACTCTATTTGTGTTAGCCTAGTTTCAAGGAAATTTGAAACTAGTGTGAGGTTTGTTGGTGAGCCAATTGATAAAACCAACTAGGGTTGCTTGTAAGCCCGAAGCTAAAACAAGTGTGTAAGGTTTGTTGGTGAGCCTAGGTAGCAAAACCAACTTAGGTTTTGACTTGTGAGCCTTATAAAACAAGTCGACTGTAATCTAGAGAAGATTATAGTCGAAATTCCCAAGTGGAGCTTGGGGAGTGGATGTAGGTGCTAGGTGCACCGAACTACTATACGTTTTGTGTGTTTGCATTGCTTTACTCTCTATCTTCTTTTGCTCTTTAATTGTTGTTATCTTTCATTACTTCCGTTGCACAATTACTTGAGCACTATCACTCTTCACATTTGAAATTAATAGCACATATATTGCTTTATTTTTTTAAAAGACCCAATTCACCCCCCCTCTTGGGCACCATATCTGGGCAACAAGTGGTATCAGAGCACCGGTACTCTCTTGTAGGTCCAACAATCTTGAGTGAAAGATCATGGCCGCCCCAATTGGAATGGGTGTAGTTGAAGGTCAAGCATCAAATTGCCCTCCTTTCTTTAATGGCATAAACTATACATACTGGAAATCTCGTATGCGCATTTATTTACAAGCTGTAGATTATAATATATGGAGAGTAATTACTAAAGGGCCTCATCAGCCCACTCACTTGGTTAATGGCATTATCACCTCAAAATCTGAAGAAGAATGGGATGACAATGACATCAAACAAGCTGAGTTAAATGCTAAGACGATGAATTTGCTATTCTGTGCACTTGACCCAAGTCAATTTAACAGAATATCAGATTGTATTTCCGCCAAAGAAATTTGGGATACATTTGAGGTTACCCATGAGGGTACACACCAAGTGAAGACCACAAAGGTGAACATGCTCATTCATACGTATGAGATGTTCAAGATGGAACCAACTAAAAGTATTAGTGAAATGTACACTAGATTTACCAATATAGTAAATGGTATGAGGAGTTTGGGAAAGATTATATCTAATGGTGAACTTGTTAACAAACTTCTCAGGTCTCTATCGGCTTCATGGGATGCGAAAGTAACGGCCATAGAAGAAGCCAAGGATGTCAATACTCTACCTCTTGAGCAGCTTCTTGGATCATTGATGACTTATGAGCTTTCACTAAAACAGAAGACAGTGGACAATGACAAGAAAAGGAAAGCCATAGCCTTCAAGTCCACTACAAAGGAAGAGTCAAGTGATGAATCAGAAGAAGAAGCTGATGATGATGAGACAGCCCTCATTACAAGAAAATTCAGAAGATTCATGAAAAAGAAGAAGGGCTTCTACAAGAAAAGGCCACAAAAAGGTGATTACAATAAAGATAAAGAGAAAGAAAAAGAAAGGGATCCACCCATCTGCTTCGAGTGCAAGAAGCCTGGATATTATAAAATGGATTGCCCTTTGCTTAAAAAGAGTCGAAGGATGTTGAGAAAGAAAGCCATGATGGCTACCTGGAGTGAGAGTGAGGATTCCAACAGTGATGAAGAGCAGCAGGAAGTCGCCAACCTGTGTTTCATGGCCAATGAAGATGATGAGGTAAATTCTGAACCTGAAAATGAATTTACTTTTAATGAATTACATGATGCTTTTGATGATTTAGTTATGGAGTATGAAAAACTAAAACTGAAAAATAAGAAATTAAGAAAGCTAAATCAAGAGCTTACCAAAAGTTCAGACAAGTTTTCAACTGAAATTGAAGATTTAATTCAAGAAAACAAGAAATTAACTAAACATGTAAAGACCTTGAAAAATGATAAGGACAATCTTATAAAAGAAAAGGATTCTTTGAAAAATAATAGAAGTTTTGAAACTAATGAGAAAATTGAAAAACAAAACAAATAATTGTTGCTTCAAAACAAGAATTACAAAGAAAAATTAGAAAAAGTGAAACCTTTTGTAGAAAAGTTTACTTATAGTTCAGAAAAATTAAGTATGCTTTTAAACAGTCAACATGCAGTTTTTAACAAAGCTGGACTTGGATTTAAGCCACAGAATCAGCAAAAACTTTTCAAAAACTTTTTTATACCTGCATCTTCTAATATTACCTGCTATGCATGTGGTATGTTAGGACATAAATCATATACTTGTAGTAGAAGAAAATCAAGTACCTTTGGAAAGATTTGGGTTCCAAAAGGAACCAATTGGCTAACCCTAAAGGACCCTAGATGACTTGGGTACCTAAAGTTTCAACTTAATCAATTTCTGCAGGTGTGTCTTGCAACCAAAAATAAAAGAAGAATGTGGTTTCTGAACAGTGGTTGCTCAAGGCACATGACTGGGGATGTGAAGCAATTCTCATCACTAGTAGCTATAAATGGAGGAAACGTTACTTTTGGTGATAATGGAAAAGGTAAAATCATCGGAATTGGTAAAATCCATATCACCCCTAATGCTTATGTGGATAATGTATTATTTGTTGATGGTTTGAAGCATAATCTTTTTAGCATTAGTCAGTTTTGTGATAAGGGTTTTAAAGTAATTTTTGAATCATCTTTGTGCATGGTGTCTAGTCTAGATGTCGATGGCATCAAGTTCACTGGTCATAGGCATGGAAACATTTATATGGTTGATCTTGATGATCTAGCCATGGAAAGTGGTCAATGCCTAGTGGCTAGGGAAGCCAAGGCAAGTGAAACTAGTTGGCTTTGGCATCGCAGGCTAGGGCATGCTAGTATGCATTTGATTTCAAAATTAAGCAAAAAGAATCTTGTAAAAGAATTGCCAAAACTCACATTTGAAAAAGATAAGATTTGTGCTGCATGTCAATTTGGAAAACAAACTAAATCTACTTTCAAACCTAAAGGAGTAGTATCTACTACTAGACCCCTTGAATTATTGCATATGGACCTCTTTGGACCAACCAGAACAACTAGTTTGGGAGGTAAGAAATATGGGCTAGTAATTGTAGATGATTACTCACGATTTACTTGGGTAATGTTTTTAGTTCATAAAGATGAAACATTTTCAGCTTTTGTTAAATTTCATAAAAGGGTTTCAAACGAAAAAGATCTCACTATTGTTTCTTTACGTAGTGATCATGGAACTGAATTTGACAATCATAATTTTGAAGCTTTTTGTAATGATAATGGCATTAGTTATAATTTTTCTACACCTAGGACACCTCAACAAAATGGGGTGGTAGAAAGAAAAAACAGGACTCTTGAAGAAATGGCATGCACAATGCTTTGCGAAAACGATTTACCTAGATATTTTTGGACAGAAGCCATTAATACTTCCTGTTACATTTTAAATCATGTTTTAATTCGACCTATTTTGAAGAAAACACCATATGAGCTTTGGAAAAATTGAAAACCTAATCTTAAATATTTTCATGTATTTGGTTGCCGCTGTTTCATATTAAACAATGGCAAAGACAATATCAGTAAATTTGATGCCAAGTCAGATGAGGGTATCTTCTTAGGATACTCTACTTCTAGCAAGGCATACAGGGTCTTCAACAGAAGAACTCTTCTAGTTGAAGAATCAATTCATGTAGTGTTTGATGAAACTAACGAAAAATCTTCTAGAAAAGAAGATTCTATTGATGATGAAATAGGTACAAAGAAGCTTGAACAATTGACAATCAATGAAGATGTGCCCAAAGGAAATGATGATCAAGAAAATGAAGATCAAATTCAAGAGATCAATGCAACTTCACCAAAACCTTTACCTAAAGAGTGGAGGTATGCACACGGACACCCCAAAGAGCTAATTATTGGTGATCCGTCAAAGGGAGTAAGTACACGCTCTTCTATCAGAAATGTTTGTGATTATTAAGCTTTTGTTTCTCAAATAGAGCCTAAGTCAATTGAAGAAGCTGAAAAGATTGTAACTGGATTAATGCCATGCAAGATGAACTAAATCAATTTAAAAGAAATAATGTTTAGACTTTAACTGAAAGACCCCTTAATGTTTCTGTAATTGGCACAAAATGAGTTTTTAGAAATAAACTTGATGAACATGGTATTGTAACTAGAAACAAAGCTAGACTTGTTGCTAAAGGCTACAACTAGGAAGAAGGGATTGACTTTGATGAAACCTTTGCTCCTGTTGCTAGGCTAGAAGTAATTAGACTTTTACTTGCTTTTGCTTATTTTATGGATTTCAAGTTATTTCAAATGGATGTTAAAAGTGCTTTTTTAAATGGATTTATTGAAGAGGAAGTTTATGTTGAACAACCTCCTGGTTTTGAAAATCATGAATTTCCTAACCATGTTTTTAAATTGCATAAAGCATTGTATGGTTTAAAGTAAGCTCCTAGAGCTTGGTATGATAGATTAAGTTCATTTTTATGAAGAATGATTTTTCTAGAGGTAATGTAGATAATACATTATTTTTGAAAAAGAAAAATGATGATCTCTTAGTAGTACAAATCTATGTAGATGATATTATTTTTGGTGCTACTAACGAATGTCTTTATTAAGAGTTTTCAAAGTTAATGCAGAGTGAGTTCGAGATGAGCATGATGGGAGAACTCAACTTCTTCCTCGGACTCCAAATTAAGCAAACCAAAGAGGGGATCTTCATCAACCAAGCCAAGTACACAAAGGAAATATTGAAAAAGTTTGGGATGGAGACTACCAAACCAATAGGTACCCCTATGAGCTCTTCATGTAAGTTAGACAAAGATGAATGTGGTAAATCAGTAGACCAAAAATTATATAGAGGAATGATTGGTTCATTGCTATATCTAACTGCCAGTAGACCAGATATAATGTTTAGTGTTTGTATGTGTGCACGTTTTCAGTCTGCTCCTAAAGAATCACATCTCTTAGCTGTAAAACGTATATTTAGATACTTATCTAGGTCAATTGAAATTGGTCTTTGGTACTCTAGTGAGTCATCATATGAATTGATTGCTTATTCTGATGCTGATTTTGCTGGGTGAAAACTTGATCGTAAAAGTACTAGTGGAACTTGTCAATTCCTAGGAGTTAATTTGATTTCATGAAGCAGCAAGAAACAGAATTCGGTTGCTCTATCTACGGTGGAAGCCGAACATATAGCAGCCGGAAGCTATTGTGCTCAGATTCTATGGATCAAATAACAACTCGAGGACTTTGGCATCAAACTAACTAAGACACCCATAAGATGTGATAGTACTAGTGCAATCAATTTAACAAAAAATCCTGTACAACATTCAAGAAACAAACATATTGAAATAAGACATCACTTCATAAGAGATCACGTTCAAAACTCTAATGTGCTGTTAGAATTTATTTGTACTGATTATCAATTGGCTGATATATTCACAAAACCATTGAATGAAGATAGATTTTGCATGATCAGAAGAGAATTGGGAGTCATTGACCCTTTTGCTTGAAACTCTTCAATTTCCTTCAAAATATCTCAAAAATGATTTATAAATTCTCAAATATATTTAAAGCTTTTCTAAGAATTCATTCTAAATTTTTTTTAATTTTTCCAAATTTTATTTTGATAAATTTATTTTCGGAGGTCGACACTTAGAATTTCGGAGGTCGACACTTGAGGTCGACCCCTGAAATTTTTTAGAGGTCGACACTTGGATGGAAAATCTATTTTTTTAAAACCCATCCGCAAGCCCTTTTTTCTTCCACTTCTTTTGTTTTCTCCTTCGTGTGGTCCCCCTCCAATGTTCCTAAGGTCTGAACAGTGGATTTCCAACCCTCTCCTTCCTCTTTTTGGATAATCTTCTCCTCCCCTCTCATTTTCTTTTGGACCGAACCGTTTTGACTGTGTTCTTTATTTTTGGGCAACCGTAAGCTTTTGCCTATATTTACCCTTAATTATCGGTTGATATTCGATTGAAAACACTCATTTCTTCCCTCCATTTCGTGCATTTCCTCTATTTGCTCTCTTTTTTTGTCAATTTCACAAACCCTCACTTACCTTTGCACGGTTCCTTCATTCGCCCAACTGTGAAATCCTTTTCTCCTCTCCAAAATTCTTGGTTCTCCTCTTTCTTAGCACTACATTATCCTACTTTCCCCTAACTTACCCCCCTTCCATCCATATGGGTCCAAGGAAGCATTTGACTGTAAGGAAAAGGAGATTGGAACAAGGCCAGGGTAGTACTAAGCGATGAAGAAAGACCAGACATGAGCGTGAGCCATCCCCAGAGGCACCTACACCAGTGCCAGCCAGCTTAGTACGGAAGAGCATTGCGAGCGGGAGACGTGTGGATATACCCTTCTAGGATCAGCATCATTTTTGTATTGGAGATGTACTGAGAGATGCAGGTCTGGTTCACTTCTGCACGATGACTAAGAGATTCTACCCAGACCTCATCAGGGAGTTCTATGCATCCATGGCCATTGATAGCATTGGATGGTCTGCTACTGTTCGTGGGATCGAGATTCCAATGACACCAGAGGTCATGAGTCGTATTTGGAGGATTCCACTTCATGGCACAGCCGCCACTACCATCAGCGACTGTGAGCGCGCCTTCAGATATATCTTAGAGCGCGAGGATGTTAGCGGCATTTCCATAGTAGCCGCTAACCAGCTATCATTGGAGATGAGAGTGCTGCATCATATCATCACCCACATCTTGATTCCAAAGAGCGGGAGGTTCGACTTTATTACTGAGCGTGAGATAGTGTTGATGGTGTCCCTGAGACAGCGGACTCCCATCAACCTTCCCAGGATCATGCTTCAGCAGATGGGAGAGGCAGCATCTCATAGGAGACTAGTTCAACCATATGGCATGGGACTGACTCAGTTATTTAGGGAGTATGGAGTATCATTTGTTGGTATACCCTTCAGTCAGCTGCAGCATACTGACACATATGGAGAGAAATCCCTGTATAGGATGGGATTTCGACTGATTGGTGATCGATGGGTGTGACGTGAGTCTGGCCAGGAGCCAGATGAGGAGGAGGAGATTCGAGCAGCTAAGGCAGGGCCTTCAGAGCCTACTGATCATGGTACACCTCCTCGTCCAGCACCAGAGTCAGAGACTGCGGAGCCTGAGCCATTCACGCCACCACCCACATCAGCTCCAGCACCTTTTGCTACTGCTGCACCACAGAGGACTACAGCGAGCACATCGAACTTTGAGCAGAGAGTGACTGATCACATTTCAGAGGTCCAGACAGAGATTGCTGGTGTACGACAGGAGTTACATGGTCTGCGGATCCACACAGACATGCACATTAGAGCTCTGTCAGCTACTGTCGATACAGGATTCTGACAGATCCTCAGCTTACTGAGATTGACATTGCCACCAGGGACTGCAGATCCGACAGTGCCTTCTCCACATTCTGATGATGATGATGATGATTCCAGTGGCTACAGTGATAGTGATGGAGATCATCCTGGAGCAGGTAGCTCTGATGTTCCACCTGCTGATCCGATTCCAGAGATTCTCCCTTCTGCTGATCCTCCTACTGATCTTCCCAGTACTGATCCTCCAGCTACAGATATGGCAGTAGATACTGAGATTACTGAGTCACTCTTTGAGACTATTACAGGCATTCCAGATGATAGAGTGGAGCATACAGAGACTGATATTGATGATCCCACTGCTTATGAGCTTGTCAGCAGGCACACTCCAGCTCAGTCTACTCAGCATACTGATCCACCTCCTCCTATTGCTACTACTTCTGTTAGGACACCTTCGGAGTCTTTTCCACAGACCTATAGATCTCGTAGGACTACCCCTAGGTCTGGTCCCTCTCTGAGGACTCGGAGTCTCACTCATAGGACTCCAAAATCCTCATATAGGATCTTGGCTCTTATCTCTTTTGATGTACCTTCTGATGAGGAGTAGCCTCATAGATTTGCTTGATGTATGATGTACTAGTTTGCTTTGTATGTTCTGATGTATCAGTGTTTTGTGCTTACTATGTAAGCAATTTTGTAACTGAATACATTCATTTATATATTTATCTACATTGTGGTATTTTACTGTCTGATACCAGCTCTTATCATTTATCTTTTTAAACCTGCAAGTTAGAATGTCTTTGCTATATCGAATGCACAAATTGAGGGGGAGCATGTATCTTATGCAACAAAGTACTTCATTGCAATGGAACATAATTTTCTTTAGTATATCTTTTACTACAAAGAATGCACTTTTTATTCTTGACAAAAAGGGGGAGTATGGTAAAGTATAGTGGAGTGTTGTAAAGTATATATGGTAAAGTATATATGGTAAAGTATAGTAAAGTATATATGGTTCTTATGACTCTTTCATAGAGTAGAGTAAAGCTATTATGGTTCTTAACTTTTTGACTCATGAGAATGTTTTCACAAAAAGAAAGAAGTAGATGAAAAGTAAAATTTTTATGATATACTCATATATGTGAGGTTTCTTTGAAATTTTTTTTTTAATGCTATATTTTGCTTTTGGACTTAATTGCATATATACTCAAGGTTTTGTCATCATCAAAAAGGGGGAGATTGTTGGCTTTGGCTCCTTAGTTTTGATGATTAACAAAAGGTTGAGTATATGTTTGGACTAATGTTTCATTTCGAGATAAAGTTTCAGGCCATAGGTTATTCAAAAAGAGTAACAAGAGTACAATGATGAAACCAAGCTTGCTTGATTTGGGAAGGAGCTCTTCTACCTTAAACAAGATCAAATTTCTCATATTGGACCTTCTTATTAACAAGTAATTGACAAAAGAAACAAAGGCTTAGAGAAACTCAAGCATGGCACGCACCTCTCCAGAGTTTCAAAAAATTTCAGATCAGAGGTCGACCACCAGAGGTCGACACCTTGCCAAAGGTCGACCACCAGAGGTCGACTCATGAAGAAAAAAAAAATTCAGCAATGTTGGCATGGCAAAATTTCAGTGGCACGCTTCAAAGGTCACCACCTGAGGTCGACACCTGTCCAGAGGTCGACTCATCGCCTGAGAATTCAAACTGGGTAGAACTATGGTTTTCTGGATTTTTTCCTAAGATAAACTGGAGGTCGACACTTGACCCAGAGGTCGACTCATGAGATCGACTCATGGCATAACGGCTAGTTTTTCTGAACTTTTGATTTGATTTCTAACGGCCATAAACGGTCATATTTTTTATTCTAACGGTCTTGTGGAGTTGTTTCAGCTTGAATGAAGTATTTAACCTCCACCTAACTTCAAAAAAGACAAGGAGACAAAGTGAAAAAGAAGAGAGAAAAAGTACAAAGCTTTCAATCAATCCTAAGCCAAAAAGAGTGAAAAACCAAGAGATTCCTTAGCCAAAAGCTTTCCATTTTTGAGGAATCCAGCTTTCAAGTCTTTGGCATTTAGTGAGGTCCAAGATTCCAAGAGGAAGACTTGAAGAGTCTCCAACAAGAGCTACATCGAGTTATTTTTGCTCAAAAAGGAGTTTGTCTTGTTTTTATTCATTGTATCCATACTCTATTTGTGTTAGCCTAATTTCAAGGGAATTTGAAACTAGTGTGAGGTTTGTTGGTGAGCCAATTGATAAAACCAACTAGGGTTGCTTGTAAGCCCGAAGCTAAAACAAGTGTATAAAGTTTGTTGGTGAGCCTAGGTAGCAAAACCAACTTAGGTTTTGACTTGTGAGCCTTGTAAAACAAGTCGACTGTAATCTAGAGAAGATTATAGTGGAAATTCCCAAGTGGAGCTTGGGGAGTGGATGTAGGTGCTAGGTGCACCGAACCACTATACATTTTGTGTGTTTGCATTGCTTTACTCTCTATCTTCTTTTGCTTTTTAATTGTTGTTATCTTTCATTGCTTCTGTTGCACAATTACTTGAGCACTATCACTCTTCATATTTGAAATTGATAACACATATATTGCTTTATTTTTTTAAAAGACCCAATTCACCCCCCCTCTTGGGCACCATATCTGGGCAACAGTATGAGAGAAAAGCTCTTAGAGTATGTGTGAGTGTATGTGAGTGTTTGCGTACCTCTCTTCTCATTATTCTTACCACCATTTAAAAGGAGGCCTCCGACCTGTAGCTTGCTCTTTTTTCGGTGATTATGGGGAGTCAATTTCTTCCATGATTGACGATCGTGGGTTGTAATTGAGCGATTCTGGCCAGATCGGAGGCGTGGTAGCTGGAGTTGCGTGCCATGATCGTGGCATGGAGAGTGTCGATTGTAGCCGTTGGTTACAGTTGCTTATCTGGGCCAAATCATGGTCCCATCTTCGGATTTCCCCTTTGTGTGGGCCGAAGACTTGGCATTTGCCCCAGGGCCGGAGATCATGTCTACGGCTGGGACTGAAGAGTGTGTCTTCGGAAGTCGGCGAGAAACTTGGTCTTCGGTCAGAGCCGAAGATGTCATCCAAAGTTCTGTCCTTCGGATGTCGTAGTTCAGTGAGAAGCCTTTTTTTGCCCGCAGTTGGCCTGACCTTTCTCTGGTCCGAAGTCCGTGGCTCAGAGGAAAAAGGGCTTCGACCAGTCAAGCCGGAGTTTGGTTCGTAGCTGAACCAGGATATCCCAACATGATATTTAATTTCTATGTGCTTTGTATGCCCATGAAACACAAGATTATAAGCTAAGGCTATAGCAGAATTGTTGTCACAAAATAATGTTGTGCCCTGAAAGCCAATTGAAATATTGTATTTCGATCCCAAAATCAATGAATTGACATTATTATAATAAAGGCATTATTTTCATCATACGTTGTGTCTTTATGATTATATGATAAACCCCATAGATTAGGGCTATGGTTCTAGGGTTATGATGAGATCATACCAGCGAGACCTAAAGTCTTAAAACCCTAATCTAAAATATTCCTGGTCGATGGGATATTGAGTTGGGGATCAATGTTTCCGGCAAGACCAGCACATCCTATATATGCTTTGTGATGAGGGTGATTGATCTCACAGTCACTTGTGTTTGACACTAATACTAGGATGTGAGTGTTCATTAAAGAATGAGTTCACTGAATTGATCCAGATTGAGAATATCTAATGGAACCTTATCTGTTTGTCAATAGATAATTCTCATAGTGGGAGTAGTGCATGTGGTCCTTTGACCTGAGACTACCATGGTACCTTATATATATGAATCCATACTTTGGTTCGCAATCAGTCATGATACTGAGTCATGCATGAGGTGATACTGGATATGGTGGATTATATATGGAGGTTGTGAGTAGGTCAACAAGGAATTGATCAGCCCTAGTAAGAGGGAATTGCATCCAGCTAATTTCGATCAAATGATGGATTCAGAAAATCTTTGATCAAAGTATGAACATTAGAGTTAATTTCTAATGGTTCATTAATGAATCATCATTATAAAGATTAAGCTAGGGATGAATATGAAATTGGATTTGACAAGTATCCATATTCATAATCATATTCGGGATGCAAGTTGATCAAAGGACTAAATTGCCTGGTAACTCACCACTGAAGGGTATTTTGGTAATTCTACCAAAATTCTACATCTTCCGAGTAGACATGATACGTTGCTAGACGTCAATCTTGTCTTGTAGGTATATGATTGAATTATGGTAATTCAAATTAGTTAATTAGAATTAGATTCTAATTGATCGAGTCAAGCTAGTTTGAGTTGACCTAAATCGGCTTAGTTGAGATCTAGCTAAATTAAGTCAAATAGCACTCGGACCTACTGCTGGCTAGGTGTGGAACCCAATGGGTCACACACAAAAGAAAATTGATGAAGGATTTAATTTGGAATTAAATCATGTTTGCAGGATAAACACACTAGCATGTGTTGCAGACCCAATTTCTATTCGAATCAGATTCGAATTTGGTTCCGAATTGGGCTTAATTAGATTTTAATTGAACCAGATTAAGGTCTAATTTAAATTTTAGGACATTGGGCTAACCCATGGCTGAATCGAAGTGAATCAAGTGCACTGAGACTCTCTCTCCAAGCCGCCCACACCCTTCCTCACCCGCGCGTGCCAAGAAGAAGAGTCCACGCGCGTGTGGACTCCTCTTCACGCACGTGGGAAGGAAATTCCATCGGAGAAAAATCAAGAAAAGGGGGCAATTTGGATCCTTGTCTGATGTCCTTGGATCTGGATCTGATGGCCAGAAAAATTAAGGAAAAAGATCCATCATTTTTCGGTCGCAAGTCCGTCTTCAAAAGTCGCGATTCTTCCTGAAGTTTTTCTGAGAGTCCTCCTCGTCGAAAAAATGAAAATTAAATCAGAGAATCATGATTTTTGGTTGAGGGGATGCATGAGAAATGAGGGATTGTGATTCCTGGGATTTCAGAGGGTTGCGTTGTTTTGAGAAAATGCCCCTCTGAAATCTATAAAAGGGTTTGGGTTCTCGGGGGTTTCTTTCAGATAATAAAATACAGAGATCATATTCCTCTCCTCCTCTCTGGAATACTCCTTCCCTTTGTGCTTGTTGGGTATTGTTTCCCTTACAGAGATAATCTCTGTCGAAACTCTGACCCTAAACAAGAATAAGAGGAAGGCCTTGAATGGTAAAGGAAAGGGAAAAGGAAGGGTCTGTTCTTCTTCTTTTCTTTCTTGAATTAAGACTTTACTTGTCTTAATTTCTTCTTCCAATTCAATTCAAGAAAAGGAATTCAAGAAAGGGAATTCAAGAAAATAATTCAAGAAGAAGAAAGAAGGAAGAAAAAAAATTTTCAAGAAAGAAAATTTCAGCCTAAAAGTCCAAGAATTGAATTCTTGAAAAAGAATTCAAGAAGAGGAGCCAAGAACAAGAAATTGTAGTCTTCATCTTTTTCCGTGTGGATCACCATTGGAGGGTGAACATTTGGGCACCTGGTGGAGATTTAAAGTTTGGATTTTAGCAATACAGGTTAGTACTTTAATATGAGTTTAAATCTTATATATACATGTTATATGTTTTAATTCTTTTAAGGAGATCTTGGGTTAAGGGTTTAGTGAAGATTTCATAAAGATAAAAATTTTGAAATCTATGTTTCTGCCTTGGCACCGAACCCTATAGTGATATCAGAGCCTCCTTATTAAGATTAAAATATATATGCTGATTTTTAGATGTATATGTATATAAGTAACATATGATATTGTATATGTTTGATGTAATGTCACCAATTAAGGTTTTCACTCAAACCCTAATTGTTGTAAAGATATGTTTAGACATCTAGTCATCATACTGAAATAAGGTTGTCCTGGAATATTGGTGGATCGATTATGTGGTAAATGGTTGTCCTAGTATGATGACACACTAATCACATATTTGTGTTAATTATGCATATATGTTTGATGTATGCCACTAATTAAGGTTTTCACTTAAACCTTAATTTGTATAGAGATATGTTTAGCCTTCTAGTCATCATACTGAAATAAGGTTGCCCTGGCATAATGGTGGATCCATTATGTGGTAAATGGTTGTCCTAGTATGATGGCACACTATGGCACATATTTGCTAGGTTATATAAAGAATGTGCTTTGTTTTAATAAAGCCCTCTTTAAAAACATATTAAGTTGTAGTGTTATATACCAAAAGCAAAAATAATCAATATGATTAGTTTATCATTTGGTGTCTAGGAAAAGTGGTTCATGATCGGTAAAGAAGACGTGATTTTTAATTGGTTCCGTTGACTGACCTGGCCAATTCTTATTGGTGTCTAAGAAAAGCAACGGGGGGACTCCCACCACTCTCCCACTTACCTGGCCGATAAGATTAACTTAATTATTGATTGATATGCTTAGTGTAATATTCACTACATGTGGCCTTCCTTCATGCCAAGTCATTATTATGTTATGATCCATATTAGGTTTGTTGTGTACACACAAGGCCTTTTATGGTGACTAACATAATTTTGGCTTGGTACATTTGATGTTTATGGCATGATTTAACAAAATACTTTGTTGTGTACACACAAGGGTATTATAATTAATATCATGACTATATAGCAATGAAGGGTCTAACTTAACTAAAATATTATAGTTTGTTGTGTACACACAAGGCTATTAATATTTTAGAGGCCAAGATAAGTTGAGAATTGTATGAGTTACAATTGGAAAGAGTTTTCCTACCTTTGAACTTATATAAGATTTGTTGTGTACACACAAGGTCTTTTGTAAGGAATTAGGATCTCAACCCCACTAAGAGAATCAATTAGGGTTTTCTCGATCATCATATGGAGGGTTATGATGCTTGATAAAATAGTGGGAGACATAATTAAGTTAAAGTCCTAATTTAATTATGTTTTGTCAACATTAATTGTTTGCTTATGTAATGTTCTTTGTTAATGTAGATTAAATGGCCTCTTCTTCACTCTCACTCTGTAGCATTCTTGATGCAAATAAATTGACTGGACCAAACTATGTTGATTGGTTGAGAAACCTGAAGATAGTATTCAGCCAAGAAAGAATTTCTTATATTCTTGATACCCCAACCTTGGAACCATTAGGGGAAGATGCATCGCAAGAGGATAAGACCACATATAACATGTGGCAAAATGACTCACTTACTGTCAAGTGTATAATGCATACCTCTATGACCAATGAGTTATAGAGGTAACATGAAAGCATGGACACAAACTCCATATTGCTCAATCTAAAAGAACTTTATAGAGAACATAGTCGAACTGTAAGATATGAAATATCTAAGCAGTTATTCCGTGCAAGGATGACAGAAGGTACATCCGTACAAGACCATGTATTAAAGGTTATTGACCTAATCACCCGATTGGGTCAATTGGGTTTTGTTATGGATGGGGAGTTGAATCAGGATTTAATCCTACAGTCACTCCTAGAGTCATTTTCACAGTTTGTTCTTAATTATCATATGAACAAACTTAACACTTCCTTACCTGAGCTGTTGAATATGTTAAAAATAGCAGAGAGCCATTTAAAGAAAAATAAGGCTCTACTTCTTCTTGTGGATGGTGTAAACAAGAAGAAAATAGGCAAAAAGGGTTCCAAGAGGAGGTTGAACCCAAAAGGGGGCATTAAGAAAAAGAAAGGAAAGAAGGCCTCCGGACAAATGACCTACTTTCATTGTAGCAAGTCGGGTCACTGGAAAAGAAACTGCAAGGTTTACCTTGCAAGTATGAAGCCTGGTGCTAGTGATGCACCAAAAGATATGTATGAGATATATACAATTTTGTCATTAGACTCTTCTAATTCAAACTCTTGGGTATTGGATACTGCTTGTGGTCAACATATCTGCAAATCATTGCAGGGACTACAGAACATTAGAGTTTTGCAGGAAGGCGACTTCGAGCTCTACGGTGCTGGAGGAGATTCCATGCAAGCAGAAGCTTTAGGGACTTATATATTGAAGCTGCCTTCTGGGAAGATTTTAGAGTTAAAAAATTATTATTTTATGCCTAGAATCATTAGAAATATCATATCTGTACCCTTGTTATTTAAACAAGGATATATTATGAATGTAATGAGCAGTGGCTGCTCAATCAGTTTTTCTAATGAAATAATATTTAATGGCATATTTTGCAATGGTCTCTTAACTCTATCTTCTGATGACAATATACTACATGTTAGTAATAAATGAAAAAGAGATGAAGTAAACAATACTTTACTTTGGCACTGTCATCTTGGACATATTAGTGAGCAAAGGATTAACAAGTTATACAAGGAAAAATTTCTTAATCCTTATGACTATGAATCATTAGGAACTTGTGAATCATGTCTCATGGGTAAATTGACCAAGACTCCATTTAGTGGACATAATGAAAGGACAACTGAGTTATTATGACTCATACACATTGATGTATGTGGACCTATGACAACTCAGGCCAAGGGTGGATACTCATATTTCATCACATTCACTGATGATTTTTCAAGGTACGGATTTGTGTATCTAATGAAACATAAGTCCGAAGCTTTTGAAAAATTTTTAGAGTATCAAAGTATGGTAGAGAAACAAATGGGAAAAAGTATTAAGATCCTTCGATCAGATAGAGGAGGTGAATACTTATCCACCGAGTTTCTTGATCACCTTAAAGAAAAGGGAATCATCTCTGAATGGACTCCTCCTTACACACCACAATTAAATGGTGTTGCTGAAAGGAGAAATCGTACTTTATTAGATATGGTACGGTCCGTGATGTGCTTCACAGACTTACCTGTTTCTTTCTGGGGATATGCCTTGGAAACAGCGACTAATATTTTAAATAGAGTACCATCCAAATCTGTATCTAGCACTCCATATGAGTTATGGAGGGGAAAGAAATCCAATCTTAAGTATCTTAAGATATGGGGATGTCCAGCCTATGTCAAAAGAAATTTTTGACATAAGCTTGATGTTAGAGCAGAAAAGTGTCTCTTTGTTGGATATCCTAAAGATAGTATAGGATATCTGTTCTACCACCCTACTGAACAAAATGTTTTAGTCAGTAGGCATGCCACTTTTATGGAGAAAGAGTTCATCCTACAAAAAGGGCAGTGGGAGAAATATTGAACTTGAAGAAGTTCAACAAGTAGATACATCTCAACCAAATCATAACATAGTTAGTATAGAACCTGAACACACCACTCCTATTTGTAGGTCTGATAGGGTGCGACATGCACCTGAGAGATATGGGTTCATTATTGAAAATAATGAAGCCCGAATCATTGATAATGATGAGCCTCTAACATATACAGATGCTGTCATGAGTAGTGACTCAGACAGATGGCTAGAAGCCATGAGATCCGAAATGGACTCCATGTATGTCAACCAAGTCTGGCCTTTGGTTGATGCACCAGAGGGTGTTAACCCTATTGGATGCAAATGGATCTATAAGAAAAATATTGGGGCAGATGGCCAAGTTGAAACTTATAAAGCCAGATTAGTGGCTAAGGGTTTTAGACAAAAACAATGAATAGATTATGATGAAACGTTTTCTCCTGTTGCCATGCTCAAATCTATTCGGATCATGCTTGCTATAGCAGCATATCATGATTATGAAATATGGCAGATGGATGTGAAAACCGCATTCCTCAATGGTTTCCTTGAGGAAGAGGTTTATATGTCACAGCCAGAAGGTTTTGTCTTGGAGACTAAACCTAATCAGGTATGTAGGCTGAAGAAATCTATTTATGGATTAAAGCAAGCATCTAGAAGTTGGAACATCCGATTTGATAAGATAGTCAAAGAATTTGACTTTATCAAAAATGAGGATGAACCTTGTGTGTACAAGAAGACTAGTGGGAGTGCCATAGTTTTCTTGGTTCTGTATGTAGATGACATACTCCTCATTGGGAATGATATCCCAATGTTACAATCAGTCAAGGTATGGTTATCTAAACAGTTTTCCATGAAAGACTTGGGAGAAGCATCTTATATACTAGGCATCAAGATCTATAGAGATAGATCTAGGAGGATGCTAGGTTTATCCCAGTCTAAGTACATTGACCAAGTGCTAAAAAGATTTAGCATGAAAGAAAGTAAAAGAGGTTACTTACCTATTGGTCATGGCATACATCTTTCTAAAAAGATGTCTCCTAAGACACCTGAAGAAAGAAATAGAATGAATTCTATACCTTATGCTTCGGCAGTAGGGTCTATTATGTATGCTATGTTATGTACTAGGCCTGATGTGGCATAAGCCTTATGTATAGCCAGCAGGTTTCAGGCTGATCCAAGAGAGGATCATTGGAAGGCTGTGAAAAAAATTCTTAAGTACTTAAGAAGAACTAAGGATATTTTTCTAATATACGGAGGATCTAATCTTAAACTAGAAGCTTATTCAGATTCTAGTTTTCAATCAGATCCAAATGACAGCAAATCTATATCTGGGTATGTTTTTACCCTAAATGGAGGAGCTGTAAGCTGGAAGAGTTCTAAACAGCAAACTGTAGCTGACTCAACAACTGAGGCAGAGTACATTGCTGTTAGTGAAGCTGCCAAGGAAGCTGTCTGGATGAAGAAGTTCATATCAGAGTTGGGCGTAGTTCTTGAGATTGAAGGTCCAGTATCACTTTACTGTGATAATACTGGGGCTGTTGCTCAAGCAAAAAAACCAAGAGCTCATCACAAATCAAAGCACATTCCGAGACGCTTCCATCTCGTTCGAGAGATTGTCGAAAGATAAGAAGTCTGCATTAAAAGGGTAGAAACGAAGAACAACATAGCAGACCCGTTCACTAAGACTCTATCACAGCGAGAGTTTGATCGCCACCTTGATTGTATGGGGTTAAGATTTAAAGGCGATTGGCTTTAGTGCAAGTGGGAGATTGAAAGATTATGCCCTGAAAGCCAATTGAAATATTGTATTTCGATCCCAAAATCAATGAATTGACATTATTATAATAAAGGCATTATTTTCATCATACGCTGTGTCTTTATGATTATATGATGAACCCCATAGATTAGGACTATGGTTCTAGGGTTATGATGAGATCATACCAGTGAGACCTAAAGCCTTAAAACCCTAATCTAAAATATTCCTGGTCGATGGGACATTGCGTTGGGGATCAATGTTTTCGACAAGACCAGCACATCCTATATATGCTTTGTGATGAGGGTGATTGATCTCACAGTCACTTGTGTTTGACACTAATACTAGGATGTGAGTGTTCATTAGATAATGAGTTCACTGAACTGATCCAGATTGAGAATATCTAATGGAACCTTATCTGTTTGTCAATAGATAATTCTCATAGTGGGAGTAGTGTATGTAGTCCTTTGACCTGAGACTACCATGGTACCTTATATATATGAATCCATACTTTGGTTCGCAATCAATCATGACACTGAGTCATGCACGAGGTGATACTGGGTATGGTGGATTGTATATGGAGGTTGTGAGTAGGTCAAGAAGGAATTGATCAGCCCTAGTAAGAGGGAATTGCATCCAGCTAATTTCGATCAAATGATGGATTCAGGAAATCTTTGATCAAAGTATGAACATTAGAGTTAATTTCTAATGGTTCATTAATGAATCATCATTATAAAGATTGAGCTAGGGATGAATATGAAATTGGATTTGACAAGTATCCATATTCATAATCAAATTCGGGATGCAAGTTGATCGAAGGACTAAATTTCCCGGTAACTCACCATTGAAGGGTATTTTGGTAATTCCACCAAAATTCTACATCTTCCGGGTAGACATGATACGTTGCTAGACGTCAATCTTGTCTTGTAGGTATATGATTGAATTATGATAATTCAAATCAGTTAATTAGAATTAGATTCTAATTGACCGAGTCGAGCTAGTTTGAGTTGACCTAAATCGGCTTAGTTGAGATCTAGCCAAATTAAGTCAAATAGCACTCTGACCTACTACTGACTAGGTGTGGAACCCAATGGATCACACACAAAAGAGAATTGATGAAGGATTTAATTTGAAATTAAATCATGTTTGCAGGATAAACACACTAGCATGTGTTGCAGACCCAATTTCTATTCGAATCAGATTCGAATTTGGTTCTGAATTGGGCTTAATTGGGTTCTAATTGAACCAGATTAAGGTCTAATTTAAATTTTAGGACATTGGGCTAACCCATGGCTGAACCCAAGTGAATCAAGTGCACTGAGACTCTCTCTCCAAGCCACCCACACCCTTCCTCACCCGTGCGCGCCAAGAAGAAGAGTCCACGCGCGTGTGGACTCCTCTTCACGCGCGTGGGAAGGAAATTCCATCAAAGAAAAATCAAGAAAAGGGGATGATTTGGATCCTTGTCTGACGTCCTTGGATCTGGATCTGATGGCCAGAAAAATTAAGGAAAAAGATCCATCGTTTTTCGATCACAAGTCCGTCTTCAAAAGTCGCGATTCTTCCTGAAGTTTTTCCGAGAGTACTCCTCGTCGAAAAAATGAAAATTAAATCAGAGAATCATGATTTTTGATTGAGGGGATGCGTGAGGAATGAGGGATCGTGATTCCTGGGGTTTCAGAGGGTTGTGATGTTTTGAGAAAATGCCCCTCTGAAATCTATAAAAGGGTTTGGGTTCTCGGGGGTTTCTTTCAGATAATCAAATACAGAGATCATATTCCTCTCCTCCTCTCCGGAATACTCCTTCCCTTTATGCTTGTTGGGTATTGTTTCCCTTACAGAGATAATCTCTATTGAAACTCTGACCCTAAACAAGAATAAGAGGAAGGTCTTGAACGGTAAAGGAAAGGGAAAAGGAAGGGTCTGTTCTTCTTCTTTTCTTTCTTGAATTAAGACTTTACTTGTCTTAATTTCTTCTTCCAATTAAATTCAAGAAAAAGAATTCAAGAAAGGGAATTCAAGAAAAGAATTCAAGAAGAGGAAAGAAGGAAGAAAAGAAATTTTTAAGAAAGAAAATTTCAGCCTAAAAGTCCAAGAATTGAATTCTTGAAAAAGAATTCAAGAAGAGGAGCCAAGAACAAGAAATTGTAGTCTTCATCTTTTTCTATGTGGATCACCATTGGAGGGTGAACATTTGGGCACATGGTGGAGATTTAAAGTTTGGATTTTAGCAATACAGGTTAGTACTTTAATATGAGTTTAAATCTTATATATACATGTTGTATGTTTTAATTCTTTTAAGGAGATCTTGGGTTAAGGGTTTGGTGAATATTTCATAAAGATAAAAAATTTGAAATCTATGTTTCCGCCTTGCCACCGAACCCTACACTTGAAACATAATTTACAGCATACATAATATCTGGCCTTGTGTGTGTAAGATAAATCAAACTTCCAATTAAGCTTCTAAACTTCTTTTCATCCACTTTTCTAGATTCATCATCCTTCAGCAGTTTGTCATTAAATTTCATAGGTGTCATTGCAGGAGCACATTTATGCATCTGGAATTTTTTTAGCAAATCATTTGCATATTTTTCTTGAGATAGAAAGATTCCAGTAGAAGTTTGCATTACCTCCATTCCAAGAAAGTACCTCATGCTTCCCAAGTCTGTCAAGTCAAACTCAGACATCATTTCATGCTTAAATGTCTTCATTAAGGATGCTGAATTCTTAGTGAAAATTAAATCATCAACATACATAGAGATAATAATGATCTTTGATTTGTTTTGAAGTTTTTTAAAAAGAGTAGGTTCACTCTTACTCCCTTCAAACCCTTTTTCCAAGAAATATTTACTGATCCTGCTGTACCAGGCTCTTGGAGCTTGTTTCAAACCATACAAGGCTATTTTCAACTTGTAAAATTTCCTTTCTTGTCCACAAATTTTAAACCCTTCTGGTTGTTCAACATAAACCTTTTCTTCTAATTTTCCATTTAGAAATGCTGATTTGACATCAAGTAGAAAAACATTCCACTGATTTTGTGCTGCCACGGCTAGGATAGTTCTAATGGTTTCAATTCTTGCAAATGGGAAGAAAGTTTCAAAATAATCTATACCTGGCATCTGAGCATACCCTTTGACTACCAACCTTGCCTTGTGCTTTACCAGTGAACCATCAGCATTATACTTAGATGTGAACACCCATTTCAACCCAATTTCTTTCTTTTCAGCTAGAAGATCAACCAGTTCCCAGGTTTGATTTTTCTCAATCATTTCTATTTCTTCCTTCATTGCTTTCTTCCACACTTCTTGCTTAGAGGCTTCCTCATAATTTACAGGTTTAGCTATAAAACATACCAGTTGACAGCTTTCATAGATATCATTCAAACTTCTAAATTTTTTGGATGAGTGTTCAGATTGCACTCCACTATTACTTGATTGCACACCACTATCATTTGATCCAGTATCAACTCCTCTTTCTGAGACTCTGTTTCCACTGATATTAGGAACATTTATCTTTTTCTTCTCTTGCATCTTCAATGGCTTAGACACAGCATCTGCAGTCCAATCCCAAGCACTTCCTTCATCAAATACAACATCTTTGCTAATCTCTAATTTCCCTATCACTGGATCATACAGCCTATACCCTTTTGCTTCACTGGAGTATCCAATGAAAATGCATTTCTTGCTTTTGTCATCAAGCTTTCTTCTTTTCTCCACAGGTATGTGAGCATAAGCAATGCACCCAAATATTTTCAGATGTGTTGCAGATGGCCTGAACCCAAACCATGCTTCAAATGGTTTCTTGCTATCAACTGACTTTGTAGGAGACATATTCAAAAAATACACAGCTATTGCCACTGCTTCTGCCCAATGAAATTTAGGATGTCCTCTTGCTTTTAACATACATCTAGCCTTTTCCACAATTACCCAGTTTTTTCTTTCTGAAATTCCATTTTGTTAAGGAGTGTATGCTACTGTGAGTTGTCTATGAATGCCATGGAATTTGCAAAATGAATTGAACTGGTTAGAGGTAAATTCCCCACCTCTATCAGTTCTCAATGCTTTCAATGGAAACCCAGATTGCTTCTCAACAAGAGTTTTAAACTGAACAAACAAATTAAATGCTTCTGATTTTTCTTTCAAGAAATACACCCATGTCATTCTTGTTGCATCATCTACAAAAATCAGAAAATACAAGTTTTTATTAAGTGATGGTACACTCATTGGTCCACAAATGTCATAATGAACCAATTGTAATGGATTTTCAGCTCTCCAGGTTTTTCTTTTTCTAAATGGAAGTCTTTGTTGCTTCCCAAAAATACATTCTTCACAACGCTTCTCATCTGATTCCAAAATTTCAGGTAGGCCTAAAACTAATTTGTTTTTACCCAAGTATTGCAGGCTTTTGATATTAAGGTGTCCAAATCTCATATGCCACAGTGAAGTATCATTGGTGGATTCAGCTTTCAGAATCTTGGTCCCAAAATCTGACAAACATATAGGGTACATATTATTTCTTGTCCGATTGCAGGTGGCTATCAAATTTCTAGTTTCCTTCTTGTAGATCATACATTTGTCATCATCAAACACAACATAAAAACCTTGATTTACCAACTGACCAACTCTAATTAAATTTTGTGCCAAACCAGGAACATACATGACATCTTTTAACAACTTAGTTTCAGATTTAAATTTCATCGAAACTACTCCCATTCTAGCTGCATTCACAAGTCTGTTGTCACCCATTTTCACACCTGAGTTTATTGATTTATCTAACTTCACAAATAGGAACTTGTTTCCGGTCATGTGGTTACTGCAACCACTATCTAAGAACCAGATTTTATCACAACATTCTAGAGAAGACAATCAAGTTAAAAACAGGGTATCACTGCTAGCTTTATCTTCTTTTTCATGGTTTTTTTCCAAGTAATTTGCTTGATTAAATTTTTTATTCTAGCAATAGGCTTTAACATGACCAAGTTTACCACAGTGATGACATTTTAGAGGAGTTTGGAATTTGTTACCAGGATTCTGTGAAAAACTCGGGTAACTTTGCTTGTTGAGAAACCTTCCTGAAGCTCTACCTCTTCCTCTACCTCTGAACCTTCCTCTTGAATGACCACCCCTGCCATATCCTCCACCAGATCTGGGAGGTTGAACATTAGATGAAGCGTTATCACTTCTTTTTTCAGTCAACTTCACCAGGAGCACTTGTTCTGTGACAGCCTCAATCTTGCATTCAGCCGTTCTTCATGGGCCTATAAGGAGCCAATTAGACTATTGAAAGAGAGCTATGACAAGTCTTTTGATTCCTCAATTACAGCAACAATGTGATTGAATTTAGGTGGTAGACTCCTCACCACCTTTTCAACAATCATCTTCTCAGACATATTTTCTCCCAAAGACCTTGTTTGATTTACTATCAAACTTACACGAGTGGAAAAGTCTTGAATTGACTCTATGTTCATCAAAAGAAGGGACTCAAATTTCCTTCTTAATATTTGCAATCTCACCATAATTACTTTATCTGAGCCTTTAAACTCCTCTTTCAAGATATCCCAGGCATTCTTAGATCTGGTTGCTGCCATAATTTTTGGAAAAACATCTTCATCAATAGCTGTTTGAATGAAGAACAAGGCTTTGCTGTCTCTCTTCCTGTTCTCCTTCAACTCGGCTCGCTGTGCTGCAGTAAGCCTTTATTCTTCTTCATTGAATCCTCCTTCTACCAATGGCCACAACTCATTCGACATGAAGAATGTCTTCATCTTCAAACTCCATGAGTCATAATTCTCTGCTTTGAGAATGGGAAGCATCTACTGTGAAATGCTGACAAAACCCATGCTTGTTGCCATCTTCAATCAAAATATGATATTACACACACAATCGATCCGTTTCCTTACTTATGACTTGGCTCTGATACCAAATTTGAAGGATTGAAACACCAAACAAGTGACCTCTTCTGAAGAAACTGGAAACACAAATGTCTAGAAAAGATGTTTTTCAGTTGCTTTGAAAACTGGGTTTAGAAACAGAGCAACTTGGCCTTGGAAAAGTTTTAGAAAGAGAGGAAAATGGCACACACAAGTTTCAGTGAGAGAAACTTCAATCAACACCTAGATTTTGATACAACATACAGACCAACACTCAAACTAAAACTCTCACTATTTTTTTTTTATGAGGAAGAAGAAGAAAAAATACACCCTAAGAAAATGGAATCATGCTACCACAATTGCACACGACTTTCATCTAATAAGTGTTCAATAACTAATCTGAACATAACTACTATGCAGTAACTTCCTAACCACATAACCCACTGCTGAAATTGGACTAGGATCTAAAATTTGGTGTTGATGTTTGAATCACATCTCCAACAAGAGCAGCTGGTTATGGATGCAGAATAGAGACCGAAGCCAATGGGTGAGAAAGATCTAGGATTGATTGATTGGATCCAAGCTTGTCGAGGAACCAACGTTTAGAGGTTGGAACAAAGCAAGGATCGAGCAAAGGCGTTGAAGAGCTGGAACGGTCGAAAAAGATTGACAGATTTGTGAAGGATGGATGATGGTTGTTGGAGCTCGGCATAGTTGGGATCATGGCATTTCAAAAGGATTTGTTTGAGTGGATGGTGATGGAAAAACAAACGAAGAATGGATGTAGTACAGATGCATCCATGCTTACTGTTACAGTAGTAAAAAAATTCATTCGGTCCTGACATAACATCCTCCTTGGTGGCAGACATGGCCACATGATTCACGAGTATCTCCAAGTCTCCCATCAAAAGAAGATGATGGGCCTGCTTGTCCTAAGGGATCGGCCCTATGGTGGCTAGCCCACCTCGGCCACGTGCGGAGTCCAGCTTCATGGCAATTCAGCTCGTGCCCAGTTCGGCTCCTCATTCGCGGTACGCCCGTATGATGCGGCAAGCATATGATTAATATTTAGATTATGGTTTGTAAAGCAATGAAACCTAATTATACTAGCATTGTACTCATCATAATAAGACTTAAGGATTACAAGAAATGGAACTTTTACTTGATTAGACATAATCCTAAACTAAGAAGGAAGAAGATCTAGATAATAGGGGCTAATGATTGTGGACTTACCGTGATGAGCTTTCCAACCTTCTTTTGATTCATACCTTGAAACTACCAACGCTCAGAACTGAAGAACCTAGATAACAAAGATCAAAACCCTGGACTTGGGCTTCAGCTTGTTGGTTCCTTGTCAAGGAAGACCCTGCTTGCAACTCGAAAACCTCGAAGGACCCTGCACATAAAGAATAAGAGTTAAGGAAGAAGAAAGGCATGCATATGGAAGGGATGGAAAAATTGTGAGCAAAGAAAGAGATTTGAGATGGCTTGGCCGACTCCAAGGCCTTCTTCTTGACTTGGGCGTTGGTTGCTTGGGAGAGAGAATAGTTTGGTGTGGAAGAGGGGCTTAGAGACAATCACTCAAAACAATAAACTTCAATTCAACTTCAACTTTCATTAATCTCCAAAAAAATCAAATCCCCTTCATAATGGGGCGTCCAAGGCTTTTTAATAGCCTTACAAAACTTTTGAAATTTGAAAACTCCCCAAATTGTGGAGGATTACAAGGGAGGTTGGAGGATATGGGGCCTTGTTACATGGGATAAGGAGAAATTCATGGAGATTCTCTCCAAATTGTGGAGGATTACAAGGGAGGTTGGAGGATATGGGGCCTTGTTACATGGGATAAGGAGAAATTCATGGAGATTGGCCGGTTTCTTTGAATTTAAAATGCTTGGTCGATCTCCCCTTTAGGCGCCCATTTGAAGGTGACGTGGCTGATGATGTGGCATCCCTGGTGGCTTCTTTGTTGGCATGGTGATGTGGAATTCCAGCTTGGTGGACCAAGGTCTTGATTTGGAAGCTCCAAGTGGTTTGGTGAACCTCAACTTGAAGTAGCTTGGACTTGATTTAAATAAACCTAATGGAACTCTAATTGAGTTCTTATTTGAACCCAGATTGAGACAGGACATAATTACAGGACTCGATTGGACATAATTACAGGATTCATGAAATTGAAACTAAGTAATTACAGGACTCTTGAAAGTAAATTGCCCTTTACAAGAAAAATTTAACCTAGTGATCTTCGATCCAAAGTGGAATCAGGTTAACCTTATTTGAGTGAGGTTTTATTCTGCTTCTACTTCTAGTATCCACACCACCGTACCTCGATCCGTGCGCGTAGGAGATGAGTGCTCCCAGATCCGTCTGCACGGTCCAGTCTAGCTTGGCATGCCCATGTGGAGTCCTTCCGCCCGTGGCATCCCCCACTCCGGCTCCAAGTCTCCAGCCCAGCTCCAGTTGATGGGGGACTAACTAGATGCTAGGATGATGCAAGTGATTTTTAGGATTTTAAATTAGGTTGAGGATTCCCGAAGACAAGAGAGAGTAATTCTAGGGATTCAATAATAATAAGAACTATCAAGCAAGCATGTAGTCCCTAAGCAATGATAAAGAGAGGATGCCGGGATTGAGAAACCCCGTAGGACTTAGCTCTCAGATCAATACCTACCTAGGAGTCAAGGGAAAAATCTCAAAGATCTGAAGCGCACGATGCCAAGGTCATTCACTCTGGTGGATGCGGCCTTGATGATCGAGCCGTCAACCCTGCCGATGCGCCGGCTGGCTATCAGAAGATCTTGATGGCAAGGGCAACCGATTCCATACTCGTGTCACCTGGAGGACCTGCGAGCATTCAAACAAGGGTTAGGTTTCAATCAGAAGAAAGCAATAGAAGAAGGAAAGAGAGTTGTTGTGGTGATGGCGGAGTTCTTCTTGACTCGAAGTTGGAGGATGGAGTTGTGGAAGTGATGGTAACTTGAGGCCTCACACCTCTCGATGCCCGAAGGCAAAGGTGCTCCCTCATGGAGATCGACGTTCCTAGTGAACGAAGGCAACTAAAGAGAAATTGAATCTCAAGAAACTTGGTTTTTCATTCATCAAAGATTAACCTTACAAGGGAGGGGGTAAGGTCCTTTATATAGGCACCTTAGACCCCTTCAAAATTTGAATGAAAAAATGCATTTCCTCTCTTGCTAAGGCACCAAAAAAATATTCAAAAATCTGAAATTCAAACTCTTTGGCTAACCAAAGCTTCTTGGATTTGGGCATGGCATGATAATGGGCTTGGAAGAAGGAATTTGGCTCCCTTGGACTTGGAAAGTTGACCTTCAATTTTGGGAAGAAGGCATGATGCAAGGCTTGTGTCTCCCTCTTTCCTTGGTTGCTCACCCTTCTTTGGAAAGAAGCTTGATATGTGGCTTGGAGCAAGGCCTTTATCTTCAACCTTTCCTTGGTTGCTCACCTTTGTTTGGAAAGAAGCTTGATATGAGGCTTGGAACAAGGCCTTTGTCTTCAACCTTTCCTTGGTTGCCCATGACTCCTTTAGTAAGTGGCTTGATGGAGGGAGGGAAAGGAGGAGAGAATATTTGATGTGTCTCCATTTAACATCCAAGAAAATCTCACTTGTGCTGCCCACATGGCTGGATGAGGTGGTGCCACATGGGATGATGAAGTGGTGCCACATGGGGTGGTGAAGTGGTGCCCCAGGGTTGACATGTTGACCTTCAAGGCTCAGCCCAAAGTAGTTGAGCTGGACTCAAAGACCACTCCGGCTTGGACCCAGACTTGGACTAGACTCAATACAGGACACAACTTGATCCAATTGGTCAAAGTACAGGACTAGACACAGACATAAGAGACTCAATTCAAAACTAAAGAAATTATAAGTTTTAGGCTTCAAGCCTTATTTCAAGACCTAAAAAAAAATGGAATCCTAATTGGACATCCACAAAGGGTTGAGGAGCCTCTGTCGGATTCTGGTGCCCACACTAGTTCTCTCGGGGTGGGAGGAACTCGACCCTATCGAGTAAGAGTTGAGTTGGCTTAGGTATTCCTCCAAAAGGTCGGGATCGAGGCACTGCAAGTCCTCCCGTGTAATCCATGAGTCATCGGACTCATGTCGGCCTTGCCATCGGACTAATAAACGTTGATAACCTTTGCCCCTGGTAGTGATAGCTTGGTCAACTAGGACATGCTCGATCCACACTCCTCTCTCAGGTATAATTGGAGGTGGACACTCTGGTTTAGGTTCACTCTCAAAAGAAAGGTCAGGCCCAAATGGCTTGCTAGGTATGTTTGCTGGTTCCCTGTACTTGACTAAGTCTAAGATATTAAAAGTCGAGCTAATGCCATAATTCGAGGGCAACTCAAGAATGTAGGCATTAGGGCTAACTCTCTTTATCACTCTAAAGGGGCCAGCTCCACGAGCTTGAAGTTTCTTAATGGTTCCTGGTGGAAACCATTCAGGCCTAAGCCTAACCATTATATAATCCCTTTGATCAAACTCTTTGGTTCACTTTTGGGAATCAGTCAAATTATTTTAAAATTTGTACTTATGCATGATGCAAAATGCAGACTCAACGATGCATTCCTATAGAGCAAAATTTTATTGGACTCTCTAGGGCCTACACCTAATAGATTACTGACTCCCTAGGTTTGACCCTGGTCTGGTATGTACAAGAAAAATTATCAAGGATCCCTAGCAAATGTCATAAGGTAAGCCAGAAGTAGATGAAAAAAGGGATGGGCTCCACCGAGTCATGCATTTTGGTAATCTCAACAAAAAGTAACCTCATGGCTCTAGAAATGTAAGAAGGCTCAGGGAAGGGTAGGAAATAGGAATCAGAGTCTTGGGACAATCTATGGGAAGCATGAGATAGACCTTGGTTAATCAGTATGATTTTAAAATTTGGACATTGATCGATGGGTGCAAGTTCTAGGGCAGGCTGGGTGTTCCTCAGGGATGGTAACTGATCAGGTAACTCATCAGGAACTACATCCTCAATTTGTTTCTGAGCTTCAACCATCTCTTGAGGATGTTCTCTTTGGATTGGATCATTAAGGGTTGGTTCCTAAACTCCTATGGAAAAGACTGGTGAATCCTCATGTTCATTTACTAGATGTGATTCTGGCTCGGTCATTTCCTCTTCAAATTTTGTAGTTGGTTCAGGTTCATTTTCCTTTGATTCCTCAATGATTTCAACCTTGGGCCCATCTTCACCATACTCCTCTACTAAACTTGGCTCATACATGTTTTCGTTGGATTCCTTGATGGGCTCCGGAGTTTCTTTCTCTATATTTTCAATGGGTTCAACCCTATCATACTTAAAGACTTCAATGGGCTCAGGGGTTTTCTCATTTAAATTCTCAGAATGTTCAACCTTTTCTCCCTGTAATTTGTTAAAGGGTTCTTCCTCAGTAACCTCTTTCTCTAACTCCTTAGACTTGATCAGGGTGACTCCAGGCTTCTCTTCCTTAAGGCTACTTGATTCTCTTTTAACCTGGTCCTTAGGCTGAATTGGTTTGATTACAAATTTCTTCCCATGGTGACTAAAGGCACAAGTATTGGTCCGACCATAAAGGGTGGCGTCATGATCGTAAAGCCAGGGTTGACTTAGGATAATGCTACTGACTCTTATGGGAAGGACATCACACCAAATATCTTCGTCATATGATTGCAATTTGATCAAAACTTGGCATCTAGACTTGATAGGTATGGAAGTCGAATCTATCCATGAGACCTTATAAGGGTTGGGGTGAGGAACTGGGGTCAATCATAGGGCTTTGACAGTACTTGAAGAGATGGCATTGACACAGCTCCCACTATCAACTATGATCTTACGTACCTTATCCCCTAACTTGACAAAGGTTTGTAGGATATTAGTCTTACGCTAATCTTCTTGTACTATGTTTTAGGTAAGGATGCACCTGACTATTCCTAAAAGGTCTTTAGACTCTAAGGAAGGATCATGCTGAGGGTATTCCCTAGGGTGAAAAGGTGACTTAGACTCAGGCTCAATAGATGGTCTAGGACTATTCTTCTTTAAGGCTCCAATTCTTTCATCCAACTGATCAAGCTTACTGTCCATCTTAGCCAATTGTTCCATGATGACCTTTAATTGATCTTCTCGGGTGTTGTCCATGGGTTCACTTGATTGGGAAAGATGGGGGTGATAAGGGACTTCGGACCTGGTCGACATGCTCACACATGGAAGAAGCTAAGGGTTTGCTTAGACTTTAAAAAGTCAAACCAAAAGTTAAGTCAAGAAGACAAACCTGGTAGCAGTAACTTGGCACCTGGCCAGGTAAGTGTAAAGTTGGTGGAGGTTCCTCTTTGCTTGCCTTACACACCAATTTGAAATTGGCCAAGTAAACGAACCAACCCACCTTCCTTCGGGCTCTTGTCCCTGAACCACTTGCCTATACACCAGCTACTCAAGCACACACAAACCAGTTGTCTAACTTGGCTTGACACTTGGTTCAACCCGACTTCGTGGGTGTCCCTAGCTCACTAGAGCAATTAAGTGTCTATTTGATGTTAATTAGAGCTTGGGTTCGATATGTCGGGTGGTGATTTTTGGGCTAGGGACAAGTAATGAAATCCTGACCCTACGTCAAATTGCAACCCTTAAGATGATTTATGAGGATGATGGCATGCAAAATGATCTAGTGAGATGTCTCTAAATTATATTTTTGGGTTTTTGAAGGATGAAAGTAGAAATGAGATGAAGGAAATGATAAGAGATGAAGCTAAATGCAAATTAAACTATCTAAGAAATGAAAACATAAGAAAAATGCACTTGCTGAAATTCTCAGAACATAATTTCTTCTCAGGTAGTATTCTGGCTTGTAGAAATTTTACAAGCTTCAATAAAACCTAAGAAAATTATCAAAAATATCATCAATTACGTGTGATCTAGCAATATAAAAATCAGACAAATTAGAGATTCTTACAAACAGAAATACTAGAAACAACATACTATATTTGGAAAGGAAAAAATGCAGAAATTAAAGATGAGATCTAAGATGCAAATTTTTTTGTTCTTTTAAATCTATTCTTCTTGTATTCTCCTTCAAAAGCCTATCATAATGGCACCCCGACATTATGATAGGGTCTTAAAACCCTACTTTTCTCCTAAGACCAGACGGCCTGGTGAAGCACCTAATCCAGGTACTTAAGAAATGCTAAGTCCTAACCATGCTCTGATACCAGAAATGATGGGGGACTAACTAGATGCTAGGATGATGTAGGAGATTTTTAGTGTTTTAAATTAGGTTGAGGATTCCCGAAGACAAGAGAGAGTAATTCTAGGGATTCAATAATAATAAGAACTATCAAGCAAGCAAGTAGTCCCTAAGCAATGATAAAGAGAGGATGCCGGGATTGAGAAACCTCGTAGGACTTAGCTCCCAGATCAATACCTACTTAAGAGTCAGAGGGCAAACCTCAAAGATCTGAAGCACCCGATGCTGAGGTCATTCACTCTGGCGGATGTGGCCTGGATGATCAAGCCGTCCACCCTCCCGATGCGCCGGCTAGCTGTCCGAAGATCTCGATGGCAAGGGCAATCGATTCTGTACTCGTGTCACCTGGAGGACCTGCGAGCATTCAAAGAAGGGTTAGGTTTCAATCAGAAGAAACCAATAGAAGAAGGAAAGAGAGTTGTTGTGGTAATGGTGGAGTTCTTCTTGACTTGAAGTTGGAGGATGGAGTTGCAGAAGTGACGGTAACTTGAGGCCTCACACCTCTCGACGCCCGAAGGCGAAGGCGCTCCCTCACAGAGATCGATGTTCCTAGTGAACGAAGGCAACTAAAGAGAAATTGGATCTCAAGAAACTTGATTTTTCATTCATCAAGGATTAACCTTACAAGGGAGGGGGTAAGGTCCTTTATATAGGCACCTTAGACCCCTTCAAAATTTGAATGAAAAAATACATTTCTTCTCTTGCTAAGGCACCAAAAAAATATTCAAAAATCTGAAATTGAACCTTGGCTGACCAAAGCTTCTTGGATTTGGGCATGGCATGATAATAGGCTTGGAAGAAGGAATTTGGCTCCCTTGGACTTGGAAAGTTGACCTTCAATTTTGGTAAGAAGGCATGATGCAAGGCTTGTGTCTCCCTCTTTCCTTGGTTGCTCACCCTTCTTTAGAAAGAAGCTTGATATAAGGCTTGGAGCAAGGCCTTTGTCTTCAACCTTTCCTTGGTTGCTCACCCTTGTTTGGAAAGAAGCTTGATATGAGGCTTGGAACAAGGCCTTTGTCTTCAACCTTTCCTTGGTTGCCCATGACTCCTTTAGTAAGTGGCTTGATGGAGGGAGGGAAAGGAGGAGAGAATATTTGATGTGTCTCCATTTGGCATCCAAGAAAATCTCACTTGTGCCGCCCACATGGCTGGATGAGGTGGCGCCACATGGGATGATGAAGTGGTGCCACATGGGGTTTTGAAGTGGCGCCCTAGGGTTGACATGTTGACATTCAAGGCTCAGTCCAAAGTAGTTGAGCTGGACTCAAAGACCACTCCGGCTTGGACCCAGACTTGGACTAGACTCAATACAGGACACAACTTGACCCAATTGGTCAAAGTACAAGATTAGACATAGACATAAGAGACTCAATTCAAAACTAAAGAAATAACAAGTTTTTGTCTTGAAGCCTTATTTCGAGACCTGAAAAAAAATAGAACCCTAATTGGACATCCACAGAGGGTTGAGGAGCCTCTGTCAGATTCTGGTGCCCACACCACCAGCACCCAGTCCGACGCGACCTCACCCCGGTGCCTCCTAGTTTGGCATGACCGCATCTGACTCCACCCGCACCGGTCGACTCCAACTCTGCCCATGCCAGTCGAATCCAGCTCCATCCGGTTCGGCATGCCCACATGCCTTGCTCGCTCTAGTCCAGCGTCGAGTCACGCTTCGGCTCCTCATGCTCCGCTCCAACACCCAGTCTGCATGCAGGAGGCCTCCGACGCTCCGGCGCATAGTCCGCCAGCGAGAGGCGTGGCACTGGTTCAACTCCAGCCCGCGCCAAGTCCGGCCCCACGCGTCTCCCGCTCCAGCTCCGCATGCTCTGCTCCAGTGCCCAGTCTAACCCTGGGAGGCCTCTGCCCGCTCCGGTGCCCAGTCCACCTCAGCTCCGGTGCCTAGTCCGCCTATGGGAGGCATGGCACTAGTTCAGCTACAGCCCGTGCCAAGTCTAGCCATGCGCGTCCCCCGCTCCGGCTCCACGTCTTCATCCCAGATCCGGCCCCTCCGGCACCCAGTCCGCTCGTGGGAGGCACGCACCTCGGCTCCGCTCGCTATGATGGCTCCCAGTCCGGCGCGACCTCCCTATGGCAGCTCCCAGTTCGGCCCGACCGCACCTAGATCCACCCGCACCTCCATCCGGTCTGGTCCAACCTGCCCGGCTCTATTTGGCGTGCCTTCGTCTAGTCTGACCACGCCCGCAGAGGCGTGGCACAGTTCAGTGCCAGTCCACCTCCGTGCACGGTCCATACGCCCGTCACACGTGGCACCCAGTCCGGCAGTGCCCGTGCAGCGCCCTCCACCTGCATGGAGTCTGGCTCCAACCCCGATCCGGCTCTGCCAGCATGAAGGCTGGCCCAGTCCAGTACGATCTAGCATAGAGACCTCTCGGCCTCTTCTCCAGCCCAGCACCTCACCTCCAGCGTGGCACCTTCCACCCGCATGGTAGTCCGGCTCCAACCCCAGCTTCGACTTCGTGAACACCCATTGCTCCGCTCTAGTGGGTTCTGTGTGCCCCATTCTGCATGCACGAAGGGATGACGCACCTCGATCCACGTGCATAAGGAAACTACCTGCCCCTACACCTCGATCCACATGCATGAGACCCTCATGCCATGCACCTCGAATCATGTGCACGAAGAGCCTTTGCCTGCCTCATCTTTGTCCACATGCCACGGTCCATCTGACTCCATCCTAGGTACGCTTCTTAAAGTGCAGGTATGGAAGAGACCTAGATGGTAGCCACGGCACATAAAATCACCGTCCCTGCTAGACCTGTAGCATGCCTCCTACAAGAAGAGCTATATTAAAGCCCCCAGGTCACATTTTACACCAATCAAGGAGTGCCCCATCCAAGGCACTATGCTCCTTCACCAACCTCCTGAACTTCCCAGAAGGAAAAGGTTCACCAACCTATCCTAGCCCCCCAGGCCTGCAGAGGCCCCACAGGCCTATGCCAAGAAGAACATGCCTCCTTTAATGACAAGAGTTGCTCATCTACATAAGATTAGGAGGAAAAGGTAAGAAGGGGTAAGAGACAACAGGCTCTCTTGAGTCCTACATTATCTTCCATTTATCTTCCATTCTTATCACCCTCTGGAAGCAAAGAGTTTTCCAAGCTCTCTACCTCAGATGTCTTCTATTCCCCTCGATCGTCCCACTGACTTGATCATCGGAGTATCTTTACCGGAATCCCCAATCCAGGTCTCCCTTATTTTGCAGGTACGCCCGATAGAGGAAGTCAATTCACGAGGCTGGAGGTAGAGCATCCAGCAGGAGGGACTCGATGCACCGGAGCTACGGGCCATGACGATCCAGGTAGCAGCAGATTGGCATGCCAGGAAGGGGGGCAGATCAAAGCTCCTCAACGGGTGGACAACAGTAGCCACCTTCGTCCTCTACCCTCAGGGGTAGACCGGGGCTATGAGGATGGGGGCATGGGTGCTCCCCCCTCTCTCAGGACTCTAGGGAGTGGTCTTGAAAAAAAGTTCCGAGATTGAAGGGGACATTATTATCCCCGGCAAGATCAGACGGGGAATGTTCAAACCCATGCCAATGCCATGGGTGGCTGGCCGCACAGGTTCCAAAAAAAAAAATTAAAAGAAAAAGAAAAAAGGGGAAAAGAAAAAGGAAGAAGAAGAGAAGAGGAAAAGGAAAAAGGGTCTAATCATCGTATTCATACTCGTGGTCTTGTAAAAACTCCAGGCACTTCCCATGCAACGGAGATCTATTCTTCCATGCAGCGGAGCCTTGTTCTCCCATGCAAAGGAGTCCTATTCTTTCCTAAGGTAACTCCTTTTTCCATTATCTTTGCAATGTAAAAAACTGTGTTTTCAGTCCAGAAGAAAAAGCTCCTACATCATCATCGATAGAGCCCTGCTCTCCTATGCAACGGAGCTCTCTCCCATGCAACAGGATCTCATTCCTCCCATACAATGGAGCTCTCTCCCATATAACGGAGCTCTCCCCCATGCAACGGAGCTTCCTCTCATGCAACGGAGCTCTTCCCCGTGCAACAGAGCTCTCTCATATGCAACAGGATCTCATTCCTCTTATGCAACAGATCTCTCTCCCATGCAACAGAGCCTCAAGCACCCAGGTAACAGGGTCTCATGTAAAGGAGTTCCATGCTTTCATGCAGTGGAGCCTCATGCTCCCATGCAACAGGCCCATCTTCTGCCACATAAGGGAGTCCCATTCTCTCCTGAGATGGTGGTTGGTGAATTTAATTCTAGCCTTCTAAAGGAAGAAATATATTTTTCATGACCGAAGCTTAACAGGTAACTCCTTTCATCACTATATTTATGACATGAAAAACTATGTTTCAGTTCTATAGGAAAGGCTCATGTACTACCATCAAGGGCAAGCACTACGGTCTGCCAGAGCCTGTCACTACCTGCAATAATTCTTGACAAAACCCCGAAGTCCAGTCCGGATGAAAGCCTGGAATCCAGTTCTGGCACAACATCCCAGAGTTCAATTCAGATGGAAGCCTGGAACCCAGTTCCGGTACAAAATCTTGGAGTCCAGTCTGGATGAAAGCCCGAAACCAAGTTCTGGTACAACATCCTGGAGTTTAGTCTGGATGGAAGCCCGGAACCCAGTTCTGATACAAAATTCTGGAGTCCAGTCCGGATGAAAGCCCAGAACCCAGTTCCGGCACAACATCCCGGAGTTCAGTCCAGATGGAAGCCCGAAACCCAATTCCGGCATGAAAGCCTGGAGTCCAATCTGGATGAAAGCCCAGAACCCAGTTCCAGCACAACAGCCCAGAGTTCAGTCCGGATGAAAGCCTGGAAACCCCAGCACCTCAAGATCGAAAACCCCGGTGCCTCAAGGTAGGAAATGCCAGAAGTCCCACACCAAAGCCTTCGAAGCTCCTCAATAAAGCTAAGCTGAAGTCAAGCTCCTCACTGGGGCCAAGCTCCCTACTGAGGTCAAACTCCCATTTGAAATAAAGAGTACTAATCCCCCCACCATGGCCGAGAAGGCAGCGACAAGGTGTGATTCCCAAAAGGTGGAATAAGGGAAGGCCCCGTCACCTCATGCACACCATATAAAGACAAAGAGTGGGATTTCATCCTCCACTCCATGCAAGCCTGACGCAAATAATGATCCAGTCACTCCATGCAACATAGGTATTGGAAGGTACAAAGTTTACAAATGCATATACTATACTGCTCCCCTCCTGAGGGCTCCCACTCCTGCTCTTTGAGTTCCTCCCCCAGGATGGCTCCCTCGACAATGAGCATCTGGCTGGAGTCGAACTCCTACTCCTTGAGTCCTTCTCCAGGATGGCTTCCCCGAGGTCGAGCATCTGGCTGGAGTCGAACTCCTGTTCTTTGAGTTCCTCCCCCAGGATGGCTACCCCGAGGTCGAGCATTTGGCCAGAGTCGATCTCTCTCTCCTGCTCCTTGAGCTTCTTTAGCCAGGATGGCTTCCATCGACCAGCGACTTCTATGCCTTCATCAAAGGTTCCGAGGGGTGCTTTGAGCTCGGCCACATCAACTATATGCTCGATCATATATGTGTGCACCCAAGTTGTGCACCTCACCAACCTCTTCCTCCATGGCACCACCTTCTATCTGGTCAAAAGAGGAGTCAGACTGAAGTACTGGCACCATCATAACGCAACTAAACTAAGGTCGAAGCATGTACAGGCAAGCAAGTTTTAGAAACACCACCTTCGACTCTATTTTGCAGGCCACTCCCCATTCATGAATAGGATGGCCAGACTTGATGCCTTCATCTAGGCTCTTAAAGACCGACAGCTAACCTCCGGTAAGTTTAGTTACATCTAGCGACTGACTTCTTGCAACCAGTACAGAGCCCACTAAGGCACAGAGCCAAATGGATGATGGTACTCCCTTTATCCAAAACGTAGACGTTTTGGACTCAGGGAGTGGGGGCAACTGTTACAGTAGTAAAAAAATCTATTTGGCCCTGACACAGCATCCTCCTTGGTGGCTAATATGGCCACATGATTCATGGGTATCTTCAAGTCTCACATCAAAAGAAGACGGTGGGCCAGCTTGTCCTAAGAAGGGATCGGCCCCCATGGTGGCCAGCCCACCTCGGCCATGCACCGAGTCTAGCTTTGTGGCAATTCAGCCCGTGCCCAGTTCGGCACCTCATCCACGGTACGCCCGTACCTCGGTCTATGCGCGTAGGAGATGAGCGTACCCAGATCCGTCCACATGCTCCAGTCTAGCTCAGCATGCCCGTGCGGAGTCCTTCCACCCGCAGCATCCCCCACTCCAGCTTCGCATCTCCAGCCTAGCTCCAGTGCCCAGCCCGGTACGACATCACCCCGGCAGCTCCTAGTTTGGCATGGCCTCGTTCGATTATTTCCGCACCGGTCGACTCCAGCTTCGCTCGGTTTGGCATGCCCATGCTCCCAGCACGCACCGGTCCGATGCCGGGTCCCACTCTGGCTCTGCATGCTCTGCTCCGGCACCAAGTCCACCCGCGGGAGGCCTCCGACGCTCCGGCACCCAGTCCGCCCGCAGGAGGCGTAGCACTGGTTCAGCTCCATCCCGTGCCAAGTTCGGCCCCGCGCGTCTCCCGCTCTGGCTCCGCATGCTCCAATCCGATGCCCAGTCCGCCCGCGGGAGGCCTCCACCTGCTTCGGTGCCCAGTCCACCTCGGCTCCGACGCTCCGACGCCCAATCCGCCCGCAGGAGGCATGGCACTTGTTTAGCTCCAGCCCGTGCCAAGTCCGACCACCTGCATCGCCCGCTCCAGCTCCGCATCTTCATCCCAGATTTACTCGCTCCGGTGCCTAGTCCACCCGCGGGAGGCCCACACCTCGACTCTGCCTACTCTAACAGCTCCTAGTCCGGCACGACCTCGCCACGGCGGCTCCCAGTTCGGCCCGACCACACCCGAATCTGCCTGCACCTCCTTCCGGTCCGGTCCGGCATGCCCGGCTCCGTTCGGCATGCCTCCATCCATTCCGGCCATGCCGGTAAAGGTGTGGCATGGTTGAGCACCAATCCACCTCCGTGCATGTTCCAGACGCCCAGCTCGTGTGGTGCCCAATCTGGCACACCCGCATGTCCAGTTTGTCACGCCCGCATGTCCAGTTCGGCATGCCCATGTGCCTAGTCCGGTAGAGCCCGGCATAGCGCCCTCCACTCGCATGGAGTCCGGCTCCAACCCCGGTCTGACCCCGCAAGCATGAAGGTCGACCCAATCCAGTGCGATCCAGCATGGAGACCTCTCGGCCTCCTCTCCAACCCAGCACCTCACCTCCAGTATGGCGCCTTCTGCCCGCATGAAAGTCCGGCTCCAGCCCCAGCTCCAGCTCCGTGAATGCCTAGTGCTCCACTCTAGTGGGTTCCGCATGCCCCGTTTAGCATTCACGAAGGGATGATGCACCTCGGTCCATGCACGTAAGGAGACTACCTACCCCTGTACCTCGGTCCACATGTGTGAGACCCTTGTGCCGTGCACCTCGAACCGTGTGCACGAAGAGCCTACGCCTGCCTCGTCTTGATCCGCATGCCACAGTCCATCTGACTCCTTCTTAGGTATGCTTCTCAAAGTGCAGGTATAGAAGAGACCTAGATGGTAGCCCCGACACTTAAAATCACCATCCTTGCTAGACCTATAGCACGCCTCCTACAAGGAGGGCTATATTAAAGCCCCTAGGTCACAGTTTACACCAATCAAGAAGGAGTGCCCCATCCAAGGCACTATGCTCCTTCACCAACCTCCTGAACCACCCAGAAGGAGAAGGTTCACCAACCTATCCTAGCCCCCCAGGCCTGCAGAGGTCCCACAGACCTATGCCAAGAAGAACACGCCTCCCTGAATGACAAGAGTTGCTCATCTACATAAGATTAGGAGGAAGAGGTAAGAAGGGGTAAGAGACAACAGAATCTCTTGAGTCCTACATTATCTTCCATTCTTATCACCCTCTGGAAGCAGAGAGTTCCCCAAGCTCTCTACCTCAGAGGTCTTCTGTTTTCCTCGATCGTCCCACTGACTTGATCGTCAGAGTGTCTTCGCCGGAATCCCTGACCCATGTCTCCCCTGTTTTGCAGGTCCGCCCGACGAAGGAAGTCAATTCATGAGTCCGAAGGCCGAGCATCCAGCGGGAGGGACCCGACGCGTCAAAGCTACGGGCCATGATGATCCAGACGACAATAGTTACCATTAGAAGCATTACCGAGTTCTTGGAAGGCAGCTACCGCCTATTTTTTTTCCCCCAAACATTATGCAGAAATCCTTTTCAATGGTTCCTCTTCTTCCCTTTTCATAGCATACCATCATATTTTTCCTTCCACACCATCTCATTCATTGTTCTCCCCTTCCACAGATTCTTCTTCATGGTGATAGCCTACCACCATTCCTCCTTTCCCTCTACTACTTCTCTACATGTGTCACATCCATATTTTTTTTCTTTTTTTACCATTTAAACCATCTGGCTATCTCTTTTTGATTTCCTCTCCTTTCGAATCCTGTACCAAGTCATCCACCAATCTTAGCCTCTAATTCAATGGCGAGCAAGAAGGAAGATGAAGACCCTCAGGTGACCAACTCCATCACTCAATAGTTAGATATCAGATCTAGGGCTAGAGTCATATTTTAATTTTGTTTTCTTTACATTATCGTGTATTCCTTTCTTGCAAAATGAATGAAAGAGCAGATATTTTCAATTCAATACTTAATTTATCTCTATTATTTGTGCTCTTCTAGAAATAGTATTGGAACAATTTGAATATTGATGGGATGGACTATGGTCTCCAGGTACAACTTGAACTCAAAATAGGAAGATGATTTCAAGGTTCAATCTTTTATTTTTATGTTTAATAAGATTGTTTGCATAATCTATATTGAGAAGGGATGAGTCGTAATCTAAGGATACGATTTGTGCTCTTCAAAAATAGATTATTGTAAAACGTTAATCACAAGTATAACTACATAAAAAGGAATACCAAAAGAATAAAGAATTTCTATTGCATTTTTGTTTGATCATCTTTAGTATAAATAGTTTTTGCTTAGTCTTAGGCTTTCATTAATATCTTTTCTTTACAATATATTCTAAATTCTAATTCTCAATTTTTAAATTAAAACAACCCCAAGGTCTCTATGGATTCGACCCTTACTCTTGCTACTCTACATAAGAATAGTGAAAATAAGGTATTATGATCGGTGCATAGCGATGCGCACCAATCAATCTGGGCAACACCTTTAGTGATGGGATGTAAACACAGAATCCTCGCAACCTTCTTGTATCATTTTATTTTTTATATTACCTTTAATCATTTTAAATATTTATCTTGCTATGTTATAAAAAAAAAAAAATTGGTAAGCATTTTGCCTTGTATTTATAAATACAGAATCCTTAGATAACATGCCATGGATCATAGTTGGGTGGATCGTCGAGTAGTTGATAGGAAGATTTTTGCTAAATATAAATAGGGTGTCAACTATTTTTGTGATTATGCTTTGGGAATGCAGCACTCTTAGTTGAAGGATGGGCTCATTGTCCTTATAATAGATATGTCAATAAAGAAATACTTGATAGGGATACAATAACTATCTATTTATTTAAACATGGATTTATGATAAACTACAAGCATTCGTATCTGCATGGAGAGATATGAGAGATAGTTGCAAGGATTAGAAGTTAGCAGGAAGGGACAAAGATAGAATGGTCAACATGGTTATGAATGCAGCTAGTCCTGAATTTGATTGGGCTATGGAGGATAATCCATAAGCTGATAGTAGAGATTTCTATCATTTTCTAAAAAAATCCAATGAACCTCTATAGCTAGAATGTGAAACATATACTATATTATCAACCATGTCAATGTTATTGAACTTGAAGGTCGAGTTTAATATGATGGTCAATTATTATGATAAAATAATAGCAATAATAAAGAAAATGCTACTCAAGGATGAGAAGCATATTGAAAGTTTCTATGCTTCAAAGAAAATAGCCAAAGGGTTAGGCATGGAATACAAGAAGATAGAAGCATGCCACAATAACTACATGCTTTTTCTACAAGGAGGACCAACTGAAAAGCTCATGTGATGTATGTGATGAAAGCTAATGTAAGGAGAGGAAAGAAGATAGAAATCATGAGGACATACTATATGAGGTTCTTCGATACCTTCCCCTCATCCTTAAACATCAAAGGCTCTACTTGTCTAAGAGTACTACTGGACAGCTAAGATGGCATAAAGAAGGGATTCACAAGCACACCAATATAATATATCATCCATCAAATAGCGAGGCATGAAAGACATTTGATGCTTGTCACCCTTTATTTGCTTAGGAATTGTTGCCCAGGTAGCTTCCCAAGAGGGGGGTGAATTGGGATTAAAAACTTTTGCAAGTATGTGCACTTTGAAATCTTTTAGTGTAGAAGTGAAGTGTGCAAAGCGAAAGAAAATAAGTTAAAGCAATCAAGCAATGAATTCACAATCACAAACACCAAAAAATAGAGTGGTTTGGAGCAACTGGCTCCTACATCCACTACCCAAGGACCACTTGGGATTTCCACTATATCCCCCAACCGGAATACAGTCGAATTATTTTACAAGGCTCATAATCCAAACCTATACACTTTGGTTTTACCAGGATCACCAAAGAAACCCAAACTCCCTTTTATTTTACACGGGATCATCAAAGAAAACCCAAACACTTGGTTTCAAATCAAAAAACTAAGAACCCAAACTTAGGTTTTACAAGGTTCACCTAAAACCTTCAACTCTCTCTCTAGACACAGCCCCTTGCTGTTCTAAAAGAGCAAACCAAAATAAAGACTGTATAGAAAGCAACTACAACAAACCAAGTTTGTTTTGATGTTGCTGATGAAGATCAAAATGAAGTCAAGCCTTAAGTGTTCTTCAATGCTCTTCGATGCTGCTTCTTCCCTTCTTCAATGAGTGGATTTAATAATAGAGTGGAGTTGGTGAAGCTTTGAATCTCACTTGAATGCTCTTTGAGGTAGGTAGAGGAATAACTTGGAAGCTCTTTGTTCTTTCATGAATATTCAGCAATAAATCTCCATTCCTTCTTTAATCCTTCAAAAATAATCCCCTTTATAGTTTTCCATGAGATATGGCCGTTGTAGGGCCTTGGGATTCGTGAAATAGTCGTTGGAGATGATTTGGCATTCAAATTTCAATTTATGTAACTAGTCGTTGAAGTGCAGACAACGGCTCTACGAGCCGGCTCGAGCCCCAGGAGTCGGCTCAAAATCTCAAACATGCCAAAAACAAACTTCTGTAGGAACTGGCTCTTGTACTAGGAGTCGGCTCTTGCCTTCAAGCTTTCAGTCTTGACAAACATGCATACCTAGAGTCTGCTCTTGATTTGGGAGTCGGCTCTAATTCTCAGAACTTCAAAAACTATACTTCTGGAAGAGTCGGCTCTTGGTTCTGAAACTTTGAGTCTTCCTCCATGCCGTGCTGCCTTGAGTCAGCTCTTATAAGTCTTTTAAAAATTTGCTTTAAGCTTCCCAAAAAACTTTATCATTGAATCAACTAGAAGCTAGTTTGCATACATTATCAAAATATTTACAATTTTGAGCCCATTTTTCATGATTACAACATTCATAACTTAGGGCCTTTTACAAACTCAAATTGCATTTCCCTTAAATGAATTTGAATACCATTTTAAACTAAGGTACTCAATTCCTGCAAAACTTCTTAAACATTTGTAAAGAGTTAGTATCAAATACATGCGCCAATGTTTTGTAATCATCAAAATCGTTCCAGGGGTCAACAATCTCCCCCTTTTTGATGATGACAAAATACTGGGCATGATAAAAAAAATTGAAATCACTTTACAATTGCAGTATTTTCAAGTCTATGCGTATCATATAGGTTAGGTATCAGTGTATCAATACAATGTTCCATAATGTTTCAAATGTATATAACTGAATACCAAATATTATGTATCAAGTGTATCGAAACATGAACTTTCATATGTATCATAACATGATGTATCGATACATGATGTATCAAAGATATTAACTATATAAAGCATATCAAAACTTATAGAATTTTCAAACTTTTGAAGCAAACATTAAGTCTCATTAAATTTTCATGAATCAACCATTCATTTTATCAAAGGTTTATGACATTCAATTATCCATATAGCATTTGTAAAAAATTTTTGAATAATTTTCATGAATCAAAAGCAATTTTTATGAAATCAATAGCAATTTTCATGTGCCCAATAGCAATTTTCATACCCATACATACATAGTCTCCATTCTCTCCCTTTTTGTCATCAACAAAAGGTATATGAGAAATGGACATTCATTCATAACACTAATTCATAACATATGAGAAACATTGATTCAATCATAACATTAAGTCAAGTGAATATGTAGCATAACAAGTGAAATATATATATATGAGAAAAAAGTCAATACATAGTATATGTGATACTTTACAAACATGCCATGGCACAACAAAATAGTATCACATAACCAAAATACAACAACAAAAAGTCTAAAAAAGATAATAGCTAAACATCAGAAAGAAGTGCTAGGATCACTATCAGATTCTTCCTCATTAGAGGAGGAACAAACCTCTAGAATACATGGACTAGGTTTGAACTTGGGGAACCTAGGGCGAAGATCCCTAATTCTAGTCCTAGTAGGTGTAGAAGTCCTAGTAACTTTAGATTTAGGTTTAGGTTTGGTTTTTGATTCAGATGAAATGAAGATGGGTGTAGGTCTGGCAGTAGGTGGATCAAGAGATAGGGCCAAAGTGCTGATGGATGAAAGTATCTGAGTAGCAGGAGTCACTCCAACATCAGCAGATCCAGCAGTCTCCATAGTATCCTGAGGCTCACCAACAGCAAGTGTGGCATGATAAGGTGCATCAGTACAATGTGTCTCCTGTCCCTGCTCAGCATGTGTGCTAGTATCAGTCTCAATGCCCGTGCCAGTCGCTGTGCCAGTAGAAGGTGCATGCTGGCTGGTCGCAGATAATTGCCTCAATATAACCATGATGTCATGAAAGCCCTGTTGCATCTCAGACTGTAGAGAAGTAATCCTCCTGTCAGTGTCAGTCCTGAGACAAGAAATCTCCAGTAAAACTCTATGGAGTCTATCATCAGTATCAGCTTTAGCAGCAGTAGGAGTCCTGACTGGTGAATGTGGTGAAGCAAGAGCTAGCTTGGAAGATCTAGCCTCATCAGTATGTCCCTCAGTCTGCTCACCATGACCCTGTGTAGCCTGAATGTCATCATCTGAGTCAGAGTGTGCAACAGGAACTCCTGAAGTCTTTCTGATCCAGTTTCCATCAACCTTGATAAATCCCATCCTAGTGAGCGATTTCACTATATACTTGTCGGTGTGCAGCAACAACCGACAGTCCTCTCCAGTAAAATCTATGTCAGCATCCTGGAACAATAAAGTGAATACCATCCCATAGGGCAAATAGGCTTGTGCCCTACGTACAGCCTCTCTTATCTGTGAGATCATAATGAATGGAAGGTTGAGGGGCTCCCCCTCAATCAGTCACCTCATGAATACAAGATCTCTCTCACTAACCTAGTCAAATCTGCCTGTCCAGGGTTGGAAAATCTGGCTAATAATGTTGTGCAACAGTCTCATTTCCAATGAGAGCTGATTTGTATGCACATGAATGACTCCTTTTACGTTGGATCTTCCCAAGATAAGTCTGAGAGTCTTCACCCTTTCCTTCATAACCAAGTAACAATCCCCTTCTTTAGGAATATTCAATAGATTTGATAATTTTTGCTCATTTATCTCAATCAGTTTTCCTTTTACTGTTCCCTCAGTATGAAAAGCTCCTAGGGACATATTCTCAAAGAATTATCTAACCAAATTTGGGTAAGTTGGAATATTTAATTGACAAAACTCTTTCCAACCCTGTCTTTCAAGCCACATTCCAATATTTAACTATTCTTGTTCAATAAAATTGAAATCTATGCACCTATCAGGGGTAACTTGTTGATTTCCCATTGGAATGATCTGCCGGGGTGCTGAAACAACCTCTTCTTGCTCAGGCTGCTGCTCTTCTTGCAGAAATAAAGTATCCAAATGTCTCTTGCTCCTCCTTTCCTCTGCAGCAGTCCGAACAACCCATGTTACCTTCTTTGCCACCGCCTTGCGAGGCCCCATTCTCCAAAGATTAAGGATTTGAATAGGTAGAAAGGGTTTTTGGAGTGGTTTTTGGTGAGGAGTGAAGAGTTGGCTAGAGAGAAATGGTCGAAATCTAGAAAGTGTGATGAATAGGGAAAGTGGAAACCCTATATAAAAAGTCTTGGTCTGACATGCGAGTCGGCTCGCCCAGAGTATTGAGAGTTCGAGTCAGCTCGAGCTTAAAACTATTCTAAAAGTCAAAAAGGGTCAAACTCAATTTCAAAGGGTTTCTAGAGTCTAGACTAGGTTTCCCTATGCTCTAAAGAGAATTTTGAAATTTTGAGATAATTTTTCCTTAATTTTCAAAAATTGGATTAGATAGATCTAAAATGGATCACATAACCCTAATTCTTCTCTAATTTTCTCAAATCTATCTTGATTTAATGGTTTAGTGAAAATGTCTACTAATTGATCTTCAGTAGGTACAAATTCTAGTTCCACAACATTGTTTAAAACATGATCACGAATAAAATGATGTCAAATTTTAATGTGCTTAGTTCATGAGTGCTGAATTGGATTTTTTGATAAATTAATAGCACTAGTATTGTCACATTTGATAGGAATTTTAGATTGGACAATACCATAATCATCTAGTTGTTGCTTGATCCATAACACTTGAGCACAACAGCTCCCAGCAGCTACATATTCTTCTTCAGCAATAGATAAAGCTATAGAGTTCTGTTTGCGACAGTGCCAAGAGATCAAGTTAACACCTAGAAATTGACAGGTGCCACTTGTTCTCTTTCTATCAATTTTACATCTTCCATAATCAGCATCAGAATAGCTAATTAGTTTCAGTGATGTGTGCTTAGAATACCACAAACCTACATTACAGGTGACTTTCAAGTATTTAATAATTCTCTTAACAGCTGTGATGTGTGATTCTTTAGGATTAGATTGAAAACGTGCACACATACAAATACTAAATAATATATCAGGTCTACTAGATGTTAAATGAAGTAATGATCCGATCATACCTCGATACAGTTTTTGATCAACATTTGTGCCATTCTCATCTTTGTCAAGTCTACATGCAGGACTCATTGGTGTTCCAATTACCTTGATTGATTCCATGCCAAATTTCTTGATTATTTCTTTAATGTACTTGGCTTGGTTGATCAGAATACCTTCTTTAGTTTGTTTAATTTGAAGTCCAAGAAAGTAAGTTAATTTGCCCATCAAGCTCATTTCGAATTCTCCCTGCATTAGCTTAGCAAAGTATTGACACAAAGATTCATCAATAGATTCAAAGATAATGTCATCAACATAAATTTGAACAACCAAAATATCATTTTTCTTTCTTTGAATAAACAGTGTGGTGTCAACATTACCTCTAACAAATTCATTTGCAATTAAGAATTTGCTCAGTCTATCATACCAGGCTCTAGGTACCTGTTTCAGACCGTATAAAGCTTTATTCAGTTTAAAAGCATGATTTGAAAAAATATGATCGATAAAACTGGGACGTTGCTCAACAAAAACATCTTCAGATAAAAGACCATTCAAAAATGCACTCTTTATATCCATTTGAAATAACTTGAAATTCATAAAATATGCATAAGCTAGTAGCAGTATAATGGCTTCTAATCTAGCTACTGGTGCATAAGTTTCATCAAAATCTATTCCTTCTTCTTGATTATATCCTTGTGCAACCAATCTTGCCTTATTTCTAATTACATTTCCATTTTCATCTAGTTTATTTTTGTAAACCCACTTAGTGCTTATAACAGGATGATCATCGAGTCTTTCAACTAAGGTCCGAACATTATTTGGTGCGGGCACCAGACTCAGAAGAAGACTTCAGAGCTCCATTTGGATCTTTGATTGACATTGCCCGAGAAATTAGGGTTTGTAATAAAGGTTGACCTGGTCAACCAGTTTATTTATTTCTTGAGTCACCATTTAAATTTTTTTGAGTCATGTTGACTCGATGCAAGTCCCGATGTGGTTTCAATTTGGTCCAAAATGGTGCCACATTTGTCTTCCAATCAAATCAAGGTTCAAGCAAGTGGAGGCCACACTCCAAGCCACACGTCCAGCCACACTCCGAGCACACGCCAGAGTCCAGGAGGCGCCACAGAGGCATCCCAGTGTCATGGTCCCCACATCCAAAGAAGAAAAAAATCAAATTGGAAGCTAATTTAAAGGAGGCGCCCATACCTGCCAATTTTGTCTAAGCAAAGAAGGAAAAGACTTCTCTTGGAGAAAAATCAAAGAAGGACATCCAATTGAAGTTCAAATCAAAATCAAAGAGCTTAACTTGGAGTGGAAGAAAAGAAGAAATGCCATAAGAAGAAGAGGACTCCAAATCCAAATCCAACTCCAAAGGAGGCGCCATAAAAATTCCAAAAAAAATTCCTTTATGGCCGTCCCAAATTTTTTTGAACTCTTGGTCGGCCAAGAGAGGAGATTTTCTACCTAATCTAGAGGTTGGAGGAGTTTAGTCCGACATGGAAATTTGTACAAACTTGGAGAAAATTTTAGGTCTATATAATAGACCCCTCTTTGTAACTTTAAAAAATCAATGAAGAAAAAATATTTTTGCTATTCTCTTGTGTTGAGTAACCTAGGTTTCTCTTCTTCCGCACTATTCTAAGTGTTGAGCTCCATGAGGGGGTAATCCGGGTTCCATTGGAGCCTTGAGGAGGTGAGAGATCTCCATCTTTATCCAAAACCCTAGGTTAGCCACTTAAAAATCCAAAACCCTAGCCGCCCTTCATTATTTTCAATCCATCGAACCCTAGCTCCATCCATCTCCCACGGCCTCTCTCTCTCTACAAGTCCAGGCCGTCCACCTTCATCCAGATCCAGTCCGGCTACTTCAGATCCAGAGCAAGTTCCAAGGAAAATCACATCAACATCCAGGAGAATCCAGTTTTCAGCAATTTCAATCTTCAAGTTCATCAACCTGGTAAATCTTTCCCTTGACTCTCTGATTCCATCAATTATTTTTCTTCTCTTCCAGATCTTGAGTTCAGGAGAAGCCAACCCACCAAAGGCCCAGTATTGGAGGATCCATTACGAAGATATCTGAATCCGAGGATCCAACAATCTGCTCGGGAGAGTTCTTCCACCAAAATCTGTGAAGATCATTGTCTGGTTAGATAAACCATCTCTTCTCTTTATTTCTGTTCTATTGAAAGTTCGGAGCAAAACCCTAGGTCTGGGAGTTTCTCAACCCCCAGCGATCCGTTGCTTCTGAACTACTCTGATAATTTAGTTTCCTTAAAATTGTGCTTTCAATTATCATATTAGTATCTTTCAATGTTAGGTTAACTTTTCTTTGATTTGAAGCCAACTTCTACAAACATATAAAAACAACAAAAAAAAATTAGTTAATCTTAATTTACTTCCGCATCGCATCCCTTTATTTGTTCTGCATCATTTTTGGTATAAGAGCCCAGTCTAGGGTTTCTGATTTGCTTGCTTGCTTTGATTGTTCTCTTTTTATTTTGTCTGCTCGAAGTAGACTCCCCAGGACGTCCGGTCCTAGGAACTAAGCGAGGCGCAAGCCTCCTCCTCCCATTCCACGGGGTGTTCCTAGGGCGTGTAGGGGATCCATTGGGTTATAACTTCGTAGCAGGGATTATAAACGGGGAAGACAATCTAGTTGCAGCCCGTAATTGCCCTGTTGTCTGAATTATTTCTCCCTGCATAATACTCCAAATTGCATGATTTTTGCTTCGTTGAAACCAGTATAATTGAACCTATTTTTCATAAGTTTTCTGTGATTTATTGGTTTCGGTAAAAATTCTGAGCATTAAAATACAGCAACTCTGTTTTTTGTGTTCTGCAATTCAATTCTTTTTGGAGTGATCATCTCATAATTTACTTAAGGGCAATTGAGCATCTAAGATAAGGGAAGGAGTTGATTACCTCTCCTTAGCCCAAAACCACCATCCAATCATTCGAACCTAGACCTAATTTAAAATCAGTTAGACCTAATTTGCCCTAGTGGGCTAGGGACACCAATTGGTCGGGTCTAGGCTAGTGTTGAGTCAGTTTGCCGAGTTATTCTGTGTGTGCTTAGCACTCAGTGTCTAGAACGGTGGTTCAGGGATCCATTCCCGAAGGGCTTGTGTGCTGGTCCGCCTACCTGGCCAATCACTGATTGGTGTCTAGGATTGGCAATCAGGGACCTAACACTCCCCTTACACCTGCCTGGCTGAGTCCTGAGTTACTACAGGCTAGCTTGCCACTCTGATTGGGCATCTAGTTTGGACTCTAGGTCTAGTGATCCAGTAGTCGATTTAGTCTAGTCTCATTTTGTGTGCTTGCTTGAATCATCATGTCTACCAGAAACGGAGTGCCATATCAACCTGGTCAAACCCAACCTGATTTATAGGCCATGATCAGAACTCTTACTGAAAGTATGGCTAAAATGAATCAGGATATGACAAACACTGTGGCCCAGTTTAGCGCACAAATTCATGAGGATCTTACCCAACTTAGGGACGGAGTCCAAGTACTTGAAGAACCTAGACATCGGAATTGGACTCCTGACCCCGATTTTAATCTGCCTCAACCTCACCCACATCAGGAGCCTAGAAGGCCTTTATATAGAGATCCTGAACCTAATCATAGGAGGCCTGACCCAGAGCCTGAAGATAGAGATGATAGGTTCATCAGGAACATCAAATTAGATGCACCCACTTTTGATGGTAGTCTGAACCCTAAGGTGTATTCTGATTGGGAGGGTGAGATGGACCAATACTTTGAGTGGTATGCTATGTCTGAGGAGAGGAAATACAAGTTTGCCTAGATGAAATTAGTGCATCAAGCTAGGTTATACTGGGGGAACATTGAGCTAACCACTAGGAGACGGAATGTTGAGCCCATAACCACTTGGCAGGGTATGAAAGAAAAACTGAGAGATAAATACCTACCCATTTCATACCAGCAAAACCTGTTAGACCAATGGCAAAACCTGAAACAAGGAAACCGATCTGTCTCAAACTACATAGCTACTTTTGATGAATACCTAATGAGATGTGATGTGAGTGAAGCCCACGAAGTCACTTTGTCTAGATTTAGGGCTGGACTGAGGGAAGATATCAAGAGAGAACTATTTCTGAGAGAGGTTACTGATCTAGACCAAGCCTACCAGATTGCACTGAACACTGAGAAATTTCAGAGAGGACCTATACCTTCTAGGGTTAGTGCCCCAATCCCAAGGAATGGACCTAGCCAAGTTATCCCTAGTAAACCTTTTCAGGGTACTTCTACCCCTAGGCCCATGGACAAAGGTAAGGCACCTGACACCCAGAGAACCCCTAGTTCAAATATCACCTGTTTTAAGTGTCAGAAACCAGGTCACATTTCCAGTCAGTGTACTGGCATAGCCTGTTTCAAGTGTCATAAGGTAGGTCATGTTGCTAGCCAGTGCCCATGGAGATCCCTTTATATAGAAGAGGGAGAGAATGATAATTCCGAGCCCAGTGAGGAATTTGAAGAAGAAGTTTATGAGGCCGGAATGAATTTGGTTGAGGAGTATGAAGGAGAGGAGGAACCCAATGAATCTGACCAATTAGGAGTTGTAAGATGCATCCTATCCCAGAATCTAGTTCAAGAGGATTGGCGTAGGACTAACATCCTACAGACTTTTCTTAAATTAGGGGATAAGGTATGTAAGATCATCATAGATAGTGGGAGCTGTGTAAATGCCATCTCTACTAGCACTATCAAGATGTTAGGCTTAATCCCAGTTCCCCATCCCAACCCCTATAAGGTTTCTTGGATAGATTCTACCTCCATACCCATCCAGTCTAGATGTCAAGTCCAAATCCAAATGCAATCTTATCACGAAAAGATTTGGTGCGATGTTTTACCCATGGGGGTGAGCAGTATAATTCTCGGAAGACCTTGGTTGTATGATCATGATGCCACCCTCTTAGGAAAATCCAATACCTGTGTCCTTAGTATCAATGGGAAGAAGATTACGATCCATTCCTGGTGCGGACACCAAAGGCACCAGAATAAGGCAGAGGCTTCTCAACCCTCTGTAATTGATCAATAATTTATGAGTCCATCTGTAATAAGGGCTTAGCTCATCTGAGTCCATTTTAGTTGTTATTTGAGTATTTTTAGTTGTTATTTCACTTCTGTACTAGTCAGCTCATGTTGAGCTAGTTCAGTCCAATGCTAGTTAGCTCATGTTGAGCTAATTTTATTTTTTTGAGTCCTGTCCAAGCATACTGAAGACTCAAGACTATATTATACAAGTGAAGACCAAGTCCAGCCAGATTGAAGACATGGAAGTTTAGCCCAAGTCCAACCCAGCTTGAAGATTTGAAGACCCCAGGAGAAAAGTCAGAAACCCTGATTCCTTGCAGATGCCCTCCAGATGCCCAGATTCCCTTCCAGATGCCAAAGTATATTCATAAATAAGGGCATCCATGATTCCAGAGGTCCATCTGCATCCTAGCCCAATGAAATCAAGCCCAGGTGCCAAGCCCAAGCCCCTAAGAAGCAAGATACCAGGGAATATTCCTGCTACCTGGCTACCAGGCCACCCCAGCTTCCAGAGGCCCAAACCCATGCACCCGGGCCCCTTTGGGCCGGCCTTTTGCTGCTCCTAGAAGCCCAACACGCCCCCCTAGGCGTCCTTGGAGTCTTGACCAAGTCAAGAAAAATTTTAGGGATTTTTCTACCTAATATTTCCTTATTTTCTAGCTAGGGTTTGAGAGGGAAAAGGATTCTTATGTAAAGACTTATGTACCCTTACTTGGAGCCCAAGGTTAAGGGTCTATTTAAGGGACCCTAGCCTCTTGTATGAGGGGAATTTTTTGATGAATGAAAACCTTGAGTTCTTCTATTGAGTTGTGTGATACCCTGCTGTGTGCATAAAGGGGTTTGCGAGAGTTCTTCTTCCCAGTGCTGCATTCATCTTCCTGCTACCAACAAGCATCTCAGATCCCTGGACGCCCACTCCAAAAGAAGCCTTCCCTTGCTGTTTTTCCTTTATTTTCTTGTTCCTTTGTGAGTTTTCTAACCCCTGACAGGTCGTTTGCAGGTCCCCGAGTTCCTACGAATCCAACGACTCCAGCCAAGCCTCAATCGGATCACTGAGCAGAAAGCCGGGTATCCGCGGGTCTTTGGCTCGATTTTCCAGGCCGCATCCGTCGAGGAATGAGAGACCCTTTTGCTGCAATCTTCACAGACGTTGTCAGGTACACCCCTCTACCTCCAGTAGTTTTATTGTAGGAGAACTTGCCCTAACCGAGGCTTCTCAGCCCCGGCGATCCTTCTTTTCTACTTTTCTAGGTCCTAATCTGCATGCTGATCTTCTAAAATTCATATAAAATTCCCTATAACTTATTTTAATCTGAAATTCGGGAATTAATCACCCAACCCCACATATAAAACATATAAAAAAAATTGCATGCATATTAGTTCCCCATCATTTGGTATCAGAGCTTAGATTAGGGCTTGTTTTCTGCAATTTTTCAGTCCGTATATACTCTATCATGTTAATTATTTCTCCCTGTTAAAAACTCCAAAAATTCTGAAATTTATTTTCTTGGATTTATAATAATTCACAGTAATTTTAAATTTTTTTTCATATTTTATTATGGCCTGTAAATTTTCTGCGAGCCGAAATAGGGCCTGCAAATTTTCGGCTCTGTTTTTTTTAGCAAGACAAGTTTGGAAGTTTTAGGGTTTTGTTTAGGAGTTTTTGTATATTTCTTAATTTTAGTATATTTCCAGTATATTAGGTCATGATTTGCAAGTTTTCTTCTATTTAAAAAATACCAAAAAAAAAAAATATATATATATATACATATTTTCCAAAAATACCAAAAAAAAATATCTAAACCCTAATTTGCATCCTCATCTGCCTGCCATCATTGCATAATTTACTTTTAAGGGCACTCTTGCTATATCAGATGGGGGGAGGATTTGATCACCTCTCCTTAGCCCAAAACCACATCCCTTGCATTCAGTCCCAAGCCTTAACCTAAAATTAATTAGACTTAATTTTCCCTAGTGGGCTAGGGACACCAACTGGTCGGGTCCGGGCTAGTGTTAGATCACTGTGTCAAGTTAACCTGTGTGTGCCTTGTGCTTAGTGTCTAGAACGGTGGTTTAGGGATTCAATCCCGAAGGGCTTGTGTGCTGGTCCGCCTACCTGGCCAATCTCTGATTGGTGTCTAGGATTGGCAATCAGGGACCTAACACTCCCCTTACACCTGCCTGGCTGAGTATAGGGTTACTATAGGCTAGTTTGCCACCCTGATTGAGCATCTAGTTTGGACTTTAGGTTTAGTCAGCTATAGTCGGTCTGATCGAGTCTTGCATGAGCACTAGATCAGGAGTTTCATATCACCCACCTCCTTCATAAATGTCTGAACCCATGGAAAATTTACAAGCCCAAATAAAAGCCCTAGCTGATCAAATTGCCCAGATAACTATCCAGATGACTCAGTTAACTCAGTCTCGTATTCAAACCAATGATAGAATTGACCATCGTGCCAATAGGTTTGATCAGTTAAAAGTCCGGGTAGGGACCCCAAGAAAAACCCATGGGTCACAGTCTGAGCCAGATCCTGACTCCCCTCAACCTAGGAGGACCCCAAACCCTGATCTATACCATGAGGTCGAACCTAGGAGAGCCCCTTATCCTGACCCCTACTACAATCCTCAACCTAGGAGGACCCCAAACCCTGATCCATACCTTGAGGCTGAACCTAGGAGAGCCCATCATCCTGACCCAATCCCTAAGGTTAGTCCTAGAAGACCCAATCAGGATTTTATAGACCAAGAAGATAGATCCTATTTACCCTCTCCCTATAAGCCTAGTATATCCACAACCTATAGATCTTATGACTCTAAATCCTATGAACCTAGAACTTATGAATCCATAACCTATGAACCTAGATCCTATGACTCTAGATCCCATGATCATAGATCCTATACACCCATACCCTATGAGCCTAGTAGACCCAACACCCAATATTCTGACCCATATAGGGAGTCAAACCCTAGGAGAACCCAATATTCTGACCCATATAGGGAGTCCAACCCTAGGAGAACCCAGTATTCTGACCCATATAGGGAGTCCAATCCTAGGAGGACCCAATATCCTGACCCATATAGAGAGCCCAACCTTAGGAGGACCCCATACCTTGATCCAACCTTAGAACCTGATCATAGAGCTGACCCAAAATCCTATGACCCCAGATCCTATAATCCCATGACCCATAGATCTGCACCCTTGTCCTATGAGCTTAGAGAACCCATAACCCCTAAGTATCAGCCTAGTACTAGTCATGCTTCCCCTAGTCAACTTGAACCCTATAGGATGAGTATCCCTAAATATGAACCCAATAGTGAGCCACTACCTCTTATACAACCTGAACCTACTAGGAGTGGTACCCATAATCAGAGACCAGAACCTAACCAATTTCCTGCTAGCCGACCGTCTCCAACCATTCCTGAGATTCGCAAGGCTTACATTAACGTGGAAGTGTATGAAGCTGATGTGAGCCTAGTGGATGAGTATGAGGGAGAAGAGGAGACACCTTTAGTAGACCTAGAATTAGCTGACCCAGTAGATACCCAGGTAGATTCCAACCCAGAGCTAGTTGACCTTGACCACATCCAACCTAAAGCTATAATGGAAGAACAAATAGAGGAAGAGAACCTAGGTACTGCTGCTAGAGCCTTACCTGAGGAAACCATAGAGGAGAGCCAAATTATAGAGTCTAGTCCAAAAATACAAGAACCAGAAGAATTTATTAAGGACCTGATCTCTTTGAATCAATACCTTCAAGATGAGTCCCCTCCTATAGTTCCCATTAAGGACCTCTTCCCCGAAATTAGTGACCCATCCTTCCATTATGCAAATCCTGTAGATATAGCTCAACCTCATAAGGTTAACCTCATTAGTATAGGATTAGTTCCTGACACCCCATCTTTTATCCTATTTTATCCAACTAACCATGAACCTTTTTCTCTACCTTACCAAACTAATTCTGAACCCACTTCCTATTTTCTGCCCTTTCCTGACACCTCCAGCATTTCTAGGATCATTAGATTGCATTTAGCTGAGATTAGCATACTGCATGCATTCATCACGCATGTTAGGTTTGCATCTTACTTCTGGCATACTCTTTGGAATTTGCTAGGAGTTCACTGTAAATTTTCATGTGCATGTCAAGCTAGGATCAAACCTAGAGAACCTATAATCTATTAGGTTTAGATCCAAAGAGTTCAATAAAATTTCCTTCGATAGGAATGCATAGTCGAGTCTGTTAGGTGTCAGTATGAGTCCTTTGCATCATTTGTCTGCATGTGCCTAGCATGTTCACCACCCGCACTAATCTTAAAACAACTGGCTAATTCCCGAAGAAGGGTCAAAGAATTTGATGTAGTGGATTCTATCTTGGTTAGGCTTAGGCCTAAAAGAAGCTTCATGCTCGCAGAGCCGGACCTTTTAAAGTGATAGAGAAGGATTGGATCAAATGCCTAGGTGTTAGACTTGCCTTCGGATTTGGGCATTAGTTCTACCTTCAATATTACAGACCTGGTTGAGTACAGGGAACTGGCAGCGATACCTAGTAAGGCCTTTGGACCTATTCCTTTTCATTGTGAGTGACCCTAACCCAGAGTGTCCACTAACAAATTGGCCTGAGAGAGGAGAACGGATCGAGCGTATCCTGGACGATCAAGCCATCACGACCCGGGGCCGTGACTATCAATGCTTCCTGATCCGATGGCAAGGCCAGCCAGAGTCGGACGATTCGTAGATTTCTCGAGAGGACTTGCAATGCCTCAACCCAGACCTTCTCGAGAGATATGTGAGCCAGTCTGATCTTCACTCGACAGGGTCGAGTTCCTCCCACCCCGGGAGAATTGGTGCGGACACCAAAGGCACCAGAATAAGGCAGAGGCTTCTCAACCCTCTGTAATTGATCAATAATTTATGAGTCCATCTGTAATAAGGGCTTAGCTCATCTGAGTCCATTTTAGTTGTTATTTGAGTATTTTTAGTTGTTATTTCACTTCTGTACTAGTCAGCTCATGTTGAGCTAGTTCAGTCCAATGCTAGTTAGCTCATGTTGAGCTAATTTTATTTTTTTGAGTCCTGTCCAAGCATACTGAAGACTCAAGACTATATTATACAAGTGAAGACCAAGTCCAGCCAGATTGAAGACATGGAAGTTTAGCCCAAGTCCAACCCAGCTTGAAGATTTGAAGACCCCAGGAGAAAAGTCAGAAACCCTGATTCCTTGCAGATGCCCTCCAGATGCCCAGATTCCCTTCCAGATGCCAAAGTATATTCATAAATAAGGGCATCCATGATTCCAGAGGTCCATCTGCATCCTAGCCCAATGAAATCAAGCCCAGGTGCCAAGCCCAAGCCCCTAAGAAGCAAGATACCAGGGAATATTCCTGCTACCTGGCTACCAGGCCACCCCAGCTTCCAGAGGCCCAAACCCATGCACCCGGGCCCCTTTGGGCCGGCCTTTTGCTGCTCCTAGAAGCCCAACACGCCCCCCTAGGCGTCCTTGGAGTCTTGACCAAGTCAAGAAAAATTTTAGGGATTTTTCTACCTAATATTTCCTTATTTTCTAGCTAGGGTTTGAGAGGGAAAAGGATTCTTATGTAAAGACTTATGTACCCTTACTTGGAGCCCAAGGTTAAGGGTCTATTTAAGGGACCCTAGCCTCTTGTATGAGGGGAATTTTTTGATGAATGAAAACCTTGAGTTCTTCTATTGAGTTGTGTGATACCCTGCTGTGTGTATAAAGGGGTTTGCGAGAGTTCTTCTTCCCAGTGCTGCATTCATCTTCCTGCTACCAACAAGCATCTCAGATCCCTGGACGCCCACTCCAAAAGAAGCCTTCCCTTGCTGTTTTTCCTTTATTTTCTTGTTCCTTTGTGAGTTTTCTAACCCCTGACAGGTCGTTTGCAGGTCCCCGAGTTCCTACGAATCCAACGACTCCAGCCAAGCCTCAATCGGATCACTGAGCAGAAAGCCGGGTATCCGCGGGTCTTTGGCTCGATTTTCCAGGCCGCATCCGTCGAGGAATGAGAGACCCTTTTGCTGCGATCTTCACAGACGTTGTCAGGTACACCCCTCTACCTCCAGTAGTTTTATTGTAGGAGAACTTGCCCTAACCGAGGCTTCTCAGCCCCGGCGATCCTTCTTTTCTACTTTTCTAGGTCCTAATCTGCATGCTGATCTTCTAAAATTCATATAAAATTCCCTATAACTTATTTTAATCTGAAATTCGGGAATTAATCACCCAACCCCACATATAAACATATAAAAAAAATTGCATGCATATTAGTTCCCCATCAATTCCGTTCCCCTAAGGACAAGGTAACTAAAGGAGCCGGTAAGGTTAAGGAGATGAAAACTGGAGTGAACCTAATCAGTGCTAAGGATCTAGAACAAGAAATTCATAGTGGTTCACCCATCTGGATGTTGACTGCTAAGGAACTTAGAACTTCGGAACCCTCAGAGCCTCCTCAAGAAGTTAAACCTGTGTTAAAAGAATTTGAGGATGTCTTTCCCGAGGATTTGCCAGACCACCTTCCACCTCTTAGGGATATCCAGCATGCCATAGATCTAATCCCAGGAGCGACTTTGCCCAACTTGCCCCATTACAGGATGAATCCATCTGAGCATGAAGAACTACAAAAGCAGGTTGGAGAATTATTGAGGAAGGGGTTTATTAGAGAAAGTCTTAGCCCTTGTGCAGTCCCAGCCTTACTGACCCCAAAGAAAGATGGCACGTGGAGGATGTGTGTTGACAGTCGTGCCATCAATAAAATTACAATCAAATATAGGTTTCCCATCCCTAGACTAGATGACATGCTTGATATGATGGCTGGTGCAATGGTTTTTTCTAAAATTGATCTCAAAAGCGGCTATCATCAGGTTAGGATTAGACCAGGGGATGAGTGGAAAACAGCCTTCAAAACTAAGGATGGTCTCTTTGAATGGGTTGTTATGCCTTTTGGGTTGTCCAATGCCCCTAGTACTTTCATGAGGATTATGACCCAAGTACTTAGAGCTTTCATAGGGAAGTTTGTAGTGGTCTATTTTGATGACATCCTGATATATAGTAAGACCCCAGCAGATCACCTAGGCCACCTTAGAGCAGTCTGCCAAGTTTTGAGGAATGAGAGACTCTACGGTAATCTTAAGAAGTGTGAATTCATGACTAGTAGAGTTATCTTTCTTGGTTTTGTAGTAACCCCTGATGGCGTGGCGGCCGATCCTGAGAAAATTAGGTCCATAGTAGACTGGCCAGAGCCAACCAATGTGCATGAAGTTAGAAGTTTCCATGGCTTGGCTACCTTCTATAGGCGATTCATCAAGGGGTTTAGTACTTTAGCTGCTCCTATCACTGATTGTATTAGGAAGGGAGAATTTTATTGGACTAAGTCAGCCCATAAAGCCTTCCTAGATCTTAAGGATAAAATGATCCAGGCACCCATTCTGAGATTACCCGATTTTTCTAAAGTATTTGAGGTTGCCTGTGATGCTTCAGGTGTAGGAATAGGTGGAGTCCTAAGCCAAGAGAATCATCCCATAGCATTCTTTAGTGAAAAACTTAATGATGCTAAGCTTAGGTATTCTACCTATGATAAGGAATTTTATGCGGTGGTGCAAGCTTTGCGTTACTAGAGACATTATTTTCTACCGCAGGAATTTGTACTATTTTCGGACCATGAGGCTCTTAGATTTCTGAACTCCCAAAAGAAGCTTAACCCTAGGCATGCTAAGTGGGTAGAATATATCCAGTCCTATACTTTTGTCCTGAAACATAAGGCTGGAGTTGAGAATAAGGTAGCTGATGCCCTTAGTCGCCGATCTCTGTTATTAACTTCTGTTAGAACTGAGGTCATAAGGTTTGAGCAAATCAAAGAGGAATATGAGTCTTGTCCGGATTTCACAACTGTGTATCAGGATCTAGTTCATGGACCATTTAGTAATCACCAGGATTATACCCTTGTAGATGGTTTTTTGTTCTTCAAAAATAGGCTTTGCATCCCTAGAACTTCTCTTAGGAAATTTTTGATTTGGGAAATCCATGCTGGAGGTTTAGCCGGCCATTTTGGAAAAGACAAGACCATTCTAGCTATTGAAGACCACTTTTTCTGGCCTAGCTTGAAAGGGATGTAGCTAATATTGTATCTAGATGTCGACCCTGCGCTGTTGCCAAACAGCGAAAACAAAACACTGGCCTTTATACCCCACTCCCTGTCCCAGATCATCCTTGGCAAGATGTGAGTATGGATTTTGTGTTAGGTTTACCTAAGACCCAGAGGAGACATGATTCTATCTGTGTCGTAGTCGACCGATTCTCTAAAATGGCCCACTTCTTGCCTTGTTCCCAAACCTTTGATGCGTCTAAGGTAGCCACACTTTTCTTCAATGAGATAGTTAGACTCCATGGCCTACCTAAGACAATCGTTTCAGATAGGGATGTCCGGTTCACCAGTTACTTTTGGAAGACCCTTTGGCATAAGTTAGGGACAAAACTTAAGTTTTCAACTACCTATCATCCCCAAACTGATGGCCAAACTGAAGTAGTGAACCGTAGCCTAGGAAATCTGCTGAGATGTCTTGTTGGTGAAAACACCAGAAATTGGGATTTATACCTACCAAGGGCAGAATTTGCGTACAATGACTCGGTCAATAGGTCTACGGGTAGGAGTCCATTTGAAATTGTACATGGGTACAAACCTCACACACCTCTTGACCTAGTCCCTTTACCTGTCCACACTCGAGTCTCCGAATCTGCTGAGAATTTGCACAGCATGTAAAAGACTTGCATAAAGAAATTCATGCCAAAATAAATTTAAGTAATGAAACTTATAAGAAGTTGGCTGATACTCAAAGGCGAGTCAAATCTTTTGTTGAGGGAGACTATGTGATGATTAGGTTAAGGCCTGAACGGTTTCCTCCTGGAACCGTTAGAAAGTTACATGCTAGGGGAGCTGGACCATTTAGAGTGGTAAAGAGAGTAGGATCCAATGCCTATGTGCTCGAGTTGCCTCCAGAACTAGGCATTAGCTCTACTTTCAACATTACAGACTTAGTAGAGTACAGGGAGCCAGCTATGATTCCTAGTGAGCCTTTTGAGCCTAACCCTATCATTGAGAGTGATCCCGACCCTGTGTGTCCACCAACAAACTGGCCTGTGAGGAAAGAGCAGATTGAAAAGATCCTGGATGATCAGGTTATCTCTACTCGTAATCGAGGATACCAAAGGTACCTGGTCCGCTGGCAAGGAAGGCCAGATTCTGATGACTCTTGGATCTTCCGAGAAGAATTACAAGAATTGGACCCAGACCTCTTAGAGAGATACCAGAGCCAACTTGAGCCTTACTCGACAGGGTCGAGTTCCTCCCACCCTGGGAGAATTGGTGCGGGCACCAGACTCAGAAGAAGACTTCAGAGCTCCATTTGGATCTCTGATTGACATTGCCCGAGAAATTAGGGTTTGTAATAAAGGTTGACCTGGTCAACCAGTTTATTTATTTCTTGAGTCACCATTTACATTTTGTTGAGTCATGTTGACTCGATGCAAGTCCCGATGTGGTTTCAATTTGGTCCAAAATGGTGCCACATTTGTCTTCCAATCAAATCAAGGTTCAAGCAAGTGGAGGCCACACTCCAAGCCACATGCCCAGCCACACTCCGAGCACACGCCAGAGTCCAGGAGGCGCCACAGAGGCATCCCAGTGTCATGGTCCCCACATCCAAAGAAGAAAAAAATCAAATTGGAAGCTAATTTAAAGGAGGCGCCCATACCTGCCAATTTTGTCTAAGCAAAGAAGGAAAATACTTCTCTTGGAGAAAAATCAAAGAAGGACATCCAATTGAAGTTCAAATCAAAATCAAAGAGCTTAACTTGGAGTGGAAGAAAAGAAGAAATGCCATAAGAAGAAGAGGACTCCAAATCCAAATCCAACTCCAAAGGAGGCGCCATAAAAATTCCAAAAAAAATTTCTTTATGGCAGTCCCAAATTTTTTTGAACTCTTGGTCGGCCAAGAGAGGAGATTTTCTACCTAATCTAGAGGTTGGAGGAGTTTAGTCCCACATGGGAATTTGTACAAGCTTGGAGAAAATTTTAGGTCTATATAATAGACCCCTCTTTGTAACTTTAAAAAATCAATGAAGAAAATTATTTTTGCTATTCTCTTGTGTTGAGTAACCTAGGTTTCTCTTCTTCCACACTATTCTAAGTGTTGAGCTCCGTGAGGGGGTAATCCGGGTTCCATTGGAGCCTTGAGGAGGTGAGAGATCTCCATCTTTATCCAAAACCCTAGGTTAGCCACTTAAAAATCCAAAACCCTAGCCGCCCTTCATTATTTTCAATCCATCGAACCCTAGCTCCATCCATATCCCATGGCCTCTCTCTCTCTACAAGTCCAGGCCGTCCACCTTCATCCAGATCCAGTCCGGCTACTTCAGATCCAGAGCAAGTTCCAAGGAAAATCACATCAACATCCAGGAGAATCCAGTTTTCAGCAATTTCAATCTTCAAGTTCATCAACCTGGTAAATCTTTCCCTTGACTCTCTGATTCCATCAATTATTTTTCTTCTCTTCCAGATCTTGAGTTCAGGAGAAGCCAACCCGCCAAAGGCCCAGTATTGGAGGATCCATTACGAAGATATCTGAATCTGAGGATCCAACAATCTGCTCGGGAGAGTTCTTCCACCAAAATCTGTGAAGATCATTGTCTGGTTAGATAAACCATCTCTTCTCTTTATTTCTGTTCTGTTGAAAGTTCGGAGCGAAACCCTAGGTCTGGGAGTTTCTCAACCCCAGCGATCCGTTGCTTCTGAACTACTCTGATAATTTAGTTTCCTTAAAATTGTGCTTTCAATTATCATATTAGTATCTTTCAATGTTAGGTTAACTTTTCTTTGATTTGAAGCCAACTTCTACAAACATATAAAAACAACAAAAAAAATTAGTTAATCTTAATTTACTTCCGCATCGCATCCCTTTATTTGTTCTGCATCATTATTTCTCCTAAATTGGTTTAATTCATCATGCATTGCTAACATCCAACTAGGATCAGTTTCGGCTTCTTCTATATTATGTGGTTCTACATAAGAAATAAAAACAATTAAATCATGTGCATCCCTATGTGCAGATCTAGTTTTAAAACCTTGAGATGGGTCTTCTATAATTAATTCTTTAGGGTGTGAATGTACATACCTCCATTCTTTAGGTATATCATCATGCTTTTTACTCACCTCTTCTTCATGAGGTTCACTTGATTGTTTGTCTTTAAGAGTCAAGTCTTCCATTCCATGCTCTAGTGTACCTGCATCATCATCAGACAAATCTTCCTTTCTCGAAGATGTGATGTCAGATTCATTGAAAATAACATAAATAGAGTCTTCAACAGTCAATGTTCTTTTATTGAAAACTCGATAGGCTTTACTGTTTAAAGAATATCCAAGAAAAATAGTCTCATCGGATTTTGCATCAAATTTACCAAGATTGTCTTTTCCATTATTGAGAACAAAACATTTACATCCGAAAACATGAAAATATTTGATATTTGGTTTTCTATTATTCCAGAGCTCATAGGAGATTTTTCTGATAATAGGACTAATTAAAACTCTATTTAAAATATAGAATGCGGTATTAACAGCTTCTGTCCAAAAGTACTTTGAAAGATTTCCTTCATAAAGCATTGTTCTGGACATCTCTTCCATTGTACGATTCTTTCTTTCTACAACACCATTTTGCTGTGGTATTCTGGTGCAGAAAAGTTATGATCAATACCATGCTTTGTGCAAAAATGATCAAAATATTGGTTTTCAAATTTGGTGCCATGATCACTACGAATTGAAATAACAGAAAGTTTTTCAAATTTATAACTCTTTTGTAAAACTTTTTGAATAAATTAAAAGTATCATCCTTATGTGTAATAAATAAAACCCATGTGATGCGGGACTAATATGCATGCAATTTTTTTTGTATATTTTATATGTGGGGTTAGGTGATTAATTCCCAAATTTCAGATCAAAATTAGTTATAGAGAATTTTATATGAATTTTTGAAACCAAGCATGCAGATTAGAACCTAGAAAAGTACTAAAGAAGGATCGCCGGGGCTGAGAAGCCTCGGTTAGGGCAAGTTCTGCTATAATAATAAGACTGGAGGTAGAGGGGGTGTACCTGACAACGTCTGAAGTGCCCGGTGAAGGTCGCAGTGAAGGGATCTCTCATTCCTCGATAGATGTGGCCTGGAAAATTGAGCCAAAGACCCGCGGATATCCGGCTTTCTGCTCGGTGGTCCGATTGAGGCGTGACTGGAGTCGTTGGATTTGTAGGAACTCAAGGACCTGCAAACGACCTATCAGGGGTTAGAAAACTTAGAGGAAATCAAGAAAATAAAGAAAAACTGCAAAGGAAAGAAAGTTTGGAGGGGGCTAGAAGGATGGTTGGCGGCAGGAAGATGTTTGCAAACACCGAAAAGAAGAACTCTCAAACCCCTTTATGCACATAGCAGGGTAATCACACAAAATAATCTAAGAACTCAAGGTTTATTTCATATCAAAAATCTTCCTTCATACAAGAGGCTAGGGTCCTTTAAATAGACCCTTAACCTTGGGCTCCAAGTAAGGACACATAAGTCTTTACATAACAATCCTTTTCCCTCTCAAACCCTAGTTAGAAAATAAGGAAACATTAGGTAGAAAAATCTCTAAAAATTCTCTTGACTTGGCCAACACTCTAAGGATGCCTAGGGAGGCGTGTTGGGCTTCTAGGAGCAGCAAGAGGCCAGCCCAAAGGGGCTCGGGTGCATGGGTTTGGGCCTCTGGAAGCTGGGGTGGCCTGGTAGCCAAGTAGCAGGAATATTCCCTGGTATCTTGCTTCTTAGGGGCTTGGGCTTGGTGCCTGGGCTTGATTTCTTTGGGCTATGATGCAGATGGACCTCTAAAATCATGGATGCCTTGGTCTATGAATATATTTTGGCATCTGGAAGGGAATCTGGGCATCTGGATGGCATCTGCAAGGAATCAGGGTTTTCTGAATTTTTCCTCCTGGGGTCTTCAAATCTTCAAGCTGGGTTGGACTTGAGCTATACTTCCATGTCTTCAATCTGGTTGGACTTGATCTTCACTTGTATGATGTGGTCTTGAGTCTTTAATATGGTTGAATAGGACTCAAAAAAATAAAATTAGCTCGACATGAGCTGATTAACACTGGACTGAACTAGCTCAACATGAGCTGACTAGTACAGAACGGAAACTCAAAAGACTCAAATAACAACTAAAATGGACTCGGATGGGCTAAGCCCTTATTACAGATGGACTCATAAATTATTGATCAATTCACAGAGGGTTGAAAAGCCTCTGTCTAATTCTGGTGCCTCCGGTGTCCCCACCAATTCTCCCGGGTTGGGAGGAACTCGACCCTATCGAGTGAAGATCAGACTGGCTCACATATCTCTCGAGAAGGTCTGGGTTGAGGCATTGCAAGTCCTCTCGAGAAATCCATGAATCGTCCGACTCTGGCTGGCCTTGCCATCGGACCAGGAAGCGTTGATAGTCACGGCCCTGGGTCGTGATGGCTTGATCATCCAGGATACGCTCGATCCGTTCTCCTCTCTCAGGCCAATTTGTTAGTGGACACTCTGGGTTAGGGTCACTCACAATGAAAAGGAATAGGTCCAAAGGCCTCACTAGGTATCGCTGCCGGTTCCCTATACTCAACCAGGTCTGTAATATTGAAGGTAGAACTAATGCCCAAATCCAAAGGCAAGTCTAACACCTAGGCATTTGATCCAACCTTTTCTATCACTTTAAAAAGGTCCGGCTCTGCAAGCATGAAGCTTCTTTTAGGTCTAAGCCTAACCAAGATAGAATCCACTACATCAAATTCTTTGATCCATCTTCGGGAATTAGCCAGTTTGTTTAAAATTAGTGTACGTGGTGAACATGCTGGGCACATGCAGACTCCTAACAAGATGATGCAAAGGACTCAAACCTACACCTAACAAACTCGACTAAAGAGGTTTATTAGGTCTTAACTACCACTTGGGCATGGGGGCATGAGTCGTGGTTGATGGATGACATGCAGAAGAAAATTTGCTAGTAACTCCTAATAAGCGCCAGAGGGTCTGCCAAAAGTAGGTAGCAAATGGGATGGGCTCTATGGATCCTTGCAACCTAGTAACCTCAACAAAATGTAACCTAATAGTTCTAGACACATGAGAAAACTCTGGAAAGGGTAGGAAATAGGAAGTGGATTCAGAATTACTCTGGTAGGGTGGAGAAAAGGTTCCGGGTTAGTTGGATAAAGTAGAATAAAAGAAGGCATGTCAGGGACTAATCCTAGACTAATGAGGTTAACCTTACGGGGTTGCGATATATCTACGGGGTTTGTATAATGGAAGGATGGGTTATTAATCTCAGGGAAGAGGTCCTTAGTGGGAACTATAAGAGGGGGCTCATCCCGAGGGTACTGATTCAAAGAGATCAGGTCCTTAATAAATTCTTTTGGTTCTTGTATTTTTGGACTAGACTCTATAATTTGGCTCTCCTCTATGGTTTCCTCAGGTAAGGCTCTAGCAGCAGTACCTAGGTTCTCTTCCTCTATTTGTTCTTCCATTATAGCTTTAGGTTGGATGTGGTCAAGGTCAACTAGCTCTAGGTTGGTTTCTACCTGGGTATCTACTGGGTCAGCTAATTCTAGGTCTACTAAAGGTGTCTCCTCTTCTCCTTCATACTCATCCACTAGGCTCGCATCAGCTTCATACACTTCTGCGTTAATGTAAGCCTTGTCAATCTCAGGAATGGTTGGAGAAGCTCGGCTAGGGGGAAATTGCCTAGGTCTTTGTTTCTGATTATGGACACTAATCCTAGTAGGTTCAAGTTGCCTAAGGGATAGTGGCTCACTACTGGGCTCATATTTAGGGGTGCTAATCCTATGGGGTTCAAGTTGACTAAGGGAAACCTGACTAGTACTAGATTGATACTTAGGGGTTATGGGTTCTCTGGGCTCATAGGACAAGGGTGCAGATCTATGGGTCATAGGATTATAGGATCTGGGGTCATAGGATTTTGGGTCAGCTCTATGGTCAGGTTCTAAGGATGGATCATGGTATGGGGTCCTCCTAAGGTTGGGCTCCCTATATGGGTCAGGATATTAGGTTCTCCTAGGGTTGGACTCCCTATATGGGTCAGAATATTGGGTTCTCCTAGGGTTGGATTCCCTATATGGGTCAGAATATTGGGTTCTCCTAAGGTTGGACTCCCTATATGGGTCAGAATATTGGGTGTTGGGTCTACTAGGCTCATAGGGTGTGGGTGCATAGGATCTATGATCAAGGGATCTAGAGTCATAGGATCCAGGTTCATAGGTTATGGATTCATAGGTTCTAGGTTCATAGGATTTGGAGTCATAAGATCTATAGGTTGTGGGTATACTAGGCTTCTAGGGAGAGGGTAAATAGGATCTATCTTCCTGGTCTATAAAATCCTGATTGGGTCTTCTAGGACTAACCTTAGGGATTGGGTCATGACGATGGGCTCTCCTAAGTTCAGCCTCAAGGTATGGATCAGGGTTTGGGGTCCTCCTAGGTTGAGGGTTATAGTATGGGTCAGGATGAGGGGCTCTCCTAGGTTCGACCTCAGGGTATGGATTAGGGTTTGGGGTCCTCCTAGGTTGAGGGGAATCAGGATCTGGCTCAGACTGTGACCCATGGGTTTTTCCTGGGGTCCCTACCCGGACTTCTAACTGATCAAACCTATTAGCAAGATGGTCAATTCTATCATTGGTTTGAATAACAGACTGAGTTAACTAGGTCATCTGGGTAGTCATCTGGGTAGCCATCTAGGCCATTTGATCAGCTAGGGCTTTGATTTGGGCTTGCAAATTTTCTATGGGTTCAGACATTTGTGAAGGAGGTGGGTGATATGAAACTCCTGATTTAGTGCTCATGCAAGACTCGATCAGACCGACTACAGCTGACTAGACCTAGAGTCCAAACTAAGGGCTCAATCAGGGTGGCAAACTAGCCTATAGTAACCTTGTACTCAACCAGGCAGGTGTAAGGGGAGTGTTAGGTCCCTGATTGCCAATCCTAGACACCAATCAGAGATTGGCCAGGTAGGCAGACCAGCACACAAGCCCTTTGGGATTGAATCCCTAAACCACCGTTCTAGACACTGAGCACAAGGCACACACAGGTTAACTTGACACAGTGATCTAACACTTAGCCCGGACCCGACCAGTTGGTGTCCCTAGCCCACTAAGGCAAATTAGGTCTAGTTAATTTTAGGTTAAGGCTTGGGACCGAATGCAAGGGATGTGGTTTTGGGCTAAGGAGAGGTGATCAAGTCCTCCCCCCATCTGACATAGCAAGAGTGCCCTTAAAGGTAGATTATGCAATGATGGCAGGCAGATGAGGATGCAAATTAGGGTTTAGATGTTTTTTGGTATTTTTGGAGAATATGTATTTTTTTTTGATATTTTCTTAAATATAAGAAAACATGCAATTTATGCCCTAATATGCAGGAAATAAACTAAAATTAAAAGATATGCAAAAAGATGCTAATCAAAACCCTAAAACTTCCAAACTTGTCTTACTGAAAAAACAGAGCCAAAAATTTGCAGGCTGTATTTTGGCTTGCAGAAAATTCACAGGCCATAATAAAATCTGTAAAAATTCTTAAAATTACTGTGAACTATGATAAATCCAGAAAAATAAATTTTAGAATTTTTTGTGTTTTTATCAGGAAGAAATAATTAAAATAACAGAGCATATATGGACTAGAAAAATTACAGAAAACAAGCCCCAATCTAAGCTCTGATACCAAATGATGCGGGACTAACATGCATGCAATTCTTTTTGTATATTTTATATGTTGGGTTAGGTGATTAATTCCCAAATTTTAGATCAAAATTAGTTGTAGATAATTTTATATTAATTTTTGAAACCAAGCATGCAGATTAGAACCTAGAAAAGTACTAAAGAAGGATCGCCGGGGCTGAGAAGCCTCGGTTAGGGCAAGTTCTCCTACAATAATAAGACTGGAGGTAGAGGGGGTGTACCTGACAATCTCTGAAGTGCCCAATGAAGATCGCAGTGAAGGGATCTCTCGTTCCTCGATGGATGCGGCCTGGAAAATCGAGCCAAAGACCCGCGGATACCCGGCTTTCTGCTCGGTGGTCCGATTGAGGCGTGACTGGAGTCATTGGATTCGTAGGAACTCAGTGACCTGCAAACGACCTATCAGGGGTTAGAAAACTTAGAGGAAATCAAAAAAACAAAGGAAAACAGCAAAGGGAAGAAAGTTTGGAGGGGGCTGGAAGGATGGTTGGCGGTAGGAAGATGGTTACAAACACTGGGAAGAAGAACTCTCAAACCCCTTTATGCACATAGCAGGGTAATCACACAAAATAATCTAAGAACTCAAGATTTATTTCATATCAAAAATCTCCCTTCATACAAGAGGCTAGGGTCCTTTAAATAGACCCTTAACCTTGGGTTCCAAGTAAGGGCACATAAGTCTTTACATAAGAATCCTTTTCCCTCTCAAACCCTAGCTAGAAAATAAGGAAACATTAGGTAGAAAAATCCCTAAAAATTCTCTTGACTTAGCCAACACTCAAAGGATGCCTAGGGGGCATGTTGGGCTTCTAGGAGCAGCAAGAGGCCAACCCAAAGGGGCTCGGGTGCATGGGTTTGGGCCTCTGGAAGCTGGGGTGGCCTGGTAGCCAGGTAGCAGGAATATTCCCTGGTATCTTGCTTCTTAGGGGCTTGGGCTTGGTGCCTGGGCTTGATTTCTTTGGGATAGGATACAGATGGACCTCTAAAATCATGGATGCCTTGGTCTATGAATATATTTTGGCATCTGGAAGGGAATCTGGGCATCTGCAAGGAATCAGGGTTTTCTGAATTTTTCCTCCTGGGGTCTTCAAATCTTCAAGCTGGGTTGGACTTGGGCTATACTTCCATGTCGTCAATCTGGTTGGACATGGTATTCACTTGTATGATATGGTCTTGAGTCTTTAATATGGTTGAATAGGACTTAACAAAATAAAATTAGCTCGACATGAGCTGATTAACACTAGACTAAACTAGCTCAACATGAGCTGACTAGTACAGAACTGAAACTCAAAAGACTCAAATAACAACTAAAATGGACTCAGATGGGCTAAGCCCTTATTACAGATGGACTCATAAATTATTGATCAATTCACAGAGGGTTGAAAAGCCTCTGTCTAATTCTGGTGCCTCCGGTGTCCCCGCCACCATATGTATCTTGAAAAATCATCTACAATCATAAGTCCATATTTCATACCACCTAGGCTGGTAGTCCTAGTAGGTCCAAATAGGTCCATGTGAAGTAGCTCTAATGGTCTAGAAGTTGAAACTATGTTTTTTGATTTAAAACTCCCCCTCACTTGTTTTCCTAGCTGACATGCATCACAAACACAATCAAAATTAACTTTAAACTTTGGCAAACCTTTGACTAAGTCCTTTGAAATCAATTTAGCTATTGTGTCCATACTAACATGACTAAGTCGCCTATGCCATAGTAAACTTGATTCCTTGCTCTTGTCATTCATTGCTACAAGACTTGTACTACTTGACATAGTTAGATCATTAAGATCTACCACATAAATGTTACCAAGTCTGTGTCTAATGAATTTGGTACTAGAGTCAAGTGGATTAACTACTATACACATTGATGACTTGAAGAATACATTATAACCAATGTCATATAGCTGACTAATACTCAAAAGATTATGCTTTAATTTTTCTACAAGTAATACATTTTCAATAAATATAGAAGGAGTAATTTTTATTATACCAATTCCGACTATCCTTCCTTTTCTATTATCACCAAATGTTACCATTCCACCATCCTTCTGTTCTAGGGTGAAGAATTGATCAGCATCACCCGTCATATGTCTTCAACAGCCGCTATCCAAATACCATCTTTTCTTTATGCTTGTGGCTGCAAGACATCCCTGCAAAACAATCATTTAATAGATTTAGGTACCCAAGCTTTCTTGGATCCTTGCAAGTTAGTAGAAATGGTTCCTTTTGGAATCCAAACTTTCTTAATTTTTCTTTTGTCATTGTGTTTCAAATGACATTCAAAAGCTTTATGACCAATGTTATTGAAAGTATACTGATGCAGGTGGTTTGACAAGATCCTACACTAGGCATGCAAACATCTATGGGAGCAGATTAGATTTTAAAATAATTTTTAAAATTTACATAGCGGGAATCTACTTCGCTAGGAACTAATCTAAATCTAGTTGCATTTAGGCATGCATAATTATATAAAATATTTATAAAATATTAAACAATTTATTCTATCCATGCAAGATTAAAAAAATAAATTTTCCATACCTTTATTCCACTTGGAATAACTCTGGAATAAACCTGGAATAGACTGGAATAACTAGAATAAAGTTATTACAGTCGTCTTCCTCCTTGGGACCCTGTTTTTGGCTTGCAAAATGTCGTCGGAACATCGCCTTCCGGACCTCCGTTTGCTCCCAAATTTGAGTAGCGACTTCTTGGACAAGTCTTCTTCGATTTGCCACTGGTTGCTACAATCAAATCTAAGCCAAAAAAATTAAATAAATCACCAAAGTCTCCTGCCAGATTTCTGTAGCAGAACTAGATAGCAGACTTTGGCCTTCATTTCGGAGTAGCTGGGGCGATGCCGGCTCGCATGGTTTGCTCCTAGGAGTAGAATGGTACTCCCTCTAGAGGCGAGACACACCCAGGGCACTCGGATCCGCCTCCACGCATGGTGCTAGCCGCTGGAAGAGGGCTTCACGGTCACAGGATTTCTGCAGCAGGGCAGAACTTTGAGCACTTGAAACAAGAGATTTACAGCCTTGTTTCTCTCCCTCACAAGCTCCTAAACCCAGCCTATAAGAGCATAAGACTAAGCTCTCACCCAAGGGATCTCACAACCTTTCAAAGAAAAACACCCAGGGCTTTTCACGGCTGAAAAAAAATTCACACGGTGAAAAACAACACATTGAAAACAGGGGCTGCAGAGGTCTTTATAAAGGCTACAATGAGAGAGGGAGAGGGAGAGGCGGGGAGGCGAAGAGGCAGGGGTTGCTGCTTACCCAATTAACCAGCAATTAAAACAGCCATTAACTGGGATAAAAGCATCGGGAAGAGGAGAAAAAGGGACGCACAGCACTTGGATTTCTTGGTCGTTTGGCCTTCCTCCAACAAAAACACCGTGTAAACGGTCCAAGGTTCAAAGAAAATACCGGTTCAAATAAATCGATCCAATCCCACTTAAAACCCCTTGGTTCAATCCAATTGAACCGGTCTGAGCCCAATAAAAATTGGTTCAAGGGATTAAATTGGTTCACAACCAATTGGAGGCCGAAACGAACTCCGAATCAGTTCAAAACAGATTCAGAAAAATCCTGGCGCAACGCTGATCAGCCTGGAACAATTTTCAGTTGACACAGACAAGGGCAAGACGGGGAAAAGAATGCTAAAAAAATACTGTGACCATAAAACCGAGATGATTTTCAATCATAATCGGTATCCGGATCAGAGAGTTATCCTCTGTGGCGTGTGACCTCATAGGTTCGTACCTAAATGGTAGCACTGGAACAATTCCAGTACCAGCACAGGAAACCATCTAGCAATGGGTCCCGGCGTCCGTATAGGTCGAAGATGCGAGAGAAAACTATCGAACCTCTGGCATATGGTTATCGTATAATTCATCCCTTTGACCTCTAATGCTCAGGACGACTGAGATTTGGGCTGCCAACCCAGACAGAGTCAGTCCACTACGTGTCTCAACCTTGCAATCCCAGTGACTCTACACTAGGACTACCCCGGTCGAGGATTTCCTAAATTGAGATACTGCGAGACATTCAATCCAAACTATTTGGACAGGTCAATTCCATCTTGGTCCATCACTGCTCCATAAGTACTTGCCTGTACCCAGAAACCTTTCATCACCGGATTAAAAATCCGAGTAGTCTGGCACCAAAGCATAGGGAGTTGCTTGCAAGCTACCGTGATGACCTCAGGTCAGAGGGACACATATACCCATATCCAATCGTGAGTATTCCTTTGGCAGAAAGGGGCTGCACGGAGTCACGTTCAATGAGATACCACATATCCCACTTGTAGATCACATCAGTGTCACCACATTCATTTGGTCAAGAGGATAACCAAACGATGTGAACTGCAACAACCTATACTTGATATATTGCCGTCCAGTACAATATATCCTTTGGTTGTGAACTGGGTTTAAGGACCACTCGATACATCCTCTATGTATCGAAGTCAGTGTAGTCCTAAGGACTTCATCACATGGAAAGAGTTCATTTCAGGGAAATACAATATACGATGAGCTGCCAAAAATAATATTTTATTAATTCATAAAATGAATACAATACTGAGCCTAACCGCCTACAATCCATGCGATTGGCTTTGGGACATAATTCCCAACAACTCCCACTTGTACTAAAGCCAATCAGAAGAGTATCTAATACCCATTTTCCATTTACAATAGTCGAACTCTTTTATTCCAAGGGCTTTAGTGAAGGTGTCGGCCAGATTTTCCTTTCCATCGATCTTTAATAGATTGATGTCGCCTCGTTCCACGATCTCTCATACAAGGTGGTAGCACCGCAAAATGTGTTTGGTGTGGTGATGAGCTTTAGGCTCCTTAGCTTGAGCAATGGCTCCAGTGCTGTCACAGTACACCGAAATAGGACCATTAAGGGAAGGTGCCACCCCTAGCTCTCCAAGGAACCTCCACAACCATACAGCTTCCTTTGCTGCATCTGATGCTGCAATATATTCTACTTCGCATACCGAGTCTGCAACAGTTGCCTGCTTTGAATTTTTCCAGCAGATCGCTCCTCCGTTCAGGGTAAATACAAACCCTGACACACTCTTGCTATCATCTTTATCCGACTGGAAACTGGAGTCAGTGTACCCCACAAGTTTCAAGTCAGGTTCTCCATAAATTAGCCATTGATCTTTAGTATTTCTTAAATACTTAAGGATGGACTTAACCACCTTCCAATGTGCCTCACCTGGGTCAGACTGGTATCTGCTCACTACTCCTAGTGAGTATGCCACGTCTGGTCTAGTACAAGTCATAGCATATATGATAGAGCCTACTGCAGAAGCATAAGGTACTCTATTCATGCGCTCTCTTTCCTCAAGAGTTGTCGCACAATCCTTCTTGGAAAGAGTAATTCCAGAACCTATTGGGAGATAGCCTTTCTTGGAATTTTCCATGCTGAACCGTTTCAACAAAGTGTCAATGTACATAGACTGGGACAATCCCAAAAGCTTCTTAGATCTATCTCTATAGATTTTCATTCCTAGTATGTAAGAAGCTTCACCCAAGTCCTTCATGGATAATTGAGATGATAACCAGACCTTTATTCCTTGTAATGCTGCGACATCATTCCCGATTAAGAGAATGTCGTCAACATACAGTACTAGGAATATAATCACAAAACCATTAACTCATTTATAGATGCACGGTTCTTCTCCGTTCCTAATGAAGCCATACGATTTGATACACCTATCAAACCATAAGTTCCAACTTCGAGACGCTTGCTTGAGTCCATAGATGGACCTCTGCAACTTGCATACTTTTGATTCATCTGTGGATGTGAACCCTTCAGGCTATATCATATACACCTCCTCTTCCAGCTCCCAATTTAGGAAAGCGGTTCCGACATCCATCTACCAGATTTCGTAATCAAAATATGCTGCCAAAGCAAGCATGATCCGAATGGACTTGAGCATTGCCACAGGGGAGAAAGTCTCATCATAATCGATACCATATCGCTGATGATACCCTTTGGCAACTAGATGGGCTTTATAGGTCTCTACCTTCCCATCTACACCCCTTTTCCTCTTGAAGATCCATTTACACCCGATGGGTTTTATTCCTTCAGGTGGATCAACCAATGTCCAAACATTGTTGATTTCCATGGACTCCATTTTGGATCGCATGGCTCCAAGCCATGCCTCAGCGTCAGATCTCTGAAGTGCATCCATATAGGTGATCGGATCCTCATTGTTCTCATCGAGCTCAATGGGATCCCCGTCCCAGACCAAGAAACCGTAGTATCTGTCCGGGTGACACGGTATTCTACCGGATCTCCTAATAGGTTCTGGGTGTGATTCAATCACAGCCGGTTCTACGATGTCCTTAGAGTGTGTAGGTTCTTCTATTGGTTGAACTTCATCAAGTTCAATCTTAGAGGCTATAGTTCCTTCTCCAAGGAACTCCTTTTCCAAAAGGATAGCTCTAAGAGCAACGAACACCGTTTGTTCATTCTCCAAGTAGAAGAAATATCCTTTGATTTCTTTAGGATAACCAATGAATAAACACCTGTCAGACTTAGAATCAAGTTTGTCTGAGTCTAAATGCTTTACGTAAGCCGGACAACCCCAGACCCGAAGGTGTGAGATTGAGGGTTTACGCCCATTCCACATCTCATACGGAGTGGAGACAACTGACTTACTTGGAACATTATTTAATAAGTAACAGGTTGTCTGAAGCACGTATCTACAAAAGGATAGCGGCAGAGTTGCAAAGCCTATCATGGATCGAACCATGTCCAACAAGGTTCGATTCCTCCTTTCGGACATACCATTCAACTGTGGTGCTCCTGGAGGAGTCCACTGAGAAAGAATTCCATTCTCCTCAAGATATGTCAAAAAAGCACCAGATAAGTATTCACCACCTCGATCAGATCGAAGGGTTTTAATACTTTTTCCAGTTTGCTTTTCTACTTCATTACAGTATCGTTTGAACATTTCAAACGATTCAGACTTATGACTCATTAAAAAGACATAACCGAATCTTCAAAAGTCGTCGGTAAAAGTAATGAAATATTTGTATCCTTCTCTGGCACTAACTGACATCGGACCACATACATCAGTATGTATTAGACTTAGAAGTTCTGTAGCTCGTTCACCCTTTCCAGTAAAAGGTGACTTGGTCATTTTACCAAGTAAACAGGATTCACAAGTGGGCAGTGATTCAGAATCACTGACCTCGAGAAGTCCATCTTCTCGCATCTTGTTTATCCTATTTTGGTTAATATGACCTAGCCTACAGTGCCAAAGATACAAATCATTGACATTATCTAACCTTGGGCGTTTGCTAGAAGTGTACATTACACTAACAAGCCTTGATAGTACGTATATGCCATTATTTAATCTAGCTTTCATTATAACAAAGTTATTCAAAATAACATTGCAAAAATCTTCTTTTATTGAAAGTTCAAAACCACAATTGGCCAAAAGGCCTACAGAGATTATGCTCATAATGAAACTAGGACAATAGTGACAGTCGACTAGTTCGACAGTACAAGACTCAAAGACAAGACGCAGGACTCGGATCGCCAGTACTGGAACACGATTTCCATTCCCGACGCTCAGAAACTGTTATCCATCTTCAAATCTTCTGCTAACTTGAAGTCCTTGTAACGAATTACAAACATGAATTGGACTACCAGTATCCAATATCCAGTTAGCAGTATTAACAATTGAGTAATTACAAGGTTTTATCATATAAATACCTTGTTCAGCAGACTTCTGCTTCCTGGGCCTGTTCGGATCAAGGGATGCAATATAAAGAGGACAGTTCCTCTTCCAGTGTCCCTTCTTCTTGCAGTAGAAACACTCTGCAGAAGACTGATCAGCCTTATACTTCCTGGTCTGACTAAGACCAGGAACATTCTGTACCTTCTTTCCCTTCTTATTTGTTTTCTTTTTCCCTTTCTTAAAGGGACGACGACCTCTACTTCCTCCCACTAAATTCACCACCCCCTTATTCAGTTGGTGGTCTTTCTCGAAAGTCTGCAGTAACCCCAAAAGACCATGGTAGTTGACTGCAGGCTTGTTCATTCTGTAATGATCGAGAAAATCAAGATAGGAGGAGGAAAGATAATTCAGGATCGCATCCTTGCCGAGCTGCTCATGCAAGGGGCATCCGAGTTTGCCCAACTTTTCAATCAACTCGATCATGTACAATACATGATCAGTGACTGAACCACCATTCGGCATCTTGGAGTTGTAGATGGCACAAGACACTTTGTACCATTCTACATCATCCGGGGTGCCGAAGGATTCCTTTAACTTTTGAAGGATTTCATCAGGTTGGGCCTCCTCGAATTTGCGACTGAACTCGTCGTTCATCGCCGCTAACATGATGCAACAGACAGTTGTCCGATCAGAGACCCACTTCAGATAAGCATATCTGACCGCACTCCATGCATTTGCGGGAGGGATTTCAGGTGCCGGATCCGCTATTACATAGAGGATCCGTTCACGCTCCAGAACAATTCCCAATCTTCGATACCAACTATCGAAGTTGTGACCCTTTAACTTCTCATTATCGAGAAGTGACCGGAGCGATAAATTTGAAGACATCTGAAAAAAAAATAAGACCAAATTAGTGTATGAATTAATAACTTAACCAAAAGACTTGGACTTTAGTCTAATGGTTTCTCCCACTAATTTTTCAGATTGGTAGCCTCTAACTCTAATCCGTGAAAATACTTTTTCTCAAGTGGGTACTGAAATCCAATAGGCCTCGTATGAGCTCGACTATGGCCGGCTCATGCATACGAGCCTAAAGGTAGGTTCGTAAACCAATTGTTTTCCTAAACAATTTTCAGTATTTTATTTTGCCCCAGAGAGCACCCCAATCGGCCTGGGGCCTCCTATTGCGGGTCTCTAGTTAGGTCCAACCATTAAAATGATAAATCCAATGCTTCCAGCTAACTAAAGACCAAGCCCGACTATGGCCGGCCCACCTGGTCCCATTAAGGAGGTTGCACTGAACCATCATCGATCAGATAGAAATTCCAGTCGCCGGATGTACACCCGTTCTATGGAACTGCCGATGCACACCAAGCTAGTGGACACATTTCTATCTAACTTAATGGAAGGCAAAGACACTATCAACTCCTTGACTTAGTTTTTTTAAGGACCTAATAATTTTAGAGGATTTTTTTTTTTTTTATTGTGACAGAAGAAAAAACAAGGACATGGATCAACCTCCCACTGAATCAATCAGATTTCAAGAGGGTTGAACTAAATCAACAAATGATCCATGGGCACCTATAGATCAGTCAGACCGATCAACCTGGGTGACATGGGTTAACTCGAGTCTTTGAGCTTTTCTAATCAGTTCTGGTCGACTCGACTAGCCAGGTAGGTGAGATCATGGGTGAGTATCCGCCATTAACCATCTTTCCTAGACACCAACCAAGTTGGCCAGGAAAGAGGTAGCCTCATACAGCCATGATCACAATGCCAAACCTACCTCGACACCAGTCGATTTACCAAACTCGATCAGAGTAGCCTAAAGACTCGGGCATCCACTGAGCCACTAATTGGATCCAGTTTAGATGAACGGATCAACTAATCTAACTATTAGATAGTTCTAAAGAAGGAGCTTAAACAACTTTTGTTTAATCTTCTTCTTATTATCCGGTTCAACTAAACTTAGGTCTAACCCAGTTTTGGACCCAACTAGTCAGCTAACCCAATTAACCCAAAATGGCTTATGCAAATTTGATTAGATTTCATAAACCTAAAAAAAAAATTTTAATAAGCCAAACACTTAATTAAAATATTTTTTAATTAAGTCTTTATGTAAAACTATTTTACATACCAAATCATGCATCAAAAAATATTTTACAAATATTTTATAAAACATGCCTAAATCATGTATCTGCAAATTAAAACAATTTTAATTTTTAATATTCTTTAAGGATCCTTCTGAAGAGGCCAACATAGACGATCCGCATCGTGTCAAAGACACACGGTCATGGTGAAGGTCTCAACTAGGTTCCAAAAAGAAAACTTAATACATCTTTAAGATTAAACAATTTTTAATCTGTAAACATGCATACTAGACTAGATTACAAATTCAACCTGGCTCTGATACCAATGAAAGTATATTGACGCAGGTGGTTTGACAAGATCCTACACTAGGCATGTAAACATCTGTGGGAGCAGATTGGATTTTAAAACAATTTTTAAATTTCACGCAGCGAGAATCTGCTCCGCTAGGAACTAATCTAAATCTAGTTGCATTTAGGCATGCATAATTATATAAAATATTTATAAAATATTAAACAATTTAATCTATCCATGCATGATTAAAAAATAAATTTTCCATACCTTTATTCTACCTGGAATAACTCTGGAATAAACCTGGAATAGACTGGAATAACTGAAATAAAGTTATTCCAGTCGTCTTCCTCCTTGGGACCCTGTTTTTGGCTTGCAAAACATCATCGGAACATAGCCTTCCGGACCTCCGTTTGCTCCCAAATTTGAGCAGCGGCTTCTTGGACAAGTCTTCTTCGATTTGCCACCGGTTTCTGCAATCAAATCTAAGCCAAAAAAATTAAATAAATCACCAAATTCTGCTACCAGATTTTTGTAGATAAATTGGATAGCATACTTTGGCCTTCGTTTCGGAGCAGCTGGGGCGATCCCGGCTCGCGTGGTTTGCTCCTAGGAGTAGAATGGTACTCCCTCTAGAGGGGAGACACACCCGGGGCACTCGGATCCGCCTCCATGCACGGTGCTAGCCGCTGGAAGAGGGCTTCACGGTCACAGGATTTCTGCAACAGGGTAGAACTTTGAGAACTTGAAACAAGAGATTTAAAGCCTTGTTTCTCTCCCTCACAAGCTCCTAAACCAAGACTATAAGAGCATAAGACTAAGCTCTCACCCAAGGGATCTCACAACCTTTCAAAGAAAAACACCCAGGGCTTTTCACGGCTGAAAAAAAATTCACACGGTGAAAAACAACACACTGAAAATAGGGGCTGCAGAGGTCTTTATAAAGGCTGCAATGGGAGAGGGAGAGGGAGAGGCGGGGAGGCGAAGAGGCAGGGGTTGCTGCTTACCCAATTAACCAGCAATTAAAACAGCCATTAACTGGGATAAAAGCATCGGGAAGAGGAGAAGAAGGGATGCCCAGCGCTTGGATTTCTTGGTCGTTTGGCCTTCCTCTAACAAAAACATCGTGTAAACGGTCCAAGGTTCAAAGAAAATACTGGTTCAAATAAACCGGTCCAATCCCACTTAAAACCCCTTGGTTCAATCCAATTGAACCGGTCTGAGCCCAATAAAAATTAGTTCAAGGGATTAAATTGGTTCACAACCAATTGGAGGCCGAAACGAACTCCGAATCAGTTCAAAACTGATTCAGAAAAATCCTGGCGCAATGCTGGTCAGCCTGGAATAATTTCCGGTTGACACAGACAAGGGCAAGATGGGGAAAAGAGTGCTAAAAAAATATTGTGACCATAAAACTGAGACGATTCCCAATCGTAATCGGTATCCGTATCAGAGAGTTATCCTTTGTGGCGTGTGACCTCATAGGTTCGTACCTAAACGGTAGCACTGGAATAATTCCAGTACCAGCATAGGAAACCATCTAGCAATGGGTCCCGGTGTTCGGATAGGTTAAAGATTCGAGAGCGAACTATCGAACCTCTGGCATATGGTTATCGTATAATTCATCCCTTTGACCTCTAATTCTCAGGACGACTGAGATTTGGGCTGCCAACCCAGACAGAGTCAGTCCACTACGTGTCTCAACCTCGCAAGCCCAGTGACTCTTCACTAGGACTACCCCGGCCGAGGATTTCCTAAATTGAGATACTGCGAGACACTCAATCCAAACTGTTTGGACAGGTCAATTCCATCTTGGTCCATCATTGCTCCACAAGTACTTTCCTGTACCCAGAAACCTTCCATCATCGGATTAAAAATCCGGGTAGTCTGGCACCAAAGCACATGGAGTTGCTTGCAAGCTATCGTGAGTATCTCTTTGGCAGAAAGGGGCTGCACGGAGTCACGTTCAATGAGATACCACATATCCCACTTGTAGATCACATCAGTGTCACCAGATTCATTTGGTCAAGAGGACAACCAAACGATATGAACTGCAACAGCCTATACTTGATATATTGCCGTCCAGTACAATATATCCTTTGGTTATGAACTGGGTTTAAGGACCACTCGATACATCCTCTCTGTATCGAAGTTAGTGTAGTCCTAGGGACTTCATCACATGGAAAGAGTTCATTTCAGGGAAATACAATATGTGATGAGCTACCAAAATAATATTTTATTAATTCATAAAATGAATACAATATTGAGCCCAACCGCCTACAACCCAGGCGATTGGCTTTGGGACACAATTCCCAACAGTTATTACATGCAAAGCATACAATCCTTGAATTTGAATAATGACTACGAGATGATGCAAATTTAGGTCTAACATGTTTAGAACTAATGAATTTAGGAGCATATGAAGTAAAAGTAGAAAAAGTATTTGAAATAGAGCTTTTATAACCAATTTCAAATCTATTATTTGTCTCTTTTTGATCTTTTAAAATTAACACAAGTTTGTTAGAACTTAGGGTTAGTTTTTCAACTAATGGTTTTAATTTTTGAACTTCTTTCTTTAGATCATCATTTTCATTTTTCAAATTCTTATTTTTCTCTAAAAGCTTATCTTTTTCAATTTGAACAATCTTAAGTCTTTCACAAACCAAATTTAGTTTTCTTTGTAATATTTTATTTCTTTCACAAGATTCATTTTTGTCATTTTCAAATACATCACATTTATTTTTTAAATCTCTCAATTTCAAACTAGCTTTTTTATATTCTATCAATAGTTCGTAAAAAGCATTATACAATTCATCATAAGTGAATTCTAAGTTAGGTTCAGAAGCACTTACCTCTTTCTCCAAACCCATAAGACAGATTTGTGATGTTTTTGTTGTCTCTTCATCCTCTTCAGTAGACGTAGTATCATCATTATCACTCCAAGCAGCTAACATTGCCTTCTTCTTCTTTCTAGGGAATAATTTTTTTTTCCTTTAGGGCAATCAGGGTGGATGTGTCCTGGTTTCTTGCATCCATAGCAGATAGGTACTTGATCTTTATCTTTCTCTTTATCTTTTTCTTTATCTCTTTCCTTTTCTTTTCCAAAGTTACCTTTTCTGTAATGCTTTCTCCATCTATTAATTTTTCTTCTGCCCATAAACCTTTTGAATTTCCTCATAACTAGGGCAATTTCATCACTTCCAAGATCATCATCATCTGATGAATCAAATTCTTCATTCTTATCTTCCTCAGTAGCTTTAAATGCAATGGCTTTCTTCCTTTTTGTATCTTCTTCAGTCCTTTGTTGCATAGCTAGTTCATGAGTGATTAAGGATCCAAGCAGCTCATCCAGTGGTAGTGTATTCAGGGCTTTTGCTTCTTGAATTACTGTTACTTTAGCTTCTCACTTATCTGGCAAAGATCTTAATACTTTTTGGACAAGATCAGCATTAGAATAAGTTCTACCCAGACTCTTGAGACCATTTATGATATCAGTAAAACGAGTATACATGGTAGATATAGTCTCACTAGGATCCATCTTAAATAATTCATAATTATGTACAAGCAAATTGATTTTTGATGTCTAAACTTGAGAGGTGCTTTCATGTGTGATTTCTAATTTGTCCCAAATTTCTTTAATAGAATTGCAAGTTGAAATTCTGTTAAACTCATTTGGATCCAAAGCACAATACAATAAGTTCATTGCTTTGGCATTTAATTCAGCTAATTTCATATTATTCTCGTCCCAATCCTCTTCTGGCTTGGAAACCTCTACATCATTAACTTTAATTATGGGTGTGTGAGGTCCTTTCATGATAATTTTCCATAAGTGAAAGTCTACTGCTTGAATGTGTATCTTCATTCTTGCCTTCCAATAAGTGTAATTAATTTCGATGAAAAGTGGTGGTCTATTTGTGGATTGACCTTCGGCCAATGAAGTGCTCATGGGATGTGCCATATGTCTTTACTCTAAGTAACTTTCAGAGACTCTGCTCTAATACCACTTGTTACCCAGGTGGCTTCCCAAGAGGGGGGTGAATTGGGATTAAAAACTTTTGCAAGTATGTGCACTTTGAAATTCTTTTAGTGTAGAAGTGAAGTGTGCAAAGTAGAAGAAAATAAGTTAAAGCAATCAAGCAATGAAAGCACAATCACAAACACCAAGAAATAGAGTGGTTCGGAGCAACCAGCTCCTACATCCACTACCCAAGGACCACTTGGGATTTCCACTATATCCCCCAATCGGAATATAGTTGGATTGTTTTACAAGGCTCATAATCCAAACCTATACACTTTGGTTTTAGCGAGATCACCAAAGAAACCCAAACTCCCTTTGGTTTTACATGGGATCACCAAAGAAAACCCAAACACTTGGTTTCAAACCGGAAAACCAAGAACCTAAACTTAGATTTTACAAGGTTCACCTAAAACCTTCAACTCTCTCTCTAGACACAGCCCCTTGCTGTTCTAAGAGAGCAAACCAAAATAAACAATGTATAGAAAGCAACTACAACAAACCAAGTTTGTTTTGATGTTGCCGATGAATATCAAAATGAAGTCAAGCCTTAAGTGTTCTTCAATGCTCTTCAATGCTGCTTCTTCCCTTCTTCAATGAGTGGATTCAATGATAGAGTGGAGTTGGTGAAGCTTTGAATCTCACTTGAATGCTCTTTGAGGTAGGTAGAGGAATAACTTGGAAGCTCTTTGTTCTTTCAAGAATATTCAGCAATAAATCTCCATTCCTTCTTTAATCCTTCAAAAAATCCCCTTTATAGTTTTCCATGAGATATGGCCATTGTAGGGCCTTGGGATTCATGAAATGGCCGTTGGAGGTGATTTGGTATTCAAATTTTAATTTCTATAGCTAGTCATTGAAGTGCAGACAACGGCTCTACGAGCCGGCTCGAGCTCCAGGAGTCGGCTCAAAATCTCAGACATGCCAAAAATAAACTTCTGTAGGAGCCGGCTCTTGGACTAGGAGTCGACTCTTGCCTTCAAGCTTTCAGTCTTGACAAACATACATACCTAGAGTCTGCTCTTGATCTGGGAGTCGGCTCTAATTCTCAGAACTTCAAAAACTATACTTCTGGAAGAGTCGGCTCTTGAACTGGGAGTCGGCTCTAATTCTCAGAACTTCAAAAACTATACTTCTGGAAGAGTCGGCTCTTGGTTCTGAAACTGAGTCTTCCTCCGTGCCATGCCGCCTTGAGTCGGCTCTTACAAGTCTTTTAAAAATATGCTTTAAGCTTCCCAAAAAGCTTCATCATTGAATCAACTAGAAGCTAATTTGCATACATTATCAAAATATTTATAATTTTGAGCCCATTTTTCATGATTACAACATTCATAACTTAGGACCTTTTACAAACTCAAATTGCATTTTCCTTAAATGAATTTGAATACCATTTTAAACTAAGGTAATCAATTCCTACAAAATTTCTTAAATATTTGTAAAGAATTAGTATCAAATACATGCTCCAATATTTTGTAATCATCAAAATCATTCCAGGGGTCAACAGGAATCATGCAATATCTAATTGAATTTGTCTATGGATGGGTTTGCACCATTCAGTCATGCAGTGGCTCCTTGTTCATGTTGGCTAGTTTTTATTACTTTATATTATCTGTCATCTAGGATGTGCATGAAAGAATATAACATCTTCTTACATTAATCATTCTTGGGCCATAACATCCGAATAGAAATATTGATGTATATCTAAGATCTCTTATTGACGAGCTGAAATTCTTATAGTCCAATGGTACATGTACTTTTGATTTATCAATGAAGTAAAATTCTGTAATAAAGGCTGCACTGATGTGGATCATTAGCAATTTTTTTGCTTATGAGATGCTATCAGGATGGAGCACTCATGGAAAGCTAGCATATCCATATTGCTTAGACAATATAAAATCATTTCAGCTTGAGCATGGTCATAAGCCCTGCTAATTTGATTGTTATCATTAATTTCATTCTGAGGATCATCCATTTCAAAAGTAGGAGGATAATTTTAGGAGGAAAAAGATAGAAAAAGACCATGCACCGCAACACCTCAACGGTCTGGAAGTATTTTAAAGGATATTCCAAATTGACAAACTCCAGTTTGGCATACTATTTAATAAGCAAAAATCTTGGGGGTTCGATAGAACTCATAATTAGATAAAGCACAATATCTTCTAGGAGTTACCATATTGGTCAACTAATTTGATCTATCATAACCTTGACTTCATGCATATTAAGAAGAATGTATTCAATAATTTTTTTTATATAGTTACAGATATTAAGGACAAGATAAAGAATAACGTCAAGGCTCAAGCAAATATGAAGAATATATGCAGGCATCCTCTATTAGAACTTGTTGAGATGTTACTTAGAAAATTTCTAAAGCTAAAAGCATCTTTACCTTAAAAGGAAGTAGATGATGGACGTATATGAATGGTATAAAAATCTTAAATTTCTAAATGGTTTCACAAGTAATCTAGCTCGATGTATCAATATCAAAGTTTACAGGTTTTATGGGTTAAAGAGTCATGACAACCATGTTTCCATACAATGATTATTGCCATTAAGATCGTAGGTTCTATGGGCTAAAGAGTCATGAATGCCATGTCTTCATGCAATAATTACTATCATTGGCTTAGCATGATCTCCTTTCCAACTCCGTCTAGAGTTTTTTGACTAAGCTTAGTGTTTCTTTTAGAGATATTTATACTACCAAATTATTTGCTAACCACATCTCCAATCTTGAGGCTACCAGTGTAGAAACGATATACAAGTTAGAGAAGATATTCCCTCCTAGCTTTTTCAACTCCATGGAGCACCTCGTGATTCATCTGGCATATGAAGCTAGGGTAGGAGAACCAATGTAGTATAGGTGGATGTATCCATTTAAAGGATACATGATCAATCTCAAGACAAAAGTAAAAAACAAGGCCAAAGTCAAAGATTCTATTATGGAGGTCTACAAAATAAAAGACTTTTCAAATTTCAGCCAACACTACTTTAATCCCAATATGCAACAAAGCTAACTCAAGTTAGCCAAAATGATGATGGTAGTGGTGAGGGATTAAAGTAAGAGATCTCAATATTTACTGATCTCGCTCGTAAATTTGGTCACGAGGTTCACCATGTTTTAACAGATATTGAATTTGATAGGCAGGATCTTAATATTTGCCAATCTTGCTCATGAATTTGGCTATGAGATTCATCAGGTTTTAATACATGCTGGATTTTAACCAGAAGAGATATTTGTTTTACTAAACTACAAGGAGGTCGGCCCATACATTAAGTGTCCATTACAATCAAAACTTTTCAATCACTTATTATAATATACTAATCTTATGCTTATTTAGGAATTATGATTGAATGCTGAGACAAGACAATTTGAGAATAAGTGAGCTAGAAATTTCTGCATGATACTCACAAAACTTTGTAGATTGGTTCCATCAACTAGTAAGCATCCATTGACATTTCATCTATTTTAGTTTTCTCCAATTTATTTTTTTATACTATGTAGATCATGCAAGAAAAACTCTATTCCTAGAAAGCTAAGACCATTAGCTTATGGGTTAGCAAAATACGTGACATATTATAATGACTGTAACATTAATGGTTTTAAATTTCACATCCACGAATATAGATATCATAAGAGCATAATAAATAGTAGTGTGTGTATAAAGGATAGCTGGTAGGAAGAGTCAAAGAGTGACTACTATAGAATCTTTAAAGAAGTGATCAAGTTGATCTACATTGATGAAAATAGTGTCATTCTATTTAAGTACCAATAATTTAATAACAATATGAAGGTTGATCCATAGTATGGGCTTATTAAAACCAAATATGGATCAAAAGCATATGTCGATGAGCCATTTGTGCTAGCTTAACAAGATGCTCAAGTATATTATACTCTTTTTCCATCAAGGAAGATAAGAAGGAAAGATTGGTAGGCTATATACAAGATTAAGTTTCAAGCTACTTATTACAAGCTTGAAGAAGAAGAGCCCCATTTATCAAAATACTTTCAAGAGGATGAAATACCGGAAGTTCATTAGTTCTACATAGATACAAAGTTGGATACTCTAGAAATTCTCCTATATGATGGCCAATATGAGAAAATAGATCATACTGAGTTTATTTTAGGGGATAATCCTATCCAAGAAAGAGAAGAAGAAGAAGAAGATTAAAAATAAAAAAAGAGGATGAATCAAAAGAAGAATCCAAAGAAGAAGCCAACGAGTAGAACTAATTATTATATTTTTAATATAATATAATTAGTTTTTTATTTATAATTTTTTATTTATAATTTTTTATTTATAGTATTTTATTTATTATTATAGCATTTTAGTTATAATTAACTACATGATATTATAATTTAAAAAATAGATTTCAAATAATATAATTATGATTTTTAAAAAATTAAAAAAAATATTATTGATGATGTTAGAGATGAATAATACTATCAGTAATACTATAGTAGAGACAGTACTTAATAGCAACGATAATATTTTACCAAAAAAATTATTTTTTTAAAAAAGTTATTACTAATGGCATTAGAGATAGCTAATGCCATCGATAAAAATATATTAGCGATGGCTTTATTTTGTCACTAATTCTTTTTTAAATATTTTTAAAAAACCAACAAAATATTATTAATAGTGAAGTTTCCATTACTAATAGCCATCTATAATAACCATTATTAGAGATAGTATTTTTTGCCTTCGCTAATAATGGTATTTTGAAACTAGGTATGTGATGGATTAATAGTGATGGTTGGCCATTGCCAATAGTATTAGCGACAGCAAACCTACTATTAGCTATTGCTAATAGTTAATTTTCTTGTAGTGATGTTTCTCAGCCACATTATTTTGCTCAAGAGTTCCATTTATCTTTCTATGCATTATATATAATTTTAAACTAACTAAATTATGTAGAAAGAAAATTAAAAACTTAATGAGCTAAAAAGTATTAAATATAGAGATCTCAAACTACTAAACTTAGGTACAATATTCTCTAGTTTCATAATATAAGCCTAATATCATCATGTCATCATGATTCATATTAATTAATTTATTCATTAACTATCCAACCTCTATCTTATCAGATTCTATATATTTCTTAATAATGAGATCAAATAATTACATAGCTTACCATTTTCAAATATATAATCTAGAATAGAATTTAAAAAGGACATTTTTCATGATCTCCAAATTAAGAAAACTTTCTATTTACTACTTATCATCGGTAGCTTTTATTTTAAAGTACTCTCATTAATAATCCTAGATGGAGGATCATTATGTAGTATAATATCTAAATTTCATCGAATCCAATACTAGCTCAATTTTATATTTTTATTATTTATAGTTTATTACAGTTAGAGTTTTAATAGGAGCAATAACTTTATTCAGTTCAAAGATATTAAATGCTAAACAATTTTTATGCAGTTTGTCAATAGAAAATATGATCCACCAATATACTCAAGTGCCTTTATAAGTATTATTTTTATTAGATCAATTGGTACAATGCCTCAAACTTTCTTTGGAAAGAAAGTGACCAATATAAGATATTCTTTACAATATGTAATATCATTCAATACAATAGTGCTAGTTGTTAAACATCCTCATATAATTAATTAATGAACAAATATAAACAAACAATATGCTCTAACATATTTATAAATAGTATTTCAATGAGTGTCCTTGGTGCAATTTCAAACATTTTTTGAAAAGAATATAACCCATTTAAGGTATCTCTTCAACATTTAGTGGAATCAACTAGTAAAATATCATTAGCTTTTGGAGATCCACCTATTTTGGTAGAATGAATTCCTAGACCATGCATACTCACTAGTCACATAAAATTTTACTTCAAAATTATAACACACAATAAGCTCTCTTTGAAAAAATGATTGTATGCTATAATTTCATAATACCTTTTAATCCCTTCAAAATATTATATTAAAGAATCCGGCAAACCTGAGCGAATGGGCCACTTTGGTGGTTACCATTAATTGAAATCTATAAATCATTAAATCAAGAATCAATTAGTCATATATTCTTATAAATTTATTTACCAATATTATATAATAAAAAAATTAAATATTTTTAATCTCCTAAAGTATCAAATAGTAGAATCCTGTAAATCTCAATGAATGGACCACTTTGGTGGTTATCATATTGAATTCTATAACTCTCCATCTCACCCATCAAAACATCAAATATGAAGTTGCTCCTTTGGGAATGATGCAATACTTTAATAGCCTAGACATAATTATAATACTATTAAAACTTTATTGGATAATTAAATTTATCAAGAATAATACTTTATAGAAAATCTTTGATTTTTTCAAGTTCGTGGTCACTTTGGTGATCACACCGAATCAATCAATTCAAAAACTTTCTGTTCTTTATAAATACTGTTAATAAACTTTACATGCAAAACATGGCATGAATGCATCATTAAAAGCATGATAATAAATTCACAATTCTTTATTTGCACTAAAATAACATTCATGTACAAATTTATGGATTTTAATGCAATAAAATCATTTAACAAAATCATAATCATAATTATTAGAGGATCTTTATATAATATATTAGCTTATTATAAGTACTTAAATATGATCCAGAGGTCTTCATGCAATAAACTTTATGTTAACGATCTAACTGTAATTTTCAATATCTCAAGGACTGAATTATAAAATGTTCCCAAACCCTTTGGTTTAGTCAATTAACTAAGGGCTATAGCTTAATGGATTTGAGTTGTAGGTTTGTGGATCCAAACTCCTTATCTTCTTCTTCCTCCCAAACCCTTACTTTTTTTCTTATTTCCTTTTCCTGATCACCCTGGGGGCCAAAATTCCTTGGCCGACAATCCTCTAGGCCCTCAATCAGTAGACCGACTTCTCCCCAAGCTTGTTGCTGCCAGCTCACTGTCAATTAAAGGATGGAAAGCTAGCAACCCATCTCTCCCCCACTCCATTTTCTTTTTATTTGATCTGTCAAAAGTTCATCAACTGGAGGAGGAAGAAGGTCCTTCCAACCAATACCGTCACCTACTAGATTGTTAGCACCACTTGAATGGGTTGCCACCACCATCCAAATAGCCTCCTCTAGACTTGGATGGGAAGAAGAAGGCACGGTGGTGGGAATCACCATCTCTCTTCCTTCTCTTTTTTTTTCTTCATTTGGTTGGTTTATCGATGGAAGGGGAAAAGAGGAGGTTACGGCCTAAAACCAAAAACTCATGGCAGCAATGCTGCCTCTATAGCTTACACTTGGGAAATTGTGTATAGCTAATGTTGGATATCCATGTAATAATCAAATGAGAATCCTTGACTAATAGGTTTACTATGTGGCAATACATAGTACTTCTCTCTATTGAAGAGTGAAACCGATATCTTCTCTTTGTTGAAGGGCAAAACTAATATCTTCTCTATATAAAGGGGTGAAACTAAAACCAGAAAACCAACTGCAATAGAAGAAGAAGTTGGTGGTGGATCCACCATCTTCCTTTTTTTTCTTATTCTTTATTTAATCCAACAAAAGAAATTTCATTTAACCAAGAATAAGAATCTCTTTTTAATTCAATTTAATCCTAACTAAGGTCCCTCTAGATCCTCTCTAATTTATTTATTTATTTAATCATCAAGAACAACCTAAATAATTGATCAAAATTTTCAAAATAAATAAATAAATTATACATTATAGGTCTTCAAAATAAATAAAATAAATCATTAAGGATCCAAAAATTATTTTAAATCATGATAACTTGAATCATTGGAACCTCAACTTGAATCATAGGAAACCTCTTGAGATGGCCGGTCAAATCTATATCCATAAAATCTTGATATGGATATATAGAAGGCTTCAATCTTCAAGTCAAATAATTTGATTAGCTCTTGAAAGACCTCTAGATAATTATATATATTATATATATATAATCTATTAAATCTATTATTTGATTTTAATCTTTTACAAAATCCTGCACTATAATACCAATTGTTGGATTTATCTTGGATTGTATGTAGAAGATCAGAACATAAAATAATAAACTAAATAAAAGATTAAATCATGCATACCTTGAAAGCCTGAGAATCCATGAACTTTATTTCAATGTCCCATAGAAGAAAAAAGTAACCATAGATTTTAGGTCTTCCTCTTCATCCCTACCTTATGCCTGCCTCCTTAATGAGATAGGTAACCTCTTAGAAATATAGAAAAACCTTATATCCTAGGATTTTCACAAGCAAATATATATAAGAGTAGAGTGGGCACCTAGCACAGTTAGTAATGTCAATAAGTTAAACCATTGCAGCCCACTAACCAAATCAGGCCTATCTGTTATATCACATAACTAAGATAATTGGATCCAAATAATGATATGATTACCAAGAATTATGGACTTCTTAACCATTCATTCAGATAATAACTTTGCCTATATTTCAAAATAAAATCAAGGTTTAAATAAGTCCATAATCAATGAAAGCCCACCTTATGAGAAGTTTCAATATTCCTCCAATAATAGAAAAAATAATTTTATGATGCTGAATACTCTTTATTTTTTTATAAGTACATGGTATTGATCTTGAGATTATTGAATGATACTTTTATGATTTATCTTTATTTCATTATTTTTTAGCTAGTTAATGCAAAATATTCCTAATCATTTATTACATCTCTAGTATGATTTGAACGACAAGGACAAACATGCCTGTTGCCATCAAATTGCCCGTCACTGGACCCGGTGATGGCTGAGGGTCTCCCGATCTACTCTGATGCAGATGGAGGGCTATTCTTAGGCATTTCGCTATGAGAACCTACAAGGACAGTCCCAAGGCCAAGGTTCCTAGTGGGGGACCCTTCAATGCTCAAGTTAGTAGATAGGAAATAAGGGGCTACAACAATCGAAGCTGAGAGCAATGGTGGCCCGATGAACATGTGAGCGATAGTGAGAGTAATATAGCATGTACTTCACTGGGGATCCCCTATTTTCTATTTATAAGGTTATGTAGAATAACAGAATACCATTATGGAGGTGGCCTTTTATGAAAGGCATAATTGACATCATTGAGGTGGTAAGATCTTATCTCCTAAGATTTTTTCTATTAGCATCTTTCTATTAGGATGGAAGGATTTGCTAGGATATTGTCTACCATAATCTATGCTAGAATAGCTGTGATTGAGTAGGTTGTTGGCTACTTGAGCATCATGGACCCCAAGTAGAAGTGGGACTTAGTCCTGTATCAAAGCTTGCAGACTTGGTCCACCTGGCTATCTAGTCAGTCCTAAGTAGGAAGTCAATAGGTGTGCATGGGCATACTTGGCGGGTCTCTGCTTCTCAGCTTAGGGAGCAACTATTTGGTCTAGGAAGGGTCAGCTACTCAGTTTATTCTATCACTAGTTCTTTCCCGATTGTGAAGTAGTTAGTAGCTTGGTCGCTCTGATTGGGGCATTCAAATGCCCCCCCTCCCGAGATTAAAAAGTCCCATGCCTTTGTTGTTTCTGGGCAAAAGGAGTAGCTGGCTTCTCGATCTTGGGGACTGGAAGATTTGCTCCCTATCTATGCATTTATTGGCTCCTTTGGAGAATTATCACCAACTATTTCGTTGCTTCAATCATTAGAGAGAGTTGCCAATGGTGGTCCAGAGGATTGTGCGGTTACTCAGAGTGGCAGGTGTCTCACATGTCTTCCCCTAACCGTAGGGAGTTGCCACATGGCCTGGAAGTGGTGATTCAAAATAATTTGCTTGCATCCCCTGGGACCAAGCATTGATTGGTAAGAGATGGCTTTGAGGTGGTGCGACGCTTCCAATTAGGGGTATGACATATGTCCAGATCTAAAAGCTTGTGCTGAATGGGGGTTTGAATCCTAGTCGTTGAATCAAGTTTAAGACGGGCTCCTAGATACTGTTATAGGGATTGCCTCCTTTCCAAGCTATAAAGAGAAAAGGGAGAGAGCTCTAACTCGAATCACCTGCCAGGAGTTTCCTCTCCTAGCAAGTGGTGATAATTACATTATATACAATATATGTATTAATTTAAAAATTAAATTATTTTTATTTATTTAAAATTGATACTTTTATATATCATTTATAGGAAAGAAGATTGCCAATGTGAAAAGCTTGATTTATGTATCAAAATGAAACAAGTTTGAAGCGAATCTGACATAAAATGAGCTCAAAAATTAGTTTGAAATTGATTAAGAAATTACATGAACTTTAAAGTAGCCGATCCACCATGGATCGACTATTTGGTCCATATAACACCCGATTGGTCCACGACTGCCATTAACCATGGTCCACTACTAAACATCATGGACCATGTGCTATTTTAACTAACCACCAGCCAAGATGATAGCCGACAACCATCTGACAGACCTGTGCTCCCAGTGTAGAGGAGGTCCGGACTTGAGTTCATGCGGGACAAGCGTGCTGTTCTGCAACAGGTTGGATCCGGGCACACGCGGGGTGAGAGCGTGCACTGCAGCGGAGGCACAGCAGAGGCTGGACCTGAGTGCGTGTGGCACAAGCACGCAGCACAACAGGAGGCTAGACCCGGGCGTGCGCGAGACATGCGCACGGCGAGGCTCACGGACCAGTGAAGGAATGATGGTGCTTAAAACTAGCGACAATGGCAGTCTGATAAGAATTTTTGGATCATGGTTATAGGGACAAGCTTCTCTAGATAATGGTGGTTCTAGCTTCGGTAGTGGCAGTTCTAGTGAAGATCTATGTAGTGACGGTGATCGCTCTTCCAGAGAGGAAGATGGTGCGGGCACCAGACTCAGAAGAAGACTTCAGAGCTCCATTTGGATCTCTGATTAACCTTGCCCGAAGAATTAGGGTTTTTGATTTGTAATAAGAGTTGACTAGATCAACTCAATTTAGCTTGAGTCTACATTACCTGCATTTTATTTTGTTGAGTCATGTTGACTCAGTAGTGGACTAGGGTTTCAAAATGGGATGTTACACTTTCTTCCAAGACCAGGCAAGTGGACACCACACTCCCAGCCACACTCCCAGTCCAGGGGGCGCCATATCCACATCCAGCAGCTTTTGGTCCCCACTCCACAGATGGTAACCTCCTTCTCTCATGCGCCAGATAAGGAGAAGTCCACCAAGAGACCACCAATCAAGGGGGCGACCAAGACTTTCCCAAGAAAATCCAAGCCAAGAAGGGAAGAAATTTCTCTTGGAAGAGCATATCAAGGGGCGCCCATTACTTGCCAAAAAAACCTAAAACAAAGATGGGAAGAGCCTTGACTTAAGGAGGAAGAAAAGGAGGAGTCCAAAAGAGTTCATCCAGGGAAGGAAGAAAATTTTTCTTGAAAAATCCAAGCAAGGTGGCGCCATCTACCTGCCATTTATAACCCAAATCCTAATTTTTGGTATTTTGGCCGACCATATGTAAGGGATTTGCCCTAATTTGGAGATCCCCTCCTTTAGTCCCACATGGGAAAATATGAAACCCTTCTCCCTTGTAAAGCATTATAAATTAAACCCTCTTGTAAGTTGAAAAATATCATAGATGAATGAAAGAAAATTTTTCTTGAGCAAACTTGTGTTTTCTCTTGTCCGCACTTGTTTCCAGGTGTTGAGCTCCGTGAGGGAGTAAATCCGGGTTCCCCTGGAACCTTGAGGAGGTGAGAGATCTCCAAAACCCTAAACCCTAGGTTAGCCACTCAATTCCCAAACCCTAGCCGCCATCACCCTTCTCTTTCCACCAAGCCCTAGTCTTTTCCTCTTCTCACGACCAACCTTCTCCAAGTCCTGGCCGACCACCAGCATCCGACTCCAGTCCAGATACTGCCGGCCTACAGCAATTCTAAGAGGAAGTCAGATCGGCCTCCAGGAGAATTTGATTTCAGCAACTTCAGCTTTCAAGTTCTTCAACCTGGTAAGATCTTTTCTTGAGTTTCTGGATTCCATCATTTGTTCCTCTTCTTTTCTAGATCTTGAGTCCAGGAGAAGTCGACCAAACCACGAGACCAGTATTGGAGGATCCATTGCGAAGATAGCCAACTCCGAGGATCCCATAATCTGCTCGAGAGAGTTCTTCCACCAGAATCCTGAGAAGATCACTGTCTGGTGAGTAAACCGTCCCTCCTCTCTATTTCTGTTATGTTGAAAGATCAGAGCGAAACCCTGGATCTGGGAGTTTCTCAACCCCCAGCGATCCGTTACTTCTGAACTACTCTGATAATTTGGTTCCTTCTAAACTGTGCTTTCAATCTTTACTTAGTTTCCTTCAACATAGTTTAGCTTTACTTTGAGTCAAAGCCAATTTCTGAAATATATATATATATAAAAAAAAGAATTAAACTTAATTTTACTTTCGCATACGCTTCTTTGTTCTTTGTTCTGCATCATTTTTGGTATCAGAGCCCTGTCTAGGGTTTCTGTCTGATTGTTTGTTTGAGTCCCTCTCTTTTTACTTTGTCTGCTCGAAGTAGACTCCCCAGGACGTCCGGTCCTAGGAACAAAGCGGGGTGCAAACCTCCTCCTCCCATTCCACGGGGTGTTCCTAGGGCGTGTAGGGGATCCGTTGGGTTACAACTTCATAGCAGAAATTGTAAACGGGGAAGTGCTCTGCTTTCAGCCCGTAATTGCCCTGTTGCAAGAATTATTTCTCACTTCAAGTAACTCCAAATTCAGCGATTTTTATTTTTCTAAAACCAGTATAATTGAAACTAATTTACATAATTTTCTCATAATTTATTGGTTTCCGTGCGATTTCTGAGAATTAAATTACTGCAACTCTATTTTTGTGTTCTGCAATCCTTTTATTTTTGAGTGTTCATCACTTAATTCAACTTAAGGGCATTTGAGTATCTAAGATAAGGGGAGGAGTTGATAACCTCTCCTTAGCCCAAAACCACCACCCCTCATTCGAACCTAAGCCTTTAATCTAAAATTGATTAGACCTAATTTGCCCTAGTGGGCTAGGGACATCAACAAGTCGGGTCAAGGCTAGTGTTGAGTCAGTTTGTCTGGTTACTCTGTGTGTGCTTTGTACTCAGTGTCTAGAACGGTGGTTCAGGGATTCCATCCTGAAGGGCTTGTGTGCTGGTCCGCCTACCTGGCCAATCTCTGATTGGTGTCTAGGATTGGCATTCAGGGACCTAACACTCCCCTTACACCTGCCTGGCTGAGTCCTAAGTTACTACAGGCTAGCTTGCCACTCTGATTGGGCATCTAGTTTGGGCTCTAGGTCTAGTTAGCCCGTAGTCGTTCAGTTGAGTCTCATTTTGTGTGTTTGCTTGCATCATGTCTACCTGGAATGGAGTGCCCTACCAACCTGGTCAAACCCAACCTGATTTAGAGGCCATGGTTAGAGCTCTTACAGAGTGTATGAACAAATTAAGTCAGGATATGAATGAGAATTTTGCCCAGCTTAGGGATCGAGTCCAAGTACTTGAGGAACTTAGGCATCGGGATTGGACTCCTGACCCAGATTTCAATGTGCCTCAACCTCGCCCACACCAAGAGCCTAGAAGACCTTTATACCGAGATCCTGAACCTAATCATAGGAGGCCTGACCCAGAACCTGAGGATAGAGATGATAGGTTCATTCGGAACATCAAGTTAGATGCACCCACTTTTGATGGTAGTCTAAATCCTAAGGTGTATTCTGATTGGGAGGGTAAGATGGACCAGTACTTTGAGTGGTATGCCATGTCTGAGGAGAGGAAATTCAAGTTTGCCAAATTAAGTTAATACGTCAAGCTAGGTTATACTGGGGGAACATTGAGCTGACCACTAGAAGACGAAATGTAGAGCCCATAACCACTTGGCAGGGTATGAAAGAGAAACTTAGAGACAAGTACCTACCCATTTCATACCAGCAAAATCTGTTAGACCAATGGCAGACTTTGAAACAAGGGAACTGATCTGTTTCAGACTACATAACCACCTTTGATGAATACCTGATGAGATGTGATGTGAGTGAAGCCCATGAGGTTACTTTGTCTAGATTTAGGGCTGGACTTAGGGAAGATATTAAGAGAGAGTTGTTTCTGAGAGAGGTTACTGACCTAGACCAAGCCTATCAGATTGCACTGAACACTGAGAAATTTCAGAGAGGACCCATGCCTTCTAGGATTAGTGCCCCAATCCCAAGAAATGGACCTAGCCAGGTTACCCCTAGCAAGCCTAATCAGGGTATTCCCACCCCTAGGCCCATGGACAAAGGTAAGGCACCTGACACCCAGAGAACCCCTGGTATTGTCTGTTTTAAGTGTCAGAAGCCCGGTCATATCTCCACTCAATGCACAGCCATAGCTTGTTTCAAGTATCATAAGGTAGGTCACGTTTCTAGCCAGTGCCCTCGTAGATCCCTATATATAGAAGAGGGAGGAGAAGAGAATTCTGAGCCTAATGAGGAGTTTGAAGAAGAAGTTTATGAGACCGGAATGAATTTGGTTGATGAGTATGAGGGAGAGGAAGAATCCACTGAATCTGACCACTTAGGGGTTGTAAGATGCATCCTGTCCCAGACTAAAGTTCAAGAAGATTGGCGTAGGACCAACATCCTACAGACTTTCCTTAAACTAGGGGATAAGGTTTGTAAAATCATCATAGATAGTGGGAGCTGTGTGAATGCCATTTTTACTAGCACTGTCAAAATGTTAGGCTTAACCCCAGTTCCCCACCCCAACCCCTATAAGGTTTCTTGGGTAGACTCTACTTCTATACCCATCCAGTCTAGATGTCAGGTCCAAATCCAAATGCAATCCTATCAAGAGAAGATTTGGTGTGATGTCTTGCCCATGGGGGTGAGCAGTATAATTCTTGGAAGACCCTGGTTGTATGATCATGATGCCACCCTCTTAGGAAAATCCAACACCTGTGTCTTTAGTTTCAATGGGAAGAAAATCACAATCCATTCAGTCCCTCCTAAGGACAAGGTAGCTAAAGGAACCAGTAAGGTTAAGGAAATGAAGACTGGAGTGAACCTAATTAGTGCCAAGGATCTAGAGCAAGAAATTCATAGTGGTTCACCCATTTGGATGTTGACTGCTAAGGAACTTAGGACTCCTACACCCTCAGAGCCTCCTCAGGAAGTTAAGCCTTTATTAGAAGAATTTGAGGATGTTTTTCCCGAGGATCTGCCAGACCACCTTCCACCTCTTAGGGATATTCAGCATTCCATAGATTTAGTCCCAGGAGCTACTTTACCCAACTTGCCCCATTATAGGATGAATCCATCGGAGCATAAAGAACTGCAAAAGCAGGTTGGCGAATTGTTGAGGAAGGGGTTCATTAGAGAGAGTCTTAGCCCTTGTGCAGTCCCTGCACTTCTAACCCCGAAGAAGGATGGCACGTGGAGGATGTGTGTTGACAGTCATGCCATCAATAAGATCACAATCAAGTATAGGTTCCCCATCCCTAGACTAGATGACATGTTAGATATGATGGCCGGTGCCATGGTTTTTTCTAAAATTGATCTAAAGAGCGGCTATCATCAGGTTAGGATTAGACCAGGGGATGAGTGGAAAACCGCCTTCAAAACTAAGGATGGCCTCTTTGAATGGGTTGTTATGCCTTTTGGGTTGTCCAATGCCCCTAGTACTTTCATGAGGATTATGACCCAAGTACTTAGAGCTTTCATAGGGAAATTTATAGTGGTCTATTTTGATGATATCCTGATCTATAGTAAGACCCCTGCTGATCACCTAGGCCACCTTAGACAAGTCTGCCAAGTTTTGAGGAATGATAGTCTCTACGGTAATCTCAAAAAGTGTGAATTTATGACTAGTAGAATTATCTTCCTTGGATTTGTTGTAACCCCTGACGGCGTGGCTGCCGACCCTGAAAAGATTAGGTCCATAGTAGAATGGCCAGAGCCGATCAGTGTGCATGAAGTCAGAAGTTTCCATGGCTTGGCTACCTTCTATAGGCGATTCATCAAGGGGTTTAGTACCGTAGTTGCTCCTACCACAGACTGCATCAGGAAGGGAGAATTTCAGTGGACCAAAGCAGCCCATAAAGCCTTCCTAGATCTTAAGGATAGGATGACCCAGGCACCCATTTTGAGACTACCAGACTTTTCAAAGGTATTTGAGGTTGCCTGTGATGCTTCAGGAGTAGGTATAGGTGGAGTCCTAAGCCAAGAGAACCATCCCGTAGCATTCTTTAGTGAAAAACTTAATGATGCTAAGCTTAGGTATTCTACCTATGATAAGGAATTTTACGTGGTAGTGCAAGCTTTGCGTTACTGGAGACATTATTTACTACCGCAAGAATTTGTGCTGTTTTCGGACCATGAGGCTCTTAGATTCTTGAATTCTCGGAAGAAGCTTAACCCTAGGCACGCTAAGTGGGTAGAGTATATCCAGTCCTATACTTTTGTTTTGAAGCATAAGGCTGGATCTGAAAATAAGGTAGCTGATGCCCTTAGTCGTCGATCTTTGTTGTTGAATTCTGTTAGGGCTGAAGTCATAGGGTTTGAGCAAATCAAAGAAGAATATGGGTCGTGTCCGGATTTCAAGACTGTATACCAGGATCTAACTCAAGGACCATCTAGTGAACATAAGGATTATTCCCTTATAGATGGCTTTCTGTTCTTTAAGAATAGGCTTTGCATCCCTAGAACCTCTCTTAGGGAATTCTTGATTTGGGAAACTCATGCTGGAGGTTTAGCTGGCCATTTCGGAAAAGATAAGACCACCCTGGCCATTGAAGACCACTTTTTCTGGCCTAGCTTAAAAAGATATGTAGCACACATTGTGGCTAGGTGTCGGACCTGCGCTGTTGCCAAACAGCGAAAACAAAACACCGGCCTTTATACCCCTCTCCCTATCCCAGATCGTCCTTGGTAAGATGTGAGCATGGATTTCGTGTTAGGTTTGCCTAAGACCCAGAGGAGGCATGACTCTATCTGTGTTGTAGTAGACCGATTTTCCAAGATGGCCCATTTCTTGCCTTGTTCCCAAACTTTTGATGCGTCTAAGGTAGCCACCCTGTTCTTTAATGAGATAGTTCGACTCCATGGCCTACCCAAGACCATTGTTTCCGATAGGGATGTTCGGTTCACCAGCTATTTCTGGAAAACCCTTTGGCATAAGTTAGGGACGAAACTTAAGTTTTCAACTGCCTATCATCCCCAGACTGACGGCCAAACCGAAGTAGTGAACCGTAGTTTAGGCAATCTGCTAAGGTGTCTTGTTGGTGAAAATATTAGGAACTGGGATTTGTACTTACCTAGAGCTGAATTTGCATATAATGACTCGGTCAATAGGTCTACGGGAAAGAGTCCATTTGAAATTATGCATGGTTACAAACCCCACACACCTCTTGACCTAGCTCCTTTACCAGTCCACACACGGGTCTCTGAGTCTGCCGAAGTTTTTGCACAGCATATAAAAGACTTGCATAAAGAAATTCAAGCCAAAATAAATTTAAGTAACGAAACTTATAAGAAATTGGCTGATTCTCAAAGGCGAGTCAAAACTTTTGACGAAGGAGACTATGTAATGATTAGGTTAAGGCCTGAACGGTTTCCTCCTGGAACCGTTAGAAAGTTACATGCTAGGGGAGCTGGACCATTTAGAGTGGTAAAGAGAGTAGGATCCAATGCCTATGTGCTCGAGTTGCCTCCAGAACTAGGCATTAGCTCCACTTTCAACATTACAGACCTAGTAGAGTATAGGGAGCCAGCTGTGATTCCCAGTGAGGCTTTTGAACCTAATCCTGCTCTTGAGAGTGAACCTAAACCTGTGTGTCCACCAACAAATTGGCCTGTGAGGAAAGAGCAGATTGAAAAGATCCTGGATGATCAGGTTATCTCTACTCGTAATCGAGGATACCAAAGATACCTGGTCCGCTGGCTAGGAAGGCCAGATTCTGATGACTCTTGGATCTCCCGAGAAGAGTTACAAGAGCTGGACCCAGACCTCTTGGAGAGATACCAGAGCCAACTTGATCCATACTCGACAGGGTCGAGTTCCTCCCACCCTGGGAGAATTGGTGCGGGCACCAGACTCAGAAGAAGACTTCAGAGCTCCACTTGGATCTCTGATTAACCTTGCCCGAAGAATTAGGGTTTTTGATTTGTAATAAGAGTTGACTAGATCAACTCAATTTAGCTTGAGTCTACATTACCTGCATTTTATTTTGTTGAGTCATGTTGACTCAGTAGTGGACTAGGGTTTCAAAATGGGATGTTACACTTTCTTCCAAGACCAGGCAAGTGGACACCACACTCCCAGCCACACTCCCAGTCCAGGGGGCGCCATATCCACATCCAGCAGCTTTTGGTCCCCACTCCACAAATGGCAACCTCCTTCTCTCATGCGCTAGATAAGGAGAAGTCCACCAAGAGACCACCAATCAAGGGGGCGGCCAAGACTTTCCCAAGAAAATCCAAGCCAAGAAGGGAAGAAATTTCTCTTGGAAGAGCATATCAAGGGGCGCCCATTACTTGCCAAAAAAACCTAAAACAAAGATGGGAAGAGCCTTGACTTAGGGAGGAAGAAAAGGAGGAGTCCAAAAGAGTTCATCCAGGGAAGGAAGAAAATTTTTCTTGAAAAATCCAAGCAAGGTGGCGCCATCTACCTGCCATTTATAACCCAAATCCTAATTTTTGGTATTTTGGCCGACCATATGTAAGGGATTTGCCCTAATTTGGAGATCCCCTCCTTTAGTCCCACATGGGAAAATATGAAACCCTTCTCCCTTGTAAAGCATTATAAATTAAACCCTCTTGTAAGTTGAAAAATATCATAGATGAATGAAAGAAAATTTTTCTTGAGCAAACTTGTGTTTTCTCTTGTCCGCACTTGTTTCCAGGTGTTGAGCTCCGTGAGGGAGTAAATCCGGGTTCCCCTGGAACCTTGAGGAGGTGAGAGATCTCCAAAACCCTAAACCCTAGGTTAGCCACTCAATTCCCAAACCCTAGCCGCCATCACCCTTCTCTTTCCACCAAGCCCTAGTCTTTTCCTCTTCTCACGGCCAACCTTCTCCAAGTCCTGGCCGACCACCAGCATCCAACTCCAGTCCAGATACTGTCGGCCTACAGAAATTCTAAGAGGAAGTCAGATCGGCCTCCAGGAGAATTTGATTTCAGCAACTTCAGCTTTCAAGTTCTTCAACCTGGTAAGATCTTTTCTAGAGTTTCTGAATTCCATCATTTGTTCCTCTTCTTTTCCAGATCTTGAGTCCAGGAGAAGCCGACCAAACCACGAGACCAGTATTGGAGGATCCATTGCGAAGATAGCCAACTCCGAGGATCCCACAATCTGCTCAAGAGAGTTTTTCCACCAGAATCCTGAGAAGATCACTGTCTGGTGAGTAAACCGTCCCTCCTCTCTATTTCTGTTCTGTTGAAAGTTCAGAGCGAAACCCTGGATCTGGGAGTTTCTCAACCCCCAGCGATCCGTTACTTCTGAACTACTCTGATAATTTGGTTCCTTCTAAACTGTGTTTTCAATCTTTACTTAGTTTCCTTCAACATAGTTTAGCTTTACTTTGAGTCAAAGCCAATTTCTGAAATATATATATATATATATATATAAAAAGAATTAAACTTAATTTTACTTCCGCATACGCTTCTTTGTTCTTTGTTCTGCATCAGAAGACCGTAGTAGACCGATGGCAATATTCAGTCCACGGTCGCAGCATTGCTTTTGAGTTAGAAATTTTGGTGAAGCCACAGCGTGCGACCGTGCATGGGAAGATGTTTCTAGCAAGATCTTCAGCGATGGGGATCAAGTAATGGCGGCAATGGAAGGCATGGATCAATGATGAGAGGTGCAAGCAGATGGAACGATGAAAATGGTAATCACAAGACTTCCAACAAGATCCAAGACTCCGATAGTGGTTCCAGTGAGGCGAAGGCACACGAGGGGCTCTAGTAAAGTTTCCAGGCATGCAATCGAGCAGTAGAAGGCAAGAATCGGTGGTAGTGGAGAAGTTGCTATTTGAGAAAGAAGATGGCTAGGGAAACAATGTTGAGGCATGATCTAGAAATCGAGAATGACTCGGTGGCACAATTCAATGGCTACAAAGTAATCTGAATTCATCTAGGCTCTGTAAGCATAATTTGCGATAGTTTTTGGGCCTGATGATTGTAATCCGATGGCTAGAAGGCTTTGCAGTAGTCAAAGAGGATTTGGAAAGGAATTGAAAGTCTATTTGGATTGGGATTTGGTCTTATTCATGAGCTAGCTTCTCTTTTTCCATCTATTTCTTATTCACACTCATCCAACCATCCATTACTTGTAAAATAAAATCCTAGCCCTTTATGTTTTCTTTTTTTAGTCCCATACTAGAAAAATATGAAAATCCCTCTCTTGTAAAATTTATAAAAAGGCTCCAATAGCTTTACCTAGAGACATCGTTCCCTGGAATTTCTCTAAAGCCTTTGCATAGAGGGAGAGGAAGGGATCAACCCATGAACAATTAATGCATAAATCTTGGGAGGGAAGAGGAGATCTTGTAACTAAGCAAAGCAGTTCTTTTGTTCTATACCTTTCCTATATTTCTTTTATTTTTATATGCAATAAAAGATTGTGCACTTAGTTATAAATTATTTATCTGCTTTCTTTTATTAGCTTTCTTCTATGCTTTTATGTTAATTTAGGATTAAGGACAACTCTTGCTTCCCAGAAACATGCCAAGATTTATGAATACGGAGAGTGCGGAGGGAAGACAGGTATTTCCTTAAGCTTGATTACACTTATTTTGTAAACGAGATATATTTTATACTTTCCAATGATGTGCCATGATCTGTTATAGATACGAGACGTGCTAAGAAAAGATAGGTATTCTCTTGAGTTAAATTATAAAAGAAATATAACTTTCTTAGTTACAAGATTGACTTACAACCTCTGAAATACATACTATCATGAGATCCCACTATTAGAATAGTTTAATTTCTATTTACTTTTTATTTTCCTATCCAAGTAAATCAAATTATTCTCCTTGTTTTTTTTTCAATCATAATTTGGCCCTTCGATCCCTAAGGATATGATCCTAACTCAGGTTAGCTATAGAGTTTGAGTTGGTGAGTTATTTTTGACTGCCTATGATAGAAATTAAATTTTGGCATCATTGTCGATGACCCTAGGCATGGTTGTGATTTAAAAATCAAATAAAAATCAAAAATCAAAAAGAATCTATAATTTTTTCTCTTAGTTAATATTTATTTGCTTTTTAATTTATTGTCATCATAATTAATTTACCATTTTTTACTGGTTTTTATAATTGAATACTGCTTTCTAGTTATTTTATTTCTGGTGAACTACTTAATTGCATTTTAACCCTAATTCAATTTAACTATTTTTTCATACTTAATTAACTAAATTAAAAACTTACCTAAAAATAACCTAACATAAAAAGAAAATAAGGACACCTCATAATAAGTAATTAAAATAGAGAAACTAATTAATCTTTAAAAATATATCACTTGTGTTGGACATCTTTTTTTGTATTGCATATACTTTATAAAATATCTTAAAAGCACTAAACCCTAAACAATATAAGGTGGGGATTTCATCACCCTTCCTTCGCCCACATACCACCACCCTCATATTACATCATCATAAGCCTATAATTAAAATCAATTAGACATTGGCCCCTAAGGATTTTCAAGCTCATTAGGATAAGGGATCCTAAGAGTTGGATTGGATCAAGATTAGCTGGTTAACTAGTTTTTAGAAAAGGGGTTCAAGAATGATGTAGTGGTTGTTTAATTTGTTCCATTGTTTGACCTGGCCAATTTATTTGGTATCTAAGGAAAGCAACTGGGGGATCCTTACCAACCTTACCCTTATCTGGCCAGTTGGCTAGTTAGTTTTTGACTTGGAGGACTCAAAGGCAAGCTATCTAGAATTAGGAAACACTAGGATAGAGAGTCCATTGTATGCTAACTTGATTGCAATTAACATAGAATTTTAACTAATAATTCTTCTCATCTCTTAGCTCTAGGATTCCTTTGACCTTCCTCTTTAGAATTCTTCTTTATCTTTCTTCTTTCTTTTCTTTACTTCTTCTTTTTAAAATAATAATTTTAAAAGAAATTAGAAGAGGATTACTCTGATCTAGAACCTTTAATTAAATATCCAAAACCATCAAAACAATCTGATGAATTAGAGTAGTGCTAGGAACATGGATCTCAATAGTAGAGTGGATATGTTGTCCCATGCTTTAGACAGTAGACTGGATACCTTGTCCAATAAATTAGATCATCTATTACTATCAGACACTCTTCCACTCCTTTTCTTCCTACACAACAGGCATGCTCTATATATTTGAGCCCAACTCACTTTGAATGCCTAATCATGTACTAAAGTTTTGAGTCTAGGTATGATTAAGTTTATCAAGATCCACTCATATGATCTATAGACCAGGAGAGAACCTAAACTTTAATACTTACAACCTAGGTTGGGGGGCTCAACCAAATTCTTCATGGTAACCACACCTAGTGGTTATCCCGGTACTACAAAGATCTCTGTTCATAGATGTACCTTATTATGATCAGCCTTATCCATATTATCAATCTTCTCCTACTCCTTATAGCCTATCATTTCAAGAGAAGGTTTTGAAAGCAATAAACTGGATAGAATAAATTGGTCAAAACCCACCTCCTAAATAGACTAACTAAGATGTCGATAGGTTTGCTCAATTTCAACAACTAATCATGCCTTGACAGCAATTTATTGATGAGCTTATGAATCAAACTAATTGATTATTAATTGAAGTTGATAGGGAGGAGGAAGGAGTACTGCCTAGTTAGTCCAAGAGTAACATAGAGGGACACTACCAAGCTAAAAATTTTTATGATCCTTTAGTTTTTTTTAAATAATCGATCATAACTCTCGAGAATGAACTGGTCATAGAACAACCTTGCACCATCACAGAGACCAATATAGATAATTCAACTAAAGCATAAATATATAGATAAAAATCAAACAGGTAGGACGAACTGCTTCCATCATCATCCTACTCACCTATGGCCACTTTTCCAAGTGTCCTAGCATCATCCACTCCTTTTTACAGGAAGGGAGAACAAATAGATGACTGATAGAATTAATTGAGACTTTCTAAGAACCATAACAGAATAACATAATAGGGGAAGCCATACCTCCAATTCATCCCTAGAAGTTGTTAGATCTCTATCTGGCTCATTTTGGGGTAGATAACTTTAATATAGATGGATATAACATAGGGATGAATAACTTACCAGATATATCATATTTCAAAATTGCTCCACTTCAGATTGAACAATACAAGCCAGCACCTAGCCCCCCAATGGCTCCCTTGTTAGAATCACCACTGATTTAGAATTGAAGCCACTTCCTATCACACCTACTGATACCCTACCGGTGACCACTAACTATGAAGACCAAATAGTCGGTGCTCTAAAGATGCATAAAAAAGCTATTGGATGGGATACCTCTAAAATGAAAGATAACGATCCTGAGAACTTTATAACTGATTTCTCTATATTTGGCACTACTTTCAATGATTATCTCCAAAATTTGTCTATCATCATAAAATGATGTATGGAGATAGACTTGTGATTAACTTGGATAAAGTACCATCAGGAAGGGATGATATCAAGACACATCATACACAAGAAAGAGATTAGGATAGATCTTTCTAGAGTTAGAAAAACTCTTAAGCTGCCACCCCCACTCTTGGCCCAACATACACAATTCCTTCCTAATCTTCATCTAGACTATACTAATATTCTCAAATCTTGGTCTAGCATGCTTGTCCGGTGTACTATATTGATCAGGGTTAATCATCATAGAATACTCTATGAATTTTTTTCTGCCATGATGACAAGGCCTCTTAATTGGTCCTATTTTTAAAAATATTGAAGGACATATCCAAGTTTAACATAAATAACACTCCCTCATAGCATCTAACTAAAGATGTTAAACTTAACACTAGTTGGGGGCAATCCAACAATCTCATTTTCTTTTTAGTATAGTTACAGGAATAGGAACTTAGATGGAAGAACAAGAGCCTACTACTCTATGAAGCCCTCTTCAACTCCCAAAGCATATTCATCCCAGGTTCATTCTCTCATTTTCTTTTACATTCTTATTTTATTTCCTACTCCATTAAGGATAATGTTGATTAAATTAGGGGGGAAGAAAAATAACTTAGATCCTCGAGTATGGCTAGAAATAATTATACTATGTATACCTAATTATTGTCTCGAGTTAGAGTTACATAGGCACCCTAATCAATGATTGATTAATGGTCTAGATAATTCTAAAAATATTGAGGGATAAATTATTAAAGAAACTTAATAAACAATAGGGTTTAGAGTAGAACCCACTAGGATCAGTGCCCATAGTCACAACCCAGATACTGGTCAGGTAACCCTTAGTCGACCCACCCTAGCTATCCCAGTCACTAGCCAGTATTCCCTTAACCAAACCCCTCCTACCAAAACCCCTCCTACCATCCCACTGGTTCACCAGAATGACATTAAAGTGGAAGTGTATGAAGCTGATGTGAGCTTAGTGGATGAGTACGAGGGAGAAGAAGAGGAGACATCTCTAGAAGACCTAGAATTAGTTGACCCCATAGGTACCCAGGTAGAAGCCAATCTAGAGGTAGCTAACCCTGACCACATCCAAACCGAAACCATCTTGGAAGAACAGTTAGAGAAAAAAAACCATGAGGAACCTGACCTTACTATTAGAATCATGCCTGAGGAGCCACTAGAGGAAAGCTTAATTATAGAACCCAGTCCTAAAATTCAAGAGCCCAAGAAATTTATTGAGGACATGATCTCTTTAATTCAGTACCCTCAGGATGAGTCCTCTCCCATAGTTCCCATTGAGGACCTCTTCCTAGAAATTGTTGACCCATCCTTCCATAGCATGGACCATTTCTTGTCCAGAGACATAACCCAATGTTCATACATTAAGGTCAATCTCTTTAGTCCAGAACCAGTCCCAGAATCCACTTCCTATTTCCTACCCTTTCCTGAGTCGTCTCATGTATCTAGAAATATTAGCTCACATTTTGTTGAGATTATCAAGTTGCATGAATCCTTAAAGCCCATCCCATTTGCTACCTACTTTTGGAAGACCCTCTGGCATCTATTAGGAGTTCCTGACAAATTTTCATTTGCATGTCACCCATCAACCATGACTCATGCCCCATGCCCAAGTTGTAGTTAAGACCTAATAAACCTCTTCCGATAGGAATGCATGGTCGAGTCTATTAGGTGTTAGTATGAGTCCTTTGTATCACCTATTAGGAGTCCATAAATTCAGTTCAACTGTCCTCACATGCACTAAACACCGCATAGCATATGCATCAAGATATTAGCCATAAGAGTAATTTAAGTAAGGAAGCATCTAACAAACTGGCTAATTCCCGAATAAAAGCCAATGGATTCAATGTAGGGAATTCTATCTTGGTTAGGCTTAGACCTAAGAAGAAGTCTCATGCTCACAGAGCTGGATCCTTAGAAGTGATAGAGAAGGTAGGATCCCACATGCATGAGTTGCCCTTAGATTTTGGCTTTAGCTCTACCTTCAATACCACAGACCTGGTTGAGTTTAGGGAACCGGCAGCGATTCCTAGTGAGACCTTTGAACCTACCCCATCTATTAAGAGTGACCCTGACCCTGAGTGTCCACCTATATTTTGGCCTGAGAGAGGAAAACGGATTGAGCGTGTCCTGGATGATCGAGCTACCTTGACCCGGAATAGTGGTTTTCAGTGCCACCTGGTCTATTGGCAAGGTCTACCAGGATCTGATGCTTCATGGGTTACTCAAGAGGACTTGTTGCACCTCTACTCAGATCCTCCAGAGAGACACCAGATTCAGTGTGACACTTACTCGACAGGGTCGAGTTCCTCCCACCCCGGGAGAATTGATGGGGACATCAGAGGTCCCAGACTTTGGCAGAGGCATCTCAATCCTCTATGGTTATCAAATTAAAGTTTAGGATTTGAGTCCAATTTGTAATTAGGGTTTAGTTAATTTGAGTGAGTTCATTTGAGTTTTATGGGTTAGTCCATATGAGTCTTTGTATGGCCCTTGAGTCCTATTTTGGGCCTTTCAATATTTAAGTCCTGTATTTGGATTTTGATCCATATTATTAGGGTTTGACATCAATTTTTGGGTTTTGTCAAGTCAGTTAAGTCAGGTCAAATTTTGAGTCATGTAAATCTTGAAGTTAAATTATATAAGTTTGAGTCTAGTCTATTGAGTCCAGTCTTGTCCTATAAAGAAAGAAGAAGACTCAAATCATTTTGAAGCCTGTCAGCATAACACTCCAGTCATCCACCCAGTTGAGCCATTTAGGAGCATGAAGCCATCAAGGAGACCTGGAGGAGATGTGATCCAGCCCGCTAGAGAGGAGAATAGCTGAAGAAGCCCTGAAGCTACCCAACATTGAAGTGGGCCTCCCAGGGCCCAAGAGCAACCAAGAAGGCACCAACCCTTAGGGTTACCACCCCTTGGTCGGCCACCCTTAGGGTCACCACCCTTTGGCCGACCAAGAGAAGAAGAGGGAGAGAAAGAGGCTCAGTCAAAGTGGACAGAACTTGAGGGAGAGTTTTTATAGGTTAGGGTTTACTGTGAGATTACTTGTATACCCTTTTTTAAGCCCCAAGTTTGTAAAACTATATAAAGGTCTCCCCTCATGTAATTGGAGATGAATTGATGAATTAAAATGAGTTTTCTTTCTTTGCTATGTGCGTGCTGTGTGCGAGCAGTGTGCAAATTATTTTCTCCTTGTTCCTGCGCCCTGCCTCCATCCCCAACATCAGAACCCTAGCCGCCCTCCTTCCAAGCCTCGGCTGCCCAACACAAAACACTCTTTCCCTTGCTATTTTTGATTTATTTCTTCATCTCTACACCATTTTCTAACCCACAGATGGTGATTTGTAGGTCTCTCACCTCCCACGAATCTGAGGATACCTTCTAATCAGCCTTCGGATCACCGAGCAGAAAGCCACGAATTTGTAGGGTCAGAAGCTTGCTTTTCCAGGCTGCATTCGGGAGCGAGAGTGATCTCTTCGTGCATGATCTTCATCAGGTGCTTCAACCATTGCCAGGTACACCCCCTTGATTTCTCAATAGTGGTCTTGCAGAAGAGCTGCCTTACCAGGATTTTTTTAAACCTTGGCAATCCTGTTTTCTTTAACTTTTAGGGTTTATTTCTGCATGCATGACTTCTAAAAACTTTCTAGAATTCTTTACTTTGAATTTTTGCTTGAAATTCAGGATATAAAACCCCAACTCCTTAGTTAATCATGGGAAAATGCTTTGCATGTATAAATCATTCCGCATCATTTGGTATCAGAGCATAGTTTAAGGCTAGTTTCTGCATCCCTTTATCTCAGTATATAGTCTGTTATTCTTATGATTTCTGCATGTAGGAAGATCTAAAAATCTTGATTTTTATTTTGTTGGATTTCTTATAATTGAATGTATTTTTCATAATTTTTTAATTATTTAATTCAATCTATGAATGTTTTGTATGCCAGAATACTCCTTAAGAACAATTCTGCTCTATTTTTCAGCAAGACAAATTTTAGTATGTTTAGGGTTCTTCTTGCATAATCTTTCCATATTTTAATTTTTCTGCATATTTCTTGTATATTAGGTACTTTTCTGAATATTTTATTTCTTACAAAATATAAAGACAAAAAAGAATATTCAAAATCAAAAAATACCAAAACTACAAAATCCTAATTTGCATTTCATATGTGTGCCATCATCTACCTGACTTATCTTAAGAGCACTTTTACTATGTCAGATGGGATGAGGATTTGATCACCTCTCCTTAGCCCAAAATCACAATCCTTGCATCTGAACCCAACCCTAACTAAAATTGATTATACCTAATTTACTTTAGAGAGCTAGGGACATCAACAAGTCGGGTTCAACCATTATGGGAAGACTAGTGCACCCAATTCATCTCCTATTAATGGAAGCTGGTGTCTAGGCTAGAGGTACAGTGTCAAATGACCTAAGCAGATTGGTGGTTCCTTAATTGGGTCCTACGTTAAGTAGGGGGGCCTCCCACCATCCCACCTCTTACTTAGCCAGTGGAAGGATTAGGGATTGAGTTGTGTAAGTTGAGTCGACCCATTCTGTTTGGGCTCTAGGTCTAAGTACCTGTAGTCAATTTGTTTGAGTCTTGCATGTGCACTAGATCAGGGCTTCATATCATCCACCACCTCTACAACTGGCTGAACTCATGGAATCCCACCTTGATGCCGTCCTAAAGACCTTGAGTGACCAGATGGCCCAATTGAACACCCAATTAGACCAAATGGATGACCAGATGATTCAATCGAATGCCCAATTGACTCATAGATTTGACCAAGTAGATGTTCGGCTAGGAACCCTAAAAAAAACCTGTAGGACCCAGACTATATCCAAACCTGAGCCATCTTTACCCACACTATCCAGATCCTATGAATCCAGAATCTATGAACCGAGATCCTATGACCATAGTCCTATGCATCTAGATCTTATGCACCCACACTCTATAAGCCCAGTAGGCCCATGACCTATAGATCTGAACCCATGACTTCTGAGCAGAATGAACCCATAGGCCATTGAACTGAATCCTATAGGATTAGTACCCCTAGATATGAGCCCAGTACTAGTGTCCTTTCTTGTAGTCAACTTGAACCCACTAGGATCAGTGCCCATAGTCAGAACCCACATACTGGTCAGGTACCCCTTAGTTGACCCACCCCAGCTACCCTACTCACTAGCCAGTATTTCCTTAACCAAACCTCTCCTACCAAAACCACTCCTACCACCCCACTGGTTCACCAGAATGACATTAAAGTGGAAGTGTATGAAGCTGATGTGAACTTAGTGGATGAGTACGAGGGAGAAGAAGAGGAGACATCTCTAGAAGACCTAAAATTAGTTGACCCTGTAGGTACACAGATAAAAGCCAATCTAGAGGTAGCTGACCCTGATCCATCCAAACCGAAACCATCTTGGAAGAACATTTAGAGAAAGAGGACCATGAGGAACCGGACCCTACTATTAGAATCATACCTAAGGAGCCACTAGAGGAAAGCCTAATTATAGAGCCCAGTCCTAAAATTCAAGAGCCCAAGGAATTTATTGAGGACATGATCTCTTTAATTCAGTACCCTCAGGATGAATCCCCTCTCATAGTTCCCATTGAGGACCTTTCCCAGAAATTGTTAATCCATCCTTCCATAGCATGGACCATTTCTTGCCTAGAGACATAACCCAATGTTCATACATTAAGGTCAGTCTCTTTAGTCCAAAACCAGTCTCGGAATCCCCTTCCTATTTTCTACCCTTCCCTGAGTTGTCTTATGTATCTAGAAACATTAGGTCATATTTTGTCGAGATTATCAGGTTGCATGAATCCTTAAAGCCCATCCCATTTGCTACCTACTTTTGGAAGACCCTCTGGCATCTATCAGGAGTTCCTGTCAAATTTTCATCTTCATGTCACCCATCAACCACGACTCATGCCCCATGCCCAAGTTGTAGTTAAGATCTAATAAACCTCTTTCGATAGGAATGCATAGTCGAGTCTATTAGGTGTTAGTATGAGCCCTTTGTATCACCTATTAGGAGTCCACAAACCCAGTTCAACTGTCCACACCTGGGAACACTGCACAGCATATGCATCAGAATATTAGCCATAAGAGTTATTTAAGTAATAAAATATCTAACAAACTGGCTAATTCCCGAATAAGAGCCAATGGATTCAATGTAGGGAATTCTATCTTGGTTAGGCTTAGGCCTAAGAAGAAGTCTCATGCTCACAGAGCTAGATCCTTTGAAGTGATAGAGAAGGTAGGACCCCATGTGCATGAGTTACCCTCGGATTTTGGCTTTAGCTCTACCTTCAATATCGCGGACCTGGATGAGTCTAGGAAACTGGCAGTGATTTCTAGTGAGGCCTTTGAACCTACCCCATCCATTGAAAGTGAGCCTGACCCTGAGTGTCCACCTATATTTTGGCCTGAGAGAGGAAAATGGATCGAGCATGTCCTGGACGATCGAGCTACCTTGACCTGGGATAGCGATTTTTTGTGCCACCTAGTTCGTTGGTACGGTCAACCAAGATCCCATACTTTGTGGGTTACTTGAGAGGACTTGTTGCACCTCTACTCAGACCCTTTAGAGAGACACCAGATTCAGTGTGACCCTTACTCGACAGGGTCGAGTTCAACCCATACTAAGAGAATTGATGGGGACATCAGAGGTCCCAGACTTTGGCAGAGGCATCTCAATCCTTGTGGTTATTAAATTAAAGTTTAGGATTTGAGTCCAATTTGTAATTAGGATTTAGTTAATTTGAGTGAGTTCATTTGAGTTTTGTGGCTTAGTCCATATGAGTCTTTATATGGCCCCTGAGTCCTGTTTTGGGCTTTTTAATATTTGAGTCCTGTATTTAGATTTTGATCCATACTATTAGGATTTGAGATCAATTTTTGGGTTATGTCAAGTTAGTTAAGTTAGGTCAAGTTTTGAGTCATGTAAATTTTGAAGTTAAATTATATAAGTGTGAGTCTAGTCTATTAAGTCCAATCTAGTCCTGTAAAGAAAGAAGAAGACTCAAATCATTTTAAAGCCTGTCAGCATAACACTCTAGTCATCCACCCAGTTGAGCCATTTAGCATCTTGAAGCCATCAAGGGAGACCTGGAGGAGATGTGATCTAGCCTGCCAGAGAGGAGAATAGCTGAAGAAGCCCTGAAGCCTGCCCAGCATTGAAGTGGGCCTCCTGGGCCCAAGAGCAACCAAGAAGGCACCAACCCTTAGGGTTACCACCCCTTGGTTGGCCACCCTTAGGGTCACCACCGTTTGGCCGACCAAGAGAAGGAGAGGGAGAGAAAGAGGCTCCGTCAAAGTGGAGAGAACTTGAGGTAGAGTTTGTATAGGTTAGGGTTTATTGTGAGATTATTTGTATACCATTTCTTAAGCCCCAAGTTTGTAAGCCTTGTAAAGGCATCCCCTCCTCATGTAATTGGAAATGAATTGATGAATTAAATTGAGTTTTCTCTCTTTTCTATGTGCATGCTGTGTGCGAATTATTTTCACCTTGTTCCTGTGCCCTCGATCCCCATCATCAAAACCCTAGCCGCCCTCCTTCCAAGCCTTGGCCGCCCAACACAAAACACTCTTCCCCTTGTTGTTTTTGATTTATTTCTTCATGCCTACAATATTTTATAACCCATAGATGGTGATTTGCAAGTCCCTCAACTCCCATGAATTTGAGGATACCTTCTAATCAGCCTTCGGATCACCGAGCAAAAAGCCATGAATCCGTAGGTTCAGAAGCATGCTTTTCTAGGCTGCATCCGGAAGCGAGAGTGATCTCTTCATGCACGATATTCATTAGGTGCTTCAACCATTGCTAGGTACACCCCTTTGACTCCCTAGCAGTGGTCTTACAGAAGAGCAACCTTACCAGGGTTTTCTTAAACCTTGGCAATCCTGTTTTTTCTAACTTTTAGGGTTTATTTCTATATACATGACTTCTAAAAATTCCCTAGAATTCTTTACTTTTAATTTTGGCTTGAAATTCGGGATCTAAAACCCTAACTCCTTAGTTAATCATGGAAAAATACTTTGCATGCATAAATCATCCCACATCAAACCATTAATCTCAATGAAAAATCTCAATTTATGGGGGTATAAATGAAAATATCAAGTATGCTAAAGTTTTCTCTTACAAAAAAAAGGAGAGAGAGAGATTCAGTCTCGTCTCATAGCTTTTCTTGAATTCTTACTGAGTAACTGGGCCCCTTCATTTAAGTAAGCATCGTGGTTCGCATTAAAAGATGAGAAGGCTAAGAAATCTATTAAGCAATGGCACCTTACTTAGTAATCGGGCCCCTTCACCTAAGTAAACATTATGGTTTATGTCAAAATGTGGGGATCCTAACACTTAGAAGGCTAAGACACCGTACTGAACTTTTTTACGAAAAAAAAGGGAGGAACCAAGTGGTAAAAAGATACTTCATCAATTCCTAACAAGTTAGAGAATTCAAAGTGTAAGGTCAAAAGTTGACAAAAGAAGAACTTTAAAAATTTCTATGGGCTTTACTCAACTACTAATTCGGTTGAATTAATAATATGATGAAGCATCTTATTAATGGTCTGGCTAGGTATCAACTATCTTTAAGATTACCTAAGTTAACTTTCAATTCAAGGACATGTTTATATACATGGCTAATTTATCTACTTTACTTGAGGATGAGCAAAGTTCAAGTTGGGGATGTGATAATTACATTATATACATATGTATAATTATTAATTTAAAAATTAAATTATCTTTATTTATTTAAAATTGATACTTTTATACATCATTTGTAGGAAAGAAGACTATCAACATGAAGGGCTCGATTTATGGATTCAAATGAAATAAGTTTGAAGTGAATCAAACTTAAAATAAGCTCAAAATCAAAGTTTGAAATTATATAAAGAATTGCATGAACTTTAAAGTAGTTGGTCCACCATGGACCGGTCGTTTGGTCCATATAATACCCGATCGGCTACCATTAACCATGGTCCACAAGTAAACATCATGGACCACATGCAATTTGAACCAACCATCGGCCACGATGACAACCGGCGATAGTTTGGCGGACTTCGACGATAGTTCGATGGACTCCAGTGAGGCTCACAGATTGGCGAAGGGACGGTGGAATTTAAAATTGGTGGCAATGGCAGTTTGACAAGGATTTTTGGATCGCGGTCATAGGGACAAGCTTCTATAGACAACGGTGGTGTTGGCTTCGGTAGTGGCGGCATCGGTGAAGATCTATGAAGTGATGGTGATTGCTCTTCCAGAGAAAGAAGACCATGGCAGACCGATGGGAGTGTTCAGTCCATGGTTGCAGGGGCACTTTTGAGTGAGAAATTTTAGTGAAACCATGATGAGCAGTGATGCACGGGAAGATGGCTCCAACGAGATCTTCAACGATGAAGATCAGGCAATGGAAGCAATGGAAGGCATGGATCATTGATGGCAAGTGCAAGCAAATGGAAGGATGAAGATGGTAATCACAAGACTTCTGACAAGATCCAAGTCTCTGGTGGTGGTTTTGGTGAGGCAAAGGTGAGTGAGGGGCTCTGATAAAGTTTCTTGGCATGCGATCAGGTGATAGAAGGCAAGAACCAGTGGTAGTGGAGAAGTTATTGTTAAAGGAAGAAGATGGTTGGGGAAACAACACTGGAGGCATGATCTGGTAGTCGATAATGACCTAATGGCACAATTGGATGGCTACAAAGTAATCCAAATTCATCCATGCTCTGTAAGCATAATTTGTGATAGTTATTGGGCCTGATGATCAAAACCCGATGACCAGAAGGCTTTGCATTGGTGGAGGAGGACCTGGAAAGGAATTGGAAGTCTATTTAGATTGGGATTTGGTCTTACTCACGAGCTAGCTCCCTTTTTCCGTCTATTTCTTATTCACACTCATCTAACCATCCATTACTTGTAAAATAAAATCCTAGCCCTTTATATATTCTTTTCTTTAGTCCCATACCAAAAAAACAAGAAAACATCTCTCCTATAAAACCTATATGGTGTGATATGCATGATGAGGATGCAAACATGTAACTCTAAAGGAGATTAACCAAAATTTAACTAGCAATTCCTACTTGCATATGAGTGATTCAACATATAAGATCAAGGAGATCTAAATAAGAAACCCTAAATGCTTATACTTAAACCCAGCTAGGAGGACTATCAAAATCTTAAAGAAATAGGACAAGATTAGAATTCGCACACAAGTCAAGCTAGCCCTATTTAATGATCCCGATCTTAAAATACTAGGAGTTCAAGCATTGAAATCTCAAGCACAAGGGATTCACTCTTAAGGTTCTCAAATGAAAGATCATACCACATAAGATGGGCCTTCTAACTTTCTGGTTTGTAGCAAGTAATCCTTCCTCTTGGATCTGGAGCCTAGAGAACCCTGCAACAAAGAAACCAAGATGATTAGAAACTTAATTAAAAGTGAGAAGATTGATGGAACTCAAAAGGAGAGTTTGTTGGAAATGATCCTTGGCGCCATGATGGAAGCTTGTGTTGGTGTTGATCTTCTTCTTGAGAGGATGTCCTTAATTCGCTTTGAAGGAAGAGGATTGCTTGGAAGATGAAGAGTAAAAGAGAAGGATTAGGGAGAAGAAATGGTGGAGGAGAGGAAGTGGTTCACTTAGGCACAAAGATCCACATAGGCACATAGAAACACATAGAAAAGTGCTAGAAATTTGTATTCACTCATCAATTCTTTACAAGGGGCATCCAAGGCTTTAAATAAAGCCTTACAAATTTTGAAATTTCAAATCCCTAAACAAGTGGAGTAATATAAGGGGAGAGGGCTGATTTTCTTGCTTGAAATCCTCCTTGGCCAACTTCCTTGAATTTGAACTTGGGATGGCACCCTCTTATGGTGAGGTGGCGTGTGAGGTGGCATGTGGTCCCCTCTTGACGTGGCATGTGGTCCCAAGTTGATGTGGCACAAGTGATGTGGCATGTGGTCCCCAATTGAGTTGGCTTTGGTCTTGATTTGGGGTATACATTGTGAGTCTTCTTTAGGCTTGATGCTAGTTGACCCATTTGGATTAGACTAAAACTAGACCCGACATGGACTCGACTTACATGATTATTTTGGACTCAAAAGAAAGATTACAGGACCCAACATGGACTCGACTTACATGATTCTTTTGGACTCAAAATAAAGAAAGGTTACCGGACTCTTTAGTCCAACCATAAAGATTCGGAATGGGCTTGAATTGGTTGGAGTCTCTTTCTGATTCTGGTGCCCGCACCAATTCTCCCCTGGTGGGAGGAACTCGACCCTGTCGAGTGATAAGTTTCTAATATATCCGGGTCGATTTGTTGTAGGTCCTCTTTGGTAATCCAGAAATCTTCAGATTCAGGACATCCTTGCCATCGAACCAGATAGCGTTGGTAGCCCTTATTTCTAGTAGTGATGATCTGGTCATCCAAGATCCTTTCAATTCTTTCCTTTCGCTCAGGAATATTTGGTGGTGGACACTCAATTGGCATTTCACTCTCAAGAGAAGTGTTAGGACCAAAAGGTTCATCAGGTATTAATGCAGGTTCCTTGTATTCTTTTAGATCGGAAACATTAAATGTAGAACTAATGCCATAACTAGGTGGTAAGTCTACTACACAAGCATTAGGTCCAATTTTCTTTATTATTTTGAAGGGTCCGGCTCCCCGAGCATGGAGTTTCTTCATAGTTCCCGGAGGAAACCTTTCTGGTTTAAGCCTAATCATTACAGAGTCTCCTTCATTAAATTCCTTTAACCGTTTATGTGAGTTAGCCATATGCCTATAGAGTTCATTGCTTGTTTGAATCTTCTGATTAATCTCCTTGTGCAAATCCTTAATATGCTGTGCATATGACTCAGCAGACTCAGATATTCGTGTATGTACTGGTAATGGAATTAGGTTTAAAGGTTTCCTAGGTTTGTATCCATGGACCACTTCGAATGGACTTTTCCCAATAGACCTATTGATCGAACTATTGTAGGCAAATTCAGCACGAGGAAGTAGTAAGTCCCAGTTTCCTAGGTTGTCGCCAACTAAACATCTTAAGAGATTTCCTAAGCTTCGGTTTACTACTTCAGTTTGGCCATCGGTTTGAGGATGATAGGCCGTAGAGAATTTCAGCTTAGTACCTAACATGTGCCAGAGGGTTTTCCAGAAGTAGCTAGTGAACTTGACATCTCTATCTGACACAATGGTCTTGGGTAAACCATGAAGCTTAACCGCCTGATCTAAGAAAAGCTTGGCCACTTTCGAAGCATCTAAAGTTTGAGAACACGGGATGAAGTGCGCCATTTTGGAGAAATGATCGACAACCACGAAAACAGAGTCATGTTTCCTAGAAGTTTTAGGTAGACCTACCACAAAATCCATACTGATATCTTGCCATGGACCATCAGGGACAGGTAAGGGCGTGTACAGACCGGTGTTCTGTCTTTGCTGTTTTGCAACAGCACAGGTCCGACACTGAGCTACGATCTGGGCAACGCTCTTTTTAAGACCAGGCCAAAAAAATTGTTCTTCCATTGCTAGGATCGTTTTGTTCCTGCCAAAATGTCCTGCTAAACCTCCAGCATGGACTTCCCAGATCAGAAATTCCCTAACAGAGGTCTTGGGAATACACAACTGATTTCCTTTGAAAAGGTATCCATCTAACAGTGTATAATCACTAGGTTCACTAGATGATCTTTGTTGCAAGGATTGATAGATGTGACCAAAATCAGGACATGTGGGATATTCATCTTTCAATCTATCGAACCCTACTACTTCAGTGCTCACAGAGGTTAACAACATAGAACGGCGGCTCAACGCATCAGCAACCCTATTTTCAGTACCGGCACGATGTTTTAAAATGAACGTGTAAGCTTGTATGAATTCTACCCATTTCCCGTGCCTAGGGTTTAATTTCTTTTGAGAACTAAGGAACCTAAGAGCTTCGTGATCAGAGAACAGGACAAACTCGTGGGGTAGAAGATAATGCCTCCAATATCGTAGAGCTTGAACTACAGCATACAGTTCCTTATCATACGTGGAATACCTTAGTCTCGCCTCATTTAACTTTTCACTGAAGTATGCTACTGGGTGATTCTCTTGACTCAAGACACCTCCAATTCCGACCCCAGAAGCATCACAAGCAACCTCAAACACCTTGGTAAAATCGGGTAACCTTAAGACAGGTGCTTGTGTCATTTTCTCCTTAATTGTTAGGAAGGCCTTACCTGCTGCTTTAGTCCACTCGAAATTTCCCTTCCTAATACAATCAGTGATTGGTGCCACTATCGTACTGAATCCTTTGATAAACCTTCTATAGAAGGTGGATAACCCATGGAAACTACGGACGTCGTGGATAGTCTTAGGCGTAGGCCACTCTACTATGGATTTAATTTTCTTAGGATCAGCGGACACCCCTTCAGATGTGACTACGAATCCTAGAAAGATAACTCTATTTGTCAGGAAATCACACTTCTTGATATTGGCATAGAGACTATCTTTTCTCAGGACTTGACAAACTTGTTTCAGGTGGGTTAAGTGGTCTGCCTTTGTTTTGCTATATATAAGTATATCATCAAAATAGACCACTACAAATCTTCCGATAAAAACCTTTAACACCTGATTCATTATTCTCATAAAAGTGCTGGGTGCATTGGACAGACCGAACGGCATGACTAACCACTCATATAATCCATCTTTAGTCTTAAAAGCGGTCTTCCATTCGTCTCCAGGCCTAACCCTAACCTGGTGATAGCCACTCTTTAGGTCTATCTTGGAAAAAATTATCGATCCGGCTATCATATCTAACATGTCGTCTAGTCTTGGGATTGGGAATCTATACTTTATAGTGATCTTATTAATGGCACGGCTATCTATACACATCCTCCAGGTGCCATCTTTCTTAGGGGTCAGCAGAGCAGGGACTGCACATGGACTTAAGCTTTCCTTAATAAACCCCTTCCTAAGAAGTTCACCCACTTGCCTTTGCAATTCCTGGTGTTCAATTGGGTTCATCCTATAGTGAGGCAAATTAGGTAAAGTCGCTCCAGGGACTAAATCTATTGCATGTTGTATGTCTCTTAAAGGTGGAAGGTTATCGGGGAGATCTTCTGGAAACACATCCTCAAATTCTTTCAATAATTGGACCACCTCTTGAGGGTGTTCTACAGGGCTGTGGTCCTTAATTTCCTTAGCAGCTACTACCCAAATAGGTGCTCCCTCCATGATATCTTGCTCTAATTCTTTTGCACCTATTAAATTTAATCCAGTCTTCTTATCTTTCAAGCTGCTAGCTCCTCTCTTGACATTATCCTTAGGCTGGGTTGGATGAATGACAATTTTCTTGCCATTGAAATTGAAAGCACAGGAGTTTGATCGACCAAAGATGGTCACATCATGATCAAATAGCCATGGCCTGCCTAAGATGATGCTACTTACCCCCATAGGAAGCACATCACACCAGATCTTTCCCTGATAGGATTGAAGCTGGACTTGAACCTGACATCTTGACTTGATTGGTATAGAAGTGGAATCGATCCAGGACACCTTATATGGATTGGGATGTGGTACAATGGGTAATCCTAGACTTTTGGCTGCGTTAGTGGAAATGGCGTTGACACAGCTTCCACTATCGATGACGATTTTACAGACCTTTTCTCCTATCCTAACAAATGTGTGTAGGATGCTAGTTCTACGCCAGTCTTCTTGCTCCTTGGTCTGTGTCATGATACGTCTCACAACTCCTAGAAAATCTGATGAGTCTATGTTCTCTTCATCTCCTTCATATTCATCAGCCAAACAATCCCCTGCTTCATAAACCTCCTCTTCATCATTCTCCAGGGGTTCTGATTCACCTTCTTCTGCCTCTCCTATATGTAAAGCTCTAGAGGGACATTGGCTCACGAAATGACCTGGTTTACGACACTTATAGCAGACTCGCTCCCTCTCACCTCGAACTTCAGGGCTCTTTCCTTTGTCTTCTCTAGGAATTAAGGGGGTGGTCGGATTGGGTCTAAGGGTTGGATTCGGGCTGGACCTTGTTCTATTGGTGGGACTAGGGACTGAGCTAGGCCTGCTGATAGGAGGGTTAAACCTACTAGATTCAGGTCGTCTAAATGTAGCTCTCCTTTGAAACCTCTCATAGTCCGTGGCAACTTGGTATGCCTGATCTAAATCATGGACTTCCCTTAAAAACAGTTCCCCTTTTATATCATCATTCAACCCTGATCTAAACCTTGATAAAGTGGCTGCTTCAGACTCGACTACGTTGCATCGCATCACAAACTCATCAAACTTAGCAACATATTCAGAAACGGTCTTGTTACCCTGTGTCAATCGTTGCCACTGATCTAATAACCTTTGCTGATAAGACATAGGCAGATATTTCTCTCTAAGTTTCCTCTTCATATCTCTCCATGTTGCTATAGGTAAATCTCCCCTTTGCCTTGATATGCGTTCCACGTTTCCCCAATATAATCGAGCCTGACGAACTAGTCTGATTCTGGCAAACTTAAAACTTCTCTCTTCAGACATATCATACCAGTCAAAATACTGGTCCATGTCAGCCTCCCAGTCTATGTACACCTTAGGATCTAGGCTTCCCTCAAAGGTTGGTGCATCTAGACGGATGTTCCTTAGGGCCCGATCATCCTGATCAAAAGTATCATAGTGAGGTCTTCTAGGAGGTGGCTCTGGAGTATGATCAACATAATCCTGATGCGGTCTTCTTTGAATTGGGTCAGGTGTGTGTTCCTGTCGTTGGACTCTAGGATGAACTGAAGGTAATCTAGGTGAAGGTGGTTCAGTTGGGGTCAACCTAGCTTCTTCTAGGGCTCCTACTCTTTCCTCGAACTGACCAAATTTAGCATCCAAACGGTCCATCTTCTCGATCATAGATCTCATAAGGCTTTCCATACTAGTATCCATGGATGAACTAGGTTGGGCTTGTGAAGGGTGGTAAGGTGTGCCTGACCTAGTTGTCATGCAAACAATTAGACTCAGACCCGAACTATGAGTTTTCTAAACCGGTTAGTCCAAATAAACTGAGTTGACTAGATACAATCAAATCAACAGCTACTCTCTTCCACTGGCCAGTCAGGAGGTGGGTCTGTGGGAGGTTCCCCCAGCTTTCACTGGGTCCTAATTAAAAACCACAAGAACCGCTTAGGCTTGAGCCACTTAACCTCTATCCTTGACACCAGCTTCCAATAATAGATGAAGAAATGGGTTGCACAAGCTTTCCCAATTGAATTGAACTGGACCTAGAGTTCCAAGCTAGTTGCCTAATCAAGGTGACAAGCTAGATTGTAGTAACTCTATACTTGGCCAGGTTTTAGAACAAGGGGAGTGTGAGATCCTGTCTCTGGCCTACCTAGGCCCGGTGGAATTGGCCCGATAGACGGATCAGCACCCAAGCCCTTAGTCCCAATTCTAGACACCAAGTAATAGGGCACACACAAGACTAGTTGACACAATGAGTTGACAAATAACCCGGACTCGACCAAATTGATGTTCCTAACCCACTAGGGCAATTAATGTCTAATCAATTTTAGTTAGGGATTAGGTCGATATGCAATTTGGTGATTTTTGGGCTAGGGACAGGTGATGAAATCCTGACCCTATGTCAATTTCATGCCCTTAATTTGATTTGCCATGAGATGCATGCAAATTTCAAATTTCAGGTGCAGAAGTAGTGTGTTGCAGTTTAAATGTGGTGTTGATAAGTGCAGAAATAAATGTCAAAAATATTTTAAAAAATCACAGGAAACTCCTAACTTATAGATGACATACCAGATGAAACGAAATTTCAAAATAAAATCTGTACTATTCTAGGCAGATTTTGAAATGAAGATAATGAAAAGGAACAGAACAGAAACCTTAATAACACTGATGGACTGCAGGAATTTTCATTTTTTTTGTGATTTTTTTCTTAGATTGAAATTTAAAAAGGTGATAAACAACTTAAAATGGAATAGGAAAAAAAATATTCCAACGAGGAATGTGATACTTGCCTTTGGAGTTGCAGGCGGATTACAGTCAGCCTACAGAAAATACAGCCAGCCTACAGAAAATACAGCAAGCAGAAAAACAGAACGTGACCAATACAAAATTCACAAATGAAATCTAAAAAGTCCTTTGGCTTTCTTTTTCACGGGTCAATCACAATGGCACCCCGACACGCCTTAGGAGATCCCCGTGGAATGGGAAGAGAGGGTGTTTAAACCCTACTTTCTCCTAAGACCGGACGGCCTGGTAACGCCCCCGATCCAAGTACTTCAAGGACTTAATGCTATGCAATCAGGAACTTATTCTACCATGCTCTGATACCAAGAATGGTGTGATATGCATGATGAGGATGCAAACATGTAACTCTAAAGGAGATTAACCAAAATTTAACTAGCAATTCCTACTTGCATATGAGTGATTCAACATATAAGATCAAGGAGATCTAAATAAGAAACCCTAAATGCTTATACTTAAACCCAGCTAGGAGGACTATCAAAATCTTAAAGAAATAGGACAAGATTAGAATTCGCACACAAGTCAAGCTAGCCCTATTTAATGATCCCGATCTTAAAATACTAGGAGTTCAAGCATTGAAATCTCAAGCACAAGGGATTCACTCTTAAGGTTCTCAAATGAAAGATCATACCACATAAGATGGGCCTTCTAACTTTCTGGTTTGTAGCAAGTAATCCTTCCTCTTGGATCTGGAGCCTAGAGAACCCTGCAACAAAGAAACCAAGATGATTAGAAACTTAATTAAAAGTGAGAAGATTGATGGAACTCAAAAGGAGAGTTTGTTGGAAATGATCCTTGGCGCCATGGTGGAAGCTTGTGTTGGTGTTGATCTTCTTCTTGAGAGGATGTCCTTAATTCGCTTTGAAGGAAGAGGATTGCTTGGAAGATGAAGAGTAAAAGAGAAGGATTAGGGAGAAGAAATGGTGGAGGAGAGGAAGAGGTTCACTTAGGCACAAAGATCCACATAGGCACATAGAAACACATAGAAAAGTGCTGGAAATTTGTATTCACTCATCAATTCTTTACAAGGGGCATCCAAGGCTTTAAATAAAGCCTTACAAATTTTGAAATTTCAAATCCCTAAACAAGTGGAGTAATATAAGGGGAGAGGGCTGATTTTCTTGCTTGAAATCCTCCTTGGCCAACTTCCTTGAATTTGAACTTGGGATGGCACCCTCTTATGGTGAGGTGGCGTGTGAGGTGGCATGTGGTCCCCTCTTGACGTGGCATGTGGTCCCAAGTTGATGTGGCGCAAGTGATGTGGCATGTGGTCCCCAATTGAGTTGGCTTTGGTCTTGGTTTGGGGTATACATTGTGAGTCTTCTTTAGGCTTGATGCTAGTTGACCCATTTGGATTAGACTAAAACTAGACCCGACATGGACTCGACTTACATGATTATTTTGGACTCAAAAGAAAGATTACAGGACCCAACATGGACTCGACTTACATGATTCTTTTGGACTCAAAATAAAGAAAGGTTACCGGACTCTTTAGTCCAACCATAAAGATTCGGAATGGGCTTGAATTGGTTGGAGTCTCTTTCTGATTCTGGTGCCCGCACCACTATAAAAAGGCTGCTATAGCTTTACCTAGGCATATCACTTCCTGCAATCCCTCTAGAGCCTTTGCATAAAGAGAGAGGAAGGGATCAACCCATGAGTGACTGGTGCAAAATCTTGGAAGGGAAGAGGAGATCTTGTAACCAAGCAAAGCGGTTCTTTTGTTCTACACTTTTCTTGTATTTCTTTTATTTTTATATGCAATAAAAGATTGTGCTTTTAGTTATGAATTATTTATCTACTTTCTTTTATTAGCTTTCTTCTATACTTTCATGTTAAATTAGGATTAAGGATAACTCTTGCTTCCCATAGATGTGTCGTGACCTTCGAATATGGGATGTATCGAGACAAAACAGATATTTTCTTAAGCTTAATTACAATTATTTTATAAAAAAAGATATATTTTATACTTTCCGAAGATGTATCATGATCTGTTACAAATATGGGGCATGCCAAGAAAAGATGGTATTCCCTTGAGTTGAATTATAAAAGAGATATAACTTTGTTAGTTACAAGATTATCTTACAGCTTTTGAGATACATACTATCATGAGATCCCATTATTAGAATAGTTTAATTTTTATTTATTTTTATTTTCCTTTCCAAGTAAACCAAATTATTCTTCTCATTCTTTTTCAATCACAACGTAGCCCTTCGGTCCCTAAGGATACAATTCTGACTCATCCTAACTATATAGTTTGAGTTGGTAAATTATTTTCGATTACCCATGATAGCAATCAGTTGGTCCTTCATCTCTCTCGTTCTTCCTCTTCATTTGTCTTCTGCTAGGTCTTCTTTAGGGTTTCTTGTGTGGGACCATGCAAGACGGCCATCACCTTCTGTTTGATTCTTCTTCTCTACTTGGTCCCTTTTCTTCTTTCCTTCCTTTATCGATATGACTTCATCCGAAGATGAAAGTCATTCGATGAGCCATATTATTAGGCTCCAATGTTCTCAGGAGTTTTCCTGGGATGAAGCCACTTCCACCAACTGTGAGAAGGTTGTGTCCCCCTTTAGGGTGACATGTCAAACTGGTCGATCAGTCGATCTATGTGCTTCAATCCCCTCATGTCTAGTGAGTGTGGCCTCGATGGTAACCGAGAAAGATGTCCTTCACTTTAGGGGATAGTATAGGTTCTTGAGTCAATTTTGGGTCTCCACTCCCAAGCCAAATGATAGGGTAACATTGGGGTCAGCGGGCAGGATCACCCTGTATAAGGGATTCCTTCATATAGGCCTCCATCTTTCTTTCCATCCTTTCTCCATAACATCCTTGACTTTTATCGACTTGTCCCTGCACAATTAATGCCGATCTCCTCTTGCATCATTTGCTATTTCATTGTTCTTTGCACTTTCTTGGGATAGAGGATAGGGTGTCTCTGTTCCAAGCATTTTTTACCTTAATGTGGTACCTAATTCGGAAGGGATGGTGGTTCATTGGCCCCCGTCAGGGTAGGGCCCTTCTTTCTATCTTGCCTTCTTCCATCGATAGCTAGAAGAATAGTTTCTTCTTTATCTTTTGTGAGGCACCATGTGGGGTGAAATGGGTTTGGGGTGATCCAGATCAATCCCCAAATAAAAACTTCATAGTGGGTTATGTCGATGAGGTGGACTATTACCAACTTTTTAATACAAAGGTTCCTTGGCAACAAGATCTACTCTTGGAGCAAAACATGTTCGATGCTGGGCTCAATCCAGTGAACACTTTAGATGAGTGAAAATTCTCACTAGACAAGTTGAAGGGCATCGGATGGAAAAGAACAATGGCCAAGAAGGGCCCATAGAAGCTGAGGAGGATGGTGGTGAAGAGGCCCCGCATGGGCCCCTTCTTGGGGAGTCCATTTATTATGGGATGGAGGGAGGCCCCTACACCCTGCCTCAAGGAGGGTCCCACTATTAATGAAGAGTGGTGGAGGTTCCACTGCTATTGCCACCTGCTCCAAATCATGCTCTATCTCCAATTCCAACTCAATTGCCAACTCTGCCAGCTACATCTTCAGTGCCATCTCTAGTGGTGGAGGCGAGTCCCTTGAGTCCTCTAGCTCAAGTAGGCCCTTCTATGTCCGAGGAGGTTCCCACTGAGAGTGAGGATCTCATCAAGATGGTGATGAAGGTGAAGCCAGCTGCCTCCATCTTCAAGAACAAAAGATTGGTCGAAAGACTACTTAACATGATCCTCCTACCCTGAGATCACGAGGAGCTCACTAACTAGATGAGGTCTTTGTCGATTTCTTCACTCAACTGCTTGGGGTAAGTACTTTCTAGTTCTTGCTCTCCTGATTTCCTTAAATGCCAAGTAGCTGACTTGGGATTTTCTTTTTGTAGCTTGTTCATAATATCCTCATCATCAAGGAGGCATGCGACAACTTTACCAAGATGAGGGACTCTTTTAGGGACAAGCAGAAGCCACCGAATTGCAGATAAAGGCCTTCAAGGATCTGAAGATAGCAAGTGAGGACCGAGAGGCCAAACTTGAGGAGATATGGGCCACCAAGTATACCATCTAGAAACTAGAAGCCCAGATAGTGGGGAAAGATGAAGAAATTGCCAAGGGAGAGAGCTACACCACCTTGCTAAAGACATGTCAATGCCACCTTCAAGGGGATGGTACTAGAGTCCCAAGTTGACACCATCAGCTTCAAACTCAAAAAGGTTAAGGTGGTGGCTTGGGAGGTTGAAGAGAGCGCCATGGCTACTGAGGCCAAGTCTCGAGCTATAGAGGTAGGAACAACTTCAGTCGGTGCATGAGCAATTGAAGAGTATAAGAAGTCGAAGGACTTCTTGTACAAAGTCAGCAAAGCCACCTACGATGTTTACTAGTAAGGGTTCTCCTAGTGTAAGAGGAAGGTTATCGAGGCCTTCCAAGAACTTGACCTAACTGGCATTGTAGCTATCGAGCCCAAGCTACAAGAGGAAGGAGAAGAGGAAGAGATTGAAATCAGGGTCATCAAGGAGGTCATTAAAATTGGGGGTGCTACGAAGCTGAGGTCGAGACCATGAGGAAGCTAGAATCATGGATGCTATGGAGTCCACTAGAGAATTAGCCAATGCTGGGACTGAAGAGTCTTGTATTCGAGAGACTATTGCCAAGGCAATGGTTGACACAGAGGCCATGATCAATGCCGCAATAGAGGATATCAAGGTGGGTTGACTCCAGTAGCTAATCCCAAAAATTGACTTCCTGTATGTTTTCCTTCTCTTCTTTTGCACTTAGGCATGGCTGCTTTTTGTAAGAACTTGGCAAGTTAATAAAAAAACCCTTCTTTACTTTATCAAATCACATGTTGCATGGATGTGTGCCAAAATGTTAAGTGCTGACAAGTTATCTAGTCAGCATAACTTTAAATAAGTATGATAATCATCAGGCTTAGTTGTCTAAGTCTTCTAGGCTTGTGAGCACTTGAAAATAGACTTCGAGAAGTTAGGTGCTCAGTGGGATCTAGGTTGGATGGAGTGGATTTCGAATAGAGTGGAACTCAAATGAAACAGAACTCGAGTGGGAGGGGGGTGACCCCGAACTTGACTATGGAAAGCTAGTTGTCGAGTGAAACCAAACTATAAGAAGTCGATTATTAAGTAGAACTTGACTATAGGAAGTCAATTGTTAAGCAAAATTGAACTGTATAAAGTCAGTTATTGTTTTCCCTTATTGGCCGGTTGTCAAGCAGTCGAATAGAAGATGGTGGTATAGAAATGCATCCATCTTTATTGCAAACAATGGTTATCAGTTAGATGGGAGATGGTGGTGTGGAAACTCACCCATCTTTACTATGATTGATTGTTAGTCGGCTAGATAGGAGATAATGGTTACTATTATTGATTATTAATCGGTCGAATAGGAGATGATGGTGTGGAAACTCGTCCATCTTTACTATGACTAATGATTATTTGGCCAGATAGGAGACGATCATGTAGAAACTTGCCTATCTTTACAATGACCAATAGTTAGTCGATTGGATAGGAGATAGTAGTGTGAAAACTCATCCATCTTTACTGTGACCGATTACTAGTTGGCTAGATAGGAAATATGTTGGAAAAGGTCTAGTGCTCCCAAGCCTTGAGAGGTCAAAAGAGGAGTCATGGTGATGGTTCCAAGAGTCTTGGATCGACTTGGATCCTAGAACTAGGATTGGGTTAGTCCTAGGATGGAGGTTCTGTCCTCCACGGGCTTGAGGTCCAGGATTTTGAATATTGAGGATGCTAATTCAATATTAAATCAGGTTTGGATGTTAGTGAATATGAGAGAGGGTCAAGAAATGGGTGTACATGGACTTGGATGAGTGCTCTCCTAATTAGATTGGACTTAGTAGAATTAGAATTGGATTTAGATTTATATTTGCAGTCTTATTTGGATTAGGAAAACCCTTTGCTTTATAAAAGGGCCCTCTTGTAAACCTAATATTATGGAATTAAAAGAGATCTTTAATTCTCCTTAAATCTCTATCTCTCCTCTCTCTCTCCCCCTCTCTCCTCATGCCCTAAGAGACATCATGCCACATAAGGAAGTAACTCCAAAGAAAGGTTGTTTCTAGTAGTAGCATTGTTAGTGGCAAGAGTTTGTGCTGCTAGAATTTTATTCAAGTCCAAGATCTTCGCACCTCTTTTGTGTCCATCTGAAGCAGCAAAAGGAGGCATCTTTATCTGGTGTTTCATGCAGCAAGGGCTTCCAAAAAGTGCACCAAGAGTCCCAAGGTAGAAAGACTTCTACAAGCCAAATATTGTGCAGTGCTAGGAATTAGCACTAGGAACATTTGTGTGCATATTTGCTGTCCTCCCCCTTTCCTGTTTCATGTTAGATTCCAGTAGGTGGAAGGGTGTTCCAAGTTCTTTCTTTGAGAAGGATTCCTCATCCCAAAAGGCTTTGGATTGGTATTTTTGTTGGGGTACAAAAGTAGCTTGGCGGGTGGAGTTGGATAAGGATTAGGAGTCCTAGTCCAAGTAGGACTCTTCTTGCTATTATCCTAAAATAGTTTTAGACTATCTCTAGGATGTGGGAAGATTAGTTTCTGGTTTGAAACTAAGGGAGACACATATTAGAGGGTCAAAGGCTCAAATGGAGTAGAATTTGGATACTGGTGCATAAAGTACTAGGCTACAAAAAAAATTTGCACCTAGGGAGGATGTGAAGAGCTGCTAGGGCATGGTGTTTAGCTACCCAAATGAACTCCAATTGATATAAAACATGGTAGAGGCATCCATTGCTGAGTTCCAAACATCAATGCAAAGGTTGGTAGTCTTAACAATTGGTATCAGATCTAAGAGATGCATGAAAAGTGAAGGTTGTCATCTAAAAATTCTGCACCTATTCTATGGTATTTTCTTAATTCTTCTTCATAATTTGTTTGTGGTTGATTTTTGGTATCACCATGAGTAACAGGATAAAGGTAGAGTTTAAGAAGTTCGATAGGAAGGAAATGATGCAGAACGAAAAAGAAGAGATGATGCGATGCGGAAGGAAATTAAAATTAATTCTTTTCTTCTTTTTTTTTTTTATATATTTCAGAAATTGGCTTTGACTCAAAGTAAAGCTAAACTAAGTTGAAGGAAACTAGGTAATGATTGAAAGCACAATTTAGAAGAACTAGGTTATCAGAGTAGTTCAGAAGTAACGGATCACTGGGGGTTGAGAAACTCCCAGACCTAGGGTTTCACTCTGAACTTTCAACAGGACAGAAATAAAGAGAAGAGATGGGTTACCAACCAGACAGTGATCTTCACAAAGTTTGGTGGAAGAACTCTCTCGAGCAGATTGTTGGATCCTCGGATTCGGATATCTTCACAATGGATCCTCCAATACTGGTCCTGTGGCTGAGTCGGCTTCTCCTGGACTCAAGATCTGGGAAAGAAGAGGAACAAGTGATGGAATCAGAGACTCAAGGAAGGATTTACCAGATTGAAGAACTTGAAGGCTGAAGTTGCTGAAATCCGGATCCTCCTGGAGGCTGATCTGACTTCCTCTGGGAATTGCTCTGGATCTGAAGTATCTGGACTGGATCTGGATGTTGGTGATCGGCCTGGACTTGGAGAGGGAGGCCGTGGGAGGTGGGATAGGCTAGGGTTTGGTGGATTGAAGTGGATAGTGGGCGGCTAGGGTTTAGTAGTTGGAGTGGCTAACCTAGGGTTTAGGGGTTAGGAGATCTCACACCTCCTCAAGGTTCCTGGGGAACCCGGATTTACTCCCTCACGGAGCTCAACACCTGGATGCAAGTGCGGAAGAGAGAAAACACAGAGTTTGCTCACAAAAAAAGTGGTTTCATTCATCAGCTTACCTTAAAGTTTACAAGAGGGGTTTAATTTATAGAACATTACAAGAGAGTAGGGTTTTACATCTTCCCATGTGGGACTAAAGGAGGGGATCTTCAAATTAGGATTGTAGGATCAATCCTTACACATATGGCCAGCCAAATAGTTCCAAAAAAATTGATTGGAGGCTTTAAAAGGAAGGTAGGTGGCACCTCCTAACCTTGTTCTTCAAGAGAGGATTTCATTCCTTCCATGGTTCAACTCTTTTGGACTCCTCCTTTTCTTTCTCCCTAAGTCATGGCTCTTCCCATCTTTGCTTTGGACATTTTTGGCATGGAATGGGCGCCCCCTTGAAGTACTCCCCAAGAAAAGCTTCTTCCTTTACATAGCTTGGCTCTTATGGAAAGTTTTGGGCCGCCCCCTTGAATTGTGGATCCCAGATTGCTCTCTCCTCAAATGGCGCATGAGAGAAGGGACCTGCTATCTTATGGTGTGGGGACCAAAGCCTACTGGATGGAGATGTGGCGCCCCCTGGACACAGGCGTGTGGCTGGGAGTGTGGCTGGGAGTGTGGCGCCCACTTGCTTGGCCTTGGGAGAAAATGTGACACCCCAGGTTGAAGTCCTAGACCACTACTGAGTCAACATGACTCAACAAAATAAATTGCAGGAAATATAGACTCAAGCTAAAATTGAGTTGATCAAGTCAACCGTTATTACAAACCAGAAAATCCTAATTCTTCGGGCAAGGTCAATCAGAGATCCAGATGGAGCTCTGAAGTCTTCTTCTGAGTCTGGTGCCCGCACCAATTCTCCCGGGGTGGGAGGAACTCGACCCTGTCGAGTAAGGATCAAGTTATCTCTGGTATTTCTCCAAGAGGTCTGGGTCCAATTCTTGTAATTCTTCTCGGGAGATCCAAGAGTCATCAGAATCTGGCCTTCTTTGCCAGCGGACCAGGTATCTTTGGTATCCTCGATTACGAGTAGAGATAACCTGATCATCCAGGATCTTTTCAATCTGCTCTTTCCTCACAGGCCAGTTTGTTGGTGGACACACAGGGTTGGGTTCACTCTCAAGAGCAGGATTAGGCTCAAAAGGCTCACTGGGAATCACAGCTGGCTCTCTATACTCTACTAGGTCTGTAATGTTGAAAGTGGAGCTAATGCCTAGTTCTGGAGGTAACTCGAGCACATAGGCATTGGATCCTACTCTCTTCACCACTCTAAATGGTCCAGCTCCTCTAGCATGTAACTTTCTAACGGTTCCAGGAGGAAACCGTTCAGGCCTTAACCTAATCATTACATAGTCTCCCTCAACAAAAGTTTTGACTCGCCTTTGAGAATTAGCCAACTTCTTATAAGTTTCATTACTTAAATTTATTTTTGGCATGAATTTCTTTATGCAAGTCCTTTACATGCTATGCAAGTGCATCAAGAGACTTGTGTGTGTGGACTAATAGTGAAATCAGATCAAGTGGTGTGTGAGGCTTGCATCCATGAACAATTTCAAAGGGACTCTAGCCTATAGACCTATTGATCAAAACATTATATGCAAATTTAGCCCTAGGTAAATACAAATCCCAATTCCTGGTATTCTCACTCAACCAAAATCTGAGACAATGTCCTAAACTCAACTGACGATGCATTCCTAAAGAATGGACTTTATTCAAAGGAACCCTAGGTCTAAACCTAACAAACTATGGCTCTCTAGGTTTGTCCTTGGGTCGGAGGATGGCATGCAGAGCAAGAAAACTTATCATGGGTGCCTAGTAGGTGCCATAAGGTCTTCCAGAAGTAGGTGGCAAACCTAATAGATTCTGATACGTGGTTCACTCTAAAGACTTCGACAAAGTATACTTGGATGGTGTAAGAAGCATTGGAAGTCCTAGAGAAAGGGATGAAATATGAGGTGGAGTCTCGAATTACCTGCTGGCTAAAGGTGGTGACCTGAAGATTTGAATGGTGATCTATGAATGTCAACTGGTCATCCTTACGAAAGGAAAAGTTTGCTACTCCCAGGAATGGATCAAGAGATGGTTCGGGAAGCAGCCTAGGACACATGATTGCAACAGTTAAAGTTTGTTCTCTAAGCAAATAATGATTCATTTTCTCAAGAACTGGATTGAAGAATGATTCATGGAAGGGCCTATGGATGATGACCTCAAGACTTGAAATTTGACATATGGGTGCGGAAAGGTATACTCTATAGAAGGGTAGGTCAGTCATGCGAAGGAAGGGGTCTGGGGTCATAAGGAGAACTTCTACAGGACTGGGTGAATCAATCCGCTCAAGACAAGGATGTTCAACTGAGATTACGGGAGAGACCTTAGTGGCTAGGCATGGGACAAGGTCCAATTGTAAGAGGCTTGATTCAGTCATCCTAAGGAGAGGATCTACCATAGGGTGGGCAAACTTAAACAGTTCAGTGCAAAGATCTTTAATTGGTACTTGGGGAATGACTGTCATTAGAGGGTACGAACTGATAGCTCGGGCTAACACTATGAGTTCTTCCTGGGGGTATTTGATTAAAGGAACCTGATTCTCACAAATCTCTTGAATTTCTGAACTAGGTCCTACCACTTGGTTGCTCTCCAAGGTCTCCTCAGGTAAGGAACCAATAGTATCGATGTCACATTCTTCAAGTTCTTCCCCCTCATATTCATCAACTAGACTCAAGCCAGCATCATATACTTCCTCGATGCCATCTTCAATGGGTTTCGGGTCAGTGGTAATCGGGTCAACTGATTCTAGGCTTGTCATACCTAACCTTTCTTCCTCATTGGCAGGCTTGGGTTCTCCCTCATTAATGTCATCCTTAGGATTCTTACCACTTAGCTGTGCACAAGCCAGTCCTATGCATGGGGACTGACTAGATTTATGGCCTCTTTCTCCACAAAACAAACATTCTTGCGATATAGGAACCTGGGTCATACTGGGTTTCAAGCAAGTAGAGACCTTACTTGGGCATGGGTGTGGATCTAAATGGTTTGATCTAGAAGACTTGGGTTGTTGAGTGATTGGTCTAGAATATTGTAAGGACCTCTCATAGACACGATCCACACTATAGATATCATGGCTAGGCTTCCTAAGGTTATGCTCGGGATCACGGTATAAGGTCCTCCTAGGCTCCTGGCATGGATGAGGTTGGGGCCTATTAAATTTTGGATCAGGGGTCCAATTTTGATTCTACGTTTCTCAAGTACTTGGACTCGATCCCTAAGCTGGGTAAAATTCTCATGGACTTGTTCTTTACACTGGGTAACAGTAGCAGTCATATCCTGACTTAATTTGTTTATACTTTCAGTAAGAGCTCTAACCATGGCCTCTAAATCAGGTTGGGTTTGACCAGGTTGGTAGGGTACTCCATTCCGGGTATACATGATGATGCAAGCAAATACACAGAATGTGACTAGACTAAAGCGACTACTGGCTCACTAGACCTAGAGTCCAAACTAGATGCCCAATCAGAGTGGCAAGCTAGCCTGTAGTAACTCGGGACTCAGCCAGGCAGGTGTAAGGGGAGTGTTAGGTCCCTAAATGCCAATCCTAGACACCAATCAGTGATTGGCCAGGTAGGCAGACCAGCACACAAGCCCTTCGGGATAGAATCCCTAAACCACCGTTCTAGACACTGAGTACAAAGCACACACAGAGTAATTAGACAAACTGACTCAACACTAGCCTTGACCCGACTTGTTGATGTCCCTAGCCCACTAGGGCAAATTAAGTCTAATAAATTTTAAAGTTAGGCTTAGGATCGAATGAGTGGGTGGTGGTTTTGGGATAAGGAGAGGTTATCAACTCCTCCCCTTATCTTAGATGCTCAAATGCCCTTAGGATGAATTAGGAGATGTTCACTCAAAATAATTGCATTGTAGAACACAAAAATAGAGTTGCAGTAATTTAACTCTCAAAAATCTCACGGAAACCAATAAATCACAAGAAAATTATGCAAAATAGTTTCAATTATACTGGTTTCAGAAAAATAAAAATCACTGAATTTGGAGTTATATGCAATGGAAAACAATTCCTGCAACAGGATAGTTACGGATTGAAAATAGAGTACTTTCCCGTTTATAATTCCTGCTACGAAGTTGTAACCCAACGGATCCGCTACACACCCTAGGAACACCCCGTGGAATGGGAAGAGGAGGTTTGCACCTCGCTTCGTTCCTAGGACCAGACATCCTAGGGAGTCTACTTCGAGCAAACAAAGTAAAAAGAGAGAGACTCAAACAAGCAATCAAAATAGAAACCCTAGACAGGGCTCTGATACAAAAAATGATGCAGAACAGAAGCTCTGATACCAAAATTGATGCAGAACAAAAGAGAAGAGATGATGCGATGCGGAAGGAAATTAAAATTAATTCTTTTCTTCTTTTTTATTTTTTATATTTCAGAAATTGGCTTTGACTCAAAGTAAAGCTAAACTAAGTTGAAGGAAACTAGGTAATGATTGAAAGCACAATTTAGAAGAACTAGGTTATCAGAGTAGTTCAGAAGTAACGGATCGCTGGGGGTTGAGAAACTCCCAGACCTAGGGTTTCGCTCTGAACTTTCAACAGGACAGAAATAAAGAGAAGAGATGGGTTACTAACCAGACAGTGATCTTCACAAAGTTTGGTGGAAGAACTCTCTCGAGCAGATTGTTGGATCCTCGGATTCGGATATCTTCACAATGGATCCTCCAATACTGGTCCTGTGGCTGAGTCGGCTTCTCCTGGACTCAAGATCTGGGAAAGAAGAGGAACAAGTGATGGAATCAGAGACTCAAGGAAGGATTTACCTGATTGAAGAACTTGAAGGCTGAAGTTGCTGAAATCTGGATCCTCCTGGAGGCTGATCTGACTTCCTCTGGGAATTGCTCTGGATCTGAAGTATCTGGACTGGATCTGGATGCTGGTGATCGGCCTGGACTTGGAGAGGGAGGCCGTGGGAGGTGGGATAGGCTAGGGTTTGGTGGATTGAAGTGGATGGTGGGCGGCTAGGGTTTAGTAGTTAGAGTGGCTAACCTAGGGTTTAGGGGTTTGGAGATCTCACACCTCCTCAAGGTTCCAGGGGAACCCGGATTTACTCTCTCATGGAGCTCAACACCTGGATGCAAGTGCGGAAGAGAGAAAACACAGAGTTTGCTCACAAAAAAAGTTGGTTTCATTCATCAGATTACCTTAAAGTTTACAAGAAGGGTTTAATTTATAGAACTTTACAAGAGAGTATGGTTTTGCATCTTTCCATGTGGGACTAAAGGAGGGGATCTTCAAATTAGGATTGTAGGATCAATCCTTACACATATGGCCGGCCAAATAGTTCCAAAAAAATTGATTGGAGGCTTTAAAAGGAAGGTAGGTGGCGCCTCCTAACCTTGTTCTTCAAGAGAGGATTTCTTTCCTTCCATGGTTCAACTCTTTTGGACTCCTCCTTTTCTTTCTCCCTAAGTCATGGCTCTTCCCATCTTTGCTTTGGACATTTTTGGCATGGAATGGGCGCCCCCTTGAAGTACTCCCCAAGAAAAGCTTCTTCCTTTACATAGCTTGGCTCTTATGGAAAGTTTTGGGCCGCCCCCTTGAATTGTGGATCCCAGATTGCTCTCTCCTCAAATGGCGCATGAGAGAAGGGACCTGCTATCTTATGGTATGGGGATCAAAGCCTACTGGATGGAGATGTGGCACCCCCTGGACTCAGGCGTGTGGCTGGGAGTGTGGCTGGGAGTGTGGCGCCCACTTGCTTGGCCTTGGGAGAAAATGTGACACCCCAGGTTGAAGTCCTAGACCACTACTGAGTCAACATGACTCAACAAAATAAATTGCAGGGAATACAGACTCAAGCTAAAATTGAGTTGATCAAGTCAACCCTTATTACAAACCAGAAAATCCTAATTCTTCGGGCAAGGTCAATCAGAGATCCAGATGGAGCTCTGAAGTCTTCTTCTGAGTCTGGTGCCCGCACCAGGAAAGCTTTTTTATATGGAGGGTGAGGGTGGAGAATTTGCTAGTCCAACTTGGATTAGATTTGTCTATGGAAGAAAAGCCAGTGGATATGATAGAAAAGTAATTGATTTCGCTAGAGAAGAAGGCATGTTCGATGATTAGGGTATGTTTGGTGGATGAGGTATTGTATGGCATGCTAGAGGAAAGGTCATCCAAAGGGTTGTGGTCGAGGTTACACACTATGTACATGGAAAAGAACATGTGCAACAAGTTGATATTGAAAAAGCAACTAAACATCCTTCGGATGCAAGAAGGTAGGAATTGTTAGGCATATTTAACGATTTGACCAGATGAGCATGGATTTCCTAAACCTTGGAGTGAAGATGAAAAAGGAGGACAAGAGCTTGCTCTTTCTATATTCGTTGCCCAATAGCTTTGATCCATTAGTGATAACTCTACTTGCAGTAAGGAGATGCTACACTATGAGGAGATAGTATCGATACTAGGGCCAACAAGTAGGACAAATGGATGACAATGTATAAAGCTTCCCAAGAGGGCCTCATTATAGGAGAGAATCCTAGGAGAGGGAATGATGGTAGCAAGTAGACAAGATAGTCCAAGTCCTAGAAAGGTGGCAAGGAGGCAAGGTGCTTCAAGTGCAATCAAGCAGGGCACTTTAAACAAAATTATCTGCTTAGAAAGAAGTGCATGGAAAAAAAGAAAGGATTTAATTCCATGAGTTTCATTGCTAGTTCAGAAGAAGACTTCCTCTTGGTGGTTTTGGAAGAGCTCGGGAGGTCTGAAGAATTTGAAATGACATCAATAGCGAAGGAGAAGTAGTAGGAGATTCAACAAGGCTACATTGGATAGTTGACTTTAATTTCTGATTTTCTTAACCACAAGAAGTTGAGATTCAGGTAGATCACCATCCAAAGGTGTCTCCACAAATGGAGGGAGGTTTGACATAAGTTCGAGGCTAAGAGATGCAAGGAAAGGTGCCAAATTCCAGCACTGGTGGTGGTGATGCACTACACCTATTGATGCAGGATGTGTGGGCACCAGAAAGGAGCAGCCTTAAGGAGATGATATCACATGCATGTATTGTAATGAGAGAGGAATTGAATGCCTATGAGGAGGCTAAGCTAAGCCCTAGAAGAGATAGGTGGGTCTGAGCTAGGATAGGCGAGCTACAGTTCCTCCAAAAGAAGCTAAAATGATGATTGGTGCACGTGCAAAGGAGAACGGAGTCAACAGGACACCGAAAGGTGTATAGATGCAAGCAAGAACCTTCATCCTAGGTGGAGGTGGATGTGTCAACAGCCTCTAAGGAAGATTCAAAGGTCAAGGGCATAGCATTAGCAATGGGGTTTGCACAATGAGCTGTTAGAGCACGTAGCGATAGCAGGATCATGCAAATAGATCGTGTAAAGTATGCCAAGGCTTATGGGCACCAAGATAAAGATTGTTGGGATAGATATGATACTTTTAAGCCTTAAAAGTCTAGGAGAGGAGTCATCATGATGGCTCCTAGGGTTGGTTTGGATCCTAGTTCTAGAACCGGGTTGGTCCTAGGGTGGAGGTTCGGCCCTCCACAAGCTTGAGGTCTAAGGTTTTGGATCTTGAGGGGGCTAATTGAATATTAGATCAGATTTGGATCCAAGTGGGTGTGAGAGTGGGTCAATATATGGATGTACATAGGCTTGGATGAGTGCTCTCCTAATTGGATCAGTCTTGGAAGAATTATAATTTGATTTAGATTTATGTTTGTAGTCCTATTTAGATTAGGAAAATCTTTTGGTCTATAAAAGGGCCCTTCATGTAAACCTAATTTTATGGAATTAAAAGAGATATCTAATTCTCTCTAAATCCCTCTCTCTCTCTCTCCCTCTCTCCTTATGCCCAAAGAGACATCACCCACACAAAGAAATAACACCAAAGAAAGGTTGTTTATAGCGGTGGCATTGTTAGCAGCAAGAGTTTGTGCCACTGGAATTTTGTTCACGTCCAAGATCTCCATTCCTTTTTTGTGTCTATCTAAAGTACCAAAAGGAGGCATCTTTATCTTGTATTTCATGTAGCAAGGGCATCCAAAAGGTGCACCAAGAGTCCCAAGGTAGAAGGACTTCATCATGCCAAATATTATGGAGTGCTAGGAATTAGTGCTAGAAACATTTGCACATATATTTTGGTGTCTGCCCCCTTTCCTATTTCAAGTCAGATTCTAACAGGTGGAAGGGCATTCCAAGTTCCTTCTTTGAGAAGGATTGCTCATCCCAAAAGGCTTTGGATTGGTGTTTTTGTTGGGGCACAAAGTAGCTTGGTGGGTGGAGTTGTATAAGGCTTAGGAGTCCTAGTCCAAGTAGGACTCTTCTTGCTATTGTCTTAAAATAGTTTTGGGTTGTCTCTAGGATGTGGGAAGATTAGTTTCTAGTATGAAACCAAGGGAGATATGTCTTAGAAGGTCAAAGGTTCAAATGGAGTTGAATTTGGATATTAGTGCATGAAGTACTAGGCTGTAGAAAATATCCACACCTAGGAAGGATATGAAGAGCTACTAGGGCTTAGTGTTTGGCTATCTCAATAAACTTCGATCGATACAAAACTTGGTTGAGGCATCCATTGCCGAGTTTTGAACATCTATGTAAAGTTTGGCAGTCCTAACAACATGGTGGTATGGAAACTTGTCCATCTTTATTGCGACCAATGTCTAGTCGACCGAATAGGAGATGGTGGTATGGAAACTTATCCTTTTTTATTATGACCGATGGTTAATCGATTGGATAGAAGATAGTGGTATGAAAACTAACCCATCTTTAGTGTGACCAATAATTAGTCGATTGGATAGGAGATGGTGGTATGAAAACTCACTCATCTTTACTACAACCAATGGTTAGTCGACAGATAGGAGATGATGGTGTGGAAACTCACCCATGTTTAGTATGACCGATGGTTAGTTAATTGGATAGGAGAATGTGGTATGAAGACTTGCCTATCTTCACTATGATTGATAGTTAGTTGTCTAGATAGGAGATGGATATATGAAAACTTTCTCTTCTTTACTATAATTAATTGCTAGTCAGCCAGATGGCTCATAGTCAGTGGACTAAGTGTTGGCTAATTAGAAGGAAACCAAGGAACTCTATCAGGAAAGATTTTCTTTCATATTTCTAAACAATGTGAGTACATCATTAATAGTACATTTGGAGATTCTTGGCATTCCATGATCAAAGGATTAGAGTTATGTCAAGGTCTCTAATCCAGTAAGCTCCTTAGTATTGGACTTCAGCTACTCGATAAGCTCCTTCCCAGTTTGGGGATAGCTTGCCTTGGTCAGTCAGTCCTAAGACCTTTGAGCATTATAAAATAACATCCCCAGGACAGAAAGCTTTAGGTCTCACATGAGTGTTGTAGTACCGAGAAACTCGTTATCAGTGCACATAAATCATAAGGTAGGCTTGATATCGAGTCCCCTCCAACAAGTCAAGGTTGGCTTTTAGTCTATTCGAGTTACTTCAACTCATTGAGATGTTCAATCCACATAGTCGAGAGACCGATTTTGATCAGGATCACTACTTTGGTATTTAAGACTAAGTTACAAGGAGTCTCGTTCATTGAGGCCTGAGGATTTGTATGGTTTGCCTATAGCATATTGGGTAGCTCCTCAACCTAGCTACCTTTGGCTTCATCCAATCTAGTCCTGAGTCCTTAAAGGATTGTTTGCCTTTGCTTTTCCATTTGACTAAGGATAATTGATAGATATAAATCATTATTGAATCTGCAGCTCGGTGCAGAAGTCCTAGAATGTCCGGTTATCAAGCTATCAATAATTATTTGTGATGATGGTGTGATGGAGTTCAAATCGATAGGTGATAGATTTCCAAAAGAAGGTTTTGACCTTTCTCTCGATGATGCACACCAAGAATTCTACCTCCATCCATTTGGCTAAGTAGTTGATGGTTATAAGTAAGAACTTTTGCTAACTATTTATTGAGAGAAATGGATCGAATATGTCCATTCCCTAATGGACGAATGACCATGGAGAAGAGAGTTGGGTTAGCTGAGTTGCTGGCTATCGCTGGATGTTGGCATGTCGTTGATATCAGTCGCACTTCTAAACAAGCTCTACTATGTCTTCCTTCATGGTGATCTTATAATATCCTATCCTTAGTGCTTTGTAGGCTAAGGACTGGCTCCTTTGATTGTTCCTGCATATGCCTTCGTGGATCTCCTGAAGGATTTAGTCGGCTTCGATAGGTCTCAAGCATTTGAGCAAGGAAAATAAGAAAGACTTCTTATAGAGCTGTCCATCTAGTAGCATGAATCGAATGGCTCTCTACTTCAGCAACCTCACTTCTTTAGGGTTATCAGGTAGGTTGCCTTTGATCAGGTACTTGATGAATGGATCCATCCAACTCAGCTCTTGGATGACCTATTGGACTTCCTTGGTGCCATTGATGTGGGGGCTTTTAGGTCCTCGATGTATATTCACCCAAGAAAGTTGTTCGCTAAGGTCATGAGCCATAAGAGAGTATCTGCTTGGGCATTTTTGAAAGAATAGTATCCTAAACGCCAATCATATAACAAGAAGTTTTCTATAAAATTCTTCCAACTCATGTATGATATTATATTAATAAAAGATATTTTAATTCATCATATGCTGTATCTTATACCTTTTTTATTTTAAGATTATGATAAACTACATAGATTAGTGTAATGGATTTAGGGTTATGATGAAGTTCATAACAGTGAGACTTAAGATCCTATAAATTCTAAACTAAAATATTTCCAATTATAGGATCATCGAGTTGGGAATCAATGCTTTCATAGAGACTGGCATATCCTATGTATGCTTCATAGAGAGAGTGGTTGGTCTCACAACCACTTGTATAGAGATACTAATACAAGGATGTGGGTGCTCATCAAGATATGAGTTCATTGAATTGATCCATCATGAAAACATCCTATAGAAGTCTTACATACTTGTCAAAAGATGATTCTCTTAGGCCTTATTTGGATGGAGGGATCAGGAGGGAAAGGGAAGGAAAGGGTTACCTTTCCCTTGTTTGGATATTAATTTTTAGAAAAGGTAAGGGAAGGGAAAGGATACCCCTTTTTCTCCCCTCCCCTTCCCTCCCCTCCGTTAAGCTAAATTTTTAATTCCCCCGATTTGGGGGGATTAGGAAGGAAAGAAATATAAACCAACCAAAGAATAAAAATATCCTTTCAATTCTTTCAATTTTGGGTCTTCTATAAAGCATGTAAAAAGGATAAAATAGTCTTTTTCTTTTCCTTTCCTTTCCCTTATGAGAACTATCCAAACAAGGATAATGTTTTCCTTCCCTTTCCTTTCCTTTCCTTCCCTTCCTTTTTCCTTCTTTTTTCTTCCTTTCCTTTCCTTTCCCTTCCCTTAATGAGGGCTATCCAAACAAAGCCTTAGTGGGAGTTATGCAAGTGAACCTTAAACTTGAGATCACCATAGTATTTTATATATATGAATCTATATTTTGGTTCATACTCATTCATAACTTAGTCATTTATGGGATGTTCATGAATATGGTGAACTGTATATGAAGGTTATAAGTAGGTCAACAAGAAATTGATCACTCTTAGTAAGTGGAGTATTTATCCCTTGTAATCTCATCAAATGATAACTCAAAGATCTTTGATAAAGTAGGATGAAATTAGAAAAATGGTTTCTAATCTTTCATCAATCGATTCTTTAATAGTTATTCAAGACTCGAATGAATAAAGTATTAGGATTTGATAATTTTCTATACCCATCGCTTATTCGGGATAAAGGAACATCGAATGATTGAATTGCATGGTAACTTATCACTGAAAAATATTTTGATAATTTCTATCAAATTTCTTATCTTCTATATAGGCATGATATATTGCTAGATGTCAGTTATATTTTGTAGGTTTTCATGATTTAAATTGATTGAATTCATGAGTCAATTTGAAAGATGGTTCAATGTGATAGCTAGGGTTAGCTCGATCTGACTTAATTCGATTAGCTGATTTCTAATTGAACTAAATTAGCATGAACTTAGGTCTACTACTAACTAGATGTGGAGTCCAAATGATCACATATATTAAGGTATTGATTAAGGAGGTCAATTATATTTTTATTAGCATCATAGGATCCTAATTAACTAGCTAATTAACATACTAGTATATGTTGGCTAGCCTAACTCCTAACCTAATTACATTGGATTTAAATGCTTGCTATTTGGGCTAACTAATTTGAGTAGAACTTAAGTTGAGTTGAACCTTAAGTGGGGCAGCCAAATTAGGATTTGTCTTGATTTTATAGCCCTTATCTATGTCTTAAACCAAGAGTCCTAAGGACTTGGGACTCTTGGCACCAATATTGGCATGCGCACAAAATAAGGGGTGCAAAAGGACCAAGAGTCCTATAATTAAATCACCACTGGTAAAACTTATCCCCTATCCTCTCTTATCCATGCCCATTTGGATTGGATTTGACAGGTCAAGTGGAAAAACTTCGGGTGTGAATTCATGTGGGTGCATGATAGGATGCGATGCTTGGGATATATGGCGCATAGAATGGACAACAGTCCTTCTACTTATCAATCACCTTTTTTAAATAAGATCATCTATTTTATACACCTTTTAGGATGGTTGACCAAGTATTTAGTTGATTAATTAAAGACTTAATTATTAGTTTATTTTGAAGAGTTGTGATAAGCAACTCTTGGCGTAAAGTACTTGCGAAACACTATATGTTTACAGTTTTATTTAACACCTTTCTGCCTAGAGACTCCTTTTACTTGAAGGGACTTATCCGATATGTTAAATATCATATTAAGGACTGAGTAAATGATGCTTTTTGCACCTCTTCTCTACCTATTTAAAGGCTTTGATGATTGAAGCAAATCCAATCAAAATTTGTCCTAACAACTCTCTTCTTTTCCTTGTTAAGACAAGTCCATCATTTTGAAACAAGGGCTTAGAAAAAGAATTAGAAATGACAACAGAATAGTAAGAAAGGTTTTAGAGAGGTTTTGAGTACTCTTCAAAAAGGAAAAGATCTAGAAGGGAGGAAAAGCTATCGAAGGAAGAAAGGCTGCTAGGGGGAGTTTCTAGTCAAGCAAGCAAGAAATAGGAGTGCTTCCTTGATCCAGTTCTTGTGTGGATCACCTCTAGAGGGAATACACTTGTATGCTTAGTAGAATAAAGGATATTAGCATTACAGTTATTCTTCTATATCCTAAGATATTGCCTTGTTAATTATCATAGTCAACGGGTCCTAGGTTTAGGATTTCAGTTGACTAGGATTTCAAGGTTTAAAAATTTTTGAAATTCAGTCTTCTACTGCACAACCATAACCCTACAGTGGTATTAAAGCCACCATGATTTATTTAATTAATAGTCAATTAAATGTTTAAATGATTATATGCTATCTAATTATATTTAGCATATAGTTGTAGCATATGTTGGTTGATGTATGCCACTGATTAGGTATTTCACTTAAACACTAATTAAAATAGAGATATATTTAGATTATTCAGTCATCATTTTAGAATAAAGTTGTCCTAACATAGCGATGGACGTCTGCTACGTTGTAAGGTTGTCCTAGAATGATGACACACTTGGCACATAATATTGTGGTGTTATATGCCTATTAGATAGTTTGTAGTATTAGGATGTGCATGAGATCATGAAAACTCTCTTTAAAAATTATATTTAGTCATAGTATTATAAAATCATAATATAAATCTATTTAGGATTTGATTGATCAATTGGTATCTACAAAAGCTATTCTGGAAAGATAAAGAGAACATGGTTTATAATTGGGTCCGTTGCTTATCTAGCCAATTTTTTTGGTGTCTAAGGCATGCATGGGGGGCCTCCCACCTCACTCCCACTTATCTGGCCAATTCTATTGATTTAAACCTTTAATTAGAAATGTTAATTAATTAAAATACTACTAATTACCTTCCTTCATGCTAAACCAAATTCATGTCAAAAACTATAGTAGGTTTGTTGTGTAATACAAGGCCTACTCTAGGGTTTGATGTGAAATTTATCTTGGTGTATCTAATACTTTATAGCATGATTGATGGTGTTGCTTTGTTGTATAACACATGGACAACATTATTCAAATATGACTACATGGAAATAAAGGGTCTGACTAAACTAAGACATTATAGTTTGTTATGTAACACAAGGTTGTAAGTGTCGTAGAGGTAGCTGTCATGTTGAGAGTTGCATAGGTTACAATTGGAAAAGAAAATTTTATACCCTTGAACTTTTAAATTTTTGTTATGTAATACAAGGCATTTATGAAGAATTGGGATCTCAACCCCACTAAAGAAATCCTATTAGGATTTCTCGCTTACCATAGGTGAGGGCTATGGTATTATAGAAAAATAATAGAAGATACAATTAGATTGTTAAGTTCATATCTAGTTGTGTATATCATCTTGAGTGGTCTACTTAAGCATTATTCTTTATTTTTATGTAGAAAAATATTATAGCTTCTTCTTTATCACTATGGGATATTTTAGATGTTATAAGTTGATCGATTCTAATTATGTGGATTGGTTGAAGAACCTAAGAATTATCTTAACTCAGGAGAATGTCTCCTATATTCTTGATTCTCTTAATCTAGATCTGATCAAAGATGATGCTATGGAGGAGAAAAGGGCCACATATAAAATATGGCAAAATGATAATTTTTGTCAAGTGCATTATGTTGGCCTCTATGAACAATGAATTGCAGAGGCAACATGAAGAAATGAAACATCAATCCAAACTGCTCAATCTTAAAGAACTTTGTAGAAAGCAAGTAGGGCTGCCCGATATGAAATATTAAAGTAGTTATTCTGAGTATGTATGAGTAAGGGCTTATCCGTTCAAGCCCATATACTTAAGATGATTGACTTAATCACTCGATTATGTCAATTAGGGTTTATTATGGATGGAGAGCTTAATCAAGACTTGATCCTGTAATCACTCCTTGACTCTTTCTCTTAATTTGTCATGAACTATCATATGAACAAACTGAACATTTCATTATTTGAGCTGCTTAATATACTTAAGATAGCTAAGAGCCATTTTAAGGATGATAAAGCTAATCTTCTTCTAATTGATGGGAAGAAGAAAATAATAATGAAGAAGGGTTCAAAGAGAAAATGGAACCCTAAAAAAAGCATCCAGAAGAGGAAGAAGACAAAGAAGCCCTCTATTAATGGAACCTATTTTCATTGCGATAAGCAGGGACACTAAAAGAAGAACTGCAAGTCATACTTGCTAGTTTGAAGCCTGATGCTAGTGGAGCATCAAAAGATTTGTACATGATACAAACTAACTTATCATCGAGTATTTCAGCTTCTGATTCATGGATATTGGATACCGCATATAGGTATCATAAATACAAGTATTTACGTAGACTTTAGAGAATTAGGAGTTTAAAGAAGGTTGACTTCGAGCTTTATGGTGCAAGTGGTGAAGCCATTCAAGCAGAAGCTATGGGCACCTATCATTATTATTACCTTCAGGCAAAATTTTAGAATTGAAAGACTGTTCTATATGCCAAATATTATTAGAAATATTTTTTCTATACCCTTATTATTACAATAAGATTTTGAAATTAATATAAAGAGCAATGGATGCTCCATTTTTCATTTTAATAACTTCTTTGGAAGTGATTGATTTATTATTGATCTTTTAGTTCTTTCACTCAATGATAAAGTTTTACTTGTTGAAAACAAGAAAAGAAAGAGAGAGGATGTCAATGTCACTTTCTCTGGCATTACCAATTAGGTCATATTAGTGAGTTCAAGATCAATAAGTTATATAAAGATAAATTCTATGATCCTTATGATTATCAATCATTAGGAATTATGAGTCCTGTCTCATGGATAAATGATCAAATCTTCATGCACTAGTTATGGAGATAAGGCAACTGAGTTATTAGGACTAATACATACAAATGTATGTGGACCTATATCAACTCAAGCCATAGGAAGATACTTTTATTTCATCACCTTTATTGATAATTTATCTAGGTTTAGTTTTATTATCTTATGAAACATAAATCCAAAGCCTTTGATAAATTTAAAGAGTATCAAAGTATGGTTAAAAAATAAACTGAAAATAATATTAAAATCCTTCAGTTAAATTGAAGAGGAGAATACTTATCTAGTAAATTTCTTGATCATCTTAAGGACAAAGGCATTCTCTTAGAATGGACACCTCCATAATTAAATGGTGTAGCATAAAGGAAGAATTATACCTTGTTAGACATGGTGAGGTCCATATGAGCTTTACTAATCTTCCTGTATCCTTCTAGGATTATGTCCTTAAGATTGCTGCTTATATATTAAATAGAGTACCATCAAAATCAGTAGCTAGCACTCTATATGATTATGGAAAGGCAAAAGACCAAGTCTTAAATATCTTAAAATTTGGGATAGCCCTGCATATATTAGAAATATTTTTGGATATAAGCTAAGTAATAGGATTGATAAATATAGGTTCATAGGTTATCTCCGAGAGAATATTATATACCTCTTTTATCATCCTACTTAATAAAAAGTTTTTGTCAGTAGACATACCACTTTCTTGGAAAATAATTTATCCGAGGTAGTGGAAGGATAATTGAACTTAGTGAAGTTCAAGATTAATAACCACTCTTATAAACAATCAACCTCAAATTTCTCGACCACAAGTACCTATTAATCAGGTACAACCACAACCACATCTCCTTTCTATAGGTCAAAGAGAGTGCAGAATGCACCTCTCAAATATGACTTTGTCAATCGAAGTGATAATGAAGCTAGCATCATTCAAGATAACGATCCTTTGACTTATACAAAAGCCGTCAAAAGTAAAGACTTTGATACATGGCTTGATGCCATAAAATCTGAAATGAAATCCATATATTCCAATCAAGTTTGGACCTTGGTTGATCTACCTAGATCATGAAAAGGAAGATTGAAGCAAATGGCCAAGTAAAAACCTATAAGGCTAGGCTAGTAACAAAAGGTTCCAAACAAAAACATTGAGTTGACTATGATGAAATATTTTCGTCAGTAACTATGCTCAAGTCCATTAGGATTTTCTTGCTATAGTCGCATACTATGATTATGAAATTTGGCAAATGGATGTAAAGACTGCCTTCTTCAATGGATATCTTGAGGAAGAAGTCTATATGTCATAGCCAGAAAGGTTTATTTCAAGTGAGAGATCGAACCAAGTATGCAAGTATAAGAAATCCATTTATGGATTAAAGCAAGCATCGAGAAGTTGGAATATCCTCTTTGATGAAATAATTAAGAAATTTGGTTTCATAAAAAATATGGATGAACCATGTGTATATAAGAAGACAAGTGGGAGCGCCATTGTCTTCTTAATATTGTATGTTGATGACATACTTATTATTAGAAATGATATTCCAATGTTGCAATTGGTCAAAGCTTGGCTATCTAAAATATTTTCTATGAAGGATTTGGGAGAAGCATCCTATATACTAGTTATAAAGATCTATAAAAATATATCTAAAAGGATGCTTGACTTATCCTAATCCAAGTATATTAACTTAGTATTGAAAAGATTCGATATGAAGGAAAGTAAAAGGGATTACTTATCCATGAGTCAAGGTATACATCTTTCTAAGAAGATGTCTCCTAAGATACCTAAAGAGAGACAAATGATGAGTAAGATTCCTTATGCTTCAACTGTAGGATCAATCACATATGAGTAAATCCATATTAGAGTATGTCTTCACTCTGTATGGAGGTGTAGTGAGTTAAAAAAGTACTAAGCAGCCAATTATAACTGAATCAGTTACTGAGACAAAATATATAGCTACTCATGAAGCCGCTAAGAAAGCTATCTGGGTGAAGAAGTTCATCTCAGTTAGGTATAGTTCTTGTAATACAACTGGTGCCACTTTATTGTGATAACACTAGAGCTATTGCACAAGCTAAGGAACCAAGGTCTCATCAAAAGTCCAAGCACATCTTAAGGCATTTTCATCTCATTCATAAAATCATTGAAAGACAAGATGAGGTCATCGAACGAGTAGATACAAAGAACAACGTAGCAAACCCATTCACTAAGGCACTTCCTCAATTGTAGTTAGATCACCATTTAGATTGTATAGAAATTAAATACAAAGGTGATTGCCTTTAGTGCATGTATGGGATTGAAAGAATAGTATCCTGAAAGCCAATCATATAACAAGAACTTTTCTATTAAATTTTTCTAACTCATGTATGATATTATATTAATAATAGATATTTTGATTCATTATATATTGTGTCTTATACCTTTTTTATTTTAAAATTATGATGAATCCCATAGATTAGGGCAATGGATTTAGGGTTATGATGAAGTTCATTACAGTGAGACCTAAGATCTTAGAATCAAAATCTAAAATATTCCCAGTCATAGGATCATCGAGTCAGGAACTGATATTTCCAGAGAGAATGGCACACCTATATATGCTCAATGGAGAGAGTGGTTGGTCTCACAACTACTTGTGTAGGGATACTAATACAAGGATATGGGTACTCATCAAGGTATGAGTTTACTGAAATGATCCATCATGAGAACATCTTATGAAAATCTTACTTATCAAAAGATGATTCTCTTAGTAGGAGTAGTGCAAGTGATCCTTAAATATGAGATCATTATAGCATCTTATATATATGAATCCATGTTTTGGTTTATACTCATTCATGACTTAATCATATATGGGGTGTTCATAGATATGATGAATTGTGTACAAAGGTTATGACTAGGTCAACAAGGAATCGATCACTCCTAGTAAGAGAAGTATTATCCCATGCAATCTCATCAAATAATGACTCAGGAAGTCTTTGATCAAAACATGATGAAATTAAAAAAAGGATTTCTAATCTTTCATCGATCAAGTCTTTATTAGTGATTCAAGATTCGAATGAATAAAGTATTAGGATTTGATAATTTTTTATACCTATCTTTTATTCGAGATAAAGGAAGATCAAAGGATTAAATTGCACGATAACTTACTAATAAAAGATATTTTGATAATTTCTACCAATTTTTTATCTTCTAGGTAGGCATGATACATTTCTAGATATCAATCATGTCTTATTGGTTTTCATGATTTAAATTGATTGAATTCATGATTCAATTTGAAAGACGGTTCAAATTGGTAGCTATGATTAGCTTTATTTAAACTAATTTAATTAATTAATTTCTAATCAAACTAAATCGGCATGAACCTATACCTATTGCTAGCTAGATGCGGAGCATAAAGAGTCACACATATTAAAGAATTGATCAAGGAAGTCAATTATATTTTTATTAGGATCATAGAATTCTAATTAGCTAGTTGATTTATATGCTAGCATATGTTAGCTAGCCTAATTCCTAACCTAATTAGATTGGATTTAAATATTTTCTATTTGGGCTTACTAATTTAAGTAGAACTTAAATTATGTTGAGCCTTATGTAGGGCAGCTAAATTGGGATTTATTTTGATTTTCTAGCCCTTATCCATATCTTAAACCAAGAGTCCCAAGGGCTTGGGACTTTTGGCACAAATATTAGCGTGTGCACAAAATAAGGGGCACAGAAGGACCAAGATTCCTTATGCAATTAAATTACCTTTTTGCTAAGAAATCTTAGCCCCATCCTCTCTTATCCATATCCATTTGGACTGGATTTGACTTGTCAAGTGGATAAACTTTGGGCATGAATTCATGTGGGTGCATTAAAGGTTGTGATGCATGAGATATATGGTGCGTGGAATGGACAAGAGTCCTAATTATCAATCACCTTTTCCAAATAAGACCATCTATTTTATACACCTTTTAGGATAGTTGACCAAGTCTTTAGTTGATTAATTACAGACTTAATTATCAATTTATTCCAAAGAGTTGTGATGCGCAACTCTTGGTGCAAAGTATTTGTGAAACACTCTATATTTATGGTTTTACTTAGCACCTTTCTGCCTAGAGACTCCTTCTACTTGAAGGGACTTATCTGATATGTTAAATATCTAATTAAGGGCTAAGAAAAGGATGCTTTTAGCACCTCCTCTCTATCTATTTAAAGGCTTCGGTGATTAAAGCAAATCCATCCAAAGTTTGTCCTGACAACTCTCTTCCTTCCCTTGTTAGGATAAGTCTTTTATTTTAAGACAAGTCTACCATTTTAAGACAAGGGCTTAGGAAGATAATTAGAAAGGATAACATGATAGTAAGAGAGATTTTGGAGTGGTTTTGAAGTGCTCTTCGAAAAGGAAAAGGTCCTAATAGGGAGGAAAAGCTATCAAAAGAAGAAAGACTATCGGGAGAAGTTTCTAGTCAAGCAAGCAAGAAAAAGGAGTGCTTCCTTGATCCAGTTCCTATGTGGATCACCTCTAGAGGGCATACACTTGCATGTCTAGTGAAATAAAGGATACTAATATTATATGTATTCTTCTATATCCTAATATATTGCCTTATTAATTATTATAGTCAAAATGTCCTGGGTCTAGTGTTTCGGTTGACTAGGATTGCAAGGTTTAAGAATTTTTGAAATCTAGTCTTCCACTGCACAACTATAATCTTGCAGTTTTCATAATAGGGAAGGTAAGAGATGCTGAAGTACTGGAGTGCTAACATGAAGGTCTGCACCCTATCAAGGTACTTGGTGATCATCAGATCTCGAGCCTCATGCTCACTAGTGACTTGGCCAACTATGAGCTAGGAGTAGGTGAAGATCTTTAGACATTTTATCCCAAGTTCTTTTGCTAGCTTTAGCCCAGTTTGCAAGGCTTCATATATGGACTGGTTATTGATCACCTTGACCAAGAAGCATGGGGTGTACTCGGTGACCACCCATTTTGAGTTTGTGAGGATGAGTTTGGCTCCACTCCCTTGAGAGTTTGAAGCACCATCTACATGAAGATGCAGGTCATCCCTGTTGGAGCACATTCCCAGGTGCATGGACAACCTTTTACCAGCAACCAACCTTAGAACATTATATTAGAAGCGGTAGCAACAGGGGATTGAAGCAATCAGCCTGGCAGGGATTCAGCCTTCTTGTGCAGAAATCTCCTAACTTGTTCAGAGTGCCTCGAATGTTTCAGATTTGATATGGATGTGAAACCATGTCTCTTGGGACCTCCAACCAGTGAGGTTCAACCCTACAAAACTCTTGGTTGAACTCTAAAAGGGTAGAGAGAGGGATGACTCCAAAGATGCTAGGCGCTGGGTTTCCTATTTGGACTAGGAAACCATGACAATCTTCTTCCAATGCCCACCAATCTAACTAAATCTCTTCCAGATCTAATCCCCTTCTACATAGGACCTGGAACCAACCTTGAAGTGGCCTAAGATCACCATGTTTGATGGGAATAGGATTTGCAAGTGGGTAGCACAAGAATCCCTTGTGTTAAGGGTTGCTACTTCGACTAGAAGTCCCTAGGTGCTAAGGAAATTTCCCTTTCCTAGGGTATGGCAGCTTGGATGCTGATATTACCCTGATAGAGAGTGATAACCAAAGAGGAAGAGAGGGAAAAAGAAGATGGATATCATGGAGAAAAGGTTATTTCACTATGACGACTACAATGAGCCCCATATACAAAGTATATATATACTAGGTCACCATGACCTAACCTTAAAACTTCCATAGGCCAACTTAATACATAATTGAGTTTTCCAAGCCCGAGCACATTCTTGACTTAGCTCAATCACATATACCTAGGACTTAAAACCAATCCAATACAAGTTTTTCCTTTGAGGCCCATGTCCCCTGAACCTCAAGACCCAAAAGGCTAATAGCCATTTATCCTAGGGCCCAAACTAGCCTTAGAAATTCCATGACAGCATCATGATCATTGGACCTTGGCCTTAGGGTTGGCCCCCTGAGCCTTGGAAGCACCACATGAGACCCAACAATCTGTACCTTGGTGCTTCAAGGCTTCAGCCAACACCATCTTGTCCACAAGTTGCATCAGTGCCACACACTTATGAAAGCTATCACGCGGTAGAACCTTCGTAAGTGCATCTGCTGGATTCTCCTTGGTGTGTACCTTCTCCAGCTCCACCTTGCCATCCTCCACAAGCTTTCTGATCCGATGGTATCTGATGTTGATGTGCTTGATCCAAGCATAATAGTTAGAGTTATGTGCAAGTAGAAGTGCACTTTGGCTATCGTATTGCACCCTAACGGCCTCTTGTTTGAGGCCCATCTCCAATGCTAAGCCCTTCAGCCATAGGGCCTCCTTTGCTACCTCTGTAACACCAATGTACTCCACCTTCATGGTTGATAAAGCCATAATGGGCTACAAGCATGATCTCCATGAAACGGGACCTCTAAACAAGCTGAAATAAAACCTGTCGTCAAGTAACGGTTGTCCACATCTCCACCAAAATCTGCATCCACAAACCCTCTTATCAGCCCTTAAGCCTCCTTGGACATGTTAGAGAGTCTCTTGTCACCTCCTCGCTATTCGTAGTAGATGCCAACTCCAACTGTGCCTGCCAAGTACCTAAAGACTCTTTTCAGTGCTCACTAGTGCTCCCTGCCAAGCTGCACCATGAACCTGTTAACCTGACTCACTACATGGGCGATATCCAGTCTACAACAAACCATGATGTACATGAGACTTCCTACACTAGAGGCATATGGCACCCTCTCCATCTCCTGAACCTTCACCTCAGTCTATGGTGCCATGGTCTTCGAGAGTTTGAAGTGTCCAGTAATAGGCAACTCTGTCGATTTTGCTTCATTCTTCCCATATCTCTCCAAAACCTTCTTTATATAACCACCTTGAGATAAATTAGTACCTTCTTGTCTCGGTCTTTGAAGATTTCCATCCCTAAGATCTTCCTTGTAGGCCCCAAATCTTTCATCTCAAACTCCCGAGACAAAGCTGCCTTCAATTCCTACACAATCTTTCTACTCTTGCATGCTATCAGTATGTCATCCTCATACAAGAGTAGATAGATCCTAGAGCCATCTCCAAAGTCCTTACATAAACACAAGAATCATAATCACACCTGGAAAGTTCAATAATTCTTACAAAAGTATCGAACCACTTGTACCACTTTCTTGGTGACTGCTTCAACCCATACAGCAACTTCTGTAACAAACAAACTTTCTCTTCTGATCCTGGCTCTCCGAACCTTAGGGGCTACTCCATATAGATGCTCTTTTCTAGATGCCCATGGAGAAATGCCGTCTTGACATCCATCTACTCTAACTCCAAGTCTTGAGCTGCTACAATGCTTAGTAGTACCCCGATGAAAGTATGTCTTACAACGGGAGAGTAAACCTTACTGAAGTCAATTCCTTTCTTTTGAGAGTATCCCTTGGCCACTAATCAAGCTTTGAACTTGATGCCTCCCTATTCCAAAGGTCCCTCCTTGTGTTGGTAAACCTACTTGCATCCTATAGGTTTCTTTCCTTGTGGCAACTATACCAATCACCATGTATCATTCTTGTGGAGAGACTGTATCTCCTCGGACATTGCTTGGACCCACCTCTCTTTGTCTTGGCTCTCCATAGCCTCCTCATAGGTGTAAGGGTCTCCATTTTCTATCACCAGGGTGCATAACACCATCTCTCCGAAGCCATATTGATCTGATTGCCTGACGTTCCTTTTGGACTTGTGTAGCACAACCTCGATATCCCTCCTAAGTTCAACCTGCTCCTACTGGTCCTCCTAGCTTCCATATCTCCACATGTGGAGGCACCCTTTGGGAGTGCTTCACCTAAATATCAAGTCCTCTAGATGCACCTGAAAGTGGCAAAACAAAAAATGATGTGAGTTATCTAATGCTACCCTACTGGACCGCCTGCTACTCCTGTTGCTCCTCCATGCCGCCTGACCTTTGGAGAACTGAATTTTTATCAATGGTCACATCTTTACTGATGAAGACCTTCATCTCCAACAGATCCCATAGCTGGTATCCCTTAACTCCTCGTGGATATTCCAAGAATACCATCTTTCGAGAGATGGCATCCAATTTACTTCACTCACCAACACCTACGTGCATAAATGCCATGCATCCAAACACCTGTAGATGGCTCAGCCCAATCTTCCTTCTAGACTATCTCTCCTCTGGAATTTCACCATCTAACTTAGTGTGAGGCAATCGATTCACCAAATAATAGGCTACGTCAACTGTCAATCTAGAATGCCTTAAGAAGCCCTGCTTGCAGCCTCATGCACTGTGCCTTTTCCATAAGGGTCCTGTTCATTCATTCGAACATCCCTTTTTTTGAGGAGTTCTTCTAATCGAGAAGTGTCTTTTTATGCCACACTCCTTACAAAAAAATTCAAACTCTTTGCTGGTGTACTCTCTGCCATATCTAATTGTAGATACTTTGCAGTTCTACCCTACTCCTTCTCCACTTCAGCTTTCCATACCTTGAATCTTGAGAAGACTTCAAAATTTTTATTCATGAAATAGACCCAAACCTTCCTAGTAAAATAATCTATTAGGGTCAAGAAGTATCTCGCTCCATTTCAAGCTGAAATCAAAGCTAGTCCCCATAAATCAATATGAACTAGTTCTAGTGGGGCTACATTGTCGGCCGTGTTAACCCCTGGAATGATTTTGATGATAACAAAATATTGAAGCATGTATTTAATACTAATACTTTTTCTATGTTTAAGAAGTTTTTGTAGGATATTTCAAATGGATAATCATTCATCCTACAATTTTGAGATCATTGTAGTGTATCAATATACTCATGGAATAAGTTTTATGTATTTAAGAGTCCTAGGTAAATTTGTTTGTATATTCATATAAAAAGGGCCAAATTAATGTAATTTTAAGTTTAAAGATCTTAGAAGTTGTTTAGAAGTTGTTTGGAAGAAGTTTGAAGTTATTTGAAAGCATTTAAAAAAGATTCACTCGAGCCAACTCAAGAAATAGAACTGATACATTTCCTTGGCACGTCACAAAAGCTTCATGATACAGTCATCCAAGTTGACTCAAGGAAGAATAGAGCCGACTCTTCCAGAGTTCTTAGAAATTGTGTTATGAGAACTCAGTCATCTGAGCTGACTCAATTGAAACAAGCCAACTCTGACAGACTTTAGTTTTTACTTGACTGAGAATCCAAGCCAACTGATTCATCTGAGTTGACTTTAATCTCTGGTTTTCAACAGTAACGGCTAGTTTCAGAATTCAAATTTGTTCATTCTAAAAGTCTCCTAACGACGAGTTTTCAATTCCCAAGCATTCTAATGGTCATATTCACCTGGGAACACTTCAAGAGGCTATAAATGATGGATCTAAAGCAAGAAAAAGAAGTTTTTGACAAGTTGTTAATGAGAGCATTGAATATTCTAAGAGCTTTCAAGTGAAAACTCAAGTTCTTCAACTACTTTCCACCAACCTCTTGAGTTATTCTTTGAGGAATCAAGTGAGACTTGAAGAGCATTGAAGAAGCAATCAAGAAGGCTTCATTAAGAGTTTCAACTATAACCACTCAACATCTTTGGATTTGTTTTAGTGTTGCTTTTCTTTTGATACTCTACTTTGAGTTGTTTCAAGTACAACAGGTGTCTATAACTTGTGGATTGTTTTGAGATTGATTGGTTAGCCTTGAAAACCAAGTTGGGTTGTTAGTGAGCCTGGAAAAACTAACATTATATTGGATTTTGGATTGTGAGCCCATAGTAAAACAATCCGGCTATATTCGGGAAGAATATAGTGGAAATACCAAGTGTGCACCTTGGGTAGTGGACGTAGGAGCTGAGTTGCTCCGAACCACTCTAAATTTGTGGTGTTTGTGATTGTTCTTGTCTTTACATATTCATTTGCTTCCACACATAATACTTTATACACTTCACTCACCACATAGTTTTCAAGAGGCACATACTTGTGAAAATTATTTTCAAACCCAATTCACCCACTTTTGGGTTGGCCAACAGGGCAATAGGCTGAATATTGACAAACTGAACTATCTTCTATTTTTCCATCTGGCATGGCTCACACACCTCTAAAACTTCTCCATCCAGATATGGAATCAATCCATGTTTGCTCAGCTCCTTCATCCCACGATCTCCCATGTGGCCTAGGTAGTAGTGCCACAATTGATGAACCCCTGTTGATCCTGTGCTGTAGCTGCTGTATCAGTCTCCTTAGTCATAACTAATCTTTCCATGCTATAGAGGTTATTATCTAACCTTTTACCTCTCATCACTATCATATCTCCATTTCAAATATTTAGAATTCTACCCCTGACTCGATTGCTAAAGTTGAAATCACTCCGCTCCTGGTAGCCAAGTGATACTAGAATTTTCTTCAGTTTGGGAACATGCTTTACATTTGTAAGAGTCCTCATAATTCTATCGAACATCTTCACTTGAACACTTCCAACACCAGTGACCTTGCATGAGTGATTATCTCCAAGTGTCAGGCTTCCCTCATCAATCTTGGTATAGGTCGCAAACCAAGATCGATTCAGGATGTAGTGATGCAAACAAGCAGAGTCAAGAGCCCATATATTTGTGTGACACCTATGACCATCTGATACAACCAAGAGGTCATCCTCCACCTCTTTATCAACCACCATGATCAAAGAATCAGGTCCTCCTTTATCTTTCTTTTGGTTCTTCCACTATGGGTAATCCCGTTTAAGGTGCCCGATCTCTTTGCACTTATATCACTTTGCTTCATTCCTGCTCCGGCTCTTCCTTTGGGACTTTGAACATCCCCTCTGCTTGGATCTTTTCATTCCTCTTCCAGATCTCTCCTCCATGACCAAGCCCTCCTGGGGAATACCTTCCTTGGTCAACTTCTCCCTCTACTCATTAGATCATAGCACTGAGACCATATCTTCATACTCCAGGGTCTCCTTGCCGTAGAGAAGTATAATAACAAATGAATCAAAGGAAGGGAGCAGCGAGCAAAGCAAAAGCAGCAATTTGTCTTCCTCCTCTAACTTCACCTCGATGTTCAGCAACTTGTTGCACATCTGGTTGAACTTTTGAATTTGATCCACTATGTTTCCGCCCTCCTGCATCCGAAGACTGTAAAGCCTCTTTTTCAGCATCAGTTTGTTACACATGTTCTTCCCCATGTAGAAACTATGCAGCTTTGACCACAAACCCTTCGGGGTCTTCTCCTCTATCACTGAGTAGAGAGCTGCATCCACCAAATACCCTTTAATCATGGCACAGACCTTCTTTTCCTATGACATCCATTGCTTCTCCGATAACCTGTCAGGCTTTTCCTCCAATGGCTGATCAGATCCAACTGAACCAAGTGATCTTCCACACGGACTTTCCAAATAGAAAAAAATATTTTCCCATCAAACTTCTTGAAATCAACCTTCATGCTGCTACCCATGGCCGGATCCAAGCCAAACATGCAACGAATAAACCAAGGGATTTGAGAAATACCTTGATAAGAAACTTGCTAAAATTTCAGCACTTGAATATTTACAACTTCTAGTATCTCCCATGAACTCCATGCAACTCAAGCTCTAATACCACTTGTTGGAGCACATTCCTAAGTATATGGACTGCCTTCTACCATCAACCAACCTCAGAACATCATATTGGAAGTGTCAGCAATAGGGGATTGAAGCAATCAGCCTGGCAGGGATTCAGCTTTCTTGTGTAGAAATCTCCTAACTTTTTTAGAGTGCCCCGAACATTCTAGATTTGATATGGATGTGAAACCACCTCTCTTGGGATCTCCAACCAATGAGTATTCAACTCTCTAAAACTCTTTGTCAAACTCCAAAAGGGTAGAGAGAGGGATGACTCCAAAAATTCTAGCACTGGGTTTCCTATTTGGACCGGGAAACCATGACAATTTTCTTCCAATGCCCACCAATCTAACTAGATCTCTTCCAGATCTAATACCCCTCTGAATAGGACCTAGAGCCAACCTTGAATAGGCTTAAGATTACTATGTTTTATGGGAATAGGATTTGCGAGTGGGTGGCACAAGAATCCCTTGTGTTAGGGATTCCTACTCGACTAGGAGTCCCTAGGCGCTAAGGAATTTTCCCTTTCCTAGGGTATGGTGGCTTGGATGCTGATATTATTCTGATAGAGAGTAATAACCAAAGAGAAAGAGAGGGATGAAGAAGATAGATATCAGGGAGAAAATGTTATTTCACTATGATGGCTTCAATCAGCCCCATATACAAAGTATATATATACTAGGTCACCATGACCTAACCCTAAAACTCCCATAGGCCAACTTAATGCATAATTGAGTTTTCCAAGCCTGAGTACACCCTTGACTTAGCCCTATCACTTATACCTAGGACTCAAAACTAGTCTAATACAAGTTGGCCCCTTGAGGCCCAAGTTTCCTGAATCTCAAGACCCGAAAGGCTAACATCCTTTCATCCTAGGGTCCAAACTAGCCCTAGAAATTCCATGATAGCATCATGATCATTAGACCTTGGCCTTTGCCTTGGCCCCCTAAGCCTTGGAAGCACCACATGAGATCCAACAATCTCTAGGTCAGATGGCTCGGTAGGTAGTTCAGCTGGTGCTTCATCAGGCTTGTCGTTCGACCACATGTACTCGACCAAGAAGTTAACTAGGACTTGCATCTTCATGGATGATCTCTAACGATAAGAAATGTTAAACTCGTTGAGTTTGATCATCCATTTTGCCAATATTTTGGAGGTGTTGGGTCGATGCAAGGTAGCCTTAAGTGGTTGGTCAGTGAGGATGACTATCGGATGAGCTTGAAAATAGAGCCTGAGATGCTGTATAGAGAGGATTTGTGCATAAACAATCTTCTCAAGTTTGGAATACCTGATATTTGCAATGTGTTGCTCTCTTATAGTGTAGTAGATGGGCTTTTAGTCTCCTTTGTCATCCACCCAAACTAGCATGGAGCTAACTGTCTTCGGAGACATGGCAAGTATAGGTAAAGCTCCTCTCCAACTTTGGACATGGATAGCAAGGATGGAGACACAAAAAATTTCTTCAGCTTCTAAAAAGCTTGTCGGCATTCCTCCATCTAGAAGAAGACATGCATTTGGTACAGGATCTTGAAAAGAGTTAGTGCTTAATTGATCATGAGATGAACCGACTAAGTGCCACAACCTATCTTGACAATTACTGCATTTCCTTCATGGAGGTTGGGTGCTTCATGTTGAGGATCACTTAGATCTTTTCTGGATTTGCCTCGATGACTCTCCTAGTGACCATGACCTGAGAAACCTGCTGACTTTGATGTCTAACATGCATTTACTCAGATTCAACATCATTCAGTGATGGTGGAGGCTATTGACGCTTCTTCTCCATCCTTCTTGTTCTGATCTTCTTCATCTTCTTTGGAAGGGGGATCATCCTAAACTTTTTTAGTCCTTCATCACCTGCACATGCATTAGAAGTATCCTCCTTTCCAGAGGATTTGTTAGTAGATTCTTCAAATACTACATGCACTAATTCTTCTACTACTAGTGTTCTTTTATTAAAAACTCTGTATGCCTTACTAGATGTAGAGTATCCTAACAAGATACCTTCATCTGACTTGGCATCAAATTTGCTTAAGTTGTCTTTTCCATTATTCAAAATAAAACATCGACAACCAAAAATCCAAAAATATTTTAAAGTAGGTTTTCTTTCTTTCCATAACTCATAAGGTGTTTTCTTTAAAATAGGTCAAATTAAAACATAATTTAAAATATAACAAGCTATATTAATAGCTTCAGCCCAAAAATATCTTGGAAGATCACTTTCACAAAGCATTGTGCATGCCATTTCTTTTAAAATATGATTTTTTCTTTCTACTATCCCATTCTATTGGTGTCATAGGTGCAGAAAAATTATGCTCAATTTCTTTTTCATTACAAAAATTTTTTAAATCTTGATTTTCAAATTCAGTACCATGGTCACTTTGAATATAAACAATCGAATTACCTTTTTTATTTAAAATTTTTTGATAAAAGTTCATGAAAGCAAAAAATGATTCATCTTTATGAGCTAAAAATAAAACCCATGTAAATCTAGAAAAATCATCCACTATGACTAATCTATATCTCTTGATGATGGGGGACAAAAATAAAATGATGAATGAAGAGTTTTAGCAAGCTAACCAGCAAGCAAACTTGAGAAATTATCATCAAATAAATGGACTAAACTAATCTAAGAAAAGATTTTTCATAAGGAGACTAGTTTATCTAATTTTTAAGTCCCGCAATGTAGATCTAGTTCAAAATAAGGATTAGGATCTTCATGGCAAGGAAACCATCACTACTATGGCAAGTTAACCTTCAAATGATCAGATCTAATAAAGATTAGTAAGAGTTTTCCTACCAACAATAATGACTAATTATTTGGTGGAAGAAAGAGCTCTCATCACTCAAGGATTGAGGCCTAGAAGTCAAGATTGGCACTCTCTATTTTGAGACTCACCTTGGCCTTGATCCATGGCGTGGAGACCTTCATCCTTGACCTAGGAACCTGAGAGAATCTGCAAAGAAATTTGGGATTAGACATGGAAGAAGGATTGGAGTTGGAATGAAAATAAAGAAAAAAAAAGAAAGAAGAAGAAAGTGGCCAGCGGCTTGGGACTTGGAGCTTGATCATAGATCCATTAATGGGCATCCCATCCTTTACTCCTTGCAAAAGCACTCTTCACTCTCAAACTCAAACTTAGAAAACTCTCATTCTCTCCTTGGATAAGGATCTACACACTCAAAATAGCTAGAAAACTTTCACTCCAAATAAGAATTCAAGAAAACTAGAACACAAGAAAACATTCCTTTCATTAATTCAAATCATAGCATAGAATGAATACAATGAGAGCCTAGGGGCCTTATTTATACGCTCTAATACTAGGAATTTTGTCCAAAGGTGGAAAGGAGGGGATAATGATGGCTTAGTTGGCTCCAAGAATTTTTATGTAAGTGGTTTTAGCTAAAAACAAATTATTGGTAGAAAGTTACAACCACTTTGACATGTGGCATCTAGAAGATCCTAATGTGGCTTCCAAATGCTGATATGGAGGCTTAGGTGTCATAAGTTGTGGCATCCCACATGTCAAATATTGTTGGGGTAGTGGAAGGAATCTTTTTGTGATGTGGGACGGATAACGAAGAACCCATAGTTATTGTGAAAGAGGGGAAAGACCTAAACAACCTAAGGATCGTGGGAGGGCTAAGAAGCCTCCCAAGACTAGGATGACTCAGAAACTAAATCCTAAAATGGCTGACCTCTTTTGTTTTTCACTTTTCTTGGTGGAGGTGGCGAAGGAAGGACGGGGATGGGAGACTGGGGACTGGAACTCATGGACCTTGGGACTCACCCTAATGAAGAGACCATCCACCTCTAAGGCATTACGCCATCCTCGATACTTGGAGGCACTAGGATGGATCTCAAGGCCACAAGGGGAAGACACGAAGGTGGGAGGGAGAACGGAGATACCTGGGGCATCACACCCCTCGACATCCCGAAGGACGAAGGCAAGTTGGGGCCTCACACCCCTCGACGTTCCGAAGGATGAAGGCAATGGGCCTCGGCCCAGAACCACACACAAGTGGAAGAACTCTCAAAATTTCATTTTTTTCAACTACTTTATTACAAGAGGAGTATGGGTATTTATAGATGCCCATATCCCTTTTGAAATTCAAAAATAAAATCCCCTGAAATCCTCCCTTGATTTTGAATTCAAATTCAAAATCAAAAATCCCAAATTTTCCTTTTTTTAGCCCAACATACATTCATGAAAAAAATACCAAATAAATCCCTTTTATTTGAATTTTGAAATCTCCCCCTACTTTGGAATTCGTGTTGCCCTGAAAATCGTGCTGCTCTAAAAATCATGCAGCTCCAAAAAGCATGCAGAACAGCTTCTTCCTTGGGATGCTTTGAGAAGCGTGTAGAACTCTTCACGGGAGAGCAACATAGGGTCTTCATGGACGTGCAACAGGGAGGCTGGATCTTCGACGGCCGGTGACGGGGCGGCATGGTGGCATGGGGCATCACGGGCACCCGTTTGCCTTCCACGGTCGTGGGCGGCGGCTGGGCACCAGCGAGGCCTCCGGCCGGCCGGGTGGGGGCCAGCGGGTGGCGGGCAGCAGGGCGGCAGGCGGGCGGCGACGGCGGGAAGGCACGGTCGCACAAGGGCGGACGGATGCCTCCCGCGTCCGTTCATCTTCCCACGGTCGTGGGCGGGGGTTGGGCACTAGCGAGGCCTCCGGCCAGCCAGGCGGGGACTGGGCACTAGCGAGGCCTCCGGCCAGCCGGGCGGGGGCTAGCAGGCGGTGGGTGGCAGGGTGGTAGGTGGGCGGCTGTGGCAGGATGGCATGGCTGCACATGGGCGGACAGATGCCACCTGCGTCCGTTCGTCTTCCCACGAGCGTGGGCGGCGGTGGCCGGCTTTTCCGGCGAGGGCAGGGCCGGCGAGCACCGGTGGCAGGTCGGCGGGGGCGGCCAGGGGTCGGGCAGCCCGGATCTGGTGGAAGGGGGGGCTAGGTTTTTTAAAAAAATTAGAAAAAAAAAACTTTACGTGATCTTATGGTTGAAGATGGAATAAGCCGGGATAACATGGGGATAAACCTAGAATAACATTGGGATAATAGGAATAGGCAGAATAGCAGGGATAAAAAACTTTAAAAAAAATCTAGAAAATTAAAAGAAAACCTAGATGGGTTTCGGGTCCCCCATCATTTTGTTCCCCATAAAACTCTTGATGTAGTGTAATTCCTTCTCCCCCAAGGTTATTTGATGAGTTGTTCCCCCATGTGCTTCAAATCTTGGCATGAATTGGGCTTGGGCTTGGTCTTGAAGATGATTGAATGGTTTGTCTTGGACTTAAAGAGGATGCCCTCCATCATGCTTTGGGCTTGAGCCGAATTGGCTTCTTCCATGTGTTGGCTTATGAGCCAAATCATGCTTCAAGAAAATTTGGCTTATGAACATGCTTCAAGAAAATTAATGAACTTCTTCCATGTGTTGGTTTATGAGCCAAATCATACTTCAAGAAAATTTGGCTTATTAACATGTTTCAAGAAAATTTGTGACTTGCTTCGAAATCTTTATTTACTATAGCTACAAAAACAAAGTGAGTTAATCAAAGTATATATTCTTATTATGGATGTCCCCATCACTTGACTCCTAGGCTTATAGTCCTAGTTGGTCCAAAGAGATCCATATAGAGTAGCTCTAATGGCCTAGCGGTTGAAACAAAACTTTTTGGTTTAAAAGATGTTTTTGCTTATTTTCGAAATTGACATGCTTCACATATTTTATCTTTTTCAAAACTAAGTTTTAGTAAATTTCTAACTAAATTCTTTTTACATAATTTATAAAGTAGATGCATGCTTGCATGACCTAATCTACGATGCCAAACCCTACTAGTTTCATTAATTATGGAATTTATTGCAACTATGCATTCACCATCATGTAATGATAAATTATCAAGATCAACAAGATAGATGTTACCATGCCTATTTTCAATGAATTTCACTCCATTACTATCAGGACTAGCAACCATGCAAAGAGATGATTCAAAAATAACTTTAAAACCCTTATCACAAAATTGACTAATACTAAGTAGATTATGTTTCAATCCTTCAACTAATAAAACATTATCAATAAAAGTAGAAGGGGAGATGTAAACTTTACCAATACCAATAACTTTTTCTTTACCATTATCTTCGAAAGTTACACTCCCTCCATTCAGTGCCTCGAGAGAAGTGAATCGCTTCACGTCTCCTGTCATGTGTCTTGAGCAACCACTATCAAGATATCACAATCATTTCTTTTCTTTGGTTTCAAGACACACCTGCAAAACAAATTAAGTTTTTATTTTAGGTACCCAAGCCATCTTAGATCGTTTAGGGTTAGTACTAAGAGTGGTTCCTTTTGGAACCCAAACCTTTTTAGAACTATTTAACTTTCTAGGATCACACTGGTATGCTTTATGCCTAAATTTATTACAACTAAAACATGATATTTAGTGATGCAACAACAAAGAAATTTTTGAAAAATTTTTGTTTCTTTTGTTGCTTATAGCCAAGTCCTGCCTTGTCAAATACGGCTCTTTGATTGTTTAATAAAAGATTTAGCTTTTCAGAACTATATGTAAATTTTTTAATAAATAGTTTAACTTTGTCAAGCTCATTTTTGAATTTCTTATTTTCTGTCTCAAGGTCTTTATTTTTCTTTAAAAGTTGATCATTTGAAACAATAACCTTGGATCTTTTCAAAACCTCTATTTCTATTGATAAAGTATTCTTTTTTTAAAACATCAATCTTAGTTTTTAAATCAATATTTTTATTTATAAGATTGGTGTTTTCATGAGAAAATGAATTTGTATGCTTTTTCAACTTTTTGTTTTCAATTTTTAGCAATCCATATTCATGCATGAGCTCATCATATACATCTCTAAGTTCATCAAATCTAAATTCAGGTTCAAAGTCAGATTGTACCTCATATTCTTGAACCATGAAGCAAATATTGGCTACTTCTGATTATTCTTCTTCTGAGCTGGAGTCTTCACTATCACTCCATGTAGCCATCATAGCATTCTTTCTAAACTTCTTTTTGGATTTCTTTAGGAGAGGACAATCATCCTTGAAGTGTCTCGGCTTCTTGCACTCAAAATAAATTGGTTGTTCCTTCTCCTTTTTTTCCTTTTTCTTTTCCCTTTTCCTTGCTCGGTTGAGGCTTCTTCTTGTAAGGAAATTTCTTCCTTCTCATAAATCTTCTAAATTTTCTTGCAATGAGTACCTCTTCATCCTCATTTTCTTCTTCTTCAGATTCTTCACTTGAAGATTCATCTTGTGTGGTAGATTTGAATGCTATGGTCTTCTTTTTATTGACATCCATTGCCTATTGTTTCAAGTTCAACTCATAAGTCATGAGTGAACCTACAAGTTGTTCCAAAGAAAGTGTCTCAACATCTTTGGCTTCTTGAATTGATGTCACTTTCAGATCCCAAGATGTTGGCAATGACCTAAGAATTTTATTTACAAGATCAGCATTAGACATAATCTTACCAAGACTTCTCATGCCATTAACAATATTAGTAAATCTAGTATACATATTAGTAATAGACTCATTGGGCTCCATTCTAAACATCTCATATGTATGTACAAACATATTAACTTTAGTATTTTTTACTTGATTGGTACCCTCATGAGTAATCTCAAGTGTATCCCATATTTCCTTCGTAGAGGTGCATGTGAAAATCCTGTTAAATTCACTAGGATCCAATGCACAATAGAAAAGATTCATTGCTTTAGCATTTATCTTGGATTGTTTGATGTCATTTCGTCCCAATCCTCTTCAAGTTTTGGAATGGAAATTCCATTAATAATGACTGAAAGAATATATGGACCTTTATCAACTATTTTTCATAAATTGTAATCAATAGAATGCATATAAATTCTCATACGTGTTTTTCAATACGTGTAATTTATGCCATTAAAGTAAGGGGGTCTGTTTGAGGCTTGTCCCTCAACAACACTAGAACCAAGTGGCACTACCATAGATCTTTAACTCAAGGCAGTTAAACCTATAAGTTGAGTACATGGCTCTGATACCACTTGTTGCCTAGCAAGCAACCGAAGAGGGAAGGTGAATTAGGTTTTTAAAAGCTTTTGCAAGTATATGCCAATTCAAAATGTAATTAGCTGCTAGTGAATTATAAGTCTTTGTATGCTATTTAAGAGTATGCAGCGATAATAAATAAGTAAATGCAAAATAAATAAGAGCAAATAATGAGAGAGAAAGCAATCACAAATATAAGAATATATAGTGGTTCGATGCACACCAAAGCACCTACATCTACTCTCCAAGGTCCACTTGGGTATTCTTCTATAATCTTCCTTGATTATAGCCAATTAGTTTTTCGGGCATACTAATCAAAATCCAACTTATTTTCACTAGGAACATAAGTCAAAACCCCTTTGATTTTATGGGATAACCAAAAACCTAGTTGGTTTCGTAACTTAGGCTCACCAACAACCTCATTGATTTTGTCACTTAGGCTAGCTAAAAACCTCTATTGGTTTTAACACAAAGGCTGACCAACAAATCTCAACTCTAGTTTCAATTTCCTTGAAACTAGAAACAATAAAAAGATTCAAGTATAATTTATGGAAATACAAAAAGCTTTCAACTAAAAGCAAGTATCTCTTTGAAGCTCTTTGATTGCAGTTGAAGATGCTTGTCTTTAAGTTGTTGAAGAATTAATCAATGCTTGAATGGTTGGACTTGAATGTTCTTGAATACTTTGAATGCTTGAAGGTGCAACTTGACTTGAAAGTAGTTGTTCTTCAATGAATATTTGAGTGAATGCACTTAACTTCTTGTCCCCTCTCTTCCCTCTTGAGTTTGGTCCACTTAAATACCTTTTTAAGCTTCAGATGGTAGTTTTTGACCATTGGAGAGGAGAAAATAGTCGTTGTGAATGAAAAGGACTAGTTCTGCATTTCAAAAAACTAGTCATTACTATTCATCAGAACTGTAAGTGTCGACACTTCAGGTCATGAGTTGACACATTGAGTCGACACATCATCTTCATGAGTCAATACTAGCTCAAAAAAAAGTCTTTTGAAGCTCTTTAAAAATCTTAAGTAAGTCGACACTTTTTCTTATGAGTCAACACCTGAGTCGATACTTGGCTTATATGAGACGACACTTGAGGAAGGCTTGATTTCAGCATGTTCTGTATCATTTTTATCTCAGACCTTGAGTTGACCCTTGAGTCAATACTTGAGTCGATACTTGAGCTCCATGAGTCAACACTTCATGCATGCCATCTAAAATTTCTTCTGCATATCAGCTCAAGCCTCTATGAGTCGACACTATGAGTGACACTTCAATTCCATGAGTCGATACTTGACTGAAACTTTCCTGAAACTCTTCTGAAATACTACTGAAACTTTTTCAAACTTAAGATTTAAATCCTTCAAGATCATTCTTATGTACTTAAGTCCATTTATCTTGAAATTTCATCCATAAAAGAGATTTCTTCAATAAGATGATAAGCAATCAAACTTTCAACGTAAAATAGCTTTGGTGAGTACCTTGTTACGATAAAACACACTTTCAATGTATAGTTAGTACTCAAATGTACTTAAGTATTTTTTTAGTCATCCAAATCAATATAGGAGTTAACACTTTATCGATCACGAAAGTAGTGTTTTCATCCTCAACTCCCATCTTAATCTAATTATAACCTGAAAAAGCATCCATGAAGCTAAGTAGCTTATGTCCAGACATTGCATCGACTAGTTGGTCAATCTTCGATAGTAGGAAGCTATCATTTAGGCATGCCTTGTTGAGGTCATTATAGTTATTGTAGATTCTTTACTTCCCACTAGCTTTCCTGACCATAATGATGTTAGCTAGCCGGTCGGGGTAGTGGGCTTCTCGGATGAACCTAGTTGTGAGGAGCTTATCAACTTCTTCATTGATGGCTTTTTATCTTTTAAGAGCAAAACTTCTTTTCTTCTACCAAAATTGGTTTGTACTTGGGATCGATGTTTAGTTTATGGGTGATTAACTTTGAAGTGATCCCTGGCATGTCTAATACTGACTAAGCAAATATATCAAAATTGACCTGTAGGAAGTCAAGTAGTTGGTTCCTTTCCTTTTCTAGTAGAAGAGCTCTGACTTGGACAGACATTGCTGGATCATCCCCTAATGGAAAGGAGAGTAGCTATTCGACAAGTTTGCCTCTTTTTGTAGGCTCCCTCTGGTCCAGCTTCTTAGTAGTCGGCACCTCGCTAGTCTTTTATACCTTAAGCACCTTTAGGAAACACTGTTAGGCTAACTGCTGGTTCCTGTGCATCTCGTCAACTCCATTCATTATCAAGAAGCAAACAAGAAGGTGCTTAGTTGAGATGATAGCGTCTAGTCGATTTAGCTCTGGTTGTCAAAGTATGACATTATACATTGATGGTAAGTGGACTACTATGAACATCATGAGGATGGTGCTCTACCAGAGCAGAGTTCGTGCTATGACTGGAAAGGTGATCTCACCTTTGACTATGATCGAGTCCCTAATAAAGCTGATTAGGCATATGAAACTAGTTTGAGGTGATCCAAAGGCAAGTTCATCTGAATAAAAGTATCATAAAATAGATTATCGATCGAACTTTCACTATCAACTAGGATTTGTGTTACATCATGTTTTACTAGTGTTATAGACACAACAACAACATTATCATTGGGGTTGTGGACCCTGACTAAGTCCTTGTTAGAAAAAATGGATTATATTTTCTTCCCTCCCCTCCCCTCTTGACCTCTTCAAAGAATGCTCTACCCCCCAAGAGATCATGCTAACCTACCTTCGATAGGACGATCGTCAATCTCGGCCTAAGTCTGCAACTGGCCAAGATTTTAGGTGTCAAGCCAAGCTCCTCCATAAACATACCTCCCGAGGTAGCCATGCTAGATAAGTTTTTCGATCTCCATCTTTAGCTAGTGGCATTGCTTAGTATTATGGCTGTAGTCACGGTGAAATTGACAATATTTGCTTTTATTATGGATGGTTGAGGGCTTCAATGGTTGAGGCCTTTGTAGATACTGCTCACCCTCTATCTCCATTAGAATCTTAACTTTAGAGATGAGAAGGGGAGTGTAATTACTACATTTTCCAAAAAAGTTCTTTGACTTGGAACTTTATTAGCAGGATGAGTTGGGCTTTTCTACTCGAGCTCTGCTTGCCTCTACTCGAGCTTGCTTCTTCTTCAGCTTCTTATCTATCTTTCGCCGAGTGAAAGCAATCTCACTGCATGGACATATTTTTATGCACTGACCAATGTTTTTGAGTAAGACTTTGAGGAAGTCTTATCTAGTGAGTAGGTGAAGTAGGAGAGGTGGAGTCCTCTCTTTAAGGCCAATATGGCCATGGACTCATCCAAGTTGTAGACTTCTAACATGACCGACTTAAATTAGGCTATGTAATCCTTCAGGGACTCTCCATCCTACTAGCAGACGGAGAAGAGGCTATTGGCCCCTCGTGGCATCTTTTAGCAAGCATCAAAGTGAGCCACAAATCACTTCTCTAGCTGCTTAAAGGAGTTGATGCTCCTCGGCTCAATTTGGAAGTACCATGCTCGGGCCACCTTATAAAGATTGGCTAGGAAGGAGATGAAAAGTAGGGCATTATTGGCATCTTGAATTTGCATGAGAGCCTTGTTGCTCTCCAGGTAGTCCAACAAATTGGTGGTACCATTATATAGATCCAACTACAGCATCTTGAATCGCTTAGGAATTAGTTCCTCCATGACTCAATGGATAAGAGGGGGATCGGTGTCGTAACCCATTGGCTTCCTGACTTCCACCTTGTAAATTAGCAAGCAAGCTATCAAGGTTGCTCAGCTTGATATCATACTCATCGAAGCATCATTTAGATAGGTGCTGAATAGCCGTGTTAGAAGACCCCTTTTCATATGACTCAAGGGTTGACATAAATAAAGGCCGGGGATGCTCTCGCTTAGGTTCCTTCCCTGGTCATCGTTCCTCATATAAGGGACCGACCTGGTGTGGTGTGGGGGGACTACAATCAATGGTTGATCTAATGGTAATGGAATCTTCCTTGGGGGGTTTGATAACTCGCTCGGTGGGGTGAAGGAGACCGTTGGTAGTAAGGGACCAATCGATGAAGGGATCTCCCATGGAAAGATTGGTGGTTGAGGTAAGTAGTAGCAATGGGAATGCTTGGAATCTTTGGTTGCTACTAGTGGCCATGGATCACTGCTACTATAGCTCTCAGATCACCATGGCCAGCATCTTAACCTACTGCCTGAGGATAACAAGCACGTCTTGATGGGTCACCAATGGTGGAGGCAGTGAAGCAAGGGGCTCCACCTCTTAGCTATGCTATTCATCATGGTATGGAGGGTTTCCAATATGACTGGTGGAGGCATCTTGTGTGCATGTAACCATTATAACTCCAAACTTCGCTGACTTGATGCTTGCTTGTTATGTGCTGTAGCCCCCTACCTGGTGTGCTAATCTGTTGCTATCAAATCACCCATCACTGGACTCTGGTGGTGACCAAGGGTTCTCGATATACTCCGGTAAGGATGTGTTGGGTTTCGGTGGCATAGCAGAAGAATGGATTTCAAAATTTTTCATTTTGAAACTCCAAACAACTAGAAACCCTAAAATCCCAATGATCACTTATTCATTACAATTAACAAGTCATGCAAACAAGGTTTGAAAAAATACCTGGAATGCTAATTCCTTCTTCTTTCTACTAGGCACACAAGTGCATGCCCTTTAGAGGTGATTCACATAGGAAATGAACCTAGGAACCACTCCTTAATAGGTTGCTTGATCCACCGGGACTCTTTTGATAGCCTTCTTGACTTCCTCCTTTGCTGGACTCCCTACTCTCCTATAGGGCAGACTGTGACTCTCTATATCTGCTCTCAGATCCTAGATGCCCCTTCTATTTTTCTTCCTAGGCTCTTATCTTAAAAGACTAGCCTTATCTTGAGAGAACAAGCCTTGTCTCAATAAGGCAAGCCTTGTCTCAATAAGACAAGCCTTATCTTGAGGGGAGGGAATGAAAAATAGCAGGTTGGGTTTCCGATGGGAATTATGATATCTGGCATCAAATCACTGATGCCTTTTATATAGTAGGTAATGGTGGGGACACCTGAGGCACCAGAATAAGACAGAGGCTTTTTCAACCCTCTGTAAATTGATCAATAATTTATGAGTCCATCTGTAATAAGGGCTTAGCTCATCTGAGTCCATTTTAGTTGTTATTTGAGTATTTTTAGTTGTTATTTCAGTTTTGTACTAATCAGCTCATGTTGAGCTAGTTCAGTCCAATGCTAGTCAGCTCATGTTGAGCTAATTTTATTTTTTTGAGTCCTGTCCAAGCATACTGAATACTCAAGACTATATCATACAAGTGAAGAACAAGTCCAACTAGATTGAAGACAGGAAGTATGGCACAAGTCCAACCCAGCTTGAAGATTTGAAGACCCCAGGAGGAAAATTCAGAAAACCCTGATTTCTTGCAGATGCCCTCCAGATACCCAGATTTCCTTCCATATGCCAAAGTATATTCATAGATAAGGGCATCCATGATTTCAGAGGTCCATCTGCATCCTAGCCCAAAGAAATCAAGCCCAGGTGCCAAGCCCAAGCCCCTAAGAAGCAAGATACCAGGGAATATTCCTGCTACCTGGCTACCAGGCCACCCCAGCTTCCAAAGGCCCAAACCCATGCACCCGAGCCACTTTGGGCCGGCCTTTTGCTGCTCCTAGAAGCCCAACACGCCCCCCTAGGCATCCTTGGAGTCTTGACCAAGTCAAGAAAATTTTTAGGGATTTTTCTACCTAATATTTCCTTATTTTCTAGCTAGGGTTTGAGAGGGAAAAGGATTCTTATGTAAAGACTTATGTACCCTTACTTGGATCCCAAGGTTAAGGGTCTATTTAAGGGACCCTAGCCTCTTGTATGAGGATAATTTTGATGAATGAAAACTTTGAGTTCTTCTATTGAGTTGTGTGATACCCTGCTGTGTGCATAAAGGGGTTTGCGAGAGTTCTTCCCAGTGCTGCAATCATCTTCCTGCTGCCAACAAGCATCTCAGATCCCTGGATGCCCACTCCAAAAGAAGCCTTCCCTTGCTATTTTTCTTTTGTTTTCTTGTTCCTTTATGAGTTTTCTAACCCGTGATAGGTTGTTTGTAGGTCCCCGAGTTCCTACGAATCCAACGACTCCAGCCAAGCCTCAATCGGATCACCGAGCAGAAAGCCGGGTATCCACGGGTCTTTGGCTCGATTTTCCAGGCCGCATCCATCGAGGAACGAGAGACCCCTTCGCTGCGATCTTCATAGACGTTGTCAGGTACACCCCTCTACCTCCAGTAGTTTTATTGCAGGGGAACTTGCCCTAACCGAGGCTTCTCAGCCCCGGCGGTCCTTCTTTGCTACTTTTCTAGGTCCTAATCTGCATGCTGATCTTCAAGAATTCATACAAAATTCCCTACAAATAATTTTGATCTGAAATTCGGGAATTAATAACCTAAATCAACATGTAAAACATACAAAAAAAATGGCATGCATATTAGTTCCCCATCATTTGGTATCAGAGCTTAGATTAGGGCTTGTTTTCTGCAATTTTTTAATCCGTATATACTCTGTTATTTTAATTATTTCTTCCTGTTAAAAACTCTAAAAATTCTGAAATTTATTTTTATGGATTTATCATAATTCACAGTAATTTTAAAAAGTTTTCCAGATTTTATTATGGCCTGTGAAGTTTCTGCAAGCCGAAATAGGGCCTGCAAATTTTCGGCTCTGTTTTTTTTTAGCAAGACAAGTTTGAAAGTTTTAGGGTTTTGTTTAGGAGTTTTTGCATATTTCTTAATTTTAGTATATTTCCAGTATATTAGGCCATGATTTGCAAGTTTTCTTCTATTTAAAAAATACCAAAAAAAAAATACATATTCTCCAAAAATACCAAAAAAAATATCTAAACCCTAATTTGCATCCTCATCTGCCTGCCATCATTGCATAATTTACTTTTAAGGGCACTCTTGCTATATCAGATGGGGGGAGGATTTGATCACCTCTCCTTAGCCCAAAACCACATCCCTTGCATTCAGTCCCAAGCCTTAACCTAAAATTAATTAGACTTAATTTTCCCTAGTGGGCTAGGGACACCAACTGGTCGGGTCCGGGCTAGTGTTAGATCACTGTGTCAAGTTAACCTGTGTGTGCCTTGTGCTCAGTGTCTAGAACGGTGGTTTAGGGATTCAATCCCGAAGGGCTTATGTGCTGGTCCTCCTACCTGGCCAATCTCTGATTGGTGTCTAGGATTGGCAATCAGGGACCTAACACTCCCCTTACACCTGCCTGGCTGAGTACAGGGTTACTATAGGCTAGTTTGCCACCCTGATTGAGCATCTAGTTTGGACTTTAGGTCTAGTCAGCTATAGTCGGTCTGATCGAGTCTTGCATGAGCACTAGATCAGAAGTTTCATATCACCCACCTCCTTCACAAATGTCTGAACCCATGAAAAATTTACAATCTCAAATAAAAGCCCTAGCTGATCAAATGGCCCAGATGGCTACCCAGATGACCCAGTTAACTCAGTCTCGTATTCAAACCAATGATAGAATTGACCATCTTGCCAATAGGTTTGATTAGTTAAAAGTCCGGGTAGGGACCCCAGAAAAAAACCATGGGTCACAGTCTGAGCCAGATCCTAATTCCCCTCAACTTAGGAGGACCCCAAACCCTGATCCATATCTTGAGGCTGAACCTAGGAGAGCCCATCGTCATGACCCAATCCCTAAGGTTAGTCCTAGAAGACCCAATCAGGATTTTATAGACCAGGAAGATAGATCCTATTTACCCTCTCCCTATAAGCCTAGTATACCCACAACCTATAGATCTTATGACTCCAAATCCTATGAACCTAGAACCTATGAATCCATAACCTATGAACCTAGATCCTATGACTATAGATCCCATGATCATAGATCCTATGCACCCACACCCTATGAGCCTAGTAGACCCAACACCCAATATTCTGATCCATATAGGGAGTCCAACCCTAGAAGAACCCAATATTCTGACCCATATAGGGAGTCTAACCCTAGGAGAACCCAGTATTCTGACCCATATAGGGAGTCCAATCCTCGGAGGACCCAATATCCTGACCCATATAGAGAGCCCAACCTTAGGAGGACCCCATACCTTGATCCATCCTTAGAACCTGATCATAGAGCTGACCCAAAATCCTATGACCCCAGATCCTATAATCCCATGACCCATAGATCTGCACCCTTGTCCATGAGCCTAGAGAACCCATAACCCCTAAGTATCAGCCTAGTACTAGTCATGCTTCTCCTAGTCAACTTGAACCCCATAGGATTAGTATCCCTAAATATGAACCCAATAGTGAGCCACTACCTCTTATACAACCTGAACCTACTATGAGTAGTACCCATAATCAGAGACCAGAACCTAACCAATTTCCTGCTAGCCGACCTTCTCCAACCATTCCTGAGATTCACAAGGCTTACATTAATGCGGAAGTGTATGAAGCTGATGTGAGCCTAGTGGATGAGTATGAGGGAGAAGAGGAGACACCTTTAGTAGACCTAGAATTAGCTGACCCAGTAGATACCCAGGTAGAAACCAACCCAGAGCTAGTTGACCTTGACCATATCCAACCTAAAGCTATAATGGAAGAACAAATAGAGGAAGAGAACCTAGGTACTGCTACTAGAGCCTTACCTGAGGAAACCATAGAGGAGAGCCAAATTATAGAGTCTAGTCCTAAAATACAAGAACCAGAAGAATTTATTAAGGACCTGATCTCTTTGAATCAGTACCCTCAGGATGAGTCTCCTCCTATAGTTCCCATTAAGGACCTCTTTCCTGAGATTAATAACCCATCCTTCTATTATACAAACCCCGTAGATATATCGCAACCCCATAAGGTTAACCTCATTAGTCTAGGATTAGTCCATGACATGCCTTCTTTGATTCTACTTTATCCAACTAACCCAGAACCTTTTTCTCCACCCTACCAGAGTAATTCTGAACCCACTTCCTATTTTCTACCCTTTCCTGAGTTTTCTCATGTGTCTAGAACTATTAGGTTACATTTTGTTGAGGTTACTAGGTTGCAAGGATCCATAGAGCCCATCCCATTTGCTACCTACTTTTGGCAGACCCTCTGGCACTTATTAGGAGTTACTCGCAAATTTTCTTCTGCATGTCATCCATCAACCACGACTCATGCCCCCATGCCCAAGTGGTAGTTAAGACCTAATAAACCTCTTTAGTCGAGTCTGCTAGGTGTAGGTTTGAGTCCTTTGCATCATCTTGTTAGGAGTCTGCATGTGCCTAGCATGTTCACCACCCGCACTAATGTTAAAACAACTGGCTAATTCCCGAAGATGGATCAAAAAAATTTGATGTAGTGGATTTTATCTTGGTTAGGCTTAGGCCTAAAAGAAGCTTCATGCTCGCAGAGCCGGACCTTTCAAAGTGATAGAGAAGGTTGGATCAAATGCCTAGGTGTTAGACTTGCCTTCGGATTTGGGCATTAGTTCTACCTTCAATATTACAGACCTGGTTGAGTATAGGGAACCGACAGCGCTACCTAGTGAGGCCTTTGGACCTATTCCTTTTCATTATGAGTGACCCTAACCTAGAGTGTCCACAAACAAATTTGGCCTGAGAGAGGAGAACGGATCAAGCGTATCCTGGACAATCAAGCCATCACGACCCAGGGCCATGACTATCAACGCTTCCTGGTCCGATGGCAAGGCCGGCCAGAGTCGGACGATTCATGGATTTCTCGAGAGGACTTGCAACACCTCAACCCAGACCTTCTCGAGAGATATGTGAGCCAGTCTGACCTTCACTCGACAGGGTCGAGTTCCTCCCACCCCGGGAGAATTGGTGGGGACACCTGAGGCAACAGAAAAAGACAGAGGCTTTTTCAACCCTCTGTAAATTGATCAATAATTTATGAGTCCATCTGTAATAAGGGCTTAGCTCATCTGAGTCCATTTTAGTTGTTATTTGAGTATTTTTAGTTGTTATTTCAGTTTTGTACTAATCAGCTCATGTTGAGCTAGTTCAGTCCAATGCTAGTCAGCTCATGTTGAGCTAATTTTATTTTTTGAGTCCTGTCCAAGCATACTGAAGACTCAAGACTATATCATACAAGTGAAGACCAAGTCCAACTAGATTGAAGACATGGAAGTATAGCACAAGTCCAACCCAGCTTGAAGATTTGAAGACCCCAGGAGGAAAATTCAAAAAACCCTGATTTCTTGCAGATGCCCTCCAGATACCCAGATTCCCTTTCAGATGCCAAAGTATATTCATAGATAAGGGAATCCATGATTCCAGAGGTCCATCTGCATCCTAGCCCAAATAAATCAAGCCCAGGTGCCAAGCCCAAGCCCCTAAGAAGCAAGATACCAGGGAATATTCCTGCTACCTAGCTACCAGGCCACCCCAGCTTCCAGAAGCCCAAACCCATGCACCCGAGCCCCTTTGGGCCGGCCTTTTGCTGCTCCTAGAAGCCCAACACGCCCCCCTAGGCATCCTTGGAGTCTTGACCAAGTCAAGAAAATTTTTAGGGATTTTTCTACCTAATATTTTCTTATTTTCTAGCTAGGGTTTGAGAGGGAAAAGGATTCTTATGTAAAGACTTATGTACCCTTACTTGGATCTCAAGGTTAAGAGTCTATTTAAGGGACCCTAACCTCTTGTATGAGGATAATTTTGATGAATGAAAACTTTGAGTTCTTCTATTGAGTTGTGTGATACCCTGCTGTGTGCATAAAGGGGTTTGCGAGAGTTCTTCCCAGTGCTACAATCATCTTCCTGCTGCCAACAAGCATCTCAGATCCCTGGATGCCCACTCCAAAAGAAGCCTTTTCTTGCTGTTTTTCCTTTGTTTTCTTGTTCCTTTGTGATTTTTCTAACCCCTGACAGGTCGTTTGTAGGTCCCCGAGTTCCTACGAATCCAACGACTCCAGCCAAGCCTCAATCGGATCACCGAGCAGAAAGCCGGGTATCCGCGGATCTTTGGCTCGATTTTCCAGGACGCATCCGTCAAGGAATGAGAGACCCCTTCGCTGCGATCTTCATAGACGTTGTCAGGTACACCCCTCTACCTCCAGTAGTTTTATTGCAGGAGAACTTGCCCTAACCGAGGCTTCTCAGCCCCGGCGGTCCTTCTTTGCTACTTTTCTAGGTCCTAATCTGCATGCTGATCTTCAAAAATTCATACAAAATTCCCTACAAATAATTTTGATCTGAAATTCGGGAATTAATAACCTAACTCAACATGTAAAATATACAAAAAAAATGGCATGCATATTAGTTCCCCATCAGGTAATGGCACTTGATATGCCTCTTCTACAGCCTTTGATCTACCAAATAATAGATCAAATAAGACCCTTCATTAAGAAGGAGTCTTATCTTGAAAGGTCATGATCCATCTAATGCCAAAAGACAAGACCTTTTCGTCTCTTCGGTTCCCAGCCAATTTCTCCATTTGACACATGTCATTAACCAATCAAAATAGACTAGGGATATGGCTTTTCTATTTAAGAGGTGTCAAAGATTTTAAATTACTTGAAGTAGTAGGACTCTTGGCCTCTTTAATTAGCGCCAAATGAAGAGACGTGATTCTTCATTTGTGCGCTAAAGATAATTCACGCCACAACACTATCTTGACCGATCAAAGCCCATATGAGAGGGCGTGGAGATGAGGAGGAATCTCTATGGACCTTATCTGGATTTTATGACTGATTAGCAGAAGGACTCTTGGTCCTTCTGCATCCCATAATATTACCGTACGCCATATGGTGCCCAAGAGTCCATATCAACATGAACTCTGTCATAAATCCAAGATAAATCCTAATTAAATCCAGATAAAATATGAATTAATTTGATCCACTTAGGACTCAACCCAATCTAGGATTCCCTCAAATTTGTTAGCCCATTAAGCAACCTTATAGACCTAATTCATTTGGGTTAGGAGTTAGGTTAGCCTACACATGCTAGTATGTAATCCAGCTAACCAAATAGGACCCCATGACCCTAATAAAATACCAATTAACTTCCTAGGCCAATTCTCTAATGTGTGTGATCCTTTGGGTTTCACATATAGCCAGCAGTAGGTTAGGTCCAAGCCAATTCGATCCAATCGAATCTGATTGACCTAATTAGGTCAAATTGAACTTACCTAAGTTGCCAATTCGAACTAGCTTTCAAATTGACTCATGAATCCAATCGAATTGATTCATGAAAATCTACAAAACATGATTGACATCTAGCAATATGTCAAGCCTACCCAGAAGATGAGAAATTTAATAGAAAGTACCAAAATACCCTTCAGAAGAAAGTTACCATGCAATTCAATCTTTCGATCTCTCTTTATCCGGAATAAGTGATGGGTATGGATAATTGTCAAACCCTAGCACTTAGTCATTTCGAATCTCAATTCGATAATGAAGACTCTGTTGATGACCGATTAGAAAATACTTCTAATCTCATCCTACTTTGATCAAAGACTCCCTAAGTCATCAATCGAAGAAATTACATGGGATAACATTTCCTCTTACTAGGAATGATCGATTCCTTGTTGATGCACTCACATCCTTCATACACCTTCCACCATATCCGAGAACACCACGTACATGATTTAATGCCATGAATGAGTATGATCCAAAACATAGCTTAGTATGCTAAGGAACCATGGTGATCTCAGGTCTAAAGATCACTTGCATAACTCCCACTATGCGAACTATCTCTTGACAAGTAGTAAGATTTTCATAAGATATTCTTAGTGTGGATCAATTTAGTGAACTCATATCCTAATAAGCACCCTTATCCTTGTATTAGTGTTTTTACACAAATGGCTGTGATACCAACCACCCTCTCCATCAAGCATACATAGGATAAGCTAGTCTTTCTGGAAACATCGATCCCGGAATTGATGTTCCAATGACTAGGAACATTTTAGATTAGAGTTTATAGGAACTTAGGTCTCACTATTATGATTTCCATCATAATCTTTATTCCTTTGCCCTAAACTATGAGGTTTATCATAATCTTTAAATAAGACACAGCAATATGATGAAACAAAATGCCTTATATTAATATAATAATGTCATACAAGAGTGGAAGATTACAAAAATGCCCTTATAAAGATTGGGTTTTAGGATATTTTTCTTTTAATCTCCCACTTGCACTAAAGCCAATCACCCTTGTATTTTATACCCATACAATATAAGTGGCGATCAAACTGCTACTGAGATAGTGCTTTAGTAAATGGGTTTGCTATATTGTTCTTTGTATCAACTCGTTCGATGACAACATCTTGTCTTTCTATAACTTCTCGAATGAGGTGAAAACATCTTAGGATGTGCTTGGACTTATGATGAGACCTTGGTTCCTTAGCTTACGTAACAGCTCTAGTGTTATCACAATATAGTGGCACTGGTTGTATTTCAGGAAGCACACCCAATTTCATGATGGATTTCTTCATCCAGATAGCTTCCTTCATGACATTACTTGTAGCTATGTATTCTGTCTTAGTGATTGAGTCAGCTACAGACAGTTGCTTTGCACTTTTCTAACTCACTGCACCACCTATAGGGTGAAGACATTGAAGGTGAAAAATACCTACACCTAGCATACATTATGCAAAAAACATGGAAGAGAATATGCATTTTAAAACATTTTTAAGACATGCATAGCGGAAGGCTCGGTAGATAGATCTAAACCATCTACTGATCTGCCCGCAACAGGTTCTAGTATAATAACCTAGCATGCATATAAATATCAAAGCAAGAAAAAATATAAATGTACCATACCTTTTCCACAAGAGAGAAGCCAAGGAAGTGTTGTGAGAAGGAGGAGGGCACTCGAGCCACACATGTGTCTGGCCTCTATAGGATGTCCACACCTGGGCTCAACTCTGATCAACTCCCTCGGAGTGCTAGCTTGTCGGGATCCATGGGCTGAACTCCTTCTTCCAGGAAGACAAGAAAGAGAGCTGGAACCCCTTCCCAAAACCTCTTTCCCAAGACCTAGCTTGATTGCTAGGTGGCTCACACCCAATCCCTAAACCTCTCACAAAGCCCTTCTTCTTCCTCTCTTTTCTTTTCTCTCTTGCTGTTCATGTATCCTCAGTAGCCACTACAAAGACCTATATTTATAGGAGCTGCCAGGAGAGGGAGAAGAAGGAAGGAGAAGAGTTGGAGGGAGAGAATGGAGGAGAGAATCAAGGCCATTCCAAATGGGTCCAACCCATTAAGATAAGTATGACATTCATACCATAAAGCCTTGGAGCCAAAATTGGTTTGAATTCAAAATTCAAACTAGGTCAAAACCAGTCCAAAAAACTCACAAAATCCTTCCAGATTTTTGCTCGTCACAGGAAGTGTCGACACTTCACCAAGTGTCGACACCTACAAAAATCTAAGTGTCGACACTTGGAGCAAAGTCAACCATATTGACTTCAGGTGATGGCAAACGATTCTCAATCATTGATTAGCCCAAAAGATCAGATAGAAATCCTCTATGGTGTGTGATCCCATAGGTTCGAACACTAAATCGGTAGCACTGAAACATTTCTAGTATCAGTCAAAGTCCTCATCTAGCAATGATACCCGATGTTCGGATAGGTCGAAGATGCAGAGCATCTCACAAGAACCTCTGGCATATGGTTGCTGCATAATTCATCCCTTTGACCTTACAATGCTCAGGATGACCTAGGGTTAGACTGCCAACCCTAATATGGTTTATCCAGATCATGTCTCAACCTCACAAGTTATGTGACTCCTCAAAAGAACTACCCTAGCCAAGGTTTTGCTGAATTGAGACATAGTGAGCCATTCACTTCAAACTATTTAGAGAGGTCAATTCCATCTTGATCCACTATCGCTCTACAAGTACTTGACTATACCCAGAAACCTTCCATCACTTGTTTAGAAATCCAGATAGTCCGGCACCAAAGTATAGTGAGTTGCTTGCAAGCTGTAATGGTAATATCAGGTCTGAGGGACACATATACCCATATCCCTTCGTGAGCAATCCTTTGGCAGAAGGGAGCTCCGCAGATGGTCACGTTCAGTGAGATATCACAAATTTTACTTGCATGTCACACCAGTGTCTCCACACTCCTTGGTTAAGAGGACAACCAACAAATGTGATATACAACAACCTATACTTGATACATCATCATCCTATAACAAAGTATCCTTTGGTTGTGAATCGGTTTAAGAACTACTTGATATATCCTCTCTATATCAAAACAAAGTAGTTCTAAGAACTCCATCATACAAGAGTTCATCACAGGAAAATGTAAAATGATGGACAGCCAAAAATAAATAACTTTTATTTATTATAAAGAATTCATATACAAATATAAAGTAGCACAACCATCCATAGCCTAGACGATTGGCTTTGAAACACAATTCCCAACAACTCCCACTTTTACTAAAGCCAATCAGTATAGAATCTCATTCTCATTTTCCATTTACAACAATCGAACTCTTGAACTCCGACAGCTTTAGTGAAGGGGTCAGCCAGGTTCTCCTTTCCATCGATCTTCTGAAGGTCGATGTCACCTCGTTCTATGATCTCTCACACAAGGTGATAGCACCGCAGAATATACTTTGTGCGGTGATGAGACTTTGGCTCTTTGGCTTGAGCAATGGCTCTAGTGTTTTCACAGTATACCGAAATAGGACCATCCAGGGAATGTGCCACTTCCAACTCGCCAAGGAACTTCCTTAACCACACAGCTTTCTTCGCTGCATCTAATGCTGCAATGTACTCTGCTTCGCATACTGAGTCCACCACAGTAAGCTGCTTGGAACTTTTCCAGTAGATAGCTCCTCCATTCAGGGTAAAGACAAAACCTGACACACTCTTGCTATCATCTTTATCTGACTAGAAACTGGAGTCAGTATACCCCACAAGTTTCAAGTCAGATTCTCTATAAATGATCCATTGGTTATTAGTATTTCATAAATACTTAAGGATGGTTTTTACCACTTTCCAATGAGCTTTACCTGGGTCAGACTGGTATCTGCTCACTACACCTAGTGAGTATGCCACGTCTGGTCTAGTACATGTCATGGCATACATGATAAAACCCATTGTCGAAGCATATGGGATTCTACTAATACACTCTCTCTCCTCAAGAGTTGTCACACAATTCCTTTTGGAGAGATCAATTCCAGTGCCTATCAGGAGATAGCCCTTCTTGAAATTTTCCATACTGAACCGTTTCAGCATGGTGTCGATGTACATAGACTAGGACAGTCCTAGAAGCCTCTTAAATCTATGTCTATAGATTTTCATACCTAATATGTAAGAGGCTTCATCCAAGTCCTTCATAGAGAACTGAGATGATAACCAGACCTTTATTCCTTGCAGTGTTACGATGTCATTCTCGATTAACAGAATGTCATCCATATACAGCATAAGGAATATAATCATAGATCCATTAGCCCATTTATAAATGCAAGGCTCTTCTCCGTTCCTAACGAAGCCATACGACTTGATACATTTATCAAATCGTATGTTCCAACTTCTTGATGCTTGCTTCAGTCCATAGATGGACTTTTGAAGCCTGCACACCTTTGACTCATCTGTGGATGTAAACCCTTCAGGTTGTATCATAAACACCTCCTCTTCCAGCTCACCATTTAGGAAAGCTGTTCGGACATCCATTTGCCAGATTCATAGTCAAAGTGTGCTGCTAAAGCAAGCATAATCTGAATGGATTAGAGCATTGCCACAGGAAAAAACATCTCGTCATAGTCAATACCATAATGTTGATGATACCCCTTGGCAACCAGACAGGCTTTATAGGTCTCTACCTGTCCGTCTGTGCCCCTTTTCCTTTTGAAAATCCATTTGTACCCAATGGATATTTTTCCTTCAGGTAGATCAACCAATGTCCATACATTATTGATCTCCATAGACTCCATTTTGGATTTCATGGCTCCTAGCCATGACTCAGAGTCAGACTTCTGTAATGCATCCATAAAGGTGATCGGATCCTCATTGTTCTCATCGAATTCAATGGGATCACCGTCCTGGACCAAGAAACCATAGTATCTATTCGGTCGGCTCGGTACTCTATCAGATCTCCTGAATGGTTCTGGAGTGGGCTCTGGGTGTGATCTAATCACAGCCGGTTCTATGTGGTTGCTTAAATATGGTGGTTCTTCTACTTGTTGAACTTCACTAAGTTTAATCTTAGCGGCTACAGTTACTTCACCAAGGAACTCCTTTTCTAAAAAGATAGCCCTAAGACTGACGAACAACTTTTGTTCCTTAGCTAAGTAGAAGTAATACCCCTTAGACTCCTTTGGATCCCAACAAATAGGCACTGGTCAGATCTGGGTCTAAGTTTGTCCATTTCCAAATGTTTTACATAAGCCGGGCACCCCCAGACCCGAAGGTATGAAAGTGTCGGCTTAGGTCCAGTCCATATCTCATATGGTATTTTACTAATGGACTTACTTGAAGCCCTATTCAGAATGTAACAAGCTAATTCTAAAGCATATCCCCAAAAGGATACTGGCAGAGAAGCAAAGCCTATCATGGACCGAACCATGTCTAACAGGGTTCGATTCCTCCTCTTAGACATTCCATTTGATTGGGGTGTCCTTGGAGGTGTCCACTATGAGAGAATCACATTCTCCTCAAGATATGTCAGAAACTTGCTGGAAAGGTATTCACCGCCTCGATCGGACCGAAGGGTTTTGATACACTGTCCAATTTGTTTTTCTACTTCACTACGATATCGTTTGAAATCAAATGACTTAGACTAATGTCTCATCAAGAAGACATAACTGAACCTCTAAAGGTCATCTGTGAAAGTAATGAAATAAATGTACCCACCCCTGGCACTAACATTCATGGGTCTATATACATCAGTATGTACCAGACTCATAATTTCTTTGGCTCGTTCACCTTTTCCAGTAAAAGGTGACTTAGTCATTTTTTCAAGAAGACAGGACTTACAGGTTGTAAGTGAACTATCTTCACTAAAATCGAGGAGACCCTCGATTTTCAACCTATTTATCCTGTTCCTTTTTATATAACCTAGCCTACAATGCCATAGGTATGCATCGCTGACATTATCTATCCTAGGGCATTTGCTAGATGTGTACATTACACTAACAGGTCATGATAGTACATAGATGCCATCATGCATTTGTCCATTCAAAATTACATAATCATTCAAAATGAATTTGCAAATGTCATTCTTTATTAATTGTTCATAACCATACATGGCCAACTGGCCTACAGAAATGACATTCAGAATGAAAGAAGGACAAAAATGACATTCATTCAAAATGACAATACAGGACTCGAAAACTAGTTTAAGGACTCCTAACGCCAGAACTGGAAATCGACTTCCATTTTCCACGTTAAAAAATCTCTCGCCATCCTCGAATCTTCTACTAACTTGAAGTCCCTGCAAAGAATTGCAAATATCAATTGGACTTCCTATATCCAATACCCAGTTAGTAGTATCGCAAACAGAGAAACTATAAGGTGTTATCATATAAATACCTTGTCTAGGACCATCCTGCAGCTTTCTCTTCTTGGACCTGTTCGGGTCAAGGGATGCAATATAAAGAGGACAGTTCCTCTTCTAGTGTCTCTGCTTCTTGTAGAAGAAGCACTTTGCATGACTCTAATTAGCCTTCACTTTCTTTGCTTGACTGGGCCCAGAAGCACTAAGAACCTTTTTCCCTTTATTCTTCTTCTTCCCTTTCTTAAAGGGATGACGCCCTCCCGAGGAACCTCCCACTAGATTCACCACCCCTTTATTCAACTGGTGGTATTTCTCAAAAGTCTGTAGTAATCCTAACAGATCGTGGTAGTTGACTGCAGGCTTGTTCATTCTATAATGATCCAGAAAGTCTAGATAAGAGGAGGGGAGAGAACTCAAAATCGCATCTTTCCCAAGCTGTTCATGCAAGAGACAGCCGAGCTTGCCTAGGCGCTTAATCATCTTGATCATGTATAATACATGATCACTGACCGAGGCCCCATCACGCATCCGTGCGTTGTAGATAGCACAGGAGACCCTATACCTTTCAACATCATCTGGTGTCCCGAAAGACTCCTTCAACCTTTGAAAGATTTCTTCAGGCTGGGCTTCCTTGAATTTATGACTGAACTCGTCGTTCATCGCAGCAAACATGATGCATCGGACAGTGGTCCTATCAGAGAGCCACTTCTGATAAGTATCTCTGACCGAACCCCGAGCATTGTCAGTAGGGATCTTAGGTGCCAGATCCGATATCACATATAGATCTATTCATGCTCCAAGACAATCTTGAGTCTTCGATACCAACTATCGAAGTTGAGTCCATTGAGCTTCTCGTTGTCGAGAAGAGACTGAAGTGACAGGTTGGAAAACATCTGAAAGGAAAACCAAAAACTAATTAGTATATATGAATTATTAACCTAAAGACATGGACTTTAGTCTAAAGGTCCCTCCCACTATTTTGTTCAGATTGGTAGCCTCTACCTCCAATCCGAGGAATTACTTTAATTCATTAGCAGGTACTAGAGTCCAATAGATAAAACATGAGCCCAACTTTGGCTGGCCCACCCATGCATCTCTAAAGGTAGGTTCTTTAACCGATTACTTCTCCAAGTAATCTCTAGTAATTGGGTTTTGCCCCTAAGAGCACTTCAATCAGCCTTTGGGCCTCCTATTGAAGGTTCTAGTTAGGTCCAACCATTAACATGACAAAATTCAATGCTTCTAACTAATGAATGGTCAAGCCCAACTTTGGCTGGCCCACCTGACCACTATTAAGAGAGTCGTACTGAGCCATCATATTAGGAACAACAATTTTAATAGCCCGATTAACACCCGATCTTTGGATCTACCGATGAACACCGAACAAATGGATACATTACTATCCCACTTAATGGGAGGCTATGACTTGGTTATCTCTATAACTTTATTCTTTTAAGGATCTAAATATTTAGAGGGTTTTAACTAATATGACAGATGAAGAGATGAGAAGATATGGATCAACCTCCCACTGACCAAATCAGCAAACAAGGAGGGTTACACATAATTAATGATCCATGGGCACCTAAAATCAGTCAAGACTAATTAACCTTGGGTGACAAGGGTTAACACAAGTCAATGAGCTATCTAATCAATCCTGATTGACCATATTAGCCAGGTAAGTGAGATCATGGGTTGGGTTCTGCCACTAACCATCTTGCCTAGACACCAACAGAGTTGGCCAGGTAAGAGGTAGCCCCAAAGAACCATGATCACAATGCCAAACTTACCTCGACACCAATCAATTCATCAGACTCGATTAGACTAGCCTAGAGACTCGGGCTTTCTACTGAGCCACAAATTAGATCCATTTAGATTATGGACTAATCAATCTAATTATTAGATAGATCTAGAGAAGAAATCCTAACTCAAGTTTTGATTAGATTAGTTCTATAACTTGTCCAAAGAATCTAAACTTAGGTCTAATCCAGTTAAGGACTTAATAGAAGCTAACCCATGACCCTTAAGGCTTATTGAAATGACTTAAGATCTTTGAATCACATTTCTAGAGTTGTTAGTCAATCTTAATTCAAAATTAAGTTCAATGGCCTTAAATAAATTAAAACAATTTTAATTTATCACGTAAAATAATTTTAGAACAAATTCAAAATTTAAATTCACTATTTTCAGCATTTTTTGCAGCCAAGTGTCGACACTTCAAGAGCAAGTGTCGACTCAAGGCCTGAGACAGGGAACAGAAACAGAACAACATATTTTCTGGCATGCCTAAAGTGTCGACACTTCAAGGATCAAGTGTCGACACTTCAGGCTCAAGTATCGACACTTCAGGGACAAGTGTCGACACTCCAGCCTGTCTCAGAACAAAAACAAAAACTAGATCTCAAGAAATTTTTCCATGAGTCGACACTTCAAAAGCCAAGTGTCGACTCACTGCCTAAGACAATGAAAAAACAGTGATTTCAAATCTAATGTTTCACCAAACATTCAATAAAATCAATAAAAAATAACTCTTAGATCTTATCTAAAGTCATTTTATGATCATGCCATTAGATTAAAATATTTTTAACCTACAAAAATTCTTTCTTCTTATTTTCTTTTTCATGAGTCAATCACAATGGCACCCCTACACGCCATAGGAGATCCCATTGAATAGGAAGAGAGGGTCTTGCAGCCCTACTTCTCTCCTATGACCGGATGACCTGGTGAAGCGCTTAATCCAAGTACTTAAGAAGAAAGGAGATGTTATTAGCATGCTAGCATTATTATACCACAAAAAGAACCTATTGCTCTGATACCATTGAAGGTGAAAAACAACTACACCTAGCATACATTATGCAAGAAACAGGACAGAGAATATGCATTTTAAAATATTTTTAAGACATGCATAGAGGAAGGCTCGGTAGATAGATCTAAACCATCTACCGATCTGCCCGCAACAGGATCTAGTATAATAACTTAGCATGCATATAAACATCAAAGCAAGAGAAAATATAAAAATACCATACCTTTTCCTCAAGAGAGAAGCCAAGGAAGTGCTATGAGGAGGAGGGCGCTTGAGCCACACACGTGTCTGGCCTCTACAGCATGTCCACACCTGGGATTGACTCTGATGAACTCCTTCGAAGTGCTAGCTCTTCAGGATCCGTGGGCAGAACTCCTTCTTCCAGGAAGACAAGAAAGAGAGCAGGAACCCCTTTCCAAAACCTCTTTCCCAAGACCTAGCTTGATTGCTGGGTGGCTCACACCTAATCCTTAAACCTCTCACAAAGCCCTTCTTCTTCCTCTCTTTTCTTTTCTCTCTTGCTGTTCATGTAACCTTAGCAGCCAATACAAAGACCAATGTTTATAGGGGCTGCCATGAGAGGGAGAAGAAGGAAGGAGGAGAGATGGAGGGAGAGCATGGAGGAGAGGATCAAGGCCATTCCAAATGGGTCCAACCCATTAAGGTAAGTATGACATTCATATCATAAAGCCTTGGAGCCAAAACTGGTTTGAATTTAAAATTCAAACCAGGTCAAAACCTGCTAAAAAAACTCTCACGAAATCCTCCCAGATTTTTGCTCGTCACAGGAAGTGTTGACACTCGAAAATTTTCACGTGTTGACACTTCACCAAGTGTCGACACTTGCAAAAATCCAAGTGTCGACACTTGGAGCAAAGTTAACCATATGGACTTCAAGTGACGGAAAAATGATTATCAATCATTGATTAGCCCAAAAGATCAGATAGAAATCCTCTATGGTGTGTGACCCTATAGGTTCGAACACTAAACCGGTAGCACTATAACATTTTCAGTACCAGTCAAAGTCCTTATCTAGCAATGATACCCGACGTCCGGATAGGTCGAAGATGCAGAGCACCTCACAAGAACCTCTGGCATATAGTTGTCACATAATTCATCCCTTTGACATTACAATGCTCAGGATGACCTAGGGTTAGACTGCCAACCCTAATATGATTTATCTAGATCATGTCTCAACCTCACAAGTTCTGTGACTCCTCACAAGGACTACCCTGGCCAAGGTTTTGCTGAATTGAGACATAGTTAGCCATTCACTCCAAACTATTTAGAGAGGTCAATTCTATCTTGATCCACCACCGCTCCATAAGTACTTGACTATACTTATGAAACCTTCCATCACTATATTAAAAATCCAGATAGTCCGGCACCAAAGTATAGTGAGTTGCTTGCAAGCTGCCATAGTGATCTCAGGTCTGAGGGACACATATATCCATATTCCTTCACGAGCAACCCTTTGGCAGAAGGGAGCTCCACAAATGGTCATATTTAGTGAGATGTCACAATTTCACTTGCATGTCACATCAGTGTCTCCACAGTCCTTGGTTAAGAGGACAACCAACAAATATGATATACAACAACCTATACTTGATTCATCATCGTCCTATAACAAAGTATCCTTTGGTTGTGAATCGATTTAAGAACTACTTGATATATCCTCTCTATATCAAAACGAAGTTGTTCTAAGGAGTCCATCATACAAGAGTTCATTATAGAAATATGTAAAATGATGGACAACCAAAAATAAATAACTTTTATTTATTATAAAGAATTCATATACAAATACAAAGTAGCAGCACAACCATCTACAGCCTAGATGATTGGCTTTGGGATACAATTTCTAACAGACATATCCTGATATGGATTGCTATCATCTAGATCTGATTGAAAACTAGAATCTGTATATTCTTCTAGTTTTAAATCTGATCCACCATATAGAAGAAAAACATCCTTAGTCCTTCTCAGGTACTTAAGGATATTTTTCATAGCTTTCCAATGATCCTCTCTTGGATCTGCCTGGAACCTGCTCATTATACCCAAGGCATAAGCAACATCAGGCCTGGTACATAACATAGCATACGTAATCGATCCTATAGCCGAAGCATAAGGAATCACAGCCATCCTTTCTCTTTCTTCTGACATCTTAGGAGACATTTTCTTGGAGAGATGTATGCCTTGACTCATAGGTAAGTAACCCCTCTTACTTTCATCCATGTTGAATCTCTTCAACACTAAGTCAATGTACCTAGATTGGGATAAACCTAGCATCCTCTTAGATTTATCTCTATAAATCTTTATCTCTAATATATAGGATGCCTATCCAAGATCCTTCATGTAAAACTTTGATAATAGCCAAGTTTTGATCGATTGTAACATTAGAATATCATTTCCAATGATAAGTATGTCATCGATATACAAAACCAAAAATATAATTGCATTCTCATTTATCTTTTTATACACACAAGGTTCATCCACATTTTTAATGAAATCAAATTATCTGATTGCTTCATCGAATTGGATGTTCCAACTCCTCAATGCTTGCTTTAATCTATATATGGGTTTTTTAAGTTTGCATACTTGGTTTGGTCTCCTACTTGAGATAAACCCTTCTGGTTGTGACATATAGACTTCTTCCTCAAGATATCCATTCAGGAATGTAGTCTTTACATCCATCTACTAGATTTTATAATCATAATATGCTGCTATTTCAAGCAAAATCCTAATGGACTGAGCATAGCTACTATTGAAAAAGTTTCATCATAGTCAATACCATGCTTTTATCTTAAACCTTTTGCCACTAGACTAGCCTTGTAGGTATCTACTTGGCCATCTGCTCCAATCTTCTTCTTGAAGACCTACTTACACCCTATTAGGTTAACTCCTTCAGGTGGATCTACCAAGGTCCAAACCTAATTGGAATACATGGAGTCCATTTCAGATTTCAGGGCATTTAGCCATTTATCGAAGTCTCTACTCTCCATAGATTCCATATAAGTCACAGGATCATCATCTTGAATGATACTGGCCTCATTGTCATTTCCAATGAAAAAGCCATGTCTGAGAGGTGCACCTCGCACCCTCTCTGACCTTCAGAGAGGAGGTGTGTGTAGTGGCTATTCCTGATCAACAAGAACTTTTGGTTGAGAAATTTTATTTGAAGACTCTTCATGAATTGGTTGTTGGTTCTGAATTTTACTAAGTTCTAGTGTTGCTCCACTACTTCTTTCTTGGATAAATTCTTGCTCCAAGAATATAACATGTCTACTGACAAATACCTTTTATTCAGTAGTATGAAAAAAAAGGTATCCAATATCCTCTTTAGGATAACCAATGAACATGCATTTGTCAGTCTTAGCACTTATGTCTAAAATTATTCTTGACATAAGCATAGCAATCCCAAATCTTCAAGTATTTTAGATTTTGTCTTTTGCCATTCCATACCTCAGAGGGAGTGCTAGTCACTGACTTTGATGGTACCCTGTTCAAAATATAAGCAGCAATTTCCAAGGCATATCCCCAAAAGGAAATAGGAAGATTTGTGAAGCTCATCATGGACCTCACCATGTCTAACTAGGTGCAATTTTTTCTTTCTGCCATATCATTTAATTGGGGTGTATAAGGAGGAGTCCATTCAGAGATTATGCCTTTATTTTTAGTATGGTTTAGAAACTCACTAGACAAGTATTCTCCTCCTCAATCAGAATGAAAAATTTTAATACTATGTTTATTTATTTCTCAACCATACATTGATACTCTTTAAACTTATCAAAAGCTTCGGACTTGTGTTTCATTAGGTACACATGTCCAAACCTAGATAAGTCATCAATAACATGATGAAATAAGAGTATCCATCTCTAGCTTGAGTTGTCTTAGGTCCACACACATCAGTATGTACAAGACCTAATAATTCAGTTGCCCTATCTCCATGTCCAGTGAATGGAGACTTGGTCATTTTACCTATGAGGCAAGATTCACAAGTTCCTAATGATTGAAAATTATAAGGGTCAAAGTAATTATCTTTGACTAACTTGTTTATCCTTGACTCACTTATATGACCTAATCGGCAATACCAGAGAAATATGACATTGACATTATCCTTTTTTCTTTTCTTGTTATTAACAAGTAATATTGTATCATTGAGTTCTAAAGTTAAAAGACCATTGATAAAATAACCATGTCCAAATATTTTATTAGATTGAAGAATAGAGCAGCCACTGCTCTTTACACTTATTTAAAATCCTTGTTGTAATAAAAAGGGTATAAAAATAATGTTTCTTACAACATTCGGAATATAGTAACATTCTTTTAACTTTAATACATTACCCGAAGGTAAAAATAGAAGATAGATGCCCGCAGCTTTAGCGTACATGGCTTCACCACTTGCACCATGTAGCTCGAAGACACCTTTCTTTAGGCTATTAATTCTGTGGAGTCCCTATAATGACTTACAGATATGAGACCCACATATGATATCCAATATCCATGAATTAGAAATAGAAGTACTCAATGATAAATTTGTTTGTATCATGTACAAACCTTTAGATGCTCCTCCAGCATCTTGCTTCACACTTGCAAGATATATCTTGCAATTTTTCTTCCAATAACCCAGCTTGTTGTACTGGAAATAGTGGTAGGGACACCTGAGGCACCAGAATAAGACAGAGGCTTTTTCAACCCTCTGTAAATTGAACAATAATTTATGAGTCCATCTGTAATAAGGGCTTAGCTCATCTGAGTCCATTTTAGTTGTTATTTGAGTATTTTTAGTTGTTATTTCAGTTCTGTACTAGTCAGCTCATGTTGAGCTACTTCAGTCCGATGCTAGTCAGCTCTTGTTGAGCTAATTTTATTTTTTTGAGTCCTGTCCAAGCATACTGAAGACTCAAGACTATATCATACAAGTGAAGACCAAGTCCAACTAGATTGAAGACATGAAAGTATATCCCAAGTCCAACCCAGCTTGAAGATTTGAAAACCCCAGGAGGAAAATTCAGAAAACCTTGATTTCTTGCAGATGCCCTCCAGATGCCCAGATTCCCTTCCAGATGCCAAAATATATTCATATATCAAGGCATCTATGATTTTAGAGGTCCATCTGCATCCTAGCCCAAAGAAATCAAGTCCAGGCGCCAAGCCCAAGCCCCTAAGAAGCAAGATACTAGGGAATATTCCTGCTACCTGGCTACCAGGCCACCCCAGCTTCTAGAGGTCCAAACCCATGCACCCGGGCCCCTTTGGACTGGCCCCTTGCTGGTCCTAGAAGCCCAACACGCCCCCCTAGGCATCCTTGGAGTGTTGACCAAGTCAAGAGAATTTTTAGAGATTTTTCTACCTAATATTTCCTTATTTTCTAGCTAGGGTTTGAGAGGGAAAATGATTCTCATGTAAAGACTAATGTGCCCTTACTTGGAGCCCAAGGTTAAGGATCTATTTAAGGGACCCTAGCCTCTTGTATGAAGGGAGAATTTTGATGAATGAAAACCTTGAGTTCTTCTATTGAGTTGTGTGATACCCTGCTGTGTGCATAAAGGGGTTTGCGAGAGTTTTTTCTTCCCAGTGCTGCAATCATCTTCCTGCTGCCAACAAGCATCTCAGATCCCTGGACGCCCACTCCAAAAGAAGCCTTCCCTTGCTATTTTTTGTTTATTTTCTTATTCCTTTGTGAGTTTTCTAACCCCTGACAAGTCGTTTACAGGTCCCCGAGTTCCTACGAATCCAACGACTCCAGCCAAGCCTCAATCAGATCACCGAGCAGAAAGCCAGGTATCCGCGGGTCTTTGGCTTGGTTTTCCAGGCCGCATTCATCTAGGAATGAGAGACCCTTTGCTGCGATCTTTACAGACATTGTTAGGTACACCCCCTCTACCTCCAGTAGTTTTATTGTAGGAGATCTTGCCCTAACCGAGGCTTCTCATCCCCGGCGATCCTTCTTTTCTACTTTTCTAGGTCCTAATCTGCATGCTGATCTTCTAAAATTCATATAAAATGCTCTACAACTTATTTTAATCTAAAATTCAGGAATTAATCACTAACCCCGCATATAAAACATACAAAAAAAATTGCATGCATATTGGTCCCCCATCATTTGGTATCAGAGCTTAGATTAGGGCTTGTTTTCTGCAATTTTTCAGTCCGTATATACTCTGTTATTTGAATTATTTCTCCTTGATAAAAACTCCAAAAATCCTAAAATTTATTTTTTTTGATTATTCATAATTCACAGTAATTTTAAGAATTTTCTAAAATTTTATTATGGACTGTGAATTTTCTGCAAGCCGAAATACAGCCTGCAAATTTTCGGCTCTGTTTTTTCAGCAAGACAAGTTTGGAAGTTTTAGGGTTTTGTTTAGCATCTTTTGCATATCTTTTAATTTTAGTATATTTCTAGCATATTAGGCCATGATTTGAATGTTTTCTTCTATTTAAGAAAATACAAAAAAAAAATTACATATTCTCCAAAAATACCAAAAACATCTAAACCCTAATTTGCATCCTCATCTGCCTGCCATCATTGCATAATTTACTTTTAAGGGCACTCTTGCTATATCATATAAGGGGAGGAGTTGATAACCTCTCCTTAGCCCAAAACCACATCCCTTGCATTCGGTCCCAAGCCTTAACCTAAAAATTAACTAGACTTAATTTGCCCTAGTGGGCTAGGGACACCAACTGGTCGTGTCCGGGCTAGTGTTAGATCACCGTGTCAAGTTAACCTATGTGTGCCTTGTGCTCAATGTCTAGAATAGTGGTTCAGGGATTCAATCCCGAAGGGCTTGTATGCTGGTTTGCCTACCTGGCCAATCTCTGATTGGTGCCTAGGATTGGCAATCAGGGACCTAACACTCCCCTTACACTTGCCTGGCTGAGTACAGGGTTACTATAGGCTAGTTTGCCACCCTGATTGAGCATCTAGTTTGGACTCTAGGTCTAGTCAGCTATAGTCGGTCTGATCGAGTCTTGCATAAGCACTAGATCAGGAGTTTCATATCACTCACCTCCTTCACAAATGTCTGAACCCATGGAAAATTTACAAGCCCAAATAAAAGCCCTAGCCGATCAAATGGCCCAGATGACTATCCAGTTAACTCAGTCTGCTACCCAAACCAACAATAGAATTGGCCATCTTGCCAATAGGTTTGACCAGTTAGGAGGCCGTGTAGGGACCATAGCAAGAACCCATGGGTCACGATCTGAGCCAGATCCTGAGTCCCCTCAACCTAGGAGAGCCCCAAACCCTGATCTATACCATGAGGTCGAACCTAGGAGAGCCCCTTATCCTGACCCGTACTACAATCCTCAACCTAGGAGGACCCCAAACCTTGATCCATACTGAGAGGTTAAACCTAGGAGAGCCCCTCAGCCTGACCCATACTATAATCCTGAACCTAGGAGGACCCCAAACCCTGAACCATATCGTGAGGTTGAACCTAGGAGAGCCACTCAGCCTGACCCATACTATGATACTGAACCTAGATCCTATGACTCTAGATCCTATTTACCCACATCCTATAAGCCTAGTATACCCACAACCTATAGATCTTATGACTTCAAATCCTCTGACTCTAGAATCTACGAACCCATATCCCATGAGTCAAGTAGACCCAAGATCCATAGAGCTGAACCCAAATCCTATGACCCCAGATCTTATAATCCCGTGACCCATAGATCTGCACCCTTATCCTATGAGTCTAGGGAGCCCATAATCCCTAGATATCAATCTAGTACTAGTCAGGTTTCCCTTAGTCAACTTGAACATTATAGGATTAGCACCCCTAAATATGAGCCCAGTAGTGAGCCACTACCCCTTAGATAACCTGAACCTACTAGGATTAGTGTCCATAATCAGAAACCAGGACCTAGCCAATTTTCTCCTAGCCGACCTTCTCCAACCATTCCTGAGATTGACAAGGCTTACATTAACGCAGAAGTGTATGAAGCTGATGCAAACTTAGTGGATAAGTATGAGGGAGAAGAGGAGACACCTTTAGATGACCTAGAATTAGTTGACACAATAGATACCCAGGTAGAAGCCAACCTAGAGATAGTTGACCTTGACCACATCCACCCTAAAGCTATAGTGGAAGAACAAATAGAGGAAGAGAACCTAGGTACTGCTACTAGAGCATTACCTAAGGAAACCGAAAAGGAGAGCCAAATTATAGAGTCTAGTCCAAAAATACAAGAACCAGAAGAATTTATTAAGGACCTGATCTCTTTTAATCAGTACCCTCAGGATGAGCCTCCTCCTATAGTTCCCATTAGGGACCTCTTCCCTGAGATTAGTAACCCATCATTCCATTATGCAAACCCCATAGATATACCGCAACCTCATAAGGTTAGCCTCATTAGTCTAGGATTAGTCCCTGACATGCCTTCTTATATCGAACTTTATCCAACTAACCTTGAACCTTTTTTCCTACCCTACCAAACTAATTCTGAACCCACTTCCTATTTTCTGCCCTTTCCTGACACCTCCAGCATTTCTAGGATTATTAGATTGCATTTAACAGAGATTAGCGTACTGCATGCATTCATTACGCATGTTAAGTTTGCATTATACTTCTGGCATACCCTCTGGCATTTGCTTGGAGTCCATTGTAAATACTCTTGTGCACACCACACTAGGGTCAGACCTAGAGAGTCTATAGTCTCTTAGGTTTAGGCCCATAAAAGTATAATAAATTTCCTTCGATAGGAATGCATGGTCGAGTGTATTAGGTGTTAGTTTGAGTCCTTTGCATCATCTTGTTAGGAGTCTGCATATGCCTAACATGTTCACCACCCGCACTAATATTAAACAAACTAGCTAATTCCCGAAGATGGATCAAAGAATTTGATGTAGTGGATTCTATCGTAGTTAGGCTTAGGCCTAAAAGAAGCTTCATGCTCGCAGAGCCGGACCTTTTAAAGTGATAGAGAAGGTTGGATCAAATGCCTAGGTGTTAGACTTGCCTTCGAATTTGGGCATTAGTTCTACCTTCAATATTACAGACCTGGTTGAGTATAGGGAACCGGCAGCGCTACCTAGTGAGGCCTTTGGACCTATTCCTTTTCATTGTGAGTGACCCTAACCTAGAGTGTCCACAAACAAATTTGACCTGAGAGAGGAGAACGGATCGAGCGTATCCTAGACGATCAAGCCATCGCGACCCAGGGCCATGACTATCAACGCTTCCTGGTCTGATGGCAAGGCCGGCCAGAGTCGGACGATTCATGGATTTCTCGAGAGGACTTGCAATTCCTCAACCCAGACCTTCTCGAGAGATATGTGAGCCAGTCTGACCTTCACTCGACAGGGTCGAGTTCCTCCCACCCTGGGAGAATTGGTGAGGACACCTGAGGCACCAGAATAAGATAGAGACTTTTTCAACCCTCTGTAAATTGATCAATAATTTATGAGTCAATCTGTAATAAAGGCTTAGCTCATCTGAGTCTATTTTAGTTGTTATTTGAGTATTTTTAGTTGTTATTTCAGTTCTGTACTAGTCAGCTCATGTTGAGCTACTTCAGTCCAATGCTAGTCAGCTCTTGTTGAGCTAATTTTATTTTTTTGAGTCCTGTCCAAGCATACTGAAGACTCAAGATTATATCATACAAGTGAAGACCAAGTCCAACTAGATTAAAGACATGGAAGTATAGCCCAAGTCCAACCCAGCTTGAAGATTTGAAGACCCCAGGAGGAAAATTCAGAAAACCCTGATTTCTTGCAGATGCCCTCCAGATACCCAGATTCCCTTCCAGATGCCAAAATATATTCATATACCAAGGCATCCATGATTTTAAAGGTCCATCTGCATCTTAGCCCAAAGAAATCAAGCCCAGGCGCCAAGCCCAAGCCCCTAAGAAGCAAGATACTAGGGAATATTCCTGCTACCTGGTTACCAGGCCACCCCAGCTTCCAGAGGACCAAACCCATGCACCCGAGCCCCTTTGGGCCATCCCCTTACTGCTCCTAGAAGCCCAACACGCCCCCCTAGGCATCCTTGGAGTGTTGACCAAGTCAAGAGAATTTTTAGGGATTTTTCTACCTAATATTTTCTTATTTTCTAGCTAGGGTTTGAGAGGGAAAAGGATTCTCATGTAAAGACTAATGTGCCCTTACTTGGAGCCCAAGGTTAAGGGTCTATTTAAGGGACCCTAGCCTCTTGTATGAAGGGAGAATTTTGATGAATGAAAACCTTGAGTTCTTTTATTGAGTTGTGTGATACCCTGCTGTGCGCATAAAGGGGTTTGCGAGAGTTTTTTCTTCCCAGTGCTGCAATCATCTTCCTGCTGCCAACAAGCATCTCAGATCCCTGGATGCCCACTCCAAAAGAAGCCTTCCCTTGCTATTTTTTCTTTGTTTTCTTGTTCCTTTTTGAGTTTTCTAATCCCTGACAGGTTGTTTATAGGTCCCCGAGTTCCTACGAATCCAATGACTCCAGCCAAGCCTCAATCAGATCACCGAGCAGAAAGCCGGGTATCCGCGAGTCTTTGGCTCGGTTTTCCAGGCCGCATCCATCGAGGAACGAGAGACCCTTTGCTGTGATCTTCACAGACGTTGTCAGGTACACCCCCTCTACCTCCAATAGTTTTATTGTAGAAGAACTTGCCCTAATCGAGGCTTCTCAGCCCCGACGATCCTTCTTTTCTACTTTTCTAGGTCCTAATCTTCATGCTGATCTTCTAAAATTCATATAAAATTCCCTACAACTTATTTTAATCTGAAATTCGGAAATTAATCACTCAACCCTACATATAAAACATACAAAAAAAATTGCATGTATATTAGTCCCCCATCAAATAGGCTCCATCATTAATAGCCTTCTTTTCTTTTTTCTTCTTCTGGATGCTCCTTTTAGGGTTGAATTTCTTTTTCAAACTCTTCTTCATTGCCTGTTTCTTCTTCCCATCAATAAGAAGAAGATGAGCCTTATCTCCCTTAAAATGGCTCTCTACTATCTTAAGCATGTTAAGCAGCTCAGGCAAAGAAGTATTTAGTTTATTCATTTGATAATTTAGAACAAACTGAGAGTAGGAATCTGGAAGTGACTGTAGGATCAAGTCTTGGTTGAGTTCACCATCCATTACAAATCCTAATTAACCTAATCGGGTGATTAAGTCAATCATTTTCAAAACATGGGCTTGGACTGATGAACCCTCACTCATGCATGCACGGAACAACTACTTCGATATCTCATATCGAGTAGCCCTACTTTGCTCTCCATAAAGCTCTTTAAGATTGAGCAATATGGACTGAGGTTCCATCTCTTCATATTGCCTCTGAAGCTTATTGCTCATTGAGGCCAACATGATGCACATGATAGTCATGCTGTCATTTAGCCATGTTTTATGTGTGGCCCTTTCCTCCTCAAAAGCATCGTCTTCGATCGGCTCTGGATTCGGAGAATCAAGAATATAAGAAAGCTTCTCCTGAGTTAATACTATTCTCAGGTTCCTCAACCAATCCACATAATTGGGATCGATCAACTTATTGACATCTAAGATGCCCCACAGTGATAAACTTGAAGCCATAATAAAACCTATATTTAATAAAGAACAGTATAAGCAGACCACTCAAGATGACATTCATAACTAGATAAGGACTTTATATCTAATTATCTCTCCCACTATTTTATTTGAATACTATAACTCTTATCTACGGTAAGCGAGAAACCATACCAGGTTTTTTTAATAGGGTTGAGATCCTAATTTTTCATAAATGCCTTGTGTTACACAACAAACACTCATGAGTTCAAAGATAGGAATTTCTTTCCAATTACAACCCATGCAATTCTCAACAAATGAACTGCCTCTAAGACACTTATAGTCTTGTATTACACAATAAACTATAATATCTTAGTTTAGTCAGACCCTTCATTTTCAATAGTCATGTTCGAATAATATTGCCCTTGCATTACACAACAAAGCAATACTACCAAACATACTATAAAGCATCAACTGCACTAAGATAATTCATTTTTTAACACTAAGGTAGGCCTTGTGTTACACAACCTATAGTTGTTAATATAAACTATGCCTGGCATAAAGGAAGAAAAACTGTAGTGTGTTAATTCAATTGGCATATTCAATTTAAGGTCCAGATATAGCCAAATTGGCCAGGTAAGTGGAAGAGATAAGGGGGTCCCCCCATTGCTTTCCTTAGATACCAAAATAATTGGCCAGGTCAGACAACGAAACCAATTAAAAATCTCATGCCATTTACCTTCCCAGAACCACTTGCCTAGACACCAATTGGTTAATCATATAATCCTAAATGAATTTTGCCTCTTGACTAACTTACACTATGACTAAATATTTTAATTATGAGGGCTTTTAGTGGTCTCAAATACATCCTAAGTAAACACAATATTCATGATATCATATAAGCATATAAATCCTAATATGCATAACATAGCATGATTATGATAATAATCCATTCACCTCACTTCTTCATAGGATATGGCCACAGCGTCACACCAACACGCCATAGGAGATCCCATTAAATGGGAAGAGAGGGCCTTTAAACCCTACTTGGCTGCTATGACCGAACGACCATGGTGAATAATCTAATTCAAAGCAGTTACTAGGATATAACATATCATATGACATGATATTCATTCCAACAATCGAGCATATTAATCCTAATATGCATACCATAGCATGATTGTAATATCAATCCATTCACCTCACTTGTTCATGGGATATGGCTACAGCGGCACCTAACATGCCATAGGAGACATCATTGAATGGGATGAGAGGGCCATGAAACCCTAAATAACTCTTATGACCGGATGGCCATGGTGACTAACCCAATCCGAAGAAGTTACTAGGATATAACATATCATAATGTATTTTAAACAATCATGCATTGCTACATATTATAGTAAGCAATCATTACTAATTACATGGACCATTAATTGAATGAAATAAGGGGGCTCTGATACCACTATTGGATTTCAGTGGTACAGCAAAAGAATGGATTTCAAAATTTTTTATTTTGAAACTCCAAACAACTAGAAACCCTAAGCACAATGATTACTTATTCATTACAATTAACAAGTCATGCAAACAGGATTTGAAAAAATTCATGGTGTTGCTGCCAAGATCGTCGTGGCCCATAGCTACTGTCGATGTCGGATCATCCCTCGTCCTCTCCGGGTTGGCCAGTGCTTCAGGACCTGCAAAACATGGATTAGTGACAGAGGCCGAGGATTCCGATGGGGACACTCCGATGCTCAAGTTAGTAACGATCCAGAGGTACAGATCCTCCTAGTCGAATCCCTCGTGATGGACTCCACACTAGAAGTGGAAATGATGTAAGTAGAGTGAGAGTGGGGGTGCAGGTGTGCTGGGAAAGGTGATGGCCGAGGTGGATGGGTCCTCTTGTGTGGCCTCCTTCCCCTTCCCCCTTTGCTTGGAGCTTTTTTCTATTTAGCTCCTGTTGCTATTGTGTTGGTTGTTGTTTTTGCCTATTCATTTTTGTTACCTCTTTCCTGAGCATGTCGAAGGTTCTTTTAAGTCTAAACGATCGTTGAACGCCTACCTCGGGATCTTCCCTGTGCTGTCAGGCACGTGTGGCAGTGTTCCATGCTGCGGATGGGACATCTCTTCCAATACATACTGTCAAGAGCATGTGGCAGTGTTTCGTGCAGTGGAATGAACATCTTTCCTAGTTGATGGTGAGGAAATTGCTGTGCATTCTGACATTCCTTCCGGTCATTCCATTCTGATAAGCCTGGCAGTGTCTTAATTGGGGAGAACTTCTCCCTCTCCCGGTGTAAGCAGCACCCATAGGCAGTTATTATGATTTGACCGGTGCTTCTTCATGGCCCTCAGGTGGCCCACTAGTGCCTCGGGGAGGTGGCTCCGCTCTTTTGGTGGCCGACGGCGTTGTCCGAGGTGGTTGCTGAGCTGGAGAGCTAGGACTCGACTTCGACTCGAAAGGTGCCTGACCTCGACTTCGAAGAAGCTTGAATCGGTGGAGGAGGGCTCGACTCTTGCTCAGAGAGCTTGACCTCGGAGTGACTCAGCCTGGTGGAGGAGAGCTGAGCTCGACTCTGGCACAGAGGGCCCGACTTCGGAGGGGCTCGATCCAGCGAAGGAGGTCGGCATGCGACCCCTACCCAGAGGGCTCAACCTCAAAGGGGCTCGCTCTGATGAAGGGGGTCGCTCGGCTCCAGCCTAGGTGACCTGAGCTCGTGGGTGTCAACCTGGCGAAGGACGGAGCTTGGCTTCAATGGATCAGGAGAGCTCGGCTTGACAAAGGAATCTGAGATGGAGTGTCCACCGTGGTAGCTTTTTTGACATGGCATCTGATAGGGGTCACACGTCAGCCTTCCGCCGTATCATTTGCCCCCCACTCCCGAGTCTCGTTGGCACCAAGCGCTCAGGGTGAAGGGAGTAAATACAGTGCTGACATGGAAAGGCAAGAATCCAATGCAATGATGACCATGATCGCTGGTGCTTCGAGAAGCAATTTCTTTGGCCAATCTGATAGAGCCACATGGACACGTCCGAGGAGTGGTTATTGCAGGCATATAATTCTGGGTGGCCGCAGCCGAAGCCAGATGCCAGCCCTACTGATGGTCGACACATGGCATGGATCTAATGGTGGGGAGCCATAACGATGCGATCGGACACCCATCATTTCGAAAGGAAAGGTGACCTTTCCCGAAGCATACCTTCTTTCAAATTCTACATGCCTGCCTTCATACCGAGACCTTTCCTTCGTTCTCCCGGCCACCTCTGCCTCCCCAAGTCCTGAGCAAGTTAGTCTCCTTCCTCGCACTGGTCAGGTATGGACTCTCTTAGGGTTAGGTTCTCCTTTGGATCTTCGTCCATCTCCTCCCTTCTTCCTGCTCTTCTTGTTTCTTGACCTTCATGTCTCGCTTCAGGCTGAATTTCCATCCCGTTACTAACCAAGGTGAGGCTGGGCCTTCGAGACCGAGGCCACCTTCTTCTTCTTTCGATGAGCAGAAGGATGCAGTGCGCTTCGAGGATAGTCGAAGGCCCGCACCTAGAGAGATAGTGATTAGGAAGCCCGCGTCCTCTCCCCCACCTTGTCCTCTTTTTTTACCTTCTGTGCCTGCTCCCAAACCTTCTTGATTAATAGGTCTCGGGGGGGTCACTTCGGTGATCACGGCCGTGGACCTTGTGACCATCCGGGACACCTATGGTATCTCGAACGGCGTTCGACTCTTGATTCCTCGATCGAGGTAGCGGGTCACCTCTAGTGGCCCATATTTGATAGCCTTCTACGAGGAAACCTTCTCAGGTGGCCTCCGATTCCCGTTCCACCCTTTCTTCCTCTCTGTCCTGAGCCATTATCATGTTGTCCCAAATACTGTCAGGACCTTTTTTCCTTCATTGTCTTGTGCCACTTCCACGGGATTGTCGCCCGTTTTTCCTTGTTCAGGGCTTTTTTCACCCTGAAATGCCACCCCACCGAGGAGGGGTGGTGGTCTTTTTCCTCCTGCCCTAGGGGGATTAAGTTTGAACTTCTCTCTTCCATCAAAGAATGGAAGAGTAGATATTTTTTTGCCTCGATCGAGGGGGCCGACTGGGTCTGGAGCGACCCGCATCAATCCCCGAACCAGGATTCCACAGTCGATGTAGCCGATTTGGAGGTGTACGACCAACTTCTCTCTGTCGAGGTCCGTTCACTTGAGGTCCTGCTGTCGAAGCAGAACTCCACGAGGCCGGGGTCGGCCCAACACAAGAGTTGGGTGAGTTCGGCTCAAAAATCCTTTTCATTTTAATTCTCTTTTTCTTCTTTCCTTTTTCTTCTTTCTTCTTCTTGTTTTCTTTTTGGAGCTGACGTCTTCTTCCTCGGTGCAGGCATGAAGTTTTTTATGGAGGAACTCCTCTCGTTCTTCGAGGAGAGGAACCATGTAGAGGGCACCGACGAGCCCACTCCGAAGAGGTCTCAGGTAGATGTCGGTGTGAGCAAGGCATCGGCCGAGCCTGTTCCTGAGCCAAGGAGTAAGAGGGCTGCTGAATCCACACCCTAGCCTTCGAGGTGGCACGATTCGGCCCCTGCATCGGAGTCCGAGGTGGTAGTTCAGGCAAGATCTGCCGCCACTACTGCCATGATGGTATCACCTCCTCCGGAGATTATCAAGGTTGAGGAGGACAGGGAGCCGGAGGTCGTGGGATCGACTTCAGTGGTTCCGTCTGAGGTGGTGCCAAGCTCTCAGCCCACACCAACAGCTTCCACCGTCGATGGAGCAGGTGGTCCCGAATCGGTGATGGGTAAGAGAGACAGGGACTACCATTGGGTCTCCTTCAAACTGGGGCCCAACATCTCCCTTTCTAGGGACCCGACACTTGCCGAGCGGATGATGGATTTCTCCATCCAGTCTTGCGACCGGTGAAAGAGGAGCGGGAAGTACCTGGCCAACACCATCAGTGCATCCTTCTCCAACCTCTAACCATAAGTTGGTTTCCGATATGCCTCGCTCTCTCTCTCATTTTCTTGTTGATTAACATCACTCTTGGTGCAGCAAGGCACCGAACTCCTACTGATCCGGGACTATTGCCACAACTGGGTCAGGAGGGATAAGGAGTGCGAGGCAGAGTTCGAGTCTTCGAAGATCGAACTGAGGCGAAATAGCGATGACCTCTGAGAGGCTAACATGATGATCAAGAACCTCTGGGGCAAAGTCGCCAGCGTCGGGCGATGCTCAAGGGAGCTCGAGGAAGAGCTCAAGTCAAAGGGCGCCCAGCTGAAGGATCTTTAGGCCGAGCTAGAGGCAGTGAAAGGGTGGGCCGTCTCCTCTAAGAAGAAGGCCACGATCGTCGACCAGAAGGCTACCAAGGCAGAGAGGAGGGCCTCGGCTGCCATCAGTTTAGCTGAGGCTATGAAGAAAGAGGCCATTGAAGCCATTCGTAGAGCTGAGGACACGGTCAAGAGGGTGGAGGAGGCAATTGCAAATTACAAGGCTTCCGAGGAGTTCAAGCTAGACTTTAAGGAGGCAGTGACGAACTCCTTTTTCAAGGAGTTCGCTTACTGCTGATCCCAGCTACGAGGCAATCTCTCGGAAAAGCGAATGGTCGCCCTCCGACTCTCGAGCTCCAAGGGTGCAAAGGGCCCGGCCCCCGCACCGACTATAATGGAGGAGCATCTGCTGCGGTCATGCAGGCTCCTCGAGTAGCAGCAGCGGAATAGACCCCGTAGGTGGTAGTGGCGAACCAGCTCCACCAGCAACGGTGGCTGAACCAACACCGCCGGCAGTGGTAGCCGAAGGAGGGGCCCCGGCTTCGAAGGTCGAGGGCAGTAGAACTTCGGTGGCGCACCGCCCTGGGAAGGCATCAGTAGAGTAGAGTAGGGTCTCTTTCTCAATTGTAGCCTTGTGCTATTTCCTTCCCTAGGCTGCCCGACATGTCGGGCCTTAGAAGTATTGTAACTCCTTCTATTAAGTAATGAAAAAATATATTTTTTCAAATTGTTTTGCCCCTTTTTCTTTCTTTTGGTGCATGTGATGAGATCAAAAAGAAGACTCCTCTATTTCTGGGTGCCCAAGATTTGGTTGCCGGAGAGCTCAGTCCCGAGCTTGGATGTCCTGGAGCTGGGCTTGAAGGCTTGGTAGCCGAAGATCTGAGCTCCGGGCTTGGATGTCTTGGAGTTGGGCCCGAAGATGTGGTGGCTGGAGATTTGAGCTCTGGGCTTGGATGTCTTGGAGCTGGGCTCGAAGATGTGGTGGCCGGAGATTTGAACTCCAGGCTTGGATGTCTTGGAGCTGGGCTTGAAGATGTGGTGGTCGAAGATCTGAGCTCCGGGCTTGGATGTCTTGGAGCTAGGCTCGAAGATGTGGTGGTCGAAGATCTGAGCTCTGGGCTTGGATGTCTTGGAGATGGGAAGATGGCTCAGCTCCGGCTCAAGCGGCTCGACCTCTGAAGGGCTCGACCCGGTGGAGGAGAGCTTCGAGGTCTTGGTGCTGGGCTCTGGGACCTTATGCTGGAAAGCTTGGTTCCAGGCTTTGATGTCTTGGAGCTAGGCTCGAAGACTTGGAGGTCTCGATGCTAGGCTCTGGGCCTGGTGCTGGAAAGCTTGGTTCTGGGCTATGATGTCTTGGAGCTGGGCTCGAAGACTTGGAGGTCTCGACGTTGGGCTCTAGGACCTGGTGCCGGAAGGCTTGGTTCCAAGCTTTGATGCCTTGGAGCTTGGCTCGAAGACTTGGAGGTCTCAGTGCTGGGCTCTAGGACCTAGTGCTGGAAAGCTTGGTTCTGGGCTTTAATGTCTTGGAGCTGGGCTCGAAGATGTGGCGGCCGGAGATCTGAGCTCCGGGCTTGGATGTCTTGGAGGTGGGCTCGAAGACTTGGTGGCTGGAGATCTGAGCTCCGGGCTTGGGTGTCCTAGAGCAGGGCTCGAAGACTTGGTGGCCAGAGAGCTTGGCTTCGGGCTTGGTGGTCTTGGTGCTGGGCTCTAAGACCTGGTGGTCGGAAAGTTTGGTTCCGGGCTTGGATGTCTTGGAGCTGGGCTCGAAGACTTGGTGGCTGGAGAGCTTGCCTCTGGGCTTGGTGGTCTTGGCGCTGGGCTCTGAGACCTGGTGGCCGGAAAGCTTGGTTCTGGGCTTGGATATCTTGGAGCTAGGCTCGAAGACTTGGTGGCCGGAGATCTGAGCTCCAGGCTTGGTGGTCTCGGTGCTGGGCTCTGGGACCTAGTGCCAGAAAGCTTGGTTCCGGGCGTTGATGTCTTGTAGTTGGGCTCGAAGACTTGGAGGTCTCGGTGCTGGGCTTTGGGACCTGGTGCTTGAAATCTTGGTTCCGGGCTTTGATGTCTTGGAGCTGGGCTCGAAGACTTGGAGTTCTCGGTGCTGGGCTATGGGACCTGGTGCCAGAAAGCTTGGTTCTGGGCTTGGGTGTCCTAGAGCTGGGCTCGAATACTTAGTGGCCGGAGAGCTTTGCTCTAGGATTAGATGTCATGGAGCTGGGCTCGAAGACTTGCTGGCCATAGATCTGAGCTCCGGGCTTGGGTGTCCTAGAGCTGGGCTCGAAGACTTGGTGGTTGGAGAGCTTGGCTCCGGGCTTAGATGTCCTAGTGCTGGGCTCGAACATGGTAGAGATTCTCCTATAAAGCAAGAAACATTTGCATAAGGGAAACCTTAATCGTCGATGAAAAAGGACCTTACATTTTTTGTGCCGAAGAATTGGGCCCTGCATTTTGTCATCGGGGAATTGTCTTCCAGGTTTTGGCATGCCTGGCCTTAGGCCGAGTAGCGGTATTCCTACAAGGTGGAAAGTGATCAGTGCAAGAGAGGACCTTTATTATGTTAAAGGATGAGCCTTACATTTCTGATAATACTTTCTCAGGTTGCAAGCATTCCATGTTCATGGGAATCTGGCCCTGCCCAGGTTTGTGAGTCAGTAGGCTCCATGCGGGAGAGCTTCGACCACCTTATAAGGACCTTCCCAGTTTGGCGAGAGCTTGCCGCTCTCACATGGTTGAGATGCTTCAGCTCGGCAGAGCACCAGGACGCCAGTTTGAAAGACCATGGGTCTTACTCAGCGTTGTAATGTCGTGCAACTCATTACCGGTATGCTACCATCTTGAGTCGAGCTTTGTCTCCGGTCTCTTCGAGGAGGTCCAAGTTGAGCAAAAGGTGCGCCGAGTTCTGTGCTTCATCATATTACTATACCCGTAGCATGGGCAGGCCGAGCTCGACTAGGACCACAGCCTTGGCATCAAAGATAAGGTTGAAGGGCGTCTCATCGGTCGTTGTCCTGAGCATTGTGAGGTAGGCCCATAGAACACTTGAGAGTTCTTCCGCCCACCTACCCTTGGCCACATCCAGTCAAGTCCTGAGTCCCTGGAGGATGGTTTGTGGTGCGGAAACCAAAGGCACCAGAATAAGGCATAGGCTTCTCAACCCTCTGTGGATCACTTTAATGACATTCGATTCCACTGTAATAAAGCTTAGTCCAGCTGAGTTGTTTTCATTTAAGTCCTGTAATTATTTAGCTCATGTTGAGCTAGTTCAGTCCAATGCTAGTCAGCTCATGTTGAGCTAATTTTATTTTTTTGAGTCTTATCCAAGCATACTAAAGACTCAAGACCACATCATACAAGTGAAGACCAAGTCCAACTAGATTGAAGACATGGAAGTTTAGCCCAAGTCCAACCCAGCTTGAAGATTTGAAGACCCCAGGAGGAAAATTCAGAAAACCCTGATTCCTTGCAGATGCCCTCCAGATGCCCAGATTCCCTTTCAGATGCCAAAATATGTTCATATACCAAGGAATCCATGATTTTAGAGGTCCATCTGCATCCTAGCCCAAAGAAATCAAGCCCAGGCACCAAGCCCAAGCCCTTAAGAAGCAAGATACCAGGGAATATTCCTGCTACCTGGCTACCAGGACACCCCAGCTTCTAGAGGCCCACACCCATGCACCCGGGCCCCTTTGGGCCGACCCCTTGCTGCTGCTAGAAGCCCAACACGCCCCCCTAGGCGTCCTTGGAGTGTTGGCCAAGTCAAGAGAATTTTTAGGGATTTTTCTACCTAATATTTTCTTATTTTCTAGCTAGGGTTTGAGAGGGAAAAGGATTCTTATGTAAAGACTAATGTACCCTTACTTGGAGCCCAAGGTTAAGGGTCTATTTAAGGGACCCTAGCCACTTGTATGAAGGGAGAACTTTTGATGAATGAAAACCTTGAGTTATTCTATTGAGTTGTGTGATACCCTGCTATGTGCATAAAGGGGTTTGTGAGAGTTTTTTCTTCCCAATGCTGCAATCATCTTCCTGCTGCCAACAAGCCTCTCAGATCCCTGGACGCCCACTCCAAAAGAAGCCTTCCCTTGCAGTTTTCCCTTTGTTTTCTTGTTTCTTTGTGAGTTTTCTAACCCTTGACAGGTCATTTGCAGGTCCCCGAGTTCCTACGAATCCAACGACACCAGCCAAGCCTCAATCGGACCACCGAGCAGAAAGCCGGGTATCCGCGGGTCTTTGGCTCGTTTCTCCAGGCCGCATCCATCGAGGAACGAGAGACCCTTTGCTGCAATCTTCACAGATATTGTCAGGTACACCCCCTCTACCTCCAGTAGTTTTATTGTAGGAGAACTTGCCCTAACCGAGGCTTCTCAGCCCCAGTGATCTTTCTTTTCTACTTTTCTAGGTCCTAATCTACATGCTGATCTTCTAAAATTCATATAAAATTCCCTAAAACTTATTTTAATCTGAGATTCGGGAATTAATCACTCAACCCCGCATATAAAACATACAAAAAAAATTGCATTCATATTAGTCCCGCATCATTTGTTATCCGAGCATAGATTAGGGCTTGTTTTCTGTAATTTTTCAGTCTGTATATGCTCTATTTTTTAAATTATTTATCCCTGTTAAAAAATCCAAAAATTTTGAAATTTATTTTTTTAGATTCAGAATAATTCACAGTAATTTTCATAATTTTTTTTAGATTTTATTATGGCCTGTGAATTTTCTTCAAGCCAAAATACAGCCTACAAATTTTTGGCTCTATTTTTTTTTCAGCAAGACAAGTTTGGAAGTTTTAGGGTTTTATCTAGCATTTTTTGCATATCTTTTAATTTTAGTATATTTCTTGCATATTAGGCCATAATTTTCAAGTGTTCTTCTATTTAAGAAATTACAAAAAAAAAAATACATATTCTCCAAAAATACCAAAAACATCTAAACCCTAATTTGCATCCTCATCTGCCTGCCATCATTGCATAATTTACTTTTAAGGGCACTCTTGCTATATCAGATGGGGGGAGGATTTGATCACCTCTCCTTAGCCCAAAACCACATCCCTTGCATTCGGTCCCAAGCCTTAACCTAAAATTAACTAGACTTAATTTGCCCTAGTGTGCTAAGGACACCAACTGGTCAGGTCCGGGCTACGTGTTAGATCACTATGTCAAGACTAACCTGTGTGTGCCTTGTGCTTGGTGTCTAGAACGGTGGTTTAAGGATTCAATCCTGAAGGGCTTGTGTGCTGGTCCGCCTACCTGGCCAATCTCTGATTGGTGTCTAGGATTGGCAATCAGGGACCTAACACTCCCCTTACACCTGCCTGTCTGAGTACAGGGTTACTATAGGCTAGTTTGCCACCATTATTGAGCATCTAGTTTGGACTCTAGGTCTAGTCAGCTATAGTCGGTCTGATCGAGTCTTGCATGAACACTAGATCAGGTGTTTCATATCACCCACCTCCTTCACAAATGTATGAACCCATGGAAAACTTACAAGCCCAAATAAAAGCCCTAGCTAATCAAATGGCCCAGATGGCTACCCAGATAACTACCCAGATGACTACCCAGTTAACTCAGTCTGCTACCCAAACCGACAATAGAATTGACCATCTTGCCAATAGGTTTGACCAGTTAGAAGTAGAGACCATACAAAGAACCCATGGGTCACAGTCTGAGCCAGATCCAAATTCCCCTCAACCTAGGAGGACCCCAAACCCTAATCTATACCCTGAGGTCGAACCTAGGAGTGCCCCTCAACCTGACCCATACTACAATCCTGAGCCCAGGAGGACCCCAAACCCTGATCCATATCTTGAGGTTGAAACTAGAAGAGGCTATCGTCATGACCCAATCCCTAAGGTTAGTCCTAGAAGACCCAATCAAGATTTTATAGACCAGGAAGATAGATCCTATTTACCCTCTCCCTATAAGCCTAGTATACCCACAACCTATAGATCTTATGACTCCAAATCCTATGAACCTAGAACCTATGAATCCATAACCTATGACTCTAGATCCCATGATCATAGATCCTATGCACCCATATCCCATGAGCCTAGTAGACCCAACACCCAATATTCTGACCCATATAGGGAGTCCAACCCTAGGAGAACCCAATATTCTGACCCAAATAGGGAGTCCAACCTTAGGAGAACCCAGTATTCTGACCCATATAGGGAGTCCAACCCTAGGAGAACCCAATATTCTGACCCAAATAGGGAGTCCAACCTTAGGAGAACCCAGTATTCTGACCCATATAGGGAGTCCAACCCTAGGAGGACCAAATACCCTGACCCATATAGAGAGCCCAACCTTAGGAGGACCCCATACCATGACCCATCCTTAGAACCTGACCATAGAGCTGACCCAAAATCCTATGACCCCAGATCCTATAATCCCATGACCCATAGATCTACACCCTTGTCCTATGAGCCCAGAGAACCCATAATCCCTAAGTATCAATCTAGTACTAGTCAGGTTTCCCTTAGTCAACTTGAACCCCATAGGATTAGCACCCCTAAATATGAGCCCAGTAGTGAGCCACTATCCCTTAGGCAACCTGAACCTACTAGGAGTAGTGCCCATAATCAGAAATCAAGACCTAGCCAATTTTTCCTTAGCCGACCTTCTCCAACCATTCCTGAGATTCACAAGGCTTACATTAATGCAAAAGTATATGAAGCTTATGCGAGCCTAGTGGATGAGTATGAGGGAGAAGAAGAGACACCTTTAGATGACTTAGAATTAGCTGACCCAATAGATACCCAGGTAGAAGCCAACCTAGAGGTATTTGACCCTAACCACATCCAACCAAAGCTATAGTGGAAGAATAAATAGAGGAAGAGAACCTAGGTACTGCTGCTAGAGCCTTACCTGAGGAAACCATAGAGGAGAGCCAAATTATAGAGTCTAGTCCAAAAATACAAGAACCAGAAGAATTTATTAAGGACCTGATCTCTTTGAATCAATACCTTCAAGATGAGTCCCCTCCTATAGTTCCCATTAAGGACCTCTTCCCAGAAATTGGCGAACCATCCTTCCATTATGCAAACCCTGTAGATATACTGCAACCTCGTAAGGTTAGACTCATTAGTCTAGGATTAGTCTCTGACATGCCTTCTTTTATCGAACTTTATCCAACTAACCTTGAACCTTTTTCCCTACCCTACCAAACTACTTCTGAACCCACTTCCTATTTTCTACCCTTTCCTGACACCTCCAGCATTTCTAGGATCATTAGATTGCATTTAGCTGAGATTAGCATACTGCATGCATTCATCACGCATGTTAGGTTTGCATCTTACTTCTGGCATACTCTTTAGAATTTGCTAGGAGTTCACTGCAAATTTTCATGTGCATGTCAAGCTAGGATCAAACCTAGAGAACCTATAATCTATTAGGTTTAGATCCAAAGTGTTCAATAAAATTTCCTTCGATAGGAATGCACAGTCGAGTCTATTATGTGTCAGTATGAGTCCTTTGCATCATTTGTTAGGAGTCTGCATGTGCCTAGCATGTTCACCACCCGCACTAATCTTTAAACAACTAGCTAATTCCCGAAGAAGGGTCAAAGAATTTGATGTAATGGATTCTATCTTGGTTAGGCTTAGGCCTAAAAGAAGCTTCATGCTCGCAGAGCCAGACCTTTTAAAGTGATAGAGAAGGATTGGAACAAATGCCTAGGTATTAGACATGCCTTTGGATTTGGGCATTAATTCTACCTTCAATATTACTGACCTGGTTGAGTATAGGGAACCGGCAGTGATACCTAGTGAGGCCTTTGGACCTATTCCTTTTCATTGTGAGTGACCCTAACCTAGAGTGTCCACAAACAAATTTGGCTTGAGAGAGGAGAACGGATCGAGCGTATCCTGGACGATCAAGCCATCACGACCCAGGGCCGTGGTAATCAATGCTTCCTGGTCTGATGGCAAGGCCGACCAGAGTTGGATGATTCGAGGATTTCTTGAGAGGACTTACAATGCCTCAACCCAGACCTTCTTGAGAGATATGTGAGCCAGTCTGATCTTCACTCGACAAGGTCGAGTTCCTCCCACCCCGGGAGAATTGGTGCGGACACCAAAGGCACCAGAATAAGGCAGAGGCTTCTCAACCCTCTGTGGATCACTTTAATGACATTCGAGTCCACTGTAATAAAGCTTAGTCCAGCTGAGTTGTTTTCATTTAAGTCCTATAATTATTTAGCTCATGTTGAGCTAGTTCAGTCCAATGCTAGTCAGCTCATGTTGAGCTAATTTTATTTTTTTGAGTCCTATCCAAGCATACTGAAGACTCAAGACCACATCATACAAGTGAAGACCAAGTCCAACTAGATTGAAGACATGGAAGTTTAGCCCAAGTCTAACCCAGCTTGAAGATTTGAAGACCCCAGGAGGAAAATTCAGAAAACCCTGATTCCTTGCAGATGCCCTCCAGATGCCTAGATTTCCTTTCATATACCAAGGAATCCATGATTTTAGAGGTCCATCTGCATCCTAGCCCAAAGAAATCAAGCCCAGGCGCCAAGCCCAAGCCCCTAAGAAGCAAGATACCAGGGAATATTCCTGCTACCTGGCTACCAGGACACCCCAGCTTCCAGAGGCCCAAACCCATGCACCCGGGCCCCTTTGGGGTGGCCCCTTGCTGCTCCTAGAAGCCCAATACGTCCCCCTAGGCATCCTTGGAGTGTTGGCCAAGTCAAGAGAACTTTTAGGGATTTTTTTACCTAATATTTCCTTATTTTCTAGCTAGGGTTTGAGAGGGAAAAGGATTCTTATGTAAAGACTAATGTACCCTTACTTGGAGCCCAGGGTTAAGGGTCTATTTAAGGGACCCTAGCCTCTTGTATGAAGGGAGAATTTTTGATGAATGAAAACCTTGAGTTCTTCTATTGAGTTGTGTGATACCCTGCTGTGTGCATAAAGGGGTTTGTGAGAGTTTTTTCTTCCCAGTGCTGCAATCATCTTCCTGCTGCCAATAAGCCTCTCAGATCCCTGGATGCCCTCTCCAAAAGAAGCCTTTCCTTGCTGTTTTCCCTTTGTTTTCTTGTTCCTTTGTGAGTTTTCTAACCCCTGACAGGTCGTTTGTAGGTCCCCGAGTTCCTACGAATCCAACGACTCCAGCCAAGCCTCAATCGGACCACCGAGCAGAAAGCCGGGTATCCGCGGGTCTTTGGCTCATTTTTCCAGGCCGCATCCGTCGAGGAACGAGAGACCCTTTGCTACGATCTTCACAGACATTGTCAGGTACACCCCCCTCTATCTCCAGTAGTTTTATTGTAGGAGAACTTGCCCTAACCGAGGCTTCTCAGTCCCGGCGATCCTTCTTTTCTACTTTTCTAGGTCCTAATCTGTATGCTGATCTTCTAAAATTCATATAAAATTCCCTAAAACTTATTTTAATTTGAAACTTGGGAATCACTCAACCCCACATGTAAAACATACAAAAAAAATTGCATGCATATTAGTCCCCCATCATTTGGTATCAGAGCTTAGATTATGGCTTGTTTTCTGCAATTTTTCAATCCGTATATGCTCTATTTTTTAAATTATTTCTCCCTGTTAAAAACTCCAAAAATTTTGAAATTTATTTTTTTGGACTTAAATAATTCATAGTAATTTTCATAATTTTTTCAGATTTTATTATGGCCTGTGAGTTTTTTGCAAGCCAAAATACAGCCTACAAATTTTTGGCTCTGTTTTTTTTTCAGCAAGACAAGTTTGGAAGTTTTAGGGTTTTATCTAGCATTTTTTGCATATCTTTTAATTTTAGTATATTTCTTGCATATTAGGCCATAATTTGCAAGTGTTCTTCTATTTAAAAAATTACAAAAAAAAAAAATTACATATTCTCCAAAAATACCAAAAACATCTAAACCCTAATTTGCATTCTCATCTGCCTGCCATCATTGCATAATTTACTTTTAAGGGCACTTTTGCTATATTAGATGGGGGGAGGATTTGATCACCTCTCCTTAGCCCAAAACCACATCCCTTGCATTCGGTCCCAAGCCTTAACCTAAAATTAACTAGACTTAATTTGCCCTAGTGTGCTAGGGACACCAACTGGTCAGGTCCGGGCTACGTGTTAGATCACTGTGTCGAGACTAACCTGTGTGTGCCTTGTGCTTGGTGTCTAGAATGGTGGTTTAGGGATTCAATCCGGAAGGGCTTGTATGCTGGTCCGCCTACCTGGCCAATCTCTGATTGGTGTCTAGGATTGGCAATCAGGGACCTAACACTCCCCTTACACCTGCCTGGCTGAGTACATGGTTAATACAGGCTAGTTTGCCACCCTGATTGAGCATCTCGTTTGGACTCTAGGTCTAGCCAGCTATAGTCGGTCTGATCGAGTCTTGCATATGCACTATATCAGGAGTTTCATATCACCCACCTCCTTCACAAATGTCTGAACCCATGAAAAATTTACAAGCCCAAATAAAAGCCCTAGCTGATCAAATGGCCCAGATAGCTACCCAGATAACTACCCAGATGACTACCCAGATGACCCAGTTAACTCAGTCTCGTATTCAAACCATTGATAGAATTGACCATCTTGCCAATAGGTTTGATCAGTTAAATGTCCGGGTAGGGACCCCAAGAAAAACCCATGGGTCACAGTCTGAGCCAGATCGTGATTCCCCTCAACCTAGGAGGACCCCAAACCCTGATCTATACCATGAGGTCGAACCTAGGAGAGCCCCTTATCCTGACCCGTACTACAATCCTCAACCTAGGAGGACCCCAAACCCTGATCCATATCTTGAGGTTGAACCTAGAAGAGGCTATCGTCCTGACCCAATCCCTGAGGTTTGTCATAGAAGGCCTAATCAGGATTTTATAGACCAGGAAGATAGATCCTATTTACCATCTCCCTATAAGCCTAGTATACCCACAACCTATAGATCTTATGAATCCAAATCCTATGAACCTAGAACCTATGAATCCATAACCTATGAACCTAGATCCTATGACTCTAGATCCCATGATCATAGATCCTATGCACCCACACCCTATGAGCCTAGCAGACCCAACACCCAATATTCTGACCCATATAGGGAGTCCAACCCTAGGAGAACCCAATATTCTGACCCATATAGGGAGTCCAACCCTAGGAGAACCCAATATTCTAACCCATATAAGGAGTCCAACCCTAGGAGAACCCAGTATTCTGACCCATATAGGGAGTCCAACCCTAGGAGGACCCAATATCCTGACCCATATAGAAAGCCCAACCTTAGGAGGAACCCATACCATGATCCATCCTTAGAACCTGACCATAGAGCTGACCCAAAATCCTATGACCCCAGATCCTATAATCCTATGACCCATAGATCTGCACCCTTGTCCTATGATCCCAGAGAACCCATAAACCCTAAGTATCAATCTAGTACTAGTCAGGTTTCCCTTAGTCAACTTGAACCCCTTAGGATTAGCACCCCTAAATATGAGCCCAGTAGTGAGCCACTATCCCTTAGGCAACCTGAACCTACTAGGAGTAGTGCCCATAATCAGAAACCAGGACCTAGCCAATTTTTCCTTAGCCGACCTTCTCCAACCATTCCTGAGATTCACAAGGCTTACATTAATGCAGAAGTATATGAAGCTGATGCGAGCCTAGTGGATGAGTATGCGGGAGAAGAGGAGACACATTTAGATGACCTAGAATTAGCTGACCCAATAGATACCCAGGTAGAAGCCAACCTAGAGGTAGTTGACCCTAACCACATCCAACCTAAAGCAATAGTGGAAGGACAAATAGAGGAAGAGAACCTAGGTACTGCTGCTAGAGCCTTACCTGAGGAAACCATAGAGGAGAGCCAAATTATAGAGTCTAGTCCAAAAATACAAGAACTAGAAGAATTTATTAAGGACCTGATCTCTTTGAATCAATACCTTCAAGATGAGTCCCCTCCTATAGTTCCCATTAAGGACCTCTTCCCTGAAATTGGCAACCCATCCTTCCATTATGCAAACCCTGTAGATATACCGCAACCTCGTAAGATTAGCCTCATTAGTCTAGGACTAGTCTCTGACATGCCATCTTTTATCGAACTTTATCCAACTAACCTTGAACCTTTTTCCCTACCCTACCAAACTACTTCTGAACCCACTTCCTATTTTATGCCCTTTCCTGACACCTCCAGCATTTCTAGGATCATTAGATTGCATTTAGCTGAGATTAGCATACTGCATGCATTCATCACGCATGTTAGGTTTGCATCTTACTTCTGGCATACTCTTTGAAATTTGCTAGGAGTTCACTGTAATTTTTCATGTGCATGTCAAGCTAGGATCAAACCTAGAGAACCTATAATCTATTAGGTTTAGATCCAAAGTGTTCAATAAAATTTCCTTCGATAGGAAAGCATAGTCGAGTCTGTTAGGTGTCAGTATGAGTCCTTTGCATCATTTGTTAGGAGTCTGCATGTGCCTAGCATGTTCACCACCCGCACTAATATTAAAACAACTGGCTAATTCCCGAAGAAGTGTCAAAGAATTTGATGTAGTGGATTCTATCTTGGTTAGGCTTAGGCCTAAAAGAAGCTTCATGCTCGCAGAGCCAGACCTTTTAAAGTGATAGAGAAAGATTGGATCAAATGCCTAGGTGTTAGACATGCCTTTGGATTTGGGCATTAGTTCTACCTTCAATATTACTGACCTGGTTGAGTATAGGGAACCGGCAGCTATACCTAGTGAGGCCTTTGGACCTATTCCTTTTCATTGTGAGTGACCCTAACCTAGAGTGTCCACAAACAAATTTAGCCTGAGAGAGGAGAACGGATCGAGCGTATCCTAGACGATCAAGCCATCATGACCCAGGGTCGTGGTTATCAACGCTTCCTGGTCTGATGGCAAGGCCGGCCAGAGTTGGACGATTCGTGGATTTCTCGAGAAGACTTACAACGCCTCAACCCAGACCTTCTTGAGAGATATGTGAGCCAGTCTGATCTTCACTCGATAGGGTCGAGTTCCTCCCACCCCGGGAGAATTGGTGCGGACACCAAAGGCACCAGAATAAGGCAGAGGCTTCTCAACCCTCTGTGGATCACTTTAATGATATTCGAGTCCACTGTAATAAAGCTTAGTCCAGCTGAGTTGTTTTCATTTAAGTCCTATAATTATTTAGCTCATGTTGAGCTAGTTCAGTCCAATGCTAGTCAGCTCATGTTGAGCTAATTTTATTTTTTTGAGTCCTATCCAAGCATACTGAAGACTCAAGACCACATCATACAAGTGAAGACCAAGTCCAACTAGATTGAAGACATGGAAGTTTAGCCCAAGTCCAACCCAGCTTGAAGATTTGAAGACCCCAGGAGGAAAATTTAGAAAACCCTGATTCCTTGCAGATGCCCTCCAGATACCCAGATTCCCTTCCAAATGCCAAAATATGTTCATATACCAAGGCATCCATGATTTTAGAGGTCCATCTGCATCCTAGCCCAAAGAAATCAAGCATAGGTGCCAAGCCCAAGCCCCTAAGAAGCAAGATACGAGGGAATATTCCTGCTACCTGGCTACCAGGACACCCCAGCTTCCAAAGGCCCAAACCCATACACCCGGGCCCCTTTGGGCCGACCCCTTGCTGCTCCTAGAAGCCCAACATGCCCTCCTAGGAGTCCTTGGAGTGTTGGCCAAGTCAAGAGAATTTTTAGGGATTTTTCTACCTAATATTTCCTTATTTTCTAGCTAGGGTTTGAGAGGGAAAAGGATTCTTATGTAAAGACTAATGTACCCTTACTTGGAGCCCAAGGTTAAGGGTCTATTTAAGGGACCCTAGCCTCTTGTATGAAGGGAGAGTTTTTGATGAATGAAAACCTTGAGTTCTTCTATTGAGTTGTGTGATACCCTGCTGTGTGCATAAAGGGGTTTGTGAGAGTTTTTTCATCCCAGTGCTGCAATCATCTTCCTGCTACCAACAAGCCTCTCAGATCCCTGGACGCCCACTCCTAAAGAAGCCTTCCCTTTCTATTTTCCCTTTGTTTTCTTGTTCCTTTGTGAGTTTTCTAACCCCTGACAGGTCGTTTGTAGGTCCCCGAGTTCCTACGAATCCAACGACTCCAGCCAAGCCTCAATCGGACCACCGAGCAGAAAGCCGGGTATCCGCGAGTCTTTGGCTCATTTTTCCAGGCCGCATCCATCGAGGAACGAGAGACCCTTTGCTGCGATCTTCACAGACGTTGTCAGGTACACCCCCTCTACCTCCAGTAGTTTTATTGTAGGAGAACTTGCCCTAACCGAGGCTTCTCAACCCCGGCGATCCTTCTTTTCTACTTTTCTAGGTCCTAATCTGCATGCTGATCTTCTAAAATTCATATAATTTCCTACTACTTATTTTAATCTAAAATTCGGGAATTAATCACTCAACCCCACATATAAAATATACAAAAAAAATTGCATGCATATTAGTCCCGCATCAGTTCGGTTGGTCACTTTGGCCTTCCGTTGATCTGGGGGTGAGCGACGGAGGTGAAGCAATGTTGGATGCCGTGCTTGGCACAGAAGCCTTCAAACTCCCGGTTGTCAAACTGCCGCCTGTTGTCGATGATGTGCAGCGGGGAAGTCCAAAGCAGCATATTATCAACATCCAAAAGAATTGACGGACCTTTGCTTTCGTGATCCGTGCCAGTGGCTCCGTCTTTACCCATTTGGTGAAGTAGTCGATGGCCACCAGCAAGAACCTCTGTTGCCCCGGTGCAGGGGGAACTGGCCCCAAGATGTCCATTCCCCATTGGGCGAAGGGCCAGGGGGCAGAGAATTATGAGATCGGTGCCACCGGCTGACACTTCATGTGAGTGTGGCACTAGCATTTGTCGCATATCTTCACGAAGTCAGCGGTGTCCTCCCTCATGGTCTCCCAAAAGTATCCCTGGCGGAGAGCTTTGTATGCCAACGCCCTTCCTCCGACGTGGTTCCTGCACAGGCCTTCGTGTATCTCCTGGAGATCGAAGGCTGGCTCTACGGGTCTCAGGCACTTCAAGAGTGGGTCTGAGTAAGGCTAGTGATAGAGCTATCCTTCCATCAGGACAAACCGGGAGGCTTTCTTTTTGATGAGGCCAGCCTCCGCGCGGTACTCGGGCGAAGCGCCATCAGTAATATATCCGATGTACCTATCCATCCTGCTCGACTTCGGGGTGACTTGCTGCACCTCCATGGGAGCTTCGTAGCTCGGCTTTTCAAGGTACTCGATATATGCATGCTCCAGTAATGAGTCTGGTAAGGTTGAGAGTCTCGATAGTGCATCCGTGCATTCTCCCCCCAAGGGATATGAAAGATATTGAAGCATCGAAAGCTTGTCGTGCATGAGCGGACTCATTCCAGGTACTTCACCATCTAGGGATCTCTGGCTTCATACTCTATGGAAACCTGTCCAGCCACCAATTGGGAGTCGGTGAAGACCTTCAGGCTTTGGATGCCTAGCTTGCATTAGACCTTCAGGCCTGTGAGGAGCACTTTGTACTCCGCCTGGTTATTTGTCGCAGCAAATCTGAAACGGAGGGCACATTCCACCACAATCCCATCATTTTTAGCAAGAATGAGCCCTGCTCTGCTTCCCCGAAAATTGGATGCACCGTCCACGTGAAGGATCCACAGTCCCTCCTCCGTGCTGGGCTCGATTTGATGCTCCTCGGGAGTCTACCCCGGCTCCTCGGTTAGTCCTGTGCACTCGACTAGGATGTCAGCCAAAACTTGGGCCTTCTATGATGACCTCGGCCAATACGCGATGTCGAACTCGCTCAGCGTTAGGGACCACTTGACCAAATACCTGGATGTTTCAGGGTGGCTGAGTATGGTCCTCAGCGGTTGGTCCATCACCATCACGATGGGATGTGCTTGGAAGTAGGGCCTGAGGTGCTTAGTATATATTATTAGAGCAAAAATAAGTTTTTTGGAGCAGGTATACCTGATCTCTGTGTTGCGGAGGATTCTGCTGATGTAGTATACAGTTTTCTGAGATACATCCTTGTCTGCACGGATAAGGACCGAGCTGATGACCCCCGGTGTGACCGCTAGATAGAGCAACATCTCCTCTCCTTCCTCCAGCCTAGAGAGTAGTGGGGGAGTGGCCAAGAACTCCTTCAGCTCTTCAAAGGCTGCCTTGCACTCCTCCGTCCAGGTGAAGTCGTGCATCTTGTACAGCACCTTGAAGAAGGGAAGACAATGATCGACCAACCTCGAAATGAACCGGCTCAAGGCTTCAATATGCCCCGTCAAGCACTGGACCTGCTTCTTGGATATCGGGTGCTCCTTGTTGACAATCGCTTGGACCTTCTCCGGGTTCACTTCAATGCCCCTCTAAGTGACCATGAAGCCCAAGAACTTCCTTGCCGCCACTCCGAAGGTGCACTTTGCTGGGTTCAGCTTCATTTGGTGCTTCTGGAGATTGTTGAAGGCTTTGGCGAGGTCAGCGACATGGTCTGAACTCGGCTTGCTCATGATAAGCATATCATCCACGTACACCTGCATGTTCCAACCAATCTGATCTTTGAATACTTTGTTGATCATATGCTGATACGTGGCCCCAGCATTATTTAGACCAAAGGGCATCATCTTGTAGAAGTAAGTCTCTCGGTCGGTAACAAAGGCAGTGTGCTCCTCATCCTCTAGGTGCATCCGGATCTGATTGTATCCAAAGAATGCATCCATAAAGGAGAGAAGTCGGTGACCCGAGGTGGCATCCATGAGCTGGTCAATCTTTGGAAGGGGAAACTATCCTTCGGGCATGGCTTGTTCAGGTCGATATAGTCAACAAAAATCCTTCACTTGCCATTGCTCTTCTTCACCATCACCACATTCGCCAGCCAGCTTGGGTATTGCACCTCCCGGATGAAGCCGGCAGCGAGGAGTTTGTCGACTTCCTCGTTGATTACCGCCTACCTCTCTTGGGCGAAATTCCTCTTCTTCTACCGAACTGGCCTATACTTCGGGTCAAGATCAGCTTGTAAGTGATGATGTCAGAGGGAATACTTGGCATCTCGGCCATCATCCAGGCGAACACATCTGTGTTCGCCCACAGGAACTCCAGTAGGTGGGCTCTTTCCTCCTCTTACAATTGGGCCCCAATCTGCACCATCTTCTCCTGATCGATTTCGAGCAAAAAAGATAGCAGGCGCTTGACCGGGCCACCTCTAGGGTCCTACGCCCTTTGGTCGAGCTCGTCTGCCCTGGGATCCTGGGTACTTTGCTAACGGGAGGGTTTGAAAATAGTGCTGTACGGGCTGAGGTGCACCTCTCATTTTACCAACTCTGTAAGGAGTTGGGAACTGCACCAACAATCGCTTCGTGGAGACGACGGCATCGAGCAGGTTGAATCTGGGTCGATCGATGATCACATTGTAGGTGGAGGGGAGTCTAACTAATGTGAAGGTTATCATGATAGTGCTCTACCGAGGTGGGGTCCCAGCGGTGACCAGAAGAGTGATTTCTCCCACAACCCCCACAGAGTCTCCTGTGAAGCCGATAAGGGGTACATGCACAGGCCTGAGCTGTGCAGTAGACAAAATCATTCTAGAGAAGGCATCATAAAAGCACATCTGTTGAGCTTCCACTATCAACCATGATGCATTTTACAGGATGCTTCATGATTGTCATCTCGACGACCATGGCATCGTTATTTGCATTTTTCCCCAATCTTTCCCTTTCCTCATAAAGGGGAGTACATTTTCAGATTGCCCTGCCCCCCGGGCCTTCTTGGATGCGCGATCGACTCCCAAACTTATCATCCCCATCGACTTCTCGGTAGGGCAGTTATCCACTATAGGAACTGGCGGGAGAGCGATGAGCGCCTGAGGTCTGCTTGAGGTCTGCCCCCCACGTACCTCCTGAGGTAGCATCTCTTGATGAGTTCCTTGATCTCCTTCTTGAGGTTGCGGCATTCCTCAGTGTCGTGGCCGTGGTCACGGTGGTAGCGACAGTACTTCATCTTGTCACGGCTAGAGGACGGTCTCATCAAACACGGGCACTTCAGGTAGGGCTCACCTTCGATCTCCATCAGGATTTTCATTCTCGGGGCGAGCAGGGGAGTAGGTGTCTCTCCTGGGACTGGAGCGCACCTCGATCTTGACCCCTGGAGAAAGTTCAGAGGTGGAGGACCTGGCTTCTGTGTCCTGGATGTCTCGATGGGAGCCAATTTCTTCAAGGACTTCCCATCTAGCTCCCTCCTCGTGCGGTCCACCTCCTCAGCATAGATATACTTCTAAGCTCAGAGGAGGAGATTGGAGTAGCTCTTGGGGGCTTCTTGTCGAGCGAGTAGGTCAGGCAAGAAGTCTTGAGCCCTCACTTCAGGGCCAGTATAGTAACCATCTCCTTAAGATTGTAAATCTCCAAAGCAACAACTTTGAAGCGGACCACGTAGTCTCATAGTGGCTCGCGATCCTGTTGCCGGATGGAGAAGAGGCTATCTACCTCTTGTTACACTTTCCGACAGGCATCGAAGTGGGCCACGAACTTTCATTCTAGCTGAGCGAAAGAGCCAATGCTTTCGGGCTCGAGGTGGGTGAACCAGACTCGAGCCGCCTTTCGGAGGGTTGCCAGGAGGGCGATGCAAAGAAGGGCGTCGGTGGCCCCCTGTACCCTCATTAGGGGTTTGTAACTTTTCGGGTAGTCCGGGGTTGGTGGTCCCATCATAGGGATCCAACTACAGCATCCAGAACTGGCTGGGAATTGGTTTCTCTTGGATCTCTTTAGAGAAGGGGGGATGGGCATCATAGCCTGTTGCTCGTCAGCAGAGCCCTGCATGTTTGCAAATCAGCAGGATAACTCCGCCAGCTTGCGCTCGTGCTCCTCTAGACATTTCTAGGCTGCGCGCTTGATGGCTTCGTCAGTAGAACCTTCTACAGAAAGAGACACAGAAGGTGACATGGGTGCACGGTACTCATGAAGGGGGGACTTGCCTCTCTGACCTCGGTAGGGTTTGGATGTCAACCGTTCGAGGGTAGGAGATTGGCTTTCCCTGTTGGGAGACCCATCCCGTTGTCTCTTCGCCGGAGTCAAATGACTACCCCGTTGGTCAGTGGTGGCCCGTGGCTACGAAGGTCTCCCTTGGAAGGATCGCAGGCTATCGCGGGGTGCTGCAGCATGGGCCGCGGGGGTCCCTGGCTGCTGGTGGGTGGCCAAGGACCACTGCTGGTGCTAGAGCTAGCGCACTGCCGTAGTGAGGATTTGCATCTGTTGGGTGAGTGCGGCCTGCTGGACGTCCACCAGAGGTGGCTGTGCGGGAGCGGGGACCTCCTCTCCTGGACCGCGCGGGTCCCCTTGAGAAGGGGGTCTCCCACATGGCTGGTGGAGACTTATCTTGCTTGTGTTGTCACCATCCTCCTGGCGGACCGCTTGAAGAGGGCTTGGGCAGGATCAGAGTATGACAACTCTGCCATCCTCCCCCCTTCCTGGTGCGCCAATTTGTTGTCACCAAGATCGTCGTGGCCCATAGCTGCTGTCGACATCGGAGCATCCCTCGTCCTCTCTGGGTTGGCCGGCACTTCAGGACCTGCAAAACAGGGGTTAGTGACCCGGGCCAGGGATTCCGATGGGAGCATTCTGATGCTCAAGTCAGTGACGATCCAGGGAAACATATCCTCTTGGTCGAGCCCCTCGTGATGGACTCCATGCTAGGAGGAGTGAAAATGATGTGAGTAGAGTGAGAGTGGGGATGCAGATGTGCCGAGAAAGGTGATGGCCGAGGCGGATGGGTCCTCCTGTGTGGCCTCCTTCCCCTTCCCCCTTTGCTTGGAGCTTTTTTCTGTTTAGCTCCTATTGCTGTTGTGTTGGTTGTTGTTTTTGCTTGTTCGTTTTTGTTACCTCTTTCCTGAGCATGTCAAAGGTTCTTTTAAGTATGGACGATCATTGAACGCCAACCTTGGGATCTCCCTTGTGCTGTCAAGCACGTGCGGCAGCGTTCCATGCTGTGGATGGGACGTCTCTTCCGATACATACTGTCAGGAGCGTGTGGCGGTGTTCCGTGCCATGGACAGAATGTCGTTCCTGGTTGGTGGTGAGGAAACTGCTGTGCATTCTGACATTCCTTCCGGTCGTTCCATTTTAGGAAGCCTAGCAGTGTCTTAATTCGGGGGAACTTCTTACTCTCTTGGTGTAAGCAGCACCCACAGACAGTTATTATGATTTGATGGGTGCTTCTTCATGGCCCTCGGGTGGCCCGCCAGTGCCCCAGGAAGGTGGCTCCGCTCTTTTGGTGGCCGGCGACGTTGTCCCAGGTGGTTGCCGAGCTGGAGAAATTGGAGTCGGCTCTAGCCCGGAGGAGGCCTAACCTCGACTTCGGAGAAGCTTGAACTGGTGGAGGAGGGCTCGACTCCTACTCAGAGAGCTCGACCTCGGAGAGGCTCAGCCCGGTGGAGGAGGGCCGAGCTCAACTCCGTCACAAGGGGCCCGACCTTAAAGAGGCTCGATCCGACGGAGGAGGTCGGCATGCGACCCCTGCCTAGAGGGCTCGACCTCGAAGGGGCTCACTCTAGTGAAGGGGTTCGCACGGCTCTGGCCTAGGTGACTCGAGCTCGTGGGCGTCGACCTAGCGGAGGATGGAGCTTAGCTTCGACAAATCAGGAGAGCTCAGCTCGGCGAAGGAATTCGAGATGGAGTGTCCACCGTGGCAGCTTTTCTGACATGGCATCTGATAGGGGTCACACATCAGCCTTCCGTCGTATCACCTGGAATGCTAATTCCTTCTTCTTTCCACTAGGCACACAAGTGCATGCCCTCTAGAGGTGATCCACATAGGAAATGAACCTAGGAACCACTCCTTAGGAGGTTGCTTGATCCACCGGGACTCTTTTGACAGCCTTCTTAACTTCCTCCTTTGCTGGACTCCCTACTCTCCTGTAGGGCAAACTGAGACCTCTCTATATCTACTCTCGGATCCCAGATACCCCTTCTATTTTTCTCCCTACGCTCTTGTCTTAAAAGACTAGCCTTGTCTTGAGAGAACAAGCCTCGTCTCAATAAGACAAGCCTTGTCTTGAGGGGTTGGAATGAAAAATAGTAGGTTGGGTTTTCGATGGAAATTATGATATCTGGCATCAAATCATCGATGCCTTTTATATAGTAGGTAGGGGTGCCTGATATGCCTCTTCTATAGCCTTTGATCTATCAAATAACAGATCAAATAAGACCCTTCATTAAGAAGGAGTCTTATTTTGAAAGGTCATGATCCTTCTTGCGCCAAGAGACAAGACCTTTTGGTCTCTTCGGTTCCTAGCCAATTTCTCCATTTGACACATGTCACTAACCAATCAAAATAGACTAGGGATGTGGCTTTTCAATTTAAGAGGTGTCAGAGATTTTAAATTACTTGAAGCAGTAGGACTCTTGGCCTCTTTAATTAGCGCCAAATGAAGAGACGCGATTCTTCATTTGTGCGCTAAAGAAAATTCATGCCACAACACTATCTTGACTGGTCGAAGCCCACATGAGAGGGTGTGGAGATGAGGAGGAATCTCTTTAGACCTTATCTGGGTTTTATGATTGATTAGCAGAAGGACTCTTGTTCCTTCTGTGACCCATAATTTTACAGCACACCATATGGCACCCAAGAGTCCATGTGAACATGGACTCTATCATAAATCCAAGATAAATCCTAATTAAATCCAGATAAAATCTGAATTAAGCTACCCCACTTAGGACTCAACCCAATCTAGGATTCTCTCAAATTAGTTAGCCCATTAAGTAACCTTATAGATCTAATTCAATTGGGTTAGGAGTTAGGTTAGCCTACACATACTAGTATGTAATCTAGCTAACCAATTAGGATCCCATGACCCTAATAAAATACCAATTGACTTCCTAGGCCAATTTCCTAATGTGTGTGACCCTTTGGATTCCACATCTAGCCAGCAGTAGGTCTAGGTCCAAGCCAATTCGATCCAATTGAATCTGATTGACCTAATTAGGTCAAATTACGTGTACCTAAATTGCCAATTCAAACTAGCTTTCAAATTGATTCATGAATCCAATCGAATTGATTCATGAAAATCTACAAGACATGATTGATGTCTAGCAATATGTCATGCCTACCTGGAAGATGAGAAATTTGGTGAAAAGTATCAAAATACCCTTCAGTGAAAAGTTATCGTATAATTCAATCTTTCGATCTTCCTTTATCCTGAATAAATGATGGGTATGGATAATTGTCAAATCTCAATTTGATAATGAAGACTCTGTTAATGACTGATTAGAAAATACTTCTAATCACATCCTACATTGATCAAAGACTTCCTGAGTCATTAATCGAAGAGATTACATGGGACAACATTTTCTCTTACTAGGAATGATCGATTCCTTGTCCATCCACTCACATGCTTCATACACCTTCCACCATATCCAAGAACACCCCATACATGACTCAGTGCTATGAATGAGTATGAACCAAAATATGGCTTAGTGTACATAATGAACCATGGTGATCTCAGGTCTAAAGATCACTTGTACAACTCTCCACTGTGAGACTATCTATTGACAAGTAATAAGACTTTCATTAGATATTCTTAGTATGGATCAATTCAGTGAACTCATACCCTAATGAGCACCCTTATCCTTGTATTAATGTCTCTACACAAGTGGCTGTGAAACCAACCACTCTCTCTGATGGGGGACTAATATGCATGCAATTTTTTTTGTATGTTTTATATATGGGGTTGAGTGATTAATTCCCAAATTTTAGATTAAAATAAGTTGTAGGGAATTTTATATGAATTTTAGAAGATCAGCATGCAGATTAGGACCTAGAAAAGTAGAAAAGAAGGATCGCCGGGGCTGAGAAGCCTCGGTTAGGGCAAGTTCTCCTACAATAAAACTACTGGAGATAGAGGGGGGTGTACCTGACAACGTCTGTGAAGATCGCAGCAAAGGGTCTCTCGTTCCTCGATGGATGCGGCCTAGAAAAACGAGCCAAAGACCTGCGGATACCCGGCTTTCTGCTCGGTGGTCTGATTGAGGCTTGGTTGGAGTCGTTGGATTCGTAGGAACTCGGGGACCTACAAACGACCTGTCAGGGGTTAGAAAACTCACAAAGGAATAAGAAAACAAAGGAAAAATAGCAAGGGAAGGCTTCTTTTGGAGTGGGCGTCCAGGGATCTGAGAGGCTTATTGGCAGCAGGAAGATGATTGCAGCACTGGGAAGAAAAAACTCTCATAAACCCCTTTATGCACACAGCAGGGTATCACACAACTCAATAGAAGAACTCAAGGTTTTCATTCATCAAAAATTCTCCCTTCATATAAGAGGCTAGGGTCCCTTAAATAGACCCTTAACCTTGGGCTCCAAGTAAGGGTACATTAGTCTTTACATAAGAATCCTTTTCCCTCTCAAACCCTAGCTAGAAAATAAGGAAATATTAGGTAGAAAAATTCCTAAAAATTCTCTTGACTTGGCCAACACTCCAAGGATGCCTAGGGGGGCTTGTTGGGCTTCTAGGAGCAGCAAGGGGCCGGCTCAAAGGGGCCCGGGTGCATGGGTTTGGGCCTCTGGAAGCTGGGGTGTCCTGGTAGCCAGGTAGCAGGAATATTCCCTGGTATCTTGCTTCTTAGGGGCTTGGGCTTGGCGCCTGGGCTTGATTTCTTTGGGTTAGGATGCAGATGGACCTCTAAAATCATGGATGCCTTGGTATATGAACATATTTTGGCATCTGGAAGAGAATCTGGGCATCTAGAGGGCATCTGCAAGGAATCAGGGTTTTCTGAATTTTCCTCCTTGGGTCTTCAAATCTTCAAGCTGGGTTGGACTTGGGCTAAACATCCATGTCTTCAATCTAGTTGGACTAGGTCTTCACTTATATGATGTGGTCTTGAGTTTTCAGTATGCTTTGATAGGACTCAAAAAAATAAAATTAGCTCAACATGAGCTGACTAGCATTGGACTGAACTAGCTCAACATAAGCTAAATAATTACAGGACTTAAATGAAAACAACTCAACTGGACTAAGCTTTATTACAGTGGACTCGAATGTCATTAAAGTGATCCACAGAGGGTTGAGAAGCCTCTGCCTTATTCTGGTGCCTTTGGTGTCCGCACCACTCTCCATCGAGCATACATAGGATAAGCTAGTCTTTCCGGAAGAATCAATCCCTGAATCGATGATCCAACGACTAGAAACATTTTAGATTAGGGTTTATAGGAACTTAGGTCTCATTGTTATGATTTCCATCATAACCCTAATTTCTTTGTCTTAAACTACGGGGTTCATCATAATCTTTAAATAAGACACAGCAGTATGATGACACAAAATACCTTTTATTAATATAATAATGTCCCACAAGAGTTGGAATATTATAAAAATACCCTTACAAAGATTAGCTTTTAGGGCACTTTTCTTTCAGGATGGAGGGTTGCTCATGGGCTCTCCGCTACGAGAACCTACCAGCACAATCCCTGGACAGGGATTTTTGATAGGGGACCCTCTAATGCTAAAGTCAGTGGATGGAAAATAAGAAAATACAAAAGCCGAAGCTGAGAGTAGTAGTGGTCTAATGAGCGTGTGAGTGGTAGTGAGAGTAATGTCAAATAGACCTTCCTAGGGGTCCTGCCTTACCTATTTATAGGGTTACGTAAAATAACATAATGCCATTATGGAGGTGGCCTTTTCTGATAGGTAGTATAAACTCCACTGAGGTGGCAATATTTTATCTCTTGGGATCTTTTCCATTAGCAACTTTCTATTAAGATGGTCGGATTTACTAGGATATTGTCTGCCACGTTCTGTGCCGGAATAGTTGTGATCAAATAGGCCATTGGCTATTCGAGCATCATGGATCCTAAGTAGAAGAGGGACTTGGCCATGCACTAGAGCATGCTAACTTGGTCCACCCAGCTATCTAGTCGGTCCTAAGTAGGAGGTCAACAGGTATGCACAGGGTGCGCCATGCTAGTTGGACTTAGCAGGTCTCCATTATTCAGCTTAGGGAGTAGCTATTTAGTCTAGGAAGGGTCACTACTTGGTTGACTCCATCACTAGTCCTTTCTTGACTATGAAATGGTCATTAGCTTGGTTGCTCCAAGATGGATGTTTAAGTCCACCTCAATTGGTAGCACAATCGATGGTCGAGCAAGTTCTCAAGATCGAGTTAGCAAATATCAATGTCCATGATTATGGGCTTCAGCTTCTTTACTTGATGGAGAGGCTAATGAAGATACCAACATAAAAGAGGAAAGTCAATAATACCAACAGAAAAGAGGAAAGTCAATACCTAATTTGTCAAAAATTAATCACATATAGATTTCCTTCAGCATACCACCATATAAATTCTTAAAATTATAGTCAACCAAAAAATTATCAATATTAAAAACTCTATCTTGTGTAAATGCATGCAAATGCACCTACTCATGACAAGGACATCATAAGAGAGTCTCGGTCAACTTGGAACTCCTTGGTCTTCTTTGGCAGTTTTAGACAATTAGTCCATACCGTACGTAAGTAACATTGTCCATCCATTGGAGATATATTTCATAACATGATGGCAACGCTACGGTGACGTAAAACACTTTCGAGAAAGAAACATCCGGAAGAAGACAAACGGTGTTTATGATTGCTCAGGAGAAAGCATGAACAACCGACAATGCAACTTAATCTAGTTGCCTACGGGAGTGCTAGCTTCCACCTTTTTGGGTTTATTAGCGCACGCGTAGTTTAGCTGACCAACGAGGACGGAAGTGGATCGAAAAATTCAATCTTGCACATGAATGTATCTAAATATAAAAAAAAAAAAAAAGCATTTAACTAATATATATTATCAAAGAGAAATAAAATGAGATGTTGATAGACAACTTTCCAACATGTATCCAGATATTTGATTTTATGTATAATTTTATTTAATTTTATATAATACTAATAATTTTTTAAAAAAATATATAATAATATTAACATGCTATTAACTTAATTTATGATCCATTTAATGATATTTTTAATTATACAATTATAAATTTTAATTATTTAATTTATATCCATATCTATCTGAAATAAATATAAATATAAATTTTATATCTAACTAATAAACATATCTATATTTATATTTGTCAAATAAAATAAATATAAATATAGATATATTGATAACAAATCTGATTTCAATCCTACTGACCAACAACCCCGTCTATTAAGAAGCTTCATTTAAATACAAATGATGTCTAAATATGCACTTCTTAAAACCTAAATAAAATATAAGCCGGGCTAGCTTTAGTTAAATAAATTTGAGGTTCTTCTTAATCCCTTTCTGTTAGCTGTGCAACTCTTCAAAATCTAGTGCTATTTAAAATTGCTTTGGCATTTTCTAATCAGATCCCTACCAAGACTTGGCATGCATGTCTAGAAAAACAACACAAAATTTACATTAAATGAGATCAGGTAGGATGAAATTCAAAACAATCCAAAGGCAGTTAGGGGGAGGCTCAAGGGTGTATCTTCCACGCTTGCAAAATAAAAAAAAAGGGATATACCTACCTTTGCACGGATCCACTATTAGAACATCAACCAGTCACTTAAAGTTCTTTGCAGGTGGATAAATGACAAAGCTCATATCGCCTTGAGATGTATGTCCAGATCATATTAAAAAATATAGGTATTTAGTATGTTGATGCTACTTCCTGCTTGGTCGTAGAAGGTTGATGGAGAGATACGTACAAGGAAGCCCTGGCCTGAGGTTGCTCCTGTGAGGGCTCTCCAATAATCAAGTCAGGTGGCAGGCAATAAAAGGAAGAAAATAAAGCGAAGAGGAATGAGAGTGTGCATGTATTTCATACCTTGGGAGCTTCCAAGAAACCCCATTATATAAACGAGAGGTAGAGGTATTTTTGGAATACAAAAATCCTTAGCAGGTTTGATGAAAAGTGATAAGGCATCAAGTCCTGTCAGTGGATCTAGAAGCGGATCATTTCGTTTGCCTGGAATGTCTGTCTCTTGTTAATTAAAATTGTCTTTTATGTGTTGCCGGTAATGCCCTTTAATAGCGACGTCAACCACTACCTAAGGCTAGTCATGCTCCTCTTAATTATAAGGATTTGCTATGAATTATGAGATTTATTCTCCTGATTATACAGTAGAGTGCACAGGAATGAGCATTTGTTGATTCCATCTTGGGCTGCCCTGAAGGGCACTGTTGGAGAGCCCTATTTGCCCTTGGGCTCAAGGATTCAGGATTAGCTTGAATTCCTACACCGAGGTTGATGATCCATAGGGCCGAGGGATGCAAGGCATGATTCCGCCTTGCCCACTGGACATGCTGTCAGGAGAGGAAATGAGCCTCCGATGGTACCATGGGTTGATATGGATGAAGGAGCCCTTTATTCAGGGTTGAAGGATGACCAAGATGAGGGAATCGAGACGCTACTATGATGCAAGGGATACTAGAGCTAGATGGCCAAAGGTGAGATGGACCCTCATTGAAGCCAAGGGCCAAGAAGGCCTAGGGGATTTGAATGCGGCCATGCTTCATCCAACAAATAGTGGGTGACCTCCTGAGTTGATGCCTTACCCAGGGACCCTCGAGAACCCGAGGATGAGGGGTTAGCCCCCCACATCACTTATCCCCCACTCCTTAGCTTGAGCGCGAAGCATTTTAGGCTGAGTAGGCTTGGCTATATGCCCAAGGGATCCTGAGGTTAAGCAAGAGTTATTGCATTCTTTAAAAGGTGTGGAATGGGCTAGGAGGTAAAAGGATGCCATGTAGAACATTTATGATGCTTCTCTAGACTACAGAAGAATTCATAACTAGCCCTCTCTTTAAATAGGGAGCTCAAGGCATCCCCTTTTGGGCACCATTTTAGCTTTGGTGGAAAAGACTTCATGCCATCAAGAGGTGATTTTCAATGACCAAGGTAATTTTTGGCAAGTATCTGGTGGGTTCCCAGTACCGGAGTTAATGTTTATCCATGGCTTTTACATATAGCATAGAAGAAGATAAACCCAGTTGAATTGAGTGAGCTTCAGAGAGCTGCTAAGAAGCTTTGAAGTTTGGGCATCTCACCTGAGTCGATGCTCAATAACTCATGGGATTGCCATCAAAGCATCAAGAACCAAAGGTGTACGCTCCAAAGTTGCCAACTTCAAGCCTCCGGAGGGTCCTAGGATAGCCGAGGATTTGGTATAGTCTCTTATCTTGCCACTGATACTTTGAATATGCGAGAGGCCTATCCCGAGTCCACAGGCATGGGGCCATTAAATCGATCATTCAGGTATGATGGTGCATTTTTCTTAAGTATTTGATTTCGGTGCCATGCTGATGATGATTTATCATGCAATTGAGGCGACATCTCAACTTTTTCATTGAGTCAGCCAAGGCTATGGAGTAGAAGGTGGTGGCAATTGAAGAAAAAGCTACTTCCACTAAAATACTAGTTTATGAGGCTAAAGAATGAGCATCGGAAGTGAACAAGCAAAGTGCTATGTTGATGCTATAATTAAAAAAGTTATATGCTCAGACAAAACGTTCAAACAAGCCTTAGAGTGGCTTATGTCAATATGCAAGTGAATGACTGAAGCTTGCGAGCAGGAGATTAAAGTTATTGAGGAAGCATGGATGGAGATCATGAACTTGAAAAAAAAACTTCCACATCAAGATTGCAGACTTGAAGAAGAATTTCTAGGCCCGAATTAACTGGCTATGGGATGAGCTTCGGTCAACAAGAGAAGAGAACAAGTGGCTCTAAGACGAATATTAGTAAGCTCGTAGCAAAATATAATAGCAAGGATCTTCAAGTTGGGAGCAGGTAAGAATCGATGAAGTGGAACGGGTTCAAGATGGTTTCTAGCTGAGGCCCAATTTCTCCACCAAGCACTCAAGGATGAATAGGTGAGGATCATGACTAAGAGGGCTTTAGTTCAAAGGATCAATGCCGAGGAAACACAAGAAATGATGGTTCTGAAGGGCAAGCTTTGCGGTGCCGATAGGACCATCAAAGGCTTGAAGGACAAGGTTGACAGAAGTGGGCAAGAGGTTAAGATGCTGCAAAACAATCAGTATTTGAGGCACAATTGAGCCAAGAAAACACTGGGCTTTAGTGCATGGAGAGGACTATTTATGAGACCAGATTTAATGAATGTCAAGCTTTGGGGTGCAAATCATGGTGCGGGAACTAGGCTCAGGAAGAGGCTTCAACCAATGCCAAGTTCTTTATGGATAGAAGACTAGGAATTTAAGTCCTGTAATAAGTCTATGAGTCCTGTATTTGTTTTTATTTGAATAATTGAGTCATGTTTTATTTCAATTTGGATCCAATTAGAGTTAAATTTGCTTCGTATTGAGTCTGGTTCAAGAGCTACTTGAGTTGGGTTTCAATTGAGCAAGAATGAGTGCAACAAGCTTCACCAATAAACCACAACTACTTGGAGCACCACATCATCAAAGCACCATGCCACCTTGGAGGACAAGTCATGCCAACTTGGAGGACAAATCATGCCACATCACCAAGACACTTCAACCATGAATTTTCAAGACAAATTCAAATTTGAATGGAGCTCCACTCTTCATGGGATGCCACCTTGTAATTAGGAGTTTTGAAATTTTAAAAGGGCCCACTCCTCTTTCTTTGGGACACCCCTTGATTTTCTCCATGAAAGGTGTTGTAGTTTGAATTTGAAAGGGAGCTTAAGGTTTATAAAAGCTCCTAAATCCTCTTGTAATGTGGATGATGAATGAAATGAACTCTTTTTTTCATAAAAATTTTCCTTTGCTAGCCAAAGCCCTTGAGAGAAGGTAGGTGTGAGGCCTAGGTTACTTAGCCAATCAAGCATCTAATCTTTCTTCCATTCCCATTCAGCCAACCTTGAAGACTCTTCTTCAAGCCACTCCAAGTTCGACTCCCCCTCTTCCAAAGGGCATCATCCACAAGGGAGTTTTCCACGCCATCAAGTGAAGAAGGTTCAAGCTATGGGCGCCAAAGGAGATCCACTTCAAGCCAAGGCTAAGCTTCTTTCTTCCATTCCAAACTCTCCTTCTCCATTCCTCCAACCTTCCATCTAAATCTTCTAATCTTTCCATCTACCTGTGCAGGATCCCCGGGTCTCCTGGTTTCCAAGGTGAAGGTCAATTGTGCTAAAGAATCAGATACAAGGTGCCTTAAAACCTAGAGTAATCCCTTTGCCATCTTAGTACTTCTTCTTGAGTGTTTCCTTGCCACATTTCAGAATATTAATGGCCAAGGAACCATCTTTATAACCTTCTTTCAGATCTGAAATAATAGAATAAGCTAGTCCTAACCTGTGTGGTTTCCTAACCACGAAGGTCCCTTCTTAATTGCTTTGAAATGGTTCTTTTCTAGTCATGTTTTCCCTTATATTCCTTTCATGAAATTCTATTTCTTTTACGTAGAATAGCTGCATGCATATTTGCTTCATTATAATTTAGTCTCTTTAATTCCTAGAAATGCATTATTCGATATATGTTCCCCATCATCTTGGTATCAGAGCATGGTAGGTTAGGGTTAATTTTGAATTTCTGCATTTAGCTAGGTTGCTGAAATTTTCTGCATGCATAGCATTCATACTTGCTGCATAGTTATCTCTTAAAGCCAATCCTGATTTACGATTAACGCCTCCTGAGTGGTTGTACACCAGTACACTGTCACGACCCATGGAAATAATGAGCCCCTGGCCGGACATGAATCTTTAGGTTGAAGTTTGGTATGTTCATACTTTTGTTTGTTTAAATTCTGCTGTTCTATCCTGCATGTAATGTCTGTGTTCTAGGAACTAACACGCCTAACACAGATTTTAATTTTTAATTTCCTTTCATCTGGTATGTCATCCATGAGTTAGGAATGTTCTATAATTTTTTCTAAATTTTTGGACATTTTTACATTACACTTTTCTGCACCACTTTAGAACTGCAACACACCAATTCTACACCTGAAATTTGGGTCCATATGCTTGTTTGCATTCATTTATGGTAAATCAAATTAAGGGCATCAAATTGACATGGGGTCAAGATTTCATTACCTGTCCCTAGCCCAAAAATTACCAACTTGCATAACGAACCCAATCCTAATTAAAACGGAGTAGACATTTAATTGCTCTAGCGAGCTAGGGACACCCACAAGGTCGGGTCGAATCAAGTGTCAAGCCAACTTTGACAACCAGTTTGTGTGTGCTTAAATTTGGTGTCTAGGCAAGTGGTTCAGGGACAAGAGCTCGAAGGAAGGTGGGTTGGTTCGCTTACCTGGCCAATTTCAAATTGGTGTCTAAGGCAAGCAAAGTGGAACCTCCATCAACCTTACACTTACCTGGCCAGGTGCCAAGTTACTACAACCCGGATTGTCAATTTGACCTAACATTTGGTTTGGGCTCTAGGTCTAGCAAACCCTTAGTCCGAGTTTGAATCCATGTGTGCATGGAAACTAGATTAGGAGCACCCTACCAACAAACCCAAGCCTAATCTAGTGTAACCATGGAACAAAACTTTGAGATCTTGATGAAATCTTTGAATGACCAAATGACCCGGCTGAACCAAAACTTGACTCATCAATTGGCCCGGACCCACCAAAACATGAATGATCAGATAACACTCATCACTGCTAGGCTTGATCAATTAGAAGCTCGTACCCCTAGAGGAACTCATGAAGTCCAGAATGAGTTAGAGCCTGAACCTGAGTTTGAGATACCCATCAACCCTAGAAGGGCTCTTCATCAAAACCATTTCTTCGAGCCAAATCCTAGGAGGCCCAATCTTAATCGAGTCCATGACCCGAACCCTAAGATAGCACACCATGATTCAGCCTATGAGCTAAACACTAGCAGACACAATTAGGATAAGATAGACCGTGACGAGCGAACCCTTAGGAGTATTAGGTTGGAAGCACCAACATTTGATGGAAATCTAGATCCTAAGGTTTACATAGATTGGGAGGGAGAGATGGATCAGTACATCAATTGGTATGACATGACTGAGGAGAGAAAATGCAAGTTTGCAAAGCTTAGGTTAATTCGTCAGGCTAGGCTTTACTGGGAAAATGTTGAGAGGTTCATTAGACAAAGAGATGATGTTCCCATAGTAACCTGGAGGGCAATGAAATTTAGGCTTAGAGAAAAATACCTTCCCATATCCTACCACCAGAGACTTCTAGACCAGTGGCAGAGATTGACCTGGGGAACCAAGAGTGTAGCCGAATACATTGCAAAGTTTGATGAGTTTGTAATGAGATGCAATGTAGATGAATCCGAATTGGTTACCTTGTCTAGGTTTAGGGCAGGATTGAGAGAAGAGATCCAGAAGGAGTTATTCTTGAGAGAAGTCCATGACTTAGAGCTAGCTTACTAGGTAGCACGAGATGCTGAGAGATTTCATAGGGGACCACTTTATCAAAGACCCGAACCCCCTAGAACTAGTGCACCTAGTCAGCAGCCAGGACCAAATCAGATGCGACACAGTCGACCCAATCCTAGCACCCCTCTGACCCGTAGAGACGATAGGGGTAAAGCACCAGAAGTTCAGAGGACTCCAAACCCTAATGTTGCTTGCTTCAGATGTCATAAGCTAGGCCATTATGCTAGCAATTGTCCAACTAGGGCTTTACATATAGGAGAATTAGAAGAGAATGAGCCTGAACCCATAAAGCTCCTAGGTGATAGTGTTGAGGAGGTATATCAGGCTGAGGAAAATTTGGTTGAAGAGTATGAAGGTGACGAGGAACAAATAGAGCCTGATCTGTTAGGAGTAGTTAGATGCATCGTTACCCACACCGTGACATTGTTAGATTGGCGTAGGGCTAACATCCTACAAACATTTGTCAAGTTAGGGGCTAAGGTATGTAAAATAATCATAGATAGTGAAAGTTGTGTAAATGCCATATCCACTAGTGCTGTCAAAACTTTAGGCTTGTCCACAGTTCCCCATCCAACACCCTATAAGGTTTCTTGGATAGACTTCACTTCAATTCCTATCAAACATAGGTGTCTAGTCCAAATCCAATTACAGTCCTATCAAGAGAAAGTGTGGAGTGACGTCCTACCAATGGGAGTGAGCAGTATCATCCTAGGTCAACCCTAGTTATTTGACCATGATGCGACCCTATATGGCTGATCAAATTCCTGCTCATTCATGCACCTTGGAAAGAAGTTTATGATCAACCCAACACCACCTAAGGACACCATTAAGAGAGGATTGAGCCACCTAATGGAATAGAAAACTGGAGTCAATTTGATAACTGATAAGGAGATTGTGAAAGAATTCACTGAGGGTACACATGCTTGGATTTTAGCTACTAAGGAAATTCAGGAACCTTTCCAGAAAGAACGCCCTCAGGAAGTGGCTAAAGTGTTAGAAGACTTTAACGATGTGTTTCCAGATGACCTACCTGACCACCTTCCACCACTTAGGGACATCCAACATGCCATTGATTTATTCTCAGGAGCAACCCTACCCAACCTTCCACATTATAGGATGAACCCTACCGAACACTTAGAGTTACAAAAACAAGTAGTGGATCTCCTTAGGAAAGGATTTATTAGAGAAAGTTTGAGTCCTTGTTCAGTACTCGCATTACTAACCCCTAAGAAGGATGGCACTTGGAGGATGTACGTTGACAGTCGTGCCATTAATAAAATCACAATAAAATATAGGTTTCCCATATCCCATTTGGATGACATGTTAGATATGATGGCCGTAGCAACAATATTTTCAAAGATTGACCTTAAGAGTGGCTATCATCAGGTTAGGATTAGACCTGGGGATGAGTGGAAGACTGCATTCAAGACCAAGGAGGGTCTTTTTGAATGGGTAGTAATACCTTTCGGACTGTCCAATGCTCCTAGTACCTTTATGCGGATTATGAATCAAGTCCTATGGTTATTTATAGGAAAGTTTGTTGTAGTTTACTTCGATGATATTCTTATATATAGCAGGACCTAGGAGGATCATTTGGACTACTTGAATCAAGTTTGTTTAGCTCTTAGGGAAAATAGTCTCTTCGCAAACCTTAAAAAATGTGATTTTCTCACCTATAGAGAGTCATTTTCCTAGGTTTTGTTGTCACACATGATGGAGTTTTTGCTGACCCTGAAAAGCTTAAGTCAATTGTAGAGTGGCCTATGCCAAAATGTGTTCATGAAGTACGAAGTTTTCATGGCCTAGCTACTTTTTATAGAAGATTCATTCATGGGTTTAGTACCATAGTTGCGCCAATCATGGATTGCATTAGGAAAGGTCAATTTGAATGGACCAAAGATGCTGATAGGGCCTTCCTAGATGTTAAGAAGAAAATGACACAAGTACCTATCTTAAGATAACCTGACTTTTTCAAGGTTTTTGAGGTCGCTTGTGATGCATCTGGAGTTGGAATAGGTGGAGTTTTAAGCCAGGAGAACCACCCCATAGCTTTTTTTAGTGAAAAGTTAAATGAATCTAAGCTTAAGTATTCCACCTATGATAAGGAGCTCTATGCGGTAGTGCAAGCTTTAAGGTATTGTAGGCACTATCTACTATCGCATGAATTTGTCCTATTTTCTGATCACGAGGCCCTTAGATTCCTTAGTTCCCAGAAAAAGCTGAATCCTAGGTATGCCAAGTGGGTAGAATACATCCAGGCCTACACATTTGTCTTGAAACACCGTACCGAAACTGAGAATAAGGTAGCTGATGCATTAAGTCGTAGAGCCCTGCTTCTGAACTCGATTAGCATTGAAGTCATTGGATTTGAAAGACTTACGGATGAGTATGATACCTATCGAAACTTTAGTGAAGTTTACCAAGCTTTGAAATTAGGACCATCTAGTGACCACAGTGAGTACACCCTTTTAGATGGTTATCTATTTAAGAAAAATAATCTTTGTGTTCCAAAGACTTCTTTGAGAGACTTTCTAATTTGGGAAACCCATGCTGGAGGTTTGGCTGACCATTTTGGAAGAAACAAGACCACATTGATAATTAAGAAGAAATTTTACCGGCCAGGCCTTAAGAGATAAGTAGCCAATATTGTTGCCCGATGCAGGACATGTGCGGTTGCTAAGCATCAAAGACAAAACACCGGGTTATACACTCCTTTACCTGTGCCGGATTGTCCATGGCAGGATCTTAGCATGGACTTCATTTTAGGACTGCCCAAGACCCTTAGAAAACACGATTCAATCTTTGTAGTGGTCAATAGATTTTCGAAAATGGCCCATTTTATACCCTGCTCCCAAACTTTTGATACCTCCAGGGTAGCCAAGCTTTTTCTCGATCAAGTAGTCAAGTTACATGGGTTACCTAAGACCATTGTTTCTGATAGGGATATCCATTTCACAAGCTACTTTTGGAAAACCCTTTGGCACCTACTAGGAACAAAACTAAAATTCTCAACTGCTTACCACCCTTAGACTGATGGACAAACCGAGGTTGTAAATAGAAGTCTAGGGAATTTATTGAGGTGCCTTGTTGGAGAGAGTCTAGGAAATTGGGATTTACTTCTACTCATGCTGAATTTGCATACAACAACTCGATCAATAGGTCTACTGGCAAAAGTCCCTTTGAAATTGTCCATGGTTATAAACCTAGAAGACCAATCGACCTCATTCCTTTGCCCTCACATGCACGCGTATCTGAGTCTGCCGAGTCATATGCACAGCATCTTAAAGAATTACATAAAGAAATTAGTAAGAAAATTTAAATGAATAATGAAGTTTATAAGCATATGGCTGATTCGTGTAAACGAATAAAAGAATTTAATGAAGGGGACTCTGTTATGATAAAACTTAGACCTGAAAGGTTTCCACCGGGGATTATGAAAAAATTGCATGCTCGGGGAGCTGAACCTTTCAAAATAATTAAAAAAAAATAGATCTAATGCATATATATTAGAGTTACCACCTGATTATGGCATAGCTCCACTTTTAATATTTCTTATCTGAAAGAATTCAAAGAACCGGCATTAATTCCTAGCGAGCCTTTTGGACTTCACCCTGCCTTTGAGAGCGAAACCCTACCTGAGTGTCCACCAGCAATTCAACCAAACTGGAGAGACAAGATTGAACGTATCTTGGATGACCAAGTGATTACTACTAGAAATAAGGGTTATCAACGTTATCTGGTTCATTGGCAAAGCCGACCAGAATTTGAAGACTCCTAGATCACCTAAGAGGATCTACAACAAATTGACCCAGATCTATTAGAAAAATATCACAGTCAAACTGATCCTTACTCGACAAGGTTGAGTTCCTCCCACCTGAGAAGAATTGGTGTGGGCACCAGGCTCAGGAAGAGGCTTCAACTAATGCCAAGTTCTTTATGGAGAGAAGACTAGGAATTTAAGTCCTGCAATAAGTCTATGAGTCATGTACTTGTTTTTATTTTAATAATTGAGTCATGTTTTATTTCAATTTGTGTCCAATTAGAGTTAAATTGGCTTTATATTGAGTCGGGTTCAAGAGCTACTTGAGTTGGGTTTCAATTGAGCAAGAATGAGTGCAACCAGCTTCACCAACAAACCACAACTACTTGGAGCACCACATCATCAAAGCACCATGCCACCTTGGAGGACAAGTCATGCCAACTTGGAGGACAAATCATGCCACATCACCAAGACACTTCAACCATGAATTTTCAAGACAAATTCAAATTTGAATGGAGCTCCACTCTTCATGGGATGCCACCTTGTAATTAGAAGTTTTGAAATTTTAAAAAGGGCCACTCCTCTTTCTTTAAGATGTCCCTTGATTTTCTCCATGAAAGGTGTTGTAGTTTGAATTTGAAAGGGAACTTAAGGTTTATAAAAGCTCCTGAATCCTCTTGTAATGTGGATGATGAATGAAATGAACTCTTTTTTTCATAAAAATTTTCCTTTGCTAGGCAAAGTCCCTTAAGAGAAGGTAGGTGAGAGGCCTAGGTTACTTACCCAATCAAGCTTCTAATCTTTCTTCCATTCCCATTCAACCAACCTTGAAGACTCTTCTTCAAGCCACTCCAAGTTCGACTCCCCCTCTTTCAAAGGGCATCATCCACAAGGGAGTTCTCTACACCATCAACTGAAGAAGGTTCAAGCTATGGGCGCCAAAGGAGATCCACTTCAAGCCAAGCCTAAGCCTCTTTCTTCCATTCCAAACTCTCCTTCTCCATTCCTCCAACCTTCCATCTAAACCTTCTAATCTTTCCATCTACCTGTGCAGGATCCCCGGGTCTCCTGGTTTCCAAGGTGAAGGTCAACTATGCTAAAGAATCAGATACAAGGTGCCTTAAAACCTAGAGTAATCCCTTTGCCATCTTAGTACTTCTTCTTGAGTGTTCCCTTGCCACATTTCAGAATATTAATGGCCGGGTAACCATCTTTATAACCTTCTTTCAGATCTGAAATAGTAGAGTAAGCTAGCCCCAACCTGTGTGGTTTCCTAACCACGAAGGTCCCTTCTTAATTGCTTTGAAATGGTTCTTTTCTAGTCATGTTTTCCCTTATGTTCCTTTCATGAAATTCTATTTCTTTTACGTAGAATAGCTGCATGCATATTTTCTTCATTATCATTTAATCTCTTTAATTCCTAAAAATGCATAATTCAATATATGTTCCCCATCAAATCATTCTATCGGTCAGGGCAAAGTTACTTTAGATCCCCATTCCGATGATCTCACATGTCTTGGCAATCCTCCAGACTAATTGAGGTCGAGGGTGAGGAGGTTGATAGAATTTACTTGTTTGTTGGGTTGTAATTACTGTAATCTATATTTTTCCTTTGTTTTGTATTTGTTCGGTTCACCAAATAATAAATGAAAAAATTCTTTGCTTCTTTCAATGTGTCATGTGCTTCATGATAGTCTTAGGTGACCAAAAATCTAATGCCAGTTTTAAATCCCAACTTGTTCCAAGTTCGATGGGTTTGTCTTCAACTTCTTAGTGTTAGCATGTTCTATTATGGGGATCTTCCTTCAGCCTTTTTATTAAGCCAGTCGAGGGATACTTCAATCAAGGCATAGCGGGACAAGGGTGGTGACATTAATTATGCTTGACACCCGAGAAGACGTCTCATCATGAGCTTCATGAAAAATCAAGGGACTACCTTAAATACTTTGTGGTGGTTGAGAGAGGCATGATGCTCAAGATTGTACCAGCCACCTTCCCCTATGGAAGATGAGGCATCAAAGTCATTACTTCTAGACTCTAGCTAGCCCACGATTTGTGAGAGTATGGCTCTAGCCATTCTCAACTTCGCATGTGTCGAACATCCAATGGGAGTGGTCTTTTAGCCCTTAGATCTAGGCTATTAAATAGCTTTATTAATAACAGAGGTCCAGCCTTCCTTATCATTCTTTTCTTTGTACCTCTACCTGCTTCTGCCTTCCTGCTAAAAGAAACCATTCCCTTATTCTCCCACAGGTAATTTGCTCTGGCCACCATTTTCACCTCCATTACCTATCTTAGGTGTTTCGTAGTTCGCTAGTCATCTTTTTTCTTGCTTCCTTTGGTAGCTTTTCTTCTCTCTCTTCCTTTTTTTCCTGCTTAGCTTGCATTCAAACCTACAGAGTTCGTTTGTAGAAAGCTTTTTATTTTACATTGATTTTTCCTACCTTTTATCAATTTTTATTTGATCTTTCAAAGATGAGTTCTTCTACTTCGGCTAGTTCCCGGCCTTCAGAGTAGGACCTGGTTGAAGTCCCAGTTTTGGCCAAGGCTACGATGTCTCCCTCGGAGCTCAAGAATTCAGACTTGGAAGAATTTCTCTGGAGCACTTCCAATCCAAACTTGTAGAGGAAGATCTAGACCGGCTTCGGTATTGGTACCAGATCCCACCCAAGTTTGGGCTTGAAATCTCACTTCCAACTGACCAAGTTTGCAATCCTTCCTAAGGCCAAATCACTCTTTGTGAAGAGTGCCTATGGACTAGGGTGCAGTTTCCCCTTTTTTACTTTTTCACCAAACTTCTCTAATTTCTCAAAATATCCCTATGCAAGATTGTACCAAATTCTTGGTCATACATATATGGCTTTATGGTAGTTTGCCTTTTAGCAAGCATTGAGTCGATAATTAATCTTTTTCAAACTTTCTTCAACTTTGGGAAGCACCCTCATGCCTTTGGATAGTGGTATATCTACTCTGAAAGAGGATAAGCTATCAGCCATCTCATCCAATGCGCTCCTTCCTCTATTTATCACTAGAAGGAACACTTCTTTTTTGTGAGGCATCCATCAGGAGATTGAGAATTCAAATCATGGGGCATCCCTCGGTGTTAAGAGATCAAAGCCCCTAGCTTAAGCAAAGGGGAGAAAGAGTAGAATAAAGCCCTTCTCCACTTCAAAGTTCCTATGCACTTGTAGACGCATGCCACAAATTGCCCAAGGCCGAGGCATGGTAGCCAAAACTGAGGCACAGGTAGCAATGGTAGCACAAGTAGGCATGGCGGCTTACAAGGCCACCAAAGAATACCACAATGACCAAATATAATACACCGCCATGACCAACCTCGTTGGAAAGAATGAGGTTCAGTCTAAGGTAGTGATTTGTTATAGTTCTAGACCTAATATACCTCAACATGAAGTCAGAGAAATTAGATAATGAGTCTACTCCCGAGCTTGGAGGCATTGTTAGTCCTTTGGGTGATGCAGATCCTCCTCCATCGGCCACCTGAAGCATATTTTGTTCCTTTTTTTTGTAAATAGATCCGGTCTACTTACATGCTGACCTAGTTTTTTAATGGACTTTGTCCTCAATATTTGGAATATCAATGAAATTTATTCTTTTTTATCTTGTGATGAAATATTCTTTATTTTTGTTGCATACTCCTTTTTGCATTCTTCTATGGTTCAAGATCGTATACCCACAAGATCGTTAGTAACATTTAATAAGGCATTGCTCCTAAAGGTAGACACTACAATAGCTTAGTGCCTTCTCAAATAGTTGGCTTTACCAGACCGAGGGACCACTGGTAGTAGGTAGCTTCAAGGGTCTTCATCAACTCTGCTTACTTGGCCCTCAATTTTTTTGAATAAGAATGAGGGTCTTATTGGTTAGCACTTGGTGTTTTGAAGGTATGGCCTTAGAATAATTCATGCAACACTCTAGAGAAAGTCTCCAACACTAATTATTCACTAGAGAGTAAAGATATAGCAACCACTCATGGTGTTTTCGAGTCAAGACCATACTAGGCCATTATTCATGATCGATTAGAGATTGTTGAGTTAACTGCCAATCAAAGATGCTTTCTATGAGCCATTGGTAGGCCGTTGAGGCTCGGGCCTATCGAAAACCATTTTAGAGCCAAGGTCGATCAAAGGCCATTGAATTAAACATTGATCCTACATGCCTTTTTTAGGCCATTGGTAAGTCATTGAGGCTCAGCCGATTAAAGGTCATTTTAAATCCAGGACTAATCAAAGACCATTAAATTAAATGCTAATCCACGACACTTTTTATGAGACATTGGTAGGCCATTAAGGCTCGTGCTGATCAAAGACTATTTTGGAGCTAGGGCTAATCAAAGGTCGTTGAATTAAATGCCAATCCAAGGCACCTTTCATGGGCCATTATTTGATCATTGAGGCTCGGGCTAATCGAAGGCCATTTTTGAGCCAAGATCAATCAAAAGTGGTTGAATTAAACACTGAACCAATGCACTTTCTATAGGCCATTGAGGCTCAGGCCAAATAAGGACCGTTTTAGAGCTAGGGCCGATCAAAGATTGTTGAATTAAATATGGATGTCAACAAGAGTGCACCGATCGCTGTCATAGGCAATCAAAAATAAAAACCTAACTCACTACTATAGCTAGGATGAATAGGGATCGTATCCTCGCAGATCAAAGATAATTATTTCATGAAAATAGTAAAGAAAGAAATAAATATTTAAATTTTTTAAAAGGAAGATGATAGGTTAATTAAAACTAATCAATTAAAATTAAACATGAGATTAAGGGGTTTATATGATAAAACAATATTTTTGAGTTTCCAGGTAATCACAAATATAAATCATGTATTTATTCTAATCTAGATAATTGAAATCTATATTTGGTTCAGAATCTTTCAAACTAATTCTTAGCATAGTCTATCTTGTAGAGTATTAACCATATCTTATTAGGATCATGGCCTGATCTACAAATATAGGCAATCCAATGATTGAGTTGAAAAGATCCTAACAAGATATGTAAATAAAAATTCTAAAATTAATTATCTATATTGAGCATGGACTACATCATATCAGGAACATGATCCATCCCACCTAGATAATTAATTTAAAAAATTAAATAGAAAAAAAGAATTGAAAGTATTTATTCAGTTGTATAGAAGAGAAAATAATTATTTAAATTAATGAAAGGATGCCTGTATGTTGCCCAGGTGGCTACCCAAGATGGCGGTGAGTTCAGATTTTAAAATAATAAAAATTATTGCTGTAGATATGTGCTTTTAGAATTTAACTTCTCTTAGTGAAAGGTGCTGTGATTATGAATGTAAAGCACAAGCTAAAAGAAAAGAGAAAGGCAGCAATACAAATACCAAAGATTATAGTGGTTCAAAGCAAACCAGCTCCTAGTCCACTACCCAAGATACCACTTGGGATTTCCACTATATTCACACTCAAATATAGTAGGATTGTATTATAGGCTCACAATCCAAACCTACACTAGGTTTTAAACAGGATCACCTAGAACCCAAATCCCTTTGGTTTTCAAATGGGAGCACCAAAGAAACCCAACTCTTGGTTTTAACACAGGATCACCAAGAACCTAACTTGGTTTTACTCGGATCACCAAGAACCTAACACTTGGTTTTTAACAAAGGCTCACCAAGAACCTATTTGGTTTTTCAACCGGGCTAACCAATAACCCAAGTAACTCACAAAGAAGTTGAAAGTAAATGCAACAATAAATGACAAACTCTCATTATCGGATAGTTACCGCTTTAGTGCTGATGAAGCCTTCTTTAATTACTCTTTAATACACTTGAGAGGCTTCCTTTCTTCCTTTAATGAATGCTTCAATCTTCAGATGGAAGTTGGTGAAGAATGAAGACTGTCTTGAATGCTCACTTGTGCTCTCCAAAAACTTTTTGTATTCAATTAAGCATCCTCTCCTTTAATCACTGATCTAAATCCCTTTATATAGTCTCTTGAACCTATCTCTGAGGGATATAGTCGTTGTAGATCATTGGGATTCGAAAACTAACTGTTGGAGCACCTTTCAGTATTTAAAAAAAAATTCTGGAACTAGCCGTTATGTACCTGGAAATGACACTCAAGTCGGCTCAGATTCTTCGAGTCGGCTCGGATCCTTCGAGTCATATGGTTGATCGCTACTTCTTTAGTAGAGTGGCTCTTTGTCTCAGGGTGCAGAAACCTCACTCTGGATGAGTCAGCTCATGTCCATTCGGGTCAGCTTGAACTTCTATTATTGAAATTATTGAACTCGAGGAGTTAGCTCGCTTCTACTTGGGTTGACACTTCATCTCAAAATCAGAAATCATCACTCTAGAGGAGTCGGCTCTTTGTAGTTCGGGTTGGCTCGCTTTCACAGGTCTTCAAAATTTGTTCTAGCAGAGTCGGCTCATTCTTGTTGGGGTCAACTCGCATGGCTTTGTTCTCAGGAAACTTCAGAAATGGACTCTGGAAGAGTCGGCTCAGTTTTACGTGAGTCGGCTCGAATTCACTCAAGTTGGCTCAAATTCCCTCAAGTTGACTCGGATTGTTGCATGCCAGAATCCTTAGTACGTGCCACGAGATAGAGTCAGCTCTTCTTTTGGTTGGGTCGGCTCGAGTGAATTCTTTAGGAATTTTACAATTAGACTTAAAAATACTCTCACCAAAACTCTCAAACATTCGATACAAACCAACTCAAATTAAATTTAGAGCACAACACTTATAGAAGCAACCCAGCTTCATGATTTTACAAAGGTTTTTCAAGGGATTTTTCTTTACATCACACTCATACAATATTACTTAACACACTCAATAGAATAAGGTAGGAGCAATTGATAACCAAAAAGAATCAGCTTACAAAACTTGTGAAACACTTGAGAGTAGTTAGTAATAAATGTGCATGCTCCAGTATTTTTTTATCATCAAAATCACTCAAGGGGTTAACAATCTCTCCCTTTTTTATGATGACAAAACACCGAGTGTGAAAATATAAGATAAAATTTTACATTTACTTGTATAATTATATTTGTAAGAAGGTATAAACAAGTATAGAAAGAATTGACTCTAATTTTGAACAATACAATTTTATGACATGCTCAGCTATCATTAATGTCATATCATGGAAGGAAAACTAGAGCACATTAGTGGTAATGAGAGAGATAAAGAATCAGAGCAGTGAGAAATAATCTCACCCTCAATAAAATACTCCATGCTTTAACAAACTTTCCATGCAAGACAATGTACTCATCAAGTTTTTCAAGAAAATTTCATATTTCAGAGCTCATGTATCAAGGTTTCTAAGAAAACTTTATGTATCAGAGCTAAGAAAACTTTATGTATCAAAGTATATATACTAAAGTAATTTTCATTTATCAGAGCATATCTTTCATAAATCAGAGCATATTTTGAAAGATTAATGTTCATGTATCTGAACATATCAATAAAGCATATTATGTTTCATGTATCAGAGCATAAGAAAATAGATTTTATCAATTTCATGCAAGTACATAAATTTCTCCCCCTTTTTGTCATAAATTAAAAAGGTGAGTCCAGTAAAGTTCAAATTTTGAAACAGAGTGAGAAAGGTTTTAATATTTGTTTGAGATAATTTCATTTTCTCAATTTAATTTGGATATTCTAATTAAAATTCATCATAGTAGTAGTGTAAATATTGGATAAGTTCAGGATAATTCAAGACAGTGCTAACAAGTTGCAAAATGACTTTCATTTCATTGAAATAGTTTAGTACAAGTTACAAAATATGAAAGAAAGTACAGAGTTTCTTGAAAAAAAATAATTTATAAGGTAAACATCATTAAAAGTGTAAATAAAACATCAATTCTAGTCCTAGTGGATGACCTAAAGGTGAGGAGTAGGTTTCCTAGGATCTGAAGATGATGAAGGTCCACTAGTAGGTCTTGGCTGAGAAGGGAAAGAAGTAATGATTGATGCTCTTAGCTGTTCAAATAGAATCTGAATTTGTTCCATTTCTTCACTTGTCTTCTTTATTTCCTTGTGTAATTGAACAAGTTCAGATGCCTGTTCATTGGCAAATGCTTCTGCAGATCCCCTTAACCTTCCAAATTCAGGTCGTAAGATTCTAATCCCTTTCATGTAATCTTCTTCCATTCTTCTTCCTTCTTCCACTAAACCCATTTTAAATCTAAGATTGCTTAATTTAGTTATGAATTCTTCAAGTGTATTATTGATAGAGCTTTTAATGGATTCAAAAGTGGATGAAATCAATTCAAGTATGGGTTGAAGGTCAGGCTGTGTTGCACTAGTTGCACTTTTGGAGATTTCAAGAACATCCACTCTGCTGCGCAAATCATTTATTTGCTCTCTAAATTGATTTAGCCTAGTCTCTACTGACTGGCGAAACTCGCCAAACATGTTAGTCATAGTGCAGGTAAGTGAGTTAGATAGAGTACTCAATTGCTGTGAAATAAAGTCATGCAAAACTGATGTATCAATAGTAGATGCAAGAGCAGTAGTGTCAGGTATAGGAGCATCAGAAGCTGGCTGAACAGTAGCAGGTGCTGGTGCATTAGAAAATGGATGAATAGGTGAGTCTGGCTGTGGTTGTGACTCAGGAATTGGAATTGAGATGTCCTCACCAGCCTGCATCTCACCTTGCTCTTCTTGTTCTTCAATATCAACTGGAGCATCAAATTTCTTCTTTCAGGTGCCTTCAAATAGTAGATATCCGATTTTTTATAGAGTCCTCGCAGTATAAGTGTCAGTGTGAAGAAGTGATCTGCTGTCTTCATCAGATAAGTCAACATTTGCAGCTTGGAAGAACAAAGTTAGTACCATGCCATAGGGCAAGCAAGCTCTCACCTTTCTAATTGCTTCCTTCATTTGAGATAGCATGATTGCAGGAAGATTAATCTTGTCTCCATGAATCAAAAGCTCCATAAAGCATAAATCCCTTTCACTTACCCAGTAAAATCGTCCCGTTCTAGTTAAGAATATTCAACTGATAAAATTGTGAAGGAGTCTCATTTCAATTGATTAGGAGCTAGCCTTCAAAATACCAATCTCATTTACTTTAGCCTGTTCTAAAATTGTTTGTAGTGCCTTTGTCCTGTCTTTTAATACTAAGTGTTCAATCCCTTCAAAGGGCATTTCCAACATGTTGCTAAGGGATTCTTCAGAAATTATGATTCTTTTCCCTTTGACTACTGATTCAATATGCTGCTCTTCATTTCTTAGATTTTCATAAAATGCTCTAACCAAGTTCGGATATGTAAGAATATTCAAAGAGCACATAAAAGACCAACCTTGGTTTTCAATTAGGTCTCCAACAATCAACCCTATTTCCTTGAGAAATTCAAATAGAATCCTTCTTCCAGTTGTGACCGGTCTCATTGCCAAGGATATTTGCTGATGAGGAGAAGGTTGGCTTGATTCTTTAATGGGTTGAGCCGAAATCCGTGAGGAGCTCTCTTCCCTGAATTTGGAATGCCTTTCTTGCATTGGTTGCTCAATTTCCCGACGAGGTCTCTTTCCAATAGCCTTTCATGTAGCCATTCCCATAAGACACCATGAACCGAGGGATTTGGAGGGGAAGGTTTTTTTTTTGGAAAAAAGGTTTCAGAGGGAAGGAATGGGGAGCCGAAGAAAGAATCACAATGAAAAAACCTACGGCTCGACTTAAGAACGAGTCGGCCCGACATCCAAGCCAGCTTGACCAACATGACTTTTGCTCGAGTCAGCTCGAGCAGAGGGAGCACAAAAAATAAATTGAAGCCTTACTCAAAAATTTTCAGTAAAAAATCATGAATAAAATGTGGAGGTTATCTAGATAATGTTTCCTTAAGTTTAAGGGAAACTAGGTTGAGATTTCTAAAGAGGGTCACATAAACCTAGTTCACATCTAATCATTGAAAACCTATCATAATTCAAAGGTTTAGTAAAAATATCAGCAAGTTGGCTTTCAGTTGGCACAAATTCAAGTACTATATCATTATTCAAAATATGATCTCTTATAAGATGGTGCCTAATTTCAATGTGCTTAGTTCTTGAATGCTGAACAGGATTCTTGGTTAAATTTATAGCACTTGTATTATCACATTTGATTGAAATTTTAGATTGTGTAACTCCAAAATCTTCTAGCTGTTGTTTAATCCAAAGCACTTGAGTGCAATAACTACCAGCAGCAACGTACTCTGCCTCAGTAGTGGACAATGCTATAGAGTTTTGTTTCTTATAGTGCAGCGTGATTAAATTCAATCCTAGAAATTGGCATGTTCTACTAGTGCTCTTTCTATCAATTTTACATCCAGTATAGTCAGCATCCGAAAAACCAATTAGATTTAAAGAAGATTCTTTAGAATACCAAAGACCTAAATTACTTGTGCCTCTAAGATATTTGATAATTCTTTTAATAGCAAGCATGTGTGATTCCTTGGGATTTGATTGAAAATGAGCACACACACATACACTATATAAGATATCAGGTTTCTTGGCAGTAAGATATAACAACGATCCAATCATATCTCGATAGAGCTTTTGATCGATGTTACAACCATCTTCATCTTTGTCTAGTCTGCAGGTAGGGCTAATGGATGTGCTAGCCTCTTTGCTTGTCTCCATGCCAAACTTCTTGAATATTTCGTTGATATACTTGGCTTGATTTATAAAGATCCCTTCCTTTGTTTGTTTTACTTGTAATTCAAGAAAGTAATTGAGTTCACCCATAAGGCTCATTTCAAACTCACCCTGCATCAAGTCAGCAAATTCTCCACAAAGGTTTTCATTAGTTGCACCAAATATGATATCATCAATGTAAATCTATACAACTAACATGTCATTCCCTTTTTTCTTAATGAAAAGAGTTTTGTCAACATTTCCTCTCTTAAAATCATTTACTAGTAGAAATTTACTAAGTCTATCATACTAGGCCCTAGGTGCTTGTTTTAAACCATATAAAGCTTTATTTTGTTTAAACACATGATTTGGAAAAGCATGATTTTCAAAACCTGGTGGCTGTTCTACAAAAACTTGTTCAGAAATGAATCCATTTAGAAAAGCACTTTTGACATCCATTTGGAATAGTTTAAAATTCATGTAGCAAGCAAATGCAAGAAGTAATCTAATGGCCTCAAGTCTTGCTACAGGTGCATAAGTTTCAACAAAATCTATTCCCTCTTCTTGGTTGTACCCTTTAGCTACCAACCTTGCTTTACTTCTCATAACTTTACCGTTCTCATATAATTTGTTCCTATAGACCCATTAGGTTCCTATGATGGGATGGTCTAGAGGTCTACTAACAAGAGTCCAAACATTATTCCTTTCAAACTAGTTTAATTCTTCATGCATGGCCATCATCCAGTTTGGGTCAGTTTCAGCTTGTCTTAAACTATATGGCTCAATTTTTGAAACAAAGGCTAGGTAGTCATGTGCATTTCTATGTACAGATCTAGTCCTAACACCATGAGAAGGATCACCAATAATTAGATCTTTAGGATGTGAAGTTAAATACCTCCATTCCTTTGGTAAATCAGTATGATCTTTACCTACCACTTCATTTTCTTCTTTTGTTGGCTTATCTTGTATGCTTAGATCTTCCATCTCCTTTTGGAATGTACCTGTATCATTGTCTACACACTCATCTTTTCTAGATGGTAAGGGGTTAGCTTTATCAAAAACAACATGAATTGACTCTTCTACAATAAAAGTCCTCTTATTAAATACTCTATATGCTTTCTATGCAATGAATAACCAAGGAATATGGATTCATCGGATTTTGCATCAAATTTTCCTAAGTTATCTTTACCATTGTTCAACACAAAGCATTTACACCCAAAAACATGAAAATAGTTAATATTAGGTTTTCTTCCATTCCAAAGCTCATAGGGGATTTTCTTTGAAATTGGGCATATTAAAACATGGTTCAATATGTAACAGGCAGTGTTCACCATTTCTATCCGAAAGTACCTTGGAAGATTGCCTTCACACAACATAGTTCGGGCCATTTCTTCCAAAGTCCTATTCTTTCTCGCTACAACATCATTTTGTTGTGGTGTCCTAGGAGTGGATAAATTATGATCAATGCCATGCTCAATGCAGTATTCATCAAAAAACTGATTTTGAAATTCAATCCCGTGATCACTTCTTATAGAAATAATAGAAAGATTTTTCTCATTTGAAATCTTTTTGTGAAATTTTTGAAATACATTGAATGTTTCATCTTTATATGCGATAAATAATATCCATGTGAATCTAGAAAAGTCATCTACAATCACAAGGCCATATTTCATACCACTTAGGCTTGTGGTCCTAGTTGGTCCAAATAAGTCCATGTGAAGTAGCTCAAGGGGTCTAGTAGTTGAAATTACATTTTTTGATTTAAAACTCTCTCTAATTTGTTTGCTTAATTAACAAGCATCATATACATAATCAAGATCAACTTTAAAATGTGGCAAACCTCTAACTAGATTCTTTGAGATTAATTTGGTAATTGTATACATGCTAGCATGACCTAATCATCTATGCCAAAGTAAACAAGACTCCTTGGTCTTAGCATTCATTGCTACTAGACTGAACTACTAATCATGGCTAGATCATTTAGATCTACCACATAGATGTTTCCAAGTCTATAACCAATAAATTTATTACTAGAGTCAAGAGAGTTAATTACTATACACATAGATTATTCAAAGATAACCTTGAAGCCTTTATCACAAAGTTGACTAATACTCAATAAATTATGCTTCAATTTATTTATTAACAACTCATCTTCAATAAAAGTACAGGGGGTTATCTTGATATGACCGATTCTGATTATCTTCCCCTTGCCATTTTCATTGAAGGTAACCGATCCTCCTTTCATTTGTAAGGTGATAAACTGATCTTTATCATCGATCATATGCCTTGAATAGCCACTGTCTAGATACCATCATTTCTTAGTATTCAGCACTGCAAGACAATCTTGCAAAATAATTAAGGAGTGATTTTAGGTACCCAAGCTAACTTGGGTCCTTTTGGGTTAGCAAAATTGGTTCCTTTTAGAATCCAAATAGTTCTAAATTTTATTACACCAATCTTAGAGTTTTTCAAGAAGTTACATTGATGAAATTTATGCCCAAATCTATGACATGCATAGCAAACAATTTTATCATTTTTGAATGATGGATGCTTTGAAGCTTTAATAGATGCAGAAATGGATATGTTTGGCTTGAAAGATTTTTAAACAGAAATCTTAGGAATGTACTTTAAGCCTTTTGAAACTGAATTTGAGGGAAATGAACCAAAAGCTTTTTGAGATTTAGTGTTTGAAGTTGAAGCTTTTGAAGATACAAATTTTGTTGCTAAAATTCCTTTGGCATTTAAAGCATTAAATCCAATTCCAACTTTGCTTTTTGAATCTCTTTGTTCTTTCAGAATTAGCTCAAGCTTATTAGAACTCAAAGTAAGTTTTTCTACGAGAGGCTTAAGCTTTTCAACCTCCTTTTTCAAATCATTATTTTCAGCAACTAAAGCTTTGTTTGTCTTAGTTAAAACATTCTTTTCAGTTTTCAAAGTAATAACATTATCAGAAAAGACACTCAAATCTTTTTACAAAATATTACTCTTTTCTGAAATTTCATCCTTGTCTTTTAGCAATAAATCATTTTGTTTCTTCAAGAATTAAATTTTAACCCCAGCTTTCTTGAATTCAGCAAGCAAATCATGAAAAGCAGAATTCAATTAATCATAAGTAAATTCAATTCGAAGCTCAGGGGATGATACCTCATTCTCAAGACCCATTAAACAGAAGTTCACAATTTTTGTGGTCTCTTCTTCTTTAGTAGATATGGATGCTTCGTTGTCGCTCCATGTCACTACCATAGCTCTCTTTTTCTTTTTTCTGAAGCTCTTTTTTAGCAAAGGATAGTCTGGTTGAATGTGCCTTGATTTTTTGCATTCGTAGCAGATTGGCACTTCTTTTTCCTTCTCTTTTTCTTTGTCCCTTTCTTTGCTGTATTCTTTGTTCTTGTGGAATTTTCTATAGTTTCTTCTTTTCTTTCTTCCTAAGAACCTTTTGAACCTCCTAATGACCATAGCAACATCTTCATCTTTCATGTCATTTTCAGTGGATGAGCATTCTTCTTTCAAATTATCATCATCCTTTCTTGAATCCACTGCAGCTTTGAAGGCAATAGATTTTTTTTTCTTTTGATCATCCTCAGTTCTGTGCTACATTACAATTCATGAGTGATGAGAGATCCTAGTAGTTCATCCAGAAGTAGAGTATTCAGATCTTTTGCTTTCTGGATGGCAGTCACTTTTGGATCCCATTTATCCGGAAGAGATCTTAAAACCTTCTGTACAAGGTCAGCATTGGAATATATCCTACCAAGACTTTTTAAGCTGTTAATAATATCAATGATGCATGAAAATATGGCAGAGATTGTTTCATTAAGTTCCATCTTAAATAACTTGTAACTATATAAAGAAGATTAATTTTTGACTTCACTTGGAAAGTTCCTTCGTGGGTCACCTCAAGTTTATCCCAAATTTTCTTTGCAGAAGAGCAAATGGAAATTCAATTAAACTCATTGTTGTCCAAAGCACAATATAGCAAATTCATTGCTTTGGCATTTAACTCACCCATTTTCATATCGTTTTCATCCCAATCCTCTTCAGGTTTTGGAATGTCCACTCCATCAATTTTAACCATAGGGATATATGAACCCTTCAAAATGACATTCCACAACTGAAAATCAACTGCTTGAATATAAATTTTCATCTTAGCTTTCCAGTATGCATAATTTGTGCCTGTGAAGAATGGAGGTCTATTGGTTGATTGGCCTTCGACCAAGGATGTACTCATTAGATGAGCTATCAATCTTTACTCTAGTGTATTCAGAGACACTGCTCTAATACCAGTTGTTGCCCAGGTGGCTACCCAATAGGGGGTGAATTGAGATTTTAAAATAATAAAAATTATTGCTACAGATATGTGCTTTTAGAATTTAACTTCTCTTAGTGAAAGGTGCTGTGATTATGAATGTAAAGCACAAGCTAAAAGGAAAGAGAAAGGTAGCAATACAAACACCAAAGATTATAGTGGTTCAGAGCAAATCAGCTCCTACGTCCACTACCCAAGATACCACTTGGGATTTCTACTATATTCATACTCGAATATAGTAGGATTGTTTTACAGGCTCACAATCCAAACCTACACTAGGTTGTAAACAGGATCACCTAGAATCCAAATCCCTTTAGTTTTAAAATGGGATCACCAAAGAAACCCAACTCTTGGTTTTAACATAGGATCACCAAGAACCTAACTTGATTTTACCAGGATCATCAAGAATCCAACACTTGGTTTTTAACGAAAGCTCACCAAGAACCTATTTGGTTTTTCAACCGGGCTCACCAATAACCCAAGCAACTCACAAAAAAGTTGAAAGTAAATGCAACAATAAATGACAAACTCTCGTTGTCGGATAGTTGCCACTTTAGCACTGATGAAGCCTTCTTTAATTACTCTTTAATGCACTTGAGAGGTTTCCTTTCTTCCTTCAATGAATGCTTCAATGTTTAGATGGGAGTTGGTGAAGAATGAAGACTGTCTTGAATGCTCACTTGTGCTCACCAAAAATTTTTTGTATTCAATTAAGCATCCTCTCCTTTAATCACTAATTTAAATCCCTTTTTATAGTCTCTTGAACCTATCTCTGAGGGATATAGCCATTATAGATCATTGGGATTCGAAAACTAGCCATTGGAGCACCTTTTAGCATTCAAAAAAGAATTTTGGGACTAGCTGTTATGTACCTGGAAATGACACTCGAGTCAGATCGGATTCTTCGAGTCAGTTCGGATCCTTTGAGTCATATGGTCGAGTCGCCACTTCTTTAGCAGGGTCGGCTCTTTATCTCAGGATGCAGAAACCTCACTCTGGAGAGTCGGCTCATCTCCATTCAGGTTGGTTCAAACTTCTATTGTTGAAATCATTGAACTCGAGGAGTTGGCTTGCTTCTACTTAGGTCGACTCTTCATCTCAGAATCAAAAATCTTCACTCTAGAGGAGTCGGCTTGTAGTTCAGGTCGGCTCGCTTTCATAGGACTTCAAAATTTGTTCTGGTAGAGTCGGCTCATTCTTGTTGGGGTCGACTCACCTTGCTTTATTCTCAAAAAACTTCAGAAATGGACTCTGGAAGAGTCGGCTTGGTTTTACGTGAGTCGGCTTGGATTCACTCGAGTTAGCTCGAATTCCCTCAAGTCGGCTCGGATTGCTGCATGCTAGAATCCTCAGTGCGTGCCACAAGATAGAGTTGGCTCTTCTTCTGGTTGGGTCGGCTTGAGTGAATTCTTCAGGAATTTTATAATTAGACTTAAAAACACTCTCACCAAAACTCTCAAACATTCGACACAAACCAACTCAAATTAAATTTAGAGCACAACACTCATAGAAGTAACCCAGCTTCATGATTTTACAAAGGTTTTTCAAGGGGTTCTTCTTTACATCACACTCATACAATATTACTTAATACACTCAATAGAATAAAGTAGGAGCAATTGATAACCAATAAGAATCAGCTTACAAAACTTGTGAAACACTTAAGAGTAGTTAGTAATAAATGTGCATGCTCCAGTATTTTATTATCATCAAAATCACTCAAGGGGTAAACACTATACTTTCCTATGAAGTATACCTCAGTCACACATGGCTCCTAGATACATCTTCTTGGAGATTTGGTCTCTATCATTGCACCTCCTCTACTGAAGAACTCTTTTTCTTTATTCCTCCCCCTCTCTCTCAAAGCCTAGACTAATTACAAGAAGAAAATAAAATAAAATTTTGTTACTAAAATTGATACCTGAACTATTGCCTATGGTCCTCTTTTTATAGGGCTCATCAAGAGCTTTCTCCCTCATAAATTTGGAGTCAATCTGGGTCAAAATTGGTCATATATAACGAAAACCAATCCCAGCGATCCGATGTGTGGCCTAATGGTGTGATCGATGATTTCTTCCCTTCTCAGGTGGTCGATGCTTGTTGAGCTTCCAGATCGAGTCCTTGTTGCTGAAGACTCGTCCTCCTAGTCAAACTCAACCTTTGGCCTCTCCTAGTCTTAGATGGACTGCAATAATGATGGATGGTAGATGGCTGATGATAAGCTCTTAGAAGATGGTGATGGTCGAGCAATCAGAGAGTAGGAACATGGCATTTTTTATGGTCATCTCAGGCAGTGCCTTGGGCCAATGCTAATGAAGATAGTGATGGAAAGGATAGGGGGTGATCGATAATGGGCAGAACAGGCTGGTCTAAGAGATGCCACTGGGAATGGTCTTCTCTGGTGAGTGATAACAGCTCCGATGGGTGGAAAGCAAATAGTGGCATGATGGCAGGGTGACCGAACAACAAAGGCAAGGTGGAGAATGAGTTTTCCAAGGCTTCTCTAGCCATGAGGGAGCTCTCAGTGGCAAGGGGGATGATGATGGCTTGTGGTGGTGGCCAAACGGAGAAGAAAATAAAAAAAATGGATGGATGTGATGTTAGAGAAGGAATGGGCTTGGAAATAATCAAATCATGACTTCTCCAACTAGCAACAGGCTCTCGACATCTCCTTTAACCACGAGCAACGATGGGCAACCGGAAACCAGTAAGAAATCTATCCATGGTCAATGGCTCTATGTCGTAGACTGATAACCATGGTGGTTGTAGATTGTTTGCTCACTTTATGAACCAGCCAACTGGTCCATGGTGGACCGACTGCTTTAAAATTTGTGTAAGTTATTAATAATCTTCGATCTTTGATTTTAGACTCATTTGAACTCTGATTTGAGTGATATTTATGCCGTTGGACTCTAAAAATTGAGCTCTTTTAATTCGTAAACTTTTTTTTACAAAATACTAATAAAAATTATTATTTTTTAATAAATATAAATTAATTAATATTTATTTTAATATTTAAATTGGAATATTTAGTAGTCTTATCACACCTCCCAACTTAATCATTGCTAGTCCCTCAGCAATGTAATAAGAATATAGATATTAATTTATAACCATGTGTTATTAAGATCCTTATAAAATTAGATCTAGGCTTAAGGTTAAAAGAAGTTAGTTAGTATCACTAATTAAGTTTGAGTTTTTGAAGTAAATTTCATAGTTAGAACTATTGAAAACTTTCTTAAACTTCATCCAAAGGTCTATAGTACTTGTGTTTGTGATGGCTAACATAGTATTTCGATACTAGCTTGTAAAGAACAATGTATCTTCACTTATCACATACTTTTTTTAACTTTCTATACACTCCAAAATTAAGCACATGAGCTAAGGTAGCTTTTGCACTACCCTTTTCTAGGCAATATCTTCACACTGCCCACTTTTTTATGTGAATAACAATGCTTACTTTGATGAAGGTGCCCGGTTACTTGGTGAGAAATCAATATTTAAAACTTATAATTTTTTTTAAAATTTTTTTTCTTTTTTAAATAGGTAGCTCTTTCCTTAAATTCAAGTTTCTTTAAATAAGATGTATATCAATTACCAATTTTTTAGTAATAATTGAATCTCCAATTGACCTTACAACTAATACCTTCTTTATCTTGTCAGTGTGCATGTGCAATAGAAGTGTTAATAGCCTTTAGATGATCTAAGTAGGCCGCTAAAAGTTTGACCAGCTACTTTATTCCTTGACTCACTACAATAATTAACAAATACTATCTAACTTTATTACCCTTTTCCTAATCTATTTTGCTTAAAAATTTCTTTCATGGCATATAATTTATAAAAAAAATTCATAATTTTTTTTTAAAAAATTCAAAAATATTTTTCAAAATTTTGTAAAAATTCAAAAAATAATTTATTGATTTTTTAAAAAAATTTTCTTTATCGCCTAACTTTATTTCCATTATCCTTAATGAAGTAAAAAAAGTTGGGACATGAAAGTAAGACAAGGAGAGATACCACTTGGACAGATATGCATCATGAATTGCTAGGTGTATCTATAAAGAGTGGTCTATTATTCCTACAAAAATGAAAATCACTAAAACAAGAATCAATAAAAAGATTAGGTTACCACTCAACAAGTGTTTTAACATCTTCAGCTAGACCTCTTAGGATTCTCATCTTATTCCTGCCAATCTTGACATGGGTTTATAATTCTCTACATGATTCGAGTTCAACTTTAGAGTATTTCCTTCATGGGACCATTAAGTGGCATGTTTCCTTGATAGCTAACAATTCTTTCTTTATAATTAGATCTAGGTATAACTTAAGTACCAGTTGAGATTCTAATGGATCTATGTACTCAATGTGCTCAATGTATGAAGAGAGTATTTTAGGATCCCCATTTGATGCCTCTTCCTTCATAGGCAAGGGTGCAACTAGTGTCATAAGGGGTTCGGTTAATAATTTAGATCTTAGCATAAGCTCTTTATGATTTATAACTTAGTACTTTGTTTAAATCAATATCAACTCTGTCTCCATATATAATTTCAATATTATAGATAAATTTTAATGACAGTTCTTGAAAGTGGTGCCAAATTTAGAGAAATCAGATATAAAAATTTTAAATTCATTATCCCCCATATGCGCATTGTCCCATCTTATAGCTTCTTTATGTACTTTTTGAATATCTACAATTTGGACTTCTTAATCACATATCACTGGGAAGGTATCAGTGGACGCAATAGAAAGTGGCTTCAATTCTAGGTTAGGTGGTAATTCTAACAAGGAAACTATTAGGGGTCTGGGTAATGGCTCATATTTATTGCTCCAAAGTGGGGCAGTGTTGGGGTAGGATGTTTCTAGTAGGTCATTCAGTTTTAGGGTACATCCCTCTACATCAAGATCATCCATCTCAAAGTAAGCCAGACTAGGGTTTAATGAATCATGAAAAAGAATTTTATGCATGGCTTCCTCTATTGTATTATGCATTTGTGATCCTTGGAAAGTCTCAATTGATTCCATCATTACACCTATTTGTTCTTCCTTTCCGTTGAAAGTAATGGATGATTCTAAGGTTCTTGGGATTGGGACCACGGTAAGTTGGGTGATGATGGAAGTGCTTCATCCCTCCTTTTTGATTTCTCTTCATAAGTTTCTGCCTTACTTAAATTATCTAGGTTGGTCTCTTTGGTTGTACAGGGTTGCACTATGACCAATTCATTCATGAGAGTCATAATTGATTATTGAAGGATAATTACAGGGATATTAAAACTTTGAGCCAGGTATTGTCCCTCAGGTTGACTCTTGGGTTGACTAGGTAGCTCTTTTCTACTTATAGCTCTGGATAACGGACTCAATTGCATCTCCAAATGGATAATAGTCTAGGTGTTGGGAGTTATATGTTGGCCCGTGGTTTGCATGAAACTATATAGGGTCACATTAGTGCTCTTAATTATAGTATCAAGATCAACACAAGATTTAGCTATAGCTTCTAGGGCATTTTCTAGCAAACTAGGTTCCTCCTCAAGATCTAAACTTGGTTGATGAATAGGTACTTGGCAAGGTCTAGGGTAGGGCTGGTCAAAATTAGAGGCTTCTAATGTTGCATCTTATGACAATACAAAATTTTGGTGATGATTCCATCCTGTGTTATAGGTTGGTGCATAAGGTTTGGTTATATATCTATTATTAGCTACACTCCCTTATCTAAACCCATTTTGGATTGGATGCATCAAGTAAGGACATTCCTCTATAATATAATCTGGTGCATCAATGCCATGCACATAGGTATTGGCACATGATGAAATTAGGTATATCCTTTACATTCTAGGACTTTCTCAATCCTATGGATCATAGATGCCAGTTTAGTTTCTTTAGGTTTCCTTGTATGATTGTATGTATCTTCAAATCTCATGAAATTGGAATGCATATCAATCGGTTGTGATCAATTTATAAAATCATTAGCTTGGGATGTAATTCTAGATAGTCGGACAGAGCAATCATGTACCAAAAATCTTGTAAGGTTTGAGATCGTTCAATAGGATCAGGGTAACAATAATCTATTAGACTTTTGGGTCATTCAAAAACTCCATGACCTTTTAATCTTGTATGGTTTAGATTATATCTGACCAATCATCATTTTGTCTTAGCAGGAGTTTTTTTGATTTTTTTATTTTTTGGAAGAGAGGAAGAAGAAGAAAGAGAGAGAAGAGTTCTAAAGGTAAGAATCTAAGGAGTCATAAATCTAGAGATGATATAGAAGAGTATTTTAATTAGGTTAAAGTTTTGTTAGTAAAATAAGTTGTCAAACAATGGGCTCTCTATCCTAGGGTTAACCTATATCTAGATAGCTCCTAACTACCAAGACTGTCTTGGAGTCTTCCAAGTCAAAGACTAACTAACCAACTAGCTAGGTAAGAGTAAGTTCGGTAGGGATCCCTCCATTATTTTTCTTAGATACTAAATAAATTGGTCAAGTCAGTCAACAAAACTAATTAAAAACTACCTTCTTTCAGGGCTACATTATACTTGAACCCATTTTTTAGACACCAGCTAATAGCTAATCTTGACTTGGTGCAACTCTTTTAGAAGCCTTGTCCTAGTGAGCTCAAAAAGTCCTAGGGCCAACGTCTAATTGATTTTAAATTAAAAGCTTAGGTGATGTAGTATGAAGGTTGGTGATTTATGGGCCAAGGATGGGTGATAAAATCCCCATCTTATGTTGTTTAGGAGTTGTGCCCTTAAGGTGTCTTATAAAAATGCAATGCAAATCAAACAAGTTATCTAAAAATGTTTGAAAGTTTTTAAGATTTATTATTGGTTTCCTTAAATTAATTAAGTTTTATGGAAGGATGTCCTTTATTTTCTTTTAGGTTATTTTAGGTAGTTTAATTAAAAAAAAGGATTAATTAGATTAGGAGTTAATTTGTGAAAAGAGGGAAAGTAAAAACTTTTTATATGTTAATAAGAATAGAAGGAAATCTAATAATTAAGGAAACTAAAATAAAAAATGATAATAAAACTAAAAAGAGCAATAATTAAAATAAAAAGAGTTTTTTTTGCAAAATAATCATGCCTTGATCCCTAGCAAAGGTGCCAAAATTTGATTGTTGTCGTAGGTGATCAAAAATAAAAACTTAACACATAACTATAGCTAGAATGAGTAGGGATCATATCCTCGGAGATTAAGGATAATTATTTCATGAAAAAAAGTAAAGAAAGAAAGAAAAATTTAAAATTTTTAAAAGAAAGATGATGGGTTAATTAAAACTAATCAATTAAAATTAAATTTAAGATCGAGGGGTTTATATGATAAAAAGATGTCTTTGAGTTTCCAGGTAATCACAAACATAAATCATGTATTTTTTCTAATCTAAACAATCAAAATTTGTATTTGGTTCAAAATCTTTCAAACTAATCCCTATCATAGGCTATTTTACTGAGTATGAACCATATCTTATTAGGATCATGACCCGTCCCATAAGTATAAGTTATCCAATGCTTTAGTTGAAAAGATCCTAACAAGATATATAAATAAAAATCCTAAAATTAATTATCTATATTGATCATGGACTATATCGTATCAAAATATGATCCATCCCACCTGAATAATTAATTTAGAAAATTAAACAAAAAAAAAAGGAATTGAAAGTATTTATTCAATTATATAAAAGAGAAAACAATTACAAAAATTAACAAGAGAATGCCTGTACTTCCCTACAAACTTTATCTCAATCACACATGGTTCTTGGATACATCTTCTTGGAGATTTGGGCTCTATCACTGCACCTCCTCTCCTAAAGAACTCTTTTTTTTATTCCTCCCCCTCTCTCTCAAAGCCTAGGCTAATTACAAAATAAAATAAAATAAAATATTATTGCTAGAACTGATGCCTAAACTATTGCCTGGGGTCCTTTTATAGGGCTCATCAAGAGCTTTATCCCTCTCAAACGTGGAGTCAATCTAGATCAAAATTGATCATATATCCAAAAACCAATCTCAGCCATCCAATGTGTGGCCTGATGGGGTGATCGATGATTTCTTCCCTTCTCAGGTGGTGACGCTTGTCGAGCTTCTAGATCAAGTCCTTGATGTCGAATTCTCCTCCCAGTCAAATTCAACCTTTAGCCTCTCCTGGTCCTAAATGGACTACAGCAATGGTGGATGGTGTATGGCTAATGATAAGCCCTTGGAAGATGGTGATGGCTGAGTAATCAGGGAGCAATGGCATGGCATTTTTGATGGTCATCTCGGGCAGTACCTCGAGCTGATGCTAATGAAGATAGTGATGGAAAGGATAGGGGGTGATCAGTGATGGGCCAAACGGGCTAGTCCAAGAGATGCTGGCAGCGATGGTCTTCTCTAGTGGGTGATGGCAACTTTGATGGGTTGAAAGCAAATGGTGGCATGATGGCTAGGTGACCAAATGACAAAGGCAAGGTGGAGAACAAGTTTTCCAAGGCTTCTCTAGCCATAAGGGAGCTCTCAGTGGCAAGGGGGATGGCAATGGCCTGTGGTGATGGCCAAACAGAGAAGAAAACAAAAAAAAGAATGTGATGTCAGAGAAGGAAAGGGCTTGGGAATAGCTAGATCGTGGCTTCTCTAGCCGACAACAGGCTATTGGCATCTTCTTTGGCCACGGGCGATGATGGGCAACCAGAAAGTAACGAGAAATCTATCCATGGTCCACGGCTTTGTGCCATGGACCGATAACCATGGCAATTGTAGACCATTTGGTCACTCTATGAACTAGCCAACCGGTCTATGATAGATCAAATGCTTTAATATTTGTGCAAGTTGTTAATAATCTTCAAACTTCAATTATGGGCTTGTTTGAACTCTAATTTGAGTGTCATTTGGGTCATTGAACTTCAAAAATTCAGCTCTTTCAATCCATGAACTCCTTCACAAAACATTAATAAAACACATCAATTCTTGATAAATATAGATTAATTAATATTTATTTTAATATTTAAATTGGGATATTTAGTAGTCTTGTCATGCACATTGTCTTTAATCACAAATCATTTTATTAAGAAGCAAAAAAGATTATATTATTAATAGTATATTTGAAGATTTTTTGAATTCCAAGGATGAGATAGGGTTGTTCCATCTAGTTGTGTAAGGTGATACATCTCGGACCGGATGACTTCCTTTACCTGATACAGACCCTCCCAATTTGGGGGGAGTCTTTCTTGATTGATTGGTTGGGATACTCTGGCTCGCCGTAATACAAGGTCCCCAACTTGGAAGAACTTATCTCGAACTCTTGTATCATGATATCAGGTGACGTTTTGTTGATAGGCTGCCATTCTCACTATCACTCATTCTCGAATCTCTTCTTGTAGGTATAAGTTCACCCTTAGCTACTCCAAATTAAGATCTTCATGAAAATTTTCTACTTGAATAGAAGGGAGGCTTGCTCCAATGGGATTACCGCTTCAATTTTGAAGGCAAGGTTGAAGGGAGTTTCGCCTGTTGGCATTCTCTGTGTGGTCTAGTAAGGCTAGAGGATGTGGTGTAGTTCATCGGGCCATACTCCTTTTGCCAGTCAAGCTAAGTATTCAATACTTATAAAAGAGTTCTATTAGTAACCTCAATCTTCCTGTTAGCTTGAAGATGTCAGAAAGAGGTAAAACAATGCATGATACCCAAGTCACTACAAAATTTGGCCAATTTAAAATAACTAAATTACCGACCATTATCTATGATGATAACTCTCAGGAGGTTGAAGTTAAAAATAATAGATTTTCAAATAAAGTTTTTTACTCAAGTTTTTGTAATTTTGGCAAGAAGTTCGACTTCCATCTACTTTGTGAAGTAGTCTATGGTTATAAACAAGAACTTTTACTATCTTGAAGCCTGAGAAAAATAATCAAGTATATCCATTCCCTATTGAGCAAAGGGCCACAATGCGGTGATTGGAGTTAATGGTGCTGCCGGCTATCACTACATGTTTGAGTATTGTTGGCACTGGTTGCACTTCCTGACCATATTCATGACATCTTGCTACATGGTAGGCCAATAGTATCTTTGCCATAGAATTTTGTAAGACAAGGCCCTGCCCCCCAACTAGCTTCCACATATCCCTTCATGGACCTCTCGTAAAGCATATTCCACTTTTGAGGATCGTAGGCACTTCAATAGTGGCATGGAAAATGACCACTTGTATAGCTCGTCTTCATAAAGGATGAATTGAGAGGTCCGGTGCTATATCTTTTGGGCTTCTCTTCGATCGATGGGAAAAGTCTCGTAACGAACGTAGTTGGCTAGCAGATCAATCCAATAGGGATCTTCATCAAGCTGTAATATGGATGCTAGCTCCTTGATGCTGGGCTCTTCTATTACTTCAAAAAGAACTTGGACACGTAGATCAAGCAGTGCACAAGTCGTGAGCTTTGCAAGGGCATTGGCTTGGGCATGTTGGATGTTGAAACTATAGAAGGCTTGGGTCAGGTCCCTCATCTTTGAAAGATACTTCCTCATATTTTTTTTTCTAACCTTGCATTCATTTCATACATGGCTAAGGACAAGCTACGAGTCATTGCAGGCATTTAGGTGCTACATGTCTAGCTTTTTGGATATTCTAAGGCTACCAATCAAAGCTTCATTTTTTGCCTCATTATTGGTTGAAGAGAACCCAAAGCGAAGGGCATACTAGATGATGTCTCTCTCGAGGTTGGCAAGGATCAATCCTACCCTAACCCATTGGCATTTAATGAGCCATCCATGTATAACACCCATTGATTCTCTAAGTCTTCCTCTACCAAAATTGTCTGCTCCTAGCTCTTCTTCTGTAATGGTATACTCTATGACAAAGTTAGCCAGCACCTGTGCCTTTATGAAGGGTTGAGTCTGAAACACAAGATCAAACTTGGAGAGCTCGAGGGCCCATTTGGCCACTCTATCCACCGTGTATAGCCTATGCATGGTCATCTTGAATGGTTGGTCCATGAGAACAACCATAGTTTGGGCTTGAAAATAAGGATGTAGCTTCCTAGCTGAAATTATGAGGATGAAGATCAGCTTTTCGAGCTAGGTATACCTAGTTTCTATATCTTATAGTACTCTACTAATGTAAAAGACCGGTTTCTAAACTCAACCTTCCTCTTGAACTAGAATTGAACCGATGGACAAAGCTAAGACTCCCAGGTACATGTACAACTCTTCACCCATTTTGGACTTGCTAAGAAGTAGAGGAGCACTAACATAGACTTTGAGTTCCTCAAACACCTTCTAGCATTTATCGATCGACTAGAAGTCCTTCAATTTCTTCAAAGTTTGAAAGAAAGGTAGACACTGCTTGGTCGATCTAGAGACAAACTAACTGAGGATGGTAATTCTTCCTATGAGCTTTTGCACCTCTTTTACTATTTTTAGTACTCCCATCTGTCTTATAGCTTGTGTCCTTTCTGGGTTCGCTTCAATTCTTTAATGCGACACCATGAACCCAAAAAATTTATTAAAGGTCACCCCAAATGCACATTTTGCTGAGTTCAGCTTCATTAGGTATTTGCATAGGGTGGTAAAGGTCTCCTCCAGATCATCGATATGTTTTCCATGATATGGATATTAACAAGCATGTCATCCAGGTAGGCCTCCATATTATAGCTAATTTGTTCCTTGAAAACTTTGTGCACTAACCGTTGATAAGTTACCCATGTATTCTTCAGGCCAAGTGGCATCACCCTAAAACAAAATAGATCATGGTCAGTAACAAAGAATATTTTTTCTTCATCCTTGAGTATTATGTGAATTTGGTTATATCCTAAGAATATATCCATGAATGTTAATAGCTCATGGCCCACCATTAATCCACTAACTGGTCAATTTGGAAAAGTGGGTAACTATCTTTTGGATATGCTTTATTTAAGTCAATAAAGTCAATGCATATTCACCACTTCCTATTAACCTTCTTCACCAATATGATATTGGCTAGCCAATCAGGATAGTTGACTTCTTTAATAAACTCGGCACTAGTCAACTTGTCTACTTCTTTGGTGATGGCCTTTTATCGCTTAGGGACAAAGTTGGTTTTCTTGTATTTCACTGGTTGGTAAATAGGGTCCACCTCTGAGCAATACACCATCACTTCTGGATCGATGCTTGGTATATCTATAGGAGACCAAGCAAAAATATCAGCATTTTTTATAGAAAGTTTATAAGTTATTATTTTGTGGTCTCGTCCAATGTAAAACTGAAGCGGACGGTATGCTAGAGATTTCCATTCTATAAGGGGATGATTAGGAGGTCTTCAATAGGTTCCCTTCATTCTTCAGTCAAATCATCTCCAGTATCAAGTCCTTTGACTGAGATGGCATTAGGTGGTCTAGCTGGAGGGACCCCATATAGCATTGCTTCACTAAGGCTTGATTCCCATGGACCTTCTCAGCCCCTCGTGCAATCAAAAACTTCATAAGTTGATAATATGTTGAGACTACCATACGAAGAGCATTCAGCCTAGGTCTACCAAGGATGGCATTGTATGTTGGAGTGATTTTCACAACCATGAAGGTCAAGTGTAATAAGAATCGTTGAGGAGCTTGTCTTGCTATTACGGGCAGCATAATATTCCTTCGACAGGGACCAGCTTCCTAGAGAATCCTGTTATCGTGTGTCCCTTCAATAGGGACCAGCTCCCTAGAGAATTCTATTATCGATGTGTACATTCCTTCCAACTGCTCAATCTGGAGAGATATCATTTTTAAGAGGGCCTTATAGAACAAGATATCTATAGAACTTTCATTATCAATGAGCACATGATGTACATCATAATTAGCCATATTCATGTTACAACCACAGTATCATTTTGTGAATACTGCACTCCTTTGGCTTCATCTAGGTGAAGGTAATAGTTTCGTCTGCTTCTTTGCTCTTCTATTTCTTAATTAGACCACTTTCTTCCATCAACCCATGATGATAGTATTGACTTTGCCTAAAGCAAGACAATCAGCTGGCTCCTCTGATCTCGGTGGCAGTTCTAGTAGGTGTAATAGGGCTCCTAGGGCATCACACTTTTCCCTTTGATCTTGGAGGAACCAGTCAAGTTGGCCACAGTGGATAAGTTCTTCAATCTCATCTTGGAGTAGGATGCACTTTCCTGTATCATTGTTAAGAAATGTGTCCTAGAACTAATCATCTAGATTATAGATGGTTGAGCTTTTTATAATTATATATGAATTATTAATGAAATAAAAATTATTTGGGCAATTCATCTCTTTTTACATCTTTCTTTGAACTCTTTTAAAATAAAGTCCTTAGAACCACTTCAATTAGATAAAGGAGGATTTATCAAGTTGTTCTTAAACATGTTCACGATCATATGATCGTTATTATCTAAGACAACAATGTTTATCGAGCATAGGTCATTGTATGCTATATGGATTGGTTATACTCATAACTAAGGAGTGTGGAGCATTGATATAGCATACAGATAAGTATAGGTGTACATTACTCTGAACATGATCAACTCTATTGAGTACTCTACTATCAAGAGTATCTTACAGAAGGATATGGATATAAGTATCCTTTCGACATGAGATCACCATGATGACTTGCATGCAACTCATTATACTTGAGTGCTAAACTATTTGGATTTCTAATCTAGTGATAGAAGGTTACTAGGTACAGTTAAGTATTTGTTAAGTCAGTGATGAGTCAAGATGGGATTGACCACTCCAAGGTATTGAAAAAATGTTCTACTGTATTTCAATTTAGCAAGACCTTGGCTAGGGCAATCCTTGTAAGGAGTCGCATGATTTGTTAGGTCAAGATACATCTTGATGCATTATTCAAGAGTTGGTAGTTGACTTTGAAATCATCCTGAGCATTGGATCAAAGGGATGAATTATACGGAAACCATATGCATGGATTCTTGAATAATGCTTTGTGAACATTCGACCTATCCGGGCATTAGGCACCATTGTTAGATGATCAAATCGATTAGTTTAAGAATTGGTTCCTAGGCTATCAACTTAGTATTTGAACCTATGGGATTACACATATAAGAAACTTTTGATCGATCATGATGGCTAATTAATGATTAAAAATCATTTGGTAGCAAAATTATAAATATGATGAATAAAAACCCTACACAAATATTATAAATTAATAATTAATTAATTATTAATTAATTATAAGAGGATTAATTAATAATTTTATTATCAATTGGCTTAATTTGATTGAGCAATAAAAGTCTAATTAAACTTGGTTCAATTGGAAATCATTCGATTAGGTTATTCGATGACCTAATCGCTAAGGATTTTTAATTTCAGTTTGATTTAGACTTGGGCTCAATTAATTCAAAATTTAATTAGAATTTAATTAATCTTAATTGGGACCTAATTGGATTGGATTCAATTTGGTTAAATTAGTTATAACTAAATTAGTTTTAGTTACTAACTAATTTTGGTCAAAATTTGGTCAAACCCTAACCTAGTCTAACTTATTTTCTTTCCTAAAAATTCTCCATGCCTTCCTATAATTTTTTCATAAATTATTCATGAGAAAATCATATGTTTTCATCCTCCCATATTTTTATTTATATTAGGATTATTTTAAATTAAATTTAGATTTATTCGTATTTAGTTGGAGGAGTTCTATTAGGAATAGAATACCCAATCCTATTCAAATAGCATCACCTTATCCTAATCTAATCCATCATCTAATCAAAGAAATTTTACTTCAGTTTTTTACCATATATGCATCATTAAAATACCAATTACCTTGTAAAATATGAAGTGAAATTACTAAGAAAATAAGAGAAAAAGGGGATGTGAATTCTGGATGGGCATGAGAGGTTCTTTTGGGAGCAAGGGTTGAAGGAAGAGAGAAAATAAGAGAAAGATAGTAGAAAAGGGTTTCTTATTTTTTATTTTCTTCCTCCTTGATCTAGACCTCTTCATCCTCTTCTTGAATTTCTTGGAAGGCTCAAGAAGATCCATGAAATAAATTATTTTTAGCCATCTAGAGGCCTTCGAGCGGACGTAGTCCAAGAATGTTGATCGCATTAGGACTTTATGTGGACAATTCATAAAGGCCAGACATCTTATGCGGCTATGAAGCAATATGAAGAGCCCTTACCATATGTCATCAATAGTGGTGATCATCGATTCATGATCAAGTATGAAATTAGATTTTATATTATTTGTAGATTAGATTTATAGCATACATCAGGTAGATCAATGCGTGCTAATTTTGTTTATTATACCACATATCATGTTACAATTTTGATTAAGATTTATTAGAATTATTCTAAATATATATTTTTTATTTAAAATAGTTTTAAGATAGTTATACTTTTGTTATAAATTATAAAAAATAAAAATCATGCATGAAATCTTAGGTGATTTTCAATAGTGGTATCAGAATGATCAATTTTTATAACATGATATGTAGATGTAGAACCTTGCATATTAAATATAATCTTAATCTGAATAACTATTTCAAATTGAATTGATCACCATGGTTATCTGGTCATAGGAGAAAAATAGGATTCAAAGGCCCTCTCTTCCCATTTCTTGGGTTCTCGTATGGCATCTAGGGGTTTCGCTTGCGATTAAATCCCATGAATAAGTGAGATAAAAGAAAAATTATTAAAATTATTTTGATAATTAAATCTATTTTTTAGTAATTTAATCTTTATTAATTTATTATTTTTGATATAAAATTAATGTATTAGGATTTATTTTTTATGTTTAGAATATACAACATAAAATTAATTTTAGCATAAGACTATATTGTATAGTTGAACCTAAAAGTGTTTAATATATATATGATGTATGTAAACTATTTAGATCTAAAATTTAGTAAAATTAATCTTGATTAATTGCTAGAATCAAGAGATCTAAGATTAGATTTAGAATTGTGAATTAAAGATCTAATCATATTTTATAAACCATGGGCTTTGGGTTAGCTTGAATTATGTCAAATAATCGGGTTAGACTTAGGATTAGAATTTAAAATAATATAGATCTAATAGAGAATTGGATTTAATCTAAGCAATAGTTGATTAGAATTAGATCAAGTTTTTTCTAGATCAAATCTATAGTGACAATTTATCAAGTCCATGTTATAACAAATGGACTTGATTATGGCTCAATGATTAGACCAGAGTCTTTAGGCTAGTATGATCGAATTGATAAACCAATTGGTGTCTAAGATAAGTTTGGCATTTTGATTATGATCATTAATTAGGGTTATCTCTTACCTGGCAAACTTATTTAGTATCTAAGAAAGAGGTTAATGGTGGAACCCTTCTATTGATCTCACTTACCTGGCTAATATAGTCAATTAGAATTTGATCAGATATAACATTAATTGGAGTTGACTCATGCTAGTAAGGATGATTAGCTTGATTGATCTAGGTTCCCCTTGACCAATTATGTCATTGACCCTTGTTGCCGCCAAGATCGCCTTGGCCTGTAGCTACTATCAGTGTCGGAGTGCATGACTTGATGCTCTTGGGAGGTACCATCCTGCAAGACCTACAAAAACTGGGTTAGTGACCCAGGCCGGGGATTCCGGTGTGGGCACTCTGACGGTCAAGTCAGTGACGATCCAGGAAAACAGATCCTCCTGGTCGAGCCCCTCTTGATGAACTCCATGCTAGGAGGAGTAAATGGTATGAGAATAAGATGAAAGTGTGTAGGAGGATGATGGCGGAGCTAGAGGGATTCTCTATGTAACCGCTCCTCTGTTTTCTTAGAGTGGTGGTGGTGCATCGCTCTTCTGGTTGAGCTTGCCCCGGTGTTTATTTGCATTGCTTGTATTTTCTTGAGTTGAGTTACCTCCCCCTCTTAGGGGTGTCGATCGTTCTTTGTAGTCAAGGTTACCGTTGGGCGCTTGCCTTGGAATTCTTGCTGGGCTGGCAGGCGCGTGCGGCATGTCCCATGTTGTGGATGGGACGTCTTTCCCGATTCATGCTAAGGAAAACTGTCATGTGCTCTGACATTCCTTATGGTCACTCCATTTTGGGAAGTTTGGCAGTTCCTCGATCGGGGGGCCGCCACCCCTGGGATTCGAATCTCCTGGTTGACTTCCTCTTCCGGGTGGTTCAAATGGTTGGTGGTGGGTGCAACACCTCGAACGGAGGGCTCCTCCCTTTTCTGGTGTAAATGGCAACCTCAGGTAGTTATTGCGGCCTGGTGGGTGTCTGGCTGCGATCCTCGGGCAGCTCGCCGGCGTCCTGGGTGACGGTACTATCTCTCCTCCAATTATTGCCTTTACCCGAGTTGGAGGCCGAGTAGGGGAGGCCGGGCTCGATCTAGAGGAGGACAGGTGACGGCTTCGATCCAGAGGGCTCAACCTCGGAGAGAGACTCCTTGTGGCGGAGGAGGGCTGAGCTTGACTTCATGCACAGGTCTCGATCTCGAGGGGCTCGATCTGGAGGAGGACAGGTGGCAGCTCCAGCCCAGAGGGCTCGACCTCGAAGAGAGACTCCACATGGTGTAGGAGGGCTGAGCTTGACTCTACACACAGGGCTTGATCTCGAGGGACTCGATCTGGAGGAGGATAGGTGGTGGCTCCGACCTAGAGGGCTCAGCCATGGAGAGAGACTCCACATGGCGGAGGAGGGCTGACCTCGACTCCGCGCACAGGGCTCGATCTCGAGGGGCTCGATCTGGCAGAGGTCGGAGCTCGGCTCGGAGGAAGGCCCCATTATTTTGAGGGAGCTCAACCTGGCCAAGGAGTCAGGTTAGAGTACCTGACATGGCTATCTTTCTTGACGAGGCGTCTGATAGCTGTTCCATGTCAGCGATCCGCCATATCATTTGCCCCCCACTCCCAAGGCTTGTTAGTGCACGACGCTCGAGTCGAATGGAGTAAATGTACTACTAACATGAAAAGGTGAAAATTTGGTGCAATGATGGCCATGATCGCCGGCACTTCGCAGAACGGTCCCTCAGGCCATTGCGGGGGTGCCACGTGACCATGTCCGAGGAGTAGTTAATGCCGGCATGGAATCCAAAGCAGCCGGAACACCTTTCTCATTGATGGCTGACACGTGGCATCAATCTATTGACGAAGAGGTTGTAATGGTACGTGTCTTCTAGGTCTTTTCGAAATGAAAAGAAAAATTTTACTCAAAACATCCATTCTTTCAAATCCTTCGTGCCTGCTACAGTATCCGGACCTTCCCTTCTTTATGATTTACTTCTGCCCCCTAAGGAACCAGGTTGGTCTCCCTTCTTCCTTCTTTCTCACTGTGGTAGGGCTCCTCTCCCCAATCTAGGGTCTCCAGCAAACCGAGTCCAGCTTTCCTCCTCCTTAGGTCTCTTGCTTCTTCCTCCTCCTTAGGATGTCTCACTTCAATCCTAGATTCCATCCTTCCACCAGTCGAGATGAAGCCGGTCCCTCTGCAAGGGGACCAGCGTCTTCTTCCTCCGATGAGGAGTTGGAGAGGGCACGCTTTGAGTTTAGTAGGAGGCCGGCCCTTCAACTTCGCCCCGTGTCCATTGGGGACCCGGGGGTTGATTCTTCTCATCCTTCTCATGCTTTTTCTCCATCCGAACCTATCTGATCAATAGGTCCTAGTGGGACCATTTGGACGATCAATGCTGTGGAGCTGGGGACCATTCAAGATGTTTATGACATCCCACATTCTGTCTGGCTCCAGGTCCCTCGACCTGGAGAGAGGGTTACTTCAAGTAGCCCGGGTCAGATTGCCTTCTACGAAGAGACCTTCTCGGGAGGGCTTCATTTTCCTTTCCACCCCATCTTCATGTCCGTGCTAGACAACTACCATCTAGTCCTTGCCCAATTAGTCCCAAACGCCATTAGGACCATCTTCTCCTTCGTCGTCCTCTACCACTTCCATGGGTTTGTTTCCCGGTTCTCCTTGTTCGGTGCATTCTTTGCCCTAAAACGCCATCCCACTGAGAACGGGTGGTGGTCCTTGTCTTCCTATCCTAAGGGCATCAAGTTTGAACTCCCCTCTTCCATCAAGGGATGGAAGAGCAAGTTTTTCTTTTCCACCATTGAGGGGGTTAACTGGGTGTGGAGTGATCCGGACCAGTCTCCCAATCGAATCTCTATGGTTGATGCGACTGACTGGGATGACTATGAGCAGCTCCGCACTGCCCAGATCTCTTCTCTTGAGGTTTTGTTGTCGGAGCAGAACCACTTTGATATCAGGGTCGACCCGATGAGGGGGTCGGGTGAGTCTGGCTTAGGTCTTTCTTTCCTTAATTTTTTTTGTACTGATCTTTCTGGCTTCTAACCTTTGGTCGATCTGTGTGCAAGGATGATCTTCTCGGAGAGCGACTTATTGTCCTTCACCAGGAAGAGGCCGTCCACCGGGTTGGCTGACGAGCCTCCTCTGAGACGGGCTCGGGATGAGAGCGCTTCAGCGACCGCTCCCACCGTGCCAGCCACCTCGAGTAGGGGGGAGGCTGAAGCTGCTCCCGCGCCATCTGCAATGCTAGGGCCGAACCAGCGGGCAGTCCGAAAGGTTCCTGAGTGGCCGAGTCAATAGGCCGCAGCCCCCACCATGGAGCTCGAGGTGGTCATCTGGGCTAGGGCTGCCCTGCTGCTATCGCTGCTATGTCCCCTGTCTCCCAAATCCCAGCTATAGTGGAGGTCGAGGAGGGGAAAGTTCAAGCTGGAGGTAAGCCAGTGACGAGGGCTCCACCTACGAAGGTGTCGGATCTTCGGCCGGCACCCGGGGGCCCCACTGTTGGTGGGATGGGTGCACCTGCTTCTCGAGAGAGCATGAGGGAAGAGGCACGGCGTCGACTTCCATTCAAGTTGGGGCCGGAGAGCTCTTTGCTTGGCAACCTCACCCTGGCCAAGCGCATGATGGACTTCTCCATCCAACAATGCGATCGGCAGGATATGGCCTGATGGGGAACTAATATGCATGCAATTTTTTTTTGTATATTTTATATGTGGGGTTGAGTGATTAATTCCCGAATTTTAGATTAAAATAAGTTGTAGGGAATTTTATATGAATTTTAGATGATCAGCATGCAGATTAGGACCTAGAAAAGTAGAAAAGAAGGATCGCCGGGGCTGAGAAGCCTCGGTTAGGGCAAGTTCTCCTACAATAAAACTACTGGAGGTAGAGGGATGTACCTGACAATGTCTGTGAAGATCGCAGCAAAAGGGTCTTTCGTTCCTTGATGGATGCGGCCTGGAAAACCGAGCCAAAGACCCGCGGATACCCGACTTTTTGCTCGGTGATCCGATTGAGGCTTGGCTGGAGTCGTTGGATTCGTAGGAACTCGGGGACCTGTAAATGACCTGTCAGGGGTTAGAAAACTCACAAAGGAATAGGAAAACAAAGGAAAAATAGCAAGGAAAGGATTCTTTTGGAGTGGGCATCCAGGGATCTGAGATGTTTGTTGGCAGCAGGAAGAAGATTGCAGCACTGGGAAGAAAAACTCTCGCAAACCCCTTTATGCACACAGCAGGGTATCACACAACTCAATAGAAGAACTCAAGGTTTTCATTCATCAAAAATTCTCCTTCATACAAGAGTCTAGGATCCCTTAAATAGACCCTTAACCTTTGGCTCCAAGTAAGGGCAAATTATTCTTTACATGAGAATCCTTTTCCCTCTCAAACCCTAGCTAGAAAATAAGGAAACATTAGGTAGAAAAAATCCCTAAAATTTCTCTTGACTTGGCCAACACTCCAAGGACACCTAGGCGGACGTGTTGGGCTTCTAAGAGTAGCAAGGGGCCGGCCCAAAGGGGCCCGGGTGCATGGGTTTGGGCCTCTAGAAGCTGGGGTGGCCTGGTAGCCAGGTAGCAGGAATATTCCCTGGTATCTTGCTTCTTAGGGGCTTGGACTTGGCGCCTGGGCTTGATTTCTTTGGGCTAGGATGCAGATGGACCTCTAAAATCATGGATGCCTTGGTCTATAAATATATTTTGGCATCTGGAAGGAAATCTGAGCATTTGGAAGGCATCTGCAAGTAATCAGGGTTTCTGATTTTCCACCTGGGATCTTCAAATCTTCAAGCTGGGTTGGACATGGGCTAAACTTCCATGTCTTCAATCTGGTTGGACTTGGTCTTTACTTGTATGATGTGGTCTTGAGTCTTCAGTATGCTTGGATAGGACTCAAAAAAAATAAAATTAGCTCAACATGAGCTGACCAGCATTGGACTGAACTAGCTCAACATGAGCTGACTAGTACAAAACTAAAATAACAACTCAAAAAACTCAAATAACAACTAAAATGGACTCAGATGAGCTAAGCCCTTATTACAGATGGACTCATAAATTATTGATCAATTTACAGAGGGTTGAAAAGCCTCTGTCTTATTCTGGTACCTCAGGTGTCCCCACCAATTCTCCCGGGGTGGGAGGAACTCGACCCTGTTGTGTGAAGGTCAAACTGGCTCACATATCTCTAGAGAAGGTCTGGGTTGAGGCGTTGCAAGTCCTCTCGAGAAATCCACGAATCGTCCGACTCTTGCCGGCCTTGCCATCGGACCAGGATGTGTTGATAGTCATGGCCCTGGGTCGTGATGGCTTGATCATCCAGGATACGCTCGATCCGTTCTCCTCTCTCAGGCCAAATTTGTTTGTGGACACTCTAGGTTAGGGTTACTCACAATGAAAAGGAATAGGTCCAAAGGCCTCACTAGGTATCACTGCCGGTTCCCTATACTCAACCAGGACTGTAATATTGAAGGTAGAACTAATGCCCAAATCCGAAGGCAATTCTAACACCTAGGCATTTGATCCAACCTTCTCTATCACTTTAAAAGGTCCGGCTCTGCGAGCATGAAGCTTCTTTTAGGCCTAAGCCTAACCAAGATAGAATCCACCACATCAAATTCTTTAATCCATCTTCGGGAATTAGCCAGTTGTCTCAAAATTAGTGCAGGTGGTGAACATGCTGGGCACATGTAGACTCCTAACAAGACGATGCAAAGGACTCATACTGACACCTAAAAACTCGACTATGCATTCCTATCGAAGAAAATTTTATTGAACTCTTTGGATCTAAACCTAATAGATTATAGGTTCTTTAGGTTTGATCCTAGCTTGACATGCACATGAAAATTTACAGTGAACTCCTAGCAAATTCCAAAGAGTATGCCAGAAGTAAGATGCAAACCTAACATATGTGATGAATGCATGCAGTATGCTAATCTCAGTTAAATGCAATCAAATAATCCTAGAAATGCTGGAGGTGTTAGGCAAGGGCAGAAAATAGGAAGTGGGTTCAGAATTAGTTTGGTAGGATAGGGAAAAAGGTTCAAAGTTAGTTGGATAAAGTTCGATATAAGAAGGCATGTCAGGGACTAATCCTAGACTAATGAGGCTAACCTTACGAGGATGCGGTATAGCTATGGGGTTTGCATAATGGAAGGATGGGTTACTAATCTCAGGGAAGAGGTCCTTAATGGAAACTATAGGAGGAGGCTCATCCTAAGGGTACTGATTCAAAGAGATCAAGTCCTTAATAAATTCTTCAGGTTCTTGTATTTTAGGACTAGACTCTATATTTTGGCTCTCCTATATGGTTTCCTCAGGTAAGGCTCTAGCAGTAGTACCTAGGTTCTCTTCCTTTATTTGTTCTTCTACTATAGCTTTAGGTTGGATGTGGTCAAGGTCAACTACCTCTAGGTTGGCTTCTACCTGGGTATCTATTGGGTCAGCTAATTCTAGGTCATCTAAAGGTGTCTCCTCTTCTCCCTCATACTCATCCACTAAGTTTGCATCAGCTTCATACACTTCCGCGTTAATGTAAGCCTTGTCAATCTCAGGAATGGTTGAGGAAGGTCGGCTAGGAAAAAATTGGCTAGGTCCTGGTTTCTGATTATGGACACTAATCCTAGTAGGTTCAGGTTGCCTAAGGGGTAGTGGCTCACTACTGGACTCATATTTAGGGGTGCTAATCCTATGGGGTTCAAGTTGACTAAGAAAAACCTGACTAGTACTAGATTGATACTTAGGGGTTATGGGTTCTCTGGGCTCATAGGACAAGGGTGCAGATCTATGGGTCATGGGATTATAGGATCTGGGGTCATAGGATTTTGGGTCAGCTCTATGGTCAGGTTCTAAGGATGGATCATGGTATGGGGTCCTCCTAAGGTTGGGCTCTCTATATGGGTTAGGATATTGGGTCCTCCTAGGGTTGGACTCCCTATATGGGCCAGAATACTGGGTTCTCCTAGGGTTGGACTCCCTATATGGGTCAGAATATTGGGTTCTCCTAGGGTTGGACTCCCTATATGGGTCAGAATATTGGGTGTTGGGTCTACTAGGCTCATAGGGTGTGGGTGCATAGGATCTATGATCATGGGATCTAGAGTCATAGGATCTAGGTTCATAGGTTATGGATTCATAGGTTCTAGGTTCATAGGATTTGGAGTCATAAGATCTATAGGTTGTGGGTATACTAGGCTTGTAGGGAGAGTGTAAATAGGATCTATCTTCCTGGTCTATAAAATCCTGATTGAGTCTTCTAGGACTAACCTTAGGGATTGGGTCATGACGATGGGCTCTCCTAGGTTCAGCCTCAAGGTATGGATCAGGGTTTGGGGTCCTCCTAGGTTGAGTGGAATCAGGATCTGGCTCAGACTGTGACCCATGGGTTCTTTCTATGGTCCCTACATGGCCTTCTAACTGGTCAAACCTATTGGCAAGATGGTCAATTCTATTGTTGGTTTGGGTAGCAGACTGAGTTAACTGGGTAGTCTTCTAGGCCATTTGATCAGCTAGGGCTTTTATTTGGGCTTGTAAATTTTCCATGGGTTCAGACATTTGTGAAGTAGGTGGGTGATATGAAACTCCTGATCTAGTGCTCATGCAAGACTCAAAAGACCGACTATAGCTGACTAGACCTAGAGTCCCAAACTAGATGCTCAATCAGGGTGGCAAACTAGCCTATAGTAACCCTGTACTCAGCCAGGCAGGTGTAAGGGGAGTGTTAGGTCCCTGATTACCAATCCTAGACACCAATCAGAGATTGGCCAGGTAGACGGACCAGCACACAAGCCCTTCGGGATTGAATCCCTAAACCACCGTTCTAGACACTGAGCATAAGGCACACACTGGTTAACTTGACACAGTGATCTAACACTAGCCCGGACCCGACCAGTTGGTGTCCCTAGCCCACTAGGGCAAATTAAGTCTAATTAATTTTAGGTTAAGGCTTGGGACCGAATGCAAGGGATGTGGTTTTGGGCTAAGGAGAGGTAATCAAATCCTCCCCCCATCTGATATAACAAGAGTGCCCTTAAAAGTAAATTATGCAATGATGGCAGGCAGATGAGGATGCAAATTAGGGTTTAGATATTTTTTTTTTGATATTTTTGGAGAATATGTAATTTTTTTTTTTGGTATTTTCTTAAATAGAAGAAAACTTGAAAATAATGGCCTAATATGCTGGAAATATACTAAAATTAAAAGATATATATAAGATGCTAAACAAAACCCTAAAACTTCCAAACTTGCCTTGCTGAAAAAATAGAGCCGGAAATTTACAGGATCTATTTCGGCTTGCAGAAAATTCAAAAGCCATAATAAAATCTAGAAAAATTTTTTAAACTATTGTTAATTATGATGAATCCATGAAAATAAATTTCAGAATTTTTGGAGTTTTTTGTAGGAAGAAATAATTAAAATAACATAGTATATACGGTCTGAAAAATTGCAGAAAACAAGCCCTAATCTAAGCTCTGATACCAAATGATGGGGAACCAATATGCATGCAATTTTTTTTTGTATATTTTATATGTGGGGTTGAGTGATTAATTCCCAAATCTCAGATTAAAATAAGTTGTAGGGAATTTTATATGAATTTTAGAAGATCAGCATCCAGATTATGACCTAGAAAAGTAGAAAAGAAGGATCGCCGGGGCTGAGAAGCCTCGGTTAGGGCAAGTTCTCCTACAATAAAACTACTGGAGGTAGAGGAGTGTACCTGACAACATCTGTGAAGATTGCAGCAAAAGGGTCTCTCATTCCTCGACGGATGCGGCCTGGAAAATCGAGCCAAAGACCCACTGATACCCAGCTTTCTGCTCGGTGATTCGATTGAGGCTTTGCTGGAGTCGTTGGATTCGTAGGAACTCGGGGACCTGTAAACGACCTGTCAGGGGTTAGAAAACTCACAAAGGAACAGGAAAACAAAGGAAAAACAGCAAGGGAAGGCTTCTTTTGGAGTAGGCGTCCAGGGATCTGAGATGTTTGTTGGCAGCAGGAAGATGATTGCAGCACTGGGAAGAAAAACTCTCGCAAACCCCTTTATGCACACAGCAGGGTATCACACAACTCAATAGAAGAACTCAAGGTTTTCATTCATCAAAGATTCTCCTTCATACAAGAGGCTAGGGTCCCTTAAATAGACCCTTAACCTTTGGCTCCAAGTAAGGGCACATTAGTCTTTACATGAGAATCCTTTTCCCTCTCAAACCCTAGCTAGAAAATAAGGAAATATTAGGTAGAAAAAATCCATAAAATTTCTCTTGACTTGGCCAACACTCCAAGGACACCTAGGGGGACGTGTTGGGCTTCTAAGAGCAGCAAGGGGCTGGCCCAAAGGGGCCCGGGTGCATGGGTTTGGGCCTCTAGAAGCTGGGGTGGCCTGGTAGCTAGGTAGCAGGAATATTCCCTGGTATCTTGCTTCTTAGGGGCTTGGGCTTGGCGCCTGGGCTTGATTTCTTTGGGCTAGGATGCAGATGGACCTCTAAAATCATGGATACCTTGGTCTATGAATATATTTTGGCATCTGAAAGGAAATCTGGGCATCTGGAGGGCATCTGCAAGGAATCAGGGTTTCTGATTTTCCTCCTGGGGTCTTCAAATCTTCAAGCTTGGTTGGACTTGGGCTAAACTTCCATGTCTTCAATCTAGTTAGACTTGGTCTTTACTTGTATGATGTGGTCTTGAGTCTTCAGTATGCTTGGATAGGACTCAAAAAAAATAAAATTAGCTCAACATGAGCTGACCAGCATTGGACTGAACTAGCTCAACATGAGCTGACTAGTACAGAACTGAAATAACAACTCAAATAACTCAAATAACAACTAAAATGGACTTAGATGAGCTAAACCCTTATTACAGATGGACTCATAAATTATTGATCAATTTATAGAGGGTTGAAAAGCCTCTGTCTTATTCTGGTGCCTCAGGTGTCCCCACCCTGGCCGGGCTGCGGTTGGAAGCTGTGATCGGTAGCATCTTCTCCCAGCTTTATTCGGTGAGTGTCTCCACTTCTCTTCTTTTTGTTTTCTTCTCTCTCTTTTTTTTTTGACCTTTCGCATGGTGCAGATCGGTGCCGAGGTCCTCTTCATTAGGGACTATTGTCAGAACTGGAAGAAGAATGACCAGCAATGAATAGTAGAGGTCGAGTCGCTGAAGGCCGACCTGAAGAAAAGGACAAACACCGACGGGGTGCTTGACCAGCGGGTCAAGGACCTCGAGAAGTAGCTCACCAGTTCTGAGGGGCGAGTGAAGGAGCTCCAGGAGGGCCTCGGTCGGGAGCTAGCGCAATCGAAGAAGAAGGTGGAGGAGCTCGCCGATGCAGAGAGGAGGCTGGGTGTGTTCAATGCCGAGGCCTCCCGGCAGCAGGGGATCGCTCGATCCCTCCAAACCAGGCTGGCGACGGAGAAAGAGAAATCAGCCACGGCTCTGAAGGTGGCGGACTAGGCGACCAAGTCGGTGGAGGCCGCTAGATGTGAGGTCGCCAAGGCAAAGAAGGAGGCTAAGGAGGCAGTCTCAAGGTACAAGGCCTCAGAGGAGTTCCTCGTCGAGATCCACCAAACAATGTCGGACTCCTTCTATAAGGGCTTCATGTACCGGCACCGCCGAGTTGAGGGGTTCGTCCCTGATGAGGGCCGCTTCCACCTCAGTTACCCTGGAGCTTCGGACCAGGAGACGGGTGCCGAGGAAGCCGTCGCTCTCGAGCCTTCTACGCCAGCTAAGGATGGAGCTGCACCACCCGAGACCGGAGCTACTCAGCCAGAGAGGTCCCCAAGGATGGGACCTCTCAGCCTTGCGGCCCAGCTGGGGGACCAGCCGGAGAGTAGTTCTCCTTTTCTTTTGTACTTAAGTTGGGTCACCCGGCATGTTGGGGGCCCAAGGGTGCTTTGTAAAGACATTTTGTTTAATGAAAGTAAATTCTTGAACTACCTCATCCTGTGCCTTCATTGCTTCTCTCATCCTCCCTCTTTTTTCTTCTTTTCTTTCTTTTTTCTTTTTTTTCTTTCTTTTTTCTTTTTTCTTGAAAGTATGTAGTGAGATCAGAGAGAAGGGTTCCATCTTGTCTTGGATCTGGTGATGAGGCTTCAATGTTGGCTAGTTGGGCTCAGGACTTAGGTAGTTGGGAGCAATTGGGCTCAAAGATCCCTTGGCCAGAGAGTTGGCCTCGGTCCATGGTGCCTAAGGGCTGGCTTAGGTCTTGGATGCCTTGGAGCTAGGCTTGAGGCTTTGGTGCCGGAGGACTTTTCTCCGCGCTTCGGTGCCAGAGGGCTTCTCAGGTCTTGGTGTCGAAGGACTTTTCTCCGGGCTTGGGTTCCTAAGGGCTTCTCAAGTCTTGGATGCCTTGGAGCTAGGCTCGAGGCTTTGCTACCGGAAGACTTTTCTCTGGGCTTGGGTGCCTAAGGGCTTTCAGGTCTTGGTGCCGGAGGACTTTTCTCCGGGCTTGGGTGCCTGAGAGATTCTCAGGTCTTGGATGCCTTGGAGCTAGGCTCGAGGCTTGCCTACTGGAGAGCTGGGCTTTGGGGTTGTTGATGTCTCAAAGCTGGGCTCGAAGACCTGCTTGGCCAGAGAGCTAGGCTCCGGGGTTGTTGATGTCTTCGAGCTGGGCTCAAAGACTTGTTTGGCCAGAGAGCTAGGCTCCAGAGTTGTTTGGGTCTTAGAGCTGGGCTCGAAGACCTACTTGCCGAAGAGCTGGGCTCCATAGTTGTTTGGGTCTCGGAGCTGGGCTCGAAGACCTATTTGGCCGGAGAGCTGGGCTCTGGAGTTGTTTAGGTCTCGGAGCTGGGCTCGAAGACCTGCCTGCCGAAGAGCTGGGCTCCGAGATTGTTGATGTCTTGGAGCTAGGCTCGAAGGCTTGTTTGACCGAAGAGCTGGGCTCCGAAGTTGTTTGGGTCTCGGAGCTGGGCTCGAAGACCTGCCTACCGGAGAGTTGGGCTCCAGAATTGTTTGGGTTTCGAAGCTGGTCTCGAAGACCTGTTTGCCGGAGAGCTGGGCTCCGGGGTTGTTGATGTATTGGAGCTGGGCTCGAAGACTTGTTTGGCCGGAGAGCTGGGCTCCAGGGTTGTTGATGTCTTGGAGCTGGGTTCAAAGACATGCCTGCTAGAGAGCTGGGCTCCGGGGTTGTTGATGTCTCGGAGCTAGGCTCGAAGACTTGTTTGGCCAGAGAGCTGGGCTTCGGAGTTGTTTGGGTCTCAGAGCTGGGCTCGAAGACTTGCCTGTTAGAGAGCTGGGCTCCAGAGTTGTTGATGTCTTGGAGCTAGGCTCGATGACTTGTTTGGCCGGAGAGCTGGGCTCCGAAGTTGTTTGGGTCTCGGAGCTAGGCTCGAAGACCTGCCTGCCAGAGAGCTGGCCTCCAGAGTTGTTTTGATCTCGGAGCTGGGCTCGAAGTCCTATTTGGCCAGAGAGCTGGGCTCGAAGACCTGCTTGCCGGAGAGCTGGGCTCCGGGGTTGTTAATGTCTCGAAGCTGGCTCGAAGACTTGTTTGGCCAGAGAGCTGGGCTCCATAGTTGTTTGGGTCTCGAAGCTGTGCTCGAAGACCTGCCTGTCGGAGAGCTGGGCTTCGGTGTTGTTTGGGATCTTGGAGCTGGGCTCGAAGACTTGTTGGAGATTTTCCTACAAGGCAAATAGCGACATGTGCAAAAGAAAATCTTTATTATTATTGGAGAGAAACCTTACATCATTGATAATATCTCCTCAAGTTGCAGGCATTCCATGTTCGAGGGAACCTGGCAACGTCCAGGTCCTCGAGATAGTAGGCCCCTTGTGAGAGAGCATCAGCTACTTTATAAGGGACTTCCCAGTTTGGCGAGAGCTTGCCGCACTCCCGAGGCTGCGACGCTTATGCTCGGCGCAGCACCAAGTCCCCGGGCCTGAAGACCTTTGGTTTCACCTGTGTGTTGTAGTACCAAGCCACTCGTTGTCGGTACGCCACCATTCAAAGTCAAGCTTTATCCCTTGTTTCATCGAGGAGGTCTAAGTTGAGCAGGAGATGTGCCGAGTTCTACGCTTCGTCGTACTGCTGTACTCGTATTATGGGCACACCGAGTTCAACTAGGATGACCACTTTGGTTCCGAAGACAAGGTTGAAGGGCGTCTCGTCGGTTGCCATCCTAGGCATTATGTGATAGGCCCACAGGATGCTTGGCAGTTCTTTCGCCCATCTACCTTTGGCTTGGTCCAGTCGGGTTTTAAGTCCTTGGAGGATGGTTCGATTGGTCACCTTGACCTCCCTATTTATTTAGGGATGAGCTATCGAGGTAAAACAGTGTTGGATGCCATGCTCGGCGCAGAACCCCTTAAACTCCTGGCTATCAAATTTTCACCCGTTGTCTGTGATGATGTAGTGAGGGAGTTCGAAGCAGTAGATGGCTGACTTCTAGAAGAATTGACGGACATTGGCTTCGATGATCCGAGCTTGTGGTTCTGCTTCGACCCATTTGGTGAAGTAGTCGATCTCTACCAGCAGGAATCTTCGCTGTCCAGGTGCAAGGGGGAATGGCCCTAAGATGTCCATTCCCGACTGACCAAAGGGCCAAGGGGATAAGAGTTGAGAGATCGGCGCCACCGGCTGGCACTGTATGTGAGCGTGGTGTTGGCATTTGTCGTACCTTTTGACGAAGTTGGTGGTGTCTTCCCTCATAGTTTTCCTAAAGTATCCTTGGCAAAGGGCTTTGTAAGCCAGTGTTCTTCCACCCACATGACTCCCACAGAGGCCTTCGTGTATCTCCTGAAGGACGAAGGTCGCCTCTACGGGCCTGAGGCACTTTAGGAGGGGGTGGGAGCGAGATCGATGGTATAGCCGGCCTTCCATTAGGATGAACTGGGAGGCCTTTTTCTTGACGAGGCCGGCTTCCATGCAGTTCTCTGGCAGGGTGCCATCAGTGATGTATCTGATGAACCTGTCCATCCAGCTCGGCTCGGGGGTAACTTGGTGCACCTCCTATGGTCTTTCGTAGCTTAGATTGCCGAGGTGCTCTATGTAGGCGCGCCCCAGTGATGAGTCTGGCAGGGTTGTGAGGCTTGACAGTGCATCCACGCGCGCACTCTCACCCCGGGGGATGTGGAAGATGCTGAACCATCGGAAGCTTGCCATGCTAGAACAGACCCGATCTAGGTACTTCACTATCTGGGGATCTTTGGCCTTATATTCTCTGGAGACTTGTCCGGCAACCAGTTGGGAGTCGGTGAAAACTTTCAATGTCTGCACGCCCAGCCCGCGGGAGACTTTCAAACCTGCGAGGAGCACCTCGTACTTCGCCTGGTTGTTTGTTACGGCGAACTTGAAGCGGATGGCACACTCTGCCACCACACCATCACTGTTGGCGAGGATGAGGCCTGCCTCGCACCCGCCAGAGTTGGACGCACCATCCACATGAAGGATCCAGGGTTCTTCCCCTAGTTCGAGCTCCGCTTCTTGCTACGTTATTGTCTGCTCTGGTTCCACGGTGAATCTGGTGCATTCGACCATGAAGTCAGCTAGGACTTTGACCTTTTATAAAGACCTTGGTCGATACACTATGTCTAACTCAATGAGCAACAGGGCCCACTTGGCCAATCTCCCGGAGGTCTCGAGATGGCTAAGTATGGTCCTCAACGGCTGATCCATCATGACCATGATAGTGTATGCTTGGAAATAAGGCCTGAGGTGCTTAGCAGACATTATTAGTACAAAAATGAGTTTTTTAGAGCAAGTATACCTGATCTCCGTGTCGCGGAGGATTTTGCCGGTGTAGTACACCGATTTCTGGGACTTGCCTCATCTACGCAGAAGAGGACTGAGCTGACGGCCACGAGCATGACCGCCAAGTAAAGTAGGAGTTCCTCCCCTCCCTCTGGTCGGGAAAGCAGAGTGGGAGAAGCTAGGAATTTTTTCAGCTCCTCGAAGGTCATCCTGCACTCCTTCGTCTAGGTGAAGTCGTGCATCTTGCATAATGCCTTGAAGAAGGGAAGGCAACGATCTGCTGACCTTGAGATGAACTAGCTTGGAGTGGCGATGCACCCCATCAAGTACTGGACTTGCTTCTTGGATGTGGGATGCTCCATGTCGATGATCGCCTGGGCCTTCTCTAGGTTTGCCTCGATGCCTCTTTGGGTGACCATGAAGCCGAGAAACTTTTCGGCTACCACCCCAAAGGTGCACTTCGCTGGGTTGAGCTTCAACTGATATTTCTGGAGGTTGTGGAAAGCTTCGGTGAGGTCGGCAACATGGTCCAAGCTCAGCTTGCTCATTACCAGCATGTCGTCCACATATACTTGCATGTTCCGGCCAATCTGGTCTTTGAAGACCTTATTGACTAAATGCTGGTATATAGCCCTAGCATTCTTCAGATCGAAGGGCATCATCCTATAGCAGTAAGTTCCTTGGTTGGTGATGAAGGCGGTGTGCTCCTCGTCCCCCGGGTGCATACGGATCTGGTTGTATCCGGAGAATGCATCCATGAAGGAGAGCAGCCTGTGGCCAGAGGTGGTGTCCACCAACTGGTCAATCTTCGGTAGAGGGAAAATATCCTTTGGGCAAGCCTTGTTGAGGTCAGTGTAGTCCACATAGATCGTCCATTTGCCATTATTCTTCTTTACCATCACTACATTTGCCAGCCAGCTCGGATACTGTACCTCCCGAACAAAATCGGTGGCGAGGACTTTATCTATCTCCTCATTGATGGTCTCTTGCCTCTCTGGGGTGAAGCTTCTCTTCTTTTACTGGACTGGCCTATACTTTGGGTCAATGCCTAATTGATGGGTGATGATATCAGGAGGGATACCTAGCATGTCTGCTGTTGTCTAGGCGAACACATCCGCATTGGTCTATAAGAACTCCAACAATTGAGCCCTCCCCTCCTCGGGTAGCTGGGCTCCGATTTGTGCCATCTTCACAGGGTCGCTTCCAAGCGGGTAAGAGAGTAGGCACTCAGTTGGGCCTCCCCTAGGGTCTTGAGCCCTTTGATCGAGGTCGGTCGTCTTGGGATCGGCCTTCGAAGTTTTGGCCCCAGGGAGGGTTTGAAAGCAGTGCTGGACCGGCTATGGTGCTCCCCTCATCTCCCCAACATCGCAGGGAGTTAGGAACTGCACGAGCAACCTTTTGGTGGAGACGAGAGCGTCAAGTAGGTTGAGTCCGGGTCAGCCCAGAATCACATTGTAGGCTGAAGAAAGCCTAACAACCATGAAAGTCATCATGACTACACTCTATCGAGGTGGGGTCCCGGTAGTGACTGGGAGAGTTATTTCTCCCCCTACCCTTACAGAATCACCTATGAAACCAACAAGGGGGGTGTGCACCGGCTTGAGTTGAGCATGGGAGAGATTCATCCTAGAAAAAGCATCATAAAAATGCACATAGGTGGAGCTTCCACTATCAACCACAATGCATTTTACAGGAGGCTTCATGATCGTCATCTCGACGACCACGACATCATTATTTATATTTTTTCCCCCATCTTCTCCTTTCCTCATAAAAGGGAGTACATTTTCAAAACACTCTGTCCTCAGGCCATCTTGGGTGCGCGCCCGGCTCCCCAACTTATCATCCCTATCGGCTTCTTGATAGGGCGGTTATCGATTGCTGGAACTGGAGGAAGAGCAACGAGCGCCTAAGGTTCTGCTTGAGGTCTGCCCCCGACAAACCTCCCGAGGTAGCCCCTCTTAATGAGTTCTTCAATCTCCCACTTGAGGTCACAGTGGAAGTGACAGTACCTCGATTTGTCATGGCTAGTGGATGGTTTAAACGGGGGCGGGTGCCTCAGATAGCTCTCGCCCTCGATCTCCATGAGAATCTTCATCCTTGGGGCGAGCAGGGGGTGTAACTCCCTTTAGGAATGGGAGGGCCCCTTGGCTTTGGTCCTTGGCGGGGGCCTGGAGCTGGCAGTCCTGGCTTCTGCATCCCGGATGCTTTGACAGGGGTCGGCTTCTTCAGTAGCTTGCTGTCGAGCTCCCGTCTTGTACGATCTGCCTCCTCGGCGTGGATGTACTTCTGAGCTCGAAGAAGGAGTTCGGCATAAGTCTTGGGGGTCTTCTTGTCAAGCGAGTAGGTCAGGTGGGAGGTCCTGAGCCCTCGCTTCAGTACCAGCATAGCAACAGGCTCATCAAGGCTGTAGATCTCTAGTACGGCAACCTTGAAACGGGCCACGTAGTCCCATAGGGGTTCGCGATCCTGTTGCCTGATGGAGAAGAGGCTGTCTGTCTCTCGTGGCATCTTTCGACAGGCATCGAAGTGGGTTACGAACTTTTGCTCTAGCTGAGCAAAAGATCCAATGCTCTGTGGCTCAAGGTGGGAGAACTACACCCGGGCTGCCTTCCGCAGGGTAGCGGGGAAGGCGACACAGAAGAAGGTGTCGGTGGCCCCCTGGACTCTCATGAGGACCTTGTAGCTTTCCAGGTGGTCTTGGGGGTTGGTGGTCCCATCATAAGGATCCACCTGAGACATGCGAAACCAGTGCGGGATCGGCTCTATTTGGATTTCTTGGGAGAATGGGGGACGGGCGTCATAGCCCGCTGGCTCACTAGCAGAGCCCTGCATGTTGGCAAAAATGTGGGAGAACTCTGCCAGCTTGCGCTCATGTTCCTCCAGGCACTTTTCTGCCATGCGCCTGATGGCTTCATCAATAGATCCCTCCGTTGAAGGAGACAAAGGTGACATGGGTGAATGTTACCCTTGGTGGGGGGGTCTTGCCTTTTCTACCTCGGCGGGGCTTGGATACCACCCGCTCGAGGTTTGGTGAGCGGCTCTCCCCTTCGGCAGAGTCAGCTCGTTGTCTTTTCACCGGAGTTTGATGACTACCCCGGTTATCAGTGGTGGCTGTGGCTGTGAAGGCCTTCCTTGGAAGGAATGCAGGCTATCACGGGGAGCTATGGCATGGGCCACGGGAGTTCCTGGCTGCTGGTAGGTGGCCAAGGATCGGTGCTAGTGCTGGCGCACCGCCATGGCAAGGATTTGCATCTGCTGGGCAAGTGCGGCCAGCTGGGATTCCGGTGGAGGTGGTTGGACTGGAATGGGTGGTTTCACCTCCTGGTGGTGCGGGTTTCCCCGGGATGGGGAGTCCCCCGCACGGCAAGTGGAAGTCTATCTCGCTTGTGTCATCACCATCTTTTCGTAGAACTGCTTGTAGAGAGAACGGGGGGTGGCCTAGACTGGATCAATCGCCCCCATACCTGATGCGCCAATCTGTTGCCACCAAGATCACCATGGCCTGTAGCGGTTGTCGGTGCCGGAGTGCATGACTTGATGCTCCTGGGAGGTCCCATCCTGCAAGACTTGCAAAACCTGGGTTAGTGACCCAGGCTGGAGATTCCAGTGGGGGCACTCCGACGGTCAAGTCAATGACGATCCAGGAGAACAGATCCTCCTGGTCGAGCCCCTCTTGATGGACTCCATGCTAGGAGGAGTTAATGGTATGAGAATAAGATGAAAGTGTGTAGGAGGATGACGGCGGAGCTAGAGGGATTCTCTGTGTAACTGCTTCTCCTTTATTTTCTTAGAGTGGTGGTGGTGCGTCACTCTTCTGGTTGAGCTTGCCTCGATGTTTGTTTATATTGCTTGTATTTTCTTGAGTTGAGTTACCTCCCCCTCTCAGGGATGTCGATCGTTCTTTGTAGTCAAGGTAACTATTGGGTGCTAGCCTTGGGATTCTCGCTGGGCTGGCATGCATGTGCGGCGTGTCCCATGTCATGGACGAGACATCTCTCCCGATTTATGCTAAGGGAAGCTGTCATGTGCTCTGATATTTTTTCTGGTCGCTCCATTTTGAGAAGTTTGGCAGTGCCTCGATCGGGGGGCTACCGTCCTCGAGATTCGAATCTCCTAGTTAACTTTCTCTTCCGGGTGGTTCATGCAGTTGGTGGAGGGTGCAACGCCTCGAATGGAGGGCTCCTCCCTTTTTTGGTGTAAATGGCAGACGCGGATAGTTATTGCAGCCTGGTGGGTGTATGGCTACGATCCTCGGGTGGCTCGCTGGCATCCTGGGTGACGATACTGTCTCTATGCCCGTTGTTGCCTTTACCCGAGTTGGAGGCCGAGCAGAGGAGGCCAGGCTTGATCTGGAGGAGGACAGGTGGCGGCTCCGGTCCAGAGGGCTCGACCTCGGAGAGAGACTCCACGTGGCAGAGGAGGGCTAAGGTCGACTCCGCGCACAGGGCTTGATCTTGAGGGGCTCAATTTGGAGGAGGACAGGTGGCAGCTCTAGTCCAGAGGGCTCGACCTCGGAGAGAGACTCCATGTGGTAGAGGAGGGCTGAGCTCAACTCCATGCATAGGGCTCGATCTAGAGGGGCTTGATCTGGAGGAGGACAGGTGGCGGCTTCGACCTAGAGGGCTCGACCTCGGAGAGAGACTCCACGTGGCAGAGGAGGGCTTAGCTCGACTCCGCGCACAGGGCTTGATCTCGAGGGGCTCGATCTGGTGGAGGTCGGAGCTCAGCTCGACCGAAGGCCCCATTATTTTGAGGGAGCTCAACCTGGCCATGGAGTCAGGTTAGAGTACCTGACATGGCTGTCTTTCCTGACGTGGCATCTGACAGCTGTTCCACATCAGCAATCCTGCCACATCAACTGTCATCATAGACTTGGTAAAGTCAATGGGAGGGTTTGTCCATGTCTTTTTCTCTCTTCTAAATTCGTAATAAAAATCTCTAAAATTATTAGATCCTTAAAATGATAAAGTTATGGAGATAACCGAGTCATAGCCTCCCATTAAGAGGATAGTAATTGATTCAATAATTATGATGATCATTGGAGGTCCAAAGACCTAGTGCTCATCTGGCTATTGGAATTGTCATACATGTTATGATGATTCAGTCATGACTTATTAATGGTGATCAGGCGAGCCGAGCGATACTTGATCTTGATCATTTGTTGGTTAGAAGCACTGAGTCGGTTATGTTAATGGTTGGACCTAACCAGGATTTTCAGTGGAGGTGCCAAACACCTGCTAAAGAGGAGCCTGAGATAAAATTGAACACTAGAAATTGTTTGGAGAAATAATTGGTTGAGAACTTATCTTTAGATCTATATGGGTGGGCCAAGCCACACTCGAGCTCATGTATGGTCTATAGGATTTTAGTATCCACCAGGAAATTAATATAATTTCTAGGATTGGAGATAGAGGCTACCAATTTAAATAAAATAGTGGGAGGACCTTTAGACTAAAATCCAAGTCTTTAGGATTAAATGATTTATATATTAATAGGTCTTGTTCTTGTTTCTTTTTCAGTGTTAAACATGGTCAATACATTGTCGCTTTATTCATATTGGACAATGAAAGGCTGACGAGATCCAATTTTAATAATTAATAGCAAAAGCTAAAAATAGTCTTGGAGCATGAATAGATCTTGTACGTGCTGATAGATCCGGTGCTTAAGAAGCCTGCTTCGAATGATGATATTTGGTCAAAGATACTTACCAGAAGTGGCTCAATGATTAAACCATAGTTTGATGCATTATATAGACATCCATGAATGATAAATTCAGTCGCATATTTGAGGATACTCAACCAGAGGATATACTTCAAGTATTGAAAGAATCTCTTAGCACTCCCAATGATGCTAAAAGATACAAAATGTCTTGTACTATATTCAAAGCCAAGAAATGGAAGAAGAAAAATAAAAAGGTGCAATTGCTCAACTGAGCCAGACCAAGAAAAACAAGTTGGACCAAAGTCAAGCAGAGTGCTTCTTTTACAAGAAGCATGGACACTAGAAGAGGAATTATCCTCTTTACATTACCTCACTAAACCCAAACAGGTCCAAGAAGAATAAGAAGTAGCAAGCATTACTGGACAAGGTACTTATATGATAATATCTTATGATTTTTTTATTTATGATACTACCACCTAGGTATTAGATATAGAAAGCTCTATTAATATTTGCAATATATTGCAGGGACTTCATGTCAGTAGAAGATTCGAAGACGGCAAGAGATTCCTAAATATTGGTGATGAAAGATCAGTTCTACTCTAACTTTAGGAATAGTCAAGCTTGTTTTTGATACTAGTATCATTATTTTAGATGATTGTCACTATTGTCCTAGTTTTATGATGAATGTAATCTATGTAGGCCTTTTAGCTAAGAATGGTTATCATTTATCAATAAAAGGTAATTATTGTGATATCATTATGAATGGTATTACTGTAATACATAGATAACTAAAAAAATGATATTTATATACTATCACAGCTTGTTAATGTAGTATACCATTAAGCAAATACCCTAGGATAGATAATATCAGTGATACTTATCTTTGGCACTATAGGATAGGTCATATTAATAAGAATAGGATAAACGGGTTAAGATAAGAAAATCTCCTTACGGTCAATGATTGTGAATCATTGCCAACCTGTGAATCTTGCCTTGTTAGGAAGGTGACCAAGTTACCTTTTACTGGAAAAGGTGAAAGAGCTACTGAGGTTCTAATTCTAGTACATATTGATTTATGCAGACTAATGAACATCAATGCTAGGGGTGGGTATTTCTATTTTATTATATTTATAGATGACCTTTCAAGGTTCGATTATGTCTATTTTACAAGACATAAATCTGAATCATTTAAATTGTTCAGACGTTATCATAATGAGATTGAGAAACAAACTAGAAAGTATATTAAAACCTTTGATCAGATCGAGAGGGATGATATCTTACCAATGAATTTCTAATTTAGCTAGAGAAGAATGAAATTCTCTCTCAATGGACACCTCCAGGGACATCTCAATTAAATGGTGTCTAAAAAAAGGAATCAAACTTTATTAGACAAGGTTCAATCTATGATGGGCTTTGCTAGTCTACCGATCTTCTTTTGGGGATATGCTCTTAAATCAACATGTTACATTTTAAATAAGGTTCTGAGCAAGTTTATTAATAAAATATCATACGAGATATGGAGAGGGCATATGCTGGTGCTCTCACACCTAAGAGTCTAGGCGTGCTTGGCTTATGTTAAATGCTTAAAAATAGACAAGCTCGAGCCTAGGTCTGATTAGTGTATTTTATAGGATACTCAAAAGAGACTACAGGTTATTTTCTCTACTTTACTGATAAAGAAAAGGTATTTGTCAGGATAGTCTTTTTAGAAAAGGAGTTTCTTGAAGAAAGAACTAATGCCTCTAAGATTAAACTTGAAGAGGTTCTTCAGGTAGAAGAACCGATATTAATAACTAAACCTATAGAATCAAATTTGATTGAATCAAACTTGGAGCCTACTATAGAAGCACCATTAAGGGGATCTAATAGAGTACCATATCAGCTAGATAGATACTATGGCTTCTTAGTCTAGGATGGTGATCCTGTTGAACTTGATGAAAATAATGAGACTCCGATCACCTATATGGATATTATGCAGAGAGCCGACTCTGATAAATGGCTAGAAGCCATGAATTTTAAAATGGAGTCTATAAAAGTCAACGATGTATGGATACTTGTTGATCCACCTAAAGGGATAAAACCCATAGGGTGTAAATAGGATTTTTTTAAAAAAGGACATAGATGGAAAGGTGGAAACCTATAAAGCTCGTCTAGTTGCCAAGAATAATTATCAACATTATGGTATTGACTATGATGAGATATTTTGACCTGTGATAATGCTCAAGTCCATTTGGATTATACTTGCATTAATGGCACATTTTGATTTTGAGATCTGGCAAATAGATATGAAAATAGTTTTTCTAAATGGAGAGTTGGAAGAAGAGATGTATATGATACAACTTGAAGGATTCACATTTGCAAATAAAATAAAGGTGTGCATGCTTCAAAAATCCATTTATGTATTGAAGAATCTCAAAGTTGGAACATGCATTTTGATAAAGTGATCAGAACATATGACTTTGTTAGGAATAGAGAAAAGCCCTATATATACAAATGGACTAATGGTTCAATTATAGCATTTCTTATTTTGTAGTAGATGACATTCTCTTAATCAGAATGATATTCCTATATTTCAAGGAATAAAAGTATGGCTATCTTCTCAATTCTTCATGAAGGACTTGGAAGAAGCATCCTATATCCTTGGGATGATAATATATAGGGATAGATCTAAAAGGTTCTAAGGTTATCCCAGTCCACGTGCATTGAGATCGTGTTGAACCAGTTCAGTATGGTGAATTTCAAGAAAGGCTATCTTTTGATAAGCCATAAGACTAATCTCTCTATGAAAGATTATCTGACAAGTTCTCAAGAGAAAGAGCATATGAGTAAAATTCCTTATATGTCAGCAATAGGATCTATTATGTATGCTATGATATGTACGAAACAAGATATGGTATACTCATTAGGAGTAGTGAGTAGATACCAATATGATACAGGTGAGAATGATTAGAAGGTCGTAAAAATCATTATTAAATATTTGAGAAATACTAAGGACCAGTGGCTCATTTATGGGATCCTAATTTAAAACTAGTCAGTTATGCTGACTCAAGTTTTTAGTCATTCAAGGATGACAACAAGAGTGTATCGGGTTATGATTTTCTCCTAAATGGAGGAGCTATCCATTGGAAAAGTTCCATGCAACACACTATGGTCGATTCTTAATGCAAGGTGAAGTATATTATGGCATCTAATGCTACAAAGAAAGTTGTTTGGCTATGCAAGTTCATCACCAACTTGGAGTGGCACCCTCCATTGATGGGCCAGTTTTCTTATATTGTGATAGCAATGGGACCATAGCTCAGGTAAAGGAACCAAAGGATCATCAATAGACCAAACACAATATGCGTGGCTTCCACCTTATTTAGAAAATAGTGGATTGAGGTGACATTGATCTTTAGAAGATCGATGGAAAGAAGAACTTGGCTAACCCATTTACTAAAATCTTCAAGATTAAAGAGTTTGATACCACAAGTGGAAGATGGATATTCAATACTATTCTAATTGGCTCTAGTCCAAGTAGAAGTTGTTAAGAAATATATCCTAGAACTAATCATCTGGATTGTTGATGGTTGATCTCTTTATAATTGATACATAAATCATTAATAAAATAAAAGTTATTTTTAGCAGTCATCTCTTTTTGGATCTTTCTTTGAACTCCTTTGAGATAAAGTCCTTAGAACTATTTCAATTTGATAAAGGAAGATTTATCGAGTAGTTTTTAAACATGTTCATGATCAACTGATATGTTGTTACTAGGATGACAATATTTATCAAGCATTGATTATTGTATGTTATATAGGTTGGTTGTCCTCATAATCAAAAAGTATGGAGATACTAGTATGGCATACAGGTAAGTATAGGTGTACATTACACCGAACGTGACCAACTCTATTGAGTACTCTGTTATCAAGAGTATCTCATTGATAGATATGGATATAAGTATCCCTCTGATCTGAGATCATCACGGTGACTTACAAGCAACTCATTGTACTTAGGTGCTGGACTACCTAAATTTCTAATCCAGTAATAAAAGGTTACTGGGTGCAATCAACTACTTTTTAAGTTAGTGATAAGTCAAGATAGAATTGACCACTCCAAGGTACTGGAGAAAATCCTCTATTATGTTTCAATTTAGCAAGACCTTAGCCAAAATAATCCTTATGAGGAGTCATAGAATTTGTTAGGTTGAGACATATTTTAATGCATTATTTTGAAATTGGTAGTTGACTTTGAAATCATCATGAGCATTGGATTAAAGGGATGAATTACACAAAAACCATATGCCCAGTTTCTTGAATGTTACTTTAAGAATATTTGACCTATCCGGACATCGAGCACCATTGCTAAATGGTTGCATCGATTAGTTCAGAAATTAGTTCATGGGCTACTAGCTTAGTGTTCAAACCTATAAGGTCATATATATAAGAAGTTTATGACCGATCATGATGGTTGATTAATGACTAAGAATTGTTCAATAACAAAATTATAAATATGATAAATAATCAATCCTACATAAATATTAAAAATTAATACTTAATTAATTATTAATTTATTATAAGATGATTAATTAATAATTTGATTGATAATTGGCTTAATTTGATTAAGCAAAGGGTTTACGTCAAGTCTAATTGAATTTGGTTCAATTGAGTTTCACTCGATTAGGTTATTCGATGACCTAATCACTAAGAATTTCTAATTATGGTTTGATTTAGCTTTGGACTTAGTTAATTCTAGATTTAATTAAGATTTAATCAAGCATAATTGGGACCTAATTGAAATGGGTTCAATTTGGTTAAACTAACTATAACCAAATTAGTTTTGGTTTATAACTAATTTTGATCAAAACTTGGTCAAACCCTAATCTAATGCAGCTTATTTTCTTTTCTAAAAATTTTTCTTACCTTCTTAGAATTTTTTTATAAGTTTTGTTGGCTTTAGCCCTTGATTTTGATGAACTAACAAAATATTGAGTATATGTTTTATACTAATGTTTCAATTATAGTTATGAGTTTCAGGATACAGGCATATCAAATTCTCAATATGAAAGTATCAAGACACTCATTGGAAGCTAAGCAATTTTAAATGTTTGAGAAGCCTTCTTATCTGAAAAAGGTCCTAAAATATATCAAACGGAGCTTTACAAAAAGGGTATTGAAGTTTCATTGAAGAATATTTGAATTTTGAGGGTTGGCACAAGTTTTTGTCTTGTTGTAGAGTCAAGTGTCTACTCATGGCATGCTAAGTATCGACACTTCAGAAAGTAGCACATAGAAAATTCTTGTGGCATGCCAAGTGTCGACTCATAGGAATTAAGTGTTGACTCACAGAAGTTAGGTGTAGACTCACAGAAACGAAGTGTCAACCATGGCCTGAGAAAATTGAAGATACAGAACTATGCCATTCTGGATTTTTTTGTCAATAATCGACTCAAGAAAATTCAAGTGTCGACTCAGGAGATTCAAGTGTCGACTCACATGGTTCAAGTGTCGACTCATAGCCACAGGCTATAAATTCAAGTGTCGACTCACATTGGATAGAACCCTGGTTTTTCAAATATTTATACCTTGAGTCGACTCATGCTAACCCAAGTGTCGACTCATGAAGACTCAAGTGTCGACTCATAGGATTCAAGTGTTGACTCACAGATTCTGACAGCTACAACAGCTATATTTTCTGAGAGGCAAATTTGATCCCTACAAGCTTCCAATGGCTAGTTTTTCTCCACCAATGGTCTTAAACAATTTTTTTGAAGTTTTTGAAGTATTTAAGCTTCACCAAACTCATTCATGAAGAATAAATTCATAAGAGATAAGACTTTTCTTGAGAACTTCACTTTCAAAATCAAAAAGAGAGTAAAAGAGAAGATTCCACTGAAAAAGCTTAGAAGCCTTCATTTCAACATTCCAAAAATAGTTTGTGAAGTGATTCCAAAGAGAAGACAACTCAAGCAATCATCAAGAGCCTCAAAGATTCCATATTCCTCTCTATGAGGGAGTTTGTTTGTGCTTAAAATTTGTATCTCTGAATTTATTTCTTGTCATAGTTTCAAGGGTGTTAGGCCCTTCCAAGCCTTGAATTAGAATCCAAGCCTAGGTTGGCTTGAGGAAAGGTTGTTGGTGAGCCTAAGTGAGAAAACCAACTTTGGGTTTGACTTGTGAGCCCGTTGAAAACAAGTTGGATGTAATCTAGGTTGATTATAGTAAAATTCTCAAGGGATTGCTTGGAGAGTGGATGTAGGTGCTGGACTTGCACCGAACCACTATAAACTTTTGTGTTTGTGTGTGTGATGAAAAGATTATGCCCTAAAGGCCAATCAAAATGTTGTATTTCAATGGGATATTCTTTTGTATCCTAAACCAGTATATTGATATTATCAATTAATAAAGGCATTTTATTTTCATCATACGCTGTGTCTTATTAATTTTATTAAGATATGATGAACCCCATAGATTAGGACTATGGTTCTAGGGTTATGATGAGATCATACCAGTGAGACTTAAAGCCTTAAAACCCTAATCTAGAATATTCCTGGTTGATGGGATATTGAGTAGGGGATCAATGTTTCCGGTAAGACCAGCACATCCTATGTATGCTTGGTGAAGAGGGTGACTGATCTCACAGTCACTTGTATTTGACACTAATACTAGGATGTGAGTGCTCATTAGAGAATGAGTTCACTAAATGGATCCAGCTTGAGAACATCTAATGGAACCTTATCTGTTTGTCAATAGATAGTTCTCATAGTGGGAGTAGTACATGTGGTCCTTTGACCTAAGACTGCCATGGTATCTTGTATGCATGAATCCATACTTTGGTTCACACTCAATCATGATACTGAGTCATGCATGGGGTGATACTGGGTATGGTGATTGCATATGGAGGTTGTGAGTAGGTCAAAAAGGAATCGATCAACCCTAGTAAGAGGGAAGCGCATCCAGATGATTTCAATCAAATGAAGATTCGGGAAATCTTTGATCAAAGTATGAACATTAGAAATAGTTTCTAATGGTTCATTAATGAATCATCATTATCAGATTGAGCAAAGAATGAATATGAAATTGGATTTGACAAGTATCCATATCCATAGTCATATTCAAGGTGCAAGTAGATCGAAGGACTGAATTGCCCGGTATCTCACCACCGAAGGGTATTTTGGTAAATCCACCAAAATTTCTCATCTTTCGGGTAGGCATGATGCATTGTTAGATGTCAATCTTGTCTTGTAGGTCTTCATGAACCAATTGATTTGGTTTCATGAGTCAATTCGATGTGTGATTCGAATTGGACAATTAGGTGAGCCAATTTGACCTAATTAGGTCAACGGGTTCGATCGGATCGAATCGGCTCAAACCTAAATCTACTGCTGGCTAGATGTGGAACCCAATAGATCACACACAATAGAGACCTAGCCAAGGAAGTCATTCATGATTTAATTAGGGTCATAGGATCCCAATTAGTTAGCCAGATTACAAACTAGCATATGTAGGCTAACGAAATTCCTAACCCAATTGGATTGGGTCTGATTGCTTGCTAATTGGGCTAACCTAATTATGGGAAACCTAAATTAGGTTGAGTCCTAAGTTGGGCTAGCCTAATCAGAGCTAAATCTGATTTTAATTTACATTTAAGGACATTTTAGGCGCCATACGTGAAGAGTCCAAATGGCATGGGACTCTTGGTACCTAAATGATACCTTAACTTCAAAAGGGCACAGAATGAGCTATAGATCTCTGATTTGAATATAATTTATATGGTCAGAAAGAAGATTTTATGCTCTTTCCAATAACACCCATATTGCCTATGTTTTGACTAGTCAATATTTTTTGAAATTTGCATGGAAGAAGGATGGCGCGCGCGATGCATGAAGAGTCACAACTCTTCATGTGGCGCGCAGTTCTGATGAAGAGTCCTTCTGCTATCAAGACTCTTCAAAATCTCCCATGTTTGGATATTGAAGAGGCACCTCTTGGCTTCCTAGGGACCGGTAATTGATATATGGCAAGTGAGAATTCGTCCAGATAAAAGAAGGGATGTGCATAAGGCCTTCGATGCATGAATGGGCTTATTAGATATGATTTTTCAAGCCAGATAACTTCTCTTCGGTCTTGAAAAATCATATATGATAAGTTAATGGGAGGACATATCACATGCCCCTCTTGTATCAATAAATAGGGGGCAGTGAAATGAGTCTGATAATGAAGAATTCCACCGAAGTACTATTCTGAGTGTCTCTCTCTCCCTCCTTCTTTCTTTAAGACAAGACTTGTCTTGTTAAGACAAGGTCTTTTCTACTAGGACAAGGCTTTGTTTTAGGACATAAACCTAAGGGGTCCTAGAGGAAGGTTGTCCTAAAACTAAGAGTGGTTTAGGAGAGTGTCTTTGGTGCCCTACAGTAGGACAGGGTGTCCTACAATGGTCAATAGACCAAAGGCTGCCGAAAGAGTTCCACTTCTCCAAGCAACTTGAAGAAGGAGTTCTTCCTTGGTTCGAGTTTCGTGTGGATCACCGTTGGAGGGCGAACATTTGGGCGCTTGGTGGAGAAGAAGGCTGAATCAGGGTTTTCTTCATCGGATTGGATACTAGAGGTTCAGGTTGGTGCCTAAACTCTAGTTTATATTATATATGCATGTTTGTATGTTTTAATTCCTAGTAAGGAGGTCTTGGGTTAAGGGTTTGGTAGTGGTTTCATAATAAATTTTTGAAATCCATGCTTCCGCCCTAGTCACCAAAACCCTTACATGTGAGCCCTTTACTATTTTGAATTTACTGCTTATACTCTTAGCATTGCAACTCACTCACTTGGTGCACACTTGCATTGCTTCTCAAACACATTAATCTCAGCACATATCTATTTTAATTTTTTAAGAAACCTAATTCACCCCCTCTTGGGTTGTTATGCTAGGCAACAAGTGGTATGAGAGCTTGATACTCTGCATATAGGTCTAACGATCTTGAGTCAAAGATCTAAATGGTAGTCCAAATTGGAGCTGGAATTGTTAAGGGACAAGCCTCAAATCGTCCCCCCTTATTCAATTGCACAAATTATACATATTGAAAAACACGGATGTACATTTATATTCAAGCCATTGATTATAACATTTGGAGGACTATTGTTAAGGGTCCTTATCAGCCTACCACCTTGGTTAATGGCATTCTCACTCCCAAGATGGAGGATGAATGGGATGAGAATGACATTAAGCAAGTTGAGCTTATTGCTAAGGCTATGAATTTATTATTTTGTGCTCTAGACTCGAGTGAGTTCAACAAAATCTCAAATTATCTCTCCACCAAGAAAATATGGGACACACTTGAAGTTACTCATGAGGGTACTCATCAAGTGAAAACTACTAAAGTTAACATGCTCATTCATACGTATGAAATGTTTAGAATGGAACCATCTGAATTTATTAGTGAAATGTACACTAGATTTACTAACATTATGAATGGCATGAGAAGTTTGGATAAAGTCATTTCTAATACTTAATTGGTGAATAAAATTCTCAGGTCACTTCATCATGGGATCGAAAAGTGACAGCTATTGAAGAAGCTAAGGATGTCAACACACTACCTCTTAAGTAGCTTCTTGGATCTCTCATGACATATAAACTGTCACTGAAGCAAAAGGTTGCGAACAATGACAAAAAGAAGAAGACCATAGCACTTAAGTCCACAACCAAGGATGATTCAAGTGATGATTCCGATGAGGAAGATGATGAAGATGAAATGGCTCCCATCTCAAGAAAATTTAGGAGGTTCATGAGAAAGAAAAGATATAGTTTCAAGAAAAGCCTCAAAAGGGAGAGCCTAGTAAAGAAAGGGAGCAACCTACTTGTTTTGAATATAAGAAACTCGGCCACTTCAAAATGGACTGCCTCTTACTCAAGAAGAGTAGAAGGAAATTAAGAAAGAAAGCCATGATAGCCACCTGGAGCGAGAGCGAGGACTTGAGCTCAGATGAAGAGCAGCAAGAAGTTGCCATTCTTTGTTTAATGGCTAATGATGATGAGGTAAAATCTGAACTTGAAGATGAATTTACTTTTGAAGAATTACATGATGTTTTTGATGATTTAGTTATTGAGTATCAAAAACTTAAAATGAAAAACAAAGAGCTAATGAAACAAAATTTGGAATTAATTAAAATAAATGGTAAGTCATTGATTGAAAATGATTATTTGCTTCAAGAAAATAAGAAGTTAACTGATAAAATTATCTTTTTGGAAAAAGAAAAGGAAGATTTGAAAAAGAAAAAATCGTTTGCAACAACTAAAAATTTTGCTAAACAAAATAAAGAACTTTTGCAAGAAAACAAGAAGTACAAGGATAAGCTTGAAAAGTTAAAACCATTTGTTGAAAAGTTTACTTATAGTTCAGAAAAACTCAATATGCTTTTAAATAATCAAAGAGCTATTTTCAACAAAGCAGGATTAGGTTTTAAATCTATGAAACAACAAAATTTTTTCAAGAACTTCTTTATGCCTGCTTCATCTTCCATTACTTATTATTTTTATGGCAATGTGGGATATAAATCTTATTTATGAAATAAAAAGAAATTAAATAAAGATAGAAAAGTTTGGGTTCCAAAAGGAACCATATCCACTAATCCTAAAAGACCCAAGATGACTTGGGTACCTAAAGTCTCCACTTGATTTGTCATTATAGGTCTGTCTTGCAACCAACAAAAGAAGATTGTGGTATCTCAACAGCGGTTACTCAAGGCACATGACTGGAGATGTGGAGTAGTTCTCTTCTCTTAAATATCAAAATGGTGGAAATGTAACCTTTGGTGATAATGGAAAGGGCAAAATCATTGGGATTGGTAAAGTCCAGATCACCATCTCTACTTATATAGATAATGTTCTTTTTGTTGATACTTTAAAGCATAATTTACTTAGCATTAGTCAGTTTTGTGACAAAAATTTTAAAGTTGTTTTTGAATCTTTCATGTGCATTATCTCTAGTGTTGATGACAATGGCATCAAGTTTATTGATCATAGGCATGGCAATATTTATATGGTTGATCTTGATGATCTTCTAGTACAAAATGGTCAATGCCTACTGGCAATGAAAACCAAGATCAATGAAACTAGTTGGTTTTGGCATCGTAGACTAGGACATGGAAGTATGCATTTGCTTTCAAAACTTAACAAAAAGAATCTCATAAAAGATTTGCCAAAACTTAACTTTGAAAAGGATAAGATTTGTAGTGCTTGCCAACTTAAAAAATAAACTAAATCTTCTTTCAAATCTAAGGGAGTTGTCTCTACATCTAGACCTCTAAAATTACTTCATATGGACCTCTTTCGACCTACTAGAATAACTAGTTTGGGAGGTAAGAAGTATGGTCTAGTTATTGTGGATGACTTCTCACGTTTTACATGAATAATGTTTTTAACTCATTAAGATGAAATATTTTTTGCATTCATTAAATTTTATGGTGGGGACACCGGAGGTACCAGAATAAGACAGAGGCTTTTCAACCCTCTGTGAATTGATCAATAATTTATGAGTCCATCTGTAATAAGGGCTTAGCCCATCTGAGTCCTTTTTTTAGTTGTTGTTTGAGTCTTTTGAGTTGTTATTTCAGTTCTGTACTAGTCAGCTTATGTTGAGCTAGTTCAGTCCAATGCTAGTCAGCTCATGTTGAGCTTATTTTATTTTTTGAGTCCTGTCCAAGCATACTGAAGACTCAAGACTATATCATACAAGTGAAGACCAAGTCCAACTAGATTGAAGACATGGAAGTATAGCACAAGTCCAACCCAGCTTGAAGATTTGAAGACCCCAGGAGGAAAATTCAGAAAACCCTGATTTCTTGCAGATGCCCTCCAGACGCCCAGATTCCCTTCCAGATGCCAAAGTATATTCATAGACAAGGGCATCCATGATTCCAGAGGTCCATCTGTATCCTAGCCCAAAGAAATCAAGCCCAGGTGCCAAGCCCAAGCCCCTAAGAAGCAAGATACTAGGGAATATTCCTGCTACCTGGCTATCAGGCCACCCCAGCTTCCAGAGGCCCAAACCCATGCACCCGAGCCCCTTTGGGCCGGCCTTTTGCTGCTCCTAGAAGCCCAACACGCCCCCCTAGGCATCCTTGGAGTCTTGACCAAGTCAAGAAAATTTTTAGGGATTTTTCTACCTAATATTTCCTTATTTTCTAGCTAGGGTTTGAGAGGGAAAAGGATTCTTAGGTAAAGACTTATGTACCCTTACTTGGAGCCCAAGGTTAAGGGTCTATTTAAGGGACCCTAGCCTCTTGTATGATGGAGAATTTTGATGAATGAAAACCTTGAGTTCTTCTATTGAGTTGTGTGATACCCTGCTATGTGCATAAAGGGGTTTGCGAGAGTTCTTCTTCCCAGTGCTGCAATCATCTTCCTGCTGCCAACAAGCATCTCAGATCCCTGGACGTCCACTCCAAAAGAAGCCTTCCCTTGATATTTTTCTTTTATTTTCTTGTTCCTTTGTGAGTTTTCTAACCCTTGACAGGTCGTTTGTAGGTCCCCGAGTTTCTACGAATCCAACGACTCCAGCCAAGCCTCAATCGGATCATCGAGCAGAAAGTCGGGTATCCACGGGTCTTTGGCTCGATTTTCCAGGCCGCATCCATCGAGGAACGAGAGACCCCTTCGCTGTGATCTTCATAGATGTTGTCAGGTACACCCCTTTACCTCCAGTAGTTTTATTGCAGGAGAACTTGCCCTAACCAAGGCTTCTCAGCCCCGGTGGTCCTTCTTTGCTACTTTTCTAGGTCCTAATCTGCATGCTGATCTTCAAAAATTCATAAAAAATCCCCTACAAATAATTTTGATCTGAAATTCGGGAATTAATCACCTAACTCAACATGTAAAACATACAAAAAAAATGGCATGCAAATTGGTCCCGCATCATTTGGTATCAGAGCTTAGATTAGGGCTTGTTTTCTGCAATTTTTCAGTCCATATATGCTCTGTTATTTTAATTATTTCTTCCTAATAAAAACTCTAAAAATTCTAAAATTTATTTTTCTAGATTTATAATAATTCACAGTAATTTTAAAAATTGGTTTAGATTTTATTATGACTTGTGAATTTTATTCAAGATGAAATACAACCTGCAAATTTTCGGCTCTATTTTTTCAGCAAGACAAGTTTGGAAGTTTTAGGATTTTGTTTGGCATCTTTTGCATATCTTTTAATTTTAGTATATTTCCAGCATATTAGGCCATGATTTGCAAGTTTTCTTCTATTTAAAAAAATATCCAAAAAAAAAATACATATTCTCCAAAAATACTAAAAGCATCTAAACCCTAATTTGCATCCTCATCTGCCTGCCATCATTGCATAATTTACTTTTAAGGGCACTCTTGCTATATCAGATGGGGGGAGGATTTGATCACCTCTCCTTAGCCCAAAACTACATCCCTTGCATTCGGTCCCAAGCCTTAACCTAAAATTAACTAGACTTAATTTGCCCTAGTGGGCTAGGGACACCAACTGGTCGGGTCCGGACTAAGTGTCAGATCATTGTGTCAAGCTAACCCGTGCGTGCTTTGTGCTCAGTGTCTAGAATTGTGGTTTAGGGATTCAATCCCGAAGGGCTTGTGTGCTGGTCCGCCTACCTGGCCAATCTCTGATTGGTGTCTAGGATTGGCAATCAGGGACCTAACACTCCCCTTACACCTGCCTGGCTGAGTACAGGGTTACTATAGGCTAGTTTGCCACCCTGATTGAGCATCTAGTTTAGACTTTAGGTCTAGTCAGCTGTAGTCGGTATGATCAAGTATTTCATGAGCACTAGATCAGGGGTTTCATATCACCCACCTCCTTCACAAATGTCTGAACCCATGGAAAATTTGCAAGCCCAAATAAAAGCACTCACTGAGCATCTAACCCAATCCATGGCCTAATTGACTACCCAGTTAACACAGTCTAGTACCCAAACCAACAATAGAATTGACCATCTTGCCGATAGGTTTGGCCAGTTAGAAGGCCATGTAGGGACCATAGAAAGAACCCATGGGTCACAGTCTGAGCCAGATCCTGAGTCCCCTCAACCTAGGAGGACCCCAAACCCTGATCTATACCATGAGGTCGAACCTAGGAGAGCCCCTTATCCTGACCCGTACTACAATCCTCAACCTAGGAGGACCCCAAACCCTGATCCATACCGAGAGGTTGAACCTAGGAGAGCCCCTCAGCCTGACCCATACTATAATACTGAACCTAGAAGAACCCCTTACCAAGACCCTTATTATGATACTGAACCTAGAAGAACCCCTTACCATGACCCTTATTATGATACTGAACCCAGGAGAACCCAATACTCTGACCCATACAGGGAGTCCAATCCTAGGAGAACCAAATACTCTGACCCATATAGGGAGTCCAATCCTAGGAGAACCCAATACTTTGACCCATATAGGGAGTCCAACCCTAGGAGAACCCAATATTCTGACCCATATAGGGAGTCCAACCCTAGGAGAACCCAATATCCTGACCCATATACGGAGCCCAACCTTAGGAGGACCCTATACCATGATCCATCCTTAGAACCCGACCATAGAGCTGACCCAAAATCCTATGACCCCAGATCTTATAATCCCGTGACCCATAGATCTGCACCCTTGTCCTATGAGCCTAGAGAACCCATAACCCCTAGGTATCAATCTAGTACTAGTCAAGTTTTCCTTAGTCAACTTGAACCCCATAGGATTAGTACCCCAAAATATGAGCCCAGTAGTGAGCCACTACCCCTTAGGCAACCTAAACCTACTAGGACTAGTGTCCATAATCAGAAACTAGGACCTAGCCAATTTTCCCCTAGCCGACCTTCTCCAACCATTCCTGAGATTGACAAGGCTTACATTAATGCGAAAGTGTATGAAGCTGATGCGAGCCTAGTAGATGAGTATGAAGGAGAAGAGGAGACACCTTTAGTAGACCTAGAATTAGCTGACCCAGTAGATACCCAGGTAGAAACCAACCCAGAGCTAGTTGACCTTGACCACATCCAACCTAAAGCTATAATGGAAGAACAAATAGAGGAAGAAAACCTAGGTACTGCTGCTAGAGCCTTACCTGAGGAAACCATAGAGGAGAGCCAAATTATAGAGTCTAGTCCAAAAATACAAGAACCAGAAGAATTTATTAAGGACCTGATCTCTTTGAATCAATACCTTCAAGATAAGTCCCCTCCTATAGTTCCCATTAAGGACCTCTTCCCCGAAATTGGTGACCCATCCTTCTATTATGCAAGCCCTGTAGATATAGCTCAACCTCGTAAGGTTAACCTCATTAGTATATGATTAGTTCCTGACACCCCATCTTTTATCCTACTGTATCCAACTAACCTAGAACCTTTTTCTCTACCCTACCAAACTAATTCTGAACCCACTTCCTATTTTCTGTCCTTTCCAGACATCTCCAACATTTCTAGGATCATTAGATTGCATTTAGTTGAGATTAGCGTACTGCATGCATTCATTACACATGTTAGGTTGGCATTATACTTTTGGCATTTGCTTGGAGTCCATTGTAAATACTCTTGTGCACACCACACTAGGGTCAGACCTAGAGAGTCTATAGTCTCTTAGGTTTAGGCCCATAAAAGTCTAATAAATTTCCTTTGATAGGAATGCAAAGTCGAGTCTATTAGGTGTTAGTATGAGTCCTTTGAATCATTTGTTAGGAGTTTGCATGTGCCCAGCATGTTCACCACCTACACTAATTTTAAACAAAGTGGCTAATTCCCGAAGATTGATCAAAGAATTTGATGTAGTGGATTCTATCTTGATTAGGCTTAGGCTTAAAAGAAGCTTCATGCTTGCAGAGCCGGACCTTTTAAAGTGATAGAGAAGGATTGGGTCAAATGCCTATGTGTTAGACTTGCCTTCGGATATGGGCATTAGTTCTACCTTCAATATTACAGACCTGGTTGAGTATAGGGAACCGGCAGCGATACCTAGTGAGACCTTTGGACCTATTTCTTTTCATTGTGAGTGACCCTAACCCAGAGTGTCCACTAACAAATTGGCCTGAGAGAGGAGAACGGATCGAGCGTATCTTGGACGATCAAGCCATCACGACCCAGGGCCGTGACTATCAACGCTTCCTGGTCCGATGGCAAGGCCGGCCAGAGTCAGACGATTCATGGATTTCTCGAGAGGACTTGCAGCACCTCAACCTAGACCTCCTCGAGAGATATGTGAGCCAGCTTGATCTTCACTCGACAGGGTAGAGTTCCTCCCACCCCGGGAGAATTGGTGGGGACACCGGAGGTACCAGAATAAGACAGAGGCTTTTCAACCCTTTGTGAATTGATCAATAATTTATGAGTCCATCTGTAATAAGGGCTTAGCCCATCTGAGTCCTTTTTTTAGTTGTTGTTTGAGTCTTTTGAGTTGTTATTTCAGTTCTGTACTTGTCAGCTTATGTTGAGCTAGTTCAGTCCAATGCTAGTCAGCTCATGTTGAGCTTATTTTATTTTTTGAGTCCTGTCCAAGCATACTGAAGACTCAAGACTATATCATACAAGTCAAGACCAAGTCCAACTAGATTGAAGACATGGAAGTATAGCACAAGTCCAACCCAGCTTGAAGATTTGAAGACCCCAGGAGGAAAATTCAGAAAACCCTGATTTCTTGCAGATGCCCTCCAGATGCCCAGATTCCCTTCCAGAGGCCAAAGTATATTCATAGACAAGGGCATCCATGATTCCAGAGGTCCATCTACATCCTAGCCCAAAGAAATCAAGCCCAGGTGCCAAGCCCAAGCCCCTAAGAAGCAAGATACTCTACCTGGCTACCAGGCCATCCCAGCTTCCAGAGGCCCAAACCCATGCACCCGAGCCCCTTTGGGCCAGCCTTTTGCTGCTCCTAGAAGCCCAACACGCCCCCTAGGTGTCCTTGGAGTCTTGACCAAGTCAAGAAAATTTTTAGGGATTTTTCTACCTAATATTTTCTTATTTTCTAGCTAGGGTTTGAGAGGGAAAAGGATTCTTATGTAAAGACTTATGTACCCTTACTTGGAGCCCAAGGTTAAGGGTCTATTTAAGGGACCCTAGCCTCTTGTATGATGGAGAATTTTGATGAATGAAAACCTTGAGTTCTTCTATTGAGTTGTGTGATACCCTGCTGTGTGCATAAAGGGGTTTGCGAGAGTTCTTTTTCCCAGTGCTGCAATCATCTTCCTGCTGCCAACAAGCATCTCAGATCCCTGGACGCCCACTCCAAAAGAAGCCTTCCCTTGCTGTTTTTCTTTTGTTTTCTTGTTCCTTTGTGAGTTTTCTAACCCCTGACAGGTCATTTGTAGGTCCCCGAGTTCCTACGAATCCAACGACTCCAGCCAAGCCTCAATCGGATCACCGAGCAGAAAGCCGGGTATCCACGGGTCTTTGGCTCGATTTTCCAGGCCGCATCCATCGAGGAATGAGAGACCCCTTCACTGTGATCTTCATAGACATTGTCAGGTACACCCCTCTACCTCCAGTAGTTTTATTGCAGGAGAACTTGCCCTAACCGAGGCTTCTCAGCCCCGGCGGTCCTTCTTTGCTACTTTTCTAGGTCCTAATCTGCATGCTGATCTTCAAAAATTCATACAAAATTCCCTACAAATAATTTTGATCTGAAATTTGGAAATTAATCACCTAACTCAACATGTAAAACATACAAAAAAAAGGCATGCAAATTGGTCCCGCATCATTTTATAAAAGAGTGTCAAATGAAAAGGGTGTTTCAATTGTTTCCTTAAGAAGTGATCATGGTATGAAATTTGAAAATCATAATTTTGAAAAGTTTTATATTAAAAATGGTATACATCACAACTTTTCTGCACCCAGGACACCTCAACAAAATAGGGTGGTAGAAGAAAAAATAGAACTCTTGAAGAAATGGCACGCACCATGCTTTACAAAAATGATTTGCCTAGATATTTTTGGATAGAAGCCATGAACACTGCTTGCTATATTTTAAATTATATTTTAATCTGGCCTATTTTAAAGAAAATACCTTATGAGCTTGGAAAAGTAGAAAACCTTCAATTAAGTATTTTTGTATTTTTGGATGCCATTGTTTCATTTAAACAATGGCAAGGACAATCTAAGAAAATTTGATACCAAGTCAGATGAGGGTATTTTTTTAGGTTACTCTACATCTAGCAAGGCATATAGGGTCTTCAACATAAGAATACTTATTATTGAAGAATTCATCCATGTTGTATTTGATGAGAATGATCAAAAATCTTCTAGAAAAGAAGATATTTATGATGATGAAATAGGTATTCAAAGAACTGAAAAAGTAAACAACAATGAAGAGCCTTCCAAGGTACAAGATGATAATCACAACAATGAAGGGGAAAAAGTACAAGGAGCTGGCAACTCATCCGCACCTAACCCATTACCTAAAGAATGAAGGTATGCTCATAGACACCCCAAAGAACTTATAATTGGTGATCCATCAAAAGGGATAAGCACTCATTCCTCATTAAAAAATGTATGTGATTATCTAGCTTTTGTTTCTCAAGTAGAACCAAAATCTATTGAAGAAGCTGAAAATGATTGTAATTGGTTAAATGCTATACAAGATGAACTAAACCAATTTAAAAAGAATAATGTTTGGACTTTAGTTCCTACTAATTTTTAATAATTGGTACAAAATGGGTTTTCAGAAACAAACTTGATGAAAATGGATTAGTCACTAGAAATAAAGTTAGGCTGGTTACTAAATGATACAATCAGGAAGAAGGGATTAATTTTGATGAAACATTTGCTCATGTTGCTAGACTTGAGGCAATTAGGCTATTATTAGTATTTGCATGTTTTATGAATTTTAAACTATTTTAAATTGATGTTAAAAGTGCTTTTCTAAATAGATTTATTGAAGAAGTTTATATAGATCAGCCCCCTGGTTTTGAAAATCATGAATTTTTCAATCATGTTTTTAAACTTCATAAAGCCCTGTATGGTTTGAAACAAGCTCCAAGAGCTTGGTATGATACATTGAGTTCATTTCTGCTTAAAAATGATTTTTCTAAAGGAAATGTAGATACTACATTATTTTTGAAAAAGAAGAATGATGAACTCTTAGTAGTACAAATTTATGTGATGATATCATATTTGGTGTTACTAATGAATGTCTTTATCAAGAGTTTGAAAAGCTAATGCAAGGAGAGTTCGAGATGAGCATGATGGGAGAACTTAATTTCTTTCTCAGACTTCAGATCAAGCAAACAAAACAGGGGATCTTCATCAACCAAGCTAAGTATACAAGAGAAATCTTAAAGAAGTTTGGAATGGAAAATACCATATCATTAGGTATGCCTATGAGCTCCTCTTGTAAACTTGATAAAGATGAATTAGGTAAAAGTATAGACCAAAAGTTATATAGAGGTATGATTGGCTCATTGCTATATCTAACTGCAAGTAGGCCAAATATAATGTTCAGTATTTGTATATGTGAAAGATATCAGTCTGCTCCTAAAGAGTCTCATTTATTGGCTGTTAAATGCATACTTAGATACTTGTCTGGCACTATAGATGTTGGACTTTGGTACTCTAAAGACTCATCATTTGAATTAGTTGCATATTCTGATGCTGATTTTGCTGGGTGTAAACTTGATAGAAAAAGTACTAGTGGAACTTGTCAATTTTTTGGAATTAATTTGATTTCATGGAATAGCAAGAAACATAACTCAGTTGCTCTATCTATGGTGAAAGCTGAATATATAGCAGGTGGAAGCTGTTGTCCTCAAATCCCATGGATCAAACAACAACTCAAGGATTTTGGTATCAAATTAACTAAGACACCCATAAGATGTGATAATACTAGTGCAATTAATTTAACCAAAAACCTGTTCAACACTTAAGAAGCAAACATATTGAAATAAGACACATCACTTCATAGGAGATCATGTACAAAACTCTCATGTGATACTTGAATTTGTTTGTACTAATAATCAATTAGCTAATATTTTCACTAAATCCTTGAGTGAAGAAAGATTTTGCATGATTAAAAGAGAGTTAGGTATCATAGATCCCTTTGTGTAAGACTCCTTCAAATCTTGTTCTTGTGCTCAAAGCCATTGCTTTTATGTCTTAAACCCTTTCTAAAAACCCCCCTTGATTTTTGAAAATTTTATTTTTGGGGATTTCCTGACCAGGTGTCAACACTTGACTTTTGGCCGAGTGTCGACTCATGCCAAGTGTCGACACTTGACCAAATTTGAAGTGTCGACTCATGAGCGAAAATTCTATTTTTCTGGGGCATCGCCTATTCAATCCGAGCCACTTGTCCTTTATTTCTTCTTTACCCCAGAGGTCCCCAAACTCTCCATTGTCCTTGGAATAGTGATTTTCCTCAAGTGTCCATCGAAATTCCAGTAATTTCTTCTCTTTTCCCTCTTTTGGACCGATTCTTCACTGTTTTATCCATTTCTTTTATTTGATTTTATCTGATTCCTCATAGTTTTTTCATCGTGTTTCTCGTTGATTCGGCCAAACCCCTCCTTCCAATCTCTTTCCTCTCATCGATCTGTTCTTTCCCTTTGATTCCTTGTGGATCGGTCAAACCATTGCATTTTTTTTACATTTCTCCCTCTTCTTCTATTCCCTTAACTGATTCTTGCTTGCCTTCATTCTTTTCTTCATGTCGACCTCTTTTTTCCTTTTGGTCATTTCCTTCTTCCTTTTGGCCACCCTTTTCTCTTCTTATTCTTTCCCTCTGTTTGGTGATCATGGGACCCCGCAAGCAAGTAGTCTCTAAGAAAAGATTAAGTCAGAGTTCTACTGAAAGAAGAACCAAGGCTCGAAGTGATAGAGGACAGTAGTCTGAGCATGAGAGAGTGGCACCCCCTCATTCTCCCGCAGCAGATAGAGTATCGAGGAAGATTATCGCTGCTAGTAGACGAGTTGACTTAGCATTCTTTGACCGCAAGGGTTTTCATCTAGGACAGATTCTTGAGGCAGCTAGCTTGACCTCCTTCTATACCATGAAGGAGAAGTATTATCCATACCTTATCAAAGAGTTATATGGGAGTCTAGCCTGTGATGGTTTGATATGGAACGCTACAGTCAGAGGAGTGGAGATTCTAGTTTCTGAGGTCATACTAAGTAGAGTATGGGATATTTTCCATCGTGGGATTGTTGCCACATGTGTTGGAGACAGAGAGGATGCATTTCGATGTGTTCTGGAGCGAGACAATGTTAGCGGTGTGACTACAGTCACCGTGAATCAATTATCTATAGAGATGCGGCTCCTTCACCACTTCATAGCGAGGATTCTTCTGCCGAAGACTAGTTGCTTTGATTTTATCACTGAGTGAGAGCTGATGTTGATGGTTTGCCTCATGCAGAGGGTAGCCGTCAACCTCCCAACCCTAAGGATGAGCTAGATGAGAGAGGCTACGACCCAGCATCGACTGTGTCTTCCATACGGGATGGGATTGACTCGTCTATTCAGAGTTTATCATGTTCCTTTGAAGGAGGAGGCCTCCAAAGATATTCTACACACTAATGTGTACGATGAGCGATCCCTACATCATATGGGATACAGGAGGGTGGTAGGCAGGTGGGTTCATAGAGAGTCTGGTCAGGAGCCATATGAGGAGGATGAGCTGTGAGTTACAGAGGCAGGACCATCTGAGCCTACAGAGCACTTGACACCTCCTAACCCACACCTATTACAACTTCAGAGTCTGAGCCAATCACCCCTACACCTATTTCTTCACCAGCTACTGCTCCGTATACAGGTACTGAGTCTACCTTTACGGAGCAGATCAGGTCTGAGATTGCTGAGATCAAGAGTGAGATCATTGGATTAGCTATCCGGACTACTCAGCTTCGTATTGAGATTGAGGGATTGAGAGCATATACTGATAGTCAACTCTTAGAGATCAAACAAACTATGGAGGCAGGTTTTACCGAGATTCAAGATCTCCTGAGATCTCTCTTTCCTTCGACTGCACCCTCTGGTCCACCTCCTCCTCCGCCAACAAATGATGATGACACTCCTAGTGATGGTGGTGATGGTGGTGGTGAGGCTGATTGAGGCACCGATGTCCTTGGTGATGACAATGACGGCGATGACGACAGAGCAGGAGATTATGAGATTGTTAGCCAGGAGATTCAGACTCCTGATGCTATCATTGATATTCCTAGAGATGCTCAACTTGCTATTGCACCTATCTTAATGACTCCAGCAGAGACTCTACCTCCTCCATCTACGAGATCTTCCAGGGTTGTACCCCATTTTGATCCTTCCACTAGGACTAGGAGCCAAGCACCCTTAAGACCCCTAGATCCCTTACTTCTAGGACTAGGATTAGTGCTCCTATTTACTTTGAGCTTCCATCTGATGAAGAGTAGCCTCACAGATGTTTATCATGATGTTTGTGTTTATACATTAGTCTTGATGTGATCTACTATGTATTAGCTTATTAGTCATGTATCAGTTTATGCTATACAAGCAATGTTGTACTGAAATTCTCTTGAATATATGAAAGCTTGCTTTTATCTCATGATTACTCTTCTTTTTTTCCATTGGCTCTGATACCAACTGATATTTATTAATATATCATCAGATCATTGCCCCTAACCAACATTGTATGCATTAATTCAAGGGAAGTTTACTCTTTTTAATGTTTAATGTTGACAAAAATGGGGAGTAAGATACATATATATAAGCATTTTCTATAAATTTTGAAATATTTCAGAACTTATCAAACATAGGGGGAGAGAAAATAATCTTTTCAACCTTATATGGCACTTCTCCTCCATGAAACTATATTGTATTAACCTTGATATGCTGAATTTAAAGTGTATGCTCACTTGAATAAGTATAATTGAATTTAAATGCTTATATACTCAAGGTTTTGTCATCATCAAAAAGGAAAAGATTGTTGGCTTTAGCTCTTGATTTTGATGAACTAATAAAATGTTGAGTATATATTTTATACTAATATTTCAATTATAGTTATGAGTTTTAGGATATAGGCATCTCAAATTCTCTATATGAAAGTATCAAGACACTCATTAGAAGCTAAGCAATTTTAAATGTTTGAGAAGTCTTCTCATTTAAAAAATGCTCCAAAATAGATCAAATGGAGCTTTACAAAAAGGGTATTAAAGTTTCATTGAAGAACCATTTGAATTTTGAGGGTTGGCACAAGTTTTTATCTTGTTGTAGAGTCAAGTATTGACTTATGGCACGCTAAGTATCGATACTTCAGAAAGCGGCACGTAGAAAATTCCTGTGGCATGCCAAGTGTTGACTCATAGGAATCAAGTATCGATTCATAGAAGTCAGGTGTCGACTCATAGAAATGAAGTGTTGACTCATAGCCTGAGAAAATTGAAGATACATAACTATGTCATTCTAGGTTTTTCTATCAAGAGTCGACTCAGGAAAATTCAAGTATCGACTCAGGAGATTCAAGTGTTGACTCCATGGTTCAAGTATCGACTCATAGCCTGAAAACAGAAAAATGACAGAACCCTAATTTTTCAAATATTTATACCTTGAGATAACTCATGCTAACCCAAGTGTCGACTCATGAAGACTTAAGTGTCGACTTACAGGATTCAAGTATTGACTCACGAGTTCTAATAGCTATAACGGCTATATTTTATGAGAGGCAGATTTGATCCCTACAAGCTTCCAATGGCTAGTTTTGCTCCATCAATGATTTTAAACCATTTTTTGAAAGTTTTTAAAGTATTTAAGCTTCACCAAACTCATTTATGGAGAATCAATTCACCAGAGACAAGACTTTTCTTGAGAATTTCACTTTCAAAGTCAAAAAGAGAGCAAAAGAGAAGATTCCACTGAAAAAGCTTACAAGCCTTCATTCAGCATTCTAAAAATAGTTTATGAAGTGATTCCAAAGAGAAGACAACTCAAGCAATCATCACGAGCCTCAAAGATTGCATATTCCACTCTATGAAAGAGTTCGCTTGTGCTTTAAATTTGTTTCTCTAAATTTATTTCTTGTACTAGTTTCAAGGATGTTTAAAACTAGGTGTTAGGCCCTTCCAAGCCTTGAATTGGAGTCCAAGCCTAGGTTGCCTTGAGTAAAGGTTGTTGGTGAGCCTAAGTAAAAAAACCAATTTTTAGTTTGACTTGTGAGCCTATTGAAAATAAGTTGGTTGTAATCTAGGTTGATTGTAGTGAAATTCCCAAGAGGTTGCTTGGGGAGTGGATGTAGGTGTTGGACTTGCACCGAACTACTATAAACTTTTGTGTTTATGTATGTGAGCCCTTTACTATTTTGCATTTACTACTTATACTCTTAGCATTGCATCTCACTCACTTGGTGCATACTTGCATTGCCTCACAAATACATTAATTTCAGCACATATATGTTTTAATTTTTTAAAGAAATCTAATTCACCTCCCTCTTGGGTTGCCATGCTGGGTAACAAGTTCTCCATAAAAAAAATTAGATTTTTTGATCCTCCCTTATTTCCATTTAGATTAAGATTGGTTTGAATTAAATTTAGATTTATTTGAATGTAATTGGAGTTTTCTTGGAAATATAACATCCAATCCTATTCAAACAGCACCACATTATCCTAATCTAATTCCTTATCTAATCAACAAAATTTCACTTCATTTTTTAATCATATATGCAATATTAACAAACCAATTATCATGTAAGATCTGAAGTGAAATTACTAAGAAAATAAGAGGAAAATGGAGCATGAATTCTAGATGGGCATGAGAGGTTCTTTTGGAAGCAAGGATTGATAGGAGAGAGAAACTAACAAAAATAGTAAAAAAGGATTTCTTTTTTTTTTTTTTTCTTCCTTGATCTAGACCTCTTCATCCTATTCTTGGATTTCTTGGAAGGTTCAAGAAAATCCAAGAAATAAATTATTTTTAGCCATCTAGTAGCCTTCACACGAATCTAATAGTCCTCGAAGGTTAATCATGTTGGGATTTCATGTGGATGATTCATAAAGGCCAGACATCCTGTATGGCTATAAAGTGACATGGAGAGCCCTTACCACAAGCTATCAATAGCGGTAGTCATTGACCTTGATTAAGTATAAAATTATATTTTATATTATTTGTAGATTATATCTATAGCATGCATCAAGTAGATCGATGCATGTTGATTATGTTTACTATACTGTATATCATGTCATGATCTTGATTAATATTTATTATAATTATTCTAAATATATATTTTTTATTTAAAATAGTTTTAAAATAGATATACTTCTATTATGAATTATAAAAAAATATGCATAAAATCCTAGTAATTTCAAACAATCATGGCCATGGTAATAATGGTAGAGGTAGTACTTGCATTGGTTATACTTGTCTGGCCTCATCTGCAACATCCTTACTTTAGGCAGTTGTCCCTAGATCTACATCAAATCTTGAGCTCGGGGAGCATTCAAGGGAGTGTATTCATCGAACCGTCTTGGCCATAGGATGTCCTGTTGGTCTTGAGGGTTTTGGTAGTGTTGGATCTATGAGGAAGATCTTTGGTGTCGTAAAAGAGATCGGCTTCTCTGCCTCCCCTTTCCTTGATCATCTTTTCTTAGCCAAAATTTATGGGTTGAGGGTTGCTCCTTGATTTCCAAACTAAAGGATAAGCCATGTGCTTCATATGCCTTCTCAGCCTGTGTATACTTCTCTGCCTTGGCTAGCATTTCAAAGAAGTTAGTTGGGGCTCTCTCCTCAAGTGAGAAGAAAAGATGATACTTTCATAGTCCACACTTCATGGCAGTCAAGAGACTGCATGGTCTAGATTGTTTACTTCTAGAGCCATAGCATTGAATCGGCTTACATACACCCTAATAGTTTCTCATTCTCCTTGCTTGATGTTGATTAGGGAGTCAGAATCTCATGGTAGCCTCCTATTATTGAATAAATGGGCAACAAAAGATTGAATTAATGAGTCAAAAGAGTGCACAAATTTTGGCTTCAAACTGGAATACCAGTATCTAGCTACCTTCTTGAGGATAGATGGAAAGGCTCGGCATAAAACTCCATCAATTGCTCCATGAAAGTGTATTAGAGCCTTGAAACTCTTCAAATGATTATTTGGATCAATCGGTCTATCATAAGTTTCTCGCTATGACATCTTAAAATGCTTCAGTAGTTATTCTCGCATGATGTGGGCTCCAAAAGGTGGATCAATATTATACCCAAGTCCACTCTGGTTCAGAGCTAAACCTTTCATAGCATCAATGCTCTGGTGGAGCTCTTGGAGCTTGTGGTCTACTTCCACTTTGCTCACGATATACACTTTGGAGGTTTAGGGATTAGACTGGTGTCAATCCCTCATTCGATTGAGATGAGGGAGAATGTCTCGTTGCCTACTTAGGGGCTCAAGCATATCCTAAGGAGTACATCCCTTCCATTTTCAGCACTGCTTGACCCTGATGAGGCGCTACTAGGCTAGTACTCGATAATGCTGGCATCGGTATAAGTTGGTCCTCATGCTAGATCATCTATATCGTGGTCACCAAGATCTGAGTTTACAAAAAAAGTTGCTCTAGGCAATTAGGACCCATTTGGTCCTCTAGTTGAGTAGTGCTAGATTGAAACTCAGAGTGTGACTACCGGCTAGCTAGCCGGCTTGTCGAGATGCGATGGTATCCAAATGTTGAGTGGACATACCTTTGGGTGGCATGAAAGCTCCAATTAGTGTTTCTTCCAAGAATGGGCAATGGCCCTTCCTTTAGCATCAATCTATTAATGCTACTCCCTAGTCGTCGGAGGTCGCTAGAGAGGTAGCGCAACAGGATATACCTATAAAGAAGGCCTGACCAAAACTTGCTCTAGCGAGGGCCCTTCGACGATCAAGTCATGTGGCAGGAAATAGAAGGAAGAAAATAGGATGGAGATGGGAGAAATTATGCATGTGTTGCATATCTTGAGAGTTTCCAAGAAGCCCCTTTATATAGACAAGAGGCATGGGCATTTTCAGGATACAAAAATCCTTAACGGGTTTTGTAAGAAGTGACAGGGTATCAGATCCTGCTAATATACTTGGCAGCGAGTCATTTCATTTGTTTGGAATGTCTATGTTCCATTAATCAAAATCTTGTATTTTATATGTTGCAGGCCTGCCCTTTAATAATGACATCGACCATGACCTGGGACTAGTCACTCTTCCCTTAATTCCAAAGATTTGATATTGATTGTGGGATTTGTCTCCCTTATCATATAGTAGAGTGCACAAGGATGAGCAATGGTTGATTCCTTCATGGATTGCTCGGAAGGGTACTACTGAAGAGCCCTATTTGTCCTTGGGTGCAAGGGTTCAAGATCAGCTTGAATTCTTGCACCGAGAACAAGGGACACGATGTGTGATTCCACCTTGCCCATAGACATACTGTCAGGGGAGAAAGTGAGCCTCCAATGGTACCGTGGATTGATCTAGATGAAGGAGCTCTTTATCTAGGATTGAAGGTCGATCAGGATGAGGTAGTCGAGGCGTTACTATAATGCAGAGGATATTGGAGTTGAATGGTCAAAAATGAGATGGATCCTCACTGAAGTCACGGACCAGGAAGGTCAAAGGAGACTGGAATGTAGCCCTATCTCGTTTAGGAAATGATGGATAAGTGCCTGAGTCAATGCTTGACCCAGAGATCCTTGGGATCCCGAGGATAGGGGTTAGCCTCCCACATCAAGATATAGATGGTCAACTCGAGAGACAAACCCCAGAACAAGGGGAGACAAATGGATTAGTAAATTAATTAGAGTGTATTAGCCATCAATACCTTTAACTTTAATGTAAAGAGCCCAATATCATGTCAAGTTCATATCTATAAATTCTAGTCTTTAAATGATAAATATATACATATTCAAAAATATATGATTAATATCATAAAAGTTCTTAATAAATATATATATATATTAAATGTAAGGCTATTTTTTTGATAAAGAAAAAGAAAAAGGAGATAAATCCCGTCGCAGCTATCCCCCACTAAGGCCCCCTCCCTACCAAACTTGTTCAATACAAGCCATATTTTTTGCTTGCCCTTTCCACCATAGGTGAGTATGTTAGCCTGACCCCACTAAGCGTCGGAGTAGTGCACTCTCCCCTCATCCTGATTACGTGTTCCAGGATGCATCCTAGATTTAATCAAGTTACCTGCAGGATCATGCCTCGAACCCATGATCGATGGGTAAGGAGTTTAAGTCTCTATCAATCAGGCTACCACCTTAACGGTAAGACTATTATTTTTTAATAATATGTGTTGGGATACGACAGGTTTAGTCTGATTGATCAGTCTACATTAGCTTACTGAAGATTTGAGGCGCAAGGCCGATCAATGCCCAACAGGCACAAATACGATCAATGCCCAAGAGGCACAAGGCTGATCAACGTCCAAGAGGCATAAGGCCGAACAATGCCCAACAGGCACGAATATGATAAATGCCCAAGAGGCATAAGGCTGATCAATGTCCAAGAGGCATAAGGTCGATCAATGCCCAACAGGCACAAATATGATCAATGCCCAAGAGGCACAAGGCTGATCAACATCCAAGAGGTGTAAGGCCGATCAATGCCCAACATGCACAAATATGATCAATGCCCAAGAGGCACAAGGCTGATCAACATCCAAGAGGTGTAAGGCCGATCAATGTCCAATAGGCACAAATATGATCAATGCTTAACATGCACAAATATGATCAATGCCCAAGAGGCACAAGGCCGATCAATGCCTAATAGGCACAAGGCTGATCAATGCCCAATAGGCACAAGTCTGATCAATGCCCAAGAGGCACAAGGTGTAAGGCCATTCAACACTCAAGAAGTATGAAGCTGATCAATCTCGACAGTCTCAAAATTGATTAACTTTTAGGAGAGGAAAAATTGATCAATGTTCAAATGATGCAGTCTTTTTGTTGCACGTGCTTTAGTCCCAAATTAACCGCTTAACAGCTGGGCACTGGCTGTAAGCGATTAAGTCTGAGGCCTATAAATACCACCAAGCACGATGAAGAGGGGATCGCTCTCGCTCTCTTTTCGGTTCCAGTCCTCTCTTCATCTAGCCTTCCTTTAGATTATATCTATTCCAGTTCAGATGCCATCAATGAGTTTTGAAGCTACCTCAACATCCAGATCCACCTAGAAGATGACGGGGAGCTAGATCAAATCAGCTCGATCCACTTCTCTTTTAATTCAAGCTTGTTGTAATTTGTCTAGACACAACAGATTGGTACACTAGGTAGGGGTAACTCAGCAAAAAGAGTTTCAAGAATCTGGAAGGAAGCATGGTGAAGACCAAGAAAGGGAATTTACCTATAGGAGACCTTCCCCATTCTTCAAAGGAAAATGATCCTGTTCTTGGCGAGAGGGTGGAAACTCATCCTGTTGGATACATAGATTAAGAAAGGTTCAATACTCTATTCGATAAAGTGGAAGTACTTACTACGGCAATGCAGAACCTTCAGAAAATTGCTGCAAGGAAATCGTTATGGCCTGCTGCATCAAGAACTAGCTGGTAACCTTCTCTTCAGGTAAGTAAACATCTTAGTCCAAGAAGACATTCATCTTATCAATATTCTTCAGGTCAACCATCCCCTTCAAAGCACCATCACCGATCTCACCATCACACGAAGAAGCGGAATAAAGGACAACGTCCACGGTCTCATTCGGCAACATCCGGAGAATCAACTCCTGATAGTACCCAGGTCCAACATCTTGCAATAGCTGATGATTTTGATAGAAAGTTCAAAATGCTGGAGTTGCAGATTGCCAAAGTTATTAAGCAAAGGAAAGCAGAGGAGGCAACACCAAGCTGTGACATCTTGCCCCCTTTTTCTAAGAAGGTTATGGAAGAGAGAATTCCACATCATTTCAAGGTCCCACAAATTGAGCTGTATGATGGGTCGTCCGACCCCTTGGATCATTTGGATAGCTTTAAAGCCCATATGTTGATCCAAGGAGCATCAGAAGCACTCCACTGCCTTGCCTTCCCAGCAACCTTAAAGAAATCAGCGAGGATGTAGTATTCCAGTTTGCAACCGGACACTGTCCATTCATTCTGTCAATTAGAGAATTTGTTCGTCTCTCACTTTGGACAAGCAAGAAAATGCCCAGAAATTCTGATAGCTTATTCTTTATTCAGCAGTCAAAAGGGGAGTCTTTGAGAGATTACATCAAGAGATTTAATTCTGCCATGTTGGAGATCCCATATCTCAATGAATATATGGCGATGTCTGTAATGAAGAAAGGCTTGTGAGCCTCTAGATTCACATTCTCCTTGGATAAAAAGTTTCCAATCAATTATTCAGAGTTATTGGCCCGTGCTCAAAAGTATGCCCAGGCCGAAGATCAAGCCCTGAGCCGGCGACAAGTAGAGAAAGAATCAAGGCCAAGTAAGAAGAAGGCTAAGGAGGAAGAGTTCCGACCACCTGGAGTCCGATCAATACAATGGCAAGGTCAAAGGCCGAGAAAATTGGTCGGCAGGAATTACATCAATCGATTTGATGCTTATACCCCTTTAACCCTTCCGAGAGAGAAAATTTTGATGAAAATTAAGAAGGAAAACTTTCTTCAAAGGCCAAGGCCGATGAGAGCCCTGCCAGTTGTGCGTAATAAGGCCAAATACTATCAGTATCATCGCGATCATGGGCATACAACAGAAGAATGTATTCAATTAAAAGATGAGATTGAAGATCTGATAAAGCAAGGTTATCTGGGTAGATACGTCCGGAATCAAAACCAAAATCGACCAATTAAGGCAGCGGTGCCATGGCCTATAGTTCCAAGGATGATTACTAATAGGATGGAGCTCCAAAACCAACAACCGACTGATGGATCGGTTGGGATGATTTGTCATGACTGTCATAAAGATGATCGAAGTCCCAAAAGGCTTAGAGGAAGTGTTATCTTTTATGATGATGATTTGCAAGGCGTTCAAGTACCGCATAATGACCCTGTAGTGATTTTCGCGATAATCGTGAATTATGATATACATAGAATTTTGGTTGATAATGGAAGTTCCACCGAGGTTATGCTTTACGATGCATTTGTTAAGATGAATTTGCCTACTAATAAGCTACGGAGAATTCATGTGCCATTAACTAGGTTTGGCAGAAATTCTGTAGGAGTAGAGGGAGAAATCTGGTGCGGGCACCAGACTTAGAAGAAGACTTCAGAGCTCCATTTGGATCTCTGATTGACATTGCCCGAGAAATTAGGGTTTGTAATAAAGGTTGACCTGGTCAACCAGTTCATTTATTTTATTTATTTCTTGAGTCACCATTTAAATTTTGTTGAGTCATGTTGACTCGGTGCAAGTCCCAATGTGGTTTCAATTTGGTCCAAAATGGTGCCATATTTCTCTTCCAATCAACTCAAGGTTCAAGCAAGTGGAGGCCACACTCCAAGCCACACGCCCAGCCACACTACGAGCACATGCCAGAGTCCAGGAGGCGCCATAGAGGCATCCCAGTGTCATGGTCCCCACATCCAAAGAAGAAAAAATCAAATTGGAGGCTAAATTAAAGGAGGCGCCCACACCTGCCTAATTTACCTAAGCAAAGAAGGAAGAAAACTTCTCTTGGAGAAGAAATCAAAGAAGGACATCCAACCTACTCCTAATTGAAGTTCAAATCAAAATCAAAGAGCTTAACTTGGAGTGGAAGAAAAGAAGAAATACCATAAGAAGAAGAGGACTCCAAATCCAAATCCAACTCCAAAGGAGGTGCCATAAAAGTTCCAAAACAATTCCTTTATGGCCGTCCCAATTTTTTTTGGACTCTTGGTCGGCCAAGGGAGAGGATTTTCTACCTAATCTAGGGGTTGGAAGAGTTTAGTCCCACATGGGAATTTGTACAAGCTAGGAAAAAATTTTAGGTCTATATAATAGACCTCTCTTTGTAACTTTAGAAAATCAATGAAGAAAAATTATTTTTGCTATTCTCTTGTGTTGAGTGACCTAGGTTTCTCTTCTTCCACACTATTCTAAGTGTTGAGCTCCGTGAGGGGGTAATCCGGGTTCCATTGGAGCCTTGAGGAGGTGAGAGATCTCCATCTTTATCCAAAATCCTAGGTTAGCCACTTGAAATTCCAAAACCCTAGCCACCTTTCATTATTTTCCATCCACCAAACCCTAGATCCATCCATCTCCCACGGCCTCTCTCTCTCTACAAGTCCAGGCCGTCCACCTTCATCCAGATCCAGTCCGGCTACTTCAGATCCAGAGCAAGTTCCAAGGAAAATCACATCAGCATCCAGGAGAATCCAGTTTTCAGCAATTTCGATCTTCAAGTTCATCAACCTGGTAAATTCTTTCCTTGACTCTCTGATTCCATCAATTGTTTTTCTTCTCTTCCAGATCTTGAGTTCAGGAGAAGCCAACCCGCCAAAGGACCAGTACTGGAGGATCCATTGCGAAGAAATCTGAATCCGAGGATCCAACAATCTGCTCGGGAGAGTTCTTCCACCAAAATCTGTGAAGATCATTGTCTGGTTAGGTAAACCATCTCTTCTCTTTATTTGTGTTCTGCTGAAAGTTCGGAGCGAAACCCTAGGTCTGGGAGTTTCTCAACCCCCAGCGATCCGTTGCTTCTGAACTACTCTGATACTTTAGTTTCCTTAAAATTGTGCTTTCAATTATCATATTAGTCTCTTTCAATGTTAGGTTAACTTTTCTTTGATTTGAAGCCAACTTCTACAAACATATAAAAACAACAAAAAAATTAGTTAATCTTAATCTACTTCCGCATCGCGTCCCTTTATTTGTTCTGCATCATTTTTGGTATCAGAGCCCAGTCTAGGGTTTCTGATTTGCTTGCTTGCTTGTGTTGATTGTTCTCTTTTTATTTTGTCTGCTCGAAGTAGACTCCCCAGGACGTCCGGTCCTAGGAACTAAGCGAGGCGCAAGCCTCCTCCTCCCATTCCACGGGGTGTTCCTAGGGCGTGTAGGGGATCCATTGGGTTATAACTTCGTAGCAGGGATTATAAACGGGGAAGACAATCTAGTTGCAGCCCATAATTGCCCTGTTGTCTGAATTATTTCTTCCTGCATAAAACTCCGAATTGCATGATTTTTACTTCGTTGAAACCAGTATAATTTAACCTATTTTCCATAATTTTTCTGCGATTTATTGGTTTCGGTAAAAATTCTGAGAATTAAAATACAGCAACTCTGTTTTTTGTGTTCTGCAATTCAATTCTTTTTTGGAGTGATCATCTCATAATTTACTTAAGGGCAATTGAGCATCTAAGATAAGGGGAGGAGTTGATTACCTCTCCTTAGCCCAAAACCACCATCCAATCATTCGAACCTAGACCTAATTTAAAATCAGTTAGACCTAATTTGCCCTAGTGGGCTAGGGATACCAATTGGTCGGGTCTAGGCTAGTGTTGAGTCAGTTTGCTGAGTTATTCTATGTGTGCTTAGCACTCAGTGTCTAGAATGGTGGTTCAGGGACTACGTCCCGAAGGGCTTGTGTGCTGGTCCGCCTACCTGGCCAATCACTGATTGGTGTCTAGGATTGGCGATCAGGGACCTAACACTCCCCTTACACCTGCCTGGCTGAGTCCTGAGTTACTACAGGCTAGCTTGCCACTCTGATTGGGCATCTAGTTTGGACTCTAGGTCTAGTGATCCAGTAGTCGATTTAGTCTAGTCTCATTTTGTGTGCTTGCTTGAATCATCATGTCTACCAGAAACGGAGTGCCATATCAACCTGGTCAAACCCAACCTGATTTAGAGGCCATGATCAGAACTCTTACTGAAAGTATGGCTAAAATGAATCAGGATATGACAAACACTGTGGCCCAGTTTAGCGCACAAATTCATGAGGATCTTACCCAACTTAGGGACCGAGTCCAAGTACTTGAAGAACCTAGACATCGGAATTGGACTCCTGACCCCGATTTTAATGTGCCTCAGCCTCACCCACATCAGGAGCCTAGAAGGCGTTTATATAGAGATCCTGAACCTAATCATAGGAGGCCTGACCCAGAGCCTGAAGATAGAGATGATAGGTTCATCAGGAACATCAAATTAGATGCACCCACTTTTGATGGTAGTCTGAACCCTAAGGTGTATTCTGATTGGGAGGGTGAGATGGATCAATACTTTGAGTGGTATGCTATGTCTGAGGAGAGGAAATACAAGTTTGCCAAGATGAAATTAGTGCGTCAAGCTAGGTTATACTGGGGGAACATTGAGCTAACCACTAGGAGACGGAATGTTGAGCCCATAACCACTTGGCAGGGTATGAAAGAAAAATTGAGAGATAAATACCTACCCATTTCATACCAGCAAAACCTGTTAGACCAATGGCAAAACCTGAAACAAGGAAACCGATCTGTCTCAGACTACATAACTACTTTTGATGAATACCTAATGAGATGTGATGTGAGTGAAGCCCACGAAGTCACTTTGTCTAGATTTAGGGCTGGACTGAGGGAAGATATCAAGAGAGAACTATTTCTGAGAGAGGTTACTGATCTAGACCAAGCCTACCAGATTGCACTGAACACTGAGAAATTTCAGAGAGGACCTATACCTTCTAGGGTTAGTGCCCCAATCCCAAGGAATGGACCTAGTCAAGTTATCCCTAGTAAACCTTTTCAGGGTACTTCTACCCCTAGGCCCATGGATAAAGGTAAGGCACCTGACACCCAGAGAACCCCTAGTTCAAATATCACCTGTTTTAAGTGTCAGAAACCAGGTCACATTTCTAGTCAGTGTACTGCCATAGCCTGTTTCAAGTGTCATAAGGTAGGTCATGTTGCTAGCCAGTGCCCACGGAGATCCCTTTACATAGAAGAGGGAGAGAATGATAATTCCGAGCCCAGTGAGGAATTTGAAGAAGAAGTTTATGAGGCCGGAATGAATTTGGTTGAGGAGTATGAAGGAGAGGAGGAACCCAATGAATCTGACCAATTAGGAGTTGTAAGATGCATCCTATCCCAGAATCTAGTTCAAGAGGATTGGCGTAGGACTAACATCCTACAGACTTTTCTTAAATTAGGGGATAAGGTATGTAAGATCATCATAGATAGTGGGAGCTGTGTAAATGCCATCTCTACTAGCACTGTCAAGATGTTAGGCTTAATCCCAGTTCCCCATCCCAACCCCTATAAGGTTTCTTGGGTAGATTCTACCTCCATACCCATCCAGTCTAGATGTCAAGTCCAAATCCAAATGCAATCTTATCACGAAAAGATTTGGTGCGATGTCTTACCCATGGGGGTGAGCAGTATAATTCTCGGAAGACCTTGGTTGTATGATCATGATGCCACCCTCTTAGGAAAATCCAATACCTGTGTCTTTAGTTTCAATGGGAAGAAGATTACGATCCATTCCGTTCCCCCTAAGGACAAGGTAACTAAAGGAGCTGGTAAGGTTAAGGAGATGAAAACTGGAGTGAACCTAATCAGTGCTAAGGATCTAGAACAAGAAATTCATAGTGGTTCACCCATCTGGATGTTGACTGCTAAGGAGCTTAGAACTTCGGAACCCTCAGAGCCTCCTCAAGAAGTTAAACCTGTGTTAAAAGAATTTGAGGATGTCTTTCCCGAGGATTTGCCAGACCACCTTCCACCTCTTAGGGATATCCAGCATGCCATAGATCTAATCCCAGGAGCAACTTTGCCCAACTTGCCCCATTACAGGATGAATCCATCTGAGCATGAAGAACTGCAAAAGCAGGTTGGAGAATTATTGAGGAAGGGGTTTATTAGAGAAAGTCTTAGCCCTTGTGCAGTCCCAGCCTTACTGACCCCAAAGAAAGATGGCACGTGGAGGATGTGTGTTGACAGTCATGCCATCAATAAAATTACAATCAAGTATAGGTTTCCCATCCCTAGACTAGATTACATGCTTGATATGATGGCTGGTGCAATGGTTTTTTCTAAGATTGATCTCAAAAGCGGTTATCATCAGGTTAGGATTAGACCCGGGGATGAATGGAAAACTGCTTTCAAAACTAAGGATGGTCTTTATGAATGGGTTGTTATGCCTTTTGGGTTGTCCAATGCCCCTAGTACTTTCATGAGAATTATGACCCAGGTACTTAGAGCTTTCATAGGAAAATTTGTGGTGGTCTATTTTGATGACATCCTGATCTATAGTAAGACCCCAACAGATCACCTAGACCACCTTAGAGCAGTCTGCCAAGTTTTGAGGAATGAGAGACTCTACGGTAATCTTAAGAAGTGTGAATTCATGACTAGTAGAGTTATCTTTCTTGGTTTTGTAGTAACCCCTGATGGCGTGGCGGCCGATCCTGAGAAGATTAAGTCCATAGTAGACTGGCCAGAGCCAACCAATGTGCATGAAGTTAGAAGTTTCCATGGCTTAGCTACCTTCTATAGGCGATTCATCAAGGGGTTTAGTACTTTAGCTGCTCCAATCACTGATTGTATTAGGAAGGGAGAATTTCATTGGACTAAGTCAGCCCATAAAGCCTTCCTAGATCTTAAGGATAAAATGACCCAGGCACCCATTCTGAGATTACCCGATTTTTCTAAAGTATTTGAGGTTGCCTGTGATGCTTCAGGTGTAGGAATAGGTGGAGTCCTAAGCCAAGAGAATCATCCCATAGCATTCTTTAGTGAAAAACTTAATGATGCTAAGCTTAGGTATTCTACCTATGATAAGGAATTTTATGCGGTGGTGCAAGCTTTGCATTACTGGAGACATTATTTGCTACCGCAGGAATTTGTACTATTTTCGGACCATGAGGCTCTTAGATTTCTGAACTCCCAAAAGAAGCTTAACCCTAGGCATGCTAAGTGGGTAGAATATATCCAGTCCTATACTTTTGTCCTGAAACATAAGGCTGGAGTTGAGAATAAGGTAGCTGATGCCCTTAGTCGCTGATCTCTGTTATTAACTTCTGTTAGAACTGAGGTCATAGGGTTTGAGCAAATCAAAGAGGAATATGAGTCTTGTCCAGATTTCACAACTGTGTATCAGGATCTAGTTCAAGGACCATCTAGTAATCACCAGGATTATACCCTTGTAGATGGTTTTTTGTTCTTCAAAAATAGGCTTTGCATCCCTAGAACTTCTCTTAGGGAATTTTTGATTTAGGAAATCCATGCTGGAGGTTTAGCTGGCCATTTTGGAAAAGACAAGACCATTCTAGCTATTGAAGACCACTTTTTCTGGCCTAGCTTAAAAAGGGATGTAGCTAATATTGTAGCTAGATGTCGAACCTGCGCTGTTGCCAAACAGCGAAAACAAAACACTGGCCTTTATACCCCACTCCCTGTCCCAGATCGTCCTTGGCAAGATGTGAGTATGGATTTTGTGTTAGGTTTACCTAAGACCCAGAGGAGACATGATTCTATCTGTGTTGTAGTCGACCGATTCTCTAAAATGGCCCACTTCTTGCCTTGTTCCCAAACTTTTGATGCGTCTAAGGTAGCCACACTTTTCTTCAATGAGATAGTTAGACTCCATGGCCTACCTAAGACAATCGTTTCAGATAGGGATGTCCGGTTCACCAGTTACTTTTGGAAGACCCTTTGGCATAAGTTAGGGACAAAACTTAAGTTTTCAACTGCCTATCATCCCCAAACTGATGGCCAAACTGAAGTAGTGAACCATAGCCTAGGAAATCTGCTGAGATGTCTTGTTGGTGAAAATACCAGAAATTGGGATTTATACCTATCAAGGGCAGAATTTACGTACAATGACTCGGTCAATAGGTCTACGGGTAAGAGTCCATTTGAAATTGTACATGGGTACAAACCTCACACACCTCTTGACCTAATCCCTTTACCTGTCCACACTCGAGTCTCCGAATCTGCTGAGAATTTTGCACAGCATGTAAAAGACTTGCATAAAGAAATTCATGCCAAAATAAATTTAAGTAATGAAACTTATAAGAAGTTGGCTGATACTCAAAGGCGAGTCAAATCTTTTGTTGAGGGAGACTATGTGATGATTAGGTTAAGGCCTGAACGGTTTCCTCCTGGAACCGTTAGAAAGTTACATGCTAGGGGAGCTGGACCATTTAGAGTGGTAAAGAGAGTAGGATCCAATGCCTATGTGCTCGAGTTGCCTCCAGAACTAGGCATTAGCTCTACTTTCAACATTACAGACTTAGTAGAGTACAGGGAGCCAGCTGTGATTCCTAGTGAGCCTTTTGAGCCTAACCCTATCATTGAGAGTGATCCCGACCCTGTGTGTCCACCAACAAACTGGCCTGTGAGGAAAGAGCAGATTGAAAAGATCCTGGATGATCAGGTTATCTCTACTCGTAATCGAGGATACCAAAGGTACCTGGTCCGCTGGCAAGGAAGGCCAGATTCTGATGACTCTTGGATCTCCCGAGAAGAATTACAAGAATTGGACCCAGACCTCTTGGAGAGATACCAGGGCCAACTTGATCCTTACTCGACAGGGTCGAGTTCCTCCCACCCTGGGAGAATTGGTGCGGGCACCAGACTCAGAAGAAGACTTCAGAGCTCCATTTGGATCTCTGATTGACATTGCCCGAGAAATTAGGGTTTGTAATAAAGGTTGACCTGGTCAACCAGTTTATTTATTTTATTTATTTCTTGAGTCACCATTTAAATTTTGTTGAGTCATGTTGACTCGGTGCAAGTCCCAATGTGGTTTCAATTTGGTCCAAAATGGTGCCACATTTCTCTTCCAATCAACTCAAGGTTCAAGCAAGTGGAGGCCACACTCCAAGCCACACGCCCAGCCACACTCCGAGCACACGCCAGAGTCCAGGAGGCGCCATAGAGGCATCCCAGTGTCATGGTCCCCACATCCAAAGAAGAAAAAATCAAATTGGAGGCTAAATTAAAGGAGGCGCCCACACCTGCCTAATTTACCTAAGCAAAGAAGGAAGAAAACTTCTCTTGGAGAAGAAATCAAAGAAGGACATCCAACCTACTCCTAATTGAAGTTCAAATCAAAATCAAAGAGCTTAACTTGGAGTGGAAGAAAAGAAGAAATACCATAAGAAGAAGAGGACTCCAAATCCAAATCCAACTCCAAAGGAGGTGCCATAAAAGTTCCAAAACAATTCCTTTATGGCCGTCCCAATTTTTTTTGGACTCTTGGTCGGCCAAGGGAGAGGATTTTCTACCTAATCTAGGGGTTGGAAGAGTTTAGTCCCACATGGGAATTTGTACAAGCTAGGAAAAAATTTTAGGTCTATATAATAGACCTCTCTTTGTAACTTTAGAAAATCAATGAAGAAAAATTATTTTTGCTATTCTCTTGTGTTGAGTGACCTAGGTTTCTCTTCTTCCGCACTATTCTAAGTGTTGAGCTCTGTGAGGGGGTAATCCGGGTTCCATTGGAGCCTTGAGGAGGTGAGAGATCTCCATCTTTATCCAAAATCCTAGGTTAGCCACTTGAAATTCCAAAACCCTAGCCACCTTTATAATTTTCCATCCACCAAACCCTAGATCCATCCATCTCCCATGGCCTCTCTCTCTCTACAAGTCCAGGCCGTCCACCTTCATCCAGATCCAGTCCGGCTACTTCAGATCCAGAGCAAGTTCCAAGGAAAATCACATCAGCATCCAGGAGAATCCAGTTTTCAGCAATTTCGATCTTCAAGTTCATCAACCTGGTAAATTCTTTCCTTGACTCTCTGATTCCATCAATTGTTTTTCTTCTCTTCTAGATCTTGAGTTCAGGAGAAGCCAACCCGCCAAAGGACCAGTACTGGAGGATCCATTGCGAAGAAATCTGAATCCGAGGATCCAACAATCTGCTCGGGAGAGTTCTTCCACCAAAATCTGTGAAGATCATTGTCTGGTTAGGTAAACCATCTCTTCTCTTTATTTCTGTTCTGCTGAAAGTTCGGAGCGAAACCCTAGGTCTGGGAGTTTCTCAACCCCCAGCGATCCGTTGCTTCTGAACTACTCTGATACTTTAGTTTCCTTAAAATTGTGCTTTCAATTATCATATTAGTCTCTTTCAATGTTAGGTTAACTTTTCTTTGATTTGAAGCCAACTTCTACAAACATATAAAAACAACAAAAAAATTAGTTAATCTTAATCTACTTCCGCATCGCGTCCCTTTATTTGTTCTGCATCAAAATCACACTCCCCGTGACTCTTGGAACAACACCGAAGTAGAGAACTTTTCCTCTTTCTTTTATAGTTGTTCGGATCCCCTTTGCTTATAATGCTATTTTGGAAAGACCTGCTCTGAATAAATTCCAAGCTATTGTATCGATATATCATTTTTTGATGAAATTTCCAACTCAAAATAGGATTGGAGAAGTAAGGGGAAACCAACAGATGGCTCGTCAATGTTTGACAATCCAAAATCAACAGTCAATCAACAAACCCACCTCCGAACAAATGGATCCACATGATTCGACCAAGGGAGTCAACATATCCATAAAAGGAACAATCCATGTTCCTTTGACGAAAGATGATCATACTAAAATAGTTCAGATTGGAAGTCTACTTATTGAAGACCAAAGGAAAAAGTTGATTGATTTTTTGCAACAAAATGCTGATATATTTGTGATGCGGGATAAAAATCGATGTAACCTGGTTATTTGGGAAAGGGAAACAACTAAACAAACTAGGACCATGGGAGGGCTAAATAACATCCCGGGACTAGGGCATACTGACACTAAAATCCTAAGACAACTGATCTCTTTTGTTTTCAATTTTGTAGGTGGATGTGGCAAAGGAAGGATGAAGATAGGGGACCAGGAAGTGGAACTCATGGCCCTGAGACTCACTCTAGTGGGGAACGTACACAGAAAGTCAGGGTCAAAGCCTGGTGGGGACACCGGAGGCACCAGAATAAGATAGAGGCTTTTCAATCCTCTGTGAATTGATCAATAATTTATGAGTCCATCTGTAATAAGGGCTTAGCTCATCTGAGTCTATTTTAGTTATTATTTGAGTATTTTGAGTTGTTATTTCAGTTCTGTACTTGTCAGCTCATGTTGAGCTAGTTCAGTCCAATGCTAGTCAGCACATGTTGAGCTAATTTTATTTTTTTGAGTCCTGTCCAAGCATACTAAAGACTCAAGACTATATCATACAAGTGAAGACCAAGTCCAACTAGATTGAAGACATGGAAGTATAGCCCAAGTCCAACCTAGCTTGAAGATTTGAAGACCCCAAGAGGAAAATTCAGAAAATCCTGATTTCTTGCAGATGCCCTCCAGATGCCCAGATTCCCTTCCAGATGCCAAAGTATACTCATAGATAAGGGCATCCATGATTCCAAAGGTCCATCTGCATCCTAGCCCAAAGAAATCAAGCCCAAGTGCCAAGCCCAAGCCTCTAAGAAGCAAGATACCAGGGAATATTCCTGCTACCTGGCTACCAGGCCACCCCAGCTTCCAGAGGCCCAAACCCATGCACCCGAGCCCCTTTGGGCCGGCCTTTTGCTGCTCCTAGAAGCCCAACACGCCCCCCTAGGCATCCTTGGAGTCTTGACCAAGTCAAGAAAATTTTTAGGGATTTTTCTTCCTAATATTTCCTTATTTTCTAGCTAGGGTTTGAGAGGGAAAAGGATTCTTATGTAAAGACTTATGTACCCTTACTTAGAGCCCAAGGTTAAGGGTCTATTTAAGGGACCCTAGCCTCTTGTATGAGGAGAATTTTTGATGAATGAAAACCTTGAGTTCTTCTATTGAGTGGTGTGATACCCTGCTGTGTGCATAAAGGGGTTTGTGAGAGTTCTTCTTCCCGGTGTTTGCAATCATCTTCCTGCTGCCAACAAACCCTCCAGATCCCTGGATGCACACTCCAAAAAAAGCCTTCCCTTGCTATTTTTACTTTGTTTTCTTGTTCCTTTGTGAGCTTTCTAACCCCTGACAGGTCGTTTGCAGGTCCCTGAGTTCCTACGAATCCAACGACTCCAGCCAAGCCTCAATCGAATCATCGAGCAGAAAGCCGGGTATCCGCGGGTCTTTGGCTCGGTTTTCCAGGCCGCATCCGTCGAGGAACGAGAGACCCCTTCGCTGCGATCTTCACAGACATTGTCAGGTACAACCCTCTACCTCCAGTAGTTTTATTGTAGGAGAACTTGCCCTAACCGAGGCTTCTCAGCCCCGGCGATCCTTCTTTGCTACTTTTCTAGGTCCTAATCTGCATGCTGATCTTCAGAAATTCATACAAAATTCCCTACAAATAATTTTGATCTGAAATTTGGAAATTAATCACCTAACTCAACATGTAAAATATAAAAAAAAATTGCATGCATATTAGTTCCCCATCATTTGGTATCAGAGCTTAGATTAGGGCTTATTTTCTGCAATTTTTTAGTCCATATATACTCTATTATTTTAATTATTTCTCCCTGATAAAAATTCCAAAAATTATGAAGTTTATTTTTTTGGATTCTTCATAATTCACAGTAATTTTAAAAATTTTTGTAGATTTTATTATGGCCTGTGAATTTTCTTCAAGCCGAAATACATCCTGTAAATTTTTGGCTCTGTTTTTTCAGCAAGACAAGTTTGGAAGTTTTAGGTTTTTGTTTAGCAGTTTTTGCATATTTTTTAATTTTAGTATATTTCCAGCATATTAGGCCATGATTTGCAAGTTTTCTTCTATTTAAAAAATACCAAAAAAATTACATATTCTCCAAAAATACCAAAAAAAAATATCTAAACCCTAATTTGCATCCTCATCTGCCTGCCATCATTACATAATTTACTTTTAAGGGCACTCTTGCTATATCAGATAGGGGGAGGATTTGATCACCTCTCCTTAGCCCAAAACCACATCCCTTGCATTCGGTCCCAAGCCTTAACCTAAAATTAATTAGACTTAATTTGCCCTAGTGGGCTAGGGACACCAACTGGTCGGGTCCGGGCTAGTGTTAGATCACTATGTCAAGTTAACCTGTATGTGCCTTGTGCTCAGTGTCTAGAACGGTGGTTTAGGGATTCAATCCCGAAGGGCTTGTGTGCTGGTCCGCCTACCTGGCCAATCTCTGATTGGTGTCTAGGATTGGCAATCAGGGACCTAACACTCCCCTTACACCTGCCTGGCTGAGTACAGGGTTACTATAGGCTAGTTTGCCACCCTGATTGAGCATCTAGTTTGGACTCCAGGTCTAGTCAGCTATAGTCGGTCTGATCGAGTCTTGCATGAGCACTAGATCAGGAGTTTCATATCACCCACCTCCTTCACAAATGTTTGAATCCATGGAAAATTTACAATCTCAAATAAAAGCCCTAGCTGATCAAATGGCCCAAATGGCTACCCACATAACTACCCAGATAACTACCCAGATGACCCAGTTAACTCAGTCTCGTATTCAAACCAATGATAGAATTGACCATCTTGCCAATAGGTTTGATCAGTTAAAAGTCCGGGTAGGGACCCCAGAAAAAAACCATGGGTCACAGTCTGAGCCAGATCCTGATTCCCCTCAACCTAGGAGGACCCCAAACCCTGATCCATACCTTGAGGCTGAACCTAGGAGAGCCCATCATCCTGACCCAATCCCTAAGGTTAGTCCTAGAAGACCCAATCAGGATTTTGTAGACCAGGAAGATAGATCCTATTTACCCACATCCTCTAAGCCTAGTATACCCACAACCTATAGATCTTATGACTCCAAATCCTATGAACCTAGAACCTATGAATCCAGAACCTATAAACCTAGATCCTATGACTCTAGATCCCATGATCATAAATCCTATGCACCCACACCCTATAAGCCTAGTAGACCCAACACCCAATATTCTGACCCATATAGGGAGTCCAACCCTAGGAGAACCCAATATTCTGACCCATATACGGAGTCCAACCCTAGGAGAACCCAGTATTCTGACCCATATAGGGAGTCCAACCCTAGGAGGACCCAATATCCTGACCCATATAGGGAGCCCAACCTCAGGAGGACCCCATACCATGATCCATCCTTAGAACCTGATCATAGAGATGACCCAAAATGCTATGACCCCAGATCCTATAATCCCATAACCCATAGATCTGCACCCTTGTCCTATGAGCCTAGAGAACCCATAACCCCTAAGTATCAACCTAGTACTAGTCATGCTTCCCCTAGTCAACTTGAACCCCATAGGATTAGTATCCCTAAATACGAACCCAGTAGTAAGCCACTACCCCTTTTACATCCTGAACCTACTAGTAGTACCCATAATCAGAGACCAGAACCTAACCAATTTCCTGCTAGCCGACCTTCTCCAACCATTCCTGAGATTCACAAGGCTTACATTAACGCGGAAGTGTATGAAGCTGATGTGAGCCTAGTGGATGAGTATGAGGGAGAAGAGGAGACACCTTTAGTAGACCTAGAATTAGCTGACCCAGTAGATGCCCAGGTAGAAACCAACCCAGAGCTAGTTGACCTTGACCATATTCAACCTAAAGCTATAATGGAAGAACAAATAGAGGAAGAGAACCTAGGTACTGCTACTAGAGCCCTACCTGAGGAAACCATAGAGGAGAGCCAAATTATAGAGTCTAGTCCTAAAATACAAGAACCAGAAGAATTTATTAAGGACCTGATCTCTTTGAATCAGTACCCTCAGGATGAGTCTCCTCCTATAGTTCCCATTAAGGACCTCTTTCCTGAGATTAATAACCCATCCTTCCATTATACAAACCCCGTAGATATATCGCAACCCCATAAGGTTAACCTCATTAGTCTAGGATTAGTCCTTGACATGCCTTCTTTGATTCTACTTTATCCAACTAACCCAGAACCTTTTTCTCCACCCTACCAGAGTAATTCTGAACCCACTTCCTATTTTCTATCCTTTCCTGAGTTTTCTCATGTGTCTAGAACTATTAGGTTACATTTTGTTGAGGTTACTAGGTTGCAAGGATCCATAGAGCCCATCCCATTTGCTACCTACTTTTGGCAGACCCTCTGGCACTTATTAGGAGTTACTAGCAAATTTTCTTCTGCATGTCATCCATCAACCACGACTCATGCCCCCATGCCCAAGTGGTAGTTAAGACCTAATAAACCTCTTCAGTCGAGTCTGTTAGGTGTAGGTTTGAGTCCTTTGCATCATCTTGTTAGGAGTCTGCATGTGCCTAGCATGTTCACCACCCGCACTAATGTTAAAACAACTGGCTAATTCCCGAAGATGGATCAAAAAATTTGATGTAGTGGATTTTATCTTGGTTAGGCTTAGGCCTAAAAGAAGCTTCATGCTCGCAGAGCCGGACCTTTTAAAGTGATAGAGAAGGTTGGATCAAATGCCTAGGTGTTAGACTTGCCTTCAGATTTGTGCATTAGTTCTACCTTCAATATTATAGACCTGGTTGAGTATAGGGAACCGGCAGTGCTACCTAGTGAGGCCTTTGGACCTATTCCTTTTCATTGTGAGTGACCCTAACCTAGAGTGTCCACAAACAAATTTGGCCTGAGAGAGGAGAACGGATCGAGCATATCCTGGATGATCAAGCCATCATGACCTAGGGCCATGACTATCAACGCTTCCTGGTCCGATGGCAAGGCCAGCCAGAGTCGGATGATTCATGGATTTCTCGAGAGGACTTGCAACGCCTCAACCCAGACCTTCTCGAGAGATATGTGAGCCAGTCTGACCTTCACTCGACAGGGTCGAGTTCCTCCCACCCCGGGAGAATTGGTGGGGACACCGGAGGCACCAGAATAAGATAGAGGCTTTTCAATCCTCTGTGAATTGATCAATAATTTATGAGTCCATCTGTAATAAGGGCTTAGCTCATCTGAGTCTATTTTAGTTGTTATTTGAGTATTTTGAGTTGTTATTTCAGTTCTGTACTTGTCAGCTCATGTTGAGCTAGTTCAGTCCAATGCTAGTCAGCTCATGTTGAGCTAATTTTATTTTTTTGAGTCATGTCCAAGCATACTGAAGACTCAAGACTATATCATACAAGTGAAGACCAAGTCCAACTAGATTGAAGACATGGAAGTATAGCCCAAGTCCAACCTAGCTTGAAGATTTGAAGACCCCAGGAGGAAAATTCAGAAAACCCTGATTTTTTGCAGATGCCCTCCAGATGCCCAGATTCCCTTCCAGATGCCAAAGTATACTCATAGATAAGGGAATCCATGATTCCAAAGGTCCATCTGCATCCTAGCCCAAAGAAATCAAGCCCAGGTGCCAAGCCCAAGCCCCTAAGAAGCAAGATACCAGGGAATATTCCTGCTACCTGGCTACCAGGCCACCCCAGCTTCCAGAGGCCCAAACCCATGCACCCGAACCCCTTTGGGCCGGCCTTTTGCTGCTCCTAGAAGCCCAACACGCCCCCCTAGGCGTCCTTGGAGTCTTGACCAAGTCAAGAAAATTTTTAGGGATTTTTCTTCCTAATATTTCCTTATTTTCTAGCTAGGGTTTGAGAGGGAAAAGGATTCTTATGTAAAGACTTATGTACCCTTACTTGGAGCCCAAGGTTAAGGGTCTATTTAAGGGACCCTAGCCTCTTGTATGAGGAGAATTTTTGATGAATGAAAACCTTGAGTTCTTCTATTGAGTGGTGTGATACCCTGCTGTGTGCATAAAGGGGTTTGTGAGAGTTCTTCTTCCCGGTGTTTGCAATCATCTTCCTGCTGCCAACAAACCCTCCAGATCCCTGGACGTCCACTCCAAAAGAAGCCTTCCCTTGCTATTTTTACTTTGTTTTCTTGTTCCTTTGTGAGATTTCTAACCCCTGACAGGTCGTTTGCAGGTCCCTGAGTTCCTACGAATCCAACGACTCCAGCCAAGCCTCAATCGAATCATCGAGCAGAAAGCCGGGTATCCGCGGGTCTTTGGCTCGGTTTTCCAGGCCGCATCCGTCGAGGAACGAGAGACCCCTTCGCTGCGATCTTCACAGACGTTGTCAGGTACACCCCTCTACCTCCAGTAGTTTTATTGTAGGAGAACTTGCCCTAACCGAGGCTTCTCAGCCCCGGCGGTCCTTCTTTGCTACTTTTCTAGGTCCTAATCTGCATGCTGATCTTCAAAAATTTATACAAAATTCCCTACAAATAATTTTGATCTGAAATTTGGGAATTAATCACCTAACTCAACATGTAAAATATACAAAAAAAATTGCATGCATATTAGTTCCCCATCAAAGCCTAAAGCTACCCTCTTGAGGGATCACAGCACCAGCTACCCTGAGCATAAAGCTACCCTCTTGAAGGATCACAGCACCAGCTACCCTGAACACTCATCGAACCCATCATCCATATAGTAGGGATCTCATAGAAGCCGCTAGGGTGACTCTCAAAGGACACGAGGGAATAAAGAAGACGAGATAGGGGATAACTAGGGTGCTCGAATCCATCATCCATAAAGTAGGACTCTCATAACCCCCAATGAGCCCATTATCCACACAGTAGGGAATGAAGGCAAACGAGTCTCAGCCCAGAACAAGAACCGGAACCAACGGCTAAACCAAAAATTTCATTCAACTCTCTCTAACTATTACAGGGGGAGAGGGGGCCTTTATATAGAAAAACCAAAACCCTTAGTTTCTTAGCCTCTAAGAAAACTAAAAAAGGAAAATAAATTATATCAAAATTCGTGTTGCATCAAAATGATGCTGATCTACTCTGAAAAGCATGTCGGCTTGATGATGTACTCTAGAAAGCATGCTGCTCTAAAAATTGGGCTACTATGAAATTCGTGCAAAATCCTCTCGCGGCCGTGCACAGGGGAAGATGATCTCCATCGAGCACTGGCGGACGGTCGGTGGTCGGGAAGTGGGCGATGGATGGGGCCAACGGACGACGAGCGACGGATGACCGGTGGAGAGCTGCTGGCAGGGCGGCATAGGGGAAACAGCACAGCACACTAGGCATGCCGTTTGGTCTCCCATGGCCGTGGGAGACCTCCTAGGCAACGGCGAGGCCTCCAGCGGCCCAGCGAGCGGCCGTCCAGCGGGGACGGCTGGGGGTCGGGCGACCCGGATCTGGGGCCAGAGGGTCGGTGGGCTAGGGTTTTGAAATTTTTTTTAAAATCATGGGAAGATGATGGAATAAGACTGGAATAAGGTGGGAATAAGATTGGGATAAAACTGGAATAGAGAGACTAGGTGGAATAGCGGGAATAAGTAAAAATAAAAAATGCAGAAAAATAAGAAAAAATGGAAAAAATATCCGGACCTGCCCTGGATCCCCATCAATTTACATGGGTGGCCATCGATATATTGGGAATTCCTATTGAAGTGATCATGCATGAGCTCAAAGTTGATCCGCTTAGTCGGCCTGTCTGACAAAAGAAGGGGAATTTTTCCACAGAAAGACAAAGTTATCAATGAAGAAGTGACCAAATTGCTTGATGCTGGATTTATCAGAGAGGTTCACTATCCTTACTGGCTTGCCAATATAGTAATGGTCAAGAAAGCTAATGGAAAATGGAGGATATGCATAGATTATATTGATCTTAACAAGGCATATCCAAAAGATAGTTTTCTTTTACCTAAAATTGATCAACTGGTTGATGCGACGGCTAGGCATAAATGCTTAAGTTTTATGGATTCTTTTTCTAGATATAATCAAATACGGATGAGCCCAGAAGATGAAGAAAAGACATCTTTCGTCATAGATCGAGGGATATATTGTTACAAGGTGATGCCGTTTGGTCTTAAATATGCCAAGCTACTTATCAGATATTAGTAAATAAAATCTTTGAGGATCAAATCGGAAAGACTATGGAAGTATATGTAGATGATATGATTGTTAAGAGCAATCAGTCAGATGATCATATAAAAGATATGCAGATAGCCTTTGATATTTTGTGGCAAAATCACATGAAATTAAATCCGACCAAATGTATTTTTGGTGTAACTTCTGGAAAATTTTTAGGTTTCATGGTTACAAAACAGGAGATTGAAGCCAACCTAGAAAAAGTCCGAGCCATCTTGGATATGAGGCATCCAGCTAATAAGAAAGAGATCTAACAGTTGACCATACGAATCACCTCATTAAGCCGATTTATTTCTCGTTCAGCTGAGAAATATTTACCTTTCTTCAAAGCATTATGGAAAACCTAGGAGTTCAATTGGTCGGATGACTGTCATTCAGCATTTGAAGAACTGAAGAAGTATTTGATGAATCTGATCGTATTGTCTAAACCTCAAGAAGGGAAAGATTTGTATCTTTATCGGCTGCATCAGATGAAGTAATTAATTCTGTGTTGGTCATAAAGGACTCTGATGAATCACATAAGCCCATTTATTATATTAGCAAAGTTCTTCATGATACGGAGACAAGGTACCCGAAACTTTAGAAGATTATTTATACCTTGGTGATATCAGCCAAACACCTCAGGCAATATTTTCAATCCCATCGTATTGTTATATTGACCGATCAACCCCTAAGGACTGTTTTACAATGTCCCGATACTTCTAACCGAATGGCAAAATGGGCAGTTAAGTTAAGTGAATATGATATTACTTATTGGCCTCGTTCTGTAATGAAGGCCCAAGTGTTGGCTGACTTTATAGCTGAATGTAGTTGGGATAATAATGAAAAGAAAATTCAACCATCTGATGAAATAGAGTTGACCGATACGCCTTGGGTTTTACATGTAAATGGAGCTTCAAATTCTTCTGGCTGTGGGGCAGGGTTGATCTTGTCTAGCCCAAATGGTGATATCATGGAGTATGCACTCCAATTTTCTTTCAAGGTCTCTAATAATCAAGCTGAATATGAAGCCCTCCTGGCTAGTTTAAGAATCGTAAGGGAGGTGAATGCCAGAAAGTTAAAAATATTATCTGATTCATTATTGGTCGTCAACCAAGTAAATGGAGATTTTGAAGTTTGCGATGCTACTTTGGCTTTGTATTTGAAGAAGGTCGGAGAACTTGGAGCTTATTTTGATTCCAGGGACATCAGTCACATCCCTAGAATTGAAAATTCTTGAGCCTATTCATTGTCCAGTGGGGCGAACATCAAAGGCACCAAAATAAGGTAGAGGCTTCTCAACCCTCTGTGGATCACTTAATTGACATTTGAGTCCACTATAATAAAGCTTAGTCCAGCTGAGTTGTTTTTATTTGAGTCTTGTAATTAGTCAGCTCATGTTGAGTTAGTTCAGTTCAGTATTAGTCAGCTCATGTCGAGCTAATTTTATTTTTGAGTCCTATCCAAGCATATCGAAGACTCAAGACCACTTCATACAAGTGAAGACCAAGTCCAACCTAATTGAAGATATGGAAGTTGAGCCTAAGTCCAACCCAGCTTGAAGACTTGAAGATCCCAGGAGGAGAAAATTAAAACTAGCACAAACCTGAAGCCCTGAACCAGCTGGAAGGAAATTGGGCCAGCCCAGGCCCAGGAAGGAATTAGGGCACCATCTCTTATGGTGACCCTCCCCTTGGTTGGCCACTTATGGTCACCACCTTGGCCGACCAAGACAAGAAAAGGGAGAGCAATTTGTGTGGGATTTTCTACCTATGTTGCCTTGTATTCCTAGTTAGGGTTTGAAAGGGAGAAGGAGTCCTATGTAAAGTCTAAAGTACCCTTACTTGGAGCCCAAGGTTAAGGGTCTATTTAAGGGACCCTAGCCTCTTGTATGAAACTTGATTTTTGATATTAAATAAACCTTGAGTTCTTATATTGTTTTGTATGATTACCCTGCTGTGTGCATAAAGGGGTTTGAGAGTTCTTCTTCCCGATGTTTGCAACCATCTTCCTGCCGCCAACCATCCTTCCAGCCCCCTCCAAAACTTTCTTTCCTTTGTTATTTTCCTTTGTTTTCTTGATTTCCTCTGAGTTTTCTAACTCCTGATAGGTCATTTGCAGGTCCCCGAGTTCTTACGAATCCAATGACTCCAACCAAGACTCAATCGGACCACCGAGCAGAAAGCCGGGTATCCGCGGGTCTTTGGCTCGGTTTTCCAGGCCGCATCCATCGAGGAACAAGAGATCCCTTTGCTGTGATCTTCATCGGGTGCTTCAGATGTTGTCAGGTACACCCCCTCTATCTTCAGTCTTTATATTGTAGGAGAACTTGCCCTAATCGAGTCTTCTCAGCCCCGGCGATCCTTCTTTAGTATTTTTCTAGGTTCTAATCTGCATGCTTGGATTCAAAAATTCATATAAAATTTCCTACAATTAATTTTGACCTGAAATTTGGGAATTAATCACCTAACCCTATATATAAAACATACAAAAAGAATTGCATGTATATTAGTCCTGCATCATTTGGTATCAGAGCATAGATTAGGGCTTGTTTTCTGTAATTTTTTAGTTTGTATATGCTCTGTTTTTTAAATTATTTCTCCTTGATAAAAACTATAAAAATTCTAAAATTTATTTTTCTGGATTCACCATAATTCACAGTAATTTTAAAAATTTTTGCAGATTTTATTTCGGCCTGTGAATTTTATGCAAGCCGAAATACAGCCTGCAAATTTTTGGCTCTGTTTTTTTTCAGCAAGACAAGTTTGGAAGTTTTAGGGTTTTGTTTAGCATCTTTTGCCTATCTTTTAATTTTAGTATATTTTCTACATATTAGGCCATAATTTGCAAGTTTTCTTCTATTTAAGAAAATACCAAAATAAAAAAATAAAAAAATTACATATTCTCCAAAAATACGAAAAAAAAAATACCTAAACCCTAATTTGCATTCTCATCTGATTGCCATCATTGCATAAACCACTTTTAAGGGCACTCTTGCTATATCAGATAAGGGGAGGAGTTGATAACCTCTCCTTAGCCCAAAACCACATCCCTTGCATTCGGTCCCAAGCCTTAACCTAAAATTTATTAGACTTAATTTGCCCTAGTGGGCTAGGGACACCAATTGGTCGGGTCCGGGCTAGTGTTAGATCACTGTGTCAAGTTAACCTGTGTATGACTTGTGCTCAGTGTCTAGAACAGTGGTTCAGGGATTCAATCCTGAAGGGCTTGTGTGCTGATCTGCCTACCTGGCCAATCTCTGATTGGTGTCTAGGCTTGGCAATCAGGGACCTAACACTCCCCTTACACCTGCCTGGCTGAGTACCGTGTTACTATAGGCTAGTTTGCCATCCTGATTGAGCATCTAGTTTGGACTCTAGGTCTAATCAATGGTAGTCGGTCTAATAGAGTCTTGCATGAGCACTAGATCAGGGGTTTCATATCACCCATCTCCTTCACAAATGGCTGAATCCATGGACCATTTTGATGCCAAATTTGAAGCCCTTGGAGAAAGGTTAGTCCAAACCCTCAATCTTAGGCTTGAGCAAGCAAATGCCCAATTGACCTAGAAGCTTGGACAAATAGATGCCCGACTAGGAACCCTAGAGGAGACATGTAGGACCCAGTCTGAGCCTGATCCTGAGTCCCCTCAGCCTAAGAGAACCCTCGCCATGACCCTTATTATGATCCTGACCCTAGGAGGACCCCAAACCCTGAACCATACCGTGAGGTTGAACCTAGGAGAGCCCCTCATGCTGACCCATACCATAATCCTGGACCTAGGAGGACCCCAAACCCTGATCCATACCAAGAGGTTGAACCTAGGAGAGCCCCTCAACCTGACCCATACTATAATCCTGAGCCTAGGAGGACCCCAAACCCTGATCCATATCTTGAGGCTGAACCTAGGAGAGGCCATCATCCTGACCCAATTCCTGAGGTTCATCCTAGAAGGCCCAATCAAGATTTTGTAGACCAGGAGGACAGATCCTATAGACATGTTAAGCTTGATGCCCCAACTTTTGATGGTTGTCTAGATCCTAAAGTCTACATAGATTGGGCGGGAGAGATGGATCAATATTTTGAGTGGTATGATATGATAGAGGAGCGTAAGTTTAGATTTGCTAAGCTTAAGTTGGTTCGGAAAGCCAGGTTATATTGGGCTAGTGTTGAGAGAACCCTTAGTCTAGGAGGGCATGATCCTATAACCACCTGGTGGGCCATGAAGGGTATGCTTAGGACAAGATATGTTCCAGCATCATATCGTAGTGGGTTATTAGATCAATGGCAACGATTTAATCAGGGTAACATGAGTATAGATGAGTACATCGCAAAATTTGATGAGTATTCCATGCGATATGATTTGAGGGAGTCTGAGGATGTTGTCTTATCTAGGTTTAGGGCTGGACTGAGAGATGACATTAAGAAAGAGCTCTATATAAGAGAGGTTAGGGACCTGGACCATGCTTACCAGATTGCTAGGGATCATGAGCATTTTCATAGAGGGCCCGTTTATCGTAGACCTGAGCCCACTAGATACCCTAGTCAGTATCCAAGAGCTAGCCAGCCCCATCAGGGCCGACCCATGCCCAGCCGACCTAGCCCTAGTCGACCCAGTCCTAGTCAGCCAGGCCTGAATCGACCCATTCCTAGTCAGCCAGGCCCGAGTCGACCCTAGCCTAGTAATCCTTTGACACGTAAGGATGATTGAGGAAAATCTGTAGAGGTCAATAAGAGTTACACTCCCCAGAAGACCTGTTTTAGATGTAATAAGCCATGCCACTTTATGAGCCAATGTCCAGTTAGTGCCTTACATCTAGGTGAACTGCAAGAAGAAGAGCCTGAATCCATAGTCATACCTGAGGGAGAAGTTTATGAGGCTGATGATCAGTTAATAGAGGAGTACGAAGGTGAGGAGGAGGAACCTGAGTCTGAGAACCAATTAGGAGTGGTTAGGTGCATCTTAGCCCAAACCCCAGTTAAGGAAGATTGGCGTAGGACTAGCATCCTACAGACTTTTGTCAAGGTAGGGGTAAGGTTCTTAAGATCATCATAGATAGTGGGAGTTGTGTCAACGCCATCTCTGCCAAGACAGTTAAATCTTTAGGATTGACCACAGTTCCCCATCCTAGCCCGTACAAAGTTTCTTGGGTAGATTCCACCTCCATCCAGATTCAAGTTAGGTGCCAAATCTTAATTAGATTGTAGACCTATGATGAAAAGATTTCGTGTGATGTCATCCCCATGGAAGTAGTATTATTTTAGGTCGACCTTGGCTTTTTGATCATGATGCAGCCCTATATGGTCGGACCAATGTTTGTGCATTCAACCACCATGGGAATAAGTTTGTTATCAATCCAGCTCCCCCTAGGGACCCAGTTAAGAGGGGTTATAGTAGCCTTAAGGACAAGAAACGTGGAGTTAACCTGATTAAGGCTAGGGAGTTAGAAAAGGAGATTGCTGAGGGTAACCCTGTTTGGATCTTGACCTCCAAGGAAATATTAGAGCAGACCCAAAAGGAACACCCTAAAGAAATTGTTGAAGCTCTGAAAGAATTTGAGGATGTCTTCCTTGAGGATTTACCTGATCAACTACCACCCCTTAGAGACATCCAGCATGCAATAGACATAGTTCCAGGATCTACTTTACTAAACCTTCCTCACTATAGGCTGAATCCCAGTGAACATCAAGAATTACAGAAACAAGTGGGAGAATTACTTAGGAAGGATTTCATTAGGGAGAGCCTGAGTCCATGTGCAGTCCCTGCTTTACTGATCCCTAAGAAGGATGGTACCTAGAAAATGTGTGTAGATAGTAGAGCTATCAACAAAATAACTGTGAAATATAGGTTTCTCATCCCCCGATTGGATGATATGTTAGACATGATGGCCGGAGCCGGAGTTTTCTCCAAGATAGACCTTAAGAGCGGCTATCATCAGGTTAGGATTAGACCTGGGGATGAGTGGAAAACTGCTTTCAAAACTAAGGATGGCCTGTTTGAGTGGGTTGTAATGCCTTTCAGACTTTCTAATGCACCAAGTACTTTTATGAGGATTATGACCCAGGTCCTGAAAGAGTTTACAGGGAAATTCGTTGTGGTCTACTTTGATGATATTCTGATTTATAGCAAGACCAAGAAGGACCACCTTAGTCATCTAAGACTAGTATGCTAGACCCTTAGGGAGAATAGCCTCTATGTCAACCTTAAGAAGTATGATTTCATGACATATAGGGTTATCTTCCTAGGTTTTGTTGTCACCCCTAAGGGAATTTCTGCAGATCCTGAAAAGGTTAGGGCAATTGTTGAGTGGCCTACATCCTCTAGTGTCCACGATGTGCCTAGTTTTCATGGCCTAGCAACCTTTTACAGTAGATTTATTAGGGGTTTTAGTACAGTCGTCGCTCCTATCACTGATTGCATTAGGAAGGGTACATTTGAGTGGACCAAAGCAACTGATAAGGCCTTCCTAGAGCTTAAGGATAAGATGACCCATGCACCCATCCTTAGATTACCTGACTTTACTAAAGTGTTTGAGGTCGCTTGTGACACCTCGGGAGTAGGAATAGGTGGGGAACTAAGTCAAGAGAATCACCCTGTAGCCTTCTTCATTGAGAAACTGAATGAGGCTAAACTTAAGTACTCTACCTATGACAAGGAATTTTATGCGGTAGTCCAGGCCCTTAGATATTGGAGACATTACTTACTACCGTAGGAGTTTGTCTTATTTTATGACCATGAGGCACTCCGATTACTGAACTCCCAGAAGAAACTAAACCCACGGCATGGTAAATGGATTGAGTACATTCAGGCTTACACTTTTGTCTTGAAGCACCGTGTTGGCACTGAAAATAAGGTAGCAGATTCCCTGAGCCGTAGGTCTCTACTGTTAGGATCAGTTAGCACCCAAGTCATATGGTTTGATAGGTTAAAGGATGAATATGAAACTTGCCCAGACTTTGGAGACATTTATCAGACCCTCAGGCTAGGACCATCCAATACCCATAGTGAGTATACCCTTCAGGATGGCTACCTTTTCCAGAACAATCGACTCTGTATACCCAAAACTTCCCTTAGAGAATTTCTAATTTAGGAGACCCATGCTGGAGGTTTAGCTGGTCATTTTGGTAGAAATAAGACGATCCTAGCAATAGAGGACCAGTTCTTTTGGCCAGGATTGAAAAGGCATTTATGGGGAACTAATATGCATGCAATTTTTTTTGTATGTTTTATATGTGGGGTTGAGTGATTAATTCTTGAATTTTAGATTAAAATAAGTTGTAGGAAATTTTATATGAGTTTTAGAAGATCAGCATGTAGATTAGGACCTAGAAAAGTAGAAAAGAAGGATCGCCGGGGCTGAGAAGCCTCAGTTAGGGCAAGTTCTCCAACAATAAAAATACTGGAGATAGAGGGGGTGTACCTGACAACGTCTGTGAAGATCGCAGCAAAGGGTCTCTCATTCCTCGAAGGATGCGGCCTGGAAAACTGAGCCAAAGACCCACGGATACCCGGCTTTCTGCTCGGTGATCCGATTGAGGCTTGGCTGGAGTCGTTGGATTCGTAGGAACTCGGGGACCTGTAAACGACCTGTCAGGGGTTAGAAAACTCACAAAGGAACAAGAAAACAAAGGAAAAATAGCAAGGGAAGGCTTCTTTTAGAGTGGGCATCTAGGGATCTGAGATGCTTGTTGGCAGCAGGAAGATGATTGCAGCACTGGGAAGAAAAACTCTCGCAAACCCCTTTATGCACCCAGCAGGGTATCACACAACTCAATAGAAGAACTCAAGGTTTTCATTCATCAAGATTCTTCTTCATACAAGAGGCTAGGGTCCCTTAAATAGACCCTTAACCTTGGGCTCCAAGTAAGGGCACATTAGTCTTTACATGACAATCATTTTCCCTCTCAAACCCTAACTAGAAAATAAGGAAACATTAGGTAGAAAAAATCCCTAAAATTTCTCTTGACTTGGCCAACACTCCAAGGAAACCTAGGGGGACGTGTTGGGCTTCTAAGAGCAGCAAGGGGCCGGCCCAAAGGGGCCCGGGTGCATGGGTTTGGGCCTTTGGAAGCTGGGGTGGCCTGGTAGCCAGGTAGCAGGAATATTCCCTGGTATCTTGCTTCTTAGGGGCTTGGGCTTGGTGCCTGGGCTTGATTTATTTGGGATAGGATGCAGATGGACCTCTAAAATCATGGATGCCTTGATGTATGAATATATTTGGCATCTGGAAGGAAATCTAGGCATCTAGAGGGCATCTGCAAGGAATCAGGGTTTCTGATTTTCCTCCTAGGGTCTTCAAATCTTCAAGCTGGGTTGGACTTGGGCTAAACTTCCATGTCTTCAATCTGGTTGGACTTGGTCTTTACTTGTATGATGTGGTCTTGAGTCTTCAGTATGCTTGGATAGGACTCAAAAAAAATAAAATTAGCTCAACATGAGCTGACCAGCATTGGACTGAACTAGCTCAACATGAGCTGACTAGTACAAAACTGAAATAACAACTCAAAAAACTCAAATAACAACTAAAATGGACTCAGATGAGCTAAGCCCTTATTACAGATGGACTCATAAAGTATTGATCAATTTACAGAGGGTTGAAAAGCCTCTGTCTTATTCTGGTGTCTCATGTGTCCCCACCAGGCATGTTGCACAGATTGTAGCCAGGTGTAGAACTTGTGCTGTTGCAAAACAGCAGAGGCAGAATACTAGTCTTTACACACCTTTACTAGTGCCTGATCGCCCTTGGCAAGACCTAAGTATGGACTTCGTGTTAGGATTACCTAAGACCCAGAAGAGACAAGATTTTATCTTTGTAGTGGTCGATAGGTTCTCTAAGATGGCTCACTTCATCCTCTGTTCCCAGACCTTTGATGTGTCTAGAGTAGCCAAGCTTTTCTTAGATCATGTGGTTAAACTCCATGGCCTATCCAAGACCATCATATCTGATAGGGATGTTAGGTTCACTAGTTATTTCTGGAAGACCTTATGGCACCTGTTAAGGACCAAGCTTAAGTTTTCTACAGCCTACCACCCTCAAATAGATGGCTAAACTGAAGTGGTGAACCATAGTTTAGGAAACCTCCTTAGATGCCTGGTAGGTAAACATGTTGGAACTTGGGATCTATTATTACCTAGAGCAGAGTTTGCCTACAACAGTTCAGTAAATAGGACAACGAGTAAGAGTCCTTTTGAGATAGTCCATGGATACCAGCCTAATCGTCCCATTGATCTAATTCCTTTGCCTATTCACGCCCGAGTCTCAGAGTCTACAGAGTCATTTGCATAGCATATTAGAGACATGCACAAGGACATTAGCCAAAAGATAAACATAAGCAATGAAACTTATAAAAAATTAGTTAATTCCTAGAGAATGATCAAGGAATTTGATGTAGGGGATTCTATCATGATTAGACTTAGGCCTGAGCGGTTCCCACCAGGGACCGTTAAGAAGCTTCATGCTCGTGGAGCCAGACCTTTTAAAGTGTTAAAGAAGGTTGGATCAAATGCCTATGTGTTAGACTTGCCTTCGGATATGGGCATTAGTTCTACCTTCAATATTACAGACCTAGTTGAGTACAGGGAACCGACAACGATACCGAGTGAGGCTTTTGGACCTATCCCTTCTTTTAAGAGTGATCCTTACCCAGAGTGTCCACCAATTAATTGGCCTGAGAGAGAAGAATGGATCGAGCGTATCCTGGACGATCAAGCCATTATGACCTAGGGCCGCGGTTATCAATGCTTCCTAGTCCGATGGCAAGGCTGGCTAGAGTTGGATGATTCATGGATTTCTCGAGAGGACTTGCAATGCCTCAACCCAGACCTTCTCGAGAGATATGTGAGCCAGTCTGATCTTCACTCGATAGGGTCGAGTTCCTCCCAACCCGGGAGAATTGGTGCGGACACCAAAAGCACCAGAATAAGGCAAAGGCTTCTCAACCCTCTGTGGATCACTTAATTGACATTTGAGTCCACTATAATAAAGCTTAGTCCAACTGAGTTATTTTTATTTGAGTCCTGTAATTAGTCAGCTCATGTTGAGCTAGTTCAATTCAGTATTAGTTAACTCATGTCGAGCTAATTTTATTTTTTGAGTCCTATCCAAGCATATCGAAGACTCAAGACCACTTCATACAAGTGAAGACCAAGTCCAATCTAATTGAAGACATGGAAGTTGAGTCCAAGTCCAACCCAGCTTGAAGACTTGAAGATCCCAGGAGGAGAAAATTAAAACTAGCACAAACCTGAAGCCCTAAACCAGCCAGAAGGAAATTGGGCCAGCCCAGGCCCAGGAAGGAATTAGGGTGCCATCTCTTTTGGTGACCCTCCCTTGGTCGGCCACTTATGGTCACCACCTTGGCCAACCAAGACAAGGAAAGGGAGAGCAATTTGTGTGGGATTTTCTACCTATGTTGCCTTGTATTCCTAGTTAGGGTTTGAAAGGGAGAAGGAGTCCTATGTAAAGTCTAAAGTACCCTTACTTGGAGCCCAAGGTTAAAGGTCTATTTAAGGGACCCTAGCCTCTTGTATGAAACTTGATTTTTGATATGAAATAAACCTTGAGTTCTTATATTGTTTTGTGTGATTACCCTGCTGTGTGCATAAAGGGGTTTGAGAGTTCTTCTTTCTGGTGTTTGCAACCATCTTCCTGCCACCAACCATCCTTCCAGCCCCCTCCAAAACTTTCTTCTCTTTGCTATTTTCCTTTGTTTTCTTGATTTCCTCTGAGTTTTCTAACCCCTGACAGGTCATTTGTAGGTCCCCAAGTTCCTACGAATCCAACGACTCCAGCCAAGCCTCAATCGGACCACCGAGCAGAAAGCCGGGTATCCGCGGGTCTTTAGATCGATTTTCCAAGCCGCATCCATCGAGGAACGAGAGATCCCTTCACTGCAATCTTCACCGGGTGCTTCAGATGTTGTCAGGTACACCCCCTCTACCTCCAGTCTTTATATTGTAGGAGAACTTGCCCTAACCGAGGCTTCTCAGCCCCAGCGATCCTTCTTTAGTACTTTTTTAGGTTCTAATCTGTATGCTTGGCTTCAAAAATTCATACAAAATTCCCTACAACTAATTTTGATCTGAAATTTAGGAATTAATCACCTAACCCCACATATAAAACATACAAAAAGAATTGCATGCATATTAGTCCCGCATCATCCAGATTAGCTACTTCTGCACTTGACCAAATGGGTTGGACTTTTATGGAACATCTGGAAACCCCAAGTATTTCAACAACTGAAAAAGGAAAAGTTCTTTAGATAGAGCCAGAAGTGGATTGGATGAGTCCAATAGTCAAAATCTGATTGAAGGAGTATTGCCCGAAAATAATCTAGAAGCTAAACAACTCCGAAAGACTACTTCTCAATATGTTATCCTGGATGGTTTGTTATATAAAAAGTCATTTTCCCAACCATTGTTGAAGTGTTTATCTTTTTTGGATGCAAGTTATGTCCTTAAAGAAGTGCATGAAGGAATATGTGATGATCATTTGGGAGGAAGATCTTTAGCCTATAAAATTATAAGGCAAGGGTATTACTGGCCGACTATACAGAAGGATGCTTTAGATTTTGTAAGAAAATGTAATCCCTGCCAAAGATATGCAAATATTCAAAGGCATCTTGCTAGTCAGCTAACAAAGTTAACAGCTCCTTGGCTTTGCTCAATGGGGAATGGATATACTTGGTCCATTTCCTCTAGCCTCTAGGCAGCGGAAATTTTTGATTGTTGCTATTGACTATTTTACAAAGTGGGTAGAAGCTGAGCCTTTAGCTTTGATCACTGAAGCAAAAGTTGAAATATTTGTCAGAAACTTTATCATATATAGGTTTGGAATTCCTCATGCAATCATTACAGACAATGGGAGGTAGTTTGATAATCAGAAATTCAAGAATTTCTATACTCAATATGGTATTCTTCATAAGTTAACATCTGTGGGGCACCCTCAGGCTAATGGAGAAGCTGAGGTAACTAATCAGATGATCCTTCATGGACTGAAAACCCGATTAAATAAAACCAAAGGAGCTTGGGCCGATGAACTTAATTCTGTTATATGGGCTTACCGAACAACTCCTTGATCTACCACAGGTGAATCTCCGTTTAATCTTGCTTATGGGAGTGAAGCGATGTTACCTATAGAGATTGTCCTTCATTCCAGAAGAACCGATTGCTTCGAAGAGTATAATAATAATGATCAAAGGAGAATTGATCTTGATCTACTTTAAAATTCCAAGTTACAGGCATAATTGAAAATAGCCGCTTACCGACAAAGGGTGGCGCAGTATTATAATTCAAGGATGAAGGCTCGAATCTTTCATATTGGAGATCTTGTTCTGCACCGAACAACTATATCCAAACCAGTTGAGCAGGGCAAACTTGCCCCAAATTGGGAAGGCCCTTATTGTATCACTGAAGTTGTGTGATCTGGGACCTATCGACTGGAAAGTCTAGATAGCTATCCATTGGCAAGACATTGGAATATAGAAAACCTATGCAAATACCATCAATAAAGATATCCTCTTTCTCTTTTTCCTTTCATATGAAGGAAAAATATGAAAATGAAATATCCTTTAGAAAATAAAGGAATGACATGTTGGCCTGATAAGCTAACCATAACCCAACAAATCGAGTTGGTCTGACCCACTAACTCATCGGTACTCAATGATTAGAATAACTGATCAAAAGGTTGGCCTAATAAGCTGACCATAATCTGACAGGTTGAGTTGATCTGACTTACTAACTCATCGGTACTTGATGATCAGAATAATTTGTTGATCAATTGAAAAGTAATAGTGAGCAGTGTGATTTATTATTTATCAATAATGTTATCTTGAAATATCTTAAGTATTGAAAGTATGATTTGGTATATTGAAGGTGTTGGAAATTGAGTCCCAAAGCCAATCATCTAGGCTATAGACGGTTGTGCTACTTTGTATATAAATTTTTTATAATAAATAAAAGTTATTTATTTTTGGCTATCCATAATTTTACATTTTTCTCTAATGAACTCTTATATGATGGAGTCCTTAGAACTACATTATTTGATATAGATAGGATATATCAAGTAGTTCTTAAACTGGTTCACAAGCAAATGATATATTGTTATAGGACGACGATGTATCAAGTATAGGTTGTTGTATATTATATTTGTTGGTTGTCCTCTTAACCAAGGAGTGTGGAGACACTAGTGTGACATACAAGTGAAGTGTATGACACTTCACCGAATGTGACCATCTGCGGAGCTCCCTTCTGCCAAAGGGTTGACGTGAAGGGATATGGATATATGTGTCCCTCAAACCTGAGGTCACCATAGCAGCTTGCAAGCAACTCACTGTACTTTGGTGCCGGACTACCTAGATTTCTAATCCAGTGATGGAAGGTTTTTAGGTGTAGTCAAGTACTTGTAGAGTGGTGGTGAATCAAGATGGATTTGACCTCTCCAAATAGTTTGGAGTGAATGACTCACTATGTCTCAATTTAGCAAAACCTTGGCCAGGGTAATTCTTGTGAGGAGTCACAGAACTTATGAGATTGAGACATAATCTGGATAGACCAAATTAAAGTTAGCATTCTAACCCTAGGTCATCCTGAGCATTATAAGGTCAAAGGGATGAATTATGTGGCAACCATATGCCAGAGGTTCTTGTGAGGTGCTCTGCATCTTCGACCTAGCCGGATGTCGGGTATCATTGCTAGATGAGGACTTTGACTGGTACTGAAAATGTTCCAGTGCTATTGGTTTAGTGTTCGAACCTATGGGGTCACACACCATAGAGGATTTCTATCTAATATTTTGGGCTGATCAACGATTAAGAATCGTTTGCCATCACCTGAAGTCAATTTGGTTGACTTTGCTCCAAGTGTCAACACTTGGATTTTTGCAGGTGTCGATACTTGGTGAAGTGTCGACACTTGGCAATTTTCAAGTGTCGACACTTCCTGTGACGAGCAAAAGTTTTGGGAGGTTTTCGTGGAGATTTTTTGGATACGTTTGACCTGGTTTGAATTTCGAATTCAAACCAATTTTGGCTCCAAACCTTTATGGTATGAAAGTCATACTTGCCCAAATGGGTTAGACCCATTTGGCATGCCCATGATCCTCTCCCCCATTCTCTCCTCTCATCTCTCCTCCTTCCTTCTTCTCCCTCTCCCTACTGCCCCTATAAATGTGAGACATTGTGGTGGCTGCTGGGGTTAGACATACAAGAGCAGCAAATATTTCTTGGGAGAAAAAGGTTGAGAAGGATGAGAGCTTTAGGGTTTGGGTGTGAGCTACCTAGCAATCAAGCTAGGTCTTGGGAAAGAGATTTGGGAAGGGGTTCCTGCTATCTTTCTTGTCTTCCTGAAAGAAGAAGTTCAGCCCACAGATCCCGAAGAGCTAGCCCACCGAGGGAGTTGATCAAAGTCGAGCTCAGGTGTGGACATCCTGTAGAGGCCTGATGCTTGTGTGGCTCGAGCGCCCTCTTCCTCATCAGAGCTCTTCACTACTTCTCTCTAGCACTCGCCGAGGTATAGAGGTATGACCTTTATGTTTATGTTGCTTTCTTATTTTTGATGTTATATGCATGCTAGGTTTTTATACTAGATCCTGTTGCGGGTAGATCGGTAGATAGTTTTGATCTATCTACTGAGCCTTCTACTGTGCATGATTTAAAATTATTTTAAAATGTATATTCTCTATCCTGGTTTTCTTGCATAATGTATGCTAGGTGTTGGTATTTTTCACCTTCAATGGTATCAGAGCCAAGTTATAATAATGCTAGCATGCTTATAATATCTCCTTTCTTCTTAAGTACTTGGATTGAGTGCTTCACCAGGCCGTCCGGTCATAGGAGAGAAGTAGGGCTGCAAGACCCTCTCTTCCTATTCAATGGTGTCTTCTATGGCATGTAGGGGTGCCACTGTGATTGGCTCATGAAAAAGAAAATAAGAAGAAAGTAATTTATAGGTTAAAAATGTTTTAATCTAATGACATGATCATAAAATGATTTTAGATAAGATCTAAAAGTTATTTTTGATCGTTTTTTGTTTGTATGTTTGAGAAACAATGGATTTGAAATCACTATTTTTGTTGTCTCAGGCTGTGAGTCGATACTTTGCTCTTGAAGTGTCAGCTCATGAGAAAATTTCCTGAGATCTGGTTTCTATTTTTGTTTTGAGATAGGCTAGAGTGTCGACACTTGTCCCTGAAGTGTCGACAGTTGAGGCATGCCAGAAGACATGTTGTTCTATTTTCTGTTCCCTATCTCAGGCCTTGAGTCGACACTTGCTCTTGAAGTGTCGACACTTGGCTACAGAAAATGCTGAAAACAGTGAATTTAAATGTTGAATTTGTTGTAAAATTATTTTACATGACAAATTAAAATTATTTTAATTTATTTAAGGCCATTGAACTTAATTTTGAATTAAGATTGACTAAGTACTCTAAGAATGTGATTCAAAGATCTTAAGTCATTTCAATAAGCCTTAAGGATCATGGGTAGCTTCTATTAGGTTCTTGATTAGGTTGGACCTAAGTTTAGATTCATTGGACAAGTTAGAGAACTAATCTAATCAAAAATTGTGTTAGGATTTCTTCTTTAGATCTATATAATAGTTAGATTGATTAGTCCATAATCTAAATGGATCTAATTTGTGGCTCGGTGAAAATCCTGAGTCTTTAGGCTAATCTAATCGAGTCTGATGAACCGATTGGTGTTGACGTAAGTTTGGAATTGTGATCATGGTTCTTTGGGGATACCTCTTACCTGGCCAACTCTGTTGATGTCTAGGCAAGACGATTAATGGCGGAACCCAACCCATGATCTCACTTACCTGGCCAATGTGGTCAATCAGGATTGATTAGATAGCTCATTGACTCGTGTTAACCCTTGTCACCCAAGGTTACTCAGTCTTGACTGATTTTAGGTGCCCATGGATCATTTGTTGTGTGTAACCCTCCTTGATTGCTGATGTGGTCAATGAAAAGTTGGTCAATGTCTTCTTATCTCTTTATCTGTCACATTAATTAAAACCCTCTAAATTATTAGGTCCTTAAAAGGATAAAGTTATAGAGATAACCAAGTCCTCGCCTCCCATTAAGTGGGATAGTAATGTGTCCATTAGTTCGGTGTTTATTGACAGATCCAAAGATCGGGTGGTCATCGGGCTATTGGAATTGCTGTTCCTAATATAATGGCTCAGTGCGACTCTCTTAACGGTGGTCAGGTAAGCTGGCCAAAGTCGGGCTTGACCATTCGTTAGTTAGAAGCATTGAATTTTGTCATGTTAATGGTTGAACCTAACCGCGACCTTCAATAGGAGGCCCAAAGGCCGATTGAAGTGCTCATGTGTTGTCTATTGGACTCTAGTACCCACTAGGAAATTAAAGTAATTCCTCGGATTGGAGGTAGAGGCTACCAATCTGAGCAAAATAATATGAGGGACCTTTAGACTTAAGTCCATGTCTTTAGGTTAATAATTCATATACACTAATTAGTTTTGGTTTTCCTTTTAGATGTCTTCCAACCTTTCACTCCGATCTCTTCTCGATTACGAGAAGCTCTGTGGATCCAACTTCAATAGCTGGTATCGAAGGCTCAGGATTATCCTGGAGCACGAATGGATCCTATATGTGATATTAGATCTGGCACCTAAGATCCCTGCTGCCAATGCTCGGGATTCGATCAGAGACACTTATCAGAAGTGGCTCTCTGACAGGACCACTGTTCGATGCATTATGTTGGCTACGATGAACAACAAGTTCAGTCGCAAGTTCGAGGAAGCCCAGCCAGAAGAAATCCTTCAAAAGTTGGAGTCTTTCGGGACACCAGACGATGTTGAGAGGTACAGGGTCTCCTGTGCTATCTATAACGCATGGATGTGTGATGGGGCCTCAGTTACTGATCATGTATTGTACATGATCGAGATGATTGAGCGCCTGGGCAAGCTCGGCTATCCCTTGCATGAATAGCTTGGAAAAGATACGATACTGCATTCTCTCCCCTCCTCCTATTTAGACTTTCTCGATCATTATAGAATGAACAAGCCTGTAGTTAACTACCACGGTCTGTTGGGGTTGCTGCAGACTTTTGAGAAAGACCACCAGTTGAATAAAGGGGTGGTGAATCTAGTGGGAGGTTCTTCGGGAGGGCATCGTCCCTTTAAGAAAGGGAAGAAGAAGAATAAATGAAAAAAGGTGCTTAGTGCTTCTGGGCCCAATCAGACTAAGAAAGTGAAGGCTTATCAAAGTCATGCAGAGTGCTTCTTTTGTAAGAAGCAGGGACACTAGAAGAGGAACTGTCCTCTTTATATTATGTCCCTTGATCTGAACAGGTCCAAGAAGAGAAAGCTACAGGATGGTCCTGGATAAGGTATTTATATGATAACACCTTGTAGTTTCTCTGTTTGCAATACTACTAACCGGGTATTGGATACAGGAAGTCCAATTCATATTTGTAATTCTTTGCAGGGAATTCAAGTTAGTAGAAGATTCGAGGATGGCAAGAGGTTCTTGAATGTGGAAAATGGAAGCCGAGTTCCAATTCTGGCATTGGGAGTCCTTAAACTTGTTTTCGAGTCCTGTACTATCATTTTGAACGAGTGTCATTTTTGTCTTTCTTTTATTTTGAATGTTATTTCTGTAGGCCAATTGGCCATGTATGGTTATGAACTATTAATAAAGAATGACATTTGCAAAATCATTTTGAATGATTCTATTATTTTGAATGGACAAATGCATGATGGCATCTATGTACTATCGTGACCTGTTAGTGTAATGTACACTTCTAGCAAATGCCCTAGGATAGATAATGTTAGCGAAGCATACCTATGGCATTATAAGCTAGGTCATATCAACAAGAATAGGATAAATAGGTTAAAAACTGAGGGTCTACTCGATTTTAGTGAAGATAGTTCACTTCCAACCTGTAAGTCCTGTCTTCTTGGAAAAATGACTAAGTCACCTTTTACTGGAAAAGATGAACGAGCCAAAGAAATTATGAGTCTGGTGCATACTGATCTATACGGACCCATGAATGTTAGTGCCAGGGGTGGGTACGTTTATTTCATTACATTTACAGACGATCTTTTGAGGTTCGGTTATATCTTCTTGATGAGACATAAATCTGAATCATTTAAAATGTTCAAATGATATCGTAATGAAGTGAAAAAACAAACTGAAAAGTATACAAAACCCTTCGATCTGATCGAGACGGTGAATACCTTTCAGGAGAGTTGCTGATATATCTTGAGGAAAATGGAATTCTCTCTCAATGGGCACCTCCAGGGACACCTCAGTTAAATGGAGTGTTTGAAAGGAGGAATCGAACCCTGTTAGACATGGTTCGGTCTATGATGGGCTTTGCTTCTCTACCGGTATCCTTTTGGGGATATGCTTTAGAATCAGCCTGCTACCTTATGAATAGGGCTCTAAGTAAGTCCGTTAATAAAACACCATATGAGATGTAGACTGGACGTAAGCCGACACTTTCACACCTTCGGGTCTGGGGGTGCCCGAGTTATGTAAAACATTTGGAAATGGACAAACTTGGACCTAAGTCTGATCGGTGCCTATTTGTTGGGTATCCGAAAGAGTCTAAAGGGTATTACTTCTACTTAGCTAAGGAACAAGAGTTATTCGACAGTCTTAGGACTATCTTTTTGGAAAAAGAGTTCCTTGGTGAAGGAACTGTAGCGCTAAGATTAAACTTAATGAAGTTCAAAAAGTAGAAGAACCGACACACTTAAGGGACCACATAGAACCTGCTGTGATTAGATCACACCCAGAGCCCACTCAGGAACCATTAAGGAGATCCAATAGAGTACTGAGCCGACCGGACAGATACTACAGTTTCTTGGTCCGGGATGGTGATCCCATTAAACTCGATGAGAACAATGAGGATCCGATCACCTATACGGATGCATTGCAAAGGTCCGACTCTGAGTCATGGCTAGGAGCCATGAAATCCAAAATGGAGTCCATGGAGATCAACAATGTGTGGACATTGGTTGATCCACCTAAAGGGATAAAACCCATTATGTGCAAATGGGTTTTCAAAAGAAAAAGGGGCGCAGACAGAAAGGTAGAGACCTATAAAGCCCATCTGGTTGCCAAGGGATATCGTCAACGTTATGGTATTGACTATGACGAGACATTCTCTCCTGTAGCAATGCTCAAATCCATTTAGATTATGCTTGCTTTAGCAACGCACTTTGATTATGAAATCTGGCAAATGGATGTCCGAACAGCTTTCCTGAATGGTGAGATAGATGAGGAGGTGTATATGATACAACCTGAAGGGTTCACATCCACAAACGAGTCAAAGGTGTGCAAGCTTCAAAAGTCCATTTATGGACTGAAGCAAGCATCAAGGAGTTGGAACATGTGATTTGATAAGTGTATCAAGTCGTATGGCTTCGTTAGGAACGGAGAAGAGCCTTGCATTTACAAATGGGCTAATGGTTCTGTGATTGTATTCCTTGTGCTGTATGTAGATGACATTCTTTAAATCAGAAATGACATCGTAGCACTGCAAGGAATAAAGGTCTGGTTATCATCTCAGTTCTCTATGAAGGACTTGGGTGAAGCCTCTTACATACTGTGTATGAAGATCTATAGAGATAGATCTAAGAGGCTTCTGGGACTGTCCCAGTCTATGTACATCGACATCGTGCTGAAACGATTCAGCATGGAGAATTCCAAGAAGGGCTATCTCCCGATAGGCACTGGAATTGATCTCTCCAAACAAAATTATGCGACAACTCCTAAGGAGAGAGAGCATATGAGTAGAATTCCATATGCTTCGATAATGGGTTCTATCATGTACGCCATGACATGTACTAGACCAGACATGGCATACTCATTAGGTGTAGTGAGCAGATACCAGTTTGACCCAGGTGAAGCTCATTGGAAAGTAGTTAAAATCATCCTTAAGTATTTACGAAATACTAAGGACCAATGGCTAATTTATGGAGAATCTGACTTGAAACTTGCGGGGTATACTGACTCCAGTTTCCAGAAGATAAAGATGATAGCAAGAGTGTGTCAGGTTTTGTCTTTACCCTGAATGGAGGAGCTATCTGCTGAAAAAGTTTCAAGCAGCCTACTATGGCAAACTCAGTTTGCGAAGCAGAGTATATTACAGCATCTGATGCAGCGAAGGAAGATGTGTGGTTGTGGAAGTTCCTTGGCGAGCTAGGAGTGGCACCTTCCCTGGATGGTCCTATTATGGTGTACTGTGACAACACTGGAGCCATTGCTCAAGCCAAAGAGCCAAAGTCTTAACACCGCACAAAGCATATTCTGCGGCGCTATCACCTTGTGCGAGAGATCGTAGAACGAGGTGACATTGACATTCAAAAGATCGATGGAAAGGAGAACCTGGCTGACCACTTCACTAAAGTCATCGGAGTTCAAGAGTTCGACTGTTGTAAAAGAAAAATGGGAATGAGATTCTGTACTGATTGGCTTTAGTCCAAGTGGGAGTTGTTAGAAATTGTGTCCCAAAGCCAATCGTCTAGGCTGTAGACGGTTGTGCTACTCTGTATATGGATTTTTTATAATAAATAAAAGTTTTTTTTTTTTGGCTGTCCATTATTTTACATTTTCTTGTAATGAACTCTTGTATGATGGAGTCCTTAGAACTACATTATTTGATATAGAGTGGATATATCAAGTACTTCTTAAACTGGTTCACAAACAAATGATACATTATTATAGGACGACGATGTATCAAGTATAGGTTGTTGTATATCACATTTGTTGGTTGTCCTCTTAACCAAGGAGTGTGGAGACACTAGTATGACATACAAGTGAAGTGTATGACACTTCACTGAACGTGACCATCTACGGAGCTCCCTTCTGCCAAAGGGTTGCTCGCGAAGGGATATGGGTATATGTGTCCCTTAGACCTGAGGTCACCATAGCAACTTGCAAGCAACTCACTGTACTTTGGTACCGGACTACCTGGATTTCTAATCCAGTAATGGAAGATTTCTGGGTGCAGTCAAGTACTTGTTGAGCGATGGTGAATCAAGATGGAATTGACCTCTCCAATTAGTTTGGAGTGAATGGCTCACTATATCTCAATTCAGTAAAACCTTGGCCAGGGTAGTTCTTATGAGGATCATAGAACTTGTGAGGTTGAGACATAATCTGGATAAACTAAATTAGGGTTGGCATTCTAACCCTAGGTCATCCTGAGCATTATAAGGTAAAAGGGATGAATTATGCGACAATCATATGCTAGAGGTTCTTGTGAGGTGCTCTGCATCTTCAACCTATCTGGACGTCGGGTATCGTTGCTAGATAAGGACTTTGACTGGTACTGAAAATATTCCAGCGCTACCGGTTTAGTGTTCGAACCTATGGGGTCACACACTATAGAGGATTTCTATCTGATCTTTTGGGCTGATCAATGATTGAGAATCGTTTGCCATCACCTGAAGTCAATTTGGTTGACTTTGCTCCAAGTGTCGACACTTGGATTTTTGCAGGTGTTGACACTTGGTGAAGTATCGACACTTGGCAGTTTTTGAGTGTTGACACTTCCTGTGACGAGCATAAATTCTAGGAGATTTTTGTGGAGATTTTTTGAGCAAGTTTGACCTGGTTTGAATTTCGAATTCAAACTAGTTTTGGCTCCAAACCTTTATGGTATAAAAGTCATACTTGCACAAATGGGTTAGACCCATTTGGCATGCCCATGATCCTCTCCCCCATTTTCTCCTCTCATCTCTCCTCCTTCCTTCTTCTCCCTCTCCCTACTGCCCCTATAAATGTGAGACATTGTGATGACTGCTAGGGTTAGACATACAAGAGCAGCAACTATTGAAAGGGATATGCCCTACAAGCCAATCTATGTTGTATCTCCCAAACCATTGTATTTGACAATATTCTAATAAAGGCATTATTTTTCATTATACGTTGTGTTTATTATTATATGATGAACCCCATAGATTAGGACTATGATTTTAGGGTTATGATGAGATTATACCAGTGAGACCTAAAGTCTTAAAACCTTAATCTAAAATATTCCTAGTCAAAGGAACCCTGAGTAGGGGATCAAGGTTTTTCCGGTAAGACTAGCACATCCCATGTATACTGGAGAGGGTGACTGCTCTCACAGTCACTTGTGTATGACACTAATACTAGGATATGGGTGCTCATTAGAGAATGAGTTCACTGATATGATCCAACTTGAGAACATCTAATAGAGTCTTAGCTACATGTCAAATAGAAGGTTCTCATAGTGGGAGTGGTACAAGTAATCCTTTGACCTGAGACTGCCATAAGTACCTTATGTACATGAACCCATGCTTTGGTTCAATCCTAATCATGACACTGAGTCATGCACAGGATTGATATTGGGAATGGTGAATTAGATATGAAGGTAATGAGTAGGTCAACAAGGAATCGATCACTCTTAGTAAGAGGAGATTGCATCTAGCTAGTTATCAATCGGATGATGATTCAGGGAATCTTTGATCAAAGTAAAGATATTAGAGATGGTTTCTAATATCAAGATAATTGAATCATCAATATAAGATTGATCTAGAAATAGATATAATATTGGATTTGACATATATCTATATCCATAATTATATTTTGGGTGCAGGCTGATCGAAGGATTTAATTGTACGGTAACTTTCTACTGAAGGGTAGTTTTGGTATTTCACCAGAATTTCCATATCTTCCAGGTAGACATGATACATTGCTAGACGTCAATTTTGTCTTGTGGGTTGATCAAATTTAATGATCATTTATTAGGAAGAGTCCTAATTGATCAAAATCAGGTAAGCCCGATTTGACCTAAATTGATTAGAAAGAGTTCTAATCAAATTAGGCCAACTTGTATTCGAACCCACTGTTGGCTAGATGTGGAACCCAATGGGTCACACACTTAAGAGAATTGATCAAGGGTTTAAATTTGTAATTAAATCATCTTTGCATGATGACACTCTAGCAGGTGTTGCAAATCCTAGCTTCTATTCGAATTAGATTCGAATTAGGGTTTCGGATTGGTTCAATTTGGGTTCTAATTGGATCTAATTAGACCCTAATTGAGGTTATAGGGATTATGGCTAACCCTATTGGCTAACCATGTATCTAGGCTAGCCCCCCACCCACTCCTTAGCCCTTGCACGCCAAAAACACCAAGAGTCCATGCGCTTATGGACTCTTGGCGTGCCATATGGAGGAGTCCATGGGCGCATGGACTCTTGGCGCGCCCACTTAATTCTCCGATGAATTAAGTTGGGGTGGCTTTTCCTTCTCTCTTTTAGCGCCTCAATTGTCCCCCCTTGGATTGGAATCCAAGGGTTGATATTTTTTTGAGAAAGGCAGAAAGCATTCATTGCTTCCCGATTGCACGAAATAACATCTCTTCGGAGATTAAAAGTCGCGACTCCTTTCTTTTAAAAACATCGTGATTTTTCATTTAAGAAAAGCTGTGGGATTTATCCGAAAGGCCGTGAGAAGGAAGGATGGGGCATGAGAAAATGAGAAAGGGCGTGAGAAGTTTTTCACGAAGAGTTGTGTGGGTGCCTCTCTGAGATCTATTTAAGGGGTCAGGAAAATCAGAACTCGATAATTTTTATTCTTCTTCCTCTCCTAAAGACTCTTTCTCTCTTTTCTTGTTCTTGCACTGTTTCCTTTACAGAGTACACCTCTGTCGAAACTCTGCTACTGAACAAGAACAAGAGCGAAAGTCTCCGACGATAAAGGAAAGGAGTTCTGATTTTGTTCTTTCTTTCTTACATTAAGATATTCTTGTCTTAATTTCTTCTCCAATTTAAGACAAGCCTAAATCCCCTTAGGACAAAGTCTTATCTTCAAGACAAGGGTGTCTTAGAGGGTCAAGGTCTTGGTGGAAGGAGGAGAAGAGATAAAAGAAAGGAAGGCAACCTCTTGTGTGGAAGAATTCCAGCCATAATCCGAAGAATTGAGTTCTTGGAAGAAGAACTCAATAGGAGGAACCATTGGACAAGAAGATAGTGTTCTTGATCATTGCTCTGTGTGGATCACCATCGGAGGGCGGACACTTGGACGCCTGGTGAATTTCAAATAGCCCATTGATCTTCAAGTTTTAAGTCTTCATAAATTGGAATTAGCGATTACAGGTTGGTATTCTAATTCAATGTGCATAGAAATGTTTGTCTTCATACATTCTAGTCTTATTAAGGAGTTCCTATTTTAGGATTTTTGTGCATATTAATTTCAATTTTGAAATTACCCTTCCGCTGCGTTGCACCGAAACCCTACAGTGGTATCAGAGCCACCTTAATTAGGACTATAATTTATGATAGCTTGTATGTCACATCTTAGGGTTTTTAAATTCTAATATGTTACTACACTTAGCATATATATTTTGATGTATGCCACTAGTTAGGGTTTTTCACTCAAACCCTAATTATTATAGAGATATGTTTAGTTTTGAAGTCATCATACTGAAATAAGGTTGCCCTGGCATAATGGTGGATCCATTATGTGGTAAATGGTTATCCTAGTATGATGACACACTTAGCACATATTTGTTTATAAGAGTGATATGTTGATTGTGATACATTCTATAAGGATGTGCTGGCAATTTATAAATCCCTCCTTTTAAAATTATATTAAGTCTTAGTATATTTAACTAATAAGCATCACTAGTCATGATGTACAATTGATCATTCGGTGTCTAGAAAGGTGGTTCTGGGAAGGTAAAGAGAATTGTGATTTTTAATTGGTTCCGTTGACTGACCTGGCCAATTTTTATTGGTGTCTAGGAAAGCAATGGGGGGACTCCCACATCTCTTCCACTTGCCTGGCCGATTTGATTAAATTTAAATCTTGACTAAAATGCTTAGTGTTAAAAATACTATATATTGGCCTTCCTTCATGCTAGATCATTATTGTGTTATGAATCACATTAGGTTTGTTGTGTTATCTGCAATACCTAATATGGTGATTGACATAATACTAGTCTAGTGCATAGATATGCTTATAGTATATTCAGTATAATGCTTTGTTGTATTATCTGCAAGGGCATTATATTTGAGTATTGATTGTATAGAAATGAAAGGGTCTTGACTTAACTAGAACATTATGGTTTGTTGTGTTTTCTGCAAGACTAATAATGTTCTAGAGGCCAAGTAACTTCTTGAGAATTATATGAGATATAATTGGAAGAGTTTCCTACCTTTGAGCTTATAAAAGATTTGTTGTGTTTTCTGCAAGATCTTTTATAAGTTATTAGGATCTCAATCTCTCTAAGAAAAACCGATCAGGGTTCTTCTCGATTATCATAGTGAGGGCTATGATTTTTGATAAAATAGTGGGAGACATAATTAAATTGAAGACCTAATTTAATTATGTAAGTCATTTCATGGTTGTTTGCTTATGTATTGTTCTTTATTAAATGTAAATAAATGGCATCTTCATTATCACTGCGAAGTATCTTAGATACCAACAAACTGACTGGTCCGAACTATGTGGACTGGTTGAGAAATTTAAAGATTATGCTAAGTTCAGAAAAACTTTCTTATATTCTTGATACCCCTAGTCTTAATCCACTAGGGGATGATGCCACAGAGGAAGATATGGCCACATACAAAATGTGGCAGAATGACTCCCTTATTGTCAAGTGTATCATACTAGCCTCTATGACCAATGAGTTACAGAGACAGTATGAAAGCATGGATACTCAATCCATAATGCTTAATTTAAAAGAGCTTTATGGAGAACATAAAGCAGTTATTCCGTGCTAGGATGATAGAGGGAACATCCGTTCAGGATCATGTTCTAAAGGTAATTGACTTAATCACCAGATTGGGTCAATTAGGTTTTATCATGGATGGGGAGTTGAATCAGGATTTAATCCTGCAATCACTCCCGGAGTCATTTTCTCAGTTAGTCTTGAATTATCACATGAACAAACTGAACACTTCCTTGCCTGAGCTGTTAAATATGTTAAAAACAACGGAGAGCCATGTTAAGAAATAAAAGGCTCCACTTCTTCTTGTTGATAAGACCAATAAGAAGAAATCAGGCAAAAAGGGTTTTAATAGGAGGCTAAACCCTAAGAGTGGCATCAATAAGAATAAGAAAGGAAAGAAGGCCTCCAAACAGTCGACCTGTTTCTTTTGCGACAAAGCGGGACATTGGAAAAGGAATTGCAAGGCTTACCTTGCAGCTGTGAAGCCTGGTGCATCAGATGCGCCAAAAGGTATGTATGAGATACATGCTATATTGACATTAAATTCATCTATATCAAATACTTGGGTATTGGATACCGCTTGTGGTTACCATATATGCAAATCTTTGCAGGACCTCCACAAGCTTAAAGTATTGAAGGAAGGTGACTTCAATCTCTACGGTGCTAGTGGTGATATCATCCAAGCAGAAGCTGTAGGGACCTATATTCTGAAGTTGCCTTTAGGGAAGATCTTGGAGTTAGAAAATTGTTATTATATGCTTAAGATTATTAGGAACATGATATCTATTCCCTTGTTATTAAAACAAGGATATGTAATGGATGTAACGAGCACTGGTTGCTCGATAATGTTATCTAATGAATTTGTTTATTCTAGCATATTTAGCAATGGGCTTTTAACTATTTCTTCCAATGATAGTGTTTTTCATGTCAATAATAAAAGAAAAAGAGAAGACTTTAATGATACTTTACTTTGGCATCATCGACTTGGTCATGTTAATGAGTCTAGGATAAGCAAGTTATACAAGAAAAAATTCCTTGATCCTTATGAGTATGAATCATTAGGAACTTGTGAATCATGTCTCATGGGTAAGATGACCAAAACTCCATTTACTGGACATGGAGAAAGGTCAACTGAGTTATTAGGACTTATACATACTGATGTATGTGGTCCAATGACAACTGAGGCCAGAGGTGGATACTCATATTTTATCACTTTTACAGATGATTTATCTAGGTTCGGATATGTATATCTTATGAAACATAAATCTAAAGCCTTTGATAAATTTAAGGAGTATCAAAGTATGGTCAAAAAATAAACCGGGAAAAGTATTAAAGTTCTTTGGTCTGATCGAGAAGGAGAATACTTATCCACAGAGTTTTTAGACTATCTTAAAGTTAATGGAATTCTTTCTGAATGGACCCCTCTATATACACCACAGCTAAATGGTATAGCTGAAAGGAGGAATCGTACCTTATTAGATATGGTACGATCCATGATGTGCTTCACAAATTTACCCATTTCCTTCTGGGGTCATGCCCTAGAAACTGCTGTTTACATTCTAAACAAAGTACCTTCTAAATCCGTTGTTAGTACTCCATATAAAATTTGGAGTGGAAAGAAACTGTATCTTAAATATTTTAAGGTATGGGGATGTCCAGCTTATGTTAAAAGAAATTTTGGACATAAGTTGGAACCTAGAGCGGATAAATGTCTATTTGTAGGATATCCTAGAGAGGGTAAAGGATATCTATTTTACCATCGAACTGAATAAAAGATTTTTGTCAGCAGACATGCCACTTTTCTAGAAAAAGAGTTTATTTTAGAAAAGGGCAATGTTAGAACTATTGAACTTGGAGAAGTACAAGAAACACAGATAGACAATTCTCAATCAATAGAACATATAGTTAGATCAGAACCAGAACACAAAACTCCTCCCCATAGGTCTGATAGAGTGTCACAGGCACCTGAGAGGTATGGGTTTATTATAGAAAATAATGAAGCCCAAGTCATTCAAAATGATGAACCTCTGACCTATACGGAAGCTATCTTGAGTACTGATTCAGATAGATGGCAAGAAGCCATAGAATCTGAGATAGACTCTATGTATGTCAACCAAGTATGGTCTTTGGACGATGCACCAAAGGGTGTTAATCCTATTGGGTGCAAATGGGTCTATAAGAAAAAGATTGGGGCTGATGGCCAAGTTGAAACCTAAAAAGCTAGATTAGTGGCAAAAGGTTTTAGACAAAAACAGGGAATTGATTATGATGAAACATTCTCACCTGTTTCCATGCTCAAATCAATTCGGATTTTACTTGCTATAGCAGCATACCACGATTATGAGATCTGGCAGATGGATGTGAAGAATGCATTCATCAATGGTTTCCTTGAGGAAGAAGTCTACATGTCACAGCCAGAAGGTTTTATTTCAAAGAATAAACCTAATCAAGTATGCAAGCTAAAGAAATCCTTTTATGGATTAAAGCAAGCTTCAAGGAGTTGGAACATCCGTTTTGATGAAACTATTAAAAGGTTTGGTTTTATCAAAAATGTAGATGAACCCTGTGTTTATAAAAAGACTAGTGGGAGTGCCATAGTCTTCTTGGTTCTGTATGTAGATGACATACTCCTCATTGGGAATGATATCCCAATGTTACAATCAGTCAAGGTTTGGCTATCAAACCAGTTTTCCATGAAATATTTGGGAGAAGCATCCTATATACTAGGTATTAAGATCTATAGAGATAGGTCTAAGAAGATGCTAGGTTTATCCCAGTCTAGGTACATTAACTTAGTGTTGAAAAGATTCAGCATGGATGGAAGTAAAAGAGGTTATCTTCCTATGAGTTAAGGCATACATCTTTCCAAAAGGATGTCTCCTAAGACACCTGAAGAAAGAAATAGAATGAATTCTATACCTTATGCTTCTGCAATAGGGTCCATAATGTATGCCATGTTATGTACAAGGCCTGATTTGGCATATGCTTTAGGCATTGTCAGTAGGTTTCAGGCTGATCCAGGAGAGGATCATTGGAAAGCAGTTAAAAATATTCTTAAGTACCTAAGAAGGACTAAGGATATTTTCCTGGTTTATGGTGGTTCTGATCTTAAACTAGAAGCTTATTCTGATTCTAGTTTTCAATCAGACCCTGATGATAGCAAATCCATTTCGGGATATGTTTTTACCCTAAATGGTGGAGCAGTGAGTTGGAAGAGTACCAAGCAGCAGACTGTAGCTGACTCAACCACAGAGGCAGAATACATAGCTATCAGTGAAGCCACCAAGGAAGCAATCTGGGTGAAGAAGTTCATCACAGAGTTGGGTGTTATTCCTGAGATTAAAAACCCAGTGCCACTTTACTATGACAACACTGGAGCTGTTGCTCAAGCTAAGGAACCAAGAGCTCATCATAAGTCCAAGCACATTCTGAGACGCTTCCATCTCGTCCGAGAAATAGTAGAAAGACAAGATGTCTGCTTAAATAGAGTTGATACAAAGAACAACGTAGCAGACCCGTTCACTAAGGCTCTACCACAGCGAGAGTTTGATCGCCACCTCGAGAGTATGGGATTAAGATTTAAAGGCGATTGGCTTTAGTGCAAGTGGGAGATTGAAAGGGATATGCCCTACAAGCCAATCTATGTTGTATCTCCCAAACCATTGTATTTGACAATATTCTAATAAAGGCATTATTTTTCATCATACACTGTGTTTATTATTATATGATGAACCCCATAGATTAGGGCTATGATTTTAGGGTTATGATGAGATCATACCAGTGAGACCTAAAGTCTTAAAATCTTAATCTAAAATATTCTTAGTCAAAGGAACCCTGAGTAGGGGATCAGGGTTTTTCTTGTAAGACTAGCACATCCCATGTATACTGGAGAGGGTGACTGCTCTCACAGTCACTTGTGTATGACACTAATACTAGGATGTGGGTGCTCATTAGAGAATGAGTTCACTGATATGATCCAACTTGAGAACATCTAATGGAGTCTTAGCTACATGTCAAATAGAAGGTTCTCATAGTGGAAGTGGTACAAGTAATCCTTTGACCTGAGACTGCCATAAGTACCTTATGTACATGAACCCATGCTTTGGTTCAATCCTAATCATGACACTGAGTCATGCACAGGATTGATACTGCGAATGGTGAATTGGATATGAAGGTAATGAGTAGGTCAACAAGGAATCGATCACTCTTAGTAAGAGGAGATTGCATCTAGCTAGTTATCAATCGGATGATGATTCAGGGAATCTTTGATCAAAGTAAAGATATTAGAGATGGTTTCTAATATCAAGATAATTGAATCATCAATATAAGATTGAGCTAGAAATAGATATAATATTGGATTTGACATATATCCATATCCATAATTATATTTTGGGTGCAGGCTGATCGAAGGATTTAATTGTACGGTAACTTTCTACTGAAGGGTAGTTTTGGTATTTCACCAGAATTCCCATATCTTCCGGGTAGACATGATACGATGCTAGACATCAATCTTGTCTTGTGGGTTGATCAAATTTAATGATCATTTATAAGGAAGAGTTCTAATTGATCAAAATTGGGTAAGCCCGATTTGACCTAAATCGATTAGAAAGAGTTCTAATCAAATTAGGTCAACTTGTATTCGAACCCACTGCTGGCTAGATGTGGAACTCAATGGGTCACACACTTAAAAGAATTGATCAAGGGTTTAATTTTGTAATTAAATCATCTTTGCATGATGACACTCTAGCAGGTATTGCAAATCCTAGCTTCTATTCGAATTAGATTCGAATTAGGGTTCCGGATTAGTTCAATTTGGGTTCTAATTGGATCTAATTAGACCCTAATTGAGGTTATAGGGATTATGGCTAACCCTATTGGCTAACCATGTATCTAGGCTAGCCCCCCACCCGCTTCTTAGCCCTTGCACGCCAAAAACACCAAGAGTCCATGAGCTTATGGACTCTTGGCGCGCCATATGGAGGAGTCCATGGGCGCATGGACTCTTGGCGCGCCCACTTAATTCTCCGATGAATTAAGTTGGGGCGGCTTTTCCTTCTCTCTTTTAGTGCCTCAATTGTCCCCCCTTGGATTGGAATCCAAGGGTTGATGTTTTTTTGAGAAAGGCAGAAAGCATTCATTGCTTCCCGGTTCCGCGAAATAACATCTCTTCGGAGATTAAAAGTCGTGACTCCTTTCTTTTAAAAACATCATGATTTTTCATTTAAGAAAAGCCATGGGATTTATTCGAAAGGCCGTGAGAAGGAAGGATGGGGCGTGAGAAAATGAGAAAGGGTGTGAGAAGTTTTTCACGAAGAGTTGTGTGGGCGCCTCTCTGAGATCTATTTAAGGGGTCAGAAAAATCAGAACTCGGTAATTTTTATTCTTCTTTCTCTCCTAAAGACTCTTTCTCTCTTTTCTTGTTCTTGCACTGTTTCCTTTACAGAGTACACCTCTGTCGAAACTCTGCTACTGAACAAGAACAAGAGCGAAAGTCTCCGACGGTAAAGGAAAGAAGGAGTTCTGATTTTGTTCTTTCTTTCTTAGAGTAAGACATTCTTGTCTTAATTTCTCCTCCAATTTAAGACAAGCCTAAATCCCCTTAGGACAAAGTCTTATCTTCAAGACAAGAGTGTCTTAGAGGGTCAAGGTCTTAGTGGAAGGAGGAGAAGAGATAAAAGAAAGGAAGGCAACCTCTTGAGTGGAAGAATTCTAGCCATAATCCGAAGAATTGAGTTCTTGGAAGAAGAACTCAATAGGAGGAACCATTGGACAAGAAGATAGTGTTCTTGATCATTGCTCTGTGTGAATCACCATCGGAGGGCGGACACTTGGATGCCTGATGAATTTCAAATAGCCCGTTGATCTTCAAGTTTTAAGTCTTCATAAATTGGAATTAGTGATTACAGGTTGGTATTCTAATTCAATTTGCATAGAAATGTTTGTCTTCATACATTCTAGTCTTATTAAGGAGTTCCTGTTTTAAGGTTTTTATGCATATTAATTTCAATTTTTGAAATTACCCTTCCGCTGCGTTGCACCGGAACCCTACAACTATTTCTTGGGAGAAAAAGGTTGAGAAGAGTGAGAGCTTTAGGGTTTGGGTGTGAGCTACCTAGCAATCAAGCTAGGTCTTGGGAAAGAGATTTGGGAAGGGGTTCCTGCTATCTTTCTTGTCTTCCTGCAAGAAGAAGTTCAGCCCACGGATCCCGAAGAGCTAGCACTCCGAGGGAGTTGATCAGAGTCGAGCCCAGGTGTGGACATCCTGTAGAGGCCAGACGCTTGTGTGGCTCGAGCGCCCTCTTCCTCATCAGAGCTCTTCGCTGCTTCTCTCCAGCACTCGCCGAGGTATAGAGGTATGACCTTTATGTTTATGTTGCTTTCTTGTTTTTGATGTTATATGCATGCTAAGTTTTTATACTAGATCCTGTTGCGGGCAGATCGGTAGATAGTTTTAATCTATCTACCAGTTTTTCGCTGTGCATGATTTAAAATTATTTTAAAATGCATATTCTCTGTCCTGGTTTTCTTGCATAATGTATGCTAGGTGTAGGTGTTTTTCACCTTCATAAGGGAAATAGAAGACTTCATTGATATTCTGATTACAAAAAAATGGGGAGAAGTAGTGATAAACTATGATTGCTGCTAGTTCCCTATTATAGACATTATTCGACCTTTCCCTAATTGACTTGGTCACCTGAAGTTTTCTCTTGTTCAAATGTCTCCGGGATAGATGAAATTGCTGGGTCATCGGCTGGTTTTTCTTTTTCTTCTTCTACAAAATAATCTTTGCAAACGGAGGAGATGTCCAGGTCAAGATATAGTTCCTTGACCTTGTTGATACAATCTTTAAAGCCAATTTCATAGACTTTGGCTCCTACTCTCTCCATCCCATTGCTAAAGGCTTCGGATTTTTTGAATTCTTCGATCACAAGATGTCTCCATAAGATCAATGAAGTATTTTCTTATTCGGTTTGTTTCAATTTCCTTTCAAGAAGTATCATCCTCTTTTCCAGTAAGGATTTTTGCTTCAACACTTCTTCATACGCCCGAGTTTTTTCCTCTATGGCTTCATCTGCCTACCGAAGTATTTTTCTTCTTCTGGCTCCATCATCCACAAGCTGATGGGCATGCCTTTCAGTTTGTCTTAGTTGATTTTGCAGAGACAAGATCCTTGCAGTCAATAGGACAACTCTTGATTCGAAGGCTTTCCGATCAATGACAGCTTTGTCTTTTTCCTCCATGGCTGCTGCTAATTGTTTTTGAAGATCTTCTTAGAGGTTAGTTGTTTGACACCAACTCTCTTCAATCATAAAGATATCACTGACAAACTGGATAGAAGATTTGGAACATCAGCAAAATACGAATAAATTATTTTGGAAAGGAAAAGTACTACTTACCTTCATTATTCCTGGGTAAATGGAAGATAGAATTTCTTTCACTCCGAGTTTGATTGTTGCCTCCCAGTCTTTCCGAAGAATAATAGATTGCAGTATGGTTTTCACCAGTTTGGGATTATTAACACTTGTATTAGCGATAAGCACTCGAGGGGCTTTATCTTTGTTCGGATCAGATGGTTCCTCCACAGGAGCTTTTCCTTTTTTCATTGAAGTATGCATAGTAGATGTATTGTAACCTTTTTCTTTTGAAAGTGGGTTGGAAGGCTCTTGTTCTTCTTCCTCAGATGAAGAGATAACATATTCGAGAATTTCCAGTTTATCGGAGCTGCTTTTCGATAAACGCCTTCTTCTTACACATGATCTCTCTTCTCTGAATCATACTGGTTCGGCCTTCCTTGCGGATGTCTGATAGAAGTTTTTTATCACCTGACTTCATTTTTCAAATACGATGAAGATTTTTGGAAACAAAGAGTTTCTAAAAAGGGGAGAAACTTGAAATACTTGGGACAAGAATTAGCTCAAAGACCTGGACCTAGGGCCTCTATATATAGAGAGTCCTAACGGTCATGATTTACGATCCAAATTCTGGGATATTCTTAGATTTCGACATGTTTAAGATCCTGATTTGGTGAGAGTCTATGCACCTCTTCTAATTCTTAAAGAGTCAATTATAAAAAAAAATTTATATATACCATGGTATTTGGTTTGAATTCAAATCTCATACGGCCTCTTAATACTGACAAATGCAGTTCTACGGCCTATCGAATAACTCTTCTTCTAACAGAAAAATGACATCTGGCAAAGTTGGTATGATTACTTACTTCGTTTGGAAAAGTTTTCTCACGAAAGTTCTCTTCCTTTTAAAGTATATGAAGAAATGAAAGGATATTCGGTAAGTTAGATTAAAGTATTATATTATCCATAAGTAAGTTAAAGGCTTGGTTAACTTAGAGATTATTTTCCTAAATATTTGAGAGGTGCTAACTACTTTCTTAGGAGAAGTTAGAAACCCTGTTTTTCGATCGAGTTGTTTTGTTAAAAATTATTGTTCAATAAGCTTGTTCGGAATTGGTTCATTTAAATTTTTCTGAATAATAGTTAATGTTTATAATTCAGTCGGATAATTTCATGGTTAAATCAGTCTTCTTTGAAAATTTCTTTGTTTAATCCGATGATTTTATACTTAGAAAATTTTTCCATTTATGAAAAGTGGAACTTTTGTAATCCGATAAACACTATTAAAAAAAAATATTCTTCATTTCTCATTATAAGAAAATTAAGTTCTTACATCATTAGTCTGTTACATTTATTCCAACAAAACTTTCCTCTATTTCGGTTTGGTTTACAAAAAGAACTAGTGAAGTTTCTTCTCGGATTTGAGGATCTGGTGCCGATCCTTCGATTTGGTCTCCGACTGGTTTTTCGGTTTGGTCTATGACTGGTTCTTCGACCTGGTCTTCTTTATCCGAGTCTTCTTTGTTGAAATCTTCTTCATCTGAGTCTTCCTCTATTCTTGAAGTATCTAAATCCGGATAAAATTTCTTTACCTTCTTCAAGCAATCAGCGAGACCAAGGTTATAGCTCTCAACTCCTGCTTCATGAAGTTTATCATCGAAAGCTTTAGATTGGACATAATTCTTTACAGCTCCATCGATGGCCTCTTAAATGGCTTGTTAGATCTTCTTTGTTGCCGTTAAAGCCTTCTCTTCAGCTGCTAAAACCTTCTATTCAGCCACTACAATTTTTTCTTTGGCCTTCTCTAAGTTAATAGACATTGATCGAATTTTCTTATTTTTCTTTTTCAATTTCGACTCCATATCGTTCATCTTCGATCGTGCCTCTTTAGTTCTGTTTCTAAAGCCGATGTTTTGGTCGTCGTTTCTTCTAATTTTTTTTCATGGCTTTCTTCAATTCTTCCACGACCTCTTTTTCCGCCTTTGCAATGTTCACTTCGTTGCACATGGTTTTGCGGAACTGATCAAAGTATTTCAAACTTTCATCCATGATACTGATTCCATGGATGAAATGTTTATTCGCATTTCGTGTTAGTCAGGTTTAATAAAAGAAAAGAAGATGATTAACTCTTTAATTACTTAGAGTACAAGTATGGTTCATACCTTTAGCAATATGGGATGAAGCAACAAGATGGTGTCGTCAATTTGCTGGGACTTAGTTATTTCCCAGTCTCTCGGAATGATTATTGACTTCAAAAGGCGATGGACTAGCATCAGATTTTTTAGACCCGAATCATCAGCATAAATAGAGAAGTTGGCCATGATATTCGCAGACGGCACTCTCTTTTCTTCTTCTTCATCATCAGAGCTTTGCGCTTATCAATTCGGTCAATAGGGAAAGATGATGGGTCGGTTCTTGGAATTTCTGTCGGTTGTCTTTACTGTATTGGAGGTTAAAGGGATGCTGATAGTGGGACTTCATCATCCTCCGACATATTGCTATTAGAATCAGAGAATTAAGACCCGCTGCAACTACTGCAGCCGTTGGATTTATCGGATTTGTCTTCTTCAGCTTCTTGATTCTTCTTTCTTCCTGAATAGAGGAGGTGGCTACTGCTTTTCTTTTCTTCGAAAGTTTTCAAAGTTTCCGAACGTCCACCATGACTGACGTATCTGCTATAATTGAGAAGTTAAAGATTAAGATTGATTGTTAAGAAAGGAATGAAGACGTAACATCAATAATGAAGGTATCTAAAGAAAGTTTGGGGCTGATTTCCACTGAAAAAAGCCATCTTTCGTTAAGAAGTTCTCTTATCGGGAGAATCTCCATCCCCATAAGCTTCTCATAATCTTCTTGATCGGCTGGCAATACTTTCTTACCGTCATTAGGAGTTAAACGGGGTTCCCTATGACTAATGGCAAAATCTTAGGGAATTTTGGAGATAATGTAGAAGAAACAGGATTTCCAGCCATGAATGACCGAAGCAAGCCCCGAAATAAATTTCCAACCATGGCATGGGTTGATTACCCACAACCCATGGCCATGAAAGTCCCGTTTCAGTATGAAAAGGTGGTAAAGAGGGAAGTTTTAGGGATTATATCTGCGTCTTTGCAAAGAATCAGGAATGCACAAATGATTTGAAGTGCAAGGCCGATCAATGCCCAAAAGGCACAAATATGATCAATGCCCAAGAGGCACAACGCTAATCAACATCCAAGAGGCATAAGGCCGATCAATGCACAACATGCACAAATATGATTGATATGGCTACATCACTGACATGGAATGTGTGTCAGATCCAGCTGAAAGCCGCAGGAGCAACGTGGATTTTTCTTTCAAAACTCCTGCTTCTTTGCCAGGCGGCACCCCATGATGGGTCCACCTCGGTCGAAGTCGAGCACCCCTCCACCACTACACCAGGTGTCCACCCAGGAGGGGTCCATCTCGGTCGAAGCTGGTGGCCTCCGGCTCCCCTGCTAGGTAGCACCCCATGACGGGTCCACCTCTGCCAAGGTCGAGCCAGGCCCCTCTTGCTCCTTCGCCAGGTGGCAACCCATGATGGGTCCACCTCGGTCGAAGTCGAGCACCTCTCTGCCACTCAACCAGATGTCCACCCAGGAGGGGCCGACCTCGACCGAAGCTGGCGGCCTCCTGCTCCCTCGCCAGGTGGCACCCCAAGACGAGTCCACCTCTGCCGAGGTCGAGCCAGGCCCTCCAACTTTTTCGCCATGTGGCACCCCACGACGGGTCCACCTTGGCCAAAGTCGAGCACGTCTCTGCCACTCCACCAGGTGTCCACCCAGGAGGGTTCCACCTCGACCGAAGCTGGCGGCCTCCTGCTCCCTCGCCAAGTGGCACCCCAACACGGGCCCACCTCTGCCAAGATCGAGCCAGGCCCTCTTGCTCCTTCACCAGGTGGCACCCCATGACGGGTCCACCTCGGCCGAAGTAGAGCACCACTCTGCCACTCCGCCAGGTGTCCACCCAGGAGGGGTCCACCTCAGTCGAAGCTGGCGGCCTCCTGCTCCCACACCTAGTGGCACCCCAAGATGGGTCCACCTCTGCCGAGATCGAGCCAGGCCCTCTCACTCCTTCGCCAGGTGGCACACCATGACAAATCCACCTCGACCGGAGTCGAGCACCTCTCTGCCACTACGCCAGGTGTCCACCCAGGATGGGTCCATCTTAGCCGAAGCGGGCGGCCTCCTACTCCCTCGCCAGGTAGCACCCCAAGACGGATCAACCTCTGCCGAGGTCGAACCAGGCCCTCTCGCTCCTTCACCATGTAGCACCCCATAATAGGTCTACCTCGACCCAAGTCGATCACCTCTCTGCCACTCCGCCAGGTGTCACCCAGGACGGGTCCACCTCGACCGAAGCTGGCGACCTCCTGCTCCCTTACCAGGTAGCACCCCATGATGGATCCACCTCTGTCGAGGTTGATCCAGGCCCTCCTGCTCCTTTGCCTGGTGGAACCCCATGACGGGTCCACCTCGGCCGAAGTCAAGCACCTCTCTGCCACTCCGCCAGGTGTCCACCCAAGAGGGGTCCACCTCGGCCGAAGCTGGCGACCTCCTGCTCCCTCGCCAGGTGGCACCCCAAGACAGGTCCACCTCTACCGAGGTTGAGCCAGGCCCTCCTGCTCCTTCGCCAGGTGGCACCCCGCGACGGGTACATCTCGATCGAAGTCGAGCACGTCTCTGCCACTCCGTCCGGTGTCCACCCAGGAGGGGACCACCTCGATCGATGCTGGCGACCTCCTGCTCCCTCACCAGGTGGCACCCCAAGATGGATCCACCTCTGTCGAGGTCGAGCTAGGCCCTCTTGTTCCTTCGCTAGGTGGCACCCAATGACGGGTCCACCTCGGTCGAAGTCGAGCACCTCTCTGCCACTCCACCAGGTGTCCACCCAGGACGGGTCCACCTTAGCCGAAGCTGGCGGCCTCTTGCTCCCTCACTAGGTGGCACCCCAAGATGGGTCCACCTCTGCCGAGGTCGAGTCAGGCCCTCTCACTCCTTCGCCAGGTGGCACCCCATGATGGGTCCACCTCGGCCAAAGTCGAGCACCACTCTACCACTCAGCCAGGTGTCCACCCAGGAGGGGTCCACCTCGGCCAAATTCGAGCACCTATCTGCCACTTAGCCAGGTGTCCACCCAGGAGGGGTCCACCTCGGTCGAAGCGGGCGGCCTCCTGCTCCCTCGCCAGGTGGCACCACAAGACAGGTCCACCTCTATCGAGGTCGAGCCAGGCCCTCTCGCTTCTTCGCCAGGTGGCACCCCATGATGGGTCCACCTCGGTCGAAGTCGAGCACCTCTCTGCCACTCAGCCAGGTGTCCACCCAGGAGGGCTCCACCTCGGCCGAAGTCGAGCACCTCTCTGCCACTCCACCAGGTGTCCACCCAGGAGGGGTCCACCTCGATCGAAGCTGGTGGACTCCTGCTCCCTCGCCAGGTGGCACCCCCAGACGAGTCCACCTCTGCCAAGGTCAAGCCAGGCTCTCCTACTCCTTCGCCAGGTGGCACCCCAAGACAGGCCCACCTCGGCCAAAGTCGAGCCTCTCTCTACCACTCCGCCAGGTGTCCACCCAGGAGGGATCCACCTCAGTCAAAGATGGCAGACCCTGCTCCTTCGCAAGGTGGCAGCCCCTGAAGGGATCCACCTCGGCCGAAGCTTGCAGTCCCTGCTTCTCTGCCAGGTGGCACCCCCTGAAGGGTCCACCTCGGTCGAAGTTAGCCCTACTCTGCAAACCCTCGGGGAGGCATAAACACGGGTTGCGAGTTCATCACTAGGGTCGGCACGTTCCGCACCCCGTACGGAGCACCAGTATGGCCTGTAATGATACGCGAAACCTCGTTTACAACAGTTAAACGGGGCCCCGCGATCGAGGAATGAAATCCTTGTGGGCAGGGGCCTGAACCAGCTAGAGGCCCATCGTCAATGCCCTGAAAGGAGAGCTCCCGTGCTCGGCCAGAGGTCTCACCAGTCTTCCCCCTTTCGTGACACACGGCGGACGAGGTGTGCCGGCCACTTAACTCCCGAACTCGAAGGAGAAGGGAGGTGAGGAGACCCAGAGATCTTAGGGAGCTCCCAGGAGGAGACGTGGGCTAAAGACGGTCCGGTGGTATAAAGGGGACGGTAAAAATGGATGGAAAGGTAAGCTGAAAAGGGGGGAGAACATCGAGAGAATGATCAGGGGGATCCCAAGAAGTCCTCAGGCGTGAGCTCGGTGAATCCAGCACAGGAAGCCGGGCTTCAGCTCCTCTCTTCCCCACACTTCTTTCATTTACATCTCTTCTAAGCACGAGAATCCTTTAGGAACCCACCTTAAAGGTCTTGTTCCATCTTGCCGCTCTCTTACTTGACTGTTAGAGTGCCCCGCTGGAATCCCCGGCCCAAGTCTCTGACTTTGTTTTGTAGGTCCAGAAGCTTGGAGATCTCGAGGTGACAGAGTTCGAGAACCGGCACTAGCTCACGAGCTACAAGCCACCGTGGTGAGAACGGCAACAGATTGGCGCGCCAAGAAGGGGGTGGCAGAACAGTAACCCCTGTACGAGCAAGCTCTCCGAGGGTGAAAGCATGCTCTGACCATGGTGGTGATGCGCAGCCACGAAGCATCCACCAGCCAAGCAGGAGAGGTTCCTTCTCCCCAAGGGCCGTGCAGCCCAGAGAGGGAACTTCCTGCTCCACCTCTTCCTCCTCAGCCATCCTCGGTGGACGTTCCTTTCGCAGTTGTCGTCCAGCAGCTGCAAACTTTAACTACTGTTGTGCGGCAACTGTAGCACCAGCAGTGCTCCTTAGCCACTCAGCCCCAGCCAGGGACCCCCGCGGCTCGAGCCACAGGCCCCCGCAGAAGCCTGCGCTCCATCCAGGGTAGGCCCTCCCATCTGCGGGCAGTTTCCAACCACCACGGGAGCCACCAGACTCCCGCAAAAAGGAACCACTCCAGTTCAGGGGATCATGAGAGTCGATCCCCGGTCAATGATGCCGAAGCAATGCAGCGCAGCAGGCACCATCGGGGCAAGGCCCCTCGCCGAGACCGATCGGCACCCCCTTCTCTAGTGGCCTCGGTGGAAGATTCCACCGATGAGGCCATCAGGCACCATACCGAGAGGCGCCTAGAGGAGCACGAGCACAAGCTAGCGGAGTTCTCTCACCGTTTTGCAGACATGTAGAGCTCCCCAACCGATCTAGCGGGCTACAACACCCAGCCACCCTTCTCCCGGAAAATCCAAGAGGATCCGATCCCGAGTTGGTTCCGTATGCTTCAAGTGGATCCCTACGATGGGACCACTGACCCCTTGGACCACCTAGAGAGCTATAAGGCTCTCATGAGGGCCCGGGGAGTGATGGACACTCTTCTATGCATTGCCTTCCCAGCCACTCTCCGGAAGGCTGCTCGTGTTTGGTTCACCCGCCTCGAGCCAGAAACCATCAGCTCTTTCTATCAGCTGGAAGGAAAGTTTGTGGCACACTTTGACGCTTGCCACAAGGTGCCAAGGGAGGTGGATAGCCTCTTCTCTATCTGTCAACAAGACCAGGAGTTGCTGCGGGACTACATCACCTACTTCAAGACCGCCGCCCTGGAAATCTATAGCCTAGACGAGCCCGTCGCCATGCTGGTGTTGAAGCACGGGCTCAAGACCTCCCGTCTGACGTATTCCCTGGACAAGAAGCCCCCCAAGATGTACTCTGAGCTCCTCCTTCGCATCCATAAGTATATCCGAGCTGAGGAGGCCGATCGCACCAGGCGAGAGCTGGACGGGAAGCCTCCAAAGAAGCCTGCCCTAAGGGATGTCCTCGGGACCCCGAGGCCTGGACCACCTACAGATTTTCGTCCAGGCCCAAAGCCGAAGAACGGTGCTGCCCCAAAGAGAACATTCACCCCTCTCCTCGCTCCCAGAACCAAGATTCTCATGGAGATTGAGGGTGAGCACTACCTCCGCCGACCTCCTCCTCAGAATCCAAGGAACATCCATGACAAGACAAAGTATTGTCAATTTCATCGTGAGCACGGCCATGACACGGAGGAGTGCCGCAATCTGAAGCAGGAGATCGAAGATCTGATCAAGAGGGGCTACCTCAGGAAGTTCATGAGGAACGAAGCCTCGACGGAGGGTTAGTCGTTCGCAGCTCTTCCCCTCATCCCTGTAATTGACAATCGTCCAACGAAGAAGCCGGTGGGCATGATTTCTTGGGGGATAGGGCATGCGGTGAAGAGAGCCCAGGAGGCGGGGAACCTAGAGATTGTACTCCCCTTTGAAAAGGGAAATAAAAATGAAAATGTAAACAATGATACAGTGGTGGTCGAGATGACCGTTGCGAAGCATCCTGTACATCGCGTTATGGTGGATAGTGGGAACTCTACTGACATAATTTTTTACAATGCTTTCTCCCGAATGAATTTGTCTCATGATCAATTAAGACCGGTGCACACCCCTCTTGAGGGCTTCACCGGAGATGCTGTGGGGGTCGAGGGAGAGATCACTCTCCCTGTTACCGCCGGATCCCCACCTCGGCAGAGCACGGTCATTATGACATTTACTGTCGTCAGGCTCCCATCACCTTACAATGCTATCCTCAACCGTCCAGGGCTCAACCAGCTGGACGCTGTTATTTCCACTAAGAGGTTGCTGGTGCAGTTCCCCACCGCTTCTAGAATGGAAGTGATAAGAGGGATAGCCCAACCCATCTCGCACTGTCCGCAGACGGTCCTAGGGGCCCGGAGTGCTGAGCTCGGCTACGACATCGACGACCTCGATCTAAGAGAGCAAGACCCCAGGGGAGGGCCCGTGGAGCGCTTGTTGACGTACCCCCTCGGGTCGGACCCTCAGAAGATAGTGCAGATAGGAGCCCAACTCCCGGAAGAAGAGCGGGCTCTTTTGCTAGACTTCCTCCGGGCGAACGCTGATGTTTTCGCCTGGTCTGCTGCAGACATGCCTGGTATCCCCTCGGAGGTCATCACCCACCGGTTGAACATTGATCCAAAGTGCCGCCCTGTCTACCAGAAGAAGAGGAGTTTTGCTACAGAGAGGCAGAAGGCCATCAATGAGGAAGTAGAGAAGCTTCTTGCTGCCGGCTTTGTACAAGAGGTACAGTATTCCAGTTGGCCAGCAAATGTGGTCATGGTGAAGAAGAGCAACGGCAAATGGAGGATCTGTGTGGACTACACCGACCTCAACCGAGCTTGCCCAAAGGACAGTTTCCCTCTTCCAAAGATCGACCAGCTCGTGGACACTACTTCAGGGCATCACCTCCTCTCTTTCATGGATGCCTTCTTTGGGTACAACCAGATCCGAATGCACCCAGAGGACGAGGAACACACCGCCTTCATCACTGATCGCAGGACCTACTGCTATAAGATGATGCCGTTCGGCCTCAAGAATGCCAGTGCCACATACCAACGGCTGGTCAACAATGTCTTCAAAGATCAAATTGGCCGCAACATGTAGGTGTACATGGATGACATGCTGGTGATGAGCAAGCCCACTTCGGACCACGTCGGTGACCTGGCGAAGACCTTTAGGAACCTTCGGCTTCATCAGATGAAATTGAACCAGGCGAAGTGTGCTTTCGGCGTATCCACCGGGAAGTTCTTGGGGTTCATGGTGACCCGAAGAGGGATATAGGCCAACCCGGAGAAGGTCCAGGCTATCCTGGACATGAAGCAACCCACCTCCAAGAAGCAAGTGCAGCGACTCACCGGCTGGATAGCCACCCTGAGTCGATTTATTTCAAGGTCCGCTGATCGCTGCCAGCCCTTCTTTAAGAGACTGAGGAAGATGAACGACTTTACCTGGATGAAGGAGTGCCAGGAGGCATTTGATGAGCTGAAGGGGATACTGGCATCCCCGTCACTGCTTTCCAGGCCCGAGGAAGGAGAGGAGCTCCTCGTGTACCTGGCGGTCACCCCGGAGGCCGTCAGTTCGGTCCTAGTTTGGATGGATGACAAGGGGATGCAAAGGCCGGTGTATTACACGAGCAAGTTCCTCCACGATGTGGAGCTCAGGTATTTCCGATCTGAGAAATTGATTTTTGCGCTAATCGTGTCCGCTCAGCATCTCAGGCCTTATTTCCAAGCGCACCCCATCGCGGTCCTGATAGATCAGCCACTGAAGGCGGTGCTCAGCCGACCTGACATGTCTGGGCACCTGGCGAAGTGGGCACTCAAGCTCAGCGAGTTCGACATCACCTACAGGCCGAGGTCGGCCATGAAGGCACAGGTACTCGCTGATTTCTTGGATGAGTGTGCAGGCCTGGGCGAGGGGCTGGAAGAAAGCCCCCGAGACTGGCAGCCGGAACCAAGACCAGAGGAGGATGTCTGGATCCTTCACATGGACGGAGCCTCGAACTCTGGTGGGAGCAGAGCGGGACTCATCCTTTCCAACGGCGAGAGGGTCACCACCGAGTGTGTGCTCCGCTTCCAGTTTGCCACCACCAATAACCAGGCGGAGTACGAAGTGCTTCTCGCGGGACTAAGAGTGTCCCGCGAGCTGGGCATGGCCTACCTCAAGGTCTTCACCGATTCACAACTATTAGCCGGGCAGGTCTCAGGGGAGTACGAGACGCGGGACCCCCAAATGGCGAAGTACCTGGAGCTCGTGCGAATGAGCGCGGCAGGATTTCGGCGCTTCAGCATCTCCCATATCCCTCACGGGGAAAATGCCCGTGCAGACGCCCTCTCCCACCTAGCAACCCTGCCGAACTCATCACTGGGCCGTGCCTACATCGAGCACCACAAGGCCCCGAGCTATGAGACACCCATGGAGGTCTAGCAGGTCAACCAAGAACCCAGCTGGATGGATAAGTACATCGAGTACATCAACAACGGCACCTTGCCAGAGGACCGCGTGGTAGCTAGCCTCATTAAAAGGAAGGCCGCGTGGTTCGTTTTGATGGACGGGCTATTGTATCGAAGATCCTACTCCTACCCACTCCTCAAGTGTCTGAGACCCACAAAAGCTGCACTCGTGCTCCAGGAGATTCACAAGGGCATCTGTGGCAACCATGTGGGGGGCAGGACACTGGCATACAAGGCTCTCTGTCAAGGTTATTTCTGGGAAACAATAAAAGAAGACGCAGCTGACTTCGTAAAAAGATGCAACCGATGTCAGCGGCATGCCATGGTGCAACGACAGCCTACTGCTCCACTCTCCCAGCTCTCCGCCCTGTGGCCGTTCGCTCAATGGGGCATGGATCTCCTAGGACCTTTTCCTCCAGCATCCAGGTAATGAAAGTTCCTGATCGTGGCCATCGACTACTTCACGAAGTGGGTCAGGCCGAGCCCTTGGCCCGGATCACGGTGGCAAATGTCACCAAGTTCCTGTGGAAGTTAATTATCTGCCGCTTCGGCCTACCCCATACCATCATCATCGACAACAGACGTCAGTTCGATTATCGAGAGTTCGAGGAGTTTTATAACGACCTCGGCATCCACCATCGCTTCACCTCGGTGGCGCATCCTCAGATAAATGGAGAGGCCAAGGTAACAAACCAGACCATCTTGCAAGGCCTCCGAACAAACTAGACCAGGCCAAGGGGAGGTGGGCAGAAGAGCTCCCGAGCATCCTTTGGACGTACCACACTATCCCAAGGATGGCTACGGACGAGACCCCATTCAACCTGGTCTTCAGGGCGGAAGCGGTTATTCCAATCAAGCTCAGCCTACCAACCCTACGCATGGAGCAGTATGACGAGGTGGAGAACCCCACCAGGATGCTGCTGAACCTGGACCTCCTTGAAAAAATGAGGGACAGGGCCCGAGTTCGGATGGCAGCTTACCGGCAACAAGTGGCCAGATACTACAACTCCAGAGTGCGACCGAAGTCCTTCCACCAGGGAGACTTGGTGCTACGCCGCGCTGAAGCTTCCCAACCTCGGGAGTGCGGAAAGCTCTCCCAAAATCGGGAAGGCCCCTATAGGGTGGCAGAGGCACTCCCCCACGAGGCATACTACCTGGAGGAGCTAAGCGGATCACGGTTCCCTCGGACCTGAAATGCCTCAAACTTGAAAATGTACTATCAATAGTGTAAGACCCCTCAAACTCCAACAATAAAATCTTTTTCACCAAATTCCTACTCTCGTCTCGTAGGGCAAAAGCCATCCGGCTCTAAGTTCGGCGAGCATGGACACGAAGGAAAATCCACGAAGGCGCTCATAAAAATCTCGGAGTTCAGTCTGGAGTGTCACACGGAATTAAATTCCATAATGCGGCCCCGGAGTTTAGTCCAAAAGAGGTCCCAGAGACTTAGGTCCCGGTCATACGAATTCCCGGAGAATAGCTCGGTAAGCCGCGCAGGGCTCAATTTCGGCCCGCAGCCCCAGGGTTCAGTCTGGAAGTTTGCAAGCAACCTGGTTCCAAAGCGAAGTCCCGGACTTCGGTCTGGAAGGTGGAGCAGAACCCAGTTGACCCACGTAATCCAGGAGTTCAGCTCGGAACGCACTACGGGACTTAGTCCCAGTAGCTAGCACCGGGGTTCAGTCCGGAAGATGCACAAAAAAAAAGAAAAGAGAAAAGAAAAGAAAGAAGGAACGAATTCATGAAAGGAGTCCTTCATTTCAATCCAAAGTTCTTTATAAAAAGGGGGCCCCGACAGGCCGGGAGACCCCAAAGAAAGAAATAAAGGAATATAGGATAAAGAAAGAGAAGTGAAGCTGCGGGGCTACTTCGGTGCGGCTGCGTCCACTTCGGGTTGGGGGGCACCCTCTCCGCCGGCGCCGTCGACCGGAGGCTACTCGGGAACCACCACCTCAGCACCTGCTGCAACTGAAGCTCCCTCAGTGGGCTCCTCCCTCCGGCCGCCCAACACGACCCCACTGAGATCGAGCTCGGGGAAGAAGGAACACACCTTCTCCTGGCACACCTGGAAGCCCTTTAGGAAGGAGTCCACGGCCACCTCGTGCACCTCTGCCCTGAAGTCATCGGAGGCCCGAAACCTCGTCACGGCCTCCTGTGCCTCCTTCTTGGACGCCTCTAGCAGCCCGCTGACTCGGGAGGTCTGCTCCCTGGACGCGCTTAGCTCCTTCAGGACCACTTCCACCTGGTGCTCCAATGACCGGGACTGAGCCCTAAGGCGGGACTTCTCCGCCGCATCTTCCTCCGTGCAGTGCTGGTTCGAGATCCTCTCCTCCAACAAAGAGGTCTCGAGCTCCTTCACGCACCCCTCGGCGTGACCTAGGTCAGCCCGGAGGGCCTGGTTGCTCCCCTGCAGTTCGACCCCCTTCTCCATGAGGTCCTTCACGTCGACCACCAGTTTGCCGAATCTCCTCTCCTTCTCGGCATCCTTCTTGGCATAGCCCGACAGGAAGTTCCTCAGTAGGAGAACGTCCATCCCGATCTGCATCAAAAAAAAAAAGTTAGTAAGATCCAACTGGAACTTTAAAGGAGGAGAACTCGGGACTCACCGTGAAGAGTTAGGGGAGGATCCCCAGCAGTGCGTCAGCGTAGTCCCAGCCATCCCTCAGACGGCGGTCCCGGGAGGTGCTGGCAAATTCCATCATTCTTTCCATGAGCCCTTGGTCGCGGATGATGGAGGAGTTGGCGGCAAGACTTGGAGGCGGGACATGGGCATCAGCAGCAGGTTGGGTCGCCGCCCCTTCGCCGTGCGGTGCGGCCGTTGGTGGGGCCATCGTCGCCCTGGTGGCCACCGTGGAGACGACTGGCGCAGTAACTGGGGCAGGCACCGCTCGAGGAGGATCCGGCCTCCTCTCTTCCCCGATCCTGTCGAGCTCAATGACGGGGACGTCTAGCGCATGGGTTTGGGGTGGCCTGGGAATAGAACCCGTCGCCCCGGGTTCGGCAGCAGCAGGAGTGGGTGTGGGCCTCTAGCTCGTCTCAGTGCGAGCCCTCTTCGCCGGGGCCTCCTCAATCACCTCAGTAGCATCCCTTTTCAAGGCGCCCTCCATCAGGCTCTTAACCGAGAACTTCATTCCTGGAGGAAGAGGTCAGTTAGGCCAGTTTAGAGAAGAAGAAACAAGAAGGAAAGAAGATTTGGGGTGACACAGAGGCTGGAGGAAGAAGAAGAAGAGAAGGGATCGCAGGCATTCACTGAAATGATTTGTACCAAAGTATTGGCAGCCCTTGGAAGGTGAAGGGAGATCGCTGTAACTGCCGACGAGGTATGAGAAAGCCGAGAGACTTCGTTTCTGGAAAGTCTCCCTCCTTTTCCAAACTCAATCAACAGCAGTCGTACGTCTCTTTCCGTCCTGGGCCATCAGATGGCCGCCACATGGAGGCGCGCCCAACATCGACGCTTCGGTCCAGTGGAAACTACCTCGTTTTCGAAATGGCATATTAATGGCCTGTCAGACGTGCGCACGTGGCAGGCTCCCACTGGGTCTCGGGCGCAACAGAAGTGACGGCAGGGATCATGGCAATTATGGTGCAGGATCTTCGTCCTTTCCATGTCATCTCCGCAATAAATCCCCACGTCCCAAGCCGCGGCGCTTCGATGGGACCTGGGGATGGGGGGCAACTGATATGCCAACATCGCTGACATAGAATGTGTGTCAGATCCAGCTGGAAGCCACACATGCCACGTGGATTTTTCTTTCAAAACTCCTGCTCCTTCGCCAGGCAGCACCCCATGACGGGTCCACCTCAATCGAAGTCGAGCACCCCTCTGCCACTCTGCCAGGTGTCCACCCAGGAGGGATCCAGCTCAGCCGAAGCTGGCAGCCTCCTGCTCCCTTACCAGGTAGCACCCCATGAAGGGTCCACCTCTGCTGAGGTTGAGCTAGGCCTTTCTTACTCCTTTGCCAGGTGGCACCCCATGACGGGTCCACCTCGGTCGAAGTCGAGCACCTCTCTGCCACTCTGCCAGGTGTCCACCCAGGAGGGGTCCACCTCGATCGAAGCTAGCGGCCTCCTGCTCCCTCGCCAGGTGGCACCCCAAGATGGGTCCACCTCTGTCGAGGTCGAGCCAAGCCCTCCTGCTCCTTCGCCAGGTGGCACCCAACGACGGGTCCACCTCTGCCGAGGTCGAGCTAGGCCCTCCTGCTCCTTCACCAGGTGGCACCCAACGATGGGTCCACCTCTGCCAAAGTCGAGCACCTCTCTGCCACTCCGCCAGGTGTCTACCTAGGAGGGGTCCACCTCGGCCAAAGCTGGCGGCCTCCTGCTCCCTCGCCAGGTGGCACCCCAAGACGAGTCCATCTCTGCCGAGGTCGAGCCAGGCCCTCTTGCTCCTTTGCCATGTGGCACCCCATGACGGGTCAACCTCGGCCGAAGTCGGGCACCTCTCTGCCACTCCGCCAGGTGTCCATCCAGGAGGGGTCCACCTCGGTCGAACCTGGCGGCCTCCTGCTCCCTTGCCAGGTGGCACCCCAAGATGGGTCCACCTCTGCCGAGGTCGAGCCAGGCCCTCTAGCTTCTTCGCCAGGTGGCACCCCATGACAGGTCCACCTCGGCTGAAGTCGAGCACCTCTCTGCTACTTCGCCAGGTGTCCACCTAGGAGGGGTCCACCTCGGCCGAAGCGGGCGGCCTCCTGCTCCCGCGCCAGGTGGCACCCCAAGATGGGTCCACCTCTGTCGAGGTCGAACCAGGCCCTCTCGCTCCTTCGCCAGGTGGCATCCCATGATGGGTCAATCTCGGCCGAAGTCGAGCACCTCTCTGCCACTCCACCAGGTGTCCATCCAAGAGGGGTCCACCTCGGCCGAAGCTGGCAGCCTCGTGCTCCCTTGCCAGGTAGCACCCCATGACGGGTCCACCTCTGCCGAGGTCGTGCCAGGCCCTCCTGCTCCTTTGCCAGGTGGCACCCCACGATGGGTCCACCTCGGCCAAAGTCGAGCATCTCTCTACCACTCCGCCAAGTGTCCATCCAGGAGGGGTCTACCTCAGTCGAAGCTAACGGCCTACCGCTCCCTCACCAGGTGGCAACCCAAGATGGGTCCACCTCTACCGATGTCGAACCAGGCCCTCCTGCTCCTTCGCCAGGTGGCACCCCATGACTGGTCCACCTCGGCAGAAGTCGAGCACCTCTCTGCCATTCCGCCAGGTGTTCACCCAGGAGGGGTCCACCTCGGCCGAAGCCGGCGGCCTCTTGCTCCCTCACCAGGTGGCACCCCCGGACGGGTCCACCTTTGCCGAGGTTGAGCCAGGCCCTCTTGCTCCTTTGCCAGGTGGCACCCCATGACGGGTCCACCTCGGTCGAAGTCGAGCACCTCTCTGCCACTCCACCAGGTGTCCACTCAGGAGGGGTCCACCTAGGTCAAAGCTGGCGGCCTCCTGCTCCCTCGCCAGGTGGAACCCCATGACGGGTCCACCTCTGCCGAGGTCGAGCCAGGCCCCTCTTGCTCCTTCGCCAGGTGGAATCCCATGACGGGTCCACCTCGGCCAAAGTCGAGCACCTCTCTGCCACTCCACCAGGTGTCCACCCAGGAGGGGTCCACCTCGGCCGAAGCTGGCGGCCTCCTGCTCCCTCGCCAGGTAGCACCCCATGACGGGTCCACCTCTACCGAGGTAGAGCCAGGCCCTCCTACTCCTTCGCCAGGTGGCATCCCACGATGGGTCCACCTCGGCCAAAGTCGAGCACCTCTCTGCCACTCCACCTGGTGTCCACCCAAGAGGGGTCCACCTCGGCCAAAGATGGCGGCCTCCTGCTCCCTCGCCAGGTGGCACCCCCAAACGGGTCCACCTCTACCGAGGTCGAGCCAGGCCCTCCTGCTCCTTCGCCAGGTGGCACCCCAAGATGGGCCCACCTCGGTCGAAGTCGAGCCTCTCTCTACCACTCCGTTAGGTGTCCGCCCAGGAGGGATCCACCTCGGCCGAAGCTGGCAGCCCCTACTCCTCCGCCAGGTGGAGCCCCCTGAAGGGTCCACCTCGGTCGAAGTCAGCCCTACTCTGCAAAGCCTTAGGGAGGCAGAGACACAGGTCACGAGTTCGCCACTAGGGCCGGCGCGCGCCACACCCCGTACAGAGCGCTTGTACGGCCTGCAGTGATACGCGAAACCTCGTTTACATCAGTTAAACGGGGCCTCGCGACCGAGGAATGAAATCCTTGTGGGTAGGGGCCTGAAATGGCTAGAGGCCCATCGTCAACGCCCCGAAAAGAGAGCTCCCGTGCTCGGCCCGAGGTCTCACCAGTCTTTCCCCTTTCATGACACACGACGGACGAGGTGTGCTGGCCACTTAACTCCCGGACTCGAAGGAGAAGGGAGGGGAGGAGACCTAGAGATCTCAGGGAGCTCCCAGGAGACGTGGGCTGAAGGCTGTCCGGTGGTATAAAGAGGAGGGTAAAAACGGACGGAAAGGTAAGTCGAAAAGGGGGGAGAACATCGAGAGAACGATCCGGGGGACCCCAAGAAGTCCTCAGGCGTGAGCTCGGTGAACCCAGCGCAGGAAGCCGAGCTTCAGCTCCTCTCTTCCCCACACTTCTTTCATTTACATCTCTTCTAAGCACGGGAATCCTTCGAGAACCCACCTTAGAGGTCCTGTTCCATCTTGCCACTCTCTTACTTGACCGTCGGAGTGCCCCCGCCGGAATCCCCGGTCCGGGTTTCTGACTTTGTTTTGCAGGTCCGGAAGCTTAGAGATCTCGAGGTGACAAAGTCCGAGAACCTGCACCAGCTCATGAGCTACAGGCTACCGCGATGAGATCGGCAACAATGATCAATGCCCAAGAGGCACAAGGCTGATCAACGTCTAAGAGGCGTAAGGCTGATCAATGCCCAACATGCATAAATATGATCAATGCCCAAGATGCACAAGGCCGATCAATGCCCAATAGGCACAAGGCCGATCAATGCCCAATAGGCACAAATCTGATCAATGCCCAAGAAGCACAAGGTGTAAGACCGTTCAACATTCAAGAAGTATGAAGCTGATCAATTCTTGACAGGCTCAAAATTGATTAACTTTTAGGAGAGGTAAAACTGATCAATGCTCAAATGATGCAGTCTTTTTGTTGCACGTGCTTTAGTCCCAAATTAACCGCTTAACAGCTAGGCGCCAACTGTAAGCGATTAAGTCTGAGGCCTATAAATACCACCAAGCATGATGAAGAGGGGATTGCTCTCGCTCTCTTTTCGGTTCCAACCCTCTCTTCATCTAGCCTTCCTTTAGATTACATCTGTTCCAGTCTAGACACCATTAACGAGTTTTGAAGCTACGTTAACATCCAGATCCATCTAGAAGATGACGGGAAGCTAGATCAAATCAGCTCAATCCATTTCTCTTTTAATTCAAGTTTGTTGTAATTTATCTGGACATAATAATATGTATGGCAGGTAATCCAACAATGATTTCACATACAAAAATAAAAAAATAAAAAAAGAGAGAGAGAAAATTCTTGGTTCGTACAAAGATGCAACCCGTGTCCTTAACAGACGATAAGCCAAAGCGGTTCAAGGTTGCATTTTCCTTTTGCCCCTCTAGCTTTCATTCAGTGGTATGAAAAGGTTTTCCCTTTCACTTTCTCCCCGGTTGGACTCTTTCGCCCACCTTTCAAGCATGCAAAGTAGTGCAAGGAAAATGGCCTATCCCACCACGCCACCACTAGTTACAAAAGCTCATCAGGAGAGGGACCTAAACAAGAGAAAAAGTCAAGACATTTTTTCACCCGAGGGTGAATCCACCGCATCCAAAAGAGTTTAAAATTTGTACTCTTTAACGGGGTTGTCCTCCATCCCACCCGTCCATGACTCGGCTGACTTGGCTTGGCAGGAAAGATGTATCGTTGATAAAAAATTAAAAATAAAAATAAAATATTATCAAAATGATAACCCAGGCAGTTTGGATTTGTTTTGTAATCAACGGATTATAAATTCGATAGACGATTTTATAAAAAATAATTTTATAAAAAATTTAATCCGATGACCAAGAAATTAGAATTCTTTTTTTTTACGTCAGTTAATATATTGATGATATCGGATTGATAGAAAAATTCATGATAGTTAGATAAATGATAGATCGAAATTCTTTTTATTTTCTGATATTCATTCTGAGATAAAAAAATATAAAAATTTAATATTATAAATTAAATATTTTTTGTCCCGGTAAAAATTTACTGGATAGCTCCATCAAAATCACCTATCTATTTTTTTTGTATAAATAAAATTAAAATTAAAAATTAAAAAAAAATCGAGCGGGGATGATGGATGTGGAACGACAAATCTCTCAAGTTCCATCAGGCAGGTGATCCACTAAGTGGGTCCCGCTCCTTGCTCGCGTGTCGCGTTCTGAATGACGGCTATGGGGGCCCCACGATGGTGCTTTTGCCGGCCATGTTTTTTTTTTGTGTTTGAAAGTGTCATGCATGTGGAGCTGCATGGTGATGCATGCATGGTTAGGATGGTGGTGGAGGGCTCGTGTCAGCGTGCAGATAACGCTGACTCTCGGGGAAAAGGAAAAAAAAAAAAAAAAGTTGGAAGGTGAGAATATATTCCGATGTGGGCTCGTGGTCTATCCTTTCCGTCCATTCGTTAGTGAAGTGGGAGACGAGTCCTGCATGTCGCGTACGTAAGCTTTGCATGCGCATGCAAAAAGCAACGGGATTGTTTAAACTCTAACGAGCACGATGTTTGGCACGTGTTGTACTCCGAGGCTCGGTTGCTCTGACCCTTTTCTTCAACGCATATATGGTATAGTATCTTAATTAGGATAGGGAATATCTTGTTTAAGAAGAACATGTGTAATTAAGATAGGTTTGCTTGAAATCGATAACTAATTTAATGAAAGTTGTGTTAGGTTGTTTGCCATGAAACTTGATTTAGGAAAATTGATGAATCATAAATTTGGAACGTGAATTTTATGAAGGAGATGACCTTTCCTTAATTTTTCATAAAATACGTTATATGAAATCAAATTTTATGGTAATTCTTGTAGATAATTAAACAACATGCATGTTGTTCGTTGGACATTTTTGTTAACTTTGGTGAAAGGGAGATAAACCTCAAATCTATTAACTTCCAACAAAAGAACAGCTAAATGCATTGACATTTACAAGATGAGACAGAGAAAGGGGCAGGTGATTTTGTTGCACCCAAAGCATCCATTTGAGCATGTTAGTGTACAGGTTGATGTTTGTTCCTAAAAATATATGAAGCATAAAACACAGAAAGGGAATCCTTCATAGACCAAATATCATGTAATAATGGAGAAGCTTCATGAGTCATAGTCCATTGGATATCATTTATTTAGAAAATATCAAAGAAAGAATGTAAATGTTTCCCCGTGAAAGCTCCTTAATTTTATTTTTGGGCACATACGGTCTCTAGCAACTTATGTCAAAGGTGACTATAAGGTTACGTTATTGATTTTGTTGATTATGCACCAGACTTCTCAGACTTATTGCTCAAATTTACTTGATATTACTAGGGCATTATGCATGTCGTAACTTGTTGAGATCAAGTAGTACACATCTTGAACGGTGCAGAAACTTTTTTTTTTTTTTTTTTGATAAATAAAATGAGATAGGAGAGGATAAATTCCGGTGTAGCTATCCCGTAGTCCCCACCTCGCTAGATAATGTTCGATACGAGGTACTCAAATTCGCACAGCCTCTCCCGACCTAATGGTAAGTACGTCAACCTGATATCACTAAGATGCCGGCCAGTAGATCGGGAACAAAGAGGAGATCCTGACCTCTCATTCATGCCAACTGTCGAGGATCCCAGGAAAATTCTGGATTTAATCGAGTCATCCACAGGATCATGCCTCAAACCGTCGATTTGTTGATAGTAAGATAAGACCTCTACCAACCGGACTACCGCCTTAGTAGTAACGGTGCAGAACTTTTGGAAGATTGGTTGGAAGGCCCATAAAGTTGTGTTGATTAGTGAGGAATTAATATATTCCATATATCATTCCTTTAACATAGAATTAAAAAAAAGGGAAAAGAATAAAATAAGGAAAAAAAAAAAAAAAAAAGGAAGGTATCAGCATTCATAGATGCACTATTTTATTTTTTGGCTTCCTCGATCTTAACATTGTTTGTATGTAGTTGCCTAGATATTGTGAATCTGCTATCGAAGGATTATGCTTATAAAACCCCAAGAGCTCCTTCATTAATAGATATTCATATAATTTGTGTGTGTTGGCTCCTAACAATTCATTTGTTGAATCTTAGAAATGAGATGCATTTGCTCAACGTTAACTTAAACAAGAAATGCCATGCATATGCAAGAAACATGATAATAAATGTATCACTACAACAATTCCAGTATATTGCAACACCAAAAAAGATCTTTTTCGATGCTAATAAGCATTGAAAAAAATCATCCTGACACTTCAAAAAGATCGATAATGCAAGAGTGGAGATAGTTTTTTTCGATGCTTTTTAAAAACGTCAGAAGAATTGCTGATACTTTAAAGCATTGGTATTTTTTACAATGCCGATACTTTAAAGCATCGAAAATACAGTACTTTGCCGATACTTTTTAAATATATCGAGAATATTCAAATTGCCGACGCTTTAAAGAATCAAAAATTTCTTGATGCTTTTAAGCATCTGTTTGAGTTTTTCCAACGCTTTAAAATATCGATAAATCTATTATTTTTTTAAAAAATAAAATAAATATTTTTAAAATTAAAATCTGTATAAGTTTTTTTTGGACCTGTATACTGTAATCATAACAAACATAAAATCACATTACATACATTCTTCATATCCAAATTGAAATTCAAATATAAAATTTATCACAATCCAATATAAGAAAGTTTTTACAATCTAAAGTTTAACAAAATATCAAAAATACATGAAATAGAAGATATAAAATAAAAAAAGCAGAGGTCAATGATCTGTAGGAGGAAAGTCGTCATCCTGTCCGCAAGGATCTGATGCTCCAGAAGCCTATAACAAATATTTAAAATATTTAATTTACGAAACTATGAATGATAATATATTATATAAATCACTGATTAAATATAAGAATATATATTTAATAATATATGTATTTACCTAACGTGGAATAAATATCTGTACGATAGATGTAAGTCGCTCAATGTGCCTCTCATAGCATCCATCACTGCTCTATCGATGGCACGGCTCTGTCGCATCTCCTCTATCTCCTACTCAAGTCTACGGATACGTGCATCCAGAGCACCATCTATCGCATCACATGTTTATCTACTAATCGTAGATAACTAAGTGGGGGTGACTCCAACTCCATAACTCCTCACTCGACTGTAGCGCTCCGGCCCCATCAGCTCTGTAAACATCTAGATCTCGATGCGACTACTCTGCATAGATACTGTAAAGTCATTGACACCTCGGTAATAAGAGCTGTAGATCGTTCCTATATTAATTTTAAAAAGTTAGATATTAATGACTAACAAAATCAAATTAAGATCGTTGCATAAAATAAATTGTAATAAATAATTACATATAAGTCTCCCAACTCATCTCTGACAAAAGTGTCATCATGGTGAGTATGAGTCATCTGATAAAACTCCACCTCACCGAGTTCCCTCCCATGCTTATCCATCTACAATAAAAATTATAATTTTAAGCAAATAATTTAAAAAAAAATTATTTAAGTATCACGATATATATGTGTCACTATAAGAAAAATCAGTTTTAGCAACCAATTTTGCAACCGATTTTTTTGGTTACATTTGTGACCGATTTTGCAACCAATTTTTTTGGTTATATTTGTGACCGATTTTGCAACCGATTTATTTTCTGAATAATTTAGCAACCAATTTAAATCGGTTGCAAATTCAGTTACAAAATTTTCATTTTGTAACTGATTTTCTAACAACCGAAACTCATTTAAAATAATTTTATTATTTTTGAATTTTGCAACCGAATTTTTCGGTTGCAAAAGAATGATAATTATAAAATTTTTCTATTTTTTTTAAAAAAATTTTTGCAATCGATTGTTTGGTTGCAAAATTTAATTTAAAATTAATTTTAATTTTTTTAAATTTGCAACCGAGAAAGTGGTTGCAAAAAAATGATAATTATTAAATTATTTTTAAAATTTTGCAACCAATTTTTTGGTTGCAAAATTTTATTTAAAATTAATTTTAATATTTTTGAATTTTGCAAACGATAAATCGGTTGCAAAAAAAATGATAATTATAAAAATAATTTTAATTTTATTTTAAATTTTTGCAATCGATTTTTTGGTTGCAAAATTAAATTTAAAATTAATTTAAAATTTTTGAAGTTTGCAATTAAAAAATCGGTTGCAAAAAATTGATTTTTAAAATTTTTAATTACGAATAAATATGGGATATAGGATTAATATCGGATGGCTAAAAATCTTTAAGGGTTTAGTATATAACTCTTCTCTCGTTCGGGTGCCCTAGCTATTGCCCCTTCTCCCTTCCAGCCATCTCGTCGCCTTCGAATCCATTGCCCTAGCTACCCTTCCCCTCCAACGCTCCCCTTGACGGCCGACGTCTCCCTCCCGATGGCTTACACCGGCTCCGGCCCTCCCCCGACGGCCAATGCCTCTGGCCCTCCTCCCAACGAGCGACGCCTCCCCCCCGACGGCCAACGCCGCCTCTGGCCTTCCCCCCGATGGCCGAGTGATGCGGCACGCATATGATTAATGTTTTGAATATGGGGTTTGTAGAGCAATGAAACCTAATTATACTTAGCATTGTACTCATCTTAATAAGATTTAAGGATTATATGAAAAGGGACTATTACATGATTAGACACAACTCTAAAACTAAGAAGGAAGAAGATCTAGACAATAGGGGCTAATGATTGAGGACTTACCTTGATGAGTTTTCCAACCTTCCTATGATTCAAAACTTGAAACTACTGATGCTCTGGACTGGAGAACTTGGATAACAGTGATCAGAACCCTGGACTTGGGCTTCAGCTTGTTGGTTCATTGTCAAGGGGAACCCTGTTCACAACTCAAGGACTTCGAAGGACCCTTGAGCTTGGATGATGAATTGCTAGGGAAAAGAGTGGCTTTGGGCGTGGAAGAAGAAGATAGGAAAAATTTCACACATAAAACTCAAGACAACTTCACTTCAAACTTCATTCATTTCCAAAATCAATCCCTTTTACAATGGACGTCCAAGGCTTTTAATAGCCTCACAAAGCTAGCTTTTGAAATTTAAAAACTCCCCAAATCGAGGAGGATTACAAGGGGGGTTGGAGGATTTGGTGGAGAGTTTGGAGGGATGTGGGGGGGGGTTGGAGGATTTGGTGGAGGACATTATGCTTGCTTCAAGATCCGTGCTTGAGATGTCCCCATCATTCTCCTACGGTGGGGTGAACTCGACTCCATCGAATCAGGCTGAGCGAGGTTGATGGAACTGAAACCAATCAAAAAGGACTCCGATGCTGAGCGAGGTTAATGACGGTGGTGGCCATGGCGGAGGAATGCGGCTAGCCAACGGAGAGCACTAAGGTGATCTGGTGGAGCATTCGATCTGAAGCTTGAGGGCAACGATGAATCAGGTGTTGGGGTCACTGGCTGTAGGTAGGGGAGATGTCGTTGACGGAGAGAAGAAGATGACCGCCGGTGGGCTCGGAGGTGATCTCTCCGGTGAGGTCGGCGGACCAGTCTTTCACGGAGCGGCTGGGAGCTGGGGTTGAGGACGGCTGGGGGGAGAATGGTCCGACGTCGATGTTGGGGAAGGATCCGTGGACGAGATTTGAAACAGGGAAGAAAGAGAACAGTGGGCCGGTGATGAAGAAGAAAAATCCTAATCCTTTAGCTCTGATACCACTTGATGCGGGACAGGGATTGGACTGGATCGCTGGTGAGCATGAAAGTCACCAGGGATTAGGATTTGCAAAGGAGGAAAGAAGAGGGTGCAGGGTTAAGATAAAATACTGGGGTTCACATAGATTCCCCAAGAAGAACAAGCACATAGCAAAGGGGCTCACACAGATGCCCTAGAAGAACAAGCATATAGCAAAGGGGCTCACATAGATGCCCTGGGCTCACACAGATGCCCAAAATCAGGGATCACACAGAAACCCTGGGAAGATGGAGAAGGGATCATACAGATATCCTAGGAGCACACAGATCCTTCACACAGAATAATAGAAATTTTATTCATCCATCCTCCTATTACAAAAGGCTGAGGGTGGTATTTATAGATTTTCCAACCCTCATTTGAATTTGAATACAAGATAAAAAGATAAGAACGAATCAAATTCAAATATAAGATAGGATAAGATAAGCCTATCCATATATCAATCCTAACCAACCAAATCCTAAATCAAATTCAAATATAAGATAGGATAAGATAAGCCTATCCATATATCAATCCTAACCAACCAAATCCTAATTCAAATTTTAAACAAAAGATAAATCCTAAATAAATTTATTCCAAAAATGCTTCAAGATCTGTGCCACTCCAAGAATTATGCTTGCTTCAAGATCCGTGCTTGAGATGTCCCCATCACCGAGGCCTCCCCCCTGATGGCCAAAGCCGCCTCCGGCCCTCCCCCCGATGGCCAACGCCGCCTCCCACCTTCCCCCTGACGGTCGAGGCGTCCCCCCTGACCGCCAACACCACCTCCGATCCTCCCCCTAACGGTCGAGGCCTCCTACCTTCCTTGCCGTCCCTTTGTCATCGTCCCAGGGACCGGATCGAGCCGCACGATTTGAGGTACGAAGACTACCATATAAGAATAATTTCTTGTAATTAATTATTTTCGCTTCATTTTGTTTGCTAATTTTGGGGTGGTGGGTTTGAATAGACGGAGGGTAAGATATTTCTCATGCTAGAGTACTACACGGGTGGGGATCTCGTAGCATATATTCAAAGGCGGGGAAGGGTTTCGGAGGCGATCGCGAGGCACTTTATGCAGCAGCTGGGTATGTGTTTGGTCTTGTGGGGTTTAATCGAGTTTATGGTTTGGTTTTAGATGGGTTCTAGTCATGTTTATGTTTTAAGGTTTGGTGTTTGGGCTTTCAGTTTAATGGGATTGAGAGTTTTGAGTATGTTTGTGCAGCTTAGGAGTTGTAGTTTCTTCGAGAGAATTACAATCTCATCCACAGGGACCTGAAGCTGTAGGTTAGTTTTTTTTTAAAAATCTTTAATTTTTAAATTTTGGTTGTGATTGTGCCATCTGAAGCTAGGCTTTTGTTGTTTTCTTTTTGTTTACTATTGTCATTCTTTGATGCTACTGTTAAGTTTCAATTAGAATCTTGAATTAATTGGTCTCGTTACAGGGGAGTTACCACATTATGCCAATATTTTATATAGCAACTAGATGCTAACTCATTGCTAGGTTACTGTTGTCTCTGTGCATACACCTGATAATAATATGCAGATAATGTGGAGCAACTGATTGCATGACTTTGATCATATAATCCTTCGCCTGGGGAACCACTCAATGCTATTAAGTTAGCATACTACTATTGGGCTTGTGTTAGGGAAGTGGGTGAGTTTGAGCAATAATAAAGAATTTTTTTAAAAAAATTATATAAAAGAAGACTGATTTTTTTATGGAGACATCATGTTTATTAGACATGTAGAGAAAAAAGTAACAAAAAGGTAAATCTAGTTAGGTACATTAGCTATCTTACATTTGGGTAGTCTCTACTCTCTCCTTTTTCTCTATTTGCTGCTCTTATAGACCAGGTTTTTAGTGAAAAGTTCTTGTAAGCAACATGATAAATCTCTCTTGAGGATATATATATATATATATATATATATATATATATATATATATATATGAATATGAGTGTAAGCTATGAAAAGTTTTAAGTTGATCCTGTTTGATGCCTTAACTAGATGAGTCAAATTGAATCTAGCAAGTTATATATTTATCAGTATTTTAATGTATATATGCTACTCTCAGGCTATATTTAGGTAGAAGACTGGAAATAAAAGAAATAAAAATAGTAATGCCTCTCCAAACAGTGATCTCACAAGTTATTTGTATTTAGCTACAATTTATGATAGATTGATCATTAATGATTTTTTTTCTCAAAAAAGATAAGGCAGATGTAAATAATGATTAATGTCAAGAATGATCTAAGACATCCTGAATAAGAATGTTTGTCTTGCTTAACTAGTTTTAGTTTATTATTGCTTCTTAAAAAAGTTTTTGAACAGATATCAAGCTCTTGGCAAGCCTTATGTCTACTCTATTCATGAAAAAAGTTATGTGCTTGAGTGCCCATTAAGAAAATGTTGCTGATAAATTAGAATCAAATATTTTAATCTATGGATCTTTCTTTAATCTATGCATTGACCTTTTCCCTTTTTACATCTAGCTCGCTTATCTCTTGCATCTAAGAATCAAATATTTTAGATAGTCAAAGGACCAAAAAGCTAGAAAAGTAAATGGGCATGCAAAAACTAAAATGCCTTGTTTGTAAAGGATAATTGCTTTTGTATCGTCGATGAGATTCTGTACAACATTTGATCATGCTCTTCTTAATTTTGTAAGGTATTTGATTTAAAGTACTATTTCAGATAGTGTTAGACTGGGTTGATATAGAGCTAGAATTTATTAGAAACCATATAGAACTTGGACTTGTGGAAAGTCCGAAATGTAAACACACCATTCCATTAATAGGGTAGATAGCTTGAATGAATTTCTAGTATAGGCACATGCCATGCCACAATTTGCTTCTTTAAATAGGTCAAGTGTCGTAGAGGTTAGAACAGATCCATAGATCACCTCCCTACATGGAGAAACCATCCATAGCTTCAAAATTGTTCATTAATTAATTACATCCATATGGGTGACAATTACAAAACAAGGAAAAGAAAATGAAATAACCAAGCCTCCGATCGATATCGGGTTTTAAAAGCTAGATATATTCCATCAACCAGGATTATTAATTTTTATCTATTATATATGAAGTGTAGTTAGTTTTAAGTAGATCTCCAAGGAAATTATTGTACAAGTAAATACAGGGGGGACATCGATATAATTTACAAGCAGCTAGCTGAGTAATTTTAGAAGTTATATTTTGAGTTACCGGAGGATTTTTGAATCCTAAATTTTCTTAGATTTCAAAGTATTAAATGAGTATTCCAGGTTGCAATTCACTGGTCCTTTTTTCTCATGCATTGGTTAATCTATATATCCATGGCATGTAGGATTTTAAGTGTTGGGATACAATTCACTAGTCCTCTTATACTATTGTATTTATTCCAACTTATTGTTCGACATTCGGATGATTTGAATGTTTTCAACTTTTTGTTACTGTTGAACTGATTCCAATGTGGTTAATGATAGGTTTAACTCATGAAAGATAATCGTAGGGGACCTTAGAGGAACTTGCTTTCAAATAATACCAACTTCCATGGACAGTGTGTTATCTCTAGTTTTAGTGAACCCAATTATGTATGCTATATGGACATTCTACCATTGTATCATCATATTTTTGATGCAACCATCTCCTTTAACAATGCTTAGTCCAGCCTCATTTGATTTTTCACATTATAATTTGTATCAATATTTACAAGAAAAGATAATTTTCTGTATCATCATGTTTTGATATGGTACAGAATATGGATATCTTTCAACTTCGTAGTTTGATGTATAATAGAATTTTACCGGGTCGAAAGTGATATACCGAAGAATTTTTAAAGGGCGTGGAAGATTTTGTACTCTTTGCATGTCAGCAACCTAACTTTCAAAGTGAAGAAAAATTTAGATGCCCTTGTTGCAAGTGCAAAAATATAAGGTACCTAATTATCGATGAAGTGAAGCTTCATCTTTACAAAAAAGAATTTGTACCGAATTACTGGTATTAGACATCTCATGGAGAGAGTGATCCTCGTGTCAGTGGGGTACCTGATTTGCATGCAAATGATCCTGCTTTTGCACCAATGGATAATGATCCACAGAACACATATCGATGCATGATATTTGATACATTTGGAATAGAGTACGTACCTGACCATTCATCTAATGAAGAGGAGACAACGAATTTGGATGATCAAAAATTTTATGACTTGTTGCATTCAGTCCAAAAATCATTATGACCAGGATGTACAGATCATTCTGAGTTATCAGTAGCTGTACGGTTACTTAGCATCAAATCTGAATGTAATATTTCACAACAATCTTTTGATCAAATAGCAGGTCTTATGAAAGAGACACTTCCGATCGATAATACCATACCTCAAAATTTTTATAGGACAAAAAAATTGGTGTCCAAACTTGGGCTTACTATTGAGAAGATTGATTGTTGTATTAATGGTTGCATGATGTATTATGGTGAACAATATGAAGATAAGCAATGCAAATTTTGCAGGGCTGGTAGATATAAACCTTGGTCTCGTGTAGACAGTAAACATAAAGAGGTGCCGATGAAGAGAATACATTATTTACCTCTAATTTCTAGATTAAAAAGATTGTATGCTTCAATGAGTTCTGCACCATATATGACATGGCATTATGAGAACAGGCGTGAGCCAAGGATATTGTGTTGTCCATCAGATGGAGAAGCCTGGAAACATTTTAACTGAAGCTATCCTGATTTTGTAGCTGAACCATGCAATGTCAGGCTAGGCCTATGTGCTGATGGTTTTGCTCCTTACAGTTAGTCATCAGTCCCATATTCTTGCTAGCTAGTAATTATTACTCCCTACAATCTGCCACTTGAATTGTGCATGACCATCCTTATATGTTCTTGATAATAATTATTCCGGGTCCACATAATCCAAAGAGTAGGATAGATGTATGTCTACAGCCTTTGATAGATGAGTTGAAATATTTGTGGGAGGAGGGTGTCCTAACATATGATATTGCAAGAAAGTAAAATTTTATGATGAGGGCTGTATTGATGTGGACCATCAATGACTTTCTTGCATATGGAATGCTGTCCGGATGGAGTACAACTGGAAAATTGGCATGTTCGTATTGTATGGACCGATCAAAGGCATTCACTTTGAAACATGGTCGAAAAAATTCTTGGTTTGATTGCCATCAACAGTTTCTGCCTATTGATCATGTACTAAGAAGAAATAAGGATGCATTCTACAAAAATTAGATTGAAAAAGATCAACCTCCATGAAGGTTGACTGAAGAAGAAATATGGGAAGCTGTATCTTCCATTCCAAATGTAATCGAGCAAGGTTCATGCAGAGTTGAAGGATATGGGGTTACACATAATTGGTTAAAACATAGCATATTTTGGAATTTACCATATTGAAAAACTAATTTAATCAGACACAATCTGGATGTGATGCACATTGAAAAAAATGTATTTGATAATGTTTTTAACACTATAATGGATATCAAAGGCAAAACCAAAGACAACATCAAAGCACGAATGGATCTAAAAGAATACTGCAAGCGTAGGGAACTTGAGTTGCAAGAGTTGGCTAATGAAAATTTATTGAAACCAAAAGCAACATATTCTTTCAACCTAGAGTAGAAAAGAGGTGTATTTAAATGGATGAAGGAATTAAAAATGCCTGACGGTTATGTATCTAACTTAAGCAGATGTGTTAATATGAATGAGAAAAAATTAATTGGAATGAAAAGTCATGACATCCATGTCTTCTTTGAGCGTTTGTTGCCAGTTGCATTTATTGCTCTACCGGATCATGTATGGAAGCCTATAGTGGAGCTAAGTAGGTTTTTTAAGGATCTGTGCTCAACAATGTTACGAATCGACGATTTGTTGCAAATGAAACAGAATATTGCTTTGATTATATGCAAATTGGAATGAATTTTTCACCCTATTTTTTGACTCAATGGAACACTTACCTATTCATTTACCATATGAAGTAATAGTTGGTGGTCCAGGTCAATATCGTTGGATGTATCCATTTGAGAGGTAAATATTATTAAGTTCAATTCAATAAACCTATTCTTCTGCAACAAATATATATCATGTACGTAACGTGTACCATATTTTAATGCTTGAATGATGTAGGTTTCTTAACAAAATAAAACAGATGATCAAGAACAAAGCTCGTGTTGAAGGATCCATATGCGAGGCATATTTGTGTTAAGAGACAACTTGTTTTTGTTCATATTATTTTGAACCACATGTGCAGTCATCAAGAAATAGAATTGGAAGAAATGATGTTGTGGGTCAGGATATGACACGTGAACTTACTCTGTCAATATTTAATAAACCTGGCCAATCTTCTGGTAGATGTCAAAGTCGATATCTGAATGACAGGAAATTAGCTGCTACACATTTACATATATTGCTCAACTGTGAAGAGGTTCAACCATTTATCAAATAAGCTTAAATAATCATTGATGCATAATTATTCAAAACCTATATCGATTATTGAAATACTAACTCTAAAAAAATCTTGGTTTCAGAATTTTTAGCAAGCAATTACGACTTTCGACACCAAATATAAGTACTACAGAAATTGATTCTAGGATTGCATCTGACTTTCCATATTGGTTTAAGTCTTTTGTAAGTGCTTTTTTTGAAATGTCGTGTATGTCTATCGAATTATGTTATATCGATGCTTATTGGCATTCATGCTTTTTCGTTATATCATGTATAGGTTCATAATCCACAGAGTCAAGTAAACAATCAATATTTCCATGATTTGGCATGGGATCCAAAAAGAAAGGTTCTTACATGGCAGACATATTTTGTCCACCGTTATAAGTTTCACACAGATGAATGGAGTTGCTATAAAAAAATAATTAATAGTGGAGTGTGCGTCAAAGGTTCAGAACAAGCTACAAACCATAATTATTACTACGGCATAATTAAGAAAATAATTCAATTAGAATATCCTGGCCATCCAATGAAACGGGTAGTATTATTTAATTGTGAATGGTTTGATACGGTATTAAATCGTGGCATGAAAGTGCTTAAGGATTACGGGATCGTTGAGATCTGGCACAATAGAAGGTATTCAAGATACGATCCCTTTATAGTTGCATAAAAAGTGATTCAGGTATACTATCTACCATATCCTGAAAAGTTAAGGGACAAGCAACATTGGTGGATTGTAATTATGACTAGACCGAGATGTATTGTGGATGATCGATATACAATTGAGATTGCTTACCAAGAGGATACAATATATCATGTGAATAGTGTACTGCATGATAATACAATTAAAAATTTGGTCGACAATGGCTGTATTTTTGAGGAAGTTGATAGAATCGTCGATACGAATTTGAACATAGATGATGAAGATGAAGGAGAGTATGATGATTTTGATTCTAGCCAAGAGGATGACACCGAGCATGACCAACATGGAAGTTCTTCTGATGATGAATAGTAATTGTATAAGCAGACCCCAAATTCTGTATGCACGATCTTTATTTAACTGCTTTATCATATTATTCATGAAGTTGACTTAAATTCATCATCTCCTCAGTTAGGATCGGCCACTATTCATTCATCATCTTCTCATTCATCCACCGGCACTGTTCCTTCATCATCTCCTCATGCAGTGCCAGTTAATCTTGAGCCTAGCAGTTCTCACGATGCACGAGGTTCATAGACCACCGATGGCAGGACTATACTGATCCTTGATGGAGAGGGGTAATAGTATTATTAAGTTTTAGCCTTATATCCCATGTTGAAATATTTGTGAGTTGTATCGGATTTGTTGATTGACTTGTAATTTGTAGGTTTTTACCATTTCATCTAACCACCAATGCCATTGTAGACATATTGAGGAGCCATTTTGATGAGCCATGGGTATCATGGAAAAAATACCACACGGTGTAAAGGATATATGGTTTGATGAGTTTAAGGAAAGTAATTTTGCTTAGATAGATGTAACTTATTTTTTTATATTTTTATTGTTATTTAACCGGTTGTTGAATTCATAATAGATGAGATATTAGTTTCAGCCACCGGATAAAATGTGGGCACGTCATAATTTTGAAAGATGTGTGGCTCGACTAAAAAATCTCCTTGCTAATGCTAGAAGAGCTATGGAGAGACCGACATGGCTAGGAGACCTTATGTGGAATCGATTGTGCGAGCACTGGCACACCACCCAATATCAAAAGAAGTCGGAAAATGCAAAAGCAAATAAGGCTTCTGATAGAAATAGTTTTGGTCCTTCACGTCATACTTGTGGCTCTATCACTACATCCCAGCACATATACAATTTGGTAAGCAATATCAACCGATATCTTTAATATATTTACAATTCATATTAATAAAATATCTTGTTCTACTAAATATAGACTTCGAAGACTGGTACTGTGCCTTCTCCACTAAATTATTTATTCATATCCATCAGAAGAAGGATAAGACTTGGGTTGACAAGAGATCAGAGCATATTTATGTAAGTTAAAATTTTAATTTATTCTACTTTTTTTTATACTAACTGAATTAAATATTTCAGTCTGAATTTAGACGTAACATGGAAGAGGCACAAACTCAAAGCAGTGCTGATTTCTAGCCAGTAGCAAACTCTACCATCAGAATTGGATGTATGGATTCGTACTGTTGGTGGAAAGAAGAAAGGAAGGGTGTATGGGCTAGGATTAGAGTCCACTGCATTGACAGAAATGTCAAAATTTCCAGGACAATCTTCATTCCCCGTACAATGGTTGAATAGTAAAGATTCCAGGAGCAAGTATGGAAGTAGGTTGAAACCGAAGTCAATGCTCGGGTACAAGCTGCCGAGCAAGAAAGGGATGAACTACGGAGGTGGGTTGAACACAATGAATGAATGTTGTAAGAGATATTAGCCAACATAAATTTTCAGCCTGCAGCAACTCCTGCAACTCATGCTTTTACTGGTAATCCTTCGCAAAGAACTGGAATGGATCCTTTTCAGATGTATCGTGCACAAGAATCACAGTGGGGTGAGGAGGAGGATAACAATGAGGAGGATGAGGATGAGAAGGAATAGGAGCATTAGCACATTATTCATATTACCTTGCAGCACCTATTACTCTTATATGTTTTGCTTTATATTATGAACTGCACCTCTTGTTACTGTTATTTGTTTAGCTTTGTATTATGAACTGCACCTCTTCATGTTTGACACTTTTGTTATATTTTTGTTGTTTTATTATGCATTTTCATGGATTGCCTCCTCTTGTTATCTGTAGTTAGAGGTTGTGATGAGTTGCCTTGGTATCTTCATGATGTTTCAACTGCTGAAACTTTATGCTGGATCAGATCATTTTGCCTGGATATAAATGATGTTGCAAATTTGGATGGCTTGCTATTATTGCAAGCAATCATTTGCTGCCTTAGACCCTTCTCAATGTACAAAAAGAGGCAATCATGAGCTTCTGAATCTTATTGTTTGAAAGTTTTGTTCAGATTTTGTTGTTTTATTATGCATTTGCATGGATTGTCTCTTGTTACCCGCAGTTGAGACTGTGATGAGTTGCCTTGGTATCTTAGTGATGCTTCAAATGCTAAAAGTGTATGCTAGATCGGACCATTTTACAAGGATCTAAATGGTGTTGCAAATTTGGATGGCTTGCTATTATTGTAAGCAACCATTTGCTGCCTTAGACCCTTCTCAATGTATAAAAATAGGCAATCCTGAGCCTCTGAATGTTATTGTTTGACGGTTTTGTTTTCTGTTTGTTGTTTTATTGTACTTCTTAGTGGATTGCCTCCTCTTATTATTTGCAGTTAGAGGCTATGATGAGTTGCCTTGGTATCTTTGTGATGCTTCAAATGCTGAAAGTGTATGCTATATTGGACCATTTTGCATGGATCTAAACGGTGTTGCAAATTTGGATGGCTTGCTATTATTGCAAGCAACCATTTGCTGCCTTAGACCCTTCTCAATGTATAAATATAAGCAATCCTAAGCCTCTGAATCTTCTTGTTTTTCATTATATCTGACGATTAATTACAGTGTTCAAGTTATGACTTATAGTATTTTTTGGCTGTTTTAGCTTCATTTGAACCCGGTATTCAATTCCACTCAAACCCATTTGTAAATATGGTATTTTCATACTTTCTAATGATATACGAGTTACAATATGTGGAAAAGAGAATTGGAGAAGAAGTTGCAAGTCTTAAATGAGAAGAAACACGGTGTTGTGCAAATACAGAAGCAGGTAACTTTATTTTTCAATATTTATCTTATTTCATGCACTTATAGTAGTGATTATATTTGGGAGGGGTATATGATATTGCAACAAATGTGTTTAATTTATGGTTATGTTTGGGAGGGGTATATGATATTTCAGGTATCATTCATGTATTCTGATTCATGATGGTTGATTTGTCGGTTGCTCAGTAGATTGATTCCTCGAGAGTTTCAAAGTTTGGTGGGAGTCAGAATTCTCAATTGTTATACGGTACGTGCCTCATTTTGAAATCCCACAATGATATTGTCTTTATATATCTTTGCATGCCATTCCATTTCTTGTTGTCTCCCAGCATTAGGTAATCATATATTTTGGAAGGAAATGTCAACAATTTTTTTGGTATGTGAATTTTTTTGTATTGATGGTATTGCTGCTCTTTTTATTGGAACTTTTTAGAAAACTGGCTTAATATTCAGTTCTATGCATTGGTAATCATCAATACATTTTTAGCAAAGTATTACCAATTTTATGCGTGCAAAATTGGCTGCCTATTATGGCCTTTGCAGAATGGCTACTTTATATGGCCAAGTCTTATCTCTTGTTCATATTGGATGCTTTATATGTTGGCATTGTGCCTATGGATGCTTTATATGTTGCCATTGTGCCTAATGGATGCTTTATACTTCTCAGCTGTCTATGGTAAATTTGTAAAATTCAGGACAAAAATTTATTTTACATAATTTTTTTTTAATTATTCAAATTTAGCAACCGATTTTAATTTTTTTTTATTTTTTCTAGCAACCAATTTTGCAACATAATTTAATTTTTTTTTTTTAGATTTTTATGTTTTTGCAACCGATTTTGTAACTGATTTTTTTTTCTGATTTTTATTTTTTTGCAACCGATTTTGCAACCAATTTTAATTTTTTTTTGAATTTATTTTTTTTGCAACCAATTTTGCAACTAGTTTTTTTTTCAAGTTTTTATTTTTTTGCAATCAATTTTGTGATCGATTTTACTTTATTTCAGAATATTAATTTTTTGCAATCGATTTTGCAACCGATTTTTTTTTCAGAAATTAATTTTCTTGCAACTGATTTTGTAACCAATTTTTTTAGAAATTATGTTTTTTACAACCGATTTTTTTATTTTTCAGAAATTAATTTTTTTGCAATTGATTTTACAACTATTTTTTTTTTTCAATTTTTTTTTTTGCAATCAATTTTTTTAATTTTTTAAATATTAATTTTTTTGCAATCGATTTTGTAATCAATTATTTTTTCAGAAATTATTTTTTTGCAACTGATTTTGCAACTAATTTTTTATTTTTTAAAAAATTATTTTTTTTGCAACCGATTTTGTAACCGATTTTTTTTATTTTTTAGAAATTAATTTTTTTGCAATCGATTTTGTAACTATTTTTTTTAGAAAATATTTTTTTTGCAACCGATTTTACAACCGATTTTTTTTAAAAAAATTCAAAAATAAATAAAATTCTATTGCTAAATTGATTGCTAAGTTTTGCAACTGAAAAAAATTGGTCACAAATTTTTGCAACCGATTAATTTTGGTTGCAAAATCGGTTGCAAATTAAATTTGTAACTGATTTTCAATTATTAGCAACCAAAAAATCGGTTGCTAAAACTGGTTTTTCTTGTAGTGTATATCGCGATATGCATATGTATGGCGATATGCATATGTATTGCGATATACCGTCCGTAATACATAATGTTAGTTTTATTAAAATCTAAAAATTCTTTAATATAAAATATATAAGTTTATAGTTTAATGAACATACAAATTCTTGTTTGACTCGCATATAACTCTTGGATCCCATTGTATGGAGAACAGACAGAGATACTTGTGCAGCTATACCAATATCAAAATATATTTGTAAAATCAAATAAATAACTTATTATATCTTGAAAGTAAAGTATATATGTTTAATGTACAATATAAATTAAATATTTTAATAAAGTTGTTTAAAATATTAATTAGAATATACCTGTCCCCTCTTCGAGAACCAATAATGAACCAACTCCATCCATTAATGTGGAGGTACATCAGGAGGACAAGTACCAACTATCTGCTCCTCGCTCATACCTGGTAATTTATACTTCATCTTAAATTATGTTTTATATTTTTTTCATTTTCGGTTAAGAAACTTTAGTACAAAATCATGGAAGGATGGAGAGAGTATCGAAGATGAAAAACATGCTAGGTAGAAGAAAAATATTTTAAAACAATTTTAAAATAAGCAGCGAAAGGCTCGATAGATAGATCAAAATGATCTACCGATCTACCCGTAACAGGATCTAATATAATAATGAAGCATGCTACTAAAAATATCAACATCAACAGAAAGGAGGATGGAGGCATAAGGGCACCTTACCACTATACCTTAAGGATGGAGGTGGTGAAAATGCCCTCAAGCCACACACGTATCTAGCCTCTACAAGTAGTTCACACCAGGGCTCGAAACTGACCAACTCTCTCGAAGTGCTAGCTCTTCGGGATCCTTCAGGCCGATCTTCTTCTTCTGGGAAGATGAGGAGGAGAGGTGGAACCTTTCATAGGAAACTCTCTTTCCAAGACCTAGCTTGAATGCTAAGTTTCTCATACCCAATCTTAAAGACCTCACTAACCCTTTTCCCTCTTTTTCTCTTATGGCATGGAGACCTTGTAACCAACCAACAAAACAAAACCAAGAACCAAAAAAAATCAACCAAAGCCTTATAGAATAACCTTTATTTATAGGGGCAGCCATGAGAGGAAGAAAGAGGAAGGAGGAGTGATTGGGGGAGAAGGTCAAGGGCCATACCAAATGGGTCCAAGCCAAAAAAAGCAAGTATGACTATCATACCAAGAAAGCCTGGAGCCAAAAATGTCCAAAAATCGAAACTTGAATTCAAAATTCGAAGTCAAATCTTTCTAAAAATTCTTCCCAAAAACTTTGCTCGTTAGTCAAGTGTCGACACTTCAAAAAAACCCAAGTGTCGACACTTATAAGTATCGACACTTACAAGTATCGATACCTAGAACATAGTCAATCACATTGACCTCCAGTGATAGCAAACGATTCTCAATCGTCGATCAGCCTTTAGATTAGATAGAAACCCCTATGGTGTGTGACCCCATAGGTTTGAACACTAAGCCGATAGCACTGGAACACTTCCAATACCAGTCAAATTCCTCATCTAGCAATGATACCCAATGTCCGGATAGGTCAAAAATTGTAGAGCAATATTCTAGAACCTCTAGCATATGGTTACCACATAATTCATCCCTTTGACCTTACAATGCTCAAGATGGCCTAGGGTTTGACTGCCAACCCTAATTTGGTTTATCCAGATTATGTCTCAACTTTACAAGTTCTGTGACTCCTCACAAGAACTACCTTGGCCAAGGATATGCTAAATTGAGATACAATGAGTCATTCATTCCAAACTATTTGGAGGGGTCAATTCCATCTTGATCCACCACCGCTTCATAAGTACTTGACTGCACCCAGAAACCTTCCATCACTGGCTTAGAAATCCAAGTGGTCTGGAACCAAAGTACAGTGAGTTGCTTGCAAGCTATCATGGTGACCTCGGGTTTGAGGGACATATATATCCATATTCCTTTGTGAGCAACCCTTTGACAGAAGGAAGCTCTACAGATAGTCATGTTCAGTGAGATGTCATACATTTCACTTGCAAGTCATACCAGTATCTCCACACTCCTTGGTTAAGAGGACAACCAACAAATGTTACATACAATAACCTACACTTGATACGTTGTTATTCTATAACAATGTATCATTTGGTTGTGAACCAGTTTAAGAACTACTTGATATATCCTCTTTATATCAAATAATGTAGTTCTAAGGATTCCATCATACAAGAGTTCATTTCAGAAAAATGTAAATATGATGAATAGCCAAAAGAATAACTTTTATTCATTAAAAATTCATATACAATTATAAAATGGCATAACTGTCTACAGCCTAGACGATTGGCTTTGGGACGCAATTCCCAACAACTCCCACTTGGACTAAAGCCAATCGGTATAGAATCTCATTCCTATTTTCTATTTATAATTATCGAACTCTTGAATTCTGATGGCTTTAGTAAAGGGGTCAGCCAGGTTCTCCTTTCTATCGATCTTTTGAAGGTCCATGTTACCTCGTTCCACGATCTCTCATACAAGATGATAGCGCTACAGAATATGCTTTGTACGATGATGAGACTTCGGCTCTTTGGCTTGAGCAATGGCTCCAGTGCTGTCACAATACACCAGAATAGGACCATCCAGGGAAGGTGCCACTCCTAGCTCGCCAAGGAACTTTTGTAACCACACTACTTCCTTTGCTGCTCTGATGCTGCAATGTACTCTACATCGCATACTGAGTCTACCATAGTAGGCTGCTTGGAGCTTTTCTAATAAATCGCTCCTCCATTAAGGATGAAGACAAATCCTGACACATTCTTGCTATCATCCTTATCTGACTGAAAACTGGAGTCAGTATACCCCATAAGTTTCAAGTCAAGTTCTTCATAAATCAGCCATTGGTCCTTAATATTTTGCAAATACTTAAGGATGGTCTTTACCACTTTTTAATGAGCTTCACCTGGGTCAGACTGGTATCTACTTACTATGCCTAGTGAGTATGCCACGTCTGGTCTAGTACATGTCATAGCTACATGATAGAATCCATTATCGAAGCATATGGGATTCTACTCATACGCTTTCTCTCCTTAGGAGTTGTTGCACAATCCTATTTGGAGAGAGCAATTACAGTGCCTATCAGGAGATAGCCTTTCTTGAGATTTTTTATGCTGAACTGCTTCAGCACAGTGTCAATGTACGTAAACTGAGATAGTCCCAGAAGTCTCTTAGATCTATCTCTATAGATCTTCATACCCAATATGTAAGAGGCTTCACCCAAGTCCTTCATAGAGAACTGAGATGACAATCAGACCTTTATTCCTTGTAGTGCTGGGATGTCATTTCCGATTAAGAGAATGTCATCCATATACAACACAAGGAACACAATCACAGAACCATTAGCCCACTTGTAAATGCAAGGTTCTTCTCCGTTCCTAATGAAGCTATACGATTTGATACACTTATCAAATCGCATGTTCCAACTTCATGATTCTTGTTTTAATCCATAGATGGATCTTTGAAGCTTGCATACCTTTGACTCATCTGTGGATGTGAACCCTTTAGGTTATATCATATATATCTCCTCTTCCAGCTCACCATTCAGGAAAGCTGTTCGGACATCCATTTGCCAGATTTCATAGTCAAAGTGTGCCGCTAAAGCAAGCATGATCTGAATGGACTTCAGAATTACCACAAGAGAGAATGTCTTGTCATAGTCAATACCATAATGTTGACGATATCCTTTAGCAACTAGATGGGCTTTATATGTCTCCACCTGCCCGTTTGCGTCCCTTATTCTCTTGAAAATCTATTTACATCCAATGAATTTTATCCCTTCAGGTGGATCAACCAATGTCCATACATTGTTGATTTCCATGGATTCCATTTCAGATTGTATGGCTCCTAGCCATTTCTCAGAGTCGGACCTTTGCATCGCATCTACATAGGTGATCGGATCCTCATTATTCTCATCGAGTTCAATGGGATCACCATCCCGAACCAAGAAACTATAATATCTATCCAGTTGACTCGGTACCCTACCAGATCTCCTTAATGGTTCCTGTATGGGCTCTGGATGTGATCTAATCATAACCGGTTCTATGTTGTCCCTTAAGTGTGTCTGTTCTTCTTCTTGTTGAACTTCATTAAGTTCAATCTTAACGGCTACAATTCCTTCACCAAGAAACTCCTTTTTTAAAAGGATAGCCCTAGGACTGACGAACAATTTTTGTTCCTCGGCCAAGTAGAAGTAATACCCCTTAGACTCTTTTGGATACCCAACAAATAGGCACCGGTCAGACCTAGTGGTGTGGGCACCAGGATAAGACAGAGGCTCCTCAACCCTCTATGGATCTCTGATTAGGGCTCTTAATCTTTTGGATCCTGTAATAAGGCTTCAAGCCTGAGTAATTTACTTTTGAGTCATGTAATTAGTATTTAGTTGATTTTAATTTTTGGTTTAGTTTGATAATTTGGCCAATTTGGTCAAGTTATGATCAATTGGTCGTGTAATTATCCAAGTTGGTCCACAAGCTCAAGTCAATTTGAAGATGGGCTCAAGCTAGTTTGAAGATGGGTTCACAAGTGGGCAATCAAGTCAAGCCCAATTGAAGATGAGTCAAGCCACCTCTCCACGCCAAGTTAGGAGTGCCAACTCATGAGGAGTGCCACATCATCAGTGCCACATGGCATGGGAGGCACCACTTCAGCTCATGGAGTGCCATATCATCAATGCCACATGGCATGTGAGGCAAGACTTCATCAAGCACCTTGGGTGGCCAAGTAAAGCTGAAATTTCAAATTCAAATTCCATGGTTGACTCCCATTAATCTCTCCTTGATCCAAGCCAATAAGATCCTCACCCCACTCCATATATCAAGCCATATCACCAAGGATTAAGTCTAGCATTCATGGTTGGTCAAAGCTTCATGAAGAAGAGATTCAAAATTCAAAATAGGCACCCCTTGATTCAGGAAGACAACATCCTCTCTTCACTCCCCCAAATTGTTGAGTCTCAGGTGGTGCATTCATGGCTAGTCGGGTCAATGTACATATGTTGATCTGGTCTATCATGGTTTTTCATGATGTGTCTAGGGCTAGGGTTGAGTTCGGTATGAGTCCTAGATGTTTAGGCTCAGTTTTGGTCTTTCTAGGTCTTTGAGTCGGCTCTTCTATTGTAAGAGTCGACTCTGTTGGTTGGCACGTCTCAGTATAGGTGATTATGGACTGGACGGGTTGACTCGGATGATTCAGGTCGGCTCGGATGCATAGTCAGAAAATCTGCAGTCTGGACGGGTCGGCTCAGATGGATTCGGGTTGGCTCGAATGCACAGTTAGAAAACCTGTTGTCTGGACGGGTCGGCTTGGATGGATTAGAGTTGGCTCGGATGCAAGGCCTAGTTGACTCTAATGTCTCGGGTTAGCTCGGATGATGGGTGAACTATTTTTTGAACGGTGCCAGCTGGGAGAGTTTTTTGGGATATCGACCATGTGTGACCGAGGTATATATATATTGTATTCTCGTAAGAGGATGGGTGTGGTGTAATGAACCTCTTGGAAGTGGAAATCCTTTTCTCCCATAATTTTTTTTTTGTTTTCTCCTTTCTTCTCTCTTCTCCCGTTCTTGGTATTCTTGATCTTCATAGACCTGAATCCTATCATGGTCTTCAATGGAGATTACTGCCAGATGGTCATCCACAACCTGGTGATACGCTTCCGTGATTACTTTGTTGATCAGGGCATTCATTCTTGATCGGGAACAAGGATGTTCTCGAAGATTTGGTTTGTCAAATCTGGTTGGATTTGTAGCAAAATTCTCAATATTTGGTATCAGAGCAAGGTTTGTGGAAAAAAGATATCAATATCAGAGGGTTAGAAGTAAGACTTCTTGCAGGTACGATTTTCATATCTCTTGAATTCTTGATTGTGGTAATGGCATCAAGTGGGTTCAAAGTAGATTTTAAGAAGTACGATGGCAAGGGAAACTTCACCCTATGGCAGCAAAGAGTTAAAGATTTGTTGGTTCAACAGAGAATTTACAAGGTCTTGGTTAAAGAAAGACCGGAAAAGATTAGTGTTGAAGAGTGGGAAGAGTTAGAAGAGATTGCTTTCAGCACCATAAGGATGTGTTTGGCTGATCAGGTTTTATCTGAGGTGTGTTCAAAGACTATAGCAAAAGGTTTTTGAAGAAGACTGGAGAACACATACATGGGAAAGAACATGACAAACAAGCTATGGCTCAAGAAGCAATTATATAGCTTGAGAATGTCTGAAGGAGGAGACCTTGTTGCACATATTCAAAAGTTCGATCAGGTTTGTTCTGAGATGATGAGTCTGGATGTGAAGATAGACGAGGAGGATCGGGCATTGTTGCTATTGTGTTCACTCCCTGGATCGTATGATAGTCTCATAACAACTTTGGTTTATGGGAAGAAAACATTAAACTATGAAGAAGTTGTTGGTGTGCTCAGATCCAATGAGCAAAGGAAAAAGATCTGCAAAGGTAATCCTAATTTAGAGGTTCTTGCTATGAATGAGAGGCAAGGAAGATCCAAGGAAAGAACTAGTAGAAAGTCCAAGGGTAGATCTCAGTCTCGGAACCACAAGAGTTTGAAATGCTACAAGTGTCATCAGCTTGGGCATATCAGGAAGAGTTGTCCTCTTTGGAAGACAAAAGGGGAGAGCCAACACTAGTGGTGCTAATGCTTTGAAAAGCAATGGAGAAGGAGTACTGGTTGTATCAAATGGATCAGTGGATTGGGAGAATACCTGGATTTTGGATTCTGCATGCTCATACCACTATACCTCACATCAGAATTGGTTTTACACCTATGATAGGTCAGATGGAGGTAATGTAAGTCTTGGTGATAATCACCCTTATATGGTAGCTGGAGTAGGTACTATTAGGGTGAGGATGTATGATGGAGTGATAATGACTCTATCTAATGTCAAACATGTACCAGAATTGAAAAAGAATTTGATTTCTTTGGGCTACTTGGAAGAGCAGGGATATACTTTTAGTTGCCAATCTGGTAGTGGATGTTTGAGAATTACCAAGGAAGCTTTGGTGGTAATGAGAGGAAGAAGATTGAGCAATAATCTATATAGGATGGAAGGCTCAGTGATAAGTGATAGTGCTGAAGTGCTTGCAACGGCATAGGAGGAACAGTTGAAATATAAACTGTGGCACTATCGAATGGGTCATATGAGTGATCGAGGGCTCACGGAGTTAAGCAGAAGAGGGAACATCCCAGCTTTAAAAAAGGATGGAAATGACCTGTGTGAGCCGTGTATCTTTGGTAAACAGCATAGAGTGAAATTTGCTGTTTGTACCAAGCCAAGTGAAGGAGTGCTAGATTTGGTGCACTCGGATGTATAGGGACCAGCACCTGTTTTATCCATAGGTGGAGCAATGTATTTTGTTACCTTCATTGATGACTTCTCTAAAAAACTGTGGGTGTATCTGATGAGGGAAAAATCATATGTGTTTGCCCGGTTTAAAGCCTGGAGAGCTGAGGTAGAGAAGGAGACAGGAAGACATGTAAAGTGCCTTCGGACTGATAATGGTGGGGAGTACTCTAGTACAGAGTTTAGAAGTTACTATGAGAAAAATGGTATCAAATGCCATTACATAGTAAGGATGACCCCATAGCAGAATGGTGTCGTGGAAAGGATGAACCGGACACTATTGGAGAGGGCAAGGAGTTTGAGGCTACAGTCATCAACACCGAAAACTTTTTAGGGTGATGCTATTACTCAGGCATGTTTTCTCATAAACAGGTCCCCTCACTTCAAGTTGGATGGTGGACTTCCAGAAGAAGCTTGGAGTGGGAAGAAGGTGGAGCTTGGCCACCTGAAAGTTTTTGGTTGCCCCGCTTATGTTCATGTGGAGGCAACTGAAAGAAGCAAGCTGGATCCTAAGTCAAAGAAAATGATCTTTATAGGGTATCCACAAGGAGTCAAAGGTTACCTATTGTGGGATCCACAATCTCAAAAGGCAGTGGTCAGTAGGGATGTCATTTTTTATGAGAGGAGCATCTTGGTGAAATCGGGGACTACAACTGGAAATGCAGTCAATAAGATGAACAGCAGTGAGAGCCCGTCACAGGTGGAGGATAGGCCTTCAACACCAGCTGAAAATGGAGTTTTAGTTGAGGTGGAGTTGGACAGGAAAGATTCTCCAGGAGTGAAGGAGAGGCAAGAAGAATCATCTGTTCAAAGGAAAGTGCAGGAGGAGCCACAAATAATAGACTTACAGGACAGTGCAAGGGGAGTGGCATTGCATAAGCCTCAATGCATAATCCGGAAGCCGGTTAGATATGGCATGGATGAAGCAATTTCATATGCTCTTATATCTGTGAATGGAGATCCAGAAAGTTTTGTAGAGGCCATGGAAAGTCCTGATAAAGAGTCATGGATGCAAGGCATGATGGAGGAGATGGAATCTCTTAGGAGGAATCAGACATGGTAGCTAGTGGATCTACCTAGAGATGCTCATGCTATTGGTTCCAAATGGGTGTTCACTGAGAAATCATTACCTTTAGAGCAAGGTGGAGTGAGATATAAGGCAAGATTGGTAGCAAAGGGATACTCACAAAGGGAAGGAGTTGACTATACAGAAGTGTTTTCTTTTGTTGTATGCCATACTTCAATTCGGGTGTTGTTGTCTTTGGTGGCAAAACATAATTTGGAATTGGAGAACATGGATGTGAAGACAGCCTTTCTACATGGAAGACTGGAAGAAAAAATTTATATGAAGAAACCTGATGGCTTCATTGAGATTTGATAGGAGAACAAGGTATGTCTACTTCAGAGGTCATTGTATGGATTGAAACAAACACCTCATCAGTGGTATCACAGATTTGATACATTTATCTTGAGCCTTGGATTTCTTAGATGTGAACATGATTATTGTGTCTATGTGAAGGATGTAGATACTATGGATGCTCTGTATTTATTTCTGTATATGGATGATATGTTGATACCCAGTAAAAGTATGATAGATGTGAAAGGGCTGAAGAGAGCATTATCTCAGGAATTTGAGATGGACTTGGGATCATCTCAAAAAATCCTTGGAATGGAGATTTGTAGGGATAGATGCAAAGTAATACTCCATTTGTTACAAGGCGGGTACATTAAAAAAGTATTTGAGAGGTTTGGGATGGATAAGGCCAAACCTGTGGAAACACCATTACCAGGGCATTTTTCTCTCTCGAAAAAGCAGTGCCCCCAATCAGAGGAGGAGAGAGAGTACATGGAAAGAGTTTCATATGCCAATGCAGTGGGCAGTTTGATGTATGCTATGGTTTGTTGCAGGCCGGACATAGCATATGCTGTAAGCCAGGTGAACAGGTACATGGCTAATCCTGGGAAGGAACACTAGAAGGCATTGAAGTGGATTTTGAGATATCTGCAAGGGACTCAAAGACATGGACTGGTATTTGGTGGGCAGCTTGAAGGACATGAATGGAACTCCATAGAATCATGTGAGGATTCAGGTCCTTTGGAAGGGTTTGTTGATGCAAGCTATGCAGATGATCTTGATACAAGAAGGTCTAAATAGGTTATCTCTTCTGCATGTTTGGTGGACCAGTTTCTTGGAGATCAACCCTTCAACCTATTACTGCTTTGTCTACAACAGAAGCTGAGTATATAGGGATTACTGAAGCTGCAAAGGAAGCACTATGGTTGAGAAGGTTAGTGTCTGAAATGGGGGTGAAATAGTGTAAGGTGGTCCGGCACAGTGATAGCCAGAGTGCCATACACTTGACACAGAACCCAGTCTATCATGCTAAGACCAAGCATATAGATGTGAGGTACCACAGAGTCAGGGAGCTGGTGGAGGAAGGAGAAGTGGTGCTGGTAAAGGTTCATACAACGGAAAATCAGGCGGATACACTTACGAAGGCTCTACCAAGGAATAGCTTCTACTCATGTATGTGGTTAATGGGTTTAAGGAGTCTGGCATATGTAGCCTTGAAGCACAAGATGGAGATTGTTGAGTCTCAGGTGGTGCATTCATGGCTAGTCGGGTCAATGTACATGTGTTGATCTGGTCTATCATGGTTTTCCATGATGTGTCTAGGGCTAGGGTTGAGTCCAGTATGAGTCCTACGTGTTTAGGCTCAGTTTTGGTCTTTCTGGGTCTTTGAGTCGGCTCTTCTATTGTAAGAGTCAACTCTGTTGGTTGGCATGTCTCAGAACAGGTGATTATGGACTGGACGGGTCAGCTTGGATGGATTCGGGTCGGCTCGGATGCACAGTAAGAAAATCTGCAATCTAGACGGGTCGGCTCGGATGGATTCAAGTCAGCTCGGATGCACAGTCAGGAAACCTGTTGTCTGGATGGGTTGGCTTGGATGGATTAGAGTCGGCTCGGATGCAAGGCCTAGTCGACTCTAATGTCTCGGGTCGGCTTGGATGACGGGTGAACTATTTTTTGAATGGTGCCAGCTGGAAGAGTTTTTTGGGATCTCGGCCACGTGTGACCGAGGTATATATTTATTGTATTCTTGTAAGAGGATGAGTGTGGTGTAACGAACTTCTTGGAAGTGGAAATCCCTTTTTCCCGTGAAAATTTCTCTGTTTTCTCCTTTCTTCTCTCTTCTCCCATTCTTGGTGTTCTTGATCTTCATAGACTTGAATCCTACCATGATCTTCAATGGAGATTGCTGGCAGATGGTCATCCATAACCTGGTGATATGCTTCTGCGATTGCTTTGTTGATCAGGACGTTCGTTCTTGATTAGGAACAAGGCTATTCTTGAAGATTTGGTTTGTTAAATCTAGTTGGATTTGTAGCAGAATTCTTAATACAAATCAAGTCTTGTAACCCCTATTTTAAATTTGAATTCGAATGTCAAATGAGGACTTCAGTGCTTATAAAAAGGACCCTAACCCTCTTGTAAACTAGTTTTTGATGAATAAAAATTTTGAGAAGTTTCTAGTTCATTATAGCCCTTGTCTTCTTAGACTATGAACTCTGTGGAGAGTACCTTTGTCCTTCGGGACATCAAGGGGTGAGAGGCCCTAAGTTTCCTTCCTCCTTCGCAAGCCACCCACCAATCTTCAAGCTTGGATGCCCTTGGAAACTTCACCTAGATACCTAGCAAGAAGAGCCTCCTCGACCACCATTCTCAACTCTTTTCCATCCCTTCTTACTTGCTTATTCCTTCTTCTTGATATTTTCTAACCCTTCCCTTGGGTGCTCGCAAGTCCTCCAAGTGCCACGGACAATGGAGTCAGTCTTCTTTGCCCCCGCGACCATCGGATGGAAAGTCGATGAATCCGCAAGGTTGAAGGCTTGATCCTCCAGGCCGCATCTGCGAGAGTGAGTGAACTCGGCATCGGGCACATTAGAGTCTTCACAATTTGCACCCCAAATCTTCTAAGTAGGTATTGATTTAGAGCTAAGTCATACGGGGTTTCTCAATCCTGGGGTCCTCTCGTTATCTTTGTTTAGGGACTATCTTAGCTTGCTAGAAAGTTCTTATCCTTATAGAATCTCTAGTTCCATTCTTAACTTGACTTCAGAAATCAGTACATCTCTTAAGACCTAAAACTCAAAAGAAAAATTATTTGCATATCCATCTCATCATTAGTATAGTCTCGCATCATCTTCAACCCGCATCAATTTATGGTATCAGAGCCCGGTTAGGGCTTAGTTCTCTTTAAGTACTTGGATTAGGTGCTTCACCATGGCCGTCCGGTCATAGAAAAAAGTAGGGCTGCAAGACCCTCACATCCCATTCAAAAGATATTTTTTATAGTGTGTAGGGGTGCCGATGTGATTGACCCTTGAAGGGGAAAACAAAGAGATAGGTTTTAGATTCTAAAGAAAATTTTTTGCATCATTTATTTTAGCATCTTTAAAAATTCTGCAATTCAGTATATAGTTTGATATTTTAGTTGTTTCTATATGTAGGAGTCTCTGATTTTGGTGATTTTTGTTTTTCTGGATTTCACATAATTATAAGTAATTTTCAAAATTTTTCCAGATTTTATTTCTATCTGTATATTTTCTACACACCGGATTACTATCTAAGAACAAATCTGCTCTAAAATTCTAACAAGTGCATTTCATCATACTTTCATTTCCATATAGTTTAATTTTGCACTTTAGGTTCATATTTTTTTTATTTCCAGCAACTTATACTTTTGATAATCTATATCAAAACACACACACACACAAAAAAAAGATACATTTCATTAGGTTTCATGTGTATGCCATCATTTGCATAATTGACTTAAGGGCGTCAATATCACAAGATAAGGAAAGGAGGTTATTACCTTTCCTTAGCCCGAAAACCACCACCCTTGCATTTCGAACCTAAGTCTAATCTAAAATCAATTAGTAACCTAATAGCTTAGGGACATCAATGAGTTGGGTTTAGCCGTTTTGGGGAAGCTAGTGCATGCAACCCTTCAATTAGTACCGGGAAGTGGTGTTTAAGGCAAGAGGTTTAGCATCAAATGACCTAAGCGATGTTGTGGTTCTTTAATTGGGTCCCTGCGAAAGCAGGGGGGCCTCCCACACTCCCACCTCTTACCTGGCCGGTGAAAGGGCTAGTTATTGTGCTGTGTATCTTCTACATTAACTCATTCTGTTTAAACTCCTAGGTCTAGCAAATCGTAGTACCCTTCGTTATGTGTTGCATGTCTAGTCTAGATTACGAGTCCATTAGCCCATCAGTCCTTATCTAGCCCAGTGTAGTCATGGGATCAAACCTTGAAGCCCACTTGCAGGCCCTCAGCGAACAACTGGCCCAATTGGATCAAAACATGGCCCAAGCAAAGGCATGGGCAGAAGCTCGCAAGGCCCATGCTAAATTCAACTCCTCTAGGCCCAATTCCCTTGATCCAAGAGCCTATGATCATGATCTTGCCCCTGAGTCTAGCCCTAGGAGCCCATACCCATACTTGGTTGACTCCGAGGAGAGACCCATTAGGAGCACCCAACCTTATGCACCCACTTTTAATGGAAAACAAGAGGTGTATATCGATTGGGAGGAGAGCATGGATCACTATTCTAATACACTAGGATGTCGAAGTTAGAGAAATTTAGATTAGCCATATGTAGGTTAACCCTATATGCTAAGTGGCATTGGGCAGCTATTGAGGATGAATGTTATCAAAGAGGAGATAGAATACGTAGCTGGAGAACCATGAGAAGTAGGCTAAGAGAAAAGTACCTAGGTAGATTTTATGAGCAAATACTTTTAGACCAATGGTACAAACTGAAACAGGGTGATAGACCAGTGTCTGAGTATATTGAGGAATTCAAGAGGTTTGTAAGGAGATATAACAAACTGAATCTAAGACCATGACCATATCTAGATTTCGAGGAGGCCTATGTAAGGACACCCAGGGGGAAGTACTTCAATGAAAAATTCATACTCTAGGGGAAGCTTATCGGATTGCTAGAGAACTCGAGTCTTATCAAAGAGAACTCATGAGTAGCTGACCTAAGCCTAGCATTATTAGCACCTCTAGGCCAATTCTTAGATAAATTCCTTCAAACCAGCCTACTACTCCTATCCCATTAGTTTGCAAGGGAAAGACCCTTGAACCCATTTGTGAGCATGAGGAAGAAGTTTATGAGGCTGAACTGAGTTTAATTAATGTATATGAAGGGGAAGAGGAAGAACCCATTAAAGAATTTCAGGGAGAAAATGTTGAATCCATTAAGAATCTAGAAAAAGAAACTCCTGAGTCCACTAAAGAATCCAAAGAATCCATCTATGAATCAAGTCTAGTGGAGGAGTATGATGAAGGTGGACGCAAGGTTGAGATCACTAAGAAACTAATAGAAAAAGATCCTGAACCCACTATAGAATTTGAAAGAGTGACTAAGCCAAGATCAAACATATCAGATGAAAGTGAGGGTTCACACGAGCTGCCCATAAAAGAGGTCCAGGAACAAGTCCCTAAGGAGCAACCCCAGGAAGTAGACATTATTTTAGAAGACTTCCAAGATAAACTTCCCGAAGACCTTCCTGATGACCTTCTACCATCTAGGAGAATCCATCCTACCCTGGATCTTACACCCATAGATCATTATTCAAATCTTAAGGTCATACCGGGTAACCAAGGTCTATTTCATGTTTCCAATAAATTATCCCAAGACTCCGATTTTTATATCCTATTGTACCCTAAGGCTTCCAATGTTCCCCAAACTATCAAATTATACTTTGTTGAGGTCGTTCAGTTGCACCAGTGCTGTGAGTGTGTTAGGTTTGTGACCTACTTTTGGAAGACCTTATGGTATTTGCTATGGATCCACTATAAATTTTTATGTGCATGCCAGACCAGGGTCAAACCTAGAGAGTCTATAATCTGTTAGGTTTAGGCCCTAGAGAGTTCAATAAAATTCCTTTTAATAGGAATGCATAGTTGAGTATGCATTTGTCAGGTGTCTGTATAAGTCTTAGAGTCCACAAAGTCATTCACACAGCATACATAAGGAAATTAACCAAAAAATCAATCTAAGTAATAATACATACAAGAAATTGGCTGATTCTCGGAAACGAGCCAAAGAGTTTGAAATTGGGGATTTTGTGATGATTAGGCTTAGGCTTGAACGGTTTCCATTAGGAGCCATTAAGAAACTTCATGCTCGTGGAGCTGACCCCTTTAGAATGATAAGGAGAGTTGGCCCTAATGCTTATATGCTTGAGCTACCCTCGGATTATGGCATTAGCTCGACTTTCAATACTCGGACCTAGTCGAGTATAGGAAACTAGGAAACATAACCAACTAGCCATTTGGACCTGACCTTTCATTTGAGAGTGAACCCGACCCAGAGTGTCCACCTCCAATTTTACCTAAGAGAGGAGAGCGGATCGAGCATGTCCTAGATGATCAAGCTATCACCACCCGGGGTAAAGGTTATGAGCATTACTTGGTCCGATGGCAAGGCCGACCGGAGTCCGATGATTCGTGGATTACCCGAGAGGACTTGCAATGCCTCGACCCCAACCTTCTTGAGAAATACCAAAGCCAAATCAGTTCTTACTTGATAGGGTCGAGTTTCCTCCCACCACGGGAGAATTGGTGTGGGCACCAGGATTAGATAAAGACTCCTCAACTCCCTGTGGATCTCTGATTACGGCTCTTAATCTTTTGGATCCTGTAATAAGGCTTTAAGCCTGAGTAATTTACTTTTGAGTCATGTAATTAGTATATATTTGATTTTAATTTTTGGTTTAGTCTGGTAATTTGGCCAATTTGGTCAAGTTAGGGTCAATTGGTCCCGAAATTAGCCAAGTTGGTCCACAAGCTCAAATCAATTTGAAGATGAGCTCAAGCTAGTTTGAAGATGGGTTCATAAGTGGGCAATCAAGTCAAGCCCAATTAAAGATGAGTCAAGCCACCTCTCCATGCCAGGTTAGGAGTGCCAACTCATGAGAAGTTCCACATCATCAGTGCCACATGGCATGGGAGGCACTACTTCAGCTCATGGAGTGCAACATCATTAATGCCACATGGCATGGGAGGCACCACTTCACCAAGCACCTTGGGCGGCCAAGTAAAGCTGAAATTTTAAATTCAAATTCCATGGTTGACTCCCATTAATCTTTCCTTGATCCAAGCCAACAAAATCCTCACCCCACTCCACATATCAAGCCATATCACCAAGGATCAAGCCTAGCATTTATGGTTGGTCAAAGCTTCATGAAGAGGAGATTCAAAATTCAAAATAGGCGCCCCTTGATGCATGAAGACAACATCCTTTCTTCACTCCCCCAAATCAAGTCTTGAAACCCCTATTTCAAATTTGAATTTGAATGTCAAATGAGGACTTAGGTGCTTATAAAAAGGACCTTAACCCTCTTGTAAACTAGTTTTTGATGAATGAAAATTTTGAGAAGTTTCTAGTTCATTATAGCCCATGTCTTCTTTGACTAGGAACTCTGTGAGAGAGTGCCTTTGTCCTTCGGGACATCAAGGGGTCAGAGGTCCTAAGTTTCCTTCCTCCTTCGCAAGCCACCCACCAATCTTCAAGCTTGGACGCCCTTGGAAACTCCACCTAGATGCCTAGCAAGAAAAGCCTCCTCGACCACCATTCTCAACTCTTTCCCATCCCTTCTTACTTGCTTATTCCTTCTTCTTGATGTTTTCTAACCCTTCCCTTGGGTGCTTGCAGGTCCTCCAAGTGCCACGGATAATGGAGTCAATCTTCCTTGCCCCCACGACCATCGGACGAAAAGTCGACAAATTCGCAGGGTTGAAGGCTTAATCCTCCAGGCCGCATCCATGAGAGTGAGTGAACTCGGCATCGGGCACATCAGAGTCTTCACAGTTTGCACTCCTAATCTCCTAAGTAGGTATTGATCTAGAGCTAAATCCTATGGGGTTTCTCAATCCCGAGGTTCTCTCGTTATCTTTGTTTAGGGACTATCTTTGCTTGCTAGAAAGTTCTTGTCCTTATAGAATCCCTAGTTCCATTCTTAACTTGACTTCGGAAATCAGTACATCTCTTAAAACCTAAAACACAAAAGAAAAATCATTTGCATATCCATCTTATCATTAGTATAGTCTCGCATCATCTTCATCCCACATCACCTAGGTCCAGGTTTGTCCTTTTCCAAATATTTTACATAAGCCGAGCAACCCCAAACCCGAAGGTATGAGTGTTGGCTTACGTTCAGTCCATGTTTCATATGAGATTTTATTAACAATTTACTCGGAGCCCTATTTACAAGGTAACAGACTAATTCCAGAGCATATCCCCAAAATGATAGCGGTAGAGAAGCAAAGCCCATCATGGACCGAACCATGTCTAACAGGGTTCGATTCCTCCTTTCAGACACTCTATTTAACTGAGGTGTCCCCGGAGGTGTCCATTGAGAGAGAATCCCATTCTCCTCGAGATATGTCAGAAACTCCCTGGAAAGATATTCATCGCCTCGATCTGATTGAAGGTTTTGATACATCTTTTAGTTTATTTTTTTACTTCATTACGATATCGTTTGAACATTTCAAATGACTTAGATTTATGTCTAATCAAGAAGACATAACCGTACCTCGAAAGATCATCTGTAAATGTAATGAAATAACTGTACTCACCTCTGACACTAATATTCATGGGTCCCCGCATATATCAGTATATACCAGACTTAGAGTTTCTTTGGCTCATTCACCTTTTCCAGTAAAAAGTGATTTTGTCATCTTTCCAAGAAGACAGGACTCATATGTTGCAAGTGAACCACTTTCACTAGAGTCGAGGAGACCCTCGCACTTCAACCTATTATCCTGCTCTTATTAATATGACCTAGCCTACAATGCCATAGGTACGCATCATTGACATTATTTATCCTATGGCATTTGCTAAACATGTACACTACACTAACAAGTCATGATAGTACATAAATGCCATTATTCATATATCCATTCATTGCAATAGAACCATTCCAAATGATTTTACAAATGTCATTCTTTATTGATAGTTCATAACCATACATGGCCAATTGGCCTATAGAAATGATATTTAAAATAAAAGATGGACAATAATGACACTCATTCAAAATGATTGTACAAGACTCAAAAACTAATTTGAGGACTCCCAACGCTAGGACTGGAACTTGGCTTTCATTTCCCACGTTTAAGAATCTCTTGCCATCCTCGAATCTTCTACTAAATTGAAGTCCCTGCAAAGAATTGCAAATGTGAATTGGACTTTCAGTATCCAATGCCCAGTTAGTAGTATCATAGATAGAGAAACTACAAGGTGTTATTACATAAATACCTTGTCCAGCACCTTCTAGCTGCTTCCTCTTCTTGGACTTGTTCGGGTCAAGGGATGCAATGTAAAGAGGATAGTTCCTCTTCCAATGTCCCTGCTTCTTGTAGAAGAAGCACTCTGCTTGGCTCTTATCAACCTTCTCCTTCTTGGCCTGACTAGGCCCAAAAGCATTCTGCACCTGTTTTCCTTTATTTTTCTTTTTCCCTTTCTTAAAGGGATGACGCCCTATCAAAAATCCCTCCACTAGATTTACCACCCCTTTGTTCAGATGGTGGTCTTTCTCATAAGTCTGTAGCAACCCCAACAGACTGTGGTAGTTAACTGCAGGCTTATTCATTCTATAATGATCGAGAAAATCTAGATAGGAAAATGGCAGGGAATTCAGAATCGCATCCTTCCCAAGCTGTTCATGCAAGGGAATCCGAGCTTGCCCAGACGCTCAATCATCTCGATCATGTACAGTACATGATCAGTGACTGAGGCCCCTTCATTCATCCACATGTTATAGATAGCACAGGAGACCCTGTACCTCTCAACGTCGTCTGGTATCTTGAAAGACTCCTTCAACCTTTGAAGGATTTCTTCTAGCTGGGCTTCTTCGAATTTGCGACTGAACTCATCGTTCATCACTGCCAACATTATGCATCGGATAGTGGTCCTGTCAGAGAGCCACTTTTGATAAGTGTCTCTGATTGAACCCCGAGCAATGGGAGCAGGGGTTTTAGGTGCTGGATCCAATATCACATACAAGATCCGTTCATGCTCCAGGACAATCCTGAGCCTTCAATACCAGCTATCGAAGTTGGGACCCTTAAGCTTCTCGTTATCGAGAAGAGACTGTAGCAACAGGTTGGAAAACATTTGAAATAAAAACCAAAGCTAATTAGTGTATATGAATTATTATCCTATAGACATGGACTTTAGTCTAAAGGCCCTCCCACTATTTTGTTCAGATTTGTAGCCTCTACCTCCAATTCGAGGAATCACTTTGATTCCTATGTGGGTACTAGAGTCTAATAGACAACACATGAGCCCGACTTTGGCTAGCCTACCCATGCACATCTAAAGGTAGGTTCTTCAATCGATTACTTCTCCAAGTAACCTTTAGTATTTAGGTTTTGTCCCAAGGTATACTTCAATCGGCCTTTGGGCCTCCTATTGAAGGTCTCGGTTAGGTCCAACTATTAACATGACAAAATTCAATGCTTCTAGCTAACGAATAGTCAAGCTCGACTTTGGCCGGCCCACCTAACCACCGTTAAGAGAGTCGCACTGAGCCATCATATTAGGAATAGCAATTCCAATAGCCCGATGAACATCCGATCTTTGGATCTGTCGATGAACACCCAACTATTAGACCCATTACCATCCCACTTAATGGGAGGCTAAGACTGATTATCCCCATAACTTCATCTTTTTATGGACCTAATAATTTAAAGGGTTTAATCTTATTATGATAAAAGAAGAGATAAGAAGACATGGATCAAACTAATGATTCATGGGCACCTAAAATCAGTCAAGACTGATTAACCTTGGGTGACATGGGTTAGCACGAGTCAGTGAGCTATCTAATCAATTATGATCAACCACATTGGCTAGGTAAGTGAGATCATAGGTTGGGCTCCGCCATTAATCGTCTTGCCTTAGACACCAACCGAGTTGGCCAGGTAAGAGGTAGCCCCAAAGAATCATGATCAAACTGCCAAACTTACCTAGATACCAATTGGTTCATCAAAGTCGATTAGACTAGCCTAAAGACCCGGGGTGACCACTGAGCCACAAATTAGGTCCATTTCGATCTTTGGACTAATTAATCTAACTATTAGAGAGATCTATAGAGAAGAGACCCTAACTTAACATTTAATTAGATTAGTTCTCTATTTAGTCCAATGCATCTAAACTTAGGTCTAACCCAATTAAGGATCCAAAAGAAGCTAACCCATGACCCTTAAGGCTTATTGAAATGACTTAAAATCTTTGAATCATATTCCTAGAGTTTTTGTCATTTAATGTGACTTAAATCTTAATTAAGTTCAACAGCCTTAATAAATTAAAACAATTTTAATTTACAAATGTAAAATAATTTTACAATAATAAGAAATTTGAATTTATTATTTTTGTGACTTTTCATGTCAAGTGTTGACTCACCAGGGACAAGTGTTGACACTTGGGTCGACTCAAGGCCTGAGACAGGAAGAAAACAGAACAATATGTTTTCTGGGAAGCGCACATGAGTCGACACCTTCAAGGCAAAGTGTTGACTCACGAGCCCAAGTATCGACACTTCCTGGTCAAGTGTCGACACTTCAACCTTCATGAGCCGACTCAAGAGATCGACTCAAGGCCTATCACAAGGCAATAATAACGATTTCAAATCCAAAGTTTTAACAAACTTTCAATCAAATCCGATCAAAACAAAACTCTTAGATCTTATCTAAATTTATTTTAAGATCATAATATAGGATTAAAACATTTGTAATATACATTTTCTTTTATCTTTCCTCTTCATGACTCAATCACAAGCAGCACCCCTACATGCCATAGGAGACCCTATTGAATGGAAAAAGAGGGTCTTGCAGCCCTACTTCTCTTCCATGACCGAATGGCCATGGTGAAGCACTCATTCCAAGTACTTTAAAAAAAAATATGATGTTAAAGCATGATAACTATTATATTACGATGAACCTGTGCTCTGATACCATTGAAGGTAGAAAACATGCTATGCAGAAGAAAAATATTTTAAAATAATTTTAAAATAAGCAGCGGAAGGCTCGATAGATAGATCAAAATGATCTACCAATTTGTCCATAATAGAATCTAGTATAATAATGAAGCATGCTACCAAAAACATCAACATCAACAGAAAAGAGGAAGGAGGCATAAGGGTACCTTACCACTATACCTTAAGGATGGAGGTGGAGAAAATGCTCTCAAGCCACACACGAGTCTAGCCTCTACGAATAGTTCACACCAAGGCTCGAAACTGACCAATTCTCTCGGAGTGCTAGCTCTTCGGGATCCTTCGGGCCAATCTTCTTTATCCGAGAAGACGAGGAGGAGAGTGGAACCCTTTATAGGAAACTCTCTTCCCAAGACCTAGCTTGAATGCTAGGTTTCTCACACCCAATCCCAAAGACCTCACAAACCCTTTTCCCTCATTTTCTCTTGTGGCATGGAGACCTTGTAACCAGCCAACAAAACAAAACCAAGAACCAAAAAAAATCAACCAAAGCCTTATAGAATAACCTTTATTTATAGGGACAGCCATGAGAGGGAGAAAGAGGAAGGAGGAGTGATTGGGGGAGAAGGTCAAGGGCCATACCAAATGGGTCCAAGCCAAAAAAAGCAAGTATGACTATCATACCAAGAAAGCTTGGAGTCAAAAATGCCCAAAAATCGAAATTCAAATTCAAAATTTGAAGTCAAATCTTTTTAAAAATTCTTTCCAAAAATTATGCTCATCAATCAAGTGTTGACACTTCAAAAATACCCAAGTGTCGACACTTATAAGTATCAACACTTACAAGTGTCGACACCTAAAACATGGTCAATCACATTGACCTCCAGTGATGGCAAACGATTCTCAATCATCGATTAGCCTTTAGATCAGATAGAAATCCCTATGGTGTGTGACCCCATAGGTTCGAATACTAAGCCGGTAGCACTGGAACACTTGCAATACCAGTCAAAGTCCTCATCTAGCAATGATACCCGATATTCAGATAGGTCAAAAATTATAGAGCAATATTCTAGAACCTCTGGCATAGGGTTACCGTATAATTCATCCCTTTGACCTCATAATCTCAGGATGGCCTAGGATTCGACTGCCAACCTTAATTTGGTTTATCTAGATCATGTCTCAACTTTATAAGTTTTGTGACTCCTCATAAGAACTACCCTAGCTAAGGATTTGCTAAATTGAGACACAATGAGTCATTCATTCTAAACTATTTGGAGAGGTCAATTCCATCTTGATCCACCACTGTTCCATAAGTACTTGACTGCACCCAGAACCTTCCATCACTGGATAGAAATCCAGGTGGTCCGGTACCAAAGTACAGTAAGTTACTTGCAATTTGCCATGATGACCTCGGTTTTGAGGGACATATATACCCTTATCCCTTTGCGAGCAACCCTTTGACAGAAGGGAGCTCCGCAGATGGTCACGTTTAGTGAGATGTCATACATTTCACTTGCATGTCACACCAGTGTCTCCACACTCTTTGGTTAAGAGGACAACCAACAAATGTGACATACACTAACCTATATTTGATACATTGTCATCCTATAACAATGTATCATTTGGTTGTGAACCAGTTTAAGAACTACTTAATATATTCTCTCTATATCAATAATGTAGTTCTAAGGACTCCATCATACAAGAGTTCATTTCAGAAAAATGTAAATATGATGAACAGTCAAAAGAATAAATTTTATTCATTAAAATTCATATACAATTACAAAATGGCACAACCATCTACAACCTAGACGATTGGCTTCGGGACACAATTCCCAACAAGTACAAACTTGGACTGCAAAAAAAAATAATTGTTAGGTCAAGTAGATGTTAGAAATAATCATGCAGACATTCAAAGAAAATAAAAAAATATAAGAAATATTTTATTCAATTCCTTACCTACACAACTCGTAGAATCTCAATTTTATATGGTGGAAGCATGTCATTCCACTTTGCATAACTTAGTAGATAAAGCTGATACCTCCATGCAACTGTCCCTAAAATAGAACTCAATAAGCTGGCAGCTTTTTTAATTGGCTACCCCAGTTGATTGCACTCAACCACTATCTTCTCACCCTCGTGCATCTACCAGACATCCCATACTATTATGGGCCTGCATTTATCTGTAACCCTTCTAGATCTGTCTACATAAAAATAGATATAAGTAAACTTTAGTAAGAAGTGTAATAAAATTTTATCAAACCAAATAAAAAAATAAATTACTCTGAATGTGTAGCTCATCATCTGCTACATCAACGGGAGGATCATGTTGCCTCGAGAATGATGGACCTGAGTAAACTACTGCGCTGAATGACTAGAAGTAACATCCGGTATCCATGAAGGACCGGCATGAACTTGCTGTGTTGAAGAAGAAGTATCCGCCTCAGCCTGTTGTGTTGAAGCAGAAGTACCGGCCTCTATCCATGAATGCTGGAATTGCACACCTTCAAATCATCGCTAGCATGGCATAATGTCACATAGCATTTACATCAAAATCAGAATCAGTGAAGATAAATATTAATTTAACAAAATAATTACTACAAATTACATACATTATAAAATTTAATATCAAAAGAATCAAGCACTAGCATTTTCTTTAAATTCTTTTCTAACTAAGGATATTATAGCATGTACGTCACCAACTAGTACAAAATTAAATGGCATTGAATGCGTATAGGTATCATCATCTTCATCATCTTTTAGCTACTTTTGCATATCATATAAGTTCCTAGGTTTTGTTTTAATAAGAGTAGCCCAATCTTTATCTTTTTGCATCTTGTACAAAAAATACTTTATGAGCTTGAGAAGAGAAATGAATAGATCATCCTTCAATAAGACACCAGATGTATCTACCTTGTAAAATTTACAAGTATAAATCCATTTGCATCTTTTTTCAAATCCCTTGATGAGTTTATATCTACACAATCATGTCTAAATAATATAGCTTTAAAGATTCCGTAGTAATCTAACTCATAAATATCTTTAAGTGTACTATAATAAGTTTTTCCATCTGCTTCCACCATAACACCACTATTCTATATTTTTTTAAATTTGTCACAATCTTTAGTATGAGTTTTAAAATCATTGATTATGAAACCATTATATATATTAATAACTTTGTTAGGTCCTTGAACGAGGACTATTAATTTATTTAAATAATTTCTCTCCATCATCGTTGATACCTAAAAGATAATAAAAAATGTTAACAAGTTATTCGATGTTAAATCTATCCATATATTCTTTGAATATATGTCCAACCTGTTTTGAAAGCCATGCAGGAAATAACTTGACTAACCATCACTACTCAATCCTTAGATTAGGTTGAGTGCTATGATTAGCTTGTCGTTGAGACATTAAAAATTCATTGCATAAAATTTACATTATTCATTTAGAACAAAAAATAAGATATGATATGTTGCCACCCGGATCGTCATGGCCCGTAGCTCCGGCACGTCGCCGCTGCGTTGGGTACCTCCTCCTGCTGGGTGTGCTCCTCCTCTTTGGGGTCGGCTTTTCGGTTTGATTGGCCTATAAAAAAGAGAAGACCTAGGCCAAGGATTCCGGCGGGGACACTCCGATGATTAAGTCAGTGGGATAATCAAGGAGAATAGAACCTCTATGATGGAGAGTTTCGGGGGACTCTCCACGTAGAGGGTGAAAGAAAATGCAGGATTGAGATTGTAGGAGCATGATGGAGGAGGGATAGGTGAGCCTGTGAGGATCTTCTAGCTAGCTTCCTATCCGACAGCTCTCTCGTCTTCCTTTCTCCCTTACTTGCTTGCCTACCTCTCACCTTCCTCTTTTCTAACCTTGTGCCTTGTGTGATGGCCCAAACCGGATCTGGGGCTTTGTCCTGGTGTCCTTCTCAGTGTGTTCTTTCATGGTATGTTATCCAAAGGGGCTTGCCGCTGCTCGCGGCTTCTCCTTCTTCCCCCTTCTCTGATTGATCCTTCGGAGGAGGAGGAGAACAAGGGGCCTTCCCCCTATTGAGGGTGTTGTTTTCCTTGAGAGGGTTAGGCGCTGTGCCACTGAGCCCCATGCCATGGCGGGATGTTTCCATTGTTTGAGAGACCGTCTGAGTATTGTAGGGCCCTAGGGCCTTGACAGAATACTCCTTTTAGGAAAGATTCGTGCTGCAAGGGTTGCCACCCCTGGTTGCACGGTTGTCAAGGTGGCAACTCATCATGGGGCTCAAAGCCTGGCAGAGCACACTCCATGTAGAGTTTGCAGGTGGTGTGTCGTAGAGTTTGAATTCATTGCTGGGTGTGGTCAGTCTTCGTCTTGCCATGGTTTGAATTTTTGTTGGCCTTTCTCATGCGGGGGTGAGTCCTGTCTTGGGAGAACTCCACCCCAGAACTTACCTTGATAGCATGAGCACGACCTCGGCCGGGTGCTAACCTCAAACGGAGGGCCCGCCTTATTAGCTTGATCCTGGTGGGGAGCTGACCTCGACAGAAGGGCTAGCATTGGTCACATGAGCATGCCCCCGACTGGGTGCTAACCTCAAATGGAGGGCCCACCTCATGAGCTCGACTCTGGCTGGGAGCTGACCTCGACAGGAGGGCTCATCTTGATCGCATGAGTACGACCTCGGCCGGGTGCTAACCTCAGACGGAGGGCTTGCCTCATGAGCATGACCTCGCCAGGAGGGCTCACCTTGTGAGCATGACCTCGTTCGGGTGCTGACCTCAGATGGAGGGTGTTCCTTATAAGCACGACCCCGGCTGGAAGCTGACTTCGACAGGAGGGCTCACCTTGGTCGCATGAGCATAACCCTGATCGGGTGCTAACCTTAGACGGAGGGCTCACCTTATGAGCTCGACCTTGGCTGGGCGCTGACCTTGTTAGGAGGGCTCGCCTTGGTCTTCTGTTTAGGTGCCACATCCAAGTGGCAGTCTCCACCCACGTGGCAGCTGGTTAGCATCTATATAGGCTCCGCATTAGCGGATGTTGCCATATCAGATGACCCCCACTCTCGAGCACAAAGAACAACACGGGGCTCGGGGCGAGGACAGTAAATGACCATGCTGACATGGAGAGGTACGCCCCTCGTGCCATTAATATTTTATGTCCTGCTGCTCTGAAAGCCGCACCATGCTTGATTTTTTGATGAAGAGGGCTATTAATGCTTTCTTGGAGCTGAAGCGATGCCCTTGACCCAAGGCATCGAGACCGCCTGATGTTGGTACATGGTGGCTCCTGATTGGCCCAAGAGTTGAAAGGGCACATGCCTTTGGTGGGCACGAGGTGGAAGGCTTTATTGCAAAGGGCTCGCCCCTCCCTCCTTTGCTTCTTTTAAAGGGTCTCTAATCGCACTCGATCTACAAAGCCCTTCATTCTTTCCTTGATCCTCCTCTTGTCTCTGAGGCTTTGAAGCCCTTCTCTCATATTCCTTTGCTTCAACCCTCTCCCTCAGGCTATACTAAGGGGGGATCCTGATAGACTTTGGGTCTTCAACCTGAAGACTTGGGGGCCAAGTGGTGGCCCTTCAGGAGAAAGCAGCTAGTGCTAAGGCGAAGGTATCCAACTTGGAAAAGAAATCTGCTGAGCTCGAAGCTTCCCCTAAGGATGAGAAGGGGGAGAACCTCCGGTCACGCAACTGGGGTAGAGAAAGAGGCTACCTCAAAGATGGGGGGTGTCTGAAGCCACCTCCCGGTTCACAAGATCGAAGATCTTACAGGAGGAGGTGGTGGCCACGGTCGTGGTCACTGTGAAAAAGGCCACGACCATTATGGTACTGACAGAAGTATCCTGACGCGGAGATACTATAGTTGCCCTTGGAATCACGAGGTCGGTGAACTCCAAGGAGGACGGCATGGTAGAGGTGGATGCATTGTTGTTCTCCTTTTCAATAGGTTTGCTTGAGGAAAGGTACCCAACTCCTGGGGTAGAAGGGACTGGAATGCTCCACCCTATCCCAAGGGCAAAGTCTAGAGCTAGAGTACTAGCCCGTTGGTCAGGCGAGGGACGGCAAGGGAGGCCTGAGCTTGTTTCTTCTCACTTTGTAACTTAAGATTTTAGGAGGCCTCCAAGCCTATCGGGGGTCTCCAAAAGATGTAACAGAAGACTTAGTAATGAAAGCTTTCCTTCCTTTATAGCTGCTGTTCTCTCTTCCTTTTTTCTTTGTCTTCTTCTTCTCTTCTCTTCCTTTCTTCTCTCTTTTTTTTTTTTTTGAGCTTGAATCTACTGTATGGCCTCCCAGGCTACTGGGGGCCTCTCTCCAATGTAAGGGGCATTTCAACGAGGGTAATTTTTCTTCTCCCTTCAATCAGAATGCTTTGTATTATCTCTACTTTGCTAGCTGTTTTTCTTTTCTTCAGCTTGGATTGCTTTTGGGGGATCTCCTCAGTTTGCTAAGCCATGAGTCAGCTGGTCGATGGTGGAAGTTTAGGGATTTCTCATTGATATCCATGGACTATGAGCAAGGCAACTGGATCTAGGGCTTCCGGAATATCCTGGCTTAGTTCGCTATGCTGTGAGTCAAGCAGTAGATGATGGAACTTTTGGAGTTTCCCGGTAGACATCTCTAGATTGTGAGTAAGGTAGTGGGTACGGCACTTCATGAGTTTCTTAGCTTATAGGTGCCAAACTGTGAGTCACGCGGTAGATGGCGAGGTTTTAGGAATCTATAATTGCACCTCAAGACTATGAGCGAGGTGACTGAGCATGGGTTTATTGGAAGGACCCAGCTTGAAGATTGCCTAGCTACGAACCTCGTGGTAGATGACGGGTTGCCCTGTCGCCACCTCCAGGTTGTGAGCTCGGCTGATGAGCATGGGCCTAATAGATTGGGCCCGGCTCGCTGATGAGGAGTTGCCGTGCTGTGAGTCACACAGTAGATGGCATCCCACTACCATCTTCGGGCTATGAGCATGGCTGAGGAGGGTGAGCTTGATTGAGGGGCCTGCCTGATGAGTTCACCAAGCTATGAGTCTCGCAGTAGACGGTATCCCGCTGCCATCTCCAGGCTATGAGCATGTCTAATGAGCATGGGCCTGATGGAGTGGGGCCGGCTCACTGATGAGGAGTTGCCATGCTATAAGCCTCATGGTAGATGGCATCCCACTACCATCTCTAGGCTATGAGCATGGCTGATGAGGGTGGGCCTGATGGAGGGGCCCGCTTGATGAGTTTGTCGATGAGGAGTTGCCATACTGTGAGTCACGCCGTAGATGGCATCCCACTGCTATCTCCGGGCAGTGAGCAAGGCTAATGAGCGAGGGCCTGATGGAGTAGGCCTCGCTCATTGATGAGGAGTTGCCATGCTGTGAGTCACATGGTAGATGGCATCCTGCTACCATCTTTGGGCTGTGAGTGAGGCTGATGAGCACGGGCCTGATGGAGTGGGCCCGACTCGGTAATGAGGAGTTGCCTGTGAGTCTTGTGGTAGATGGCATCCCGCTGCCATCTTCGAGCTGTGAGCATGGCTGATGAGTGCAGGCCTGATGGAGTGGGCCCGACTCGCTGATGAGGAGTTGCCATGCTGTGAGTCACATGGTAGATGGCATCCCACTGCCATCTTCAAGATATAAGCGAGGCTGATGAGCACGGGCCTAGCTCACTAATGAGGAGTTGCCATATTATGAGTCATGCGATAGATGGCATCCCACTACCATCTCCAGGCTATGAGTGAGGTTGATCAGCACGGGCTTGATGGAGTGGGCCTGGCTTGCTGATGAGGAGTTGCCACACTGTGACTCTCGCAGTAGACGGCTCCTCGGTGCCACCTCTAGGCTATGAGCGAGGTTGGGGGCGCTGAGCTTCTCGATTCTCCATATTGTGAGTCATGCAGTAGATGGCACCTTGGTGCTGCCTCCAGGCTATGAGCGAGGCCATGAGGCTGTGGGGTGCCGAGCTTATTGGTGTGCCAAGTTATAAGCCTTGTGGTAAAAGGCATCCCGTTGCCATCTCCGGGTTGTGAGCATGGCTGATGAGGGCGGGCCTAATGGAGTGAGCCCGGCTCGCTGATGAGGAGTTGCCACGCTGTGCGTCTCGTGGTAGACGGCGTCCCGTTGCCATCTTCGAGATGTGAGCATGGCTGATGAGTGCGGGCCTGATGGCGTAGGTCTGGCTCGTTGATGAGGAGTTGCCATGCTGTGAGCCTCGCAATAGACAGCATCCCACTACCATCTCCAGGCTGTGAGCACAATTGATGAGTGCGTGCCTAATGGAGTGGGCCCGACTCGCTGATGAGGAGTTGCCATGCTGTGAGTCACGTGGTAGATGGCATCCCGCTGCCATCTCTGAGCTGTGAGCATGGTTGATGAGAGTAGGCCTGATGGAGTGGGCCCAGCTCGCTGATGAGGAGTTGCCATGCTGTGAGCCTCGTGGTAGATGGCATCCCACTGCCACCTCCGGGCTACAAGCATGGCTGATGAGGGCGGGCTTGATGGAGGGGCCCGCCTGATGAGTTTTGCACATTATGAGTCTCACGGTAGATGGCACCTTGGTGCCACCTCTAGGCTATGATCAAGGCTGATGAACGCGGTCCTGATGGAGTGGGCCTGGCTCACTGATGAGAAGTTGCCACGCTGTGAGCCTCGTGGTAGACGGCATCCCACTGCCATCTCCGGACTGTGAGCATGGCAAAGAGTATGCGCCTATTGGAGGGGCCCACCTTGTTGGTTTGCCCGGTTGTAAGCCACACGGCGGACGGCATCCCACTGCCATCTCCGGGCCATGAGCGAGGTTGTGGTGCTTGCCATTGATGGTGATACAGGGGCTTCTCCTATCGAACTGTAACATAGTTTTCATATTACAAAGGTAGTGGGGCGGGGAGTTACCCGTTAGGCCTGCATGAGATGATGGAAGTCCCATACGTAGGGGAATGCCTGGATTTTGGGCCTAACTGGAGAGTGCCGTGAAAGATGGCAGGTGTTTGGAAAGACCACGAACATGAGCCCCTCTCTTCGCTATCAATGGACCCCTCTCTTCTCGTTCTTTGGTCAGGCCCCCAAGAGGGAGCTCTCATGTCCCCCGCTTGCCCCCTAGGCAGGTGGCTACTGTTGTTCCATCGGTTGGAGAGCTTGGATCCTTAGCCTTGGCCAAGATCCTCTTAGCTCCTGAATTGTCTGTCGCCCCCCTTCCTAGCATTCCAATCTGTTGCCGCTCGGATCATCGTGGCCTATAGCTCTGGCATGTCACTGCTGCATCGGGTGCCTCCTCCTGCTGGGTGTGCTTCTTCTTCTTTGAGGGTTAGCTCTTTGGTTCGATCAGCCTACAAAAAAGAGGACCGGGGCCAGGGATTCCGGCGGGGAACTCAATGATCAAGTCAGTGGGACAACCAAGGAAAACAGAACCTCTATGGCGGAGAGTTTTGGGGGACTCTTCGTGTAGAGGGTGAAAGAAAATGTAGGATTGAGATTGTGAGAACAAGATGGAGAAGGGATAAGTGAGCCTGGGAGGATCTTCTGGCTAGCTCCCTACCCTACAGCTCCTTTGTCTCCCTTCTCCCTTACGTGCTTGCCTACCTCTCACCTTCCTCTGTTTTGACCTTATGCCTTGTGTGATGGCCCAGACCATATCTAGGGCTTCATCCTAGTGTCCTTCTCAGTGTGCCCTCTCGCAATGTCTTCTCCGGAGGGGCTTGCTACTTCTCGCGGCTTCTCCTTCTTCCCCCCTTCTTTGACCCGTCCTTCAAGGGAGGAGGAGGAGATCAAGGGACCTTCCCCCTGTTGGATTGTTGTTTTCCTTAAGAGGGGCAGGCGCTGTGCCACTGAGCCCCGTGCCATGGTAGGATGTTTTTATTGTTAGAAGGACCGTCCGTGCATTGTAGGGCCTTGGGCCCTGACAGAATACTCCTTTTAGACGAGATTCGCACTATGAGGGTTGCCACCCCTGGTTGCACGGTTGTTAGGGTGGCAGCTTGTTAAGGGGCTCAAAGCCTGGCGGAGCACACTCCGTGCAGAGTTTGCAGGTGGTGCATTGTAGAGTTTGAATTCATGGCTGGGTGTAGTCAGGCTTCGTCCCACCATGGTTTGAATTTTTGTTGGCCTTTTTGATATGGGGGTGAGTCCCGCCTTGGGAAAACTCCATCCCAGAACTTGCCTTGACAGCATGAGTGTGACCCCGGCCAGGTGCTAACCTCAGATGGAGGGCCCGTCTTATAAGCTTGACCCCGATTGGGAGCTGACCTCAGTAGGGGGCTCGCCTTGGTCGCATGAGCACAACCCTAGTCGGGTGCTAACCTCAGACTGAGGGCCCACCTAATGAGCTCGACCCTGGCTTGGAGCTAACCTTAGCAGGAGGGCTCGCCTTGGTCGCATGAGCATGACCCCAGTCGAGTGCTAACCTCAGATGGAGGGCTCGCTTCATGAGCACGACCCCGGTTGGGAGCTGACCTCAGCAGGAGGGCTCGTCTTGTGAGCATGACCTCGGCCGGGTGCCGACCTTAGATGGAGGGTGTGCCTCATAAGCATGACCCTGGTTGGGAGCTGACCTTGACAGAAGGGCTCGCCTTGGTCACATGAGCACGACCCCAGCCGGGTGCTAACCTCAGACGGAGGGCTCACCTTGGTCTTCTATTCGGGTGCCACGTCTAGGTGGAAGTCTCCACCCACGTGAAAGCCAGTTGGCATCTACGTAGGCTCCACGTCAGCGGATGTTGCTGCATCATGATATTTAAACTTGCAGTGCAATAAATTATACTAATGTACAATAGTCAGATATTATTTTATTATGAAGTAATACATAATGATATGTTTGTACCATTGATTTTTGATGAAATACAATACTTTTACTTTTTCTCATTACTCTACCTGTATTAGAAAACTTATACAATTATATATTGTCTACAAAATTACTATACCGTTGAGGTCTATTAAAAATAGTCTCTACATGTTAAAGATATATTGAGTAAAATATTAAACACTCTTCAGTAGTATTCTTTCTGTAATTGAACCAGCTGGATGGCTCTGTTTCATACATAATCTTTCAATCGCACAAGATACCTATAAGATTTAAAAATTTATTTACACATCATTATGATGCTATTTTTATCAAAAATATATAAGGTACAAAATTAGTAAAAATATCTCTTAATAGGATACATCCATCTATAGTATATTGATCCATCAAGCTTCACTTCAGAAGCTAAGTAAATGAGTAGATATACCATAATAATAAAAAATCCAGGAGGAAAGATCTCCATTTGATAAAGTACAATCGTAACATCAGACTCCAACTGATTAAGCTCTCCATGATAACAAACTTTTGAACATAATAACTTAAAGAATGATGATAACCGAATTATAATCACAAGGACTTATTTAGGTATTGATGATCTTGAAACTATTGGAAAGATCTTGCATTAATATATGACCATCATGACTTTCGAGATTAGAAATTTTTTGATCTGTAAGATACACACACCTTGAAAAGTTTGATGCATATCCATCCGGCACTTTAATATTTTTCAAAACTATCAAGAAATTATCTTTTTCTTGTTCAGACATTGTATAAGATGCAGGAGGCAAATAAATTCTATCATTACCAAGCATTTTGGAATGAAGCTCCTGTTGAATATCTAATTCTTTTAAATCCAGTCATGCCTTCATGTTATCTTTGGTCTTTTCATCAAGATTCAATAATGTTCCAAGTAGATTATCACAAATATTCTTCTCTATATGTATGATATCAAGGTTATGCCGAATAAGATTATGTTCCCAATAAGGTAAGTCAAAGAAGATACTTATTTTCTTCCATAAATATTTACTCTACTGATTTGTAGATGCTATCGTACATCTTCCTTATTTTTATTTTTAAATAAATTATTAGGATCTTCAAATACATATGCATCCATACTACCAGTAGTCATTTCTTCACACAATCCTTCTTGATCATCCCTCCCTCTTTTTTTAGAAGACTTCAAGAATTTACTATATATGTAACTGATGAAATCCATTTGTCTATGAATATTAGTTCCAGAAGGTAAAATAGGTGCACATCCCAATTTTATAGTACCATCAAATAAATCTTTCTGAAACTAAAATGGATGATTTGGTTTTAGCCATCGACGATGTCCCATATAATAAAATTTTCCTTCATGTTTTAACCAAATTGAATGTGTCGAATCTATACAACAAGGACATGCAACTCGTCCCTTTGTACTCCAGCCAAATAAATTGGCATATGCTGGAAAATTATTAATAATCCATAATAAAGTTGCTCGTAGTTTAAATGTTTCACCATTGAAAGCATTAATTATATCGACACCTTTCTATAACTATTTTAATTCCTCTACTAAAGGTTGTAAAAAAATATCAATATCATTTTCTGGACCCTTATCACCTGGTATAGCCATTGACAAGATAAGTAAAGATTGTTTTATGCACAACCATGGTGGTAAATTGTATGGTATTAGAATAACTGGTCAAGTACTATATATAAAATTTAGAGTCCGAAAAAGATTGAAGCCATTTGAAGCTAAACCCAACCAAACATTATGAATATCAGAGGCAAAATCAGAATGCCTAGCATTAAATGCTTTCCATGCTAAACTATCTGCTGGATGTCTCAATATTCTATCATTCGTATGCCCTTCATTATGCCATCTCATTAATGAAGTTGTTTTTGATGATGAATATAGTATCTTCAATGAATAAGAAAAAAGTAATGCAATACCTTTATCATTTTTTTGTACTCCATAGTGTATCTATTCTATTCATTATGTCATCCTCATCTTCTTCGTGAGTTATCCATCATGAAGATCCACATATATTGTATGCTCTTGATTAGCATTTTCACCATGATATAATATACAGTCTTTCGGATAACTATGAATCTTTTGATATCCAAGATCTAATTTGTTGGAAACTTTCTTTGCTTTATAATAAGAGGATAGTAAACTAGCACCTTCTAGAAATGCATCCTTTAATAACTTGAGAAGCATGGTAAAACTCTTTCCGAACCATTCATTCATATATTTTATATGGAATAAATGTATAAGAAAAGAGATTTTAAAAAATTTTAAATAGCCCAGATATAATTGTTCATCTGCATTTTTCATTAAATTATGATACCGAACTAACTCAATAGTTGATGGTTGTACCTACTCCTCGACATACGTTCGTTCCATGAATGTAGAACCCTCACATATTCTAGCTATTTTATGTGTATTACTCGAGCCTTCAAAGTTTTGAGCACCATGTCAAAAAATATCTATGATCAAACATGTTATATCATCATCTCTTATAGGATTATCTTGCATTTAATTGGATCTAAGATTAGACGAGGGTTGATTACTTGATATTAATAACATAAATTCTCCATGAGAAACCCACTTAGTATAACCTCTTGCAAAATCATTCCATATTAAATATTCTTCAACAGTTTGTCGATCTAGACAAGAACTATTAACACATTATCGGCATGGATATAAAATCTTTCCATTCAAACTACTTTTATCTATACCAAATTCAATGAAATCACGAACTCTATCTAAATATTCTATGATATTTCTTGATTTATTTATCTAACTTTTATTCATTTTAAGATAAAATGATCGAAGTTTCAAGTTATCTAAAAACAAAAAAAAATTTCAATCAATAATAATGCACCAAGTAAAATTTTTAAAAAATATGTGAAAATAATATAACTTAACTAATAAATGCATCTTATCATCAACTAATAGGTAAAGATAAGTTCTATCCCATTCAAGAATTGTATTAATTATATAGGTCATTTATAATAATCAAACGATACGTAATAAGAGCTTCAAAAAATTTTGGCAGTATTTTCCTTTAGTTCTCCCCACATGACTAAATGTGTGAGGAGGACTAAAAGAAAATGCTATCTGAAATATATCTCAAAGCCTACCAATATTGCTTGATTATTGTAATTACCCATATAATTATTTGCAATTCTCAAATTGTCCAAACTGGATAATCAATTGATCCGTGTACATAATTCTTCCATCTGTACAAAAATATAAATATATGGATATTATATAATATATATTTTAATCAATTGATGGGTCTACATTTTTATGCAATGAATATTTTTTAAAAAATATTTAAAAAATTATAATTGATCATAGCAAACGTATACATGGTATTAAAATGAAGATTTTACAATAATGAACAAATACGATGACATTAGATAAAAATATCATGATAATGCGTAGCACAAAACCAAGAACTAAATTGCTCAAATAAATTTTAGATAAATTTCAAAGCTCAATGGAAAGTATATCTACGATTAAGAATATAAGTGGTTTACAAATCACCTTGTCCGTTCTTATTTATAGATAAATTTCATGTCATCTCATGAAAACAAGTAATGGTTTTAAAGATGTTTATCTTTGAGTCACTAATTATTTGATTATATATCATTTATTAGAGCCCTTTTTGTATCTTCTAGAATATATGGCAAAGCTATAAAGATATAGTTAGCATGTATGTAAAGTTTTCCTCACATGTCCTTGCCTATTTGGCTTTGAACACTGCTACACTAAACTAATCACTGGTGTTCCAACTTGTTCCTTGGATAGCTAATGCCACTAATATATTACTCAGATATTGTGAGGTCTCAAATGTTAGTGTGGAAGTTCACCCTGACATATTTTGATGACTAGAAAATCATCAAAAAGCTAGCAAACTGAAATAATTAAAGCATGCATTAAATGGTAATCAGCAATAAAAGACTATCACTTAATAATTTTAACATACACATTCTTCCCCGATTCCCTCCAGAATAGTTTCTTCAAGCTTTTAAAAAGAAAAGTTTTGGATGAATGATTTAAGTGAAGTTTTCATTCCATCTCTAATATATCTACTTTTAGGAAACAATAGAGGAGTTTGGTTATGAAACCAAATAGAGGGTTTAAAATACATGATTGGAATGTATTAAGAAAATCAAGAAAATCAATTTAGAGATATGAAGTAAACAAAGCAAACATCTGATACCAAAAAATAGAGGATATTTGGTGCCTCGGCATTAAAGCTCTAGCATGAATTTCTCCACATTTGAGGATAAGCTTGGGCTATTAAATGGGGTAAGCAAGAAGGACTTTGTCCAGCAGATGCAATTGCTTGGCAGCCTGAGGCATGCGAACCTTATGGAGATCATCTCCTTCTACTATTCCAAGAATGAGAAGCTAATTGTATACGAGCATGTCACCAGGGAAAGCTTGTTTAAGCTGCTCCATGGTAAAATCCTTTGTGTCATTCAAGAGTTAATAAGGCTAATGTATAGTATTGCCTTCTTTCTTCCTTTTTTTTAAAAAAAAATTACATTCTTGTTATATCTTTTAGGTGTTAGATAACAGAGGAGAGGGAAGGGTGCCTTTGAACTGGGCAGTGCAACTAAATATAGTCAAGGGAATGGCAAGAGAACTTTTCTGCCCGTCCTCAATCTTTCAGAGAAAATGATTGTTAGTAAAGAAGTTAGCTTAGTATTTCCATTGGATTAATGGGTACAATATATAGAATGGTCATCTTGTCGATATTTCCCATCAATCTATCTAGTTTTAAATTCTTTTCAATTACTGAGCGGAAAATTCTTAGGTTTCTTTGTATGGATCTATGGATCCTTAAAAATAAATCAGATCAGGTCTAAATGACTCGGGTTGGATCATAGGTCAACCTGACCTATTTGTAGCCTTACATTTATAACATGATGAAAGCATTAAAAAGCACAGAAAAAAGCAATAGAATATAAATGGGTAGAATTTTGAAACCTTATTTACAAGGTTTCTTGAGCATAGTACATCAAGAATCCTTAATAAGAAAGACTGAAACAAAGTTAAAATTTATTTAATTAGATTATACTATATTTAATTTATTTAGTAAGTTTTGAATTGATTCTAAATTTAAATAAATGATGTATCTAGATGTAGATCCATTGTGATTACTAAGAGATCTACATGTCAAGCATGGATCCAAAGAGAGATCCACAAAATAGTTTGGATCTTGGTTTGGGTCAAATGAAAGTGTACCTAAATTTATCGGCACATATCCGCATACTCATTTCCTGTTTTGTAATTTATATTTTAAGGCATGGTTTGCAATAGCAAGGTATAGGGTTATGCCTATCATGCTTGGGCACGTTATGTATCACATCACACCTCCACATCTATTCATAGCTTGTCCACACAATGCTATATACGGAAGCAAATGTACCAAATACATCACTCTTGGTGCTAGGGCAATATGAACCATGATGTCATCACTTTTCAAACCTTCTTACAAGTATTTAATGTATTCTTGCGCATATTAAGAGAATTGGGCTGATCAGATCCTTGATTTCGCTGCAACAAATTAGAGAATTAGCGGCAAATGTTTACCAACAAATATAGAAAACCACCATTATAAGATACTTTAGACAATATTTTTACAAAAGCACTGGCCTAGTTTTCTGGTCTTTATATATTTTTTTTCCATGGACAAGTCAAATTGCTAAAAAAAATATAAGTTATTCTAGCTATTTTCCTAATCTATTGAGAAAAGTCCATGTTGTTCCAATCTTTTTTTCTAATCTACTGGGACATGTTTAATCATTCTCAGCAATCAAGTCAAACCATCGAAAAAAGATCTTATATTTTTTTCCAATAGTTAGGTCAAACTACTAGAAAAATTCTATGTTATCATAGTAGTTTTTCTAATCTGTTGGTAATTCGATCGGGAAAATTGAAGATTTTTCTCAACTCACTCAATTTACATATTCTCATAAACAAAAATTAAAAGAAGAGAGAATTTCTAAGCTTAAGTTCTTTTTCTTTTATTGATTGATTTCAAATCGAGATACAAAACTTCTATTTATAGTAGTAAGGCCTATCCTTATACAATTTAGATGGGACTCCTCTTCTTAGTTTTTAAAAGTATTCTTTTACCTAAAACAGATGTCATAGAAATAAGCTCAAAAAAATTAAATTTTTTCAAGAGGTAAACGTGGACTTCTACATTTTTCTCATTTCATCAGATTTTCTCGTATTAAAAAATATATCTGGTCAAAGTTTTATTCAAAAAAAAATTTTTAATTTGACTGGCCTATTTTAGAAGCCAAATGATGGAATGTAGATCCAATGGCTAATGACTGGCCTATTAAGATCTTGAGATCATGGCATAGATCTCAAAAACTTATTCAATTTAAAAAATAAAATATTATCTTAATTGAATGCGATACGATTAAGTTATAGTCTTCAAAAGTTTTTGACTCATAAACTTATGAATTAAATCTTGCTTGTCAAACCCTACTGATTTACATATGAGCTAATTATGATTTTACTCCCTTTTTGGACATTGAACTTGCCAATCAATGATGTGTGCATGGCTCCCACTAATTATGTACTTTTTTTATTCTATCTAATTGGGACCAAAAAAATTTATCAAAATTTTAAAGGACATATTTGCAAACTTGTTTAAGGAAAAATTTTCATCATTGTTATTTTCTAACATAAAAAAACTATTTTTTTTATAAATTTTCTTTTGCACATGAAGGAGTAATCGATTCTAATCATTGGTGGAAGTTAAATTCAGCATTTTCATTACTAAATTTATATTAATTTATTTTCAGTATTTCTGGTGGCTCGAAGATGCAATTAAAAATAGGATTAATATGTATCGAAGTTATCAAGTTAACTATTTTAAAAAATATATGCATATATAACAAGTATTGTCGGTGATTGAAATCACTGCTAAAAGACTATTCCCAATGATATAAACTGCCATTAAAAAGATATTTTGTGCAGTCAAATTGTTACTTAAAAGATTATCACTAGCAATTATAACCACCGTTAAAAGCTTGTCTCCAATGATCATAACCACTGCTTAAAGATTAATTATATTGGCCATATATAATTGCCGTTGAAATATTATCCCCAGAAGTGATAACCATTGTAAAAAAAATATCTCTAATGGTCATAACCTCTGCTTCAAAATTATTCAACTATTGTTAAAATATCATCCACAGAAAAATAGTGTCTGAAATAACATACACCTCCCATAAACCGGATAACACGATCATATTCCATAAACCACATCTCTAACCAAATTAAAATGACAACCAGCAGAAAAATTAACAACATCGAATGGAAAATAAAAAGTTTTATACCCTACCTTTCGAGAAAAATAGAAAAAAATAGATGAGGGGGAAAACCGAATCAGTGACAGAGGAAGAGGAAATACACAAAACCACCGGAAGCAGTACCGAAATCAACGATGGAGGGATGGAAGATGGGAAGGGAAACCGGCAGCCAGGGTCAGCGATGAAGAGAGCGCCAAGAAGGACGGTGGCCGAGAATAGGGTTTCGGAGAGGGAGGGTTTCTGTGAAATGAAAAAAAGCATGCCGAGAGGAAGATTGGGTCGGGATTCAGGCGAAACAGTATAACGCTATAAAGGATCGTTAAAAGCTATTTTTCCCGACGCACCAAAAAGCATTGGTAATTCCTAAAATTATTTTTCTGATGCATTTAAGCGTTGTAATTTGCCAATGCTTTAAAAAAGTATCGATAGGCATACGTGCAGAATTTATCGACGCTTCAGGATAGCATCTAGAAAAATAGGTGGGGCATGTAGTGTAAGTTTTTCTCAAAAATTTTAAATACTTTGTGGGACTTAGAAAGCAGACCAAAATCCATCACTTTTTTGTTTCACTCATTTTTGTCTAAATTTTATAATTTTGTTTCAAGAACTTTGTGGTCGAAACCATAATAAGCTCAAGATAATAATTTGAAAACCTCCTTATGCTTTTTAAGCTAATTAAACACACTTGACATACAAAATACTAAGTCTTTTAGGCTGCTTTCCATGACATCAATAAAGGAAATAATAAACAGATAGTGCGAACTTTAACAAGAACCAAATGGATCGGATTGAATGAGATAATGATCCGGTCTAGGCCAAAAGGCAAGTCTAATCTTTAGAAAAGCCTTACGATGGATTCCTCAAGGATGGGGCACCTGAAGTGGCCGCGTAGAAAAGCTTCTACTTAACAAAAACATGATGACTTTTCATGACAATGATCTCCACCATGGCTTAAATTCCATGGCTAAAGAGAGACAATCATAGGGAACAACATGTATCCATAATGCATTAATATTCTCATAATGTCTGCCTTTACTTATCACTCAGCGATTATATTCCAAGCATGTCTTAAGGCCTAGGACACGGCTCCTAATCGGTTGAAGGAAAGCTTGTGATATACAAAAGAAGGCTTCTAAGATTCTAATAGCCAAAGGCTTATGAAAAGGTGGCCATCATCACCCACCCAGGAAAAGACAGTGGGGAGACCTGGCATGGCCCTTGGAGAAAAAAAGAGAACATCTAGGAAGCAACCCTGGGGGGGGGGTAATGGGGTGGGGGATTCTTTGGATATGTTGTTCAGCTTTGAACTATCCTTTGAATCACACCGTCTGCTACTTTGGAGCCTATGTTCGCGTGATTCGTAATTTCTGGTATCCACGGGGGCCTTCCAGAGAGGATTTAATGCTCGTTTGCAACTTTGGGGCCACGTAGGGCTGGAACACTAAAATTAAGTGCAACTATCCACTATTATTCTTAGGAATGAAAAGGACGGGATATGGATTGTACATCGTATATCTATATTTCTATATTTGTTTTTATCATACAAGTTGAATATTGACCATTTGGGGATATAAAACAAATTATTAAAACTTATATTATTAACCTAGCAAGTATATAAGCCTTCCAATTTTTTTGTTATTTTCTAGAATAAATAAATAAACATATGTAAACAAATATACAATACTATACCTATTTGGTCTATTGATTCGTTTTAATGAATCCTGATAATAAATAATTATACTAGGTTGCAAAGTATAAGTGAAAGTAGTATAGATAATATCCAATCGGATCTATTTTTATATTTAAGTATATCCAGATATTAAGGCTAAAAGTAGTTCGGATACCAATATATCCATATCCATATTTATTTTGTCTAATAAATACAAATACGGATAGAATATTAGTCAGATGTAGAAATTCATATTTATATTTATTTTAAATGGATACGGATATAAATTGAATATTGAAAGTATAAATGTAAATATGGATATAAATTTGGCAATTAAACTTTATGACTACACAATTAAAGATATTACTAAATGGAGGTTAAACCAAGTTAATAGCAGCTATACAATAATATATTTTTCTTGAAAGTTAACAAATACTATATAAAATTGTATAGGATTACAAGTAGAATCGAATATTTAGATACAGATTGAATAGTTATCTATCCATATTCATATTTATTTTCTTTGACGAATATGGATATGAGTTAGATGTTCAAATTTCTATTCATATATAGATAGATTTGGATACAAAAACATATTCAATTAAATATTATCCGTACTACTTTCACCCCTACCAGATATGAGTAGTGTTGAGGAAAAATCTCACCTAGGCCTATGGATATGAATCCAAGTTAATGGGCCCAATCAATCGACCCTACAATATGAATACCGACCACTCGCCACCAAGGATATGAAGCCCAGATCAATAAGCCTAACTAGATGGCCCGATTACACATTCTTCGATCATTAATAAGATTAAAGCCTTGATCAAATATAGGACTCCCTCTTGGTTAAACATAGTCAGCTAATTTGACATACTTGCCCTAGTGTGCACCACCGATCGTTCGTCGAACTAGGTCCTTGAACATTGGACTCCTGGCTCGGATGTTATAAGGTAGCTAGACCGCTTTGAACATTAGACTCCTAGCTTGGATGTTATCAGGTAGCTAGACCACTAATCGGGTGGTCCCGTTGCATGCTCGCGACCATTCATCGGAGGCACCTTGAATGGAAGAAGACTCCTAGCTTTAATATTATTGGGAAAGTTAACATGATCAGTACCTGATCGGTCCCATCACTTGGTCGACATCTCATTAAAGAAATTGGTGCCCTTTCCAGTTGATTAAATCCAGCTGCATGCCAAACTACCGAGTACCCTTATATGAGCAAGCCTTAGTGATGGCTATATCTTGAGCAAGGCTCAACCACATGATCAATGCAGTAGTGGCTCCCTTATTTGTCCATCCTCTTGCTTGGTAATCGACACCTCTTCTAATTGACTAGACCTAGCTGAGTGTCAAACCGCCTAATATGCTCATCCAAGCATGCCTTAATAATTACTGGCACATTTGTCGACTGGCCCTTAAAGCTATCAACATGTGCTTGCTGACTGACTACTCATCGGATTCAATCCTTGATCGGTTAGCAATTCCTTCGCTCCAATATACCTAGACATGGCTTGATTGCATGGTCAGTACATGAGTAGCCCCCTTGTCCATCCGTTTGTCATTTTTTTGGGAAGAGTGACATCCCAATCAGCTAGACTTGGCTGAGTGTCACCCACATCTACCTTCATCTAACCTAGCCTCAGTAACAACCAGCCTCCCATCGATCAAATAGTTTTAAGGCCATCAGTATGTCTTATCTTTAACTAAGGCTATCCAATCAAGAATTTTTTAGCTGACCATTCCTCGGATTCAATAAAAGTAAATAAACCAATCCCTGATCCATAAGTATGATGGCAAGTAGGTCCTTTGGCGACATGCCTACTCGGACCCTCTAGAGGCCAATATAACTGATGTTGACTTCCACGCCCTAATTATGGAGCCAAAATGTCACATCATGATTTATGATAGCTAATCATCACCATATCCTTATAATTAAGGGGAGTGTGCCTTGACTCATATAGTGATCAATGTCACCACTAAGAAACATGGCCAAATCTTATATAAAGGATAAGGTTTCAATTTCAATTAAAATGGAATAGACATCCCCTGCAAATGGGAAGACCTCTAATAGTTCACTAATAAGCACTATCACTTCTTGCCAATTATGCTAAGATTTCTATCATTCTAAAAATATCCTTGCTCTCCACCTATAAAAGGGATCTCCTGAGAGCTACCATGGTATGCAAAGATATCCAATTTGCATTCCTCACACTATTGTTATGCCTAGAAACTGATTTGAGTATCATAGGATCCATGCTGGAACACCTTCCAACCAATATTTTTTTGCAGGTTTTGTCTCTCGAAGGTCTCCTCATGCCACTAGTACTAGCATCTCTGGCACTCGATGGATTTCAATACCAATTGACAAAAAATTAAGTATTTAACTAATATTTATATTCATGTCCATATATCCATCAAAGAAAAAAATATAGATATAGATAGATAACTATTCGATCTATATCTGAATATCTGACTCTACTTATAATTTTATATAGCACTCATTAATTTTTTTTTAAAAAATATAATTATATCAATATGCTATTAATTTGATTTATCATTTATTTAGTCATGTCTTTAATTCTATAATCATATAGTTGAATTATCATATTTATATTTATATTTATATGTTTAGTATGCAATTTGTGCCGTATCTATTGTCACTTGGATCGTTGTGGCCCGTAGCTCCTACGTGGTATCAGGTTGTACCTTCTTTGCCTGGTGTCCGACATGTGTGCCCGGTCTTGCAAAAGAAAGGAGACCCAGGCTGGGAATCCCAGCGAGGGCACTTCAATGGTCAAGTCAGTAGGATGATCTAGGAGAACAGATCCTCTGAGATGGATCCCAAGTTGGTCTCCACTCTTAGAGGTTTTGGAAGAAAAGAATGAAGTGAGAATTTTGGTAGAGGAAGAGAGCTTGAGCAATGGTGGCTGTATCCATTGGGACTCTTTCGACGAGTTCTCTGGTAGCCTCAGAGCGCTCTCTTTTGCTATCCCTTCCTCTACCTGTTCTTGCTTACCTCCTTCGAAGGCCCTCCCTTTTTCTTATAGATAGAAGGTATTGCCTGTTACCAGCCTCAAGCCCGCCCTCTCCCTCCTCCCCTCCTTCGGGGATGCTATGAGGTCAATGATGGGTGGTGCTTGGGGATTGCACACAAGCCCCTTCTTCCTTCATGGCCAGAAGTTATGTTACGAGCTTTGATGCCCTGATAGGACTCCATGTTTGGAAAAACTTAGCAAAGCCTCGATCCGGGGTTAGACATTCTAGGACTCGAGCCCTCTAGTGCAACATTCTTCTTCAAGGTGGTGTAGATGGTTGGTGGAGGGGCGCGATGCCTCAAGTGGTGCATCCTTTCCCAACTGGTGTAAATGGTGGCCTAAAGAGACCCTGGTGCCTCGGCAAGATGGTTCCCCGTAGGTCGATGCGCTCTCCCTTCATAGGCTTTGGATGGCGTGCCGCTACCCGCATGGTGTACCTGCTTTATGGTTGACCTTGATCATGGGTCAACCTCGAGTTGGGCACCCTTTCTCAGTCGAAGAGCGTGCGGCTCAAGGGAGCTCGACTTCGACCGAGAACTCGACTCTAAAGGAGCCACCCCGGCAGAAGGGCTCAAGGCTCGAGGAGTGAAGCGGGAGCTTGACTTTATCCGGGGACTCGACCCTGAGGGAGTCACCCCGATAGAAGGGCTCGAGGCTCGAGGAGTGGGATGGGAGCTTGACTTCGGCTGGGTACTTGACCTTGAGGGAGTCATCCCGGCAAAAGGGCTCGAGGCTCGGGGAGCGGGAGCTTGACTTTTGCCGGGGACTTGACCCTGAGGGAGTCATCCCAACAGAAGGGCTCGAGGCTCGAGGAGCGAAGCGGGAGCTCAACTTTGACCGGGGACTCGACCTTGAGGGGTCATCCTGGCAGAAGGGATCGAGGCTCGAGGAGTAAAGCAAGAGCTCGACTTCCGTTGGAGACTCGACCTTGAGGGAGTCACCCCAGCAAAAGGGCTTGAGGCTCGAGGAGCGAAGCGGGAACTCGACTTCGACTGGGGACTCGACCCTGAGGGAGCCACCTGGCAAAATGGCTTGAGGCTCAAGGAGCGGGAGCTCGACTTCGGCCGAGGACTCGACCCTGAGGGAGCCATCCTGGCAGAAGGGCTCGAGGCTCAAGGAGCGAAGTGAGAGCTCGACTTCGACCAGGGACTAGACCCTAAGGGAGTCACCCTGGTAGAAGGGCTCGAGGGATGGAGCGGGACTGGCATGGCAATCCTTGCCAGCACGATTTCCATCTAGGTTCGAGGTGGACTCCACGTCAACGATCTTGCCACATCATTTGCCCCTACTCCCAAGTCTCAATGGAACGTGGTGCTTGAGTCGAAGGAAGTTATCGCAGAGTTGACATGAAAGAGTGAGAATCTGGTACCATTAAATGCCATGATCTCCGCCGCTTCGCGAATCGCATCTTGAAGCTAATGCGGGGGTGCTATCTCAGCAAGTCCGAGGAAGTACGATGGTCGATATTGAGCCTAAGGTGGTCTTCAGTGCATCGAGGTGCCATCCTTCGGCTATCCATCACACGTGGTGCCCATCCAACGGTGAAAGCTCTGAAAAGATGAACGGTCACTACCTGGCCATTTTGAAAAAGGAGGAGAGTTTTCTCAAACTATCTCTTTCAAATTCTTCGCGCTCGTGGATGGCTAAAGTTTCTTCCTTTCCCGAGCTATCATTTTCCCCCAAGGAAACAAGGTTAGTCTTCCCTCTTCATCATCTTCTTCTTCTTTAGCTAGGTTGAGTCCACCCCTAGATCCTTTAGTTCTTTAGCTTCGTATTCTTCCTTCTCCTCTATCTTAGATGGCTCCGTCAGGTCAGATCCGTCATTTCTCTAGTAACCCTGATGAGGCTGGGCCCTCTCGGTTGAGGACCCCATCTTTCGATGAGGAGGATGAGGTTCCTTTCCAAGTTTGTTGGGGTCTCCACCTGAATGGAATAGTTATAGGAGGACCCAGCGTACCCCATTCTGCTTCTTCTACTCTTGCGGCTACTCCTGCTCTCGCACCTTCTTCCGTACCTTCTGGTTTGATTGGCCCCTCTGGCATCACCTCGATGATGACTAGGGAGGACCTTTTCTTGATTTGGGATACTTATGGGATCTTGGGCTCCATCCGGCTCTCGATCCCGGGATCAGGGGAACGGATCATTTTTAGTGGTCTGAGTCGAATCACCCTCTACAAAGAATTCCTCCTTGGGGGCTTCGTCTGCCCCTACATCCTTTCTTCTTTTCATTCCTCAACAACTACCGGCTCGTTCCTGCCCAGTTAGCTCCAAACACCGTTAGGGTCATTGTCGGCTTCATAGTTTTTTGTCACTTCCACGAGATTGTTGCCCATTTTTCTTTATTCAGGGCTTTTTTCATCCTAAAGCACCACCCAACCGACGACGGGTGGTGGTTTTTTTCTCCCCGTCCGAAGGGCATAAAATTTGACCTCCCCTTTTTCATCAAAAGATAGAAGAGCAGATACTTCTTCACTTCGATAGAAGGAGTAGACTAGGTCTGGAGTGATCCAGATCGGACCCCAAACCGTAACTCCCAAGTGGAGGACTCTAATCGGGAAGTGTACGACTAGATCATCTCTGATGAAATCCCTTCCCTCGAGGTTCTATTGTCAGAGTAGAACCTATTCAATCCCAGGGTCAGTCCAATCTGGGAGTTAGGTGAGCCTCTTGAGTTGCACCTTTTCTTCTCCCATGAGCCCTTTCAGATCTGAGGATGACCCATATTCTCTTCTTTCTACAGGCATGAAGTTCTTCGTAGACCGGCTCCTGGAGTCCACCTAGAAGAGGAGCACATCATCCGGGCCCAGGGAGGCCCCACCTAAGAGGGCTAGGACGGAGCCCAGCCAGGGGCCCGGGCCTGCCACATCTTTTGGGCCAGAGGGAAGAGTGGCCGAATCAGCCTTCGAGTCTCCCTGACAGCAGGTCCAACTCCCGACCAAGGAACCTGGTGCAATCGCATGAACCCAGCCTGCTGCTCCCGTCATGGTCTAGATCCTGGATGCCATCGAGGTGGAGAGGAGAGGAAAACAGGGAGGGAGCGACCACCACCACCACTAGTGCCATCGACCATGGTGGCAAGCCCCCCACTAATGGCTGAGGTGCCCCTGGCGACATTACCTCCGGGCACTACAGTAGTTTCGGCACCGTAGAGCTCCGAGGCCCAATGAGCATCGATTACAATGCCGCCAAACATGTCAGTCATCCAGGATTGCATGCTGGTCGAGTGGATGATGGACTTCATTATGCAGTCACGCGACCGTCATAAGAGGGGAGGTAGGCAGCTGGCGGAGGCCATTATTGGCATCCTTCCCCACCTCTTCATGATAAGTCCTTCTCATCATTGTCTCAGTTGAAATGCCATGGCTGACACCCTCGTTGATGCAGGTCGGGACCGATATACTTTTGATCTAGGATTATTGTGCTCAATGGGTGAAGAAGGAGGCCCAGCAAGAGCAGAAGATCAAATCGCTGGGGACCGAGGCCAGGGCATAGACCAAGAGGGCTCAGGTAGTGGAAGAAAAGAACAAAACCCTCCAAGCAGAGGTGCTTAGGGTGGAGAAGTAGGCCAGGGACTTCAAGGTGTCCTTGGCTGTGGAGAAGGATCGGTCCATTCACCAGGTGGAGTCTGTTGCGGAGGTGGCTTGATTGGAGGGGCGGTCTCAAACCCTCCAATTCCATCTGGAGGTGGTGCTGGTTCAGGCATCGATGGTAGAGGAGAAGGTGGTCGGGGTAGTAATGCTGATGGAGGCCGCCAAGAAGGAGGCCACCGAAGCAGTGCCAAAATTCAGGGCCTCAGCAAAGCTCACCGATGAAGTTCGAGAGGCAACCATGGACTCCTTCATCAAGGGGTTCAAGGTCTGTTGGTCTCAGGTGGCACAGGCCTTTTTAGAGTTGAAGCTGGATCAAATTGTCATCCCCAAAGCTCCAGGCAAAATTTCGAGGGAGGCAAGGGCTCCAACAAAGGTGACTGAGGTGGAGCCTACTACTGTTAGGCAGACAGTTCCACTACAAAGGTCCATGAGGATATCGGTGTTCCCCCTCACCATCCCAGGAAGGAGCCGGCGGGGCAGTAACTCCATGCTTTAGGACCTTTTCTTAGTATACTTTTTTGGTCCCTTGTACTTAGGAATTTTTCTCTTCTTTTGTCACCACCTAGCCTGTCAGGGGTCCTTCAATGATGTAACTACTTTGTTCTACTTCAATGAAGTTCTTTTTCTTCCAATGAATTTCTATGTTGCTCGTTCTCCCAGTGTTCTTTTATAGTCACCTGAGCACCATTCTTTGGCCACTCATCTAGGGGTCTCCAAGCTCCGGCGCTTTCCCGGGAGGCCTTCAAAGTAGCAAATAATTCAGAGAGAACTTAGAAGTTTTGTGAGTTACATCCACCATGCTAGGATCCTTGCCAGAGGGCCCTAGACATTTGCTAGGGGCTGGGTGACTATCTTAGGGACTTCCTGGCCATGTCGAAAGTTGGTGGATGAGTAGAGGGGGCCTGAGAGACCCGAGAGGTCATCCCTATCGATCCAGGACTACATTGTGTTAGGGGATTTGGCTTGAGGAGTCTTAGAATTGCCATCACTAATATGGGGTCCAACTGGCAAAGTGCGAAGCTTCTGGAATATCCTGGCTTGCCATCACCAAACTGGGAGTCCATTTGATAAAGTACAGGGCTTCTAGAGTTCCCCATCTTCTCATCACTATACTGGGAGCCTGGTTGATAGAGTGCGGGGCTTCTGGAGTTCCTTGGCTTGTAGTCACCGAATTGAGAGTCCGGTGGATAGAGTGTAGGGCTTCTAGAATTTTTTGGCTTGTTGCTGTCAGGTTGTGAGTTCGATGGATAGAGTGCAGGGCTTCTAGAGTTTCCTAGCTTACCATCGCCAGATTAGGAGTCTGATAGATAGAGTGCGGGGCTTTTGAAGTTTCCTAGCATGCCATTGCCAGATTGTGAGTCTAGCGGATAGAGTACGAGGCTTCTGGAGTTTCTCGACTTGCTATCACCAGGCTGGGATTTTGGCGGATAGAGTGCGGGGCTTTTGGAGTTCCATAACTTTCCATCATCAGGCTGAGAGTCTGGTAGATAAAGTGCAGGGCTTCTAAAGTTTTTCAGCTTGCCACACTGGGCTAGGAGTCCGGTGGATAAAGTGCGGGGCTTCTGGAGTTCTCTGGCTTGTCATCATCGAACTGGGAGTCTGGTGGATAGAGTCCAGGACTTCTAGAGTTTCTTGGCTTGCCATCGCCAGGCTGTGAGTCCAATGGATAGAGTGCGGGGCTTCTAGAGTTTCCTGGCTTGCCGTCACTAGATTTTGAGTCTAGCAGATAGAGTGCAGGGCTTCTGAAGTTTCTCGGCTTTGAGGTGCGGCACCCAAGGTTGGGTGATAGTATTCCTAGACGGGCAAAGACAATGATGTGCCAAAAGAAATTTTTCATTAATAGGAGAAGAGCTTACATCATTGTTAGTACATTCTCAGATTGTTGGTGTTCCAAGTCCATAGGAATCGGGTGCCACCTAGTTCGGAGAGCTAAGAGGCCCCATGGGGAAGGGCCTTGATTACCTTATAAGGGCCTTCCAAGTTGAGGGAGAGCTTACCGCATTTCCTAGGCTGGGAGGCTTCGGTCTGCTGCAATACCAGATCTCCCTGGTGGAAGGTCTTTGGTTTCACTCAAGAATTGTAGTACCAGGCCACCCGTTGCCGGTAGGTCACCAAACAAAGACGAGCCTTATCCCTTGTCTCTTCAAGAAGGTTTAGGTTGAGTAGAAGATGAGCCGAGTTCTCGGCCTCATCATATTGCTCTATCCGTAATGTGGGCAGACCCAGTCCACTAGAATTACGGCTTCAGTGTTGAAGATGAGGTTGAAAAGCATCTTGTCGGTGGCCATCCAAGGCATGGTGTGGTATCCCCAGAGGATGCTGGGAATTCTTCAGCCCACCTGCCTTTGGCCTGGTCTAGCCTAACTCGGAGTCCTTAGAGGATTGTCCGGTTGGTCACCTCAACCTCCCCATTGGTCTGGGGGTGAGCCACCGAGGTGAAGTGATGATGAATATTAAGGTCGATGCAAAACTTTTTGAACATCCGATTGTCGAACTGTTGCCCGTTGTCAGTGATTATAGTGTGAGGGAGCCCGAAATGGCAAATGATCAATTTCTAGAAGAAAGACCTGACCTTGACTTCGATAATCCGTACTAGCAATTCGGCCTCGACCTACTTGGTGAAGTAGTCGATGGTCCCTACTAGAAATCTACGCTGCCCATATACGGGGGGGAAGGGATCTAAGATATCCATTTTCCACTGAGTGAATAGCCAAGGGGTGAAGAGTTGGGAAAGTGGCATGGTCGGCTGATGTTGGACACAGGCATGCCGTTGGCAATGATCACATTTCTTTACAAGGTCGGCTGCATCTTCCCTAATAGTCTCCTAGTAGTATCCTTGGCGAAGGGCTTTGTATGCTAATGTCTTGCCCCCCACATGATTCCCGTAGAGGCATTCATGTATCTCCTAGAGTACGAAGGCTACCTCTGAGGGCCTTAAATATTTCAGAAGTGGATAGGAATGGGACCTGTGATAGAGCAGCCCGTCCATTAACACAAAACGTGCAGCTTTCTTCTTGATGAGGCTGGCTTCTAGGCGATCCACATGCAGGGTTCTATTAGTGATATATCTAATGTATCGGTCCATGCAGCTGGGATTTGGGGCAACTTACTGGACCTCCCTAAGGGTCTCTGATGTGGGCATCAGGGTTTGACTTGAGCCCTTCAAACTTCGGAGGATCTCTGATTAGGGTTCTGTGTTTATCGAGTCCTGTAATTAGGCTGTCAGCCTTTAGTTTATTTGCTTAAATGGAGTCTGTACCTCAACCCATCGGGTCAAGCTGAGTCTTGTAATAAGTCGGGCCGAGTCTAAGCCCATGAAGTCTTTAGTGGTTCAAAAGTTAAGTCTCTTTTAAGCCTAACAAAGGCAAGGAGACATGTCAGCTCAGGGCCCACCTTATCTGTTTATGTGGCGCACTGAGGTGATGACATGTGGTTTGTTTTGGGCGCCCAAGAAAGGGGACCACTCACATGATCCATGCCCCCTTCCCCTCCCCTCTTCAAGCTCTCTTCCAATCTAGGATGGGCGGTCATGGAAAGAAGTTTCAAATCCCTTGATGCATGCCTCCACTCAAGACTCCTTCCATAAAGAAGTCAAGCAAGAAAGGCATCCTCTATTCTCCAAGTGGAAAGAAGTTTCAAATCCCTTGATGCATGCCTCCACTCAAGCCTTCTTCCATAAAGAAGTTAAGCAAGAAAGGCATGGTGAAGACATCAAGCCTCAATCCAAGCCTTCTACCAAAATAAGCCATGCAAGGAAGGAAGGTCAAAGACCAATCCCCCTCTCCAAGCCTCCAATCATGCCACGCCTAGGATTATTCCCATTTGGTCGGCCTTGAATCAAGCCAAGAAAAGTCAAAGTGGGACAAATCCCTCCAAGCTAGCCTTACTTCATGTTTTCTACCAAAACCAAGCAAGCAAAGAAAGAAGTTCTCCTCCAAATTTTGGGCGCCAAGTGTAATGGGGTAGTTTAAATTTCAAAGTGCTCTTGGGTGCCTATTTAAAGGACCCAAACCCCTCTTGTAAAGGATAATTGATGATTAATGAAAGAAAGCTTGTGTGTTCCATCCTCTTCTTCAATCCTTGTCTCTTAGGCTAGGTTGAGTGAGAGCTTCCTTCGTCCTCCAGGACGTCGCGTGGTGAGAGGCCACATTCCTTCGCCTGAGGGCGTCGCGTGGTGAGAGGCCACATTCCTTTGTCCTTCCGGGATGTCGCGGGGTGCGAGGCCCCAAGTTATCTCCACCGACACCATCATCCGAACCCCATCTCCTCAACCCTTTCCTTTGTTTTTCTTTCCACCTTTCCATCATCTAAAAGGAAAAAGAAAAAAAAAACTAATCCTCTTTGTTTGCCTACAGGTCCCCTTGGTGCCACGACCATCAGAGAAGGTTTGCTTTGCCACTGTGACCACCCGATCGAAAGCCAGCCTATCCGCGGGTTCGACAGCTCAGACATCCAGGTCGCATCCGTCAAGGTTGAGCGATCTCTGCACCAAGAGCATCAGAGTGTTGAAAGGTTTGCATCCCTATCTCCTAGGTAGGTATTGATTGTATCGAGCTAGTCCTAATCCCGGGGTTCCTTAATCTCAGGGTCCTGGTCTATCATTTCTTAGGGATTGATCTGCTAGCATAGACCTCTTTGCTTTCAGTTTTCTGAGGTTCTCTTTGCTTGCAATCGAGAACCAAAGATAAAACCCTAAAAAAAGAAAACAAGATATAACCACCTTTGCATCATCCGTGCTAGCATCATCACCTCATCTCTTCTTTTTTTTTTTTCCACATCAGTCTCATATCTTGGAGGCTGAAGGTACTCGATGTAGGTGTGCCCTAGCAATGAGTCCGGCAGAGTCGCGAGCCTAGAGAGGGCATTTATGCAAGTGTTCTCCCCACGAGGAATGTGGAAGATGCTGAAGTGCTGGAAACCCACTGTGCTCGAGCATACCTGCTCCAAATACTTTGACATTTGAGGGCCTTAGGCTTTGAATTCTCCTGAGACCTGCCCAGCCACCAACTGAGAGTTAGTGAAGACCCTTAAGTTGGGTGCACACAGCTCGTGGGAGACTCTAAGCCCCACGAGAAGTGCCTCATACTTTGCCTGGTTATTAGTGGCTTTGAACTGAAAATGAAGTGCGCACTTGGCTATGACCCCATCGTGATTGGCGAGGATGAGGCCTGCTCCACTGCCTCTCGCATTGGATAAACCATCCACGTGGAGGACCCAGACATCCTCCTCGGCCAGGGACTCTACCTGATCCCCTAACGGGGGCATCTTTGGTTCTTTACCCATACTGGTAACTCGACCAGGAAATCGGCTAGCACTTGTACCTTTTGAGATGGCCTTGGTCGATAGGTGGTGTCAAACTCACTGAGCTTTAGCACCCACTTGGCCAGATTCTAGGACGTGTTCGGGTGGCTAAGTATGGCTCTCAATGGTTGATCCATCAAGACCACGATCGGGTGAGCTTGGAGTATAGCCTGAGTCATTGAGCAGACATAATGAGTGCAAAAATCAATCTTTTAGAGTGGGCATACCTGACCTCTTCATCTCGGAGAAGCTTCTAGCATATTATACTAGCCTCTGAACTTCGTCTCCATCTATGCGGACGAGGACCGAGCTGACGGCACTTGGGGTGACTACCAGGTATAGGAGGAGTTCCTCTCCATCTTCCAGCCTAGAGAGCAGGGGTGGTGATGCCAGGAACTTTTTCAGTTCCTAAAAGGCTTCCCGGCATTCCTCCGTCTAGGCAAAGTTGTGCACCTTGCACAGTGCCTTGAAGAATGGCAGGCAGTGGTCAGCGGAGCGCGGGATGAACCGACTCAAGGCTGCAACCTAGTCGATGAGATGTTGGACCTGCTTCTTCAAGATGGGATGCTCCATGTCAATGATTGCTTGGACCTTCTCAAGGTTGGCTTCAATGCCTCTCTAAGTGACCATAAAGCCTAGGAACTTCCAGCCACCACACCGAAGGTGTACTTGGCCAGGTTCAGCTTCATCTGGTGAAGGTGAAGGTTATGGAAAACCTTCACTAGGTTTGCAACATGGTCCGACTCTGGTTTACTCATGACGAGCATGTCATCCATGTAAACTTGCATGTTGCGGCTAATTTGGTCTTGAAAGATCTTGTTGACCAGTCACTGATATGTGACTCCGATATTTTTAAGATTGAATGGCATCATCTTGTAGCAATACGTCCCATGATCTATGATGAAGGCAGTGTGCTCTTCATCTTTTGGGTGCATCTGGATTTGATTATACCCGGAGAACGCATCCATGAAGGAGAGTAAGCGGTGCCCTGAGGTGGTGTCCACCAGCTGGTCGATCTTCGGAAGTGGGAAGCTATCCTTTAGACAAGCTTTATTGAGGTCGGTATAGTCCACACAGATTCTCTACTTCCCGTTAGCTTTCTCGACCATGACTGCATTTGCCAGTCAGCTAGGTTACTGCACTTCATGAACGAAGCTGGCTGCGAGGAGCTTCTCCACTTCCTCATTGACTGCCCTCTACCTCTCCGGAGCAAAACTCCTCTTCTTCTACCAGACAAGGCAGCACTTCAGGTCAATGTTTAACTTATGAGTAATGATGTCAGAGGGGATACCTGGCATATCTGTCGTGGTCCAGGTGAATACATTCGCATTCGCCTAGAGCAAATTCAACAAGCGAGCCCACTCTTCTTCTTGTAGTTGGGCCCCAATCTGTACCATCTTTGATGGATCCATGTCGAAGTGGCATGATAGCAGGCACTCGATTGGGTCACCCTTGGGGTCTTGCATTCTTTGGTCGAGGTCATTGACGTCGGGGTCCTCCTCAGCACTCCTAGCTCCGAGGATGGTTTGCAAGCAATGTTGAATTGGTTGAGATGCCCCCCTCATCTCCCCTATGCCATAAAAGGTGGGAAATTATATCAATAGCTGCTTTATTGATATGACTGCATCGAGTAGGTTGAGCCCGGGGCACCCAAGAATTATGTTGTAGGCTAAAGGGAGCCTGACAACCATAAAGGTCATCATGACTATACTCTATCGAGGTGGTGACCCGGCCATGATGGGGAGAGTGATCTCTCCTTCAACCCCCACTAAGTCTCCAATAAAATCGACAAGGGGGGTGTGCACTGACTTTAGTTGAGTAAAGGACAAATTCATCTTAGAGAAGGTATCATAAAAAAGGATATTAGTCAAACTTTCACTGTCGACCATAATCTGCTTTACAAGGTACCTTGCTATTATCATTTCGACAACAATGGCATCGTTATTTACATTTTCATCCCTAGATCCCTTCTCCCTCATAAAGGAGAGTACATTTTCTGACCCCTCCCCTGCTCAGGTTCTCTTGGAAGCATGCTCTATTTCCCAAGATATCATTACCATAGCTTCTCGGTGGGTCGGTTGTCAATCGGAGGGACATGAGGAAGAGCTACGAGTGCTTGAGATTCTCTAGGGACCTTGCCCCTACAAACTTTTCGAGGAAGCCTCTCCTTATTAGATCTTCAATCTTCCTTTTGAGGTGGCGGCATTCCTCGGTATCGTGAACATGGTTGCGATGAAACTGATAGTACTTCGACTTGTCGTGATCGCTGGATGGCCTCAACGAGGTAGGGCGGTGTATGTAGTGCTCGCCCTCAATCTTCATGAGGATCTTTGACCTTGGGGAGAGGAGAGGAGTGTATATTTCTTCCAGGATGGAGCCGCTATTCTACTTCGGATATGCTCGGAGGTTCGAGGTCAGCCCGGGCCTCCGTACTCCGGAGGCCTCTCTTGGAGGCTGCTTCTTTGACAGCTTCCCATCCAACTCTCTCATAGTACAGTCCGCCTCCTCTACACGAATGTACTAATGGACTGGGAGGAGGAGGTTGCAGTAAGTCTTCGATGGCTTTTTATCTAGGAAGTAGGTCAGGCAAGATGTCCGAGCCCCTTCTTTAATGCCAGCATGGCGACGGGCTCATCTAAATTATAGATTTTCAGGGTGGCAATCTTGAAATGAGCCACATAATCCCCCAAGGCTCATGGTCTTGTTGCCTAATGCAAAAGAGGTTGTTAGCTTATCTTAGTACCTTCCAATAGGCATTGAAGTGTGCCATGAACTTTCTTTTCAATTGTGCAAAAGAGCTGATACTTTCAGGCTCGAGGAGGGTAAACTAGACTCGAGCTACCTTTCAAAGCATGGTCGAGAAGGCAATACAAAAGAGGGCATCCGTCGCCCCCTGGGCTCTTATGAGAGCCTTATAGCTCTCCAGGTGGTCCAAGAGGTCAATGGTCCCGTCGTAGGGGTCCACTTGAGGCATATAGAACTCGTTAGGGATCGGTTCCTCTTGGATCTCTCGGGAAAAGGGGAGACAGGCATCATGGTACACTGGCTCATAGGAGGAGCCCTACATATTAGCAAACTAGTGGGACAGTTCTGCCAGCTTATGCTCTTATTCCTCCAGGTGCTTTTCAGCCAAGCACCTGACAGCCTTGTCGATGGAACCTTCTACCAAGGCTGTTGGAGGAGATGGGGATGTCTGCTAAGGGGGGTCATGATGGGAGGCCTTGCCTCGATGGCACTTGCGATGCCTAATGGCATCGTGGTCGAAGATTGGAGATCGACTCTCCCGGTTGGCTGACCTACTCCTCTACCTCTTCGTTGGGTCCGGTGGCTTCCCCGGGGATCAGTTATGGCCCGTGGGTGCGACAGCCTTCCTTGGAAGGAATGCAAGCTACCATAGGGACCAGCAACTGGGGCTGTGAGTGTCTCCAGCTGTTGTTGGGGGGCTAGGGATCGATGTTGATGTTGTAACTGCTACACTACTGTGGTTAGAGTCTGGATCTGCTAGGAGAGCATGGCTAGGTGGGAGTCCACTGGGGGTGGCATGGCGGATTGGGGAGTTTCCTCTCTGGGCTATGCGGGACCCCATGAGAAAGAGGGTCCCCCGCATGGCTGGTGGAGGTTTCTCGCATGCGCGTCACCACCATGTCATAGACAGAGTTGCTTTAAGAAACCAGTCCCCCCTTCTTGGCATGCCAATCTATTGCCACCTGGATCGTCATGGCCCATAGCTTCTACGTGGCTTCGGGTTGTACCTTCTTCGCTTGGTATCCGATACGTGTGCTCGGTCCTGCAAAAAAAAGAAGACCTGAGCCAGGGATCCCAGCGAAGGCACTCCGACGATCAAGTCAATAGGATGATCTAGGAGAACAGATCCTTTAAGGTAGATCCTGAGTTGGTCTCCACTCTTAAAGGTTTTGGAAGAAAAGAACGAAGTGAGAATTTAGGTTGAGGAAGAGAGCTTGAGCAATGACGGCTGTATCCGTTGGGACTCTTTCAACGAATTCTTTGGTTGCCTAAAAGCACTCTCTCTTGCTACCCCTTCCTCTACCTGTTCTTGCTTACCTCCTCCAAGGGCCCTCTCTCTTTCTTATAGATAGAAGGTACTGTTTGTTACCAGCCTCAGGCCTGCCCTCTCCCTCCTCCCCTCCTTTGGGAATGCTATAAGGTCAACGATGGGCGATGCTTGGGGATCGTGCCCAAGCCCCTTTTGCCTTCATGGTTGAAAGTGATGTTGCGAGCTCTGATGCCCCGGTAGGATGCCTTATTTGGGAAAACTTGATAGAGCCTTGATCTGGGGGTAGACATTCTAGGACTCGAGCCCTTTGGTGAACCTTCTTCTTTAAGGTATTGCAGATGGTCGATGGAGGGGTGCGGTGCCTCGAGTGGCACATCCTTCCCTAACTAGTGTAAACGGTGGCCTGAAGGGACCCTGTGCCCTAGTGAGATAGTTCCCCGTAGGTCGGCGTGCTCTCCCTTCATAAGCTTCAGGTGGCGTGCCGCTACCTGCCTATTGTACTAGCTTCATGGTCGACCTTGACCATGGGTTAACCTCGAGCCGAGCACCTTTTCTCAGTCGAAGGGCGTGCGGCTCGAGGGAGCTCGACTTCGATCGAGGACTCGACCTTGAGGGAGCCACCCTGGCGGAAGGGCTTAAGGCACGAGGAGTGAAGCGGGAGATTGACTTTGGTCAAGGACTCAACCCTAAGGGAGTCACCCCGGTAGAAGGGCTCGAGGCTCGAGGAGTGAGATGGGAACTTGACTTCGGCCAAGGACTTGACCCCGAGGGAGTCACCCCAGCAAAAGGGTTCGAGGCTCGAGGAGAGGGAGCTCGAGTTCGGTCGAGGACTCGACCCTGAGAAAGTTACCATGATAGAAAGGCTTGAGGCTCAAGGAGCAAAGCAGGAGCTCGACTTCGGCTGGCGACTCGACCGTGAGGGAGTCATCCTGATAGAAGGGCTCGAGGCTCGAGGAGCAAAGCAAGAGCTTGATTTCGACTGGGGACTCGACACTGAGGAAGTCATCCCGGCAGAAGGGCTTGAGGCTTGAGTCTCGAGGAGCGAAGCAAGAATTCGACTTCGACCAGAAACTCGATCCTAAGGGAGCCACAATGGCAGAAAGGCTTGAGGCTCGAGGAGCGAGAGCTCGACTTCGATCGAGGACTCGACCCTGAGGGAGCCATCCTGGTAGAAGGGCTCGAGGCTCGAGGAGTAAAGCGGTAGATCAACTTCAACCAGGGACTCGACCCTCAGGGAGTCACCCCAGCAGAAGGGCTCGAGGGACGGAGCGGGACTAGCATGGAGATCCCTACCAGCATGACTGCCAACTGGGTTCGAGGTGGATTCCATATCAACAGTCTTGCCACATTATTATCCATTTGAAACAAATATGAATATAAATTTTTGCATCTGACTAATATCCAAATCTATATTTATATCTATTAGATAAAATAAATATAGATATAAATATATTGGTATCCAATCCATATATATCCGATCTGATTTTAGCTTTATTTTATAGTTTGAATTTAAAAATAAATGTTAAGGATATGATATGTTAATGAGTCAAACATGCCTTTTTTTTTCTTTTCTATTTTTGATTTTTGAGAACTAGAATGAGAGGAAGCCACGTTAAAATTTAGTTAAAGTAAGATTAACCTAGGTCATTAGTATATCCAATAGTAAGATTGAAACCAAATTGGATATGGATTGAATATTGGTATATCCATATCCATATTTATTTTGTTTGACTAATACAAATATGGATATTGATATTAATCGGATACAAAAAATTATATACATATTTATTTTAAATGGATATATATACAAATCAAATGATTGAAATATGGATATAAATTAATATGAATATAAGTTGGATAATTGAATTGTATGATTATAAAATCAAAGATATTATTAAATAGAGAGTAAATCAAGTTAATATCATACTAATATGCTTACATATTTTTGTGAAAGTTAATGAGTATTATATAAAATTAAATAGGATTACAAGTGTAATCGAATATTTGGATATGGATTGGATAATTGTCTATCTATATCTATATTTATATATATTTTTTATGAATATGGATATAGATTTTAGTTAGATACTTAAATTTCTATCCATATTTGGATAGTTTTGGATACAAAATTAGATCCACCCGAATATTATCCATACTACTTTCACCCCTATCCGATAGCTAACATGTTCTCACTTATTTTTATTAGAGTTAAGAGAGTTATATTAGACTAAATAAGATTGCAAACAGAATTGGATATTGGAAAACTGGATTGATATCATGTAAGTCTATTATTGTCTACATTTCTTTGATAAATGTAAATATGGATACAAATGTTAGTCGCATAATGAACTTTGTATCCATATTTAGATAAATTCTTAAAGAGGAATAGGCACAGCTAGATATTATCTGATCCCTTTTCATTTATAACTATTCAATTTAATTAGCTTGAGCATGGTTTAAGAAGAAGGATATATATTGTACTAGAAGATCCAATTGTAGATTAATCTTCTAGTTAGTATAACTTGTGTTACCCAGAAATGGAGCCCAAGAGGGGGGGGTGAATTGGGTCTTTTAAAATTTAAAACAGTAATGTGAAGGTCTAGTGGTGTTTGTGAGTAATAAATTCAATGCTCAAGATTATATGCTACGGAAAGCGGTAAATTAAATGTAATAAGCTAACTACAAGAGGGAAAGAAGGGAATCGCACACAAACATAATATTTATAGTGGTTCAGTGCAAACCAAGCACCTACATCCACTCCCTAAGCCACCCTTGAGAATTCCACTATAATTCAATCAAGATTACAGTTGACTTGTTTTTCAAAAGGCTCACAAGTCAAAACCTATGTTGGTTTTGTTACTTAGGCTCACCAACAACCTTTTACACTTGTTTTGTCTTCGGGCTCACAAGTTAACCCTAGTTGGTTTTATCCCTTTGGCTCACCAACAAACCACAACAACCTTCTTTTAAGATACCCTTGAAAGCAAGGTCAAATCACAAGATAAAAATAGATATACAACTTTTAAAACTAAGACAAACTCTCTTCAAGAGTAGAATAGAAGTTTTGAAGCTCAAGTTGATGCTTTGTCTTGTCTCCTCCTTGGAATATCCTTTAAAACACTTCTTTTGGAATGATGTAAGGATGAGCTTGTAGGCTTTTTCAGGAAATCAAACTATAAAAAGCTCTTTATGTGAAGTTCTTGAGAGAATATTGGCTTTTTGGCTTTTGAATGGACTTCAATACACTTCAATACCTTTAGAATGAAGTTGGTGGAGGTTAAATACAACAAAAAACTTCCAAAAAATGATTTGTAACCGTTAGAGCCTCGAATCTAGCCGTTTGGAGCTTGAAAAGCAAGTTCTGCAAGTCAGAAAAATAGATCCATTAGGGCTGTCAGGCTTCAAGTATCAACACTTGGCTCATCAGGTGTCGACACTTGGCTGTCAGGTATCGACACTTGATTTCTAGGTGTCGACACTTGATCTTTCAAGTATCGACACTTGATGCATAGGTGTCGATACTTGACACAAAAACCCTCAAATGGCAAAGTTCTAGATTTTCAAAAATCTCAGGCCTTGAGTCGACACTTGGAAACCTAAGTGTCGACCCTTGAAATGCAGGTGTCGACACTTGAGTTCTAGGTGTCGACACTTGGCATGCCAAGGATTTTTCTGCATGCCAAATGCTGAAGTGTCGACACTTAGCTTCCCAAGTGTCGACACTTGATACTGAAAAATTCATAATCAAGTGTAATTAGAGCCAAAAACACAAATATTGATTTTGAGATTTAAATGGAACATAAATAAATAATAATTGATCATGTAAAATCCCTTTTTCTATGAAGAGGATGTCCATAATTATGAAAAATGCTCCGTGCCACGGCGTGCCATGATACATAAGCTTTTGAGATTTTGAGATGCTTTTTTCCTGAAAACTTATAGCTTGAAATACACATTAGTATACAATATGCACTCAATGTTTTGTTATTCATCAAAATCACTGGGTGGAGCCAACAACTTGCAAGTAACTAATTATAATATTTTTATACGATAATATAGCAACATATGAAAAATTATTTAGGATGCCTATTAATCTCTATAAAATGTCAGGCAAGCTCTCCCCTTCAGCAAGCTTGGCATCTCAATATTTAGCTGCTCTTTATGTATTACACAAATCATGTAAGTCCCACCAATTATACAACTATTGTGGTAATCTAGTTTAGTATAAAATAATTGTCGATTCATCAGTTTGGTCAACTTTATTTTGGCCCGTCAAATAGATCAGTGTACCTGAAGATGATATTTTCTTAATTTAACAAGGGCTACAGTCCATCTCAATAGAAAGAATATATTATTATTTCATCATTCTATATTATTATTTTATTTTATTTGGCTTCATGTCATCAGCCTGGTCCGAAGAGGACGCCTCTAGAATTTATTATTATTTCATTCGGCTTTATGTCTTCAGCTTGATCCGAAAAGGATGCCTCCGAAATCTATTATTATTTCATTTGGCTTTATATCTTCAGTCTGATCTGAAGAGGATGCCTCCAGAATCTATTATTATTTCATTCGGCTTCATGTCTTTAGCCTGGTTTGAAGAGGATGCCTCCAGAATCTATTATTATTTCATTCGACTTTATATCTCTAGCCTGATCCAAAGAGGATGCCTCCGGAATCTATTATTATTTCATTCAGCTTTATATCTTCAACCTGGTCCAAAGAGGACACTTCTGAACATATTGTTTATCCCTTCGGTCCCACGGTAAGTGGTTCTTTATTTCTTAGTTCACTCCGAAAGAGATAAATCTGAAACGTATAGCTAACACATCTTCGGACCATTCCAAGGAAGATAGTCCGAAGAGATAGTTAGGCTCACTTCGAATCTTCTCTAAAGAGAGTGTATCTGAAGCATGTGAATAATCTTTCAACCTAAAATAGTTAAAGGTTATTATGGTTGTTCTAAACACTCACATGGTCAATAACTCCGGTTTTGATAACCATGGAATAACAAATTTCTGACCGTCGCTACTTACTGTTATGAGGAAGTTACGTTAACTAATTTCCATAACCATAAGTAGTTACAATCATGTCTATAAATATCGGTAAGAGGGGACACTCGAGATAAGCCAACTTCAGGCAAGTAAGAGTCATTCTGCAACTAGCTCTTTCAAGGCCACTCTACTCATCTTCTCCATTTCTTACATCTTTCTGCTTTTTAGTTCTCCACTCTGATGCCTAAATTTCAACTATGGCATCGAAGTATCCCCCACTGAAGAAATTCCGGTCAGGGAATTTGTTTTGCAGGCTTCCTTCAACGGTGAACCCATAGGCAGGTTGCTCCATCCGGTCAGCAGGGATTTAGCATCAATAGATTGGCATGCTAGGAAAGGGACGATCAATTTCATCTGGTTAAGGAGAACCTTGACAAAGCAAAAATGGTGAAATGAAAGATTCATAATGCTTCTACGAGCAGGGAGCACCCTACTCTTCAGGTGAACGACCCTCCGGTGGAAAATGATATGCCGCCTCCTATGTTGATGGAGGGGCAATAGCAATTTGAGGCTCTTTTAAATCGAGTTGATGCCTTGACGGCTCTAGTCCAGACTCTTCAGGAAACTACCGTTCAAAGGCAGTGCCCTCCAACCACCTCTCAGCCCAGTCATCGGGCTAGGGGAAGGGAAGATCGATGCTGGGAATTCACCCCAAACTCTTCACAAATTTGGTCTTCTTATGAGCATTACAGCTCCCAGCCAAGCAGGCATATGGAGGATCAATATGGCAAGAAAAGAACCAGATGTTCCCTTTCTATTTCTCCTGGAGATTCTACACCTAGAGGAATCAGGCAAAGAGAAATGAACTTCGATTTTGTAGAAAAGTTCAAATTATTGGAGTCACAGATAGCCAGGCTCACTGATCAAAGGAAAGGTGATGAAGTTATGACTTTCAATTCTCAACCTCCTTTCTCTTATCGAATCATGGCCGAAGTCATCCCTCGGCATTTTAAGATCCCACAACTGAAGGCTTATGACGGAATTACCAACCCCCTTGATCATTTGGAAAGTTACAAAGCTCACATGATGGTACAAGGAGCATCTGATGCATTGTATTGCATCGCTTTCCCTGCTACGTTAAGGAAAGCTGCTTGAATGTGGTATTCAATCTTACTGCCTGTCATAATCCATTCTTTTGCTGAGTTGGAGAGGTTGTTTATTTTGCATTTCAGAACATGTCGAAAGATGCCGCGTAACATAGACAGTTTGTTCCTCCTTCAATAGAATGAAGGAGAGAGTCTTAAAGAGTTTGTTATTTGATTCAATTCAGCCACTTTAGAGATCCCAGATCTCAATGAGCACGTAGCCATGTCAGCCCTGAAGAAAGGTCTAAGATCGTCCAGGTTTACTTTCTCCCTAGACAAAAGATTTTTCATGAGCTATGCCGAACTACTAGCAAGAGCTCAAAAGTATGCTATTGCTGAGGAGCAAGCTACGAGTCGTAGACTCATCGAAGGGAAACACCCTTCCAAGAAAAAGAACATCAAGGGATCAAATATGTCCTCATCTTCCAACAATGCCATAATTCCCAGATGTAGTCCCAAGTCCAAGTAGCAGAGCAATCGGTTCGACTCCTACACTCCCCTCAACCTTCCAAGAGAGAAGATTTTATTGGAGATAGAAAAAGAAAATTACTTGCAAAGGCCACGTCCCCTAAAAACATCTGCTAAAGTGAGAGACAAAAATAAATATTATCGATTCCATCGGGACCATGGCCATAATACTGAGGAATATTTTTAGCTATGGGATGCTATTGAGGACTTAATCAAAAGAGGATACCTGGAGAGTTATGTTAACCATTCGGAGCCTCAAGCCGAAGCAACCGCCCTTCAAAGAGCTACTGATGAAGCTGAACTGCCTCATCAAAGGCCGATTGATGGGAGAGTCGGCATGCTTCATCGTTCAATCGGCTAGAGGAATGAAGCTGAAGAAGATAACCCCAAGAGACTTAAAGGAAAGAATTCCATTAGCTTCTCAGATGAAGATCTTCAAGGAGTTCAACTCCCACATGATGATCCTATTGTTGTTTCAGTTGTAACTACAAAATATGATATAAGGAGAATTCTGATAGATAATGGAAGTTCTGTCGATATTTTACTATATGATGCATTTCTTAGAATAGGCTTATCTGGAAGTAAGCTACAAAAGTCTCATATTCCTTTAACTAGGTTCGGAGGAAATCAAGTTGGAGTTGAAGGAGAAATGGTTTTACCCATAACTCTAGCACTAAGCCATGCCAAAAGACTCTTCCTATCAATTTCATAGTAGTGCAAGCACTATCGACTTATAATGCAATTTTGGGATGGCCTACTTTAAATAAATGCCGAGCTATAGTATCGACCTACCACCTTTTGGTATGATTTCCCACCAGACATGGCATCAGAGAAATGAAATGGGATCAAAGGATCGCTCGCCAATGCCTAATGATCCAAGATAAACAATCAACTAATCCCTTAACACTTGATCAATTAGACCTAAGAGACAGAGCTGAAGACTGGACAACCAGTAGAAAAGACCCTCTTTGTGCCTTTATCCGAAGATGACCAACGACATTTGTATAAATTGGCAGTCTACTAGATGAAGAGACAAAAGCAAGGCTGATTAGCTTCCTCCAGAGTAATGCTGATTTTTTTGCTTGGGCAGCTTATTATATGCCTAGAATCCCATCTGAAGTAATTATACACCAGTTGGAAGTAGCCCCCAACTGCAAGCCAGTTCGGCAGAAGAAGATGAATTTTGCTCCAAAAAGATAGAGAGTTATTGATGAAGAAGTCAGCAAACTCCTTGAAGCCAAATTTATAAGGAAAGTATAATATCTAAATTGGCTGGCCAATGTTGTGATGGTAAAGAAATCTAATGGCAAGTGGAGGATCTGCATTGATTATACGGATCTTAATAAGGCTTGCCCGAAGGACAGCTTCTCTTTGTCAAAGATAGATCAATTAGTTGACGCCACTGCTGGTCATCAGCTGTTAAGCTTTATGGATGCTTTCTCAAGATATAACCAAATCCGAATGGATCCTGAAGATAAAGAAAAAACTGCTCTATCATAGAAAAAGGGCTTTACTTCTATAAAGTGATGCCATTTGGGTTAAAAAATGCTGGAGCAACTTTTCAAAGACTGATCAACAAAGTGTTCAAGAATCAGATAGGAAGAAATATGGAAGCTTATGTTGATGATATGATTATGAAGAGTCTTCATAGGTCCGACCACACTGAAGACTTAAGAAAATCCTTTGACGCTCTTAGAAGCCATCAGATGAAGCTGAACCTGACTAAGTGCACTTTTAGTGTAACCTTCGAAAAGTTCTTGGGATTCTTAGTCACCAAGCAAGGGATTGAGGTTAACCCAGAAAAGATTCAAGCCATTTGGACCATGAGACACTTGTCTTGTTAGAAAGAAGTGCAACGGCTGACAGGAAGAATCACATCTTTGAGTCAATTGATCTCCCGATCAGCAAAAAGATGTCTTCCTCTTTTCAAAGTTCTTCCTCAAACACAAAGTTTTGAATGGTCAGAAGACTGCAGGACTGCTTTTGATAAGTTGAAGGAATACTTGGAAAACCCTCCTTTACTTTCTAAACCTTGTGAAGGGGAACTCTTGATTTATATCGTTTTGCCTCGAAAGAAGCGATTAGTTTGGTACTTGTTTGAAAAGATGCCAACCACTCACAGAAGCCGATCTACTATACTAGTAAAGTATTGCATAAGGTAGAAGTACGATATCTTAGAGTGCAAAGACTCATTTTCTCCTTGGTGGTCGTAGTGAAGCATTTGCGATCCTATTTCCAAGCTCATACCATTATGGTTTTGACGGATCAGCCATTGACTTCCAACCTAGATCAGCAATGAAAGCACAAGTCTTGGCTGATTTTATAGTTGAATGCACTTGGGGATCAGATGAGAATCAACTGAGGACCGAAGAGGAAGAAACCACCGAAGAAGATTCGGAGTTCATATGGATGCTTCATGTGGATGGCGCTTCCAACGCCAATGGCTGTGGAGCTGGTCTCATTTTGGCTAGTCCAAATAGTCAAGTCATAGAGTATGCTCTTCATTTTTTTTCCAAACTTCGAATAATTAGGTAGAGTATGAAGCTCTCATTGCTGGACTCAGAATTGCTCAAAAGCTAGAAATTAAAAAGATTAAAGTCTTTTTGGATTCGTAGTTGGTGGTGAATCAAGTAAAAGCTGAATTCGAAGCTCAAAATTTCATCATGATTCAGTATATGGAAAAGGTACAAACCCTAATATCCCAACTAGAATATTTTGAGATTATTCACGTGCCCCGAGCAGAAAATTCTTGGGTCGATGCTCTTTCATGACTTGCAACCACTGCTCCAAACTCCCTTGGTCGGACATATGTAGAGTATCTTGAAGACCCCAACATATCCAAATCCATGACGGAAGTATATCCGATTAAACATGAGCCCTCATGGATGGATCCCATCCTTAAATTTTTGAATGAAGGCACATTACTTGAAAATAAGCTTGAAGCTAAACGACTTCGTTGGATTGCTTCCTAATATGTGATCTTAGATGGGACCTTATATAAAAGATCCTTTACACAACCTCTGTTGAAATACTTGGGACCTTTGGATACTGATTATGCTCTCAGGGAAGTGCATGAAGGAATATGTGGAGATCACCTGTGGAGTAGATCCTTAGCTTACAAAATAATTTGCCAATGCTATTATTGGCCGACCATTCAGAAGGATTCTACAGAATTTATCTGAATGTATGATCAGCATCAGAGGTACTCTAATATACAAAGACGGCATACAAATCAATTGATCCCGTTGACAGCTCCTTGGCCTTTTGCTCAATGGGGAATGGATATTCTTGGCCCATTTCCTCCAGCTTCCGGATAACAGAAATTCCTTATATTGGCAATTGACTACTTCACTAAGTGGATTGAAGCTGAACCACTAGCACAAATTACTAAAACAAAAGTTGGAGATTTTATAAGAAACTTTATTATCTTCTATTTTGGGATTACTTACACCATTATTACTGATAATGGAAGGCAATTTCACAACCCAAAGTTCAAAAGCTTCTGTACATAAAATCATATACTCCACAAGCCAACTTCCATGGCTCATCCTCAGTCTAATGGAGAAGTTGAAGTGACCAATAAAACTATTCTTCATGGTCTCAAAACCAGACTAAATGATGCAAAGGGACTATAGGCTGATGAGTTGAATTCAGTCCTTTGGGCATACCAAACTACTCTTAGAACGGTCATCGGAGAATCTCCATTTCACTTAGCTTGTGGCACTAAGGCAGTCCTTCCTATAGAAGTCTCTTTACAATCTCTATGGTTTGACCATTACAAAGAACCTGAAAACTTAGAATGCCGAAGAGTTGATCTAGATTTGTTACAAGGCACTTGGCTCCATGCTTAGCTGAGGATGGCCATATATCATCAAAAGGTTGCCAAATATTACAACTCTCATATGAAAAAACAAACTTTTCATCCTAAGGACTTGGTTTTGCAAAGATCTGAAGTATCCAGGCCAGTCGAACAAGGAAAACTTTCTTCCACTTAGTAAGGTCCCTATCGGATAAAAGAAGTCATCCATCCTGGAACTTACCAGCTTGAAACTTTAGAAGGTACTTTGTTGCCTCGACCTTGGAATATAGAAAATCTTCGCAAATATTATCAATAAAAATTCCTATTCATGAAATTATGTTAAAATAAGAGATTGACTTGATTAGCCTGTCTTAATCTTTATTAAAAGGCATAAAAATGATCTACGTGATCTATCTTATGAAGTACCGAGATGGACTTGATCAGCCTGTCTTAATCTTTATTAAAAGGCATAAGGATAATCTATGTGATCTACCCTATGAAGTACCGAGATGGGCTTGATCAGCCTATCTTAATCTTTATTAAAAGGCATAAGGATGATCTACGTAATCTACCCTATGAAGTACCGAGGTGGGCTTGATCAGCCTATCTTAATTTTTATTAAAAGGCATAAGGATGATCTACGTGATCTACCCTATGAAGTGCCGAGGTAGGCTCGATCAGCATGTCGTAATCTCTATTGAAAGGTATAAGGCTGATTTATGTGATCTACCCTACGAAGTGCTGAGGTGGGCTTGATCAGGCTGTCTTAATTTTTATTAAAAGGTCTAAGGATGATCCACGTGATCTATTCTATAAAATGCCAAGGAAGGCTTAACCAGTCTATTTCATTCTGTCAAAAACGTGGACGACCCACACGGTCTATTTTATGACAAATCTGATGAAGTATAAAGTAAATCCGGCAACATACCGATGTATATCCACTCAAGATGTATATTATCTTTCATCAGCAATAATCTTCTTGGAGAAAGGGAATGGTTTCACATATCAAGTTCTCTTATTCGGAATATTAATAGCATAGTTAGTCAAAGCTTGGTTTTCTATCCAGCCGATTCTGTTTAATGTGATATGAAGAATCCAAACTCTGAAGTTGAGAATATCACTTATATGATAAACTAATTTATTTGAATTCAAAGACTGGGTATTATTTCGAGTCCGAAGACTTGGTATTATCTTAAATCAGAAGACTTGGTATTATTCTGAATTCAAAATCTCTGAATTATTTCGAGTTCGAAGACTTGGTATTATTTTTAAGTTCGAAGACTATCTTTGGATGAATTTTCGTTCAAAAATTCAAGGTGAAAGTTAATACACTTGTCCAAAGAGTTGCTTATTCACAAATTTTTCATAAGATCATCATTCAACATCTTACCTCCGATGAGTTTATACTTAGTAAATGTTCCATTGAAATATGGCTCATTTAGAAAGGAAAAAGTTCTATTCTTGGAAAGCAGTACATGTACATTGTCTCTGTAAAAAAAAAAAAGGAACCTTATAAATCGGCTTCAGCTTGAATGTCTTCAGCTTAGGTGAGGTCGATTGGGTCGGCAACCGTTGTTGTTTCCTCTTCAACTATTTCTTTGGTTGCGACATGTACCTTTTCAGAAAGACCTTTTGGCGATCCAGGCTCTTTTGTTTCTTTAAGATTGAATAGCTGGACATTCAAAATATCGAGACTTGGGTAAAGATTCCACACTTCTTTTACCCCATCATTGAAACCTGCTTGGTAGCTGAAGGTTCCAACTTCGGTTATTTCATCATCAAAAGCTGAAGACTTTTTATAGTCCTCAACCACCCTATTTATTTGATCTTTCAAGGTCTTTATTTATTCAGCCGCTACCTTAGCTCTCTTGACCGATTCATCGACCTTTTTGACTGCTTCTTTAGTCTTCTGTTAAGCTTCTTTGCTGAATTCTCTAAAGACCGAATCTTCTTCTTATTCTTCTTAAGTTTTGCCTCTTGTTCAGAATTATTTGACTGAGCCTTTTCTAGTTCGGCCTTCAGATTCTGAACTGAAGCATCACTTAAGGCAAGTTTTTTTTCCATGGCCTTTTTCAACTCCTCGGCCACTTCTCTTTCGGCCTTAGCCATTTAGAGTTTTTCTTTTATTCCCTTATGGTAGTCTCTGAATTCGATGATGCTCTCTTCCATAAGGGTGACATCATGAACCAACTACATTGATCACATGGAATATGAAGTTAGCAAATTTGAATATATATATATATTAAAAAAAAGAAACAAGAAATTCACATTTAGCATAGATGAAAATGCCGAATCAGATATATCCTTAATGCATCGGGTTTTGCTGACTTCCCAATCCCGAGGGAGGAGAGTATGCTTCAAGTATCTCCCTGGTCAATTCGAGGTTCACCAAACCCTGTCCGTCAGAAAATATTATAAAGTCTACATGATATTTCCTATTTGTTGGAGCATCCTCCCTGAATCCTATTCGATCTGAGGAGCCTTTCCTTTTGCTTTTCTTTTATCCTTTGGAGAGGCAAGGAGCGGCTCACCAATGGATAGAATTGGGATGGATCGTTCTGGAGAAGGCGATGGGGGTGAGCTCCTCGATGGAGGTGAGTTCCTTGGAGGAGGCTCCATTAGCGGCACATCGTCTTCATCAGATGTAGCCCTTGTCGGAGCTATATTAGAAGTCCCTTCGGCACTGACCTTCTTTTGGACTTCAGTTTTCTTTTGCTAAACCAACACCGATCTCTTTCTAGAAGCCTACCAAAGTCTTTCAAGATTAGGCTTCATCAGTTCACCTGTAATCAAAGGAAAAAGGATTTTCAAATCATTCATCAAAAAAAAAAAGAAAGAGAAGAAGGGAAAAATTTTAAAGCCGACTATTGCTATACCTAATGCCGGAAGCTCGCTGATATGAGCAAGGTGAAGGTTTTGTTCCCTCAATAGTTCCTTAGCCAGAGGAACTCCCGAACTTGATAATGTCTTGAAGTCCTTTTGATCGGCCTTCAAGACTTTCTTCCCAGTGTTTGCATCTAAATGCGGATTCTTCCATTCAATGTTAAAATCCCAGGATGGATAATAGATAAAGAAAAAATAGGGTCTCCACCAATGTATGGCACCGGGAGTCCCCTTAATTAGTCTTCGGCCTGGGCGAGGACCGATAACCCACCATCCTTCACCATGAAAAACTCTTTTTAGTATGAAAAAGGAAGTGAACAAAGAGGTTTTGGGCTCTACATTATGAAGTTTGTAGAGGACTAAAAATCCGCAAATATTTCTAAAGCTATTTGGGATCAATTGAGCCGGGACTACTTGATAAAATGTTAAAAATCTTCAGAAAGAAAGGATGAAGGAAAAATCTAAGACCAGCCTTTAAGTAGTCCTCACATACGATAATTGACCCGGGAGGAGGATGGATAATCCTCTCATCTGGATTGGAAGAAATAACTTAAAAGTCCAAGGAAAATGGTAACGATTATGAAGACTTTCTACTTTAGTATGAGACATGGAACTAACAATGGTTTCAAGAGAAAGTTCAAAACCTCTCTTTCTAGCAGGGACTCCACTCCCGGAGGGTTCATCTCTTATTGAACCCTTGCTAATGGCTGGATTACCTAGCGACTCAAACATTATAAAAAAGAAAAGAAGAAAGACCCCTACCTCCAAGTAAAGAAAAGGCAACCTGCTAAAGGTAAATAATGGTGTGGGATGGGAGGAAGAAGAAGAATATTTCAAAGAAAACATGGAAGTTCATTCCATGGAACTCCCCCTTTTTTATATATGCAGGACGATAGAGTTTTCCTCAGGAAACTGACAATCTTTTTGATCGAACAATGTATTGGCAGTGCAGATCGTGGGTACGAATTAGTAAGGGATGTCCATTAATGGACTGTCAGTTACGATTTGCAAAAAATGACATGGATGGTCGAGATGAACTTTTAGCATGTTAATTAAGGCTCAGGATGATGCCAAGCATATTTTCTTGATCAAATGAAAGTCCCATAAAAATCTTTTTAATAAAGAGGATTAGCTAGGTTTTTTAAGTCTGCGCTATCTTTTTGAAGCATCAATAAGGGGCTGACACCTGTTCTCAGCATGATCTCCAAACCATAAATCAGTTATTATAAGCGACAAAATCGAAGATCTGTCATCATTGGTTATTTTCTTTTCATTCATAAATGACAAACTCTAATTACTCCCATTTTTTGAAATAAAGTTATTTTGAAATTGGGAGTGGGGGGCAACTATTGTGGTAATCCAGTTTAGTATAAAATAATTGTCGATTCATCAGTTTGGTCGACTTTATTTTGGCCCATCAAACAGATCAGTGTACCTGAAGATGATATTTTCTTAATTTAACAAGGACTATAGTCCATCTTAATGGAAAGAATATATTATTATTTCATTGTTATATTTTATTATTTTATTTCATTCGACTTCATGTCTTCAGCCTGGTTCGAAGAGGACGCCTCCGGAATCTATTACTATTTCATTCGACTTTATGTCTTTAGCCTGATCCAAAGAGGACGCCTCCAAAATCTATTATTATTTCATTCAGCTTCTTGTCTTCAGCCTGATCCGAAGAGGACACCTCCGGAATCTATTATTATTTCATTATTCTTCATGTCTTCAGCCTGGTCCGAAGAGGATGCCTCTGGAATCTATTATTATTTCATTCGACTTTATGTCTCCAACCTGATCCGAAGAGGACGCCTCTAGAATCTATTATTATTTCATTCAGCTTTATATCTTCAACTTGGTCCAAAGAGGACACTTCTGAACATATTGTTTATCCCGTCGGCCCCATAATAAGTGGTTCTTTATTTATTAGTTCACTCTAAAGGAGATAAATCCGAAGCGTATAGCTAACACTTCTTCAGACCATTCCAAGGAAGATAGTCCAAAGAGGTAGTTAGGCTCACTTTGAATCTCCTCTAAAGAGAGTGTATCTGAAGCATGCGAACAATCTTTCAACCTGAAACAGTTAAAAGTTGTTTTGGTTGTTCTAACCACTCACATGGTCGATAGCTCCGACTTCGATAATTATAGAATAACTAATTTTCGACCGCCACTACTTACTGTTATGAGGAAGTTACGTTAACTAATTCCTATAACCGTAAGTAGTTACACTCACATCTATAAATATCTATAAGAGGGGACACTCGAGATAAGCCAACTTCAGGCAAGTAAGAGCCAGTTTGCAACTAGCTCTTTCAAGGCCACTCTACTCATCTTCTCCATTTCCTACATCTTTCTGCTTTCAAGTTCTCCATTATGTTGCCTAAATTTCAACTAACTTTGGCATCGAAGTGCCCCTCACCAGAGAAATTTCGGTCAGGGGATTTGTTTTGCAGGCTTCCTTTGATGATGAACCCGTAGGCAGGTCGCTCCTCTGGTCAGCAGGGATTTAGCATCCACAGGGTGTTTTGGTTGTTTATGGAGACCAAGATAGTGATATTGGACTTCAGTCATTATATCAACCAAGAAGTAATTTAAATGCCTAGCTACCATAACTTTCCTATCCGAAAGGGGGAAAAATGTAAACATAGGATATGCAGGTTGCATTAGCAAATCGTAGACTAGTCATGGATCTCGGTTTCCGAGTCATTAATTCTTCAATCACTGGAACTTGAATTTTCATAAAGTGTAATTTCTATGAAGGCAATGTTCAGTCATAATTAAATATAGTTTTTTTTTGATAAAATGGTGTATTCATTACACTGAACGGAGATGAATACAACCTAAAGAGTCAGTAAGTAAAATATTTCTAAGCTGTACAGGGGCAGAATGCCAGTCAATCCACAGGAAAGAAGCAGTATGCTGAGCTACATAGGAGGCAACCCAGTCAGCAGCTGAGTTGGCCTCCCTAAAAATGTGCCTGATAGTCAGAGAAGCGCAATCCTGTAACATGAGTCTAATGTCCCTGACTATTGGATGACTCGCTTGCCTAGAGGGAGTCTACGAGATCCAAGATATGATGGTGGCAGAGTCTCCCTCAATGATGAGATGGTCGAGGCATAGAACCTGGCGAGCATATCTGATCGTAGCCCAAGCAGCATAAAATTCCAGGGTCGGCATTGAAGAGTCCAAACAAGGAATACCCCCAGCCACCAAGAATCCCAAGGAAGAATTCCTGATGATGAAACCAGCTCCACCCATCCTATCGCGGAGACTCCCATCAAAACTAACAGTGACAAAAGGCGGAGGAGGGGGTTCCCAGGTAATAAAAACCCTCCGGGTCGCTCGACGAGCGAGAGGAGAACCCCAGATCTCAGCCAACATCCCTGCAGACCTACAATACTCCAATGCAGCTATCCTGGCCCTCTCTACCAGTATCGTAGGTGAATACCTCATAGATGTAAAAATCCGATCATTTCTATAGATCCAAATATGATATGGCAGATAAGCGATAAACGAAACCTGGATGATGGGAGCCATCCGCAACAGGAGATAAAAGATATCAAGAATATGATCAGACTGGGCAGATATACCGTGAAAGCCCACGAGTGCCCAGATCCGGCAAGCGCGGCCATAGTGGAAGATGGCATGAGTCTGCATCTCCAGCTGATTCTCATAAAAGGGACAGTCAGGAGTGTTATGGATGCCCTTGGCAATGATGAAATATCGTATGGGAAGACGATGCCATGCGAGCTTCTAGATGAAGAAAGAAACTCTGGGATGCACAGGCAAGGTCCAGATCCAACGATAGCTCCTGGATGAAAGAAGATCCATATCTGGCCTAGGAATGAGATTAGAGAGGGGCACCCGGGTCGACGTCGTATGTCTCCACACCCTAATGTCGGCACACGGATAAATCGGGAGTTGAATGACAAGACCCTGTACCCAAAGATGTCCCCAAATATGGACAAGACCCTATCCGTATCCCAAGAGGCCAGACCTAGCCTGTGAAGATCGGTAATAGTAATAGAGGCCGGAGTCAGAATAGAGATGAAAGTGGGCCATCTACTCAGTGGGATATCGAAAATCCAGGGATCATCCATGAAGCTAATAAATCGGCCATCTCCCACCACCCATGAAAGCTGGGATATGACCATCGGGGCCCTGGCACACATCTCCCGCCAGACGATTGAAGGCCTCCTGGTAGAAGTAGAGCAGTCTCTGAGGTGCAAGGAAATGTCGCCATACTTAGCCCTCATAAAAGAAGACCACAAAGTGTCCGGGCAAAGAAAAAACCTGGCCACATGCCGGATCATAAGAGCCTCTCTCCTCGCAAGAAGAGAAGTGATAACCAAACCCCCATCCTGCATCAGTCGGTAGACATTATCCCAGCACATAAGATGAATACTCCTCCGATCGGAAGAGGAGTTCCAGAGATAGGAGCGAATCATCTGCTCAATTTTAATAATAACCCTCCTGGATATAAAAGCATTAGAAAGCATATAAACTGGTAGAGAAGATAGCACCAAACGAATAAGAGTGAGCCTGCCCATCGTAGAGAGAGATCTGGCTTGCCAACCCCCGATCCTGTTAATGATAGAAGCCAATAATGGGCCACGGTCTTGCATGGCAAGCATGGTGCCAGAGATGGGGATACCAAGATAATGCAGAAGGCCCTCCCGCTCCTGAATGCCCAACATATGAATAATCCTGCACCGAATATTGAGAGTAGTTTTAGGGCTGAAATAAATCCTAGACTTCTGAAAATTTACCCTCTGACCCAAAGCATGACAGTAACGCTCCACAATACTCCTGAATCCCCTAGCATTAGCTAAGAAAGCCCGGCAAGTAACAGGCAGTCATCCACGAAAAAGAGATGAGAAACCGAGAAAGATCCCGGACCAACAATATAAGGATAGATCTGAAAGTCCCATACTGCCTGGGAAAGGGATCTAGATAGATAATCAGCATAAATAATAAATAAATAGGGAGATAGAGGACAACCTTGGTGGAGGCCATGAGAGGATTGGAAGAACTTCGTAGGGGATCCATTGATCAAAATAGAGAAGGGACAACCTCGGCCAGGTAATAAAAACCCTCCGGGTCGCTCCTTCTCTAGGTGGCACCCAGAGACGGGACAACCTCGGCCGAAGTTGAGCGCCCCTCTGCCACTCCGCCAGGTGTCCACCCAGGAGGGGTCCACCTTGGCCGAAGCCGGCGGCCTCCCCGCTCCCTCGCCAGGTGGCACCCTGAGACGGTCCCACCTCGGTCGAGGTCGAGCCGGGCCCCTCGCTTCTTCGCCAGGTGGCGCCCGGAGATGGGACCACCTCGACCGAAGTCGAGCACCCCTCTGCCGCTCCGCCAGGTGTCCACCCAGGAGGGGTCCTCCTCGGCTGAAGCCGGCGGCCTCCCCGCTCCCACGCCAGGTGGCACCCTAAGACGGTCCCACATCGCCGAGGTTGGCCAACCTGTGTGGAGAAGCTTCTGAGGAACAGGAGCACGAGCTCCAAGATTGCCCCTTGAGTCGTGCGTGCCGCACCCCGAGAGTAGTGCTCGTACGGTCTGCAGCGACACATGAAACACCGCTTACATTGGCCCGATAGTTCCCGTAGTCGAGAGGCGAGGCCCTGACAAAATAGGACCCGATAACGGACATTGTCGGTGCCTGGGAAGGAGAGCGCTCGCATTTAGCCCAAGGTCTGGTCGGTGGTCTGCCCGGCGCCCTCCCTTTGCCCTTTCCTCGCTAGGCTCGGCAAGCAAGGCCGGGAAGCCGCCTGGCTCTTTGATCCAGAAGGGAAAAGGGAAAGGGATGGGGGGGAGGAGATGAAAGCGACGAAGGAGCCTCACAGAGGCGGGAGAGGAAGAGGCGACATGAGGAGTTAAAAGGAAGGAGAGAATAGATGACAAGGTAGGCAAGAAACAAAGGCTGGGAAAGGAGACTCTGCCCCAAGAGCAGGATCCAAGGTCCCGAGAGGGGGCCTTTTGGCGTGAGCTCGGTGGAGGAACCCGGCCGGGTTTCTATTCTTTCTGGGAACTTTCTTGCTAGCACGATCTCTAAGTCTGGGACTCCTTCGGGGGCCCGTCTCAGAGATTTTGTTCCCTCTCGCCGTCTACTAACTTGACCATCGGAGCCCCCTCGCAGGAATCCCCGGCCAGGATTTCTAACCTTGTCTTGTAGGTTCGAACGAGCCAGGAGACCCCAGGGGCCAGACGGTCTATTCGGATCAGCGGCTCCGAAGCCACAGGCGCGGCGGTGAGATCGGCAACAGCATTCAAAATTTAGTTTCAATAAGGAATTTCTAAGGGATTTGCCAGGGATATATTTCCCTTGATAAATTCCTTGGATATCCCTTGGTAATCTGCAAGGGATCAGTGAGTGATTATTTAAATAATTTTTAGCAAGGGGTTTTTAAGGGAAGTTCAGTCCCTTAGAGATTTACTAAGTGATAAATCCCTTGGTGTTGGTAAAATATTTTTAAAAACAAAAAAAATGATATCAGAGAGGGATTTTTTCTTAGAAATCCCTTAGTAATTTTAAAATTTTGTACCAAGCAAATGTCATTTACAGATTCTCTCACTGGCATAAAAATAAAAGTCATAGGTAAAATTAATATTATGTACTAATTTTTAATACTATTAATTAAACCAAAAAAAATTCCTTCATCCCTCTCTCTCTAACTCGTTCAAATCTTATCAAAACACCACTCTCTTTCTAACTAAAAACAAACCATTCCACCTCTCCCTTCACTCCACACCACCTCTCCACCCTTCTAGCGAACGAACAGAGATGAGCAGCTCGCGAATAACTTATCTTGCATAGATGAGCTCCATCAAACTAGTACATGCATATCATATGCTCTTATTTATTGACCAATTGCATCAGGTGTGGACCTGAAAACCCCCCCCCCCCCCTCTATTTTCTTTTTCTCTTTTTTGGGGTAAATTTGAAGCCCTTTCCAAATATGCTTCAGGTAGGGATACATCACAGACATCATTTTCCTTATTTTTGATAGATGAAAAAGAAACCAAAAGGTTAAGATGAAAAATGGAGTAATATCCACTGGTGCTTTGCACGACCTGAATTTTTTGTTTAGGAAGACAGTCTCCAGCAGCACCGTGAATGGTACGATGGTGAGTTTAGTCATCTGCAAGTATATCAACAGATGATATTGATTAAACTAATATTGCATGGATTTTTTAGAATATATATATATATAGGAGGGAAATTGAAATATTTCGAAATGAAACAACCATTATCATTTGACAAGAGTTATAAGATGATGATAGCATTGGGTGTGAAGGTAAAGTAGTTGCAGGAGCACTTGCCTGATAGAATCCAATAGAGTTGAAGCCAAGGTTAAGGTTGAGAAAGCCAATGGAGGTGCCATTAAGCAAGCCAAAGAGGACCACCATCCTTCCATCGATGAATTTAGGCTCAAAGAAGTGTAGGCGCTGTGCAACATGGAGCGTGCAGAAGGTAACCATCAAATGCCAGCTTGTCAAGGTCGTCGCTGACCACATTCAAATTCTCACCCAAATTAGAGTAGTGAAACGAGCCTCCAGTTATATATATATGTATCTTAAAAAATCTGGACCTAGACTTCAAAACTTAATAATGATCTGAAAGGAGACCTGACGGGACCAAGATTATATATATATATATAATATAGGATCAAATTCAATTGGACTGGTTGAAATTTATAAGTTTCATGTCAAATCTGTTAGGGAGCTGAGTCTTAATCTGAGAGCCACACTTGACCTAACAGACTGGATTTGCCTTCAAGGATGGACTGGCTCTACGTTTGGTTGGGCACTTGGGTTCACCTGTTTGGGCCCAGCATCCCACTTGCTCACAAGAGGCTGATAGGGAAAATCTCTTTGGGGAAATTGGCCTTATTGATAGATTAAAGTCATTCACGTGACAAGTATCACCTGACCAGTTCTAATTCATGTCAGATTAAGGCCAAGTTTCAGACACAACATCATTAATTCCAGAATAATCCAATCTATTTGAGTTCGGGTCATCCTTCATCTGGACCTTGTTTAAAAAATTAAAAAAAAAAGGAAAAAGAAGAAAATGGTTTCCAATTTGTACATGGCACGGTTAGCTATATTATTTGTAAACATATAGAATTGGAAAATGGTAGACCTAAGGTTGCAAATTTGTACATATATAAATTTCATACTTGGACTTGGGCTGCTGCTTCTTCCCATCTCCTACCAACATCTTCCTGGATATGCCTGACTGAAGCCCCAAGTCGCCGGATCCCCTAGCCTCCTGAGACACCTCACCACCACCGGCCGACCGAAAGTCTCCAACCGAGCCAAGTCGGCCCGTCCGCCTGCCACCAATGCCATCTGAGCCCTTCCGTGAGGCCCCTCCTGTCCTAGCCATCGCTGCAGACATACCCTCCATGACCAACGCCTGTCTGATAGATCGAGCGCCCATGGCTAATAGAAAAACCTCCCTCTGGCCCAGCGCCCCGTCCGTCTCTGCCATTCCCTATTCTGCACGGCCGTCAAAGCACCATCCCGTGCCAGTTCGCCCGTGACCAGAACCGCCGTGACTCTTCCGCTTCACCGTCGCCGGTTGCCTCCGTGACCCTTACCGGTCGATCCGTCATCGCCGCCCAGCCTCGTCACCGGCAAGATCCTGCTGGATCTCCTCTTTCGTTCGGTCCCTGTTCTCCCCTGCATCGGACCAAGGAAGGAAGAACTTGGCATGAACATGAAAGCCTACACATTCTGTCCTGCCGACTTCTGCACGGCACGAATCTCAGAGTGCACGGATTCCAGAGCACATGGATCCCAGAGGCGCACGGTTCTCAAAGTCACACGGATCTCAGAGCACAGATTTTAAAGTATTGGATTTTAATTAACTTTTATTTGATTTGGGATTGATATATTGCTTGTTTTTTGGTGTTCCAGGTCCAACGACTTCAGATCAATCTCGCCCGTGAACTACTGGTCCGGATTTTTGACGACCTCAGGACGATCTTCCTTTTCCAAATTTCATGAAATTTCGTGTTTTCGGGTGAGATCCATTTTGAGAACCTGATCTAGTCAATTGATGGTTATTTCTATTTAATTAGATTTAATTTAATTAAATTTGACACCCTAATCTAGAGATCGTTTCTTAATGATCAATGGTCCAACACCAGCCTTGGTTTCAGAGCGTTCAGTACCACATCACATAGTTTTACCAATGATGCATAGTTTTGAAGTTCTTCGTTCTGGTAAGATATATTTTGTGGGAAACCTGAAAGTAACTATAGGATTAATGCATAGTTTTACCAATGATGCATAGTTTTAATAATGCATTTAGTATATTCTTATTTGTAACCTTCAACTTTGGGAATGTTTAGTATCTAATGTTTCTTGATCATTGTTTATTTGATTATCCATTGCGTAATAAATTGTCATCTACCTAACACTTTCATTTGAATAACTTAAAGTAACTATAGGATCATCTCGCCCAAATGCCATGGCTTTGTTAGTTCTTTACTACTTATATTATAAGTGATAGGGTTGCTAATCTAAGTAGCTTGAACGAGTTGCTGCATTTTTAAAGTAACTATAGGATCAACTTGCCCAAATGCCAATACTTCCTTTTCCTCTTCTATTTCTTATTCATTATATAAGTTCCTTTTTTTTTTTATAAAAGTGTATGTTCTTTTTCCTTTTGATAAAGAACTATAGGATCATCTTGACATACCTGATTTGCTAGTTGATTTCTCTCAGTATGAAATGCTTAATGATGATGAGATACGTAAGTTGCAATAAAGATTAGAAGAAGCAATGGTAGAAGAAGAAGAGGATGGAGAGGATGCAGAAGATGAGGAAGAAGAAGAATTTGAAAACAATGATGAGTCTAATGAGGACGAAAATAAGTTTGAATTGTCTGATAGTGATAATGATTGATTTGTATAATGTTGCTATTCACATTTAATCTTAGTTGCCATGTAATGAGGATTATTTATAATTTATATATTTTGGATAATTTTGATCATAATTTATCAAATATTTGTCTTGATTATTTGCACTATGTTTACATTGTGGGTTTGTATTATATTACTGTAAATAATATATGTGATCTTAAATTACATCCATGATATTTAATATATGCATCTAATATTTGTATATCAACAGGGATAATGACACATGGTGGAGCATCTAGACTTCGTGGAAGGGATGGTAGAGGAAGAGATGTATCCCGATAGCAGCTTTAAAATGAACATGATAGGGATACTGGAATATATCCATAACGATCTACCCGTAGGCTATTTAACACACCTCCGCGTGTTGAGCAACATGGATCAGTGCCCATGGAGGAGCCCTCTGCCAATCCTTCACCTCATGTGCCTGATAGTGTAGGTTCAATTGGCTCTACACATACAAGAGGCCCAAACCAGCCTGCTCCTGAGTCGACAGTTGAAACAGATAAAATTTCCATCACAGTAGAAATGAATAAGTAAGTCTTATAATTATATATTTTTATTTGATATCTATTTTATTTTTATTTCATATGATTAATTTTCTTGATGTTTAATGCATAGATTCGTCGAGCTTGAGGTATCACATCAGATGAGTGTTTGGTTGAACCAATGTTTTAAAGAAGCTTGGCCTTTGTGGGGTTCAGTGGAGCAAACAACCAAAGATGAGTTGTTACATAGATTTGAGGTGATATATTAAATTGTTACTTAGTTCATAACGAAGTTATTATGATAACATAGCATAAGTGTTTGATATGTTTTACAGGTAAGGTATAGATGGTCTCCAGCTGATGATTATAATATTAGAAAATGTTGGATGAGTACCAACAGATCTCTACTGACAGGCATGATGAGTGAGGCATGAAAGAAATGTGTTGATGAGTTAAAGGAGAGGAATCCACTAGCCACACTTGCAGACACGGTCGACAAAGTTCATCCAAGTTGGATGAGACAAGAAATATGGGATGAGTTATGTCAGAGGCATTGGCTTAAAGATAAGTGGCAGCAGAAGTCTAAAGCTGGTCAGGAAAATCGAATGAAGCAAAAAGAAGGCTCAATCACTAAGCATTCAGGGGGTTCCATTCCTTTTGTGATGCATAAGAGGAGAATGGTAATTTATTTAGTATTTCTTAATTCCTATTGATGTTTATATTCATAATATATTTATGATACAATAACTTGTTGTAGATGCAAGAGAATGGTGTAGAACCTACTATTGCATCGCATTTTGAGCACACCCATATGAAAAAAGGGATAGGAGAGTTTGTGGATGCAAAATCCAAGAAAGTTAGTGTATGTTTTCAATTTTATATCTAAATATATTTTATGTTAATATATATATTAATAGATTAATTTATTATCCTTTTGTTTATTTTATTTTTATGCATATCATCCATGACATAGATATATTTGTTTATTTATAATTCTTATATTTGTTTTATTCTGATATATGGTTGCAGGAGGCATATAAGACTGGTCTTAATGAAAAGTATGGCTCGGAGATTGAATCACAACCTTCATTTGATGCTACTATATGGGTGGAAGCCACAGGAGGTGTTTATAAAAACAAGGTGTACGGATTTGGGCCACATGCATATTCATCCAATGTACTCGTGAGGACTTCTACATCATGCTCTACTTTTCAACTAGGCAGTTCTTCAGGAAATGCACCTACCACCAACTTTGTTATCCAAGGAGCTATGAAGAATACGTAGGAGCAAATTATGGCAGTTTTGATAAACCCTCAACATAAGGAAATGTTGCGATCTCTCATTTCTAGTCTTGGTTTTACATCCTTTGAGCCGTCTTCACCTCCTCCACAAGAAGGAACTGAATCTGCTAACCCTTCAACTAGTTCTCCATGTGATTGATGTTTGTTATGAACTTATTATGTATATGTTTGATGTTGGGTATTAACTGGAGTTTTTTTGTTTCATGTTTTTTTATATAGTTTTATTTGTTTATGGATTGAAACTTTGATGGATGTTAAACTTATTTAATAGACATGTTAAAATTTGCTTAAATACATTATGATTTTGTTTCGTATTATAAAATTTGAGTTATGGTTGATGTGTTGAGAATTATAATGTATATAGAGCTACTATTATATTTATAAAATTGTCTTCTAGGTGAAAGCTTGCCAAATGATTTGTAAGCAAAATAGAATGTAAGATGCAAATTTTACCAAGGGATTACTAAGAAATTTTTTAACAAACTTCAAATAATCACCAAGGGATCTGCGAGGGATAATTCCTTACAAATCATTCAGTTAGCCAATTTTTAGCAAGGGAAATTCCCTCGACAAATCCCTTGGTAATTACCAAAGGATTTCTGAGTGCATTTTGATTAGTGAATCCCTTGGAAAATGGTTGGTTTTTGGCAAATGGACTACAATTTCATCAAGGAAAATTTCCTTGCTGAAAGTTTTAGATCCCTCAGTAATTACCAAGGGATTTCTGAGGGAGACTTTCACCAACATCATATATTCCAAGGGACGAATTTCCCTTGGAAATCCCTCGGTGAAAATCTTCACCAAGGGATTTTTGACTTTCACCAAGGAATTTTGTCCCTCGTTGAAAGGTTAATTTCTGGTAGTGGTAGCTGTATTAAAAAAGAGTTGAACCACCACCACCATATCAACCCTCAGAATCTCCCAGACAGAGCGAAAGAAAAATGGGGGATAGCCATCAGGTCTAGGAGCTTTATCCTCTGCCAAAGATCATAAAGTAGATTTGACTTCTTCTTCAGTAACCTGCTGCAGAGGTGCACAATTTTGAAGAGAAGAAATCGAGGTCTAGGGAGGAACAGAAGAAATATTAGGAATAGTGAAAGCAGGAACAGTCCACCTGGTCATGAAGTAATGGAGGAGTTACCTGCGGATATCAGCAGCATCCTCCACCCATCCCTCCTGGTCAGAATAAAGAGCCCGGATAGTGTTGGTATGTCTCCTGATAATGTTGTGTGATGAAAAAACCGGGTATTCCTATCTCCTTCCCGCAGCTAGTGAATCCTAGATTTTTGTCTCCAAAGGATTTCCTGATTCTGAAGGAGGGTATGGTGAGTAGCAAGAGCAATGCGAAGAGCCTGAAGATCCTCATCAGATGAATAGCCTTGGGCATCTTCCTTGTTCTGAAGCACCTGAATAGAATCTTCAGCCTTCCTAATTTGATTCTACAAATTGCTAACTTCCACCCTGTTCCACCAGAGAAGGCATCTTCTCAGGAGCTCCAATTTCCTGGATATCCTGTAAGCCGCATCCCCCCGAACCGGCATTCGCCAAACATCCCTAGCAATCTGCTTGGCCTTAGGATAGGATAGCCAAAACTTCTCAAATCTGAAAGGCTTGGAAGTAGCAGGGAAAGCAGCCATGGAAAGGAGGATGGGTGCATGATCAGAGGCAATCCTACTCAAATGGCTGACAATTTGATCAGGATAAAGTGATAGCCATGATGGCATGGCAAAGTATCTGTCAAGCCTCTCCTACACTCTAGCCTGCCCGGTTTGGTTGTTGCACCAAGTGTGACGAGGACCCATAAACCCAACATCAAGAAGACCGTTATCTTGGATAAAAGTGGAAAATTCCTTTATGCCAACATCTGGCTGAAAAGGTTTACCTCCCCGCTTGTCATCCTGCCTCAGGATAGTGTTGAAATCCCCTACTACCATAGTTGGGATACCCTGATCCATTAAGGCAGGCGCCTCTTTCCAGACCACTCTTCGCTCCCTATATAACGTGCTAGCATATATGGCATAGAGAAGCCAGGAGGGGCAGTTGGGTTCAGAGACAACAATGGCCACCAGCTGAGAAGATATATGAAAAACATCAATCCTAGCTGCTGTAGTATCCTAGTTGACAATGATGCCCCTAGCCAGACCCTGTGAGGGGACAGAATAGAATCCCCAGTCTCTTGGAAGGCGATGCCTTAGACGATCGAGAGCAGGATTAGATAACCTGGTCTCCAACAAAACACAAATGTGTAGACGATATATTTGCAAATACCTATGATAGGTAGATAAGAAGGAGGGTTTTTTCACCCCTCGTACATTCCAGATAAAAGTTTTCATGGAGATAAGTTAGAGCTTAGGGTCGGACCCCTGTCTTCCCTCATGTCGTTTAAATACAGAAACTTGTTTAACAGCAATATTAACCACTTCCTTCTTCCTACTTGTTTCTCCAGTTAATCCTAGGGCTAGTTTAACCTTCTCACACACAGGATCATGCCCCCCTGATCTAGGGTGAGTTTGCTAGGACGCAGTAAGGATTTGACTGCCTGAACACCAGCTTCTGAAAATTCAGTAGCACCCTTTTCCACATGAGCTTGAGATAAGACATCATTATCAACTAGAATGGCCTAGTGCAGGGGAGTAGAGGCAGCCTCGGTCATTTGGTTTTGACCAACTGATGAACCCTGCAGCTCAGATGCCGACATCCTCGCTGAGGCTTTCAAACGAGGAGTCTTCCCAGTTCTTGCATTCCCAGTTCCCTCCCCAACCTGCTTTCCTCCCTTGACGTGCAAACCATGCACCTCAACCCGATGAAGAACCCCTACCCTCAACTCCAATTTTTCCAGTTGCTCACATCTCCCTAACTCTTTCTCTCCCTCTGAACCACCACCCTCCCCCGGGACTGGGAGGGTTGTCCCCAAAACCTGGTCAGCCTCACTCTCGCCCCCAGCCTTCTCAGTATGGGAGGCAGCCCCATCAAGAACATCCACCGAGAAGGTACCCCCTACCTCCCCAGAACCCTGACCCCCATGACCTCCCTCATCCCTGGACAAACCTTGCTTACCCTCAACCCTCCGCCATCCTTTCTTCTCTCGCCTCCTGCTCTCCTATAACCCCAATGGCGAAGACAATCCTATGGCCCCCATAGTTGCACCCTCAGAATCATTCACAGCAGGTTTAGAGGGGCTTACCAGGTTCAATGGAGCAGCTGTAGACTTCAACGAGGACAGGGAAGGTGATCTGGAGCGGCTTCGGGTTCGCTTCAGTGAAACCGTGCCATAGTCAACCATTTGAAGGTCCCAACGGCCCTCTTCCGGTGGGACGATCTGCATGGTACCCATCAGAGGCGCAAAGAAGCTCTCCCCCACCTCCTGCCTCGAGCTGCCACCATCGTTTCGCCCGGAATCCATGGAAGGAGGCGACTTCCTCCTTGCCACCTTTGTCGGCTTTTGCCAGCCATCGAAATTCAGTGGTGAGGTAGGGGTAGATGAATGCCTGTTGGGAGATGATCTTGAAGGAGAGGACGAAGGTGGGTCTGGAGATATAGCCGGTGCCTTACCACGATCCAGCAGCTCCCCAGGCCTGGTGGAAGTCCCTCCCACCCGGGCAGGGCGCACCCTCTTTGTCGTCAGCCAAGGGACAAAGGCGAGGACCTCCCCCTTCGGCAAGGCCTTGGGGCCCGGACCCTTGGAGGACTGGACCCCCAACACATCCACAAAATTTCTGGAACATAGCCCTGGGGAAGATGGTACAAACTTTCCCTGTTCCACCTAAAAATAGCAGACGGCCAGCTCGTGGCCCATTCTTTCACAACGATAGCAAACCGGAGGGAGGCTCTCGTATACGAATTGCTGCCAAAAAGCTTCGGTTCTCCCTTGGATCAAGACTCCAGGCAGCAAGGGTCTGGCGGCATCTATCTCCATGCGGATTCCGGCGAAGCCGGTTTTTCGAATGAGATCCGTAAAGCTGTCCAAGGAAAGGGGCGTACCTGCCTCACCGGCGATGGCCATAATAGTCGAAGGCTCCCAATACTCCAAGGGTAGGTCGGGCAGCCTCATCCAAAAGACCGTGCGGTTAACCGGGCTCCTTCCCGGTCTGAAGTCAGACTGCCATGGCGCAAGCGCCATGAGCTGGCCGGCAACATACCATAGCCCAGTAGCTAGCACCCGGTTGCAGTCCTCCGTGGTAGCCATCCGAAGCACCAAATGGTCATCTCCTATAGGAAAAACCTCCGAATCCGAGGTTAGCTGCAGTCTCATGCGAACCTCCTTCACTAGCCTTAGGCCTTGCACCCGGCGGCCAAGGCTTCTGAACGTGACCGCGAGGCCCTCCCACTTCTTCCTCGAGCCTTCGATCAACGTTTCCAAGATGATTAACACCTTGGAGAAGTTGTGCTGGAGCCTCTCCATCTCCTTCTCAGATATTTTGTAAGATGTCCATGTCAGTGCACGAGGTGGTCCATGCACCACATCCGCCCACGAGCGGCCTTCCTTCCCATCGGAGCCTGTATCATCCTTCCCATCGGAGCCTGAGAGCCTTCCTTCAGGTCCTAGCTCCGCCATCAAGCAACCTTCCACTCTACAACTCCAACGGAAGCCAAGCTAACCCTCCAAACCCTCAAAATCCAGTAGAAACCCTCGGGGAAGACGGTATGGATATCGAGAGACTCCGACCGCTACAAGCGAACTCTCGGAATACATTAAATAATTAAATATAGTTTACCAAGAACATTTCACTTATACATTGGGCTTAATGGGGCTTGGACTTGATAAATATTTTGGTCAAACTATAATTTCATACTCGGATCATAACATTCCGCGTTGGCCTTTGTGCAGTTCTCTGTGTGTGCTTGTCAGTCATGTTTTAAAGCAAAAAGAATGTTTCAAAGCACATGAACCTATTAGTACTAGAGTACTAGATTTAAACTAAGAAAGATAAAGAATGAGACCTCCTCCCTTCCATCATACGTGTGCAAATCCTAGGTTCATTATCTAATAATTAAGGGAGTGCCTATGTTTAATGATACTGGTTTATGTTTGGGTGAGATTCACTTTGCATGCAGAATCAAATGTGAAATATCGTCAATAATGATTCAGCACAGCTCTCTCTCTCTCTCTCTCTCTCTCTCTCTCTCTCTTTTCCTCTGCAGTTAATTTATAATTAAATTCATAATTAATATTAGTAAGTTCAAGGGTCATATAACTTTAGTATTTAATATATTGGGAAGTTAAAAAGTTTTCTTGAGTAAACTAAGAGTCTTGTGGAAATTAAAAAAAAAAAAAAATCTTTCTATATATATTATATATATATATATATATATATATATATATATATATATATATATAGGTGAATTAGAATCTTGAATGTGGACAAAAAAAATCTTATACTATTCTGTTATATATTTATGAATGAAAATCTTCATGTTTCCACTAAAATGCCTTTCTTGCATCTTATTTGATATATTTCTTTTCATGTTTAACACCCCCCCCCCCCCCCCCCCCACTCCATATCACAACGAAGCCAAGGCTGGCTTTGTCTCTAGCTTTATCCCTTCAGCCGGTAGAATTTGGCTCAGCTCATGCAGTCTAAAATGCGCGAGGATAGTTGTATACGTGAGGTTGCCAACCAGTTGCAAGAGTTCTACCATGTTTAGCTTTCTGTTTTTTGGACCAAGGAGTTCTACCATGTTTATAAGCTTTGTTCAATGAGGCCAAAGCAAGGTTTGGATAGTGCTAATATGTCAGGATCGATCACAGATCCCTCCAAGACTTCCATTTTCCACTTGTACCTTAAATAACAGCTGTTATTTGTCCACTAATGTCTAAGAGTTGGTTTATTTGAGTAGAAAATAGCATTTGACAAACAACAGCATATATTTAGTCATTATAATGAAATAATAATGAATAATAGCAAAAGTTTGAGTACATTAACTGATTGAAACACCACTAAGTGAATAAAATAGAGATATCTGAATTAAGTGGATATTTTTTCATATTGAAAGGGTAGACAGAGCAATCATTTGCTTCACGGCATTTAAAAATAAGGCTTTCGTAAGTGACGATACTTCTCAAATCTTGGAAATAATCCACATAAATAGACAACACAACCAACTTCATGGCCAACTCCCTTTCAAAATTTGTTCACGGAACGAGTTGCTTCAGGCCATGGACTGATTCTCTTGCGTTCCTTTCATGGTTGTCACCATGTCGTATTATCGTTTTCAGCAGTGGATATATCTATGTGATAATTGGTGTAATAAAAATTAAAAAAATAATTTTTTTTTCGCCAGTGCTTTAGTCTGAAATGAATCACATGGAGGTTTCATAACAGCAGTATTTTTCCCTTCATTTTGGCTTTCATTCGAGGTTTTCTTCTCCCAGATCTTATCCCTTCATTTGGACGGGGTGATAAAAAGAGGACATACCCTTAAATATTGAGTAGATGCAATTGGACATAACCTGCTTCTCTATCGTACGACCCATCTATCCGTATAATTCAATCATTGTATACAGATTCACAATAGAACCATTTTGCAGATACTTCAAATAGTCAACAAGCCCAGCACGCACCTAGCACAGATCATCAACGATGAATAATCTGTACTTTAAAGTGCTATGCAGCATGATATTATATGTTATATTATAATATCTTATTAGATAGGCTTTTTTTTATAAAAAAAAAAAATTGAGGATCGTGGTATACTGTGCAGTACTCTGTGATCTCAATAGCTGCAATCTTGAGTGGTGTAATTAAATATTCATGTGAGGGCAATCAACAACGGCAGAAATATCACAGCCAATTGTCTGGACCGTTAACCAAAAATATTTCAGCTGGAGCACCCAGCAAGCCAAACCGATGTCAGGCCCTCAGCAGTCACGGTGCGTACAAAAATCCAGAAAGCTACGGCTTCTTCTTGAAGCCTGACCAGATAAAACAGTCCTTCTGACTCGTCTACTCGATGCCCATTCCCACGCTCCCCATCCATAACCATGCACCACAAACTCCTCATCCCATGATCCATCATCCCATCCCTCCCACCCCTCACCCACCCTTATAACACCCCCTTCAAACCGTGGCAACCAAAAGATCACCCCTTCTCTCTTCTTCTCCTCGTCCCCACACACCCACCCACCGAAACGTCGGTAGAAGTATAGAACGAAGCCTTAGGAGTAGGAGAGTGTGAAAGAAGAGAAAGAGGGTGGTTTTTTGCTCCTCTCTCTTTCTCCTTGGTCATGAAGCCCTCCAAAGTCCTCACTGACTCTCCGCAGTCCCAGACGACTCTCCAGTACCCTATCCCTCCTAAGCCTCTCGACTCCTCCCCAAACTCCAATTCCCACTTCCCCACTAACCTCTTCTACGAGCCCACTTCTGTTCTTGATCCCCACCTCAGCTCCAGCCCTGCCGCCGCCGCAACCGGCGGCGTTCCCGACCTCGCTCACCTTCCCTGGGACTCCCACAACCACCAGCACCACCACCTCCTCCTCCCTCCGCCTCCCCAGCCGCCACCCTCCGAGGAGTGGGACCTCACCAGCTGGATCCTCTCGGACAAAGACGACCTCTCCCCCTTCCTGAAAGCTCCCCACCACCCTCAATTCCACTTCTCCGAGGACGACAACCCGTCGAATGCGTCGTTGTTCGACGGCCCCTTCGACCTCCCCGACCCTTTCGATCCTGTCACTCCTTTCAACGACACGGCCGTTGGCGTCGTCCCCCCGCCGCCGGCCTTCGACCGGACCCACCTCGAATTGCTTGTTCAAGCCGCCCTCTCCATCGAATCGAGCGATATCCAGACGGCGCACACGATATTGGCGCGGCTCAATCAGTACCTCCCCGCCTCCGCCGGTTCGCCACTCCAAAGAGTCGCCTTTCACTTCAAGGAGGCCCTTTTGGCCCTCCTTCCCCTACCGGACCGGCCCGCCGCCGAAACACCACTCTCCGCCGTCGAGATCGTCCGCCGGATCAGCGCCCACAAGGCCTTCTCTGATTTCTCGCCCGTTCCCCAGTTCGCCAGCTTCACCGCCAACCAGATCCTCCTCGATGCCCTCGATGCCGCCGCTGGCGGCGGAGGACACCGCTCCATCCACCTGATCGACTTCGAGATCGGGCTCGGAGGGCAGTGGTCATCCTTCACCCAGGAGGTCGCCTCCCGGAGCCGCGCCGCCCGCGCACCCCCTCCGGGACTCCGGATCACCGCCGTCGTCCGGGAGGAGACCGGCGAGACTGCCCTTGCTGCCGAGAACCTCCGCGACTTCGCCCGCGGCCTCGGCCTCCGCCTCACCGTCGACTTCGTCCGCGTCGGCGGCCTCGGCACCCTCGCCCTCAGCGGCATCCGCCTTGCCCCCGGCGAGCCCGTCGCCGTGGTCCTCACCCCGTCCATATTCCGCCTCCTCGGACCTTCCCCCGAATCTTCCGCCGCCCTCCTCCGCTTCGTCCGCCGCGCGTCCCCGCGGGTCGTCGTGTTCGTCGACACCGAGTGGAGCTGCTTCGTCGACGGGGCGGGGCATCCGCCGTCGCTGCGGCGGACCGTGGCGATGGGGATCGAGCACTACGCGGCGGTGCTGGAGTCGGTGGAGGCCGCGGCGGCGTCGGGGATGGCCGGGCCGGTCGAGGAGATGGTTCGGCGGATCGAGCGGACCGTGGTCCGGCCCAGGATTTTCTCTGCGGTCGGATCGTGGGCGTCCGGCCGGGGCGGGGGGTGGAGAGAGGCGTTCGCGGGGGCCGGGATGTCGCCGCTTCGGTTCAGCGAGTTCGCCGAGTCGCAGGCCGAGTGGCTGGTCCGGGGGGCCCAGGTGGACGGCTACCACGTGGCGAGAAGGGAGGGTTCCATGGTCCTTAGCTGGCGAGGAAGGGAGCTGGCCTCCACGTCAGCCTGGAGGTGCTGACGGGGGCCTCGGTGTGCAATTAATTTGTCGTTAGTGTTTTGGGTGTTGGCTTTTGCTGCTTTTGTTTTCCATTTGTCGTCTTCTTTTTTATTCTCTTTTTTCTTTTTTTTTTTTTCCCCCCTCTTAGAACAGTTGACATGGGGGCCCAGCATAATGGGTCTCTGTTAATTAATGGGAATGCAGTTTGTCCTTTCCTGTTTTTAATATGGGATTAATTAAGGATAACTTAGTTGCTAAGTATTTTGGTTGGTTAGCTAGCTTTTTGTGGTACGGTACATTAGCTGCAAGATGGAGGGATTGAGCAGGGATTATCTCATCATTTTTAGGATGGTATATCTGGATTTGTTTAAGGCATTAGTACAAAAACATGCTCCAATCAAAACCACATGCTCAACATGATCAAGTTGATCTAAATTTTTTCTTATGTTCAACTAAACTTGACCCAACCGAAACACATTTAGATCTACCATTTGGATGTTTAGTTTAGACCCAATTACTTTATCCCTTATGAATACTAATAAAGCTATAAAGCCACTTCCATTTAGTGAGATGCTCTTCTTTATTTCTATCTTTAACATTATCTAGAAGACTTTTCGACGCGGAGTATCTAGCTGATCTAGTGAAAACAAAGCATCTAAATCACTTTTGAAAGGCATGTGTGTCTGCTCTGGCTGCTCACTAAATTCAAGCATCATATCACTTGCATATGCATGGCACTCATAGTAATTGGGTTTGGATTTGGATCATATCTTCCACATGAAAGAGTTATTATTTTTTTTTTCGACATCAGTTATTGGATCTCGTGCCCACATAATTTTCAAAGAATTTTAAACTCTTTTATTTATTTATTGTATAAGTCTAGGAGCAATAATTGCATGATCTAATGGTGAATTGGTGCAATGGTAGATCAATCCTTCTTTCACGAAAATAGAAGCTGTCCCCCGCTACATGCTTTTTTGAGACAATTTATATTGCATCTATGGTCACAAATTTTGTTACCCTCTAAAAGCTACTCCATTTCCAGCTCCTTCCAACTTAAGCAACCAGATGAAGTGTTGCCCTGATTATTTTGCTGTCTAATAGTGGATTAGAAGGACAAGATGTTATTGCTAGTGAAGTCCTGTGGATATTGTATTAGAGTTTGGGCTTGAAACATTTCCATGTGGTGAACTTGGAACCCTAGTCCGAGAGCCCATTAACCCAACAAAAACAGCATAGCGTTCTACAAGTAGTAGAACTCAGGAAGTAAATAATGCTGCTGAGAGATCTCTGTCAGCAGAATAATAATTATGCGATGCCAATTGCTCCGGCCAAAACACTAGAGGCCAGGTTCAGTAGTGGAAGACCCTGTTGGATGTCCTGAATGCATATAATTCCCTTTGTCTCTAAGGACGTGCTCCTATTTGATCATTATTAACTCCACGAATGTTCGCTAGGGATCACTGCAAATATTGCAGTCCTGTTGGACTTTATCTAATTAATCGAACCACCTTTGTGGACCGGATGACATGGAAAGAGTTCAGAATTGAGATCAGCTGCTGGTTCCCACCTTTTATAATTAATTGCTCGCCTGCTACATCGAAACTACCTATTATTTAAGTCACGACTAAAAGAAGGGGAGGAAAAACTCAAGCCTTTTGTTACGAACGAACAGCAAGAAGATGGTTGCCAAGATAGTTGGGAAATATATGTGTGAAACCTGGTTTTTGGACTTTTTGGACCGTAGTCGGCTGGGGTTTTTAGACCGAAGTCGGTAGGCCCAGCCGACTTCGACCCATATCGTAGAAAAAAGAGAGAGAAGATGTTGTGAAATAGGGGAACTCTTTTTCCCTTGTTGTTGGCTGGGAAACTCGCTGGAGGAGTCGGAGGGAAGAGCTATGGAGGGGAGGGATGGATGGTGATGGGTTTGGGATAAATTGGAACTCCGGATGACACGGTTTTCCTTCCGCAAATGGCAAGAAAAATCTTCCATTCTCCCTACAAATTTCTTCCCCTCCCAGCTCCTACGGCTTGAATTTGAGGACGATCGAGCACACCTTCGGCGGTGGCTCTCGACGGCGAGCAAGCAAGTTTGATTTGGTCCACGTGGAGGTGGCCGAGAGGGGTCCTTCTGAGATGGGAGAGGTGGAGTCATCGTCGTTTGCACCATCTTCGTCGGAGCACGGAAAGTATTTTTGTTAGCGGTATCTGGTTGGAGGCGAGGGAGGAGGCGCTCGCGAAGCACTTCAAGAGGTATGGGGACGTGAAGGAGGTGGTGGTCATGAGGGACAGGATCACGAGTAACTGCCATGGTTTCGAGTTTTGTTTGCCTTGGACTGTACCTCGCCAGTGGCCATGCCGCCATCTATCTGCAGTCCACCGAGTCCCTTCCCGATGACCACCTCTCATGGCCACCGGCAATTATGAGAAACCTCGATTCGATCGAGCATGTTGACTCCATTATTGATTTTAATAATTAACAAAATACTTAAGTATGTTTAAGTACTAACAGTTATTTGAAGTATGATTTTAATAGAAAAAGGTACGTATCAAATCAGTTAAATTGAATTGCTTGTCAAAAGATTGAAGAAGCCCTTTCTATGGATGAAACATCAGTGATTAATGGACTTAAGTATTTAAGACTTGCTTGAAAGGAATTAATGAGTTCAGTTGAAAAGGGATTCAGCATGGTTTCAGTCATTTTTGAAGAAGTTTCAGCAAGTGTCGACTCACAGTTCAAGTGCCGACTCATAACAGTGCAAGTGTCGACTCAAGCTGGCACGCAGAAAGAAGTTTCAGTGGCACGCTTGAAGTGTCGACTCATGATGCGGAACTATGCATGCAATTATATTTTTGTGTTTTTAAATATTGAGTTATAAGTTTTAATCCTGAAGATCAGACTAAGGAACGATGTAAAGAGTTCTATATAAAAATAAGAAGCTAAAAACATGCATATTAGGACCTAATAAGCAATAGAAAAAGGAACCGCCGAGGCTGAGAAGCCTCGGTTGGGCTAGTTCATCTATAATAGGGATACTGACGGTAGAGGGGGTGTACCTGGCAACGGTTGAAGCACCTGGTGCAGATCGTATGCGAAGAGGTCACTCTCACTCCCGAATGCGGCCTGGAAAATCAAGCTGGAGACTCGAGATTCCCAGCTTTCTGCTTGGTGGTCCGATTGCGGCCCGGCTGGAGTCATTGGATTTGTCGGAGTCGAGGGACCTGCAAACAGCTGTTCTAGGGTTAGAAACTAAAGCATAGATGGAGAGTTAATTGAAAAACTAGCAAAGGAAAGATTGGATTTGAAGAGGGCGGCTAGGGCTTGGAGTGGCAGTTGGAGGTTGGAGGCAGGTGTAGGACACCGGGAAGAAGAAGGGCTCACACAAAATCCCTTTAAGCACACAGCACGTAGGACATGGCAATTGGAGGAATTCAATATTATTTCATGATAAAATTGTCTTGATACAAGAGATTAGAGCCCTTTAAATAGACTCTTAGACTTGGCCCCCAAGTAAGGTTAAAAGAGACTTTACATAGGACTTTTAATCCAAATCAAACTCTAGCAAGAAAACATGGTAGGCTAGGCAGAAAAAATCCATAAATTCCCTCCCTCTCTCACTTGCCTTGGTCGGCCAAGGGATGTGACCCTAGTGGCCGACCAAGGGGTGGTGAGCATAAGCTTGGCGCCCCTTGGTTCTCTTCCTGGGCCCTAATTGGCCCAATCTGCTTCAGGCTGCGGTCCAGGGCTTCAAGGTTTCAAAATTGTCTTCTAGGCTTCTGATTTTCTTCTCCTAGGCCTTCCATGGTCTTCAAAGCTTCAGTTGGGTTGGACTTCACTTTGACTAGTTGGTCTTCACTTGTACTTGGACTGGCATTCTTCACTTGTACTTGGACTGACATGTACTGAACTCCGAAAGATGACTAGCTCAACATGAGCTGACTAGTACAGGACTCAAGTAATAAAAAGACAACTCTGATGGACTAAGTCTTTATTACAAATGAACTCAGATGCTGCTAATTAATCCATAGAGGGTTGAGAAGCCTCTGTCTTATTATGGTGCCTTTGGTGTCCGCACCAATTCTCCTGGGATAGGAGAAACTTGACCCTGTCGAGTGAAGATCAGGCTGGCTCACATAACTCTCGAGGAGGTCTAGGTTGAGGCACTACAAGTCCTCTCTAGAAATCCATGAATCATCCGACTCTGGTCGGCCTTGCCATCAGACCAGGTAGTGTTGATAGCCACGACCCCAGGTCATTATGGCTTGATCGTCCAGGATATGCTCGATCCATTTTTCTCTCTCAGGCCAAATAATTGGTGGACACTCTGGGCTAGGGTCACTCTCAATGGAAGGAATAGGTCCAAAGGCCTCACTGGGTATCGCTGCCGGTTTCCTGTACTCAACTAGGTCTGCGATATTGAAGGTAGAACTGATGCCCAAATCCGAAGCCAAATCTAACACATAGGCATTTGGTCTAACCCTCTCTATCACTTTAAAAGGTCTGGCTCCACGAGCATGAAGCTTCTTAACGATCCTGGGTGGGAACCACTTAGGCCTAAGCCTAATCATGACAGAATCCTTTACATCAAATTTCTTGGTCCTTCAGGAATTAGCCAGTTTCTTATATGTTTCGTTACTTAGGTTTATTTTTTGGCTAATATCCTTATGCAAGTCTCTAATATGCTGTACGAATGATTCTGCAGACTCTAAGACTCGTGCATGAACAGGTAAAGGAATCAGATCAATGGGACGATTAGGCTTTACCCATGGACTATCTCAAAAGGACTCTTGCCCGTTGTCCTATTCACTAAGCTATTGTAGACAAATTTTGCTCTAGGCAATAATAGATTCCAAGTTCCAATGTGTTCACCTACCAGGCATCTAAGGAGGTTTCCTAAACTACGGTTGACTACTTCGATTTGGCCATCTATTTGGAAGTGGTAGGCTGTAGAAAACTTAAGCTTGGTCCCTAACAGGTGCCACAGGATTTTTCAGAAATAACTGGTGAACCTAACATCCCTATCAGATATGATGGTCTTGGATAGGCCATGGAGTCTAACTATATTGTCTAAGAAAAACTTGGCTACTTTAGATGCATCAAAGGTTTGGGAATATAGAATGAAGTGAGCCATCTTAGAGAACCTATCGACCACTACAAAGATAGAATCATGTCTCTTCTTGGTCTTAGGTAATCCTAACATGAAGTCCATACTTAGGTCCTGCCAAGGGTGATCAGGTACTGGTAAAGATGTGTAGAGACCAGTGTTTTTCTTCTGCTATTTTGCAACAGCACAAGTTCTACACTTGGCTACAATCTGAGCAACATGCCTTTTCAAACCTGGCCAAAAGAACTAGTCTTCGATCACTAAGATGGTCTTATTCTTACCAAAGTGACCACCTAAACCTCCAGCATGGGTCTCCTAAATTAGGAATTCTCTAAGGAAAGTTCGACGTATACAGAGTCGATTGTTTTGGAAAAGGTAGCCATCCTGAATGGTATACTCACTATGGGTACTGGATGGTCCTAGCCTTATGGTCTGGTAAATGTCTCCAAAGTCTAGGCAAATTTCATATTCATCCTTTAACCTATCAAATCCTATGACTTGGGTGCTAACTGATCCTAACAGCAAAGACCTATAACTAAGGACGTCTGCTACCTTATTATCTGCTCCAGCATGGTGTTTCAAGATAAAGGTGTAGGCCTAAATGTACTCATCCATTTACCGTGCCGTGGGTTAAGTTTCTTTTGGGAGTTTAGGAATCGGAGTGCCTCATGGTCAGCAAATAAGACAAACTCCTGTGGTAGTAAGTAATGTCTCCAATATCTAAGGGCCTGGACTACCGTATAAAATTCCTTGTTATAGATAGAGTACTTAAGTTTGGCCTCATTTAGCTTCTCACTGAAGAAGGTTACAGGGTGATTCTCTTGACTCATTACCCCACTTATGCCTACTCCTGAGGCGTCACAAGCGACCTCAAACACCTTAGTGAAATCAGGTAATCTAAGGATGGGTGCATGGGTCATCTTATCCTTAAGCTCTAGGAAGGCCTTATCAGCTGCTTTGATCCACTCAAATGTACCCTTCCTAATGTAATTAGTTATAGGTGTGACGATTGTACTAAAACCCCTAATAAATCTCCTGTAAAAGGTTGCTAGGCCATGGAAGCTATGCATATCGTGGACACTAGTGGGTATAGGCCACTCAACAATTGCCTTAATCTTTTCAGGATCTATAGAAACTCTCTCAAGGGTGACAACAAAACCTAGGAAGATAACCCTATGTATCATGAACTCACACTTCTTAAAGTTGGTATAAAGGTTACTCTCCCTAAGGGTCTGGCATACTAATCTCAGATGACTAAGGTGGTCCTTTTTAGTCCTACTATAAATCAAGATGTCATCAAAGTAGACCACAACAAATTTTCTAGTATATTCTTTCAGGACTTGGGTCATAATCCTCATAAATGTTCTTGGTATATTTGAAAGTCCGAAAGGCATCATAACCCATTCAAACAGGTCATCCTTAGTCTTGAATGCAATCTTCCACTCATCCCCAGGTCTAATCCTAACTCAATGATAGCCGCTCTTAAGGTCTATCTTTGAGAAAACTTTGGCTTCGGCCATCATGTCTAACATATCGTCTAATCGGGGGATGGAAAACCTATACTTCACAGTTATTTTGTTGATGGCTCTACTGTCTACACACATCCTCCAGGTATCATCTTTCTTAGGGGTCAGTGGAGCAGGGACTGTACATGGACTCAAGCTCTCCCTAATGAAACCCTTCCTAAGCAATTCTTCCACTTGCCTTTGTAATTCTTGATGCTCACTGGGGTTCATTCTATAGTGAGGAAGGTTCAATAAAGTGGCTCTTAGGACTAGATCTATTGTATGTTGGATGTCTCTAAGGGATGGTAATTAATCAGGTAAATCATTAGGGAAGACATCCTCAAATTCTTTGAGAGCCTCAACAATTTCTAGAGGGTGTTCCTTTTGAGTCGGCTCATGTATTTTTTTGGTGGTCAAGATCCAAATAGGGTTACCCTCAGCAATCTCTCTTTCTAACTCCTTAGCCTTAATCAGATTAACTCTAGGTTTCTTGTCCTTAAGGCTACTAGAACCTCTCTTAACTAGGGTCTAGGTGGAGTTGGGTGGATAACAAACTTATTCCAATGGTAGCTAAAAGCACAAACATTGGTTTGACCAAACAGGGTTGCATGATGATCAAAAAGCCAAGGTCGACCTAAAATGATAATACTTACTTCCATGGGGATGAATCACACCAAATCTTTTTCTCATAGGTTTGCAGTCTAATTAAGATTTGGCACCTAGACTTGATTTGATAGAGGTGGAATCTACCCAAGAAACTTTGTAAGGGCTAGGATGGGAAAATGTGGTCAATTCTAAAGATTTGACTGTATTGGGAGAGATGGCATTGACACAACTCCCACTGTCTATGATGATCTTAAGTACCTTATCCCCTACCTTAACAAAGGTTTGTAGGATGTTAGTCCAACGCCAATCTTCCTTAATTGGGGTTTGGGTTAAGATGCACCTAACCACTCCTAATAGGTTCTCAGACTCAGGTTCCTCCTCCTCACCTTCATCCTCATCCAACAACTGGTCATCAGCCTCATAGATCTCTCCTTCAGTTCAGCTACGGGCTCAGGCTCGTCTTCCTCTAGCTCACCTAAGTGTAGGGTACTAACTAGGCACTGGCTAGCAAAGTGGCATGATTTTTGACATTTAAAATAGGTCTTCTGGGGATTGGGACTCCTGTGGACCTCTACAGATTTTTCTCTATCATCTCTACAGGTCAAAGGAGTACTAGGCTGGGGTCGACTCGGGTCAGGGTGACTCAGAGTGGGTCGACTCGGTTTAGGTCGGCTAGGGCTGGGTCGGCTCTCGTGGGACTGGCTAGCTCCTGGGTACTGACTAGGGTATCTAGTGGGCTCAGGTTTTCAATAAACAAGCCCTCTCTGGAAACGTTCATAATCTCTAGCAATCTGGTAGGCATGGTCCAGGTCCCTAACTTCTCATGTAGAGCTCCCTTTTAATATCATCTCTCAGGCCAACCCTAAACCTAGATAGGACAATATCCTAAGATTCATTTAAGTCACATCGCATGGAATACTCATCAAATTTTGTGATGTACTCATATACATTCTTGCTACCCTGATTCATTCGCTGCCACTGATCCATTAAACCATAACGATATGATGGTGGAACGTATTTCCCTCTAAGTTTACCCTTCATGGCCCTCCAGGTGACTATGGGATCATGACCTCCTAGTCTAAGAGTTCTCTCAACACTGGCCCAATATAACCTGGCCTCATGGACCAACTTTAGCTTGGCAAACCTAAACTTACATTCATCCGACATATCGTACCACTCAAAATATTGATCAACTTCTCCCTCCCAATCTATATAGACCTTAGGATCATGACTACCGTCAAAAGTGGGAGCATAAAGCTTAATATGTCTATAGGATCTGTCTTCCTGGTCTATGAAATCCTGATTGGGTCTTCTAGGGTGGACCTCTGGGATTGGGTCATGATGATGGGCTCTCCTAGGTTCAGTCTCAAAGTAGGGATAAGGGTTTAGGGTCCTCCTAAGTTCAGCCTCATAGTATGGGTCACGGCGAGGGGTTCTCCTAGGATGGGGAGGTGACTCTGTATCTGGTTCAGACTATGACCTATGTGTTCTCTCTAAGTTCCCTACATGATCCTCTACCTGATCAAACCTATTGGCTATGTGGTCAAGTCTATTATGGATTCGGGTGCTGGACTGAGTTATCTAGGTATTCACCTGGGCTAAGGATTGGGCTAACTGCTCAGTGAGTGCATTAATCTTGGCTTCCAGGTTATCCATGGGTTCAACCAAAGATGGAGATGGTTGAGATATGATACTCCTAATCTAATGCTCATGCAAGACTCAACACTGACTCGATTACAACTACCTAGACCTAGAGGCCAATCAGAATGGGTTGACTCAACTTATGCATAACTCAAATCCTAATCCTTCAATCTGACCAGGTAAGAGATGGGATGGTGGGAGGCCCCCTGCTCTCGCAGGGATCCAATTAAGGAACCACCAATCCACTTAGGTCATTTGACACTGTACCTCTTGCCTAGATACCAGTATCCAGTAATAAGAAATGAATTGGGTGCACTAGTCATCCTACAATGACTGAACCTGACCGATGGGTGTCCCTAGCCCACTAGGACAAATTAAGTCTAGTTAATTTTAAATTAGGCTTGGGACTGAATGCAAGGGATGTGGTTTTGGGCTAAGGAGAGTTTATAAACTCCTCCCCTTATCTGACATATAGAAAGTGCCCTTAAAGTAATTTATGCAATGATGGCAGGCAGATGAAGATGCAAATTAGGGTTTAGGTGTTTTGGTATTTTTGAATATATGTAAATATTTTTTTTTTTTGGAATTTTTCTTAAATAGAAAGATAATTGTAGATTATGATCTAATATACAGGAAATATGCTAAAATTAAATATTTGCAAAGATTATACTAAAAAAACCCTGAACTTTTTGAAATCGGCTTTACTGCCAAAATAGAGCAGAATTGTTCTCAAGTAGTGTTTCAGCTGGGAGAAAATCTATAGAAATCTATAGATCGAAATAATTCCTGAGAAAATTCTAAAAACTAATTTGAATTATGAGGAATCCAGAAAAATAAATTTTATAATTTTTTAAGTTCTATGTAGATAGAAATAATTAAAATAATAGAATATATACTGAAAGACCGAAAATGAAAAAAATCCTAAGGAACTCTATATGTTCTTCTTTAGGGGTCAATTCACAGTGGCACCCCTACCACCATAGGAGATCCCATAGATTGGGAAGAGAGGGTCTTGCAGCCCTACTAGTCTTCTATGACCGGATGGCCATGGTGAGGCACTCGATCTGAATATTCAAAGAGAACTGAGCCCAAAACAGGCTCTGATACTAAATGATACGGAACTATGCATGCAATTATTTTTTTGTATTTTTAAATATTGAGTTATAAGTTTTAATCTCGAAGATCAGACTAAGGAACTATGTAAGTAGTTCTATATAAAAATAAGAAGTTAAAAGCATGCATAACAGGACCTAATAAGCAATAGAAAAAGGGTCCGTCGAGGCTGAGAAGCCTCGGTTGGGCTAGTTCACCTACAATAGGGCTACTGGCGGCAGAGGGGGTGTACCTGGAAATGATTGAAGTGCCTGGTGCAAATCGTATGCAAAGAGGTCGCTCTCACTCCCGGATGCGGCCTGGAAAATCAAGCTGGAGACTCGCGGATTCTCGGCTTTCTGCTCGGTGGTCCGTTTGCGGACCGGCTGGGGTCGTTGGATTCGTTGGAGTCGAGGAACCTGCAAATAGCCATTCCAGGGTTAGAAAACAAAGGACAGGTGGAGAGTTAATTGAAAAACCATCAAAGGGAAGATGGGATTTGAAGAGGGCGGCTAGGGCTTGGAGTGGCAGTTGGAGGTTGGAGGCAGGCACAGGACACCGAGAAGAAGAAGGGCTCATGCAGAATCCCTTTAAGCACCTAGCAGGTAGCACACAGTAATTGGAGGAATTCAATATTATTTCATGATAAAATTATCTTGATACAAGAGATTAGAGCCCTTTGTTTCCCAGGTGGCTTCCCAAGAGGGGGGTGAATTGGGATTGAAAACTTTTTACAATTATGTGCACTTTTAAAATTCTTTTAGTATTGTGGTGCAATAAAAAATGCAGAAGTAATAAAACAAACAAAGCACAATCACAAACACTAAGAAATAGAGTGGTTCGGAGCAACCGGCTCCTACATCCACTATCCAAGCACCACATGGGATTTTCACTATATCTCCTAAACCGGAATATAGTCGAATTGTTTTACTAGGCTTACAATCTAAACCTATACACTTTTGTTTTACCGGGATCACCAAAGAAATCCTAACTCCCTTTGGTTTTAAATGGAATTACCAAAGAAAACCCAAACACTTGGTTTTAAACCGGGAAAACCAAGAACCCAACTTAGGTTTTACAAGGTTCACCTAAAAACCTTCAATCCTCTCTTAAGACGCAGCCCCTTGTTATTCTTAGAGAGTAAACAAGGATAAATGAATGATAAGAATGCAACTACAACAAACCAAGTTTGTAAAAGTGTTGCCGATGTAGATCAAGATGAAGTCGAGCCTTGAATGCTCTTCATTGCTCTTCAAGCTGCTTCTTCCCTTCTTTAATGAGTGGATTCGATGATGGAGTAGAGTTGTTTAAGCTTTGAATCCAACTTGAATGCTCTTAGAGGTAGGTAGTTGAGTGACTTGAAGGCTCTTTAATTCCTCAAGAAAATTCAACAATAATGCTCTAAAAATTATTTAATCCTTCAAAAATAATCTCCTTTATAGTTTTCCAAGAGATATGGCCATTGTAGGGCCTTGAAATTCATGAAATGGCCATTGGAGACGAAATGGAATTCAAATTTCAACTTCAGCAACTAGCCGTTGGAGTGCAGAAAATGGCTCCACGAGCCGACTCGAGCTCCAGGAGTTGGCTCGAAGTCTTAGATAGGCCAAAATAATTTTTTGTGGGAGCCGGCTCTTTAGGCTAGAGTTGGCTCTTGCCTTTAGACACTTCAAAACCATGAATACCTAGAGTTGGCTCTTTAGGACAGAGTCAGCTCTTGGTCTCAGACATTCAAAATACATAACTCTGGAAGAGTCGGCTCTTTGGGCAGGAGTCGGCTCGAGATCTTAGGTTTCAGAAAATTACTTTCTTCCATGAGTCAGCTCTTTGGATGGGAGTCGGTTCTTGATACAGAAACACTGAAACTTCCTCCGTGCCGTGCCACCATGAGTCAGCTCTTGATCCAAGAGTCAGCTCTTGCAAATCTTCAAAAAATGCTTCAAGCTTCTTCAAAGATCTTCAACATTGAATCAACTAGAAGCTAATCTACATACATTATAACTTTTATAATTTTTCAACCCTTTTACAAGATTACAAGACTGATAAGTTTAGGGCTTTTACAAGTTCAAGCTCATAAATCTTTATACATAATTGAATAACCCTCAAATCAGTTTGAAAACTATTTTACACTTAAGGTAACAATTTCCTGCAAAACTTCTTAAATAATTGAAAAGAATTAGTATAAATATATGCTCCAATATTTTGTGATCATCAAAATCATTCCAGGGGTCAACAATCTCTCCCTTTTTGATGATGACAAAATACTAGGCATGATTAAAAATTAGAGCACTTTACAATTGTAGTATATTCAGATTTGTGTGTGTTATCAACACAATGTATCAAATGTATCATATGTATAAACTGAACACTATAAAGTATCATATATATCGATACATTGAATTTTCCATATCAAATTTACAATGTGTATCGAAACATGGTATATTGACACAGAATATTTCAAGAGTATCAATATGTATCGAAACTTATGAAACTTTGAAGTAAATCTCCCCCTTACTATTTGTAATATCATTTTTTCTAAATTTCATTAAAATTTCATGAATTATTTCAATTTTCATTTCAGCATTCATAGTTTCATAATAATTAACATCCATATATCGTTTTCATATATGCAATCTTCAAAGTAACATAACCTTTTCAAATTTTCAATAAAATTTGTAAATTAACCATTCATTAAACATTCATATGAGAGAATAAAATTTTCATGCACCTTCTCTCCCTTTTTGTCATCAACAAAAGGTATATGAGAGAATAATAGTTTAATGATAACAAGAATGGACATTCATTTATAAGATTAGTTCAATCATAATAAGAATGGACATGTATCATAAAAAGTGATTTGTATGTATGAAGTAAGTCAGTACATAGCATATGTGATACTGTACAGATATGCCACGGCACGACAAAATAGTATCACACTAACCAAAATACAACAAGATAGAGTCCCAAAACATCAGAATAAAAAGCCTAAACATCAAAATGATGGGCTAGGATCATCACTATCAATTCTTCCTCATCAGAGGAGGAACCAACCTCTAGGATACCTGGACTAGGTTTGAATTTGGGGAACCTAGGTCGAAGATCCCTAATCCTAGTCCTAGTCCTAGTAGGAGTAGATGTCCTAGTCAGTTTAGTTTTAGCTTTAACTTTGGCTTTGGACTCTGATGATATAACAATAGGTGTAGGTCTAGCAGAGGGTGGATCAAAAGATAGTGCCAAGGTGCTGGTGGTCGAAAGTATCTGGGTAGCCAGAGTCTGTCCAACATCAGTAGATCTAGTAGCCTCTACACCAACCTCGGCCTCAACATCAGCAGAAGGTACATCAGTTGAATGAGTCGCTGGTGCCTGCTCTCCATCAGTGCCAGTGCCAGTTCCAGGTGTTGTGGAAGTCGAAGGTGCATGCTGGCTGGCAGTAGAAAGCTGTCTCAATATAGCCATAGCATCATGAAAACCCTGCTGCATCTCGGACTGAAGTGAACTAATCCTCTTGTCAGTGTCAGTCCTGAGACAAGAAATCTTCTCCAAGACTCTCTGAAGTCTATCATTAGTATCATGTCTAGCAGTAGTAGGAGTCCTGACTGGTGAGTGAGGTGTAGTAGGAGCTGGCTCGGATGGTCCAGCCTCATCAGCTTGTGCCTCAATCTCCTCACCATGTCCCTGAGTAGCCTGTGCATCATTATCTGAATCCTCTGAATGTGCTACAGGAATACCAGATATCTTCCTGATCCAATTTCCATCAACTTTAATGAATCCCATCTTGGTAAGGGATTTCATAGTGTACCTGTCAATGTGCTGCAACAGACGGCAGTCCTCTCCAGTCAGATCAACATGGGCATCCTGGAATAATAGTGTAAACACCATCCCGTAAGGCAAACAAGCTCGTGCCCTATATACTGCCTCCCTCATCTGAGATATCATAATAAATGGCAGGTTGAGGGGCTCCCCCTCAATCAGTCGCCTCATAAACATAAGGTCCCTCTCGTTGACCCAGTCGAATCTCCCTGTCCGAGGCAAGAAAATCCTGCTAATGATATTGTGCAATAGCCTCATTTCCAATGAAAGCTGATTTGCACTCACATGTATAATACCCTTCACATTAGTCCTTTCCAATATCAGTCTGAGTGTCTTTTGTTTTTCTTTTATAACAAAATAACACTCTCCTTCCTTTGGTATATTTAGTAAACTTGAAAGCTTTTGCTCATTTACCTCTATGTGCTTCCCTTTTACCGTTCCTTCCAAATGAAAAGCTCCCAATGACATGTTCACAAAAAACGGACGAACTAGATTTGGATAAGTTGGAACATTCAACAAACAAAAGTCCTTCCAGCCTTGTTTCTCAAGCCAATCACCAATATGAAGTTGTTCTTGCTCCAGAAAGTTAAAATCTATACATCTACCCAGGGTTACCTATCGATTTCCCATAGGAATTACTTACCGGGGTGCTTGAAGCTCTTCTTCCTGCTCAATAGGTTGCTCTTCTTCTGAAATCGCAGTGTCTAACTGCCTCTTGGTTCTCCGTTCTTCCATCACAGATCGAACTACCCTTCTTGCTTTCTTTGCCACAGCCTTGCGAGGTGCCATTGTGCTAGGATTGAAGGATTGGAGGGATTTGAGAGGGTTTTTGGAATGTTTCCTAGAGTGGAGTGAGGAGTCGGCTAGGAGAGAACAGTCAAAACCTAAAAATACAATGAATAGAAAATCTTGAAACCCTATTTAAAAAGCTTCGGCCCGACCTTCGAGTTGGCTCGTCGAGCACCCAAATAACTCGAGTCGGCTTGAGCAAAAAACCAATCTAAAGGTCAAAATAGGTCAAACTCGGTTTCTAAAGATTTCTAGAACCTAAAATAGGTTGTCCTATGCTTTAAAGAAAAATTTGAAATCTCTAGATAATTTTTCTTTAATTTTCAAAAATTAGGTCAAACAGGTTCATAATGGGTCACATAGCCCTAATTATACTCTAATTTTCTCAAATCTATCTAGACTTAATGGTTTAGTAAAAATGTCTGCTAGTTGGTCTTCAGTAGGTACAAATTCAAGTTCCACAACATTGTTTAAAACATGATCACGAATAAAATGATGTCGAATCTCAATGTGCTTAGTTCGTGAGTGCTGAATTGGATTTTTTGATAAATTAATAGTACTAGTATTGTCATATTTAATAAGAATTTTAGATTGGACAACACCATCATCTTCTAGTTGTTGCTTGATCCATAACACTTGAGCACAACAGCTCCCAGCAGCCATATATTCTGTCTCAGTATTAGATAGTGCTACAGAGTTCTGTTTGCGATAGTGCCAAGAGATCAAGTTAATACCTAAAAATTGATAGGTGCCACTTGTGCTCTTTCTATCTATTTTACATCCTCTATAATCAGCATCAGAATAACTAATTAACTTCAATGATGTGTGCTTAGAATACCATAAGCCTACATTACATGTACCTTTCAGATATTTAATAATTCTTTTAATAACCATGATGTGTAATTCTTTAGGATTAGATTGAAAACGTGCACACATACAAACACTAAATAGTATATCAGGTCTACTAGCTTTCAAATAAAGTAATGAACCAATCATACCTCGGTACAGCTTTTGATCAACATTTATGCCATTTTCATCTTTATCCAGTCTACATGCAGGACTCATTGGTGTTCCATATACTTTGCTTGATTCCATGCCAAATTTCTTGATTATTTCTTTGATGTACTTGGCCTGGTTGATCAGGATACCTTCTTTAGTTTGTTTGATTTGAAGTTCAAGAAAGTAACTCAGCTCACCCATCAAGCTCATTTCGAATTCTCCCTGCATTAGCTTTGCAAAATCTTGACACAAAGATTCATCAGTAGATCCAAAGATAATGTCATCAACATATATTTGAACAACTAAAATATCATTCTTCTTTCTTTGAATAAACAATATGGTGTCAACACTACCTCTTACAAATTCATTTGTAATTAAAAATTTACTTAGTCTATCATACCAGGCTCTAGGTGCCTGTTTCAGACCATATAAAGCTTTATTCAATTTGAAAACATGATTTGAAAAAATATGATCGATAAAACTAGGAGGTTGCTCAACAAAAACTTCTTCAGATAAAAAATTATTAAAAAAAGCACTTTTTATATCCATTTGAAATAACTTGAAATTCATAAAAATGCATAAGCTAGTAGCAATCTAATGGCTTCTAATCTAGCTACTGGTGCATAAGTTTCGTCATGATCTATTCCTTCTTCTTGATTATATCCTGGTGCAACTAGTCTAGCCTTATTTCTAATTACATTTCCATCTTTATCTAGTTTATTTTTATAAACCCACTTAGTGCCTATAACAGGATGATTATTGGGTCTTTTTACTAAGGTCCAAACATTATTTCTCCTAAATTGGTTTAATTCATCATGCATTGCTAACAACCAATTAGGATCAGTTTTAGCTTCTTCTATATTATGTGGTTTTACATGTGAAACAAAAGCAATTAAATCATGTGCATCTCTATGTGCATATCTAGTTTTAACACCTTGAGATGGGTCTCCTATAATTAATTCTTTAGGGTGTGATTGTACATACCTCCATTCTTTAGGTATATCATCATGCTTTTTACTCACCTCTTATTCATGTGGTTGTCTTGATTGTTTGTCTTTGAGGGTCAAGTCTTTCATTCCATGTTCTAAAGTACTTGCATCATCATCAGCAAAATCTTCCTTTCTTGAGGATATAATGTTAGACTCATTGAAAACAACATAAACAGATTCTTCAACAGTCAAAGTTTTTTTATTGAAAACTCGATAGGCTTTACTATTTAAAGAATATCCAAAGAAAATAGCCTCATCAGATTTTGCATCAAATTTACCAAGATTGTCTTTTCCATTGTTATGAACAAAATATTTGCATCCAAAAACATGAAAATATTTAATATTTGGTTTTCTATTGTTCCAAAGCTCATAGGGGTTTTTTCTGATAATAGGTCTGATCAAAACTCTGTTTAAAATATAGCATGTGGTATTAACAGCTTCTGCCCAAAAGTATTTTGGAAGATTTCCTTCACAAAGCATTGTTCTGGACATCTCTTCCAAAGTACGATTCTTTCTTTCTACAACACTATTTTGCTGTAGTGTTCTAGGTGCAGAAAAGTTATGATCAATACCGTGCTTTTTGCAAAAATGATCAAAATACTGATTTTCAAATTTGGTACCATGATCACTACGAATTGAAATGACAGAAAGATTTTTCAAATTTGTAATTCTTTTGTAAAATTTTTTGAATACATTAAAAGTATCATCTTTATGTGCAATAAACAAAACCCATGTATATCTTGAAAAATCATCTACAATCACAAATCCATATTTCATACCACCTAGGCTGGTAGTCCTAGTAGGTCCAAATAAGTCCATGTGAAGTAGCTCTAAGGGTCTAGTTATAGAAACAATGTTTTTAGATTTAAAACTCCTCCTAACTTGTTTTCCTAACTGACAAGCATCGCAAACATAATCAAAATTAACTTTAAATTTAGGCAAACCTTTGACCAAGTCATTTGAAATCAATTTAGCTATTGTGTCCATACTAGCATGACCAAGCCACCTATGCTATAGTAAACTTGATTCTTTGCTCTTGTCATTTATTGCTACAAGACTTGTATTACTTGACATAGCTAGATCATTAAGATCTACTACATAAATGTTACCAAGTCTGTGTCCAATGAACTTAGTACTAGAGTCAAGTGGATCAACTACTATACACATTGATGACTTGAAGAATATATTAAAACCAATGTCATATAGCTGACTAATACTCAAAAGATTATGCTTTAATTTTTCTACAAGTTACACATTTTCAATAAAAATAGGAGTAATTTTGATTTTACCAATACTGATTATCCTTCCCTTTTGATTGTCACCAAATGTTACCATTCCACCATCCTTCTGTTTTAGGGTGAAGAATTGATCAGCATCACCTGTCATGTATCTTGAATAACCACTATCCAGATACCATCTTTTTTTTATACTTGTGGCTACAAGACATCCCTGCAAAATAATCATTTAATAAATTTAGGTACCCAAGCTTTCTTGGGTCCTTGCAAGTTAGTAGAAATGATTTCTTTTAGAACCCAAACTTTCTTAATTTTATTTTTGTCATTATTTTTCAAATAACATTCAAATGCTTTATGACCAATATTATTACATGCAAAGCATACAATTTTCGATTTTGTATAATAACCATGAGATGATGAAAATTTAGGTTTAACATGTTTTGAACTAATGAATTTAGGAGCATATGAAGTAGAAGCTAAAAATTGATTTGACATAGAACCTTTATAGCCTATTCCAAATTTATTATTTGATTCCTTATGATCTTTTAAAATCAATTCAAGTTTATTAGAGTTTAGAGTTAGTTTTTCTACTAAGGGTTTTAGTTTTTGTACTTCCTTCTTTAGGTTATCGTTTTCATTTTTCAAATCCTTATTTTTTTTCAAAAAGCTATTCTTTTTCAAACTAAACAACTTTAAGTCTTTCACAAACTAAGTTTAGTTCTTTTTGTAAAATTTTGTTTCTTTCACAAAATCCATTTTTGTCTTTTTCAAATACATCATATTGATTTTTTAAATCTCTCATTTTTAAATCAGCTTTTTTGTATTCTACCAATAGTTCACAAAAAGCATTATACAATTCATCATAAGTGAATTCTAAATTAGGTTCAGAAGTATTTACCTCGTCCTCCAAACCCATAAGATATATTTGTGCAGTTTTGGTTGTCTCTTCATCCTCTTCAGTGGATGTGGTTTCATCACTATCACTCCAAGCAGCTAGCATTGCCTTCTTCTTCTTTTTGGTAAATATCTTTTTCTTCGCTTCAGGACAATCAGGACGGATGTGTCCTAGCTTCTTGCATCCGTAGCAGATTGGTACTTGATCTTTATCTTTATCTTGATCTTGATCTTTATCTCTTTCTTTTTCTTTTCCAAAATCACCTTTGCTATAATGCTTTCTCCATCTATTTGTTTTTCTTCTGCCCATAAACCTTTTAAATTTCCTCATGACTAGGGCAATTTCATCATTTCCAAGATCATCATCATCTGATGAATCTGATTCTTCATTCTTATCTTCCTCAGTAGCTTTAAATGCAATGGCTTTCTTTCTTTTTGTATCTTCCTCAGTTCTTTGTTGCATAGCCAACTCATGCATGATCAAAGATCCAAGCAGTTCATCCCAAGATAGTGTATTTAGGTCCTTTGCTTCTTGAATTGCTGTCACTTTGGCTTCCCACTTATCTAGCAAAGATCTTAAAACCTTTTGGACAAGATCAGCATTAGAATAAGTTCTACCCAGACTCTTGAGACCATTTATGACATCAGTAAAATGAGTATAATTACAGATATAGTCTCACTAGGATCCATCTTAAACAGCTCATAATTATGCATAAGAAGATTAATTTTTGATGCTTTAACTTGAGAAGTTCCTTCGTGTGTGATTTCTAATTTGTCCCAAATTTCTTTAGTAGAATTTCATGTTGAAATTCTGTTAAACTCATTTGGATCCAAAGTACAATACAATAAATTCATTGCTTTGGCATTCAGTTCAGCTAATTTCACATCATTCTCATCCCAATCCTCTTCTGGTTTGGGAACCTTTACATCATTAACTTTAATTGTGGATGTGTGAGATCCTTTCATGATAATTTTTTATAAGTGAAAGTCTACGGCTTGAATGTATATCTTCATTCTTGCCTTCTAATAAGTGTAATTAATTCTGGTGAAAAGTGGTGGTCTATTTGTGGATTGACCTTCGGCCAATGAAGTACTCATGGGATGTGCCATATGTCTTTACTCTAACTAACTTTCAGAGACTTTGCTCTGATACCACTTGTTACCCAGGTGGCTTCCCAAGAGGGGGGTGAATTGGGATTGAAAACTTTTTACAATTATGTACACTTTTAAAATTCTTTTAGTATTGTGGTGCAATTAAAAATACGGAAGTAATAAAACAAACAAAGCATAATTACAAACACTAAGAAATAGAGTGGTTCGGAACAACCGGCTCCTACGTCCACTATCTAAGCACTACTTGGGATTTCCACTATATCCCCCAAACTGGAATACAGTCGGATTATTTTACTAGGCTCACAATCCAAACCTATACACTTTGGTTTTACCGGGATCACCAAAGAAACCCTAACTCCCTTTGGTTTTAAACGGGATTACCAAAGAAAATCCAAACACTTGGTTTTAAACCGGGAAAACCAAGAACCCAACTTAGGTTTTACAAGGTTCACCTAAAAACCTTCAATCCTCTCTTAAGATATAGCCCCTTGCTATTCTTAGAGAGTAAACAAGGATAAATGAATGATAAAAATGCAACTACAACAAACTAAGTTTGTAAAAATGTTGCCGATGTAGATCAAGATGAAGTCAAGCCTTGAATGCTCTTCAAGCTGCTTCTTCCCTTCTTTAATGAGTGGATTCCATTCAAGTGTCGACTTAAAGGTCGACTCACAGATCGACTCAAAGCTTGAGATAGATTTTTTTCTAGAATATGCTGAAATCCAAGATTTGCCTTAAGTGTCGACTCATGTGTCGACCAACAAGATGAAGTGTCGACTCACTTGAGATTTTCAGAGAGCTTCAATGCAAAATTTTGAACTAGGTGTCGACTCATGGAACTTAAGTGTCGACCCTAGGTATCGACTCACAGCTTGAAGTATCGACACTTGGAGTTCTGAAAAAAGTAATGGCTAGTTTTTTCGAATGCAGAACTCATCATTTTAGCTCCCAATGACTAGTTTCTCGTGTCTAACGATAATAAACTGACTTTCAGGCCTTGGAATGGTATTTAAGTGATTCAAATTTGTTGACCCTTGGAATGATTTTGATGATTACAAAATATTGGAGCATGTATTTATGACTAACCTCTTTAATTATTCAAAAAGCATTTGTAGGAAGCACTAATCAATAAGTTATTTTGTTTCCTATTTAGCTAAAGTTTATTCCAGTGCAATTGTATTAATTGATGAAGTGTATTGCATTGAAGATCTCAAAGTTGTAAAGCCCTAATTCTTATTCTTGTAATCTTGTAAAAAGGGCTATAAATTAGTAAAATGAGTTTGATTTGGTTAGATACTTTTTGTAACTTATTTTGAAGTATTCGGAAGACTTGTATTGGTTGGAGTTCAGTTGGATAAAATTTTGAAGAAGTTCTTCTCGAGCCGATTCATGGACCAAGAGACGACTCCTATTATGGCATGACAAGGAGAGTTTCACAGTTTCAGAAATCTGAGCCGACTCGAAGATATTGAGTCGACTTATCCAGAGTTTGTGTTTATCATAACTGAGACTTCGAGCCGACTCGACCTAGAAGAGTCGACTCGTTCAAAGTTTGATTTTCTATTATTTGAGACTTCAAGCCAACTCAACCATCTCAAGCTGACTCGAGTGTCGGGTTTAGACTTGTAATGGCTAGTTCCAGAATTGGGTTTTTGAATTCAAAGAAAGCTCCAACAGCTATATTTCGACTCCCTAGGCCCTACAATGGCTAGATCTATTTGAAAACTATAAAAGTAAGGTATTTATGATGGATTAATATAATTCTTTGATCATTCATGAAAAATTAAAGAGCATTCAAGTGAATTTCAAGTCTTTCACCAACCAACTTCAAGTGAGCATTCAAGAAAGGATTCAAAGCTTCACCAACTCATCTTCAATCATTGAATCCAGTTTTTGAGGAAGTCAATAAGTAGCTTTAAGAGCATTCAAGAACATCTAAAGCAAGGCTTCAATTTAAGCTTCATCGGCAACTAATAAACAACTTGGGTTTGTTGTAAAGTTACTAGTTTCTTTTTGAAATATCTTGTATCTTCTCCAAGAGTAGCAAGGGGCTGTGTCTTGTGAGTGTTGAAAGGTTATTAGGTGAGCCTATTAAAATCTAAGTTTGGTTTCTTTAGTGAGCCCGGTGTAAAAACCAAAGGGTACTTGGGTTTCTTTGGTGAGCCCGGTGTAAAAACCAAAGGGAGTTGGATTTGATTATAATCCCAGTAAAACAATCCAACTATTAACTAGGAAGAATATAGTGAAAACTCCAAGTGGTGCTTGGATAGTGGATGTAGGAGCTGGGTTGCTCCGAACCACTCTAATTCCTTTGTGTTTGTGATTGTGTTTGCTTGACTCTTTTGTGATTGTTGATTTACTTGCTTCCATTGTATAATCTATCATAACACTAATACTAAAAGATTTTCAAAGTACACATACTTGCAAGTTTTTATTATCCCAATTCATCCCCTTTTAGAAAGCCACCTGGATAATAAATGAATTCAGAGTAGAGTCTCTGAAATTCCTTAGAGTAAAGATTGATGGCACATCCCATGAGTACCTCTTTGGCCGAAGGCCAATCCATAAACCGACCTCCACTTTTCATTGGAACTAATTATACATATTGGAAGGCTACGATGAAAATATACATTCAAGCCGTAGACTTCCAATTGTAGAAGATAATTCTAAGAGGACCTCACACACCCATGATTAAAGTTAATGATGTTGAGGTTCCTAAACCTGAAGAGGAATGGAACAAAAATGATATGAAAAAGATCGAGTTAAATGCCAAAGCCATGAATTTACTTTATTATGCTTTGGATCCAAATGAATTTAATAGAATTTCTACATGTAATTCTGTTAAAAATATTTGGGATAAGCTCGAAATCATACACGAGGGTACATCACAAGTAAAGACTTCTAAAATTAACCTTTTTGTGCATAATTATAAGTTATTCAAAATGGAGCCAAATGAAACTATACCTGCTATGTTCTCACATTTTAATGACATTATAAATGATCTTAAAAGTCTTGGTAAGACCTATACTAATACTGATTTAGTATAGAAAGTTTTGAGATCTTTGCCAGAAAAATGAGAAGCAAAGCTTATAGCTATTTAAGAGACAAAGGATCTGAACACACTATCATTGGATGAGCTGCTAGGATCATTGATCACACATGAGTTAGCCATGTAGCAGAGAACTGAAAAATATTCAAAAATAAAAAAGACCAAGAAGATAAAGATAAAAATTTAGATACTTCTGATGATAATGATATGGAAGATGATGAAATTGCTCTAGTAATGAGAAAGTTCAAAAGATTTATGGAAGGAAGAAGAACCAATAGATGGAGAAAGCAATTCAAAAAGGGAGACCATGGAAAGGATAAAGAAAAAGACAAGGAGAAGGACAAGGACAAATATCAATTTCTAATCTATTATGAATGCAAGAAACCAGGACACATACGTCCTAATTGTCCATAAATCAAGAAAAAATTATTTAAAAGGAAGAAAAAGAAAGTAATGCTTGCGGCATGGAGTGATAGTGATGAGTCTACATCAACTGAAGAAGAAGAAGATACAATGAAGATGGCTTAGATTTGTCTTATGGGTTTGGAGGATGAGGTAACAACTTCTGAACCAAATTTAGATTTTACCTATGATGAGCTTCATAATGCTTTTTGTGAATTGTTAATAGAATATCAAAAGGTTGGTTTGAATATGAAGAGTTTAAAAAGTAACTATGATACATTTGATAAAATTAAAAAAGAAGTTTGTGAAAGAAACAAAATTTTGCAAAAAGAATTAAGTATGACTTATGAAAGACTTAAAACTATCCAATTTAAAAAGGAAGAACTTCTTGAAAAGAATAAAATTTTACAAAAATAAAATACTAATTTGTAAAAGGAAGTTCAAAAGCTAAAACCCTTAGTTGAAAAATTTACTTTAAGTTCTAATAAACTTAAATTGATTTTGAAAAATCAAAGAGATTCTAATAATAAGTTTGGAATTGGATATAAAGGTATAAATACAAATAAGTTTTCTGCATCCACTTCTTATGCTCCAAAGTTCATTGCATCAAAACAATATGGACCTAAGTTTACATCGTATACTCCTTATTCAAAGTCAAGAATTATTTGCTATGCATGTAATAACATAGGTCATAAAGCTTTTAAGTGTTATTTGAAATATAATGACAAAAAGAAAATTAAGAAAATTTGGATTTCAAAAGGAGCCAATCCTATTAACTTGCAAGGATCCATGAAAGCTTGAATATCTAAATCCACTACTTGATTATTTTGCAAGGATGTCTTGTAGCGATGAATACAAAGAAAAGATGGTATCTTAATAGCGGCTGTTCAAGACACATGATGGGTGATATAGAACAATTCTTCATCCTTGAAGAAAAAAATGGTGGCATGGTAATATTTGGTGACAACCGTAAAGGAAGGATAATTCATATTGGTAAAATTAAAATTACTCCTTCCACCTTTATTGAGAATGTATTGCTAGTAGAAAAATTAAAGCATAATCTATTAAGTATCAGTCAATTATGTGATATTAGCTTTAATATTTTTCTCAAGGCTTCAATGTATATAGTAGTTGATCCTCTTGACTCTAGTACAAAGTTCATTGGACATAGACTTGGCAATATATATGTGGTAGATCTTAGTGATCTAGCTATGTCAAGTAACACAAGTCTTGTAGCAGTGAATGATAAGAGCAAGGAATCAAGTCTACTATGGCATAGATGACTTGGACATGATAGCATGTATACCATTGCAAAACTTATTTTAAAAGATTTAGTCAAAGGTTTGCCAAAGTTTAAAGTAGATTTTGATTATATTTGTGATGCATGCCAATTAGGAAAACAAGTTAGGGGAAGTTTTAAATCCAAAAATATTATTTTTACCACAGGACCTTTAGAGCTACTTCACATGGATCTATTCGGATCCATTAGGACAACAAGCCTAGGTGGTATGAAGTACGGTCATGTGATTGTAGATGATTTTTCAAGATATACTTGGATTTTATTTATTGTATATACAGATGAAATTTTCAAAGCTTTTAAGAAACTTTACAAAAAAGTTTCAAATCTGAAAAATCTATCTGTTATTTTTATTCATAGTGATCATGGTACGGAATTTGAAAATTAATATTTTGATCACTTTTGCATAAAGCACGGTATTGACCATAACTTTTCAACTCCTAGAACACCACAGCAAAATGGTGTTATAGAGAGAAAGAATAGGATCTTGGAAGAGATGGCTCGAACAATGCTTTGTGAAGGCAATCTTCCAAGATACTTTTGGGCAAAAGCTGTAATACCGCTTGCTATATTTTAAATAGAATTTTAATTAGATCTATTATAAGAAAAACTTCTTATGAATTATGGAACAATAAAAAGCCAAACATTAATTATTTTCATGTTTTTGGTTACAAATATTTTATACTTAACAATGGTAAGGATAACCTTGGTAAGTTTGATGCTAAATCTGATGAGGCTATTTTCCTTGATTATTCAACCAATAGTAAAGTTTATCGAGTATTCAATAAGAGAACTTTAACTATTGAAGAGTTTATTTACATTATTTTCAATGAGACTGACATTGCATCTTCTTGAAAAGAAGACTGTGCTTATAATGATACAGGTACACTTAAAAATGGATTAAGGGACATGACTATCAAAGACAAGCAAGTAGGTGAACAACAACAAGAAAAGGTGGTAAGCAAGAATCATGAAGACCTACCTAAAGAATGGAAGTATGTACAATCACATCCCAAAGAACTCATTATAGGAGATCCATCATAAGGTGTTAGGACTAGAGCTTCACATAGGGATGCACATGATTTAATCACTTTTGTAACTCATGTAGAACCACATATCATAGAAGAAGCTGAAACTGACCCTAATTGGATGTTAGCTATGCATGATGAGTTAAACTAATTTAGGAGGAATAATATTTGGACACTTGTAGAGAGACCATCTGATTACCTTGTTATAGGTACTAGATGGGTCTATAGAAATAAACTAGATGAACAAGATAATGTAATTAGAAATAAGGCTAGACTGGTAGCTCAATATTACAATCAAGAAGAAGGAATAGATTTTGATGAGACCTATACTCCAGTAGCTAGACTAGAGGCTATTAGATTACTTCTGGCATATGCATGTTTTATGAACTTTAAATTATTTAGATGGATGTAAAGAGTGCTTTTCTAAATAATTTTTTATTCGAAGAAGTTTTTGTAGAACAACTGCCTGGTTTTATCGATCATTCTTTTTCAAATCATGTTTTCAAGTTAAATAAAGCTTTATATGGTCTTAAATAGGCACCTAGAGCCTGATATGACATATTAAATAAGTTTTTACTTGAAAATGATTTTTTAAGAGAGTGTGGATACTACTCTGTTTATTCAAAAGAAAAATAATGATATTTTAGTTGTTCAAATTCATGTTGATGATATAATATTTGGATCTACTGATAAATTTTTATGCCAAGATTATGCTAAGTTAATACAGGGTGAATTCGAAATGAGTCTAATGGGTGAGCTGAATTACTTCCTCAGACTTCAAATCAAACAATCAAAGGAAGGAATTCTAATCAACCAAACCAAATATATTAAAGAGATTATCAAAAAGTTTGGCATAGAATCAAGCAAGGAAGCTAGAACACCCATGAATCTTGCATGTAGATTAGATAAAGATGAAAATGGCACAAGTGTTGATCAAAAATTATATAGAGGTATGATCGGATCTCTACTCTATTTAACTGCCAGTAGACCTGATATTCTGCTTAGTGTTTGTATGTGTGCTTGTTTTCAATCAAATCCAAAAGAATCACACATATTGCTGTTAAAAGAATTATCAAATATCTTAAAGGGACATGTAATGTAGGATTATGGTATTCCAAGCATTCATTTTTAAAGTTAATTAGTTATTCGGATGCTGACTATGGTGACTATAAGATTGATAGAAAAAGCACCAGTGGCACATGCCAATTTCTAGGTGTTAACTTAATTTTATGGCACTATAGCTAATAGAATTCTGTAGCACTATTGATGGGGGATGAATTTGATGAAATGGGTGTGTGGAGATGTGATCTACTTACCTATCAACAATATACTAGCATTAGAGCTCCAGATATGGCCGGATTCATGGGTGGAAGGGATGAAGAATTTTGAGCTAGGAACTAGGTAAGCAGAAAATTTGACACCCTTGTGCAAGCTTTCATTCAAAAAAATAAAAGAGATGATCTAAGGGCATAGAAACCCTCAAACTAAGCTAAGCTATCTTTAAAAACCTCAGATCTAAGGATCAAGAGGGTATGTTCCCAATAATGAGGAGAAATCAAAGCTCAAATGGAAGGAAAACACTCCTACTCAAGAATTGAAGGCTAGAGACAAGATCTACACTCCCTTCTTGGATTTACCATTAGAGCTTTGATCCATGGTGTGGAGCCTTCATCATCATCTTCAAATCACTAAGAAGAACTTGCATGGAGTCAAGGTAAGGTCGAAAGTCAAAGAAATTAATGGAAAAAGGAAGGAATCAATAAGAGAAGTGAAGAGAGTTGCTGGAATTTTTGGACAGCACTTCCTCTTCTTCTTGGACTACTTGGATCTTATGTAGAAAAACTTAGAAATGGAACTCTGGCCCTTCAAACTCAAAGCACTCACTCAAATTCAAGATCAAAATCAACACTCCAACTCAAACTTAAAGAAAAACACTTAAAATTCTAGGAAGAACTCAAGAGAACTTGGCAAGATGGAAGAGAACTCAAACAAGGAAGCTTTCATTCAACTCAAGTCATTCATTCCTTTACAAGAGGAGGCCTTGGTCTTATTTATAGGACAAGGGCAGCCATAATGGATAGGTTAAGGAGCCAACTAATTCAGATTTAGTTGGTAATTAATTACATGATTAGTTTCTAGTCTAACTAATCATAACAAGAGAAAGTCCTAGAAGCTCCATGTGGTGCCATCTCCTTGCAACACTTGTCTTCATCTAATCCTTTCACATATTCTTTAATATTTGGTCTTTCAATTAGGCTTCAAGGTAGAAGATTTCTTCATAGCTTGGATGGTCCATGGGCTTGGAAAAGGAATCTTCACTTGATTTTGGCTTTAAACAATTCAATCTTGCTTCATGGAATTAGGAGTCTTCAAGAGGTGCTTCATACATTTATGGGAACCTAAAAAAAGAAAAGATTGGACTACAACCAAAGATGATTAGTTTGTAATTTCTTCCTCTTGCCAATATCCTCATTAATTCACCCCGGGTGAGAAGAACTCAACCCTGACGAGTATGGATCATTTTTGCTTTGGTAGTATTCAAGTATATCTGGATTGATCCTTCGTAGTTCTTCTTGAGTGATCCATGAATCTTCAGAATCAGGTCTGCCTTGCCAATGGACCAAGTATCATTGGTAATCTTTATTCTGGGTAGTGACAATCTTATCATCTATGACCCTTTCAATTCTTTCTCCCCGCTTTAGTAGTGTAGCTGGTGGGCACTTTGGGGTTGGTTCACTCTCAAGGGATGGATCAGGTTCTAGGAACTCACTAGGAATCATTATGGGCTTCTTGTATCCTACCAAATATGAGATATTAAAAATAGAGCTAATGCCAACGTCAGAAGGTAGGTCCAGCACATAAGCATTAGGTCATATTCTTTTTATTATTTTGAAAGGACCTTTACCACGGGTGTGGAGTTTCTTTATAGTTCCCAGTGGAAACTGTTTAGGTTTTAGCCTGATCATCACAAAGTCTCCTACTTGAAATTCTTTGGCCCTTCTATGAGAATCAGCCATATGCTTGTAGCTCTCATTGCTCATTTGGATTTTCTTGCTAATCTCTCTGTGCAAATCCCTAAGATGTTGTGCATATGATTCGGCAGACTTATGCATGAATGACACCAATTGACAAAACAAACTCAAATGATACTAAAACAAAAGACAAGCTCAAATGGGTTTTATTATCTAAGGACTGAATTTTATTTTTAAACTAGGAAACAAAGGTTCCTAATTTCCAATATTTTTTTAAGAGGCTTTTAATACTCTTGCACATATCTTTAGGTAAGTGGCAATAAATCTTAATTTGGCTCCCAACATATGCCATAGAGTCTTAAGAAAGTAACTATTGAATATCGCTGGGAACAGATCAATGGTATGGTCGATGTCCTAGCTAGATGGAATAGGAGGGTGAATGATACGCAGTGGTGGATCAGGTGGTGGATGTTCAAAAATCGTAGATCAGGGATAGAAAAACTATTAGGGAATACACATCGCAAGTTTTTCAAAGGCTCTACAACTTCTTGGGACTGGTCTGTAGGAGTTTGTTCTTGGGTTTCCCTGATGGTCAATACCCAATACCCCAATATGTGATCCTTCATTAATCTCTAGATGTAAATCCTTCACATTGATTATTTTTGGGTCCTTTATTATCTCCTTGGATTGCTGTTCATGGTTTTGTCCTTGAATTTCGTCTTCTTTAAGTTGATTATTCCCATTGTTGATTTCCTTGGACTGGGTAATTATTTTATCCTCAAGCAATTATTTTTGTTTATATTCATCCACTAAGTCAGACCCAACTTCATAGACTTCTTTCTTAAATTCTTCATCATGTTCAGGGGATTCTTTCTTTAATTCCTTAGTTGGATAAGATTTAGATTCTATTTCTTCCTTGAGTACTTCAAGAGGTTCAGGAGATTTTTTCTCTAATTCTTTCATGGGTTTAGTCTCATCTTTATCTCTCTCGTACTAATTGAATTCAACAATATATTTAAGCATGGTTTTATCATCTTGTCTCAATTTGTACCATTGGTTTGAAAGATTTTGCTTATGAGGTTTGCCTAGGTACTTTTCCCTCAACTTACTCTTCATTTCTCTCCAAGTAATTATTTTATCTCCACTATAATAACTTTTATGCTTAACATGTCCCCAATATGGCTTAGCATGTCGGACTAGCTTTAATTTGACAAATTGACACTTCCTTTCTTCCGACATTTCATCAAACTCAAAGTACCGATCCATTTTCTTCTCCCAATCGACATACACCTTAGGGTTTTCATCAAAAGTGGGTGCATATGGTCGATTGCTCCTAAAGACTCTATTTTCCTGATCTACAAAGTCTTGACAGGGATATCTAAGTTTATACTCAAGGGTGAGATCATGACAATGGACTCTTTGATCAATAGGAGGTGATTTAGGATTAGTATGGTTCAAGCAATCTTTTTTGATGTTTCCGATTTGATTATTCACATGCCCTAACTCTTTGTTTATTAATCCTAATTGTTTAGTTAGGGTATCAAATTTTTCAGTCAGGGTCCTCATAAAGAATTCAAGATTGGGGTCCATGGATAAACCAGACTGAGGGTGGGACTTTGATTAGAGCATATAAGATATAGTACAATGGTAAACAATACAATGGACAAGCAAACAAGACCTAATTCTAGAGTTCCTAGATCTAAAAGTTCAAAATACAAGACTTAACTAGGTACTACATAAGTATGTAATTACCCTGTCCACTGGCCAGGTAAGAGGTGAGGTTGTGGGAGGCTCCTCTCGCTTTCGCGAGGTCTTAATTAAAAATCGGAAGTCTGCTTAAGGTGTTTGCCATTTGACCTCTAGCCTTAAACACCAATTTCAAGGAATAAGTACAAACTCAAATAATATTGTCTTACCTTACACTTGAACCCGACTTGTGGGTGTCCGTAGTTTAGGTTCCTACTTAATTTTACTTTAGGGTTAGGTCAATGAAAATGTGGGTGATTATTTTGGACTAAGAAAAGGTAATGATCTCCTTCCCTTATGTAATATTGAATGCCGTTAGGATATTTTAAAAATGGATGCAAATAATTTCAGCCAAACAATGAGCACAATCAACTATACCTAACACAAATGCATGAATTTTTAACCCAATTTTGAAATTTCAAAAAATACAAATTTAAATTGGGTAATTTAAATCTTGAAGTCTAAATCACATTAACCAAGTTTTAAATTTTAAATTTCAAAATTTAATTAGAGAATTCATTCTTGGAGGCAAAGTGGTTAAAATGTAATTTTCAGTTTCCAACTAACCTCCAGCTAACCTGAATTGAAAATTCAAAATTTAAAATTTTAAAAATCTATAAAATTCAAAATAAAACTGATTTGGTTATATATTAGATATAAAATCTCAGATTTTAAATTTTAACTTCAAATTAACTCGAATTTTGGTTAAAAAGGTAGTTTGAAAACAGTTGCTAGAAGATTCCAGCAATTTATCTAACTCTTGACAACCTGAATTTAAATTTCGAATTTCAAGCTATAAACCTTGCTAAAATTCAAAATTATAGTGTAAAATAACAAAAATTGAGGTATGGATCTCAGACATAAAATTAAAAAATTTTAAAAAAATAGTTTTGCATTCTTTTGAAAATTAAATAAAATGGAAGGTAGAAATAGAATTCTGGACAGAACTTCAGAAATGACCTAAGATCTTATATTTTTAAATACAAAAATAAAGGGAAACACTTTTTTTGAATTATATATTTAGAATTAAAAGATAATGAGGTACTGTTAACGTATTTTTTTGGATTTTTTTTATCAATATAAAAAATACAAAAAATCACTGAATCTCAGAAGACAGTGAGACAAAATTCTAGCAGCCTGCAAAGCTTAACCTAGAACCAAAGCTCTGATACCAAAAAATTGATGGTGGACGAATTTGATGAAATGGATGTGTGGAGATGTGATATACTTACCTAGAAACAACATATTAGCATTAGAGCTCCAGACATGGCCAGATTCATTGGTGGAAGGGATGAAGAATTTTGAGCTAGGAACTAGGTGAGCAGAAAATCTGACACCCTTGTGCAAGCTTTCTTTCAAAAAAACAAAAGAGAGGATCTAAGGGCATAGAAATCCTTAAATTAAGCTAATATATCTTTAAGAACCTTAGATCTAAGAATCAAGAGGGTCTTTTCCCAACAATGAGGAGAAATCAAAGCTCCAATGGAAGGAAAACATTCATTACTCAAGAATTGAAGGCTAGAGACCATATCTACACTCCCTTCTTGGATTTACCATTGGAGCTTTGATCCATGGCGTGGTGCCTTCATCATCATCTTCAAATCACCAAAAAGAACTTGCATAAAGTCAAGGTAAGGTCGAAATTCAAAGAAATTAATGGAAAAAGGAAGGAATCAACAAGAAAAGTGAAGAGAGTTGCTGAAATTTTTGGGTAGCACTTCCTCTTCTTCTTGGACTACTTGGATCTTATGTAGAAAAACTTGGAAATGGAACTATAGCCCTTCAAACTCAAAGCACTCACTTAAATTCAAGATCAAACTCAACACTCTAACTCAAACTTAAAGAAAAACACTCAAAATTCTAGGAAGAATTCAAGAGAACTTGGCATGATTGAAGAGAACTCAAACAAGGAAGCTTTCATTCAACTCAAATCATTCATTCCTTTGCAAGAGGAGGCTTTGGTCCTATTTATAGGCTAAGGGCAGCCATAATGGGTGGGTTAAGGAGCTAACTAATTCAGATTTAGTTGGTAATTAATTACATGATTAGTTCATAGTCTAACTAATCCTAACAAGAGAAAGTCCTAGAAGCTCCATGTGGCGCAATCTTCTTGCAACACTTGTCCTCATCTAATCTTTCCACATATTCTTTAAGGTTTGGTCTTTCAATTAGGCTTCAAGGTAGAAGATTTCTTCATAGCTTGGCCGGTCCATGGGCTTGGAAAAGGAAGCTTCACTTGATTTTGGCTTTAAACAATTCAATCTTGCTTCATGGAATTAGGAGTCTTCAAGAGGTGCTTCATACATTTGTGGGAACCTGAGAAAAAGAAAAGATTGGACTACAACCAAAGATTATTAGTTTGTAATTTTTTCCTCTTGCCAATGTCCTCATTAACTATCCACTGCTAAGGCAGAGTATGTGGCTGTAGGGAGCTATTATGCACAAGTGTTATGGATTAAGCAACAGCTAGAAGACTATGGTGTTATCCAATCTAAGATTTCTATCAAATGTGATAACACAAGTACTATTAATTTATCAAAAAATCTAATTTAGTATTCTAGAATAAAGCATATAGAAATAAGGCATCATTTCATTAGAGACCATATTTTGAATAATAACGTAGAATTAAAATTTATCCCTATTGAGAACCAACTAGCTGATATTTTTACCAAGCCTCTTAGCTAAGATATATTTGAAAAGATTAGAGAAAAGTTAGGTCTATGTGATCCATATTAAGATTATTGACCTATTTTTCAAAAATAGGAAAAATTATCTAGAGTCTTCAAGATTCAATTTAGAGCTATTGACCACTTTGTCTAGTATTGATTTAGCTATAGAAACCTTTAGTTTAGTTTTTTGAGCTTTACCCTGTATTTTTGCTTGATCCGACTCGAGTAATCCCCTATTTTGTTGAGCCGACTCGAAGGACGGGTTTGGACTTTTTAAATAGGCTTCCATAGCTTTCATTCTTTAACTTCTTTTCCATTTTCATTGTTTATCTCCACCCGTTTCTTCTCCTAAATCGTAGAAACTCTTCTAGAACCCTTCCTAAACCTTAATCATAGCTCAATGGCACCTAGGAAGGTTGTAAGAAAAAGACCTAGGAAGGTGATCCTATCCATTACAAAGGAACGGAGGACAAAACAAAGATTAGATGCTTCATCTTCTCAACCCACTGAAGATTAGCTTGAGCAGTAGCCGACCGATGCTCTAGATGCTCCTTGACAGGTTATTCTTATGGAAAATCGATAGGTAACCTTTAGAAGAACCATGGATTTCAATTTTCTAGAAGGAGAGAACTTGAAGATAAGTGATTGGCTTGATGCTCAGGGTTGGAAATATTTTTGTATGCTTGATTTGCATACTTATCCAACTTTGGTCAGAAATTTCGGTGAAAATTTATCTCTTGGTACATTTCATCTTGATTCTATTGTTAAAGGGAAGAATATTGTTGTGGATGAACAAAAATTAAGTACATTATTGCAAATTCCAAAAGAAGGAGAATGTTTTTGGGTGATGAAAGAAAAACAAAAGACTTTAAGAACTATTTTAGAAAGAAGTGATGTATCAGGGATTGTTCATGTTCAAGCTAACCTATTATCTTTGGAGATGAGGCTCTTACATAACATTATTAGTAGAGTGTTTTTATCCAAAATTGGAAGATTTGATTGGGTAATTGAAAGAGATATGATATTTTTGAGATGTTTGATTGAGGGGGAGGCCCTTAACTGCCTTATATTATGATTTCTCAGATAAGGGAAGCAGCTCGCAGGACACGAGCCTGTCTTCCATATGGCATGGTGTTTACTTTACTTTTCTAGGATGCTGGTGTTGATTTGTCAGGTGAGGATAGGAGACCTTTATTGCATACTGACAGATACAATGCCAAGTCATTGAACAGGATGGGCTTTCATAAGGTAGAAGACAGATGGATTCGGAAGACCTCAGGATAGAGAGTGGCACATTCTGATGATGAGGAGTCTTCTGATGATGATCAGATCAGACAGCCACAGGACATTGAGACTGAGCGACCTTCTGATGAGGCTGGACCCTCTGAGCCAGCACCTACATCACCTCGATCACCTGTGAGAGATTTAGTTACTGGTGGTTTGCATGATGATCAGAGACTGTAGACTATCTTTGATGAGATCTCTGCTCTACAGCGAGGCAGAGCTAAGACTGATGCCAAGATAGATGCATTACAGACCGAGTTGAGGAATGGTTTTTAGTAGATCTTAGTAATTCTTCATGAGATTAGTGTAGCCGGACCATCAGCACCTTCTCCACCACTAGATGATGCACCTGGACCAGATGATGGTACTGACATTGGACTTGTAGAGCCTGAGCACTCTAGTGGCACACCTGATTAGCATTGTACTAGCACACAGGCTATTGATTTACCTGCAGTCATTGAGGAGCAGAGCACTGATATCATAGATACTCTAGCGATGCAGATTCTTTCTGGTACCAGCACTTTGGTATTGTCAGATCCTCCTTTGGTGCAGCCAACTTTGATCTTGATTTCTGCTGGGTCTTCACCTTCTTAACCTAGAGTTGCTAGACCACCATTGCTACTAGGACTAGACTTAGGGGCCTTAGGCCTAGGTTTCCTAAGTTCAAACCACAGTCTAGCATCTTAGAAATTGTCTCTTCTTCTTCTAGTGAAGATGAGTGTAGCTCTACTTTTTGAGTTTAAATTTTTCTTTTGTTGTATGTGATTCTATTTTGTAGTGCCTTGATACTTTTGTATTGTATCACATCTTGTATTGACGCTCTTTATATATATATATATATATATATATATATATATATATATGTGTGTGTGTGTATTTTGGAAATCTTGTGTTATAATTGATGAGTGATATGAATGCTTATGAATAATTATGGATGAATGATTTGAATTTTATCAAAGGGGAGAAGTGCTTTTATCTCAAATATGTTTCCGGTAATGTATGTCATTATTATGTTTTGTTGATGACAAAAAGGGGGAGAAGTGCATGAAATTGAGAAAAATGAAAAAAATTGTAATTAACCTTATTACATGAAAAAGGGGGAGCAATTATTGAAAATTCTTTTGAATATAAAGTATTGAAGTAGTATTGAAAAGTTTTCCTGAATATAATTATAGATCAATGAGGAAACTTTGTTTGATACATTATGATTTTGATACATTATGATTGGTATGTTAACCTTATTGCTCTGATACATGTTCTTAATTGTTTATGCTTTGCTTTGACACTAGTTCATTTCAACTCTGATGCTATATTATGAGACTTCATCTATTCCGATACATACTATTTTGAATATACATTGATACATGTGAATATCGATACATAGTATATTACTATACATGCAATTATAAAGTGCTTTTAAAGCTTTTCATGTCCAGTATTTTGTCATCATCAAAAAGGGAGAGATTGTTGACCCTTGGAATGATTTTGATGATTACAAAATATTGGAACATGTATTTATGACTAACCTCTTCAATTATTCAAGAAGTTTTTGTAGGAAGCACTTATCAATAAGTTATTTTATTTCCTACTTAGTTGAAGTTTATTCTAGTGCAATTTATTAATTGATGAAGTGTATTGCATTGAAGATCTCAAAGTTGTAAAGCCATAATTCTTATTCTTGTAACTTGTAAAAAGGACTATAAATTAGTAAAATGAGTTTGATTAGGTTAGATATCTTTTGTAACTTATTTTGAAGTATTCGAAAGACTTGTATTGGTTGGAGATTCAATTGGCTGAAATTTTGAAAAAGTTTTGCTCAAGCTGACTCATTGATCAAGAGCTGACTCATGAACCAAGAGCCAACTCCTGTTATGGCATGGCAAGGAGAGTTTCAAAGTTTCAGAAATCTGAGCTGGCTCGAAGATATTGAGTCGGCTCATCCAGAGTTTGTGTTTATCTTGTTGAGACTTCGAGCCGACTCGACCCAGAAGAACTGACTCGTTCAGAGTTTGATTTTCTATTATTTGAGACTTTGAGCCAACTCAACCATCTCAAGCCAACTCGAGTGTTGGGTTCAGACTTGTAACGACTAGTTTCAAAATTAGATTTTTGAATTCAAAGAAAGCTCCAACAGCTCTATTTCGACTCCCTAGGCCCTACAACGACTATATCTATTTGAAAACTATAAAAGGAAGGTATTTATGATGGATTAATATAATTCTTTGATCATTCATTAAAAATTAAAGAGCATTCAAGTGAATTTCAAGTCTTTTACCAACCAACTTCAAGTGAGCATTCAAGAGAGGATTCAAAGCTTCACCAACTCATCTTCAATCATTGAATCCAATTTTTGAGGAAGTCAAGAAGTAGCTTTAAGAGCATTCAAGAACATCTAAAGTGTTGCCCAGATATGGTGCCCAAGAGGGGGGGTGAATTGGGTATTTAAAAAACTAAACGATATATGTGCTATCAAGTTTTAAGGTGAAGAGTGATAGTGCTCAAATAATTGTGCAACGGAAGCAATGAAATAAATCAACAATTAAAGAGCAAAAGAAGAGCAATGCAAACACACAAGAAGTATAGTGGTTCGGTGCACCTAGCACCTACATCCACTCCCCAAGTTCCACTTGGGAATTTCCACTATAATCTTTGGATTACAGCCGACTTGTTTTACCAGGCTCACAAGTCAAAACCTTACACACTTGTTTTGGCTTCGGGCTAACAAGCAACCCTAGTTGGTTTTATCAATTGGCTCACCAACAAACCTCACTCACTTGTTTTGGCTTCGGGCTTACAAGCAACCCTAGTTGGTTTTATCAATTGGCTCACCAACAAACCTCACTCTAGTTTCAAATTCCCTTGAAACTAGCTAAAGACAAAAGAGTATGAATACAAGTAATGAAAACTAAACAAACTCCTTTTGAGCAATAATAAATTCGTTGAAGCTCTTGATGGAGACTCTTCAATCCTTTTGTCTTGGAATCTTGGACCTCACTAAATGCCAAACACTTGAATGTTGGATTCCTCAAAAAATGGAAAGCTTTTGGGAATGGAATCTCTTGGTTTTCTCACACTTTTTGGCTTTGGAAGTGATTGAAGGCTTTGTACTTTGAACCTATACTTTTTCACTTTGTCTCCTTGTCTTTTTTGAAGTTTGGTGGAGGTTAAATACCTCATTCATGCTGAAACAACTCCACAAGACCGTTAGATTCAAAAATATGGCCGTTTATGGCCGTTAGAAATCAAATCAGAAGTTCAGAAAAACTAGCCGTTATGCCATGAGTCGACCTCATGAGTCGACCTCTGGATCAAGTGTCGACCTCATGAGTCGACCTCCAATATATTTTAGGCAAAAGTTCAGAGTACCATAGTTCTGCCCATTTTGAATTCTCAGGCTATGAGTCGACCTCTGGTGTCGACCTCTGGACAGGTGTTGACCTCTGGTGGTCGACCTCTGGAGCGTGCCACTGAGATTTTGCCGTGCCGGCCATGCTGAACTTTTCTTCTCTTCATGAGTCGACCTCTGGTGGTCGACCTTTGACAAGGTGTCGACCTCTGGTGGTCGACCTCTGATCTGAATTTTTTCTGAAACTCTTTGAGATGTGCGTGCCATGCTTGAGTTTCTAAGCCATTGTTTCTTTTGTCAATAATTTCTCAACAAGAAGGTCCAATTTGAGTATTTTGATCTTGTCCAAGGTAGAAGAGCTCTTTCCCAAATCAGGTAAACTTAGTTTCATCAATGTTCTTTTGATACTCTTTTTGAATAACCTAAGTCCTGAAACTTTTATCTAGAGATGAAACATTAGTCCAAACATATACTCAACCTTTTGTTAATCATCAAAACTAAGGAGTCAAAGCCAACAATCTCCCCCTTTTTGATGATGACAAAACCTTGAGTATATATGCAATTAAGTCCAAGAGCAAAATATAGCAATATATGCAATTTTACTTTTCATCTTCTTTTCAAGAGTCAAAAAAGAAAGATAAAAATCCTATAAACTTTTCTACTCATAAGACGGAGTCTCATAAATACATATATACTTTTCTACTCCCCCTTTTTGTCAAGAATCAAAAAGTCATTTTTGTAGTGAAAGATATACTTATGTTGAATTACAATAAAGTATAAAATATATGCTCCCCCTCAATTTGTGCATACAACAAAATATTCTAACTTGAGGGTTTAAGAAGTTAAATGTTAAGAGCTGGTATCAGATAAAATGGCACAATATAGATAAAAGCAAATGTATTCAGTTACAGAATTGCTTACAAAATAGGCACAAAACACTGATACATCAGATCATACAAAAGCAAACTATGAGGCTACTCCTCATCAGAAGGTATGTCAAAAGATACAGGAGCCATGATCCTAGATGAGGATTTTGGAGTCCTATGAGAGGAACTCCGAGTCCTCAGAGAGGGACCAGACCTAGGGGTAGTCCTACGAGATCTATAAGTCCTAGGTAAGGGCTCCACAGAAGTCGAGACAGAGGCAGTAGCTGAAGGAGTGGATGGATCAGCATGCTGAGTAGACTGAGCTGGAGTCTGCCTGCTGACTAGCTCATAAGCTGTGGGATCATCGATGTCTGTCTCTGTATGCTCATCTATGTCATCCGGAATCCCAGTGATAGTCTCAAATAGTGACTCTCTAGGCTCAACATCAACTGGCACAGCTGTGGCTGGAGGATCTGAACTCTGAAAATCAGTGGAAGGAAGATCAGCTGAAGGGGGAATCTCTGGAATCGGCTCTGCAGGTGGAACATCAGATCTACCTGCTCCAGGCTGATCTCCATCACTGTCACTGTATCCACTAGAGTCATCAGCATCATCATCACCATCATCATCATCATCATCATCATGTGGAGGAGATACTATCGGATCTGCAGTCCCTGATGGCAGTGCTAATCTCAATAAGCTGAGGATCTGTCTGAATCCTGTATCCATACTAGCTGAGAGAGCACTAATGCGTGTGTCTGTGTGTATCCGCAGATCATGAATCTCCTGCCGTACACCAGTGATCTCTGTCCGGACCTCTGAAATCTGATCAGTCACTCGCTGCTCGAAGTCCGATATCCTCACTGAAGTCCTCCGTGGTGTCGCAGTGATAGTAGGTGCCGGAGCTGATGAAGGTGGTGGCGTGAATGGCTCAGGCTCCGCAGTCTCTGTCTCCGGTGCTGGGCGAGGAGGTGTACCATGATCAGTAGGCCCTGAAGGCCCTGCCTCAGCAGCTCGAATCTCATCCTCCTCATCTGGCTCCTGGCCAGACTCTCGTCGTACCCATCGGTCGCCAATCAGTCGAAATCCCATTCTATGTAGGGATTTCTCTCCATAAGTATCTGTGTGCTGTAGCTGGCTGAAGGGTATGCCGTCGAATGAGACACCATGCTCTCTGAATATCTGAGTCAGTCCCATACCGTACGGCTGAACGAGTCTCCTGTGAGAAGCTGCCTCACCCATCTGCTGAAGCATGATCCTGGGGAGGTTGATGGGAGTCCGCTGGCTCAGGGACACCATCAACACCAGCTCACGCTCAGTGATAAAATCAAATCTCCCGCTCTTCGGAATCAAGATACGGGCGATGATGTGATGCAGCACTCTCATCTCCAGTGAAAGCTGGTTAGCGGACACTGTGGAAATGCCGCTAACATCCTCACGCTCTAGGATACACCTGAAGGCGTGCTCTCTGTCGCTGATCGTAGTGGCAGCAGTGCCATGAAGTGGAATCCTCCAGATGCGACTGATGACCTCAGGTGTCACTGGAATCTCGATCCCTCGAACTGTGGCAGACCATCTAATGCCATCAGTGGCCATGGATCCATAGAACTCTCTGATGAGGTCTGGGTAGTATCTCTCGGACATGGTACAAAAATGAACCAGACCTGCATCTCTCAGTACATCTCCAATGAAGAAGTGATGCTGATCCCAGAATGGAATATCTACGCGCCTCCCATAAGCAATGTTCTTCCGGACTAGGCTGGCTGGCATTGGTGCAGGTGCCTCTGGGGTCTGCTCACGCTCATGTCTGACTTTCCTTCGCCACTCAGTACTACCCTGCCCCTGTTCCAATCTCCTTTTCCTTACTGCCTGGTGTTTTCTCGGACCCATGTGTAGGGATGAGGGGTAACTTAGGGAGAAATGCAAAGAGGTAAGGCAGAGAGATATTCACTAATTGAAAAAAAAAAGAGAATGGAAATAGTGAGATAGGGTTTGAGAGATTGGTGAGAATCGAGAGTAAATGAGGAAAAGGTAAGAAACGGACGAAAGAAATATGTGTTTTCAATTGAAAAACAACCGAGATTTGAGGGTTGAAGGATTCGAGGGCTTTCGGTTGTCCAAAATCAAGAAAACGGTCAAAAAGAGAGTTGATTCCAAGAAAAGTAAGAGAGGAGGTGAGGATTTCCCAAAAAGATCGAGGAGAGGGATGGAAATCCACTATTTGGAGGTTTAGGGAAGTTGTAGGGGGACCACACGAAGGAGAGGAGAGAAAAAAAAAATGGGAGAAAAGGGCTTGCGGACGGGTTTTAAAAATGCAGATTTTCGTTCAAGTGTCGACCTCTGAGAATTTTCAGGGGTCGACCTCAAGTGTCGACCTCCAAAGCTTAAGTGTCGACCTCAAGTGTCGACCTCCGAAAATCTCAAGTGTCGACCTCCAACAATAAATCTTCCAAAATAAAATTCTGTAAAATTTTAAAAAAATTGACAAAATTTAGAAAAATGACCTTTAAACATATTTGAGAATTTATAAATCATTTTTGAGGAATTTTGATGAAAAATGAAGAGATTCAAGCAAAAGGATCAATGACTCCCAGTTCTCTTCTAATCATACAAAATCTATCTTCATTCAATGGTTTTGTGAATACATCAGCCAATTGATAATCAGTACATATAAACTCTAACAACACATTACAGTTTTGAACGTGATCTCTTATGAAGTGATGTCTTATTTCAATATGTTTGCTTCTTGAATGTTGAACAGGATTTTTCGTTAAATTGATTGCACTAGTATTATCACATCTTATGGGTGTCTTAGTTAGTTTGATGCCAAAGTCCTCGAGTTGTTGTTTGATCCATAAAATCTGAGCACAACAGCTTCCAGCTGCTATATATTCGGCTTCCGCCGTAGATAGAGCAACCGAATTCTGTTTCTTACTGCTCCATGAAATCAAATTAACTCCTAGGAATTGACAAGTTCCACTAGTACTTTTTCGATCAAGTTTACACCCAGCAAAATCAGCATCAGAATATGCAATTAATTCATATGATGACTCCCTAGAGTACCAAAGACCAATTTCGATAGACCCAGATAAGTATCTAAGTATACGTTTTACAGCTAAGAGATGTGATTCTTTAGGAGCAGACTGAAAACGTGCACACATACAAACACTAAACATTATATCTGGTCTACTGGCAGTTAAATATAGCAATGAACCAATCATGCCTCTATATAATTTTTGGTCTACTGATTTACCACATTCATCTTTGTCTAATTTACATGAAGAGCTCATAGGGGTACCTATTGGTTTTGTGGTCTCCATCCCAAACTTTTTTAATATCTCCCTTGTGTACTTGGCTTGGTTGATGGAGATCCCCTCTTTTGTTTGCTTAATTTGGAGTCCGAGGAAGAAGTTGAGTTCTCCCATCATGCTCATCTCGAACTCATTCTGCATTAACTTCGCAAATTCTTGACAAAGACATTCGTTAGTAGCACCAAAAATAATATCATCTACATATATTTGTACTACTAAGAGATCATCATTTTTCTTTTTCAAAAACAATGTATTATCTACATTACCTCTAGAAAAATCATTTTCATCAAAAATGAACTTAATCTATCATACCAAGCTCTAGGAGCTTGCTTTAAACCATACAATGCTTTATGCAATTTAAAGACATGATTAGGAAATTCATGATTTTCAAAACCAGGAGGTTGTTCAACATAAACTTCCTCTTCAATAAATCCATTTAAAAAGGCACTCTTTACATCCATTTGAAATAACTTGAAATCCATAAAACAAGCAAAAGCAAGTAAAAGTCTAATTGCTTCTAGCCTAGCAACAGGAGCAAAGGTTTCATCGAAGTCGATTCCTTCTTCCTGGTTGTGGCCTTTAGCAACAAGTCTAGCTTTGTTCCTAATTACAATACCATGTTCATCAAGTTTATTTCTAAAAACCCATTTTGTGCCAATTACAGAAACATTAAGGGGTCTTTCAGTTAAAGTCCAAACATTATTTCTTTTAAATTGATTTAATTCATCTTGCATAGCATTAATCCAATTACAATCTTTTTCAGCTTCTTCTATTGACTTAGGCTCTATCTGAGATACAAAAGCTAAATAATCACAAACATTTCTAATAGAAGAGCGTGTACTTACCCCCTTTGATGGATCACCTATTATTAGCTCTTTAGGGTGTCCATGTGCATACCTCCATTCTTTAGGTAAAGGTTTTGGTGAAGTTGCATTGATTTCTTGAATTTGATCTTGACTTTCTTGATCATCATCTCCTTTGGGCTCATCTTCATTGATTGTCAATTGTTCAAGTTTCTTTGTACCTGTTTCAACATCAATAGAATCTTCTTTTCTAGAAGATTTTTCGTTAGATTCATCAAACACTACATGAATTGATTCTTCAACCAGAAGTGTTCTTCTGTTGAAGACCCTGTATGCCTTGCTAGAAGTAGAGTATCCTAAAAAGATACCTTCATCTGACTTGGCATCAAATTTACTGATATTGTCTTTGCCATTGTTTAATATGAAACAGCGGCAACCAAACACACGAAAATACTTGAGATTAGGTTTTCGATTTTTCCAAAGCTCATATGGTGTTTTCTTCAAAATAGGTCGAATTAAAACACGATTTAAAATGTAACAGGAAGTATTAATGGCTTCTGCCCAAAAATATCTAGGTAAATCATTTTCGCAAAGCATTGTGCGTGCCATTTCTTCAAGTGTCCTATTCTTTCTTTCTACCACCCCATTTTGTTGAGGTGTCCTAGGTGCAGAGAAATTATGACTAATACCATTTTCATTACAAAAAGCTTCAAAATCATGATTTTCAAATTCAGTTCCATGATCACTACGCAAAGAAACAATAGTGAGATCTTTTTCGTTTGAAACCTTTTTATGAAATTTAACAAAAGCTGAAAATGTTTCATCTTTATGAGCTAAAAACATTACCCAAGTAAATCGTGAGTAATCATCTACAATTACTAGCCCATATTTTTTACCTCCCAAACTAGTTGTTCTGGTTGGTCCAAAGAGGTCCATATGCAATAATTCAAGGGGTCTAGTAGTAGATACTACTCCTTTAGGTTTGAAAGTAGATTTAGTTTGTTTTCCAAATTGACATGCAGCACAAATTTTATCTTTTTCATAAGTGAGTTTTGGCAATTCTTTTACAAGATTCTTTTTGCTTAATTTTGAAATCAACTGCATACTAGCATGCCCTAGCCTACGGTGCCAAAGCCAACTAGTTTCACTTGCCTTGGCTTCCTTAGCCACTAGGCATTGACCACTTTCCATGGCTAGATCATCAAGATCAACCATGTAAATGTTTCCATGTCTAAGACCAGTGAACTTGATGCCATCGACATCTAGACTAGATACCATGCACAAAGATGATTCAAAAATTACTTTAAAACCTTTATCACAAAACTGACTAATGCTAAAAAGATTATGCTTCAATCCATCAACAAATAATACATTATCTACATAAGCATTAGGGGTGATATGGATTTTACCAATTCCGACGATTTTGCCTTTTCCATTATCACCAAAAGTGACATTTCCACCATCAATTGCAGCTAGTGATGAGAATTGCTTCACATCCCCAGTCATGTGCCTTGAGCAACCACTATCCAGATACCACATTCTTCTTTTATTTTTGGTTGCAAGGCACACCTGCAAAAAATGATCAAGTTGAAACTTTAGGTACCCAAGTCATCTTGGGTCCTTTAGGGTTAGTCAGGTTGGTTCCTTTTGGAACCCAAATCTTTCTAAAGGTATTTGATTTTCTTCTGTTACAAACATATGATTTATGACCTACTTTACCACATGCATAGCAGGTAATATTAGAAGATGCAGGTATGAAAAAGTTTTTGTAAAGTTTTTGCTGATTGTGTGGTTTAAATCCAAGTCCAGCTTTATTAAACACTGCATGTTGGCTATTTAAAAGCATATTTAGTTTTTCTGAGCTAAAGGTAAACTTTTCTACAAAAGGTTTTACTCTTTCTAACTCTTCCTTGTAATTCTTATTTTGAAGCAATAGTTCTTTGTTTTGTTTTTCAATGTTCTCATTAGTTTTAAGACTTCTATTATTTTTCAAAGAATTATTTTCTTTAACAAGATTATCTTTGTCATTTGTCAAAGTCTTTACATGTTCTTTTAATTTCTTGTTTTCTTGAGTTAAATTTTCAATTTCACTTGAAAACTTTTCTGAATCTTTTATAAGTTCAAAGTTTTGCTTTCTTAATTTCTTATTTTTTAATTTTAATTTTTCATATTCCATTACTAAGTCATCAAAAGCATCATGCAATTCATTGAAAGTAAATTCAGTTTCAGGTTCAGAATTTACCTCATTATCTTCATTGGCCATGAAACATAGGTTGGCGACTACCTGCTGCTCTTCTTCACTGCTGGAGTCCTCACTCTCACTCCAGGTAGCCATCATGGCCTTCTTTCTCAACATCCTTCTACTTTTTTTAAGCAAAGGGCAATCCGTTTTGTAATGTCCAGGCTTCTTGCACTCGAAGCAGATGGGTGGATCCCTTTCTTTCTCTTTCTCCTTGTTGTGATCACCTTTTTGTTGCCTTTTCTTGTAGAAGTCCTTCTTCTTTCTCATGAATCTTTTAAATTTCCTAGTAATTAGGGCTGTCTCATCATCATCAGCTTCTTCTTCAGATTCATCACTTGACTCTTCTTTTGTAGTGGACTTGAAGGCTATGGCTTTCTTTTTCTTGTCATTGTCCACTGTTTTCTGCTTTAGTGAAAGCTCGTAGGTCATCAGTGATCCAAGAAGCTGCTCGAGAGGCAGAGTGTTGACATCCTTGGCTTCTTCTATGGCTGTAACTTTCGCATCCCATGAAGCCGGAAGAGACCTGAGAAGTTTGTTAACCAGTTCACCATTAGATATAATTTTTCCCAAACTCCTCATACCATTTACTATATTGGTAAATCTAGTATACATTTCACTTATGCTTTCAGTTGGTTCCATCCTGAACATCTCATACGTATGAATGAGCATGTTCACCTTAGTGGTCTTCACTTGATGTGTACCCTCATGGGTAACCTCAAGTGTATCCCAAATTTCTTTGGCGGAAATACAATTTGATATTCTGTTGAATTCACTAGGATCAAGTGCACAGAATAACAAATTCATCGCCTTAGCATTTAACTCAGCTTGTTTGATGTCATTGTCATCCCATTCTTCTTCAGATTTTGGGGTGATAATGCCATTAACCAAGTGAGTGGGCTGATGAGGCCCTTTAGTGATTACTCTCCAAATATGATAATCTACAGCTTGTAAATAAATACGCATACGAGTTTTCCAATAAGTGTAGTTTGTGCCATTAAAGAAAGGAGGACGATTTGATGCTTGTCCTTCAACTATACCCATTCCAATTGGAGCGGCCATGATCTTTCACTCAAGATCGTTGGACCTACAAGAGAGTACCGGAGCTCTGATACCACTTGTTGCCCAGATATGGTGCCCAAGAGGGGGGGTGAATTGGGTATTTAAAAAACTAAACGATATATGTGCTATCAAGTTTTAAGGTGAAGAGTGATAGTGCTCAAATAATTGTGCAACGGAAGCAATGAAATAAATCAACAATTAAAGAGCAAAAGAAGAGCAATGCAAACACACAAGAAGTATAGTGGTTCGGTGCACCTAGCACCTACATCCACTCCCCAAGTTCCACTTGGGAATTTCCACTATAATCTTTGGATTACAGCCGACTTGTTTTACCAGGCTCACAAGTCAAAACCTTACACACTTGTTTTGGCTTCGGGCTAACAAGCAACCCTAGTTGGTTTTATCAATTGGCTCACCAACAAACCTCACTCACTTGTTTTGGCTTCGGGCTTACAAGCAACCCTAGTTGGTTTTATCAATTGGCTCACCAACAAACCTCACTCTAGTTTCAAATTCCCTTGAAACTAGCTAAAGACAAAAGAGTATGAATACAAGTAATGAAAACTAAACAAACTCCTTTTGAGCAATAATAAATTCGTTGAAGCTCTTGATGGAGACTCTTCAAGCCTTTTGTCTTGGAATCTTGGACCTCACTAAATGCCAAACACTTGAATGTTGGATTCCTCAAAAAAATGGAAAGCTTTTGGGAATGGAATCTCTTGGTTTTCTCACACTTTTTGGCTTTGGAAGTGATTGAAGGCTTTGTACTTTGAACCTATACTTTTTCACTTTGTCTCCTTGTCTTTTTTGAAGTTTGGTGGAGGTTAAATACCTCATTCATGCTGAAACAACTCCACAAGACCGTTAGATTCAAAAATATGGCCGTTTATGGCCGTTAGAAATCAAATCAGAAGTTCAGAAAAACTAGCCGTTATGCCATGAGTCGACCTCATGAGTCGACCTCTGGATCAAGTGTCGACCTCATGAGTCGACCTCCAATATATTTTAGGCAAAAGTTCAGAGTACCATAGTTCTGCCCATTTTGAATTCTCAGGCTATGAGTCGACCTCTGGTGTCGACCTCTGGACAGGTGTTGACCTCTGGTGGTCGACCTCTGGAGCGTGCCACTGAGATTTTGCCGTGCCGGCCATGCTGAACTTTTCTTCTCTTCATGAGTCGACCTCTGGTGGTCGACCTTTGACAAGGTGTCGACCTCTGGTGGTCGACCTCTGATCTGAATTTTTCTGAAACTCTTTGAGATGTGCGTGCCATGCTTGAGTTTCTAAGCCATTGTTTCTTTTGTCAATAATTTCTCAACAAGAAGGTCCAATTTGAGTATTTTGATCTTGTCCAAGGTAGAAGAGCTCTTTCCCAAATCAGGTAAACTTAGTTTCATCAATGTTCTTTTGATACTCTTTTTGAATAACCTAAGTCCTGAAACTTTTATCTAGAGATGAAACATTAGTCCAAACATATACTCAACCTTTTGTTAATCATCAAAACTAAGGAGTCAAAGCCAACATAAAGCAAGGCTTCAATTTAAGCTTCATCGGCAACTACTAAATAACTTGGGTTTGTTTTAAAGTTGCTAGTTTCCTTTTGAAATATCTTGTATCTTCTCCAAGAGCAGCAAGGGCTGTGCCTTGTGAGTGTTGAAAAGTTATTAGGTGAGCCTATTAAAACCTAAGTTGGGTTTCTTTAGTAAGCCCGGTGTAAAAACCAAAGGGAGTTGGGTTTGATTATGATCCTGGTAAAACAATCCGACTGTATTCTAGGACGAATATAGTGGAAATCGCAAGTGGTGCTTGGGTAGTGGACGTATGAGCTGGGTTGCTCTGAACCACTCTAATTCCTTTGTATTTGTGTTTGTGTTTGCTTGACTCCTTTGTGATTGTTGATTTACTTGCTTTTGTTGCATAATCTATCACAACACTAACATTATAAGATTTTCAAAGTAAACACACTTGCAAGTTCACCCCCCTCTTGGAAAGCCACCTGGGCAACAAAATTGAAGTGGAATCAAGAGAGAAAGAATAGAGAATAAGAAAAAGGAAGAAAGCAAGTGCATTCACTTATACATTCATTGAGAGCTATTACTTCCAAGAAAAGAAGCCTTCAAGCATTCAAAGCAATCAAGAGCCTTCAAGTCCAATAACCTTTTGAGCATTGATTGAGGCTTCATCGAATCGAAGACAAGCATCTTCATCGAACTTCAAAGAGAAAATAGTTTTTATTAGAAAGCTTTTCTTGTATTCTTTATCTCATTTCATAATTTGTTGTAAAGGTTTTTGGTGAGCCTAAGAACAAAACCAAGAAGGTTTTTGGTTAGCCTAGTTGAAAATCAAGAAAATTTTGGTTAGCCTAGTTGAAAACCAAGAAGGTTTTTAGTTAGCCTTTAAAAACCAAGAGGTTTCTTTTGGTGAGCCTTGTGAAAATCAAAAAGGATTTTGATTAGTAAGCCCGGATAACTAATCGACTGTAATCGTAAGTGATTATAATGAATTCCTGAGTGAATTTTGGAGAGTGGATGTAGGTGCCTTGGAGAGCATTGAACCACTATACTTTCCTTATATTTGTGGTTGATTGTTTCCTCTCTACTTGCTCTTACTTTCATTGTATTTAAATTCCGCTGCACACTCTTTAAGAGCACACTACACTTGTATCTCTCTAGCACTTGTTTCGTTTATTGAATTGGCACACTTACTTGCAAATAATTTTTAGAAATCCAATTCATCCTCCTCTTGGGTTGCTTACTAGGCAACAAGTGGTATCAGAGCCACGTTCTCAGTATATAGGTCTAATCACCTTAAGTAAAGATCTATGGTAGGCCCCCTTGGTACTAAGTAGTTGAGGGACAAGCCTCAAATAGACCACCTTATTTTAATGGTTCTAACTATACATATTGAAAAACTAGAATGAGAATTTACATGCATTAATAGATTATAATTTGTGGAAAGTTCTAGATAAAGGTCCTCATATTTCTTTGATTATGGTTAATGGTGTTTCCATCCCAAAGCTTGAAGAGGATTGAGATGAAAATGATATTAAACAATCCGAGATCAATGTGAAAGCAATGAATCTTCTTTACTGTGCATTGGATCCTAGTGAGTTCAATAGGATGTCCACTTGCACCGTAGCTAGAAAAATATGGGACACACTTGAGGTTACTCATGAGGGTACCAATCAAGTGAAGAATATAAAAGTTAACATGCTTGTGCACACTTATGAGATGTTCTGAATGGAACCTAATGAATCAATCACTGAGATATACACTAGGTTCATAAATATTGTTAATGGCATGAGAAGCTTAGGTAAAATTATGTCTAATGCCGATCTTGTGAACAAAATTCTCAGGTCTCTTCCAACATCTAGGGATCCAAAGGTGACCGCCATCCAAAAAGCCAAAGATGTTGATAAACTTCCATTGGAGTAATTGGTAGGTTCGCTCATGACTTATGAGTTGAACTTGAAACAAAACCAATGGATATGGACAAGAAGAAGAAGGGTATAGCTTTCAAGTTCACAACACAAGAAGAGTTTTCAAATAAAGAAGAAGAAGAAAAAGAAAGTGAGGGTGATGAAGCACTATTAGCAAGAATGTTTAGAAAATTTATGAGGAGAAATAAATTCCCTTACAAGAAAAAGTTTCAACCAAGCAGGGAAAAGAAAAAAAAAAAGAAAAAGAAAAAGAAAAGGATAAGGAGAAGGAGATACCTATTTGCTTCGAATGCAAGAAGCCTGGACATTACATGTATGACTGCCCTCTCCTATAGAAATCAAGGAAGAAGCTTAGAAAGAAAGCAATGATGGAGACTTAGAGTGATAGTGAGGACTCCAACTCAGATGAAGAACGAACTGAAGTTACAAATCTTTGCTTCATGGCACAACATGAAGAAGAGGTATGTCTTGCAACCAAAGAAAAGAAAAGACTGTGGTATCTCGATAGTGGTTGCTCAAGACACATGACAGGAGATGTAAAGCAATTCACCTCTCTTGACGCACTAAATATAGGGAGTATAACCTTTGGTAATAATGGTAAAGGAAAGATTATTGGTATCAGTAAGGTTCACATCTCTCCATCTTCTTGGATTGATAATGTTCTTTTAGTTGAAGGTTTGAGACATAATCTGCTTAGCATTAGTCAATTTTGTGATAAAGATTTTCAAGTTATTTTTGAATCATCCTTTTGCATGATTGCTAGTCCTGTTAATATCAGAGTGAAATTCATTGAAAAAAGGTATGGTAATATCTTTCTAGTAGATTTGGATAATCTATCTTTGCCTAATGGTGAATGCCTAGTTGCAATGAATTCTATTATTAATAAGACTAGTTGGCTATTGTTGGGAATTATGTCCTAAAGCCAATCTCCTAGGCTGTAGGCGATTGAGCTGAGTATTGTATTCTTTGTATGAATTAATAAATATTATTTTGGTAGCTCATCACATTCTATCTTTTTCCTGTAATGAACTCTTTCTCATGTGATGAAGTCCTTAGGACTACATTGACTTCGATATAAAGAGAATATATCGAGTGGTCCTTAAACCAGGTTCACGACTAAAGGATACATTATACTGGATGATAATGTATCAAGTATAGGTTGTTATGGTTCATGTCATTTGGTTGTCCTCTTGACCAAAGGAGTGTGGTGACACTGATGTGATCTGCAAGTGGGATATATGATATCTCATTGAACGTGACTCCATGTAACCCCTTTTTGCTAAAGGGATACTCATGATTGGATATGGGTATATGTGTCCCTCCGACCTGAGATCATCATGGTAGCTTTCAAGCAACTCCCTGTGCTTTGGTGTCGGATTATCCGGATTTCTAATCCGGTGATGGAAGGTTTCTTGGTACAAGCAAGTACTTGTGGAGCAGTGGTGGACCAAGATGGAATTGACCTATCCAAATAGTTTGGATTGAATGTCTCGTAGTGTCTTAATTTAGCAAATCCTCGACCGGGGTAGTCCTAGTGAGGAGTCATTGGACTTGCTAGGTTGAGACATGTTGTGGATTGACTCAGCTAGGGTTGGCAATCTCACCCTAGGTCATCCTGAGCATTGGAGGTCAAAGGGATGAATTATACGGTAACCATATGCCAGAGGTTCGATTGATTGCTCTCGCATCTTCGACCTATTCGGACGCCGGGACCCATTGCTAGATGGTATCTTGTGCTGGTACTGGAATTGTTCTAGTGCTACCACCTAGGTTTGAACCTATAAGGTCACATGCCATAAAGGATCTCTCCCTGATCTAAGTACCGATTTATGATTAGGAATCATTTTGGTAACGGTTTGATTGAGCACTCTTTGGATTGACTCGATTTTGGGTCGATCAGAATTTGTTCGGGTCCACCGAAAATTATTTTTGGGTGATCGAGACTTGACCAAGTCTATTATTAATTAGATTTTGATCTAATTAACTAGTGAACCTGTTTAGAACCAGTTGGGATTTTTAAACCCGTTGTGAATCGGTTTGAACCATCTACACGGTATTATGGCTTGGTCGAACAGGGGTTTTAAAGGCATCTTTTCCTCTCCCTCTTCCACTCGATTTTGGCTGGGATTTATCCATCATTTTGTGGCTTTTGATTGTTTCATTGAATATGTATTCAATTGGTTCTAATATCGTATGGCCTTTTGGATTCTTAGCGCATCTCTTTAGCTTCCCAAATCACCGTTCTTGCTGCTATAAAATTCTGGGCACTAAAAATGCTAAGTGCTAAAAAAAAAAAAGATGTTGAGAGTATTTTTCCTTTGAGAGCTCCCACCTTCCATTCCACCGGTGTCTTTGGGGCCTGGGTTTGGTTGAGAGACTGGAAGTGAAAGAGTGCTTTGATTCCCTATTTTGTGGTGCTCAATTGGTGGAAGAAAGGACTGTTTTGGAGAAAATAGATTTCAGAATAGGGTATTTTGTTCTTCATCCTCCTCTCACCGGTTCAAGAGCTTCCAACGACTAGCATCGCGTAAGAAGCCGGATCAGAGGAGCCCCAGGCATGTCCCCCCTCTAGGGGGTGTTCCCTTAAGCACTTGAGAGTTTTCACAACCTCCCTTGCTGGTGTTTTGTCTTGCTCTGTTTTTGAATTGCAGAATTTCTGCTGCTGCTTTTGGAGAAGAGGAAGACAACAATCTAAGCAATCCAAAAGCTCTCCTTTGAAGCAACTTCCATCAAGTTGTTGCCTTTCTGTTGGTGCAGGAAGAGAGACCAAAGAATTGGCCATTTGTAGATTGGGCTTGCTGCTATTGGAGAACACATGAAGAACTTTCCAAGAGGTTGCTGGAAGAAGAAGACTGGAATAAGTTTATTCCAGATATTCCAACTATTCCACTGTTATTCCTGGTTTATTCCAAGCAGGAATAATGTAATATTTTGGTTTTAATTTTTCATGCATGCCTAGATCTAGGTTTATAAAATAGTTTATAAATATTACATGCCAATGTTATTCCTTGATATGGCTGTACTTGCATCTTGAATATGTTAGATCTTGTACGAAGTAGGCTGTTTCCGTTGTAATTTTAAAATGGTTTTAAAATATATACCTACTCTCTATGCTGTTGCATGCTTAGTGTAGGCACTGGCAACCCGCATTTTCTTTCAGTTGTATCAGAGCCATGTCGAGGTTTCAGGAGTAACATTTCTCGATTGCATGTGTAGTAGATTAAAATGTTTAATCTATTGATATGTATCTGTATCTTAATCATAGGGTATGATTAGAGAGTACTTTTAGGGACCTAGTTGAGACCTTCATCATGACCGTGTGTCTTTGGCACGATGCAGTTCATCTGGGTTGGCCTCTTCAGAAGGATCCTTTAAGAAAATCAAAGGAATTAAAATTGTTTTAATTCAGATACATTTTTGGCATGACTTATAAATTTGTTTTTGGTAATGTAATATTTATAAAAGCATTTAACTAGATATGATGCATGAATTGATATGTAAAAGGAGTTTTACATGTTTTAATTAAAATTGTTTTAATTTAAAATTATTGGCTTATATTCAAACAATTTTGAATTGTATGATTAATTAAATGATAATTTATCTTAGGGTTTATAAAACCTAATCTCATTTAAATAAGCAATTGGGTTAATTGGGTTAGCTGTCTAATTAGGTCCATTATTTGGATTAGACCTATGTTTAGTTGAACTGGATAATAAGAAGACTAATCAAAAGTTGATTAAGGTCCTTTTAGAACTATCTAATAGTTAGATAAGTTAGTCCATTCATCTAAAATGGATCTAATTAGTGGCTCCGTGGAAGCCCGAGTTTTTAGGCTAGTCTGATCGAGTCTGGTAAACCAGTTGGTGTCGAGGTAGGTTTGGCATTGTGATCATGGTGGTATGAGGCTACCTCTTTCTTGGCCAACTTGGTTGGTGTCTAGAAAAGATGGTTAATGGCGGTTACTCACCCATGATCTCATCTACCTGGCCAATCGAGTCGACTAGAACTGATTAGAGAAGCTCATTGACTCGAGTTAAACCATGTCACCCAGGTTGATCAGTCTGACTGATCGGTAGGTGCCCATGGATCAATTGTTGAATTGTTTCAACCCTCTTGAAAACTGATTTGTTCAGTGGGAGGATGATCCCTGTTCTTCTCTTTTTCATCTGTCACAACCTAAAATCCTCTAAAATTATTAGGTCCTGAAAAAGACTAAGTCAAAGAGTTGATGGTGTCTTAGCCTCCCATTAAGTGAGTTAGTAATGTGTCCTTTAACTTGGTGTTCATCGGCAGTTCCATAGAATGGGTGTGCATCCGGTTACTGGAATTGCTCTCTCATCGATGATGGTTCAGTGCAACCTTCTTAATAGTGATCAGGTGAGCCGGCCATAGTCGAGCTTGGTCATTCGTTGGCTGGAAGTATTGGATTTATCATGTTAATGGTTGGACCTAACCGGAGACCCGCAATAGGAGTCCCCTAGGCCGATTGGGGTGTTCTCTGTGGCAAAATAAATTACTAGAAATTGCTTAGGAAAGCAATTGGTTGGTGAACCTACCTTTAGGCGTATATGGGTGAGCTGGCCATAGTTGGGCTCATACGTGGTCTATTGGATTTCAGTACCCACTATGAAATAGTGATTTCATGGATTGGAATTAGAGGCTCCCAATCTGAAAAATTAATGGGAGAGACCTTTAGACTAAAGTCCAAGTCTTTTGGCTAATTGGTTAATTCATACTCTAATTATGGTCTTGATTTTCATTTCATATGTCTTCAAATCTTTCACTCCGGTCACTTCTCGATAATGAAAAATTGAAGGATCACAACTTTGATAGCTGGTATCGAAAGTTGAGGATTGTCCTGGAGCATGAACGGGTCCTTTATGTGAGAACGGATCCAGCACCTGAAATCCCCTCTGCTAATGCTCGGAGTTTGGTCAGGGACACTTATCAGAAGTGGGTTTCTAATCGGACTACTATCCGATGCATCATGCTAGCGGCAATGAACGATAAGTTCAGTCGCAAGTTCGAGGAGGCCCAACCAGATGAGATCCTTCAAAAGTTAAAGGAATCTTTCAGCACACCAGATGATGTAGAGCGGTGCAAAGTATTTAGTGCCATCTAAAATGCCAAGATGCTGAATGGTGGTTCTGTCATTGATCATGTATTGTACATGATTGAGCTGATAGAAAAGTTGGGCAAGCTCGGATGTCCCTTGCATGAGTAGCTCGGCAAGGATGCGATCTTGAATTCTCTGCCCTCCTCCTATCTTGACTTTCTCGACCATTACATAATGAACAAGCCTGCAGTCAATTACCATGGTTTGATGGGATTACTGCAGACTTTTGAGAAAGACCACCAACTGAACAAGGGGGTGGTGATTTAGTGGGAGGTTCTAGAGGTTGTCGTCCCTTTAAGAAAGGAAAGAATAAAAGGAAGGAATAGAAGGTACTGAATGCTCCTGGCCCGAGTCAGACCAGGAAAGTGAAAGCTGATCAATCTACTACAGAGTGCTTCTACTTCAAGAAGCGGGGACACTGGAAGAGGAACTATCCTCTTTACCAAGCGTCCCTTGATATGAACAGGCCAAGGAAGGAAAAGTAGCAGACTATTGGACAAGGTATTTATATGATAAAACCTTGTAATTTCTCTATTTGTGATACTGCTAACTGGGTATTGGATATCGGTAGTCCTATTCATGTTTGTAATTCATTACAGGGACTACAGGTTAGCAAGAGATTCGAGGATGGAGAACAGTTCCTAAGCATTGGGAATGGAAATCATGTTTTAGTACTGGCGATCAGGGTTCTGAGTCTTGTCTTTGAGTCATGTAGTGTCGAGTTAGTCGACTGTCATTATTGTCCTAGTTTCATTATGTGCATAATCTCTGTAGGCCTTTTGGCCAATTATGATTTTGAACTATCAATAAAAGGAGATATTTTCCAAGTTATTTTGAATAACTGTATGATAATGAAAGCTAAGTTAAATAATGGTATTTATGTACTGTCATGGCCTGTTAGTATAATGTACACATCTAGCAAATGCCCAAGGTTAGAAAATATCAGTGATCTGTATCTTTGGCACTGTAGGCTAGGTCATGTTAACCAGAATAGGATAAACAAGATGCGAGGAGAAGGTCTCCTCAAGGTTGTGATTCTGAATCACTGCCTACTTATGAATCCTGTATACTTGGTAAAATGACCAAGTCACCTTTTTCTGGAAAAGGTGAACGAGCTACAGAACTTCTGAGTCTCATACATACTAATGTATACGGACCCATGACAATTAGTGCCAGAGGTGGATACAGATATTTCATTATGTTTACAGACGATCTTTCGAGGTTCGGTTATGTCTTTTTGATGAGACATAAATCTGAATCGTTTGAAATGTTCAAATGATACCGTAATGAAGTAGAAAACAAATTAGAAAAAGTATTAAAACCCTTCGATCTAATCAAGGCGATGAATACCTATCTACTGAGTTTTTGACATACCTTGAGGAGAATGGGATTCTCTCTCAGTGGACTCCTTTAGGAACACCACAGTTGAATGGTGTGTCCGAAAGGAGGAATCGAACCCTGTTGGACATGGTTCGATCCATAATGGGCTTTGCAACTCTGCCGCTATCCTTTTGGTGATATGCACTTGAGATAGCTTATCACTTGTTAAATAATGTTCCGAGTAAGTATGTTGTCTCCACTCCATATAGGATGTGGACTGGACGTAAGTCCTCAATCTCGCACCTTCAGGTCTGGGGTTGTCCGGCTTATATAAAGTGTTAGACTCAGATAAACTTGGTCCTAGGTTTGATCGGTGCCTTTTTATTGGTTACCCTAAGAAAACCAAAGGGTATTTCTTCTACTTGGAGGATGAACAGAAAGTGTTCGTCGCTCTTAGGACTATCTTTTTAGAAAAGGAGTTCCTTGGAGAAGGGACTGTATCCTTTAAGATTGAACTTGGTGAAGTTCAGCCATTTGAAGAACCCGCACACTCTAAGGACATCATAGAACCAGCTATGATTGGATCACACCCAGAACCCATTTTAGGAGATCCGATAGAGTACCGCGTCAGCTGGACAGATACTACAGTTTCTTGGTCCGGGATGGCGATCCCATTGAGCTCGACGAGAACAATGAGGATCCGATCACCTATATGGATGCACTTCAGATATCTGACTCTAAGGCATGGCTTGGAGCCATACGATCCGAAATGGAGTTCATGGAGATCAATAATGTATGGACATTGATTGATCCGCCTGAAGGGATAAAATCCATTGGATGCAAGTGGATCTTCAAGAGGAAAAGGGATGCAGATGGGAAGGTGGAGACCTATAAAGCCCATTTGGTTGCCAAAGGGTATCGTCAGTGATATTGTATCGATTATGACGAGACTTTCTTCCCTGTGGCAATGCTCAAGTCCATTCGGATCATGTTTGCTTTAGCAGCATATTTTGATTATGAAATATGGTAGATGGATGTCCGAACCGCTTTCCTAAATGGGGAGCTGGAAGAGGAGGTGTAATGATACAGCCTGAAGGGTTCACATCCTCAGATGAGTCAAAAGTATGCAAGTTGCAGAGGTTCATTTATGGACTGAAGCATGCATCTCGAAGTTGGAACTTACGGTTTGATAGGTGTATCAAATCGTATGGCTTTGTTAGGAACGGAGAAGAACCGTGCATCTATAAGTGGGTTAATGGTTCTGTGATTGTATTCCTGGTACTGTATGTTGACGATATTCTCTTAATCGGGAATGACGTCGCAGCATTACAAGGAATAAAGGTCTGGTTATCATCTCAGTTCTCTATGAAGGACTTGGGTGAAGCTTCTTACATACTGGGTATGAAGATCTATAAAGATAGATCTAAGAGGCTTCTGGGATTGTCCCAGTCTACGTACATTGATACTGTGCTGAAACGATTCAGCATGGAAAATTCTAAGAAAGGCTATCTTTCGATAGGTTCTGGAATTACTCTTTATAGGAAGGATTGTATGAAAACTCCTGAGGAAATAGAGTGCATGAGTAGAGTACCTTATGCTTCTGCAGTAGGCTCTATCATGTATGCTATGACATGTACTAGACCAAACATGGCATACTCACTAGGAGTAGTGAGCAGATACTAGTCTGACCCAGGTGAGGTGCATTGGAAGGTGGTTAAGTCCATCCTGAAGTATTTGAGAAATACTAAAGACCAATGGCTGATTTATGGAGAATATGACTTGAAAGTTATGGGATATATTGACTTCAGTTTCTAGTCAGACAAAGATGATAGCAAGAGTGTGTCAGGGTTTGTATTTATCCTGAATGGAGGAGCGATTTGCTAGAAAAACTCCAAGCAGGCGATAGTTGCAGACTCGGTATGCGAGGCAGAGTACCTTGTAGCATCAGATACAGCAAAGGAAGCCATGTGGTTGCGGAAGTTTCTTGAAGAGCTAGGGGTGGCATCTTTCCTAGATGGTCCTATTCCAGTGTACTGTGATAGCACTGGAGCTATTGCTCAAGCTAAGGAACTGAAAGCTCATCACCGCACCAAGCATATTCCGCGGCACTACCACCTCGTATGAGAGATCATAGAACGAGGCGACATCAATCTTATGAAGATCGATAGAAAAAAAATATGGCCGACATTTTTACTAAAGCCCTCGAAATAAAAGAGTTTGACTTTTGTAAAAGGGAAATGGGTATTAGATACTGTTTTAATTGGCTTTAGTACAAGTGGGAGTTGTTGGTAATTGTGTCCCAAAGCCAATCGTCTATGTTGTAAGTGGTTGAGCTAAGTATTGTACTCTTTGTATGAATTAATAAATATTATTTTGGCAGCTCATCACATTCTGTCTTTTCCCTGTAATGAACTCTTTTTCATGTGATGAAGTCCTTAGGACTACATTGACTTCGATATAGAGAGGATATATCGAGTGGTCCTTAAACCAGGTTCATGACCAAAGGATACATTATACTGGACGGCAATGTATCAAGTGTAGGTTGTTGTGGTTCACGTTGTTTGGTTGTCCTCTTGACCAAAGGAGTGTGGTGACACTGATGTGATATGCAAGTGGGATATATGATATCTCATTGAACATGACTCCGTGTAGCCCCTTTCTGCCAAAGGGATACTCATAATTGGATATGGGTATATGTGTCCCTCCGACCTGAGGTCATCATGGTAGCTTGCAAGCAACTCCCTGTGCTTTGATGCCGGACTACCCAGATTTCTAATCTAGTGATGGAAGGTTTTTGGGTACAGGCAAGTACTTATGGAGCAATGGTGGACCAAGATGGAATTGATCTATCCAAATAGTTTGGATTGAATATCTCGCAGTGTCTTAATTTAGCAAATCCTCGGCCGGGGTAGTCATAGTGAGGAGTCACTGGACTTGCGAGGTTGAGACATGTTGTGGATTGACTCAACTAGGGTTGGCAGTCTAACCCTAGGTCATCCTGAGCATTGGAGGTCAAAGGGATGAATTATATGGTAACCGTATACTAGAGGTTCGATTGATTGCTCTCGCATCTTCGACCTATCTGGATGCCGGGACCCGTTACTAGATGGTATCTTTTGCTGGTACTGGAATTGTTCCAGTGCTACCGCCTAGGTTCAAACCTAGAGGTCACATGCCATAGAGGATCTCTCCCTGATCTAAGTACCGATTTATGATTAGGAATCATTTTGGTAATGGTTTGATTGAGCACTCTTTGGATTGACTCAGTTTTGGGTCGATCAGAATTTGTTCGGGTCCACCAGAAATTGTTTCTAGGTAACCGGGACTTGACCAAGTCTATTATTAATTAGATTTTGATCTAATAAACTAGTGAACCGGTTTAGAACTGGTTTGGGATTTTTTAAACCCGTTGTGAATCGGTTTGAATCATCTACACGGTATTATGGCTTGGGTGAACAAGGGTTTTAAAGGTGTGTTTTCCTCTCCCTCTTCCATTCGGTTTTGGCTGAGATTTATCCACCATTTTGTGGCTTTTGATTGCTTCATTGAATATGTATTCAATTGGTTCTAATATTGTGTGTCCTTTTGGATTCCCAATGCGTCTCTTTAGCTTCCCAAATCACCGTTCTTGCTACTATAAAATTCTGGGTGCTGAAAATGCTAAGTGCGAAAAAAAAAAAAAGACATTGAGAGTATTCTCCCTTTGAGAGCTTCCACCTTCCATTCCACCGATGTGTTTGGGGTTTGGGTTTGGTTGAGAGACTGGAAGTGAAAGAGTGCTTTGATTCCCTGTTTTGTGCTCAATTGGTGGAAGAAAGGACTGTTTTGGAGAAAACAGATTTCAGAACAGAGTATTTTGTTCTTTATCCTCCTCTCACTGGTTCAAGAGCTTCCGGCGACTAGCATCGTGCGAGAAGCCGGATCAGAGGAGCCCCAGTCATGTCCCCCCTCTAGAGGGTGTTCCCTTGAGCACCTGAGAGTTTTCATAACCTCCCTTGCTGGTGTTTTGTCTTGCTCTTTTTTTGAATTGCAGAATTTCTGCTGCTATTTTTGGAGAAGAGGAAGACAACAATCTAAGCAATCCAAAAGCTCTCCTTTGAAGCAACTTCTATCAAGTTGTTGCCTTGCTGTTGGTGCAGGAAGAGAGACCAAAGAATTGGCCATTTGTAGATTGGGCTTGCTACTGCTGGAGAACACGTGAAGAACTTTCCAAGAGGTTGCTGGAAGAAGAAGACTGGAATAAGTTTATTCTAGATATTCCAGCTATTCCATTGTTATTCCTGGTTTATTCCAAGCAGGAATAAGGTAATATTTTGGTTTTAATTTTTCATGCATGCCTAGATCTAGGTTTATAAAATAGTTTATAAATATTACATGCCAATGTTATGCCTTGTTATGCCTATACATGCATCTTGAATATGTTAGATCTTGTGCGGAGTAGGTTGTTTCCGCTGTAATTTTAAAATGGTTTTAAAATACATATCTGCTCCCTGTGCTGTTGCATTCTTAGTATAGGCACTAGCAACCCGCATTTTGTTTCAGCTGTGGCATCGTGGATTAGGTTATGCTACCATGTATTTACTATCTAAATTATGCAAAAAAGATTTAGTAAGAGATTTGTCAAAACTTAGTTTTGAAAAGGATAAAATTTGTGATGCATGTCAATTTGGAAAACAAGTAAAAACATCTTTCAAACCTAAAAATTTTGTTTCAACTGCTAGTCCATTAGAACTACTCCATATGGATCTCTTTGGATTAATTAGAACATCTAGCCTAGGAGGTAAGAGATATGAATTAGTTATAGTGGATGCTTTCTCATGATTTACGTGGGTTTTATTTCTAGCTCACAAAGATGAATCATTCTCAGCTTTTATAAAGTTTTATCGAAAAGTCTTAAATGAAAAAAGTACTTCAGTTGTTTGTATTCGTAGTGACCATGGTTCTGAATTTGAAAATCAAGATTTTGAAAACTTTTGTAATGAAAAAGGAATTGAACATAATTTCTTTTTACCTAGGACACCTCAATAGAATGGGGTAGTAGAAAAGAAAATCGTACTTTAGAAGAAATGGCATGCATAATGCTTTGTGAAAATGATTTGCCAACATATTTTTGGGCTGAAGCAGTAAATATCGCATGCTATATTTTAAACCATATTTAATTCGACCAATTTTAAAAAAAACTCCTTATGAGCTTTGGAAACAAAGAAATCCTACTTTGAAGTATTTTCGTGTTTTCTGTTGTCGATGCTTTATCATAAAAAATGGTAAAGATAACTTAGAAAAATTTAATGCCAAGTCTGATGAAGGTATATTCTTAGGATACTCTATATCAAGCAGGGCGTACAGAGTCTTTAATAAGAGAACTTTAGTAGTAGAGGAATCTGTACATGTAGTATTTGAAGAATTTGCTAACAAATCCTCTAGAAAAGAGGATACTTTTGATGCATGTGCAGGTGCTGAAGAATTAAAGAAGTTGACTTTGGATGATCAACTGTATTAAGAGAATGAAGAAGATCAAGACAAGAATGAAAGTGAAAAAGTCATATAACCCACACCAAAGCATTCGGATCTACTCAAAGAGTGGAGGTATGCTCATGGATATCGTAAGAAATTGATCCTAGGTGATCCATCAAAAGGAATAAGAACAATATCTTTAATTGGAAATGAATGTGACTATATTACTTTTATTTTTCAAATTGAACCAAAATGTATTGAAGAAGCTAAAAAAGACCCTAATTGGATAAATGCAATGCAAGATGAACTAAATTAATTCAAAAGAAATAATGTTTGGACTTTAGTTGAAAGATCATTTAATATTTCAGTTATTGGTGCAAAATGACTTTTCAGAAACAAACTTGATGAAAATGGTATTGTTACTAGAAATAAAGCTAGGCTAGTTGCCAAAGGCTACAATCATGAGGAAGGGATTGATTTTTATGAAACCTTTGCTCCTGTTACTAGACTTGAGGTAATTAGATTATTATTAGCATTTGCATGTTTCATGAACTTTAAATTATTTCAAATGGATATCAAAAGTGCTTTTCTAAATGATTTTATTTCTGAAAAAGTGTTTGTTGATCAACCACCTGGTTTTGAAAATCATGCACATCCTGATCATGTTTTTAAACTACATAAAGTACTTTATGGTTTAAAGCAAGCACCCCGAGCATGGTATGAAATGCTCAGCAAATTCTTAATTGAAAATAATTTTTCTAAAAAGAAAAAATGATAATTTATTAGTAGTACAAATTTATGTTGATGACATTATATTCGGTGCTACTAATGAAATTCGTTGTCAAGAGTTTGCCAAGCTTATACTGGGAGAGTTCGAAATGAGCATGATGGGTGAACTCAACTTTTTTCTCGGACTCCAAATCAAGCAAACCAAAGATGGAATCTTCATCAACCAAGCTAAGTATATAAGAGAAATCTTAAAGAAGTTTGAGATGGAGACTACCAGATCAGTAGGTACACCTATGAGCCCCTCTTGTAAACTTGATAAAGATGAGTGTTGTAAATCTATTGATCAGAAATTATATAGAAAAATGATTGGCTCTTTATTATATTTGACTACTAGTAGACCAAATATCATGTTTAGTATTTGTATGTGTGCTAGATATTAGTCTGACCCAAAAGAATCTCACCTATTAGCTGTTAAGCACATATTTAAATATTTATCTAGTACAATTAATATTGGCTTGTGGTATTCTAGAGATTCATCTATTGACTCGATTGGTTATTCAGATGCTGATTTTGCTGGGTATAAATTAGATAGAAAAAGTACAAGTGAAACTTGCCAATTTCTTGGAGTTAACTTAATCTTCTTGTTTAGCAAGAAACAAACTTCAGTTGTACTATCCATAGCTGAGATTAAGTATATTGCAGCAGAAAGTTGTTGTGCTCAAATCTTGCAGATTAAGAAACAACTTGAAGATTTTAGAATCAAATTAACTAAGATACCCATAAGATGTGATAACACTAGTGCTATAAATTTAACTAAAAATCCTGTTCAGCACTCTAGAAGTAAGCATATTGAAATTAGGTATCAGTTTATTAGAAATCATGTTGAAGATAATGATATTATGCTTGAATTTGTGTATTCTGAAATGCAACTAGCTGACATATTGACTAAACCTCTCCAAGAGGATCGATTCAGTATGATTAGAAAGGAATTAGGGGTCATCAACCCTTTTAATTGAAATTTCCATCTCTTCACAAATTTTAACTTTTGTTTGATCAAAATTGCTTGTAAATCATGTTTAATCTCTCTAAATTCATTGAAATCCTGTTCTACATTGATTAATGGTCTATTTTTCATTTTTTTCTGATTTTAAGTCGAAGTGTCGACACCTGGAAGTGTCGACACCTGGAAGTGTCGACACCTGGAAGTGTCGACACCTGAAAGTGTCCACACTTGACTCTATGTCATGAGTTGACACTTGAATGGTGACAGACCGAGATAAAATGGGAAAACGAAGTATTTTCTTCAAGTTTTTCACTCCAATTCGAGTTGACTCATCCCCAAATAGTGTTCCATCATCTTCTTCCCTCTAAATTTTAGTTCCAATCACTCGAATCTTCATTTAGGATAGGTACATTTTTGTTTTCTACAGTTCTTCATCCCATTTCCTAGGTTTTCACCGTAGAAACCCTAGTTTTTCCACTTTCTTGCTATCCTCCCTTGTTTCCTTGGAATGGGACCCAGAAAATATGTTGTCCGGTGTCCTTAACCATCCATTCAGGAGGAGGAGAGAAGAATGAAGGCCAGGCATGAGGATAGAGTAGCAGATGTGCCTGATGTTCCTGCTAGCCCCCTGTTTCTATAGCAAATCATATGGGATCGAAGACCATTATTGGTGGCCGACGTGTGGACTTTGATTTTCTAGACTAGCAGCACTTCTAGATTGGCCAATGGTTAAGGAATGCAGGTCTTTCATCATTTTGTTCATTGTTAGAGAGACTCTACCCGGGACTGATTAGAGAGTCCTATGGTTCACTTGTCCAAGGTAGTGATGGCTGGATTGCACAGGTCCATGACAGAGATGTTCCAGTATTCGCATAGATTTTGAGCAGAGTATGGGACATTCCTATGATAATATCAATTATGGATGCTCTAGTGGATAGGATCAGTGGACTCCGATGCATCTTCGAGATAGATGATCTTCATAAAGGAGCCACTATAGTTGCATCGAGATTGTCACCTGAGATGAGGTTACTACACCAAATCGTAGCCCGGATTTTTTTGTCGAAAATTGGATGATTTGACTTCATCATAGAGCGTAAGCTTTTGGTCATGGTTTCTCTAGTATAGCGCACTCCAGTATGCCTCCCAGTGCTTATGATACATCAGTTGACTGAGGCATCGATCAGCCAAAGACTATGTCTACCCTACGGGATGGGGTTGACATTACTATTTAGAGCTTATGGAGTGGTCATAGATGATGAGCCATACATACAGCTACTTCACACAGATGTCTATGACATCAGATCACTTCACTGGATCGGTTACCAGCTTGTTAGAGGCCAGTGGAGATGGCATATGTCTGGTTAAGCCACTGATAGAGATGATGAGGTGGCAAAGGAGGAGCGTATCTTTTCAGGTGAGGCAGGGCCCTCAGAGCCACACAGTGATATCCTTGAGGTCCAGCCCGAGCCTTTGGCATAGCAGATCCTACTCCTCAGCCTGAGCCATCCACTATTGCATAGACAGATACGCTGGTGCTACTAATAGTTTAGAGGACATGGTCACTCGCATAGATACCGAGGTCATGATTATTCATCAGTGAGTCGACAGGATGCATATGGAGATGAGGGAGAGCCATCAAGGATTGAGTGATGGCATCTCTGCCATTTTAGCTGCATTAGCTAGACCTTCATCAAGCGAAGCTCCTGCACCTTCAGCTCCATTTGATTCACCTCCAACACCATCCGCTCTAGGACCTAAATGGTAGATAATCAGTCTGACTCCACAGAGTTTGATGCAATAGATTTCATGATGGAGCCAGAGCCATAGACAGTAGATATTCCTAAGAGCCCCATTCCTGATCTTTCCCATTTATATCATGATACTCCAATTTTATCCTCTCCTTCCGGATCTGATCCACATCCTTCTTCCATTCCAACACCTACTCCTATCATTCCATCTTCTAGTACACTAGTCTTACATTCTTTAGCTTTGCATACATCTTCCCTTATTAGGGAACTTGGATTTTATACTCCTGATCTCCACCATCCTGATTCTGGACCCATTTTTGATCCTTAATCCCTTCCTCTTGATACAGTTGCTCTGATCAGTTTTGTTCTTGCTACTGATATTGCCTCCACCTCTTCTGCACCAGCTAGAGGTAGGACATATGTCAGACACAAAGGACGAGGCCGTCGTGTTCCATCGAGACCTACCCAGACTCGATTCTTTGATCTCCGGTCGATGTGGCCATGATCCCGTACTTCTACTAATACTGGATCGATTGAGATTGGATCCTCTAATGACGAGCACTCTTCTTAGGGTAGTCTCTATGTTAGTTAGCTTACATATCAGCATTACTTGTATACATCTGTGTTTGTTTACCATCTTGTATCTATGTATCAAAGTTTGTATCAATGTATGAACTTTTGAATTCAATGAATGAAAGTTTTTATATTAATGTTTTATCTTTGGTTATTACCTCTTGTGATTATTGCTCAATTTCTATAATTATCATCTTTTCTTCTCTCTATCCTTTTTTAATGATGACAAAAAGGGGGAGAGATAAGTGAAAGATAAGTGAGAGATAAAGGAGAAAAGGATGAATTGTTATTGGTAAATGATAAATGGGGAGAATTAAATGAAAAGTAGTTTGCTGTGAAAGAGAAAAATAAGAGTGAGGGGGAGTAATCAGTTTACTAAAATTTCTTGCAAAATCTTTGAAATCAGTTTTTCAATTTATGAAAACTCTTTGAAATTCAGTTTTTTGAATTACCTTTTGAGGGGGAGTATCTATACTCTTCAATCTCTTGTTCAAAGATTTTTTGATGATTACATTCATTATGTTTCAATGCTAAAATTCTTATTCTTAAAGTTTGTTTTAACTTTGATACACATTTAGAGTATCATGGTTCGTATAATTTTAGCTCTAATATTCCTTATACTTCAAACTCAATTCAAATGAGCTTCTTGACTTAAACTTTTACCTTTTTATCCTTTACTATGATACAAATTGCATTAAGCTTTATACTATTGAAAATTTTTAAGAGCTTATCATATGGAATATACTTAAAGGTTTTGTCATCATCAAAAAGGGGGATATTGTTGACTCCGTTATTGATTTTGATGATTAATAAAATGCTTAAGTATGTTTGAGTACTAACAGTTCTTTGAAGTATGTTTTTAATAGAAAAAGGTACTCATCAAATCAGCTAAATTGAACAGCTTGTTAAAAGATTGAAGAAGCCCTTTCTATGGATGAAACATCAGTGATTAATGGACTTAAGTATTTAAGACTTGCTGGAAAGGAATTAATGAGTTCAGTTGAAAAAGGATTCAGTATAGTTTCAGTCATTTTTGAAGAAGTTTCAGCAACTATCGACTTACAATTCAAGTATCGACTCATGACAGTACAAGTATCGACTCAAGCTGGCACACAGAAAGAAATTTCAATGGCACACTTGAAGTGTCGACTCATGCCATTCAAGTATCGACTCAATGTGTCGACTCATGGATCAACACAAAGCCTGAGATAGATTTTTTCCAGAACATGCTGAAATCCAAGATTTGCCTTGAGTGTCGACTCATAGATGTCAAGTATCGACTCATGTGTCAACCCACTAGATGAAGTGTCAACTCACTTGAGATTTTTAGAGAGCTTCAATGCAGAATTTTGAACTAGGTGTCGACTTATGGGACTTAAGTGTTGACCCTAGGTATCAACTCACAGCCTGAAGTGTCAACACTTGGAGTTCTAGGAATAGCAACGGCTAGTTTTTTTAAATACATAACTTATCTTTTTAGCTCCCAACAGCTAGTTTCTCGTGTCTAACGGTCATAAACCAACTTTTAGGCCTTGGGATGGTATTTAAGTGATTCAAATTGAAGTGGAATCAAAGGAGAAAGAATAGAGAATAAGAAAAAGGAAGAAAGCAAGTGCATTCACTTATACATTCATTGAGAGCTATTACTTCCAAGAAAAGAAGTCTTTAAGCATTCAAAGCAATCAAGAGCCTTCAAGTCCAAATTCCTTTTGAGCATTGATTAAGGCTTCATCGAATCGAAGACAGGCATCTTCATCGAACTTCAAAGAGATAACATCTTTTATTAGAAAGCTTTTCTTGTATTCTTTATCTCATTCATACTTTGTTGTAAAGGTTTTTGGTGATCCTAAGAACAACACCAAGAAGATTTTTGGTTAGCCTAGTTGAAAATCAAGAAGATTTTTGGTTAGCCTAGTTGAAAACCAAGAAGATTTTTGGTTAGCCTTTGAAAACCAAAAGGTTTCTTTTGGTTAGCCTTGTGAAAACCAAAAGAGGTTTTGATTAGTGAGCCCGAAAAACTAATCAATTGTAATCATGAGTGATTATAGAGAATTCCTGAGTGGATCTTAGAGAGTGGATGTAGGTGCCTTGGAGAGCACCGAACCACTATACTTGCCTTGTATTTGCGGTTGATTATTTTCTCTCTACTTGTTCTTACTTTCATTGCATTTAAATTTTCGCTACACACTCTTTAGGAGCATACTACACTTGCATCTCTCTAGCACTTGTTTTGTTTATTGAATTGGCATACTTACTTGCAAATAATTTTTAGAAACCCAATTCACCCCCCCTCTTGGGTTGATTATTGGGCAACAAAGCAAATGAAAGAATAGGAGATTCAAGAGAAGAAGAGAAAGAAAGAAGAAGAGAAGAAAGAAAGAAAAAAAGAAAAAAAAGGAAGAAAGAAAAAAGAGAAGGAAAAAAGAAAAAGAAAGAAAAAAAATTGGAGACCTCTTTTCGGTGCAGAAAAAAAAAGAGACGAGGAGAGAGAAAGAGGAGAGAAAAGATGAGGAGAGAGAAGGAGAGAGAAATATGATAGAGAAAGAAGAGAGAGAAGGATGGGAGAGAAAGAGAGAGAAAGAGGAGGGAGGAAGAGGAGAGAGAAAGGAAAAAAATATAAATATTGACGAGAAGAGATTGAAAAGTTTTTTTGAAAATTTGTGAGGATAGAATTTTACGGGTGGACCACTGACAAAATCTTTGTAAAAGGTTTTGGGTTTATAATTGATCTAGGATTATTTATTTATATTAAAAATTGTTATTGTAGGGGAACAACCTTTTGAGCAGAAAAGCTTTGTACGGGTTTCGAGTACGGACGAATATCAAGCATGTTAGGTAGCTCTAAAAGGTAAGGATTTCTGAACCTGATCACCAGTTATATATGTGTTTGTTATGACATGATTTGATCCATGCATATGAGCATTGGCATGCATGATTAGTTTTGTATGAAATAGTTTGACTTTTTATATTAGACAGTATGATTGTTGTTGTTACTGGTTATGTTCCTATATACTATGTTTTATCAAGTAAAGTTATCTTTGTATGGATTGGACCATGATGCTGGTTATTGTAAAACGATAAATGACATATTTTGACATGATGATGTGAAAGGATAAAGTGTTAATTAAGAAATTGAGGTAATTGGACTAGCCATGCCACGGGATCGTGGTTATTGATATTGCTAGTCATAGGCAAAATCATGATAAATATTGCCAATCACAGGCATGGATAATGATATTTCCAGTCACAAGTGAAATCATGACAAATATTGCCAATCACAGGCATGGACAATGATATTGCTAGTCATAGGCGAAATCGTGATAAATATTGCCAATCACAGGCATGGACAATGATATTGCCAGTCACAGGCAGAATCATGATAAATATTGCCAATCACAGGCATGGATAATGATATTGCCAGTCACAGGTAGAATCATGATAAATATTGCCAATCACAAGCATGGATAATGATTCATGGACAATGATATTGCCACGTCATAGACTCAAGTGTGACACCGAGGTTGCCAGTCATGGGCTGGAGCATGACCGTGGTTAGTCTAAAACCCTAAAGAAGAAGGATAACTAATAGAAAGACTAAAAGAAAACATGATATTATCAAAGGTTTTGTTATACTTGATATTTGAGTTATTTTGGTTGTATGTTCTGATAAACTATTATTTTTTAGTATTTTTAGTTTATACTATTATTGATGAGACTATTTGGAGACCTTATTGGGCTATAAAGCTCACAACCCCTATTTATTTTCTCTTCTCAGAGTTGTGCAGGATATTCGAGCTTGGTAGTGGATTGGATTCATGGTGAAATGATGCATAGCAAGGAATGGGCTGGGCATGAGACTGAACATAAATTTTTAGATGGTTTAGTTTTATTTAGTTAGATATGTTGTTGATACTTATGCAATAAATCAGTGGACCATTTAGTGATTTTGACTTGAATAAATGGATTGTTTACTTATTATTCAATTATTTAAATAATATTAGTTTATTAGAAGTTGTTGCCCAGGTGGCTACCCAAGAAGGGGATGAATTGGAAATTTAAAAAATTAAGGCAAGATTATGTGCAATTAAAAATCCCTTGCAAGTGGTAGGTGCTGTGACAAGATGATAGATTACAGAAGCTAAGTAAGAGCAAGGAAGCACAACACAAACAAACAAAATTTATAGTGGTTCGGAGCAACCCAACTCCTATGTCCACTACCCAATATACCACTTAGAATTTCCACTATATTCACACTCGAATACAGTAGGATCGTTTTGCAGGATCACAATCCAAAACCTTTACACTTTGGTTTTAATGGGATCACCAAAGAAAACCCAACACCTTTTGGTTTCAAACAGGCTCACCAAAGAAACCTAACTTGGTTTTCACAGGATCACAAAGAATCCAACACTTAGTTTTTATCAAGGCTCACCAAGAACCTATTTGGTTTTTTAACCGGGCTCACCAATAACCCAACAATTCAAAGATTGATTTGAAATAAATGTAATAAAAATGACAAACTCAATTTGTCGGATAGTTGCCGGTGCAGCTTGATGGAAGTCCAATTGAATGCACTTGAATAAGCTTTTGTTACTTCAATGACTTCTTCCCAACATCGCTTCAAGCTTTAGTTATGAGTTGATGAAGACTTGAAGGCTGACTTGAATGCTCTTGTGCTCTTTTGCTGTTGGTAGGTAAGATATTCAATATAGCTCTCTCTCTCTTTGAAGAACTTTCTAAATTCATTTCTTCAAGGAAGTTCAAATCCTTCAAATTTAAGGTCTTCTATCATTCCAAGACAGTTCTGGCCATTGTAGACCATTAGAGAATGACTTGTGAACATTGGAGCACTTTTTGGTATTCAAAAATAATTTCTGGAACTAGCTATTGGATACCTGAAAATGATGTTTGAGTCGGCTCGGACTCCTTCGAGTCGGCTTGGATCCTTCGAGTCGATAGGTCGAGTCACCAAATCTTTAGTACAATCGGCTCTTTGTCTCAGGGCACAAAACTTCACTCTGGACAAGTCGGCTCTTTGTGGCTTGGGTCGGCTCGAGCTTGAATCTTTGAAAAACTTGAACTTGAGGAGTTGGCTCTTTTGATCATTGGTCGGCTCTTCCTCTCAGGTTCAGAAAATCTCACTTTGGAAGAGTCGGTTCGATGCAGTTCGGGTTGGCTTGCTTTCTCAGGCTTTCAAAATTAAGTCTGGCAGAGTCGGCTCTTTCTGGTTCGAGTCAGATCCCTGGTTGTTATCAGAAATCTTCAAAATTTAGACTCTGGATGAGTCGGCTCGGACTGATTCCAGTCAACTCGGATTCACTGGAGTCAGCTCGCTTTCCATCGAGTCGGCTTGGATTGCTGCATTCCAGAATCCTTACTGTGTGCTAGTAGGTGGAGTTGGCTCTTCATCATGCTAGGTCGGCTCGAGTATCTTCTTCAGGATTTTTATACTTGAACTCAAAGAAAAACTCTCACTAACTTTTTACATTTTCAAGCATACCAACTCAAAATAATTTCATGGCACACACACAGAAGTAACCATTTATACATAATTTTTTCTTAGCCTTTTCATTGGGTTCTTCTTTACAAAAATACATTACAACATAACTCAGACAAAAAAATAATAGTGTAGGAGTTGAAGTTTGAACAAATTAAGTCATCCTACAAGAACTTGTAAAATACTTAAAGAGTTGTTAGAAATAAATATACATGCTCCAATGTTTGGTTATCATCAAAATCATTTATGGGATCAACAATCTCCCCCTTTTTGATGATGACAAAATATTAGGCATGAAAAATTCTTTACACTTTACATGTATAAAAGTATTCGAAAGTTAAGTATTCACATGTATCAAAGCTAATTGAATTGGTAAATAAGTATCAGAGCTCAAAAGGTGATATCACTGTATATCAGCAAAGTATTGAACTTTTCATACTTTATGATATTATAATTAGCACAAAACATGAAGTATCAGAGTTCAAACAAGTAGTGACAGAATTAATAGCAATCAGAACATTAAGATTAATTTGAATATCAATCGGAGCAAAACCATTTCAAGAGAATCTCCCCCTTTCTCTAGGTTTTAAAGCAATTTAAGCATTAAGTCTTTTTGAATACTATCATTTTTGTGCTCCCCCTTTTTTATTCTTTTTATGCACTTTAAGAATAGTTGGTAGGAGGCTCAACATAAATACCTCAACATAACTACTGATTTCCCATTTCTCGCATTTTTTATATTTCTCCCATTTTTCATTCTTCACATTTTTCATATTTCTCCCCCTTTTTGTCAATCACTCAAAAAGGTGGTTTCAAATAAAGCTTAGATTTTAAAATGGATTGAGAAAGTCTTTAATATTTGTTTGAGATAATTTCATTTTCTCATATTGAAAATTCTAATTAGAAATTATCATAGTTGTATCAAAGTATTGTATTAGATAGTATATGTCAAAAGAGATTGCTAAAAGATCTTTCATTTCATTGAGAACATTGGGATACAAAGTGATAAGGAAAGTACATATATATTGCAAAATATAAAAGGTAGAACATTAACAAGATCAGAAATATATCCAAAAGACTAATCAAATAAACTATTCTTCTTCTTCTTTAGTAGAAGAAGAGGAGCCTACCTCTATAACTTATCAGAGGTCTTAGTTTTCAGGGATTTAAACCTTAAATCCCTGAAACTAATTCTAACAAGGGCTCTAAAACTCTTAGTCTTCTTGGTTTTGGGTTTCTTGTTGGTCTCAACAGGTTTGGGTGGATCAGATGAAGGAATAGGAGTAGGAATGTCAAATGATTCCTTGATGATTTGTTCATGAGCATCTTCAGTGGGAATAGTTTCCTTTTAGGATTGCAGTACGATGCTTCTGATCTCTTTCTTAAAATCCTCCATTTCTTTTTCAATTTTCTCCTGGTAAAGCTTTTGTTTAGATCTCAATTCCTGTACGCTGATGTCAATTGAATTTCTTATTTCCTCGATTGCAGAATTCATGTGATCTGTCAATGAATTTGAAATTGTTTCCATCTTCTGAAGTATTAGCTTCTTGAGGTCAGATAGAGTAATCATTGTACTTTCAGTTCTTTCTTCAGCAGTAGCTTCATCATTATCAAAAAAGGTAGTAGCAACCTGACTAGGCATCCTCTTTATCCATGCTCCTTCTTGTTGTTTGTAACCCATTCTTTTTAGTGAATTGAAGGAGTAGATATCAAAGTGATGTAATGGCTTGCCTATTTTATTGGTTAAGTCAACTCCGACTTCTTCAAACAATAGAGTGGAAACCATACCATAGGGTAGATAGGCTTTGACTTTTCTTGTTGCTTCAGTCATCTGAATCATCATTATATAGGGAAGGTTGAGAGGCCTTTCTTCAATCAAGTGTCCCATAAAGATCATATCTTTCTCACTGACACAATCAAAGTGACTAGTTCTGGAAAGAAATATCCTGCTGATCATACTGTGCAGAAGCCTCATTTCCTTCGACAGTAAATTGGCTCGTAGATGCTGGACGGAGCTCAGATCTTCTTTTTCCAAAATTAGCTTTTGAATATGTTCCTTGTCCGATAGAAGAAGAAGTTCAGTGGCACCGTTCGTAGGCATTTGGAGCAAATTGCCCAGCCTTTCTTCATCCATAATTATTTTCTTTTCCCTGACAGTAGATTCCAAGTGAAATTCTTTGATAACGATATTTTTATAAAAAACCCGTACCAGCGAAGGGTAGGTCAAGATGTCCAAAGAACAAAAGTGCTTCCAGCCTTGACTTTCTATTCAATTTTCAATTTTCATTCCCATTTCTTCTAGGAATGCAAAGTCGATCCTTCTTCTGCAAGTGACAGGGTGGTTGACCATTGAGACATGCTATCCGGGAGGAGTTTCTTCTTTTTGTTGCACTAGAGCAGATCTTTTTGTCTTTTCTCATTTTTCTTTTGTATCTTCACTGTGATCGCTTGATTCACCAATCTGAAGAACCTTCCTTGTAGATTCTTGAGAAACCATTACAGTGGAATTAAGGAAATTTAGGCTCTATGGAATGGATTTTGGGAGTTTGGTAAAGTTTCCGAGAGAAGTGGAGTGAGTTTGAAGAAAAGTTAGAAGATTGAAGTACTTAGAAAAGATGGTTAAGAACTACCTAAATAGCGATTTCTCGACTTTCGAGTCAACTCACCCAACCCTAGAAATATCCGAGTCGGCTTGAACAGAGCAAACTCAGAATAATTAGAACATCGAGTCGGCTAGGCAAAGACCTAGTCGGCTCGACTAAAGCGATAGGTAGAGAACTCAGACATTTGAGCCGGCTCAACCAGAGCAAAATTGCTCGTGTCAACTTGAACAGAAACTTTCCATATAAAATTAAGTGATTCAGAAGTTGAATTTGATACAATAAAAATTCAAGGAAAGTTGTTCAAAGATCAAGAACAAATATAGGAGGTTTTCTAGATAATTCATCCTTAATCTCAAAGGAAATTAGGTTAAAGAAATCTAGAAAGGATCACACAGTCCTAATTTTCATCTAAGTAATTCAAATATATCCTGATTCAGTGGTTTCGTAAAGATGTCAGCTAATTATTTTTCTATTGGGATAAATTCTAGTTCAATGTTACCATTCAAAACATGATCTCTAATAAAATGGTGTCTAATCTCTATGTGCTTAGTCCTAGAATGCTTAATAGGATTTTTGGTTAAATTTATAGCACTTATGTTATCACACTTAATAGGAATTTTGCATTGTATAATATCAAAATCTTCTAGTTGTTATTTAATCCACAACACTTGTGCACAATAACTCCCTATAGCAACATACTCTGCCTCAGCAGTAGAAAGTGCTATCGAGTTTTGTTTCTTGCAATGCCATGAGATTAAATTCAGTCCTAGAAATTGACATGTACCACTTGTGCTTTTTCTATCAACTTTACAACCAGCATAATCAACATCAGAGAATCCAATTAAATTTAAAGATAATTCTTTTGAGAACTAAAGACCTAAATTACTTGTACCTTTCAAATATCTTAATATTCTTTTTAATAGCAAGCATATGTATTTCTTTGGGATTACATTGAAATCTAGCACATACGCATACACTATACAAGATATCCGGTCTACTTGCAGTTAAATATAATAAGGATCCGATCATACCTTTATATAATTTTTGGTCAACTTTGGATCCGTTTTCATCTTTGTCCAATTTGCAAGAAGGGTTCACGGGTGTGCTCATATGTTTGCTCGTCTCCATACCAAATTTCTTGATTATTTCCTTGGTATATTTGGCTTGGTTAATGAAGATCCCTTCCTTTGATTGCTTTACTTGAAGTCCAAGGAAGTAATTAAGTTCACCCATTAGGCTCATTTAAAATTCTCCCTGCATTAGCTTAGCAAATTCTTCACAAAAACTTTTATTAGTTGCACCAAATATAATATCGTCGACATAAATTTGTACAACTAATATATTGTTATCTTTCTTTTTAATGAAAAGGGTTTTATCAACATTTTCTCTTGAAAAATCATTTTCAATCAATAAAGTGCTAAGTTTATCATACCATGCTCTAGGGGCTTGTTTCAAACCATACAAAGCTTTGTTCAATTTAAACACATGATTTGAAAAAGCATGATTTTCAAAACCTGGTGGTTGTTCTACAAAAACTTGTTCTGAGATAAAACCATTTAGAAATGCACTTTTTACATCTATTTGAAAAAGTTTAAAGTTCATGTAGCAAGCAAATGCAAGAAGTAATCTAATGGCTTCTAGTCTTGTTACGGGTGCATAGGTTTCATCAAAATCAATACCTTCTTCTTGACTATATTCCTTAGCCACTAATCTAGCTTTGTTTCTAATTACATTTCCTTATTCATCTAGTTTATTTCTATAGACCCATTTGGTTCCTATAATTGGATGGTCTTTAGGTCTATCGACTAGTATCCAAACCTTATTTCTTTCAAACTGGTTCAGTTCTTCATGCATGGCTAACATCTAGTTTGGATCATTTTTGACTTCTTCTAAAGTGTGAGGCTCTATTTAAGATACAAAGGCTAGGTAGTCATGTGCAGTCCTATGTGCAGACCTAGTCTTAATGCCTTGAGAAGAATCACCAGTGATTAATTCTTTAGGATGGGAAGTAGCGTACCTCCATTCTATTGATAAATCTGCATGATCCTTATTTACCATTTCTTCTCGTTCTTCAATTGGACTTTCTTGAATACTCATGTCTTCCATATTCTTTTGAATATTATCAGCATCATTGTTAATACACTCATCTTTTCTTGATGGTGAAGGGTTAGTTTCATCAAGGATAACATGCATTGACTCTTCAACAATTAGAATCTTTTTATTAAAAACCCTATATGCTTTGCTATGTAGTGAATAACCAAGGAAAATTGCTTCATCAGATTTAGCATCAGATTTTTCTAGATTATCCTTACCATTATTAAGCACAAAGCATTTGCATCCAAATACATGAAAATAATTTATATTGGGTTTCTTTTCATTCCAAAGCTCATAGGTGGTTTTCTTCAAAATAGGACGGATCAAAATGCGATTTAAAATATAACAAGCAATGTTCACCGCTTCTGCCCAAAAGTACCTTGGAAGATTACCTTCACATAACATCGTTCTGGCCATTTCTTCTAAAGTCCTATTTTTCCTCCCTACAACACCATTCTGTTGTGGTGTTTTTGTAGCGGAGAAGTTGTGATCAATGCCATTTTCAGTACAATAATCATCAAAAAATTGATTTTCAAATTCGGTGCCATGATCACTTCTAATTGAAATTATTAAGAGATTTTCTTGATTGGAAACTTTTTTATGAAATTTTCTAAATATTTTGAAAGTTTCATCTTTGTGCACAATAAACAAAATCCATGTAAATCTAGAAAAATCATATATAATCACAAGGGCATATTTCATACCTCCTAGGCTTGTGGTCCTAGTTGGTCCAAATAGGACCATGTGAAGTAGCTCAAGAGGTCTAGAAGTTGAAATCATATTTTTGGATTTAAATCTCTCCCTAGTTTGTTTACCCATTTGGCATGAATCACAAACATGATCACAATCAACCTTAAACTTAGGCATGTCTTTAACAAGATTTTTGGAAATTAATTTGGTAATAGTATGCATACTAGCATGACCTAATCGTCTATGCCATAATAAGCATGACTCCTTGGTCTTAGCATTCATTGTAACTAAACTGGAAATACTTGACAATGCAAGATCATTTAGATCTACCACATAAATATTTCCAAGTCTATGTCCAATGAATTTACTGCTAGTATCAAAAGAGTTTGTTACTACACAAATAGATGATTCAAAGATAACTTTGAAGCCTTTATCACACAGTTGACTAATACTCAATATATTGTGCTTCAACTTATCTACTAGCAATGCATTTTCAATGAAAGTACAGGGGGTTATTTTGATCTTACTAATTCTGATTATTTCTCCTTTGCCATTGTCTCCAAAAGTAATCATACCTCCTTCTTTCATTTCCAGGATGATGAATTGATCCTTGTCACCCGTCATATGTCTTGAACAGCCACTATCCAGATACCATCTTTTCTTCAATTTTTGTGCTGCAAGACATTCCTACAAGAAAATAAAGGAGTTCTTTTAGGTACCCAAACTAACTTGGATCCTTGCAGGTTAGTAAAGGTGGTTCTTTTGGAAACCCAAACTTTTCTTTATCAATTATGGACATTTCTAATAATATTGCAATTAAAAGCTTTATGTTTTAATTCTTTGTAAGCAAAACATCTGATTCTAGAGTTTTGAAATGTTCTATACTTTGGAATTCTAGATGCATGAAGTGCAGAAATAGTGGGTTTTGTATTAAATTTTTTGGAACATATAAAGTAGGTTTTGAAATGGAAGTAGAGCCTTTCGTCACAAAAGTTTTATAAGAAGTAAACTTGGGAACAAAATCCTTTTGTTTCACAAATATAGTTGCTGAAATGTAATTTGAATTAAAAACATTAAAACCTATTCCAGCTTTATTACCAGAAATTCTTTGATCTTTAAGAATTAACTCAAGCTCGTTAGAAGATAAAGTTAATTTTTCAACAAGTAGCTTAAGTTTTTCAACCTCCTTTTTTAGCTCATTATTTTCTTTCAGTAAAATATTATTTTTGTCATGAAATTCACTGTTCTCAGTTTTCAAAACATTGCATTTTTTAGAAAAGGTATGAAGTTCTTTTTGCAATAAAATATTCTTTTCTGAAATATCATCTTTTTATTTTAAGTAAAGAATCATTGATATGCTTTAATGATCTAATCTTTACTTCTGCCATTTTAAATTCAGATAAAAGATCATGAAATGCAGAATTTAACTCATCAAATGTGAACTCAATTTATGTATCGGGGGAATTTACCTCATTTTTGAGACCCATTAGACATAGGTTAGCTATTTTCGTGGTCTCTTCTTCTTCAATTAATAGTAGAGTCTTCATTGTCGCTCCACGTGGCAACCATCGCTTTTTTTTTCTTCTTTCTGAAAAATTTCTTTAATTAAGGATAGTCCGGATGAATGTGCCCTGGTTTCTTACATTCATAACAGGTGGGGACTTGTTCCTTATCTTTATCTTTGTCCTTGTCCTTTTCTTTGGAATGTTCTCCTCGTTTATGGAATTTTTTGTTAAACCTTTCTTTCTTCTTTCCCATAAACTTTCTGAACCTCCTCACGACCATTGCAATGTCTTCATCTTCAAGATCTTCTTCTTCGAAGTAGGAGTCATCTTTTGTCTCTTCATCATCCTTTGATTCTAATATAGTCTTGAATGCAATTGTTTTCTTCTTTTTCTGATCATCATCCGTTCTATGCTGCATGGCTAGTTCGTTTGTGATGAGAGATCCCATTAATTCATCCATTGATAGAATATTCAAATCTTTAGCATCCTAGATGGCAGTGACTTTGGGGTCTTATTTGTTAGGAAGTGATCTCAATATCTTTTGTACTAAATCAACATTTGAGTATACCCTGCCAAGACTTTTCAAACCATTAATAATATCTGTAAATCTAGTATACATGATAGAAATACTTTCATTAGGCTCCATTTTAAACAATTCATAATTATGTACTAAAAGATTTATCTTTGAAGTTTTCACTTGTGAAGTTCCTTCATGGGTCACCTCAAGTTTATCCCAAATTTTCTTTGCTGAAGAGCAAGTGGAAATTCCATTAAACTCAATTGAATCCAAAGCACAGTAAAGCAAATTCATTGCTTTGGCATTCAATTCCCCTAATTTCATGTCGTGTTCATTCTAGTCCTCTTCAGGCTTAGGGACATCCATGCCATCAACTTTGATCATGGAAATACTTGGCCCTTTAAGAATGACCTTCCATAATTGAAAATCAATAGCTTGAATATAGATTTTTATTCATGCTTTCCAAAAGGAATAATTTATGCCTGTAAAGAGTGGAGGTCTATTAGTTGACTGGCCTTCTGCCAAAGATGTACTTATGGGATGAGCCATCAATCTTTACTCTAGTATGATCAGAGACACTGCTCTGATACTAGTTGTTGCCTAGGTGGCTACCCAAGAGGGGGTGAATTAGAAATTTAAAAAATTAAGGCAAGATTATGTGCAATTAAAAATCCCTTGCAAGTGGTAGGTGCTGTGACAAGATGATAGATTGTAGAAGCTAAGTAAGAGCAAGGAAGTACAACATAAACACAAAAAATTTATAGTGGTTTGGAGCAACCCAGCTCCTACGTCCACTACCCAAGATATCACTTGGGATTTTCACTATATTCACACCCGAATACAGTAGGATTGTTTTGCAGGATCACAATCCAAAACTTCTACACTTTGGTTTTAACGGGATCACTAAAGAAAACTCAACACCCTTTGGTTTTAAACAGGCTTACCAAAGAAACCTAACTTGTCTTTCATAGGATCACCAAGAACCCAACACTTGGTTTTCATCAAGGCTTACCAAGAACCTATTTGGTTTTTCAACCGGGCTCACTAATAACCCAATAATTCAAAGATTGAATTGAAATAAATGCAACAAAAATGACAAACTCAATTTGTCGAATAGATGCCAGTTCAACTTGATGGAAGTCCACTTGAATGTACTTGAATAAGCTTTTATTATTTCAGTGGATTCTTTCCAAAGTTGCTTCAAGCTTCAGATCTGAGTTGGTGAAGAGTTGAAGGCTGACTTGAATGCTCTTGTGCTCTTTTGCTGTTGGTAGGTAAGATATTCAATGTAGCTCTCTCTCTTTGAAGAACTTTCTAAATTCATTTCTTCAAGGAAGTTCAAATCCTTCAAATTTAAGGTCTTCTATCATTCCAAGGAAGTTCTAGTCATTGTAGACCGTTGGAGAATGACTTGTGACCGTTGGAGCACTTTTTGGCATTCAAAAATAATTTCTGGAACTAGCCATTGGATACCTGAAAATGATGTTCGAGTTGGCTAGGATTCCTTCGAGTCAGCTCGGATCCTTCGAGTTGATAGGTCGAGTCGCCAAATCTTTAGTGCAGTCGGCTCTTTGTCTCAGGATGCAAAACTTCACTCTAGACAAGCCGGCTCTTTGTGGCTTGGGTCGGCTCGAACTTGAATCTTTGAAAAACTTGAACTCGAGGAGTCGGCTCTTTTGATCATTGGTCGGCTCTTCCTCTCAAGTTTAGAAAACCTCACTCTGGAAGAGTCGGCTTGATGCAGTTCGGGTTGGCTAACTTTCTCAGGCTTTCAAAATTAAGTCTGGTAGAGTCAGCTCTTTCTGGTTCGAGTCGGCTCGCTTGGCTAATCTCAGAAATCTTCAAAAATTGGACTCTGGAAGAGTCAGCTCGGACTGATTCCAGTCAACTTGGATTCACTGGAGTCGGCTCGCTTTCCATCGAGTTGACTCGGATTGCTGCATTCCAGAATCCTTGCTGCGTGTTAGTAGGTGGAATTGGCTCTTTATCATTCTGGGTCGGCTCAAGTATCTTCTTCAGGATTTTTATACTTGAACTCAATGAAAAACTCTCACCAACTTTTTACATTTTCAAGCATATCAACTCAAAATAATTTCATGGCGCACACACACACAGAAGTAACCCTTTATACACAATTTTTTCTTAGCCTTTTCATTGGGTTCTTTTTTATAAAAACACATTACAACATAACTTAAACAAGAAACAATAGTATAGGAGTTGAAGTTTGAACAAATTAAGTCATCCTACAAAAACTTGTAAAACACTTGAAGAGTTGTTAGAAATAAATATACATGCTCCAATGTTTGGTTATCATCAAAATCACTTATAGGGTCAACAATCTCCCCCTTTTTGATGATGACAAAACACTAGGCATGAAAAATTCTTTACACTTTACATGTATAAAAGTATTCAAAAGTTAAGTATTCACATGTATCAGAGCTAATTGAATTGGTAAATAAGTATCAGAGCTCAAAGGGTGATATTATTGTATATCAGCAAAGTATTGAGCTTTTCATACTTTATAATATTATAATTAGCACAAAACATGGAGTATCAGAGTTTGAACAAGTAGTGACATAATTAATAGCAATTAGAGCATTAAGATTAATTTGAATATCAATCAGAGCAAAACCATTTCAGGAATCTCCCCCTTTCTCTTGGTTTTAAAGCAATTTAAGCATTAAGTCTTTTTGAATACTATCATTTTTGTGCTCCTCCTTTTTTATTCTTTTTATGCACTTTAATAATAGTTGGTAGGAGGCTCAACATAAATACCTCAACATAATTACTGATTTCCCATTTCTCACATTTTTTATATTTCTCCCATTTTTCATTCTTCACATTTTTCGTATTTCTCCCCCTTTTTATCAATCACTCAAAAAGGTGGTTTCAAATAAAGCTCAGATTTTAAAATGGATTGAGAAAGTCTTTAATATTTGTTTGAGATAGTTTCACTTTCTCGGATTGGAAATTCTAATTAGAAATTATCACAGTTGTATCAAATTATTGTATTAGATAGTATATGTCAAAAAAGATTGCTAAAAGATCTTTCATTTCATTAAGAATATTGCGATACAAAGTGATAAGGAAAGTACATTTATATTGCAACATACAAAAGGTAGAACATTAACAAGACCAGAAATATACCCAAAAGGCTAATCAAATAAACTATTCTTCTTCTTCTTCAGTAGAGTAAGAGGAGCCTACCTCTATAACTTATCAGAGGTCTTAGTTTTCAGGAGTTTAAACCTTAAATCCCTGAAACTAGTTCTAACAGGGGCTCTAAAAGTCTTAGTCTTCTTGGTTTTTGGTTTCTTGTTGGTCTCAACAGGTTTGGGTGGATTAGATAAAGGAATAGGAGCAGGAATGTCAAATGATTCCTTGATGATCTGTTCAGGAGCATCTTCAGTGGGAATAATTTTCTTTTGGGATAGCAGTAGGATGCTTCTGATCTCTTTCTTAAAATCCTCCATTTCTTTTTCAATTTTCTCCTGGTAAAGCTTTTGTTCAGATCTCAATTCTTGCAAGCTGATGTCAACTGAATTTCTTATTTTTTCAATTGCAAAACTCATGTGATCTATCAATGAATTTGAAATTGTTTCCATCTTCTGAAATATTAGCTTCTTGAGGTCAGATGGAGTAATCATTGTACTTTCAGTTCTTTCTTCAGTAGCAACTTCATCATTATCAAAAAAGGTAGTAGCAACCTGACTAGGCATCCTCTTTATACATGCTCCTTCTTGTTGTTTGTAACCCATTCTTTTTAGTGAATTGAAAGAGTAGATATCAAAGTGATGTAATGGCTTGCCTATTTCATTGGTTAAGTCAACTCCGGCTTCTTCAAACAATAGAGTGAAAACCATACCATATGGTAGACAGGCTTTGACTTTTGTTGCTACTTCAATCATTTGAATCATCATTAAATAGAGAAGGTTGAGAGGCCTTTCTTCAATCAAGTGTCCCATAAAGATCATATGTTTCTCACTGACACAATCAAAGCGACCAGTTCTGGGAAGAAATATCCTACTGATCATACTGTGCAGAAGCCTCATTTCCTTCGATAGTAAATTGGCTTGTACATGCTGGATGGAGCTCACATCTTCTTTTTCCAAAATCAACTTTAGAATATGTTCCTTGTCCGGTAGAAGAAGAAGTTCAGTGTCACCGTTCGTAAGTATTTGGAGCAAATTGCCCAGCCTTTCTTCATCCACAATTATTTTCTTTTCCCTGACAGTAGATTCCAAGTGAAATTCTTTGATAACAATATTTTCATAAAAAACCCGTACTAGCGAAGTGTAGGTCAAGATGTCCAAAGAACAAAAGTGCTTCCAGCCTTGACTTTCTATCCAATTTTCAATTTTCATTCCCATTTCTTCTAGGAATGCAAAGTCGATCCTTCTTCTTCAAGTGACAGGTCGGTTGACCATTGAGACACGCTGTCCGGGAGGAGGAGTTTCTTCTTTTTGTTGCACTGGAGCAGATCTTTTCCTCTTTTTCCCTTTTTCTTTTGTATCTTCACTGCGATCGCTTGATTCACCAATCTGAAGAAACTTCCTTGCAGATTATTGAGAAACCATTACAATGGAATTAAGGAAATTTAGGCTCTATGGAATGGATTTTGGGAGTTTGGTAAAGTTTCCAAGAGAAGTGGAGTGAGTTTGAAGAAAAGATAGAAGTGTGAAGTACTTAGACAAGATGGTTCAGAACTACCTAAATAGCGATTTCCCTACTTTCGAGTCAACTTTCCCAACCCAAGAAATATCCGAGTCGGCTCGACCAGAGTGAACTCAGAATAATTAGAACACTGAGTTTGCTAGGCAAAGACCTAGTCGACTTGACCAAAGCGATAGGTAGAGAACTCAGACATTCGAGCCGGCTCGACCAGAGCAAAATTGCTCGTGTCGACTCGAACAGAAACTTTCCACATAAAATCAAGTGATTCAGAAGTTGAATTTGATACAATAAAAATTCAAGTAAAGTTGTTCAAAGATCCAGAACAAATATAGGAGGTTTTCTAGATAATTCATCCTTAATCTCAAAGGAAATTAAGTTAAAGAAACTAGAAAGGATCACACAGTCCTAATTCTCCTCTAAGTAATTCAAATCTATCCTGATTTAGTGGCTTTGTAAAGATGTCAGCTAATTGTTTTTCTATTGGGATAAATTCTAGTTCAATGTTACCATTCAAAACATGATCTCTAATAAAATGGTGTCTAATTTCTATGTGCTTAGTCCTAGAATGCTTAATAGGATTTTTGGTTAAATTTATAGCACTTGTGTTATCACACTTTAAAGGAATTTTGCATTGTATAACACCAAAATCTTCTAGTTGTTGTTTAACCCACAACACTTGTGCACAACAACTCCCTATAGTAACATACTCTGCCTCAGCAGTAGAAAGTGCTATTGAGTTTTGTTTCTTGCAGTGCCATGAGATTAAATTCAACCCTAGAAATTGACATGTACCACTTGTACTTTTTCTATCAACTTTACAACCAGCATAATCAACATCAGAGAATCCAATTAAATTTAAAGATGATTCTTTTGAGAACCAAAGACCTAGATTTTAACAGCAATTATATGTGTTTCTTTGGGATTACATTGAAATCTAGCACATACACATACACTATACAAGATATCCGATCTACTTACAGTTAAATATAATAAGGATCTGATCATACCTCTATATAACTTTTGGTCAACATTGGATCCATTTTCATCTGTCCAATTTGCAAGAAGGGCTCACGGGTGTGCTCATATGTTTGCTCGTTTCCATACCAAATTTCTTGATTATTTTCTTGGTATATTTATCTTGGTTAATGAAGATCCCTTCCTTTGATTTCTTTACTTGAAGTCCAAGAAAGTAAATAAGTTCACCCATTAGGCTCATTTCAAATTCTCCCTGTATTAGCTTAGCAAATTCTTCACAAAAACTTTCATTAGTTGCACCAAATATAATATCGTCGACATAAATTTGTACAACTAATATATTATTATCATTTTTTTTAATGAAAAGGGTTTTATCAACATTTCCTCTTGAAAAATTATTTTCAATCAAGAAAATGCTAAGTCTATCATACCATGCTCTAGGGGCTTGTTTCAAACCATACAAAGCTTTGTTCAATTTAAACACATGATTTGGAAAAGCATGATTTTCAAAACCCGATGGTTGTTCTACAAAAACTTGTTCTGAGATAAAACTATTTAGAAATGCACTTTTCATATCCATTTGAAAAAGTTTATAGTTCATGTAGCAAGCAAATGCAAGAAGTAATCTAATGGCTTCTAGTCTTGCTACGGATGCATAGGTTTCATCAAAATCAATACCTTATTCTTGACTATATCCCTTAGCTACTAATCTAGCTTTGTTTCTAATGACATTTCCTTGTTCATCTAGTTTATTTCTATAGATCCATTTGGTTCCTATAATTGGGTGGTCTTTAGGTCTATCGACTAGTGTCCAAACCTTATTTCTTTCAAACTGGTTCAGTTCTTCAATTGGACTTTCTTGAATACTCATGTCTTCCATCTTCTTTTGAATATTATCAGCATCATTGTTAATACACTCATCTTTTCTACATAGTGAAGGGTTAGTTTCATCAAAGATAACATGCATTGACTCTTCAACGGTAAGAGTCTTTTTATTAAAAACCCTATATGCTTTGCTATGTAGTGAATAACCAAGAAAAATTGCTTCGTCAAATTTAGCATCAAATTTTTCTAGATTATCCTTACCATTATTAAGCACAAAGTATTTGCATCCAAATACATGAAAATAATTTATATTGAGTTTCTTTTCATTCCAAAGCTTATAGAGGGTTTTCTTCAAAATAGGATGGATCAAAACGCGATTTAAAATATAACAAGCAGTGTTCACTGCTTCTGCCCAAAATTACCTTGAAGCTTAATTTCACATAACATCGTTCTGGCCATTTTTTCCAAAGTCCAGTTTTTTCTCTCTACAACACCATTCTGTTGTGGTCTTCTAGGAGCGGAGAAGTTGTGATCAATGCCATTTTCAGTATAATAATCATCAAAAAATTGATTTTCAAATTCGATGCCGTGATCACTTCTAATTGAAATTATTGAGAGATTTTTCTGATTGGAGATTTTTTGTGAAATTTTCTAAATATTTTGAAAGTTTCATCTTTGTGCGTAATAAACAAAACCCATGTAAATCTAGAAAAATTATCTACAATTACAAGGGCATATTTCATACCTCCTAGGCTTGTGGTCCTAGCTGGTCCAAATAGGTCCATGTGAAGTAGCTCAAGAGGTCTAGAAGTTGAAATCATATTTTTGGATTTAAATCTTTTCCTAATTTGTTTATCCATTTGGCATGCATCACAAACATGATCACAATCAACCTTAAACTTAGGCATGCCTCTGATAAGATTTTTGGAAATTAATTTGGCAATAGTATGCATGCTAGCATGACCTAATCGTCTATGCCATAATAAGCATGACTCCTTGGTCTTAGCATTCATTGCAACTAAACTAAAACTACTTGACATGGCAAGATCATTTAGATCTACCACATAAATATTTTCAAGTCTATGTCCAATGAATTTACTACTAGTATCAAGAGAGTTTATTACTACACACATAGATGATTCGAAGATAATTTTGAAGCTTTTATCACACAGTTGACTAATACTCAATAGATTGTGCTTCAACTTATCTACTAGCAATACATTTTCAATGAAAGTACAGGAGATTATTTTGATCTTAAAATTTTGATTATTTTTTCTTTGCCATTGTCTTCCAAAATAACCATACATCCTTCTTTCATTTCCAGGATGATGAATTGATCCTTGTCACCCGTCATATGTCTTGAATAGCCACTGTCCAGATACCATCTTTTCTTCAATTTCTGGACTGCAAGACATTCCTACAAGAAAATCAAGGAGTTCTTTTAGGTACCTAAGCTAACTTGGATCCTTGCAGGGTAGCAAAGGTGGTTCCTTTAGGAACCCAAACTTTTCTTGATCTATTATGGACATTTCTAATAATATTGCAATTGAAAGCTTTATGTCCTAATTCTTTGCAAGCAAAATATCTGATTCTAGAGTTTTAAAATGTTCTATACTTTGAAATTCTAGATGCATGAAGTACAGAAATAGTGGGTTTTGTATTTAAATTTTTAGAACATATAAAGTAGGTTTTGAAATGGAAGTAGAGCCTTTCGTCATAAAAGTTTTATGAGAAGTAAACTTGGGAACAAAATCTTTTTGTTTCACAAATATAGTTGCTGAAATGTAATTTGAATTAAAAGCATTAAAACCAATTCTAGCTTTATTACCAGAAATTCTTTGATCTTTAAGAATTAACTCAAGCTTGTTAGAAGATAAAGTTAATTTTTCAACAAGTGGCTTGAGTTTTTCATCCTCCTTTTTCAGCTCATTATTTTCTTTCAGTAAAATATTATTTTTTTCTTGAAATTCACTGTTCTCAGTTTTCAAAATATTACATTTTTTAAAAAAGGTATGAAGTTATTTTTGCAATAAAATATTCTTTTCTGAAATCTCATCTTTTTCTTTGAGTAAAGAATCATTGATATGCTTTAATGATCTAATCTTTACTTCTGCCTTTTTAAATTTAGATAAAAGCTCATGAAATGCAGAATTTAACTCATCAAATATGAATTCAATTTGTGTATCGAGAAAATTTACCTCATCTTCGAGACCCATTAGACATAGGTTAGCTGTTTTCGTGGTCTCTTCTTCTTCAGTCGAAGTGGAGTCTTCACTGTCGCTCTACGTGGTAACCATCGCTTTCTTTTTCTTATTTCTAAAAAATTTCTTTAATTGAGGACAGTCCAGATGATTGTGCCCCGGTTTCTTATATTCATAACAGGTGGGGACTTATTCCTTATTTTTATCTTTGTCCTTGTCCTTTTCTTTGGAATGTTCTCCTCGTTTATGGAATTTTCTATTAAACCTTCCTTTCTTCTTTCCCATAAACTTTCTAAATCTCCTCACGACCATTGCAATGTCTTCATCTTCTGTCTCTTCATCATCCTTTGATTCTAATATAGCCTTGAATGCAATTGTTTTCTTTTTTTTCTGATCATCATCCATTCTATGCTGCATGGCTAGTTCGTGTGTGATGAGAGATCCCATTAATTCATCCATTGATAGAATGTTCAAATCTTTAGCTTCTTGGATGGCAGTGACTTTGGGGTCCCATTTGTCAGGAAGTGATCTCAATATCTTTTGTACTAAATCATTATTTGAATATACCCTGCCAAGACTTTTCAAACCGTTAATAATATCTGTAAATCAAGTATACATGGCAGAAATACTTTCATTAGGCTCCATTTTAAATAATTCATAATTATGCACTAAAAGATTTATCTTTGAAGTTTTCGCTTATGAAGTTCCTTCATGGGTCACCTCTAGATTATCCCAAGTTTTCTTTGCTGAAGAGCAAGTGAAAATTTGATTAAACTCATTTGAACCCAAAGCACAGTAAAGCAAGTTTATTGCTTTGGCATTCAATTCCCCTAATTTCATGTCGTGTTCATTCCAGTCTTCTTCAGGCTTAGGGATATCCATGCCATCAACTTTGATCATGGGAATACTTGGCCCTTTAAGAATGACCTTCTATAATTAAAAATCAATAGCTTGAATATAGATTTTCATTCGTGCTTTCCAATAGGAATAATTTGTGCTTGTGAAGAGTGGAGGTCTATTAGTTGACTGGCCTTCCACCAAAGATGTACTCATGGGATGAGCCATCAATCTTTACTCTAGTATGATCAGAGACACTGCTCTGATACCAGTTGTTACCCAGGTGGCTACCCAAGAGGGGGGTGAATTAGAAATTTAAAAAATTAAGGCAAGATTATGTGCAATTAAAAATCCCTTGCAAGTGGTAGGTGCTGTGACAAGATGATATATTGCAAAGCTAAGTAAGAGCAAGGAAGCACAATGCAAACACACAAAATTTATAGTGGTTCGGAGCAACCCAGCTCCTACGTCCACTACCCAAGATACCACTTGGTATTTTCACTATATTCACACCTGAATACAGTAGGATTGTTTTACAGGATCATAATCCAAAATCTCTACACATTGGTTTTAAACGGATCACCAAAGAAAATGCAATACCCTTTGGTTTTAAATAGGCTTACCAAAGAAACCTAACTTGGTTTTCACAGGATCACCAAGAACCTAATACTTGGTTTTTATCAAGGCTCACCAAGAACCTATTTGGTTTTTCAACTAGGCTCACCAATAATCCAACAATTCAAAGATTGAATTAAAATAAATGCAACAAAAATGACAAACTTAATTTATCGGATAGTTGCCGGTGCAGCTCGATGGAAGTCCACTTGAATGCACTTGAATAAGCTTTTATTAGTTCAGTGGCTTCTTTCCAAAGTTGCTTCAAGCTTCAGATCTGAGTTGGTGAAGACTTGAAGGCTGACTTGAATGCTGTTGTGCTCTTTTGTTGTTGGTAGGTAAGATATTCAATATAGCTCTCTCTCTTTGAAGAACTTTCTAAATTCATTTCTTCAAGAAAGTTCAAATCCTTCAAATTTAAGGTCTTCTATCTTCCAAGGCAGTTCTAGCCATTGTAGACCATTGGAGAATGACTTGTGACCATTGTAGCACTTTTTGGCATTCAAAAATAATTTATGGAGCTAGCCATTGGATACCTGAAAATGATGTTTGAGTCGGCTTGGATTCCTTTGAGTTGGCTCGGATCTTTTGAGTCGATAGGTCGAGTTGCCAAATCTTTAGTGCAGTCGGCTCTTTGTCTCAGGGTGCAAAACTTCACTCTAGACAAGCCGGCTCTTTGTGGCTTGGGTCGGCTCAAACTTGAATCTTTGAAAAACTTGAACTCGAGGAGTCAGCTCTTTTGATCATTGGTCGGCTCTTCCTCTCAAGTTCAGAAAACCTTACTCTGGAAGAGTCGGCTCAATGCAGTTGGGGTTGGCTTGCATTCTCAGGCTTTCAAAATTAAGTCTGGCAGAGTTGGCTCTTTCTGGTTCGAGTCGGCTCGCCTGGTTGTTCTAAAAAATCTTCAAAAATTGGACTCTAGAGGAGTCGGCTCGGACTAATTCATCGACTTGGATTCACTGGATTCGGCTCGCTTTCCATCGAGTTGGCTCGGATTGCTGCATTCTAGAATCCTTGCTGCGTGCTAGTAGGTGGAGTCGGCTCTTCATCATCCTAGGTCGGCTTGAGTATTTTCTCTAGAATTTTTATACTTGAACTCAAAGAAAAACTCTCACTAACTTTTTATATTTTCAAGCATACCAACTCAAAATAATTTCATGGCACACATATACATAGAAGTAACCCTTTATACATAATTTTTTCTTAGCCTTTTCATTGGGTTCTTTTTTTACAAAAACACATTACAACACAACTCAAACAAGAAATAATAGTGTAGTAGTTAAAGTTTGAACAAATTAAGTCATCCTACAATAACTTGTAAAACACTTGAAGAGTTGTTAGAAATTGTTGCCGATCTCCCCACGGTGGCCTGTAGCTCTTGAGCTAGCATCGGCCTCGGACTCTCTCACCTTGAGATCTCCAAGCTCCCAGACTTGTAAAACAAAGTCAGAGACCATGGCCGGGGGTTCTGGCAGGGGCACTCCGACGGTCATGTTAGAGAGTGGCGAGATGGAACATATCCCCAAAGGCGGGTTCCTGAAGGATTCCTGTGCTCAAAGGAGATGTAAACGAAAGAAGTATGGGAAAGAGGGGAGTTGAAGCCTGGCTTCCTATGCTGGGTTCACCGAGCTCACGCCTGAGGACTCCTTGAGGCCTCCCAGGATCGTTCACTTGGTGTTTTCTCCCTTTTTCGACTTACCTGTCTGCCCATTTTTACCATCCATTTTATACCATCGAATTGCCTCAAGCTCGCCTTCCTTTCAGGGGGCTCCCTCCAACCTCTAGTCCTTCTCCTCCCCCTCCTTCTTCGGGTCCGGGAGCTAAGTGGCTGGACATCCTCGTCCGTCATGTGTCACGAAGGGGGGAAGACTGGCAAGGCTTTGGGCCGAGTGCAGAAGCTCTCCTTTCAAGGCGTTGATGGTGGGCTTCCAGCCATTTCAGGCTCCTGTCCGCAAGGATTCCGTTCCTCGATTGTAGGGTCCCATCTGACTGGTGTAAACAAGGTTTCGTGTATCATTGCAAGCCGTACTGGTACCCCCTACGGGGCGAGGCGCGCGCCGGCTCTAGTGGCGACCTTGCAACCTGTGCCTCTGCTTCCCCGAGGCTTCGTAGAGTATGGCTGACCTTGGCCGAAGTGGACCCGTCGGGGGTGCCACCTGGTGGAGGGGCGGAGAGAGGCTCGACTTCGACCGAGGTGGGCCTGTGTTTCGGTGCCAGTTGGCGAAGGAGCAGCAGGGCCCGGCTCGACCTCGGCCGAGGTGGACCCGTCTCGGGGTGCCACCTAGCGAGGGAGCGAGGGGCCGACAGCTTCGATTAAGGTGGACCCCTCCAGGGTGGACACCTGGAGGAACGACAGAGAGGTGCTCGACTTTGACCGAGGTGGACTCGTCTTCTGGTGCCAGCTGGCAAAGGAGCAGGAGGGCCGAGCTCGACCTCGATCGAGGTGGACCCATCTCAGGGTGCCACCTGGTGAGGGAGCGAGGGGCCGACAGCTTCGATCGAGGTGGACCCCTCCTGGGTGGACACCTGGCGGAGCGGCAGAGAGGTGCTCGACTTCGGTCGAGGTGGACCCGTCTTTGGGTGCTAGCTGGTGAAGGAGCAGGAGGGCCCGGCTCGACCTCGGTCGAGGTGGACCCATCTCGGGGTGCCACCTGGCGAGGGAGCGAGGGGCCGACAGCTTCGGCCAAGGTGGACCCCTCCTTGGTGGACACCTGGCGGAGCGGTAGAGAGGGGCTCGACTTCGGCCGAGATGGATCCATCTTCGGGTGCCACCTGGCGAAGGAGCAGGAGGGCCCGGCTCGACCTCGGTCGAGGTGGACCCATATTGGGGTGCCACTTGGCGAGGGAGCAAGGGGCCGCTAGCTTCGGTCGAGGTGGACCCCTCCTAGGTAGACACCTGGCGGAGCGGCAGAGAGGTGCTCGACTTCGATCGAGGTGGACCCGTCTTCGGGTGCCAACTGGCGAAGGAGTAGGAGAGCTCAGCTCGACCTCGACCGAGGTGGACCCGTCTTGGAGTGCCACCTAGCAAGGGAGCAAGGGCCGCCAGCTTCGACCGAGGTGGACCCCTCCTGTGTGGACACCTGGTGGAGCGGCATAGAGGTGCTCGTCTTCGATCGAGGTGGACCCGTCTTCGGGTGCTAGTTGGCGAAGGAGCAGGAGGGCTCGGCTCGATCTCGACCGAGGTGGACCCGTCTTGGGATTCCACCTGGCGAGCGAGCGAGGGGCCGCCAGCTTCGTTCGAGGTGGACCCCTCCTGGGTGGACACCTAGCGGAGAGGCAGAGAGGTGCTCGACTTCGATCGAGGTGGACTCGTCTTCGGGTGCTAGCTGGCGAAGGAGCAGGAGGGCTCGGCTCGACCTCGGCCGAGGTGGACCCATCTCAGGGTGGCAACTGGCGAGGGAGCGAGGGGCCGACAGCTTCGGTCGAGGTGGACCCCTCCTGGGTGGACACCTGGCGGAGCAGCAGAGAGGTGGTCGACTTCGATCGAGGTGGACCCATCTTCGGGTGCCAGCTGGTGAAGGAGCAGGAGGGCCTGGCTCGACCTCGACCGAGGTGGACCCGTCTCGGGGTGCCACCTGGCGAGGAAGCGAGGGACCGACAGCTTCGACCGAGGGGACCCCTCCTGGGTTGACACCTGGCAGAGCGGTAGAGGGGTGCTCGACTTCGATCGAGGTGGACCCATCTTCGGGTGCCAGCTGGCGAAGGAGCAGGAGGGCCCGGCTCGATCTCGACCGAGGTGGGCCCGTCTCGGGGTGCCACCTGGCGAGGGAGCGAGGGGTCGCCAGCTTCGGCCGAGGTGGACCCCTCCTGGGTGGACACTTAGTGGAGCGGCAGAGAGGTGCTTGACTTCGACCGAGGTGGACCCTTATTCGGGTGCGAGCTGGCGAAGGAGCTGGAGGGCTCGGCTCGACCTCGACCGAGGTGGACCCATCTCGGGGTTCCACCTGGCGAGGGAGCGAGGGGCCAACAGCTTCGGCCAAGGTGGACCCCTCCTGGGTGGATACCTAGCGAAGCGGCAGAGGGGTGCTCGACTTCGGTCGAGATGGACCTATCTTCGGATGTTAGCTGGCGAAGGAGTAGGAGGGCCCAGCTTGACCTTGACCGAGGTGGACCTGTCTCGGGGTGCCACCTGGCGAGGGAGCGAGGGGCCGCCAGCTTCGGCCGAGGTGGAACCCTCCTGGGTGGACACCTGGCGGAGCGGTAGAGAGTGGGCTCGACTTCGACCGGGGTGGACCCTTCTTCGGGTGCCACCTGGTGAAGGAGTAGAAACACTTCTTCCCGAATGGGTGATCTTTTGAAAGAAAAAATCCACGTGGTACTGATCATGTCCAGCTGGACCTGACACGCGCCCCACGTCAGCAATGTAGCCATATCAGAAATAAATATACATGGTCCAATGTTTGGTTATCATCAAAATCACTTATGGGGTCAACAGAAGTGATTTTTGAATGAAGTGAATATTATGTACCTAGGCCTTGCATGATCTCTAAAATGTATTCTAGGATTTGTGTGACCGGTCGCATAGTCGATTTCGGTGCTAGATTCAAGGCATGATAGATGGTTTCAGAGCTTAGGTTATGATGATCTGGGACTGTGGCATAAGTGATTAGGATAGATATAAATGATATCAGAATTCAGGTCATGATTGTTTGAGATTGGGACATAAGTGATTTGTAAATCACATGGTGGTTATTAGGACATGACAGAATAATATCAAAACTTAGGTTATGATTACTTGGAACTATGATATAAGTGATTATAACATGACATGGATGATATTGAAGCTTAGCTTATGATTACTTGGGACTGTGATATAAGTGGTTTGGACATGACATGAATAATATTGAAGATAGAGTATGATCACTTGGGATGGTGACATAAATGATTGGGATATCATTTGAATATCAAAATTTAGGAAATGATTATTATGGATGAAGTTACAAGAATGGATTTGAAGTTTGGATTTCTAATCTCTAGGTATTGTACATAAGATTTTGTATATGATTAGTATAAAAGAGAAACATGATTTTTGTCATGAGATTGATCTTGGATGAGTATAAAAGGTTGATGATTTATACCATAATAAGTAAGCACATGATGGATATTAAGAAGCTGGATAAGATATGTCTTTGCCTTTGATAAGTGAGTTTGACCAAAGCGTTAAGGGTACTGGCATGGAGTTATAGCATGTTATATTAATAGGTTATGCTAAATAAGTAGGTCCAATTATTAATTGAATGATTTTAGAATCATATCTATGATGTGGATGCAGGTCATGATGATATGCTAGTTCTGTTGTTAATTATTAGATTATAAATCTTATGATCGTTATAAGAAGATTTTAGAGTATAGGTTATGAAAGAGTTCAATGATATTAGAAAGGATATATTTTTGATGAATCTGTATGTGGACTATCATTAAAAATATATAAAAAAAATGTTTGGGATGATGCATAGCTTGTAACTTTATATTGGTGGATTAGATTATATCATGTTGACATGGCATACATATTTTGATAAAATCTTGATAGCTTATGTTAGCAGTTTTGGATTGGATTATTGAATCTATCCTATATTTGTTGGGGATTATTGGATATGTTAAACACCACATCAAATCAAGATCTATAAGAAGATTTAAGTTATCATACTATTGATGTTGTATTGAGCAAAGAAAATTGGTATTGGAAGACTTATATGGGTTCATCCTATGAGGGATAATATTTTAGATAGTTTGTTATTTGATACTAAGAATTATGGTACGATAGTTTTATGAGCGATAATATGATTGATTCTATTCATAAGAGCATTGATTGAAAGTCATTTACCTTGTTAAAGTTAATGATAACTTCAAAGAGAAAAGCTGATCTAGATTATCAGGAAAAGTGTGATTAATTCGAACTTGAACTAAAGTTATTGGTGTTTTAAAAGGATGATGAAATTTATGAAAAGACTTTCAATATGAAAACTAGATCAAGATAAAACTTGATATGATATGCCTAAGGTAGGGACAAGATAAAGAGACTTAAAAACTTTTCTTTGGTAACTATGGATCTTTCTGGTACCAATATAAGATAAGTTTTTAGAGGGATTTATTTAGTAAACCTAGGTAGTTTAGTAAATTATATCAGAGTATGCAGCGGAAGTGTAGGGTTTTGAGTTATCCTGGAATCAATTAAGAATGTTAACTTTAACTTTAGAGGTGTTATAATGAGAGAACTGATTTGAATTTCAGTAACAAGATTTTAGTAATAAATAAAATAATAATGTTACTGATCCTTGAACTAGTCTATAGTTATAGCCATATAATTTTTATCAATAGGTTCCCGTATTGTCGAGGGCTTTAGTAAAAAAAAATTGAACATCTCTAAATCCGGAATAAAAAAGTGCTGATCTTTACCCAACTAGGATTGGAAATATTTGATACTCAAGCCTTTTTCTAATTTTTGGTTAAGAATAGAGTAGACCGATTATGATTTCCATGTAGGGGTTAATCAAGAGAAATAAATTTCAAGGGCAAAGAATTTTATATTTTAATTCAAGGTTGAGGTCCTAATGTTTATTTGAAAGAAACTGAAGGAATTCACAATATAGATAGATGGTGTTGATCAAAATGAAAAAGTTATGTCTTGTTGTTATGAAAAGGCTATATGAGGAGAGCATTCTAAGAGAGGGATTACCTGAAACTTGAGGATGATGTTAAATTATGTATATCCAAGGTTGGGCATCATAAATTTTGTATGGAATTAATCAAGCATAATTAATTGTATTGATATCAAAAGATTAGTATTCTTTTTGAAGAGCTTGAGAAAATTCGATATAGATTATAAATGGAAAAGATCAAGTTTTGAATGTTATAAAATTTTGTTATGATTCAGATTTGAGAAACCAGTACCCTAAGAGGCAAGATAATTGAGAGTTGAGAATGACATGAAGGTTGGATATTTTTTTAAGGTTGGATATTTTTTTAAGGTTTAAAATCTCAATCAAGCTAATTTCGAGGATGAAATTATTTTAACGAGGGGAGAATGTGAAACTCGATTTTTGGGCTTTTTGGGTTGAAGTCGGTAGGCCCAGCCGACTTTGACCCAGATTGTCGAAAGTAGAGAGGAGGTGTCATGAAATAAGGAAACTCTTCTTACCTTGTTGCTGGCCGGGAAACTCGCCAGAGGAGTCAGAGGGGAGAGCCGTAGAGGGGAAGGATGGTCGGCAATGGGTTTGGGATAGATTGGAACTCCGGATGATGCAGTTTTCCTTCCCCAAATGGCAAGGAAAATCTTCCATTCTCCCCACAAATTTTTTCATCTCCCAACTCCTACGGTTTGATTTTGAGGATGATCGAGCACACCTTTGGTGGTGGCTCTCGGTGGTGAGCAAGCAAGTTCGATAAGGTCCCTATGGAGGCGGCCGAGAGGGGTCCTTTCGAGATGGGAGAGGTGGAGTTGTCATCATTTGCACCGTCTTCGTCGGAGCAGGGGAAGTATTTTTGTCAGCGATATCTCGTTGAAGGTGAGGGAGGAGGCGCTCACGGAGCACTTCAAGAGGTACGTGGAGGTGAATGAGGTGGTGGTCATGATGGATAGGATTACGGGTAACTGCCAGGGTTTTGGGTTTTGTTTGCCTTGGACTGTACCTCACTGGTGGATGCGCCACCGTCCATCTCTGGTTTGCTGAGCCCCTTCTCGATGACCACCTCCCGTGGCCGCCGGCAACCGTGGGGAGCCTTGGTTTGGTCGAGCCAATGGAAGAACGGGGGGTTCGGGAGAAGAAGAGAAAGAAAGAAGAAGAAGAGAAGAAAGAAAGAAAAAAAAGGAAAAAGAAAAAAAGGGAGAAAGAAAAAAGAGAAGAAAAAAAGAAAAAGAAAGAAAAAAATATTTGGGGACCTCTATTCGGTGTAGGAAAAAAAGATGATGAGAGAGAAGATGAGGAGAGAGAAAGAGGAGAGAGAACATGAGGAGAGAGGAGGAGAGAGAAGATGAGGAGAGAGGCAGAGAGAGGAGAGAGAAAGGAAAAAATATAAATATTGAAAGGGAGAGATTGAAAAGTTTTTCTGGAAATTTGTGAGGATAGGATTTTATGGGTGGACTACTGGCGAAATCTAGATAAAAGGTTTGGATTTACAATTGATTTAGGATTAATTATTTATATTAAGAATTGTTATTATAGGGGGATAACCTTATGAGCAGAAAAACTTTGTACGAGTTTTGAGTATGGACCAATATCAAGCATGTTAGGTAGCTCTGAAAGATAAGGATATTTGGACCTGATCACCAGTTATACATATGTGTTTGTTATGACATGATTTAATCTGTGCATATGAGCATCGGCATGCATAATTAGTTTTGCATGGAATAGTTTGACTTTTTATGTTGGACAATACGATTGTTGTTGTTACTGGCTATGTTCTCGTATACTATGTTTTATCAAGTAAAGTTATGTTTGTGTGGGTTGGATGATGATGCTGGTTGTTGGAAAACGGTAAATGATATGTTTTGACATGATGATATGAAAGGATAAAGTGTTAATTAAGAGAATGAGGTAATTTGACTAGCCATGCTACAGGATTGTGGTTACTGATATTGCCAATCACAGGTGGAATCGTGATAAATATTGCTAATCACAGGCATGGATAATGATATTGCCAGTCACAGGCGGAATTGTGACAAATATTGCGAATCACAAGCATGAACTATGATGCATGGACAATGATATTGCCACATCACAGGCTGAAGTGTGACATCGAGGTTGCCAGTCATGGGCTGGAGCATGACCGTGGTTAGTTCAGAATCCTAAAGAAGAAGGATAACTAATGGAAAGACCAAAAGAAAATATGATATTATCAAAAGTTTTGTTATACTTGATATTTGAGTTGTTTTGGTTGCATGTTCTAATAAACTATTATTTTTCAGTATTTTAAATTTATTGTATTATTGATGAGACTATTTGGAGACCTTACAGGACTGAAAAGCTCACAAACCCTATTTATTTTACCTTCTCAGTGTTGTGCATTCGAGCTTGGTAGTAAATTGGATTCATGGTGAAATGATGCATAGCAAGGAACGGACTAGGCGTAAGACTGAACATAAATTTTTAGATGATTTAGTTAGTTTTGTTTAGTTAGATCTGTTGTTGATATTTATATAATAAATCAATGAACTATTTTATGATTTTGACTTGAATAAATGGATTGTTTAGTTATTATTTAATTATTTAAATAATATTGGTTTATTGGAATTGATTTTTGAATGAAGTGAATATTGTGTACCTAGGCTTTGCATGATCTCTAGATTGTATTCTAGAATTTGTACAGCCGGTCGTGTAGTCGATTCCGGTGCTGAATTCGGGACGTGACAATATACCTTCAAATGGACCCAGCTTGGGACTCTCTCACATATAAGGCAGTGATTTTACAAGCATATACTAGCCCAGCGAGGAATCATTGTCATCTTTCAAGGTTTCTGTGATATGTGCCCAGATATCATTGAGGATACTAACCATGTCTTATTCCAATGCCCTTTTGCTTCAACATGCTGGCAGCAAATTCAAAAAACGAGCTCTAATTCAGCCACTAACTGGCAGCCTTCTTCTTTGCCGAGCATGGTTGATCTTGTATCAACAGCCGGGGTAGAAAAGGAGGCCCAAGGTCTGATGGCTATACTCCCTTGGTTGATTTAGACTGCAAGGAATAAAAGAATATTTCAAAATGCTACTCGGAACCCTATGCAATTAGTGAGAAAAACATCTTGCTTCCTTATTCACCCTTCTACGGATGATACGTAACTCTGCTATAATGTATAGCTCATGCAGCCCCTCAACTTCCCTTTTGCTCTTGGTTACCTCCGGCCCTCTCCAGGAATCTTGAAGGCGAGTTTTGATGCAGTGGTTCTTGGAAGCAAGGCGGCTGCAGCTCATAGGAACAGCTTGATATCAGGTCTTGTTTCTTGTTCCAGTCGTAAGGTGCTTTTCTATGTCGGTCTGTACTACTACTTATTCTAATAAAAGCTTTGGCTCCTTCATTTCACCACCCCCCCCCCAACCAAAAAAAAAAAAAAAAAATTCTCATTCTCAAAGTGAAAATAACAAAATAGACTGGAAATTGCAAATGTTGGAATTATCTATATCGATCAAAAGACATCCTGGTTGCCCATAGATGGTGTTGTCTTCTTTTAGAAGATAAAGAACTGGATCAAGAACAAATGGATGACACTCACCTATCTCATGTTTAAGGATGTTTTAAACTACATGATGTGATTTTTTAGCTGCATCATCTCAACAACTTGAGTAGGTGACGTACGCAACACAACCATATGATAATCATGCTTACATGATTAAAACATGTAGCCAAAATTTTGAATCCAAATTTGAACTTTTTAACTTGATTCGATATTCTCTTAATCTCAACGGTTCATCATAAACGTTGAGATTGATAGGACTGAAGATATACCATGTGGGACAAATGAAGAGGCTCCATTAAAAGAAATAAAAAATCTACCACTGATCTCTTGTAGAAATAAAACAGACTCGAATATCAATATGGCAGAAAACTTTTAGGGATTTTAATCAGCAGTCCAATTGTTGACCACCGGTTGACTTTGAGACCCTATTTACTTTTCTTAAAACTTGTATTTGGTGGATCACCAGGAAATCTTGAATGGTAATCTGGATTACCTGCAAGATAGATTACCACTGGATAGATTAATAGTAATGTTGATTACTGTGTTTGGTATCCATAGGTATCTATCAGTAAGATTGATTACTGTATTTGGTATGACAAACACATTATCAATAATCTAACATCAAATTTTCAAAATATCCTTAAGTTAAATTTATTAAAATTTATGTATTATTAAATAGATAAATTTTTTGGAAACAAAAGCAAAATTAGATAACAAAAATCTAACTATATGCAAAAATAGATAATAAAAACCTTAAACTATTATTGTTGTCAAGAAATCCCGACTCTTCCCTTTCCCACCGAAGAATCTTTGTTCCCAAAGTTAAACCTTCATTCCTACCATAAATCTCCATTTCCATTGCAAGAATTCTCTTCACGGTGAAATCCTAATTATTCTTCCATCTCCTCGCTCTCTTTCCCATTGTTGAATCTCTTGTGAGAATCCTTCCTCACTTACTTCCCTACCATCAAATCTCTTGTGAGAATCCTTCCCCATCCATCCATCTTCTGCCCGGTGTAGTTCAACACAATGGTCTTCTTTAGCCCATATTCTCTAGTATTACCATTTTTCTCATATGTGAATGGTGCCCTCTCCTCCTCTATCCATTTCATTCTTATATTTCAATGAAATTGTACAATGTCATGTACCATATAAATTTTCTCCATCAAATTCAATGTATAAAAATTTAATTGTGTAGGTTGAGCATTTTGTAATAATCTTTATCTTTAACTATATTGTACATTCTATAAAAAATTATTGTACATAATCACTATTGTATGCGATCAAAGATAAATTTCTAATTCAAAATTATGGAGATAGCAGTGAGTCAGATTTGTGTCCATGAGGACCATTGGTTTAGTTGCATTTGAGTTATAGAATATGGGAGAAAGTAGATGTTGATTATTACTTAGAAAACAAACTAGCAAATAGCAAAGTAAAAGAAAGTAGTAATTAATAGTTGATTTAAATAATAGATAAGTATCTTATGATTTCACCTGGTTGCTTGGCATATAGCTAGTACCCTCTTGCTATGCAGTTAAATCATGTATCACCTATCAAGATATTACTTATCTAATGAGAACACGGCCCATGCCCATTGGATCATAGCCCGTCCCTCTGAATCATAAGCTAGTCAAAATTAGATGCATATAAAATACTAAGAATCCTACTTAAAGATAATCTATTTCAAGAATACGAATCATATACATAGATCAGGTTCATCCTAATAATATAGATTATTCTAAATAAGAGTTCAAGTAAAAAATATATGACAAGATATGTAAATGAAAGCGAATCTTTATTTCATAGCAAAAGAAGTATAAATGATAAAATACTTCAGCGATTTTTCGAGATGGTGGGGTTTAGCCTTCTATGTCTTTAAAGAATTTGGCCTCCAAGAAAATTTGCACAACTTATTTCTTGTTTTAGCATCCCAAATCTCACATCTCATTTTCTATTTTGCTTCATGCACAAATGCCTCATCTAGAGTGCAAAAGGATCGGGACTCTAGATTTCTTCCTTTCTTTATTTGCATTACATGACAACCTTGATTTCTTTTTGAATATGGTTTAATGACTTGCCATGAGGAGATCTCTTTAAAATCTTCCAAATCTATTCTTAGCATTTGCTAACTCCTTAATTACATTTGAATTCTAGCCAGTAATGAGATTGGATCCTCCATTTGGTCTGCCTGGATAGATTTATAGCTTGGATTCGGACTTGAGTTTCCTTCTTGGTATTCCTGGGTTGAGGTCTTCAATATATTACTTTGTTTACTTAACTTTGGATTAATTTGAGCTCAAGTTAATTATATGGATCCAATTTTCTAATTATATACAAAAGAGATAAAAAATTATCAAATTCTAATTAATAAAAGTCAATTAACAAAATATTATATGCTTCTAGCATATACTTTATTTACTCATCAGTACACACTATTAACCTAGTTATTTTTTTCATCTTAAAATTTTTTTATGTATTAAAAATAATAGTGTTTTTATTTTGAAAGATATATACAAGACTACATAGAGCAATTTATCATTAAACTGTACGATAAGTGCTAATATTAGAATCATAAATTTTAATAATTCGAAGACCTAATATGGTGAATGCATGAGTAAAAATAGTCCTTGCAACAATTATTATGCTTATATTAATTACTATGTAATATGGTGAATTAGTGAGCAGTAATATTATAATCATGCTTATGATGTTCGAATTATATACTATCTACTATGCTACATTATGTATATACAAAGAAACATTGATTGTATATGTTGTTGGATTAATAGTATACATTATTGGATTAAGTGTTTATCAGGCTAAAATAACTATGTACCATGATATCTATTGCCACCAAGACCGCCTTGACCTGTAGCTGAAGACGATCTCGGACTGCATCCTCGTCGCTCAGGATCCTGCTCGGGCACCCGAACCCGCAAAACATAGAAGACCTGGGTCAGAGATCCCAGCGGGGGCACTCCGACACTCAAGTCAGTGATGATCAAGGAGAACAGATCCTCCTGGTCGAGCCCAGTAACTGGACTCCATGCTGGGAGGAGAAGTTTATGAATCGAGAGAGTGTAAATGGGTCGAGAGCAGAGCGTAGGAAATGGTAGCGGAGGAGGACTCGAGCTAAATGGCTGTGTCCGTCAAGGTCCTTTCGACGGGTCTCCGGTAGCCTAGGTGACTTAGCTCCTTGGTTGCTCTCCTATGTGCTGTCCCCCTCTTGCCCGTGTGTTTGCTCGCTTATGACTTGACTTACCTTGTTTGAACCTTGGAGAACTCCTTTTAGCTAGGATCGTTGCGCGCCACTTACCTTGTGACCTTCCCTTAACTTGCAGGTGCATGCGGCAATGTTCGGTACCGTGCACGAGGTGCCTTTTCCCATCCGTGATAGGAAACAACACCGTGCGCTCTGACATTCCTTCTGGTTACTCTATTTTTGATGCGGGACGAGAAGCACGGGATCCCTGGCTAGCGTAGAAGTCACTAGGGGATTAGGGCTTGCACTCAAGAATAGGAAACATGGGCGTCATACCCACTCCAATCTAGAGAAAACTCAAACAAAATAACTTTCAATTTTAATTTGTATTCAAGAGAAAAAAGATACTTCATATAAGAGGAGAGGGGCGATATTTATAGATTCACCCCAAGGTACATGACTTGAGGGCTAAGAAATCCTAACTTATGGGCCAAGAAACCTTGATGGACCTGGTCAACAGTGAGCCTTTGTCTTGGACTGGAGCTCTCTCTTGTGGGCTTGGCGGCATGAAAGGGTCCAGGTGCATGAAGGCCAGCTCTGGTTGGGGAGGCTTGGTGAATCTCTTGGTCTGCTGACTCTCCTCTTGAACATAACTTGAATGGACTCGATCGGACTTGATTGAACTAAAAATGACTGGACCTGACTAAGTGGACTCAACTGGACTCAGTTGTCTCACTTTATTACATGACTCAATTGGCTCACTTTGACTCAAGTGACACAGGACTAATGGACTCAAATAAAATAAAATAAAATAGACTCTCGGTCCCCTTCATTCTCCTGCGATGGGGAGAACTCACTCCATCGAGTCAGGCTCAGTGGGTGTTTGATGGAACCGAAACTAACCAAATCAAAGTAAAAGAGGCTAGGTTCAATTTTTTTTCACCTTCTTTTTTTTAATTTATACTCTAAAAGTCGTGCAACTTTGGAAGCCGTGCGGTGCTAAAATCCATGCTGCTCTGGGAACCGTATAGCTCCAAAAACCATGCAGTGCTGAAGTCGGCAATAGGGAATGATGTTGCATTCACGATCGTGCTATGGAGTTCCTTCTTCTCCACGGTCCAAAGGCTGGAATAGGGGAAGTTTTGAAGGGCAGTCCGGCGGGTGTTCACCGACGGTGGTGCTAAGGCAGAGACGGTGGCTCGGGGAGATGATTCCGGTGGATGGCATGGGGGCGACGGCATTCAGCGGTGGTGGGGGCATGGGCGGCAGTGGGGGTGCGAGCGGCGGCCTTCCGATGGAGAAGAGGGGAGCCCATCTTTGCCATCGACTCGGAGGATGGAGGATCGGCCCTGGTCCAGAAGATCCCATCCTCATGAGAGTTGTCCTTGCGGACGAAGGAGATGGTCTCGTGAAGGTGGGGAATCCCACGGAGACTTCGATGAGAGGTCATGGGTGAGACCAAGACCGGAGCAGCGACACGTGGGTGAGGCTCCCGCAAGGGAAGATCTCGACAGCGAGGGAGATCCACGTGGTGGCATAGGAGGATTCGAAGAAGGAGTTGGCGGTGTGGGGGAGACTTGATCAGAGGTGCTCCCGGTTGCAGGCGGTGTGGAGATGGGCTTCACGGGCGAAGGTCTGGTGGAGACGGCTCGGGCAGCGATGGATGATGACGATGGCGATGTCCGGATCGGCTGTGGAGGCATCGATCAAAGACATGGAGCGGTAATCGCTTGGCTCGACACTCGGCTGCTCTAATTTTCTGGATGGGATGAGCCCAATCGAAGGAGTGGAGGGTAGTGATGGTTCAGGTCAGGATGATCGGGCGTTCGCGGCAATAGGAGGTGTTGGTGGAGCTTTGACCTAGTTGGGGGTGCTGTGCGACGGTGGAACGACGGTGATCATGCAACAGGGATGGATCTAGATGAGAGGAAAGAGATGGAGCTTGGGAGGAAAGAAAAAAGCCCTAATCCTCTGGGCTTTGATACCAAGTCGATGTGGGACAGGAAGCGCGGGATCGCTGGCGAGCGTAGAAGTTATCAGGGGATTAGGGCTTGCACTCAAGAACAGAAAACATGGGCATCACACCCACTCCAATCTGGAAAAAACTCAGACAAAATAACTTTCAATTTTAATTTGTATTCATGAGAAAAAAGATACTTCATACAAGAGGAGAGGGGCGGTCTTTATAGATTCACACCAGGGTACATGACTTGAGGGCTAAGAAACCCTAACTTGTGGGCCAAGAAACCTTGGTGGACCTGGTCAACAGTGGGCCTTTGTCTTGGACTGGAGCCCTCTCTTGCGGGCTTAGTGGCATGAAGGGGTCTAGGTGCATGAAGGCCAGCTCTGGTTGGGGAGGCCTGGTGAATCTCCTGGTTTGCTTACTCTCTTCTTGAACATAACTTGAATGGACTCGATCGAACTTGACTGAACTAAAAATGACTGGACTTGACTAAGTTGACTCAATTGGACTCAGTTGTCTCACTTTATTACAGGACTCAATTAGCTCACTTTGACTCAAGTGATATAGGACTAATGGACTCAAATAAAATAAAATAAAATAGACACTTAGTCTCCATCAATTTTGGGAAGCATGGCAAAGCCTCGATTGGCTGGTAGCCATCCCCTGGATTCAAATCCTCCGGGTTGACTTCCTCTTTCAGATGGTGTAGACGGTCGTCCAGGAGCACAGCACCTCGATCGGGGGACCCCTTCCCTTCTGGTATAAGTGGTAGTTGGGGCAGTTTTTACGGCCTGCCGGGCACCCCTCTATGGTCCTTGGGTGGCTCGCCACCGTCCAAGGAAGCGGTGACGTCCTTTGGCTGCAGGTCTCTTCGTCCAAGGTGGGGCGAGCTCAGGAAGGCGGAGCTTGACTTCGGCCACAGCGTCTCGACCTCGAGGGGAGCCAGCCTGGCGAAGGAGTCCGGGAAGAGGCAGTGCTTGACTTCGGCCATGGCATCTCGACCTCGAGGGAAGCCAGCCTGGCGAAGGAGTCCGGGTAGAAAGGTGGAGCTCGACTTTGGCCATGGTGTCTCGACCTTGAGGGGAGCCAACCTAGCGAAGAAGTCTGGGTAGAGGCAGAGCTTGACTTCGGCCATGGTATCTCGACCTCAAGGGGAGCCAGCCTGGTGAAGGAGTCCGGGCAGAAAGGCAGAGCTTGACTTCGGCCACGGCTTCTCGACCTCGAGGGGAGCCAACCTAGCGAAGGATTCCGGGTAGAGGCAGAGCTCGAATTTGGCCACGACGTCTCGACCTCGAGGGGAGCCAGCCCGATGAAGGAGTCCAGGCAGAGACGGAGCTCAACTTCGGCCACGGCATCTCGACCTCGAGGGGAGCTAGCCTGGTGAAGGATTCCGGGTAGAGATGTTTGATATGGAAGCTTCATCCGAGGTGGCATCTGACAAGGTCTAACATGGGTTCCAAATCAGCGATCCCGCCATATCACTTGCCTCCCACTCTCGAGTCCCGTTGGCATGCGGTGCTCGGGGCGAAGGGAGTAAATGCGATGCTGACATAGAAAGGCAGAAATCCGATGCAATAATGGCCACGATCGCTGGTACTTTATGAGATGGTTCACCAAACCAACATGGGGGAGCCACGTGGGCACGTCCGAGGAGCACTTATTGCTGGCATAGAATTCGGAGCGATCGTGGTCAAAACAAGGGGTCATCTTCATCGATAGCTGACACGTGGCGTAGATCCGACGGTGGCGGTGCTGTAACGGTACAGTTAGGCATCTGGTCACTTTGAAAGGAAAGGTAGTTTTTTCCAAAATATATCTCCTTTCAAATCTTGCATACTCGCCATCGTACTAGAGCTCCTTCTTCTTCCCAGGCCATCCTTGTCTTCCTAAGTAAGCCATGTTCGTCTCCTTCTTCCTCTCCCGGCCTGGTAGAACTTTCTTCTAGGGCTATGATCTTCCTGGACCTTGTCCGTTTTCTTTTTCTTCTTCTTTACCCTTCGACTTCGTCTTCTTTCTCCAAATGTCTCGCTTTAGCCCCAACTTCCATCCTTCGACCGACCAAAGTGAGGCTGGGCCTTCTCGGTCGAGGCCACCTTCTTCCTCCGATGAGGAGGAGGAAGAAATGCACTTTGAAATCAGTAGGAGGCCCTACACTACTGGGATCATGATTAGGTAGTCTAAGGCCTGCCCTCCATCTCCTCCTCCACCTAAACCCACCCCCGAACCCTCTCGGTCGATAGGTCCTGGCGGGGTTGCTTCGGTGATCACCGTCGGGAACTTGCGACCATCCAGAAGACCTACGGTGTCCCAGACTCCATCCGGTTCTTGGTCCCTCGATCAAAGAAATGGGTCACCTCCAGTGGCCCGCGCCGGATCGCTCTCTATGAGGAAACTCTCACAGGGGGCCTTCAATTTGCTTTCCACCCCTTCTTTCTCTCTGTGCTGAGCAACTATCATCTCGTCCCTACTCAGCTAGTTCCCAATGCCATCAGGACAATCCTCTATTTCATAATTCTTTGCCATTTCCATGGGATTGTTGCCCATTTCTCTTTGTTTAGGGTTTTTTTCATCCTGAAATGCCACCCTTCCAAGGAGGGGTGGTGGTCTATCTCCTCTCACCCAAAGGGCATCAAATTTAAGCTCCCCTCTTCCATCAAAGGATGGAAGAGTAAATATTTCTTTGCCTCGATCGAGGGGGTCGACTGGGTTTGGAGCGACCCAGATCGGTCCCCTAACTAGAATTCAGTGGTCGAAGCGGCTGATCGAGAGATCTATGAATAGCTCCATGTCGACCAGGTCCCCTCCCTCGAGGTTCTATTGTCAAAGTAGAACCTATTCGAAGATGGGGTCAGCCCAATGCGAGAGTTGGGTGAGTTCGGCTCGAGCTTTATCTTTTTATGCTTTCTCTTTGACTTTCTAAGCTTAGAGTTAACATTTTTGTTCTTCGTGCATCCATGAAGTTCTCCTTAGATGACCTTCTCTCACTTTCCTGGAAGAGGGGTCCATCGATGGGGGTCAGTGAGTCCCCCTAGAAGAGAGCTCACGAAGAGAGCGGCGTGAGGGCTAAACCTACCGTGCCAGCTGAGCCAAGTGGGAGGAGGGCAGAACCCGCCCCTAAGCAGGGCAGGAGGGCGGCCAAGCCCACTCCTGAGCCGAGTAGGAGGGCTACCGAGCTTGCTCCTAGGTCAAGCAGGAGGGCTACTGAGCTCGCTCATAAGTCACCAAGGCAGTGCAATCTACTCCTAGTCCAAGAGCCCGTGGTCATCATCCAGGATAGATTCGCTGCTGTCGCTGCCGTCGTGGTGTCTCCTCCCCCTGAGATCATCGAGGTCGAATAGGATGGAGAGCAGTAGAGAGTGGAGCCAGTGTTGGCGGTGTCGTCTGGAGTGGCACTGAACTCCCACAGGGCCTCCGATGCTTCCTCAACCAGAGGAGAAGGCGACTCCATATCAGCGATAAATAAGAGGGAGAAGGACTACCACAGGGTGCCCTTCATGCTGGCACCGAACACCTCCCTGGTTCGGGATCAAAACCTCACCGAGCGCATGATGGACTTCGCTATCCAGTCATGCGATCGGCGGTAGAAGGCGGGGAAGCTCCTGGGTGATGCCATCAGCAGCACCTTTCCCCAACTATTCTTGATAAGTATTCCTTTCCTTCACTTCACTCCATCCCTTTCTTTTTGTCTCTGTGGCTGACATCTTCTTTGGTGTAGCTCGGCGCTGAACTCCTGCTCATCAGAGACTACTATAGAAACTGGGCCAAGAGGGACAGGCAGCGAGGAGCATAGCTTGAGTCCTTGACAACCGAGGTGAAGCAGAAGAATGATGAGGCTTGGGAGGTCAATCTGAAGAATAAAGAGCTCCGGGGAGAGATTGCAAGCGCTGAGAGGTGCATAAAGGAGCTCGAGGAGTCCTTGGACTAGGAGAAGAGCTGGTCTAAGAGCAGGGCAGAAGAGCTCAAGGCCAAGGAGGACAGGCTGAAAGAGTTCATCGCTGAAGCCACCAGAGAGAAGGAATATGCCTAGTCCCATCGGGCAGAATTGGGTGTGGTGAAGGAGCGGGCAACCGCCGTCGAGAAGAAAGCCACTATTGCTGAGAAGAAAGCTGCAAGCATCGAAGAGAAGGCCACGATGGCAGCCAACTCGACGGAGGCTGCAACGAAGGAGGTCGTCAAGGCGGTCAATCAGGCTGAGGTCACCAGGAAGGAGGCCATCGAGGCAGTGGCGAGATACAAGGCCTCCGAGGAGTTCACCACCGAGTTCCACAAAGTGGGATGGACTCCTTCCCAAAGGGGTTCAAGTATTGTTGATCGAGGGTGGAGGGTCTTATCTCAGACAAGCACCTGGATAGGGTCAGATTCTTGGGTGCTCTGGGTGCAAGCCCGACCCCTGACTTGGGCAAGGCGGAGGAGCTAGCCACTGCTGCCAACCCAGCTCCATCAACAGTGGTTGTCAAAGATGAAGCCCCACCGTCGGAGGTCCCATAAGGTGACACCACATCCAAGCACCACCCTGGGAAGGAGCTAGTCAAATAACATAGGGGCCCCTTGTAATTTTTCTCTTTTTTGCTTCTGACCTGGGCCGCCCGGCATGTCGGGTCCTGGTGACAATGTACAACTTTATCAAGTATTAATGAAATTCTTTTTCAGTCATCTCGACCTATCTCTTTTCATTCTTTGCACTTTGTCAATCTTCTTCCCTTCACTTCTCGATTGCCTGTGTGCATGTACTTGTGTAGGCAACTGGCCTTGAAGTACCAAGTATCCGGTCCCTTCTCTACCGAACCCTGGACACGCGAGGAGGTTAGGAAGAAGTTCTTAGCTTGCTGAGTCATTCCCACCTCGCGGGCAAAGTGGTTAGAGGGCTTCGATAGCTTCGCTTGGAGAGGTCTATTCGACCATGGTTGGGACCAGCTCCAGGTGTGCATGGCGAGGCCGAGCTCAGATGTTGCACTCGTTGGACTCACCAGGTGACTGTGAGGTGCCGAGTTTCAGGATCTTCCAGGCTTTAGTACCGGGCTTCAGGATCTTCCGGGCTTGAGTGCTGGGCTTCAAGAGTTTCCGAGCTTGAGTGCCGGGCTTCAGGAGTTTTCAGGCTTGAGTGCTGGGCTTCAGGAGTTTCCGGGCTTGAGTACCGGGCTTCAAGAGTTTTCAAACTTGAGTGCTGGGCTTCAGGAGTTTTCGGGCTGGAGTGCTGGGCTTCAAGAGTTTCCGAGCTTGAGTACCGAGCTTCAGGAGTTTCTAGGCTTAAGTGCCGGGCTTCATGAGTTTCCGACCTTGAGCGTGCCAGACCTAGGGCCAGGCAACGATATCCCTACAAAGAAAAAGTGATTTACATAAAGAGGATCTTCATTATTAATAGGGGAAGGCCTTACATTAGTGATAGTACATTCTCAGGTTGTTGGCATTCCATGTCCGCGGGAATCTGGCATCGTGCAGCTCCACTAGGAAGTAGGCTCTATGAGAAAGAGCTTCGACCACCTTTTAGGGGCCCTCCCAGTTTGGTGAGAGCTTGCAACATTCCTGGGGTTGGGAGGCCTTAGCTCGGTGCAGCACTAGGTCGCCTGGGTGGAAGACCTTTGGCTTCACCCACGTATTGTAGTACTGAGCTACTCGCTGCCAGTAAGCCACCATTCGGAGTCAAGCCTTGTCTCTAGTTTCCTCAAGGAGGTCCAAGTTGAGAAGAAGGTAGGCCGAATTCTCTGCTTCATCATATTGCTATATCCGTAGTGTGGGCATGCCGAGTTCAACCGGGACAACGGCCTCTGCATCGAAGACAAGGCTGAAAAGCATCTCACCCATGGCCGTCTTGGGTGTTGTGTGGTAGGCCCAAAGAATGCTAGGGAGTTATTCTGCCCACCTACCCTTGGCTCGGTCTAGCATGGTTCTGAGTCCTTGGAGGATAGTCCGGTTGGTTACCTCGGCCTCTCCGTTGGTCTGGGGGTGAGCCACCGAGGTAAAGCGGTGTTGAATGCCAAGCTTGGCACAGAACTCTTTGAACTTGACACGGGATGACTTTAAGATTGCTAAAGATACAGAAAAAATAGTAAACTAATTTTTTAATATTTTTTATAATTTAATTTGCAGGCTAGATTTCCAAAGTTAAGTAAGAACTAGTATAAGGAATAGCAATGCAAAGAATCATCGTATCGCAGGCAAACTCATGCAAAATAATAAATTTCAGGACCTGAGAATTGAGAAACTCCTAGATTAGGATAGCTTATCTTCATCAAATCAAAAATTAAAAGAAGGAAAGGATGTTACCAATCAGTGATTTGAAGAACTTCCGGTGAAGAGATCATACAGCACTCTGATTGGAGCCTGGATGATGAAGCTTGGTTTCCTATGAACTGATGACTGATTTGAGCGGTCCTGGAGGCAAGGAAAGCCTCCTCTGGGAGGTGAAACACCTCGAGGATCCTGCAAAATGTCAAGGGTCAATCATAATAGCAAGTAAGAAAAGGAAAAAGGAACTAGGTTTAGAAGGAATCAAGTTAGGGTCTAGAAGCAAGGCGGCTTGAAGCTTGATGAAGATCTCCTTGCTTGGTAGCCTAGGGCACTCCTTCTTGGACATGTGAAGGCTTGAATGGCAGTGAGTTAAGGCATGGAAGGATGCTAGGGCAACAAGGAATTCGGCCAAGAACAATAGTAACCAAAGAAAAAAATAAAAATAAAGTAACACACAAGATCGCAAGCTCAAATAAATTTACCAAGATTTTGATATCATGAATAAAAGTTGATTACAAGAAGGAGAGGGGAGGGGTATTTATAGAGTTCCCATGCCCTCTAACTAGGATTATACACTTGGGTTATAAGTCCTCTTCTAGCTAGGCTAGAATTACAAGTCCTAAACAAACTAGGAAGAACTCCCATCTAGGTTAGGATTTGACCTAGTCTTCTCCTTCTCCCTTAATGCTTTGACTATTCCACTCAAGGACACCTCTTGGACTTGGTCAACACTTCAAGGATGCCTAGGAGGGCATGTTGGGCTTCTAGGGGCAGCAAAGGGCTGGCCTAAAGGGGCTTGGATCTCTGGAAGCTGGGGTGGCCTGGTAGCCTGGTAGTAAGAATATTCCATGGAATCTTACTTCTTTAGGGCTTGGGCTTGGTGCCTGGGCTTGATTTCTTTGGGCTAGGATGTAGGTGGACCTCTGGAATTATGGATGCCTTGGTTTAGAAATATGCTCTGGCATTTGGGGAGGAATCTGGGCATCTGGAGGACATCTAAAAAGAATTAGATTTCTAGAAGCATCTTGGATCCTGGGTTGTCACACAAAATCCAATGGACTGATGTATTGGCTTCTGACTCCTGGATGTGTCTTGGTGGAACTTCAAAATAGGGTAACCTCCTCTCTTGTACAAAAATAGGGCTTATACTGGACTTATAACTGATATAAAGGACTTGATATACTGACTAAGTTGAGGATTGAGACAAATCAACTAACCTTAACTTATTACAGGACTTAATCTTAATTGATTACAAAATTTTTAAAACTTTGACACATGACTAATTAAACCATATGGGATCCAGGGATCTGTGTCTGATCCTGGTGTCCCACCAATTCTCCCGGGGTGGAAGGAACTCGACCCCGTCGAGTATAGGTTAATTTGGCTCAAGGAGGGTCTAGGTTGAGGCGCTACAGATCCACACCAGCGTTTCACAAGTCCTCAAATTTTGGCCGACCTTGCCACCGAACCAAATACTGCTGACAATCTCTATTCCAAGTACCGATGGCTTGATCGTCCAGAGTTATCTCAATCTTCACCTCACGAAAAGGCCAAATTATATGTGGTCGCTCTGGGGTGGGTTCACTCACAAAGAAAGAGAGTGGCTCAAGGGGCTCGCTGGGTATCACTGCTGGCTCCCTAGACTTTACAATGTCTGAGATAATGAAGGTGGAGCTAATACCTAAATCAGGTGATATCTCAGGAACATAGGCATTGGGTCCATTACTCTTTATTATCTTGGATGGGCTAGCTTCGCGAGCAGAAAATTCTTTTACAATCATAAATCCTCTGCAGAAAATTCTTTATCTCTATTTTGGGAATTAGCCAAGTTGTTATATAGGTCATTAGTTATGTTCAGCTTTTGACTAATTTCATAATGCATATGCTGTGCAGAGGCTAGTGCATGTGTGGACAGGTAGATTAGGTCTATAAATTTATTGGACTCAAGACTAACACCTAATAGACTCGACTAGACTTTCCTATCAAAGAAAATCTTATTGGACTCTAAGGGACAAAACCTAATAGACTATAGACTCATTAGGTTTGACCCTAGCATGACATGCATATAAGAACTTGCTATGTACTCCTACTAGGTTCCATATGGTTTTCCTAAAGTAAGATGCAAACATGACATGAGTAATGAACGAATGCAACATGCAAACTCCTATAAAATGCAACCTAATACTGAAAAAAGAGAAGAAGTGTCAGGAAAGGGTAGAAAATATAATGTAGGTTCAGGGTTAGTTTGGCAGGAAAAGGGTTCGGCATTGATTGGATAAAATGAAATGCAAGAAGGCGTGTCAGGAATTAGTCCGGGACTAACGAGGTTTACCTTATGGGTTTGATGCCTATCTAAAGGATCTGCATAATGGAAGAAAGGGTCATTGATTTCAAGAAAGAGATCAAGTGGAGTCAAAGAGGTGACTTCATCCAGAGGGCATTGATCTAAAGAGATTAAGTCCTGAATAAACTCTTCTAGTTCATAAATTAAAGGATTGAGCTCTCTAATTAGGACTCTAATAGCAATATTAGGGTTCTCTTCCTCTAACTTTTCTTCCATTACATAGTCAGCTATCTCTATGTTGGTTATTATCTGGGTATGGCTAGGGTTAGCTAAATATAGGTCTGCTCCTACTTGGGTATGGTCAAGTTCAACTAATATTAGGTGGTCTTCTACCTGGGTTTGGTTATAATCAACTAATCTTGGGTCTTCCATAGGGTACTTTTCTAGATCTTCAATAGACTCATTATCTTCATACTCCTCTACTAGACTTGGGTCAGCCTTATATATTTCCTCTTCAAGGTCATTTGGGTGAACTAATAAGGTGGTAAGATGGGGTAGACTAAGGGATATCTGACTAATACTAGGTTCAATTCTAGGGGTATTAATCCTATAGGGTTCAGGTCGACTGAGGGATAGTGGGTTACTACTAGGTTCATAGGTTATGGGTTCAGTCCTATGGGTCTTGTCTAGGGTTCCAAACCGATCTCCTACTTGGTCAAAACTAGTGGTTAACTGGTTGATCCTAGTGGTTTTCTGGTCAAATCGTTGATCTACTTGGTTGAATCTATGGTTCATTTGGTTCTGGGATTGGGTCAATTGGGTTAACTGATCTTTGGCTTGGTCAAGCTTAGTATTAATTTGGGTATTGGCTTGGTTCATTTGGGTAGTTAACTGGGCAAGTTGGTTCATGATGGCCTCAAAATTGGAATCCATGACTGAGTCGGTTTGAGATTTAGACTTTCGATATTGGGTTCCCAATCTAGTGGTCATACAATCAAGTAATTAGTCAAAATGAGATGGTGCAGCCAAGCATGCAAGATGGGTTAGCTTAATCTAGGGTTTCCTAGACCTAGAGCCAAAATTGGGTGGGTCAGCTCAACTACACTTAACCCAATAGCTAATCCTTCCTCTAGCCAGGTAGAGGGTGGGAGTATGGAAGGCCCTCCTGCTTTCGTAGGGACCCAATTAAAAACCACAGCACCACTTAGGTCATTTGATTCTAGACCCTCAGCCTTAGACACCAGATTTCAGTAATAGCCATATGATTAAATGCACTAGTTGGCTCACACAATTAAGACCCAACCTGTGGGTGTCACTTAGCCCTCTAGGGTGAATTAAGTCTAATCAATTTTAATTAAGGCTTGGACTTGAGTGGAAATGCTGGGTGGTTGTTTTGGGCCCAAGACAGGTTATGACCTCCTGTCCTGATGTTATATTGATTGCCCTTAAGATTCGATTAAAAGATGATGAACATTCAATGGTCCTGATGCAATCTAAAATAATTAGAAAATAAGAAAATATTTTATGTATATTTTATGGAATGACAAATTAGGTTTAGGTTGATTAGGGTAGCAATCAAATTGGGCTTGGGATTGGCGTGTGTGGAAGTTGATTACGTTTAGTCAAGTAAGTGCAAAAATTTCAGAAAATTAGGGTTTCAGATGATACAGATCTTGACATAGATATTGATGCATAAGAAAATCATAAAAATTCTAGGACAGAGTATGGATGGCGATGATGATACCTACCAAATCTGGTGTTAAACAAAAATCAATTGATGATGCAAATCCTAGGGTTTTCAGATTGCTATAGAAATTTCAAGATTTTGTTAGGATTTTTAATATGCCAAATTTCAATAATTTAAATTTTCTATAAAATTAATTAAAAATTATTATAAATTAGAGGACAAGATAGAGAAAAATTCATGTAAATTTAATTAAAAATTAAAATACCTAGATGGTCAAAATCATATGCAAAATAGACATCTAATGCAGTGGATAGGATGCAGAAATTAGGGTTTGTGAATGCAAAGTAGATAAAAACTATCCTAAACCCGCTCTGATACAAAACTGATGCTGGATGACTTTAAGATTGCTAAAAGTTTAGGAAAAATAATAAACTAATTTTTTTATATTTTTTATAATTTAATTTGCAAGCTAGATTTTCAAAGATAAGTAAGAACTATCATAAGGAATAGCAATGCAAAGAATCATCGTATCGCAGGCAAACTCATGCAAAATAATAAATTCCAGGACTCGAGAATTGAGAAACTCCTGGATTAGGATAGCTTATCTTCATCAAATCAGAAATTAAAAGAAGAGAAGGATGTTACCAATCAGTGATTTGAAGAACTTTCGATGAAGAGAACATATAGCACTTTGATTGGAGCCTGGATGATGAAGCTTGGTTTTCCTTGAACTGATGACTGATTTGGGTAGTCCTGGAGGCAAGGAAATCCTCCTCTGGGGAGGTGAAACAACTCGAGGATCCTGCAAAACATCAAGGGTCAATCAAAACAGCAAGTAAGAAAAAGAAAAAAGAACTAGGTTTAGAAGGAATCAGGTTAGGGTTTAGAACCTGGGCGGCTTGAAGCTTGTTGAAGATCTCCTTTCTTGGTGGCCTAGGGCACTCCTTCTTGGATGTGTGAAGGCTTGGATGGTAGTGAGTTAGGGCATGGAAGGATGCTAGGGCAGCAAGGATTTTGGCCAAGAACAATAGTAACCAAAGAAAAAAATATAAACAAAGTAACATACAAGCTCGCAAGCTCAAATAAATTTACCAAGGTTTTGATATCATGATTAAAAGTTGATTACAGGAGGGGGAGGGGTGGGGTATTTATAGAGTTCTCATGCCCTCTAACTAGGGTTATACACTTGGGTTACAAGTCCTCTCCTAGCTAGGTTAGAATTACAAGTCCTAAACAAACTAGGAAGAACTCCCATTTAGGTTAGGATTTGACCTAGTCTTCTCCTTTTCCCTTCATGCTTTGACTATTCCACTTGAGGACACCTCTTGGACTTGGTCAACACTTCAAGGATGCCTAGGAGGGTGTGTTGGGCTTCTAAAAGTAGCAAGGGGCCGGCCCAAAGGGTCCTGGGTGCATGGGCTTGTGCCACTAGAAGCTAGGGTGGCCTAGTAGCAGGAATATTCCATGGAATCTTCTTCTTTAGGGCTTGGGCTTGGCACCTGAGCTTGATTTTTTTAGGCTAGGATGTAGGTGGACCTCTGGAATTATGAATGCCCTGGTTTAGGAATATGCTCTGGTATTTGGGGAGGAATCTGGGCATCTACAGGATATCTAGAAAGAATCAGGATTTCTGGAAGCATCTTGGATCCTAGGTTGTCACACAAAATCCAATGAGTTGATGTAGTGGCCTCTGACTCCTGGATGTGACCTGATGGAACTTCAAAATAGGGTAACCTCCTCTCTTGTACAAAAATTGGGCTAATACTTGACTCATAACTGATGTACATGACTCAATATATTGATTAGGTTGAGGGTTGAGGCAAATCAACTAACCTCAACTTATTACAGGACTCAATCTTAATTGATAATAAGATTTTCATAACTTTGACACATGACTAATTAAACCATATGGGATCCAGGGATCTGTGTCTGATCCTGGTGTCCCCACCAGAACTCCTGGTTGTCAAACTGCTGTCCATTATCGATGATGATGTTATGGGGGAGCCCGAAACAACAGATGATCGACTTCTAGAAGAAGTTAAGAACCTTGGCTTCTGTGATCCATGCTAGTGGCTTTGCTTCAACCCACTTGGTGAAATAGTCAATAGCCACTATTAGGAATCTCTGTTGCCCTGATGCAGGAGGGAATGGACCTAGGATGTCCATTCCCCATTGGGCGAACGGCCAAGGGGCGTAGAGCTGGGAGAGCAGCGCCGCTGGTTGACGCTGTATGTAGGTGTGACGTTGGCATCGGTCACACTTCCTCATGAAATCGATGGCATCCTTCCTCATGGTCTCCCAGTAGTATCCCTGGAGAAGGGCCTTGTACGCCAGCGTCCTTCCTCCAACGTGATTCTTGCAGAGGCCTTCAAGTATCTCTTGGAGTACGAAGGCTGCCTTTACGGGTCTCAGGCACTTCAAGAGCGGATATGAGTAGGATCGGCGGTAGAGCTGCCCTTCCATCAGGATGAACTATGGGGCCTTCTTCTTAACAAGGCCGACCTCTGTGCGATCTTCTGGTAGTTGCCATTGGTGATGTACCTGATGTATTGGTCCATCTAGCTTGGCTCCTTGGTGACTTGCTAGACTTCCTTGGGAGCTTCGTAGCTCGGACTTTCCAGGTACTCAATATGGGCATGCCCCAGTGATGAGTTCGGCAAGGTTGCAAGTCTTGATAGCATGTCGATGCGAGCATTCTCTCTGCAAGGGATGTGAGAGATGCTGAAGCATCAGAAGCCTGTCATGCTCGAGTGGGCTCGCTTTAGGTACTTCATCATTTGGGGATCTCTGGTTTCATATTCTCCGGAGACCTGTCCGGCCACCAGCTGGGAGTCGGTGAAGACCTTCAGACTGGGTACACCTAGCTTGTGGGATACTCTCAGGCCCACGAGGAGTGCCTCATACTCCGCCTAGTTATTGGTTACGACAAACTTGAAGCAGAGTGCACATTCAGCCACAATCCCATCGCTGTTAGCGAGGATGAGGCCTGCTCTGCTCTCACCCGCATTGGATGTGCCATCAATGTGGAGGATCCAAGACTCCTCCTCGGCTCTAGGCTCAGTTTGATGCTCCGGGGTTATCTACTTTGGCTCTTCAGCAAGTCCCGTGCACTCGACTAGGAAGTCGGCCAGCACCTGGGCCTTCTGAGATGACCTCGGCCGGTACGTGATGTTGAACTCGCTGAGCTTCAATGCCCACTTGGCCAAATATTCGGATGTGTCGAGGTGACTGAGCACAGTCCTCAGGTGTTGGTCTGTCAAGACCACAATCGGATGCGCTTGGAAGTATGGCTTGAGATGCTGGGCATACATGATAAGAGCAAAATTAGCTTTTCGGATTGGGTGTACTTGATCTCCGCATCTCGAAGGGTTTTGTTGGCATAGTATACCGGTTTCTAGGATCCGTACTGATCCATGCAGACAAGGACCGAGCTGACGGCCCCCAGGATGATTGCCAGGTATAGTAGTAGTTCTTCTCCCTCCTTCGACCTATAGAGTAGTGGTGGTATGCCAAGAAATCCTTCAACTCCTCGGATGCTACTCTACATTCTTTGGTCCAGACGAAGTTTGTCGATCTTCGACAAAGGGAAGCTATCCTTTGGACAGGCTCAGTTGAGATCGGTGTAGTCCACACAGATCCTCCACTTTCTATTATTCTTCTTGACCATAACTACATTCGCTAGACAACTCGGATATTATACTTCTCGGACAAAGCCGGCCGCTAGGAGTTTATCCACCTCCTCATTGATCGCCCATTACCTCTCTAGGGAAAAACTTCTTTTCTTCTGCCGAACAGGATGATACTTTAGATCAATTCTCAGCTTGTGGGTGATGACTTTAGGAGGAATCCCAAGCATATCTACCATCGTCCAGGCGAACACATCTATATTCATCCGAAGAAACTCCAACAGGTGGGCCTGCTCATCTTCGGATAGCTGGGGCCCGATTTGCACCATCCTTGTCGGGTCGGCTTTGAGTGGATACGACAGCAAGTGCTTGACCGGGCCACCCCTGGGATCCTGCACCCTTTGGTCGAGGTCGTCCGAGCTGGGGCCATCCTCGAAGCCTTTGGTCCCAGGAATAGCTTAGAGGCAATGTTGGATCGGCTGAGGTGCCCCCTCATCTCTCCAACACTGTAAGGAGTAAGAAACTACACCAAAAGCTGCTTTGTAGAAATGACCGTGTTGAGCAGATTGAGCACGGGTTGGCCAAAAATCATGTTGTAGGTCGAGAGAAGCCTAACTACCATAAAGGTCATTATGATGGTGCTCTACCGAGGTGGCATCCCGACAGTGATGGGGAGAGTGATTTCCCTCTCGACTACCATGGAGTCTCCTGTGAAACAGACAATGGGAGTGTGCACAAGTCTGAGCTAGGCAGAGGATGGATTTATCCTGGAGAAAGCATCATAAAAAAGGATATCAGTCGAACTTCCACTATCGACCATAATCTATTATACAGGATACTTTACGATTATCATCTCGATGACCACGGCATTATTGTTTACATTTTCAACCCCAGATTTCCCCTCCCTTACAAAGGGGAGTACATTTTCAGACCCCTCTCCTCCCCGGGCCCTCTTGGGGGCGTGGTCGATTCCCCAGTAGATCATCCCCATAGGCTTCTTGGTAGGACGGTTGTTGACTGTAGGGACTGGAGGGAGAGCAGCGAGTGCCTGAGGTTTTGCCGGGGCCTTTCCCTCCACGTACCTTCCGAGGTAGCCCCTCCTTATGAGGTCTTCAATCTCCCTCTTGAGGTGCTGGCATTCCTCGGTGTCATGGTCATGGTCGCAGTGAAACTGGCAGTACTTCATCTTGTCACGACCATTAGATGGCCTTAGTGGAGGTGGGCACTTCAAGTAGCGCTCGCCCTCAATCTCCATGAGGATCTTCATCCTCTGGGCAAGGAGAGGTGTGTATCTTTCTTCTGGGATGGGGCCGCTCTTCGACTTCGACCCCTTGCGGAAGTTTGGTTTAACTGGTTCGATCTTCCGCACCCCAGATGTCTTGCTAGGAGCTGGCTTCTTCAGTGACTTCTCATCCTGCTCCCTCCTCGTGCGATCCACCTCCTCGACATGGATGTACTTGTGAACATGGAGGAGGAGCTCAAAGTACGTCTTTGGAGGCTTCTTGTCCAGCAAGTAGGTCAGGCGGGAAGTCCTGAGGCCTCTCTTCAGTGCCAACATGAAAACTGGCTCATCCAAATTGTATATCTCTAGCGCGGCAACCTTGAAGCAGTCCACGTAGTCCCGCAAGGGCTTGTGGTCATGTTGCCTGATGGAGAAGAGGTTGTCTGCCTCCCGTGGCACCTTTCGACAGGCATCGAACAGGGCCACAAATTTCTGTTCTAGCTGAGCAAATGAGCTAATCTTTTCGGTTCTAAGTAGGTAAACCATACCCGAGCTACCTTCCGGAGGGTGGTTAGGAAGGTGATGTAGAGGAGAGTGTTGGTCGCCCCCTGAACCCTCATGAGGGCTTTATAGATCTCGAGGTGGTCCAGGGGGTCGGTGGTCCCATCGTAGGGATCCACCTATGGCATGAGGAGCTGACTAGGGATCGGTTCTTCTTGGATCTCTCGAGAAAAAAGGGGACGGGCATCATAGTCCACTGGCTCATTAGTGGAGCCCTGTAGATTAGCAAACTGGCAGGATAACTCTGCTAGCTTGCGCTCTTGTTCTTCTAGGCACTTCTCTACCATGCACTTGATAGCCACATCGGTTGAACCCTCTACTAAGGCCGACAGAGGAGGTGAAGGTAGCAACTGAGGGGGGTCACGACGGGAGGCCTTGCCCCTATGACCTCAATGGTGCTGGACCGTATCTCGCTCATAGGTTGGTGATCGGCTTTCGCGGTCGACTGACCTGGTCTAGTGTCTCTTCATCGGGGCCCTGTGGCTTCCCTGGTGGTATGTGGTGGCTTGCAGCAGCGAAGGCCTTCCTTGGAAGGACTGTAGGCTATTGTGGGGTGTGGCGGCTCGGGCCGTAGGAGTCCCGTCTGCTGGTGGGTTGCCAAGGACTGGTGCTGTAGGTAGCTCACTGCTATAGTGAGAAGTTGCATCAACTAGGTGAGTGCAGCCAGCTGAGCATCCACTAGAGGTGGTTAAGGTGGAGCGGGGAGCTCCCTTTCTGGACTATACGGGTCCCCTCGAGAAGTGGGATCTCCCGTACAACTGGTGGAGACTTCTCTTGCTCGCGTCATCACCATCCTCCCTGTGGGTTACTTGCAAGGGGATTGGCTTGGATTCGAATATTTTCTGCCTCCTACCTGGTGTGCCAATCTGTTACCACCAAGACCACCTTGGCTTGTAGTTGAAGATGACCTCAAACTGCACCCTCATCACTTAGGATCCTCTTCGGGAACCCGGACCTGCAAAACAAAGAAAACCCGGGCCAGTGATCCTGGTGGGGGCACTTTGATGCTCAAGTCAGTGATGATCTAGGAAAACAGATCCTCCTAGTCGAGCCCAGTAGATGGACTCCATGCTGGGAGGAGAAGTTTATGAATTGAGAGTGTAAATGGGTCGAGAGCAGAACATGGGGAATGGCAGCGGAGGAGGACTCGAGCTGAATGGCTGTGTCCGTCAAGGCCCTTTTGACGGGTCTCCGGTAGCTGGGTGACTTAGCTCCTTGGTTGCTCTCCTATGTGCTGCCCCCCTCTTGCCTGTGTGTTTGCTCGCTTGTGACTTGACTTGTTTGAACCTTGGAGAACTCCTTTTAGCTAGGGTTGTTACGCGCCGCTTACCTCCGGACCTTCCCCCAACTTGCAAGCATGTGTGGCGATGTCCGGTGTCATGCGCGATGTGCCTTTTCCCATCTATGATAGGGAACATCACCGTGTGCTCTGACATTCCTTCTAGTTGCTACATTTTGGAAAGCATGGCAGAGCCTCGATTGGCGGGCATCCACCCCCCGGATTCAAATCCTTTGGGTTGACTTCCTCTTTCGGATGTTGCAGATGGTCGGTCGAGTGTGCAGCACCTCGATCGGGGGACCCCTTCCCTTCCAGCGTAAGTGGTAGTTGGGACAGTTATTGCAGCCTAGCGAGCGCCCCTCTGTGGTCCTTGGGCAGCTTGCCACCATCCAAGGAAGTGGTGGCGTCCTTTGGCTGCAAGTCTCTTCGTTCGAGGTGGGGCGAGCTAAGGAAGGCAGAGCTCGACTTCGGCCACGATGTCTTGACCTCAAGGGGAGCCAGCCTAGCGAAGGAGTCCGGGCAGAAGTAGAGCTCGACTTCGGCCATGGCGTCTTGACCTCAAGGGGAGCTAGCCTGGTGAAGGAGTTCGGGCAGAAAGGTGGAGCTCGACTTCGGCCATGACATCTCGACCTCAAGGGGAGCCAGCCTGGCGAAGGAGTCCGGGCCAAAAGGCGAAGCTCGACTTCGGCCATGATGTCTCGATCTCGAGGGGAGCCAGCCTGGCGAAGGAGTCCGGGCAGAGGTAGAGCTCAACTTCGGCCACGGCGTTTCTACCTCGAGGGGAGCTAGCCTGGCAAAGGAGTCTAGGCAAAGGCGGAGCTCGACTTCGGTCATGGCGTCTTGACCTCGAGGGGAGCCAACATGGTGAAGGAGTCCGGGCAGAGATGTCCGACGTGGCAGCTTCATCCGACATGGAATCTGACAAGGTCTGACATGGGTTCCATGTCAGTGATCCCGCCACATCAATATCAATGAACCAAGAAAACTCATGTTTCATATAATTTTTCTTATATTTCATAACCCTTATTGTTTGATTATTTTAATTATTTTTAGTTAATATATTTGTTTGACTTATGATGATCAATGATCAATACATGATAAATTAAATTGTTATATATTTATGATATTATAATGATGTTTCTAATATGTATTATTTAAATTTTATTTATTATGAAAAATATTATGATGGTAAAAACAAGGAAAGGCAAAGCACCGTGCATTAGTGAAAGCAATATGATTAATGGAAGATGTTATTTTAGCCACTACATCAAGGTTGCTGAGAAACTAATTTAATCTATGTCTAAGGAGTGAAAGGAAAGAATATATGGTACTCTATTTGGCCATATACTTCAACTTCCATATATCAAGTTGAGCAAATCATTATTGGCATACTACTATCCTTTTGGGATGATGCGAATGAGAGCTTTAGGTTTTATTAGACTCTAGTACCTTTTGTAGTGACCGATATTGCCCTAATCCCTATATCAAATGCCATGGATGATGAGGTTGTGTTGCATAGGAAGGGGAGGGTTCAGTCCAACCTCATCTTCTATTTTTTTTGATGGTGCCTTAAAAAGGCAACTAGAAATTTAGTAAACAATAAATTGTAGTCTCTTGTTGGAAAGTCTGGGTTGTAAGATATGAAAGATTTTATTATGTTATAGGTTCTTTATCTTTTTTTGATAATCCTCTTCCTAAGGCATTGTATTCATATAGTGATGATTTGGATGGCCTAAGAACATATAGTTGGGGTCTTGTAGTTTTTAGTTTTGCTCGACAGCAAATTCCTAGCTTAGTAGAGAGCGTGCACATGAAGAACATAACTGGTACAGGCTTTGGTGGCTATATTGAAGGATGTATAGAGACTTTGGTGATAAGCTTGTTTATGTTTACTTGCAACTTAATTCTTTGAGAGTTGAATTGACATAAAATGCAATTCTTAGATTTGTCTTTTTGGTAGGTATGAGCTATTAAGCATTCCAATAGTCTTTTGAAAAACCATAGACCAACATTCATGTATCCCCATCTCTTCTGTTAGAGCAGTGCCCCATTCCCTCACAAGGTGGATGCAATCATCAAAGTCATGAAGAGATTACAAAAATTTAAGGTATATGTTTTTGTATCTAACATTACAATTTGATACGGAACAATATGATTTAGGGATGCAATACCGATTATTATTTTTTTATATTATATTTTTTTTTTCAAATTACCAGCAAACCAAAACTATAAATCAAAACTAGCTAATTATTATTTTCTTAATATGGAAGGGATTAAGATAAATCGATTTTTTTAATAACTACAAGCAATAATAAAAAAACCCTAGATCTAAAAGAAATCAAGATCATGGATAATTGAGAAACTACCCATAAGTTTAGGCTAAGCACAATCAATTAATATATTAATCTAATAAAACTAAAGATATAAACTCACTACCAATATCAATTAAATATTTTAAGTGGAAAGGGTGCTCACAAACCAGATCGTGGTCGAAACTGGAAAATGAGGCATTGACCAAGTCGAGTCAAGATTCTGGTTGGATGGCGAGTCTGATAAAGTCCTTGTGCTTGGAATATCAATAAAATAACAATTGCGATCAGTGTTTTCCAAGCCACAAGAATTTTAGATTTGGTCTAATAAATCCAAAGTTATCACTTGATGTGGAACTCTAGGTTTGCATTGAATTATGTGTAGACTCGTTGATCACAAACAGGATATCTAGAGATCAAATAGTATGAGCCCGTAATATTGATTTTAACTCATTTTCCCCCCCACTTTTTCTATTTTTTTTTCCTTTGAACCTAGCTTGAAGTTGGCTGAGAACGCCAGCTTGTGTTCACATTCATGCGAGAGTTTTTGTTTGGACCGAAGGCAAGGTGGAATAGTGGATCTTCGGAGAGCTTAGTTCGGATGGGAGTTTCACCAGTGATGGTGTCAGAGAGAAGGTGGAAGCTTGGGAAGATGGTGGTCGGGCTCTGCTATGGCAATTGGCATCGGTGGATGGGCTGGACTACTGTGAACTTTTTTTCTTTTTTTTTGTTCTTGGATCCGAGGGAAAACTCATCAGAGGAAGGAATCAATGGTGACCAATGGCTATCTGAGGCTTCATTGGTGGATGACGATGATGGGGCATGGGAGGGGTCCTACGGGTGGACTATTTTGGGGTGGCTGGTGCCCGTCAAGGTGGTCATTATCGGCTCAACCATGGACCTCTCCGGATGGGATGGAGGCGGCGGTCTCAACGGTGATGTCGAAGACGTGGCAGGGATGGGTGGTTGACCTCCGGTGAGATCGGTGATTGGATGGTGGGAAGATGGGTCAGTTTGGTTGGCTGCAGGTGGCTGCAAGTTAAGACAGGGGAGATGGATTGTAGGGCTTTGGTTGCATGTTAATGATCTGATAACGGGCTCAAGGAGTTTGATTCTTAGATTACGAAGAGGAATAAGTAACAGAGAAGAAGGAGAAGAAGAGAAGAAGAAGTGAGGAAGAGAAGGAGGGGAGTCGGGAAATAAAATTTCTTAATTCAATATTTGTACATGGGACTCCTTTAAATAAACCCTAGTCCTCCATGAATTGGAGACCAAAACTCTAGGACTCTCCAACAAATTGGAGACCAGACAAACTAATATACTAAGACTCAAATTAAATTGAAATAATTGGCCTAATCTAAAATAGACTCCATACTAATCCAGTATTCATGCTTTGAGATCCATGCATGATATGGATACAAGAATAATAAAAATAAAAATAATATTCATAATCCCAATACATCCAAAAAATATAAATGTCTTCTCAAATATGTGCATCAGGATTTGTGCCGGATGATGTCCTCATTATTCCCCTGGGATGGGGAGAACTCGACTCCGTCGAGTCAGGCTCCATATTGCTTTGGTAGTGCTCAAGAATATCTGGATCAATTTGTTGTAGTTCTTCTCAGGTAATCCATGTGTCCTCAGACTCAGGACGGCCTTGCCATCTCACTAGATATCTTTGATATCCATGACTCCTTGTAGAAATGACCTGCACTTCTAGAATCTTCTCAATCCAATCATGTCTTTGAAAAACTCTTGGTTGTGGATACTCGGGTGGGGGATCACTCTCATCAAAAAAGTTAGGCTCAAAATGATCACTGGGTATTGATATTGATTCTTTATATTTTATTATATTTGATATGTTAAATGTAGTCCTAATGCCATAATCAGATGGTAGATCCATAATATATGTATTTGATCACAGTTTCTTTAAGATCTTAAAAGGGCCTGCTCCTCGGACATGTAGTTTCTTAATGGTTCTAGAGGGAAACTGCTCTGGTCTAATCTATATCATAACATAATTTCCTACTACAAAATCATATGCTCGTTTATGTGAATCAGCTAATTGTTTATAGATCTACTTGCTAACATTAATTTTATTAACAATTTTTTTATGCAAATCATTTACATGCTGTGCAAATGCTTCAACTGATTCAGATGTCCTGACATGCATGGGTAATAGGATAAGGTCAATTGGTTTTTTAGGTTGAAGACCATATAATACTTCAAAAGGACTTATTCCTATTATCCAATTAATAGAACTATTATAGGCAAATTCAACTCTAGGTAGTAATAAGTCCCACTTTTTAATAAATTCTCCAACTAAACAACGAAGAAGATTACCCAAACTTCTATTTACAATTTCAGCTTGTCCATCAATTTGGGGGTGATATGTAGATGAAAATTTTAGCTTCATCCCCATTAAAGATCCCTTATTCAATTCTTTTTCAGTTTCTTTAGTGATAATTAAGCGTAGGCGCTTACTAAGTTTATCTTCAATTTTATCATTAACTCCATTTTTTTAATAACTCTAGGAGGTGAAGGATATATTGCAATCTTCTTTCCTTTATTCTCAAAAGTATATGAGTTTGATCATCCATAGAGTGTTGCATCTTGGTCAAACAACCAAGGTCTTCCTTGTATGATACTTCCAACTTCCACTGGCATAACATCACACCAAACTTTATCTTGATAAGATTAGAATTTAATAGGTACCAGACATCTATGCCTAATTCAAATTGATGATGTGTCTATCTAGGCAACTTTGTAGGGGCTCGGGTGGTCTCCAAAAACTTAGACGTTTCAAAGCATTTATGGAAATCGTATTGATGCAACTACCACTATCAATAATTATTTTACATACCTTATCACCCTGACCAATAAAGGTTTGAAAGATGGAGGTTCGTCGCCAATCTTCACTTACTGTAGGCTGAGTGAGTACACACTTAACTTCTCCAAGTTTATCTTCTATTGCAAGCAATGGTTCAGGTTCCTCCTGAGTGGTATCATATCCTTCATAGGTGTATACTAACTCTGGATTAGCAATATAAATTTCTTCCTCAGATCATCTTTAAGATTTTCTATTTCAAGCTTCTCAATATATCAAGCTCTTAAGGGATATTGACTCGCATAGTGACCTAGCTCATTATACTTAAAACATTGAATTCTGGAACTACTAGTCTGGGGAACCTCTCTTAAAATAGCTTTTCCTTTCTTGTCCTTCCTATATGGTGGTTCGGTTTGCGGTGTACGACTAGTAGGGGCTTGATTATTCTGGGTCTAGGTCCTAAAATCCCAGAGTTTTGAAATTTGGTTTGACAGGTTGTTAATGTCCTATGAAATCTTTCATAATTCTGAGCTATTTGATAAACTTGCTCTAAATTATAAACTTCTTACATAAAGAGTTCACTCTGAATTTCATCTCTTAATCTAGCTCTAAATTGTGATAAAGGGATAGAGGGATCTTCTGTCACATTATATCTCATAAGGTATCCATCAAATGTAGAGATGTATTCACTAACAAGTCATTGCCCTAGGTCAGTCGTTGCCACTGATCAAGGAGACGTTGATGGTAGGCTGGGGTAAGTACTCTTCACGCAGTCGATCTTTCATTTCAACCCAAGTCCTAATAGGTTCATGTCTTCCATGCATGGCTAATCGCTCAATATTACTCAAATACATTTTAGCTTGTCCTAATAATCTCATTTTAGCAAATCTATTTTTTTTTTCTTCAGACATATCATACCAATCAAAATAGTGATCCATATCTGCTTCCTAATCAATATACTCTTTGGGATCCAATCGACCAACAAAACTCTGAGCTTCAACCTTAACACTACGTAAAATCCGTTCATCTTGTTCAACAAAATCTTGTTGATGTCAAATTGCCCGATTTCTATCCCCAATAACATTTTGGATCTCTCGTTGTGCTATGGGTCTAGGACGTGTATTTCTAATTTGTGGATTATTTGCTCGATTTTCTTCCAAGTTTTCTATTCTTAATCCATATTCTTGACAAATGCCAGTCAACTTATCAAGTTTTTCATTAAGGGCTTGTAGTGATGCAGCTAATTGATTTGGATCCATCCTATTGTCTGTCTCTAAGGATTTGGGGTGGTATTTTACTCCTGACCTAGTGGTCATGCAAAGATCACTACAAGAATCACAATCAAGTTCTCTATTAAATTTTCAGAATACAATGACTAGTCTTCACCAGAAATCTAATATCAATCTAAAATTTGATTTTAAAATTTTCCAACATAGTTTTCTTCCTTTTTGAGTCTAGTTTTCAGATCTATAAATTTTATGATTTTTCTATAATCCTATCAACAGGAATTGTCAAAAGAATAGGTACGATGCAGTTCTATAGATTGCAGTTTTCTGCATGCACAATCAGAAGTTCCTGATCAAACTGGCATGAATATTAAAGCAGTGTTTCAAATTTGTGCACATAAAGATTTTTCAATTTGATTCTAGTTTCTAGAGACACTAATTTTGTAATATTTTGACTCTCCTAGAAATAGGACTTTAGGTTTAAACAGAGGTTGCTCAAAATTTCAGGTTGCAGAATTTCAAAATAGAGGCTAAAGTTAAACTCAAAATCTGGCAAGAATTCTAAAGCAGATCTAGGAATCCACAACCGTAGATTTGTTCGATTACGAGCCTATTTTCTAACAAAGTAAATTTTATAATTTTTAGGATTTTATATGAATGGGACTTTCTAAAGTAAAGGGTGTGTAGGGTATGCTAAATGCTGAGATATGCAATTTTTTTATTAAATGCAATGCAAATATGCTTAACCTAAACTAAATTATGCTTTGATACCAAATTTTGATGCAGGACGATATGATCTAGGGATGCAATGCAGATTATTATTTTTTATATTATATATATATTTGAAATTATCAGCTAACCAAAACTATAAATCAAAACTAGCTAATTATTATTTTCTTAATATAAAAGGGATTAACCTATAATCAGATTTTTTTTAATAACTATAAGCAATAATAAAAAAAATCCTAGATCTAAAAGAAATCAAGATCATGGATAAGTGAAAAACTACCCATAAGTTAAGGCTAAGCACAATCAATTAATATATTAATCTAATAAAACTAAAGATATAAACTCACTACCAATATCAATTAAATATTTTAAGTGGAAAGGGTGCTCACAAACCAGATCCTAGTCGAAACTAGAAAATGAGGCATTGACCAAGTTGGGCTGAGATTCTGGTTGGATGGCGAGTCCGATAGAGTCCTTGGGCCTGGAATACCAAAAAAATAACAATTGCGGTCAGCATTTTCCAAGCCAAATGAATTTTAGATTTGGTCCAATAAATCCAAAGTTATCAGTTAATGTGGGACTCTAGGTTCGCGATGAATTATGTGCAGACTCATTGATCGTGAACAGGATATCTAGAAATCAAATAGTATGAGCCCAAAATATTGATTTTAAACTCAATTTTTTCCCACTTTTTCTTTTTTTTTCCTTCGATCCTTGCTTGAAGTCGGCTTAAAACACCGACTTGCATTCACATTCGTGCGGGAGTTTTTTTTTGGACCAAAGGTAAGGTGGAATAGGGGATCTTTGGAGAGCTTGGTTAGGATGGGAGTTTCATCGGCAATGATGCTGGAGAGAAGGTGGAAGCTCGGGAAGATGGTGGTCGAGCTCTACTCCGGCGATTGGAATCGATGGATGGGCTAGATTGCTATGAGTTTTTTTCTTTTTTTCTATTCTTGGATCCGAGGGAAAACTCATCGAAGGAGGGAATCAATGGTGACCAGTGGTTGTCTATGGCTTCACGGGTGGACGACGATGGTGGGGCGTGGGAGGGGTCCTGCCGGTGGAGTATTTTAGGGTGGCTAGTGCCCATCAAGGCAGTCGTTATCAGCTCAGTCATGGGCCTCTCTGGATGGGATGGAGCGGTGATCTCGGTGGCGATGTCGAAGATGTGGGAGGGATGGGTGGTTGACCTCCGGTGAGATCGATGACCAAATGATGGGAAGATGGGTCGGTTTGGTTGGCTGCAGGTGGCTACAAGTTAAGACAGGGGAGATGGATTGCTGGGCTTTGGTTACATGTTAATGATTTGATAACAGGCTCGAGGAGTTTGATTCTCAGATTAGGAAGAGGAATAAGTAACAGAGAAGAAGAGGGAGAGGAGAGGAAAAAGGAGAAGAAGAGAGGAAGAAGGAGGAGAAGAAGAGAGGAAGAGAAGGAGGGGAGTCGGGAAATAAAATTCCTTAATTCAATATTTATCGATGCTTCAATTGATACATAGGACTCCTTTAAATAGACCCTGGTCCTCCATGAATTGGAGACCAATACTCTAGGACTCTTCAACAAATTGGAGACTAGACAAACTAAAACACTACGACTCAAATCAAACTGAAATAATTGGCCTAATCTAAAATATACTCCATACTAATCCAGTATTCATGCTCTGAGATCCATGCATGATCTGGATATAAGAATAATAAAAATAAAAATAATATTTTCAATCCTAATACACCCAAGAAAAATATAAATGTCAGCTCAAATATGTGCATCAGGATTTATGCCGGGCGATGTCCTTATCACAAATATTTCCAACTAATCCATAACTAGATTTTTTTTATCCTTGTCAAGTGATTAAGATGTTACTGCCTAAGGAGTTGCACTCCCCTCACTATGAACACTACAGGGGCAGGTTTTGATACAGGAGAGATCGGAGGTCTGTATATAATATTAATTTTTTCATATTTTTCATTCATCAGATTAAGTTATATAAATGACATAATAATTTCTATTTAGCAGACATAAAAGTATACCATGTATGAGCAAATGTAGTTCCTTGTATGCACTTCTTAATGCATAAATTCTTTATGATATTTTGTGATGTCTCAAGTACTTTCATTTAGCCATAATATACAACATCTTATTGATGCTCTACAAGCATGTATGATAGTGGTTGAGAGGTCCCTAATTTTTCATGGTTTTTACTTAGAGGACCCTCAATATACTGAGGATATTGTTGGAGAGGATGCATGGATAGCTTTGCTTGGTAGGAGGCTTTTGTGTATTGAAAAGGTCCTTTGGCATAAGGGTTTAATATAGGTTGATGACATATAGGTGCAAATACAGGTCCTACCAAGGTGAATACCATGTTATAGTTGTAATTCAAAAATTTAGATTAAAAACTTTATTTCTAACATAAATATTCTTCAATGTTAGGTGGGGGCGGAGCCCCATGCAACAAGTGAAGAACCCTAACCAGTTGAAGTGGACCCTACTATCCATCATGTCATGAAAGTCATGGAGGTAGATCAATTTATAGCCGAAGATATGGTTATCATGGTGTAATATGAATAATTATTTAACTAATACATTTGTTCTTACTAGGGCACCTCAATGGTTGATGTTAAGTGCGACAAAAAAGGTACCGTTATGAAACATGTATCCTCCTTATGCAGGTGAGTCAAAATGGGAGCATCTATCGCAAAAGTCATGGAGGTAGATCAATTTATAGTCAAAGATATGGTTGCATGGTGTAATATGAATTGTTATTTACCTAATACATTTGTTCTTACTAGGACACCTCGGTGGTTGATGTTAAGTGCGACAAGGAAGGTACCGCTATGAAACATGTGTCCTCCTTATGCAGGTGAGTCAAAATGGGAGCATCTATAGAAAGCCTTCTGAGAAAGCAAAGGCCATATCATAACTTCCTAAAATTTATAAATGTGCAAGGAAGAAATAACAGGAGGTGAAAATGTGTGAAGGATATATGGCCTTTGCCATTATCAAGAGTGATCCACATGTTGACTCTTCATACTTGGAGCCTGCAACCTCTGCACTTATGGAGCTACAACAATTAATTAAAGATGAACAAGCTTCATCTACTCATAGAGAAATCTAGAAATTTTTCATATATTATTTATTAATTATGTTTGACTTATTGTAACTTTGTATCATGCGTACTTTAAATGTTTCAATGTATTGCATTAATTTTTAGCATATTCGAGACTCTAGTTTAATAATATATGTTGAAAGATCAATGATGCCTGATAAGTCAAAATGATTAGAATGGAGGCACACTTATCACGGGAAGGGAAAAAGTATACTCCCATCATACATGGAAGTAGCAATTAAATTCTATATTAATGAGGATCAATTTGAGTAAATTATTGAAATATCCACATGTTCTCCTTAACTTTTTTCTAAATTTAACATATTTTATGTAGTGAGACTATTTGAGAGGATCCAGATAAATCTAAACCTTCTTGAACATGTCATGCATTGGATCGGCACATTCATGATGGGCCATTAAGGAGTGATGCATGAAATTGATTTTTACGTTACCTACTCCTATCCTATTTTATCCTAACAAATTATTACTGGATTATATACAAGTCATTAATGTATACTTTCATATAATGAAGTTTGAACATGTAGAGATGTAATCGATCGAGAATCATGCTTTAATTATTTTTGCTTTCTGAGATACAAGTAAAAAAAGGCTTCAAAGCAAATAGATTATTTTTAGCAATGGATGTTGTTAGGGGAAAATATGGTTGAGCCAGAGGCATAGGGCTCGCAAAAGTGAAGATGGGCTGATGGCTCGATCGCTAGCATGGCTGCAGACCATGCATCGAACCGGATCACCATAAAATAAGTGGGGTTGCTACAGGAGCATGATTAGCCATTTGGGTGGTGCCAAGCATGACTGTTCTGAGAGCCTACTGCTCTGGAAGTTGACCTCTTCAAAGCAGTCACGATCCCCTAAGTAGTCACCGATAGAGTCCAACTCCTATGCCCTAAAGCATTAGCGAGCACTGCTGACCACTCTACAGGTGTTCAGTCATGATCCCCTAAGCGAGCACCAGCAAAGGCCAACTCTTACATCCCAAGATATCAGTGAGCCGTACCAACCACTTTAGAGGTATTCAATCATGATCCCTTGAGCAGGCATTAATTGAGGCCAACTCTTATGCTCAAGGCATCAGCGAGCCTTATCGACTGCTCTGGAGGTGTTCAGTCATGATCTCCTAAGCAGGCACTAGCAGAGGCCAACCCTATGCCCCAAGAAATCAGCGAGCCCTTCCAACTTCTACTGAGGCATTTAGTCACAATCCCCTGAGTGGGCACTGGTAGATGCCAACTTCTATTCCTTAAGGCATTAGCGATCCCTGTAACCACTTTAGAAGCATTCAATTATGATCCCCTGAGTGAGCATTGGCTAAGGCCAACTTCTATTCCCTAAGGCATCAGCGAGCCTTGCCTACTGCTTTAAGATCATTTAGCCATAAGTTCTTTGGCCTTAAACACCCTGCAAGCACTCCGACCTGCAAGACCCTGGTAGCACACCCATCTCAAGTCCTAAAAAACAACACCCTTATATTCATTAATGTAGCTTCTACCACATGGTTGACTTTCTGTGATGTCCCAAAATCTCCAATCATCGCCAGATTTGGGTGAATGTAGGAGGCATGTCCGGATTCTTTGTAGTTTAGCTAATCATTTAATGAGGTATACCACATACCAAACTAGTAACAAGAATGCATTTAAAAAGATAAGATACCACCGGTGGACATGAGAGCTCCATATGATGCATGGAATAATTTGCCATCTCTTAGAGGATCTAGCAGGATCTTGCTTAGGATCGAATTGCCCTCCATATCATGGCCTATAAAAGGATTCCAAAAAAATCCTTAAGGTATGCGAGCCTTCCTACTTGCACTCTCTCACTGTTAGTACCAATACTGACTTGAGTGTCAAATTACCATCGTCGAGGCCATCCTAGGTGGGGCTTTTCTACAAGTACTGTCTCTTGATGTTTGGCCTACATCCAGCATCAACTCCAACTCTCCCTTGGATGCTTAATAAATTTGGTACTAATAGATTAGAGGAAGGGCCTGAATATTTATAGGAAGTGTAACCCATAAGACAAAAAAGTCATGCCACCCAAGAAGACCACCTCTCACTGCACTAACACCATGACTTCTTAGTTAGTGGAAAGAGTGTTGAGTCTCATGTGGTGTATCCAAGGCATCTAGAGTCAAGTTTTGGGTCTTTGTCAAGTTGGTCATGATGTAACTAGGGCTAGGAGTGAATCTAGTAAGAATCCTAGGTGATAGACTGAGTTTTCCCATGTTTTGTTCAGTTTGCCTTTTCGAATTAGCTCGATGGTCCTTCGAGTCGACTTGGCTAGTGGCACGCACGGGGGGTCTGGGCGATGTACCAGTGTCAAGTCAGCTCAGTTGCTCGGAGTTGACTCTAGTTCTCAGAGTAGGTACCTAGACACTCTAGACTAGTCAGCTTAGTTTGCTGGAGTCGGCTCAAATTCTTAGAATAAAAGAAGGAATGATCTGGATGAGCCGACTCGAACCCTGCGAGTTGACTCGGATGATGTGTTCTCTGTTTTGACGTTGTGCCAGGTGGAAGTTTGTTTTAAGGGGCTGGTTCGGTTTAACCTAGGGATATATATATTGTACGATCTTTGGTGAGAAGAGAACTCTCAAGTCTTCCAAGAAGTTTTGTAACATATTCTGATAGGTGACAATATATTAAACCCTTGTTTCTCCCGAAAACTTTTTCTTGATCTTGATTTACTACTTGTTTGGATCTTCGTTGCCCCTATCTTCTTTGATCGATGGTATAGGGTTCATGCTAGGCTTATTGCTTCTACTGTAGTCTCTTCATGGTGCTTCCACGAAGGATTGAACTCATCCAATTTGTGCCACAGTTTTGGTATCAGAGCTAGGTTGCATGAAGGAAAGAAGATCGCTGCTAGGATTAGGTGTGGAATAGATTTTTTGATCAAGACATCGAGGTGAGTAGTTGGTGTTGTTGTTTTTTTATTAGATCTGTTGGTATGGCATCTAGCAGTATCAAGATAGACTTTGGAAAATCTGATGGCAAGGGAAACTTCATCCTTTGGCAGCAAAGGATGAAGGATTTACTCGTACAGAACTGGATCTATAAAGTGTTAGTACGGGAGAAGCCAGAGAAGGTTAGTATGGAAGAATGGGAGGAGCTGGAGGAGATAGCTTTCAGCATAATTAGGATGTGCTTGGTTGATCAGGTTTTACTTGAGCTTAGTGGAGAAACCAAGGCGAAGGGTCTTTGGAAGAAGCTGGAGAACATATACTTGAGCAAGAATATGATGAACAAGTTATGGTTAAAGAAACTGCTGTACAGCTTGTGGGTGTCTGAGGGAGGAGATCTGATTGCTCATATCCAGAAATTCAATCAAGTATGCTCGGATGTTATGAGCCTTGATGTGAAGATAGATAAGGAGGATAGAGCTCTCCTGTTGCTGTGTTCGCTTCTAGTATCATATGACGGTCTCATTACAACTCTGGTGTATGGAAAGGAGACCTTAAACTTCGAAGAAGTGGTTAGAGTTCTCAGGTCTAATGAGTAGTAGGAAAAGCTATGTAAAGGAGGTTCAAGTTTAGAGGTTCCTGTTGTGAATGGGAGGCAAGGAAGGCCAAGAAAAAGGACTCGAGGAAAATCAAAAGGTAGGTCCAAGTCTTGAGGTAGTCAGCAGGGCTAGAAGTATTTTAAATGTCATTAGCCTAGTCATCTGAAGAGGAATTGTCCACTTCTAAAGAATGGGAAGGGGAAGGGCTTTTCCAAAGGAGATTCAACCAGTGGGAGTGGTGCACATTCATCTGAGGATGGTGAAGGTGATTTACTAGTTGTATAAAATGGAGCCATGGGGTATGACAACGAATGGACACTGGATTCAGCTTGTTCTTTTCATTACACTTCACATATGAATTGGTTTGCTTCTTTTGCCAAAGCAAATGGTGGAAGTATGAGTCTCGGGATGATCATCCATGTAAGGTTACTGGTGTTAGTACAATCAGGGTAAGAATGTATGATGGAGTCATATAGACGCTTACCAATGTCATGCATGTGCCAGAGCTGAAGAAGAACCTGATTTCTTCAGGTTATTTGGAGAAGCGGGGTATGCCTTTAGCTATTCATTGGGTAGTGGATGCTTGAAGATAACCAAGGGCACCTTGGTGGCGATGAGAGGAAGAAGACTGAGCAACAACCTTTATAGGATGGAAGGCTCAGTGGTGACAGATAGTGTGGAGATCCTTGCTGGAGCATAGGAGGAGCAGCTTACCTACCAGCTATGGCACTATCAGATGATGGGAATTCTCACAGGGTGTCAGGAATCATGTAGCATGCGGAAGTGAAGTTCAAAACAAAAATTTTAAGCATGAAACCCTAATTGGCTAGAAAACCCTAATTCCCAAGAACCCCTTATGCAATATGATGGGGGACTAATATACATGCAATTTTTTTTGTATGTTTTATATGTGGGGTTGAGTGATTAATTCCCGAATTTTAGATTAAAATAAGTTGTAGGGAATTTTATATGAATTTTAGAAGATCAACATGCAGATTAAGACCTAGAAAAGTAGAAAAGAAGGATCGCCGGGGCTGAGAAGCCTCGGTTAGGGCAAGTTCTCCTACAATAAAACTACTGGAGGTAGAGGGGGTGTACCTGACAATGTCTGTAAAGATCGCAGCAAAAGGGTCTCTCATTCCTCGATGGATGCGGTCTGGAAAACCGAGCCAAAGACCCACGGATACCTGGCTTTCTACTCGGTGATCCGATTAAGGCTTGGCTGGAGTCGTTGGATTCGTAGGAACTCGGGAACCTGTAAACGACCTGTCAGGGGTTAGAAAACTCACAAAGGAACAAGAAAACAAAGGAAAAATAGCAAGGGAAGGCTTCTTTTGGAGTGGGCATCCAGGGATCTGAGATGTTTGTTGGCAACAGGAAGATGATTGCAGCACTGGGAAGAAAAACTCTCGCAAACCCCTTTATGCACACAGCAGGGTATCACACAACTCAATAGAAGAACTCAAGGTTTTCATTCATCAAAAATTCTCCCTTCATACAAGAGGCTAGGGTCCCTTAAATAGACCCTTAACCTTGGGCTCCAAGTAAGGGCACATTAGTCTTTACATGAGAATCCTTTTCCCTCTCAAACCCTAGCTAGAAAATAAGGAAACATTAGGTAGAAAAGATCCCTAAAATTTCTCTTGACTTGGCCAACACTCCAAGGACACCTAGGGGGGCGTGTTGGGCTTCTAAGAGCATCAAGGGGCTGACCCAAATGGGCCCGAGTGCATGGGTTTGGGCCTCTAGAAGCTGGGGTGGCCTGGTAGCCAGGTAGCAGGAATATTCCCTGGTATCTTGCTTCTAGGGGCTTGGGCTTGGCGCCTGGGCTTGATTTCTTTGGGCTAGGATGCAGATGGACCTCTAAAATCATGGATTCCTTGGTCTATGAATATATTTTGGCATCTAGAAGGAAATCTGGGCATCTGGAGGGCATCTGCAAGGAATCAGGGTTTCTGATTTTCTTCCTGGGGTCTTCAAATCTTCTAGCTGGGTTGGACTTGGGCTTAACTTCCATGTCTTCAATCTGGTAGGACTTGGTCTTTACTTGTATGATGTGGTCTTGAGTCTTCAGTATGCTTGGATAGGACTCAAAAAAAATAAAATTAGCTCAACATGAGCTGACCAGCATTGGACTGAACTAGCTCAACATGAGCTGACTAGTATAGAACTGAAATAACAACTAAAATGGACTCAGATGAGCTAAGCCCTTATTACAGATGGACTCATAAATTATTGATCAATTTACAGAGGGTTGAAAAGCCTCTGTCTTATTCTGGTGCCTCGGTGTCCCCACCAATTCTCCCGGGGTGGGAGGAACTTGACCCTATTGAGTGAAGGTCAGACTGGTTCACATATCTCTCGAGAAGGTCTGGTTTGAGGCATTGCAAGTCCTCTTGAGAAATCCACGAATCGTCCGACTCTGGCCGGCCTTGCCATCGGACCAGGAAGCGTTGATAGTCATGGCCCTGGGTCGTGATGGCTTGATCGTCCAGGATACGCTCGATCTGTTCTCCTCTCTCAAGCCAAATTTGTTTGTGGACACTCTAGGTTAGGGTCACTCACAATGAAAAGGAATAGGTCCAAAGGCCTCACTAGGTATCGCTGCCGGTTCCCTATACTCAACCAGGTCTGTAATATTGAAGGTAGAACTAATGCCCAAATCCGAAGGCAATTCTAACACCTAGGCATTTGATCCAACCTTCTCTATCACTTTAAAAGGTCCGGCTCTGCGAGCATGAAGCTTCTTTTAGGCCTAAGCCTAACCAAGATAGAATCCACTACATCAAATTCTTTAATCCATCTTCAGGAATTAGCTAGTTGTTTTAAAATTAGTGCAGGTGGTGAACATGCTGGGCACATGCAGACTCCTAACAAGATGATGCAAAGGACTCATACTGACACCTAAAGACTCGACTATGCATTCCTATCGAAGGAGATTTTATTGAACTCTTTGGATCTAAACCTAATAGATTATAGGTTCTCTAGGTTTGATCCTAGCTTGACATGCACATGAAAATTTACAGTGAACTCCTAGCAAATTCCAAAGAGTATGCCAGAAGTAAGATGCAAACCTAACATGTGTGATGAATGCATGCAGTATGCTAATCTCAGTTAAATGCAATCTAATAATCCTAGAAATGCTGGAGGTGTTAGGCAAGGGCATAAAATAGGAAGTGGGTTCAGAATTAGTTTGGTAGGGTAGGGAAAAAGGTTCAAAGTTAGTTGGATAAAGTTCGATATAAGAAGGCATGTCAGGGACTAATCCTAGACTAATGAGGCTAACCTTACGAGGTTGCGGTATAGCTATGGGGTTTCCATAATGGAAGGATGGGTTACTAATCTCAGGGAAGAGGTCCTTAATGGGAACTATAGGAGGAGGCCCATCCTGAGGGTACTGATTCAAAGAGATCAAGTCCTTAATAAATTCTTCAGGTTCTTGTATTTTAGGACTAGACTCTATAATTTGGCTCTCCTCTATGGTTTCCTCTGGTAAGGCTCTAGCAGCAGTACCTAGGTTCTCTTCCTCTATTTGTTCTTCCACTATAGCTTTAGGTTGGATGTGGTCAAGGTCAACTACCTCTAGGTTGGCTTCTACCTGGGTATCTATTGGGTCAGCTAATTCTAGGTCATCTAAAGGTGTCTCCTCTTCTCCCTCATACTCATCCACTAAGTTTGCATCAGCTTCATACACTTCCGCGTTAATGTAAGCCTTGTCAATCTCAGGAATGGTTGGAGAAGGTCGGCTAGGGGAAAATTGGCTAGGTCCTGGTTTCTGATTATGGACACTAATGCTAGTAGGTTCAGGTTGCTTAAGGGGTAGTGGCTCACTACTGGGCTCATATTTAGGGATGCTAATCCTATGGGGTTCAAGTTGACTAAGGAAAACCTGACTAGTACTAGATTGATACTTAGGGGTTATGGGTTCTCTGGGCTCATAGGACAAGGGTGCATATCTATGGGTCATGGGATTATAAGATCTGGGGTCATAGGATTTTGGGTCAGCTTTATGGTCAGGTTCTAAGGATGGATCATGGTATGGGGTCCTCCTAAGGTTGGGCTCCCTATATGGGTCAAGATATTGGGTTCTCCTAGGGTTGGACTCCCTATATGGGTCAGAATATTGGGTTCTCCTAGGGTTGGGCTCTCTATATGAGTCAGAGTATTGGGTTCTCCTAGTATTGGACTCTCTATATGGGTCAGAGTATTGGGTTCTCCTAGGATTGGACTCCCTATATGGGTCAGAGTATTGGGTTCTCCCAGGATTGGACTCCCTATATGGGTCAGAGTATTGGGTTTTCCTGGGTTCAGTATTATAATAAGGGTCATGGTAAGGGGTTCTTCTAGGTTCATTATCATAATAAGGGTCATGGTAAGGGGTTCTTCTAGGTTCAGTATTATTGTATGGGTCAGGCTGAGGGGCTCTCCTAGGTTCAACCTCTCGGTATGGATCAGGGTTTGGGGTCCTCCTAGGTTGAGGATTGTAGTACGGGTCAGGATGAGGGGACTCAGGATCTGGATCAGACTGTGACCCATGGGTTCTTTCTATGATCCCTACATGGCCTTCTAACTGGCCAAACCTATCGGCAAGATGGACAATTCTATCATTGGTTTGAATACGAGACTGAGTTAACTGGGTAGCCATCTGGGCCATTTGATCAGCTAGGGCTTTTATTTGGGCTTGTAAATTTTCCATGGGTTCAGACATTTGTGAAGGAGGTGGGTGATATGAAACTCCTGATCTAGTGCTCATGCAAGACTCGATCAGACCTACTATAGCTGACTAGACCTAGAGTCCAAACTAGATGCTCAATCAGGGTGGCAAACTAGCCTATAGTAACCCTGTACTCAGCCAGGCAGGTGTAAGGGGAGTGTTAGGTCCCTGATTGCCAATCCTAGACACCAATCAGAGATTGGCCAGGTAGGCGGACCAGCACACAAGCCCTTCGGGATTGAATCCCTAAACCACCATTCTAGACACCAAGCACAAGGAACACACAGGTTAGTCTTGACACAGTAATCTAACACTTAGCCCGGACCCGACCAGTTGGTGTCCCTAGCCCACTAGGGCAAATTAGGTCTAATCGATTTTAAGTTAGGCATGGGACCGAATGCAAGGAAGGTGGTTTTGGGCTAAGGAAAGGTAATGACCTCCTTCCCTTATCTGGTATAAAGAGAGTGCCCTTAAAGTAAATTATGTAATGATGGCAGGCAGATGAGGATGCAAATTAGGGTTTAGATATTTTTTGGTATTTTTGGAGAATATGTAATTTTTTTTTTGATATTTTTTTAAATAGAAGAAAACTGGAAAATTATGGCCTAATATGCAGAAAATATTCTAAAATTAAAATATATGCAAAAATGCTAAACAAAATCCTAAAACTTCCAAACTTGTCATGCTGAAAAAATAGAGCCAAAAAATTGCAGGCTGTATTTTGGCTTGAAGAAAATTACAAGGCCATAATAAAATCTAAGAAAATTTTTAAAATTACTGTTAATTATGATGAATCCAGAAAAATAAATTTTAGAATTTTTGGAGTTTTTATCATAGATAAATAATTAAAAAATAGAGCATATACGGACTAAAAAATTGTAGAAAACAAGCCCTAATCTAAGCTCTGATACCAAATGATGGGGGAACTAATATGCATGCAATTTTTTTGTATATTTTATATGTGGGGTTGAGTGGTTAATTCCTAAATTTTAGAATAAAATAAGTTGTAGGAAATTTTATATGAATTTTAGAAGATCAGCATGCAGATTAGGACCTAGAAAAGTAGAAAAGAAGGATTGCCGGGGCTGAGAAGCCTCGGTTAGGGCAAGTTCTCCCACAATAAAACTACTGGAGGTAGAGGGGGTGTACCTGACAATGTCTGTAAAGATCGCAGCAAAAGGGTCTCTTGTTCCTCGACGGATGCGGCTTGGAAAACCGAGCCAAAGGCCCGCGGATATCCGGCTTTCTGCTCGGTGATCCGATTGAGGCTTGGCTGGAGTCGTTGGATTCGTAGGAACTCGGGGACCTGTAAACGACCTGTCAGGGGTTAGAAAACTCACAAAGGAACAAGAAAACAAAGGAAAAATAGCAAGGGAAGGCTTCTTTTGTAGTGGGCGTCCAGGGATCTGAGATGTTTGTTGGCAGCAGGAAGATGATTACAGCACTGGGAAGAAAAACTCTCGCAAACCCCTTTATGCACACAACAGGGTATCACACAACTAAATAGAAGAACTCAAGGTTTTCATTCATCAAAAATTCTCCCTTCATACAAGAGGCTAGGGTCCTTTAAATAGACCCTTAACCTTGGGCTCCAAGTAAGGGCACATTAGTCTTTACATGAGAATCCTTTTCCCTCTCAAACCCTAGCTAGAAAATAAGGAAACATTAGGTAGAAAAAATCCCTAAAATTTCTCTTGACTTGGCCAACACTCCAAGGACACCTAGGGGGGCATGTTGGGCTTCTAAGAGCAGCAAGGGGCCGGCCCAAAGGGGCCCGGGTGCATGGGTTTGGGCCTCTGGAAGCTGGGGTGGCCTGGTAGCCAGGTAGCAGGAATATTCCCTGGTATCTTGCTTCTTAGGGGCTTGGGCTTGGCGCCTGGGCTTGATTTCATTGGGCTAGGATGCAGATGGACCTCTAAAATCATGGATGCCTTGGTCTATGAATATATTTTGGCATCTGGAAGGAAATCTGGGCATCTGGAGGGCATCTGCAAGGATTAGGGTTTCTGATTTTCCTCCTGGGGTCTTCAAATCTTCAAGCTGGGTTGGACTTGGGCTAAACTTCCATGTCTTCAATCTGGTTGGACTTGGTATTTATTTGTATGATGTGGTCTTGAGTCTTCAGTATGCTTGGATAGGACTCAAAAAAAATAAAATTAGCTCAACATGAGCTGACCAGCATTGGACTGAACTAACTCAATATGAGCTGACTAGTCCAGAACTGAAATAAGAACTCAAAAAAACTCAAATAACAATTAAAATGGACTCAGATGAGCTAAGCCCTTATTACAGATGGACTCATAAATTATTGATCAATTTACAGAGGGTTGAAAAGCCTCTGTCTTATTCTGGTGCCTCAGGTGTCCCCACCACAATACCAATTAATGAAACATAAATGGAGTTAGAAAAACATACCTGAATTGCTGAAATCCAATCATTTTGATGAGGCTCACAAGTGCAAGCCCTCCAATGGTGATCCACACGAGAATGGTACCAAGGAAGAATCCATGCCGGGGTTACTTGCTTTAACAGAACTCTTAGGGCAGCCTTTGGACCTTTGACCACTATAGGACACCCTGTCCTACTATAGGGCTCTCTGGATATTCTCCTAAACTTCTCTTGATTTAGGTATAACCCTCCTCTAGGACCCTTTAGGCTTATGTCTTAAAATAAAGCCTTGTCCTAATAGATAAGACTTTGTCTTAACAAGACAAGTCTTGTCTTAAAAGGAGGGAGAGAGATACAAAGAGAGACACTCAGACAAGACTTTCGACGAAGTTGGACTCGTATTTCAGATATCTAAAGAATACTCTATATTTTCTCTCTTCACCGAACACCCTTATATAGAAACCAAAAGGGCGTGAAAGCATCTCAATGGTTCTTATTAGATACGCTTCTTCTTATTTGATAAGACTCTTCAGGATTCAGGAGACTTATCTGAATTCTTTTCCTTCCCAGATTAATTTCCCATGTGCCTTGTGGCATCTACCAGTTATGAAGAGGCAAAGGAGGCATCCTTTCATATTTGAAAACCATGGAATAAGCAGAGTCTGAGAGCAGAAGGACTCTACCTCAGAACCATGCGTAGTTGAAGAGACGCGACTCTTTATCTGTGCGCCAATTTTTCATCTGCTTTCAAGCCATCCTCTTACATTCTTTGACCGGTCAAACAACTCCAAGAGGCATGGGGATAAGATGAGAAGGTGCCCTTGATTAGAAACACTCCAGTGTTTCATTTGCAGAAGGACTCTTATCCTTCTGCATGCGTGCATCTTTCCCGCACGCGCCAAGAGGTGCCAATAGTCCTTGGCCTCAGGGACTCTTCCATAAATCGATCAAAAGGTCAAGATAAATTCAGATAAAGCTCTAATTTAATTATCCCCACTTATGACTCAGCCTAATTAAGGTTTCTCTTAATTAGGTTAGCCTAATTAGCAAGTAACCAGACCCAATCTAATTGGGTTAGGAATTGGGTTAGCCTACACATGCTAGTGTGCAATCTGGCTAACCAATTAGGATGCCATGACCCTAATTAAATCATGAATGAATTCCTTGGCCAACTCTCTATTGTGTGTGATCCATTGGGTTCCACATCTAGCCAGCAGTAGGTTTAGATTTGAGTTGATTCGATTCGACCGAACTCGATTGACCTAATTAGGTCAAATTGGCTCACCTAATTATCCAATTCAAATCACACATCGAATTGACTCATGAAACCAAACCAATTGGTTCATGAAAACCTACAAGACAATATTGACATCTAGCAACGTGTCATGCCTACCCGGAAGATGAGAAATTTGGTAGAAATTACCAAAGTACCCTTCAGTAGTAAGTTACCATGCAATTCAATCTTTCGATCTCCCATTATCCCGATTAAGTGATAGGTATGGATATATGTCAAATCCTAACACTTAATCATATCGAATCTCATCTCGATAATGAGGAATCAGTTGATGACTGATTAGAAACCACTTCTAATCTCATCCTGCTTTGATCAAAGGCTCCTTGAGTCACTCATCGAAGAGATTACATAGGATAACAATTCCTCTTACTAGGAAAGATCGATTCCTTGTTGGTCCACTCACATCCTTCATACACTGGTATGGGCACTAGGATCTGATAGAAGCTCCTCAACCCTCTATAGATCTCAGATTAGGGTTCCACTTCTTTGAGTCTTGTAATAAGGCTTCAAGCCTCAAATTTGTAATTATCTTTTGCTTTGAATTGAGTTTGTACTTTGACCAATCAGGTCAAATTAAGTCCTGTACTGAGTCGAGTCACAAATCGAGTCCAGTCTAAGTCTATTAGAAGTATGGGTCCATTGCAAGAGTAGGTCTTATATTTAGTCTCCTTGGAATCAAGTTGGGAAGGAATCCAAGTCAACTCAGGGCCCACCTATGCATCCTACATGGTGCCATGACATCTTGCCATGTGGGCAGCACACTTGGCATGCAAGGATGCCCAATGGGGAGGACCACTTCACTTGGCTCTAGCCTTTTTCCCTCCCCCTATCAAGCTCATTGCCATGCAAGGGTGGTCGGCCAAGGTAGAAGTGAATGGAAGTTGATGTAGGGAATTCAAATCCCTTGCTTCAAGCCCTCCAATCAAGCCTTCTTCCCAAATTGCTTCAACCCCTTTGGAAGGGAGAGACAAGAGCCTTGGGCACCTCCACCTAACACTCCCCATGTCAAGCCTTGTACCAAAGAAAGAATACCAACCAAGGAAGGAGGAAGAACACATGCCTTGCTCCAAGCCCCTCTTCATACATTCTTCCAAAACCAAGAAGATTCTTTCCAAGTTCAAGGCGCCAAGAACCTCACTCCAAGCCATGCATCATGCCACGCCCAATCTAAGCTGCCTTTGGTCGGCCAAGGAGAGGAGAAACTTAATGCTTTTAGGCGCCCATCAAAGAAGTTGTAATTTTTTCATTTGAAATTCAAAAGGGTTCCAAGGTGCCTATTTAAAGAACCCAACCCCTCCATTGTAAAGGGTATTGATGATGAAATGAAAAGAGCTTGAGTTTTGTTTCTCCTCCAACCATTGTCTCCTAGAATAGGTTTGAGTAAAGCTTCCTTCGTCCCTAGGGACATCGAGTGGTGTGAGGCCACCTTTCCGTCGTCCCAGGGCATCGCAAGTCCTTCATCCTCCGGGACGTCGAGTGGTGTGAGGCCACATTCCTTCATCCTCCGGGACATCACGGGGTGTAAGGCCCCAAGTTATCCCCTTCTTTGACTTCAGAATCCAGCCATACACCAGGCTCGAAGCCCCTTCTCAACCCTCCCTTAGTTCCATTTCGGTACTCCTCTCCATTTCACTAATCCCTCCTTTGCTTGCCTACAGGTCCCCCTTGGTATCACGGGCACCGGAGACGGTCTGCTTTGCCATCGCGACCACCCAACTGAAAGCCGGTGCATCCGCGGGTTCGACTGCTCGGGCATCCAGGCCGCATCCATCAAGTCGAGCGATCTCTGCATCGGGCGCTTCAGACGTGTGAGGTTTGCCTCTATCTCCTAAGTAGGTATTTCATATCGAGCTTAGTCCTACCGAGGTTTCTTAATCCCGGGATCCTGTTCTCTTTTTCACTATTTAGGGACTTGATTTGCTAGTGTAGGCTTCTATTATTCAGTTTCTCCTATTTCTAGTCTTTGTTTGTGATCGGGAATCAAAAACATATAAAAACATTTAAAACTCATTAACTATAAAAATCCCTTTGCATCATAAGCATCCATACTAGCATCTCTAGTAAAAAATCCATGCTAATATGGGGGTTTGGTAGTTGATTAGGTTAGGTTACGTCAAGATGCAGAATGTAGCAAAAATTAGTGAATTAGGGTTTCAATTATTGTAGACTTTGACACAGATCCTGATGCATAAAAAATTCAAAAAAAATCTAGAATAGAGGATGGATGGTAATGATGAAGCCTACCATATTTCATGCAGAAAAAAATCAGATGATAATGCAAACCTAGGGTGTTTTTGACTGCTACAGAAATTATCAGGATTATGTTAGGGTTCCTATTATGCCAAGTTTTAGAGATTTAGGGTTTCAGTAAAAATAACTAAAAATTTTGATAATTACTATGATAGAATAGAGGATATGCAGTGCAAATTTTATAGAAAAATAAAATGTTTATGATGCTAAAATCAGATAAAACCTAGACACCTAATGTAGTAGACAAAATGCAGAATTAGGGTTTGTGAATGCGATGCAAATATAAAACTATCCTAAACCTGCTTTGATACCAAACTGATGAAGGATGACTCTAAGACTGCTAAACATGCATGAAAAATAGTAAAATAATTTTTTTTATTTTTATAAGTTTATTTGCAGGCTAGATTTCCAAAATAAAGTAAAAACTAGCGGAAAGACTAGCAGTGCAAAGAATTATCAGATTGCAGGCAAACTCATGCAAACTAATGAAATAGCCAGGACCCAAGAGTTGAGAAACTCTCAGTTTAGGATATTTTAACTTTATCTAAATTAGATAATAAGAGAAGGAAAGGTTGCTTACCAGTCAGAGATTAAAATTGAATAGCAGCAGGGATCACTCCTAACTCTGATCGGAGCATGGAAGAAGAAGCCTTGTCTCCATCGAATCTGATGGCAAATTTGGGTGGTCCAGGAAACAAAGAAGGCCTCCTCCAGGGAGGGAAAGTACCTCGGGGATCCTGCAAGCATCAGAGGTTAATCAAAAAGCAAGTAAAAATTAGAAAAGGAACTAGGGTTTAGAAGGAATTGGAATCAGGGTTAGAAGATGGCTATTCGAAGCTTGTTGAAGATCTCCTTGCTTGGCGGCCTAGGGCACTCCTTCTTGGACGTGTGAAGGCTTGGATGGCAGTGATTTAGGGTGTGGAAAGATGCTAGGGTAGCAAGGAATTCATCTAAATACAAAAACACAACCCCCTTAGTTCCATTTCGGTACTCCTCTCCATTTCACTAATCCATCCTTTGCTTGCCTACAGGTCCCCCTTGGTATCACGGGCACCGGAGACGGTCTGCTTTGCCATCGCGGCCACCCGACCGAAAGTCGGTGCATCCGCGGGTTCGACTGCTCGGGCATCCAGGCCGCATCCGTCGAGTCGAGCGATCTCTGCATCGAGCGCTTCAGACGTGTGAGGTTTGCCTCTATCTCCTAAGTAGGTATTTCATATCGAGCTTAGTCCTACCGAGGTTTCTTAATCCCGGGATCCTGTTCTCTTTTTCACTATTTAGGGACTTGATTTGCTAGTGTAGGCTTCTATTATTCAGTTTCTCCTATTTCTAGTCTTTGTTTGTGATCGGGAATCAAAAACATATAAAAACATTTAAAACTCATTAACTATAAAAATCCCTTTGCATCATAAGCATCCATACTAGCATCTCTAGTAAAAAATCCATGCTAATATGGGGGTTTGGTAGTTGATTAGGTTAGGTTACGTCAAGATGCAGAATGTAGCAAAAATTAGTGAATTAGGGTTTCAATTATTGCAGACTTTGACACAGATCCTGATGCATAAAAAATTCAAAAAAAATCTGGAACAGAGGATGGATGGTAATGATGAAGCCTACCATATTTCATGTAGAAAAAATTAGATGATAATGCAAACCTAGGGTGTTTTGGACTGCTACAGAAATTATCAAGATTATGTTAGGGTTCCTATTATGCCAAATTTTAGAGATTTAGGGTTTCAGTAAAAATAACTAAAAATTTTGATAATTACTATGATAGAATAGAGGATATGCAGTGCAAATTTTATAGAAAAATAAAATGTTTATGATGCTAAAATCAGATAAAACCTAGACACCTAATGTAGTAGACAAAATGCAGAATTAGGGTTTGTGAATGCGATGCAAATATAAAACTATCCTAAACCTGCTCTGATACCAAACTGATGAAGGATGACTCTAAGACTGCTAAACATGCATGAAAAATAGTAAAATAATTTTTTTGTATTTTTATAAGTTTATTTGCAGGGTAGATTTCCAAAATAAAGTAAAAACTAGCGGAAAGACTAGCAGTGCAAAGAATTATCAGATTTCAGGCAAACTCATGCAAACTAATGAAATAGCCAGGACCCAAGAGTTGAGAAACTCTCAGTTTATGATATTTTAACTTTATCTAAATCAGATAATAAGAGAAGGAAAGGTTGCTTACCAGTCAGAGATTAAAATTGAATAGTAGCAGGGATCACTCCTAACTCTGATCGGAGCTTGGAAGAAGAAGCCTTGTCTCCATCAAATTTGATGGCAAATTTGGGTGGTCCAGGAAACAAAGAAGGCCTCCTCCAGGGAGGGAAAGTACCTCGGGGATCCTGCAAGCATCAGAGGTTAATCAAAAAGCAAGTAAAAATTAGAAAAGGAACTAGGGTTTAGAAGGAATTGGAATCAGGGTTAGAAGATGGCTGTTCGAAGCTTGTTGAAGATCTCCTTGCTTGGCGGCCTAGGGCACTTCTTCTTGGACGTGTGAAGGCTTGGATGGTAGTGATTTAGGGTGTGGAAAGATGCTAGGGTAGCAAGGAATTCATCTAAACACAAAAACACAACCTAAAGAACCAAAACAAAACACCAACACAAGGTAATAACTCAAAATCTCAGCAAGTTGTATTCATAAGAAAGAGATGCTTACAAGAGGGAAAGGGGTGGGGTATTTATAGAGTTCCCATGCCCTCACTAACCATGGTTACACTTGGGTTATAAGTCCTCTTCTAAATTGGAATACAAGCCCTTTCCTATATAGGTTAGAATTACAAAGTTTTAAAGGATTAGAAATCCCAACTAGGTTACGAATAAACTTGGTCTTCTCCTTCTTCTCTTCAACTTGGACTTGGTCAAACCTCTTTAGACATGGTCAACACTCCAAGGATTTCTAGGGGGCATGTTGGGCCTCTAGGAGCAGCCAGGGGCTGGCCCAAAGGGGTTTGGGTGCATGGGTTTGGGCCTTTGGAAGCTGGGGTGGCCTGGTAGCCTGGTAGCAGAAATATTCCCTGGAATCTTGCTTCTTAAGGGCTTGGGCTTGGCACATAGGCTTGATTTCTTTGGGCTGGGATGCAGGTGGACCTCCAAAATCTTGGATGCCCTAGTTTAGGAATATGCTCTAGCATCTGAGGAGGAATCTGGGCATCTGGAAGGAATCAGGATTTTCGCACGCATCTTGGATCTTGGGTTGTCACACAAAATCCAATGGGCTGATGTAATGTCCTCTGACTCCTAGATGTGGCCTGGTGGAACTCCAAAATAGGGTAACCTCCTCTCTTGTACAAAAATTGGGCTCATACTGGACTCATAATTGATGTACAGGACTCAAAATACTGACTAGGTTGAGGGTTGAGACAAATCAACTAACCTTAACTTATTACAGGACTAAATTCTAATTGATTACAAAATTTTAACACATGGCTAGGTAAACCAAATAGGGCCCAGTAATCTGTGTCTGATCTTAGTGCCCCCACCAATATCCCTGTTGTAATAACAAGGGTACGGAAATAATGTTTCTTACAATATCTGGTACATAGAAGTTTTCTTCTAGCTTTATCACATTACCCGAAGGTAATAATAGAAGATAGGTACCCACAGCTTCAGCATGTATGGCTTCACCACTAGTCCCATGCAGCTTGAAGTCACCCCTCTTCAGGCTTCTAATTCTGTGGAGTCCCTGTAATGAATTGCATATGTGAGATCCACATGTGGTATCCAATACCCTTGAATTAGAAATGGAAGCACTCAATGATAAATTAGTTTGTATCATGTATAAACCTTTAGATGCACCACTTGCATCTTGCTTCACATTTGCAAGGTAAACCTTGCAATACTTTTTCCAATGCCCAGTCTTGCCGTAATGGAAACAGGCTCCATCAACCTTCTTATCTTTCTTGTTCTTCTTCTGTATGCTCTTCTTACGGTTGAATTTTCTCTTCATACCCTTATTCATTGCTTGGTTCTTTCTATCAATAAGAAGCACCAGAGCCTTATCTCCTTTAGAGTGGCTCTCAGCTGTCTTAAACATGTTAAGCAGCTCTGGCAAAGAAGTATTCAATTTGTTCATATGGTAATTAAGAATAAACTGAGAGAAGGAATCTAGGAGTAACTGTAGGATCAAGTCTTGATTGAGTTCACCATCCATGACAAACCCTAATTGACCCAATCGAGTGATCAAGTCATCATTTTCAGCACATGGGTTTGCACAGGTGAACACTCACTCGTCCATGCTCAAAACAACTGCTTCGATATTTCATATCAGGTAGCCCTACTTTGCTCTCCATAAAGCTCCTTTAAATTGAGCAATATGGACTGAGGTTCCATACCTTCATGTTGCCTTTGGAGCTCGTTGCTCATCGAGGCCAACATGATGCACCTGACAGTTGTATTATCATTTTGCCACATTCTGTGTGTGGCAATTTCCTCCTCTGATGCATCCACTCCGATCACCACTGGATCTGGAGAATCAAGTATATATGAAAGCTTCTCCTAAGTCAACAATCTCAGGTTCCTTAGCCAGTCCACATAATTTGGACTAGTTAACTTGTTGGCATCCAAGATGCCCTTTAGTGATATGTTTGAAGCCATTAAAATAAATGTCCTACATTTAATTAAAAAATAATATTGGCAGACCAGTCATTGATGACATTCATAACTAGATAAGGATTTTATATCTAATTATGTCTCCCATTATTTTCTTCAAATACCATAACCCTCAACTATGGTAAGCAAGAAACCTTCCTGGTTTCCTTAGTGGGGTTGAGATCCTGATCCCTCATTAGTGCCTTATGTCACACAATAAACACTAATGAGTTTAAAGATAGGACAAGCTTTCCAATTGCAACTCGTGCAATTCTTAACAATTATCTTTGCCTCTAAGACCTTATAGCCTTGTATCATACAACAAACTATAATGTCTTAGTTTAGTCAAACCCTTCATTTCTATACAGCCATGATTGAACATTGTTGCCCTTGTGTCACACAACAAAGCAACAACTCCAATCATGCCATAAAGCACTAAGTGCACCAAGACAAATTTCATATCAAACCCTATAGTAGGTCTTGTGTCACACAACAAACCTACAATAGTCTTGACATGAATCTGTCTTAGCATGAAGGAAGGCATATTATAGCTTAACCAATCAGCATTACCAAAATAGGGTTTAGATGTGACAAAATTGGTCAGGTGAGTGGAAGGGGTGAGGGGGTCCCCCCGTTGCTTTCCTTAGATACCAATTAGATTGGCAAGGTCAGATAACAGAACCAATTAAAAAATCTCATTCCCTTTACCATCCCAGAACCACTTGCCTAGATACCAATCGGCTGATCAAACCCTAATTGGTTTTGCATCATCACTATGTTTTTGCTATAACTAAATATAATTTTGATGAGGGCTTTTGATGATGTTGGGGGCACCAGAATTAGACATAGATTACTGAACCCTATTTGGTTTACTTAATCATGTATCAAAATTTTGAAAATTTTGTAATCAATTAAGATTGAGTCCTGTAATAAGTTGAGGTTAGTTGATTTGTCTCAATCCTCAACCTAGTCCAATACATTGAGTCTTGTACATCAGTATGAGTCTAGTATGAGTCCACTTCTTATACAAGAGAGGAGGCTACACTATTTTGGAGTTCCACCAGACCTCATTCTGGAGCCAGAGATAGTTACATCAGCTTAGGGGAGCTTAATTGACACCCAGGTGCCCTGATTCCCTTCAAATACCATTTCAGATGCCAGATTCCCTCCAGATGCTTCCAGAATACTCCACATGCCAGGAGCCCATATTTCCCAGGTTATCCTAGCACTCCAAGCCTTCAAATTCAAGCCCGGGAAGCAAGCCCAATTAAGAAAAACCAAGATTTCCTTTTGATACCAGGAATATGCTAGCCCAGGGAACTAGGTGCCCCAGCTTCTAGGAGACCCAAGCCCATGCACCCTTGGCCCATGGCCGACCTCCCATTGCTCCCCCAAAGCCCAACACACCATTCAAAGTGAGAGGAGGTGTCCAAAGGTGTTGACCAAGTCCAAGCCTAAGTGAGGAAGGAGAAGACTAATCCTATTCTAACCTAGTTAGGATTCCTAATCCTTTTAAGCCTTATAATTCTAACCTAGCTAAAAAAGGACTTGTAGTCTAACTAAAAAGAGGACTTGTAACCTAAGTGTAACCCTAGTTAAAGAGGGCATGGGAACTCTATAAATACACCACCCTTGCCCCTCTTGTAATCATCTCTTTTTATGAATACAACTTGCTGAAATTTTGAGTCATTGCCTTATATTGGAGTTTTGTTTTGGTTCTTTACTTTGAGTGCTCTCCTTGTGTGCCCTAGCCGAATCCCTGCTGCCCTAGCATCCTTTTGCATCCTTGGAGACCAGCCACACCCAAGCAAAGGAAGCCCTAGCTGCCATTCAAGACAAGGAGCTTCTTCATTCTTGGCTGCCATCTCTTAACCCTAATCCTGATTCCTTCAAAATCCTTAGTTCTTTTTCTTTTTTTTATTTTCTATTTTGATTGACCCTGACGCTTGCAGGATCTCCAAGGTACTTCACCTCCCTAGAGGAGGCCTTCTTTGCTTCTAGGACCGCCCAGATCAGCCATCAAATTCAAGGGAACTGAGGCTTCTTCATCCAGACACCAATTAGAGTGTGAGTGATCCCTACAACTGCAAAGTTTTCAATCTCTGACTAGTAAAAAACCTTCCCGTCTCTTAATCTCTGATTTGATGAAGAATAACTATCCTAAACTGGGAGTTTCTCAACTCTCGGGTCCTGGCTACTTATTATCTTGCATGAGTTCTTTGCGATACGATGATTCTTTGCATTGCTACTCCTTATGCTAGTTTGCGACATGATGATTCTTTGCGTGTTGCTACTCCGTATGCTAGTTTTTATTTTATTTAGAAATTTACCCTACAAACATAAATTATAAAAATCACAAAAAAAATTATTTTACTATTTTTTCTGCATGTTTATCAATCTTAGAGTCGTCCCGCATCAGTTTGGTATCAGTGCAGGTTTAGGATAGTTTTTATCTGCTTTGCATTCACAAACCCTAATTTCTGCATCCTGTCCACCGCATTAGGTATCTGTTTTGTATCTTATTTTGACCATCTAAGAATTTTATTTTTCTGTGAAATTTGCATGAATTATTTTCTTTCATGTCCTCTATTTTATAAAGATTTTTAATTAATTTTACAGAAAAAATAAATCATTAAATTTGGCATTTTAAAAACCTTAACAAAATCCTGAAAATTTCTATAGTAGTCCAAAAATCCTAGGATTTGCATCATCATTTGATTTTTGTTCTACATGAAATTTGGTAGGTATCATCATCAACGTCCATCCTCTGTTATAAATTTTTTTTTATTTTTTCTGCATCGGAATATATGCCAAATTTTGCATTATCTGAAATTTTAATTTTTTGAATTCTGCTATTTCTGCATACTTAACTCAACCTAACCTAATCAACTTCCACACACCCCAATCCCAAGCCTAATTTGATTGCTAACCTAATCAACTTAAACCTAATTTATCATTTCATAAAATATATATAAAATATTTTTATTTTTTTGATTGTTTTAGATTGCATCAGCACCATCGATTGCCATTATCTTTAACCTAATCTTAAGGGCAACTCAATATCTCAGATCAGGACAGGATTTCATTACCTGTCCTGGGCCCAAAACAACCATCATCATACTAACCCAAGCCTAATTAAAATTAATTAAACCTAATTTGCCCTAGAGGGCTAGGAGACACCAATTGGTCGAGTCTGAGCTATGTGGGCCAATTAGTACATTTAATCCTGTGGCTATTACTGAAATCTAGTATCTAAGGCTGAGGGTCCAGAGTCAAACGACCTAAGTGGTGTTGTGGTTTTTAATTGGGTCCCTGCGAAAGCAGGGGGGCCTCCCACACTCCAACCCTCTACCTGGCCAGAGAAAGGATTAGCTACTGGGTTAGGTGTAAGTTGAGCTGACCCACTCAGCTTTGGCTCTAGGTCTAGGAAACCATAAATTGTACTAGCTATTTTCTCTTTTTGCCTGCTTGGCTACACCATTCCATTTTAATTGATTATTTGTTGTATGACCACTAGACCAGGAACCCAATACCAGAAGTCTAAGCCTCAACCTAGCTCAACCATGGAACCCAATCTAGAAGCCCTTATAAGAGCCATGAGAGAACAGATGAACTAAGTGAATACACAGATGAACCAGATGAACCTCAAACAGGATCAAATCAACCAAGCCAATACCCAAACCCAAGCCCAGCTTGCCTAGATAAGCATTAGGTTTGACCAATATGATACTAAGCTTGACCAAATGAACCAAAGATTCAACTAAGTAGGAACCCTAGGCAAGACCCATAGAGCGAATCCCAGGAACCCATAGTCCCTAGATATGAACCCAGTAGTAATCTACTATCCCTCAGTCAACCTGAACCCTATAGGATTGATCCCCCTAGATTTAAACCCATAACTTTTAAACCCATAACCTATGAACCCATAACCCTTAGTTTACCCACCCCTGCTATCCTAGACTTTAGTTAATTTTTCATTAGCCAAACCCCTCTTACCACCCCATTGGTTCACCAAGATGACTTAGAAGAAGAAATATATGAGGCTGACCCAAGTCTTGTAGAGGAGTACGAAGATAATGAGTCTATTGAAGATCTAGAAGAGTACCTTATAGAAGACCCAGGATTAGTTGATTATGACCAAACCTAGATAGAAATCAATCCAGAATTAGTTGAACCAGAAGTCCAGTGTAACCAACCCAGTTCAACCATGGAGTCCAATTTAGGAACCTTCCTTAAGGCCATGAGTGAACAATTGACCCAAATGAACCACAAACTTGACCAATCCATTACCCAAAACCAATCCCAGTTTGACCAGATGATCACCCAATCCCAAAGTCAATTTACCCAATCAACCACCCAAACCAACCAAATGACCCAAACCAACAACCAAGCAACCAATAGGCTTGACCAATTAACCAATAGGTTGAACCCAGTAGAAGCCAATCCAGTGTTAGTTGATCCAGTAGAAACCGAGGTAGGAGCCACCCTAGAGTTAACTGACTTTAACCACACCCAACCTCTAGTGGAAGAACCCTTAAAGGAAGAAGACCATGAGGAATCTAATCCCACTATTAGAGTTTTACCTGAGGAGCCACTAGAAGAAAGCCCAATTAGAGAGCCCAGTCCTTTGATTTATGAACCAGAAGAGTTTATTAAGGACTTAATCTCTTTAGATCAATGCCCTCAAGATGAAGTCACCTCTTTGACTCCACTTAATCTCTTTCCTGAAATCAATGATCCTTTCTTCCATTATGTCGACCCTTTAGATAGATATCAAACCCATAAGGTAAAACTCATTAGTCTATCTAGGATTAATTCCCGACACCCCTTCTTACATTTTAGTCTATCCAATTAACCTCGAACCCTTTTTTTACTTTCCACCCAATCGGACTAACCCTGAATCCTCCTCATATTCTCTACCTTTTATTGATTTTTCTTATGTTTCTTTAACCATTCATTTGCATTTTATAAGAGTAATCATACTGCATTCATTCATTGCACAGGTTAGATTTGCATCATATTTTTGGCATACCCTAAGGCACCTAGTAGGCATACATAGTAAGTTCTCATGTGCATGCCATGCTAGAATCAAATGTAGAAAGTTTATAGTTTGTTAGGTTTTGTCTCGTAGAGTTCAATAAAATTTCCTTTGATAGGAAGGTCTAGTCGAGTCTTTTAGGTATTAGTTTTGAGTCCAATAAATTCACAACCTTGAATCATTTGCACCTGCACTTACCTCTGCACAGCATATGCATATGAAAATTAGTCAAAAGCTGAACCTAAGTAATGAACTAAATAACAACTTGGCTAATTCCCAAAAGAAATATAAAGAATTTTATGTAGAGGAATATGTGATGATAAAGAAATTTTCTGCTCGCGAAGCTGGCTCATCAAAAATAATGAATAGTAGCGGATCCAATGCCTATGTGCCTGAGATATCACCTGATTTAGGTATTAGCTCCACCTTCATCATCTCAGATCTTATAGAGTCTAGGAAGCCAGCAGTGATACCCAGCGAGCCCCTTGAGCCACTCCCTTTCTTTGTGGTGAACCCACCCTAGAGTGACTACATACAATTTGGCCTTTTGGTGAGGTTAAGTGATGGGGATCTAGGGCAGGTCCAGGTTATCTTTCTATTTTTTATTATTTTCTCAGATTTTTTTATTTTCTTATTCCCACTATTCCATTTATTCCCACTATCCCGGCTTTATCCCAGACCTATTCCTACTTTATCCCAGTTTTATTCCATCTTCACCATCTTTATCCCGTGGTTTTAAAACAAATTTCAAAACCCTAGCCTCCACCCTGCCAGCCCCAGATCCGGGCCACTCGACGCCCGGCCGCCCCCGTCGGACCGCCACTGATGCTCGCCGGCCCCCGCCCTTGCCTGAAAAGTCATCGCTGCCGCCCACGCCCATGGAAGATGAACGGACGTGGGAAGACCAACGGCAGCCATGGCCACCACCGCGGCATGCCACCACAGGCCTACAACCGGTCGCCCGCTCGCCAGCTGACGCCCAACCACCGGAGGGCCCTCGCCGGCATCATTGGGCCCCATGCCCGTGGGAAGCCCAAGTGGCACGGCCGTGCGTGCCGTGCCGCCCCAGCACCATTGACGCCTCTGGCCTGCTGCCCGCCACCATTCCCGCTGCCCGTCGGCTCTTGCCCGGCCGCTTGTGGGGCCCTCGCCAGCGCCTAGGGCCCTATGGCCCGTGAGAAGATGGACGGACAGGGCACCCATTCCCGCCACCGTTCCCGCCGCCCGCCATCGCCACCGCCTGCCTGCCGCCGCCCGTCGCTGGTCCGCCGCCCGCCGCCGGTCCGTCGCTTGCCGCCAGTCCGCCACCTTCTTGGTCGCCAGAGGCCATGCCGGTGCCCAGGTGGTCTTCCACGGCCATGGGAGGCCAAATGGCACGCCCAGCATGCCGTGCCATTCCCGTGCCACCACCTCACCTGCAGCCCGTCACCAGCCGTTCACCGACCCCGTCCACTACTTGCTTCCCGGTCGCCGGCCATCCACCGGTGCTCAGTCGAGAGATCAATCCTTCGCATGGCCATGAGTTTGAGTTTGCACGGATTTTGGAGTAGTTCAGTTTTCAAAGCAGCATGCTTTTCAGTGCAGATCATCAAGCCGACATGCTTCTCAGAGCAGATCAGCACCACTTTTGATGCAACACAAATTTTGATGTAATTTATTTTCCTTTTTTAGTTTTCTTAAAGGCTAAGAAATTGAGGGTTTTGGTTTTTCTATATAAAGGCCCCCTCTCCCCCTGTAATAATTAATGACTTTGATATAAATTTTTGGGTTCTCCATTGGTTCTGGTTCTGGTTCTGAGATGAGGCCCGTTTGCCTTTGTTCCCTACTGTGTGGATAATGGGTTTGTTGGGGGGTGTGAGAGTCCTACTTTGTGGATGATGGGTTCGAGCACCCTAGTTATCCCCTATCTCGTCTTCTTTATCCCCTCGTGTCCTTTGAGAGTCACCCTAGCGGCCTCTATGAGAGCCTTACTATGTGGATGATGGGCTCGATGAGAACTTAGGGTAGCTGGTGCTTTGATCCCTTGGGAGGGTAGCTATGTGCTTTGATCCCTCGGGAGGGTAGCTTTATGCTTTGACCCCTGACTTTCTGTGTGCGTCTCCCCGTTAGAGTGAGTCCCAGGGCCATGAGTTCCAGTTCCCAGTTCCCCATCTCGATCCTTCCTTCGCCACCTCCACCAAGAAAATTGAAAACAAAAGAGATCAACTATTTTAGGGTTTTAGTTTTAGTGTCACCCTAGTCCCGGGAGGCTTCTTAGCCCTCCCACGGTCCTAGTTTGTTTAGTTATTTCCCTTTCCCAAATAATCCAGGGTTACATCAATTTCTCATCCCGCATCATAAAGATTGAGAGAACTCTGAACGATCAAGCTATCGGTACCTGGAATAGAGACTGTCAGCGATATTTGGTTCAGTGGCAAGGTCGGCCAGAATCTGAGGACTCGTAGATCACCCGTGAGGATCTGCAGCACCTCAACCCAGACCTACCAGAGCACTATGAGAGCCAAATTGACCCTTACTCGACGGGGTCGAGTTCTTCCCATCTTGGGAGATTTGGTGGGGGCACCAGAATCAGACACAGATTACTGGAACCTATTTGGTTTACTTAGTGATGTGTCAAAATTTTGAAAATTTTATAATCAATTAAGATCGAGTCCTATAATAAGTTGAGGTTAGTTGATTTGACTCAACCATCAACCTAGTCCAATACATTGAGTCATGTACATCAATATGAGTCTAGTATGAGTCCATTCCTTGTACAAGAGAGGAGGCTACATTATTTTAGAGTTCTACCAGACCTCATTCTGGAGCCAGAGGTAGTTACATCAGCTTACGGGAACTCAATTGACACCCAGGTGCCCTGATTCCCTCCAAATATCATTTTAGATGCTAGATTTTATCCAAATGCTTCCAGAATATTCCATATGCTAGGAGCCCATGTTTCCCAAGTTATCCCAACTCTCCAGGCCTTCAAATTCAAGTCCAGGAAGCAAGCCCAAGCAAGAAGAACCAAGATTCCCTTTTGATACCAAGAATATGCTAGCCTAGGGAACCAGGCGCCCCAGCTTCCAGGAGGCCCAAGCCCATGCACCCTTGGTTCATGGCCGACCTCCCCTTGTTGTTCCAAAGCCCAACATGCCATTCAAATTGAGAGGAGGCATCCAAAGGTGTTGACCAAGTCCAAGCCTAAGTGAGGAAGGAGAAGACTAATCATATTCTAACCTAGTTTGGATTCTTAATTCTTTTAAGCCTTGTAATTCTAACCTAGCTAGGAAAGGACTTGTAATCTAACTAAAAAGAGGACTTGTATCCTAAGTGTAACCCTATCTAAAGAGGGCATGGAAACTCTATAAATACCCCACCCCTCCCCCTCTTGTAATCATCTTTTTCTTATGAATACAACTTACTGAAATTTTGAGTCATTGCCTTGTATTGGAGTTTTATTTTGGTTCTTTACTTTGAGTGCTCTCCTTGTGTGCCCTAGCCGAATCCCTGTAGTCCTAGAATCCTTTTGCATCCTTGGAGACCAGCCACACCTAAGCAAAGGAAGCCCTAGCTGCCGTCCAAGACAAGGAGCTTCTTCCTTCCTGGTTGCCATCTCCTAACCCTAATCCTGATTCCTTCAAAACCCTAGGTCCTTTTCTTTTTTTTATTTGCTATTTTGATTGACCCTGACACTTACAGGATCCTTGAGGTGCTTCACCTCCCCAGTGGAGGCCTGCTTTGCTTCTAAGACTGCCCAGATCAGCCATCAGATTCAAGCGAACCGAGGCTTCTTCATCCAGACTTCAATCAGACTGTGAATGATCCCTTCTACTATGAAGTTTTCAATCTCTGACTGGTAAGAAACCTTCCCTTCTCTTAATCTCTAATTTGATGAAGAATAACTATCCTAAACCGAAAGTTTCTCAACTCTCGGGTCCTAGCTACTTATTATCTTGCATGAGTTCTTTGCGATACGGTGATTCTTTGCATTGCTACTTCTTATGCTAGTTCTTATTTTATTTAGAAATTTAGCCTACAAACATAAATTATAAAAATCATAAAAAAACTATTTTACTATTTTTTCTGCATGTTTAGCAATCTTAGAGTCATCCAACATCAGATGGTCTCAAAACATATTCTAAATTATCATGATTACTCTGCTTATAACATATATAAACATGTAACATATCATCATAACATAACGTGTTTTTGTTAAACAAGCATATTATAGCTAATATGCAAATCAAGGCATGATAGATACATAAAAATACCTTTCACCTCACTTGTTCATGGGATATGACTACAGTGGCACCCCTACATGCCATAGGTTACCCATTGAATGGGAGGAGAGGGCCTTTAAACCCTACTTAACTCCTATGACCGGACGGCCATGGTGAATAACCCAATCCAAAGCAGTTACTTGGTTCAACCAACATGCATAATTTCATACTTGACATAATATCATGCATTTCATAAAAACTAAAATTAAGCATATTACCCTAATATGCAAAATTTTATATAATTGCATTATCATGTCATTTCATAAAGAAACTAGAAATCATGCATATGAATTTGGTCGGGTCGACTCGACAGGGTTCGGATCGGCTCGATAGTGGAATTTCATAAAACTCCAAAAATGGTATGCCACAAGGATGGATCTGATACCACTGATGAAAATTCTTCTAGGGTGCCGGGAATCATGCAGTATGTGGAAGTGATTTCAAAACAAAATTCTAAGCATGAAACCCTAATTGGCTAGAAAACCCTAATTCCCAGGAACCCCTTATGCAATACCAATTAATGAAACATAAATGGAGTTAGAAAAACATACCAGGATAGCTAAAATCCAATCCTTTCTATGAGGCTCACAAGTGCAAGCCCTCCAATGGTGATCCACATGAGAATGGTACCAAGGAAGAATCCCTGTCACGGTTACTTGCTTCAACAGAACTCTTAGGGCAGCCTTTGGACCTTTGACCACTGTAGGACACCCTGTCATACTATAGGGCTCTTTGGATATTCTCCTAAACCTCTCTTGGTTTAGGTATAACCCTCCTCTAGGACTCCTTAGGCTTATGTCCTAAAACAAAGCCTTGTCCTAATAGATAAGACTTTGTCTTAACAAGACAAGTCTTGTCTTAAAAGAAGGAGGGAGAGAGAGACTGAGAGAGACACTCAGACAAGACTTTCGGTGAAGTTGGACTCGTATTTTAGATATCTAAAGAATAATCTATATTTTCTCTCTTCACCAAACACCCCTAAATAGAAACCAAAAGGGCATGAAAGCATCTCAAAGGTTCTTATCAGATATGCTTCTTCTTATCTGATAAGACTCTTCAGGATTCAGGAGTCTTATCTGAATTCTTTCCCTTTCCAGATTAATTCCCCATGTACCATGTGGCATCTACCGGTTATGAAGAAGCAAAGGAGGCATCCTTTCATATTTGAAAACCATGGAATAAGCAGAGTTCTGAGAGCAGAAGGACTCTTCCTCATAATCATGCATAGATGAAGAGACGCAACCCTTCATCTGCGCGCCAATTTTTCATCTGCTTTCATGCCATCCTCTTACATTTTTGACCGGTCAAACAATTCCAAGAGGCATGGGGATAAGATGAGAAGATTCCCTAGATTAGAAACACTCCAGTGTTTCATCTGTAGAAGGACTCTTGTTCTTTTGCACCCCTGCATCTTTCCCACGCGCACCAAGAGGTGCCAAGAGTCCCTGGCCCCAGGGACTCTTCCATAAATCAGTCAAAAGGTCAAGATAAAATTAGATAAAGCTCTGATTTAATTAGCCCCACTTAGGACTCAGCCTAATTAAGGTTTCCCTTAATTAGGTTAGCCTAATTAGCAAGCAACCGGACCCAATCCAATTGGGTTAGGAATTTGGTTAGCCTGCACATGCTAGTGTGCAATCTGGCTAACCAATTAGGATACCATGATCCTAATTAAATAATGAATAACTTCCTTGGCTAACTCTCTATCATGTGTGACCCATTGGGTTCTACATCTAGCCATTAGTAGGTTTAGGTTTGAGCTGATTCGATCCGATCGAACCCGATTGACCTAATTAGGTCAAATTGGCTCACCTAATTGTCCAATTCGAATCACACATCGAATTGACTCATGAAACCAAATCAATTGGTTCATGAAAACCTACAAGACAAGATTGACATCTAGCAACATGTCATGCCTACCCGGAAGATGAGGAATTTGGTAGAAATTACCAAAGACCCTTCAGTAGTAAGTTACCATGCAATTCAATCTTTAGATCTCCCATTATCTCGATTAAGTGATAGGTATGGATATATGTCAAACCCTAACACTTAATCATATCGAATCTCATCTCGATCATGAGGACTCAATTGATGACTGATTAGAAACTACTTCTAATCTCATCTTGCTTTGATCAAAGGCTCCTTGAGTCACTCATCGAAGAGATTATATGGGATAACAATTCCTCATACCAGAAAAGATTGATTTCTTGTTTGATGCGGGACTAATATGCATGCAATTCTTTTTGTATGTTTTATATATGGGGTTAGGTGATTAATTCCCAAATTTCAGATCAAAATTAGTTGTACCCTTAACCTCTTGTATGAAACTTGATTTTGATAAATGAAATAAACCTTGAGTTCTTCTATTGCTTTGAGTGTTACCCTGCTATGTGCATAAAGGGGTTTGAGAGTTTTCTTCTTCCCGGTGTTGCAACCATCTTCCTGCTACCAGCCAACCTTCCAGAACCCTAGCCGCCACTTCAAAAGACACCTTTTCTTTGCTGTTTTTCTTTATTTCTTTGCTCCCTTGTGAGTTTTCTAACCCCTGACAGGTTGTTTGCAGGTCCTCGAGTTCCTACGAATCCAATGACTCCAACCAAGCCTCAATCGGACCACTGAGTAGAAAGTCGGGTATCCGTGGATCTTTGGCTCGATTTTCCAGGCCGCATCCATCGAGGAACGAGAGATCCCTTCACTGCGATCTTCACCGGGTGCTTCAGACGTTGTCAGGTACACCCCCTCTACCTCCAGTCTTTATATTGTAGGAGAACTTGCCCTAACCATGGCTTCTCAATCCCGGCGATCCTTCTTTCATACTTTTCTAGGTTCTAATATGCATGCTTGGCTTCAAAAATTCATACAAAATTCCCTACAACTAATTTTGATCTGAAATTTGGAAATTAATCACCTAACCCCACATATAAAACATACAAAAAGAATTGCATGCATATTAGTCCCGCATCATTGTTGGTCCACTCACATCCTTCGTACACCTTCCACCATACCCAGAACACCCCATACATGTTGCAATGCCATGAATGAGTATGAACCAAAGTATGGCTTAATGTGCACAAGGAACCATGATGACCTCAAGTCTAAAGATCACATGCACAACTTCTACTCTGGGATCTATCTTTTGACAAGCAGTAAGACTTCCATAAGATAGTCCCGGTACGGATCAGTCCAGTGTACTCATCCCTGATGAGCACCCTTATCCTTGTATTAGTGTCTCTATATAAGTGGTTGTGAGATCAACCACCCTCATCAACTGAGCATACATAAGATAAGCTAGTCTTTCCGGATTCATTGATCCCCAAATCGATGGTCCAACGACTAGGAACATTCTAAATAAGGATTTGTAAGAATTAGGTCTCACTGTTATTTTATCATAACCCTAATTCCATTGCCCTACTCTATGGGGTTCATCATAATCAAAAAACATGACACAATAATATATAATGAATCAAATGCCTTTATTAATATGAAAATATGTCATACATGAGCTGGAAGTTTACAAAAAGGCCCTCATAATGATTGGCTCTTAGGGCACTTTTCTATCAAACTCCCACTTGCACTAAAGCCAATCGTCCTTGTATTTTATGCCCATACAATCTAAGTAACGATCTAACTGCTACTTGGCTAATGCTTTAGTGAATGGGTCTGCTATATTATTCTTTGTGTCAACTTGTTCAATGGTAACATCTTGTCTGTTAATGATCTCTCGAATAAGGTGGAACCATCTTAGAATGTGCGGATCAGTTCAGTGTACTCATATCCTAATGAGCACCCTTATCCTTGTATTAGTATCTCTACACAAGTGGTTGTGAGATCAACCACCCTTATCAACTGAGCATACATCTGATAAGCTAGTCTGTCTGGATTCATCGATCCCCAAATCAATTGTCCAACAACTAGGAACATTCTAGTTTAGGGTTTATAGGAATTAGGTCTCAATATTATTTTATCATAACCCTAATTTCATTGCCCTACTCTTGGGGTTCATCATAATCAAAAACATGACACAGTAGTATATAATAAATCAAATGCCTTTATTAATATGAAAAATATGTCATACATGAGCTGGAAGTTTACAAAAAGGCCCGCATAATGATTGACTCTTAGGGTACTTTTCTATCATCGGATGGGTCACATGAGTGACCGAGGACTCATAGAACTCTCCAAGAAGGGCCTAATTCTAGCATTTAGGAAAGAGGGAGATGATTTATGTGAGCCTTGCATTTATGGAAAATAGCATAGAGTAACATTTGCCAGGTGTACCAAGAGGAGTGAATATGTTTTGGAGTTAGTTCACTTGGATGTATGGGGGCCGGCACCCATATCAGCCAGGGGTGGAGCAAAATACTTTGTTACCTTTATAGATAACTTCTCCAGGAACTTGTAGGTATATCTGATTAGAGAAAAATCAGAGGTATGTGCCTGGTTCAAGGCCTGGAGAGCTAAAGTGGAAAAGGAAACAGGAAAATCAGTCAAGTGCCTACAGACTGACAATGCAGGAGAGTACATAAGCTTTGAATTTAGAAGATACTATGAGGAGAATGGCATCAAATGCCAATTCATAGTGAAGATGACTCCCCAACAAAATGGTGTAGCTGAAAGGATGAATCGAACATTGACAGAGAAGGCCATGAGCTTGAGGCTGCAAGCATTACTGCCCAAGGTCTTTTGGGGTGATGCTTTAATCTTTTCTTGTTTTCTTGTAAACAGGTCCCCAAACAGAAAGATCGATTGAGGCATTCTAGAGGAGGTCTAGGAGTGGGAAGAAGGTGGAGCTTGGTCACCTAAAAGTTTTTGGTGGTCCAGCATATACACTGGTGGAAGGAGCCCAAAGGAATAAATTAGACCCAAAGTCATGCAAAGTGGTATTCATTGGATACCCAAGGGGTGTGAAAGGTTACCTACTAGTGGATCCTCATTCTCAATGGTCCACAATCAGTAGGAATGTCATCTTCGATGAGAGGAGCCTTCTAAAGAAGCCCGGTGTTGCAAATGGAGTTGACAGGTCTGTGGAGGATAGTAGATCATAGTTTTTGTAGTCATAACATCGCCATCAATTTTAGCTGCTTAACAAGTTCACTTTGAGGTGGAAAGTCACAGTCATATTGCCACACATGTGGAGGATCTATGAGGGAGGACATCTAACCAAGAGGATGTGCAGGAGGAGCCAGAAACTACAAATTTGTATGACAACCCAATAGGTGTAGCATTGCACAAGCCTAAGAGGAACATTCAAAAATTGGTGTGATACGACATGATGAGACCATCTCATATGCTCTCATCTCTACCAGTGGAGATTTAGAGACATTTGAGGAGGCCATGGATAGTTCAGATGAGAGGTCATAGATGCAAGCCATGATGGAGGAGATGGACTCTCTTCGGAAGAACAAGACATGGTAGCTGGTGGATCTACCAAGGGGAGTCGACCCATTGACTTCAAATGGGTCTTTACAAGGAAGGAGGGAAATTCAGAACAAGGTGGAGTGAGGTACAAGGCTAGGCTGGTAGCCAAGGGGTACTCACAGAAAGAAGGCATTGACTACTCTGAGATCTTCTCACCCATTGTCAGGCATACATCTATCAGGGTGCTCTTAAGCATTGTAGCAGCTTAGGATTTGGAGCTGGAGTAGATGGATGTGAAGATAGCATTTCTCCAGGGATATCTTGAGGAGAGCATCTACATGGAGTAGCCACAGGGGTTCAGGGAGCCTGGATCAAAGGAGAAGGTATACTTATTGAAAAAATCATTGTACGGGTTGAAGCAGTCATCGAGGCAATGGTACAAGCAGTTTTAAACTTTCGTGAGGAGCATTGGACTTTCCAGGTGCAATTTTGATCCATGTGTGTATATATAATCTCTAGAGAATAAATCCAAGGTATATCTACTCTTGTATGTAGATGACATGCTGATAGCATGCAAGAGTAAGAGGACAGTGCAGGATTTGAAGGCAAGGCTATCTCGGGAGTTTGAGATAAGGGACTTGGGGGTTGCACGAAAGATTTTAGGCATGGAGATTTTTAGAGATTGAGCCAAGAAGTTTCTGCATTTATCTCAGGGAAGATACATTCGAAAGGTACTAGAGAGGTTTCGAATGAAGGAGGCCAGACTAGCAGCGCTGCCACTTGCTGGATATTTCAGACTTTCGAAGAGTATGTCACCATAGACTGAGATGGAGGCTCAGAATATAGAGAGGGTGCTATATGCATCTGGCATGGGAAGGCTAATGTACGCTATGGTGTCTTGTAGGCCGGATCTGTAAGGGTTTTGGTGACCAGGGCTGAAGCATGGATTTCAAAAATTTATTATGAAACCACTACCAAACCCTTAACCCAAGACCTCCTTACTAGGATTTAAAACATACAAACATGCATATATAATATAAACTAGAGTTTAGGCACCAACCTGAACCGCTAGTATCCAATCCGATGAAGAAAACCCTGATTCAGCCTTCTTCTCCACCAAGCGCCCAAATGTTCACCCTCTAACGGTGATCCACATGAAACTCGGACCAAGGAAGAACTCCTTCTTCAAGTTGCTTGGATAAGTGGAACTCTTTCGACAGCCTTTGGTCTATTGACCACTGTAGGACACCCTGTCCTACTGTAGGGCACTAAAGATACTCTCCTAAACCACTATTGGTTTTAGGACAACCCTCCTCTAGGACCCCTTAGGCTTATATCCTAAAACAAAGCCTTGTCCTAGTAGAAAAGATCTTGTCTTAACAAGACAAGTCTTGTCTTAAAGAAAGAAGGAGGGATAGAGAGACACTCAGAATAATACTTCGGTGGAATTCTTATATCATACTCATTTCACCGCCCCCTATTTATAGATACAAGAGGGGCATGTGATATGTCCTCCCATCAACTTATCATATATGATTTTTCAAGAACGAAGAGAAGTTATCTGGCTTGAAAAATCATATCTAATAAGCCCATTCATGCACCGAAGGCCTTATTCACATCCCTTCTTTTATCTAGAAATCCTCACTTGCCACATGTCAATTACCGATCCCTAGGAAGCCAAGAGGCACCTCTTGAGTCTCCAAATATCGGAGATTATGAAGATTCTTGATAGCAGAAGGACTCTCCATCAGAACCATGCACCACATGAAGAGTTGCGACTCTTCATGCACCGCGCGCACCATCCTTCTTCCATGCAAATTTTAAAGAATGTTGACCAGTCAAAACATAGGGAATATGGGTGTCATTGGAAAGATCATAAAATTTCCTTTCTGACCATATAAATTATATTCAAATCAGAGATCTATAGCTCATTCTGTGCCCTTTTGAAGTTAAGGTATCATTTAGGTACCAAGAGTCCCATGCCATTGGGACTCTTCATGTATGGCGCCTAAAATGCCCTCAAATCCAAATTAAAATCAGATTTAGCTCTGATTAGGCTAGCCCCACTTAGGACTCAACCTAATTTAGGTTTTCCATAATTAGGTTAGCCCAATTAGCAAGCAACCGGATCCAATCCAATTGGGTTAGGAATTTGGTTAGCCTACATATGCTAGTATGTAATCCGGCTAACCAATTAGGATCCTATGACCCTAATTAAATCATGAATGACTTCCTTGGCCAAGTCTCTATTGTGTGTGACCCATTGGGTTCCACATCTAGCCAGCAGTAGGTTTAGGTTTGAGCCGATTCGATCCGATCAAACCCGATTGACCTAATTAGGTCAAATTGGCTCACCTAATTGTCCAATTCGAATCACACATCGAATTGACTCATGAAACCAAATCAATTGGTTCATGAAGACATACAAGACAAGATTGACATCTAGTAATGTGTCATGCCTACCCGGAAGATGAGGAATTTTGGTGGATTTACCAAAATACCCTTCAGTGGTGAGTTACCAGGCAATTCAGTCCTTCGATCTACTTGCACCCTGAATATGACTATGGATATGGATACTTATCAAATCCAATTTCATATTCATTCCTTGCTCAATCTGATAATGATGATTCATTAATGAACCATTAGAAACTATTTCTAGCATTCATACTTTGATCAAAGATTTCCCGAATCTTCCTTTGATTGAAATCATCTGGATGCGCTTCCCTCTTACTAGGGTTGATCGATTCCTTTTTGACCTACTCACAATCTCCATATGCAATCCACCATACCCAGTATCACCGCATGCATGACTCAGTGTCATGATTGAGTATGAACCAAAGTATGGATTCATGCATACAAGATACCATGGTAGTCTCAGGTCAAAGGACCACATGCACTACTCCCACTATGAGAACTATCTATTGACAAACAGATAAGGTTCCATTAGATGTTCTCAAGCTGGATCCATTCAATGAACTCATTCTCTAATGAGCACCCACATCCTAGTATTAGTGTCAAACATAAGTGACTGTGAGATCAGTCACCCTCTTCACCAAGCATACATAGGATGTGCTGGTCTTACCGGAAACATTGATCCCCTACTCAATATCCCATCGACCAGGAATATTCTAGATTAGGGTTTTAAGGCTTTAGGTCTCACTGATATGATCTCATCATAACCCTAGAACCATATCCCTAATCTATGGGGTTCATCATATCTTAATAAAATTAATAAGACATAGCATATGATGAAAATAAAATGTCTTTATTAATTGATAATGTCAATACACTAGTTTGGGATACAAAAGAAAATCCCATCGAAATACAACATTTTGATTGGCCTTTAGGGCATAATCTTTTCAAGATCAAGCCCATGCAGTGGTCAAGTGAGCAGATTTATGGCGTAGCCTAGCGAGGAACACTAGCAAGCACTGAAGGGGATCTTCAGATACTTGGTGGGATCAGTTGGAGTGGGCATCTGCTATGGACAGCAAGGAGGTGCTGTGGAACACTCTAACATAGCCAAGGTTTCTTTAGGGCAGATGGAAGGCTTTATGGATGTAGACTTTGATGGAGATATGGATACCCATCGTTCCATAATAGGTTTTATATTCAGCATGAATGGAGGACCTGTGTCTTGGAGGTCTTGTTTGCAGCCTATAATGGCATTATCTACCACTGAAGCGGAGTATATTGGCATCACGGAGGTAGCAAAGGAGGCTCTATGGCTGAAGGGATTGGCTTTGGAGATGGGCTACAAATAGGAGGTTGTCAAGGTGTATTGTGATAGCCAGAGTACATTGTTACTTACACAGAATTCAGTATATCATGCCAGGACAAAGTACATCGACATCAGATACCATCAGATTAGAGAGCTGGTGGAGGAAGGCAAGGTGGAGCTGGGGAAGGTTTATACCAAGGAGAATCCAGCTGATGCACTGACGAAGTTTCTTCCAAGGGACAGCTTTCACAAGTGTATGGGACTGATGCGGTTGATGGATAAGATGGAGTTGACCGAAGCCTTGAAACACCAAGGTGGAGATTGTTGAGTCTCATGTGGTGTATCCAAGGCATCTGGAGTCAAGTTTTGGATCTTTGTCATGTTGGTCATGATGTAAATATGGCTAGGAGTGGGTTTGGTAAGAGTCCTAGGTGATAGACTGAGTTTTTTCATGTTTTGTTTAGTCTATCTTTTCGAGTTGGCTCGATGGTCTTTCGAGTCGACTCGACTGGTGGCATAGCATGGGGGGTCTAGGCAATGTACCAGTGTCGAGTCAGCTCGGTTGCCTAGAGTCGACTCTAGTTCTCAGAGCAGGTATGTAGATACTCTGGACGAGTTAGCTCGGTTTGCTGGAGTCGGCTTGAATTCTTATAATAGAAGAAGGAACGGTCTGGACGAGCCGACTCGAACCCTGTGAGTTGACTCGGATGACGGGTTCTCTATTTTGATGTTATGCTAGGTGGGAGTTTGTTTTAAGGGGCTAGGTTTGGTTTAACCTAAGGATATATATATTGTACAATCTTTGGTGAGAAGAGAACTCTCGAGTCTTCCAAGAAGTTTTGTAACATATTTTGATAGGCGACAATATATTAAACCCTTGTTTCTCCCAAAAACTTCTTCTTGATCTTGATTTACTACTTGTTTGGATCTTCATTGCCCTTATCTTCTTTGATCGGTAGTATAGGGTTCATGCTAGGCTTATTGCTTCCGCTATAGTCTCTTCACGGTGCTTCATGTTTGAGGCATTGTACATGGTCCAAGAAGGATTGATCTCATCCGATTTGTGCCACAAAGAGTGGCAGAGAGCTAGCCAAATGATCCGCCTCACCTTGTGCTAGCAAGAGTCTCATCACCACCACAAGCAATAGTAGTGGCTATGGAGCAATTCAACTTACTTTTCGTGTAGGTCCAAAACCTGGCAGCAGTTGTCCAAGCCATTCAAGCCACCCTTATGTCACCTCTGGTGACCTCCGGTGACTCCCCTACCACCGGCAGTGCAATGTGTAGCCTCTCAACCTTCGGTGTTGCCCACACCTACATTGCTTCTAGTGATGTAAATCTGGTGGCTAGATTGACACCTCCACCACCAGAGCAATCACAAATCCCTCTGAAGGATCTTGGAGGGAATACTCACCACCATCACCACTATCCTAGAAGTCATGGGGCAAGGAGATAATGTCCTAAAAGCCCTCGATCAAAGCATGACTCCACTCTTATTGCCAATCTCTATAATGATCGAAAGCCTTGGCCGATTGGGACCTTGAGATCGATTAGAGATTAACGAAGATGGATTGGTGAATCGAGGTGATCCGCAATCTTTCTTCAACACTGAATGATGGGGTATAAGATTATGCTGGTACTACTTGTCCAGTATTTCAAAATCTCATAGCTTGAAAACTATGATAAAATCGTCGATCTCGATGATCACCTTTTAAGTTTTAGAATGATGATGCTCCTCCATGGGGCATCTAATCTCATTCTCTATCATGCCTTCTCCTCTACTTTGAAGGGAGTGGCTCAATATCAGTACTTAAACTTGAAACCAAAATTGGTACACTCCTTTGAATAGTTGAGCTGAGCATTCATCGATCACTTTGTTAGCAGTCATAGGCCACAACAACATTCAAACTATCTCCATACTCTCAAACAAAGAGAAGAAGAGATGATCCGAACCTTTATGAGTCACTTCAACATGGCTACTTTAGAGATCTGCAATCTGGACCAGTTGATTGCTATATTTGCTCTGGTGAAAGGGTTGTTGAAAAATGACCTTAAAAAGTCATTAGCCAAGACCTATCCCAAGGATTTTGCGGAAATGCTAGCCCAAGCTAAAAAGTATGCTTAGATAGAATGTGCTTTCATGTTGAAAGAGGATCCACCCACTTCTATATTGGAGGGTGGTAAGGAAACACAACAATGCAAACTCTCCCCGAAGTGTGGGGGAAGAGCTCGGCCTCACTCCAGATTCCCGCGGGAGAGGAACAGATTCTTCAAAGATCACCGACCTTGGGAAGCCCCTTAAGCAATGCCACTAGGGAAGTTCTACACCTATACTCCTCTAAATGCACCAAGAGAAAAGGTACTAATAGAGATCAGAAGGCACATTCTAGAGCCTCAAAAGATAAGGATGCCATTAGTAAGGAAGAATTAAAACAAATTTTGCTTATACCATTAGGACCACAGCCATGATACTGAATAGTACATCCAATTATAAGACAAGATTGAAGAGCTGATCAGGAAGGGTCATCTTGAATGATTTATTTGTCAATGAAGAAGGCCGAGAGAGTGGCCAAGATCATGACAATTAGATAAACAACCATAGCCACTTCTACCTTCAAAGGAAGGTGATCCCATACCATCAAGACAAGTAGAAATGATAACTAAGGGATGCAGTCACTGCAAGCAATTGGTGAAAAGATGAGCAATGCTGATAGTTTTTTTCAAAAGGATGATGATGGCATTCAGTTTTCACACAATGATGTAGTTATGGTAATTGTAAATGTGAAAAATTATGATGTATAGGATATCCTTATTAATAACGGGAGTGTAGTAGATATTTTATACTATGAGTACTCTTAAAAATGAGAATATTTCTTGAATGACTGGTTCGAGTGAATTCTCCACTAGTGGGATTACAAGAGATGCAATCCAGGTAGAGGAGATGATTATCTTGACTATAAGATGGGACATTACCATCTAGATCTATCACTTGGGTAGACTTCCTCATCATTCGGATGCCCTCAACTTACAATGCCATTCTCGAATAATAGGTCTTAACACCTTCCAAGCTGTTGTCTCCACTTACTACTTAAAAGTGAAATTTCTAATAACATATGGGATTGGAGAGATCTGTGAAGATCAGATCCTAGTACAACACTACTACTATATCAAGCTTCAAGTAAAAAGAGCTACTAAAGACTATCCAATTGAAGGTCTTGACACTCAGGATGACTTAACTGAACAACAAGGAGAGCTAGCTAAGGACCTTATCTCCATATCCTTGGCTGATGGAAATCTAGAGCACACAATTAGGATTGGCTCCAACTTGGATAAGATAACTAGAGATCAGCTAATCTTATTTTTGTAGGAAAAAGCCTATGTCTTCTCTTGGGCTCCCGTAGATATGTCAGGCATCAACCCCTCGATGATGGTACATTGGTTGAAGGTGGATCCCAAGCACTAACCTAATAAACAAAAGAAATGAAGGTTCGAGCTCGAGCACTAAAATGCTATCACTGAGGAGGTCGACTTGTTGCTTAATGCTAGCTTTATTTGGGAAACTACCTATATGGAATAGATCTCCAACCCGATTATGGTGAAAAAGGCAAATGGCAAGTGGTGAATTTGCATAGATTTCATGGATCTCAATAGAGCATGTCCAAAAGATGGTTATCCATTGCCACGAATCGATAGTCGATGCAATCTTGGACTATGATCTTCTCAGCTTTATGGATGCCTTCTCTAGATATAAGTAAATCTGGATGGTTCTAGAAGATGAAGATAAAACTACTTTTATTATTGATCGAGGCCTCTTTTATTATAGGATTATACCATTTGGACTAAAGAATACAGGTGCTACTTACCAATGCTTGGTAGACAAAGTCTTTAAAGACTAGATTGAACAGAATATGGAGGTGTATGTAGACAGCATGCTTGTCAAAAGCAAAACTACCAGGATCCATGTCGAAGACCTTTAGGAGACTTTTAATACCCTCTAGAAGTACCAAATAAAGTTGAACCCCACCAAATGTATCTTTGGATTGGCCTCAGGTAAATTCTTGGATTTTATAGTTTCCAACAGGGGGTGGAAGCTAATCCAGAGAAAATCAAGGTTGTTTGTGACATGAACCCATCAAAGATGATCAAAGATGTCCAGTGTCTCACTGGAAGGATTGCGGCCCTCAGTAGATTTGTCTCAAAATCAATCAAGCACTGCCTCCTATTCTTCCAAACTTTAAAGTGCCCGAAAGACTTTTAGTGGACAAAAGAATGCCAAAAAGCTTTTGATGATCTTAAGAATTATCTCAGTTGCCTATCGCTATTCGAGAGGTCAGATCCTGGCAAAGGGTTGTTTTTTATATTTGGTAACTTCTCCCTTAACAAGAAGTGTAGTGTTGATCCAAGAGAAGGATAGGGCTTAGAAATCCATCTACTATATCAATAGAATCTTAAGAGATGCAGATACCCTATATTCCAAATTGGAGAAGCTAGTATATGCTCTCCTTATTGCTACTCGAAAGCATTGTCCATATTTCTAGGCCCACACCAATTTTTTTGCTAACTGATTAGCCCATAAAAAATATTCTCCATCGACTAGATACATCTAAATATATCGCTAAATGGGTGATCGAACTCTCAAAGTTTGACATCCTGGCTGCATATACTAAATGAGTTAATCGAACTAAAAGCAATGAAACCATTGGAGCTAGCATCAAACACCCCTCCAAGCCCAAATGATACCTGAAGATATATGTAGATGGATCGTCCAACCTGAAAGGATAGGAGCAGAGTGGTCATCGTTAGCCTTGAAGAAATCATCGCCAAGCACGATCCACGCCTTGAATTCCTTGCAACCAATAATAAAACTAAATACAAGGCCTTGTAGCAGGGCTCGACATCACCAAAGAAGTAAGAGTGAAAGATTTTAGACTTTATAGTGACTCTTAACGGGTTGTCGACCAAATTAAAGTTGACTCCAAGGCTCGAGAGGAAAACATAATTGAATATCTCCAAAGGGTCAAGGAACTAACCAATGATCTTCATAGTTTTGATATCACTAGATTCCGAAAGAGAATAACTCCTAGGTGGACTTGTTGGCCAAAGCAATAACTACTATACCAATGGTGCTTCCCCAAGGAGCCTACTTCTGGCAAATCAAAAAGTCGACCATCAATGAGTTATTAGAAATCAGCAGCTCAATGATGAACCATACTAGATCGACTCCTAAGAGATGGTCAACTCCTTATAGACCGAAAGGTGGCCCACAAGATCAAGTACAAATTATCCACATGAAGGGAAACTTTATAAGTGATCATTTTCTTTGCTCCTCCTTAGATGCTTGTGGCCATCAGAGATGGAATTCGCACTAAGGGAGGTTCATGAAGGGATCTATGAGAATCACATCAAGAAAAATGCCTTAGCATACAAGTTACTCCAACAGGGATATTATTGACTGACCATGCAGTAGGATACTTAGAGATTCATAATGAAATGTGATGCCTATTAAAAGAATAGCAACATTCAGCATCTCTCAGCCATACGAATCACTCCTATATGCATCCCATGGCCTTTTGCACAATAGGGAATGGATATCCTTGATTCATTCCCTCTAACTTCAGGGTATTGTAAGTTCTTGCTAATTGCTTGGTGGGGACACCAGGATCAGACACAGATCGCTGGATCCCATATGGTTTAATTAGTCATGTATCAAAGTTTTAAAAGTTTTGTAATCAATTAAGATTGAGTTTTGTAATAAGTTGAGGTTAGTTAATTTGTCTCAACCCTCAACCTAGTCAGTATATTGAGTCTAGTACATCAACTATGAGTCCAGTATGAGCCCAATTTTTGTACAAGAGAGGAGGTTACCCTATTTTGAAATTCCATCAGGCCACATCCAGGAGTCAGAGGCCACTATATCAGCCTATTGAATTTTGTGTGACAACCTAGGATCCAAGATGCTTCCAGAAACCCTGATTTCTTCTAGATGCTAATGCGGGATGACTCTAAGATTGCTAAATATATAGAAAAAATAGTTAACTATTTTTTTTATGATTTTTATAATTTAGGTTTGTAGGCTAAATTTTTAAATAAAAGTAAGAACTAGCAAGAAGAATAGCAATGCATAAAATCATCGTATTGCAGGCAAACTCATGCAATATAATAAATTCCAGGACCCGAGAATTGAGAAACTCCTGGATTAGGATAGCTTATCTTCATCAAATTATAAATTAAAAAAAGGAAAGGATGTTACCAATCAGCGATTTGAAGAATCTACAGTCGAAGGGGTCACAGAGCTCTTAGATTGATGCCTGGAAGATGAAGCTCGGTTCCCTTGATTAGATGGCTGATTTGGGCAATCCTAGAGGCAAGGAAAGCCTCCTTTGGGGAGGTGAAATACCTCGAGGATCCTACAAGCATCAGGGGTCAATCAAAATATCAATTAAATAAAGGAATAAAACTAGGATTTAGAAGGAAACAAAATTAGGTTTAGGTGTGGGTGTCCTGGGGAAGAAGCAGTTGCTTGATTGGGGCAGTAGCTAGGGCATCTTCCTCTAGAAATACATGATCTCCTAGGATGTAGAGGAAAGATAGGGTAGCAGGGGTTCAGCCAAGGGACACAAAGAGAGCACTCAAGAATAAGAACCAAACACAAGAACAAGACAATGTCTCAAAATTTCAGCAAATTGTATACATAAGGGAACATTGATTACAAGAGGGGGAGGGATGGGGTATTTATAGAGTTCCCATGCCCTCACTAATTAAGGCTATGCTTAGGTTAACAAGCCTTTTCCTAGTCAGATTACATGTCCTTTCGTAGCTAGGTTAGAATTACAAATCATAAAGCAAGTAGGAACATAAATCCTAACTAGGTTAGACTAGTCTTCTCCTTCTCACTTAAGGACACCTCCCTTTGAGCTTTGACTTGGTCAACCCTTCAAGGGTGCCTAAGCTTGGCGTGTTGGGCTTCATGGCAGCAAATGGGTCGGCCCAAAGGGAAAATGGCGCATGGGCTTGGGCCTCTTAGATGCTGGGATGGCCTGGTAGGAATTTTCCATGGAATCAAAGTGGAATCTTGCTTCTTTATGGACCTGGGCATGGTGCTTGGGCTTGATCTCCTTGGGCTGGGCATAGATGGACTTCTGGAATCATGGATGCCCTGGTTTAGGAATATGCTCTGGCTTCTGGACTGAAATTTGGGCATCTGGAAAGAATCAGGATTTCTAGAAGCATCTTGGATCCTAGGTTGTCACACAAAATTCAATAGGCTGATGTAGTGGCCTCTGACTCTTGGATGTGGTCTGATGGAACTCCAAAATAAGGTAACCTCTTCTCTTGTACAAAAATTAGGCTTATACTGGACACATAGTTGATGTACAGGACTCAATATACTGACTAGGTTGAGGGTTGAGACAAATCAACAAACCTCAACTTATTATAGGACTCAATCTTAATTGATTACAAAATTTTCAAAACTTTGACACATGACAAATTAACCCATACAGGATCCAGTGATTTGTGTCTGATCTTGGTGTCCCCACCAGATGCCCTCCAGTTGCCCAGATTCTAGTCCAGATGCTAGAGCATATTCCTAAACCAGCACATTCATGATTCCAGAGGTCCATCTATGCCCAGCCCAAGGAGATCAATCCCAGACACCAAGCCCAGGTCCATAAAGAAGCATGATTTCACTTTGATTCCATGAAATATTCATACCAGGCCACCCCAGCTTCCAAGAGGCCCAAGCCCATGCGCCATTTCCCCTTTGGGCTGACCCATTTGGTGCCATGAAGCCCAACACGCCAAGCTTAGGCATCCTTGAAGGGTTGACCAAGTCAAAGCTCGAAGGGAGGTGTCCTTAAGTGAGAAGGAGAAGACTAGTCTAACCTAGTTAGGATTTATGTTCCTACTTGCTTTATGATTTGTAATTCTAACATAGCTAGGAAAGGACATGTAATCTAACTAGGAAAAGGCTTGTTAACCTGAGTGTAACCGTAGTTAGTGAGGGCATGAAAACTCTATAAATATCCCATCCCTCCCCCACTTATAATCAATTTTCCCTTATGAATATAGTTTGCTGAAATTTTGAGACATTGTCTTGTTCTTGTGTTTGGTTCTTATTCTTGAGTGCTCTCCTTGTGTCCCTCGGCCGAACCCCTGTTGCCCTATCTTCCCTCTACATCTCGGGAGTTTAGCCACGTCCAGAGGAAGACGCCTTATGATGGGGGATGATGATGAAATGATGCATTCCTAATAGGAATCAATAATGACTAAATGAGAGGTGAAGTAAATAGATGCATCTATTCAAGTAAAGAAGTAGGAATTCAATGATGGGATTCTAAACATTAAACTTGACTAGAAATAAACCATTCAAAGAAAATAAGAGGACCTTCATGGTTAAGAAACCACTAAAATTAGGGTTAAGTCAATCTAATAATTGCAGATCTGAAAGCCTTTCTAAAGAGGGTTACCTGGTAATTAATACATTAGATCTAACATTGGAAACACTCAAAGAAGAAGTTTCTGGATGACAGGGAGATTCCTCTAGGTTGCAAGGCCTCGTGTATCTAGATGTTGGCATGGGAGACCTTCTTCTTTGGAGCCTGGAAGCCTGGGGATCCTGCAACAAAGAAATGTAGGGTAGATTAGAGAGTAAGGTTTGAAATGGAGAAGTTAGGGGAGGGATCTTTGAAATGAAGAAGAGAAGCTTGGAGTAGTCATGGCGTGGATCTTCTATGGCTTCTTTTGGATGACAACTCTTGGCTTGATCTTGTGAAGAACTCCTTGGATGATTGGATTCATTGGAAATGGAGGAGATGTGGACTAAGGATGTGCTTCTTTGGTTGGCCGAATGGACTAAGAGGGATGGGAGGAAGCTAGGTTGGATGAGTGGAGTTGGAAAGGGGAAGAACACTCTAGGCCTCACGCCCACCTTCTCACAAGGGACCAAGCATTCATGCAAGGGAAAATTTTAAGAAAATTTCTTTCTTCATTGATTCAAAATTCATGATTGATTACAATAAGCTTTGGAGCCTTTTTTATAGATCACCAAGCCATTTGAAATTCAAAATTCGAAATTCAAACAATACAAAATAAGGGGAAAAAATAGTGGGCATCTTCATGAAGAGGGGTACCATTTATGGAGATTTTGTGGGCCATTTCAAATTCATTCTTCCTTGGGCAGCATTCCTTGGTGATGTTTCTTAGTGATGTGGCGAGGAATGATGAAGTGGCTTCCAAGTTGGTGATCCCATGGTCCATGCGCCCACTAGTCTTCTTGACTTGGTTGTGCTGAAACCAGGTTGGTCTTGGCTGACTCTCCTTGACTCAATTACAATGAAGAACTTAATTAAAGCAAATACTGGACTCAATTACCAAATTGAAATGAATACAGGACTAATAGACTCAAATAAAACTTATTACAGGACTCGAGCTCTCAATCTTCCAACCATAGAAAATCTTTTCTAATTTGTATCGGTTGAAGTCTCTTCCTGAGCCTGGTGCCCGCACCAATTCTTCCCGGGTGGGAGGAACTCGACCCTGTCGAGTAAGGATCGGTCTGACTGTGATATCTTTCTAGTAAGTCCGAGTCAATTTGTTGCAGATCCTCTCAGGTGATCCAGGAATCCTCGAAATCTGGTCAGCCTTGCTAATGAACCAGATAATGTTGATAGCCCTTACTTCTAGTGGTAATAACCTGGTCATCCAAGATACATTCAACTTTATCTCTCTGGTATGGTGGAATTGCTGGTGGACACTCAGGTAGGGTTCACTCTCAAAGGCAGGATAAGGTCCAAAAGGCTCGCTAGGAATTAATGCCGGCTCTTTATATTCTTTCAGATTAGAAATATTAAATGTTGAACTAATACCATAATCTGGTGGTAACTCTAATACATATGCATTAGGTCCAATTCTCTTAATTACTTTGAAAGGTCCGTTTCCCCGGGCATGCAGTTTCTTCATAGTTCCCGGTGAAAACCTTTCAGGTCTAAGTTTAATCATTATAGAGTCCCTTTCATTAAATTCTTTCATTCGTATACGTGAATTAGCCATATGCTTATAGACTTCATTGCTTATTTGAATCTTTTTACTAATTTCCTTATGCAATTCCTGGATATGCTGTGCATATGACTTGGCAGACTCAGATACTCGTGCATGTGAGGGTAAAAGGATGAGGTCGATAGGTCTCCTAGGTTTATAACCATGGACAATTTCAAAGGGACTTTTACCGGTAGACCTATTGACAGAACTGTTTAAGCAAATTTAGCACGAGGTAATAACAAATCCTAGTTTTCCAAACTTTCTCGTACAAGACACCTCAAAAGATTCCCTAGACTTCTATTTATAACTTTGGTTTGGTCATCAGTCTGAGGGTGATAGGCAGTGAAAAATTTTAATTTGGTTCCTAACAAATGCCATAGGATTTTCCAAAAGTAACTAGTAAACGGACTCCCTATCGGACACTATGATTTTAGGAAGGCCATGAATTCTAACCACTCTATCTAGGAAAATTTTGGCTACTTTAGAGGCGTCAAAGGTTTGGGAGCAAGGAATGAAATGGGCTATCTTTGAGAATCTGTTGACTACAACAAATATCGAATCTTTTTTCTGCTGGGTTTTGGGTAGGCCTAATACAAAATCCATGCTAAGATCCTGCCAGGGGCAATCGGGTACAGGTAAGGGTATATAGAGTCCAGTGTTTTGCTTTTGCTATTTGCTAATAGCATAAGTTCGACACCTGGCCACTATCTAGGCAACTTGTCTCTTAAGTCCTGGCCAATAAAATTGGTCCTCAATAGCTGAAATAGTCTTGTTCCTACCAAAGTGACTAGCTAAACCTCCAGCATGGGTCTTCCAAACTAGAAAATCTCTCAAGTTTTGGGAATACAGAGCTTGTTCTCCCTAAATAGATAACCATCTAGAAGGGTATACTCATTGTGGTCACTAGATGGTCCTTGTTTCAAAGATTGGAAAATTTCACTAAAGTCTAGACAGGTATCATACTCATCCTTAAGTTTTTCAAATCCAATGACTTCAGTGCTAACCAAATTCGGAAGCAAGGCTCTACGACTCAAAGCATCGGCTACCTTATTCTCAATTCTGGCACGATGTTTCAGGACAAAAGTGTAGGCTTGGATGTATTCTATCTATTTAGCATGCCTATGATTCAGCTTTTTCTAGGAACTAAAAAATCTAAGGACCTCATGATCAAAGAATAGGACAAATTCATGCAGTAGAAGATAGTGCCTCTAGTATCTTAAAGCTTGCACTACTGCATAGTGCTCCTTATCATAGGTGGAGTATTTAAGATTAACCTCATTTAACTTTTCACTAAAAAAAGCTATGGGGTGGTTCTCCTGGCTTAAAACTCCGCATATTCCAACTTCGGATGCATCACAAGCGACCTCGAATACTTTGGAAAAGTCAGGCAACCTCAAAATTGGTGCTTGTGTTATTTTATCTTTTATCTCTAGGAAGGCTCTATTGGCTGCTTTGGTCTAATCAAAATTACCCTTCCTAATACAATCAGTTATTGGGGCGACAATGGAGCTAAAGCCTCGAATGAATCTCCTATAGAAGGTGGCTAGGCCATGAAAACTATGGATATCATGAACAGTTTTGGGGACAGGCCACTCAACTATGGATTTGATCTTTTCCGGATCAACTGAAACTCCATCAGGGTGATAATAAAACCTAGGAAAGTGACTCTATGGATCATGAACTCACACTTCTTCAAATTAGCATAGAGATTCTCTCTCCTACGGGTTGCACACACTTGTCTAAGGTGGTCTAAGTGATTTTCCTTAGTCCTACTATAAATCAAAATGTCATCAAAGTACACCACAATAAATTTTCCTATAAAAGATCGTAGGACTTGGGTCATGATCCTCATATATGTACTAGGTGCATTGGACAATCGAAAAGGCATCACTACCCATTCAAATAAACCATCCTTAGTCTTAAAAGTAGTATTCCATTCATCCCTGGATCTAATTCTCACTTGATGATACCACTCTTAAGGTCGATCTTAGAAAACATAGTAGCTTCGGCCATCATATCCAACATTTCATCTAATCAAGGAATAGGAAATCTATACTTCATTATGATTTTGTTGATGGCATGACTATCAACACACATCCTCCAAGTGCCATCTTTCTTAGGTGTTAACAAGGCTGGGACTGCACAAGGACTCAAACTTTTCTTAATAAATCCTTTCCTAAGGAGATCCCTTACTTGTCTTTGTAATTCTAGGTGTTCGGTAGGGTTCATCTTATAATATGGAAGGTTGGGTAAGGTTGCTCCTGGGAATAAATCAATGGCATGTTGGATGTCCCTAAGTGGTGGAATGTAGTCTGGAAGGTCATGTGAAAATATATCCTCAAAGTCTTCTAACACTTTAACCACTTTCTAAGGGTGTTCTTTCTGGGAAGTGTTGCCCCTAAAGTGATTTTGATGATAACAAAATATTGGAGCATACATTTAGTTATCTAACAACTCCTCAAATGATTGACAAGTTTTTGTAGGACAACTACATTGATACATCTTTTAACTCCTACAATCTTTAATGTTTTGTGTTGAGTTGTAAATTATTTAGAATCTTGTAAAGAAAAATCCTACAAAAAATTTCTATTAAAAACAAGTTCAAAGGTTACTTCTAGTAGTCTTTCAAGCTTCAAGTTTTCCTTTAATTTATTGTAAAAAGTACTTGAAGAAGATCTTTAAAGCTTGGGACAAGTGTTCTGGAAGTTTGAAGCTGATCTGGCTGAAGAACCACATTCGAGCCGACTGGATGAACAACCCAGCTGACTCTGGCACTGGCACTGAAGACAACCAACTCATCAAGAGCAAGGTTGAGAATGTTTTGTGATTTTCAGGAATCCAAGCCGACTGGAATTAGATCTAGTCGACTCATCCAGATCTTAGTTGAAAGTGGTATGAGAAGCCTCTAAGACTCCAACCGACTGGAATTCAGCCCAGCCGACTAGTCAAGAGTGAGGTATTTTTTCAAATATGGAAGCTACCCGACTGGCACTCAACCCAGTCGACCCGAACTTCATTCAAGCCGACTCGAAGTCTGTCCGAGCCGACTGGAATGGTGAGGTCACCTCCAACAGCTAGTTCCAGTTCTTAATTTTTGAATTCCAAAAGTGCTCCAACGATAACCTGTCACTTTCCAACGGTCTACAATGTTCAAAATCAAGGGAAGGCAGTTGAAGTCTCTATAAATAAGGTATGAGAACATCTTTGGAGAGACTAATGAGCAAATAATGATTTATTGAGCATTTATTGAACACTTATTGAAGTAAAGTGAGAGAGCACTAGAGCTTTAAAGTTTGCCTTCAAGTCTGCAACAACTCTTACCAGAAGCTTGAAGTACCTTTTTGAGGAAAGCAAGGAAGCCATTGAAGTTCATTAAAGAGTATTCAGTGGATCATCACTCAAGCTGCATTGGAAACCACCCAGATAACAGAGTTTGTCTTTACTGTTGCTTTGTTAATCTATCATTTAGAATATCTGGGTTATTGGTGAGCCCTGTTGTAAAAACCAAATAGGTTTCTTTGGTGAGCCTTTAAAAACCAAAGTGTAGAGGTTTCTTTGATGAGCCTAGCTAAAAACCAAAGTGTAGAGGTTTTAGGTGAACCTGTAAAAACCTAACTGGGGTTTCTTTGGTGAGCCCGGTTTCAAAAACCAAAGTATAGAGATTTGGATTGTGAGCCTGAAAAACAATCTGACTATATTCCAGTTTGGGGGATATAGTGAAAATCCCGAGTGGTGAACTTGGGTAGTTGACATAGGAGCTGGGTTGCTCCGAACCACTATAAATTTGCTTTGTTTGTGTTATGTTTGTTTTATCCTTTAGCTTCTACTTTCATTCTCTAATTAACACAGCACCTAACCACTAACTGGAATTACTTCTGCACATATTCTAGAAAATTTTGTAATTCTTAACTCACCCCCCTCTGGGGACTAAGCCACCTGGGCAACAGCTGGTATCAGAGCGGTGTCTCTGATTACTTGAGTTAAGATCGATGGCTCATCCCATGAGTACATCCTTGGTCGAGGGCCAATTAACAAATAGACCTGCACTATTCACAGGTACTAATTATTCATATTGGAAAGCATGAATGAAAATTTATATACAAGCTGTAGATTTTCAATTATGGAAGGTCATCTTGAAAGGGCCACACATTCCCACAATTAAAGTTGATGGCGTAGACATCCCTAAGCCTAAAGAAGACTGGGATGATCATGACATGAAGATGGGGGAATTGAATGCCAAAGCAATGAATTTGTTATATTGTGCTTTGGATGCTAACGAGTTCAACCGAATTTTCACTTGCTCATCAGCAAAGAAAATCTAGGATAAACTCGAGGTGACCCTCGAGGGAACTTCCCAAGTGAAAACCTCCAAGATAAATATTTTAGTTCATAATTATGAATTATTCAAAATGGAACCTTCTGAAACAATATCTGCCATGTTCTCTAGATTTACAAATATTATTAACGGTTTAAAGAGTCTTGGCAAGGTATACTCTAATGCAGATCTAGTTCAGAAGATCCTTCATTCTTTGCCCGACAAATGGGATCCCAAGATAACTGTGATCCAGGAAGCCAAAGATCTCAACACTTTGATGCTGGATAAACTACTGGGATCACTCATCACCCACGAGCTAACAATGCAACACAGAACGAAAGGGAAGTAGAAGAAAAAGAAGACAATAGCCTTCAAAGCTGCTTCCGATTCAAAGAGGGATGATGAAGAATCTGAAGAAGAAAGCACCTCCTCCAATGACGACCTAGAAGACGAAGACATCGCTATGGTTATGAGGAGATTTAGAAAATTTATGGGAAGAAAGAAAGGATGGTACAACCGAAAATTTCACAGGAAGGATTATGGAAAGGAAAAAGAAAAGGACAAAGAGAAAGACAAAGAGGTAGTCCCCACGTGCTACGAATACAAAAGCCGAGGTACATACGTCCGGACTGTCCAATGTTGAAGAAATCCTTCAGACAAAAGAAGAAAAAGAAAGTCATGGTTGCCACATGGTCCGACAGTGAAGACTCAACATCATCGGAAGAAGAAGAGACCACCAAGACTGCCAATCTTTGCTTAATGGGTCTCGAAGATGAGGTAACATCCCCTAACAACTGCACTGAATTTACTTTCGAAGAATTAAATTCTGCTTTTCATGACTTACTTTCTGAATTTAAGAAAGCTAGAGTAAAGATAAAATCATTGAAAAATATGAATGATTCTTTACTCAAACAAAAGGATGAAATTTCAGAAAAGAACACTTTATTACAAAAGGAATTGCATGACTTTTCTGAAAAATTTGAAAAACTGAAAAATGAGAATTTTTCATATGAAAAGAAAAACAATGATTTACTTGCTGAAAATAATGAATTAAAAAGGAGGTTACAAAAGTCAAGCCTTTGGTTGAAAAACTTACTTTATCTTCAAATAAGCTTGAGCTAATTTTGAAAGAACAACGAATTTCTGGAAATAAAGCTGGAATTGGTTTCAACACTTCTTTTATAAATGGAATTTCAGCAACAACTTTTTTGAAATCCAAAACACCAGCTCAAAATATTTTATCTTAAAAAGTTTCAGCCATACCAAAAGCTATTTCTACTTCAAAATATTTCTCATATGCTCCTAAGAATTTGATCAAAAATACATACATTCCAAAAAGTTTGAAATCTGCATCAAGTGCATCAACTTTTAGAACTTCAAATTCTAAAGTTGTTTGCTATGCTTGCAAAAGAATAGGACATAAAGCTTTTGAATGCAATAACCTTAGAAATGTCCATAAAAAGATAAAAAAGAGTTGGGTTCCCAAAGGAACCACCTCTGCTGACCTGCAAGGACCCAAGGTAGGTTGGGTATCTAAAAGAATTCATTGATTGCTTTGCAGGAATGTCTTGCAGCCCAAAAGTTAAAAAAAAGATGGTACTTGGACAGCGGCTGCTCAAGACATATGATGGGTGACAAGGACCAATTCATCACCCTTGAAGTGAAAGAAGGAGGTATGGTTACCTTTGGATATAATGGCAAAGGGAGAATAATCGGTATTGGTAAGATCAAAATAACTCCCTTCACTTTTATTGAAAATGTTTTGCTAGTAGACAAATTGAAGCATAATCTGTTAAGTATAAGTCAATTATGTGATAAAGGCTTCAAGGTTGTCTTTGAGTCTTCTATGTGCATAGTAACTAACTCTTTAGATTTTAGCAATAAATTTATTGGACATAGACTCGGGAATATCTATGTGGTAGATCTTGATGATCTTGCCATGTCTAGTAGCCCTAGTCTAGTTGCAATGAATGCTAAGACCAAAGAGTCAGGCTTACTTTAGCATAGACGATTAGGTCATGCTAGCATGCATACAATTGCCAAATTAATTTCTGAAGATCTTGTTAGAGGCATGCCTAAGTTTAAAGTTGATTTAAATCATGTTTGTGATGCATGCCAAATGGGTAAACAAACTACGGGGAGTTTTAAATCAAAGAATATAGTTTCTATAACAAGACCTCTTGAACTACTTCACATGGATCTTTTCAGACCTACTAAGACCACTAGCCTAGGAGGGATGAAATATGCTCTTGTGATAGTAGATGATTTTTCGAGATTTACATGGGTTTTGTTTATTGCATCGAAAGATGAAACTTTTCATGTTTTCTAAAAATTTCATAAAAAGGTTTCAAATCAAAAGAACTTATCTTTGATTTCAATTAGAAGTGATCATGTAACTGAGTTTGAAAATCAATTTTTTGAAGATTATTGTACTGAATTTGGCATTGATCACAACTTCTCCGCTCCTAGAACACCTCAACAAAATGGTGTTGTAGAGAGGAAAAACAGGACATTGGAAGAAATGGCTCTTACAATGTTGTGTGAAGGCAATCTTCCAAAGTACTTTTGGGCAGAAGCGGTGAACACTGCATGTTATATTTTAAATCGCGTTTTGATGCATCCTATTTTAAAGAAAACCCCTTATGAGCTTTGGAATGATAAAAAACCCAACATTAGTTATTTTCATGTGTTTAGTTGTAAATGCTTTGTGCATAACAATGGAAAAGATAATTTCAAAAAATTTGATTCTAAAGCTGATGATGCAATTTTCCTAGGTTATTCATTATATAGCAAAGCATATAGGGTTTTTAATAAAAGGACTCTTACTGTTGAAGAGTCAATTCATGTTGTATTTATTGAAACTAACCCTACACCTTCTAGACAAGAAGAGTGCATAGACAATGATGCATGTACACTGCAAAAAGGAATGGATGACTTAAGCATTCAAGACAAAGACACTCAAGGTGGAGAAGAAATGGTAAGTAAGGATCACACCGATCTATCGAGGGACTGGAGGTATGTTACATCTCATCTTAAAGAATTAATAATAGGAGATCCTTCACATGGTATTAGGACTAGGGCTGCACATAAGGATGCACATGATTACCTAGCCTTTGTGTCATAAATAGAACCTCATAGCTTAGAAGAGGCTGAGACTGACCCAAACTGGATGATGGCAATGCATGAAGAATTAAACCAGTTTGAAAGAAATAAGGTATGGACACTTGTAGATAGACCTACAGATCACCCAATTATAGGAACTAAATGGGTATATAGGAATAAATTAGATGAACAAGGAAATATTATAAGGAACAAAGCTATATTAGTGGCTAAGGGATATAACCAAGAAGAAGGTATTGATTTTGATAAAACTTATGCACCCGTAGCAAGACTAGAAGCCATTAGATTATTACTTGCATTTGCTTGCTACATGAACTTTAAACTCTTTCAAATGGATGTAAAAAGTGCATTTCTTAATGGTTTTATCTCTAAACAAGTTTTTGTGGAACAACCACTAGGTTTTGAAAATCATGCTTTTCCAAACCATGTATTTAAATTAAACAAATCATTGTATGGTTTGAAACAAGCACCTAGAGCCTGGTATGATAGACTTAGCACTTTCTTAATTGAAAATGATTTTTCAAGAGAAAATATAGATAAAATTTTGTTTATTAAAAAGAAAAATAATGACATCTTAGTTGTACAAATATATGTAGATGATATCATTTTTGGTGCAACTAACGAATCTCTATGTAAAGAATTTGCTAAGCTTATGCAGGGAGAATTTGAAATGAGCTTAATGGGCGAGCTGAACTACTTCCTTGGACTTCAAGTAAAACAAACAAAGGAAGGCATCTTCATCAACCAAACCAAATACATCAAGGAAATCATAAAAAAGTTTGGGATGGAGAGTAGCAAAACAATGAGCACACCCATGAGCCCAGCTTGCAGACAGGACAAAGATGAGAATGGATCCAATGTTGACCAAAAGCTATATAGAGGTATGATCGGATCCTTATTATATTTAACTGCAAGTAGACTTGATATATTATATAGTGTATGTGTATGTGCTAGATTTTAGTCTTCACCTAAAGAAACACATGCTTGTTGTAAAAAGAATAATTAAATATTTGAAAGGAACAAGTAATTTAGGAATTTGGTATTCTAAACATTCTACTTTGAATTTGATTGGATTCTCTGATGCTGATTATGCTGGTTGTAAGATAGATAGAAAAAGCACTAGTGGTACATGTCAGTTTCTAGGGTTGAATTTAATTTCATGGCAGTGTAAGAAGCAAAACTCCGTAGCCTTGTCCACAGCTGAGGCTGAGTACGTGGCTGCCGGTGGTTATTGTACTCAAGTGTTATGGATTAAACAATAACTAGAAAACTTTGGTGTATCACAATCCAAAATTCAAATTAAATGTGATAATACAAGTGCTATCAATTTGACAAAGAATCCAATTCAACACTCTATAACCAAGCACATTGAAATTAGACATCATTTTATTAGAGATCATGTTTCTAATGGTAATATTGTGCTTGACTTTGTGCCAACTGAAGATCAATTAGCTGACATATTTACCAAGCCACTCAATCAAGATAGATTTGAGCTAATAAGAAGTGAATTAGGACTTTGTGATCCCTTCTAAATTCTTCAACCTAATTCCTTCAATTCTAAGGAAACTTTATCTAGAAAACCTCCTCAATTTATTCTATTCTATTGAGCTTTAATTTCCTTCAAAGTTTTATTCAAAATCCTTCTGAATTTTGTTCAAGCTCTTCAAAACTCTATTCTTTCTATTCGAGTCGACTGGATCTTAATCCTAGTCGACTGGATTTTTCTGTGAGTTTTGAACTTGTTCTGGCCTAGCCGGCTTGAACAGTTTCGAGTCGACTGGGATTTCTGATGATTTTAGAGAAGCTCTGGCTGAGTTGACTGGAAACCCTTTTAGGGCTGCTCGAGTCAACTGGATTGTCGCACCGAAGCATTTTGCTTAGGGTTATAAACTCTTCTCCGAACCATTTGGCTTCTATGTTGTCCTTTCTAACGGTTCACTCATCTCTAAAACCCACTCCAAAGACTTCCTACTCCCTACCAAGCACTCCATTCTCTTGCTCTTCCATTCTTCCTAGCTATGGCACCCAAACGTGCGACAGGGAAACAGTCCACTAGGGTTGCTCCTTCGACTGAAAAAGAAAGAAGGTCCAAGAGAAGGCAAGAAGAGCCAAGCAATGAAGAAATTGCAGAGGAAGCCACGAGAGAAGCTCCATCAGCTCCCAGCCATGTACCCTCAATGTCTACTCGTCCGGTAACCTCTGGGCGACATATTAATTTTGAGTTTATTAAGGGCATTGGGTTAAAGATAGAAGACTTAATCGAAGAACAAGGGTGGAGGAAATTCTGTTCATTAAATGAGAAAACCTATCCCTCATTGGTTAGAAGTTTTTATGAGAACCTAAGGTTGGGAATTAACCATGTGGAATCTACTGTCAAAGGGAAGAGGGTTATTGTGAATGAAGAGTCCTTGCTTGAATTACTGGATATTCCTTCTGAGGGACTGAAATTTTTAGTAATTGAAAATAGAGAGAAGACCCTGAAAACTATCTTAAAAAGAGAGGATGTAGGAGGAATTGGGACTGTTTTAGCTAACACCCTTTCATTGGAAATGAGACTACTTCACAACTTCATTTATAGAATTTTCCTACAAAGAACTAGTAGGTTCGATTGGGTTAGCGAAAAAGATCTATGTCTCATGGAGCACATCCTAGAAAGAACTCCAGTCAATCTGTCATATATCATAATCATGCATATGAAAGAAATAGTTAGAAAAGCTAAAACCTGTTTGCCATATGGTATGATGCTTACATTGTTGTTTAAATCCCATAGAGTCAATTTGGATGGTGAAGACGGATTAGAATTACATCACACTGATATCTACACATCTAAAACTCTTGAGAGAATGGGATATTATCAAGTAGAACGAGTCTGGAGAAAAAAGGGCACAACTATAAGAGCCATTGGCAACTCCAGTAGTAGTGAAGAAGAGGAAGAGGAAGAAGCACCTGGAACTTCTACATCTGTACTGGAGCCTGAGTCATTTGTACCTGTTGCTGCTACTGTTACTGAGGAGATCAGACCACCATCACCTATATTTGATTTGCCTGCAGCAGAGTTTGACTTGCCAGCACCAGAGTTTGACCTGCCTTTGCTGATGTTCCATTGCATGACTTTCCTACTGCAGCTACACAGCCTCCAATTGTCCAAGTCCAGATTGAAGATCAATTGAAAAACTTGACAGATTCATTGACTAGTACTATAACTTCCTTATTTAGTGATTTGAAATGATCAATGGACACCAGGTTGGACAAATTAGAAGAGAATGTATCAAATCTAAAAGAAAATGTTGAAGTTATTGAAGCTTCAAGGACTACACCTCAGATAGACCTTCAGCCTATTCTAAATTGCATCTCTTTAAGTTCTGAGACAATTTTAAAGTTTGTGGATGCCACTTTGAATGAATATCAGACTGAATTGAAGGAGCTTAGAGGCAGAGTGGGAACCATTGTAGATACAAGAGGTATGGCAGAAGATTATACCAGGGGCATTGGAATCATAAGATCGGAGCTTGGCAGACTTCGAGGATCAGCAGAAGCCTTCGTGAATGTCCAAGCATCTGAGCTTGTATCTATGCAGAAAGAGATAGGTGTAATGAAAGAGGCAGTAAATAAAGTACCAGTTAGCCTCAAGGACTTGGATCAGCAATTGAGAGCAATGTGGGTGGAAATGGTTTCTCTCAATAGCACTGTCAGTTCATTGGAAGTCACAGCTAGGACAAGACCTTTATATGATCCGCCACCCATTTCCACTAGGGCATCTAGTACCTTTGTTCACTCTAGGGCTCCTCCTCCACATGCTTCATCTAGTTGAGCACCTAGACCCACTTCTTGGCAAGGTGTCAATGTTCCCAGTGATGATTCTGATTAGACTTTTTGTAGTTTTAGTACCTTTTTGGATGTTTTTGAAACTTTTGTAATAACTGATGTACTGAACACTTTTTGACAGAAATGAAATGAACATCTTTTTAATTACTGTGTAATGTGTGTATTTATATTATCTTGATTACATCTCTATTTGTTTAAATAGAATTCTCTCTCTAAGTTGAGAAAGTGAAATTATCTCAAACAAATTTTTAAAACTTTCTCAATCTATTTAAAATTCTGAGCTTACCTGTTTAACCTTTTTGAATTGTTGACAAAAAGGGGGAGAACCATAGAGTGCATGAAAGAATACATTAATTGCTATAGTAATACTAAAGTAAAGTAGACAGGGGGAGTTTTAGGCATTTCTGAATGATCTCTTGCATATTATTCTAATAAAATGTTCAAGTGAATGTCAAAGGGGGAGAAACTTAAAAACAATTCATATTGTCTAGAAATCTTATAAACATCGGGAGATATACATGTTTAACTTACATACTTCAATGATTTTTATGATGCTTTGATGCTCTTAACTTATCATATCTATCAGTCGATACTTAATGCTGCTTGATACATACAAGCAATCAATCTCTGATATTTACAACTTGTGAATTTGATTTTGTGCATAACTGTATAGCACATACTGATATACATTTGAGATTACAGTTGATTTTTAAATATAAATGCTTACATATTTGTGAATATAGTAGATTCTTTTCATGCCCAGTGTTTTGTCATCATCAAAAAGAGGGAGATTATTGACCCCTAAAGTGATTTTGATGATAACAAAATATTGGAGCATACATTTAGTTATCTAACAACTCCTCAAATGATTGACAAGTTTTTGTAGGACAACTACATTGATACATCTTTTAACTCCTACAATCTTTAATGTTTTGTGTTTAGTTATAAATTATTTAGAATCTTGTAAAGAAGAACCCTACAAAAATTTTTTATTAAAAATAAGTTCAAGGGTTACTTCTAGTAGTCTTTCAAGCTTCAAGTTTTCCTTTAATTTATTATAAAAAGTGCTTGAAGAAGATCTTTAAAGCTTGGGACAAGTGTTCTGGAAGTTTGAAGCTGATCTGGCTGAAGAACCACATTCGAGCCGACTGGATGAACAACCCAGCCGACTCTGGCAATGGCACTGAAGACAAGTTCTCTGGCATGCAGATCCAGCCGACTAGCACCAAGGTCCAGCCAACTCATCAAGAGCAAGGTTGAGAACGTTCTGTGATTTTCAGGAATCCAAGCCGACTGGAATTAGATCTAGTCGACTCATCCAGAGCTCAGTTGAAAGTGGTCTGAGAAGCCTTTGAGACTCCAACTGACTGGAATTTAGCCCAGCCAACTAGTCTAGAGTGAGGTATTTTTTCAAATATGGAAGCTACCCGACTGGCACTCAACCCAGTCAACCCGAACTTCATTCGAGCTGACTCGAAGTCTGTCCGAGCTGACTGGAATGGCGGGGTCACCTCCAACAGCTAGTTCCAGTTCTTAATTTTTGAATTCCAAAAGTGCTCCAACGATAACCTGTCACTTTCCAACGGTCTACAACGTTCAAAATCAAGGGAAGGTAGTTGAAGTCTCTATAAATAAGGGATGAGAACATCTTTGGAGAGACTAATGAGCGAATAATGATTTATTGAGCATTTATTGAACACTTATTGAAGTAAAGTGAGAGAGCACTAGAGCTTTAAAGTTTTCCTTCAAGCCTGCAACAACTCTTACCAAAAGCTTGAAGTACCTTTTTGAGGAAAGCAAGGAAGCCATTGAAGTGCATTGAAGAGTATTCAGTGGATCTTCACTCAAGCTGCATTGGCAACCACCCAGATAACAGAGTTTGTCTTTACTGTTGCTTTGTTAATCTATCATTTATAATATCTGGGTTATTGGTGAGCCCTGTTGTAAAAACCAAATAGGTTTCTTTGGGGAGCCTTTAAAAACCAAAGTGTAGAGGTTTCTTTGGTGAGCCTAGCTAAAAACCAAAGTGTAGAGGTTTTAGGTGAACCTGTAAAAACCTAACTTGGGTTTCTTTGGTGAGCCCGGTTTCAAAAACCAAAGTGTAGAGGTTTGGATTGTGAGCCTGAAAAATAATCTGACTGTATTCCGGTTTGGGGGATATAATGGAAATCCCGAGTGGTGAACTTGGGTAGTGGACGTAGGAGCTGGGTTGCTCCGAACCACTATAAATTTGCTTTGTTTGTGTTATGTTTGTTTTATCCTTTAGCTTCTACTTTCATTCTCTGATTAACACAGCACCTAACCACTAACTGGAATTACTTGTGCACATATTCTAGAAAATTTTGTAATTCCCAATTCACCCCCCTCTTGGGACTAAGCCACCTGGGCAACAGGAAGGCTCTTGAATTTATCTAGTGGTTAAGATCCAAACAGGTGTACCCTCAGTGAGCTCTTTCTTAATCTCCTTTGAAGTTATCAAATTTACTCTAGGCTTCTTTTCATTTAGGTGGCTCGATCCTCTCTTAGTAGTGTCCTTAGGTGGTGTAGGGTTGATCACAAATTTCTTTCCAAAGTGCATGAATGAAGAAGAATTAGATCGGCCATACAGGGTTGCATTATGGTCAAATAACCAGGGTTGACCTAAGATAATACTGCTCACTTCTATTGGTAAGACGTCACACCACACTTTCTCCTGGTAGGACTACAATTGGATTTAAACTAGATACCTAAGCTTGAAAGGAATTGAGGTGGAGTCTATCCAAGAAACCTTCTAGGGGTTTGGGTGGAGAACTGTGGCTAAGCCTAAAGTTTTGACAGCACTAGTGGATATGGTATTTACACAACTCCTACTATCTATGATTATCTTACACACCTTATCCCCTAACTTGATAAAAGTTTGTAGGATGTTAGTCCTACGCCAATCTTCCTGGGTCTTAGTCTGCGTAAGGATGCATCTAACTACTCCCAAAACGTCAGGCTCCATAAAATCCTCATCACCTTCATACTCCTCAACCAAATTATCCTCAGCCTGATATACTTCCTCAACACAATCATCTAGGGGCTCTATGGGTTCAGACTCATTCTCCACTAATTCTCCTAAGTGCAAGGCTTTAGTTGGGTAATTGCTAGCATAATGGCCTACCTTATGACATCGAAAGCAAAAAGCATTAGGGTTTGGGGTTCTTTGAACTTCTGGTGCTTTATCCCTATCATCTCTATAGGTCAAAGATGTATTAGGGTTGGGTTGGTTGGGTCACATCTAACTTGGTCCTGGCTGCTGACTAGGTGCACTAGTTCTAGGGGGTTTTGGTCTACGATAGGTTGGTCCCCTATTAAATCTCTCAACATCTCATACTACCTGGTAAGCTAGCTCTAAGTCATGGACTTCTCTCAAGAACAATTTCCTCTGGATTTCTTCTCTTAATCCAGCTCTGAACCTAGACAGGGTAACTGATTCAAACTCATTGACATTGCATCTCATCACAAACTCATCAAATTTTGCAATGTACTCAGCTACACTCTTGGTTCCTTGGGTCAATCTCTGCCACTGGTCTAACAGTCTTTGGTGGTAGGACATGGGAAAGTACTTCTCTCTAAGCCTAAGCTTCATTGCTCTCCAGGTTACTATGGGAACATCACCTCTTTGTCTAATGAATCTTTCAACATTTTCCCAGTATAGCTTGGCCTAACGGACTAGCCTAAGCTTCACAAACTTACACTTTCTTTCTTCAGTCATATCATACTAGTCAAAATACTGGTCCATCTCTCCCTCCCAATCTATATAAACCTTAGGACCTAGATGTCCATCAAAAGTGGGTGCTTCCAACCTAATGTTCCTAAGGATTCAGTCATCATGGTCCATTTGATCCTGATTGGGTCTCCTAGGATTTGGCTCATAAGCTGGGTCATGGTGTACTCTCCTAGGGTTCGGGTCATGGACTCAATCAGGGGTGGGTCTCCTAAGATTTGGCTCAAAGAAAGGGTCTTGATGAGGTCTCCTAGGGTTTGGTTCAGGGAAGAGGTCTTGGTGCGGGGCCCTTCTAGGGTTGATGGGTGTACCAAACTCTAGTTTAGGCTCTAATTCATTTTAGACTTCATGGGTTCTTCCAGGGGTACGAGCCTCTAATCGGTCAAGCCTAGTAGTGATAAGGGCCATTTGATCAGTCATACTTTGGTTGGTCTGGGCTAATTGGTCAGCCAGGTTTTGGTTCAGTCGGGCCATTTAATCATTCAAAGTTTTCATTAAGGTCTCAAGATTTTGGTCCATGGTTGCACTTGATTGAGCTTGGGTTTACTGGTAGGGTGCTCTTGATCTAGTTGTCATGCACACAGACTCAAACTCAGATTAGGGGTTTGCTAGACCTAGTAGCTCAAATAAGGTGAGACGACTAGGTACAACCAAACCAACAGCTATCCTTTCTGTAGGGTTCAATGGCAAGGCGGAAACATAGATTTCAAAATTTTTATCTTTATGAAATCTTCACCAAACCCTTAACCCAAGATCTCCTTAAAATAATTAAAACATATAACATGTATATATAAGATTTAAAGTCATATTAAAGTACAAACCTGTATCGCTAAAACCCAAACTCTGAATCTCCACCAGGTGCCCAAATGTTCACCCTCCAATGGTGATCCGCACAGAAAAAGATGAAGACAACAATTTCTTGTTCTTGGATCCTCTTCTTGAATTCTTTTTCAAGAATTCAATTCTTGGACTTTTAGGCTGAAATTTTCTTTCTTGAAAATTTCTTTTCTTCCTTCTTTCCTCTTCTTGAATTTTTTTCTTGAATTCCCATTCTTGAATTCCTTTTCTTGAATTGAATTGGAGGAAGAAATTAAGACTAGTAATGTCTTAATTCAAGAAAGAAAAGAAGAAGAACATACCCTTCTTTTTCCTTTCCTTTACCGTTCAAGACCTTCCTCTTATTCTTGTTTAGGGTCAGAGTTTCAACAGAGATTATCTCTGTAAGGGAAACAATACCCAACAAGCATAAAGGGAAGGAGTATTCTGGAGAGGAGGAGAGGAATATGATCTCTGAATTTGATTATCAGAAAAAACCCCCGAGAACCCAAACCCTTTTATAGATTTCAGAGGGGCGTCTTCTCAAAACATCGCAACCCTCTGAAACCCCAGGAATCACAATCCCTCATTCCTCATGCATCCCCTCAACCAAAAATCATGATTCTCCGATTTAATTTTTGTTTTTCCATCGAGGAGGACTCTCGAAAAAACTTCAGGAATAATTCGCGACTTTTGGAGACGGACTTGCGACCAAAAAATGAGGGATCTTTTCCCTTAATTTTTCTGGCCATCAGATCCAGATCCAAGGATGTCAGACAAGGATCACCCCTTGCCTTGATTTTTCTCTGACGTGATTTCTTTCCCACGCGCGTGAAGAGGAGCCACACGCGCGTGGACTCTTCTTCTTGGCGCGCGTGGGTAAGAAAGGGAGTTGGCGGCTTGGAGAAAGGGTCTCAGTGCACTTGATTCACTTGGGTTCAGCCATGGGTTAGCCCAATGTCCTAAAATTTAAATTAGACCTTAATCTGGTTCAATTAGAACCCAATTAAGCCCAATTCAGAACCAAATTCGAATCTGATTCGAATAGAAATTTGGTCTGCAACACATGCTAGTGTGTTTATCCTGCAAACATGATTTAATTCCAAATTAAATCCTTCATCAATTTTCTTTTGTGTGTGACCCATTGGGTTCCACACCTAGCCAGCAGTAGGTCCGAGTGCTATTTGACTTAATTCGGTTAGATCTCAACTAAGCCGATTTGGGTCAACTCAAACTAACTCGACTCGGTCAATTAGAATCTAATTCTAATTAACTGATTTGAATTACCATAATTCAATCATATACCTACAAGACAAGATTGACATCTAGCAACGTATCATGTCTACCTGGAAGATGTGGAATTTTGGTGGATTACCAAAATACCCTTCAGTGGTGAGTTACCGGGCAATTCATTCCTTTGATCAACTTGCATCCCGAATATGATTATGAATATGGATACTTGTCAAATCCAATTTCATATTCATCCCTAGCTCAATCTTTATAATGATGATTCATTAATGAACCATTAGAAATTAACTCTAATGTTCATACTTTGATCAAAGATTTCCTGAATCCATCATTTAATCGAAATTAGCTGGATGCAATTCCCTCTTACTAGGGCTGATCAATTTCTTGTTGACCTACTCACAACCTCCATATACAATCCACCATACCTAGTATCACCTCGTGCATGACTCAGTGTCATGATTGATTGCGATCCAAAGTATGGATTCATATATATAAGGTACCATGGTAGTCTCAGGTCAAATGACCACATGCACTACTCCCATTATGAGAATTATCTATCGACAAACAGATAAGGTTCCATTAGATATTCTTAATCTGGATCAATTCAGTGAACTCATTCTCTAATGAACACTCACATCCTAGTATTAGTGTCAAAAATAAGTGACTGTGAGATCAGTCACCCTCATCACAAAGCATATATAGGATGTACTGGTCTTGCCGGAAACATTAATCCCCAACTCAATGTCCCATCGACCAGGAATATTTTAGATTAGGGTTTTAAGGCTTTAGGTCTCACTGGTATGATCTCATCATAACACTAGAACCATAGTCCTAATCTATGGGGTTCATCATATAATCATAAAGACACAGCGTATGATGAAAATAATGCCTTTATTATAATAATATCAATTTATTAATTTTAGGGTCGAAATACAATATTTCAATTGGCTTTCAGGGCACAATCTTTCACTGTCCACTGGCCAGGTAAGGGGTGGGTCTGTGGGAGGCTCCCCAAGCTCTCGCTGGGTCCTAATTAAGAACCACAGGAATTGATTAGAGCATTTGCCACTTGACCCCTAGCCTAGACACCAACTTTCAGAAATAGATGCAGGAGTGGGTGCACTAGTTTTCCCAAATGACTTGAACTAGACCTATGCATGTCCCTAGAAATTAGAGTACTACTCAATTTTAATTACATGTTGGGTTCGCTATAGTGGGTGGTGATTTTGGGCTAAGGACGGGTAATGAAATCCTGCCCCTATGTCATAATGATGCCCTTAATGTAATTTATCATGAGATGAATGCAAGCATGCAAATGAACCCTAATTTCAGGTGCAGAATTTTGTGTATTGCAGTTCTGAAGTGGGGCAGAGAAGTGCAATGTATTAATCTCAGAAAATTTTTAAAAAATTATAAAACACTTCTAACTTGCAGAGGATATACTAGATGAAAGGAAATTAAAAAATAAAATCTGTGCTATACTAGGTAGTTCCTGGAACTTAGATAATGCTAATAGGACAGAACAGTAAAAATTTTAAAGATGCTGAAAACTTTTTTAAAGATGCTAAAAATAAAATGCAAATCTTGTGTTCCCCTTCAAAGGTCAATCACATCGACACCCTGACATGCCATAGGGAATCCCCGTTGAATGGGATGTGAGGGTGTTGTAGCCTTTTTTTTCCCCTATGACCGGACGGCCATGGTGAAGCACCCAATCTAGATACTGAAGAAGATGCAAAATCCTAACCTACCATTCTCTGATACCAAGATGATGGGGGATGATGATGAAATGATACATTCCTAATAGGAATCAGTAATGACTAAATGAGAGATGAAGTAAATAGATGCGGCTATTCAAGTAAAGAAGTAGGATTCAATGATAGGATTCTAAATATTAAACTTGACTAGAAATAAACCATTCAAAGAAAATAAGAGGAGGACCTTCATGGTTAAGAAACCACTCAGATTAGGGTTAAGTCAATCTAATAATTGCTTATCTGAAAGCCCTTCTAAAGAGGGTTACCAGGTAATTAATAATTCAGATCTAACACTGGAAACACTCAAAAAAGAAGTTTCTGGATGATAGGGAGATTCCTCTAGGTTGCAAGGCCTCTTGTATCTAGATCTTGGCATGGGAGACCTTCTACTTTGGAGCCTGGAAGCCCGTGGATCCTGCAACAAAGAAATGTAGGGGAGATTAGAGAGTAAGGATTGAAATGGAGAAGTGAGGGGAGGGATCTTTGAAATGAAGAAGGGAAGCTTGGAGTAATCATGGCATGGATCTTCTATGGCTTCTTTTGGATGACAACTCTTGGCTTGATCTTGTGAAGGACTCCTTGGATGATTGGATTCATTGGAAATGGAGGAGATGTGGACTAAGGATGTGCTTCTTTGGTTGGCCAAATGGACTAAGAGGGATGGGAGGAAGCTAGGTTGGATGAGTGGAGTTGGAAAGGGGAAGAACACTCTAGGCCTCACGCCCACCTTCTCACAAGGGACCAAGCATTCAAGCAAGGGAAAATTTTAAGAAAATTTCTTTTTTCATTGATTTAAAATTCATGATTGATTACAATAAGGTTTGGAGCTTTTTTATAGATCACCAAGCCATTTGAAATTCAAAATTCGAAATTCAAACAATACAAAATAAGGGAAGAAAATAGTGGGTGTCTTCATGAAGAGGGGCACCATTTGTGGAGATTTTGTGGGCCATTTCAAATTCCTTCTTCCTTGGACGACATTCCTTGGTGATGTGGCAAGGAAGAATGATGAAGTAGCTTTTAAGTTGGTGATCCCATGGTCCATGCGCCCACTAGACTTCTTGACTTGATTGTGCTGAAACCAGGTTGGTCTTGGCTGACTCTACTTGACTCAATTACAATGAAGAACTTAATTGAAGCAAATACTGGCTCAATTACCAAATTGAAATGAATACAGGACTAATAGACTTAAATAAAACTTATTACAGGACTCGAGCTCTCAATCTTCCAACCATAGAGAATATTTCCTAATTTGTATTGGTTGAAGTCTCTTCTTGAGCCTGGTGCCCGCACCACCCTAGTTGCTGCCCTAGTCAAGCAACTGCTTTTTCCCCAAGACACCCACACCTAAACCTAATTTTGTTTCCTTCCAAATCCTAGTTTTTATTCCTTTGTTTAATTACTATTTTGATTGACCCCTGATGCTTGCAGGATCCTCGAGGTGTTTCACCTCCCCAGAGGAGGCTTTCCTTGCCTCCAGGACCACCCAAATCAGCCATCTAATCAAGGAAACCGAGCTTCATCTTCCAGCATCAATCTTAGAGCTGTGTGACCCCTTCGATTGCAGATTCTTCAAATCACTGATCGGTAACATCCTTCCCTTCTTTTAATTTCTGATTTGATGAAGATAAGCTATCATAATCTGGGAGTTTCTCAATTCTTGGGTCCTGGAATTTATTATTTTGCATGAGTTTGCCTGCGATACGATGATTCTTTGCATTGCTATTCTTCTTGCTAGTTCTTACTTTTATTTGAAAATTTAGCCTACAAACCTAAATTATAAAAATCTTTAAAAAATTAGTTTACTATTTTTCCTATATGTTTAGCAATCTTAGAGTTGTCTTGCATCAGTTTGGTATCAAAGTGGGTTTAGGATAGTTTTTATCTACATTAGAATCACAAATCCTAATTTCTGCATCTTGCTAACTGCATTAGGTGTCTATTTTTCATCTGATTTTGACCATCTAGGAATTTTATTTTTCTACAAAACTTTCATTAATTGTTATCTGTCTTGTCCTTTGATTTATCATAATTCTTAATTAATTTTACAGAAACTTAAATCATTAAAGTTTGATATATTAGAAACCCTAACAAAATCCTAGGATTTCTACAATAGTCTGAAAACCCTAAAATTTTCATCATCAATTGATTTTTTTTTTGTATCAAATTTGGTAGGTATCATCATCACCATCCATTCTTTGTCCTAGAATCTTCCTAAATTTTGTCTGCATCTATCTCTATGTTAAAACATGTATCATTTGAAATCCTAATTTTCTGAATTTCTGCACTCACTAAACTAAACCTAACCAACTTCCACACACCCCACTCCCAAGCCCAATTTGATTGCTAACCTAATCAACCTAAACCTAATGATGCAGAACGAAAGCTTTGATACCAAAAATGATGCAGAACGAATACTCTGATACCAAAATGATGCAGAACGAATATGTGGAATGCGGAAGCAAATTAAAATTAATGTATTTTTTTTTTTTTATTTTCAGAAGTCGGCTTTGACTCAAAGGAAAGATAAACTAATGTTGAAAGAAACTAAGAAATGACAGAAAGCACAATTAAAAGGAGTGGATTATCAGAGTAACTCAGAAGTAGGATCGCTGGGAATTGAGAAACCCCCAGATCTAGGGTTTGCTCTGAGTTTCAACGAAATAGACAAAGTGAGAAGGGAAGGTTCTTGTTACCTAGCAGTGATATCTCTCCATTTGGTGGAAAAAGACTCTCTCGAGCAGATTATTGGATCCCGGGAGTCAAGGTATCTTCGCAATGGATCCTCGGATAATGGTCCTTGGCAAAGTTGGCCTCTTCATGAACCCTGGATCCTGGAGAGAAGAAGAACAAGGTTAGGAACAAGAGACTCAGGGAAGAGAGTTACCAGAGTAGAAGAAAGGATGGGATCTGAAGGTCTTCAGCTGATCTGGAACTCCTAGGCTGCGGATTTGGGACTTCTTCTCCTGGATCTGCTGGATGGACTCTAAAGCAGTGGTAGCTAACTTGAAGATGGCTGGATTGGGGTCCTGGTGGTCGGCCACCCTTTGGAAGAAGAACCTTGGAGATGGTGTAGAGGCTAGGGTTTGGTGGTGGTGGAGTAAAGATGGGTGGACTAAGGTAGGGTTTTGGGGTTGGAGATCTCACACCTCCTCAAGGTTCCTAGGGAACCCGGATTTACTCCCTCATGGAGCTCAACACTCAGAATAAGTGCGGAAGAACAAGACTTTGCTAAAAAACAAGGGATTTCATTCAAAGATTTCATAAGATAAGTTCAAGTTATAAAAGGGGTCTAATATATAGACCTATAAGAAAAATCAAAACCATACAAGTTCCCATGTGGGACTAATAGGACTAATCTACACTTTAGGCATCAAATTCTCTTCCCTTGGCCAACCAAGACTCCTTCCATGAGTGAGCGGCCCAAAAACTCCAAGAAAACTTGAAAATCAGCTCCAAATGGCAGGTTATGGGGGTGTCTCCTAGTATCTCTCCATGAATCAAGGATTTTTCCTTCATGGTTTGGCTCTTTTGGACACCTCCTAGTCTTGCTCCATAAGTTTAGGCTTCTTCTTTTCATGGCTTTGGCACTTTAGGAAACTTTTAGGTGCCTCCTTGATTTTCTCCCCAAGACATGCTCTCTTCCCTTTTATAACTTGGATTTTTTATGGAACATTGTGGGGCACCTCCTTGATCCTCTCTTCAAGAAAATCTCTTGCCATCCTGGCTTGGGTTTATCTGGAAAGAAGTTGGCTCCTCCTTGGATTGAGGTATCTTGATGGATTTCTCCCCCAAGTGGTGCAAGAAAAAGGGGAACTTACTTGTTATGGTGTGGGGACCAAAGACACTGGATGGAGATATGGCAGGGAGTGCGGCACCCACTTGTAGCTGGACCATGGAAGAAAAAATGTGGCACCCTATGGCAAAGAGAATGGGGCCAACCTGGACCTAGACTTGGACTGAGTCAACATGACTCAACAAAAATTGAAATGACAAAATTACATACTCAAAATTGGGTTGATCATGTCAATCCTTATTACAAACCCTAATTTTCTCAGGCAAGGTCAATCAGAGATCCAGATGGAACCCTGAAGTTTTCTTCTGATTTTGGTGCCCGCACCACCTAATTTGTCATTTCATAAAATATATATATAATATTTGTATTTTTCTGATTATTTTAGATTGCATCAAGACCATTGAATGCCATCATCTCTCCATTCTAATCTTAAGGGCAATCAATATAATATCAGGGCAGGATTTTATCACCTATCCTGGGTCCAAAACAACCATCAGCATACTGACTTAAGCCTAATTAAAATTAATTAGACCTAATTTGCCCTAGAGGGCTAGGTGACACCCAACAAGTCAGGTCTAAGCTGTGTGGGCCAACTAGTGCATTTAATCCTGTGGCTATTACTGAAATTTGGTGTCTAAGGCTGAGGGTCCAGAGTCAAATGACCTAAGTGGTGTTTGTTGGGAATTGTGTCCCAAAGCCAATCGTCTAGGCTATAGATGGTTGTGCTATTTTGTATTTGTATATGAATTTTTTAATAAATAAAAGTTATTTATTTTTGGCTGTCCATCATTTTACATTTTCCTGTAATGAACAATTATATGATGGAGTCCTTAGAACTACATTGTTTGATATAAAGATGATATATCAAGTAGTTCTTAAACTGGTTCACAACCAAATGATATATTATTATAGGACGATAATATATATAGGTTGTTGTATGTCACATTTGTTGGTTGTCCTCTTAACCAAGGAGTGTGGAGACACTGGTGTGACATACAAGCGAAGTGTATGACATTTCATTGAATGTGATCATTTGTAGAGCTCCCTTCTACCAAAGGGTTGCTCGTGAAGGGATATGGGTATATGTGTCCCTCAGACTTGAGGTCACCATGGTAGCTTGCAAGCAACTTACTGTACTTTGATGTCGAACTACCTGGATTTCTAATCCAGTGATGGAAGGTTTTTGGGTGCAGTCAAGTACTTGTGGAGCGGTGGTGGATCAAGATGGAATTGACCTCTCCAAATAGTTTGGAGTGAATACTATGTCTCAATTTAGCAAAATCTTGGTCAGGGTAGTTCTTGTGAGGAGTCACAGAACTTGTGAGGTTGAGACATGATCTGGATAAACCATATTAGGGTTGGCAGTCTAATCCTAGGTCATCCTGAGCATTTTGAGGTCAAAGGGATGAATTATGTAGCAACCATATGCTAGAGGTTCTTGTGAGGTGCTTTGCTTCTTCGACCTATCCGGATGTCGGGTATCATTTTTAGATGAGGACTTTGACTAGTACTGGAAATGTTCTAGTGCTACCGGTTTAGTGTTCGAATCTATGGGGTCACACACCAAAGTGCATGCATACTTGTTATCTAGTTATTTTTTTAAAATCCAAGCAAGATTTAAAATTCACGCTTCCTGAGCGGGTGTACTCCAGTACACTGTCACGACCCATGGGAATAATGAGCCCCTGGCCGGACGTGAATTTTTTAGATTGAAGTTTGGGTAAGCTAATGCACTTGTTTGATTAGGTTCTGTTTACTGAAAATTTGCAACTACTTACTGTAATCCATCTGCAGCACCAAAGGCAAGTCGCTAATTTCTTGTTGAAATATTTTTTTCTTATTCCTTTTTAAGTTAGTTATCACCATATTAAATCTCATCATCAGAAAAAAAAAAAATACAAAAAAAAATGAAAATTCCTACTTCAATCTTCTGTCCTGCTGAAATAGTCTACAGTACATAGTCTGTTGTTTTTATTATTTCTCTTTATATACAGATCTAAATTTTCTAATTTTTATTTTGCTGGGATCCTCATAATTCATATTATTTTTCAACAATTTTTTAGATTTTATTTCGATTGTTAGAATTTCTAGCATTCGAAATACTCTCTGAGATTCAGTCTGAACTGAAATTCCAGCAAGAACCAATCTCAGAAAATTTTTGAATTTGAAGTTCAAATTTTAAATTTTAAAATTTTGAATTCTGACATTCTAGAATCTGAAACTTGAAGTTTGAAATTTAAATTTTAAAATTTAAGTTTGAATTTGAAATTGTTTGAAAACTAATCAAGTCAAATAATTAAGTCAGCTCATAAAACAAAAAATAATAATAATAATATTTTTGCATTCATTTGAAAACATCTTAAGGGCATCAATATGACATGGGGGCAAGAATTCATCACTTGTCCTTAACCCAAAACCACAACCCATCATCTCGATCCCAATCCTTAATTAAAACCAATTAGTCCTAATCACCCTAGTGGGTTAGGGACACCAACGAGTCGGGTTCGGATTAGGGTCAAGTTAATTGTGTCCACTAATTGGTGTGTGCTTACGGGCTTGGTGTCTAGGATTGGTGTATTAGGGCTTGTGGGTTGGTCCGCCTACCTGGCCAATCACAGATTGGTGTCTAAGGTTGGCAGAACAGGGACCTCCACTCCCCTTCCCACCTACCTGGCCAAGTCACGTAAGTTACTACTAGCTAGTTGGTCCTTTTAATTAGATCTCTAATTCGTACTCTAGGTCTAAAAATCCTTAGCCCGAATTTGAATCTAATTGTTTGTATGACAACTAGATCAGGAACTCCTTACCACCCTTCACAAGACCAACCAAGTTCATCCATGGACACTAGTATGGAAACCCTTATGAGATCTTTGATTGAGCAACTGGAATGTTTGGATGCTAGGTTTGATCACTTCGAGGAAAGGATAGGAACCCTAGAGGAATTTAGGTTGACCCCAACTGAACCACCTTCACCCAGATTACCTTCAGTTCGCCCTAGAGCCCAACGACAGGAACATACACCTGATCCAATTCATAGAAGGCCACGTCAGGATTATGCTGATCACACTCCAGAGCCATATCCTAGAAGACCTCGCCATGATACTTTTGATCAAGATGATCGGGTCTTAAGGAATATCCGTCTAGATGCACCAACCTTTGAGGGAAGCCTAAATCCTAAGGTGTACATAGACTGGGAGGCTGACATGGACCAATATTTTGACTGGTATGATATGTCTAAAGAGAGAAGATTCAAGTTTGCCAAAATCAGACTAGTCCGTCAGGCTAGGTTGTATTGGAGAAATGTCGAACGCATAGCTAGGCAGAGGGGAGACTTATCTATAGCGACCTGGAGAGACATGAAGAGAAAGCTTAGAGAGAAATATTTGCCTATGTCTTATCAGCAAAGGTTGTTAGATCAGTGGCAGCGATTGACACAAGGAAATAAGACCATTTCTGAATACGTTGCTAAATTTGATGAGTTTGTAATGCGATACAACGTAGTCGAGTCTGAGGTAGCCACTTTATCGAGGTTTAGATCAGGATTGAATGAAGATATAAAAGGGAAATTATTTTTGAGAGAAGTCCATGATTTAGAACAGGCATACCAAGTTGCCATGGACTATGAGAGATTTCAGAGGAGAGCTTCATTTAGGCAACCAGAGCCCACTAGGTTTAATCCTCCTGTTAGTCGACCTAGTTCAGTCCCTAATACAGCCAATAGACCAAGAACCAGCTCGAATCCAACCCCTAGACCCAACCCTGCCATTCCTCCAATTCCTAGAGAAGACAAAGGAAAGATCCCTGAAGTTCGAGGTGAGAGGGAGCGAGTCTGCTATAAGTGTCATAAACCTGGTCATTTCCTGAGCCAATGTCCCTCTAGAGCTTTACATATAGGGGAGGTAGAAGAAGAAGAAGAATCAGAACCCCTGGAGAATAATGAAGAGGAGGTTTATGAAGCAGGGGATTGCTTAGCTGATGAGTATGAAGGAGATGAAGAAAATGTAGACTCATCAGATGTGTTAGGAGTCGTGAGATGTATCATGACACAGACCAAAGAGCAGGAAGACTGGCGTAGGACTAGCATCCTACATACATTTGTCAAAATAGGAGAAAAGGTCTGTAAGATCGTGATCGATAGTGGAAGTTGTGTCAACGCCATTTCCACTAGCGCAGCCAAGAGTCTAGGATTATCCACTGAACCACATCCCAATCCATATAAGGTATCCTGGATCAATTCCACTTCTATCCCAATCAAGCAGAGATGTCAGGCCCGAATCCAACTTCAGTCCTATCAGGAACAAATTTGGTGTGATGTGCTCCCTATGAGAGTAAGTAGCATCATCCTAGGTAGGCCATGGCTGTTTGACCATGATGTGACAATTTTTGGTCGATCAAATTCCTGTGCTTTCAATTTCAATGGAAAGAAAATTGTCATTCATCCAACCCAACCTAAGGACAACACCAAAAGAGGAGCTAGCAGCCTGAAAGAAAAAAGGACTGGATTAAATTTGATAGGTGCAAGAGAATTAGAAAAAGACATTAATGAGGGAGCACCTATTTGGATGGTAGCTGCTAAGGAAACTAAGGACCACACCACTGTAAAATACTCGCAAGAGGTGGTCCAATTATTGAAAGAATTTGAAGACGTGTTTCCCAATGACCTACCCGATAGTCTTCCACCTTTAAGGGACATACAGCATGCCATAGATTTGTCCCTGGCGCGACTTTACCTAATTTGCCTCATTATAGGATGAATCCAACTGAACATCAGGAGTTACAAAGGCAAGTTAGTGAACTTCTTAGAAAGGGGTTTGTTAGAGAAAGTTTAAGCCCATGTGCAGTCCCTGCCTTGTTAACCCCTAAGAAGGATGGCACCTGGAGGATGTGTGTAGACAGCCGTGCCATCAACAAGATTACTGTCAAATATAGGTTTCCAATCCCAAGACTGGACGATATGTTAGACATGATAGCCGGATCAATGATTTTCTCCATGATAGACTTAAAGAGTGGCTATCACCAGGTTAGGGTTAGGCTTGGAGATGAATAGAAGACCGCTTTTAAGACTAAAGAAGGATTATATGAGTGGTTAGTCATGTCGTTCGGTCTGTCCAATGCACCCAGCACCTTTATGAGAATTATGAATCAGGTGTTGACAACTTTCATCAGGAAAATTGTGGTGGTCTACTTTGATGACATTCTTATCTATAGCAAGACTAAGGCAGACCATTTAACCCACCTAAGGCAAGTTTGCCAAGTCCTTAGAAAGGATAGCCTCTATGCCAATATCAAGAAGTGTGATTTCTTAACACATAGAGTTATCTTTCTAGGATTCGTAGTCACATCTGAAGGAGTGTCCGCTGACCCTGCAAAAATTAAGTCCATAGTAGAGTGGCCTATACCCAAAAGCATCCATGATATCCGTAGTTTCCATGGTTTAGCCACCTTCTATAGGAGATTCATTAGAGGGTTCAGTACGATAGTGGCTCCAATTACTGATTGTATTAGGAAGGGAACTTTTGAGTAGACTAAAGCAGTAGACAAAGCCTTCCTAATAATTAAGGAAAAAATGACACACGCACCCGTCTTAAGGTTACCCGATTTTATCAAAGTGTTCGAGGTTGCTTGTGATGCTTCTGGGATAGGAATTGGAGGTGTCTTGAGTCAAGAGAATCACCCAGTAGCATATGTCAGTGAAAAGTTAAATGAAGCGAGACTAAGGTATTCCACCTATGATAGGGAGCTGTATGCGGTAGTTCAGGCATTACGTTATTGGAGGCATTATCTTCTACCACAAGAGTTTGTCCTATTTTCTGACCACGAAGCTCTTAGGTTCCTTAGTTCTCAGAAGAAATTGAACCCTAGGCACGGGAAATGGGTAGAGTTCATACAAGCTTATACGTTCGTACTGAAACATCATGCCGGTACTGAAAATAGGGTTGCCGATGCGTTGAGTCGTCGTTCCATGTTGTTGACTTCTGTGAGCACTGAGGTAGTAGGGTTTGATAGATTGAAAGAGGAGTATCCTACATGCCCTAATTTTGGTAACATCTATCGATTCCTTCAACAAGGACCATCTAGTAAGCATAGTGATTATACCCTTTTAGATGGATACCTTTTCAAAGGAAATCAGTTGTGTATTCCCAAGACCTCTGTTAGGGAATTTCTGATCTGGGAAGTTCATGCTGGAGGCTTATCAGGATATTTTGGTAGGAATAAGACCATCTTAGCAATAGAAGACCAATTCTTTTGGCCTGGTCTCAAAAGAAATGTGGTCCAGATTGTAGCACAGTGCCGTACCCGTGCTGTTGCAAAACTGCAAAGACAGAACACCGGTCTGTACACACCCTTACCTGTCCCTGATTGTCCATGGCAGGATATCAGCATGGATTTTGTAGTAGGCCTCCCTAAGACGTCTAGGAAGCATGATTCTGTCTTTGTGGTTGTCGATCGTTTCTCTAAGATGGCTCACTTTATTCCTTGTTCTCAAACTTTAGATGCTTCGAAGGTGGCCAAGCTTTTTCTCGATCAGGTCGCTAGGCTTCATGGTTTATCCAAAACCATTATGTCCGATAGAGATGTCAAATTTACTAGCTATTTCTGGAAAACCCTCTAGCACATGTTTGGTACCAAGCTGAAATTCTCTATTGCCTATCATCCTCAAACCAATGGCCAGATAGAGGTAGTAAATCGAAGCTTAGGAAATCTGTTGAGATGTTTAGTTGGTGACAACCTGGGAAACTGGGACCTATTACTTCCTTGTGCTGAATTTGCCTACAACAGCTCAGTTAATAAGTCTATTGGGAAAAGTCCGTTCGAAGTGGTCCATGGATACAGACCTAGGAAATCTTTAGACCTAGCTCCATTACCCACACATGCACGAGTGTCTGAGTCTGCTGAGTCATATGCACAGCATATTAGGGAATTGCATAAGGAGATTAGCCAAAAGATCCAATTGAGCAATGAACTCTATAAGCATATGACTAATTCATATAAACGGTTAAAAGAATTTAATAAAGGGGACTCCGTTATGATCAAATTTAAACCTGAAAGGTTTCCGCCGGGAACTATGAAGAAACTCCATGCCCGGGGAGCCGGACCTTTCAAAATAATAAAGAAAATTGGATCTAATGCTTATGTATTAGAATTACCACCAAGTTATGGCATTAGTTCAATATTTAATGTTTCAGACTTAAAAGAATACAAAGAACATGCATTGATACCTGGTGAGCTTTTTGGTCGTAATACTTCTTTTGAGAGTGAAGCCCCAAAAGAATGCCCACCACCGAGTATTCTTGAGCGAAGGGAGAAAATTGAAAGGATCTTGGATGACCAGATCATTACCACTAGAAATAAGGGCTACCAACGTTATCTGGTTAGATGGCAAGGATGTCTTGATTCTGAAGACTCTTGGATCACCCGAGAGGACCTACAACAAATTGATCCAGATGCATTAGAAGCTTATCAGGCTAATCCTTACTCGACAGGGTCGAGTTCCTCCCACCCCGGGAGAATTGATGTGGGCACTAGAATTAGGAAAAGACTCCAACCAATTCAGGTCAAGTCCGAGTCCTTGTGGTTGGAGTAGCAAAAGAGAAGTTCTGTAATTTTTCTTTTTATTGAGTCCAAATAATCTTGTAGTTAATTTCGAGTCCATGTTGGGTCTGGTTTAATATCTTAGTTAACCCTGCAATTAAGAGTTGGGTCCAATTAAATCAAGCCCAATCCATGAGTCCATGAAGCATCAAGACAAGAAGAAGCCACCTCATCAAGTGACCCCCACCTTGTGCCACATGTCAAAAGCTCCAATGGATGTTGCCACCTCAACAAGTGGTCCCCACTTTATGCCACATGTCAAGAGCTCCAAAGGACACCGCCACCTCATCAAGTGGTCCCCACCTTGCACCACATGTCAAGCTTTGAAGGAGTTTCAAGCAACAAATGCCACCATATCCTCCAACTCCCCACATTTCAAGCAACAAATGCCACCATATCCTCCAACTCCCCACATTTCAACCAACAAATGCCACCATATCCTCCAACACCCCCTTGTAATCCTCCTAATCCTATGGGTTTTCAAATTTTAAAAATGTTGTAAGGCTTCTATTTAAGCTATGGGATGCCCCATTGAAAATGATGGTTAATGAATGAAGTTGGTATTTTTTCTTCTATATGTTTTTTTTCCTATGTGTCTATGTGGTAGCTTAGCCTTTCTCTTCCTCCACGCCAACCTTAATCTTTCCTTCTTCCATTCCCAACGCCAAAGACTTCCTCTTCTTTCATAACTTCAAACTAGCTCCAGCGTTCAAGGGTGAATCAAGAAGATCATCACAAGGCGACCAACCTACTCCACTTCAAGCATTCCACCATGACGCCAAGATGGATCTCCTTCAATGCCTCTTCCACCCTTCTTTCTTTCCTCTAGTTGATTGCTTGTTAAGTCACTCATCTTAAGGTTTCTTTGTTGCAGGGTTCTCCGGGATTCCGGCTTCAAGAGGAAGGTTTACTTGCCATAGATCCAGAAAACAAGAGGGGCCTTCAGTGGTATTATGTTCATGTCATCCGGGAGACCTCTTCAAGAGTGAATCTATTCTAATTGAAGGGCCAATGTCAGGTATGTCTAGTATTGATTAAGTTTGCAATGTTAAATTAGACCTAGCTTGGCTTGCGTGGTTCTTTTCTGGTCCTATTCCTTTCTTATTCTGAGAGTCTCGATCACTAGGTTTATGTTAGATCCTTCGAGCTTCTTCACTAGATCTCTTTGATAGTTTATGTTGAGTTGTTTATATGCAAATAGGGAATTGCTTGGTTAATCATTTGCTAATCTCTATTAGGGTTGCATAGTTTCATTTTACATTCTACACCAGCGGGTATATCTACCCACGCATCGGGTCCAGGTAATTCTATGTCATAGTCCCTAAGAATATAGTACCTGATGTAGATAAAAGACAAATCTTCTTGGTCCACTAAGGATCGGTATCCTTTCGAACCAACAAATAGTGGCATGGTGCATTTTGGATGCGGGATGATGGGGTCTTTCAACCCCCCCTCTCTAGTACCCTTCCTAGATAGTTTCTTTTTCCTAAGATCGGTTATGGGCTAAGCGTCCAAGAAAAGGGAGATGAAAAAGGAAAAATTATAGAAACGGAAGAGAGGCTAACCTTAAAATAAAAAAGGACAAGAGGTTGAAGATGACAAACTTTCTAGAAAGAAACTCCTAGGAAAGAAAAGGCACAAAGGAAAAATGGAAGACAGACTATCGGAAGGAGAAGGATAGTGAGAAATGCCCTAGAAGGAAGACTGCCACTCAGTGCAAAGATAAGGAAAAAGGAAGAAACATAATTATCTCCATCCTTTCAAATGAAAAAGTATAGCTAGTGACCACCTCGTGGAGCCCTAGAACTAGCGAGTTATGGATGTTTCATCATCCAGAATAAATATGGCATGTCCCATGAAGCACCATCAGGAAATATAAGGTAGGACACATCATTGCCCTATCTATCCAGATCCATCTTGAAGATCGTAAGTCTCCAAATTAGACAAAGGAGTCCTACACCCCTATCCCTCCTTTTTCTTTGAGTACTTTCATGAGTCAATCGAAGTTTGGATAAAAAATTATGGGGTATCTATTAGGGGGAATATGGTCAGGCTAGAAGCATAGGGCCCACGATAGTGAAGATGAGCTGATGGCCTAATCGCTAGCATGGGCTACACACCACCCATCAAATCGAGTCACCATAAAATGAGAGGGGGTGCTGTAGGAGCGTGATCAGCCATTCGAGCAATGCTAGGCATGACAACTCTAGGAGTTGATTGCTCTAGAAGCTGACCACTTCAAAGGTGTTCAGTCATGATCCCCTAAGCAGGCACTAGTAGAGGCTAACTACTATACCCTAAGCCATTAACTAGCTTTGCTGATTGCTCCGGAGGTGTTAAGTCATGATTCCTTGAGAAAGCATTAGCTGAGGCCAACTCCTATGATCCAAGATATCAGCGAGCCCTACCGATCATTTTAGAGGCATTCAGTCATGATTCCCTAAGCAAGCATTGATAGAGGCCAACTCTTATACCCCAAGGCATTAGTAAGCCTTGCCAATCACTCTAGAGGCATTTAGTCATCATCCCTTGAGCAAGCACCAGTAGAAGCCAACTCATATGCCCCAAGGTATTGCAAATCCTGCCAACTACTTCAGAGGTGTTCAGCCAAGATCCCCTAAGTAGGCACTAGTAGAGGCAACTCTTATGCCCCAAGGCATCAACAAGCCTTGCCAATTGCTTTAGAGGCATTCAGTCATGATCTCCTAAGTGATCACTGGCAGAGGCTAACTCCAATGCCCCAAGATATCAGCAAGCCTTGCCTATTGCACTGAGAGCATTTGACCATAAGTTCTCAAGCCTCAAACACCCAGCAAGCACTCTAACCTACAAGACCCTAGATCATATCCATCTCAAGTCCTAAAAAAATAACACCAAGATTATTATCGCTGTAGCTTCTACCACATGGCCAACTCTTTGTGACATCCCAAAATCCCCAATCTTCGCTAGATCCGGCTGAATGGGGGAGGCATGTCCAGATTTCTTATAGTTTGGCCCACCATTTAATGAGGTGTGTACATACCAAACTAGTGACAGGAATGTATTTAAAGAGATGGAACACTGCTAGTAGACAAGAAAGCTCCGTTTGACACATGGAAGGCTTCACCATCTCTCACAGGATCCAGAAGGATCTTGTCCAGGACCGAATTACCCCAAATATTATAGCCTATAAAAGGATTCCAAGCAAATTCTTAAGGTATGTGAGACTTCTTGCTTATACTCCCTCATTATTAGTACCAATACTGACTTGAGTATCAAAGTGCCATCACTGAGGTCATCCCCCACGCGGGACTTTTTTATAGGTATTGTCCCCCGGAGTCTAGCCTACGTCAACAACTCCAGCACCAACTCCAGCTCTCCTTGCGATGCTTGACGAATTTTGGCACCGATAGATGTTATGATTTACTCATCTTCATCCACTCCTTTTCAATGTAGACTAATTTTGTTGAATACATATCATCCATCACTAAGGTGACCTCTGAGATCACAAATCATATTCTATCTCCAGCATGTATGAGCATACAAAAATGGATGGACAATATTTACTTATTCGATCTCTAGCAATGTAGGTACCTATTCATGCCCATGAACATAGGATGACATTGGTACCTCTTAATTCTGGATTTGAAAGAGGTTCACTTTGATTGCTACAACACATTATGAATCTTTAATGTAGCACAGGATGCAAATAAACATCCGAGTATTATTTATTTGGTGTTATTGGTTACTTTTATATATAACAATGACTATGAATAATATATTATATTTTGTACTGAATCATGTAGGCATCATTCATGCATTTTTGGCTTCTAGAATGATTAGGCTATTTGTTGCACAGAAATGGAGCCCAAGAGGGGGGTGAATTGGGTCTTTTAAAAATTTAAAGTAATAATGTGCAGGCCTTATGGTGTTTGTGAGTAAAGAACTTGATGCACTAAGTTATATGCAGCGGAAAGCAATAAATAGAGTGCAATAAGTAAAAAGTAAGAGATAGAAGAGATAATCACACAAAAATACAAGGTTTATGGTGGTTCAGTGCAAACCTAGCACCTACATCCACTCCCCAAGCTATCCTTGGGAATTTCACTATAATCTCTCCAAGATTACAGCCGACTTGTTTTTCCAAAAGCTCACAAGTTCAAACCTATGTTGATTTTGTCACCTAGGCTCACCAACTTGTTGGGAATTGTGTCCCAAAGCCAATCGCCTGAGTTGTAGGCGGTTGTGCTGAGTATTGTATTCATTTTGTGAATTAATAAAATTATTATTTTAGCAGCTCATCACATATTGAATTTTCCTAAAAATGAACTCTTTCCATGTGATGAAGTCCTTAGGGCTACACTGACTTCGATACAGAGAGGATGTATCGACTGGTCCTTAAACCTTGTTCACAGCCAAAGGATATATTATACTGGACGGCAATATATCAAGTATAGGTTGTTGCGGTTCACATCATTTGGTTGTCCTCTTGACCAAATGAGTGTGGTGACACTGATGTGACCTGCAAGTGGGATATATGATATTTCATTGAACGTGACTCCGTGAAACCCCTTTCTGCCAAAGGGATATTCATGATTGGATATGGGTATATGTGTCCCTCTGACCTGAGGTCATCACGGTAGCTTGCAAGCAACTCCCTGTGCTTTGGTACCGGACTACCCAGATTTTTAATCCGGTGACGGAAGGTTTCTGGGTACAGGCAAGTACTTGTGGAGCAGTGATGGACCAAGATGGAATTGACCTATCCGAACAGTTTGGATTGAATGTCTCGCTGTATCTCAATTTAGCAAATCCTTGGCTGGGGTAGCCCTAGTGAAGAGTCACTAGGCTTGCAAAATTGAGACATGTTGTCAACTGACTCAGTCTGGGTTGGCAGCCCAATATTAGTCGTCCTGAGCATTAAAGGTCAAAGGGATGAAATATACAGTAACCATATGCCAGAGGTTCGATTGTATGCTCTCGCATCTTCGACCTATCCGGACGCCGGGATCCATTGCTAGATGGTTTCCTGTGCTGGTACTGGAATCGTTCCAGTGCTACCGTTTAGGTTCGAACCTATGAGGTCACATGCCACAGAGGATAACTCTCTGATCCGGATGCCGAGTACGATTGGGAATCACTTCGGTTTTATGATCACGGTATTTATTAGAGCACCTTTTTTTGGGGTCTTGCCCTTGTTTGGGTCAGCCGAAAATTGTTCCGGGATGACCAGGTCTGTGCCAGGATTTTTCTGAATCAGATTTGAACTGATTTGGAGCTAAATTCGGCCTTCAATTGGTTGTGAACCAATTGAATTATTTAATTGGGCTTGGACCATTCAAATTGAATTAAATCAATTTTTGAGATTCAACCTTCGGGTTAAATTATTTTGAACCCATTTATTTGGACCGGTTATAATTGGATTGAACTGGATTTTATTTGGACCGTTTTTTCCTCCTTTGAACGGTCAGCACGCTGATTTTTCCGCTGGCGATTTCCTTGCCGTGGAAGCCCATTCGAAGCCTCTTCATCTCCCTTCCACCCATTAGCCCTTAAACCCGTTTAATTATCCTAATGGCTGGTTTAATGGGTGGTTTAGCCTCCGAAATCCTTTGGCCTCCCAACGTATTTTGCTGGCTGCTCCTCCCTTTTAAAAACCTGCAGTCCCCTGTTTTACAAACGAGGTCACCGTGTAAGAATTAAAAAGGAGAGTGCTCTGTTCCAACCTTTTTTTTCATCACCGTGCAACATCAAGAAATAGGATTTGAGTGCTGTTCTTTGGGAGCCTCATTCCTTCTTCCATTGAGTGTTCTTGGGGTTCGGTTTAGGAGAGTTTGAGGGAGTGAAACCAGGCCTTATCCCTCCCTTTTGGTTGTGCTCAAATCATTTCTGCAGCAAAGAAAAGTTGCTGAAAATCACCATGACCGTGTCCTCTTCCAGCGGCTAGCACCGCTCGTGAGAGAGGTTCAGAGTTCCCCCGGCATGTCTCCCCTCTAGAGGGAGTTCCTTTCTACTCCTGGGAGCAAGAGGATCGAGCCGGATTCGTTGCTTCAGCTCCGAACGCAACGAAGCAGGCTGCTGTTTTTCTGCAACCAGAATTTCAGCAGCAAGTTTTTGAGCAATTTTTACATCCTGTACACTGTGATTTGGTTGCAGTTTTCAGTGGAAAATCGAAGAAGACTTCTCCACCTTGCAGCTGCTTCGATTCGGGAGCAAACGGAGGTCCGGAAGCCATCGTTCCGGCAACCTTTTTTCACCCCAAAACAGAGTTTTTCTGCTGTTCAAGAAAGAAGAAGACTAGAATAAGTTTATCCCACTTATTCCAGCCTATTCCAGTTTTATACCAGGGTTATTCCAGGCAGAATAAAGGTATGAAAAATTAATTTTTTAATCATGCATGGATAGTTTAAATTGTTTAAAATTTTATAAATATTTTATATGATTATGCATGCCTAAATGCAACTAGATTTAAATTAATTCCTAGCGGAGCAGATACCCGCTGCGTGAATTTTAAAAATTATTTTAAAATCCTATCTGCTCCCGCAGATGTTTGCATGCCTAGTGTAGGATCTTGTAAATCAACCTGCATCTTTTACTTTCAATGGTATCAGAGCCAGGTTCCATGTGTAATCTATTTATGTTTGCATGTATGTAGATTAAAATTGTTTTAATCTAATGATGTATCAAAAATTTCTTTTTGGAACCTAGTTGAGACCTTCACCATGACCGTGTATCTTTGACACGATGCGGATCGTCTGTGTTGGCCTTTTCAGAAGGATCCTTAAAGAATATTAAAATTAAAAATATTTTAATTTGATGATACATAGTTTTAGGCATGTTTAATATGGATATAAAATATCTTGATGCATGATTTTTTGGTTATGTAAAAATGTTTTACATTGTGACTTAATTAAAATTGTTTTAATTAAATCTTTGGCTTATTAAAATCTTTTAGATTTATGAAATCTAAAACACTTGCATAAGCCATTTTGGGTTAATTGGGTTAGTTATCTAATTGGGTCCTTAACTGGGTTAGACCTAGGTTTAGTTGAACTGGATAAAAAAAGATTAATCAAAAGTTGATTAAGGTCCTTCTTTAGAACTATCTAATAGTTAGAATAGTTGATCCGTTCATCTAAAATGGATCCAATTAGTGGCTCTGTGGACGCCCGAGTCTTTAGGCTAATCTAATCGGGTCTGGTAAACCGACTGGTGTCGAGGTAGGTTTTGCATTTGTGATCATGGTTGTATGAGGCTACCTCTTTCCTGGCCAACTTGGTTGGTGTCTAGGAAAGATGGTTAATGGCGGATACTTACCCATGATCTCACCTACCTAGCTAGTCGAGTCAACCAGAACTGATTGGAAAAGCTCAATGACTCGAGTTAACCCATGTCACCCAGGTTGATCAGTCTGACTGATCTTTAGGTGCCCATGGATCATTTGTTGATTTATTTCAACCCTCCTGAAATCTGATTGATTCAGTAGGAGGATGATCCATGTCCTTGTCTCTTCTCTTCTGTCACAACTAAAAATCCTCTAAAATTATTAGGTCCTTAAAAGACTAAGTCAAAGAGTTGACAGTGTCTTAGCCTCCCATTAAGTTGGATAGAAATTTGTCCACTAGCTTGGTGTGCATCGGCAGTTTCATAGAACGGGTGTACATCCGGTGACTAGAATTTCTATCTGATCGATGATGGTTCAGTGCAACCTCCTTAACGGGACCAGGTGGGCCGACCATAGTCGGGCTTGGTCTTTAGTTAGCTAGAAGCATTGGATTTGTCATTTTAATGGTTGGACCTAACCAAAGACCCGCAATAGGAGGCCCCTAGGCCGATTGGGGTGTTCTCTGGGGCAAAATCCTATATTGAAAATTGTTTAGGGAAACAATTGGTTTACGAACCTACCTTTAGGCTCGTATGGGTGAGCTGGCCATAGTCGGGCTCATGCGAGGCCTATTGGATTTCAGTACCCACTTGAAAAAATGTTGTTTTCATGGATTGGAGTCAGAGGCTACCAATTTGAAAAATTAGTGGGAGAAACCTTTAGACTAAAGTCCAAGTCTTTTGGTTAAGTTATTAATTTATAAACTAATTTGGTCTTGTTTTCTTTTCAGATGTCTTCAAACTTGTCACTCCGGTCACTTCTCGATAACGAGAAGTTGAAGGGTCATAACTTCGATACTTGGTATCGAAGGTTAAGAATTGTTCTGGAGCATGAACGGATCATCTATGTGATAACGGATCCGGCGCCTGAAATCCCTCCTGCAAATGCACGGAGTGCGGTCAGAGATGCTTACTTGAAGTGGGTTTCTGATCGGACTACTGTCCGTTGCATTATGCTTGCTGCGATGAACGACGAGTTCAGTCGCAAAATTCGAGGAGGCCCAACCTGATGAAATCCTTCAAAAATTGAAGGAATCCTTCGGCACCCCGGATGATGTAGAACGGTACAAAGTGTCTTGTGCCATCTACAACTCCAAGATGCCAAATGGTGGTTCAGTCACTGATCATGTATTGTACATGATCGAGCTGATTGAAAAACTGGGCAAACTCGGATGCCCCTTGCACGAGCAGCTCGGCAAAGATGCGATCCTGAATTCTCTTCCCTCCTATCTTGACCTTCTTGATCATTACAGAATGAACAAGCCTGCATTCAACTACCATGGTCTTTTGGGGTTGCTGCAAACTTTCGAGAAAGACCACCAACTTAATAAGGGGGTGGTGAATTTAGTGGGAGAAAGTAGAGGTCGTCGTCCCTTTATGAAAGGGAAGAAGAAGAAAATAAATAAAAAGGAAAAGAAGGTGCAGAATGCTCCTGGCCCGAGTCAGACCAGGAAGTTTAAGGCTGATCAGTCTTCTGCAGAGTGCTTCCACTGCAAGAAGAAGGGACACTGGAAGAGGAACTGTCCTCTTTATATTGCGTTCGAACAGGCCGAGAAAGCAGAAGTCTGCTGGACAAGGTATTTATATGATAAAATCTTGTAATTACTCAATCATTGATACTGCTAACTGGGTATTGGATACTGGTAGTCCAATTCATGTTTGTAATTCGTCACAGGGACTTCAAGTTAGCAGAAGATTTGAAGATGGAGAACAGTTTCTGAGCGTCGGGAATGGAAATCGTGTTCCAGTACTGGCGGTTGGAGTCCTGCGTCTTGTCTTTGAGTCTTATACTGTCGAACTAGTCGACTGTCACTATTGTCCTAGTTTCATTATGTGCATAATCTCTGTAGGCCTTTTGGCCAATTGTGGTTTTGAACTATCATTAAAAGGAGATTTTTGCAATGTTATTTTGAATAATGCTGTTATAATGAAAGCTAGATTAAATAATGGCATATTTGTACTATCAAAGCCTGTTAGTGTAATGTACACTTCTAGCAAACGCCCAAGGTTAGATAATGTCAATAATTTGTATCTTTGGCACTGTAGACTAGGTCATATTAACCAAAATAGGATAAACAAGATGCGAGGAGATGGACTTCTCGAGGTCAGTGATTCTGAATCACTGCCCACTTGTGAATCCTGTTTACTTGGTAAAATGACCAAGCCACCTTTTTCTGGAAAAGGTGAACGATCTACAGAACTCCTAAGTCTAATACATACTGATGTATGTGGACCAATGACAATTAGTGCCAAAGGAGGATACAAATATTTCATTACATTTACAGACGACTTTTCGAGATTCGGTTATATCTTTCTAATGAGACATAAGTCTGAGTCGTTTAAAATGTTCAAACGATACCGTAATGAAGTAGAAAAGCAAACTGGAAAAAGTATTAAAACCCTTCGATCTGATCGAGGTGGTGAATACTTATCTGGTGCATTTTTGACATATCTTGAGGAAAATGGAATTCACTCTCAGTGGACTCCTCCAGGAACACCACAGTTGAATGGTGTGTCTGAGAGGAGGAACCGAACCTTGTTGGACATGGTTCGATCAATGATGGGCTTTGCAACTCTGCCGCTATCCTTTTGGGGATATGCGCTTCAGACAGCCTGTTACTTGTTAAATAATGTTCCGAGTAAGTCTGTTGTCTCCACTCCGTATGAGATGTGGAATGGACGTAAACCTTCAATCTCACACCTTCGGGTCTGGGGTTGCCCGGCTTACGTAAAACATTTAGATGCAGACAAACTTGGTCCTAAGTCTGACAAGTGTTTATTCATTGGTTATCCTAAGGAAACCAAAGGGTATTTCTTCTATTTGGAGAATGAACAAAAAGTGTTCGTTGCTCTTAGAGCTATTTTTTGGAAAAGGAGTTCCTTGGAGAAGGAACTATAGCCTCTAAGATTGAACTTGATGAAGTTCAGCCAATAGAAGAACCTGCACACTCTAAGGACATCGTAGAACCGGCTGTGATTGATTCACACCCTGAACCCATTAGGAGATCTGGTAGAATACCGCGTCAGCCGGACAGATACTACGGTTTCTTGGTCCGGGATGGCGATCCCATTGAGCTTGATGAGAACAATAAGGATCCGATCACCTATATGGATGCACTTCAGAGATCTGACTCTGAAGCATGGCTTGGAGCCATGCGATCCGAAATGGAGTCCATGGAAATCAACAATGTTTGGACATTGGTTGATCCGCCTGAAGGAATAAAACCCATCGGGTGTAAATGGATCTTCAAGAGGAAAAGGGGCACAGATGGGAAGGTAGAAACCTATAAAGCCCGTCTGGTTGCCAAGGGGTATCGTCAGCGATATGGTATCGATTATGACGAGACATCTTTCCCTGTGGCAATGCTCAAGTCTATTCGGATCATGCTTGCTTTGGTAGCATATTTTGATTACGAGATCTGGCAGATGGATGTCCGAATCGCTTTCCTAAATGGGGAGCTGGAAGAAGAGGTGTATATGATACAGCCTGAAGGGTTCACATCCACAAATGAATCAAAAGTATGCAAGTTGCATAGGTCCATCTATGGACTCAAGCAAGCATCTCGAAGTTGGAACTTACGGTTTGATAGGTGTATCAAATCATACGGCATCGTTAAGAACGGAGAAGAACCGTGCATCTATAAATGGATAATGGTTTTGTGATTGTATTCCTGGTACTGTATGTTGACGACATTCTCTTAATCGGGAATGACGTCGCAGCATTACAAGGAATAAAGGTCTGGTTATCATCTCAGTTCTCCATGAAGGACTTGGGTGAAGCTTCTTACATACTAGGTATGAAGATCTATAGAGATAGATCTAAGAAGCTTTTGGGACTGTCCCAGTCTATGTACATAGATACCGTGCTGAAACGGTTCAGCATGGAAAATTCCAAGAAAGGCTATCTTTCGATAGGTTCTGGAATTACTCTTTCCAAAAAGGATTGTGCGACAACTCCTGAGGAAAGAGAGCGCATGAGTAGAGTACCTTATACTTCTGCAGTAGGCTCTATCATGTATGCTATGACTTGTACTAGACCAGACATGGCATACTCACTAGGAGTAGTGAGTAGATACCAGTCTGACCCAGGTGAGGCGCATTGGAAGGTGGTTAAGACCATCCTTAAGTATTTAAGAAATACTAAAGATCAATGGCTGATTTATGGAGAACCTGACTTGAAACTTGTGGGGTACACTGACTCCAGTTTCCAGTCAGATAGAGATGATAGCAAGAGTGTGTCAGGGTTCGTATTTACCTTGAACGGAGGAGCGATCTGCTGGAAAAGCTCCAAGGAGGCAACTGTTGCAGACTCGGTATGCGAAGCAGAATATATTGCAGCATCAGATGCAGCAAAGGAAGCTGTGTGGTTGCGAAAATTCCTTCGAGGGCTAGGGGTGGCACCTTCCCTAGATGGTCCTGTTCCGGTGTACTGTGACAGCACTGAAGCCATTGCTCAAGCTAAGGAGCCGAAAGCTCATCACCGCACCAAGCATATTTTGCAGCGCTACCACCTCGTACGAGAAATCGTGGAGCGAGGCGACATCAATCTTCTGAAGATCGATGGAAAGGAAAATCTGGCTGACCCCTTTACTAAAGCCCTTGGTGTCAAAGAGTTCGACTATTGTAAATGGGAAATGGGTATAAGATACTCCTCTAATTGGCTTTAGTACAAGTGGGAGTTGTTGGGAATTGTGTCCCAAAGCCAATCGCCTGGGTTGTAGGCGGTTGCGCTGAGTATTGTACTCATTTTGTGAATTAATAAAATTATTATTTTAGCAGCTCATCACATATTGAATTTCCCTAAAAATGAACTCTTTCCATGTGATGAAGTCTTTAGGGCTACACTGACTTCGATACAGAGAGGATGTATCGACTGGTCCTTAAACCTTGTTCACAGCCAAAGGATATATTGTACTGGACGGCAATATATCAAGTATAGGTTGTTGCGGTTCACATCATTTGGTTGTCCTCTTGACCAAATGAGTGTGGTGACACTGATGTGACCTGCAAGTAGGATATATGATATTTCATTGAACGTGACTCCGTGAAACCCCTTTCTGCGAAAGGGATATTCACGATTGGATATGGGTATATGTGTCCCTCTGACCTGAGGTCATCACGGTAGCTTGCAAGCAACTCCCTGTGCTTTGGTACCGGACTACCCGGATTTTTAATCCGGTGATGGAAGGTTTCTGGGTACAGGCAAGTACTGGTGGAGCAGTGATGGACCAAGATGGAATTGACCTATCCGAACAGTTTGGATGGAATGTCTCGCTGTATCTCAATTTAGCAAATCCTCGGCCGAGGTAGCCCTAGTGAAGAGTCACTAGGCTTGCAAAATTGAGACACGTTGTCGACTGACTCAGTCTGGGTTGGTAGCCCAATATCAGTCGTCCTAAGCATTAAAGGTCAAAGGGATGAAATATACAGTAACCATATGCCAGAGGTTCGATTGTATGCTCCCGCATCTTCGACCTATCCAGACGCCGGGACCCATTGCTAGATGGTTTCCTGTGCTGGTACTGGAATCGTTCCAGTGCTACCGTTTAGGTTCGAACCTATGAGGTCACATGCCACAGAGGATAACTCTCTGATCCGGATGCCGAGTACGATTGAGAATCGCTTCGATTTTATGGTCACGGTATTTATTTGAGCACCTTTTTACGAGGTCTTGCCCTTGTTTGGGTCAGCCAAAAATTGTTCTGGGTTGACCAGGTCTGCGCCAGGATTTTTCTGAATCAGATTTGAACTGATTCGGAGCTAAATTCGGCCTTCAATTGGTTGTGAACCAATTGAATTATTTAATTGGGCTTGGACCATTCAAATTGAATTAAACCAATTTTTGGGATTCAACCTTTGGTTTAAATTATTTTGAACCCATTTATTTGGACCGGTTATAATTGGATTGAACCGGATTTTATTTGGACCGTTTTTTCCTCCTTTGAATGGTCAGCACGCTGATTTTTCTGCTGGCGATTTCCTTGCCGTGGAAGCCCATTCGGCGCCTCTTCATCTCCCTTCCACCCATTAGCCCTTAAACCCGTTTAATTATCCTAATGGCTGGTTTAATGGGTGGTTTAGCCTCTGAAATCCTTTGGCCTCCCAACATTTTTTGCTGGCTGCTCCTCCCTTTTAAAAACCTGCAGTCCCCTGTTTTACAAACGAGGTCACCGTGTAAGAATTAAAAAGGAGAGTGCTCTGTTCCAACCTTTTTTTTCATCACCGTGCAACATCAAGAAATAGGATTTGAGTGCTGTTCTTTGGGAGCCTCATTCCTTCTTCCATTAAGTGTTCTTGGGGTTGGGTTTAGGAGAGTTTGAGGGAGTGAAACCAGGCCTTATCCCTCCCTTTTGGTTGTGCTCAAATCATTTCTGCAGCAAAGAGAAGTTGCTGAAAATCACCATGACCGTGTCCTCTTCCAGCAGCTAGCACTGCTTGTGAGAGAGGTTCAGAGTTCCCCCGGCGTGTCTCCCCTCTAGAGGGAGTTCCTTTCTACTCCTGGGAGCAAGAGGATCGAGCCGGATTCATTGCTTCAGCTCCGAACGCAATGAAGTAGGCTGCTATTTTTCTGCAACCAGAATTTCAGCAGCAAGTTTTTGAGCAATTTTTACATCCTGTACACTGTGATTTGGTTGCAGTTTTCAGTGGAAAATCGAAGAAGACTTCTCCACCTTGCAGCTGCTTCGATTCGGGAGCAAACGGAGGTCCAGAAGCCATCGTTCCGGCAACCTTTTTTCACCCCAAAACAGAGTTTTTCTGCTGTTCAAGAAAGAAGAAGACTGGAATAAGTTTATCCCACTTATTCCAGCCTATTCCAATTTTATACCAGGGTTATTCCAGGCAGAATAAAGGTATGGAAAACTAATTTTTTAATCATGCATGGATAGATTAAATTATTTAAAATTTTATAAATATTTTATATGATTATGCATGCCTAAATGCAACTAGATTTAGATTAATTCCTGGCGGAACAGATACCCGCTGCGTGAATTTTAAAAATTATTTTAAAATCCTATCTGCTCCTGCAGATGTTTGCATGCCTAGTGTAGGATCTTGTAAATCAACCTGCATCTTTTACTAACACAACTAACCTTTACACTTGTTTTGTCTTCGGGCTCACAAGTTAATCCTAGTTGGTTTTGTCCCTTTGGCTCACCAACAACCACAACAATCTACTTTCAAGAAATCCTTGAAAGCTAGGTCAAATCACAAAGGAGATTCAGATATACGATTAAAAAAAAAAAAACAAACTCTCTTCAAGAGTAGAATGGAAGCTTTGATGCTCAAGTTGATGCTTTGTCTTGTCTTCTCCTTAGAATATTCTTCAAACTCTCTTTTTCGAAGGTTGAAAGGATGGGCTTGTAAGCTTTTTCAGGGAATCATACTTTAAATGGCTTTTGAAGTGAAGTTCTTAAGGGAATATTGGCTTTTGTGCTTTCAATGGACTTCAATGCCTTCAAGAATAAGTTTGGTGAAGCTTAAATACTTCAAAAACTTCCAAAAAATGGTTTGTGATCGTTTGAGCTTCGAATCTAGCTGTTGGGAGCTTGAAAAGATACTTCTGTAACTCAGAAAAATAGATCCATTAGGCCTGTCAGAACCCGAGTGTGGACACTTGATTTGTCAGGTGTCGATACTTGGCTATCAAGTGTCGACACTTGACTTCTAGGTGTCGATACTTGAACTTTCAAGTGTCGACACTTGACACAAAAACACTCCAATGGCCATGTACTAAATTTTTAAAAAGTCTCAGGCCTTGAGTCGACACTTGGAAACTTAAGTGTCGACACTTGAGTTTTAGGTGTTGACACTTGAATTCTGGATGTCGACACTTGGTGTGCCAAGGAGTTTTTCTACGTGCCAAGAGCTGAAGTGTCGACACTTGACTTCTCAGGTATTGACACTTGATTCTAAAAAATTCACAATTAAGTGCAGTTTAAGCCAAAAATACAAGTGTTGAATATAAAACTTAAATCCAATGTAAATAAACTATAAATGAACTCTTTTAAGCCCTTTTTGAATGGAGAAGACTCCTCAAATTACGAAAAATGCTTCGTTCCACAGCATGCCATAATACTTTAATTTTGAGGTACTTTTTCCTGAAAACTCACAACTAGAAATAAACATTAGTACACAATATGTACTCAATATTTTGTTATTCATCAAAATCTCTAGGTGGAGCCAACAATCTCCTCCTTTTTGATGATGACAAAACCTTGAGTATAAGAACATTTAATTTTAGATTTGATGCATCATGAATATGATCTCAAGCTAATATATCCACAACTTGTATAGATAAGAAGGATGAATCTCCCCCTTCGTTAGACAATTCTAATCAGAACAAGCATTATTGGTATCAGATCAAATTTGAAATTTAGATAAACAAGTTTAGTATTCTACTCCCCCTTTTTGTCAATCATTAGAAAAAGGAAGGAAATTCCCCCTCAAAATGAGCATGGAGACAAAAAGTAGAAGAGTGTCAGAGTTCATACAAGAGACAGTTTTTCAAGAGTTAATAGGTATCAGAGCCAAAATGTATATCTATCAAGTAAATGTAAACCATCAAGCAGTCAAAATCAATCATAGTGATTCATAAATTGTAGACATCAAGCTGAAATGCGTATATATATCTGTCAAGTAATGTTTTCAGTATAAAATTTGCTGACTCATCAGCAACACTGAAATAATCAAAATACATCATGAGACATAAATCATAACTAACATGAGTCATAAAATGCATACAACGCAATAAACATCTATGAGGCTAATCTTCATCAGATGGGACCTCAAAAGATACAGGACCTGTGATCCTAGACCTATAGGTTAGACCACTAGGAGTCTTCAAAATACCACGACTCCGAGTCCTAGTAGAAGGTCCAAAATGGGGTACAACCCTAGAAGCTCTAATAGAGGGAGGGGGAAGAGTCTCAGAAGGAGTGACAAAAACAGGATCAGTGGAGACAGGTGTGCCAGTTGAATCAGCGGGAGGAATAACAGAAGACTGCGGCTCTCAGCTGACTACCTCATATCCATCTGCACCATCACCACTGTCACTATCACTGTCATCATCAATAACATCAGTATCTCTGTCCTCAATCCCATCAGCACGGTCACCACCATCAATAGTGTCATCATGTCCATCCTGGTGGTCATCGTCATCATCATCATCACACCAGCATAAGGGTGTAGCTGCAGGTGCTGCTGGAGGTAGAAGGGATCTCAGTAAGTCCTCGATACGAGCAAAACCCTCCTCCATAGTCCGACGAATCTCAGCATGCTCCAAGGTAGTATGTGCACGAAGACCCTCAATCTCAATGCATAACTAGGTCATGCGGACACCCAATCCAATCATCTCACTCCTGAGATCTGTGAACTGCTATCTCGCATGCTCCTCAAAGTATATGTCCATAGAAGGTGGAGGAGGACCTGAAGATGAGCTGTCGGGGTCATCGGCTCTGCCTCTGATGCAGGAGCAGCTTGAGGAGGTGAACTAACTGGCCCTGATGGCCCTGCCTCTGCCTCTCGAATCTCGTCCTCCTCATCTAGCTCTTGGCCAGACTCTCTCCAAACCTACTAACATGCGACTAATCGATATCCCATGCGGTGTAGCGACCTCTCGTCATAGACATCCGTATGCAGAATCTCCTTGGGGATCTCCCCCTCCAAGGATACTTTACAAGCTCTAAATAATCTAGTCAACGTCATACCGTATGGTAAATAGTGTCGTCGCTATGTCATAGCATCTCTCATCTGAACTAGCATCAAGGATGGTATATCAACGTGACTCCTCTGAGTCAGACATACCATAAGTATCAGCTCTCTCTTAGTGATGAAGTCGAAGCGCACCGTCTTCGAAAGTAATATCCGAGCAATGATATAGTGTAGAAGGTGCATCTCTACTGAAACCTGGTTTGCGATGACCATAGTCACCCCACGAAGTCATCATGCTCAATGATGCACCTGAAAGCATCCTCTCTATCCTCCATAGAGAACACACTGATGCCACGATAAGGAATCTCCCATACTCTACTCAGAAGCTCCTCAGTCAAAGATATCTCTACTCCTTGGACAGAAGTCCTCCACAGTAATTGGTGGCAGTTAGGGCTGGAAATGGGCTCGGGCCGGCCTGATGGGTTTCGGGCCGGCCCAATATAGGGCCGGGTTTCGGGTTAGGCCCAAAAATATTTAGGCCAGATTCGGATTTTGTAATAAGAGCTATTACATTTTTGGATCGGGCTCGAACTTTTCTTTAGCCTGGCCCAGATCGACCTGAGCCTGGTCCGAACACGGTCCAAAAGGACCAAGCCCGAACAAAACCCGGTATAAGGCCCGACAAAGTATATTTTTCAGCCCGATGGATTTTATAAAGATTTAAAGGCACGGTCTCTGGGTCTCGAAGGGAAGGGAAGGTCTTGAACTCTCGATTTAGGTTTCCACTTCTCCGTTTTCCCCTCCGGCTCCGAGTCATCGTCTCTAGTGTTTTGGCACCGTCCCCATCCGTCGGCCCCTTCCCCGCACTTTGATCAGGAAAGCATCGCCGAGCGATCACCATGGCAAACCTCCCGGCTTCCACCATTCCGAACTTTCAATCGTTGTCTCCGACTCCAAGGTAGATCTCCTGTTATGTTTTCTTTACTTCCACCATTTTTTGATTAATGTTATGCTTCTGTTTTGGGATGCTTTTATGTTTCGATTCTCTGTTGTTATAACGTGCGAGGGATTCCAATTTTCTTCACCGAGGGTCGACGCTTCTCGCCCGTTGGAAGAGGAGGTCACATAGTCCTCTTCCGTATTGTATGGTAGAAGGTGGGTTAGGAATTGGAATTAATTATACCTTCATTTACACCTGACATTGGGATCATGCTGTGCTGGTTCTGCTATTATGTTGATCTTCATACGTCAGTTTTGGATGTTTCAGAGTTGTTGGTTTTTTTGATATGTTTAAATCACGGATTGAGAAACTTAACATTTTGGATGCCTCTGCTATGATGGTTTTACTGCTATGTAACTTCTACAGTTCCTATTTTCGATGCTTCAAACTCTGATACTGCTATCGTCAATTCCTGATTTCAATCCTGATATATTGGTTTTGCTGCTATGCTGCTTCTTGTGTTATGTTGCTGTTGGATGCTGTTACGTTACTACTGCTGCATCCAATTCTTGTTTTTATCAAATCAGCAATTTTGAGTTGCAAAATCTTTCAGGCAATCTCTCTGGATGTTAAGATTTATCATAGTTCACCAAATTCTGGTTCCAAAGTGTGTCACCTTATTACAGCTTATGACTGTCTTATCTTCATGTCCAGCTTTACTCTAGTTCTACTATGTTACACATTTTGCTGTGTGCCCGCATCTCTCATAGTGTCCAGGGAAGGCAATCAAGTTTTTTTCCCATGCAGTTAAGGATCTTTTTATTTTACTCAGCATGACCACTTTTCATTTTCACAATATTTGGATGGATCCAAAGTAAGCAATACATTCTCCCTGATGTGCTCCGTAGATGTTGTATTCTTCATGGTGGGAGGTTCTAGACAGCTTATCATGATGAAAAAGAAGGAACTGAATGATAAGATTATAGGCAAACTTTTTTCCTTTTTTCCCCATTCCTGGTTTAGACTATAACAAGTGTTGATGGATGGGATTACATTTGTGCCTCTTGCTTTTGCTTATTGATTTGCCAAACCTCTGAATCTAAATTTGAGATGAGTAAAAGGAGAGCTTTTCCCCTGTTATACTGTAGGAAGAGATCTTGCAGACGCCTTAGCCTGTCTGGCTAGGTGTACGGAGACATCTTTAAATTATGAAACTTCTTAACAACTACATATCATGCTGAAGCTTAATTACATGATAAATTATAAATTCTATGAATAAAAGATTTCAGGTGCAAGCCGTTACTACTAAATTTGTAATGCATGTAATAAATGAACTCATCTAAGTCAATTAATTGTATGATTAAATCTCATGCCAGGATCTGATAAAATGAGTAGTTATTTACAGTCGATCATTCTGTGATGAGATCAATGACAAGTCTCTTTGCTTGCATTCTCTCAATCAAGAATAATTTCTTAGTAATGAGATCTTTCAGCCAATATGCCTTGGATTAATTCCCATTATAATTGTTGACAAATTTGTTTTGCATCTACAATTGCAGTTTATATTTCTATTCATCTGTCTTTGGGAAGTCATGATTCTGCTTGGTTCAGTATACATAGTAATTTAACAGCACTATACGATAAGTTTTGAAGATAGAAATCTAGCTTGTCTAGTGACATTATACACCATTCTGTTTTCATCCTCCTTGCAGTACATTTGGAGATATATATGATGAAGATCATTTCATAAGCACTCTCAATGGCCATGTGTGGGTGGTCAGAAGACTTCCTGAGACTGTAATGGAAAGATTTGGCTACAACATTAGCAACATACCAAACTTGAAAGTAAAAGCTTGGGCACCAGTTAGTTATTACTTGAACAAAGCATCCCCTATATTGCATGAGCATGGGTATGTGCTTTATTTGTTTTTTACTCGTAGTTCCAAGTAACGAAAACTGGTTCGGAATTGTGTTCTTTATAGATGATGCCAATGGAACAGGTATATTCATATATGATCTTAAGTAGGTCCTATCATTTTTATGGATTTACCAGATACAATCTCAATCCTTTGAAATTCTTAAAGAACTTCAGGAAATAAATTTTCTTTTCTGGTCAAAAGAAGTCCTTAGTAATTTGGAGATGACAAACAACCCAAATGTTCAAACTTTAGTTTGCGTGCAGGCAGCAATTAAATAGAAGTCATAATGACAACATATACAATAGTAAATAAGTGCAAGTCATTATGTGATTGTGTGTCTCTTGTCTCTATAACTGAAACTATCAAATGCTTGATTTGTGTTGATTGTCAGTGGAAATGAGTGGTCAACAGTTTCTTTTCTTTTCTTTTAGTTTTTTTTGAGTAATTAATAAAGATCATAATCAACAAATAATCATCACTGATTCTGGTATTACAACCTTTAACATCCATATGTTGGATGCTAGTTACCTAAATCAGGAACAAGTGCCTAAAGATAGGGAGAAACATGGGGGCAGTGAGTGCAAGAGCAAACTATGGTGAGATGCTGAAGTCAGTGAAGCATTCCTGAGAATGCTCTGGTTGCTGAAGGTTTGCCATGAACGTTATTTGAAAGTTGAAACATAGTGTATTTGTTTGGTGAAGAAATCTGAAAATAAGGTAGAGTGCATTATAATTACATCATCATGAAAGTAAATGCCTTTTCTTGTACATTCTTGCAGGTCGTGCAGAATGGATGGACAAAAGCCACAAGAAATGACTTTTTTTATACTTGCAGGGATACGCCTCCCATATGGGGGTCCTTCATCGCCCACCTACAACCTTGTATCATCGAATCCATTTGGCTTCTTCGAGGCATCGGCTGGTGCAGGATAGTCCAGAATGTGGACTCCAGGATAGAGCGGGACGTGCTCCCCTGTGCCAGGTGGAGGACATGCAGATGTTCACATGTTTGAATGTCTGATGGCATTTCGGATGAGTTTGCATTTGGAAGCAGCAGCAATGGCAATCTTCCAGCAAATGCGTTGGTGAAGCCATGGGAGGGAGAAAGGATCCATGAGGAATGTGCATCCGATGAGCTGGAGCTTACCCTGGGAAGCGCAAGGACCAGATCTGCTGCCTGATGAGCATTCAAGATTATAAACATCTCTTTCTCCCGTTTCTGTTAATTTGTTGCTAATAGAGAGGTAGAGACGGTTCCAAATACCATAGGTAGTTTCTTGTCTTCAGCCTCCGTCCTCTTTCAGGATATTGAAATAGGTTAATTCTGTTTTGAAATAGTGAATCTGAGTTATGCCCTAGAGTATGCGGTAGAAGGATAAGGTTAATTCTGCTGTCATCTACTTATTTGCTATTAGTTGTTTCTTGAAGGCAAAATGTAATATAAATGATGCTGGAGCTAGTGATTATTTTCATGAAGCTATTGTTGCCCAAGAGATTTTGTCCACTCTGTTCTTTAACAAGCAATCATCTTGCAATCAATTGGCCTTATCTATTACATATTGCACTCCCTTCTTACTTTTTAATAATATGGCCATTGGGATAAGCTCTAATTCACAACTCAGATGATTCTTTTGATTACAATTCTAACAAAAGATTTAAATTTTGTTTGGAATTATTGTTAATAGTTTTTGGAAGTAAAATCTGTTAGAATTTTATTAAAAAAATTTTGTTGTTTAATGTAAAGTAAACAATTACAGCCCAATCGGGTTTTAATGTAGGCCCGAACAGGTTTTAATGTGGGTTGGCCTGAGTCAAAGCCCGATTGGGCCGGCCCAATCAGGTTTGGGCCAAGGTTGGGTTAGGCCTGGGCTAGAATTTTTTTAAAAAAATCAGGCTTAGGCCTGGCCCGAAGCCCAATTTTTTTTTCGGGCCCGATTCAAGTAAAGGTAAAGCCCCGCCCATTTCCAGCCCTAGTGGATGTCCATAGCGCCATAAAACTTCCTCACAAGATGAAAATAGTCCCTCTCCTGCATAGTACAAAAGGGTACTAAATTGGCATCTGTGAGTGTCCGTCGGATCTGAAAATGCTGTCTGTCGAAGAACTCAAGGTCTATCCGATGTCCTGAAGCTACAACGTTCCTTGCCATCCTCTCTGCAGGGGAACCTGGAGTTACTGAACTACTAGCCTCTCCTGTATCATGTCTGGCTTTTGTTCTCCTCTCAGACCCATGCCCAATCCTACTCCTAACAGCTAATCTCTTTCTCGGACCCATCATAATCAAGCTGAACAGGAAAGGAAGAAGATAAATAACCTAGAGAAGTATAGGTTTCAATCAGGTTGAGAACTTAGGCTAAAGGAGACTATGTCTTCCTAAAAGAGGGATACTGGTTTTTAAGAGAAGCTAGAATAAGTTTTGAAAATTGGGATTAAATGAATTTGAGTTGTAAAATACAAGAATTTGAGGGTGAAATACCTTTAACATAAGAAATCGGGGGTAAAATACCTTTAAATACAAGAATTTGAGGGTTATAAGGACATTTTAGGGTTATAAAACTAATCCCTTCAAATATAATATACTTTGGTTAAAACACATTTTTCAAGTTCATAAAATTAGTAACCTTGAATAAATTAAAATATATAATATTAACCTATGGTTTAAAAACAAGATACATTTGGGTTTTAGGTTAAAACCAAGAAATCAACCAACAAAATTAGTGAAGCATGGAAATCAATGCAAATTCTCTTCCCACAAGAATGAAATTCGAGAACTAGCAATAAATAGCAAGGAAACCTGAATTTAAACTAAAAATCTTTGAACATTTCGGCCAAAAATCTAATGTAACAGTGAAAATACCAAAAATGGATGGAATATGTGAGAAATCGACCAAAAATCCGTGGGAAATCCAAGATAAATATGCTCACACAAGATTTCCGCAAAATGGATTCTTCCAAATGATTCAAATCTTTGAAAAATCTGATTTAAATACATTTAAATGGATGGAAATGGAAATAATTAGGTTACACGGTTTCTAAAAAGTGAAAAAGAGAAGAAAAATACCTGATTTTAGTTGGAAAATGAGGGGGGACGCTGATTTGGAAGGTAGGGGATTTCTGGGGACCACTGGAGCTTGAGAGAAAATGGGGAAAACATATTACAAAAGTTTCAGTTTGCCCTAAAAAGATAGAAATTTTTCGCGAGTGTTGACTCTTGGGATTTCTCAAGTGTTGACACTTGGTTAGGTGTCGACACTTCGCAAAATCCAAGTATCGACACTTGGTCAAGAAAATCTCCAAAAAAAATCTGAAAAATTTTCAAAAAATCAGGGATGTTTTTAAAAGCTTTTAGGACTTTAACACAAGTGATTTTTGAGTAAAACAACTTAGGTAAGATGAAGTTTGAGAGAGTTCTAGGAGAATGGATCAATGACACCTAACTCTCTTCTAATCAAACAAAATCTCTCTCACTCAAAGGTTTGGTAAACACATCAGCTAATTGATCATCAGTACACATAAATTCAGGTACTACACTAGAGTTTTGTACATGATCTCTTATGAAATGATGTCTTATTTCAATGTGTTTACTTATTGAATATTGCACACGATTCTTAGTTAGATTGATTGCACTAGTATTGTCACATCTTATGGGTGTCTTAATTAGTTTAATGCTAAAGTCTTCGAGCTGTTGTTTGATCCATAGGAGTTGAGCACAACAGCTTCCAACTGCTATATATTTGGCTTCCGCCATAGATAGAGCAACTGAATTCTATTTCTTGCTACTCCAAAAGATCAAATTTACTCCAAGAAACTGACAAGTTTCACTAGTACTTTTACGATCAAGTTTACACCCAGCAAAGTCAGCATCAGAATAAGCAATCAATTCAAATGAAGAATCTCTAGAGTACCAAAGACCAATTTCAACTGAGCCAGATAGATATCTAAGTATGCATTTAACAGCTAAAAGATGAGACTCTTTAGGATTAGACTGATATCTAGCATATATACAAAAACTAAACATGATATCTGGCGGCAGTAAGATATAACAATGATCCAATCATGCCATGATATAATCTTTGGTCTACATATTTACCTGATTCATCCTTGTCAAGTCTACAAGAGCTCATAGGGGTACCTAATGGCTTGGTTCTCTCCATCCCAAACTTCTTGAGTATTTCTTTTGTGTACTTAGCTTGGTTGATGAAGATCCCCTCTTTGGTTTGCTTTATTTGGAGTCCGAGGAAGAAGTTTAGTTCTCGCATCATGCTCATCTCGAACTCACCCTGCATTAATCTTGCAAACTCTTGACAAAGAGATTCGTTAGTAGCACCGAATATGATATCATCTACGTATATTTGTACTACTAAGGGATCACATTCTTTTTCTTCAAAAATAAAGTTTTGTCAACATTACCTCTAGTAAAGTCATTTTTGAGCAAGAAAGAACTTAAACGATCATACCAAGCTTTAGGAGCTTGTTTCAAACCATACAAAGCTTTATGAAGTTTGAAAACATGGTTTGGAAATTCATGATTTTCAAAACCAGGAGGTTGTTCAACATAAACTTTTTCTTCAATAAAATCATTTAAAAAGGCACTTTTAACGTCCATTTGAAATAATTTAAAATCTATAAAACAAGCAAAAGCCAATAATAGCCTAATTGCCTTATGTCTAGCCACAAGAGCAAAGGTTTCATCAAAATCAATCCCTTCCTCCTGATTGTATCCTTTGGCAACTAGTATAGCCTTATTTCTTGTAACAGTACCATTTTCATCAAGTTTGTTTCTAAAAACCTATTTGGTGTCAATAATTGAAACATTTGAAGGCCTATCTACAAGAGTCGAAACATTATTTCTTTTAAATTGGTTAAGTTCATCTTGCATAGCATTTATCCAATTACAATCATTTTCAGCTTCTTCAATAGTTTTAGGTTTAATTTGAGAAACAAATGCTATGTAATCACAAATATTTCTAAGAGATGATCGAGTACTTATACCTTTAGATGGATCACCAATGATTAGTTCTTTTGGGTGTCCATGAGCATACCTCCATTCTTTGGGTAAAGGATTAACAGTAGATGTGTTTTCATCACCTTATGCTTGATCTCCTTCAGTGTTTTGATCATCTTCTTGTTCGTTGGTAGGCTCTTCATTGTTATTTACCTCTTCGATTTTCTTGGTACCTATTTCATCAGAAAGCACATCTTCTTTTCCAGAAGATTTCTGGTCGAATTCATCAAATACAATATGTATGGATTCTTCAACAACAAGTATTCTTCTGTTGAAGACCCTGTATGCCTTGCTAGATGTAGAGTAGCATAGAAAGACACCCTCATCTGACTTGGCATCAAATTTGCTTAAGTTGTCTTTACCATTGTTTAAGATGAAACAATGGCATCCAAAAACATGAAAATATCGAATTGAAGGTTTTCTTCCCTTCCAAAGCTCATACAGTATTTCTTTAAAATCGTTCGGATTAAAATACGATTCAAAACATAGCATGCAGTGTTTATGGCTTCTACCCAAAAAAATCTAGGTAAATCATTTTCACAAAGCATGGTGCATGCCATTTCTTCAAGAGTTCTATTTTTTCTTTCTACCACCCCATTTTGTTGAGGTGTCCTAGGTGCTGAAAAATTGTGATGAATGCCATTTTCTATGCAGAATTTGTCAAAATCAGAATTTTCAAATTCGGTTCCATGGTCACTTCTCAAAGATACAATTGAAATACCTTTTTTATTTGAAACTCTTTTATAAAATCTAATGAATTTAGAAAACGTTTCATCTTTGTGCGCTAAAAACATGACTGATGTAAAACATGAGAAATCGTCTACATTAACTAGACCATACTTCTTACCTCCCAAACTAAATGTTCTAGTTGGCCCAAAGAGGTCCATATGAAGCAATTCTAAGGGTCTAGATGTAAAGATTACTCCTTTAGGTTTAAAAGATGATTTGGTTTGTTTTCCAAGCTGACATGCACTACAAATCTTATGTTTTTCAAAACTAATTTTCGGTAAGTCCTTTATCAAATTCTTTTTGCTAAGCTTTAAAATCAAATGCATACTAGCATGTCCTAGTTTACGATACCAAAGCCAACTAGTTTCATTGATATTGGCTTTCATTGCCACTAGGTATTGACCATTTTGAACAGGAAGATCATCAAGATCAACCATATAAATATTGCCATGTTTATGACCAATGAACTTGATTCCATTATCACCTAGACTAGAAATAATGCACAAAGAAGATTCAAAGTAACTTTAAAATCCTTGTCACAAAATTGACTAATGCTAAGCAATTTATGTTTTAAACCATCAACATATAACTCATTATCAATGTATGTAGAAGGGGTGATATGGACTTTACCAATTCCAACAATTTTGCCCTTTCTATTGTCACCAAATGTCACATTATCACCATTTTGATACTTGAGTGATGAGAACTGTTCCACATCTCAGGTCATATGCCTTGAGCAACCGCTATCGAGGTACCACATTCTTTTCTTATTGGTTGCAAGGCATACCTACAAAAAGAATCAAGTAAAGATTTTAGGTATCCAAGTCATCTTGGATCCTTTCAGGTTAGTGGTAATGGTTCCTTTTGGAACCAAGATTTTCTTAACATTGCTTAATTTTTTCTTATTGCACATATAAGATTTATGCCTTACCGTACCACAAGCATAACAGGTAATGGATGAAGATGCAGGCACAAAGAAATTTTTGAAAAACTTTTGTTTCTTCTGAGTTCTAAACCCTATACCGACTCTATCAAAAATAGCTTTTTGATTATTTAAAAGTATATTTAATTTTTCAGAGATGTATGTAAATTTATCAACAAACGGTTTTAGCTTTTCAATTTCTTCTTTATATTTTTTGTTTTCTTCCAAAATTTCTTTGTTCTATTTTGAAGGATTTTCATTTGATACAGAATTTTTTTTTTTTTTTCTAAACTTCCTTTTCTTTCTCAAGAACAATAATCTTATCATTTAACTATTTATTTTGAAGAAGTAGACAATCATTTTCATTTGAAAGCTTCTCATTAGTTTTGACTAAAACCAGATTTTGCCTTTTTAGATCTTTATATTTTGATTTTAGTTTTTGAAATTCTATTACTAAATCATCAAAAACTTCATGCAGTTCATCAAATGTAAATTTATTTTCAGTTTTGGATAATACCTCGTCATGATCCGTCATTAAACAGAAGTTTGCAACTTCTTGCTGTTCTTCTTCAGAGCTGGAGTCCTCGCTGTCACTCTAGGTTGCAATCATGGCCTTCTTTCTTAATTTTCTTCTACTCTTCTTAAGTAAGGGGTAGTCCATCTTGAAGTGGCCCAGTTTTTTGCATTCAAAACATGTGGGCTGCTCCTTGTCTTTCTCCTTCTCTTTCTCTTTGCTTGGCTCACCTTTCAGAGGTTTCTTTTTGAAGTTGTATTTCTTCTTCCTCATGAACCTTTTGAACTTTCTTGCCATTAGAGCCATTTCATCATTTTCATCTTCTTCTTCAGATTCATCGCTTGATTCTTCTCTTGTAGTGGATTTAAAGGTAATTACTTTCTTCTTTTTGTCAACATCCACATTCTTTTGTTTGAGAAAAAGCTCAAAGTCATCAATGAGCCTAATATTTGCTTGAAGGGTAGAGTGTTGACATCCTTGGCTTCCTTTTATGGCTGTCACCTTGGCATCCCATGAAGCTAGAAGAGACCTGAGAAGTTTATTTACAAGTTCACCATTAGAGATAATTTTTTCTAAACTTTTCATGCCATTCACAATATTTGTGAATCTAGTATACATCTCACTAATAGACTCAGTAGGTTCTATTCTAAACATTTCGTATGTATGAATAAGCATGTTAACTTTAGTGGTTATTACTTGGTATATACCCTCGTGGGTAACCTCAAGTGTGTCCCATATTTTCTTAGTGGAGAGACAGTTAGATATTCTATTGAATTTACTCGGATCAAGAGAGCAAAATAATAGATTCATATCCTTAGCATTAAGCTCTATTTGCTTAAAGTTATTCTCATCCCAATCATCTTCCATCTTTGGAGTGAGAATGCCATTAAGCAATATAGTTGGCTGATAAGGACCCTTTATGATTGTCCTCCAAAGATTATAATCAATGGCTTGAATGAATATGCGCATGCTAGTTTTTCAATAAGTGTAATTCATGCCATTAAAAAGTGGGGGACGGTTTGAAGCTTGACCTTCAACAACACCCATTCTAATTGGGGCTGCCATGATCTTTTACTCAAGATCCTTGGACCTACAAGAGAGTACCGGTGCTCTGATACCACTTGTTGTCCAGAAATGGAGCCTAAGAGGGGGGTGAATTGGATCTTTTAAAAATTTAAAGCAATAATGTGCAGGCCTTATGGTGTTTGTGAGTAAAGAACTTGATGCACTAAGTTATATGCAACGGAAAGAAATAAATAGAGTGAAATAAGTAAAGAGCAAGAGATAGAAGAGATAATCACACACAAACACAAGGTTTATAGTGGTTCGATGCAAACCTAGCACCTACATCCACTCCCCAAGCTACCCTTGGGAATTTCACTATAATCTCTCCAAGATTACAACCGACTTATTTTTTCAAAGGCTCACAAGTCAAAACCTATGTTGGTTTTGTCACCTATGCTCACCAACTAACCTTTACACTTGTTTTATCTTCGGGCTCACAAGTTAACCCTAGTTGGTTTTGTCCCTTTGGCTCACCAACAACCACAACAACCTACTTTCAAGAAACCCTTGAAAGCTAAGTCAAATCACAAAGGATATTCAGATATACAATTAAAAAAAACAAAACAAACTCTCTTCAAGAGTAGAATGGAAGCTTTGAGGCTCAAGTTGATGCTTTGTCTTGTCTTCTCCTTGGAATATTCTTCAAACTCTCTTTTTGGAAGGTTGAAAGAATGGGCTTGTAAGCTTTTTAAGGAATTACACTTTAAATGGCTTTTGAAGTGAAGTTCTTGAGAGAATATTGGCTTTTAATCTTTTAATGGTCTTCAAAGCCTTCAAGAATAAGTTTGGTGAAGCTTAAATACTAAAAAACTTTCAAAAAATGGTTTGTGACTATTTGAGCTTCGAATCTAGCCTTTGGAAGCTTGAAAAGATACTTCTGCAACTCAGAAAAATAGATCCGTTAGGCCTGTCAGAACTCGAGTGTCGACACTTGGTTTGTCAGGTGTCGACACTTGGCTGTCAGGTGTCGACACTTGACTTCCAGGTGTCGATACTTGAACTTTCAAGTATCGATAATTGATTCACATGTGTCGACACTTGACACAAAAATACTCTAATGGCCATGTACTGGATTTTCAAAAAGTCTTAGGCCTTGAGTCGACACTTGGAAACTTAAGTGTCGGCACTTGAGTTTCAGGTGTCGGCACTTGAATTCTGGGTGTTGACACTTGGCATGCCAAGGAGTTTTTCTGCATGCCAAGAGCTGAAGTGTCAATACTTGACTTCCCAGGTGTCGACACTTGATTCTGAAAAATTCATAATTAAGTACAGTTTAAGCCAAAAATACAAGTGTTGAATATAAAACTTAAATCCAATGTAAATAAACTATAAATAAACTCTTTTAAGCTCTTTTTGCATGGAGAAGACTCCTCAAATTGCAAAAAATGCTTCGTGCCACAGCGTGCCACGATACTTTAATTTTGGGGTGCTTGTTTCCTGAAAACTTACAACTAGAAATAAACATTAGTACATAATATGTACTTAACATTTTATTATTCATCAAAATCACTAGGTGGAGCCAACACTATTAGATCCCTAAAACTTAAGTATATGATGTTCGTGAGTGTTTACAACAGAGCAATGATATTGTTGATTGTGGAGTGCATTGCTCATATTGTTGGAGATTCTGACATGAGGTCACTCAAGACCATTATGACTTCAAGGTACATCATTATATAGGAGTTTAAAAGCACACAATATTTTTGTTCCACTATTATTGTATTATTTATAAAAGATTGGTCAAGATATGATAACAAGATATCTAGTATAAAAGATTAGGACATAGTGGTTATATAAGCAACATTGTCATTTTTCATCAAGTGTGAAATATGACCTTGTAACAAATTTTGATTGATAGTTGTTGTGGTTCTGTTCGAGGCTTGGAGGCATGGCTAGATATGGTTGCTGACTTGGACAGCTCCAAGTTCCATTGTCTATATAAATGTTATAAGAGTGAAGTGCTGGCAAGGTAGGCGAAGTAGTGGAGATGAACATAGGTGAGGCAGTGTAAATAGTGAATGGTGTGGCGAGGCATAGGCAAGGTAGTGGAGATGGATGCTAGCTAGTCTCAGGAGAGTGAGAAAGACTCAAATAAGAAAAGGGGAGGCTCAATGAGGCTAAGCAAGGCTTAGACTAGGCAAGGTGGTCTTGGCCTTCACTTGGACAGAGATCTAGAACTCTTAGGTATCTCTAGGAGGACTATGAAGTCAGATAGAGAGCTTAGAATACTTAGGGACACTTGCCTAGGGGAAGCCCCTGTGGTGAGGGAGCTTTCCAATAGAACTTCACAAGTGGGACTCGCCCAGAGTCGCCTCTTGAAGAGCCTATTCCTTAGAAGAACTTGCCTCTTCCCAAAGGACCTTAACAAGAGGCTCTGGGAAATAAATTTATAGGCAAGGTATATAGAGTACTTGGTACCTATGGGGCATATAGTATAAGGAGAGGTAGTTGGTACATCGCTGTAGAGTGCATGCCCCTAAAGTAGTGGGCGGAGATGGCATGGAGCTCATCTACTGATAATTACATTATATATGTATATATAAGCATTAATTTAAAAATTCAATTATCTTTATTTCTTTAAAATCAATACTTTTATATATCATTTATATGAAAGAAGATCGTCAATGCAAAGAGCTTAGTTTTTGGGTTCAAATAAAATAAACTTGAAGCGAATTGGACTTAAAACGAGCACGGAATTGAAGTTTAAATAAAATTAAAGAGTTGCATGAATTTTAAAGTAGCCGATCCATCATGGACCGATCACTTGGTTTAGAAAGTAGCTGCTCGATTTATAGTAGCCATTATTATCGATCCATGGCTTAATGTCATGGACCGTGGAAGGATTTCAGTCACCGCCCATTTTGAGATGCCATCTCGTTGCTGCCCGAACTGCCATCCTCCTCCTCCCTGGCATGATCTGCCAAGATCCGGCCATCTTTCCACCTTTGCCATTACTGAGAGCCACTTGCCACTACTCCTCCCTTGTAGAGCTATTCTCTACCCAATCCAGCCTGGCCATCATGTTCGCCCATCGGAGCTACCTCTTAGAGTGCCGTCCATGCCACCATTGCACTGCCATCCTCCTCCCTGTCCCAAGATCTCGTTGTTGGGAATTATGTCCCAAAGCCAATCATCTAGGCTGTAGACGGTTGTGCTATATTGTATTTTGTATATGAATTCTTTAATAAATAAAAGTTATTTTTGGCTGTTCATCATATTTACATTTTCTTGAAATGTACTCTTCTATGGTGGAGTCCTTAGAACTACATTGTTTGATATAGAGAGGATATATCAAGTAGTTCTTAAACTGGTTCGCAACCAAATGATACATTATTATAGGATGACGATGTATCAAGTATAGGTTGTTGTATGTCACATTTATTGGTTGTCCTCTTAACCAAGAAGTGTGGAGACACTGGTATGACATGCAAGTGAAAAGTGTGACATTTCACTGAACGTGACCATCTATGGAGCTCTCTTCTGCCAAAGGATTGCTCGCGAAGGGATATGGATATGTGTCCCTCAGACCTGAGGTCACCATGGCAGTTTGCAAGCAACTCACTATACTTTGGAGCCGGACTACCTGGATTTCTAATCCAGTGATGGAAGATTTCTGGGTATAGTCAAGTACTTGAGGAGTGGTGGTGGATCAAGATAGAATTGACCTCTCCAAATAGTTGGAGTGAATGACTCATTATATCTCAATTTAGCAAAACCTTGGTCAAGATAGTTGTTGTGATGAGTCACAGAACTTGTGAGGTTGAGACATGATTTAGATAAACCAAATTAGGGTTGGCAGTCTAACCCTAGGTCATCCTAAGCATTGTGAGGTCAAAGGGATGAATTATGTGGTAACCATATACCAGAGGTTCTTGTGTGGTGCTCTGCATCTTCGACCTATCCTGATATCAGGTATCATTGCTAGATGAGGACTTTGACTGGTACTGAAAATGTTCTAGTGATACCGGCTAAGTGTTCGAACCTATGGGATCACACACCATAGAGGATTTCTATCTAATCTTGTGGCTAATAGACGATTTGGAATCGTTTGTCATCACCAAAAGTCAATATGATTGACTTTGTTCCAAGTGTCGACACTTGGAATTTTGCAGGTGTCGACACTTGGCAATTTTCGGGTATTGACACTTCCTGTGACAAACAAAAATTCTGGGAGAATTTCGTAGGAGGTTTTTGGGCAGGTTTTGACCTGGTTTGAATATTGAATTCAAACCAATTTAGGCTCTAAGACTTTATGGTATGAAAGTCATACTTACCTTAATGGGTTAGACCCATTTGGTATGGCCTTGATCCTCTCCCCCATTTTGTCCCCTCATCTCTCCTCCTTCCTCTTTCTCCTTCTCTTGGCTGCACCTATAAATGAGGGCATTATATAGGCTGCAGAGGTTACAAGTTACAACATTACTAGAGAGAAGATAAAGAAGGGTTGTGAGAGTTCTAGGGATTGGATGTGAGCAACCTAGTAGTCTAGCTAGGTCTTGGAAAGAGAGGTTTTGGGAAGGGGTTTCTACTCTCCTCCTAGTCTTCTTGGAAGAAGAAGATCAGCTAAGGATTCCGAAGAGCTAGCACTCCAAGGGAGTTGATCAGAGTCGAGCCCAGGTATGGATTTCCTATAGAGGCTAGACGCGTGTGTGGCTCGAGCACCTTCTTCCTTCTCACAGCACTTCCGTTGCTTCTCTCAGAGATATAAAGGTACAGTACCTTTATATATATTCTCTTGGTTTTGATGATATATGCATGCTAGATCTTAATGCTAGTTCCTGTTGCGGGCAGATCGGTAGATCTACCGAGCCTTCCACTATGCATGCTTTAAAAATTATTTTAAAATGCATATCTTTCTGCCATGTTTTCTTATATATTGTATGCTAGGTGTAGGTGTTTTTCACCTTCAATGGTATCAGAGCCAGGTTCTTTTTTGTACTATAATGATGCTAGCATGCTAATAACATCACATTTCTTTCTTAAGTACTTGGATTGAGTGCTTTACCATGGCCGTCCGGTCATAGGAGAGAAGTAGGGCTACAAGACCCTCTCTTCCCATTCAATGGGGTCTCCTATGGCGTGTAGGGGTGCCGCTGTGATTGACTCTTGTAAAGAAAAATAAAAAGAAAGAAGTTTGTAGGTTAAAAATATTTTATTCTAATGAAATGATCATAAAATAACTTTAGATAAGATCTAAAATGATTGTTTTGACCTAGTTTGATTGAATGTTTGGAGAAACATAAGATTTGAAAATACTGTTTTTTCATTGTCTCAGGCTGTGAATCGACACTTGGCCTTTGAAGTGTTGACTCGTGGAAAAATTTATTGAGATCTGATTTCTATTTTTCTTCCGAGACTGGTTGAAGTGTCGACACTCAATCCTGAAGTGTCGATAATTGACCCTGAAGTGTCGACACTTGACTATTGAAGTGTCAATACTTGAGTGCATGCCAGAAAACATGTTGTTCTGTTTTCTATTCCATGTCTCAAGTCTTGAGCCGACACTTTCTCCTAAAGTGTCGACACTTGGATTGAAAAATTCTGAAAAACAGTAAATTCAAATTTTATTTTTATAAAATTATTTTACAAGATAAATTAAAATTGTTTTAATTTATTTGAGGCTATTGAACTTAATTAAGAATTAAGAATGACTAAGAACTCTAGGAATATGATTCAAAAGATTTTAAGTCATTTCAATAAGCCTTAAGGGTCATGGGTTAGCTTCTATTAGGTCCTTAATTGGGTTAGACCTAAGTTTAGATGCATTAGACTAATTAGAGAACTAATTTAATCAAATTTTGAGTTAGGATTTCTTCTCTAAATCTATCTAATAGTTAGTTGATTAGTCCATAATCTTAATGGATCTAATTTGTGGCTCAGTGAAAAGCCGCTAGTCTAATCGAGTCTGATGAACCGATTGGTGCCGAGATAAGTTTGGCATTGTGATCATGGTTCTTTGGGGCTACCTCTTACCTGGACAACTCTGTTGGTGTCTAAGGCAAGATGGTTAATGGCGAAACCCAACCCATTATCTCACTTACCTAGCCAATGTGGTCAATCAGGATTGATTAGATAGCTCATTGACTCGTGTTAACCCTTATCACCCAAGGTTAATCAGTCTTGACTGATTTTAGGTGCCCATGGATCATTGTTATGTGTAACCCTTATAGATTGTTGATGTGGTCAGTAGGAGGTTGATCCATGTCTTCTCATCTCTTCATCTGTCACATTATTTAAAAACCCTCTAAATTATTAGGTCCTTAAAAGGACAAAGTTATAAGGATGACCAAGTCCTAGCCTCCCATTAAGTGGGATAGTAATGTGTCCAATAGTTGGGTGTTCATCGGCAAATCCAAAGATCGGGTATTCATCGGGCTATTGGAATTGCTGTTCATAATATGATGGCTCAGTGCGACTCCCTTACGGTGGTCAGGTGGGCTGGCCAAAGTTGGGCTTGACCATTCGTTAGTTAGAAGCATTGAATTTTGTCATGTTAATGGTTGGACATAACCAGGACCTTCAATAGGAGGCCCAAAGGCTGATTGAAGTGCTTCTTGGGGCAAAACCCAATTACTAGAGGTTACTTGGAGAAGTAATCTGTTAAAGAACCTATCTTTAGACATACATGGGTGGGCCGACCAAAGTCGGGCTCATGTGTTGTCTATTGGACTCTAGTACCCGCTAGGAAATTAAAGTAATTCCTTGGATTGGAGGTAGAGGTTACCAATCTGAGCAAAATAGTGGAAGGGACCTTTAGACTAAAGTCCATATCTTTAGGTTAATAATTCATATACATTAATTAGTTTTGGTTTTCCTTTTAGATGTCTTCCAACCTATCACTCTGGTCTCTTCTCAATAATGAGAAGCTCAATGGACCCAACTTCGATAGCTAATATCGAAGGCTCGGGATTGTCCTGGAGCACGAATGATCCTGTATGTGATATCGGATCTGGCACCTGAGATCTCTACTGCCAATGCAAGGGATTCAATCAGAGACACTTATCAGAAGTGGCTCTCTAACAGGACCACTGTCCGGTGCATAATGTTGGCTGCGATGAATGACAAGTTCAGTCATAAATTTGAGGAAGCCTAGCAGGAAGAAATCCTTCAAAGGTTGAATGAGTCTTTCGGGACACCAGACGACGTTGAGAGGTACAGGGTCTCCTGTGCTATCTACAACGCGTGGATGCATGTTGGAGCCTCGATCACTGATCATGTATTGTACATGATCGAGATGATTGAGCACCTGGGCAAGCTCGACTATCCCTTGCATGAATAGCTTGGAAAAGATGCAATTTTGAATTCTCTCCCCTTTTCCTATCTAGACTTTCTCGATCATTATAGAATGAATAAGTCTGCAGTCAACTACCATGGTATGTTGGGGTTGCTACAGACTTATGAGAAAGACCACCAGTTAAATAAAGGGATGGTGAATCTAGTGGGAGGTTCTTCGGGAGGGCGTCATCCCTTTAAGAAAGGAAAGAAGAAAAATAATAAAGGGAAAAAGGTGCATGGTGCTTCTGGGCCTAATCAGGCCAAGAAAGTGAAGGCTGATCAAAGCCAAGCAAAGTGCTTCTTCTGCAAGAAGCGGGGTCATTGGGAGAGGAACTGTCCTATTTAATTGCATCCCTTGACCCGAACAGGTCCAAGAAAAGAAAGCTGCAGGATGGTCCTGGATAAGGTATTTATATGATAACATCTTATAGTTTCTCTGTTTGCGATACTACTAACTGGGTATTGGATACAGGAAATCCAATTCATATTTATAATTCTTTGCAGGGACTTCGAGTTAGTAGAAGATTCGAGGAAGGCGAGAGATTCTTGAACATGGGAAATGGAAGCTGAGTTCCAGTTCTGGTGTTGGGAGTCCTTAAACTTATTTTTGAGTCCTATACTATCATTTTGAATGAGTGCCATTTTTGTCCTTCTTTTATTTTGAATGTCATTTCTGTAGGCCAGTTGGCCATGTATGGTTATGAACTATTAATAAAGAATGACATTTGCAAAATCATTTTGAATGGTTCTATAATTTTGAATGGACAAATGCGTTATGGCATCTATGTACTATCGCGACCTGTTAATGTAATGTACACTTCTAGCAAGTGCCATAGGATAGATAATGTTAGCAAAGCATACCTATGGCATTGTAGGCTAAGTCATATTAACAGGAACAGGATAAACAGGTTGAAAACCGAGGATCTCCTTGATTTTAGTAAAGATAGTTCACTTCCAAACTGTGAGTCCTGTCTTCTGAGAAAAATGACTAAGTCACCTTTTACTGAAAAAGGTGAACAAGCCAAAGAGATTTTAAATCTGGTACATACTGATATATGCAGACCTATGAATGTTAGTGCTAGAGGTGGGTACGGTTATTTCATTACTTTTATAGACAACCTTTCGAGGTACATTTATGTCTTCTTGATGAGACATAAATCCGAGTCATTTGAAATGTTCAAATGATATCGTAATGAAGTAGAAAAATAAATTAGAAAGTATATTAAAACCCTTCGATCTGATCGAGGTGGTGAATACCTTTCTGGCGAGTTTTTGACATATCTCGAGGAGAATGGGATTCTCTTAGTGGACACCTCTAGGGACACCTCAATTAAATGGAGTGTCTGAGAGGAGGAATCGAACCCTGTTAATCATGGTTCGGTCCATGATGGGCTTTGCTTCTCTGGCGATATCCTTTTGGGGATATGCTATAGAATCAGTCCGTTACCTTCTGAATAGGGCTCCAAGTAAATCCGTTAGTAAAACACCATATGAGATATTGACTGGACATAAGCCGACACTTTTATACCTTTGGGTCAGGGGGTGCCTGGCTTATGTAAACTGTTTGGAAATGGACAAACTTGGACCTAGGTCTGACCGGTGCCTATTTGTTGTGTATTCAAAAGAGTCTAAGGGATATTACTTCTACTTAGCTGAGGAACAAAAGTTGTTCGTCAGTCTTAGGGCTATCATTTTGGAAAAGGAGTTCCTTGGTGAAGGGACTGTAGCTACTAAGATTAAACTTAGTGAAGTTCAACAAGTAGAAGAACTGACACATTTAAGAGACAACATAGAACCGGCTATGATTAGATCACACCCTGAGCCCACTCAGGAACCATTAAGGAGATCCGGTAGAGTACCGAGCCGACTGGATAGATACTATGATTTCTTGGTTCGGGATGATGATCCCATTGAACTCGATGAGAACAATAAGGATCCGATCACCTATATGGATGCATTGCAGAGGTTCGACTATGAGAAATGGATTGGAGCCATGAAATCTGAAATGGAGTCCATGGAGATCAACAATGTATGGACATTGGTTGCTCCACCTGAAGAGATAAAACTCATTGGGTGCAAATGGATTTTTAAAAGAAAAAGGGGTGCAGACGGACAGGTAGAGACCTATAAAGCCCGTCTGGTTGCCAAGGGATACCATCAATATTATGGTATTGACTATGACAAAACATTCTCTCCTGTGGCAATGCTCAAATCTATTCGGATTATGCTTGCTTTAGCAGTGCACTTTGACTATAAATCTGGCAAATAGATGTCCGAACGCTTTCTTAAATGGTGAGCTAGAAGAGGAGGTGTATTTGATATAACCTAAATGGTTCATATCCACAGACGAGTCAAAGGAGTGCAAGCTTCAAAAGTCCATCTATGGACTAAAGCAAGCATTAAGGAGTTGGAACATGCGATTTGATAAGTGTATCAAGTCGTATGGCTTCATTAGGAATGGAGAAGAGCCTTGCATTTATAAATGGGCTAATGGTTCTGTGATTGTATTCCTTGTGCTTTATGTGGATGACATTCTCTTAATTGGGAATGACATCGCAGCACTGCAAGGAATAAAAGTCTGGTTATCATCTCAGTTCTCTATGAAGAACTTGGGTGAAGCCTTTTACATACTAGGTTTGAAGATCTATAGAGATAGATCTAAAAGGCTTCTGGGATTGTCCCAGTCTACGTACATCGATGCCGTGCTGAAATGGTTCAGCATGGAAAATTTCAAGAAGGTTTATCTCCCGATAGGCAATGGAATTGATCTCTCCAAAATAAATTATGCGACAACTCCTGAGAAGAGAAAGCGTATGAATAGAATCCCATATGCTTCGGCAGTGGGTTCTATCATGTACGCCATGACATGTACTAGACTAGACGTGGCATACTCACTAGGCATAGTGAGCAGATACCGGTCTGACCTAGGTGAAGCTCATTAAAAAGTGGTAAAGACCATCCTTAAGTATTTACGAAATACTAAGGATCGATGGCTAATTTATGGAGAATATGACATGAAACTTGTAGGGTATAATGACTCCAGTTTCCAGTCAGATAAGGATGATAGCAAGAGTGTGTCAGGATGTATGTTTACCCTAAATGGAGGAGCTGTCAGTTGGAAAAGTTCCAAGCAGCCTACTGTGGTGGACTCTGTATGCAAAGCAGAGTACATTGCAGCATCATATGCAGCGAAGGAAGCTATGTGATTACGGAAGTTCCTTAGCGAGCTAGGAGTGGCACCTTCCCTTGATGGCCCTATTCTGGTGTACTGTGACAACACTGGAGACATTGCTCAAGCCAAAGAGCCAAAGTCTCATCACCGCATAAAGCATATTCTACGGTGCTATCACCTTATATGAGAGATCATGGAACGAGGTGACATTGACCTTCTGAAGATCGATAGAAAAGAAAACCTAGCTGATCCCTTCACTAAAGCCATTGGAGTTCAAGAGTTCGACAGTTGTAAATGAAAAATGGGAATGAGATTCTGTACTAATTGGCTTTAGTCCAAATGGGAGTTGTTGGGAATTGTATCCTAAAGCCATTCGTCTAGGTTGTAGACAGTTGTCCTAACTTGTATTTTGTATATGAATTCTTTAATAAATAAAAGTTATTTTGGCTGTTCATCATATTTACATTTTACTGAAATGAACTCTTATATGATGGAGTCCTTAGAACTACATTGTTTGATATAGAGAAGATATATCAAGTAGTTCTTAAATTGGTTCGTAAGCAAATGATACATTATTATAGGATGACGATGTATCAAGTATAGGTTGTTGTATGTCATATTTATTGGTTGTCCTCTTAACCAAGGAGTGTGGAGATACTGGTGTAACATGCAAGTGAAATGTGTGATATTTCATTGAACGTGACCATCTGCGGAGCTCCCTTCTGCTAAAGGGTTGCTCGCGAATGGATATGGGTATATGTGTCCCTCAGACCAAAGGTCACCATGGTAGCTTGCAAGCAACTCACTATATTTTGTTGCAAGACTACCTGGATTTCTAATCCAGTGACAGAAGGTTTCTAGGTATAGTCAAGTACTTGAGGAGCGGTGGTGGATCAAGATGGAATTGACCTCTCCAAATAGTTGGAGTGAATGACTCACTATATCTCAATTCAGCAAAACCTTGGTCAGGGTAGTTCTTGTGAAGAGTCATAGAACTTATGAGGTTGAGACATGATCTGGATAAACCAAATTAGGGTTGGCAGTCTAACCCTAGGTCATCCTGAGCATTGTGAGGTCAAAGGGATGAATTATGTGGCAACTATATGCCAGAGGTTCTTGTGTGGTGCTCTGCATCTTAGACCTATCCGGATGTTGGGTATAATTGCTAGATGAGGACTTTGACTGGTACTGGAAATGTTCTAGTGCTACCAGTATAATGTTTGAACCTATGAGGTCACATACCATAGAGGATTTCTATCTGATCTTGTGGCTAATTGATGATTGGGAATCATTTGTCTTCACTAGAAGTCAATATGATTGACTTTGTTCCAAGTGTGACACTTGAGATTTTGCAGGTGTCGACACTTGATGAAGTGTTGACACTTGGCAATTTTCGGGTGTCGACACTTTCTGTGACGAACAGAAATTCTGGAAGAATTTCGTGGAAGGTTTTTAGGCAGGTTTTGACCTGATTTGAATTTTGAATTCAGACCAGTTTTGGCTCCAAGGCTTTATGGTATGGAAGTCATACTTACCTTAATGGGTTAGACCCATTTGGTATGGCCTTGATCCTCTCCCCCATTCTCCTCCTTCCTCTTTCTCCTTCTCTTGGCTACATCTATAAATTAGGGTCATTGTATAGGCTACAGAGGTTACAAGTTGCAACACTACTAGAGAGAAGATAGAGAAGGGTTGTGAGAGTTCTAGGGATTGGGTGTGAGCAACCTAGCAGTTTAGCTAGGTCTTGGGAAGAGAGGTTTTGGGTAGGGGTTCCTACTCTCCTCCTATCTTCCTAGAAGAAGAAGATTGGCTAAGGATCCCAAAGAGCTAGCACTCCAAGGAAGTTGATCAGAGTCGAGCCCAGGTGTGGATTTCCTGTAGAGGCTAGACACGTGTGCGGCTCGAGCACCTTCTTTCTTCTCACAGCACTTCGGCTGCTTCTCTCAGAGATATAAAGGTATGGTACTTTTATATATATTCTCTTGCTTTTGATGTTATATGCATGCTAGATCTTTATGCTAGTTCCTATTACGGGCAGATCGGTAGATCGTTTAGATCTATCTACCGCGCCTTCTGCTGTGCATGCTTTAAAAATTATTTTAAAATGCATATCTTTCTGCCCTGTTTTCTTGCATATTGTATGCTAGGTGTAGGTGTTTTTCACCTTCACTCATCATTGACCATCTGTGCATCACCTTCATGGCCATAGCGGCACATTTCTTCATCACAGCCCATGCCACCGCCTCTCGTGCAAATAGCATCGCCTTTGTCCTTGCCACCCGATGATGCTGCCGCCTCCTTATTGTAGCTACCCATTGTCGACCATTTTCCCCATCTTCACCATCATCCATCACCATGAGCCACCATTGTCGTCGCCTCTTCCTTGTTTCGCCTGCCACCTTCTTCCCCTAATCCATCATCGCTTCCTCACCGCTCTTCCTTATCTCGAACCACCACCCTTTGCAGTCACCATGCCAAATGCCGATCAATCCACCACTCCTTGGCGCGGTCGATCTAAGGAAGAAAATGGCTGGGAGTGGGCTTTAGGCTAGATCCAGTAGCCTGAGAAGAATTTGACTAAAGGAAGGACAGTGGTGACCTCTGGGTGATGATCTCAGATTTTGGCTTTGATCATGTGATCTATGACAAGTTTTAGGTGTCTGATCTTTATCCAATGACTAAAAATCTCTTGCTATCAAACATGAAGTTGGAATATATTTGAAGGCTAATTTTAAGAAGGATTGGACCTATCCAACCATCTATTTCTTAGCAAATAAATCCTAGCCACTCATTTACTCTTTTTCTTTAGTCCCATATCGGAAGAGCATGAAAACATTCTCCTTCCTAACACCTATAAAAAGGATCCCATACCTCTACCTTGAGGCATCAACCCCTCGAATCCCTTTAGAGCCTTGCATAGAGGGGGAGGAAGGGAAGATCATGCATGGCTAAGGAGTTTTTATCTTTGGGGAGTAGATGAGATTTTTGGTATTTATAGTTTGTACTTTTTCTTTATATAATTAGTGTTTGATTCTAATATTTGCTTTTCATGAATAAAATTATTTTTCATTACTTCGAGTAGTGTTCTTCATGTTTAGACTATAATTAGATTTTAGAATAGCTTATAACTATGAAGAGACAAGTTGTGATCTCAGGATATGATTCGTACTCAACAAGAAAGACTATTGATGGGGGACTAATATGCATGCAATTCTTTTGTATGTTTTATATGTGGGGTTGAGTGATTAATTCATGAATTTTAGGTTAAAATAAGTTGTAGGAAATTTTATATGAATTTTAGAAGATCAGCATGCAGATTAGGACCTAGAAAAGTAGAAAAGAAGGATCGCTGGGGCTGAGAAGCCTCAGTTAGGGCAAGTTCTTCTACAATAAAACTATTGGAGGTAGAGGGGGTGTACCTGACAACGTCTGTGAAGATCGCAGCAAAGGGGTCTCTCGTTCCTCGACAGATACGGCCTGGAAAACTGAGCCAAAGACCGGTGGATACCCGTCTTTCTACTCGATGATCCGATTGAGGCTTGGCTGGAGTCGTTGGATTCGTAGGAACTCTGGGACCTGCAAACGACCTGTCAGGGGTTAGAAAACTCATAAAAGAACAAGAAAATAAAGGAAAAATAGCAAGGGAAGGCTTCTTTTGGAGTGGGCATCCAGGGATCTGAGAGGCTTGTTGGCAGCAGGAAGATGATTGCAGCACTGGAAAGAAAAACTCTCACAAACCCCTTTATGCACACAGTAGGGTATCACACAACTCAATAAAAGAATTCAAGGTTTTAATTCATATCAAAATTCTCCCTTCATACAAGAGGCTAGGGTCCCTTAAATAGACCCTTAACCTTGGGCTCCAAGTAAGGGCACATTAGTCTTTACATGAGAATCCTTTTCCCTCTCAAACCCTGGCTAGAAAATAAGAAAACATTAGGTAGAAAAAATTCCTAAAATTTCTCTTGACTTGGCCAACACTCCAAGGACACCTAGGGGGGCATGTTGGGCTTCTAAGAGCAGCAAGGGGCTGGCCCAAAGGGGCTCGGGTGCATGGGTTTGGGCCTCTGGAAGCTGGGGTGGCCTGGTAGCCAGGTAGTAGGAATATTCCCTGGTATCTTGCTTCTTAAGGGCTTGGGCTTGGCGCCTGGGCTTGACTTCTTTGGGCTTGGATACAGATGGACCTCTAGAATCATGGATGCCCTTATCTATGAATATACTTTGGCATCTGGAAGGAAATCTGGGTATCTGGAGGGCATCTGCAAGGAATCAGGGTTTTCTGAATTTTTCCTCCTGGGATCTTCAAATCTTCAAGCTGGGTTGGACTTGAGCTAAACTTTTATGTCTTAAATTAGGTTGAACTTGGTCTTCACTTGTATGATGTGGTCTTGAGTCTTCAATTTGATTGGACAGAACTTAAAAATTGAAATTAGCTCAACATGAGCTGACTAGTACTGAACGAACTGAACTAGCTCAACAAGAGCTGAACTAATTACAGGACTCAAATGTAGCTGGACTAAGCTTTATTACAGGGGACTCAAATATTAACTAAGTGATCTACAGAGGGTTGAGAAGCCTCTGCCTTATTCTGGTGCCTCTGGTGTCCCCACCAACTATGCTCATAATCTGATTATAGAAAACTTTTTTTTTATAATTAGAGCCTTTGAATAGCTTATGGTTATGTAGGAGCAAACCAAAGTCCATTTCTAGCGAGATAGGCTATGCTTGGGGCTCAATCATAATTTAATAATTATATATTGAATAAATACTTAATATAATACTAAATATCAAATCAAAACCAAGATATCTTTCGTATTCTTGTTAATTTTTTGCTTAATTCTAATTCTTAGTTATAAACATATTCTCACTCTTTTATCTTTCTAACCTAATTAAAACTCTAACAAAAAAATCTTGAAAATGAATATAGCCCCAACTGATCCCTAGGGATATGATCCCAACTCATCCTAACTATTGTTTGAGTTGGTAAAATTATTTTTGATCATCCATGATAGCGATCAAATTTTGTCACCATTACCAGGGATCATTGGCATGGTTAGTTCACTAAAAAACTTCATAATTTATTAAGTTTTTTAAGAGACCTAAAATATTAAACTAACTTATTTTGACATCTGTTTGCATTGCATTGCATTTATATAAATCATCCTAAGGTCACTAACCCCTAAACATTATAAGGTGAGAATTTTATCTCCCTTCCTTAGCCCATAAATTACTATCCTCATATTGCACTATCCTAAGCCTATAATTAAAATCATTTAGACATTGACCTCTAAGGACTTTCAAGCTCACTAGGACAAGGGATCCTAAGAGTTAGATCAAGTTAAGATTAGCAGGTTAATTGGTGTCTAGGAAAGGGGTTCAAAGATAATGTAGTCCTGAAGGAAGGTGGTTCTTTAATTGGTTCTATTGTCTGACCTAGCTAATTTATTTGGTATCTAAGGAAAGCAACGGGGGGACCCCTGCCTACCTTACCCGTACATGGCTGGTTAGCTAGTTAGTTTTAGACTTGGAGGGCTCAAAGGCAACTTTGAAATAGTTAGAAGCTATCTAGATTCAGGGAGCCCTAGGATAGATAGTTTATTGTGTGCAAACTTTATTGCAATTAACATAGAACTAAAAAATTAACAATTCTTCTCTATCTCTCTAAGTTCTAGGACTCTTTAGGTTCTCATCTATAGAATTATTCTCTCTCTTTTTTCTTTCTTCTTCTCTCTTTTCCACCTAAAAAAAAAATCAAAATCATAAACTAGGGTTAGACTATGGATATACATAGTGAGACTGATCCATCATGTCAATTAAGGGAGTACTTCATCCCATCGTCATATATATATTCTTCATGTATCCAAGCACCATCTATAAAGGTAACCTAATATGAGATTAAGTCCGGTACCATACAAGTACTACTATCCTTTTGTGATCTTAATTAAGAGGACTCGTATAAATAGCTAGATGAATTTCTTGAGATATGCTCTATAGTTAAAATTCAAAATCTATCTGATGAGGCACTTAAGTTGAAATTATTTCCCTTCTCATTTTAAGGACAAGGCCAAATATTGGCTATGTTCATTAGATTCTATGACCATTTCAACTTGGGACAACTATAAAAAGAATTTCTCAAGAAATATTTTTTAATAGAAAAAACAAACCAGATCCAAAATGTCATAACTATTTTTTTTTCCAATTGAAAGGGAAAATGTTCTATGAAACCTGGGAGAGGCTCAAAGAACTCATTCATAAGTGTCCACACCAAACCATACCTAAATAGCAATTGGTCTAGTACTTTTATGATGGATTATTAGAAAAGCACAAGCAAATGATAGACTCATCATATGGTGGGATATTTTGGCTCAAAAGCTAGCACGAGGCTTGGCAACATTTGAGACCCTGAGCAAAAACTCCTTGTACTACATGTCTACCACATTTAGAGAAACTCCCAGGCTAAATCCTAAAAGAAATGGAATGTATGAGGCAAACCACTATGTAGACGTCCATAGCAAGGTGGATACATTATCCCAGACTGTGGGTGCACTATCCCAGAAATTTGATAGATTCTTGCAAGTCGGTCACACCTATTGTTGGAAAAATGCCTAGGGTTTCATACATGAATTTTTTTTATAATTCACAGTAGAAGGACATCTATTTTAAAACTATTTTAAATAAAAAATATGCATTTAGAATAATTCAAAAAAATCATAATCAAGATCATAACATGATATGCAATAGAAATAAAATTAGTATGTATCGATCTACCAGATAAATGTAATAGATCTAATCTAACAAATAATATAAAATCTTATTTCATACCTAATCATGGCTCGATGATTGCCACTGCTGATGGCACATGGTAAGAGCTCTCTGCATCACTTCATAGCCACATAGGATGTCTGGCCTCTATGAATCATCCACATGAAGCTCCAATATGATCAACCTCCCGAGACTGCTAGATCCCTCTAAAGGCCACTAGATGGTTGAAAACAATTTATTTCTTGGGCTTTCTTGAGCCTCCCAAAAAATCCAAGAAGAGGATGAAGAGGTCTAGATCTAAGATGAAGAAAACTGAAATTAAAAAAACTCCTTTCTTCTATTTTTTTCTTTTTTTGAGTCTTCTCTCAACCCTAGCACCCAAGAAGGTTTCTCACACCAATCTTTTACTCATAATTTTTTACATTTTTTCTAGTGCTCTTTTTCATCATATCTCATGCCAACTTAAAGCCCCTTTAGTTTCCCAATCCCAAAAGAATTCTAAGAAAATTAGGCATGTGGATTAGGAAAGGATTAAGTGGACTTTAGATGATATTATGAAATACTAGCCTAATTTAATAGTCTTTATCATTCCATGTCCCACCAAAAAAACCCATAAGAATTCCAAAAATTTTTATTTTAAATCACTGGTAAAAGGGCCTTCTTTTCAATGCATATTTTATCTAGATTTTTTTTAAAAAATGCATCAAGAATTGATAAGTTTTTGTGAGTTTTTGATTCCAAGTCAAACTCCTCTAAATTAAATTCAAAACTCATCCTAAATTAATCCAAATCAGATAAGATAGGAAGGAGTGTATCAAAACTTGTTTGGCATAAACTTTCTACAAATTTATTCAAATAAATGGCATGGAGAAATCCTAGAGGAAACCTAGTTATTCTAGTTAAATGTTTGATCAAGCTTTGACCAAAATTAGATAGGAACTAAAACTAATTTGGTTATAACTAATTTAACCAACTTGGACTCAATCCAATTAGATCCCAATTATGTTTAATTAAATTTTAATTAAATTTTAAATTAACTAAGTCCATGTCTGAATCAAATTGTAATTAAAAATCCTTAGTGATTAGGTCATCGAATAACCTAATTGGGTGAATTCTAATTGAACTAAATTCAATTAGACTTGATCTAAACCTCTTCACTCAATCAAATTGAGTTAATTATCAATCCAATTATTAATCAATTCTTCTATAATTAATTAATTATTAATTTTATAATATTTGTATAGGGTTAATTGTTCATCGTATTAATAATTTTATCACTGAACGATTCTTAATCATTAGTTAGCCATCATGATTGATTAGAAATGTCTATTGTATGTGACCTCATAAGTTCAAACACTAAGTAGGTAGTCCATGAATCAATTCTTGAACTAATCAATGTAACTATCTAGCAATGGTGCCCGATATTCGGATAGGTCGAATGTTCACGAATCAACATTCAAGAACCCAAGCATATGGTTTCCATATAATTTATCCCTTTAACCCTAACCCTGAGAATGATTTTAGAGTTAACTACCAACTTTGAATACTGCATCAAATATGTCTCAACCTGCTAAATCCTTCGACTCTTCATAAGGATTGTCCTGGCCAAAGTCTTGCTAAATTGAAACTTAGTAGAGCATTGCCTCCAACATCTTGGAGTGGTCAATTCCATCTTGACTCACCACTGACTTAACAAGTACTTACCATAACTAATAACCTTCCATCAGTAGATTAGAAATCTAGGTAGTCCAGCACCTAAGTACAATGAGTTGCTTGCAAATCACTAGGGTGATCTTAGGTCGAGGGATACTTATACCCATATCCTTCTATGAGATACTCTCGATAGCAAAGTACTCAACAAAATTGGTCACATTCAGTGCAATGTACACACACTAACCTGTATATCATACCAATATCTTCACACTCCTTGGTATGAGGTCAACCAACACATATGGCATACAATGACCTATGCTCAATAAACATTGTCATCCTAGATAATAATGTATCATTTGGTCGCAAACATGTTTAAGAACTTCTCGATAAATCCTCCTTTATCAAATTGAAGTAATTCTAAGGACTTCATCTTAAAAAAATCAAAAGGAAGATGCAAAAGAAGATGAACTACTAAAAATAATTTTTATTTCAATAATGATTCATGTACAAATTATAAAGAGCTAAAATATCTATAACCTAGATGATTAGCTATAGGATACATTTTCTAACACCTCTTCCCCATGTGCACAGTCCCAAGATGTTTGTATAATCTGATCGAGTCCCACTCACACTATAGGTGATTGCCTAGCAACCCATTAGTTTCCTAAGCTTGTATAGGAACAAGCCGACCAAGCTTGAATCCATACTATTCCTAGATCAAGAAATGACCCATACTCAAATGCATATAATTCAAGCTGGAGGAATCATATGAATTTCTCATGCAAACAACAACCTGTGGTCAAGCTAGCTTCTTACAAACCCAATTACTAGTTCAACAACACATCATACCCTCAATTTTAGGATGCCCCACACCCTTCTCCTAGTAACTATAACTTTAATTTTGAAGAGAAATATTTACAAGCTTTAGCTAGGCTAGAAACCAACTCTTAAACCCTTGACTTCGACACACAATCTATAGCAAAGCAATGTCCTGAATCGACCAACAAGCTATAGCCATCTGCAAGAGGAAGGAAGGAAAACTACTTAACCAACCTATTAGCAATCAAAAGGGGCAATTTAGGGCAGAGAGCTCCAATGTTCATGAACCCCGTCCTGAGCATGCTAAATCTATAATGACGCTAGAAGTAGAAAGGTTTTAGAGTAGCCATAAAGGATCAATATGTCAGGAACCCAAACTTAAAACAAACTTGAATTACCTAATGATAAGGAAGACCTTAAGGAAAGGAATGAACTAATTTTTCTAGCACCTGAAATTAGAGTTTATACCCAAGTGCATTAGAAAAACCTCTACCTCCAGATAAAATAGGGGCAAAGATGAATGAAATGCTTGAATTATTCAAATAAGTCCATATCAGTTTTTTGCTTTTAGATACCATTAAGTCCTAACACTATACTAAGTTTTTAAAAGACTTGTGCATCCAAAAACATAGATCTTGGGCATATATACCAGAAAAAATTTACCTCACTGAGCAAGCTAGCTCAGTCTTTTGACATACAACTCCATCCAAGCTCAAGGATCCTGGTACCCCTATCATTTCTTGTGTTATAGGGGGCTAACTATTAAGAAAGCCTTATTGGACTTAGGAGTAAGTGTCAATCTCTGCCCAAGTTTAGTCTTTAAACTTTTGGATTTGGAGAGCTAAAGCCCATATCGATATCCCTACAACTAACTGATCGATCTCTTAAGGTACTATTAGGAATAATTGAAGATGTATTAGTCAAGGTGGATGAATTCTACTTCCCTATAGACTCTATTGTATTGGATATACAATCGGGAAGCGACCCTAGCCAAATTCCAATCATTTTAGGTCGACCCTTCCTTGTAACAGCTGATACTTGTATCAACTGTAGGACAGGAGCCATGGATGTATCATTTGAAAATAGAAAGCTAAAGTTGAATGTATTTAATTCTATCATGGGACAACAAAGTGATGAGTTTAAAGAGGTAAATATGCTAGAAGAACTTGTAGAAGAAACCACCCCTAACATACCCCGCAAGACCTTCTACAAGCCTATCTAACCCATTTTGATATGGACAGCTTTGATATAGATAGATACATGGATGAAGTGAATGCATTATTAGAGCCACCTAGTTCCACTCCTCCATGGACCATGAAATATAAGCAAATAGCCCCTCCCTCTAATACACCAATAGCTTCGTCATTAGAGACCCTACCTACATTAGAACAAGAGCCACTCCAAGTCATGTTAAAGGATCCATTCTTCGAATATGATGCAACCTCTGACTAGGAAACCTAACTTGTAGGCTTTTAAAATGAATCCAAAGAAGCTATTAGAGAGACAATCACTGACCTACCAATGGACTACCTAACCTAAATGCTACTTCAAAAACCAAGAAATGTAGTCTTAAAGCATGATAGCCCTAACAACTTTACTAAGGATCCTTCCTGCAAATATCTGAATTATACTGAAATTGATAACATAGAAAAGCTGAGTGACCTATTAGATCCACCATGGATGCTAAAGTGTGAGCAATTTATAGAGTCCTCTAGTATCTACTTAGCCCTGCACCTGCACTAGAAATAACACTTATCCTACAAACCAAGCCACCTCCTGGTACCAATTATCAAAAGATATGTTGTGTAGGTGCATATAAAAGAAATACAGTATAGAACATTATTGATTGGACTTTGTCTAACCATCTACTATGGCTAGGTATCCCCAATAATTTAGTAGATATATCAACTAGCATAATTTAAAAGATCCACTAAGTCTGGATGAAGACCTTAAACTTAGTGCTCTTAGAAGGCAACCCAATTTTTGAACTTAATTTCACTTTTTAATTTATTTATTTTCTTTTTAGGATGGGTAACTTGGTTGGAGGGATAGCCAAATCTTCAAGAACAACTAAAGACCCCTACTAGATCAAGAATATATCGAGTCAGGTGTATTCTTTCCTGTACCATTTTTTCTACATATTGCACCCTTTATTTTTTTTCCATTAAGGACAATGTTGATTAAGTTGGGGAAAGAATAACTAATCTAATTAAGTTCTCAAGTATAACCATAAGTAATTAGTTTTGTGTATCTAAATTTTATCTCGATTTAAAGTTAATTAGGTATCCTAATCAATGATTAATTAACAATCTAGAGAATTTTAAAGATGCTAAGGAGCAAATTACTAAGAAAATCTAACAAATGGTAAGGTTTTGACCAAACTAAATTTTAAGAGTGATTCCAGGAACTCTTTTCCTTCTTACTCAATAAAGAATCTACTTGTTAAGAGTATAGGTGGAAAGATCAAGATATACCAAAAGTCCTCTAAAAAATTCAAAATAAATTCAAAATAAATTCAAAAAAATAACAAAGAGAGAAATAAAAGGATTTCGATATTATCTCACTAAGTAACTGGGCCCATTCATCTAAATAAGTGTTGTGGTTCGCATCAAAAGGTCGCGATGCTGAAAAATCTATTAGAGAGTCAATTTCACCTCATAACTCTTCTTAGATTCTTATTGAGTAACCAGGCCCCTTTGCCTAAGTAAGCATTATGGTTTTCATCAAAAGATAAGAAGGCCAAGAGATCTATTAAGCAATGATACCTCATTGAGTAACGAGCCCCTTCACCTAAGCATTGTGGTTGCATTTAAAGATGAGGATACTAATACTTAAGAGATTAGAACATTGCACTAGACTCCTTTCTAACTAAAAAAAGAACTAAAGTATTAAAAGATAACAAACCCAACTCAAATCAAGTTAAAGGACTTAAAGAGTAGGTTGGGGGGAATAGTAGAGGAAGACCTCCAAAAATTTCTATGATCAACACTGAATCACTAATTTGATTAAGTCAGTGATCTAATGAAGTACATTTTTAATGGTATACCCGGATATTAGCTATCTTTAGGACTGTCTAGGATAACTTTCAATTCAAGGATGAGTTAGTACATACCCCTATTTTTTTTGCTTTACTTGAGAACGAACAAAGTTCAAGTTGGGAGGTGTGATAAATACATCGTATACATATATAAGTATGAATTTAAAAATTAAATTATTTTTATTCTTTAAATTGATACTTCTATATATCATGTGCAAAAAAGAAAATCATCATGCAAAGAGCTTGATTTGTGGGTTCAAGTGAGACAATTTTGAAGCAAATTGGACTTAAAATGAGCCCAAAATTGAAGTTTAAAGATTATTAAAGAGTTGCATAAATCTTAAAGTAGCCGGTCTATTATGGACTGGTTGCTTGGTTTACAAAATAGCCTCTCAATCTATACCAGCCATTATTATCAGTCCGTGGCTCAAAGTCATGGACCATGGAAGGATTGCAACCACCGCCCATTCTGAGATGCCATACCATGCCATCTCGCCACCACTCGAGCCATCATCCACCTCCACCCTGGCCTAATTTGTCAAGATCTGGCCATCTTTCCACCTTTGCCGCTGTTAAGAGTAGCTCACCATTTCTCCTCCCTGGTCGAGCTGTCCTCTACCCGATCTAGCCTCGCCATCATGTCCCCCGACCAGTGCTACCTCTTAGAGCTACCATCCATGCCACCATTGCTACCACCATCCTCCTCCCTATCCTAAGATCTCATCACTAGCCATCTATGCATCATCGTCATGGCCATAGAGGTGCATGTCCTCACCATAGCACATGCCATCGCCTCTCATGCTTATAGTGCTTCCTTCATCCTCGTTGCTCGATGATGGTGCCACCTCCTTCCTGTAGCCAGCCATCGCTAGCCAATTTTCCCATCTTCACTATTGTCTATCGCCATGAGCCACCATTGCCGTCGCCTCTTCCTTGCTCCATCCACCACCTTCTTCCCCTGATCCGTCACCCCTTCCTCACTGCTCTTTCCTATCTCGAACCACCACCCTTCGTTGCTACCTTGCCAAACACCAATCAATCCACCATTCCTTGGCATAGTCGGTCTAAGGAAGAAGATGGCCAAGGGTGGGCTTTGGGTTGGATCCAACAGCCCGAGAAGAATCTGACCGAAAGGAAGGACAGTGGTGACCTCTGGGCGATGATCTTCGACATGATTTTGGCTTTGATCATGTGATCTGTGACAAGTTTTAGACATCCAATCTCTATCTGACGACTAAAGATCTCCTGCTGTCAAACATGAAGTTGGAATATATTTGAAGGCTAATTTCAAAAAGGATTGGGTCTATTTGCTATTTAACTGTCTACCTATCCAACCATCTATTTCCTAGCAAAAGAATCCTAGCCACTCATTTACTCTTTTTCTTTAGTCCCAAATTGGAAGAACATGAAGACCTTCTCTTTCCTAACACCTATAAAAAGGATCCCATACCTCTACCTTGTGGCATCAACCCCTGAAATCCTTTTAAAGCCTTGCATAGAGGGAGAGAAAGGGAAGAACATGCATGGCTACGGAGTTTTTATCTTTGTAGAGTAGATGAGTTTTTGATATTTATATTTTATACTTTTTCTTTATGTAATTAGTGCTTGATTGTAATGTTTGCTTTTCATGAATAAAATTATTTTTCATTACTTCAAGTAGTGTTTTTTATGTTTAGACTATAATTAGATTTTAGAATAGCTTATGACTATGTAGAGATGAGTCATGATCTCAGGAAATGATTCGTACTCAACGAGATAGGCTATGCTCGAAATCTGATTATAGAAAACTTTATTTTTATGATTAGAGACTTTGAATAACTCATGGTTATGTAAGAGTGGATCAAGGTCCGTATCCAGTGAGATAGACTATGCTCGAGGATTAATCATAATTTAATAATTATATATTGAATAAATACTTAATATAATACTAAATATCAAATCAAAATCCAAGACATCGTTTGTATTCTTGTTAACCTCCTGCTCAATTCTCATTCTTAGTTATAAACATATTTCCACTCTTTTATCTTTCTCACCTAATTAAAACTCTAACAAAATAATCTTGAAAGTAAACATAGCCCCAACTAATCCTTGAGGATAATCCTGATGATGCAAGACAAAAATCGATGAAACCTGGATTATTTGGAAAAGGGAAAGACACCTAATAAACTAGGATCGTGGGAGGGCTAAGAAGCCTCCTAGGACTAGGGTGACACTGAAACTAAAACCCTAAAACATCCGATCTCTTTTGTTTTCAATTTTCTTGGTGGAGGTGGGGAAGGAAGGATGGAGATGGGAGATTGGGAACTGGAATTCATGGCCCTGGGACTCACTCTAACGGGGAGACGCACACAGAAAGTTAAGGGTCAAAGCATAAAGCTACCCTTCCGAGGGATCAAAGCACATAGCTACCCTCCCGAGGGATCACAGCACCAGCTACCCTAAGCTCTCATCGAACCCATCATCCACATAGTAGGGCTCTCACATAGATATGCTAGGATGACTCTCAAAGGACACAAGGGGATAAAGAAGACGGGATAGGGGATAACTAAGGTGCTCGAACCCATCATCCACAAAGTAGGACTCTCACACCCCCCAACGAATCCATTATCCATACAGTAGGAACAAAGGCAAACGGGCCTCAGCCCAGAACCAGAACCAATGGAGAACCTCAAAAATTTATATCAAATCATCTTCATATTACAGGGGGAGAGGGGGCCTTTATATAGAAAAACCAAAACCCTCAGTTTCTTAGCCTTTAAGAAAACTAAAAAAGCAAAATAAATTACATCAAAATTCATGTTACATCAAAAATGGTGCTGATCTGCTCTAAGAAGCATGTCGGCTTGATGATCTACTCTAGAAAGCGTGCTTCTCTGAAAATTGGACTACATTGAAATCCGTGCAAACTCATCTCACGGCCGTGGAAAGGAGGGAACCAACTTCGACGGGGCACTAGCAGACGGTCAGAAAGTGGGCGACGGACAGGGCTGGCGGACGGTGAGCGACAGGCGGCTGGCAGCGGGCTGCAGGTGAGGTGGCACAGGGGGGCACGGCATGCCCTGTGCATGCCGTTTGGCCTTCCCTCGGTGTGGGAACTCCTAGACGATGGTGAGGGCTCCGGCGGTCAGGCCTTGGCTGACGGACGGTGGGGCGGCGGGATGGCGGCAAGCGGGTGGCGGTGGCAGCGTCAGGCGGCGGCGTCACACGGACGCACGTGGGTGAATGGATGCCTCCCATGTCGGTTCGTCTTCCTACGGGCATGGGCGATGGTGGACCCCACTGGCGATCGGGCGAGAGCCGGTGGGTGGCGGGAACGGTGGCAGGCAGCAGGCCGACGGCAACAATGGCAGCGGCGGCCGTGGGCCGTGGCGTGTGGATGCCTCCATGTCCGTTCGTCTTCTCACAGGCGTGGGCGGCGGCGGTGGCTTCTCTGATGAGAGCGGGGGCCGGCGAGCGTCGATGGTGGTCCGACGGGGGTGGCCGGGGGTCGGGCGGCCCGGATCTGGGGCCGGAGGGGGTGGCAGCTAGTGTTCTGAAGTTTTAAAACAATCACGGGGGAAGGATGTAGGAGATGGAATAAGGCTTGGATAACTCGGGGATAAACTAAGAATAAAACCAGAATAGCGGGGATAGGTGGAATAGCGGGAATAGGGAAATAAAAAAATGCAAGAAAATTAAAAAATATGAGAAAAAAATACTCGGACGATGGCTGGATCCCCATCACCTAACTCACCCTAACTACAATTTGAGTTGATGAAATTATTTTTGATCCCCGATGATAGTGATCATCTACATGGAAGGAACACTTTTGAAGGAGTGGCTAAAGCCAGCATGGAACCCCTTTATATGGTAGGTGTGTTGTCCACATTAATGAGTGGTGGTAGTGTCAGAGGGCCATAGTGTAAGGCCACCTATCCATCTACAGGAGGAGGGCACATGAGGCTTGCTTGCATGGTAAAGGGATCTGCATATCGAAACTCGAGGAGCTTGCTTGATGTACTGGGCTAAAAGGTGAAATGGCTTGAGCTGGTAGATGACATGGCCTGTAGCTGAGTAGGCAGGTGAGGTGGCAAGCCACATGGCATCCATAAAGGAATGACTATTTTTGGATGCATCAGATACCCCCCACTTTATAGGGCAAGGCATCTCCTTTTCCTTTGGCATAACAAGTAGAAGCTGTAGGCCATAGGGCTCGACAGTAAATTCCTGTAGGAGATGGATACTTGGATGGCTTGCCCCAGTCCTAGCTAGCAAGTTACAAGGAGATGCTTAACTTTGTGCCAGGAGAGATGAGGTGTGCTGATAGCATGATGCACACGTGACTCAAAGAAGGTTTGGGGTGTCATGTCCTATCAAATTGTGTGGATCTGCTACATTTAATATGGCATGTATGACAACTTGGAGTGATGATGGTAGTTCACGGCTCAAAGAGATGGTGGTTCAAGTAAAACAGTACAACCACTAGGGTGTAGACACGTGTCCCTCAATAAACCATTGCTAGTCATAGTGGTGCTTTAGTTATTACTGCAGGATGGAGACAACAAATAGGGAAGAAGAGGGGTGGCATCCTTTCATTCCTGCCATCTACTACTGCTAGTCCATAGAGAGAGGAGAGCCCTGAGCCTTCACCACCAAGGAAGCTTGCTACATCTATGGGAGGCACTATAATGAAAGCAATAGGATCTCTCCTTCCCTCTTTTTCTTCCCTAGTCCTTCTATATTGTTCCTTCGATGTGTTTTTGGATCTCTGCAATGGAATCCATGGCCATCGAAGGTACTCTTGAAGGGATCGAGTCCGTCTTAGCTAAGGAAAACCTGGCAAAGATTAAGGAGGAGTATGCTATCTCATTGTTAGTTAGGCTTGAGGTGCTTGGGCCTTCTGATAGAATGATTATGGGGTCAGTGACTTGTGTGGTGTAGTATGAGGATGCACTCAAGGCTAGACTGAGGTTCCTGATTCTTGTCATAGTTGCTAAACTGCTTAGGTGGTACTAGTTGGCTCCTACTCAACTAGTGCCCAATGCATGGCGAATGATCATAGAGTTCTTCTGCCACATGATAGATTATGGGGGATACCTCACATGTGGGTCTTCAAAGCTTTCTTTCAACTAATATATAGTTTGCATGGATGGTGGTATGCTTTGCCACATAAGGGATACCAATTCTTGAAGGGCCCACCCAAGATATACCACTGGAAGGAATGGTTTTTCTTTATCACATCCATAGTGGCTTGGCCGTTTCCAACTATTTGGGGTTTTCTAGATAGAACGAGGATGAAGGACTGCCTAGAACTACAATTCCTAGAGAAGGTGATAGTCCACAGGTTTAGGGTGACCATCGTTCCTCCCCTTAAGGATCTCTTGCAAGGGTAGCTTTTGGCGGCTCTGTGTCATACAGATCCACCTGCTACTCATGAGTATTTTTCCTAATCTCTTCAAATCATTCTATTTCTCAAAAGTAAAAATGGTGATGGTCCAAGCTCTAGCAAGTCTATCTCTTTAGAAGGTGGAGGTGGAGGTCCAAAGGCCCACTTCTCCCATGGGGGATAGAAAGGGGAAGTGAGTAGTGGATGGATCAGAAGAGGTGCCGAAGGTTGAGAAATGATAGTGGCACTAGGAGGAGACTTCTATTCCTAGAATGATAGTGGCACTAGGAGGAGACTTCTATTCCTAGAATAGGCGAGGCCTCTACCAGGGCCACTAATGCTCCGGTTGGCAAGGCTATGGAGTTGGCCATGGAGATTGCTGCTATGGCTAGTGTGGCTATAGGGATGGCTAAAGAGGCTCTAGAGGTTCCCTGTGAGGTTGTGGAGGCTGCCAGTGAGGCAGTGAGATGTTGGTGGTAGATCGTGGCACCATCATGATCATTGATCAGGTTATGAGTGGGGCCTGTAGGGCCCTTAGTAAGGCTAGCAATTGCCATAGTGGTCATGTGGAGAGCGTTGCCGCATTGCCTGCAAGGAGGGGCAAGTCTTCAAGGAGGCACTGCTTGAAGGTGAAAAAGAAGAAGTAGCGATCTGCGTTCAGTTTCAAGGCCCCAGCTAGGAAATCTTGTTTCTCGTTAGTGGAGAAGCTCGTGCCTTCCAAGTTTAGGGAAGAGCTTCTTCAAGATGACATTCTGGAGAGCATTGAGTAGCTTGTCCATGTCCTAATGGCGGTAAGATCTTTGGCCTTGGGCTTCTTGCCTCTGATGAACACTATTAGTAGCCTAACTGGCGACTTCTTTCGTAGACCAACTTTGTAGTGTGGGGCAACTCTAGCATTTGGTGAGGCTAGGAAATGATTAAGAGAATGTCATCAGCATATCTTGGCATTGGAGATTGAGGGGGATGATGCTATGAAGATGCTGAGCATCACCTCTGGATAGCTGATTACCGAGAAAAATTGGTGCTAGTAGATCGTGGGTAATCTAGCATTGGAGCAAATCTGGGTTGGAGACCTCTAGATTGAAGTCACTGAGATGAAGAATGATATATCTAGGTAGAAGAATGAGGCCACCTTGCTTGGCAAAGAGTTAGCTGAGATCGACTACGTGGCGGTAGCACTACAGAGACTAATTAAACACATTCTTTGGAACCAAATCCATCTTATTTTTATAATAGTGAAGTAAATATGGCTAACATGAACACAAAAAATTTAAGAAATAAACAATCAGGTTTAATATTATAAATAAACTCAAAATGTATTTAAAATTGGTGTAGACACTAGTTTGCAAGCCACCATCTGGCTCGACTAATCTAGACCCATCTACCTTGTAATTTTTTTAGTAGGAGTTTTTAATTTCAACAAATTGTTATTTTTCCAATGTATTAGTTTTAGCAGCTACTATGTTATTTCGGATTGTCAAATGTGCCACATGGATACAATCTTAGCACTACATCACCACCTAAGTTGGAGCCCCAATAGACTTTTGATGTCACCCAAAGTGAGTACTAGAAGATCAGCTTAAGAAGTCCACATGGCAGCCTTTAATTGGTATGATGACATGGTTCAAGTTTATCAGAAGATGGCGCTATCTATAGTTCAAATAGAATTCACTTATTATAGTTTGGATTATTTTAAGTTATTAGTGTTTGGATTATTTTAGACTTTTATTATTTAATTTATAAAAATCTATGTATTAGAACTTTTGTAATAAAATGAAATTTAAGAAAAAAATAAAATTATTACTTTCTTCCCCAATCTACATATTCTCTTCTCCCTCTTAGTTCTTCCCCTTTCTCCCTAAAGCTTCTCTTCTTTCTATGCTTATTCTAACTCCTGTACCAAATACTAAATCCTAAACTCTTCTACATGCCACCATCCCTCTAGAATCTGAGAAGTTAATCCGAAGTGATGCTTAATAGTGCCATATTCGGGATTCATGAAGATCTTCCATGGATCAGAATCGCCATCGCCTTCAACGATTTAACTCTTCTAAAGTCAAATTGAGTGATTATCTAAGTGATACCTTCATAAATCTTTTGAGAATATCATTATTACCGATATGAAAATTCTTTCTTGAATATAGTTAGAGCCAAACTTGAACTACGAAGCCTAATCAAGAAGGAGATTTCTCAATCACCTTTGATCCTAGCCTCTTAAGATCAAAGAGACATTTACATATGTTAGAAAGATCTATCAACTCTAATCATTACTCTTCTTCTTAAAAAAAGTTTAGATCTTGATTAAATTTGCATTTGATTATTCATCTTGATTGCTGGTATTTTTATTTATTTTATTTAAAAAAATAATTATATCTTTATTAGCATATTTGTCCCATGTCAGATTGGTATCAGAGCACTAGGTTTTGATTAGGTTTTATATTCTGTACTATTTTCTGTTTCATGCTATAGTCCTTGTACGATTTATTTTTATTTACAAAAAAATCAAAAAATATAATTTTTATTGTTTTGAAAACCTTATTCGATAAGAAATTCACTCCTAAAACTTTTCTTTAAAACTTTATTATTTTATTATCCAAAATTATTTACAAACTCTATTATTTTCATACAAGACTCTGTTCTACACTTTTCTCTATTCCATGCAATAATCTTTTCAAAATTAATTTTTATCTACAAAAACTTCAAAAAAATATAATTTTTATAATTTTGAAAACCTTATTTTACAAAGAATCCACTCTTAAAATTTCTCTTCAAAATTCCATCATTTTATTATCCAAAATCATTTGCAAACTCTATTGTTCATGTGTAAGACTTTGTTCTATGCAGGTAATAGAAGGAAAATACTAATTTATTATATAAGAATTCAAAAATTATAAAATTTATTTTTCTAGAAATTAGATTCATAGGACTCCAAACCTTAATTATTTGATCCTAGACATAGGCTAAGATCATTTCTGAATTTGACTAGAAATATAGAATTTGTCTTGCTGAAATTCTGGTTATGCTTCATTATATCATTCATAATATAATTAAGGGCACATCCATTATTAAAAATAAGGTAGGGATTTCAATAACCTTATCCCACAAACCATCAAGTTACATCTTAGAACCTAAACTTTAATTTAAAATTAATTAGACATCAGTTATAGGGTTTAACTGAGTTAGTTCGTGTGTTTTGCTGAGACCTAGTGTAAGTTGAGCCTGCAATCCACTCTCAAAACTAGTGTCCAAAGCAAGCAATTAGGTGGCAAATACCCAAGCTAGCTCGTGGTTATTTAATTAGGACCTTGCGAGAGTAAAGGGAGCCTCCCATGACTACACCCGTTACCTAGCTGGTTGACAAAATCAGACGATAGATTTAGTTTATGCTTTGTTTGATTTATCGTGCATTGGACTTTAGGTCTAGGCAACCCTTAGACTTATTGTATTGCATGCATACCTGAGCTGGAATGAAGTATCCACCAATATTAGAACAACCAAGTCCAAGCAGTAATCCTAGGATGCAGCATCCTAGAGAAGCTAGACAACTTGATCCATTTAGTACAAAATTATGGACAAAGAATAAGAGACTTAGAGGATGATCGAAGGAATTTGACTGTAGAATTAAATCTAGAGATCCCTCCAGTGCCTTTAGCTTAGACAGAGCAGACTCCACCTCAAGGTTTAAGGTTAGGTCCTTAAGTGGGCTAGCATCTAGAAAGTCGACCCCAGTATGAACCTGTTGACCTAGATGACTGAATAGTAAGGAATGCAAAGGTTGATGCACCTAGTTTTGATAGGCATTTAGACCCAAAGGAATATTTAGATTGGAAAGTGGGCATGGACTACTTCTTTGAGTGGTACAATATGATTGAGGGTAGGAAGATTCGGTATGCTAAGATGAAATTGTTAGGTCAGGCGAAGTTGTATTGGCATAATGTTCAAATCTTGATTGAACACCATAAGCATGAACCTATAGAAACTTGGATAAAGATAAAGGAGGAACTATGAGAGAAGTACCTGTCCATATCTTATCGGTAGTGATTGATAGACCAATGGCAATGACTAACCCAAGGCAACCAACCCGTATCCAAATACATAGTCAAATTCAATGAACTCCAGATGCAGTGTGATGTTAATGAGGATAGACATGCGACACTATCTAGGTTTAAAGTCGGGTTACATGGGGAACTTAGCATGAGCTTTATTTATGTGAAGTCATGACCCTAGATCACATATACCAAATAGCACAAGATGTTGAGAGGTACCATCATTTGATAGCTCAAAGGATTGAGCTTGTTCTATCAATACCCTTAGGACCAAGCACAGACTAAGTTAGACCCCTATCCGAAGATCCCAGAACCCAAACCTTAATCTGCTAGTGAGGAAACAAGGAAAGGGTAAGAGTATTCTAGGAGAGGGACCGAGAGTTATGAGGTGCTTTAGGTGTCAAGGATTTGGTCATATAGCAGTTCATTGCCCTACCCATGCCCTTTTTATCGATGAGCTTAAACCTGAAACTAATAAGCTCGAGATAGTTGAGTCTGAAGAGGATGAAGTATACGAACCAGACCTGGACCTAGTCAAAGAACTTGAGGAAGCTAAACAGATCTTAGGACTTGTAAATCAAGAGTCTGAGAAGAGAATGGGAGTTTTAGATGTGTCTTAAGTCAACCCAAGAAAAGTAAGGACTGGAGAAGAGTGGCTATCTTTCATACCTACATTAGGTATCAGAATACGCCCTGCAAAGTTATCCTAGATAGTGGAAGTTGCATCAATGCAATTTCTTCTGATGACTTATCCTGATGGGATTGACCCATGTAGACCACCCAACTCCATATAAGGTCTCGTGGATGGATGCATCATCCATCCCCATTACATAGAGATGCTCGGTCCCCATTTAGTTTAGTTCATATGAAGACAAGGTATGGTGAGATGTGCTACCAATGGAGGTTAGCAACATCATTTTAAAGAGACCTAGCTATTTGACCATGATGTGACCTTGTTTGGTAGGTCAAACTCATGTAGCTTTAAGGACAAGGATAAGAAGTTCACCATTAAAGTTGTCCAACCAAGGACTATACCCAAGAAGGCATCTAAAGAGCCCAAAGAGAGCAATGGAAAGAAGAACTTATATCTAATTAGTGCCTAAGACTTGACAAAGAAGATTGATGGAATACCTGTTTGGGCCTTAACTTGCACAGAGTCCCTAGAGGACCCTCAAATCGAATATCCACTAGAAGTAGGGGTCCTTTTAGATGAATTTAAGGATGTCTTTCTTGAAGAGTTACTCGATCAACTACAACTCATGCAAGACACCCAACATGCGATTGACTTAATACCTAGATTCACCTTATCTAACTTACCCTACTATTGATTAAACCCAACTGAGCATTCTAAGTTGTAAAAACAAGTTAAGGAGTTATTAGGCAAAGGATTCATTAGGGAAAGCTTGAGCTCATGTGCTCTGCCTGCATTATTGACATCCAAGAAGGATGGATCATAGAAGATGTGTGTAGATAGTAGGGCAATCAACAAGATTACTATAAAATATAGATTTCCTATATCCTGGCTAGATGACCTGTTAGATATGATGGCCGATTCCACCATCTTTTCTAAGATTGACCTTAAAAGTGGATACCATCAAGTTAAGATTAGACCAGGAGATGCATGGAAGACCGCCTTCAAGATGAAGGATGGTTTATATGAATGATTTGTCATACTGTTTGGCTTGCCCAATGCCCCTAGCACTTTCATGAGGATTATGACTTAGGTATTGCGACCCTTCATTAGATTATTTATAGTTGTGTACCTTGACAATATCCTCATTTTTAGTTGATCAAGAGAGGATCATTTTGGTCATCTCTGATAAGTCTGTTTGACCCTTAGGTTTGAGAGTTTATATACAAATCTTAAGAAATGTACTTTCATGATCGATAAGATTATAGTCTCAGGATTTGTCATAACATCTAAAAAAACAACTATAGATCTTGAAAAGACTCGAGCTCTAGTCAAGTGGTCTGTACCAAAAGGTATTTACAATGTTCAAAGTTTTCATGGTTTAGCCACTTTTTTCATCGATTTATTAAAAGATTCAGTTTGATTATGGCTCCTATCATAGACTATATTCGTAAGGGAATATTTGAGTGAACAAAATTGACTAATTAGGCTTTTCAGGAGATTAAGAAGAAAATGACTCAAACCCCTATCCTATGACTACCTGATTTCAATAAAGTTTTAGAGGCTGAGTGTGATGCATTAGGTGTAGGAATAGAAGTGTTGATGCAAGAAGGCCATCCTATTGCATACTTCAATGAGAAATTAAATGAGGCTAAGCAGAAATATTCTATATATGATAGAAAATTTTATGTGATAGTATAGGCTTTGAAGTTTTTAAGGTATTATTTGTTGCCTTTTGAGTTTGTCTTGTATTTAGATCATGAAGCCCTTAGGTTCCAAAATTCATAAAAGAAACTAAACCATAGACATGCTAAGTGGGTTGAATTTCTTCAATCCTCTACATTCGTATTGAAGCATAGGGCTAGATTTGAGTACAAACTTGCAGATGATCTATAAGTCATATGATCATCCTTTTGTTTGCTATTAGTGTTAGAGTTGTGGGATTTGAGAAGTTAAAGGAAAATTATTTTGATTGCCCCAACTTTAAAAAGATTTATGCTATTCTATAACAAGGACCATCTAGAATATATTTTTTAGGATGGATTCTTGTTTAGAAATAATAGATTGTATGTCTCATGGACATTCATAAGAGAGTTTTTGGTACAGGAACTACATGCGGGAGAATTGACTGAACATTTTGGTAGGAATAAGATAATTGAAGCTATGGAGAGTCAATTTTGCTAGCCTAGTTTGAAGAGAGATGTCACAATAATCATAGCCCGATGTCATACATGTACTGTAGCGAAACATCCTGTTGACCCTGTTGCTGCCAAGATCGTCGTGGCTTGTAGCTGCTGAGGGCATCGGACCGCCAACCATCTTCCCGGGAGCTCTCTATTCGAGGGGACCTACAAGGGAAACAATGTTAGAGACTCGGGCTGGGGATTCTGGTGGGGGTGCTCCGACAGTCAAGTCAGTGATGATCCAAGGGAACAGATCCTCCTGGTCGAGGCCCTCTTGATGGACTGCATGCTAGGAGGAGTGAGTGTGGTGTGTATAGAAGTGAGACCGGGTTGGGAGAGGTGATGACCGAGGTAGAAGGGTCCTCCTGTGTGGCCTTTCTCTTCCTTTTTGTTACCCGCCTCAGTGGTCTTGTTCTTTTGTGTATATCCTTTTTTGGCTAACTCTTACAAGGTTTTTAGTCTAGCTTGCATCGGGATCTCCCCTGTGTTGGCAGGTGCGTGCGGCGAGGTATTGTGCCATGGCTGGGATGTCCTTTCTGACATGGGGTAGGGGAAGCTTCCATGCACCTGACATTCCCCCCGGTTGCCCCATTCCAGAAAAATTGATAGGACCTCGATCAACGGGCCGCCGCACCCGAAATTCGTGCCTTCTAGCTGGCTCCCCTCTCCTGGTGGTACAGGTGGTTGGTGGAGGGCATGGTGCCTTGTTCAGGGAGCTTCCTTCCTTTTTGGTATAAGTGGCAGTGGCAGACAGTTATTGCGGCATGGTGGGCACTGCTTCGCGGCCCTTGGGCGACCCACCGGCATCCTTGAGGGGGAGGTGTCGCTACCTTGGCGGTTGGTTCCCTGGCCGAGGTGGTGGCCGAGCTGGAGGGTAGGACTAGGCTCCACCAAGCTTGACCTCGAAGGGGTCCCGCATGGCGGAGGAGGGTTGGACTCGACTCTGGGCCATGGGGCTCGGCTTCGAGGGGTTTGTCCTAGCGGAGGAGGGCAACACGAGACCCCAGACAGGGGAGCTTGACCTCGGAAGGGCTCCATGTGGTGGAGGAGGACTGAGCTCGACTCCGGGCTGTGGAACTCGACTTCGAGGGGCTCGATCTGGGGAAGTCGCTCAGCTTCAGCCTAGGCATCCTGATCACGCGGGAGCTGACCTGGCAGAGGACGGTGCTCGATCTCGGCAGGTGGCCCCGGTGTTTTAGGGAGCTTAGCATGATGAGGGAGACCTATAAGAGATTTCCACCATGGCAGCGTACTTTGACATGGCATCTGACAAGTGTTCCACGTCAGCGACCTTGCTACATCACTAGCCCCCCTCTCCTGAGGCTAGTTAGTGCGGGGCGCTCGGGGCGAAGGGCATAATTGTGCTGCTGACATAGAAAGGTGAGGATCCGGTGCAGTGATGACCGCTATCGACAATGCTTCATGAGGTAGTTCTCTGAGCTAGTGCTGTGGCACCACGTGGCCATGTCTGAGGAGCAGTTATTATGGGCGCAGAATTTAGAGAGGCCACAGTCGGGAAAAGGTGCCTGCCCCATCGATCAACGACACGCGACAAGCATCCCTCGACGGGGGAGCCATAACGGTACGGACGGGCGACGGTCACTTCGAAAAGAAAGGTAACTTTCCCAAAACCCTTCTTCTTTCAAATTTTTTGCACCCGCAATCATACAGAGGCTCTTCTTCCATCTCTCCCAGTTGTTTCTGTCTTCCCAAGCTCTTAGCAGGTTAGTCTTCTTCTTTCTCCTGCTTGTCGACTAGGGATCCTCTTAGGTCTTCCTTCACCTTCTTCTTCTCTTACTATGACTCATTTTGGTTCGAACTTTCATCCTTCTTGCCAAGCCAAGGATGGACCTTCTAGGCTGAAAACTCCTTCTTCTTCTGACGAGGAAAGGGAGGCATCATGCTATGAGTTTAGTAGAAGGCGTCCCCTCGGTCCCGTAGCTATTAGGGAACCCGGGTCCATTCCTCCACCTCATCCACCCTATCTTCTTGCTCCTGTCCCCGAACCCTCTCGGTCAACCTGTCTCGGAGGGATTGCTTCGGTGATCACCATCGTGGAGCTCGCGACCATTCGAGATAATTGTGATATCCCAGAGTCCATCCGACTTTTGGTCCCTCGTCCGGGGTAACGAGTCACTTCTAGTGGCCCTTGTCAGATAGCTTTTTATGAGGAGACCTTCACCAGAGGCCTCCGATTCCCTTTCCATCCATTCTTCCTCTCTGTCCTGGCTAATTACCTCCTCATTCCTGCCCAGCTTGTCCCGAACACCATCAGAACGATCTTTTGTTTCATCATTCTGTGTCACTTCCATGGGATAGTCGCCCGCTTCTCTCTGTTCAAGGCTTTCTTCACCCTGAAGTGCCACCCCTCCGAGGAGGGGTGGTGTTCTCTTTCTTCCCATCCCCGAGGTATTAGGTTTGAGCTCCCCTCTTCCATCAAGGGGTGGAAGAGTAGGTATTTCTTTGCCTCGATCGAGGGGGTCGACTGGGCTTGGAGCAACCTAGATTGGTCTCCCAACCAAAACTCCTCGGTAGAAGCAACCGACCTTGATTTGTACGAGCAGCTTCGCTCTTCTGAGATCCCTTCACTCGAGATCCTGCTGTCGGAGTAGAACCTCTACGAGGCTAGGGTCGGCTAGATGTGGGAGTCGGGTGAGTTCAGCTTGACCACCCTTTTCTTCTCCTCTTTTCTCTTTTTTTTTTTGAGCTTGGAGCTGACTGCGCCTTCCTTGGTGCAGGCATGAAGTTTTCGATGGACCAACTACTCACCTTCATCGATGAGCGACATCAGGTGACGGAGGCTGGCGAGCCCGCTCCGAAGAGGGCCCGAGCGGACGACGATGCAAGGCTGGCACAGACCGAGCCAGCCATGCCCATTTTCGAGCGGAGGCAAAAGAGGGAAGCAGAGCCCATCCCGGAGTCTTTGAGGTAGTGCGATCCGATCCCGATGCCTGAGTCTGATGTGGTGGCTAAGGCTAGATTGACCGCTATTGCCACTGTAGTGGCAACTCCCCCTCCGGAGATCGTCGACATCGAGGAGGGCGGGGAGCCGAAAGGTCAATGGTGGCACGATCCGAATCAGTGCCGAGCTCGTAACCTGCATCGAGGGCTTCTCCTGCCGTGGAAGAGTCTACGTCGGTGGCAGGCCAGAGGTATAGGGACTATCGCCGGGCCCCTTTCAAACTAGGGCCCAATGTCTCCCTCATGAAGGACCCGAGCCTCGTCGAGAGGATGATGGACTTCTCCATTCAGTCTTGCGACCGGCGGGAAGGGAGTGGGAGACTCCTCAATGACATCATCAACGCGTCCTTCTCCAACCTCTACACCATAAGTTCCCTCCCGCCTTGCTTCATTCCTCTCAACATTCCTTACTGTTGTGACTAACATGCTCTTTGATGCAGCAAGGTAGGGAGTTCGTCCTTATCCGGGACTTCTACCGTAACTGGGCCAGGAGGGACAATGATCAGCCGACGGAACTCGAGTCCCTAAGGACCGAGGTGAGGCAGAAGAATGACGAGGCCTGGGAGGCCAACATGAAGGTTAAGAGCCTCATGGGTGAGGTCGCCAACATCGAGCGACTCAAGAGGGAGCTCGAGGGGGAGCTTGACACGAAGAGGACTCGGCTGAAGGAGCTTAGAGCCGAGTCGGAATGATGCGGGACTAATAAGAATGCAATTCTTTTTGTATGTTTTATATGTGGGGTTAGGTAATTAATTCCCGAATTTCAGATTAAAATTAGTTGTAGGGAATTTTGTATGAATTTTTGAAGTCAAGCATGCAGATTAGAACCTAGAAAAGTACTAAAGAAGGATCGCCGGGGCTGAGAAGCCTCGGTTAGGGCAAGTTCTCCTACAATAATAAGACTGGAGGTAGAGGGGGTGTACCTGATAATGTCTGAAGTGCCCGGTGAAGATCGCAGTGAAGGGATCTCTCGTTCCTCGATGGATGCGGCCTGGAAAACCGAGCCAAAGATCCGCGGATACCCGACTTTTTGCTCGGTGGTCCAATTGAGGCATGGCTGGAGTTGTTGGATTCGTAGGAACTCGGGGACCTGTAAACGACCTATCAGGGGTTACAAAACTCAAAGAAGATCAAGAAAATAAAGGAAAATAGCAAAGAAAAGAAAGTTTTGGAGGGGCTGGAAGGATGGTTGGTTGCAGGAAGATGATTGCAAACACCGGGAAGAAGAACTCTCAAACCCCTTTATGCACACAGCAGGGTAATCACACAATGCAATTGAAGAACTCAAGGTTTATTTCATATATCAAAATCTCCCTTCATACAAGAGGCTAGGGTCCTTTAAATAGACCCTTAACCTTGGGCTCCAAGTAAGGGCACATAAGTCTTTACATAAGAATCCTTTTCCCTCTCAAACCCTAGCTAGAAAATAAGGAAACATTAGGTAAAAAAAATCCCTAAAAATTCTCTTGACTTGGCCAACACTCCAAGGATGCCTAGGGGGGCGTGTTGGGCTTCTAAGAGCAGCAAGGGGCTGGCCCAAAGGGGCTCGGGCACATGGGTTTGGGCCTCTAGAAGGTGGGGTGGCCTGGTAGCCAGGTAGCAGGAATATTCCCTGGTATCTTGCTTCTTAGGGGCTTGGGCTTGGCGCCTGGGCTTGATTTCTTTGGGCTAGGATGAAGATGGACCTCTGGAATCATGGATGCCCTTATCTATGAATATACTTTGGCATCTGGAAGGGAATCTGGGCATCTGGAGGGCATCTGCAAGGAATCAAGGTTTTCTGAATTTTTCTTCCTGGGGTCTTCAAATCTTCAAGCTGGGTTGGATTTGGGCTATACTTCCATGTCTTCAATCTAGTTGGACTTGGTCTTCACTTGTATGATATAGTCTTGAGTCTTCAGTATGCTTGGACAGTACTCAAAAAAATAAAATTAGCTCAACATGAGCTGACTAGCATTGGACTGAACTAGCTCAACATGAGCTGACTAGTACAGAACTGAAATAACAACTCAAAAGACTCAAATAACAACTAAAATGGACTCAGATGAGCTAAGCCCTTATTACAGATGGACTCATAAATTATTGATCAATTCATAGAGTGTTGAAAAGCCTCCGTCTTATTCTGGTGCCTCTGGTGTCCCCACCAATTCTCCCGGGGTGGGAGGAACTAGATCCTGTCGAGTGAAGATCAGACTGGCTCACATATCTCTCGAGAAGGTCTGGGTTGAGGCGTTGCAAGTCCTCTCAAGAAATCTATGAATCGTCTGACTCTGGCTGGCCTTGCCATCGGACCAGGAAGCATTGATAGTCACGGCCCCGGGTCATGATGGCTTGATCGTCCAGGATACGCTCGATCCGTTCTCCTCTCTCAGGCCAATTTGTTAGTGGACACTCTGGGTTAGGGTCACTCACAATGAAAAGGAATAGGTCCAAAGGCCTCACTAGGTATCGCTGCCGGTTCCCTATACTCAACCAGGTCTGTAATATTGAAGGTAGAACTAATGCCCAAATCCGAAGGCAAGTCTAACACCTATGCATTTGATCCAACCTTTTCTATCACTTTAAAAGGTCCGGCTCTGCGAGCATGATGCTTCTTTTAGGCCTAAGCCTAACCAAGATAGAATCCACTACATCAAATTCTTTGATCCATCTTCGGGAATTAGCCAGTTTGTTTAAAATTAGTGTAGATGGTGAACATGCTGGGCACATGCAGACTCCTAACAAATGATTCAAAGGACTTATACTAACACCTAAACACTTGACTATGCATTCCTATAGAAGGAAATCTTATTGAACTCTTTGGATCTAAACCTAATAGATTATAGGTTCCCTATGTTTGATCCTAGCTTGACATGCACATGAAAATTTACAGTGAACTCCTAGCAAATTCCAAAGAGTATGCCAGAAGTAAGATGCAAACCTAACATGCATGATGAATGCGTGCAGTATGCTAATCTCAGTTAAATGCAATCTAATAATCCTAGAAATGCTGGAGGTGTCTGGAAAGGGCAGAAAATAGGAAGTGGATTCAAAATTAGTCTGGTAGGGTAGGGAAAAAGGTTCAAGGTTAGTTGGATAAAGTTTGATATAAGAAGGCATGTCAGGGACTAATCCTAGACTAATGAGGCTAACCTTACGAGGTTGCGGTATATCTATGGGGTTTGCATAATGGAAGGATGGGTTACTAATCTCAGGAAAGAGATCCTTAATGGGAACTATAGGAGGAGGCTCATCCTTAGGGTACTGATTCAAAGAGATCAAGTCCTTAATAAATTCTTCTGATTCTTGTATTTTAGGACTAGACTCTATAATTTGGCTCTCCTCTATGGTTTCCTCAGGTAAGGCTCTAGTAGCAGTACCTAGGTTCTCTTCCTCTATTTGTTCTTCCACTATAGCTTTAGATTGGATGTGGTCAAGGTCAACTACCTCTAGGTTGGCTTCTACCTAAGTATCTACTGGGTCAGCTAATTCTAGGTCATCTAAAGGTGTCTCCTCTTCTCCCTCATACTCATCCACTAAGTTTGCATCAGCTTCCTACACTTTCGTGTTAATGTAAGCCTTGTCAATCTCAGGAATGGTTGGAGAAGGTTGGCTAGGGGAAAATTGGCTAGGTCCTGGTTTCTGATTATGGACACTAATCCTAGTAGGTTCAGGTTGCCTAAGGGGTAGTAGCTCACTACTGGGCTCATATTTAGGGGTGCTAATCCTATGGGATTCAAGTTGACTAGGGGAAGCATGACTAGTACTAGGCTGATACTTAGGGATTATGGGTTCTTTAGGCTTATAGGACAAGGGTGCAGATCTATGGGTCATGGGACTTTAGGATCTGGGGTCATAGGATTTTGGGTCAGCTTTATGATCAGGTTCTAAGGATGGATCATGGTATGGGGTCCTCCTAAGGTTGTGCTCCCTATATGGGTCAGAATATTGGGTTCTCCTAGGGTTGGACTCCCTATATGGGTCAGGATATTGGGTTCTCCTAGGGTTGGGCTCCCTATATGGGTCAGAGTATTGGGTTCTCCTAGGATTGGACTCCCTATATGGGTCAGAGTATTGGGTTCTCCTAGGATTGGACTCCCTATATGGGTCAGAGTATTGGGTTCTCCTGGGTTCAGTATTATAATAAGGGTCATGGTAAGGGGTTCTTCTAGGTTCAGTATTATTGTATGGCTCAGGCTTTGGGGTCCTCCTAGGTTGAGGATTGTAGTACGGGTTAGGATAAGGGGCTCTCCTAGGTTCAACCTCAGGGTATGGATTAGGGTTTGGGGTCCTCCTAGGTTGAGGGGAATCAGGATCTGGCTCAGACTATGACCCATGGGTTTTCCTGGGGTCCCTACCTGGACTTCTAACTGATCAAACCTATTGGCAAGATGGTCAATTCTATCAGTGGTTTGAATACCAGACTGAGTTAACTGGGTCATCTGGGTAGCCATATGGGCCATTTGATCAGCTAGGGCTTTCATTTGGGCTTGCAAATTTTCCATGGGTTCAGACATTTATGAAGGAGGTGGGTGATATGAAACTCCTAATCTAGTGCTCATGCAAGACTCGATCAGACCGACTACAGCTGACTAGACCTAGAGTCCAAACTAGATGCTCAATCAGGGTGGCAAACTAGCCTATAGTAACCCTATACTCAGCCAGGCAGGTGTAAGGGGAGTGTTAGGTCCCTGATTGCCAATCCTAGACACCAATCAGAGATTGGCCAGGTAGGCAGACCAGCACACAAGCCCTTCGGAATTGAATCCCTGAACCACCATTCTAGACACTGAGCACAAGGCACACACAGGTTAACTTGACACAGTGATCTAACACTAGCCCGGACCCGACCAGTTGGTGTCCCTAGCCCACTAGGGCAAATTAAGTCTAGTTAATTTTAGGTTAAGGCTTGGGACCGAATGCAAGGGATGTGGTTTGGGGCTAAGGAGAGGTGATCAAATCCTCCCCCCATCTGATATAGCAAGTGTGCCCTTAAAAGTAAATTATGCAATGATGGCAGGCAGATGAGGATGCAAATTAAGGTTTAGATGTTTTTGGTATTTTTGGAGAATATGTAATTTTTTTTGGTATTTTTTTTAAATAGAAGAAAACTTGCAAATCATGGCCTAATATGCTGGAAATATACTAAAATTAAAAGATATGCAAAAGATACTAAACAAAACCCTAAAACTTCCAAACTTGTCTTGCTGAAAAAATAGAGCCAAAAATTTGTAGGCTATATTTCGGCTTGAAGAAAAATCACAGGCCATAATAAAATCTGAAAAAATTCTTAAAATTACAGTGAATTATGATAAATCCAGAAAAATATATTTCAAAATTTCTGAAGTTTTTATCATGGAGAAATAATTAAAATAACAGAGTATATACGGACTGAAAAATTGCAGAAAACAAGCCCTAATCTAAGCTCTGATACCAAATGATGCGGGACTAATATGTATGCAATTCTTTTTGTATGTTTTATATGTGGGGTTAGGTAATTAATTCATGAATTTCAGATCAAAACTTGTTGTAGGGAATTTTGTATGAATTTTTGAAGCCAAGCATGCAGATTAGAACCTAGAAAAGTACTAAAGAAGGATTGCCAGGGCTGAAAAGCCTCGGTTAGGGCAAGTTCTCCTACAATAATAAGACTGGAGGTAGAGGGGGTGTACCTCGATGGATGTGGCTTGGAAAATCGAGCTAAAGACCCGCGGATACCCGGCTTTTTGCTCGGTGGTCCGATTGAGGCGTGGCTGGAGTTGTTGGATTCGTAGGAACTCGGGGACCTGCAAATGACCTATCAAGGGTTAGAAAACTCAAAGGAGATCAAGAAAATAAAGGAAAATAGCAAAGAAAAGAAAGTTTTGGAGGGGCTGGAAGGATGGTTGGCGGCAGGAAGATGATTGCAAACACCGGGAAGAAGAACTCTCAAACCCCTTTATGCACACAGCAGGGTAATCACACAATGCAATTGAAGAACTCAAGGTTTATTTCATATATCAAAATCTCCCTTCATACAAGAGGCTAGGGTCCTTTAAATAGACCCTTAACCTTGGGTTCCAAGTAAGGGCACATAAGTCTTTACATAAGAATCCTTTTCCCTCTCAAACTCTAGCTAGAAAATAAGGAAACATTAGGTAGAAAAAATCCCTAAAAACTCTCTTGACTTGGCCAACACTCCAAGGATGCCTGGGGGGCGTGTTGGGCTTCTAAGAGAAGCAAGGGGCCGGCCCAAAGGGGCTCGGGCACATGGGTTTGGGCCTCTGGAAGCTGGGATGGCCTGGTAGCCAGGTAGCAGGAATATTACCTGGTATCTTGCTTCTTAGGGGCTTGGGCTTGGCACCTGGGCTTGATTTCTTTGGGCTAGGATGCAGATGGACCTCTGGAATCATGGATGCCCTTATCTATGAATATACTTTGGCATCTCAAAGGGAATCTGGGCATTTGGAGGGCATCTGCAAGGAATCAGGGTTTTCTGAATTTTTCCTCCTGGGGTCTTCAAATCTTCAAGCTGGGTTGGACTTGGGCTATACTTACATGTCTTCAATCTAGTTGGACTTGGTCTTCACTTGTATGATATAGTCTTGAGTCTTCAGTATGCTTGGACATGACTCAAAAAATTAAAATTAGCTCAACATGAGCTGACTAGCATTGGACTGAACTAGCTCAACATGAGTTGACTGGTACAGAACTGAAATAACAACTCAAAAGACTCAAATAACAACTAAAATGGACTCAGATGAGCTAAGCCCTTATTACAGATGGACTCATAAATTATTTATCAATTCATAGAGGGTTGAAAAGCCTCCATCTTATTCTGGTGCCTCCGGTGTCCCCACCACAAAGATGGCGAGAGAGCGGGGCATCTCCACTGAGAAGAAGCCCGTGACCACTGAGCAAAGGGCCATGGAGGTAGAAGGGAAGGCTTCCACCGCCACCAGCATGATCGAGGCAGCGAAGAAAGCGATGGCTGAGGCGATCCACCAGGCTGAATGCACGGAGAAGAGGTCGTCTGATGCATCTCGCTAGGTGTAGGCTGCAAGGAAGGAGATCATCGATGCGGTGGCCAATACTTGGTGGACTTCAAGGAAGCGATGACGGACTCCTTTTTCAAGGGGTTCGCTTACTGTCGGTCCCAGTTGCGCGGTGTCATCTCGGACAAGCGGATGGCTACACTCTGACTCTCGAGGATGAGGATTTCATCCCTGGCACCAGCCGCGATGGTGGAAAGTGCTGATCCAATCCTGTGAACGACGATGATTGAGCCGGCTCTGCAGGTGGCAGCAACCGAACCAGTTCCGATGGTGGTGGTAGCTGAGGTAGCTCTGAGGGTGGCAGCGGCTGGGGGAATTCCTCCAACAGTGGCCACCGAAGAACATGCCCCAGCAGCGGAGGTTGAGGATGGAGAGTTTCGGGTCAGGTACCATTCAGGGAAGGCGCCGGCTGAGTAGAGTAAGACCCTTGGGCCCTTTGTAATTTTTTCTTTTCGTTGATCCGAGTAGCCTGGCATGTCTGGGCCTAGGGATTAGTGTAATATCTTTTTTTTTGTGAAGCAATGAAGGGTACTTTTATCGGTCTAACTCTTTTCACCTTTTTCTTTTTTCTTTTTTTGTGGTATGAATGTCTCCTCCTTTTTTCTCTCCTTTTTCTTTCTCTTTCTTCTTTGTGTGGGAAGATTAGAGAGGAGGGCTTTACGTTGTTTGGGCTCAGGTCTTTGATGCCAGAGAGCTGAGCTCGAAGATTTGTTTTCCGGAGAGCTGGGCCCCGGGCTTGGATGCCTGAGAGCTGGGCTCAGGTCTTGGATGCCTTGGAGCTAGGCTCGAGGCTTTGGTGCCAGAGAGCTGGGCCCTGGGCTTGAATGCCTGAGAGCTGGGCTTAGTTCTTGGATGACTTGGAGCTAGGCTCGAGGCTTTGGTGCAGGAGAGCTGGGCTCAGGTCTTGGTGTCTTGGAGCTAGGCTCGAAGACTTGTCTTTCGGAGAGCTGGGCCCTGGGTCTTGTCGCCTGAGAGCTGGGCTCAGGTCTTGGTGTCTTGGATCCAGGCTCGAAGACTTGTCTTTCGGAGAGTTAGGCCCTGGGTCTTGGTCACCTTAGAGTTGGGCTCAGGTCTGGGTGTCTTGGAGCTATGCTCGAAGACTTGTCTTCCGGAGAGCTGGGCCCCGGGTCTTGGTTGCTTGAGAGCTGGACTCAATGACCTGCTGGCCAGAGAGCCGGGCTTCGGAGTTTGGTGTCTTGGAGCTGGGCTCGGAGACTTGCGGCCCAGAGAGCTGGGCTCTAGAGTTTGGTGTCTTGGAGCTGGGCTCGAAGACTTGCTGGCTAAAGAGCTGGGCTCTGGAGTTTGGTGTCTTGGAGCTAGGCTCGGAGACTTGCTGGTTGGAGAGCTAGGCTCTGGAGTTTGGTGTCTTGGAGCTGGGCTCGAAGACTTGCTGGTCGAAGAGCTGGGCTTGGGAGTTTGGTGTCTTAGAGCTGGGCTCGAAAAATTGCTAGACAGAGAGCTGGGCTCCGGAGTTTGGTGTCTTGGAGCTGGGCTCGAAGACTTGCTGGCTGGAGAGCTGGGCTCCGGAGTTTTGTGTCTTGGAGCTGGGCTCGAAGACTTGCTGGCTGGAGAGTTGGGCTCCGGAGTTTGGTGTCTCGGAGCTAGGCTCGAAGACTTGCTCGCCTGAGAGCTGGGCTCCAGAGTTTGGTGTCTCAGAGCTGGGCTCGAAGACTTGCTGGAACCTTTTTGCAATGCAGATAATCTTTTGCGTAAAGGAAAATCTTTATTATCAATGGAAGAGAACCTTACACTTTTGATAGTATCTCCTCAAGTTATTGGCATTCCATGCTCAAGGGAATCTGGCGCCATCCAAGTCATCGAGGTAGTAGGCCCCATGTGAGAGGGCCTCGGCCACCTTATAGGGACCCTCACAATTTGATGAGAGCTTACTGCACTCTCAGGGTTGAGATGCTTCAGCTCGGTGCAGCACCAGGTCATCGGGTTGGAAGGTCTTCGGCTGCACCCACGCATTGTAATACTGAGCCACTTGTTGTCAATATGCAACCATCCGAAGCTGGGCCTTGTCCCTTGTTTCTTCTAGGAGGTCTAAATTGAGCAGGAGGTGCGCAGGGTTTTGCATCTCATCATACTGCTGTACCCACAGCATGGGCACGCCAAGCTCAATCGGGATGACTGCTTCAGCGCCGAAGACAAGATTGAAGGGTGTTTCACTCGTCGCCATCCGAGGATTGTGTGATAGGCCCATAGGATGCTTGGAAGCTCTTCCACCCATCTGACCTTGGCTTGGTCCAGCCTGGTTCGAAGTCCCTGAAGGATGGGCCGGTTGGTCACCTCGGTTTCTCCATTTGTTTGGGGGTGAGCTACCGAGGTGAACCTGTGTTGGATGCCATGCTCGGTGCAGAACCCTTCAAACTCCCGGTTATCAAATTGCCACCTATTGTTGGTGATGATGCAGTTGGAGAGTTTGAAGCGGTAGATGACTGACTTCCAGAAGAATTGGCGAACATTGGCTTCCGTGATTTGAGCTAGTGGCTCCGCTTCAACCCACTTGGTGAAGTAGTCGATCGCCACTAGCAAAAACTTTCGTTGCCCCGATGCGAAGGGAAATGGTCCCAAGCTATCCATCCCCCACTGGGCAAAGGGCCAGGGGGATGAAAGTTGGGAGATTGGCATTGTCGGTTGGCACTGTATGTGGGAATGGCACTGGCATTTGTCACACTTTTTGATGAAGTTGGTCGCATCCTTTCTCATGGTCTCCCAGAAGTAGCCCTGACGAAGAGCTTTGTATGCCAGAGTCCTACCCAACACATTATTCCCACAAAGGCCTTCGTGGTGCGGGCACCAGACTCAGAAGAAGACTTTAGGGCTCCATCTGGATCTCTGATTGACCTTGCCTGAAGAATTAGGGTTTTCTGGTTTTGTAATAAGGGTTGACCTGATCAACTCAATTTTGAGTCTGTAATTTTGTCATTTCAATTTTTGTTGGGTCATGTTGACTCAGTCCAAGTCCAAGGCCCAGGTAGGTGTCATTCCCTTTGCCATAGGGCACCACATTTTCCAGCTACAAGTGGGTGCCACACTCCCTGCCACATCTCCATCCAGTGTACCTTGGTCCCCACGCCTCAAGTAAGCAGGTTCTTTTTTCTTGCACCACTTGGGGGAGAAATCCATCAAGATACCTCAATCCAAGGAGGAGACAACTTCTTTCCAGATAAACCCAAGCCAAGATGGCAAGAATTTTTCTTGAAGAGAGGATCAAGGAGGTGCCCCACAATGTTCCATAAAAATCCAAGTTATAAAAGGGAAGAGAGCATGTCTTGGGGAGAAAATCAAGGAGGCACCCAAAAGTTTCTAAAAGTGCCAAAGCCATGAAAGGAAGAAGCCTAAACTTGTGGAGCAAGACTAGGAGGTGTCCAAATGAGCCAAACCATGAAGGAAAAATCCTTGATTCATGGAGAGATACTAGGAGACACCCCCATAACCTGCCATTTGGAGCTGATTTTCAAGTTTTCTTAGGTGTTTTTGGGCTGCCCACTCATGGAAGGAGTCTTGGGAAGAGAATTTGATGCCTAAAGTGTGGGTTAGTCCTATTAGTCCCATATGGGAAATGTATAAAATTTTATTTCTTTGTTATGTCTATATATTCAACTCTATGTAACTCTTGAATTTAAAAAAAAATGATGAATGAAATCAATTTCTTTGTGAGCAACTTTGTGTTTCTCTCTTCCGCACTTGTATTCAGGTGTTGAGCTCCGTGAGGGAGTAAATCTGGGTTCCCTAGGAACCTTGAGGAGGTGTGAGATCTCCAACCCCAAAACCCTAGCTTAGTCCACCCATCTCTACTCCACCACCACCAAATCCTAATTTTCCATCTTCATCCCACGGCCCCTCTCTTCCACATCGAAGCCGGTCACCAGCATCTAGGTTCAGATCAACTGTTTCAACTACAGAGCCAGTTCAAATGAGAGTCAGATCAGTATCAAGATCTTCGGAACTTCTACATCCAACAATCTTCATTAAGTCCTCAGGTCAGTGTCTTTCTTTGAGTTTTTGGTTCTTCTTTTGTTCTTCTTCTTCCAGATCCTGAGTTCGAGAAGGAGGCCAACCTTGCCATAGGACTACAATCCGAGGATCCATTGCGAAGATACCCCATCTCCAAGGATCCTACAATCTGCTCGAGAGTGTCCTCTAATTGAAGCAATGAGAGATATCACTGCTAGGTAACAAGAACCTTCCCTTCTCACTTTGTCTGTTTCGTTGAAACTCGGAGCAAACCCTAGATCTGGGGGTTTCTCAATCCCCAGCGATCCTACTTTTGAGTTACTCTGATAATCCACTCCTTTTAATTGTGCTCTCTGTCATTTCTTAGTTTCTTTCAACATTAGTTTATCTTTCCTTTGAGTCAAAGCCGACTTCTGAAAATATAAACAAAAAAAAAAAAAACAAAACAAAAAGAATTAGTCTCAATTTACTTCCGCATCACCTCATCTTCTTTCATCCTGCATCATTTTGGTATCAGAGCCTTCGTTCTGCATCAATTTTGGTATCAGAGCCCAGTCCAGTCTAGGGTTTCTGTTTTGCTTGCTTGTTTTAAGTCTCTCTCCTTTTTACTTTGTCTGCTCGAAGTAGACTCCCCAGGACGTCTGGTCCTAGGAATGAAGCGAGGTGCAAACCTCCTCTTCCCATTCCATGGGGTGTTCCTAGGGCATGTAGGGGATCCGTTGGGTTACAACTTCGTAGCAGGAATTGTAAACGAGGGAAGCACCCTATTTTTAGTCCATAACTACCCTGTTTCAGGAATTGTTTCTCAATGCAAGTAACTCCAAATTATGTGATTTTTGTTTTCTTGGAACCAGTATAATTGAAGATATTTTACATAATTTTCCTGTGATTTATTGGTTTCCATGAAATTTCTGAGAGTTAAATTACTGCAACTCTATTTTTGTGTTCTGCAATTCAATTATCTTGAGTGAACATCTCCTAACTCATCCTAAGGGCATTTGAGCATCTAAGATAAGGGGAGGAGTTGATAACCTCTCCTTAGCCCACAACCACCACCCCCTCATTCGATCCTTAGCCTAACTTTAAAATTTATTAGACTTAATTTGCCCTAGTGGGCTAGGGACATCAACAAGTCGGGTCAAGGCTAGTGTTGAGTCAGTTTGTCTAGTTACTCTGTGTGTGCTTTGTACTCAGTGTCTAGAATGGTTGTTCAGGGACTACATCCCGAAGGGCTTGTGTGCTGGTCCACCTACCTGGTCAATCACTGATTGGTGTCTAGGATTGGCAATTAGGGACCTAACACTCCTCTTACACCTGCCTGGCTGAGTCCCGAGTTACTACAGGCTAGCTTGCCACTCTGATTGGGCATCTAGTTTGGACTCTAGGTCTAGTGAGCCAGTAGTCGCTTTAGTCTAGTCACATTCTGTGTGTTTGCTTGCATCATCATGTATACCCGGAATGGAGTACCCTACCAACCTGGTCAAACCCAACCTGATTTAGAGGCCATGGTTAGAGCTCTTACTGAAAGTATGAACAAATTGAGTCAGGATATGACTGCTACTATTACCCAGTGTAAAGAACAAGTCAATGAGAATTTTACCCAGCTTAGGGATCGAGTCCAAGTACTTGAGAAACGTAGACATCAAAATTGGACCCCTGATCCAAAATTTAATAGGCCCCAACCTCATCCATGCCAGGAGCCTAGGAGGACCTTATACCATGATCCCGAGCATAATCTTAGGAAGCCTAACCATGATATCTATAGTGTGGATCGTGTCTATGAGATGTCCTTACAATATTTTAGACCAGTCACTCAACAACCCATGTCTTCTAGATCAAACCATTTAGATCCACACCCATGCCCAAGTAAGGTCTCTACTAGCTTGAAACCCAGTATGACCCAGGTTCCTATATCGCAAGAATGTTTATTTTGTGGAGAAAGAGGCCATAAATCTAGTCAGTGCCCATGCATAGGACTGGCTTGTGCATAGCTAAGTGGTAAGAATCCTAAGGATGACATTAATGAGGGAGAACCCAAGCCTACCAATGAGGAAGAAAGGTTAGGTATGACAAGCCTAGAATCAGTTGACCTGATTATCACTGACCCGAAACCCATTGAAGATGGCATCGAGGAAGTATATGATGCTGGCTTGAGTCTAGTTGATGAATATGAGGGGGAAGAACTTGAAGAATGTGACATCGATACTATTGGTTCCTTACCTGAGGAGACCTTGGAGAGCAACCAAGTGGTAGGACCTAGTACAGAAATTCAAGAGATTTATGAGAATCAGGTTCCTTTAGTCAAATACCCCCAGGAAGAACTCATAGTGTTAGCCTGAGCTATCAGTTCGTACCCTCTAATGACAGTCATTCCCCAAGTACCAATTGAAGATCTTTGCACTGAACTGTTTAAGTTTGCCCACCCTATGGTAGATCCTCTCCTTAGGATGACTGAATCAAGCCTCTTAAAATTGGACCTTGTCCCATGCACAGCCACTAAGGTCTCTCCCGTAATCTCAGTTGAACATCCTTGTCTTGAGTGGATTGATTCACCCAGTCCTGTAGAAGTCCTCCTTATGGCCCCAGACCCCTTCCTTCGCATGACTGACCTACCCTTCTATAGAGTATAACTTTCCGCACCCATAGGTCAAATTTCAAGTCTTGAGGTCATCATCCGTAGGCCCTCCCATGAATCATTCTCAAATCCAGTTCTTGAGAAAGTGGATTATTATTTGCTTAGAGAACAAACCTTAACTATTGCAATCACATGTCCTAGGCTACTTCCCGAACCATCTCTTGATCCATTCCTGGGAGTAGCAAACTTTTCCTTTCGTAAGGATGACCAGTTGACACTCATAGATCACCATTCAAACCTTCAGGTCACCACCTTTAGTCAACAGGTAATTCGAGACTCCACCTCATATCTCCTCCCTTTCTCTAGGACTTCCAATGCTTCTTACACCATCCAAGTATACTTTGTCGAAGCCTTTAGAGTGAACCACGTGTCAGAACCTATTAGGTTTGCCACCTACTTTTGGAAGACCTTATGGCACCTACTAGGCATCTATAATAAGTTTTCATGCTCTGCATGCCCTCCTCCGACCCAAGGTCAAACCTAGAGAGCCTTAGTTTGTTAGGTTTAGACTTAGGGTTCCTTTGTAATAAAGTCCATTCTTTAGGAATGCGTCGTCAGTCTAGTTTAGTTTTCTTGACCCTTTACTAGGCTTTGGCTCAGATTTTGGTTTGATTGAGAGCACCAGGAATTGGGATTTGTATTTTGTCCAGGGCTGAAATTGCATTCAATGTTTCGATCAATAGGTCTATAGGCTAGAGTCCCTTTGAAATTGTTCATGGATACAAGCCTCACACACCACTTGATCTGATTTCACTATTAGCCCACACACACAAGTCTCTTGATGCACTTGCATAGCATGTAAAGGACTTGCATAAAGAAACTCATGCCAAAATAACTTTAAGTAATGAAACTTATAAGAAGTTGGCTGATTCTCAAAGACGAGTCAAAACTTTTGTTGAGAGAGACTATGTAATGATTAGGTTAAGGCCTGAGCGGTTTTCTCCTGGAACCATTAGAAAGTGACATGCTAGAGGAGCTGGACCATTTAGAGTGGTGAAGAGAGTAGGATCCAATGCCTATGTGCTCGAGTTACCTCCAGAACTAGGCATTTGCTCCACTTTCAACATTACAGACCTAGTAGAGTATAGGGAGCCAACTGTGATTCCTAGTGAGCCTTTTGAACCTAATCCTGTTATTGAGAGTGATCCCGATCCTGTGTATCCACAAACAAACTGGCCTGTGAGGAAAGAGTAGATTGAAAAGATCCTGGATGATCAGGTAATCTCTACTCATAATCGAGGATACCAAAGATACCTGGTCTGCTGGCAGGGAAGGCCAGACTCTGATGACTCATGGATCTCCCGAGAAGAACTACAAGATTTGGATCCAGACCTCTTGGAGAGATACCAGAGCCAACTTGAGCCTTACTCGACAAGGTCGAGTTCCTCCCACCCTGGGAGAATTGGTGCGGGCACCAGACTCAAAAGAAGACTTCAGGGCTCCATCTGGATCTCTGATTAACCTTGCCCAAAAAATTAGGGTTTTCTAGTTTTGTAATAAGGGTTGACCTGATCAACTCAATTTTGAGTCTGTAATTTTATCATTTCAATTTTTGTTGGGTCATGTTGACTCAGTCCAAGTCCAAGGCCCAGGTAGGTGTCATTCCCTTTGCCATAGGGCACCACATTTTTCAGCTACAAGTGGGTGCCACACTCCCTGCCACATCTCCATCCAGTGTACCTTGGTCCCCATGCCTCAAGTAAGCAGGTTCTTTTTTCTTGCACCACTTGGGGGAGAAATCCATCAAGATACCTCAATCCAAGGAGGAGACAACTTCTTTCCAGATAAACCCAAGCCAGGATGGCAAGAATTTTTCTTGAAGAGAGGATCAAGGAGGTGCCCCACAATGTTCCATAAAAGTCCAATTTATAAAAGGGAAGAGAGCATGTCTTGGGGAGAAAATCAAGGAGGCACCCAAAAGTTTCCAAAAGTGCCAAAGCTATGAAAGGAAGAAGCCTAAACTTGTGGAGCAAGACTAGGAGGTGTCCAAATGAGCCAAACCATGAAGGGAAAATCCTTGATTCATGGAGAGATACTAGGAGACACCCCCATAACCTGCCATTTGGAGCTGATTTTCAAGTTTTCTTAGAGTTTTTGGGCTGCCCACTCATGGAAGGAGTCTTGGGAAGAGAATTTGATGCCTAAAGTGTGGGTTAGTCCTATTAGTCCCACATGGGAAATGTATAAAATTTTATTTCTTTGTTATGTCTATATATTCAACTCTATGTAACTCTTGAATTTAAAAAAGAATGATGAATGAAATCAATTTCTTTGTGAGCAACTTTGTGTTTCTCTCTTCCACACTTGTATTCAGGTGTTGAGCTCCGTGAGGGAGTAAATCTGGGTTCCCTAGGAACCTTGAGGAGGTGTGAGATCTCCAACCCCAAAACCCTAGCTTAGTCCACCCATCTCTACTCCACCACCACCAAATCCTAATTTTCCATCTTCATCCCACGGCCCCTCTCTTCCACATCGAAGCCGGTCACCAGCATCTAGGTTCAGATCAACTGTTTCAACTACAGAGCCAGTTCAAATGAAAGTCAGATCAGTAGCAAGATCTCCGGAACTTCTACATCCAACAATCTTCATTAAGTCCTCAGGTCAGTGTCTTTCTTTGAGTTTCTGGTTCTTCTTTTGTTCTTCTTCTTCCAGATCCTGAGTTCGAGAAGGAGGCCAACCTTGCCATAGGACTACAATCCGAGGATCCATTGCGAAGATACCCTGTCTCCAAGGATCCTACAATCTGCTCGAGAGTGTCCTCCAATTGAAGCAACGAGAGATATCACTGCTAGGTAACAAGAACCTTCCCTTCTCACTTTGTTTGTTTCATTGAAACTCAGAGCAAACCCTAGATCTGGGGGTTTCTCAATCCCCAGCGATCCTACTTTTGAGTTACTCTGATAATCCACTCCTTTTAATTGTGCTCTCTATCATTTCTTAGTTTCTTTCAACATTAGTTTATCTTTCCTTTGAGTCAAAGCCGACTTTTGAAAATATAAACAAAAAAAAAATACAAAACAAAAAGAATTAGTCTTAATTTACTTCCGCATCACCTCATCTTCTTTCATCCTGCATCACTTCGTGTATCTTCTGGAGCATGAATGCTACCTCTGTGGGCCTGAGGCACTTCAGGAGTGGGTAGGAGTAAGATCGGCAGTAGAGCTGACCATCCATCAGAACAAAATAGGAGACCTTTTTCTTGACTAGGCCGGTTTCCCTACGGTCCTCTGGTAGGGTGCCGTCCATGATGTACCTGACGTACCTGTCCATCTAGCTCGGTTCGGGGGTTACTTGATGCACCTCCTCTGGGATCTCATAGCTTGGACTATCAAGGTACTAAATGTGGGTGCACCCAAGCGATGAGCTCGCCTGGGTCGCGAGTCTTGACAGTGCATCCGCACGAGCATTCTCCCCATGGGGGATGTGGAAAATATGGAAGTGATGGAAGCCTGCTGCACTCGAGCAGACCCTCTCTAGGTACTTCACCATCTGGGGATCTCTGGCCTCGTATTCTTTGGAAACCTGTTCGGCAATCAATTAGGAGTCGGTGAAAACTTTCAGGCTTTGTATACCCAGATCGCAGGATACCTTCATGCCGCCGAGGAGCGCTTCGTACTCCGCCTGGTTATTTATTACGGTGAACATGAAATGGAGAGCGCATTCCGTCACCACCCCGTCACAGTTGGTGAGGATGAGGCCCGCTCTGCTCCCACCAGAGTTAGAGGTGCCGTCCACGTGGAGGATCCAGGGGTCCTCCCATGGACCGGCTTAGTTTGATGCTCCGGGGCCACTTGCTCTGGCTCCTTGGTGGGTCCCGTGCATTTGACCACAAAGTCTGCTAGGACCTGGGCCTTCTGTGATGACCTCGGTCGATATGTGATGTCGAGTTTGCTCAGCATCAGGGACCATTTGGCCAGCCTCCCGGATATTTCGGGGTGGCTCAGTATGATCCTCAGGGGCTTATCAGTCACGACTGCAATGGGGTGTGCTTGGAAGTAGGGCCTGAGATGCTTAGCAGACATTATTAATGCAAAAATGAGTTTTTCGAAGTGAGTATACCTGATTTCTACATCGCGAAGAATTTTGCTGGTGTAATACACTAGCTTTTAGGACCCGTCATCTACGCGGATGAGAACCGAGCTGATAGCCCTAGGTGTAACTGCCAGATAGAGTAGGAGTTCTTCCCCTTCTTCCGATCTGGAGAGCAGAGGAGGGGAGGCCAGGAACTCCTTTAGTTCTTCAAAGGCTATCTTGCACTCCTCCATCCAAGTGAAGTCGTGCATCTTGCACAGCACCTTGAAGAAGGGAAGGCAGCGGTCGGCCGACCTCGAGATGAACCGGCTTAGGGCTGCAACCCACCCCTTTAGGCGTTGGACTTGCTTCTTGGACGTCGGGTGCTCCATGTCGACGATCACCTGGACTTTCTCCAGATTAGCCTCAACGCCTCTCTGGGTGACCATGAAGCCGACGAACCTCCAGGCCGCCACCCCAAAGGCACATTTCACTGGGTTGAGTTTCATCTGGTGCTTTCAGAGGTTGTGGAAAGCTTTGGCTAGGTCAGCGACGTGGTTGGAGCTCAGCTTGCTCATGACCAACATGTCATCCACGTACACCTGCATGTTCCAGCCAATTTGGTCTTTGAAGACCTTGTTGACCAGACGTTGGTATGTGGCCCCAGCATTCTTTAGACCGAAGGGCATCATTCTATAGCAGTACATCCCTTGGTCAGTGACAAAGGTGGTGTGTTCCTCATCCTCTGGGTGCATTTGTATCTAGTCGTACCCGGAGAATGCATCCATGAATGAAAGCAGGCGGTGTCCCGAGATGGCATCCACCAATTGGTCGATCTTCGGCAAGGAAAAGCTGTCCTTCGAGCATGCCTTGTTGAGGTTGGTGTAGTCCATACAGATCCTCCACCTGCCGTTGCTCGTCTTTACTATCACCATGTTTTCCAGCCAGCTCGGATACTGCACCTCATGAACGAAGCTAGTGATGAGGAGCTTGTCTACCTCCTCATTGATGGCCGCCTGCCTCTCCGGGGCAAAACTTCTCTTCTTCTACCGAACTGGCCGGTGCTTTGGATCGAGGCTCAACTTATGAGTGATGATGTTAGGAGGGATACCTGGCATGTCTGCCACCATCCAGGCAAACACATTCGTGTTTGCCCGCAAGAACCCCAATAGGTGGGCCCTCTCCCCGTCTGGCAGCTAGGCTCCGATTTGCACTGTCTTCGTCAGGTCAGCTCCGAGTGGATAGGATAGTAGACATTCGACTAGGGCACCCCTGGGGTCTTGAGCCCTTTGGTCGAGATTGTCCGCACTGGGGTGCCCCTTGGAAGTCTTGGCCCTAGGGAGGGTTTGGAAGTAATGCTGCACCGGCTAGGGCATTCCCCTCATCTCCATGATGCCATAAGGAGTTGGGAACTGTACAAGTAGCCTCTTGGTGGAGATGACGGCATCGAGCAGGTTGAGCCCGGGTCAGCCCAGGATCATGTTATAGGCCGAAGGAAGTATGACGACTGTGAAAGTCACCATGATGGTGCTCTGTCGAGGTGGGGTCCCGGCAGTGACTGGGAGAGTGATTTCTCCCTCCTCCCCTACAAAATCATCTATGAAACCAACAAGGGGGGTGTGCACAAGTCTGAGTTGAGCAGGAGAAAGATTCATCATGGAGAAAGCATCGTAGAAAATCATATCTATGGAGCTTCCACTATCAACCATGATGCGTTTTACAAGATGCTTCATGATCGTCATCTCGATGACCACGACATCATTATTTACATTCTTTCCCCAGTCTTCCCCTTCCCTCATAAAGGGGAGTATAATTTCAGAATGCCCTACCCCCTGGGCCTTCTTGGGTGCGTGCTCAGCTCCCAAGCATATCATCCCTACCGGCTTCTCGGTAGGGCGGTTGTCCACCGCCAGAGCTAGCGGGAGAGCGACGAGTGCTTGGGGCTCTGCTTAAGATCTGCCCCTCACGAACCTTCCGAGGTAGCCCCTCTTGATGAGCTCTTTAATCTCCTACTTGAGATTACGGCATTCCTCGGTGTCGGGGCTGTGGTCACGGTGGAAGTGGCAGTACTTCATTTTGTCAAAGCCAATGGATGGCTTCATCGGAGGCGGGTGTCTTAGATAACTCATGCCTTCAATCTCCATGAGGATCTTGTCCTCGAGGTGAGGAGGAGGGTGTAACTCTCTTCAGGGATGGGAGCACCTCTCGGCCTCGGTCCTTGCCGGGAGCTCGAAGTAGGCGGTCCTGACTTGCACGTCCCGGATGCTTCGACGGGGGTCGGCATCTTCAGCATCCTCCCATCGAGTTCCCGCCTTGTATGATCCGCCTCCTCGGTATGAATGTACTTTTGAGCTCGAAGGAGGAGCTTGAAATAGGTCTTCGGGGGCTTCTTGTTGAGCGAGTAGGTCAGGCGGGAAGTCCTGAGCCCTCGCTTCAGAGCCAGCATCATGACTGGCTCCTCAATATTGTAGATCTCTAGTGTGGCAGCCTTGAAATGGGCCACGTAGTCCCGCAATGGCTTGTGGTCCTGCAGCCTGATGGAGAAGAGGCTGCGTGCCTCTCGTGGCATCTTCCGACAGGCATCGAAGTGGGCCACGAACCTCTACCCTAGCTGGGTGAAGGAGTTGATGCTCTCCGGCTCTAGGCGGGTGAACCACACTCGGGCTACCTTATAGAGAGTAGCAGGAAAGGTGATGCAAAAGAGGGCGTCGATGGCCCCCTGGACCCTCATGAGGGCCCGGTAACTTTCCAGGTGGTCCATGTGGTCAGTGGTCCCGTCGAAGGGATCCACCTGCGGTATACAGAACCGACGCGGGATCGGCTCCCTTTGGATCTCTTAAGAGAATAGGAAATGGGTGTCATAGCCTGTTGGCTCACTGGTGGAGCCCGGTAGATTGGCAAACTGATGGGATAATTCTGCCAGCTTGCGGTCATGCTCTTCCAGGCACTTCTCTGCCATGCGCCTGATGGCTTCATCAGTGGACCCCTCCATCGAAGGAGACGGAGAACGTGGCATGGGTGCATGATGTCCGTGATGGGGGGTCCTGCTCTTTCGGCCTTGGCGGGGTTCAGATGCCCCCCGCTCGAGGTTTAGCTAGCAACTCTCCCTGTCGGTAGACCCGGCTCGTTGCCTTTTTGCAGGAGTTTGGTGGCTACCCCTGTTGTTAGTAATGGCCCATGGTTGTGAAGGCCTTCCTTGGAAGGAATGCAGGCTGTCGCGGGGGGCTACAGCATGGGCCACGAGGGTCCCTGGCTATTGGTGAGTAGCCAAGGATTGGTGATGGTGCTGAAGCTGGCGCATTACCGTGGCGAGGATCTGTACCTGCTAGGTGAGTGCAGCCAGTTGAGATTTCGGTAGAGGTGGTTGAACTGGAGCAGATGGTTCCATCTCTGGGTCATGTGGGTTCCCTTGGGAAGGAGAGCCTCCTGCACAGCTGGTGGAAACCTCTCTCGCACGTGTCATCACCATCCTTCCGTCAAACTGCTTGCAGAGGGACTAACCCATCGGTGCAAAGAGGGTCTTTTTGGTAGTTAGCCTTTCGGTCCCCCCTACCTGGTGCGCCAATCTGTTACCGCCAAGATCGCCGTGGCTTGTAGCTACTGAGGGCATCGGACCGCCAATCGTCTTCCCGGGAGCTCTTCATTCGAGGGGACCTACAAGGGAAACAATGTTAGAGACCCGGGCCAGGGATTCTGGCAGGGGTGCTCCGATGGTCAAGTCAGTGATGATCCAGGAGAATAGATCCTCCTGGTCGAGCCTCTCTTGATGGACTCCATGTTAGGAGGAGTGAGTGTGGTGTATATAGAAGTGAGACTGGGTTGGGAGAGGTGATGATCGAGGTGGAAGGGTCCTCCTGTGTGGCCTTTCTCTCCCTTTTCATTACTCACCTCAGTGGTCTTGTTCTTCTGCGTATATCCTTTTTTGGCTTACTCTTGCAGGGTTTTTAGTCTGGCTTGCCTCGGGATCTCCCCTTTGTTGGCAGGCGCGTGCGGTGAGGTACCGTGCCATGGCTGGGATGTCCTTTCTGACATGCGATAGGGGAAGCTTCCATGTGCCTGACATTCCCCTCGGTTGTCCCATTCTAGAAAAATTGGCAGGACCTCGATCGGCGGGTCGCCACCCCCGAGATTCGTGCCTTTTGACTGGCTCCCCTCTCCTGGTGGTATGGTGGTTGGTGGAGGGCATGGTGCCTTGTTCAGGAAGCTTCCTTCCTTTCTGGTGTAAGTGGTAGCGACGGAAAGTTATTATGGCATGGTGGGCACTACTTCGCGGCCCTTGGGTGACCCGCCGGTTTCCTTGGGGGGAGGCGCTGCTTCCTTGGTGGCTGGTGCCCTGGCTGAGGTGGTGGCCGAGTTGGAGGGCAGGACTAGACTTCACCGAGCTTGACCTCGGAGGGGTCCCGCGTGGCGGAGGAGGGTTGGACTCGACTCCGGGCCGCAGGGCTCAGCTTCAAGGGGTTTGTCCTGGCGGAGGAGGACAACACGCGACCCCATACCAGGGAGCTTGACCTCGGAAGGGCTACACGTGGTGGAGGACTGAGCTCGACTCTGGGTCATGGAACTCGACTTCGAGGGGCTCGATCTAGGAAAGTCGCTCAGCTCCAACCTAGGCATCCCAATCATGCGAGAGCTGACCTGGCGGAGGATGGTGCTCGATCTCGCCAGGCGGCACCGGTGTTCTAGGGAGCTCAGCCCGACGAGAGAGCCCGAGAGGAAATTTCCACCATGGAAGTGTACTTTGACATGGCATATGACAGGTGTTCCACATCAGCGACCTATCCACATCAGCGACCTAGCCACATCAAACCCCATAAGTGATTTTGATAATAACAAAATATTGGAGCATGCATTTGTTTTACTAACAACTCTTCAAGTGTTTAACAAATTTTTGTAGGATGATTTCATTGTTTATATTCAACTCCTACTTTCCTAGTTTTGAAATGGGTTGTGTTGTAGGTGATTCATGTAATGAAGAACCCGAAGAAAATGTTAAGTAAAAATCATGAACATGGGTTACTTCTAGATGTGTTTTAAGCTCAAAGTTTCCTAGAAAAGATTGGTTAGAAGAGTTTGAAGGCATCTTGAGATTTTGAAGACTTGGTGGATGATTTTTGGAGAAAAATTGATAATTCACTGAAGAATTCATATGAGCCAACTTGAAGAAAAGATAGCCAACTAGCACATGGCACGCATGAAGATTTCTGGCATACAAGCATTCGAGCTGACTCTAAAGGACCCGAGCTGACTCGTCCAGTTCATAATTTTCTGAATCAGACAACCGAGCCAACCCGAAGGGAATCCGAGCTGAGTACATTATATTGTCAGACGTTCGAGCTGACTCTTCAAAGATTCTAGCCAACTCCAGAGTACAGAAAAAGAGTTCTGAGAACTACAGCCAACCGAGCTGACTCTAAAGAGAAAGAGCCGACTCTTCCAGACTAGATTTCTGAATGCCTGAGTATCTAAGTGGACTCGAAGTAAGACGAGCCGACTCCTCCAAAGTAAGGAAACAAGCTACTGAGAAACTTAGCCGACTCAATTGAAAAGAGTCGACTGGACTAGAACTACTCTATGGATCCGAGCCGACTCGAGTAGATCCGAGTCGACTCGAAGATCGATTTCAGGCCTATAAGCGCTAGTTCCAGAACTTGAAATTTGAATCCAAAAAGTGCTCCAATGGTCAAACCTCACATCTCAATATTCTACAATGACTAAAATCATCTGAGAAGAGAATAAGACTATATATTTAAGGGATTTGAACTACTTTAAAAAAGAAGGGATGAATATTTAATGTTTACTTGAGCTTGTGAGCAAGAGAGCACTGAAGATCATTCAAGATAGTCTTCAAGTCTTCACCAACTCACATTAGAAGCTTGAAGAATATATTGAATAAGTTGAAGAAGCCAACCAAGTGCATTGAAGTGCAATCAATTAGGCTTCTCTTGAGCTACATCGGCAACCATTCGAAAAAATTTGTTTGTCATTCTATTGCTTTCTCTTTGCAATTCTTTCTGAATTGTTGGGTTATTGGTGAGCCTGATTTAAAAACCAAATAGGTTCTTGGTGATCCTGTTAAAACCACGTGTTGGGTTCTTGGTGATCCTGTTAAAATCAAGTGTTGGGTTTCTTTGGTAAGCCCAGTTTAAAAACAAAAGTATAGAGGTTTGGATTGTGAGCCTATTAAAACTATCCGACTGTATTCCAGTGGGGGATATAGTGGAAATCCCATGTGGTAATCTTGGGTAGTGAATGTAGGAGCTGGGTTGCTCCGAACCACTATAAAATTTCTTGTGTTTATGTTGTGTATTCTTTTTATATCTTGCTTATGCTTTTAATTATCTCAATCATATCACTTAACACTTCAAGAAATTTTCAAAAAGCACATAATTGCTTAAAATTTTTAAATTTCCAATTCACCCCCCTCTTGGGAAAGCCACCTGGGCAACAACTGGTATCAGAGCAGTGTCTCTGAATACATTTAGAGTAAAGATTGCTGGCTCATCCCATGAGTACATCCTTGGCCGAAGGCCAATCTACCAATAAACCTCCACTCTTCATTGGCATAAATTATTCATATTAGAAAGCTAGAATGAAAATCTATATTCAAGCTATCGATTTTCAATTATGGAAGGTCATTCTAAAAGGGCCACATATTCCCATGATCAAAATTAATGACATGGATGTCCTAAAGCTCGAAGAGGACTAGGATGAACACGATATGAAGATAGGAGAATTAAATGCCAAAGAAATGAATTTATTATACTGTGCTTTGGATGCTAGTGAGTTTAATCAAATTTTCACTTGCTCTTTTGCAAAGAAAATTTGGGACAAACTCGAAGTGACCAACGAAGAAACTTCCCAAGTGAAGACTTCGAAAATTAATCTTCTTGTACATAGTTATGAACTTTTCAAAATGGAACCAACGGAAACTATCTCTGCCATATTTACTTGCTTTACAGATATTATTAATGGTTTGAAAAGTCTTGGCAGGGTTTATTCAAATGCTGACTTAGTACAAAAAATCCTTAGATCACTTCTGAGCAAGTGGGACCCCAAAGTGACTTCCATCCAGGAAGCAAAAGATCTAAACGCTTACCTTTGGATGAATTAATGGGTTTACTCATCACACATGAACTAGCCATGCAGCATAGGATTGATGATGATCAAAAGAAGAACAAAATAATAGCCTTCAAAGCTGCATTGGATTCTAAGAAAGATGAAAAATTGGAAGATGATTGCACCTCGTGGGAAGATAATCTAGAAGACGAAGATGTTGCAATCGCTGTGAGGAGATTTAGAAGGTTTATGGGAAAGAAGAAAAAAAGATACTATAGAAAATTCCATAAACGATGTGGGCATTCCAAAGACAAGGACAAGGATAGAGAAAAAGAAAAAGAACAAGTGCCCACATGCTATGAATGTAAGAAACTAGGGCACATTCATCCCGACTGTCCTTTGTTAAAGAAATCTTTCAAGAAGAAGAAAAAGAAAGCTATGGTTGCTACATGGAGCGACAGCGAGGAGTCGACTTCATCAGAAGAAGAAGAGATCATGAAAACTGCTAACTGATAGGAATTTCTTGGAGCCTAGGTCATCATGCTACTTGTGGAAGTGAATTTTAAAACGAAAATTCAAGCATGAAAACCCTAACTGGCTTGAAGAAACCCTAATTCTCGGATCCCCTTAGACATTACCAACTAATGAATCATAAATGAAGTACAAGAAACATACTTGAAATGCTGTATACCAATTATTTCCACAAGGCTCACAAGTGCAAGCCCTCCAATGGTCATCCACACGAGAATTGAACCAAGGAAGAATTTCTTCTTCAATTGCTTGCTTGACTATGACTCTTCTTGACAGCCTTCTGGACTTTAACCTTTGAAGGACACCCTATCCATCTGTAGGGTACTATGAATTCCTTCCAAAACCACTCTTGGATTTGGTATTGCCCTCCTCTAGAACACTCTAGGCTTATGTCTTAAATTCTAAGACTTGTCCTAGTAAGAACAACCTTGTTTTAAAGAGACAAGGTTTATCTTAAAGGAGGAGTAAGGGAGAACAAAAACTCTCAGAATAACTTTACGGTGGAATTTGATATCTGAAACTCACATCACCGCCCCTATTTATAGTTTTAAGAGGGGAATGTTGTTAGGAATTATGTCCCAAAGCCAATCGTCTAGGCTATAGATGGTTGTGCTACCTTGTATTTTATATATGAATTCTTTTAATAAATAAAAGTTATTTATTTGGCTGTTCATCATATTTACATTTTCTTGAAATGAACTCTTGTATGATGGAGTCCTTAGAACTACATTATTTTGATATAGAGAGGATATATCATGTAGTTCTTAAAATGGTTCACAACCAAAGGATATATTGTTATAAGACGACAATGTGTCAAGTATAGGTTGTTGTATGTCACATTTGTTGGTTGTCCTCTTAACCAAGGAGTGTGAAGATACTGGTGTGACATGCAAGTAAAATGTAAGACATTTCATGGAACGTGACCATCTGCAGAGCTCCCTTCAACCAAAGGGTTGCTCGCGAAGGGATATGGATATATGTATCTCTCAGACTTGAGGTCACCATGGCAGTTTCCAAGCAACTCACTATACTTTGGTACCAGACTACCTGGATTTCTAATCTAGTGATGAAAGGTTTCTGGGTACAATCACAAACTTGTGGAGCGGTGGTGGATCAAGATGGAATTGATCCCTCCAAATAGTTTGGAGTGAATGACTCACTATATCTCAATTTAGCAAAACCTTAGCTAGGGTAGTTCTTATAAGGAGTCACAGAACTTGTGAGGTTGAGACATGATCTAGATAAACCAAATTAGGGTTGGCAGTCTAACCCTAGGTCATCCTGAGCATTATGAGGTCAAATGGATGAATTATGCGGCAACCATATGCCAGAGGCTCTTGTGAGGTGCTCTGTATCTTCGACTTATCTGGACATCGGGTATCATTGCTAGATGAGGACTTTAACTGGTACTGGAAATGTTCTAGTGCTACTGGCTTAGTGTTCGAACCTATGGGGTAACACACTATAGAGGATTTTTATCTAATCTTAAGGCTAATCGATGATTGAGAATCATTTGCCATCACCAGAAGTCAATATGATTGACTTTGTTCCAAGTATCAACACTTGAACTTTTGTAGGTGTCTGATGCAGGACGAAAGCTCTTATACCAAAAATGATGTAGAACAAAAGAGATGATGCGATGCAGAAGTAAATTAAAATTAATGTATTTTATTTATTTATTTATTTTCAGAAGTCGGCTTTGACTCAAAGGAAAGATAAACTAATGTTGAAAGAAATTAAGAAATGACAGAAAGCATAATTAAAAGGAGTGGATTATCAGAGTAACTCAGAAGTAGGATCGTTGGGGATTGAGAAACCCCCAGACCTAGGGTTTACTCCTCTTTCAAGAAACAGACGAAGAGAGAAGAGAAGGTTTTATACCTGACTGTGATATCTCTCGTTGCTTCAATTGAAGGACACTCTCGAGCAGATTGTAGGATCCTTGGAGACGGGGTATCTTCGTAATGGATCCTCGGATTGTAGTCCTATGGCAAGGTTGGCCTTCTTCTTGAACTCAGGATCTGGAAGAAGAAGAACAAAAAAAAAAAAAAAAAAAAAAACCAGAAACTCAAAGAAAGACACTGACCTGAGGACTTAATGAAGATTGTTGGATGTAGAAGTTTCGGAGATCTTGATACTGATCTGACTCTTCTTTGAACTTGCTCTGTAGTTGAAACAGTTGATCTGAACCTGGATGCTGGTGGCCGGCCTCTATGTGGAAGAGAGGGGCCATGGGATGTAGATGGAAAATTAGGGTTTGGTGGTGGTGGAGTAGAGATGGGTGGACTAAGCTAGAGTTTTGGGGTTGGAGATCTCACACATCCTCAAGGTTCCTAGGGAACCCGGATTTACTCCCTCATAAAGCTCAACACTTGAATACAAGTGCGGAAGAGAGAAACACAAAGTTGCTCACAAAGAAATTGATTTCATTCATCATTTAAATTCAAGAGTTACATAGAGTTGAATATATAGACATAACAAAAAAATAAAATTTTATACATTTTCCATGTGGGACTAATAGGACTAACCCACACTTTAGGCAGGAAATTCTCTTCCCAAGACTCCTTCCATGAGTGGGCAGCCCAAAAACTCTAAGAAAACTTGAAAATCAGCTCCAAATGGCAGGTTATGGGGGTGTCTCCTAGTATCTCTCCATGAATCAAGGATTTTCCCTTCATGGTTTGGCTCTTTTGGACACCTCCTAGTCTTGCTCCACAAGTTTAGGCTTCTTCCCTTCATGGCTTTGGTACTTTTGGAAACTTTTGGGTGCCTCCTTGATTTTCTCCCCAAGACATGCTCTCTTCCTTTTTATAACTTGGATTTTTATGGAACATTGTGGGGCACCTCCTTGATCCTCTCTTCAAGAAAAATTCTTGCCATCCTGGCTTGGGTTTATCTGGAAAGAAGTTGGCTCCTCCTTGGATTGAGGTATCTTGATGGATTTCTCTCCCAAGTGGTGCAAGAAAAAAGAACCTGCTTACTTGAGGCATGGGGACCAAGGTACACTGGATGGAGATGTGGCAGGGAGTGTGGCACCCACTTGTAGCTGGAAAATGTGGTGCCCTATGGCAAAGGGAATGACACATACTTGGGCCTTGGACTTGGACTGAGTCAACATGACCCAACAAAAATTGAAATGACAAAATTACAGACTCAAAATTGAGTTGATCAGGTCAACCCTTATTACAAAACCAGAAAACCCTAATTCTTCGGGCAAGGTCAATCAGAGATCCAGATGGAGCCCTGAAGTCTTCTTCTGAGTCTGGTGCCCGCACCAATGTCAGCACTTGGTGAAGTGTCAACACTTGGAAATTTTTGTGAGTCGACACTTTCTGTGATGAGCAAAATTTTGGAAAGATTTTTTGGGAGGATTTTGGATAAGTTTTGACCTGGTTTGAATTTCGAATTCAAACCAGTTTTGGCTCCAAGGTTATTTGGTATGATAGTCATACTTACCTTTTTGGGTTGGACCAATTTGGTATGACCTTGATCCTCTCCCCCACTCTCTCCCCTCATCTCTCCTCCTTCCTCTTTCTCCCTCTCCCTGCTGCCCCTACAAATGAGCGTCATTTATGTGGTTGCAACAGATTTTTGAGAAAAGCTTTGAGAGAGAAAGATAAAGAAGGGTTGTGAAAGGTTTTGGGATTGGGTGTGAGAATCCTAGCATTCTAGCTAGGTCTTGGAAAAAGAGTTCTCTTGGGAAGGTGTTCTAGCTCTCCTCCTAGTCTTCACGAAAGAAGAAGTTCGGCCTAAGGATCCCGAAGAGCTAGCACTCCGAGGGAGTTGATCAGAGTCGAGCCCAGGTGTATATTACCTGTAGAGGAAAACACGTGTGTGGCTCGAGCGCCCTCCTCCTTCCATAGCTTCTCTCAGTATAAAGGTATGGTACTTTTATATTTGTGTTCCTCTCTTGCTTTAATGTTTTGTTGCATGCTAGGTCATTATGCTAGATCCTGTTGCGGGCAGATCGGTAGATCGTTTAGATCTATCTACCGAGCCTTCCGCTGTGCATGCTTTAAAATTATTTTAAAATTTATTCCTTCTGCCCTGTTTATCCTGCATATTGTATGCTTGGTGTAAGTGCTTTTCACCTTCATGCATGATATGTTCTCCCATCATGTTATCATATGTGGTTTTTCAAGACCGAAGAAAAGTTATCTGGCTTGAAAAATCATATCTAATATGTCTTATCATGCACCAAAGCGTATATCAGCATCCATTCCCATTCTTGGATGATTTGCCACATGGCAAGTACCGGTCTCTAGAAAGCCAAGAGGCACTTCTTCAATCTCCAAACATCGAAGAATTTGAAGAGTTCCTGATAGCAGAAGGACACTACTTCAGGCCGTGCGCCAAATGAAGAGGCGCATCTCTTCATGCGCGCATTCCCTTTTCACACAAATTCAAAATGTGTTGACTGGTCAAAAACAATCCTAAGGGGTATGGGGATATGTGCCAAGAGAGTCCTAGATGAATCAGCCAAAGTAATTCATCTGCAGAAGGACTCTTGGTCCTTTCTGCGCCCTCTCTTCCTTGGCACGCGCAATATTGTGCCCAAGAGTCCATGCCAACTTGGACTATAATCCAAGTGGCATTCCAAGTCCAAAAAATTAGGATAAAACCTGATAAATGCTATCTTAACCCAGACTTAATCCAATTTAAGTCTCTCTTAAATTTGTTAATCAAAATAGCAAGCAACTAGACCCAAATCGACTTGGGTTAGGAATTAGGTTAGCCTACACATGCTAGTATGCAATCTTGCTAACCAATTAGGATCCCATAACCCTAATTAAACCATGAATGACTTCCTTGGTCAACTCCCTAATGTGTGTGATCCTTTGGGTTCCACATTTAGCTAGCAGTAGGTTTAGGTTTAAGCTGATTCAAACCAATCGAACCTGATTGACTTACTTAGGTCAAATTGGCTGACTTAATTGTCCAATTCAAATCATCCATCGAATTGACTCATGAAACCAATCCAATCGGTTCATGAAAATCTATAAGACAAGATTGATGTCTAGCAACATGTCATGCTTACCCAGAAAATATGGAATTTAGTAGAAAGTACCAAAATACCCTTCAGTAGAAAGTTAAATTCAATCTTTCGATCTCTTATTATCCTGATTAAGTAATAGGTATAGATATATGTCAAACCCTAACACTTAGTCATATCGAATCTCAGCTAGATCATGAGGACTCAACTGATGACTGATTAGAAACTACTTCTAATCTCATCTTGCTTTGATCAGAGGCTCCTTAAGTCACTCATCAAAGAGATTTCATGGGATAATTATTCCTCCTACCAGGAATGATCGATTCCTTGTTGGTCCACTCACATCCTTCGTACACCTTCTACCATACCAGAACACCCCGTACATGACTCAATGTCATGAATGAGTATGAACCAAAAATATGGCTTAGTGTGCACAAGGAACCATGGTGACCTCAGCTCAAAAGATCACATGCACAACTCCTACTCTGAGACCTATCTTTTGACAAGCAGTAAGACTTCCATAAGATAGTCCTGGTGCGGATCAGTTTAGTGTACTCATACCCTGATGAGCATCCTTATCCTTGTATTAGTATCTTTATACAAATGGTTGTGAGACCAACCATCTTCATTAACTGAGCATATATAGGATAAGCTAGTCTTACTGGATTCATCGATCCCCGAATCGATGGTCCATTGACTAGGAACATTTTGATTAGGATTTATAAAAACTTAGGTCTCACTATTATGATCTTTATCATAACTCTAATTCTATTACCCTAATCTATGAGGTTCATCATAATCCATAAATAAGACACAGCAGTATATGATGAAAATAAATGCCTTTATTAATATAATGTCATACAAGAGTTGAAAGATTACAAAAATGCCCTCACAATGATTGGCTTTTAAGACACTTTTCTTTCAATCTCCCACTTGCACTAAAGCCAATCATCCTTATACTTTATACCCATACTATCTAAGTGGCAATCTAGCTGCTGCTTGGGTAATGCTTTAGTAAATGGGTATGCTATATTGTTCTTTGTATCAACTCGATCGATGACAACATCTTGTCTTTCTATTATCTCTCAAAAGAGATGGAACCATCTCAGAATGTGCTTAGACTTATAGTGAGACCTCAGTTCCTTTGCTTGAGCAACAGCTCCAGTGTTATCACAATACAATGGCACTGGCTGATTTACATCAGGAACCACACCCAATTCCATGATGAATTTCTTCATCCAGATAACTTTCTTCGCAGCTTCACTCACAGCGATGTTTTCTACCTCAGTGACTGAGTCAGCTACTGTTGGCTACTTTGTACTCTTCCAACTCACTGCACCACCATTCAAGGTAAAGACTTATCTCGATGTTGATTTGCTATCATCTAGATTTGATTGGAAACTAGAATTTGTATAGCCTTCTAGTTTCAACTCAGATCCTCCATATATTAGAAAAATGTTTTTAGTCCTTCTCAGGTACTTAAGAATATTTTTCACAGCTTTCCAATGATCCTCTCCTGGATTTGCCTGAAACCTGCTCACTATGCCCAAGGCATAAGCAATATTAGGTCTAGTACATAACATAGCATATATAATTGATCCTACAGTCGAAGCATAAGGAATCATAGCCATCCTCTCTCTTTCTTCTGATGTCTTAAGAGATATTTTCTTAGAGAGATGTTGCCTTGACTTATAGGCAAGTAACCTTTCTTACTTCCATCCATGTTAAATCTCTTCAACACTAAGTCTATGTACCTAGACTGGGATAAGCCTAGCATCTTTTTAGATCTATCTCTATAGATCTTTATACCTAGTATATAGGATGCTTCTCCCAAATCTTTCATAGAAAACTTTGATGATAGCCAAGTTTTAACCAATTATAACATTGGGATATCATTCTTAATGATCAGTATGTCATCAACATACAAGATTAAGAAAACAAGTGCACTCCCATTTGTCTTCTTATACACACATGGTTCATCCTCATTTTTGACAAAACCAAAACTCTTGATTGTTTCATCAAAATGGATGTTCCAACTCCTTGACGCTTGCTTTAGTCCATAAATAGACTTCTTTAATTTGCATACCTGGTTTGGTCTCCCACTTGAGACAAAACCCTCTGGCTATGTCATATAGACCTTTTCCTCAAGGTTTCCATTGAGAAAAACAGTCTTGACATCTATCTGCAAGATTTCATAATCATGGTATGCTACTATGGCAAGCAAAATCCGAATGGATTTGAGCATAGCTACTGGAGAAAAGGTTTCATCATAGTCAATGCCACATTTTTGTCTAAAACCTTTTGCTACCAGTCTGGCCTTGTAGGTTTCTACTTGACCATCTGCTCCCATCTTCTTCTTGAAGACCCATTTACACCCTATTGGGTTTCCACCAGGTGGATCTACCAAGGTCCAAACCTGATTGGAATACATGGAATCCATTTCAGATTTCATGGCACTTAGCCATTTGTCGGAGTCTTTTCTCTTAACAACTTCTGAATAGGTCACAAGATCATCATCCTAAATGATACTGGCTTCATTGTCATCTCTGATGACAAAGCTATATCTTAGAGGTGCTCCCCGCACCCTATCTGACCTTTGAAGAAGAGGTGTGTATAGTGGCTGTTCTTGATCTACAAGAACTTCTGGTTGAGGAATTTCATTTGAAGACTCAATAGGTTGTTGGTTCTGTTCTTCACATAACTCAAGTGAAGAATCACTAATTCTTTCTTGGATAAATTCTTGCTCCAAGAATATAGCTTGCCTATTTACAAAAATCTTTTGCTCAGTAGCATTATAAAAGAGTTATCCAATACCTTCTTTAGGATAACCAACAAACCTACACTTATTAGCCCTAGCACTTAACTTATGTCCAAAGTTATTTTTGACATAAGCATAGCAACCCCAAATCTTTAGTACTTAAGACTTGGTCTTTTATCATTCCATAAGTCATATGGAGTGCTACTTATTGACTTAGATGGAACCCTGTTCAAAATATGTGCAGCAATTTCCAGGGCATGTCCCCAGAAGGAAATGAGAAGATCTGTGAAGCTCATCATGGACCTCACCATGTTTAACAAGGTGCGATTTCTCCTTTCTGCCACACCATTTAACTGGGATGTATAAGGAGGAGTCCATTCAGAAATTATGCCTTTGTCTTTAAGATGGTTTAGAAACTCACTAGACAAGTATTACATCCTTGATCGGAATGAAGAGCTTTAATACTATATCTGGTTTGTTTTTTAACCATACTTTGATATTCTTTAAACTTATCAAAAGCTTTAGACTTGTGTTTCATAAGATACACATGACCAAATCTTGATAAATTATCAATAAAAGTGATGAAGTAAGAATATCCTCCTTTGGCTTGAGTTGTCATAGGTCTACATACATTAGTATGCACAAGACCTAGTAACTCAGTTACCCTGACTCCATGTCCAATGAATGGAGACTTGGTCATTTTTTCTTTGAGGCAAGATTCACAAGTTCCTAATGATTGGAAATAATAAGGGTCGAAGTAATTATCTTTGACTAACTTGTTTATTCTTGACTCACTGATATGACCTAACCAGTAATGCCAGAGATATGTGACATTGACATTATCTCTCTTTCTCTTCTTATCATTAATAAAAAGTATTTCATCATTGAGTTCCAAAGTTAGAAGACCATTAATAATACAACCATGCCCAAATATTTTATTATTATGAAGAATAGAGCAGCCACTGCTCTTTACATTTATTTCATATCCTTGTTGTAATAACAAGGGTATAAAAAATAATATCTTACAATATTGAGTATGTAGTAACATTCTTTTAGCTTTAACATATTACCCAAAGGTAATAATAAGATACAGGTGCCCACAGCTTCAGCATAAATGGACTCACCACTTGCCCCATATAGCTTGAAGTCACCTTTCTTCAAATTCATAATTTGGTGGAGTCCCTACAACGAATTGTAGATATAAGATCCACATGCGGTATCCAATACCCATGAATTAAAATTTGAAAAACTCAATGATAAATTTGTTTGTATCATGTACAAACCTTTAGATGCTCCACTTGCATCTTGCTTCACACTTTAAAGATATATCTTGCAGCTTTTCTTCCAGTGCTCTTACTTGCTGCAGTGGAAACAGGCTCCATCATCCTTCTTAGCTTTCTTCTTATTCTGGAAGCTCTTATGAAGGTTGAATTTTTTTTTCAAGCCCTTCTTCTTTGCCTATTTCTTTCTTCCATCAACTAGAAGAAGATGAGCCTTGTCTCCTTTAGAATGGCTCTCTACTGTCTTAAGCATATTAAGCAGCTCTGGAAATGAAGTATTCAGTTTGTTCATATGGTTTTTATGAACAAATTGAGAGAAGGAATCTGGGAGTGACTACAAGATCGAGTCCTGATTGAGTTCACCATCCATGACAAACCCTAATTGACCTAATCAGGTGATTAAGTCAATCATTTTCAATACGTGGGTTTGTATAGATGAACCCTCACTCATCCATGCATGGAACAACTACTTTGATATCTCGTATCAAGCAGCCCTACTTTGCTCTCCATATAGCTCCTTTAAATTGAGCAATATGGACTGAGGTTCCATACCTTCATGTTGCTTCTGGAGCTCGTTGCTCATCGAGGTTAACATGATGCACCTGATAGTTGTACTATCATTTTGCCACATTCCGTGTGTGGCAATTTCCTCCTCTGCATCTTCTTCGATCATCTCAGGATCCAGAGAATCAAGAATATAGGAAAGCTTCTCCTGAGTCAGTACAATCCTCAAGTTCCTTAGCCAGTATATATAATTGGGGCCGGTTAACTTGTTGGCATCTAAAATGCCCCATAGTGATAAATTTGAAGCCATAATGTAAATATCCTACATTTAATTAAAGAACAATATCAGTAGACCACCCAAGATGACATTCAAAATTAGATAAGGACTTTTATATCTAATTATGTCTCTGACCATTTTCTTCGAATACCATAACCCTCAATCTATGGTAAGCGAGAAACCTTACTGGTTTCTTTAGTGGGGTTGAAATCTTAATTCCTCATGAATGCCTTGTGTGTACACAACAAACACTCATGAGTTCAAAGGTAGGACTTCCTTTCCAATTGCAATCTATGCAATTCTTAACTATTGAACTTGCCTCTAAGACACATATGGCCTTATGTGTACACAACAAACCATAATGTCTTAGTTTAGTCAGACCCTTCATTTCTATATAGCCATGATTGAATAATGTTACCATGTGTGTACACAACAAAGCAACAATTCCAATCATGCTATAAAGCACCTAGTGCACCAAGACAAATTTCATATCAAACCCTAAAGTAGGTCTTGTGTGTACATAACAAACCTACTATAGTGTTGACATGAAGTTTGCTTAGCATGAAGGAAGGCAAATTATAGTACTCTTAATCAATTAGCATTTCTAAATTAAGGTTTTAGATATGACCAAATTGGCCAAGTAAGTGGAAGGGGTGAGGGGATCCTCCCGTTGCTTTTCTTAGACACCTATTGAATTGGCCAGGTTAGACAACGGAAGCAATTAAAAAACCTCAATCCCTTTACCTTCCCAGAACCACTTGCCTAGACACCAACTGGCTGATCAAATCCTAATTGGTTTTGCATCATGATTAAGTTTATACCATGACTAAATATGATTTTTAATGAGGGCTTTGATGGTCTCAAACACATCCTAAATAATCATATCAACATTGTTCATAACAAGTATACACATAAAGCATATCAATCCAGTATATCTATAACACTGCATGATTACATAGCAATCATATCATAGCATGATATTTCAATACCCCGTTCACCTCACTTTTTCATGGGATATGGCCACAGCGGCACCCCTGCACACCATAGAAGACCTATTGAATGGGAGGAGAGGACCTTTAAACCCTACTTGGCTCCTATGACCGGATGGCCATGGTGACTAACCCAATCCAAAGCAGTTACTAGGATAAAACTTGTTATAATGATGCATTTGATCAACAACATGCATAGTATCATATCATAACAAAATCATGCTATTTTCATGATAAAATATAAATCAAACATATTAATTCTAATATGCATATACACACAATTCTGGAAGAGTCAACTCGATAGGTTTTGGGTCGACTCGGTCTCTAGTCGAGTCGACTCGAATATGGATGTTCATGAACTTCAAAAATGACACATAATTGAATGAACTAAGGGTAGCTCTAATACTACTAATGGGAATTTCTAGGAGCCTAGGTCATCATTCTATTTGTGGAAGTGAATTTTAAAATAAAAATTCAAGCATGAAAACCCTAATTGTCTTGAAAAAACCCTAATTCCCGGATCCCCTTAGACATTACCAACTAATGTGTCATAAATGAAGTACAAAAAACATACCTAAAATGCTGTATACCAATTATTTCCACAAGGCTCACAAGTGCAAGCCCTCCAACAGTCATCCACACGAGAATTGAACTAAGGAAGAATTCCTTCTTCAATTGCTTGCTTGACTAGGACTCTTCTTGACAACCTTCTGGACTTTGACCTTTGAAGGACATCCTATCCTTTTGTAGGGTACTCTAAATGCCTTCCAAAACCACTCTTGGATTTGATATTGCCCTCCTTTAAAACACTATAGGCTTATGTCTTAAATTCTAAGACTTGTCCTTTTAAGAACAACCTTGTCTTAAAGAGACAAGGTTTGTCTTAAAGAAGGAGGGAGGGAGAGCAAAAACTCTCAGAATAACTTTATGGTGGAATCTGATATCTGAAACTCACATCATCGCCCCTATTTATAGTTTAAAGAGGGGCGTGTGATATATTCTCCCATCATGTTATCAGATATGATTTTTCAAGATCAAAGAGAAGTTATCTGGCTTGAAAAATCATATCTAATATGTCTTATCATGCACCAAAGCACATATCAGCACCCATTCCCATTCCCGGATGATTTGTCACTTGCCACATGGCAAGTACCGATCTCTGGGAAGCCAAGAGGAGCTTCTTCAATCTCTAAACATCAAAGAATTTGAAGAGTCCTGATAGCAGAAGGACACTGCTTCAGGGCGCGCACCAAATGAAGAGATGCATCTCTTCATGTGTGCATTCCCTTTTCATGCCAATTCAAAATGTGTTGACCGATCAAAAATAATCCTAAGTGGCATGGGGATATGTGCCAACAGAGTCCCAGATGAATCAGCCAAAGTGATTAATCTGTAGAAGGATTCTTGGTCCTTTCTGTGCCCTCTCTTCCTTGGCACGCGCAATATTGCACCCAAGAGTCCATGCCAACTTGGACTTTAATCCAAGTGGCATTCCAAGTCCAAATAAATTAGGATAAAACCTGATAAATGCTGTATTAACCCAGACTTAACCTAATTTAAGTCTCTCTTAAATTGGTTAATCAAAATAGCAAGCAACTGGACCCAGATCGACTTGGGTTAGGAATTAGGTTAGCCTACACATGCTAGTGTGCAATCTAGCAAACCAATTAGGATCCCATGATCCTAATTAAACCATGAATGACTTCCTTGGTCAACTTCCTAATGTGTGTGACCCTTTGGGTTCTACATTTAGCTAGCAGTAGGTTTAGGTTTAAGCCGATTAGAACCAATCGAATCTGATTGACCTAATTAGGTCAAATTGGCTCACCTAATTATCTATTTCAAATCATCCATCGAATTGACTCATGAAACCAATCCAATTGGTTCATTAAAATCTACAAGACATGATTGGTGTCTAGCAATGTATCATGCCTATCCAAAAAATATGAGATTTGGTTGAAAGTACCAAAATACCCTTCAATAGAAAGTTACCATGCAATTCAATCTTTCGATCTCCCATTATCTCGATTAAGTGATAGGTATGGATATATGTCAAACCCTAACACTTAGTCATATCAAATATCAGCTCGATCATGAGGACTCAACTGATGACTAATTAGAAACCATTTCTAATCTCATCCTGCTTTGATGAGAGGCTCCTTGAGTCACTCATCGAAGAGATTTTATGGGATAACAATTCCTCTTACCATGAATGATTGATTCTATGTTGGTCCACTCACATCCTTCGTACACCTTCCACCATATCCAGAATACCCCGTACATGACTCAATGTCATGAATGAGTATGAACCAAAAATATGGCTTAGCATGCACAAGGAACCATGGTGACCTTAGCTCTAAAGATTACATGCACAACTCCTACTCTGAGACCTATCTTTTGACAAGCAATAAGACTTCCATAAGATAGTCCTGGTGTAGATCTGTTCTATGTACTCATATCCTGATGAGCACCCTTATCCTTATATTAGTGTCTCTACACAAATGGTTATGAGACCAACCATCCTCATTAACTGAGCATACATAGGATAAGCTAGTCTTACCGGATTCATCGATCCTTGAATCGATGATCCTTTGACTAGGAACATTTTGATTAGGGTTTATAGGAACTTAGATCTCACTATTATGATCTTTATCATAATCTTAATTTCATTGTCCTAATCTATGGGGTTCATCATAATCCATAAATAAGACACAGCAGTATATAATGAAAAAAAATACCTTTATTAATATAATATCATACAAGAGTTGGAAGATTATAAAAATGCCCTCATAATGATTGGCTTTTAGGACACTTTTTTTTCACTAACTTATGTCTAATGGGTCTCAGAGACGAGGTAACATTCTTCGAACCTCAATTAGAATTTATTTTTGATGAATTGAATTCTGCTTTTCATGATCTACTATCTAAATTCAAAAAGGCTGGAGTAAAGATAAGAACTTTAAAGAATATCAATGATTCTTTACAAAAGGAGATAGAAGAGATTTCAAAAAAGAATAATCTATTGCAAAAGAATTTACATATCTTTTCTGAAAAATACAAAGCTTTGGAAACTAAAAACAATGCATGTCTTGATAAGAACAAAGCTTTAACTATTGAAAATAATGACTTGAAAAAGGAGGTTGAAAAACCCAAGCCACTAGTTGAAAAATTAACCTTATCTTCAAATAAGCTTGAGTTAATTTTAAAAGATCAAAGAATTTTTGGAAACAAAGCTGGAATTGGTTTCAATTCTTTAATTTCAAATGGAATTTTAGCTACTACTTTTGTGACACCAAATGCTTATGTTCCAAAATCAATATCTCAAGAAGCTTTTGTATCTAATCCTTCTGCATCCATTTCTAAAGCTACAATGTATGTACCTAAGAATTTAAATAGAAAATCTTTTATAAGAAAAAGTTTTACATTTGCATAAATATCTAGAGCTTCAATTCGTACATCTTTTAAAAATTCTAGAATTATATGTTATGCATGTCATGGAGCTGGACATAAATTCTTTCAATGTAATTCATTAAAGAAAAATGCATATTCTAAGAATATAATTAAAAGAATTTGGATTCCTAAAGTAACCACCTCTGCTAACCTTTAAGGACCCAAGTTAACTTGGGTACCTAAAAGAACTTCTTGATTGTCTTGCAGCCCAAAAATTGAAGAAAAGATGGTATCTCGATAGTGACTGTTCAAGGTATATGATGGGTGACAAGGATCAATTTATTACCCTATAGATGAAAGAAGGAGGTATGGTTACTTTTAGAGATAATGGCAAGGAAAAAATAATCAAAATTGGTAAGATCAAAATAACCCCCTATACTTTTATTGAAAATATTTTGCTAGTAGATGAATTGAAGCATAATTTGTTAAGCATTAGTCAACTATGTGATAAAGGCTTCTAGGTTGTCTTTGAATCATCTATGTGTATTGTAATAAACTTTCTTGATTCTAGCAGTAAGTTTATTAGACATAGACTTGGAAGTATTTATGTGGTAGACCTTAATGATCTTGCCATGTCTAGTTGTTCCAGTCTAGTTGCAATGAATGCTAAGACCAAGGAGTCTTGTTTACGTTGGCATAGATGATTAGGTCATGCTAGCATGGATACTATTGCCAAGCTAATTTCCAAGAATCTAGTAAGAGGCATGCCTAAATTTAAAGTAGATCTTAATCATGTTTATGATGCATGCCAAATGGGTAAACAAACTAGGGAGAGTTTTAAAACCAAAAATATGATTTCAACTTCAAGACCCATTGAGCTACTTCACATGGACTTATTTGGACCAACTACGACTACAAGTCTAGGTGGTATGAAATATGCTCTTGTGATAGTTGATTTTTATAGATTTACTTGGATTTTGTTTATTACTTATAAAGATGAAACTTTTAAAGTCTTTCAAAAATTTCATAAAAAAGTTTCTAATCAGAAAAATCTTTCAATAGTTTCATTAAGAGTGATCACGACATTAAATTTGAAAATCAATTTTTCGATGATTATTGCACAGAAAATGGCATTGATCATAACTTCTCCGCTCCTAGGACACTACAACAAAATAGTGTCGTAGAGAGGAAAAATAGGACTTTGGAAGAGATGGCCCGAATAATGTTATATGAAGGCAATCTTCCAAGGTACTTTTGGGTAGAAGTGGTGAACACTACTTGTTATATCATGAACCGCATTTTGATTCATCCTATTTTGAAGAAAACCCCCTATGAGCTTTGGAATGAAAAGAAACCCAGCATTAATTACTTTCATGTATTTGGTTGTAAATGCTTTATGCTTAACAATGGTAAAGATAATTTAGGAAAATTTGATGCTAAATTTGATGAAGCAATTTTTCTTGGTTATTCATTATATAGGAAAGCATATAGAGTATTTAACAAAAGAACTCTTACTGTAGAAGAATCTATGCATGTTATTTTTGATGAAGCTAACCCCTCACATTCTAAGAAAGAAGAGTGCAAAGACAATGATGTAGGTACAATTCAAAAAGAAATAGAAGACATGAGCATACAAGAGAGACCAACTCAAGAAGGAGAAGAAACAAAAAGTAAGGATCATGTTGATCTACCAAGGGAATGGAGGTATGTAACTTCTCATCTAAGAGAATTAATTATTGGTGATCCTTCACAAGGTATTAGGACTAGGTCATCTATAGAAATGCACATGACTACCTAGCCTTTGTGTCATAAATAGAATCTCATACCTTAAAAGAAGCTGAATATGATCCAAACTGGATGATGGCCATGCATGAAGAACTAAATCAGTTTGAAAGAAATAAGGTATGGACTTTAGTTGAAAGAACATCAAACCATCCCATCATAGGAACCAAATGGGTCTATAGAAAAAAGTTAGATGAACAAGGAAATGTAATTTGAAACAAAGCTAGATTGGTGGCTAAGGGATATAACCAAGAAGAAGATATAGATTTAGATGAAACATATGCACCTGTAGCAAGACTAGAAGCCATTAGATTACTTCTTGCATTTGCTTGCTACATGAATTTCAAACTTTTTCAAATGGATGTGAAAAGTGCATTCTTGAATGGTTTTATATCCGAACAAGTTTTTGTAGAACAGGCACCAGGTTTTTGAAAGCAAGATAGGGTTGCGAGTGCCTACACTAAGCATGCAATAGCACAAGGAGCAGGTTGGTATTTTAAAACAATTTTAAAATAACAGCATAAAAAACCTACTTCACATAGGATCTAACATTTTCAAGATGCATGTATAGGCAAAAGAAGTCATGAAATAAGCATGTCATATTTATAAACAATTTGATAAACCTAGATCTAGGCATGCATGAAAATTAAAACCAAGATTTTTACCTTATTCCTGCTTGGAATAAAGCAGGGATAACAAGTGGAATATCTGGAACAACTTTATTCCAGTCTTCTTCTTCCAGCAACCGATTGGAAAGTTTTTTACCTCTTCTCCGAAAGCAGCAAACCCAAACCAAAACTGGCCATGCTTTGGTCTCTCCTCCTGCAATAATAACAAGGCAACTTCTTGACAGAACTTGCATCAATGGAGAGCAAATTGCATCATTCTTCCAACGTTGCTAAAGTCCGTTCACCTAGAATTTCAGAACAACATTTTCTACAACAAAAAATAGAGGATACAAAATATAGCAGCAATGGAGGTTGATGCAGCTCACAGGTGCTCAAGAGAACACCCTCTAGAGGGGGGACACACCTAGGCTTCCTCTGATCCGGCTTCTCGTGCGATGCTAGTCGCCGGAAACCACTTGAAATGGTGAGAGGGGAGGAAAAACAGAACATTATGTTCTGTTATTGTTTCCTCCAAAACAAAGCTTTCTTCCACCGATTAAGCATCAATAAAACAGGGAATCAAAGAAGTCTATCACTCCCAATCTCTCAACAAAAACTCAAGTCCAAAATCACCGATTGAAAGGATGATGGAAGCTCTCAAAAGAAGAATACACACTGAACATTGCACAGCCCAGAAATTATATTCAGCATGAACCATGTAACCGGTGATTTTGGGAGCTTAGGAGACCTACTAGGAACTTGATAGGCCACCATGTTGGAGAACGAATCGAATTCATTTTCAACGTAGCAGTGAAGAGCCATTAATGGTGATTTATTTCCATCCAAAATGAGTGAAAATCGGAGAGAAAAAATCACCTTATAACCCTTGTTCGCCCAAGCCATGTATACCATGTGAATGGGTTCAAAGCCAGTTCACAACCGGTTCAAACATCCTAAACTAGATCCAAATACAATTAGATCAAAATCTAATTTATAAAAGTTTTGGTCAAGTCCTGGTCATCCAGGAATAATTTCCGGTGGACCCGAACAATTTTTGATCGACCCAAAACTGGGTCAATCCAAAGTGTGCTCAATCAAACCATTATCGAAATGATTTCTAATCATAAATTGGTACTTGGATCAGGGAGAAATCCTCTATGGAATGTGACCTCATAGATTCGAACCTAGGCAGTAACACTGGAATAATTCTAGTACCAGCACAAGATACCATCTAGCAATGGGTCCCGACATCCGGATAGGTCGAAGATACGAGAGCAATCAATCGAACCTTTGGCATATGGTTACCGTATAACTCATTCCTTTAACCTCCAATGCTCAGGATGACCTAGGGTTTGACTGCCAACCCTAACTGAGTCAATCCATAACATGTCTCAACCTCGCAAGTCCAGTGACTCCTCACTAAGACTACCCCGATCGAGGATTTGCTAAATTGAGACACTGCGAGACATTCAATCCAAACTATTTGGACAGATCAATTTCATCATTGTCCACCACTACTCCATAAGTACTTGCCTGTACCTAGAAAACTTCCATCATCGGATTAGAAATCCGGGTAGTCCGGTACCAAAGCACATGGAGTTGCTTACAAGCTACCATGATGACCTCAGGTCGGAGAGACACATATACCTGTTGCCGATCTCGCCACCGCGCCCGTGCCTCGGAACCGCCGATCCTGTTAGACCATCTTGCTCCTGGGGCCTCCTGGCTGGATCGAACCTGCAAGGCGAGGTCAGAAGACCCTGGCCGGGGATCCCGGCGAGGGAGCTCCGATGATCAAGTTAGTGGACGGCGAGAGGGAACAGATTCTCCAAGACGGGCCCCCGAAGGAGTCCCAGACTCAGAGAATTTACTAGCAAAAAAGGTGCCGGAGGGACCAGAAACCCGGCTGGATCTCCTTGCCGAGCTCACGCCAAGCGATCCCCTCTCGGGGCCCTGGATCTCACCCTCGGAGCGGAGCATTCAGCCTCTGTTTCTTACTCGTCCCACCTTACCTGGTTGCCTCCTCTTTCCTTCCTTTTATCTCCTCCCGCTGCCTGCCTATTTTTCGCTCTTGGGAGGCTTCCCTCCTTGCTCTTGTTGTCCCCCCTCCATCCTTTTCTCTTTCCCCTCTTGGTTTCGAGGGCCAGGCGGCTTTCTGGCCTCGTTTGCCGAGCCCAGCGGGGAAAGGGTAAAGGAAGGGGGGTGGCGCCGGCAGGGCGGCCGGTCAGACCTCGGGCCCGGTGAGGGCGCTCCCCTTCCCAGGTGCGGGCGCTCCCCTTCCCAGGTACCGGCGTTGTCCGTTGATGGGCCCTGCTTTGCCAGAACCGTGCCTCTCGACTGCAGAACCTGTCGGGCCGATGTAAGTGATGTTTTGCGTGCCACCGCCATCCGTACGGGGCACCGTTTATGGTGCGCACGGCTCGAGGGCCAACCTCGGAACCTGCGCCTCCGCTCTTTGGGACCTTCTCTGTATGGGCGGCCTTACCTCGGCCGAGGTGGACCCCTCCCGGGTGGACACCTGGCGGAGTGGCAGAAGGGCGCTTGGCTTCGATCGAGGTGGACCCGTCTGCGGGGGCCACCTGGTAAAGGAGCGAAGGGGCCCAGCTCGACCTCGGCATTGGTGGGACCGTCTCTGGGCGCCACCTGGCGAGGGAGCGAGGGAGCAGCCGACCTCGACCGAGGTGGACCCCTCCTTGGTGGACACCTGGCGAGGTGGCACGAGGGCGCTCGGCTTCGGTCGAGGTGGACCCGTCTCCGGGGGCCACCTGGCGAAGGAGCGAAGGAGCCCGGCTCGACCTCGGCCACGGTGGGACCGTCTCTGGGTGCCACCTGGCGAGGGAGCGGGGGAGCAGCCGACCTCGACCGAGGTGGACCCCTCCTGGGTGGACACCTGGCGAGGTGGCAGGAGGGCGCTCGGCTTCGGTCGAGGTGGACCCGTCTCCGGGGGCCACCTGGCGAAGGAGCGAAGGAGCCCAGCTCGACCTCGGCCACGGTGGGACTGTCTTTGGGCGCCACCTGGCGAGGGAGCGGGGGAGCAGCCGACCTCGACCGAGGTGGACCCCTCCTGGGTGGACACCTGGCGAGGTGGCAGGAGTGGGCACGGACTGAACTTGACTTTGGCGAGAGCGGTAACGTTTCGGGATGTCTCCTGGCAAGGTAGCCGGGGGGGGCAAGGGCCGAGCTCGACCTCGACGGCATGGGACCCGCAGCTGACTCGGCCGAGGAAACCTCCACGTGGCTCAATTAGGCCTGACGGAATCTGAGACCGGCCACGTCATCATTATGTCCGTAACAGTTGCCCCCCAATCCGCCATTCCGTTGGGGCGTCGTATAACGGAACGTCAGGATTAAATGCGGATATGACGTGGGGAGGCGAAGATCTTGCGTCATAATTGCTGCAATCCTCGTCGCCGCTTCTCGGTGCGCCCGAAGCCCTATAGGAGGCCACCACGCGTCACCTACTTGCCCATAATAAATGCATCGCTTCGAAGCAGAGGCCGTTTCCCTGCTAACGAGGCATCGGTGTCGGGCATGCATCCACGCGGCGATCATCCAGTGGCTCGGAGCAGAATGACGGGTACGGCCGCTGTCAACTGAGTTTGAAAAGGAGTGGACTTTCCGGAATGAGTCCTTTTCCTTTGCTCCGTGGGCGGTTTGCTACAGGCTAACTTCCACTGCCCCGCATTCGCTCGGTGTATTTTTGGTGAGTGCCTCCATTTTCTCCCTAGTTCCCCTCTTCTTCTTCCCTGAATCTTCCTTGCTTTCTTCTTTATCATGGCGCGCCGTCGCCATGTTTCCTCTAATCCGGACGAGGCCGGTCCGTCCCGGCCGAGGACTCTGTCTTCTTCCTCCTCAGAGGAGGAAACGATCCCGGAGGAGACCCGCAGGCGACTGCAACCTGGGGGTATCACCATTGGCATCCCCAGGGGTGTCCGGTCTCCTCCTGTCGCTTTCTCTCTTCCGCTTCTTTCCCTTCCTGCTCCACCTCTTCTTTCTGCCGGTCCCTCCGGTCATGCTTCCACAATGACCGAAGGCGACCTCTCTTTGCTCCGGGAGGGGTACGGCATCCCGGGATCAATCCGTCTGCTTGTTCCGCGGCCCGGGGATCGCGTCACCATGAGTGGCCCCGGCCGCATAGCCTTCTACAAAGACTTCCTCCTCGGGGGTCTTTGATTTCCTCTGCACCCCTTCTTCCTTTCTTTTCTTAGCCACTTCCGTCTCGTTCCGACCCAGTTGGCTCCCAACGCCATCCGGGTCATCTTTTCTTTTATTGTTTTTTGCCACTTTCACGGGTTTGTTGCCCGTTTCTCCCTCTTCAGGGCTCTGTTTACCCTGAAGAGGTACTCCACTGACGACGGCTGGTGGTACATCTCGCCTCGGCCCAGGTGTCTCCGGTTCGACCTCCCTTCTTCTATCAAGGGCTGGAAGAACCGATTCTTCTTTGTCTCGGTCGAGGATGTTGACTGGGCCTGGAGCGAACCGGACCGGTCTCTGAACTGGAACTCCCAGGTCGAGTCGACGGACCAAGAGACCTACACCCTGGTCCTGAGTGATGTGGTCCCGGTGCTCGAGGTTCTGCTCTCGGAGCAAAATCTGTTTGAGGCCGGGATCAGTCCCATCCACGAGCCGGGTGAGATTCAGTCCTCCCTTGACTTCTGTATTCTTTCTCCTTTTTAGCCGAGCTGGCTGACCTTCTTTTCTTTTGCGTTGCAGGCTTGAAATTTTTGTTGGAGAACCTTCTGGAGGGTGCAGCCCAGAGGGACGTCATCGAGGTGGATGAGCCCGCGGCGAAGAGGGCTTGCACAGAGGTGAGCCAGGAGGTCGTGCTGGCGACCGTACCCAGCCCGGTGGCCGCTGCTCCCCCGCCCAGACTGCCTTGGGGCGGGGCCATTGATGCGCCCGCCGTCAGACCCGGCGGTGCTGCCGACGAGGGGGCTCCACCACCAGCAGCTCTGCCCAGCGCCGGCCACGTCGTTGCCGTGGCTACGACAGCGCAGCCCGCGACCTCTACTGCACCGTCGACGGTGATTCTTGCTGGAGGGGCAGTCACCGCCGCAGCCGACCTGATGGCTCCGCCACCGGTGATCACCAACCGCTGCTCAGTGATCCGCGACAAAAGGCTCGCGGAGAAAGTGATGGAGTATGCCTCCACCGCGCGGGACCGCCAATCTCGAGGTGACAGGGACTACGCCGACGCCCTGCTCGGGATCCTCCCGCAGCTCTTCACGGTAAGTCCGAACTTAGGCTCCTTTGTCTTCTTTGGCCTCGGTTAGCTTTTACACTAACCCGATTGCTTTGCTGTGCAGATTGGGAACGACGTGCTCCTGCTAAGGAACTTCCTCGTGGGGTACGCAAAGAAAGATGCAGAGAAGGAAGAGAAGCTCGGCAAGCTCGTGGCCGTCGTCAAAGATCTTATGGAAATGGGGGTCGAGCTGCGAGCGAGCAACCAGACCCTCCAGGCGGACCTGGCGCGCGCCGAGGGGCGAAACAAGGACCTGGAGTCCTCTCTGTCTGAGGAGAGGAACTCCCACCAGCGCCGCGCGGAAGAGGATGCGACCGAGAAGGCTCGCCTTCGGGCCCATTCCCAGTGGCTTGAGCGCCAGCTGGAAGAGGCCAGATGGGAGGCAAGTGCGGCGAGAGAGCAGAGCACCTACGTCAATGGGCTCCTGGAGGCCACGAAACGGGAGGTGCAGGAAGCCGTCCCAAAATTTCGGGCCTCCGACGAGTACATCTCGAAGGTCCGGGAGGCCGCCGTGGACTCCTTCCTGAAGGGGTTCCGGATGTGCAGGGAGAAGGTGGGGTCCTTCTACCCCGAGCTTGACCTCAGAGGGGTGGCGCTCGGAGGTAGGAGGCAGGGACCCGACCGAAGGGCTTCCGGCACGGTCGACGCCACAGATGCGGCTCCGGCGAGTGACACGGTCGAAGCTCCGGAGCAACCCCTTGAGCCAGCAGCCACCGACGGCGAGGAAGTGGAGCCTGTGACCCAGGCTGAGGGCCCCGCCACCACGCCGAACTGAACCATTTATCTTCTTCTTTTTCTTTGTTGTTGTTGTTTTTTCTCTCTTTTCTTTTTTGGGGACTCCCGGCCTGTCGGGATTCCCAGCTTGTACTTCTCCTTCTCGGATCAATGAAAACATAGTTTGTCCATGTCTCGAATTCGCCTTCTTTTCCACTATCTCATCTCCTCTTTTTCCTTCTTGAGATGTTAATGTGGAGTGCCAGAACGAGGGTGGACCTGGTCCCGTCCGTCGCTCAGATCAAAGGTTGGGACATTCCGGACCGCGTGGCGTTAGAGTAGGCCTTGAGCGGGTCCATCTTTAGGATTGCCTTCGTGCTCGCGTGGGGGAACTGAATTCTGCCCCGCCTTCCAGACCGAAGCCCGGGACTTCCGGACTGAACCCCGGGGCTGCAGGCTTTCTCAAGCCTTGCACGGCTTGCCGAGCTGTTCTCCGTGCTCGCATGGGCGAACTGGGTTCTGCCCCGCTTTCTAGGCCGAAGCCCGAGACTTCCGGACTGAACCCCGGGGCCACAGGCTTTCTCAAGCCTTGCACGGCTTGCCGAGCTGTTCTCCGTGCTTGCATGGGCGAACTGGGTTCTGCCCCGCCTTCCAGGCCGAAGCCCGGGACTTCCGGACTGAACCCCGGGGTCGCAGGCTTTCTCAAGCCTTACGCGGCTTGCTGAGCTATTCTCCGTGCTCGCATGGGCGAACTGGGTTCTGCCCCGCCTTCCAGGCCGAAGCCCGGGACTTCCGGACTGAACCCCGGGGCCGCAGGCTTTCTCAAGCCTTGCGTGGCTTGCCGAGCTGTTCTCCGTGCTCGCGTGGGTGAACTGGGTTCTGCCCCGCCTTCCAGACTAAGGTCCGGGACTTCTAGCTTCCTTCGGCCTTCGGCCACGATCGGGCGTGCCGAACCCAGGGCCATGCGCCGGTTTCTCTACGAGGTGAGAAAAAGTGTTTGAAGCAAAGAAACTTTATTGCAGGAGTGGGGAACCATACATTACTGATAATACATTCTTAGGTTTGAGGCGTTCCACGTCCGGGGAAACCTGGCCCCTCCCAATTCCTCCAGGTAGTAGGCGCCATGGGGGAGGGCTTCTGCTACCCGGTACGGGCCTTCCCAGTTTGGAGAGAGCTTGCCGCACTCCCGTGGCTGAGAAGCTTTAGCGCGCCGGAGGACCAGATCTCTGGGACGAAAGGACTTCGGCCGCACTCGGGAGTTGTAATACTTGGCTACTCGCTGCCTATATGCCGCCATCCGAACTCGGGCCTTGTCCCTCGTCTCTTCAAGAAGGTCAAGGTTTAGCATCATTCTGGCGGGGTTCTCTGTCTCGTCATATTGCTCCACACGTAGTGTGGGTAGGCTGAGCTCGATCGGGATGACCGCTTCGGCTCCAAAGACGAGGTTGAACGGGGTCTCGTCGGTCACCATCCTCGGGGTGGTATGGTACGCCCAAAGGATGCTGGGGAGCTCTTCGGCCCATCTGCCCTTGGCCTAGTCCAGCCGCGTGTGGAGGCCCTGCAAAATGGTCCTGTTCGTGACTTCGACCTCTCCATTGGTCTGAGGATGTGCCACCGAGGTGAAGCGATGCCTGATGCCGAGTTCGCCACAGAACTCTTCAAATTCCCGGCAGTTGAACTGGCATCCGTTGTCAGTGACCACGGTGTGGGGGAGGCCGAAGTGGCAAACGATCGACTTCCAGAAGAACTTGGCGACGTTTGCCTCGGTGATCCGTGCTAAAGGTTCGGCCTCAACCCACTTCATGAAGTAGTCGATGGCCACGATCAAGAATTTTCGCTGTCCAGACGCTGGTGGGAATGGGCTCAGAAGGTCCATACCCCATTGGGTGAATGGCCATGGAGCTGAAAGCTGGGAGATTAGGTTGGAGGGCTGCCGTTGCACCGTGGCATGACGCTGGCACCGATCGCACCTCTTCACGAAATCAGCGGCATCTTCCTTCATCGTCTCCCAAAAGTAGCCCTGACGAAGGGCTTTGTAGGCCAACGCTCTACCCCCCACGTGGTTCCCACAGATGCCCTCGTGAATCTCCTGGAGCACGAGTTTGGCTTCCGCGGGTCCTACACATTTAAGGAGGGGGTAGGAGAAGGATCTTCGATACAATTGCCCATCCATCAGGACGAAACGCACGGCCTTCTTTCTGATGAGGTGGGTGATGCAGAACAAAAGAGATGATGCGATGCGGAAGTAAATTAAGACTATTTTTTTTTTTTTTTTTATATTTTCAGAAGTCGGCTTTGACTCAAATGAAAGTATAACTAAATTGAAAGAAACTATATAATAATTGAAAGCACAATTCAAAGAAACTAGATTATCAGAGTAGTTCAGAAGTAAAGGATCGCTGGGGGTTGAGAAACTCCCAGACCTAGGGTTTCGCTCTGAACTTTCAACAGGACAGAACTAAAGAGAAGGGAAGGGTTATGTACCAGGCAGTGATCTTCACAGAGTTTGGTGGAAGGACTCTCTCGAGCAGATTGTTGGATCCTCGTATTCAGATATCTTCATAATGGATCCTCCAATACTGGTCCTTTGGCAGAGTTGGCTTCTCCTGAACTCAGGATCTGGGAAAGAAGAAGAACAAGTTAAGGAACCAGATACTCAAAGAAAGGATTTACCAGATAAGAACTTGAAAAATTGATGTTGCTGAAATCCTGATTCTCCTGGATGCTGATCTGACTTCCTCTGGGATTTGCTCTGTATTCGAAGTAGCCGATCTGGACCTGGATGCTGGTGGTCGGCCTCTACTTGGAAGAGAGGGGCCGTGAGATGATGAGGTAGATTAGGGTTTGGATGATTGGTGGAATGAAGAAGATGATGGCGGCTAGGATTTGGAATTGAAGTGGCTAACCTAGGGTTTTGGTAGGGTTTTGGGGTTGGAGATCTCACACCTCCTCAAGGTTCCTAGGGAACCCGAATTTACTCCCTCACAGAGCTCAACACCTGAATACAAGTGCGGAAGAGAGAAACATAAAGTTGCTCACACAGAAATTAATTTCATTCATCATTAAATTCAAGAGTTACATAGAGTTGAATATATAGACATAACAAAGAAATAAAATTTTATACATTTTCCATGTGGGACTAATAGGACTAACCCACACTTTAGGCATCAAATTCTCTTCCCAAGACTCCTTCCATGAGTGGGCAGCCCAAAAACTCCAAGAAAACTTGAAAATCAGCTCCAAATGGCAGGTTATGGGGGTGTCTCCTAGTATCTCTCCATGAATCAAGGATTTTCCCTTCATGGTTTGGCTCATTTGGACACCTCCTAGTCTTGCTCCACAAGTTTAGGATTCTTCCTTTCATGGCTTTGGCACTTTTGGAAACTTTTGGGAACCCCCTTGAATTCCTCCCCAAGATATGCTCTCTTCCCTTTTATAACTTGGATTTTTTATGGAACATTGTGGGGCACCTCCTTGATCCTCTCTTCAAGAATAATTCTTGCCATCCTGGCTTGGGTTTATCTGGAAAAAAATTGGCTCCTCCTTGGATTGAGGTATCTTGATGGATTTCTCTCCCAAGTGGTGCAAGAAAAAAAATGGAACTTACTTCTTGTGGTGTAGGGACCAAAGACACTGGATGGAGATGTGGCGCCTCCTGGACAGTGGCGTGTGGCTGGGAGTGTGGCACCCATTTGCTTGGGCCTGGGAGAAAAAAATGTGGCACCCTGGACCTTGACTTGACTGAAAAAAAAGTGGCACCATCCTGGAGAAGACCTAGACCACTACTAGGACTTGTACTGAGTCAACATGACTCAACAAAATTTAAATTGCAGGGAAATACAGACTCAAGACTAAAATTGAGTTGACCAAGTCAACCCTTATTACAAAACCAGAAAACCCTAATTCTTCGGGCAAGGTCAATCAGAGATCTAGATGGAGCCCTGAAGTCTTCTTCTGAGTCTGGTGCCCGCACCAATTCTCCCGGGGTGGGAGGAACTCGACCCTATCGAGTATGGATCAAGCTGGCTCTGGTATCTCTCCAAGAGGTCTGGGTCCAATTCTTGTAATTATTCTCGGGAGATCCGATAGTCATCAGAATCTGGCCTTCCTTGCCAGCGGACCAGGTATCTTTGGTATCCTCGATTACGAGTAGAGATAACCTGATCATTCAGGATCTTTTCAATCTGCTCTTTCCTTACAGGCCAGTTTGTTGGTGGACACACAGGGTCGGGATCACTCTCAATAATAGGATTAGGTTTCAAAGGCTTACTAGGAATCACAACTGGCTCCCTATACTCTACTAAGTCTGTAATGTTGAAAGTAGAGCTATTGCCTAGTTCTGGAGGCAACTCGAGCACATAGGCATTGGATCCTACTCTCTTCACTACTCTAAATGGTCCAGCTCCTTTTGCATGTAACTTTCTAACGGTTCCAAGAAAAAATCGCTCAGGCTTAACCAAATCATTACATAGTCTCTCTCAACAAAAATTTTGACTCGTCTTTGAGAATCAGCCAACTTCTTATAAGTTTCATTACTTAAAGTTATTTTGGCATGAATTTCTTTATGCAAGTCCTTTACATGCTATGCAAGTGCATCAAGAGACTTGTGTGTGTGGGCTAATAGTGAAATCAGATCAAGTGGTGTGTGAGGCTTGTATCCATGAACAATTTCAAAGGGACTCTAGCCTATAGACCTATTGATCGAAACATTGAATGCAATTTCAGCCCTGGACAAAATACAAATCCCAATTCCTGGTGCTCTCAATCAAACCAAAATCTGAGCCAAAGCCTAGTAAAGGGTCAAGAAAAAATAAACTAGACTGACGACGCATTCCTAAAGAATGGACTTTATTCCAAAGGAACCCTAGGTCTAAACCTAACAAACTAAGGCTCTCTAGGTTTGACCTTGGGTCGGAGGAGGGCATGCAGAGCATGAAAACTTATTATGGATGCCTAGTAGGTGCCATAAGGTCTTCCAGAAGTAGGTGGAAAACCTAATAGGTTCTAAGGAGTCTTGCAACCTAGAGATCTCAGTAAAGTGTAATCCCATAGCTCTAGAAACATGAGAAGATTCAGGGAAGGGTAGGAAATAAGAATCAGAGTTTTGAGGTGGCTTATCGGAAACAAGAAACAAACCTTGGTTATTCAGGATGACCTTAAAATAAGGACATTGTTCTATAGGTGCACTCATCCAAACCTCATGATTTGCTCTAGGAGGGTCTACAAGTGCAAGTTCTAGGATAGGCTGGGTGCTCCTAGAAGGTGGAAGGTTATCAGGAAGGTCTTTGGAATGTTTATCTAGAAAGTCCTCTAAGCTACTGTCTTTTTCTTGTTCTTGGACCTTCTCAATGGGCAATTCTTGTGAACCCCTTCCTTCTTCACACTTCTCTACCAGATTTGACTCAGGGGTGTCTTCTTTGGATTCCTCAATGAGTTCAAGGGTATTCTGATGGGGACATCTCAAGCACGGATCTTGGAGTAAGCATAATTCTTGGAGTGGCACAGATCTTGAAGCATTTTTTTGGAATAAATTTATTTAGGATTTATCTTTTGTTTAAAATTTGAATTAGGATTTGGTTGGTTAGGATTGATATATGGATAAGCTTATCTTATCCTATCTTATATTTGAATTTGATTCGTTCTTATCTTTTTATCTTGTTTTCGAATTCAAATGAGGGTTGGAAAATCTATAAATACCACCCTCAGCCTTTTATAATGGGGAGGATGGATGAATAAAATTTTTATTGTTCTGTGTGAAGGATCTGTGTGATCCTAGGGTATCTGTATGATCCCTTCTCCATCTTCCCAGGGTTTCTGTGTGATCCCTGATTTTGGGCATCTGTGTGAGCCCAGGGCATCTATGTGAGCCCCTTTGCTATGTGCTTGTTCTTCTAGGGCATCTGTGTGAGCCCCTTTGCTATGTGCTTGTTCTTCTTGGGGAATCTATGTGAACCCCGGTATTTTTCTTAACCCTGCACCCTCTTCTTTCCTCCTTCTTTGCAAATCCTAATCTCTGGTGACTTTCATGCTCGCCAGCGATCCAGTCCAATCCCTGTCCCGCATCAAGTGGTATCAGAGCTAAAGGATTAGGATTTTTCTGTTTCATCACCGGCCCACTGTTCTCTTTCTTCCCTATTTCAAATCTCGTCCACGAATCCTTCCCCAACATCGACGTCGGACCACCCTCCCCCCAGCTGTCACCCACCACCATTCCTCCCTTCCAGCCCTCACCCCTGTTTTCTGCTTCGTATATGCCAAGCTCTCTAAGAACTGCCAGCAGCCCATTTTCAAAGCACAGATTTCAAAGCACGTCGATCTCAAAGCTGCACCATTTTCAAAGCAAAGTTGATTAAAAAAAAGAATCATGGTTATGTCAAGCTAAAAGTTTGGAGTTCCCGGAGCTGAAGTCAAGCTGAAGCTGAAGCCTGACCCAAACTCGACAGAGTCGAGTTTTTTCCCCACCGTAGGAGAATGATGGGGACATCTCAAGCACGGATCTTGGAGCAAGCATAATTCTTGGAGTGGCACAGATCTTGAAGCATTTTTTTGGAATAAATTTATTTAGGATTTATCTTTTGTTTAAAATTGGAATTAGGATTTGGTTGGTTAGGATTGATATATGGATAAGCTTATCTTATCCTATCTTATATTTGAATTTGATTCGTTCTTATCTTTTTATCTTGTATTCGAATTCAAATGAGGGTTGGAAAATCTATAAATACCACCCTCAGCCTTTTATAATGGGGAGGATGGATGAATAAAATTTTTATTGTTCTGTGTGAAGAATCTGTGTGATCCTAGGGTATCTGTATGATCCCTTCTCCATCTTCCCAGGGTTTCTATGTGATCCCTGATTTTGGACATCTGTGTGAGCCCAGGGCATCTATGTGAGCCCCCTTGCTATGTGCTTGTTCTTCTAGGGCATCTGTGTGAGCCCCTTTGCTTTGTGCTTGTTCTTCTTGGGGAATCTATGTGAACCCCAGTATTTTTCTTAACCCTGCACCCTCTTCTTTCCACCTTCTTTGCAAATCCTAATCTCTGGTGACTTTCATGCTCGCCAGCGATCCAGTCCAATCCCTGTCCCGCATCATATTCTCATTTAAACTTTCATTTGGTGTAATTTCCTCTTCCTGAACTTCCTCAAAAGGGTCTTCTCTTAGGGTTAGCTCCTGAATTCCTTGAGTGGCAGGGGTCCCCTCAATAACCCCATTAGGTAGGAGTTGGTTAATTGAATTATCGGGAGAGATATCCTCAAATTCTTCTTCTTCATATTCATCTATCAAACTTATGTCAGGCTCATATATTTCTTCCTCAATCTCACTAAAAGGTTCTAATCTAATCTCCTTTGATTCCTCTTTAAGTACGGCTCTGGTCAGGTCAACTAATTTTGGGATGGCCATGCCTAACTCCTTCTCAGTATTATCTTTCTGGTCAAGAGGTGACACAAGTGGGAATTGATAAACAAAAGTCTGGTTCACTACGGGTGTCGGATCAATCGGAACTTGACTCAAGTTGGTAGAAGTTGGCTTTAAGTCCAAAGTACTTGATTGGTTATATCTTAAAGACCACTCATAGTCTTGGGCTTCTTGGTAGGCTCGGTCTAACTTATTGGTCTTTTCAAGGCATAGCTTCCTATAAATGTCTGGGTGTAACCCAACCCTAAACCTCGATGTGATCTGAGCTTTGATCTCAATGGTATTGCATTTCATGTCATACTACTGGAAGTCCTCGATATATTTAGACACAGGCCTATTACCTTGTCGCAATTGGTACCATTGGTCTAAAAGTCTTTTCTCATAGGATCTACCTAGGTACCTATCTCTCAACTTACTTCTCATATCTCTCCAAGTATATATTTCCTCTTTTCTTTGATAACACTCACGCTCAATAGCATACCAATGCGACCTATCATGTTTGGTGAACTTGGTTTTGGCCAACCTAACTTGTCCTAATTCCGATATGTTAGTGCACTCAAAATATCGATCCATTTGTTCTTCCCACTTAATATATGTCTCTTGCCTTCCATCAAAAGTGGGTGCATAAGGTTTGGTGTTCCTAACGGGTCCCTTTTCTGAGTCAACCAAGTATGGATATAGGCTCCTAGGGTTATGCTCGGGATCACAGTATAAGGTCCTCCTAGGCTCCTGGCATGGGTGAGGTTGGGGCCTATTAAATTTTGGATCAGGGATCCAATTTTGATGTCTACATTTCTCAAGTCCCTGGGCTCGGTCTCTAAACTGGGCAAAACCCTCATTCATATCCTGACTCAATTTGGTCATATTTTCGGCAAGAGTTCTAATCATGGCCTCTAAATCAGGTTGGGTTTGACCAGGTTGGTAGGGTACTCCGTTCCGGGTGGACATGATGATGCAAGCAAGCACACCAAATGAGACTCGACTGAAACGACTATGGGCTAACTAGACCTAGAGCCCAAACTAGATGCCCAATCAGAGTGGCAAGCTAGCCTGTAGTAACTCGGGACTCAGCCAGGCAGGTGTAAGGGGAGTGTTAGGTCCCTAATTGCCAATCCTAGACACCAATCAGTGATTGGCTAGGTAGGTGGACCAGCACACAAGCCCTTCGGGATAGAATCCCTGAACCACCATTCTAGATACTGAGTACAAAGCACACACAGAGTAACTAGACAAACTGACTCAACACTAGCCTAGACCCGACCAGTTGGTGTCTCTAGCTCACTAGGGCAAATTAGGTCTAATTAATTTTAAGATTAAAGGCTTAGGTTCGAATGCACGGGAGGTGGTTTTGGGCTAAGGAGAGGGTCTCAATCCTCTCCTTATGTTGCAACTTCGGTGTCCTTAAGATAGATTCAATTTATGCACACTCAAATAAAAAAATAGCTTGCAGAAAATAAAAAAAATAGAACATTAGTAAAATTGATCTCAGAAAATATACAGAAATTAATAAATTATGAAACTTTTATGTAAATTACTTGCAATTATACTGGTTCCAGAAAAATAAGAATTACTTAATTTATAATTTTTTGCAGGAAGAAACAATTCAAATAACAGGGTAGTTACTGATAGAAAACAGAACGTGTGTCCCGTTTACAATCCCTGCCTAGAAGTTATAACCCAGCGGCACCCCTACATGCCCTAGGAACCCCCGTGGAATGGGAGGAGGAGGCTTGCATCTCTCTTGTTCCTAGGACCGGACGGCCAAGGGAGTCAACTCTAGGCAGCAAAAGTAAAAAGGAACGAAAAAATAATCAAACAAGCAAGAACCCTAGACAGGGCTGTGATACTAAAATTGATGCAGAACAAAAGAGATGATGCGATGCGGAAGTAAATTAAGACTAATTTTTTTTTTTTTATATATTTTTAGAAGTCGGCTTTGACTCAAATGAAAGTTAAACTAAATTGAAAGAAACTATATAATAATTGAAAGCACAATTCAAAGAAACTAGATTATCAGAGTAGTTCAGAAGTAAAGGATCGCTGGGGGTTGAGAAACTCCCAGACCAAGGGTTTCGCTCTGAACTTTCAACAGGACAGAACTAAAGAGAAGGGAAGGGTTATGTACCAGGCAGTGATCTTCACAGAGTTTGGTGGAAGGACTCTCTCGAGCAGATTGTTGGATCCTCGGATTCAGATATCTTCACAATGGATCCTCCAATACTGATCCTTTGGCAGAGTTGGCTTCTCCTGAACTCAGGATCTGGGAAAGAAGAAGAACAAGTTAAGGAACTAGATACTCAAAGAAAGGATGTACCAGATAAGAAGAACTTGAAAAATTGATGTTGCTGAACTCCTGATTCTCCTGGATGCTGATCTGACTTCCTCTGGGATTTGCTCTGTATTCGAAGTAGCCGATCTGGACCTGGATGCTGGTGGTCGGCCTCTACTTGGAAGAGAGGGGCCGAGAGATGATGAGGTAGATTAGGGTTTGGATGATTGGTCGAATGAAGAAGATGATGGCGGCTAGGATTTGGAATTAAAGTGGCTAACCTAGGGTTTTGGTAGGGTTTTGGGGTTGGAGATCTCACACCTCCTGAAGGTTTCTAGGGAACCCGGATTTACTCCCTCACGGAGCTCAACACCTGAATACAAGTGTGGAAGAGAGAAACATAAAGTTGCTCACACAGAAATTAATTTCATTCATCATTAAATTCAAGAGTTACATAGAGTTGAATATATAGACATAACAAAGAAATAAAATTTTATACATTTCCCATGTGGGACTAATAGGACTAACCCACACTTTAGGCATCAAATTCTCTTCCCAAGACTCCTTCCATGAGTGGGCAGTCCAAAAACTCCAAGAAAACCTGAAAATCAGCTCCAAATGGCAGGTTATGGGGGTGTCTCCTAGTATCACTCCATGAATCAAGGATTTTCCCTTAATGGTTTGGCTCATTTGGACACCTCCTAGTCTTGCTCCACAAGTTTAGGATTCTTCCTTTCATGGCTTTGGCACTTTTGGAAACTTTTGGGAACCCCCTTGAATTCCTCCCCAAGACATGCTCTCTTCCCTTTTATAACTTTGATTTTTATGGAACATTGTGGGGCACCTCCTTGATCCTCTCTTCAAGAAAAATTCTTGCCATCCTGGCTTGGGTTTATCTGGAAAGAAATTGGCTCCTCCTTGGATTGAGGTATCTTGATGGATTTCTCTTCCAAGTGGTGCAAGAAAAAAAAAGGAACTTACTTCTTGTGGTGTAGGGACCAAAGACACTGGATGGAGATGTGGCGCCTCCTTGTCTGTGGCGTGTGGCTGAGAGTGTGGCACCCACTTGCTTGGGCCTGGGAGAAAAAAATGTGGCACCCTGGACCTTGACTTGACTGAAAAAAAAGTGGCACCATCCTGGAGAAGACCTAGACCACTACTAGGACTTGTACTGAGTCAACATGACTCAACAAAATTTAAATTATAGGGAAATACAGACTCAAGACTAAAATTGAGTTGACTAAGTCAACCCTTATTACAAAACCAGAAAACCCTAATTCTTCGGGCAAGGTCAATCAGAGATCAAGATGGAGCCCTGAAGTCTTCTTCTGAGTCTGGTGCCCGCACCAATTCTCCCGGGGTGGGAGGAACTCGACCCTATCGAGTATGGATCAAGCTGGCTCTGGTATCTCTCCAAGAGGTCTGGGTCCATTTCTTGTAATTCTTCTCGGGAGATCCAATAGTCATCAGAATCTGGCCTTCCTTGCCAGCGGACCAGGTATCTTTGGTATCATCGATTACGAGTAGAGATAACCTGATCATTCAGGATCTTTTCAATCTACTCTTTCCTTACAGGCCAGTTTGTTGGTGGACACACAGGGTCGGGATCACTCTCAATAATAGGATTAGGTTTCAAAGGCTTACTAGGAATCACAACTGGCTCCCTATACTCTACTAAGTCTGTAATGTTGAAAGTAGAGCTATTGCCTAGTTCTGGAGGCAACTCGAGCACATAGGCATTGGATCCTACTCTCTTCACTACTCTAAATGGTCCAGCTCCTTTAGCATGTAACTTTCTAACGGTTCCAGGAAAAAATCGCTCAGGCCTTAACCTAATCATTACATAGTCTCTCTCAACAAAAGTTTTGACTCGTCTTTGAGAATCAGCCAACTTCTTATAAGTTTCATTACTTAAAGTTATTTTGGCATGAATTTCTTTATTCAAGTCCTTTACATTCTATGCAAGTGCATCAAGAGACTTGTGTGTGTGGGCTAATAGTGAAATCAGATCAAGTGGTGTGTGAGGCTTGTATCCATGAACAATTTCAAAGGGACTCTAGTCTATAGACCTATTGATCGAAACATTGAATGCAATTTCGGCCCTGGACAAAATACAAATCCCAATTCCTGGTGCTCTCAATCAAACCAAAATCTGAGCCAAAGCCTATTAAAGGGTCAAGAAAAACTAACTGGACTGACGACGCATTCCTAAAGAATGGACTTTATTCCAAAGGAACCCTAGGTCTAAACCTAACAAACTAAGGCTCTATAGGTTTGACCTTGGGTCGGAGGAGGGCATGCAGAGCATGAAAACTTATTATGGATGCCTAGTAGGTACCATAAGGTCTTCCAGAAGTAGGTGGAAAACCTAATAGGTTCTAAGGAGTCTTGCAACCTAGAGATCTCAGAAAAGTGTAATCCCATAGCTCTAGAAACATGAGAAGATTCAGGGAAGGGTAGGAAATAAGAATCAGAGTTTTGAGGTGGCTTATCGGAATCAAGAAACAAACCTTGGTTATTCAGGACGACCTTAAAATAAGGACATTGTTCTATAGGTGCACTCAACCAAACCTCATGATTTGCTCTAGGAGGGTCTACAAGTGCAAGTTCTAGGATAGGCTGGGTGCTCCTAGAAGGTGGAAGGTTATCAGGAAGGTCTTTGGAATGTTTATCTAGAAAGTCCTCTAAGCTACTGTCTTTTTCTTGTTCTTAGACCTTCTCAATGGGCAATTCTTGTGAACCCCTTCCTTCTTCACACTTCTCTACCAGATTTGACTCAGGGGTGTCTTCTTTGGATTCCTCAATGAGTTCAAGCGTATTGTCACTTAAACTTTCATTTGGTGGAATTTCCTCTTCCTGAACTTCCTCAAAAGGGTCTTCTCTTAGGGTTAGCTCCTGAATTCCTTGAGTGGCAGGGGTCCCCTCAATAACCCCATTAGGTAGGAGTTGGTTAATTGAATTATCGGGAGAGATATCCTCAAATTCTTCTTCTCCATATTCATCTATCAAACTTATGTCAGGCTCATATATTTCTTTCTCAATCTCACTGAAAGGTTCTAATCTATTCTCCTTTGATTCCTCTTTAAGTACAGCTCTGGTCAGGTCAACTAATTTTGGGATGGCCATGCCTAACTCCTTCTCAGTGTTATCTTTCTGGTCAAGAGCTGACACAAGTGGGAATTGATAAAAAAAAGTCTGGTTCACTACGGGTGTCGTATCAATCGGAACTTGACTCAAGTTGGTAGAGGTTGGCTTTAAGTCCAAAGTACTTGATTGATTATATCTTAAAGACCACTCATAGTCTTGGGCTTCTTGGTAGGCTCGGTCTAACTTATTGGTCTTTCAAGGCATAGCTTCCTATAAATGTCTAGGTGTAACCCAACCCTAAACCTCGATGTGATCTGAGCTTCGGTCTCAATGGTATTGCATTTCATGTCATACCACAGGAAGTCCTCGATATATTTAGACACAGGCCTTTTACCTTGTCGCAATTGGTACCATTGGTCTAAAAGTCTTTTCTCATAGGATCTACCTAGGTACCTATCTCTCAACTTACTTCTCATATCTCTCCAAGTATATATTTCCTATTTTCTTTGATAACACTCACGCTCAATAGCATACCAATGCGACCTAGCATGTTTGGTGAACTTGGTTTTGGCCAACCTAACTTGTCCTAATTCTGATATGTTAGTGCACTCAAAATACCGATCCATTTGTTCTTCCCACTTAATATATGTCTCTTGTCTTCCATCAAAAGTGGGTGCATAAGGTTTGGTGTTCCTAACGGGTCCCTTTTCTGAGTCAACCAAGTATGGATATAGGCTCCTAGGGTTATGCTCGGGATCACGGTATAAGGTCCTCCTAGGCTCCTGGCATGGGTGAGGTTGGGGCCTATTAAATTTTGGATTAGGGGTCCAATTTTGATGTCTATGTTTCTCAAGTCCCTGGGCTCGGTCTCTAAACTGGGCAAAACCCTCATTCATATCCTGACTCAATTTGGTCATACTTTCAGTAAGAGTTCTAATCATGGCCTCTAAATCAGGTTGGGTTTGACCAGGTTGGTAGGGTACTCCATTCCGGGTGGACATGATGATGCAAGCAAGCACACCAAATGAGACTCGACTGAAACGACTATGGGCTAACTAGACCTAGAGCCCAAACTAGATGCCCAATCAGAGTGGCAAGCTAGCCTGTAGTAACTCGGGACTCAGCCAGGCAGGTGTAAGGGGAGTGTTAGGTCCCTAATTGCCAATCCTAGACACCAATTAATGATTGGCCAGGTAGGCGGACCAGCACACAAGCCCTTCTGGATAGAATCCCTGAACCACCGTTCTAGACACTGAGTACAAAGCACATACAGAGTAACTAGACAAACTGACTCAACACTAGCCTAGACCCGACCAGTTGGTGTCTCTAGCCCACTAGGGCAAATTAGGTCTAATTAATTTTAAGATTAAAGGCTTAGGTTCGAATGCACGGGAGGTGGTTTTGGGCTAAGGAGAGGGTCTCAATCCTTCCCTTATGTTGCTACTTCGGTGCCCTTAAGATAGATTCAATTTATGCACACTCAAATAAAAAAATAGCTTGCAGAAAATAAAAAAAATAGAACATCAGTAAAATTGATCTCAAAAAATCTACAGAAACTAATAAATTATGAAACTTTTATGTAAATTACTTGCAATTATAGTGGTTCCAGCAAAACAAGAATTACTTAATTTAGATTTTTTTGCAGGAAGAAACAATTCGAATAACAGGATAGTTACTGGTAGAAAATAGAACGTGTGTCCCGTTTACAATCCCTGCCTAGAAGTTATAACCCAGCGGCACCCCTACACGCCCTAGGAACCCCCGTGGAATGGGAGGAGGAGGCTTGCGTCTCACTTGTTCCTAGGACCGGACGGCCATGGGAGTCTACTCCAGGCAGCAAAAGTAAAAAGGAACGAAAAAATAATCAAATAAGCAAGAACCCTAGACAGGGCTCTGATACCAAAATTGATGCATAACAAAAGAGATGATGCGATGCGGAAGTAAATTAAGACTATTTTTTTTTTTTTTTATATATTTTCAGAAGTCGGCTTTGACTCAAATGAAAGTTAAACTAAATTGAAAGAAACTATATAATAATTGAAAGCACAATTCAAAGAAACTAGATTATCAGAGTAGTTCAGAAGTAAAGGATCGCTGGGGGTTGAGAAACTCCCAGACCTAGGGTTTCGCTCTGAACTTTCAACAGGATAGAACTAAAGAGAAGGGAAGGGTTATGTACCAGGCAGTGATCTTCACAGAGTTTGGTGGAAGGACTCTCTCGAGCAGATTGTTGGATCCTCGGATTTAGATATCTTCAAAATGGATCCTCCAATACTGGTCCTTTGGCAGAGTTGGCTTCTCCTGAACTCAGGATCTGGGAAAGAAGAAGAACAAGTTAAGGAACCAGATACTCAAAGAAAGGATTTACTAGATAAGAAGAACTTGAAAAATTGATGTTGCTGAACTCCTGATTCTCCTGGATGCTGATCTGACTTCCTCTGGGATTTGCTCTGTATTCGAAGTAGCCGATCTGGACCTGGATGCTGGTGGTCAGCCTCTACTTGGAAGAGAGGGGCCGTGAGATGATGAGGCAGATTAGGGTTTGGATGATTGGTGGAATGAAGAAGATGATGGCGGCTAGGATTTGGAATTGAAGTGGCTAACCTAGGGTTTTGGTAGGGTTTTGGGGTTGGAGATCTCACACCTCCTGAAGGTTCCTAGGGAACCCAGATTTACTCCCTCACGGAGCTCAACACCTGAATACAAGTGCGAAAGAGAGAAACATAAAGTTGCTCACATAGAAATTAATTTCATTCATCATTAAATTCAAGAGTTACATAGAGTTGAATATATAGACATAACAAAGAAATAAAATTTTATACATTTCCCATGTGGGACTAATGATGCAGAACAAAAGCTCTGATACCAAAAATGATGCAGAACAAAGAACAAAGAAGCGTATGCGGAAGTAAAATTAAGATTAATTCTTCTTTTTTTTTTTTATATTTCAGAAATTGGCTTCGACTCAAAGTAAAGTTAAACTAAGTTGATGGAAACTAGGTAAGGATTGAAAGCACAATTTAGAACAAGCTAAGTTATCAGAGTAGTTCAGAAGTAACGGATCGCTGGGGGTTGAGAAACTCCCAGACCTAGGGTTTCGCTCTAAACTTTCAACAGGACAGAAATAAAGAGAAGAGATGGGTTACCAACCAGACAGTGATCTTCATAGAATTTGGGTGGAAGAACTCTCTCGGGCAGATTGTTGGATCCTCGGATTCGGCTATCTTCGCAATGGATCCTCCAATACTGGTCTCGTGGCTGGGTCGGCTTCTCCTGGACTCAAGATCTGGGAAGAAGAAAAACAAGTGATGGATTCAGAGACTCGGAAAAGGATTTACCAGTTCGAAGAACTTGAAGGCTGATGTCGCTGAGATCCGAATTCTCTTGAAGGCTGATTCGACTCCCTCTGGAAAGAGCTTTGGATCTGAAGTATCCGGACTGTAGCTGGATGCTGGTGGTCGGCCTGGACTTGGAGAAAGAGACCGTGGGAGGTGGAATAGGCTAGGGTTTGGTGGATTGAAGTGGATGGTGGGCGGCTAGGGTTTTGGAGTAGAAGTGGCTAACCTAGGGTTTGGGTTTTGGAGATCTCACACCTCCTCAAGGTTCCTGGGGAACCCGGATTTACTCCCTCATGGAGATCAACACCTGGATGCAAGTGCGGAAGAGAGAAAACACAAAGTTTTCTCACAAAAAAAATTTGGTTTCATTCATCTCCTTCCTTCCATGGCTCAACCCTTTTTGGATACCTCCTTTTCTTTCTCCCCAAGTTATGGCTCTTTCTTACTTTGTTTTGAGTATTTCTGGCAGGTAATGGGCGCCTCCTTGAAATTCTCTCCAAGAAAATTTCTTCCCTTTCATAGTTTGGTTCTTTTGGAAATGTCTTGGGCCGCCCCCTTGATTTGTGGACCCCTGGTTGATTTCTCCTCAATTGGCGCATGAGAGAAGGGAGCTGCTATCTGTGGTGTGGGGACCAAAACCTGCTGGATGGAGATGTGGCACCCCCTGGACTCAGGCGTATGGCTAGGAGTGTGGCGCCCACTTGCTTGGCCTTGGGAGAAAATGTAACACCCCAGGTTGAAGCCCTAGTCCACTACTGAGTCAACATGACTCAACAAAATAAAAATTGCAGGTAATACAGACTCAAACTAAAATTGAGTTGATCAAGTCAACCCTTATTACAAGCCAAAAATCCTAATTCTTCGGGCAAGGTTAATCAGAGATCCAGATGGAGCTCTGAAGTCTTCTCCTAAGTCTGGTGCCCGCACCAATTCTCCCAGGGTGGGAGGAACTCAACCCTGTCGAGTATGGATCAAGTTGGCTCTGGTATCTCTCCAAGAGGTCTAGGTCCAACTCTTGTAATTCTTCTCGGGAGATCCAAGAGTCATCAGAATCTGGCCTTCCTAGCCAGCGGACCAGGTATCTTTGGTATCCTCGATTACGAGTAGAGATAACCTGATCATCCAGGATCTTTTCAATCTGCTCTTTCCTCACAAGCCAGTTTGTTGGTGGACACACAGGGTTGGGTTCACTCTCAAGAGCAGGATTAGGTTCAAAAGCCTCACTGGGAATCACAGCTGGCTCTCTATACTCTACTAGGTCTGTAATGTTGAAAGTGGAGCTAATGCATAGTTTTGGAGGCAACTCGAGCACATAGGCATTGGATCCTACTCTCTTCACCACTCTAAATGGTCCAGCTCCTCTAGCATGTAATTTTCTAACAGTTCCAGGAGGAAACCGTTCAGGCCTTAACCTAATCATTACATAGTCTCCCTCAATAAAAGTTTTGACTCGCCTTTGAGAATCAGCCAACTTCTTATAAGTTTCATTACTTAAATTTATTTTGGCATGAATTTCTTTATGCAAGTCCTTTACATGCTATGCAAGTGCATCAAGAGACTTGTGTGTTTGGGCTAATAGTGAAATCAGATCAAGTGGTGTGTGAGGCTTGTATCCATGAACAATTTCGAAGGGACTCTAGCCTATAGACCTATTGATCGAAACATTGAATGCAATTTCAGCCCTGGACAAAATACAAATCCCAATTCCTGGTGCTCTCAAAATCTGAGACAATGTCCTAAACTCGACTGATGATGCATTCCTAAAGAATGGACTTTATTCAAAAGAACCCTAGGTCTAAACCTAACAAACTACGGCTCTCTAGGTTTGACCTTGGGTCGGAGGATGGCATGCAGAGCATGAAAACTTATCATGGGTGCCTAGTAGGTGCCATAAGGTCTTCCAGAAGTAGGTGGCAAACCTAATAGGTTCTAACACGTGGTTCACTCTAAAGACTTCGACAAAGTATACTTGGATGGTGTAAGAAGCATTGGAAGTCCTAGAGAAAGGGAAGAGATATGAGGCGGAGTCTCGAATTACCTGCTGACTAAAGGTGGTGACCTGAAGGTTTGAATGGTGATCTATGAGTGTCAACTGGTCATCCTTACGAAAGGGAAAGTTTGCTACTCCTAGGAATGGATCAAGAGATGGTTCGGGGAGTAGCCTAGGACATGTGATTGCAACAGTTAAGGTTTGTTCTCTAAGCAAATAATGATCCACTTTCTCAAGAGATGGATTAGAGAATGATTCATGGAAGGGTCTATGGATGATGACCTCAAGACTTGAAATTTGACCTATGGGTGAGGAAAGGTATACTCTATAGAAGGGTAGCTCAGTCATGCGAAGAAAGGGGTCTGGGGCCATAAGGAGGACTTCTACAGGACTGGGTGAATCAATCCGCTCAAGAAAAGGATGTCCAACTGAGATTACGGGAGAGACCTTAGTGGCTGAGCATGGGATGAGGTCCAATTGTAAGAGGCTTGATTCAGTCATCCTAAGGAGAGGATCTACCATAGGGTGGGCAAACTTAAACAGTTTAGTGCAAAGATCTTCAATTGGTACTTGAGGAATGACTGTCATTAGAGGATACGAACTGATAGCTCGGGCTAACACTATGAGTTCTTCCTGGGGGTATTTGACTAAAGGAACTTGGTTCTCACAAATCTCTTGAATTTCTGAACTAGGTCCTACCACTTGGTTGCTCTCCAAGGTCTCCTCAGGTAAGGAACCAATAGTATCAATGTCACATTCTTCAAGTTCTTCCCCCTCATATTCATCAACTAGACTCAAGCCAGCATCATATACTTCCTCGATGCCATCTTCAATGGGTTTCGGGTCAGTGGTAATCAGGTCAACTGATTCTGGGCTTGTCATACCTAACCTTTCTTCCTCATTGGTAGGCTTGGGTTCTCCCTCATTAATGTCATCCTTAGGATTCTTACCACTTAGCTGTGCACAAGCCAGTCCTATGCATGGGCACTGACTAGATTTATGGCCTGTTTCTCCACAAAACAAACATTCTTGCGATATAGGAACCTGGGTCACACTGGGTTTCAAGCTAGTAGAGACCTTACTTGGGCATGGGTGTGGATCTAAATGGTTTGATCTAGAAGACTTGGGTTGTTGAGTGACTGGTCTAGAATATTGTAAGGACCTCTCATAGACACGATCCACACTATAGATATCATAGTTAGGCTTCCTAAGGTTATGCTCGGGATCACGGTATAAGGTCCTCCTAGGCTCCTGGCATGGATGAGGTTGGGGCCTATTAAATTTTGGATCAGGGGTCCAATTTTGATGTCTACATTTCTCAAGTACTTGGACTCGATCCCTAAGCTGGATAAAATTCTCATGGACTTGTTCTTTACACTGGGTAACAGTAGCAGTTACATCCTGACTCAATTTGTTCATACTCTCAGTAAGAGCTCTAACCATGGCCTCTAAATCAGGTTGGGTTTGACCAGGTTGGTCGGGTACTCCATTCCGGGTAGACATGATGATGCAAGCAAACACACCAAATGAACGACTACGGGCTAACTAGACCTAGAGCCCAAACTAGATGCCCAATCAGAGTGGCAAGCTAGCCTGTAGTAACTCGGGACTCAGCCAGGCAGGTGTAAGGAGAGTGTTAGGTTCCTAGATGCCAATCCTAGACATCAATCAGTGATTGGCCAGGTAGGCGGACCAGCACACAAGCCCTTCGGGATAGAATCCCTGAACCACCATTCTAGACACTGAGTACAAAGCACACATAGAGTAACTAGATAAACTGACTCAACACTAGCCTTGACCCGACTTGTTGATGTCCCTAGCCCACTAGGACAAATTAAGTCTAATAAATTTTAAAGTTAGGCTTAGGATTGAATGAGTGGGTGGTGGTTTTGGGCTAAGGAGAGGTTATCAACTCCTCCCCTTATCTTAGATGCTCAATTGCCCTTAAGATGAATTAGGAGATGATCACTCAAAAAAATTGCATTGCAGAACACAAAAATAGAGTTATGGTAATTTAACTCTCAGAACTTTCACAGAAACCAATAAATTACAGTAAAATTATGTAAAGTAGTATCAATTATACTGGTTCTAGTAAAATAAAAATCATGTAATTTGGAGTTACCTACAATGAGAAACAATTCCTGCAATAGGATAGTTACAGACTGAAAACAGAACGCTTCCCCCGTTTACAATTCCTGCTACGAAGTTGTAACCCAGCGGATCCCCTACACGCCCTAAGAACACCCTGTGGAATGGGAAGAGGAGGTTTGCACCTCGCTTCGTTCCTAGGACCGGACATCCTGGGGAGTCTACTTCGAGCAGACAAAGTAAAAAGGAGAGAGACTTAAAACAAGCAAACAAAACAGAAACCCTAGACTGGGCTCTGATACCAAAATTGATGCAGCACGAAAGCTCTGATACCAAAATTGATGCAGAATGAAAGCTCTGATACCAAAATTGATGTAGAACAAAAGCTCTGATACCAAAAATGATGCAGAACAAAGAACAAAGAAGCGTATGCGGAAGTAAAATTAAGATTAATTCTTCTTTTTTTTTTTATATATTTCATAAATTGGCTTCGACTCAAAGTAAAGTTAAACTAAGTTGATGAAAACTAGGTAAGGATTGAAAGCACAATTTAGAAGAAGCTAAGTTATCAGAGTAGTTCAGAAGTAACGGATCGTTGGGGGTTGAGAAACTCCCAGACCTAGGGTTTCGCTCTGAACTTTCAACAGGACAGAAATAAAGAGAAGAGAAGGGTTACCAACCAGACAGTGATCTTCACAGAATTTGGGTGGAAGAACTCTCTCGGGCAGATTGTTGGATCCTCGGATTTGGCTATCTTCGCAATGGATCCTCCAATACTGGTCTCATGGCTGGGTCGGCTTCTCCTGGACTCAAGATCTGGGAAGAAGAAAAACAAGTGATAGATTCAGAGACTCAGAAAAGGATTTACCAGTTCGAAGAACTTGAAGGCTGATGTCGTTGAGATCCGGATTCTCTTGAAGGCTGATTCGACTCCCTCTAGAAAGAGCTTTGGATCTGAAGTATCCGGACTGTAGCTGGATGCTGGTGGTCGGCCTGGACTTGGAGAAAGAGACCGTGGGAGGTGGAATAGGCTAGGGTTTGGTGGATTGAAGTGGATGGTGGGCGGCTAGGGTTTTGGAGTAGAAGTGGCTAACCTAGGGTTTGGGTTTTGGAGATCTCACACCTCCTCAAGGTTCCTGGGGAACCCGGAATTACTCCCTCACGGAGCTCAACACCTGGATGCAAGTGCGGAAGAGAGAAAACACAAAGTTTGCTCACAAAAAAATTTTGGTTTCATTCATCTCCTTCCTTCCATGGCTCAACCCTTTTTGGATACCTCCTTTTCTTTCTCCCCAAGTTATGGCTCTTTCTAACTTTGTTTTGAGTATTTCTGGCAGGTAATGGGCGCCTCCTTGAAATTCTCTCCAAGAAAATTTCTTCCCTTTCATAGTTTTGTTCTTTTGGGAATGTCTTGGGCCGCCCCCTTGATTTGTCGACCCCTGGTTGATTTCTCCTCAATTGGCGCATGAGAGAAGGGAGCTGCTATCTGTGGTATGGGGACCAAAACCTGCTGGATGGAGATGTGGCACCCCCTGGACTCAGGCGTATGGCTAGGAGTGTGGCGCCCACTTGCTTGGCCTTGGGAGAAAATGTAACACCCCAGGTTGAAGCCCTAGTCCACTACTGAGTCAACATGACTCAACAAAATAAAAATTGCAGGTAATACAGACTCAAACTAAAATTGAGTTGATCAAGTCAACCCTTATTACAAGCCAAAAATCCTAATTCTTTGGGCAAGGTTAATCAGAGATCCAGATGGAGCTCTGAAGTCTTCTCCTAAGTCTGGTGCCCGCACCAACTAATAGGACTAACCCACACTTTAGGCATCAAATTCTCTTCCCAAGACTCCTTCCATGAGTGGGCAGCCCAAAAACTCCAAGAAAACTTGAAAATCAGCTCCAAATGGCAGGTTATGGGGGTGTCTCCTAGTATCTCTCCATGAATCAAGGATTTTCCCTTCATGGTTTGGCTCATTTGGACACCTCCTAGTCTTGCCCCACAAGTTTAGGATTCTTCCTTTCATGGCTTTGGCACTTTTGGAAACTTTTGGGAACCCCCTTGAATTCCTCCCCAAGACATGCTCTCTTCCCTTTTATAACTTGGATTTTTTATGGAACATTGTGGGGCACCTCCTTGATCCTCTCTTCAAGAAAAATTCTTGCCATCCTGGCTTGGGTTTATCTGGAAATAAATTGGATCCTCCTTGGATTGAGGTATCTTGATGGATTTCTCTCCCAAGTGGTGCAAGAAAAAAAAAGGAACTTACTTCTTGTGGTGTAGGGACCAAAGACACTGGATGGAGATGTGGCGCCTCTTGGACTGTGGCGTGTGGCTGGGAGTGTGGCGCCCACTTGCTTGGGCCTGGGAGAAAAAAATGTGGCACCCTGGACCTTGACTTGACTGAAAAAAAAGTGGCACCATCCTGGAGAAGACCTAGACCACTACTAGGACTTGTACTGAGTCAACATGACTCAAAAAAATTTAAATTGCAGGGAAATACAGACTCAATACTAAAATTGAGTTGACCAAGTCAACCCTTATTACAAAACCAGAAAACCCTAATTCTTCGGGCAAGGTCAATCAGAGATCTAGATGGAGCCCTGAAGTCTTCTTCTAAGTCTGGTGCCCGCACCAATTCTCCTGGGATGGGAGGAACTCGACCCTATCGAGTATGGATCAAGCTGGCTCTGGTATCTCTCCAAGAGGTCTGAGTCCAATTCTTGTAATTCTTCTTAGGAGATCCAAGAGTCATCAGAATCTGGCCTTCCTTGCCAGCGGACCAGGTATCTTTGGTATCCTCGATTACGAGTAGAGATAACCTGATCATTCAAGATCTTTTCAATCTTCTCTTTCCTTAAAGTCCAGTTTGTTGGTGGACACACAGGGTCGGGATCACTCTTAATAATAGGATTAGGTTTCAAAGGCTTACTAGGAATCACAACTGGCTCCCTATACTCTACTAAGTCTGTAATGTCGAAAGTAGAGCTGTTGCCTAGTTCTGGAGGCAACTCGAGCACATAGGCATTGGATCCTACTCTCTTCACTACTCTAAATGGTCCAGCTCCTTTAGCATGTAACTTTCTAACAGTTCCAGGAAAAAATCGCTCAGGCCTTAACCTAATCATTACATAGTCTCTCTCAACAAAAGTTTTGACTCGTCTTTGAGAATCAGCCAACTTCTTATAAGTTTCATTACTTAAAGTTATTTTGGCATGAATTTCTTTATGCAAGTCCTTTACATGCTATGCAAGTGCATCAAGAGACTTGTGTGTGTGGGCTAATAGTGAAATCAGATCAAGTGGTGTGTGAGGCTTGTATCCATGAACAATTTCAAAGGGACTCTAGCCTATAGACCTATTGATCGAAACATTGAATGCAATTTCGGCCCTGGACAAAACACAAATCCCAATTCCTGGTGCTCTCAATCAAACCAAAATCTGAGCGAAAGCCTAGTAAAGGGTCAAGAAAAACTAAACTAGACTGACGACGCATTCCTAAAGAATGGACTTTATTCCAAAGGAACCCTAGGTCTAAACCTAACAAACTAAGGCTCTCTAGGTTTGACCTTGGGTCGGAGGAGGGCATGCAGAGCATGAAAACTTATTATGGATGCCTAGTAGGTACCATAAGGTCTTCCAGAAGTAGGTGGAAAACCTAATAGGTTCTAAGGAGTCTTGCAACCTAGAGATCTCAGTAAAGTGTAATCCCATAGCTCTAGAAACATGAGAAGATTCAGGGAAGGGTAGGAAATAAGAATCAGAGTTTTGAGGTGGCTTATCGAAAACAAGAAACAAACCTTGGTTATTCAGGACGACCTTAAAATAAGGACATTGTTCTATAGGTGCACTCATCCAAACCTCATGATTTGCTCTAGGAGGGTCTACAAGTGCAAGTTCTAGGATAGGTTGGGTGCTCCTAGAAGGTGGAAGGTTATCAGGAAGGTCTTTGGAATGTTTATCTAGAAAGTCCTCTAAGCTACTGTCTTTTTCTTGTTCTTGGACCTTCTCAATGGGCAATTCTTGTGAACCCCTTCCTTCTTCACACTTCTCTACCAGATTTGACTCAGGGGTGTCTTCTTTGGATTCTTCAATGAGTTCAAGGGTATTCTCACTTAAACTTTCATTTGGTGTAATTTTCTCTTCCTGAACTTCCTCAAAAGGGTCTTCTCTTAGGGTTAGCTCCTGAATTCCTTGAGTGGCAGGGGTCCCCTCAATAACCCCATTAGGTAGGAGTTGGTCAATTGAATTATCGGGAGAGATATCCTCAAATTCTTCTTCTTCATATTCATCTATCAAACTTATGTCAGGCTCATATATTTCTTCCTCAATCTCACTGAAAGGTTCTAATCTGTTCTCCTTTGATTCCTCTTTAAGTACGGCTCTGGTCAGGTCAACTAATTTTGGGATGGCCATGCCTAACTCCTTCTCAGTGTTATCTTTCTAGTCAAGAGGTGACACAAGTGGGAATTGATAAATAAAAGTCTGGTTCACTACGGGTGTCGGATCAATCGAAACTTGACTCAAGTTGGTAGAGGTTGGCTTTAAGTCCAAAGTACTTGATTGGTTATATCTTAAAGACCACTCATAGTCTTGGGCTTCTTGGCAGGCTCGGTCTAACTTATTGGTCTTTTCAAGGCTTAGCTTCCTATAAATGTCTGGGTGTAACCCAACCCTAAACCTCAATGTGATCTGAGCTTCGGTCTCAATGGTATTGCATTTCATGTCATACCACTGGAAGTCCTCGATATATTTAGACACAGGCCTATTACCTTGTCGCAATTGGTACCATTGGTCTAAAAGTCTTTTCTCATAGGATCTACCTAGGTACCTATCTCTCAACTTACTTCTCATATCTCTCCAAGTATATATTTCCTCTTTTCTTTGATAACACTCACGCTCAATAGCATACCAATGCAACCTAGCATGTTTGGTGAACTTGGTTTTGGCCAACCTAACTTGTCCTAATTCCGATATGTTAGTGCACTCAAAATACCGATCCATTTGTTCTTCCCACTTAATATATGTCTCTTGTCTTCTATCAAAAGTGGGTGCATAAGGTTCGGTGTTCCTAACGGGTCCCTTTTCTGAGTCAACCAAGTATGGATATAGGGTCCTAGGGTTATGCTCGGGATCACGGTATAAGGTCCTCCTAGGCTCCTGGCATGGGTGAGGTTGGGGCCTATTAAATTTTGGATTAGGGGTCCAATTTTGATGTCTACGTTTCTCAAGTCCCTGGGCTCGGTCTCTAAACTGGGCAAAACCCTTATTCATATCCTGACTCAATTTGGTCATACTTTCGGTAAGAGTTCTAATCATGGCCTCTAAATCAGGTTGGATTTTACCAGGTTGGTAGGGTACTCCGTTCCGGGTGGACATGATGATGCAAGCAAGCACAACAAATAAGACTCGACTAAAATGACTATGCGCTAACTAGACCTAGGGCCCAAACTAGATGCCCAATCAGAGTGGCAAGCTAGCCTGTAGTAACTCGGGACTCAGCCAGGCAGGTGTAAGGGGAGTGTTAGGTCCCTAATTGCCAATCCTAGACACCAATCAGTGATTGGCCAGGTAGGTGGACCAGCACACAAGCCCTTCGGGATAGAATCCCTGAACCACCGTTCTAGACACTGAGTACAAAGCACACACAGAGTAACTAGACAAACTGACTCAACACTAGCCTAGACCCGACCAGTTGGTGTCTCTAGCCCACTAGGGAAAATTAGGTCTAATTAATTTTAAGATTAAAGGCTTAGGTTCGAATGCACTGGAGGTGGTTTTGGGCTAAGGAGAGGGTCTCAATCCTCCCCTTATGTTGCAACTTCGGTGCCCTTAAGATAGATTCAATTTATGCACACTCAAATAAAAAAATAGCTTGCAGAAAATAAAAAAAATAGAACATCAGTAAAATTGATCTCAGAAAATCTACAGAAATTAATAAATTATGAAACTTCTATGTAAATTACTTGCAATAATACTGGTTCCAGCAAAATAAGAATTACTTAATTTAGAATTTTTTAATGGAAGAAACAATTCGAATAACAGGGCAGTTACTGGTAGAAAATAGAACGTGTGTCCCGTTTACAATCCCTGCCTAGAAGTTATAACCCAGCGGCACCCCTACACGCCCTAGGAACCCCCATGGAATGGGAGGAGGAGGCTTGCGTCTCACTTGTTCCTAGGACCGGACGGCCAGGGGAGTCTACTCCAGGCAGCAAAAGTAAAAAGGAATGAAAAAACAATCAAACAAGCAAGAACCCTAGACAGGGCTCTGATACCAAAATTGATGCAGAACAAAAGAGATGATGCGATGCGAAAGTAAATTAAGACTAATTTTTTTTTTTATATATATTTTCAGAAGTCAGCTTTGACTCAAATAAAAGTTAAACTAAATTGAAAGAAACTATATAATAATTGAAAGCACAATTCAAAGAAACTAGATTATCAGAGTAGTTCAGAAGTAAAGGATCGCTGGGGGTTGAGAAACTCCCAGACCTAGGATTTTGCTCTGAACTTTCAACAGGACAAAACTAAAGAGAAGGGAAGGGTTATGTACCAGGCAGTGATCTTCACAGAGTTTGGTGGAAGGACTCTCTCGAGCAGATTGTTTGATCCTCGGATTCAGATATCTTCATAATGGATCCTCCAATACTGGTCCTTTGGCAGAGTTGGCTTCTCATGAGCTCAGGATCTAGGAAAGAAGAAGAACAAGTTAAGGAACCAGATACTCAAAGAAAGGATTTACCAGATAAGAAGAACTTGAAAAATTGATGTTGCTGAAATCCTGATTCTCCTGGATGCTGATCTGACTTCCTCTGGGATATGCTCTGTATTCGAAGTAGCCGATTTGGACCTGGATGCTGGTGGTCGGCCTCTACTTGGAAGAGAGGGGCCGTGAGATGATGAGGTAGATTAGGGTTTGGATGATTGGTGGAATGAAGAAGATGATGGCGGCTAGGATTAGGAATTGAAGTGGCTAACCTAGGATTTTGGTAGGGTTTTGGGGTTGGAGATCTCACACCTCCTCAAGGTTCCTAGGGATCCCGGATTTACTCCTCACGGAGCTCAACACCTGAATACAAGTGCGGAAGAGAGAAACATAAAGTTGCTCACACAGAAATTAATTTCATTCATCATTAAATTCAAGAGTTACATAGAGTTGAATATATAGACATAACAAAGAAATAAAATTTTATACATTTCTCATGTGGGACTAATAGGACTAACCCACACTTTAGGCATCAAATTCTCTTCCCAAGACTCCTTCCATGAGTGGGCAGCCCAAAAACTCCAAGAAAACTTGAAAATCAGCTCCAAATGGCAGGTTATGGGGGTGTCTCCTAGTATCTCTCCATGAATCAAGGATTTTCCCTTCATGGTTTGGCTCATTTGGACACCTCCTAGTCTTGCTCCACAAGTTTAGGATTCTTCCTTTCATGGCTTTGGCACTTTTGGAAACTTTTGGGAACCCCCTTGAATTCCTCCCCAAGACTTGCTCTCTTCCCTTTTATAACTTGGATTTTTTATGGAACATTGTGGGGCACCTCCTTGATCCTCTCTTCAAGAAAAATTCTTTCCATCCTGGCGTGGGTTTATCTGGAAAGAAATTGGCTCCTCCTTGGATTGAGGTATCTTGATGGATTTCTCTCCCAAGTGGTGCAAGAAAAAAAAAGGAACTTACTTCTTGTGGTGTAGGGACCAAAGACAGTGGATGGAGATGTGGTGCCTCCTGGACTGTGGCGTGTGGCTGGGAGTGTGGCGCCCACTTGCTTGGGCCTGGGAGAAAAAAATGTGGCACCCTGGATCTTGACTTGACTGAAAAAAAAGTGGCACCATCCTGGAGAAGACCTAGACCACTACTAGGACTTGTACTGAGTCAACATGACTCAACAAAATTTAAATTACAGGGAAATACAGACTCAAGAATAAAATTGAGTTGACCAAGTCAACCCGTATTACAAAACCAGAAAATCCTAATTCTTCGGGCAAGGTCAATCAGAGATCTAGATGGAGCCCTGAAGTCTTCTTCTGAGTCTGGTGCCCGCACCAATTCTCCCGGGGTGGGAGGAACTCGACCCTATCGAGTATGGATCAAGCTGGCTCTGGTATCTCTCCAAGAGGTCTGGATCCAATTCTTGTAATTCTTCTCGGGAGATTCAATAGTCATCAGAATCTGGCCTTCCTTGCCAGTGGACCAGGTATCTTTGGTATCCTCGATTACGAGTAGAGATAACCTGATCATTCAGGATCTTTTCAATCTGCTCTTTCCTTATAGGCCAGTTTGTTGGTGGACACACAGGGTCGGGATCACTCTCAATAATAGGATTAGGTTTCAAAGGCTTACTAGGAATCACAACTGGCTCCCTATACTCTACTAAGTCTGTAATGTTGAAAGTAGAGCTATTGCCTAGTTCTGGAGGCAACTCTAGCACATAGGCATTGGATCCTACTCTCTTCACTACTCTAAATGGTCCAGCTCCTTTAGCATGTAACTTTCTAACGGTTCCAGGAAAAAAATGCTCAGGCCTTAACCTAATCATTACATAGTCTCTCTCAACAAAAGTTTTGACTCGTCTTTGAGAATCAGCCAACTTCTTATAAGTTTCATTACTTAAAGTTATTTTGGCATGAATTTCTTTATGCAAGTCCTTTACATGCTATGCAAGTGCATCAAGAGACTTGTGTGTGTGGGCTAATAGTGAAATCAGATCAAGTGGTGTATGAGGCTTGTATCCATGAACAATTTCAAAGGGACTCTAGCCTATAGACCTATTGATCGAAACATTGAATACAATTTCAGCCCTGGACGAAATACAAATCCCAATTCCTGGTGCTCGCAATCAAACCAAAATCTGAGCCAAAGCCTAGTAAAGGGTCAAGAAAAAATAAACTAGACTGACGATGCATTCCTAAAGAATGGACTTTATTCCAAAGGAACCCTCGGTCTAAACCTAACAAACTAAGGCTCTCTAGGTTTGACCTTGGGTCGGAGGAGGGCATGCAGAGCACGAAAACTTATTATGGATGCCTAGTAGGTGCCATAAGGTCTTCCAAAAGTAGGTGGAAAACCTAATAGGTTCTAAGGAGTCTTGCAACCTAGAGATCTCAGTAAAGTGTAATTCCATAGCTCTAGAAACATGAGAAGATTCAGGGAAGGGTAGGAAATAAGAATCAGAGTTTTGAGGTGGCTTATCGGAAACAAGAAACAAACCTTGGTTATTCAGGACGACCTTAAAATAAGGACATTGTTCTATAGGTGCACTCATCCAAACCTCATGATTTGCTCTAGGAGGGTCTACAAGTGCAAGTTCTAGAATAGGCTGGGTGCTCCTAGAAGGTGGAAGGTTATCAGGAAGGTCTTTGGAATGTTTATCTAGAAAGTCCTCTAAGCTACTGTCTTTTTCTTGTTCTTGGACCTTCTCAATGGGCAATTCTTGTGAACCCCTTCCTTCTTCACACTTCTCTACCAGATTTGACTCTGGGGTGTCTTCTTTGGATTCCTCAATGAGTTCAAGGGTATTCTCACTTAAACTTTCATTTGGTGTAATTTTCTCTTCCTGAACTTCCTCAAAAGGGTCTTCTCTTAGGGTTAGCTCCTGAATTTCTTGAGTGGCAGGGGTCCCCTCAATAACCCCATTAGGTACGAGTTGGTTAATTGAATTTTTGGGAGAGATATCCTCAAATCCTTCTTCTTCATATTCATCTATCAAACTTATGTCAGGCTCATATATTTCTTCCTCAATCTCACTGAAAGGTTCTAATCTATTCTCCTTTGATTCCTCTTTAAGTACGGCTCTGGTCAGGTCAACTAATTTTGGGATGGCCATGCCTAACTCCTTCTCAGTGTTATCTTTCTGGTCAAGAGGTGACACAAGTGGGAATTGATAAACAAAAGTCTGGTTCACTATGGGTGTCGGATCAATTGGAACTTGACTCAAGTTGGTAGAGGTTGGCTTTAAGTGCAAAGTACTTGATTGGTTATATCTTAAGGACCACTCATAGTCTTGGGCTTCTTGGTAGGCTCGGTCTAACTTATTGGTCTTTTCAAGGCATAGCTTCCTATAAATGTCTGGGTATAACCCAACCCTAAACCTCGATGTGATCTGAGCTTCGGTCTCAATGGTATTGCATTTCATGTCATACCATTGGAAGTCCTCGATATATTTAGACACAGGCCTATTACCTTGTCACAATTGGTACCATTGGTCTAAAAGTCTTTTCTCATAGGATCTACCTAGGTACCTATCTCTCAACTTACTTCTCATATCTCTCCAAGTATATATTTCCTATTTTCTTTGATAACACTCACGCTCAATAGCATTCCAATGCGACCTAGCATGTTTGGTGAACTTGGTTTTGGCCAACCTAACTTGTCCTAATTCAGATATGTTAGTGCACTCAAAATACCTATCCATTTGTTCTTCCCACTTAATATATGTCTCTTGTCTTCCATCAAAAGTGGGTGCATAAGGTTCGGTGTTCCTAACGGGTCCCTTTTCTGAGTCAACCAAGTATGGATATAGGCTCCTAGGGTTATGCTCGGGATCACGGTATAAGGTCCTCCTAGGCTCCTGGCATGGGTGAGGTTGGGGCCTATTAAATTTTGGATCAGGGGTCCAATTTTGATGTCTACGTTTCTCAAGTCCCTGGGCTCGGTCTCTAAACTGGGCAAAACCCTCATTCATATCCTGACTCAATTTGGTCATACTTTCGGTAAGAGTTCTAATCATGGCCTCTAAATCAGGTTGGGTTTGACCAGGTTGGTAGGGTACTCCGTTCCGGGTGGACATGATGATGCAAGCAAGCACACCAAATGAGACTCGACTGAAATGACTATGGGCTAACTAGACCTAGAGCCCAAACTAGATACCCAATCAGAGTGGCAAGCTAGCCTGTAGTAACTCGGGACTCAGCCAGGCAGGTGTAAGGGGAGTGTTAGGTCCCTAATTGCCAATCCTAGACACCAATCAGTGATTGGTCAGGTAGGCGGACCAGCACACAAGCACTTCGGGATAGAATCCCTGAACCACCGTTCTAGACACTGAGTACAAAGCACACACAGAGTAACTAGACAAACTGACTCAACACTAGCCTAGACCCGACCAGTTGGTGTCTCTAGCCCACTAGGGCAAATTAGGTCTAATTAATTTTAAGATTAAAGGCTTAGGTTCGAATTCACGGGAGGTGGTTTTGGTCTAAGGAGAGGGTCTCAATCCTCCCCTTATGTTGCAACTTCGGTGCCCTTAAAATAGATTCAATTTATGCACACTCAAATAAAAAAATAGCTTGCAGAAAATAAAAAAAATAGAACATCAGTAAAATTGATCTCAGAAAATCTACAGAAATTAATAAATCATGAAACTTTTATGAAAATTACTTGCAATTATACTGGTTCCAGCAAAACATGAATTACTCAATTTAGAATTTTTTACAGGAAGAAACAATTCGAATAACAGGGCAGTTACTGGTAGAAAATAGAACGTGTGTCCCGTTTACAATCCCTGTCTAGAAGTTATAACCCAGCGGCACCCCTACACGCCCTAGGAACCCCCATGGAAAGGGAGGAGGAGGCTTGTGTCTCGCTTGTTCCTAGGACCGGATTGCCAGGGGAGTCTACTCCAGGCAGCAAAAGTAAAAAGGAACGAAAAAATAATCAAACAAGCAAGAACCCTAGACAGGGCTCTGATACCAAAATTGATGCAGAACAAAAGAGATGATGCGATGCGGAAGTAAATTAAGACTATTTTTTTTTTTTATATATATTTTCAGAAATCGGCTTTGACTCAAATGAAAGTTAAACTAAATTGAAAGAAACTATATAATAATTGAAAGCACAATTCAAAGAAACTAGATTATCAGAGTAGTTCAGAAGTAAATGATCGCTGGGGGTTGAGAAACTCCCAGACCTAGGGTTTCGCTCTGAACTTTCAACAGGACAGAACTAAAGAGAAGGGAAGGGTTATGTACCAGGCAGTGATCTTCACAGATGGTGCGGGCACCAGACTCAGAAGAAGGCTTCAGAGCTCCATCTGGATCTCTGATTAACCTTGCCCGAAGAATTAGGGTTTTTTTTTGGTTTGTAATAAGGGTTGACTTGATCAACTCAATTTTAGCTTGAGTCTATATTACCTGCATTTTTATTTTGCTGAGTCATGTTGACTCAGTAGTGGACTAGGGCTTCAACCTGGGGTGTTACATTTTCTCCCAAGGCCAAGCAAGTGGGCGCCACACTCCCAGCCACACTCCCAGCCATACGCCTGAGTCCAGGGGGTGCCACATCTCCATCCAGCAGGCTTTGGTCCCCACACCACAGATAGCAGCTCCCCTCTTTCATGCGCCAATTGAGGAGAAATCCACCAGGGTCCACAAATCAAGGGGGCAGCCCAAGACTTCCCAAAAGAACCAAACTATGAAAGGGAAGAAATTCTCTTGGAGAGAAATTCAAGGAGGCACCCATTACCTGCCAGAAATACTCAAAACAAAGTTAGAAGGAGCCATAACTTGGGGAGAAAGAAAAGGAGGTATCCAAAAAGGGTTGAGCCATGAAAGGAAGGAGATTTCTCTTGAAAAGCAAGGTTAGGAGGCGCCATAATCATTCCAACTAAAGCCAGATATAAAAGGCAACAAATTTTCTCTTGGAGGGCAAGGTTAAGAGGTGCCCAAACACTTCCAGATAAGGCCAAGCATAGAAGGAAAAAAATATTTTCTTGGAGGTCAAGACAAGGAGGCGCCACCCACTTTCCTTTTTGAAGCTTCAATCAACTTTGGAATTAATTGGCCGGCCATATGAGTAGGGATTGATATCCTAATTTAAAGATCCCCTCCTTTAGTCCCACATGGGAAGATGTAAAACCCTACTCTCTTGTAATGGCCTATAAATTAAACCCCCATGTAAGTTTGAAAAGAATCAGATGAATGAAGCCAAATTTTTTTGTGAGCAAACTTTGTGTTTTCTCTCTTCCGCACTTGCATCCAGGTGTTGAGCTCCATGAGGGAGTAAATCCGGGTTCCCCAGGAACCTTGAGGAGGTGTGAGATCTCCAAAACCCAAACCCTAGGTTAGCCACTCCACTCCCAAACCCTAGCCGCCATCACCCTTCTCTTTCCACCAAGCCCTAGCCTATCCCACCTCTCACGGCCACCCTCTCCAAGTCCAGGCCGACCACCAGCATCCAGCTCCAGTCCAGATACTTCAGGTCTACAGCAATTCTAAGAGGAAGTCAGATCAGCCTCCAGGAGAATCCTGATTTCAGTAACTTCAGCTTTCAAGTTCTTCAACCTGGTAAATCTTTTCTTGAGTATCTGAATTCCATCACTTGTTCCTCTTCTTTCCCAGATCTTGAGTCCAGGAGAAGCCGACCAAACCACAAGACCAGTATTGGAGGATCCATTGCGAAGATAGCCAACTCCGAGGATCCCACAATCTGCTCGAGAGAGTTCTTCCACCCAAATTCTGAGAAGATCACTGTCTGGTTGGTAAACCATCTCTCCTCTCTATTTCTGTTCTGTTGAAGTTCAGAGCGAAATCCTAGGTCTGGGAGTTTCTCAACCCCCAGCGATCCGTTACTTCTAAACTACTCTGATAATTTAGTTTCTTCTAAACTGTGCTTTCAATCCTTACCTAGTTTCCTTCAACTTAGTTTAGCTTTACTTTGAGTCAAAGCCAATTTCTGAAATATAAAAAAAAAAAAAAAAGGATTAATCTTAATTTTACTTCCGCATACGCTTCTTTGTTCTTTGTTCTGCATCATTTTTGTTATCAGAGATTTTGTTCTACATCAATTTTGGCATCAGAGCCCTGTCTAGGGTTTCTGTCTTGATTGCTTATTTGAGTCTCTCTCTTTTTACTTTGTCTGCTCGAAGTAGACTCCCCAGGACGTCCTGTCCTAGGAACAAAGCAAGGTGCAAACCTCCTCTTCCCATTCCACGGGGTGTTCCTAGGGCGTGTAGGGGATCCGTTGGGTTACAACTTCGTAGCAGGAATTGTAAACGGGGGAAGCACCCTGTTTTCAGTCTGTAACTACCCTATTACAAGAATTTTTTCTCAGTACAGGTAACTCCGAATTGCATAATTTTTATTTTGCTGGAACCAGTATAATTGAATCTATTTTACTTAATTTTCTTGTGATTTATTGGTTTTCGTAAAATTTCTGAGAGTTAAATTACTGCAACTCTATTTTTGTGTTCTGCAATTCAATTATCTTGAGTGAACATCTCCTAACTCATCAGAAGGGCATTTGAGCATTTAAGATAAGGGGAGGAGTTGATAACCTCTCCTTAGCCCACAACCACCACCCCCTCATTCGATCCTAAGCCTAACTTTAAAATTTATTAGACTTAATTTGCCCTAGTGGGCTAGGGACATCAACAAGTCGGGTCAAGGCTAGTGTTGAGTCAGTTTGTCTAGTTACTCTGTGTGTGCTTTGTACTCAGTGACTAGAATGGTGGTTCAGGGACTACGTCCCGAAGGGCTTGTGTGCTGGTCCGCCTACCTGGCCAATCACTGATTGGTGTCTAGGATTGGCAATTAGGGACCTAACACTCCCCTTACACCTGCCTAGCTGAGTCTCGAGTTACTACAGGCTAGCTTGCCACTCTGATTGGGCATCTAGTTTGGACTCTAGGTCTAGTGAGCCAGTAGTCGCTTTAGTCTAGTCACATTCTGTGTGTTTGCTTGCATCATCATGTATACCCGGAATGGAGTACCCTACAAACCTGGTCAAACCCAACCTGATTTAGAGGCCATGGTTAGAGCTCTTACTGAAAGTATGAACAAATTGAGTCAGGATATGACTGCTACTGTTATCCAGTGTAAAGAACAAGTCCATGAGAATTTTACCCAGCTTAGGGATCGAGTCCAAGTACTTGAGAAACGTAGACATCAAAATTGGACCCCTGATCCAAAATTTAATAGGCCCCAACCTCATCCATGCCAGGAGCCTAGGAGGACCTTATACCGTGATCCCGAGCATAACCTTAGGAAGCCTAACCATGATATCTATAGTGTGGATCGTGTCTATGAGAGGTCCTTACAATATTCTAGACCAGTCACTCAACAACCCATGTCTTCTAGATCAAACCATTTAGATCCACACCCATGCCCAAGTAAGGTCTCTACTAGCTTGAAACCCAGTGTGACCCAGGTTCCTATATCGCAAGAATGTTTGTTTTGTGGAGAAAGAGGCCATAAATCTAGTCAGTGCCCATGCATAGGACTGGCTTGTGCACAGCTAAGTGGTAAGAATCCTAAGGATGACATTAATGAGGGAGAACCCAAGCCTACCAATGAGGAAGAAAGGTTAGGTATGACAAGCCTAGAATCAGTTGACCCGATTACCACTGACCCGAAACCCATTGAAGATGGCATCGAGGAAGTATATGATGCTGGCTTGAGTCTAGTTGATGAATATGAGGGGGAAGAACTTGAAGAATGTGACATCGATACTATTGGTTCCTTACCTGAGGAGACCTTGGAGAGCAACCAAGTGGTAGGACCTAGTTCAGAAATTCAAGAGATTTGTGAGAATCAGGTTCCTTTAGTCAAATACCCCCAGGAAGAACTCATAGTGTTAGCTCGAGCTATCAGTTCGTACCCTCTAATGACAGTCATTCCCCAAGTACCAATTGAAGATCTTTGCACTGAACTGTTTAAGTTTGCCCACCCTATGGTAGATCCTCTCCTTAGGATGACTGAATCAAGCCTCTTACAATTGGACCTTGTCCCATGCTCAGCCACTAAGGTCTCTCCCGTAATCTCAGTTGAACATCTTTGTCTTGAGCGGATTGATTCACCCAGTCCTGTAGAAGTCCTCCTTATGGCCCCAGACCCCTTCCTTCGCATGACTGACCTACCCTTCTATAGAGTATACCTTTCCGCACCCATAGGTCAAATTTCAAGTCTTGAGGTCATCATCCGTAGGCCCTCCCATGAATCATTCTCTAATCCAGTTCTTGAGAAAGTGGATCATTATTTGCTTAGAGAACGAACCTTAACTATTGCAATCACATGTCCTAGGCTACTTCCCGAACCATCTCTTGATCCATTCCTGGGAGTAGCAAACTTTTCCTTTCGTAAGGATGACCAGTTGACACTCATAGATCACCATTCAAACCTTCAGGTCACCACCTTTAGTCAACAGGTAATTCGAGACTCCACCTCATATCTCCTCCCTTTCTCTAGGACTTCCAATGCTTCTTACACCATCCAAGTATACTTTGTCGAAGCCTTTAGAGTGAACCACGTGTCAGAACCTATTAGGTTTGCCACCTACTTCTGGAAGACCTTATGGCACCTACTAGGCATCCATAATAAGTTTTCATGCTCTGCATGCCCTCCTCCGACCCAAGGTCAAACCTAGAGAGCCTTAGTTTCTTAGGTTTAGACTTAGGGTTCCTTTATAATAAAGTCCATTCTTTAGGAAAGCGACGTCAGTCTAGTTTAGTTTTCTTGACCCTTTACTATGCGTTGGCTCAGATTTTGGTTTGATTGAGAGCACCAGGAATTGGGATTTGTATTTTGTCCAGGGCTGAAATTGAATTCAATGTTTCGATCAATAGGTCTACAGGTAAGAGTCCATTTGAAATTGTTCATGGTTGCAAACCTCACACACCTCTTGACCTAGCTCCTTTACCAGTCTACACACGAGTCTCCGAGTCTGCTGAAGTTTTTGCACAGCATATAAAAGACTTGCATAAAGAAATTCAAGCCAAAATAAATCTAAGTAATGAAACTTATAAGAAGTTGGCTGATTCTCAAAGGCGAGTCAAAACTTTTGATGAAGGAGACTATGTAATGATTAGGTTAAGGCCTGAACGGTTTCCTCCTGGAACCATTAGAAAGTTACATGCTAGAGGAGCTGGACCATTTAGAGTGGTGAAGAGAGTAGGATTCAATGCCTATGTGCTCGAGTTGCCTCCAGAACTAGGCATTAGCTCCACTTTCAACATTACAGACCTAGTAGAGTATAGAGAGCCAGCTGTGATTCCCAGTGAGGCTTTTGAACCTAATCCTGCTCTTGAGAGTGAACCCAACCCTGTGTGTCCACCAACAAACTGGCCTGTGAGGAAAGAGCAGATTGAAAAGATCCTGGATGATCAGGTTATCTCTACTCGTAATCAAGGATACCAAAGATACCTGGTCCGCTGGCAAGGAAGGCCAGATTCTGATGACTCTTGGATCTCCCGAGAAGAATTACAAGAATTGGACCCAGACCTCTTGGAGAGATACCAGAGCCAACTTGATTCATACTCGACAGGGTCGAGTTCCTCCCACCCTGGGAGAATTGGTGCGGGCACCAGACTCAGAAGAAGACTTCAGAGCTCCATCTGGATCTCTGATTAACCTTGCCCGAAGAATTAGGGTTTTTTTTTGGCTTGTAATAAGGGTTGACTTGATCAACTCAATTTTAGCTTGAGTCTATATTACCTGCATTTTTATTTTGTTGAGTCATATTGACTCAGTAGTGGACTAGGGCTTCAACCTGGGGTGTTACATTTTCTCCCAAGGCCACGCAAGTGGGCGCCACACTCCCAGCCATACGCCTGAGTCCAGGGGGTGCCACATCTCCATCCAGCAGGCTTTGGTCCCCACACCACAGATAGCAGCTCCCCTCTTTCTTGCGCCAATTGAGGAGAAATCCACCAGGGGTCCACAAATCAAGGGGGCGGCCCAAGACTTCCCAAAAGAACCAAACTATGAAAGGGAAGAAATTCTCTTGGAGATAAATTCAAGGAGGCACCCATTACCTGCCAGAAATACTCAAAACAAAGTTAGAAGGAGCCATAACTTGGGGAGAAAGAAAAGGAGGTATCCAAAAAGGGTTGAGCCATGAAAGGAAGGAGATTTCTCTTGAAAACCAAGGTTAGGAGGCGCCCTAATCATTCCAACTAAAGCCAGATATAAAAGGCAACAAATTTTATCTTGGAGGGCAAGGTTAAGAGGCGCCCAAACACTTCCAGATAAGGCCAAGCATAGAAGGAAAAAAATATTTTCTTGGAGGTCAAGACAAGGAGGCGCCACCCACTTTCCTTTTTGAAGCTTCAATCAACTTTGGAATTAATTGGCCGGCCATATGAGTAGGGATTGATATCCTAATTTAAAGATCCCCTCCTTTAGTCCCACATGGGAAGATGTAAAACCCTACTCTCTTGTAATGGCCTATAAATTAAACCCCCATGTAAGTTTGAAAAGAATCAGATGAATGAAGCCAAATTTTTTTGTGAGCAAACTTTGTGTTTTCTCTCTTCCGCACTTGCATCCAGGTGTTGAGCTCCGTGAGGGAGTAAATCCGGGTTCCCCAGGAACCTTGAGGAGGTGTGAGATCTCCAAAACCCAAACCCTAGGTTAGCCACTCCACTCCCAAACCCTAGCCGCCATCACCCTTCTCTTTCCACCAAGCCCTAGCCTATCCCACCTCTCACGGCCACCCTCTCCAAGTCCAGGCCGACCACCAGCATCCAGCTCCAGTCCTGATACTTTAGATCTACAGCAATTCTAAGAGGAAGTCAGATCAGCCTCCAGGAGAATCCTGATTTCAGCAACTTCAGCTTTCAAGTTCTTCAACCTGGTAAATCTTTTCTTGAGTATCTGAATTCCATCACTTGTTCCTCTTCTTTCCCAGATCTTGAGTCTAGGAGAAGCCGACCAAACCACAAGACCAGTATTGGAGGATCCATTGCGAAGATAGCCGACTCCGAGGATCCCACAATCTGCTCGAGAGAGTTCTTCCACCCAAATTCTGAGAAGATCACTGTCTGGTTGGTAAACCATCTCTCCTCTCTATTTCTGTTCTGTTGAAGTTCAGAGCGAAACCCTAGGTCTGGGAGTTTCTTAACCCCAGCGATCCGTTACTTCTAAACTACTCTGATAATTTAGTTTCTTCTAAACTGTGCTTTCAATCCTTACCTAGTTTCCTTCAACTTAGTTTAGCTTTACTTTGAGTCAAAGACAATTTCTGAAATATAAAATAATAATAAAAAAAAGAATTAATCTTAATTTTACTTTCGCATATGCTTCTTTGTTCTTTGTTCTGCATCAACAGAGTTTGGTGGAAGGACTCTCTCGAGCAGATTGTTGGATCCTCGGATTCAGATATCTTCACAATGGATCCTCCAATACTGGTCCTTTGGCAGAGTTGGCTTCTCCTGAACTCAGGATCTCGGAAAGAAGAAGAACAAGTTAAGGAACCAGATACTCAAAGAAAGGATTTACCAGATAAGAAGAACTTGAAAAATTGATGTTGCTGAAATCCTGATTCTCCTGGATGATGATCTGACTTCCTCTGGGATTTGCTCTATATTCGAAGTAGCCGATCTGGACCTGGATGCTGGTGGTCGGCCTCTACTTGGAAGAGAGGGGCTGTGAGATGAAGAGGTAGATTAGGGTTTGGATGATTGGTGGAATGAAGAAGATGATGGCGGCTAGGATTTGGAATTGAAGTGGCTAACCTAGGGTTTTGGTAGGGTTTTGGGGTTGGAGATCTCACACCTCCTCAAGGTTCCTAGGGAACCCAGATTTACTCCCTCACGGAGCTCAACACCTGAATACAAGTGCGGAAGAGAGAAACATAAAGTTGCTCACACAGAAATTAATTTCATTCATCATTAAATTCAAGAGTTACATAGAGTTGAATATATAGACATAACAAAGAAATAAAATTTTATACATTTTCCATGTGGGACTAATAGGACTAACCCACACTTCAGGCATCAAATTCTCTTCCCAAGACTCCTTCTATGAGTGGGCAGCCCAAAAACTCCAAGAAAACTTGAAAATCAGCTCCAAATGGCAGGTTATGGGGGTGTCTCCTAGTATCTCTCCATGAATCAAGGATTTTCCCTTCATGGTTTGGCTCATTTGGACACCTCCTAGTCTTGCTCCACAAGTTTAGGATTCTTCCTTTCATGGCTTTGGCACTTTTGGAAACTTTTGGGAACCCCCTTGAATTCCTCCCCAAGACATGCTCTCTTCCCTTTTATAACTTGGATTTTTTATGGAACATTGTGGGGCACCTCCTTGATCCTCTCTTCAAGAAAAATTTTTGCCATCCTGGCTTGGGTTTATCTGGAAAGAAATTGGCTCCTCCTTGGATTGAGGTATCTTGATGGATTTCTCTCCCAAGTGGTGCAAGAAAAAAAAAGGAACTTACTTCTTGTGGTGTAGGGACCAAAGACACTGGATGGAGATTTGGCGCCTCCTGGACTGTGGCGTGTGGCTGAGAGTGTGGCGCCCACTTGCTTGGGCCTGGAAGAAAAAAATGTGGCACCCTGGACCTTGACATGACTGAAAAAAAGTGGCACCATCCTGGAGAAGACCTAGACCACTACTAGGACTTGTACTGAGTCAACATGACTCAACAAAATTTAAATTGCGGGGAAATACAAACTCAAGACTAAAATTGAGTTGACCATGTCAACCCTTATTACAAAACTAGAAAACCCTAATTCTTCGGGCAAGGTCAATCAGAGATCTAGATGGAGCCCTGAAGTCTTCTTCTGAGTCTGGTGCCCGCACCAGCGGGCCGCCTCGCGGTCCTCTGGAAAGGTGCCGCTAGTTATGTATTCGACGTACTTGTCCATCCAGCTGGGCTCACGGCTGACCTGGTGGACCTCCACTGGGGTCTCGTAGCTTGGGGCCTTAAGGTGCTCCACGTGAGCGTGACCCAGCATCGAGTCCGGCAGGGTCGCCAACCGGGAAAGAGTGTCTGCACGGGCGTTCTCTCTGCGGGGGGATATGGAAGATGTTGAGGCACCGGAAGCCGGTCGTGCCCGCCTTGACGAGCCCCAAGTATTTCGCCATTTGGTGGTCGTGCGCGGCATACTCCCCGTAGACCTGTCCTGCCACGAGCTGGGAGTCAGTGAAGGCCTTAAGGTTAGTCATGCCCAGCTCACGGGAGACCCTCAGCCCGGCGAGGAGCGCCTCATACTCTGCCTGATTGTTTGTCGTGGCGAACTGGAAACGGAGCGTGCATTCGGCGACGACCCCATCGCTGTTGGCAAGAATGAGTCCGTCTCTGCTCTCGCCAGAGTTCGAGGCTCCATCTACGTGGAGGATCCATGCATCCTCTCCGGGCGCCTCGGGGCCCGCTTTCAGCTGCCGGTGCAAGGGATCCTCTTCGGGATCCTTGCCTAGGCCCGCGCATTCGACCAAGAAGTCGGCTAGCACCTACGTTTTCATGGCTGACCTGGGCCTATACGCGATGTCGAACTCGCTGAGCTTCAGTGCCCACTTCGCCAATCGCCCCGAGGTGTCGGGTCGGCTGAACACCGCTTTCAGCAGCTGATCCGTCAGGACGGCGATGGGATGCGCTTGGAAATAGGGCCTAAGATGCTGAGCAGACACTATTAGCGCAAAAACGAGCTTCTCGGGCCGAGAATACCTGAGCTCCGCGTCGTGGAGAAGTTTGCTGGTATAGTACACCGGCCGCTGGACTCCTTGGTCGTCGGTCCGAACCAGGACCGAACTGACGGCTTCCGGGGTGACCGCCAGGTAAAGGATGAGCTTCTCTCCCTCCTCGAGCCGGGAAAGCAGCGGTGGCGATGCGAGCGTCTTCTTCAGCTCTTCAAAGGCCTCCTGTCATTCCTCGGTCCAGGCGAAGTCGTTCATCTTTCTCAGCACCTTGAAAAAGGGACGGCAGCGATCTGCCGACCTGGAGATAAAGCGGCTGAGGGCCGCAACTCGGCCGGTGAGTTGCTGCACTTGCTTCTTGGAGGCGGGCTGCTCCATGTCCAGGATGGCCTGGACCTTCTCCGGGTTGGCTTCAATTCCTCTTTGGGTCACCATGAATCCTAGGAACTTCCCGGCGGAGATGCCAAAGGTGCACTTCGCAGGGTTCAGCTTCATCTGATGATGTCGGAGGTTGCCGAATGTCTCCGCCAGGTCAGCTACGTGGTCCGAATCGGGTTTGCTCATTACCAGCATATCGTCCACGTACACCTGCATGTTGCGGCCGATCTGGTCCTTGAAGATCCTGTTGACCAGACGCTGGTACGTGGCCCCAGTGTTCTTGAGGCCGAATGGCATCATCTTGTAGCAAAAAGTTCCACGGTCGGTGATGAAGGCGGTGTGCTCCTCATCCTCCGGGCTAATTCGGATCTGGTTGTATCCCGAGAAGGCATCCATGAATGACAGGAGGCGATGCCCCGAGGTGGTGTCAACCAGCTGGTCGATTTTTGGAAGAGGGAAGCTGTCCTTCGGGCAAGCTCGGTTGAGGTCGGTGTAGTCCACACAGATCCTCCACTTACCATTGCTCTTCCTTACCATGACCACGTTTGCCAGCCAGCTGGGATATTGGACTTCCCGCACAAAGCCGGCGGCGAGGAGTTTCTCCACCTCCTCGTTGATGGCCCTCTGTCTCTCCACGGCGAAGCTCCTCTTCTTCTGGTGGACCGGGTGGCAGCTCGGATCCATGTTCAGTCTGTGCGTAATGACCTCGGGAGGAATGCCCGGCATGTCGGCCGCCGACCAGGCGAACACGTCTGCGTTCGCACGGAGGAACTCCAGCAGGTGGGCCCGTTCTTCTTCTAGGAGTTGCGCCCCGACCTGCATCGTCTTCAGTGGGTCCGAACCAAGGGGATAAGTCAACAGGCGTTCTACGGGCCCCCCCTGGGTTCCTTCTCCCTTAGGTCGAGGTCGTCAACATTGGGGCCGAGCTCCGTGCCTCGGGCGCCCGGGATCGTCTGGAGGCAATGCGGGACCGGCTGGGTCGTCCCCTTCATCACCCCGAGCCCGGAAGGCATGGGGAACTGCACCAACAACCTTTTCGTGGAAATCATGGTGTCCAGTTGGTTAAGCCCGGGATGCCCGAGAATGGCGTTGTAAGGCGAAGGGAGCTTGACGACGGTAAACGTCATCAGGACGGTCGTCTGCCGAGGTGGGGATCCGGCGGTGACCGGGAGAGTGATCTCCCCTTCGACCCCCACGGAGTCCCCGATAAAGCCCACCAGGGGGGTATGCACCGGTCTCAGCTGATCATGGGACAAATTCATCCGAGAGAAAGCATCGTAAAAAAGCACGTCAGCCGAGCTTCCACTATCCACCATAATTCGATGTACAGGATGCTTCGCGATGGTCATCTCGACCACCACGACATCGTTGTTTACATTCTCATTTTCCTTCCCCTTCTTAGGGGGGATTACATTCTCCGGGTTCCCGACTTCCCGGGCTCTCTTCGTCGCCCGCCCGACCCCAAGTGAGATCATGCCCACCGGCTTCTCCGTCGGGCGGTTATCGATTGCAGGAACTGGTGGTAAGGCCGCGAGCGGCTGCCCCTCCGGGGGGACCTCGTTCCTGACGAACTTCCTGAGGTAGCCCCTTTTGATCAGCTCCTCGATCTCCCGCTTCAGGTTACGACACTCCACCGTGTCATGACCGTGCTCGCGGTGGAACTGGCAGTACTTCGACTTGCCTCGGACACCTCTTGGGTTCTGTGGAGGAGGTCAGCGGAGGTAGTGCTCGCCCTCAATTTCCATGAGGATCTTTGTTCGAGGGGCGAGGAGAGGGGTGAACCTCTTCTCAGGAGTGGCCTCGCCCTTCGACCTCGGATTCGGGCGAGGGTCGGCAGGTGGCCCGGGCTTCCGAGCTCCTGGAAGATCCCTCGGGGATGGCCTCTTCAGAGTCTTCCCGTCCAGCTCTCAGCGGGTGCGGTCGGCCTCCTCCGCTCGGATGTACTTGTGGGAGCAGAGGAGGAGCTCGGAGTATGTCTTGGGAGGCTTTTTGTCCAAGGAGTAGGTCAGGCGGGACGTCTTGAGCCCGCGTTTCAAAGCCAGCATGGCGACGGGCTCATCCAAGCTGTAGATCTCCAGTGCAGCGATCTTGAACCGGGGATGTAGTCCCGTAGCAGCTCCTGGTCCTGCTGGTGGATGGAGAAGAGGCTATCCACCTCTCTTGGCACCTTCCGACAAGCATCAAAGTGCACCACAAAATTTCCTTCCAGCTGGTGGAAGGAGCAAATAGATCCGGGCTCGAGGCGGGTGAACCAGACTCGAGCGGCCTTCCGGAGGGTAGCGGGGAAGGTGATGCACAAAAGGGCATCAGTGGACCCCTGGGCCCTCATGAGAGCCTTGTAGCTCTCCAGATGGTCCAGAGGGTCGGTGGTCCCGTCGTAGGGATCCACGTGCGGCATGCGGAACCGGCTTGGGATTGGTTTCGCCTGGATTTCTTCAGAGAAGGGAGGATGGGAGTCGTAGCCCACCGGGTCCGCCGATGAGTTCTGCAGGTCGGCATATCGACGGGCGAACTCTGCCAACTTGCACTCGTGCTCCTCCAGGCGACTCTCGGCCTGACGCCTGATGGCCTCATCGGTGGAGTCTTCCACCGAGGCCGCTGGCGAAGGGGGCGCCGATCGGTCTCGGCACGAAGTCACGCCTCGGCGCCGCTTGCTGCGATGCACCGTCTCGGCTTCATCGGCCGGGGATCGACTCTCGTGATCCGCCGAACTGGAGTAGTTTTTTTTTGTGGGAGCTTGGTGGCTCCCGCGGGGGTTGGAGACCGCCCTCGGGTGGGATGGCCTGCCCTGAATGGAGCGCAGGCTCCCACACGGCCTCGCGGCTCGAGCCGCATGGGTCCCTGGCTGCGGCTGCGTGGCTAGGGACTGCTGCTGCTGTTGAAGCTGCCGGACCGCCGAGGTCAAAGTCTGCAGCTGCTGGATGACGGCCGCGAGGGGCCCGTCTGTCGAGGTCGGCGGTAGTGGAATAGAAGGGGGAGCCGGGAGCTCCCTCTCCGGGCTGTGAGCCCCTTGAGGGGAGGGAACCTCCCCCACACGGCTGGTGGATGCCTCGCACCCTCGAGTGACCACCATTGCCGGAGAGCACCGTGCCTGCAGAAAGCTGGCTCCCGCTAGGGGGTGTTGTCCTGCCCCTCTACCTGGCGCACCAATCTGTTGCCGATCTCGCCGCCGCACCCGTGCCTCGGAACCGTCGATCCTGCTAGACCATCTTGCTCCCGGGGCCTCCTGGCTGGACCGAACCTGCAAAGCGAGGTCAGAAGACCCTGGCCGGGGATCCCGGTGAGGGAGCTTCGACGATCAAGTTAGTGGACGGCGAGAGGGAACTGATTCTCCAAGACGGGCTCCCGAAGGAGTCCTAGACTCAGAGAATTTACTAGCAAAAAAGGTGCCGGAGGGACCAGAAACCCGGCTGGATCTCCTTGCCGAGCTCACGCCAAGCGATCCCCTCTCGGGGCCCTGGATCTCACCCTCAGAGCGGAGCCTTCAGCCTTTGTTTCTTACTCGTCCCACCTTACCTGGTCGCCTCCTCTTTCCTTCCTTTTATCTCCCCGCTGCCCGCCTATTTTCCGCTCTTCGGAGGCTTCCCTCCTTGCTCTCGTTGTCCCCCCTCCATCCTTTTCTCTTTCCCCTCTTGGTATCGAGGGCCAGGCGGCTTTCTGGCCTCGTTTGCTGAGCCCAGCGGGGACAGGGTAAAGGAAGGGGGATGGCACCGGCAGGGCGGCCAGTCAGACCTCGGGCCCGGTGTGGGTGCTTCCCTTCCCAGGTGCCGGCGTTGTCTGTTGACGGGCCCTGTTTTGCCATAACCGCGCCTCTCGATTGCAGAACCTGTCGGGCCGATGTATGTGATGTTTCGCGTGCCGCCGCCATCCGTACGGGGCACCGTTTGTGGCGCGCACGGCTCGAGGGCCAACCTCGAAACCTGCGCCTCCGCTCTTTGGGACCTTCTCTGTTTGGGCAGCCTGACCTCGGCCGAGGTGGACCCCTTCTGGGTGGACACCTGGCGGAGCGGCAGAAGGGCCCTTGGCTTCGGTCGAGGTGGACCCATCTCCGGGGGCCACCTGGCGAAGGAGTGAAGGGGCCCGGCTCGACCTCGGCATTGGTGGGACCGTCTCTAGGCTCCACCTGGCGAGGGAGCAGGGGAGCAGCCGACCTCGGCCGAGGTGGACCCCTCCTGGGTGGACACCTGGCGAGGTGGCAGGAGGGCGCTCGGCTTCGGTCGAGGTGGACCCGTTTCCGGGGACCACCTGGCGAAGGAGCGAAGGAACCTGGCTCGACCTCGGCCACGGTGGGACCGTCTCTGGGCGCCACCTGGCGAGGGAGCGGGGGAGCAGCCGACCTCGACCGAGGTGGACCCCTACTGGGTTGACACCTGGCGAGGTGGCAGGAGGGCGCTCGGCTTCGGTCGAGGTGGACACGTCTCCGGGGGCCACCTGGCGAAGGAGCGAAGGAGCCCGGCTCGACCTTGGCCACGGTGGGACCGTCTCTGGGCGCCACCTGGCAAGGGAGCGGGGGAGCAGCCGACCTCGGCCGAGGTGGACCCCTCCTGGGTGGACACTTGGCGAGGTGGCAGGAGTGGGCCCGGACCGAACTCGACTTCGACGAGAGCGGTAACGTCTCGGGATGTCACCTGGCGAGGTAGCCGGGGGGGCAAGGGCCGAGCTCGACCTCGACGGCATGGGACTCGTAGCTGACTCGACCGAGGAAACCTCCACGCGGCTCAATCATGCCCGACGAAATCTGAGACCGGCCACGTCATCATTATGGTCATAACAGTTGCCCCCTAATCCGCCGTTCCGTTGGGGCGTCGTATAACGGAACGTCGGGATTAAATGCGGATATGACGTGGGGAGGCAAAGATCTTTGTTCATAATTGCCACGATCCTCGTCGCCACTTCTCGGTGCGCCCGAAGCCCTATAGGAGGCCGCCACGCGTCGCCCACTTGCCCATAATAAATGCGTCGCTTCGAAGCAGAGGCCGTTTCCTTGCTAACGAGGCATCGGTGTCGGGTGTGCGTCCACGCGGCGATCATCCAGTGGCTCGAAGCGGAATGATGGGTACGGCCACTGTCAACTGAGTTTGAAAAGGAGGGGACTTTTCGGAATGAGGACTTTTCCTTTTCTCCGTGGGCGGTTTGCTGCAGGCTAACTTCCACTGCCCCGTATTCGCTCGGTGTATTTTCGGTGAGTGCCTACATTTTCTCCCTAGTTCCCCTCTTCTTCTTCCCTGAATCTTCCTTGCTTTCTTCTTTGTCATGGCGCGCCGTCGCTATGTTTCCTCTAATCCGGACGAGGCCGGTCCGTCCCGGTCGAGGACTCCGTCTTCTTCCTCCTCAAAGGAGGAAGCGATCCCGGAGGAGACCCGCAGGCAACTGCAACCTGGGGGTATCACCATTGGCATCCCCAGGGGTGTCCGGTCTCCTCCTGTCGCTTTCGCTCTTCCGCTTCTTTCCCTTCCTCCTCCACCTCTTCTTTCTGCCGGTCCCTCCGGTCATACTTCCACAATGACCGAAGGTGACCTCTCTTTGCTCCGGGAGGCCTACGGCATCCCGGGATCAATCCGTCTGCTTGTTCCGTGGCCCGGGGATCGCGTCACCATGAGTGGCCCCGGCCGCATAGCCTTCTACGAAGACTTCCTCCTCGGGGGTCTTCGATTTCCTCTGCACCCCTTCTTCCTTTCTTTCCTTAGCCACTTCCATCTCGTTCTGGCCCAGTTGGCTCCTAACGCCATCCGGATCATCTTTTCTTTTATTGTTTTTTGCCACTTCCACAGGTTTGTTGCCCGTTTCTCCCTCTTCAGGGCTCTGTTTACCCTGAAGTGGTACTCCACTGACGACGGCTGGTGGTACATCTCGCCCCGGCCCAGGTGTCTCCGGTTTGACCTCCCTTCTTTTATCAAGGGCTAGAAGAACCGGTTCTTCTTTGCCTCGGTCGAGGATGTTGACTGGGCCTGGAGCGAACCGGACCGGTCTCCAAACTGGAACTCCCAGGTCGAGTCGACGGACCAAGAGGCCTACTCCCTGCTCCTGAGCGATGTGGTCCCGGCGCTCGAGGTTCTGCTCTCGGAGCAGAATCTGTTTGAGGCCGGGATCAGTCCCATCCGCGAGCCGGGTGAGATTCAGTCCTCCCTTGACTTCTGTATTCTTTCTCCTTTTTAGCCGAGCTGGCTGACCTTCTTTTCTTTTGCGTTGCAGGCATGAAATTTTTGCTGGAGAACCTTCTGGAGGACGCGGCCCAGAGGGACGTCGTCGAGGTGGATGAGCCCGCGGCGAAGAGGGCTCGCACAGAGGCGAGCCAGGAGGTCGTGCCGATGACCGTACCCAGCCATGTGGCCGCTGCTCCCCCGCCCAGACTGCCTCGGGGCGGGGCCATTGATGCGCCACCGTCAAACCCGGCGGTGCTGCCGACGAGGGGGCTCCACCACCAGCAGCTCCGCCCAGCGCCGGCCCCGTCATTGCCGTGGCTCCGACAGCGAAGCCCGCGACCTCTGTCGCACCGTCGACGGTGATTCTTGCTGGAGGGCCAGTCGCCGCCACAACCGACCTGATGGCTCCGCCACCGGTGATCACCAACCGCTGCTCAGTGATCCGCGACAAAGGGCTCGTGGAGAAAGTGGAGTATGCCTCAACCGCGCGGGACCGCCGATCTCGAGGCGGCAGGGACTACGCCGATGCCCTGCTCGGGATCCTCCCACAGCTCTTCATGGTAAGTCCGAACTCAGGCTCCTTTGTCTTCTTTGGCCTCGGTTAGCTTCTACACTAACTCGATTGCTTTGCTGTGCAGATTGGGAACGACGTGCTCCTGCTGAGGAACTTCCTCGTGGGGTATGCGAAGAAAGATGCCGAGAAGGAAGAGAAGCTCGGCAAGCTCGCGACCGACGTCAAAGATCTTATGGAAAAGGGGGTCGAGCTGCGAGCGAGCAACCAGACCCTCCAGGCAGACCTGGCACGCACCGAGGGGCGAAACAAGGACCTGGAGTCCTCTCTGTCTGAGGAGAGGAACTCCCACCAGCGCCGCGTGGAAGAGGACGCGGCCGAGAGGGCTTGCCTTCGGGCCCATTCCCAGTGGCTGGAGCGCCAGCTGGAAGAGGCCAGACGGGAGGCAAGTGCGATGAGAGAGTGGAGCACCTACATCAATGGGCTCCTGGAGGCCACGAAACGGGAGGCGCAGGAAGCCATCCCGAAATTCCGGGCCTCCGACGAGTACATCTCGGAGGTCCGGGAGGCCACCGTGGACTCCTTCCTGAAGGGGTTCCGGATGTGCCAGGAGAAGGTGGGGTCCTTCTACCCCGAGCTTGACCTCAGTGGGGTGGCGCTCGGAGGTAGGAGGCAGGGACCCAACTGAAGGGCTTCCGGCGCGGTAGACGCCACAGATGCGGCCCCGGTGAGCGACACGGCCGAAGCTCCGGAGCAACCCCCTGAGCCAGCAGCCGCCGACGGCGAGGAAGTGGAGCCTGCGACCTAGGCTGAGGGCCCCGCCACCGCGCCGAACTGAACCATTTATCTTCTTCTTTTTCTTTGTTGTTGTTGTTTTTTCTCTCTTTTCTTTTTTGGGGACTCCCGGCCTGTCGGGATTCCCAGCTTGTACTTCTCCTTCTCGGATCAATGAAAACACAATTTGTCCATCTCTCGAATTCGCCTTCTTTTCCACTCTCTCATCTCCTCTTTTTCCTTCTTGAGATGTTGATGTGGAGTGCCGGAACGAGGGTGGACCTGGTCCCGTCCGTCGCTCAGATCAAAGGTTGGGACATTCCGGACCGCTTGGCATCAGAGTAGGCCTTGAGCGGGTCCATCTTTGGGATTGCCTTCGTGCTCGCGTGGGGGAACTGGGTTCTGCCTCGCCTTCCAGACCGAAGCCCGGGACTTCCGGACTGAACCCCGGGGCTGCAGGCTTTCTCAAGCCTTACGCGGCTTGCCGAGCTGTTCTCCATGCTCGCATGGGCGAACTGGGTTCTGCCCCGCCTTCCAGGCCAAAACCCGGGACTTCCGGACTGAACCCCGGGGCTGCAGGCTTTCTCAAGCCTTGCGCGGCTTGCCGAGCTGTTCTCCGTTCTCGCGTGGGGGAACTGGGTTCTGCCCCGCCTTCCAGACCGAAGCCCGGGACTTCCGGACTGAACCCCGGGGCCGCAGGCTTTCTCAAGCCTTGCACGTCTTGCTGAGCTGTTCTCCGTGCTCGCGTGGGCGAACTGGGTTCTGCCCCGCCTTCCAGGCCGAAGCCCGGGACTTCCGGACTGAACCCCGGGGCCGCAGGCTTTCTCAAGCCTTGCACGGCTTGCCGAGCTGTTCTCCGTGCTCGCGTGTGCGAACTGGGTTCTGCCCCGCCTTCCACGCCGAAGCCCGGGACTTCCGGACTGAACCCCGGGGCCGCAGGCTTTCTCAAGCCTTGCACGGCTTGCCGAGCGATTCTCCGTGCTCGCGTGGATGAACTGGGTTCTGCCCCGCCTTCCAGGCCAAAGCCCGGGACTTCCGGACTGAACCCCGGGGCCGCAGGCTTTCTCAAGCCTTGCACGGCTTGCCGAGCTGTTCTCCGTGCTCGCATGGATGAACTGGGTTCTGCCCCACCTTCCAGACTAAGGTCTGGGACTTCTCGCTTCCTTCGGCCTTCGGCCATGATCGGGCGTGCCGAACCCATGGCCATGCGCCAGTTTCCCTACGATGTGAGAAAGAGCGTTTGAAGCAAAGAAACTTTATTGCAGGAGTGGGGAACCTTACATTACTGATAATACATTCTTAGGTTCGAGGCGTTCCACATCCGGGGAAACCTGGCCCCTCCCAATTCCTCCAAGTAGTAGGCGCCGTGGGGGAGGGCTTCTGCTACCCGGTACGGGCCTTCCCAGTTTGGTGAGAGCTTGCTGCACTCCCGTGGCTGAGAAGCTTCAGCGCGCCGGAGGACCAGATCTCCGGGACGAAAGGACTTTGGCCGCACTAAGGAGTTGTAATACTTGGCTACCTGCTGCCTATACGTCGCCATCCGAACTCGGGCCTTGTCCCTCGTCTCTTCAAGAAGGTCAAGGTTGAGCATCATTCTGGCGGGGTTCTCTGTCTCATCATATTGCTCCACACATAGTGTGGGTAGGCTGAGCTCGATCGGGATGACCGCTTCGGGTCCAAAGACGAGGTTGAACGGGTCCTCGTTGGTCGCCGTCCTCAGGGTGGTATGGTACGCCCAAAGGATGCTGGGGAGCTCCTCGGCCCATCTGCCCTTGGCCTGGTCCAGTCGCATGCGAAGGCCCTGCAAAATGGTCCTGTTCGTGACTTCGGCCTCTCCATTGGTCTGAGGATGTGCCACCGAGGTGAAGCGATGCCTGATGCCGAGTTCACCGCAGAACTCTTCAAATTCCTGGTAGTCGAACTGGCGTTCGTTGTCAGTGGCCACGGTGTGGGGGAGGCCGAAGCGGCAAATGATCGACTTCCAGAAGAACTTGGCAGCGTTTGCCTCGGTGATCCATGCTAAAGGTTCGGCCTCGACCCACTTCGTGAAGTAGTCGATGGCCATGATCAAGAATTTCCGTTGTCCAGATGCCGGCGGGAATTGGCCCAGAAGGTCCATCCCCCATTGGGCAAATGGCCACGGAGCTGAAAGCTAGGAGATTGGGTTGGAGGGCTGCCGTTGCACCGTGGCATGACGCTGGCACCGATCGCACCTCTTCATGAAATCAGCGGCATCTTCCTTCATCATCTCCCAAAAGTAGCCCTGACGAAGGGCTTTGTAGGCCAACGCTCTGCCCCCCACGTGGTTCCCACAGACGCCCTCGTGAATCTCCTAGAGCACGAGTCTAGCTTCCGCGGGTCCTACGCATTTAAGGAGGGGGTAGGAGAAGGATCTTCGATACAATTGCCCATCCATCAGGACGAAACGCACGGCCTTCTTTCTGATGAGGCGGGCTGCCTCGTGGTCCTCTGGCAAGGTGCCGCAAGTTATGTATTCGGTGTACTTGTCCATCCAGCTAGGCTCATGGCTGACCTGGTGGACCTCCACTGGGGTCTCGTGGCTTGGGGCCTTAAGGTGCTCCACGTGAGCGCGACCCAGCATCGAGTCCGGCAGGGTCGCCAGCTAGGAAAGAGTGTCCGCACAGGCGTTCTCCCTGCGGGGGATGTGGAAGATGTTGAAGCGCCGGAAGCCGGCCGTGCCCGCCTTGACGAGCTCCAAGTATTTCACCATTTGGGGGTCGTGCGCGGCATACTCCCCGGAGACCTGTCCTGCCATGAGCTGGGAGTCAGTGAAGGACTTAAGGTTAGTCACGCCCAGCTCGCGGGAGACCCTCAGCCCGGCGAGGAGCGCCTCATACTCCGCCTGATTGTTTATCGCGGCGAACTGGAAACGGAGCACGCATTCGGCGACGACCCCATCGCTGTTGGCAAGAATGAGTCCGGCTCCGCTCCCGCCAGAGTTCGAGGCTCCATCTATGTGGAGGATCCAAGCATCCTCTCCGGGCCCCTCGGGGCCCGCTTTCAGCTGCCGGTGCAAGGGATCCTCTTCGGGATCCTTGCCTAGGCCCGCACATTCGACCAAGAAGTTGGCTAGCACCTGCGCTTTCATGGCCGACCTGGGCCTGTACGCGATGTCGAACTCGCTGAGCTTCAATGCCCACTTCGCCAATCGCCCCGAGGTGTTGGGTCGGCTGAGCACCGCTTTCAGCGGCTGGTCCGTCAGGACGGCGATGGGATGCGCTTGGAAATAGGGCCTGAGATGCTGAGCAGACACAATTAGCACAAAAACAAGCTTCTCGGGCCGAGAATACCTGAGCTCCGTGTTGCAGAGAAGTTTGCTGGTATAGTACACCGGCCACTGGACTCCTTGGTCATCGGTCCGAACCAGGACCGAACTGACGGCTTCCGGGGTGACCGCCAGGTAAAGGATGAGCTCCTCTCCCTCCTCGGGCCGGGAAAGCAGCGGTGGCGATGCGAGCATCTTCTTCAGCTCTTCAAAGGCCTCCTGGCATTCCTCAGTCCAGGCGAAGTCGTTCATCTTTCTCAGCACCTTGAAAAAGGGACGGCAGCGATCTGCCAACCTGGAGATAAAGCGGCTGAGGGCCGCAACCCGGCTGGTGAGTTGCTGTACTTGCTTCTTGGAGGCGGGCTGCTCCATGTCCAGGATGGCCTGGACCTTCTCTGGGTTGGCTTCAATTCCTCTTTGGGTCACCATGAATCCTAGGAACTTCTCGGCGGAGATGCCGAAGGCGCACTTCGCAGGGTTCAGCTTCATCTGATGACATCGGAGGTTGCCGAATGTCTCCACCAGGTCAGCTACGTGGTCCGAATCGGGTTTGCTCATTACCAGCATATCGTCCACGTACACCTGCATGTTGCGACCGATCTGGTCCTTGAAGATCCTGTTGACCAGATGCTGGTACGTGGCCCCGACGTTCTTGAGGCCGAACGGCATCATCCTGTAGCAAAAAGTTTCGCGGTCGGTGATGAAGGCGGTGTGCTCCTCGTCCTTCGGGCTCATTCGGATCTGGTTGTATCCCGAGAAGGCATCCATGAATGACAGGAGGCGATGCCTCGAGGTGGTGTCAACCAGCTGGTCGATTTTTGGAAGAGGGAAGCTATCCTTCGGGCAAGCTCGATTGAGGTCGGTGTAGTCCACACAGATCCTCCACTTACCATTGCTCTTCCTTACCATGACCACGTTTGCCAGCCAGCTGGGATATTGGACTTCCTGCACAAAGCCGGCGGCGAGGAGTTTCTCCACCTCCTCGTTGATGGCCCTCTGTCTCTCCACGGTGAAGCTCCTCTTCTTCTGGCGGACCGGGCGGCAGCTCGGATCCACGTTTAGTCTGTGCATAATGACCTCGGGGGGAATGCCCGGCATGTCGGTCGCCGACCAGGCGAACACGTCTGCGTTCGCACGGAGGAACTCCAGCAGGCGGGCCCGTTCTTCTTCTGGGAGTTGCGCCCCGACCTGCACCGTCTTCAGCGGGTCCGAACCAAGGGGATAAGTCAACAGGTGTTCTACGGGCCCCCCTAGGTTCCTTCTCCCTTAGGTCGAGGTCGTCAACATCGGGGCCTAGTGGTGTGGGCACCAGACTCAGAAGAAGACTTCAGAGCTCCATCTGAATCTCTGATTAACCTCGCCCGAAGAATTAGGGTTTTTGGTTTTTAATAAGAGTTGACTAGATCAACTTAATTTAGCTTGAGTCTACATTACCTGCATTTTATTTTGTTGAGTCATGTTGACTCAGTAGTAGACTAGGGTTTCAACCTGGGATGTTACACTTTCTTCCAAGACCAGGCAAGTGGACACCACACTCCCAGCCACACTCCCAGTCCAGGGGGCGCCATATCTACATCCAGCAGCTTTTGGTCCCCACTCCACAGATGGCAACTTCCTTCTCTCATGCGCCAGATAAAGAGAAGTCCACCAAGAGACCATAAATCAAGGGGGCGGCCAAGACTTTCCCAAGAAACCCAAAGCAAAGAAGGGAAGAAATCCTCTTGGAAGAGAGCTTCAAGGGGGCGCCCACTACCTGCCAAAGACAACCAAAACAAAAATGGGAAGGACCTTGACTTAGGGAGGAAGAAAAGGAGGAGTCCAAAAGAGTTGATCCAGGGAAGGAAGAAAATTTTTCTTGAAGATCCAAGCAAGGTGGCGCCATCTACCTGCCTTTTATAACCCAAATCCAGTTTTTTTGGTACTTTGGCCGACCATATGTGAAGGATTTGCCCTAATTTGTAGATCCCCTCCTTTAGTCCCACATGGGAAGATGTGAAACCCTCCTCCCTTGTAAAGCCTTATAAATTAAACCCCTCTTGTAAGTTTAAAAAATAAGATGAATGAAAGAAATTTTTTTATGAGCAAACTTGTGTTTTCTCTTTTCCGCACTTGTTTCCAGGTGTTGAGCTCCGTGAGGGAGTAAATCCGGGTTCCCCTGGAACCTTGAGGAGGTGAGAGATCTCCAAAACCCCAAACCCTAGGTTTGCCACTCGACTCCCAAACCCTAGCCGCCATCACCCTTCTCTTTCCACCAAGCCTAGTCTATTCCTCTTCTCACGACCACCCTCTCCAAGTCCAGGCCGGCCACCAGCATCCAGCTCCAGTCCAGATACTGCAGATCTATAACAATTCTAAGAGGAAGTCAGATCGGCCTCCAGGAGAATTCGATTTCAGCAACTTCAGCTTTCAAGTTCTTCAACCTGATAAAATCTTTTCTTGAGTTTCTGAATTCCATCATTTGTTCCTCTTCTTTCCCAGATCTTGAGTCCAGGAGAAGCCGACCAAACCACGAGACCAGTATTGGAGGATCCATTGCGAAGATAGCCGACTCCGAGGATCCCATAATCTGCTCGAGAGAGTTCTTCCACCAAAATCCTGAGAAGATCACTGTCTGGTTAGTAAACCATCTCTTCTCTCTATTTCTGTTCTGTTGAAAGTTCAGAGCGAAACCCTAGGTCTGGGAGTTTCTCAACCCCCAGCGATCCGTTACTTCTGAACTACTCTGATAATTTAGTTTCTTCTAAACTGTGCTTTCAATCCTTACCTAGTTTCCTTCAACGTAGTTTAGCTTTACTTTGAGTCGAAGCCAATTTCTAAAATATATATAAAAAAAAAAAAAGAATTAATCTTAATTTTACTTCCGCATACGCTTCTTTGTTCTTTGTTCTGCATCATTTTTGGTATCAGAGCCCTGTCTAGGGTTTCTATTTGATTGCTTGTTTGAGTCCCTCTCTTTTTACTTTGTCTGCTCGAAGTAGACTCCCCAGGGCGTCCGGTCCTAGGAACGAAGTGAGGTGCAAACCTCCTCTTCCCATTCCATGGGGTGTTCCTAGGGCGTGTAGGGGATCCGTTGGGTTACAACTTCGTAGCAGAAATTGTAAACGGGGAAGTGCTCTATTTTTAGTCCGTAATTATCTTGTTTCAGGAATTATTTCTCACTACAGGTAACTCCAAATTTAGTGATATTTATTTTGCTGAAACCAGTATAATTGAAACTAATTGTTATAATTTTCTCATGATTTATTGGTTTCCATACAATTTCTGAGAATTAAATTACTGCAACTCTATTTTTGTGTTCTGCAATCCATTTATTTTTGAGTGTTCATCTCTTAATTCAACTTAAGGGCATTTGAGCATCTAAGATAAGGGGAGGAGTTGATAACCTCTCCTTAGCCCAAAACCACCACCCCTTCATTCGAACCTAAGCCTTTAATCTAAAATTGATTAGACCTATTTTGCCCTAGTGGGCTAGGGACATCAACCAGTCGGGTCAAGGCTAGTGTTGAGTCAGTTTGTCTGGTTACTCTGTGTGTGCTTTGTACTCAGTGTCTAGAACGGTGGTTCAGGGATTCCATCCCGAAGGGCTTGTGTGCTAGTCCGCCTACCTGGCCAATCTCTGATTGGTGTCTAGGATTGGCATTCAGGGACCTAACACTCCCCTTACACCTGCCTGGCTGAGTCCTGAGTTACTACAGGCTAGCTTGCCACTCTGATTGGGCATCTAGTTTGGGCTCTAGGTCTAGTTAGCCCGTAGTCGTTCAGTTGAGTCTCATTTTGTGTGTTTGCTTGCATCATGTCTACCCGGAATGGAGTACCCTACCAACCTGGTCAAACCCAACCTGATTTAGAGGCCATGGTTAGAGCTCTTACAGAGAGTATGAACAAATTAAGTCAGGATATGAATGAGAATTTTGCCCAGCTTAGGGATCGAGTCCAAGTACTTGAGGAACCTCGGCATCGGAATTGGACTCCTGACCCAGATTTTAATGTGCCTCAACCTCACCCACACCAAGAGCCTAGAAAACCTTTATACCGAGATCCTGAACCTAATCATAGGAGGCCTGACCCAGAACCTGAGGATAGAGATGATAGGTTCATTCGAAACATCAAGTTAGATGCACCCACTTTTGATGGTAGCCTAAATCCTAAGGTGTATTCTGATTGGGAGGGTGAGATGGACCAGTACTTTGAGTGGTATGCCATGTCTGAGGAGAGGAAATTCAAGTTTGCCAAGATGAAATTAATACGTCAAGCTAGGTTATACTGGGGAAACATTGAGCTGACCACTAGAAGACGAAATGTAGAGCCCATAACCACTTGGCAGGGTATGAAAGAGAAACTTAGAGACAAGTACTTACCCATTTCATACCAGCAAAATTTGTTAGACCAATGGCAGACTTTGAAGCAAGGGAACCGATCTGTTTCAGACTACATAACCACCTTTGATGAATACCTGATGAGATGTGATGTGAGTGAAGCCCATGAGGTCACTTTGTCTAGATTTAGGGCTGGACTTAGGGAAGATATTAAGAGAGAGTTGTTTCTGAGAGAGGTTACTGACCTAGACCAAGCCTATCAGATTGCACTGAACACTGAGAAGTTTCAGAGAGGACCCATGCCATCTAGGGTTAGTGCCCCAATCCCAAGAAATGGACCTAGCCAGGTTACCCCTAGCAAGCCTAATCAGGGTATCCCCACCCCGAGGCCCATGGACAAAGGTAAGGCACCTGACACCCAGAGAACCCCTAGTATCGTCTATTTTAAGTGCCAGAAGCCCGGTCATATCTCCACTCAGTGCACAGCCATAGCTTGTTTTAAGTGTCATAAGGTAGGTCATGTTTCTAGCCAGTGCCCTCGTAGATCCCTATATATAGAAGAGGGAGGGGAAGAGAGTTCCGAGCCTAATGAGGAGTTTGAAGAAGAAGTTTATGAGGCCAGAATGAATTTGGTTGATGAGTATGAAGGAGAGGAAGAATCCACTGAATCTGACCACTTAGGGGTTGTAAGATGCATCCTGTCCCAGACTAAAGTTCAGGAAGATTGGCGTAGGACCAACATCCTACAGACTTTCCTTAAACTAGGGGATAAGGTTTGTAAAATCATCATAGATAGTGGGAGCTGTGTGAATGCCATTTCTACTAGCACTGTAAAATGTTAGGCTTAACCCCAGTTCCCCACCCCAACCCCTAAAAGGTTTCTTGGGTAGACTCTACCTCTATACCCATCCAGTCTAGATGTCAGGTCCAAATCCAAATGCAATCCTATCAAGAAAAGATTTGGTGTGATGTCTTGCCCATGGGGGTGAGCAGTATAATTCTTGGAAGACCTTGGTTGTATGATCATGATGCCACCCTCTTAGGAAAATCCAACACCTGTGTCTTTAGTTTCAATGAGAAGAAAATCACAATCCATTTAGTCCCTCCTAAGGACAAGGTAGCTAAAGGAACTAGTAAGGTCAGAGAAATGAAGACTGGAGTGAACCTAATTAGTGCCAAGGATCTAGAACAAGAAATTCATAGTGGTTCACCCATTTGGATGTTGACTGCTAGGGAACTTAGGACTCCTACACCCTCAGAGCCTCCTCAGGAAGTTAAGCCTTTATTAGAAGAATTTGAGGATGTTTTTCCCGAGGATCTGCCAGACCACCTTCCACCTCTTAGGGATATTCAGCATTCCATAGATTTAGTCCCAGGAGCTACTTTACCCAACTTGCCCCATTATAGGATGAATCCATCGGAGCATAAAGAACTGCAGAAGCAGGTTGGCGAATTGTTGAGGAAGGGGTTCATTAGAGAGAGTCTTAGCCCTTGTGCAGTCCCTGCACTTCTAACCTCGAAGAAGGATGGCACGTGGAGGATGTGTGTTGACAGTCGTGCCATCAATAAAATCATAATCAAATATAGGTTCCCCATCCCTAGACTAGATGACATGCTTGATATGATGGCCGGTGCCATGGTTTTTTCTAAAATTGATCTCAAGAGCGGCTATCATTAGGTTAGGATTAGACCAGGGGATGAGTGGAAAACATCCTTCAAAACTAAGGATGGTCTCTTTGAATGGGTTGTTATGCCTTTTGGGTTGTCCAAAGCCCCAGTACTTTCATGAGGATTATGACCCAAGTACTTAGAGCTTTCATAGGGAAGTTTGTAGTGGTCTATTTTGATGATATCCTAGTCTATAGTAAGACCCCTGCAGATCACCTAGGCCACCTTAGACAAGTCTGTCAAGTTTTGAGGAATGATAGTCTCTACGGTAATCTCAAAAAGTATGAATTTATGACCAGTAGGATTATCTTCCTTGGATTTGTTGTAACCCCTGACGGCGTGGCTGCCAATCCTGAAAAGATTAGGTCCATAGTAGAATGGCCAGAGCCGACCAGTGTGCATGAAGTCAGAAGTTTTCATGGCTTGGCTACCTTCTATAGGCGATTCATCAAGGGGTTTAGTACCGTAGTTGCTCCTATCACAGACTGCATCAGGAAGGGAGAATTTCAGTGGACCAAAGCAGCCCATAAAGCCTTCCTAGATCTTAAGGATAGGATGACCCAGGCACCCATTTTGAGACTACCAGACTTTTCAAAGGTATTTGAGGTTGCCTGTGATGCTTCAGGAGTAGGTATAGGTGGAGTCCTAAGCCAAGAGAACCATCCCGTAGCATTCTTTAGTGAAAAACTTAATGATGCTAAGCTTAGGTATTCTACCTATGATAAGGAATTTTACGCGGTAGTGCAAGCTTTGCGTTACTGGAGACATTATTTACTACCGCAAGAATTTGTGCTGTTTTTGGACCATGAGGCTCTTAGATTCTTGAATTCTCAGAAGAAGCTTAACCCTAGGCATGCCAAGTGGGTAGAGTATATCCAGTCCTATACTTTTGTTCTGAAGCATAAGGCTGGATCTGAAAATAAGGTAGCTGATGCCCTTAGTCGTCGATCTTTGTTGTTGAATTCTGTTAGGGCTGAAGTCATAGGGTTTGAGCAAATCAAAGAAGAATATGAGTCGTGTCCGGATTTCAAGACTATATACCAGGATCTAACTCAAGGACCATCTAGTGAACATAAGGATTATTCCCTTATAGATGGCTTTCTGTTCTTTAAGAATAGGCTTTGCATCCCTAGAACCTCTCTTAGGGAATTCTTGATTTGGGAAACTCATGCTGGAGGTTTAGCTGGCCATTTCGGAAAAGATAAGACCACCTTGGCTATTGAAGACCACTTTTTCTGGCCTAGCTTAAAAGGAGATGTAGCACACATTGTGGCTAGGTGTCGGACCTGCACTGTTGCCAAACAGCAAAAACAGAACACTGGCCTTTATACCCCACTCCCTGTCCCAGATCGTCCTTGGCAAGATGTGAGCATAGACTTTGTGTTAGGTTTGCCTAAGACCCAGAGGAGGAATGACTCTATCTGTGTTGTAGTAGACCGATTTTCCAAGATGGCCCATTTCTTACCTTGTTCCCAAATATTTGATGCGTCTAAGGTAGCCACCCTGTTCTTTAATGAGATAGTTCGACTCCATGGCCTACCCAAGACCATTGTTTCAGATAGGGATGTTCGGTTCACTAGCTATTTCTGGAAGACCCTTTGGCATAAGTTAGGGACGAAACTTAAGTTTTCAACTGCCTATCATCCCCAGACTGACGGCCAAACCGAAGTAGTGAACCGTAGTTTAGGCAATCTGCTAAGGTGTCTTGTTGGTGAAAACATTAGGAACTGTGATTTGTACTTACCTAGAGCTGAATTTGCATATAATGACTCGGTCAATAGGTCTACGGGTAAGAGTCCATTTGAAATTGTGCATGGTTACAAACCCCACACACCTCTTGACCTAGCTCCTTTACAAGTCCACACACGGGTCTCCGAGTCTGCCGAAGTTTTTGCACAGCATATAAAAGACTTGCATAAAGAAATTCAAGCTAAAATAAATTTAAGTAACGAAACTTATAAGAAATTGGCTGATTCTCAAAGGCGAGTCAAAACTTTTGACGAAGGAGACTATGTAATGATTAGGTTAAGGCCTGAACGGTTTCCTCCTGGAACCATTAGAAAGTTACATGCTAGGGGAGCTGGACCATTTAGAGTGGTAAAGAGAGTAGGATCCAATGCCTATGTGCTCGAGTTGCCTCCAGAACTAGGCATTAGCTCCACTTTCAACATTACAGACCTAGTAGAGTATAGGGAGCCAGCTGTGATTCCCACTGAGGCTTTTGAACCTAATCCTGCTCTTGAGAGTGAACCTGACCCTGTGTGTCCACCAACAAATTGGCCTGTGAGGAAAGAGCAGATTGAAAAGATCCTGGACGATCAGGTTATCTCTACTCGTAATCGAGGATACCAAAGATACCTGGTCCGCTGGCTAGGAAGGCCAGATTCTGATGACTCTTGGATCTCCCGAGAAGAGTTACAAGAGCTGGACCCAGACCTCTTGGAGAGATACTAGAGCCAACTTGATCCTTACTCGACAGGGTCGAGTTCCTCCCACCCAGGGAGAATTGGTGCGGGCACCAGACTCAGAAGAAGACTTCAGAGCTCCATCTGGATCTCTGATTAACCTCGCCCGAAGAATTAGGGTTTTTGGTTTTTAATAAGAGTTGACTAGATCAACTTAATTTAGCTTGAGTCTACATTACCTGCATTTTATTTTGTTGAGTCATGTTGACTCAGTAGTGGACTAGGGTTTCAACCTGGGATGTTACACTTTCTTCCAAGACCAGGCAAGTGGACACCACACTCCCAGCCACACTCCCAGTCCAGGGGGTGCCATATCTACATCCAGCAGCTTTTGGTCCCCACTCCACAGATGGCAACTTCCTTCTCTCATGCGCCAGATAAAGAGAAGTCCACCAAGAGACCACAAATCAAGGGGGCGGCCAAGACTTTCCCAAGAAACCCAAAGCAAAGAAGGGAAGAAATCCTCTTGGAAGAGAGCTTCAAGGGGGCGCCCACTACCTGCCAAAGACAACCAAAACAAAAATGGGAAGGACCTTGACTTAGGGAGGAAGAAAAGGAGGAGTCCAAAAGAGTTGATCCAGGGAAGGAAGAAAATTTTTCTTGAAGATCCAAGCAAGGTGGCGCCATCTACCTGCCTTTTATAATCCAAATCCAGTTTTTTTGGTACTTTGGCCGACCATATGTGAAGGATTTGCCCTAATTTGTAGATCCCCTCCTTTAGCCCCACATGGGAAGATGTGAAACCCTCCTCCCTTGTAAAGCCTTATAAATTAAACCCCTCTTGTAAGTTTAAAAAATAAGATGAATGAAAGAAATTTTTTTATGAGCAAACTTGTGTTTTCTCTTTTCCGCACTTGTTTCCAGGTGTTGAGCTCCGTGAGGGAGTAAATCCGGGTTCCCCTGGAACCTTGAGGAGGTGAGAGATCTCCAAAACCCCAAACCCTAGGTTAGCCACTCCACTCCCAAACCCTAGCCGCCATCACCCTTCTCTTTCCACCAAGCCTAGTCTATTCCTCTTCTCACGGCCACCCTCTCCAAGTCCAGGCCGGCCACCAGCATCCAGCTCCAGTCCAGATACTGCAGATCTACAACAATTCTAAGAGGAAGTCAGATCGGCCTCCAGGAGAATTCGATTTCAGCTACTTCAGCTTTCAAGTTCTTCAACCTGGTAAAATCTTTTCTTGAGTTTCTGAATTCCATCATTTGTTCCTCTTCTTTCCCAGATCTTGAGTCCAGGAGAAGCTGACCAAACCACGAGACCAGTATTGGAGGATCCATTGCGAAGATAGCCGACTCTGAGGATCCCATAATCTGCTCGAGAGAGTTCTTCCACCAAAATCCTGAGAAGATCACTGTCTGGTTAGTAAACCATCTCTTCTCTCTATTTCTGTTCTGTTGAAAGTTCAGAGCGAAACCCTAGGTCTGGGAGTTTCTCAACCCCCAGCGATCCGTTACTTCTGAACTACTCTGATAATTTAGTTTCTTCTAAACTGTGCTTTCAATCCTTACCTAGTTTCCTTCAACGTAGTTTAGCTTTACTTTGAGTCGAAGCCAATTTCTAAAATATATATAAAAAAAAAAAAGAATTAATCTTAATTTTACTTCCGCATACGCTTCTTTGTTCTTTGTTCTGCATCACCGAGCTCCGCGCCCCGGGTGCCCGGGACTGTTTGGAGGCAATGCGGGACCGGCTGGGTCATCCCCTTCATCACCCCGAGTCCGGAAGGCGTGGGGAACTGCACCAACAACCTTTTCATGAAAATCATGGCATCCAGTTGGTTGAGCCGTGGATGCCCGAGAATGGCGTTGTAAGGCGAAGGGAGCTTGACGACGGTAAACGTCATCAGGACGGTCGTCTGCCGAGGTGGGGATCCGGCGGTGACCGGGAGAGTGATCTCCCCTTCGACCCCCACGGAGTCCCCGGTAAAGCCCACCAGGGGGGTATGCACCGATCTCAGCTGATCATGGGACAAATTCATCCGAGAAAAAGCATCGTAAAAAAGCACGTCAGCCGAGCTTCCACTATCCACCATAATTCGATGTACAGGATGCTTCGCGATGGTCATCTCGACCACCACGGCATCGTTGTTTACATTCTCATTTTCCTTCCCCTCCTCAGGGGGGATTACATTCTCCGGGTTCCCGACTTCCCGGGCTCTCTTCGTCGCCCGCCCGACCCCAAGTGAGATCATGCCCACCGACTTCTCCGTCGGGCAGTTATCGATTGCAGGAACTGGTGGTAAGGCCGCGAGTGGCTGCCCCTCCGGGGGGACCTCGTTCCTGACGAACTTCATGAGGTAGCCCCTTTTGATCAGCTCCTTGATCTCCCGTTTCAGGTTGCGACACTCCTCCGTGTCATGACCGTGCTCGCGGTGGAACTGGCAGTACTTTGACTTGTCTCAGACACCTCTCGGGTTCTGTGGAGGAGGTCGGCGGAGGTAGTGCTCGTCCTCAATTTTCATGAGGATCTTTGTTCGAGGGGCGAGGAGAGGGGTGAACCTCCGCTCCGGAGTGGCCTCGCCCTTCGACCTCGGATTCAGGCGAGGGTCGGCAGGTGGCCCGGGCTTCTGAGCTCCTGGAAGATCCCTCGGGGACGGCCTCTTCGGAGTCTTCCCGTCCAGCTCTTGACGGGTGCGGTCGGCCTCCTCCGCTCGGATGTATTTGTGGGCGCGGAGGAGGAGCTCGGAGTACGTCCCGAGAGGCTTTTTGTCCAGGGAGTAGGTCAGGCAGGACGTCTTGAGCCTGTGTTTCAAAGCCAGCATGGCGACGGGCTCATCCAGGCTATAGATTTCCAGGGCTGCGGTCTTGAACTGGGTGATGTAGTCCCGTAGCAGCTCCTGGTCCTGCTGGCGGATGGAGAAGAGGCTATCCACCTCTCTTGGCACCTTCCGACAAGCGTCGAAGTGTGCCACAAACTTTCCTTCCAACTGGTGGAAGGAGCAAATAGATCGGTGCTCGAGGCGGGTGAACCAGACTCGAGCGGCCTTCTGGAGGGTAGCGGGGAAGGCGATGCACAAAAGCGCGTCAGTGGCCCCCTGGACCCTCATGAGAGCCTTGTAGCCCTCCAGATGGTCCAGAGGGTCGGTGGTCCCATCATAGGGATCCACCTGCGGCATGCGGAACCGGCTCGGGATTGGTTCCGCCTGGATTTCTTCAGAGAAGGGAGGACGGGAGTCGTAGCCCACCGGGTCCGCCGATGAGTTCTGCAGGTCGGCAAATCGGCGGGCGAACTCCGCCAACTTGCGCTCATGCTCCTCCAGGCGCCTCTTGGCCTGACGCCTGATGGCCTCGTCGATGGAGTCTTCCACCGAGGCCACTGGCGAAGGGGGCGTCGATCGGTCTCGGTGCGAAGTCACGTCTATGCGCCGCTTGCTGCGATGCGCTGTCTCGGCTTCATCGACCGGGGTCGACTCTCGTGATCCACCGAACCGGAGTAGTTTCTTTTTGCGGGAGCTTGGTGGCTCCCACGGGGGTTGGAGACCGCCCTCGGGTGGGATGGCCTGCCCTGAATGGAGCGCAGGCTCCCACACGGCCCCGCGGCTCGAGCCGCGGGGGTCCCCGGCTGCGGCTGCGTGGCTAGGGACCGCTGCTGATGTTGATGCTGCCGGACCACCGAGGTCAAAGTCTGCAGCTGCTGGATGACGGCCGCGAGGGGCCCGTCTGCCGAGGTCGGCGGTAGTGGAATATAAGGGGGAGCCGGGAGCTCCCTCTCCGGGCTGTGAGCCCCTTGAGGGGAGGGAACCTCCCCCACACGGCTGGTGGATGCCTCGCGCCCTCGAGTGACCACCATTACCGGAGAGCATCGTGCCTGCAGAAAGCTGGCTCCCGCTAGGGGGTGTTGTCCTGCCCCCCTACCTGGCGCGCCAATCTGTTGCTGATCTCGCCACCGCGCCCGTGCCTCGGAATCGCCGATCCTGCTAGACCATCTTGCTCCCGGGGCCTCCTGGCTGGACCGAACCTGCAAGGCGAGGTCAGAAGACCCTGGCCGGGGATCCCGACGAGGGAGCTCCGATGATCAAGTTAGTGGACGGCGAAAGGGAACAGATTCTCCAAGACGGGCCCCCGAAGGAGTCCCAGACTCAGAGAATTTACTAGCAAAAAAGGTGCCGGAGGGACTAGAAATCTAGGTAGTCCGGTACCAAAGCACATGGAGTTGCTTACAAGCTACCATGATGACCTCAGGTCAGAGAGACACATATACCCATATCCAATCGTGAGTATCCCTTTGGCAGGAAAGGGGCTACACGGAGTCACTTTCAATGAGATATCATATATCCCACTTGCAGATCACACCAGTGTCACCACACTCCTTTGGTCAAGAGGACAACCAAATGATGTGAACCACAACAACCTACACTTGATACATTGCCATCCAGTATAATGTATCCTTTGGTCATGAGCCTGGTTTAAGGACCACTCGATATTTCCTCTCTATATCGAAGTCAATGTAGTCCTAAGGTCTTCATCACATGAAAAAGAGTTCATTACAGGAAAAAGTTAGAATGTGATGAGCTGCCAAAATATTATTTATTAATTCATACAAAGAGTATAATACTCAGCTCAACCGCCTATAGCCTAGATGATTGGCTTTGGGACACAATTCCCAACAACTCCCACTTGTACTAAAGCCAATCAGAACAATATCTAAGATCCATTTTTCTTTTACAAAAGTTGAACTCTTTTATTCCGAGGGCTTTAGTGAAAATGTTGGCTAGATTTTCTTTTCCATCGATCTTCATAAGATTGATGTCACCTCATTCTACGATCTCTCGTACAAGGTGGTAGCGCCACAGAATATGCTTGGTGCAGTGATGAGCTTTCGGCTCCTTAGCTTGAGCAATGGCTCCAATGTTGTCACAGTACACTGGAACAGGACCATCTAGGGAAGATGCCACCCTAGCTCTCCAAGAAACTTCTGCAACCACACGACTTCCTTCGTTGCATCTGATGCTGCAAGGTACTCTACCTCGCATACCGAGTCTGCAACTGTCGCCTACTTAGAACTTTTTTAGCAAATCACTCCTCCATTCAGGGTTAATACAAATCCTGACACACTCTTGCTTTCATCTCTATCTGACTAAAAATTGGAGTCAATATACCCCACAAGTTTCAAGTCAGATTCTCCATAAATTAGCTATTGGTCTTTAGTATTTCTTAACTACTTCAGGATGGACTTAACCACCTTCCAATGCACCTCACCTGGGTCAGACTGGTATCTGCTCACTACTCCTAGTGAGTATGCCACGTCTGGTCTAGTACATGTCATAGCATACATGATAGAACCTACTACAGAAGCATAAGGTACTCTACTCATGTGCTTTCTTTTCTCAGGAGTTGTCGCATAATCCTTCTTGGAAAAAGTAATTCCAGAACCTATCGAAAGATAGCCTTTCTTGGAATTTTTCATGCTGAACCGTTTCAGCACGGTATTAATATACATAGACTGGGACAATCCCAGAAGCCTCTTAGATCTATCTCTATAGATCTTCATACCCAGTATGTAAGAAGCTTCACCCAAGTCCTTCATAGAGAACTGAGATGATAACCAGACCTTTATTCCTTGTAATGCTACGATGTCATTCCCGATTAATAGAATGTCGTCAACATACAATACCAGGAATACAATCATAGAACCATTAACCCACTTATAGATGCATGGTTCTTCTCCGTTCCTAACGAAGCCATATGATTTGATACACCTATCAAATTGTAAGTTCCAACTTCGAGATGCTTGCTTGAATCCATAAATGGACCTCTGCAACTTGCATACTTTTGACTCATCTGAGGATGTGAACCCTTCAAGCTATATCATATACATCTCCTCTTCCAGCTCCCCATTTAGGAAAGCAGTTCGGACATCCATCTGCCAGATCTCATAATCAAAATATGCTGCTAAAGCAAGCATGATCTGAATGGACTTGAGCATTGCCACAGGGGAGAAAGTCTTGTCATAATCGATACCATATAATTGACGATATCCCTTAGCAACGAGACAGGCTTTATAGTTCTCCACCTCTCCATCTACGCCCCTTTTCCTCTCGAAGATCCACTTGCACCCGATGGGTTTTATCCCTTCAAGCGGATCAACCAATGTCCATACATTATTGATCTCCATGGACTCCATTTCGGATCGCATGGCTCTAAGCCATGCCTCAGAGTCAGATCTCTAAAGTGCATCCATATAGGTGATCGGATCCTCATTGTTCTCGTCGAGCTTAATGTGATTGCCGTCCCGGACCAAGAAACCATAGTTTATGTCCGGCTGATGTGGTACTCTACCGGATCTCCTAATAATGGGTTCTGTGTGTGATCCAATCACAACTAGTTCTATGATGTCCTTAGAGTGTGCAGGTTCTTCTACTGGCTGAACTTTACCCAGTTCAATCTTAGAGGCTACAGTCCCTTCTCCAAGGAACTCTTTTTTTAAAAAAATAGCCCTAGGAGCAACGAACACTTTCTGTTCATCCTCCAAGTAGAAAAAATATCCTTTGGTTTCCTTAGGGTAACCAATAAACAGGCACCGATCAGTCCTAGGACCAAGTTTATCTGAGTCTAAATGCTTTACATAAGCTGGACAACCCCAGAACCGAATGTGTGAGATTGAGGGCTTACGTCCAGTCCACATCTCATATGGAGTGGAGACAACAGACTTACTCAGAACATTATTTAACAAGTGATAAGTTGTCTCAAGTGCATATCCCCAAAAGGATAGCGACAGAGTTGCAAAGCCCACATGGATCGAACCATGTCCAACAGGGTTTGATTCCTCCTTTCGGACACACCATTCAACTATGGTGTTCCTGGAGGAGTCCATTGAGAGAGGATCCCATTCTCCTCAAGGTATATCAAAAACTCACCAAATAGGTATTCACCGCCTTGATCAAATCAAAGGGTTTTAATACTTTTTCCAGTTTGTTTCTCTACTTCATTATGATATCGTTTGAACATTTCAAATGACTCAGATTTATGTCTCATCAAAAAGACATAACCAAACCTCGAAAGGTCGTCTGTAAATGTAATGAAATATCTATATCCACCTATGGCACTAACTATCATGGGTCCGCATACATCAGTATGTATGAAACTTAGAAGTTCTGTAGCTCGTTCACCTTTTCCAGTAAAAGGTGACTTGGTCATTTTACCAAGTAAACAGGATTCATAAGTAGGCAGTGATTCAGAATCACTGACCTTGAGGAGGCCATCTCCTCGCATCTTATTTATCCTATTATGGTTAACATGACCTAGCTTACAGTGCCAAAAATATAGATCACTGACATTTTCTAACCTCGGGCATTTGCTAGATGTGTACATTACACTAACAGGCCATGACAGTACATAAATGCCATTATTTAACTTAGCTTTCATTATCACATAGTTATTCAAAGTAACTTAGCAAAAATCTCTTTTTATTGATAGTTCAAAACCATAATTGGCCAAAAGGCCTACAGAGATTATGCACATAATGAAACTAGGACAATAATAACAGTAGACTAACTCGACAGCACAGGACTCAAAGACAAGACTCAGAACTCTGATCTCCAGTACTGAAACATGATTTCCATTCTCGACGCTCAGGAACTATTCCCCATCCTTGAATCTCCTGCTAACCTATAGTCCATGTAACAAATTTCAAACATGAATAGGACTATCGGTATCCAATACCCAGTTAGAAATATCATAAATAGAGAAATTATAAGGTTTTATCATATAAATACCTTGTCCAACAGTCTGCTGCTTTCCCTTCCTTGGCTTGTTCGGATCTAGGGATGCTTGGTAAACAGGACAATTCCTCTTCCAGTGTCCTCGCTTCTTGCAGTAGAAGCATTCTGCAGCAGATTGATCAGCTTTCACTTTTCTGGTTTGACTCGGGCCAGGAGCATTCAGCACCTTCTCTCCCTTCCTTTTATTCTTCCCTTTCTTAAAGGGATGATGACCTCTAAAACCTCCCACTAAATTCACCACCCCCTTATTCAGTTGGTGGTCTTTCTCATAAGTCTACAGTAATCCCATCAAATCATGGTAATTGACTGCAGGCTTGTTCATTCTGTAATGGTCGAGAAAGTCAAGATAGGAGGAGGGCAGAGAATTCAAGATCGCATCCTTGCCGAGTTGCCCGTGCAAGAGACATCCGAGCTTGCCCAACCTTTCAATCAGCTCGATCATGTACAATACATGATCAGTGACAAAACCACCATTCGGCATCTTGGCATTGTAGATGGCACAAGATACTTTGTACTGCTCTACATCGTCCGGCATGCCGAAAGATTCCTTCAACTTTTTAAAGATCTCATCTGGTTGAGCCTCCTCGAACTTGTGACTGAACTCGTCGTTCATAGTCGCTAGCATAATACATCAAACAGTAGTCTGATCTGAAACTCACTTCTGATAAGTATCCCTGATCGAACTTCGAGCATTTGCAAAAGGGATTTCAGGTGCCGGATCCGTTATCACATAAAGGATCCGTTCATGCTCCAAGACAATCCTCAACTTTCGATACCAACTATCAAAGTTGTGACCCTTCAACTTCTCGTTATCGAGAAGTGACCGGAGTGAAAGATTTGAAGATATCTGAAAGGAAAAACAAGATCATATTAGAGTATGAATTAATCAATTAACCAAAAGACTTGAAATTTAGTCTAAAAGTCTCTCCCACTAATTTTTCAGATTGAGAGCCTCTAACTCTAATCCATGAAATCACTATTTCATAGTAGGTACTGAAATCCAATAGACCACGTATGAGCTCGACTATGACTGGCTCACCCATATGCACCTAAAGGCAGGTTCACCAACCAATTTCTTCCCTAAGCAATTTCCAGTAATTTATTTTGCCCCGAAGAGCACCCCAATCAGCCTAGGGGCTTCCTATTGTGAGTCTCTGGTTAGGCCCAACCATAACATGATAAACCCAATACTTTTAGCTAATGAATGACCAAGTCCGACTATGGCCAGCTCACCTGATCACCATTAAGAAGGTTGCACAGAACCATCATCTATGAGAGAGTAATTCCAGTAACCGGATGCACACCCGTTCTATGGAACTGCCGATGAATATCAAGTTAAAGGACACATTACTAACCTACTTAATGGAAGGCTAAGACACCATCAACTCTTTGACTTAGCTTTATCAGGACCTAAAAATTTTAGAGGATTTTAGGTTATGACTGATGAATAAGAGAAGAACATGGATCATCCTCCCACTAAACAAATTAGTTTTCAGGAGGGTTGAATTAATTCAACAATTGATCCATGGGCACCTACCAATCAGTCAAACTGATCAACCTGGGTGACATGGGTTAACTCGAGTCAATGAGCTTTTCTAATCAGTTCTAGTCAACACAACTGGCCAAGTAGGTGAGATCATGGATGAGTATCCGTCATTAACCATCTTTCCTAGACACCAATTAAGTTGGCCAGGAAAGAGGTAGCCTCATACAACCATGATCACAATGCCAAACCTACCTCGACACCAACCAGTTTACCAGACTCGATCAGACTAGCCTAAAGACTCGGGCTTCAACGGAGCCACTAATTAGATCCATTTTAGATGAATGGACTAACTTATCTAACTATTAGATAGTTCTAAAAGAAGGACCTTAATCAACTTTTGATTAGTCTTCTAAATATCCAGTTCAACTAAACATAGGTCTAATCCAAAATATGAACCCAATTAGACAGCTAACCCAATTAACCCAATTAATATTAGGTTTCATAAACCCTAAGTTAACTTGTTATTTAATTTAATCATACAATTCAAAATTGTTTAAATATAAGCCAATATTTTAATTAAAACATGTAAAACACCTTTTACATATAATTTCATGCATCATATTTAGTTTTATTCTTTTATAAATATTACATTACCAAAAATAAATTTATAAGACATGCCAAAAATGTATATGAATTAAAATAATTTTAATTCCTTTGATTTCCTTGAAGGATCCTTCTGGAGAGGCCAACATAGATGAACCACATCATGCCAAAGACACGGTCATGGTGAAGGTCTCAACTAGGTTCGTAAAAGTACTTCCTAATCATACCCTATGATTAAGAACAATACATTAAACATTTTAATCTACTATAAATGCAATCAAGATATGTTACACCTAAACCTAGCTCTGATACCACTGAAAGCAAGACATGGATGCGAGTGCCTACACTAAGCATGCAATAGCACAAGGAGTAGGTTGGTATTTTAAAATATTTTTAAAATAATAGTGGAAAAAACCTACTTCGCACAGGGTCTAACATTTTCAAGATGCATGTATAGGCAAAAGAAGGCATGAAATAGGCATGTAATATTTATAAACAATTTGATAAACTTAGAACTAGGCAAGCATGAAAATTAAAACCAGAAGTTTTATCTTATTCTTTCTTGGAATAAAGCAAGGATAACAGCTGGAACAGCTAGAATATCTGGAACAACTTTATTCTAGTCTTTTTCTTCCAGCAACCAATTGGAAAGTTTTTTACCTCTTCTCCAAAAGCAGCAAATCCAAACCAAAACTGGCTATACTTTGGTCTCTTTTCCTGCAATAACAGCAAGGCAACTTCTTGACAGAACTTGCATCAATGGAGAGCAAATTGTATCATTTTTCCAACATTGCAAAAGTCCGTTCACCTAGAATTTCAGAACAGCATTTTCTGCAACCAAAAATAGAGGATACAAAATACAGTAGCAATAGAGGATGATGCAGCTCACAGGTGCTCAAGAGAACACCCTCTAGAGGGGGGGACACGCCTGGGCTTCCTTTGATCTGGCTTCTCGCGCGATGCTAGTCGTCGGAAACCACTTGAAATGGTGGAGGGGAGGAAAAACATAACACTATGTTATGTTATTGTTTTCTCCAAAACAAAGCTTTCTTCCACCGATTGAGCACCAATAAAATAGGGAATCAAAGAAGTCTATCACTCCCAATCTCTCAACAAAAACTCAGGTCCAAAATCACCGATTGAAAGGATGATGGAAGCTCTCAAAAGAAGACCTACTGAATGTTTCACAGCCCAGAAATTATATTCAGTGTGAACCATGTAACCGGTGATTTTGGAAGCTTAGGAGACCTATTGGGAATTCGATAGGCCACCACATTTGAGAACGAATCGAATTCATTTTCAACGTAGCAGTGAAAAGCCATTAATGGTGATTTATTTCCAGCCAAAATGATTGAAAACGGGAGAGAAAAAATCACCTTATAACCCCTGTTCGCCCAAGCCATGTATACCGTATGAATGGGTTCAAAGCTGGTTAACAACCAATTCAAACATCCTAAACTGGTTCCAAATACAATTAGATCAAAATCTAATTTATAAAAGGCTTGGTCAAGTCCTGGTCACCCAAGAACAATTCCCGTTGGACCCGAATAATTTTTGATCAACCCAAAACCGGGTCAATCCAAAGTATGCTCAATCAAACCATTACCGAAATGATTTCTAATCATAAATCAGTACCTGGATCAGGGAGAAATCCTTTATGGCGTGTGACCTCATAGGTTCGAATCTAGGCAGTAGCACTGGAACAATTCTAGTACCAGCACAATATACCATATAGCAATGGATCCCGGCATCCGGATAGGTCGAAGATACGAGAGCAATCAATCAAACCTTTGGCATATGGTTACCATATAACTCATCCCTTTGACCTCCAATGCTCAGGATGACCTAGGGTTTGACTGCCAACCCTAGCTAAGTCAATCTACAACATGTCTCAACATCGCAAGTCCAGTGACTCCTCACTAGGACTACCCCGATCGAGGATTTGCTAAATTGAGATATTACGAGACATTCAATCCAAACTTTTTGGATAGATCAATTCCATCTTGGTCCACCACTGCTCCACAAGTACTTGCCCATACCCAGAAACCTTCCATCACCGGATTAGAAATCTGGGTAGTCCGGTACCAAAGCATAGGGAGTTGCTTGCAAGCTACCATGATGACCTTAGGTCGGAGGGACACATATACCAATATCCAATCGTAAGTATCCCTTTGGAAGGAAAGGGTCTACGCGGAGTCACGTTCAATGAGATATCATATATCCCACTTGCATATCACATCAGTGTCACCACACTCCTTTGGTCAATAGGACAACCAAACGATGTGAACCACAACAACCTACACTTGATACATTGCCATCCAGTATAATGTATCCCTTGGTCGTGAACCTGGTTTAAGGACCACTCGATATATCCTCTCTATATCAAAGTCAATGTAGTCCTAAGGACTTCATCACATGAAAAAGAGTTCATTACAGAAAAAAGTTAGAATGTGATGAGCTGCCAAAATAATATTTATTAATTTATATAAAGAGTACAATACTCAGCTCAACCACCTACAACCTAGGCGATTGGCTTTGGAACACAATTCCCAGTAGTTTTGAAAATCATGCTTTTCCAAATCATGTTTTTAAACTCAATAAAGCATTATATGGTTTAAAACAAGCACCTAGAGCCTGGTATGATAGACTTAGCACCTTCTTGATTGAAAAAGAATTTTCAAGATGAAATGTTGACAAAACTCTTTTCATCAAGAAGGAAGATAATGATTTATTAATTGTACATATTTATATTGATGATATTATATTTGGTGCAACTAATGAAACTCTTTGTAGAGAATTTGCTAAGTTAATGTAGGGAAAATTTGAAATGAGCCTAATGGGTGAACTTAACTACTTCTTTTGACTTCAAGTGAAACAAACAAAGGAAGGAATCTTCATTAACCAAGCCAAATATACTAAAGAAATTATCAAGAAGTTTGGTATGGAGTCAAGCAAACAAATGAGCACACCCATGAGCCCAACCTGCAAATTGGATAAAGATGATGATGGATCCAACATTGATCAAAAGCTCTATAGAGGTATGATCGGATCCTTGTTATACTTAACTGCAAGTAGACCTGATATCTTGTTTAGTGTATGTGTATGTGTTAGATTCCAATCTAATCCTAAAGAATCACATATGCTTGCTATTAAAAGAATCATAAGATATCTGAAAGGAACAAGCAATCTAGGTCTATTGTTTTCAAAACATTCTTCATTGAATTTGATTGAATTTTTGGATGCTGATTATGCTGGTTGTAAAATTGATTGAAAAAGTACTAGCAATACATGCTAATTTCTAGGGTTGAATTTAATCTCATGGTATTGTAAGAAACAAAACTTGGTAGCACTATCTATAGCTAAGGCAGAGTATATTGCTGTAGGGAGTTGTTGTGCATAAGTGTTATGGATTAAACAACAACTAGAAGACTTTGGTGTTACACAATCTAAAATTCCTATCAAATGTGATAATATAAGTGCTATAAATTTAACAAAAAATTCAATTCAGCATTCAAGAACTAAACACATAGAGATTAGACACCATTTTATTAGTGATCATGTTTTGAATAGTGACATTGAACTAGAATTCATCCCTACTAAGAGCCAACTTGCCGACATTTTCACTAAGCCACTCAATCAGGATAGATTTAAGATGATTAGAGGAGAATTAGGTCTTTGTGATCCCTTTTAGATTTTCCAAACCTAATCCCTTCAAAATTAAGAAAAAATTATCTAGAGAACCTCCTACATCAATTCAACATCTTTGAGCACCTTTTCATGTAATTTTCCTAAATTTATTATCATTTCTGATCAATTCTTAACTTTTATGGAAAATTTCCATTCGAGTCGACTCAGGCAATTATGCTTAGGTTGAGCCGACTCGAATTACTATTATTTATATTTTTGCTCTGGTCGAGCCGACTCGAACAATTTAAAATTAGTCGAACCAACTCGGATATCAGGTAAACTATATTTTAATAAAGCCGTAGAGCCTTTTTCGAATTTTTCTATCTTTTTCTCTTGCTCTAAACCCTAGAACTCTACACAAAAACTCTTTCAAAATCTCAGAAATCATCTCCCTTAGGCTCCAATCTTCCAATTTCTCCTAATTCTTGCAATGGCATCGAAAACGGCTATTGGAAAAAGGTCAAAAAGGGCTGCTCCATCTATTGAGACTGAAAGAAGGACTAAGCATCAGCATGAGGAGCCGACTTGAACGATGGAGAGAGAAGAATCGCATGAACTCACTGAAGGAAGAACAACTGCTGTGACTCCCTCTCCAAGGCAAGTTTTATCCATGTCTAATTGCCCAGTAACAAGTGGTTGAAGGATTACTTTCTCTTTTCTCAAGGATTTAGGGCTGAAAATTGGTGATTCTATAGAGAAACTGGGGTGAAGTTTTTTCTGCTCTTTAAATGTACTAACTTATCCAACTCTAGTTAGAACATTTTATGAGAATCTGAGACTTGAGACTCAATACATTGAATCAACAGTCAAGGGCAAGAGGATAATTATTTCTGAAGAAAGGTTGAATAGTTTGTTAGAAATGCCAACTGAAGGGTCTAAACATCTAGTTCTAAAGGGTAGAGAGAAGACTCTCAAAACTGTGCTAGGCAGGGAAGATGTTAGTGGGGTTGGAACTATTATGGCAAACACATTATCCCTAGAGATGAGATTGCTTTATAATTTTATCAATTGGATCTTTCTCCAAAGAACAGGAAGGTTTGATTGGGAAAGTGAGAGAGACTTGTGTTTCATGGAGCATATCATTGAGGGGGAGGCATTGAATTTACCCTTCATTATAATTATGCAGATGAAAGAGGCTGTAAGGAAAGTGAAGGCATGCTTACCCTATGGAATGGTGTTAACACTATTATTTCAGGCCTCCATAGTCAATCTTGAAGTGAAAGATAGAAAGCTTCTTCACCACACTAATATTTTTTCTTCCAAATCTCTACTTCGAATGGGATATGTCTGTAGTGAAGAAGTATGGAAGAAGAAAGGGTATGATGCAAGAGCCATAGGAGCTTCTAGCACAGAGGATGATGATGATGATGAGAGTGTAGAAATACCTAGAGAGATCACTTCTGATACTGCTACACCATCTACATTAGAGCCTTCAGAGCATGTCTTTGATGTACCTATTACTGAGGCTGTTGCACCTAAGCCAGCTGCACATGAGCTGTGGAGATTATGCCTACTGAGGAGGGGAGTCCTAGGATCTCTCCTTTACCTGCTAATCCACGTATACCTTCATCTCCATTAGTTCCACCTGCTCCATCAGCTTCAGAATCTATTCCAAGACCATTTACTATTTCTGTTACAATGACTCAGGAGTTCTTTGCCGGGCATATGAGAGGACTTGCAGATACACTGACCTGCTCTTTGACTAGTACATTTGGAGAGTTTCACTAGTTAGTGAACACTAGATTAGACCTACTCAGCACTGAGGTCAAAGAGCTTCGCACCAGGGTTGACTCACTTGAGTCATCTAGACCTGCCTCTCAGCTTGACACACAGTCCCTAGCTGCTACACTCCAATCTACCTCTGAAACTATAAAAATTTCAGTTGAACAAAGCATAGAAGAATTCGGAACAGAGCTAAGGGAGTTAAGATTCAGAATGGGAGGCATGGAACAAGGCAAAAGAATGGAGGAGGACTACACCAAGGGCATCGGGATCCTTAGGTAAGAGTTCGGAAGACTTAGAGGTTCTACTGAAGCATTTGCGAATGCCCAAGCTACTGAATTAATTGCATTGAACATTGAGGTGAAGAAGCTTCATGAAGAGATGGATACAGCTCAATTTCAACTTGATCAGCTCAAAACAACTGTCATTGCAGCATTTGCCTCTCCTAGACCTTGGCGTGTACCTACACCTCAACCTGGACCTACCTCTACTCCACATCCTAGGTAGCCCGCTCCTCATCTTAGTCCCTAGGATTCTAAGCCACAGTTTGTGGACCCAATAGCATCTATGCCATCTTTTGGACCATCTTTTGTACCAGCTTTTGGGCCATCCACTAGTACTAAGATAAAAATACCTAGTGATAGTGAATAGATTTTTAATCTCAATCTTTTGTAATTTGTAATGAAAATTTTATGAATGCAATGAATACATTTTTGGCATATCTTCTATGCATGAATTGAGCTTGTGCAATACTCTCAAAATGAATTTTAATTAGAATATCAAAGTTGAGAATAGAAAGTGAAATTATCTTAAACAAATTTTATCAACTTTCTCTTTCTATTATAAAAATTGAGCTTTGAAAATCACTTGAACACCTTTTTGATTGCTGACAAAAAGGGGGAGAATGTTTAGAATTGCAAGAAAAAGTTGCATGAAAAAGAAAGAAAAAGTTGCATGAAAAAGAAAGAAAGAAAAATAGAGAATAAATATGAAAGAAAAAGTGGGAGAGTGTGATTAAAAATGTGAAATTGCATATATAAGTAAGGGGGAGAAAAATTGTTGAATCTAATTGGTTTTAGTTCATGCTCTATGCTCTCAAAACTTGCATACATACTTTGAAGATCTTAAAGCATTAACTCTGATACTTTTCAACTCTGATACATTTCTGATACTTTGTAAAATGGAGCTTTGATACCTTGCATACATTAATAGCTTTGATACTTTATGAAAATGCTAGCCTTAACACTCTGATATATATAAAAGCATTGACACTGATACTGTATAGTTTCTTTTTCACAAAATGCTCTGATACTTACTTGCAAATACAATTAGCTCTGCTATATATTAATGCTCACTTTCAAATTTAGTTATACATGTAATTGTAAAAGATTTTTCATGCCCAGTATTTTGTCATCATCAAAAAGGGGGAGATTATTGACCCCATAAGTGATTTTGATGATAATAAAATATTGGAGCATGCATTTGTTTTACTAACAACTCTTCAAGTATTTTACAAGTTTTTGTAGGATGATTTCATTGTTTAATTTCAACTTCTACTTTCCTAGTTTTGAAATGAGTTGTGTTGTAAGTGATTCATGTAAAGAAGAATCCAAAGAAAAAGTTAAGTAAAAATAATGAAAATGGGTTACTTTTAGATGTGTTTCAAGCTCAAAGTTTCCTAGAAAAGATTGGTTAGAAGAGTTTGAAGGCATCTTGAGATTTCGAAGACTTGGTGGATGATTTCTGAAGAAAAACTGATAATTCACTGAAAAATTCATCCGAGCTGACTCGAAGAAAAGATAGTCGACTCTAGCACGTGGCATGCATGAAGATTTCTGGCACACAAGCATTTGAGCTGACTCTAAGGGACCTGAGCTGACTCGTCCAGTTCATGATTTTCTGAATTAGACAACCAAGCCGACCTGAAGAAAATCCAAGCCGACTACATTATATGTCAGACATCCGAGTCGACTCTTCAAAGATTCGAGTCGACTCCTCCAGAATCCAGAAACAGAGTTCTAAGAACTACAGCCAACCGAGCCAACTCTAAAGAGAAAGAGCCAACTCTTCCAAACTGGATTTTTGAATGCCTGAGTATCCAAGCTGACTCAAAGTAAGACGAGCCAACTCCTCCAAAGTAAGGAATCAAGCTACTGAGAAACCTAGCTGACTCAATTGATGAGAGCTGACTGGACCAGAACTACTCTGTGGATCCAAGCCAACTCGAAGATCGATTCAGGCCTATAACGGCTAGTTCCAGAACTTGGAATTTGAATCCAAAAAATGCTCCAATGGTCAAATGTCACATCCAAATGTTCTACAATGACAAATCATTTGAGAAGAGTATAAGACTATATATTTGAGAGATTTGAACTACTTTAAAATAGAAGGGATGAATATTTAATGTTTACTTGAGCTTGTGAGTAAGAGAGCATTGAAGATTATTTAATAAAGTTTTCAAGTCTTAACCAACTCACATCAGAAGCTTGAAGCATTTATTGAAGAATTTGAGACACAAACCAAGTGTATTGAAGTGCAATCAATTAGGCTTTTTTTGAGCTGCATTGGTAATCATTCGATAAAATTTGTTTGTCATTTTGTTGCTTTTTCTTTACAATTCTTTTTGAATTGTTGGGTTATTGGTGAGCCCGGTTTAAAAACCAAATAGGTTCTTGGTGATCCTGTTAAAACCAAGTGTTGGATTCTTGGTGATCCTATTAAAACCAAGTGTTGGGTTTCTTTGGTAAGCCCAGTTTAAAAACCAAATAGGTTCTTGGTGATCCTGTTAAAACCAAGTGTTGGATTCTTGGTGATCCTATTAAAACCAAGTGTTGGGTTTCTTTGGTAAGCCCGGTTTAAAAACCAAAGTGTAGAGGTTTGGATTGTGAGCTTGTTAAAATAATTCGACTATATTCTAGTGGGGGATATAGTAAAAATTTCAAGTGGTAATCTTGGGTAGTGGATGTAGGAGCTGGGTTGCTCCGAACCACTATAAAATTTTATGTGTTTGTGTTGTGCATTCTTTTTATGTCTTGCTTCTACTTTTAATTATCTCAATCACAACACTCAACAGTTCAAAGAATTTTCAAAGAGCACATAATTGCTTAAACTTTTTAAATTCCCAATTCACCCCCTCTTGGGAAAGCCACCTGGGCAACACATCCTAAACAAAATACTAGCTTATACACACTATTGCCTATTCCTGATAGTCCATGGCAAGATGTTAGCATTGACACTATCCTAGGCTTGCCTCATGCTCTATGTAAGAATGAATTCATTTGTGTTATAGTAGATAGGTTTTCAAAAATGGCTCATTTTTGGCCATGTTCCAAAGCTTTATATGCATCTAGAGTAGCTTCACTATACTTTAATGAGGTTGTGAGATTGCATGGTCTACCTAAGTCCATTATTTCAAACTGTGACATTAGGTTCTGGAGTTACTTTTAGAAAACTTTATGGCATTTACTTTGAACAAAACTAAGTTTCTCAATTGCATATCACCCTTAGACTGATGGCCGGACTAAAGTAGTTAATTTGAGTTTAGGCAACCTTCTTAGAAGTCTAGTTGGAGAACATGTCAATAATTGGTATTTAGTTTTATCCTGAGCTGAGTTTGCTTACAATGATTCTATTAACAGGTGTATTGGTAAGAGTCAATTTGAAGTCGTATATGGTTATCATCCCCACAAGCTAGTAGACTTAATCCCATTACCATGGCATGCTAGGTCATTGGAAGATGCAGAGTTATTTGCATAGCATCTTAAGGATCTGCATGAACATATTAAAAAAAAAATTATTGTTAGCAATCAAATGTATAAGCAGCTAGTAGATTCACATTGTAGATCGTATGACTTTGATGAGGGAGATTATGTAATGATCCAAGTAAGGCCAGAGTGGTTTCAACCAGAAATCATTAAGAAACTTCATACACGTGGAGATAGACTCTTCAAGAGTTTAAAAAAATTAGGATTGAATGCTTATAATGTAGATTTACTTTTTGATTATGGCATAAGCTCAACATTCAATGTATCGAATCTAATAAAATACAAGGAGCTAGCAATGATACTCAATGATCCATTTGAGCCTAATCCTTTTCTTGATAGTGAAACTTATCCTAAGTGTCTACAACCCACTATTCCAAGGAAACATAATCGCATCGACAAGATTTTAGATAAGCAGGTTATATCAATTAGAAAGCATGGATATCAGTGATATTTAATCCAATGGAAAGGCTGATTTAAATCTGAGATGCATGGATCACTCGAGAGAAGCTGCAACGAATTGATCCAAATCAACTTGTGCAATTCCAAAGTCACAGTAGACCATACTTGTCGGAGTCAAGTTTTTCCCACCTCAAGGAAATTGGTGCGAATACTAGTTAGCAAGCCACCATTTGGCTTGACTAAGCCAAACCCATCAATCTTGTAATTTTGTTAATAGGAGTTTTTAATTTTAGCAAGTTGTTATTTTTTTAATGTATTAGTTTTAGCAACTACTATATTATTTCGGATCTTCACATGTGCCACATAGATACCACCTCAGCAATGCATCACCGTCTAAGTTGGAGCCCCAATGGATTTATGATGTCACCCAAAGAGACTACTAGAAGATCAACCCAAGAAGTCCACAGGGTAGCCATTGATTGGTATAATGACATGGTTCAAGTTTATCAGAAGATAGAGCTATCTACAATCCAAGTAGAATTCACTTGCTAGAGTTCTGGATTGTTTTAAATTGTTAGTATTTATATTATTTTAGACTTTTATTATTTTATTTATAAATATCTATGTATTGAAACTTTTGAAATAGGATGAAATTTGAGAAAAAAGTAAAGCTGTTGCTTTCTTCCCTAATCTAGATATTTTTTTCTCCATCTTGGTTCTTCCCTTTTCTCCCTCTGAGCTTCTCTTCTTTCTATGCTTATTCTCACCCCTGCACCAAATACTATATCCTAAACTCTTCTACACACCACCATATCTCCATAATCTGAGAAGTTAATCTAAAGCGATGCTCGAGGTGCCATATTCTAGATTCATGGAGATGTTCCATGGATTGGAATCGCCATCACCTTTGATAGTCTAACTCTTCTAAAGCCGAATCGAGTGATCATCTTAGTAATACCTTCATAAATCTTTTGAGAAGATTATTATAACCGGTAAGGAAATTCTTTCTTGAATATTATTAGATCTGAACTTGAATTACAAAGCCTAACCAAGAAGGAGATTTCTTAATCACCTTCAAACCTAGCCTCTTAGGATCAAAGGGACATTTACATATGCTAGGAAGATCTATCTACTCTAATCATTACTCTTCTTCTTAGAAAAAAAGGGTTTAGATCTTGATTAAATTTGTTTGTGCTTATTCATCTTGATTACGGATATTTTTTTTATTTTATTTTTAAAAAAATTAGTTACATCTTCATCCACATACTTGTCCCATGTCAGCATAGTAGGAGATTTTAGGCAATTTATTAAAATGCATGGGCCATAAGAGCTCGACAAGTTTCCATAACATCACAATATTTTCTCTTAATGGAAATATTGTGTTGATGTGTGTGGAGACTAGAACCATGAGGAGCTTGATATTCTCAAAACCAATCTGCCTTGATAGCTTTAATTTTTATTTTAGGTAAACATTTGATGTAAGCTTAAACTTCTAAGAAAATAAATGTAACTTCAGATTTTTTAGTAATGGGTAATATGCAAGTGACCCTGATCAAATCTTTTTGAATGGCAAAGGAGGAGCCAAAAGCTTCCCCGTCTTTATTAATACAAGGAGATATTTATAGAAACCGGGTGAGTAGGTTCAATAGTCATTGATGCCCACCCATGCTATCAAAACAAGAGTAAAAAAATACAAACAAGGCTCTAAAATCAAATTAAGAAATTACACTTTGTGGTCACCGATTAAGAGGGAGTCCAACAAGAACTCAAAGTCACCACCAAGGATTGAATTTTAGAGCAAAGTTATTCAACCTAACTTGGATCTTGACCTGAAGAAGACACTAGGTTAGCATGTCAACTACCGGGTCAATGGTTGAACTTGTTGGTCAATGCATATAGGAAATATTCATCACTCTCCTAACTCCCATGGTCCTTCTCCCAACTTCGATAGTCCCACGGTCCCTCTCGTTGCCCAGGTGCCTTACCCAAGAGGGGGATGAATTGGGTATTTAAAAAACTTCTTCAAGTATGTGCTCTTTCAAAATCAGATTGTGGTGAGTAAAATGATTAAATGAGTTAGTAGTAGAAGTAAAAGCACAACACAAAAATTCACAACACAAATACCAAGAAATTTATAGTGGTTCGGAGCAACCCAGCTCCTACATCCACTACCCAAGATACCACTTGAGATTTTCACTATATTCACCCATGAAATACAGCCGGATTATTTTCATGGGCTCACAATCCAAAATCCAAACTTGATTTTAACCGGGCTAACTAAAAACCCAAACTTAGTTTTAACCGGGCTCACCAAAAACCCACAGCAATGTTAGTTTTAATCGGGATCACTAACAACCCAAAACACTTGGTTTTCAAGGCTCACCAAGAACCTAACAAACTCAAATAAGAGTTAAAGAAAACAAAGCAACTATTTGAAAAACTGAAGTTGTCGGATGGTTGCAGTTGAAGCACTTGAGAAGCCCTTTGATTGCACTTTGAATCCTCTTCAAGGCTTCTTAACTTCTTCAATAAATGCCTCAAGAAATTGATATAAGTTGGTGAAGACTTGAGTGCTTGCTTTGAATGCTCTATAGTGTGTACTCTTGAATGTTCTTCAATCTCTCATTAATTTCTCATCTCTTGCTTCAAAAGTGATTCAAGTCCCTTAAATATATTCCCTTTAACGAATTTCAGATGGTTATAGCCATTGTAGACCGTTGGGATTCGAAATATATCTGTTGGAGACCATTTTGGATTCAAAATAAGAATTCTGGAACTAGCTGTTACTAACCTGAAATAGTCACTCGAGTCAGCTCGAATTGCTCGAGTCGGCTTGGATCCTCAAGTAGGTAAAATTGTCAGTCTGGTCAAGTTGGCTCTTCTCCTTCGAGTCAGCTTGCCTGGTTGGTTCTTCAGAACTGAGATTTTCAGAACTCTGGATGAGTCAGCTCCTCAATACTCGAGTTGGCTCGGATGTCTGTCTGAGAAAACTGCACTCTAGATGAGTCAGCTCGGATCCCTTTGAGTCGGCTCAAATTCTTAGAACTTCAAAATTGGACTCTACCCAAGTTGACTCTTCTGACTTGAGTCGGCTCGAATGTCTGCGTGCCAGACTTCGAGTCAGCTCTCCTTCTTTGAGTTGGCTCTAGTCCAAAGCTTGTCAAACTTGTGCAGAATTTCTTCCAATGGCTTCCAAACAACTCAAAGCCTTTCCAACTCATTCAAAGATAGAACTTGAGATAGTTAAACTTAGAAGTACATAGAAGCAGCCCTCTTATAGGAGTAAACAATTGATTTTTCTATGGGGCTCTTCTTTACATGAACTTTTAACAAAAATAGACTTAACATACTACCATGTTGTAGGAAGTAGGGTTGTTCAATAAAATCATCCTACAAAAACTTTGAGAATAGTTGAAATAGAGTTAGTGAACAAATACATGCTCCAATGTTTGGGTATCATCAAAATCATTCCAAGGGTCAACAATCTCTCCCTTTTTTATGATGACAAAACATTGGACATGGAAAAACTTTGCATATTTCAATAAATGTATCAGAGTACATTGTATATGACTATCATATTGAAATGTATTCACAAGTATCAACAAGTATCACTTATATATTGAAAGTATCAAGGCTTATCAGCAAACTATCAAGTTTTTTGAATTTGATCCAATATGTATTATAGTTAAATTTAGATCAAAAGCTGCTTTTGCCTATCATGAATTAAAATCAAGAGAGATGTTAGAGCTTAGAGAAATACCGATATAGAATGTATCAAAGCAAAAGCACAAAATGTATCGGAGCTTATGTATCAGAGAATATCAGAGATATTTTAAACAATGTCAAATCTATAATATCTGGTTTGTATCAGAGTTATTGAAAGAAAGCATCAAAGGTATTCAGAATGTATCAGAGCTATTATAATAGCAATAGAGATCTGAATGAATCAAGACTGAATTTGAGTACCAGAGCAAGATATGATTCAATATAAGTGCTAGAGTAAACAAATATAAACAAAATTCATACTCATTATGCCATTCATTCATTTTTAATATGCAAATTCATTTCCATGCACATCAAACACTCCCCCTTTTTGTCATTAATCAAAAAGGTTTTCAAAAAGCATATTATTTTTAAAAGAGTGAGAATAATGAAAATATTATTTGAGATAATTTTACTTTCTCATAGAATTTTTCATGTTGAAATTCTTCATAAAAATTCAAGAGAAGTTTCTCCCCCTTATTAGGTTAAACATCGAGATCATTCAAGAAAGTAACAAGATGTAGGAATAAGACAATCATCACAATGTCCACAATGATTCAGAAAAGAAGACATTTCATTACTTTTGAAAGATAGTTAATTACATCACAAGGTAATACATTCAAAAGATAAAAAGATAATACAATCTAGTGTTCTTCCTCACTAGAGGAAGAACCTACATCTAGTACAATATCTGAAGTATTAGTCTTTAAGGGTTTAAATCTAAGGTCTCTAAATCTAGTTCTAGTAAGGGCCTTAGGTGTCCTAGCTTTTTGTTTACCCCTAAATTTTGGTGTGGCCTTAGATGGAGTAGATTCTACTTTAACTCTAGAAGGCATTAAAGGGTCAGTAGGTCATATAAAAGAAATAAGGTCTGGATCAAATAATTTGGGAGGTACAAAAGGTGGTGGCTGAGCTGGTGGTGATGGTGCTTGTGCTGGTGGCTCCCTGGAGGTCTGAGCTAATGAAGCCTCAGCAATATATGTAAGCTTATGTAGATGTAACCAAACAGCTCGAAGCTCATCCTTAAGACCTTCCAGTCTTCTCTGATTACCCTGCATCTCCATAGCCTGATGTGCCCTGAAATTGTTTGTAGCTCCCCTCAGTCTAGCAATGTTTGCATGCAGCTCTTTGGTAGTAGAATGGATATCCTCCTGCTGATGCAGTCTGCTCTCCACAACTTCGACCCTGGTGGTTAATTGCCCTAGCTGTGCCCTGATGTCCTGTAGACCTGTGTCGACTGTCTGGCATAGCTCGCCAAACATCGAACTAATAGAGCTCGTCAAAGACTTTTAGAGAAGTCTAATCTACTGGGCTATAAATGCCTGCGAAGTTGACGGTGCTGTAATCGAAGGTCTAGGAGCGAGTCCAGTACAAGGTCCAGGAGGTATCCTAGGACTGTCAGGCACTCTCTATGTCTGACCCTACTCATCAACATCAGTATGTGTACCATCATCTCCAGTTGCAGTAGCATCAGTGACACCAGCTGGAAGCTCAGTTTGCTTCTCCTCCTCCTCATCATCATCAGAAGAATTGGCAACCCTCTAACCAGATATCCTTTTCGACCAAATTCCTTCGACCAGATGGTATCCCATCCTTCGAAGGGATTTCACCGAATAAGTGTCTGTATGGTGAAGGGGTCTACCATCCTCACCTGTGAGGTCAATCTCTAGATCCTAAAATAGCAGCATAAAGACCAGGCCATAGCATAGACATGCCTTTACCTTCCTTGTAGCCTCTCTTATCTGCACAATCATAATATAGGGTAGATTGAGGGCCTCCCCCTTAATCAAATGCTGCATGAAAACTAGATCCTGCTCGCTCACCCAGTCAAAGCAATCGGTCCTAGGCAGAAAGATCTGACTGATGATGTTATGAAGCAACCGCATTTCTAGTGAAAGCATGTTGGCTTGAACATTCTTTATAGTATCTACATCTGATCTCTCTAGAACTAATCTCAATGCTCTCTGCTTATTCTTTAACACCAAATGATTTGTACCATCTGTGGGCATCTAAAAAATACTACTCAGCTTCTCTTCATCCACCAACATTTTACCCCTTTCACAATTAATTCAATATGGTATTCACCAAGAGTAAGATTTTCAAAGAAAGTTCTTACCAAATAAGGATAGGTTGGGATATCTAAAGAACAAAAGAAAGTCCAACCTTGTTTTTCAATCCAATCTCCAATTCTTATACCCAAACCATTCAAAAATGTGAAAATGATCCTTCTTCCACTTGTGACTGGCCGATTAGCCATAGAAACAACTTGCCTTGGTGGAGAAGGTGCTTCTACTTCTTCCATTTCTTCAAATTCTTCCTCTTGTCTTCTCTTACTTCTTCTTTCCTTGTGGGCACTCGAGTCGACTGGACGAGAGCACTTCCTCACTGCCCTTTTGGTAGTCATCACGAAAAACAAATAGGGAGGGAAGTGGAAATATGAGGAAAATGGAAACGGAGGAGAGTTCTCTTAGGTTCGGAATAGTTTTTGGAGTTTTAGTCAAGGTTCAATAGTAAAAGCAAACTCTAGCTCAGACTTATAGACTATATATAAAAAGCCCTAACCCGACAATCGAGTCGACTTGGCCAGAGCCATGTCTGCTCGAGTCAGCTCAACCAAAAATGCTCAAAAAAGCTTTAAAAGGTTGATAAAAAGATTCCTAAGGATAGTAGCACACTAGATAAGGTGGTCATTGTCCTTAAATTAATATTGGTGGTCTTCTAAATAATTTTCCTTAATTTTAGAAGAAATTAGGTTAAAGTTTCTAAAAAGGATCACACAAACCTAATTCACTTCAAATCATCTCAAATCTTTCTATATTGAGTGGTTTAGTAAAAATGTCAGTATGTTGGTTTTCAGTTGGAATGAATTCAAGTTCAATATCACCATTTTGTACATGATCCCTAATAAAGTAATGTCTAATTTCAATGTGCATTGTTCTAGAATTCTGAATTGCATTTTTTGTTAGATTAATAGCACTTATACTATCACATTTGATAAGAATTTTAGATTGAATAACACCAAAATCTTCTAGCTGTTGCTTAATCCATAACACCTGTGCATAACAACTCCCTGCAGCCACATACTCTGCCTCAGTAGTAGATAGTACTATGGAGTTTTGTTTCTTAGAGTGCCATAAAATTAAGTTCAACCCTAGAAATTGACATGTGCCACTAGTGCTCTTTCTATCAATTTTACATCCACCATAATGAGCATCAGAAAAGATAATTAAATTTAATAAAGATTGCTTAAAATACCATGGACCAAGATTACTTGTTCCTTTAAGATATTTTATATTTCTTTTAATAGCAATTATGTGCAATTCTTTAGGATTTGATTGAAATCTAGCACATATGCATACAATGAACAAGATATTAGGCATACTAGCAGTTAAATACAATAGTGATCTGATCATACCTCTATAAAGCTTTTGATCAATGTTGTTGCCATCTTCATCTTTATCTAATCTGCATGTAGGGCTCATGGATGTGCTGATTTCTTTGGATGACTCCATACCAAACTTCTTAACAATTTCTTGATGTACTTTGGTTGGTTGATAAAAATTCTTTCTCTTGTTTACTTACTTTGGAGTCCAAGGAAGTAAGTTAGTTCACCTATTAAGCTCATCTCAAATTCACCCTGCATTAACTTAGCAAATTCTTTGCAAAGGTTCTCATTAGTTGCACCAAAAATGATGTCATCAATATAAATCTATACAACTAACATATCATTATCTTTCTTTTTGATAAATAAAGTTGTATCTACATTACCTCTAACAAAATTATTCTCAAGTAAGAACTTGCTTAATCTATCATACCATGCTCTAGGTGCTTGTTTCAATCCATACAATGCTTTATTGAGTTTGAAAACATGATTTGGCAAAGTATGACTTTCAAAACCTAGTGGTTGTTCTACAAAAACTTCTTCAGATATAAAACCATTAATAATACACTCTTTTCATCCATTTGAAATAGTTTGAAATTCATGTAGTAAGCAAATGCAAGTAAAAGTCTAATAGCTTCTAGTCTTGCTACGGGTGCATAAGTCTCATCAAAATCTATTCCTTTTACTTGATTATATCCTTTTGCCACTAATCTTTCTTTATTTCTAATTATTTGACCTTTTTTATCTAGCTTATTTCTAAAAACCCATTTGGTTCTTATGATAGGATGGTCTGAGAGTCTATTTACTAAGGTCTATACATTATTTCTTTTAAATTGGTTAAGTATTTCATGCATGGCCAACATCCAATTATTTTCAGCCTCTTCTATACTCTGTGGTTCAACTTGTGAAACAAAGGCTAAATAGTCATGTGCTTTCCTAAGTGAAGACCTAGTCCTAATATCTTGAGAGGGATCACCAATAATTAAATCTTTAGGATGTGAAGTAATATACATCCATTCCTTTGGAAGATCACCATGATCTTTACTTACCATTTCTTCTCCTTCTTGAGTTGGTTTGTCTTTTAAGCTCATATCCTTCATTTCTTTGTCAAGTGTACCTGCATCATTATCTACACACTCTTCTTTTCTAGAAGGTGAGGGGTTAGCTTCATCAAAGATAATATGAACAGATTCCTCAACTATTAAAGTTTTTTTATTAAACACTCTATATGCTTTGCTATTGATTGAATAACCAAGAAAGATTGCTTCATCAGATTTGGCATCAAATTTTTCTAGGTTATCCTTTCCATTATTATACACAAAGCATTTACAACCAAATACATGAAAGTAATGAAAAGTAGGTTTCCTTTCATTCCAAAGTTCATAGGGGGTTTTCTTCAAAATCGGCCTTATCAAAACATGATTTAAGACGTAGCAAGCAATGTTCACCACTTCTGCCCAAAAGTACCTCGGAAGATTGCCTTCACATAACATTGTTCGGGCCATCTCTTCCAAAGTCCTATTCTTTTTCTTTACAACACCATTTTGTTATGGTGTTCTAGGAGTAGAGAAGTTGTGATCAATGCCATGCTCAGTGCAATAATCATCAAAATATTGATTTTCAAATTCATTGCCATGATCACTCCTAATTGAAATCACAGAAAGACCTTTTTGATTTGAAACTTTCTTATAAAATTTTTGAAAAACTTTGAAAACTTTATCTTTGTGTGCAATAAATAAAATCCAAGTAAATCTAGAAAAATCATCTACAATCACAAGTCCATATTTCATACCACTTAGGCTTGTGGTCCTAGTTGGTTCAAATAGGTCTATATGAAGTAGTTCAAGAAGTCTAGAAGTTGAAACCAGGTTTTTCGATTTAAAACTCTCCCTAGTTTGTTTACCTAGTTGACAAGCATCACATACATGTTCAAAATCAACTTTGAATTTAAGCAAACATCTAATTACATCTTTGGAAATTAATTTGGCAATTGTATGCATGCTAGCATAACCTAATCTTTTATCCCAAAGTAAACTAGACTCCTTGGTTTTAGCATTCATTGCCACTAGACTTGTAGTACTAGACATGGCTAAATCATTCAAATCTACTACATATATATTTTCAAGTCTATGACCAATGAGCTTGTTGCTAGAAACAAGTGAGTTAGTTACTATACACATAGATGATTCAAAGACAACCTTGAAGCCTCTATCACATAATTGACTAATACTTAATAAATTGTGCTTCAATTTGTCAACTAGCAATACATTTTAAATGAATGTAGGAGTTATTTTAATCTTACCAATTTCGATTATTTTCCTCTTGTCATTGTCACCAAAAGTAATCATTCCTCCTTTCATCTCTAGGGTGATGAATTGATCCTTGTGACCCGTCATATGCCTTGAACAGCCACTATCCAGATACAATCTTTTGATTGAATTCATGGCTACAAGATATTCCTGCAAGATAATCAAGGAGTTTTTTAGGTATCCAAGCTTTCTTGGGTCCTTGTAGTGGTGCAAACACCAGAGGCACCAGAATAATGCAGAGGCTTTTCAACCCTCTGTAATTATTTGATTAGTATTTTCAGTATTTGAGTCCAATTTTTGTAATAAGGGATTAGCCCACTTTAGTCTCTACTTTGGTCCCTGAGTCCTGTTTTGGGCCTTTAAACATTTGAGTCCTGCATTTAGAATTCGTTCCATACCATTAGGGTTTTGGATTAGTCTTGGGATATGTCAAGTTCAGTTGAGTCAAGTCAAGTTTAATTGAGTCAAGTCAAGTTTAATTGAGTCTTGAGTTATATCAGCTCATGTTGAGCCATTTATCATTTGAGTCCTGTAAGTCTTATATTGAGTCCAGTCTAGTTCAACAAAAAGAAGACTCAAGCCACTGATGGACCCCAGCTAGAGTGATAATTTGACAACTTCAAAGAGTCCTAGTCATACTTGAATGTGCCACCTTGGATTGCATGAGAAGGACCTTAAGATCAGCATTATTGGAGATAAGGATGATAACTACATGAGCCATTTATCATTTGAGTCCTGTAAGTCTTATATTGAGTCCAGTCTAGTTCAACAAAAAGAAGACTCAAGCCACTGATGGACCCCAGCTAGAGTGATAATTTGACAACTTCAAAGAGTCCTAGTCATACTTGAATGTGCCACCTTGGATTGCATGAGAAGGACCTTAAGATCAGCATTATTGGAGATAAGGATGATAACTACATCAGCCTACCAAGAAGGACAACCGAAGAAACCCTAAAGCCTGCCCGAAACTGGAGTGGGCTGCCTAAGGCCCATGCTCTTCTTGAATTTGGCACCCTTATGGTCACCACCTTATGGTCGGCCACCTTAGGGTCACCCCCTTGGCCGACCAAAGCAAGGAGAGAGAGACTCAGTGGGAGTGGAGTTCTAGGTAGGATTTGGGTGGGTCTAAAACTCTTGTAAAATCCCTTGTATATCCTTTCTTATGGCCCAAGTTTTGTAAGTCTATATAAAGGGCCTAACTCTCATGTATTATGATGATCAATGAATGAAATTTTCTTGAGTTCTCCAATTGCTATGTGAATTGCTGTGTGATTGTCCTCCTAAGGGTATCTGTGTGATCCCTTCGCTGCTCCAAGTTTCCTGTGCCCTGCCTCCAAGCCTCTAAGAAACCCTAGCCACCAACCTGCTCCACCTCTTGGCCACCCACCTTCAATCCTCTTCCTCCCTTCTTCTTTCAGCCTTCTAACATATTTTTCCTTTGTTTTCTAATCCTTGATAGGTGTTTTGCATATCCCTCAGAGTTCACAAATCAAGGATTCCATCCGACTAGCTTTCGGGTCAGCGAATCGAAAGCCACGGATCCGCAAGGTCTCAAGCTTGATTTTCTAGGCCACATCTGAGAGTGTAGAGTGACCTCTTCATAGATTGATCTTCAAATCACTGCCAGGTACACCTCCTTGACTCATCAGGTAGTGGTATTGCAAAAGAGCTAGCCTTCCGGGATTTCTTAGCCTCGACAGTTCTGTTTCTTCACTTTAGGATTTATTTCTGCATGCCTGTGCTTCTGAGTTTTTTGTAGAATTTCTTATTTAGTTTCTTGGCTCTAAATTTAGGATATAAACTCATAACTCATTACCTAATAACAAAAAAATAATTAGCATGCATAAATATTCCCGCATCAGTGGAGGTGGTTCCTTTGGGAACCCAAATCCTTTTAATTTTACTTTTGACATTTCTATTGATATTGCATTGAAAAGCTTTATGTCCAACCCCTTGTTATGCATAACAAACAACTTTAGATGCATATTTTGAAGTTATGAAAGCAGCAGGTTTTGATGCAGAAAACTTTGAAGCATAAGATTTATGTACTGAAAATTCTTGCACAAAAGTTTTAGAAGGTATAAACTTTGTAGCTGAAATTCCATTCGTATGCACAGAATTAAAACCAATTCCAGCCTTATTTCTAGATACTCTTTGATCTTTTAAAATTAACTCAAGCTTGTTAGAACTTAGTGTTAATTTTTCAACCAAAGGCTTGAGTTTCTCAACTTCCTTTTGTAAACCAATATTTTCTTCATGTAAAGCTTGGTTTTTCTCAAGACAATCATTTTTCTCAGTTTGTAATACTTTAAATTTCTCAGAAAAGCCATTCAGATCTTTTTGTAAAAATTTATTCTTTTCTGAAATCTCTTCCTTTTCTTTTATCAAAATATCATTGCTGTTTTTCAAACTTTTGATTTTGAGTCCTGTCTTTTTGTATTCGGATAGTAAATTATGAAATGCAGAATTCAACTCATCAAAAGTAAATTCATCTTGAGGTTTGAGAGACTTTACCTCTTCTTCGAGACCCATTAGATATAAGTTTGTAGTTTTTGTGATATCTTCTTCTTCAATTGAAGTCGACTCCTCGCTATCGCTCCAAGTTGCAACCATAGCCTTCTTATCTTCTTCTTAAAAGTTTTCTTTAATAGTGGACACTCGGGACGTATATGTCCAGGTTTCTTGCACTCATAGCTAATGGGCTATTGTTCCTTTTCTTTTTCTTTCTCCTTCTCTTTGTCCTTACTGTATTGACCTTTCCTATGGACTTTTCTGAAGCATCTTTCCTTTTTCTTTCCCATAAACTTTCTAAATCTTCTCATCACCAGTGCTATGTCTTCATCTTCTATGTCATCTTTAGAGGAGGGGTATTCTTCTTCAGATTCATCTTCTTGTTTCTTCATTTTCGATGCAGCTTTGAAGGCAATAGTATTTTTCTTTTTCAGATTATCTTCATTCCTATGCTGCATGGTTAACTCATGAGTTATTAAAAGACTCATTAGTTTATCCAGAGATAGTGTGTTCAAGTCTTTTGCTTCCTAAATGGCAGTTACTTTGGGGTCCCACTTGTTTGGAAGTGATCTTAAGATCTTCTGTACTAAATCTGTATTAGAGTAAACCCTGCCAAGACTTTTCAAACCATTAATAATATCTATAAAATGTGAAAACATGGCAAAGATAGTTTCATTTTATTCCATCTTAAATAGTTCATAGTTATGCACAAGAAAATTAATTTTAGAGATTTTTACTTTGAAGTTCCATCATGGGTAACCTTGAGTTTATCCCAAATTTCTTTTATAGATAGGCAAGTAGAAATTCAATTAAACTCACTTGCATCCAAAGCATAATATAAAACATTCATGGCTTTGGCATTTAACTTACCCATTTTCATGTTACGATCATGCCATTCCTCTTCAGGTTTTGGGACATCCATGCCATCAACTTTTTTTATGGATGTATGAGGTCCCTTAAGAATTGTCTTCTATAATTGAAAATCAATAGCTTGTATATATATTTTCATTCTGGCCTTCCAATAGCCATAATTAGTGCCATTGAAGAGTGGTGGTCTATTGGTAGATTGGCTTTCGACCAAGGAAGTACTCATGGGAGTAGACATTAATCTTTACTCTAATTAAAATTCAGAGACACTGCTCTGATACCAGTTGTTGTCCAGGTGGCTTACCCAAGAGGAGGATGAATTAGGTATTTAAAAAATTTCTTCAAGTATGTGCTCTTTTAAAGTCAGAGTGTGGTGAGTGAAGTGATTAAATGAGTTAGCAGCAGAAGTAAAAGCACAACATAAAAATTCACAACACAAATACCAAGAGATTTATAGTGATCGGAGCAACCCAGCTCCTATGTCCACTACCCAAGATACCACTTAGGATTTTCACTATATTCATCCACGAAATACAGCTGGATTATTTTCATGGGCTCACAATCTAAAACCCAAACTTGGTTTTAACAAGGCTAACTAAAAACCCAAACTTGGTTTTAACCGGGCTCACCAAAAACCTACTACAATGTTAGTTTTAATCGGGATCACTAACAACCCAAAACACTTGGTTTTCAAGGCTCACCAATGTTACCCGGGTGGTTTTCCCAAGAGGGGGTGAATTGGAAATTTAAAAAGTTTAAGCAATTATGTGCTCTTTGAAAATCCCTTGAAGTGTTGAGTGATGTGATTAAGATAATTAAAAGTAGAAGCAAGATATAAAAAGATTGTACAACACAAACACAAAAAATTTTATAGTGGTTCGGAGCAACCCAGCTCCTACATCCACTATCCAAGATTACCACTTGGGATTTCCACTATATCCCCCACTGGAATATAGTCGGGTTATTTTAACAGGCTCATAATCCAAACCTCTACACTTTGGTTTTTAAACTGAGCTTACCAAAGAAATCCAACACATGGTTTTAACAGGATCACCAAGAATCCAACACTTATTTTAACACTGGCTAACTAAGAACCTATTTGGTTTTTAAATCGAGCTCACTAATAACCCAACAATTCAAAAGAGAATTGTAAAAAGAAAGCAACATAATGACAAACAAATTTTGTCGGATGGTTGCCAATGCATCTCAAGAGAAGCCTAATTGATTGCACTTCAATGCACTAGGTTGGCTTCTTCAATTTCTTCAATAAATGCTTCAAGCTTTTGTTAGAAGTTGGTGAAGGCTTAAAGATTGTCTTGAATGCTATTGTAGTGCTCTCTTGCTCACAAAGTAGCTTGGACATTCAATTTAGCATTTACTCATCATCTCTTGTTTAAAGTAGTTCAAATCCCTCAAATATATAGTCTTGTACTCTTCTCAGATGATTTTAGTCATTGTAGACTATTGGGATGTGACATTTGATTATTGGAGCACTTTTTGGATTCAAATCCTAAGTTCTGGAACTAGCCGTTATAAGTTTGAAATCGACCTTCGAGTCAGCTTGGATTACTCGAGTTGGCTCGGCTTCTTAGAGTAGTTCTGGTTGAGTCGACTTGCTTCATTCTAGTCGGCTCGGTTGCATAGTGTTATGATTTCTCACTCTGTAAGAGTCAGCTCGCCTTGATTCTAGTCGACTCGGATCCTCTAGCCTTCAAAAATGTAGTCTAGAAGAGTCAGCCCTTTCTCTTTAGAGTCGGCTCGGTTGGCTATAGTTCTCAGAGTGCTTTTTCTGGACTCTGAAAAAGTTGGCTCTAACTTCTGAGGGGTTGACTCGGATGTCTGATAATACAATGTAGTCAGCTCGGATTCCCTTTGGGTCAGCTCGGTTATCTGATTCAAAAAATCATGAACTAGATGAGTCGGTTCGGATATCTGCATGCCAGAAATCTTCATGCGTGCCACGTGCCAAAGTCGACTCTCTTCTCTTCTAGCTAGGTCGGATGAATTCTTCAGTGAATTATTAGTTTTTCTCTAGAAATCATCCAGCAAGCCTTCAAAGTCTCAAGGTGCCTTCAAACTCTTCTAACCATATTTTTAAGGAATTTTATACTTGAAACACATCTAGAAGTAACCCATTTTCATGATTTTTACTTAACTTTTTCTTTGGATTCTTCTTTACAAGAATTACTTACAACACAACTCACTTCAAAACTAAGAATATAGGAGTTGAAATTAAATAATGAAATCATCCTACAAAAACTTGTAAAATACTTGAAGAGTTGTTAGTAAAACAGATGCATGCTCCAATGTTTGGTTATCATCAAAATCACTTATGGGGTCAACAATATTCAACTTTTTGATGATGACAAAACACTGGGCATGAAAAAAATTCTTTACAATTACATATATAACTGAATTTGAAAGTGAGTATTAACATGTATCAGAACTAATTATATTTGCAAGTATTAGAGCTTTTTATGGAAAAGAAACTAGACAATATCAGTGCTTTTATATGTATCAGAGTATTAAGGCTAGCACTTTCACAAAGTATCAGAGGTATTAATGTATGCAAAGTATCAAAGCTCAATTTTGCAAAGTATCAGAAATATATCAGAATTGAAAACTATCAGAGTTAATGCTTTAAGATCTTCAAGGATGTGTGCAGATTTTGAGAGCATAGAGCATGAACTAAAGTCATTTAGATTCAACAATTTTTCTCCCCCTTACTTATATATGCAATTTCTAATTTTTAATCACATTCTCCCCCTTTTTCTTTGATATTTATGCAACTTTTTCATTCTTTTTCATGCAACTTTAAACATTCTCTCCCTTTTTGTCAGCAATCAAAAAATGTGTTCAATTGATCTTTCAAAGCTCAATTTTTATAATGGAAAGAGAAAGTTGATAATATTTGTTTGAGATAATTTCACTTTCTCTTCTCAACTTTGATATTCTAATTAAAATTTATTTTGATTAGCATTGTACAAATGAAAGTATCATTGAGAATATTGCATAAGCTCAATTTATACACAAAAGATATGCCAAAAATATATTCATTGCATTCATAAAATTTTCATTACACTTTACAAAAGATTAAGATTAAAAGTCTATTCACTGTCACCATTTACCTTAGTACTATTGGATGGCCCAAAAGGTGGTACAAAAGATGGTCCAAAAGATGGCATAGATGCTATTGGGTCCACAAATTATGGTTCAGAATCTTGGGGCCTAAGATGAGGAGCTGACTTCCTAGGATGTGGAGTAGAAGTAGGTCCAGGTTGAGGTGTAGGTTGAGGCGTAGGTACAGGTCGAGATTTAGGAGAGGAAATGCTGCAATGATAGTGGTTTTGAGCTGATCAAGTTGAAATTGAACTGTATCCATCTCTTCATGAAGCTTCTTGATCTCAGTGTTAATGCAATTAATTTAGCAGCTTGGGCATTCACAAATGCTTCAACAGAACCTCTAAGTCTACCAAACTTAGATCTAAGGATCCCGATGTCCTTGGTGTTGTCCTCCTCCATTCTTTTGCCTTGTTCCATACCTTCGATTCTGAATCTCAACTTCCTCAGCTCTGTTCTGAATTCTTCTATGCTTTTATCAACAAAATCTTTAATAGCTTCAGTATCTGACCTAATAGAGTTTGATAGGGGCTATGTGTCAAGCTGAGAAGCAGGTCTAGATGACTCAAGTGAGTCAACCCTGGTGCGAAGCTCTCTGATCTCAGTGCTGAGCATGTCTAGTCTAGTGTCCACAGACTGGTGAAGCTCACCAAACATACTAGTCAAAGAGCTAGTTAGTGTATCATCAAGTCCTCTCATATGCTCAGCAATAAACTTTTGTGTCACTGAAACAGAAACAGTAGAATGTGCAGATGGACCTGGAGCAGTATGAGCTAGTGGAGAAGTAGGTAAGGGAGTCTCATAATCAGTATGAACTATCTCCATAGCCTCAGTGAAACCAGTAGGCTCAGTCTCCATAGTAGCATGCTCAGGTATAGCAGTCTCAAAAGTGGTGCCAAACTCAGTAGAAGCAGTAATGGGAACATCAAAAATATGCTCTGGAGGCTCCAATGTAGAGGGTGCAGCAGTATAAGAAATGATCTCTCTAGGTTTCTCTGCACTCTCATCATCATCATCCTCCCTAGCATTAGTCCCTTTCTTCTTTCATACTCTTTCACTACAAATATAACCCATTCGAAGTAGATATTTGGAAGGATAAGTATCTATGTGGTGAAGAGGGTTTCCATCTTCCCCTTCAAGATTAACCCTAGAAGCCTAAAATAATAATGTTAACACCATTCCATAGGGTAAGCATGAGTTCACTTTTCTCACAACCTCTTTCATCATCGTAATCATAATATAAGGTAAATTCAATGCTTTCCCCTCAATGATATGTTCTATGAAGCATAAGTCCTTCTCGCTGACCCAATCAAACCTTCCTATTTTTTAAAGAAAGATCCAACTGACAAAATTATGGAGCAGTCTCATCTCTAGGGATAATGTGTTTGCCATTACAGTTCCAATTCCACTGACATCATCCCTGCCTAGCACAGTTCTTAGGGTCTTTTCTCTATCTTTTAGCACTAGATGTTTGAATCCTTCAGTTGGCATTTCTAATAGACTACTCAATCTTTCTTCAAAAATTATTATTCTCTTGCCTTTGACTATGGATTCAATGTGTTCTGCCTTAAGTCTTAGATTCTCATAAAATGTTCTAACTAGGGCAGGATAAGTAGACACATTCAATGAACAAAAGTTACTCCAACTAAGTTCTTCAATAGAATCACCAATTTTCAGCCCTAAATCCTTAAGAAAAGAGAAAATAATCCTTCGACCACTTGTAACCGAGCAATTAGACATAGAAATTACTTGCCTAGGAGAAGGAGCAGTGGCCAATTCCCTTTCTTCTCGGATTTCTTGCTATTCTTCTCTCTCCATTGCTTGAGTCGGCTCCTTTTGCCGATGCTTAGACCTTTTCTTAATCTTAGTAGATGGAGTAGCCCTTTTTATCTTTCCCAATAGCCATTTTTGGTGCCATTGCAAGAATTGGGAAAAATTGGAAGATTGGAGCTCAAGGGAGATTATTTTTGAGGTTTTGGAAGAGGTTTGGAGTGGAGTTCTAAGGTTTAGAGTGAGAACAAAAGATAGAAAAATTTGGAAAATGCTCTATATCTCTATTAAAAAAACTATTTGCATGATATCCGAGTCGGCTCAACTAACCCTAAAATTGTTCGAGTCAACTTGACCAGAGCAAAAATAAAAACAACAGATATTCGAGTCGGCTCGACCTGAGCATAATTGCCCGAGTCGACTCGAACAGAAACTTTCCACAAAAAATTAAAAATTGATCAGAAATAATAATAAATTCAGGAAAATTTCATGGAAAGGTGCTCAAAGATGTTGAATTGATGTTGGAGGTTCTTTAGATAATTTTTTCTTAATTTTGAAGGGATTAGGTTTGGAAAATCTAAAAGGGATCATAAAGACCTAATTATTCTCTAATCATCTCAAATCTATCCTGATTGAGTAGCTTAGTGAAAATGTCAGCAAGTTGGCTCTCTGTAGGGATGAATTCTAGTTCAATGTCACCATTCAAAACATGATCTCTAATAAAATGGTGTCTAATCTCTATGTTCCTAGTCCTTGAATGCTGAATTGAATTTTTTGTTAAATTTATAGCACTTGTGTTATCATATTTGATTGGAATTTTAGATTATGAAATATCAAAGTCTTCTAGTTGTTGTTTAATCCATAACATTTATGCACAACAACTTCCTGCAGTAACATACTCTGCCTCAGCAGTAGAAGTGCTACCAAGTTTTGTTTCTTATAGTGCCATGAGTTTAAATCAACCCTAGAAATTGGCATGTACCGCTAGTGCTTTTTCTATCAATTTTACAACCAGCATAATCAGCATCCAAAAATCTAATTAAATTCAATGAAGAATGTTTTGAAAACCATAGACTAAGATTGCTAGTTCTTTTTAGATATCTTATGATTCTTTTAACAGTAAGCATATGTGATTCTTTAGGATTAGATTGGAATCTAGCACATACATATATGCTAAACAAGATATCAGGTCTACTTGCAGTTAAGTATAACAGGGATCTGATCATACCTTTATAGAGCTTTTAATCAATGTTGGATCCATCTTCATCTTTATCCAATCTGCAGGTTGGGCACATGGGTGTGTTCATTTGTTTGCTTGACTCCATACCAAACTTTTTGATTATTTCTTTGGTATACTTGGCTTGGTTAATGAAGATTCCTTCCTTTGTTTGTTTTACTTAAAGTCCAAGGAAGTAGTTAAGTTCATCCATTAGGCTCATTTCAAATTCTCCCTGCATTAACTTAGCAAATTCTCTACAAAGAGTTTCATTAGTTGTACCAAATATAATATCATCAACATAAATCTGTACAATTAATAAATTATTATCCTTCTTCTTGATAAAAAGAGTTTTATCAATATTTTCTCTTGAAAAATTATTTTCAATCAATAAGGTGCTAAGTCTATCATACTGGCTCTAGGTGCTTGTTTTAGACAATGTAATGCTTTATTGAGTTTAAAAACATAATTTGGTAATTTATGATTTTCAAAACCTGGTGCCTGCTCTACAAAAACTTGTTCGGATATAAAACCATTCAAGGATGTACTTTTCACATCTATTTGAAAAAGTTTGAAATTCATGTAGCAAGCAAATGTAAGAAGTAATCTGATAGCTTATGGCCTTGTTACAGGTGCATATGTTTCATCAAAATCTATACCTTCTTCTTGATTATATCCCTTACCCACCAATCTAGCTTTGTTTTTAATTATATTTCCTTGTTCATCTAACTTGTTTCTACAGATCCATTTGGTTTCTATGATGGGATGGTCTTATGGTTTTTCAACTAAAGTCCATACCTTATTTCTCTCAAATTGATTTAGTCTTTATGCATGGCCATCATCTAGTTTGGGTCAGATTCAGCTTCTTCTAGGGTATGAGGTTCTATTTGTGATACAAAGGCTAGGTAACCATGTGCATCTCTATGTAACGACCTAGTCCTAATACCTTATGAAGGATCACCAGTAATTAATTCTCTTGGATGAGAAGTTACGTACCTCCATTCCCTTGGTAGATTAGCATGATCCTTACTTTCTATTTCTTCTCCTTCTTGAATTGGTTATTCTTGTATGCTCATGTCTTCCATTTTTTTTGAAGTGTACCTACATCATTGTCTATGCACTCTTCTTTCTTAGAAGCTGAGGGGTTAGTTTCATCAAAAATAACATGCATAGATTCTTCTACAGTAAGAGTTCTTTTGTTAAATACTCTATATACTTTGCTATGTAATGAATAACCAAGAAAAATTGCTTCATCAGATTTAGCATCAAATTTTCCTAGATTATCTTTATCATTGTTAAACACAAAGCATTTGCAACCAAATATATGAAAGTAATTAATGTTGGATTTCTTTTCATTCCAAAGCTCATAGAGGGTTTTCTTCAAAATAGGACGAATCAAAATGCGGTTCAAAATATAATAAGCAGTGTTTATCACTTCTATCCAAAAGTACCATGGAAGATTGCCTTCACATAACATTGTTCGGGCCATCTCTTTCAAAGTCCTATTTTTTCTCTCTACAATACAATTTTGATAGGTATCCTAGGAGTGGAGAAGTTATGATCAATACCATTTTCTATGCTATAATCATCGAAAAACTGATTTTCAAATTCAGTGCCGTGATCACTCCTAATTAAAACTATTGAAAGATTTTTCTGATTAAAAACTTTTTTATGAAATTTTTGAAAGACTTTAAAAGTTTCATCTTTATGAGCGATAAACAAAATCCAAGTAAATCTAGAAAAATCATCTACTATCACAAGAGCATATTTCATACCACCTAGGCTTGTGGTCCTTATTGGTCCAAATAAGTCCGTGTGAAGTGACTCAAGGGGTCTAGTAGTTGAAATCATATTTTTGGGTTTAAAACTTTTCCTAGTTTGTTTATCCATTTGGCATACATCATAAACATGATTAAGATCTACTTTAAATTTAGGCATGCCTCTAACTAAATTCTTGAAAATTAACTTGGCAATAGTATGCATGCTAGTATGACCTAATCGTCTATGCCAAAGTAAGCAAGACTCCTTGGTCTTAGCATTCATTGCAACTAGACTAGAACTACTTAACATGGCAAGATCATTAAAGTCTACCACATAAATATTTCCAAGTCTATGTCCAATGAACTTACTTCTAGAATCAAGAGAGTTTGTTACAATACACAGATGATTCAAAGACAACCTTGAAGCCTTTATCACATAATTGATTAATGCTTAGCAAATTATGTTTCAATTTGTCTACTAGCAATACATTTTCAATAAAAGTACAGGGGGTTAATTTGATATTACCAATTCTGATTATTTTTCCCTTGCCATTATCTCCAAAAGTAACCATACCTCCTTCTTTCATCTCTAGGATGATAAATTGATTCTTGTCACCCATCATATGTCTTAAACAGCCACTGTTGAGATACCATCTTTTCTTCAATTTTTGGGCTGCAAGACATTCCTACAAAATAATCAAGAAGTTCTTTTAGGTATCCAAGCTAACTTGGGTCCTTGCGAGTTAGCGGAGGTGGTTCCTTTAGGAACCCAAATTCTTTTAATTCTATTCTTGAAATATGCATTTTTCTTTAATGAATTACATTGAAAGAATTTATGTCCAACTCCATGACATGCATAACATATAATTCTAGAATTCTGAAAAGATGTACGAATTGAAGTTCTATAATGTTGATGCAGATGCATATATAATAGATTTTCTATTTGTAACTAGAGGTACATACATTGAAGGTCTAGCAATGAATGCAGAAGAATTAGATACGAAAGCTTCTTGAGATAATGATTTTGAAACATAAGCTTTTAAAGGTATGAATTTAGTAGCTAAAATTCCATTTGAAATTGAAGAATTGAAACCAATTCCAGCTTTGTTTCCAGAAATTCTTTGATCTTTTAAAATCAACTCAAGCTTATTTGAAGATAAAGTTAGTTTTTCAACCAGTGGCTTGAGTTTTTCAACCTCTTTTTTCATGTCATTATTTTCAATAGTTAAGGCTTTGTTCATGTCAAGACATGCATTGTTTTCAGTTTCCAAGGCTTTGTATTTTTTAGAAAAGACATGTAAATTCTTTTACAATAGATTATTCTTTTCTGAAATCTTTTCTTTCTCCTTTTGTAAAGAATCATTGATCTTCTTTAAAATTCTTATCTTTACTCCAGCCTTTTTGAGTTCAGATAGTAGATCTTGAAATGTAGAATCAATTCATCAAAAGTAAATTCTAATTGAGATTCAAGAGATGTTACCTCATCTTCGAAACCATAGCTTTCTTTTTCTTCTTTTTGAAAGATTCTTTAACAAAAGACAGTTGGGACAAATATGCCCTGGTTTCTTACATTCATAGCATGTGGGCACTTGTTCTTTTACTTTTTCTCTATCCTTGTCCTTGTCCTTGGAGTGCTCACCTCGTTTATAAAATTTTCTATAGTATCTTCCTTTCTTCTTTCTTATAAACCTTCTAAATCTTCTCATGACCATAGCAATATCTTCATCTTCCAGATCATCTTCGGAGGAGGTGCACTCATCTTCTGATTCCTCATCTTTCTTTGAATCAAATGCAGCTTTGAAGGCTAATGTCTTCTTCTTCTTCTTATCATCATCAATTCTATGTTACGTGGCAAGTTCATGTGTGATGAGTGAACCCATTAATTCATCTAGAGATAAGGTGTTTAGATCTTTCTCTTCCTGGATGGCAGTCACTTTGGGTTCCCACATGTTTGAAAGTGATCTAAGGATCTTCTGTACTAAGTCAGCATTTGAATAAACCTTGTCAAGGCTTTCTAAACCATTAATAATGTCTGTAAAGCGAGTAAACATGGTAGAGATAGTTTCAGTTGGTTTCATTTTGAAAAGTTCATAACTATGTACAAGAAGATTAATTTTTGAAGTCTTCACTTAGAAAGTTCCTTCATGGGTCACTTCGAGTTTGTCCCAAATTTCCTTTGTAGAAGATCAAGTGGAAATTTGATTGAACTCATTAGCATCCAAAACACAGTATAATAAATTCATTGCTTTGGTATTTAATTCCTCCATCTTCATGTCGTGTTCATCCTAGTCCTCTTCAGGCTTTAGGACATCCATGCCATTAATTTTGATCATGGGAATATGTGGCCCTTTTAGAATGACCTTCTATAATTGAAAATCGACAGCTTGAATATAGTTTTCATTCTAGCTTTCTAATATGAATAATTTATGCCAGTGAAGAGTGGAGGTCTATTGGTAGATTGGCTTTCGGCCAAAGATATACTCATGGGATCAGCCATCAATCTTTACTCTAAATGTATTCAGAGACACTGCTCTGATACCAGTTATTACCCATGTGGCCTTTCCAAGAGGGGGGTGAATTGGAAATTTAAAAAGTATAACCAATTATGTGCTCTTTGAAAATCCCTTGAAGTGTTGAGTGCTGTGATTAAGATAAATAAAAGCAGAAGCAAGATATAAAAAGAATGCACAACAAAAATATAGAAAATTTTATAGTGGTTCGGAGCAACCCTGCTCCTACATCCACTACCCAAGATTACCACTTGCGATTTCTACTATATCCCCCACTGGAATACAGTCGGATTATTTTAACAAGCTCATAATCCAAACCTCTACACTTTAGTTTTTAAACCGGGCTCACCAAAGAAACCCAACACTTAGTTTTAACAGGATCACCAAGAACCCAACACTTGGTTTTAACACAGGCTAACCAAGAACCTATTCGGTTTTTAATCCGGGCTCACCAATAACCCAACAATTCAAAAGAGAATTGTATAAAGAAAGCAACAGAATGATAAACAAATTTTGTCGGATGGTTGCCGATGCAGCTGAAGAGAAGCCCAATTGATTGCACTTCAATGCACTTGGTCGGCTTCTTCAACTTCTTCAATAAATGCTTCAAGCTTTTATTGGTAGTTGGTGAAGGCTTGAAGACTGTCTTGAATACTCTTGCAGTGCTCTCTTGCTCATAGAGTAGCTTGGATATTCAATTTAGCATTTACACATCATCTATTGTTTAAAGTAGTTCAAATCCCTCAAATATATAGTCTTATACTCTTCTCAGATGATTTTAGTCATTGTAAACTATTGGGATGTAACATTTGACCATTGGAGCACTTTTTGGATTCAAATTCCAAGCTCTGGAACTAGCCATTATAAGTCTGAAATCGACCTTCGAGTCAGCTCGGATTACTAGAGTCAGGTCGGATCCTTAGAGTAGTTATGGTTGAGTCAACTCGCTTCATTCTAGTTAGCTCGGTTGCACAATGTTCTAATTCCTTACTTTATAAGAGTCAGCTCGCCTTGATTCTAGTCAACTCGGATCCTCAGGCCTTCAAAAATATAGTCTGAAAGAGTCGGCTCTTTCTCTTCAGAGTCGGCTCGGTTGGCTGTAGTTCTTAAAGTGCTTTTTCTAGACTCTAGAGGAGTCAACTTGAACTTCTGAGGGGTCAACTTGGATGTCTGACAGTATAATGTAGTCATCTCGGATTCCCTTCAAGTCGGCTTGGTTGTCTGATTTAGAAAATCATGAACTGGATGAGTTGGCTCGGATATCTGCATGCCAGAAATCTTCATGCGTGCCATATGCTAGAGTCGACTCTCTTCTGTTCGAGTTAGCTTGAATGAATTCTTCAGTGAATTATCAATTTTTCTCCAGAAATCATCCAGCAAGCCTTCAAAGTCTCAAGGTGCCTTCAAACTCTTCTAACCATATTTTTAAGGAACTTTATGCTTGAAACACATCAAGAAGTAACCCATTTTCATGATTTTTACTTAACTTTTTCTTTGGATTCTTCTTTACATGAATTACTTACAACACAACTCATTTCAAAACTAGGAATGTGATGGGGACATCGACTGGCACAAATCCCAGAGCAGCACAGATCCTAAAGCAGCTGAATCATAATGCAGTATGAATTTCGATGCAAATAAATTTAAATTTGAAGATCATTTCATCCTCTACATAAGAAGGTCCCCACATGGAGACACTTGGTGTCCATGCATGCAGATTTTCAGATTTGGAGATACTTGGCAACCACATGGAGACACTTGGCACCCCATTTTAAAATCCCATGCAGATTTTTAGATTTGGTGCCCCCTTTTCATGAAATTTGAAATTCAAATTTGTAACTACATTTTCCCCTCTTTTCATGTAAAATTTGAATTTCAAATGGAGCTTAGAAGGTTATAAATAGGCCCCTAATCTCTTTGTAAAAAAATATGCTATTGATGAATGAAAGTTTTTTTAGAGAAGAGTGACTCTTCTTTTGCTCTGTGAGGAGAGGGTGTGAGGCGCAACCCCAGGACATGATGTGAGGTCATGTCTAGTTATCCCCTTCCTTGATTCTCTGTTCCTTATCACCCTTAAGTCCTTTGAGATTCACTCTAATGGCTACATTAGTGAGGTGGGAGAGATGCCTATGAGGTGAGAGATCTCTCCATGAGTATGAGTCCCAAGTCCATGAGAGTCCAGATTTCCACTTTCCATCTCAATTGTTCCTTCACCACCTTCTACAAAAAAAAAAATAGTACCCTAATCTCGATGACTTCTCAGCTCACCGACGATCCTACCCCTGATCCTATTCCCCATCAATTTGGTATCAGAGCCAAGTTGGTTTAGGGTATCCATTATTTCCTTTTTGTCCCAGTTTATTCCTGTTTTTCTCGCTATTATATACTTATCCCCGATTTATCCTCGAGTTATTCTCATCATCTCTTTCCTTGATCCAAGCCCTCCATCTTCGCTCGCACTGTCACTTCAAGACCGACGACCACCATGGTTGCAACTCTCAGGTCTTGGTCTGTGCCTTCGACGATGCCGATGACCCCACCACCGTTCGCTTCAAGGCGGACTCCAACTCCACCCTCACTAGGGGACTCGTAGTGCTCCTCGTCTTCAGCCTCTCTAGCTCCCCACCTTCCTCCCGTCTAGCACCACCATGCCGATCCTCCATCATCGTTGCCACTGCCCGCTACCAGTAGCTGACAACCACCTGATCATAGATCCCATTCCCCTTTCATAGCCATCCAAATCCACCTCCACCGACCGGCAATCATCGATTCCCATCATCTTTCTTCCATCCATGAAGCCTCGGAGAGTCACCGGCCAAAGGCGAAATCCCTATCCGAATCCATCGATCCAGCCGTCTGCCAACCCCGGATGCCATCTCAGACCGATCCCTCTCCTCTTTGTCTCACCGATGCCCATCTTCCATCCGTATTGCTTCCCACCAATCGGACATTTGAGAAGACTCAGCGACACTGCCTCCCACCGAACCTCCCTTCCTCCGACGAATAGCCACTGACTGCCCTGCACCATTACCATCCTCAGGCACCCAGATCGTGTCCACCTCCTCCCTTCAATCCGGAGCCTCACAGCCGCTCTATGAAAAAACACCATGCTACCCCTGTTCTGCCTCCGTGTTCACCACCTTCTCCCCGTCCGTGCCACCGTCTCCACCCCAGCCTCATCACCGGCAAGGCCCACCGAGAGTCCCTCCTCCATCCAAGGATGAGGGAGATGCCCGCATGATCATGAAGGCAAATCCTGATTCCTATTGCCGACTTCAGGTTCTGCACAGATCTCAAAGAAGAACCTTATGGATCTCAAAGCTGCATAATTTTCACAGCTGCACAGATCTCAGAGTAGCCAAAAAAACATCAAGTACTGCATGGATTTTGAAATAATGTATGGGTTTCAGTTCCACCCAAGTCATCTTCAAACTCGATGGAGTCGAGTTCTCCCTACTCCAGGGGAATGATAGGGACAAGGACCTGCACGAATCCCGGAGCAACATGGATCTCGAAGCAGCATGAATCATAATACAGTATGAATTTTGATGCAAATAAATTTAAATTTGAAGATTATTTCATCCTCTACATAAGAAGGTCCCCACATGGAGACACTTAGCACCCATGCATATAGATTTTTAGATTTGGAAATACTTGGAAACCACATGGAGACACTTGGCACCCCATTTTGAAATTCCATGCAGATGTTTAGATTTGGTGCCCCCTTTTCATGAAATTTGAAATTTAAATTTGTAACTATATTTCACCCTCTTTTCATGTAAAATTTGAATTTCAAATGGGGCTTAGAAGGTTATAAATTGGCCCCTAATCTCTTTGTAAAAAAATATGCTATTGATGAATGAAAGTTTTTTTAGAGAAGAGTGACTCTTCTTTTGCTCCGTGAAGAGAGGGTGTGAGGCCCAACTCTAGGACATGATGTGAGGTCATGTCTAGTTATCCCCTTCCTTGATTCCCTCTTCCTTACCACCCTCATGTCCTTTGAGAGTCACTCTAACGGCTCCATTAGTGAGGTGGGTGAGATGCCCTATAGATGAGAGATCTCTCCATGAGTATGAGTCCCAAAGTCCACGAGAGTCCATATTTCTACCTTCCAACTCCATTGTTCCTTCACCACCTTCTACAAAAAAAAAATTAGTAGTACCCTAATCTCGGTGACTTCTTAGCTCATCGACGATCCTACCCCTGATCTCTTCCCCATCAGAATGTAGGAGTTGAAATTAAACAATGAAATCATCCTACAAAAACTTGTAAAATACTTGAAGAGTTGTTAGTAAAACAAATTCTTTCTCCAATATTTGGTTATCATCAAAATCACTTATGGGGTCAACAACCAAGAACCTAACAAACTAAAATAAGAGTTAAAGAAAACAAAGCAACTATTTGACAAACCGAAGTTGTCGGATGGTTGTAGTTATAGTACTTGAGAAGCCCTTTGATTGCACTTTGAATCCTCTTCAAGGCTTCTTAACTTCTTCAATAAATGCCTTAAGAAACTGATAAGAGTTGGTGAAGACTTGAATGCTTTCTTTGAATGCTCTCTAGTGTGTACTCTTGAATGTTTTTCAATCTCTCATTAATTTCTCATCTCTTGTTTCAAAAGTGATTCAAATCCCTTAAATATATTTCCTTTAATTGATTTCAGATGGTTATAGCCATTGTAGACCATTGGGATTCGAAATATAGCCATTAGAAACCATTTTAGATTCAAAATAAAAATTCTGGAACTAGCCATTACTAACCTGAAACAGTCACTCGAGTCAGCTCAAATAGCTCAAGTTGGCTCGGATCCTCAGGTAGGTAAAATTGTCACTCTGCTTGAGTTGGCTTTTCTCCTTTGAGTCGGCTCGCTTGGCTGGTTCCTCAGAACTGAGATTTTTAGAACTCTGGATGAGTCAACTCCTCAATACTCGAGTCGGCTCGGATGTTTGTCTGAAAAAACTGCACTCTGGATGAGTCAGCTCAAATTTTTAGACCTTTAGAATTGGACTCTACCCTAGTCTGCTCTTCTAACTCGAGTCAGCTTGAATGTTTACATGCCAGAAAATAGTGTGCCATGCCAGACTTCGAGTCGACTCTCCTTCTTTTAGTCAGCTCTTGTCCAAAGCTTGTCAAACTTGTCCATACTTTCTTCCAATGGCTTCTAAACAAGTCAAAGCCTTTCCAACTCATTCAAAGATAGAACTTAAGACAGTTAAACTTAGAAGTATATAGAAGCAGCCCTCTTATAGGAGTAAACAATTGATTTTTCTATGGGACTCTACTTTACATGAACTTTTAACAAAAATAGACTTAACATACTACCATGTTGTAGGAAGTAGGGTTGCTCAATAAAATCATCCTACAAAAACTTTGAGAACACTTGAAATAGAGTTAGTGAACAAATACATGCTCCAATGTTTGGTTATCATCAAAATCATTCCATGGGTCAACACTCTCCCAACTTTCACTGATGTTATTTATCTTCCATCTCTCCATAATACCATTGACATGGACACTAGGATAACTAGATTGGCATCATCAATATCACTTGGTATAATTCCCATGCTTGTCTAATTTTTTCCAATTTGCTAATGTGGGTTCAATTTTCTTATACTTTTATTAAATAATAATTAATAAATAGCCAAGTGAAGAGACATGGAGGGAACGAACTTGGAAGCTTCAATTCAAGAACTACTCCATTTTGACCCAAAGACCAAGGGTGCTAGCTAGAAATCATAGACAGATACATGACCCTATATAGAGATAAAGATACCCAAGGGGGTTGAAGAGGATCATTCTCCTTTTTTCATCTCTCCTCCTCCCCCCTAGATTCTATTTCTAGTAGCAATCTAGGATGGGGGGCAGAGGAGAGGCAAGCACCATGGTTGATTGTATCCTGATCCAGGAAGCAGACCTGGGGCCAAGCCCAAGCCACCAGCTGCTAGACTTCTTCTAGAGCATGAATCTCAAGTATGTGAAATGGGGGTATCATTATCTGATCACCCACTTAGTGATCCTATTGTTGATCCCCTTAATGGCTATGATCCTGGTGGAGGCCAGCCGCACCAACCCAGACGACATCCAGTAGCTCTGGGTCCACCTCCATTACAACCTAGTGAGCATCCTCATCTGCTCCACCACTGTAGCTATTCGATCCTCCATTGCCATTGCCACCTTAGTCACCAAGAGGAATGAGGAAGGGCTGGTAAATGGTGAATTGGGATTAGGTTTCCTTTCTTTCAAGATCCAAGTCTTAGCTGGGTTTCATCAAGTTTACCGAGTCATGGTCCAATCAGGCAGGTCGAACATGTTTCTTTGGGTTTTAAACATAGCTGAGTTGCTGGCATACCTAGCCTAATTCCATGGCTGGGTCACTAGCTTTCTAGTCAAACTGGCCAGGCCGTCCGGGTTTAATAACACTATTTTAGAGCACAATGTCGGTGGTAGTAGGAGAGCACGAAATAGACCAACTCTTAAAAGTCTGAATGCAAAGCTATGAGGCACCATAAATAGACCTTGATTTATGTAAGAAAATCATCATATTCATTTCCTTCCAAATTTCTTAACAAATTGTTGCATTTAGTAGATCACCACACCTTCCTTCCATTTTAAGTTTATTGCTCTTCCGAACCACAAATTGAGAAAAGAGCAAGGTCACCTAGAAAGTTTTAGTTGTAGCTTAATAATGGTCTAAAGACTATGAGCAAAAGGGCACCTAAAAGGAGATGATTTACACATTTAGAGTTTAAGCCACATAAAACATACCTGGTGTTGACATTCCATCCTTTCCCACAAGTATATCTCATATGTGGAGTTTATTTTTTTTGGCCAACCATAAAAATATCTTGACTTTCTCCAAAGTTGGGATTTGCCAAAGTGTAGATAAGAAGGGACATTTGAGCCTACTAAAGTAAAGGATATTACATAAAGAAGCCATCAAGAAGGAACCCAATGATGTCAACTTCCATACCAGAGCATGACATGCGAAGGTTTGATTTGAAGCTTTAACATCAACTTCCATACTGCTACTCCTTCTACACTCCAGTCAATGGGCCCTACACTAGCATAGTCTGCTCAAGATTCCTCCAACTCCAAAATGATGAAATTGGCAAATTAGGTTTCACAACTTGATTATACAAATGTTCAAACAAAGAAAAAAGAGGAATATCCTCAAACCATACATCCTCCCAAAAATGGATGGAATCTCTGTTTCCAACATTAAACACCATGCATTCCAAAAAGCCAAGATTTTTCCCCATATATCTTTCCAAAGCTATGGAATGCCCTTATTACTCGTCCTTGTTCTCATGCCCAACCTCCTCCTACTATAGTAAGCTCGCTTCACTTGTTTTCACCACTACAAGAAAACAGATTATTACCAACGGCCAATTGTCATCACTAATACTATTAGCAATAGCAAGCCATCACTATTAACCAATCTAAAATGCCCCTATCGTTGACAATTATTATTAGCAACAACAAAAAAGTCATTGCTAATAATGTTATTAGTGATGGCTATTAGCGATGGCATCAGCTATCTCTAACAATTTTTCAAGTTTTTTTAAAAAATAAAAAAACTTATTTGCAACCAAATTATGCCATCACTGAAAATCCATAAGCCATCAATAATAAGCTTTAGCGATGGCAATCACCGTCACTATAATCATTGCTAATTTTTTATTTTTTTAAAAAAATCATAATTAATTTCTTTAAAAATCTATTTTAATTTTAATAACAAATAATTATAGTTTTTAAATCCTACTATAAGTAAATTGATAATTAACAACCATAATTATAAATAAAAAATCTAATTATATTATATTAAAAGTTTAAATTATATAAATTTATAAATTTACACTACTTTATAATAAAAAAAAATTAAATACATAATATCAAAATAAAAAAAATCATGCAAGATACTCCTCGTCATCATCCTCCTCCTCCTACTCCTATACATTCTCTCCAGTAACTAGTGGATGAAAGTCAGATGTCTCATCATCTTGTAATGAAGAAAAATAAAATATTATTAATAAGTTTTGATACAAAAGTGCATATGTTGATATGGAGATGTATGAATCAATATACTCCTTTAATTCTCGAATAGATTATTTCTATACATTCCATTCGATGATACTAAGCTATAGGCACTCTCAGTCCATCAATTGGATGGTTAGATTAAATTTTTATCCCTTAAATCCTCTTCCCTAATTCTAGCCCAAATATTTAAAGCTTTTAACTATAAAAATTTAAAACAAGAAAATTATTAATAAACTTACATGCTACGATGGTTGTGATAATGAGGCTAGCTGATTGCACAAATTTGGATCCTGGAGAATCTCTATGATTGTATCATAGATGGCATCTCGAAAGTTCTAAGGTCGCTGGATAAAAAGATAAGTCACAACATCCTAGATATGCATGTGCATCACCACATGTCTGGGTCGTCGAGGCCTAAGAGGAGGATGCCAAAGAATGACAAGCAAGGAGAGGGTCCAAGCTATGCTCAAATCTATAACCTGGCTCCTACTCACCTCTCTGGTGGTCTTGAGCCATCCCTTAGGATCAAGAAGGGGCTAAGAGGCTGGGTCCTTACTATGCCATGATACAATGTACTCTACATAATCCATCTATATAGTTTATAAATTAATTAGTCCAATTATACATATCATATATATATATAATAATAAATAATGTTTAAGTTATTACCATGATATATTAAGATCTCGGATCTAAGTAATTATCACTCCTGGATTGATGTGTGGCCTTCCATAATTGCAGCTACCTTAGTGCATAACCTAGCTACCATGCCTATAATAAATAAATAATAAAAAAAATTAGTTAAAACATATATATGATCAATTTAATATAAAATTAATATAAGCATAGATTTCTTATCAATATATCTGCCACCATTTGTGTGTCAATGGAGCCATCGGTGTGCTTGATTAGATCTTGTTGGGCAGTCCGGTTCTACCATGCCTTTTACCATCTACCAGAGAACTCCTCAGTCATCCACTAGTCGTAGATGGCCTCCCATATATCTAGCTTCATCCAGTGATCCTTAAAAGACTTCCCGCTTGATAGTGACTCAAAATTGGAGTACTCTATTATTGATTGCCTGAGACTGTGTAGCCCATTCTAAAGCCTATGTGTGGCCACCTCTTCGAAGGTTGGAAGGCCAGCCTCCTCATCTTGAGGAGTCTTGAATCGGTAATACTCCTATAAGTAGAAGCAGGCTTGTATTAAATAAATAGAATATACATATTTTTAAATTTAAAAATTAAATATATTTGACTTACCAGGATTATCTCCTAGACTACTTCACGAGCCCTCGATGGCCAATAAGAGAACTCATTCACTACCCCCGCATCAATCAATGAATGATCCTGATAACCACCTAAGACACTCTAGTCTCTTTGAATATGTTACAAAATTAAAATTTAATAATAAGCATTAACTCTAAAATGGCTAAATTTTAAATATATTAATTGAAGATGTAGTACTTACGAGCAATTCTGAATATGGATAAGCCCTCTATCCTCCTGCTAAGTTGGAGGTGTCGCGAGCCGAGTGGGTCCTCGACCATGATACTAAGTCTAAGAGCCAGTTGCTATTACGTGTGACTGTGGAGTCAAGGTGACCCCACATCCTTTAAACTTGATTAAGAAATATCTAATAAAAAAATTATTATATTAGATAATAAAGTATAAAAGAATATAAAAAGAATATCTAAGGTTTAAAGTTTATTGCATGGTATGAGTGGTACAAAACCATGCAAGCTGGAAGCATGATCCTCTCTCATTAAGAGCTCTATCCTCTAGAGCTTTTTCCTAAACTAGCATCGCTCCAGCCTTTAAAAGGCATGATGTATAATCTCTAAAAAAAATAGATTCATCAATTAATTATACAATCATGGATGGCAATGAAAGACAAGTATTTACAATAATTCAAGGATTATTTAATTAGCACTACTCATAGGTATCTTTATATGTTTGATATATGATTTTGATGATCACAAAACATTGGAGCATGTATTGATACTAATTCTTTCAAACTACTTAAGAGGTTTTGCAGGAAATTGGTTACCTTTAGTTTATAATGGTTTTCAAATTGATTGAAAGGTAATTCAATTATGTATAAAGTTTTGTGAACTTGAACTTGTAAAAGCCCTAGTTTTGTCAATATTGTAATCTTGTGAAATTGGCTGAAAATTGAAAAATTAAGAGTATGTAGATTTGCTTTTACTTGATTCAATTATTGAAGAGTTTTGGAGAAGCTTGAAGCATTTGTTGAAGACTTTATAAGAGCTGACTCTTGGATCAAGAGCTAACTCGTTACAGCACGGCACGAAGAAAGTTTCAGAGTTTCAGTATCAAGAGCTGACTCCTATCCCAAGATCTGACTAATGGAAGAATATCTTTTTCTAAAGCCTGAGACCTCGAGCCGACTCCTGCCCCAAGAGCCGACTCCAGTCTAAAGAGCTAACTCTTACAGAATTTCATTTTGGGCTGTCTGAGACTTCGAGCTGACTCGTGGACCTTGAGCCGACTCATGTAGTTGTTTTCTGCACTCCAACGGCTAGTTGCTGAAGTTGATTTTTGAACTCCATTCCATCTCCAACAGCTCTTTCACGAATCCCTAGGCCCTACAATGGCCATATCTCCTGGAAAACTATAAAAGGAATTATTTTTAAAGGATTAAATAATTATTAGAACATTATTGTGAAATTATCTTGAGATATTGAAGAGCTTTCAAGTCTTTCACCTACCTACTTCAAGAGCTTTCAAGTTAGGATTCAAAGCTTCACCAACTCTACTCCATCATTAAATCCACTCATTAAAGAAGCTATAAAGCAGCTTGAAGAGCATTCAAAGCTAGGCTTCATGATGCAGGACGAAAGCTCTGATACCAAAAATGATGCAGAACGAAGAACAAAGAAGCGTATGCGGAAGTAAAATTAAGATTAATTCATTTTTTTTTTTATATATTTTTCAGAAATTGGCTTTGACTCAAAGTAAAGCTAACTAAGTTGAAGGAAACTAAGTAAAGATTGAAAGCACAGTTTAGAAGGAACCAAATTATCAGAGTAGTTCAGAAGTAACGGATCGCTGGGGGTTGAGAAACTCCCAGACCTAGGGTTTCGCTCTGAACTTTCAACAGGACAGAAATAAAGAGAAGAGATGGGTTACCGACCAGACAGTGATCTTCACAAAGTTTGGTGGAAGAACTCTCTCGAGCAGATTGTTGGATCCTTGGATTCAGATATCTTCGCAATGGATCCTCCAATACTGGTCCTGTGGCTGAGTCGGCTTCTCCTGAACTCAAGATCTGGGAAAGAAGAAGAACAAGTGATGGAATCAGATACTCAAGGAAGGATTTACCAGATTGAAGAACTTGAAAGCTGATGTTGCTGAAATCCGGATTCTCCTGGAGGCTGATCTGACTTCCTCTAGAAATTGCTCCAGATGCTGATGGTCGGCCTTGACTTGAAGAGAGTGGCCGTGAGAGGTGAGATAGGCTAGGGTTTGGTGGAAAGAAGAGGATGATGGGCGGCTAGGGTTTGGGAGTGAAGTGGCTAACCTAGGGTTTGGGATTTTGGAGATCTCACACCTCCTCAAGGTTCCTGGGGAACCCGGATTTACTCCCTCACGGAGCTCAACACCTGGATGCAAGTACGGAAGAGAGAAAACACAAAGTTTGCTCACAAAAAAAATTGGTTTCATTCATCTGATTCCTTTAAACTTACAAGTGGGGTTTAATTTATAGGGCTTTACAAGGGAGTAGGGTTTTACATCTTCCCATGTGGGACTAAAGGAGGGGATCTACAAATCAGGATAATCCATACACATATGGTCAGCCAAGGTACCAAAAAAATTTGATTTGAGTTATAAAAGGCAGGTAGATGGCACCTCCTTGCTTGGGTCTTCAAGAGAGGATTTCTTTCCTTCCATGGATCAACTCTTTTGGACTCCTCCTTTTCTTCCTCCCTAAGTCAAGGCCCTTCCCATCTTTATTTTGGACATTTTTGATAGGTAGTGGGGGTGTCTCCTAGTATCTCTCCATGAATCAAGGATTTTCCCTTCATGGTTTGGCTCTTTTGGACACCTCCTAGTCTTGCTCCACAAGTTTAGGCTTCTTCCTTTCATGGCTTTGGCACTTTAGGAAACTTTTGGGTGCCTCCTTGATTTTCTCCCCAAGACATGCTCTCTTCTCTTTTATAACTTGGGTTTTTATGGAACATTGTGGGGCACCTCCTTGATCCTCTCTTCAAGAAAAATTCTTGCCATCCTGGCTTGGGTTTATCTGGAAAGAAGTTGGCTCCTCCTTGGATTGAGGTATCTTGATGGATTTCTCCCCTAAGTGGCACATGAAAGAAGGGACCTGCTTTCTTGTGGTGTGGGGACCAAGGCACACTGGATGGAGATGTGGCACCTCCTGGACTCTGGCATGTGGTTGGGAGTGTGGCGCCCACTTGCTTGGTCCTGGGAGAAAATGTGGCACCTTGGAGAAGACCTAGACCACTACTAGGACTTGTATTGAGTCAACATGACTCAACAAAATTTAAATTATAGGGAAATACAGACTCAAACTAAAATTGAGTTGACCAAGTCAACCCTTATTACAAAACCAGAAAACCCTAATTCTTTGGGCAATGTCAATCAGAGATCCAGATGGAGCCCTGAAGTCTTCTTCTGAGTCTGGTGCCCGCACCACTTCATCTTGATCTACATCGGCAACATTTAAATAGACTTGGTTTATTGTAGTTGCTTATTTATCTTTTGTCTATCTTTGTTTTCTCTCTAAGAATATCAAGGGGCTGTGTCTTAAGAGAGGGTTAAAGATTTTTAGGTGAGCCTTGTGAAAACTAAGTTGGGTTCTTGGTAATCCCGATAAAACCAAAGTGTATAGGTTTGGATTGTGAGCTTGATAAAATAATCTGACTGTATTCTGATTTGGGGATATAGTGGAAATTCCAAGTGATGCTTAGGTAGTGGATGTAGGAGCCGGTTGCTCCGAACCACTCTAAATTTCTTTGTATTTATGATTATGTTCTTATTGCTTTATTGCTCTTACTTAAGTACTTCCGCATTGCATATTGCACCACAACACTAAAAGAATTTCAAAGTGCACATAATTGTGAAAAGTTTTTAATCCCAATTCACCCCCCTCTTGGGAAGCCACCTGGGCAACAAGTGGTATCAGAGTGAAGTCTCTGAAAGTTACTTAGAGTAAAGATATATGGCATATCCCATGAGCACTTCATTGGTCGAAGGTCAATCCACAAATAGACCTCCACTTTTCATCAGAACCAATTATACATATTGGAAGGCAAGAATAAAAATATACATTCAAGTCATAGATTTTCATTTATGGAAGATTATTCTGAAAGGACCTCACACACCCATAATTAGAGTTAATGATGTAGAGGTTCCCAAACCAGTAGAGGATTGGGATGATAATGATATGAAATTAGCTGAGTTGAATGCCAAAGCGATGAATTTATTGTATTGTGCTTTGGATCCAAATGAGTTTAACAGAATTTTAACTTGCAATTCTGCTAAAAAAATTTGGGATAAGCTAGAAATCACACATGAAGGCACATCACATGTTAAAACATCAAAAATCAATCTTCTTATGCATAATTATGAGCTATTTAAGATGGATCCTAGTGAGACTATATCTGCTATGTATACTCACTTTACTGATATTATGAATGGTCTCAAAAGTCTTGGTAGAACTTATACTAATGCTGATCTTGTTCAAAAGGTTTTGAGATCTTTGCCAGATAAGTGGGAAGCCAAAGTGATAGCTATTCAAAAGGCGAAGGACCTAAACACTTTGCCATTAGATGAACTGCTTGGATCACTATCACACATGAATTGGCTATGCAACAAAGGATTGAGGAAGATACCAAAAGAAAGAAAGCTATAGAATTTAAAGCTATAGAAGAAGATAAAAATGAAGACTCTGACTCATCAGATGATGATGATCTATAGAATGATGAAATAGCCCTGGTAATGAGAAGATTCAAAAGGTTTATGGGCAAAAGAAAAATAAACAGATGGAGAAAGCAATTTAGAAAAGGAGATTTTGAGAAAGAAAGAGAGAAAGATAAAGATAAAGATCAAGTACCAATCTGCTATGGATGCAAGAAGCCGGGACACATTCATCCTGACTGTCCTGAAGGAAAGAAAAAGATGTTCACCAAAAAGAAGAAGAATGCAATGCTTGTAGCCTTGAGCGATAGTGATGAATCTACATCCACTGAAGAGGATGAAAAGACAACGAAGATTACACAAATCTGTCTTATGGGCTTAGAAGACGAGGGATGTCTTGTAGCCACAAATATAAAAAAAAGATGGTAGCTGGATAGCGGCTGTTCAAGACACATGATAGGTGATGCTAATCAATTCTTCATCCTAGAACAAAAGGATGGTGGAATGGTAACATTTCATGATAATCGAAAAGGAAGGATAATCGATATTAGTAAAATTAATATTACTCCTACATTTATTGAAAATATGTTACTTGTAGAGAAATTAAAGCATAATCTTTTGAGTATTAGTCAGCTTTGTGACATTGGTTTTAATGTTTTCTTCAAGTCATCAATGTGTATGGTAGTTGATCCACTTGACTCTAGTACTAAATTCATTGGACACAGACTTGGTAACATTTGTGTAGTAGATCTTAATGATCTAGCTATGTCAAGCAACACAAGTCTTGTAGCAATGAATGACAGGAGCAAGGAATCAAGTTTATTATGGCATAGGCGACTTGGTCATGCTAGTATGGACACTATAGCTAAACTTATTTCAAAAGATTTAGTCAAAGGTTTGCCAAAATTTAAAGTTAATTTTGATTATATTTGAGATGCTTGTCAGTTAGGAAAACAAGTGAAGGGGAGTTTTAAATCTAAAAATATTGTTTCTACTACTAGACCCTTAAAGCTACTTCACATGGACTTATTTGGACCTACTAGGACTACAAGCCTAGGTGGTATGAAATATGGCCTTATGATTGTAGATGATTTTTCAAGATACACATAGATTTTATTTATTGCACATAAAGATGAAACTTTTAATGTATTCAAAAAGTTTTATAAAAGGGTTACAAATTTAAAAAATCTATCTGTTATTTCAATTCATAGTGATCATGGCACTGAGTTTGAAAATCAACATTTTGATCACTTTTGCACAAAGCACGGTATTGATCATAACTTCTCTGCACCTAGAACACCATAGCAAAATGGTGTTGTAGAAAGAAAGAATCGTACTTTAGAAGAGATGTCCAGAACAATGCTTTGTGAAAGAAATCTTCCAAAATACTTTTGGGCAGAAGCTATTAATACCGCATGCTATACTTTGAACAGAGTTTTGATTAGACCTATTATCAGAAAAACCCCCTATGAACTTTGGAACAATAGAAAACCTAATATTAAGTATTTTCATATTTTCAGATGCAAATGTTTTTGTTCTTAACAATAGAAAAGATAATCTCGGTAAATTCGATGCAAAATCAGATGAGGCTATTTTTCTTGGATATTCTTTAAATAGTAAAGCCTATCATGTCTTCACTAAAAGAACTTTAATTGTTGAAGAATCTGTTTATGTTATTTTCAATAAATCTGACATTACATATTCTAGAAAGGAAGATTTTGCTGATGATGATACAGGTACTCTAGAACATGGACTGAAAGACTTGACTCTTAAAGACAAACAATCAAGTGAACCATATGAAGAAGAGATAAGCAAAAATCATGATGATATGCCTAAGGAATGGAGGTATGTACAATCACATCCTAAAGAATTAATTATAGGAGACCTATCTCAAGGTGTTAAAACTAGATCTGCACATAGAGATACACATGATTTAATTGCTTTTGTTTCTCATGTAGAACCACACAATATAGAAGAAGCTGAAATTGATCCCAATTAGATGTTAGCAATGCATGATGAATTAAACCAATTTAGGAGAAATAATGTTTGGATCCTAGTAGAAAGACCTAGTGACTATCCTGTTATAGGTACTAAGTAGGTTTATAGAAATAAACTAGATGAAGATGGAAATGTAATTAGAAATAAGGCTAGACTGGTAGTACAAGGATATAATCAAGAAGAGGGAATAGATTTTGATGAGACTTATGCACCAGTAGCTAGATTAAAAGCCATTAGATTACTATTAGCTTATGCATGCTTTATGAACTTTAAATTATTTCAAATGGACGTAAAGAGTGCATTTTTAAATGGTTTTTTATCCGAAGAAGTTTTTATTGAGCAACTACTGGGTTTTATTGATCACACTTTTCTGAATCATGTTTTCAAATTGAATAAAGCTTTGTATGGTTTGAAATAGGCACCCAGAGCCTGGTATGACAGACTAAGCAAGTTTTTAATTACAAATGATTTTGTAATAGGTAGTATTGTACTACACTGTTTATTCAAAGAAAAAATGATGATATTTTAGTTGTTCAAATCTATGTTGATGATATTATTTTTGGATCTACTGATGAATCTTTGTATCAAGATTTTGCTAAGCTAATGCATGAAAAATTTGAAGTGAGCGTGATGGTTGAGCTGAGTTACTTTCTTGGACTTCAAATCAAACAAACTAAAGAAGGTATCCTGATTAACCAGGCCAAGTACATCAAGGAGATTATCAAAAAATTTGGCATGGAATCAAGCAAAGAAAATGGAACACCCATGAGTCATGCATGTAGATTTGATAAAGATGAGAATGGCATAAATGTTGATCAAAAGCTGTACCGAGGTATGATCGGTTCATTACTTTATTTGGCAGCTAGTAGACCTGATATATTATTTAGTGTTTGTATGTGTGCATGATTTCAATCTAATCCAAAAGAGTCACATATTATAGCTGTTAAAAGAATCATTAAATATCTGAAAGGCACATGCAATGTAGGTTTATGGTACTCTAAGCACACATCTTTGAAATTAATTAGTTATTCTGATGCTGATTATGGAGGCTGTAAAATTGATTGAAAAAGCATAAGTGGCACCTATCAATTTCTAGGTGTTAACTTGATTTCATGGCACTATCACAAACTGAACTCTATAGCAATATCTACTGCTGAGACAGATTATGTAGCTACTAAGAGCAGTTGTGCTCAAGTGTTGTGGATCAAGCAATAACTAGAAGATTATGGTGTTGTCCAATCTAAAATTTCTATCAAATGTGACAATACTAGTACTATTAATTTATCCAAAAATCTAATTAAGCACTCATGAACTAAGCACATAGAAATTAGACATCATTTTATTCGTGATCATGTTTTAAATAATGTTGTTGAGCTATAATTCATACCTACTGAAGATCAACTTGCTGACATATTTACTAAACCACTTAGTCTAGATAAATTCGAGAAAATTAGAGGAGAATTAGGGTTATATGACCCATTCTGAACAATTTTTGACCTAATTTTTGAAAAATAAGGAAAAATTATCTAGGTATTTCAATTTTTTCTCTAGAGCATAGGACAACCTATTTTAATTTCTAGAAACCTATAGAAACTGATTCTGACCTTTTTTGAATTTTAAAATGCTTTCTGGCTCAAGCCAACTATAGTAATCAGGGTGTTCAGAGAGCTGACTCGAAGGTCAGGCCGAACATTTTTAAGTAGGGTTTCATTGGTTTTTTTTCACTATGTTTTTAGGTTTTGCTCTATTCCACTTAGTCGACTCCTCATTCCATCCTAGGAAAACTTCCCAAAATACTTTCAAATCCCTCCAAACTCTTAATCGTAGCTAGATGGCACCCAGCAAAGCCATAGCTAAGAACCCCGGTGGGTGGTCTGGATGGTCGTGGAAGAAAGGAGAACAAAACGGTGCATGGACACCTCCAATCCGAAAGAAGAGTAGCACATTGAGCAAGAACAAGAGCCTCAAGCACCCAGGCAAGTGATTCTAATGGGCAATCATTAAGTAACTCCTAGTAGGTGCATTGATTTTAGTTTCTTGGAGCAAGAACAGTTACATATTGGGGTTTGGTTAGAAAGACAAGGCTGGAAGAATTTCTGTCTGATGAATGTACCTGCATATCCCAATTTAGTTCAACAAGTTTTTGAAAATATGTCATTAGGTGCATTTCATATCGAAGGAACTATAAAAGGAAAACACATTGAGGTTAGTGAGCAGAAACTTTCAAGTATCCTAAATATTTTAAAAGATGGTGAATGCTATTTGGTTTTAAAAGAGAAGCAGAAGACCCTTAGACTTATACTAGAAAAATCAAATGTGAAGGGTATTGTGCATGTTAGTGCAAATCAGCTTTCATTGGAAATGAGGCTGTTGCACAACATTATTAGTAGGATTTTCTAGCCCCGGACAGGGCATTTTGATTGGGTCAGCGAGCATGACCTTGTATTTATGAGATGTCTGATTGAGGGGGAGGCCCTCAACTTACCGTTTATCATGCTTTCACAGATGAGAGAGGCAGCTCGTAGGGCACGAGCTTGTCTATCATATGGGATGGTCTTCACACTTTTATTTCAGGATGCCTTGGTAGATCTAACAAGTGAGGACAGCTGGCTATTGCTACATACTGACAGGTATACTCTGAAATCCCTTACTAGAATGGGATTTATAAAAGTAGACAACCATTGGATTTGGAAGACTTTAGGTATTCCGATAGCATATTCAGATGAATCACAGGAGGAGACTCAGGCAGTAAAGGGACTTGGTGAGGAGGCTGATACACAAGCTGATGAGGCTGGACCGTCAGAGCCAGCTCCTACCACTCCTCATTCACCACTCAGGAGATCTACAGTTGCTGGACCCGAAACAGATGATAGACTACAGAGAGTACTGGATGAGATATCTTGTCTCAGATCTGACACTGACACCAGGATTACTCTACTTCAGTTTGAGATGCAGCATGGATTCCAGGAGATTATGACCATTTTTAGACACCTTTCTGCCAGCCAGTCTGTACCAACGACTTTGACTGTAGCACCTGGCACTAGTACTGGCACTGATTTTGAGCAGGGAGAGGCTACACAATCTACTGATATTCCTACAGAGGCTGATGCTGGTATGGACATTCCAGGATCTAATGTTGGACAGACTCCAGCCACAGAGATTCTATCTACTACCAGCACCTTGGCATTATCCTTTGATCCTCCAACTGTTAGACCCACTCCCATTATCATATCTTCAAAGTCCAAAGTTAAATCCAAAGCTAAAACTAAAGTTTCTAGGACTACTACTCCTACTAGGACTAGGATTAGGGATCTTAGACCTAGATTTTCTAAGTTTAAGCCTAGTCCTGGAATCTTAGAAGTCGGTTCTTCTTCCAGTGAAGAAGACCATAGTGATGATCCTAGTCCATCATTTTGATGTTTTTAGGCCTTTTTCTTGATGTTTTTAGGATTCTATGTTTTGTATGCTTTTTATCTTTTGATGTTGTGATATTATTTTGTCATGTCGTGGCACATCTGTAAAGTATCATCCATGTACTCACTTTTTATATCTATATATATCACTTTTTCAAGCTACATGTATATCTTTATTATAAATGATTTATTGTGAATGAATGTTCTCTTCTATACCTTTTGTTGATGATAAAAAGGAGGAGAAGGGAGAATGTGCATGAATGAAAATGATATGTTATGAAGAAGGGAGATTGACATGAAAATGATATGATGAGTTAGAATGTTAATTTATGAAAATTTGATGAAAATTGAGTGAAATATTATTACAATAGTAAGGGGGAGCTTTTGTTAAGTTTCTTGTTAAGCTTTTGTTAAGTTTCTTGTTAAATTTTCATGAAATTTACTTCAAATACTTGAAAATTTTATAAGTTTCGATACACATTGTTTAGATGATACTCTTGATACATTATGTTTTGATACATATTGCTATTATGATAAAGATAATACAGCGTATCGATACATATGATACTTGGTGTTAATAATGTTCAGTTTTATACATTTGATACATATGATACATTGTAACACACTGTGTTGATATCTTAATACTTAATCTATGTGATATACATTGTCTAATATCTTTTGATAAATGTGAATATACTGCAAATGTAAAGTGTTTTAAATTTTAATCATGCCCAGTGTTTTGTCATCATCAAAAAGGGAGAGATTGTTGACCCCTGGAATGATTTTGATGACCACAAAACATTGGGGCATGTATTTGATACTAATTCTTTCAAACTACTTGAGAGGTTTTGCAGGAAATTGATTACCTTTAGTTTAAAATGGTTTTCAAATTGATTGGAAGGTAATTCAATTATGTATAAAGTTTTGTGAACTTGAACTTGTAAAAGCCCTAGTTTTGTCAATATTGTAATCTTGTGAAATGGGCTGAAAATTATAAAATTAAGAGTATATAGATTTGCTTTTGCTTGATTCAATTGTTGAAGAGTTTTGGAGAAGCTTGAAGCATTTGTTGAAGACTTTACAAGAGCTGACTCTTGGATCAAAAGCTGACTCGTTGTGGCACGGCACGGAGAAAGTTTCAGAGTTTCGGTATCAAGAGCTAACTCCTATCCCTAGAGCCGACTAATGGAAGAATATCATTTTCTGAAGCCTGAGACCTCGAGCTGACTCCTGCCCCAAGAGCTGACTCGTCCAGAGTTATGAATTTTGATGGACTGAGAACTCGAGCCGACTCTAGGTATTCATCATTTTGAATTGACTGAAAGCAAGAGCCAACTCCAGTTTGAAGAGCCGACTCTTACGGAATTTCATTTTGGACTGTCTGAGACTTCAAGCCGACTCATGGATCTCGAGCCGACTCGTGTAGCCATTTTCTGCACTCCAACGGCTAGTTGCTGAAGTTGATTTTTGAACTCCATTCCATCTCCAACAGCTCTTTCATGAATCACTAGGCCCTACAACGGCCATATCTCTAGGAAAACTATAAAAGGGATTGTTTTTGAAGGATTAAACAATTATTAGAGCATTATTATGGAATTATATTAAGATATTGAAGAGCTTTCAAGTCTTTCACCTACCTACTTCAAGAGCTTTCAAGTTAGGATTCAAAGCTTCACCAACTCTACTCCATCATTGAATCCACTCATTAAAGAAGCTACGAAGCAGCTTGAAGAGCATTTAAGAGCATTCAAAGCTAGGCTTTATCTTGATCTACATCGATAATATTTAAACAAACTTGGTTTGTTGTAGTTGCTTGTTTATCTTTTGTCTATCTTTGTTTTCTCTCTAAGAACAGCAAGGGGCTGTGTCTTAAGAGAGGGTTAAAAGTTTTTAGGTAAGCCTTGTGAAAACCTAAGTTGGGTTCTTGGTGATCTCGGTATAAAACCAAGTGTTAGGGTTTTCTTTGGTGATCCCGTTTAAAACCAAAGAGAGTTTGGATTTCTTTGGTGATCCCAGTAAAACCAAAGTGTATAGGTTTGGATTGTGAGCCTGGTAAAACAATCCGACTGTATTCCGGTTGGGGGATATAGTGAAAATCCCAAGTGGTGCTTGGGTAGTGGACGTAGGAGCCGGTTGCTCCGAACCACTCTAAATCTCTTTGTGTTTGTGATTGTGTTCTTATTGCTTTATTACTCTTACTTAAGTACTTCTGCATTGCATATTTCACCACAACACTAAAAGAATTTCATAGTGCACATAATTGTGCAAAGTTTTTAATTCCAATTCACCCCCCTCTTGGGACGCCACCTGGGCAACAAAGACTGATGAACTCCTAATGGTTCATCCTCTTGAAAACATTCTAGTAACTGGACTCTTTTTCTTCTTCAAGCACATAATAAATTGCTCAAGACATAATTTTGCATACAACCCATCAATCTTTCCTTTCTCTCTTCCTTGGTAGAAAAAATATATAACATACTTGAGTAGCTTGTTGAGCTAGTATAAATGGCTTGTTGACATATACCTTCGATCCATGTTTGATTTCAATAAGCCCATACCATGGATCAAGCTTCATACCATTGTCATTATCAAACCATTAGTACTTAAATAAATGACACTATTACCTCCAATGTTTATCAACTTGATCATTTCTTTGAGGATTCTATAGTAGTCACTCCCCATCTCTTCTCACCAGCTATCTTTTATACACACATTGTTATTCATTATACTCTAATGATATCCATTTCACTGGGTGTGAAATTTAAAATTATTTATGTTATAGCCATTATAATATATTACATATTTTGTTAGCCCATAACCTAATGATCTTAGCTTTTTAAAAATAGAGTTATCCCCTTGAATGACCTGCATATTATAAAAAGAATAAATTAAGAGAAATTAAAATATATGAAATGACAATGAATACTTACCAATTGATGAAACTAATCTACAAAGTTTTGTGAGCACCGTATGAAATTTTTTTACTTACTTATTCTCGGTTGTCCTATCTCAATATCCTATCATATTGCCTAAATATGGATAAGATAAGTATACTATAATAAGTGATTGAAGAGTTGGGATTATAATGGACACTTATTCAATATACAAATCGATCTTTTCATAGTTTAGCAAAACATATATCTCTTCTCCCACTCTAATCCCTCACCATGCCATCATCATTTTGACCAACTTGAGTCAGCTTTATTTATACACTGGGATTAAAGTGATGTCAGATGAAATTCAAATTTTCTTCTATTATATAAGCCTCCATAATAAAATCTTTGACTAATCTTATTTCTCACTTATTCTTCAGACAATATATGTATCTTTCAAATAGATATATCTGCCTATATTGCATTAGTCCCCCCAATCTAGCTTCATATGCTAGATGAATCACAAGGTGCTCCATCAAGTCGAAGAAGCTAGGCGGGAATATCTTCTCCAACTTGTAAATGGTTTCTACATTGCCTTAAGACTGGAGATATGGTCGGTAAATAGTTTGATAGAATAAATTATCTCTAAAAAAAAGACTAAGCTCAATGAAAGAACTCCATATAGAGTTGGGAAGGAGCTCATATCAAGCCAATGCTAGTAATCTTTGCATGAAGATATGGCAATCATGGCTCTTTAGCCCATAAAACCTGCAATCTTTGACGTTGATGCATCGAGTTAAATTACCTGCATAACTATCTAGAAATCTAAGATTTTTGTACCATTCACAATCATCCTTTAATTGCTCCCCCATTAAGGTATATGATGCTTTCAACTTTAGAAGATTTTCAAGTGATACCTCAACCAGCTCTAATAGAAGATTCTTGTATATGTTCTTCATATTTGCTTGAGCTTTGAGATTGTTCTTCATCTTTCCCTTGACATCCATAACAATATAAAAAATATTAATGAATGTATTATTCTCAATGCACATGACATCAAGATTATGATGGTCTAAATTAGTGGACCAGTATGGAAACTCCTAAAAGATGCCGCGCTTCACCTAAAATGAGTTATACCAAACCTCTAAAGTTTTTGCTTGTCAAATAGTTACCAAACTGGACTTCATCAAGTTGGGATACCCTCTAAAATACTTCCATACCATTAAGGCATGGGGGTGCACGGTCCTTCTTTATCTTATTCCTCCTAAAACTATCTCACATCTTTTGAAAGGAATGATGTTCAGGAAGAAATTGATGATGATAATCAAACAAGCAGGGCTTACGACCATGCTCAAACTAAAATAATTTTGTATTCTCCATGTAATATGGATATGCTAGTTTTCATGAGTTCTCCATCTTAGCAGTATCCCATAATCAAGAAAATCATTAATGGTCCATATCAGTGTAGCTTTTATTACAAAATTTTACTTTTTTGATGCATCAAAAGTATGTATGCTATCAAACCATAAGATTTTTTGATCTTCAATTAGAGGCCTTAGATATATATATATATATATATATATCATTGTTTCTACCAGGGTGTCATGGTCCAGGAATGACTAATGTAAGAAATATGCTACATTCTTTTATGCACATCCTAGATTGCAGATTATATGGAGTAATAAAGATTGACCAACATAAATAAGGGGATGCTGCATGAGTGAATGGTGTAAACCCATCCGTAGACAGACCAAGTTAGACATTGTATGATTTTTTAGCAAGTGAAGGGCAGCAAGCATCAAAGTTCTTCCATGCCTCACTGTTTGATAGACGACTCAACAAATTGGTTTGCTTACAAATCCTTTCTTTGTGCCATCTCATCTACCCGGCAATACTCTTGGACAAGTAGAGCCTTCAAAGACTAGGAGTGAGGGGAAGGTATCGAAAAGCGTTATATGGTATGCTTTCTAATTTTTATACTCTTTTCTTGGCTTAAATTGACTTTCACTACATACATCACATAAGCTTTTTAGTTGATCCTCCTTGTATAAAAGCATGTAATCATTACGGTATACATCTATCTTCTCGTATCCTATGGCTAACCTTTTCACTATTTTTTTTGAAGCATAGAAGCTCCTAACATGCTTCTCATCCTTTGATAGAACCTTCTTTATTATTGCTACAATCCTATCATAATAATTAACCATCATATTAAACTCGGCCTTCAAGTTCAATAACTTGGACATAGTTGATGTACAGTATATGTGATGCAGAACGAAAGCTCTGATACCAAAATTGATGCAGAACAAAATGTGGAATGCGGAAGCAAATTAAAATTAATGTATTTTTTTTATTTATTTATTTTCAGAAGTCGACTTTGACTCAAAGGAAAGATAAACTAATGTTGAAAGAAACTAAGAAATGACAGAAATCACAATTAAAAGAAGTGGATTATCAGAGTAACTCAGAAGTAGGATCGCTGGGGATTGAGAAATCCCCAGACCTAGGGTTTACTCCTCTTTCAAGAAACAGACGAAGAGAGAAGAGAAGGTTTTATACCTGACTGTGATATCTCTCGTTGCTTCAATTGAATGACACTCTCGAGCAGATTGTAGGATCCTTGGAGACGGGGTATCTTCGCAATGGATCCTCGGATTGTAGTCCTATGGCAAGGTTGGCCTTCTTCTCGAACTCAGGATCTGGAAGAAGAAGAACAAAAAAAAAGAACCAGAAACTCAAAGAAAGACACTGACCTGAGAACTTAATGAAGATTATTGGATGTAGAAGTTCCGGAGATCTTGATACTGATCTGACTCTTCGTTGAACTTGCTCTGTAGTTGAAACAGTTGATCTGAACCTGGATGCTGGTGGCCGGCCTCTATGTGGAAGAGAGGGGCCTGGGATGTAGATGGAAAATTAGGGTTTGGTGGTGGTGGAGTAGAGATGGGTGGACTAAGCTAGGGTTTTGGGGTTGGAGATCTCACACCTCCTCAAGGTTCCTAGGGAACCCGGATTTACTCCCTCACGGAGCTCAACACTTGAATACAAGTGCGGAAGAGAGAAACACAAAGTTGCTCATAAAGAAATTGATTTCATTCATCATTAATTCAAGAGTTACATAGAGTTGAATATATAGACATAACAAAGAAATAAAATTTCATACACTTCCCATGTGGGACTAATAGGACTAACCCACACTTTAGGCATCAAATTCTCTTCCCAAGACTCCTTCCATGAGTGGGCAGCCCAAAAACTCTAAGAAAACTTGAAAATCAGCTCCAAATGGCAGGTTATGGGGGTGTCTCCTAGTATCTCTCCATGAATCAAGGATTTTCCCTTCATGGTTTGGCTCTTTTGGACACCTCCTAGTCTTGCTCCACAAGTTTAGGCTTCTTCCTTTCATGGCTTTGGCACTTTAGGAAACTTTTTGGTGCCTCCTTGATTTTCTCCCCAAGACATGCTCTCTTCCCTTTTATAACTTGGATTTTTATGGAACATTGTGGGGCACCTCCTTGATCCTCTCTTCAAGAAAAATTCTTGCCATCCTGGCTTGGGTTTATCTGGAAAGAAGTTGGCTCCTCCTTGGATTGAGGTATCTTGATGGATTTCTCCCCCAAGTGGCGCATGAAAGAAGGGACCTGCTTTCTTGTGGTGTGGGGACCAAGGCACACTGGATGGAGATGTGGAGGCTCCTGGACTCTGGCGTGTGGCTGGGAGTGTGGCGCCCACATGCTTGGGCCTAGGAGAAAAAATTGGGCACCCTGGACCTTGACTTGATTTTAAAAAAATGGAACCAACCTGGAGAAGACCTAGACCACTACTAGGACTTGTACTGAGTCAACATGACTCAACAAAATTTAAATTATAGGGAAATACAGACTCAAGACTAAAATTGAGTTGACCAAGTCAACCCTAATTACAAAACAAGAAAACCCTAATTCTTCGGGCAAGGTCAATCAGAGATCCAGATGGAGCCCTGAAGTCTTCTTCTGAGTCTGGTGCCCGCACCAATATGTTTCACTTCTCGACCATAATGGTTCATCAGCATCTTTTAGTATAGATATAAATTGCTACTGCTAGCTTTCGGATTGTCCTCTGTATCCCAGTCAAATTTAGGACTAACCGCATCCATAACCATGTCTACCATTCTATCTATATCCCCATCTTGCTAACTTCTAATCATTACAACTATCTCCCATGTCTTCCCATGCAGGTACCAATGCTTGTAGTTTGGCATAAATCTACTCTTATATAAATGAACAATGATTGTATCGCTATCAAACATTTTCTTATTTCCATATCTCTTACAAGGGAAACAAACCCATCCTTGATGTAAGAGTGCGCATTTCCAAAAGCATAATCATAGAGGTACTCTATACCCTCTCTTTCTATATTCAGTAGAAATTAATCTATTGACTACTAGACAATCTATCCAACTACCATCCATGGCACACTTTCTATGGATTCTATATATAAAAATACAAGGCAATTACTAACTAATTATTTTATCATTTAAAATTATTTACATAATGAATGCATCCTATCACCAACTAATAGGTAAAGAAGGTCCTATCCTATTCAGGAATTATATTAATTCTATAGATCAATTATAGTAATCAAATGATATCTAGTAGAGGTTGAAAAAAATTTTGGTAACATTTTTTCTTAGTTCTCTCCATATAGCTGAAGATGTGTGAGAAGAACTAAAGAAAAATACTATCCATAATTTCTCTCAAACCTTCAACATACCATTTGATTACTATAATTATTTATATAATTAATTAAAATTCCTAAATTATCCAACCTGGATAATTAATAGATCAATGTATATAATTCTCCTACCTATATAAAAATATATAAATATATACATGCCGTAGAATGTGTATATTAATCAAAAGATGGATCTATAGTTCTATGCAATTCAAATTTTATAAAAATAAATATCTAATTAATTGGTTAAATTAACACCTAATTATAGGATGCCCTGGATGCTGACAAGGACATATAAGGCCCGAGTGCATAGTGCATGCCTCAGCCCCTGCATTTGCAAAACTTCCTAGCACCTTCCTTTAACCTGAGTGTGCAGGGCACACGAGGGCTAGCTACCTGGATGCCAGCATTTATTAAATAAATAAGTAAACATCTAATTAATTAAATAAATAACTAATTAATCAATTAAATCAACATCTAAATAAATAAATAAATAAACATTTAATTAAATTTAAATATTTTTTATAAATTAATTTTTAATGATGGCACTAGCATCGTCGCCGCCACCATCGCAAATACACATAGTGCGTGGACCTCATAGATGACAAATGGTGGTTCCCATGAATGGTGGATGGTAGATCCAGCGTACAGGGAGGGATTACAGCATTGAAATGGATGGCAATGCGGGAGGGCAAGGACATGAGTTCTAACAACCGATAGGGAAAGCACTCCAACAAGAAGAGAAGAAAGAGTGTGGCAACATAGGGAGGGTGATCGGGCATGACGACTAGAAAATCATTGCAAGGGGAAGCCAATTAGAGAGCGAGAGCTTATTGGGTTCTATGAGCCAAGAGCAGCACAAGACTGGATTTCAAAAATTTTTATTTTTGAAACCCTAACCGGCTGGAACCCTAAATCCTAGGACCACTTGATCATGATAACTAATAAATTTTAACTTTAGGATTATAGAAGAATACTTGGATTGCTATAATCCTTTATTTTCATAAGGCACACAAATGTATGCCCTCCAGAGGTGATCCACATAGGAACTGGACCAAAAAAGCACTCCTACGAAGGTTGCTTGTTTGATTGGGACTCTTTTGGCAACCTTTCGGACTTTCTTCCTTTGCTGGAATCCCTACACTCCTGTAGAGCACTCAGAGACCTCTTTGATTTCTCTCTCATATTTTGAATATCCCTTCTATTTTTCTTCCTAGACTCTTGTCTTAAATAGACTAGCCTTGTCTTAAAAGAACAAGCTTTGTCTTAAAAAGACAAACCTTGTCCTAAGGAGGAGGAAGAAAAAATAGCAGGTAGTATTATTTGTATGGGAATTGAATGCTTTGGGATCAAAATATGATGCCTTTATATAGAGAGGGATGAGGCACTTGATATGTCTTTTTCTCAGCCCCTTGATAAGACCCTTCAAGCAGAAGGAGTGTTTTGGATGAAAAGACATATCATGATATAACCTATCATGAGCCAAGAGGCATATTAATGTCTCTTCATTTTTCGAGCCTACTTCTCCACCTACCACATAGCATTAACCAGTTATATGAAAGCTAATGGCATGAAATCTGAAAGGAGGCATCAAAGAAATATGGGAGCCTTCAAACAGAAGGACTCCTAGTTTCAAATTAGTGCTAATAATGATGGGACGCAACCCTTCCTTGTGTCTACCTTTGTTTTCATGCCAATCCACTTATTTGACCGGTCAATCCAAAACCAAATGGCATGGAGATAAGAAAGAGGCATTTGGGCTTTATCTAAGATTTGTGTTTGACTGGTAGAAGGACTCTTGGTCCTTCTGCGCACATTTATTCTTGGAGCACACTATAACTTGGTGCCAAGAGTCCATGCCATGTAGGACTCTTCAATAAATCCAAGATAAAGCCTAATAAAATTGGATAAATACTAAATTAGGCTACCCCACTTAGGACTCTACCCAATTTAAGTCCCACTTAAAATTGGTTAGCCCAAATAGCAAGCAAGCTAACCTAATCCAATTAGGTTAGGAGTTGGGCTAGCCAATATATGCTAGTATATCAATTTGCTAGCCAATTAGGATCCCATGATCCTAATAAAAACTCAATAGACTTCTTTGGCCAATTTCTTAATGTGTGTGACCCTTTGGGTTCTACATCTAGCCAACAGTAGGTCTAGGTCCAAGCCAATTCGATCCAATCAAACCCGATTGACATAATTAGGTCAAATTAAGCTAACCTAAGTTGCCAATTCAAACCAGCTTCCGAATTGACTCATGAATCCAACCAATTTGATTCATGAAAATCTACAAGACATGATTAATATTTAGCAACATGTCATGCCTACCCAGAAGATGAAGAATTTGGTAAAAATTACTAAAATACCCTTCATTGGAAAGTTACCATGCAATTCAATCTTTTGATCTCCCTTTATCCCGATTAAGTGATGGGCATGGATAAATGTCAAACCCTAGTACTTAATCCTTTCGAGTCTTAATTCGATAATGAAGACTTGACTAATTAAAGATTAGAAATCCTATTTAATCTTATCATGCTTTGATCAAAGACTTCTTGAGTCATCATTCAAAGAGATCATACTAGATAACTTCTCCCCTTACTAGGAGTGATCAATTCTTTATTGACCTACTCATTACCTTCATACACAATCCACCATATCAGAAGCACCCCATACATGACCTAATTGCCATGAATGAGTATGCACCAAAACATGGGCTCATGTACACAAGATACTATAGTAGTCTCAGGTCTAAGGATCACATGCACAACTCCTACTATGAGAACATTCTTTTGATATGTAAGACTTCCATTTGATCTTCTCTTATCAAATCAGTTCAATGAACTCATAACCTAATGAGCATCCACATCCTTGTATTAATGTCTCTACACAAGTGGCTGTGAGACCAACCACCCTCTCCATCGAGCATATATAAGATGGCTAGTCTTTTCGAATTCATCGATTCCCGAATCGATGATCCAATGACTAAGAAAATTTTAGATTAGGATTTATAAGAACTTAGGTCTCACCATTATGATCTCCATCATAACCCTAATTTCACTGCCCTAACCTATGGGGCTCATCATAATCTTATAATTAAAACATAAGATAGCATATGATGAATCAAAACTTACCTTTATTAATATCAATCTTGAGTTGGGAGAATACAAAAATGCCATTGATACAATAATTACGATTAGCTTTCAGGGCATAATTCTTTCAATCTTCCACATGCACTAAAGCCAATCACCCTTGTATTTAATACCCATACATTCTAGATGGTGATCTAACTGCTATAGTGGAAGTGCTTTAGTGAATGGGTCTACTATGTTGTTCTTTGTATCGACTCATTCTGTTACCAGTTCATTTCTTTTAATGATTTCTCGAACAAGGTGGAAGCATCTTAGGATGTGCTTGGACTTATGGTGAGATCTCGGTTTCTTCGCTTGTGAATTAGTCTTCAGGGCATAATTCTTTCAATCTCCCACTTGCACTAAAGCCAATCTCCCTTGTATTTATACCCATACAATCTAGATGGCAATCTAACTACTGTAGTGGAAGTGTTTTAGTAAATTAGTCTACTATGTTGTTCTTTGTATAGACTCATTATATTACCACATCATTTCTTTCGATGATTTCTCGAACAAGGTGGAAGCATCTTAGGATATGCTTGGACTTATGGTGAGACCTTGGTTCCTTTGCTTGTGCAACCACTCCACTGTTATCACAATACAATGGTACTGGTTGCTGTATTGCAGGAACTTCACCCAATTTCATGATGAATTTCTTCATCCAGACTACTTGCTTAGCGGCTTCACTAGTAGCTATGTATTATACCTCAATAACTGAGTCAGTTATAATTGGTTGCTTAGTATTCTTCCAAATTACTGCTCCTCCATTCAGAGTAAAGATATACCCTGATATAGATTTATTATCATCGGATCAGATTGGAAACTAGAATCTATATAGCCTTCTAGTTTCAACTCTGATCTCCATATATTAGAAAAATATCTTTAGTCCTTCTTAGGTACTTAAGAATATTTTTCACAGCTTTTCAATGATCCTCCCCTTGATCAGCCTAGAACCTGCTTACTATGCCTATGGCATAAGCAACATCAGGCCTGGTACATAGCATTGCATACATTATTGCTCCCACTACCAAAGCATAAGGGATCCTATTCATCCTATATCTTTTTTCTAGTCTTAGGTGACATCCTTTTAGATAGGTGCATCCCTTGACTCATGGGCAAGTAACCCTTCTTACTTCCCTCCATATTGAATCTCTTCAATATTAAGTCTATGTACCTGGATTGGGATAAACCTAGCATCCTTTTATATCTAGCTCTATAGATCTTTATTCCTAAAATATATGATGCTTCTCCAAAATTCTTCATGAAAAACTATTTTGACAGCCATGATTTGACTGACTGCATCATTGTAACATTATTTTCAATGATAAGTATGTCATCGACATACAAGACCAAAAAGACAATGGCACACCCACTTGTCTTCTTATATACACATGGCTCATCCAATTCTTAATGAAACCAAATTCCTTAATAGTTTCATCAAAATGAATATTTCACCTCCTTGATGCTTGCTTCAATCCATAAATATATTTTCTAAGCTTACATACTTGGTTTGGTCTCCCATTTAAGACAAAACCCTCTGACTATGACATATAGACTTTTTCCTTAAGATTTTCATTAAGGAATACAGTCTTAACATCCATCTACCATATCTCATAGTCATAGTATGCAGCAATGGCAAGCATAATCATAATGGACTTGAGCATGGCAACTGGTGAAAAGGTTTCATCATAGTCGATACCATGTTTTTGCTTGAAACCTTTTGCCACTAACCTAACCTTGTAGGTTTCTATTTGCCCATCTGCTCCAATCTTCCTCTTGAAGATCTATTTGTACCTTATTAGGACAATTCCCTCATGTGGGTCAACCAAGGTCCAAACCTGGTTGTCATACATGGAGTCCATTTCAGATTTCACGGCACTGAGATATTTGTCAGAGTCCTTACTCATGACTACTTCCGTATAGGTCAGTGGGTCATCATCTTCAATGATGCTGGTTTCATTATTGTTTCCAATCATAAAACCATATCTTAGAGGTGCTTCTCGTACTCTCTTTGACCTATGGAGAGAAGGTGTGTGTTGTGGTTGTACCTGATCAACTGGTACTTTTGGTTAAGGAACTTGAATTTGTTCATTTTGAACTTCACTCAATTCAATTATTCTCCCATAACTTTTTTCTTAAATAAAATCTTTTTCCAAGAATACGGCATGCCTACTAACAAAGACCTTTTATTCAGTAGGATTATAGAATAGGTATCCAATACCTTCTTAAGAATAACCAAAAAACCAATATTTCTCGGCCCTAGCACTTAGCTTATGTCTAAATTCATTTTTAATATAAGCAGGACTATCCCAAATCTTAAGATGTTTAAGACTTGGTTTCCTGCCATTCTATAATTCATATGGAGTGCTAGGTACTGATTTTGATGGTACTCTATTTAATACATATGCAGCAATTTCTAGGGCATATTCCCAAAAGGATATTAGAAGATCTATGAAGCACATCATGGACCTTGCCATATCAAACAAGGTACGATTCCTCCTTTCTGCTATACCATTTAATTGTGGTATATATGGAGGGGTCTATTTAAAGAGAATACCATTTTTCTTGAGATGATTAAGAAATTCATTGGATAAGTATTCTACTCCTTGATCAGATCGAAGGACTTTAATACTTTTTCTAGTTTATTTCTCAACCATGCTTTGATACTTCTTAAATTTATCAAAGGCTTCGGATTTATGTTTCATGAGATACACATATCCGAACCTAGATAAATCATTAATGAATGTAATTTAGTAAAAGTATCCTCCTCTAGCTTGAGTTGATATAGGTCCACATACATCTGAATGTATGAACCCTAACAACTTAGTTGCCCTTTTTCTATGTCTAGTGAATGGAGACTTGGTTATTTTACCCATGAGGCAAGATTTACAAGTTTCTAATGATTTATAATCATAAGGACCAAAGAAATAATCTTTGTATAACTTGTTAATCCTTGACTCACTTATATGACCTAATCAGCAATGCCAAAGGAATGTTTCAATGGTATCATCTCTCTTTCTCCTTTTGTTTTCAATAAGCGATACTTCATCATTGAGCGATAGAATTAAAAGACCATTCACAAATTTATCCATTACAAAGACATCATTAGAATGAAAATGGAACACCCATTTCTCTCAACTTTTATTTCATAACCTTGTCTTAATAACAAAGATACAAAAAAAATATTTCTAACAACACTTGGAATGTAATAAGTCTTTTAATTCCAATATCTTGCCCGAGGCAATAATAACATGTAGGTCCCAATAGCTTCGGCATAAATGGCCTCTCCACTCATGCCGAAAAGCTTGAAGTCACCTTTCTTCAATCTTCTAGGTCTTAGTAATCCCTACAATGACTTGCAGATATGAGACCCACATGCGGTATCCAATACCCATTAATTAAAAGTTGAAGAACTCAATGATAAGTTTGTTTGTATCATAGACAAACCTCTTGATGCTTCACTAGCTTCTTGCTTCAGACCTACAAGGTATGTCTTGCAGTTCTTCTTCCAATGTCCCTTCTTGCTACAAAAAAAGTAGGATCCATCATTTGAAGGCCTCTTTGCCTTCTTCCTCTTATTGATGATTTTATTTGGGTTTAGCTTTTTCTTTGTACCCTTCTTTATTACCCTTTCTTTTTTCCATCAACTAGAAGAAGATGATTAGCCTTATCTCCTTTGAAGTGGCTCTCAGCTATCTTAAGCATATTAAGCAGCTCTGGTGATGGGGGCTCTAGGATCAGACACAGATTACTGAGTCCCATATGGTTTACTGATTAGGGTTTAGAGCCTTAGTCATGTGTCATAATTTTATAATCAAGTAAGATTGAGTCCTACAATAAGTTGAGGCTAGTTGATTTGTCTCAACCCTAGTCCAGTTATTAAGTCCTATACTTGAGTATTAGTCTAGTATGAGTTCAATTTTGTACAAGAGAAGAGGCTATATAGTTTTGAAGTTCCACTAGGCCTCATTCAGGAGTCAGAAGCCTTCACAATAGCTTTTTGGGCCTTGTTTGCTACCCCAGGGTCCAAGATTCCTTCCAGATGCCCCAGATACCCTCTAGATGCTTTCCAGATGCCTTGATACCTTCCAGATGTCAGAGTATATTCCAAGCCCAAGGCATCCCATGATCCCAGAGGTATATCTGCACCCCAGCCCAAGAGAATTCAAGCCCAGGTGCCAGGCCCAAGCACTTAGAACCAAGATTCCAAGAATATTCTAAAACCGGGGCATCCAAGATTCCAGGGCCTAAAGCCCATGCATCAAGGCCAAAAGGAGGATGCCCCTTGCTGCCCATGAAGCCCACACGCCCAAGCCTAATGCATGTAGGCATCCAAGCCCTTTGACTAAGTCCAAGCCTTTGACCAATTCAAAGGAGGAAGGAAATCCAAGTAGAATAAGGAGAACTACTTTCATTCAAAGTGTATTCTCCCAATCTTAATCAAACATGTAATTCATTTTCCTCTCTACTTTGTATTCCTATCCTAACTAAAAGAGGACTTGGAGAACATCTATAAATACCCCACCCCTCCACCTCTTGTAAGTAATCTTTATTCATGATATAAAAACTCTGGTGAATTTTATTTGAGATTGCTCGTGTGTTCTACTTTGTGTGAAGTGAGTGTTTAATGTTGTGTGCCCTAATCCTACCAAGCCCTAGCCATCCCAGGTGATCTTCATCCAAGCCCCAACATGCCATCAGCAAGTTCCCTAGCCGACGTCAAACAAAGAGCATCCTTCTTTTGTTGGGTTCGGGAACCAGTGCGGAAGCGTGGATTTCAAAATTTATGAAACCAGGTCCGAACCCTAATCCCAAATCACCTTATTAGCAATTAAAACTATGACTACATGCATGTCCAAATTTAAACATTGTTTAAATACTAACCTCAGATCGCTATTACCAGTCTGATGGAGAAATGAACTCCAAATTGAGTAGCCTCTTGAACACACCAGGCGTCCACTTGTCCGCCCTCCGATGGTGATCCACACGGGCAGATGATCAAGACACTGACTCCTTAATTGGGTTCCTTCCAATCAAGTTCTACCCCAAGAACTTGATATATGGGCTATTGGCTAGGACTCCTCTAGCCAAACTGGGACTAAACCTTCTCTCTTACCCTTCTCCTTGTCTTTTAGCAACTTTGGCCCCTTAAGACACTCTTGTCTTAAGAATAAGCCCTTGTCCTAAAATGAGACAAGGCTTGTCTTGGAGGGAGAAGAAAATTAAGACAAGATTGTCTTAATGTAAGAAAGAAAGGAGAGGCGCCTTCTTCCTTTACCGTCGGAGAGTTTCTCTCTGACTCTCCTTCTGTTCTGAGATTCGACAGAGCCAAGGCTCTGTAAAGGAATCAAAGAGGAAAGAGAGGAGGGGGAAACAATCTTCTGGAGAGGGAGAAGAAGAAAAAGAGGCAAGGCTTCGCTATAGAAAACTTGGAATAAATTTTACGGTGAAGCCTTCTTCTTAAATAGGCGACAGAGAGGTGCCTATCCATCTGGAATCACCTTCTCACGCCCCTCTCTCCCTTCTCACGTCCTTTCCCTTCATCTCACAGCCCTTGATTTAATCTCACGGCCTTTGGGATGGGAAGACGCAAGAAAGAGTCGCGAGAAAACACAGAAGGGTGCACGCAGAAGAGAGGAGTCGCGCCCCTTCGGTGTTTTCTTTCTTTCTTTCACGGTAATCCCCTTTTTTTGAAGAGTCCACGCCTAGGTGGACTCTCTTCCACGCCCTTTCAGCCAAAAAATGCCGATCCCTTTTCTTTTTTTTCACGCAAAGATGCCACTTGGAGAGAGTCCACGCGCGCGTGGACTCTTCTCCTTGCGCGCGCGCGCGGGAAGAGAGGGGGAGGGGCTTAGGCAATGTGGGAAAGGGGTTTAGCCTCTAAGGTTAGTCCAATTGCTAGCCTACTGTTAGCCCAATGTTTTGAATCTTCAATTAGATTCAAACCGGAATGAATTTGGATCTAAAAAAGACCAAATCGGAACCCTAACTCGAATCCGATTCAAGTAGAAGCCATGGTTTGCAACACATGCTAGTGTGTTCATCTGCAAACGAGATTTAATTCCAAATTAAATCCTTGATTATCTATCCTAAGTGTGTGACCCATTGGGTTCCATACCTAGCCAGCAGTGGGTCCGAGTGCAAGTTGACCTAATTTGATCAGAACTCATTCTAATCGATTTAGGTCAAATCGAGCTAACTCGAGTTAGTCAATTAGGACTCCTCCTAATTAGTGATCCAATTAAAACATTTAATTTGATCAACCCACAAGACAAGATTGACGTCTAGCAACGTATCATGTCTACCTGGAAGATATGGAAATTCTGGTGAAATTCCAAAACTACCCTTCAGTGGAAAGTTCCCGTACAATTCGATCCTTCAATCATCTTGCATCCCGAATATAACTATGGATATGGAAACATGTCAAAACCAGCTTATACTCATTCCCAGCTCAGTCATACACTAATGATTCAATTAATTCGATATTAGAAATCATTTCTAATATCTGTACTTTGATCAAAGATTTCTTGAATCATCATCTGACCTAATTTGGCTGGATGCAATCTCCTCCTACTAGGAGTGATCAATTCCTTGTTGACCTACTCATTACCTTCATATACAATTCACCATACCCAGCATCAACCTCGTGCATGGCCTAGTGTCATGATTGAGATTGAACCAAAGCATGGGTTCATGTACATAAGGTATTATGGCAGTCTCAGGTCATAGGACTACTTGTACAACTCCCACTATGAGAAACATCTATTGACATGCAGCTAAGGCTCCATTAGATGTTCTCAAACTAGATCTATTCAGTGAACTCATTCGCTAATGAGCGCCCACATCCTTGTATTAGTGTCCCACACAAGTGACTGTGAGAGCAGTCACCCTTTTCAGCATACATAGGATGTGCCAGTCTAACCGGAAACCCTGATCCCCAACTCAGGGTTCCTATGACTAGGAATATTCTAGATTAGGGTTTTAAGGCCTTAGATCTCACTGGTATGATCTCATCATAGCCCTAGAACCATAGCCCTAATCTATGGGGTTCATCATATAATGACACAGCGAATGATGAAAAAAAAATATTGCCTTTATTAACTTGTCAATTTACAATGGTCTGGGAGATAGAAATATTGGCTTATAGGGCATAATCCTTTCATCTTTCACCTTCAAGCCACCCATATCCAAAACCCTAATCTCTTTCTTTTTAACCCTAGTTCCATAATTTCACTTTTTATTTGTCCTCTAACTAATCCTGTGACACTTGCAGGATCCCCGTGGTATTCACCTTCGAAGGGCAGGCCCTCTTTGCCTCCAAGACTGATCCTAGATAGCTGCCTAAACTGAGGAACCGAAGGCTTATCTTCCAGGCACCAATCCCGAGTGCTGTGCAACCCCAGCTTCGAATAGTTCTTCGAATCGGTGCTTGGTAAAATCATTTCCCCTCCTAATTTTTGATTTGATGAAGGTATGCTATCCTAATCGGGGGTTTCTCAATCTCCGAGGTCCAATCTCTTTTTATTTTGCTTGAGTCTTATACGAGTATGCTAGTTTCTTTCATAACCAGTTTTCTAGTTATTCTTTACTTGATTTCGGGAACTTTAGTCTACAAATTAAAATCCTAAAAAAATTCTAAAATTTTAGTTTATGTTTTTTTGCATGCATATAAGTCTTAGGATCATCTCGCATCATCTAGTAATGAAAGGTTCAATTTTTTTATATGGTAGTTCATGACAAACTGAGAGAAGGAATCTATGAGTGATTGCAGGATCAAATCCTGATTAAGCTCCCCGTCCATGAAAAAGTCTAATTGACCTAATATGGTAATTAAGTCAATCATCTTGAGAACATGGACCTGTACGGGCGAGCCCTCGCTCATTCATGCCTGGAACAACTACTTCAATATTTCATATCTAGCAATCCTACTATGCTCTCCATATAGCTCTTTGAGATTAAGCAGTATGAACTGAGATTCCAGATCTTCATGTTGCCTCTGCAATTCATTGCTCATCGAGGCTAACATAATGCACTTGACAGTCAAGCTGTCATTCTTCTAGATTCTATAAGTGGCCCTTACCTCCTTTATAGCATCATCTTCGATCAAATCTGGGTTCGAAGAATCGAGGATGTAGGATACCTTTTTTGGAGCAAGTACTATTCTCAAGTTCCTCAACCAGTCAACATAGTTTGGTCCAGTTAGTTTATTTGCATCCAAGATGCCCCGCATTGATAATGATGAAGCTATTTAATTTAAATCTACAAACAAACAAGAACTATACATAAGCAGACCACTTAAGATGATAATCATAATTAGATAAGGACTTTAAATCTAATTATGTCTCCTACTATTTTCTTTGAATACCATAACCCTCAACTATGGTAGATGAGAAACCAATATCCAATTTCTTTAATGGGATTGAGATCCCAATTCCTTATAAATGTCTTGTGTTTGCACAACAAATACTTATAAGTTCAAGGATAGAAAATTCCATTCCAATTGCATTCCTTATAACTCTCAACATAACACTTATCTTTAAGACACTTACAGCCTTGTGTTTGCACAATAAATCATAATGTCTTAGTTTAGTCGAACCCTTCATCTTATATAGTCATGATTGATTAATGCCATCCTTGAGTTTGTTCAACAAAGTAACTTTATCAAACATACTATAAAGCATAAAATGCACCAAGTCAAATTTTAATCAAATCCTAATAGTAAGCCTTGAGTTTGCTTAACAAGCCTACTATAATTTTGATACAAATTTGGCTTTGCATGAATGAAGGCATATTATAGTATGCTTAATCAATTAGAATTTCCATTTTAAGGCTTAGATGTGACCAAATTGGCAAGGTAAGTGGAACAGATGAGGGGGTCCCCCCATTGCTTTCCTTAGACACCAATTGAATTGGTCAAGTCAGACAATGGAATCAATTAAAATCCTCATCCCTTTACCTTTCCTGAACCACTTGCCTAGACACCAATTAGTTGATCAAACCCTAATCAAATTTGCATCATGATTAACTTGCACTATGACTAAATATAATTTTTATGAAAGCTTTGATGGTCTTTGATGTGGCATGATCGCTGACATGGAGTAGCTGTCAGATGCCGTGTCAGAGAAAGATGCCATGTCAGATACTCTACTCGGGCTCCTTCACCAGGCTGAGCTCCCTCAGAGTAATGGGGCTACCCATCGAAGCCGAGCTCCACCCTTCGCCAGGTCGAGCCCGCGTGCTCGGGCTGCTTAGGCTGGAGCCGGGCGAGCCCCCTAAATCGAATCCCTCGAGATCGAATCTCGTGGTTCGGAGTCGAGCTCAGCCCTCCTCCACCACGTGGACCTTTCCGAGGTCGAGTCCTCTGAGCTGGGGCTGTGTTCTACCCTCCTCCATCAGGTTAAGCTCACCCAAAGTCGAGCTCCGCTGTATTAGAGTCAAGCTCAGCCCTCCTCCATCCGGTGGAGCCACATCAAGGCCGAGCCCCACGAAGTCGAACCTTGCATCTCTAGATCAGCCCCCAGCTCAGGCAAAGGTACCGACGAGCAGGGAGCTAGTGCCATCATCCCAGTATGCCGGCGAGCCATCCGAGGGATGCAGTAAGACACCCACTAGGCCGCAATAACTACCTGTGACTACTTCTTACACCAAAAAAGGGAGAAGTCATCCAATCGAGGTGCCACGCTCTTCACCAATCACCTAAACCACCCAAAAGAGGAAGTCAACCAGGAGATTCGAATCCCGGAGGTGGCAGCCCTCCAATCAAGGCACTACCAAGCTTCCCAGAATGGGGCGACCAGAAGGAATGTCAGAACACATGATAGCTTCCCCTATCATGAATTGGGAAAGATGTCCCGTCCATGGCTCGGGAAACTGCCGCACGTGCCTGACAGCCCAGCGAAGGTCCCGAGATAGGCGTTCAATAGTCACCCAGACTACAAAATATGTCTGACACCCCCAGAGGGGGAGGTATGCAAATGCAAGCACAAACACAAGTGCAAGCTCAACCACAAAGCGACACACCAAAAAAAAAATCCAGGCAAGTCAAGGAAGAAAGGCCACATAGAGAATCCCTCTAGCTTGGCCACCATCCTCCAGACACACTTGCAACCTACTCTCACACCACTCACTCCTCCTAGCATGGAGTCCATCAAGAGGGGCTTGACCAAGAGGACCTGTTTCCCTAGATCATCACTGATGTTACCGTCGGAGTGCCCCCGCTAAAATCCTCGGCCCAGGTCACTAACCTCATTTTTGCAGGTTCGAAGGTGCAGGACATCCCAACCAAACCCAAGGGGCGATTCGACCTTGACAACAACTATGGTCCACAATGATCTTGGTGGCAACAGATTAGCGCACCAGGTAGGGGGGACGAGCGAAGCGATCCTTGATCCAGCTTTAGCCCCTTTATAAGCAGTCTAACGGAAGGATGGTGACGACAAGGGCAAGAGAGGTCTCCACCGGTCGTGCAGGGGACTCCCCTTTCCAGAGAAACTTGCACAACCCAGAGGTGGAGCCATCCGCTCCAGCTTAACCACCTCCGACAGAATCCCAGCTGGCTGCACTCACCCAGCAGATGCAGATCCTTGCTACAGCAGTGCGCCAGCTTCAACACCAGCACCGGTCCTTGGCTACTCATCAGTAGCCAAGGACTCCCGTGGCACATGCTGTAGCACCCCGTGATAGCCTGCATTCCTTCCAAGAAAGGCCTTCATAGCCGCGGACCATCACTAACAACCGGGGTAGCCAACAAACTCTGACAAAAAGATAACGAGCCAGGTCTGCCGACAGGGAGAGCCGCTCACCAAACCTTGAGAGAGTGGCATCCAGACCCCACCAAGGTAGGAAAGATAGGACCCCCGCCATGGGTTCCATGCACCCATGTCACCTTCTCCATCTTTTTCAGTGGAGGGGTCTACTGATGAAGCCATCAGGTGCATGGCGAAGAAGCACCTGGAAGAGCATGACTGTAAGCTTGCAAAATTATCCTGCCAGTTTGCCAATCTACCGAGCTCCACTAGTGAGCCAGTGGGCTATAATGCCCACCCCCCTTTCTCTCGAGAAGTCCAAGAGGAGCCAGTCCCGGATCGGTTCCGCATGCCACAGGTGGATCCTTACAATGGAACCACCAACCCCCTGGACCACCTGGAAAGTTACCGGGCCCTCATGAGGGTCCAAGGGGCCACCGATGCCCTCCTCTACATCACCTTTCTTGCCACTCTCCGGAAAGCAGCTCGGGTGTGGTTCACCCATCTAAAGCCAGAGAACATCAACTACTTTGCCCAGCTAGGGCAGAGGTTCGTGGCCTACTTTGACACCTGTCGGAAGATGCCACGAGAGGCAGACAACCTCTTCTCCATCAGGTAGTAGGACCGCAAGCCACTGCGAGACTACGTGGCCCATTTCAAAGCTGCCACCTTGGAGATCTACAATCTTGAGGAGTTGGTTGCTATGCTGGCTCTGAAGCAAGGGCTCAAAACCTCCCGCTTGACCTACTCACTCGACAATAAGCCCCCAAAGACCTACTCCGAGCTCCTCCTCCGAGCTCAGAAGTACATCCATGCCGAGGAGGTGGATCGTACGAGGTAGGAGCTCGATGGGAAGCCACTGAAGAAGCCAGCCCCCACTGAAGCATCCGGGATGCTTCAACCGGGACCCCCAACTCCCAGCAAGGACCAAGGCTGAGCAGTGCTCCCATTCCTGAAGGGAGTTATACCCCCCTCCACATCCCGAGGACAAAGATCCTCATGGAGATCAAAGGCAAGAAATATCTTAGGCTCCCGTCTCCGATGAAGCCATCCTCTGGTCATGATAAAATGAAGTACTGCCACTTTCACCGGGACCATGGCCCTGACACTGAGGAATGCCGCAACCTCAAGTGGAAAATCAAAGAGCTCATCAAAAGGGGCTACCTCGAAAGGTTTTGGGGGGCAGACCTCAAGTAGAACCTCAGGTGCTCGCCACTCTCCAGCTTGTTCTAGCGGTCGACAACCGTCCTACCAAGAAGCTGGTAGGGATGATACACTAGTGAGCCGAGCACGCACTCAAGAAGGCCCGGGGGGTAGGGCATTCTGAAAATGTACTCCTCTTTATAGGAGAAGGGGAAGACTGGGGGAGAAATATAAATAATCATGCCGTGGTCATCGAGAGGATGATCGTGAAGCATCCTGTAAAATGCATCATGGTTGATAGTGGAAGCTCCACAGATGTGCTTTTCTATGATGCTTTCTCCAGGATGAATTTTTCTCCTGCTCAACTCAGACCTGTGCACACTCCCCTCGTTGGTTTCACAGGTGATTCTGTAAGGGTGGAGGGAGAAATTACTCTCCCAGTTACTACCAGGACCCCACCTCGGCAAAGCACCGTGATGGTAACTTTCACGGTTGTCAAGCAGCCTTCGACCTACAACGTGATTCTAGGCCGACTCGGGCTCAACCTCTCGATGCCGTCATCTCTGCTAGGAGACTAATTGTGCAGTTCCCAAGTCCTTATGGTGTCGAGGAGATGAGGGGAGCACCCCAAGTCGGTGCAGCACTGTTTCCAAACCCTCCCTAGGGCCAAGTCTTCTGAGGGTGATCCTAGGGCGGACGACCTCGACCAAAGGGCTCAAGACCCCAGAGGAGGCTCGGTCGAATCCCTGCTCTCCTATTCGCTTGAAGATGACCCTACGAGAATGGAGCAGATTGGAGCCCAGCTGCAGGATGAGAAGAGGACCCACCTTTTAGAGTTCCTACGGAAGAATGCGGATGTGTTCACTTGGACGGTGGAAGACATGCCAGGTATTTCCCACGACATCATCACTCACAAGCTGAGTGTTGATCCAAAGTATAAGCCAGTCTGGTAGATGAAAAAAAGCTTCACCCCGGAGAGGCAAAAGGCCATCAATGAGGAGGTAGACAAACTCTTCGCCACGGGTTTCGTTCGGGAGGTGCAATATCTGAGCTGGCTGGCGAATGTGGTGATGGTGAAGAAGAACAATGGCAAGTGGAGGATCTGTATGGACTACACCGACCTCAACAAAGCATGCCCAAAGGATAGCTTCCCCCTGCCGAAGATCGATCAGTTGGTAGATGCCACCTTGGGGCATAGGCTGCTTTCATTTATGATGCATTCTCTGGATACAATCACATCCGATGCACCTTGAGGATGAGGAGCACACCACCTTCTTCATCGACCAAGGGACATACTGCAACTGGATGATTCCCTTTGGTCTGAAGAGTGTTGGAGTCACATACCAGTGCTTGGTCAATAGGGTCTTTAAAGACCAGATCGACCAGAACATGCAGGTGTATGTGGATGACATGCTTGTCATGAGCAAACAAGTCTTGGACCATGTAGCTAACCTTGTCGAAGCCTTCCACAACCTCCGAAAGCACCAGATGAAGTTGAACCCCGCGAAATGCTCCTTCGGAGTGGCGGTGGGAAAATTCCTGGGCTTCGTGGTCACTCAGAGAGGGATTGAAGCCAACCCAGAGAAGGTCTAGGCAATCATTGTGTTGCCCAGGTGGCTTTTCCCAAGAGGGGGGTGAATTAGGAATTATAAAATTTCTAGCAAATATGTGCACAAATAATTCCTTTTAGTGATGGAGTGTTATGTTAATCAGAATTAGATGCGGAAGCTGAAAAATAAGTAAAGCACAATACAAACAAGGCAAGTTTATAGTGGTTCGGAGCAACCCAGCTCCTACATCCACTACCCAAGTTCACCACTCGGGATTTTTACTATATCCTCCAAACTGGAATACAGTCAGACTATTTTACAGGCTCACAATCCCAACCTTACACTTTGGTTTTTAAACCGGGCTCACCAAAGAAACCCACACTAGGTTTTCACAGGCTCACCTAAAACCTCTACACTTTGGTTTTCAGTAGGCTCACCAAAGAAACCTATTTGGTTTTTATAACCGGGCTCACCAATAACCTAAGTATTCTAAGAATAGAATAAAAAAGTAACAGAAATGACAAACTAGGTTGTCTGATGGTTGCCGATGCAGCTCGAGTGAAGCTCAATTAAATGCTCTTCAATGCACTTCAATGGCTTCCTTGCTTTCCTCAAAAGATGCTTCAAGATTCTGATAAAAGTTGGTGAAGACTTGAAGACTGACTTCAAAGCTCAAGTGCTCTCTCTTTTCTTACTTTAATAAATGTTCAATAACTCATTAGTCTCTCTAAGAATGTTCTCATACCTCATATATAGAGACTTCAACTGCCTTCCCTTGATTTTGAATGTTGTAAACCATTGGGAAGTGACAGGTTACCGTTGGAGCACTTTCGAAATTCAAAATACAAAAACTAGAACTAGCTATTGGAAGTGACCCCATCATTCCAGTCGACTCGGATGTTCTTCAAGTCGGCTAGGATCAGGTTCGGGTCGGCTGGGTTGAAGAGCAGTCGGCTAGGTTCCACAGTTGAGAAAAAAACTCACTCTAGACGAGTCGGCTAGGCTGAAATCCAGTCGGCTCGGATCTCTGAGATTCTCAAAATATTTTCAACTAAGTTCTAGACAAGTCGACTGGGACTTGGTGCCAGTTGGCTGGGTTGGCATGCCAGAGATCTTCTTTCTTATGCCAGTGCCAGAGTCGGCAGGTTCCTCCATCTAGTCGGCTCGAGATTGGTTCTACACTCAGACCAATTCTAATTTTCCAGAACTCTCATGTCAAGCTTTGAAGGCTTCCTTAAGATCTTCTTACACGAAAATCAAGAAAAATTAAAGCTTGAAACCTAGTAGAAGCAACCCTTTATATTTGATTTCAATGGAGAATTTTTTGTTGGGTTCTTCTTTACAAGATTCTACTTACTTACAACTCAACACAAAGAAATAAAGGATGTAGGATTAAAAAATATGTCAAAGTAGTCATCCTACAAAAACTTGTCAACCATTTGAAGAGTTGTTAGATAACCAAATATATGCTCCAATGTTTTGTTATCATCAAAATCACTTCAGGATTCAACAATCTCCCCCTTTTTAATGATGACAAAACACTGGGCATGAAAAAATCTATTCTATTCATAAGTATAGATGTATACCATAGAAAGCATTTACAATTGTTTGTCGAATCACAATATTAACTATATTCTTAAATGAGTATCAATGTATGCTATACAGTTATACACAAGGTCAATTCTATAAAGTATAAGTGTGAATTAAGCAACATTAAGCATTGACAGTTAGATGTAATTAGTAGAGAGCAAAGTATGAAACATTGAAGCAAATTGAACATGTATTTCTCCCCCTTTTTATAAAATTTCTATTCAATGTAAAAATTTCTCCCCCTTTATCATTTATTTAAACACTTTAGCAGAAAAAGATATGCAATATTCGTTAAGCTCCCGCTGTCTAATTGACTTTAGCAGTTCTATTTCAATTTATTAAGTTTCTTCTTTCATGCACTTTATTGAATAATAGTTCTCCCCCTTTTTATCATCAAATCAAAAAGGTTATATAATTAAGCTCAGATTTTAAGCAGATTGAGATTATATTAAGATTTATTTGAGATAATTTCACTTTCTTAATTTAGAGAGAGAATTTTATTAAAAAAATATTAGAGAGTGTTAACAAGATAAAAGAAATACACACATGTGTCCAAAAAGATATTCATTGTATTTCCATTAAAAGATTCAGTACATTGATCATTACATAATCAAAAAGAGATTCCAAAAAGTACAGAAACTACTAAAGACCTACTCACTATCAGATTCTTCTTTAGGTACATTGGTAGGCATACTAGTACCATACCAAGAAGCAGGTCTATGGGGTCTACTAGAAGATGCATGAGGTGGAGGTGCTCTAGGATGGTGAGAAGTGGTAGGACCCCTAGAGGAAATAGGAGAAGGATCATAAAGAGGTCTAGTCGTAGTAGTGATCTCCAAGGATCTAACAGTGCCACAGATAGAAACCATCTCCATCTAGATTGCACCAAGTAGCTGTTCCATGTCCTTGAGGCTTGTAGGTACCTTGTTCACAACCTCCTTCATTTCACCAATTTCCTTTTGCATTGATATAAGCTCAGAAGCTTGGACATTAGAAAAAGCTTCAGTAGATCCTCTGAGTCTTCCAAGTTCTGACCTCTTGTATACCTCTTAAGATGATTAAGAAATTCACTGGATAAGTATTCTCCTCCTCGATCAGATCGAAGGACTTTAATACTTTTTCTAGTTTATTTCTCAACCATACTTTGATACTCTTTAAATTTATCAAAGGCTTCAGATTTATGTTTTATAAGATACACATATCTGAACCTTGATAAATCATTAATGAATGTAATTTAATAAAAGTATCCTTTTCTAGCTTGAGTTGACATAGGTCCACATACATCTGAATGTATGAATCCTAACAACTCAATTGCCCTTTTTCCATGTCTACTGAATGGAGACTTGGTCATTTTTTCCATGAGGCAAGATTTACAAGTTTCTAATGATTTATAATCATAAGGGCCAAAGAAATCATCTTTGTATAACTTGTTAATCCTTGACTCACTTATATGACCTAATTGGCAATGCCAAAAGAATGTTTCATTGGTATCATCTCTCTCTCCTTTTGTTTTCAACAAGCGATACTTCATCATTGAGCGATAGAATTAAAAGACCATTCACAAGTTTATCCATTCCAAAGAAGCCAATAGAATGAAAAATGGAACACCCATTTCTCATAACTTTTGTTTTATAACCTTGTCTTAATAATAAAGGTACAAAAATAATATTTCTGACAATACTTGGTATGTAATAATAGTCTTTTAATTCCAATATCTTGCCCGAAGGCAACAATAACCTGTAGGTTCTAATAGCTTCGGTATGAATGGCCTCTCCACTCGTGATAAAAAGCTTGAAGTCACCTTTCTTCAAACTTTTAGGTCTCAGTAACCCCTACAATGACTTATAGATTTGAGATCCATATGCAGTATCCAATACCCATGAATCAAAAGTTGAAGAACTCGATGATAAGTTTGTTTGTATCATAAACAAACCTCTTGTTGTTCCACTTGCATATTGCTTCAGACCTGCAAGGTATGTCTTGCAGTTCTTTTTCCAATGTCCCTTCTTGCCGCAGAAGAAACAGGATCCATCATTTGAAAGCCTCTTTGCCTTCTTCCTCTTATTTGGGTTCAGCTTTTGCTTTGTACCGTTCTTCATTATACCTTTCTTCTTCCCATCAACTAGAAGAAGATGTTTAGCCTTATCTCTTTTGGAGTGGCTCTTAGCTATCTTAAGCATGTTAAGCAACTCTGGTAATGAAAGGTTCAGTTTGTTCATGTGGTAGTTCATAATAAACTGAGAGAAGAAATCTGGGAGTGATTGCAGGATCAAATCCTGATTAAGCTCCCCATCCATGACAAAGCCTAATTGACCTAATCGTGTGATTAAGTCAATCATCTTAAGAACATGGACCTGTATAGGCAAGCCCTCACTCATTCATGCCTGGAACAATTGCTTTGATATTGCATATCTAGCAGTCCTACTATGTTGTCCATATAGCTTTTAGAGCTTGAGCAATATGACTGAGGTTCCAGATCTTCATGTTGCCTCTATAATTCGTTGCTCATCGAGGCTAACATGATGCCCTTGACAGTCAAGCTATCATTCTGCTACATTCTATAAGTGGCCTTTTCCTCCTCTATAGCATCATCTCCGATTGGATCTAGGTCCAAAAAATCAAGGATATAGAATACTTTTTCCTGAGCAAGTACTACTCTCAGGTTTCTCAACTAGTCCACATAGTTTAGTCTGGTCAGTTTATTAGCATCCAAGATGCCCCGTAGTGATAATGATGAAGCCATTTAATTTAAATCTATAAACAAACAAAAACTCTATATAAGCAGACCACTCAAGATGATAATCATAATTAGATATGAATTTTAAATCTAATTATGTCTCCCACTATCTTCTTTGAATGCCATAACCCTCAACTATGGTAGACGAGAAACCAATATCCGGTTTCTTTAGTGGGGTTGAGATCCCAATTCCTTATAAATACTTTGTATTTGCACAACAAACACTTATAAGTTCAAGGATAGGAATTTTTTTTCCAATTGGATCCCTTGCAATTCTCAATATAATACTTGCCTCAAGATACTTATAGCCTTGTGTTTGCATAACATACCATAATATCTTAGTTTAGTCGAACCCTTCATCTTATATAGTCATGATTGATTAATGTCACCCTTATTTTTTTTCAACAAAGTAACATTATCAAACATACTATAAAGAATAAAATGCACCAAGTCAAATTTTATATCAAACCGTAATAGTAAGCCTTGAGTTTGCTCAACAAGCCTACTATAATTTTGTTACAAATTTAGCTTAGCATGAAGGAAGGCATATTATAGTGTGCTTAATCAATTAGAATTTCTACTTTATAATTTAGATGTGACCAAATTAGCCAGGTAAGTGGAAGAGGTGAGGGGGTCCTCCCATTGCTTTCCTTAGACACCAATTGAATTGGCCAAGTCAGATAATGGAACCAGTTAAAAACCTCATTCCCTTTACCTTCCTAGAAACCTTACCTAGACACCAATTAACTGATCAAACCCTAATCAGATTTGCATCATGATTAATTTATACTATGACTAAATATAATTTTTATGAGGGCTTTGATGGTCTCAAACACATCCTAATTAACTATATCAACATGATATTCATTTCAGCTAGCAAGCATATTAACCTTAATATGCATTAGATAATCAAGATTATAACATAATCCATTCATCTCACTTGTTCATGGGATACAGCCATAGCTGCAGCCCTACATGCCATAGGAGATCCCATTGAATAGAAAAAGAGGATCTTTAAACCCTACTTGGCTCCTATGACCAGACAGCATGGTGACCAACCCAATCCGAAGTAGTTACTAGGATATAACATATCACATTTGGAATATAAACTAATCATGCATTGATTCATAGCATAGTAAGCAATCAATACTAAAGAGATTCCTAATTGCATGCAACAAGGTAGCTCTGATTCCATTATTGGGTTCTTCAGGCCAGATGCAGTGGAAGATTGCATTTCAAGATTTTTCATTTTTGAAATCCTAACCGATCGGAACCCTAAATCCTAGGACCACTTGATCATGAAAACCAATAAATCTTACTTTAGGGTTATAGAAGAATACCTACATTGCTATAATCCTTTATTTCCATGTGGCACATAAGTGTATGCCCTCTAGAGATGATCCACACAGGAACTGGACCAAGAAAGCACTCCTATGAAGGTTGCTTGTTTGATTAGGACTCTTTTGGTAGCCTTTCAGACTTTCTTCCTTTACTGGAACCCCTACTCTCCTATAGGGCACTCAGAGATCTCTCTGATTCCTCTCTTATATTTTGAATATCCCTTCTATTTCTCTCCCTTGGCTCTTATCTTAAATAGTCTAGCCTTATCTTAAAAGAACAAGCTTTATCTTAAAAAGACAAACCTTGTCTTAAAGAGGAAGAGAAAATAGCAAGTAGTATTATTTGAATGGGAATTGAATGCTTTGGCATCAGAATATGATGCCTTTATATAAAGAGGGATGAGGCACCTGATATGTCTCTTTCTCAGCCCACTACGCAGCTCCATTAGAGCTAGTTCATACTGATGTGTGGGGACCGTCTCCAGTTATAGCCAGAAATAGAGCGAGGTACTTCTTGACCTTGATAGATAATTTTTCAAGGAAAGTGTGAATCTAATTTATGAGAGAGAAATCAAAGGTCTTCTCAAAGTTCAAGGTATGGAATGCAGAAGTTGAGAAAGAGCAAGGTCATAATATAAAGTGCTTGAGGTTCGACATGTGAGTTCACCAGCAGGGAGTTCCAGCACTTTATGAGAAGTGTGGCATCAAAAGGCACTTCTCAGTTAGATGGACTCCTCAGCAAAATGGCTTGATCAATAGAATCAACCGAATCCTTATGGAGAATGCAAGATGCATGAGGAAGCAGGCAGGGCTTCCTAAGGCATTCTGGGTTGATACTGTTGACACAACCTGCTATTTGATCAATCGGTCACCGCATACAAAGTTAGATGGTGGTATTCTAGAGGAGAGATGGTTTGGAAGGAGGATTGGGCTTTGCCATCTATAGGTTTATGGATGCACGGTGTATGTGCACATCAATGCTGGTAAGTGTAGTAAGTTGGATGCCAAGTCAAGAAGATGGTGTTCTTGGAGTATCCACAAGGAGTCACGGGGTACAAGATGTGGGATCACTTGGAGAAGAAGGTCATCATTAGTAGGGATGTGACCTTTGATGAGAGGTCAGTTCTCTAGAGGTCATGTGACATGGAGGAGCAGTAGGAGGTCCAGCAGGGCAGTGCTGGACATCTTACCTCATTTTCTATTTTGCCACTTGCAGGTGCATCTAAAGGATTAGACATTCAAGTGGAACACTCTTAAAGGGTGCCTCTACATGTGGAGAGAGCTCAGATGGATGATCGAGGCTAGGAGGACCAGTGAGAGCAAGCTAGACCTAGGAGAGAATTAGGGTTATGCTACACAAGTCCAAGAGGACCATCAAGCAACCTGACTGATATGGCTTTGGAGAGATGGTGTCATACGCCCTGGTGATAGCCAATAAAGACCCATATACCTACGTGGAGGCTATGGAGAGCCTAAACAGAGAGAGGTGGATCCAAGCAATGTCCGAGGAGATGTAGTCTTTCCACAAGAATGACACATGGCAGTTAGTGCGTTACCACAGGGAAAGAAATCCATAGGGTGCCAATGGGTTTACCAATGCAAGGAGGGACCTTTGGAATAAGGAGGCATCAGATTCAAAGCTCATTTGATTGCCAAAGGTTACTCACAGAGAGAAGGAATAGACTTCAGCGAGGTTTTCTCTCCCATCATCAAACATACTTCCATTTGGGTGCTGCTGAGCATTGTAACAGCTCAGGACTTGGAGCTAGAGCAGATGGATGTCAAGATGGTATTTCTTCATGGACACTTAAAGGAGAGCATCTACATAGAGTAGCCACCAGGTTTCAAAGAACTAGGATCAGAAGGAAAAGTTTATTTGCTATAGAAGTCATTGTATGGGCTCAAGCAGTCAGCGAGATAATGGTACAAGCGATTTGATACTTTTGTGAGGAGCATTGGACTTTCCAGGTGTGATCATGACTCTTGTATAATGTGAGGACTCTTGATGATGGTTCTAGGATCTACTTACTCTTGTATGTAGATGACATGCTGATAGCATGTAAGATAAGCATACTGTGTAGGAAGTGAAGGCAGTTTTGTCTCGAGAGTTTGAGATGAAGGATTTGGGACCTGTGAGAAAGATCCTAGGCATGAAAATCTTTAGAGATCAAAATAAGAGAGTTCTGCATTTATCTGAAGGTGGCTACATAAATAAGGTTTTGGAATGTTATGGGATGAAGGAAGCAAAGCCGGCAGAGCTGGAGTTAGCCGGACACTTCAGACTCTCAAAGACCATGGTGCCATAGACTAAGGTAGAGGTTCAGGAGATGGAGAAGGTGTCGTATGCCTTTGGGATAGGTAGTCTCATATACACCATGGTGTGTTGTAGGCAAGATATCGCCCATGCAGTGAGTCAAGTGAGCAAGTTCATGGCACAGCTTGGCAAGGAGCACTGGCGAGCACTGAAGGGATTCTTCAGGTACTTGGTAGGTATGGTTGGAGTAGGCATCTGCTACAGATAGTGAGGAGTTGCTGAGAAACACTCCAACCTATCCAAGGAGACTCGAGGGCTGATAGGAGGGTTCGTGGATGTAGATTTCGGTGGAGATGTGGACACCCATCGTTCGATAACAGGTTTCATATTCAACATATATAGAGGTCCTATTTTATGGAGATCCTACTTGCAACCTGTTGACCCCTGGAATGATTTTGATGATTACAAAATTTTGGAGCATGTATTTGATACTAATTCTTTCAAATTACTTAAGAAGTTTTTGCAGGAAATTGGTTACCTTTAGTTTAAAATGGTTTTCAAATTGATTGGAAGGTAATTCAATTATGTATGTAATGTTATGAACTTGAACTTGTAAAAGCCCTAGTTTTGTCAATTTTGTAATCTTGTAAAATGGGATAAAAATTATAAAATTAAGAGTATGTAGATTAGCTCTTATTTGATTCAAGTGTTGAAGAGTTTTGGTGAAGCTCGAAGCATCAATTGAAGACTTGGCAAGAGCTGACTCATGGATCGAGAGCCGACTCATTGTGGCACTGCACGGAGAAAAATTCAGAGTTTCAGTATCAAGAGCCGACTCGTGTCCCAAGACAGACTCATGAAGAAATACATATTTTTTGAAGGCTGAGAACTCGAGCCGACTCCTACCCCAAGAGCCGACTCGTCTAAAATTAGGGTTTTTGGTGAACTGAGAACTAGAGCCGACTCCAGCCTGAAGAGTCGACTCTAGGTATTCATCATTTTGAAGGATTGAAGGCAAGAGCCGACTCTTGTCTGAAGAGCCGACTCCTATAGAAATTTATTTTGGGCTGTCTGAGACTTCGAGCTGACTCATGGATCTCGAGCCAACTCGAATAGCCATTTTCTGCACTCCAATGACTAGTTGCTGAAAGTGATTTTTGAATCCCATTTCATCTCCAACAGCTCTTTCACGAATCCCTAGGCCCTACAATGGCCATATCTCATGGAAAACTATAAAAGAAATTGTTTTTAAGGGATTAAACGATATTAAGAGCATTATTATCAATTTAACTTGAGATATCGAAGAGCCTTCAAGTCTTTCACCTACCTTACTTCAAGAGCTTTCAAGATAGGATTCAAAGCTACACCGACTCTACTCCATCAATGAATCCACTCATTGAAGAAGCATAGAAGCAGCTTGAAGAGCATTAAAGAGCAATCAAAGCTAGACTTCGTCTTGATCTACATTGGCAACAGTTAAACAAACTCAGTTTGTTGTAGTTGCTTATTTATCTTCTCTTTATCATTGTTTTCTCTAAAGAACAGTGAGGGGCTGTGTCTTAAGAAAAGGTTGAAGGTTTTTAGATGAGCTTTGTGAAAACCTAAGTTGGGTTCTTGGTGATCCCGGTATAAAACCAAGTGTTAGGATTTTCTTTGGTGATCTCGTTTAAAACCAAAGAAAGTTTGGGTTTCTTTGGTGATCCCGGTAAAACTAAAGTGTATAGGTTTAGATTGTGAGCCTGGTAAAACAATCCGACTGTATTCCGGTTAGGAGATATAATGGAAATCCCAAGTGGTGTTTAGGTAGTGGACATAGGAGCTGGTTACTTCGAACCACTCTAATGGAAATCCCAATTCACCCTCCTATTGGGAAGCCACCTGGGCAACAAGTGGTATCAGAGCGAAGTCTCTGAAATTTACTTAGAGTAAAGATATATGGCACATCCCATGAGCACTTCAATGGCTAAAGGTCAATCCATAAATAGACCTCCACTTTTCACCGGAACCAATTATACATATTGGAAGGCAAGAATGAAAATATACATTCAAGCCGCAGATTTTCATTTATGAAAAATTATCTTAAAAGGACCTCACTCACCCACTGTTAGAGTAAATGATATAGAGGTTCCCAAACCTGAAGAGGGATGGGATAAAAATGATATAAAATTAGCTGAGCTGAGTGCCAAAGCGATGAATTTATTGTATTGTGCTTTGGATCCAAATGAGTTTAACAGAATTTCAACTTGTAATTCTGCTAAAAAAATTTGGGACAAGCTAGAAATTACACATGAAGGCACATCACAAGTCAAAACATCAAAAATAAATCTTCTTATGCATAACTATGAGTTATTTAAGATTGATCCTAGTGAGACTATATCTGCTATGTACACTCGCTTTACTGATATTATAAATGGTCTCAAAAGTCTTGGTAGAACTTATACTAATGCTGATCTTGTTCAAAGAGTTTTGAGATCCTTGCTAGATAAATGGGAAGCTAAGGTGACAGCTATTCAAGAAGTGAAGGACCTAAACACTCTACCACTAGATGAACTGCTTGGATTACTGATCACACATGAATTGGCTATGCAATAAAGGATTGAGGAAGATACTAAAAGAAAGAAAGCTATTAAATTTAAAGCTACAGAAGAGGACAAGAATGAAGATTCAGACTCATCAGATGATGATGATCTAGAGAATGATGAAATAGCCCTGGTAATGAGAAGATTCAAAATGTTTATAGGCAAAAGAAAAACAAACAGATGGAGAAAGCAATTTAGAAAAGGAGATTTTGGGAAAGAAAGAGAAAGAGATAAAGAAAAAGAGAAGGATAAAGATAAAGATCAATACCAATCTGTTATGGATGCTGGATGCAAGAAGCCGGGACACATTCATCCTGACTGTCCTGAAGCAAAGAAAAAGATTATCATAAAAAGGAAGAAAAAGACAATGCTTGCCACATGGAGTGACAGCGATGATTCTACTTCCATTGAAGAGGATGAAGAATCAACAAAGATTGCACAAATTTGACTTATGGGTTTGGAGGATGAGGTAACTACTTCTGAACCTAACTTAGAAGTTACATATGATGAATTGCATAATGCATTTTATGAATTATTAATAGAATTAAAGAAAGCTGGTTTGAAAATGAAAGCTTTGAAAAATCAGTGTGATTCATTTAAAAAGGACAAAAATGAATTTGATGAAAGAAATAAAGTTTTGCAAAGAGAATTAAACCTTATTTGTAAAAGACTTAGGACTACTCAATTTGAAAAAGAAGAGCTCCTTGAGAAAAATAAAGGTTTGAAAAATGAAAATGATGATTTAAAGAAGGAAGTTCAAAAGCTCAAGCCTTTAGTTGAAAAACTAACCCTAAGTTCCAACAAGCTTGAATTAATTTTGAAAGATCAAAGAGAGACAAATAAAAAATTTGGAATTGGTTACAAAGGTTCAATTTCAAACAAATTTTCTGCATCTACTTCATATGCTCTTAAGTTTACTACTTCAAAACAAGTTAGACCTAAATTTGCATCATCTCATGCTTATTATTCAAAGTCAAAAATTATATGCTATACTTGCAATAACATTGGTCATAAGGTATTTGAGTGTCATTTGAAACATAATGACAAAAATAAAATTAAGAAAGTTTGGGTTCAAAAAGTAACCATTTCCACTAACTTGCAAGGACCCAAGAAAGCTTGGGTACCTAAATTTATTAAATGATTGTCTTGCAGGGATGTCTTGCAACCCCAAATATAAAGAAAAGATGGTATCTAGATAGCGGCAATTCAAGACACATGACGGGTGATGCTGATCAATTCTTCACCCTAGAACAAAAAGAAGGTGGAATGGTAATATTTGGAGATAATCGAAAAGGAAGGATAATTGGTATCGGTAAAATCAAAATTACTCCTTTTACATTCATTGAAAATGTGTTACTTATAGAAAAGTTAAAGCATAATCTTTTGAGTATTAGTCAACTATGTGACATTGGTTTTAATATTTTTTTCAAGTCATCAATGTGTATAGTAGTTGATCCACTTGACTCTAGTACTAAATTCATTGGACATAGAATTGGTAACATTTATGTAGTAGATCTTAATGATCTAGCTATGTTAAGCAACACAAGTCTTGTAGCAATGAATGACAAGAGTAAGGAATCAAGTTTACTATGGCATAGGCGACTTGGACATGCTAGTATGGACATTATAGCTAAACTTATTTCAAAGGATTTAGTTAAAGGCTTGCCAAAATTTAAAGTTAATTTTGATTATGTTTGCGATGCTTGTCAGTGAGGAAAGCAAGTGAGGAGAAGTTTTAAATCCAAAAATATTGTTTCTACTACTAGACCCTTAGAGCTACTTCATATAGACTTATTTGGACCTACTAGGACTACAAGCCTAGGTGGTATGAAATATGGCCTTGTGATTATAATTGATTTTTCAAGATACACATTGGTTTTGTTTATTGCACATAAAGATGAAACTTTCAAAGTATTCAAAAAGTTTTATAAAAGAGTTACAAATTTGAAAAATATGTCTGTTATTTCAATTCGTAGTGATCATGGCACCGAGTTTGAAAATCAATATTTCGATCACTTTTGCACAGCACGGTATTGATCATAGCTTCTCTACACCAAGAACACCACAGCAAAATGGTGTTGTAGAAAGAAAGAATCCTACTTTGGAAGAGATGTCCAGAACAATACTTTATGAAGGAAATCTTCCAAAATACTTTTGGACAGAAGCTATAAATACCGCTTGCTATATTTTGAATAGAGTTTTGATTAGACATATTATCAGAAAAACCTCCTATGAACTTTGGAACAATAGAAAACCTAATATTATGTATTTTCATGTTTTCAAATGTAAATATTTTGTTCTTAACTATGGGAAGAATAATCTTGGTAAATTCGATACAAAATCCAATGAGGCTATTTTTCTTGGATATTCGTTAAATAGTAAAGCCTATCATGTTTTCAATAAAAGAACTTTGATTGTTGAAGAATCTATATATATTGTTTTTAATGAATCTGACATTACATCTTCTAGAAAGGAAGATTTTGTTGATGATGATGCAGGTACTCTAGAACATGGACTGAAAGATTTGACTCTCAAAGATAAATAATCAAGTGAACCACATGAAGAAGAGGTAAGCAAAAATCATGATGATATACCAAAAGAATGGAGGTATGTACAATCACACCCTAAAAAATTAATTATAGGAGACCCATCTCAAGGTGTTAAAACTAGAGCTGCACATAGAGATACACATGACCTAATTGCTTTTGTTTCTCATATAGAACCACATAGTATAGAAGAAACTGAAACTGATCCTAATTGGATGTCAGCAATGCATGATGAACTAAACCAATTTAGGAGAAATAATGTTTGGATCCTAGTAGAAAGACCTAATGACTATCCTGTTATAGGTACTAAGTGGGTTTATAGAAATAAACTAGATGAAGATGGAAATGTAATTAGAAATAAGGCTAGACTGGTAGCACAAGGATATAATCAAGAAGAGGGAATAGATTTTGATGAAACCTATGCACCAGTAGCTAGATTAGAAGCCATTATATTATTATTAGCCTATGCATGCTTTATGAATTTTAAATTATTTCAAATGGACGAAAAGAGTCCATTTTTTAATGGTTTTCTATCTGAAAAAGTTTTTCTTTAGCAACCACCGGGTTTTATTGATCACACTTTTTTGAATCATGTTTTCAAATTGAATAAAGCCTTGTATGGTCTGAAACAGGCACCTAGAGCCTGGTATGATAGATTAAGTATGTTTTTAATTACAAATGATTTTGTAAGATGTAGTGTTGACACTATACTGTTCATTCAAAGAAAGAATAATGATATTTTAGTTGTTCAGATCTATGTTGATGATATTATTTTTGGATCTATTGATGAATCTTTTTATCAAGATTTTGCTAAGCTAATGCAGGGAGAATTCGAAATGAGATTGATGGGTGAGCTGAGTTACTTTCTTGGATTTCAAATCAAACAATCTAAATAAGGTATCCTAATCAACCAGGCCAAATACATTAAGGAGATTATCAAAAAATTTGGCATGGAATCAAGTAAAGAAATTGGAACACCCATGAGTCCTGCATGTAGACTTGATAAAGATGAGAATGGCATAAATGTGAATCAAAAGCTGTACTGAGGTAAGATCGGTTCTTTACTTTATTTGATGGCTAGTAGACCTGACATTTTGTTTAGTATTTGTATGTGTGCACAATTTCAATCTAATCCAAAAGAGTCACATATCGTAACTATTAAAAGAATCATTAAATATCTGAAAGGCACATGCAATGTTGGTTTATGGTATTCTAAGCACAGATCTTTGAAATTAATTAGTTATTTTGATGCTGATTATGGAGGCTGTAAGATTGATATAAAGAGCACAAGTGGCACCTATCAATTTCTAGTGTTAACTTGATTTCATGGCACTGTCACAAACAGAACTCTGTAGTACTATCTACTACTAAGGTAGAATATGTAGCTGTTGGGAGCTGTTGTGCTCAAGTGTTGTGGATCAAGCAACAACTAGAAGATTATGGTGTTGTCTAATCTAAAATTCCTATTAAATGTGATAACACTAGTGTTATTAACTTGTCCAAAAATCCAATTCAGCATTCACGAACTAAGCACATGGAAACCAGACATCATTTTATTCGTGACCATATTTTAAATAATATTGTTGAGCTAGAATTTGTACCTACTGAAAATCAACTTGCTGATATTTTTACTAAACCTCTTAGTCTAGATAGATTTGAGAAAATTAGAGGCGAATTAGGACTGTATGACCCACTCTAAACTTTCTGACCTATGTTTTGAAAAATAAAGAAAAATTATCTAGGTATTTCAAATTTTTCTCTAAAGCTTAGGACAACCTATTTTAGTATCTAAGAACCCATAGAAATTGATTTTGATTTCTTTTGATTTTTTGGCTGATTTTTGGCTCGAGCCAACTCGAGTCATCAGGCTATTCGGCGAGACGACTCGAGAGTCAAGCCAAAAGTTTTTAAATAGGGTTTCATTAGTTTGTATTCTTTGTATCTTTCCATTTTTCTCTATTCCACTTAGCTGACTCCTCTTCCCATCTTAGAAAAACTTCCTAGAACACTCTCCAAGCTCTCCAAATCCTAGCTAGATGGCACCCCATAGAGCCATAGCTAAGAAACCCCGACGGGTAGTTTGGACTATTACGGAGGAAAGGAGAATGAAACGGGGCTTGGAGACCTCCAATCCGAAAGAAGAACAGCACATTGAGCAAGAAGAAGAGCCACAGGCACCCAGGCAAGTGATTCTAATGGGCAATCATCAGGTAACTCCTAGTAGGTGCATCGATTTTAATTTCTTGGAGCAAGAACAGATATGATGCAGAACAAATAAAGGGATGCGATGCGGAAGTAAATTAAGATTAACTAATTTTTTTGTTGTTTTTATATGTTTGTAGAAGTTGGCTTCAAATCAAAGAAAAGTTAACCTAACATTGAAAGATACTAATATGATAATTGAAAGCACAATTTTAAGGAAACTAAATTATCAGAGTAGTTCAGAAGCAACGGATCGCTGGGGGTTGAGAAACTCCCAGACCTAGGGTTTCACTCCGAACTTTCAACAGAACAGAAATAAAGAGAAGAGATGGTTTACCTAACCAGACAATGATCTTCACAGATTTTGGTGGAAGAACTCTCCCGAGCAGATTGTTGGATCCTCGGATTCAGATATCTTCGCAATGGATCCTCCAATACTGGTCCTTTGGCGGGTTGGCTTCTCCTGAACTCAAGATCTGGAAGAGAAGAAAAACAATTGATGGAATCAGAGAGTCAAGGGAAAAATTTACCCGGTTGATGAACTTGAAGATTGAAATTGCTGAAAACTGGATTCTCCTGGAAGCTGATGTGATTTTCCTTGGAACTTGCTCTGGATCTGAAGTAGCTGGACTGGATCTGGATGAAGGTGGACGGCCTGGACTTGTAGAGAGAGAGAGGCCGTGGGAGATGGATGGATCTAGGGTTTGATGGATTGAAAATAATGAAGGGTGGCTAGGGTTTTGGAATTTCAAGTGGCTAACCTAGGGTTTTGGATAAAGATGGAGATCTCTCACCTCCTCAAGGCTCCAATGGAACCCGGATTACCCCCTCACGGAGCTCAACACTTAGAATAGTGCGGAAGAAGAGAAACCTAGGTCACTCAACACAAGAGAATAGCAAAAAAAATAATTTCTTCATTCATTGATTTCTTAAAGTTACAAAGAGGGGTCTATTATATAGACCTAAAATTTTCTCCAAGCTTGTACAAATTCCCATGTGGAACTAAACTCCTCCAACCTCTAGATTAGGTAGAAAATCTCCTCTCTTGGCCGACCAAGAGTTCAAAAAAATTTGGGACGGCCATAAAGGAATTTTTTTTGGAATTTTTATGGCGCCTCCTTTGGAGTTGGATTTGGATTTGGAGTCCTCTTCTTCTTATGGCATTTCTTCTTTTCTTCCACTCCAAGTTAAGCTCTTTGATTTTGATTTAAACTTCAATTGGATGTCCTTCTTTGATTTTTTTCTCCAAGAGAAGTCTTTTCCTTCTTTGCTTAGACAAAATTGGCAGGTATGGGCACCTCCTTTAAATTAGCTTCCAATTTGATTTTTTTCTTCTTTGGATGTGGGGACCATGACACTGGGATGCCTCTGTGGTGCCTCCTAGACTCTGGCGTGTGCTCGGAGTGTGGCTGGGTGTGTGGCTTGGAGTGTGGCCTCCACTTGCTTGAACCTTGATTTGATTGGAAGACAAATGTGGCACCATTTTGGACCAAATTGAAACCACATCGGGACTTGCATCGAGTCAACATGACTCAACAAAATTTAAATGGTGACTCAAGAAATAAATAAACTGGTTGACCAGGTCAACCTTTATTACAAACCCTAATTTCTCGGGCAATGTCAATCAGAGATCCAAATGGAGCTCTGAAGTCTTCTTCTGAGTCTGGTGCCCGCACCAATTCTCCCAGGGTGGGAGGAACTCGACCCTGTCGAGTAAGGCTCAAGTTGGCTCTGGTATCTCTCCAAGAGGTCTGGGTCCAATTCTTGTAATTCTTCTCGGGAGATCCAAGAGTCATCAGAATCTGGCCTTCCTTGCCAGCGGACCAGGTACCTTTGGTATCCTCGATTACGAGTAGAGATAACCTGATCATCCAGGATCTTTTCAATCTGCTCTTTCCTCACAGGCTAGTTTGTTGGTGGACACACAGGGTCGGGATCACTCTCAATGATAGGGTTAGGCTCAAAAGGCTCACTAGGAATCACAGCTGGCTCCCTGTACTCTACTAAGTCTGTAATATTGAAAGTAGAGTTAATGCCTAGTTCTGGAGGCAACTCGAGCACATAGGCATTGGATCCTACTCTCTTTACCACTCTAAATGGTCCAGCTCCCCTAGCATGTAACTTTCTAACGGTTCCAGGAGGAAACCGTTCAGGCCTTAACCTAATCATCACATAGTCTCCCTCAACAAAAGATTTGACTCGCCTTTGAGTATCAGCCAACTTCTTATAAGTTTCATTACTTAAATTTATTTTGGCATGAATTTCTTTATGCAAGTCTTTTACATGCTGTGCAAAATTCTCAGCAGATTCGGAGACTCGAGTGTGGACAGGTAAAGGGACTAGGTCAAGAGGTGTGTGAGGTTTGTACCCATGTACAATTTCAAATGGACTCTTACCCGTAGACCTATTGACCGAGTCATTGTACGCAAATTCTGCCCTTGGTAGGTATAAATCCCAATTTCTGGTGTTTTCACCAACAAGACATCTCAGCAGATTTCCTAGGCTACGGTTCACTACTTCAGTTTGGCCATCAGTTTGGGGATGATAGGCAGTTGAAAACTTAAGTTTTGTCCCTAACTTATGCCAAAGGGTCTTCCAAAAGTAACTGGTGAACCGGACATCCCTATCTGAAACGATTGTCTTAGGTAGGCCATGGAGTCTAACTATCTCATTGAAGAAAAGTGTGGCTACCTTAGACGCATCAAAGGTTTGGGAACAAGGCAAGAAGTGGGCCATTTTAAAGAATCGGTCGACTATGACACAGATAGAATCATGTCTCCTCTGGGTCTTAGGTAAACCTAACACAAAATCCGTACTCACATCTTGCCAAGGACGATCTGGGACAGGGAGTGGGGTATAAAGGCCAGTGTTTTGTTTTCGCTGTTTGGCAACAGCGCAGGTTCGACATCTAGCTACAATATTAGCTACATCCCTTTTCAAGCTAGGCCAGAAAAAGTGGTCTTCAATAGCTAGAATGGTCTTGTCTTTTCCAAAATGGCCGGCTAAACCTCCAGCATGGATTTCCCAAATCAAAAATTCCCTAAGAGAAGTTCTAGGGATGCAAAGCCTATTTTTGAAGAACAAAAAACCATCTACAAGGGTATAATCCTGGTGATTACTAGATGGTCCTTGAACTAGATCCTGATACACAGTTGTGAAATCCGGACAAGACTCATATTCCTCTTTGATTTGCTCAAACCCTATGACCTCAGTTCTAACAGAAGTTAATAACAGAGATCGGCGACTAAGGGCATCAGCTACCTTATTCTCAACTCCAGCCTTATGTTTCAGGATAAAAGTATAGGACTAGATATATTCTACCCACTTAGCATGCCTAGGGTTAAGCTTCTTTTGGGAGTTCAGAAATCTAAGAGCCTCATGGTCCGAAAATAGTACAAATTCCTGCGGTAGCAAATAATGTCTCCAGTAACGCAAAGCTTGCACCACCGCATAAAATTCCTTATCATAGGTAGAATACCTAAGCTTAGCATCATTAAGTTTTTCACTAAAGAATGCTATGGGATGATTCTCTTGGCTTAGGACTCCACCTATTCCTACACCTGAAGCATCACAGGCAACCTCAAATACTTTAGAAAAATCGGGTAATCTCAGAATGGGTGCCTGGGTCATTTTATCCTTAAGATCTAGGAAGGCTTTATGGGCTGACTTAGTCCAATGAAATTCTCCCTTCCTAATACAATCAGTGATAGGAGCAGCTAAAGTACTAAACCCCTTGATGAATCGCCTATAGAAGGTAGCCAAGCCGTGGAAACTTCTAACTTCATGCACATTGGTTGGCTCTGGCCAGTCTACTATGGACCTAATTTTCTCAGGATCGGCCACCACGCCGTCAGGGGTTACTACAAAACCAAGAAAGATAACTCTACTAGTCATGAATTCACACTTCTTAAGATTACCGTAGAGTCTCTCATTCCTCAAAACTTGGCAGACTGCTCTAAGGTGGCCTAGGTGATCTGCTGGGGTCTTACTATAGATCAAGATGTCATCAAAATAGACCACCACAAATTTTCCTATGAAAGCTCTAAGTACCTGGGTCATAATTCTCATGAAGGTACTAGGGGCATTGGACAACCCAAAAGGCATAGCAACCCATTCATAAAGACCATCCTTAGTTTTGAAAGCAGTTTTCCATTCATCCCCGGGTCTAATCCTAACCTGATGATAGCCGCTTTTGAGATCAATCTTAGAAAAAACCATTGCACCAGCCATCATATCAAGCATGTCATCTAGTCTAGGGATGGGAAACCTATATTTGATTGTAATTTTATTGATGGCACGACTGTCAACACACATCCTCCATGTGCCATCTTTCTTTGGGGTTAGTAAGGCTGGGACTGCACAAGGGCTAAGACTTTCTCTAATAAACCCCTTCCTCAATAATTCTCCAACCTGCTTTTGCAGTTCTTCATGCTCAGATGGATTCATCCTGTAATGGGGCAAGTTGGGCAAAGTCGCTCCTGGGATTAGATCTATGGCATGCTGGATATCCTTAAGAGGTGGAAGGTGGTCTGGCAAATCCTCGGGAAAGACATCCTCAAATTCTTTTAACACAGGTTTAACTTCTTGAGGAGGCTCTGAGGGTTCCGAAGTTCTAAGTTCCTTAGCAGTCAACATCCAGATGGGTGAACCACTATGAATTTCTTGTTCTAGATCCTTAGCACTGATTAGGTTCACTCCAGTTTTCATCTCCTTAACCTTACCGGCTCCTTTAGTTACCTTGTCCTTAGGGGGAACGGAATGGATCGTAATCTTCTTCCCATTGAAACTAAAGACACAGGTATTGGATTTTCCTAAGAGGGTGGCATCATGATCATACAACCAAGGTCTTCCGAGAATTATACTACGCACCCCCATGGGTAAAACATCGCACCAAATCTTTTCGTGATAAGATTGCATTTGGATTTGGACTTGACATCTAGACTGGATGGGTATGGAGGTAGAATCTACCCAAGAAACCTTATAGGGGTTGGGATGGGGAACTGGGATTAAGCCTAACATCTTGACAGTGCTAGTAGAGATGGCATTTACACAGCTCCCACTATCTATGATGATCTTACATACCTTATCCCCTAATTTAAGAAAAGTCTGTAGGATGTTAGTCCTACGCCAATCCTCTTGAACTAGATTCTGGGATAGGATGCATCTTACAACTCCTAATTGGTCAGATTCATTGGGTTCCTCCTCTCCTTCATACTCCTCAACCAAATTCATTCCGGCCTCATAAACTTCTTCTTCAAATTCCTCACTGGGCTCGGAATTATCATTCTCTCCCTCTTCTATGTAAAGGGATCTCCGTGGGCACTGGCTAGCAACATGACCTACCTTATGACACTTGAAACAGGCTATGGCAGTACACTGACTGGAAATGTGACCTGGTTTCTGACACTTAAAACAGGTGATATTTGAACTAGGGGTTCTCTGGGTGTCAGGTGCCTTACCTTTGTCCATGGGCCTAGGGGTAGAAGTACCCTGAAAAGGTTTACTAGGGATAACTTGGCTAGGTCCATTCCTTGGGATTGGGGCACTAACCCTAGAAGGTATAGGTCCTCTCTGAAATTTCTCAGTGTTCAGTGCAATCTGGTAGGCTTGGTCTAGATCCGTAACCTCTCTCAGAAATAGTTCTCTCTTGATATCTTCCCTCAGTCCAGCCCTAAATCTAGACAAAGTGACTTCGTGGGCTTCACTCACATCACATCTCATTAGGTATTCATCAAAAGTAGTTATGTAGTCTGAGACAGATCGGTTTCCTTGTTTCAGGTTTTGCCATTGGTCTAACAGGTTTTGCTGGTATGAAATGGGTAGGTATTTATCTCTCAGTTTTTCTTTCATACCCTGCCAAGTGGTTATGGGCTCAACATTCCGTCTCCTAGTGGTTAGCTCAATGTTCCCCCAGTATAACCTAGCTTGACGCACTAATTTCATCTTGGCAAACTTGTATTTCCTCTCCTCAGACATAGCATACCACTCAAAGTATTGGTCCATCTCACCCTCCCAATCAGAATACACCTTAGGGTTCAGACTACCATCAAAAGTGGGTGCATCTAATTTGATGTTCCTGATGAACCTATCATCTCTATCTTCAGGCTCTGGGTCAAGCCTCCTATGATTAGGTTCAGGATCTCTATATAAAGGCCTTCTAGGCTCCTGATGTGGGTGAGGTTGAGGCACATTAAAATCGGGGTCAGGAGTCCAATTCCGATGTCTAGGTTCTTCAAGTACTTGGACTCGGTCCCTAAGTTGGGTAAGATCCTCATAAATTTGTGCGCTAAAATGGGCCACAGTGTTTGTCATATCCTGATTCATTTTAGCCATACTTTCAGTAGGAGTTCTGATCATGGCCTCTAAATCAGGTTGGGTTTGACCAGGTTGATATGGCACTCCGTTTCTGGTAGACATGATGATTCAAGCAAGCACACAAAATGAGACTAGACTAAATCGACTACTGGATCACTAGACCTAGAGTCCAAACTAGATGCCCAATCAGAGTGGCAAGCTAGCCTGTAGTAACTCAGGACTCAGCCAGGCAGGTGTAAGGGGAGTGTTAGGTCCTTGATTGCCAATCCTAGACACCAATCAGTGATTGGCCAGGTAGGCGGACCAGCACACAAGCCCTTCGGGACGTAGTCCCTAAACCACCGTTCTAGACACTGAGTGCTAAGCACACACAGAATAACTCGGCAAACTGACTCAACACTAGCCTAGACCCGACCAATTGGTGTCCCTAGCCCACTAGGGCAAATTAGGTCTAACTGATTTTAAATTAGGTCTAGGTTCGAATGATTGGATGGTGGTTTTGGGCTAAGGAGAGGTAATCAACTCCTCCCCTTATCTTAGATGCTCAATTTCCCTTAAGTAAATTATGAGATGATCACTCCAAAAATAATTGAATTGCAGAACACAAAAAACAGAGTTGCTGTATTTTAATTCTCAGAATTTCTACCGAAACCAATAAATCACAGAAAAATTATGGAAAATAGGGTCAATTATACTGGTTTCAACGAAGTAAAAATCATGCAATTCGAAGTTTTATGCAGGGAGAAATAATTCAGACAACAGGGCAATTACGGGCTGCAACTAGATTGTCTTCCCCGTTTATAATCCCTGCTACGAAGTTATAACCCAATGGATCCCATACACGCCCTAGGAACACCCCGTAGAATGGGAGGAGGAGGCTTGCGCCTCGCTTAGTTCCTAGGACCGGACATCCTGGGGAGTCTACTTCGAGCAGACAAAATAAAAAGAGAATAATCAAAGCAAGCAAGCAAATCAGAAACCCTAGACTGGGCTCTGATACCAAAAATGATGCAGAACAAATAAAGGGATGCGATGCGGAAGTAAATTAAGATTAACTAATTTTTTTGTTGTTTTTATATGTTTGTAGAAGTTGGCTTCAAATCAAAGAAAAGTTAACCTAACATTGAAAGATACTAATATGATAATTGAAAGCACAATTTTAAGGAAACTAAATTATCAGAGTAGTTCAGAAGCAACGGATCGCTGGGGGTTGAGAAACTCCCAGACCTAGGGTTTCGCTCTGAACTTTCAACAGAACAGAAATAAAGAGAAGAGATGGTTTACCTAACCAGACAATGATCTTCACAGATTTTGGTGGAAGAACTCTCCCGAGCAGATTGTTGGATCCTCGGATTCAGATATCTTCGCAATGGATCCTCCAATACTGGTCCTTTGGCGGGTTGGCTTCTCCTGAACTCAAGATCTGGAAGAGAAGAAAAACAATTGATGGAATCAGAGAGTCAAGGGAAAAATTTACCAGGTTGATGAACTTGAAGATTGAAATTGCTGAAAACTGGATTCTCCTGGAAGCTGATGTGATTTTCCTTGGAACTTGCTCTGGATCTGAAGTAGCCGGACTGGATCTGGATGAAGGTGGACGACCTGGACTTGTAGAGAGAGAGAGGCCGTGGGAGATGGATGGATCTAGGGTTTGATGGATTGAAAATAATGAAGGGTGGCTAGGGTTTTGGAATTTCAAGTGGCTAACCTAGGGTTTTGGATAAAGATGGAGATCTCTCACCTCCTCAAGGCTCCAATGGAACCCGGATTACCCCCTCACGGAGCTCAACACTTAGAATAGTGCGGAAGAAGAGAAACCTAGGTCACTCAACACAAGAGAATAGCAAAAAAAATAATTTTCTTCATTCATTGATTTCTTAAAGTTACAAAGAGGGGTCTATTATATAGACCTAAAATTTTCTCCAAGCTTGTACAAATTCCCATGTGGGACTAAACTCCTCCAACCTCTAGATTAGGTAGAAAATCTCCTCTCTTGGCCGACCAAGAGTTCAAAAAAATTTGGGACGGCCATAAAGGAATTTTTTTTGGAATTTTTATGGCGCCTCCTTAGGAGTTGGATTTGGATTTGGAGTCCTCTTCTTCTTATGGCATTTCTTCTTTTCTTCCACTCCAAGTTAAGCTCTTTGATTTTGATTTGAACTTCAATTAGATGTCCTTCTTTGATTTTTTCTCCAAGAGAAGTCTTTTCCTTCTTTGCTTAGACAAAATTGGCAGGTATGGGCGCCTCCTTTAAATTAGCTTCCAATTTGATTTTTTCTTCTTTGGATGTGGGGACCATGACACTGGGATGCCTCTGTGGCGCCTCCTGGACTCTGGCATGTGCTCGGAGTGTGGCTGGGCGTGTGGCTTGGAGTGTGGCCTCCACTTGCTTGAACCTTGATTTGATTGGAAGACAAATGTGGCACCATTTTGGACCAAATTGAAACCACATCGGGACTTGCATCGAGTCAACATGACTCAACAAAATTTAAATGGTGACTCAAGAAATAAATAAACTGGTTGACCAGGTCAACCTTTATTACAAACCCTAATTTCTCGGGCAATGTCAATCAGAGATCCAAATGGAGCTCTGAAGTCTTCTTCTGAGTCTGGTGCCCGCACCAAGATACACATTTGGGATTGGTTAAATAAACAGGGGTGGAAAATTCTCTATCTGTTGAATGTACCCACCTATCCCAATTTGGTCAGACAATTTTTTGAAAGCATGTCACTAGGTGAATTCCATATCGAAGGAACTGTGAAGGGAAGACACATTGAGATTAGTGAGCGAAAACTGTCAAACATCCTCCACATTCCAAAAGAAGGTGAATGCTACTTAGTTCTGAAGGAAAAGCAGAAGACCCTAAGACTAATACTAGAAAGATCAAATATTAAGGGTATTGTGCATGTTGGTGAAAATCAGCTATCATTGGAAATGAGGCTTTTGCACAACATTATCAGTCGCATTTTCTTGCCCCGAACAGGGCGATTTGATTGGGTCAACGAGTGTGACCTTGTTTTTATGAGATGTCTGATTGAGGGGGAGGCCCTCAATCTATCATTTATCATGCTTTCTCAGATGAGAGAAGCAGTTCGCAGGATACGTGCTTGTCTACCGTATGGGATGGCCTTCACACTTCTATTTCAGGATGCCCTGGTAGACTTGACAGGTGAGGACAACCGGCTACTTCTACACATTGACAGATATACTCCAAAATCCCTTACTTGGATGGGATTTATAAAAGTAGATGGTCATTGGACTCGGAAGGCTTCAGGTATTCCAGTTACACACTCAGATGACTCAGAGGAGGACACTCAGGCAGCAGAGGCACTTGGTGAGGAGGCAGATGCACATGCAAATGAGGCTAGACCATCAGAGCCAGCTCCTACCACACCTCATTCACCAGTCATGAGATCTACAGATGTTGGACCTGATGCAGATGACAGACTACATAGGGTACTGGATAAAATATCTTGTCTTATATCTGACACTGATACAAGGATTACTCTACTTCAGTCTGAGATGTAGCAAGGATTCTAAGAGATTATGATCATTCTTAGACAGCTTACTGCAGCCAGCTAGTCTGTACCGGTGACTTCGACTGCAGCACCTGGCACTGATCATGAGCAGGAACCAGCGGCACAGTACGATGACACTCCTGCAGAGGCCGATGCTGGTATTGACATTCCAGGATCAGATGTTGGATAGACTCGAGCTACTAAGATATTATCTATTATCAGCACTTTGGCACTGTCCTTTGATCCTCCGACTATCAGACCTACTCCCATTATCATTTTTTCAGAGTCCAAAGTTAGAGCCAAAGCCAAAACTAAAGTTTATAAGACAACCACTCCTACTAGGACTAGGATTAGAGATCTTTGACCCCGATTTTCTAAGTTTAAACCTAGTCCCGGAATCTTAGAGGTCAGTTCTTCCTCCAGTGAGGAAACCTTGGTGATGATCCTAGCCCTTCTTTTTGATGTTCTTAGGCTCTTATCTTGATGTTTTAGGACTCTATGGTTGTTATATTTTGATGTTGTGATACTATTTTCTTGTGCCGAGGCACATTTGTAATGTATCACTTTTGTACTCACTTTTCTTATATATATATCACCTTTTATGCTACATGACTTCTTATGATACTCTCATTGTATATGACTTGTTGTAAATGCATGTTATCTTCTACACCTTATGTTGATGACAAAAAGGGGGAGAACGGAGAATGTGCATGAAAAGGCTAATATGAATGTTGAATAACAAGTTTATAAATGTTGAATAACAAGTTTATAAAGTTTATATATGAAAATTTGATAAAAATAAAAAGAAATGCTATTACAATAGTAAGGGGGAGCCTTTATCAGTTTTGTTTGAAATTTATTTCAATTACTTGTTAGTTTCAATACGCAATACTCCGGTTATAATATGTGTTGCTTCAATACTTATTTCTTATATGATACAGATAATACAGTGTATCGATACATATGATACTTTGTGTTAATGTTTTTCAGTTTTATATACTTGATACGTATGATACATTATGACACACTATGTTAATACCTTGATACTCAATCTGTGTGATATACACTATGATCAATGTCATTTGATAAATATGAATATACAGTGATTGTAAAGTGTTTTAAGTTCTGTTCATGCCCAGTATTTTGTCATCATCAAAAAGGGGGAGATTGTTAACCCCTGGAATGATTTTGATGATCCCAAAATATTGGAGCATGTATTTGATACTACTTCTTTCAAATTAGTTGAGAAGTTTTTGCAGGGAATTGGTTACCTTTAGTTTAAAATGATTTTCAAATTGATTGATAGGTAATTCAATTATGTATGTAATGTTATGAACTTGAACTTATAAAAGCCCTAGTTTTGTCAATTTTGTAATCTTGTAAAATGGACTGAAAATTATAAAATTAAGAGTATGTAGATTAGCTCTTATTTGATTCAAGTGTTGAAGAGTTTTGGTGAAGCTCGAAGCATCAATTGAAGACTTGGCAAGAGTTGACTCATGGATCGAGAGCTGACTCATTGTGGCACGGCACGAAGAAAAATTCAGAGTTTCAGTATCAAGAGCTGACTCCTACCCCAAGAGTAGACTCATGAAGAAATACATATTTTTTGAAGGATGAGAACTCGAGCTGACTCCTGCCCCAAGAGCCGACTCGTCCAGAGTTAGTAGTTTTGGTGAACTTAGAACTAAAGCCGACTCCAGCATGAAGAGCTGACTCTAGGTATTCATCATTTTGAAGTGATTGAAGGCAAGAGCCGACTCCTGTCTAAAGAGCCGACTCCTACAGAAATTTGTTTTGGGCTGTCTGAGACTTCGAGCCGACTCGTGGAGCTCGAGCCGACTCGAATAGCCATTTTTTTCAATCTAATGTCTAGTTGCTGAAAGTGATTTTTGAATCACATTTCGTCTCCAACAGCTCTTTCACAAATCCCTAGGCCCTACAACGGCCATATCTCATGAAAAACTATAAAAGGGATTGTTTTTGAGGGATTAAATAATATTAAGAGCATTATTATCAATTTAACTTGAGATATTGAAGAGCCTTCAAGTCTTTCACCTACCTTACTTCAAGAGCTTTCAAGATAGGATTTAAAGCTACACCGACTCTACTCCATCATTGAATCCACTCATTGAAGAAGCATAGAATCAGCTTGAAGAGCATTTAAGTGAAGGAAAACCTGGTGCAGCAAGAGCCTACTCTAGGCATGCAACACTATGGAGCAGGTATTGCATAATTAAAATTTTTAAACATGTAGCGAAAAAAACCTACTCATGCACAGGATCTAACATAAACATGGAGCATGTAACAATTACAGAGGCATGTATAGGCAACTACAATAATATAAATAGTATGATAAAACCTAGATCTAAGCATGCATGATAACCAAAATAAAATCATACCTGACCGAAGCTGAAACCCTCAGTCTTCAGATCAGATCAGTAGCAACCGGTTGAACTCCTTCAACAACAAATAAGGTCTGCAACAACAGAATAAGATCTGCAACACAGCAAGAAGAATAACGATCCGACCTCTCGAGGTGTCCACATGTCCAACCTCTAGAGTATCCACGCGCAGGGCTCTTGTTGATCCGACTCCCAGATGGATGCTAGTCCATCGGGAATCAATAAACTGGTCACAGACAAATGGAGCAGGAAATATCAAATAATCCTCAAGGACGGTCTTCTACAAGACCTCCTAAACTCCACCAAGAACACACACTAGAAACAACAAAGATCAGGAAAAATTTCTTGGGACTCCCAATGAATTATTTGCACTTAGAAACCCATGCCAAACAACTTTCTCACGGCCTGTTGCAATTCCTTATTTTCTTCCAAAGATCACATGCCCTGTTTTTAGCCAAACTCCCATGTCTTGATTTCAGCCTCTCTCATCAACTTCTCTCATGGTCAGCAACCATGATAAATCTCAGGTGGAGAAAAATAAAACATAAAGCCCTGTATGTCTTCCAAAAGGAAACCGCACGTCACGGCTTCATCCAAAAACCACACGCTATGGCTACCCCTCTTGATTCCTTCTGCTACACGCCTAGCGATGAGAAGACCAAACCATGGTCATCCCACTCTGGCTATCTCACGGCCAGCTACCATGATAAATAACCGGCTGAGAAAAATAAATCCGTGAGAGAACTCTTTGTCTTGATTCACAACCAGCGACCCAGAAAATACGTCGGTGGAGAAGTAAGCAATAACCCAGCTGGAAGAGATCACCGAGTGCCATAAATAGACTGTGAGGAAGAGACGTGTGGGAGGGAAGAACAGAGGACGTGTGGGAGATCACTACTGAGAGACCGAGAAGAGCCGAACCATGTGGGAGAAGATCACCGGAAGTCGTACGGGAGAAGAACACTTGAGACGAATCCTGCAAGACTTCAAACCGGTAATCAGGGCAATCCGAGAGAGAACCCATTCAATCGGTAAAATGGGTAGTTGGGATAAAACACAAATACCGTGGAACCAAGAGAGCCATCAAACTGGTTTATTAATGGGCCGGTGAAACAAAATTCTTGGAGAAATAACCAAGTTAAAACCCGGTTCAACAAAGACCAAGTTTAAAAAACTAGTTCAAAACCATATTCAAACTCGGTCCGACCAAACCTAATAAAACTTGGTTCAGTCCTGGTCATCCAAGAACAATTTTTGGTTGACGCAAAACCATCCTGGTCAATCCAAATCAGACCAGAATAATCCAATGTGTGCTCAACCAGTCCGTTTGACCTAAATACTGAAATGATTCCCAACATCGATCAGTTCCTGGATTAGAAAGAAATTCTCGATGGCGTGTGACCTCATAGGCTCAAACCTAAATGGTAGCATTGGAACACTTCCAATAGCAGCACAAGATACCATCTAGCAATGGATCCCGGTATCCAGATAGGCTGAAGATGCGCGAGCAATCTATCAAACCTCTGGCATATGGTTATCGTATAATTCATCACTTTGACCTCCAATGCTCAAGATGACCTAGGGTTATACTGCCAACCCTAACTGAGTCCATCCACAACATGTCTCAACCTCGCAAGTCCAGTGACTCCTCACTGGGACTACCTTGGCCAAGGATTTGCTAAATTGAGACATTGCGAGACACAATCCAAATAATTTGGATGGGTCAATTTCATCTTGGTCTACCACTGCTCCATAAGTACTTGCCTGTGCCCAGAAACCTTCCATCACCTTATTAGAAATCCGGGTAGTCCGGCACCAAAGCACAGGGAGTTGCTTGCAAGCTACCTTGGTGACCTCAGGTCAAAGGGACATATATACCCATATCCAATCGTGAGCAATCCTTTGACAGAAAAGAGCTCCACGGAGTTACGTTCAATGAGATGTCACACATCCCACTTGCAGATCACATCAGTGTCACCACACTCCTTTGGTCAAGAGGACAACCAAACGATGTGAACCACAACTACCTACACTTGATACATTACTGTCCTATATAATGTATCCTTTGGTTGTGAACCTTTTAAAGGACCACTCGATATATCCTCTCTATATCGAAGTTAGTGCAGTCCTAAGGACTTCATCATATATATTAAGTTCATTACAGGAAAATGAATGATGTGATGAGCTGCCAAAATAATGTTTTATTAATTCATATATAGATTATAATACTGAGCACAACTACCTACAACCTAGGCGATTGGCTTTGGGATACAATTCCCAACAACTCCCACTTGTACTAAAGCCAATCAGAATAGTATCTAATACCCATTTCCCTTTATCGAACTCTTTGATTCCGAGGACTTTAGTGAACGGGTCGGTCAGACTTTCCTTTCCATCGATCTTCATAAAATTGATGTTGCCTCATTCCACGATCTCTCGCACGAGGTGATAGCACCATAGAATATGCTTGGTGCAGTGATGAGACTTTAACTCCTTAGCTTGAGCAATGGCCCCTGTGTTGTCACAATACATAGGACCATCTAGGGAAGGTGCCACCCCTAGCTCTCCAAGGAACTTCCACAACCATACGGCTTCTATTACTGCATCTAATGCTGAAATGTACTCTGCTTCGCATACCGAGTCTGTAACAGTTGCCTGCTTGGAACTCTTCTAGTAGATCACTCCGCCATTCAGGGTAAACACAAACCCTGACACACTCTTGCTATCATCTCTGTCTGACTGGAAACTGGAGTCAGTACACCCCACAAGTTTCAAGTCAGATCTCCATAAATTAGCCATTGGTCCTTAGTATTTCTCAAATACTTCAGGACGGTCTTAACCACCTTCCAATGCGCCTTACCTGGGTCAGACTGGTATCTGCTCACTACTCCTAGTGAGTATGCCACATATGGTCTAATACATGTCATAGCATACATGATAGAGCCCACTACCGAAGCATAAGGAATCCTATTCATGCACTCTCTTTCCTCAGGAATTGTCACACAATCCTTCTTGGAAAGAGTAATTCCAGAACCTATCGAGAGATAGCCTTTCTGGGAATTTTCCATGCTGAACCATTTCAGCATGGTATCAATGTACGTAGACTGGGACAATCCCAGAAGCCTCTTAGATCTATCTCTTATAGATCTTCATACCTAGTATGTAAGAAGCTTTATCCAAGTCCTTCATGGAGAACTGAGATGACAACCAGACCTTTATTCCTTGCAATGCTACGATGTCATTCCCGATTAAGAGAATGTCATCAATATACAGTACCAAGAATACAATCACTAAACCATTAACCCACTTATAGATGCAGTGTTCCTCTCCATTCATAACGAAGCCATACGATTTGATACACCTATCAAAACGTATGTTCTAACTTCGAGATGTTTGCTTGAGTCCATGAATGGACCCCTACAATTTGCACACTTTTGACTTGTCTGTGGATGTGAACCCTTCAGGCTGTATCATATATACCTCCTCATCCAGCTCTCCATTTAGGAAAGCAGTTCGGACATCCATCTGCCAAATCTCGTAGTCAAAATGTGCTGCCAAAGCAAGCATGATCCGAATAGACTTGAGCATTTTCACATAAGAGAATGTCTCGTCATAATCGATACCATATCACTGGCGACACCCCTTGGCAACCAGATGGGCTTTATAGGTCTCCACCTTCCCATCTGTGCCCCTTTTCCTCTTAAAAATCAACTTGCACCTGATGGGTTTTATCCCATCAGGTGGATCAACCAATGTCCATACATTGTTGATCTCCATGGACTCCATCTCGGATCGCATGGCTCCAAGCCATGCCTCAGAGTCAAATCTCTGAAGTGCATCCATATAGGTGATCGGATCCTCATCAAGCTCAATGGGATCACCATCCCGGACCAAGAAACCATAGTATCTATACAGCCAACGCGATACTCTACCGGATCTCCTAATAATGGGTTCTGGGTGTGATCCAATCACAGCCGGTTCTATGATATCCTTAGAGTGTGCAAGTTCTTCCACTGGTTGAACTTCACCAAATTCAATCTTAGAGGCTACAGTTCCTTCTCCAAGAAACTCCTTTTCCAAAAAGATAGCCCTAAAAGAAATGAACACTTTCTGTTCATCCTCCAAGTAGAAGAAATATCCTTTTGTTTCATTAGGGTACCCAATAAACAGGCACCGATCAGACCTAGGACCAAGTTTATCAGAGTCTAAATGCTTTACATAAGCCGGACAACCTCAGACCTGAAGGTGTGAAATTGAGGGCTTACATCCAGTCCATAACTCATATGGAGTGGAGACAGCAGACTTACTCGGAACATTATTCAGCAAGTAACAAGCTGTCTTAAGTGCATATCCCCAAAAGGACAGCGACAGAGTTACAAAGCCCATCATGGATCGAACCATGTCCAACAGGGTTCGATTCCTCCTTTCGGACACACCATTCAACTGAGGTGTTCTTGGAGGAGTCCACTGAGAGAGAATCCCATTCTCCTCAAGATATGTCATGAACTCACCAGATAGGTATTCATCACCTCAATCAGATTGAAGGGTTTTAATACTATTTCCAGTTTGTTTCTCCACTTCATTACGATATCATTTGAATATTTCAAACGACTCAGATTTATGTCTCATCAAGAAGACATAACCATACCTGGATAGGTCGTCTGTAAACGTAATGAAATATCTGTATCCACCTCTAGCACTAACTTTCATGGGTCCGCATACATCAGTATGTATGAGACTCAGAAGTTCTATAGCTCATTCACCTTTTCCAGTAAAAGATGACTTGGTCATTTTACCAAGCAAACAGGATTCACAAGTGGACAGTGAGTCAGAATCACTAACCTCGAGGAGGCCATCTCCTCGCAACTTGTTTATCCTATTATGGTTAACATGACCTAGCCTATAGTGCCATAGATACAGGTCACTAACATTTTCTATCCTTAGGCTATTCGGGTCTAAGGACTCCTGATAAAGAGGACAGTTCCTCTTTCAGTGTCCTTGCTTCTTACAATAGAAGCACTCTGCACCAGCTTGATCAACTTTCACTTTTCTGGTCTGACTCGTGCTAGGAGCACTCCGCACCTTCTTTCCCTTACTTTTCTTCTTCTCTTTCTCAAAAGGACGATGACCTCTAGAACATCCCACTAAATGCACCACCAATTGGTGATCCTTCTCGTAAATCTACAACAACCCCATCAAAACATGGTAATTGACTGCAGGTTATCATTCTATAATGATCGAGAGGGATAAGATAGAAAGAGGGTAGAGAATTCAGAATCGCATCCTTGCTGAGTTGCTCGTGCAATGGACATCCGAGCTTGCCTAATTGTTCGATCATCTCGATCATGTACAATACATGATCAATAACTGAACCGCCATTTTGCATTTTGACATTGTGGATGGCACAAGACACTTTGTATCACTCCATATCGTCTGGCGTGCCAAAAGATTCCTTCAACTTTTGAAAGATCTCGTCTGGCTGGGCCTCCTCAAATTTGCGACTGAACTCATCATTCATCGCTATCGACATTACGCATCGGATAGTAATCCGATCAGAAACCCACTTCAAATAAGTGTCCTGACCGAACTTCGAGCATTGGCAGGAGGGATTTTGGGTGCTGGATTCGTTATCACATAAAGGATCCACTCATGCTCCAGGACTATCCTCAATCTTTGATACTAGCTATCGAAATTAGGACCCTTTCTCGCTATCGAGAAGTAACTAGAGCGATAGGTTTGAAGACTTCTGAAGGAAAATCTAAGACTATATCAGTATATGAATTAATCAATTAAACCAAAAGACTTGGACTTTAATCTAAAGATCCCTCCCACTAATTTTTCAGATTGTGAGCCTCTAACTCTAATCCATGAAATCATCATTTCATAGTGGGTACTGAAATCTAATAGACCACGTATGAGCCCGACTTTGGTCGGCTCACCCATACGCGCCTAAAGGTAGGTTCTCTAACCAATTGCTTCCCTAAGCAGTTTCCAGTAATAAGTTTTGCCCCACATAACCCCCAATCGACCTTTGGGCCTCTTATTGCGGGTCTCTGGTTAGGTCCAACCATCAATATGACAAATCCAATGCTTCTAGCTAACGAATGACCAAGCCTGACTTTGGCCGGCCCACCTGATCACCGTTAAGAAGGTTGCACTGAACCATCATCTATGAGAGAGTAATTCCAGTAACCGGATGCACACCCATTCTTTGGAATTGCCGATGTACACCAAGCCAAATGATACTTTACTAACCCACTCAATGGGAGTCTAAGACACCATCAACTCATTGACTTAGTCTTTTTCAGGACCTAATAATTTTAGAGGATTTTAATTAAATTATGACTGAAGAATAGAGAGAAAATATGGATCAACCTCCCACTGATCAAATCAATTCTCAGGAGGGTTGAATTAAATTCAACGAATTGGTCCATGGGCACCTAAAGATCAGTCAAGCTGATCAACCTAGGCGACATGGGTTAACTCGAATCAATAAGCTTTTCTAATCAGTTCTGGTCGACTGGATTGGCCAGGTAGGTGAGATCATGGGTGAGTTTCCGTCATTAACCATCTTTCCCAGACACCAAGTTGGCCAAGAAAGAGATAGCCTCATGCAGCCATGATCAAGAATGCCAAACCTGCCTAGACACCAATCGGTTTACCAGACTTGATTATACTAGCCTAAGGACCCGGGCTTTCCACAGAGCCACTAATTAGATCCATTTAGAAGAATGGACTAACCCATCTAACTATTAGATAGATACTAAAGAGAAAGACCTTAATCAACATTTGATTAATTCTCTTAAGTCCAATTCAACTAACCTTAGGTCTAACCCAATTAATGGACCCAATCAGATAGCTAACCCAGTTAACCCGAATGGCTTATTCAAATGACATTAGGTTTCATAAACCCTAATTAGTCTTGTCATTTTGATTAATCTTTCAATTCATAATTGTTAGATTATAAGCCATCTTTTAATTAAAACATTTTTAATTAAATTCATGTAAAACTCTTTTACATGTTCCATGCATCATATCTAGTTCCATCATATCAATTATAATATTGCAAGCCCTAAACATTTTAGACATGCCAATATACATGAATCATGATTAAAACACTTTTAATATCATAGGTTTCCTTTAAGGATCATTCTGAAAGGCCAAAACAGATGAACCGTCTCGTGCCATTGAAATTAGGGATTTTAAACCCTGATTAATCTGGACACACAGCCATGGTGAAGGTCTTAACTAGGTTCCTAAAAGTAATCCCTAACACATGCAATCATGATATGCTACACAGGAACCTGTGGCTCTGATACCACTGAAGGAAAACCTGGTGCAGCAGGAGCCTACTCTAGGCATGCAACACTAGGGAGCAGGTATTGCATAATTAAGATTTTTAAGCATGCAGTGGAAAAAACCTACTCATGCACAGGATCTAACATAAACATGGAGCATGTAACAATTACAGAGGCATGTATAGGCAACTGCAATAATATAAATAGTATGATAAAACCTAGATCTAAGCATGCATGATAACCAAAATAAAATCATACCTGACCGAAGTTGAAACCCTCAGTCTTTAAATCAGATCAGCAGCAACCGGTTGAACTCCTTCAAAAACAAATAAGGTATGCAACAACAGAATAAGATCTGCAACACAGCAAGAAGAAGAACGATCCGACCTCTCGAGGTGTCCACGTGTTCACCCTCTAGAGTATCCACGTGCAGGGCTCTTGCTGATCCGACTCCTAGATGGATGCTAGTCCATCGGGAATCGATAAACCGGTCACAAACAGATGGAACAGGGAATATCAAATAATCCTCAAGGACGGTCTTCTCCAAGACCTCCTAAACTCCACCAAGAACACACACTGGAAATAACAAAGATTAGGAAAAATTTCCCGGGACCCCCAATGAATTGTTTGCACTCAAAAATCCATGCCAAACAACTTTCTCATGGCCTGCTGCAATCCCTTGTTTTCTTCCAAAGACTGCATGCCCTGTTTTCAGCCAAACTCCCATGTCTTGATTTCAGCCTCTCTCATCAACTTCTCTCACGGACAGCAACCATGATAAATCTCATGTGGAGAAAAATAAAACATAAAGCCCTGTATGTATTCCAAAAGGAAACCGCACGTCATGGCTTCATCCAAAAACCAATCGCTATGGCTACCCTTCTTGATTCCTTCTGCTACATGCCTAGCGATAAGAAAACCAAACCATGGTCATCCCACTCTGGCTATCTCACGACCAGCTACCATGATAAATAACCGGCTAAGAAAAATAAACCCATGAGAGAACTCTTTGTCTTGATTCACAACCAGCGACCCAGAAAATACATCGGTGGAGAAGTAAGCAATAACCTGGCTGGAAGAGATCACTTAGTACCATAAATAGATCGTGAGGAAGAGACATGCTTGAGGGAAGAACAGAGGACATGTGGGAGATCACTACTGAGAGACCGAGAAGAGCCAAACCATGTGGGAGAAGATCACCGGAAGTCGTACGGGAGAAGAACACTTGAGACGAATCCAGCAAGACTTCAAACCGATGATCAGGGCAAGCCGAGAGAGAACCCATTCAATCGGTAAAATGGGCAGTGGGGATAAAACACAAATTCCATGGAACCAAGGGAGCCATCAAACTGATTTATTAATGAGCCGGTGAAACAAAATTCTGGGAGAATTAACCAAGTTAAAACCCGATTCAATAAAGACCAAGTTTAAAAAACTGGTTCAAAACCATATTCAAACTCGGTCCGACCAAACCTAATAAAATTTGGTTCAGTCCTGGTCTTCCAGGAACAATTCTTGGTTGACCCAAACCCATTATGGTCGATCCAAATCAAACCAAAAAAATCCAATGTATGCTCAATCAGTCTGTTTGACCTAAACACCGAAATGATTCCCAATCGTTGATCGGTTCCTGGATCAGAAAGAAATCCTAGATGGCATGTGACCTCATAGGCTCGAACCTAAATGGTAGCACAAGAACACTTCCAGTACTAGCACAAGATACCATCTAGCAATGGGTCTAGGCATCTGGATAGGCCGAAGATGCGAGAGCAATCTATCGAATCTCTGGCATATGGTTACCGTATAATTCATCCCTTTGACCTCCAATGCTCAAGATGACCTGGGGTTATACTACCAACCATAACTGTGTCAATCCACAACATATCTCAACCTCGCAAGTCCAGTGACTCCTCATTGGGACTACCTTAGCCAAGGATTTGCTAAATTGAGACACTGCGAGACATTCAATCCAAACAATTTGGATAGGTCAATTCCATCTTGGTCCACCACTGCTCCACAAGTACTTGCCCGTACCCAGAAACCTTCTATCACCGGATTAGAAATCTGGGTAGTCCGGTATCAAAGCACAGGGAGTTGCTTGCAAGCTACCATGGTGACCTCAGGTCGAAGGGACACATATATCCATATCCAATCGCGAGCAATCCTTTGACAGAAAGGAGCTCCACGGAGTCACGTTCAATGAGATGTTACACATCCCACTTGCATATCACATCAGTGTCACCACACTCCTTTGGTCAAGAGGACAACCAAATGATGTGAACCACAACAACCTACACTTGATACATTGCCGTCCTATATAATGTATCCTTTGGTTGTGAACCTTTTAAAGGACCAGTCGATATATCCTCTCTATATCGAAGCCAATGCAGTCCTAAGGACTTCATCACATATATTGAGTTCATTATAGGAAAATGAATGATGTGATGAGCTACCAAAATAATATTTTATTAATTCATATATAGATTATAATACTGAGCACAACCGCCTACAACCTAGGTGATTGGCTTTGGGACACAATTCCCAACATAAAGAGCATTCAAAGCTAGGCTTCGTCTTGATCTACATCGGTAACATTTAAATAAACTCAGTTTGTTGTAGTTGCTTGTTTATCTTCTCTTTATCATCATTTTCTCTCAAGAATAGCGAGGGGCTATGTCTTAAGAAAGGGTTGAAGGTTTTTAGGTGAGCCTTGTAAAAACCTAAGTTGGATTCTTGGTGATCCCAATATAAAACCAAGTGTTAGTATTTTCTTTGGTGATCTCATTTAAAACCAAAGGGAGTTTGGGTTTCTTTGGTGATCCTGGTAAAACTAAAGTATATAGGTTTGGATTATGAGCCTGATAAAACAATCCGACTATATTCTGGTTGGGGGATATAGTGGAAATCCCAAGTGGTGGTTGGGTAGTGGATGTAGGAGCCGGTTGCTCCGAACCACTCTAAATCTCTTTATGTTTGTGCCTGTGCTCTTATTGTCTTATCATTTTTACTTTATTACTTCCGCATTGCATATTGCACCACAACACTAAAAGAATTTCAAAGTTTATATAATTGTGAAAAGTTTTTTAATCCCAATTCACCCCCCTCTTAGGAAGCCACATGGGCAACACAACCTATTACAGCATTATCGACCACCGAGGTAGAGTACATTGGAGTTATAGAGGCAGTAAAGGAGGCCTTATGGCTGAAGGGTCTAGCATTAGAGATGGGTCTTAAGCAAGGGGCTATCAAGGTGCACTACGATAGTTAGAGTGCACTCCAACTTGCATAGTACTTGTCTATCATGCTCAGACCAAGCACATTGACATCAGATATCATAGGATCAGAGAGCTCATGGAGGATGGTGAGGTAGAGCTGGTGAAAGTACACACCAAGGAGAACCCAGCATATACACTAATGAAGGTTCTACCATGTGATAGCTTTTGTAAATGTGTGAGACTGATGCAGCTTGTGGACCGGACAGAGTTGGCTGAAGCCTTGGAGCATCAAGTTGGAGATTGTTGAACCTCATGTGGTGTGTCCAAGGCTCATGGATCCACAGCTTAGGTCTTGGTCCACTTATCATGATGAGTTCATGGAGTCTCTAGGGCTAGATGGAGTCCTAGGTCAAAAGGCTGTCAGCCTTTTGGGTCTTGAGGTTTAGGAATCTTGAGCCTCAAGTAGGTTAACTTGTATTAAGTATAATTGGGTCAGTCATTGATTTTAATGGATTAGGAAACCTAGTTAGACTTAGAGTTGGCTTGTGGGAGTTTAGGGTTAGGTCATTATGACCTGACTATATATACTTGTATATATGGATTGATTGTAGAGTTTTTGGTGCTAGGAGGTGCAAGGAGCAATAGTGAAGTCCCTTTTCTCTCTAATCTCTATCTTCTTCCTCCCTCTCTTCCTCTCTGGTTGCCATCCCACCTCATGGTAAAAACCCCATCCAAGCCACCAAAGCAAGGAGAAAGCCAAAATCCAAGCGCATAGGGATTCCTAGTCCAAGTTAGACATGGAACCATTAGCGCCAAGCCTCTTTTGGCCTGTCCCTCTTCCTCTATGAGCTGGGATCTATCCTGAGCATGAAGAGGGTTGTTTCTCCACTGATCAGAGGTTCTCCAAGAATTTGTTAAGATTTATTTTAGATCTGGAAGGCATTGGAACACTTTGGTGAAGAAAGATAATTTTTGTGCTGACCATTGCTGCCGCCTAGCTTTGTCTCCTTCCAAATAACTTTTTTGCCACTTCCTAGCATTTCCTAGGAGTTTAGTTGCTGGTAGAAGGTTGTCCATGCATCTGGGAACATCCTCCAACAGGGGCATTGATAGGAAGGGGAGACCCGCCATAGGGGAAGGGGAATTTTTTGGATAATTTTGTTTCTTGACTCAAGCTTTTTAGGGGCAAATGGGATGACTATTAACGATGGCAATGCTTACCGTCACTAATAGTGGCTGCTAAATTTTTTTTTGTGCCATTATTAGTGGTGGTAAGCTTTCATTGCTAATGCATTCACAAATACCCTTTTATGAAAAAAGAAATTCAAATATTTTAACGATAGATACTATCATTACTAATAACTAAAATCTGTTGTTATTAAAAAAATTTAAGAAACAAAAAATTAAAATTTTAAACTTTTGAGCAATGGATTTTGCCATCACTAATTTCTAGTATTAGCATTGAAAATTTTTTTGGTCATTTTTTGGTAGTTAAAAATATGTATTAGCAACAACTTACTAGCCACCGCTAATACTTCAAATTCTTATAGTGCACCAAGGATTTGCTAACCCTTGAAAGTATTTCCAAGCCCACTTTGCCAACAATGATTGATTCATAACTATCAAATCCTTCACCCCTAACCCACCTTGCTCTTTTGATTTACAAACCATGGCCCAATTTACTTAGTGAAAACCATTAACTTTAGTAGTAGTGCCTAGACCAACAATCCAAGGGGGAGGTAAATTAGATTTTTAAAAATTAAATAGATATGTACACTTTAAAAACTTTAAGCTATGTGAGCCAAGTGTTGCATGAAGTGTTGAAAGCTACATGAAAAAAATAGAGCAATAATCACACATACAAATATAGCAGATTTATAGTGGTTCATTACAATCACAGCTCCTATGTCCACTCCCCAAGGATCTCTTAGAATTTCTACTATATTTCCTTAAGAATATAGTTAGATTATTTTCTCTCGGGCTCACAATCCAAAATTCAATACAAAGTTTGTTTTGTATGGCCACAAATAGACCAAATTGGCTTTCTAAGGCTAGCCAATCAAAATCTTAAAATAAACAAACCAGGTTTTAGATCCCACTGAAATTGGTCAACACAAGAACAAATAAAAATAAAGCAACAAAAGACAAACTCCCAAAAGAGCTAAGTGTTACCAGTGAAGCTTGACTTATACTACTTAAAAGCTTTAATAATTGCTCTTGAATGTTCTCACTGTTCCTCACTTAATACTTCAAGATAGTAGATGGAAAGAAATGAAGTTTCTCTTGAAGCTCTCTAAATATTCTCTTATTCTTAAGTATATTCAATGATTGTTAAGGAATCTTTCAAAGAATATTGATTTTGACTTTAATTTTTGCTTTTATACTTCTCTACATGTTCTCCTATTGGATTAGAGGGTCTTCTAGCCATTTTAGCCATTGGAAGTCAGAGAATAACTATCAGAATCAAAAAAAATTAAAATTTGAAAATCTACAAAACTATCCATTACATTGTTATCAGAGGGCCATGAGTCAGTTCGCCAAGTCCATGAGTCGGCTCATTTACAAGAATTCAAAAATCAATCTTTCTGCTTTACTAAGAGAGTTAGCTCTTATAGTCCATGAATCGACTCTTCTACCTATGCCAGAAAATGGTCTTTCTATATCACTGAGAGAGTTAGCTCTTTTGGTATACAAATTAGCTTGCTCAAGTGATTTGAAAAATCTATATTTTGTCTTCCTAGGAGAGTCATTTCTTGCTCGATTTTCTTTTAAATTTTCTAACCTTACTTCATTCTCTTGACAAATGCTAGTCAAATTATCAATTTTGTCTACAAGGATTTGAAGGGTTGCAACAAATTAGTTAGGATCTATTTTGCTATCTAACTCTAAAAGTTTAGGATGGTACTTCTCTCCTGACCTGGTGGTCATACAAGGGTCATAACGAGCTCTCTATTAACATTTCAATCTCACAACATTCAATATGCAGGAGCTTTATTTCAGTTTAGATTGATACTCAAAAATAGATATCCTAAAAAAGTGTTTTGATGTATTTCAAAGCAAGGTTGGATTCCCCAATAAGTTGGGATTCCAACAACCCAAAATTTAGAATTTTTGGATATTCCTAGGATTAAGAAATAACTGATTTTAAGGGACTGCGCAGAATAGATTTTAGCAGGATTTTCAAGATGTAGTGACCAATTTTTCAATGAAATCTAGTTTCAATCTAGGTTTTGATTCTAAAATCTTCAAATATAGATGTTTTCCTTATCAAATCTAGTTTTCAAATCCATAAGTTTTATAATTTTTTGACAATCCTATTAACAAAAATTGATGAAAGAACAAGGATTATGCAATTTTGCTAGTTGTAGATTTCTACGTGCATAATTTAGAAATTTCAAATCAGACTGGCAAATCCTAAAGTAGGTTTATAGATTTTCACATATAATAATTTTTCAAATTGAGTCTAGTTTCTAAAGCCATTAATTTTGTAATTTTTTGACACTCCTATGAATGAGACTTAGGGTTTAAATAGAGTTATCCAAAACTACAAGTTACAGAATTCTAAGAATAGAAACTTAGAATCTCAAGTTTAAATTGGTATACATTTTAGAGCAATCTCACAAATCCACAAACATAGAGATGTCTGCTTTCGAGTATATTTTCCAATGAAGCAAGTTTTATAATTTTCTGAGTTTTTTAAAGATGGGACTTCCTAAAACACTAAAGGGTATGCAGGTTATACAGACTTCCAAATAATGCTAAATATGAATACTAAATTTTTTTTCTAATTAATGCAATGCAAATATCCTTAACCTAACCTGACTAGACTATGCTCTGATACCAAATAAGCTGAGCAAGATGGGCAAGCTATTCTAGATCTAAGGACCCACTATTGAGATCAACGAACAAAATTAGATAAGTAATTAGAATAAACAATAGCATATATCAAAAGCATGTAAGAATTAAGCTAATTGATCTGGCCAAGATTAAGGTTCGATCTAGGAAATGACCTGATTGGGATGCATAGTCAAAGATTTCAAGAGGTTGAAATGTTGGTCATTAAGGAACGATCGTTAGTCTAGGGTTATTCAATTTAATCAACTCAGATCTAGCTAAATTTAAAGATGGGAAACTAACAAAATAAATATATTTCTAGCATAGATTAAAATTCTAGTATAAACCATGAAGAGGTCTCACCGAGCATGGAATATCATAGAGTCCTGGACAAGAGAGATCAACTGGAGATGGTCAAGATGTCTAGCTAATGGTTCATGTGCAAAATAGGCTAGAAATCCTTCTTGGATCTGGATCGCTCAAATATAAGAGGATTAGCCAACAAATGGATATAAGCCAATCTAAATCCAAAGAAAATCTAAAATCCAAAATGGCCAAACACAAAGACAGCAGGTGGGGTAGGGGTTTGCATTCACAATCATGCAAGGCCTCCAGGTTGCCTTCACGATCATGCAATGTGCAGCCAAAGAGGGCTCGATGGAATAGAGGATGGCAAGACTTCATAGTAGGGGCGACTATGGATAGAGGATGAGGCTCACCGGTGGAGGAGAGTGGATTTCCGGGGAGCGAGGGTGCTGGTGGCTATTCATAGCATCGATGAAGGTGGCTCTAGGATTAGCGGCATAGCAACAGTGGGGCATCGAGCATCTCGGGCATGAGGGTTCAGTCATCGGTGATGATTAGGGTGGCAGCAAATTGAGTTGATAGTTGGTGGTGATCAGAGAGGAACACCAGTAGTGGGAGACCGAAGATGATGGAAGGGTTCACGAAGTGGGATGATGGACATGGGAGATGGCATGGGCAGCATAGGTTCGAGCGGCATAGTCATCCTCCGCATGTGCAGCATGGGATGCTCGGTCTGGGTGGGCTTTTAAGAGGGTCCGGTGATTGTGGTGGTTGCAGATGGTGGAGATTGCTGGCTTCTAGCAGTGAACAAGGAGGAGGTTTAGTAAGGGGTGTTGAGTGGATCGGTGCTACATGCGATGGGCATCAAATAGTGGGAAGCAAGGGGAGTGGTTCACCCTCTCCTCACCTTGCTCTGTCTGTGGGCAATGCAACGATAGCGATGGAGAGCGAGGAGACACTCACAGGTGGGAGGTGTCGTGGAGGTCAAACAAGCTCGAGAGTGGCGGCGAGGAGGGCTCCGGGTGGATGACTCGAGGCAATGATGGTGAAATCGATGGGGGGCGGGTTGATTGCTTGGAACGGAAGTTGGTGAAGTTGATCCCCCATCAGTTAGCTAGTTTTGTATTCTACGGGTCAGAGATGGGGTTGACCCAAAAAGAGACAGATAGCACAACGGTCGTTGGTAGCTTGATGGGGGTGGATGATGGGGATTGGTTGTGAGGTTGGAGGGGGTGGTTCCGGATGGGATGATGGAGGTCTAGCAGAGGAGATGGGTGTTGCTGCAGATTCACCGGGGTCAAACCTCTTCCTGGTTCTTCCTCTCTGGGAGCCTGTAAGATAGAGAATGCCATATGCCGGGGATTCCGACGAAGACACTCTGACGATCAAGTCAGTTGGACAATCGTGGGGAAGGAAAGACTCTGAGATGGAGAGCTTGTGGGACTCTCCATCTGCCAGAGGGTGGAGAGATGAGAAGAGAAGATCCTTAATTAAAAGTAATGGGTTTCAAGAGTTACCTGGGGTCTGCCCTACCTTACCTAATATAGGCATGAATAGCACCAAAATCTGTTAGGGAGGAGATCGATAAAGATCGATTTGCCTCCAGGAGGATCTAGTGAGTGGCCACGTGGTGCCAGGACAGGACGGCGTCGTGGGAGTAGTGGAGCAGTGCTGCTGATGTGGTAGGATTCTGTTCTAACAAAAGGAGTTTCTAGAATTCTCTATGCTACGAAGTGAGTCGGTCGGGTGCCAACTAGGAGGGCCAGTCGGTCATCCGAAAAGGAGTGTCCGCCAAGATATCCTTGAAGTGGGTCAGCCGTACCTCAACAAAAGTGGGTCAGTCGTACCTCAGTAGAAGTGGGTCGTTCAAACCTCTCCTTCAGTGGGTCGGTTCGGACCTCAGCTTCAGTGGGTCGGTTCGGACCTTAGCTTCAAGTTGGTCGGCCTTCAGGTTGGCTGGCCTTCAGGACAGGTCGGCCTTTTGGGTGGTCGACCTTCTGGTTGGCTGGCCTTCTTGGTGGTCGGCCTTCAGGTTGGCTGGCCTTCAGGACAGGTCGGCCTTTTGGGTAGTCATCCTTCTGGTTGGCTGGCATTCTTGGTGGTCGGCCTTCTGGTTGGCTGGCCTTCTGGGTGGTCGGCCTTCTGGTGTAACAATGGGTAACAGGGCAGTCAGTTGGTGGTGGGGAGTACGGAGGAGGCTTGTATAGTTGTATGGTGGATTAATTGTGGTGATCAATGGCTTGAAGAGGGTTTGAGAAGTTAGGTTCTCAGGATGCTGAGAACAGTAGGGAGAAGGAAAAGAAAGAAGCAGAAAAAGAATGGGAGAGAGAAATAGAAGTGAGAAGAAGAAAGAAAGAACAAGGAAGAGGAGAACAAGATAAATCTCAAAATATTTTTATTCACTTCCCGATCAATTTTTTTTAATAACAAGATCCTTTAAATAGACTCTAAATCCTAACAACCTAGAGGTCAACTTTATCAGGACTCTAAGACTTCAAACTAATCTAAAATAAATCGACTAATCTAAAAAAAAAATTAAAAAAAATCTAAACTAACTAATTTCTTGCTCTGAGATTTGTGCATGAGCTAGGTACAAAAAAATAAACCCAATCCCCATACACCCAGGTAAATTAAAAAATACATTCGTGTGCTCAAAAAAATGCTGGGCATGCATCAAAATCCATATTAGGTGATATCCTCATTAGTGATTGATTTGGTTAGATTCGGTGCATGGATTGCTTCTCTTTGGATAGATGAGTCTCGAGTCTATAGTGTATGGATACTGGAGTGAAAGTGTAGGTAGTTATTAGAGAACAATGGTACTGAGCATGACCATCACAAGAAGTCACATGGATGTCTATTTACTCATCAATGACTATCTCGATGCTATAGTTATGTGAGTGGTTCTTTGACCTACTGTGCCTTGGCTACTCACTGTAGGGTTGCTATAGTTTGACAATACAAAATATAATCCCTAGTATTCAGGTCCTTGTGGTATTTGTTGGCTGCAATAGGTTTACTATAAGAGTTACGAGTGCACTATAGGGGATCTATCGATCTTAGTAGTTAAGAAATAATTTTATGTGATTTAAGAAGCTAAGTCCTTGAGATCATGCCCACGACAATATGGAAGATAGAAAGAGTTTTCATGAGTTTTCATAATTTAGACTTGAGCTAATTGAATCTTGCATATGATAGATGCTTAGGTTTGATGAATTTTCATGACTTGCATCTTATTGGGACTCTCGTTAGAAGAACTTATCACACGATAACTATACCTAGGGGTTCTTTTCTATTCTATTGGGTTGCCAAGCATCACTGGTGGATTGTGAAAACTCACTAGGATCATTTTAGATCAATGATACTCAATGATGTGAGTTGGAATCGTTCCAGCCCATCGAAAGAGTTTCAATGATATTATGATGGAGATCATAGTATTTCTTACTACTAAATAGAATAGAACATTAGGGGTCATACAAAAGGATCTTGATCTGATCATGTGGTCGGATCAATATATGTAAGAGTTACATATTTGAAAATTGCTAAATATGTAAAGGTTACATATTTAGAAATTGCTAATTATATAAAGGTTATATATTTAGAAGCAGCTAATTATTAGTCAAGGAACTTAATTACAAGTGTTGCAACGCAATTACAGTTAATTAAATTTTGGATCAAGTACTAATTAAGTAAATTAGACTTAATTTAATTAGGTAAAATCTAATTTGAGATTAATTGGGTTTAATTATCTAAGTTGGACTTGGATTGTAATCCTAATTGAATTAAGGTTGACAGCCTTTCAAATTGGGTTCAAATCGGATTCAACATTGACCTAAATCAAAGTTTAATTAAGCAAGGAAGCTAGAGTCCTAGTCTATTGGGACTCTCTCACATCTGATCTACCTAATTTGGCAAGAAATTAAGAAGAGAGGCACTAAAGTAGCACACCTCTTTTTCCTTGTCTCATAGATTGGATGGAGGGCGTGCACCAAGATTTGGCGCCCCCTCCTCTCTAGTGTTCTCTCTCTTATTTAGATAAAGATCTATCTTATTTGATTCTAATTTGATTAGAGTTTGATTTATGATTGGATTCTATTATCTTGTGGGTGTGGGATTATTTTGTGTGACAAAATAAGATGGGAGAAATGAGATTAATGCTAGAGAGGAAGTGGTTTTCTTTCTTGCGGCTACAATGAGCTAACTCCACGCCATTTTATGTCAACCCTTTTTATTTGAATTCATTTCAAGATAAAGTTTTATGGGGAGTGGACTCATTTTTTGTGCAACAGAATGTAAAAGCAAAAGTGTGTTAGTGTGAAGCAGGAATCTGAATTTTCTCTTGGCGCTAACCATATTCTACCGCCCCCTTCCTCCTTGTTACTCTATAGTTTCACAAGCCAAAACCAGATAGAGAGAGAGTTTAGAGAGAGAAGAAGAGAAGGGAAAGGTTCTCTTCCCTCTTGGTTACCTTCCTGACTTGTTCCCTTGATTCAGTGTGAAAAGTTCACACATGGGTTTTCTCGGATTTCTTCTTCTTAAAGAAAGGTCCAATCCAACACCTAAAATAAAGCTTGCAAGGCACTAACTCTCCGGTGACCTCGGTACTTTTGATTAGGACATTTCCATGTGGATATCAATAGAGGTCAGGCACTTGCATAGCTTTGACAAAACCTCCCATCCACTAGATCCGATCTGATGAAGAGGGACTAGCACAGCAGGTAAGTAAATTTGATCTACTTTTACTTTATTTTTCAAATCTATGATATGTTTATGATATGGATCCTATATGCATGCTAAATTAAGTTTTTTCTTCCATCATAATTTAGTCAAATAAAATAAAAATTTGAAAACTATGCTTGCTACCCTAGGGATTGTGTGGTGTTTCCTTCAAGTGGTAATAGAGCCACCATCATAAATATATTTAGACCTATTTCTGATCTAAAAATTTTAATTTATGATCTAATAAATTAGATCTAAAGCATGTTTCAGATCTAAAATTAGATATGAAAAATTAGAAATCAGATCTGAAATCTTTGGTTGAGAATCAAAATTTTAGATTTGAAATTTTTGTGATTTAGACCTAGCACTTAATCTATAATTTCAAGTGATTGATCTAAAATAAGATCTAAAAAAATTAGTTTTAGATCTAAAATTTATATCAAGAAGTCATGATTCATGATTAGAGCATTAGTCTTAAAATTATTTTTAGATTTAATGTTATAAATGTTTCAATTCATGAATACTGAAATTGTCAAGATCTGTATTTCATGTCTTAGTGTATTTCATGAGATAATCATATATATTGTTTAGATTTGAAAATAGTTTCAACATCTAAACTAAAATCTCATGTTCATAATGCACTTAATTAAAGATTTAAAATTAAAATTGATTAGAATCAATCTTATACTAATATAAGGTTGTCCTACTATAAGGTTAATTTCTTATAGTACAAAGGTTATCCTAGCATAAGATTGATCCATTTCGGAAATGATTTTCAAAATTTAAATCAATAGTTTAATATATAAAATTAAGGTTAAAAGATCTTAAATTGTGAATTTAAGATCTTAAACCTTAAGCATAAAACATGAGGGATCGGGCGTGGGTCAAATCGATTAGGTCTTGCAATTGATTGCATTTAGTTTCATTAGGTCATGATCAAACCCAATCGATTGAGCTCTTGATCAAACCAAATCAAGAGTAGATTAGGATTACATCAAGAGTGCTCAAGACTATGTCAATAGTCTGAGCTAGTCGATTTTATTAATATCAATCGATTGATCTTAAAACTTGATTTTGCTCAATGGCCAAGCCTGAATCGCTAAAGCTAACAAATTCAAGACTGATAAACCAATTAGTGTCTAAGGTAAGTTTTGATCTATTGGATTTCTCCCAGGAACAGTATATTGCAATCGATCGGCCATCAAAAGCCTGATGCAACAGAAGTAGATATAAAATCTATTTTATATCTAATGATGCATATTATAAATAAATCATCATAAATTCCTAACATGCTGTAATATATGAAAAAAATATAAGATCTGAAAATAAAATTATTTTGAACATAAAAAACTTACCTGGATCGCTATCCTGGCCGGCTCTGAAAACGTGTCGATCCGCCTTTGAAACCGGGATTCTACTAGAGCCGTGCAATCACCCGGCCTCTATTGGTTTCCACACAAAGCTCATGTAACCGAGTAATAGAGAGCACTGGACTGCTAGATCCTTGCAGCCCTCTCCTCTTTCAGCAAATCAGCCACTTTAAAAACTGTGCATATCCGAATCTGGACCGGTTTTTCTTGAATTGGCTTCTATCTTGCAAATTGAGATTTGTAAGACCTAGGACCTTTTCCTTTCTTCTTTCTCTTAAATAAGATCTCTCTCCAGATTCTTGAACCTCACACAAGGAAAAAGAAAAATATGTAAAAGGAAGAGGATGCCCAAGAGAGAATCTTTGCTATTGACGCCCAAAAGAAAATCATGCCAAAAGAGAGAAGCATATGTTCAGCCACCCCTTTCTCTTCCTTTTATGATTTACGGTAAATCCCTTCTCCAACTCCTTCATGTTAAAAAGAGAGTTTAAACTAATCTGTTTTATGTTTTAAGAGGAGTAGAAGAGGACTCCTCCTCCTCTCTTTCTTTTCATGCCAAAACTCCTTTTTGCACCCTCCCCTTTCATGCCCATACTCTTTTGTTACATAAAACAACTTGGGCCCATATGTTGGCATGTGGAGACAAGGGGAGACAAGGAGAGAGAGTCCCGGTCCAATTGGACTCTAAGTAATGGTCCAAATTAATTGATTTGACAGTCAAATCAAAGCAATTTTAAATCCGATCGAACCATTTAGAAAAGGCTATTGACCCAACTCAATTAGAATCAATTAACTGAGTCTAACTCAATTAAATTAAATCTAATTTAATTTAATTTATAATTTATTAATTATAGCATTTATAATTAGGTCCAAATGTACTAAAATTGCTAATTTAAGTAATATTTTGATTTGCTGATTGGTTACTTCAGCTTCTAATGTGTGTGACCCCTCAAGTCCTATCCTGTCTGGTAATAAGACATGCTATAATCTCCATTATACATTATCGAAACTCCTTTCGATGGACAGAAATAATTTCTGCTCAACCTTAATTAGGATCATCGATCCGAGAATGATCCTAATGGGCTCTCACAATCCACCAATGACATCTAGCAGTATATAGTTGCAACCCGATAGAATAAGATTGAAACCCCTAGGTGTAGTTACCATGTAATTCGGTTCCTTTATCAAAAATCTTGACATGATGTTGGTTACGGATACTCGTCAAATCCATCAATCATATGCTTAACTTAATTGACTCAAGTCCAATTGTGATACTAATGAAAACATCCTTTTCATTATCACCCTACTATGGCTATAGACTTCTGGACTTAGTCTCATTAAGCTGCATAGAATTATTCCTTACTACTAAGGTTGATAGATCCCTACAAGTGAACACCCTACTCCTATAATAAACTTACTGCAGCCAACGAACACCGCAAGGTCCCGAATGGATAGGAACCATGTGTTTGTGCTATCAAACTACAGCAACCTTATTGTGAGTAGCTGAGACACTCTTGATCAAAGAACTATTCACACAACTACAGCATCGAGAAGTTATTGATGAGTGAGTAGTCATCCATATAACTTCCTGCACTTGGTCAAGCTCAGTACCGTTGATCTCTATCAACTACCTGCACTCTCACTCCAGTGTCACCACACTATAGGTAAGAGACTCATCTACCCAAAAGAGAAGTGATCTGTGCACTAATTTTAATGGTTCAATCTCTGTCCTCATGACATTCCAACAATCGGGAGCTTTTAAGAGTTAATCTATAAAGACACATGCCACAGATTCTCAACTCTTGGTAATATGTGTCATTGTCCATTAACTCCATGGATGATTCATAGACACATCAATATAAATAAAAATAATGCCCTTTTATTAATAAAAATAATTAAGTACAAAGTTCATACCCTAAAAATTATAATGTGTCAAGCCAACTTGGCTTTTAGGGTATACATCTAATAATCTCCCACTTTCACTACAGCCAATTGGCTACATATCTAAGTCCCATCTTTTCAAGATGGACTTCAGCCTTCTGCTGGCTTAGAGTCTTAGTCAGTGGGTCTGCCATGTTGTCCATGGAGTCTACTCTTCATACCTCAACATACTTCTTCTCGAGGTTGTCATGTATGATATGAAACTGCCGCTCAATATGCTTAGACTTCTGGTGAGACCTGGGCTCCTTAGCAAGAGCTATTACACCATTATTGTCACAATATATGGGGATGGCATCAGATGGCATCACTCCTAGCTCCGCAATAAACTTTTTGTACAAGAAGGCTTCTTTTATAGCTTTAGAAGCAGTGATGTACTCTGCTTCCATTGTTGAATCTGTTATGATGGGCTGCTTAGAACTTTTCAAACTAGTTGCCCCACCATTGCACAAAAATACAGACCCTGATGTAGACTTTCTATCATCAGGATCAGAAATGAAGTCTGAGTCTTTATATCCCTTTATCCCTAATTCTAAACTCCCTCCAAAGATTAATAACAAAGCTTTAGTCCTTCTCAAGTACTTAAGAATGTTCTTCATAGCTATCCAGTGTTCTTCACTTAGATTCGACTGATATTTGCTCGTAACACTCACAGCAAAAGTGGTGGGGACACCGGAGGCACCAGAATAAGACAGAGGCTTTTTCAACCCTCTGTAAATTGATCAATAATTTATGAGTCCATCTGTAATAAGATCTTAGCTCATCTGAGTCCATTTTAGTTGTTATTTGAGTATTTTTAGTTGTTATTTTAGTTCTGTACTAGTCAGCTCATGTTGAGCTAGTTCAGTCCAATGCTAGTCAGCTCATGTTGAGCTAATTTTATTTTTTTGAGTCCTGTCCAAGCATACTGAAGACTCAAGACTATATCATACAAGTGAAGACCAAGTCCAACTAGATTGAAGACATGGAAGTATAGCACAAGTCCAACCAAGCTTGAAGATTTGAAGACCCCAGGAGAAAAATTCAGAAAACCCTGATTTCTTGCAGATGCCCTCCAGATGCTCAGATTCCCTTCCAGATGCCAAAGTATATTCATAGATAATGGCATCCATGATTCCATAGGTCCATCTGCATCCTAGCCCAAAGAAATCAAGCCCAGGTGCCAAGCCTAAGCCCCTAAGAAGCAAGATACCAGGGAATATTCCTGCTACCTGGCTACCAGGCCACCCCAGCTTCCAAAGGCCCAAACCCATGCACCCAAGCCCCTTTGGGCCGGCCTTTTGCTGCTCCTAGAAGCCCAACACGCTCCCCTAGGCATCCTTGGAGTCTTGACCAAGTCAAGAAAATTTTTAGGGATTTTTCTACCTAATATTTCCTTATTTTCTAGCTAGGGTTTGAGAGGGAAAGGGATTCTTATGTAAAGACTTATGTACCCTTACTTGGAGCCCAAGGTTAAGGGTCTATTTAAGGGACCCTAGCCTCTTGTATGAAGGAAAATTTTTGATGAATGAAAACCTTGAGTTCTTCTATTGAGTGGTGTGATACCCTGCTGTGTGCATAAAGGGGTTTGTGAGAGTTCTTCTTCCCGGTGTTTGCAATCATCTTCCTGCTGCCAACAAACCCTCCAGATCCCTGGACGCCCACTCCAAAAGAAGCCTTCCCTTGCTGTTTTTACTTTGTTTTCTTGTTCCTTTGTGAGCTTTCTAACCCCTGACAGGTCGTTTGCAGGTCCCTGAGTTCCTACGAATCCAACGACTCCAGCCAAGCCTCAATCGGATCACCGAGCAGAAAGCCGGGTATCCGCGGGTCTTTGGCTCGATTTTCCAGGCCGCATCCGTCGAGGAACGAGAGACCCCTTCGCTGCGATCTTCACAGACATTGTCAGGTACACCCCTCTACCTCCAGTAGTTTTATTGTAGGAGAACTTGCCCTAACCGAGGCTTCTCAGCCCCGGCGGTCCTTCTTTGCTACTTTTCTAGGTCCTAATCTGCATGCTGATCTTCAAAAATTCGTACAAAATTCCCTACAAATAATTTTGGTCTGAAATTTGGGAATTAATCACCTAACTCAACATGTAAAACATACAAAAAAAACTGCATGCATATTAGTTTCCAATCATTTGGTATCAGAGCTTAGATTAGGGCTTGTTTTCTGCAATTTTTCAGTCCGTATATACTCTGTTATTTTAATTATTTCTCCCTGTTAAAAACTTCAAAAATTCTAAAATTTATTTTCTTAGATTTATCATAATTCACAGTAATTTTAAAAATTTTTCCAGATTTTATTATGGCCTTTGAAATTTCTGCAAGCCGAAATAGGGCCTGCAAATTTTCGGCTCTGTTTTTTTTAGCAAGACAAGTTTGGAAGTTTTAGGGTTTTGTTTAGGAGTTTTTGCATATTTCTTAATTTTAGTATATTTCCGGTATATTAGGCCATGATATGCAAGTTTTATTCTATTTAAAAAATACTAAAAAAAAAATACATATTTTCCAAAAATACCAAAAAAAATATCTAAACCCTAATTTGCATCCTCATATGCCTGCCATCATTGCATAATTTACTTTTAAAGGCACTCTTGCTATATCAGATGGGGGGAGGATTTGATCACCTCTCCTTAGCCCAAAACCATATCCCTTGCATTCAGCCCCAAGCCTTAACCTAAAATTAATTAGACTTAATTTGCCCTAGTGGGCTAGGGACACCAACTGGTCGGGTCCGGGCTAGTGTTAGATCACTGTGTCAAGTTAACCTGTGTGTGCCTTGTGCTCAGTGTCTAGAATGGTGGTTTAGGGATTCAATCCCGAAGGGCTTGTGTGCTGGTCCGCCTACCTGGCCAATCTCTGATTGGTGTCTAGGATTGGCAATCAGGGACCTAACACTCCCCTTACACCTGCCTGGCTGAGTACAAGGTTACTATAGGCTAGTTTGCCACCTTGATTGAGCATCTAGTTTGGACTCTAGGTCTAGTCAGCTATAGTCGGTCTGATCGAGTCTTGCATGAGCACTAGATTAGGAGTTTCATATCACCCACCTCCTTCACAAATGTCTGAACCCATGGAAAATTTACAAGCCCAAATAAAAGCCCTAGCTGATCAAATAGCCCATATGACTACCCAGTTAACTCAGTTTGCTACCCAAACCAACAATAGAATTGACCATCTTGCCAATAGGTTTGACCAGTTAGGAGGCCGTGTAGGGACCATAGCAAGAACCCATGTGTCACAATCTGAGCCAGATCCTGAGTCCCCTCAACCTAGGAGAACCCCAAACCCTGATCTATACCATGAGGTCGAACCTAGGAGAGCCCCTTATCCTGACCCGTACTACAATCCTCAACCTAGGAGGACCCCAAACCCTGATCCATACCGAGAGGTTGAACCTAGGAGAGCCCCTCAGCCTGACCCATACTATAATCCTAAACCTAGGAGGACCCCAAACCCTGAACCATATCATGAGGTTGAACCTAGGAGAGCCACTCAGCCTGACCCATACTATGATACTGAACCTAGATCCTATGACTCTAGATCCTATTTACCCACATCCTATAAGCCTAGTATACCCACAACCTATAGATCTTATGACTTCAAATCCTCTAACTCTAAAATCTACGAACCCATATCCCATGAGTCCAGTAGACCCAAGACCTATAGAGCTGAACCGAAATCCTATGACCCCAGATCTTATGATCCCGTGACCCATAGATCTGCTCCCTTATCCTATGAGTCTAGGGAGCCCATAATCCCTAGATATCAATCTAGTACTAGTCAGGTTTTCCATAGTCAACTTGAACCCCATAGGATTAGCACCCCTAAATATGAGCCCAGTAATGAGCCACTACCCCTTAGACAACCTGAACCTAGTAGGATTAGTGTCCATAATCAAAAACCAGGACTTAGCCAATTTTTCCCTAGCCGACCTTCTCCAACCATTCCTGAGATTGACAAGGCTTACATTAACGTGGAAGTGTATGAAGCTGATGCGAGCCTAATGGATGAGTATGAAGGAGAAGAGGAGACACCTTTAGATGACCTAGAATTAGCTGACCTAATAGATACCCAGGTAGAAGCCAACCTAGAGGTAGTTGACCTTGACCACATCCAACCTAAAGCTATAATGGAAGAACAAATAGAGGAAGAGAACCTAGGTACTGCTGCTAGAGCCTTACCTGAGGAAACCATAGAGGAGAGCCAAATTACAGAGTCTAGTCCAAAAATACAAGAACCAGAAGAATTTATTAAGGACCTGATCTCTTTGAATCAATACCTTCAAGATGAGTCCCCTCCTATAGTTCCCATTAAGGACCTCTTCCCCGAAATTGGCGACCCATCCTTCCATTATGCAAACCCTGTAGATATAGCTCAACCTCGTAAGGTTAACCTCATTAGTATAGGATTAGTTCCTGACACCCCATCTTTTATCTTACTTTATCCAACTAACCATGAACCTTTTTCTCTACCTTACCAAACTAATTCTGAACCCACTTCCTATTTTCTGCCCTTTCCTGACACCTCCAGCATTTCTAGGATCATTAGATTGCATTTAGCTGAGATTAGCATACTGCATGCATTCATCACGCATGTTAGGTTTGCATCTTACTTCTGGCATACTCTTTGGAATTTGCTAGGAGTTCACTGTAAATTTTCATGTGCATGTCAAGCTAGGATCAAACATAGAGAACCTATAATCTATTAGGTTTAGATCTAAAGAGTTCAATAAAATTTCCTTCGATAGGAATGCATAGTCGAGTCTGTTAGGTGTTAGTATGAGTCCTTTGCATCATTTGTTAGGAGTCTGCATGTGCCTAGCATGTTCACCACCCGCACTAATCTTAAAACAACAGGCTAATTCCCGAAGAAGGGTCAAAGAATTTGATGTAGTGGATTCTATCTTGGTTAGGCTTAGGCCTAAAAGAAGCTTCATGCTCGCAGAGCTGGACCTTTTAAAGTGATAGAGAAGGTTGGATCAAATGCCTAGGTGTTAGACTTGCCTTCGGATTTGGGCATTAGTTCTACCTTCAATATTACAGACCTGGTTGAGTATAGGGAACCGGCAGCGATACCTAGTGAGGCCTTTGGACCTATTCCTTTTCATTGTGAGTGACCCTAACCTAGAGTGTCCACAAACAAATTTGGCCTGAGAGAGGAGAATGGATCGAGCGTATCCTGGACGATCAAGCCATCACGACCCAGGGCCATGTCTATCAACGCTTCCTGGTCCGATGGTAAGGCCGGCCAGAGTCGGACGATTCGTGGATTTCTTGAGAGGACTTGCAATGCCTCAACCTAGACCTTCTCGAGAGATATGTGAGCCAGTCTGACCTTCACTCGACAGGGTCGAGTTCCTCCCATCGCGGGAGAATTGGTGGGGACACCAGAGGCATCAGAATAAGACAGAGGCTTTTTCAACCCTCTGTAAATTGATCAATAATTTATGAGTCCATCTGTAATAAGATCTTAGCTCATCTGAGTCCATTTTAGTTGTTATTTGAGTATTTTTAGTTGTTATTTCAGTTCTGTACTAGTCAGCTCATGTTGAGCTAGTTCAGTCCAATGCTAGTCAGCTCATGTTGAGCTAATTTTATTTTTTTGAGTCCTGTCCAAGCATACTGAAGACTCAAGACTATATCATACAAGTGAAGACCAAGTCCAACTAGATTGAAGACATGGAAGTATAGCACAAGTCCAACCCAGCTTGAAGATTTGAAGACCCCAGGAGGAAAATTCAGAAAACCCTGATTTCTTGCAGATGCCCTCCAGATGCTCAGATTCCCTTCCAGATGCCAAAGTATATTCATAGATAATGGCATCCATGATTCCAGAGGTCCATCTGCATCCTAGCCCAAAGAAATCAAGCCCAGGTGCCAAGCCTAAGCCCCTAAGAAGCAAGATACCAGGGAATATTCCTGCTACCTGGCTACCAGGCCACCCCAGCTTCCAAAGGCCCAAACCCATGCACCCAAGCCCCTTTGGGCCGGCCTTTTGCTGCTCCTAGAAGCCCAACACGCCCCCCTAGGCATCCTTGGAGTCTTGACCAAGTCAAGAAAATTTTTAGGGATTTTTCTACCTAATATTTCCTTATTTTCTAGCTAGGGTTTGAGAGGGAAAGGGATTCTTATGTAAAGACTTATGTACCCTTACTTGGAGCCCAAGGTTAAGGGTCTATTTAAGGGACCCTAGCCTCTTGTATGAAGGAGAATTTTTGATGAATGAAAACCTTGAGTTCTTCTATTGAGTGGTGTGATACCCTGCTGTGTGCATAAAGGGGTTTGTGAGAGTTCTTCTTCCCGGTGTTTGCAATCATCTTCCTGCTGCCAACAAACCCTCCAGATCCCTGGATGCCCACTCCAAAAGAAGCCTTCCCTTGCTGTTTTTACTTTGTTTTCTTGTTCCTTTATGAGCTTTCTAACCCCTGACAGGTCGTTTGCAGGTCCCTGAGTTCCTACGAATCCAACGACTCCAGCCAAGCCTCAATCGGATCACCGAGCAGAAAGCCGGGTATCCGCGGGTCTTTGGCTCGGTTTTCCAGGCCGCATCCGTCGAGGAACGAGAGACCCCTTCGCTGCGATCTTCACAGACGTTGTCAGGTACACCCCTCTACCTCCAGTAGTTTTATTGTAGGAGAACTTGCCCTAACCGAGGCTTCTCAGCCCCGGCGGTCCTTCTTTGCTACTTTTCTAGGTCCTAATCTGCATGCTGATCTTCAAAAATTCATACAAAATTCCCTACAAATAATTTTGATCTGAAATTTGGGAATTAATCACCTAACTCAACATGTAAAACATACAAAAAAAACTGCATGCATATTAGTTTCCCATCAAAAAGCTATATCAAGTCGAGTACACAACATGACATATATAAGGCTTCCAATTGCCAAAGCATATGGAATCTTGCTCATGCATTGAATCTCTTCAGGTGTGTTAGGACATATTTTCTTCGAGAGATTAATGCCATACCGAAGAGGTAACAATCCTCTTTTAGAGTTTTCCATGCTGAACCTTTTCAGCATTTCCTGTATGTATAATTTTTGTGAAAGGCCAAGCATCCGATTATATCTATCTCTATAAACCTTAATCCCCAAAATATAAGATGCTTTACCTAAGCCTTTCATAGAGAATTCCTTAGATAACCAACTTTTGACTGAAGTCAACATGAGAATTTCATTCCCTATAAGGAGGATGTCATCCACGTATAATACGAGGAATGTCACCGCCCTCCCACTAAACTTCCTATAAACACATGGCTCATCCTCATTCTTGATAAAATCAAATGATTTGAATGCATCATCAAAACGAGTATTCCAACTCTGAGAAGCTTGCTTCAACCCGTAGATTGATTTATGCAGCTTGCAGACCTTTTGATCTTCATCATTTGAAGTGAAACCCAAAGGCTGCTCCATATAAATATCTTCCTTAAGATATCCATTCAGGAATACAGTTTTTACATCTATCTGCCATATCTCATGATCATGATATGCTACAATTGCAAGCAATGTACGGATGGATTTCAACATAGTTACTAGTAAAAGGGTGTCATGATAGTCAATGCCTTCATGTTGACTATACCCTTTCACCACTAACCTAACTTTAAAGGTCTCTACTTTACCATTTGCACCTATTTTCGTTTTGTAGATCCATTTATAATTAATATATACAATACCCTCTAATGGATCCACTAAGTACCATATATGGTTAGAATGCATTGATTCAATTTCTGACTTCATAGCATTCAACCATTTCTTAGAGTCGATGTTTGACATCGCCTCATCATAAGTCTTAGGATCAATCAATTGATCCTTATCCCCAACAAGAAGCATATCCTTTATATCCTCTGTAAGCATACCCAAGTACCTTTCAAGAGGTTTGAAGACTCTAATAGACCTATGAGGTGGAAGAGCATTTATGTGAATTGGTTGATTGGGTTCAATCTAATCTACAGCTGGCTACTCTTCGGAGACTTTCTCATCGAGCTTAATTAACCTCCCACTACCACCTTCCTGAATAAACTATTTTTTAAGAAATGTAGCATGTCTGCTCATAATCACATTATGATCTTCTAGAAGGTAAAAGTAATATCCTAAAGTTTCTTTAGGATATCCTATAAACCGAGCTTTCATAGATCTAGATTCCAACTTATCCGCCATTTATCTTTTGACATAGGCTGGACATCCCCAAATCTTGAAATGAGCAAGACTTGGTTTCTTACCATGCCAAATCTCATATGGTGTGGTAGGAACAAATTTAGATGGAACTCTATTTAGAATATAGATTGAAATTTGTAGGGCATATCCCCAAAGAAATAAAGGCAAGTTAGTGAAGCTCATCATGGATCGGACCATATCTAATAGTGTCATGTTTCTCCTCTCAGACATCCTGTTGAGCTGAGGCGTACCTGGTGGAGTCCATTGTAAGACTATGCCATTATCCTTAAGATAACCTAAAAATTCTCTATTAAGGTATTCGCCTCCCCGATCTCATCGAAGAACCTTAAGGATTTTACCTATTTATTTTTCTACCTCATATCTGAATTCCTTGAACTTTTCAAAAGCTTCAGATTTGTGTCTCATAAGAAACACATAACCATACCATGAATAATCATCAGTAAAGGTTATAAAGTAATAAAAACCATCCCTAAACTGTACATCAAATGGATCACACACATTAGTGTGTACCAGGGCAAGTAATTCTGTAGCCCTCTCCCTATGTCCTATAAAGGGTAACTTGGTCATTTTTCCTTGAAGACATAACTCACAAGGTGGATATGATTCAGAATTAACTAAATCTAGGATCCCATCCCTTTTCAGTTTATTAATTATGTCCTCATCTATATGACCAAGCTTTAGATGCCACGTATATTTATCATTTATGTCATCTCTAGAATGTTTATGTCCTATGGCATTCACTTTAATTTTCTTGTTAATATTTAAAGATGCATTGACATGCAAATGATAGAGATTGTCAATTAAAATAGCTTTTGCAACCAATTTATTTCTCAAATAAATATTACAAAAGTCTTTATTTGATGTAAATTCAAATCCTTTCTATGCTAGCACAGAGACAGAAATCAATTTTCTACTAGCTCCAGGCATAAAATAACAGTCACAAACTACTAATCTAAATCCTAAAGGTAAAACCAGAGAATATGATCCAATGGCTTGTGCAACAACTTGTTGCCCAGGTGGCTTTCCCAAGAGGGGGTGAATTAAGAATTTAAAAAATTGAATCAGATATGTGCTCTTTTAAATCTACTTTAGTGTGGAGGTGCTATAATTCAAATAATTAAGAGCAAAAGCAAACACAAACAGAAAAAGCATAATGCAAACACAGCAAATTATAGTGGTTCAGAGCAACCTCGCTCCTAAGTCCACTACCCAAGATACCACTTGGGATTTCCACTATATTCACCACTGGAATAAAGTCAGATTATTTTACCAGGCTCACAATCCAAAACCCAACACTTGGTTTTCAACAAGATCACCAAGAACCCAACTTGGTTTTGAACAGGATCACCAAGAACCCAACTTGGTTTTGAACATGATCACCATGAACCCAACTTTAGTTTTGACCAAGCTCACCAAAATCCCTTACAATGTTAGTTTTAAAATGGGATCACTAACAACCCAACTTGGTTTTTAAACTGGGCTCACCAATAACCCACAAATTTACAAAGAGTTAAAAGAAAGTAAGCAACTATTGATAAACCCAAGTTGTCTGATGGTTGTAGTTGCAGCTTAAGAGAAGCCTTCTTAAATGGGCTTTAATGGACTTCAATGGCTTCCTCTTCCTCCTCAATAAGTGCTTCAAGCTTCTGGTAGTAGTTGAGGAAGACTTGAAGGTAGACTTGAATGTTCTTCTTTGTGCTCTCTTGCTCACAAGCTCCTTTAATGTTCAATTAAGCATTAGCTTCTTCGAAGGTTGTCCAAATCCCTCATTTAAAGAGTCTTGTACTCTTCTTGGATGGATATAGTCGTTATAAACCGTTGGTACTTGATATTTGACTGTTGGAGCACTTTTTAAATTCAAAAAATGAAGTTCTGGAACTAGCCGTTACTTGCCTAAAATTGATGTTCGAGTCAGCTCGGATCCTCAGAGAGTTGATCTTCACTCTGGTCGAGTTAGCTCACCATAATCGAGTCAGCTCAGATCCTCAATGTCGATGATTCCTCACTCTGGTTGAGTCAGCTCGTCTTAGTTAAGTCAGCTCGAATCCTCAGGTCTTCAAAGTTATACTCTAGAGGAGTTGACTCTTTTCAATACAGTCGGCTTGCTTGGCTATTCTCTCAGAACTGATTTTTCTAGACTATGAAGGAGTCAACTCGGATGCCTGAAGGGTCGACTCGGATGCTTGATTGAATAGTTAAGTCAGCTCGGACTGTCTTCGAGTTGGCTCGCCTGCCTGATTCAAGAAATGAAGCTCTAGACGAGTCAGCTCGGTATCCTTCATGTCGGCTTGGGTCTCTGCATGCTAGAATCCTTCAACCGTGCCGTGGATTAGAGTCGGCTCTCTTCATGCGAGTCGACTCGAGTGAATTTCCAACAAAAGCTTTAACTCTTCTCCAGAATTCCTCCAACGGCTCTTCAATACTTAAAACTCTTCCCAACTCAACTAACACCAAATTCTAAAGAAATTTAAGCTTGAAAAATACATAGAAGTAACCCTTTTTCATAAATATTACATCAATCTTTCTTTGGGTTCTTCTTTACAAGAAACATTTACAACACAACACATAACATATAACAAGGTTGTAGGAGTTGCAATTGGGCATTAAGATTATCCTACAAAAACTTGTAATGCACTTGAAGAGTTGTTAGTAAGACATACATGCTCCAATATTTTGTTATCATCAAAATCACTTAAGGGATCAACAATCTTCCCCTTTTTGATGGTGACTAAACACCGGGCATGGAAAAAACTTTATAATTACTTGTATAAATATATTTGAAAGTAAATATTAACATGTATGAGCTATATAACAAAAATGTATTTGAAATCAATATATCAGAGCTTGCATATAGACAATGTATCAAAGCTTTTGAAATAAGTTAAATATGTATCATAATAAACATTTATCAAAAGCTATTTTTGCCTAAAATGTAATCAAAGTTTTTGGTTGGCAAAAGGTATCAAGTCTTGAGATATCAACAAATGCTTGTAGCAAGATCTAATCAGAGCAAATTTGCAAATATTTGAGAGCAAATGTAAATGAATTTAAGCCATTCAACAAATTTTTCTCCCCCTTGTATGTTCTGAATATTTTGAAACAACATGATTTTCATTAAAAAACATTCTTTTTCATTTGTTTCTTCTGCCAATTTTTCATGCATTCAATATCAATATCATTCTCCCCTTTTTTGTCAATAATCAAAAAGGTATTCAATTAAAATCAATCTCCCCCTTTGTTAAGTACACAAATCTTGATTTTTGAAATAGAAAGAGAAGATTATCAAGATTGTTTGAGATAATTTGACTTTCTCAAAGAAGTTTTGATATTCTAATTTAAATTTATTTTTAGTTGCATACACAAATCATATTAAAAATACCATTCACTCCACAAATCACATTGCAAACATAAGAAACATATAATTTCATTGCATTCAAGGATCTTCAATACAGATTACAAAAGTTTGAAAGCAGATATACAAACTTTAGTCTAGTCACTATCACTAGGATCTTCTATAATAGGTTCTTCTATAATAGGTTCTACCTTAATGTGTTCCGATCTACCTAGCCAAGATTTAGGTATACTAGAAGGTCCTCTAGTGCTAGTGGATGTTTCAGGTGGTGGTCTAGAAGAGATAGGTTCTGGGTCAAATAAACCAGGAGGAACAAAAGGTGGTGGCTGAGAAGACTGAGGTGGAGGCTATCTAAAGTGTGGTGCAGGCTGTCTAGGATGAGGTGTAGGCTGACTAGCTGTAGGTCTAGATTGTGCCCCAAAAGCTCTGATAGAAGAGTCCAAGGAGGATAAGAAGACCTAGACAGTACTGAGCTTGGTATGTATCTTCTTCATTCCTTCCTCGAGAGCAATGAGCTCACTGGCCTGAGCTTTAATAAAAGCCTCTGCTAATCCTCTCATTCTTCCAAATTCTGCTATGAGAATTTCCACTCCTTTTGTGTAATCTTCTTCCATGTTTTTTCTTTGCTCAATGGATCCCATCCTATAGCTCATCTCTCGCAACTTAGCTCTGAATTCTTCAATGCTATGAGCTAAAGTCTGTTGGATGCCATCTGATGCTATCCTGAGGGAGTCTGATAGTGCCTGTATATCAATCTATGGCTATGGTCTGGCAGACTCAACACTATCTACCCTGGAATGTAGCTGTCTAATCTCACCATAAATCTCCTCAAGTTTGGTGTTGACTATTTGACGAAGCTCGCCAAACATCAAACCAATGGAGCTGGTCAGAGTCTAAGATAGCTGTCTCATCTACTGGACAAAGAATGCATGAGACACAAAAGGTCCTGGAGTAATAGTAGATGGACCTGGAATATCAGTAGATGAACCCGGAGCAGGTGTAGCAGTCACTGTAGGTGTTGGCACTGGAGGTACAGGTACTGAAGCAGGTGGAGATGCTGGTGCTGGTGGAGATCCTGGGAAAGTCCTAGGACTCCTCTCTTTATGCTCTAGCTCCTGAGCTTCAGTAATAGTAAGCTCAGCAACAGTCCCAATCTCCTCAGGTATAGAAGACTCAGCAGCATTAGTAGTGGTAGTCTCTTCAAGTGTAGAAGGCTCAGCAGCAGTCCCAATCTCCTCAAGTAGCTGCTCCTCATGCTCCTCATCATCATCTGATGATGCTCCAGCCCTCTGATCTGATCCCTTCTTCAACCAAGCCCATTCAACCTGATGATAACCCATACGTTGAAGTGATTTAGCTAAGTAGGTATCAGTGTGGTATAACAACCTACTGTCCTCCCCATCAAGCACAACACCAAAATGTTAGAAAATGAGTGTATAAGCCATACCATAGGATAAGCATGCCTTGGCCTTCCTAACTGCATCTCTCATCTAAGTCAGCATAACATATGGGAGATTGAGGGCCTCCTTGATGTGGAACTAATATGCATGCGATTATTTTTGTGTATTTTATATGTGGAGTTAAGTGATTAAATCCCAAAAATTGGATCAAAATAAGTTATAGGGAATTCTATATGAATTTTAGAAGTCAAGCATGCAGATTAGCACCTAGAAAAGCAATAAAGAAGGATCACCGGGGCTGAGAAGCCCCGGTTAGGGCAAGTTCTCCTACAATAAAATTACTGGTGGTAGAGGGGGTGTACCTGACAATGTCTAAAGCACTCGAGAAAGATCGTAATGAAGGGATCTCTCGTTCCTCGATGGATGCATCCTAGAAAATCGAGCCAAAGACCCGCGGATACCCAGCTTTATCCTCGGTGGTCTGATTAAGGCTTGGCTGGAGTCGTTGGATTTGTAGGAACTCGGGGACCTGCAAACGACCTGTCAAGGGTTAGAAAAATCACTAGGGAACAAGGAAACAAGAAAAAATAGCAAAGGGGAATAGAGTGGAGGTGGCGGCCAGGGCTCTGGAAGGATGGTTGGCGGCAGGAATTCTGTTGCAACACCGGGAAGATGAAAGCACCAATAAAATCCCTTAAGCACAAAGTAGGGTAGCATAAAGCAATAGAAGAGAACTCGAGTTTAATTCATATATCAAAATCAATCCTCATACAAGAGACTAGGGTCCTTTAAATAGACCCTTAGTCTTGGGTCCCAAGTAAGGGTACATTAGACTTTACATAGGAGTCCTTTTCCCTCTCAAACCCTAGCTAGGAAAATAAGACAACATAGGTAGAAAAAATCCCAAAATTTGCTCTCCCTCTCCTTGCCTTGGTCGGCTAAGGGGGTGACCTTAAGTGGCCAATCAAGAGGAGAGTCACCATAAGGAATGGCGCCCTAACTCTTTCTTGGGCTTGGGCTGGCCCAATTTTCTTCTGGCTGGTCCAGGGCTTCTGGTTTGTATTTGTTTTTATTTTCTCCTCATGGGGTCTTCAAGTCTTCAAGCTGGGTTGGACTTGGGCTAAACTTCCATGTCTTCAATCTGGTTGGACTTGGTCTTTACTTGTATGATATGATCTTGAGTCTTCAGTATGCTTAGACAGGACTCAATAAAATAAAATTAGCTCGACATGAGCTGACTAATACTGGACTGGACTAGCTCAACATAAGCTGACTAATACAGGACTCAACTCAGCTGGACTAAGCTTTATTACAGTGGACTCGAATGTCATTAAGTGATCCACAGAGGGTTGAGAAGCCTCTGCCTTATTCTGGTGCCTCTGGTGTCCGCACCAATTCTCCCGGGGTGGGAGGAACTTGACCCTGTCGAGTGAAGATCAGACTGGCTCACATATCTCTTGAGAAGGTCTGGGTTGAGGCATTGCAAGTCCTCTCGAGAAATCCATGAATCATCTGACTCTGGCCGGCCTTACCATCGGACCAGGTAGCATTGATAGCCGTGGCCCCGGGTCGTAATGGCTTGATCGTCCAGGATACGCTCGATCCGTTCTCCTCTCTCAAGCCAATTAATTGGTGGACACTCTTGGTAAGGATCACTCTCAACAGAAGGGATAGGTCCAAAAGCCTCACTGGGTATTGTTGCCGGTTCCCTGTACTCAACTAGGTCTGTTATATTTAAGGTAGAACTAATGCCCATATCTGAAGGCAAGTCTAACACATAGGCATTTGATCCAACCTTCCTTAACACTTTAAAAGGTCCGGCTCCACGAGCATGAAGCTTCTTAACGGTCCCAAGTGGGAACCGCTCAGGCCTAAGCCTAATCATGACAGAATCCCCTACATCAAATTCCTTGATCCTTCTACACGAATTAACCAATTTTTTATAAGTTTCATTGCTTAGGTTTATCTTTTGACTAATATCCTTGTGCAAGTCTCTAATATGCTGTGCAAATGATGCTGCAGACTCTAAGACTCGTGCATGAATAGGTAAAGGAATCAAATCAATGGGGCTATTAGGCTTGTACCCATGGACTATCTCAAAAGAACTCTTACCCGTTATCCTATTTACTGAACTGTTGTAGGCAAATTCTGCTCTAGGCAATAATAGATCCCAAGTTCCAAGATGTTCACCTACCAAGCATCTAAGGAGGTTTCCTAAACTACGGTTCACCACTTCAGTTTGGCCATCTGTTTGAGGGTGGTAGGCTGTAGAAAACTTAAGCTTGGTCCCTAACAGGTGCCATAAGGTTTTCCAGAAATAACTGGTAGACCTAACATCCCTATCAGATATGATGGTCTTGGGTAGGCCATGGAGTTTAACCACATGATCTAAGAAAAGCTTGGCTACTCTAGATGCATCAAAGGTCTGGGAAAGGGGATGAAGTGAGCCATCTTAGAGAACCTATCGACCACTACAAAGATAGAATCATGTCTCTTCTGGGTCTTAAGTAATCCTAACATGAAGTCCATACTTAGGTCCTGCCAAAGGCGATCAGGCACTGGTAAAGGTGTGTAGAGACCAGTGTTTTGCTTTTGCTGTTTTGCAACAGCACAAGTTCTACATTTGGCTACAATCTGTGCAACATGCCTTTTCAATCCTGGCCAAAAGAACTGGTCCTCTATCACTAAGATTGTTTTATTTCTACCAAAGTGACCAGCTAAACCTCTAGCATGGGTCTCCCAAATTAGGAACTCTCTAAGGGAAGTTCTAGGTATATAGAGTCGATTATTTTGGAAAATGTAGCCATCCTGAATGGCATAATCACTATGGGTACTGGATGGTCCTAGCCTGAGGATCTGGTAAATATCTCCAAAGTCTGGGCAGGTTTCATATTCATCCTTTAACCTATCAAACCCTATGACTTGGGTGCTAACTGATCCTAACAGTAAAGACCTATGGCTAAAGGCATCTGCTACCTTATTTTCAATGCCAGCACAGTGCTTTAGGATAAAGGTATAGGCCTGAATATACTCGATCCATTTATCTTGTCGTGGGTTAAGTTTCTTTTGGGAGTTTAGGAACCGGAGTGCCTCATGGTCAAAAAATAAGACAAACTCCTGCAGTAGTAGGTAATGTCTCCAATATCAAAGGGCCTGGACTACCGTATAAAATTTCTTGTCATAGATAGAGTGCTTAAGTTTAGCCTCATTCAGCTTCTCACTGAAGAAGGCTATAGGATGATTTTCTTGACTTAGTACCCCACCTATTCTACTCCCGAGGCATCGCAAGCGACCTCAAACACCTTAGTGAAGTCAGGTAATCTAAGGATGGGTGCATGGGTCATCTTATCCTTAAGCTCTAGGAAGGCCTTATCAGCTACTTTGGTCCACTCAAATGTACCCTTCCTAATGCAATCAGTGATAGGTGCGATGACTGTACTAAAACCCCTAATAAATCTCCTGTAAAAGATTGCTAGGCCATGAAAACTACACACATCATGGATGCTAGTGGGTATAGGCCACTCAACAATTGCCCTAACCTTTTCAAGATATGCAGAAACTCCCTCAAGGGTGACAACAAAACCTAGAAAGATAACCCTATGTGTCATGAAATCACACTTCTTAAAGTTGGCATAGAGGCTATTATCCCTAAGAGTCTGGCATACTAGTCTTAGATGATTAAGGTGGTCCTTCTTAGTCCTGCTATAAATCAAAATATCATCAAAGTAGACCATAACAAATTTTTTGGTAAACTCTTTCAGGACCTAGGTCATAATTCTCATAAAAGTACTTGGTGCATTGGAAAGTCCGAAAGGCATTACAACCCTCTCAAACATGCCATCCTTAGTCTTGAAAGCAGTTTTCCACTCATCCCCAGGTCTAATCCTAACCTGATGATAGTTGTTCTTAAGGTCTATCTTGGAGAAAACTCTGGCTCCGGCCATCATGTCTAACATATCATCCAATCGGGGGATGGGAAACCTATACTTCACAGTTATCTTGTTGATAGCTCTACTATCTACACACATCCTCTAGGTATCATCTTTCTTAGGGGTCAGTAGAGCAGGGACTGCATATGGACTCTGGCTCTCCTTAATGAAACCCTTCCTAAGCAATTCTCCCACTTGTTTCTATAATTCTTGATTCTCACTGGGATTCAGTCTATAGTGAGGAAGGTTTGGTAAAGTGGCTCTTGGAACTAAGTCTATTGCATGCTGGATGTCTCTAAGGGATGGTAATTGATCAGGTAAATCTTTAGGAAAGACATCCTCAAATTCTTTTAGAGCCTCAACAATCTCTTTAGGGTGTTCCTTTTGGGTCGGCTCTTGTATTTCTTTGGAGGTCAAGACCCAAATAGGGTTACCCTCAGCAATCTCCTTTTCTAACTCCCTAGCCTTAATCAGGTTAACTCCAGGTTTCTTGTCCTTAAGGCTACTAGAACCCCACTTAACTCGGTCTTTAGGGAGAGCTGGATTGATAACAAACTTATTCCCATGGTAGTTAGAAGCACAAACATTGGTTCGACCATACATGGTTTCATCATGATCAAAAAGCCAAGGTCGACCTAGAATGATACTACTTACTTCCATGGGGATGACATCAAACCAAATCTTTTCCTCATAGGTTTGCAATCTAATTAAGATTTGGCACCTAGCTTGAATCTGGATGGAGGTGGAATCTACCCAAGAAACTTTGTACGGGCTAGGATGGGGAACTGTGGTCAATCCTAAAGATTTAACTATCTTGGCAGAGATGGCATTGACATAACTTCCACTATCTATGATGATCTTAAGAACCTTACCCCCTACCTTAACAAAAGTCTGTAGGATGCTAGTCCTACGCCAATCTTCCTTAACTGGGGTTTGGGTTAAGATGCACCTAACCACTCCTAATTGGTTCTCAGACTCAGGTTCCTCCTCCTCACCTTCGTACTCATCTATTAACTGATCATCAGCCTCATAAACCTCTCCCTCAGGTTTGACTACGGGTTCAGGCTCTTCTTCCTCTAGTTCACCTAGGTGTAAGGCACTAACTGGGCATTGGCTCATAAAGTGGCCTGGTTTCTTGCATTTATAATAGGTCTTCTAGGGGTTGTTACTCCTATGGACCTCTATAGATTTTCCTCTATCATCTCTACGGGTCAAAGGAGTACTCGGCTGGGGTCGACTCGAACCTGGCTGACTAGGAATGGGTCGACTCGGCTAGGTCGGTTGGGCATGGGTCGGCTCGGGTGGGGCTAGCTATCTCCTAGATACTGACTAGGATATCTAGTGGGCTCAGGTCTACGGTAAACGAGCCCTCTCTAAAAATGCTCATGATCCCTAGCAATCTGGTAAGCATGGTCCAGGTCTTTAACCTCTCTCATAATGTCATCTCTCAGTCCAGCCCTAAACCTAGATAAGACAACATCTTTAGACTCCCTCAAATCACATCCAATGGAATACTCATCAAATTTTGCGATATACTCATCTATACTCCTGTTACCATGATTAAATCATTGCCATTGATCCAGTAAACCACTACGATATGAAGGTGGAATGTATCTTGTCCTAAGCTTATCCTTCATGGCCCACCAGGTGACTATAGGATCATGCCCTCCTAGACTAAGGGTTCTCTCAACACTAGACCAATGTAACCTGGCTTCCCGAACCAACTTAAGCTTAGCAAACCTAAATTTAAGCTCCTCCGTCATATCATACCACTCAAAATATTGATCCATCTCTCCCTCCCAATCTATATAGACCTTAGGATCTAGACAAATATCAAAAGTTGGGGCATCAAGCTTAACATGTCTATAGGATCGGTCCTCCTGGTCTACATAATCCTGATTGGGCCTTTTAGGATGAACCTCAGGGATTGGGTCAGGATGATGGTCTCTCGTAGGTTCAGCCTCAAGCTATGGATCAGGATTTGGGGTCCTCCTAGGTTCGGGATTATAGTATGGGTCAGGCTGGGGGGCTCTCCTAGGTTCAACCTCATGAAATGGATCAGGGTTTAGGGTCCTCCTAGGTTCAGGATTATAGTATGGGTCAAGCTGGGGGGCTCTCCTAAGTTCAACCTCACATAATGGATCAGGGTTTGGGGTCCTCCTAGGTTCAGGATTATAGTATGGGTCAGGATGAGGGGCTCTCCTAGGTTCAACCTCACGGAATGGATCAGGGTTTGGGGTCCTCCTAGGTTCAGGATTATAGTATGGGTCAGGATGAAGGGCTCTCCTAGGTTCAACCTCATGGAATGGATCAGGGTTTGGGGTCCTCCTAGGTTCAGGATTATAGTATGGGTCAGGATGAGGGGCTCTCCTAGGTTGAGGGGACTCAAGATCTAGCTCAAACTGTGATCCATGGGTTCTCTCTATGGTCCCTACACGGCCTTCTAACTGATCAAACCTATTGGCAAGATGTTCAAGTCTATTATTGGTTTGGGTACCAGACTGAGTTAACTGGGTCATCTGGGTAGTCATCTGGGTAGTTAACTGGGTAGTCATCTGGGCCATTTGATCAGCAAGGGCTTTAATCTGGGTTTCAAGATTGTCCATGGATTCAGGCAAAAGTGGAGATGGTGGATGATATGGAACCCCTGATCTAGTGCTCATGCAAGACTCAATCAAACCAACTACAGCTGACTAGACCTATAGTCCAAACTAGATGCTCAATCAAGGTGGCAAACTAGCCTATAGTAACCCTATACTCAGCCAGGCAGGTGTAAGGGGAGTGTTAGGTCCCTAATTGCCAATCCTAGACACCAATCAGAGATTTTCCAGGTAGGCGGACCAGCACACAAGCCCTTCGGGATTGAATCCGTGAACCACCGTTCTAGACACTGAGCACAAGGCACACATAGGTTAACTTGACACAGTGATCTAACACTAGCCTGGACCTGACCAGTTGGTGCCCCTAGCCCACTAGGGCAAATTAGGTCTAGTTAATTTTAGGTTAGGCTTGGGACTGAATGCAAGAGGTGTGGTTTTGGGCTAAGGAGAGGTTATCAACTCCTCCCCTTATCTGATATAGCAAGAGTGTCCTTAAAATTAAATTATGCAATGATGGCAGGCAGATGAGGATGCAAATTAGGGTTTAGATATTTTTGGTATTTTTGGAGAATATGTAATTTTTTTTATTTTGGTATTTTCATAAATAGAAGGAAACTTGTAAATTATGGCCTAGTATGCAAGAAATATACTAAAATTATAAGATATGCAAAGAGATGCTAAACAAAACCCTAAAACTTCCAAACTTGTCTTGCTGAAAAAAACAGAGCCAAAAATCTATAGGCTATATTTTGGCTTGCAGAAATTGCACAGACTGAAATAAAATCTACAAAAATTTTGTAAAATAATATGAATTATCATAAATCCAAAAAAAATAAATTTTAAAATTTTTTAATTTCTAAACAGGGAGAAATAACTAAAATAACATAATATATACAGACTGTAAAAATGCAGAAAACAAGCCTTAATCTAAGCTCTGAAACCAGATGATGCAGAACTAATATGCATGCAATTATTTTTGTGTGTTTTATATGTGGAGTTAAGTGATTATGTACCAAAAATTGGATCAAAATAAGTTGTAGGGAATTCTATATAAATTTTAGAAGTCAAGCATGCAGATTAGGACCTAGAAAAGCAATAAAGAAGGATCGCCGGGGCTGAGAAGCCTCGGTTAGGGCAAGTTCTCATACAATAAAATTACTGGTGGTAGAGGGGGTGTACCTGACAATGTCTGAAGTGCCCGAGAAAGATCATAGTGAAGGGATCTCTCATTCCTCGATGGATGTGCCTGGAAAATCGAGCCAAAGACTCGCGGATACCCGGCTTTCTGCTCGGTGGTCCGATTGAGGCTTGGCTGGAGTCGTTGGATTCGTAGGAACTCGGGGACCTGCAAACGACCTTTAAAGGATTAGAAAAACCACTAGGGAACAAGGAAATAATAAGAAATAGCAAAGGGGAATAGAGTTTTGGAGGTGGCAGCCAAGGCTCTGGAAGGATGGTTGGCGACAGGAATTCTGTTGCAACACCGGGAAGATGAAAGCACCAATAAAATCCCTTAAGCACAAAGCAGGGTAGCACAAAGCAATAGAAGAGAACTCAAGTTTAATTCATATATCAAAATCAATCCTCATATAAGAGACTAGGGTCCTTTAAATAGACCCTTAGTCTTGGGCCCCAAGTAAGGGTACATTAGACTTTACATAGGAGTCCTTTTCCCTCTCAAACCCTAGCTAGGAAAATAAGGCAACATAGGTAGAAAAAATCCCAAAATTTGCTCTCCCTCTCCTTGCCTTGGTCGGCCAAGGGGGTGACCTTAAGTGGCCGACCAAGAGGAGAGTCACCATAAGGAATGGCGCCCTAACTCTTTCCTGGGCTTGGGCTGGCCCAATTTTCTTCCGGCTGGTCTAGGGCTTCTGGTTTGTATTTGTTTTTATTTTCTCCTCCTGGGGTCTTCAAGTCTTCAAGCTAGGTTGGACTTGGGCTAAACTTCCATGTTTTCAATCTGGTTGGACTTGGTCTTTACTTGTATGATGTGGTCTTGAGTCTTCAGTATGCTTGGACAGGACTCAAAAAAATAAAATTAGCTCGACATGAGATGACTAATACTGGACTGGACTAGCTCAACATGAGCTGACTAATACATGACTCAACTCTGCTGGACTAAGCTTTATTACAGTAGACTCAAATGTCATTAAGTGATCCACAGAGGGTTGAGAAGCCTCTACCTTATTCTGGTGCCTCTGGTGTCTGCACCACTCCCCCTCAATCATATATCTCATGAAAACTAAATCTCTCTCGCTGACCCAGTCAAATCTACTAGTATGAGGCAAAAATATTCTGCTAACAATGTTATGAAGTAGCCTCATCTCTAGGGAAAGGACATTGGCCTTTACATTAGAAATTTCATCCATAGTATTGGTTTCTATGATCAGCCTCAGAGTCCTTTGTCTTTTTCTCATAACCCGATGGCAGCTTCCATTACATGGCATTTGGAGAACTTGGCTTAGACATTCTTCATTCACAGTCACTCTAACCCCTTTAACAGTTGACGTAACACCATTTTCTTCTAGGGTTACGTTTTCATAGAAAGATCTAACTAGGCTAGGGTATGTAGGCAAATCCAAAGTGCAGAAAAATTCCCAGCCCTGAGATTCTATCCAATTACCAATCAGGAAACCCTGGCTTTATTAAAATATGAAATTAATTCTTTCCAGTAAACACGGGTCGGTTGTCGATCAGAATGATCAGTCGAGGCTGCACGAGGGATGGATTTCAGTCTTCCTGTTCTTCCACTTCATCAATCCAAGTCGGCTTTTCTTGCCATCTCTTTGTTCTTCTTTCTCTTTCAACAGGAGGCTCTGCTCGATGAGATCTCTTGCCAACAGCCATCTTCGGAGCCATTAGGACCAATTAGGTTTGGATAGGATGGATTTTGGGAGAATGTAGGGTATGAGTTTATGATTCTAGGCTTGGAGAGAGTGAATAAGAGCTCTGCTAGGGTTTAAATAAATCTACGGCTCTAAGAAGGGTTCTGCGATTTTTTATATAAAAATGCTGAACCCGCAATTCGAGTCAACTCAACTTGAGCACTGTAGCTCGAGTCGACTCGAACCAAAACTTCATAAAAGGTTCCAAATAGTTGAAAAATGGTCTCAATTGAAAGGTATACTATAAGAGAAATGGTCATTATCCTTAATTTGATGTTGGAGGCTTTCTAGATAATGTTTCCTTAGTTTTGAAGGATTTAGGTCAAGTTTTCTAAAAAGGGTCACATAGACCTAATTCACCTCTAATCAATTGAAATCTATCTAGGTTAAGAGGTTTAGTAAAAATATCAGCAAGTTGATTTTCAGTAGGAATAAATTCAAGCACAATATCACCATTCAAAACATAATCCCTAATAAAATGATGTCTAATCTCTATATGCTTTGCTCTAGAATGCTAAATTTGATTTTTTGATAAATTAATAAAACTTATGTTATCACATTTGATAGGAATTTTGGATTGTGTAACATCAAAGTCTTCTAGTTGTTGTTTAATCCAAAGTACTTATGCATAACAACTCCCAGCAGCTACATACTCTGCCTCAGCAGTAGATAGTGCTATAGAGTTTTGTTTCTTACAGTGCCATGAGATTAAATTCAATCTTAGAAATTGACATGTACCACTAGTGCTCTTTCTATCAATTTTACATCAACCATAATCAGCATCCGAAAAACTAATTAAATTCAATAAAGATTGCTTTGAATACCATAGACCCAAATTACTTGTTCCTCTTAAATATTTTATAATTTTTTTTACAGCAAGCATATGTGATTCTTTAGGATTAGATTGAAATCTAGCACAAACACATACGCTAAACAAGATATTAGGTCTACTAGTAGTTAAGTACAACAATGATCCGATCATACCTCGATAAAGTTTTTTATCAATGTTGTTGCCATCTTTATCTTTATTTAATCTACAGGTAGGACTCATGGGTGTGCTTGCTTCTTTGCTTGTCTCCATACCAAACTTCTTGATGATTTCTTTGATGTATTTGGCTTGGATTATGAAGATCCCTTCCTTTGTTTATTTTACTTGAAGGCCAAGGAAGTAATTTAGTTCACCCATAAGGCTCATTTCAAATTCACCCTGCATCAACTCAGTAAATCATCTACAAAGAGTTTCATTAGTTGCACCAAATATAATATCATCAACATAAATTTGTGCAACTAATATATCATTATTTTTCTTTTTGATAAAAAGTGTTTTATCAACATTTTCTCTCGCAAAATCATTTTCAAGTAAGAATTTGCTCAATCTATCATACTAGGCTCTAGGTGCTTGTTTAAGTCCATATAATGCTTTATTGAGTTTAAAAACATAATTTGGAAAAGCATGACTTTCAAAACCTAGTGGTTGTTCTACAAAAACTTGTTCTGATATAAAACTATTTAAAAATGCACTTTTTACATCCATTTGAAAATGTTTAAAATTCATGTAGCAAGCAAATACAAGTAGTAATCATATGGCCTCTAGTCTTGCTACGGGTGCATAAGTTTCATCAAAGCCTATTCCTTCCTCCCTGATGAGGAACTAATATGCATGCAATTTTTTTTTGTATGTTTTACATGTTGAGTTAGGTGATTAATTCCTGAATTTCAGATCAAAATTATTTGTAGGGGATTTTGTATGAATTTTTAAAGATCAGCATGCAGATTAGGACCTAGAAAAGTAGCAAAGAAGGACCGCCGGGGCTGAGAAGTCTCGGTTAGGGCAAGTTCTCCTACAATAAAACTACTGGAGGTAGAGGGGTGTACCTGACAACATCTGTGAAAATCGCAGCGAAGGGGTCTCTCGTTCCTCGACGGATGCGGCCTGGAAAACCGAGCCAAAGACCCGCGGATACCCGGCTTTCTGCTCGGTGATCCGATTGAGGCTTGGCTGGAGTCGTTGGATTCGTAGGAACTCAGGGACCTGCAAACGACCTGTCAGGGATTAGAAAGCTCACAAAGGAACAAGAAAACAAAGTAAAAATAGCAAGGGAAGGCTTCTTTTGGAGTGGGCATCCAGGGATCTGGAGGGTTTGTTGGCAGCAGGAAGATGATTGCAAACACCGGGAAGAAGAACTCTCACAAACCCCTTTATGCACACAGCAGGGTATCACACCACTCAATAGAAGAACTCAAGGTTTTCATTCATCAAAAAAATTCTCCTCATACAAGAGGCTAGGGTCCCTTAAATAGACCCTTAACCTTGGGCTCCAAGTAAGGGTACATAAGTCTTTACATAAGAATCCTTTTCCCTCTCAAACCCTAGCTAGAAAATAAGGAAATATTAGGTAGAAAAATCCCTAAAAATTTTCTTGACTTGGTCAAGACTCCAAGGACGCCTAAGGGGGTGTGTTGGGCTTCTAGAAACAGCAAAAGGCCGGCCCAAAGGGGCTCGGGTGCATGGGTTTGGGCCTCTGGAAGCTGGGGTGGCCTGGTAGCCAGGTAGCAGGAATATTCCCTGGTATCTTGCTTCTTAGGGGCTTGGGCTTGGCACCTGGGCTTGATTTCTTTGGGCTAGGATGCAGATGGACCTTTGAAATCATGGATGCCCTTATCTATGAATATACTTTGGCATCTGGAAGGGAATCTGGACATCTGGAGGGCATCTGCAAGAAATCAGGGTTTTCTGAATTTTCCTCCTGGGGTCTTCAAATCTTCAAGCTAGGTTGGACTTGGGCTATACTTCCATATCTTCAATCTAGTTGGACTTGGTCTTCACTTGTATGATATAGTCTTGAGTCTTCAGTATGCTTGGACAGGACTCAAACAAATAAAATTAGCTCAACATGAGCTGACTAGCATTGGACTGAACTAGCTCAACATGAGCTGACTAGTACAGAACTGAAATAACAACTAAAAATACTCAAATAACAACTAAAATGGACTCAGATGAGCTAAGCCCTTATTACAGATGGACTCATAAATTATTGATCAATTTACAGAGGGTTGAAAAAGCCTCTGTCTTATTCTGGTGCCTCCGGTGTCCCCTCCACTCCCTCTTGGTTATACCCTTTGGCTACTGATCTAGCTTTGTTTCTAACTACATTACCTTGTTCATCTAGTTTATTTCTATAAATCCATTCGGTTCGTATAATAGGATGGTCTGATGGTCTATCAACTAAAGTCCACATATTATTTATTTCAAACTGGTTTAGTTCTTCATGCATGGCCAACATCCAGTTAGGATCATTTTCAGCCTCTTCTAAACTATGTGGCTCTATTTATGATACAGATGCTAGGTAATCATGTGCATCTCTATGTGATGACCTAGTCCTAACACCTTGAGAGGGATTACCAATAATTAAATCTCTTGAATGAGAAGTTACATACCTTCATTCCCTTGATAGATCATCCTGATCCTTACTTACCATCTCTTCTCCTTCTTGAGTTGGTCTCTCTTGAATGCTCATATCTTCCATTTCCTTTTCAAGTGTACCTACATCATTATCTATATACTCTTCTTTCTTGAAAGGTAAGGGGTTAGTTTCATCAAATATAACATGTACTGATTCTTCAATAGTTAGAGTTCTTTTATTAAATACTCTATATGCTTTGCTATGTATTGAATAACCAAGGAAAATTGCTTCATCAGATTTAGAATCAAGTTTTTTTAGATTATCCTTTTCATTATTTAGCACAAAGCATTTACAACCAAAAATATGAAAATAATTAGTATTTGGTTTCTTTTCATTCCAAAGCTCATAAGGGGTTTTCTTCAAAATTGGATGTATCAAAACATGATTCAAAATAAAACAAACAATGTTCACCACTTCTGTCCAAAAGTATCTTGAAAGATTGCCTTCATATAACATTGTTCAGGCCATCTCTTCCAAAGTCCTATTTTTTCTCTCTACAGTACCATTTTGTTATGGTGTTTTGGGAACGAAGAAGTTATGATCAATGTTATTTTCTATGCAAAATCATCAAAAAATTGATTTTCAAATTTCATGCCATGATCACTCGTAATAGAAATAATTTCAAGATTTTTCTAGTTTAAAACTTTTTTGTAAAATTTTTGAAAGACTTTAAAAGTTTTATCTTTATGTGCAATAAACAAGACCCATGTAAATCTTGAAAAATCATCTACTATCATAAGTGCATATTTCATACCACCTAGGCTTGTGGTCCTAGTTGGTCCAAATAAGTCCATGTAAAGTAGCTTAAGGGGTTTAGAAGTTGAAATCATATTTTTAGATTTAAAACTCTCCTTAAGTTTGTTTACCCAATTTTCAAGCATCGCAAACATGTTCAAAATATGCTTTAAATTTAGGTAAACCTTTAACAAGATTCTTGGAAATCAATTTGGCAATAGTATGCATGGTAGCATGACCTAATCGTTTATGCCAAAGTAAACAAGACTCCTTGGTCTTAGCATTCATTGCTATTAGACTGGAACTATTAGACATGGCTAGATCATTTAGATCTACCACATAGATATTTCCAAGTCTATGTCCAATGAATTTGTTGCTAGAATCAAGTGAGTTTGTTACTATACACATAGGTGATTCAAAGACAACCTTGAAGCCTTTATCACATAATTAACTAATACTTAACAAATTATGCTTCGAATTATCTACTAGTAATACATTTTCAATAAAAGTAGAGGGGGTTAATTTGATCTTACCAATACCAATTATTTTTCCCTTGCCATTATCTCCAAAGGTTACCAAACCTCCTTCTTTCATTTCTAGGGTGATGAATTGATCCTTGTCACCCGTCATATATCTTGAATAGCCATTATGGAGATACCATCTTTTTTTCATTTTTTGGGCTGCAACACATTCCTGCAAAACAATCAACAAGTTCTTTTACGTACCCAAACTACCTTGGATCCTTGCAAGTTAGCAAAGGTGGTTCCTTTGGAAACCCAAATCTTTCTAATTCTATTCTTTGCATTTCTATTTTTTTTTAACAAATTACATTGAAAAAATATATGTCCAACCCCATGACATGCATAACAAATAATTCTAGTATTTTTTAAAGATGTAAACTTTGAAGTTCTAGATGTAGAAACATGTGATGCAGATGTAGAAGCATGTGATACAAAAGCATTTTAAGAAATAGATTTTGGTACATATGCTTTTGAGGAAACAAATTTAGTAGCTGAAATTCCATCTATATTCAAAGAATTATAATCGATTCTAGTCTTGTTACTTGAAATTCTTTGCTCTTTCAAAATTAACTCAAGCTTATTTGAACTTAAAGTAAGCTCTTCAACCAAAGGCTTGAGTTTTTCCATCTCCTTTTTCAAATCAGAATTTTCATCAACTAAAGCTTTGTTTTTCTCAAGATATAGATTTTTCTCAATTTCCAAAGCTTTGTTGTTTTCAGAAAAGATAGTTAAATCCTTTTGCAATAATTTATTCTTTTCTAAAATCTCTTCCTTTTCTTTTACTAAAGAATCATCAATGTTCTTTAAAGCTCTAATTTTTGTACCAGCCTTTTTAAATTCAGAAAGCAAATCATGGAATGTAGAATTTAGTTCATCGAAAGTAAATTTAGCTTGAGGTTCAGGGGACATTACCTCATCTTCGAGACCCATAAGATATAGATTGGCAATTTTTGTGGTCACTTCCTCTTCTGTTGAAGTCGACTCCTTACTGTCGCTCCAAGTTGCAACCTTTGCTTTCTTTTTCTTCTTCTTCAATATTTTCTTTAGTAAAGGACAATCGGGATGGAAATGCCCTAGTTTCTTACATTCATAATATATGGGCATTTGTTCCTTCTCTTTTTCTCTTTCTTTGTCCTTACTATGTTCACCTCTCTTGTGAAACATTCTGAAGTATCTTTTTTTCTTCTTTCTCATAAATCTTCTAAATCTCCTCACGACCATAGATATATCTTCATCTTCTAAGTCATCTTCGAAGGAGGAGCAGTCATCTTCCGATTCCTCATCTTATTTCTTTGATTTCGATGTAGCTTTAAAGGTAATAGTTTTCTTCTTTTTCTGTTCTTCATTCCTACACTGCATGGCCAATTCATGTGTGATGAAAGAACCCAGCAATTCATCTAGAGTTAGTGGTGGGGACACCAGAGCCAGAAAGAAGCAATTTGAGTCTATTTGATTTTCAATTTGAAGCCTATGGAGTTCAATAAAATTGTATTTGGGATTATGAGGAAGTTGTAATTGGTCTAATTGGGTCTAAATTGTTGTTTGGTTCTAGTAATTAGTTTTTAGGTCCATTTTAGATTTAAATGGGACCTAAGTTATTTTTGTATAGAGTTGACTAAGTCTACATCATATGAAGGAAGTTAAGAGGGGTCCACATCTACATTTATTTGGTTGGTTACTTGAAGAAAGGAAGCTCCACGCCTATTCTTTCCTCTAAGAAAACCTTTCACATATTCTCTTATCAAACAAAGAGTTAAAATCAGTGGAAGGGACTTTATGAAGGTAGCAATTAAGGAGCTTTAAAAATGGAGGGAGTTTCTTGAAGAAAGCTTTATGAAGGTAGCAATTAAGGAGCTTTAAAGGTGGAGGGAGTTTCTTGAAGAAAGTTTTGAAGGCATTTAAGAGGCACAAGCTTTGAAGGCATTTAAGAGGCACAAGCTTTGAAGGCATTTAAGAAAATTGGTTAAAGCTTTTCTACCTTTTACAAAGTCTCTTCCTCTCCTCACGAATTCTCTCTCTTGGAGGTGTTTTAGGTGGGCTCCACTCCCATTTAAATGCTGAAATTTAATCAGCCAAGGAAAGAAAAGGGAGAAGATCAAATTGAAGGGTGAAAGATCAAGATAACCATCTTTATGAAGTATTGGCACCTATTCCAAAATCTTAAAAATTATAATTCCCACTTCTTTTATTCTGAATTTGAATTTTAACCTATCTTTCTACTTGTAATGAGGCTATAAAAAGAGCCCAAAACCTTTCTTTGTAAGCATGATATTTTGAGTAATGAAAATACAAAGTGCTGTTGCATTTTCTCCAATTCCTCCATAGCTAGTTTGCTTGAAGGTGATAGGTGAGACGCCTAGAATAACTTGGGTACGATGTCCAAGTTTCGTAGGGTGTGACGCCCTATACTTATCGGTTCCATTCTTTCCATCAAATTTGCCATTTGAAGACTCTATAAGGTCTGCATCCAATCCTTTGAAGAGAATCCTGAAGCAAGTCGAAGAAGAAGACCCCGAGAGCATAATCAACCTTGACGCCAACCTTCTTCCCCCCTTTAACTCTATTCTTCTAAGTTCTTGGCATTCTTAGCACTTTTCTAGTAATTAACTCTAATATTTTTGTAGATCCTTTCGAGAACCAACTCTGAAGATCGGAATCCTTGTCTTGGAACCGGTGTGATTGGAGTCCAGATGTAGGATCTTTGGAGTCGGGTTCGCCAACCCTAGAGTGTTGCAATCTAGATCTTCAACCGAGGGAATTTCAAAGTGTATTGGTAAATCTAAACCCCTTCCCTTCCTCTAGATCTGAAAGTTGAAAGTAGGTAACCTAATCTAGGGTGGTTTATCAATCACCGCGATCCTCTCTTACAGTTATTTGATAAGATCTGCATGCGGGTAGGTAATTTCGATAACTAGTAGTCACTTTATTTTATTTAGGTCTTCCTGTTTGTTTTTGCTGTTAGGATATCAGTTATTACTCTCAAAATAAATAAATAAATAAATATATATATATATATATATATATATATATCAAGATAAGCATGGCACATCACTTATCACCATCCCGTCCCACATCAAATTTGGTATCAGAGCATGCTTAGATTAAGTTATCATCATAGCATCTAGTTTCTATTCTGCATCTACTCATATATGGTATGATATTTTAATTGTTTCTGTTTATATATAAATCCAAAAATTATTAAATATATTTTGTTGAATGCATCACATTTGAAAGTATTTTACTGCATTTTTCCATGATTTACTGAGTTCTATAAAATTTTTGCTCTTTTGTTTTCGGCCTGAGAACAGATTCTATCAAAACTTCAGCAAGAATGATTTTGATTTGTTATAGTTTGGGTTTTCATTAGTTTGCATGTTTGTCTGCTGCATTCATACATTAAGTAATTTTAAGGGCAATTCGAACATGTCAAATGGGGGGAGGAGCTAATAACCTCTCCCTAGCCCAAAATAATGAACATTGCATTTGAACCCAAGCTTTGAATTAAAATCGAGTAGAAACTTAATTGCTATTGCTCTAGAGAGCAAGGGACACCCACAAGGTTGAGTCGAGCCAAGTGTCAAGCCAATTTAGACAACTTGTTTGTGTGTGCTTATGTATCTGGTGTCTAGGCAAATGGTTTAGGGACAAGAGCCAGAATGAAGGTGGGTTGGTCCGCTTACCTGGCCAATTTCAAATTGGTGTCTAAGGCAAGCAAAAAGGGACCTCCACCAACCTTACACTTACCTGGCCAGGTGCCAAGTTACTACAACCAAGATTGTCATTTTGACCTAACATTTGGTTTGGGCTTTAGGTCTAACTAGCTATAGTCGGTTAGGCTTGTTTGAGTGCATCAAGTTGTTTGCATGACTACTAGGACTGGAACACCATATCAAGTTCTCCAGGACCAACCTAGTACATCCATGGATTCAAACATTGAAAATCTCATGAGATCTATGACTGAGCAGCTTAAGCAGCTTAGCACAAGAGTCGATCAAAGGTTTGATCAGATGAATGAAAGAATAAGTTCACTGGAGGAATCCCATGTGTCTCAACCTGACCCTACACCCGTTGGAGTTACCCCTCGGTATCGAGCCTAGCATAGAGAAGTTATCCCTGAACCAATCCCTAGGCATCGAGCCCAACATAGAGAGGTCAGACCTGACCAAATTCCCAGGCATCGAGTCCAGTACGGAGGGGTTACCCCTGACCCTATTCCTAGGAGGCCATAGTATGATATAGATGATCAGGAAGAGCGAGCCCTTAGGAGTATTAGATTTGATGCACCCACATTTCAAGGTACCTTAGATCCTAAAATTTACTCCGATTGGGAAAGTGACATGGATCAGTATTTCGAATGGTATCCTATGTCGGAAGAGCATAAGGTCAAATTCGCTAAGTTTAGATTAGTCTGATAGGCACGACTATATTGGGATACTGTGGAGAGATTAGAGTGACAGAGGGAAAACCAACCTATAGATACGTGGCGGGAGATGAAATACAGATTAAGGGCGAAATACCTACCTTTATTTTTTAAACAGAGGTTATTAGATCAATGGTAGAGGCTAACCCAAGGAAATCTAACTATGTTCGAATACATCACTCTTTTTGATAAATATGCTATGCAGTGTGGTGTGTCCGAGTCTGAATCGGTTACTTTATCTAGTTTCAGAGCAGGCCTAAATGATGACATAAGTAGGGAACTGTTTCTAAGAGAGGTATATGATTTAGAACACGCCTACCAGATTGCTTTGGATTCTGAAAGGTTTCAGAGGAGACCTGTTACCTATCGACCGGATTTGACTAGGTTTAGTGCTTCTGGAAACAGGCCAAATCAGAACCAAGTTCCTGTCAATTGATCTAGACCCAATCCCCAGCCTATTCATAAGGATGATAAAGGGAAAGCACATATGGTTCAGAAGGATAGGAACCAGACCACACTATATTTTAGGTGTAACCAGACTGGTCATTTTGCCACTCAATGTCTATCATGAGCCCTACACATAAGGGGATATGAATTGGAGGAACCTGAAACTAAGGAGTCTTATGATGAAGAGGTTTATGAGGCTGAAACTGAACTAATAGATGAGTACATGGAGGAGGAAGAAATCATCGGTATGGACCAACTAGGAGTGGTTAGATGTATCCTGACTCAAGCTAAAAAGAATAAGGATTGGCATAGGACCAACATCTTACAGACCTCATTAGAATAGGGGATAAGGTATGTAAAGTCATTATTGATAGTGGGAGTTGTGTCAACGCAATTTCTACTAATGCTGTTAAAAGCTTAAACTTACCAACTGTCTCACATCCGAACCCCTATAAGGTATCCTGGAACGATGCAACTACCATTCCCATCAGGTTTTGATGTAAGGTTACAATTCCGATACAATCCTACCAAGAAGTTTGGTGCGATGTCCTCCCAGTGGGAGTCAGTAGTATCATCCTAGGTAGACCTTGGTTGTTTGATCATGATGCCGCCTTGTTTGGACGATCAAACTCATGTGCTTTTCATCATCAAGGAAAGAAGATAGTGATTAATGTAGCTCCATCCAAGGACCATGTTAAGAGAGGGTCAAGTCACTTAAAGGAAAAAGAGCCTAATCTGAACTTGATCTCTGCAAAGGAGCTAGAATGAGAAATAGTTGGAGGGTCACCAGTTTGGGTTTTGGTTACCAAGGAAGCTCAGGATCAACCTAAATTAGAACATCCTAAGGAGATCCTAGACTTATTAGAAGAATTCAAGGATGTTTTCCTTGAAGATTTACTAGATCAGTTACCTTCATTAAGAGATATTCAGCATGCAATTGATTTGGTACCGGGAGCCACCTTACCAAACCTTCCCCACTATAGGATGAACCATACAGAACACCAGGAGCTACAAAGACAAGTAGGGGATCTGATTAAAAAGGAATTCATTAGAGAAAGTTTGAGTCCTTGTGCTGTCCTGGCACTTTTGACTCCTAAGAAAGATGGCAGTTGGAGAATGTGCATGGATAGCCGAGCCATCAATAGGACTACTGTAAAATATCGATTTCCTATACCCTGACTCAATGACATGCTAGATATGATGACTGGATCTACCATCTTTTTTAAGATAGATCTAAAAAGTGGTTACCATCATGTGAGAATTAGACTTGGGGATGAGTGGAAAATGGCTTTCAAAACTAAAGATGACTTTTATGAATGGTTAGTGATGCCCTTCAGATTATCAAACGCCCCAAGTACGTTTGTGAGGATTATGACTCAGGTGTTAAGGCCCTTTAATAGAAAATTCATGGTCGTTTATTTTGATGATATCCTCACATACAGTAAGACTAGGAAAAATCACTTAGATCATCTCTGTAAAGTTTGTCAGACCCTTAAAAAAGAAGTCTTGTGTGCTAACCTAAAGAAGTGTTGCTCCATGTCAACTAGGATTATCTTCTTAGGTTTTGTAGTGACACCAGAAGGAGTGATCGCTGATCCTGAGAAAGTAAAGTCTATAGTTGAGTGGCCCATACCTAACAACGTTCATGATGTCCGTAGTTTCCATGGGTTAGCTACTTTCTATAGAAGGTTCATTAGATGGTTTAGCACAATCGTTTCTCCAATTACTGACTGTATTAGGAGGGGAGAATTTAAATGGACTAGAGATGCCAACAAAGCCTTCTTAGAAATAAAAGACAAGATGACTAAGGCCCCAATTTTGAGATTACCTGATTTTACCAAGGTCTTTGAGGTCGCTTGTGATGCATCAGGTGTAGGAATAGGAAGAGTGTTAAGTCAGGAAAATCATCCTATTACCTTTTTTAGTGAAAAACTGAATAATGCTAAACTGAAGTATTCCACGTATGATAAAGAGCTGTATGCAGTAGTCCAAGCCCTTAGGTATTGGAGACATTACTTGTTGTCGCAAGAGTTTGTTCTCCATTCTGATTATGAAGCACTTCATTTCCTGAATTCTCAAAAGAAATTAAATCCAAGGCATGAGAAATGGGTAGAGTTTATACAAGCCTATACTTTTGTCCTAAAACATCTTGCTGGAAGTGAGAATAAGGTTGCCAACGCACTTAGTAGGAGAACCATGTTGTTGAACTGTGTAAGTGCTGAAGTGGTCGGATTTGAGCAATTGAAGGAAGAATATGAGTTCTGTCCAGACTTCGGGAAAATCTATGAGGCAATTAAGTTAGGATCATCTAGTGAATTTAGCTAGTATACCTTAAGGGATGGTTACCTGTTTAAGGAAAATAGGTTGTGTGTCTCGAGAACTTCACTTAGGAACTTTCTTACCTAGAAAATACATGCTGGAGGATTAGCAGGACACTTTGGACGTAATAAGACTATCCTTACTTTAGAGGAACAATTTTTTTGGCCTAGTCTTAAGAGAAATGTTGCCCAAGTGGTAGCCCAATGTAGGACATGTGTTGTGGCTAAGCAACGGAAGCAGAATACTGGATTATATACCCCACTCCCTATTTCAGACTGCCCATGGCAAGACTTAAGTATGGACTTTATCTTAGGATTACCTAAAACTCCTAGGAGACATGATTCTATCTTTGTGATAGTAGATAGGTTTTCTAAGATGGCTCATTTTATCCTGTGTTCCCAAACTTATGATGCATCTAGAGTGGCTAAAGTATTCATGAATGAAGTTGTTATGTTACATGGCCTGCCTAAAACCATCGTGTCAGACCGAGATGTTAAGTTCACTAGCTACTTTTGGAAAACCTTATGGCATATGCTAGGAACCAAATTGACATATTCTACTGCCTACCACCCCTAGACTGATGGTCAAACTAAGATAGTAAATCGAAGTCTAGGAAACCTATTGAGGAGTCTAGTGGGAGGGAGTACTACTAATTAGGATCTATTATTGCCTAGAATCGAGTTTGCCTATAACAATTCAGTCAATAGATCTACTGGAAAAAGTTCGTTCGAAATTGTTCATGGATACAAACCTAGGAAGCCATTAGATTTGGTTCCTTTACCTATTAATGCACGCATATCTGAGTCTGCTGAGTTATTTGCACAACACATAAAGAACTTTCATCATGAAATCTTTAAAAAATTAAAGAGAGCAATGACTTATATAAACAAATGGCTGATTCAAACAAAAGGTTTAAAGAATTTAAAGTAGGAGACCAAGTTATGATCAGGCTTAGACCTGAGCATTTTTCTTCTGGAACGATCAAGAAATTACATGCCCGAAGTGCAGGACCTTTCAAAATAATTTGTAAGTTTGGATCTAATGCTTATGAGATTGAGTTACCACCAGATTTAGGTATAAGTCCAACTTTCAATGTATCAGATCTTGTAGAGTATAGGGAGCCGATACTGCTACCTAGTGAGTCATTTGGGCCTAACACCATTCTTGAGATTAAGCCTATCCCTGACTGTCCACTGGCCAAAACCTCAAATCAGAGAGACAGGGTTGAACGAATTATGGACGACAAAATGATTGTCACTCGAAACAAGGACTACCAGCGATACTTGGTTCATTGGCAAGGACATCCCGACTCCGATGATCTTGGATAACTCGGGAGGATCTGTAGAAGATCGATCCGGATTTGCTCGAGAGGTACCTGAGCAGAGCTGACCCTTACTCGACATGGTCGAGTTCCTCCTACCTGGGAAGAATTGGTGGGGACACCAGAGCTAGAAAAAAGAAATTTGAGTCTATTTGAGTTTCAATTTGAAGTCTAAGGAGTCCAATAAAATTGTATTTAGGATTATGAAGAAGTTGTAATTGGTCCAATTAGGTCTCAATTGGCTTTAAATTGTTGTTTGGGTCTAGTAATTAGTTTTTGGATCCATTTAGGGTTTAAATGGGACCTAAGTTATTTTTGTATGGAGTAGACTAAGTCTACATCACATGAAGGAAGTTAAGAGGGGTCCACATCTACATTTATTTAGTTGGTTACTTGAAGAAAGGAAGCTCCATGCCTATTCTTTCCTCCAAGAAAACCTTTCACGTATTCTCTTACCAAACAAAGAGTTAAAATCGGTGGAAGGGGCTTTATGAAGGTAGCAATTAAAGAGCTTTAAAGGTGGAGAGAGTTTCTTGAAGAAAGTTTTGAAGGCATTTAAGAGGCACAAGCTTTGAAGGCATTTAAGAGGCACAAGCTTTGAAGGCATTTAAGAAAGTGGTTAAAGTTTTTCTACCTAGTGCAGGCACCAAGCTCAGGAAAAAACTCCAACCAATCCAAATTAGGAAAGATTCATTATGGTTGGAAAATTGAGAGCTCGAGTCCTGTAATAAGTTTTTGTTTGAGTCTATTAGTCCTATATTCATTTCAATTCGATAATCGAGTCCAATATTTGCTTTAATTAAGTCTTCATTTTAATTGAGTCAAGGACAGTCAGCCAAGACCAACCTGGTTTCAGCTCAACCAAGTCAAGAAGACTAGTGGGCGCATAGACCATGGGTTTACCAACTTGGAAGCCACTTCATCATTCCTCCTTGCCACATCACCTGGATACATCACCATGGAATATCGCCCAAGGAAGAAGGAATTTGAAATGGCCAAATTTCTTCCACAAATGGCACCCTCATCATGAAATTTGAATCAATGAAGAAAACTTTTCTTTGAATTTTCCCTTGCTTGAATGCTTGGTCCCATGTGAGAAGGTGGGCATGAGGCCTAGAGTTCTTCCCCTTTCCAACTTTCCATCATTAAACCTAGCTTCCTCCACCCCTCTTAGTCCATTCGGACAACATAAGAAGTACATCAAGAATCCACATCTCTTCCATCTCTAATGAAGTCAACCATCCAAGGAGTTCTTCACAAGATCAAGCCGGGAGTTGTCATCCAAATGAAGCCATAGAAGATCTTCACCAAGACTACTCCGAGCTTCCATCATCATTTCAAAGATTCCCCCCCTCACTTCTCCATCTCAACCCTTTTCTTTAATCTCCCTTGACATCTTTTGTTGAAGGATCCCCGGGCTTCCAGACTCGTAAGAAGAAGGTCTCCCGTGCCAAAGAACCGGATAGAAGAGGCCTTGCAACCTAGGAAATCTCCCTGTCATCCAGGAAGTTTTTTCTTTAAGTGTTCCCCATGTTAAAACTATTAGTATTAATTGCCGAGTAACCCTCTTTAGAAAGGCTTTTAGATCTGCAATTATTAGATTAACTAAACACTAATCAGAGTGGTTTCTTAACCACGTAGGTCCTGTTATTTTCTTTGATCGATTTTATTTCTAGTCAAGTTTAATATTTAGAATCCTATCATTGAATTCCTACTTCATTACTTGAATAGCTGCATCTATTTACTTCATCTTTTATTTAATCATTACTGATCCCCTTAGGAATGTATCATGTCATCATTGTCCCCCATTATCTTGGTATCAGAGCATGGTAGGTTAGGGTTTTGCATCTTCTTCAGTACCTAGATTAGGTGCTTCACCAGGCCATCCGGTCCTAGGAGAAAAGTAGGGTTTAAGACCCTCTCCTCCCATTCCACGGGGATCTCTTAAGGCATGTAGGGGCACCATTATGATTAACCTTTGAAGGGGAACACAAGACTTGCATTTTAATTTTAGCATCTTATAATTTCTGCTATTCTATTTTTTTTAGCATTATCTATGTTCCAGGAATTATCACGCCGAACACAGATTTTAGTCTTAAATTTTCTTTCATCTGGTTTATTATCTATGAGTTAGGAATGTTCTATGAGTTTTTCTAAATTTTATGATATTGTTACACATCACTTTTCTACCCTACATCAGAACTGCAACACACCGATTTTCTGCACCTGAAATTAGGGTTCATCTGCATGCTTGTATTCATTTCATGATAAACCATCTTAAGGGCATCAATTTGACATAGGGTCAGGATTTCATTACCTGTCCTTAGCCCAAAAAAATCACCAACCTGCATAACGAACCCAACCCCTAATTAAAATGAAGTAGACGTTTAACTTACTCTAATGAGCTAGGGACACCCATGAAGTCGGGTCGAACCAAGTGTCAAACCAATTTTAACAACTTGTTTGTGTGTGCTTGTATATTTGGTGTCTAGGCAAGTGGTTCAGGGACAAGAGCCAGAAGGAAGGTGGGTTGGTTCGCTTACCTGGCCAATTTTCATATTGGTGTCTAAGGCAAGCAAAGAGGGACCTCAATCAACCTTACACTTACTTGGCCAGGTGCCAAGTTACTACAACCAAGGTTGTCATCTTGACCTAATATTTGGTTTGGACTCTAGGTCTAGTAAACCCCTAGCCCAAGTTCAAGTCCGTTTGTGCATGGCAACCAAATTAGGAGCACCTTACCAGTAAAACCAAGCTCAAACAAGTACAACCATGGACCAAATCTTTGAGACCTTTATGAAGACTTTGAATGATCAAATGGCCCGACTGAAGGATGACATTGAAAAAGAATTAGGTATGGTCGACCTAGGATTAGTTGACCAGAATGAAGCCATACTGAAAGAACAATTAGAGGAAGAATTAGAACCCATGATAGAAGTATATAAGGCTGACATCAGTTTAGTAGACGAATATGAAGGAGAAGACTTTGAGAAGGACAACTCTAGTACCTTACCTGAGAAAATCATTGTACAAAATAAGAGTGTTGAGCCTAGTCCTAAAACATCATAACAACAGAAAATTAGTGAGGACCTGGTTCCCGTAAGTCAATGCCCTCAGCAAAAGCCTACTCCTTTAGCCTCAACCCAAGACCTCATTCAGCTTCCTTGTAAAGAGTTCTTTCTTCTAACCCCAGTCAATAACCTTTTTCTGGAACTGACCAAGTCTTCCTGTCATGAAAAAATTGCACTTACAATGACCAAATTCTCCATCTATCAATTTGACCTTATGAAACCCATAGGTCAATATTCAAATCTTAAGGTCATCACGGGTAACCAAGGTCTATTTTATGTTTCCAATAGATTATTCCAAGACTCCAATTTTTATATACTATTGTATCCTAAGGCTTCCAATGTTCCCCAAACTATCAAATTATACTTTGTTGAGGTCGTTCAGTTGCACCAATGCTGTGAGTATGTTTGGTTTGCTACCGACTTTTGGAAGACCTTATGGCATTTACTAGGGATACACTGTAAATTTTCTTGTGCATGCCAGACCAGGGTCAAACCTAGAGAATCTGTTGTCTGTTAGGTTTATGTCCAGAGAGAGAGTCCAATAAAATTCCTCTCAATAAGAATGCCTAGTTAAGTCTGCATTTTGTAGGTGTCTGTGTAAGTCACAGAGTCTGCAAAGTCATGTGCACAGCATATTAAAAAATTGCATAAGGAAATTAGTAAAAAGATTCAAATGAGCAATAAAGTCTATAAGCATACGGCTAATTCATGTAAACGATTGAAAGAATTTAATGAAGGGACTCTGTAATGATTAAACTTAGACCTGAAAGGTTTCCACCAGGAACTATGAAAAAAAAACTGCATGCCTGGGGAGCTGGACCTTTCTAAGTAACTAAGAGAATTGGACCTAATGCATATGTGTTAGAGTTACCTTCTGATTATGGTATTAGTTTTACTTTTAATATTGCTGATCTGATAGAATATAAAGAGCCGGCATTAATTCCTAGCGAGCCTTTTGGGCCTTATCCCACCTTTGAGAGCGAAACCATACCCGAGTGCCCACCAACAATTCCACCAGACTGAAGAGATAAAGTTGAACATATCTTGGAAGACCAGGTGATTACCACTAGAAATAAGGGCTATCAACGTTACCTGGTTCATTGGCAAGGACGATCCAATTCCGAGGATTCCTGGATCACCCGAGAGGATCTGCAGCAAATTGACTCGGACCTACTAGAAAGATATCATAGTCAGACCGATCCTTACTCGACAGGGTCGAGTTTCTCCCACCCGAGGAGAATTGGTGCGGGCACCAGGCTCAGGAAAAGACTCCAACCTATCCAAATTAGGAAAGATTCTTTATGGTTGGAAAATTGAGAGCTCGAGTCCTATAATAAGTTTTTATTTGAGTCTATTAGTCTTGTATTCATTTCAATTTGATAATCGAGTCCAGTATTTGCTTTAATTAAGTCTTCATTTAATTGAGTCAAAGAGAGTCAGCCAAGACCAACCTGGTTTTAGCTCAACCAAGTCAAAAAGACTAGTGGGCGCATAGACCATGGGTTCACAAACTTGGAAGCCACTTCATCATTCCTCCTTGCCACATCACCTGGACACATCACCATGGAATCTCACTCAAGGAAGAAGGAATTTGAAATTGCCACATTTCCTTCACAAATGGCACCCTCATCATGAAATTTGAATCAATGAAGAAAACTTTTCTTTGAATTTTCCCTTGCTTGAATGCTTAGTCCCATGTGAGAAGGTGGGCATGAGGCCTAGAGTTCTTCCCCTTTCCAACTTTCCCTTATCAAACCTAGTTTCCTCCACCCTTCTTAGTCCATTTGGCCAACATAAGAAGTACATCAAGAATCCACATCTCTTCCATCTCTATTGAAGCCAACCATCCAAGGAGTTCTTCACAAGATCAAGCCGGGAGTTGTCATCCAAATGAAGCCATAGAAGATCTTCACCAAGACTACTCCGAGCTTCCTTCATCATTTTAAAGATTCCCCCCCTCACTTCTCCATCTCAACCCTTTTCTCTAATCTCCCTCTACATCTTTTGTTGCAGGATCCGCGGGCTTCCAGACTCCTAAGAAAAAGGTCTCCCATGCCAAAGAACCGGATACAAGAGGCCTTGCAACCTAGGGAATCTCCCTGTCATCCAGGAAGTTTCTTCTTTGAGTGTTCCCGGTGTTAAAACTATTAGTATTAATTGCCAGGTAACCCTCTTTAGAAAGGCTTTCAGATCTGCAATTATTAGATTAACTAAACCCTAATCTGCGTGGTTTCTTAACCACGAAGGTCCTCTTATTTTCTTTCATCGGTTTTATTTCTAGTCAAGTTTAATATTTAGAATCCTATCATTGATTTCCTACTTCGTTACTTGAATAGCTGCATCTATTTACTTCATCTTTCATTTAATCATTACTGATTCCATTAGGAATGCATCATGTCATCATTGTCCCCCATCACTACCTTTTACAAATTCTCTTCCTCTCCGCATGAATTCTCTCTCGTGGAGGTGTTTTAGGTGGGCTCCACTCCCATTTAAATGCAGCAATTTAATCGGCCAAGGAAAGAAAAGGGAGAAGATCAAATTGAAGGGTAGAAGATCAAGATAACCATCTTTATCAAGTATTGGCACCTATTCCAAAACCTCAAAAATTGTAATTCCCTCTTCTTTTATTTTGAATTTGAGTTTTAACCTATCTTTCTACTTGTAATGAAGCTATAAATAGAGCCCAAAACCTTTCTTTGTAAGCATGATATTTTGAGTGATGAAAAGACAAAGTGCTATTGCATTTTCTCCAATTCCTCCATAGCTAGTTTGCTTGAAGGTGCTAGGTGAGACGCCTAGAACAACTTAGGTGCGACATTCAAGTTTCATAGGGTGTGACTTCCTATACATATCGATTCCATTCTTTCCATCAAATTTGCCATTTGAAGACTCTATAAGGTATGCATCCAATCCTTTGAAGAGAATCCTGAAGCAAGTCAAAGAAGAAGACCCCGGGAGCACAATCAACCTTGACGCCAACCTTCTTCCCCCCTTTAACTCTATTCTTCTATGTTCTTGGCATTCTTAGTACTTTTCTAGTAATTAACTCTAATATTTTTGTAGATCCTTTCGAGAACCAACTCCGAAGATCAGAGTCCTTGCCTTGGAACCGGTGTGATTGGTGTCCAGATGCCGGATCTTTGGAGTTAGGTTCGTCAACCCTAGAGTGTTGCGATCTAGATCTTCAACCGAGGAAATTTCAAAGCATATTGGTAAATCTAAACCCCTTCCCTTCCTCTAGATTTGAAACTTGAAAGTAGGTAACCTAATCTAGGGTGGTTTCTCAATCACCGCAATCCTCCCTTACAGTTATTTGATAAGATCTACATGCGGGTAGGTAATTTCGATAACTAGTTGTCACTTTATTTTTTTTAGATCTTCCTACTTGTTTTTGCTGTTAGGATATCAGTTATTGCTCTCAAAATACATATATATATATATATATATCAAGATAAGCATGGCACATCACTCATCACCATCCCGTCCCGCATCAGTTAGTGTATTTAAATCTTTTGCTCCCTAGATGGCAATTACTTTGGGGTCCCATTTGTCCAGAAATGATCTTAGATTCTTCTGTACTAAGTCAGCATTAGAATAAATCTTGCCAAGACTTTTTAACCGTTAATAATATTTGTAAACCGTGAAAACATGGCAAAGATAGTTTCAATTTGCTCAAGCTTAAATAATTCATAGTTATGTACTAGAAGATTATTTTTGATGTCTTCACTTGGAAAGTTTCTTCACGGGTTACTTCAAGTTTATCCCAAATTTCTTTTTATAGATGAGCAAATAGAAATTTGATTAAACTCATTTGCATCCAAAGCACAATATAGTAAGTTCATGGCTTCGGCATTCAGTTCTCCCATTTTCATGCCATATTCATCCCAATCCTCTTCAGGTTTTGAGACATCTATGCCATCAACTTTAATCATGGATATCTGTGGACCCTTAGGAATGAACTTCTATAATTGAAAATCAATAGCTTGAATGTATACTTCATTCTAGCTTTCCAATATGAACAATTCATGCCAGTGAACAGTGGAGGTCTATTAGTAGATTGGCCTTGGCCAAGAAAGTACTCATGGGATGAGTCATTAATCTTTACTCTAATAAGTTCAGAGACTCTGCTATGATACCAGGTATTGCCCAGGTGGCTTTTCCAAGAGAGGGTGAATTGGAAATTTAAGAAATTTATCAGATATGTCCTCTTTTAAATCTACTTTAGTGTGGAGGTGCTGTGTTTCAAATAATTAAGAGTGAAAGCAAACACAAACAGAAAAAGCACAATACAAACATAGCAAATTATAGTGGTTCGGAGCAACCTCACTCCTACATCCACTATCCAAAATATCACGTGGGATTTTCACTATATTCACCATCGAAATACAGTTGGATTATTTTACTAGGCTCATAATCCAAAACCCAACACTTAGTTTTCAATAGGATAACCAAGAACCTAACTTGGTTTTGAACAGGATCACCGAGAACCCAACTTGGTTTTGAACAGGATCACCAAGAACCCAACTTTGGTTTTGACCAAGCTCACCAAAAACCCTTACAACGTTAGTTTTAAAATGGGATCACTAACAACCCAACTTGGTTTTTAAACTGGGCTCACCAATAACCCACAAAATCACAAAGAGTTAAAAGAAAGTAAATAACTAATGACAAACCCAAGTTGTCTGATGGTTGTAGTTGCAGCTCAAGAGAAGCCTTCTTAAATTAGCTTTAATGCACTTCTATAGCTTCCTCTTCTTCCTCAATAAGTGCTTCAAGCTTCTAGTAGGAGTTGGTAAAGACTTGAAGGAAGACTTGAATGTTCTTCTTTGTGCTCTCTTGCTCACATGCTCATTTAATGTTCAATTAAGCATTAGCTTCTTTAAAGGTTGTTCAAATCTCTCATTTATAGAGTCTTGTACTCTTCTTGGATGGATATAGTCATTGTAGACTATTGGGACTTGACATTTGATAGTTGGAGTACTTTTTAAATTTAAAAAATGAAGTTCTGAAACTAGCCATTACTTGCCTGAAATCGATGTTTGAGTCCGCTTGGATCCTCAAAGAGTTGATTCTTCACTTTGGTCAAGTTAGCTCACCATAATCGAATCAGCTCGGATCCTCGGTGTTGATGATTCCTCACTCTGGTTGAGTCGGCTCGCCTCAATCGAGTCAGCTCGGATCCTCGGGTCTTCAAAGTAGTACTATGGAGCAGTCGGCTCTCCTCAGTAGAGTTGGCTCACCTAGCTATTCTTTCATAACTAATTTTTTTGGACTCTGGAGGAGTCGGCTCGGATTCTTGAAGTGTCGACTCAGATGCCTAACTGAATAGTTGAGACGGCTTGGACTACCTTGGGGTCAGCTCACCTGTCTGATTCAAGAAATGAAGCTCTGGATGAGTCGGCTTAGGATCCTTTGAGTCGGCTTGGATCTCTGCGTGCCAGAATCCTTCAACCGTGCCATAGATTAGAGTCGGCTCTCTTCATGCGAGTCGACTCGAGTGAATTTCTAACGAAAGCTTTAACTCTTCTCCAGAATTCCTTCAGCAACTCTTCAATACTTAAAACTCTTCCCAGCTTAACTAACAACAAATTCTAAAGAAATTTAAGCTTGAAAAACACATAGAAGTAACCCTTTTTCATGAATATTACATCAATCTTTCTTTGGGTTCTTCTTTACATGAAACATTTACAATGCAACACATAACATATAACAAGGTTGTATGAGTTGCAATTGGGCATTAAGATTATCCTACAAAAACTTGTAATGCACTTGAAGAGTTGTTAGTAAGATAAACACATGCTCCAATATTTTGTTATCGTCAAAATCACTCAAGGGGTCAACACAACTTTTGCTCCATTTCCAACACGTAGGACCATCTCACCTTCTCTCAGCATTCTACTTCTTTCTAGGCCCTGCATTGAAATGCATATATGAGCACTAAAGCCAGAGTCTAAAATCCAGCTGAAGTAGATGAAATCGTTAGGTTAGATTCAAAAATGAGTATGGACTTACCTTTAAAAATTGCATCATCCTTCTATTTCTTTAAGCTTTCCAGGTAAAGAGGATAATTTCTTTTCTAGTGGCCATCTGTATTGCAGTGAAAACATTTTCCTTTGCTAACCTTGGCCTTCTTAGGAGTGTCCTTCTTCTTCTATTTGTTTTCCTTCTTTTGCTTCTTTGCAGGTTTCTTCTTCTTCTAAGTAGACTTTCCTCTGGAGGAAGACTACTCCATAAAGAAAATAGAGCCCCTTGAACTCTTCAGGGTCCTTTCATTGCTTACCAACATGTTCAATAATTTAGGTAAAATGTAATTCAACTTGTTCATATTATAGTTCATAACAAACTAAGCATATGAACTAGTCAAGGACTGGAGGATCAAATCCACCTGAAGCTCCTTGTGAATAGGAATGCCCAGCTTTTCAAGCTATTCAATATCCTTGATCATTGACAAACAATGATCGTGGATTGACTGCCCTTCATGCATCTTGTTGTTGAAAAGCCTTTTCAACACCTCGAAGCGTGCAATCCAACTTTGTTCACCATGTAACTCTTGCAGGTGAATCAGAATCAATTTAGCAGTTGGCATATCCTCATGTTGGCTCTATAATTCATTTGACATTGAGGCCAACATGTAACACTTAACCTTATTATCATCTTCCATCCATTTTTTGTATGCAATCGTCTGACAAGCATTTGGATGGTCAGCTAAGACGGGGGGTTCCTGGTCAAGCACATAGCCTAACTTCTCATAACTCAAAATAATTTTGATGTTTCTCAACCAATCTTTGAAATTAAGGCCTGCAAGTCAATTTGTCTCTAAAATATGGGCTATGGGATTTGAAGCAGATATGGTTAACAGCAAGTGTAGAAGATTCAAATTAGATATTTGTACTTAATTATAAAATTATTCTATGATCTTTAAGAAATAATTTTAGAACTCCCACTATTTTCTCGGATCTCTCACACTCCCTATGGAGATGCGGAAACCCTGTCACTCTAGGTTTCTACTAGGTGCTACTATCCCATCAATGTGCGGCACCTTACTGTGCTCGGTTATTGGTAACATGCCACACTAATAGGTGGCCAACTCTTGTCCAATGTATCTAATACAAGTTGTAGCATCTTGGTCTCTAAATCATGGAACCTCAACGTTCCTGTTTATTGGTCCAATCATTAGTTAAATCAGACCCATCATTCTTGCTAGACAAAGCCATCATTGAGTCCCTCAACATGCTCATTTATTGGGCCCAACCCCATAGTGCCTAGCAACATCTCATGCTTAATAGGGTGGTTGTGTCTTCCCAATACAAATAGACTACTATAACTAGTTGAGAATAATCAACACCAATAGGACACCCGCACAACTACAATGGTGGAAGACCTAAGACTTAATATTTATGGGGAGCTATGGTTCAGATCTCTTCTAAATTGATTAGGCAAATCATGTCTGACCAAATACATTCAGTCAGCATAATCTCATGTCTGACTTTAAAATAGCTAGCATGGGTGAACTCAAATCAAAAGTGACCCTATTGAAAACTTAATTAACTAAATTAGCCAGGTCAGTTTGATACATGGGAGGGTTCTGCCATATACCCTCTTTCTGCCAAACTAGTTGGTTGAGAAAGAGTTAGCCATAATTAAAAACCATGATCAAAACCTTCCTTAGATAGTAATTGATTGATAAGATTCAATTAGGTCAATCCAGTGATCTGGGCTCATCATTGAGCCAAATTAGGTCTTAACTTATCGATTCACAATCAAATGAATTGATCTGACCAGACATCATCTAAAAATAATTTTAAGGTGACTAGACCTAATTTGCTCAACCCAAACCCTCATGCACCTATTTAATTTTCTGATCAAATCAATTTTAAAATAGGTTCAAATGCATAACTCTTATGGTTATGATCATGAATCAAATTTAAGATCTAAACCCTAATTTGGTGCATCACATACATCAACATGTTAGATCATATAATTAAACTACATCTAGTGTAATTAAATAGATCTAAAACATGCTTAACAACACATCACATATGTAATCATAAATCGATCAAAACCTTTTAAAAATCCTTTTTCAAAAACAGGTATACATCAAAGTAGGACAACCTTTGTACTATAGGGGGTAAATCCTATAGCAGGACAACCTTATAATCACTTTGTGCAATCTTTGATAAATTAATTTTCAGATTATAATTTTTAATTTTAGATCTAATAATTATGATTTTAACTTTGAAAACAGTTTTTAAAACATAACAATTCTAAGCTAGAACAATCTCATATTCAGCATAGATTTGATATAATCATAATCTATCTATCTGATCTGAATATATTTCATATCTGATTCTCATCCATGCATGTTAAAGAAAGGAGAACCATGGCTCTAATACCACTATTGGATTTCTTCCAGGAACAGTATATTGCAATCGATCAGTCATCAAAATCTTGACGCAGCAAAAGTAGACATAAAAACTATTTTATATCTAATGATGTAATTTATAAATAAATCTAATTTATTCATTATAAGTTTCTAACATAATGTAATATATCAAAAAAATATCAGATCTAAAAAAAAATTTATTTTGAACATAAAAAACTTACCTAGATCGCAATCTTGGCCTGCTCCAAAAAACATATCGATTTGCTTTTGAAACTGGGATTCTACCGGAGCCATGCAATTGCCCGACCTCTGCTGGTATCCACATAGAGCTAACATAATCAAGTCATAGAGAGTACTGGATTGCTAGATCCTTGCAACCCTCTCCTCTTTTAGCAAATCAGCCACTATAAAAACTATGCCGATCCGAATCTGGACCGGCTTTTCTTGAACTGGCTTCTATCTTGCAAATTGAGATTTGCAAGACTTAGGACCATTTTTTTTCTTCTTTCTCTTGAAGAAGATCTCTCTCCAGATTCTTGGACCTCACACAAGGAAAAAGAAAAATTGAAGAGGATGCCTAAGAGAGAGAATCTCTGCTATTGATGCCCAAAAGAAAATCATGCCAAAAGGGAGAATGATGCAGAACAAATAAGATGATGCGATGCGAAAGTAAATTAAGAATTTTTTTTTTTTTTTTTGTGTGTTTTGTTAGAAGTTGGCTTGACTCAAAAATAAGGCTAACTAATATTGAAAGAAAATATGCACTGAAAGAAAGCACAATTCAAAAGAGTAGATTATCAGAGTAATAAAGAAGTAGGATCTCTAGGGATTGAGAAACCCCCAGACCTAGGATTTACTCCTCTTTCAAGAAACAGACGAAGAGAGAAGAGAAGGTTTTATACATGACTGTGATATCTCTCTTTGCTTCAATTGAAGGACACTCTCGAGTAGATTGTAGGATCCTTGGAGACGGGGTATCTTCGCAATGGATCCTCGGATTGTAGTCCTATGGAAAGGTTGGCCTTCTTCTCGTACTTTGGATCTAGAAAAGATGAAGAACAAGATTAGGATGTAAGAAACTCAAGGAAGAGAGCTTTACTTGGGATAGCTCCGAACTGCTCAAACTTTGAAGATGAGGGAAGAGTATGGAGGTGGCGGTGGAAGATGGAGTGGATTTAGGGTTTGGCTGGTAGAGCGGCGGCTTGCAGATGGAAAGGACCTAGGGCTTGATATAGTGGGCGGTGGCTTGGAGAAGGAGATGGCGGCCTTGAATGAAGTGAGAATAGGGTTTAGGAATTTGGGTGTTGGCGGCTAGGATGATGAAAGGAAATTAGGGTTGGCGGCCAGGGATGAAAGCGAGGCAGGGTTTTGGTAACTTTGGAGATCTCTCACCTCCTCAAGGCTCCAATGGAACCCGGATTTACTCCCTCACGGAGCTCAACACTCAAAGAAGTGTGGAAGAAGAGAACACAAGGTTGCTCAACACAAGAAAATATTTCATTTTCTCATTAAAATCAAAAGATTACATAAGGGTCCAATATATAGACCTTGCAAGAGAAACAAAATTACACTACTTCCCATGTGGGACTAAACATTCATCCTAAGCATGAAAAACTTTCCCTTGACCGACCAAGCTTCTTTCCTTGGAGTGGGCGGCCTCAAATGCAAGGTGATGGCTTCATATGGCAGGTATATGGGGTACCTCCTAATTCTTCTCCTTAAGTCATGGGTTTTCCTTCCATGACTTGCTCTTTCTTGGAAGAAAATACTCATCTCCTAGTCTTTCTCCCTAAGACTAGGCTCCTTCCATTCATAGTCAGGTACTTTAGGTAGGTGTGGGCGCCTACCTTGAAGTCCTCTTCAAGAAAAATCCCCTGCTCCTTTAGCTTGGTTACTTTTGGCAGCTTATGGGCGCCTTCCTTGACTTCTCCTAAAAAAATTTTCTTGCTCTCTTGGGCGTGGGGATCAGGGACACTGGGATGAAATGTGGCGCCAACTGGTCCTAGGAGTGTGGTGTCCACTTGCATTTGGCCTTGGAAGAAAAAATGATGCCCTAGGGAATGGCGCCAACCAGGACTTGACTTGGACTTAGACTGAGTCAACATGACTCAACAAAATGAAATGCAGACTCAAAGAAATAAAATAATCTGGTTGACTAGGTCAACCCTTATTACAAGCCCTAATCTTCAGGCAAGGTCATTCAAAGATCCAGATGGAACCCTGAAGTCTTCTTCTGATTCTGGTGCCCGCACCAATTCTCCCGGGGTGGGAGGAACTCGACCCTGTCGAGTAATGCTCAAGTTGGCTCTGGTATTTCTCCAAGAGATCTAGATCCAGCTCTTGTAATTCATCTCGGGAGATCCAAGAGTCATCAGAATCTAGCCTTTCCTTGCCAGCGGACCAGGTATCTTTGGTATCCTCGATTACGAGTAGAGATAACCTGATCGTCCAGGATCTTTTCAATCTGTTCTTTCTGGTGCGGGCACCAGACTCAGAAGAAGACTTCAGAGCTCCATCTAGATCTCTGATTGACCTTGCCCAAAGAATTAGGGTTTTCTGGTTTGTAATAAGGGTTGACTTGATCAACTCAATTTTAGCTTGAGTTTGTATTCCCTGCAGTTTATTTTGTTGAGTCATGTTGACTCAGTAGTGGTCTAGGACTTCAACCTGGGGTGTCACATTTTCTCCCAAGGCCAAGCAAGTGGGCGCCATACTCCCAGCCACACTCCCAGCCACACGCCTGAGTCCAGGGGGTGCCACATCTCCATCTAGTAGGCTTTGGTCCCCACACCACAAGATAGCAGGTCCCTCCTCTCATGCACCACTTAAGGAGAAGACAATCTGGGAGCCACAATTCAAGGGGGCGGCCAAGGTGTTTCCATAAGAGCCAAGCTATGAAAAGAAAGGAGCAAAGCTTGGGGAGGAAGACTAGGAGGCGCCCAAGTAATTCCAAATAAAACTAGGTATAAAAGGAAGGAAATTTCTCTTGAAGTGCAAGGTTAAGGAGGCGCCCAAATACTTCCAAATAAGACCGATCATGGAAGGAAAAATATTTTTTCTTGAAGATCAAAGCAAGGAGGCGCCACCCACTTTCCTTTTGAAGCCACCAATCAACATTTGTGGAATCTTTTGGCCGACCATAAGTGTAGGGATTGATCCTACAATCCTAATTTGAAGATCCCCTCCTTTAGTCCTACATGGGAAGATGTAAAACCCTACTCTCTTGTAAAGTCCTATAAATTAAACCCTTCTTGTAAACTTTAAAGTAATCTGATGAATGAATTCAAACTTTTGTGTGAGCAAACTCTGTGTTTTCTCTCTTCCACACTTGCATCCAAGTGTTGAGCTCCGTGAGGGAGTAAATCCGGGTTCCCCAGGAACCTTGAGGAGGTGTGAGATTCCAAACCACAAACCCTAGGTTAGCCACTTCACTCCCAAACCCTAGCTGCCCATCATCCTTCTCTTTCCACCAAGCCCTAGCCTATCCCACCTCTCACGGCCACTCTCTTCAAGTCAAGGCCAGCCCCAGCATCCGGGTCCAATCTGGATACTTCAGATCCAGAGCAATTCCCAGAGGAAGTCAGATCAGCCTCCAAGAGAATCCGGATTTCAGCAACATCAACTTTCAAGTTCTTCAATCTGGTAAATTCTTCCTTGAGTGTCTGATTCCATCACTTGTTCTTCTTCTTTCCCAGATCTTGAGTCCAGGAGAAGCCGACTCCGCCACAGGACCAGTATTGGAGGATCCATTGCGAAGATATCCGAATCCGAGGATCCAACAATCTGCTCGAGAGAGTTCTTCCACCAAACTTTGTGAAGATCACTGTCTGGTTGGTAACCCATCTCTTCTCTTTATTTCTGTCCTGTTGAAAGTTCAGAGCGAAACCCTAGGTCTGGGAGTTTCTCAACCCCCAGCAATCCGTTACTTCTGAACTACTCTGATAATCCAGTTTTATTTAAATTGTGCTTTCAATTATTACCTAGTTTCTTTCAATTTAGTTTATCTTTCCTTTGAGTCAAAGCCGACTTCTGAAAATATTAAAAAATAATAATAATAATAAAAAAAAGAATTAGTCTTAATTTACTTCCGCATCGCATCATCTCTCTCTTTTGTTCTGCATCACTTTCCTCACTGGCCAGTTTGTTGGTGGACATACAGGGTTGGGTTCACTCTCAAGAATAGGATTAGGCTCAAAAGGCTCACTGGAAATCACAGTTGGCTCTCTATACTCTACTAGGTCTGTAATGTTGAAAGTGGGGCTAATGCCTAGTTCTGAAGGCAACTCGAGCACATAGGCATTGGATCCTACTCTCTTCACCACTCTAAATGGTCCAGCTCCTCTAGCATGTAACTTTCTAATGGTTCCAGGAGGAAACTGTTCAGGCCTTAACCTAATCATTACATAGTCTCCCTCAACAAAAGTTTTGACTCGCCTTTGAGAATCAGCCAACTTCTTATAAGTTTCATACTTAAATTTATTTTGGCATGAATTTCTTTATGCAAGTTTTTATATGCTGTGCAAAAACTTCAGCAGACTCGGAGACTCGTGTGTGGACTGGTAAAGGGGCTAGGTCAAGAGGTGTGTGAGGTTTGTACCAATGCACAATTTTAAATGGACTCTTACCTGTAGACCTATTGACCGAGTCATTGTATGCAAATTCAGCCCTAGGTAAGTACAAATCCCAATTTCTAGTGTTTTCACCAACAAGACATCTTAGCAGATTGCCTAAGCTATGGTTCACTACCTCAGTTTGGCCATCAGTTTGGGGATGATAGGCAGTTGAAAACTTAAGTTTTGTCCCTAACTTATGCCAAAGGGTTTTCCAAAAATAGCTGGTGAACCGGACATCCCTATCTGAAACAATTGTCTTAGGTAGGCCATGGAGTCTAACTATCTCATTAAAGAACAGGGTGGCTACCTTAGACGCATCAAAAGTCTGGGAATAAGGCAAGAAGTGGGCCATCTTAGAAAATCGGTCGACTACGACACAGATAGAGTCATGCCTCCTCTGGGTCTTAGGCAAACCTAACACAAAGTCCATACTCACATCTTGCCAAGGACGATCTGGGACAGGGAGTGGGGTATAAAGGCCGGTGTTTTGTTTTCGCTGTTTGGCAACAGTGCAGGTCCGACACCTAGTCATAATGTGTGCTACATCTCTTTTTAAGCTAGGCTAGAAAAAGTGGTCTTCAACAGCCAGGGTGGTCTTGTCTTTTCCAAAATGGCCTGCTAAACCCCCAGCATGAATTTCCCAAATCAAAAATTCCATAAGAGAAGTTCTAGGGATGCAAAGCCTATTCTTAAAGAACAGAAAGCCATCTAAAAGGGTATAATCCTTATGATCACTAGATGGTCCTTGAGCTAGATCCTGATACACAGTCTTAAAATCCAGACACGACTCATATTCCTCTTTGATCTGCTCAAATCCTACGACTTCAGCCCTAACAGAATTTAATAACAAAGATCGACGACTAAGGGCATCAGCTACCTTATTTTCAGTCCCAGCCTTATGTTTCAAAATAAAAGTATAGGACTAGATATACTCTACCCACTTAGCATGTCTGGGGTTAAGCTTCTTCTGGGAATTCAGGAATCTAAGAGCCTCATGGTCCGAAAACAGCACAAATTCCTGTGGTAGCAAATAATCTCTCCAATAACGCAAAGCTTGCACTACCGCATAAAATTCTTTATCATAGGTAGAATACCTAAGCTTAGCATCATTAAGTTTTTCTCTAAAGAATGCTACGGGATGATTCTCTTGGCTTAGGACTCCACCTATACCTACACCTGAAGAATCACAGGCAACCTCAAATACTTTAGAAAAGTCAGGTAACCTCAAAATGGGTGCCTGGGTCATCCTAACCTTATGATCTATGAAGGCTTTATGGGCTGCTTTAGTCCACTAAAATTCTCCCTTCCTAATACAGTCTGTGATAGGAGCAACTACAGTACTAAACCCCTTGATGAGTTGTCTATAGAAGGTAGCCAAGCCATGGAAACTCCTAACTTCATGCACACTAGTCGGCTCTGGCCATTCTACTATGGACCTAATCTTCTCTGGATCGGCAGCCATGCCGTTAGGGGTTACTACAAAACCAAGGAAGATAACTCTACTGGTCATGAATTCACACTTCTTGAGATTACCGTAGAGACTATCATTCCTCAAAACTTGGCAGACTTGTCTAAGGTGGCCTAGGTGGTCTGCAGGGGTCTTACTATATATCAGGATGTCATCGAAATAGACCACTACAAACTTCCCTATGAAAGCTCTAAGCACCTGGGTCATAATCCTCATGAAAGTACTAGGGGCATTGGACAACCCAAAAGGCATAAAAACCCATTCGTAGAGAACATCCTTAGTTTTGAAAGCAGTTTTCCACTCATCCCCTGGTCTAATTCTAACCTGATGATAGCCGCTCTTGAGATCAATTTTGGAAAAAACCATTGCACCGGCCATCATATCTAGCATGTCATCTAGTCTAGGGATGGGGAACCTATACTTGATTGTGATTTTGTTGATGGCATGACTATCAACACACATCCTCCACGTGCCATCTTTCTTTGGGGTCAGTAGTGTAGGGACTACACAAGGGTTAAGACTCTCTCTAATGAACTCCTTCCTCAACAATTCTCCAACCTGCTTTTGCAGTTCCTCATGCTCAGATGGATTCATCCTATAATGGGGCAAGTTAGGTAAAGTAGCTCCTGGGATTAAATCTATGGAATGCTGGATATCCCTAAGAGGTGGAAGGTGGTCTGGCAGATCCTCGGGAAAAACATCCTCAAATTCTTCTAACAAAGGCCTAACTTCCTGAGGAGGCTCTAAGGGTGTAGGAGTCCTAAGTTCCTTAGCAGTCAACATCCAAATGGGTGAACCACTATGAATTTCTTATTGTAGATCCTTAGCACTAATTAGGTTCACTCCGGTCTTCATCTCTTTGACCTTATTGGGTCCTTTAGCTACCTTGTCCTTAGGAGGGACTGAATGGATTGTGATCTTTTTCCCATTAAAACTAAAGACACAGGTATTGGATTTTTCTAAGAGGGTGGCATCATGATCATATAACCAAGGTCTCCCAAGAATTATACTGCTTACCCCCATGGGTAAGACATCACACCAAATCTTCTCTTGATAGGATTGCATCTGGATTTGGACCTGACATCTAGACTGGATGGGTATAGAGGTAGAGTCTACCCAAGAAACCTTATAGGGGTTGGGGTGGGGGACTGAGGTTAAGCCTAACATTTTGACAGTGCTAGCAGAAATGGCATTCACACAGCTCCCACTATCTATGATGATCTTACATACCTTATCCCCTAATTTAAGGAAAGTCTGTAGGATGTTAGTCCTACGCCAATCCTCCTGAACTCTACTCTGGGATAGGATGCATCTCACAACTCCTAACTGGTCAGACTCTGTGGGTTCCTCCTCTCCTTCATACTCATCAACCAAGTTCATTCCGGCCTCATAAACTTCTTCTTCAAATTCCTCATTGGGCCCAAAATTCTCTTCCTCTCCCTCTTCTATGTAAAGGGATCTACGTGGGCACTGGCTAGAAACATGACCTACCCTATGGCACTTAAAATAGGCTATGGCTGTACACTGGCTGGAGATATGACCTGGTTTCTGACACTTAAAACAGGTGATACTATAACTAGGGGTTCTCTGGGTGTCAGATGCCTTACCTTTGTCCATGGGCCTAGGGGTGGGAATACCCTGAAAAGGTTTGCTAGGGGTAACTTGGTTAGGTCCATTTCTTGGGATTGGGGCACTAACCCTAGAAGGTATAGGTCCTCTATGAAATTTCTCAGTGTTCAGTGCAATCTGATAGGCTTGGTCTAGGTCAGTAACATCTCTCAGAAACAACTCCCTCTTAATGTCTTCCCTAAGTCCAGCCCTAAATCTAGACAAAGTGACCTCATGGGCTTCACTCACATCACATCTCATCAAGTACTCATCAAAGGTGTCTATGTAGTCTGAGACAGATCGATTCCCTTGTTTCAAGGTTTGCCATTGGTCTAACAGATTTTGCTGGTATGAAATGGGTAGGTACTTATCTCTAAGCTTCTCTTTCATACCCTGCCAAGTGGTTATGGGCTCAACATTTCGTCTCCTAGTGGTTAGCTCAATGTTCCCCCAGTATAACCTAGCTTGATGCACTAACTTCATCTTGGCAAACTTGAACTTCCTTTCCTCAGACATGGTATACCACTCAAAGTACTGGTCCATCTCACCCTCCCAATCAGAATACACCTTAGGGTTTAAGCTACCATCAAAAGTGGGTGCATCTAATTTGATGTTCCGGATGAACCTATCATCTCTATCTTCAGGCTCAGGGTCAGGCCTCCTATGATTAGGTTCAGGATCTCTGTATAAAGGTCTTCTAGGCTCCTGGTGTAGGTGAGGTTGAGGCACATTAAAATCTGGGTCATGAGTCCAATTCTGATGTCTAGGTTCCTTAAGTACTTGGACTCGATCCCTAAGCTGGGTAAGATCCTCACGGACTTGATCCCTAAACTGGGCAACAGTATCAGTCATATCCTGACTCAATTTGGTCATACTTTTAGTAAGAGTTCTAATCATGGCCTCTAAATCAGGTTGGGTTTGACCAGGTTGGTAGGGTACTCCGTTCCGGGTGGACATGATGATGCAAGCAAGCACACCAAATGAGACTCGACTGAAACGACTACGATCTAACTAGACCTAGAGCCCAAACTAGATGCCCAATCAGAGTGGCAAGCTAGCCTGTAGTAACTCGGGACTTAGCCAGGCAGGTGTAAGGGGAGTGTTAGGTCCCTAATTGCCAATCCTAGACACCAATCAGTGATTGGCCAGGTAGGCGGACCAGCACACAAGCCCTTCGGGATAGAATCCCTGAACCACCGTTCTAGACACTGAGTACAAAGCACACACAGAGTAACTAGACAAACTGACTCAACACTAGCCTAGACCCGACCAGTTGGTGTCCCTAGCCCACCAGGGCAAATTAGGTCTAATTAATTTTAAGATTAAAGGCTTAGGTTTGAATGCACGGGAGGTGATTTTGGGCTAAGCAGAGGGTCTCAATCCTCCCCTTATGTTGCAACTTCGGTGCCCTTAAGATAGATTCAAATTATGCACACTCAAATAAAAAAAAATAGCTTGCAGAAAATAAAAAGTAATAGAACAGCAGTAAAATTGATCTCAGAAAATCTATAGAAATTAATAAATCATGAAAATTTTATGTAAATTACTTTCAATTATACTGGCTCCAGAAAAATAAGAATTACTTAATTTAGAATTTTTTACAGGGAGAAACAATTCGAATAACAGGATAGTTACTGGCAGAAAATAAAACGTGTGTCCCGTTTACAATCCCTGCCTAGAAGTTATAACCCAGCATCACCCCTACACGCCCTAGGAACCCCCATGGAATGAGAGGAGGAGGCTTGCATCTCGCTTGTTCCTAGGACCGGACGGCCAGGGGAGTCTACTCCAGGCAACAAAAGTAAAAAGGAACGAAAAAATAATCAAACAAGCAAGAACCCTAGACAGGGCTCTGATACCAAAAATGATGCAGAACAACTAAGATGATGCGATGCAGAAGTAAATTAAGACTTTTTTTTTTTGTGTGTGTGTGTTTTGTTAGAAGTTGGCTTGACTCAAAAACAAGGCTAACTAATATTGAAAGAAAATATGCACTGAAAGAAAGCACAATTCAAAAGAGTAGATTATCAGAGTAATAAAGAAGTAGGATCACTGGGGATTGAGAAACCACCAGACCTAGGGTTTACTCCTCTTTCAAGAAATAGACGAAGTGAGAAGAGAAGGTTTTATACCTGACTGTGATATCTCTCTTTGCTTCAATTGAAGGACACTCTCAAGCAGATTGTAGGATCCTTTGAGATGGGATATCTTCGCAATGGATCCTCGGATTGTAGTCCTATGGCAAGGTTGGCCTTCTTCTCGTACTCTGGATCTGGAAAAGATGAAGAACAAGATAAGAATGTAAGAAACTCAAGGAAGAGACCTTTACCTGGGATAGCTCCGGACTGCTCAAACTTTGAAGATGAGGGAAGAGTATGGAGGTGGCGGTGGAAGATGGAGTGGATTTAGGGTTTGGCTGGTAGGGCGGTGGCTTGTAGATGAAAAGGACCTAGGGCTTGATATAGTGGGCGGTGGCTTGGAGAAGGAGATGGTGGCCTTGAATGAAGTGGGAATAGGGTTTAGGAATTTGGGTGTTGGCGGCTAGGATGATGAAAGGAAATTAGGGTTGGCGGCCAGGGATGAAAGCGGGGCAGGGTTTTGGTAACTTTGGAGATCTCTCACCTCCTCAAGGCTCCAATGGAACCTAGATTTACTCCCTCACGGAGCTCAACACTCAAAGAAGTGCGGAAGAATAGAACACAAGGTTGCTCAACATAAGAAAGATTTCATTTTCTCATTAAAATCAAAAGATTACATAAGGGTCCAATATATAGACCTTGCAAGAGAAACAAAATCACACTACTTCCCATATGGGACTAAACATTCATCCAAAGCACGAAAAACTTTCCCTTGACCGACCAGGCTTCTTTCCTTGGAGTGGGTGGCCTCAAATGCAAGGTGATGGCTTCATATGGTAGGTATGTGGGGCACCTCCTAATTCTTCTCCTTAAGTCATGGGTTTTCCTTCCATGACTTGCTCTTTCTTGGAAGAAAATACTCATCTCCTAGTCTTTCTCCCCAAGACTAGGCTCCTTTCATTCATAGCCAGGTACTTTAGGCAGGTGTGGGCGCCTACATTGAAGTCCTCTCCAAGAAAAATCCCCTGCTCCTTTAGCTTGGTTACTTTTGGCAGCTTGTAGGCGCATTCCTTGACTTCTCCTAAGAAAATTTTCTTGCTCTCTTGGGCGTGGGGACCAGGGACACTGGGATGAAATGTGGCACCAACTGGTCCTGGGAGTGTGGCTGGGAGTGTGGCGTCCACTTGCATTTGAAATTGGAAGAAAAAATGACGCCCTAGGGAATGGCGCCAACCAGGACTTGACTTGGACTTAGACTGAGTCAACATGACTCAACAAAATGAAATGCAGACTCAAAGAAATAAAATAATCTGGTTGACCAGGTCAACCCTTATTACAAACCCTAATCTTCGGGCAAGGTCATTCAGAGATCCAGATGGAACCCTGAAGTCTTCTTCTGATTCTGGTGCCCGTACCAGAGAAGCATATGTTTGACCACCCATTTCTCTTCCTTTTATGATTTATGGTAAATTCCTTCTCCAACTCCTCCATGCCAAAAAGTGAGTTTAAACTAATATGTTTTCAGTTTTAAGAGGAGTAGAAGAGGACTCCTCCTACTCTCTTTCTCTTCATGCCGAAACTCCTTTATGCACCCTCCCCTTTCACGCCCATACTCTTTTGCCGCCCAAAATAACTTGGGCCCATATGTTGGCATGTGGAGACAAGGGGAGACAAGGAGAGAGAGTCCCAGTCCAACTAGACTCTAAGTGATATCCAAATTAATTGATTTGATAGTCAAATCGAAGCCAATTTTAAATCCGATCGAAGCATTTTGAAAAGGCTATTGACCCAACTAAATTAGGATCAATTAATTGAGTTTAACTCAATTAAATTAAAACTAATTTAATTCAATTCACAATAAATCCATAATTTATTAATTGTAATATTTAGAATTAGGTCCAAATATACTAAAATTATTAATTTTAGTAACATTTTGATTTGCTGATTAGTTACTTTATCTTTTAATATGTGTGACCTCTCAGGTCCTATCCTGTCTGGTAATGAGACATGCTATATTCTTCATTATATATCATCAAAACACCAGCTACCCTGAGCTCTCATCGAGCCCACCATCCACATAGTAGGGCTCTCATAGAGGCCGCTAGAGTGACTCTCAAAGGACACAAGGGGATAAAGAAGACGAGATAGAGGATAACTAGGATGCTCGAACCCATCATCCACAAAGTAGGACTCTCACACCCCCCAACGAACCCATTATCCACACAGTTGGGAACGAAGGCAAGCGGGCCTCAGCCCAGAACCAGAACCAAAACCAATGGAGAACCTCAAAAATTTATATCAAAGTCATTATTATTACAGGGGAAAGGGGGCCTTTATATAAAAAAACCAAAACCCTTAGTTTATTAGCCTATAAGAAAACTAAAAAAGGAAAATAAATTACATCAAAATTCATGTTGCATCAAAAGTGGTGCTAATCTGCTCTGAGAAGCATGTCGGCTTGATGATCTGTGCTGAAAAGCATGGTGCTTGGACTGCTCCAGAAAGCGTGCGGAATCACCTCATGGACGTGCATAGAGGGAGGGAACCAACTCCGACGGGCACCAACGGACGGTCGGGAAGCGGGCGGCGCACGGGGTCGGCGGATGGTGAGCGGCAGACAGCTAGACGGCGGGATGGCGGCAAGTGGCTGGGTGGCGGCACAGGGGGTGGCACGGCACGGTGGGCATGCCGTTTGGTCTCCCACGGATGTGGGAGACCTCCTGGGCACCGGCGTGGCCTCCGGCGGCCGAGCGGGTGGCAAACCATTGGCGGGCGGTGGCGGGCGGGCGACGGCGCGGGCGGGCGACAGCGCGGGCGAGCGGCAGTGCAGGCGGACGGCAGCGCAGGCGGACGGCGGGAACGGCGGCGGGAATGGATGCCCTGTCCGTCCATCTTCCCACGGGCCATGGGGCCCTGGGCACCGGCGGGGGCCCCACTGGTGACCGGGAGAGAACCGGCAGGCGGCGGGCAGCAGGCCGGCGGTGGCAGCGGCGCTGGGTTGCACGGCCGCACGTAGGCGGACGGATGCCTCTCGCATCCGTTCATCTTCCACAGGCGTGGGGCAACAGTTTTTCCGGCGAGGGCGGGGGCCGGCGAGCATCAACGGCGGTCCGACGGGGGCGACCGAGGGTTGGGCGGCCCGGATTTGGGGCTGGCAGGTCAGAGGCTAAGGTTTGGGCATTTTAAAAAAAATCACGGGAGAAGGATGGATGAGATGTAATAAGGCTGGGATAACTCGGGGATAAACCTAGAATAGTGGGGATAGGTGGAATAGCGGGAATAGGAAAATAAAAAAATACGAGAAAATTAGAAAAAAATAGAAAAAATATCCAGACGATGGCTGGATCCCCTTCATAAATGATGGGGATCCAGTCGTCGTCCGGATATTTTTTTCCATTTTTTTTTTGGAGAACCTCAAAAATTTATATCGAAGTCATTATTAATATAGGGGGAGAGGGGGCGTTTATATAGAAAAACCAAAACCCTCAGTTTCTTAGCCTCTAAGAAAACTAAAAAAAGAAAATAAATTATATCAAAATATGTGTTGCATCAAAAGTGGTGCTGATCTACTTTGAGAAGCGTGTCGACTTGATGATCTGTGCTGAAAAGCATGCTGCTTGGACTGCTCCAAAAAGCGTATGGAATCGCCTCATGGACGTGCATAGAGGGAGGGAACCAACTTTGGCGGGCACCGACGGACGACCGGGAAGCGGGCGGCGTATGGGGCCGGCAGACGTCGAGCGGCGGACAGCCAGACGGTGGGACGGCGGTAAGTGGTTGGGTGGCGGCACAAGGGGTGGAACGGCATGCTGGGCGTGCCATTTGGTCTCCCACAACCGTGGGAGACCTCCTGGGCGCCGGTGTGGCCTTCGACGACCGAGCAAGAGGCAGACCGGTGGTGGGCAGCAGCAGGTGGGGAGCAGCACAAGCGGACGGCAGGAACGGCAGCGAGAACGGATGCCCTGTCCGTCCATCTTCCAACCGGCCATGGGGCCCTAGGCACCGGCGAGGGCCCCACCGGCGGGCGGCGGGAACAGCGGTGAGCAGCAGGCCGGCGGCAGCACTGGCGCAGTGCGGCACCGCCGCACGTGGGTGGACAGACGTCTCCCATGTCCATTCATCTTCCACGGGCGTGGGGTGGCGGCGGCGGCTTTTCCGGCGAGGGCGGGGGCCGACGAGCATCGGCGGCGGTCCGACAGGGGCTTCTGGGGGTCGGGAGGCCCGGATCTGGGGCCAGTGGGTTGGAGGCTAGGGTTTGGGCATTTTAAAAAAAATCACGGGAGAAGGATAAAGGAGATGGAATAAGGCTGGGATAACTCGAGGATAAACCTAGAATAGCGGGGATAGGTGGAATAGCGAGAATAGGAAAATAAAAAAATGTGAGAAAATTAAAAAAATGGGAAATAATATCTAGAAGATGGCTGGATCCCCATCACTAGGTGGTATGAAATATGGACTTGTGATAGTAGATGATTTTTTAAGATTTATTTGGGTCTTATTTATTGCACACAAGGATGAAGCTTTTAAAGTTTTTCAAAAGTTTTATAAAAAGGTTTCAAACCAAAAAAATATTTCAGTTATTTTTATTAGAAGTGATCACGGCACAGAATTTGAAAATCAATACTTTAAAGGATATTGCACTGAGCACGGCATTGATCACAACTTCTCCATCCCTAGAACACTATAGTAAAATGGTATTGTAGAGAGAAAGAATACGACATTGGAAGAGATATTCTGAACAATGTTATATGAAGGCAATCTTCCAAGATACTTTTTGGCAGAAGCTGTGAACCAGCATGCTACATTTTGAACCGTGTTTTGATAAGATCGATTTTAAAGAAAACCCCCTATGAACTTTGGAATGACAAAAAACCAAGCATTCATTATTTTCATGTATTTGGTTGTAAATGCTTTGTATTGAATAATGGAAAGGATAACCTAGGAAAATTTGATGCTAAATCTGGTGAAGCAATTTTTCTTGGTTATTCAATATCTAGCAAAGCTTATAGAGTATTTAATAAAAGAACATTAACTATTGAAGAATCTATTTATATTATTTTTGATAAATCTAACCTCTCAGCTTCTAGAAAAGAAGAGTGCATTGACAATGATACAGGTGCAATTGACAAAGCTATGAAGGACATGAGTCTAAAGGAAAAACCAACTCAAGGAGAAGAAATGGTAAGCCAAGATCATGGTGATCTACTAAGAGAATGGAGGTATATAACTTCATACCCTAAAGATTTGATTATAGGTGATCCCTCATAAGCTATTAGGACTAGGTTATCACTTAGAGATGCACATAATTACCTAGCATTTGTTTCACAAGTAGAACCACATAGTACAGAAGAAGCTAAAAATGACCCTAATTGGATGATGGCTATGCATGAAGAACTTAATCAATTTGAAAGAAATAATGTTTGGACCTTAGTGAATAGACCTTCAGATCATCCTATCATAGGAACTAAATGGGATTATAGGAACAAACTAAATGAAAAGGACCAAGTAATTAGAAATAAAGCTAGATTAGTAGCTAAAGGGTATAATCAGGAAGAAGGAATAGATTTTGATGAAACTTATGCACCCGTAGAAAGATTAGAAGCCATTATACTGTTGCTTGCATTTGCTTGCTACATGAATTTCAAATTATTTTAAATGAATGTAAAAAGCGTATTTTTGAATGGACTTATTTTAGAAGAAGTTTTTGTAGAATAACTACCAGGTTTTGAAAATCATGCTCTTCCAAATCATGTTTTCAAACTTAACAAAGCATTGTATGGATTAAAACAAGCATCTAGAGCATGGTATGATAGATTGAGTAAATTCTTACTTGAAAATGATTTTGTTAGAGGAAATGTAGATACAACTTTATTCATTAAAAAGGAAGAAAATGATATGTTAGTTGTACAAATTTATGTAGATGACATTATTTTTGGTGCAACTAATGAGAATCTATGTAGAGAATTTGTTGAGCTTATGCTGGCGAATTTGAAATGAGCTTGATGGGTGAACTGACCTATTTCTTTGGACTCCAAATTAAGAAAACAAGAGAAGGAATTTTTATCAACCTAGCAAAGTATATCAAGAAAATCATTAAGAAGTTTCGTATGGAGTTAACCAAAGAGATGAGCACACCTATGAGCCCTTCCTGCATACTAGATAAAGATGAAGATAGACACAACATTGATCAAAAGCTTTATCAAGGTATGATTGGATCACTATTGTATTTAACTGCTAGTAGGCATAATATCTCGTTCAGTGTATGTATATGTTCTAGATTTCAATCAAACCCTAAAGAATCACATATACTTGCTATTAAAAAAATCAAAAGATATCTAAAAGGAACTAGTAATCTAAGTCTATGGTATTCTAAGCAATCTTCATTAAATCTGATTGGATTTTCTGATGCTGATTATGGTGGATGTAAAATTGATAGAAAAAGTACTAGCAGTACTTGTCAATTTTCTAGGGTTGAACTTAATTTCATGGCACTGTAAGAAACAAAACTTTGTATAACTGTCTACTGCTGAGGTAGAGTACATAGCTGCAGGGAGTTGTTATGCACAAGTACTTTGGATTAAGCAACAACTAGAAGACTATGGTGTTATTCAAACTAAAATACCTATCAAATGTGATAACACAAGTGCTATTAATTTGACAAAGAATCCAATTCAGCATTCTAGAACAAAACATATAGAAATTAGACATCACTTTATTAGGGATCATGTACAAAATAGAAATATTGAACTTGAGTTTGTTCCAACTGATATCAACTTGCTGACATCTTTACTAAGTCACTTAATGAAGAAAGATTTCAAATGATTAGAGGAGAATTAGGTTTATGTGACCCATTTTAGATTTTGACCTAATTTCTTCTAATTTAAGTAAAATTATCTGAAAGACCTCCATAACCAATTTGAAGTAGATACCCACCTTATTTAGTGCGTTCTTAGAGCTACCCACCTTTTTATTGGAGTTTTAAAGTCGTTTTGTTAATTCTTGCTCGAGCCGACTCGAGCAAACTAGGTTCTGGCCGAGTCGACTTGGATGTCGGGATAAGCTTTTTTATATAAGCCGTAGGATCAAACTTAAGGCATATGTTTCCTATTGAACCTTAGCCGAGCTGCAGAAAAACCCTTTTCAAGACCTAGGGACCACTCCTTCACCCCACTTTTCTTAGATTCACTCAATCCATCTTCCACACCATCGATCAGCTCCAGATGAAACCTAAAAGAGCGGTTGCTAAGAGGCCTAGATGAGTGGAATCAAGTAGCCAAAGGGAGAGAAGGACTAAGCACCATGAAGATGAGCCGACCCGAGCTCAATAGGAAGAAGAATAAAGGAATGTGCCTCCACCTCCAAGACAAATCATTCAGATGGGTAATCAGGCTGTTACCAGTGGAAGGAAGGTAGACTTTACTTTTCTTGAGAATTTACGGCTAGGAATTGGAAATTAGATTGAAGGTCAAGGCTGGGATTACTTTTGTTCTTTAGATATACCAACCTACCCGAGTCTTGTTAGAAACTTTTTTGAGAATTTGTCATTTGGTGAAAACTGTATTGAATTAAATGTTAAGGGAATAAGAATTATAGTGAATGAAGAAGTAATTGGTTGAGTTTTGAGGATGCCTAATGAAGGGAGAAATCATTTGGTTTTGAAGGACAAACAGAAAACCCTGAGGATCATATTGGAGAGGAGAAATGTTAATGAAATCTCAACTATTCATGCTAATATCTTATCATTGGAAATGAGATTGTTGCATAATATGATCAGTAGGATAATTTTACTGAGGACCGAGTGCTTCAACTGGGCCAGTGAGTGCGATATGGTTTTTATGCGGCATATGATTAAGGGGGAGGCCCTCAATCTGCCATCCATTATGCTTGCTCAGATGCAGGATGCAGTCGAAAGGCTAAGGCCTGCTTACCTTACGGTATGGCATTTACACTGCTGTTCAAAGATTCAGGAATTGACTTCGTAGGTGAGGATAGTAGACTGCTGCACCACACTGATACTTATTCAGTGAAGTCCCTACAAAGGATGGGCTACCATCAAGTTGAGGGAGTCTGGACCTAGAAAGTATCAGATCAGAGAGTGGTTCACCAGTCATCAGATGAGAATGAGGAGGCAGAACACCGCATTGCAGATACTGAGACTGCCAGAGAGTCAGATGATGAGAGTGACTTTGACGAGGATTCTAGTGATGAGGAGTTCCATGGATAGGCTGGCCAGACTAGCAGCCCCAGGACTCCACCTACACCGTCAGTAGCACCAGCACCCCACACAGGACCCTCTACTCTATCACCGACTACTACTCAGGCTTCCATTGCAGAGCAGCTTACTCAATTCACCAAAACTCTCATGAGTTCCTTTAGATTAATGTTTGGCGATCTTTGCCAAACAGTCGAGATAGGACTTTAGGAGTTCAGGTCTGAGTTGAGAGAGTTGACCTACAGAGTTGAGATAGTCGAGAGACTTCAGCAGATGCAGGGTGATCATCAGGATGAGCTGAGAGACCTGCGGTCAGATATTGGCAGACTTAGAGGAGTAGGAGAGACTTTTGTTGCTCAGCAGATTGCCACCCTTAAGGACATTCAGGAGGGAGTTCAGAAGCTACAGTCTAGGATGAGCACCTTTCTGGAGCTTCATCTTCTACACACTCTCCACCTCAGAGCACTCATAGACCTAGAGCTTCACCTCCTAGACAGCCTCCACCACATTATAGGCCTAGTACAGGACCTACTTCTAGGACTAGAAATTCAATAGGACCACCTCCACCTATTAGAAGTTCCCGAGTCTATGCGACCCAGACTTTAGATGTAGGGACTGATAGTGACTAGATTGGATGCCCTTCTTGTATTTCATTTTGATACATTTTGTTTCAATTGTACTGGAATGCAATATTGTACTTCTTATCAAATTAATGAAATATTTACTTTCAAATCAATGTGTACATTGCTTCCCTGTTATTATATCTTTGATGTTTCTATGCATGATCTCATTAGTTAACCTAAAAAGGGAGAGTAACACTTCACAAGAATTTTAATGAAGAAATTGATTTTGAAAAATTCTATGAGAAGGTGAAATTATATAAATTATCTCCTTACACTATCTCTAAATTCTCTTAAATCCTATTAATCTTCTTATTCTATTTAAAAAAGAGGGAGTGATACTCTTATTAATAATCTTTTTGATTAGTGACAAAAAGGGGGAGTGATATTAATGTGCAAAAAATTCAAAGAATATTTTTTGCTCTGATATTTTGAATGTTCAAGTAACCTTGATACATCTTGATACTAAGTGAAAATTAATGTATGATGAATGGATAAATAGCTCTAATATATTCTACTACTTTATTGATCTTAATAGCTCTGATACATTTTAATAGCTTTGATACATTCTTCAATATCATTACTAGCTCTGATACATTACTATTGATTCCAATATTTTAGTTAACAATGGTACATTCTGCTATCCAATTTGCCTTGATAAATTATTGACTTCAATATACGTTAGGCAAAAGCAACTTTTGATAAATGTTAACTCTGATACATATTGAATCTAATTCAAAAGCTCTAACACTCTTTGATAAGCTCTGACACTTTCCAATACATGCTGATACATATAGATATACATCACTTTAAAGTCATACATAAATTACTTTGATACATTTAGGTGTTATATACTCAGAACTATAAAGTTTTTCCATGCCCAGTGTTTTATCATCATCAAAAAGGAGGAGATTCTTGACCTCTGGAATGATTTTGATGATAACAAAACATTGGAGTATGCATTTGATTACTAACTATTTCCAAGTGTTTTCTATGTTTTTGTAGGATGATTTAAATGAACAACCACTCTTCCAACAACATTGATGTTTGTCAAGTTTATTTTTGAAAATGTACTATGTAGTAAAGAGACCAAAGAAAAATCACTTATGTATTCATGAAAATAGGCCAATTCAATGTATTTTTCAAGTTTAAATTTCTTAGAATAGTCTTTGAAGGAGTTGGAAAGCCTTTGAAATTGGTTGGAAGCTTTTGGAAGCAATCTGGAGAAGTTCAGAAGGTTTTTGGCAAAAGTCACTCGAGCCGACTCAATTTTCTAGCACAGGATTAAGCCTTCTAGCAAGCAGACATTCGAGTTAACTCGAAGGTAATCAAGCTGACTCATCCAGAGTTTCAATTCATCAGTCAGACAAGTGAGCCAACCCAACAGAAATCTGAGCCAACTCAAATTTGCAGTCAGTCATCCAAGTCGACCCGACAGTCAACCGAACCGACTCTTTTAGAGTTTGCCAAATCTTAGTTCTGAAGAATCAGCCAGGCGAGCTGACTCCAAACTGAAGAGCCGACTCAACTGAAGTAAAGTTTTAACCTGTCTGAGAATCCAAGCCGACTAGAACCCTAGTTCGAGGTTCGTAATGGCTAGTTCCAAAACTATCTTTTTGAATCTAAAAAGTGCTCCAATGGCCATATTTCGAATCCCAACATTCTACAACGGTCATATTCACTTGAAATCAGTTAAAGGGACTATTTATAAGGGATTTGAACAACTTTTGAGAAGTGAATGAAGGATTTATGAGAGTATTGAATATCCAAAAGAGCTTGAAAGATAAGCACTCAAGACTTCACCAACTCCCATCAGATTCTTGAGGCATTTACTGAGGAAGATCAGAAGCCTTAAAAGCATTCAAGGAAGTATTCAAGAAAGCTTTTCAAGAGCTACAACTACAACCACCCGATAATGTTTGGTTTGTCATATAGTTGCTTTATTTTTTAAACTCTTTGTTTGAGTTGTTCCAAGTATAGTAGGGGCTGTAACTTGAATTTGATTAGATTTTTGGTTAGCCTTTAAAAACCAAGAGTGGGTTGTTAGTGAGCCCGTGAAAACTAATAGTGTATTGGATTTTTGGAGATCCCGGTTTAAAACCAAGTTAGCATTTTGGATTGTGAGCTCGTGAAAACAATTTGATTGTATTCTGAGGGCGAATATTATGAAAACCCCAAGTGGTATCTTGGGTAGTGGACGTAGGAGTTGGGTTGCTCCAAACCACTATAAATTTCTTGTGTTTGTGCTTGTGTAATTGTGCTTTCTATTTGCTTCCGCATCTCTTACTTAATTCACATTTCTCACCATACTAAGTTATTTTAAAAGAAGCACATACTTATGACAATTTTTTAAATACCCAATTCACCCTCCCTCTTGGATAAGCCACCTGAGCAACAAATCGATATAGTCTCATAATGGACTCCTCTTACATCTCAAGCTCAATAAGGTATCTGAGTAATCAAATCCTATTGGATATGGTTCATTCCATTATAAGAGTCACTAATTTTTTTTTAAGGATATGTTTACATAACACAACTTACCTATTTAATTAGGTTCACTCTAAATCCATTCTTGCCATACCTATATGAGATATAGTATGGTAAGAAGCCAGGTCTTGATTATTTCAAGATTGTAGGATGTTCGACCTATATCAAATGACTATAGGCAGACAAGTTAGAGATTAGGTTGCTAATGGCTTTTTTAGTATCCTAAAGAGTTGTTAGGATACTACTTCTTAATGGTTCATAAGTTGTTGTGACCCAATATATATATTCATGGTTAAATAGTTTATCCTAGATATAGCATTGGAGGATAATTAAGCTTGAAAAGAGAGTCTTTGAAGAGCAATGGACCATAGAACCTGTAGAACCCATTCGAGCAAAGCTAGTGCATTAGTTCCTTTTCTACCTCGTAAGTCTAATAGGATCTCCCATCCTCTAAAAGGTATATAGGTATACTTACAGAGGATGTAGATGAAATGTTCCTTGTAGGAGATAGGAAACATAAAGATGATCCCAAAAACCTACAATGGGATGATGTCAAACATCCATTTCAAGAAATGGTTGAATGTCATAAAGTTAGAGTTTATGGGCTCCAACCAAGTATGGACCTTAATAGATCCACCAAAAGGTAATGGATATAATGAATCTATAAAGAAAATTATATTTGGAAATCTATAAGGCAAACTATGCTAAAATCCATACTAATTACTATTGCAGTTCACCATCATGAGATCGAGTAGATACGTAGTGATAAGATCACAAGGTCTGGAAGCAGTAAAGGGTTTATATAAATATATTGAAGCAAAGAGCTCAGAGTTGAAATACTCATTTCTATGAAATGATCAAATCATTTGATTGTGCTAAAAATGAGAAGAGGAAACATGTGTTTATAAAAGGTCAGTGGGAGTATGTAATTCCTCATATTATATGCAGATAATATTCTTTAATTAGAAATGAGATTCCTATGCTGACCAAGGTTAGTTTATGATTATCTTGATAATTCTTCAATAAAAACCTTTTGAATGCATCCTATATTTAGGGATGTAGGTCTATGAGATAGATCCAGGAGGATGCTAAGCCCATCATAGAATTTGTACATTAAGAAAGAGCTAAAAAGTTTAGCATAAAAATCTAATTGAGGATTTAACTCAAGCATGGATTAATCTCTCTAATAAAATATTCTTGAACACATTTGAAGAGATTTTATATATGAGCTAGATCTTTTTGAGCTTTGGCCATAAGGGTCTCATTAAAACTATGCCATATACATGACCTAATTTTTGCTATGAGTTCGAGCAAATGTCAATAGAATCTAGGCTATGAGTGCTAGATAACCATGAAAATATTTGTTAATACTTAAAAAGTACTAAAGATATGTTTTAGATCATTAGAGTAGGAGAATTGAGGGAATAAAGATATATATAGATGTGTTCTTATACAATGGTAGTTTGGAGGAGCTCCTAAGAACCGATTATTGTATGTTAGACTTGGAAGGTAGACTACATCATCACTTCTAAGGATACGAAGATGTATTTTGGTTCGAAAATTATTGCAGAAATGAGTGAGATGTCATCAGGTGACATAACACTACTATAATAATAATTATACCATAACTCTAGTTAAAAAACTAAGATCTCACTAAAAGTCCGAATATATAGAGCGATGTTCTATTCATGACTACCTTATGATGAGAACATAGTCCAACATGGTTCTGATGCACATCCAACACTTCTTTGAGTAGATTAATGTATTTATTTTTATTTTTACCTGGATGTATGGAGATTGAATATATTTTTTATTTTTATTATTTTGTATCCAGCTCATGCATAGATCTTAGAGCATGAAACTAGATTAGTTTGGAGTCTGTTTTAGATCAATCTAATTGTTTCAGATTAATTTGGAGTCCTAGAGTTTTGGTTAATTTGGTCTCTAATTTGTTAGGGACTAGAGCCTATTTAAAGAGATCATAGTATTGGAATAGATCATCGATAAAGTTAATAAAAATTCTTTGGGTTTCTCCCGATTCTTTCTACCTCTTCTCCTCTATTCTTCTCTACCTATTCCTCTCTCTCCTTCTTCCTACTCTTCTCTTTCTCCTCTCTTCTTTCCCTACTTTTCTCTTCCCCTTCTTCTTCCTCCTACCATCCATAGTGATCTGAGAAATAAACTGCGCGAGCCCTTTATCAAACCATCGTCAAGCATCCAAAACCACTCGAAAACCCCTCACCTCAATCTCACTAGAAAATCACCCTGACCTCCTCCTTCCTCCCATCTAGAAAGCCCCACGACCACCCCATTACTGAACTCCTCACCCATGGACCTCTGTCCTCCATTTCCATAGGCCACCATCAAACCCTCCATCGCATCTCCCCTGTTCTCCCGCACCACCCACACTCGATCGCCGCCTCCTTCCCATCTAGAGAGTCCACAGTTAAGCCCTATTTGACAGACCCCCTAAAATGCCCACCAGATCGAGCAACCCACACCCGTGTTGCCATGCCATCTTCGCCATAAAATAGAGTATATGTGCCACTACTCCATCATCAAACTAGTCACCGACCACCATCACCGTCGAACATCCCCAACTCCTCTGGCTACCTGTGGCAAGGCCTCAAGAACCCCCATCTCCTGCAACCATTGTGATGACCAAATCAAGCAATCTACCCTACCTTGCATGCTGCCCATAGTTGAAAATGAGCCATCATCTTTCCTGGAGTCGTCATCTCCACAACCGCCCTTCGCCACCAATGCCTCACCCCGATGATCGTCTTCCTTCAAGAATGTCTTCGAGAATGCTGACGAGTCCCTATCAGTCTTCTCCTTTGAAGCCCCCCTATTCACATGATCTTGAAAACACTAAGGACTTTGGTAGGAACGTGAAAGCAATCCCCTTGCTCACTATCGACTTCAAGCTATTTTGGGAAAAAAAAGAAAAGAGAAATTGGGTTTATAATAATTATTTGGGTTTCACCATTGTTTTATCCTCAAGTATCTTGATCACACCATTATAAAAGCACGTGCCCAAATGAGGAATCAGCACACTTTCAGAGCAAATCCAAAAACCATGCCAACTTCTAATTTTGGATTCATTGGGCCAAATTGAATTTTGTTCCTATTTTAAAAAAATTAACTGCTATTATTTTATGTTTTGGAGAACCAGATCAGATGACTTCCTTCTATTTCATTCATGAATCATTGGCTGGGTATCTCGACCACTTTCGAGTTGATCTCCCTTTCCAGGAAGCCATGACATCCCATGCTTGGTGAGAACTTTTCATGGTTTAGATTAGAATTTAAAATTCATTGCTGGAATATCATTTGTTGCCCTATCTTTAATCCAATTAGATCTAAAATACTTGAATTGAAGAAAAAATCTAGCCTAGCAGTCATTTCTTAATGACCAATGAGCCATCTTTTGAAAACTCTAGATTGTGCATGCCGATTGGGTCACTTCCTAGATCGAACCTTAATTTTAACTAGATCTAAATTTACTTTATTCTTGCTTGCCTTGATTATTTGCTCTTATTTACTTTAACTACTTATTTATTTTGTCTATTGATCTCAATAAATGGTCATTAGGTCTAGGATTACTAGCCCATCCCGCATTAGCTTTAAATTTGGTATCATAGCATAATTTATATTAGGTTAAGAATATTTATATTGTATTTGAAAAAAAATTATATTCAACATCCTTCAATATTTTACATACCCTGCACATCCTTTAGTATTTTAGGAAGTCCCATCTACAAAAAAACTCCAAAAAATTATAAAATTTATTTTTTTGGAAAATGGACTTGAAAGCGCACATTTCTACATTTGTAGATTTCTGAAACTACTTTAAAATTCATGTCAATGTAGAATTAGATTCTCAGCTTCTGTTCGTAGAATTTTGTAACCAATAGTTTTGGACAACCTTTGTTCAAACCCTAAATCCTATTTCTAGGTGTGTCAAAAGATTATAAAATTGGTGGCTATAGAAACTAGACTTGATTTAAAAAGTTTCTATGTATGAAAATCTATGAAACTACTTTTGGATTCATGCCGTTTTGATCAGAATTTCTGATTATGCCTGCAGAAATCTGCAACCTATAGAATTGCATAACCCCTATTCTTTCATCAATTTCTGTTGATAAGATTATCAAAAAATTATAAAAAATATAGATTTGAAAACTAGATTCAATACGGAAAACATATATATTTGATAATCTTAAAATCAGATTCTAGATTGGCACCATATTTCTCTAGATAATTGGTCACTACATCTTGAAAATTCTGCTAAAAATTTTAGTCTGCACAGTCCCTAGAAATTAGTCAAATTTTTAATCCTGGAAATATCCAAAAATTCTAAAATTTAGGTTGTTAGAATCTCCACTCATTGAAAAATCCAATCCTACTTTGAAATACATAAAGACACCTTCCTAGGATATCTATTTTTGAGCATAAATCTAGACTAAAATAAAATTACTACACATTATGGAGATTGAGAATTTAATAGAGAGCTTGTTGTGATCCTTGTATGACCACCAGGTCAGGAGCAAAGTACCATCCTAAACTCCTAGAGTTAGATAGTAAGATGGATCCTAACCAAATAGCTACATCCCTTCAAGCTCACTAAAAAAATTGATAATCTGACTGGCTTTTGTCAATAGCATGGATTAAGAATAAAAAATTTAGAAAAAAATCTAGCCAATAATACCCAGATAAGGAATACCCCTCTTAGACCTGTGACATAGTCAACTAAGAAGGATGTTAAAGAAAAAGAAGTTATAAGATAGACCTTCCAAGGAATCAGTTCCAAAATTCATTACTTTTTGTGCAAAAGATTAAACCATACTGCTAGTTAGTGCCCATCCATATCATTACTTGTAGGGACGTCTAAAACTAAAAAATTCTAAAAATAATCTTTAAAAATAAATCTATATAGCAGATCCAAAATTAGCTGACATCTATGATAGCTATGACACTATACAGATTGACATTACACCAAAGGAACAACTAGACATAAAAGAAGATAAACGTATATTGAACCAACCTAAAGAGATTGAAGATGGGAACAACATTAATGTTCTTCATACCTTTGATAGTCAAGATGATAAAGTATGTAAGGAAAACATCAATAGTGATAGCTGCATTGATACCATCTCCCCTAATGACGTTTTACACCTAGATTTAGTGCCTATAGAACACTCGAGTTCCTATAAGGTGGCCTGGATAAGTACTCCATCTATCTCTCTTAAGTATAGGTGTTTATTAAACTATGTTTATCGCAAAGAGTTCTATGCTATAATCCAAGTCCTTAAATTTTAGAGGCATTATCTGCTTCTACGAGAATTTATCCTATATTCAAACCATGAGCCTTTTAGATTTTTTAATTCACAGAAGAATTTAAGTCTGAAACCTGGAAAGTGGATTAAGTTCCTTCAGGTCTACACCTTCGTCATAAAGTACGAAGCAGATGTAGATACCAAAGCTGATGTAGATCTTTTATCAATAATAAGTATAAAAGTTATGGGCTTTAATAGTTAAAAGAAGAATATAATGAATACCCAAACTTAAAATAATAATAATAATAATAATAAAATCATAATAATATTATACACCCGATTATTTATGCATGTTAGAGTATTAGAGTTAGCATCATCCTTTACAATGCATATGAGGAGTCTACATAAAGAGATCAGTGATAAATTAATATAAGTAATCAAATAAATAATTAGTATATTTTCATCAACAAGTTAAGGATTTTGCTAAGGATGATTATGTCATGATTAGGTCAAACCTAAGTAGTTTCTATCAGGAACCATTTGGAAGCTCCATGCCTGAGAAACAGGCCCATTCATGATTTTAAAAAAAGTTGGATCTAATACATATGTTAATGAACTACCATCTGGCTATGGGATTAATTCAACTTTTAATGTATCATATATAATTGAATATAAAGAACTAGCATTGATACCCAGTGATCTGTTTGAGCTTGTACCATCCTTTGTGAGTGACCCTTTCCCTGAGTGTCCATAAGCCAAATTGAGAGAGCAGCGTGATGAGATTGATCGCATCCTAGACGAGCAGATCAAGTTCACTAGGAGTTGAGACGATCATGGCTATTTAGTTCTCTAGCAAGATAGGCTGGAGTCAGAGGATACCTGGATTGACCAAGACTTTCAAAGCAGTATGGAGCCTGACTTAATGGAGTCGCGTTCTCCCCATCCTACGGCAATGATGAGGACATTGCCTAGCACAAATTCTAATGTACATCCAGCATTTCTTTGAACAGATATATGAATTTATTTTTATTTTTACCTGAGTGTATGGATATTGGGTATATTTTTATTTATATTATTTTGTATCCAGCTCATGCATAGATCTCAAAGCATGAACTAGATTAGTTTGGAGTCTATTTTAGATCAGTCTAATTATTTTAGATTAGTTTGGAGTCCTAGAATTTTGGTTAATTTGGTCTCTAATTTGTTAGGGAGTCCTGGAGTTTTGGTTAGGTTAGTCTTCAATTTATTAGAGAGTAGAGCCTATTTAAAGAGGTCCAGTATTAGAATAGATCATCGACAAAGTTAATAAAAATTCTTTGGATTTCTCCTAAATCTCTCTTCCTCTTCTCCTCTATTCTTCTCTACTTCTTCCTCTCTCTCTTTCTTGCTACTCTTCTCTTTCTCCACTCTTCTTTCCCGACTTCTTTCTTCCCCTTCTTCTTCCTCCTACCATCCATAATGATCTGAGAACTAAACTTCCTGAGCCCTTTATCAAACCATTGTCAAGCATCCAAAACCACCTAAAAGGCCCCCACCTCAATCTCACCAGAAAATCACCTTGACCTTCTCCTTCCTCCAGTTTGGAAAGCCCCACGTGCACCTCATTACCGAACTCCTCGCCCATGGACCTCCATTCTCCACTACCATCGGCTACCATCAAGCCCTCCACCCCATCTCCCCTATTCTCTCGCACCACCCATGCTTGACCACCACCTTCTTCCCATCCGAAGAGCCCATGGCTAAGCCCCATTCATCGAACCACCCTGAAATGTCCATCAAATCGAGCAACCCACACCCGTGTTGCCATGCCATCTTCTTCCTGGAACAGAGTATCCATGCTATTGCTCCATCATCAAACCAGACACTGGCCACCATCACCATCGAACATCCCCAACTCCTCCAGCTACCTATGGCTATGCCTCTAGATTCCCCATCTCCCGCAACCACTATGATGACCAAATCGAGCAATCTGCATGTGCCTAAAATGCTACCCATCTTGCCACCCATAGTCGAAGATAAGCCATCATCTTCACAACCATCCTTCACCATCGGTGCCTCACCTCGATGATCATCTTCCTTCGAGAATGCCAGTGAGTCCCTACTAGTCTTCTCCTCTAAAGTCCCCTTGTTCGTATAATCATGAAAGCATCGGTGGTTTTAGCGCAAACATGAAAGCAATCCCCTTGCTCACTATCGACTTCAAGCTATTTTAGAAAAATAAGAAAAAAAGAATTAGGTTTATAATAATTTTTTGGGTTTCACCACTATTTAATCCCCGAGTATCTTGATCACACTATTATAAAAGCATGCACCCGAATGAAGAATCAACACACTATCAGAGCAAATCCAGAAACCACACTGACTTCTAATTTTGGATTCATTGGGTTGAATTGAGTTTTGTTCCTATTTAAGAAAAAAATGACTACTATTATTTTATGTTTTGGAGAACCAAATCCGGTGACTTCTTCCCATTTCATTCATGAATCATTGGCTAGATATCTCGACCACTTCCAGGTTGATCTCCCTTTTTTAGGAAGCCATGACATCCCATGCTTGGTGAGAACTTTTCATGGTTTAGATTAGAATTTAAAATTTATTACTGGGATATGATTTGTTTCCCTATCTTTAATCCAATTAGATCTAAAATAATTAAATTGAAAAAAAAACTAGCCAAGTGATCATTTTTTAACCACCAACGATCCAACTTTTAAAAACTCTAGACTGTGCTTGCCGATTAGGTCACTTACTAAATTGGACCTTAATTTTAACTCGATCTAAATTAGCTTTATTCTTGCTTGCCTTGATTATTTTCTCTTATTTACTTTAACTACTTATTTATTTTGTCTACTGATCTCAATAGATGGTCATTAGGTCTAGGATAGCTAGCCCATCCCACATCACCTTATAAAGCTGCTGAGAGTAAACTCTACTTGAGATATGGTAGACCCACTATATGAGTAAGCTTTGACTAGGAGAAACTAAAACACATCTTGAGAATATAGAGTTAAAGTTTATGGCTAATTGACTTTATTACAAGTGAAAGATTTTTTAGGTGTATACCCTGGAAGCCAATCTGACAGACATATATTTTATTTCTAAAATATAAAATTATATTTAATATTCTAAATTGGGCTATTTTTATCCATACATATTATATATGTATCCATGTATCATTCAAGGAGTTAATAAACTATGATACAAATTATCAAGAGTTGAGAATTTGAGACATGTATCATTATAGATTAACTCCTAAATTGCTCTCGATCATAGGAACATCACGAGGTGTTGGGTTACGGTTGTGCACCAAAAGACTAGATTTCAAAATTTTAATCTTTGAAACTCTAGTCAATCGAAACCCTAGACCCAGGACTACCTTGATAATACCAATTAACAAGATAAGACAATAGGAAAAAGAAGAATACCTATAATGCTAGTATCCCTTATTCCACTAGGCATACAAGTGTATGCCCTCCAGAGATGATCCACACAGGAACTAGATCAAGAAAATACTCCTCTTTCTTGCTTGCTCATCCTGGTAGCATTTTTTCCTTCAACAGTCTTTCTTCTTTTCTAAAACCTTTTTCCTTTCGAAGAGTACCTCAAAATCTCTCTGAAAACTTTCTTACTTTCCTATTGTCCTTTCTAATTCTCTTCCTAAATCCTTGTCTTAAAATGGTGGACATGTCTTAAAATAAAAGACTTGTCCTAACAAGGGAAGGAAGAGAGTTGTCAGGATAATCATCAGATGCTTTAGTTTCAATCACCGAAGCCTTTAAATGGAAAGAGAGGAGGCACCTAATACACCCTTTCATTAGTCCCTAATCTGATATTTAACATATCAAATAAGATCCTTCAAGCAGAAGGAGTCTTTAGGCAAAAAGGTGCAAAATGAAACGTTGTTTCGCTAACATTTTTGCACCAAGAGTTTTTTATTGCAACTCTTCGAAAAAAATTGATAATTGGTTTTTAATTTTAGAATTAAAGACTTAGTCCAACACCCTAATAAGCATATAAATTAAAAAGGCTTATCTAAAAAAAAAGGTGATTGATAAGTAGGACTCTAGCCCATCCCATGCACCATATATCCAAGGATCGCATCCCTTCATGAAATCACGCCCATTATTACATATTTTGATCGATCAAATCCAGTCCAAATGAAAACCTATTAAAGAAGGTAGAAGCTAAGGCTTATCACCAAAAAGGTAATTTAATTGCAGAAGGACTCTTGATCCTTCTGCACTCCTTAAAAAATGCATACGCCAATATTGGTGCCAAGAGTCCCACGCCCTTGGGACTCTTGGTTAAATCAATGGATAAAGGCTATAAAATTATGATAAATCCTGATTTTGCTACCCCACTTAAGGCTCTACCCAATTTAAATCTCACTCAAATTAGTTAGCCCAAATAGAAAGTATTTAATCCAATCTAATTAGGTAAGGAGTTAGGCTAGCTAACATATGCTAGTATATTAATTAGGTAGCTAATTAGGATCCTATGACCCTAATAAAAATATAATTAAATTTCTTGATCAATTTTTTAATTTGTGTGACCCTTTGGGATCCTCATTCAGCTAGCAGTATGTTAAGGTTCATGTCAATTTAGTTTGATTAGAAATCAAATAATCAAATTAGGTCAAATCGAGCTAACCCTAGCTACCAATTTGAACCATCTTTCAAATTAACTCATGAATTCAATCAATTTAATTCATGATAACCTACAAGACATGATTGATATCTAGTAACATATCATGCCTACCCAAAATATGAAGAATTTGATAAAAGATATTTAAATATCCTTTAGTGGAAGGTTACCATGAAATTCAATCCTTCGATCTTCCTTTATCCCGAATAAATGATGGATATGAAAAATTATCAAACCCTCATACTTTATTCATTCAAACTTCAAATCACTAATAAAGACTTGACTAATAAAAGATTAGAAATCCTTTTCTAGTTTCATCCTACTTTGATCAAAGACTTCCGGAGTCATCATTTAATGAGATTTCATGGGATAAATACTCCACTTATTAGAAGTGATCGATTTCTTTTTGACCTACTCATAACCTTCATATATAATTCACCATATCCATGAACATCATGTACATGACTAAGTCATGAATGATTATGAACCAAAACATGATTTTATGTGTATAAGATACCATGGTGATCTCAGGTCTAAGGATTACTTGCACAACTTTTACTAAGAGAATCATCTTTTGATAAGTAAGACTTCCATAAGATATTCTCATAACGGATCAATTCAGTGAACTCATACCCTGATGAGCACCCACATCCTTATATTAGTTTCCCTATATAAGTGGTCGTGAGACCAACCATTCACTTCATTGAGCATATATAGGATGTGCTAGTCTCTCCAGAAATATCAATCCCCGACTTGATGATCCTATCACCAGGAATATTTTAGATTAGGATTTACAAGATCTTAGGTCTCACTATTATGAACTACATCATAACCCAAAAATTATTGTCCTAATTTATGGAGTTTATCATAATCTTAAAACAACAAAGTATAAGACACAGCATATGATGGAACAAAATATATTTTATTAATATCATACATGAGTTAGGAGAATTGTACAGATAACCCCCTATTTCATAAAAAATATAATTGACTTTTAGGGCACTATTCTTTCAATCTTTTACTTGCACTAGAGCCAATTGCACTTGTATTTAATTTCCATATAATCTAAATGGCAATCAAATTACTGTTGAAGAAGAGCATTAGTGAATGGGTCTGCTATGTTGTTCTTTGTATCTACTCATTCTAAAGTCACGTCATGTCTTTCAATGATTTCATGAACAAGATGGAAGCGCCTTAAGATGTGCTTGGATTTTTGGTGAGACCTTGGTTTCTTAGCTTGTGCAACAGCTCCAATGTTATCACAATAATGTGGCACCAGTTATTGTATCGCAGGAACTACACCCAACTCTGAAATGAACTTTTTCATCTAGATAGCTTTCATAGTGGCTTCACTAGTAGCTATATATTCTATCTCAGTAACTGAGTCGTATACAGTTTGCTGCTTGATACTTGTCTAACTCACTGTACCTCCATACAAAGTAAAGACATACCATGATATGGATTTACTTCATCTAGATCTGATTGAAAACTAGAGTCAGTATAGCCTTCTAGTTTTAAATCGATCCTCCATATTTTAGAAAAACATCTTTAGTCCTTCTAAGATACTTAAGAATATTTTTCATAGCTTTTTAATAATCCTCCCATGGATCAACCTGGAATCTACTTGCTATGCTTAAGGCATAAGCAACATCAGGCCTGGTACATAACATGGCATACATGATTGATCCTACAGTCGAAGCTTAAGGAATCTTACTCATCCTTTATCTCTCTTTAGGTATCTTAGGAGATATCTTCTTAGAAAGATATATAACTTGACTTATGGGCAAGTAACCCCTTTTACTTCCCTCCTTATTGAATCTTTTCAATACTAAGTCAATGTACTTGGATTGAGATAAGCCAAGCATCCACTTAGATCTATCTCTGTAGATCTTTATACCTAGTATATATGATGCTTCTCCCAAATCCTTAACTGTACGAGTACTTAACTGTACCCAAAAACCTTCCATCCCTGGATTAGAAATCCAGATAGTCCAGTACCAAAGTACAGTGAGTTGCTTGCAAGCTACCATGACGATCTCATGTCTGAGGGATAACTACATCCATATCAAAACTCCAGGCATAAAAAAGTACAGACGGGTCACGTTCGATAAAATGTCAAACACAACATCTACATGCCATACCAGTGTCTCCACACTCCTTGGTTAAGAGGACAACCAATGACTATGACACACAACAACCTATACTTGATATACTATTATTCTGAAATAAGTGTATCATTTGGTCGCGAACAATTTTAGGACTATATGATATATCCTCTCTATATCACATATAAATAGTCCTAAGGACTTCATCACTCAAGAACTCATTATAGAAAGATAAAATAGTGATGAACTGCCAGAATAAATATTTTATTCAATAATATAATTCATATACAATTATATCAAATGTACAACTGTGTACAGTAGAAATTGGCTTTGGGACACATTTCCCAACAACTCCCACTTGGTCTAAAGCCAATCAGAACAGTATCGTATACCCATCTTCCATTTACAATCATTGAGTTCTTGAATTCCAATGGCTTTAGTGAAGGGGTCAGCTAGTTTTTACTTTCCGTTGATCTTCAAAAGGTCGATATCATCTCGTTCCATGATTTCTCGTACAAGATGAAACCGGCACAGAATATGCTTGGTACGCTGATGGGTCTTCAGCTCTTTGGCTTGAGCAATTGCTCCAGTGCTGTCACAGTACACTAGAACAGGACCATCCAGGGAAGGTGCCACTCCCAGCTCGCCAAGAAATTTTCACAACCAAACAGCTTCCTTTGCTGCATCAGATGCTGCAATGTATTCCGCTTCACATACAGAGTCTGTTACAGTGTGCTGCTTGGAACTTTTCCAGTAGATAGCTCCACCATTCAGGGTAAAAACAAAGCCAGATACACTTTTGCTATCATCCCTATCTGACTGGAAACTGGAGTCAGTATACCCCATAAGTTTCAAGTCAGGTCCTCCAAAAAGAAGCCACTGGTCCTTGGTATTTCGCAAATACTTCAGGATGGTCTTTGCAACCTTCCAGTGTGCTTCACCTGGGTCAGACTGGTATCGACTCACTATTCCTAATGAGTATGCCACGTCTGGTCTAGTACATGTCATGGCATACATGATGGACCCTACTATCGAAGCATAAGGAATCCTACTCATACGTTCTCTTTCCTCAGGAGTTGTCGGACAATCCTTCTTAGAAAGAGAAATTCCATGGCCTATCGGAAGATAGCCTTTCTTGGAATTCTCCATGCTAAACCTTTTCAGCACGGTATCAATGTACGTAGACTGGGACAAACCCAGAAGCTTCCTTGATCTATCCCTATAGATCTTCATACCTAGTATGAAAGAAGCTTCACCCAAGTCTTTCATAGAAAACTGGGATGACAACCAGACCTTTATTCCCTGTAATGCAGGGATGTCATTCCCGATTAAGAGAATGTCATCCACATACAGTACAAGAAATACAACTACAGAACCATTTGCCCACTTATATATGCAGGGTTCTTCTTTGTTCCTAACAAAACCATACGTCTTGATACACTTATCAAAATGCATGTTCCAACTCCGAGACGCCTGCTTTAGTCCATAGATGGACCTACTAAGCTTACATACCTTAGATTCATCTGTGGATGTGAACCCTTCAAGTTGCATCATATACACCTCCTCATCTAGCTCACCATTTAGGAAAGCTGTTCGGACATCCATTTGCCAGATTTCATAGTCCAGATATGCAGCTAAGGCAAGCATAATCCGAATAGACTTGAGCATTGCCACAGGAGAAAATGTCTCGTCATAGTCAATACCATAACGTTGACGATAACCCTTGGCAACCAGATGGGCTTTATAGGTCTCTACCTGCCCATCTGCGCCCCATTTCCTTTTGAAGACCCATTTGCACCCAATGGGTTTTACCCCTTCAGGTGGATCAACCAAAGTCCATACTTTGTTGATTTTCATGGACTCCATTTTAGATTTCATGGCTCCTAGCCATAACTCAGAATCAGACCTCTGCATCGCGTCCATATAGGTAATTGGATCCTCGTTGTTCTCATCGAGCTTAACGGGATCACCGTCTCGAACCAGAAAACCATAGTATCTGTCTGGTTGATGCGGTACTCTACCGGATCTCCTTATTGACTGGTCAATAGGCTCAAGGTTTGATCTTATCATAACGGGTTCTGTAGCAGTCCTTGAATGATTTGGTTCTTCTATCTGTTGAACTTCAGTAAGCTCAACATTGGCAGCTTGAGCACCTTCAGTAAGATACTCCCTTTCCAAAAAGGTAGCTCTAAGACTGACAAACAACTTTTGTTCCCTAGGCATATAGAAGAAATAACCCTTAGACTCTTTAGGATACCCAACAAAGAGGCACCTGTCAGACCTAGGTCCAAGTTTATCTATTTCCAAATGCTTGACATAAGCCGGACATCCCCAAACCCGAAGGTGTGATAGACTCGGCTTACGCCCATTCCATATCTCATATGGAGTTTTGTTAACAGACTTACTCAGAACTCTATTTAGAAGATAGCATGTTGATTCCAAAGCATACCCCCAAAAGGAAGTTGACAGAGTTGCAAATTCCATCATGGATCTAACCATGTCCAACAGAGTCAGATTCCTCCTTTCAGACACACCATTTAACTGGGGCATCCTAGGAGGTGTCCATTGAGAGAGAATCCCATTCTCTTCAAGATAAGTCAGAAACTTCCCAGAAAGATATTCTCCACCTCGATCTGATCAAAGGATTTTAATAAGCTTCCCTGTTTGTTTTTCAACTTCATTACGATACCGTTTGAACATTTCAAACGATTCAGATTTATGTCTCATCAAAAAGACATAACCGTACCTTGAGAGGTCGTCCATAAATGTAATGAAATATTTATACCCACCCTTGGCATTGACATTTATTGGTCCATATACATCAGTATGTACTAGACACAAAATGTCATCGGCTCGTACACCTTTTCCAGTAAAAGGTGACTTGGTCATCTTACCAAGTAAACAAGATTCACAGGTTGGCAGTGATTCACAATCACTAATGTTTAAGAGACCTTCTCCCACTAACCTGTTGATTCTATTCTTGTTTATATGACCTAGCCTACAGTGCCAGAGATAAGCATCATTGACATTATCTAATCTAGGGCGTTTGCATGAAATGTACATTATACCAACAGGCTGTGATAAAACATAAATGCCATTCTTAATATGTCCAGTCATAACCATAATATCATTCATAATGACTTTGCAAAAATTACTCTTGATTAATAGTTCATAACCATTATTGGCCAACTGGCCTACAGAGATAATATTTACAAGGAATGATGGACAATAGTGACAATCACTAAGAACAACTTTACAATACTCGAAAAACAGATTGACAATTCCCAACACCAGGACTGGAGCTTGACTTCCATTCCCCACATTCAGAAATCTCTCGCCATTCTCGAATCTTCTACTAACTTGTAGTCCCTGCAACGTATTACAAATATGATAAGGACTACCAGTATCTAATATCCAGTTAGTAGTATCACAAATAGAAAAACAACAAGGATTTATCATATAAATACCTTGTCCAGCAACCTTTTGCTGCTGCTTCTTCTTCGGCCTGTTCGGGTCAAGTATAGCTAGGTAAGCGGAACAATTCCTCTTCCAATGACCCGGCTTCTTGCAGTAGAAGCATTCTGCCTGACTCTGGTCAGCCTTCTTCTTAATCTGACTGGGCCCAGCACTTTGCACCATTTTACTTTTATTCCTTTTCTTTTTCCCTTTCTTAAAGGGATGACGCCTTGCTACACTGCCTCCCACTAAATTCACCAAGCTCTTTTGGAGCTGGTGATCCTTTTCATAAGTCTATAGTAACCCCATCAACACATGGCAGTTGACTACAGGCCTTGTTAATCTATAGTGATCTAGAAAAGGTAAGTAGGAGGGAGGCAAAGAATTCAAAATCGCATCCTTCCTAAGCTGCTCATGGAAAGGATATCCGAGTTTGGCCAGGCGCTCGATCATCTCGATCATGTACAATACATGATCAGTGACCGAAGACCCTTCAGTCATTCATGCGTTGAAGATGGTAGAGGAATCCTTGTACCTTTCAACGTCGTCTGGGGCACCAAAAGATTCCTTCAACTTTTGAAGGATTTCTTCCAGTTGGGCCTCCTCGAATCTGCGACTGAACTCGTCGTTCATAGCCGCCAACATAATGCACCGCACCGTAGTACGATCAGAGACCCACTTTTGATAAGCATCTCTAACTGCAGTATGTGCGGTGGGGGCTGGCCCCTCAGGTGCCGGATCCATTAATACATAAAGGATCCGTTCGTGCTCGAGAACAATTCTCAGTCTTCGATACCAGCTATCGAAGTTGGGTCCCATGAGCTTGTCATTATCTAATAATGACTGGAGTGACAAATTAGTAGACATTACCTGAAAAAGAAAACCAAGACTATTTAGTATATGAATTATTTAAAACTTAAAGACATGGACTTTTGTCTAAAAGCTCCTCCCACTATTTTATTCAGACTGGTAGCCTCTACCTCCAATCCGAAGAATAACACTTATCCCTTAGTGGGTACCAGAATTCAATAGACAATGCATGAGCCCGACTATGGTCGGCCAACCCATGTTCATCTAAAGGTAGGTTCATAACCAGTTGTTTCTCCAAACAACTACTAGTAATTTATTTTGCCCTAGGAACACTTCAATCGGCCTTTGGGCTACGTGCTAAAGAAGGTCCCAGTTAGGTCCAACTATTAACATGACTGATCTTAATGCTTCTAGCTAACAAATGATCAAGCCCGACTTTGGCCGGCTAACCTGACCACCTGTTTAAGAAAGTTGCATTATGTCATCATATAATGAATGGCAATTCCAATAGTATGATGACCACCTGATCTATGGATCTGTCGATAATCACCCCACTACTGGACTTATTACCAAACACCTTAATGGGAGGCTAAGACAAAAAATTATCATATAATTTCCATCTTTTTAAGGACCTAATAATTTAGAGGTTTTATACATGTTGTGACAGAAGAGAAAGGATAAGTCATGAATTATCTTTCACTAACTTCATATGTTAATGAAAGGGTTACATGAACCACAAAATCCATGGGCACCTAAATCAGTCAAGCTGATTAACCTTATTGGCATGGGCTAACTCGAATCAATGAGCTAACTAATCAAATCTGGTTGACCATATTAGCCAGGTAAGTGAGATCAGGTTATGGGTTAAGCCATCAACCATCTTTCCTTAGATACCAACATCATTGACCAGGAAAGAGGTAGCCCCAAAAACCATAGATCAAAAGCCATACTTACCTTAGATACCAATTGGTTCACCAATTTCGATTAGGCTAGCCTAAGGAATCGGGTCCTACCACGAAGCCAAGATTAAGTCCATTTAGATGTATGGACCAATCAATCTAACTATTAGATAGAAACTAGAGAAGAACCTTAACTCAACATTTGATTAAGTTAATTCTCTATTAAGTCCAATTCATCTAAACTTAGGTCTAACCCAATTAGGACCTAATTCAAGCTAACCCATTTAAACTAAATTTATGAATATGACTTAGATCTTAAAATCATATCCTTAGATCATTTGGTCACTTAGATTTACTTAATTCATAATTAAGTTAATCATACAACAGATTGAAACATTTTCAATAAACTTTTATAAAACATTTTTTACAAGAAAATCCAACTTTTAAATTTCTGTTCGCTATGAAGTGTCAACACTTCAGTAGCAAGTGTCGACACCAGGTGTCGACACTACTCTGAGACAGGTCGACACACAGTGAACCAATTTCTGTGTTTTTGTTCATGAGTCGACACCTAGAAGCCCAAGTGTCGACACATAGACACCCAAGTGTCGATACTTGATCAAACCCGAGCACAGAAATACTGAAATCCAAACTTTGTCTTTTCTAAACTTGAATTTTATGTTAAACTATTTAACATAACAATCATAAACTAACTTTAGAACATTTCTAAAACATTTTATGACATCAAATTTAGAACATTATAAAGATCAAAACATTTTAATCTTTACTTTTTCTTTTCTTTTTCTTCTTCATGAGTCCTTCACAATGGCACCCCGACATGCCATAGGAGATCCCTTTGAATGGGAAATGAGGGTCTTGCAGCCCTACTTCTCTCCTATGACCGGATGGCCTGGTGAGGTACTCAATCCGAGTACTTGCAAGACATTAAACTGATTTTATAATGTTTATACTAAACATTCATGCTAGAGCAACCTTGTTGCTCTGATACCAATTGAAAGGAAAACTAGTAGCGAGCATGCTTTCTATTTTAAAACTTTTTCAAAATAACATGCAGCGGAAGCATTATCGAGAAGATTAACATTTAATATAAGCATGCTCTTAAAACTTTTCTATGCTACTTATCCCAAGATCTTGTATGAATGATTAATATAAACTATGAAAACATGAACTCATGCTATGAACATTTCAGAGCAACATATCTATATATGTAAAACCATACCTCGTATGAAATGGAGACGCTCTCCATTGCGAAAGATCCAGGAGCAGGAGGAAAAAACTCTACTTAGCCGCACACGTGTCCGACCTCTACAGGTGGTTCACACCAGGGCTCTTTCAAAATCTACTTCCACTCCAAGTGCTAGCTTGTTGTGGAACAATTTGATCGGAACTCCTTTTCTTCTTTCGATGCCGGACTCTTCGAATGAATGAAGAAACTCAAGAGGTGGAGAATAAGTGATTGAAACCCTTCCCAAACACTCAATCTCAAGACCTAGATCACTAGGTACAAATACGCACACTCTTTTCCTAAAATCTCACACCCATAAAACTAGAACCTTTCCTAGTTTCTTCCCTTTCTTCCCTTTTATTTTTCCAGCATTTCTTTTCTGAATTTTCTCTTATTTTCGTCCTCCCATTTCAGCCCATTATGTAGATGGTGAGGGAGAGGGAAAGTGGGGAGTTATGGGTGATAATGGAGTGGTAATGGATAGTTATGGGGAGTTATGGTCATGGAAAGTTACATAACTCCCCAAAACTGAATTTAAACTTATTTAAATTCAGATTAATATATTAATTGATTTCAGTTCATAACTGAAATCAATTGGGTCAAGTGTGCATACATTGGGTTCAACCCAATTGGACCCAAACCTATTTTGAACCAAATCCTATTTGATTCGTTCCAGATTTTTATAGCGCAATCAAATTGGGCTATCAAGTAATCACATTACTTAATTCACCTCCATGCATCACCAACTTTTAGTACAAATTTTATGTCACAACCCTTTTGTGACATCAAGTGTCTACACTTGCAAAATCAACAAGTGTCGACACTTATACAAGTGTCGACACTTTCAAGAATATCAAGTGTCGACACTTGGGTAAAGAAAAATACTTTTCCTTTCTAAGTCCACGAACGATTCCCAATCATTCTCCGATCACTAGATCAAGTAGAAATCCCTATGGTGTGTGACCCCATAGGTTCGAACACTAAGCCGGTAGCACTGGAACATTTCCAATACCAGTCAAAGTCGCCATCTAGCAATGACACCCGACGTCCGGATAGGTCGAAGTTGCAGAGCAACAATCAAGAACCAAGAGATATAGAAACCTAGTAATTAATCCCTTTGACCTCAATGCTCAGGAAGACATAGGGTTAAACTGCCCAACCCATAAAGTCCATCAACAATGTGTCTCAATCTCACAAGTCCTGTAACACATTACAGAGACTACCCTGGCCAAGGTTTTGCTAAATTGAAGCACAGTAAGATATCTGCTCCAAACACTTTGGAGGGGTCAATCCCATCTTGATCCAATCACTGCTACACGAGTACTTAACTATACCTAGAAACCTTCCATCCCTGGATTAGAAATCCAGATAGTCCAGTACCAAAGTACAGTGAGTTGCTCGCAAGCTACCATGACTATCTCATGTCTGAGGGTTAACTATGTCCATATCAAAACTATAGGCATAAAAAAGTACAGATGGATCACGTTCGATGAAATGTCAAACACAACATCTGCATGCCATACCAGTGTCTCGACACTCCTTGGTTAAGAGGACAACAAACGACTATGGCACACAACGACCTATACTTGATATACTATTATCCTGAAATAAGTGTATCATTTGGTCACGAACAATTTTTGGACTATATGATATATCCTCTCTATATCATATACAAATAGTCCTAAGGACTTCATCACTCAAGAACTCATTACTGAAAGATGAAATAGTGATGAACTACCAGAATAAACATTTTATTTAATAATATAATTCATATACAATTACATCAAATGTACAACTGTGTATAGTAGAAATTGACTTTAGGACACATTTTCCAACAATAGGAAGATCAGTGAAGCTCATCATAGACCTTACCATGTCTAACAAGGTACAATTCCTCTTTTCTGCTACACCATTTAATTCTGGTGTATCTGGAGGTGTCCATTCTGAGCGAATGCCTTTACCCTTAAGATTAATAAGAAACTTACTAGATATATATTTTCCTCCTTGATCTGATCGAAGGATTTTAATACTCTTTCTAGTTTGTTTCTTAACCATACTTTGATACTCTTTAAATTTATTAATGTCTTCAGATTTATGTTTTATAAGATACACATATCCAAACCTAGATAAATCACTAACATTTTTGCACTAAAAGTTGCTTATCATAACTCTTTGGTAAAAATCTATAATTAGTCTTTAATTTTAGGATTAAAGACTTAGTCCAACACCCCAATAGGTGTATAAATTAGAAAGGCTTATCTAAAAAAAAAGATGATTGATAAGCAAAAGGACTCTTGCCCATCCCATGCACCATATTATCCAAGCATCGCATCCCTTCATGAAATTATGCCCATTATTACATATTTTGACCGATCAAATCTATTAGCCTTAGCCCTTGATTTTTATGAATAACAAAATATTGAGTCTATTTTTTGTACTAATGTTTCAATTGGAGTTGTGAATTCTAGGTTACAGGTATATCAAATTCTCTACACAAAAGCTTCAAAGTTTTTGACATGAATGCAAGATGAATTTCAAAGTTTTAGAAGTCTTCTCGCCTTGAAAAGCCATAAAATTGATTGCTTTGATCTTTATGAAGATGAAACTGGAAGTTTATTGGATAATTTTTAGAGTTCTAGAGTTTGGCACAGTTTTTAGAATTGGCACAGATCAAGTGTCGACCCAAGTGTCGACTCATGAAGGCAAGTGTCGACACCTCTAATGACTGGCATGCAGAAACTCAGCTGGCATGCCAAGTGTAGACCTAAGTGTCAACTCATAGGTTGACTCACAGATCGACTCAAGGCTTGAGAATAGAAATAGATAGAACATGGTTTTTGGACTTCATTGAAATATTGACCCAAGTGTCGACTTAAGTGTCGACTCACAGGTCGACTCACAGATCGACTTATGGCTTGAGACAAGAAAGTTACAAAACAATGTCATTCTTGGATTTTTTATCAAGTGCTAACTTAAGTATTGACTCACAAGTTCAAGTGTCGACTCACAGATCGACTCATAGCCTGAGACCAGAAATAAAGTAGAACCATGAAATTCAAGAATTACACCTGGTGTTGATCCAAGTATCGACCCAAGTATTGACTCACAAGTCGACTCACAGGTTCTGACAACAATAATGGCTATATTTTCAGAAGTTCAGAATTGATCCAAACGATCCAAAATGGCTAGTTTCTCCACTCCAACAATCACAAACAGCTTTTTAGAGGTTTTTCATGTATTTATCACTCACCAAACTCATTGAAGATACAAGAAAAAAAGAAGAGACACAAGAGACAAATCTTATCTTTCGAGAAAGTTATTGAAAAGACAAGAGTGAGCTGAAAAAAATTCCAAGAGAAAAAGCCTTCATTCTTGCTGTTAAGCCTTCAAATCAATATCCAAAAGTGTTCATTGAAAGCTTCCAAGAAGAAGAAGATAACTCAAGAATTCAAGAAGAGCTTCAACAATATTATTTTTGCTATTTTGAGAACTTTATTCTTGTCCTTAATTCTATACTTTTGGCTTTACTTGTTGTTACTAGTTTCAAGGTTATTGAAACTAGGGGTTAGGCCCTTCCAAGCCATGAATTGGAATTCAAGCCTAGGGTTAGCTTGAGGGAAAGGTTGTTGGTGAGCCGAAGTGACAAAACCAACAAGAGTTTTTAACTTGTAAGCCCAAAAAATAAGTTGGCTATAATCTTTAGTAGATTATAGTGAAATTTCCAAGAGGTAGCTTGGGAAGTGCATGTAGGTGCTTGGAGTGCACCAAACCACTATAAACTTCTTGTATTTATGTGTGTGCTTTATCTTCTCATTTCATTCCCTTGCATTGCTACTTATTCTTTAAAGACAGCATCTAGATTATATTCTCCACATTCACATTGTTACATAAATATATTAGTTCAGCACATACTTGTTTAAAAATTTTAAAAGATCCAATTCACCCCCCTCTTGGGTTGCTACACTGGGCAACAAAATCTAGTCCAAATGGGTACCTATTAGAGAGGATAGGGGCTAAGGCATATCACTAAAAAGGTAATTTAATTATAGAATGACTCTTGGTCATTCTGTGCCCCTTAAAAAATGTGTATGCCAATATGGGCACCAAGAGTCCCAAGCCATTGGGACTCTTGGTTACAGCAATGGATAAAAGATATAAAATCAGGATAAATTCTAATTTGGCTACTCCATTTAAGGCTTAATCCAATTTAAGTTTTACTCAAATTAGTTAGCCCAAATAGCAAGCATTTAAATCCAATATAATTAGGTTAGGAGTTAGGCTAGCCAACATTTGCTAGTATGTTAATTAGCTGGCTAATTAGGATCCTATGACTCTAATAAAAATATAAATGACTTTCTTGACCAATTCCTTAATACGTGTGACCCTTTAGACTCCTTATATAGCTAGTAGTAGGTCTAGGTTCAATTAAAAATCAACTAATTGAATTAGGTCAAATCGAGCTAACCCTACCTGCCAATTTGAGCCATCTTTCAAATTGACTCATAAATTCAATCAATTTAATTCATGATAACCTAAAGGCATGAATGACATATAGCAACATGTCATGCCTACCTAGAAGATGAGAAATTTGGTTGAAATTACTAAAATATCCTTTAGTGGTAAGTTGCCATGCAATTCAATCCTTCAATTTTCCTTTATCCTGAAAAGTGATGGGTATGAAAAATTATCAAACTGTCATATTTTATTTATTCAATCCTCAAATCACTAATAAAGACTCGATTGATGAAAGATTAGAAATCCTTTTCTAATTTTATCCTACTTTTATCAAAGACTTTCTAAGTCATCATTTGATGAGATTACATGGGATAAATACTCTTCTTACTAGAGTGATCGATTTCTTGTTGACCTACTCATAACCTTCATACACAATTCACCATATCCATGAACATCCCATATATGACTAAGTCATGAATGAGTATGAACAAAAGCATGGATTCATATGTATAAGATACCATGGTGATCTCAGGTCTAAGGATCACTTGCACAACTTCCACTAAGAGAATCATCTTTTGACAAGTAAGCCTTCCATAAGATATTCTCATAACGGATCAATTCAGTGAACTCATACCCTAATAAGCACCCACATCCTTGTATTAGTATCCCTACATAAGTGGTCATGAGACCAATCGCTCTCTTCATCGAGCATACATAGGATGTGTTAATCTCTTATACTTAGTACTCTCGATAGAAAAACTTAATCACATGGTAACTATACTTAGTAGTTCTTTTTCTATTCTACTAGGTCATCACTATATGCTACTAGGATCACTGGTAGATTGTGAGAACTCACTAGGATTATTGTGGATCAACAATCCTTAATGAGGTGAGTTAGAATCATTCTAGTCTATAGAAAGAGTTTTGATGATACTACGATGAAAATCATAGTATTTCTCATAATCAAACAGAATGGAACCTAAGAGATCACATACAAAAGGAGTTTGACCGGATCAAGCAGTTGGATCAATATATGTAAGAGTTATATATTTGAGAATTGCTAAATATGTAAGGATTACATATTTAGAAACTACTAATTATATAAGGGTTATATATTTTGCAGGTGCTAATTATTAGCCAATGAACTTAATTACAAGTGTTGCAATGTAATTAGCTTATCAAATTTTAGATCAAGTCCTAATTAATTAAATTAGAATTAATTTAATTAGGCTTGACTTAATTTAAGGTTAATTGGTTTAAATTATCCATGTTTGGACTTAGAAATGATTGTAATCCTAATTGAATTAGGGTTGATAGCCTTTGGAATTGTGTTCAAATTGGATTTGAAATTGATCCAAATTGAAACCTAATTAAACCAGGAAATTGAAGTCTCGGTTTACTAGGACTCTCACCTCTCTTTTTGATTTGGCAAGAAATTAAGAAGAAACGGTGCTAAAGTAGTGCCCCTCTCTTTTCTTGTCGCACAAATTAGAGGGAGGGTGCATGCCAAGAGTTGGCACCCCCTCCTCTCTAGTGTTTTTATCTTGTTTAGATAAGGATCTATCATATTTGATTCTAATCTGATTAGAGTTTGATTTCTGGTTGGATTCTTTTATCTTGTGGGTATAAGATTATTTTGTGTGACAAAATAACATTGGAGAAATGAGATTAGCACTAGAGAGGAAAGGGTTTTCTTTCTTGCCGCTAAGATGAGAGAACTCCACACCAATTTATGTCAGCCCATTTTATTTGAATTCAATTCATGTAGAGATTTATGGGGTGTGGAGTTTTATTGGGAGTGGGCTCATTTTTTTTGCAACAAAAATTAAAAGCAGATGTTTGTTAGTGTGAATAGGGTAATCTGATTTTTCTCTTGGCACTAACCATATTCTACTACCCCCTTCCTCCTTCTTCCTCTATAGTTCCACATGCCAAAACTAGAGAGAGAGTTCAGAGAGAGAAGAAGAGAAGAGAAGGGTTCTCTTAATTCTTGGTTTCCTTCCTAACTTGTTCCCTTGATTCAGCACGAAGAGTTTGCGCATGGGTTTTCTAGGGTTTCTTCTTCTTCTTGAAGAAGGGTTTAATCCACCATCTAAAACGAGACCTATAGGGTGCTAACACTTTGGTGGCCTCAGCACTTCGACTAGGACATCTCCATGTAAATATCAGTAGAAGCCGGGCATTTGTGCAGCTCCGATAGAACCCGGGATATCTACTAGAATCAATCTGATGAAGATGGAGTAGTGCAATAGGTAAGTAGATTCGATTTACTTTTACTTTATTTTTCAAATCTATGATATGTTCATGATGTAGATCCTATATGCATGATAGATTAAGTTTTCTCTTCCACTACAATTTACTTAAATAAAAAAATTGAAAATGCATGCTGCCCTAGGGATTATGCATGACTCCTTCAGCAACTACATATTTTTCTTTAGCAGTTGATAAGGCTATAGAGTTTTGTTTTTTACTGTGCCAAGAAATTAAGTTTAATTCTAAAACTTAGCATGTACCACTAGTATTTTTTCTATCAATTTTACATCCAACATAATCAGCATAAAGAGTAACCAACTAAATCAATTAAAGAATGTTTAGAGTGCCATTATCCTAAATTAGATATTCCTTTTAAGTATCTTATGATTCTTTTTACAACAAGTATATATGATTCTTTTGGATTTGATTGAAATCTAGCATATATACAAATACTAAATAAGATATTAAGCCTACTTACAGTTAAATATAGCAAAGATCTAATCATATCTCGATATAATTTTTGATCAATGCTATTGCCATTTTTATCCTTGTTAGGCCTGCAAGTGGGATTCATTGGTGTGCTAATTTTTTTTGTAGATTCCATCCTAAACTTCTTGAATATCTCCTCGATGTATTTAGTTTGGTTGATGAAAATCCTTTCCTTTATTTTTTTTGATTTGAAGTTTAAGGAGGAATGTTAGCTCACCCATCATACTCATTTCAAATTCACCATGCATAAACTCAGCAAACTCTTGACAAAGTTATTCATTAGTTACACCAAAAATGATATCATCCATATATATTTGTTCAACTAACATATCATCTTCTTTTCTTCTTATAAAATGAGTTATATCTATACTTCCTCTTATAAAATAATTTTCTAGCAAAAATTTACTAGATCTCTCATACCATACTCTAGATGCTTGTTTTAAACCATATAAAGCTTTATTAAGTTTAAAAACATGATTAGAAAATGTATAATTTTCAAATCCAGGAGATTGCTTTATAAAAACTTCTTCTAAATTATATCCATTTAAGAAAGTACTTTTTACATCTATTTGAAAGTATTTGAAATTCATGTAACATGAAAATACAAATAATAATCTTATGGCTTTCAATCTTGCTATAGGTATATATGTTTCATCAAAATCTGTTCCCTCTTTTTGTTATATCCTTTGGCTACCATTCTTGTTTTACTTCTTACCACATTACCTTTTTCATTTAATTACTTCCTAAATACCCATTTAGTTTCAATCACAGGATGTCCTTTAGGTCTACTAACTAATATCCACATATTGTTTCTTTTAAATTGATTTAATTCTTCTTGCATACCCATTATCCAATTTGGATCTTTTTCATCTTTCTCTATGCAATTGGATTCAATTTAAGAAATAAATGCTAGATAATTAAATGTATCTTTAAATGATGATCTAATCTTAACACCTTGAGAAGGATCACCTATAATTAAATCTTTAAGGTGATTATATGCGTACCTCCATTCCATTGGTAAATCACCATGCTCTTTGCTTACCTCATTTTTTTTTATCCAGATTGTCTTTCAAGCTCAACTCCTTCATTTCTTTGTTGATTATGCCTGTATCATCATCATCAATACACTCTTCTTTTCTTCAAGGTGAGGGGTTAGTCTCATCAAACATCATATGTATAGACTCTTTAACAACTAAAATTCTATTATTGAAAACTTATAAGCTTTACTTGATATAGAGTATCCAATAAATATACCTTCATCAAATTTTGCATCAAATATATCAAAATTATTTTTCATTATTTTAAATAAAATATTTACAACCAAAAATATGTAAATAACTTATGTTTGGTTTTCTATCATTCCAAAGTTCATAATTTTTTTTTAAAAAAAATAGATCAGATTAGAATATGGTTTAAAATATAACAAGTAGTATTCATAGCTTTAGTCTAAAAGTATTTTAGAAGATTACCTTTACACAACATGGTTCAGGCCATCACTTTTAATGTTCTATTTTTTTTTTTCAACAACACAATTTTGTTATAGTGTTCTTGGTACTAAAAAGTTATGTTCTATCCTATTTTCATTATCATTTTTTTAAAAATTTTAATTTTTAAATTCCATGCTATGATCACTTCTAATTAAAAGATTTTTCTAATTTTAATTTTTTTATAAAATTTTAGAAAAATAGTAAAAGCCTCATCTTTATGTACCAAAAATAAAATCCATATGAATCTTGAAAAATCATCTACTATCGCATGTCCACACTTCTTTCCTTCTAAGCTTGTAGTTCTAGTAGGTCCAAATAAGTCCATATAAAGTAGTTCCAATGGTCTAGATGTTGAAACAATATTTTTGAGTTTAAAAATATCCCTAATTTGTTTACCAATTTGATAAACATCACACACATGCCCTTTTCAAATTTCATTTTTGGCAAGCCTCTAACTAGATCTTTAGAAACCAATTTAGAAATAGTATGCAAGCTAGCATGTCCTAGTTTTTGATGCCAAAGCCAACTAGTTTCTTTGATCCTAGTATTCATGATCATTAGAGTTGTACTACTCTTCATGGCTAGATCATTCAAATCTATCATATAAATATTTTAAAGTTTGTCCTATAAATTTAATTCTTGTATCAAGTGAACTAGTGACATACACATAGAAGATTCAAAAATAACTTTGAAACCTTTATCACACAATTGGTTAATATTTAATAGATGATGTTTCAAGTTATCAACTAGCGAGATATTTTCAATATAAATAGAAGGGGTGATCTTCATTTTACCAATTCTGATATTTTTTTTCTTTACCATTATATCCAAAAGCAACTACACATCCTTTCTTCATTTCTAGGATAAAGAATTGCTCTTTATCACCTATTATATGCCTTGAACAACACTATCCAAGTATCATCTTTGTTTAGTTTCTTGGACTGTAAGACATTCTTGCAAAATAGATCAAGTAACATTTTTAGGTACCTAAGCTTTCTTGGATCCTTTAGGTCAGGACAATAATTTCTTTAGGAACCTGATATGGCAATTCTGCAGACATGGAGTCCCTACTGATGGCCACGATGGCAAGGGACACGCCGCCTGGATATGGTGGCTTAATGAAGAGCCAAGATGAGCCCTCCTGCCGAGGTCAACTCCTAATCAGGGTCATGCTCATAGGGCGAGCCCACTGCCTGAGGCTAGCTCCCGGCCGGGGTCATGCTTATGCTGCCAAGACGAGCCCTCCTACCGAGGTCAGCTCCCAACCGGGGTTATGCTCATAGGGCGAGCCCCCCGCTTGAGGCCAGCTCTCGGTTAGGGTCATGCTTATACTACCAAGGCAAGCCCTCCTGCTGAGGTTAGCTCCCAGCTGGGGTCATGCTCATAGGGCGAGCCCCCCTCCTGAGGCCAGCTCCCAGTCGAGATCATAATCATGCTATCAAGGCGAGCACTCCTACCGAGGTCAGCTCCCAGCCGAGGTCATGCTCATAGGGCACACCCCCCGCTTGAGGCTAGCCCCTGGTCGGGGTCATGCTCATGCTGCCAAGGTGAGCCCTCCTGTTGAGGTCAACTTTGAGCTCGGGTTGTGCTTATAGGGCGAGCCTCCCGTCGAGGCCAGCTCCCGGCCTGGGTCATGCTCGTGCTACAAAGGTGAGCCCTCCTACCGAGGCCAGCTCCCAGCCAGGGTTGTGCTCATAGGGTGAGCCCCATGCCTGAGGCCAGCTCATGACCAGGGTCATGATCATGCTACCAAGGTGAGCCCTCCTGTCAAGGTCAGCTCCCAGTTGGAGTCGTGCTCATAGGGCGAGCTCCCCACTTGAGGCCAGCTCCCAGCCAGGGTCATGCTCATGCTACTAAGGCGAGCCCTCCTGCCAAGGTTAGCTCCTAGCTGGGGTCATGCTCTTGCTACCAGTGGCAAGACTCTCCCCATTTTGTTTGCCTTACGGAGGCCAAAAAGTTCTCGCTGGCGATAAAAGAAGGGTCAACAAGAATTCAAACCATGGCAAGGAGGTTACTAGTCACCTATAACCTTCGGAGGGTGGTGCATGTCTTGCCATAAATTCAAACTCTATAACACACCATTCCCATGCCCTAAGCAGCGTGCAACCTGCCAGGTTTCAGCCTTATAACATGCTGCCATGTCGACGACCGTGCAACCGAGGGCTTCAAACCCTGTGACATGATATCTGAACCTCCCCTAAGAGGAGTACTCCATTAAGGCCCCAGGGCCCTGTGATGCTCCAACGGTCCCTCTAGGAATGGAAATGCCTTACCGTGGCAGGGGGCTCAGCCACACGGTGCCCGCCCCTTCCACGAGGAATCATACTACCAGAGGAACAAAATCTATAACACGTTGATGTACACCCCCAATGGAAGGTCTCCTCCTAAGGACCGATCCAATAAGAGGGAGGTCACAGGCAACGGTATGCCCCTCCCAGAGAGGGCACATAGAAAGGGACACCTAAACAAAGCCCCATATCTGCTCTAGGCCATCCCACATATGTAAGGTCAGAGAGAGAAAAAGTAGGAGGTAAGAAGAAATAAACAGGCAAGAAAGAGATGGAGAGCGTGTGAGCAAGGGACCCTCAGTAAACCCTTCCAAGCTCTCCACTTCCATCTTTGCTTGCTCTTTCCACCTGAATTCTACCTTTCACCCGCTATGCGGAGAGCCCCCCAAGCTCTCTGCCATAGAGGTTCTATTTCCCTTGATCATCCTGTCTAACTTGATCATCAGAGTGTCCCTGCTAGAATCCCTGACCTAGGTCTCATCTTTTTTGCAGGGCGGCCAGACCAAGAAGCCAGCCAAGAAAAGGAGGGATGAACACCCCATGAGATCCCGATGTATTTGCGACACGTCGAAGCTACAGGCCACGATGATCTTGGCAGCAACAGATTGGTGCACCAGGTAGGGATGTAGAAAAGCTGGTTTGATGCCAAGTCCCCCACTGCAAGGGAGAGATCCGTGGAAGCCCACGGTCCAATGGTGACCATGCGGGCCCGCGAAGCCTCCATTAGCCAAGCAGGAGATCTCTCTCGCCATGACGACCATAGCCTAGAGAGAGAACTCCCCACTCCCCCACTACCGCCTCTGACAGACCCTCAGATCACTGTGCTGGCGCAGCAAGTCCAAGCCTTGGCTACGATGATGCGCCAACTCTATCAGGAACACCAGTCCCTAAAAACTCGCAACAACAAGGGACGCTGGCTATCCACAGAGAAGCCAATAGGGATGATGTCCTGGGGGGCAAATAAAATCCCGAAGAGGGCTAGGGGGAGAGACTACACCCCCAATAACGACCAAGGCCCCACCTCGAGAAGGTACTATGGTGACAACATTCACCATCCTCACCTCATAGAGTAACCTTGGGGTTCCCCAAACCCAACCTGCTCGATGGCAGGACCTTCGAGGATTAATGCACCAATCTCAACATCCATCACTATTTCACTTCGATAGACCACTCTCGGACCAACGGGGAGGCCGAGGTGACTAACCGGGCCATCCTGCCATGAATCTGCATGGGGCAGGAAGAGATAAGAGATGAGGCCCAACCAGATGGAGCCTATTACCTTGCTGGCCTCGGAGGTGCCCGAGGCATGCGAACCTAGAATGTGAGCGATTCAAAAATGCACTACCAGTAATGAAAGACTTCTTCTCAATTATTAAAGTTCTTTTTTTGTGCAACCTTGTCTTTCACCTGTGCAGGAGCATATCCGTCTATGATGTGGGACTAAGATGCTAAGATGAGATGAATGATACAAATGATTTATCTTGTTAATTTCTTTTTAAGTTTTGGTGGAGTTAAGGATTCTCGAAGACAAGCAAAAGTAGATCTAGAGATTCTATAATGATAAGAACTATTAGCAAGCAAAATAGCCCCTAAACAAGGATAATGAGAGGACCCCGGGATTGAGAAACCCTGAAGGACTTAGCTCCTAGATCAATATCTACTTAGGAGTTTAGGGATGCAAACCTTGTAAAACTCTGATATGCCCAATGCCAAGTTCACTCGCTTTCGCAGATGCGGCCTGAAGGATCAAGCCTTCAACCCTGCGGATTAGCCGGCTTTCCATCCAATGGTCGCAAAGGCAAGGGGGACCGACTCCGTTGTCTGTGGCACCTGGAGGACCTACGAGCAACCAAGAGAAGGGTTAGGAATCAACAAGAAGAAAGTAAGAAATGAGGGAACAAAGGTTGGGAATGGAGGTGGATGAGATTCTTCTTTATAGGCGCCCAGGTGGATCATTCAGATGGCATCCAAACTTAAAGGTGGGAAGGTGCTTGCACAGATGGATAGTAACTCAGGGCCTCTCACCCCTCAATGCCGCGAAGGACAAAGGCACTCCCTCTCAGAGTTCCAAGTCTATAAGACAAGGGCTAGAAGAATGACTTCAAAATTTTTTTTCATTTCATCAGCATTAACTCATACAAGGGAGGGGTAGGGCTCATTATATAGGCACCTTAAGACCCATTCAAATTCAAATAAGAAAAATTACAAGTCTTCATGAAGAGGGTGCCATAATTCTAAATTTTCCTTCCCTTGGCCGACCATAATCTTGCTTGTGCTTGGTGGCGTGGCTTGATTTGGGGCTTGCAAGGTGGATGTTGTCTACAAGATTCAAGTTGGTGCTTTTGGACTTTGATTTTCTTCCATGGCTGATCAAGACACTTTGGGAAGAAGGCATGATATGGGGGCTTGAAGCAAGGAGCATGTCTTCACATATCTTCATTGCCCATTGACCTTCCTTGGTCGCCCACCCTTCTTTGGAGAGAAGCTTGATAGGCGAAGGGAAGGGAGGAATGTTGTCTCCTATTTGAATTTTCTTCCTTGGCCACCCATGGTCCCTTTGGAAAGAGTCTTGATAGGGGGAGGGAATGGAGGCTTGGATCAAGAGATGTTGTCCACATGGCTTGATGGCATCCAAAAAATCTGCATTCCCTCTTGATTGGGCTGCCCACTTGTCCTGGTGTTGTGGCACCACATGGGATGATAAGGTGGCACTTAAAGGCTGAATTGGCATTCATCAAGGCATGGGAGATGGCTTGGCCCATTAATAATTGAACTAGACTCAATGATGCAGCATACTTATGGGAAATATGGCGTGAATGACTAAAGAAATTAAGCTAATTAAAACTCTAAAACATATGATCTAATTTCAGTCATGATGGAGTCATTAAGATGCATTAAAGAAAACTAAACTAGAAGGCTCATATGCTTCGTAGTGCAAATCTGAATTAAGTTAATGAACTAGGACCGACATAGCTAGAAGAATCATCTAATTAGGACTATCCCTATTCAAAAGTTCAGAAGACAAGAGAAAAGGAAAGGGTTTAGATACCAATAATGGCTTTCCAATAACCTTACACTAGGTTCACTCCTTCACACTCAAGATTGGCGTCTAACTAATCAAGCTGACCACCCGTTGGAAGTAGAGGCTCCTGCTGTTGAGTTGAAGGCAAGGAGGACTTCATCCTGGACTGGATACTCCTTAGGATCCTATAAGAACAACCATTAGTATTATGGAGGAGATGGAAGATAGTATGGAATAGAAATAATGGAAGGGAGGGAAGTAGAGGATTGTTGGTGATCTTGGTGGAGTGTGGCCGGCTGCTCTTGAAGATGAGGTAGGCGTCAATGGAAAAAAAACTTTTGCTGGAATTTGAGAACTAAAGCACTTGGTTGAGCCTCTCACTCAATCCCTCATGGATGGCATTTGCAAACATAAATGGAGATAAGAAAATTCTTGATTTCATTCATTCAAAAGCCTCCTTTTACAAAGAGATTAGGGGCCTATGTATAACCTTCTAAGCCCCATTTGAAATTCAAATTTTACATGAAAAGAGGGGGAGACATAGTTACATATTTGAATTTCAAAATTCATGAAAAGGGTGCACCAAATCTGAAAATCTGCATGCATGGGTGCCAAGTGTCTAAATCTGAAAATCTTCATATATGGGTGCCATGTGTCCAAATATGAAAATCTGCATGCATGGGTGCCAAGTGTCCAAATCTGAAAATCTTCATGTATGGGTGCCAAGTGTCCCAATCTAAAAATCTTTATGTATGGGTGCCAAGTGTCCATTCTCTTGGATAAGGTGTTTGGTGAGGTGGCTTCAATCAAAGCTTCATTCCATCCAATGGCTCTTATTTCATGCACCCTTGATTTGAATATTTACTTGATATAGCTTTGGTTCATCCCATGGTCCAATTATATGCTCCCCTAGTTGGACTTGACTCAAGCTCAAAAGAAAAACTACAACTCAATTTGGACTTGAGTACATTTGACTCTTTACTTGAGTTTGTTCATGAGTTGACACTTGGATCTCCATAAGTCGATACTTGGATTTGCATGAGTCGACTCATGGTATAAATCTTGAAATAACTGAGTTCTATTCCATTTTTGTTCTCGGGCTATTAGTCGACCTTTGAGTCGATACTTGACTTCTGTGAGTCGACACTTGAGTCTTCTGAGTCAACACTTGATAAAAAATATCTCAAAATGGTATAGTTCTGTATCATTATTTTTCTCAGGCCATGACTCAACACTTGGTTCTTGTGAGTCAATACTTGATTTCTTCATGAGTCGACACTTGACTTCTGTGAGTCAACTCAAGGCATGCCAAAGAGATTTCTGCATTCCAGTCCTTCTAAAGTGTCGACACCTCATGTATCATGAGTCGACACTTGGTATGTGCCACTCAAAAACTCTATGCCAAGCTTCAAAATTTAAAGTGTTCTTCATTAAAACTTCAATAGCTTCTTCATAAAGCCCAGATTGACCCATTTTAAGGATTTTCAAGGTGAGAAGACTTCTTATACACTGAAATTCACTTAGCTTCAAAATTAGTGAATTTGATACTTTTGTATGGAGAAATTGATGTACCTTGAAACTCACAACTACAATTGAAACATTAGTATAAAACATATACTCAATGTTTTGTTAGTCATCAAAATCAATGGCTAAATCCAACAATCTCTCCCTTCTTGATGATGACAAAACCTTGAGTATATAAGCATTTAAATTCAATTATGGGTATTATACCACATATTCAAGTGAGCATACACTTAAAGCTCATGAGAATTGAGTTAAATTTCAGTATATCAAAGTTCATACAACATAGTTTCATAGGAGAGATGTGCCAAGCAAGGTTGAATTTCATTCTCTCCCCCTATTAAAGGTAAATTATGAAAAATTTCAAAAATTTTAGAAAATGCTTATAAAATGCTTATATAGATTTTACTCCCCTTTTTTATCAATATTAAACATTAAAAGGAGTATTCTCCCCCTGAATTAATGCATTTTATCATAGTAAGGCAATCAATTTTGATAAAAAGAAGAGTAAACATTGAAACAAAGATTAATTTTCATATATTAGAGTTTCAGTACAACAAAAGTGCTTACATAAGATAAGCAGACATAAACTGAAATACAAGATAAGCTAAAGTACAATCAAAGACTATAAGCATAAAAAAAATACAAGCATAACAGATGTCTATGAGGCTACTCCTCATCAGAAGGAAGCTCAAAGAAGATAGGTGCCATGCACCTAGTCCTAGTAGCTGAAGGCCTAGGGGTCTTGTGGGTCTGGCTTCTAGTCCTAAGACAAGGGCCAGAGCGAGGAAAAACCCTAGAAGACCTAGTAGAAAGGTGTCTGCTAAAGTCTGAAATGCTAAGACAGTACCAAGCTGAACATCTCTGGGAGTATCTGAGGTATGATCATGAACATCTGGTTCTGACTCTCTTTGCTAATAATCTGATAGTCTCCAGCTCTATCACTGTCATCACTGCCATCATCTGTATCTCCATCATCATCACCACCATCTCCATTTGTTCACTCCACTAATTGATTTTGATGATAAGCAAAACAGTTAAGTATAAGTTGAGGACTAATGATTTGCTTTGAGTGTGCTTTTATTTAAAAGGTGATCACAAAATTTGAAGAAGCCCAATTGTTTTGAAGAAGCCAAGTTGAATGAGAAGTTTGCTCAAAAAGAAGACTTGGATACTTAAGAGATGGTTTAATGGATACCTAAGCTATGTAGAAACATGTTCCAACTCAAATTCAGTACCTTCTATGAATTTTTCAAAGAAGTGTTGACTCAAAGTGTCGACATATGATATGAAGTGTTGACACATGAAGAAGAAGTGTCGACTCAAGCTGATACGCAGTAATGTTTCAAATGGCACAAATGAAGTATCGATACATGGACCTGAGGTGTCGACTCAAGGTGTCCACCTCGATCAAAGTCGAGCCTTCCTCCACCACTTCGCCAGGTGTCCACCCAGGAGGGGTCCACCTTGGCTGAAGTTGGCAGCCTCTGCTCCCTCGCCAGGTGGCGCCCAAAGACGGGTCCACCTCATCGAGGTTGAGCCAGGCGATCCTGCTCCTTCGCCAGGTGGCACCCCAAGATGGGTCCATCTCAGCCGAAGTTGAGCCTTCCTCTGCCAACTCACCAGGTGTCCACCCAGAGGGGTCCACCTCGGTCAAAGCTGGTGGCCTCTGCTCCCTCTCTAGGTGGCACCCCAAGATGGGTCCACCTCGTCGACGTCGAGCCAGGTGCTCCAGCTCCTTCGCCAAGTGGCATCCCAAGATGGGTCCACCTCGGCCGAAGTAGAGCCTTCCTCTGCAACTTCGCCAGGTGTCCACCCAAGAGGGGTCCACCTTGGCCGAAGCTAGCGACCTCTGCTCCCTCGCCAGGTGGCACCCCAAGATGGGTCCACCTCGCCGAGGTCGTGTCAGGCGCTCCTGCTCCTTCGCTAGGTGGCACCCCAAGATGGCTCCACCTCGATAGAAGTCGAGCCTTCCTCTGCCACTTCGCCAGGTGTCCACCCAGGAGGGGTCCACCTTGGTCAAAGCTAGCGGCCTCTGCTCCCTCACTAGGTGGCGCCGCAAGATGGGAACACCTCACCAAGGTCGAGCCAGGCGCTCCTGCTCCTTTGCCATGTGGCACTCCAAGATGGGTCCACCTCGGCCAAACTCGAGGCTTCCTCTATCGCTTCGCCAAGTGTCCACCCAGGAGGGGTCCACCTCGTTTGAAGCTGGCAGCCTCTGCTCCCTCGCCAAGTGGCACCCCAAGACAGGTCCACCTCGACGAGGTCGAGACAGGTGCTCCTGCTCCTTCGCCAGGTGGCACCCCAAGATGGGTCCACCTTGGCCGAAGTCGAGCCTTCCTTTGCCACTTCACCAGGTGTCCACCCAGGAGGGGTCCACCTTGACCGATGCAGTGACCTCTACTCCCTCTCCAGGTGGTGGCCCAAGATGGATCCGCCTCCCCGAGGTCGAGCCAGGCGCTCCTGCTCCTTCGCCAGGTGGCACCCCAAGATGGGTCCACCTAGGACAAAGTCGAGCCTTCCTCTGCCACTTCGCCAAGTGTCCACCCAGGAGGGGTCCACCTCGACCGAAGCTGGCGGCCTCTGCTCCCTCGCCAGGTGGCACCCAAAGATGGATCCACCTGACCGAGGTCGAGCCAGGTGCTCCTGCTCCTTCACCAGGTGGCACCCCAAGATGGGTCCACCTCGATCGAAGTCGAGCCTTCCTTTGTTGCTTCGCCAGGTGTCCACCCACGAGGGGTCCACCTCGGTCGAAGCTGGCGGCCTCTGCTCCCTCGTAAGATGGTGCCCCAAGACGGGTCCACCTCGTCGAGGTCGAGCCAGGCGCTCCTGCTCCTTCGCCAGGTGGCACCCCAAGATGGGTCCACCTAGGCCGAAGTCGAGCCTTCCTCTGCCACTTCGCCAGGTGTCCACCCAAGAGTGATGTAGGCGATGGCGGACACGAAGAAACCTGGGGTTATTTGGAAATCTAAAAACCTAAAGCATACTAAGGATTGTGGGAGGGCTAAGAAGCCTCCCGGGACTAAGATAGGACGACCCCGAAAATCCTAAAACAGCCAGACTCTTTTGATTTTCAGTTTTTTTGGCGGAGGTGGCGAAGGAAAGATGGGGATGGGAGCAGGGGACTGGAACTCATGGACCTTGGGGCTCATCCTAACGAAGAGACCTCACACCTCTAAGGCATTACGCCCTCCTCGATACTTGGAGGCACTAGGATGAATCTCAAGGTCACGAGGGGCACAGGAAGAGACATGAAGATGGGAGAAAAGAATGGGATACCTGGGGCCTCACACCCCTTGACGTCCCGAAGGACGAAGGCAAGTTGGGGCCTCATACCCCTCGACGTCCCGAAGGACGAAGGCAAGTTGGGGCCTCACACCCCTCGATGTCCCGAAGGATGAAGGCAAACGGGCCTTAGCCCAAAACCACACACAAGTGGAAAAAAATATTCTAAAAATTCATTTTCATCAACTGCTTTATTACAAGAGGAGTATGGGTATTTATAGATGCCCAAATCCCTTTTAAAATTCAAAAATAAAATCCCCTGAAATCCTTCCTTGATTTTGAATTCAAATTCAAAATCAAAAATCCCAAATTTCCTAAATTACATTCATTACAAAAATTACCAAATATATCTCGTTTATTCGAAATTTGAAATCCCTTCTCGCTTTGAAAGTCGTGCAGCTCAAAAAAATCGTACAACCTCCTTCTAGATGCTTTGAGAAGCGTACAGAGGCTTCTTGGGATGCTTTGAGAGGCGTGCAGGTCCTTCTTCTCAGCCGAGCAACAGGGAGGGAAAAAAACCGAACTCCAGTCGGTCGGGGGGGGGGGCCGGCGGGCGGCGGGCGGCAGCATGGCCGGCGGGCGGTGGCGACGGGGCGGCGGCCAGGTGCGGACGGCGATGCAAGAGTGGGACGGCCGCACGGCATGCACGAGCGTCCGTTCGTCTTCCCACGGGCGTGGGCGGCAACGGACCCCACCGGCGGCCGGGCGAGGGCCGGCGGGCGGCTGGGACGGGGGCGGGCAGTAGGCCGGTGGCGGCGCAGGGCGGCACGGCGGTGGCGTCACGCGGGCGCACAGGACGGACGGACGCCTCACGCATCCGTTCGTCTTCCCACGGGCATGGGCGGCAACGGACCGGGCCGGCGACCGGGCGGGGGCCGGCGGGCAGCGGGGATGGCGGCGGGGAGCAGGCCGGTGGCGGCGCAGGGCGGCACGGCGGTGGCGTTACGTGGGCGCACGGGACGGACGGACTCCTCCTGCGTCCGTTCGTCTTCCCACGGGCGTGGGCGGCAATGGACCGGGCCGGCGACCGGGCGGGGGCCGGCGGCCGGGCGGGGGCCGGTGGGCGGCGGGGACGGTGGCGGGCAGCAGGCCGGTGGCAGCGCAGGGCGGCACGGCGGTGGCGTCACGTGGGTGCACGGGACGGACGGACGCCTCCCGCGTCCGTCCGTCTTCCCACCGGCATGGGCGACGATAGACCGGGCCGACGGCCGGGTGGGGGTCGACGGTCGGCGGGGACGGCAGCAGGCAGCAAGCCGGTGGCGGTGCAAGGCGGCACGGTCTCAATTGCGCAGACGGACGCCTCCTCCATCTGTTCATCTTCCCACGGGCGTGGGCAGTGGCGGCAGTTTCTCTGGTGAAGGCGGGGGCCGGCGGGTGTCGGCGGCGGACAGGCGGGGGTGGCTGGGGGTCGGACAGCCTGGATGGGGGGGGGGGAAGGGGGTGGCTGCTAGGTTTTAGAAAAGAATACGAACGGGTGTTAGGAGGTTAATGATGGAATAAGCTGGGAATAAAATGGGGATAAACCTGGAATAAAATGGGAATAAAAGGGATAGTTGGAATAGCAGGGATAAGAAAAATAAGAAAAACTAGAAAAAATTAAAAGAAAATCCAGATGGGTTTCGGGTCCCCCATCAAAGAGAGGTCCACCTCGACCGAAGCTGGTGGCCTATGCTCCCTCGCGAGGTGGCACCCCAAGACGGGTCCACCTCATCAAGGTCGAGCCAGGTGCTCCTGCTCCTTCGCCAGGTGCTCCTGCTCTTTCGCCAGGTGCCACCCTAAGATGGGTCCACCTTGATCGAAGTCGAGCCTTCCTCTGCCACTTCGCCAGGTGTCCACCCAGGAGGGTTTCCACCTCGGCCGAAGCTGGCGACCTATGCTCCCTCACCAGGAAGCGCCCCAAGATGTGTCCACCTCGTCGAGGTCGAGCCAGGCGCTCCTTCTCCTTCGCCAAGTGGCACCCCAAGACAGGTCCACCTCGATCGAAGTCGAGCCTTCCTCTGCCACTTCACCAGGTGTCCACCTAGGAGGGGTCCACCTCGACCGAAGCTGATGACCTCTGCTCCCTCGCTAAGTGGCACCCCAAGACGAGTCCACCTCGTCTACGTCGAGCCAGGTGTTCCTGCTCTTTCACCAAGTGGCACCCCAAGATGGATCCACCTCGGTTGAAGTTGAGCCTTCCTCTGCCACTTCGCCAGGTGTCCACCCAGGAGGGGTCCACCTCGGCCGAAGATGGCGGCCTCTGCTCCCTCGCCATGTGGGGCACCAAGACGGGTCCACCTCGCCGAGATCAAGCCAGGCGCTCCTGCTCTTTGGCCAGGTGGCACCCTAAGACGGGTCCCCCTCGGTCGATGTCGAGCCTTCCTCTGCCACTTTGCCAGGTGTCCACCCAGGAGGGGTCCACCTCGACCGAAGCTGGCGGCCTCTGCTCCCTTGCCAGGTGGCATCCCAAGACGGGCCCACCTCGTCGATGTCGAGCCTGGCGCTCCTACCACTCCACCAAGTGGCATCCCCTGATGAGTCCACCTTGATCGAAGTCAGCCCTGCCTTGCAAAGCATCCGAAGATCAAAGGCATGACCCACGAGGTCAATGCTAGAGTCGGCGTGCGGTGCATCCCGTACAGGGTGCCCAGTATGGCCTACAACGGCATGCGGAACCTCGTTTACACCTCTTAAGTAAGGCCCCACGATCGAGGTATTGAATCCTTGTGGACAGGGCCAAGGAAGTCATTCATGATTTAATTAGGGTCATAGGATCCTAATTGGTTAGCCAAATTGCATACTAGCATATGTAGGCTAACCTAATTCCTAACCTAATTGATTGGGTTCGGTTGCTTGCTAATTGGGCTAACCTAATTATGGAAAACCTAAATTAGGTTGAGTCCTAAGTGGGGCTAGCCAAATCAGAGCTTGATCAAATTTTTATTTGGATTTTTGGGCATGTTAGGCACCATATATGAAGAGTCCCAATGGCATAGGACTCTTGGTACCTAAATGACACCTTAACTTCAAAAAGGCACAGAAGGAGCTACAGATATCTGATCTAAAAATAAGAAATATGGTCAGAAAGTTTATTTGATGCCCTTTCCAATGACACCCATATTGCATATGTTTGACCAAGCCAATTTGATGCTTTGGGTGGACTAAATGGAAAGGGAAAGACTATTAGCGCCCTTTGGTGCACCCGGGAGAAAGTATGGCGCGCAGATGGACTGAGAGTCCTTCTGTAGATGAGACACTAGGAGCTTCATCAGGAAGGCACCTCTTAGCTCAATCCCCACACCTTGACAAGTCAAAAAACTGGTTTAAAGTTTGAATGGGATGGCTTGAAGAGGTGTGAAAGGTGGCACGCACATGAAGAGTCGTGCCTCTTCATATGCGCGCGCACAATAGAGGGCAGAGTCCTTCTACATCTAAAACTCTTCCAGCCTCGTGTTACTTTAGATTAGAAGAGGTATCTCCCTATCTCATAAACTGGTATTTAATACATGGTGTGATGGGGATTGATCTGGTAAGTGAAAGAACACAGATATGACTCTCCATTTCTAAAGAGTCTTATTAGCTATGATATTTCATATCTGATATGTGTTGTCGGGATGCACTTCATGCCCCATCTGAGATTATAAATAGGGGTACAATGAAATGAGAAACACTACTTCTTCTTCTTCGATCTTCTGAGATCTGTGTTTTTATATTTTCGAGAGTCTGTCGGAGAGTCTTCCACTTTCTCCCTCCCTCCTTCCTGTTTTAGGACAAGACTTATCTTGTCAAGACAAGTTCTTCTACACTAGGATAAGGCTTGATTTTAGGACATAAGCCTACAGGGTCCTAGTGGAGGGTAGTCCTAGAACCTAAAGTAGTTTAAGACAGTATCTTGAGTGCCCTTCAGTAGGATAGGGTGTCCTACAGTGGTCAATAGACCAAAGGCTGCCTAAAGAGTTCCACTTCTCCAAGCAACTTGAAGAAAGAGTTCTTCCTTGGTCCGAGTTTTGCGTGGATCACCGTTGGAGGGTTTGCGCTTGTGAACCTTGTGGAAAAGTTAGGTTTCAGCAATCCAGGTATTTTTCTTGACTCTATTTTATGATTCATTAGTTGATATTGCACAAGAGGTTCCTGGGAATTAGGGTTTTCTATACATGTTATACATGTTAGGGTATTATGCTATGAAATTTTATTTTGAAAGTCAATTCCACATGCTGCATGATCCCCGGCACCCTGGGAGAATTCCCATTAGTGGTATCAGAGCCCTCCTTATGGCATACCAATTATGAATCATTTTTGAAGTTCATGATTTCCACATATCGAGTCGACCCAATTAGTTACCGAGCCGACTTGAACCCTATCGTGTCAACTCTACCAGAATCTTGTTATGAAAATGCATATTAGGGTTAATATGTCAGATTTCTGATTTTTTCATGAAAAAGGCATGTTGATGCATTTATATGAAATTTTGCATATTAGGGTAATATATTTAATTTCTATTTTTCATGAAATGCATGTTATCATTTCAAGTATGAAATTATGCATGTTGATTGAACCAACTGCTCTAGATTGGGGTTGCCATAGCCGTTCGATCATAGGAGTAAAGTAGGGTGTAAAAAGCCCACTCTGCCCATTCTATGGGTTTCCTATGGCGTGTAGGGGTGCAACTTTATGGTAATTCCCATGAATGAGTGAGGTGAACGGTATTTTATCATGTCTTGATTTGCATATTAGGGTAATATGTTAATTGTCATATAATGCTATGCATATTAGGGTAATATGCTTGATGACATAAATTTTAATGCATATGCTAGAGTGATATGCATTGGGTTTATATTTGTTATAAACTTGGATATCATGTTTATGTTTATACTTGCAGTAATAAACACTATTATCATGATAGTTTTAGAATGTGTTTTAAGACCATCAAAGTCCTCATCAAAAATCATATTTAGTCATAGTATAAAACTTAGTCAAGAAGCAAAATCGGTTAGGATTTGATCAGCAAATTGGTGTCTAGGCAAGTGTTCTGGGAAGGTAAAGGGAATGAGGTTTATAATTGGTTCCATTGACTAACCTGGCCAATCTAATTGGTGTCTAAAGAAAGCAACGGGGGGCCCCCTCACCCCTTCCACTCACCTGGCCAATTTGGTCATATCTAAATCTTAATTTGGTAATGCTAATTGGTTAAGTGTACTATATTTTGCCTTCCTTCATGCTAAGCCAAATTTATGTCAAGACTATAGTAGGTTTGTTGTGCATACACAAGGCCAACTCTATGGTTTGGTATAAGATTTGTTGATGCAGAACGGAAGCTCTGATACCAAAAATGATGCAGAACAAAGAACAAAGAAGCGTATGCGGATGTAAAATTAAGATTAATTCTTTTTTTTTTATATATTTCAGAAATTTGCTTCGACTCAAAGTAAAGCTAAACTACGTTGAAGGAAACTAGGTAAGGATTGAAAGCACAATTTAGAAGAAGCTAAGTTATCAGAGTAGTTCAGAAGTAACGGATCGCTGGGGGTTGAGAAACTCCCAGACCTAGGGTTTCACTCTGAACTTTCAACAGAACAGAAATAGAGAGGAGAGATGGTTTACCAACCAGACAGTGATCTTCTCAGAATTTGGGTGGAAGAACTCTCTCGAGCAGATTGTTGGATCCTCGGATTCGGCTATCTTCATAATGGATCCTCCAATACTGGTCTTGTGGTTTGGTCGGCTTCTCCTGGACTCAAGATCTGGGAAGAAGAAAAACAAGTGAGGGATTCAGAGACTCAGGGAAGGATTTACCAGTTCGAAGAACTTGAAGGCTGATGTCGCTGAGATCCGGATTCTCTTGAAGGCTGATTCGACTCCCTCTGGAAAGAGCTTTGGATCTGAAGTACCCGGACTGTAGCTGGATGCTGGTGGTCGGCCTGGACTTGGAGAGAATGGCCGTGAGAGGTGGGATATGCTAGGGCTTGGTGGAAAGAGAAGGGTGATGGGCGGCTAGGGTATGGGAGTGAAGTGGCTAACCTAGGGTTTGGGTTTTGGAGATCTCACACCTCCTCAAGGTTCCTGGGGAACCCGGATTTACTCCCTCACGAAGCTCAACACCTGGATACAAGTGCGGAAGAGAGAAAACACAAAGTTTGCTCACAAAAAAAATTGGTTTCATTCATCTTTTTTTTCAAGAGTTACATAGAGTTGAATATATAGACATAACAAAGAAATAAAATTTCATACACTTCCCATGTGGGACTAATAGGACTAACCCACACTTTAGGCATCAAATTCTCTTTCCAAGACTCCTTCCATGAGTGGGCAGCCCAAAAACTCCAAGAAAACTTGAAAATCAGCTCCAAATGGCAGGTTATGGGGTGTCTCCTAGTATCTCTCCATGAATCAAGGATTTTTCCTTCATGGTTTGGCTCTTTTGGACACCTCCTAGTCTTGCTCCACAAGTTTAGGCTTCTTCCTTTCATGGCTTTGGCACTTTAGGAAACTTTTGGGTGCCTCCTTGATTTTCTCCCCAAGACATGCTCTCTTCCCTTTTATAACTTGGGTTTTTATGGAACATTGTGGGGCACCTCCTTGATCCTCTCTTCAAGAAAAATTCTTGCCATCCTGGCTTGGATTTATCTGGAAAGAAGTTGGCTCCTCCTTGGATTGAGGTATCTTGATGGATTTCTCCCTCAAGTGGTGCATGAAAGAAGGGATTTGCTTTCTTGTGGTGTGGGGACCAAGGCACACTGGATGGAGATGTGGCGCCTCCTGGACTCTGGCATGTGGCTGGGAGTGTGGCGCCCACTTGCTTGGTCCTGGGAGAAAATGTGGCACCTTGAAGAAGACCTAGACCACTACTAGGACTTGTATTGAGTCAACATGACTCAACAAAATTTAAATTGCAGGGAAATACAGAGTCAAACTAAAATTGAGTTGACCAAGTCAACCCTTATTACAAAACCAGAAAACCCTAATTCTTCGGGCAATGTCAATCAGAGATCCAGATGGAGCCCTGAAGTCTTCTTCTAAGTCTGGTGCCCGCACCATTTGTCTTGGTGCACTTAGTGCTTTATGGCATGGTTGGAAATGTTGCTTTGTTGTGCATACACAAGGGTAACATTATTCAATCATAGCTATATGGAAATGAAGGGTCCAACTAAACTAAGTCATTATGGTTTGCTGTGCATACACAAAGCCATAAGTATCTTAAAGGCAAAGATAATTGTTGAGAATTGCACGGGTTGCAATTGGAAAGGTTGTCCTACCTTTGAACTCATGTGTGTTTGTTGTGCAAACACAAGGCACTTATGAGGAATAAGGATCTCAACCCCACTAAAGAAACCAGGAAAGGTTTCTCACTTACCATAGTTGAGGGTTATGGTATTTGAAGAAAATAGTGAGAGACATAATTAGATAGAAAGTCTTTATCTAGTTATGGATATCATCTTGAGTGGTCTGCTGATATTATTCTTTAATTAAATATAGGATATTTAAATAATGGCTTCAAACTTATCACTGAGTGGCATCTTGGATGCTAATAAGTTAACCGGTTCAAACTATGTGGATTGATTGAGGAAGAAGGCTGATGGAGCCTGTTTCCATTGCAGCATGTTTGGGCATTGGAAGAAGGATTGAAAGACTTGTCTTGCAAATGTGAAGCTAGATGCAAGTGGTGCATCTAAGGGTTTGTACATGATACAAACCAATTTATCATTGAGTGAATCTATTTCTAATTCATGGGTATTGGATACCGCATGTGGATCACATATTTGTAAATCTTTACAAGGACTCCACAGAATTAGAAATTTGAAGAAAGGTGACTTCAAATTATATGGGGCAAGTGGAGAACCCATATATGCTGAAGCTGTGGGCACCTATCTTCTGTTATTACCTTTGGGTAATATCATAAGTTTGGAAGAATGCTACTATGTGCCAAATATTGTAAGAAACATTATTTCTATACCCTTATTATTACAACAAAGATATAAAATAAGTGTAAAGAGCAGTGGCTGCTCTATTCTTCATAATAATACAATATTTGGGCATGGTTGCTTTGTGAATGGTCTTCTAACTTTAGTACTCAATGATGAAATATTTCTTATAGATGACAAGAAGAGAAAAAGAGATAATGTCAATATCACATATCTCTGGCATTGCCAGTTAGGTCATATCAGTGAGTCAAGGATAAACAAGTTAGTTAAAGAGGATTACTTTGACCCTGATTATTTTCAATCATTAGGAACTTGTGAGTCTTGCCTCAAAGGAAAAATGACCAAGTCTCCATTCACTGGATATGGAGAAAGGGCAACTGAATTGTTAGGTCTTGTACATACTGATGTGTGTGGACCTATATCAACTCAGGCCAGAGAAGGATATTCTTATTTCATCACTTTTATTGATAATTTATCAAAATTCAGTTATGTGTATCTTATGAAACACAAGTCCGAAGCCTTTGATAAGTTTAAAGAATATCAGAGTATGGTTGAAAGATAAACTGGACTTAGTATTAAAGCTCTTCAGTCTGATCGAGGAGGGGAATACTTGTCTAGTGAGTTTTTGAACCATCTCAAGGACAAAGGCATTATTTCTAAATGGACCCCTCCTTATACATCCCAGTTAAATGGAGTGGCAGAAAGGAGAAATCTCACCTTGTTGGACATGGTGGGTCCATGATGAGCTTCACAGATCTTCCCATTTCCTTCTGGGGACATGTCTTAGAGACTGCTGCATACATATTAAACAGGGTTCCATCAAGTCAGTAAGTAGCACTCCATTTGAGTTATGGAATGGTAAAAGACCAAGTCTATAGTACTTAAAGATTTGGGGTTGCCATGCTTATGTCAAGAATAACTTTGGGCATAAGTTAAGTGCTAGGGCTGACAAGTATAGGTTTATTGGTTACCCAAAAGAAGGTAAGGGATACCTCTTTTATAATGCTACTGAGCAGAAGATAATTGTCAGTAGGCATGTTACATTCTTGGAACATGAGTTTATCCAAGAAGGATATAGTGATTCTTCACTAGAGTTGTGTGAAGAATAGAACCAACAAACTGATGAGCCTTCAAGTGAAGTTCCTTAACCAGAGGTTCTTATAGATCAAGAACAACCACAATACACACCTCCTCTCTAAAGGTCAGAGAGGGTGTGGGGAGCACATCTCAGATATGGCTTTGTCATCGAAGATAACAATGAAGCCAGTATCATACAGGATGATGATCCTGTGACCTATTCGGAAGCTGTCGAGAGTAGGGACTCTCACAAGTGGCTTGGTGCCATGAAATCTGAAATGGACTCCATGTATTTCAATCAGGTTTGGACCTTGGTAGATTCACCTCAAGGAATTAACCCGATAGGGTGTAAATGGATCTTCTAGAAGAAGATTGGAGCAGATGGTCAAGTTGAGACCTAAAAGGCTAGGCTGGTAGCAAAAGGTTTTAGATAAAAACATGGTGTAGACTATGATGAAACCTTTTTTCCAGTAGCCATGCTCAAGTCCATTCAGATACTGCTTGCCATAGCAGCATACCATGACTATGAGATCTGGCAAATTGATGTAAAGACTGCTTTCCTTAATGGAAACCTTGAGGAAGAAGTCTATATGTCACAGCCAGAGGGGTTTGTCTCAAGTGGGAGACCAAACCAGGTATGCAAGTTAAAGATGTCCATTTATGGACTTAAGCAAGCATCGAGGAGTTGGAACATCCATTTTGATGAAACAATCAAAGGATTTGGTTTTATCAAAAATGTGGATGAACCATGTGCGTATAAGAAGACAAGTGGGAGTGCCATTGTTTTCTTAGTTTTGTATGTGGATGACATATTGATCATTGGGAATGATATCCCAATGTTGCAATCGGTTAAAACTTAGCTATCATCAAAGTTTTCCATGAAGGATTTAGGAGAAGCATCCTATATACTAGGTATAAGGATCTATAGAGATAGATCCTAGAGGATGCTAGGCTTATCCCAATCCAGGTACATTGACTTAGTGTTGAAGAGATTCAACATGGATGGAAGTAAGAAAGGTTACTTACCTATAAGTCAAGGCATACATCTCTCTAAGAAAATTTTTCCTAAGACATCAGAAGAAAGAGAGAGGATGGCTATGATTCCTTATGCTTCGGTTGTAGGATCGATAATGTATGCCATGTTATGTAGCACACCTGATGTTGCATATGCCTTGAGCATAGTGAGCAGGTTTCAAGCAGATCCTGGAGAGGATCATTGGAGAGCTATAAAAAATATTCTTAAGTACCTAAGAAGGACTAAAGATATTTTTTTAGTATACGGTGGAACTGAGTTGAAACTAAAAGGTTATACATATTCTAGTTTTCAATCAGATCCAGATGATAGAAAATCCACATCAAGGTATGTCTTCATCCTGAATGGTGGTGCAGTGAGTTGAAATAGTACAAAGCAGCCAACAATAGCTGACTCAATCACTGAGGCAGAGTACATAGCTGCTAGTGAAGCCGCAAAGGAAGCTATCTGGATAAAGAAACTCATTATGGAATTAGGCATGGTTCTAGATGTACAACAGCCAGTGCCATTATACTGTGATAACACTGGGGCTGTTGCACAAGCTAAGGAACCGAGGTCTCATCACAAGTCTAAGCACATTCTAAGACGATTCCACCTCGTTCAAGAGATTATTGAAAGACAAGATGTCATCATTGAACAAGTTGACACAAAGAACAATATAGCTGACCCATTCACTAAAGCTTTAGCCAATAAGTAGTTAAATCATCACTTAGATTGTATAGGCATAAAATACAAGGGCGATTGGCTTTAGTGCAAGTGGGAGTTTGATAGAAAAGTGCCTTATGAGCCAATCATTATGAGAGCCTTTTTGTAAACTTCCAGCTCATGTTTGACATACTTTCATATTAATAAAGGTATTTGATTCATCATATACTGTTGTGTCATATTTTCTTATTGATTATGATGAACTCCATAAATTAGGGCAATGGAGTTAGGGTTATGATGGAGTTCATAACAGTGAGACCTAATTCCTATAAACCCTAATCTAAAATGTTCCTAGTCGTTGGACCATCGATTCGAGGATCGATGAATCTAGAAAGACTAGCTTATCCTATGTATGCTCAGTTGATAAGGGTGGTTGATCTCACAACCACTTGTGTAGAGACACTAATGCAAGGATAAGGGTGCTCATCAGGGTATGAGTATACTGGACTGATCCATACCAGGACTATCTTATGGAAGTCTTACTACTTGTCAAAAGATAGATCCGAGAGTAGAAGTTATGCATGTGATCTTTAGACCTGAGGTCACCATTGTTCCTTGTGCACACTAAGCCACATTTTGGTTCATACTCATTCAAGCCATTGCAGCATGCACGGGGTGTTCTGGGTATGGTGGTGTTGGGGTTTCCGGTGCATCGCAGCGGAAGTGTAATTTCAAAATGATGAAACTTGCACCATAATCCCTTAGCCAAAATCTCCTTATTCAGGATTAAAACATATATTGAACATTTAAACATACATTGTTAGAATTAGAGTACCAACCTGTAATCGCTAATTCCAACAAAGTTGATGTTGAAGGGGCTGATTGAATTCACCAGGCATCCAAGTGTCCGCCCTCCGATGGTGATCCACACAGAGCAGTGATCAAAACAACTCTATCTTCTTTTCAAAGGTTCCTTCTATTGAGTTCTTCTTCCTAGAACTCAATTGCTTGGACTATGGCTTGAATTCCTCCACACAAAAGCTTGCTTTCCTTTCCTTGACTCCTTCTCCTCCTTCCACCAAGACCTTGGCCCTTTAGACACCCTTGTCTTGAAGAAAAAGACCTTGTCCTAAGAGGACATAGGCTTGTCTTAAGTTGGAGGAGAAATTAAGACAATGATGTCTTAATGTAAGAAAGAAAGGAAGAAATCAGAACTTCTTTCTTTCCTTTACCGTCGGAGACTTTTACTTTTATTCTTGTTCAGTAGCAGAGTTTCGACAGAGGTTTACTCTGTAAAGGAAACAATGCAAGAGCAAGAAAAAATAAAAGAGTCTTCAGGAGAGGAAGAAAGAAAAGATTACTATGTTCTGAATTTTCCCGACCCTTTAAATAATTCTCAGATAGGCGCCTACACACCTCTCCGTAATGACTTTCTCACGCCCTTCTCAATTTCTCATGCCCCATCCTCCCATCTCACAGCCTTCCAGATCAAATCCCACGACTTTTCTTAAAGGAAAAATCGCGGTGTTTAAAAAGGAAAGGGGTCGCGACTTTTCATCTCCGAAGAGATGTTATTTCGCACGCCCGGGAGGAAACAGTGACTTTTGTCTTTCTTAAAAGACTTCTAGCCGTTGGATTCCCATCCAAAGGGAGGTATTTGAGGTTCTAATGAGTAAGCAAGGAGGCCGCCCCAAATAAAATCATCGAAGAAATTTTTGGGGCGCGCCAAGAGTCCATGCGCCATGGACTCTTCCTTAAGGCGCGCCAAGAGTCCATGCGCTCATGGACTCTTGGCATTTGGCATGGAGAAATAAAGGGGGCGGGTGGGGAGGCTAGCCAAGCTACATGGCTAGCCAATAGGGTTAGCCATATTCCTGTTTTCTCAATTAGGGTCTAATTAGGTCCAATTAGAACCCAATTTGAACCAATCCGGAACCCTAATTCGAATCCGATCCGAATAGAAGTTAGGGTTTGCAACACCTGCTAGAGTGTTATCCTGCAAAGATGATTTAATTCCAAATTAAACTCTTGATCAATCCTCTTAAGTGTGTGACCCATTGGGTTCCACATCTAGCCAGCAGTGGGTTCGAATACAAGTTGACCTAATTTGATTAGAACTCTTTCTAATCGATTTAGGTCAAACCGGGCTTACCCGATTCGATCAATTAGGACTCTTCCTAACATGTGATCTTTGAACTTGATCAACCCACAAGACAAGATTGACGTCTAGCAACGTGTCATGTCTACCCGGAAGATATGGAAATTCTGGTGAAATACCAAAATTACCCTTCAGTAGAGAGTTACCGTACAATTAAATCTTTCGATCAGCCTGCACCCAAAATATAACTATGGATATGGATATATGTCAAATCTAATATTATATTTATTTCTAGCTCAATCTTATAATGATGATTCGATTATCTTGATATTAGAAACCATCTCTAATATCTTCACTTTGATCAAAGATTCCCTGAATTATCATGCGATTGTTGACTAGCTGGATACAATCTCCTCTTGCTAAGAGTGATCGATTCCTTGTTGACCTACTCATTACCTTCATATCCAATTCACCATTCCCAGTATCAATCCTGTGCATGGCTCAGTGTCATGATTAGGATTGAACCAAAGAATGGGTTCATGTACATAAGGTACTTATGGCAGTCTCAGGTCAAAAGATTACTTGTACCACTCCCACTATGAGAACCTTCTATTGACATGTAGCTAAGACTCCATTAGATATTCTCAAGTTGGATCATATCAGTGAACTCATTCTCCAATGAGCACCCACATCCCAGTATTAGTGTCATACACAAGTGACTGTTAGAGCAGTCACCCTTTCCAGTATACCCGGGATGTGCTAGTCTTTATCGAAAAAACCCTGATCCCCTACTCAGGGTTCCTTTGACTAGGAATATTTTAGATTAAGGTTTTAAGTTTTTAGGTCTCACTAGTATGATCTCATCATAACCCTAAAATCATGGCCCTAATCTATGGGGTTCATCATATAATATAAACACAGCATATGATGAAAAATAATGCCTTTATTTAGAACATTGTCAATTACAATGGTTTGGGAGATACAACATAGATTGGCTTGTAGGGCATATCCCTTTCAATCTCCTACTTGCACTAAAGCCAATCGCCTTTAAATCTTAATCCCATACATTCGAGGTGGCGATCAAAATCTCGCTGTGGTAGAGCCTTAGTGAACGGATCTGCTACATTGTTCTTTGTATCAACTCTATCTATGTAGACATCTTGTCTCTCTACTATTTCTCGGATGAGATGGAAGCGTCTTAGAATGTGCTTGGACTTATGATGAGCTCTCGGATCCTTAGCTTGAGCAACAGCCCCAGTGTTGTCACAGTAAAGTGGCACTGGGTTTTCAATTTGAGGAACAACACCCAACTCTGTGATGAACTTCTTCATCCAGACTGCTTCCTTGGCGGCTTCACTAACAGCTATGTATTCTGCCTCTGTGGTTGAGTCAGCTACAGTCTGCTGCTTGGTACTCTTCCAACTCACTGCTCCAACATTTAGGGTAAAAACATATCCCGAAATGGATTTGCTATCATCAGGGTCTGATTGAAAACTAGAATCAGAATAAGCTTCTAGTTTAAGATCAGAACCACCATAAACCAGAAAAATATCCTTAGTCCTTCTTAGGTACTTAAGAATATTTTTAACTGCTTTCCAATGATCCTCTCCTGGATCAGCCTGAAACCTACTGACAATGCCTAAAGCATATGCCACATCAGGCCTGGTACATAACATGGCATACATTATGGATCCTATTGCCGAAGCATAGGGTATAGAATTCATTCTATTTCTTTCTTCAGGTATCTTAGGAGACATCCTTTTAGAAAGATGTATGCCTTGACTCATAGGAAGATAACCTCTTTTACTTCCTTCCATGCTGAATCTTTTCAGCACTAAGTCAATGTACCTAGATTGGGATAAACCTAGCATCCTCTTAGATCTATCTCTATAGATCTTAATACCTAGTATATAGGATGCTTCTCCCAAATCTTTCATGGAAAACTGGTTTGATAGCCAAACCTTGACTGATTGCAACATTGGGATATCATTCCTAATGAGGAGTATGTCATCTACATACAGAACCAAGAAGACTATGGCACTCCCACTAGTCTACTTATAAATACAGGGTTCATCCACATTTTTGATAAAACCAAACCTTTTAATAGTTTCATCAAAGCGGATGTTCCAACTCCTGGAAGCTTGCTTTAATCCATAAATGGATTTCTTTAGCTTGCATACTTGATTAGGTTTATTCTTTGAAATAAAACCTTCTGGCTGTGACATGTAGACTTCTTCCTCAAGGAAACCATTGAGGAATGCAGTCTTTACATCCATCTGCCATATCTCATAATCGTGGTATGCTGCTATAGCAAGTAAAATCCGAATTGATTTCAGCATGGCAACAGGTGAAAATGTTTCATCATAATCAATTCCCTGTTTTTGTCTAAAACCTTTAGCCACTAACCTGGCTTTATAGGTTTCAACTTGGCCATCGGCCCCAATCATTTTCTTATAGACCCATTTACACCCAATAGGATTAACACCCTCTGGTGCATCAACCAAAGACCATACTTGGTTTACATACATAGAGTCTACTTCGGATTCCATGGCTTCTTGCCATTTATCTGAGTCAGTGCTCAAGATAGCTTCCGTATAGATCAGAGGTTCATCATTTTGAATGACTTGAGTTTCATTATTTTCAATAATAAACCCATACCTCTCAGGTGCCCGTGGCACTCTGTCAGACCTACGAGGAGGAGTTTTGTGTTCTGGTTCTGTCCTAACTACATGTTCTAATGGTTGAGAATTATCTATCTGTATTTCTTGTACTTCTCCAAGTTCAATAGTTCTACCATTGCCCTTTTCTAAAATGAACTCTTTTTCTAGAAAAGTGGCATGCCTGCTGACAAAAATCTTTTGTTCAGTAGGATGGTAGAATAGATATCCTCTACCTTCTTTAGGATATCCTACAAATAGACATTTATCCGCTCTAGGTTCCAACTTATGTCCAAAATTTCTTTTAACATAAGCTGGACATCCCCATATCTTGAAATATTTAAGATATAGTTTCTTTCCACTCCAAATTTCATATGGAGTACTAACAACGGATTTAGAAGGTACCTTGTTCAGAATGTAACCAGCAGTTTCTAGGGCATGACCCCAGAAGGAAATGGGTAAATTTGTGAAGCACATCATGGATCGTACCATATCTAATCAGGTACGATTCCTCCTTTCAGCTATACCATTTAGCTGTGGTGTATAAGGAGGGGTCCATTCAGAAAGGATTCCATTAACTTTAAGATAGTCTAAAAACTCCGTGGATAAGTATTCTCCTCCTCGATCAGAACGAAGAACTTTAATACTTTTCCCGGTTTATTTTTCGACCATACTTTGATACTCCTTAAATTTATCAAAGGCTTCAGATTTGTGTTTCATAAGATACACATATCCGAATCTAGATAAATCATCTGTAAAAGTGATAAAATATGAGTATCCTCCTCTGGCCTGAGTTGTCATTGGACCACATACATCAGTATGTATAAGTCCTAATAACTCAGTTGACCTTTCCCCATGTCCAGTGAATGGGGTTTTTGTCATCTTACCCATGAGACATGATTCGCAAGTTCCTAATGATTCATACTAATAAGGATCAAAAAATTTTTCCTTGTATAACTTGCTAATCCTAGACTCATTAACATGACCAAGTCTATGATGCCAAAGTAAAGTATCATTAAAGTCTTTTCTTTTCCTTTTAGTATTGACATGAAAAATACTATCATTGGAAGAAAGAGTTAAGAGCCCACTGCTAAAAATGCCAGAACAAATAATTTTATTAGATAACATTATCGAGCAACCAGTGCTCGTTACATCCATTACATATCCTTGTTTTAATAACAAAGGAATAGATATAATGTTCCTAATAATCTTTGGCATATAGTAACAATTTTCTAACTCCAAGATCTTCCCTGAATGCAACTTCAGAATATACATTCCTACAGCTTCTGCTTGGATGATATCACCACCAGCACCGTAGATATTGAAGTCACCTTCCTTCAATACTTTAAGCTTGTGGAGGTCCTGCAAAGATTTGCATATATGGTAACCACAAGCGGTATCCAATACCCAAGTATTTGATATAGACGAATTTAATGTCAATATAGTATGTATCTCATACATACCTTTTGGTGCGTCTGCCGCACCAGGCTTCATAGTTGCAAGGTAAGCCTTGCAATTCCTTTTCCAATGTCCTGCTTTGCCGCAAAAGAAACAGGTTGACTGTTTTGAGGCCTTCTTTCCTTTCTTGTTCTTATTGATGCCACCCTTAGGGTTTAGCCTCCTACTAAAACCCTTTTTGCCCGATTTCTTCTTATTGGTCTTATCAACAAGAAGAAGTGGAGCCTTTTCTTTCTTAACGTGGCTTTCTACTATTTTTAATATATTTAACAGCTCAGGCAAGGAAGTGTTCAGTTTGTTCATGTGATAATTCAAGACAAACTGAGAAAATGACTCCGGGAGTGATTGCAGGATTAAATCCTGATTCAGCTCCCCATCCATAATAAACCCTAATTGACCCAATCTGGTGATTAAGTCAATTACCTTCAGGACATGATCCTGAACAGATGTACCCTCTGTCATCCTAGCACGGAATAACTGCTTAGATATTTCGTATCTAGCAGTTCTGCTTTGTTCTCCATAAAGCTCCTTTAAATTGAGCATTATGGATTGAGTATCCATGCTTTCATGCTGCCTCTGTAACTCATTGGTCATAGAGGCCAGTATGATACACTTGACAGTGAGGGAGTCATTCTGCCATATTTTGTATGTGGCCATATCTTCCTGTGTGGCATCATCCCCTAGTGGATTAAGACTAGGGGTATCAAGAATATAAGAAAGTTTTTCTGAACTCAGTACAATCTTTAAGTTTCTCAACCAGTCCACATAGTTTGGACCAGTCAATTTGTTGGTATCTAAGATGCTTCTCAGTGATAATGAAGATGCCATTTATCTACATTTAATTAAGAACAATACATAAGCAAACAACCATGAAATGACTTACATAATTAAATTAGGTCTTCAATTTAATTATGTCTCCCACTATTTTATCAAAAATCATAGCCCTCACTATGATAATCGAGAAGAACCCTGATCGATTTTTTTAGTGAGATCGAGATCCTTATAACTTATAAAAGATCTTGCAGATAACACAACAAATCTTTTATAAGTTCAAAGATAGGAAACTCTTCCAATTATATCTTATATAATTCTCAAAAATAACTTGGCCTCTAGAACATTATAAGTCTTGGAGAAAACACAACAAACCATAATGTTCTAGTTAAGTCAAGACCCTTTCATTTCTATACAGTCAGTATTCAAATATAATGCCCTTGTAGATAACAACACAAGGCATTATACTGAATATACTGTAAGCATATTTTTGCACTAGACCAATATTATGTCAATCACCCTATTAGGTCTTGCAGATAACACAACAAACCTAATGTGGTTCATAACATAGTAATGATCCAGCATGAAGGAAGGCCAACATATAGCATTTTTAACATTAAGCATATAAGTCAAGATTTAAATATAATCAAATCGGCCAGGCAAGTGGAAGAGATGTGGGAGTCCCCCCGTTGCTTTCCTAGACACCAATAAAAATTGGCCAGGTCAGTCAACGGAACCAATTAAAAACCACGATTCTCTTTACCTTCCCAGAACCACCTTTCTAGACACCGAATGATCAATTATTCATCATGACTAGTGATGCTTATTAGTTAAATATACTATGACTTAATATAATTTTAAGAAGAGGGCTTTATAAAATTGCCAGCACATTCTTATAAAAACATATCATTATGATATCACTATGATAAACATATATGTGCTAAGTGTGTCATCATACTAGGACAACCATTTACCACATAATGGATCCACCATTATGCCAGGGCAACCTTATTTCAGTATGATGACTTCAAAACTAATCAGATCTATATAATAATTAGGGTTTGAGTGAAAAACCCTAACTAGTGGCATACATCAAAACATTAATTATCATATATGCATCCCTTAAATTATTCTAAGTATATCAGCATTCAAGGGTTTAAAACCCTAATTGTGATACTACAACAAAAACGCATATAAATAATTTTCATATGTTTTAACTGTAATAAGGATGGCTCTGATACCACTGTTGGGGTTTCCGGTGCATCGCAGCGGAAGTGTAATTTCAAAATGATGAAACTTGCACCATAATCCCTTAGCCAAAATCTCCTTATTCAGGATTAAAACATATATTGATCATTTAAACATACATTGTTAGAATTAGAGTACCAACCTGTAATCGCTAATTCCAACAAAGTTGATGTTGAAGGGGCTGATTGAATACACCAGGCATCCAAGTGTCCGCCCTCCGATGGTGATCCACACAGAGCAGTGATCAAGATAACTCTATCTTCTTTTCAAAGGTTCCTTCTATTGAGTTCTTCTTCCTAGAACTCAATTGCTTGGACTATTGCTTGAAATCCTCCACACAAAAGCTTGCTTTCCTTTCCTTGACTCCTTCTCCTCCTTCCACCAAGACCTTGGCCCTTTAGACACCCTTGTCTTGAAGAAAAAGACCTTGTCCTAAGAGGACATAGGCTTGTCTTAAGTTGGAGGAGAAGTTAAGACAATGATGTCTTAATATAAGAAAGAAAGGAAGAAATCAGAACTTCTTTCTTTCCTTTACCGTCGGAGACTTTTACTTTTATTCTTGTTCAGTAGCAGAGTTTTGACAGAGGTTTACTCTGTAAAGGAAACAATGCAAGAGCAAGAAAAAATAAAAGAGTCTTCAGGAGAGGAAGAAAGAAAAGATTACTATGTTCTGAATTTTCCCGACCCTTTAAATAATTCTCAGATAGGCGCCTACACACCTCTCCGTAATGACTTTCTCACGCCCTTCTCAATTTCTCACGCCCCATCCTCCCATCTCACGGCCTTCCAGATCAAATCCCATGGCTTTTCTTAAAGGAAAAACCACAGTGTTTAAAAAGGAAAGGGGTCACGACTTTTCATCTCCGAAGAGATGTTATTTCGCGCGCCCGGGAGGAAACAGCGACTTTTGTCTTTCTTAAAAGACTTCTAGCCGTTGGATTCCCATCCAAAGGGAGGTATTTGAGGCGCTAATGAGTAAGCAAGGAGGCCGCCCCAAATAAAATCATCAGAGAAATTTTTGGGGCGCGCCAAGAGTCCATGCGCCATGGACTCTTCCTTAAGGCACGCCAAGAGTCCATGCGCTCATGGACTCTTGGAATTTGGCATGGAGAAATAAAGGGGGCGGGTGGGGAGGCTAGCCAAGCTACATGGCTAGCCAATAGGGTTAGCCATATTCCTGTTTTCTCAATTAGGGTCTAATTAGGTCCAATTAGAACCCAATTTGAACCAATCCGGAACCCTAATTCGAATCCGATCCGAATAGAAGTTAGGGTTTGCAACACCTGCTAGAGTGTTATCCTGCAAAGATGATTTAATTCCAAGTTAAACTCTTGATCAATCTTCTTAAGTGTGTGACCCATTGGGTTCCACATCTAGCCAGCAGTGGGTTCGAATACAAGTTGACCTAATTTGATTAGAACTCTTTCTAATCGATTTAGGTCAAACTGGGCTTACCCGATTCGATCAATTAGGACTCTTCCTAACATGTGATCTTTGAACTTGATCAACCCACAAGACAAGATTGACGTCTAGCAACGTGTCATGTCTACCCGGAAGATATGGAAATTCTGGTGAAATACCAAAATTACCCTTCAGTAGAGAGTTACCGTACAATTAAATCTTTCGATCAGCCTGCACCCAAAATATAACTATGGATATGGATATATGTCAAATCCAATGTTATATTTATTTCTAGCTCAATCTTATAATGATGATTCGATTATCTTGATATTAGAAACCATCTCTAATATCTTCACTTTGATCAAAGATTCCCTAAATTATCATGCGATTGTTGACTAGCTGGATGCAATCTCCTCTTGCTAAGAGTGATCGATTCCTTGTTGACCTACTCATTACCTTCATATCCAATTCACCATTCCCAGTATCAATCCTGTGCATGGCTCAGTGTCATGATTAGGATTAAACCAAAGAATGGGTTCATGTACATAAGGTACTTATGGCAGTCTCAGGTCAAAAGATTACTTGTACCACTCCCACTATGAGAACCTTCTATTGACATGTAGCTAAGACTCCATTAGATGTTCTCAAGTTGGGTCATATCAGTGAACTCATTCTCCAATGAGCACCCACATCCCAGTATTAGTATCATACACAAGTGACTGTGAGAGCAGTCACCCTTTCCAGTATACCCGGGATGTGCTAGTCTTTATCGGAAAAACCCTGATCCCCTACTCAGGGTTCCTTTAACTAGGAATATTTTAGATTAAGGTTTTAAGTTTTTAGGTCTCACTGGTATGATCTCATCATAACCCTAAAATCATGGCCCTAATCTATGGGGTTCATCATATAATATAAACACAGCGTATGATAAAAAATAATGCCTTTATTTAGAAAATTGTCAATTACAATGGTTTGGGAGATACAACATAGATTGGCTTGTAGGGCATATCCCTTTCAGGTGGAAGGTGTACGAAGGATGTGTGTGGACCAACAAGGAATCGATCATTCCTGGTAAGAGGAATTGTTATCCCATGCAATCTCTTCGATGAGAGACTCAAGGAGCCTTTGATCAAAGCAGGATGAGATTAGTGGAATCTAAACAGTCATCAGTTGAGTCCTCATGATTGATCTAACATTCGATATGATTAGGTGTTAGGGTTTGACATATATCCATACCTATCACTTAATCGGGATAATGTGAGATCGAAAGATTGAATTGCACGATAACTTACTACTGAAGGATATTTTGGTATTTTTTACCAAATTCCTCATCTTCTAAGTAGGCATGACACATTGTTAGATGTCAATCTTGTCTTGTAGATTTTCATGAACCAATTGGTTTGGTTTCATGAGTCAATTCGATGTGTGATTCGAATTAGACAATTAGGTGAGCCAATTTGACCGAATTAGGTCAACCGGGTACGATCGAATCGAATCGGCTCAAACCTAAACCTACTGCTGGCTAGATGTGGAATCCAATGGGTCACACACAATAGAGACTTGGCCAAGGAAGTCATTCATGATTTAATTAGGGTCATAGGTGTTGGGGATTCCGGTGCAGCGCAGCGAAAGTGTAATTTCAAAAATGATGAAATTGGCACCAAAATCCCTTAGCCAAGATCTCCTTACTCAGAATTAAAACATACAAACTAACATTATTAGAATTAGGGCACCAACCTTTTAACGCTAAGTCCAATTTTGATGTAGAATCAGAACTTGGTGTTGAATGCTTCTTTTGATTTCACCAGGCGTCCAAATGTCCACCCTCCAATGGTGATCCACAAGATGATTGATCAAGATGCAAGCTTCTTCAAAATTCCTTCACTTGAATTCTTATCCTAGAACTCAAGAGGACTATGGCTCTAAAACTTCAGGGTAGGGGCTCCTTACTTCCTTTCTTCCTTCTTTCTCTCCCTTTCTTAAGACCTTGTCCTAAGAATAAAACTCTTGTCTTGAAGGAGGAGATGGATTTAAGACACTAATGTCTTAAAGTAAAGGAAATAGAAACAGAGTAGGAGTTCCTTTCTTTTACCGATCAAGAGATTCTTCCTATCTCTTGTTTTGGACTTGAGTTTCAACAAAGAAGAGAACTCTGTAAGAGGGAAACTCTCTTTGTCCTAAACAAGCTAAGGAGGAATCAGTTTCCTGGAAAGAAAAGACAATAAATAAACTCTGTCGTTCATTAGTTCAAACACCCGAGACCTCTGTTGTTTAAATAGATTACAGAGAGATGTCTTCTCAAAAGAACACAACTCTCCGTAAACCCCATTCCACTTTGTCTCACGCCCCTTCCCTATTTCTCACGCCCAATCCTCCCATCTCACGGCCTTCCAGATTAAATCCCACGGCTTTTCTTAAAGGAAAAACCGCGGTGTTTTAAAAGGAAGGAAGTCGCGACTTTTCATTTCCGAAGAGATGTTATTTCGCGCGCCCGGGAGGAGTTAGCGCATTCCTTCTTTCTCAAAATCCCATCAGCCATTGGATTCTCATCCAAGGGGGGAGAGATGGTGCGCTAATTGCTTAAGAAGGAGGCCGCCCCAAATAAAATCATCGGAGAAATATTTGGGGCGCGCCAAGAGTCCATGCACCATGGACTCTTTCAAATGGCGCGCCAAGAGTCCATATGCGCATGGACTCTTGGCATTTGGCATGGAAAAATAAAGGGGGCGGGTGGGGAGGCTAGCCAAGCTACATGGCTAGCCAATAGGGTTAGCCATATTCCTGTTTTCTTAATTAGGGTCTAATTAGGTCCAATTAGAACCCAATTTGAACCAATCCGGAACCCTAATTCGAATCTGATCCGAATAGAAGCTAGGATTTGCAACACCTGCTAGAGTGTTATCTTGCAAAGATGATTTAATTCCAAATTAAACTCTTGATCAATCCTCTTAAGTGTGTGACCCATTGGGTTCCACATCTAGCCAGCAGTGGGTTTGAATACAAGTTGACCTAATCGATTAGAACTCTTTCTAATCGATTTAGGTCAAACCGGGCTTACCCGATTCGATCAATTAGGATTCTTCCTAACATGTGATCTTTGAACTTGATCAACCCACAAGACAAGATTGATGTCTAGCAACGTGTCTTGTCTACCCGGAAGATATGGAAATTCTGGTGAAATACCAAAATTACCCTTCAGTAGAGAGTTACCGTACAATTAAATCTTTCGATCAGCCTGCACCCAAAATATAACTATGGATATGGATATATGTCAAATCCAATATTATATTTATTTCTAGCTCAATCTTATAATGATGATCCGATTATCTTGATATTAGAAACCATCTCTAATATCTTCACTTTGATCAAAGATTCCCTGAATCATCATGCGATTGTTGACTAGCTGGATGCAATCTTCTCTTACTAAGAGTGATCGATTCCTTGTTGACCTACTCATTACCATCATATCCAATTCACCATTCCCAGTATCAATCCTGTGCATGTCTCAGTGTCATGATTAGGATTGAACCAAAGAATGGGTTCATGTCATAAGGTACTTATGGCAGTCTCAGGTCAAAAGATTACTTGTACCACTCCCACTATGAGAACCTTCTATTGACATGTAGCTAAGACTCCATTAGATGTTCTCAAGTTGGATCATATCTGTGAACTCATTCTCCAATGAGCACCCACATCCCAGTATTAGTGTCATACACAAGTGACTGTGAGAGCAGTCACCCTTTCCAGTATACCCGGGATGTGCTAGTCTTATCGAAAAAACCCTGATCCCCTACTCAGGGTTCCTTTGACTAGGATTACTTTAGATTAAGGTTTTAAGATTTTAGGTCTCACTGGTATGATCTCATCATAACCCTAAAATCATAGCCCTAATCTATGGGGTTCATCATATAATAAAAAAAAGCGTATGATGAAAAATAATGCCTTTATTTAGAAAATTGTCAATTACAATGGTTTGGGAGATACAACATAGATTGGCTTGTAGGGCATATCCCTTTCAATCTCTCACTTGCACTAAAGCCAATCGCCTTTGAATCTTAATCCCATACATTCGAGGTGGCGATCAAAATCTCGCTGTGGTAGAGCCTTAGTGAACGGGTCTGCTACATTGTTCTTTGTATCAACTCTATCTATGTAGACATCTTGTCTCTCTACTATTTCTCGGACAAGATGGAAGCGTCTCAGAATGTGCTTGGACTTATGATGAGCTCTTGGTTCCTTAGCTTGAGCAACAGTCCCAGTGTTGTCACAGTAAAGTGGCATTGGGTTTTCAATTTGAGGAACAACACCCAACTCTGTGATGAACTTCTTCATCCAGACTACTTCCTTGGCGGCTTCACTAACAGCTATGTATTCTACCTCTGTGGTTGAGTCAGCTACAGTATGCTGCTTGGTACTCTTCCAACTCACTGCTCCACCATTTAGGGTAAAAACATATCCCGAAATGGATTTGCTATCATCAGGGTCTGATTGAAAACTAGAATCAGAATAAGCTTCTAGTTTAAGATCAGAACCACCATAAACCAGAAAAATATCCTTAGTCCTTCTTAGGTACATAAGAATATTTTTAACTGCTTTCCAATGATCCTCTCCTGGATCAGCCTGAAACCTACTGACAATGCCTAAAGCATATGCCACATCAGGCCTGGTACATAACATGGCATACATTATAGACCCTATTGCCGAAGCATAGGGTATAGAATTCATTCTATTTCTTTCTTCCGATGTCTTAGGAGACATCCTTTTAGAAAGATGTATGCCTTGACTCATAGGAAGATAACCTCTTTTACTTCCTTCCATGCTGAATCTTTTCAGCACTAAGTCAATGTACCTAGATTGGGATAAACCTAGCATCCTCTTAGATCTATCTCTATAGATCTTAATACCTAGTATATAGGATGCTTATCCCAAATCTTTCATGGAAAACTGGTTTGATAGCCAAACCTTGACTGATTGCAACATTGGGATATCATTCCCAATGAGGAGTATGTCATCAACATACAGAACCAAGAAGACTATGGCACTCCTACTAGTCTTCTTATAAACACAGGGTTCATCCACATTTTTGATAAAACCAAACCTTTTAATAGTTTCATCAAAGCGGATGTTCCAACTCCTAGAAGCTTGCTTTAATCCATAAATGGATTTCTTTAGCTTGCATTACTTGATTAGGTTTATTCTTTGAAATAAAACCTTCTGGCTATGATATGTAGACTTCTTCCTCAAGGAAACCATTGAGGAATGCAGTCTTTGTTGCCCAGATATGGTGCCCAAGAGGGGGGGTGAATTGGGTATTTTAAAAATTAAAGCAATATATGTGCTAACAAGTTCTAAGATGAAGAGTGATAGTGCTCAAATAATTGTGCAACGGAAGCAATGAAATAAAACGACAATTAAAGAGCAAAAGAAGATAAAGAGAAAGGCAATGCAAACACACAAGAAGTATAGTGGTTCGGTGCACCTAGTACCTACATCCACTCCCCAAGCTCCACTTGGGAATTTCCACTATAATCTTTAGATTACAGCCGACTTGTTTTACCAGGCTCACAAGTCAAAACCTTACACACTTGTTTTGGCTTCGGGCTAACAAGCAACCCTAGTTGGTTTTATCAATTGGCTCACCAACAAACCTCACTCACTTGTTTTGGCTTCGGGCTTACAAGGAACCCTAGTTGGTTTTATCAATTGGCTCACCAACAAACCCCACTCACTTGTTTTGGCTTCGGGCTTACAAGGAACCCTAGTTGGTTTTATCAATTGGCTCACCAACAAACCTCACACTAGTTTCAAATTCCCTTGAAACTAGCCAAAGACAAAAGAATATGAATACAATGAATAAAAACAATACAAACTCCTTTTGAGCAATAAGAAATTCGTTGAAGCTCTTGATGGAGACTCTTCAAGCCTTTTCCCTTGGAATCTTTGACCTCACTAAATGCCAAACTCTTGAAAGTTGGATTCCTCAAAGATGGAAAGCTTTTGGCTAAGGAATCTCTTGGATTTCTCACTCTTTTTGGCTTGGAATTGCTTGAAGGCTTTTTACTTTCACTCTAATCCTTTTCACCTTGTCTCCATGTCTTTTTTGAAGTTTGGTGGAGGTTAAATACCTCATTCATGCTGAAACAACTCCACAAGACCGTTAGATTCAAAAATATGGCCGTTTATGGCCGTTGGAAATCAAATCAGAAGTTCAGAAAAACTAGCCGTTATACCATGAGTCGACCTCATGAGTCGACCTCTGGATCAAGTGTCGACCTCATGAGTCGACCTCCAGTTTATCTTAGGCAAAAATCCAGAAAACCATAGTTCTGCCCAGTTTGAATTCTCAGGCTATGAGTCGACCTCTGGTGTCGACCTCTGGACAGGTGTTGACCTCAGGTGTCAACCTCTGGAAAGGTGTCGACCTCTGGTGTCGACCTCTGAAGCGTGCCACTGAAATTTTGCCGTGCCGGTTTTGCTGAACCATCTTCAAATCCTTTCATATTAATTCCAAAGTCCATATATTTGATTTTCCATTAATTTAAGGACTTTTTCAACTTAAATACAAGTTGAGTACTAAGATCTAAGAAATACACTTAAAACATAATTAGTACTCATATATACTTAAATATTTTGTCAATCATCAAAATCAAGACTAGAGTCAACAATCTCCCCCTTTTTGATGATGACAAAACTTTTAAGTATATGAATAGGGTAAGCTTAAAAAGATTAACAATAAGATAAACATGTAAGCTCAAAACAATAAGCACCAAGCTCCCCCTCAAAATATGATCCAAAAAATCTTTAAAAAATATTTTTCAAAATATGCAAAATTTTTAAATTTCTTCTTACTAATTCTTTCCTTTAGTTAAAAACATTCTTCTCCCCCTTTTGCATTTTCTTTCATTTCTCAAAAGATTTTTCATGTTTATCCAATCTTCCCCTTTTCATACTTAATAATTTTCTCCCCCTTTTTGACATCATGAAAAAGGGTGAAAGGCAATACATAGTGGGAATGAAGTTGGAAAGAATAGTAAGTAGGTCATCAAAATCAATGCATGAATTCAAGTAGGCAATTGAATATGATATAAATTGAACAAGATACCAAAGAATGTAAGCACATGCAAGAAATGATTTGATGTATATTATCCATTCGCCTTACTTGTTCATGGGATAAGGTCACAGCGGCACCCCTACACGTCATAAGAGAGCCCGTTGAATGGGAAGAGAGGGTCTTTAAGCCCTACTTATCTCCTATGACCGGACGGCCATGGTGACTAACCCAATCCGAAGCGGTTACTAGGAATTCTTAAAAAAATTTTTGATGCCAATAGAATATGATACCATTTGAATGTAACTCCTCCAAAGAATTATATTTGAAAACAAGAAGAGTACTAGAGCAATATAGGCAAAGCATGATATCAACAAGATATTCATAGCATCAAATATGATAACAAATCTTTGGATGCTCCCCCTGAATGTTATTCCTCCTTTAAAAATATGCATTTATTTCAGAAATAAAACATGAAAGCTTATGCATCAAGATTTGAAAATTTTCAAGATATTCATGATTTTCAAAATACAAAACATTTATATCGCATAAAAACGTTTAGCATTATTTCAAATTCATTTTAAGATGATTTGATATCCATACAAATGCTAGAAGTAATATGATATCAAGTCTAGCTATTAGAGCAAGGGTTTGTCAATAAGCATACATTCTTCTTAAAAGTAACCCTTAACTACTAGTTCTATACTTGATCCAAATCATTTCTAGATTATGCATAGATGCCAAAAATAAAAATATATAAATCATAGAATTTCACTTGAAATAATTTAGAAATTATATTAATCAAAATCAAGTGAAGATCTAATAATCACAAGTTTGATCATGAGAGCTTGAAATCCATCAACATCAAAATGGTCATGATCACAACAAATGATTATTAGTCTAAGCTTGATTCTAATCAATCAATTAAAACATTTTTCAAATCAATATGCATCTTTAAAAGTATTTTTCATGAAATACATTAATCAAAATCAAGTGAAGGTCTTACAATCATAGATTTAATCATGATAGCATGAAATTCATCAACACCAAAAAGTTCATGATCATAGCCAATGATGATAAGTCCAAACTTGATTCTAATTAACTATTTAAAACAATTTTTCAAAGTAATTGATGCAATAAAAATTAATCTACAATTTTAATTATGGAAGGAGATGTTTAGAATTTACCAATATACATAATCCTTCCTTTTACCATTTAGTCCAAAATGTAGCTTGTCCACTTCTTTAAATTGTCTTGTACAACCTCTTTTCAAGAACTTCCTTTCTTCATGTTGGGTTGCAAGACATTCCTGCAAAGCAAATTAAGTGGGCATTTTTGGTACCCAAACTTTCTTGGGTCCTTTATGATTAGTAATTATGGTTCCTTTTGGAACCCAAACTTTTCTAAAAGGATAAGCATTGAAACCACATTTATAAGAAGAATTGAAAGAAGCAGGAATATTGAAGTTCTTCAAGAGTTTTTGCTTCTTTTCCTCAATCAAAATATTTTTCTCATTAAAAACTTTTTTACATAAATCTTTTGAAATAACATCTTCTTTTTCTAAAAATTCTTTTTCTTTAGTAAAATTATTCTTTTCATTTTTCAAAATATCAATCTTGGCATTTAAATCATCATTTTTTTTTGCAAGATTGGTGTTGTCAAGAGAAAATGAATCTACATGCCTATTTAATTTCTTGTGCTCAACTTTTAGCAATCTGTATTCATGCACAAGATCATTAGATGCATCATGTGATTCTTTAAAGGTAAAATCATAATTATTTTTAGCACATACCTTTTTCTCATTTGCCATGAAACAAAGATGGGCAACTTCATCATCCGTACTTGAGTCTTCGCTATCGCTCCAAGTTGCCATTATTGCCTTGAATTTCCTTTTGGCCTTGAGAGCTATTATTTTCTTTTCTGTATCAGCTTCCACAATCCTTTGCCATAAGTTCAACTCATAGGTCATGAGTGAACCGATAAGCTCCTCCAAAGGTAAGGTTTCTACATCTTTAGCTTCTTGGATCGCCGTCACCTTTGGATCCCATGATTTTGGCAAGGATCTAAGAATTTTGTTCACCAAATCAGCATTAGTATAGATTTTGCCAAGACTTTTTAATTCATTAATAATAGTCATAAATCTTGAAAACATATCAGATATAGATTCATAATGCATCATTTCAAAAGTTTCAAAAGAATGTATAAGCAAATTAATTTTAGTGTTCTTCACTTGAAGAGTACCCTCATGAGTAACTTCAAGTGTGTCCCATATTTCCTTCGCTGATGTGCATGTAGAAACTCTATTAAATTCATTTAAGTCCAATGCACAATAAAGCAAGTTCATTGCTTTAGCATTGAGTTCAAATTGTTTAATGTCATATTCATTCCAATCCTCTTCAAGCTTTGGAATGGAAATGCCATTAACCAAAATGGAAGGAATATGAGGACCACTAATAATGGTTTTCCAAAGATGATAACTAATAGATTGAATATGGATGCGCATGCGAGTTTTCCAAAATAAGTAATTTATGCCATTGAAAAATGGTGGTCTAACACTAATACCTACAAGGGTTACCATAATCTTTAGCTCAAAATCGTTAGATTTTCAATCAGAGCACCGAGCTCTGATACCACTTGTTGCCCAGATATGGTGCCCAAGAGGGGGGGTGAATTGGGTATTTTAAAAATTAAAGCAATATATGTGCTAACAAGTTCTAAGATGAAGAGTGATAGTGCTCAAATAATTGTGCAACGGAAGCAATGAAATAAAACGACAATTAAAGAGCAAAAGAAGATAAAGAGAAAGGCAATGCAAACACACAAGAAGTATAGTGGTTCGGTGCACCTAGCACCTACATCCACTCCCCAAGCTCCACTTGGGAATTTCCACTATAATCTTTAGATTACAGCCGACTTGTTTTACCAGGCTCACAAGTCAAAACCTTACACACTTGTTTTGGCTTCGGGCTAACAAGCAACCCTAGTTGGTTTTATCAATTGGCTCACCAACAAACCTCACTCACTTGTTTTGGCTTCGGGCTTACAAGGAACCCTAGTTGGTTTTATCAATTGGCTCACCAACAAACCCCACTCACTTGTTTTGGCTTCGGGCTTACAAGGAACCCTAGTTGGTTTTATCAATTGGCTCACCAACAAACCTCACACTAGTTTCAAATTCCCTTGAAACTAGCCAAAGACAAAAGAATATGAATACAATGAATAAAAACAATACAAACTCCTTTTGAGCAATAAGAAATTCGTTGAAGCTCTTGATGGAGACTCTTCAAGCCTTTTCCCTTGGAATCTTTGACCTCACTAAATGCCAAACTCTTGAAAGTTGGATTCCTCAAAGATGGAAAGCTTTTGGCTAAGGAATCTCTTGGATTTCTCACTCTTTTTGGCTTGGAATTGCTTGAAGGCTTTTTACTTTCACTCTAATCCTTTTCACCTTGTCTCCATGTCTTTTTTGAAGTTTGGTGGAGGTTAAATACCTCATTCATGCTGAAACAACTCCACAAGACCGTTAGATTCAAAAATATGGCCGTTTATGGCCGTTGGAAATCAAATCAGAAGTTCAGAAAAACTAGCCGTTATACCATGAGTCGACCTCATGAGTCGACCTCTGGATCAAGTGTCGACCTCATGAGTCGACCTCCAGTTTATCTTAGGCAAAAATCCAGAAAACCATAGTTCTGCCCAGTTTGAATTCTCAGGCTATGAGTCGACCTCTGGTGTCGACCTCTGGACAGGTGTTGACCTCAGGTGTCGACCTCTGGAAAGGTGTCGACCTCTGGTGTCGACCTCTGAAGCGTGCCACTGAAATTTTGCCGTGCCGGTTTTGCTGAACCATCTTCAAATCCTTTCATATTAATTCCAAAGTCCATATATTTGATTTTCCATTAATTTAAGGACTTTTTCAACTTAAATACAAGTTGAGTACTAAGATCTAAGAAATACACTTAAAACATAATTAGTACTCATATATACTTAAATATTTTGTCAATCATCAAAATCAAGACTAGAGTCAACAGTCTTTACATCCATCTGCCATATCTCATAATCGTGGTATGCTGCTATAGCAAGTAAAATCCGAATTGATTTCAGCATGGCAACAGGTGAAAATGTTTCATCATAATCAATTCCCTGTTTTTGTCTAAAACCTTTAGCCACTAATCTGGCTTTATAGGTTTCAACTTGGCCATCAGCCCCAATCTTTTTCTTATAGACCCATTTACACCCAAAAGGATTAACACCCTCTGGTGCATCAACCAAAGACCATACTTGGTTTACATACATAGAGTCTACTTCGGATTCCATGGCTTCTTGCCATTTATTTGAATCAGTACTCAAGATAGCTTCCGTATAGGTCAGAGGTTCATCATTTTGAATGACTTGGGCTTCATTATTTTCAATAATAAACCCATACCTCTCAGGTGCCCGTGGCACTCTATCAGACCTACGAGGAGGAGTTTTATGTTCTGGTTCTGTCCTAACTATATGTTCTAATGGTTGAGAATTGTCTATCTGTATTTCTTGTACTTCTCCAAGTTCAATAGTTCTACCATTGCCCTTTTCTAAAATGAACTCTTTTTCTAGAAAAGTGGCATGCCTGCTGACAAAAATCTTTTGTTCAGTAGGATGGTAGAATAGATATCCTTTACTTTCTTTAAGATATCCTACAAATAGACATTTATCCGCTCTAGGTTCCAACTTATGTCCAAAATTTCTTTTAACATAAGCTGGACATCCCCATACCCTAAAATATTTAAGATATGGTTTCTTTCCACTCCAAATTTCATATGGAGTACTAACAACGGATTTAGAAGGTACCTTGTTCAGAATGTAAACAGTAGTTTCTAGGGCATGACCCCAGAAGGAAATGGGCAAATTTGTGAAGCACATCATGGATCGTACCATATCTAATAAGGTACGATTCCTCCTTTCAGCTATACCATTTAGCTGTGGTGTATAAGGAGGGGTCCATTCAGAAAGGATTCCATTAACTTTAAGATAGTCTAAAAACTCTGTGGATAAGTATTCTCCTCCTCGATCAGAACGAAGAACTTTAATACTTTTCCCAGTTTGTTTTTCGACCATACTTTGATACTCCTTAAATTTATCAAAGGCTTCAGATTTGTGTTTCATAAGATACACATATCCGAACCTAGATAAATCATTTGTAAAAGTGATAAAATATGAGTATCCTCCTCTGGCCTGAGTTGTCATTGGACCACATACATCAGTATGTATAAGTCCTAATAACTCAGTTGACCTTTCCCCATGTCCAGTGAATGGAGTTTTTGTCATCTTACCCATGAGACATGATTCGCAAGTTCCTAATGATTCATACTCATAAGGATCAAGGAATTTTTCCTTGTATAACTTGCTTATCCTAGATTCATTAACATGACCAAGTCTATGATGCCAAAGTAAAGTATCATTAAAGTCTTTTCTTTTCCTTTTAGTATTGACATGAAAAATACTATCATTGGAAGAAATAGTTAAGAGCCCATTGCTAAATATGCCAGAACAAATAATTTTATTAGATAACATTATCGAGCAACCAGTGCTCGTTACATCCATTACATATCCTTGTTTTAATAACAAAGGAATAGATATAATGTTCCTAATAATCTTTGGCATATAGTAACAATTCTCTAGCTCCAAGATCTTCCCTGAAGGCAACTTCAGAATATAGGTCCCTATAGCTTTTGCTTGGATGATATCACCACCAGCACCGTCGAGATTGAAGTCGCCTTCCTTCAATACTTTAAGCTTATGGAGGTCCTGCAAAGATTTGCATATATGGTAACCACAAGCGGTATCCAATACCCAAGTATTTGATATAGACGAATTTAATGTCAATATAGTATGTATCTCATACATACCTTTTGGTGCGTCTGCCGCACCAGGCTTCACAGTTGCAAGGTAAGCCTTGCAATTCCTTTTCCAATGTCCCGCTTTGCCGCAAAAGAAACAGGTTGACTGTTTTGAGGCCTTCTTTCCTTTCTTGTTCTTATTGATGCCACCCTTAGGGTTTAGCCTCCTACTAAAACCCTTTTTGCCCGATTTCTTCTTATTGGTCTTATCAACAAGAAGAAGTGGAGCCTTTTCTCTCTTAACGTGGCTCTCTGCTATTTTTAACATATTTAACAGCTCAGGCAAGGAAGTGTTCAGTTTGTTCATGTGATAATTCAAGACAAACTGAGAAAATGACTCCGAGAGTGATTGCAGGATTAAATCCTGATTCAGCTCCCCATCCATAATAAACCCTAATTGACCCAATCTGGTGATTAAGTCAATTACCTTCAGGACATGATCATGAACGGATGTACCCTCTGTCATCCTAGCACGAAATAACTGCTTAGATATTTCGTATCTAGCAGTTCTGCTTTGTTCTCCATAAAGCTCCTTTAAATTGAGCATTATGGATTGAGTATCCATGCTTTCATGCTGCCTCTGTAACTCATTGGTCATAGAGGCCAGTATGATACACTTGATAGTGAGGGAGTCATTCTGCCATATTTTGTATGTGGCCATATCTTCCTGTGTGGCATCATCCCCTAGTGGATTAAGACTAGGGGTATCAAGAATATAAGAAAGTTTTTCTGAACTCAGTACAATCTTTAAGTTTCTCAACCAGTCCACATAGTTTGGACCAGTCAATTTGTTGGTATCTAAGATGCTTCTCAGTGATAATGAAGATGCCATTTATCTACATTTAATTAAGAACAATACATAAGCAAACAACCATGAAATGACTTACATAATTAAATTAGGTCTTCAATTTAATTATGTCTCCCACTATTTTATCAAAAATCATAGCCCTCACTATGATAATTGAGAAGAACCCTGATCGGTTTTCTTAGTGAGATCGAGATCCTTATAATTTATAAAAGATCTTGCAGATAACACAACAAATCTTTTATAAGTTCAAAGGTAGGAAACTCTTCCAATTATATCTCATATAATTCTCAAAAATAACTTGGCCTCTAGAACATTATAAGTCTTGCAGAAAACACAATAAACTATAATGTTCTAGTTAAGTCAAGACCCTTTCATTTCTATACAGTCAGTACTCAAATATAATGCCCTTGCAGATAACACAATAAGGCATTATACTGAATACACTGTAAGCATATTTTGCACTAGACCAATATTATGTCAATCACCCTATTAGGTCTTGCAGATAACACAACAAACCTAATGTGGTTCATAACACAGTAATGATCCAGCATGAAGGAAGGCCAACATATAGCATTTTTTAACACTAAGCATATAAGTCAAGATTTAAATATAATCAAATCGGCCAGGCAAGTGGAAGAGATGTGGGAGTCCCCCCGTTGCTTTCCTAGACACCAATAAAAATTGGCCAGGTCAGTCAACAGAACCAATTAAAAACCACGATTCTCTTTACCTTCCCAGAACCACCTTTCTAGACACCGAATGATCAATTGTTCATCATGACTAGTGATGCTCATTAGTTAAATATACTATGACTTAATATAATTTTAAGAAGAGGGCTTTATTAAAATTGCCAACACATTCTTATAAAAACATATCACAATGATATCACTCTGATAAACATATATGTGCTAAGTGTGTCATCATACTAGGACAACCATTTACCACATAATGGATCCACCATTATGCCAGGGCAACCTTATTTCAGTATGATGACTTCAAAACTAATCAGATCTCTATAATAATTAGGGTTTGAGTGAAAAACCCTAACTAGTGGCATACATCAAAACATTAATTATCATATATGCATCCCTTAAATTATTCTAAGTGTATCAGCATTCAAGGGTTTAAAACCCTAATTGCGATACTACAACAAAAACACATAAAAATAACTTTCATATGTTTTAACTATAATAAGGATGGCTCTGATACCACTGTTGGGGATTCCGGTGCAGCGCAGCGAAAGTGTAATTTCAAAAATGATGAAATTGGCACCAAAATCCCTTAGCCAAGATCTCCTTACTCAGAATTAAAACATACAAACTAACATTGTTAGAATTAGGGCACCAACCTTTTAACGCTAAGTCCAATTTTGATGTAGAATCAGAACTTGGTGTTGAATGCTTCTTTTGATTTCACCAGGCGTCCAAATGTCCACCCTCCAATGGTGATCCACAAGATGATTGATCAAGATGCAAGCTTCTTCAAAATTCATTCACTTGAATTCTTATCCTAGAACTCAAGAGGACTATGGCTCTAAAATTTCAGGGTAGGGGCTCCTTACTTCCTTTCTTCCTTCTTCCTCTCCCTTTCTTAAGACCTTGTCCTAAGAATAAAACTCTTGTCTTGAAGGAGGAGATGGATTTAAGACACTAATGTCTTAAAGTAAAGGAAATAGAAACAGAGTAGGAGTTCCTTTCTTTTACCGATCAAGAGATTCTTCCTATCTCTTGTTTTGGACTTGAGTTTCAACAGAGAAGAGAACTCTGTAAGAGGAAAACTCTCTTTGTCCTAAACAAGCTAAGGAGGAATCAGTTTCCTGGAAAGAAAAGACAATAAATAAACTCTGTCGTTCATTAGTTCAAACACCCGAGACCTCTATTGTTTAAATAGATTACAGAGAGATGTCTTCTCAAAATAACACAACTCTCCGTAAACCCCATTCCACTTTGTCTCACACCCCTTCCCTATTTCTCACGCCCAATCCTCCCATCTCACGGCCTTCCAGATTAAATCCCATGGCTTTTCTTAAAGGAAAAACCACGGTGTTTTAAAAGGAAGTCGCGACTTTTCATCTTCGAAGAGATGTTATTTCGCGCGCCCGGGAGGAGTTAGCGCATTCCTTCTTTCTCAAAATCCCATCAGCCATTGGATTCTCATCCAAGGGGGGAGAGATGGTGCGCTAATTGCTTAAGAAGGAGGCCGCCCCAAATAAAATCATCGGAGAACTATTTGGGCGCGCCAAGAGTCCATGCGCCATGGACTCTTTCAAATGGTGCGCCAAGAGTCCATATGCGCATGGACTCTTGGCATTTGGCATGGAAAAATAAAGGGGGCGGGTGGGGAGGCTAGCCAAGCTACATGGCTAGCCAATAGGGTTAGCCATATTCCTGTTTTCTTAATTAGGGTCTAATTAGGTCCAATTAGAACCCAATTTGAACCAATCCGGAACCCTAATTCGAATCTGATCCGAATAGAAGCTAGGGTTTGCAACACCTGCTAGAGTGTTATCTTGCAAAGATGATTTAATTCCAAATTAAACTCTTGATCAATCCTCTTAAGTGTGTGACCCATTGGGTTCCACATCTAGCCAGCAGTGGGTTCGAATACAAGTTGACCTAATCGATTAGAACTCTTTCTAATCGATTTAGGTCAAACCGGGCTTACCCGATTCGATCAATTAGGATTCTTCCTAACATGTGATCTTTGAACTTGATCAACCCACAAGACAAGATTGATGTCTAGCAACGTGTCATGTCTACCCGGAAGATATGAAAATTCTGGTGAAATACCAAAATTATCCTTCAGTAGAGAGTTACCGTACAATTAAATCTTTCGATCAGCCTGCACCCAAAATATAACTATGGATATGGATATATGTCAAATCCAATATTATATTTTTTTCTAGCTCAATCTTATAATGATGATCCGATTATCTTGATATTAGAAACCATCTCTAATATCTTCACTTTGATCAAAGATTCCCTGAATCATCATGCGATTGTTGACTAGCTGGATGCAATCTCCTCTTACTAAGAGTGATCGATTCCTTGTTGACCTACTCATTACCTTCATATCCAATTCACCATTCCCGGTATCAATCCTGTGCATGTCTTAGTGTCATGATTAGGATTGAACCAAAGAATGGGTTCATGTACATAAGGTACTTATGGCAGTCTCAGGTCAAAAGATTACTTGTACCACTCCCACTATGAGAACCTTCTATTGACATGTAGCTAAGACTCCATTAGATGTTCTCAAGTTAGATCATATCAGTGAACTCATTCTCCAATGAGCACCCACATCCCAGTATTAGTGTCATACACAAGTGACTATGAGAGCAGTCACCCTTTCCAGTATACCCGGGATGTGCTAGTCTTATCGAAAAAACCCTGATCCCCTACTCAGGGTTCCTTTGACTAGGATTACTTTAGATTAAGGTTTTAAGATTTTAGGTCTCACTGGTATGATCTCATCATAACCCTAAAATCATAGCCCTAATCTATGGGGTTCATCATATAATAAAAAAAAGCGTATGATGAAAAATAATGCCTTTATTTAGAAAATTGTCAATTACAATGGTTTGGGAGATACAACATAGATTGGCTTGTAGGGCATATCCCTTTCAATAGGATCCTAATTGGTTAGCCATATTGCATACTAGCATATGTAGGCTAACCTAATTCCTAACCCAATTGGATTGAGTTTGGTTGCTTGCTAATTGGGCTAACCTAATTATGAAAAATCTAAATTAGGTTGAGTCCTAAGTGGGGCTAGCCAAATCAGAGCTTGATCAGATTTTTATTTGGATTTTTGGGCATGTTAGGTGCCATATATGAAGAGTCCCAATGGCATGGGACTCTTGGTACCTAAATGACAACTTAACTTCAAAAAGGCACAGAAGGAGCTACAGACCTCTGATCTAAAAATAAAAGATATAGTTAGAAAGCTTATTTGATGCCCTTTCCAATGACACCCATATTGTATATGTTTGACAAAGTAAATTTGATGCTTTGGGCAGACTAAATGGAAAGGGAAAGACTATTGGTGCCCTTTGGCACACCCGGGAAAAAGTATGGCACACAGATAGACTGAGAGTCTTTCTGCAGATGAGACTCTAGGAGCTTCATCAGGAAGGAGACTCTTAGCTCAATCCCCACACCTTGACAAGTCAAAAGACTGGTTTAAAGTTTGAATGGGATGGCTTGAAGAGGTGTGAAAGGTGGTGCGCACATGAAAAGTCGCGCCTCTTCATATGCACGTGCACAACAGAGGGCAGAGTCCTTCTGCCTCTGAAACTCTTCAAGCCTCGTGTTACTTCAGATTAGAAGAGACATCTCCCTATCTTAGAAATTGGTATTTCATACATGGCATGATGGGGATTGATCTGGTAAGTGAAAGAACACAGATATGACTCTCCATTCCCGAAGAGTCTTTATCAGATATGATAATTTCATATCTGATAAGTGTTGTCGGGATGCATTTCATGCCCTATCTGAGATTATAAATAGGGGTATGATGAAATGAGAAATACTACTTCTTCTTCTTCGATCTTCTGAGATCAGTGTTTTTATTTTCCCGAGAGTCTGTCTGAGAGTCTTCCACTTTCTCCCTCCCTCCTTGTTTTAGGACAAGACTTGTCTTGTCAAGACAAGTTCTTCTACACTAAGACAAGGCTTGGTTTTAGGACATAAGCCTATAGGGTCCTAGTGGAGGGTAGTCCTAGAACCTAAAGTGGTTTAGGACAGTGTCTTATGTGCCCTTCAGTAGGACAGGGTATCCTACGGTGGTCAATAGACCAAAGGCTACCGAAAGAGTTCCACTTCTCCAAGCAACTTGAAGGAGTTCTTCCTTGGTCTGAGTTTTCTGTGGATCACCGTTAGAGGGTTTGCGCTTGTGAACCTTGTGAAAAAGTTGGGTTTCAGTTATCCAGGTATTTTTTTTGACTCTATTTTATGATTCATAAGTTGATATTGCACAAGGGATTCCTAAGAATTAGGGTTTTCTATACATGTTATACATGTTAGGGTATCATGCTATGAAATTTTATTTTGAAAGTTAATTCTGCTTGCTGCATGATCCCTGGCATCCTGGGAGAATTTCCATCATTAAATACTTTAAAAACATCTAAAAAATGGTATATGACCGTTGGTGAAGCAAAACTAGTTATTTGGAGCTTGTAGGATTCAAATCTGACTCTTAGAAATTATAGCCATTATTGCTATCAAAACCCATGAGTCGAAACTTGATTTTGTTCATTAGTCGACACTTGGATCTGCATGAGTCAACTCATGGTATAAATCTTGAAAACATTGAGTTCTATTCTAGTTTTATTCTCAGGCTATGAGTCGACCTCTAAGTTGACACTTGACTTCTGTGAGTCGACACTTGATAAAAAATATCTCAAAATGGTATAGTTCTGTATCATTATTTTTTTCAAGCCATGAGTCGATACTTGGTTCTTGCGAGTCGACACTTGACTTCTGTGAGTCGACTCAAGGAGTGCCAAAGAGATTTCTACATGCCAGTCCTTTTGAAGTGTCGACACCTCATGTATCTTGAGTCGATAATTGGTATGTGCCACTCAAAAACTCGATGCCAAGCTTCAAAATTCAAAGTGTTGTTCAATAAAACTTCAATATCTTCTTCATAAAGCCCAAATTGATCCATTTTAAGGATTTTCAAGGTGAGAAGACTTCTTATACACTGAAATTTACTTAGCTTCAAAATTAGTGAGTTTGATACTTTTGTATGGAAAAATTTATGTACCTGTATCCTAAAACTCACAACTACAACTGATACATTAGTATAAAATATATACTCAATGTTTTGTTAGTCATCAAAATCAAGGGCTAAATCCAACAAAGGGCAAAAGAGGGTCTAACATGCTATGACCTTGCAACCTTGCTCAAGAAAATGGAGGAAGATCGCTCTGCGAAAGAAGTTTTGTCCTTGCCACTCAAAAACCCTTAAGAAACATAAGGACAAGTCTCTTTCAAATGTCTCAGAGCCCCCGTCACCTCATACCTGTCGAGAGTGTGCACCATATCTCACCCCAGACCAACCAGAGGGTGCCACGTGTTAGGATCTTTTGGAAATGGCACTTCAATTTGGAGGCAACTTATTTGGGGCCAGTGCGGCAATTATGGCCCCTTCAAAGAGGGATGACGTAGCATTTCCATATTGGTGTGGGAGCATGATCTTTGGAGTGTCAGCGCACAAGGCATTGATGGCACAAGAGATGTGCCCCTCCATATCAGCACGGTCATTACTCCTATCACCCCAAGCACCGCTTCATCCTCCAGGCTCGGGAGTGGGGGGCATCTGATATGGAACTTTCGCTGACATGGAGTCCTTGTTGACGACCATGATGGCAAGGGACATGCTTCCTAGATACAGTGACTTAATGAAGAGCCAAGATGAGCCCTCCTGCCGAGGTCAGCTCCTAGCCGGGGTCATGCTTATAGGGCGAGCCCCCAGTCTAAGGCCAGCTCCCGATCGAGGTCATGCTTATGCTACCAAGATGAGCCCTTCTACCGAGGTCAGCTCCCAGCCAGGGTCGTGCTCAAAGGGCGAGCCCCCCGCCTGAGGCTAGCTCTTGATCGGGGTCGTGCTCATGCTGCTAAGGCAAGCCCTCCTACCGAGACTAGCTCCCAGCCGGGGTCATGATCACAAGACAAGCCCCCCACATGAGGCCAGCTCCTGGCCGGGGTCGTTATCATAAGGCAAGCCCCTCACCTGAGGCCAGCTCCTGGCCAGAGTCATGCTCATGCTACCAAGGCAAGCCCTCCTATAGAGCTCAGCTCCCAGCCGGGGTTGTGCTCATAAGGCAAGCCCTCCACCTAAGGCCAACTCCTGACTGGGGTCATGCTCATGCCACCAAGGCAAGCCCTCTTGCTGAGGTCAGCTCTCACCCGGGGTCATGCTCATAGAGCGAACCCCCTGCCTGAGGCCAACTCCCGGCCGGGTTCGTGCTCATGCTACCAAGGCGAGCCCTCCTGTCAAGGTCAGCTCCCAGCCAGGGTCATGCTCATAGGACGAGCCTCCCACCTAAGGCCAACTCCTAGCCGGGGTTGTGCTAATGCTGCCAAGGCGAGCCCTCTTACCAAGGTCAGCTCCCAATCAGGGTCATGCTCATAGGGCGAGCCTCCTGCCTGAGGCTAGGTCTCGACCGAGGTCGTGCTCATGCTCCCAAGGCGAGCCCTCCTGTCAAGGTTAGCTCCCAACCGAGGTCGTGCTCTTATTGCCAGTGGCATGACTCTCTCCCTTTTATTTACCTTACGGGGGCCAAAAAGTTTCTGCTGGCAGTAAAAGAAGGGTCAACGAGAATTCAAACCACAACAAGGAGGTTACCGGTCACCTGCAACCTTCGATGGGTGGCGCACATCTTGCCATAGATTCAAACACTGCAACACACCATTCCCATGCCCTGAGCGGCGTGCCATACGCCAGGTTCCAGGCCCTATAACGTGCCACCACATCGATGATTGTGCAACCAGAGGCTTCAAACCCTGCAACACGATACCTGAACCTCCCCTAAGAGGAGTACTCCATTAAGGCCCCATGGCCTTGTGATGATCCAACGATCCCTCTAGGAATGGAAACGCCTCACCATAGCAAGGGGCTCAACTGCACGGTGCCCGCCCCTTCCATGGGGAACCATACCATCAGAGTGACAGAATCTGTACCATGCCGGCATACACCCCCAATGGAAGGATCTCCTCCTAAGGACTGGTCTGACAAGAGGCAGATCGCAGGCAATGGTAAGCCCCTCCCAGAGAGGGCATATGGAAAGGGTCACCTGGACAAAGCCCCAGATCTGCTCTAGGCCATCCCACATATATAAGGTCGGAGAGAGGAAAAGTGGGAGGTAAGAAGAAACAAACAGGCGAGAAAGAGACAGAGAGCGTGTGAGCAAGGGACCCCCAACAGACCCTTCCAAGCTCTTTGCTTTCATCTCCACTTGCTCTTTCCACATCAATTCTACCTTTCACTCTCTACGTGGAGAGCCCCCCCAAGCTCTCCGTCACAGAGATTCTATTCTCCTTGATTGTTCCATCTGACATGATCTTCGGAGTGCTCTCATCAGAATCTCCAGCTCAGGTCTCCTCTTTTTTGTAGGGCGGCCGAACCAAGGAGCCAGCCAGGAAAGGAAGGGACGAGCATCCCATGGAAACCCGATGCATTCATGATATATCAGAGCTATAGGCCATAGTGATCTTAGCAGCAACAGAATCTAAACTTTCTTTACTTTATTCCCATGTTTCTTTCTCATAATACATTCATAAGCTTAATGCCCATTCATTTTGCAACAATGCAAACAAGCTCGATGTTTGAAAGATACTAGGAGCTAAAAACTTATTTACTGAAACCTAATTTTTATAACTTGAGTTATAACCAATTTTAGCTTTATCATATGTTTCGCTTTAATTTTTAAGAAACAACTCAAGTTTGTTGAAACATAAAGTTAGTTACCACTAATGGTTTTAGCCTTTGAACTTTTTTTTAAGGTTTTCATTTTCTTATTTCAAATCCTTAAGTTTATCTAAACCTTCATTTTTTTTCTTTTTCTAAGACTTTATTTTTTTAAAAGCGAATCATCCAATTCTTTTTATAACACTTCATTTTTTTAAGGCATTATCTTTTTCTTTTAACAAAACATCATTTGTTTGTTTAAGTACTTTGTTTTTCAAACTGGCCTTTTTAAATTATGTAAGTAAATCATAAAAGGTTGTATGCTACTCATCAAAAGTAAATTTAATATTGGGTTTATCAAATATCTTATCTTTCAAGGCCATTAAACAAAGGTTGGCTATCTTCCCTTGCTCTTCTTCTTTATTGGACCTATAATGTCTAAGTTTCTTATACTCATAGTATATGAGCTGGTCTTTGTCCTTTTCTTATACTCATAGTATATGAGCTGGTCTTTGTCCTTTTTCTTTCTCCTTCTCTTTCTCCTTGCTTGGCTCCCTTTAGCCAAGTTCTATCTTCTATTTTTTGATCTTCCCTTGCCAAAAATCTTCTAAATGTTTTTATTACAAGGGCCATGTCCTTATCCTTTAGCTCTTCTTTGAATAAGGGACCTTCTTTTTCTCCTTTTTCCTTAGCCACTGACTTGAGGGTGATTGTTTTCTTCTTTCTTCCGTCTTCTTCATTGCAACACTTCATAGTCAGCTCATGTATCATCAAGGATCCAATAAGCTCTTCATGAGGTAACTTGTTGAGGTTCTTAGCTTCTTGGATTGTCATGATCTTTGCATCCCAATTGCTTGTAATGATCGAAGGACTTTGCTTACTAGGTCACTATTGGTATATATTATACCAAGACTCTTAAGACTATTAATAATGTCAGTAAAGCATATAAATATTTTTGTGATGATCTTAGTGAGTTCCATTTTAAATAATTTATAATTATGCATAAGCATATTAATTTTTGACTCTTTAACTTGCTTAGTGCCTTCGTGAGTCACTTCAAGTCTATTTTAAATTTTCTTTACTAAATTATAAGTGAAAATCTAATTGAATTCAATGGGATCAAGTGCTCAATATAATACATTCATAGCTTTTTCATTTAGTTCAGCCATTTTTATATTATGATCATTCTAATCATCCTCTAATTTTGGGACATCAATACCATTTACTTTTATAATGGGTATGTGAGGTCCATAACTAATTATCCTAATCATCCTCTAATTTTGGTTATTATTTTCCATAACTAAAAATCAAGAACTTGAATGTATATTCTCATTCTAGCTTTCCAATATACATAATTTGTGCTGCTAAATAGTAGTAGCCTATTGCTTGACCGCCCTTCGACGAGTAAGGTAATCATGTAAGTTATCATGATCTTTTTTTCTTGATCATAAGATTAATAGCATTGAGAATGTGGCTCTAATATCACATATTGCCTAAACCAACAATCCAAGAGGGTGGGTGAATTAGATTTTCAAAAATTAAATAGATATGTATCTTTAAAATCTTTAAGCTATGTGAGCCAAGTGTTATATGAAGTGCTAAAAGCTAAATGAGAAAAATGAAACAATAAGTATGCATATAAACATAATAAATTTATAGTAGTTTAGAGCAATCCCAACTCCTACATCTACTCTCCAAGGATCTCTTAGAATTTTCACTATATTTTTTCAAGAATATAGTTTGATTATTTTCTCTCAAGCTCACAATCCAAAATCTAATACAAAGTTTATTTTGCAAGCTTACAAACAAACCCAATTAACTTTTTAAGGCTAGCCAATCAAAACCTTAAAACAAATAAAACAAGATTCAGTCATACTAAAACTAGTTAACATAAGAATAAATAAAAACAAAGCAATAAAAGATAAACTTTCAAAAGAGCTGAGTGTTGCTAGTGAAGCTTGACTTGTAGCTGCTTAAAAGTGATTGTTGTCATAGGTGGTCAAAAATAATAAACAACTCAAACTATATAATAGTGTGAGTCAGGATCGTATCCACAGGGATCAATTAACGTTATGTTCACTTTTAATTAGAATTTTATTTGAAATAGAAAAGTAAAATATGATTAAAACTAGAAAGTAGATAGGAATTTTAATTAAAATACTAACTAACAAGAAGGAGATTAAATAATATAGAATATATGTCTCCGGATTTTAATTCAATTTCTTTTAATAAAATATAAATTAGTTCTTTATAATGTAATCAATACAAGTATGATTGATATCCTAAGCATAACATATCTTACTAGGTACAGATATATTTCTATGTAGTCATAGACTATTCAAAGTCTTAAACCTAAGTGTTATACCCAACTGGCTCACCTTCGAACCGGACCGGCACTCTTGCTGACGTCCGGGCGACCCTCTCCATCGAAGGTCCGACCGACCCACTCTTGCTGAGGTCCGACTAACCTGCTCTTGCTGAGATCTGACCGACCCACTCTTACTGAGGTCCGACCAACCCGCTCTTGCTGAGGTCCGACCGACCCACTCTTGCCGAGGTCCGATCGACCTGCTCCTACTGAGGTCCGACCGACCCGCTCTTACCGAGGTCTGACCAACCCATTCTCAAAGGTCCACATCGAAGATGGTCCAGGGGACTCCAGAAGCCTCTTCCAGCTGGCACTAAAATTCTGTTACAATAGAATTCTGCCACATCAATGCTACTACTCCACTACTCCCACGATGCCGCCCCATCCTGGCACCACGCGGCCACTATCCGGATCTTCTAGGGGCAGATCAGTCATTCCTGGCTACACCCCTAACAGATTCTGGCACTGTTCCGTGCCTATATATGGTAAACCGAAAGATTTTGGGCGGTAAGCACAAGGACTCTTTCCCTCTCCATGAGCTTATTTTCTACTTTGATTCCTCCATTCTGTTGCCCTCAAGCTCCTGCTAACTTAAACATCAGAGTATCCCCCGTCGGAACACCACCGGCCCTTGGGGACTTTTTGCAGGAATAAGGAGAAGAGCGCTCCAACCAAAGCCGACTGAGACCGGTCTGGGAGAAGTTGTAGCAATAGATTGGTGCTAGAGGAAGGGCCTACAGTTTTTCCTTCTCTAAAAGGAGGAATTCACCCACTAAGCAAAGCAATGGCAAAGGAAAGAGTCCAGAACACCTCCGCCAGAAGAGGTCACTCTCCGTCCAGGTCAAAAGGACCTCTTAGGGAGAATGATGCCACCGAGCTCACCATCACTCTAGGACAACAACAGTTCCAGACCCTTCTGAACTGCATCGACACACTCACTGCCGTGGTTCAAAGCCTCCAGGATGCGGCCAACGATCGGCAGCAGCTGCCTGCGGTGTCTCGTACCAACCACCAACCTACCACTGGGGGAAGCCAATAGCAAGGAGTCCCCCAGCCCCATCCCCACCTTGCTCCGGAGCACCGAAGGCCTTAGAGGGATCATGTTGATGGGAAGAGAGTGAGGTCCGCCTCACCCTCCTTCGCTAACTCAGTCCCTGACGGTGACCAGTACTGTAGCGAAATCCCAAGAGACTACGCTGCAAACTTCAGCGCATGGAGGAGCAGATCGCTGTGTTGGTCGATCGGCAAAAGGCCGATGGGGCGCAGGTGTATGACTCCCACCCATCTTTTTCTGCCGAGATTATGGGGGAGCCTATCCCCCATCACTTCAAGATCCCACAGGTGGATCCCTATGATGGCACCACCGACCCGCTAGAGCATCTGGGCACCTACAAGGCCCACATAATGGTACAGGGTACCTCCGACACTCTTCACTGCATCGCCTTCCCTACGACCCTCAAGAAGGTAGCTCGGATGTGGTTTTCCACCATCCAACCAGGTATGATTCACTCCTTTTCTTAGCTTGAAAAACTCTTTCTCTCCCATTTCAAGACCTGCAGTCAGACATCGAGGAACACCGACTGCTTCTTCCTCATGCTGCAAAAGGAGATAGAGACCCTCCGGGACTACATGGCCCAATTCAACTCAGCGATCATGGAAATCCCGGACCTCAATGAAGACGTAGCTATGTCGGCCTTCAAGATAGGGCTGTGCTCATCCAGGCTCACATTCTTCCTGGACAAGAAGTTCCCAACAAGCTACTTCGAGCTGCTGGCCCGGGCACAGAAGTATGCCCTTGTAGAAGAGCAAGCGACGAGCCGACACCAAGCTGAGGGGAGGTCGGCCCCCAAGAAGCGGAGCGATAAGGCTCCTGAGGTCTGACCTCCCAATGATGGCGACAGCTTGGCCCGACACCGTAGCCCAAAGCTGAAGGACTTCCCTAGGAGGTTCGAAAGTTATGCGCCCCTCTCCCTTCTGAGGGAGAAGATTCTCATAGAAATTGAGAACAAGACCTTCCTGCAAAGGCCTTGTCCGATGAGGGGCCCTTCCGCATCCAGGAATAGAGACAAGTACTGCCGGTTCCATCGGGACCACAGACATAACAATGAAGACTTCCTCCAGTTGAAGGATGCAATTGAAGACCTCATCAAGAGGGGGTACTTGCACAAGTACATCCGACCCTAGAGGAATTGGGCTGAAACTTTGACTGCCAGAGATGCCCCAGAGGAGATAGAGCTTCCCAATCAGCGTTCGACCGACGGGAATGTTGGCATGCTACACCGTCGGTCTGATTGGAGATATGAAGAAGACCAGGACATTGTGAAGAGGTCTAGGGGTTCTAATATAATTAGCTTCTCCGATGAAGACCTCCTAGAATCCCATGTCTCTGGGAATGATCCTGTAGTTGTGTCGGCAGTGATTGCCAACTATGATATAAAGTGGATCCTTATTAATAATAGAAGCTCCATGGAAGTTTTGCTGTATGATACCTTTATCAGAATGAACCTATCCAGATCAAGGTTACAAGAGTCCCCTATGCCATTGACGGGCTTCGGAGGAAACTCCGTCGAAGTGGAGGGAGAGATAACTCTGCCCATGATAATTGGGACAGAGCCTTATCAAAAGACTCTCCCCATCAACTTTGTGGTCGTACGTACGACCTCGGCTTACAATGCCATATTGGACCGACCAGCCCTCAACAAGTTCCGGGCCATCATTTCTACCTACCACCTGTTGGCAAAATTTTTGATTCGGAATAGGGTCGGAGTTATAAGGGAAGACCGTAGGATGGCCAGGCAATGCTTAACTATCCAAGACAGGCAGTCGGACGATCTTGCACTTTGGAACAGCTTGATCCTAGGGTCAAAGCCGACGGCCCCGACCAACTAGGCGAAAGAATTTTGTTCATTCCCCTTCGAGAGGACGATCCCACCAGGGTCCTCCAAATTGGGAGCACTCTCGGTGAAGAGGTCAAGTTGGAATTGATAAACTTCCTAAGGGATAACGCCGACATCTTCGCTTGGTCAGTATTGGACATGCTTGGCATTCCATCGAAGGTCATTACTCACCAGCTTAATGTAGATCCGACCTACAAGCCTATCAGATAGAAGAAGAGGAGCTTCGCTCCTGAAAGATAGAGGGCAATTGACGAGGACATCAAGAAGCTCTCTGATGCTGGCTTCATCAGAGAGGCCCATTACCCCGACTGGCTGGTGAATGTTATAATGGAAAGGAAAGCCAAAGAAAAATGGAGGATATGTGTGGACTACACCGACCTCAACAAGGCTTGTCCGAAGGATAGCTTTTCCTTACCCAAGATTGACCAACTAGTGGATGCCGGCCAGTCACCAGCTTTTGAGCTTCATTGATGCCTTCTCCGGCTACAACCAAATCAGGATGCACCCAGAGGATGAAGAAAAGATAGCCTTTATCACCGAAAAAGGATGTATTGCTTTAAAATGATGCCCTTCGGCCTGAAGAATACCGATACCACTTTCCAAAGGCTGATCAATCGGGTCTTCGAAGGGAAACTTGGAAGAAATATGAAGGCGTATGTTGATGATATGATTGTCAAAAGCCTCCACAAAGCTGACCACATTAGAGACTTGCAAGAATCTTTTGATGCTTCGAGGCGTCACCGGATGAAGCTGAATCCAGCCAAGTGCACCTTTGGGGTAACCTCTGAGAAATTCCTTAGCTTCTTGGTCACACAAAGAGGACTTGAGATCAACCCTAACAAGATTAAAGTTGTCATCGACATGGGGCATCCGACCAATAAGAAGCAAGTGCAAGAACTTACAGGCCAGATAGCCTCCCTCAACCGCTTCATTTCTCGGTCGGCTGAGAAGTCCCTCCCTTTCTTCAAGACCTTGCGATGGTCAGACCGCTTCCATTAGACCGACAAGTGTCGGTCGGCCTTCGATGCCCTTTAGGCTTATATGAAGAACCCTTTTCTGCTAGCTAAGCTGATGAAGGGAGAGCCCTTGTACTTGTACTTATCGACGTCGGACGAGGTGGTAAGCTCCATCCTCGTCCGGGTGGGAGAATGCAATCAATAGAGACTTGTCTATTATATCAGCAAAATTCTCCATGACATCGAAACGAGATACCTCAAGATGCAGAAACTTGTCTATTCCTTGGTTATAGTAGCCAAGTGACTGCGACCCTACTTCTAGGTGCATTCGATTATCGTCCTATCTGACCAACCTCTTAAGGTGATCCTCAGGAGCCTAGACACCTTCGATCGGCTTGCCAAATCGACCATCAAGCTTGGAAAATTTGACATCTCTTTCCAACCTTGATCGACCATGAAGGCTAGGGTAATTGCTAACTTCATTACATAATGTACCTGGAGATAAGAGGTACCTTCACAAGCGGTCGATGCACCTGAAGATGATGCCATTGAAGAAGCAAAACCTGTTTGAACTCTCCATATGGATGAAGCATCCAACCTTGCAGGCTGTGGAGCAGGCCTGATCCTAGCCGACCCCGATGGACAGAGCTTGGAGTATGCTTTACACTTTGCATTTCAAGTTTCAAATAACCAAGCAGAATATGAAGCCCTCCTTACAGGACTAAGAATAGCCGACGAGTTGGGCATCAACCAAATCAGGGCCTTCTCTGACTCTCAGCTGGTGGTGAACTAGGTGAAGGACGAATTCGATGCGAGAGATTCGACCCTAGCCAAGTACTTGAGCAAGGTACAAAGCCTCGTGACTCGGCTTAAGTTTTTTGAAATCCTCCATATACCTCGATTGCATAACTCCCAGGCAGATGCTTTGTCATGGTTGGCTACGGTCGTTACCAACATCTCTGACCGGATCTTTGTGGAGTATCTGCGACACCCAAGCATTGCTGAAGAGCCGACAGAAATCTACCAAGTGGAGCACGAAGCCTCCTGGATGGACCCTATTCTTGCGTTCATTATCAAAGGGACTTTACCAGAAGAAACAACCAAGGCCAAGCATGTACACTGGATGGCTTCAAATTATGTCATCCTCGATGGCACAATTTATAATCGATCATTCTCACAGCCATTGCTGAAGTGCTTGGGGCCATCTGACGCCGACTATGCACTCAGAGAAGTGCACGAAGGCGTCTATGGCGACCACTTGGGAGGAAGATCCCTGGCTTACAAAATCATTCGACAGGGATATTACTGGCCGACCATCCAGAGGGATGCATCAGACTTCATCCGAAAGTGCGACGCGTGTCAAAGATACTCCAACATTGAAAGGAGGCTGGCTAGTCAGCTGATTCCACTCACCACACCCTGGCCATTCACGCAATGGGGGATGGACATCTTGGGGCCGTTCTCCCCAGCATCTGGCCAACAAAAAATTTTTGATTGTGGCCATTGATTACTTCACCAAGTGGGTGGAGGCTGAGTCGCTGGCACAAATTACAGAAGCTAAAGTGGAGAATTTTGTTCAGAACTGCATCATCTTCCGGTTTGGCATACTACAAATGATCATCACCGATAATGGAAGGCAGTTCGACAATCCCAAGTTTTAGGAGTTCTATCAGCAATATCACATTTTCCATCGGCTAACATCGGTCGGTCATCCTCAGTCCAACGGAGAAGCCAAAATCACCAATCAGACAATCCGACACGAATTGAAGACCCGACTGAATGACACCAAGGGACTTTGGACAGAAGAGCTTCACTCAGTGCTCTAGGCCTATCGGATGACCTCCCGAACGGTGACTGGGGAGACTCCATTCAACCTAACCTACGGAAGTGAAGCAGTCATTCTTGTGAAAGTTTCCTTACAATCCCTGCGGATTGATCATTTCATTGAACCGACCAACTCGGAGCAAAAGAGGGCTAACCTAGACCTACTTGAAGAAACCAGGCTCCAGGCAGGCTTGGAGATGGTGACGTATCATCAGAAGATGGCCAAATACTACAACTCTCAAGTCAAGGCTCGAACCTTTCGGGTCGGAGATCCGGTTTTATGGAGGACAGAAATTTCAAGATCGATAGAGCAAGGGAAACTCTCCCCTAATTGGGAGGGCCCTTATCGAGTTATTGAAGTAATTCGAGCCAGAACTTACCGACTCAAGTATTTGGATGGATGGTAAGTGGCACATTCATAGAATGTAGACAACCTTCGCAAATACTATCACTAAAGGCCACCACTTTTTCTATGCAGCCCACTTCTAAAAGTCCAACTCCAGTCGGCAGAGGCTCTAGGACAGCCCACTACGAAAGTCCGACTCCGGTCGACAGAGGCTCTAGGACAGCCCACTTTTGAAAGTCCAACTCCAGTCGACAGAGGCTCTAGGGCAGCCCACTTCCAAAAGTCTGACTCTAGTCGGTAGAGGCTCTAGGGCAGCCCACTTCAAAAGTCTGACTCCGGTCGGCAAAGGCTCTAAGGCAGCCTACTTTCGAAAGTTTGACTCCAGTCGATAGAGGCTCTAGGACAGCCCACTTCCAAAAGTCTAACTCCGGTCAGCAGAGGCTCTAGGGCAGCCCACTTCCAAAAGTCCGACTCCGATCGGCAGAGGCTTTAGGGCAGCCCTTTCCAAAAGTTTGACTCCGGTCGGTAGAGGCTCTAGGGCAGCCCACTTACAAAAGTCCGACTCCGATTGGCAGAGGATTTAGGATAGCCCACTTTCGAAAGTCTGACTCCGGTCGGTAGAGGCTCTAAGGTAGCCCACTTTCGAAAGTCCGACTCCGATTAGCAGATGCTTCAAAACAACCTGCTTGAAGATCCGACCTCGCGTTCAAATGAGCCGACGGACCAACACTTAGAAAAATTTCTAAGGGTTTGGATTTGGACTGAGCCACTGTTCAGCGGCTACTTCAGAGGACTCGCATTCTGTTGCCCAGAAATGGAGCCTAAGAGGGGGGGTGAATTGGATCTTTTACAAAATTTAAAACAATAATGAGAGGGACTAGTGGTGCTAGTGAAAAATGATGAATTCAATGCAAGAAATTTAAAGCAGTAGCAATAATCAAAGAGCAAGAGAGGAAGAGAACAATCACACACGAACACAAGGTTTATAGTAGTTCGGTGCAAACCTAGCACCTACATCCACTCCCCAAGCCATCCTTGGGAATTTCACTATAATCCAAACAAGATTACAGTTGACTTATTTTTCACAAGGCTCACAAGTCAAAACCTAAGTTGGTTTTATCACTTAGGCTTACCAACAAACCTTAACACTTGTTTTGTCTTCGGGCTCACAAGTTAACCCTAGTTGGTTTTATCCCTTTGGCTCACCAACAAACCACAATAACCTTCTTTCAAGACACCCTTGAAAGCAAGGTCAAATCATAATGTAAAAACAGATATACAATTTTAATACTAAAACAAACTCTCTTCAAGAGTAGAATGAAATCTTTGAAGCTCAAGTTGATGCTTTGTCTTGACTCTTCCTTGGAATCTCCTTCAAAGTGCCTCTTTTGGAATGGAGTAAGGATGAGCTTCTAGGCTTTTCAAGGAATCAAACTATAAAAGGCTTTTGATGTGAAGTATTTGAGAGAATATAGGCTTTTTGGCTTTTGAGTAGACTTGAATACACTTGAATACACTTCCTTGACTTTAAAATAAGGTTAGTAGAGGTTAAATACACCAAGAACCTTCCAAAAAATGGTTTGTGACCGTTGGAACCTCGGAAATAGCCATTTGGAGCTTGAAAAGCAAGTTCTGCAAGTCAGAAAAATAGATCCGTTAGAGCTGTCAGGCTGCAAGTGTCGACACTTGGCTGTCAAGTATCGATACTTGGCTGTCAGGTGTCGACACTTGATCTCTAGGTATCGACACTTGAACTTTCAAGTGTCAACACTTGATGCACAGGTGTCGACACTTGACACAAAAATCCTTAAATGACAAAGTTCTGTATTTTCAAAATTCTCAGGCCTTGAGTCGACACTTGGAAACCTAAGTGTCGACACTTGGTGTCGACACTTGGTTCTGGGTGTCGACACTTGGCGTGCCAAGGATTTTTGTCCGTGCCAAATGCTGAAGTGTCGACACTTGACTTTCCAAGTATCGACACTTGAGACTAAAAAGCTCAGATTCAAGTATAAATGGCCTCAAAAACATAAATATAAATGCTGAAACTTAAATGAATCATAAACACATAATATTTAATCATGTTGTTGCCCTTTTTCCACAAAGAGAATGTCCAGATTTATGAGAAAAGCTCCGTGCCATGACATGCCATCAAACATAAGTTTTTGAGATTTTGAGGTGCTTTCTTCCTGAAAACTCATAACTTGAAATATATATTAGTATACCATATGCACTCAATGTTTTGTTATTCATCAAAATCACTGGGTGGAGCCAACAATCTCTCCCTTTTTGATGATGATAAAATCTTGAGTAAAATAGCAATACATTTCAAACTTTAACTATTATAATTCATGAATATGAATTTAAGTTCATATGAGAGGCAAAAACTTCATAGTTAGGAAAAATCAATCTCTCCCTTAATTAGATATTTCTAATTAAAGTAAATGTCAAAGATTCTCATAAGGTGAAACCACAAAAATTTATGTATATATACAATCAATACTATTTCTTCCCCTTTTTGTCAATCATTAGAAAGGGGAATAACCTCCCACTCATAATGAGCATGGAGACAAAAAGATGGTAGAGAATCAAGTAAGATAGGTATCAGAGCCAAAAAGATCAAAGAGAATCAGAGCTGAAGAAGGTAAATTTAACCATTCAAACACAAATAATAAGCACTAAACTGAAATATATATAATAAATAAGACGAGTTTTCAGTACAAAAATTTGCTGAGTCATCAGCAAGAACTGAAACATACAGATATCATCAGAGTCATACAAATATCAGAAATATACATCATATGAACTATAACATACATCTGTGAGGCTAATCCTCATCAGATGGAATCTCAAGACTAAATGGGGCACTGATCCTAGATCTAGTGGCTAAGGCCCTAGGAGGTACTAAGGCTCGACGACTCCTAGTGTGGCCAGAAGGACCAAAGGCGGGTACAACCCTAGATGATCTAGTGGAAGGGGGGGAAAGAAGATCAGCTGGTGTAACAAAGTCCGATGTGGAATCAACCAAGTCAGTAGGAGCAGTTGGGGTAGTGGGAGGATCGCGACTGACCACCTCATAATCATAAGCACTACCATCACTGTCACTGTCATGGCCCATAATCTCTATAGCTCTGTCATCATCCATATATGCCCGATCACCACCCTCAAAAGTATCAGCATGGTCGCTCTAGTGATCGTCACCATCATCATCATCATCATCATCATCATCATCATCATCATCATCATCATCATCAAAGGATACAACTGCAGGGGCTAAAGGAGGTATAAGGGATCTCAACAGATCCTCAATACGAGAGAATCCCTCCTCCATAGATCTACGGATCTCAGCATGCTCCGAGGTAGTATATGCTCGAAGAATCTCAACCTCGCTGCGTAGCTGAGTCAACTCACCCCTAATCTCAGTGAACTGCTCTCTGGCGTGCTCCTCAAAGGATAGTCCAGTAGAAAGTGGTGGAGGAGCTGAAGTATCAAGAGTCGAATGCTCTACCTGTATCGATGGGATATCAACGGGAGGAAAAACTGCTGGCTCAGATGGTCCTGCCTCTGCCTCTCGAAGCTCGTCCTCCTCATCTGGCTCCTGGCCAGACTCTCTATGCACCCATCGACCTGCAACTAGTCTATATCCCATACGGTGCAAAGACCTCTCATCATATACATCTATGTGTAGTATCTCCTTGGGGATCTTCCCCTCCAGTGATACTCCATAAGCTCTAAATAATCTGGTCAGTGCCATGTCGTAAGGTAAACAGTGACGGTGCTGAGTCGCAGCATCATGCATCTGAACTAGCATCAAGGATGGAATATCAATCTGTCTCCTCTCTATCAGACTCGTCATCACCATCAACTCTCTCTCAGTGATGAAGTCAAATCTCCCAATCTTCGACAGAAGTATACGTGACGTGATGTGGTGCAATAGGCTCATCTCCAGAGATAACTGGTTCGCAGTAACTAAGGATATACCACGAACATCCTCTCTCTCAAGAATACACCTAAAGGCAGCCTCTCTGTCATCTACCGAAAAGACACAAATTTCCCTATGGGGGATCTCCCATACTCTGCTCAATAGCTCTGCCGTAGGTGAAATCTGAACACCTCTCACTATCGTAGTCCAAAGAAGTCATCAACAATCCAACGCACCATAGAACTCTCTCACTAGGTGAGGATAGTACCTCTCTAGCATAGTACAGAATGGTACTAATCCTGCATCAGTGAGCACCTGACGTAAGCTGAAATGGTGCCTATCAAAACACTCCAGGTCGACTCTCCTCCCAGAGGCTACTAACTTCCCTGCCATCCTCTCTGCAGGGGGGAACTCGGTGTGGCGAACTGCTAGCCTGTGCAGGGTCAAATCTGGCCTTCGATCTCCTCTCTACACCACGACTAGGTCTCTCCCTAACTACAAGTCTCTTCCTGGGACCCATTACAGCAAGCTGACCAGGAAAGAAGGAAGATAGGTTTAGAACTATGGGACTGGCTACAGGCTAAGATAAGGAGAGTTTCATTTCTTAAAAGGTGTTCAGACAGGTTTTGAAAACTAGAATTAAAACAATTTTGGGTTATAAAATACCCCAAACAAAGTTTGGAAAAACTGTCAATCAGTTTAAAGGTGAGATTTTTACAACTTATACTTTGATTAAATGACAATATTCCGAACAGATAATTATTGAAAATATTTTTGTTTGTTAAAACACATTTGAACTTTTGGAAAATACCTTTTGTAAGGCCAAAAAATCAAAACCCATGGAATTTGGGTTTAAATCAATTAAGGTTTTAGCAAAGTGGTGAAAATGTCGCAAGAACATCATGAAAAACCTTTCCAAAATGATGATAGATCAATAAATGGATTTAGAATACTGGATTTTAAATAAAAAAACTAATTTTTTTCCCTAAAATCAATCTAACAGTGTTTTTCTTAAAAATGGGTGAGATAAGCATGAAAATGACCAAAAACCGCGGGAAAATCAAGGAAAAAAACCATTTAACCGCTATTCCCTTAAATGGAGCTTTAGAAATCTGATAAAACTCATGAAAATCCGGTTAGAATCTTAAAAAAATACCCGGAAAAACCCTATTCACGGTTTGACAGTAATAAACGAAAAATGTAAATTCAAGAAAATAAAATAAAAAAAAAAAGAAATAGAGTAAAATCGAAAGAAGGATTACCTAATTTGTGATGGGTTAAAAGGAAAATAGGAGGATTTGGACAAAGGGGACCACTGTTGCAAGAAATTGACGGGTGGAGAATAGTGACAAAACCCTCGATCGGCCCTTTTAAAAACAGTTTATGTTTCGCAAGTGTCGACACTTAGAGTTTGTCGAGTGTCGACACTTGGTCAGGTGTTGACACTTGACAATTTCCAAGTGTCGACACTTGGCCAAAAAATTTGAGAAAATCTGAAAGTTTTTTTAGAAAAATAGGAAACAATTTAATCAGATTTTTAGGGCTATAAGCAAGTGGTTTTGAGTGAAAAGATTTAGGTATAATTAAAACTATGAGAGTTCTAGGAGAATGGATCAATGACGCCTAACTCTCTTCTAATCAGACAGAACCTATGCTCACACAAAGGCTTGGTAAACACATCTGCTAACTGATCATCAGTACATACAAAATCAAGAATAACATTAGAGTTTTGTACATTATCTCTTATGAAATGATGTCTTATTTCAATGTGTTTACTTCTTGAATCTTACACAGGATTTTTGGATAGATTGATTGCACTAGTATTGTCACATCTTATGGATGTCTTAGTTAGTTTAATACCAAAATCTTCGAGTTGTTGTTTGATCCAAAGGATTTGAGCACAACAGCTTCCAGCTGCTATATATTCAGCTTCTGCCGTAGATAAAGCAACTGAGTTCTGTTTTTTGCTACTCCAAGAGATCAAATTTACTCCAAGAAACTGATAGGTTCCACTAGTACTTTTACAATCAAGTTTACACTCAGCAAAGTTAGCATCAGAATAAGCAATCAATTCAAATGAAGAATCTCTAAAGTACCATAAACCAATTTCAATTGAACCAGATAGATATCTAAGTATGCGTTTAACAGCCAAAAGATGAGACTCTTTAGGATTAGACTGATATCTAGTACACATACAGATGCTAAACATGATATCTGGCCTACTGGCTATAAGATATAACAATGAACCGATCATGCCACGATATAATTTTTGGTCAATAGATTTACCTAATTCATCCTTGTTAAGTCTACAAGTAGAGCTCATAGGGGTACCTAAAGGCTTAGTGTTCTCCATCCCAAACTTCTTGAGTATTTCTTTTGTGTATTTTGTTTGGTTGATGAAGATCCCCTCTTTGGTTTGCTTTATTTGGAGTCCGAGAAAAAAATTCAGTTCTCCCATCATGCTCATCTCGAACTCACCCTGCATTAATCTTGCAAAATCTTGACAAAGAGATTCATTAGTAGCACCAAATATTATATCATCTACATAGATTTGTACTACCAAGAGATCATCATTCTTTTTCTTTAAAAATAAAGTTTTGTCTACATTACCTCTAGTAAAATCATTTTTGAGCAAAAAAGAGCTTAAACGATCATACCAAGCTCTTGGAGCTTGTTTCAATCCATACAAAGCTTTATGAAGTTTGTAAACATGATTTGGAAATTTAGAATTTTCAAAACCAGGGGGTTGCTCAACGTAAACTTCTTCTTTAATTAGACCATTTAAAAAGGCACTTTTAACATCCATTTGATATAATTTAAAATTCATGAAGCAAGCAAAAGCCAACAATAGCCTAATTGCCTCAAGTCTAGCTACAGGAGCAAAGGTTTCATCAAAATCTATTCCTTCCTCCTGATTGTATCCTTTGGCAACTAATCTAGCCTTAATTCTTGTAACTACTCCATTTTCATCAAGTTTATTTCGAAAAACCTACTTTGTACCAATAATTGAAGTGTTTGAAGGCTTATCTACTAATGTCCAACATTGTTTCTTTTAAATTGGTTAAGTTCATCTTGCATAGTATTTATCCAATTACTATCATATTCAGCTTCCATAATAGTTTTAGGTTCAATTTGAGAAACAAAAGCTAAGTAATTACAGATATTTCTAGGGATGATCGAGTACTTATACCTTTATATGGATCATCGATAATTAGTTCTTTTGGGTGTCCATGAGCATACCTCCATTCTTTTGGTAATGGATCAACTGTTTACGTGTTTTCATCACCTTGTGCTTGATCTCCTTCAGTGTTTTGATCATCGTTCTGTTCCTTGGTAGGCCCTTCATTATTGTTTATTCCTTCAGTTTTCTTGCTACCTATTTTATCAGAAAGTACATCTTCTTTTCTTGAAGATTTTTGGTTAGATTCATCAAATACCACATGTATGGATTCTTCAACAACAAGTGTTCTTCTGTTGAAGACCCTGTATGCCTTACTAGATGTGGAGTAGCCTAGAAAGACTCCCTCATCTGATTTGGCATCAAATTTACTTAAATTATTCTTACCATTGTTTAAGATGAAACAACGGCATCCAAAAACATAAAAATAACGAATTAAGGGTTTTCTACCCTTCCAAAGCTCATAAGGTGTTTTCTTTAGAATCGGTCGAATTAAAACTCGATTTAAAACATAGCATGCAGTATTTATGGCTTCCGTCCAAAAATATCTAGGTAAATCATTTTCACAAAGCATGGTGCGTGCCATTTCTTCAAGAGTTCTATTTTTTTCTTTCTACTACCCCATTTTGTTGAGATGTCCTAGGTGCAGAAAAATTATGATGAATGTCATTTTCAATACAAAATTTATCAAAATCAGCATTTTCAAATTTGGTTCCATGATCACTTCTCAAAGATATGACTGAAATACCTTTTTCATTCAAAACTCTTTTATGAAATCTAATGAATTCAAAAAAAGTTTCATCTTTATGTGCTAAAAACATGACTCATGTAAATCATGAGAAATCATCTACAATGACTAGACCATACTTCTTACCTCCAAAACTAGATGTTCTAGTTGGCCCAAAGAGGTCCATGTGAAGCAATTCCAAAGGTCTAGATGTAGAGATTACTTCTTTTGGTTTGAAAGAAGATTTGGTTTATTTTCCAAGTTGACATGCACCGCAGATCTTGTCTTTTTCAAAATTGAGTTTAGGCAAATCTTTTACCAAGTTCTTTTTGCTAAGTTTTGAAATTAAATGCATGCTTGCATGTCCTAGTCTGCGATGCCAAAACCAACTAGTTTCATCGATCTTGGCTTCCATTTCCACTAGGCATTGACCTTTTTGAATAGGGAGATCATCAAGATCAACCATATAAATATTGTCATGCCTATAACCAATGAACTTAATGCCATTGTCATCTAGACAAGAAATAATGCACAAAGAAGATTCAAAAATAACTTTAAAATTTTTGTCACAAAACTGACTAATGCTAAGCAAATTATATTTCAAACCATCAACATATAAGACATTATCAATATAAGAAGAAGGGATGATATGGACTTTACCAATACCGATAATTTTTTCCTTTCCATTATCATCAAAAGTTACATTGCCACCATTTTGATATTCGAGTGATGAGAACTGCTCCACATCTCCTGTCATATGCCTTGAGCAACCGCTATCAAGGTACCACATCCTTTTCTTATTGGTTGCAAGGCATACCTGTAATAAAGATCAAGTGGAGACTTTAGGTACCCAAGCCATCTTGGGTCCTTTTTGGTTAGTGGCATTGGTTCCTTTCGAAACCCAAACTTTCTTAGTGTTACTTAATCTTCTTTTGTTGCACATATAAGATTTCTGTCCTTTAGTACCACAAGTATAGCAAGTAATAGATGAAGATGCAGGCACAAAGAAATTTTTAAAAAGTTTTTGTTTCTTATGAGTTCTAAATCCTAAAATGCTTTATCAAATACTGCTCTTTGGTTATTTAAAAGCAAATTCAATTTTTCAGAACTATAAGTAAATCTTTCTACAAAAGGTTTTAATTTTTTAATTTCTTCTTTATATCTTTTGTTTTCATTTAAAATTTCTTTGCTTTGTTTTGACAAATTTTTATTTGAAAGTGAGTCACTTTTCTTTTTCAAGACATCTTTTTCTTTTTCAAGTGCTACAATCTTATCATTTAATTTTTTATTTGAAGAAGAAGGCATTCATTTTCATTTGAAAGCTTGTCATTTATTTTGGCTAGATCCAAATTTTGCTTCTTTAAATCTTTATGTTTTGATTTTAATTTTTGAAATTCTATGACTAATTCGTCAAAAACTTCATGAAGCTCATCAAAAGTAAATTCATTTTCTGTTTCGGAACATACCTCATCATGATCAGCCATCAGACAGAAGTTTGCCACCTCCTGCTATTCTTCCTCAGAACTGGAGTCCTCACTTTCACTCCAGGTTGCCATCATGGCTTTCTTTCTCAGCTTTTTTCTACTTTTCTTTAGCAAGGGGCAGTCTACCATGAAATGGCCGGGCTTTTTACACTCAAAACAAGTAGGCTGCTCCTCCTTTTCTTTATCCTTCTCTTTACTTGGCTCACCTTTCAAAGGTTTCTTTTTGAAGTTGAACCTTTTCTTCCTCATGAACCTTCTGAATTTTCTCGCCAGTAGAGCCGTCTCATCTTCTTCATCATCTTCTTCGGAGTCTTTGCTTGATTCCTCTCTCGCAATAGATTTGAACGTGATTACCTTCTTCTTTTTGTCGACCTCTCCATTCTTTTGTTTGAGGGAGAGCTCATAGGTCATTAGTAAACCCAACAGTTGTTCCAGTGGGAGAGTGTTGACATCCTTAGTTTCTTCAATAGCTTTTACTTTTGCATCCCACGAAGCTGGTAGAGACCTGAGAAGTTTGTTCACAAGTTCGCCGTTAGAAATAATTTTTCCTAGGCTTCTCATGCCATTCACAATATTTGTGAACCTAGTATACATCTCACTAATAGACTCAGTAGGTTCCATTTTAAACATTTCATAGTGTGAATAAGCATGTTGACCTTGGTAGTTTTCACTTGGTGTGTACCCTCATGGATAACCTCAAGTGTATCCCAAATCTCCTTAGCGGAGAGACAATTAGATATTCTATTAAATTCACTTAGATCAAGAGAGAAAAATAATAGATTCATAGCCTTAGCATTAAGCTCGATTTGCTCAATGTCATTCTCATCCCAATCATCTTCCATCTTTGGAGTGAGAATGCCATTAATCAACATCATAGGCTGATGAGGACCTTTTACAATTATCCTCCATAAATTATAATCAAGAGCTTGAATAAATATGCGCATGCGTGTTTTCCAATATGTGTAATTTGTGCCATTGAAAAGTGGGGGACGATTTGAAGCTTGACCTTCAATAATACCCATTCCTATTGGGGCTGCCATGATCTTTTACTCAAGATCCTTGGACCTACAAGAGAGTACCGGTGCTCTGATACCACTTGTTGCCCAGAAATGGAGCCTAAGAGGGGGGGTGAATTGGGTCTTTTAGAAAATTTAAAACAATAATGAGAGGGACTAGTGGTGCTAGTGAAAAATGATGAATTCAATGCAAGAAATTTAAAGCAGTAGCAATAATCAAAGAGCAAGAGAGGAAGAGAGCAATCAATCACACACGAACACAAGGTTTATAGTGGTTCGATGCAAACCTAGCACCCACATCCACTCCCCAAGCCATCCTTGGGAATTTCACTATAATCCAAACAAGATTATAGTTGACTTGTTTTTCACAAGGCTCACAAGTCAAAACCTAAGTTGGTTTTATCACTTAGGCTTACCAACAAACCTTAACACTTGTTTTGTCTTCGGGCTCACAAATTAATCCTAGTTGGTTTTATCCCTTTGGCTCACCAACAAACCACAATAACCTTCTTTCAAGACACCCTTGAAAGCAAGGTCAAATCACAATGTAAAAACAGATATACAATTTTAATACTAAAACAAACTCTCTTCAAGAGTAGAATGGAATCTTTGAAGCTCAAGTTGATGCTTTGTCTTGACTCTTCCTTGGAATCTCCTTCAAAGTGCCTCTTTTGGAATGAAGTAAGGATGAGCTTGTAGGCTTTTCAAGGAATCAAACTATAAAAGGCTTTTGATGTGAAGTATTTGAGAGAATATAGGCTTTTTGGCTTTTGAGTAGACTTGAATACACTTCAATACACTTCCTTGACTTTAAAATGAGGTTAGTAGAGGTTAAATACACCAAGAACCTTCCAAAAAATGGTTTGTGACCGTTGGAACCTCGAAAATAGCCGTTTGTAGCTTGAAAAGTAAGTTCTGCAAGTCAGAAAAATAGATCCGTTAGAGCTGTCAGGCTGCAAGTGTCGACACTTGGCTGTCAGGTGTCGATACTTGGCTGTCAGGTGTCGACACTTGATCTCTAGGTGTCGACACTTGAACTTTCAAGTGTCGACACTTGATGCACAGGTGTCGACACTTGACACAAAAATCCTCAAATGACAAAGTTCTGTATTTTCAAAATTCTCAGGCCTTGAGTCGACACTTGGAAACCTAAGTGTCGACACTTGGTGTCGACACTTGGTTCTGGGTGTCGACACTTGGCGTGCCAAGGATTTTTGTCCATGCCAAATGCTGAAGTGTCGACACTTGACTTTCCAAGTATCGACACTTGAGACTGAAAAGCTCAGATTCAAGTGTAAATGGCCTCAAAAATATAAATATAAATGCTGAAACTTAAATGAATCATAAACACATAATATTTAATCATGTTGTTGCCCTTTTTCCACGAAGAGAATGTCCAGATTTGTGAGAAAAGCTCCATGCCATGACGTGCCATGAAGCATAAGTTTTTGAGATTTTGAGGTGCTTTCTTCCTGAAAACTCATAACTTGAAATATACATTAGTATACAATATGCACTCAATGTTTTGTTATTCTTCAAAATCACTAGGTGGAGCCAACACATTCAGACGAGCCGACAGACCAACACTTAGAAAAATTTCTGAGGGTCTAGGTTCAGATTGGACAACTGTTCAATATCTATTTTTGAGAACATGCGGCTCAATTAAGCTGACCGTCAATACTTTAAAATATTTTTGGAAGAAAAAGTTTCGGTCAATCCAACTGACCCAACATTCATAGAGACATACATAAAAGATGTGTCAAAAAGAAATACTTCTATTTCATAGCAAAAAGTTTCTTACAAAAGGTAGGTCAGACTTTTACAAACACCCTAAGTCTGACCCACCGAAGGAACAATTGAGGCTTCGGCTTCGGCCCCCTTTGCCATGCCCGAAGCTCCGACCGGGACATCTGCCATTCCCGTATCGGCTACTACTTGAACTTCATCTCCGGACTCCGACGGGCCCTGTGCCTCTCATATGTCAGCTATGGCTTGTAGTCTGATCTCGCTGTCGGTCAGGTCTACTCCCTCCTCCTCCATTTGCTTAGGCAGTTGCAGGAAAGAGAGGTCTAGCTCTAATAAAGCATCGCCAACCTTCGACAGGCACTCTTCGTAGCCGATGTCGAAGTCGACCACTCCAGCCTCCTCCATCTCTTCCTTGAAGTCAAGGGAGGCCTTGTACTTCGTGACGACATCATCAGCTGCCTATGCCATCTACTCTTGGGCCACCTTTAGCAGGCCCATGTACTTCTCTGATGTGGCTCGATGGCCTCATGAGTGCCACTCAGACTCGATCAGCCGTGCCTCCTCCTAGGCTAGCCGATGCGCCAAGGACTTTAGCTTCTTCTTTTTATTCTTTAGGCTGGCCTCTCACTCGACCAGCAACGCCTGCAGGTCTTTCGCCTGCTTCTTATGAGCCTCTATCTCGGTCCGAGGGGCAGATAGCTCTTCTTCGGCAGCCTTCCGTGCCACCTCCGTCGTGGCTCTAGCCGCCTCTGCCCCTTTGTTCTTCCTGATTGAATGCTCCCTCACAAAGAGCATCTCGTCGAGGCCATCGTCAATCAGCGAGATGTCATGGAGGAGCTGCAAATAACATAACAACTTTAGTCATGCACAAAAAAAGAAGGAAAGGACAAAGACTCAAGAGCAGGTGGCTTACCCCCATCAGATTGCAATAAGCACTCCTCGCACCCTCGTTTAGAGTTCGCCAACTTGACTTGTCCCAGTCCGTGTCTGTGATAACCTTATTGAGCAGGTCTTTGGCCTGCTCAGGGTTGTGTAGGGCGCGCCAGCCCTGGTGCGCCTCATAATCGATTATGCCGACTCCCTCCCTATCGGCTTCTCATAATCGATTATGCCGACTCCCTCCCTATCGGCTTCTTCTCCTTCGGCCGCCCTCTTCCCTCCGGTCATCGAGGGAGCCTCTTGTGCCAGTTCAGTGATCGGTGAGGTTGGGGCCATCTCCACATCAGTTGACCCTGATGGTTCCTCTCCTGTCAAGCGGCCGACTGCCCGATTGAAGATGAGCGCTCCGGCGCCCTCATGACTCGACACTCCAATAGAGGTATGTCATCGTCGGAGTCCACCGACATGACAGTAGCAGTCGGCTCCTCCGCTCGCTGCTTCTTTTGTCGCTCAGCTGTCAGCTTTGCGACTCGGACACCCCTCTTCTTAGCCGCCCATGCCATGATCGCTGCTCGATCCGACTTCATTTTTCCACCTGCCACGGAACAAGTTTGAAGTTAGCAACAGAGAGATAAGGCCGACGGGAAAAAAATAGAAGACCTACGATAGTAGCCTCTACCCTACTCAAGTATTGATGCTGGCTGATTCCAGCCGAGTGGAGGCTATCCTCCTAGAGCAGTTCGTATATGAATGTTGGGCCGGCCTCCTCCATTCTATTGAAATCGGCCTCATCGGCCCTCGGCACTTTCCTCCCGTCAACGGCCTTCGGCCTCGGCTCCCTCCATGTCAGCTCGAAGCACCAAGGCTATAGGCTATCTATATAGAAGAAACGGGACTTCCACCCATGAATGGCTGATGGAAGACCCCTCAAGATCCTCCGACCAGGGCGGGGACTGAACATCCACCACTCTTGGCTTCGGAAATCTCTTTTCAGAAGGAAGAAGTTTGCAAAAAGAGACACTCTCGGCTCAACTTCGGCCCTCTGGCAGAGGACCATGAAGCAGCTAATTGCCCAAATGCTATTTGGGATCAGCTATGTGGGAGTCACTCTATAAGAGTTGATCTGGACGAAAAAATCGGGAAGTGAAAACCTAAGGCCAGCCTTGAGATGGTCTTCGTATACTGGAAGGGCTCCTAGATTCAATGGACCGGTCACCCTTCCCTCCCTATTGGGGACGGTCAAGTGCAGGGTGGACGGTATATTGTACATCATCCTGAGGCTATCTACCTTCTCCCGAGTCATTTTCAATGGGATACCCACAGGACCCAGTTTCCTATCCCCGCGGGTGGAGATACGGTTGTCGGAAGCCATCCTACCGGAGGTGAAAGGGGTGGACGGGAGACTAGCCTGGTGATCTGAGTTCCTAAAAGGCCAGAGCAACAAGAGAGGGAAGCTCTTTCTCTTCAAATGCAGATGCAACAGAAGACTCCCTCCGGGCCTTCACCCCCTCCTTTTATAGCCACTGAGGGGCCGCTTCCCAGCGTCCCTCGAGCGCTGCGATCAACCGTTAGACGATGTGACTTCCCAATCCAACGGAGAAGCCGATGGGATGCGACGAACCACGTCCAACCATGATCCGCGTGACCACCAAACCAGCGGCGGATGAATTGCTTCGGACGCGGCGTCAACCGTCTGGACTTGCCACATCGCCCGGGTCGTGTCAGAGACCCGACGGGCCGGCGCATTAGGCTGGCAGCCCATCATTGTGCCTCATCAGCATTAACTTCTCCTCCCACCACCTCCAATGCGGTGTCGACACCTGTTTTGGGCACAGAATTTTGGAATGGAAAACGATCGGTCGCAGTACACCTGATCAGATCCATGATCATCCCAAGGACAGACGCATTAAAGACCAAATGATACTCTCGTCCTTCGAAATCGCAAGTACTCTCGAAGGCCAAGAGCAAGGGGGCAACTGTTATACCCAACCGGCTCACCTTCGAACCGAACCGGCACTCTTGTTGACGTTTTAGGCGACCCTCTCCATCGAAGGTCTGACCAACCCACTCTTGCTGAGATCCGACCGACCCGCTCCTGCTGAGGTCCGACCGACCTGCTCTTGCTGAGGTCCGACTGACCTGCTCTTGACGAGGTCCGACCGACCTGCTCTTGACGAGGTCCGACCGACCCATTCTCAAAGGGCCACATCGAAGATGGTCCAGAGGACTCCAGAAGCCTCTTCCCGCTGGCACCAGAATTCTATTACATCAGCACCACTACTCCACTACTCCTACGATGTCGCCCCATCCTGGTGCCACGTGGCCACTATCCGAATCTTCTAGGGGTAGATCGGTCATTCCTGGCTACACCCCTAATGGATTCTGGCACTGTTCCGCTCTATATAAGGTAAACCGAGGGATTTTGGGCGGTAAGCACAAGGACTCTTTCCCTCTCCACGAGCTCATTTTCTATTTTGATTCCTCCATTCTGTTGCCCTCAAACTCTCGCTAATTTAAGCATCGGAGTGTCCCCCGCCGGAACACCACCGGCCCTTGGAGACTTTTTATAAGAACCGAGAAATGAGCGCTCTAGCCAAAGCTGACTGAGACTGGTCCGGGATAAGTTGCAGCAATACTAAGCATAACCTATCTTGCTCGATACAGATCTATCCCTACGTAATCATAGACTATTCAATAATTTAAATCATGGAAATAATTAAAATATCCTATAATCTAGATTTCGAGCATAATTATCTTACTGATCATCAATCTTATTCTTAGATCAAGATTTATTTGCATATGATCATAAATTATTCAAAAATTTAAATTATAATTTAAACATGAAACATAATACTTGAAATAATGAAGAAATAATTTTATTTATAAAAAAAATATTATTACATCGAGAACTAATAACATGATAAGGAACTAAAATATAAAAAAATTTTAAAAAAAAAATATTCTCATAAAAATATAAAAAGTAATCATGTATGACATCTGCGAGCATTATCTTCGTACGAAAAAGACGAAAAAAAAAATGCCGGCCAGCCTCCCTTCCCTTAAAAGTTTTATATAATTAAAAATAAAATAAAATATTTTACTGTAGTTACCTGGATTTTTTTGTTTGTACTTAATTATAATAAATTTTATTATAATTTCTCTGTACATTTTAACTAGGAAACAATTTCACCAAGCCCAATAAAAAGGAGAGACCGTGAGCGGCAAAATAAAGAAAAAGAGATCGTGCGCTACCTGACTCTCCCCTTAAGTACGTAATTAAAAAATAAAATAAAATAATTTACTGTAGGCTCTTCTTGTATGCTGCTCGCGGTCTCTTTTTTTAGAGCTTAGTGAAACTATTTTCCAGTCAAAACCTAGACAGAAATCGGAATAGAGAATTTTTCCGAGTCATGTGTAACATCCTTTTAACCATCCGATCTAAATTTGTATTGGTTATTGGCCCTTGGATTGGATAAATCATTGCATGCATTGCATGTATATTTCCTTCAACCGGTCGGGATCATTGTGCACCGCTGATCACGCCGAAAGCCACTGGATGGCGCGTTTGCAAGCAAAGACCGCATTTAAAGCCTTCGGGCCGCGCGCTAGTGTTTCTCCGTTGACTTTATAGGAAGCCGCGTGGGAATTGGACGCGTGAAGAGATTTTTAGCCGCATTAAATTCTTTGTCGGACCGCCACTTCCTTCAATGGTCCATATGGAAAGGAAAATGCAGGAAGGGCGAAGCCATGGACCGCATATATTGCTTTGACGGACCGGAATAAAAGTGGCGTTAAATGCTTTGTGGTGAAAACTTTTCTCTTAAATCCATTTCATAATTAATGCCAGGCCTTTCTTTCTTCAGTTTTTCGTTTTCTTTTTCTTCTTCTTATTTTTTTTTCTTTTTTTTTTAATTTTTTTTTAAATAAAAAAAAAATTACATTAGATTTTGGGCATGATCATCTTCAGACGATCCCCCAATTTCAGTCAAAAAATATTCGATACACGATGCATATTAATTTTTCCACAGCCATTTCCCATCCCTAAGTACGTCAACCGAGTAAACGGGATTTATTATATATATCCCTAACTTTTCACTATCACCGGCCAACAGGAACTTCAGAATTATTTTATTAATTTTTTACCAGAATTATTTTATTAATTTTTTTTGATTTTATTCCTGTACTATTTTTCTATTTTTTATTTTATCCCCGGACTTTCTCGTCGAGCCAACTAGTTGTGAGAAAAGTCTCACAACCAACTGTACCACTCACCGGTGGTATGCCAAGTCTTTCTTGTTTCATGAACTACATTAAATGATTTGTAAATTAACAGCTAATCCACCATAAACGGAATAATTTAAACTAGATTTAAATCTATTTAAATTATAATTAAAATTTTATTTAATTTTTTTACATGTAAATTGTGCTCTTCGTATTCATGAATAATTTTTCTATAAAACCAAATAAAATTATTAATTATTAAAAAATAAAAAAAATAGATCAATAAATTATTATATTTATTATTATATTTATGAAATTTATCATATTCCTAATTTAAATTTTGCTTATTCTCGAGTAAAAAAATAATTTAGAGTTAGATATCTTTTAGCTTAGAATTTTAAGTTTTATCAAGTATTTTTTTTCGAAGAACCATTGATATTCAATAAAAAGAGTGAGATACGTTATTAGAGTATAAATATTTATTCAATATAAAAAATAAGTAAAGAACATTAAATTTTTTTTTGAACTTTTTCTAAATTATCTGAACCTTCATCTCTAAATTATTAACTTTCCTATGGACTAAAGTATTGGTACTTCCATCCTTCATTTATTATACAAGCATCTTCACATTGTCAACTTTTTGAAACAAACAATAAAACTTAGATAAAGAGATCTGATTATTCGTTGGAAGATCAATATTTAAATTTTTTTAACATTATACTACTGTTGTATGTCTAACTCCTTAAGCTTTTTGTTCGACCCATGTAGCAAGTTTTCAGCCAGTGACTTCTAAATCAGATGACCTTATGATCCTAGATATAAAATACCTCTCTGGCTTACTTATTCAAGTCAAAAAGGCTTTGAGTTAAGACTAATCTTATAATGAGCTTCTTTACCCTCCTCATCTTTTGATATAAACTCAATCTTGCTTAGACAAAGAAGCCTATTTACTCAATAAGAAGTACTTAGAAATTATTTTATTTTTTATTTTTTAAATATTTTTATGAAGAAATGTATAATTATCCTATGCTAATCTATAAGAAGTAAATTCTTCTTTGATATTAGTAGAAAGCTTTAGAAATGTCTAAAGAAAAATATTTATATTCTAGATTTAACTCTTTATCGGGTTTTCTTAATACTTGATCCTTCAATATTTATAAACTCTCTGATCTGAGCATTAATTTATTTTTTAAAAAATTATTTAGTTTAGCTTGATTCTTAAGCATAATCGAGTACCTAAATACTAAATACTAACTTTATTCAAGGTTTTTAGTTTTTCTTTTAAATTTATTTATTCTTTCCACAAACTTAATCGATATTGTCCTTAATAGAGAGAAAAATAGAGTGAAAAGGATAAAAAGAAGAGATGTCATCTAGGATCAATCTGCTCAAGAGTTGAAAATGATGTAGGATAGAGATGGCTTGAAAATATTATTTTAAATCTTCAATGGGAAGTAGCTTTGTCCAAAAGACCTAACTAGGTGTGCTCGTATAGTGCCAGGTGCTTCTATAAGGAATGATCCATTATTCCTATAATAACAAAAATCACAAATGCAAAAGTTAATTAAAAAAATTGGGTTGCTTCCCAATAAACACTAAATTTAACGTCTTTAGTCAGATGCTATGAAGGAGTACTACATATATCTAACTTGGTTGCATCCCCCAAGGTTTCAAAAAGACACGGCCAATCAGGAGTTGTTATTATCATGGCAAAAAAATATTTGTAAAGTATTCTACGAGATTAGCCTTTACTAATAGAGTGTATTGTGCAAGCATACTATGCAAGGATCTAAAAAAATTATTGTAGTTTTTTTGATGATCAGGAATGGATTATATTTGTGGGGCTAAGATTAGGGATAGTAATTTAGAAATTTCTTTAGCCTAATCTATCCTAATCTCAATCTTAGATATGATGTGACTTGACATCATTCATTATAATTGATAGCTTGGCACTTTTTTCAAATTAACATGAAATCTACCTCCATGCATAGTTTTAGTATTGCGGTTAAATTTTGGAAGCAATCCTCGAAAGTAATTCCAAAAATAGAAAAATTAGTTATAAAAATCTTAGAATTATGATCCTTCATTTTAGAGATATCCCACATGATAGCTTCTTTATATACGTTAAAAATACTGCCAAGTTAGGCTCCCTAGTTTGTAATCATCGGTAGGGTATCAGTAGGAGCATCAAGAATTGGCTTTAGTTTTGGATCTGGTGATGATTCTAACAAAGAAATGATTAAGGGACTAAGTGATTTCTCATATTTTTCAATCTATAATAGGATCATTTCGAAATAGGGTGTTTCTACTAGGTCATTTACTTCTATGATGTACCCATCTATATTAAAATCGTCTACTCTAAATTGATATAGATAAGGATCTAATAAATTATGGAGGCAAATATGGTTGTAGCTTTCCCTATTATGTTATTCATTTGTGGTCCTAGGGAAGTCTTAACTATTTCCATCATATCATCTATTTATTTTCCCTTCCCATAAAAGGGAGTAGGTGATTCTAAGGCACTTGGAAAGGGAGCCATAGATAAGTAAGGTAATGATGGACTTGGTTCATCCCACTAGTCTGATTTCTTTCTATATATATTTGCCTTAGTCAAATTATCTATATTGATTTTTATGGTTGTGCGAGGTTATTTTATGACCAGTTCATTTCCGAGAGTTATAGTTGATGGCTCAGAAAAAATTAGTCATTAAAACTTTTAATTTGATATTGTTCCTCTAGATTACTCTCAGGTTGACTAGGTAGCTCTCCTTCTTCCTCCCTACTAAGTGAGTTTATTAGTCAATCAGTTTGAATCTCTAATTTAGTTAGGGATTATGTAGAGGATTGAAAAGTGTGATAATTGCTTTTTATCTTGTCTAATGCTTGTAAAACCTTCACTTTAAATGATGGGCTTTAGATAGTAAGAAAATGTTGATATTATGGATATGGCTTATCATAATAAGGTGTATCTATGAATAGAAGTCCTTGTATTATCGTGATAACCATTGAGTGTGGTTGCCTCTAAAATTTTGGTTAAGCCTCCCAACTTGAATTATAAGTATTAAAGTAAAGGTTATTTCCTGGTCTGTAGGCTATTTGGATTTATCTTGATAGATTGGCTCATACATAAACTCAAAAAATTGGTATGCGACTGGGCATTCACTCATAAAGTGAGTGGGGCTTGAACATATTAAGCATTGTGTATGGAGAAAAGATGGAGATGAAGAGTGTCTAATAGTTAGGTGAGCAAATTTATTGTGTAGAAGATCTACTTTATGGGATAGTTCATCCAATTTACTATTGAAATCTATGTTCCTAGCATTGCTTTAATTTATTAAATTATTTTGATTATTTAGATATGCAGTCAAGGATCCAAAATCAAAGCAATCCTTTTTTTTAAGAAAAGAAGAAAAATGAAGAAAAAGGAAAGAGAGAAGAGTTCTGAAGAGGAGTGCTTAAGGAGTCCTAGAGCTAAGAGAGATAGAAAAGAATTAGTTAAAATTTAATATTAATTACAATCAAGTTAGCATATGATGGACTCTCTATTCTAGGATTAACTTAAATCTAGATAGCTCCTAACTACCAAGATTGTCTTTAAGCCCTCCAAGTTAGAGGCTATCCAACCAATTAGCCATGTAAGTATAAGGTTGGTGGGGATGCTCCCATTGCTTTCCTTAGACACCAAATAAATTGACCAAATCAATCAACGGAACTAATTAAGTAACCACTTTCCTAGATATCAGTTAAATGATTAATCCTAACATGATCCAACTCTTAGGATCCCTTGTCCTAGTGAGCTCAAAAATTTGTAGAGGTTAACATCTAATTAATTTTAGATTAAAGGCTTAGATCAATGCAATATGTAGGGTAATGATTTATAGGCTACGAAAGAGTGATAAAATTTTCACCTTTTGTTGTTTAGTTGAGTTAAGTGCCTTTAAAATAGCTTATGAATATATAATACAAGATCAACAAGATGTCCAAATAAGTTAGTTTGATATTTTAAGTATCTAAAAGAATCCTAATAAATTATAAAATTTAATTAATTAACTAATTAAAATTTATTTAATTTTTTAATTATTTTTTATGAATAACCATATCAATGATTCTTGATAATGGTGTCAAAATTTGATCTCTATCGTAGACAATCAAAAATAATAACCAACACTAACTATATAAATAGGGTGAGTCGGGATCTATCCATAGGGATCAATTAGGGTTGTGTTCACTTTTAATTAGAATTTTATTAAAAATAGAAAAATGAAATATGATTAAAGCTAGAAAGTAAATTGGAATTTTAATTAGTTTAAAATACTAACTGACAAGCATAAGATTAAGTAATATAAAATAGATGTCTCAAAATTTTGATTTAGTTTCTTTTAAGAAAATATAAATTAATTATTTATTATATAATTAGCATAAGTATGATTGATATCTTGAGCATAACCTATCTTGTTGGGTATAAATATGCCTTACATGGTCATAAACTATTCAAAGTCTCATATCCGAGCATAATCTATCTCATTGGATATAAATCTATCCTTCTATAGTTATAAGCTATTCAAGAATTTAAATCATAGAAAAAATTAAAATATCCTATAATCTAGATTTTGAACATTATCTATCTCGCTAAGCATGAATTGTATCCTTAAATTATAACTCATCTCTACAAGTTATAGACGATTCAAAAATCTAAATTATAGTTAAACATGAAATATAATACTTAAAATACTGAAGAAATGATTTTATTTATAAAAAAATAAATCATTATATCAAGATCTAATTATAAGAAAAGAAATTAAAATATAAAATATTAAAAACTTTCTTTATTTTTTTAAAAATTTGGAGATTAGTGATGATAGTGTTGCCGCCTAGATTGCCATGGCCCATAGCTCTGACATGTCATGCATGCGTCGGGCTTCCCCTGGATGCTTGGTCCTCTTTCCAGTCAGCTCCTTGATTAGCTTGTCCTGTAAAAAAGAGAAGACCCGAGCCAGTGATCCTGGCAGGGATACTTCGATGATCAAGTCAGTTGGGACAATCAAGGGGAACAGAGCCTCTGTGACAGAGAGCTCGGGGCCTCTCTGAAGGTGAAAAGCACCTACACCAAGCATACAACATGCAATAAAAACAGGACAGAAGATATGCATTTTAAAATAATTTTAAAGCATGCACAGCGGAAGGCTCAGTAAATAGATCTAAACGATCTACCGATCTGCCCACAACAGGATCTAGCATAATAATCTAGCATGCAACATAACATCAAAGCAAGACAAAAACACAAACATAAAAGCACCATACCTTTACATCAAGAGAGAAGCAGTGGAAGGAGGAGGGCACTCGAGCCACACACGTGTCTGACCTCTACAGGAAATCTATACCTGGGCTCAACTCTGATCAACTCCCTCGGAGTGCTAGCTCTTCGGGATCCTTGGGCCAATCTTCTTCTTCCGGGAAGACAAGGAGGAGAGGTGGAACCCTTTCCCAAGAGACTCTCTTCCCAAGACCTAGCTTGATTGCTAGGCTACTCACACCTAATCCCTAGACCTCACAAACCATTCTCTTTCTAGTAAACACTTTTACTTTTCTCTCTAGTGGTATTGTAACTTGTAACCTCTGCAGCCTATAGAATGACCCTCATTTATAGGTGTAGCCATGAGAGGGAGAAAGAGGAAGGAGGAGAGATGAGGGGAGAGAATGGGGAGAGGATCAAGGCCATACCAAATGGGTCCAACCCAAAGAGGTAAGTATGACTTTCATACCATATAACCTTGGAGCCAAAACTAGTTTGAATTCAAAATTTAAACCAGATCAGAACTTGCCCAAAAATTCTTCCAAAAATCTTTCCAGAATTATGCTCGTCACAGGAAGTGTCGACTCATAAAAATTGCTAAGTGTCGACACTTCACCAAGTGTCGACACCTACAAAATTCCAAGTATCAGCACTTGGAACAAAGTCAATCATATTGACTTTTGGTGATGGCAAACGATTCTCAATCATCGATTAGCCTTAAGATCAGATAGAAATCCTTTATGGTGTGTAACCTTATAGGTTCGAACACTAATCCGGTAGCACTGGAACATTTCCAATACCAGTCAAAGTCCTCATCTAGCAATGATACCCGACGTCTGAATAGGTCAAAGATGCAAAGCACCTCATAAGAACCTCTGGCATATGATTGCCACATAATTCATTTTTTTGACCTCATAATACTTAATATGACCTAGGGTTTGACTGCCAACCCTAATTTGGTTTATCCAGATCATGTCTCAACCTCACAAGTTCTGTGACTCCTCACAAGAACTACCCTGGCCAAGGTTTTGCTGAATTGAGACATAGTGAGTCATTCACTCCAAACTATTTGGAAAGATTAATTCCATCTTGATCCAACATCGCTCTACAAGTACTTGACTATACCCAGAAACCTTCCATCACTGGATTAGAAATCTAGGTAGTTCGGCATCAAAGTACAATGAGTTGCTTGCAAGCTGCCATGGTGATCTCAGGTCTGAGGAACACATATACCCATATCCCTTCGCAAGCAACCCTTTGGTAGAAGGGAGTTCCACAGATGGTCACGTTCAGTGAAATGTCATACATTTCACTTGCATGTCACACCAGTGTCTCCACACTCCTTGGTTAAGAGGACAACCAACAAATGTGACATACAACAATCTACACTTGATACATCATCATCCTATAATAATGTATCATTTGGTTGTGAACTAGTTTACGAACTACTTGATATATCCTCTCTATATCAAACAATGTAGTTTTAAGGACTCTATTATACAAGAGTTTATTTCAGAAAAATGTAAATATGATGAACAGCCAAAATAAATAACTTTTATTTATTAAAAAGAATTCATATATAAATACAAAGATAGCACAACCGTCTATAGCCTAGACGATTGACTTTGGGATACAATTCCCAACACTTTCCACATATAGGAGTAAAAGATGAGATCTGAGAGATGGAAAATAAGTGGAAGTTAGAGCACAGGGACTGGTCCTCGGAAAGAGATCCCTCTATTGGGGGTGTCCATCGGTGCGCTACAGGTTTTGTCCCTCTAGTGGAGCAGTTTCTATGGGAGGTGTGGGTGCCATGCCGCCGAGCCTCGAGCCATGGTGGAGCGTTTCTATTCCAGGAGAGACCATCAGAGTGTTGCAGGGTCCGGTGCTTTAATAGGATACTCCTCTCAGAGAAGATATAGATGGCGTGTCACGGGAACTGGAGCCTTGGTTGCACGACGAAGGGTGCAAGTGGTGTGCTGCAGGGCATGGAACCTGGTGGAGCATGCATAGCGTAGAGTGTGCGGGCGGCATGTTGCAGAGCCTGGAGTCTCTGGTTGGGCCTGCACCACCTTCTGGGGGCTGCAGGTAGCTTGAAGCCTTCGTGCCATGGTTTGAATTTCTTCTAGTCTTATTTTCCTTATCCTTAATTGATCTCCTAGTGGTTCATGATGCCTCTTGGTCCTGGACAGTGATTCTATCTTAGAAAGCAGGAGCTCTATCTCGAGAGCTCAATCTCGGATGGTGGGAGTGAGATCTCGGTCGGGAGCTCGATCTCGAATAGGAGCTAACCTCGATCGGGGGCTCGACCTCAGATGCCGGGAGCTCGACCTCAGATGCCGGGAGCAAGACCTCGGATGGCGAGAGCGTGACCTCGATTGAGAGCTCGACCTCAGATGGGACCTAACATCAGCCGAGGGCTTGACCATAGATCTTTCTTTGGTCACCATATCCAGGTGGCATCTTTTGTCAGCATGATCACCAACTAGATTCGATACGGGTTCAATGTTAGCGATTGTGTCATATCATATAGTATTTGCAAACATTATTTTCCTGATAAAAAGATGAAGAAGAATACCCTTCGATCTTTCTTTGTGTTGGGATATGGTTGATGTAGAACAAAAAAGATGATGCGATGCAGAAGTAAATTAAAATTAATGTATTTATTTTTTTATATATATATATATTCAGAAGTCAGCTTTGACTCAAAGGAAAGTTAAACTAAATTGAAAGAAACTATATAATAATTGAAAGCACAATTCAAAGAAACTAGATTATCAGAGTAGTTCAGAAGTAAAGGATTGCTGGGGGTTGAGAAACTCCCAGACCTAGGGTTTCGCTCTGAACTTTCAACATGACAGAAATAAAGAGAAGGGAAGGGTTATGTACCAGGCAGTGATCTTCACAGAGTTTGGTGGAAGGTCTCTCTCAAGCATATTGTTGGATCCTCGGATTCGGATATCTTCGCAATGGATCCTCCAATACTGGCCCTTTGGCAGAGTTGGCTTCTCCTGAACTCAAGATCTGGGAAAGAAGAAGAACAAGTTAAGGAACCAGATACTCAAAGAAAGGATTACCAGATAAGAAGAACTTGAAAAAAATTGATGTTGCTGAAATCCTGATTCTCCTGGATGCTGATCTGACTTCCTCTGGGATTTGCTCTGTATTCGAAGTAGCCGATCTGGACCTGGATGTTGGTGGTCGGCCTCTACTTGGAAGAGAGGGGCCGTGAGATGATGAGGTAGATTAGGGTTTGGATGATTGGTGGAATGAAGAAGATGATGGGTGGCTAGGGTTTGGAATTGAAGTGGCTAACCTAGGGTTTTGGTAGGGTTTTGGGATTGGAGATCTCACACCTCCTCAAGGTTCCTAGGGAACCCGGATTTACTCCCTCACGGAGCTCAACACCTGAACACAAGTGCGGAAGAGAGAAATACAAAGTTGCTCACAAAGAAATTGATTTCATTCATCATTAAATTCAAGAGTTACATAGAGTTGAATATATAGACATAACAAAGAAATAAAATTTTATACATTTCCCATGTGGGACTAATAGGACTAACCCACACTTTAGGCATCAAATTCTCTTCCCAAGACTCCTTCCATGAGTGGGTAGCCCAAAAACTCCAAGAAAACTTGAAAATCAGCTCCAAATGGCAGGTTATGGGGGTGTCTCCTAGTATCTCTCCATGAATCAAGGATTTTCCCTTCATGGTTTGGCTCATTTGGACACCTCCTAGTCTTGCTCCACAAGTTTAGGCTTCTTCCTTTCATGGCTTTGGCACTTTTGGAAACTTTTGGGAACCTCCTTGGATTCCTCCCCAAGACATGCTCTCTTCCCTTTTATAACTTGGATTTTTATGGAACATTGTGGGGCACCTCCTTGATCATCTCTTCAAGAAAAATTCTTTCCATCCTAGCTTGGGTTTATCTGGAAAGAAATTGGCTCCTCCTTAGATTGAGGTATCTTGATGGATTTCTCTCAAGTGGTGCAAGAAAAAAAAGGAACTTATTTCTTGTGGTGTAGGGACCAAAGACACTGGATGGAGATGTGGCGCCTCCTGGACTCTAGCGTGTGGCTGGGAGTGTGGCGCCCACTTGCTTGGGCCTGGGAGAAAAAATGTGGCACCCTGGACCTTGACTTGACTAAAAAAAAAGTGGCACCCTGGACCTTGACTTGACTAAAAAAAAGTGGCACCAACCTGGAGAAGACCTAGACCACTACTAGGACTTGTACTGAGTCAACATGACTCAACAAAATTTAAATTGTAGGGAAATACAGACTCAAGACTAAAATTGAGTTGACCAAGTCAACCCTTATTACAAAACCAGAAAACCCTAATTCTTCGGGCAAGGTCAATCAGAGATCCAGATGGAGCCCTGAAGTCTTCTTCTGAGTCTGGTGCCCGCACCAATTCTCCCAGGGTGGGAGGAACTCGACCCTGTCGAGTATGGATCAAGCTGGCTCTGGTATCTCTCCAAGAGGTCTGGGTCCAATTCTTATAATTCTTCTCGGGAGATCCAAGAGTCATCAGAATCTAGCCTTTCTTACCAGCGGACCAGGTATCTTTGGTATCCTCGATTACGAGTAGAGATAACCTGATCATCCAGGATCTTTTCAATCTGCTCTTTCCTCACAGGCCAGTTTGTTGGTGGACACACAGGGTCGGGATCACTCTCAATAACAGGATTAGGTTTCAAATGCTTACTAGGAATCACAGCTGGCTCCCTATACTCTACTAAGTCTGTAATGTTGAAAGTAGAGCTATTGCCCAGTTCTGGAGGCAACTCGAGCACATAGGCATTAGATCCTACTCTCTTCACTACTATAAATGGTCCAGCTCCTTTAGCATGAAACTTTCTAACGGTTCCAGGAAAAAATCGCTCAGGCCTTAACCTAATCATTACATAGTCTCTCTCAATAAAAGTTTTGACTCGTCTTTGAGAATCAACCAACTTCTTATAAGTTTCATTACTTAAAGTTATTTTGGCATGAATTTCTTTATGCAAGTCCTTTACATGCTATGCAAATTCATCAAGAGACTTGTGTGTGTGGCCTAATAGTGAAATCAGATCAAGTGGTGTGTGAGGCTTGTATCTATGAACAATTTCAAAGGGACTCTAGCCTATAGACCTATTGATCGAAACATTGAATGCAATTTCAGCCCTGGACAAAATACAAATCCCAATTCCTGGTGCTCTCAATCAAACCAAAATCTGAGCCAAAGCCTAGTAAAGGGTCAAGAAAAACTAAACTAGACTGACGACGCATTCCTAAAGAATGGACTTTATTCCAAAGGAACCCTAGGTCTAAACCTAACAAACTACGGCTCTCTAGGTTTGACCTTGGGTCGGAGGATGGCATGCAGAGCATCCAAACTTATCATGGGTGCCTAGTAGGTGCCATAAGGTCTTCCAGAAGTAGGTGGCAAACCTAATAGGTTCTGACACGTGGTTCACTCTAAAGACTTCGACAAAGTATACTTGGATGGTGTAAGAAGCATTGGAAGTCCTAGAGAAAGGGAGGAAATATGAGGTGGAGTCTCGAATTACCTGCTGACTAAAGGTGGTGACCTGAAGGTTTGAATGGTGATCTATGAGTGTCAACTAGTCATCCTTACGAAAGGAAAAGTTTGCTACTCCCAGGAATGGATCAAGAGATGGTTCGGGAAGTAGCCTAGGACATGCGATTGCAACAGTTAAGGTTTGTTCTCTAAGCAAATAATGATCCACTTTCTCAAGAAATGGATTAGAGAATGATTCATGGAAGGGCCTATGGATGATGACCTCAAGACTTGAAATTTGACCTATGGGTGCGGAAAGGTATACTCTATAGAAGGGTAGGTCAGTCATGCGAAGGAAGGGGTCTGGGGCCATAAGGAGGACTTCTACAGGACTGGGTGAATCAATCCGCTCAAGACAAGGATGTTCAACTGAGATTACGGGAGAGACCTTAGTGGCTGGGCATGGGACAAGGTCCAATTGTAAGAGGCTTGATTCAGTCATACAAAATCAAGAATAACATTAGAGTTTTGTACATTATCTCTTATGAAATGATGTCTTATTTCAATGTGTTTACTTCTTGAATCTTACACAGGATTTTTGGATAGATTGATTGCACTAGTATTGTCACATCTTATGGGTGTCTTAGTTAGTTTAATGCCAAAATCTTTGAGTTGTTGTTTGATCCAAAGGATTTGAGCACAATAGCTTCCAGCTGCTATATATTCAGCTTCTGCCGTAGATAAAGCAACTGAGTTCTGTTTTTTGCTACTCCAAGAGATCAAATTTACTCCAAGAAACTGACAGGTTCCACTAGTACTTTTACAATCAAGTTTACACTCAGCAAAGTCAGCATCAAAATAAGCAATCAATTCAAATGAAGAATCTCTAGAGTACCATAAACCAATTTCAATTGAACCAGATAGATATCTAAGTATGCGTTTAACAACCAAAAGATAAGACTCTTTAGGATTAGACTGATATCTAGCACACATACAGATGCTAAACATGATATCTGGCCTACTGGCTGTAAGATATAACAATGAACCGATCATGCCACGATATAATTTTTGGTCAATAGATTTACCTGATTCATCCTTGTCAAGTCTACAAGTAGAGCTCATAGGGGTACCTAAAGGCTTAGTGTTCTCCATCCCAAACTTCTTGAGTATTTCTTTTATGTATTTTGTTTGGTTGATGAAGATCCCCTCTTTGGTTTGCTTTATTTGGAGTCCGAGAAAAAAATTCAGTTCTCCCATCATGCTCATCTCGAACTCACCACAAGAAGTAAGTTCCAGTACTGGCGGTTGGAGTCCTGCGTCTTGTCTTTGAGTCTTGTACTGTCGAACTAGTCGACTGTCACTATTGTCCTAGTTTCATTTTGTGCATAATCTCTGTAGGCCTTTTAGCCAATTGTGGTTTTGAACTATCAATAAAAGGAGATTTTTGCAATGTTATTTTGAATAATAGTGTTATAATGAAAGCTAGATTAAATAATGGCATATACGTACTATCAAGGCCTGTTAGTGTAATGTACACTTCTAGCAAACACCCAAGGTTAGATATTGTCAATAATTTATATCTTTGGCACTGTAGACTAGGTCATATTAACCAAAATAGGATAAACAAGATGCAAGGAGATGGACTTCTCAAGGTCAGTGATTCTGAATCACTGCCCACTTGTGAATCCTGTTTACTTGGTAAAATGACCAAGTCACTTTTTTCTAGAAAAGGTGAACGATCTACAGAACTCCTAAGTCTAATACATACTGATGTATGTGGACCAATGACAATTAGTGCCAAAGGAGGATACAAATATTTCATTACATTTATAGACGACTTTTCGAGGTTCGGTTATGTCTTTCTAATGAGACATAAGTCTGAGTCGTTTGAAATGTTCAAACGATACCGTAATGAGTAGAAAAGCAAACTGGAAAAAGTATTAAAATCCTTCGATCTGATCGAGGTGGTGAATACTTATCTGGTACATTTTTGACATATCTTGAGAAGAATGGAATTCTCTCTCAGTGGACTCCTCCAGGAACACTACAGTTGAATGGTGTGTCCGAAAGGAGGAATCGAACCTTGTTGGACATGGTTCGATCAATGATGGGCTTTGCAACTCTGCCGCTATCCTTTTGGGGATATGCGCTTCAGACAGCCTGTTACTTGTTAAATAATGTTCCAAGTAAGTCTGTTGTCTCCACTCCGTATGAGATGTGGAATGGATGTAAACCCTCAATCTCACACCTTCGGGTCTGGGGTTGTCCGGCTTACGTAGAATGTTTAGACGCAGACAAACTTGGTCCTAAGTCTGACAGGTGTTTATTCATTGGTTATCCTAAGGAAATCAAAGGGTATTTCTTCTACTTGGAGAATGAAGAAAAGGTGTTCGTTGCTCTTAGAGCTATCTTTTTGGAAAAAGAGTTCCTTGGAGAAGGAACTATAGCCTCTAAGATTGAACTTGATGAAGTTCAGCCAATAGAAGAACCTGCACACTCTAAGGATATCGTGGAACCGGCTGTGATTGACTCACACCCTGAACCCATTAGGAGATCTGGTAGAATACCGTGTCAGCCGGACAGATACTATGGTTTCTTGGTCCGGGATGGCGATCCCATTGAGCTCGATGAGAACAATGAGGATCCGATCACCTATATGGATGCACTTCAGAGATCTGACTCTGAGGCATGGCTTGGAGCCATGCGATCCGAAATGGAGTACATGGAAATCAACAATGTTTGGACATTGGTTGATCCGCCTGAAGGAATAAAACCCATCAGGTGTAAATGGATCTTCAAGAGAAAAAGGGGCGCAGATGGAAAGGTAGAAACCTATAATGCCCGTCTGGTTGCCAAGGGATATCGTCAGCGATATGGTATCGATTATGACGAGACATTCTCCCCTGGGGCAATGCTCAAGTCTATTCGGATCATCTTGCTTTGGCAGCATATTTTGATTACAAGATCTGGCAGATGGATGTCTGAACCGCTTTCCTAAATGGAGAGCTGGAAGAGGAGGTGTATATGATATAGCCTGAAGGGTTCACATCCATAGATGAATCAAAAGTATGCAAGTTATAGAGGTCCATCTATGGACTCAAGCAAGCATCTCGAAGTTGGAACTTACGGTTTGATAGATGTATCAAATCGTACGGTTTCGTTAAGAACGGAGAAGAACCGTGCATCTATAAATGGGTTAATGGTTCTGTGATTGTATTCCTAGTACTGTATGTTGACAACATTCTCTTAATCGGGAATGATGTCGCAGCATTACAAGGAATAAAGGTCCGGTTATCATCTCAGTTCTCCATGAAGGACTTGGGTGAAGCTTCTTACATACTAGGTATGAAGATCTATAGAGATAGATCTAAGAAGCTTTTGGGACTGTCCCAGTCTACGTACATAGATATCGTGCTGAAACGGTTCAGCATGGAAAATTCCAAGAAAGGCTATCTTCCGATAGGTTCTGGAATTACTCTTTCCAAGAAGGATTGTGCGACAACTCCTGAGGAAAGAGAGCGCATGAGTAGAGTACCTTATGCTTCTGCAGTAGGCTCTATCATGTATGCTATGACTTGTACTAGACTAGACGTGGCATACTCACTAGGAGTAGTGAGTAGATACCAGTCTGACCCAGGTGAGGTGCATTGGAAGGTGGTTAAGACCATCCTTAAGTATTTAAGAAATACTAAAGATCAATGGTTGATTTATGGAGAACCTGACTTGAAACTTGTGGGGTATTCTGACTCCAGTTTCCAGTCAGATAGAGATGATAGCAAGAGTGTGTCAGGGTTTATTTTTACCCTGAACGGAGGAACGATCTGCTAGAAAAGTTCCAAGCAGGCAACTGTTGCAGACTCGGTATGCGAAGCAGAATATATTGCAGCAACAAATGCAACAAAGGAAGCTGTGTGGTTGCGGAAATTCCTTCGAGAGATAGGGGTGGCACCTTTCCTAGATGGTCCTATTCCGGTGTACTGTGACAGCACTGGAGCCATTGCTCAAGCTAAGGAGCCTAAAGCTCATCACCGCACCAAGCACATATTACGACGCTACCACCTCGTACGAGAAATCGTGGAGCGAGGCGACATCAATCTTCTGAAGATCGATGGAAAAGAAAATCTGGCCGACCCCTTCACTAAAGCCCTTGGAATCAAAGAGTTTGACTATTGTAAATGGGAAATGGGTATAAGATACTCTTCTAATTGGCTTTAGTACAAGTGGGAGTTGTTGGGAATTGTGTCCCAAAGCCAATCGCCTGGGTTGTAGACGGTTGTGCTGAGTATTGTATTCATTTTATGAATTAATAAAATTATTATTTTGGTAGCTCATCACATATTGTATTTCCCTCTAATGAACTCTTTCCATGTGATGAAGTCCTTAGGGCTACACTGTTTTTGATACAGAGAGGATGTATCGACTGGTCCTTAAACCTTGTTCATAACCAAAGGATATATTATACTGGACGGCAATATATCAAGTATAGGTTGTTGCAGTTCACATCGTTTGGTTGTCCTCTTGACCAAATGAGTGTGGTGACACTGATGTGATCTGCAAGTGGGATATATCATGTCTCATTGAACGTGACTCCGTGAAACCCCTTTATGCCAAAGGGATACTCACGATAGGATATGGGTATATTTGTCCCTCTGACCTGAGGTCATCACGGTTGCTTGCAAGCAACTCTCTGTGCTTTGGTGCCGGACTACCCGGATTTTTAATCCGGTGATGAAAGGTTTCTGGGTACAGGCAAGTACTTGTGGAGCAGTGATGGACCAAGATGGAATTGACCTGTCCGAACAGTTTGGATTGAATGTCTCGCAGTATCTCAATTTAGCAAATCCTCGGCCGGGGTAGCCCTAGTGAAGAGTCACTGGGCTTGCAAGATTGAGACACGTTGTCGACTGACTCAGTCTGGGTTGGCAGCCCAATATCAGTCGTCCTGAGTATTAGAGGTCAAAGGGATGAATTATACAGTAACCATATACCAGAGGTTCGATAGTATGCTCCCGCATCTTCGACCTATCCGGACACCGGGACCCATTGCTAGATGGTTTCCTGTGCTGGTACTGGAATTGTTCTAGTGCTACCGTTTAGGTTCGAACCTATGAGGTCACACGCCACAAAGGATAACTCTCTGATCCGGATACCGATTACGATTGGGAATCGTCTCGATTTTATGGTTACGGTATTTTTTTTGAGCACTCTTTTCCTGGTCTTGCCCTTGTTTGCGTCAACCAAAAATTGTTCCGGGCTGACCAGGTCTGCACCAGGATTTTTCTGAATCAATTTTGAACTGATTCGGAGCTAAATTCGGCCTCCAATTGGTTGTGAACAAATTGAACCAAATTTAATTGGGCTTGGACCGGTTCAATTAGATTGAACCGAAAATTTTGGGATTGAACCAATCTGGTTTTAATTGGCTTGGACCGGTTTTTCTTTTGAACCATTGGGTTTCATTGAATTGAACAAATTTATTTGGACCGTTGGGTTTTTCTTCAAGTAACCGGTTTACACGGTGATTTCACGCTGGGCGAATTCCTAGCATCGAAAGCTATTCGGTGTCTTCTCGTCTCCCTTCCACCCGATAACCTTAAACCCATTTTATCAGTCCTAATGGCTGTTTATTGGTATTAAGCCACCGACGTCTTTTGGCCTCCCAGCATTTTCATATTCTCTTCCGCTGCTGCTCCTCTTTTTAAAACCTGCAGTCCCCTGGTTCAAAGGCTGAGACGTCACCGTGTGAGAGGTGTTTATGCTATGAGTGTTCTTCTTTCCTTGCAGAAATTCCTTCCCTTTCCACCGGTGAAATTGAGGGTTGGGTTTTGGTGAGTGAAAGGAAGAGAGAACAACCCCTAATCCCTGTTTTCTGGTGCTCAAATTTGAAGGAAGTAGGAACTCTGTTTTGCTGAAAAATAGTTTCAGAAATTCTGTTTCATTCCCTCTTCCCTCCCACCGTTCCATGTCTTCCGGCGACTAGCATCGACTGAAAGACGGATTAGAGCTAGCCCCTGGCGTGTTCCCCCTCTGGAGAATGCTCAATTGAGCATTTGGAAGCCGGATCGACCTCCTTGCAGCTGTTTTTGTGCTCTGTTTTTCAGGTTGCAGGTTTTTCAGGTTGCTGAAACTCTGGTGCTGTTTTTGGTTGAAAGGAAGGGCACCAAAACGTTGAATCATCTTCCCCCCTTTGTTGGAAGATCAACCCACTTGTTGCCTAGCTTTTGGTGTTGGAAGGGAGATCCATACGTTGGCAAAATCCCCTGTTATCTTGCTGCAGCTTTTGGAGAAAAGAAGCAACCTGTCAACGTGCTGGAAGTTGAAGACAACAGGAATACATTTATTCCTGTTATCCCAGCAATTCCAGCTTTATACCAAGGCTATTCCAGGCAGGAATAAGGTATAACTTCTTGTTTCATTTTTCATGCATGTATAGATCTAGGTTTTTTTAATTGTTTATAAACATTATATGCTCTTGAACATGCCTAGTATTGTCTATACATGCATCCGGAATTTGTTAGATCCTGCCCGGAGCAGGTATTTTCTGCTGTGAATTTAATTTTTTAAATTCATGCCTGCTCCCTGCTTTGCATGCTTAGCGTAGGTACCTGCAACCGCGCTTCCTTTTCTTTCACAGTAATATGGTGCAGCAGGCGCATCTCTAATGATAACTGGTTCGCGGTAACCACTGAAATACCGTGAACATCCTCTCGCTCAAGGATGCATCTGAAAGCCGCCTCTCTATCATCTACAGAAAATGCACGGACTCCTCTCCGGGGTATCTCCCATACATGGCTCAGCAGCTCATCAGTCAAAGAGATCTGAACACCCCTGACGGATGTCGTCCATAAAAGTCATCGACAGTCCAGTGCACCGTAGAACTCCCTCACCAGGTGAGGATAGTATCTCTCCTGCATGGTGCAGAAGGGTACTAGTCCTGCATCTGTGAGTATCTCCCTAATACCAAAATGGTGCCTGTCGAAGCACTGCAAGTCTACTCTCCTCCCAGAAGCTACAGACTTCCCTGCCATCCTCTCTGCAGGGGGAGCTCGGTGTGGCTGTACTGCTCTGCTGTGCAGGTTCAAATCTGGCCTTTGATCTCCTCTCAGTACCATGACTGGGCCTCGCCCTAACTGCAAGTCTCTTCCTAGGACCCATTACAGCCAACTGACCAGGAAGAATGAAGAAGGGTTTAGAACAAAGGACTGGCCATAGGTAGAGATTAGAAACACAAGGTTCAGATAGGTTTCGAAAACCAGAATCAACAAATTTTGAAAAATATATTTTGATCAAATGACTATTTTTTTTAGCATAATTTGTAGAAAAAATATCTGTTAGGTAGAACACATTTGAATCTTTGGAAAAATAATTTTTTGTAAGGTATAAAGATAAAAACATGTGGGATTTGGATCTAAACACTTAGGATTTTAGCAAATAGGCGAAAATGTCACAAATGTATCATGAAAAACCTTTTCAAATAGTCAATAAATAAATTTAGGAAACTTAATTTAGATGAAAACTCAATTTATGTTGCCCAAAATTGATGAAACAGTGATTTTTGCGAAAAAGGGATGAAAAACGTCCAAAAGATGAGGGAAATCTGAGAAAAACAAATCTAAAATATTGTTCCCTCAAATGGAGTTTTAGAAATTCATTAAAACACGCAAAAATCCAGTTAGATTTAAGAAAAATATTTGGAAAACCCAAAACACGGTTGTTTGGTTCGAAAACAACAAAATTAAAAAACAAAGAAAAATAAAATGAAATTAGAAAGGAAAAATACCTGATTTATGAAGGATTGAGGGGTGAAAGGACGGATTTGGACAGGGGGGACCACTGTTCCAAGAAATCAGGGGGGAAGAAAACTTCAAAAAATTCTTGTTCGGTCCATTTAAAAACAGTATCAGATTCGCAAGTGTCGACACTTCGGATTTGTCAAGTGTCGACACTTGACACTTTCCAAGTGTCGACACTTGGCCAAAAATTCGAGAAAATCCGAAAAAAATAGAAAAAATTTTGACAAAGTTTAGGGGTTTTAAACAATAGGTTTTGAGCTTTAGGATTTAGGCAAAAAGATACTAAGAGAGTTCTAGGAGAATGGATCAATGACACCTAACTCTCTTCTAATCAGATAGAACCTATCCTCACTCAAAGGCTTTGTAAACACATCAGCTAACTGATAATTAGTACAAACAAAATCAAGAATTACATTAGAGTTTTGTACATGATCTCTTATGAAATGATGTCTTATTTCAATGTGTTTACTTCTTGAATGTGGCACAGGATTTTTAGATAGGTTGATTACACTAGTATTGTCACATCTTATGGGTGTCTTAGTTAGTTTAATGCCAAAATCTTCGAGTTGTTGTTTGATCCAAAGGATTTGAGCACAACAGCTCTCAGCTGCTATATATTCGGCTTCCACCGTAGATAGAGCAACTGAGTTCTGTTTCTTGCTACTCCAGGAGATCAAATTTACTCCAAGAATCTGACAGGTTCCACTAGTACTTTTACGATCAAGTTTACACCCAGCAAAGTCAGCATCAGAATAAGCAATTAAATCAAATGAATAATCTCTAGAGTATCATAAACCAATTTGAACAGAGCTAGATAGATATCTAAGTATGCGTTTAACAGCCAAAAGATGAGACTCTTTAGGATTGGACTAATATCTAGCACACATACAGACACTAAACATGATATCTGGCATACTGGAGTAAGATATAACAATGAACCAATCATGCCACGATATAATTTTTGGTCTATAGACTTACCTGATTCATCCTTGTCAAGTCTACATGTAGAGCTCATAGGGGTACCTAATGGCTTAGTGTTCTCAATCCCAAACTTCTTGAGTATTTCTCTTGTGTATTTTGTTTGGTTGATGAAGATCCCCTCTTTGGTTTGCCTTATCTGGAGTCCAAGGAAGAAATTCAGTTCTCCCATCATGCTCATCTCGAACTCACCCTGCATTAATCTTGCAAAATCTTGACAAAGAGATTCATTAGTAGCACCAAATATTATATCATCAACATAGATTTGTACTACTAAGAGATCATCATTCTTTTTCTTTAAAAACAAAGTTTTATCTACATTACCTCTAGTAAAATCATTTTTCAGCAAAAAAGAGCTTAAACGATTATACCAAGCTCTTGGAGCTTGTTTTAATCCATATAAAGCTTTATGAAGTTTATAAACATGATTTGGAAATTCAGAATTTTCAAAACCAGGGGGTTGTTCAACATAAACTTCTTCTTCAATTAATCCATTTAAAAAGGCACTTTTAACATCCATTTGATATAGTTTAAAATTCATGAAACAAGAAAAAGCCAACAATAGCCTAATTGCCTCAAGTCTAGCCACAGGAGCAAAGGTTTCATCAAAATTTATCCCTTCCTCCTGATTGTATCCTTTGGCAACTAGTCTAGCTTTATTTCTAATTACTATTCCATTTTCATCAAGTTTATTTCGAAAAACCCATTTTGTGCCAATAATTGATGTGTTTGAAGGCCTATCCACTAGTGTCCAAACATTGTTCCTTTTAAATTGATTAAGTTCATCTTGCATAGCATTTATCCAATTACTATCACATTCAGCTTCCTCAATAGTTTTAGGTTCAATTTAAGACACAAAAGCTAAGTAATCACAAATATTTCTAAGAGATGATCGAGTACTTACACCTTTAGATGGATCACCTATAATTAGTTCTTTTGGGTGTCCATGAGCATACCTCCATTCTTTTGGTAATGGATCAACAGTTGATGTATTTTCATCACCTTGTACTTGATCTCCGTCAGTGTTTTGATCATCATTCTGTTCCTTGGTAAGTCCTTCATTGTTATTTATTTCTTCAGTTTTCTTGCTACCTGATTCATCAAAAAGTACATCTTCTTTTCTTGAAGATTTTTGGTTAGTTTCATCAAATACCACATGAATGGATTCTTCAACAACAAGTGTCTTTCTGTTGAAGACCCTGTATGCCTTACTAGATGTGGAGTAGCCTAGAAAGACTCCCTCATCTGATTTGGCATCAAATTTACTTAGATTATCTTTACCATTGTTTAAGATGAAACAACGGCATCCAAAAACATGAAAATAATGGATTGAAGTTTTTCTACCCTTCCAAAGCTCATAAGGGGTTTTCTTTAAAATCGGTCGAATTAAAACTCGATTTAAAATATAGCATGCAGTATTTATGGCTTCCACCCAAAAGTATCTAGGTAAATCATTTTTACAAAGCATGGTGCGTGCCATTTCTTCAAGAGTTCTATTTTTTCTTTCTATTATCCCATTTTGTTGAGGTGTCCTAGGTGCAGAAAAATTATGATGAATTCCATTTTCAATACAGAATTTATTAAAATCGGCATTTTCAAATTCAGTTCCATGATCACTTCTTAAAGATATTACTGAAACACCTTTTTCATTCAAAACTCTTTTGTGAAATCTAATAAATTCAGAAAACGTTTCATCTTTATGTGCTAAAAACATGACCCAAGTAAAACGTGAGAAATCATCTACAATGACCAGACCAAACTTCTTACCTCCCAAACTAGATGTTCTAATAGGCCCAAAGAGGTCCATATGAAGCAATTCCAAAGGTCTAGATATAGAGATTACTTCTTTAGGTTTGAAAGAAGATTTTGTTTGTTTTCCAAGTTGACATGCACTGCAAATCTTATCTTTTTCAAAATTGAGTTTAGGCAAATCTTTTACTAAATTCTTTTTGCTAAGTTTTGAAATTAAATGCATGCTTGCATGTCCTAGTCTACGATGCCAAAGCCAACTAGTTTCATCGATCTTGGCTTCCATTGCCACTAGACATTGACCTTTCTGAATAGGGAGATCATCAAGATCAACCATATAAATATTGCCATGCCTATGACCGATGAACTTAATGCCATTGTCATCTAGACTAGAAACAATGCACAAAGAAGATTCAAAAACAACTTTAAAATTTTTGTCACAAAATTGACTAATACTAAGCAAGTTATATTTTAATCCATCAACATATAAAACATTATCAATATAAGAGGTAGGGGTGATATGGATTTTACCAATACCGATTATTTTGCCCTTTCCATTATCACCAAAAGTTACATTGCCATCATTTTGATATGTGAGTGATGAGAACTGCTCCACATGTCCTGTCATATGCCTTGAGTAACCGCTATCAAGGTACCACATTCTTTTCTTGTTGGTTGCAAGGCATACCTGCAATAAAGATCAAGTGGAGACTTTAGGAACCCAAGCCATCTTGGGTCCTTTTTGGTTAGTAGCATTGGTTCCTTTTGGAACCCAAACTTTCTTAGAGTTATTTAATTTTCTTTTGTTGCACATATACGATTTATGTCCTTTAATACCACAAGTATAGCATGTAATGGATGAAAATGCAGGCACAAAGAAATTTTTAAAGAGTTTCTGTTTCTTATGAGTTCTGAATCCTAATCCAGCCTTGTCAAATACTGCTCTTTGGTTATTTAATAGTAAATTTAATTTTTCAGAACTGTAAGTAAATTTTTCAACAAAAGGTTTTAGTTTTTCGATTTCTTCTTTATATCTTTTATTTTCTATTAAAATTTCTTTGTTTTGTCTTGACAATTTTTCATTTGAAAGTAAGTTACTTTTCTTTTCAAATATTTCCTTTTCTTTTTCAAGAGCCATAATCTTATCATTTAAATTTTTATTTTGAATTAGAAGGTATTCATTTTCATTTGAAAGGTTGTTATTTGTTTTAGCTAGTTCCAGATTTTGCTTCTTTAAGTCCTTATGTTTTGATTTTAATTTTTAAAATTCTATAACTAGTTCATCAAAAATATCATGAAGCTCATCAAAAGATAATTCATTTTCAGTTTCAGAACATACCTCTTCTTGATCGGCCATCAGACAGAAATTTGCTACTTCCTGTTGTTCTTCCTCAGAGCTGGAGTCTTCACTTTCACTCCAGGTTGCCATCATGGCCTTCTTTCTCAGCTTTCTTCTGCTTTTCTTTAACAAGGGACAGTCTACCTTGAAATGCCCGGGCTTCTTACACTCAAAACATGTGGGCTGCTCCTCCTTCTTTTCCTTGTCTTTTTCCTTACTCGGCTCACCTTTCAGAGGTTTCTTTTTATAGTTGAACTTTTTCTTCCTCATAAACCTTCTGAACTTCCTTGCTAACATAGCCGTTTCATCTTCTTCGTCATCCTTTTCAAAGTCTTCGCTTGAGTCCTCTCTGGTAGTAGATTTGAATGCGATCGTCTTCTTCTTTTTATCCACCTCTCTGTTCTTCTGTTTGAGGGATAGCTCATAGGTCATCAAGGAACCCAACAGTTGTTCCAGCGGGAGAGTGTTGACATCTTTTGCTTCTTCAATTGCAGTGACCTTTGCATCTCATGAAGCTGGTAGAGACCTGAGAAGTTTATTCACAAGTTCACCGTTAGAAATTATTTTTCCTAGACTTCTCATGCCATTCACAATGTTTGTGAACCTAGTATACATCTCACTGATAGACTCAGTAGGTTCCATTTTAAACATTTCATATGTGTGAATTAGCATGTTAACCTTGGTGGTTTTTACTTGGTGTGTACCCTCATGGGTAACCTCAAGTGTATCCCAAATCTCCTTTGTGGAGAGACAATTTAATATCTATTAAACTCACTAGGATCAAGAGAGCAAAATAAAAGGTTCATTGCCTTAGCATTAAGCTCAATTTGCTTAATGTCATTCTCATCCCAATCATCTTCCATTTTTGGAGTGAGAATGCCATTAATCATCATTATAGGCTGATGAGGACCTTTTACAATTGTTTTCCACAAATTATAATCAAGAGCTTGTATAAATATGCGCATGCATGTCTTCTAGTATGTGTAATTTGTGCCATTAAAAAGTGGGGGACGGTTTGAAGCTTGATCTTCAACAATACCCATGCCTATTAGGGCTACCATGATCTTTTACTCAAGATCCTTGGACCTACAAGAGAGTACCGGTGCTCTGATACCACTTGTTGCCCAGAAATGGAGCCCAAGACGGGGGGTGAATTGGGTCTTTTAAAAATTTAACACAATAAAATGAAGGTCCAGTGGTGCTTGTGAGCAATAATAAATTTGATGCAAGATGATAGCAACAATTAAAGAGTACGAGAGGAAGAGAGCAATCACACACAAACACAAAGTTTATAGTGGTTCGGTGCAAACCTAGCACCTACATCCACTCCCCAAGCTACCCTTGGAAATTTCACTATAATCCATACCAGATTACAGTTGACTTATTTTTCACAAGGCTCACAAGTCAAAACCTAAGTTGGTTTTGTCACCTAGGCTTACTAACAAACCCAAATACTTGTTTTGTCTTCGGGCTCACAAGTTAACCCTAGTTGGTTTTGTCCCTTTGGCTCACCAACAAACCACAATAACCTTCTTTCAAAACACCCTTGAAAGCAAGGTCAAATCACAATAAAACAGATATGAAATTTAAAAGCTACAACAAACTCTCTTCAAGAGTAGATTGGAATATTTGAAGCTCAAAAGGATGCTTTGTCTTCACTCTTCTTCAAGTTGCCTCTTTTTGGAATGCAGTAAGGTTGAGCTTGTAGGCTTTTCAGTAGAATCAAGCTAGAAGAGACTTTTGATTTGAAGTTTGGAGAGAATATTAGCTTTTTGGCTTTTGAGTGGACTTGAATGCTCTTGAATAGACTTCTCTACACTTCTCTCTTGCTTTCTCTTGCTTTAAAATAAGGTTGGTGGAGATTAAATACACCAAAAACCTTCTAAAAATGGTTGTGACCGTTGGAGCATTGGAAATAGCCGTTTGGAGCTTGAAAACTGTTGCCCAGATATGGTGCCCAAGAGGGGGGGTGAATTGGGTATTTAAAAAATTAAAGCAATATATGTGCTATCAAGTTTTAAGGTGAAGAGTGATAGTGCTCAAATAATTGTGCAACGGAAGCAATGAAATAAATCAACAATTAAAGAACAAAAAGAAGCGCAATGCAAACACACAAGAAGTATAGTGGTTCGGTGCACCTAGCACCTACATCCACTCCCCAAGCTCCACTTGGGAATTTCCACTATAATCTTTAGATTACAGCCGACTTGTTTTACCAGGCTCACAAGTCAAAACCTTACACACTTGTTTTGGCTTCGGGCTTACAAGCAACCCTAGTTGGTTTTATCAATTGGCTCACCAACAAACCTCACTCACTTGTTTTGGCTTCGGGCTTACAAGCAACCCTAGTTGGTTTTATCAATTGGCTCACCAACAAACCTCACACACTTGTTTTGGCTTCAGGCTTACAAGCAACCCTAGTTGGTTTTATCAATTGGCTCACCAACAAACCTCACACTAGTTTCAAATTCCCTTGAAACTAGCCTACCATAAATAGAATTTGAATACAATGAATAAAAACAATACAAACTCCTTTTTGAGCAATAAGAAATTCGTTGAAGCTCTTGATGGAGACTCTTCAAGCCTTTTCCCTTGGAATCTTTGACCTCACTAAATGCCAAACTCTTGAAAGTTGGATTCCTCAAAGATGGAAAGCTTTTGGCTAAGGAATCTCTTGGATTTCTCACTCTTTTTGGCTTGGAATTGCTTGAAGGCTTTTTCCTTTCACTCTAATCCTTTTCACCTTGTCTCCATGTCTTTTTTGAAGTTTGGTGGAGGTTAAATACCTCATTCAAGCTGAAACAACTCCACAAGACCGTTAGAATCAAAAATATGGCCGTTTATGGCCGTTAGAAATCAAATCAAAAGTTCAGAAAAACTAGCCGTTATACCATGAGTCGACCTCATGAGTCGACCTCTGGATCAAGTGTCGACCTCATGAGTCGACCTCCAGTTTATCTTAGGCAAAATCCAGAAAACCATAGTTCTGTCCAGTTTGAATTCTCAGGCTATGAGTCGACCTCTGGTGTCGACCTCTGGACAGGTGTTGACTCAGGTGTCGACCTCTGAAGCGTGCCACTGAAATTTTGCCGTGCCGGCCTTGCTGAACTTTTCTTTTCTTCATGAGTCGACCTCTGGTGGTCGACCTCTGACAAGGTGTCGACCTCTGGTGGTCGACCTCTGATTTTCCATTAATTTAAGGACTTTTTTAATTGAAATACAAATAATTTTTCATTCAACATGGATGAGTACTAAGATCTGAGAAATACACTTAAAATACAATTAGTACTCATATATACTTAAACATTTTGTCAATCATCAAAATCAAGACCAGAGTCAACAATCTCCCCCTTTTTGATGATGACAAAACCTTTAAGTATATGAATAGGGTAAGCTTAAAAAGATTAACAATAAGATAAACATGTAAGCTCAAAACAATAAGCACCAAGCTCCCCCTCAAAATATGATCCAAAAAATCTTTAAAAACATTTTTCAAAATATGCAAAATTTTCAAATTTTCAATATTTCTTCTTACTAATTCTTTCCTTTAGTTAAAAACATTCTTCTCCCCCTTTTTGCATTTTCTTTCATTTCTCAAAAGATTTTTCATGTTTATCCAATCTTCCCCTTTTCATACTTAACAATTTTCTCCCCCTTTTTGACATCATGAAAAAGGGTGAAAGGCAATACAAAGTGAGAATGAAGTTGGAAAGAATAGCAAGTAGGTAATCAAAATCAATGCATGAAATCACAAATTTATGATATCAATTGAATATGATATAAATTGAACAAGATACCAAAGAATGTAAGCACATGCAAAAAATGATTTGATGTATGTTATCCATTCGCCTTACTTGTTCATGGGATAAGGTCACAGCGGCACCCCTACACGTCATAAGAGAGCCCGTTGAATGGGAAGAGAGGGTCTTTAAGCCCTACTTATCTCCTATGACCGGACGGCCATGGTGACTAACCCAATCCGAAGCGGTTACTAGGAATCCTTATAAAAAAAAATTGATGCCAATAGAATATGATACCATTTGAATGTAACTCCCCCAAAGAATTAGATTTGAGAACAAGAAGGAGTACCAGAGCAATATAAGCAAAGCATGATATTCAAAGCATCAAATATGATAACAAATCTTTGGATGCTCCCCCTGAATATTATTCCTCCTTTAAAAATATGCATTTATTTCAGGAATAAAACATGAAAGCTTATGCATCAAGATTTGAAATTTTTCAAGATATTCATGATTTTCAAAATACAAAGCATTTATATCGCATAAAAACGTTTAGCATTATTTCAAATTCATTTTAGGATGATTTGATATCCATACAAATGCTAGAAGTAATATGATATCAAGTCTAGCTATTAGAGCAAGGATTTGTCAATAAGCATACCTTCTTCTTAAAAGTAACCCTTAACTACTAGTTCTATACTTGATCCAAATCATTTCTAGATTATGTATAGATGCCAAAAATAAAAACATATAAATCATAGCATTTCATTTGAAATAATTTAGAAACTATATTAATCAAAATCAAGTGAAGATCTAATAATCACAAGTTTGACCATGAGAGCTTGAAATCCATCAACATCAAAATGGTCATGATCACAACAAATGATCATTAGTCTAAGCTTGATTCTAATCAATCAATTAAAATATTTTTCAAATCAATATGCATCTTTAAAAGTATTTTTCATGAAATACATTAATCAAAATCAAGTGAAGGTCTTACAATCATAAATTTAATCATGATAGCATGAAATTCATCAACACCAAAAAGTTCATGATCATAGCCAATGATGATAAGTCCAAACTTGATTCTAATTAACTATTTAAGACAATTTTTCACAGTAATTGATGCAATAAAAATTAATTTATAATTTTAATTATGGAAGGAGATGTTTAGAATTTACCAATATACATAATCCTTCCTTTTACCATTTAGTCCAAAATATAGCTTGTCCACTTCTTTAAATTGTCTTGTACAACCTCTTTTCAAGAACTTCCTTTCTTCATGTTGGGTTGCAAGACATTCCTGCAAAACAAATTAAATGGACATTTTTGGTACCCAAACTTTCTTGGATCCTTTATGATTAGTAATTATGGTTCCTTTTGGAACCCAAACTTTTCTAGAAGGATAATCATTGAAACCACATTTATTAGAAGAATTGAAAGAAGCAGGAATATTGAAGTTCTTCAAGAGTTTTTGCTTCTTTTCCTCAATCAAAATATTTTTCTCATTAAAAACTTTTTTACATAAATCTTTTGAAATAACATCTTCTTTTTCTAAAAATTCTTTTTCTTTAGTAAAATTATTCTTTTCATTTTTCAAAATATCAATCTTGGCATTTAAATCATCATTTTTTTTTGCAAGATTGGTGTTGTCAAGAGAAAATGAATCTACATGCCTATTTAATTTCTTGTGCTCAACTTTTAGCAATCTGTATTCATGCACAAGATCATTAGATGCATCATGTGATTCTTTAAAGGTAAAATCATAATTATTTTTAGCACATACCTTTTTCTCATTTGCCATGAAACAAAGATGGGCAACTTCATAATCCGTACTTGAATCTTCGCTATCGCTCCAAGTTGCCATCATTGCCTTGAATTTCCTTTTGGCCTTGAGAGCAATTATTTTATTTTCTGTATCATCTTCCACTATCCTTTGCCATAAGTTCAACTCATAGGTCATGAGTGAACCGATAAGCTCTTCCAAAGGTAAGGTTTCTACATCTTTAGCTTCTTGGATCGCCGTCACCTTTGGGTCCCATGATTTTGGCAAGGATCTAAGAATTTTGTTCACCAAATCAGCATTAGTATAGATTTTGCCAAGACTTTTTAATTCATTAATAATAGTCATAAATCTTGAAAATATATCAGATATAGATTCATAATGCATCATTTCAAAAGTTTCAAAAGAATGTGTAAGCAAATTAATTTTAGCGTTCTTCACTTGAAGAGTACCCTCATGAGTAACTTCAAGTGTGTCCCATATTTCCTTCGCTGATGTGCATGTAGAAACTCTATTAAATTCATTTAAGTCCAATGCACAATAAAGCAAGTTCATTGCTTTAGCATTGAGTTCAATTTGTTTAATGTCATATTCATTCCAATCCTCTTCGAGCTTTGGAATGGAAATGCCATTAACCAAAATGGAAGGAATATGAGGACCACTAACAATGGTTTTCCAAAGATGATAACTAATAGATTGAATATGGATGCGCATGCGAGTTTTCCAAAATGTGTAATTTATGCCATTGAAAAAAGGTGGTCTAACACTAATACCTACAAGGGTTACCATGAACTTTAGCTCAAAATCGTTAGATTTTCAATCAGAGCACCGAGCTCTGATACCACTTGTTGCCCAGATATGGTGCCCAAGAGGGGGGGTGAATTGGGTATTTAAAAAATTAAAGCAATATATGTGCTATCAAGTTTTAAGGTGAAGAGTGATAGTGCTCAAATAATTGTGCAACGGAAGCAATGAAATAAATCAACAATTAAAGAACAAAAAGAAGCGCAATGCAAACACACAAGAAGTATAGTGGTTCGGTGCACCTAGCACCTACATCCACTCCCCAAGCTCCACTTGGGAATTTCCACTATAATCTTTAGATTACAGCCGACTTGTTTTACCAGGCTCACAAGTCAAAACCTTACACACTTGTTTTGGCTTCGGGCTTACAAGCAACCCTAGTTGGTTTTATCAATTGGCTCACCAACAAACCTCACTCACTTGTTTTGGCTTCGGGCTTACAAGCAACCCTAGTTGGTTTTATCAATTGGCTCACCAACAAACCTCACACACTTGTTTTGGCTTCAGGCTTACAAGCAACCCTAGTTGGTTTTATCAATTGGCTCACCAACAAACCTCACACTAGTTTCAAATTCCCTTGAAACTAGCCTACCATAAATAGAATTTGAATACAATGAATAAAAACAATACAAACTCCTTTTTGAGCAATAAGAAATTCGTTGAAGCTCTTGATGGAGACTCTTCAAGCCTTTTCCCTTGGAATCTTTGACCTCACTAAATGCCAAACTCTTGAAAGTTGGATTCCTCAAAGATGGAAAGCTTTTGGCTAAGGAATCTCTTGGATTTCTCACTCTTTTTGGCTTGGAATTGCTTGAAGGCTTTTTCCTTTCACTCTAATCCTTTTCACCTTGTCTCCATGTCTTTTTTGAAGTTTGGTGGAGGTTAAATACCTCATTCAAGCTGAAACAACTCCACAAGACCGTTAGAATCAAAAATATGGCCGTTTATGGCCGTTAGAAATCAAATCAAAAGTTCAGAAAAACTAGCCGTTATACCATGAGTCGACCTCATGAGTCGACCTCTGGATCAAGTGTCGACCTCATGAGTCGACCTCCAGTTTATCTTAGGCAAAATCCAGAAAACCATAGTTCTGTCCAGTTTGAATTCTCAGGCTATGAGTCGACCTCTGGTGTCGACCTCTGGACAGGTGTTGACTCAGGTGTCGACCTCTGAAGCGTGCCACTGAAATTTTGCCGTGCCGGCCTTGCTGAACTTTTCTTTTCTTCATGAGTCGACCTCTGGTGGTCGACCTCTGACAAGGTGTCGACCTCTGGTGGTCGACCTCTGATTTTCCATTAATTTAAGGACTTTTTTAATTGAAATACAAATAATTTTTCATTCAACATGGATGAGTACTAAGATCTGAGAAATACACTTAAAATACAATTAGTACTCATATATACTTAAACATTTTGTCAATCATCAAAATCAAGACCAGAGTCAACAAAAACCAACTTCTGCAAGTCAGAAAAATAGATCTGTTAGAGCTGTCAGGCTGCAAGTGTCGGCACTTGGTTGTCAGGTGTCGACACTTGGCTATCAGGTGTCGACACTTGATTTCTGGGTGTCGACACTTGACCATTCAAGTGTCGACACTCGATGCACAGGTGTCGACACTTGACACAAAAATCCTCAAAACAACAAAGTTCTGTATTTTCAAAAATCTCAGGCCTGAGTCGACACTTTGAACCTAAGTGTCAACACTTGGTGTCGATACTTGAATATAGGTGTCGACACTTGGCGTGCCAAGGATTTTTATCCGTGCCAAGTGCTGAAGTATCGACACTTGACTGTCCAGGTGTCGACACTTGAGACTGAAAACATCCAGATTCAAGTGTAAATGCCTCGAAAACAAAAATAAAATTCATGAATACATAAACACATAATAGTTAAACAATTATATACCCTTTTTCAATAAAGAGGATGCCCGGATATGTGAAAATTGTTCCGTGCCATTGCGTGCCATACACCATAAGTTTTTGAAATTTTGAGGTGCTTTCTTCCTGAAAACTCACAACTTGAAATCCTCATTAGAATACAATATGCACTCAATGTTTTATTATTCATCAAAATTACTAGGTGGAGCCAACAATGGGTTTCTCGAAGGGTCGAAATAACTTTTTATGATCTGACGGCGATAATCTGTTGACAGGATGGATGCCTTATTCTTTACGAAGAAATGTTGACTTTTTTGGATTTTGAAAAATCATAATGATAAGGGAAAGATACGGCTGTTCATTTTTATAACCGCTTCCCCAATTATAATTCGACACGTCATCCGGGCGTGCTGTCCCAAAATAGAAGCTTCTGACAGTTTCTGATTTTCAATTAATGAACTCAGAAACTGGGAGGACTAGTGTTGGGATATGGTGAAATTGATCAATGCCTAATAGGCATAATATGGTCAAAGCCCAAATGTGATTGTTGGGATACGTGAAGTTGGTCTGTTCATACTGATCTATTGAAGACCTGAGTTTAAATTTACCGATCAACGATTGAAAGGCATAAGTATGATCAATGCCTCTTTCTAGAGGTTCAAAGCTGATCAACATTCTACAAGCATAAAGACTGACTTATTTTCAGGTAATAAATTAATTTCAATAAAGGATAAAAATTACTAATATTTATATAGTTCAGGAGCCGATCAACCATGGAGGAGCCGATCAACCATGAGGAGCCGATCAATCGTGGAGGAGTCGATCAATTATGAAGAACTGATCGACTATAGATGAAAGGTTGATCAATTGTGGATAACCTTTGCTGCACGTGCTCACGGTCCTGGCTTAATCGTTTAACAGCTGGACGCCAGCTGTAAGCGGTTAAGTTCGTGGCTTATAAATACTCTCGCATACGATGGTGAGGGGGGCTGAACTTCAGCTATTTGTTATTTTTCCAGACCACCTTCCACTTAGCCTTCCTTCAGAATTCATCTGTTCATGTCCAGACGCCATTAACGAGCCTGGGAGCTGCTTCAAACTTCAGATCCTCCAAGAAGATGGTGAGGAGTTAGATCAAATCAGCTATATCGGATTCTTTATTCTTTAAAGCTTATTGTAATTTTATTTGGACACAATACTTTTCTTAAAATTTTTTATATAATTTTTTTAAAAAAATCACTCTGACTGCGAGGCTGTTTTGGTTTGCTGTTCACGGTCTCTCCTTTTTATAAAACTTGGTGGAATTGTTTCTCAGTCGGAATACAGAAAGAAATCGGAATAGATTTTGTCATGGTCAAGCGCAACATCCTCCGAGTCGTCGGATCTAAATTTTTGTTGGTTATTGGCCTTTGGATTGCGCAAATCATCGCAAGGATTGCGCAAATGTTTCCTTCAACCGGCCGTTCGTCGTGCACCGCCGGATCATCCTCAAAGAAAAGTTCCAGCCACTGGATGGCACGTATGCCAGCATAGGCCGCATTTAAAGCCTCTAGACCGCGTGCTAGTGTTTCTCTGGTGCCTTGGGAAGCCGCGTGGGCGGTGGACGAGTGAGGAGGTTTTGAGATGCATTAAATTCTTCGCTGGACTGCCACTTGCTTCAATGGAAGCATGGACCACATTTAGTGCTTTGATGGACCGGAATAAAAGTGGCATTAAATGTTTTATGTTGAGTTGCTGGGAGCCGTATGGAAACTTTTCTCTTAAACCCATATTGAGCTTCAATTAATGTCAAGCCTTTCATATTACATGGACCACATTAAATGATCTATAAATCGGCTGCTAATCCTTGGTAGACTGGATGATTGGAACTAGATTTTTTGATAATCATAAACCCGTATAAGCTTTAATTTAAATTTTATTTAATTTTTTTATATATAAATAGGATTCTTCATGTCGATAAACAGTTTTTTTATAAAATATAAATATAAATATAAATTTTTAAAGACTAAACATAAATTAGATAATAAATTGATATTTTATTAATATATTTATGAAACTTATCATAAAGTTTCAATAATTATTCTTGGGTGTTTTTATTTGTTTTTATTTAATACTTTAAGAGAGTAGATGCGAAAAAATAAAATTTTTCTTGAATTTTCAGAAGATAACTCTCGAGATACTTTCTTGTTCTCAAGTATATTCAATAATTGTTAAGGAATCTTTCAAGAAATACTAGTTTCTAACTTTAATCCTTTATTTTATACTTCTCCGCATATTCTTTTATTGATTTAGAAAGTCTTCTAGCTATTTTTAATTATTAGAAGTCAAAAATTAACCATTAGAATCAAAAAAATTTAAAATATGAAAGTCTACGGAACTAGGCATTATATTGCTATAAAAAAAAAAAAACAAAAAAGGGCAAACGAGTCAATCGCCTAGTCTACGAATCAGCTCATCTGTAGGAATTCAAAACTCAGACTTTCTATTTTATTAAGAGAGTTGGCTCTTCTGGTCCACGAGTAAGCTCTTCAACTTATACTAAAAAATAGCCTTTCTATATCACTAAAAGAGTCGACTCTTCTGGTACAAGAGTTGGCTTGCTTGAGTGATTTGAAAAATCTACATTCTATCTTTCTAAGAGAGTTAGCTCTGCTCCATAAGAGTCAGCTCATCTATTTTAGGTAAAAAACTAATTCTTTATCTAACTGAGAGAGTCGGCTCATCCATTCCACGAGTTGGCTTGTCTGTGTGCCAAACCAATGTGCTACTTTCAGAACGTTTTAGAGTCGACTCTAAGTTTCATGAGTTAACTCTTCAATTCAAACTTCTATTTTACTCAAATTTTAGTACAATTAAGCTCTCAAACCTCTTAAACACTTTTAATGATTTCCAATAATACATTGCATCTCTCGGAGTATTTTTTTTGATACATTTAACTTGACTAAACTTTCAATGACTCATAATGGCTTCCAATGATACATATATGAGTTCTTAATGATCCATCAACCATTCTTTAAAATTAAATGCTCACTATAAAAATATTTTTAAAATATTTAAAAAATATTAATATATTATTTATATTTTAATATTTTATAATTATCAAAATTATTCTTGGGATTAACCATCAGGTCCTTTTCAGAGGAAGGCGGTTGATAACCCACTTTGGCAACCAGAAAACTGACATGATGTGAGATGGTAAAGCTGGGAGCATAGAGTTCACCAAAGTCAACTTCTCGTCCCATGAAAGAAGATACCCTCTCCAAGTAGCTAGTCGCGTATTCATCTTCTCAATCAATGGCATCCAACATTGTTTCAATATTTTCTTATCATGCAAAAGCAAGCCCGAGTATACAAACAGGAGAGAACCCAACTTATAATTCATCTACGAGGCAAAGCACACCACCTTCTCATCCCCTACATTCAAATAAATCATAGAACTTTTATGAAAATTAATCTTTAATCCTGATGCACCTTTGAAAGCAAGGAGGATTGCCTTTGCAGCAAGAACAATTTCCATTTTGCTGGCATAAAACAACAAGGTATCATGAGCAAACCACAAGTTTAAAATGTCACCAAATTCTCTTTGAGCTCAAATCCCTTCAATAATACCGAGCCCACCCACTCTCCTTAGGAGTCCCAAGAGGATGTCCACTACAAGTATAAATAATAATGGTGATGAAGGATCACCTTGCATCAATCCCTATTTACATTTTATCCATCTTCCAAGTTCACCATTATGAAGAACTACAATAAAAGCAGATGATACCAGTCAACAAATCCATTCAATCCACTTATCTGGAAACCCTCTTTCTCTTAGCACATTAAATAAAACATCCCAACTCAAATTATTGAATTCCTTCTCAAAGTCTAGCTTATAGAGAATTCCTTTTTCACCTGACCTTTTACAGAATACCAATATCTCATATACACTAACAAAGCACTCCGCAATATTTTGACCTTTAACAAAAGCTAATTGTGCTGAATGAAAAAGAGTCGGGAGGAGGGGGGAGTGCCTTTTATAATGAATTTTAGCAATAATCTTATATAGACCATTTAACAACCTAATAGGTCTAAAGTCGATAACTCTCCCATCTTCTTAGAAATCAGTACCACATAAGCATAGTTTAATCTGTCCAAATCTACGAGACCACCATGAAAATCCTCCAACAAAGTCACCAAGTCATCACAAACAATACTTCAAAAGCTCTAGAAGAATGAGAAAGAGTAGCGATGAGGTCCCGGAGCTTCATTTCTATCAAAAGAAAAAAATGCTTGCTTAATCTCCTCTCTGGCAAAATCATGATTGAGACTTGAAAGGTCCACATATGACTCCCTCAAAATCAATTTCCAGTCAAAACTAATATCAGGGATGTGCATTTGATTTTTTCAGTTTAAATTGAATCGAAATTTTAAAAAACTAAACTTCCAAATTTATATTTAGCAAAACTAAAAACCAAACCAAAATAACTTAAAATCAAATAAACCAAACCAAAATAATTTCGGTTTGGTCCACTGATTTGATTTTGGACTTTTTTGTTCTGGACTTTTGATTTCGATTTAGACTTATAAATTTTTTTAATAATTTTATTATTTGGATTGTAGAATTAAACTTAAACTTAGTATTATTATTCAAATTTAAATCAACAACAAACTGTTTAAAAAGATTTAATTTAGTAAAATAATTTCAAGCTATTTACAATCTATCAATGTAATCTATTATAGATCTAGAAAGGATAAAGATGATTTTTTATTCATTTTGTAATTTTAATTTTTGGTTAAACAAATTTATCAAATTAAATACCGAAAACCAAATCAATTAAAAAATTTTGGTTCGATTTTAAAATCGAAACCAAAATTTTTATAAGAAAAATCAAACCAAACATCAAAATAATTAACGATATGGTTTTGTTTTCGGTTAACTAAACCATTTGCAAACCCCTAGTTGATATTAGATTTAAATGCTCTATCGAAGATCTAAGAAGAATCTACGAAATCTCCTAGCAATTTTCACTTTAGAACTAATCATAGTATCATTATCCAACAAAATCTCAATTTGGTTTCTTCTCTTCCTCTCTAAGGCCACCTTATGAAAGAAAGTCAAATTTTGATCATCTTCTTTGAGTCATGTTATCTTTGCTCTTTGCTTCCAATAAATTGCCTCGTTTATGTAAATGTCTTCCAAAGATTGCCTCAATATTCCTTGTATTGCTGATTCTACGAGGGGCAAGTCTGTTTTCTGCTCCTTGAGATCATGAACATTGATGTCATGTAAAAGCTTTACCTTACAATCTTTATTAAGGATTCTTCGATTCTTAGCCCAACCCTTTGTAGCCACTCTAACATTCCTTAAATTATTCACCCATCCCTTTGCTGAATTATCGTGATTCCTGACATTGCACCGAAAAACAACAATAATATCTACTATACCTAGCTCTTCCAACCACCAAGATTCAAAGCCAAAGTTTCCTGTGCAGGGAAATTTGACATTACACTCTAGCACAATAAGCATAAAGATAGAAGCCTGGCTACGAAGGGATCTTTGGGTTGATGCCGCAATCCTCCCACTCATGAGAGAGCGGAAACCGATCTATCTGTGCTAGAGAGGGGTGCTCCCTTCTATTACTAAACATGAAATGTCACACCCCGACTCCAAATCCGAGCCGGATGCGCAACAAACGGCCATGTGCCCTAGAATTTATTTTTCCTTCGGACACACAAGGCTTGCATCAAAACATAATTTCAGTAATAATTATCCAGCCAAGCATACGCGAAACACCTAAATTCTAGCTCCTCACTGACTGGTCCCAAAGCCCGATTAATCTTTTGGAACTGTAACAAAACATAGAAAAAGAGGGGGTGAGCTATACAGGCTCAATAAGTTATCATTACCTCCAATATACATACACAAATATACCACTAACAAACAACAAGCATAAACACATCATACAACAAGATGTTCAGCATCAGAATAATATAACCAGTAATACTATGCAAATATATATACTTAAATACAACCGACACGACTATGGATGGCCAACCATTTACTTTACCCTCCTAGTCCCTCAGACTATGGCCATGATCGGCCCGTGGCTAGTCCCGAAAGAGACTAGATTCTATGTACACATGCTGCTTATTGGTCATGCACCAGTGATAGCCCCACTGGAGGCCCAAAAGGAAAACCAGCTCTGAAATCATACGAGAAAATATGCATTCGCAGCATGTGCCAGTAACTGCCACGCATGGCTAAGGCGACTAGTTCCTGCATACACATACCGCTTAACGGTCATGTACCAGTGATAGCTCCACTGGAGGCCCAAAAGGAGACTAGATCCTCGTGTGATCATAGTCGAATTAGAGAGCATCCACACCAAGACAATGCATGCAACCTAATACAATCCAATGCAGATTAAAATATACTACATATATTTAATATTTTATAAATACATAATATATTTGGCAGATAATACTAGAGGTCAAGATAATTTATCGAAGAGTACCTACCATATACAATTCAAATACAAGACCTGGTCTTCCAAGGACAACGATGATCTTGACCAACAAATTTAATCATATAATTAATTTCTATTTAAAAAAAATTAAAAAGAAAACTATATTATCATGGGACATTCTCGTCAATCCAATTCTAATTCTGGTCCAGAATTTAACCCTTACTCCCTTTCTTTTCTCTCTCTTCTTTTCTCCCTCCTCTCTCCTTCCTCTTTCTCTCTCTTCTCTCTCTCTTCTTTCTCCCTCCTCCTTTTCTCTTCTTTTCTCCCTCCTCTCTCTTTCATCTTTCTCTCTCTTCTCTCTTTCCTCTTTCTCTCTTCTCTCTTTCCTTTTTCTCTCTTCTTTTTTTTTCTTCTTTTTTCCTTTTTTTCCCTTTTTTCTTTTCTTTTTCTTTCTTTCTTTCTTCTCCCGAACTCCCCCGTTGCTCCCTCGGCTTGCCAAACCGGCCTTCCCCCACGGTTTCCGGCGGCAACCATGGAAGGTGGTTACCAGGTAGGGCTCAACGGACTGGTGGCGAACGGCGATGTGACCACCGGTGGTCCACGGCCCCAAGACAAACCAATCAAAGAATCCTCAAAAATCTTAACTAATCCTTCCAAAAATCGAATAAAGGACTTACCGGCGATTGAAGGGCTCTTCGTCGCTTGCTGGAGAAGAGGAAGACATCAGCAAAAACTCGATCGGGGCTTGCTTGGAGGTGGTGAGATGGAGGGGTTTTATAGCTTGGGTTCAGAGGAGATTAACCTTGTTTTACATGGATAGGTTCGATCGATCGAGAGTCCATCCCACTAACGACAATCCTCTGGCCATCCCCTCCCCCTCATGGCATCTCCTCCATCTTCCTTGGTGAAAAATCCGACCGGATAGGGGAGAATGAAACTCCCCTGTTATGGTCTCCGTTCCTTCTTTTTTTTCGAGTTCCAGATGAAGTCGACAAGGGTTGCCAACTTCAGCCCAAAATAGCCTAACAATGTGCTGGGCTTCACATTCTCCCCTCTTAAAAAAAAAATTTTGGCCTCAAAATTTTAAAAAAATCTAAGTCTTCCGAAACTCAAATATATATAATCCAATACTCACATGTACCATTTTGTCCAAATTCAGTAATCCTAATAAGAGCTCCCATTTATTCATCATAATATACTTTAAATTAATCCTAATATCTTTAGTCCACCACGTTTTCACTGTGCACTCTGATCAAATCATCTAATTTTTGACAAGAATATCACTTTTCATTAGAATCTAAACCAAATCTATCCTTCAAATAAAACAAGATCAAAACTATTAAATTTTCTTGTCCTTACTAGGTTTCGAGTATATCATATCAAATTTAAATTTTGATCCATTTCCTACATTTAAAGCCTTTGCATAAAATTGTACCATCCATTCAAGATATCAATAATTCTAGCAAGATATGCATGCTATGTCCATATAATATCATTTAACCCACTAAATTATAAATCTATACATTATCCCAAATATATTTTTTATTATATATTTTCAATAATAATCCCTATATAGATTCATTGAAAAACGTTCGGTTGCCGATCTCACCATGGTGGCCTGTAGCTCTTGAGCTGGCACCGGTCTCGAACTCTCTCACCTCGAGATCTCCAAGCTCCCGGAACTGCAAAACAAAGTCAGAGACCCGAGCCCAGGATTCCGACGGAGGCACTCCGACAGTCAAGTTAGAGAACGGCAAGATGGAATAGATCCCCTAAGGCGGGTTCCCGAAGGATTCCTGTGCTTAGAGGAGATGTAAACGAAAGAAGTGTGGGGAAGAGGGGAGTTGAAGCTCGGCTTCCTGCGCTGGGTTCACTGAGCTCATGCCTGAGGACTTCTTGAGGCCTCCCAGGATCGTTCTCTTGGTATTTTCTCCTTCTTTCGACCTACCTTTCTGCTCGTTTTTACCATCCCTTTTATACCATTGAATTGCCCTCAGCCCGCGTTCCTTTTAGGGGGCTCCCTGAGACCTCTGGACCTTCTCCTCCCCCTTCTTCTTCGGGTCTGGGAGCTAAGTGGCCGGACCGCCTCGTCCGCAGTGTGTCACGAAATGGGGAAGACTGGTGAGGCTTTGGGCCGAGCATGAGAGCTCTCCATTCGAGGCATTGACAGTGGGCTTCCAGCCATTTCAGGCTCCTGCCCATAAGGATTCCATTCCTCGATTGTGGGGCCCCATCTGACTGGTGTAAACAAGGTTTCGCATGTCACTGCAGACCGTATTGGCACCCCTTACGGGGAGTGGCATGCGCCGGCTCTAGTGGCAACCTTGCAACCCGTGTCTCTGCTTCCCCGATGCTTTGCAGAGTAGTGCTGACCTCGGTCAAGGTGGATCCATCAGGGGGCGCCACCTGGCGATGGAGCAGGGGTTACCAGCTTCGGCTGAGGTGGACCCCTCCTAGGTGGACACCTGGCGGGGCGGCAGAGAGAGGCTCGACTTCGACCGAGGTGGACCCGTCTTCGGGTGACAGCTGGCAAAGGAGCAGGAGGGCCCGGCTCGACCTCGGCAGAGGTGGACCCGTCTTAGGGTGCCACCTGGCGAGGGAGCGAGGGGTCGCCAGCTTCGGTCGAGGTGGACCCCTCCTGGGTGGATACTTGATGGAGTGGCAGGGAGGTGCTCGACTTCGGCTGAGGTGGACCCGTCTTCGGGTGTCACCTAGCGAAGGAGAAGGAGGGCCCGGCTCGACCTTGGCAGAGGTGGACCCGTCTTGGGGTGCCACCTGGTGAGGGAGTGAGGGGCCGCCAGCTTTGACCAAGGTGGACCCCTCCTGGGTGGACACCTGGCGGAGTGGCAGAGAGAGGCTCGACTTCGACCGAGGTGGACCCATCTTCGGATGTCACATGGCGAAGGAGCAGGAGGGCCCGGCTCATCCTCGGTCGAGGTGGACCCATCTTGGGGTGCGACTAGGCGAGGGAGTGAGGGGCCGCCAGCTTCGACCGAGGTGGACCCCTCCTGGGTGGACACCTGGCAGAGTGGCAGAGAGAGGCTTGACTTTGGTCAAGGTGGACCCGTCTTCGGGTGCTACCTGGCGAAGGACCAGAAGGGCCCGACTTGACCTCGGTAGAGGTGGACCCGTCTTGGGGTGCCACCTGGCGAGGGAGCGAGGGGGGCCGCCGGCTTCAGCCAAGGTGGATCCCTCTTTGGTGGACACCTGGCGGAGTGGCAGAGAGAGGCTTGACTTCGGCCGAGGTGGACCCATCTTCGGGTGCCACCTGACGAAGGAGCAGAAGGGCTCGACTCGACCTTGGTAGAGGTGGACCCGTCTTGGGGTGCCACTTGGCGAGGGAGCGAGGGGGGCCGCCGGCTTCGGTCGAGGTGGACCCCTCCTGGGTGGACACCTAGCGGAGTGGTAGAGAGAGGCTCGTCTTTGATCGAGGTGGACCCGTCTTCGAGTGCCACCTAGAGAAGGAGCAGAAGGGCCCGGCTCGACCTCGGCAGAGGTGGACCCATCTTGGGGTGCCACCTGGCGAGGGAGCAAGGGGGACCGCCGGCTTTGGTCGAGGTGGACCCCTCCTGGGTGGACACCTGGCGGAGAGGTAGGGAGGTGATCGACTTCGACCGAGGTGGACCCATCTTCGGGTGTGACCTGGCGAAGGAGCAGGAGGGCCCGGCTCAACCTCGATCGAGGTGGACCCGTCTTGTGGTGCCAGCTGGCGAGGGAGCGAGGGGTCGCCAGCTTTGGTCGAGGTGGACCCCTCCTGGGTGGACACCTGGCGGAGTGGCATAGAGAGGCTCGACTTCGGCCGAGGTGGACCCGTCTTTGGGTGCCACCTAGCGAAGGAGCAGAAGGGCCCAGCTCGACCTCGATAGAGGTGGACCCATCTTAGGATGCAACCTGGCAAGGGAGTGAAGGGGGCTGCCGGCTTCGACAGAGGTGGACCCCTCCTAGGTGGACACCTGGCGGAGTGGCAGGGAGGTGCTCGACTTCGGCCGAGGTGGACCCGTCTTCGGGTGTCACCTGGCGAAGGAGTAGGAGGGCCCGGCTCACCTTCGACCGAGGTGGACCCGTCTTGGGGTGCCACCTGGCGAGGGAGCGAGGGGCCTCTAGCTTCGACTAAGGTGGACCCTGCTTGGGTGCACACCTAGCGGAGCGGCAAAGAGGTGCTCGACTTCGACCAAGATGGACCCGTCTTCGGGTGCCACCTGGCGAAGGAGCAAGAGGGCTCAGCTTGACCTCGGCAGAGGTGGACCCGTCTTTGGGTGCCACCTGGCGAGGGAGCGAGGGGTCGCCAGCTCCGGTCGAGGTGGACCCCTTCTGGGTGGACACCTGGCGTAGTGGCAGGGAGGTGCTCGACTTCGGCTGAGGTGGACCCATTTTCGGGTGTCACCTAGTGAAGGAGCAGGAGGGCCTGGCTCAACCTCGACCGAGGTGGACCCATCTTTGAGTGCCACCTGGCGAGGGAGCGAGGGGCCCCTAGCTTCGGTCGAGGTGCCCCTAGCTTCGGTCGAGGTGGACCCCTCCTGGGTGGATACCTGGTGGAGTGGCAGAGAGGTGCTTGACTTCGGTCAAGGTGGACCTGTCTTCGGGTGCCACTTGGCGAAGGAGCAGGAGGGCCCGGCTCGACCTCAGTAGAGGTGGTCCCGTCTTGGGGTGCCACCTGGCGAGGGAGCGAGGGGTCGCTAGCTCCGGCCGAGGTGGACCCCTCCTGGGTGGACACCTGGCGAAGTGGCAGGGAGGTGCTCGACTTCGACCGAGTAGGACCCATCTCCGGGTGTCACCTGGCAAAGGAGCAAGAGGTCCCGGCTCAACCTTGGCCGAGGTGGACCCATCTTGGGGTGCCACCTGGCGAGGGAGCGAGGGTCCACCATCTCCGGCCGAGGTGGACCCATCTTCGGGTGCCACCTGGCGAAGGAGCAGAAGGGCCCGGGTCGACCTCGACAGAAGTGGACCCGTCTTGGGGTGCCACCTGGCGAGGGAGCGAGGGGGGCCGCCGGCTTCGGCTGAGGTGGATCCCTCTAGGGTGGACACCTGGTGGAGTGGCAGAGAGAGGCTCGACTTCGGTCGAGGTGGACCCGTCTTCGGGTGCCACCTGGCGAAGGAGCAGAAGGGCCCGGCTCGACCTCGACAGAGGTGGACCCATCTTGGGGTGCCACCTGGCGAGGGAGCGAGGGGGGCCGTCGGCTTCGACCGAGGTGGACCCCTCCTGGGTGGACACATGGCGGAGTGGCAGAGAGAGGCTCATTGGTGGGGACACCGGAGGCACCAGAATAAGACAGAGGCTTTTCAATCCTCTTTAAATTGATCAATAATTTATGAGTCCATCTGTAATAAGGGCTTAGCTCATCTGAGTCCATTTTAGTTGTTATCTAAGTATTTTGAGTTGTTATTTCAGTTTTGTACTAGTCAGCTCATGTTGAGCTAGTTCAGTCTAATACTAGTCAGCTCATGTTGAGCTAATTTTATTTTTTTGAGTCATGTCCAAACATACTGAGGACTCAAGACTATATCATACAAGTGAAGGCCAAGTCCAACTAGATTGAAGACATGGAAGTATAGCCCAAGTCCAACCCAGCTTGAAGATTTGAAGACCCCAGGAGGAAAATTCAGAAAACCCTGATTTCTTGTAGATGCCCTCCAGATGCCCAGATTTCCTTCCAGATGCTAAAATATATTCATAGACCAAGGAATCCATGATTTTAGAGGTCCATCTGCATCCTAGCCCAAAGAAATTAAGCCCAGGCGCCAAGCCCAAGCCCCTAAGAAGCAAGATACCAGGGAATATTCCTGCTACCTGGCTACCAGGCCACCCCAGCTTCCAAAGGCCCAAACCCATGCACCCGGGCCCCTTTGGGCCAGCCCCTTGCTGCTCTTAGAAGCCCAACACGCCCCCCTAGGCATCCTTGGAGTGTTGGCCAAGTCAAGAGAACTTTTAGGGATTTTTTCTACCTAATGTTTCCTTATTTTCTAGCTAAGGTTTGAGAGGGAAAAGGATTCTTATGTAAAGACTTATGTGCCCTTACTTGGAGCCCAAGGTTAAGGGTCTATTTAAAGGACCCTAGCCTCTTGTATGAAGGGAATTTTTGATGAATAAAAACCTTGAGTTCTTCTATTGAGTTGTGTTATACCCTGCTGTGTGCATAAAGGGGTTTGCGAGAGTTTTTCTTCCCAGTGCTGCAATCATCTTCCTGCTGCCAACAAGCATCTCAGATCCCTGGATGCCCACTCCAAAAGAAGCCTTCCCTTGCTGTTTTTCCTTTGTTTTCTTGTTCCTTTGTGAGTTTTCTAACCCCTGACAGGTCGTTTACAGGTCCCTGAGTTCCTACGAATCCAACGACTCCAGCCAAGCCTCAATCGGATCACCGAGCAGAAAGCCGGGTATCCGCGGGTCTTTGGCTCGATTTTCCAGGCCGCATTCATCGAGAAACGAGAGACCCCTTTGCTGCGATCTTCACAGATATTGTCAGGTACACCCCTCTACCTCCAGTAGTTTTATTGTAGGAGAACGTGCCCTAACCGAGGCTTCTCAGCCCCGGCGGTCCTTCTTTGCTACTTTTCTAGGTCCTAATCTGCATGCTGATCTTCAAAAATTCATACAAAATTCCCTACAAATAACTTTGATCTAAAATTCGGGAATTAATTACCTAACTCAACATGTAATACATAAGAAAAAAATGGCATGCATATTATTCCCCCATCATTTGGTATCAGAGCTTAGATTAGGGCTTGTTTTCTACAATTTTTTTGTCCGTATATGCTCTATTTTTTTTAATTATTTCTCTCTGATGAAAACTCCAAAAATTCTAAAATTTGTTTTTTTGGGTTCATCATAATTAACAGTAATTTTAAGAATTTTCGTAGATTTTATTATGGCCTGTGAATTTTCTTCAAGCCAAAATACAGCCTGCAAATTTTTGGCTCTATTTTTTCAGCATGACAAGTTTGGAAGTTTTAGGGTTTTGTTTAGCATTTTTGCATATCTTTTAATTTTAGAATATTTCCTGCATATTAGGCCATAATTTTCCACTTTTCTTCTATTTAAAAAAATACCAAAAAAGAAAATACATATTCTCCAAAAATACCAAAAAAATATGTAAACCCTAATTTGCATCCTCATCTGCCTGCCATCATTACATAATTTACTTTAAGGGCACTCTCTTTATACCAGATAAGGGAAGGAGGTCATTACCTTTCCTTAGCCCAAAACCACCTTCCTTGCATTTGGTCCCAAGCCTAACTTAAAATCGATTAGACCTAATTTGCCCTAGTGGGCTAGGGACACCAACTGGTCGGGTCCGGGCTAAGTGTTAGATCACTGTGTCAAGACTAACCTGTGTGTTCCTTGTGCTTGGTGTCTAGAATGGTGGTTTAGGGATTCAATCCCGAAGGACTTGTGTGCTGGTCCGCCTACCTGGCCAATCTCTGATTGGTGTCTAGGATTGGCAATCAGGGACCTAACACTCCCCTTACACCTGCCTGGCTGAGTACAGGGTTACTATAGGCTAGTTTGCCACCCTGATTGAGCATCTAGTTTGGACTCTAGGTCTAGTCAGCTATAGTCGGTCTGATCGAGTCTTGCATGAGCATTAGATCAGGAGTTTCATATCACCCACCTCCTTCACAAATGTCTGAACCCATGGAAAATTTACAAGCCCAAATAAAAGCCCTAGCTGATCAAATGGCCCAAATGGCTACCCAGATAACTACCTAGATGACTACCCAGATGACCCAGTTAACTCAGTCTCGTATTCAAACCAATGATAGAATTGACCATCTTGCCAATAGGTTTGATCAGTTAAAAGTCCGGGTAGGGACCCCAAAAAAAAACACATGGGTCACAGTCTGAGCTAGATCCTGATTCCCTTCAACCTAGGAGGATCCCAAACCCTGATTTATACCATGAGGTCGAACCTAGGAGAGCCCCTTATCCTGAACCGTACTACAATTCTCAACCTAGGAGGACCCTAAACCCTGATCCATACCTTGAGGCTGAACCTAGGAGAGCCCATCGTCATGACCCAATCCCTAAGGTTAGTCCTAGAAGACCCAATTAGGATTTTATAGACCAGGAATATAGATCCTATTTACCCTCTCCCTACAAGCCTAGTATACCCACAACCTATAGATCTTATGACTCCAAATCCTATGAACCTAGAACCTATGAATCCATAACCTATGAACCTAGATCCTATGACTCTAGATCCCATGATCATAGATCCTATGCACCCACACCCTATGAGCCTAGTAGACCCAACACCCAATATTCTGACCCATATAGGGAGACCAACCCTAGGAGAACCCAATATCTTGACCCATATAGAGAGCCCAACCTTAGGAGGACCCCATACCATGATCCATCATTAGAACCTGACCATAGAGCTGACCCAAAATCCTATGACCCCAGATCCTATAATCCCATGACCCATAGATCTGCACCCTTGTCCTATGAGCCCAGAGAACCCATAACCCCTAAGTATCAATCTAGTACTGGTCAGGTTTCCCTTAGTCAACTTGAACCCCATAGGATTAGCACCCCTAAATATGAGCCCAGTAGTGAGCCACTACCCCTTAGGCAACCTAAACCTACTAGGATTAGTGTCCATAATCAGAAACCAGGACCTAGCCAATTTTCCCCTAGCCGACCTTCTCCAACCATTCCTGAGATTGACAAGGCTTACATTAACGCGGAAGTGTATGAAGCTGATGCAAACTTAGTGGATGAGTATGAGGGAGAATTAGCTGACCCAATAGATACCCAGGTAGAAGCCAACCTAGAGGTAGTTGACCTTGACCACATCCAACCTAAAGCTATAGTGGAAGAACAAATAGAGGAAGTGAACCTAGGTACTGCTACTAGAGCCTTACCTGAGGAAACCATAGAGGAGAGCCAAATTATAGAGTATAGTCCTAAAATACAAGAACCAGAAGAATTTATTAAGGACTTGATCTCTTTGAATCAGTACCTTCAGGATGAGCCTCCTCCTATAGTTTCCATTAAGGACCTCTTCCCCGAAATTGGCGACCCATCCTTCTATTATGCAAACCCTGTAGATATAGCTCAACCTCGTAAGGTTAACCTCATTAGTATAGGATTAGTTCCTAACACCCCGTCTTTTATCCTACTTTATCCAACTAACCATGAACCTTTTTCTCTACCTTACCAAACTAATTCTGAACCCACTTCCTATTTTCTGCCCTTTCCTGACACCTCCAGCATTTCTAGGATTATTAGATTGCATTTAACTGAGATTATCATACTGCATGCATTCATCACACATGTTAGGTTTGCATCTTACTTCTGGCATACTCTTTGGAATTTGCTAGGAGTTCACTATAAATTTTCATGTGCATGTCAAGCTAGGATCAAACCTAGGGAACCTATAATCTGTTAGGTTTAGATCCAAAGAGTTCAATAAAATTTCCTTCTATAGGAATGCATAGTCAAGTCTGTTAGGTGTAGGTTTGAGTCCTTTGAATTATTTGTTAGGAGTCTGCATGTGCCCAGCATGTTCGCCACCTACATTAATTTTAAACAAACTGGCTAATTCCCGAAGAAGGATTAAAGAATTTGATGTAGTGGATTTTATCTTGATTAGGCTTAGGCCTAAAAGAAGCTTCATGCTCGCAGAGCCGGACCTTTTAAAGTGATAGAGAAGGTTCGATCAAATGCCTTGGTGTTAGACATGCCTTCGGATTTGGGCATTAGTTCTACCTTCAATATTATAGACCTGGCTGAGTACAGGGAACCGGCAATGATACCTAGTGAGGCTTTTGAACCTATTCCTTTTCATTGTGAGTGACCATAACCCAGAGTGTCCACTAATAAATTTGGCCTGAGAGAGGAGAACGGATCGAGCATATCCTGGACGATCAAGCCATTATGACCCGGGGTCGCGGTTATCAACGTTTCCTGGTCCGATGGCAAGGCCGGCCAGAGTCGGACGATTCATGGATTTCTCGAGAGGACTTGCAGCACCTCAACCCAGACCTCCTTGAGAGATATGTGAGCCAGCTTGATCTTCACTCGACAGGGTCGAGTTCCTCCCACCCCGGGAGAATTGGTGGGGACACCGGAGGCACCAGAATAAGACAGAGGCTTTTCAATCCTCTATAAATTGATCAATAATTTATGAGTCCATCTGTAATAAGGGCTTAGCTCATCTGAGTCCATTTTAGTTGTTATCTGAGTATTTTGAGTTGTTATTTCAGTTTTGTACTAGTCAGCTCATGTTGAGCTAGTTCAGTCCAATGCTAGTCAGCTCATGTTGAGCTAATTTTATTTTTTTGAGTCCTGTCTAAGCATACTGAAGACTCAAGACTATATCATACAAGTGAAGACCAAGTCCAACTAGATTGAAGACATGGAAGTATATCCCAAGTCCAACCCAGCTTGAAGATTTGAAGACCCCAGGAGGAAAATTCAGAAAACCCTGATTTCTTGCAGATGCCCTCCAGATGCCCAGATTTCCTTCCAGATGCCAAAATATATTCATAGACCAAGGCATCCATGATTTTAGAGGTCTATCTGCATCCTAGCCCAAAGAAATCAAGCCCATGCGCCAAGCCCAAGCCCCTAAGAAGCAAGATACCAGGGAATATTCCTGCTACCTGGCTACCAGGCCACCCCAGCTTCCAAAGGCCCAAACCCATTCACCCGGGCCCCTTTGGGCCGGCCCCTTGCTGCTATTAGAAGCCCAACACGCCCCCCTAGGCATCCTTGGAGTGTTGGCCAAGTCAAGAGAATTTTTAGGGATTTTTTCTACCTAATGTTTCCTTATTTTCTAGCTAGGGTTTGAGAGGGAAAATGATTCTTATGTAAAGACTTATGTGCCCTTACTTGGAGCCCAAGGTTAAGGGTCTATTTAAAGGACCCTAGCCTCTTGTATGAAAGGAATTTTTGATGAATGAAAACCTCGAGTTCTTCTATTGAGTTGTGTGATACCCTGCTGTGTGCATAAAGGGGTTTGCAAGAGTTTTTCTTCCCAGTGCTGCAATCATCTTCCTGCTGCCAACAAGCATCTCAGATCCCTGGATGCCCACTCCAAAAGAAGCCTTCCCTTGCTATTTTCCTTTTGTTTTCTTGTTCCTTTGTGAGTTTTCTAACCCCTGACAGGTCGTTTATAGGTCCCTGAGTTCCTACGAATCCAATGACTCCAGCCAAGCTTCAATCGGATCACCGAGCAGAAAGCCGGGTATCCGCGGGTCTTTGGCTCGGTTTTCCAGGCCGCATCCATCGAGGAACGAGAGACCCCTTCGCTGCGATCTTCACAGACGTTGTCAGGTACACCCCTCTATCTCCAGTAGTTTTATTGTAGGAGAACTTGCACTAATCGAGGCTTCTCAGCCCCGGCAGTCCTTCTTTGCTACTTTTCTAGGTTATAATCTGCATGCTGATATTCAAAAATTCATACAAAATTCCCTACAAATAATTTTGATCTAAAATTCGGGAATTAATCACCTAACTCAACATGTAAAACATAAGAAAAAAATGGTATGCATATTAGGCCCCCATCACTCGTCTTCGGTCGAGGTGGACCCGTCTTCGGGTGCCACCTGGCGAAGGAGTAGAAGGGCTCAGCTCGACCTCGACAGAGGTGGACCTGTCTTGGGGTGCCACCTGGCGAGGGAGTGAGGGGGGCTGTCGGCTTTGGCCGAGGTGGACCCCTCCTGGGTGGACACCTGGCGGAGTGGCAGGGAGGTGCTCGACTTCGGTCGAGGTGGACCCATTTTCGGGTGTCACTTGGCGAAGGAGCAGGAGGGCCCGGCTCAACCTCGACCGAGGTGGCCCCATATTCGGTTGCCACCTGGCGAGAGAGCGAGGGTCCCAATCTTCGATCGAGGTGGACCCCTCTTGGGTGGACACCTGACAGAGCAGCAGAGAGGTGCTCGACTTCGGTCGAGGTGGACCTGTCTTCGGGTGCCACCTGGCGAAGGAGCAGGAGGGCCCAGCTCAACCTCGATAGAGGTGGACCCGTCTTGGGGTGCCACCTTGTGATTGAGCGAGGGGTCGCCAGCTCCGGCCGAGGTGGACCCCTCTTGGGTGGACACCTGGCGGAGTGGCAAGGAGCTGCTCTATTTCGACCGAGGTGGACCCATCTTCGGGTGTCACCTGGCGAAGGAGCAAGAGGTCCCGGCTCAACCTTGACCGACGTGGACCCATCTTGGGGTGCCACCTGGCGAGGGAGCGAGGGTCCGCTAGCTCCGACCGAGGTGGACCCCTCCTGGGTGGACACCTGGCGGAGTGGCAGGGAGGTGCTCGACTTCGATCAAAGTAGACCCGTCTTTGGGTGCCACCTGGCGAAGGTGCAGGAGGGCCCGGCTCAACCTCTGTAGAGGTGGACCCGTCTTGGGGTGCCGCCTGGCGAAGGAGCAGGAGCACTTCTAGTGCGGACACCAAAGGCACCAGAATAAGGCAGAGGCTTCTCAACCCTCTATGAATTGATCAATAATTTATGAGTCCGTCTGTAATAAGGTCTTAGCCCATCTGAGTCCTTTTTTTAGTTGTTGTTTGAGTCTTTTGAGTTGTTATTTCAGTTCTGTACTAGTCAACTTATGTTGAGCTAGTTCAGTCCAATGCTAGTCAGCTCATGTTGAGCTTATTTTATTTTTTTGAGTCCTGTCCAAGCATACTGAAGACTCAAGACTATATCATACAAGTGAAGACCAAGTCCAACTAGATAGAAGACATGGAAGTATAGCACAAGTCCAACCCAGCTTGAAGATTTGAAGACCCCAGGAGAAAAATTCAGAAAACCCTGATTTCTTGCATATGCCCTCCAGATGCCCAGATTCTCTTCCAGATGCCAAAGTATATTCATAGATAAGGGCATCCATGATTCCAGAGGTCCATCTGCATCCTAGCCCAAAGAAATCAAGCCCAGGTGCCAAGCCCAAGCCCCTAAGAAGCAAGATACCAGGGAATATTCCTGCTACCTGGCTACCAGGCCACCCCAGCTTCCAGAGGCCCAAACCCATGCACCCGAGCCCCTATGGGCCGACCTTTTACTGCTCCTAGAAGCCCAACACGCCCCCCTTAGGCGTCCTTGGAGTTTTGACTAAGTCAAGAAAATTTTTAGAGATTTTTCTACCTAATATTTCCTTATTTTCTAGCTAGGGTTTGAGAGGGAAAAGGATTCTTATGTAAAGACTTATGTACCCTTATTTGGAGCCCAAGGTTAAGGGTCTATTTAAGGGACCCTAGCCTCTTGTATGAAGGAAGAATTTTTGATGAATGAAAACCTTGAGTTCTTCTATTGAGTGGTGTGATACCCTGCTGTGTGCATAAAGGGGTTTGTGAGAGTTCTTCTTCCCGGTGTTTGCAATCATCTTCCTGCTGCCAACAAACTCTCCAGATCCCTGGACGCCCACTCCAAAAGAAGCCTTCCCTTGCTATCTTTTCTTTGTTTTCTTGTTCCTTTTTGAGTTTTCTAACCCCTGACAGGTCGTTTGCAGGTTCCCGAGTTCCTACGAATCCAACGACTCCAGCCAAGCCTCAATCGGATCACCGAGCAGAAAGCCGGGTATCCGCGGGTCTTTGGCTCGATTTTCCAGGCCGCATCCATCGAGGAACGAGAGACCCTTTTACTGCGATCTTCACAGATGTTGTCAGGTATACCCTTCTACCTCCAGTAGTTTTATTGTAGGAGAACTTGCCCTAACCGAGGCTTCTCAGCCCCGGCGATCATTCTTTTCTACTTTTCTAGGTCCTAATCTGTATGCTGATCTTTTAAAATTCATATAAAATTCCCTACAACTTATTTTAATCTAAAATTCGGGAATTAATCACTCAACCCCACATATAAAACATATAAAAAAAATTGCATGCATATTAGTCCCGCATCATTTGGTATCAGAGCTTAGATTAGGGCTTGTTTTCTGCAATTTTTCAGTCCATATATACTCTGTTATTTTAATTATTTCTCCCTGATAAAATCTCCAAAAATTCTGAAATTTGCTTTCCTGGATTCATTATAATTAACAGTAATTTTAAAGATCTTTGTAGATTTTATTATGGCCTGTGAAGTTTCTTCAAGCCGAAATACATCCTGTAAATTTTTGGCTCTGTTTTTTCAGCAAGACAAGTTTGGAAGTTTTAGGTTTTTGTTTAGCAATTTTTGCATATTTTTTAATTTTAGTATATTTCCAGCATATTAAGCCATGTTTTGCAAGTTTTCTTCTATTTAAAAAAATACCAAAAAAAAAAATTACATATTCTCCAAAAATACCAAAAAAAAAATATCTAAACCCTAATTTGCATCCTCATCTGCCTGCCATCATTGCATAATTTACTTTTAAGGGCACTCTTGCTATATCAGATGGGGGGAGGATTTGATCACCTCTCCTTAGCCCAAAACCACATCCCTTGCATTCGGTCCCAAGCCTTAACCTAAAACTAATTAGACTTAATTTGCCCTAGTGGGCTAGGGACACCAACTGGTCGGGTCCGGGCTAGTGTTAGATCACTGTGTCAAGTTAACCTGTGTGTGCCTTGTGCTCAGTGTCTAGAACGGTGGTTTAGGGATTCAATCCTGAAGGGCTTGTGTGCTGGTCTGCCTACCTGGCCAATCTCTGATTGGTGTCTAGGATTGGAAATCAGGGACCTAACACTCCCCTTACACCTGCATGGCTGAGTATAGGGTTACTATAGGCTAGTTTGCCACCCTGATTGAGCATCTAGTTTGGACTCCAGGTCTAGTCAGCTATAGTCGGTCTGATCGAGTCTTGCATGAGCACTAGATCAGGAGTTTCATATCACCCACCTCCTTCACAAATGTCTGAACCCATGGAAAATTTACAATCTCAAATAAAAGCCCTAGTTGATCAAATGGCCCAAATGGCTACCCAGATAACTACCCAGATGACCCAGTTAACTCAGTCTCGTATTCAAACCAATGATAGAATTGACCATCTTGCCAATAGGTTTGATTAGTTAAAAGTCCGGGTAGGGACCCCAGAAAAAAACCATGGGTCAAAATCTGAGCCAGATCCTGATTCCCCTCAACCTAGGAGGACCCCAAACCCTGATCCATATCTTGAGGCTGAACCTAGGAGAGCCCATCATCCTGACCCAATCCCTAAGGTTAATCCTAGAAGACCCAATCAGGATTTTGTAGACCAGGAAGATAGATCCTATTTACCCACATCCTCTAAGCCTAGTATACCCACAACCTATAGATCTTATGACTCCAAATCCTATGAACCTAGAACCTATGAATCCAGAACCTATGAACCTAGATCCTATGACTCTAGATCCCATGATCATAAATCCTATGCACCCACGCCCTATAAGCCTAGTAGACCCAACACCCAATATTCTGACCCATATAGGGAGTCCAACCCTAGGAGAACCCAATATTCTGACCCATATAGGGAGTCCAACCCTAGGAGAACCCAGTATTCTGACCCATATAGGGAGTCCAACCCTAGGAGGACCCAATATCCTGACCTATATAGGGAGCCCAACCTTAGGAGGACCCCATACCATGATCCATCCTTAGAACCTGATCATAGAGCTGACCCAAAATGCTATGACCCCAGATCCTATAATCCCATGACCCATAGATCTGCACCCTTGTCCTATGAGCCTAGAGAACCCATAACCCCTAAGTATCAACCTAGTACTAGTTATGCTTCCCCTAGTCAACTTGAACCCCATAGGATTAGTATCCCTAAATACGAACCCAGTAGTGAGCCACTACCCCTTATACAACCTGAACCTACTAGGAGTAGTACCCATAATCAGAGACCAGAACCTAACCAATTTCCTGCTAGCCGACCTTCTCCAACCATTCCTGAGATTCACAAGGCTTACATTAACGCGGAAGTGTATGAAGCTGATGTGAGCCTAGTGGATGAGTATGAGGGAGAAGAGGAGACACCTTTAGTAGACCTAGAATTAGCTGACCCAGTAGATGCCCAGGTAGAAACCAACCCAGAGCTAGTTGACCTTGACCATATCCAACCTAAAGCTATAATGGAAGAACAAATAGAGGAAAAGAACCTAGGTACTGCTACTAGAGCCCTACCTGAGGAAACCATAGAGGAGAGCCAAATTATAGAGTCTAGTCCTAAAATACAAGAACCAGAAGAATTTATTAAGGACCTGATCTCTTTGAATCAGTACCCTCAGGATGAGACTCCTCCTATAGTTCCCATTAAGGACCTCTTTCCTGAGATTAATAACCCATCCTTCCATTATACAAACCCCGTAGATATATCGCAACCCCATAAGGTAAACCTCATTAGTCTAGGATTAGTCCCTGACATGCCTTCTTTGATTCTACTTTATCCAACTAACCCAGAACCTTTTTCTCCACCCTACCAGAGTAATTCTGAACCCACTTCCTATTTTCTACCCTTTCCTGAGTTTTCTCATGTGTCTAGAACTATTAGGTTACATTTTGTTGAGGTTACTAGGTTGCAAGGATCCATAGAGCCCATCCCATTTGCTACCTACTTTTGACAGACCCTCTGGCACTTATTAGGAGTTACTAGCAAATTTTCTTCTGCATGTCATCCATCGACCATGACTCACGCCCCCATGCCCAAGTGGTAGTTAAGACCTAATAAACCTCTTTAGTCGAGTCTGTTAGGTGTAGGTTTGAGTCCTTTGCATCATCTTGTTAGGAGTCTGCATATGCCTAGCATGTTCACCATCCGCACTAATGTTAAAACAACTGGCTAATTCCCGAAGATGGATCAAAAAAATTTGATGTAGTGGATTTTATCTTGGTTAGGCTTAGGCCTAAAAGAAGCTTCATGCTCGTAGAGCCGGACCTTTTAAAGTGATAGAGAAGGATTGGATCAAATGCCTAGGTGTTAGACTTGCCTTCGGATTTGGGCATTAGTTCTACCTTCAATATTACAGACCTGGTTGAGTATAGGGAACCGGCAGCGATACCTAGTAAGGCCTTTGGACCTATTCCTTTTCATTGTGAGTGACCCTAACCCAGAGTGTCCACTAACAAATTGGCCTGAGAGAGGAGAACGGATCGAGCGTATCCTAGACGATCAAGCCATCACGACCCGGGGCCGTGACTATCAATGCTTCCTAGTCCGATGGCAAGGCCAGCCAGAGTCGGACGATTCATAGATTTCTCGAGAGGACTTGCAACGCCTCAACCCAGACCTTCTCAAGAGATATGTGAGCCAGTCTGATCTTCACTCGACAGGGTCGAGTTCCTCCCACCCCGGGAGAATTGGTGCGGACACCAAAGGCACCAGAATAAGGCAGAGGCTTCTCAACCCTCTGTGAATTGATCAATAATTTATGAGTCCATCTGTAATAAGGTCTTAGCCCATCTGAGTCCTTTTTTTAGTTGTTGTTTGAGTCTTTTGAGTTGTTATTTCAGTTCTGTACTAGTCAGCTTATGTTGAGCTAGTTCAGTCCAATGCTAGTCAGCTCATGTTGAGCTTATTTTATTTTTTTGAGTCCTGTCCAAGCATACTGAAGACTCAAGACTATATCATACAAGTGAAGACCAAGTCCAACTAGATTGAAGACATGGAAGTATAGCACAAGTCCAACCCAGCTTGAAGATTTGAAGATCCCAGGAGGAAAATTCAGAAAACCCTGATTTCTTGCATATGCCCTCCAGATGCCCAGATTCTCTTCCAGATGCCAAAGTATATTCATAGATAAGGGCATCCATGATTCCAGAGGTCCATCTGCATCCTAGCCCAAAGAAATCAAGCCCAGGTGCCAAGCCCAAGCCCCTAAGAAGCAAGATACCAGGGAATATTCCTGCTACCTGGCTACCAGGCCACCCCAGCTTCCAGAGGCCCAAACCCATGCACCCGAGCCCCTTTGGGCCAGCCTTTTGCTACTCCTGGAAGCCCAACACGCCTCCCTAGGCATCGTTGGAGTCTTGACCAAGTCAAGAAAATTCTTAGGGATTTTTCTACCTAATATTTCCTTATTTTCTAGCTAGGGTTTGAGAGGGAAAAGGATTCTTATGTAAAGACTTATGTACCCTTACTTGGAGCCCAAGGTTAAGGGTCTATTTAAGGGACCCTAGCCTCTTGTATGAAGGAAGAATTTTTGATGAATGAAAACCTTGAGTTCTTCTATTGAGTGGTGTGATACCCTGCTGTGTGCATAAAGGGGTTTGTGAGAGTTCTTCTTCCCGGTGTTTGCAATCATCTTCCTGCTGCCAACAAACTCTCCAGATCCCTGGATGCCCACTCCAAAAGAAGCCTTCCCTTGCTGTTTTTTCTTTTTTTTCTTATTCCTTTGTGAGTTTTCTAACCCCTGACAGGTCGTTTGCAGGTTCCCGAGTTCCTACGAATCCAACGACTCCAGCCAAGCCTCAATCGGATCACCGAGCAGAAAGCTGGGTATCCGCGGGTCTTTGGCTCGATTTTCCAGGCTGCATCCATCGAGGAACGAGAGACCCTTTTACTGCGATCTTCACAGATGTTGTCAGGTATACCCCTCTACCTCCAGTAGTTTTATTGTAGGAGAACTTGCCCTAACCGAAGCTTCTCAGTCCCGGCGATCCTTCTTTTCTACTTTTCTAGGTCCTAATCTGCATGCTGATCTTCTAAAATTCATATAAAATTCCCTACAACTTATTTTAATCTAAAATTCAGGAATTAATCACTCAACCCCACATATAAAACATATAAAAAAAACTGCATGCATATTAGTCCCGCATCAACTTCTTCCCGAACGGGGGATCTTTTGAAAGAAAAAATCCACGTGGTACTGACCGTGTCCAACTAGACCTGACACGTGCCCCACGTCAACGATGTAGCCATATCAGTTGCCCCCCATCCCCAGGTTCCGTCGAGGCATCGTGGCTCGGGACGTGAGGATTTAATGTGGAGATGACGTAGAGAAGGAGAAAATCTCGCGCCATAATTGCCATGATCCCTGCCACCGCTTCTATTGCGCCCGAGACCCTATGAGAGTCTGCCACATGTATGTGTCCGATCGGCCATTAATGTGCCATTTTGAAAACGAGGCAGTTTCCATCGGACCAAAGTATCGATGTCGGGCGTGCCTCCACGCGACAGCGATCTGGTGGCTCGTAATGGAAAGAGGCATACGACAGCTGTCAATTGAGTTTGAAAAGGAGGGGGACTTTCTGGAAACAAAGTCTCTCCACTTTCTCACACTTCGCCGGCGGTTGCAGTGGTCTTCCTTCATCTTCCCAGGATTGCCATTCCTCTGGTACAAAATATTTCGGTGAGTATCTGCGACCTCCTTCTCCTCTTCCTCCATCTCCTAGTTCTTGTGCCAGTTTTTTTTTGCTTCTTCTTTCTTCATAGCGCGTCGTCGCTATGTCTCCTCCAACCCGAATGAGGCCGGTCCTTCTTGGCTGAGGACTCAATCGCCTTCTTCCTCGGAGGGGGAAGAGATCCGGGATGAGGTCCGTAGGAGGCTCTAGCTTGGGGCTGTGACCATAGGTGTCCCTAGGGGTCCTAGGTCTCCCCCCGTAGTTTCCGCTCATCCCATTTCTTCTCTTCCTCCACCGGTGGCCTCTCCCTTTGGCCCCTCGGGTCATGTCTCAACGATGACCGAGGATGATCTTTCTCTGCTCCGGGATATCTATAGAATCCCGGATTCAACTCATCTTTCCCTCCCACGGCCTGAAGATCGAGTAACCTTGAGTGGCCCCGGGAGAGTCGCCTTCTACGAGGACTTCTTCCTTGGGGGTCTTCGATTTCCCCTTCATCCTTTTTTTCGTTCTTTTCTTAGCCATTATCGTCTGGTCTTGGTCTAGTTGGCTCCTAATGCCATCCGGGTCATCTTTGCCTTCATCATCTTCTGCCACTTTCACGGGTTCGTTGCCTGTTTCTCCATCTTCAGGGCTTTCTTCACCCTGAAGCGCTACTCCACTGATGATGGCTGGTGGTACATCTCACCCCGGCCTAGGTGCCTCAGGTTTGACCTCCCTTCATTGATCAAGGGCTGGAAGAACTGCTTCTTTTTTGCCTCGGTCGAAGATGTTGACTGGGCCTGGAGCGAGCCAGACCGGTCTTCGAATCAGAACTCTCAGGTCGAGCCAGCGGACCAAGAGGTCTTTTCACAGCTGCTGAGTGATGCGGTCCTAGCTCTCGATGTTCTGCTCTCAGAGCAGAACTTATTCGAGGCAAGGATCAGTCCCATCCGGGAGCTGGGTGAGGCTCGGATCTCCCTCCTTTGATTTCATTTTCTACTCCGTATTTCCCTTCTTTTAAATTGGCTTAACTGACCTCTTTTTCCTTAGGTATGAAGTTCTCCATGGAGAACCTGATGGAGGGCATCGCGGAGAGGGATGCTGCCAAAGGGACTGAACCCCCGGCAAAGAGGGCTCGCACTGAGGTGAGCTGGGTGCCTGAGCCCACCTCCATTACTCGCCCTGGGGTGGCAGCTCCTGCCTTCAGGCCACCTCAGGCCCGGGCGCCCGATGTCCTTGTTGTCGACCTCGACAGGGCCGGGGAAGAGAGGGGGCCGGAACCTCCTCGGGCGACGCCTGCTTTAGCAGCTGCACCGGCCGCTTCCATGGTGGCCACCAAGGTGGTGGCAGCTCCACCGATGACCGCACCGCTTGGCGAAGGGATGGCCGCCTTGCCTACTACCGACGTGCCCATTCTACCCCCAAGTCTCACCAACCGATGCTCCGTGATCCGCGACTAGGGCCTCGCGGAGAGAGTCATGGAGTTCGCCAGCACCTCACAGGACCGCCGTCTGAGGGGCGGCCGGGACTACAACGAGGCGCTGCTCGGGATCCTCCCACAGCTTTTTACGGTAAGTTTTGAGCTCTGACTCCTTAAAGTTCCAGTTGAATCATTCTAACTTCGTGTCTCTTTCGATGCAGATCGAGATGGAAGTGCTGTTGCTAAGGAACTTCCTCACCGACTATGCCAAGAAGGACACCGAGAAGGAGTAGAAGCTCGGCAAACTTGCAGCTGATATCAAAGACCTCATGGAGAAAGGGGTCGAGCTGCGAGGGAATAACCAGGCTCTCCGAGCCGACCTGGTCTGCACCAAGGGGCGCATCAAGGAGCTCAAGACCTCTCTGTTGGAGGAGAGGATCTCGAATTAGCACCGCAACGAGGAGGACACGACAGAGAAGACCCGCCTCAGGGCTCAGTCCCAGTCACTGGAGCGCCGGGTAGAAGAAATCCTCAAGAGCTGAGCACAGCCAAGGAAAAGAACTCCTACGTTAACGGGCTACTGGAGGCATCCAAGAGGGAGGTGCAGGAGGCCGTGCCAAAGTTCCGGGCCTCTGAGGAGTACATCGCTAAGGTTCAGGAGGCTATCGTGGACTCCTTCTTGAAGGGATTCCAGGTATGCCGGGAGAAGGTTTGCTCCTTCTACCCCGAGCTCGACCTCAACAGGGTCGTACTGGGCGGCAGGAGGCAGGAGCCCACCGGAGGAGCTTCGGCGTTGGTCAGTGACAAGGTGGCGGCTCCCAAGCAGCCTCCAATCGACGATGCCAGTGGAGAGGGTGCCCCCCAGCCCGAGGAGGATGTGGCTGCACCGAAGTAGCTCCGCGATGTTTTGTTTTATTTTTGTGTTTTCTTTCTTTGGAGTCTCCCGGCCTGTCGAGGCCCCTCTTGTGTAAGGAACTTTTATTTGCAATGAAATTATCTTTCCATTAACTCGTTCCTTTTGTCTCTCTCTCTTTCTTTTTTTCTTCTTCTTCTTTTTTTTTTATGCATCTTCCGGACTGAACCCTGATGTCTCGTAGTGCGTTTTGAGCTGAACTCCGGGATTGCATGGATGAACTTGGTTCTGCCCCACCTTCCAGACCAAAGTCCGGGACTTCCGGACTGAACCCCGGGGTCGCAGGCTGGATCTGAGCCTTGGGCAGCTTGTCGAGTTATTCTCCGAGATCGCGTGGGCAAATTTGGTTCTGCCCCGCCTTCCAGATCGAAGTCTGGCACTTCCGGACTGAACCCCGGGGCCGCAGGCTGGATCTAAGCCTTGCACGGCTCATTGAGCTGTTCTCCGAAATCGTGTGGGTGAATTCGGTTCTACCCCACCTTTCAGACCGAAGTCCGGGATGTCTGGACTGAACCCCAGGTTCGCAGGCTGGATCTGAGCCTTGCACAACTTGCCGAGCTGTTCTTCTGGATTGCGTGGGCGAATTTGGTTCAGCCCCGCCTTCCAAACTGAAGTTTGGGACTTTCGGACTGAACCTCAGGGTCGTAGGCTGGATCTGAGCCTTGCGCGGCTCACCGAGCTGTTCTCTAAGATCGCATGGGCGAATTTGGTTCTGCCCCACCTTCCAAAACGAAGTCCGGGACTTCTGGACTGAACCCCGAGGCCACAGGCTGGATCTGAGCCTTGCACGGCATGCCGAGCTGTTCTCCAAGATTTTGTGAGAGGGACATCGTGCCTTCACGGTCTTCTTCCATGTCCATGCTCGCTGAACTTAGAGCTGAGTGGCCCTCACCCTACGAGACGAGAGCAAGCATTTGATGAAAAAGATTTCATTGCCAAAGTTTAAGGAGCCTTACACTATTGGTAATACATCCTCAAGTTTGAGGCATTCCAGGTCCGAGGGAACCGGGATCCGCCTAGCTTTTCCAGGTAGTACGCCCCATGAGGAAGTGCCTCCGCCACCCTATAAGGGCCTTCCCAGTTTGGGGAGAGCTTTCCGCACTCCCGTGGCTGGGAAGCTTCAGCGCGGCAGAGCACCAAATCTCCCTGGCGGAAGGATTTCGGTCGCACTCTGGAGTTGTAGTATCTGGCAACTCACTACTGGTAGGCAGCCATCCGAACTCGAGCCCTGTCCCTCGTTTCTTCAAGGAGGTCCAGGTTTAGCAGCATCCTGGCAGGGTTCTCCATCTCGTCATACTGCTCCACGCGCAGGGTCGGTAGGCTGAGCTCAACTGGGATAACTGCTTCTGCTATGAAGACAAGGTTGAACGGGGTCTCATCCGTAGCCATCCTTGGGGTAGTGTGATACGTCCAAAGGATGCTCGGGAGCTCTTCCACCCACCTTCCCTTGGCCTGGTCCAGTCTTGTCTAGAGGCCTTGCAAGATGGTCCTATTTATTACCTCGGCTTCTCCGTTTATCTGAGGATGTGCCACCGAAGTGAAACGATGGTGGATGGCGATGTCACTGTAAAACTCCTCGAACTTTTGACAATCAAATTGACATCCGTTATCGGTGATAATAGTGTGCGGTAGGCCAAAGCGGTAAATAATTGACTTCCAGAGGAACTTGGTGACGTTTGCCTCTGTGATCCGGGCCAAGGGTTCGGTCTCGACCCACTTTGTGAAGTAGTCGATGGCCACGATCAAGAATTTCCATTGCTCGGATGCCGAGGGAAAAGGTCCTAGGAGATCCATGCCCCATTGAGCGAACGGCCATGGGGTGGAGAGCTGGGAGAGTGGAGCAGCGGGCTGACGTTGCACCACGGCGTGCCGCTGACATCAGTCGCACCTCTTCACGAAGTCAGCTGCATCTTCTTTCATTGTCTCCCAGAAGTAACCTTGACAGAGGGCCTTGTATGCCAGTGTCCTGCCCCCCACGTGGTTCCCATAGACGCCTTCGTTGATCTCTTGGAGTGCGAGTGCGGCCTCTGCGGGTCTCAAACACTTGAGGAGCGGGTAGGAGTAGGACCTCCGATACAGTAACCCATCCCTTAAGATGAACCATGCGGCCTTCCTCTTAATGAGTCCAGCCGCCACACGGTCCTCCGGTAGGGTGCCATCGGTGATGTACTCGATGTACTTGTCCATCCAGCTGGGCTCTGGTTGACTTGCTGGACCTCCATGGGTGTCTCGTAGCTCGGGGCCTTGAGGTGCTCGATGTAAGTGTGGCCCAACGATGAGTCCGGCAGGGTTGCAAGGCGGGAGAGTGCATCCGCATGAGCTTTTTCTCCATGAGGTATATGGGAGATGCTGAAATGCCGAAATCCTATCGTGCTCGTTCTTACAAGCTCCAGGTACTTTGCCATTTGGGCGTCCCGCACCCCGTACTCCCCCGAGATCTGCCCGGCTACCAGCTGCGAGTCGGTGAAGACCTTGAGGGTGGCCACGCCCAGCTCGCGAGACACTCTCAGCCCTGCGAGGAGCGCTTCATACTCCGCTTGATTATTAGTGGCGGCGAACTAGAAATGGAGCGCACATTCGGCGACAACTCCTTCGTCGTTAGCGAGGATGTGTCTAGCTCCACTCTCACTAGAGTTCGAGGCTTTGTCTACATGAAGGATCCATATGTCTTCCTCTGTCCTGGCTCCAATTGCTGGTCTTGGGGGCCCTCTTCCGCCCCCTCGCCCAGGCCTGCACACTCAACCAAGAAATCAGCGAGTACCTGTGCCTTCATGGCCGACCTCATCCTATAGGTGATGTCGAACTCGCTGAGCTTGAGCGCCCACTTTTCCAGGTGCCCAGATGTGTCAGGTCGGCTGAGCACCGCTTTTAGTGGCTGATCCGTTAGAACAGCAATGGGGTGCACTTGAAAATAAGGTCTGAGACACTGAGCAGACACGATTAGTGCAAAAATCAGTTTCTTAGACCGGGAATACCTGAGCTCCGCATCGCGGAGGAGTTTGCTTGTGTAATACATCGGCCTTTGCATTCCCTTGTCCTCAATCTGAACTAGGACCGAACTGACAGCCTTCGGGGTGACTGCCAGGTATAGGAGGAGCTCCTCTCCTTCTTCGGGCGTGGAAAGCAGCAACGGGGATGCCAGTGTCCTCTTCAGCTCGTCGAATGCCTCCTGGCACTCCTCCATCCAGGTAAAGTCGTTCATCTTCCTCAATGCCTTAAAAAAGGGCTGGCAGCAGTCAGCGGACCTCGAGATAAATTGACTCAGGCGGCTATCCGGCCGGTGAGTCGCTGTACTTGCTTCTTGGAGGTGGGTTGCTCCATGTCTAAGATAGCCTGGACCTTCTCTGGGTTGGCTTCTATCCCCCTTTTGGTTACCATGAACCCTTGGAACTTCCCGGCGGACACGTCGAAAGCGCACTTCGCCGGGTTCAATTTCATTTAGTGAAGCCGGAGGTTACCAAAGGTCTCCGCCAGGTCGTCGACATGGTCTGAAGGGGACTTTCTCATTACCAGCATATCGTCCATGTACACTTGCATGTTGTGGCCAATCTGGTCTTTGAAGACTTTGTTGACTAGCCGTTGGTACGTGGCCCTAGCATTCTTGAGGCCGAATGGCATCATCTTGTAACAGTAGGTTCCGTGGTCGGTGATGAAAGCAGTGTACTCCTCGTCCTCTGGGTGCATTCGGATCTGGTTGTACCTGGCAAAGGCATCCATGAAAGAGAGGAGGCGATGCCCTGAAGTGGCGTCCACGAGCAGGTCGATCTTTAAAAGAGGGAAACTGTCCTTTGGACAAGCTCGGTTGAGGTCGGTGTAGTCCACGCAGATCCTCCACTTGCCGTTGCTCTTCTTCACCATGACCACGTTCGCCAGCCAGCTGGGATACTGTACCTCCCGTACAAAGCCGGCGGCAAGAAGCTTCTCCACTTCTTCATTGATAGCCTTCTGCCTCTCCGCAGCAAAACTCCTCTTCTTCTAGCGGACAGGGTGGCACCTTGGATCAATATTCAACCGGTGGGTGATGACTTCCGAGGGGATACCTTGCATGTCAGCAGCGGACCAGGCAAACACATCAGCATTCGCCTGGAGGAAGTCTAGCAAACGGCCCGCTCTTCTTCCGGGAGCTGGGCTCCTATTTGCACTGTCTTCTAAGGGTCCGAACCGATAGGATATGTCAACAGGCGCTCCACGAGCCCTCTCCTGGGGTCTTGCTCTCTTAGGTCTAGGTCGTCGACATCGGAGCCAAGCTCAGCGCTCTAGGCCCCCGGGACCGTCTGCAGGCAATGCTGGACAGGCTGGGCCGTCCCTCTCATTACTCCCATCCCAGAGGCGGTAGGGAACTGCACCAGCAACCTCTTAGTGAAAATGACAACGTCCAGCTGGTTGAGCCCTGGATGGTCGAGGATGGCATTATAAGGTGATAGGAGCTTGACGACGGTAAACGTCATCATGACCGTACTCTGCTGAGGTGGGGATCCAGCAGTGACAGGGAGAGTGATCTCTCCTTCGACCCCCACTGAATCTCCAGTGAAGCCCATGAGAGGGGTGTGCACCGGCTTTAATTGATCATGAGACAGATTCATTCAGGAGAAAGCATCGTAAAAAAGCATGTCAGTAGAGCTCCCACTATCACCATAATGCGATGTACAGGATGTTTCGCGATGGTCATCTCGACCACCACTGCATCATTGTTTATATTTTCATTTTTATTCCCCTTTTCAAAGAGGAGTACATTCTCTGGGTCTCCCGCCTCCCGGGCTCTCTTCGTCGCATGCTCGATCCCCAAGGAGATCATGCCCACCGGCTTCTCCGTTGGGCAGTTGTCAATTACGGGGACGGGGGGAAGGGCTGCGAGCGACTGACCCACCGCCAAGGCTTCGTTCCTCATGAATTTCCTGAGGTAGCCCCTCTTGATCAGCTCCTCAATTTCCTGCTTTAGATTGTGGCACTCCTTTGTATCGTGGCCGTGCTCGCAGTGAAATTGACAATATTTTGTCTTATCATGGATGTTCCTTGGGTTCTGAGGAGGAGGTCGACGGAGGTAGTGCTCACCCTCAATCTCTATGAGGATCTTCATTCTAGGAGCGAGGAGAGGGGTGAACGTTCTCTCCGGGGCAGCACCGTTCTTCGGCTTCGGGCCTGGACGAAAATTTGCAGGTGGTCCAGGCCTCCGGGTCCCGGGGACATCCCTTGGGGCAGACTTCTTTGATGGCTTCCTGTCCAGCTCTCGCCTGGTGCGATCGGCCTCCTCCGCTCGGATGTACTTATGGACACGGAGGAGGAGCTCAGAGTACATCTTGGGGGGCTTTTTATCCAGGGAATATGTCAGACGGGAGGTCTTGAGCCCGTGCTTCAATGCCAGCATGGCGATAGGCTCGTCCAGACTATAGATTTCTAGGGTGGCAATCTTGAAGCAGGTAATGTAGTCTCGCAGCAGCACTTGGTCCTGCTGGCGGATAGAGAAGAGGCTATCCACCTCTCTTGGCACCTTCTGACAAGCATCGAAGTGTGCCACAAACTTTCCTTCCAGTTGATAGAAGGAGCTAATAGATTCCGGCTCGAGGAGGGTGAACCAAACTCGAGCAGCCTTCCGGAGGGTGGCTGGGAAGGCAATGCATATAAGAGCGTCCGTCGCTCCCTGGACCCTCATGAGAGCCTTATAGCTCTCTAAATAGTCTAAGGGATCGGTGGTCCCATCATAGGGATCCACCTGAGGCATGCAGAACCGACCCGGGATCGGTTCCTCTTGGATTTCCTGGGAGAAGGGTGGTTGGGAATTGTAGCCTGTTGGATCTGTTGGGGAGATCTGCATGTCAGCAAAGCGGCGGCAAACTCCGCCAACTTGCACTCATGATCCTCCAGGCGCCTCTCGGCCTGGCGCCTGATGGCCTCGTCGGTAAAATCTTCCACCGAGGTCGCTGGAGAAGGGGGTGCCGATCGGTCTCAGCGAGGGGCCTTGCCCCGATGGTGCTTGCTACGCTGCACTGCTTCAGCATCATTGGCCGGGGATTGACTTTCGTGATCCACCGAACCGGAGTAGTTCCTCTTTGCGGAAGTCTAGTGGCTCTCGCGGGGGTTGGAAACTACCCGCGGATGGGAGGGCCTGCCTTGGATGGAGCGCAGGCTTCCGCGGGGTCCCAAGTCTCGAGCCGCGGGGGTCCCTGGCTGGGGCTGAGTGGCCAGGGAGCACTGCTGGTGCTGCAGTTGCCGCACAGCAGTGGTCAAAGTTTGCAGGTGCTGGACGACAGCTGCGAAAGGACCGTCCACCGGGGATGGCTGAGGAGGAGGAGGTGGACCAGGAAGTTCCCTCTCCGGGCTAGGCGGCCCTTGAGGAGAAGGAACTTCTCCCACTCGGCTAGTGGATGCTTCGTGTCCATGCGTCACCACCATTGTCGGAGTGCGCTTTCGCCCACGGAGAGCTTGCTCATACAGGGGTTACTATTCTGCCCCTCTACCTGGTATGCCAATCTATTGCCGATCTCACCACGGTGGCCTGTAGCTCTTGAGCTGGCACCAGTCTCGGACTCTCTCACCTTGAGATCTCCAAGCTTCCGGACCTACAAAACAAAGTCAGAGACCCGGGCCAGGGATTCCGGCGGGGGCACTTCGATGATCAAGTTAGAGAGCGGCAAGATAGAATAGATCCCCTAAGACGGGTTCCCGAAGGATTCCGGTGCTTAGAGGAGATGAAAACGAAAGAAGTGTGGAAAAGAGGGGAGTTGAAGCCCGGCTTCTTGTGCTGGGTTCACCGAGCTCACGCCTGAGGACTTCTTGAGGCCTCCCAGGATTGTTCTCTTGGTGTTTTCTCCTTCTTTCGACCTACCTTTTGGCCCGTTTTTACCATCCTTTTTATACCATCGAACTGCCCTCAGCCCGCGTTTCTTTCAGGAGGCTCCCTGAGACCTCTGGACCTTCTCCTCCCCCTTCTTCTTTGGGTCCGGGAGCTAAGTGGCCGGACCGCCTCGTCCGTAGTATGTCACGAAAGGGGGAAGATTGGTGAGGCTTTGGGCCGAGCATGGGAGCTCTCCTTTCGAGGTGTTGATGGTGGACTTCCACCCGTTTCAGGCTCCTGCCTGCAAGGATTCCATTCCTCAGTTACGGGGCCCCGTCTGACTGGTGTAAACGAGGTTTCGCGTGTCACTGCAGGCCATACTAGCACCCCCTACGGGGCGCGGTGCGCGCCAGCTCTAGTGGCGACCTTGTAACCCATATCCATGCTTCCCCGAGGCTTTGCAGAGTAGGGCTGACCTTGGCTGAGGTGGACCCATCAGGGAGCGCCACCTGGCGGTGGAGCAGGGGCTACTAGCTTCGACCGAGGTGGACCCCTCTTGGGTGGACACCTGGCGGGGCGACAGAGAGAGGCTTAACTTCGGCCGAGGTGGACCCGTCTTCGCGTGCCAGTTGGTGAAGGAGCAGGAGGGCCTGGCTCGACCTCGACAGAGGTGGACCTATCTTGGGGTGCCACCTGGCGAGGGAGCTTTGGCCGCCAGCTTCGATCGAGGTGGACCCCTCCTGGGTGGACACCTGGTGGAGTGGCAGGGAGGTGCTCGACTTTGGCCAAGGTGGACTCGTCTTCGGGTGTCACTTGGCGAAGGAGCAGGAGGGCCCGGCTTGACCTCGGTCGAGGTGGACCTGTCTTGGGGTGCCACCTGGCGAGGGAGCGAGGGGTCACCAGCTTCGACCGAGGTCGACCCCTCCTGGGTGGATACCTGGCGAAGTGGCAGAGAGAGGCTCGACTTCAGCCGAGGTGGACCGGTCTTCGGGTGTCACCTGGCAAAGGAGCAGGAGGGCCTGGCTCAACCTCGACCGAGGTGGACCCGTCTTGGGGTGCCACCTGGCGAGGGAGTGAGGGGCCGCCAGCTTTGGCCGAGATGGACCCCTCCTAGGTGGACACTTGGCGGAGTGGCAGAGAGAGGCTCGACTTTGGCCTAGGTGGACCCGTCTTCGAGTTCCACCTAGCGAAGGAGCAGAAGGGCCCAGCTCGACCTCGGTAGAGGTGGACCCATCTTGGGGTGCCAGCTGGCGATGGAGAGAGGGGGGCCACCGACTTCGGCCGTGGTGGACCCCTCCTTTGTGGACACCTGGCGGAGTGGCAGAGAGAGGCTCGACTTCGATCAAGGTGGACCCATCTTCGGGTGCCACCTGGCGAAGGAGCAGAAGGGCCCGGCTCGGCCTCGATAGAGGTGGACCCATCTTGGGATGCCACCTGGCGAGGGAGCGAACGGGGCCACTGACTTCGACCGAGGTGGGCCCCTCCTGGGTGGACACCTGGCAGAGTGGCAGAGAGAGGCTCGACTTTAGCCAAGGTGGACCCATCCTCGGGTGCCATTTGGCGAAGGAGCAGAAGGGCCCGGCTTGACCTCGGTAGAGGTGGACCCGTCTTGGGGTGCCACTTGGTGAGGGAGCGAGGGGGGCCGCCGGCTTCGATCGAGGTGGACCCCTCCTGGGTGGACACCTGGCGGAGTGGCAGGGAGGTGATCGACTTCAGTCGAGGTGACCCATCTTCGGGTGTCACCTGGCGAAGGAGCAGGAGGGCCTGGCTCAACCTTGGTCGAGGTGGACCCGTCTTGGGGTGCCACGTGGTGAGGGAGCGAGGGGCCGCCAGCTTCGGCCGAGGTGGACCCCTCCTGGGTGGACACCTGGTAGAGTGGCAGAGAGAGGCTCGACTTTGGCCGAGGTGGACCCATCTTCGGGTGCCACCTAGCGAAGGAGCAGAAGGGCCAGGCTCAACCTCGGCAAAGGTGGACCCGTCTTGGGGTGCCACCTGGCGAGGGTGCGAGGGGGCCGCCGTCTTCGGTCGAGGTGGACCCCTCCTGGGTGGACACTTGGCGGAGTGGCAGGGAGGTGCTCGACTTCGATCGAGGTGGACCCATCTTCAGGTGTCCCTAGCGAAGGAGCAGGAGGGCCCGGCTCAACCTTGGCTAAGGTGGACCCATCTTGGGGTGGCACCTGGCGAGGGAGCTAGTGGCCGCCAGCTTCAGCCGAGGTGGACCCCTCCTGGGTGGACACTTGGCTGAGCGGTAGAGAGGTGCTCTACTTCGACCGAGGTGGACCCGTCTTTGGGTGCCACCTAGCGAAAGAGCAGGAGGGCTCGTGATGGGGGACAGATGGGTAGGATCGTTGGTGAGCCTAGAAGTCACCTCAATTAGGGTACTATTTTTTTGGTATTTTTTTTTCTAGGGGTGGCGAAGGAATAGTGGGGATGTAGGATAGGGATCTGGATCTCATGGACTTTGGGACTCACCCTAACGAAGAGACCTCTCACCTCTAGGGCATTACATCCTCCTCGATACTTGGAGGTGCTAGGATGGATCTCAAAGACTACGAGGGGATAGAGAAGCTGGAATGGGAAGGAGGATATCAGGGCATCACGCCCATGCCCGAAGGCGAAGGCAAGAAGAATCACTCTTTTAAAAACTCAATTTTTTTTTTGAACTAAACTAATTTTTTACAAAGGACTGAGGTTGGTATTTATAGACCTGTCCAACCCTCATTTGAATTTGAATACAGGATAAAAAGATAGGGATGACTCAAATTCAAATACAAGATAGGATAAGATAAGCCTATCCATATCTCAATCCTAACCAACCAAATCCTAATTCAAATTTCAAACAAAAGATAAATCCTAAATAAATTTATTCTAGAAATGCTCTAAGATCCATGCCACTTTGGGATCTGTGCTGCTCCAAGATTCGAGCAGGCCGATGTCCCCATCAGCCTGGCTCGACCTCGGTAGAGGTGGACCCATCTTGGGGTGCCACCTGGAGAGGGAGCGAGGGGCTGCCAGCTCCGGTCGAGGTTGACCCCTCCTGGGTGGACACCTGGCAGAGTGGCAGGGAGGTGCTCGACTTCGACTGAGGTGGACCCGTCTTCGGGTGTCGCATGGTGAAGGAGCAGGAGGGCTCGGCTCAACCTCGACCGAGGTGGACCCATTTCGGGTGCCACCTTGCGAGGGTGCGAGGGGCCGCCAGCTTCAACCGAGGTGGACCCCTCCTGGGTGGACACCTGGCGGAGTGGCAGAGAGATGCTCGACTTCAGCCGAGGTGGACCCGTCTTCGGGTGCTACCTAGCGAAGGAGCAGGAGGGCCTGGCTCGACCTCGGCAGAGGTGGACCCGTCTTGGGGTGCCACCTGGCGATGGAGCGAGAGGCCGCCAGCTCTGGCCGAGGTGGATCCCGCCTTGGTGGACACCTGGCGGAGTGGCAGGGAGGTGCTCGACTTTGGCCGAGGTGGACCCGTCTTCGGGTGTCACCTGGCGAAGGAGCAGGAGGGCCCAGCTCAACCTCGACCGAGGTGGACCCGTCTTGGGGTGCCACCTGGCGAGGGAGCGAGGGGCCGCCAGCTCCGACCAAGATGGACCCCTCCTAGGTGGACACTTGGCGGAGTGGCAGGGAGGTGCTCGACTTCGGTCGAGGTGGACCCGTCTTTGGGTGGTGCGGGCACCAGACTCAGAAGAAGATTTCAGAGCTCCATCTGGATCTCTGATTAACCTTGCCCGAAGAATTAGGGTTTTTTGGCTTGTAATAAGGGTTGACTTGATCAACTCAATTTTAGCTTGAGTCTGTATTACCTGTATTTTTATTTGGTCGAGTCATGTTGACTCAGTAGTGGACTAGGGCTTCAACCTGGGGTGTTACATTTTCTTCCAAGGCCAAGCAAGTGGGCGCCACACTCCCAGCCACACACCTGAGCCCAGGGGGCGCCACATCTTCATCCAGTAGACTTTGGTCCCCACACCACAGATAGCAGCTCCCTTCTTTCATGCGCCAATTGAGGAGAATGCAACCAAGGATCCACAAAACAAGGGGGCGGCCCAAGACTTCCATAAGAGCCAAACTATGAATGGGAAGAAAGTTTCTTGGAGAGAACTTCAAGGAGGCGCCCATTACCTGCCAAAAATACCCAAAGCAAAGTTAGGAAGAACCATAACTTGGGGAGAAAGAAAAGGAGGTATCCAAAAAAGGTTGAGCCATGGAAGGAAGGAGATTTCTCTTGAAGAGCAAGGTTAGGAGGCGCCCTAGTCATTCCAAATAAAGCCAGATATAAAAGAAAAAAAAATTTCTCTTGGAGAGCAAGGTTAAGAGGCGCCCAAACATTTCCAGATAAGGCCAAGCATAGAAGGAAAAAAATAATTTTCTTGGAGGTCAAGGCAAGGAGGCGCCACCCACTTTCCTTTTTTGAAGCCTCAATCATCTTATGGAATTATTTGGCCGGCCATATGAGTAGGGATTGATCCTACAATCCTAATTTGAAGATCCCCACCTTTAGTCCCACATGGGAAGATGTAAAACCCTAGTCTCTTGTAATGTCCTATAAATTAAACCCCCATGTAAGTTTGAAAAAAAATTAGATGAATGAAACCAACTTTTTTTTGTGAGCAAACTCTGTGTTTTCTCTCTTCCGCACTTGCATCCAGGTGTTGAGCTCCGTGAGGGAGTAAATCCGGGTTTCCCAGGAACCTTGAGGAGGTGTGAGATCTCCAAAATCCAAACCCTAGGTTAGCCACTTCTACTCCAAAACCCTAACCGCCCACCATCCACTTCAATCCACCAAACCCTAGCCTATTCCACCTCCCACGGCCTCTCTCTACAAGTCCAGGCCGACCACCAGCATCCAGCTCCAGTCCGGATACTTCAGATCCAAAGCTCTTTCCAGAGGGAGTCGAATCAGCCTTCAAGAGAATCCGGATCTCAGCGACATCAGCCTTCAAGTTCTTCGACCTGGTAAATCCTTCCCTGAGTCCCTGAATCCATCACTTGTTTTTCTTCTTCCCAGATCTTGAGTTCAGGAAAAGCCAACCCAGCCACGAGGCCAGTATTGGAGGATCCATTGCGAAGATAGCCGAATCCGAGGATCCAACAATCTGCTCGAGAGAGTTCTTCCACCCAAATTCTGTGAAGATCACTGTCTGGTTGGTAAACCATCTCTTCTCTTTATTTCTGTCGTGTTGAAAGTTCAGAGAGAAACCCTAGGTCTGGGAGTTTCTCAACCCCCAGCGATCCGTTACTTCTGAACTACTCTGATAACTTAGCTTCTTCTAAATTGTGCTTTCAATCCTTACCTAGTTTCCATCAACTTAGTTTAACTTTACTTTGAGTCGAAGCCAATTTCTGAAATATATATAAAAAAAAAGAATTAATCTTAAATTTACTTCCGCATACACTTCTTTGTTCTTTGTTCTGCATCATTTTTGGTATCAGAGCATCCGTTCTGCATCAATTTTGGTATCAGAGCCCTGTCTAGGGTTTCTGTTTTGATTGCTTGTTTGAGTCTCTCTCTTTTTACTTTGTCTGCTCGAAGTAGACTCCCCAGGACATCCGATCCTAGGAACGAAGTGAGGTGCAAACCTCCTCTTCCCATTCCACGGGGTGTTCCTAGGGTGTAGGGGATCCGTTGGGTTACAACTTCGTAGCAGGAATTGTAAACGGGAAAGTACTCTATTTTCAGCCCGTAATTGCCCTGTTGCAGGAATTATTTCTCACTGCAAGTAACTCTAAATTTGATGATTTTTATTTTTCTGAAACCAGTGTAATTGAAACTATTTTAAATAATTTTCTTGTGATTTATTGGTTTCCGTGAGATTTTTGAGGATTAAATTACTGCAACTCTATTTTTGTGTTTCTGTAATTCAATTATTTTTGAGTGATCATCTCTTAATTCATCTTAAGGGCATTTGAGCATCTAAGATAAGGGGAGGAGTTGATAACCTCTCCTTAGCCCAAAACCACCACCCACTCATTCGAACTTAAGCCTTTAATCTTAAAATTAATTAGACCTAATTTGCCCTAGTGGGCTAGGAACATCAACAAGTCGGGTCAAGGCTAGTGTTGAGTCAGTTTGTCTGGTTACTCTGTGTGTGCTTTGTACTCAGTGTCTAGAATGGTGGTTCAGGGATTCCATCCCGAAGGGCTTGTGTGCTGGTCCGCCTACCTGGCCAATCTCTGATTGGTGTCTAGGATTGGCATCTAGGGACCTAACACTCCCCTTACACCTGCCTGCTAAGTCCTGAGTTACTACAGGCTAGCTTGCCACTCTGATTGGGCATCTAGTTTGGGCTCTAGGTTTAGTTAGCCCGTAGTCGATTCAGTTGAGTCTCATTTTGTGTATTTGCTTGCATCATCATGTCACCCGGAATGGAGTACCCTACCAACCTGGTCAAACCCAACCTGATTTAGAGGCCATGGTTAGAGCTCTTACTGAGAGTATGAACAAATTAAGTCAGGATATGAATGAGAATTTTGCCCAGCTTAGGGATCGAGTACAAGTACTTGAGGAATCTAGGCATCGGAATTGGACTCCTGACCCAGATTTTAATGTGCCTCAACCTCACCCACACCAAGAGCCTAGAAGACCTTTATACCAAGATCCTGAACCTAATCATAGGAGGCCTGACCCAGAACCTGAAGATAGAGATGATAGGTTCATTCGGAACATCAAGTTAGATGCACCCACTTTTGATGGTAGCTTAAATCCTAAGGTGTATTCTGATTGGGAGGGTGAGATGGACCAGAACTTTGAGTGGTATGTCATGTCTGAGGAGAGGAAATTCAAGTTTTCCAAGATGAAGTTAGTACGTCAAGCTAGGTTATACTGGGGGAACATTGAGCTGACCACTAGAAGACGAAATGTAGAGCCCATAACCACTTGGCAGGGTATGAAAGAGAAACTTAGAGACAAGTACCTACCCATTTCATACCAGCAAAATCTGTTAGACCAATGGCAAACATTGAAACAAGGGAACCGATCTGTTTCAGATTACATAGCCACCTTTGATGAATACCTGATGAGATGTGATGTGAGTGAAGCCCTTGAGGTCACTTTATCTAGATTTAGGGTTGGACTTAGGGAAGACATTAAGAGAGAGTTGTTTCTGAGAGAGGTTACTGACCTAGACCAAGCCTATCAGATTGCACTGAACACTGAGAAGTTTCAAAGAGGACCCATGCCTTCTAGGGTTAGTGCCCCAATCCCAAGAAATGGACCTAGCCAGGTTACCCCTAGCAAGCCTAATCAGAGTATTCCCATCCCTAGGCCCATGGACAAAGGTAAGGCACCTGACACCCAGAGAACCCCTAGTATCATCTGTTTTAAGTGCCAGAAGCCCGGTCATATCTCCAACCAGTGCACAACCATAGCTTGTTTTAAGTGCCATAAGGTAGGTCATGTTTCTAGCCAGTGCCCTCGTAGATCCCTTTATATAGAAGAGGGAGGAGAAGAGAATTCCGAGCCCAATGAGGAGTTTGAAGAAGAAGTTTATGAGGCCGGAATGAATTTGGTCGATGAGTATGAAGGAGAGGAGGAATCCACCAAGTCTGACCAATTAGGGGTTGTGAGATGCATCCTGTCCCAGACTAAAGTTCAGGAAGATTGGTGTAGGACTAACATCCTACAGACTTTCCTTAAACTAGGGGATAAGGTATGTAAAATCATCATACATAGTGGGAGCTGTGTGAATGCCATTTCTACTAGCACTGTCAAAATATTAGGCTTAACCCCATTCCCCCACCCCAACCCTTATAAGGTTTCTTGGGTAGACTCTACCTCTATACCCATCCAGTCTAGATGTCAGGTCCAAATCCAAATGCAATCCTATCAAGAGAAGATTTGGTGTGATGTCTTGCCCATGGGGGTGAGCAGTATAATTCTTGGAAGACCTTGGTTGTATGATCATGATGCCACCCTCTTAAGAAAATCCAACACCTGTGTCTTTAGTTTCAATGGGAAGAAAATCACAATCCATTCAGTCCCTCCTAAGGACAAGGTAGCTAAAGGAACCAATAAGGTCAGAGAAATGAAAACTGGAGTGAACCTAATTAGTGCCAAGGATCTAGAACAAGAAATTCATAGTGGTTCACCCATTTGGATGTTGACTGCTAAGGAACTTAGGACTCCTACACCCTCAGAGCCTCCTCAGGAAGTTAAGCCTTTATTAGAAGAATTTGAGGATGTTTTTTCCGAGGATCTGCCAGACCACCTTCCACCTCTTAGGGATATTCAGCATTCCATAGATTTAATCCCAGGAGCTACTTTACCCAACTTGCCCCATTATAGGATGAGTCCATCTGAGCATAAAGAACTGCAAAAGCAGGTTGGAGAATTGTTGAGGAAGGGGTTCATTAGAGAGAGTCTTAGCCCTTGTGCAGTCCCTGCACTTCTAACCCCAAAGAAGGATGGCACGTGGAGGATGTGTGTTGATAGTCGTGCCATCAACAAAATCACAATCAAGTATAGGTTCCCCATCCCTAGACTAGATGATATGCTAGATATGATGGCTGGTGCCATGGTTTTTTCTAAAATTGATCTCAAGAGCGGCTATCATCAGGTTAGGATTAAACCAGGGGATGAGTGGAAAACCGCCTTCAAAACTAAGGATGGTCTCTTTGAATGGGTTGTTATGCCTTTTGTGTTGTCCAATGCCCCTAGTACTTTCATGAGGATTATGACCCAGGTACTTAGAGCTTTCATAGGGAAGTTTATAGTGGTCTATTTTGATGACATCCTGATCTATAGTAAGACCCCTGCAGATCACCTAGGCCACCTTAGACAAGTCTGCCAAGTTTTGAGGAATGATAGTCTCTATGGTAATCTCAAAAAGTGTGAATTTATGACCAGTAGAATTATCTTCCTTGGTTTTGTTGTAACCCCTGACGGCGTGGCTGCCGATCCAGAAAAGATTAGGTCGATAGTAGAATGGCCAGAGCCGACCAGTGTGCATGAAGTCAGAAGTTTCCATGGCTTGGCTACCTTCCATAGGTGATTCATCAAGGGGTTTAGTACTGTAGTTGCTCCTATCACAGACTGTATTAGGAAGGGAGAATTTCAGTGGACTAAAGCAGCCCATAAAGCCTTCCTAGATCTTAAGGATAGGATGACCCAGGCACCCATTTTGAGGTTACCGGACTTTTCAAAGGTATTTGAGGTTGCCTGTGATGCTTCAGGAGTAGGTATAGGTGGAGTCCTAAGCCAAGAGAACCATCCCGTAGCATTCTTTAGTGAGAAGCTTAATGATGCTAAGCTTAGGTATTCTACCTATGATAAGGAATTTTATGCGGTAGTGCAAGCTTTGCGTTACTGGAGACATTATTTGCTACCGCAAGAATTTGTGCTATTTTCGGACCACGAGGCTCTTAGATTCTTGGATTCCCAGAAGAAGCTTAACCCTAGGCATGCTAAATGTGTAGAGTATATCCAGTCCTATACTTTTGTTTTGAAGCATAAGGCAGGGTCTGAAAATAAGGTAGCTGATGCCCTTAGTCGTCGATCTTTGTTGTTGAATTCTGTTAGGGCTGAAGTCATAGAGTTTGAGCAAATCAAAGAAGAATATGAGTCGTGTCCGGATTTTAAGATTGTGTACCAGGATCTAACTCAAGGACCATCTAGTGAACATAAGGATTATTCCCTTTTAGATGGCTTTCTGTTCTTTAAGAATAGGCTTTGCATCCCTAGAACCTCTCTTAGGGAATTTTTGATTTGGGAAACTCATGCTGGAGGTTTAGCTGGCCATTTCGGAAAAGATAAGACCACCCTGGCTATTGAAGACCATTTTTTCTGGCCTAGCTTAAAAAGAGATGTAGCACACATTGTGGCTAGGTGTCAGACCTATGTTGTTGCCAAACAGCGAAAATAGAACACCGGCCTTTATACCCCACTCCCTGTCCCAGATCGTCCTTGGCAAGATGTGAGCATGGACTTTATGTTAGGTTTGCCTAAGACCCAGAGGAGGCATGACTCCATCTGTGTTGTAGTAGACCGATTTTCCAAGATGGCCCATTTCTTGCCTTGTTCCCAAATATTTGATGTGTCTAAGGTAGCCACCCTGTTCTTTAATGAAATAGTTCGACTCCATGGCCTGCCCAAGACCATTGTTTCAGATAGGGATGTCCGGTTCACCAGCTATTTCTGGAAAACCCTTTGGCATAAGTTAGGGACAAAACTTAAGTTTTCAACTGCCTATCATCCCTAGACTGATGGCCAAACCGAAGTAGTGAACCGTAGTTTAGGTAATCTGTTAAGGTGTCTTGTTGGTGAAAACATTAGGAACTGGGATTTGTACTTACCTAGAGCTGAATTTGCATATAATGACTCGGTCAATAGGTCTACGGGTAAGAGTCCATTTGAAATTGTGCATGGTTACAAACCTCACACACCTCTTGACCTAGCTCCTTTACCAGTCCACACACGAGTCTCCGAGTCTGCCGAAGTTTTTGCACAGCATATAAAAGACTTGCATAAAGAAATTCAAGCCAAAATAAATTTAAGTAATGAAACTTATAAGAAGTTGGCTGATTCTCCAAGGTGAGTCAAAACTTTTGATGAAGGAGACTATGTAATGATTAGGTTAAGGCCTGAACGGTTTCCTCCTGGAACCGTTAGAAAGTTACATGCTAGAGGAGCTGGACCATTTAGAGTGGTGAAGAGAGTAGGATCAAATGCCTATGTGCTCGAGTTGCCTCCAGAACTAGGCATTAGCTCCACTTTCAACATTACAGACCTAGTAGAGTATAGAGAGCCAGCTGTGATTCCCAGTGAGGCTTTTGAACCTAATCCTGCTCTTGAGAGTGAACCCAACCCTGTGTGTCCACCAACAAACTGGCCTGTGAGGAAAGAGCAGATTGAAAAGATCCTGGATGATCAGGTTATCTCTACTCGTAATCGAGGATACCAAAGATATCTGGTCCGCTGGCAAAGAAGGCCAGATTCTGATGACTCTTGGATCTCCCGAGAAGAATTACAAGAATTGGACCCAGACCTCTTGGAGAGATACCAGAGCCAACTTGATCCATACTTGACAGGGTCGAGTTCCTCCCACCCTGGGAGAATTGGTGCGGGCATCAGACTCAGAAGAAGACTTCAGAGCTCCATCTGGATCTCTGATTAACCTTGCCCGAAGAATTAGGGTTTTTTGGCTTGTAATAAGGGTTGACTTGATCAACTCAATTTTAGCTTGAGTCTGTATTACCTGCATTTTTATTTGGTTGAGTCATGTTGACTCAGTAGTGGACTAGGGCTTCAACCTGGGGTGTTACATTTTCTTCCAAGGCCAAGCAAGTGGGCGCCACACTCCTAGCCACACGCCTGAGCCCAGGGGGCGCCACATCTTCATCCAGTAGACTTTGGTCCCCACACCACAGATAGCAGCTCCCTTCTTTCATGCTCCAATTGAGGAGAATGCAACAAAGGATCCACAAAACAAGGGGGCGGCCCAAGACATCCATAAGAGCCAAACTATGAATGGGAAGAAAGTTTCTTGGAGAGAACTTCAAGGAGGCACCCATTACCTGCCAAAAATATCCAAAGCAAAGTTAGGAAGAACCATAACTTGGGGAGAAAGAAAAGGAGGAATCCAAAAAAGGTTGAGCCATGGAAGGAAGGAGATTTCTCTTGAAGAGCAAGGTTAGGAGGCGCCCTAGTCATTCCAAATAAAGCCAGATATAAAAGAAAAAAAATTTCTCTTGGAAAGCAAGGTTAAGAGGCGCCCAAACATTTCCAGATAAGGCCAAGCATAGAAGGAAAAAAATAATTTTCTTGGAGGTCAAGGCAAGGAGGCGCCACCCACTTTCCTTTTTTGAAGCCTCAATCATCTTATGGAATTATTTGGCCGGCCATATGAGTAGGGATTGATCCTACAATCCTAATTTGAAGATCCCCTCCTTTAGTCCCACATGGGAAGATGTAAAACCCTACTCTCTTGTAATGTCCTATAAATTAAACCCCCATGTAAGTTTGAAAAAAAATCAGATGAATGAAACCAACTTTTTTTTGTGAGCAAACTCTGTGTTTTCTCTCTTCCGAGTCAACCCATTCCTGTTAACCGAGTCAACCCATATACAATTAATTTCTATATATATCTATATAAAAACTAAAAAAGAAAACTACATTCCCTGCCAGCCGAGTCAACCCATCTATCAACCGAGTCAACCCATCCCTGTTAACCGAGTCAACCCATCCCTGATAACAGTTCTTTCTCCCTTCTCACGACTCTCTTCCTTCTTCCTCATACAATTAATTTCTATATATATCTATATAAAAACTAAAAAAGAAAACTACATTCCCTGCTAGCCGAGTCAACCCATCTATCAATCGAGTCAACCCATCCCTGTTAACCGAGTCAACCCATCCCTGTTAACAGTTCTTTTTCCCTTCTCCCGACTCTCTTCCTTCTTCCTCTCTCTAAAACCCATTGCCATCTTCCCCACCCGAGCCTATCCATCTCTCCCTAAGGAAGGCCAGAAGGAAGAAGGGACCGACGGTGATCTCGATGGCTATCCGGCCACCTACCGAAAACCTAAAAGCGAATCCCCCCCGGCCGGTCTTCTCTACTCAAGTCCACACTCGAGAGGAGATGGGCTCCCGTTAGCCACCTCTTCTCATGCCCATGCTCGAGCAGAAATAGGGAATATAGTACTTACCGGCGAGGTCAGCATCGGGTCTCGACGGCCACCGAAGGATTATGACCTTCAGAATGGGCAGAGGCACACGAGGGGGGGTTATCCAGCAAGATCGGCATCGATTTTGCGGCATCCACCAAAGGAAAAGGGGTTAAGATTGGGCTGAGGCACGTGAGGAACCCCTCTATCACAGGGAAAAACCCTTGTCCCCTAATGTCGTTGACCGCTCTCTCCGACCGCTCCATCGAGAAATTTGATAGTTTGGTGCCACGCTGAATTTGAATTGAAGCCGGCAACTAGTTGCCGACTTTTGCCCAAATTTTGCATGGGTCGACTGACTAGAATTGGGTTGGGCCTCACATTCTCCCCTCCTAAAAAAAATTCGTCCTCAAAATCAACATACCTGGTTGATGGAAAAGTTGAGGATACTTGTCTTTCATGACTTCTTTTCGTTCCCAGGTGGCCTCTCGTTCTAAATGATTGTTCCACTAGACTTTAACATAAGAAATAATATGCTGCCTCAGGACTTGTTCCTTTCTATCTACCACCTTCACTGGTTGCTCTTTATAAGACAAATCTTCTTTGAATTAAAGTGATCCAAGTTCGACTACATAATTTGGATTAGGTACATATTTTCTCAGCATCGTGCTAGCTTGCATGGCCATAACCATTCTAGTAGGGGCCTTTCTTCTACTACCAGAGAAGCTAAAAGGTTCCTATCCTGGAGGGTGAAAAATTACTCTCTTCCCGAAACAGTCCATGGTGGCATAATAAGAAGCCAACCAATCCATTCCCAAGAAAATATCAAACTCCTTCATCTCCAAAACCATTAGATTGGATGTAAAATCATGATCTCCAATACTTAGAGTGCAGGATGGACAAATCATGCTGACTATGATGGTGCTCCCATTTGGAGTGGAGACACAAATCTCATAATTCATAGATACTGGTTTCATACCAGCCTTCTTAGTAAATCTAGTTAAGATAAAAGAGTGTGTTGTCCCGTAATCAAATAAAATGAGGGCATAAGAGAAAACTACTTTGATGGTACCTACCAAACAGTCAAAATCTAACATGGTAATTATACAAACTCAATTTAATTAACTTTAAAAAGAAAGATCTTTGAAATTAGCTATTATTACAGCATTCGATGCCTGTGCATCTTACTGAGTTAGAGCATATACACGAGCCTGGGTCTTTTGCTTCTGGCGCTCTCTAGATCCATAAGTTGAAGGTTGATACTGAATAGAAATTGGTGCAATCCAAGAAGGAGGTGCAGGCGGTTGCAGTGCATTCTAGAATGAATGTTGGAATCTAGAATTCTGAGAACGAGGGCAATCCATAGCTTTATGGCCTTGCTGACTATAATTAAAACAAGCTCCAGAAAATCAATGGCAATCCTTCTCAAAATGAAAACCTTGGCATCTTCTGCATCGGGGATTATTTCCCTGCTGGTGTCCTGGATCCTTCCCTTGATAGATTTATTGACATATTTATTTAAAATTTCGAGGATGAAATTATTTTTTAGAAGGGGAGAATGTGAAGCCCAACACGTAATTGGGTTGTTTTGGACTGAAGTCGATAGCCCTTGCCGAATTCATCCGAAACTCAAAAAAAAAGAATAGAGATCGAAATAGGGGAGTTTCGTTCTCCCCTATCCGATCGAATTTTTTGCCGAGGAAAGATGGAGGAGATGCCATGGAGGGGGAGGGGATGGCCAGAGGATTGTCGTGAGTGGGATGGACTCTCGATCGATCGAACCTATCCATGGAAAAACAAGGTTAATCTCCTCCAAACCCAAGCTATAAAACCCCCCCATCTCACTGCCTCCAAGCAAGCCCTGATCAAGTTTCCGTCGCTATCTTCCTCTTCTCTGACGAGCGATGGAGAGCCCTTCAATCATTAATAAGTCCTTTATTCGATTTTTGGAAGGATTAGTCAAGATTTTAGGGATTCTCAGGTTGGTTTATCTTGGGGCTATGGACCACCGGTGGCTGTACCACAGTTCGCCACCAGTTCGTCGAGCCCTCCTTAGCAACCACCTCCCATGGTCGCCGTTGGCAACTATGGGGAAAGGTCAGTTCAGTCAAGCGAGGGAGCAACAAGGGAGTTCAGGACAAGAAAGAAAGAAAGAAAAGGAGAAGAAAAAGGGAAAAAGGAAAAGGAAAAAAGAAGAAAAAAAAGAGAAAAAGAAAACAAAAAGAAGAGAGAAAGAGGAGAGAGAAAAAGAAAGGAGAGAGGATAGAGAATAGGAGAGAGAAAGAGGAGGGATAGAGGAGAGAGAAAGAGGAAGGAGAGAGGAGAGAGAACAAGAGGAGAGAGAAGAGAGTTGAGTGGTTCAAGCCTTCAAGCTTCCAAACATAAGGGAGTTGATCGAAGTCCACAACATCAAGCTTCATTCAAAGGCTTCAACAAATTGAAGACAAGCTTCTTCAACATCATCTAAGGACTTCAAAAAGATACTTGCTTTATTTTAGAAAGCTTTATTGTATTCTTTACTTTCATTCTTATATTATTATATCAAGATTTTTGGTGAGCCTTGAAAAACCAAAGAGGTTGTTGGTTAGCCTTTATGTAAAACCAACATAGATTGTTGGTGATCCTGTAAAACTAACATAGGTTATTGGTGAGCCCGTAAAACCATCAGAGGTTGTTGGTTAGCCTAAGTTATAAAATCAATAAGGAATTTTGACTTGTGAGCCCAGAAAAATAAGTTGGGTTTTAATTAGTGAGCCTGAAAAACTAATCGACTGTAATCTTAGTGATTATAGTGAAATATCCAAGAAAAACTTGGAGAGTGGATGTAGGTGCCTTGGAGTGCACCGAACCACTATATATTCTTGTATTTGTGATTACTCTTTTTTTATTGCTTATTTACTCTCACATTTACTTTGTTAATTCCATTGCATATTTTTATTAAGCACACAAACACTTTGACAAAATATAAGCACTTATTTGAATTGGCACATACTTGTTTTATATCCATTAAAATAGTTCAAATAATTTTTTAAAATCCAATTCATCCCCCTCTTGGGTTTTAATTAGTGAGCCTGAAAAACTAATCGACTGTAATCTTGGTGATTATAGTGAAATACCCAAGAAAAACTTGGAGAGTGGATGTAGGTGCCTTGGAGTGCACCGAACCACTATATATTCTTGTATTTGTGATTACTCTTTTTTTATTGCTTATTTACTCTCACATTTACTTTGTTAATTCCATTGCATATTTTTATTAAGCACACAAATACTTTGACAAAATATAAGCACTTATTTGAATTGGCACATACTTGTTTTATATCCATTAAAATAGTTTAAATAATTTTTTAAAATCCAATTCACCCCCCTCTTGGGTTGCATCATCACCAGCAATAATTGGTATCAGAGCCCGAAACCCAAAATTATTGGTATCTAAACTTAGTGCTTTGCAAAGAATCCAACAATTTTAAGTTAAAAGATCATGGCAGTCCTAGAAGGTGCTTGTTTTGCTATAGGACATGCAACTAATAGACCATCATTTTTCAATGGCACTAATTATACTTTTTGAAAAACTTGCATGCGCATCTATATTCAATCTATAAGTTATTATCTTTCGAAAGTTATAGTTAATGGTCCTCATATTTGATGCGGGACTAATATGCATGCAATTCTTTTTGTATATTTTATATGTGGGGTTAGGTGATTAATACCCAAATTTCAGATCAAAATTAGTTGTAGGGAATTATGTATGAATTTTTAAAGCTAAGCATGCAGATTAGAACCTAGAAAAGTACTAAAGAAAGATCGTCGGTGCTGAGAAGCCTCGATTAGGGCAAGTTCTCCTACAATATAAAGACTGGAGGTAGAGGGGGTGTACCTGAAAATGTCTGAAGTACCCGGTGAAGATCGCAGTGAAGGGATCTCTCGTTCCTCGATGGATGTGGCCTAGAAAACCGAGCCAAAGACCCGTGGATACCCGGCTTTCTGCTTAGTGGTCCGATTAAGGCTTGGCTGGAGTCGTTGGATTCGTAGGAACTCGGGGACCTGCAAACGACCTGTCAGGGATTAGAAAACTCAAAGGAAATCAAGAAAATAAAGAAAATAGCAAAGGGAATAAAGTTTTGGAGGAGGCTGGAAGGATGGTTGGCGACAGGAAAATGGTTGCAAACACCGAGAAGAAGAACTCTCAAACCCCTTTATGCACATAGCAGGGTAATCACTCAAAGCAATAGAAGAACTCAAGGTTTATTTCATATAAAAGATCTCCCTTCATACAAGAGGCTAGGGTCCTTTAAATAGACCCTTAATCTTGGGCTCCAAGTAAGGGCACATAAGTCTTTACATAAGAATCCTTTTCCCTCTCAAACCCTAGCTAGAAAATAAGGAAACATTAGGTAGAAAAATCCCTAAAAATTTTCTTGACTTGGCCAACACTCCAAGGATGCCTAGGGGGGTGTGTTGGGCTTCTAGGAGCAGCAAGAGGCCAGCCCAAAGGGGCTCGGGCGCATGGGTTTGGGCCTTTGGAAGCTGGGGTGGCCTGGTAGCCAGGTAGCAGGAATATTCCCTGGTATCTTGCTTCTTAGGGGCTTGGGCTTGGCACCTGGGCTTGATTTCTTTGGGTTAGGATGCAGATGGACCTCTAAAATCATGGATGCCTTGGTATATGAACATATTTTGGCATCTGGAAGGGAATCTGGGCATCTGGAGGGCATCTGCAAGGAATTAGGGTTTTCTAAATTTTTCCTCCTGGGGTCTTCAAATCTTCAAGCTGGGTTGGACTTGGGCTATACTTCAATGTCTTCAATCTGGTTGGACTTGGTCATCACTTGTATGATGTGGTCTTGAGTCTTCAATATGGTTGAATAGGACTCAAAAAAATAAAATTAGATCGACATGAGCTGACTAACACTGGACTGAACTAGCTCAACATGAGCTGACTAGTACAGAACTGAAACTCAAAAGACTCAAATAACAGCTAAAATAGACTTAGATGGGATAAGTCCTTATTAAAGATGGACTCATAAATTATTGATCAATTCACAGAGGGTTGAAAAGCCTCTATCTTATTCTGGTGCCTCCGGTGTCCCCACCAATTCTCCCGGGGTGGGAGGAACTCGACCCTGTCGAGTGAAGATCAAGCTGGCTCACATATCTCTCGAGGAGGTCTGGGTTGAGGTGCTGCAAGTCCTCTCGATAAATCCACGAATCGTCCGACTCTGGCCGACCTTGCCATCGGACCAGGAAGCGTTGATAACCGCGGCCCCGGGTCATAATGGCTTGATCATCCAGGATACGCTCGATCCGTTCTCCTCTCTCAGGCCAAATTTATTAGTGGACACTCTGGGTTAGGGTCACTCATAATGAAAAGGAATAGGTTCAAAGGCCTCACTAGGTATCGCTGCCGGTTTCCTGTACTCAACTAGGTCTATAATATTGAAGATAGAACTAATGCCCAAATCCGAAGGCATGTCTAACACCTAGGCATTTGATCCAACCTTCTCTATCACTTTAAAAGGTCCGGCTCTGTGAGCATGAAGCTTCTTTTAGGCCTAAGCCTAACCAAGATAGAATCCACTACATCAAATTCTTTGATCCATCCTTGGGAATTAGCCAGTTTGTTTAAAATTAGTGTAGGTGGTGAACATGCTAGGCACATGCAGACTCCTAACAAATGATTCAAAGGACTCAAACCTACACCTAACAGACTTGACTAAAGAGATTTATTAGGTCTTAACTACCACTTGGGCATGGGGGCATGAGTCGTGATTGATGGGTGACATGCAGAAGAAAATTTGCTAGTAACTCCTAATAGGTGCCAGAGGGTCTGCCAAAAGTAGGTAGCAAATGGGATGGGCTCTATGGATCCTTGCAACCTAGTAACCTCAACAAAATGTAACCTAATAGTTCTAGACACATGAGAAGACTCAGGAAAGGGTAGGAAATAGGAAGTGGGTTCAGAATTAATCTGGTAGGGTGGAGAAAAAGGTTTAGTTGGATAATGTAGGATAAAAGAAGGGGTGTCAGGGACTAATCCTAGACTAATGAGGCTAATCTTACGAGATTGTGGAATATCTATGGGCAAGAAAAGGTCCATGCTATGGAAGGATGGGTCAACAATTTCTGGGAAGAGATCTTCAATAGGAATGGCAGGAAGGGATTCATCTTAAGGGCAATGGGTTAAGTAAGCCAAATCCTGAATAAAGTCTTCTTGTTCATGGAATTTAGAAATAGGCTCTACAATTAGATCCTTTTCTAGTGTTTCCTCAGGTAAAATCCTAGTATCAGAGTTCTCTTCCTCTAATTGTTCTTCCACTATAGCTTTAGGTTGGATGTGGTCAAGGTCAACTAGCTCTAGGTTGGTTTCTACCTGGGTATCTACTGGGTCAGCTAATTCTAGGTCTACTAAAGGTGTCTCCTCTTCTCCTTCATACTCATCCACTAGGCTCACATCAGCTTCATACACTTCCGTGTTAATGTAAGCCTTGTCAATCTCAGGAATGGTTGGAGAAGGTTGGCTAGGAGAAAATTGGCTAGGTCTGATATCTGATTATGGACACTAATCCTAGTAGGTTCAGGTTGCCTAAGGGTAGTGGCTCACTACTGGGCTCATATTTAGGGGTACTAATCCTATGGGGTTCAAGTTGACTAGGGGAAACCTGACTAGTACTAGATTGATACCTAGGGGTTATGGGCTCCTTAGGCTCATAGGACAAGGGTGCAGATCTATGGGTCACGGGATTATAAGATCTGGGATCATAGGATTTGGGTTCAGCTCTATGGGTCTTGGGTCTACTGGACTCATGGGATATGGGTTCATAGATTCTAGAGTCAGAGGATTTGGAGTCATAAGATCTATAGGTTGTGGGTATACTAGGCTTATAGGATGTGGGAAATTAGGATCTATCTTCCTGGTCTACAAAATCCTGATTGGTCCTTCTAGGACTAACCTTAGGGATTGGGTCATGACGATGGGCTCTCCTAGGTTCAGCCTTAAGGTATGGATCAGGGTTTGGAGTCCTCCTAGGTTCAGTATCATAGTATGGGTCATGACGATGGGCTCTCCTAGGTTCAACCTCTCGGCAAGGATCAGGGTTTGGGGTCCTCCTAGGTTCAGTATTATAGTATAGGTCATGATGATGGGCTCTCCTAGGTTCAACCTCATGGTAGGGATCAGGGTTTGGGGTCCTCCTAGGTTCAGTATCATAGTATGGGTCATGACGATGGGCTCTCCTAGGTTCAACCTCACGGTAGGGATCAGGGTTTGGGATCCTCCTGGGTTCAGTATCATAATAAGGGTCATGACGATGGGCTATCCTAGGTTCAGCCTCACGGTAGGGATCAGGGTTTGGGGTCCTCCTTGGTTCAGTATAATAATAAGGGTCATGGCGATGGTCTCTCCTAGGTTCAACCTCACGGTAGGGATCAAGGTAAGGGGTTCTCCTAGGGTTGGGCTCCTTATATGGGTCAGAGTATTGGGTTCTCCTAGGATCGGACTCCCTATATGGGTCAGAGTAGTGGGTTCTCATAGGGTTGGGCTCTATGGTTTCACTAGGTTGAGTTGGGTTGAGGCTATTGGTCTGGGTCAACTGAGTCATTTGGATAATTAATTGGGTAGACATCTAGGCCATTTGGTCTATAAGGACTTGAATCCTAGCTTCCTGCTTATTCATGGGTTTAGGGAGATGGTGGATGAGATGGGACTCCTGATCTAATGCTCATGCAAGACTCGATCAAACCGATTATAGCTGACTAGACCTAGAGTCCAAAACTGGATGCTCAGTCAGGGTGGCAAACAAGCCTATAGTAACCCTGTACTCAGCCAGGCAGGTGTAAGGGGAGTGTTAGGTCCCTGATTGCCAATCCTAGACACCAATCAGAGTTTGGCCAGGTAGGCAGACCAGCACACAAGCCCTTCAGGATTGAATTCCAAAACCACCGTTCTAGACACTGAGCACAAGGCACACACAGGTTAACTTGACACGGTGATCTAACACTAGCCCGGACCCGACCAGTTGGTGTCCCTAGCCCACTAGGGCAAATTAAGTCTAGTTAATTTTTGGTTAAGGCTTGGGACCGAATGCAAGGGATATGGTTTTGGGCTAAAGAGAGGTGATCAAATCCTCCCCCCATCTGATATAGCAAGAGTGCCCTTAAAAGTAAATTTTGCAATGATGGCAGGCATATGAGGATGCAAATTAGGGTTTAGATGTTTTTTGGTATTTTTGGAGAATATGTAATTTTTTTTTTATTTTGGTATTATTTTAAATAGAAGAAAACTTTCAAACTAAGGCCTAATATGCAGGAAATATACTAAAATTAAAAGATATGCAAAAGATGCTAAACAAAACCTAAAAACTTCCAAACTTGTCTTGCTAAAAAAAAAACAGAGCCAAAAATTTACAGGCTGTATTTCGGCTTGTAGAAAATTCACAGGCTGAAATAAAATCTGAAAAAAATTTGAAAATTACTGTGAATTATGATGAATCCAGAAAAATAAATTTCAAAATTCTTAGAGTTTTTATCAGGTATAAATAATTTAAATACTATAGCATATACAGACTAAAAAATTATAGAAAATAAGCCCTAATCTAAGCTCTGATACCAAGTGATGCGGGACTAATATGCTTGCAATTCTTTTTGTATGTTTTATATGTGGGGTTAGGTGGTTAATACCCAAATTTTAGATCAAAATTAGTTGTAGGGAATTATGTATGAATTTTTGAAGCCAAGCATGCAGATTAGAACCTAGAAAAGTACTAAAGAAGGATCGCCGGGGCTGAGAAGCCTCGGTTAGGGCAAGTTCTCCTACAATATAAAGACTGGAGGTAGAGGGGGTGCACCTGACAACGTCTGAAGTGCCCGGTGAAGATCGCAGCAAAGGGATCTCTCGTTCCTCGATGGATGCGGCCTGGAAAACTGAGCCAAAGACCTGCAGATACCCGGCTTTCTGCTCGGTGGTCCGATTGAGGCTTGGCTGGAGTCGTTGGATTCGTAGGAACTCGGGGACCTGCAAACGACCTGTCACAGGTTAGAAAACTCAGAGAAAATCAAGAAAACAAAGGAAAACAACAAAGGGAAGAAAGTTTTGGAGGAGGCTGGAAGGATGGTTGGCGGCAGGAAAATGGTTGCAAACACCGGGAAGAAGAACTCTCAAATCCCTTTATGCACACAGCAGGGTAATCATTCAAAGTAATAGAACAACTCAAGGTTTATTTCATATCAAAAATCTCCCTTCATACAAGAGTGATGCCGAACGAATGCTCTGAAACCAAAAATGATGCATAACGAATATATGGAATGCGGAAGCAAATTAAAATTAATGTATTTTTTTATATATATTTTAAGAAGTCGGCTTTGACTCAAAGGAAAGATAAACTAATGTTGAAAGAAACTATATAATAATTGAAAGCACAATTCAAAGAAACTAGATTATCAGAGTAGTTCAGAAGTAAAGGATTGCTGGGGGTTGAGAAACTCCCAGACCTAGGGTTTCGCTCTGAACTTTCAATAGGACAGAAATAAAGAGAAGGGAAGGGTTATGTACCAGGCAGTGATCTTCACAGAGTTTGGTGGAAGGACTCTCTCGAGCAGATTGTTGGTTCCTCGGATTCGGATATCTTCGCAATGGATCCTCCAATACTGGTCCTTTGGCAGAGTTGGCTTCTCCTGAACTCAAGATCTGGGAAAGAAGAAGAACAAGTTAAGGAACCAGATACTCAAAGAAAGGATTTACCAGATAAGAAGAACTTGAAAAATTGATGTTGCTGAAATCCTGATTCTCCTGGATGCTGATCTGACTTCCTCTGGGATTTGCTCTGTATTTGAAGTAGCCGATCTGGACCTGGATGCTGGTGATCGGCCTCTACTTGGAAGAGAGGGGCCAGAGATGATGAGGTAGATTAGGGTTTGGATGATTGGTGGAATGAAGAAGATGATGGCAGCTAGGGTTTGGAATTGAAGTGGCTAACCTAGGGTTTTGGTAGGATTTTGGGGTTGGAGACCTCACACCTCCTCAAGGTTCCTAGGGAACCCGGATTTACTCCCTCACGGAGCTCAACACCTGAATACAAGTGCAGAAGAGAGAAACACAAAGTTGCTCACACAGAAATTAATTTCATTCATCATTGTCCTTTAAAACTTACAAGAGGGGTTTATTTTATAGGTCTTTACAAGAGGTCAGGGTTTTACATCTTCCCATGTGGGACTAATAGGATGGATCCTCAAATTAGGCTTGTAGAATCAAATCCTTCTCATATGGCCGGCCAAGAGTTTCCATAAGTGTTGATTGGTGGCTCCAAATGGTAAGTAGGTGGCGCCTCCTAGCCTTGCTCTTCAAGAAAAATTTTTTTCCTTCCATGCTTGGTTTTATTTGGTAGTATTTGGGCGCCTCCTAGTCTTGCTCCACAAGTTTAGGCTTCTTCCTTTCATGGCTCAACTCTTTTGGACACCTCCTTTTCTTTCTCCCCAAGTCATGGCTCTTCCCAACTTTGCTTTGGTCTTTTTAGGCATGGATTAGGCGCCCCCTTGAAGTGCTCCCCAAGAAATGCCTCTTTCCTCCTTTAGCTTGGCCTTTTAAGGTATATATGGGGCGCCTCCTTGATTTTGGCTTCAAGAAAAATTCTTGCTCCCTTGGGTATGGGGACCAAGACACTGGGATGGAGATGTGGCACCCCCTGGACTCTGACGTGTGGCTGGGAGTGTGGCGCCCACTTACTTAAGCCTGGGAGAAAAATGTGGCACCCTGGACCTTGACTTGAAAAAGGTGGCACCAAACTGGAGAAGACCTAGGCCACTACTAGGGCTTGTACTGAGTCAACATGACTCAACAAAATTTAAATTGCAGGGAAATACAGACTCAAGACTAAAATTGAGTTGACCAAGTCAACCCTTATTACAAAACCAGAAAACCCTAATTCTTCGGGCAAGGTCAATCAGAGATCCAGATGGAGCACTGAAGTCTTCTTCTGAGTCTGGTGCCCGCACTAATTTAATTGGACTCAGTTGAACATCCTTATCTTGAGCGGATTGATTCACCCAGTCCTGTAGAAGTCCTCCTTATGACCCCAGACCCCTTCCTTCGCATGACTGACCTACCTTCTATAGAGTATACCTTTTCACACCCATATGTCAAATTTCAAGTCTTGAGGTCATCATCCATAGGCCCTTCCATGAATCATTCTTTAATCCAGTTCTTGAGAAAATGGATCATTATTTGCTTAGAGAACAAACTTTAACTATTGCAATCACATGTCCTAGACTACTTCCCGAACTATCTCTTGATCCATTCCTGGGAGTAGCAAACTTTTTCTTTCGTAAGGATGACCAGTTGACACTCATAGATCACCATTCAAACCTTCAGGTCACCACCTTTAGTCAACAGGTAATTCGAGACTCCACCTCATATTTCCTCCCTTTCTCTAGGACTTCCAATACTTCTTACACCATCCAAGTATACTTTGTCGAAGTCTTTAGAGTGAACCACGTGTCAAAACCTATTAGGTTTGCCACCTACTTCTGGAAGACCTTATGGCACCTACTAGGCACCCATGATAAGTTTTCATGCTCTGCATGCCATCCTCCGACCCAAGGTCAAACCTAGAGAGCCGTAGTTTGTTAGGTTTAGATCTTGGGTTCCTTTGGAATAAAGTCCATTCTTTAGGAATGCGTTGTCAGTCTAGTTTAGTTTTTCTTGACTCTTTACTAGGCTTTGGCTCAGATTTTGGTTTGATTGAGAGCACCAGGAATTGGGATTTGTATTTTGTCTAGGGCTGAAATTGCATTCAATGACTCTGTCAATAGGTCTACAGGTAAGAGTCCATTTGAAATTATGCATGGTTACAAACCTCACACACCTCTTGACCTAGCTCCTTTACCAGTCCACACACGAGCCTCAGAGTCTGCTGAAGTTTTTGCACAGCATATAAAATACTTGCATAAAGAAATTCATGCCAAAATAAATTTAAGTAAGAAACTTATAAGAAGTTGGCTGATTTTCAAAGGTGAGTCAAAACTTTTATTGAGGGCGGCTATGTAATGATTAGGTTAAGGCCTGAATGGTTTCCTCCTGGAACCGTTAAAAAGTTACATGCTAGAGGAGCTGGACCATTTAGAGTGGTGAAGAGAGTAGGGTCCAATGCCTATGTGCTCGAGTTGCCTTCAGAACTATGCATTAGCTCCACTTTCAACATTACAGACCTAGTAGAGTATAGAGAGCCAGCTGTGATTTTCAATGAGCCTTTTTGAGCCTAATCCTGCTCTTGAGAGTGAACCCAACCCTGTGTGTCCACCAACAAACTGGCCTTTGAGGAAAGAGCAGATTGAAAAGATCCTGGATGATCAGGTTATCTCTACTTGTAATCGAGGATACCAAAGATACCTGGTCCGCTGGCAAGGAAGGCCAGATTCTGATAACTCTTGGATCTTCCGAGAAGAATTACAAGAATTGGACCCAGACCTCTTGGAGAGATACCAGAGCCAGCTTGATCCATACTCGACAGGGTCGAGTTCCTCCCACCCCGGGAGAATTGGTGCGGGCACCAGACTCAAAAGAAGACTTCAGGGCTCCATCTGGATCTCTGATTGACCTTGCCAGAAGAATTATGGTTTTCTGGTTTTGTAATAAGGGTTGACATGGTCAACTCAATTTTAGTCTTGAGACTGTGTTTCCCTGCATTTAAATTTTGTTTAGTCATGTTGACTCAGTACAAGCCCTAGTAGTGGCCTAGGTCTTCTCCAGTTTGGTGCCACCTTTGTCAAGTCAAGGTCCAGGGTGCCACATTTTTCTCTCAGGCTCAAGTAAGTGGGCACCACACTCCCAGCCACACGTCAGAGTCCAGGGGGTGCCACATCTCCATCCCAGTGTCTTGGTCCCCACACCCAAGGGAGCAAGAATTTTTCTTGAAGCCAAAATCAAGGAGGCACCCCATATATACCTTAAAAGGCCAAGCTAAAGGAGGAAAGAGGCATTTCTTGGGGAGTACTTCAAGGGGGCGCCCAATCCATGCCTAAAAAGACCAAAGCAAAGTTGGGAAGAGCCATGACTTGGGGAGAAAGAAAAGGAGGTGTCCAAAAGAGTTGAGCCATGAAAGGAAGAAGCCTAAACTTGTGGAGCAAGACTAGGAGGTGCCCAAATACTTCCAAATAAAACCAAGCATGGAAGGAAATTTTTTTTTTTTTGAAGAGCAAGGCTAGGAGGCGCCACCTACTTACCATTTGGAGCCACCAATCAACACTTATGGAAGCTCTTGGCCGGCCATATGAGAAGGATTTGATTCTACAAGCCTAATTTGAGGATCCATCCTATTAGTCCCACATGGGAAGATGTAAAACCCTGACCTCTTGTAAAGACCTATAAAATAAACCCCTCTTGTATGTTTTAAAGGACAATGATGAATGAAATTAATTTCTGTATAAGCAACTTTGTGTTTCTCTCTTCCGCACTTGTATTCAGGTGTTGAGCTCCGTGAGGGAGTAAATCCGGGTTCCCTAGGAACCTTGAGGAGGTGTGAGATCTCCAACCCCAAAACCCTGCCAAAACCCTAGGTTAGCCACTTCAATTCCAAACCCTAGCCGCCATCATCTTCTTCATTCCACCAATCATCCAAACCCTAATCTACCTCATCATCTCCGGCCCCTCTCTTCCAAGTAGAGGTCGACCACCAGCATCCAGGTCCAGATCGGCTATTTCGAATACAGAGCAAATCCCAGAGGAAGTCAGATCAGCATCCAGGAGAATCAGGATTTCAGCAACATCAATTTTTCAAGTTCTTCTTATCTGGTAAATCCTTTCTTTGAGTATCTGGTTCCTTAACTTGTTCTTCATATTTCCCAGATCCTGAGTTCAGGAGAAGCCAACTCTGCCAAAGGACCAGTATTGGAGGATCCATTGCAAAGATATCCGAATCCGAGGATCCAACAATCTGCTCGAGAGAGTCCTTCCAGCAAACTCTGTGAAGATCACTGCCTGGTACATAACCCTTCCCTTCTCTTTATTTCTGTCTTGTTGAAAGTTCAGAGCGAAACCCTAGGTCTGGGAGTTTCTCAACCCCCAGCGATCCTTTACTTCTGAACTACTCTGATAATCTAGTTTCTTTGAATTGTGCTTTCAATTATTATATAGTTTCTTTCAACATTAGTTTATCTTTCCTTTGAGTCAAAGCCGACTTCTTAAAATATATATATAAAAAAAAATACATTAATTTTAATTTGCTTCCGCATTCCACATATTCGTTCTGCATTATTTTTAGTTTCAGAGCATTCGTTCGGCATCAAAGATGCTAGGGCCCTTTAAATAGACCCTTAATCTTGGGCTCCAAGTAAGGGCACATAAGTCTTTACATAAGAATCCTTTTCTCTCTCAAACCCTAGCTAGAAAATAAGGAAACATTAGGTAGAAAAATCCCTAAAAATTATCTTGACTTGGCCAACACTCCAAGGACACCTAGGGGGGCGTGTTGGGCTTCTAGGAGCAGCAAGAGGCCGGCCCAAAGGGGCTCGAGCGCATGGGTTTGGGCCTCTGGAAGCTGGGGTGGCCTGGTAGCCAGGTAGCAGGAATATTCCCTGGTATCTTGCTTCTTAGGGGCTTGGGCTTGGTGCCTGGTCTTGATTTCTTTGGGCTAGGATGTAGATGGACCTCTAAAATCATGGATGCCTTGGTATATGAATATATTTTGGCATCTGGAAGGGAATCTGGGCATCTGGAGGGCATGTGCAAGGAATCAAGGTTTTCTGAATTTTTCCTCCTGGGGTCTTCAAATCTTCAAGCTGGGTTGGACTTGGGCTATACTTCCATGTCTTCAATCTGGTTGGACTTGGTCTTCACTTATATGATGTGGTCTTGAGTCTTCAATATGGTTGAATAGGACTCAAAAAAATAAAATTAGCTCGACATGAGCTGACTAACACTGGACTAAACTAGCTCAACATGAGCTGACTAGTACAGAATTGAAACTCAAAAGACTCAAATAACAACTAAAATGGACTCAGATGGGCTAAGCCCTTATTACAGATGGACTCATAAATTATTGATCAATTCACAGAGGGTTGAAAAGCCTCTATCTTATTTTGGTGCCTCCGGTGTCCCCACCAATATTCCTTCTATTTTGGTTAATGGCATTTCCATTTCAAAGCTCGAGGAGGATTGGAATGAACATGACATTACGTAATTTGAAATTAATGCTAAAGCAATGAACTTGCTTTATTGTACATTGGACTCTAATGATTCAATAGGATCTCCACATGCACATCGACGAAGGAGATATGGGATACACTTGAAATTACTCATGAGGGTACTCATCAAGTAAAAAATACTAAAATTAATATGCTTTGTTCATTCTTTTGGAATATTTAAAATGCTGCATTATGAATCTATATTTGATATGTATACTAGATTTATGACTATTATTAATGAATTAAAAAGTCTTGGTAAAGTCTATACTAATGCTGATTTGATTAATAAAATTCTTAGATCTTTGCCAATATCATGGGATCAAAAAGTAATGGTGATTTAAGAAGCCAAAGATATTGATACCCTGCCTTTAGAGGAGCTTAATGGTTCACTCATGACCCATGAGTTGAATTTATGGCACAAAGAAGTGGTTGTTGATCAAGAGAAGAAAAAGATAATAGCCCTTAAGGCCAAAAAGAAATTCAAGACTATGATGGCAAGTTGGAGCGATAGTGAAGATTTAAGTTTGGATAATGAATAAGAAGTTGCCAATCTTTGCTTCATGACAAATGAGAAAGAGGTATGTACTGAAAATGAATATGATTTTATCTTTGATAAATTACATAATGCATTTAATGATCTTGTGCATGAATACGAAGTATTAAAAATTAAGCACAAGAAATTAAAAAGACATGTAGATTCTGTTTCTCTTAAGAACACCAATCTTGCCAATAAAAATTATGATTTAAATATAAAGATTGATATTTTAGAAAATGATAAGAATAATCTTTCTAAAGGAAAATAAATTTTAGAAAAATAAAATTTTGATTTGAAAGATTTATATAATAAGTTTTCAAATGAGAAAACTATTTTATTGAATGAAATAAAAATTTTAATAAGGCCCAAAACTTTTATATCAAATGATGAGCTTTTAAAGAAAAACAAAAATCTTGAGTGAAAAAATAAGAATTTCTTTGTTGATGCATCTTCCAATCTAACTTGTTTTAAATGTTATAAAATTGGACATAATGCATATCTTTGTAAATTAAAAAAAACTTGGATTCCAAAAGGAACCGTATTTACTAACCTTAAAGGATCCAAGAAAGTTTGGGTACCAAAAGTGCCCACCTAGTTTATTTTGAAGGAATGTCTTATAGCCCAACATGAAGAAATGAAGTTGTTAAAAAGTGGGTGTACAAGACAATACAAAGAGTAGACAAGCTATATTTTGGACTAAATGATAAAGGAAAGATTATACATATTGGTAAATTCTAAATATTTCCTTCCATAATTAAAAATGTAGTTGAATATTTGTTATAAATATTGCATCAATTACTCTGAAAATTATTTTAATTGATTAATTAGAATCAAGTTTAAACTTATAGTCATTGGTTATGATCATGAACTTTTTGATATTGATGAATTTCATGCTATCATGATTAAACTTGTGATTATAAGACCTTCACTTGATTTTGATTAATGTATCTTAAATTACTTCATGAAAAATATTTTTAAAGTTGCATATTGCTTTGAAAATTATTTTAATTGATTAATTAGAATCAAGTTTAGACTAATAGTCATTTATTGTGATCATGAACTTTTTGATGTTGATGGATTTTATGCTCTCATGATTAAACTTGTGATTATTAGACTTTCACTTGATTTTGATTAATATAGTTTTAAACTATTTCACATAAAATGTTGTATGGTATCATTTTTGGCATTTATGCTTAAGTTAGAAATGATTTGGATCAAGTATAAAACTGGTAGTTAAGGGTTACTTTAAGAAAGAGGTATGTATATTGATAAACCCTTAATCCAGTAGCTAAACTTGATATCATATTACTTCTAGCATTTGTATGGATATCAAGTCACTTCAAATGAATTTGAAATCATATTAAATTGAATCTTTAATTATCAACCTCCTGCATTTTGAAAATCATGCATAATTTCAAATCTCAATGCTTGTGCTTTCATGTTTTATTTCTCAAATAAATGCATATTTTTGAGGGAGAATAATATTTAGGGGAGCATCCAAAGATTTATTGTCAATATATACATGTATGATGCTTTCAATATTTTCTTGATATCATACTTATATTACTCTGATACTCCTCCTTGTTTTTAAATCTAATCCCTTGAGGGGAGTTACATTCAATTGGTATCAAAATTTATTTTCATTTATAATCTTAAAAAAAAAGAAATTATTTCTTGCATGTGCTTATCATTTTGTGATATCATGTTTAATTAGTATCATATTTAATTCATGATGTGGCAAGATCGCTAACATGGAGTACACCTCAGATCCAGATGGCAGCGAAGTGGGTAGATGTCACCATGTCGGATTTCTTTCCAGGCTCCTTCGCTAGGTGGCTTCCCAAGGGTCGAGCCCATCTCGATCGAAGTCGACCTCTCTCTGCTCCTTCGCCAGGTGGCTCCCCAAGGGTCAAAGCCATCTCGGTTGAAGTTGAGCTCTCTCTGCTCCTTCGCTAGGTGGCTCTCCAAGGGTCGAGCCCACCTCGTCCGAAGTCAAGCTCTCTCTGCTTCTTCTCTAGGTGACTCCCCAAGGGTCGAGCCCACCTCGGGTGAAGTCGAGCTCCCTCTGCTCCTTCGCTAGGTGGCTCCCCAAGGGTCAAGCCCATCTCGATAGAAGTCAAGCTCTCTCCGTTCCTTCACCAAGTGGCTCTCCAAAGGTTGAGCCCACCTCGATCGAAGTCGAGCTCTCTCTGCTCCTCGCTAGGTGGCTCCCCAAGGGTCGAGCCCACCTCGGTCGAAGTCGAGCTCTCTCCGCTCCTTCTCCAGGTGGCTCTCCAAAGATCGTGCCCACGTCGACCGAAGTCAAGCTCTCTCCACTCCTTCGCCAGGTGGCTCCTCAAGGGTCGAGCCCACCTCAATCGAAGTCGAGCTCTCTCCGCTCCTTTGCTAGGTGGCGCCCCAAGGGTCGAGCCCACCTCGACCAAAGTCAAGCCCACCTCGACCAAAGTCGAGCTCTGTTCACTCCTTCGCTAGGTGGCTTATCCAAGGATCGAGCACATCTTCATCGAAGTCGAGCTCCCTCTGCTCCTTCATCAGGTGGCTTCCTAAGGGTCGAGCCCACCTTGGTTGAGGTCGAGCTCCCTCTTCTCCTTCGCCAGGTGGCTCCCTAAGGTTCGAGCCCACCTTAGCCGAAGTTGAGTCCTCTTTGCTCCTTCGCCAGATGGTTCCCTAAGGGTCAAGCCCACCATGGTTGAAATCGAGCCTGCTCCTTGGAAGCATCATGAGAAGGACAAGGGCATCAACATCGAGTCTGCTATCGAAGCTGGTGCATGCAGTGCAACGCGTCCAGTACGGTGCCCTACAGTTGGAAAGGTATGCCTATCCTCGTTTATACCAGTCGGGGAGGAGTGCCCTGATTGAGGCACGAGGTCCTGCAACCGACCACCTAAACCACCCAAAAGGAGAAGGTCATGTTTGGGGCCTCAAACCTGAAGGCAGCTATCCCTGGATCGAGACTCTGCAAAACTTCCCCAGCCATGACAACCTACTGGGAAAACAAGGATCATGACATAATTCCCTAATATAAGGGGAAATGACCTCGGGAGCACGGCCAACGGATGCCGTTGACCTTTGAATAACCCTAGGAGGGGGAAAATTGAGGCATGAAGCTGGGAGAACCGGAGATCTAAAAAGAGGACCCAATGGGCGAGAAGAGGTAGGCACGGGAAAGGGCGGAGAAGGAGAGACAAGTGATGAGAAGGCACAAAGTCCTCCAGAAAGGCTCTCAAAGAGAGTCCCGACAGGCATAGCCATCCTAGCTCGAGTCTCACTCCTCTCCAACCATTCTTGCTCTATCTTTTACTGAAAACTCTCCTCCAAGCATGGTGACCAAATAGGAATCTGCCTTGGAGGATCTGTTCCTCTTTACCATCCACTTACTTGATCGTCAGAGTGCCCCCGCCGGAATTCCCAGCCCGGGTCTCTAACTTTGTCTTGCAGGATCGAGAATCGCTGGATTTCAAAAGACGGGGCTGATGTCCAGTACCACATCAGAGCTACAGGCCAAAATGGTGAGGACGGCAATAGATTGGCACACCAGGTAGGGGGAAGGAAGCCTCTACCCAAACAAGCCCCCCATAACTTTGAGAACAGCTCCGCCCGAAGCATGGTGGTAACTCGCACATGAGAAGCTTTCACCAGCCGAGTAGGGGACACCCCTTCTCTTACAGGCCCATGTAGCCTAGAATGGGAGCTCCCCGTTCCAGTACAGCCGCCCCTGGCAGACGTCCAGTATGCTGCACTCACCCAGTAGAAGCAGGCTTTGGCTACAACTGGGTGACCAGGGAGTGTTGCTGGTAGCCTGTGCTCCATCCAAGGCAGGCTGTCACATCCGTGGGCCACAACTGATCCCCACGAGAGTCACCAGACACCCATAAAGAGAAATCACTCTAGGTCGACTGACCGAGATAGCCGATCCCTAGTGGACGGCAATTCCATCGTCAAACACGGTGTTGGCTCCACCTAGTGATTTTGATGAATAACAAAACATTGAGTGCATATTGTATACTAATGAGGATTTAAGGTTGTGAGTGTTTAGAAAGAAAGCACCTCAAAATCTCAAAAACTTATGGTTTATGGCACATAATGGCACATAACATTTCTCACAAATCCGGACATCCTCTTCATTGAAAAAGGGCATCTAAATGTTTAAATATTATGTGTTTATGTTTTCAAGAATTATATTTATGTTTTCGAGGCATTTACACTTGAATCTGAGATTTTTCAGTCTCAAGTGTCGACACCTGGACAGTCAAGTATCGACACTTCAGCATTTGGCACAGACAAAAATCCTTGGCATGCCAAGTGTCGACACCTACAATCAAGTGCCGATACCAAGTGTCGATACTTAGGTTTCCAAGTGTCGACTCAAGGCCTGAGAAGTTTAAAAATACAGAACTTTGTAATTTGAGGATTTTTGTGTCAAGTGTCGACACCTGTGCATCAAGTGTCGACACTTGAAAGTTCAAGTGTCGACACCTAGAGATCAAGTGTCGATACTTGACAGCCAAGTGTCGACACCTGATAGCCAAGTGTCGACACTTGTAGCCTGACAGCTCTAACGGATTTATTTTTTTGGCTTGCAGAACTTGCTTTTCAATCTCCAAACAGCTATTTCCGAGGTACCAACGGTCACAAACCATTTTTTGGAAGGTTCTTGGTGTATTTAACCTCCACCAACCTCATTTTAAAGGAAAGGAAGTGTATTGAAGTGCATTCAAGTCTACTCAAAAGACAAAAAGCCAATATTCTCTCAAATACTTCACATCAAAAGTCTCTTATAGTTTGATTCCTTGAAAAGCCTACAAGCTCATCCTTACTTCATTCCAAAAGAGGCACTTTGAAGGAGATTCCAAGGAAGAGTGAAGACAAAGCATCTACTTGAGCTTCAAAGATTCCAATCTACTCTTGAAGAGAGTTTGTTTTAGTTTTAAATTGTATATCTGTTTTTATTATGATTTGACCTTACTTTCAAGGGTGTCTTGAAAGAAGGTTATTGTGGTTTGTTGGTGAGCCAAAGGGATAAAACCAACTAGGGTTAACTTGTGAGCCCGAAGACAAAACAAGTGTTTAGGTTTGTTGGTAAGCCTAAGTGATAAAACCAACTTAGGTTTTGACTTGTGAGCCTTTTGAAAAACAAGTCAACTGTAATCTAGTTTGGATTATAGTGAAATTCCCAAGGGTGGCTTGGGGAGTGGATGTAGGTGCTAGGTTTGCACCGAACCACTATAAACCTTGTGTTTGTATGTGATTGCTCTCTTCCTCTCTTGCTCTTTAATTATTGCTACCGCTTTAAATATCTTTCATTGAATTCATCATTGTTCACAAGCACCACTAGTCCCTCACATTATTGTTTTAAATTTTCAAAAAGACCCAATTCACCCCCCCCCCCCCTCTTGGGCTCCATTTCTGGGCAACAAGTGGTATCAGAAAACCGGTACTCTCTTATAGGTCCAAGGATCTTGAGTAAAAGATCATGGCAGCCCCAATAGGAATGGGTATTGTTGAAGGTTAAGCTTCTAATCGTCCCCCACTTTTTAATGGCACAAATTACACATACTGGAAGACACGCATGCGCATATTTATTCAAGCTCTTGATTATAATTTATGGAGGACAATTGTAAAAGGTCCTCATCAGCCTACAATGTTGATTAATGGCATTCTCACTCCAAAGATGGAAGATGATTGGGATGAGAATGACATTAAGCAAATCGAGCTTAATGCTAAGGCTATGAACCTTTTATTTTGTTCTCTTGATCCAAGTGAATTTAATAGAATATCTAATTGTCTCTCTGCCAAGAAGATTTGGGATACACTTGAGGTTACCCATGAGGGTACACACCAAGTGAAAACCACCAAGGTCAACATGCTTATTCATACATATGAAATATTTAAAATGGAACCTTCTGAGTCTATTAGTGAGATGTACACTAGGTTCACAAATATTGTGAATGGCATGAGAAGCCTAGGAAAAATTATTTCTAACGGTGAACTTGTGAACAAACTTCTTAGGTCTCTACCAGCTTCGTGGGATGCAAAAGTAACAGCGATTGAAGAAGCTAAGGATGTCAACACTCTCCCGCTGGAACAACTGTTGGGTTCTTTAATGACCTATGAGCTCTCCCTCAAACAAAAGAATGGAGAGGTCGACAAAAAGAAGAAGGCGATCGCGTTCAAATCTACTACTAGAGAGGACTCAAGCGAAGACTCCAAATAAGATGATGAAGAAGATGAGACGGCTCTATTAGTAAGAAAATTCAGAAGGTTCATGAGGAAGAAAAAGTTTAACTACAAAAAGAAACCTTTGAAAAGTGAGCCGAGTAAAGAGAAGGACAAAGAAAAGGAGAAGGAGCAGCCTACGTATTTTGAGTGAAAAAAACCTGGGCATTTCAAGGTAGACTGCCCCTTGTTAAAGAAAAGCAGAAGAAAGCTAAGAAAGAAAGCCATGATGGCAACCTGGAGTGAAAGTGAAGACTCCAGTTCTAAGGAAGAATAGCAGGAGGTAGCAAACTTCTGTCTGATGGCTGACCATGATGAGGTATGTTCCGAAACTGAAAATGAATTTACTTTTGATGAGCTTCATGAAGATTTTGACGAATTAGTCATAGAATTTCAAAAGTTAAAATCAAAACATAAAGATTTAAAGAAGCAAAATTTGGATCTAGCCAAAACAAATAACAAGCTTTCAAATGAAAATGAATGCTTTCTTATTTAAAATAAAAAATTAAATGATAAGATTATGGCACTTGAAAAAGAAAAGGATGTCTTTAAAAAGAAAAGTGACTTACTTTCAAATGAAAATTTGTCAAAACAAAGCAAAAAAATTTTAAATGAAAACAAAAGATATAAAGAAGAAATTGAAAAACTAAAGCCTTTTGTAGAAAAACTTACTTACAGTTCTGAAAAATTGAATTTACTCTTAAATAACCAAAGTGCAGTATTTGACAAAGCAGGTTTAGGATTCATAACTCATAAGAAACAAAAACTCTTTAAAAATTTCTTTGTGCCTGCATCTTCATCCATTACTTGCTATACTTGTGGTATCAAAGGACACAAATCTTATATGTGCAACAAAAGAAAGTTAAATAACACTAAGAAAGTTTGGGTTCCGAAAGGAACCAATGCCACTAACCAAAAAGGACCCAAGATGGCTTGGGTACCTAAAGTCTCTACTTGATCTTTATTGCAGGTATGCCTTGCAACCAATAAGAAAAGGATGTGGTACCTTGATAGCGGTTGCTCAAGGCATATGACAGGAGATGTGGAGCAGTTCTCATCACTCATATATCAAAATGGTGGCAATGTAACTTTTGGTGATAATGGAAAGGGCAAAATTATCGGTATTGGTAAAGTCCATATCATCCCTACCTCTTATATTGATAATGTATTATATGTTGATGGTTTAAAACATAACTTGCTTAGCATTAGTCAGTTTTGTGACAAAAATTTTAAAGTTGTTTTTGAATCTTCTTTGTGTATTGTTTCTAGTCTAGATGACAATGACATTAAGTTCATTGGTCATAGGCATGGCAATATTTATATGGTTGATCTTGATGATCTCCCTATTCAAAAAGGTCAATGCCTAGTGGCAATGGATGCCAAGATCGATGAAACTAGCTGGCTTTGGCATCGTAGACTAGGACATGCAAGCATGCATTTAATTTCAAAACTTAGCAAAAAGAACTTGGTAAAGGATTTGCCTAAACTCAATTTTGAAAAAGATAAGATTTGCAGTGCATGTCAACATGGAAAACAAACAAAATCCTCTTTCAAAACAAAAGGAGTAATCTCTACATCTAGACCTTTGGAATTGCTTCACATGGACCTCTTTGGGCCAACTAGAACATCTAGTTTGGGAGGTAAGAAGTATGGTTTAGTCATTGTAGATGATTTCTCACGATTTACATGGGTCATGTTTTTAGCACATAAAGATGAAACTTTTTCTGAATTCATTAGATTTCATAAAAGAGTTTTGAATGAAAAAGGTGTTTCAGTAATATCTTTGAGAAGTGAACATGGAACCGAATTTGAAAATGCTGATTTTGTTAAATTTTGTATTGAAAATGGAATTCATCATAATTTTTCTGTACCTAGGACACCTCAATAAAATGGGGTAGTAGAAAGAAAAAATAGAACTCTTGAAGAAATGGCACGCACCATGCTTTATGAAAATGATTTACCTAGATATTTTTGGACGGAAGCCATAAATACTGCATGCTATATTTTAAATCGAGTTTTAATTCGACCAATTTTAAAGAAAACACCTTATGAGCTTTGGAAGGGTAGAAAACTCTCAATTCATTATTTTCATATTTTTGGATGCAGTTATTTCATCTTAAACAATGGTAAAGATAATTTAAGTAAATTTGATGCCAAATCAGATGAGGGAGTCTTTCTAGGCTACTCCACATCTAGTAAGGCATACAGGGTCTTCAACAGAAGAACACTTGTTGTTGAAGAATCCATACATATGGTATTTGATGAAACTAACCAAAAATCTTCAAGAAAAGAAGATGTACTTTCTGATAAAACAGGTAGCAAGAAAATTGAAGAAATAAACAACAATGAAGGGCTTACCAAGGAACAGAACGATAATCAAAACACTGAAGGAGATCAAGCACAAGGTGATGAAAATACATCGACTGTTGATCCATTACCAAAAGAATGGAGGTATGCTCATGGACACCCAAAAGAACTAATTATCGATGATCATCTAAAGGTATAAGTACTCGATCATCCCTTAGAAATATCTGTGATTACTTAGCTTTTATGTCTCAAATTGAACCTAAAACTATTGAGTAAGCTGAAAGTGATAGTAATTGGATAAATGCTATGCAAGATGAACTTAATTAATTTAAAAGGAACAATGTTTGGACATTAGTAGATAGGCCTTCAAACACTTCAATTATTGGTACAAAATAGGTTTTTCGAAATAAACTTGATGAAAATGGAGTAGTAACTAGAAATAAGGCTAGACTAGTTGCCAAAGGATACAATCAGGAGGAAGGAATAGATTTTGATGAAACCTTTGCTCCTGTGGCTAGACTTGAGGCAATTAGGCTATTGTTGGCTTTTGCTTGCTTCATGAATTTTAAACTATATCAAATGGATGTTAAAAGTTTCTTTTTAAATGGTTTAATTGAAGAAGAAGTTTACGTTGAGCAACCTCCCGGTTTTGAAAATTTTGAATTTCCAAATCATGTTTATAAACTTCATAAAGCTTTATATGGATTGAAACAAGCTCCAAGAGCTTGGTATGATCATTTAAGCTCCTTTTTACTCAAAAATGATTTTACTAGAGGTAATGTAGATAAAACTTTATTTTTAAAGAAAAGGAATGATGATCTCTTAGTAGTACAAATCTATGTAGATGATATAACAACTAATGAATCTCTTTGTCAAGATTTTGCAAAGTTAATGCAGGGTGAGTTTGAGATGAGCATGATGGGAGAACTGAATTTTTTCCTCGGACTCCAAATAAAGCAAACCAAAGAGGGGATCTTCATCAACCAAACGAAATACACAAAAGAAATACTCAAAAAGTTTGGGATGGAGAACACTAAGCCCGTAGGTACTCCTATGAGCTCTACTTGTAGACTTGACAAGGATGAATCAGGTAAGTTTATAGACCAAAAATTATATCGTGGCATGATCGGTTCATTGTTATATCTTACTGCCAGTAGGCCAGATATCATGTTTAGCATCTGTATGTGTGCTAGATATCAGTCTAATCCTAAAGAGTCTCATCTTTTGGCTGTTAAACGCATACTTAGATATCTATCTGGTTCAATTGAAATTAGTTTATGGTACTCTAGAGATTCTTCATTTGAATTGATTGCTTATTCTGATGCTGACTTTGCTGGGTGTAAACTTGATCGTAAAAGTACTAGTGGAACCTGTCAGTTTCTTGGAGTAAATTTGATCTCTTGGAGTAGCAAGAAATAGAACTCAGTTGCTTTATCTACGGCGGAAGCCGAATATATAGCAGCTGGAAGCTGTTGTGCTCAAATCCTCTGGATCAAACAACAACTCGAAGATTTTGGCATTAAACTAACTAAGACACCCATAAGATGTGACAATACTAGTACAATCAATCTATCTAAAAATCCTGTGCAACATTCTTGAAGTAAACACATTGAAATAAGACATTATTTCATAAGAGATCATGTACAAAACTCTAATGTTATTCTTGATTTTGTATGTACTGATGATCAGTTGGCATATATGTTTACCAAGCCTTTGAGTGAGGATAGGTTCTGTCTGATTAGAAGAGAGTTAGGTGTCATTGATCCATTCTCCTAGAACTCTCTTAGTTTTAATTATACCTAAATCCTAGAGCTCAAAACCACTTCCTAAAAGTCCCAAAAATATGATTGAGTTTTTTCCTATTTTTTTTAAAAAATTTTTGGATTTTATCAAATTCTTTTGGCCAAGTGTCGACACTTGGAAATTGTCAAGTGTCGACACCTGACCAAGTGTCGAAACTTGACACATTCTAAGTGTCGACACTTGCGAAACAGAAACTGTTTTTAAAAAGATCGACCGAGGATTTTGTAATTTTCTTTTCCCCGCTGATTTCTTGCAACAGTGGTCCCCTCTGTCCAAATCCATCCTTTTACCCTTTAATCCATCACAAATCAGGTATTTCCCCCTTCCATTTTTATTTTATTTTCCCTCATTTTTGGTTTTATTTTTGATGTTTTCGAACCAAACAACCGTGAATGGGGTTTTTTGAGTGTTTTTCATGAATCTAACTGGATTTCTACTTGTTTTAGTGGATTTCTAAAACTTCATTTGAGGGAATAGTGATTTAAACATATTTTTCTCAGATTTTCCTCGTCTTTTGATCGTTTTCACGCCTTTTTCACCCACTTTTCACAAAAACACTGTTCTATTGATTTTTGGTCGAAATAATTTGAGTCTGGTTCACCGGTCTCGAGCCCAAAAGCATTGACTCCTTCCAACAGCTGGAGAGGAGGTTCATGGCCCACTTCGATGCTTATCGGAAGGTGCCATGTGAGATGTATAGCCTCTTCTTTATCTGGTAGCAAGATCATGAGCCCCTGCAGGACTATGTGACCTGCTTCAAAGCTACTGCTCTTGAGATCTATAGTCTGGACGAGCCCATCGCTATACTGGCATTGAAGTGAGGGCTCAAAACCTCCTGCCTAATCTACTCCTTAGACAAGAAGCCGCCAAAGATGTACTCTGACGTCCTCCTCCACGTCCACAAATACATCCACATCGAGGAGGCCAACCATACCATAAGAGAACTAGATGGGAAGCCTTCGAAGAAGCCAACCCCGAGAGAAGCACCCGGGATGCGGAGGCCTGGACCATCTACAGACTTCTGGTCGGGACCAAAGCTGAAAAGAGGTCCCATTCTTGAGGAGACCTTCGCACCCCTCCTCACTCCGAGGTCAAAAATCTTGATGGAGATCGAAGGCGATCGCTACCTATGCCGACCTCCCCCACTGAAGTTATCGAGTGGTCATGATAGGATGAAGTACTGTCAATTCCATTGCGACCACGACCATGACACTAAGGACTGCCACAACCTAAGAAGGAAAATTAAAGACCTGATAAGGAGGGGCTACCTCAGAAAGTTCATGAGGAGCGAGGTCCTGATGAAGAATCAGCCACTCATGGCTCTTCCCTTTATCCCTATAGTTGACAACTGACCCACGGAGAAGCCCGTGGGTATGATTTCTTAGGGAATAGAGCATGCCCCAAAGAGAACCCAGGAGGGAGAGAGTCTGGAAAATGTACTCCCCTTTATGAAGGGGAATGGAAGCGAGGAAGAAAATATAAATAATGATGCTGTCATGATCGAAATGATCATTACCAAGCATCCTGTAAGATGGATTATGGTTGATAGTGGGAGCTCAACTGATATCCTTTTCTACAATGCTTTCTCTTAGATGAACTTACCTTCTGATCGATTGAGACTGGTGCACACCCTTCTCATGGATTTTATTAGAGATTCCATGGGAGTCGAGGGAGAGATCACGCTCTCCATCACAATCGGGTCACCACCCTGATAGAGTATGGTCATGATGACCTTCTTTGTCGTCAGGCTCCCATCACCTTACAATGCAATCCTTGGCCATCCCGGGCTTAACTTACTTGATGCGGTCACATCCACCAAATGATTGCTTGTGCAGTTCTCGACCCCCTACGGCATGGGAGAGATGAGGGGGGCACCTTAACCATTCCAACATTGCTTGCAAGCCATCCCCGGGGCTCAAAGCACCAAGGACGACCTCGGTGTTGATGACCTCAACCAAAGGGCATAGGATCCTAAGGGCGGCCCCGTCAAGCACCTCTTGATGTATCCCCTCGGCTCAGACCCATTGAAGATGGTGCAGGTACTAGAAGAAGAGCGCATTCACCTGCTGAGTTTCCTCCAAGTGAATGCGGATGTGTTTGCCTGGACCATGGCTGATATGCTTGGGATTCTCCCTGACATCATCACCCACAAGCTGAATGTTGACCCGAAGTGCCGTCCAGTTCGGTAGAAGAAGAGAAGCTTTGCCTCAGAAAGGTAGAAGGCGATTAATGATGAAGTGAAGAAGCTCCTCGCGATTGGATTCGTTCGTGAGGTGCAGTATCCCAGTTAGCTGGCGAACGTGGTCATGGTCAAGAAGAGCAACGAGAAGTGGAGGATCTGTGGACTACACCGATCTCAACCGTGCTTACCCGAAGGACAGCTTCCCACTTTTGAAGATCGACCAACTCGTGGATGCCACCTCGGGGCACCGCTTACTCTCCTTCATGGATGTTTTCTCTAGGTACAACCCGATCCAAATGCATTCGGAGGATGAGGAGCACACCGCGTTCATCATGGACTGCAAGATGTACTACTATAGAATGATGCCTTTTGGCCTAAAGAATGCTGGTACCACGTACCAGTGGCTAGTCAATAAGGTATTTAAAAGACCAGATCGATCGCAACATGCAAATTTATGTGGACGATAAGTTCATCAAGAGCAGGCCAACCTCGGACCATGTTGATGACCTGGCGGAGACCTTCTGCAACCTTTACCTATACCAAATGAAGTTGAACCCAGCAAAGTGCGCCTTTGACATGGAAGCCAGAAAGTTCCTTGGCTTTATGGTCACTTAGAGAGGGATCGAGGCCAACCTAGAAAAGGTCCGAGCAATCGTTGATATGGAGCATCCCATCTCCAAGAAGTAGGTCCAGTGATTCACTAGCCATATAGCGGCCCTAAGTCGGTTCATCTCGCGATATGTCGATCGCTGCCGACCCTTCTTTAAGGCACTGCACAAGATACATGACTTCACTTGGACAAAGGAGTGTCAAGAAACCTTCGAGCTAAAGAGGACCCTGGCATCACCACCACTACTTTCTTGGCTGGAAGATGTAGAGCTCCTCCTGTACATGGCAATCACCCTGGGAGCTGTTAGCTCGGTCTTGGTCCGCACGGACAAAGACAGAGTCTAGAGGCCATTATATTATACTAGCAAGCTTGTTCGTGATGCTGAGGTCAGCTATTCTCTCTTTGAGAAGTTAATTTTTTCATCATGTCTGCCCAATGCCTCAGGCCTTACTTCCAAGCACACCCAATCGTGGTCTTGATGGACCAACCACTGAGCGCCATCTCAGTCGCCCCAACACATCCGGACGTCTGCCGAAGTAGGCGCTAAAGCTTAGCAAATTTGACATTACCTAAAGGCCAAGGTCATCCATGAAGGCGCAGGTATTGACTGACTTCCTGGTCAAGTGTGCAGGCCTGGGCGAGGAGCCGGAGGAAATCTCCCAGGAGCAACAGATGGGACTTGAATCGGAGGGTGATATCTGGGTCCTGCACATGGACAGAGCATCCAATGCCGGTGGTAGCGAAGCCGGACTCATTCTTGCCAACTACGAAGGAGTCATCGCTGAATGTGCACTTCGTTTCCAGTTTGCAGCCACCAATAACCAGGCAGAGTATGAGGCACTCCACGCAGGACTGAGAGTCTCTCGTGAGCTGGGCGTATCCAACTTGAAAGTTTTCACTGACTCATAATTGGTGTCCGGGCAGGTCTCGGGAGAATTTCAGGCCCGGGACCCTCAAATATTGAAGTACTTGGAGCTGGTATGCACAAGTGCAGCAGGCTTCAGATGCTCCAGCATCTCCCACATTCCACATGGGGAGAATGCTCGTGCCGACGCCCTCTCCTGGCTGGCGACGTTGCCGGACTCATCCTTGAGGCGTGCCTAATCAAGCATCTTCAGGCCCCAAGCTACAAGGCATCTGGGGAGGTCCAGCAAGTCACCCCGGAGCCCAGCTGGATGGACAAGTATGTCAGATACATTGGCAACGGTACTTTGCCCGAAGATCGCAAGAGACCAGTCTCGTCAAGAGGAAGGCCACATGCTTCATGCTGATGGATGGGCAACTCTATCGAAGGTCCTACTCCTACCCACTCCTAAAGTGCTTGAGACCCTCGGAGGCAGCCTTCGTACTCCAAGAGATACATAAAGGCCTCTATGAAAATCATGAGGGGGGCAGAACATTGACATACAAGGCCCACATACAGGGGTACTACTGGAAAATCATGAGAGAGGATGTAAACGACTTCGTAAAAAAGTGTGACCGATGCCAGCACCATGCTTGTGTACAACGTCAGCCGGTTGCACCACTCTCCTAGCTCTTTGCTCCCTGGCCATTCATTCAATGGGGCATGGACATCCTTGGTCCTTTTCCTCTTGTGCTTGGATAGTGCAAGTTCCTGATAGTCGCCATCGACTACTTCACTAAGTGGGTCAAGGCCGAAACCCTAGTGCAGATCATGGAGGCCAATGTCAGCAAGTTATTTTGAAAAGCAATCATATACTGCTTCATACTCCCTTATACAATCATCACCAACAACGGGCGGTAGTTCAACAACCGGGAGTTCAAGGAGTTTTGCGACGGCCTCAACATCCGCTATCGATTCACCTTGGTGGCACGCCCTCAGACGAATAGAGAGGCTGAGGTGACCAACCAGACCATCCTTCAAGGACTCCAAACTAGGCTTGACCAGGCCAAAGGCAGATGGATCGAAGAACTTCCCAGTGTCCTGTGGGCATACCACACCATGCCTAGAATGGCCATAGATGAGACATCCTTTAACCTCGTCTTCGGCACGGAAGCCATGATCCTGGTGGAGCTAAGTCTACCCATATTACGAGTGGAGCAATACGATGAGGCCGAGAACCCAGCTCGGCTCCTACTCAACCTGGACCTTCTTGAAAAAATAAGGGATAAGGCTTGACTTCGGATGGCAGCCTACCGGCAATGGGTGGCCCGGTATTACAACTCGAGGGTGAAGCTGAAGATCTTCTGCCTTGGCGATTTGGTATTATGACAGGAAGAAGCCTCCCAGCTTCGAGAATGCGGCAAACTTTCTCCGAACTGGGAAGGCCCGTACGAGTAGTCGAGGCCCTTCCTTACGGGACCTACTACCTCGTTGAGCTTGATGGGGCCCGATTCCCTCGAAGTTGGAAAGCTAGCAACTTGAAAATGTACTACCAATGATGTAAGGCTTCCTCCCATCAATAATAAAATTCCTTTTTGCATAATAATTATCTGTCTCGTAGGGATGCTTTCGCCCGACCCCAGGTCTGGCAACTCAAGACTGGAAACTCATGAAGCCTGGTATCTCAAGACCAAAAACTCATGAAGCCCGGCACCTCAAGATCAAAAACTCCTGAAGCCCGGCACCTCAAGATTGGAGACTCCTGAAGCCATGCACCTTAAGACCAAAAATTCTGGCACCTCAAGATGGGAACTTCTGAAGTCCCACACCTGCAGCCCTACTCGCGGTCCTGGGACATCGGCTGGGAAACACATGAATCATGCCATTTGTCACCTAGACTCACAGTTCGACCCCTCAAACCTGGTAGCTTCTGAAGCTTTGCATTCAAACCAAGAGCTGAAGTCAAATACCTCTTTGAGGCCAAGTTCCTCCCTGAAACCAAGCTCTTAGTCGAAGTCAAGTTCCCCACTGAAACCGCACCTCAACTCCCGGCAAGAATGGAAGAATCCTAAACAGGCCATCGACCTTGGGCGGGCGCCCGAAGTCTTCCAGCAGGTGCCCCAGCCCAACGTAGATGACCCCTTTGGGGACTTCCAGATTCCTCCTAAATCATTTGCAATGACTGAGGCCTCCAAGAGAGGCCTAAAATTTGGATTTTTGGATGGTTAGGCCCAGACAAAACCTAAATTTATGGAATTGCAAGAAGACACATGAAGTGCAAAAGAAATAGAAGATCAGAATACAAGGCAAGAAGACTTGAAAAGGGAAAACTCCATTTCATAGAAGGTTTACAACCTGGAAGGACCCCCGACAGGCCAGACAATCCCAAAAATAAGGTTAAAAATCCTATCCTAAATACAAAAGTAAAAGGGGAAGGCCCCTAGAAGATCACTCCATTGCCGACTCCTTCCTAGGTCAGTGCACCGGTGTGTCAGTATCCCTTGGATGACCCCCGGTGCGGCTATCCGCTTGGTTGGCTCCTCGGTGGCCACTACCTCCGTTGCCTCTGAATGGGCCCCCGCCTCTTCTAGCTACTCTTCGGCACCGCCGATGACGACGCCCTCCAGGTCAAGCTCAAGGAAGATTTAAGCAACCTTCTCTCGGCAGGCTTCGAATCCCTTGATGAATGAGTCTACGGCTGCCTTGTGGACCTCATCATTGAACTCTTGTGATGCCCAAAACTTGGGTATAGCTTCGAGGGCCTCCTTCTTGGCAGCTTCCATCAATGTCAAGGCCGCCTGTGCCTTGTCATTAGCCGCCACCAACTTGGCAAGAACCTCGTCGACCCGGACCTCGAGGGTCCGGGATCACCCCTCCAAGCAGGATATCTCTGCCATGGACTCTTCTACACAGTGCTTTGTTCGCACCTTCTCCTCGGCCAGGGATGCCCCAAGCTCCTTGATGTGCCCCTCGACCCAGGATAGGTCACGTCGAAGGAACTTATTGGTTTCCTTCATCTCTTGCCCCTTCTCCATCAGGGCCTTCATGTCGATCGCGAGGTTGCCTAGCTGCTTCTCCTTCTCGGCCTCCCTCTTCGCCCAGTCGACACATAAGTCCCGAAGCAGGAGCACATTTATTTCGATCTATGCCAAAGAGAAGAATTAGCCCCAGTGACCCAACTAGAACAAAAAAAAAAGAAAAAAAAGAAAAGAAGAAGCAAGGCACTTACCGAGAAGAGCTTGGGAATGATGCCGAGTAGTCCCTACCTCCCTTTGCACGATGGTCTTGGGGCTGAATGGCAGACTCCATCAACCTTTCCGCCAAGACTGGGTCTCAGATGACCGAGGCATTCATCAGGATCCCCGTCGGTGCATGCCGGGGTTTGAAGGATGACGGTGCCGAGGCCTTCTCGATGTTTGATGGTGAGGATTGTAGGGGGACCCCAGCCACTGCTGTGATGCTTGCCACCATGGTCGGCGATGGAGGAGGTGAAGCAGGCCGCTTATTTCCCCTCCTCTCATTGACCTTGATGATCTCCAAGGAGGGGGCGCGCTACTGTGGGGGTCGGGGAGCTGGATCAACCGCCCTCACCTCTGAAGATGGAATGGACCGGGGGACCCCCTCGGTCTCCACTTGAGCCCTCTTCAGCATAGTCTCCCTGGGCCTGACCAAGGAGCTCCTCTTGTGGGCGGATTCCATCAGATTCTCTATAAAGTACTTCATCCCTGCAAGGGAAAAAGGAAAAAGAGTCAACCCAAGTCAAAAAGCAAAAGGAAGTGCGGGACATGCCTAGTGGAGACTCACCTAGTTCTCAGATTGGGCTGACCCTGGCCTCAAACAAATTCTGCTATGATAACAGAATGTCAAGGGAGGGGAGCTCATCACTGATCATCTAGGAGAAGACCTCCTGGTTGGCAGACTCTATATGAGAGTTATTGTTTGGGGATCGGTCCAGATCATTCCAGATGCAATCAATGCTCTCGACCATCACAAAGAAATATCGGTTCTTCCACCCCTTGATCGAAGTGAGAAGGTCGAATCGGAGGCACTTAGGCCGGTGGGAAAGAAACCACCACCCGTCATCATTGAGGTGGCATTTTAGGATAAAAAAAGCCTTGAACAAAGAAAAATGAGCAACGAACTCTTGGAAGTGAAAGAAGACAATGAAGGCTACAATGACCCTGATGGCATTGGGAGCTAACTGGGTCGGCACAAGGTGAAAATTGCTGAGGAAGGAGAGTAAGAAGGGGTGAAGAGGAAAATGAAGGCCCCCAGCAAGGAACTCTTTGTAAAAGGAAATCCGACCCGGACCGCTCGAGGCAGCCCATTCCCCTAGCTTCGGAAGCGAGAGCCGGATGAAATTCAAGACCCCGTATGTCTCCTAAAGTAGAGAAAGGTCCTCTTCAGTCATCGTCGAAACGATGCCGAAGGGACCGGTCAAAGCCGCTGGCACCGGAGGAGGACGGCGGGGATAGAAGAAGTAGAGGGAACCCTAGGGCTTCCTATGACTAACCTAGTGGGATGCAGGTGCCTCTGGACCTCGAGGGAAACTTCATCCTACTCATCGGAGGATGGAGTCCTTAGTCGGGAGGGGCCAGCTTCATTGGGATTACTAGAGGATCGAAGGTTTCGGCACGAAGGAGCCATTCAAGGAAGAAGAGATGAAGACAAAGAAGATGGAAGACCTAGGAGAAGGTTTCGTTCTGCCTAAGAAGAGGGGAGGACTTGGACATTGCCGATCAGAAAGAAGAAGAAGAAAAGGGGAGGAAGGACATAGATCACGGACCTATTTAACTTGAAGAAAGAGGACAACCAAAAAAAAAGAAAACCTTGAACCACCGGCAAGTGGGAGAAGTTCGAAAGAGCTGGTTTGGGAAAAGTCCTCTCTCCTTTCAAACCAATGGATAGTGATCGTACATTCTTTTTGCATCTCCGCCATCATATGAGCGCCATGTATGGGGCTCGGCCAGCGGCGATGCTTCAATGCACTGAAAACTGCCTCGGGTCTGGCACCAGCAATTACGGTTCCTTGGACTCACGGACGTGGTGCCCGCACATTGGACCTCAAGGTGCAACCTGTGAAGCGGCAGCGATCATGGCAATAATTGCACCAGATCTTCATCTTTTCATGTCAGCTCTACATTACCTCCCTTTGTCCCAGTCGCGATGCTTCGATGGACCTTGGGAGTGGGGGGCAAATGATATAGCAAGACTGCTGACATGGAGTACACCTCAGATCCAGATGGCAGTGAGGCAGGTAGATGTCACCATGTCGGATCCCTTTGCATGCTCCTTTACCAGGTGGCTCCCCAAGGGTTGAGCCCATCTCGACCGAAGTCAAGGTATCTCCGCTCCTTCACCAGGTGGCTCCCCAAGGGTTGAAGCCACCTCGGCTGAAGTCGAGCTCTCTCCGCTCCTTCGCCAGGTGGCTCCCTAAGGGTTGAGCCCATCTCGACAGAAGTTGAGCTCCCTCCACTCCTTCGTTAGGTGGCTCCCCAAAGGTCGAGCCCACCTCGACCAAAGTCGAGCTCTCTCCACTTCTTTGCCAGGTGGCTCTCCAAAGGTCGAGCCCATCTCAATCAAAGTCGAGCTCTCTCCGCTCCTTCGCCAGGTGGCTCCCCAAGGGTCAAGCCCATCTCGGCTGAAGTCGAGCTCTCTCCACTCCTTCGCCAGGTAGCTCTCCAAAGGTCATGCCCACCTCGACCGAAGTCGAGCTCTCTTCGCTCCTTCGCCAGGTGGCTCACCAAGGGTCGAGCCCATCTCAGCCGAAGTCGAGCTCTCTCCGCTCCTTCCCCAGGTGGCTCCCTAAGGGTGGAGCCCACCTTGGCCAAAGTCGAGCTCTCTCTACTCCTTCGCCAGGTGGCTCCCCCAAGGGTCGAGCCCACCTCGGTCGAAGTTGAGCTCTCTCCGCTCCTTCTCCAGGTGGCTCCCCAAGGGTCGAGCCCACCTCGATCGAAGTCGAGCTCCCTTTGCTCCTTTTCCAAGTGGCTCCCCAAGGGTCGAGCCCACCTCGGTCGAAGTCGAGTCCTCTTTGCTCCTTCGCCAGGTGGTTCTCAAAGGGTCGAGCCCACCTCGGTCAAAGTTGAGCCTGCTCCTTGGAAGCATCACAAGAAGGACAAGGGTGTCAGCATCGAGTCTGCCATCGAAGCTAGCATACGCAGTGTGGCGCATCCAGTACGTCACCCCAAAGTTGAAATGGTGCACCTACTCTCGTTTACACCAATCGGGGAGGATTGCCCTGATCGAGGCACCAGGTCTCACAGCCGACCACCTAAACAACCCGAAAGGAAAAGGCATGTTAGGGGCATCAAACCTGAAGGTGGCTGCCCCCAGATCGAGACCCTACAAAACTTTCCCAGCCATGACAACCCGCCAGGAAAACAAGGCTCATGACATAATTCCTTACTATAAGAAAAAATGACCTTGGGAGCATGGCCAATGGACGTCGTTGACCTTTGAACACCCCTAGGAGGGAGAAAATCGAGGCACGATGCTTGGAGAACTGGAGATCTAAAAAGCAGACCCAACGGGCAAGAAGAGGTAGGCACAGGAAATGGCAAAGAAGGAGAGACAAGTGATGAGAAGGTACAAAGGCCTCCGAAAGGCTCTCAAAGAGAGTCCTGATGGGCATAGCCATCCCAGCTCGAGTCTCACTCCTCTCCAACCACTCCTACTCTATCTTTTACCGAAAACTCTCCTCCAAGCATGGTGACCGAATAGGAATCCACCTTTTGGGATCTGTTCCTCTTTACCATCCGCTGACTTGATCATCAGAGTGCCCCGCCAGAATCTCCGGCCCGAGTCTCTAACTTTGTCTTACAAGATTGAGAATTGCTGGATTCTGAAAGACGGGGCTGATGTCCGGTACCACATCAGAGCTGCAGGCCATGATGATGAGGATGACAATAATTGATATCACGATTAATTAATTTCATGCATTGATTTTGATGATCTCTTGCTATCATTTCCACTTCATCCCCACTTTGTATTGTCTTTCACCTTTTTCATGATGATAAAAAGGGGAAAAAAATGTTAAGTATGAAAAAGGGAAAGATATGATAAACATGTAACATGATAAATTATATGAGAAATGAAAGAAAGTGAAAAAGAGAGAAAAGTAAGCAAAATATTTTAATCTTTAGGAAAGAATTAGTAAGAGAAAGAAAATTTGAAAATTTTGCATATTTTGAAAAATGTATTTTAATATTTTGAAGAATTTTGAAAATATTTTTAGATCATATTTTGAGTGGGAGCTTGATGCTTATTGATTTTGAGCTTATATGTTTATACTATTGTTAATCTTTTAAGCTTACCCTATTCATATACTTAAAGATTTTGTCATTATCAAAAAGGAGGAGATTGTTGACTCTGATCCTGATTTTGATAATTGACAAAATATTTAAGTATATATGAGTACTAATTATATTTTTAAGTATGTTTATTAGATCTTAGTACTCTTTAATGTTGAAAGATTGAAAAGTTTGTCATTCTGTTGAAGAAGCCATGGAATTTCAAGTTATGACCTTGGAACATATATTGAAGATCTTGAAGGACTCAAATATTAAATTTGAACAAGTTTTGGTACTAGTTAAGTCAAGTGTCGATACATGGAAGTGTCGACACTTGAAGTGTCAACTCAAGATCAGAGTTGATATGCAGAGAAAGCTTCAACCAGCATACTGAAGTGTCGACTCATGGTTATCCAAGTGTCGACTCAAGGTATCGACTCATGAACAGTGAAGTATCGACTTAAGGCCTGAGGCCAGATAGAAGATCGAATGAGCTGATTTTGGTTAAGTATCGACTAATGAACCTAAACTGTTGACTCAAGGTATCGACTCATGACCTGAAGTGTCAACACTTGAATGAATAACAGCTTTGCAATGACTAGTTTTCTAAAGAGCAAAACTTTTTCAAAATATTTGTAATGGCTAATTTTTCCTCTCCAACATCCTTTAACAGTCATCTATGATTTGGAGAGCTATATAAATACCAAAAATCAAATGGAAAAGCAATCCTTTGGTGAGATCATTGAATATCCTTCAAGGATTCAGGAGTTGAATGGTTCAAGCCTTCAAGCTTCCAAACATAAGAGAGTTGATCCAAGTCCACAACATTAAGCTTCATTCAAAGACTTCAACAAATTGAAGACAAGCTTCTTCAACATCATCCAAGGGCTTAAAAGAAATACTTGCTTTATTTTAGAAAGCATTATTATATTCTTTACTTTCATTCTTACATTGTTGTATCAAGATTTTTGGTGAGCCTTAGAAAACCAAAGAGGTTGTTGGTTAGCCTTTGTGTAAAACCAACATTGGTTGTTGGTGAGCCCGTAAAACTATCGGAGGTTGTTAGTTAGCCTAAGTTATAAAACCAACAAGAGGTTTTGACTTGTGAGCATAGAAAAATAAGTTAGGTTTTGATTAGTGAGCCCAGAAAACTAATCGACTGTAATCTTGGTGATTATAGTGAAATACCCAAGAAAAACTTGGAGAGTGGATGTAGGTGCCTTGGAGTGCACCGAACCATTATATATTCTTATATTTTTTATTGTACTTTTTGATTGCTTATATACTCTCGTATTAACTTTGTTAATTCTGTTGTATATTTTCATTAAGCACACAAACACTTTGGCAAAACATAAGCACTTATTTGAATTGGCACATACTTGTTTTATATCCATTGAAATAGTTCAAATGTTTTTTAAAATCTAATTCATCCCCTCTCCTGGGTTGCATCATCACTAGGTAACAATTATGTATTTATAAAATATTAAATGTATGTAGTATATTTTAATCTGTATTGGATTGCATTGGGTTGCATGTATTGTGTTGGTGTGGGTGCTCTCTAGTCTAACTATGATCACAGAGGATCTAGTCTCCTTTTGGGCCTCTAGTGGGGGGCTATTACTGGTGCATGACCATTGAGCGATATATATACACAGGAGATAGTCATCTTAGCCATGCATGGCAGTTGCTGACACATGTTGGAGATGCATGTTTTCTTGTGTGATTTCAGAGTTAGTTTTCCTTTTGGGCCTCCAATGGGGCTATCACTGGCGCATGACCGATGAGCAGTATGTATACACAGGATTTAGTCTCTTTCGGGGCTTGCCATGAACTGATCATGGCCATAGTCTGACGACTAGGAGGGTAAAGTAAATGGTTGGCAATCCATAGTCGTGTCGGTTGCATTTAAGTGTATACATTTGCATAGTATTACTGTTATATTATTCTGATGCTAGACATCTTGTTGTAAGATATGTTTATGCTTGTTGTTTGTTAATGGCATATTTGTGTATATATATTGGAGGTGATGATAACTTACTAAGCATGTATAGCTCATCCCCTATTTTTCTATATTTTTGTTACAAATCCAGAAGATCAATCGGGCTTCGGGACCTGTCAGTGAGGAGCTAGGGTTTAGGTGCTATATGTATGCCTAGTGATGCGGGACCTATGTATGCAAGCAAATATATTTTTGTAGGTTTTTAATTCAAGTAGTGAAACTAAATCCTGAAGAGCAAATCAAGTATTTAAGCAAGGAAAACTATGCAAGAAAAAGACTAAAAGCATGCAAATAGGACCTAAGAGCATCAGAAAGAGAAGGACCGCTGAGGCTGAGAAGTCTCGGTTGGGCTAGTTCTTCTACAATAATGCTATTGGTGAAAGAGGGGTTGTACCTGGCAACATTTGAAGCGCCTGATGAAGATCGCAGCGAAGAGATCACTCATCCTCGATGGATGCGGCCTAGAAAATCAAGCCAGAGACCTGCAGATTCTTGGCTTTCTGCTTGGTGATCCGATTGAGGCTAGGTTGGAGTCGTCAGATTTGTCGGAATCGAGGGACCTGCAAACGGCCTGTCAGGGGTTAGAAAACTCAGAGGAGACAAAGAAACAAGAAGAAAATAGCAAGAGATGAAGTATTTTTGGAGTGGTCGGCCAGGGCTCTGGAGGATTGGATGGCGATAGGAATCAGTTGCAACACCAGGAAGAAGACAGCTCTCAGATGATCCCTTAATGCACACAGCAGGGAGGCACACAGCAATTGGAGACTCAATAATATTTCATATATCAAAATTAACTCTCATACAAGAGACTAGGGTCCTTTAAATAGACCCATAGTCTTGGGCTCCTGATGGGGAACGAAGGTAGGATTTTTGGTGAGCCTAGAAGTCACCAAGATTAGGATACCAATTTTTTTATATTTTTTTATAAGGGGTGGCGAAGGAATAGTGGGGATGGAAGACAGGGAGTTGAATCTCATTGACTTTGGGACTCACCCTAATGAAAAGACCTCTCACCTCTAAGGCATTATACCCTCCTCGATACTTGGAGGCGCTAGGTTGAATCTCAAAGGTCATGAGGGGGTTAAAGAAAATGGGTTGGGAAGGGGGATAACTAAGGCCTCATGCCCATGCCCAAAGGCGAAGGCAAGAATAATCACTCTTCTAAAAACTTAAAATTTTTTCTCCAAAAGCTTTTTTTTTACAAAAGACTGAGGATGGTATTTATAGACCTGTCCAACCCTCATTTGAATTTGAATACAGGATAAAAAGATAGAGATGATTCAAATTCAAACACAAGATAGGATAAGATAAGCCTATCCATATCTCAATCCCAACCAACCAAATCCTAATTCAAATTTTAAATAAAAGATAAATTCTAAATTTATTCTGGATATGCTCCGAGATTCGCACTGCTCCAAGATTCGTGCTTGCTCCGGGATCTGTGATGGTGATGTCCCCATCATTCCCCTGAGGTGGGGAAAACTTGACTCTGTCGAGTTTGGGTCAAGCTCCAGTTTCAGCTTGACTTCAGGCTCCGGGAACTCCTAACTCTAGCTTGACATAACCATGATTTTTTTTTAATCAACTTTGCTTTGAAAATGGTGCAGCTTTGAGATTGGTGTACTTTAAAATCTGTGCTACTTTAAGGAGCGTGCAGCTCTGAAATCTATGTTGAGTTGAAGTCGGCAAGAGGAGGGGGATTTGCTTTCACGTTCGTGCATCCCTCTCCTTCTTCATGGACGGAAACCAGAACAGGGGATTGTGAAGGGGTGTCGAGGCCCGCTTCCACCAAGAACTCCAGCCCACCAGATATCCAGTTATCAGAGAGGATGAGCCGCTGGAGGGCTGGCAAGCGGGGGAAGACTTCGAGTGACATGAGCAGCACATTGGCGATCGAGAGGTGCTCCAGGGCCGGGAACTTCTCGAAAAGGGCCGGCGGTGGGAGACGGCTGTGAAGGCACTTCACGGTGCCATCCAGTATCAGGGCTCGTAGTGGCACTGCCGACGACGAGTCGACCTGGCGACCGAGCGCCACCTCGATGGCTTTCTCCCAGGTCTCATCCATCGACGATGATGAAGAATGAGGGGAAATGGTGGGCCAGACCATATTTGGATGACGAGAGCAAAGCCCTAACTCTAGGCTGGAGGCAAAACCCTCAATGGAGATGGCTTTTTGACTCTCTTCTCCCTCGGACGGTTGCGTGAAGAGGGCATCGAGGGTGTCGAACATGACCTGATCGAGCTCGATGGTGAGTTTGCGGTAGAGCTCCCAGATCTCCTGTGGCGAATGGGAGGCGAGGCTAATGGTGACGCTGCGACTGTGGCCGTTGGGCTGGCTTCGCTGAGCACCATCGAGAGGCTGGGGGTGATTGAGGCTGGAAGCATCATTATTAGAGGCCTTGGAGGAGGGGGCAGGGAGTTGCAACAGGGTCAGGTGGCGGGGAGAGCAGGCAGCGACGTTGGCTGCTGTGGCAGCGGTGGGGGTTTGGTCGGAGGAGGATGGCATCGTGGAGAGAGGAAGAGAGGGTCTTGAACTGGGCAATGAGCTTGAGGCACTCTGCCTCGTACTCAATGGAGGAGATGAGGTCGCACACATATGCCTTCTCCAGGTTCTTCATGATCTTGATGATCGTGTAGAGATCAGCGAAGCTATTGAGCATCTCGCACTCTCGCTTGTCATTCCATAGCTTCACCTCCATCTTGGTGGTAGAATCCCTCACTTTGATGAATGGTTAGGGTTTGGGAAGCGTTGGGTCCTTCGGGGCATACCTCGGCCTACTCGATGAAGCCGATGCGGTCATCCTCAGAGATCTTTTCTTCTATCACGGCGTTAGGTTGATCGATTGAAAGCAAAAATGCCATAGAGAGAGGACCGAGGGTTGGTGGAGGAGATTGGTCTTCGCTGCTTTCAGAAGACAAGTCCGGTGGAGAAGAACCCAGCGCTGTTTGGCCGCATCTAAAATGGGAAAAAAGAGGGGGGTTGGGGAAGGGATCTGGTAAAAGATTGGAGAAGGGACCGTGGCCGTATGGGCAGTGGATCGAGAGTAGAAAAGGGAGAATGGCAAAACTCGTGAAGGGACCTTGGATGATTTGGGAAGAATAAACATACCCTAACCTTTTGGCTCTAAACCAAATTGATGGGGAATGGAGGTAGGATTGTTGGTGAGCCTAGAAGTCACCTAGATTAGGGTACCATTTTTTTTTATATTTTTTTATAAGGGGTGGCAATGAATAGTGGGGATGGAAGACAGGGAGTTGAATCTCATGGACTTTGGGACTCACCCTAACGAAGAGACCTCTCACCTCTAAGGCATTACACCCTCCTCGATACTTAGTGGTGCTAGGTTGAATCTCAAAGGTCATGAGGGGGTTAAAAGAAAATGGGTTGGGAAGGGGGATAACTAGGGCCTCACGTCCATGCCCGAAGGCGAAGGCAAGAAGAATCACTCTTCTAAAAACTCAATTTTTTTTCTCCAAAAGCTTTCTTTTTACAAAGGACTGTGGTGCGGGCACCAGACTCAGAAGAAGACTTCAGGGCTCCATCTGGATCTCTGATTGACCTTGCCCGAAGAATTAGGTTTTCTGGTTTTGTAATAAGGGTTGACCTGATCAACTCAATTTTGAGTCTGTAATTTTGTCATTTCAATTTTTGTTGGGTCATGTTGACTCAGTCCAAGTCCAAGACCCAGGTAGGTGTCATTCCCTTTGCCATAGGGCACCACATTTTCCAGCTACAAGTGGGTGCCACACTCCCTGCCACATCTCCATCCAGTGTACCTTGGTCCCCATGCCTCAAGTAAGCAGGTTCTTTTTCTCTTGCACCACTTGGGGGAGAAATCCATCAAGATACCTCAATCCAAGGAGGAGACAACTTCTTTCCAGATAAACCCAAGCCAGGATGGCAAGAATTTTTCTTGAAGAGAGGATCAAGGAGGTGCCCCACAATGTTCCATAAAAATCCAAGTTATAAAAGGGAAGAGAGCATGTCTTGGGAAGAAAATCAAGGAGGCACCCAAAAGTCTCCAAAAGTGCCAAAGCCATGAAAGGAAGAAGCCTAAACTTGTGGAGCAAGACTAGGAGGTGTCCAAATGAGCCAAACCATGAAGGAAAAATCCTTGATTCATGGAGAGATACTAGGAGACACCCCCATAACCTGCCATTTAGAGCTGATTTTCAAGTTTTCTTAGAGTTTTTGGGCTGCCCACTCATGGAAGGAGTCTTGGGAAGAAAATTTGATGCCTAAAGTGTGGGTTAGTCCTATTAGTCCTACATGGGAAATGTATAAAATTTTATTTCTTTGTTATGTCTATATATTCAACTCTATGTAACTCTTGAATTTAAAAAATGATGAATGAAATCAATTTCTTTGTGAGCAACTTTGTGTTTCTCTCTTCCGCACTTGTATTCAAGTGTTGAGCTCCGTGAGGGAGTAAATCCGGGTTCCCTAGGAACCTTGAGGAGGTGTGAGATCTCCAACCCCAAAATCCTAGCTTAGTCCACCCATCTCTACTCCACCACCACCAAACCCTAATTTTCCATCTACATCCCACGGCCCCTCTCTTCCACATAGAGGCCGGCCACCAGCATCCAGGTTCAGATCAACTGTTTCAACTACAGAGCAAGTTCAAAGAAGAGTCAGATCAGTATCAAGATCTCCGGAACTTCTACATCCAACAATCTTCATTAAGTCCTCAGGTCAGTGTCTTTCTTTGAGTTTCTGGTTCTTCTTTTGTTCTTCTTCTTCCAGATCCTGAGTTCGAGAAGGAGGCCAACCTTGCCATAGGACTACAATCCGAGGATCCATTGCGAAGATACCCCGTCTCCAAGGATCCTACAATCTGCTCGAGAGTGTCCTCCAATTGAAGCAACGAGAGATATCACTGCTAGGTAACAAGAACCTTCCCTTCTCACTTTGTCTGTTTCGTTGAAACTCAGAGCAAACCCTAGATCTGGGGGTTTCTCAATCCCCAGCGATCCTACTTTTGAGTTACTCTGATAATCCACTCCTTTTAATTGTGCTCTCTGTCATTTCTTAGTTTCTTTCAATATTAGTTTATCTTTTCTTTGAGTCAAAGCCGACTTCTGAAAATATATTAAAAAAAAAATACATTAATTTTAATTTACTTTCGCATCGCATCATCTTTTTTGTTCTGCATCATTTTTGGTATCAGAGCTTCCGTTCTGCATTAGACTGAAGATGGTATTTATAGACCTGTCCAACCCTCATTTGAATTTGAATGCAGGATAAAAAGATAGAGATGATTCAAATTCAAACACAAGATAGGATAAGATAAGCCTATACATATCTCAATCCTAACCAACCAAATCCTAATTCAAATTTCAAATAAAAGATAAATCCTAAATTTATTCTGGATATGCTCTGAGATTTGCATTGCTCCAAGATTCGTGCTTGCTCCGGGATCTGTGCTGGTGATGTCCCCATCAACTCCAAGTAAGGATAAAAAAGTAATTACATAGGAGTTTTATTCCCACCCAAACCCTAGCTAGAAAATAAGGAAACATTAGGTAGAAAAATTCCTAAAAATTCTCCTTCTCTCCTTGCCTTGGTCGGCCAAGAGGGTGACTCTAAATGGCTAACCAAGGGTGGTCACCATAAGCTCTTGGCGCCCTAGCTCCCTCCTGGGCCTGGGCTAGCCCAATTTGCTTCCGATTGTCCAGGGCTTCAGGGTTTCTGATTTCTCCTCCTGGGGTCTTCAAATCTTCAAGCTAGGTTGGACTTGGGCTACTCTTCAATGTCTTCAATCTGGCTGGACTTTGGTCTTCACTTGTATAATGTGGTCTTGAGTCTTCAGTGTGTTTGGACAGGACTCAAAAAAATAAAATTAGCTCAACATGAGCTGACTAGCACTGGACTGGACTAGCTCAACATGAGCTGACTAATACAGGACTCAAATAAAGACAACTTAGATGAACTAAGCTTTATTACAATGGACTTGAATGTAACTAAGTGATCCATAGAGGGTTGAGAAGCCTCTATCTTATTCTGGTGCCTCTGGTGCCCGCACAAATTCTCCCGGGATGGGAGGAACTGACCCTGTCAAGTGAAAGTCAAGCTGGCTCACATATCTCTCGAGGAGGTCTGGGTTAAGGTGTTGCAAGTCCTCTCAAGAAATCCACGAATTGTCCGACTCTGGCCGGCCTTGCCATCAGATTAAGAAGCGTTGATAACCGTGGCCCCGGATCGTTAAGGCTTGATCGTCTAGGATACGCTCGATCCGTTCTCCTCTCTCAGGACAATTAATTGGTGGACACTTTGGGTTAGGATCACTCTTAATGGAAGGAATAGATCCAAAGGCCTCACTAGGTATCATCGCCGGTTCCCTGTACTCAACCAGGTCTACGATATTGAAGGTAGAACTAATATCCAGATCCGAAGGCAAATCTAACACATAAGTATTTGGTCCAACCCTCTCTATCACTCTAAAAGGTCTGGCTCTGTGAGCATGAAGTTTCATAACAGTCCCGGGAGGGAACTGCTCAGGCCTAAGCCTAATCATGATAGAATCCCCCACATCAAATTCCTTGATCCTTCTTTGATAATTAGCCAGTTTCTTATATGTTTCATTACTTAGATTTATTTTTTGGCTAATGTCTTTATGCAAGTCTCTAATATGCTGTGCGAATGATTCTACAGACTCTAAGACTCATGCATGAACAGGTAAAGGAATCAGGTCAATGGGGCGATCAGGCTTGTACCCATGGACTATCTCAAAAGGACTCTTGCTCGTTGTCCTATTCACTGAACTATTGTAGGAAAACTCTGCTCTAGGCAACAGTAGATTCTAAGTTCCAATGTGTTCACCTACTAGGCATCTAAGGAGATTTCCTAAACTACGGTTCACCACTTTAGTTTGGCCATTTGTTTGGGGGTGGTAGGCTATAGAAAACTTAAGCTTGGTCCCTAACAGGTGCCACAGTGTTTTCCAGAAATAACAGGTGAACCTAACATCCCTATCAGATATAATGGTCTTGGGTAGGCCATGAAGTTTAACCACATGATCTAAGAAAAGCTTGGCTACTCTAGATGCATCAAAGGTCTGGGAAAGGGGATGAAGTGAGCCATCTTAGAGAACCTATCGACCACTAGAAAGATAGAATCATGTCTCTTCTGGGTCTTAAGTAATCCTAACATGAAGTCCATACTTAGGTCCTGCCAAGGGCAATCAGGCACTGGTAAAGGTGTGTAGAGACCAGTGTTTTGCTTCTGCTATTTTGCAACAGCACAAGTTCTACATTAGGCTACAATCTGTGCAACATGCCTTTTCAATCCTAGCCAAAAGAACTGGTCCTCTATCACTAAGATTGTTTTATTTCTACCAAAGTGACCAGCTAAACCTCTAGCATGGGTCTCCCAAATTAGGAACTCTCTAAGGAAAGTTCTAGGTATATAGAGTCGATTGTTTTGGAAAAGGTAGCCATCCTGAATGGCATACTCACTATGGGTACTGGATGGTCTTAGCCTGAGGGTCTGGTAAATGTCTCCAAAGTCTGGGCAGGTTTCATATTCATCCTTTAACCTATCAAACCCTTTGACTTGGGTGCTAACTGATCCTAACAGTAAAAACCTATGGCTAAAGGCATCTGCTACCTTATTTTCAGTGCTAGCATAGTGCTTCAGGACAAAGGTATAGGCCTGAATGTACTCGATCCATTTATCATGTCGTGGGTTAAGTTTCTTTTGGGAGTTTAGGAACCGGAGTGCCTCATAGTCAAAAAATAAGACAAATTCCTGCGGTAGTAGGTAATGTCTCCAATATCTAAGAGCCTGGACTACCGCATAAAATTTCTTATCATAGGTAGAGTACTTAAGTTTAGCCTCATTCAGCTTCTCACTGAAGAAGGCTATAGGATGATTTTCTTGACTTAGTACCCCACCTATTCCTACTCTCGAGGCATCGCAAGCGACCTCAAACACCTTAGTGAAGTCAGGTAATCTAAGGATGGGTGCATGGGTCATCTTATGCTTAAGCTCTAGGAAGGCCTTATCGGTTGCTTTGATCCACTCAAATGTACCCTTCCTAATGCAATCAGTGATAGGTGCGACGACTGTACTAAAACCCCTAATAAATCTCCTGTAAAAGGTTGCTAGGCCATGGAAACTACACACATCGTAGACACTAGTGGGTGTAGGCCACTTAACAATTGTCTTAACCTTTTCAGGATCTACAGCAACTCCCTTAGGGGTGACGACAAAACCTAGGAAGATAACCCTATGTGTCATGAATTCATACTTCTTAAAATTGGCATAGAGGCTATTCTCCCTAAGGGTCTGGCATACTAGTCTCAGATGACTAAGGTGGTCCTTCTTAGTCCTGCTATAAATTAAGATATCATCAAAGTAGACCACATTGAATTTTCCAATATATTCTTTCAGGACTTGGGTCATAATCCTCATAAATGTACTTGGTGCATTGGAAAGTCCGAAAGGCATTACAACCCACTCAAACAGGCCATCCTTAGTCTTGAATGTGGTTTTTCATTCATCCCCAGGTCTGATCCTAACCTAATGATAGCCGCTTTTTAGGTCAATCTTTGAGAAAACTTTGGCTCTGGCCATCATGTCTAACATATCATCCAAACGGGGGATGGGAAACCTATATTTCACATTGATTTTGTTGTTGGCTCTACTGTCTATACACATCCTCCAGGTACCATCTTTCTTAGGAGAAAGTAGAGTAGGGACTGCACATGGACTCAAGCTCTCCCTAATGAATCCCTTCTTAAGTAATTCTCCCACTTGTGTTTGTAATTCTTGATGCTCACTGCGGTTCGTTCTATAGTGAAGAAGGTTAGGTAAAGTAGCTCCTGGGACTAAGTCTATTGCATGTTGGATGTCTCTAAGGGATGGTAATTGATCAGGTAAATCATTAGGGAAGATATCCTCAAACTCTTTAAGAGCCTCAACAATTTCTTTAGGGTGTTCCTTTTAGGTCGGCTCATGTATTTCTTTGGTGGTCAAGATCCAAATAGGGTTACCCTTAGCAATTTCTCTTTCTAACTCCCTAGCCTTAATCAGATTAACTCCAGATTTCTTGTCCTTAAGGCTACTAGAACCCCTCTTAACTAGGTCTCTAGGGGGAGTTGGGTGGATAACAAACTTATTCTCATGGTAGTTAAAAGCACAAACATTGGTTCGACCATACAGGGTTGCATCATGATCAAAAAGCCAAGGTCGACCTACAATGATACTACTCACTTCCATGGGGATGACATTACACCAAATCTTCTCCTCATAGGTTTGCAGTCTAACTAAAATTTGGCACCTAGCTTTAATCTGGATGGAGGTGGAATCTACCCAAGAAACTTTGTAAGGGCTAGGATGGGGAATTATGGTCAATCCTAAAGATTTAACTGTGTTGGCAGAGATAGCATTGACACAACTTCCACTGTCTATGATGATCTTAAGTACCTTACCTCGCTACCTTAACAAAAGTCTGTAAGATGCTAGTCCTACGCCAATCTTCCTTAACTGGGGTTTGGGTTAAGATGCACCTAACCACTCCTAATTGGTTCTCAGACTCAGGTTCCTCCTCCTCACCTTCATACTCATCTATTAACTGATCATCAGCCTCAAAAATCTCTCCCTTAGGTTCAGCTACAGGTTCAGGCTCTTCTTCCACTAGCTCACCTAAGTGTAGGGTAGCTGGGCATTGGTGCATAAAGTGGCCTGATTTCTTGCATCTAAAATAGGTCTTCTGGGTATTGTAATTCCTATTGACCTCTACAGATTTTTCTCTATCATCCCTATGGGTCAAAGGAGTACTAGGCTGGGGTCGACTCGGGCCTGGCTAACTAGGACTGGGTTGACTCGGGCTAGGTCGGCTAAGCATGGGTCGGCTCTGTGAAGATTGGTTAGCTCCTAGGTATTGACTAGGGTATTTAGTGGGTTCAGGTTTACGATAGACGGGCCCTCTCTAAAAATACTTATGATCCCTAGCAATTTGGTAAGCATGGTCCAAGTCTCTAACCTCTCTCATATAAAGCTCCTTCTTAATGTCATCTCTCAGTCCAGCCCTAAACCTAGACTGAACAACATCCTTAGACTCGTTTAAATCATATCGCATAGAATACTCATCAAATTATACGATATACTCATCTATACTCCTGCTACCCTGATTCAGTCGCTGCCACTGATCCAGTAAACCATAACGATATGATGGTGGAACGTACTTTCCCCTAAGCTTACCCTTCATGGCCCACCAGGTAACTATGGGTTCATGCCCTTTTAGTCTAATGGTTCTCTCCATACTAGTCCAATGTAACCTGGCCTCTTGAACCAACTTAAGCTTAGCAAACCTAAACTTATGCTCCTCCGACATATCATACCACTCAAAATATTGATCAATCTCTCCCTCCCAATCTATATAGACCTTAGGATCAAGACAACCATCAAAAGTAGGGGCATCAAGCTTAATGTGTCTATAGGATCTATCTTCCTAGTCTACAAAATCTTGATTGGGTCTTCTAGGATGGACCTCTGGGATTGGGTCATGACGATGGGATCTCCTAGGTTCAGTCTCCAGGTATGGATCAAGGTTTGGAGTCCTCCTAGGTTCAGTATCATAGTATGGGTCATGGCGAGGGGTTCTCCTAGGATGGAGAGGAGACTCAGGATCTGGCTCAGACTGTGACCCACGAGTTCTCTGTAAAGTCCCTATCCTATTCTCTACCTAGTCAAACCTCTGATTCAGCTGAGTGAAGGATTGGGCTAGTTGATCAGTAAGGGCTTTCATTTGGGCTTCAAAGTTATCCATGGGTTCAGCCAAAAGTAGAGATGGTGGATGATATGATGCTCCTGATCTAGTGCTCATGCAAGACTCGATTAGACCAACTACAGCTCCCTAGACCTAGAGTCCAAAACTAGATGCTTAATCAGGGTGGCAAACTAGCCTATAGCAACCCTGTACTCAGCCAGGCAGGTGTTATGGGAGTGTTAGGTCCCTGATTGCCATCCTAGACACCAATCAGAGATTGGCCAGGTAGGAGGACCAGCACACAAGCCCTTCGGGATTGAATCCCTGAACCACCATTCTAGACACTAAGCATAAGGCACACACAGGTTAGCTTGACATAGTGATCTAACACTTAGCCCATACCAGACCAGTTGGTGTCCCTAGCCCACTAGGGCAAAATTAAGTCTAGTTAATTTTAAGTCAGGCTTGGGATGGAATGCAAAGATGATGGTTTTGGGCTAAGGAAAGGTAATGACCTCCTTCCCTTATCTGGCACAAAGAGAGTGCCCTTAAAGTAAATTATGCAATGATGGCAGGCAGATGAGGTTGCAAATTAGGGTTTAGATATTTTTGGTATTTTTTGATTATATGTAATATATACATATTTTTTTTTTTTAGAATTTGCTTAAACAGAAAGATATTTGTAGATTATGCTCTAGTATGCAGGAAACATACTAAAAATAAAAGATATGCAAAGAAATACTAAGCAAAACCCTAAATCTTCCAAAATTGCCTTGCTGAAAAACAAAGCCAAAAATTTGTAGGCTGTATTTTGACTTGAAGAAACGGCACAGACCAAAGTAAAATCTGCAAAAACTCTGTAAAATACTTTGAGTTAAGATGAATCCAGCAAAACAAGTTTTAGAATTTTTGGATTCTGACAAGGGAGAAACAATTAAAAGAACAAAGTATATTTAAAAAGGGCCGAAAATGAAAAACCCTAAGAACTCCTTGTGTTCTTCTTCACCGGTCAATTCACAGCGGCACCCCTACAGCCATAGGAGATCCCGTGGACTGGGAAAGAGGGTTTCAAAGCCCTAATAATCTCCTATGACCGGACAGCCATGGTGAAGCACCCGATATCCAAACATAATCGAGCCCAAACAGGCTTTGATACCAAATTGATGCAGGACCTATGTATGCAAGCAAATATATTTTTGTAGGTGTTTAATTCAAGTTGTGAAACTAAATCCCGAAGAGCAGATCAAGTATTTAAGCAAGGAAAATTATGCAAGAAAGAAACTAAAAGCATACAAATAGGACCTAAGAGCATCAGAAAGAGAAGGACCGCCGAGGCTGAGAAGCCTCGATTGGGCTTCTTCTACAATAATGCTACTGGTGGTAGAGGGGTTATACCTGGCAATGTCTAAAGTACTTGATGAACATCGCAGCGAAGAGATCACTCGTCCTCGATGGATGCGGCCTGGAAAATCAAGCCAGAGACCCATGGATTCCTGGCTTTCTACTCGGTGATCCGATTGAGGCCAGGCTGGAGTCGTTGGATTCGTTGGAATTGAGGGACCTACAAATGACCTATCAGGGGTTAGAAAACTCAAAGGAGATGAAGAAACAAGAAGAAAACAGCAAGGGATGACATGTTTGGAGTGGTCAGCCATGGCTCTAGAGGATTGGATGGCGGCTGGAATCAATTGCAACACTGGGAAGAAGACAGCTCTCAGATGATCCCTTAATGCACACAGAAGGGAGGCACACAGCAATTGGAGACTCAATAATATTTCATATATCAAAATTAACTCTCATACAAGAGACTAGGATCCTTTAAATAGACCCATAGTCTTTGGCTCCAAGTAAGGATACAAAAGTAATTGCATAGGAGTTTTATTCCCACCCAAACCCTAGCTAGAAAATAAGGAAACATTAGGTAGAAAAATTTCTAAAAATTCTCCTTCTCTCCTTGCCTTGGTCGGCCAAGAGGGTGACTCTAAGTGGTCGACCAAGGGTGGTCATCATAAGCTCTTGGCGCCCTAGCTCCCTCCTGGGCCTAGGCTGGCCCAATTTGCTTTCGGCTGGTCCAGGGCTTTAGGGTTTCTGATTTCTCCTCCTGGGGTCTTCAAATCTTCAAGCTGGGTTGGACTTGGGCTACTCTTCCATGTCTTCAATCTGGTTGGACTTTGGTCTTCACTTGTATGATGTGGTCTTGAGTCTTCAGTGTGTTTGGATAGGACTAAAAAAAATAAAATTAGCTCAACATGAGTTGACTAGAATTGGACTGGACTAGCTCAACATGAGCCATTAATACAGGATCAAATAAAGGCAACTTAGATGAACTAAGCTTTATTACAATGGACTTGAATGTAGCTAAGTGATCCACAGAGGGTTGAGAAGCCTCTATCTTATTCTGGTACCTCTGGTGCCCACACCATCTAGCTGGATAATTATTACTGAAATTATGTTTTGATGCAAGCCTTGTGTGTCCGAAGGAGAAATAAATCCTAGGGCATACGACTATCTATTGCGCATCCGGCTTAGGTTTGGGGTCGGGGCGTGACATATTCTCCGGCATCTTTTACGGACATGATGAATAGGATATTCAGATCATATTTGGATCAGTATGAAGTAATGTTTATTGAAGATATTTTGATATATTCCAAGAATCAGAGTGGCACAGCAGAAGCATGGTGGGCCATAACCTATAGGTTCCAGGATCGAAACCTTGCTCTGATACCAAAAAATCTATCACACCCCGACCCCAAACCCGAGCCGGATGCGTAACAGGTGACCATGTGCCCTAGGGTTTATTTCTCCTTCGAACATACAAGGCCTGCATCAAAACATAATTTCAGCAACAATTATCCAACCAGACATACACGTAACACCTAAACCCTAGCTTCTCACTAACTGGTCCCAAAGCCAGATTGATCTTCTGGATCTATAACAAAAATATAGAAAAACAAGGGATGAGCTATACAAGCTCAGTAAGTTATCATCACCTCCAAATATATACACAAATATGCCATTAATAAATAACAAACATAAATACATGATACAACAAGATGTCCAGCATCAGAATAATATAACCAGTAATACTATGCAAATGCATACACTTAAATGCAACCGACATGATTATGGATGGCCTATCATTTACTTTATCCTCCTAGTTTCTCAGACTATGGCCACGATCGGCCCTTGGCTAGCCCTAAAAGAGACTAGATCCTGTATACATATATCACTCATTGGTCATGTACCAGTGATAGCCCCACTGGAGATCCAAAAGAAAAACTAGCTCTGAAATCATATAAGAAAACATGCATCCTCAGCATGTGCCAGCAACTGCCATGCATGGCTAAGGCAACTAGTTCCTGTGTACACATACCGCTCAATGGTCATGCGCTAGTGATAGCCCCGCTGGAAATCCAAAAAGAGACTAGATCCTTGTGTGATCATAGTTAGACTAGAGAGCATCCACACCAACACAAGGCATGCAACCCAATATAATCCAATGCAGATTAAAATATACTACATATATTTAATATTTTATAAATACATAATATATTTGGCAGATAATACTAGAGGTCAAGATAACTTACTGAAGAGTATCCATCAACTAAGTACAATTCAAATACAAGACCTGGTCTTCCAAGGACAACAACAATCTTGACCAAACCGGCACTGGACTGTTAGATCCTTGCAGCCCTCTCCTTTTTCAGCAAATCGGCCTTGCTTCAAAAGTTGTGCCATCGACTACTGGACTGGCTTCTGGCTTCTATCTTACAAACTGGCCTTTGCAAGATTTAGGACCTTCTTTTCTCTCCTTGCTCTTATCTAAATAACCTCTTAATACTTGAAAGAAAGATTAAGAGAAAAAGTAAGAATGGAAGGGAGAGGGAACCTATAATAGCAAAATGCCTCATACGCCCAAGTGGATGATATTCCCTTCTCCTTTCATTCACTCACCCAAGCATTCCCTCTTCATTCTTGCTTGGTTCAAGCTTGGCCGGCCAACCCCTTCCCCCTCTCTTTATATAGCCATCATCTCATTATTGGCATAAGACCATTATGTATGAAAACATTAAAAGAGGAGCAGAAGATTTTCTCCCTTTTAATGCTTTCACACTTTCATGAAAACTTTCTTAAGCCTTTTCACAAGGAAGAGTTTCTTCCTTCTTCTCCACTCCCTTAAATGAGGTCAATTTTCCATTCCAAGTCACCACCCTTTCTTATTATGACAAATTAATAAAGGTGTTGCCGCCAAGATCGCCATGGCCTGTAGCTATTGAGGGCATCGGACTGCCAACCATCTTCCCGAGAGCTCTTCGTTCGAGGGGACCTACAAGGAAAACAATGTTAGAGACCCAGGCCGGGGATTCTGGCATGGGCGCTTTGACGGTCAAGTCAATGACGATCCAGGAGAACAGATCCTCCTGATCGAGCCCCTCTTGATGGACTCCATGCTAGGTGGAGTGAGTGTGGTGTGTATAGAAGTGAGACCAGGTTGGGAGAGGTGATGACCGAGGTGGAAGGGTCCTCCTGTATGGCCTTTCTCTCCCTTTTCGTTACCCACCTTAGTGATCTTGTTCTTCTGTGTATATCCTTTTTTGTCTTACTCTTGTAGGGTTTTTTGTCTGGCTTGCCTCGGGATCTCCCCCATGTTGGCAGGCACGTGCGGCGAGGTACCGTGCTGTGGCTGGGACGTCCTTTCTGACATATGGTAGGGGAAGCTTCCATGCACCTGACATTCCCCCCGGTTACTCTATTTCAAAAAAATTGGCAGGACCTCGATCAACGAGCCACTACCCCTGAGATTTGTGCCTTTTGGCTAGCTCCCCTTTCCTGGTGGTACGGGTGGTTGGTGGAGGGCATGGTTCCTTGTTCAGGGAGCTTCCTTCTTTTCTGGTGTAAGTGGCAGTGGTAGACAATTATTGCGGCATGGCGGGCACTGCTTCGCACCCCTTGGGTGACCCGCCGGTGTCCTTAGGGGGGAGGTGCCGCTTCCTTAGCGGTTGGCGCCCTTGCCAAGGTGGTGGCCGAGATGGAGGGTAGGACTAGGCTCCGCCAAGCTTGACCTCGAAGGGGTCTCACGTGGCGGAGGAGGGTTGGACTCGACTCCGGGTCGTGGGGCTCGACTTCGAGGGTTTGTCCTGGCTGAGGAGGGCAGCACACGACCCCAGACCGGGGAGCTTGACCTTGGAAGGGCTCCACGTGGTGGAGGAGGACTGAGCTCGACTCCGGGCCACAGAACTCGACTTCGAGGGGCTCGATCTAGGGAAGTCGCTCAGCACTGGCCTAGGCATCCCGATCACACGGGAGCCGACATGGCGGAGGATGGTGCTCGATCTCGACAGGCGGCCCCGGTGTTCTAGGGAGCTCAGCCCGACGAGGGTGCCCACAAGGAGATTTCCATCGTGGCAGTGTACTTTGACATGGCATCTGACAGGTTTTCCATGTCAGCAACCTCGCCATATCAGAAGGGTTTACCAAGTCAAAAATGGGAGGAGACTAGTATGAACACAAGACTTTAGAATGTTCCTAGCCATAAATAAGAGGAGACTAAGTTTGCTTATGTCATTCCTCTTCATTCATGCAAACATCACGCCATGTGGCATGTAGAATCAAGGAGAGAGGGAGAGTGCCACATGGTGTGAGGAGAGAGAGTCCCAGTCCAACTGGGCTCTGACTCATGGTCTAATTTCAAATTGATTTGACACTCAAATCAAAAGCCAGATTTAAATCCAATTGAACCTATTTTGAAAAAGCTGTTGACCCAACATAATTTGGATTAATTAAAATCAAATTAAATTTGATTTAATTTAATTAATAATTAATTCATAATTAATTAGGTCAAATCTTAATTGTAACACTTATAATTCTATCCAAATAGATTTGCTAATTAGTTACTTAAGCCCCTAATGTGTGTGACCCCTCAGGTCCTATTATGTTTGATAATGAGATATGCTATAATCTCCATTATACTCATCAAAATACCTTTCGATGGACAAAAATAATTTTTGCTCAACCCTAATTTGGATCATCAAATCGAGAACGATCCTAATGGGCTCTCACAATCTACCAGTGATACCTAGCAGTATGTAGTGGCAACCCAGCAGAATAAGATTGGAATCCCTAGGTGTAGTTACCGTGTGATTCGGTTCTTCTATCAAAATCTCTGACTTGATATTGTTATGGAATCTCGCTAAACCCATCAGTCATATGCTTACTCAAGTCCAACTGTGATACGAATGAAAACGCATTTTCATCATCACCCTGCTATGGCCATAGACTTTTTGGACTTAGTCTCAATAAGTTGCATAGGATTATTCGTTACTACTAAGATTGATAGATCCCTACGAGTGAATACCCTACTCCTACAATAAACTTACTATAGCCAATGAACACTACAAGGTCCCATATGAATAGGAACCATGAGATTGTACTGTCAAACTATAGCAACCTTACTGTGAGTAGCCGAGATACTCTAGGTCAAAGAACAATTCGCACAACTACAGCATTAGGAAGTTATCGACGAGTGAGTAGTCATCCGCATAACTTTCCATAGATGGTCACATTCAATACCTTTGATCTCCATCAACTACCTGCACTCTCACTCCGGTGTCACCACACTGTAGGTCAGAGACTCAACTACCTAGAATGGAAGTGATCTGTGCAACAATTTTAACGGATCATCACCGTCCTTGTGATGTTCCAACAATCGGGAGCTTTTAGGAGTTAATATATAAAGACACATGCCTCAGATTCTCAACTCTTGAGAATATGTGTCATTGTCTATTAACTCCATGGACGATTCATAGACACATCAATATTAATAATATTGCCCTTTATTATAAAAAATAATTAAGTACAAAATCCATGCCGTAGAATTACAATGTGTCATGCCAACTTGGCTTTTAGGACACACATCTAACATTTCTTTCTTCCTTTCTCCCTCCTCTTTCTCTCTCCTCTCTCCTTCCTCTTTCTCTCTCTTCTCTCTCTCATTTTTCTCTCTCTTCTCTCTCTCTCTCCTCTTTCTCTCTTTTTTTTTCTCTTTTTTTTTCTTTTTCTTTTCCTTTTTTTTCTTCTCCTTTTCTTTCTTTCTTCTCCCGAACTCCCCTGTTGCTCCCCGCCTTCCCCAACGGTTGCCAATGGCGACCATGGATCCCGAACTCCCCTGTTGCTCCCCGTCTTCCCCCATAGTTGCCAGTGGCGACCATAGAAGGTGGTTGCTAGGGAGGGCTCAACGGACCGGTGGTGAACGGCGGTGCGACCAACGGTGGTCCAAGGCCCCAAGACAAACCAACCCGAGAATCTCCAAAAATCTCGACTAATCCTTCCAAAAACTGAATAAAGGACTTACTGGTGATTGAAGGGCTCTCCGTTGCTCGCCGGAGAACAGGAAGATAACAGCGGAAACTCGATCGGGGCTTGCTTAGAGGCGGTGAGATGGGGGGGTTTATAGCTTGGGTTCGGAGAAGATTAACCTTATTTTCCCATGGATAGGTTTGATCGATTGAGAGTCCATCCCATCTACGACAATCCTCTGGCCATCCCCTCCCCCTCCACGGCATCTCCTCCATCTTCCTTGGTGAAAAATCTGACTAGATAGGGGAGAACGAAACTCCCTAGTTCCGGTCTCCGTTCCTTCTTTTTTTTTTTTTCTGAGTTCTAGATGAAGCCGGCAAGGGTTGCCGACTTCAGTCCAAACTGACCCAATTACGTATTGGGCTTCACATGAAATCATGGCCCTAAATATCCAAATCCACCAAATTTAGTTTGGAGATGAACTCCACGAAAACCAAATTATCCCGTAGACTTTGATGATTTCCCCTTCCATCCATTACCTCTTGAGTAATATTAAATTATCCTCGAATCAACCAAGGACCAACAAATACCTTGGCAAGCTCGATCAATTCGCTGAAAAATGCATGACGAATAGCTCACGTGAAAATACATTCTTAGCAATCCTCACGTGGGAGAAGCATCTAGAACTCCAACCAATTAATAAACCACCAGCCGAACCCACTGCATCTAACCAACACCATTCATCAATCTTGGGCCCTCCTAGGGAATGGAGAAATGCAGCAGAAGGTCCCACGACCTTGGATTATTGAATCAATTTACCACCCGATCACATCCTGAAGCAACAATAACATCTTGAATGGCTTTTCGCTTTTCAGCCAATCCAGAACCCCATCCATTCCACGAGACAACTAACATATTTTGAATGGTGCCACCTCGAACATTCCACCATGGAAGTTTTGTTACTCCCAAAGTTGTTTTTAAGCCTTTTTCATGTTCTCTGTACGCGGGGCAGTGATTTTGGAGACATGGCACACCATAGTACGATTGCTTTTTGTCTTTATGAAATTATTAGGAGACCATTGAAATATCAACTAGATTGCAGCAATATTGGAAAATTGAAGTTCAATTGGAATTCTATTGATCGAAACCAACTTGTCCTGCACAAATTCAATAGCACCAATCCGCTTGTCCACTGCCTACCAAACTCTCTGACCACAATATGATGTTGCAATTGATCATGTGGCCGCAATAATTTCCCGGACCACCACGGGCTATGACGGATCTGGCCATCCAATTCAGGGTGACAAAGCTACCGGCCAGGACAGTGACACCGAAGCTAATTAGCAATTCACCAAGAACGAACCAGCAGAGGAGCTCACCGGCTAGGTGATCCCTCCTTGATCGGCTAGTCATTACAGTACCAAGTAGCAGTGATCCACCAAGTCCAGCCAATATTGCATCAATATAAGTATGTTGACTTTTTACACAGACCGACTAGCTAGATGGATATGTTGACCAACTTGTCTTAGTTCGTAGCCAAGTCCCTTTTCTTACCCGGGGCCCGTGATGTCTGAGTAGTTATCAACTCTCCTAATTATAGTTAGTCTGGCATAAATCATGATGGACAAAATTCCAATAGATCATAACATCATAATGAAAAGATTTTAATGGTGAAGATCTTGGAAGACAAGATCTTATTATGCCACATAACTATATAAATAAGGAGGGACCTTCAACAAAATATGTTCCAAACGTTTCTACATGCTCTTGCTTACACAGTCACCAGATCACTACAGGCTCTTGGCTCGGCCATTATAGTCTTTCATTTTTCATCACTAACTTTAATATTGAAGTATCCCGTCAGTACCGGGGGTCGGGTTTTTTTTGTAAGTTTCCGTGGAGAAGTAACCAGGAGAAGCCTTCCACCTTTGCTGGAAAAATCGGGAGATCTTCGGGTGCTGTCGGTGTCTAGTGACAGTTATCAGATGGCAACACAATATTTCATACAACTAAAATATTCCAATGGTGACCCTGATAAAATCATCCACAAAGCTTAGATAATACCGGCATCCACAAGCATAAACGACCATAATTCCGGCAAGTTATATCTAATAGCCTTTTGAAAATAGAAGATTGACAAAATTAAAGGTAACTGATGACTCTTTGCTCTTTGGCATGTATCACAAAGTTCTAAAGTTCTATTACGAAAGAAACTTTAGAACATGACCTATCAATATATCCAAATGAATGCTACATTTATTGTGGCTTAGAAGTGTCATCGGTATTGCAAGAATGCCTTAGTAGCTGTTATATTATAGGATATGTTAAATAATTGTAGAAGAATTGTTCAAAACTAATATACAATTCTTCATCAAGTTAGTTAGTGCTGTTGTTTTTTCTTATTGCTTGATATTAAAATGTTGTTATTCTTTGAATTTCTATTTCACATTAGCTCTTTATAGAGCTGTGCATTGAATAAAAAATATGACTCTTTCTCGTTGCTTCTCTTATTCCATACTCTATTTCATTATCTCACAACAACACATTGGTATTGGAGCTTTTCATCTTGAGGGATCTGTGAGTCCACAAACATAAACTAGATCATAAACAATGGAAGCAAAAATAACTTTCTCATCTCTTATGCTACCAATTTTTGATGGTGAAAATTATCAAGCATGGGCTATCAAAATGATAGTCCATCTTGATGCATTGGATTTTTGGGAGGCACTAGAGGAAGATTATCACATTCCTCCATTGCTTGATAATCCTACAATGGCTCAACTAAAGATTCATAAAGAAAGGAAAACGAGGAAGTCCAAAGCTAAAGCCTGTCTATTCTTTGCTGTGTCTAGCACAATATTCATAAGGGTAATGAACTTGGAATCTGTAAAAGATATCTGGAACTGTCTCAAGAAAGGATACCAAGGTAATGAAAGAACCAAAAATATGCAAGTGCTCAACTTGATCAGGGAGTTTGAAATGCAGAAGATGAAAGAGTCAGAAAGTATCAAAGATTACTTTGACAAGTTGCTCAGTATAGTAAACAAGGTAAGGTTGCTTGGTAAGGACTTCTCAGATGAAAGAATTATGTAAAAAATTCTTGTAACTTTGCCTGAGAAATATGAATCTAAAATTTTTTCATTAGAAGAATCAAAGGACCTGTCAAACATATCCTTGGCAGAGTTGGAAAATACACTGTAGGCACTGGAACAAAGAAGAGTGATGAGACAAGAATATGTAGAGGAAGCTTTTCAAGCAAAGTCACAAAATTTAAGAGGCAAAGATGGGAAGAAGAACAAGAATAAGAGCAACAACAAGATTAGCTGCAATAACAAAAGCAAGGATGAAATATATCTACCCTGTCCATACTACAAAAAGACTAATCACCCACAGAGGAAGTTCTGGTGGAGACCGGATATCAAGTACCGAAAATGTGGGCAGATTGGGCATATGAAGAAGATTTGCAAGTCACATCAACATAAAGCTAAAGTAAACACTGCTGCCGACAAAATCAAGAGAAGCAGCTACTTGTTGCAATGTGTTTTGCAACAAGCAATAGCTCTAGTGACTCTTGAATGATTGATAGTGGTTGTACAAACCACATAACTAATGACCAGGAGCTCTTTAAATAACTTGATGAAACAGTCATTTCAAAAGTCAAGATTGGCAATGGTGAATACATCTCAATCAGAGGCAAAGGAACTGTGGCTATAGAGAGCTTAACAGGTTTGAAGTATATTACTGATGTTTTATATATATGCCTGACATTGACCAAAACTTGCTTAGTGTTGGATAGTTGATTGAGAAGGGTTTCAAAGTCATATTTGAAGATAAATGGTGCATGATCAAAGATACAAAAGGTAGAGATGTATTTAAGATGAAAATGAGGGCAAAAAGCTTTGCTCTTAATCTAATGGAGGAGGAGTAGATAGTATTTTCATGCAACACAAGCAATGCAGAGTTATGGCACAAAAGGCTTGGACATTACCATCAGCTAGACTTCTATATATGCATAAATATCATATGGTGAAAGGGGTACCATTGTTAGAGGAGAAGCTGGTAGATTGTGGGGCTTGTTAGTATGGTAAGCAAGATAGAAGTCCCTTCCCTCAAATTGCATAGAGAGTAACACATAAACTTCAGCTAGTACACACAGATGTTGGAGGACCTCAGAAAATATCATCTTTAAAGGGCAGTAAGTATTATATTGCATTTATTGATGATTATACTCGATTCTATTGGATATATTTTTTCAAATTCAAATCTAAGGTTTCTAATGTATTTTGGAAATATAAAACATGGGTGGAGAATCAAAGTGGTTGCAGGATGCAAAAAATAAGATCAGATAATGGAAAGGAATACACTTCTGATAGCTTCAACAAATTCTATGAAGAAGCTGGTATTGAACATCAGCTCACAGCACCTTATACTCCACAGTGGAATGAAGTGAAAGAAAAAATAGAAGCATTATGGTGATGACAAGGTGTATGCTGCATGAAAAGGAGCTACCAAAGTTTCTTTGGATAGAGGCTACAAACACTACAGTTTTTCTACTAAATAGGCTACCAACCAGAGCACTGCAAAAAAGAACTCCATTTGAAGCTTGGTTTGGTTATAAACTAAACTTGCAAAACCTAAGAACTTTTGGTTGTCTCTGTTTTTCTTATGTGCCACAAGTCAAAAGAGGCAAACTAGATAAGAAGGTGGAACTCGGAGTTTTTATTGGATATAATAGCTCATCTAAGGCTTACAGAATTTTTCAACCTCAAAATAGAAAAATTCTTGTAAGTAGAGATGTCAAGTTTAAGAAGGATAGACGATGGAACTGGGAGGAGTCAATAAAGAAGAAGCTGTCAGAGTTTCTACAAGACCCTGTGGATGACATAAATGAAATATCAGTAAGAGGTACAAGGTTATTATCTAATATCTATGAAAGGTCTAACATTGCTATTTTTTGAGCCCGTAGAGTTTAAGGAAGCAAAGAAGGATGATAAATGGATTGAAGTAATGGAAGAGGAGCTCAAAATGATTAAAAAGAATGACACTTGGGAGCTGGTGAACATACTTCAACACAAAAAACCTATAGGAGTCAAATGGATTTATAGAACCAAACTCAATGCCGATGGTTCTATAAACAAATACAAAGCCATATTAGTTGTGAAAGGGTATGCTCAAGTGTTTGGAGTGGATTTCTCAAAGACTTTTGCTCTAGTGGCACAACTCGATACAATCAGAATGCTTCTTGCCTTGGCAGCATAGAAGGGATGGAAGATTTACCAGTTGGATGTAAAATCTGCTTTTTTAAATGGTTATTTATAGGAGGAGATATTTGTAGAGCAGCTTGAGGGTTTCCAAGTCAAGGGACGAGAAGAGAAGGTTTGCTTGATAAAAAAGGCTTTGTATGGTCTTAAACAGACTCTTAGAGCATGGTACAGTAGGATTGATGAACACCTTCGAAGTCTTGGCTTTGCTAAAAGTCCAAGTGAAGCTACATTATATGTGAAAGGAACTGATGCTAATTTAATTATAGTTTCTGTTTATGTTGATGACCTACTTGTAACAAGAAATGATGAGGAGCTGATAAAGGAATTTAAAGCTAAAATGCTCAAAGTATTTGAGATGATAGACTTTGGCTTGATGTCTTACTTTCTGGGAATGGAGGTGAAACAAAATCATGTTGGAGTCTTCATATGCCAAAAGAAGTATGCAAAGGAAATACTCAAGAAACTTCACATGGAGGACTGCAAAAGCATAAGCACCCCAATGAATTAGAAGGAGAAATTTAGTAAGGATGATGGAGCGGACAAATTTGATGAAGGTCAGTATATGAGTCTGATTGATTGTTTGATGTATCTTATAGCCACCAAACTAGATATTATGTTTATAGTGAGCCTGCTTTCAAGATTCATGCATTGTGCTAGTGAAGTACATTTTCAAGCTACCAAAAGGATCATGAGATATATCAAGGGTACATTAAATTATGGTATTAAATATTCTTACTATCAGAATTTTAAGCTTCATGGTTATTCTGAAAGTGATTGGGCTGGTTCTATTGATGACATGAGAAGCAAAATATATTTTTTTTTCAGCTTTGGTTCAGGAATATTTTTATGGTGCTCAAAGAAACATGATGTGATAGCTCAGAGTACAGCTAAAGCTGAATATGTGGCAGCCATTGCTATTGTAAATCAAGTAGGCTCCAAAAGATACTTGCAGATTTACATATGATGCAAAATGAGCCAACACAAATTTATATAGATAACCAAGCTACAATTTCAATCTCAAATAATCCTATTTTTCATGGCAGGACTAAGCATTTCAAGATCAAGTTCTATTTCTTGAGAGAAGTATAAAAAGAAGGCAGAGTTAGCTTGCTTTATTGTAGAATTGATGATCAAATTGCAGATGTGTTAACCAAACCTCTATCAAAAATTAGATTTGAAATTTTAAGAAGCAAATTAGGCCTTTGCAGCTACTAATGCAAGTAGGAATGTTGCAGAAGTGCCTTAGTAGCTGTTATATTATAGGATATGTTAAATAATTATAGAAGAATTGGTCAAAACTGATATGCAATTCTTTAGCAAGTTAGTCGGTGCTATTATTTTTTCTTGTTGCTTGATATTAAGAAGTTGTTATTCTTTAAATTTCTGTTTCACATTAGCTCTTTATAAAATCGTGCATTCAATAAAAAATATGACTCTTTCTCGTTGCTTCACTCTGTTTCATTACCTCACAACAACAATCAGAATCAGATCTCATCACCAATATACTACTTGAATGTCAATGTCTTTTCATGTTTTTATCCTCTCCTAATTACAATATTTCCTTGTGAACTAAAGAGATGAAGAAAACCTACATTTATGTATCTAAATTCTCATTGGAGTGTTGCACAAGTGAAAAGAAAAGAGGTAGATAAAATAAAGGGGACAAAGAAGATTTATCTGATACATGAAAAGAGAGTTCAGTTCTCTTCCTTGGTGCCATGTGTCGCTTGTTCGAAGAGGTCCTGTTTATAGTCAAGGGAAAAAATTTTATGGCTGTTCCTCCAAGCCCTATTCACCATGGGCTCTGTTTATAGGCAGGGAAGAGATGTACGTCAGAGAAAAAAATCAGTCAGTGGTGAAAGGGAAAAAAACTGTTATTTAGGCTGTAGCTGTGATTGACTCAATTCTTTCCATTCAGAGAAGGTGATTGTGGCCTTGTTTACAGTCCAGGACTCGAGGGGGAATAATGATTGGTAGAGTAAGGAAAAAAAATCAACGATGAAAGGTAATATATATATATATATATATATATATTATTTAAGCTATAGCCGGAACTTACACCATCCTTTCTAAGTTGCATGAAGCGTTGAATATGGATGGTAACAGAATTGGAGAGGGTGCTGCATGTCATTGCCATGAAAGGACACGTAAATACCTTATACTGTATGTTGTGCCATGTCACCATCCATGTAGGCTTCCATGTGCACAATTTGTTTTTTTATAAAAAAAGAGATAGGAGGGATAAATTTTGGTGTAGCTATTCTCGCAAGTGTTGGTGGATGTGTATGAACAATGGCTACCTAATTGACAAGATTGAGTCTAGAGTTATACTCTATATCCTTAAGACAATTTTGTCCTGCAATAGTGCTTACGGTTTTATGACGATTGTCTCTCAGGATACAACGGTCTTCTTCTGGTGAAAGCAGCACTATAATTCACCAGAATTTCGAACCAGAAATGCTTTTATCTTTTTATATGCACTATAGTTATACTCTGTTTTCATAGTATGCAAATGCCAGACTTACGATGCACTATAGCTATATTCTATTATTCAGAGTATGTAAATGTCTAAGAGAAGGAATGAAAAACTGGATTGAATGAATGAAATGAATGAGGAATGGAGACCTATTTATAACCTTAAGGTGCCCATTGGAAGCAATCTTCTGATTTCATCGGAGGGAGTTTCCGATGTCTTTTCGTAGTGAGTATGCCTTTACGCGATCAATACGTTTTTTCAATCACGATCGGATGCTATGATATGCTGATTTGTACCTTGATCTCTAGATCATGCGGTCAGCATGCTTTTCAATGCATCATTTCATGATCCGATGGCATCCCTGATCTTAGAAGAAATGTTGATCCATGAACGGATGCGTGATTATACCTTTGGACGCGTGATCCGTTGTTTTGCGATTCTGAAATCCCGTCATCCGAGTCGTCTCGAACCACTCGAGTCGACTTCTTGCTGTAGAGAGCACCCTGGTCGAGTCGGCTCGATTCCCTCGAGTCGACTCTTCCAGACCGCATGATATCATTTTATGGATCCGAGCCAGCTCGAACTACTGGAGTCGACTCGACCAGACTGTGTATTACTGTTTTGTGGATCCGAGTCGACTCCTAGTCATCCGAGTCGACTCGCCTCAGAACTGAGTCAGCTCGAACCACTCGAGTCGACTCTCCTCCCTGCAACCCTGATATGGTGTCAATCAATCTCAACCGTTTGATCTGTTTGATCAGGAAAAATGTAAAGGCTCCTCAAGCTCCTCGCGATGATGCATATGTGCAAAGTGCAAAGTGCACCTACAAAGCACCCATTGCGTCCTTATCGCCCGTCGCACACGCGTGCATGCGCGTGCGCGTGTGGGTGATGCTACACATCACCCTCAAGCTCTCCACCTATGGTGATCCTCAAAGCAAGAGCATGGAGAAAAGTTTTCTTATTAAGAGCCTTCTCTTTTTCCAATCTTTTCATGTAGGACTAAAAGTTCTATCCCACAGGATAGTTTCCATCCTACATGATAGTTTCCCATCCCAAAGGGTAGTTTAGGAATACAAAATTCATATTCACTTTTTCCAACAATCCTCCACATGAATGGAATTTTTGACTAAGATCAAAGATCAGTAAAGGCGATCTCCCACAAACATAGAGTTTTAAATGCAAATGAATATGCAGATACTTAAAGAGAGTAAGTTGAATGAAGTTGCATCGGAATAGATAGCTTGTGGCTTTGAACCTTTCTTAGTATTTTGTTATCGAGTTTACTTGCTAAAAGTGAACGTGATGTCTTGAACTTTTAGCATTTGATATAAACTAAGACAATGACAACCACACAACTTCTTTCCGAGCATTCAATTTGGTTCTTATGGTTGTGTTCATTTTGGCCCTGAACAACTCCTGGTCTCATGAGTGCTTTAAGGAATTAAAGCCTTTAAAATTCTCATAGAATTGGCCCAGTGTATACTCACATAGGTCATTCTTATTAAGAGTATCCTGCTATACCCCATATGATTTTCATGTCATAAGAATCATTAAAAGCTATGCTTATCCTAGTACCTTTAGCAGGCAGTACTAATTATCATAGGAATGAGTAGGAATTTACATCCTTAGTGCTTCGTTGACCTCTTCATAATTTAGTTGTCCCTTTTGAACCTAGATCTTGGAATTTCCAGTCAACTAGGTTGGGTATCCACTATGAAGATTACTTTGTTATAGGCTTTAAGCCCATTCCCCTCGATAAACAATTTACTTGATCTCTTAGTAAACCTTTTGTCAATGGATCCGCAAGGTTTTTCTTTGACTGAATGTAGTTAATAGAGATTATTCCATTCTCAAGTAATTGCTTAATGGTATTATGTCTACGATGTATATGTCTAGACTTACCATTATATATTTTATTCTGTACTCTGTAAATAGCTAATTGATTATCACAATGGGTACATATTGCAGACACAGGTTTAGACCAACATGGAATATCCTCCAAAAATATCGAAGCCATTCTGCTTCTTCTTTAGCTTTATCAAAGCTATAAACTCTGATTCCATAGTGGACCAAGTTATACAAGTTTATTTTGAGGATTTCCATGATACTGCACTCCTCCTATGGTGAACACATATCCACTAGTAGATTTAGTATCTTCTGAAAAAGATATCCAATTAGCATCACTATATCCTTCTAGTATAGCTAGATATGTTGTATAATATAATCCAGAATTTAGGGTATATCATAGATATCGTAATATCCTTACTAGTCTATCTAATGATTTGGACATGGATTACTAATAAATCTGCTTAACTTATTGACAGCATGTGCTATGTCAGGACGGGTGCAATTCATGACTATATTAAACTGCCAATTATACATGAATATCCTAATATGATATGGGTTGCCCAGTATGCTTAGCAAGATATAGATTAATATCTACAGGTGTTCTAAGCGGGCTGGTATCATATTCATTGAATTTGTTTAATATTTTCTTAATATAATGAGATTGAGATAATATTATTCCATCAGACGTTCTAGTGATTTTAATTCCTAGTATAACGTCTGCGATACCCATATCTTTCATATCAAAATGTTTTAATAATATTTTTTTTGTTTGTTTAATCATATCAGTATCACTACCTATGATTAACAAATCATCCACGTATAAGCAGACTAACACATACTTGTAGGTATGGTTTTGGCATATACACATTTATCACATTCATTGACTTTGAATCCATTGGATAACATGACATTGTCAAATTTTATATGTCATTATTTAGGTACTTGTTTTAATCCATATAAGGATTTTACAAGTCTGCACACCTTCTTTCTTTGCTTGGAACCATAAACCCTTCAGGTTGTTTCATATAAATTTCTTTATCTAATTCACCATTAAGGAAAGCTATTTTTACATCCATTTGATTTATTTCAAGATTGTTAATGGTTGCAATAGCGATTAACATTCTTATGGATGTTATCCTTATTACAGGTAAATAAGTACCAAAGAAGTCTAGACCTTCTTTTTGTTTAAAGCCTTTAGCTACTAATCTGGCTTTTTATTTATCAATTGATCCATCAGCCTTTAACTTCTTCTTTAAAATCCATTTACACCCCAAAGGCTTCATACCTGATGGTAAATCTACCAATTCTCAGGTATGATTATGCTTGATGGACTCAATTTCGTTATTAATAGTTTCTTTTCAAAAGGGTGCTTTTGGTATAGATATTGACTCTTTGAATGTCTGAGATACATTTTCTATTATGTACGTAATGTAATTAGGACCACAAAATTTTATAACTTTAGGTCTCTTACTATGTCTAGGTTCATCTTCAGGATGTTTTTCCTAATGACTACTACTTGCCATATTATAATAAGTTCATTTATTTGAACTTGTACCAGATATCCCTTTATAAGGAAATGTCTCTTCAAAAAATGATGCATTTCTTGATTCCATAATTATATTTTCCTGTATATCAAATATATTTGATTGATGTATAAGAAAGTGATATGCACTACTATTTTGTGCATAACCAATGAAAATACAATCAATAGTTTTAGGTCCTATTTTGACCTTCTTGGGATATGGAATAGCTACTTTAGCTAGACACCCCCACACTTTTAGGTAATTATAAGAAGCCTTTTTTCCTGTCCATAACTCATATGGAGTAATGTCCTTCTTCTTAAGAGGTATTTTGTTAAGAATATGATTAGCTGAGAGAATTGCTTCTCTCCATAAATTCTATGATGTACCATAATTTATCAACATGGCATTCATCATTTCTTTCAATGATCGATTTTTATGTTCAGCAATTCCATTAGATTGAGGTGAATAAGGAGCTGTAGTTTGATGAATAATGCCATGTTCTTGACAAAAGTCATTAAACGGTGCATCGTATTCACTATCTCTATCACTCCTTATAGCATTGATCTTTTTACCAAGCTAATTTTCAACCTCATTCTTATAACATTTAAACATATCTAAAGTCTCATCTTTAGACTTTAGTAGATACATATAACAGTATCTTGTTGTATCATCAATAAATATTATAAAATACTTTTTACCTCCTCTAGATTGTACTGACTTCAAGTCACTAGATCACTGTAGATCAAATCTAGAGGTTTAGTATTTCTTTCTACTGAATAGAATGGTGTTTTGGCTAGTTTAGCTTCAACATATATCTCACATTTGTAATGTGGATCGATTTCATGATTAGGTAACAATTCTAAATTCATTAATTTCCGTAATGAATTAAAATTCACATGACCTAATCTATCATGCCATAAATAAGAGGAGTCAACCATATAAATAGAAGAAACATCTTTATTCTTTTCAAGGTTGCGATGTACAGTCATTACATTCATCTTGAATAACCCATTATTCAAGTAATCTCTACCCAGAAAGATCCCTCCTTTAGTAAGCACAAATTTATCAGACTCAAACACCATCCTAAATCCATGTTTGCTTAGGAGGGAGTCTGATACCAAATTCTTATAGATCTCAGGAACATACAGTACATCATTCAGTAGAAGCTTTTTTCCAGATGTCATCTTTAGAATAATGTGGCCAATTTCTTCTATCTTCGATGTAGCAGAGTTACCCATTAGCATATTTCTACCTCTGATAGGAGTATATGATGAGAACATACTCTTATCAGAGCAGACATGTCGAGTAGCTCCAGTGTCAACATACCATTCATTTGGTTTATCAACCATGTTTTCTTCAAACACAACTGCTAACAATATCATCCCTGACACTTCATGGGATAGGGTATCTTCAGTAGTATTGACTTCCTTCTTTTCTTTTCTCTTGAAATGACAATCCTTGGATTTGTGGCCTATTTTACCATAAATGAAGCATTTGCCTTTGAACTTCTTAGGATTGTCCTTCTTCTGTTTATAGCCTTCACTAGAAAACTTGCATTTCTTCTTGTTGACCTTTCCTTCCATGAGGTTAGCCTTAGGCTCAGTATGATGTTCTCCTATCTTCTTATCATGTCTCTTATTGTCTCCCTCGATTCTCAGGCGGGCAACTAGATCTTCAAGTCCCATTTCCTTTCGCTTATACTTCAGGTACTTCTTGAAGTCTTTCCATGATGGAGGTAGCTTCTCAATTATAGCGGCTACCTAGAATGACTCACTCAGAGACATCCTTTCTGCATGTATCTCATGCAGTATGATCTGCAGTTCTTGAACTTGCTCCATGACGGTCTTGTAATCTATCATCTTGTAGTCAAGAAACCTATCGACCACAAATTTCTTATGACCTGCATCCTTGATCTTGTACTTCTTATCCAAGGATGCCCACAGCTTTTTTACTGTGCTTATACTACTGTACATATTATACAGAGTATTCTCTAATCCATTAAGGATATAGTTTTTGCATAGGAAGTTTGAATGCTTCCATGCATCTACAACAGCGACAATTTGCTTGTCGTTCTCTTCTTCCTTCAGGACTAGTGGATCTTCGTTGAGAACTCTTACCATATTCAGAGTTGTTAGATAGAGCATCATCTTCTGTTGCCATCTCTTGAAGTCGGTGGCAGCAAACTTCTCCGGCTTCTCAGCCTGAACTGGTACAGCCATTGTTGCCATCACTTAAGTAGCACTTCAGTACAAAAATGTTTTAAGATTGTTGGTGGATGTGTATGAACAATGGCTACCTAATTGACAAGGCCGAGTCTAGGGTTATACTCTATGTCCTTAAGAAAATTTTGTCCCGCAATAGTGCTTATGATTTTATGACGATTGTCTCCAAGGATACAACGGTCTTCTTCTGGTGAAAGCAGCACTACAATTCATCAAAATTTCGAACCAGGAATGCTTTTCTCTCTTTGTATGCACTATAGCTGTACTCTATTTTTAGAGTATACAAATGTCTAAGAGACTTACGATGTAATATAGCTATACTCTGTTATTCAGAGTATGCAAATGCCTAAGAGAAGGAAAGAAAAACTGGATTGAATGAATGAAATGAATCAGGAATGGGGACCTAATTATAGCCTTAAGGTGCCCCTTGGAAGTAACCTTCTGATTTCATCGGAGGGAGTTTTCGATGTCTTTTCATAGTGAGATATGCCTTTACATGATCAATACGTTTCTTCAATCATGATCGGATGCCATGATATACTGATTCATACCATGATGCAGAACGAAAGCTCTGATACCAAAAATGATGCAGAACGAAAGAAGAGATGATGCGATGCAGAAGTAAATTAAGACTAATTCTTTTTTTTTATATATATATTTTCAGAAGTCGACTTTGACTCAAAGGAAAGTTAAACTAAATTGAAAGAAACTATGTAATAATTGAAAGCACAATTTAAAGAAACCAGGTTATCAGAGTAGTTCAGAAGTAAAGGATCGCTGGGGGTTGAGAAACTCCCAGACCTAGGGTTTCGCTCTGAACTTTCAACAGGACAGAAGTAAAGAGAAGAGAAGGGTTACAGACCAGGCAGTGATCTTCACAGAGTTTAGTGGAAGGACTCTCTTGAGCAGATTATTGGATCCCCGGATTCAGATATCTTCGTAATGGATCCTCCAATACTGGCCCTTTGGCAGAGTTGGCTTCTTCTGAACTCAAGATCTGGGAAAGAAGAAGAACAATTTATGGAACCAGATACTCAAGGAAGGATTTACCAAATAGAAGAACTTGAAAGTTGATGTTGCTGAAGTCCTGATTCTCCGGGATGCTGATCTGGCTTCCTCTGGAATTTGCTTCGTATTCGAAGTAGCCGAACTGGACCTGGATGCTGGTGGTCAGCCACTACTTGGAGAGAGGGGCCGTGATAGATGGGGTAGGCTAGGGTTTGGCGGAGTGAAGAGGATGATGGGCGGCTAGGGTTTGGAAGTGAAGTGGCTAACCTAGGGTTTTGGGGTTGGAGATCTCACACCTCCTCAAGGTTCATAGGAAACCCGGATTTACTCCCTCTCGGAGCTCAACACCTGAATGCAAGTACGGAAGAGAGAAACACAAAGTTTGCTCACACATAAATTGAATTCATTCATCAGTTGTTTTCAAAACTTACAAGAGGGGTTTATTTTATAGGACTTTACAAGAGGTCAGGGTTTTACATCTTCCCATGTGGGGCTAATAGGATGGATCTTCAAATTAGGTTTGTAGAATCAATTTGTTCCCATAGGGCTGGCCAAGAGGTTCCATAAATGTTTATTGAAAGCTTCAAATGGTAAGTAGGTGGCGCCTCCTAGCCTTGCTCTTCAAGAAATATTTTTTTCCTTCCATGGCTCAACTCTTTTGGACACCTCCTTTTCTTTCTCCCCAAGTCATGGCTCTTCCCAACTTTGCTTTGGGCTTTTTAGGCATGGATTGGGCGCCCCCTTGAAGTGCTCCCCAAGAAATGCCTCTTTCCTCCTTTAGCTTGGCCTTTTAAGGTATATATGGGGTGCCTCCTTGATTTTGGCTTCAAGAAAATTTCTTGCTTCCTTGGGTGTGGGGACCAAGACACTGGGATTGATTTATGGCACCTCCTGGACTCTGACGTGTGGCTGGGAGTATGGCGCCCACTTGCTTGGGCTTGGGAGAAAATGTGACACCCTGGAGAAGACCTAGACCACTACTAGGACTTGAACTGAGTCAACATGACTCAACAAAATTTAAATTACAGGGAAATACAGACTCAACTAAAATTGAGTTGACCAAGTCAACCCTTATTAAAAAACTAGAAAAACTTAATTCTTTGGGTAAGGTCAATCAGAGATCCAGATGGAGCCCTGAAGTCTTCTTCTGAGTTTGGTGCCCGCACCAATTCTCCCGGGGTGGGAGGAACTCGACCCTATCGAGTATGGATCAAGTTGGCTCTGGTATCTCTCCAAGAGGTCTGGGTTCAATTCTTGTAATTCTTCTCGGGAGATCCAAGAGTCATCAGAATCTGGCCTTCCTTGCCAGCGGACCAGGTATCTTTGGTATCCTCGATTACGAGTAGAGATAAACTGATCATTTAGGATCTTTTCAATCTGCTCTTTCCTCACAGGCCAGTTTGTTGGTGGACACACAGGGTCGGGATCACTCTCAATAACAGGATTAGGCTCAAAAGGCTCACTGGGAATCACAGCTGGCTCTCTATACTCTACTAGGTCTGTAATGTTGAAGTGGAGCTAATGCCTAGTTCTGAAGGTAACTCGAGCACATAGGCATTGGACCCTACTCTCTTCACCACTCTAAATGGTCCAGCTCCTCTAGCATGTAACTTTCTAACGGTTCCAGGAGAAAACCGCTCAGGCCTTAACCTAATCATTACATAGTCTCTCTCAACAAAAGTTTTGACTCATCTTTGAGAATCAGCCAACTTCTTATAAGTTTCATTACTTAAAGTTATTTTGGCATGAATTTCTTTATGCAAGTCCTTTACATGCTATGCAAGTGCATCAAGAGACTTGTGTGTGTGGGCTAATAGTGAAATCAGATCAAGTGGTGTGTGAGGCTTGTATCCATGAACAATTTCAAAGGGATTCTAGCCTATAGACCTATTGATCGAAACATTGAATGCAATTTCAACCCTAGACAAAATACAAATCCCAATTCCTGGTGCTCTCAATCAAACCAAAATCTGAGCCAAAGCCTGGTAAAGGGTCAAGAAAAACTAAACTAGACTGACGACGTATTCCTAAAGAATGGACTTTATTCCAAAGGAACCCTAGGTCTAAACCTAACAAACTAAGGCTCTCTAGGTTTGACCTTGGGTCGGAGGAGGGCATGCAGAGCATGAAAACTTATTATGGATGCCTAGTAGGTGCCATAAGGTCTTCCAGAAGTAGGTGGCAAACCTAATAGGTTCTAAGGAGTCTTGCAATCTAGAGATCTCAGTAAAGTATAATCCCATAGCTCTAGAAACATGAGAAGATTCAGGGAAGGGTAGGAAATAAGAATCAGAGTTTTGAGGTGGCTTATCGGAAACAAGAAACAAACCTTGGTTATTCAGGACGACCTTAAAATGAGGACATTGTTCTATAGGTGCACTCATCCAAACCTCATGATTTGCTCTAGGAGGGTCTACAAGTGCAAGTTCTAGGATAGGCTGGGTGCTCCTAGAAGGTGGAAGGTTATCAGGAAGGTCTTTGGAATGTTTATCTAAAAAGTCCTCTAAGCTACTGTCTTTTTCTTGTTCTTGGACCTTCTCAATGGGCAATTCTTGTGAACCCCTTCCTTCTTCACACTTCTCTACCAGATTTGACTCAGGGGTGTCTTCTTTGGATTCCTCAATGAGTTCAGGGGTATTCTCACTTAAACTTTCATTTGGTGTAATTTCCTCTTCCTGAACTTTCTCAAAAGGGTCTTCTCTTAGGGTTAGCTCCTGAATTCCTTTAGTGGCAGGGGTCCCCTCAATAACCCCATTAGGTAGGAGTTGGTTAATTGAATTATCGGGAGAGATATCCTCAAATTCTTCTTCTTCATATTCATCTATCAAACTTATGTCAGGCTCATATATTTCTTCCTCAATCTCACTGAAAGGTTCTAATCTATTCTCCTTTGATTCCTCTTTATGTACGGCTCTGGTCAGGTCAACTAATTTTGGGATGGCCATGCCTAACTCCTTCTTAGTGTTATCCTTCTGGTCAAGAGGTGACACAAGTGGGAATTGATAAACAAAAGTCTGGTTCACTACGGATGTCGGATCAATCGGAACTTGACTCAAGTTGGTAGAGGTTGGCTTTAAGTCCAAAGTACTTGATTGGTTATATCTTAAAGACCACTCATAGTCTTGGGCTTCTTGGTAGGCTCGATCTAACTTATTGGTCTTTTCAAGGCATAGCTTCCTATAAATGTCTGGGTGTAACCCAACCCTAAACCTCGATGTGATCTGAGCTTCGGTCTTAATGGTATTGCATTTCTTGTCATACCACTGGAAGTCCTCGATATAATTAGACACAGGCCTATTACCTTGTCGCAATTGGTACCATTGGTCTAAAAGTCTTCTCTTATAGGATCTACCTAGGTACCTATCTCTCAACTTACTTCTCATATCTCTCCAAGTATATATTTCCTCTTTTCTTTGATAACACTCACGCTCAATAGCATACCAATGTGACCTAGCATGTTTGGTGAACTTGGTTTTGGCCAACCTAACTTGTCCTAATTTCGATATGTTAGTGCACTCAAAATACCGATCCATTTGTTCTTCCCACTTAATATATATCTCTTGTCTTCCATCAAAAGTGGGTGTATAAGGTTCGGTGTTCCTAATGGGTCCCTTCTCTGAGTCAACCAAGTATGGGTATAGGCTCCTAGGGTTATGCTCGGGATCATGGTATAAGGTCCTTCGAGGCTCCTGGCATGGGTGAGGTTGGGGCCTATTAAATTTTGGATCAGGGGTCCAATTTTGATGTCTACGTTTCTCAAGTCCCTGGGCTCGGTCTCTAAACTGGGCACAACCCTCATTCATATCCTGACTCAATTTGGTCATACTTTCGGTAAGAGTTCTAATCATAGCCTCTAAATCAGGTTGGGTTTGACCAGGTTGGTAGGGTACTCCATTCCGGGTGGACATGATGATGCAAGCAAGCACACCAAATGAGACTCGACTGAAACGACTACGAGCTAACTAGACCTAGAGCCCAAACTAGATGCCCAATCAGAGTGGCAAGCTAGCCTGTAGTAACTTGAGACTCAGCCATGCAGGTGTAAGGGGAGTGTTAGATCCCTAATTGCCAATCCTAGACACCAATCAGTGATTGGCCAGGTAGGCGGACTAGTACACAAGCCCTTCGAGATAGAATCCCTGAACCACCATTCTAGACACTGAGTATAAAGCACACACAGAGTAACTAGACAAACTGACTCAACCCTAGGCTGGACCTGACCAGTTGGTGTTCCTAGCCCACTAGGGCAAATTAAGTCTAATAAATTTTAAAATTAGGATTAGGATTGAATGAATGGGTGATGGTTTTGGGCTAAGGAGAGGTTATCAACTCCTCCCCTTATCTTAGATGCTCAATTGCCCTTAAGATGAATTAGGAGATGATCACTCAAAAAAAAAATTGAATTGCAGAAACACAGAAACAGAATTGCTGTAATTTAACTCTCAGAAATTTCACATAAACCAATAAATTACAATAAAATTATGTAAAATAGTTTCAATTATATTGGTTCCAGAAAAATAAAAATCATACAATTTGGAGTTAACTGCAATGAGAAACAATTCCTACAACAGGATAGTTACAGACTGAAAATAGAATGCTTCCCCCGTTTACAATTCCTGCTACGAAGTTGTAACCCAGCGGATCCCCTACATGCCCTAGGATCACCCCGTGGAATGGGAAGAGGAGGTTTGCACCTCGCTTCGTTCCTAGGACCGAACGTCCTGGGGAGTCTACTTCGAGCAGACAATGTAAAAAAGAGAGACACTCAAAACATACAAGCAAGTCAGAAACCCTAGACAGGGCTCTGATACCAAAAATAATGCAGAACGAAAGCTCTGATACCAAAAATGATGCAGAACGAAAGAAGAGATGATGCGATGCGGAAGTAAATTAAGTCTAATTCTTTTTTTTTTATATATATTTTCAGAAGTCGGCTTTGACTTAAAGGAAAGTTAAACTAAATTGAAAGAAACTATATAATAATTGAAAGCACAATTTAAAGAAACCAGGTTATCAGAGTAGTTCAGAAGTAAAGGATCGCTGGGGGGTGAGAAACTCCCAGACCTAGGGTTTCGCTCTGAACTTTCAACAGGACAGAAGTAAAGAGAAGAGAAGGGTTACAGACTAGGCAGTGATCTTCACAGAGTTTAGTGGAAGGACTCTCTTGAGTAGATTGTTGGATCCCCGGATTCAGATATCTTCGCAATGGATCCTCCAATACTGGCCCTTTGGCAGAGTTGGCTTCTTCTGAACTCAAGATCTGGGAAAGAAGAAGAACAATTTATGGAACCAGATACTCAAGGAAGGATTTACCAGATAGAAGAACTTGAAAGTTGATGTTGCTGAAGTCCTGATTCTCCTGGATGCTGATCTGGCTTCCTCTGGGATTTGCTCCGTATTCGAAGTAGCCGAACTGGACCTGGATGCTGGTGGTCGTCCACTACTTGGAGAGAGGGGCCATGAGAGATGGGGTAGGCTAGGGTTTGGCGGAGTGAAGAGGATGATGGGCGGCTAGGGTTTGGAAGTGAAGTGGCTAACCTAGGGTTTTGGGGTTGGAGATCTCACACCTCCTCAAGGTTCCTAGGGAACCCAGATTTATTCCCTCATGGAGCTCAACACCTGAATGCAAGTGCGGAAGAGAGAAACACAAAGTTTGCTCACATATAAATTGAATTCATTCATCAGTTGTTTTCAAAACTTACAAGAGGGGTTTATTTTATAGGACTTTACAAGATGTCAGGGTTTTACATCTTCCCATGTGGGACTAATAGGATGGATCTTCAAATTAGGTTTGTAGAATCAATTCCTTCCCATATGGCCGGCCAAGAGGTTCCATAAATGTTGATTGAAAGCTTCAAATGGTAAGTAGGTGGCGCCTCCTAGCCTTGCTCTTCAAGAAATATTTTTTTCCTTCCATGGCTCAACTCTTTTGGACACCTCCTTTTCTTTCTCCCCAAGTCATGGCTCTTCTCAACTTTGCTTTGGGCTTTTTAGGCATGGATTGGGCGCCCCCTTGAAGTGCTCCCCAAGAAATGCCTCTTTCCTCCTTTAGCTTGGCCTTTTAAGGTACATATGGGGCGCCTCCTTGATTTTTGCTTCAAGAAAATTTCTTGCTCCCTTGGGTGTGGGGACCAAGACACTGGGATGGATTTGTGGCACCTCCTGGACTCTGGTGTGTGGTTGGGAGTGTGGCTGGGAGTATGGCGCCCACTTGCTTGGGCTTGGGAGAAAATGTGACACCCTGGAGAAGACCTAGACCACTACTAGGACTTGAACTGAGTCAACATGACTCAACAAAATTTAAATTGCAGGAAAATATAGACTCAACTAAAATTGAGCTGACCAAGTCAACCCTTTTTAAAAAACTAGAAAACCCTAATTCTTTGGGCAAGGTCAATCAGAGATCCAGATGGAGCCCTGAAGTCTTCTTCTGAGTCTGGTGCCCGCACCATACCATGATCTCTAGATCATGCGATCAACATGCTTCTCAATGCATCGTTTCATAATTCGATAGCATCCCTGATCTTAGAAGAAACGTTGATTTGTGAATGGATGCGTGATTACGCCTCCGGATGCATGATTTGTTGTTTTGCGATTCTGAAACCCCATCATCCGAGTTGGCTTGAACTACTCGAGTCGACTCCTTGCTGTAGAGAGCACCCCAATCGAGTCAGCTCGATTCCCTCGAGTCGACTCGTCCAGACTGCATGATACCGTTCTGTGGATCTGAGCCAGCTCGAACCACTCGAGTTGACTCGGCTAGACTGTGTATTACCATTCTGTGGATCCGAGTTGACTCCTAGTCATTCAAGTCAACTTGCCTCAGAACCGAGTCGGCTCGAGCCACTCGAGTCGACTCTCCTCCCTGCAACCCTGATGTGGTGCCAATCAATCTCGATCGTCTGATATGTTTGATCAAGAAAGATTTAACGGCTCCTTGCAACGATGCGTACGTGCGAAGTGCACCTACAAAGCACCCATTGCACCCTTGTCGCCCGTCGCACATGCGTGCGCGTGCGGGTGATGCTACGCATCATCCTTAAGCTCTCCACCTATGGTGAGCCTCAAAGCAAGAGCATGGAAAAAGGTTTTCTCATAAAAAGCCTTCTCTTTTTTCAATCTTTCCATGTGGGACTAAAAGTCGCATCCCACAGGATAGTTTTCATCCTACATGATAGTTTTCCATCCCAAAGGGTAGTTTAGGAATACAAAATTCTCATTCACTTTTTCCAATAGCAAGTCCCCAACCCGCCAGGTAATGTTCAATACAAGCTACTCAAATTTATGCAAGCTTTCCTATCTAAAGGTGAGTATGTCAATTTGATACCACTAAGGCACTGGCTGGTAGAACAGGAATAAAGAGAGAGATTTTGACCTCTCACTCATACCAACAATTGCAAGTTCCAGAATAAATTCTGAATTTAATCGAGTCATCATAATTTTTTTTTTTGAATCAGCGACCAATTGGTAGTGAATCAAGATCTCTACCCACCGGGCTATCGCTTTAGCGGTAACAATTTGTTAAGCCAACAAAGGAGAGGATCAAGAGATGCACATGGATCGAGAAGAAATTGTACGGAGGTGTCCTTTCTTATATATTAAAACGTAAGTGGTGATATTAATTTTTTTTTTAAAAAAATAAAAGATAAACATGACCGTAAAGATGGAGGAGTCTTAAATGGACGGAGAGTAAAGGCACAAAATGTTGGACTAGTCGTGTCCTGGATTGGGATATATATGGGAAGGTTATGAGGTTGGTTCTGGTGGGATCCTATTCATCGTAAATCGAAGGTGTTACATTAACCCTGTAAAGTTGTTACATTTATCTTTACCTAGGTTAGATTGTATTAATGGATAATGAGATAGCTAGGTTTTAGATTGGTTAGCTTTGTAATGAGTAATGAATTAGCAATCTCTACTACTTTATTTTTAGAACCATGTATGCTTTATGTGGAAATAAGTTTGATGTTTTCCAAATCAGTCCTCAGCAAACTTCAGTTCATTTAGGATGTTGTTACTAGGATGTAGCAATTATCCGATTTTGTGTTATCACACGATCGAGGAAAAAAATTATTTATGCATTTGAAAACATCATCTGAGGGATAATTTGAAATGTTTGCTACTACAAATGCAGCAGCCTTCCACATAAATTTATGAATGATTAGTTTAATTTTTTCTAGATCAATCCTCATCAATTGTCTCAAATAATTGTTGCTAGCATTACAAACAGTCATTTGATCCTATGGGCCATTACATGAGAAAAGAAATCTCATCAGTGGTTCCAAAAACATCATTTGAGGGATGGTTTGAGAGGGTTGCTACTATGGATACAAAAATTTTCTACTATGAGGAAGGTAATATATAAGACAAGGATTTGGAAGGGTTGATGCTGGAAATTCAGCAACTTATACTCCCATTTGGGGGTTGGAAAATGGGGGTATGATGGTAGAGAGTGAGGGTTGCTGTTGTGGATGCAGCAGCCTTCCATGGAGAATGGGAATAAGGGGAGGTGGAGAAGCTCAATATAAGTGATGAGAAAAAAAAAAGAGTGATTAGGGTTGGCATATTAGGGTTACTAAGATAAATGGGCATTTCAGGTTGATATGTTAACGGATCTAGATACTTGGTTATTGGATCCAATTTAATAGGTTAATGGGTTTGGGTTAAAGGGTTTTGAGTTGTAGGTTATTGGATTTTATGCTAATAGGCTATGGGTTATAAAGGGTTGCTGGTTGTGAGTTTGGGTTAATTGATTATTGGGTTTTGGGTAAATAGGCTAATATGTTTCCTAGCTAAACAACCCAAGGGTGGTGGATTGGGTTTTTCAAAAATTTAATTCAAATATGTGATACTTTTGAATGCTTGAAAAGTGATGGTGAGCAAGGATATTAGCTTTAACTAGTTTAGAATGAAATGTTGGAAGTAAAAATAACAAGACAAAAAAATACATACAAACACAGAAATCTTATAGTGATTCGATGTACCCAATACCTATATCCACTCTTCAAGAATCCTCTTAAAAACTTTTACTATAATCTCTCCAAGATATAGCCAGATTGTTTTCTCGAGTTCATAATCCAAAACCCTTACAGTTAATTCCTAGCTAAAAACTTAACTTCAATCCCCAATTAAAGTTAAAAACAAAAGAACCATGAAAGGAGAACATATATACAAAGCTCCTTGAAATGAGTAAAAATAAAGATAATAATACTCAAAAAGGGAGATTCCTAGGAATCTATGGAATCTTCAAAGCTTTTCTTCTTGCTGAAAAGTCAAAGATTGGAAGTCTTTTAAGGTAGTTAGGAATTGATTGCTCTCAAATCGATGCTTCTTGGCCTTTTCTCTTTGTTCTCAACTATCACTTTATTGGTCTTAGAATATTCTCAGTTGTTATTACTTTTCAAAGAGTTTGGTGAAGCTTTAAACATGTCTTCAGGACCAAAATAACTATTTATAGATATTAACAGATGAAATATAGCTATTAGATTTAAATATGGATAAATCTGAACTTTTTGCAAAACTAGCCATTAAGCTTTTAGCAGATTTCGAGTCGACTTGGTCTTAGTTCACCAAAATTAATCTTTCTATTTTTCACTATTGAGTTGACTTGGCTTATTGGGGTCGACTTAGTTACCAATCCATTATACATTCAGCCTTCTATAGAGTACTGTTGGGTTGACTCAGATTCCATCTGAGTTAGCTTAGTTGACATTTGGATCAACTTGATTCTTAGCTTCCAAAACATAGCTTCTATAATTTTTTGGTTTTCTTTATCGAGTTGACTTGGTTTCCATTCAATTTGACTCGGTAGCATGCCGGTTAAAACCCTTGCATGCTAAGCTAAAATTTTTTGTGCCAAGATTAAACTTTCTGTGCTAAGATGAAATTTTGATCTTTTAAAAAAGTTTTGAATTTACTTTCCAAAATATTGTTCTTTCTTGAATTTCACTGACTTTTTCCTTTCTTTAGAGCTTCAAAAATATGTCTTTGATATCAAAATTTATCACTCTTAGTCTTTCATTAAAGACTTCGACATTTCTTGAAACATAAATTTATTTAATTTATTAGTTATATTATATAATTAAAAATTTTATTATTCATCAAAATTAATCATTGAGACTAATAATATTTTTCTTTTTGATGGTGATGACAAAACTTTGAGCATATAAGCAAATGATATTAGAATAATATAAAGAAATAATTTGGCTAAAAAATGGAAAGCATTTTCAAAGCATTCATATTGTAAGATTCTAAAGTTTCATTTCCTTGTTATCAGAGCATATCAAAGCTATCAAAGCAATTCTCAAGGAATTTTAATATCAAAATATATTTACATATTTAGTATCAGAGCATATTATAGTGTTAAAGGATTTCTCAGAGAATAATTATTATCAGAGCAAATTTAGTGTTGCCGCCAAGATCGCCATGACCCGTAGTTGCTGTCGGTGTCAGATCGCCCTTCGTCTCTTCGGGAAAGGCCTGCACTTCGGGACCTGCAAAATAAGGGTTAGAGACCCGGGCCGAGGATCCCAGCGGGGGCGCTCTGACGATCAAGTCAGTGACGATCCAGGGGAATAGATCTTCCTGGTCGAGCCCCTAAGGTGGACTCCACACTAGGAGGAGTAGATGGTGTGAGAATGGGGGTACAAGTGTGTTGGGAGAGGTGGTGGCCGAGATGAATTGGTCCTCCTGTGTGGCCTCTTCCCCCTCTACTTGCTTGAGTATCTGTTTTAGTATGTTACCTCCCCCGTCGGGGTCGTCGATGGCTCTTTTAGGTCCAGGTAGCTGCTGGATGCCTACCTCAGGATCTCCCTCGTGCTGGCAAGTACGTGCGGTGGTGTTCTATGTTATGGTCAGGACGTCTTTCCTGGTTCATGATAAGGGAAGCTACCATGTGTTCTGACATTCCTTCCAGTCACTCCATTCCATGAATAGGGTAAGGCTTCGAACGGGGGGCTGCTGCCCCCGAAATTTGAATCTCCTGGTTGACTTCCTCCTTCAGGTAGTGCAGGTGGTTGATGGAGAGTGTGGCACCTTGGTCGGAGAGTTTCTTCCTTTTTTGGTGTAAGTGGTGACTACGGACAGTTATTATGGCTTGGAGGGCACTTCCTTGCAGTTCTTGGGTGGCTTGCCGGCACCCCAAGAGGGTGGCATCGCTTCCCCGATGGCCAGCACCTTTGCCTGAGATGGAGGCCGAACTGAAGAGCTGGGGTTCGACTTCGAGGGGCTCGACCTCAAAGGGGATCCACTTGGCGGAGGAAGGCCGGGCTCAACTCCGGGCCAAGGGGCTCAACTTCGAGTGGGCTCGGGTTGGAGGAGGGTAAGGCTCGACTCCTGCATAGAGGGCTCGACCTAGGAGGGCTCAACTTGGTGGGGGAGAGCAGGGCTTGACCCTGGCCCTAGGGGCTCAACCTCGGAGGGGCTCAATTTGGCGGAGGAGGTCTGTATGTGACTCATGCTCAAAGGGCTCGAGCTCAGAGGGGCTCGACCTGGTGGAGGAGGGCTGGGCTCGACTCCTATCCAGGGGCCTCAGCCTTAAAGGAGCTCAATCCAGTGAAGGAGGTCGCTATGTGACTCCTGCTCAAAGGGCTCGACCTCAGAGGGGCTCGACCTGGTGGAGGAGGGCTGGGCTCGACTCTGGATTAGGGGGCTCAGCCTTGGAGGGGCTCAATTTGGCGAAGGAGGTCGCTTGGCTCCGGCCTAGGTGTCCCGGTCTTATGGGAGCCGACCTGGTGAAGGACAGAACTTGCCCTTGACAGGCCACCCCGATATGCGAAGGGAGATCGACCTAGCAAAGGAGTTTGAGGAGTGTCCACCGTGGTGACTTTCTCGACATGGCATCTGATAGGGAATACATGTCAGCTTCCTACCATATCATTTGCACCCCACTCCTGAGTCCTGTTGGCATGGGGAGTAAATGCAATGCTGACATTGAAAGGTGAGAATCCGGTGCAATGATGGCCACGATCGTCGGTGCTTCGTGAAGCGATTTCTTCAGCTTATCTGTTGGAGCCACGTGGACACGTCCGAGGAGGAGTTATTACGGGTGCAGAATTCAGAACGACTGTAGTCAAAACCAAGTGCCAGCCTTGCCGATTGATGACACATGGTGTGGATCCACTGGTGGGGAGCTGCAATGGTATGGTCGGGCGCCGGTCACTTCGAAAGGAAAGAGAACTTTTCTCCAAAACATACCTTCTTTCAAATCCTGCATGCCCGCCATCTTACCGAAGTTCTTCTTTCGCTACCTCGACCATCTTTGTCCTCTCAAGCTCTCAACAGGTTAGTCTCCTTCCTCCCCATTCTAGTCGAGTAAGGTCTACCTTCTAGGGCTAGGTTCTTCCCTGGACTCTTGTCTGTCTTCTCTTGTCTTTCTATTTTTGGGCCTTCATCTTCTTCTTCATGTCTCGCTTCGAACCAAACTTCTGCCTCACTACTAACAAAGGTGAGGCCGGGCCTTCTAGGCCAAGGCTGCCTTCTTCTTCTTCTAATGAGGAGGAGGATGTGGCGTGCTTCGATGTCAGCCGAAGACCCACGCCTAGAGGAATAGTGATTAGGGAACCTAAATCTTCTCCACCTCGTCCTCTTGTTCTATCTGCTTCTGAACCTGCACCTGTTCCTGGACCTTCTCGGTCATCAGGTCCCGGGGGTATTGCTTCTATGATCACCGCCATGGACCTCGTGACCATCTGGGATGCCTACGATATCCCGGACTTCGTCCGGCTATCGGTCCCTCGACTGGGGCAGCGGGTCACCTCCAGTGGCCCAGGTCGGATAGCCTTCTACGAGGAAACCTTCACGGGGGGCCTTTGATTCCCATTCCATCCATTCTTTCTCTTCGTCTTGAACAACTATCAACTTGTTCCAGCCTAGCTCATCCCGAACGCCATTAAAACAATCTTTTGCTCTATTATTTTGTGCCATTTTCACGGGATAATTGCCCATTTTTCCCTGTTCAGGGCCTTGTTCACCCTGAAACACCACCCCACCGAGGAGGGGTGGTGGTCCCTTTCTTCCCGTCCAAGGGGCATTAGGTTTGAACTCCCCTCTTCCATTAAAGGATGGAAGAGTAGGTACTTTTTTGTCTCGGTTGAGGGGGTCGACTGGGTTTGGAGTAACCCAGATCGATCCCCAAACCAAAATTCATTGGTCGAGGCAGCCGACCTGGAGGTATACAACCAGCTCCGCTCCGTTGAGATTCCTTCACTTGAGGTTCTGCTATCAGCGCAGAATCTTCACAAGGCCGGGGTCAACCCAACACAGGAGTTGGATGAGTTCAGGTCGAACTTCCCTTTCTTTTCCTTTTCTTTTCTTCTTTCACTCTTTTTTTTTTTTTGACTCAAAGCTGATATCTTTTTTCTTAGTGTAGGAATGAAATTTTCCATGGACGAGCTCCTCTCGTTTACCAAGGAGAGGGGCCAAGTGGAGGGGGCCGGCAAGCCCACCTCGAAGAGGGCTCGGGTAGATGACGATGTGAGGGCCGTGGCTGCTACGCTAGCCGAGCCCATTCTCGAGCCGAGGAGGAGGGTTGCTGAGCCCATCCTCGAGATTTCGAGGCAACATGATTTGGCCCCGGTATAGGAACTTGAGGTTGTTGCCTGGGCCAGAACCACTGCTGCTGCTACTACAGTGGTGTCTCCTTCTCCAGAGATCATCAAGTTCGAGGAGGGAGAGCTGGCAAGTGCAGGGCCGATGTTGGCAGTGTCGTCGGAGATGGTGCCGGGCCCGTAGCCTACGTTGGAAGCTTCTCCCGCCAAGGGAGTTGATTCTACGACGGTGGTGAGCAAGAAAGACAGGGAATACCATCGGGTCCCTTTTTGGTTGGGGCCCAACGTCTCCCTGATCAAGGATCCAGCCCTTGCCGAGCGAATGATGGGCTTTTCTGTCCAATCATGAGATCGGTGAGAGAGGGGCGGGAGGCTCCTGGGCGATGTCATCAGCACCTCTTTTGCCAACCTCTTCACTGTAAGTACCTTTCTGTTCTGCCTCGCTTCCTCCTTTGCTTCTTTACGACTAACACCATCTTTGATGCAGCAAGGCATGGAGCTTTTACTCATCCGGGACTACTGCCGCACCTGGGCCAGGAGGGACATTGAGCGTGAGGCAGAGCTCGAGTCCTTGATGGTCGAGCTGAGGCAGAAGAACGATGAGGCTTGGAAGGCCAACATGAGAGTCAAAGGCCTCCGGGGTGAAGTCGCTAGCACTTAGCGACTCTTGAAGGAGCTCAAGTCCAAAGGGGCTCGGCTAAAGGAGCTCCGAGCCGAGTTAGAGATGGCAAAGGAGCGGGCTACCTCCATCGAGAAGAAGGCCACAGCCGTTGATCAGAAGGCTACCGAGGTAGAGGGGAAGGTCTTTGCCGTCACCAGCAGAGCAGAAGCTATGAAGAAAGAGGCAGCCGAGGCCATCCATCGGGCTGAGGATGCAGAAAAAGAGGTGACCGAGGTGACCCGTAGGGCAGAGGTTGTCGGGAAGGAGGTCGCCGATGCGGTGGCCAGCTACAAGGCCTCCCTGGAGTTCAAGCTCGATTTCAAGCAGGCGGCGATAGACTCCTTCTTCAAGACTCCTTCTTCAAGGGGTTCGCATACTGTCGGTCTCTGCTGCGCGGCATACTTTCAGACACGCAGATGGCTGGCATCCACCTTCCAGGCTCTACGGGGAGAACACCTTTGACCCCTGTGGCAGCAACGATAAAAGAGCGCACGGTCATGGCTGAACCGACCCCACAGGTGGTGGCGGCTGATGGAGGGGCCCCGACCCCAGAGGCCGAGGAGGGTGAGACTCTAGCTAGGCATCGTCTGGGGAAGGCACCGGTTGACTAGAGTAGGACCCCTCAGTGGTTGTACCCCTCTCTTTTTTTTTATCTTCTAATCTGGGCTGCCCGGCATGTTGGGGCATAGGAACAGTGTAAAATTTTGCCAAGTAATGAAAATATTTTTGCCAACTTGACTTGTTTCTTTGTAATGCAAATGTCTCCTCTCCACTTCTTGGCCATCTGGATTCTTGGATAGGTGAAAAGGTGAAGGAAGAGTACTTGTCTTGCTTGATCATGCCCGGCTAGGGGGTGAGGTAGTTGTGAAGATCTCTCTGCTTTGCTCTACATCAGGAAGTTTTGGTCCTGGTGTCGGAGGGGCGTGCGATCCTGACTTTGACTATCAGGAAGCTAGGCTCTTGGTGCCGGAGCAGGGTCTAGTCTTTGGTGCCGGAGGGTCATGAGATCCGGGCTTAGAATGCTAGGAAGCTAGGCTCCTGGTGCCGGAGCAGGGTCTGGTCTTTGGTGCCGGAGGGTCGTGAGATCTAGACTTAGAATGCTAGGAAGCTAGGCTCTTGGTGCTGGAGCAGGGTCCGGTGTTTGGTGCCGGAGGGTCGTGAGATCCGGGCTTAGAATGCCAGGAAGCTAGGCTCCTGGTGCCGGAGCAGGGTTCGGTCTTTGGTGTCGAAGGGTCATGAGATCCGAGCTTAGAATGCTAGGAAGCTAGGATCCTGGTGCCGGAGCAAGGTTCGGTCTTTGGTGCCAGAGAGTCGTCGGATCCGGGCTTTGGGTGCCAGACCTGGGGTCGGACGATGATTCTCCTGTAAGGCAAAAAGTGTTTGCACAAGTGGAATCTTGGTTGTTAGTGAGGAAGAACCTTACACTATTGATGCCGGAGAGCTGGGCCCTAGGCTTTGGTGCTGGAGAGCTGGGTTCCGGGCTTGAGCGTGTTGGAGAGCTGGGCTCCGAGCTAAAGTGCTAGAGAGCTAGGCTCCGAGCTTGAGCATGCTAAAGAGTTGGGCTCCAGGCTGAAGTGCTGGAGAGCTGGGCTCCGGGCTTGAGCATGCCGGAGAGCTGGGCTCCAGGCTGAAGTGATGGAGAGCTGGGCTCCGGGCTTTGGTGCTGGAGAGCTGGGCTCCGGGCTTGAGCATGCCAGAGAGTGAGGCTCCGGGCTGAAGTACTGAAGAGCTGGGCTCCGAGCTTGAGCATGCCGGGCCTTGGGCATGGCAGCTTTATTCCTACAAGATAGAGAGTGGTTCATGCAAAAGAAGACCTTTATTATTATTGGAGGAAAGCCTTACACTATTGATAGTATCTTCTCATGTTGCAGGCATTCCATGTTCATGGAAATCTGGCACCGTCCAGATTCTCGAGATAGTAGGCTCCATGTGGAAGAGCTTCAACCACCTTGTAGGGTGCTTCCCAGTTCGGCGAGAGCTTGCTGCACTCCCAGGGTTGAGATGCTTCGGCTCTGCACAGCACCAAGTTGCCAGGTCAGAAGACCTTTGGTCTTACCCATGTGTTATAATAGCGGGCCACTCGTTGCTGGTATGTTGCCATCTGTAGCTGAGCTTTGTCCCTGGTTTCTTCGAGGAGGTCCAAGTTGAGCAGAAGGTGCACCGGGTTCTTCACTTCATCGTACTACTGTACCTGTAGTGTGGGCATGCTGAGCTCAATTGGGACGATAGCCTCAGCACCGAAAATAAGGTTGATAGGCATTTCGTTAGTTGCCACTCTAGGCATTGTGTGGTAGGCCCACAGAACACTCAGGAGTTCCTCCACCCATCTACCCTTAGCTTGATCCAGCCTGGTCCTGAGTCCTTGAAGGATAGTCCGATTGGTTACCTCGGCTTCCCCGTTTGTTTGGGGATGAGCCACCAAGGTGAAGTGGTGCCGGATGCCGTGCTCGGCACAAAACATCTCAAACTCTCAGTTGTCGAACTGCCATCCATTTTCGATGATGATGCAGTGGGAGAGTCCAAAATGGTAGATGATCGATTTCTAGAAGAACTGGTAGACTTTGGCTTCTGTGATCCATGCTAGTGGTTCTGCTTCTACCCACTTGGTGAAGTAGTCAATAGCCACCAGTAGAAATCTCTGTTGGCCCGGTATAGGGGGAAATGGCCCTAAGATGTCCATTCCCCACTAGGCGAATGGCCAAGGGATGGAGAGTTGGGAGATCGGCTGCTGGTTGATGCTGAATATGAGCATGGCGCTGGCATCTATCTCACTTCTTTATGAAGTCGGTGGCATCCTCCCTCATGGTCTCCTAGAAGTACTCCTGGTGGAGAGCTTTGTATGCCAGCGTCCTCCCTCCCACATGGTTCCCGCAGAGGCCTTCATGTATCTCTTGGAGTACGAAGGTTGCCTCTACGGGACTCAGGCACTTCTGGAACGGGTAGGAGTAGGATCGGTGGTAGAGCTATCCCTCTATCAGGACAAACCGAGAGGCTTTCTTCTTGATGAGGCCGGCTTTCGTGCGGTCCTCAGGTAAGGTACCATTAGTGATGTATCGGATGTACCTGTCCATCCAGCTCGGCTTCAGGTAAGGCCTCGACAGTGCATCCGTGCGAGCATTCTCTCTGCAGGGAATATGGAAGATGCTGAAGCATCGAAAACCTACCATGCTCGAGTGGACTCACTCCAGGTACTTCAACATCTAGGGATCTCTAGCTTTATATTCTCCAGAGACTTGTCCGGCTACCAGTTGGGAATCGGTGAAGACTTTCAGGCTTTGCATGCCCATCTTACGAAAGACTTTTAGGCCCACGAGTTGTGCCTCGTACTCCGCCTGGTTGTTTGTTGCAGCAAATTTGAAGTGGATGGCACATTCTGCCACGATTCCGTCGCTGTTGGCGAGGATGAGGCCTGCTCTACTCCCGTCGGAGTTGGACGCGCCGTTCACATGGAGGATTCAGGGCTCCTCCTATATCCTGGGCTCAACTTGATGCTCTGGGGATGTCCACTCCGACTCCTCGGTGAGTCCCGTGCACTCAACTAGGAAGTTGGCTAGGACCTGGGCCTTCTTTGACGACCTCAGTCGATATGCGATGTCGTACTCTGATGGGGATCCAGGGCAGGTCCGGGTATTTTTCTATTTTTTCTTATTTTTTCAGAATTTTTTTATTTTTCCTATCCCGCTATTCCATCTATCCCCGCTATTCTGGTTTTGTTCTCGATTTATCCACGAGTTATCCCAGCTTTATTCTACCTCATGTAACCTTTCTCCCGTGAATTTTTTAAAAGTTCCAAACCCTAGCCCCACCGCCCCTCCGGCCATAGATCCGGGCCGCCCGCCCTCCGACCGCCCCCGTCGGAATGCCGTCGAAGCTCGCCGGCCCCCGCCCTTGCTGGAGAAGCCACCGCCGCCGCCGCCCACGCCCGTGGTAAGTCGAACGGACACGGAGGCGTCCGCCCGCCACGGCCCATGGCCGCCACTGCCACTGCCGGCCCGCTGCCCGTCGCCGTTCCCGCCGCCCACCTACCCTCGCCCGGCCACCGGTGGGGTCCATCGCCGCCCACACCCATGGGAAGATGAACAGACGTGGGAGGCGTCCGTCCACCCGCGTGCGGCTGTGTGGCGCCGCCGCCCACCGTCGCCGCTCGCCTGTCCGCCGGAAACCATCCCGCCGTTCCTGGCCTCCCCGCCATCCACCGGCCATTCCCGGCGCCCGGGAGGTCTCCCATGGCTGTGGGAGACCAAACGACACGCTGGGCGTGCCGTGCCAGCCAGGTGCCGCCTCGCCTGTGGCCGCCGCTGATCGTCCGTCGCTCGCCACCCGCTGGCCTCGTCCACCGCCTACTTCCCGGTCGCCGGCCGTGTGCTCCGTCGGGAGATCGGTCCTCCGCATGGCCATGAGACGGAGTTGCATGGATTTCAAAGCGGCCCATATTTTAGAGCAGCATGCTTTCTAGAGCAGATTATCAAGCCAACATGCTCTTCAGAGCATATCTGCATAATTTTTGATGCAACACGAATTTTGATATAATTTATTTTCCTTTTTTAGTTTTCTTAGAGGCTAAGAAACTGAGGGTTTTGGTTTTTTTATATAAAGGCCCCCTCTCCACCTGTAATAATCAGAGAGATGAGTTAATATAGATTTTTGGGTTGGTTCCACTTCTGGTTCTGGGCTGAGGCCCGTTTTTCTTCGTTCCCTGCTGTGTGCATTATGGGTTCGATGAGGGGTGTGAAGCGTTCCCTGTTGTGTGCATTATGGGTTCGATGAGCACCCTAGTTATCCCCTATCTCGTCTTCTTTATCCCCTCGTGTCCTTCGAGAGTCATCCTAGCGCATCTATGTGAGAGCCCTGCTGTGTGCATTATGGGTTCGATGAGAGCTCAGGGTAGCTGGTGCTGTGACCCCTTCGGGAGGGTAGCTTCATGCTCAGGGTAGCTGGTGTTGTGACCCCTTCGGGAGGGTAGCTTTATGCTCAGGGTAGCTAGTGCTGTGATCCCTCGGGAGGGTAGCTTTAGGCTTTGACCCCTGACTTTCTGTGTGCGTTCCCCGCTAGAGTGAGTCTCAGGGCTATGAGTTCCACTTCCCGGTCCCCCATCTTCATCCTTCCTTCGCCACATCCACCCAGAAAAATTGAAAACAAAAGAGATCAGCTGTCTTAGGATTTTAGTGTCAGTATGCCCTAGTCCCGGGAGGCTTCGTAGTCCTCCCACGGTCCTAGTTTGTTTAGTTGTTTCCCTGTTTTCCAAATAACTAGGTTACATCGATTTTTCGTCCCGCATCAATTTTTGTATTAGAGCGAGTTGTGGATTTAGGGTGTGCTCCATTTTTTCAAACTCGACGGAGTTGAGTTCTTCGCAGTCAAGGAGAATGATGGGGTTCCAGGGCAGGTCCGGGTATTTTTCTATTTTTTCTTATTTTTTCAAAATTTTTTTATTTTTCCTATCCCGCTATTCCATCTATCCCCGCTATTCTGGTTTTGTTCTCAATTTATCCACGAGTTATCCCAGCTTTATTCTACCTCCTGCAACCTTTCTCCTGTGAATATTTTAAAAGTTTCGAACCCTAGCCCCACCGCCCCTCCGACCCCAGATCCGGGCTGCCCGCCCTCCGGCCGCCCCCGCCGGAACACCGTCGAAGCTCGCCGGCCCCCGCCCTCGCCGGAGAAGCCGCCGCCACCGCCGCCGCCGCCCACACCCGTGGCAAGCCGAACGGATGCGGAGGCGTCCGCCCACCACGGCCACTGCTGTCGCCGGCCCGCTGCCCGCAGCCGTTCTCGCCGCTGCCTTCGGGAGAGTAGCTTTATGGTGCGGGCACCAGACTCAAAAGAAGACTTCAGAGCTCCATCTGGATCTCTGATTAACCTTGCCCGAAGAATTAGGGCTTTTTGGCTTGTAATAAGGGTTGACTTGATCAACTCAATTTTAGCTGGAGTCTATATTACCTGCATTTTTATTTTGTTGAGTCATGTTGACTCAGTAGTGGACTAGGGTTTCAACCTGGGATGTTACATTTTCTCCCAAGGCCAAGCAAGTGGGCGCCACACTCCCAGCCACACTCCCAGCCATACGCCTGAGTCCAGGGGGCGCCACATCTCCATCCAGCAGGCTTTGGTCCCCACACCATAGATAGTAGCTCCCCTCTTTCATGCGCCAATTGAGGAAAAATCCACCAGGGGTCCACAAATCAAGGGGGCGGCCCAAGACTTCCCAAAAGAACCAAACTATAAAAGGGAAGAAATTCTCTTGGAGATGAATGAAGCCAATTTTTTTTGTGAGCAAACTTTGTGTTTTCTCTCTTCCGCACTTGCATCCAGGTGTTGAGCTCCGTGAGGGAGTAAATCTGGGTTCCCCAGGAACCTTGAGGAGGTGTGAGATCTCCAAAACCCAAACCCTAGGTTAGCCACTCCACTCCCAAACCCTAGCCGCCATCACCTTTCTCTTTCCACCAAGCCCTAGCCTATCCCACCTCTCACGGCCACCCTCTCCAAGTCTAGGCCGACCACCAGCATCCAGCTCCAGTCCAGATACTTCAGATCTACAGCAATTCTAAGAGGAAGTTAGATCAGCCTCCAGGAGAATCCTGATTTCAGCAACTTCAGCTTTCAAGTTCTTCAAACTGGTAAATCCTTCCCTGAGTCTCTGAATCCATCACTTGTTTTTCTTCTTCCCAGATCTTGAGTCCAGGAGAAGCCGACCCAGCCACGAGACCAGTATTGGAGGATCCATTCCGAAGATAGCCGAATCCGAGGATCCAACAATCTGCCCGAGAGAGTTCTTCCACCCAAATTCTGTGAAGATCACTATCTGGTTGGTAAACCATCTCTTCTCTTTATTTCTGTCCTGTTGAAAGTTCAGAGCGAAACCCTAGGTCTGGGAGTTTCTCAACCCCCAGCGATCCGTTACTTCTGAACTACTCTGATAACTTAGCTTCTTCTAAATTGTGCTTTCAATCCTTACCTAGTTTCCTTCAACTTAGTTTAACTTTACTTTGAGTCAAAGCCAATTTCTAAAATATAAAAAAAATAAAAAAATAAAATAAAAAAAAATTAATCTTAATTTTACTTTCGCATATGCTTTTTGTTCTTTGTTCTGCATCATTTTTGGTATCAGAGCTTCTGTTCTACATCATTTTTGGTATCAGAGCTTCCGTCCTACATCATTTTTGGTATCAGAGCCCTGTCTAGGGTTCTTTTTTGATTGCTTGTTTGAGTCTCTCTCTTTTTACTTTGTCTGCTCGAAGTAGACTCCCCAGGACATTCGGTCCTAGGAATGAAGCAAGGTGCAAACCTCCTCTTCCCATTCCACAGGGTGTTCCTAGGGCGTGTAGGGGATCCGTTGGGTTATAACTTCGTAGCAGGAATTGTAAACGGGGAAGTGCTCTATTTTCAGCCCGTAATTACTCTATTGCAGGAATTATTTCTCACTGCAGGTAACTCTAAATTCAGTGATTTTTATTTTGCGGAAACCAGTATAATTGAAGCTATTTTTCCTAATTTTCCTGTGATTTATTGGTTTCCGTGGGATTTCTGAGAATTAAATTACTGTAACTCTATTTTTGTGTTCTGCAATCCATTTATTTTTGAGTGTTCATCCTTTAATTCATCTTAAGGGCATTTGAGCATCTAAGATAAGGGGAGGAGTTGATAACCTCTCCTTAGCCCAAAACCACCACCCTTCATTCGAGCCTAAGCCTTTAATCTAAAAATTGATTAGACCTAATTTGCCCTAGTGGGATAGGGACATCAACAAGTCGGGTCAAGGCTAGTGTTGAGTCAGTTTGCCTAGTTACTCTGTGTGTGCTTTGTACTCAGTGTCTAGAACGGTGGTTCAGGGATTCCATCCCGAAGGGCTTGTGTGCTGGTCCGCCTACCTGGCCAATCTCTGATTGGTGTCTAGGATTGGCATCTAGGGACCTAACACTCCCCTTACACCTGCCTGACTGAGTCCTGAGTTACTATACGCTAGCTTGCCACTCTGATTGGGCATCTAGTTTGGGCTCTAGGTCTAGTTAGCCCGTAGTCGTTCTGTTGAGTCTCATTTTGTGTGCTTGATTGCATCATGTCTACCCGAAATGGAGTACCCTACCAACCTGGTCAAACCCAACCTGATTTAGAGGCCATGGTTAGAGCTCTTACTGAGAGTATGAACAAATTAAGTCAGGATATGAATGAGGGTTTTTCCCAGTTTAGAGATCGAGTCCAAGTACTTGAGAAACGTAGACATCAAAATTGGACCTCTGATCCAAAATTTAATAGGCCCCAACCTCACCCATGCCAGGAACCTAGGAGGACCTTATACCGTGATCCCGAACATAACCTTAGGAAGCCTAACCATGATATCTATAGTGTGGATCGTGTCTACGAGAGGTCCTTACAATATTCTAGACCAGTCACTCAACAACCCATATCTTCTAGATCAAACCATTTAGATCCACACCCATGCCCAAGTAAGGTCTCTACTAGCTTGAAACCTAGTGTGACCCAGGTTCCTATATCACAAGAATGTTTGTTTTGTGGAGAAAGAGGCCATAAATCTAGTCTGTGCCCATGCATAGGACTGGCTTGTGCACAGCTAAGTGGTAAGAATCCTAAGGATGACATTAATGAGGGAGAACCCAAGCCTACCAATGAGGAAGAAAGGTTAGGTATGACAAGCCTAGGATCAGTTGACCCGATTATCGTTGACCCGATTATCACTGACCCGAAACCCATTGAAGATGGCATCGAGGAAGTATATGATGCTGGCTTGAGTCTAGTTGATGAATATGAGGGGGAAGAACTTGAAGAATGTGACATCGATACTATTGGTTCCTTACCTGAGGAGACCTTGGAAAGCAACCAAGTGGTAGGACCTAGTTCAGAAATTCAAGAGATTTATGAGAATCAGGTTCCTTTAGTCAAATACCCCCAGGAAGAACTCATAGTGTTAGCCCGAGCTATCAGTTCGTACCCTCTAATGACGGTCATTCCCCAAGTACCAATTGAAGATCTTTGCACTGAACTGTTTAAGTTTGCCCACCCTATGGTAGATCCTCTCCTTAGGATGACTGAATCAAGCCTCTTACAATTGGACCTTGTCCCATGCCCAGCCACTAAGGTCTCTCCCATAATCTCAGTTGAACATCCTTGTCTTGAGCGGATTGATTCACCCAGTCCTGTAGAAGTCCTCCTTATGGCCCCAGACCCCTTCCTTCGCATGACTGACCTACCCTTCTATAGAGTATACCTTTCCGCACCCATAGGTCAAATTTCAATTCTTGAAGTCATCATCCGTAGGCCCTCCCATGAATCATTCTCTAATCTAGTTCTTGAGAAAGTGGATCATTATTTGCTTAGAGAACAAACCTTAACTATTGCAATCACATGTCCTAGGCTACTTCCCGAACCATCTCTTGATCCATTCCTGGGAGTAGCAAACTTTTCCTTTCGTAAGGATGACCAGTTGATACTCATAGATCACCATTCAAACCTTCAGGTCACCACCTTTAGTCAACAGGTAATTCGAGACTCCACCTCATATTTCCTCCCTTTCTCTAGGACTTCCAATGCTGCTTACACCATCCAAGTATACTTTGTCGAAGTCTTTAGAGTGAACCATGTGTCAGAACCTATTAGGTTTGCCACCTACTTCTGGAAGACCTTATGGCACCTACTAGGCACCCATGATAAGTTTTCATGCTCTACATGCCATCCTCCGACCCAAGGTCAAACCTAGAGAGTCGTAGTTTGTTAGGTTTAGATCTAGGGTTCCTTTGAATAAAGTCCATTCTTTAGGAATGCATCGTCAGTCGAGTTTAGGACATTAACTCAGATTTTGGTTGAGTGAGAATACCAGGAATTGGGATTTGTATTTACCTAGGACTGAATTTGCATACAATTACTCAGTCAATAGGTCTACAGGTAAGAGTCCATTTGAAATTATGCATGGTTACAAACCTCACACACCTCTTGACCTAGCTCCTTTACCAGTCCACACACGAGTCTCCGAGTCCGCCGAAGTTTTTGCACAGCATATAAAAGACTTGCATAAAGAAATTCATGCCAAAATAAATTTAAGTAATGAAACTTATAAGAAGTTGGCTGATTCTCAAAGACGAGTCAAAACTTTTAATGAGGGAGACTATGTAATGATTAGGTTAAGGCCTGAACGGTTTCCTCCCAGAATCGTTAGAAAGTTACATGCTAGAGGAGCTGGACCATTTAGAGTGGTAAAGAGAGTAGGATCCAATGCCTATGTGCTCGAGTTACCCCCAGAACTAGGCATTAGCTCCACTTTCAACATTACAGACCTAGTAGAGTATAGGGAGCCAGCTATGATTCCCAGTGAGGCTTTTGAACCTAATCCTGCTCTTGAGAGTGAACCTGACCCTGTGTGTCCACCAACAAACTGGCCTGTGAGGAAAGAGCAGATTGAAAAGATCCTGGATGATCAGGTTATCTCTACTCGTAATCGAGGATACCAAAGATACCTGGTCTGCTGGCAAGGAAGGCCAGATTCTGATGACTCTTGGATCTCCCGAGAAGAATTACAAGAATTGGACCCAAACATCTTGGAGAGATATCAGAGCCAACTTGATCCATACTCGACAGGGTCGAGTTCCTCCCACCCTGGGAGAATTGGTGCGGGCACCAAACTCAGAAGAAGACTTCAGAGCTCCATCTGGATCTCTGATTAACCTTGCCCGAAGAATTAGGGTTTTTTGGCTTGTAATAAGGGTTGACTTGATCAACTCAATTTTAGCTTGAGTCTATATTACCTGCATTTTTATTTTGTTGAGTCATGTTGACTCAGTAGTGGACTAGGGTTTCAACCTGGGATGTTACATTTTCTCCCAAGGCCAAGCAAGTGGGCGCCACACTCCCAGCCACACTCCCAGCCATACGCCTGAGTCCAGGGGGCGCCACATCTCCATCCAGCATGCTTTGGTCCCCACACCACAGATAGCAGCTCCCCTCTTTCATGCGCCAATTTAGGAGAAATCCACCAGGGGTTCACAAATCAAGGGGGCGGCCCAAGACTTCCCAAAAGAACCAAACTATAAAAGGGAAGAAATTCTCTTGGAGATGAATTAAGCCAATTTTTTTTGTGAGCAAACTTTGTGTTTTCTCTCTTCCGCACTTGCATCCAGGTGTTGAGCTCCGTGAGGGAGTAAATCCGGGTTCCCCAGGAACCTTGAGGAGGTGTGAGATCTCCAAAACCCAAACCCTAGGTTAGCCACTCCACTCCCAAACCCTAGCCGCCATCACCTTTCTCTTTCCACCAAGCCCTAGCCTATCCCACCTCTCACGGCCACCCTCTCCAAGTCCAGGCTGACCACCAGCATCCAGCTCCAGTCCAGATACTTCAGATCTACAGCAATTCTAAGAGGAAGTCAGATTAGCCTCTAGGAGAATCCTGATTTCAGCAACTTCAGCTTTCAAGTTCTTCGAACTGGTAAATCCTTCCCTGAGTCTCTGAATCCATCACTTGCTTTTCTTCTTCCCAGATCTTGAGTCCAGGAGAAGCTGACCCAGCCACGAGACCAGTATTGGAGGATCCATTATGAAGATAGCCGAATCTGAGGATCCTACAATCTGCCCGAGAGAGTTCTTCCACCCAAATTCTGTGAAGATCACTGTCTGGTTGGTAAACCATCTCTTCTCTTTATTTCTGTCCTGTTGAAAGTTCAGAGCGAAACCCTAGGTCTGGGAGTTTCTCAACCCCCAGCGATCCGTTACTTCTGAACAACTCTGATAACTTAGCTTCTTCTAAATTGTGCTTTCAATCCTTACCTAGTTTCCTTCAACTTAGTTTAACTTTACTTTGAGTCAAAGCCAATTTCTGAAATATAAAAAAAATAAAATAAAATAAAAAAGAATTAATCTTAATTTTACTTCCGTATACACTTTTTGTTCTTTGTTCTGCATCATTTTTGGTATCAGAGCTTCTGTTCTACATCATTTTTGGTATCAGAGCTTCCGTCCTACATCACTTTATGCTCAGGGTAGCTGGTGCTGTGACCCCTTCGGGAGGGTAGCTTTATGCTCAGGGTAGCTGGTGCTGTGACCCCTTCGGGAGGGTAGCGTTATGCTCAGGGTAGCTGGTGCTGTGATCCCTCGGGAGGGTAGCTTTAGGCTTTGACCCCTGACTTTCTGTGTGCTTCCCCCGCTAGAGTGAGTCTCAGGGCCATGAGTTCCACTTCCCGATCCCCCATCTTCATCCTTCCTTCGCCACATCCACCCAGAAAAATTGAAAACAAAAGAGATCAGCTATCTTAGGATTTTAGTGTCAGTATGCCCTAGTCTCGGGAGGCTTCTTAGTCCTCCCATGGTCCTAGTTTGTTTAGTTGTTTCCCTGTTTTCCAAATAACCGGTTACATCGATTTTTCGTCCCGCATCATACTCGCTCAGCATTAGGGACCACTTGGCCAGTCGCTCGGATGTTCTGTGGTGGCTGAGTATGGTCCTCAGCAGCTCATCTGTCATGACCGCAATGGGATGCGCTTGGAAGTAGAGCTTGAGGCGCTTAGTAGATATTATTAGAGCAAAAATGAGTTTCTCGGAATGAGTATACCTGATCTCCGTGTCGTGGAGGATTTTACTGGTATAGTACACCAGCTTCTAGGATCCGTCCTCATTCACAGGGATGAGGACCGAGCTGATGGCTCTAGGTGTGACCACCAGGTAAAGTTGAAGCTCTTCTCCTTCCTTCGGTCTGGAGAGTAGTGGAGGAGATGCCAGTAACTTCTTCAATTTTTCAAAGGCCATCCTGCAGTCCTCCGTCCAAGTGAAGTCGTGCATCTTGTGCAGCACCTTAAAGAATGGGAGGCAGCAATCGACCAATCTTGAGATGAACTGGCTCAAAGTTGCGTTCCAGTCCATCAGGCGCTAGACCTGCTTCTTGGATATAGGATGCTCTATGTCGATGATTGCCTGAACCTTCTCCGGGCTCACTTCGATGCCCCTTTGAGTGACCATGAAGCTGAGAAATTTTCCCGCCACCACTTCGAAGGTGCATTTTGCTGGGTTTGGCTTCATCTAGTTTTTTTGGAGGTTATGAAAGGCTTCGACGAGGTCGGCGATGTGGTCCGAGCTCGGCTTGCTCATGACAAGCATGTCATCCACGTACACCTACATGTTCCGACCAATTTGGTCCTTGAAGACCCTGTGACCAGATGCTGGTACATGGCCCCAGCATTCTTTAGATCGAAGGGCATCATCCTATAATATTACGTCCCTTAGTTGGTGATAAAAGCGATGTGCTCCTCATCCTCCGGGTGCATCCGAATCTGATTATATCTTGAAAATGCATCCATGAAGGAGAGTAGACTATGCCCCATGGTGGCGCCCACCAATTGGTCGATCTTCGATAGAGGGATGCTATCCTTCGAGCATGCCTTGTTGAGGTCAGTGTAGTCTACACATATCCTCCATTTGTCATTGCTCTTCTTCACCATCACTACGTTTGCAAGCCAACTCGGGTATTGTACCTCCCGCAGCGAGGAGCTTGTCAACTTCCTCATTGATTGATGCCTGCCTCTCCGGGGTAAAGCTTCTCTTCTTCTGCCGAACTGGCTTATGTTTTGGATCAATACTCAGCTTGTGGGTGATGATGTTAGATGGAATACCTAGCATGTATGCTACCATCCAAGCGAACACATTTGCATTTGCCTGCAGGAACTCCAGCAGGTGGTCCCTTTCTTCGTCTTGCAACTGGGCCCCAATCTGCACCATCTTCACCTGGTCGACTCTGAGAGGATAAGAAGCTGGCGCTTGATCGGGCCACCCCTGGGGTCTTGCACCCTTTGGTCGAGATCATCCACCCTAGGGTCATCCTCGGGGACTTTGGCCCTGGGGAGAGTCTGGAAATAGTGTTGAATCGGCTGAGGTGCACACCTCATCTCGCCAACTCCATAAGGAGTTGGGAATTGCACCAGTAGCCATTTTATGGAAACGACGGCATCGAGCAGGTTGAGCCCAGGTCGGCCAAGGATTATGTTGTAGGCTGAAGGAAGCCTAACAATCATGAAGGTCATCATGATAGTGCTCTACCGAGGTGGGGTCCCGATAGTGACTGGGAGAGTGATCTCTCCCTCAACCCTCATAGAGTCTCCCGTGAAATTGACAAGGGATTTGTACACAAGTCTGAGCTGAGCAGGGAAATGATTCATCCTAGATAAAGCATCATAAAAAAGCACATCTGTGGAGCTTTCACTATCAACCATGATGCATTTTACAGGATGCTTTGCGATTGTCATCTCGACAACCATAGCATCGTTATTTATATTTTCCCTCCTATTTCCCCATTCCCTCATAAAGGGAAGTACATTTTTAGAACACTCTACCCCCCGGTCCTTCTTGGAAGCGTGCTCAGCTTCCTAGCATATTATCCCCATTGGCTTCTCGGTTGGGCAATTATCGACTGCAGGGACTGGCGGGAGAGCGACGAGTGCTTGAGGTTCTGCCTGAGGTCTGTCCCCCACGAACCTTCCGAGGTAGCCCCTCTTGATAAGTTCTTCAATTTTTCTCTTGAAGTTGTGGCATTCCTCGATATCATGGCCATGGTTACGATGGTAATGACAGTACTTCAGTTTGTCACGGCCAGTGGACGGCTTTATCAGAGGTGGGTGCTTCAGGTAGGGCTCACCTTCGATCTCCATGAGGATCTTCGTCCTCGAGGCGAGGAGATGGGTAAATCTCTCCTCCAAAATGGGGCCGCTCCTTGGTCTCAGCCCCTAACGGAAGTTCAGGGTTAGGGGTCCTGGCTTCCGCATCTCGGATGCCTCCGTGGGGGCTGGCCTCTTTAGTGATTTCTTGTCCAGCTCTCTTCTTGCACGATCCATCTCCTCGATGCGGAAGTGCTTTTGGGCTCGGAGGAGGAGCTTGGAGTATGTCTTGGGGGGTTTCTTGTCGAGCGAGTAGGTCAGGCGGGAGGTCTTGAGTCCTCTCTTTAGTGCCATCTTGGCGACTAGCTCATCGAGATTATAGATCTCCAATACGATGACTTTAAAGCGGGCCACGGAGTCCCGTAGGGGCAGGCTCGCGGTCCTGTTGTTGGATAGAGAAGAGGCTGTCTGCCTCTTGTGGCACCTTCTGATAAGCATCGAAGTGGGTCACAAACTTTCACTTTAGCTTAGCTAAAGAGCCGATGCTTTTGGGCTCGAGGCAAGTGAACCAGACCCGAGCCGCCTTCTGGAGGGTTGTTGGGAAGGAAATGCAAAAGAGGGCATCGGTGGCCCCCTGGACCCTCATGAGGGTCTTGTAGCTTTCTAGGTGGTCCAGGTGGTTGGTGGTCCCATCATAGGGATCCACCTACGGCATACGGAACTGGCTGAAAATCGGTTCCTCTTAGATTTCTTGGGAGAAGGGGGGATGGGCATCATAGCCCACTGGCTCGTCAATGGAGCCTTGCATATTCACAAATCGGTGGGATAGCTCTGCCAGCTTGCACTCGTGCTCCTCCAGGTGCTTCTTGGATGTGCGCCTGATGGCCTTGTTGGTCGATCCCTCCACCGGGGCTGAAGGAGACGGAGAAGGTGATGTGGGTGGAGGATGTCCATGAAGGGGGTTCTTGCCTTTTCAACCTCGACAGGGTTTGGCAGTTACCCGCTTGAGTGTTGGGGACCGGCTCTCCCTATCGGCAGATCCGGCCCACTACCTTTTCACTAGCATTTGGTGGCTTCCCCAGCAATCAGTGGTGGCTCGCAGCTACGAGGCTCGCAGCTACGAAGGTCCTTCATGGAAGGAATGCAGACTATCGCGAGGGGCTATGGCCTGGGCTATAGGGGTCCCTGGCTGCTAATGGGTAGCCATGGATCGATGCTGGTGCTGGAGCTGGCGCACTACCATAGCAAAGATCTGCATCTATTGGGTGAGTACAGCCAGCTGGGATTCCACCGAAGGTGGTTAAGCTAAAGCGAGCGGTTCCACTTCTGGATTGTGTGGGTTCCCACGGGAAGGGAAATCTCCTGCATGGCTAGTGGAGACTTCTCTTGCTCACATCGTCACCATCCTCCCAGTGGACTTACTTGCAAAGGGACTGGCTTTTGGAGCAAAGGACCTACGTCGCCCCCTTCCTGGCATGCCAATCTATTGCCACCAAGATTATCGTGGCCCATAGCTGCTGTCGGCATCGGATCACCCTTCATCTCTCCAGGAAAGGCCTGCGCTTCGAGACCTGCAAAACGAAGGTTAGAGACCCGGGCGATCCTGCAGGGGCGCTCCGACGGTCAAGTCAGTGACAATCTAGGGGAACAGATCCTCCTTGTCGAGCCCTTAAGATGGACTCCATTCTAGGAGGCGTAGATGGTGTGAGAATGGGGGTGCAAGTGTGCTGAGAGAGGTGGTGGCTGAGGTGAACTGGTCTTCCTGTGTGGCCTCTTCCCCCTCTCCTTGCTTGAGTGTCTGTTTCAGTATGTTACCTTCCCTGTTGGGGGCATCGATGGCTCTTTTAAGTTCAGGTAGCTGCTTGACGCCTACCTCGAGATCTCCCCCATGCTGGCAGGCACATGCGGTGGTGTTCCATGTCGTGGCCGGGATGTCTATTTTGGTTTGTGATAAGGGAAGCTACCGTGCACTCTGACATTCCTTCCAGTCGCTCCATTCCAGAAAACTTGACAGGGCTTCGATCGGGGGGGCCGCCACCCCCGGGATTCGAATCCCCCGATTGACTTCCTCCTTCAGGCGGTGCAGGTGGTTGTTGGAGAGCGTGGCACCTCGGTCAGGGAATTTCTTCCTTTTCTGGTGTAAGTGGTGACTGTGGATAGTTATTATGGCTTGGAGGGCACCTCCTTCAGGTTCTTGGGTGGCTCGCCGGTGCCCTAGGAGGGCGACATTGCTCCTTTGGTGGCCAGCACCTTTGTCCGAGATGGAGGCCGAACTGAAGAGCTGCGGTTCGACTCCGAGGGGCTCGACCTCAAAGAGGCTCCACTTGGTGGAGGAGGGCCAGGCTCAACTCTGGGCCAAGGGGCTCGACTTCGAGGGGGCTTGGCCTAGAGGAGGGCAAGGCTCGACTCCTATACAAAGGGCTTAGCCTCGGAAAGGCTCGACCTGGTGGGGGAGAGCAGGGCTCGACCCCAGCCCTCGGGGCTCGACCTCGGAGGGGCTCAATCTGGCGAAGGAGGTCAGTATGCGACTCCTACTCAAAGGGCTCGACCTCAAAGGGGCTCGACCTGGCGGAGGAGGGCTGGGCTCGACTCCAGCCCAGGGGGCTCAACCTCGGAGGGGCTCAATCCAGTGAAGGAGGTTTCTATGCGACTCCTGCTCAGAGGGCTCAGCCTCGAAGGGGCTCGACCTGGTGGAGGAGGGCTAGGCTCGACTCCGACTCAGGGTGTCGGCCTCGGAGGGGCTCAATCCGGTGAATGAGGTCGCTCGACTCTGGTCCAGGCATCCCGGTCTTGCGGGAGCTGACCTGGCAGAGGATGGAACTCGCCCTTGACGAGCTGCCCCGATATGCGGAGGGAGATCGGCCCAGCAAAGGAGTTTGAGAAGGAGTGGCATCTAACAGGGATTACATGTCAGCTTCCTGCCACATCATTTAGTATGATTATCAGAGCAAATTTTTACATAATCTCATAGTATCAAAATATAAGCATATTTTTACATGTCTTAGAGCTAGTATTATCAGAGTTTTGAGTTAGTATCAAAACTCGTATCAAGGTATCATAGAGTTTCAAACTTCAAAATTTTATATCATTTGCAAATTAAACTTATATACTTTTTTCTCCCATTTTGTCATCAACCAATTATGGCATATGATATAGTTCCCCCTTTGTAAAACTTTTATGGCTATCTTAGAGGGATAAAACAAGTATTAGGGATACCATTCATAAAGCAATCACAGAACATACAAAGTATCATGGATAGCATTCATAAACAAGATAAGATATTACAAAATGAAACAAAGTTTTGTATTACAAAATTAGTGTAGTGCACAAAAAGTGATACTAATAAAGAAGTACATTGAGATACAAGTATAATATAACTATAGTGCCATAGAGATTAATCGGACCACCCATTATGAAGCAATCAAATTACTAGCTACATGACCAACTAGTTGCTAGAACCTGAACCGAATACCTGTCCAAGCCTGACTAACTATCAATATAGCCCTAGTCGGGCTAGCCATAAGAGGTGTTCACCAATCATTCTACTCAAGCCCGACTAGTTACCAACATGGCACTAGTCAAGTACATCAGGATGTGATATCAAAGGTCTCTATTAGCAATTCTCAACTACCCTACCACTTGGACTCAGCCATACCCGAGTAGATGACAAAAGTGGACAAATCATAGCTACCTCAATGGAGATAGTCATAGACAAGATTCTAAATAATATCTCTATCATAATAAAAGCATCCCAATAAAAGGATCCGGGAGACAAGATCCCAACATCCTACCAGAAAGTTATTATCTATATCAGTGGAGGCTACCTCTCTAACAGAATTCGATTATCCTGAATAATCCTATAAATTGGTAAGAGGGGATCACCAACCAGGTAACATCTTGATATCACTCTCACACACTCATTCAGTTATTTTCCTCACCATCATTCTTAGCTCCAATTGTTGGAGCCAATTTCTTCTCTCCACTGACTTGAGCATGGAGGGTCTCCACTGGTTACCACAGGTTAAGGGACTTTTCCTACAGGTCTCCTTTCGAAAGCCACCAAAGAGCAACACCCTATCTTAAAGGAGAAGACCGAAAGATCCTTAACCACCACCATGGTTTTGGTGGAAGGTGATTTGCCAGTAATACATTGGTGCACTAGGTAGAGGATAACATCTTGAAGAAAATCCTGGAGCCTGGAGAGCCAAATGACAAAGATGAAGACATGAGCACAGGATGCCTCTGTTAGTCACACCGGATGCTATTTTTATTAAGGAGAGCCACTTAGCCTACAGGTAGTAGAGTCTCCTGGTCCGGAGGGATTGCAGTGGAATAACTTGTGGCAAAGTAACAACCCCTAGAAGCCCTGCTACTCTTACTGTTACTGCTACTCATCCCAGCCATCGATCTCTTCATAGAAGATCTCTCCACTAATAGACTTCTCATTGATCACAGTGTCGCTCTCTATGCCAAGCAAGCCATTTGTCCCTACATGGGAAGTCCTCTTATCAATCAGTTTCTTACCAATTGTAGTCCTCACCTCTTTGATGATCTAGTCTCTATGCGAGGACCAATGATGATGAGGAGAACAAAGGTAGGACAAACACCCTTGTTCCTCCATTAAATACTTCTAAATGGGATCTATCGACAAGGCTATTCAGTGATTGGATATATAATGCCTCGATAACTTTGATTGCAAGTTGAGCAAGATCAGTCACCAACTTGTTGATTTGTTGGGAGGAAGTCAGGACCCAGTTGAGTACAACACCCATCCCCCTCTCTCCCGACAAATTATAGAGGAACCAATCTCAAGTCAATTCAAGATATGCTAGTTGGAGGATCCTTATGATGGCACTATAAATCCACTAGACAAGTATTGACTCTGGTCTTGATTTTGATGAATGATAAAATACTTAAGTATATTTGAGTACTAATGTGTATTAAAAGTATTTATTAGATTCAGGTACTCAAGATTAAAAAGCTTGTCATTTAGTTGAAGAAGCCATGGATTTTCAAGTTATAAGGTCTTTGAATTATAAGGAAGATCTTGAAGAGCTCATTATTTAAATTTGAATAAGTTTTAGTACCGGTACCCAAATGTTGACCCAAGTGTCGACTCACAGATCGACTCATAGGTCAACTCAAGGATTGAGACCAAAATGAAGACAGAACATGCTGAATTCAAATTTTTGTCAAGTGCTATCAAGTGTCGACCCAAGTGCCGATCTAAGTATCAACTCACAGGTCGACTCATGAACAAATCAAGTATCGACACTTGAAGTAATGGCTAGTTTTTTCTGATGTGCAAAACTTTCCAACTTGACTCAAACGGCTAGATTTTCTCCTCCAACGGTCATAAATGATCAATCAAGGTTTAGAGGGCTATTGAAACACCACCAAGCTCAAGGAAAAGAACTAAAAATGGATTGATTAGGAGAATATTTTGAAGATCCAATTGAAAATACTTCAAGGATTCAAAATATTGAGAGTTGAGCCCCCAAGGATTGAAAAGTAAGAAGAAGCTTCGAAGTCCTTATCTTCAAGCATCCTTTGAAGCTTTAACAACAACATGGAGACAAGCTTAACAACATCAATCAAGTGCCTCAACGAAATATCTACTTTTTATAAGAAATCTTTTTATATTTTTATTGTCACACTTGTGCTTGTATTGCTTACTAGTTTCAATGAAATTGAAACTAGTATCTAGGTTGTTGGTGAGCCTTTTGAAAACCATCTAGGTTTTTAGTTAGCCTATATGATAAAAACCAAGAAGGATGTTGGTGAGCCTAAGTGACAAAACCAATAAGGGTTTGACTTATGAGTGAAAGGGATATGCCCTACAAACCAATCTATGTTTTATCTCCCAAACCATTGTAATTGACAATATTCTAATAAAGGCATTATTTTTCATCATACGCTGTGATTATTATTATATGATGAATCCCATAGATTAGGGCTATGATTTTAGGATTATGATGAGATCATACCAGTGAGATCTAAAGTCTTAAAACCTTAATCAAAAACATTCCTAGTCGAAGGAACCTTGAGTAGGGGATCAGGGTTTTTCCGGTAAGACTAGCACATCCTATGTATACTGAATAGGGTGACTGCTCTCACAGTCACTTATGTATGACACTAATACTTGGATGTGGGTGCTCATTAGAGAATGAGTTCACTGATATGATCCAACTTGAGAACATCTAATGGAATCTTAGCTACATGTCAATAGAAGGTTCTCATAGTAGGAGTGGTACAAGTAATCCTTTGACCTGAGACTGCCATAAGTACCTTATGTACATGAACCCATGCTTTGGTTCAATCCTAATCATGACACTGAGTCATGCACAGGATTGATACTGGGAATGGTGAATTGGATATGAAGGTAATGAGTAGGTCAACAAGGAATCGATCACTCTTAGTAAGAGGAGATTGCATCTAGCTAGTTATCAATCGGATGATGATTCAGGGAATCTTTGATCAAAGTAGAGATATTAGAGATGGTTTCTAATATCAAGATAATTGAATCATCAATATAAAATTGATCTAGAAACAAATATAATATTGGATTTGACATATATCCATATCCATAATTATATTTTGGGTGCAGGCTGATCGAAGGATTTAATTGTACGGTAACTTTCTACGAAGGGTAATTTTGGTATTTCACCAGAATTTCCATATCTTCCAGGTAGAAATGACACGTTGCTAGACATCAATCTTGTCTTGTGGGTTGATTTGAATTAGGAAGAGTCATAATTGATCAAAATCGGGTAAGCCCGATTTGACCTAAATCGATTAGAAAGAGTTCTAATCAAATTAGGTCAACTTGTATTCGAACCCACTACCGACTAGATGTGGAACCCAATGGGTCACACACTTAAAAGAATTGATCAAGAGTCATTTGCATGAAGACACTCTAGCAAGTGTTGCAAATCCTAACTCCTATTCGAATCATAATTGAATTAGGGTTCCGAATTGACTCGATTTGGGTTCTAATTGGATCTAATTAGACCTTAATTGAGAATTTAGGGATTATGGATAACCCAATTGGCTAACCTATTAGCTAGGCCACTTCCCCACCCGCCCCCTTTCCCTTGCACGCCAAAACACCAAGAGTCCATGCGCTTATGGACTCGTGGCACGCCATTTGGAGGAGTCCATGGGCGCATGGACTCTTGGCGCGCGCCCACTTAATTCTCTGATGAATTAAGATGGGGCGGCCTTCTTTCTTAGTATTAGCGCCTCTTTTGTCCACCCTTGGATGATAATCTAACGGGTGGAGAGGTTTTTTTTTAAGAAAGAAAGAAAGCGCAGTTTCTTCCCGGGAGCGCGAAATCAGATCTCTTCGGAGATTCAAGTTTCGTGACTTTTTTCTCCCAATCGTCGTGACTTCTTCTTTTGAGAAAAGTCATGAGGATTGATCTGGAAGGCCATGAGAAATAATCCAGAAGGCCGTGAGAAAAAGGAAAGAGCATGGGAAGAAGGGAAAGGGGCGTGTAAAGATGGGAAATGGCGTGAGAAATTGTTATCGGAGAGTTGTGAGGGCGCCTCTCCGAAAACTATAAAAAGGGGGTGGGAATCAGAACTCCGTGATGTGATTTTTTTTTTTTTTTCCTCTCCTGAAGACTCTTTCTCCCCTTCTTGTTTTTGCATTGTTTCCTTTATAGAGTAAAACTCTATCAAAACTCTGCTACTAAACAAGGTTAAGAGAGAAAGTCTCCGACGGTAATGGAAAAGAAGAGTTCTGATCCAATTCTTTTCTTCCTTACATTAAGACATCTCTGTCTTAATTTCTCCACCAATTAAAGACAAGCATTAATCTTCTTAGGACAAGGTCTTACTTTCAAGACAAAGGTGTCCTAAAGGTTCTAAGTCTTGGTAGAAGGTGGAGAAGGAGTAAGAAGGAAGAAGACACCTTTGAGTGGAAGATTTCCAGCCATAATCCAAGTATTGAATTCCTGGAAGAAGAATTCAATTGAAGGAACCATTGGAACAAGGAGTTAGGATCTTGGTCATTACTTTGTGTGGATCACCATCGGAGGGCGGACACCTGGACGCCTGGTGAACTCAAATAGCCCATTCATCTTCAAGATTAAATCTTCATCAAATTGGAATTAGCGGTTACAGGTTAGTACTCTAATTCTAATTTGCATAAGAATGTTAGTCTTTATACATTTTAGTCTTATTAAGGAGTTCCTGGTTTAGGGTTTTAGTGCATATTAATTTCTATATTTTGAAATTACCCTTCCGCTGTGTTGCACCGGATCCCAACAATGAGCCCGTGAAAATAAATTGGGTTTTGACTTGTGAGCCCGGTGAAAACAAGTTGGGTTTTTGGTTAGCTCAGAAAACCAAGAGATTTTTGGTTAGCCTAGAAAACTAAGGGATTTTGACTTGTAAGCTCGTAAAAACAAGTTGGGTTTTGATTAGTAAGCCCGGAAAACTAATCGGCTATAATCTTGGTGATTATAGTAGAATTTTCAAGGAAAGCTTGGAAAGTGAATATAGGTACCTTGGAGTGCACCGAACCACTATAAATTTATTATGTTTGTGATTACTTATTTCTCTTTGTTATTTGCTTTGCATTTACATTATTTTTTTTGCTACATATTATCTTGATCACACAAACACTTTCGAAATACACAAGTACCTACTTTACTTAAATTGATTTATTGCTTTTAATTGGCACATACTTGTCAAAAGTTTTTTTTAAAAAATCCAATTCACCCTTCCTCTTGGGTTGCATCACTAGGCAACATGTGGTATTAGATCTTATACTATGTGCCATGTATCGAAACTTGGTACTCAGTAAATTGATCCATCGATCTTGAGTCAAAGATCATGGCAGCCCAATATGGTGCTTGTATTGCCGAAGGGCAAGCTTTAACCCGACCACCTTTATTCAATGGCACAAATTACACTTATTGGAAAACATGCATATGTATTTTCATTTAGTCTATATATTATAATCTTTAAAAAATAATCACCAAAGGTCCTCACACACCCATTATTTTGGTTATGGCATTCTCACACTCAAACTTGAAGAAGATTGGGATGAGAATGATATTAAACAAGCTGAATTAAATGCTAAAGCAATGAATTTACTATTTTGTGTCTTAGACCCAAGTGAATTCAATAGAATTTTTTCATGTAATTCTATCAAAGAGATTTGGGATACACTTGAAGTTATCCACGAGGGTACAAATCAAGTGAAAAATTCTAAAATTAATATACTTGTACATATGTATGTGTTGACCCCTGGAATGATTTTGATGATAATAAAATATTGGAGCATGCATTTGATACTAACCATTCTCAAGTCTTTTATAAGCTTTTGTAGGATGATTTGAATGAACAACCACTCTTCCTATAGTTCTAAAGTTACTGATGTATGACAAGGTTATTTTTTGAAAAGTTTCACGTAGTAAAGAGCCCAAAGAGAAATATCTTGTGTATTCATGAAAATGGGCCAATTCAATATATTTTTTAAGTTTAAATTATTTAGATTAGCTTTGAAAGAGCTTGAAAGCCTTTGTCAGTAGATCAAATTTTCAATTGCATGCTGCAATGTTGTGGACTATAAATGATTTTCCAGCATATGGAAATGTATCTGGATGGAGTACAAAAGGATATATGGCATGCCCAGTTTGTAATTACCAGACATGTTCTCATAAGTTAAGAAGTAAAATTTGTTACATGGGGCATCGACGATACTTGCAACATGATCGTAGTTGGCAAAAAAGTAAGAAGTTTGATGAAAAGATTAGGCATCGAATGCCACCATGAGTTATCTGGGGATGATATATTACGACAATTGGCAAGCTTAAAAGATATGCAATAATAAAAGCATCCAAATAATAAAAAGAAAACGTTCTCCAGCTGAGTTGAATTGGACCAAATGAAGTATTCTTTTTGTGTTGCCATATTGGACAAAATTGAAATTGAGTTATAACTTGGATGTTATGCATATAGAAAAGAATATTTGTGATAATATTCTAGGTACATTGTTGAACATTGATGGAAAAACAAAAGATACTTCGAAGGCAAGGCAAGACTTGAAAGACATGAATATAAGGAAGGAATTACACTTAATACAAAGAAGTGATGGCTCATATATTATTCCACCTGCTTGTTACACTTTAACTTAGAATGAGAAATAGATATTATGTGAGTGATGCAGAACAAAGAACAAAGAAGCGTATGTGGAAGTAAAATTAAGATTAATTTTTTTTTTTTATATATTTCAGAAATTGGCTTTGGCTCAAAGTAAAGTTAAACTAAGTTGATGGAAACTAGGGAAGGATTGAAAGCACAATTTAGAAGAAGCTAAGTTATCAGAGTAGTTCAGAAGTAACGGATCGCTGGGGGTTGAGAAACTCCCAGACCTAGGGTTTCACTCTGAACTTTCAACATGACAGAAATAAAGAGAAGAGATGGTTTACCAACCAGACAGTGATCTTCACAGAATTTGGGTGGAAGAACTCTCTCGAGTAGATTGTTGGATCCTCGGATTCGGCTATCTTTGCAATGGATCCTCCAATACTGGTCTCGTGGCTGGGTTGGCTTCTCCTGAACTCAAGATCTGGGAAGAAGAAAAACAAGTGATGGATTCAGATACTTAGGGAAGGATTTACCAGTTCGAAGAACTTGAAGGCTGATGTCGCTGAGATCCGGATTCTCTTGAAGGCTGATTCGACTCCCTCTGGAAAGAGCTATGGATCTGAAGTATCCGGACTGGGGCTGGATGCTGGTGGTCGGCCTGGACTTAGAGAGAGAGGCCGTGGGAGGTGGGATAGGCTAGGGTTAGGTGGATTGAAGTGGATGATGGGCGGCTAGGATTTTGGAGTAGAAGTGGCTATCCTAGGGTTTGGGGTTTGGAGATCTCACACCTCCTCAAGGTTCCTTGGGAACCCGGATTTACTCCCTCACGGAGCTCAACACCTGGATGCAAGTGCGGAAGAGAGAAAACACAGAGTTTGCCCACAAAAAAAAAGTTGGTTTCATTCATCAGATTGATTTAAACTTACAAGAGGGGTTTAATTTATAGGACTTTACAAGAGAGTAGGGTTTTACATCTTCCCATGTGGGACTAAAGGAGGGGATCTACAAATCAGGATAATCCATACACATATGGCCGGCCAAGGTTCCAAAAAAATATGATTTGGGTTTTAAAAGGAAGGTAGATGGCGCCTTCATGCTTGGTTCTTCAAGAGAGGATTTCTTTCCTTCCATGGCTCAACTCTTTTGGACTCCTCCTTTTCTTTCTCCCTAAGTCAAGGTCCTTCCCATCTTTGTTTTGGATATTTTTGGCAGGTAATGGGCGCCTCCTTGAAGTTCTCTCCAAGAAACTTTCTTCCCATTCATAGTTTGGCTCTTATGGAAAGTCTTGGGCCGCCCCCTTGTTTTGTGGATCCTTGGTTGCTTTCTCCTCAATTGGCGCATGAAAGAAGGGAGCTGCTATCTGTGGTGTGGGGACCAAAGTCTACTGGATGAAGATGTGGCGCCCCCTGACTCAGGCGTGTGGCTGGGAGTGTGGCGCCCACTTGCTTGGCCTTGGAGAAAATGTGACACCCCAGGTTGAAGTCCTAGACCACTACTGAGTCAACATGACTCAAAAAAATAAAATGCAGGTAATACAGACTCAAGCTAAAATTGAGTTGATCAAGTCAACCCTTATTACAAGCCAAAAAATCCTAATTCTTCGGGCAAGGTTAATCAGAGATCCAGATGGAGCTCTGAAGTCTTCTTCTGAGTCTGGTGCCCACACCAGTGAGTTTTTTAAGTCGGTGAAGTTCCCGGATGGATATGCTTCAAATATCTCTCGGTGTGTGGATTTAAAAAGTCATGATTGCCATGTTATTTTTCGAAGGATACTTTCTATTGGCATTCGTGGATGCTTGTGAAGGGATGTGTGTATTGCACTAATAGAGTTGGGAGATTTTTTCCAAAGCTTGTGTTCCAAGACACTTAATGTGGAAGAAGTATAGAAATTGAAAAAAGAAATTATATTGATCCTTTGCAAGATTCAAATGATTTTTCCACCTGCTTTATTTGATGTCATGGTGCATCTGGCAATTCATCTGCCCAATGAGGTAATACTTGGGGATCCTGTACAATTCCGATGGATGTTTCCTATTGAAAGGTAATGTAAATAGTTAACTATAATTTATTTTTAGTTGTCATTGAGATAAGAAATGAATATATTTTTAACACATTATTTGTTTATTTATTTTATTAGATTTTTGGGAAATCTTAAAAAAATGTGCGAAACAGAGCTCGTCCTGAAGGTTCAATAGTTGAAGCTTATGTTGTCAGTAAATGTTTAACTCTTTGCTCATTTTATCTTCATGGAATTGAGTCTCATTTCAATAAAGAGGAAAGGAATTGTGACATAGTAGAAGATGGCAGGTTATCTATTTTCTCTCATAGATTTAGATCACTTGGAGCAGCAAAATATATTCAAATGTCATCCAATGAACTCAAGATGGTTCATTGGTATGTGCTATCTAATTATGAGGAGTTAGAGCCTTATCTTGAGTCAGTATTTATTAGTGCATATATCTTAGATGTATAAATCAATGGTTATATGTTTGTAAATTAATTACAATGCTACTTAATAGAAAACATTTGGAGGATCTTAAGAGGGAATGCACAACTAATATAGAGAGAAGACAAAGGGAGCAATTCCCATCGTGGTTTAAAAAGCATATAAGTAAATTATCATAATGTCGAGTGCATATCTACATTAGCTATATATTAACTATATATCTTATTTTTTTCTAGATGACATGCTTGTTCAACCAAAAGGCACTAGAAGCAATGGTGGCACTATATTCATTAGCATGTGGACCTCACATTTGTGTTAGAAAATATACCAGTTGCATTATCAATGGTATTAGGTTTCACACAACAGATTGTGATGACCGTTGTTGAAGACAAAATTGTTGGCTTTAGTCCTTGATTTTGATGACTAACAAAATATTGAGTACATATTTTATACTAACATTTCAATTAGAGTTATGAGTTTCAGGATACAGGCATCTCAAATTCTCAAAATAAAAGTATCATGGTACTTATTGGAAGCTGAGCAATTTTTATGGTTTAAGAAGTCTTCTCATCTGAAAAAGGCCTCAAAATAGAACAATTGTGCTTTATATAAAGTATATTGAAGTTTCATTGAATATCATTTTGAAATTGGAAAGTTAGCACATGTTTTTGACAAGTTACAGAGTCAAGTGTCGACTCATGATACACCAAGTGTCGACAATTATTGCCTAGAAATGGAGCCTAAGAGGGGGGGTGAATTGAGTCTTTAAAAAAAATTAAAGCAATTATGTACCGACCTTTGATGTGTTTGTGAGAAATATGAATAACATAATGATATGCAGCGAAAATAGAAGATTAAATGCTAAGAGCAATAAATAGGAAGAGCAATCACACACAAATATAAGTTTTATAATGGTTCGGTGCAAACCAAGAACCTACGTCCACTCCCTACGCCATCCTTGGGAATTCCATTATAATCTCTCCAAGATTACAGCCGACTTGTTTTACAAAGCTCACAAGTCAAAACCTAAGTTGGTTTTGTCACCTAGGCTCACCAACAACCTTTACAACTTATTTTGTCTTCGGGCTCACAAGTCAAACCCTAGTTGGTTTTGTCCCTTTGGCTCACAAATAACAACAACAACCTACTTTCAAGAAACACTTGAAAGCTAGGTCAAACAAAAGAATTTCAAAAATATAATAAATAAAACACAACAAACTCTCTTCAAAGAGTAGAATGTGAAGCTTTGAGGCTCTAGTAGATGCTTGTCTTGTCTTCTCTTTGGAATCTTCTTCAAGCTCTCTTTTTGGAATGATTAAAGGATAGGCTTGTAAGCTTTTTCAGGGAATCTCTCCCTTAATGGATTGTGAAAGTGAAGTTCTTGAGGGAATATTGACTTTTGAGTATTCAATGGAGTTCTATGTCTTCATAAAAAAGTTTGGTAGAGCTTAAATATACCAAGAACTTCCAAAAAATGATTTGTGACCATTGGAGCTTCAAAAATAGCCGTTAGGAGCTTGAAAAGACCAATCTGCAACTCAGAAAAATAGATTCGTTAGAGCTGTCAGAACCCGTCAGTCAACACTTGGATCTCAAGTGTCAACACTTGGTTCTCAGGTGTCGACACTTGGTCCTGCAGGTGTCGACACTTGGAGCATAGGTGTCGACACTTGATGCAAAAATTCTCCAAAAGGCATGTTCTGAATTTTTAAAAAGTCTCAGGCCTTGAGTCGACACTTGGATTCCAGGTGTTGACACTTGTGTCTTAGGTGTCGACACATGGAGCTCAGGTGTCAACACTTGGTATGCCAGACATGGATTTTTGCATGCCATTCACTCAGGTGTCGACACTTGGCAATACTTGAGTCGACACTTGAGTCTGAAATTGCCAAAATGAGTGCCAAATGACCCAAAAATATAAGGATATATAATCAAACTTTAAATGCACTTATGTAAGCAATAATTGAACATTTTTGAGCCCTTTTTCATTGTGAGAAGACTTCCTAAAATATGAATTTCGCCCAGCTTCAAGATACTTTCTTTTGAAGAATTTGAGGTGCCTGTATCTTGAAACTCATAACTATATTTGAAACATTAGTACAAAATAGGTACTCAACATTTTGTTAATCATCAAAATCAAGGGCAAACCCAATAATCTCTTCCTTTTTGATGATGACAAAACCTTGAGTATATAAGCATTCAAATTCAATTTTTAGATATGATAACTCATGAACATAAGAGATATAGGTTGAGTATGGAAATTAAATTTACTCTCCACCTTAGTGAGTTAAGATATGAAACACTTTGTATCAGAGCATGTATGAAACATTTTGTATCAGAGCATTTCTCAATTGAAGAGCAATATTGTATCAGAGTCATTTCGTATTAAAGCATTTTTTAATTGAAGAAAAAAGAATTTGAAACTTGAAACTTTTATATCTTACTCCCCCTTTTGTCAATCATTAAGTAATAAAGGGAGTAAACCCCCCTCAATAAATGCATTAACACAAAGAAGGGCCATGATACAAGATTAGTTTTGCAATAATTAACAATTATTAGAGCCAAAGAGTAAGGTATCAGAGGCAATATTGTCAGAGCAAAATTTAAACATTATAAATTAGAGTAAATGAACAAGATTGATCAAGTGAGAAAGGGAATACAGATATATATAAAAGAGTGTTTTCAGTACAAAATTTGCTGAAACAATCAGCATACACTGAAACATACAACATGATAAGTACTAATACATAACATCATAGTGAAGCACATAAACGTGAAACACAAGATAATTACTAATACATCAAACAACAGAATAGTCATCTGTGAGGCTAATCCTCATCAAATGGAATCTCAAATGATATAGGTCCGATAATCCTAGACCTCTGAACTAGGGCTCTAGGGGTCTTCATGATACTATGACTCCTAGTCCTAGTGGAAGGTCCTATACGGGGTACAACCCGGGATGAATGTGTGGAAGGAGGTGGAAGAGCCTCAGCAGGTGTTATGAAAATAGGAGCAGTGGAGATCGGTGTGTCACAAGGATTAGCAGGTGGAATAGCAGGTGTCTGAGTCTCTCGACTGACTAGCTCAAAGTCCTCTGCCCTGTCATCACTGTCGCTGTCACTGTCAATCACATCTGTGCCTCCACCATAATGTCGGTCACCATCATCAACTATGTCACCGTGTCCGTCTGGGTGGTCACCATCATCATCATCATCAGGAGGTGGGTTTGCAGGTGCTACTGCTGGAGGTAGAAGGGATCTCAATAACTCCTTAATATGTCCAAATCCCGCCTCCAAGGTACAACGCATCTTAGCATGCTCCACAGTAGTATGGGCTCTAAGGCCCTCTATCTCAATATGCAACTGAGTGGTACGGACACCTAGGCCTATCAACTCGCTCCTGATATTAGTAAACTTCTATCTGACTATCTCCTCGAATGATGAACCAATAGTAGTAGTAGGAGCTGGAGCTGGTGTCACTGGCTTAGTCTCATTGGGTGTTGCTGCTGATCTAGGAGGTGTAATTGATGGCCCTGCCTTAGCCTCATGAATCTCATCCTCCTCATCTGGCTCTTGGCCAGACTCTCTTCATACCCAACGACCAGTGACTAATCTATACCCCATACGGTGGAGTGACCGCTCATCATATACATCCATATGAAGTATATCCCTGGAGGTCTCCCCCTCCAAAGGAACTAAGTGAGCTCAGAACAAGTGTGTTAATGCCATACCATAGGGTAAACAATGTCTCCTCTGAGTAGCGGCATCTTTTATTTGAATAAGTATCAGTGCTGGAAGGTTGATCGCTGTCCTCTAAATCAAACAAGTCATCACCATCAACTCACACTCTGTGATGAAGTCAAATCTCCCAGTCTTCGGCAGAATGATCTGGGCAGTGATATGGTGAAGTAGATGCATCTCCATAGACAATAGTTCGTGGTGACCGTAGCCATGCCACGAACATCCTCTTGCTTTAAGATGCATCTAAATGCCTCCTCATGATCCTCAACAGTAGTAGTAACAATCCCACAATGTGAGATCTCCCAAATGCGACTCAGTACCTCCTCTGAAAGTGGAATCCGGATGCCCCTCACTGTCGCAGTCCAAAGCATCCGTCGGCAGTCGAGACTCCCATAGAACTCTCGCACCAGGTGTGGATAATACTTCTCCTGCATGGTGCAGAAGGGGATCAACCCAGCATCCTGAAGAACCTACCTAATTTGAAAGCCCTGTCTGTCGAAAAATCCAAGATCCAGTCTCCTGCCAGCTGCGATCACCTTCCCAGACATCATCTCTACCGAAGGTGTAGCTGGAGCTGCTGAACTGCCAATCTGATGTTCGCTGTCATTTCGAGCTTTCATTCTCCTTTCTGATTCCTGTCCTGGTTTTCTTTTAAAGGCCAGCTACTTTCTAGGAGCCATGATAACCAGCTGAGGGAAGGAAAAGAAATTATGGAGAAATAGTGAAGAATCGGTGGAAATCCAAAGGAGAATAGTAAAAGATCATGAATCGACTGAAGAAAGTGAAGAGATTTACCAAAAAATGGAGGGCAAGAAAGGAAGACCACTATTTCGAGGCCTAAGAATGGTTGGGGGACCACTAGGGGACGAGCGAAGGGAAGAAAAAACAAATAAAAATGATTTGGTGAAGCCCTAAAAAAATAGGGTTTTCTGCCTGAGTGTCGATACTTAGGATTTTTCAAGTGTCGACACTTGGTTAGGGTTGACACTTGGCCAAGAATATCCCAAAATAAATCAATAAAATCATTAAAAAATCAGGTGAATTCAAATGAGGAGTTTAGAACTTAAAGAATATGAATTTGAGCATTAAGAATTGGGCATGGACAAGGTTTGAGAGAGTTCTAAGAAAAGGGATCTATGATTCCTAACTCTATTTTAATCATGCTAAATCTTTCTTCACTCAAAGGTTTGGTAAAAATATCGGCTAATTGAACATCAGTACCAACAAATTCAAGCATCACATTAGAGTTTTGCACATGATCTCTTATGAAGTGATGTCTTATTTCAATGTATTTATTTCTTGAATGTTTCACAGGATTCTTAGTCAAATTGATTGCACTAGTATTGTCACATCTTATAGGTGTCTTAGTTAGTTTGATGCCAAAATCTTCGAGTTATTGTTTGATCCATAGAATTTGAGCACAACAGCTTCTAGCTGCTATATATTCGGCTTCCACCAAAGATAGAGTAACTAAATTCTATTTCTTGCTACTCTATGAAATCAAATTGACTCCAAGAAATTGACAAGTTCTACTAGTACTTTTTCGATCAAGTTTATATCCAGTAAAATCAACATTAGAATAAGCAATCAATTCAAATGATGAATCTCTAGAGTACCAAAGACCAATATCAATAAAGCCATACAGATATCTAAGTATATGTTTAACAGCCAAAAGATGAGATTCTTTAGGATCAGATTGATATCTAGCACACATACAAACACTAAACATAATATCTGGCCTACTAGCAGTTAGATATAATAATGAACCAATCATGCCACGATATAGTTTTGGGTCTACAGATTTACCTGATTTATCTTTGTCAAGTCTACAAGATGAGCTCATATGCGTACCTAATGGTTTGGTGCTCTCCATCCCAAACTTCTTTAGTATTTCTTTTGTGTACTTAGCTTGGTTGATGAAGACCCCCTCTTTTGTTTGCTTTATTTGGAGTCCGAGAAAGAAGTTAAGTTCTCCCATTATGCTCATCTCAAACTCACTCTGCATTAACTTTGCAAACGCTTGACAAAGACATTCATTAGTAGCAACGAATATGATATCATCTACATTTACTTGTACTACTAGAAGATCATCATTCTTCCTTTTTAGAAATAAAGTAGTATCTACATTACCTCTAGTAAAATTATTTTTAAGCAAAAATGAACTCAATCGATCATACCAAGTTCTTGAAGCTTATTTCAACCCATACAAAGCTTTATGAAGTTTAAATACATGGTTTGGAAATTCATGATTTTCAAAACCTGGGGGTTGTTCAACATAAACCTCTTCTTCGATAAAACCATTTAAAAAGATACTTTTAACATCCATTTGAAATAATTTAAAATTAATAAAATATGCAAATGCCAGTAATAGCCTAATTGCCTCTAGTCTAGCCACAGGAGCAAAGATTTCATCAAAATCAATCCCTTCCTCCTGATTGTATCCTTTCGCAACTAGTCTAGCTTTATTTCTAGTGATAATACCATTTTCATCAAGCTTATTTCTAAAAACCCATTTTGTGCCAATTATTGAAACATTAGTAGGTCTATCAACCAAAGTCCAAACATTATTTTTTTTGAATTGATTTAGTTCATCTTGCATAGCATTAATCCAATTACAATCATTTTCAGCTTCTTCTATAGATTTAGGTTATATTTGAGATACAAAAGCTAGATAATTACAAACATTTCTAAGAGATAAACGAGTACTTATCCCTTTAGATGGATCACCAATGATAAGTTCTTTGGGGTGTCCATGAGTATACCTCCATTCTTTAGGTAGAGAATCAACTATAGATGTATTTTCATCTCCTTGTGCTTGATCTCTTTTATTATCATCTTGTTCCTTGGTGGGTTCTTCATTGTTGTTCACTCCATTTCTATTGATACCTGTATCATCATCAAGAATATCTTCTTTTCTAGAAGATTTTTGGTTAGTTTTATCAAACACCACATGGATGGATTCTTCAACAACAAGTGTCCTTCTGTTGAAGACCCTGTATGCCTTGCTAGATGTAGAGTAGCCTAAAAAGGCACCCTCATCTGATTTGGCATCAAATTTGCTTAGATTATCCTTACCATTGTTTAAGATGAAACAACAACATCCAAAAACCCGAAAATACTTGATTGAAGGTTTTATACCCTTCCAAGGTTCATAAGGTGTTTTCTTTAAAATAGGTTGGATCAAAACAAGATTTAAAACATAACATGCTGTATTTATGGCTTCCATCCAAAAATATCTAGGTAAATCATTTTCTCAAAGCAATGTGTGTGCCATTTCTTCAAGTGTTCTATTTTTTCTTTCTACCATCTCATTTTATTGAGGTGTCCTAGGTGCAGAAAAGTTGTGATGAATATTATTTTCATTACAAAACTTTTCAAATTCCTGATTTTCAAATTCTGTGCCATGATCACTTCTCAATGAAATAATTGAAACACCTTTTTTTTTTGAAACTCTTTTATGAAATCTAATAAAAGCAGAAAATGTTTTATCTTTATGAGCTGAAAACATCATCCAAGTAAAATGAGAGAAATAGTCTACAATGACTAGACCATACTTTTTACCTCCCAAACTAGATGTTCTAGTTGATCCAAAGAGATCCATATGAAGTAATTCTAAGAGTCTAGATGTAGAGACTACTCCTTTAGGTTTGAAAGATGATTTTGTTTGTTTTCTAAATTGACAAGCAGTGCAAATCTTATCTTTTTCAAAACTAAGTTTTGGCAAATCTTTTATCAAATCCTTTTTATAAAGTTTTGAAATCAAATGCATACTAGAATGTCCTAGTCTACGATGCCAAAGCCAACTAGTTTTATTGATCTTGGCATCCATTGCCACCAGACATTGACCATTTTGAACATGTAGATCATCTAGATCTACCATATAAATGTTGCCATGCCTATGGCCAATAAACTTGATGCCATTGTCATCTATACTAGAAACAATGCACATGGAAGATTCAAAAACAACTTTAAAATCCTTATCACAAAACTGACTAATGCTAAGTAAATTATGCTTTAAACCATCAATATATAAAACATTATCTATGAAAGTAAAAGGGGTGATATGGACTTTATCAATTCCTACAATCTTGACCTTTCCATTATCACCAAAAGTAACAATACCACCACTTTGATACTCAAGTGAGGAGAACTGCTCTACATCTCTAGTCATATGCCTTGAGCAATCACTATCGAGGTACCATAATCTTCTTTTGTTGATTGCAAGACACACCTACAATAAAAATCAGGTGGAGACTTTAGGTACCCAAGTCATCCTGGGTCCTTTAAGGTTAGTGGTGATGGTTCCTTTTGGAACCCAAACTTTTCTACCTTTACTAATTTTCATTTTATTACATAAATAAGATTTATGTCTACCTTACCACATGAATAACAAGTAATTGAAGAGGAAGTAGGCCCAAAAAAACTCTTGAAAAATTTTTGTAGCTTTTGAGTTTTGAAACCTAAACCAACCTTGTTGAAAATAGCTCTTTAGTTGTTTAAAAATATATTTAGTTTTTCAGAATTGTAAGTAAATTTTTCAATAAAAGGTTTTAATTTTTCAAGTTCATTTTTATATTTCTTGTTTTCTTCCAAAATCTCCTTGTTTTGTTTTGTAAAATTCTCATTTAAAGCAAGGGAGTTTTTCTTTTTCAAATCTTCCTTTTCCTTTTCAAGAAGAATAATTTTATCATTTAGCTTTTTATTTTGAAGAAGCAAGCAATCATTTTCAATTGAAAACTTATTATTTGTTTTAACTAAATCCGAGTTTTGCTTCTTTAGTTCTTTATGCTTTGATTTAAGTTTTTGAATTTCGATAACAAGTTCATTAAAAACTTCATGCAACTCATTGGTGCGGACACCAGAGGTACCAGAATTAGACAGAGGCTTCTTAACCCTCTGTGGATCAATTAGCAGCATCTGAGTGCATTTGTAATAAAGGCTTAGTCAATCTAAGTTATTTTTTCTTGAGTCCTGTACTAGTCAGCTCATGTTGAGCTAGTCATTTTTTAGAGTTCAATACATGTCCAGTAATGACTCATACAAGTGAAGACCAAGCCAGCCCAAGTGAAGTCCAACCCAACTAAAGCTAGGAGGATCATGGAAGGCATAGGAGGAGAAATCACAAGCCTAGGAGAAGAAATCAGAAGCCCGGGAGACAAGTCTGAAGCCCTAAACTGCAGCCTGAAGCAAACTGGGCCAGCCCAAGCCTAGGAGAAGAGTTAAGTGGTGCCAAGGCCTTATGCTCACCACCCTTGGTCGGCCACTTGGGTCACCTCCCTTGGCCGACCAAGGCAAGAGGAGAGGAGAGAGCTTTTAGGGATTTTTTTCTTCCTAGTTTTCCTTATTTTCTAGCTAGAGTTGGATGGGGATTAAAACTCTTATGTAATGTCTCTTGTAACCTTACTTGGGGGCCAAGTCTTAGAGTCTATTTAAAGGGCCCTAGTCTCTTGTATGAAGATCAATTTTTATTATGAAATAATATTTGAATTCTTCAATTGCTGTGTGCTACCTGCTGTGTGCCTGAAGGGATTATATGTGAGCCCTTCCTCTTCCTGGTATCTTGCGACTACTTCCAACTGCCATCCTGCTCTTTAAAACCCTAGCTACCCTCTCCAAACAACCACTTCCCCTTGCTATTTTTCTTTTCTTTCTTCTTTCCTACTGTGTTTTCTAACCCTTGGAAGGTCGTTTGCAGGTTCATCGACTTCGACGAATCCAACGACTCCAGCCAGGCCGCAATCAGACCACCGAGCAGAAAGCCGGGTATCCACAGGTCTCTAGCTTGATTTTCTAGTCAGGTACACCCCCTCTACTGCCAGTAGCCCTATTGTAGGTGAACTAGCCCAACTGAGGCTTCTCAGCTTTGGCGGTCCTTCATTTTCATTGCTTTTAGGTCCTGTTATGTATGCTTTAGTTTCTTATTTTCATATAAAACCCTTTACATCAATACTTCGTCTGATCTTTGGGATTACAACTTATAACTTAATATAAAAAAATACAAAAAAAATTATTGCATGCATATATAGTTCCGCATCATTTGGTATCAGAGCCTGTTTGGGCTCAGTTCTCTTTAGATATTCAGATCGGGTGCTTCACCATGGCCGTCCGGTCATAAGAGACTAGTAGGGCTTCAAAACCCTCTTTCCCAATCGACGGGATCTCCTATGGCGGTAGGGGTGCCACTGTGAATTGACCCCTGGAGAAGAACACAAAGAGTTCCTTAGGATTTTTTTTCATTTTTGGCCTTTCAGTATATACCCTATTTTTTTAATTGTTTTTACCCGTATAAAACTCAAAAGATTTTGAAATTTATTTTTCTAGATTCCTCATAATTCAAGTTAATTTTTAGAATTTTCTCAAGAAGTTATTTTGGTCTGTGGATTTTCTCCTAGTCGAAACACTGCCTGAAAATAGTTCTACTCTATTTTGGTAGCAAAGCCGATTTTAGAAAGTTCAGGGTTTTTTTAGTATAATATTTGCATATCTTTAATTTTATCATATTTCCTGCATATTAGATCATAATCTACAATTATCTTTCTATTTAAGAAAATCCCAAAACAAAAAAAAAGTAACATATATTCAAAAACTCTAAAAAAACTAAACCCTAATTTGCATTTTCATCTGCCTGCCATCATTGCATAAATTTACTTTAAGGGCACTTTCTTTATGTCAGATAAGGGGAGGAGTTGATAACCTCTCCTTAGCCCAAAACCATACCCCTTGCATTCGGTCCCAAGCCTAATCTAAAATTAACTAGAATTAATTTGCCCTAGTGGGCTAGGGACACCCATCGGTCAGGTTCCGTCTTTGTGGGATGACTAGTGCACCCAATTCATTTCCTATTATTGGATACTGGTGTCTAAGCAAGAGGTACAATGTCAAATGACCTAAGCAGATCGGTGGTTCCTTAATTAGGTCCCTGCGAGAGCAGGGGGGCCTCCCACCATCCAACCTCTTACCTGGCTAGATTGAAGGATTAGGATTTGAGTTGTGTGTAAGTTGAGTCAACCCATTCTAATTGAGCTCTAGGTCTAGGCAGCTGTAGTCGAGTCATTATTGAGTCTTGCTTGAGCACTAGATCAGGAACATTGTATCACCCACCATCTCCACTTTTGGCTGAATCCATGGACAATCTTGAAGCCCAGATTAAAGCCCTTACTGAACAGCTAGCCTAGATGAATACCCAGATGACCTAGTCCAATACCCGAACCCACAATAGACTTGACCATTTCACCAATAGGTTTGATCAGTTAGAGGACCGTCTAGGGACCTTAGAGAGAACCCATGGGTCATAGTCTGAACCAGTCCTGAGTCACCTCCCCATCCTAGGAGAACCCCTCACCATGACCCATACTATGAGAATGAACCTAGGAGGACCCCAATCCCTGATCCCTACTTAGAGGCTGAACCTAGAAGAGTCCATCGTCATGACCCAATCCCAAAGGTTCATCCAAGGAGACCCAATCAGGACTTTATAGACTAGGAGGACAGAGCCTACAAGAACATAAGGTTAGAAGCCCACACTTTTGATGGTTGTCATGATCCTAAGGTCTATATAGATTGGGAGGGAGAAGTTGATCAATATTTTGAGTGGTACGATATGTCGGAGGAGCTTAAGTTTAGGTTTGCTAAGCTTAAGTTGGTCCGGGAGGCCAGGTTATATTGGGCTAGTATTGAGAGAACCCTTAGACTAGGAGGGCATGATCCCATAGTCACTTGGAGGGCCATGAAGGGTAAGCTTAGGGGGAAATATGTTCCACCATCATATCATTATGGTTTAATGGATCAATGACAGCGATTGAATCTGGGTAGCAGGAGTGTAGATGAGTACATCACAAAATTTGATGAGTATTCCATACGATGTGACTTAAATGAGTCTGAGAATGTTGTCCTGTCTAGATTTAGGGCTAGACTGAGAGATGATATTAAGAGGGAGCTCTATATGAGAGAGGTTAAAGACCTGGACCATGCCTACCAGATTGCTAGTGATTATGAACATTTTTAGAGAGGGCCCGTCTACCAAAAACCCGAGCCCAATAGATATCCTAGTCAGTATACAGGAGCTAGCCAGTCCCACCAGAGCCAACCCAGCCCTAGCCAACCTAATCCGAGTCGACCCAATCTGAGTCACCTTCACCCGAGTCAACCCCAGCCTAGTACTCCTTTGACCCGTAAAGATGATAGAGGAAAATCTGTAGAGGTCCACAGGAGTACCAATCCCCAGAAGACCTGTTTTAAATGTCGAAAACCAGGCCACTTTGCTAGCCAGTGCCCAGTTAGTGCCTTACACTTAAGTAAGCTAGAGGAAGAAGAGCCTGAACCCATAGCTGAACCTGATGGAGAGATCTATGAGGCTGATAACCAGTTGTTGGACGAGTATGAAGGTGAGGAGGAGGAACCTGAGTCTGAGAACCTATTAGGAGTGGTTAGGTGCATCTTGACCCAAACCCCAGTTAAGGAAGATTGGCGTAGGACTAACATCCTACAGACCTTTGTTAAGGTAGGGGGTAAGGTACTTAAGATCATTATAGATAGTGGGAGTTGTGTCAATGCCATCTCTGCCAATACAGTTAAATCCTTAGGATTAATCACAGTTCCCCATCCTAGCCCTTACAAAGTTTCTTAGATAGATTCCACCTCCATCCAGATCAAGTCTAGGTGCCAAATCTTAGTTAAACTGCAAACCTATGAGGAAATGATTTGGTGTGATGTCATTCCCATGGAAGTAAGTAGTATCATTTTAGGTCGACCTTGGCTTTTTGATCATGATGCAACCCTGTTTGGTCAAACCAATGTTTGTGCTTTTAGCTACCATGGGAATAAGTTTGTTATTCACCCAACTCCCCCTAGAGACCTAGTTAAGAGGGGTTCTAGTAGCCTTAAGGACAAGAAACCTATAGTTAATCTGATTAAGGCTAAGGAGTTAGAAAGAGAGATTGTTAAGGGTAACCCCATTTGGATCTTGACCACCAAAGAAATACATGAGCCGACCCAAAAGGAACACCCTCCAGAAGTTGTTAAGGCTCTCAAAGAATTTGAGGATGCCTTCCCTGATGATTTACCTAATCAATTACCACCCCTTAGAGACATCCAACATGCAATATACTTAGTCCCAGGAGCCACTTTACCAAACCTTCCTCACTATAGAATGAAACCCAGTGAGCATCAGGAATTACAGAAACAAGTGGGAGAATTACTTAGGAAGTGTTTCATGAGTGAGAGATTGAGTCCATGTGCAGTCCTTCCTCTATTGACCTCTAAGAAAGATGGTACCTGGAGGATGTGTGTAGACAGTAGAGCCACCAACAAAATAACTATGAAGTATAGGTTTCCCATATCCTGATTGGATGACAAGTTAGACATGATGGCCGGAGCTAAAATTTTTTCAAAGATAGACCTTAAGAGTTGCTATCATTAGGTTTGGATTAGACCTTGGGATAAGTGGAAGACCACTTTCAAGACTAAGGATGGCCTGTTTGAGTGGGTTGTGATGCCTTTCGGACTTTCCAATGCACCAAGTACATTCATGAGGATTATGACCTAAGTCCTGAAAGAATATACTAGAAAGTTTGTTATGGTCTACTTTGATGACATCTTAATTTATAGCAGGACTAAAGAGGACCACCTTAGTCACCTGAGATTAGTATACCAGACCCTTAGGGAGAATAGCCTCTATGCCAACTTTAAGAAATGTGAGTTCATGAAACATAGGGTTATCTTCTTAGGTTTTGTTGTCACCCCTGAGGGAGTTTTTGCAGATCCTGAAAAGGTTAGGGCAATTGTTGAATAGCCTGTACCCACTAGAGTCCATGATGTGCATAGTTTTAATGGCCAAGCAACCTTTTACAAGAGATTTATTAGGGGTTTTAGTACAGTCATCATACCTATAACTGATTGCATTAGGAAGGGTACATTTGAGTGGACCAAAGTAGCTGATAAGGCCTTCCTAGAGCTTAAGGATAAGATGACCCATGCACCCATTCTTAGATTACCTGACCTCACTAAGATGTTTGAGGTCGCTTGTGATGCCTTGGGAGTAGGAATAGGTGGGGTACTAAGTCAAGAAAATCATCCTGTAGCCTTCTTCAATGAGAAGCTAAATGAGGCTAAACTTAAGTACTCTACGTATAACAAGGAATTTTTTGCGATAGTCCAGGACCATAGATGGTCTCTACACACCTTTACCTGTGCCTGATCGCCCTTGGTAGGATCTAAGTATGGACTTCGTGTTAGGATTACCTAAGACCCAGAAAAGACATGATTCTATCTTTGTAGTGGTTGATAGGTTCTCTAAGATGGCTCACTTCATCCCATGCTCCCAAACCTTTGATGCATCTAGAGTAGCCAAGCTTTTCTTAGACGATGTAGTTAGACTCCATGGCCTACCCAAGACCATCATATATGATAGGATGTTAGGTTCACCAGTTATTTCTGGAAAATCCTGTGGCACCTGTTAGGGACAAAGTTTAAGTTTTCTACACCTACCACCCCCAAATAGATGGCCAAATCGAAGTGGTGAACCATAGTTTAGGAAACCTCCTTAGTTGCATGGGAGGTGAACACATTAGAACTTGGGATCTATTGTTGCCTAGAGTAGAGTTTGCCTATAATAGCTCAGTGAATAGGACAACGGAAAAAAGTCCTTTTGATATAGTCCATGGGTACAAGCCTAATCACCCCATTGACCTGATTTTTTTACCTGTTCATGCATGAGTCTCAGAGTCTGCAGAATCATTCGCACAATATATTAGAGACTTGCATAAGGACATTAGCCAAAAAATAAACCTAAGTAACGAAAGAAACTGGCTAATTCCCGAAGAAGGGCCAAGAAATTTGATGTAGGGGATTCTGTCATGATTAGGCTTAGGCCTGAGCGGTTCCCACCCAGGACCATTAAGAAACTTCATGCTCGCAGAGCCGGACCTTTTAGAGTGCTAGAGAGGGTTGGACCAAATGTCTATGTGTTAGATTTGCCTTCGAATTTGGGCATTAGTTCTACCTTCATTATCGCAGACCTGGCTGAGTACAGGGAACTGGCAGCGATACCTAGTGAGGCCTTTGGACCTATTCCTTCCATTGAGAGTGACCCTAGCCCAGGGTGTCCATCAATAAATTAGCCTAAGAGAGGAGAACGGATCGAGCGTATCCTGGACGATCAAGCCTTAATGACCCGGGGTCGCAGCTATCAATGCTACCAGGTCCGATGGCAAGGTCGGCCGGAGTCGGATGATTCGTGGATTTCTTGAGAGGACTTGCAACGCCTCAACCCAGACCTCCTCGAGAGATATGTGAGCTAGCCTGATCTTTACTCGATAGGGTCGAGTTCCTCCCACCCCGGGAGAATTGGTGCGGACACTAGAGGCACCAGAATTAGACAGAGACTTCTCAACCCTATGTGGATCAATTAGCAGCATCTGAGTCCATTTGTAATAAAGGCTTAGTCCATCTAAGTTGATTTTTCTTGAGTCCTGTACTAGACAGCTCATGTTGAGCTAGTCAGTTTCTGGAGTTTAATACATGTCTAGTAATGACTCATACAAGTGAAGACTAAGCCAGACCAAGTGAAGACCAACCCACCTGAAGCTAGGAGGATCATGGAAGGCCTAGGAGGAGAAATCACAAGCCTAGGAAAAGAAATCAGAAGCCCAGGAGATAAGTCCGAAGCCTTGAAGCCCTGAACTGCAGCCTGAAGCAAACTGGGCAGCCCAGGCCCAAGAGAAGAGTTAAGTGGTGCTAAGGCCTTATGCTCACCACCCTTGGTTGGCCACTAGGGTCACCTCCCTTGGCCGACCAAGGCAAGAGAAGAGGAGAGAGTTTTTAGAGATTTTTTCTACCTAGTTTTCCTTATTTTCTAGCTAGAGTTGGATGGGGATTAAAACTCCTATGTAATGTCTCTTTTAACCTTACTTGGGGGCCAAGTCTTGGAGTCTATTTAAAGGGCCCTAGTCTCTTGTATAAAGATCAATTTTTATTATGAAATAATATTTGAATTCTCCAATTATTGTGTGCTACCTGCTATGTGCCTGAAGGGATTCTGTGTAAGCCCTTCCTCTTCCCGGTGTCCTGCGATTGCTTCCAACCGCCATCCTACTCTCCAAAACCATAGCCGCCCTCTCCAAACAACCACTTCCCCTTTCTGTTTTTCCTTTTTTTCTTCTTCCCTACTGTGTTTTCTAACCCTTGGATGGTCATTTGCAGGTCCCTTGACTCTGACAAATCCAACGACTCCAGCCAAGCCACAATCGGACCACCGAGCAGAAAGCTAGGTATCCGCGGGTCTTTGGCTTGATTTTCCAGGCTGCATCCAGAGTGAGAGTGATCTCTTCATGTTCGATCTATACCAGGCACTTCAACCGTTGCTAGGTACACCCCCTCTGCTGCCAGTAGCCCTATTGTAAGTGAACTAGCCCCAACCGAGGCTTCTCAGCCTCGGTGGTCCTTCATTTCTATTGCTTTTAGGTTTTATTATGCATGCTTTAGTTTCTTATTTTCATATAGAACCATTTACATCGATACTTGGTCTGATCTTCGAGATTACAACTTATAACTTAATATAAAATAATATAAAAAAAATTATTGCATGCATATATAGTTCTGCATCACTCATCAAATGTAAACTCTTCTTCAGGTTCAGATGTTACATCATCATTGTTGGTCATTAGACAAAAACTTGCAACCTCTTGTTGTTCTTCTTCAGAGCTTGAATCCTCGCTGTTGCTCCAGGTTGCCATCATGGCTTTCTTTCTCAATCTTTTTCTACTTTTCTTAAGTAAGGAGCAGTCCATCTTGAAGTGGCCGGTTTCTTGCATTCAAAACATGTGGGCTGCTCCTTTTCTTTCTCATTATCCTTTTCTTTGCTAGGCTCTCCCTTTTGAGGTTTCTTCTTGAAGTTATACTTCTTCTTTCTCATGAACCTCCTAAACTTTCTAGCCATGAGAGCCGTCTCATCTTCTTCATTTTCTTCTTCGGACTCATCACTTGACTCTTCTCTTGTGGTGGACTTGAAAGCAATAACTTTCTTCTTCTTATCAATGTCCATATTATTTTGCTTTAATGAGAGCTCATATGTCATCAATGAGCCCAACAGTTACTCGAGAGGAAGAGTGTTGACATCCTTGGCTTCTTCTACAGCTGTCACCTTTGCATCCCAAGAAGCCGGAAGAGACCTGAGAAGTATATTTACAAGTTCACCATTAGAAACAATCTTTCTTAAACTTCTCATGCCATTCACAATATTGATGAACCTAGTATACATTTCACTTGTAGATTCAGTAGGTTTCATTCTAAACATTTCATATGTGTGAATGAGCATGTTAACTTTAGTTGTTTTCACTTGGTGTATACCCTCATGGGTAACCTCAAGTGTGTCCCATATTACCTTTGTGGAGAGACAATTTGAGATTCTATTGAATTTACTCGGATCCAAAGAGAAAAATAATAGATTCATAGCCTTAACATTAAGCTCTATTTTCTTAATGTCATTCTCATCCCAATCATCTTCCATTTTGGGAGTGGGAATGTCATTAATCAACATAGTAGGTTGATGAGGACCTTTAACAATAGTCCTCCGAAAATTATAATCAATGGCTTGAATGAAAATGAGCATGCGAGTCTTCCAATAAGTGTAATTTGTGCCATTAAATAGTGGGGGACGGTTTGATGCTTGACCTTCTACAACATCCATTCCTATTGGGGCTACCATGATCTTTTACTCAAGATCATTGGACCTACAAGAGAGTACCGATGCTCTGATACCACTTGTTACCCAGAAATGGAGCTCAAGAGGGGGGGTGAATTGGATCTTTAAAAAAAATTAAAGCAATTATTTGCCAGCCTTTGATGCATTTGTGAGCAATATGAATAACACAATGATATGCAGTAGAAATAGAAGATTAAATGCTAAGAGCAATAAATAGAAAGAGAAATCATACACAAATACAAGTTTTATAGTGGTCTGGTGCAAACCAAGTACCTATGTCCAATTCCTAAGCCACCCTTGGGAATCCACTATAATCTCTTTAAGATTATAGCTGACTTGTTTTACAAGGCTCACAAGTCAAAACCTAAGTTGGTTTTGTCTTCTAGGATCACCAACAACCTTTACAATTTATTTTATCTTCGGGCTCACAAGTCAAACCTTAGTTGGTTTTATTTCTTTGGCTCACCAACAACCATAATAACCTACTTTCAAGAAACCCTTGAAAGCTAGGTCAAACAAAAGAATTTCAGAGATACAATAAATAAAACACAACAAACTCTTTTCAAAGAGTAGAATATGAAGCTTTGAGGCTCTAGTAGATGCTTGTCTTGTCTTCTCTTTTGAATCTTCTTCAAGCTCTCTTTTTGAAATGATAAAATGATAGGCTTGTAAGCTTTTTCAGGGAATCTCTCCTTTAATAGATTATGGAAATGAAGTTCTTGAGGGAATATTGACATTTAAGTATTCAATAGAGTTCTATGTCTTCATAAAAGAGTTTGGTAGAGCTTAAATACACCAAGAACTTCCAAAAAATGGTTTGTGACCATTGGAGCTTCAAAAATAGCCGTTAGGAGTTTGAAAAGACCAATATGCAACTCAGAAAAGTAGATCCGTTAGAGTTGTCAGAATCTGTGAGTCGACACTTGGCTCTCAAGTGTCGATACTTGGTCCTGCAGGTGTCGACACTTGAATTTCAGGTGTCGATACTTGAAGCACATGTATTGACACTTGATGCAAAAATCCTTCAAAAGGCATGTTCTGGATTTTCAAAAAGTCTCAGGCCTTGAGTCGACACTTGGATTCTAGGTGTCGACACTTGTCTCTCAGGTGTCAACACTTGAAACTTAGGTGTCGATACTTGGCATGCCAGACATGGATTTTTGCATGCCATTCAGTCAGGTGTCAACACTTGGCGATACTTGAGTCGACACTTGAGTCTGAAATTGCCAAAATGAGTGCCAAATGACCTAAAAACATAAGGATATATAATCAAACTTTAAATTCACTCATGTAAACAATAATTGAACATTTTTTAGCCCTTTTTTATGGTGAGAAGACTTCCTAAAATATAAATTTTGCCCAACTTCAAGATACTTTCCTTTAAAGAATTTGAGGTACCTGTATCCTGAAGCTCATAATTATATTTGAAACATTAGTATAAAATAGGTACTCAATATTTTGTTAATCATCAAAATCAAGGGCAAACCTTACAACACTTCAGAAACTGGCACGCAAAAATTTTCTCATGGAACACAAGTGTCAACTCAAAGATTTCAAGTGTCAACTCAAGGCCTGAGACTTTTGGAGATACAGAGCATGTCTTTTTGGAAGATTTTCTATCAAGTGTCAGCTCAAGAGACTAATGTGTTGACTCAGGAGATTCAAGTATTGACTCAAGGATTTTAAGTGTCGACTCAAGGCCTAAGATTTTTGAAAAAATAGAACTAGGCCATTTGAAGGTTTTTGACTCAAGTGTAAACTCAAAAAATTCAAGTGTCAATTCAAGAAACTCAAGTATCTACTCATAGAAATCAATTATCAACTCATGAAGAATCAAGTGTCGACTCATAGAAATCAAGTATCAACTCATGGGTTCTGACAAGCATAATGACTTTATTTTTTGAAAGGCAGAATTTATCCCTACAAGCTCCAAACGGCTAGTTTTGATCCTCCAATAGTCTTAAACCATTTTTTGGAAGTTTTTGAAGTATTTAAGCTTCACCAAACTCATTCATAAAGCATTGAACATAAAAGAGACAAATATTCTTTCAAGAACTTCACTTTCAAAGCAAAAAAGGAGAGATTCCATTGAATAAGCTTACAAGCCTATTATTTCAGCTTTCCAAAAGTGTCTTTGAAGAGATTCTAAAGAGAAGAGAAGACAAGCAATCTTCAAGAGCCTCAAAGCTTCCATATTTCACACTAGAAGAGAGTTTGATTATGCTTTTATTCTTATATCTTTAATTTTATTCTTTGCTAATCTAGCTTTCATGGTTTTTGAAAGTAGGTTGTTGAGGTTATTGATGAGCCAAAGGTATAAAATCAACTAGGGTTTAACTAGTGAGCCCGAAGACAAAACAAGTTGTAATGGTTGTTGGTGAGCCTAGGTACAAAACCAACTTGGGTTTTGACTTGTGAGCCTTGGAAAATAAGTCGGCTATAATCTTGAAGAGATTATAGTGGAATTTTCCAAGGGTGGCTTGGGGAGTGGATGTAGGTGCTTGGATTTTATCGAACCACTATAAAACCTTGGTTTGTGTGTGATTGCTCTCTCTTCTATTTGCTCTTTATTACTTGCCTTTAATTTGCTATTATCCACTGCATATTTATTTTGAGTTTAATCACTTTGCTTCACAAATACATCAAGACCAGCACATAGTTGTTTAAATTTTTAAAAGACCCAATTTACCCCCCCTCTTGGGCTCCATTTCTGAGCAACAAGTGGTATCAGAGTACCGATACTCTACTTGTAGGTCCAACGATCTTGAGTAAAAGATCATGGCAGCCATAATTGGTATGGTTGTTGTAGAAGGTCAAGCCTCTAACCGTCCTCCATTGTTTAATGGCACCAATTACACATATTGGAAAACATGCATGTGCATTTACATTCAAGCCATTGATTATAATATTTGGAGGACTATTGTTAAGGGTCCTCATCAACCTACTATCTTGATTAATGGCATTCCCACTTCTAAAATGAAAGATGATTACGATGAGAATGACATTAAGCAAATAAAGCTTAATGCAAAGGCTACGAATCTATTATTTTGCACTTTGGATCCAAGTGAATTCAATAAAGTCTCAAATTGTCTCTCCATAAAGAAAATATGGGATACACTTGAAGTTATCCATGAGGGTACTCATTAACTAAAAACTATAAAAATTAACATGCTTATTCATACATATGAAATGTTTAGAATGGAACCTTCTGAATCTATTAGTGAAATATACACTAGATTCACTAATATAATGAATGGCATGAGAAGCTTAGGAAAAGTTATTTCTAATGGTAAACTTGTTAATAAACTTCTCAGGTCTCTTCCGGTCTCTTAGAATGCTAAAGTCACTACAATAGAAGAAGCCAAAGATGTAAACACACTTCCTCTAGAGCAGCTTTTGGGCTCATTGATGACTTATGAGCTCTCCTTGAGATAAAAGACAGTGGACAATGATAAGAAGAAGAAAGTCATTGCCTTCAAGTCTACTACCAAAGAAGAGTCAAGTGATGAATCTGAAGAAGAGGATGATGAAGATGAGACGGCTCTCATAGCAAGAAAGTTTAGGAGGTTTATGAGAAAGAAGAAATACCATTTCAAGAAGAAACCTTAAAAGGGAGAGCCCAGCAAAGAGAAAGAAAAAGAGAAATAAAAGGAGCAGCCTACATGCTTTGAGTGCAAGAAACACGACCACCTCAAGATGGACTGCCCCCTACTCAAGAAGGGTAGAAGAAGATTAAGAAAGAAAGCAATGATGGTAACTTGGAGCAACAGTGAGGACTCAAGTTCCAATGAAGAACAACAAGAGATTGCAAATTTCTATTTAATGGCCAACAGTGATGAGGTAATGTCTGAACCTTAAGAAAAATTTACTTTTGATAAATTGCATGAAGTTTTTGATGAACTAGTAGTTGAATTTCAAAAACTTAAATTGAAGCACAAAGAACTAAAGAAGCAAAATCTGGAATTGATTAAAATAAATGATAAGTTTTTAATTGAAAATGATTGCTTACTCCAAGAAAATAAAAGGTTAAATGGTAAAATTATTCTTCTGGAAAAAGAAAAAGAAGAATTGAAAAAGAAAAATTCTTTTACATCAACTGAAAATTTTACAAAATAAAACAAAGAGATTTTACAAGAAAACAAGAAGTACAATGATGAGCTTAAAAAACTAAAACCTTTTGTTGAAAAATTTACTTACAGAAACTCAATATACTTTTGAATAACCAAAGAGCTATTTTTAACAAAGCATGATTGGGCTTTAAAATACAAAACAACAAAAGTTTTTCAAGAATTTCTTTTTGCCTACTCTATCTTCTATTACTTGTTATTCATGTGGTAATGTAGGACATAAATCATATTTGTGCAATAAAAGGAAATTGAGCCAAGTTAGAAAAGTTTGGGTTACAAAAGGAACCGTCACTACTAACCTTAAAGGACCCAAGATGACTTGGATACCTAAAGTCTCCACCTGATTTGTTGTTGTAGGTATGACTTGCAACCAATAAAAGAAGATTGTGGTATCTAGACAGCGGTTGCTCAAGGAACATGACTGGAGATGTGGAGTAGTTCTCCTCTCTTGAATATCAGAATGGTGGAAATGTGACTTTTGGTGATAATGGAAAGGACAAAATTATTGGAATTGATAAAATCCATATCACCCCCTCTATTTATATAGATAATATTCTTTATGTTGATGGTTTAAAGTATAATTTACTTAGCATTAGCCAATTTTATGATAATGATTTTAAAGTTATTTTCGAATCTTCCATATGCATTGTTTCTAGTCTTGATGAAAATGGTATAAAGTTTATTAGTCATATGCATGTCAATATTTATATGGTTGATCTTGATGATCTTCCTATTCAAAATGGTCAATGCCTAGTAGCAATGGACACCAAGATCAATGAAACTAGTTGGCTTTGGCATCATAGATTAGGTCATACTAGTATGCATTTGCTTTCAAAACTTTATAAAAATGATTTAATAAAAGATTTGCCAAAACTTAGTTTTGAAAAGGATAAGATTTGTAGTGCTTGCTAACTTGGAAAATAAACTAAATCATCTTTTAAACCTAAAGGAGTAGTCTCTACATCTAGACCCTTAGAATTACTTCATATGGATCTCTTTGGACCAACAATAACATCTAGTTTGGGAGGTAAGAAGTATGGTCTAGTTATTGTAGATGACTTCTCACGTTTTACATGGGTCATATTTTTAGCTCACAAAGATGAAACTTTTTCTACATTCATTAAATTTCATAAAAGAGTTTCAAATAAAAAAGGTGTTTCAATTATATCTTTAAGAAGTGATCATGGTACAGAATTTGTTAATCACGATTTTAAAAAATTCTGTAATAAAAATGACATTCATCATAATTTTTCTGTACCTAGAACATCTAAACAAAATGGGGTGATAGAAAGAAAAAATAGAACTCTTGAAGAAATGGCACGCACCATGCTTTACGAAAATGATTTGCCTAGGTATTTTTGGGTGGAAGCCATTAACATTGCTTGCTATATTTTAAATCCTTTTTTAATCCAACCTATTTTAAAGAAAATACCTTATGAGCTTTGGAAAGGTAGGAAACCTTCAATTAAATATTTTCATGTTTTTTGATGCCGTTCTTTATTTTAAACAATGGCAAGGATAATTTAAGCAAATTTGATGCCAAGTCAGATGAGAGTATCTTTTTAGATTATTTTATATCTAGCAAGGCATAGATGGTCTTCAATAGAAGGACACTTTTTGTTAAAGAATCCATCCATGTTGTGTTTGATTAGACTGATCAAAAATGTTCTAGAAAAGAAGATGTGCTTGATGATGAAACAGGTATCCAAAGAACTGAAGAAGTGAACAACCATGAAGAGCCTTCTAAGGAGCACGATGATAATCAAAACAATGAAAGAGATCAAGTACAAGGAGGTGAAAACACATCAACACCTAACCCTCTACCTAAAGAATGAAGGTATGCTCATGGACACCCCAAAGAACTTATCATTGGTGATCCATCAAAAGGGGTAAGCACTCGGTAATCTCTTAGAAATGTATATGATTATTTAGCTTTTGTTTCTCAAGTAGAACCAAAATCTATTGAAGACGTTGGAAATGATTGCAATTGGATAAATGCTATGCAAGATGAACTAAATCAATTTGAAAGAAAAAATGTTTGGACTTTAATTGAAAGACCCTCTAATGTTTCAATAATTGGTACAAAATGGATTTTCAGAAATAAGCTTGATGAAAATAGAATTGTCACCAGAAATAAAGCTAGGCTAGTTGTCAAAGGATACAATCAGGAAGAGGGGATTGATTTTGATGAACCTTTGCTCATGTTGCTAGATTTGAGGCAATTAGGCAATTATTGGCATTTGCATATTTTATGAATTTTAAATTATTTGAAATGGATATCAAAAGTGCATTTCTGAATGATTTTATCGAAGAAGAAGTTTATGTTGAACAACCCCCTAGTTTTGAAAATCATGAGTTCCCAAATCATGTTTTTAAACTTCATAAAGCTTTGATGGTTTGAAACAAGCTCCAAGAGCTTGGTATGATAGATTGAGTTCTTTCTTGCTTAAAAATGATTTTTTTAGAAGTAATGTAGACACTACTTTGTTTTTGAAAAAGAAGAATGATGATCTCTTAGTAGTACAAGTTTATGTAGATGATATCATATTTGGTGCTACTAATGAATGTCTTTGTCAAGAGTTTGCAAAGTTAATGCAGGGAGAGTTCGAGATAAGCATGATGGGAGAGCTTAACTTCTTCCTCGGACTCCAAATAAAGCAAACAAAAGAGGGGATCTTCATCAACCAAACTAAGTACACGAAAGAAATATTAACGAAATTTGGGATGAAGAGCACCAAGCCATTAGATACTCCTATGAGCTCCTCTTGCAGACTTGACAAAGATGAATCAGGTAAATCTATAGACCAAAAGTTATATAGAGGCATGATTGGTTCATTGCTTTATTTAATTACTAGTATGCCAAATATTATGTTTAGTGTTTGTATGTGCACAAGATATCAGTCTGCCTCTAAAGAGTCTCATCTTTTGGTTGTTAAATGCATACTTAGATACCTATCTGGCACTATTGATATTGGACTTGGATACTCTAAAGATTCTTTATTTGAATTGATTGCTTATTTTGATACTAATTTTGTTGGGTGTAAACTTGATAGAAAAAGTACTAGTGGAACTTGTGAGTTTCTTGGAGTTAATTTGATCTCATGGAGTAGCAAGAAACATAATTCAATTGCTCTATATATGGCAGAAGCCGAATATATAGCAGCTGGAAGCTGTTGTACTCAAATCCTATGGATCAAATAACAACTCGAAGATTTTGGCATCAAATTAACTAAGACACCCATAAGATATGACAATACTAGTGCAATCAATCTAACTAAGAATCCTGTGCAACATTCAAGAAGCAAACACATTGAAATAAGACATCACTTCATAAGAGATCATGTCCAAAACTCTAATGTGATGCTTAAATTTGTATGTACTGATAATCAATTAGCTGATATTTTCATCAAACCCTTGAGTGAAGAAAGATTTTGTATGATTAGAAGAGAGTTAGGCATCATAGACCCCTTCTCTTAGAACTCTTCAAATCTTGTTCTTACCCAATTTATTAGTGCTCAAAATCATGTTCTCTAAGTCCTAAATCCTTCTCTAGAATTTTCTTGATTTTATTAAATTTTATTAAGTTTTTTTTGAAATTCCTAGCCAAGTGTCGACACTTCACTTTTGGCCAAGTGTCGACTCACGCCTAAGTGTTGACACTTGACAAAACTGAAGTGTCGACTCACGGGCGATTTTCCAAGTTTTCTATGGCATCACCCGTTCATTCTATGTTTTCTATTCCTTATTTTGTCCATGCCTTAGTGGTCCCCTAGCCGTCCTTTGACCTCACAACAGTGATCTACCCATCATGCCCCTCAATTTTTTGGTAAATCTTCTCTTTTCTCCCTCATTTATCTTGTTTGATTCATGATTTCTTCATTTACTATTGTTTTTGGGCCAAACTCATTCCTATTTGATTTTTTCCCACTTTGGATCGATTTTCCTTGGATTTCTTGTGGATTGATTTGGCACATTGCTCACTTCTTTTCTTTTCTTCCCCTTTCTTGTCCATTCTCTTGGCTGATTCCAAGCTTATCCTTCTTTACCCATCAGTTTCTCTATTTTTGTTGTACTTGCACTATAGTTTATGTTTGCTTATCAGTCTTGTATTAGTTTATGTATTGTAATGAAACTCTGACATTTATGAAAAAGTTCACTTTTATCTTATGGTTACTCCCTACTTTGTTCATTTGCTTTGATACCTGTTAATTTTTGCTAATCTAATCCTTTATCATGGCCCCTAACCAAGTTTCTATGTGTTGCCCAGGTGGCTACCCAAGAGGGGGGTAAATTGGGAATTTTAAAAAAAATTAAAGCAAGTAATATGCAATTCAAAATTCTTTGCAAGTGATAGGTGCTGTGATAGAGTTATAAAACGTAGAAGCTAAATAGAGTAGAGAAAGCACAACGCAAACACACCAAATTTATAGTGGTTCGGAGCAACCCAGCTCCTACGTCCACTATCCAAGATACCACTTGGGATTTTCACTATATTCATACTTGAATATAGTAGGATTGTTTTACAGGATCACAATCCAAAACCTCTACACTTTGGTTTTACGGGATCACCAAAGAAACCCAACACCCTTTGGTTTTAACAGGCTCACCAAGAAACCTAACTTGGTTTTCACAGGATCACCAATAACCTAACTCTTGGTTTTAACAAGGCTCACCAAGAACCTATTTGGTTTTTCAACCGGGCTCACCAATAACCCAACAATTCAAAGATTGAACTGAAAATAAATACAACAAAAATGACAAACTCAAGTTGTCAGATAGTTGCCGGTGCAACTTAATAGAAGTCCACTTGAATGCTCTTGAATAAGCTTTAATTACTTCAGTGGCTTCTTCACAAAAATTGCTTCAAGCTTCAGATTGAAGTTGATGAAGACTTGAAAGCTTGACTTGAATGCTCTTGTGCTCTTGTGCTGTTGGTTAGTAGGATATTCAATGAATCTCTCTCTTCTTCGAAGAACTCTCTTATTGATTGCTTTAAGATAGTTCAAATCCTTCAAATTTAAAGTCTTCCATCATCCCAAGGCAGTTCTAGCCGTTGTAGACCGTTGGGGAATGATTTGCGATCGTTGGAGCACCTTTTAGCATTCAAAAATAAATTCTGGAACTAACCGTTAGATACCTGAAAATAATATTCGAGTCGGCTCGGATCCTTTGAGTCGATAGGTCGAGTCATCAAATCTTCAATGCAGTCGGTTCTGTGTCTCAGGGTGCAGAATGTCACTCTGGACGAGTCGACTCTTGATAGCTCAGGTCGGCTCGAACTTGAGACTTGAAAAACTTGAACTCGAGGAGTCGGCTCTTTTCAGCTTGGGTTGGCTCTTCTTCTCAGGTTCGAAAAAACCTTACTCTAGAAGAGTCAGCTCGATGTAGTTCGGGTCGGCTCACTTTCTCAGGCTTTCAAAATTAGGTCTGGTAGAGTCGGCTCTTTCTAGGTCGGGTCAGCTCGCCTGGCTATTCTCATAAAACTTCAGGAAATGGACTCTGGAGGAGTCAGCTCGGACTGATTCCAGTCGACTCGGATTCACTAGAGTCGACTCGCTTTCCATCGAGTCAGCTCGGATTGCTGTGTTCTAGAATCCTTGCTGCGTGCCAGTAAGTAGAGTCGGCTCTTTTTCACTTGGGTCAGCTTGAGTATCTTCTTCAGGATTTTTACAATTGTACTTAAAGAAAACTCTCACCAACTCTTTTACAATTTTACATAAACCAACTCAAACTAAAATTCATGGCACACACATACTCACAAAAGTGACCCTTTTTACTTAATTTTTCTTAGCATTTTCATTGGGTTCTTCTTTATAAAAACATTTACAACACAACTTAAACAAGAAAGTTGAAATGTAGGAGTTGAAGTTTGAACATGTTATACATCCTATAAAAACTTGTCAAATACTTGAAGAGTTATCATAAATAAATGTACATGCTCCAATGTTTGGTTATTATCAAAATCACTTGTGGGGTCAACAATCTCTCCCTTTTTGGTGATGACAAAATACTGGGCATGAAAAACTAATATAAAACTTTACAATTACTTGTATAATAGTATTTGCAGGAGTATATGAACAAGTAGAACAAATTGACTTCAATTAGTGCCAAACAATGAGAGAATAATTAAGGCTTATAGAGATAATCTCCCCCTCAATAAAATACTCAATGTTTTGGCATACTTTTCATTCAATTTTACATTTCAAAGCTCAAGAACTTTGATCAACAGAGCTAACAAATGTTGAAGTGTAAAAAATTATAATTCAAGGCTTTAAACATTATAAATCAGAATTTAAAGTGCTAGAGCTTGAAATACAATACAATACATGTTCTTTTCAAGTGTCAGAGCAAATATTCAGAACACAAATATATCAGAGCTTTGAAGCATCAAAATGTGCCAAAGCTTGAAATACAATACAATACATGTTTTTTTCAAGTGTCAGAGCAAATATTCAGAACACAAATATATTAGAGCTTTGAAGCTACAAAATTTTATTCTTTTTATGCAATACTTTCTTCCCCTTTTGTCAATTAATCAAAAAGGTAGAGTAGGTAAAAAGGTTAGATTTTAAAATAGATAGAGAAAGTATTTAAAATTGTTTGAGATCATTTCACTTTCTCATTTTATCTTGAAATTCTAATTAAAAAATTAGTCATTGTAAGTACAATCAAACATTCAATTTATAAAGAAATTGAAGAATTTATGAGACAAAAGGCGTACTTTCATTCCATTTCAACAGTTCAATACAAAATTCAAAAGAAAACAAAGTATATTTAATCACTATCAGTGTCTACTTTGAAGTATGGAGGATGGCCTGGGATTTGAATTCCCGGAAGCAAAGAAGAAATGGGGTCTGGATCTAAGGGTGCCCTAATATGAGGAGTAGGTTGCCTAGGATGAGTAGAAGGAGTATGAAAAGGTGTCAAAGAAGATCTAGGAACACTCAAAGAAGCTTGGATTTCTTCAACTTTGGACATTGACTTCCACAAGAAATTGTTTGTTGATTTCAGTTCAGCTTCAACCTTCTTTACACTTCTAGAAGCAACCAAGTATTCTATTCCTACTTTGATTTCTGCCACTTCTTTTTGTAGAGCAAGCATTTCCAAAGCTTGGACATTAGCAAAAGCTTCTGCAGACCCTCTTAGCCTTCCGAATTCACTTCTGATTATACCTATACCCTTGGTATAATCTTCTTCCATTTTCTTTCCTGCCTCGAGAGATCCCATTCTGACCCTTAAGTTATCCATTTCTGTTATGTAGGCTTCAAGGATTTAAGTGACCGAACTTTTGATAGAATCTGAACTAGATGTAATCAACTGAAGGATCGGCTGGACATCTGTCTCAGTTGTACTAGTTGCTGCAGCTTTGGATGCTTCAATACTATCAATTCTTCCTTTTAGATTATTTATTTGTTCCCCAAATTGTGCTAGTTTATCATCGACTGATTTTTGAAATACTCCAAACATCTCACTCATAGAAGATTTGATGGATTCCGACATACTATTCATTTGATCTGCCAAGAAGTCTTGCATCATTGAAGTGTTTATAGTTGGAGCAGTAGCAGCTTGACTATGACTTGGAATGTCTATAGTCTGATCAAAGGTAGGTGTGCTTTATAGCATGTCAGGCAAGTCAGGGATAGAAACATCTAGAAAAGAAGTATTAAAGTCCATCTGCACAGGGGATTCCTGCTGTGGCTGTGGCTCAGGGATATGCAAAGTTGTGCCTTCACCAGCCTCTTCTTCTATTTGTTCTTGGACTTCTTCAGTCTCTTTAGTTATGTCACTTTTCTTCTTCCAGGTACCATCAGTTAACAAATATCCCATTCTCTGGAGGGTCTTAGCTATGTAGGTATTAGTGTGTAGTAATGCCTTACTGTCTTCTTTCGTCAAATCTAAATTTGCTCTTTGAAAGAAGACTGAAAGTATCATTCCATATGGCAAACATGCTTTAACTTTCCTAATTGTCTCTTTCATTTGGATGATCATTATTGTATGCAAATTATTCTTTTCACCACTAATTAAGAGCTCCATAAAACATAACTCCCTTTCACTTACCCAATCGAATCTACCTATTCTAGGTAAAAAGATTCAGCTTATGAAGTTATGAAGGAGTCTCATTTTAATAGACAGCATATTTGCCTTGAGAATCCCAATCTCATTTACCTTAGCTCTTTCCAAAACTGTCTGCAATGCCTTGGTTCTGTCCTTTAATACAAGATATTCAGTACCTTCAAAGGGCATTTCCAAGACGCTTCCTAAAATCTCAGCGGAAATGATTACCCTCTTTCCTTTTACTGTGGATTCAATAAAATTCTCTCCAAGCCTCAGATTCTCATAGAACATTCTAACTAGGTTTGGATAGGTCTTAATATCTAATGAACATAAATTCCTCCAACCTTGATTCTCAATTAAATCCCCAATCACAAAACCAATTTCCCTTAGGTATTCGAATAAAATACATCGGCCTGTAGTAACTGGTCTCATACCTAATGATACTTGTTGGCTAGGAGAAACTGGACTTGCTTCCTCTTCTTCAGCCTGTGGTTCATTTCTGGAGACATTATCTTCATGGAACTTTGTTCTTCATTCTTGTGGGGCCGCATCCCCAACTCTCTCAGTCTTCTTTCCAACTACTCTTCTTGGTGCCGTTGTGCAAAGAAACTGAGCTTAGAAGAGATTTATGGAATTTTAGAGAAGTTTAGAAAGTTTCTTGGAGGGAATGGAGTAGGGTTTGAGAGTATGAAGGGTAAGAACAAAACCCTACGGTTCGAACTAAAAAGAGATGACTCGACATCCGAGCTGGCTCGACCAACAGTCATCTGCTCGAGTCGGCTCGAGCAAAGGGAGAAAAAAAATTTTTGTAATATGATCAAGGCTCATAAAATTTTGGGATTTGGATTAGAAGGTTATCTAGATACATTGTCCTTAAGAATCTTAATGTGTTTCTAGATAGGATTACATAACCCTAGTTCATTTCTAATCATTGCAAACCTATCTAAATTTAATGGTTTGGTAAAAATATCAGCAAGTTGATTTTCAGTTGGCACATATTCAAGAGTAATATCATTATTCAAAACATGTTCTCTTATGAAATAGTGCCTAATTTCAATGTGTTTGGTTCGTGAATGCTATACAGGATTTTTTGTCAAATTAATGGTACTTGCGTTATCACATTTGATTGGAATTTTGGATTGTGTAACACCAAAATCTTCTAGCTGTTGTTTAATTCATAACACTTGAGCACAACAACTACCAGCAGCAATGTACTCTGCCTCAGCAATGAACAACGCTACGGAGTTTTGCTTCTTACAGTGCCATGAAATTAAATTCAACCCTAGAAATTGACATGTACCACTAGTGTTTTTTCTATCAATTTTGCAACCAGCATAGTCAGTATCAGAAAAACCAATTAAATTCAAAGATGATTCTTTTGAATACCAAAGACCTAGGTTACTTGTACCTTTCAAGTATTTAAAATTTTTTTTAACAGCAAGGATATGTGTTTCTTTAGGATTGTATTGAAATCTAGCACAAACACATACACTATACAAGATATCAGGTCTACTGGCTGTCAAATATAAAAGGGATCTGATCATACCTCTATAAAGCTTTTGGTCAACATTGGATCCATTTTCATCTTTGTCTAGCCTGCAGGTAGTGCTCATGGGTGTGTTAGCCTCTTGGCTTGTTTCCATGCCAAATTTCTTGATCATCTCTTTGATGTACTTGTCTTGGTTTATAAAGATTCCTTCTTTCATTTGTTTGACTTGTAATCCAAGGAAGTAATTGAGCTCACCCATAAAGTTCATTTCAAACTTAACCTGCATTAGCTTGGTAAGCTTCATGAAAACTTTCATTAGTTGTACCAAAGATAATATCATCAAGATATATTTGTACAACTAACAGATAATTTCCTTTGTTTTTAATAAAAAGAGTTTTGTCAACATTTCCTCTTTTGAAATCATTTTCAAGTAAAAACATGCTCAATCTACCATACCAGGCTCTAGGTGCTTGTTTCAAACCATACAAAGCTTTGTTCAACTTAAATACATGATTTGGAAAAGCAGAATTTTCAAAACCTGGTGGCTGTTTTACAAAAACTTGTTCAGAAATAAATTCATTTGGAGAAGTATTTTTGATATTCATTTGGAAGAGTTTAAAGTTCATGTAGCAAGCAAATGCAAGAAGTAATCTAATAGTCTCAGGTCTTGCTACCAAAGCATAAGTTTCATCAAAATCGATATTCTCTACTTGATTGAATTCATTTATTACGAACCTTGCTTTATTACTTATTACTTTACCATTTTCATCTAGTGTACTCCTATAGACCCATTTGGTTTCTACTATTGAATGGTCTGTAGGTCTACTAACTAGTATCCAAACATTATTCCTTTCAAACTGGTTTAATTCATCATGCATGGCCAACATTCGGTTATAATCATTTTCAGCTTCTTCTAAGCTTTGTGGTTCAATTTGAGATACGAAGGCTAGGTAATCATGTACAGTCCTATGTGCTGACTTAGTCCTAATACCATGAGAGGGATCACCAATGATTAAATCTCTAGGATGTGAAGTTACATACCTCCATTCTCTTGGTAGATTAGTATGATCCTCACTTACCATTTCATTTCCATCTTGCATTAGTTTGTCCTGGATGTTTAGATCTTCCAATTTCTTTTGTAGAGTACCTGCATCATTGTCTATGCACTCATCTTTTCTAGATGGTGAGGGGTTAGCTTCATCAAAAACAACATCCATTGACTCTTCTATAGTAAGAGTCCTCTTGTTAAACACTCTATATGCTTTGCTATGTAATGAATAACCAAGGAATATAGATTCATCAGATTTTGCATCAAACTTTCCTAGGTTATCTTTGCCATTATTTAACACAAAGCATTTACACCCAAAAACATGAAAATCATTAATATTTGGTTTTCTTCCTTTTCAAAGTTCATAGGGGGTTTTCTTTGAAATTAGTCGTATCAAAACTCGATTTAGTATATAACAGGCAGTGTTCACCACTTCTGCCCAAAAGTATCTTGGAAGATTACCTTCACATAACATTGTTCTAGCCATTTCTTTCAAAGTCCTATTCTTCCTCTCTACAACATCATTTTGTTGTGGTATTCTAGGAGCGGAGAAGTTGTGATCAATGCCGTGCTCAGTGCAATATTCATCAAATAATTGATTTTGAAATTCAGTTCCATGATCACTTCTTATAGAAATAACGGAGAGACTTTTCTCATTTGAAACTTTCTTATAAAATTTTTGAAATACATCAAAAGTTTCATCTTTATGTGCAATAAATAATATCCATGTGAATATAGAAAAGTCATCTACAATTACAAGTCCATATTTCATACCTCCTAGGCTTGTAGTCCTAGTTGGTCCAAATAAGTCCATGTGAAGTAGCTCAATGGGTCTGGTTGTTGTAATGACATTTTTCGATTTAAAACTTCACCTAGTTTGTTTGCCTAATTGACAAGTATAATACATAATCAAGATCTACTTTAAAATGTGACAAACATCTAACTAGATTCTTTGAGATTAGTTTGGCAATAGTATGCATGCTAGCATGATCCAATCTTCTATACCATAATAAACATGACTCCTTGGTCTTAGCATTCATGGCTACTAGGTTGGAACTACTTGTCATGGCTAGATCATTTAGATCTACCACATAGATATTTCCAAGTCTATGACCAATGAATTTGTTGCTAGAGTCAAAGCAGTTGGTTACTATACACAGATGATTTGAAGATAACTTTGAAGCCTTTATCACATAATTGACTAATACTCAATAAATTATACTTCAATTTATCTTCTAGCAGCACATCTTCAATAAAAGTACAGGGGATTATTTTAATCTTACCGATTCCGATTATTCTCCCCTTGCCATTATCTACAAAAGTAACTAATTCTCCTTCTTTCATTTGTAGGGTGATAAACTGATCTTTATCACCCATCATATGCCTTGAACAGTCGCTATCAAGATACCATCTTTTCTTTAATTTTTGGGCTGCAAGACAATCCTGCAAAACAATCAAGGAGTGATTTTAGGTACCCAAGCTAACTTAGGTCCTTTTGGGTTAGCAACATTGGTTCCCTTTGGAATCCAAATGGTTCTATATTTCAATGCATTAATCATGGAATTTTTCAAGGAATTGCATTGATAAGATTTATGTCCAAATTTATGACATGCATGGCAACTAACTTTATCATTTTTGAATGATGCATGCTTTGAAGCTATAAAAGATGCAGAAACAGAAATATTTGGTTTGAAAGATTTTTGCATGGAATTCTTAGGAACATATTTCAAGCCATTTGAAATTAATTTTGATGGAAAACCTTTTTCAAATTTAGCATTTATAGTTGAAGGTTTTGAAGATACAAATTTTATTGCTGAAATTCCTTTAGCATTTAATGCATTGAATCCAATTCCAGCTTTACTTTTAGAATCCTTTTACTCTTTCAAAATTAGCTCAAGCTTATTGGAACTCAAAGTCAGTTTTTCTACCAAAGGCTTGAGCTTTTCAACCTCCTTTTTCAAATCAGTATTTTTGGCAACTAAAATATTGTTTATCTTGTTCAAAACAGTTTTTTTATTATTCAAGATAATAACATTTTTAGAAAGGTTAGTCAATTTTCTTTGCAAAATGTTATTCTTTTCAAAAATTTCATCCTTGTCTTTCAATAAAACATCATTTCATTTTTTTAAGGACTTAATTTTAACTCCAGCTTTCTTGAATTCGATAAGTAAATCATGAAATGTAGAATTCAGTTCATCATATGTAAATTTAGTTTGAAGCTCAGGGGATGATACCTCATTTTCAAGACCCATTAAACAAAGATTTGATGATTTTGTGGTCTCTTCTTCTTCGTTTGATGAGGATGCTTCGCTATCGCTCCACGTCGCTACCATAGCTTTCTTTTTCTTCTTCTTGAATTCCTTTTTCAATAAAGAACAATCAGGTCGGATGTGCCCTGGCTTTTTACATTCATAACAAGTGGGCACTTCTTTTTCCTTCTCCTTTTCCTTGTCTTTCTCCTTACTGAACTCTTTGTTCTTGTGGAATTTTCTAAAATAACTTCCTTTTCTTCTTTCCAAGAACTTTCTAAATTTTCTAATGATCATAGCAACATCTTCGTCTTCTATGTTGCTTTCAGTAGAGGAGCTTTCTTCTTTTGATTCTTCATCTTTTCTAGAATCCATAGCAGCTTTGAAGGCAATTGACTTTTTCTTCTTTTGATCATCTTCAGTTCGGTGCTGCATGGTCAGTTCATGCATGATGAGAGATCCTAGCAGTTCATCTAGCAATAGTGTATTCAAATCTATTACTTCCTGGATGGCAATCACTTTCGGATCCCATTTGTCTGGAAGAGATCTTAGAATCTTCTGCACTAGATCTGCATTAGTATATATCCTACCAAGACTTTTTAAGCTGTTAATAATGTCAGTGAAACGTGAAAACATGGCAGAGATTATTTCAATTAGTTCCATCTTAAATAATTCATAACTATGTACAAGAAGATTAATCATAGAATATTTCACTTCTGAAGTTCCTTCATTGATGTAGAACAAATAAGATGATGCGATGCGGAAGTAAATTCAGACTATTTTTTTTTTTTTGTGTGTGTTTTGTTAGAAGTTGGCTTGACTCAAAAACAAGGCTAACTAATATTGAAAGAAAATATGCACTGAAAGAAAGCACAATTCAAAAGAGTAGATTATCTGAGTAATAAAGAAGTAGGATCGCTGGGGATTGAAAAACCCCCAGACCTAGGGTTTACTCCTCTTTCAAGAAACAGACGAAGAGAGAAAAGAAGGTTTTATACCTGACTATGATATCTCTCTTTGCTTCAATTGAAGGATACTCTCGAGCAGATTGTAGGATCCTTGGAGATGGGGTATCTTCACAATTGATCCTCGGATTGTAGTCCTATGGCAAGGTTGGCCTTCTTCTCGTACTCTGGATCTGGAAAAGATGAAGAACAAGATAAGGATATAAGAAACTCAATGGTGCAGGCACCAGGCTCAGGAAGAGGCTTCAGCTAATGCCAAGTTCTTTATGGATAGAAGACTAGAAATTTAAGTCCTGTAATAAGTCTATGAGTCCTGTATTTATTTTATTTGAATAATTGAGTCCTGTTTTATTTTAATTTGGGTCCAATTAGAGTTAAATTGGCTTTGTATTGAGTCGGGTTCAAGATCTACTTGCATTGGGCATCAATTAAGCAAGAATGAGTGCAACCAACTTCACCAACTACTTGGAGCACCACATCATCAAAGCACCATGCCACCTTGGAAGACAAGTCATGCCAACTTGGAGGATAAATCATGCCATATCACCAAGACACATCAACCATGAATTTTCAAATTTGAATGAAGCTCCACTCTTTATGGGTGCCCACCTTGTAATTAGGAGATTTAAATTTGAATGGGCCACTCCTATCTTCATGGGACACCCCTTGATTTTCTCCATGAAAAGTGTTGCATTTTGAATTTGAAAAGGAGCTTAAGGTTTATAAAAGCTCCTACAATTCTCTTGTAATGAAAATGATGAATGAAATGAAATTTTTTTTCTAAGAAAGCTTTCTTCCTTTGCTAGCCAAAGACCCTTGAGAGAAGGTAGGTGTGAGACCTAGGATACTTAACCAAACAAGCTACTAGTCCCTTTTCCAATCCCATTCGGCCACCCTTGAAGAATCCTCTTCAAGCCTCTCCAATTTCAACCTTCCCATCTTCCAAAAGAGGTCATCTATAATGGAGTTCTCCACGCCAACAATTGAAGATGATTCACGCAAAGGACGCCAAAGGAGATCTACTTAAAGCCAAATCTAAACCATTTCTTCCATTCCTAATTTCCTCTTCCATTTCTCCATTCTTTCACCTAAATCTTTTAATTTTACTATGTATCTATGCAGGATCCCCGGGTCTCCTAGTTTTCAAGGTGAAGGTCTACTATGCCAAGGAATCATAAACAAGGTGCCTTTAGATCTATAGTAACTCCTTGCTATTCTTAGTACTTCATCTTGAGTGTCCCTTTTCTGAATTTCAGATTATTAATAGCCGGATAGCCATCTTTATAATATTCTTTCAGATCTGAAATTGGAAAGTAGGCTAGCCCTAACCTGTGTGGTTTCCTAACCATGAAGATCCCTTCTTAATTACTTTGAGAGATTCTTTTCTAGTCTAGTTCTTTTCCTTATGTTCCTTTCATATAATTCTATTTCTTTTACGTAGAATAGCTACATGTTTATCTATTTCATTTTCATTTAGTCTATCTAATTCTTCAAATACATCATTTGATACATGTCCCCCATCATTTTGGTATCAGAGCATGGTAGGTTAGGGTTACTTTTGAATTTGTGCATTTAGGTAGGTTGCTGAAATTTTCTGCATGCATAGCATTCATACATGCTACTTAGTTATTATTTTTAAAATCCAATCTAGATCTAAAATTCACGCCTCCTGAGCGGGTGTACACCAGTACACTGTCACGACCCATGGGAATAATGAGCCCCTGGCCGGACGTGAATTTTTAGGTTAAAGTTTGGTATGTAAATGCCTTTGTTTGTTTAAATTCTGCTTGCTATATTTCTGAATGAGCTGACTGAGATTTGCATAAAAGTATGAATAAAAGTAGTTAATTTTTTATTGAAATAATTTTTTTTATACTCCATATTAAGTCAGTTATCATCACGTAAAATTTCATCTTCAGAAAAAAATTACCAAAAAAAAAAAATTCTCGCATCCCATCACTATCACTGAAATTCCTTTATGTTCAGTCCTATTTTTTTTATCTAGTTTTCAGTATCTGCTCAGCATAGTATAAAATTTATTTTTAAATTTCCTTTTGTATGGCATATCATCTAGAAGTTAGCAATCTTCTGTGAGTTTTTTAAATTTTTTTGAATTTGTTACATTGCACTTTTCCATCACTTGAGAACTGCAACACACTAATTCTGCACCTGAAATTTGGATCCATATGTTTGTTGCATTCATTTCATGGTAAACAAAATTAAGGGCATCAAATTGACATAGGGTCAGGATTTCATTACCTGTCCCTAGCCCAAAAATCATTAACTTGCATAACGAGCCCAACCCTAATTAAAATGGATTAGACATTTAATTTCTCTAGCGAGCTAGGGACACCCACAAGATCGGGTCGAGTCAAGTGTCAAGCCAACTTTGACACCCTGTTTGTGTGTGCTTGTATCTGGTGTCTAGGCAAGTGGTTCAGGGACTAGAGCCCGAAGGAAAGTAGGTTGGTTCGCTTACCTGGCCAATTTCAAATTGGTGTCTAAGGCAAGCAAAGAGGAACCTCCACTAACCTTACACTTACCTGGCCAGGTGCCAAGTTACTACAACCCGGATTGTCAATTTGACCTTATATTTGATTTGTACTCTAGGTCTAGCAAAACCCCTAGTCCGAGTTGAGTCTGTGTGCATGGCAACTAGATCAGGAGCACCTTATCAGCAAACCCAAGCCCAATCTAGTGTAACCATGGAACAAAACTTTGAGAGTCTAATGAAATCCTTGAATGACCAAATGACCAGGCTGAACCAAAACTTAACTGATCAATTAGCCCAGACCAATCAAAACTTGACTGATCAGATAACCCACATCACTGCTAGACTTGATCGATTAGAAGCTCATACCCCTGGAGGAAATCATGAAGTCCAAAATGAGTTAGAGCCTGAATTCGAGTTTGAGAGACCCACCAACCCTAGAAGAACTCTTCATCAAGACCATTTCTTCGAGCCAAATCCTAGGAGGCCCAATCCTGATCGAGTCCATGACCCAAATCCTAGGATAGCACACCATGATCCAGTCTATGAGCCAAACCCTAGCAGACACAATCAGGATCACATGGACCGTGATGAGCGAGCCCTTAGGAGTATTAGATTGGAAGCACCAACATTCGATGGAAATCTGGATCCTAAGGTTTACATAGATTGGGAGGGAGAGATGGATCAGTACTTTGATTGGTATGACATGACAGAGGAGAGAAAATGAAAGTTCGCGAAGCTTAGGTTAATTCGTCAGGCTAGGCTGTACTGGGGAAATGTCGAGAGGTTCATTAGGCAAAGAGGTGATGTTCCTATAGTAACCTGGAGGGCAATGAAACTTAGGCTTAGAGAGAAGTACCTTCCTATGTCCTACCACCAGAGACTTCTAGACCAGTGGCAGAGATTGACCCAGGGAACCAAGAGTGTAGCCGAATACATTGCCAAATTTGATGAATTTGTAATGAGATGCAATGTAGATGAGTCTGAGTCAGTTACTTTGTCGAGATTTAGGGCAGGATTGAGAGAAGAGATCCAGAAAGAGTTATTTCTGAGAGAAGTCCATGACTTAGAGCTAGCTTACCAGGTAGCATGAGATGCCGAGAGATTTCATAGGGGACCATTTTATCGCAAACCCGAACCCCCTAGAACTAGTGCACCTAGTCAGCAGCCAGGAACAAATCAGATGCAACCCAATCGACCCAACCCTAGCACCCCTCTGACCCGTAGAGATGATAGGGGTAAAGCACCAGAAGTTCAGAGGACTCCAAATTCTAATGTGGCTTGCTATAGATGTCATAAGTTAGGCCATTACGCTAGCAATTGTCGAACTAGGGCCTTACACATAGGAGAATTAGAAGAAAGTGAGTTTGAACCCAAAGAACCCCTAGGTGATAATGTCGAGGAAGTATATCAGGCTGAGGATAATTTGGCTGAAGAGTATGAAGGAGACGAGGAACAAATAGAGCCTGATATGTTGGGAGTAGTTAGATGCATCCTTACCCAAAATGCGACACAGGAAGATTGGCGTAGGACTAACATCCTACAAACATTCATCAAGTTAGGGGATAAGGTATGTAAAATAATCATAGATAGTGGGAGTTGTGTAAATGCCATATCCACTAGTGCTGTCAAAACTTTAGGCTTGTCCACAGTTCCCCATCCGACTCCATATAAGGTTTCTTGGATAGACTCCACTTCGATTCCTATCAAACATAGGTGCCTAGTCCAAATCCAGTTACAGTCCTATCAGGAGAAAGTGTGGTGTGATGTCTTACCAATGGGAGTGAGCAGTATCATCCTAGGTCGACCCTGGTTATTTGACCATGATGCGACCCTATATGGCCGATCAAATTCTTGCTCATTCATGCACCTAGGAAAGAAGTTTGTGATTAACCCAACACCACCTAAGGACACTGTTAAGAGAGGATCAAGCCACCTAAAGGAAAAGAAAACGGGAGTTAATTTGATCACTGAAAGGAAAATTGAGAAAGAACTCACTGAGGGTACACATGTTTGGATTTTAACCACTAAGGAAATTCAGGAGCCTTCCCAAAAAGAACGCCCTCAGGAAGTGGCTAAAGTGTTAGAAGACTTTAAGGATGTATTTCCAGATGACCTACCTGACCAGCTTCCACCACTTAGGGACATCCAGCACGCCATTGACTTGGTCCCAGGAGCCACCCTACCCAACCTTCCACACTATAGGATGAACCCTACCGAACATTTAGAGTTTCAAAGACAAGTAGGGAATCTCCTTAGGAAAGGATTTATTAGAGAGAGTTTGAGTCCCTGTGCAGTACTAGCATTACTGACCCCTAAGAAAGATGGCACTTGGAGGATGTGCATTGATAGTCGTGCCATTAATAAGATCACAATGAAATATAGGTTTTCCATACCTCGTTTGGATGACATGTTAGATATGATGGCCGGAGCAACAATATTTTCAAAGATTGACCTTAAGAGTGGCTATCATCAGGTTAGGATTAGACCAGGGGATGAGTGGAAGACTGCATTCAAGACCAAGGAGGGTCTTTTTGAGTGGGTAGTAATGCCTTTCGGACTATCCAATGCTCCTAGTACCTTTATGCGGATTATGAATCAAGTCCTACGGTTATTTATAGGAAAGTTTGTCGTAGTTTACTTCGACGACATTCTTATATATAGCAGGACCCAGAAGGACCATTTGGACCACTTGAATCAAGTATGTTTAGCTCTTAGGGAAAATAATCTCTTTGCAAACCTTAAGAAATGTGACTTTTTTACCCATAGAGTCATTTTTCTAGGTTTTGTTGTCACACCTGATGGAGTTTCTGCTAACCCTGAAAAGATCAAATCAATTATTGAGTGGCCAGTGCCAAAAAGTATTCATGAAGTACGAAGTTTTCATGGCCTAGCTACTTTTTATAGAAGATTCATTCGAGGGTTTAGTACCATAGTTGCGCCAATCACAGATTGCATTAGGAAAGGCCAATTTGAATGGACAAAAGCTGCTGATAGGGCCTTCCTAGATGTTAAGAAGAAAATGACACAAGCACCTATCTTAAGATTGCCTGATTTTTCCAAGGTTTTTGAGGTTGCTTGTGATGCATCTGGAGTTGGAATAGGTGGAGTTTTAAGCCAAGAGAGCCATCCCATAGCTTTCTTTAGTGAAAAATTAAATGAAGCCAAGCTTAAGTATTCCACCTATGATAAAGAGCTCTATGCGGTAGTGCAAGCTTTAAGGTATTGGAGGCACTATCTACTACCGCATGAATTTGTCCTGTTTTCTGATCACGAGGCCCTTAGATTCCTTAGTTCCCAGAAAAAGCTGAATCCTATGCATGCCAAGTGGGTCGAATACATCCAGGCCTACACGTTTGTCCTAAGACATCGTGCTGGAACTGAGAATAAGGTGGCCGATGCATTAAGTCGTAGAGCCCTGCTACTGAACTCGATTAGCACTGAAGTCGTTGGATTTGAAAGACTTACGGATGAGTATGATAATTGTCCAGACTTTAGTGAAGTTTACCATGCTCTGAAATTAGGACCATCTAGTGACCACAGTGAGTACACCCTTTTAGATGATTATCTATTTAAGGAAAACAAGCTTTGTGTTCCGAAGACTTCCTTGAGAGATTTTCTAATTTGGGAAACCCATGCTGGAGGTTTGGCTGGCCATTTTGGAAGAAACAAGACCATATTGATAATTGAGGAAAAATTTTACTGGCCAGGCCTTAAGAGGCAAGTAGCCAATATTGTTGCCCGATGTAGGACATGTGCGGTTGCCAAACATCAGAGACAAAACATCGGGTTATACACTCCTTTACCTGTGCCTGATTGTCCATGGCAGGATCTTAGCATGGACTTCGTTTTAGGACTGCCCAAGACCCTTAGAAAACACGATTCAATCTTTGTAGTGGTCGACAGATTTTCGAAAATAGCCCATTTTATACCCTGTTCCCAAACTTTTGATGCCTCCAGGGTAGCCAAGCTTTTTCTCGATCAAGTAGTCAAGTTACATGGGTTATCTAAAACCATTGTTTCAGATAGGGATGTCCGTTTCACAAGCTATTTTTGGAAAACTCTTTGGCACCTACTAGGAACAAAACTAAAATTCTCAACTGCTTACCACCCTCAGACTGATGGATAAACTGAAGTTGTAAATAGAAGTCTAGGGAACTTATTAAGGTGCCTTGTTGGAGAGAATCTGGGAAATTGGGATTTACTTTTACCTCGTGCTGAGTTCGCATACAACAGCTCGGTCAATAGGTCTACTGGTAGAAGTCCCTTTGAGATTGTCCATGGTTACAGACCTAGGAGACCTATCGACCTTATCCCATTACCCACACACGCACGTGTATCTGAGTCTGCCGAGTCATATGCACAGCATCTTAAAGAATTACATAAGGAAATTAGTAAGAAAATTCAAATGAGTAATGAAGTTTATAATCATGTGGCTGATTCACATAAACGGATAAAGGAATTTAATGAAGGGGACTCTGTCATGATAAAACTTAGACCTGAAAGGTTTCCACCGGGAACTATGAAGAAATTGCATGCCCGGGGAGCTGGACCTTTCAAAATAATTAAGAAAATAGGATCTAATGCATATGTATTAGAGTTACCACCTGATTATGGCATTAGCTCCACTTTTAATGTTTCTGAACTGAAAGAATTTAAAGAACCGGCATTAATTCCAAGAGAGCCTTTTGAACTTCACCCTGCCTTTGAGAGTGAAACCCTACCTGAGTGTCCACCAGCAATTTCACTAGACCGGAGAGACAAGATTGAATGTATCTTAGATGACCAAGTGATTACTACTAGAAATAAGGGTTATCAGCGTTATCTGGTTCGTTGGCACGGTCGACCAAAATCTGAAGACTCTTGGATTACCCGAGAGGATCTACAACAAATTGACCCAGATATATTAGAAAAATACCACAGTCAAACCGATCCTTACTCGACAGGGTCGAGTTCCTCCCAACCAGGGAGAATTGGTGCGGGCACCAGGCTCAGGAAGAGGCTTCAGCTAATGCCAAGTTCTTTATGGATAGAAGACTAGAAATTTAAGTCCTGTAATAAGTCTATGAGTCCTGTATTTATTTTATTTGAATAATTGAGTCCTGTTTTATTTTAATTTGGGTCCAATTAGAGTTAAATTGGCTTTGTATTGAGTCAGGTTCAAGATCTACTTGCATTGGGCGTCAATTAAGCAAGAATGAGTGCAACCAACTTCACCAACTACTTGGAGCACCACATCATCAAAGCACCATGCCACCTTGGAAGACAAGTCATGCCAACTTGGAGGATAAATCATGCCATATCACCAAGACACATCAACCATGAATTTTCAAATTTGAATGAAGCTCCACTCTTTATGGGTGCCCACCTTGTAATTAGGAGATTTAAATTTGAATGGGCCACTCCTATCTTCATGGGACACCCCTTGACTTTCTCCATGAAAAGTGTTGCATTTTGAATTTGAAAAGGAGCTTAAGGTTTATAAAAGCTCCTACAATTCTCTTGTAATGAAAATGATGAATGAAATGAAATTTTTTTTCTAAGAAAGCTTTCTTCCTTTGCTAGCCAAAGACCTTTGAGAGAAGGTAGGTGTGAGACCTAGGATACTTAACCAAACAAGCTACTAGTCCCTTTTCCAATCCCATTCGGCCACCCTTGAAGAATCCTCTTCAAGCCTCTCCAATTTCAACCTTCCCATCTTCCAAAAGAGGTCATCTATAATGGAGTTCTCCACGCCAACAATTGAAGATGATTCACGCAAAGGACGCCAAAGGAGATCTACTTAAAGCCAAATCTAAACCATTTCTTCCATTCCTAATTTTCTCTTCCATTTCTCCATTCTTTCACCTAAATCTTTTAATTTTACTATGTATCTATGCAGGATCCCCGGGTCTCCTAGTTTTCAAGGTGAAGGTCTACTGTGCCAAGGAATCATAAACAAGGTGCCTTTAGATCTATAGTAACTCCTTGCTATTCTTAGTACTTCATCTTGAGTGTCCCTTTTCTGAATTTCAGATTATTAATAGCCGGATAGCCATCTTTATAATATTCTTTCAGATCTGAAATTGGAAAGTAGGCTAGTCCTAACCTGTGTGGTTTCCTAACCATGAAGATCCCTTCTTAATTACTTTGAGAGATTCTTTTATAGTCTAGTTCTTTTCCTTATGTTCCTTTCATATAATTCTATTTCTTTTACGTAGAATAGCTACATGTTTATCTATTTCATTTTCATTTAGTCTATCTAATTCTTCAAATGCATCATTCGATACATGTCCCCCATCACTCAAGAAAGAGACCTTTACCTAGGATAGCTCCTGACTGCTCGAACTTTGAAGATGAGGGAAGAGTATGGAGGTGGCGGTGGAAGATGGAGTGGATTTAGGGTTTGGCTGGTAGGGCGGCGGCTTGCAGATGAAAAGGACCTAGGGCTTGATATAGTGGGCGGTGGCTTGGAGAAGGAGATGGCGGCCTTGAATGAAGTGGGAATAGGGTCTAGGAATTTGGGTATTGGCGGCTAGGATGATGAAAGGAAATTAGGGTTGGCGGCCAGGGATGAAAGCGGGGCAGGGTTTTGGTAACTTTGGAGATCTCTCACCTCCTCAAGGCTCCAATGGAACCCGGATTTACTCCCTCATGGAGCTCAACACTCAAAGAAGTACGAAAGAAGAGAACACAAGGTTGCTCAACACAAGAAAAGATTTCATTTACTCATTCAAATCAAAAGATTACATAAGGGTCCAATATATAGACCTTGCAAGAGAAACAAAATTACACTACTTCCCATGTGGGACTAAACATTCATCCTAAGCATGAAAAGCTTTCCCTTGACTGACCAGGCTTCTTTCCTTGGAGTGGGCAGCCTCAAATGCAAGGTGATTGCTTCATATGGCAGGTATGTGGGGCACCTCCTAGTTCTTCTCCTTAAGTCATGGGTTTTCCTTCTATGACTTGCTCTTTCTTGGAAGAAAATACTCATCTCCTAGTCTTTCTCCCCAAGACTAGGCTCCTTCCATTCATAGCCAGGTACTTTAGATAGGTGTGGGCACCTACCTTGAAGTTTTCTCCAAGAAAAGTCCCCTGCTCCTTTAGCTTGGTTAATTTTGGCAGCTTGTGGGCGCCTTCCTTGACTTCTCCTAAGAAAATTTTCTTGCTCTCTTGGGCATGAGGACCAGGGACACTGGGATGAAATGTGGCACCAACTGGTCCTGGGAGTGTGGCTGGGAGTGTGGCATCCACTTGCATTTGGCCTTGGAAGAAAAAATGATGCCCTAGGGAATGGCGCCAACCAGGACTTGACTTGGACTTAGATTAAGTCAACATGACTCAACAAAATGAAATGCAGACTCAAAGAAATAAAATAATCTGGTTGACCAGGTCAACCCTTATTACAAACCCTAATTGATGCGGAACTAATATTAATGCAATTTTTTTTGTATGTTTTACATGTTGAGTTAGGTGATTAATTCCCAAATTTCAGGTCAAAATTATTTGTAGGGAATTTTGTATGAATTTTTGAAGATCAGCATGCAGATTAGGACCAAGAAAAGTAGCAAAGAAGGACCGCCGGGGCTGAGAAGCCTCGGTTAGGGCAAGTTCTCCTACAATAAAACTACTGGAGGTAGAGGGGTGTACCTGACAATGTCTGTGAAGATCGCAGCGAAGGGGTCTCTCGTTCCTCGACGGATGCGGCCTGGAAAACCGAGCCAAAGACCCGCGGATACCCGGCTTTCTGCTCGGTGATCCGATTGAGGCTTGGCTGGAGTCGTTGGATTCGTAGGAACTCAGGGACCTGCAAACGACCTGTCAGGGGTTAGAAAGCTCACAAAGGAACAAGAAAACAAAGTAAAAACAGCAAGGGAAGGCTTCTTTTGGAGTGGGCGTCCAGGGATCTGGAGGGTTTGTTGGCAGCAGGAAGATGATTGCAAACACCGGGAAGAAGAACTCTCACAAACCCCTTTATGCACACAGCAGGGTATCACACCACTCAATAGAAGAACTCAAGGTTTTCATTCATCAAAAATTCCCTCATACAAGAGGCTAGGGTCCCTTAAATAGACCCTTAACCTTGGGCTCCAAGTAAGGGTACATAAGTCTTTACATAAGAATCCTTTTCCCTCTCAAACCCTAGCTAGAAAATAAGAAAATATTAGGTAGAAAAATCCCTAAAATTTTTCTTGACTTGGTCAAGACTCCAAGGACGCCTAGGGGGGCGTGTTGGGCTTCTAGGAGCAGCAAAAGGCCGGCCCAAAGGGGCCCGGGTGCATGGGTTTGGGCCTCTGGAAGCTGGGGTGGCCTGGTAGCCAGGTAGCAGGAATATTCCCTGGTATCTTGCTTCTTAGGGGCTTGGGCTTGGCACCTGGGCTTGATTTCATTGGGCTAGGATGCAGATGGACCTCTGGAATCATGGATGCCCTTATTTATGAATATACTTTGGCATCTGGAAGGGAATCTGGGCATCTGGAGGGCATCTGCAAGGAATCAGGGTTTCTGATTTTTTCTCCTGGGGTCTTCAAATCTTCAAGCTGGGTTGGACTTGGGCTAAACTTCCATGTCTTCAATCTGGTTGGACTTGGTCTTCACTTGTATAATATAGCCTTGAGTCTTCAGTATGCTTGGACAGGACTCAAAAAAATAAAATTAGCTCAACATGAGCTAACTAGCATTGGACTGAACTAGCTCAACATGAGCTGACTAGTACAGAACTGAAATAACAACTAAAATGGACTCAGATGAGCTAAGCCCTTATTACAGATAGATTAAATTATTGATCAATTTACAGAGGGTTGAAAAAGCCTCTGTCTTATTCTGGTGCCTCAGGTGTCCCCACCAATTCTCCCGGGGTGGGAGGAACTCGACCCTGTCGAGTGAAGGTTAGACTGGCTCACATATCTCTCGAGAAGGTCTGGGTTGAGGAGTTGCAAGTCCTCTCGAGAAATCCACGAATCGTCCGACTCTGGCCAGCCTTGCCATCGGACCAGGAAGCATTGATAGTCATGGCCCTGGGTCGTGATGGCTTGATTGTCCAGGATACGCTCGATCCGTTCTCCTCTCTCAGGCCAAATTTGTTTGTGGACACTCTAGGTTAGGGTCACTCACAATGAAAAGGAATAGGTCCAAAGGCCTCACTAGGTAGCGCTGCCGGTTCCCTATACTCAACCAGGTCTGTAATATTGAAGGTAGAACTAATGCCCAAATCCGAAGGCAAGTCTAACACCTAGGCATTTGATCCAACCTTCTCTATCACTTTAAAAGGTCCGGCTCTGCGAGCATGAAGCTTCTTTTAGGCCTAAGCCTAACCAAGATAAAATCCACTACATCAAATTCTTTGACCCTTCTTCGGGAATTAGCCAGTTGTTTTAAGATTAGTGCAGGTGGTGAACATGCTAGGCACATGCAGACAAATGATGCAAAGGACTCATACTGATACCTAACAGACTCGACTATGCATTCCTATCGAAGGAAATTTTATTGAACTCTTTGGATCTAAACCTAATAGATTATAGGTTCTCTAGGTTTGATCCTAGCTTGACATGCACATGAAAATTTACAGTGAACTCCTAGCAAATTCCAAAGAGTATGCCAGAAGTAAGATGCAAACCTAACATGCGTGATGAATGCATGCAGTATGCTAATCTCAGCTAAATGCAATCTAATGATCCTAGAAATGCTGGAGGTGTCAGGAAAGGGCAGAAAATAGGAAGTGGGTTCAGAATTAGTTTGGTAAGGTAGAGAAAAAGGTTCATGGTTAGTTGGATAAAGTAGGATAAAAGACGGGATGTCAGGAACTAATCCTATACTAATGAGGTTAACCTTATGAGGTTGAGCTATATCTACAGGATTTGCATAATGGAAGGATGGGTCACTAATTTCGAGGAAGAGGTCCTTAATGGGAACTATAGGAGGGGACTCATCTTGAAGGTATTGATTCAAAGAGATCAGGTCCTTAATAAATTCTTCTGGTTCTTGTATTTTAGGACTAGACTCTATAATTTGGCTCTCCTCTATTGTTTTCTCAGGTAAGGCTCTAGTAGCAGTACCTAGGTTCTCTTCCTCTATTTGTTCTTCCATTATAGCTTTAGGTTGGATATGGTCAAGGTCAACTAGCTCTGGGTTGGTTTCTACCTGGGCATCTACTGGGTCAGCTAATTCTAGGTCTACTAAAGGTGTCTCCTCTTCTCCCTCATACTCATCCACTAGGCTCACATCAGCTTCATACACTTTCGCGTTAATGTAAGCCTTGTGAATCTCAGGAATGGTTGGAGAAGGTCGGCTAGCAAGAAATTGGTTAGGTTCTGGTCTCTGATTATGGGTACTACTCCTAGTAGGTTCAGGTTGTATAAGGGGTAGTGGCTCACTACTGGGTTCATATTTAGGGATACTAATCCTATGGGGTTCAAGTTGACTAGGGGAAGCATGACTAGTACTAGGTTGATACTTAGGGGTTATGGGTTCTCTAGGCTCATAGGACAAGGGTGCAGATCTATGGGTCATGGGATTATAGGATCTGGGGTCATATGATTTTGGGTCAGCTTTATGATCAGGTTCTAAGGATGGATCAAGGTATGGGGTCCTCCTAAGGTTGGGCTCTCTATGTGGGTCAGGATATTGGGTCCTCCTAGGATTGGACTCCCTATATGGGTCAGAATACTGGGTTCTCCTAGGGTTGGACTCCCTATATAGGTCAGAATATTGGGTCCTCCTAGGGTTGGACTCCCTATATGGGTCAGAATATTGGGTGTTGGGTCTACTAGGCTCATAGGGTGTGGGTGCATAGGATCTATGATCATGGGATCTAGAGTCATAGGATCTGGAGTCATAAGATCTATAGGTTGTAGGTATACTAGGCTTGTAGGGAGAGGGTAAATAGGATCTATCTTCCTGGTCTATAAAATCCTGATTGAGTCTTCTAGGACTAACCTTAGGGATTGGGTCATGACGATAGGTTCTCCTAGGTTCAGCCTCAAGGTATGGATCAGGGTTTGGGGTCCTCCTAGGTTGAGGATTGTAGTACGGGTCAGGATAAGGGGCTCTCCTAGGTTCGACCTCATGGTATAGATCAGGGTTTGGGGTCCTCCTAGGTTGAGGGGAGTCAGGATCTGGCTCAGACTGTGACCCATGGGTTTTTCTTGGGGTCCCTACCCGGACTTTTAACTGATCAAACCTATTGGCACGATGGTCAATTCTATCATTGGTTTGAATACGAGACTGAGTTAACTGGGTCATCTGGATAGTTGTCTGGGCAATTTGATCAGCTAGGGCTTTTATTTGGGCCTGTAAATTTTCCATGGGTTCAGACATTTATGAAGGAGGTGGGTGATATGAAACTCCTGATCTAGTGCTCATGCAAGACTTGATCAGACCGACTATAGCTGACTAGACCTAAAGTCCAAACTAGATGCTCAATCAGGGTGGCAAACTAGCCTATAGTAACCCTGTACTCAGCCAGGCAGGTGTAAGGGGAGTGTTAGGTCCCTGATTGCCAATCCTAGACACCAATCAGAGATTGGCCAGGTAGGCGGACCAGCACACAAGCCCTTCGGGATTGAATCCCTAAACCACCGTTCTAGACACTAAGCACAAGGCACACACAGGTTAACTTGACACAGTGATCTAACACTAGCCCGGACCCGACCAGTTGGTGTCCCTAGCCCACTAAGGCAAATTAAGTCTAATTAATTTTAGGTTAAGGCTTGGGACTGAATGCAAGGGATGTGGTTTTGGGCTAAGGAGAGGTGATCAAATCCTCCCCCCATCTGATATAGCAAGAGTGCCCTTAAAAGTAAATTATGCAATGATGGCAGGCAGATGAGGATGCAAATTAGGGTTTAGGTATTTTTTTTTTTTGGTATTTTTGGAAAATATGTATATATATATATATTTTTTTTGGTATTTTTTTAAATAGAAGAAAACTTGCAAATCATGGCCTAATATACTGGAAATATACTAAAATTAAGAAATATGCAAAAACTCCTAAACAAAACCCTAAAACTTCCAAACTTGTCTTGCTAAAAAAAATAGAGCCGAAAATTTGCAGGCCCTATTTCGGCTCGCAGAAAATTCACAGGACATAATAAAATATGAAAAAAAATTTTAAAATTACTGTGAATTATGATAAATCCAGGAAAATAAATTTCAGAATTTTTGGAGTTTTTAACAGGGAGAAATAATTAAAATGATAGAGTATATACGGACTGAAAAATTGCAGAAAACAAGCCCTAATCTAAGCTCTGATACCAAATGATGCGGAACTAATATTAATGCAATTTTTTTTGTATGTTTTACATGTTGAGTTAGGTGATTAATTCCCAAATTTCAGGTCAAAATTATTTGTAGGGAATTTTGTATGAATTTTTGAAGATCAGCATGCAGATTAGGACCAAGAAAAGTAGCAAAGAAGGACCGCCGGGGCTGAGAAGCCTCGGTTAGGGCAAGTTCTCCTACAATAAAACTACTGGAGGTAGAGGGGTGTACCTGACAATGTCTGTGAAGATCGCAGCGAAGGGGTCTCTCGTTCCTCGACGGATGCGGCCTGGAAAACCGAGCCAAAGACCCGCGGATACCCGGCTTTCTGCTCGGTGATCCGATTGAGGCTTGGCTGGAGTCGTTGGATTCGTAGGAACTCAGGGACCTGCAAACGACCTGTCAGGGGTTAGAAAGCTCACAAAGGAACAAGAAAACAAAGTAAAAACAGCAAGGGAAGGCTTCTTTTGGAGTGGGCGTCCAGGGATCTGGAGGGTTTGTTGGCAGCAGGAAGATGATTGCAAACACCGGGAAGAAGAACTCTCACAAACCCCTTTATGCACACAGCAGGGTATCACACCACTCAATAGAAGAACTCAAGGTTTTCATTCATCAAAAATTCCCTCATACAAGAGGCTAGGGTCCCTTAAATAGACCCTTAACCTTGGGCTCCAAGTAAGGGTACATAAGTCTTTACATAAGAATCCTTTTCCCTCTCAAACCCTAGCTAGAAAATAAGGAAATATTAGGTAGAAAAATCCCTAAAATTTTTCTTGACTTGGTCAAGACTCCAAGGACGCCTAGGGGGGCGTGTTGGGCTTCTAGGAGCAGCAAAAGGCCGGCCCAAAGGGGCCCGGGTGCATGGGTTTGGGCCTCTGGAAGCTGGGGTGGCCTGGTAGCCAGGTAGCAGGAATATTCCCTGGTATCTTGCTTCTTAGGGGCTTGGGCTTGGCACCTGGGCTTGATTTCATTGGGCTAGGATGCAGATGGACCTCTGGAATCATGGATGCCCTTATTTACGAATATACTTTGGCATCTGGAAGGGAATCTGGGCATCTGGAGGGCATCTGCAAGGAATCAGGGTTTCTGATTTTTTCTCCTGGGGTCTTCAAATCTTCAAGCTGGGTTGGACTTGGGCTAAACTTCCATGTCTTCAATCTGGTTGGACTTGGTCTTCACTTGTATAATATAGCCTTGAGTCTTCAGTATGCTTGGACAGGACTCAAAAAAATAAAATTAGCTCAACATGAGCTAACTAGCATTGGACTGAACTAGCTCAACAAGAGCTGACTAGTACAGAACTGAAATAACAACTAAAATGGACTCAGATGAGCTAAGCCCTTATTACAGATAGATTCATAAATTATTGATCAATTTATAGAGGGTTGAAAAAGCCTCTGTCTTATTCTGGTGCCTCAGGTGTCCCCACCACTAATCTTTGGGCAAGGTCATTCAGAGATCCAGATGGAACCCTGAAGTCTTCTTCTGATTCTGGTGCTCGCACCAATTCTCCCGGGGTGGGAGGAACTCGACCCTGTCGAGTAAGGCTCAAGTTGGCTCTGATATCTCTCCAAGAGATCTGGATCTAGCTCTTGTAATTCGTCTCGGGAGATCTAAGAGTCATCAGAAACTGGCCTTCCTTGCCAGCGGATCAGGTATCTTTGGTATCCTCGATTACGAGTAAAGATAACCTGATCATCCAGGATCTTTTCAATCTATTCTTTCCTCATTGGCCAGTTTGTTGGTGGACACACAGGGTTGGGTTCACTCTCAAGAACAGGATTAGGCTCAAAAGGCTCACTGGGAATCACAGCTGGCTCTCTATACTCTACTAGGTTTGTAATGTTGAAAGTGGGGCTAATGCCTAGTTCTGGAGGCAACTCGAGCACATAGGCATTGGATCCTACTCTCTTCACCACTATAAATGGTCCAGCTCCTCTAGCATGTAACTTTCTAACGGTTCCAGGAGAAAACCGTTCAGGTCTTAACCTAATCATTACATAGTCTCCCTCAACAAAAGTTTTGACTCACCTTTGAGAATCAGCCGACTTCTTATAAGTTTCATTACTTAAATTTATCTTGGCATGAATTTCTTTATGTAAGTCTTTTATATGCTGTGCAAAAACTTCAGTAAACTCGGAGACTCGTGTGTGGACTGGTAAAGGGGCTAGGTCAAGAGGTGTGTGAGGTTTGTACCCATGCACAATTTCAAATGGACTCTTACCTGTAGACCTATTGACTCAGTCATTGTATGCAAATTCAGCCCTAGGTAAGTACAAATCCCAATTCCTAGTATTTTCACCAACAAGACATCTTAGCAGATTGCCTAAGCTATGGTTCACTACCTCGGTTTGGCCATCAGTTTGGGGATGATAGGCAGTTGAAAACTTAAGTTTTGTCCCTAACTTATGCCAAAGGGTTTTCCAAAAATAGCTAGTGAACCGGACATCCCTATCTGAAACAATTATCTTAGGTAGGCCATGGAGTCTAACTATCTCATTAAAGAACAGGGTGGCTACCTTAGACGCATCAAAAGTCTGTGGTGCGGGCACTAGACTCAGAAGAAGACTTCAGGGCTCTATCTGGATCTCTGATTGACCTTGCTCGAAGAATTAGGGTTTTCTGGTTTTGTAATAAGGGTTGACTTGGTCAACTCAATTTTAGTCTTGAGTCTGTATTTCCCTGTAATTTAAATTTTATTGAGTCGTGTTGACTCAGTACAAGTCCTAGTAGTGGTCTGGTCTTCTCCAGGTTGGTGCCACTTTTTTTCAGTCAAGTCAAGGTCCAGGGTGCCACATTTTTTCTCCCAGGCCCAAGCAAGTGGGCGCCAAACTCCTAGCCACACGTCAGAGTCCAGGAGGCGCCACATCTCCATCTAGTGTCTTTGGTCCCTACACCACAAGAAGTAAGTTCCTTTTTTTCTTGCACCACTTGGGAGAGAAATTCATCAAGATACCTCAATCCAAGGAGGAGCCAATTTCTTTCCAGATAAACCCAAGCCAGGATGGCAAGAATTTTTCTTGAAGAGAGGATCAAGGAGGTGCCCCATAATGCTCCATAAAAAATCCAAGTTATAAAAGGGAAGAGAGCATGTCTTGGGGAGGAATTCAAGGAGGTTTCCAAAAGTTTCCAAAAGTGCCAAAGCCATGAAAGGAAGAAGCCTAAACTTGTGGAGCAAGACTAGGAGGTGTCCAAATGAGCCAAACCATGAAGGGAAAATCCTTGATTCATGGAGAGATACTAGGAGACACCCCCTAACCTGCCATTTGGAGCTGATTTTCAAGTTTTCTTGAAGTTTTTGGGCTGCCCACTCATGGAAGGAGTCTTGGGAAGAGAATTTGATGCCTAAAGTGTGGGTTAGTCCTATTTGTCCCACATGGGAAATGTATAAAATTTTATTTCTTTGTTATGTCTATATATTCAACTCTTTGTAACTCTTGAATTTACTGATGAATGAAATCAATTTCTGTGTGAGCAACTTTGTGTTTCTCTCTTCCGCACTTGTATTCAGGTGTTGAGCTTCGTGAGGGAGTAAATCCGGATTCCCTAGGAACCTTGAGGAGGTGTGAGATCTCCAACCCCAAAACTCTAGGTTAGCCACTTCAATTCCAAACCCTAGCCGCCCATCATCTTTTTCATTCCACCAATCATCCAACCCTAATCTACCTCATCATCTCACGGCCGCTCTCTTCCAAGTAGAGGCCGACAACCAGCATCCAGGTCTAGATCGGCTATTTCGAATACAGAGCAAATCCCATAGGAAGTCAGATCAGCATCCAGGAGAATTAGGATTTCAGCAACATCAATTTTCAAGTTCTTCTTATATGGTAAATCCTTCCTTTGAGTATCTGGTTCCATAACTTGTTCTTCTTCTTTCCCAGATCCTGAGTTCAGGAGAAGCCAACTCTGCCAAAGGACCAGTATTGGAGGATCCATTGCAAAGATATCCGAATCCGAGGATCCAACAATCTGCTCGAGAGAGTCCTTCCACTAAACTCTGCGAAGATCACTGTCTGGTACATAACCCTTCTCTTCTCTTTACTTCTGTCCTGTTGAAAGTCCATAGCGAAACCCTAGGTCTGGGAGTTTCTCAACCCCCAGCGATCCTTTACTTCTGAACTACTCTAATAATCTAGTTTCTTTGAATTATGCTTTCAATTATTATATAGTTTCTTTCAATTTAGTTTAACTTTTCTTTGAGTCTAAGCCGACTTCTGAAAATAATATATATATATATATATATATATTAGTCTTAATTTACTTCCGCATCACATAGTCTCTTTCGTTTTGCATCAATTTTGGTATCAGAGCATTCATTCTGCATCATTTTGGTTTCAGAGCCCTGTCTAGGGTTTCTGACTTGCTTGCATATTTTGAGTGTCTCTCTTTTTTACTTTGTCTGCTCGAAGTAGACTCCCCAGGACGTCCGGTCCTAGGAACGAAGCGAGGTGCAAGCCTCCTCTTCCCTTTCCATGGGGTGTTCCTAGGGCATGTAGGGGATTCGCTGCGTTACAACTTCGTAGCAGGAATTGTAAACGGGGGAAGCATTCTATTTTTAGTCTGTAACTACCCTGTTGCAGGAATTGTTTCTCATTTCAGATAACTTCAAATTATGTGATTTTTATTTTTCTGGAACCAGTATAATTGAAACTATTTTACATAATTTTACTGTAATTTATTGGTTTCTGTGAGATTTTTTAGAGTTAAATTATAGCAATTCTGTTTTTATGTTTCTGTAATTCAATTTTTTTTTGAGTGATCATCTCCTAATTCATCTTAAGGGCAATTGAGCATCTAAGATAAGGGGAGGAGTTGATAACTTCTCCTTAGCCCAAAACCACCACCCATTCATTCGATCCTAAGCCTAATTTTAAAATTTATTAGACTTAATTTGCCCTAGTGGGCTAGGAACACCAACTGGTCAGGTCCAGCCTAGGGTTTAGTCAGTTTGTCTGGTTACTCTGTGTGTGCTTTGTACTCAGTGTCTAGAACGGTGATTCAGGGACTACGTCCTGAAGGGCTTGTGTGCTGGTCCGCCTTCCTGGCCAATCACTGATTGGTGTCTAGGATTGGCAATTAGGGACCTAACACTCCCCTTACACCTGCCTGGCTGAGTCCCGAGTTAATACAGGCTAGTTTGTCACTCTGATTGGGCATCTAGTTTGGGCTCTAGGTCTAGTTAGCCCGTAGTCGTTTCAGTCGAGTCTCATTTGGTGTGCTTGCTTGCATCATCATGTCCACCCGGAACGGAGTACCCTACCAACCTGGTCAAACCCAACCTGATTTAGAGGCCATGATTAGAACTCTTATCGAAAGTATGACCAAATTGAGTCAGGATATGACTGATACTGTTGCCCAGTTTAGAGACCGAGCCCAGGTACTTGAGGAGCCTAGGCACCGAAATTGGACCCCTGACTCAGAATTTGGTAGACCCCAACCTCACCCATACCCAGAGCCTAGGAGACCTTTATACAGGGATCCTGAACCTAATCATTGGAGGTTTGATCTAAGAGCCTATGACCATGATCTTGCCCTTGAGTCTAGCCCTAGGAGCCTATACCCATACTTGGTTGACTCAGAGAAGGGACCCGTTAGGAACACCGAACCTTATGCACCCACTTTTGATGGAAGACAAGAAACATATATTAAGTGGGAGGAACAAATGGATCGATCTTTTGAGTGCACTAACATATCGGAATTAGGACAAGTTAGGTTGGCCAAAACCAAGTTCACCAAACATGCTAGGTCGCATTGGTATGCTATTGAGCGTGAGTGTTATCAAAGAAAAGAGAAAATATATACTTGGAGAGATATGAGAAGTAAGTTGAGAGATAGGTACCTAGGTAGATCCTGTGAGAAAAGACTTTTAGACCAATGGTACCAATTGCGACAAGGTAATAGGCCTGTGTCTAAATATATCGAGGACTTCCAGTGGTATGACATGGAATGCAATTCCATTGAGACCGAAGCTCAGATCACATCGAGGTTTAGGGTTGGGTTACACCCAGACATTTATAGGCAGCTATGCCTTGAAAAGACCAATAAGTTAGACCGAGCCTACCAAGAAGCCCAAGACTATGAGTGGTCTTTAAGATATAACCAATCAAGTACTTTGGACTTAAAGCCAACCTCTACCAACTTGAGTCAAGTTCAGATTGATCCGACATCCGTAGTGAACCAGACTTTTGTTTGTCAATTCCCACTTGTGTCACCTCTTGACCAGAAGGATAACACTGAGAAGGAGTTAGGCATGGCCATCCCAAAATTAGTTGACCCGACCAGAGCCGTACTTAAAGAGGAATCAAAGGAGAATAGATTAGAACCTTTCAGTGAGATTGAGGAAGAAATATATGAGCCTGACATAAGTTTGATAGATGAATATGAAGAAGAAGAATTTGAGGATATCTCTCCCGATAATTCAATTAACCAACTCCTACCTAATGGGGTTATTGAGGGGGCCCCTACCACTCAAGGAATTCAGGAGCTAACCCTAAGAGAAGACCCTTTTAAGGAAGTTCAGGAAGAGGAAATTACACCAAATAAAAGTTTAAGTGAGAATACCCCTGAACTCATTGAGGAATCCAAAGAAGACACCCCTGAGTCAAATCTGGTAGAGAAGTGTGAAGAAGGAAGGGGTTCAAAAGAATTGCCCATTGAGAAGGTCCAAGAACAAGAAAAAGATAGTAGCTTAGAGGACTTTCTAGATAAACATTCCAAAGACCTTCCTGATAACCTTCCACCTTCTAGGAGCACCCAGCCTATCCTAGAACTTGCACTTGTAGACCCTCCTAGAGCAAATCATGAGGTTTGGATGAGTGCACCTATAGAACAATGTCCTCATTTTAAGGTCGTCCTGAATAACCAAGGTTTGTTTCTTGTTTCCGATAAGCCACCTCAAAACTCTGATTCTTATTTCCTACCCTTCCCTGAATCTTCTCATGTTTCTAGAGCTATGGGATTACACTTTACTGAGATCTCTAGATTGCAAGACTCCTTAGAACCTATTAGGTTTGCCACCTACTTCTGGAAGACCTTATGGCACCTACTAGGCATCCATAATAAGTTTTCATGCTCTGCATGCCTTCCTCCGACGCAAGGTCAAACCTAGAGAGCCTTAGTTTGTTAGGTTTAGACCTAGGGTTCCTTTGGAATAAAGTCCATTCTTTAGGAATGCGTCGTCAGTCTAGTTTAGTTTTTCTTGACCCTTTACTAGGCTTTGGCTCAGATTTTGGTTTGATTGAGAGCACTAGGAATTGGGATTTGTATTTTGTCCAGGGCTGAAATTGCATTCAATGTTTTGATCAATAGGTCTATAGGCTAGAGTCCCTTTGAAATTGTTCATGGATACAAGCCTCACACACCACTTGATATGATTTCACTATTAGCCCACACACACAAGTCCCTTGATACACTTGCATAGCATGTAAAGGACTTGCATAAAGAAATTCATGCCAAAATAACTTTAAGTAATGGAACTTATAAGAAGTTGGCTGATTCTCAAAGACGAGTCAAAACTTTTGTTGAGAGAGACTATGTAATGATTAGGTTAAGGCCTGCGCAGTTTTTTTCCTGGAACCGTTAGAAAGTTACATGCTAAAGGAGCTGGACCATTTAGAGTAGTGAAGAGAGTAGGATCCAATGCCTATGTGCTCGAGTTGCCTCCAGAACAAGGCAATAGCTCTACTTTCAACATTACATACTTAGTAGAGTATAGGGAGGTAGCTGTGATTCCTAGTAAGCCTTTGAAACCTAATCCTGTTATTGAGAGTGATCCCGATCCTGTGTGTCCACCAACAAACTGGCCTATGAGGAAAGAGCAGATTGATAAGATCCTGGATGATCAGGTTATCTCTACTCGTAATCGAGGATACCAAAGATACCTGGTCCACTGGCAAGGAAGGCCAGATTCTGATGACTCTTGGATCTCCCGATAAGAATTAAAAGAATTGGACCCAGACCTCCTGGAGAGATACCAGAGCCAGCTTGATCCATACTCGACAGGGTCGAGTTCCTCCCACCCCAGGAGAATTGGTGCGGGCACCAGACTCAGAAGAAGACTTCAGGGCTCCATCTGGATCTCTGATTGACCTTGCCCGAAGAATTAGGATTTTCTGGTTTTGTAATAAGGGTTGACTTGGTCAACTCAATTTTAGTCTTGAGTCTGTATTTTCCTGCAATTTAAATTTTGTTGAGTCATGTTGACTCAGTACAAGTCCTAGTAGTGGTCTAGGTCTTCTCCAGGTTGGTGCCACTTTTTTTTAGTCAAGTCAAGGTCCAAGTTGCCACATTTTTTCTCCCAGGCCCAAGCAAGTGGGCGCCACACTCCCAGCCACATGCCAGAGTCCAGGAGGCGCCACATCTCCATCCAGTGTCTTTGGTCCCTACACCACAAGAAGTAAGTTCCTTTTTTTTCTTGCACCACTTGGGAGAGAAATCCATCAGGATACCTCAATCCAAGGAGGAGCCAATTTCTTTCCAGATAAACCCAAGCCAGGATGGCAAGAATTTTTCTTGAAGAGAGGATCAAGGAGGTGCCCCACAATGTTCCATAAAAAATCCAAGTTATAAAAGGGAAGAGAGCATGTCTTGGGGAGGAATTCAAGGAGGTTTCCAAAAGTTTCCAAAAGTTCCAAAGCCATGAAAGGAAGAAGCCTAAACTTGTGGAGCAAGACTAGGAGGTGTCCAAATGAGCCAAACCATGAAGGGAAAATCCTTGATTCATGGAGAGATACTAGGAGACACCCCCTAACCTGCCATTTGGAGCTGATTTTCAAGTTTTCTTGGAGTTTTTGGGCTGCCCACTCATGGAAGGAGTCTTGGGAAGAGAATTTGATGCCTAAAGTGTGGGTTAGTCCTATTTGTCCCACATGGGAAATGTATAAAATTTTATTTCTTTGTTATGTCTATATATTCAACTCTTTGTAACTCTTGAATTTACTGATGAATGAAATCAATTTCTGTGTGAGCAACTTTGTGTTTCTCTCTTCCGTACTTGTATTCAGGTGTTGATCTTCGTGAGGGAGTAAATCCGGGTTCCCTAGGAACCTTGAGGAGGTGTGAGATCTCCAACCCCAAAACCCTAGGTTAGCCACTTCAATTCCAAACCCTAGCCGCCCATCATCTTTTTCATTCCACCAATCATCCAACCCTAATCTACCTCATCATCTCACGGCCCCTCTCTTCCAAGTAGAGGCCGACCACCAGCATCCAGGTCTAGATCGGTTATTTCGAATACAGAGCAAATCCCATAGGAAGTCAGATCAGCATCTAGGAGAATCAGGATTTCAGCAACATCAATTTTCAAGTTCTTCTTATCTGGTAAATCCTTCCTTTGAGTATCTGGTTCCATAACTTGTTCTTCTTCTTTCCCAGATCCTGAGTTCAGGAGAAGCCAACTCTGCCAAAGGACCAGTATTGGAGGATCCATTGCAAAGATATCCGAATCCAAGGATCCAACAATCTGCTCGAGAGAGTCCTTCTACTAAACTCTGCGAAGATCACTGTCTGGTACATAACCCTTCTCTTCTCTTTACTTCTGTCCTGTTGAAAGTCCATAGCGAAACCCTAGGTCTGGGAGTTTCTCAACCCCCAGCGATCCTTTACTTCTGAACTACTCTAGTAATCTAGTTTCTTTGAATTATGCTTTCAATTATTATATAGTTTCTTTCAATTTAGTTTAACTTTTCTTTGAGTCTAAGCCGACTTCTGAAAATAATATATATATATATATATATTAGTCTTAATTTACTTACGCATCACAGTCTCTTTCGTTTTGCATCAATTTTGGTATCAGAGCATTCATTCTGCATCATTTCGGTTTCAGAGCCCTGTCTAGGGTTTCTGACTTGCTTGCATATTTTGAGTGTCTCTCTTTTTTACTTTGTCTGCTCGAAGTAGACTCCCCAGGACGTCCGGTCCTAGGAACGAAGCGAGGTGCAAGCCTCCTCTTCCCTTTCCATGGGGTGTTCCTAGGGCATGTAGGGGATTCGCTGCGTTACAACTTCGTAGCAGGAATTGTAAACGGGGGAAGCATTCTATTTTTAGTCTGTAACTACCCTGTTGCAGGAATTGTTTCTCATTTTAGATAACTTCAAATTATGTGATTTTTATTTTTCTGGAACCAGTATAATTGAAACTATTTTACATAATTTTACTGTAATTTATTGGTTTCTGTGAGATTTTTGAAAGTTAAATTATAGCAATTTTGTTTTTATGTTTCTGTAATTCAATTTTTTTTGAGTGATCATCTCCTAATTCATCTTAAGGGCAATTGAGCATCTAAGATAAGGGGAGGAGTTGATAACTTCTCCTTAGCCCAAAACCACCACCCATTCATTCGATCCTAAGCCTAATTTTAAAATTTATTAGACTTAATTTGCCCTAGTGGGCTAGGAACACCAACTGGTCAGGTCCAGCCTAGGGTTTAGTCAGTTTGTCTGGTTACTCTGTGTGTGCTTTGTACTCAGTGTCTAGAACGGTGATTCAGGGACTACGTCCTGAAGGGCTTGTGTGCTGGTCCGCCTTCCTGGCCAATCACTGATTGGTGTCTAGGATTGGCAATTAGGGACCTAACACTCCCCTTACACCTGCCTGGCTGAGTCCCGAGTTAATACAGGCTAGCTTGTCACTCTGATTGGGCATCTAGTTTGGGCTCTAGGTCTAGTTAGCCCGTAGTCGTTTCAGTCGAGTCTCATTTGGTGTGCTTGCTTGCATCATCATGTCCACCCGGAACGGAGTACCCTACCAACCTGGTCAAACCCAACCTGATTTAGAGGCCATGATTAGAACTCTTACCGAAAGTATGACCAAATTGAGTCAGGATATGACTGATACTGTTGCCCAGTTTAGAGACCGAGCCCAGGTACTTGAGGAGCCTAGGCACCGAAATTGGACCCCTGACTCAGAATTTGGTAGACCCCAACCTCACCCATACCCAGAGCCTAGGAGACCTTTATACAGGGATCCTGAAGCTAATCATTGGAGGTTTGATCTAAGAGCCTATGACCATGATCTTGACCTTGAGTCTAGCCCTAGGAGCCTATACCCATACTTGGTTGACTCAGAGAAGGGACCCGTTAGGAACACCGAACCTTATGCACCCACTTTTGATGGAAGACAAGAGACATATATTAAGTGGGAAGAACAAATGGATCGGTCTTTTGAGTGCACTAACATATCGGAATTAGGACAAGTTAGGTTGGCCAAAACCAAGTTCACCAAACATGCTAGGTCGTATTGGTATGCTATTGAGCGTGAGTGTTATCAAAGAAAAGAGGAAATATATACTTGGAGAGATATGAGAAGTAAGTTGAGAGATAGGTACCTAGGTAGATCCTGTGAGAAAAGACTTTTAGACCAATGGTACCAATTGCGACAAGGTAATAGGCCTGTGTCTAAATATATCGAGGGCTTCCAGTGGTATGACATGGAATGCAATACCATTGAGACCGAAGCTCAGATCACATCGAGGTTTAGGGTTGGGTTACACCCAGACATTTATAGGAAGCTATGCCTTGAAAAGACCAATAAGTTAGACCGAGCCTACCAAGAAGCCCAAGACTATGAGTGGTCTTTAAGATATAACCAATCAAGTACTTTGGACTTAAAGCCAACCTCTACCAACATGAGTCAAGTTCAGATTGATCCGACATCCGTAGTGAACCAGACTTTTGTTTGTCAATTCCCACTTGTGTCACCTCTTGACCAGAAGGATAACACTGAGAAGGAGTTAGGCATGGCCATCCCAAAATTAGTTGACCCGACCAGAGCCGTACTTAAAGAGGAATCAAAGGAGAATAGATTAGAACCTTTCAGTGAGATTGAGGAAGAAATATATGAGCCTGACATAAGTTTGATAGATGAATATGAAGAAGAAGAATTTGAGGATATCTCTCCCGATAATTCAATTAACCAACTCCTACCTAATGGGGTTATTGAGGGGACCCCTACCACTCAAGGAATTCAGGAGCTAACCCTAAGAGAAGACCCTTTTGAGGAAGTTCAGGAAGAGGAAATTATACCAAATAAAAGTTTAAGTGAGAATACCCCTGAACTCATTGAGGAATCCAAAGAAGACACCCCTGAGTCAAATCTGGTAGAGAAGTGTGAAGAAGGAAGGGGTTCACAAGAATTGCCCATTGAGAAGGTCCAAGAACAAGAAAAAGACAGTAGCTTAGAGGACTTTCTAGATAAACATTCCAAAGACCTTCCTGATAACCTTCCACCTTCTAGGAGCACCCAGCCTATCCTAGAACTTGCACTTGTAGACCCTCCTAGAGCAAATCATGAGGTTTGGATGAGTGCACCTATAGAACAATGTCCTCATTTTAAGGTCGTCCTGAATAACCAAGGTTTGTTTCTTGTTTCCGATAAGCCACCTCAAAACTCTGATTCTTATTTCCTACCCTTCCCTGAATCTTCTCATGTTTCTAGAGCTATGGGATTACACTTTACTGAGATCTCTAGATTGCAAGACTCCTTAGAACCTATTAGGTTTGCCACCTACTTCTGGAAGACCTTATGGCACCTACTAGGCATCCATAATAAGTTTTCATGCTCTGCATGCCCTCCTCCGACGCAAGGTCAAACCTAGAGAGCCTTAGTTTGTTAGGTTTAGACCTAGGGTTCCTTTGGAATAAAGTCCATTCTTTAGGAATGCGTCGTCAGTCTAGTTTAGTTTTTCTTGACCCTTTACTAGGCTTTGGCTCAGATTTTGGTTTGATTGAGAGCACCAGGAATTGGGATTTGTATTTTGTCCAGGGCTGAAATTGCATTCAATGTTTTGATCAATAGGTCTATAGGCTAGAGTCCCTTTGAAATTGTTCATGGATACAAGCCTCACACACCACTTGATATGATTTCACTATTAGCCCACACACACAAGTCCCTTGATACACTTGCATAGCATGTAAAGGACTTGCATAAAGAAATTCATGCCAAAATAACTTTAAGTAATGGAACTTATAAGAAGTTGGCTGATTCTCAAAGACGAGTCAAAACTTTTGTTGAGAGAGACTATGTAATGATTAGGTTAAGGCCTGCGCAATTTTTTTCCTGGAACCGTTAGAAAGTTACATGCTAAAGGAGCTGGACCATTTAGAGTAGTGAAGAGAGTAGGATCCAATGCCTATGTGCTCGAGTTGCCTCCAGAACAAGGCAATAGCTCTACTTTCAACATTACAGACTTAGTAGAGTATAGGGAGCCAGCTGTGATTCCTAGTAAGCCTTTGAAACCTAATCCTGTTATTGAGAGTGATCCCGATCCTGTGTGTCCACCAACAAACTAGCCTATGAGGAAAGAGCAGATTGATAAGATCCTGGATGATCAGGTTATCTCTACTCGTAATTGAGGATACCAAAGATACCTGGTCCACTGGCAAGGAAGGCCAAATTCTGATGACTCTTGGATCTCCCGATAAGAATTAAAAGAATTGGACCCAGACCTCCTGGAGAGATACCAGAGCCAGCTTAATCCATACTCGACAGGGTCGAGTTCCTCCCACCCCAGGAGAATTGGTGCGGGCACCAGACTCAGAAGAAGACTTCAGGGCTCCATCTGGATCTCTGATTGACCTTGCCCGAAGAATTAGGATTTTCTGGTTTTGTAATAAGGGTTGACTTGGTCAACTCAATTTTAGTCTTGAGTCTGTATTTTCCTGCAATTTAAATTTTGTTGAGTCATGTTGACTCAGTACAAGTCCTAGTAGTGGTCTAGGTCTTCTCCAGGTTGGTGCCACTTTTTTTTCAATCAAGTCAAGGTCCAAGGTGCTACATTTTTTCTCCCAGGCCCAAGCAAGTGGGCGCCACACTCCCAGCCACATGCCAGAGTCCAGGAGGCGCCACATCTCCATCCAGTGTCTTTGGTCCCTACACCACAAGAAGTAAGTTCCTTTTTTTTCTTGCACCACTTGGAAGAGAAATCCATCAGGATACCTCAATCCAAGGAGGAGCCAATTTCTTTCCAGATAAACCCAAGCCAGGATGGCAAGAATTTTTCTTGAAGAGAGGATCAAGGAGGTGCACCACAATGTTCCATAAAAAATCCAAGTTATAAAAGGGAAGAGAGCATGTCTTGGGGAGGAATTCAAGGAGGTTCCCAAAAGCTTCCAAAAGTGCCAAAGCCATGAAAGGAAGAAGCCTAAACTTGTGGAGCAAGACTAGGAGGTGTCCAAATGAGCCAAACCATGAAGGGAAAATCCTTGATTCATGGAGAGATACTAGGAGACACCCCCATGACCTGCCATTTGGAGCTGATTTTCAAGTTTTCTTGGAGTTTTTGGGCTGCCCACTCATGGAAGGAGTCTTGGGAAGAGAATTTGATGCCTAAAGTGTGGGTTAGTCCTATTAGTCCCCCATGGGAAATGTATAAAATTTTATTTCTTTGTTATGTCTATATATTCAACTCTATGTAACTCTTGAATTTACTGATGAATGAAATCAATTTTTGTGTGAGCAACTTTGTGTTTCTCTCTTCTGCACTTGTATTCAGGTGTAGAGCTCTGTGAGGGAGTAAATCCAGGTTCCCTAGGAACCTTGAGGAGGTGTGAGATCTCCAACCCCAAAACCCTAGGTTAGCCACTTCAATTCCAAACCCTAGCCGCCCATCATCTTCTTCATTCCACCAATCATCCAACCCTAATCTACCTCATCATCTCACGGCCCCTCTCTTCCAAGTAGAGGCCGACCACTAGCATCCAGGTCCAAATTGGCTACTTCGAATACAGAGCAAATCCCAGAGGAAGTCAGATCAGCATCCAGGAGAATCAGGATTTCAGCAACATCAATTTTCAAGTTCTTCTTATTTGGTAAATCCTTCCTTTGAGTATCTGGTTCCATAACTTGTTCTTCTTCTTTCCCAGATCCTGAGTTTAGGAGAAGCCAACTCTGCCAAAGGACCAGTATTGGAGGATCCATTGCGAATATATCCGAATCCGAGGATCCAACAATTTGCTTGAGAGAGTCCTTCCACTAAACTCTGCGAAGATGACTGTCTGGTACATAACCCTTTTCTTCTCTTTACTTCTGTCCTGTTGAAAGTCCAGAGTGAAACCCTAGGTCTGGGAGTTTCTCAACCCCCAGCGATCCTTTACTTCTGAACTACTCTGATAATCTAGTTTCTTTGAATTGTGCTTTCAATTATTATATAGTTTCTTTCAATTTAGTTTAACTTTCCTTTGAGTCTAAGCCGACTTCTGAAAATAAAAAAATAATATATATATATATATATATATATATGTATATTTGTCTTAATTTACTTCCGCATCGCATCATCTCTTTCGTTTTGTATCAATTTTGGTATTAGAGCATTCGTGCTGCATCAGTCTAGGAACAAGGCAAGAAGTGGGCCATCTTAGAAAATCGATCGACTATGACATAGATAGAGTCATGCCTCCTCTGGGTCTTAGGAAAACCTAACACAAAGTCCATACTCACATCTTGCCAAGGATGATCTGGGACAGGGAGTGGGGTATAAAGGCCGGTGTTCTGTTTTCGCTGTTTGGCAACAGCGCAGGTCCGACACCTAGCCATAATGTGTGTTACATCTCTTTTTAAGCTAGGCTAGAAAAAGTGGTCTTCAACAGCCAGGATAGTCTTGTCTTTTCCTAAATGGCCTGCTAGACCCCCAACATGAATTTCCTAAATCAAAAATTTCCTAAGAGAAGTTCTAGTGATGCAAAGCCTATTCTTAAAGAACAGAAAGCCATCTAAAAGGGTATAATCCTTATGATCACTAGATGGTCCTTGAGCTAGATCCTGATACACAATCTTAAAATCCGGACATGACTCATATTCCTCTTTGATCTGCTCAAACCCTACGACTTCAGCCCTAACAGAATTCAATAACAAAGATCAACGACTAAGGGCATCAGCTACCTTATTTTCAGTCCCAGCCTTATGTTTCAAAACAAAAGTATAGGACTGGATATACTCTACCCACTTAGAATGCCTAGGGTTAAGCTTCTTCTAGGAATTCAGGAATCTAAGAGCCTCATGGTCCAAAAACAGCACAAATTCCTGCGGTAGCAAATAATGTCTCCAATAACGCAAAGCTTGCACTACCGCATAAAATTCTTTATCATAGGTAGAATACCTAAGCTTAGCATCATTAAGTTTTTCACTAAAGAATGCTACGGGATGATTCTCTTGGCTTAGGACTCCAGCTATACCTACACCTGAAGCATCACAGGCAACCTCAAATACTTTAGAAAAGTCGGGTAACCTCAAAATGGGTGCCTGGGTCATCCTATCCTTAAGATCTAGGAAGGCTTTATGGGCTGCTTTAGTCCACTGAAATTCTCCCTTCCTAATACAGTCTGTGATACGAGCAACTACAGTACTAAACCCCTTGATGAGTCGTCTATAGAAGGAAGCCAAGCCGTGGAAACTCCTAACTTCATGCACACTGGTCGGCTCTGGCCATTCTATTATGGACCTAATCTTCTCTGGATCGGCAGCCACACTGTCAGGGGTTGCTACAAAACCAAGGAAGATAACTCTACTGGTCATGAATTCATACTTTTTGAGATTACTGTAGAGACTATCATTCCTCAAAACTTGACAGACTTGTCTAAGGTGGCCTAGGTGGTCTGCAGGGGTCTTACTATAGATCAGGATGTCATCAAAATAGACCACTACAAACTTTCCTATGAAGGCTCTAAGCACCTGGGTCATAATCCTCATGAAAGTACTAGGGGCATTGGACAACCCAAAAGGCATAACAACCCATTCGTAGAGGCCATCCTTAGTTTTGAAAGTGGTTTTCCACTCATCCCCTGGTCTAATTCTAACTTGATGATAGCCGCTCTTGAGATCAATTTTGGAAAAAACCATTGCACCGGCCATCATATCTAGCATGTCATCTAGTATAGGGATGGAGAACCTATACTTGATTGTGATTTTGTTGATGGCACGACTATCAACACACATCCTCCACGTGCCATCTTTCTTTGGGGTCAGTAGTGCAGGGACTGCACAAGGGCTAAGACTCTCTCTAATGAACCCCTTCCTCAACAATTCTCTAACCTGCTTTTGCAGTTCCTCATGCTCAGATGGATTCATCCTATAATGGGGCAAGTTGGGTAAAGTAGCTCCTGGGATTAAATCTATGAAATGCTGGATATCCCTAAGAGGTGGAAGGTGGCCTGCCAGATCCTCTGGAAAAACATCCTCAAATTCTTCTAACAAAGGCCTAACTTCCTGAGGAGGCTCTGAGGGTGTAGGAGTCCTAAGTTCCTTAGCAGTCAACATCCAAATGGGTGAACCACTATGAATTTCTTATTCTAGATCCTTAGCACTAATTAGGTTCACTCCAGTCTTCATCTCTTTGACCTTATTGGGTCCTTTAGCTACCTTGTCCTTAGGAGGGACTGAATGGATTGTGATCTTTTTCCCATTAAAACTAAAGACACAGGTATTGGATTTTCCTTAGAGGGTGGCATCATGATCATATAACCAAGGTCTCCCAAGAGTTATACTGCTCACCCCCATGGGTAAGACATCATACCAAATCTTCTCTTGATAGGATTGCATCTGGATTTGGACCTGATATCTAGACTGGATGGGTAAGAGGTAGAGTCTACCCAAGAAACCTTATAGGGGTTGGGGTGGGGGACTGGGGTTAAGCCTAACATTTTGACAGTGCTAGCAGAAATGGCATTCATACAGCTCCCACTATCTATGATGATCTTACATACCTTATCCCCTAATTTAAGAAAAGTCTGTAGGATGTTAGTCCTACGCCAATCCTCCTGAACTCTACTCTGGGACAGGATACATCTCACAACTCCTAACTGGTCAGACTCAATGGGTTCCTCCTCTCTTTCATACTCATCAACCAAGTTCATTCCGGCCTCATAAACTTCTTCAAATTCCTCATTGGGCCCGGAATTCTCTTCCTCTCCCTCTTCTATGTAAAGGGATCTAAGTGGGCACTGGCTAGAAACATGACCTACCCTATGACACTTAAAATAGGCTATGGCTGTACACTGGCTGGAGATATGACCTGGTTTCTGACACTTAAAATAGGTGATACTAGAACTAGGGGTTCTCTGGGTGTCAGGTGCCTTACCTTTGTCCATGGGCCTAGGGATGGGAATACCCTGAAAAGGTTTGCTAGGGGTAACTTGGCTAGGTCCATTTCTTGGGATTGGGACATTAACCCTAGAAGGTATAGGTCCTCTCTAAAATTTCTCAGTGTTCAGTGCAATCTGATAGGCTTGGTCTAGGTCAGTAACCTCTCTCAGAAACAACTCCCTCTTAATGTCTTCCCTAAGTCCAGCCCTAAATCTAGACAAAGTGACCTCATGGGCTTCACTCACATCACATCTCATCAAGTACTCATCAAAGGTGGCTATGTAGTCTGAGACAGATCGGTTCCCTTGTTTCAAGGTTTGCCATTGGTCTAACAGATTCTGCCGGTATGAAATGGGTAGGTACTTATCTCTAAGCTTCTCTTTCATACCCTGCCAAGTGGTTATGGGCTCAACATTTCGTCTCCTAGTGGTAAGCTCAATGTTCCCTCAGTATAACCTAGCTTGACGCACTAACTTCATCTTGGCAAACTTGAACTTCCTTTCCTCAGACATGGTATACCACTCAAAGTACTGGTCCATCTCACCCTCCCAATCAGAATACACCTTAGGGTTTAAGCTACCATCAAAAGTGGGTGCATCTAATTTGATGTTTCGGATGAACCTATCATCTCTATCTTCAGGCTCTGGGTCATACCTCCTATGATTAGGTTCAGGATCTCTGTATAAAGGTCTTCTAGGCTCCTGGTGTGGGTGAGGTTGAGGCACATTAAAATCTGGGCCAGGAGTCCAATTCTGATGTCTAGGTTCCTCAAGTACTTGGACTCGATCTCTAAGCTGGGTAAGATCCTCACGGACTTGATCCCTAAACTAGGCAATAGTATCAGTCATATCCTGACTCAATTTGGTCATACTTTCGGTAAGAGTTATAATCATGGCCTCTAAATCAGGTTGAGTTTGACCAGGTTGGTAGGGTACTCCATTCCGGGTGGACATGATGATGCAAGCAAACACACCAAATGAGACTCGAATGAAACGACTACGGGCTAACTAGACCTAGAGCCCAAACTAGATGCCCAATCAGAGTGGCAAGCTAGCCTGTAGTAACTCGGGACTCAGCCAGGCAGGTGTAAGGGGAGTGTTAGGTCCCTAATTGCCAATCCTAGACACCAATCATTGATTGGCCAGGTAGGCGGACCAGCACACAAGCCCTTCGGGATAGAATTCCTGAACCACCGTTCTAGACACTGAGTACAAAGCACACACAGAGTAACTAGACAAACTGACTCAACACTAGCCTAGACCCGACCAGTTGGTGTCCCTAGCCCACTAGGACAAATTAGGTCTAATTAATTTTAACATTAAAGGCTTAGGTTCGAATGCACGGAAGGTGGTTTTGGGCTAAGGAGAGGGTCTCAATCCTCCCCTTATGTAGCAACTTCGGTGCCCTTAAGATAGATTCAATTTATGCACACTCAAATAAAAAAATAGCTTGCAGAAAATAAAAAAGTAGATCAGCAGTAAAATTGATCTCAGAAAATCTATGGAAATTAATAAATCATGAAAATTTTATATAAATTACTTTCAATTATACTGGTTCCATCAAAATAAGAATTACTTAATTTAGAATTCTCTTCAGGGAGAAACAATTAGAATAACAGGATAATTACTGGTAAAAAATAGAATATGTGTTCCGTTTACAATCCCTGCCTAGAAGTTATAACCCAGCGGCACCCCTACACGCCCTAGGAACCCTCATGGAATGGGAGGAGGAGGCTTGTGTCTCGCTTGTTCCTTGGACCGGACGGCCAGGGGAGTCTACTCCAGGCAGCAAAATTAAAAGGAACGAAAAAATAATCAAACAAGCAAGAACCCTAAACAGAGCTCTGATACCAAAAATGATGCAGAACAAATAAGATGATGCGATGCGGAAGTAAATTAAGACTATTTTTTTTTTTTTATTTTGTGTTTTGTTAGAAGTTGGCTTGACTCAAAAACAAGGCAAACTAATATTGAAAGAAAATATGCACTGAAAGAAAGCACAATTCAAATGAGTAGATTATCAGAGTAATAAAGAAGTAGGATCGCTGGGGATTGAGAAACCCCCAGACCTAGGGTTTACTCCTCTTTCAAGAAACAGACGAAGAGAGAAGAGAAGGTTTTATACCTAACTTTGATATCTCTCTTTGCTTCAATTGAAGGACACTCTCGAGCAGATTGTAGGATCCTTGGAGATGGGGTATCTTCATAATGGATCCTCGGATTGTAGTCCTATGGCAAGGTTGGCCTTCTTCTCGTACTCTGGATCTGGAAATGATGAAGAACAAGATAAGGATGTAAGAAACTCAAGGAAGAGACCTTTACCTGGGATAGCTCCAGACTGCTCGAACTTTGAAGATGAGGGAAGAGTATGGAGGTGGCGGTGGAAGATGGAGTGGATTTAGGGTTTGGCTGGTAGGGCAGCGGCTTGCAGATGAAAAGGACCTAGGGCTTGATATAGTGGGCGGTGGCTTGGAGAAGGAGATGGAGGCCTTGAATGAAGTGGGAATAGGGTTTAGGAATTTGGGTGTTGGCGGCTAGGATGATGAAAGGAAATTAGGGTTGGCGGCCAGGGATGAAAGCGGGGCAGGGTTTTGATAACTTTGGAGATCTCTCACCTCCTCAAGGCTCCAATGGAACCTGGATTTACTCCCTCACGGAGCTCAACACTCAAAGAAGTGCGGAAGAAGAGAACACAAGGTTGCTCAACACAAGAAAAGATTTCATTTACTTATTCAAATCAAAAGATTACATAAGGGTCCAATATATAGACCTTGCAAGATAAACAAAATTACACTACTTCCCATGTGGGACTAAACATTCATCCTAAGCATGAAAAATTTTTCCTTGACCGACCAGGCTTCTTTCCTTGGAGTGGGCGGCCTCAAATGCAAGGTGATTGCTTCATATGGCAGGTATGTGGGGCACCTCCAAGTTCTTCTCCTTAAGTCATGGGTTTTCCTTCCATGACTTGCTCTTTCTTGGAAGAAAATACTCATCTCCTAGTCTTTCTCCCAAAGACTAGGCTCCTTCCATTCATAGCCAGGTACTTTAGGCAGGTGTGGGCGCCTACCTTGAAGTCCTCTCCAAGAAAAATCCCCTCCTCCTTTAGCTTGGTTACTTTTGGCAGCTTGTGGGCGCCTTCCTTGACTTCTCCTAAGAAAATTTTCTTGCTCTCTTGGGTGTGGGGACCAGGGACACTGGGATGAAATGTGGTGCCAACTGGTCCTGGGAGTGTGGCTGGGAGTGTGGCATCCACTTGCATTTGGCCTTGGAAGAAAAAATGATGCCCTAGGGAATGGCACCAACCAGGACTTGACTTGGACTTAGACTGAGTCAACATGACTCAACAAAATGAAATGCAGACTCAAAGAAATAAAATAATCTGGTTGACCAGGTCAACCCTTATTACAAACCCTAATCTTCGGGCAAGGTCATTCAGAGATCCAGATGGAACCCTGAAGTCTTCTTCTGATTCTGGTGCCCGCACCATTCATGGGTCACTTCGAGTTTATCCCAAATTTCTTTTGCCGAAGAGCAAATTGAAATCCAATTAAACTCATTACTATCCAAAGCACAATATAACAAGTTCATGGCTTTGGCATTTAGCTCTCCCATCTTCTTGTCGTGTTTGTCCCTATCCTCTTCAGGTTTAGGAACATCCACTCCATCAATTTTAACCATGGGAATATAAGGATCCTTTAGAATAACCTTCCACAACTGAAAATCAACTGCTTGAATTTAGATCTTCATTCTAGCTTTCTAGTATGCATAATTTATGCTAGTGAAGAGTGGAGGTCTATTAGTTGATTGGCCTTCCGCCAAGGATGTACTCATTGGATGAGCCATCAATCTTTACTCTAATGTATTCAGAGGCACTGCTCTGATACCAGTTATTGCCCAGGTGGCTATCCAAGAGGAGAGTGAATTGGGAATTTAAAGAAAAATTTAAAGCAAGTAATGTGAAATTCAAAATTCTTTGTAAGTGGTAGGTGCTGTGATAGAGTTATAAAATGCAGAAGCTAAATAGAGTAGAGACACAAACACACCAAATTTATAGTAGTTCGGAGCAACCTAGCTCCTACGTCCACTACCCAAGATACCACTTGGAATTTTCACTATATTCACATTCGAATACAGTATGATTGTTTTATAGGATCACAATCCAAAACCTCTACACTTTAGTTTTACAGGATCACCAAAGAAACCCAACACCCTTTAGTTTTAACAGGCTCATCAAAGAAACCTAACTTGGTTTTCACAGGATCACCAAGAACCTAACCCTTGGTTTTAACAAGGCTCACCAAGAACCTATTTGGTTTTTCAACCGGGCTCACCAATAACCCAACAATTCAAAGATTAAATTGAAAATAAATACAACAAAAATGACAAACTCAGGTTATCGGATAGTTGCCGGTGCAGCTTAATAGAAGTCCACTTGAATGCTTTTGAATAAGCTTTAATTACTTTAGTGGCTTCTTCCCAAAAAATGTGTCAAGCTTCAGATTAGAGTTGATGAAGACTTGAAAGCTTGACTTGAATGCTCTTATGCTGTTGGTTGGCAGGATATTCAATGAATCTCTCTCTTCTTTGAAGAACTCTCTTATTAATTGCTTTAAGGTAGTTCAAATCCTTCAAATTTAAAGTCTTCCATCATCCCAAGGCAGTTTAGCCGTTGTAGACCGTTGGGGAATGATTTGTGATCATTGGAGCACCTTTTAACATTTAAAAATAAATTCTGGAACTAGCCATTAGATACCTGAAAATGATGTTTGAGTCAGCTCGGATTCCTTCTAGTCGGCTCGAATCCTTTGAGTTGATAAGTCGAGTTGTTAAATCTTCAATGCAGTCAGCTCTGTGTCTCAGGGCACAGAATGTCACTCTGGACGAGTTGGCTCTTGATAGCTCGGGTCGGCTCGAACTTGAAACTTGAAAAACTTGAACTCGAGGAGTTGGCTCTTTTCAGCTTGGGTCGGCTCTTCTTCTCAGGTTCGGAAAAATCTTACTCTGGAAGAGTCGGCTCGATGCAGTTTGAGTCGGCTTGCTTTCTCAGGCTTTCAAAATTAGGTCTGGCAGAGTCGACTCTTTCTAGGTCAGGTCGGCTCGCCTAGCTATTCTCAGAAAACTTCAGGAAATGGACTTTGGAGGAGTCAGCTCAGACTGATTCCAGTCGACTTGGATTCGCTAGAGTCCGCTTGCTTTCCATCGAGTTGGCTCGAATTGCTGTGTTCTAGAATCCTTGCCGCGTGCCATTAAGTAGAGTTGGCTCTTCTTCACTTGGGTCGGCTCGAGTGTCTTCTTCAAGATTTTTACAATTGAACTTAAAGAAAACTCTTACCAACTCTTTTACAATTTTACATAAACCAACTCAAACTAAAATTCATGGCACACACAAACTCACAGAAGTAACCCTTTTTACTTGATTTTTCTTAGAATTTTCATTGGGTTCTTCTTTACAAAAACATTTACAACACAACTCAAACAAGAAAGTAGAAATGTAGTAGTTGAAGTTTGAACATATTATACATCCTACAAAAACTTGTCAAACACTTGAAGAGTTGTCAAAAATAAATGTACATGCTCCAATGTTTGGTTATCATCAAAATCACTAGCATCCTTAAGACCCCTAGATCCATTGTTCCTAGGTCTAGGATTAGTTCTCCTATTTACTTTGAGCTTCCATCTGATGAGGAATAGCCTCATAGATGTTTATCTTGATGTTTAGTGTTATGTATTTGCCTTGGTATTTGTCTTAGTGTTTATCTTGATGTTATCATCTATGTATCATCTTATTAGTCTCATTTATGTTGTACTTGCACTATAGTTTATGTTTGCTTATCAGTCTTGTATCAGTTTATGTATTGTAATGAAACTCTGACATTTATGAAAATGTTCACTTTTATCTTATGGTTACTCCTTACTTTGTTCATTTGCTCTGATACCTATTGATTTTTGCTAATCTAATCCTGTATCATGGCCCCTAACCAAATTTCTATGACTTAATGCATCAATTCAGGGGGAGTTTACTCCCTTTATTATTTAATGTTGACAAAAAGGGGGAGTAAGATATAAGCATTTCTTTCTAAATTTTTTTTTAGTTGGTTCATAACTTAAGTCACATAGGGGAAGAGAAAATTAACTTCAACACTTAATTGGTACCTCTCCTCTATTCAAATTGTGTTGTATGAGTTTTAAGTTTATGATTATGAGATACAATATCTAAACTTGAATTTGAATGCTTATATACTCAAAATCTTGTCATCATCAAAAAGGATAAGATTGTTGGCTTTAGCCCTTGATTTTGTTGAGTAACAAAATTTTGACTACATATTTTTTACTAATGTTTCAATTGGAGTTATGAGTTTCAGGATACAGGCACCTCAAATTCTCAAAATAAAAGTATCATGGAACTTATTGGAAACTGAGCAATTTTCATGGTTTAAGAAGTCTTCTCATCTGAAAAAGGCCTCAAAATAGACCAATTATGCTTTATATAAAGTATATTGAAGTTTCATTGAAGATTATTTTGAAATTGAAAGGTTGGCACATGTTTTTGACAAGTTGCAGAGTCAAGTGTTGACTCATGATACACCAAGTGTCGACAATTTAGAAACTGGCATGCAGAAACTTTCTCATGGAACACAAGTGTCGACTCAAAGATTTTAAGTGTCGACTCAAGGCCTGAGACTTTTGGAGATACATAACATGTCTTTTTGGGAGATTTTCTATCAAGTATCGGCTTAGGAGACTTAGGTGTCGACTCAGGAGATTCAAGCATCGACTAAAGGGTTTTAAGTATCGATTCAAAGCCTGAGATTTTTGTAAATATTGAACTAGGCCATTTGAAGGTTTTTAACTCAAGTGTCGACTCAGAAAATTCAATTGTCGACTTAAGAAACTCAAGTGTTGACTCACAGAAATCAAGTGTCGACTTATGAAGACTCAAGGGTCGACTCACGGTTCTGACAGGCATAACGGCTATATTTTCTGAGAGACATAATTCATCCCTTGATGCAGGATAGATATGCATGCGATTATTTTTTTGTATTTTAGGGGTTGGATGAGGTGGTTAAATCTCAAATATCAGATCAAAATATGATGTAGATAATTCTACATGAATTTTAAAAGCTACACATGCATATCAGGACCTAGGAAAGTAGTAAAGAGGGATCGTCGGGGCTGAGAAGCCTCAGTTAGTTCTACTACAATAAAACTATTGGTGGTAGAGGGGGTGTACCTGGCAACATCTGAAGCGCCTGGTGAAGATCGCAGCGAAGAGTTCACTTGTCCTCGACGGATGCGGCCTGAAAAATCAAGTCGGAGGCTCGCGAATTCCTGGCTTTCTGCTTGGTGGTCCAATTGTGGCCCGGCTGGAGTCGTTGGATTCATAGGAACTCGGGGACCTACAAACAACCGTTAAGGGAAAGAAAACAAATGCTGGAAATAAGAATAATTTCAGAAAAGGCAGTAAGTGCATGTTGGAAGAAAAGGCTTGGAAGGTTGGTCGGCTAGGGTTTCTTCGGGCAGCACTTCGACAGGACTTCAGGCTCACACAAGATCCCTTAATGCACACAGCAATTGGAGAATCAAGAGTATTTCATATATCAAAATTGTTAAAATCTTCATACAAGGGGTCCCTTATATAGAGTCATGAGACTTAGGGCCCAAGCAAAAGAAAATAAGGAAAATAATGGGTGACCACTTTCTTCCTAAAGTGTGGGGCTAAAAACATGGAAGAAAATACTTTCCCACTTTCTTCCTAAAGTGTGGGGCTGAATACATGGAAGAAAACACTTTCATGCCATACAAAATCCCTCCAAACAAGGTAGGTAGTGACATCCAAAGTGGGGGACCACTTCTTTCCTAAGCAAGCTAGCATGAATTAGGGGATTCATGTTTATCTATTTTAACTTTCCTTCTTGTCATGCTGGCATATGGAGTTGGTGTGCTTGGGGTGTGCTGGTGTGTGTTCATCAACTCCTTATGCATGGGCCAACTTCATGATCCTCCAAGTAATCCTAGGTGGTGAAATCCAGGGTGTGACTGGTTTCCATGCGGCTGCTGAGGTGGCATGCTGGGTGGTGTCCTTCACATGCTTGAGTCTTCTTTGACTGGGCTTGACTCAAACAGACTCAATATAACTAGACATGATTACAAGATTCGGAATATGATTAGCTCAACATGAGCTGACTTGACCGACTTATCCAAAACCCTAATGGTATGGATCAAATGCTACATACAGAACTCAGAAAGAAAACTAGCTCATCATGAGCTGACTAGTACAGGACTCAAATAATAAAAGACAACTCAAATAGGCTAAGCCCTTATTAAAAATGGAGTCAATCACCACTAAGTAATCCATAGAGGATTTAGAAACCTCTGTCTTATTCTGGTGCCTCTAGTATCCTCACCAATTCTCCCGGGATGGGAGGAACTCGACCCTATCGAGTGATAATCAAGGTGGCTCACATATCTCTCAAGGAGGTCTGGGTTGAGGCATTGCAAATCCTCTCGAGAAATCCATGAATTGTTCGACTCTGGCCCTTGCTATCAGATCAGGTAGCATTGATAGCCACGGCCCCGGGTCATTAAGGCTTGATCATCCAGGATACGCTCGATCAGTTCTCCTCTCTCAGGCTAATTTATTGGTGGACACTATAGGTTATGGTCACTCATAATGGAAGGAGTAGGTCCAAAGGCCTCACTAGGTATCGCTGCCGGTTCCCTATACTCAACCATGTCTACGATATTGAAGGTAGAACTAATGCCCGAATCTGGAGGCAAATCTAACACACAGACATTTGGTCCAACCCTCTCTATCACTTTAAAAGGTCCGGCTCTGCGAGCATGAAGCTTCTTTTAGGCCTAAGCCTAACCAAGATAGAATTCACTAAATCAAATTCCTTGGCCCTTCTTCGGGAATTAGCTAATTTCTTTCAAAATTAGTGCAGGTGGTGAACATGCTGGGCACATGCAGACTCTTAACAGGTGATGCAAAGGACTCAAACGACACCTAATAGACTCGACTGTGCATTCCTATGGAAGGAGATTTTATTGAACTCTTTGGACCTAAACCTAACAGATTATAGGTTCTCTAGGAGTGATCCTAGCTTGACATGCACATGAAAACTTATAATGGGCTCCTAGCAAATTCCATAGGGTATGCCAGAAGTATAATGCAAACCTAACTTGCGTAATGAATGCATGCAGTATGCTAATCTCAACTAAATGCAATCTAATGATCCTAGAAATGCTGGAGGTGTCAGGAAAGGGTAGAAAGTAGGAACTGGGTTCCAAATTAGTCAGGTAGGGCAGGGAAAAAGGTTCAAGGTTAGTTGAATAAAGTGGGATAAAAGAAGGGGCATCAGGGTCTAATCCTAGACTAATGAGGTTAACCTTATGAGGTTGAGGTATATCTACAGGATTTTCATAATGGAAGGAAGGGTTACTAATCTCAAGGAAGAGATCCTTAATGGGAACTATAGGAGGAGGCTTTTGCTGAGGGTACTGATTCAAAGAGATCAGGTCCTTAATAAATTCTTCTGGTTCTTGTATTTTAGGACTAGACTCTATAATTTGGCTCTCCTCTATGGTTTCCTCAGGTAAGGCTCTAGCAGCAGTATCTAGGTTCCCTTTCTCTAATTGTTCTTCCACTATAGCTTTAGGCTGGGTATAGTCAAGGTCAACTAACTCTAGGTTGGCTTCTACCTGGGTACCTACGGGGTCAACTAGTTCTAGGGCTTTTAGAGGTGTGTCCTCTTCTCCCTCATACTCATCTGCTAAATTCACATCAGCTTCATACACTTCTGCGTTAACGTAAGCCTTGTCAATCAAAGGGATGGTAGGGGAAGGTTGGCTAAGGGAAAATTGGCTAGGTCATGGTTTCTGACTATGGGCACTACTCCTAGCAGGTTTAGGTTGCCTAAGGGGTAGTGGCTTACTACTGGGTTTATATTTAGGGGTACTAATCCTATGGGGTTCAGTTGACTAGGGGAAACATGACTAGTACTAGGCTGATACCTAGGGGTTATGGGCTCTCTGGGCTCATAGGACAAGGTTGCAGATCTATGGGTCATGGAATTATAGGATCTGGGGTCATAGGATTTAGGTTCAGCTCTATAGGTCTTGGGTCTACTGGGCTCATGGGATATGGGCTCATCGGTTCTAGAGTCATAGGATTTGGAGTCATAAGATCTATAGGTTGTAGGTATACTAGGCTTATAGGGAGAGGGTGCATAGGATCTATGTTCAAATAATTTGGGTAGTGTGGGTAAAGGTGGCTCAGGTTTAGATCTAGTCTGGGTCCTATGGGTTTTATCTAGGGTTCCTAGTCGGGCATCTATTTGATCAAGTCTACGGGTTAACTGGGTGTTTGATTGATCAAGCCTAAGATTGATGGATTGAGCTAGTTGATCAGTAAGGACTTTCATTTGGGCTTCAAAGATATCCATGGGTTCAGTCAAAGGTGAAGATGGTGGGTGATATGATGCTCCTGATTTAGTGCTTATGCAAGACTCGATCAAACCAACAATAGCTCCCTGACCTAGAGTCCAAACTAGGTGCTCAATCAGGATGGCAAACTAGCCTATAGTAATCCTGTACTCAGCCAGGCAGGTGTAAGGGGAGTGTTAGGTCCCTGATTGCCAATCCTAGACAACAATCAGAGATTGCTCAGGTAGGCGGACCAGCACACAAGCCCTCTAGGACTGAATCCCTGAACCACTATTCTAGACACTAAGCACAAGGAACACATAGGTTAGCTTGACACAGTGATATGATACTTAGCCTGGACCCGACCAGTTGGTGTCCCTAGCCCACTAGGACAAATTAAGTCTAACAGATTTTAGTTAGGCTTGGGATCGAATGCAGGGGATGTGGTTTTGGGCTAAGGAGAGGTGATCAAATCCTCCCCCCATCTGACATAGCAAGAGTGCCCTTAATGGTAGTTTATGCAATGATGGCAGGCAGATGATGCAAAATTAGGGTTTAAGTATTTTAGGTAGCTTTTATATATGTAATTTTTTTTTGTTCTTTTGCAAAAATATGTTTTGCAGCCAATGACCTAATATGCTAGAAACATACTAAAATAATAGATATGCAAAGAGATGCTAAACAAAACCCTAAACCTTCCAAAGTTGCCTTACTGAAAAAAATAGAGCTAAAAGTTTATAGGTTGTATTTTGTTTTGCAGAAACTACATAGATTGAAATAAAATTTGAAAACATACTATAAAATACTTTGAATTAAAATGAATCCAAAAAAATAAAAATCAGAATTTTTGGAGTTTTGAGAAGGGAGAAACAATTAAAATAACAGTGCATATATAGACTATGAAGGGTGCAAAAAATGAGCCCTAATCTAAGCTCTGATACCAGATGATGCGGGATAGATATGCATGCGATTACTTTTTTGTGTTTTAGGGGTTGGATGAGGTGGTTAAATCCCAAATATCAGATCAAAATATAATGTAGATAATTCTATATGAATTTTAAAAGCTATGTATGCAGATCAGGACCTAGGAAAGCAGTAAAGAGGGTTCGCCGAGGCTGAGAAGCCTCGGTTAGGACTAGTTTTCCTATAATAAAACTACTGGTGGTAGAGGGGGTGTACTTGGCAATGTCTGATATGCTTGGTGAAGATCACAGCAAAGAGATCACTCATCCTTGATGGATGCGGCCTGGAAAATCAAGCTGAAGGCCCGCAGATTCCTAGCTTTCTGCTCGATGGTCCGATTGTGGCCCGGCTGGAGTTGTTGGATTTGAAGGAACTCGAGGACCTACAAACAACCATCAAGGATGAGAAAACAAAGGCTGGAAACAAGAATAATTTTAGAAAAGGCAGCAAGGGCATGTTGGAAGAAAAGGCTTGGAAGGATGGTCGGCTACGATTTCTTCGGGCAGCACTTCGACAGGACTTCAGGCTCACACAAGATCCCTTAATGCACACAGCAATTGGAGAATCAAGAGTATTTCATATATCAAAATTGTTAAAATTTACATACAAGGGGTCCCTTATATAAAGTCATAAGAATTAGGGCCCAAGCAAAAGAAAATAAGGAAAATAATGGGTGACCACTTTCTTCCTAAAGTGTGGGGCTAAATACATGGAAGAAAATACTCTCCCACTTTCTTCCTAAAGTGTGGGGTAGAATACATGGAAGAAAATACTTTCATGCCATACAAAATCCCTCCAAACAAGGTAGGTAGTGACATCCAAATGGGGGGAGACCACTTCTTTCCTAAGCAAGCTAGCATGAATCAGGGGATTCATGTTTATCTATTTTGACTTTCCTTCTTGTCATGCTAGCATGTGGAGTTGGTGTGCTTGGGGTGTGCTGGCGTGTGGTCATCAACTCCTTATGCATGGGCCAACTTCATGATCCACCAAGTAATCCTAGGTGGTGAAATCCAGGGTGTGACTGGGCTCCATGCTGCTGCTGAGGTGGCATGCTGGGTGGTGTCCTTCACATGCTTGAGTCTTTTTTGACTGGGCTTGACTCAAACAGACTTAATATAACTGGACATGATTACAAGATTTGGAATATGATTAGCTCAACATGAGCTAACTTGACCGACTTATCCAAAACCCTAATGGTATGGATCAAATGCTACATACAGAACTCAGAAAGAAAATTAGCTCAACATGAGCTGACTAGTACAGGACTCAAATAATAAAAGACAACTCAAATAGGCTAAGCCCTTATTACAAATGGACTCAATCACCACTAGGTAATCCACAGAGGGTTTAGAAATCTCTGTCTTATTCTTGTGCCTTTGGTGTCCTCACCATCCCTACAAGCTCCCAATGGCTAGTTTTGATCCTCCAATGGTCTTAAACCATTTTTGAAAGTTTTTGAAGTATTTAAGCTTCACCAAACTCATTCATGAAGCATTGAACACACAAGAAACAAATTTTCTTTCAAGAACTTCACTTCCAAAGCAAAAAAGGAGAGATTCCATTGAAAAAGCTTACTAGGCTATCATTTTAGCTTTCCAAAAGTATCTTTGAAGAGATTCCAAAGAGAAGACAAGACAAGCAATCTTCAAGAGCCTCAAAGCTTCCATATTCCACTCTAGAAGAGAGTTTGATTGTGGGTTTATTCTTGTATCTTTAACTTTATTCTTTGCTGACCTAGCTTTCAAGGTTTTTGAAAGTAGGTTGTTGAGGTTGTTGGTGAGCCAAAAGTATAAAACCAACTAGGGTTTAACTTGTGAGCCCGAAGACAAAACAAGTTGTAAAGGTTGGTGGTGAGCCTAGGTTACAAAACCAACTTGGGTTTTGACTTATGAGCCTTGGAAAACAAGTCGACTGTAATCTTGAAGAGATTATAGTGGAATTTTTCAAGGAAGGCTTGGGGAGTGGATGTAGGTGCTTGGATTACATTGAACCACTATAAAACCTTGTGTTTGTGTGTGATTGTTCTCTCTTCTATTTGCTCTTTATTACTTGTCTTTAATTTGCTATTATCCATTGCATATTTATTTTGAGTTTAATTACTTTGCTTTACAAACACATCAAGACCAGCACATAGTTGTTTAAATTTTCAAAAAACCCAATTCACCCCAACTCTTGGGCTCCATTTATGGGCAACAAAAATAGTGGGATGACTGTAGAAGGAAATAATGGGGATGATGTCATTGACTACTATGGCATGATCAATGAGATCATAGAGTTAGAATATATAGTAGATAAGAGGGTAGTACTGTAGGGAATTATATCCTAAAGCCAATCGTCTAGGCTGTAGATGATTGTGCTATTTGTATATTGGATATGAATTTTGATATAAATAAAAGTTATCTTTTGGCAGTTCATCACAGATGCATTTTTCTTAATGTGAACTCTTATGTGATAAAGTCCTTAGAAGTTTCTTGTACTCGATATAGAGAGGATATATCGAGTAGTTTTTAAATTATTCACGATCGAATGATACATTGTTATAGGATAACTATGTATCAAATATAGATCATTGTATGTCATATAGGTTGGTTATCCTCTTAACCAAGGAATGTAGAGACATTGGTATTACATGCAAGTGTTGTGTTTGATACTTCACTGAACGTGACTCTCATGCGAGCTTCTCTTTTTGCCGAAGAGGAGTCTTGCATTAGAATGTGGACATGAATTATTCCTTTGACTTAAGATCACTATAGTAGCTTGCAAGCAACTCATTATGCTTAGATGCCGGACTATCCGGATTTCTAATCTGGTGATGGAAGGTTGCTGGGTACAATCAAGTACTTGTGTAGCAGTAGTAGGATTGAGATATGATTGACCTCTCTAAATGGTTTGGATTGAATGCTTAATATGCCTTAATTAAGAAAGACCTTGGCCAGGGAATTCCTTGTAAGGAGTTATAGGGATTCTTTGTTTGAGACATATTGAAATGGACTGATTAGGGTTGGGCAGTGTAACCCTTGCCATCTGGAGAATTAGGAGGTTCAAGGAATAAGTTCAATGCTATTCCATATTCGATAGGTTCATGTTGCTCTGCAACCTTCAACCTATCTAGACAACGGGTGTCATTGTTAGATGGCAACTTTGGCTGGTATTAAAAATGTTTCTGTGTTACCAGTTTAGTGTTTGAAATTATGGGGTCACATACCAAGGGTTTCTTCTTGCTTTGTTGGCATATGAATGATTGAGAATCATTCCAGACTCGTTTGTCAAGGTATTGTCAAACTTTTGTTTGAGCGGACTCTTTTTGAACGAGCCGACTCTTCTTGAACGAGTTGACTCGAGCCGAGTCGACTCGTCTGATCGACTGCTGAAATTCAAGAATGCTTCATTAAATGTTGTAATAGTTATGGAATTTAATGTTGAGAATTTTGAGTTTTAATAATTGCTGTTGCTAAATTCCAAGGGACTTCTAACCTCCCTAGAATCTCAAGAGATCCCAAAATTGCTCATTAATCTCTCATTATGTCCTCTTAATTGTTTTGAGGGCTACTATTATAAAAGCAGGGCTGAAGAAGGTTAAGAGTAGACATTCAACACTCCTCCATTCCACACCCAAAAATCTGGATCCAGGCTGAGACTCTGCCATATTCCTTGGTTAGAGATCTTGTTTGTTCCTTGAGGGATTGTGAGATTGGATCTCCGGGATAGAGTGAGTTTTGGGTGGGATCTCTGAGTGCATACCTTCTATTAAAGGTTTGGGATAGAGAGAACTGGGAGAGTCCTTGTTCTGTGCCAGCATTGTAGCAGCAACTAGCACTTCAAGGAGTTGAAGGTGTCCCACTTGTCTTCAAGGAGTTAAAGAAGGAGTCCACCCGACAAAGTTTCTATAGGGGCTAGCACCTCGAAGGAAGGAGAAGAAATCATGCTACATGGTGTGAACCACCCATAGAGGTGGTATGCAAGTGTTGCTTGCAGAGCCGAACTTTTTCCACAGGTCAGTGCCATCCCTGGGCTTGCGACTGAGAGGCGGGCATTTCTGTAACTTCTAGTTCTTCCTGGTGAATGTCACCAAGGTATGTGCTTAATTTATGTATAACATAATTATCTTTGTTGCATCATTGTGTGATTTCTAGAATTGATCTATTTCTCATACAATGTTTGAAAGGGATATGCCCTACAAGCCAATCTATGTTATATCTCCCAAACCATTGTAATTGACAATATTCTAATAAAGGCATTATTTTTCATCATACGCCGTATTTATTATTATATGATGAACCCCATAGATTAGGGCTATGATTTTAGGGTTATGATGAGATCATACCAGTGAGACCTAAAGTCTTAAAACTTTAATCTAAAATATTCCTAGTCAAAGGAACCTTGAGTAGGGGATCAGGGTTTTTTCCAGTAAGACTAGCACATCCTATGTATACTGAATAGGGTGACTGCTCTCACAGTCACTTGTGTATGACACTAATACTAGGATGTGGGTGCTCATTAGAGAATAAGTTCACTGATATGATCCAACTTGAGAACATCTAATGGAGTCTTAGCTACATGTCAATAGAAGGTTCTCATAGTGGGAGTGGTACAAGTAATCCTTTGACCTGAGACTGCCATAAGTACCTTATGTACATGAACCCATGCTTTGGTTCAATCCTAATCATGACACTGAGTCATGCACAGGATTGATACTGGGAATGGTGAATTGGATATGAAGGTAATGAGTAGGTCAACAAGGAATTGATCACTCTTAGTAAGAGGAGATTGCATCCAGCTAGTTATCAATCGGATGATGATTCTAGGAATCTTTGATCAAAGTAAAGATATTAGAGATGGTTTCTAATATCAAGATAATTGAATCATCAATATAAGATTGAGCTAGAAACAGATATAATATTAGATTTGACATATATCCATATCAATAATTATATTTTGGGTGCAGGCTGATCGAAGGATTTAATTGTACGGTAACATTCTACTGAAAGGTAGTTTTGGTATTTCACCAGAATTTCCATATCTTCCGGGTAGACATGACACGTTGCTAGACATCAATCTTGTCTTGTGGGTTAATTAAATTGAATGATCACTTATTAGGAAGAGTCCTAATTGATCATAATCGGGTAAGCCCTATTTGACCTAAATCGTTTAGAAAGAGTTCTAATCAAATTAGGTCAACTTGTATTCGAACCCACTGCTGGCTAGATGTGGAACCCAATGGGTCGCACACTTAAGAGAATTGATCAAGGGTTTAATTTTATAATTAAATCATCTTTGCATGATGACACTCTAGTAGGTGTTGCAAATCCTAGCTTTTATTCGAATTAGATTTGAATTAGGATTCCGGATTGGTTCAATTTGGGTTCTAATTGGATCTAATTAGATCCTAATTGAGGTTATAGGGATTATGGCTAACCCTATTGGCTAACCAGGTATCTAGGCTAGCCCCCCACCCGCCCCTTATCCTTTTCATGCCAAAATGCCAAGAGTCCATGCGCTAATGGACTCTTGGCGCGCCATTTGGAAGAGTCCATGGCGCATGGACTCTTGGTGCGCTCCATAAAAAACTCTGGTGTTTTTATATGGGGCGGCTTTTCTTATATCCTTTAGCGCCTCAATTGTCCTCCCTTGGATGGAAATCCAACGGATAATGGGGTTTTAAGAAAGAAAGAAAGCGCTCCTGCTTCCCGGTTGTGCGAAATCATATCCCTTCGGAGATTCAAACTTCGCGACTCCTTTCTTCTCCAATCTTCATGACTTTTCCTTTGAGAAAAGCCGTGGGATTTAATCTAGAAGGCCGTGAGAAGGAGGAGAAGGCCGTGAGAAGGAGGAAAAGGCCGTGAGAAGAAGGGAAGGGGCATGAGAAAATGGGAATGGCGTTTACGGAGAGTTGTGTTGGTGTCTCTCCGAAAACTATTTAAGGAATCAGAACTTCGGGATAAAAAATTAATTTTAATTCTTCTTCCTCTCCTAAAGACTCTTTCTCTCTTTTCTTGTTCTTGCACTGTTTCTTTTACAGAGTACACCTCTATCGAAACTCTGCTACTGAACAAGAACAAGAGTGAAAGTCTCCGACGGTAAAGGAAAGAAGGAGTTCTGATTTTATTCTTTCTTTCTTACATTAAGACATTCTTGTCTTAGTTTCTCCTCCAATTTAAGACAAGCCTAAATCCCCTTAGGACAAAGTCTTATCTTCAAGACAAGAGTGTCTTAAAGGGTCAAGGTCTTAGTGGAAGGAGGAGAAGAGATAAAAGAAAGGAAGGCAACCTCTTGTGTGGAAGAATTCCAGTCATAATCCGAAGAATTGAGTTCTAGGAAGAAGAACTCAATAGGAGGAACCATTGGAAAAGAAGATAGTATTCTTGATCATTGCTCTATGTGGATCACCATCGGAGGGTGGACACTTGGACACCTGGTGAATTCAAATAGCCCGTTGATCTTCAAGTTTTAAGTCTTCGTAAATTGGAATTAGCGATTACAGGTTGGTATTCTAATTCAATTTGCATAGAAATGTTTGTCTTCATACATTCTAGTCTTATTAAGGAGTTCCTGTTTTAGGGTTTTTATGCATATTAATTTCAATTTTTGAAATTACCCTTCCACTGCGTTGCACCGGAACCCTACAATGTTTGTATGACTTCATATTTACATTACTCTAAATGCATCTAGATCTAGGTAAGGGGGTGGTTTTAATTAGATTAACATCTTGAGATAAAATGGTTTTATCGCTTTCCACTACTACATGCCTTTAGAAAAGTTTTAAAATGCATGTGTCACCCCTAGGAATAGTTCCTTTCAATGGTATTAGAGCATCCAGGTTGTGTATGCATCTCATTTAATATTTTTATGAAATTGGTTTGATTTTTTTCACATAGTACTTAGATTAAGGTGGATTCACCATGGACATCCGGTTATAGGAGAGAAGCATGGTTTAAAGACCATCTCTTTCCATTCCAAGGGATTCTCCTATTGGTGTGGACACCAGGGCCAAAAAATATCGATAGGTTGAACCCACATCTCTATGGATCACCTGTGAATAAAGCCCTGAATCTAATTCCTTTTACTATATAAATATTTTATTTTAAATTCTGTTATTTGGGCTTAGTTAGGGTTAGCCCTTTTTACCAACTGTAATTAGGGTTTTGTTATTTAGCCTTTTGGACTAAACCCTTTTTATCACATTGAGTTAAAACCCCATTGGGCCAAACCCTGTTTACCAATTTATTCTATTTTGTTAATGAGGTCTTGCTTATTGATCAAATTGGGTTCCAATTGATCAAGTGGGCTTTAGTTATTTAATTTTGAGTCTTGTAATAATTAGTATTGAGTCTTGCAATACAAGAGGGGACCCAAGTCAACATCCCATGTGAACCTAATTGAAGACCCATGTGACTTCATGTGCATTCAAATCAAGACCCATGTGCACCTAAATCAAGACAAGCCATGTGACTCCATGTGACCCCATGTGCTAGCTTAAGACAAGCCATGTGACTCCATGTGCTAGCCCAAGTCACTTGTCATGTGCTAGCCTAACCAAGTCTTGGCGCTACCTTTTCAATATTTTGGATATCATCACATGACATGTCATTTATGTTTTGGACATCGCTTGCCACATCATCGGGACATCATCACATGCCATGTTATTTATCTTTGTTGGCCGATTTTATGTCAAAAAAATGGTTATCTTTATTTTTTTATCGAGACATTAAGACATCCAGACATCTGGACATTTAGACAACATGCAAGCTTATCCAAGGAGGGCGCCTCATTTAAATTCCAAGCTGATGGTTTTAAGAGAAGTAAAGCAGGAGTCCCACCCATATTAGCGCCACTTCTTCTCATTCTTTTGTCTCCAATTCCAAAAGCATTCGGCCAAGCATTCTTTCTTAAAGGAATGCCTATCATGATGAATTTCAAATCTAAGGAGTTCTATTTTAAATTCAAAGATAAAATGGGTTCTTATCCATCCTATCTTGAAAAGTTTCAAATCCAAGAAAGATCTACATTTATTCAAGAGTTCAAATTGAAGGAAGGTTACTACAAGAAGGACTCCAAGAAGAATTGGCACCCCATCTCATCAATTGTCGCCAATTCAAAATGCATAGTGTCGCCACTTTTAAGATGAGTAAGAAAGGACTTCTCCTCTCTCCCACTCTTTTGTCACCCAAGTGGAATGAAATGCCTTGTTGTCACCCACTTTGATGAAGTTAATTCCAAGATGTCATCCATTATGGATGAGACCAAAGAGAGGTCCAGATCAGCCCAGAGACAAGAGTCCAAATGCCTAGAGCCAGAATTCTAGGAGTTGTAGTTCAAGGGAGAAAGTGTCTAGTCTTTGAATCCCTTATACCACTGGTTGAGGATCTATAAATATCCCATTAACCCTCCCTGTAATTCATCATCATTATTATTATTCATCAATAAAAAGACTCTGTCGAATTTTCTTCCTTTGCTACATGCATCGCGGGGTGTAAGGCCCTTTTTCTTTGTTTTTCAGAACATCGCAAGGTGTGAGGCCCTTTTCCTTTGTTCTTCAGAACATCGTAGGATGCGAGGCCCTAGTTATCCTAACTATCCAGTCGACAAGAAAACCTAGCCACCTCTTCAAACCCATCCCTTTCATTTTTCCTTCCTTTGTTGCTTCCTAATTTGTGTTTTTAATTGTTGAGTATTTTCAGGTGATCAAGAATCGAAGTCAGGTATTCTTGTCTTGAAATCGGTATCGCATGGAAGATCGAAGCCCGGGATCGAGATCTTGAAACCCTGCCATGATAATCTTGAGAGTCCTGCCAGATCTATTTCAAAGGAACAATTTTCGTTGATAAAACTAAAAACTTATTCCCTTCACTTTAATTTCTGATTAGTTGAAAGTAAACCCTAGTTTACGGTGGTTTTTCAACCACCAAGTCCTATTTTCTAGTTACTTTGTAGGTTTACTTGTGTGGGTAGTAAACTAGAACTAGTTTCTTTAATTACATATTTTGAGTCTTCCTTAAAATCTGAAAAAAAATTAAAAAATTATTCTCTTCTACTCTCTAATAATTAAGCTTTAAGTATTTGTCCCGTATCAGGTTTTGGTATTAGAGTTGGTTAAACTAGGGTTTAATCGCTCTTGTGCTAAAATTTTTGCATACTAGGTTAGGACTTAGTTTCTCTTTAAGTACTCAGATCGGGTGCTTCACCATGGCCGTCCGGTCATAGGAAAAAGGAGGGCTATAAGACCCTCATATCCCATTCAAAAGGGATTTTCTATGGCGTGTAGGGGTGCCACTGTGATTGACCCTTGAAGAAGAAAACAAAGAGATAGTCATCTTTAAGGTTAATTTTTTGCATCACATCCATCCCAGTACATGGTCTATTCTTTTAATTGTTTATGCATGTAGGAAAATTAGAAAATTTTAATTCTTATTTTTATGGATTTTTAATAATTGATAGTATTTATCAAAATTTTCTCATAATTTAATTCGGATTTTATGTCATCCGAATCTCTGATTTACTACCTGAGAATAGTTCTGCCATGAATTTTTAGTAATTCTAGTTTAGGGTTCTTTTTGCATAAATTTTGTATATTTTAATTTTCTGCATATTTCCTGCATATTAGAAACTTTTCTGCAAAATATATCTTTGCTAAAAAAAAAAAAACTTGGAAACCCTAATTACATCTTTATATGATTGCGATCATCATTCAAACCTAATCTTAAGGGCACTTAATATCTATACAAGGGAGGGATTTCATCACCCTTCCTTGGCCCACAACCACCACCTTTGCATCGATCATAACCTAAATTAAAATCAATTAGACTTAATTGCTCTAGTGAGCTAGGGACACCAACAAGTTGGGTTCCAAGTATTGTGTGAAAGCTAGTGCATATAATCCAGTGATTATCACTTGAATCTGGTGTCTAAGGCTAGAGGTCTAGAGGCAAATGCCCTAAGCAGTTTTGTGGTTTTTAGTTAGGACCTTGCGAAAGCAGGGGGAGCCTCCCATGACCCCACCTCTTACCTAGCCAGTGGATAGGGTAATTATTGAATTGGCTATAATTTGAGCTGACCCATTCTACTTAAGCTCTAGGTCTAGGAAACCCTAGTCCGAGTCGAGTTTTGTGTGTCTGCATTGCATAACCAATAGATTAGGAGTCTGACCCAACCAATAGTCTCACCCCAACACAATTTAATCATGGATCCCAATTTTGAGACCTTCATGACTAAATAATGTGCCCAAATGATTAATAAGTTTGATCGAATAGATGACCGATTAGGTAATCTAGAGAAAACCAGTAAGACCTATCCTAAACCTAAACTTGAGAAACCTTTCTCCACACCTCCCAACCCTAGGAGAGCCCCACACTAAAAACAAATATGGGAATCTAACCATAGTAGACCAAATTATGATTTCATAGACCAAGATGAGAGAGCCATTAGGAATTTTAGGATAGAAGCACCTAAATTTGGTGGTGATCTTGATCTTCAGAATTATGTTGATTGGGAAGAAGGTATGGATCTATATTTTGAGAGGGAACTAGTGTTTGAGGAAAGAAAGTTTAAGATTGCTAAACACAAATTAGTACGCCATGCTAGAATTTATTAGGATAATGTTGAAAGAATGATCAGACGAAGAAGAGACATACCCATAACTACTTGGAGCGATATGAAACTTAAACTTAGAAAAAAGTACCAACCCAGATCATATGAACCTAGTTCCTATGCACCCAGATCATATGAGCCCAGCTCCTATGAACACAGATCCATGACCTATAGATCTGAGCCCATATCCTATGAGCCCAAAGAACTCATAACACCTAGGTATCAATATAGAGTTAATCAAGTTTCCCTTAGTCAGCCATAACATATTAAAATTAGTGCCCCTTATCAAAAATTAGGATCTAGTCAAATCCACCCGAGTCGACCCATTCCTCAATAGAGTCGACCTAATTCTAACCCGAGCAGACTTAACCCTAATCCGAGCCGACCTACCCCTACTAGTCTAGATCCTAGCCAATTTCCCCTTAACCGACCCATTCCTACTATCCCATTGGTTCACAAAGATAACATTGAAGAAGAAGTGTATGAAGCTTATGTAAACTTAGTGGATGAGTATGAGGGAGAGGAGGAAATATATATGGCTGACCTAGAATTAGCTAACCTAGTAGGCACCCAGGTTGAAGCCAGCCCAGAGTTAGTTAACCATGACTGTATCCTGACTGAAACTATACTGGTAGGACCCTTAGAAAAAGATAACAATGAGAAGTTTAACCCTCTTGCTAGGACTTTACCCGAGGAAATCCTAGAAAAGAGTCAAGCTATAGAGTTTAGTCCTGAAGTAATCAATGAGGACTTGATTTTTCCAAACCAGTAATCTCAGGAAGAATTCACTCCATCAGTCCCCATTGAAGATCTTTTTCTTGAAATTCTTGACTTGTCCTTTCTTCATGCTGATCCTTTATTTCCTGTAGGTATGAATCAATGTCCAAACCTTAAGGTCAACCCCATCAGCCTAGGACAAATCTCCGAATCCTTTTCCTATTTTTTACCCTACCAGACTAACACTAAATCAACTTCCTATTTCCTACCCTACCAAGTCACCTCCGAATCCACTTCTTACTTCCTACATTTTCCTGAAGCTTCCCATATTTCTAGGACCATTAGTTTGAATTTTATAGAGGTTAGCAAGTTACATACATCTTTTGAACAAATTAGGTTTGTCACTTACTTCTGGAAAACCCTATGGCATTTAGTAGGAGTCCATGCACCATTCTCATCTACATGTCACCCACCAACCAAGGGTCAAACTTAGTTGTAGTTTAGGGTTTATATGCATGTCAATAAAAAAAAATTAAATAATGAAAGCAATGAATATTTTCAAGAAAAAAGAAGACTCAAGGAATACAATGAATTAGACTTTGTTATGGTAAGGCTACGACCTATAACCATCAAAAAGTTACATGCCTGTAGTAGTGGACCATACAAAGTGATTAAGAAAATTGGATCTAATGTCATGTACTCGAGTTACCACCTGAACTAGGTATTAGTCCAACTTTTAACATTTCAGACCTTATTGAGTATAGGGAGCCAACGTTGATTTCTAGTGAGCCATTTGGGCCTAATCCAGTCCTTGAGAGTGAACCAACCCAAGTGTGTCCACCTGCCATACCACCAACCCAGAGAGACAAGATTGAGTCGATCTTGGATGACAAGATCATTGCTACTTTGAGCAAAGATTACCAACGGTATCTGGTTCTTTGGCAAGGATGACCTAAGACTGATGATTCTTAGATCACCAGAGGACTTGTAGAGAGTTGACCTAGACTTACTAGTGTGCTATCATAGCGACGTTGATAAATATTTGACAAGGTCAAATTTCTCTTACCCGGTGAGAATTGGTGTGGACACCAGGGCCAGAAAATATCAACAAGTTGAATCCACATCTTTGTGGATCACCTATGAATAAAGCCCTGAATCCAACCTCTTTTACCATGTAAATATTTTATTTTAAATTTTATTATTTTATCTTAGTTAGGGTTAGCCCTTTTTACTAACTGTAATTAGGATTTTGTTATTTAGCTTTTTAGGCTAAACCCTTTTTATCATATTGAGTCAAAATCCCATTGGGCCAAACCCTGTTTACCAATTTATTCTTTTTTGTTACATGAGGTCTTTCCTATTGATCAAATTGGGTTCTAATTGATCAAGTGAGCTTTAGCTATTTAATTTTGAGTCTTGCAATAATTAGTATTGAGTCCTATAATACAAGAGGGGACCCAAGTCAACATCCCATATACATCCAATTGAAGACCCATGTGACTTCATGTGCATTCAAATCAAGACCCATGTGCACCTAAATCAAGACAAGCCAGTGACTCCATGTGACCCCATGTGCTAGCTCAAGACAAACCATGTGACTCCATGTGCTAGCCCAAGTCACTTGTCATGTGCTAGCCTAACCAAGTCCTGGCGCCACCTTTTCATGATTTTGGACATCATCACATGACATGTCACTTATATTTTGGATATCACTTGCCACATAATCTGGACATCATCACATGCCATGTCATTTATCTTGGTTGGCCAATTTTATGTCAAAAAAATGGTTATCTTTATTTTTTTATCAAGACATTAGGACATCTAGACATCCATACATCTAGACATCTGGACATTTAGACAACATGCAAGCTTATCCAAGGAGGGTGCCTCATTTAAATTCCAAACCAATGGTTTTAACAGAAGTAAAGCAGAAGGAGTCCCACCCATGTTAGCACCACTTCTTCTCATTCTTTTATCACCAATTCCAAAAGAATTCAGCCAAGCATTCTTTCTCAAAGGGATGCCTATCATGATGAATTTCAAATCTAAGGAGTTCCATTTTAAATTCAAAGATAAAATGGGTTCTTATCTATCCTATCTTGAAGAGTTTCAAATCCAAGACAGATAAAGGTTTATTCAAGAGTTCAAATTGAAGGAAGGTTACTACAAGGACTCCAAGAAGAATTGGCACCCCATCTCATCAATTGTTGCCAATTCAAAATGCATAGTGTCGCCACTTTTAAGATGAGTAAGAAAGGACTTCTCCTATCTCCCTCTCTTTTGTCGCCCAAATGGAATGAAATGCCTTGTTGTCACCCACTTTCATGAAGTTAATTCCAAGATGTCGCCCATTATGGATGAGGCCAAAGAGAGGTCTAGATTAGCCCAGAGACAAGAGTCCACAATGCCCAGAGCTAGAATTCCAAGAGTTGTAGTCTAATGGAGAAAGAGTCTAGTCATTGAATCCCTTACACCACTAGTTGAGGGTCTATAAATATCCCATCAACCCCCTATAATTCATCATCATCATTATTATTCATCAATAAAGAGACTCTGCCAAATTTTCTTCCTTTGCTATGTGCATCACGGGGTGTGAGGCCCTTTTCCTTTATTCTTCGAAACATCGCGAGGTGTGAGGCTCTTTTTCTTTGTTCTTTGGAACATCATGGGGTACGAGGCCTTAGTTATCCTACCTATCCAACCAACAAGAAAACCTAGCCACCTCTTCAAACCCTTTCATTTCATTTTTCCTTCCTTTGTTGCTTCCTAATTTGTGTTTTTTGTTGTTGAGTGTTTTCAGGTGATCATGAATTGAAGTTAGATATTCTTGCCTCAGAACTGGCATTGCATGGAAGATCGAAGCCCGGGATCGAGATCTTGAAACCCTGCCGTAACAATCTTTAGAGTCCTCCCAAATCTATTTCAAAGGAGAGATTTTCGTTGGTAAAATTGAAAACTTATTCCCTTCTCTTTAATTTTGATTAGTTGAATGTAAACCCTAGTTTATGGTGGTTTTTCAACCACCAAGTCTTGTGTTCTAGTTACTTTGTAGGTTTACTTGTGAGGGTAGTAAACTAGAACTTTTTCCTTAATTGCATATTTTGAGTCTTCCTTAAAATCTAAAAAAAAATCTAAAAAAATTATTTTTTGCTAATCTTTGATAATTAGGCTTTAAGTATTTGTCCCGCATCACCTATGGTGTGTAGGGGTGTTGCTACGTCATGACCTTATGAAAAAGAAAGTGAAAAATTTAATGGATCACAATTATTTTAATCTTTGGTTTATAGATTATAACTATGTTTAGATAATATCTAAAAGAAGTTTAATCTAAAACATTGAAAAGTTCAAGTGTAAAGGACTGATGTTTAAAAAAATTATGTTCTGGAAGAGTTGGCTCGAGTAGAAGAGCTGACTAGAAGAGCTGGCTCAAGCAAAAGAGCTAACTAGAAGAGCTGGCTCGAGCAGAAGAGCTGACTCAACCAAAAATCTATGTTCTGGAAGAGATGACTCAAGTAGAAGAGCCGACTCGAGCAGAAGAGCCAACTCGATCAGAAATGTGTGTTCTGGAAGAGCTGACTCAGTTCGCAATAACTGACTCGACCAAAAAACTATGAAACAGTAATTTTAAGCTTCAGATTTTTATGAAATTATTTCATTTCATTTTGAAAATATTTCAAATAGTGTGATACACCTAATTGAGAATTAAGAAGTATAATTTTAAGATTTAGGATATGATTCTAATATTATGTCATGATTCATAAATCATGGGTTGCTTGGGTTAGCTAGAATTAAGTCCTTAAATGGGTTAGACCTAGGTTTAGATGAATGGATTAAATAGAGAAAAGACCAATCAAAAGTTGAATTAGGTCTTTCCTCTATAGATCTCTCTAATAGTAAATTAGATCAGTCCATACATCTAAATGGACTTGATTCATGGCTTCGTGGTTAGCCTAGATCATTAGGTTAGTCTGATTGAGTCTGGTAAATCACTTGGTGTGTAAGGTAAGTTTGACAGTTGTGATCAAAGTTCTTTGGGGCTAACTCTTACCTGGTCAACTCATGGTTGGTGGCTAAGGCAAGAGGCTTACTTGGCATAACCCATCCCTTGATCTTACTTACCTAGCTAATGTGGTGAATCAGATCAAATTAGATTATCTGTTGATTCGAGTTGACCCATGTCAACTAAGGTTAATCAGTTTGACTGGTTTATAGGTGCCCATGGATCAAACTGATCTAAAAACTCTCTAAGTGTTTGGTGGGAGTTTTTTTGATCAATGTCCATGTCTTCATCTCAAATGTCACAAAATTTAAATCCTCTAAATTATTAGGTCCATAAAAAGACTAAGTTATGTGATAGCCTAAGTCTTAGCCTCCCATTAAGTTGGATTGGCAATGTGTTCTTTAGTTAGGTGATCATCGGCAGTACCAAAGTATGGGTGGTCATCTGGCTATTGGAATTGCCATTCATAATATGATGGCTCAGTGCAACTCTCTTAATGGTGGTCAAGTGAGCCGGCCAAAGTCAGGCTTGATCATTCATTAGTTCAAAGCATTGAATTTAGTCATGTTAATGGTTGGACCTAACCAGGACCTTCTTTAGTAGGAAGCCCAAAGGCCGATTGAAGTGCTTCTAGGGTAAAATTTGAAATACTAGAAATTGCTTGGAAGAAGCAATTGGTTAATTGAACCTACCTTTAGGTTCACGTGGGTGAACTGGCCAAAGTCGGGCTCATGTGGCATCTTTAGGATTCTAGTACCCACTAAGGAATTAAATGTAATTCCTCGGATTGGAGGTAGATGCTACTAATCTGCATAAAATATATGGGAGGACCTTTAGACTAATGTCCATATCTTTAGGATTAAAATTGAAATTCATATACTAATTAGTCTTATGGTTTTCTTTCAAGGAAAATGTCTGCCAACTTGTCCCTCTGCTCATTGCTTGACAATGAAAAACTTTCTGGCCCAAACTTCAATAATTGGTATTGAAGGCTTAAGATTGTCTTAGAGCATGAAAGGATCCTGTGTGTTGTATCGGATCCAGCACCTATAGTCCCCGCAACCAATGCTTGTACATCTGTCAGGGACACTTATCAGAAGTGGCTTTCTGATAGAACTACTGTACATTGTATTATACTAGTAGCTATGAATAACAAGTTCAGTCGCAAATTCGAGGAGGCCCAACCAGAGAAAATCTTGCAAAAGCTACGGGAATCCTTTGGCATGCATGATAATATAGAGCAGTACAGGACTTCCTGTGCCATCTATAATGCCCATATGCAAGATGGGGCATTAGTAACTGATCATGTATTGTACATGATCGAGTTATTTGAATGCTTGGCCAAACTCTGATGTCCCATGCATGAACAGCTGGGAAAAGATGCTATACTTAATTCTCTGGCCCCTTCTTACCATAGTTTCCTTGATCACTTGTAGATAAATACGCCTATAGTGAACTACCATAGTCTGTTGGCATTACTACAAAACTATGAGAAGGACCACAACCTTAATAAAGGGTTGGTGTACTTTGTGGGAGGAAATAGGGCAGTGCATCGTCCCCTTGGGAAGGGAAAGAAAAATAAAAAGAAAAAGACCAAAAAAGTGCAGAGTGTTGGTGGGGCCAGTTAGGGTGGGAAGAAGAAAGTAGACCAGAGTCTGGCGGAGTGCTTCTACTATAAGAAGCAAGGTCACTGGAAGAGGAATTGTCCTTGGTATATTACATCCCTTGACCCAAACAGGCCGAAGAAGAGGAAGTAGCAAGATGTTGCTGCTCAAGGTATTTATATGATAAATCCCTGTACTTATTCTTTTTGTAATACTACTAATTGGGTACTTGATACTGGGAGTCCTTACCACATTTGCAACAAATTGTAGGGACTTAGAATTAGTAGGAGATTCGAGGACGGCAAAAGGTTTCTGAACATTGGAGATGGAAGTCGAGTTCCAGTTCTGGCATTAGGAGACTTCTCTTTTGTTTTTGAATCTTGTAAAATCATTTTACATGACTACCATTATTGTCCTGCATTTCTTATAAACATTGTCTCTATAGGATTGTTGGCCAAAGAATGTTTTGAACTTTCAATAAAGAGAAATGTTTGCAATGTTACTTTGAATGGTTTAGTTGTAATGAATGGAAATTTGGTAAATGGCATTTATTTGCTATCACAGCCTGTGAGTGTAATGTACACGACAAGCAAACATCCTAGAATGGATAATGTCAGTGATGCTTATCTTTGGCACTATAGGCTAGGTCATATAAATAAGAACAGGATAAACAGGTTAAGACAAGAAGGTCTCTTAGAGGTAAATGATTTTGAATCATTGCCTACCTGTGAATCTTGTTTACTTGGGAAAATAACCAAGTCATCTTTTTCTAGAAAAGGTGAAAGAGCCAAAGAAATTCTAAGTCTAGTCATACATATATATAAGGACCTATGAATGTCAGTGCTAGAGGTGGGTATAATTATTTCATTATTTTTATAGACGACCTATCTAGGTTCGGTTATGTCTATCTTATGAGACATAAGTCTGAGTTGTTTGAAATGTTCAAATGATATCGTAATGAAGTTGAAAAGCAAACTGGAAAGAGTATAAGGACTCTTCGATCTGATCGAGGAGGCGAATATGTTTCTAGTGAGTTTCTTACTTATCTTCAAGAGAATGGGATTCTTTCTCAATGGACACCTTCGGGGACATCCCAACTAAATGGTGTATCTGAAAGGAGGTATAGGACTTTGTTGGACATGGTCCGGTCTATGATGAGCTTTGCCACTCTGCCTATCTCTTTATGGGGTTATGCCCTGGAGACTGCCTATTATCTTCTTAATAGGTCTCCTAGCAAGTATGTGGACAGGACTCTATATGAGATGTGGTCTGAACAGAAATCGGTGCTCTCATACCTTAGGGTCTGGGGGTGTCCGGCCTATGTTAAGCATTTGCAGACTTATAAACTAGGACCTAGATCTGATCGGTGCCTATTTGTTGGGTATCCGAAAGAGTCTAAAGGGTATTTCTTTTACCTGCTTGATGAATAAAAGCTGTTTGTTGGTCTTAGGGCTATCTTTTTGGAAAATGAGTTTCTTAGTGAAGGAGCTATAGCCACCAAGACTAAACTTAGTGAAGTTCAACAGGCAGAAGAACCAACACATTTAGGAGACACCTTAGACTAGGATTTGACTAATTCAAATCTGGAGCCCATTGAGCACCCATTAAGGAGATCCAGTAGAGTACCGTGTCAACCAGACAGATACTATGATTTCTTGGTCCAAGATGGAGATCCCATTGAACTTAATGAAAATAATAAGGATCCGATCACCTATATGGATGCTCTACAAAGGTCCGACTGTGATAAGTGGCTAGAAATCATGAAATCCAAAATAGAGTCCATAGAGATCAATAATGTATGGACATTAGTTGATCCACCTGAAGGGATAAAACCCATTAGGTGTAGATGGATTTTCGAAAGGAAATGAGGCACAAACGGAAGGGTGGAGACCTACAAAGCCCATCTGGTTGCCAAGGGATATCGTCAACGTTATGGTATTGACTATGATGAGACATTTTTTCCTATGGCAATGCTCAAATCTATTCGAATTATACTTGCTTTAGCTGCATACTTCGACTATGAAATCTAGTAAATAGATGTCTAAACAGCCTTCCTAAATGATGAGTTAGAAGAGGAAGTGCATATGATGCAACCTAAAGGGTTCACATCCACAGATGAGTCAAAGATTTGCAAGCAGGACTGAAGTAGGTATCTCGGAGTTGGAACATGTGATTTGATAAGTGTATCAAGTCGTATGGCTTCGTTAAGAACAGAGAAGAACCTTGTATTTATAAGTGGGCTAATGGTTCTGTGGTTATATTCCTTGTATTATATGTGGATGACATTCTCTTAATCGGGAATAACATCCCTACACTACAGGAAATAAAATTCTAGTTGTCATCTTAGTCTCTATGAAGGACTTGGCTGAAGCCTCCTACATCCTAGGGATGAAGATCTATAAGATAGACCTTTGAGACTTTTGGAACTATCCCAGTCAACGTACATTGCTACCGTGTTGAAACAGTTTAGCATGAAAAATTTCAACAAGGCTATCTTCCGATAGGCCATGAAATTACTTTCTCCAAAAAGGATTATGCATCAACTACTGAGGAGAGAGAGAGTATGAGTAGAGTCCCATATGCTTCGGTAGTAGGATCTATAATGTATGTAATAACATGTACTAGACCGACTTGGCAACTCACTAGGAGTAGTGAGTAGATACCAGTCTGCCCAGGTGAAGCGCATTGAAAGGTGGTAAAAACCATCTTAAATTATTTGAGAAATACTAAAGATCAAAGGCTTATCTATGGAGAGCCTGACTTAAAACTTGTCGGTTATACCGATTCAAGTATTCTGTCAGATAGAAATGATAGCAAAAGTGTTTCTGGCTTTGTGTTTACCCTAAATGGAGGAGCCATCTACTAGAAAATCATGAAGGTGTCTCACTCGTCTTCCAGGAGTTAAAGAAGAAGGAGTCCACCTGACAAAGTTTTCATAAGGACTAGCACCTCGAAGGAAGGAGAAGAAATCGTGCTACACGGTGTGAACCACTCGTAGAGGCAATATGCAAGTGTTTCTTGTAGAGTCGGACCTTTTTCATAGGTCAGTGCCGTCCCTAGGATCATGACTAAGAGGCAGGCATTTCTCCAACTTCCGGTTCTTCCTGGTGAATATCACCAAGATATGTGCTTATTTTATGTATGACATAATTATCTTTGTTGCATCATTATGTGATTTCTAGAATTATTCTATTTTTCATACAATGTTTGCATGATTTTATATTTACATTACTTTAAATGCATCCAGATCCTAGTAAGGGGGTTGTATTAATTAGATTAACATATTGAGATAAAATGGTTTTATCGCTTTTCGCTACTGCATGCCTTTAGAAAAGTTTTAAAATGCATGTGTCGCCCCTAGGAATAGTTCCTTTCAAGTTCTTTTCAAATGCATTTGGTTTGATGTTGGGAATAAGAGGTCTAGCATACAAATAGATGAAAATATTATTAGTATTAACATGAGCAAAACATGGTTTGATAATGATCCTTTTGTACTTGCTACACAAGCAAAATAGGTCTTCTATCTCAATAATACCAAATTTGGAAAAAATTGGCAAGTTGTTCAAAAATTCAAACATCGGCATTATTTGATATTTTAGAAAATCAAGATAATGTGCTAAATGTGAATGAGCTGAATGTGAATGATGAAGTGTATCAAGATAATGAGCTGAATGTAAGTGATTCAATGGTTGAAAATCTAGATGTTGAACCTTTGGTTAGACGTGATGTCGATCTAAATATTATTGAAACTAATATAGTACACACAATAGATGGAGTGCATGAAGAGGACAATGAGTTTCTCATAGATGATGATTTAGAAGATGAAACATTGATAGAATATTGTGATGATGCAGACATAACTACTTATGATGATCATGACAGTGACATTGATGAAGATACATGGTTAATATCTTTATTTTCATGTAATAAATGATTATACACTATCTTTATTTTCATCGTTATTTTTTTTTATATTTGCTTGTGTTCATTATTTGTACTAACTTGTTTAACTATTTATTTGTAGTGATACTTGAGAATGGTTCCAAGATTGAAATGCCGTACATGGGCCAATTCTAAAAATGTTTATTCTACCGCACCTACCCCAATAGTAGAGCCATCTACATTTTTGTCTCAACAGAATGCTTCTAACTCACCCCCGATTGAGTTTATGGTACCACCTAGTCTGCCCAGTTCTATAGCTACAAATGAGCCATGTGTGCCACTTAATACATCTAATTCTGCACAAGGTGATATAGTTATTTTTTAATTAAGTCCTTTGATTTCTAAAGAAAAAAATTTCTTATTTATATTTTCAAATGTTTACAAGTTCTGCTTCAATGAGGAAGGGTCGTGGTCCTACACACGGTATTAGTTTGAGTACGATGAAATAAAACAAGGTAATAATCTGATAGTAATGATTGATGTAGATTAAGGGAGACCAGTTGATCAAGTGCAATCAGTAAAATTCTCTAGTGAAGTGGGTTTTGTTTCTCGTTAATGTATGTGTGTGCCTAAAAGATTTAAGGATCTAAATGAAGATGACTTAAAGCCTGCATTTGATAGGTTGGAGGCAAGACATTTTTTTATGAATTTTCATATAAAGTTATAGACTCTTGTTATGAACATGAGGACATTGAAGTATTTTTAGGTTGCCCATGTAAGAGCCAATTCTTTTACACATTATATGTTTCTTATAGTTGAAGATTACTACATGCACATAGAATGATGGTGCTTTTTTTTTGTTTATATAATTTATAGAGCAAATTGAAGATTCAGAATTTGAGAGAGGACATGGAAGTATCGAAATGTGTGCTTCAAAGGATGCAAACACGTGGCAAGGATGTGAAGTCAACATTATGAAAGCATTATTTGAAATTTAGCTCTAATGCAGAAGCAAGGCAAAATAAGCCTGTCAATATATCTCAATAGAATTGGGATGAGCTATGTGATTATTGGTCTAATCCTCATGTGAAGGTTTATAATCTTCTACGTAGTAACAAAATTTGATTTTTTGTTTTTATTAGTCCATATGCTAATGAATATAGTTACTAACATTTGAAAGTTGTTTGTATTCTTTTTATCTCAAGGAAATTTGTTCAATCAATGCTGCAAATCGAGCAAAGGCAAAGATGATGCATAAAATAGGATCTATGGCATTTGTAGCAATGCGACATGAAATTGTAAGAAACTATTTTATAACTATTATATTATTAATCATAGTTTAGGTTTTTAATAATTTTATTGACTTTGGTATAATATTAGTCACAAAAAGAGCTCAATGGATAAGAGTGTGACAGAATTACCTTGTTCAAGCACACTTACTATAATTTAACATGTGTATGGGCAAACTCTTATGCAGAGGAGTGTTATGTAAGTTAACATGTTTAGTTTCATTTATTATACACATTTTCAAATTTTCAAATTTTAATCACATAATGACTTTTGTCTTAGAATGAAATGCAAAGGTTATTGGCCGAGTCTAAAATTGAAGGAAAATCTATAACTGTGGATGAGATTTTTGACAAAGCATTGGGAGTAAGATCTGGATACATTAAGGGACTTGGGCATGGTTCGAAGCCACAACAAGCCTCAAGATCAAAGTTTAAGTTTAACCAACTTGAAGAACAATTAAAAGAATCTTGATTGGAGAATGACAAGTTGAAAGAAAATGCAGATGAACTCAGGGACAGGTTGGATCAGCAAGGATGTATAATCGAGATGTTACTTGCTGCATAGGGTCAATCCGTAACTAGACCATTATGGTAATTTGTCATCTTTTAATTTTATAAATTAATGATATGTAAAAAATTAATCTTGTTTTACTTGATATGGTTACATTCTTATTTTTGCAGGAAAGGTGCACTTAGAAATGGCATTCAACAACAAGTCTTCAGTCTTTTGGGATAAGTGTTGTAGCCTAAATTATCTCAAGTGTCTGCTTCTCATTTTTGTATCCTGGTTGTTACTTGTACCTGCATTAATGGATACTTGGTTTGTTGAAGATAACTAGAAATTAAAACAAAGAGCTAAAGAATGTGCCTTGCTGGATTCTATACATAGTTTTAACTTTATATTGACTTTACATCTTATGAAAAATATATTAGGTATCACAAATAAATTATCACAATCATTACAATAGAAGGAATAATATATTGTAAATACCATAACCTTAGTCAGCCAAACAATGGCTGCAAACTATAAGAGATAGATGATGGAGATCTTTGCTTGCAGAAGTATCTTTTTTTATGATAAACAAGGTACAGCTCTTCCCATAATTGATGAAAGATGGTTTTCTTGAGGATCATTATGATATAGAGTTGAAAAGGTTACAAAATTTATATCATTATGTTTTTGATTTATGTTTAGTTCTGATATATATTAAAAAAAAAGTATTGTTATCTCTACAAAGATCATTATGTTTTTGATACAACATGTACAGTTATGATACAAATTTGTATCATTATATTTTTGATATATATAAAAACCTGTCATCCAAAATTTGAGTGCTAATGTTGATGGGATGTGAACTTTGTATTCATTACTGTTGCTGTTCTTTTTTTTTATATTTGACTAGTTTAAAATATTTACAAATAAAGACTTATCTTTTATATTTATTTATGTAGGTTGCTGATTTTGGAGCACAAAATCTATTGAAGTGCAAATTTTTACCAATCCTGCTCATGTTTTAGGAATGTTTGGTTACTTATTTTTGAATATATTTGATCTTTTGAAGAGCAGTGATTGTTTTTTTGATGTCAATAACTGTTTATGATGACAATTTGGATATTATAGCCAAACATTTTGTTCATTTTGGATTATCATATGTATTGACAAATTTATATTCAAGACTATAAGTATTTGGATGTCTTTCACTAAATTTTGTTAAATTTGAATGATTTTGTAGATCTTTAGTTATAAGGAGTTCATAACAATGATAAGTATCTTTGAATATAGGTGACATCAAGAACATACAAATGTATCAAATAGGCATGGATGAAAAAAAAAAGGTTTTTCTGACCAAATGGTTGGTTGTTAATACTTTTTATTTTTTTATAACCCAAAAGTTGGTTGGTAAAGGTTTTCCTCCAATTTTTATGTCATACCTATTTCAACCAAAGAAAATGGTTGGTAATAGTATAATTTTTTTTCCTACAAAAAAAATTGGTGGCTAAAAGTTTACACGAAATTATTTTCAACTAAAATAAATGGTTGATAATAATCATCATAATTCAATGTCGACCAAACTATTTGGTTGTGCATGCTACACTAAATATTTAATGACCAAATAATTGGTTGGAAATGCTAAGACTTTTTTGCAACTAATTATTTTGGTGGTGAATTAGTTATTAAGTATAAAAGGTATTATATATTTCTCGACCAATATCGATTTTTTGTGATGAAAATTTGGTCATTTATCGACCAAATAATTTGTTGTTAAAAATTTATTTTTTCCCAACCCAATCTATTTTGGTCATCTTATATTAATATTTTCCAACCAAACTCAAAATCGATTGCTAAAGGTAATTGCCGACGGGGCTTTCATGACCAAATTAGTGAACAATTTTTTTTGTTGGTAAAAGGTTTTAGCAACCAAAAACTGGTTTTTTGTGATGACTTGTTTGGTTGTTAATTGCATTATTTATTGTAATGATTACTTTATATCTTTGTCCATTCTCAAGCCAATTTGGACAACATGCTGAGGGTCCCGATCATGCAAGGGGATGGCTACAAGATCTTCTACAGGCTTCCCTCTTTCCTTTGTCAATTCATCCCTAGTATCCAATCCTTCGATTGGGAGGCCTTTTGGGGACTTAGTTTGTTTGGTTTGATGAGCCGGTAGGTAGCATTATCTTGCAAAAGCTTGGTTCCCATGCACTTCTTCTACTCCTTGTAGTGTAGGGAATCTCACTAGCAAGTAATAAGTCGACACTATCGCCCATAAAACTTCAAGCCCGATCAACCAAATATGACATTATAAGCCGAAGGAATCTTCATAACTATAAAGGCACACTTAGGACAATCGAAGAACACTCCCTACTATCACTGGCGAAGTAATAGTGCCTTCAGCAAGGATCGATTCTTCCAAGAATCTTAGTATTGATGCATCCAACTTTTTCAACCATTTGAGAAGAATGTTCATTTTTAAGAAGGCATCATAAAATAAAATATCTATTGAACTTTCCCTATCAAAAAGTACATAATGAATGTTACAATCATTAATATTTAGTGTTATGACCACAGGATCATGCTAGGGATATTGGACTCCTCTTGCATCGGTCCAAGTTAAGAATATGGTTTCATCAAGGGCCACCTCTTGGCTACTAGCTTTGGCTCCCTCCTCCAGTCTCCCAGTGATAGTGTTGACATCATCTCTAGTGGTCAATCAACAAGCTCCTCTACTCTAGGTGGTGGCTCTAGTAGGTGCGGGACCAAAGTATCATGTCTTTTCCCTTGATCTCGAAAGAATCTATTCAACTTGTCACTATGGATAAGCTTCTTGATCTTATCTTGATGTTACATGCATTTTTCCATATCATATCCATGATCCTGATAGTAAAGACAATATTTATTCTGGTTCCTTCTTTTGGGCTTTGCTTATATCTTTCTAGCCTCAGGCAGTTGTCCTTGAATTTTTATCAAAACATGAGCATGTAGAATGTTTAGAGGGGTATACTGGCCGAGCTTTTATAGCAGTGGCACACCCAATTGGTCAAGGCTTCGAGAATACTAAATCTAGGGAGGTGTCCTTTGGTGTCATGGAGATGATTCGCTCCTCAGCCTTTTTCCCTAGCCTTCTCTTTTTGGACGAAATCCTAAGATTGAGGGTTGCTCCTTGGATGTTAAAGCAGGTAGTAAAGTGGAAGATGGAGTGAGAGCCAGGGTGGATAGAATGGTTGGAGGAACGTGGGCACTGTATGCTTCCTCCACACATGTATACTTTTTCTCCCTTATAAGCATCTAAGAAAAATCTATCGATGATTTCTTTTCTGGAGAGAAAAGAAAGGGACATTACTAGAGACCCTACTTCAAGGTAGTCATGGCAACCGAATGATCGAAGTTGTATACCTCCAAAGCAGCTTTATTGAATCGGCTTATATAAGACATAAGGAATTCCCCTTCCCTCTGTTTAATGTGAATCAGGGAGTTTGAAGTCCATCGTGGCTTCCTACTATTCGCAAAATGAGAAATAAAAGACTGACTTAACTAGTCAAAGGAGTGGATGGAACCTAGTTTTAAGATAGAATATAAATATCATTCTAATTTTTTGAGAGTTGAGGGGAAGGCATGACATAGCACCTCGTCGGTGACTCCATGCAAGAACATTATTTTTTAAAGCCCTATAAATGGTCCACTGGATTGGTAGACCATCATATGTCTCCAACTATGGCATCTTAAAATATTTTGGCAGCGACTCTTGCATGATATGGACTTCAAATGGTGGTTCGGTGGTGAAACCAAGATCATCATTTTTGGGCAGTGCTAAGCTATGCAAGGCTTCAATGCATCAATCTGTCTCTTAGAACTTGCGATCTACTTCAGCATCTCTAGCTAAGTGTGCTTCAAAAGGTCGTGGCGGTGACCAGGTTAGAGTGGACCCTTCATCCAATCAAGGTGAAGGAGAACATTTCCTTACCTGCCTAGGATTATTCGATGACATGGGAGAAATAGGTTTCTCTTGCTCGATGTCTTAAGGGAGCGAGAATCATCATGACTCCAAGTGTGTCGCTCCTAAAGGTATGGGAGTTTGTGGTGGCATGACTTGATCTAGTTTTGGCTATGGTGCAACTTTCAGTGTTGCAGATGTTGCTAGACATTGCATCACTTGGATAGCAATAGTAAACTCGTGAACTTGCTAGGTGAGCCATTCTAAAGTGTCAGGTTGATTTCTTTATATGATGGTGTCAACTTGAGCCCTTAGACCTAGATTCCTAGTAGGTTGACTATCCCATTGGAAAGTGGTGGCACCATAGTACCAAGTAGACACACCTTTCGATGGCATATGACTTGCACTAGAAGTCTTTTTCAAATAGCAAGTGAATAGTAAGCACTTCCTCTATCTAATAGTGTTGGAATTTGTTAGAACACCATAGTATGTTGGAGATAAGATGTTAATGACTATACCTGTAAAAGAAGCCCTGATCAGAGATGGCTCCGGTAAAGGCCCTCCGATGCTGAAGTCTGTATCTTGGATCATAGAGTAAAAATAGGATAGTAACACATGCATGCATACCTTTAGGGGGTTCGTTGAGAACCCCCTTTTATACTTAGGCTTCAAGGATACTTTGGAATGTCTTGATATGTCCACGGGCAAACAGGAAGTGATTGAGTTTTGGCCTTCGTCCTTCTTTATCTAGGATATCCTTCTTTTATAGAAGGAAGATTTTGTCTTATGTGCCCTCTCACCATCTGTCTTAATGGTCCTGAAAGTTATGGCACAAAGAGGGGCCATGCTTTTTTAATGACTAGGATCTACTCTTGATTAAGAGATTTGATTGTTTGTCCATTATGAGAGTCATATCAAGGTGAGCATCAGTAGATTCTTCGTTCAGCCATTTGGTGGGATGCCCTTATAGGACATTAGTGGATGACTATAGATTCTAAGTATTTTTTGGTTTGGTAGGTCCAAGAATCCTTTGGGACTAAAAGGTTTCAGGACTAGAAAGCCGAGGAGGCCAGGTGCCTTATTATGCCAAGGAGTTTGGCCATAGACCTATGAAATAGTAGTCCAAACATCCAAACATTTACCCAAATGTGGTTCAAAGGGACTAAAGTTAAGCCTGCCAGGAGCGTAGGAGGTTGCAGGTTTAGCCTAGTAAGGAGCTAAAAGGTTGAAGGTTCAGCCAGTTAGGAATCTAGGAGGCCAAAGGCTTGGCCAAGCGGGATCCAAAAGATAGAAGGTACTTTGGCAGAAGGTACTTTGGCAGAATAGTTAATAAGATCGGAGTCCTAAAATATTGGTCCTAGCTTCTGTTCTCAATGAGCAGGACCAAATGACCAGTGAGGTGCTTTGGGAGTGTTGCCCAGGTGGCTTCCCAAGAGGGGGGTGAATTGGAATTAAAAACTTTTCATAATAATGTGTACTTTCAAATTCTTTTAGTGTTGTGGTGCAATATACTATGCGGAAGTAATTAAGCAAAAGCAATTAAGCAATAAGAACACAATCACAAATATAAAGAAATTTAGAGTGGTTCGGAGCAACTGGCTCCTACGTCCACTATCCAAGCACCACTTAGGACTTCCACTATATCTCCCATCCAGAATACAGTTGGATTGTTTTACTAGGCTCACAATCCAAACCTTTACACTTTGGTTTTACGGGGATCACCAAAGAAACCCTAACTTCCTTTGGTTTTAAACGGGATCACCAAAGTAAACCCTAACACTTGGTTTTATACTGAGATCACCAAGAACCCAACTTAGGTTTTATAAGGTTCACCTAAAAACCTTCAACCCACTCTTAAGACACAGTCCCTTGCTATTATTAGAGAGAAAACAAAGATAGACAAATGATAAATAAGCAACTACAACAAACCGAGTTTGTTTAATTATTGCTGATATAGATCAAGATAAAGCCTAGCTTTGAATGCTCTTTAATGCTCTTCAAGCTACTTCCTTGCTTCTTCAATGAGTGGATTCAATGATGGAGTAGAGTTGTTGAAGCTTTGAATCCTCACTTGAAAGTTCTTTGAAGTAGGTAGGTGAAAGACTTGAAAGCTCTTGAATATCTCAAGATAATTCCATAATAAAGCTCTACTAATTATTTAATCCTTCAAAAACAATCCCTTTTATAGTTTTCCAAGAGATATGGCTGGGCCCAGGGATTTGTGAAAGAGCTGTTGGAGACGAATTGGAGTTCAAAAATCAACTTCAGCAACTAGCCATTGGAGTGCATAAAATGGCTCCACGAGTCGGCTCGAGGTCCACGAGTCAGCTCGAAGTCTCAGATAGCCCAAAATAAAATTCTATAAGAGTCGGCTCTTCAGACTGGAGTTGGCTCTTGCTTTCAGTTAATTCAAAATGATGAATACCTAGAGTCGGCTCTTGTTCCATGAGTCAACTCTTGCAAATCTTCAATTAATGCTTCAAGCTTCTTCAAAACTCTTCAACATTTGAATCAAATAGAAGCTAATCTACATACTCTTTAATTATACAACTTTCAGCCCATTTTACAAGATTACAACATTTATAAAACTAGGGCTTTTACACATTCAAGTTCATAAAACTTTATACAAAATTGAATTACCCTCAAATCATTTTGAAAACTATTTTAAACTAAATGTAACCAATTTCCTGCAAAACTTCTCAAGTAATTTGAAAGAATTAGTATCAAATACATACTCCAATATTTTATGATCATCAAAATCATTCCAGGGGTTAACAATCTCCCCTTTTTTGATGATGACAAAATAATAGGCATGATAAAAATTTAAAACACTTTACAATTACAGTATATTCAAATTTATCAAATGATATTACACATGATGTGTATCACACAGATTAAGTATCAATGTATCAACACAGTGTGCCACAACATATCGTATGTATCAAATGTATAAAACTGAACACTCTTAACATAAAGTATCATATGCATCGATACACTGTATTATCTGTATCATATGAGCAATAGGTATCGAAACATAATGTATCAACACATAATGTATCAAGAATATCATCTATACAATGCGTATCGAAACTTATAAAATTACCAAACATTTGACAAGAAACTTAACAAAACACCCCCTTACTATGATAATAGTATTTCTTTAAGTTTCATCAAATTTTCATGAATCAACATTCATATTTTCATAATATAGCCTTTTCAAATTTTCGTATAAATTTGTAAGTTGAACATTCATATTATAGCTTTTTCATGAATTCATGCACAATCTCCGTTCTCCCTCTTTTTGTCATCAACAAAAGGTATAGAAGAGAACATTCAATCACTATAATTCAATCATAACAAAAATAGACATGTAGAATAAAAAAGTGATATGTATATATATGAAAATGAGTACATAGGTGATACATTACAGATGTGCCTCGACATGATAAAATTGTATCACAACAACTAAAATACAACAAGCATAGAGTCCTAAAACATCAAGATAAAAGCCTAAAAACATCAAAAAGATGGATTAGGATCATCACTACCAGGTTCTTCCACATTAGAGGAGGAACCAACTTCTAAGATTCCTGGACTAGTCTTAAACTTAGGAAATCTAGGTCTAAGATCCCCAATCCTAGTCTTAGTAGGAGTGGTAGTTATAGACACTTTAGTTTTGGCTATGGCTTTCACTTTGGACTCTAAAGATATGATGATGGGAGTGGGTCTGACAGTCGGTGGATCAAAGGATAACACCAAGGTACTGGTGGTAGAAAGTATCTATGTAGCTGGAGTTTATCCAACCTCAGATCCTGTAGCCTCAATACCAGCCTCGGGCTCAGAATCAGCAGGTGTGGATGTGAAGGTACGTCACTGGAATGTGCCGCCTGTCCCTGCTCTTGATCAGTGACAATGCTAGTGCTAGGTGCTGTGGAGTCGATGGTACATGCTGGCTGGTTGCAGTAAGCTATCTCAGTATGGTCATAATATCATGAAATCCCTGCTGCATCTCAGACTATAGTAGAGTAATCCTACTATCAGTGTCTGATCTGAGATAAGATATCTCCTCCAAGACTCTCTGAAGTATGTCATCTGCATTGGGTCCAACAACTGCAGATCTCATGACTGGTGACTGAGGTGTGGTAGGAGCTGGCTCTGACAATCCAGCCTCATCAGCCTATGCATCTACCTCCTCACCAAGTCCATGTGCTGCCTGAGTGTCATCCTCTGAATCATCCGAGTGTGCAATCGGAACACCTGAAGTTTTCTGAATCCAATGGCCATCTACTTTGATAAATCTCATTCTGGTAAGGGATTTCAGAGTATACCTGTCTATGTGTAGCAGTAGTCGGCTATCCTCACCTATCAGATCTACCAGGGCATCCTGAAATAACAGTGTGAAGACCATCCCATAAGGTAGACAGGCTCGTGCCCTACGAGCCACCTTTTGCATCTGTGAAAGCATGATAAATGGTAAGTTGAGGGCCTCCCCCTCAATTAGACATCTCATAAACACAAGGTCACGCTCGCTGACCCAATTAAATTGCCCGGTCCTGGGCAAGAAAATCCTAATGGTAATGTTGTGCAACAGCCTCATCTCCAATGACAACTGATTTGCGCTCACATGCACAACACCCTTCACATTTGATCTTTCTAGTATGAGTCTAAGGGTCTTTTGTTTCTCTTTTAAAACTAAATAGCATTCACCTTCCTTTGGAATATTCAAGATACTTGATAATTTTTGCTCACTAATCTCTATATGTTTCCCTTTAACAGTTCCTTCCAAATGAAATGTGCCCAATGGCATATTTTCAAAGAATTGTTAGACTAAGCTAGGATATGTAGGAACATTCAATAGACAGAAATTCTTCCAACCCTGTTTTGCTATCCAATCCCCAATATGCAACTATTCTTGCTCACCAGGAGTTACCTGACGATTTCCCATAAGAATCACTTATCTAGGTGCCTGAGGCTCTTGTTCTTACTCAATCAACTGTTCCTCTTCCAGACTGGAGGTATCCAAGCACCTTTTGGTTCTCCTTTCTTCCATGACGGTATGAACCACCCGCCGGGGTTTCTTGGCTATGGCTTTACGGGGTGCCATCTAGCCAAGATTAAGAGATTGGAGAGGTTTGAGAGAGCTTTTGGAAGTTTTCCTAGGATGGAATGTGGAGTCGGCTAAGTGGAAACGGCCAAAACCTAAAAACACAATGAAACCAAACCAAGGAAACCTTACTTAAAAACGTTCGGCCCGACCTTCGAGTCGGCTCGTCGAGCACCCTGATGTCTCGAGTTGGCTTGAGCCAAAAAGCAGTCTAAAAGTCTAAAAATGTCAAAATCAGTTTCTATAGGTTTTTAGATACTGAACTAGGTTGTCTTATGCTTTAGAGAAAAATTTGAAATACCTAGATAATTTTTTCTTATTTTTCAAAAATCAGGTCAAAAAATTTCAGAATGGATCACATAGCCCAAGTTCGCCTCTAATCTTCTCAAATCTATCTAGACTAAATGGTTTAGTAAAAATGTCTACAAGTTGATCTTTAGTGAATTCTAGTTCAACAACATTGTTTAAAACATGATCACGAATAAAATGATATCGAATTTCAATGTGCTTAGTTTCTATCTAGACTAAGTGGTTTAGTAAAAATGTCTACAAGTTGATCTTTAGTGAATTCTAGTTCAACAACATTGTTTAAAACATTGCCACGAATAAAATGATATCGAATTTCAATGTGCTTAGTTTGTGAGTGCTGAATTGGATTTTTGGATAAATTAATAGCACTAGTATTGTCACATTTAATAAAAATTTTAGATTGGACAACACCATAATCTTCTAGTTGTTGCTTGATCCACAACACTTGAGCATAACAGCTCCCAACAGCTACTTATTCTACCTCAGCAGTAGATAGTGCTATAGAGTTCTGTTTACGATAATGCCATGAAATCAAGTTAACACCTAGAAATTGACAGGTGCCACTCGTGCTTTTTCTATCAATTTTATAGCCTCTATAATTAGCATCAGAATAACTAATTAATTTCAAAGATGTATGCTTAAAATACCATAAACCTACATTGCATGTGCCTTTCAGATATTTAATGATTCTTTTGGATTAGATTGAAAGCGTGCACACATACAAACACTAAATAATATATCAGGTCTACTAGCTGTCAAATAAAGTAATGAACCGATCATACCTCGGTACAGCTTTTGATCAAGATTTGTGCCATTCTCATCTTTGTCAAGTCTACATGTAGGACTCATGGGTGTTCCATTTTCTTTGCTTGATTCCATGCCAAATTTTTTGATTATCTCTTTGATGTACTTGGCCTAGTTGATCAGGATACCTTCTTTAGTTTGTTTAATTTGAAGTCCAAGAAAGTAACTCAACTCACCCATCAAGCTCATTTCGAATTCTCCCTGCATTAGCTTGGCAAAATCTTGACATAAAGATTCATCAGTAGATCCAAAAATAATATCATCAACATATATTTGAATAATTAAAATATCATTATTCTTTCTTTGAATAAACAGTGTGGTGTCAACACTTCCTCTTACAAAATCATTTGCAATTAAAAACTTACTTAGTCTATCATACCAGGCTCTGGGTGCCTATTTCAGACCATACAAAGCTTTATTTAGTTTGAAAATGTGATTTGGAAAAGTGTGATCAATGAAACCTGGTGGTTGCTCAACAAAAACTTCTTTGGATAAAAAACCATTCAAAAATGCACTCTTTACATCCATTTGAAACAATTTAAAGTTCATAAAGCATGCATAAGCTAGTAGTAATCTAATGGCTTCTAATCTAGCTACTGGTACATAAGTTTCATCAAAATCTATTCCCTTTTCTTGATTATATCTTTGTGTAACTAGTCTAGCCTTATTTCTAATTACATTTCCATCTTCATCTAGTTTATTTCTATAAACCCACTTAGTACCTATAACAGAATAGTCACTAGGTCTTTCTACTAAGGTCCAAACATTATTTATCTTAAATTGATTTAATTCATCATGCATTGCTAGCATCCAATTAGGATCAGTTTCAGCTTCTTCTATATTGTGTGGTTCTACATACGAAACAAAAGCGATTGAGTCATTTGCATCTCTATGTGCAGATCTAGTTTTAACACCTTGAGATGGATCTCCAATAATTAATTCTTTAGGGTGTGATTGTACATACCTCCATTCCTTGGGTATATCATCATGATTTTTGCTTACCTCTTCTTCATGTGGTTCACTTGATTGTTTAACTTTAAGAGTCAAGTCTTTCAGTCCATGTTCCAGAGTACCTGTATCATCATCAGCAAAATCTTCTTTTCTAGAAGATGTAATATTAGTTTCATTGAAAATAACATATACAGATTCTTCAACAGTTAAAGTTCTTTTATTGAAAACATGATAGGTTTTACTATTTAAAGAATATCTAAGAAAAATAGCCTCATCAGATTTTGCATCGAATTTACCAAGATTATCTTTTCCATTGTTAAGAACAAAATATTTGCATTCGAAAACATGAAAATACTTAATATTTGGTTTTCTATTGTTCCAAAGTTCATAGGCATTTTTCTGATAATAGGTCTAATTAAAACTCTGTTCAAAATATAGCATGCAATATTCACAGCTTCTGCCTAAAAGTATTTTGGAAGATTTCCTTCACAAAGCATTGTTCTGGACATCTCTTTCAAAGTACGATTCTTTCTTTCTATAACACCATTTTGCTGTAGTGTTCTAGGTGCAAAAAAATTATGATCAATACCGTGCTTTATGCAAAAGTGATCAAAATATTGATTTTTAAACTCGGTACCATGATCACTATGAATTGAAATAACAGATAAAATTTTCAAATTTGTAACTCTTTTATAAAACTTTTTTAATACATTGAAAGTTTCATCTTTATGTGCAATAAACAAAACCCATGTATATCTTGAAAAGTCATCTATAATCACAAGGCCATATTTCATACCACCTAGGCTGGTAGTCCTAGAAGGTCTAAATAAGTCCATGTGAAGTAGCTCTACGGGTCTAGTAGTAGAAACAATGTTTTTAGATTTAAAACTCTCCCTCACTTGTTTTCCTAACTGACAAGCCTCGCATACATAATCAAAATTAACTTTAAGTTTTGGCAAACCTTTGACTAAATCCTTCGAAATAAGTTTAGCTATAGTATCCATACTAACATGAACAAGTAGCCTATGCCATAGTAAACTTGATTCATTTCTCTTGTCATTCATTGCTACAAGACTTGTGTTGCTTGACATAGCTAGATCATTAAGATCTACTATATAAATATTACCAAGTCTATGTCCAATTAATTTAGTACTAGAGTCAAGCGGATCAACTACTATACACATTGATGACTTGAAAAAAATATTAAAACTAATGTCACATAGCTGACTAATACTCAAAAGATTATGCTTTAGCTTTTCTATAAGTAACACATTTTCAATAAATGTAGAAGGAGTAATTTTAATTTTACCAATTCCGATTATCCTTCCTTTTTTATTATCACCAACTGTTATTATTCCAACATCCTTTTGTTTTAGGATAAAGAATTGATCAGAATCACCTGTCATGTGTCTTGAATAGCTGCTGTTCAGATACCATATTTTCTTTATATTTGTGGTTGCAAGACAACCATGCAAAATAATCATTTAACAAATTTAGGTACCCAAGCTTTCTTGGATCCTTGCAAGTTAGTGAAAAAGGTTCCTTTGGAACCTAAACTTTCTTAATTTTTCTTTTATCATTATATTTCAAATGACATTCAAATGCTTTATGACCAAGGTTATTACATGCATAGCATACAATTTTTGACCTTGAATAATAACCATGAGATGATGCAAATTTAGGTCTAACTTGTTTAGAACTAATAAACTTAGGAGCATATGAAGAAGGTGCAAAAAATTTGTTTGAAGTAGAACCTTTGTAACCAATTCCAAATTTATTATTTGTTTCTCTTTGATTTTTCAAAATCAATTCAAGTTTGTTAGAGCTTAAGGTTAGTTTTTTAACCAAGGGTTTAAGTTTTTGAACTTCCTTTTTTAAATCATCATTTTCATTTTTCAAACCTTTGTTTTTCTTAAAAGCTCTTCTTTTTCAAATTGAACAATCTTAAGTCCTTCGCAAACCAAATTTAATTCTTTTTGCAAGATTTTATTTCTTTCACCAAATTCATTTTTGTCTTTTTTAAATGTATCACATTGATTTTTCAAATCTTTCATTTTTGAACCGGCTTTTTTGTATTTTGCCAATAATTTACAAAATGCATTATGTAGCTCATCATATGTAAATTCTAAATTAGGTTTAGAAGTATTTACCCCGTCCTCCAAACCCATAAGACAGATTTGTGCAATTTTTATTGTCTCTTCATCCTCTTCAGTGGATGTAGATTCATCACTATCACTCCAGGCTGCAAGCATTGCCTTCTTCTTCTTTTTGGTGAACATCTTTTTCTTTCTTTCAGGATAATCAGGATGAATGTGTCCCGGTTTCTTGCATCTATAGTAAATTAGTACTTGATCTTTATCTTTATCCTTCTCTTTTTATGTCTTTTTCTCTCTCTCCCGAAATCTCCCTTTTTGAATTGCTTTCTCCATCTGTTTGATTTTCTTCGGCCCATAAACCTTTTGAATTTTTTCATGACAAGGGCAATTTCATCATTTCTAAGGTCGTCATCATTTGATGAATCTGAGTCTTCATTCTTATCTTCTTCTATAGCTTTAAATGCAATGGCTTTTTTTCTTTTGGTATCTTCCTCAATTCTTTGTTGCATAGTCAATCATGCATGATCAGTGATCCAAGTAGTTCATCCAGTGGCAGAGTATTTTGGTCCTTCGCCTCTTAAATTGCTATCACTTTGGCTTCCCACTTATCTGGTAAAGATCTTAAAACCTTTTGGATAAGATCAGCATTAGAGTAAGTTCTACCAAGACTTTTGAGACTATTTATGATATTAGTAAAGCGAGTATACATAGCAGATATAGTCTCACTAGGATCCATCTTAAATAGCTCATAATTTTGCACAAGAAGATTGATTTTTGATGTTTTAACTTGTGATGTGCCTTCATGTGTAGTTTCTAATTTGTCCCAAATTTTTTTAGCAGAATTGCAAGTTGAAATTCTGTTAAACTCATTTGGATCCAAAGTACAATACAATAAGTTTATTGCTTTGGCATTAAGCTCAGCTAATTTCATATCATTATCATCCCAATCCTCTTCTGGTTTGGGAACCTCTACATCATTAACTCTAACAGTGGGTGTGTGAGGTCCTTTCAGGATAATCTTCCATAAATAAAAATCTATGGCTTAAATGTATATTTTCATTCTTGCCTTTCAATATGTATAATTGGTTCCATTGAGAAATGGAGGTCGATTTATGGATTAACCTTTGGCCAATGAAGTGCTCATGGGATGTGCCATATATCTTTACTCTAAATAACTTTCAGAGACTTTGCTCTGATACCACTTGTTGTCCAGGTGGCTTCCCAAGAGGGGGGTGAAATGGGATTAAAAATTTTCACAATAATGTGCACTTTCAAATTCTTTTAGTATTGTGGTACAATATGCTATGCGGAAGTAATTAAGCAAAAGCAATAAAGCAATAAGAACATAATCACAAACACAGAAATTTAGAGTGGTTCAGAGCAACCGGCTCCTACATCCACTACCCAAGCACCACTTAGGATTTTCACTATATCCCCCAACCGGAATACAGTCAGATTGTTTTACCAGGCTCACAATCCAAACCTTTATACTTTGGTTTTATCAGGATCACCAAAGAAATCCTAACTCTCTTTGGTTTTAAATAGGATCACCAAATAAAACCCTAATACTTGGTTTTATACCGAAATCACCAAGAACCCAACTTAGGTTTTATAAGGCTCACCTAAAAACCTTCAACCCACTCTTAAGACACAGCCCCTTGCCGTTCTTAGAGAGAAAACAAAGATAAACAAATGATTAATAAGCAAATACAACAAACCGAGTTTATTTAATTATTGCCGATGTAGATCAAGATGAAGCCTAGCATTGAATGCTCTTTAATACTCTTTAAGCTACTTCCTTGCTTCTTCAATGAGTGGATTCAATGATAGAGTAGAGTTGTTAAAGCTTTGAATCCTCACTTGAAAGCTCTTTGAAGTAGGTAGGTGAAAGACTTGAAAGCTCTTGAATATCTCAAGATAATTCCATAATAAAGCTCTAATAATTATTTAATCCTTCAAAAATAATACCTTTTATAGTTTCTCAAGAGATATGGCCATTGTAGGGCCTAGGGATTCATGAAAGAACTGTTGGAGATGAATTAGAGTTCAAAAATCAACTTCAGCAACTAGCCATTGGAGTGCAGAAAATGGCTCCACGAGTCGGCTCGAGGTCCACGAGTTGGCTCGAAGTCTTAGACAACCCAAAATAAAATTCTATAAGAGTCGGCTCTTCAGACTGGAGTCGGCTCTTGCTTTTAGTCAATTCAAAATGATGAATACCTAGAGTCGTCTCTTCAATGCAGAGTCGGCTCGAGTTCTCAGACCTTCAAAATTCATAACTCTAGACGAGTCAGCTCTTGGGGCTCGAGTCGGCTCGAGGTCTCAGGCTTCAGAAAAATATTTTCTTCCATGAGTCAGCTCTTGGGATAAAAGTTGGCTCTTAATGCTGAAACACTGAAACTTTCTTCGTGCCATGCCACAACAAGTCGGCTCTTGTTCCATGAGTTAGCTCTTGCAAATCTTCAATTAATGCTTTAAGCTTCTTCAAAACTTTTCAACATTTGAATCAAATAGAAGCTTATCTACATACTCTTTAATTATACAACTTTCAGCCCATTTTACAAGATTACAATATTTATAAAACTAGAGCTTTTACACATTCAAGTTCATAAAACTTTATACAAAATTGAATTACCCTCAAATCAGTTTGAAAATTATTTTAAACTAAAAGTAACCAATTTTTTACAAAACTTCTCAAGTAATTTGAAAGAATTAGTATCAAATACATGCTCTAATATTTTGTGATCATCAAAACCATTCCAGGGGTCAACAGGGAGAATATCTTGAAATAGAACCCATTCCTTTAAATAATTCAATAGCATGCTACTCTAGTTATATTGGTTTGGTTATTTCTAGATAGTGTGGGCATTTGTTCTATATACACATGTCTGAGATACCATGGACTGGATATTGAAGGTAAAAATAATTGGGTGTAGCTCCATCTTATCCAGAAATAGATTCAGTCATTTCCTTCTCAATATTAAGGCCTTCGAGATCTCGAGGGTGGGGCCTCCCCCCACATCAGTGATCTTGACATAGAATTCATAAGCCTAGAGTTAAGTTTCCATGACCATCACCTTCGAGTTATTGTCAGCTAACTTTATGTTTAGCTCCAAGACCCAAGCACTTTCATTGATAATTATTTTATCCTTTTTTTTATTTGGGCCACTAGCTCTTTTAGATGATTTCTTTGGAGACTTCTAGTTCCTCCTTAAGCTTAGCCTCTTAAGCCTTGCTCACCTTTCTCAGCTCTTCGAAGACCTTGGCATCCACCTTCACGGTCTCCACTTGGTCCTTCAGAGTTTGATTTAGCTATGCAAAGCCATCAAACCCTTCTTGGACAAGGGATATGTCAAGGGCAAATTGTAAAGAAAAATTTTCTATGTTAGCAACTCAGATTTTAAGTACCTAGAAAAAATATAATATTAGAGATATTTACCCTGATAAGAGATGAAAAGAAGGATTTGATGATCTCGTCCAATGAATGGGCCTTCCATTCCCTCTAGTCCCAATGAAGAAGTATCATCTTGATTACCTTCTCGGCTAGCCCCTTGCTTCGTAAAGCGGAGGCAGTCTTCCTCACCATTACCTCCATTTGAATGTATTCCTCCTCATTCCAAGAAGCCTTTTCGAGCTTCGATGAAGTCATCAAAGCCTTCCCTCTCCCTTTGGCCTCCACTTGACCTGAAGGACTCAACCACCTTGATGTTGTGGCCAATGGTGGTACTGCTATTGCTGGTGGTGCTAGCACCAATAAAAGTAGGTACTAGAATGATTTCCACCTCGATGTCATTCATGGTAGTGGGAGCTTTTATCGGGCATGATGCTGGAGCCCTAGCTAAAGCTGTCAGGCCTCCAAGAGTCACTCAAGATTTCTTGGATACTGCCTTCTTTAGCGAGGAGCTCCTCCCTCAGATGCAATCCATTTCTTCATAGCATTCTTTAAGGCCTCCAGTGAGACCTTCATGTCTATAAAATTCCAAGTAGAAGACTTAGCAAAATTAAAGATGAATAGGAGAAAGGACTCGGATAACTTACTTAAAGAATTCACTAGGTTGAGCTCTACATCATACAAGCTCTACTCTAATAATAAATCCCACTACCAAGGGATCTTCATGTTGAGTAATATATGAAAGTCCTCTTTGTTGGTGGCAAGGAACCATCATTCTTGTTTGGCGATCTATTGGGCTCGCCCCAAGCCTGGTTGATCTTCCAGGGGTGTCAGAGGAGACAAAGAAAAACCTACTCTTCCAGTTGTGGATGGAAGAGGGGAGACCCTTAAGGAAGGTGTGACCCTGGCAAGGGCCTATGAACTATCAGCCCTTCACCATCGAGTATCACTTCAAAGAGAACAATGCTTAGAATAGAGAAATCCTAGGTTGGATTATGAGTGTATAATATAAAATAATGAAAGAAACAACGATACAAAAGGAATTCAAAGCTAGCTAAGTAGGAACTACTCGATGGAAGTCAAGCACATTTTAATGAATGGATGGAAAAAAAATTTGGAGACCCGCATGAAGAACTCCTCAATAAGGCAATTCTGCCTAGTGAACCCGATATCACTAGATCAACAGGCCTAGTGGTGAAAACATAAAACTGACTTAGGAATAGATATTGTTTTCATAGTCGGAGGATATCCACCTCAGTCATCGAGATAGTACTCACTGGATTGGATAGAGTGATAGCATCTAGATTAGCCAACTGACAAGTTGGGAGCACTTCCTAGAAAGATGAAGTCCTTGCCTCGCTAAGCTCTAAGGAGGTAGCTTCTTCCTAGAAAGACTCCCAACAGCTTTGTGGTCAGGAAGCATGACTTACTGAGTAACTCTCATCCTTGGAAGAAGATATCCTGACAACAAGTAAGAAATAGGAGGAAAAAGAGGGGAAAAGAAAGAAAATATTGGAAAAATTCCAACTAAAGAACACTTTAAAGATTTTCAAAAATAGTCTAAGCCACCAGGTGTCGCTCTACTAGAGGAACCCTGAGGAGATTCTAAGCTCTAAGATAGGCCCTAAAGAGGTTCAAAGAAAGAAAAGCAAACAAGGGAACCTCACTTGGAAAGTAAGGAGACCTCTGGGGGAGACTAGTTTGGAGCAAAAGCCTTCTTTCTCTTTACTAGTTTCTGCTCTCTCTGGAGAAGACAGTCCCTAAAATAATGGTAAGGGACCTCTATTTATATATCACTTCAATGATTGAGATCGTAGTCCCTAATTCGACTAAAGCCATTGGATCTTGACACATGGTCCACTCTTAACTAGTTAAGCACCGTGCTGCTTCGAAAGTGCCACTAGCCAATTAACTACCGGTGTGAGATCCATGCAAGTCATTTAAAATCCATAGCTATTAGGTCACGTGGTGCATTCCTATTAGTTAAGAGAGATTACATGAATCACCAGCCATTTTAATAGTTATTGCACAAGCCTTTCTTGCATTGCACCCATGATTCCTATCCACCACTATCGAGGTGATAGGATAGCTAGTGATGTCTTTCAAGAAGACAATTAATGCTAAGATAGAGAGAAGATATACTCCATCCTCAACATAGAAGAAGTGACTACTTCATCCAAAAATGATAAAATCTAAATAAACCACTTGGCAATGCTCAAGACTTGGGAGTGGGGGCAACTATTATGGCCACACTTACTCGGACTTGAGGATTAATCAGATCACCAACTATGAAGCATTTGGATTACTAGCTACATCACCAACTAGTTGCTATAACCTTAACTGAATGCCTGTCTTGGCCCAACTAACTATTAGTATAGTCATAGTTGGGCTAGCCATGAGAGGTGTTCACCGAGCACTCTACTCAGGCCTAACTAGTTTTCAACATGGCATTAGTCTGATACATCTGGATGCAATATCAAAGATCTCTATTAGCAACTCTCAGTCACCCTACCACTGAAACTTGGCCATACCCGAGTAGGTGATAAAAGCATACAAATCCTAGCTACTCCAATGTAGATAGTGGTAGATAAGGCCCCAACAGATACTACTATCCTAAAAAAATATCTCAACGAAAGGATCCAGAAGACAAGATCCTAACATCCTACCAGAAAGTTATTATCCATATCAGTGGAGGCTACCTTCCTAACAGAATTTGGTTATCCCAAGTAATTCTATAAATTGGTAAGTGGGGACCCCTAACTAGGTAATGTCCTGATACCACTCTCACATGCTCCTTTAGTCATCTTCCTTACCATCACTCTCAACTCTGCCTACAAGAACCCATCTTTTCTCTCCACTAACTTAAGAATTGGAGGGTCCCCCTCCAGTTTCCACTGGTCAAGGGGCTATTCTTGTAGGTCTCCTTTCGAGACCTACCAAGGAGTAGCACCTTATCCTAAAGGAGAAGACCAGAGGATCCTCAGCCACTACCATAGTTCTGGTGGAAGGTGAATTTCCGGTAATGGATACCATCCTATGACAAATCTAAGAGATCCTAGAGATCTACCTTTGGTCATTTGAGTGGATCTCAAATGTAGCAGACAAGCTAGCTCTAATAGAAGAAGGATGCAATGTCTGACTCTTAGTCCTGGTGGATGGACTAGTAGCAGGAGGTGAACACATTGCAAAAGATCTATGGTAGGTCCTAATGGGTGCAGATGGTCCAGGTTAGTTGGCTACAAGCTGTGAAATGCGAGGGGAGGCCTTGGAAGCTATTATTGCTGTGAAAGATGATGGAGCTAGGGATGCTGCTGGACCTACCCATGCTACTAACATCTCTAGAATGCGAGATAGAGTATGAGAAGTATAGCCCAAGTTCTCTCACTGAGACATGCCTAGCCTGTCAAAGGTAGTCTAAATATTTGCAAATCCATCATCAAGTCTCTTCCTAGGTTTGTCAATCTTAGTATATACTTTAGAGTCTCGAGCTACTACTCAAAATATCTCTATGTCTCTACCTGGAGCCTATCAACTCTATCAAATAAGGCCTGAATCTCCATGATGATAGACTGACTCACCACCTTGGCTATCCTCTATCCCAACTGATCATCAAAACTACTTGAATGGTGAGGAGCACCAGGTGTCCTAGGGGATAAAACTAGAACTAAATGAGCCAGAGCTGCATCAGGTGCTCTGGATAGAGAAGATGGCTAAACTCTTTGGGCAGGAGACTCTTGTCTCTCCTGACACTCCTGGCTAAATATTTTATGATCCCAATGACCATCTATCTTCTAGTATCCCATCCTATGAAGGGTCTAGTCACAGTGATCACATGGCTCAACAATTTCTTGATGGACTTCCCTTTAAGAGAAATGCCAAAAGCCTCAAACATCCGAGTCAATACCATACCATATGATAGACAAACCTTCACCCTTTCTGCTACTTCTCTCATCAAAACCAACATCAAACTAGGCAAGTCCATGGAAGTACCCTAAATCATGTGATACATAAGGGCTAGCTCTCTCTCAAACACAAAATTGAATGGGCTAGTCTTTGGAATAAAAATCCATCCAATAATATGATGTAGAAGCCTCATATTAGTGGTCAAAGTGCTAGCTATAAGCTCCCCAATCCTATCGACATCATCTAGATCTAATACACACCTTAGACTAGTCTTCCTCTCAACTAATCTCCCAAGCATAATACCCTTAGACGAGACTCCCATGATCTATCCTAGGATTGTATCAGTCAATGCAATCTCAATATCCTTGATAGATGAAGTGATACCTCCAGAAATTTTCTTTAGATTTTTATAGAACTCTCTCACAAGCCTACGGTATGTCAATATATTTAGTCTACAGAACTACTCTCACCCTTGTGCTCTAATCCATTACCTAAAAAAACCCACTATCATCAAAAAATTTGAAGTTAATCCAACTTTTAGTGGTGACTTCTCTATTGACCATTCTTTTGGTTGGGGGCTGAGAAAGAAAATGTACCCATGCCGGAATAGTGAGCTCAATTAGCTGAGACTAGGTCGATGGAGCTTGTTCTTCCCAAGCTATTGATCTTCATTGCCTTTCCCTCTCTCTCATGACATGCACCATTTTGGACCTTGGACATTTCAACCATCGAGCAAGCTACTTCTGATGCCCCATTCTTCATGAAAATGGTAGGGATTTGAGAGAAAATGAAGGGAATAGTGCTAAATCAAGGAGATATTGATAGATGGAGAGATGGGATGGAGGAAAACACTATTCTAGGGCAAGAAGATGGCTTATTTGGCTAAAAAAAGGGGGCTTGCAGTTCCTCTTTTCAAAGAGGGATCTCATCCTCAAGTCAACTCATATAAGCTATCAAGTCGACTCGGATTCAAGTTGACTCAAACTCAAGATTCAAGTCAGCTCAGATCCAAGTTACGATTTAGAATTCTAAAATCCTAAAAATGAGTCTAGGGAGTTTTCAAAAAGATTTTTGGAGATTCTAAGAAGAATAAGTTCAATTTTATAAGAATCTTATTAGACAAGAGAAATTGGTCCTAAGAAGAGAAGAAGATGTTCAATCAAAAGGATCACAAATATTTAATTCTCTTCTAATCATACTAAACCTATCCTCACTTTGGGACTTGGTAAAAATATTAGCTAATTACTATTTGATACTGATAAAAACAAGCATTACATCTCCATTTTGAACATGATCTCTAATAAAATGATATCTTATAGAAATGTGCTTAGTTCTTGAATGTCGAATTGAATTTTTAGTTAACTTTATTATACTAGTATTATCACATCTTATGGAAATGTTATTTAGTTTGATGCCAAAACTTTTAAGTTATTGATTAATTTACAAGATTGAGCATAACTTTTGACTGCCATGTATTCAACTTCAATTACAGACAATGCTACTGAACTTTATTTCTTGCTAAATCAGGAGATTAAGTTAACTCCAAGAATTTGACAAGTTCTACTAGTATTTTTTTAATCTAACTTGTAACCAGCAAAATCAGTATCAAAGTATCTAATTAATTCAATAGAAGATTGTTTTGAGTATAATAAATCAGCATTAATAGTGTTAGATAAATATTTAAAAATCTTTTTAACATCAAGTATGATGTGGGATAATAATTAAAACTAAATTACTATTATTAAGACTTATTTATCTGAGAAAAGTAGAGAATAATTTTTTTTATATTTTTTCAGATTTTAAAAGAAAACTCAAAATATGCAATTAAGAAAACTAGTTTCAGTTAACTACCCCCACAAGTAAACCTATAAAGTAACTAGAAAGCAGGACCTGGTGGTTGAAAAACCATCGTAAACTAGGGTTTACTTTCAACTAATCAGAAATTAAAGAGAAGGGAATAAGTTTTCAATTTTACCAACAAAAATTGCTCCTCTGAAATAGATATGGCTGGACTCTCAAGATTCTACGGCAGGATTTCAAGATCTCGATCCTGAGCTCCGATCTTTCGTGCGATGCCGGTTTCGAGGCAAGAATACCTGTCTTTGAATCCAGATCACCTGCAAATACTCAACAAAGAAAACTAAAGTTAAGAAGCAGCAAAGGAAGAAAAATAAATAAATGGGAAGGGTTAGAAGAAGTGGCTAGGTTTTCTTATTGACTGGATAGGTAGGATAACTAGGGCCTCGCACCCCACGATTTTTTGAAGAACAAAGGAAAAGGGCCTGACACCTCGCGATGTTCCAAAGAACAAAGGAAAAGGGCCTCACACCCCGCGATGCACATAGCAAAGAAAAAAATTCGGTAGAGCTTCTTCATTGATGAATAATAATAATGATTTACAAGGGGGGTTCATAGGATATTTATAGACCCTCAACCAATGCTGTAAGAGATTAAAAGGCTAGACTTTTTCTCCCTTGGACTACAACTCCTAGAATTCTGGCTCTGGGCATCCTGGACTCTTGTCTTTTGGCTGATCTGGACCTCTCTTTAAGTTGGCAATCATCATGGGATTCTCATCCATCTTGGGTGCCAACTATGAGGATTGATGAGGTGTCATGATGTAGGGTCAAGATGGCTCCCTAGGTTGCCTTGATTGCTGGACTCTGGAGTCTGGATGATATGGGCTCTTGTAGGTGAGTGGACTCTTCAGTCTGGATAGAAGAAGACTCATGAGTTTTGATGAGACTCTTGAGTTCTGGGAACTTAAGCAGCTTGGAACCTGTTTGATCAAAACTCCTGTGGTAGAGAACCATTGAACCTCTTTCATTTGGATGATCAAACATTTTGGAACTCCTTGGAAGTTGGCATGGAAGAAATGCTTGGCCGACTCTTGGAATTTTTGGCATGAAATTTTTGAGTGAGAGGGCACCAATTGGAGGACTCCTTTTGCATTACTCCTCTTAAAAAGAAGGGGTGCCAATTCTTGTTTTCATTTAAGACATGGCATGTGGGATGTCCAAACATAAGTGACATGCCATGTGATAATATCCTGGGTGATATGGCGAGTGATGTCCAAACAAGTCATGTGGTGTTGTACTGATGAAGTGTTAAGTGATGTTCAAACATAGCATGTAATGTTGTCCAAATTCTTGAAAAGATGGTGCCAAGAAGAGGTTGCATATGACAAGTGACTTGGGCTAGCAGATGGAGTCACATGGCTTATCTTGAGCTAGCACATGGGGTCACATGGAGTTACATGGCTTGTTTTGATTTAGGTGCATATGGGTCTTGATTTGAATGCACATGAAGTCACATGGGTCTTCAATTAGGTGCACATGGGATATTGATTTGGGTCCCCTCTTGTATTACAGGACTCAATACTAATTATTACAAGACTCAAAATTAAACCAACCAAATAACTAAGCCCCACTTGATTAATTGATCAAAAGGTATAACCTCATGCAATAAAAAAGAATAAATTTGGTAAATATGGTTTGGCCTAATAGGGCTTGACACAACCGATAAATGGGATTTTGACTCAATGTGGTAAAAAGGGTTTAGCCCAAAAGGCTAAATAAACAAAATCATAATTATAGTTGGTAAAAAGGGCTAACCCTAACTAAGCTAAAATAACATAATATAAAATAAAATATTTACATGGTAAAAGGGGTTCGGTTCAGGGCTTTATTCACAGGTGATCCACAGGAATGTGTGTTCAACCTGTCGATATTTTCTAGCCCTGGTGTCTGCACCAATTCTTCCCGGGTGGGAGAAACTCGACCCTGTCAAGTATGGGTCAACTCCACTATAATAGCACTATAGGAAGTCTAGGTCAACTCTCTGCAAATCCTCTATGGTGATCCAAGAATCATCATTCTCAAGTCATCCTTGCTAATGAATTAGGCCCCTGATGGTATGGCAGGTGGACACACTTGGATTGGTTCACTCTCAAGAACTAGATTAGGCCCAAATGGCTTACTAGGAATCAACGTTGGCTCCCTATACTCAATAAGGTCTGAATCGTTGAAAGTAGGACTAATGCCTAGTTCAAGTGGTAACTCAAGCACGTAGGCATTAGATCCAATTTTTTTAATTACTTTGTATGGTCCACTACTATGGGCATGTAACTTCTTTATGATTCCAGGTAAGAACCGTTCAAATCATAGTCTAACCATGATAAAGTCTCTTTCATTGAATTTCTTTGAGTCTTTTTTTTTTGAAAAATTCATTGCTTTCATTTTTTTTACCTAATGACATGCATGTAAATGACTAATAACAATACCTAATGGACTATAGACTCGACTAAATCTTAAACTACAACTGATTTTGACCCTTGGTTGGTGGGTGACATGCAGATGAGAATGGTGCATGGACTCTCACTAAATGCCATAGGGTTTTCCAGAAATAAGTGACAAACCTAATATGCTCAAAGGATATATGTAACTTGCTAACCTCTATAAAATGCAAACTAATGGTCCTAAAAATATTGGAAGCTTCAGGAAAGGATAGAAAATAAGAAGTAGATTCGGGGCTAGCCTAGTGGGGTAAGACATAAGAAAAGGGCTCATAGAATAATCCATGGCTAATGGGGTTGACCTTAAGGTTTAGACACTGAATTATGTCCACAGGTAATAAAGGGTCAGCCTAAAAAAAGGATGAATCAAGAATTTCAAAAAAGAGATACTCAATTAGGACTAATGGGATGAACTCTTCTTGAGGGTACTGGTTTGGGAAAATCAAGTCCTCACCGATTACTTTAGGTTCATGATTTTCAGGACCAACCTCTATGATTTGGCTCTCTTCTAATTTCTCCTCAGGCAAAGTCTTAGCAGTAGGGTTAGGTTCCTCTTGGATCTCTTTATCTAAAGGTCCCACCAGTATAGTTTCAGTCAGGGTATGGTCATGGTCAACTAACTCTGTGCTGGCTTCGATCTGGGTGCCTATCGGGTCAGCTAATTTTAGGTCAATCATATGTATTTTTTTCTTCTCCCTCATACTCATCCACTAAGTTCACATCAGCTTCATACATTTCTTCTTCAATGTTATCTTTGTGAACCAATGGGGTAGTAGGAGTAGGTTGGTTAAGGGAAAATTGACTAGTATCTAGGATAACAAGGGTGGGTTGACTCGGAATAGGATTGAGTCAGCTCGAGTGAGAATTGGGTCAACTCGGGTGGATTTGACTAGATCCTAACTTTTGATAAGTAGCACTAATCCTAATGGGTTCTGGCCAACTAAGCAAAACCTGACTTACACTAGGTTGATACCTAGGGATTTTGGGTTCCTTGGGCTCATAGGATATGGGTTCAGACCTATAGGTCATGGATCTGGATTCGTAGGAGCTGGGTTCAAAGGATCTGGGTGCATAGGAACTAGGTTCATATGATCTGGGTAGGTACTTTTTCCTAAGTTTAAGTTTCATGTTGCTCCAGGTAATTATGGGTATGTCTCTTCTTTGTCTGATCATTCTTTCAACATCATCCCAGTAAATTCTAGCCTGGTGTACTAACTTAAGCTTAGCAGACTTAAACTTTCTTTCCTCGGTCACCAGTTCCCTCTCAAAATATAGATCCATATCTTCTTCCCCATCAATATATTCCTCAAGATCAAGATCATCACTAAATGTAGGTGCTTCTACCCTAAAATTCCTAGTGGTTTTCTCATCCTGGTCTATAAAATCATAGTTGGGTCTCCTATGGTTAGATTCCCAAGTTGGGTCATGGTGTAGGGGTCTTCTAGTATTGGGTTCCCAGATTGGGTCATAGTGTGGGGCTCTCCTAGGGTTGGGAGGTGTGGAGAAAGGTGTCTCAAGTTTAGGTTCAAGACGGGTCTTACTAGTCCTCTCTAAGTTTCCTAGACGGTCATCTAATCGGTCAAACTTATTGTTTATCAGGGCAAACTGATTATTCATAGTCCTAAGGAAGGTCTCAAAGCTAGACTCCATGGTCACACTAGGTTAGGGTGAGACTACTAGTATTGGGTTAAACTCCTAATTGATGGGGGACCCGAAACCCATACGGGTTTCTCTTTTTATTTTTTTAGAATTTTTTTTAGTTATTCCAACTATTCTTCTTATTCCTTTTATTCCCATTTTATCCCCATGTTACTCCCAACTTATTCCAGGACTATCCCTATCTTCTTCAACCTTCCAGTGAGTCACAGAACATTCGTTTTTTCAATTTTTTTTGTGCCACCAGTTCCAGTCCCCAGTCTCCCATCCCCGTCCTTCCTTCGCCACATCCACCAAGAAAAGTGAAAAACAAAAGAGGTCAGCCATTTTAGGATTTAGTTTCTGAGTTGTCCTAGTCCCGGGAGGCTTCTTAGCCCTCCCACGATCCTTAGGTTGTTTAGGTCCTTCCCATTTCAGAATAACCATGGGTTCTTCGTTATCCGTCCCACATCATTTTTTTGGTATCAGAGCCAACAGCGGACTAGGATTTGCTTCATCCTCAAACTTGTCGGAGTCGAGTTCTTCACGCTGCAGGAGAATGATCGGGGACCCGAAACCCATCCGGGTTTCTCTTTTTATTTTTTTAGATTTTTTTTTAGTTATTCCAACTATTCCTCTTATTCTTTTTATTCCCGTTTTATCCCCATGTTATTCCCAACTTATTCCAGGACTATCCCTATCTTCTTCAACCTCCTAGTGAGTCACAGAACATTCATTTTTTCAATTTTTTTTGTCCCACCAGTTCCAGATCCACCATGCCCATCCCCCTCAGCCACCTCCGCTAGCCCGCCACACTGCTCGACGGCCTCGCTCTCGTCGAAAAACTGGCATCCACCGCCCACACCGTGGGGAGACGAATGGATGCCATGGGAAGTCGAACGGCCACCCATGGCCACAGCCTGCCGCCACCCCACCGCCCCACTATCCGCCACCTCCCGTCGCCCCGCCGTCCCACCGTCCGCCATCCTTCGATGCTCTCACCGGTGCCTGGGGCCCCATGGATGACATGGGAAGACGAACGATCACCTATGGCCGCCGCCTGCCGCCTCCTGCAGCCCCTCCATCCCACCGTCCGCCGCCCTGCTATCCCGCCGTCCACCACCCGCTGCCCGGTCGACCGTCGGAGATCCGGCCTACCCCCCTATTGCTCGGCTGAGAAGAAACTCCTACACGCTTCTCAAAGCAGCCCAAAGAAGCCTCTGCACGATTTTTGGAGTGGCAGACTTTCAGAGCAGAGGGGGATTTCAAAATTCAAATAAACAGGATTTATTTGGTATTTTTTTTAATGAATGTAATTCGGAAAATTTGGGATTTTGATTTTAAATTTGAATTCAAAATCAAGGAAGGATTTCAGGGGATTTTATTTTTGAATTTCAAAAGGAATATGGGCATCTATAAATGACCATACTCCTCTTGTAATAAAATATTTGAAAAAAAATGAATTTTTGAGAGTTCTTCCACTTGTGTGTGGTTCTGGGCTGAGGCCCGTTGCCTTCGTCCTTCGGGACTTCGAGGTGTGTGAGGCTCCAGGTATCTCCGTTCTCCCTCCCACCTTCGTGTCTTCTCCTCGTGGCCTTGAGATCCATCCTAGCACCTCCAAGTATCGAGGATGGCGTAATGCCTTAGAGGTGGATGGTCTCTTCGTTATGATGAGTCCCAAGGTCCATGAGTTCCAGTCCCAAGTCTCCCATCCCCATCCTTCCTTCGCCACCTCCACCAAGAAAAGTGAAAAACAAAAGAGGTCAACCATTTTAGGATTTAGTTTCTGAGTCATCCTAGTCCCGGGAGGCTTCTTAGCCCTCCCACGATCCTTAGGTTGTTTAGGTCTTTCCCATTTCAAAATAACCATGAGTTCTTTGTTATCCATCCCACATCACTAATCTAATGGTTATGCATTGCAAACACATAAAATTGAACTAGGGTCTCCTAGACCTAGAGCTCAAGTAGAATGGGTAGCTTAATTTACAACCAATTCAGCAATTACACTATCCACTAGCCAAGTAAGAGGTGGGGTCATGGGAGGCTCCCCCTGCTCTCGCAAGGTCCTAATTAAGAACCATAAAACTGCTTAGGGCCTTTGCCTCTGGACCTCTAGCCTTAGACACCATATTCAAGTGACAATCAAAGGATTGGGTGCACTAGCTTTCACTAAATTCTTGGAACCCGGCCCGTTCGTGTCCCTAGCTCACTAGAGTAAATTAAGTCTAATTAATTTTAATTAGGTTAGGATTGATGCAAAGGTGGTAATTATGGGCCAAAGAAGGGTGATGAAATCCCTCCCTTATGTAAATATTGAGTGCCCTTAAGATTATGTTTGAATGATGATAGCAAGCATATGAAGATGCAATTAGGGTTTCCAAGTTTTTTTTTTTTTAGCAAAGATATATTTTGTAGAAAAGTACCTAATATATAGAAAATACGCAGAAAATCAAAATATGCAAAATTTATACAAAAAGAACCTTAAACTAGAATTACTGAAAATTCAGGGTAGAACTATTCTCAAGCAGTAAATCAAAGATTCAGATGACTTAAATTTCTAATAAAATTATAAGAAAATCTTGATAAATACTATCAATTACATGGAATCTAAAAAAAAAGAATCAAAATTTTTTGATTTTTCAACATATAAAAATAATTAAAATAACAGACTATATACTGGGATAGATGTGATACATAAAATTAACCCTAAAAATGCCTATCTCTTTATTTTCTGCTTCAACGGTCAATCACAATGTTACCCCTACACACCATAAAAAATTCCTTTTGAATGGGATGTGAAGGTCTTGTAGCTCTACTTTTTTCTATGACCGGATGGCCATGGTGAAGCACCCGATTCGAGTACTTAAAGAGAAACTAAGTCCTAACGCAGTATGTAGAAATTTCAACACAAGAGCGATTAAACCCTAGTTTAACCTGGCTCTAATACCAAAACTAATGTGGGATAATAATTAAAACTAAATTACTATTATTAAGACCTATTTATTTGAGAAAAGTAGAGAATATTTTTTTTTTTATTTTTTCATATTTTTAAAGAAGACTCAAAATATGTAATTAAGGAAACAAGTTCTAGTTAACTACCTGCACAAGTAAACCTACAAAGTAACTAAAAAGCAGGACCTGGTGGTTGAGAAACCACCATAAAATAGGGTTTACTTTCAACTAATCATAAATTAAAGAGAAGGGAATAAGTTTTCAGTTTTACTAATGAAAATTGCTCCTTTGAAATAGATCAGGCTGGACTCTCAAGATTCTGTGGTAGGGTTTCAAGATCTCAATCCCAGGCTCCGATCTTCCATGAGATGCCGGTTCTGAAGCAAGAATACCTTTCTTTGATTCCAGATCACCTGCAAACACTCAACAAAGAAAACTAAAGTTAAAATGCAGCAAAGGAAGGAAAATAAATGAAAGGAAAGGGTTAGAAGAAGTGGCTAGGTTTTCTTGTCGGCTGGATAGGTAGGATAACTAGGGCTTCGCACCCCATGATATTCCAAAGAACAAAGGAAAAGGGCCTCACAACCCGCGATATTTTGAAGAATAAAGGAAAAGGGCATCACACCCCGTAATGCACATAGCAAAGAGAAAAATTTGGTAGAGCTTCTTTATTGATGAATAATAATAATGATTTACAGGGGTTGATGGGGTATTTATAGACCCTCAACTAGTGCTGTAAGGGATTCAAAGACTAGACTTTTTCTTTCTTGGACTAAAACTCCTAGAATTCTGGCTCTGGGCATCCTAGACTCTTTTCTCTAGGCTAATCAGGACCTCTCTTCAACTGGGCAATCATCATGGGATTTTCATCCATCTTGGGTGCCAACTATGAGGATTGATGAGGTGTCATGATGTAGGGTCAAGATGGCTCCCAAGGTTGCCTTGATTGCTGGACTCTGGAGTATGGATGATGTGGGCTCTTGCAGGTGAGTGGACTCTTCAGTCTGGATAGAAGAAGACTCAAGAATTTTGATGAGACTCTTGAGTTCTAGGAACTTAAGCAACTTGGAACCTGTTTGATCAAAACTCCTATGGTAGGGAACCATTGAACTTCATTCATTTGGGTGATCAAACATTTTGGAACTCCATGAAAGTTGGCATGGAAGAAATGCTTGGTCGACTCTTGAAATTTTTGGCATGAAATTCTTGAGTGAGAGGGCACAAATTGGAGGACTCCTTTTGCTTTACTCCTCTTAAAAAGAAGGGGCACAAATTCTTGCTTTCATTTAAGACATGGCATATGGGATGTCCAAATATAAGTGACATGCCATGTGATAATGTCCTGGGTGATGTGGCGAGTGATGTCCAGACAAGTCATGTGGTGTTGTCCCGATGAAGTGTTAAGTGATGTTCAAACATAGCATGTGATGTTGTCCAAATTCTTGAAAAGGTGGTGCCAAGAAGAGGTTGCACATGACAAGTGACTTGGGCTAGTAGATGGAGTCACATGGCTTGTCTTTAGTGGTGCGGGCACCAGACTCAGAAGAAGACTTCAGAGCTCCATCTGGATCTCTGATTAACCTTGCCCGAAGAATTAGGGTTTTTGGCTTGTAATAAGGGTTGACTTGATCAACTCAATTTTAGTTTGAGTTTGTATTACCTGCATTTTTATTTTGTTGAGTCATGTTGACTCAGTAGTGGACTAGGGCTTCAACCTGGGGTGTTACATTTTCTCCCAAGGCCAAGCAAGTGGGCGCCACATCTCCATCCAGCAGGCTTTGGTCCCCACACCACAGATAGCAGCTCCCCTCTTTCATGCGCCAATTGAGGAGAAATCCACCAGGGGTCCACAAATCAAGGGGGTGGCCCAAGACTTCCCAAAAGAACCAAACTATGAAAGGGAAGAAATTCTCTTGGAGAGAAATTCAAGGAGGCGCCCATTACCTGCCAGAAATACTCAAAACAAAGTTAGAAGGAGCCATAACTTGGAGAGAAAGAAAAGGAGGTATCCAAAAAGGGTTGAGCCATGGAAGGAAGGAGATTTCTCTTGAAAAGCAAGGTTAGGAGGCGCCCTAATCATTCCAACTAAAGCCAGATATAAAAGGCAACAAATTTTCTCTTGGAGGGCAAGGTTAAGAGGCGCCTAAACACTTTCAGATAAGGCCAAGCATAGAAGGAAAAAAATATTTTCTTGGAGGTCAAGACAAGGAGGCGCCACCCACTTTCCTTTTTGAAGCTTCAATCAACTTTGGAATTAATTGACCGGCCATATGAGTAGGGATTGATATCCTAATTTGAAGATCCCCTCCTTTAGTCCTACATGGGAAGATGTAAAACCCTACTCTCTTGTAATGGCCTATAAATTAAACCCCCATGTAAGTTTGAAATCAGATGAATGAAACCAATTTTTTTAGTGAGCAAACTCTGTGTTTTCTCTCTTCCGCACTAGCATCCAGGTGTTGAGCTCCGTGAGGGAGTAAATCCGGGTTCCCTAGGAACTTTGAGGAGGTGTGAGATCTCCAAAACCCCAACCCTAGGTTAGCCACTTCACTCCCAAACCCTAGCCGCCCATCATCCTTCTCTTTCCACCAAGCCCTAGCATATCCCACCTCCCACGGCCTCTCTCTCCAAGTCCAGGCCGACCCCAGCATCCAGCTACAGTCCGGATACTTCAGATCCAAAGCTCTTTCCAGAGGGAGTCGAATCAGCCTTCAAGAGAATCCAGATCTCAGCGACATCAGCCTTCAAGTTCTTCGAACTGGTAAATCCTTCCCCGAGTCTCTGAATCCATCACTTGTTTTTCTTCTTCCCAAATCTTGAGTCCAGGAGAAGCCGACCCAGCCACGAGACCAGTATTGGAGGATCCATTATAAAGATAGCCGAATTCGACGATCCAACAATCTGCCCGAGAGAGTTCTTCCACCCAAATTCTGTGAAGATCACTGTCTGGTTGGTAACCCATCTCTCCTCTCTATTTCTGTCCTGTTGAAAGTTCAGAGCAAAACCCTAGGTCTGAGAGTTTCTCAACCCCCAGCGATCCGTTACTTCTGAACTACTCTGATAACCTAGTTTTTTCTAAATTGTGCTTTCAATCATTACCTAGTTTCCTTCAACTTAGTTTAACTTTACTTTGAGTCAAAGCCAATTTCTGAAATATAAAAAAAAAAAAAAGAATTAATCTTAATTTTTACTTTCATATACGCTTCTTTGTTCTTTGTTCTGCATCATTTTTGGTATCAGAGCTTTCGTTCTACATCATTTTTGGTATCAGAGCTTTCGTTCTACATTATTTTTGGTATCAGAGCCCTGTCTAGGGTTTCTGTTTTGATTGCTTATTTGAGTCTCTCACTTTTTACTTTGTCTGCTCGAAGTAGACTCCCCAGGATGTCCGGTCCTAGGAACGAAACGAGGTGCAAACCTCCTCTTTCCATTCCACTGGGTGTTCTTAGGGCGTGTAGGGGATCCGTTGGGTTATAACTTCGTAGCAGGAATTGTAAACGGGAAAGTGCTCTGTTTTCAGCCCATAATTGCCATGTTGCAGGAATTATTTTTCATTGTAGGTAACTCCAAATTTGGTGATTTTTATTTTTCTAAAACCAGTATAATTGAAACTATTTTGCATAATTTTTCTATGATTTATTGGTTTCCGTGAGATTTCTGAGAATTAAATTATTGCAACTCTATTTTTGTGTTCTGCAATCCAATTATTTTTGAGTGTTCATCTCTTAATTCATCTTAAGGGCATTTGAGCATCTAAGATAAGGGGAGGAGTTGATAACCTCTCCTTAGCCCAAAACCACCACCCACTCATTCGAACCTAAGCCTTTAATCTAAAAATTGGTTAGACCTAATTTGCCCTAGTGGGCTAGGGACATCAACAAGTCGGGTCAAGGCTAGTGTTGAGTCAGTTTATCTGGTTACTCTGTGTGTGCTTTTTACTCAGTGTCTAGAATGGTGGTTCAAGGATTCCATCCCGAAGGGCTTGTGTGCTGGTTCGCCTACCTGGCCAATCTCTGATTGGTGTCTAGGATTGGCATTCAGGGACCTAACACTCCCCTTACACCTGCCTGGCTGAGTCCTGAGTTACTACAGGCTAGCTTGCCACTCTGATTGGGCATCTAGTTTGGGCTCTAGGTCTAGTTAGCCCGTAGTCGTTCAGTTGAGTCTCATTTTGTGTGTTTGCTTGCATCATCATGTATACCCGGAATGGAGTACCCTACCAACCTGGTCAAACCCAACCTGATTTAGAGGCCATGGTTAGAGCTCTTACTGAGAGCATGAACAAGTTAAGCCAGGATTTGACTGCTACTGTTACCCAGTGTAAAGAACAAGTCCATGAGAATTTTACCCAGCTTAGGGATCAAGTCCAAGTCCTTGAGAAACGTAGACATCAAAATTGGATCCCTGATCCAAAATTTAATAGGCCCCAACCTCATCCATACCAGGAGCCTAGGAGGACCTTATACCGTGATCCCGAGCATAACCTTAGGAAGCCTAACCATGATATCTATAGTGTGGATCGTGTCTATGAGAGGTCCTTACAATATTCTAGACCAGTCACTCAACAACCCAAGTCTTCTAGATCAAACCATTTAGATCCACACCCATGCCCAAGTAAGGTCTCTACTAGCTTGAAACCCAGTGTGACCCAGGTTCCTATATCGCAAGAATGTTTGTTTTGTAGAGAAAGAGGCCATAAATCTAGTTAGTGCCCATGCATAGGACTGGCTTGTGCATAGCTAAGTGGTAAGAATCCTAAGGATGACATTAATGAGGGAGAACCCAAGCCTACCAATGAGGAAGAAAGGTTAGGTATGACAAGCCTAGAATCAGTTGACCTGATTACCACTGACCCGAAACCCATTGAAGATGGCATCGAGGATGTATATGATGCTGGCTTGAGTCTAGTTGATGAATATGAGGGGGAAGAACTTGAAGAATGTGACATCGATACTATTGGTTCCTTACCTGAGGAGACCTTGGAAAGCAACCAAGTGGTAGGACCTAGTTTAGAAATTCAAGAGATTTGTGAGAACAAGGTTCCTTTAGTCAAACACCCCCAGGAAGAACTCATAGTGTTAGCCCGAGATATCAGTGCGTATCCTCTAATGATAGTCATTCCCCAAGTACCAATTGAAGATCTTTGCACTAAACTGTTTAAGTTTGCCCACCCTATGGTAGATCCTCTCCTTAGGATGACTGAATCAAGCCTCTTACAATTGGACCTTGTCCCATGCCCAGCCACTAAGGTCTCTCCCGTAATCTCAGTTGAACATCCTTGTCTTGAACGGATTGATTCACCCAGTCCTGTAGAAGTCCTCCTTATGACCCCAGGCGCCTTCCTTCGCATGACTGACCTACCCTTCTATAGAGTATACCTTTCCGCACCCATAGGTCAAATTTCAAGTCTTGAGGTCATCATCCATTGGCCCTCCCATGAATCATTCTCTAATCCAGTTCTTGAGAAGTGGATCATTATTTTCCTAGAGAACAAACCTTAACTATTGCAATCACATGTCCTAGGCTACTTCCCGAACCATCTCTTGATCCATTCCTGGGAGTAGCAAACTTTTCCTTTCGTAAGGATGACCAGCTGACACTCATAGATCACCATTCAAACCTTCAGGTCACCACCTTTAGTCAACAGGTAATTCGAGACTCCACCTCATATTTCCTCCCTTTCTCTAGGACTTCCAATGCTTCTTACACCATCCAAGTATACTTTGTCGAAGTCTTTAGAGTGAACCATGTGTCAGAACCTATTAGGTTTGCCACCTACTTCTGGAAGACCTTATGGCACCTACTAGGCACCCATGATAAGTTTTCATGTTCTGCATGCCATCTTCCGACCCAAGGTTAAGCCTAGAGAGCCGTAGTTTGTTAGGTTTAGACCTAGGGTTCCTTTGAATAAAGTCCATTCTTTAGGAATGCGTCGTCAGTCTAGTTTAGTTTTTCTTGACCCTTTACTAGGCTTTGACTCAGATTTTGGTTTGATTGAGAGCACCAGGAATTGGGATTTGTATTTTGTCCAGGGCTGAAATTGCATTCAATGTTTCGATCAATAGGTCTATAGGCTAGAGTCCCTTTGAAATTGTTCATGGATACAAGCCTCACACACCACTTGATCTGATTTCACTATTAGCCCACACACACAAGTCTCTTGATGCACTTGCATAGCATGTAAAGGACTTGCATAAAGAAATTCATGCCAAAATAACTTTAAGTAATGAAACTTATAAGAAGTTGGCTGATTCTCAAAGGCGAGTCAAAACTTTTGTTGAGGGAGACTATGTAATGATTAGGTTAAGGCCTGAACGGTTTCCTCCTGGAACCGTTAGAAAGTTACATGCTAGAGGAGCTGGACCATTTAGAGTGGTAAAGAGAGTAGGATCCAATGCCTATGTGCTCGAGTTGCCTCCAGAACTAGGCATTAGCTCCACTTTCAACATTACAGACCTATAGAGTATAGAGAGCCAGCTGTGATTCCCAGTGAGCCTTTTGAGCCTAGTCCTGCTCTTGAGAGTGAACCCAACCCTGTGTGTCCACCAACAAACTGGCCTGTGAGGAAAGAGCAGATTGAAAAGATCCTGGATGATCAGGTTATCTCTACTCGTAATCGAGGATACCAAAGATACCTGGTCCGCTGGCAAGGAAGGCCAGACTCTGATGACTCTTGGATCTCCCGAGAAGAATTACAAGAATTGGACCCAGACCACTTGGAGAGATACCAGAGCCAACTTGATCCATACTCGACAGGGTCGAGTTCCTCCCACCCTGGGAGAATTGGTACGGGCACCAGACTCAGAAGAAGACTTCAGAGCTCCATCTGGATCTCTGATTAACCTTGCCCGAAGAATTAGGGTTTTTGGCTTGTAATAAGGGTTGACTTGATCAACTCAATTTTAGTTTGAGTTTGTATTACCTGTATTTTTATTTTGTTGAGTCATGTTGACTCAGTAGTGGACTAGGGCTTCAACCTGGGTGTTACATTTTCTCCCAAGGCCAAGCAAGTGGGCGCCACACTCCCAGCCATACGCCTGAGTCCAGGGGGCGCCACATCTCCATCCAGCAGGCTTTGGTCCCCACACCACAGATAGCAGCTCCCCTCTTTCATGCGCCAATTGAGGAGAAATCCACCAGGGGTCCACAAATCAAGGGGGTGGCCCAAGACTTCCCAAAAGAACCAAACTATGAAAGGGAAGAAATTCTCTTGGAGAGAAATTTAAGGAGGCGCCCATTACCTGCCAGAAATACTCAAAACAAAGTTAGAAGGAGCCATAACTTGGGGAGAAAGAAAAGCAGGTATCCAAAAAGGGTTGAGCCATGGAAGGAAGGAGATTTCTCTTGAAAAGCAAAGTTAGGAGGTGCCCTAATCATTCCAACTAAAGCCAGATATAAAAGGCAACAAATTTTCTCTTGGAGGGCAAGGTTAAGAGGTGCCCAAACACTTCCAGATAAGGCCAAGCATAGAAGGAAAAAAATATTTTCTTGGAGGTCAAGACAAGGAGGCGCCACCCACTTTCCTTTTTGAAGCTTCAATCAACTTTGGAATTAATTGGCCGGCCATATGAGTAGGGATTGATATCCTAATTTGAAGATCCCCTCCTTTAGTCCTACATGGGAAGATGTAAAACCCTACTCTCTTATAATGGCCTATAAATTAAACCCCCATGTAAGTTTGAAATCAGATGAATGAAACCAATTTTTTTAGTGAGCAAACTCTGTGTTTTCTCTCTTCCGCACTTGCATCCAGGTGTTGAGCTCCGTGAGGGAGTAAATCCGGGTTCCCTAGGAACTTTGAGGAGGTGTGAGATCTCCAAAACCCCAACCCTAGGTTAGCCACTTCACTCCCAAACCCTAGCCGCCTATCATCCTTCTCTTTCCACCAAGCCCTATCATATCCCACCTCCCATGACCTCTCTCTCCAAGTCCAGGCCGACCACCAGCATCCAGCTACAGTCCGGATACTTCAGATCCAAAGCTCTTTCTAGAGGGAGTCGAATCAGCCTTCAAGAGAATCCGGATCTCAGCGACATCAGCCTTCAAGATCTTCGAACTAGTAAATCCTTCCCCGAGTCTCTGAATCCATCACTTGTTTTTCTTCTTCCCAGATCTTGAGTCCAGGAGAAGCCGACCCAGCCACGAGACCAGTATTGGAGGATCCATTGTGAAGATAGCCGAATCCGAGGATCCAACAATCTGCTCGAGAGAGTTCTTCCACCCAAATTCTGTGAAGATCACTGTCTGGTTGGTAACCCATCTCTCCTCTCTATTTCTGTCCTGTTGAAAGTTCAGAGCAAAACCCTAGGTCTGAGAGTTTCTCAACCCCCAGCGATCCGTTACTTCTGAACTACTCTGATAACCTAGTTTTTTCTAAATTGTGCTTTCAATCATTACCTAGTTTCCTTCAACTTAGTTTAACTTTACTTTGAGTCAAAGCCAATTTCTGAAATAAAAAAAAAAAAAAAAAAATTAATCTTAATTTTTACTTCCACATACGCTTCTTTGTTCTTTGTTCTGCATCATTTAGCTAGCACATGGGGTCACATGGAGTCACGTGGCTTGTCTTGATTTAGGTGCACATGGGTCTTGATTTAAATGCACATGAAGTCATATGGGTATTCAATTGGGTGCACATGGGATGTTGACTTGGGGTCCCTCTTGTATTACATGACTCAATATTAATTATTACAAGACTCAAAATTAAACCAACCAAATAACTAAGCCCTACTTGATCAATTAATCAAAATGCATAACCTTATGCAACAAAAAATAATAAATTTGGTAAACAGGATTTGGCCTAATAGGGTTTGACACAATCGATAAATAGGGTTTTGACTCAATGTAGTAAAAAGGGTTTAGTCCAAAAGGCTAAATAAACAAAACCCTAATTACAGTTGGTAAAAAGGGCTAACCTTAATTAAGCCAAAATAACATAATTTAAAATAAAATATTTATATGGTAAAAGGGGTTGGGTTCAGGGCTTTATTCATAGGTGATCCACAGGGATGTGGGTTCAACCTGCCGATATTGTTTGGCCCTGGTGTCCACTCCAAAGTAAGTATGATTTTTTAGGATCAAATTGATATCTTGCACATATATAAATACTAAATATTATATTTGGTCTACTTGTAATAAGGTAAAGCAATGATCCAATCATATCTCTATAAAGCTTATGATCTATACTCTTACCTCTTTCATCTTTATCAAGCCTATATGAGGAGCTCATAAATATGCCAATTTTCTTAGAATTCTTCATCCCAAACTTCTTGATTATTTCCTTGTATACTTTATTTGGTTGATAAAGATTTTCTATTTTGATTACTTTATTTAGAGTTCAAGGAAGAAGTTAGGTTCTCCCATCATGTTCATTTCAAACTCTCTCTGTATTAACTATGTAAATTCTTGATAAGAAATTCATTAGTTGTTGGCTCCACCCAGTGATTTTGATGAATAACAAAATATTGAGTGCATGTTACATACTAATGTATATTTCAAGCTATGAGTTTTCAGGAAGAAAGCACCTCAAAATTCCAAAAGCTTATATATCATGGCACGCCATGGCACGGAGCATTTTTTGCAATTATGGACATCCTCTTCATGGAAAAAGGGCTTTTACATGATCAATTGTTATTTATTTATGTTCCATTTAAATTTCAAAATCAATTTTTGTGTTTTTGGCTTTAATTACACTTGATTGTGAATTTTTCAGTATCAAGTGTCGACACCTGGGAAGCCAAGTGTCGACACTTTAGCATTTGGCACGCAGAAAAACCCTTGGCATGCCAAGTGTCGACATCTAGAACTCAAGTGTCAACACCTGCATTTCAAGTGTCGACACTTAGATTTCCAAGTGTCGATTCAAGGCCTGAGATTTTTGAAAATCTAGAACTTTGCCATTTAAGGGTTTTTGTGTCAAGTGTCGACACCTGTGCATCAAGTGTTGATACTTGAAAGATCAAGTGTCGATACCTAGAAATCAAGTGTCGACACCTGACAGCCAAGTGTCGACACCTGATGAGCCAAGTGTCGACACTTGAAGCCTGACAGCCATAACGGATCTATTTTTCTGACTTGCAAAACTTGCTTTTCAAGCTCCAAATGGCTAGATTCGAGGCTCCAACAGTCACAAACCATTTTTTGGAAGTTTCTTGTTGTATTTAACCTCCACCAGCTTCATTCTAAAGGTATTGAAGTGTATTGAAGTCCATTCAAAAGCCAAAAAGTCAATATTCTCTCAAGAACTTCACATCAAGAGCCTTTTATAGTTTGATTCCCTAAAAAAGCCTACAAGCTCATCCTTACATCATTCTAAAAGAAGTGTTTTGAAGGATATTCCAAGGAGGAGACAAGACAAAGCATCAACATGAGCTTCAAAGCTTCCATTCTACTCTTGAAGAGAGTTTGTCTTAGTTTTAAAAGTTGTATATCTATTTTTATCTTGTGATTTGACCTTGCTTTCAAGGGTGTCTTGAAAGAAGGTTGTTGTGATTTCTTGGTGAGCCAAAGGGATAAAACCAACTAGGATTAACTTATGAGCCCGAAGACAAAATAAGTGTAAAAGGTTGTTGGTGAGCCTAGGTGACAAAATCAACATAGGTTTTGACTTGTGAGCCTTTTGAAAAACAAGTCGACTATAATCTTGATTGGATTATAGTGGAATTCCTAAGGGTGGCTTGGGAAGTAGATGTAGGTGCTTGGTTTGCACTAAACTACTATAAATATTATGTTTATATGCGATTCCCTTCTTTCCCTCTTGCTCTTAGCTTATTACATTTGATTTACAGATTTCCGCTGCATTTAATCTTGAGCATTGAATTTATTATTCACAAACACCACTAGACCTTCATATTACTGTTTTAAATTTTAAAAGACCCAATTCACCCCCCCCCCCCCTCTTGGGCTCCATTTCTGGGCAACAAGTGGTATCAGAGCGCCGGTAATCTCTTGTAGGTCCAAGGATCTTGAGTGAAAGATCATGGTAGCCCCAATAGGAATGGGTGTAGTTGAAGGTCAAGCTTCAAATCGTCCCCCACTCTTCAATGGCACAAATTACACATATTGGGAAACACGCATGCGTATTTTTATTCAAGCTATTGATAATAATTTATGGAGGACAATTATAAAAGGTCCTCATCAGCCTACTATGTTGGTTAATGGCATTCTCACTCCAAAGATGGAAGATGATTGGGATGAGAATGATATTAAGCAAATAGAGCTTAATGCTAAGGCTATGAACTTGTTATTTTGCTCTCTTGACCCAAGTGAATTTAATAGAATATCTAATTGTCTCTCTGCCAAGAAGATTTGGGATACACTTGAGGTTACCCATGAGGGTACACACCAAGTGAAAACAACCAAGGTTAACATGCTTATTCATACGTATGAAATATTTAAAATGGAACCTATTGAGTCTATTAGTGAGATGTATACTAGGTTCACAAATATTATCAATGGCATGAGAAGTCTAGAAAAAATTGTTTCTAATGGTGAACTTGTAAACAAACTTCTCAGGTCTCTACTAGCTTCTTGGGATGCAAAGATAACGGCTATTGAAGAAGCCAAGGATATTAACACTCTTCCACTTGAACAATTGTTGGGCTCACTAATAACCTATGAGCTCTCCCTCAAGCAAAAGAATGTGGAAGTTGACAAAAAGAAGAAAGTGATCGCTTTCAAATCCACTGCTAGAGAAGAATCAAGCGATGACTCCGAAGAAGATGATGAAGAAGATGAGACGGATCTAATGGCAAGAAAATTCAGAAGGTTTATGAGGAAGAAAAGATTCAACTTCCAAAAGAAACCTCTAAAAGGTGAGCCAAGTAAAGAGAAAGACAAGGAAAAGGAGAAGGAGCAGCCCACTTGTTTTGAATGCAAGAAACCCGATCATTTTAAGGTGGACTGCCCCTTGCTCAAGAAAAGCAGAAGAAAGTTAAGAAAGAAAGCCATGATGGCAACCTGGAGTGACAGTGAGGACTCCAGGAAGAATAGCAGGAGGTGGCAAACTTCTGTCTGATGGCAGATCATGATGAGGTATATTCTGAAATCGAAAATGAATTTACATCTGATGAACTTCATGAATTTTTTGATGAATTAGTCATAGAATTTCAAAAACTAAAGTCAAGATATAAAGATTTAAAAAAGCAAAATTTAAATTTAGACAAAACAAATGATAAGCTTTCAAATAAAAATGATTGCCTTCTTCTTCAAAATAAAAAATTAAATGATAAGATTTCAGTTCTTGAAAAGGAAAAAGAAGTTTTGAAAAAGAAAAGTTCTTCAGTTTCAAATGAAAATCTTTCAAAACAAAGCAAAGAAATTTTGGATGAAAATAAAAGATATAAGGAAGAAATTAAAAAATTAAAACCTTTTGTAGATAAATTTACTTATAGTTCTGAAAAATTAAATTTGCTTTTGAACAATCAAAGAGCTGTTTTTGATAGAGCAGGTTTAGGGTTTAGAACTCATAAGAAACAAAAACTTTTCAAAAATTTTTTTGTGCCTGCATCTTCATCCATTACTTGTTATGCATGTGGTACTAAAGGGTATAAATCTTATATGTGCAACAAAAGAAGATTGAGTAATATTAAGAAAGTTTGAGTTCCAAAAGGAACCAATGCCACTAACCTAAAAGGACCCAAGATGACTTGGGTACCTAAAGTCTCCACTTGATCTTTATTGCAGGTATGCCTTGCAACCAATAAGAAAAGAATGTGGTACCTTGAAAGCGGTTGCTCAAGGCATATGACAGGAGATGTGGAGCAGTTCTTATCGCTCGAATATCAAAATGGTGGCAATGTGACTTTTAGTGATAATGGAAAGGGCAAAATTATTGGTATTGGTAAAGTCCATATCACCCCCTCTTCTTACATTGATAATGTTTTTTATGTTGATGGTTTGAAACATAACTTGCTTAGTATTAGTCAGTTTTGTGACAAAGATTTTAAATTTGTTTTTGAATCTTCTATGTGCATTGTTTCTAGTTAGATGACAATGGCATCAAGTTCGTTGGTCATAGGCATGGCAATATTTATATGGTTGATCTTGATGATCTTCCGATTCAAAATGGTCAATGCCTAGTGGCAATGGAAGCCAAGATCAATGAAACTAGTTGACTTTGGCATCGTAAACTAGGACATGCTAGTATGCATTTGATTTCAAAACTTGGCAAAAAGAATTTGATAAAGGATTTGCCTAAACTCAGTTTTGAAAAAGACAAGATTTGCAGTGCATGTCAACTTGGAAAACAAACCAAATCCTCTTTCAAACCAAAAGGAGTAATCTCTACATCTAGACCCTTAGAGTTGCTTCACATGGACCTCTTTGGGCCAACTAGAACATCTAGTTTGGGAGGTAAGAAGTATGGTCTAGTTATTGTATATGATTTCTCACAATTTACATGGGTAATGCTTTTAGCACATAAAGATGAAACATTTTCTGAATTCATTAGGTTTCATAAACGAGTTTTAAATAAAAAAGGTGTTTCAATCATATCTTTAAGAAATGATCATGGAACCGAATTTAAAAATGCTGATTTTGATAAATTCTGTATTGAAAATGGTATTCATCATAATTTTTCAGTACCTAGGACACCTCAACAAAATGGGGTGGTAGAAAGAAAAAATAGAACTCATGAAGAAATGTCACGCACCATGCTTTGTAAAAATGATTTACCTAGATATTTTTGGGTGGTAGCCATAAATACTGTATGCTATATTTTAAATCAAGTTTTGATCCACCGATTTTAAAGAAAACACCTTATGAGCTTTGGAAGGGTAAAAAACCCTCAATTCATTATTTTCATGTTTTTGGATGTCATTGTTTCATTTTAAACAATGGTAAGGATAATTTAAGCAAATTTGATGCCAAATCAGATGAGAGAGTCTTTCTAGGCTACTCCATATCTAGTAAGGCATACAGGGTCTTCAACAGAAGAACACTTGTTGTTTAAGAATCCATACATGTGGTATTTGATGAATCTGACCAAAAATCTTCAAGAAAAGAAGATGTGCTTTCTGATGAAACAGGTACCAAGAAAATTGAAAGTATAAACAACAACGAAGAGCCTACCAAGGAACAAGAAGATGATCAAAACACTGAAGGAGATCAAGCACAAGGTGATGAAAACACATCTACAGCTGATCCACTACCAAAAGAATGGAGGTATGCTCATTGACACCCAAAAGAACTAAGTATTGGTGATCCATTTAAAGGTGTAAGTACTCGATCATCCCTTAGAAATATCTGTGATTATTTAGCTTTTGTTTTTCAAATTGAACCTAAAACTATTGAGGAAGCTGAATGTGATAGTAATTGGATAAATGCTATGCAAGATGAACTTAACCAATTCAAAAGAAACAATGTTTGGACATTAGTAGATAGGCCTTCAAATACTTCAATTATTGGCACAAAATGGGTTTTTCAAAATAAACTTGATGAAAATGGTGTTGTTACTAGAAATAAGGCTAGACTAGTTGCCAAAGGATACAATCAGGAGGAAGGGATAGATTTTGATGAAACCTTTGCTCCTGTGGCTAGACTTAAGAAAATTAGGCTAATGTTGGCTTTGCTTGCTTTATGAATTTTAAATTATTTCAAATGGATGTTAAAAGTGCCTTTTTAAATGGTCTTATTGAAGAAGAAGTTTATGTTGAACAACCTTCTGGTTTTGAAAATTCTAAATTTTCAAATCATGTTTACAAACTTCATAAAGCTTTGTATGGGTTGATACAAGCTCCAAGAGCTTGGTATGATCGTTTAAGCTCTTTCTTACTCAAAAATGATTTTGCTAGAGATAATGTAGACAAAACTTTGTTTTTGAAGAAAAAGAATGATGATCTCTTAGTAGTACAAATCTATGTAGATGATATCATATTTGGTGCTACTAACGAATCTCTTTGTCAAGAATTTGCAAAGCTAATGCAGGGTGAGTTCTGTTGGGAATTCCGGTGCACTGCAGCGGAAGTGTAATTTCAAAAATGATGAAATTGGCACCATAATCCCTTAGCCAAGATCTCCTTATTCAAAATTAAAACATACAAACTAACATTGTTAGAATTAGGGCACCAACCTTTTAATGCTAAGTCCAATTTTGATGTAGAATCAGAACTTGGTGTTGAATGCTTCTTATGATTTCACCAGGCATCCAAATGTCCACCCTCCAATGGTGATCCACAAGATGATTGATCAAGATGCAAGCTTCTTCAAAATTCCTTCACTTGAATTCTTATCCTAGAACTCAAGAGGACTATGGCTTTAAAATTGCAGGGTAGGGGCTCCTTACTTCCTTTCTTTCTTCTTCCTCTCCCTTTCTTAAGACCTTGTCCTAAGAATAAAACTCTTGTCTTGAAGGAGGAGATGGATTTAAGACACTAATGTCTTAAAGTAAAGGAAATAGAAACAGAGTAGGAGTTCCTTTCTTTTACCGATCAAGAGATTCTTCCTATCTCTTGTTTTGGACTTGAGTTTCAACAGAGAAGAGAACTCTGTAAGAGGGAAACTCTCTGTGTCCTAAACAAGCTAAGGAGGAATCAGTTTCCTGGAAAGAAAAGACAATAAATAAACTCTGTCGTTCATTAGTCCAAACACCCGAGACCTCTGTTGTTTAAATAGATTACAGAGAGATGTCTTCTCAAAATAACACAACTCTCCGTAAACCCCATTCCACTTTGTCTCACGCCCCTTCCCTATTTCTCATGCCCTATCCTCCCATCTCACGGCCTTCCAGATTAAATTCCATGGATTTTCTTAAAGGAAAAACCGTGGTGTTTTAAAAGGAAGGAAATCGTGACTTTTCATCTCCGAAGAGATGTTATTTCGCGCGCCCGGGAAGAGTTAGCGCATTCCTTCTTTCTTAAAATCCCATCAGCCATTGGATTCCCATCCAAGGGGGGACAGATGAGGCGCTAATGAGTAAGAAGGAGGCTGCCCCAAATAAAATCATCGGAGAAATATTTGGGGCGCGCCAAGAGTCCATGCGCCATGGACTCTTCCTAATGGCGCGCCAAGAGTCCATAAGCGCATGGACTCTTGGCATTTGGCATGGAAAAACAAAGGGGGTGGGTGGGGAGGCTAGCCAAGCTACATGGCTAGCCAATAGGGTTAGCCATATTCCTATTTTCTCAATTAAGGTCTAATTAGGTCCAATTAGAACCCAATTTGAACCAATCCGGAACCCTAATTTGAATCCGATCTGAATAGAAGCTAGGGTTTGCAACACCTGCTAGAGTGTTATCTTGCAAAGATGATTTAATTCCAAATTAAACTCTTGATCAATCCTCTTAAGTGTGTGACCCATTGGGTTCCACATCTAGCTAGAAGTGGGTTCGAATACAAGTTGACCTAATTTGATTAGAACTCTTTCTAATCGATTTAGGTCAAACCGGGCTTACCCGATTCGATCAATTAGGACTCTTCCTAACATGTGATCTTTGAACTTGATCAACCCACAAGACAAGATTGACGTCTAGCAACGTGTCATGTCTACTCGGAAGATATGGAAATTCTGGTGAAATACCAAAATTACCCTTCAGTAGAGAGTTACCGTACAATTAAATCTTTCGATCAGCCTGCACCCAAAATATAACTATGGATATGGATATATGTCAAATCCAATATTATATTTATTTCTAGCTCAATCTTATAACGATGATTCGATTATCTTGATATTAGAAACCATCTCTAATATCTTTACTTTGATCAAAGATTCCCTGAATCATCATGCGATTGTTGACTAGCTGGATGCAATCTCCTCTTACTAAGAGTGATCGATTCCTTGTTGACCTACTCATTACCTTCATATCCAATTCACCATTCCCAGTATCAATCCTGTGCATGGCACAATGTCATGATTAGGATTGAACCAAAGAATGGGTTCATGTACATAAGGTACTTATGGCAGTCTCAGGTCAAAAGATTACTTGTACTACTCCCACTATGAGAACCTTCTATTGACATGTAGCTAAGACTCCATTAGATGTTCTCAAGTTGGATCATATCAGTGAACTCATTCTCCAATGAGCACCCACATCCCATAATTAGTGTCATACTCAAGTGACTGTGAGAGCAGTCACCCTTTCCAGTATACATGGGATGTGCTAGTCTTACCGGAAAATCCTGATCCCCTACTCAGGGTTCCTTTGACTAGGAATACTTTAGATTAAGGTTTTAAGATTTTAGGTCTCACTGGTATGATCTCATCATAACCCTAAAATCATAGCCCTAATCTATGGGGTTCATCATATAGTATAAACACAGTGTATGATGAAAAAATAATGCCTTTATTTAGAAAATTGTCAATTACAATGGTTTGGGAGATAGAACATAGATTGGCTTGTAGGACATATCATTTTCAAGTTCGAGATGAGCATGATGGGAGAACTAAATTTCTTCCTCAGACTCCAAATAAAGCAAACCAAAGAGGAGATCTTCATCAACCAAGCGAAGTACACAAAAGAAATACTCAAGAAGTTTGGGATAGAGAACACCAAGCCTTTAGGTACCCCTATGAGCTCTACTTATAGACTTGACAATGATGAATCAGGTAAATCTATTGACCAAAATTATATTATGGCATGATCGGTTCACTGCTATATCTTACTGCCAGTAGACTCAATATCATGTTTAGCGTTTGTATGTGTGCTAGATATCAGTCTAATCCTAAAGAGTCTCATCTTTTGGATGTTAAACACTTACTTAGATATCTATCTGGCATAATTAAAATTGGTTTGTGGTACTTTAGAGATTCTTCATTTGAATTGATTGCTTATTCTGATGCTGACTTTGCTGGGTGTAAACTTGATAGTAAAAATACTAGTGGAACTTGTCAGTTTCTTGGAGTAAATTTGATCTCTTGGAGTAGCAAGAAACAGAATTTAGTTGCTCTATCTACGGCGGAAGTTGAATATATAGCAGCTGGAAGCTATTGTACTCAAATCCTTTGGATCAAACAACTCCTCGAAAATTTTGGCATTAAACTAACTAAGACACCCATAAGATGTGACAATACTAGTGCAATCAATCTAACTAAGAATCTTGTGCAACATTCAAGAAGTAAACACATTGGAATAAGACATCATTTCATAAGAGATCATGTACAAAACTCTAATGTTATTCTTGAATTTGTGTGTACTGATGTTCAATTAGCTGATATGTTTACCAAACTATTGAGTGAAGAAAGGTTCTGTCTGATTAGAAGAAAGTTAGGTGTCATTGACCCATTCTCCTAGAACTCTCACAAACTTCATCTTATCTAAGGCATTTTACTCAAAAAACACTTGCTTTGAGTCCCAAAAGCTTTTAAATATTTTTTTTAAAAATTTTCAATTTTTTTTTGGGATTTTCTTGGCCAAGTGTCGACACTTGACAAATACTAAGTGTCGACACTTGCGAAACGAAATCTGTTTTTAAAATGACCGACCAAGGGTTTTGTTTTCACACCCCCCCCCACCCCATTACTCTCAAGCTACAGTGGTCCCCTACACTCCAATTCCTTCCTCTTCCCGTTTGCCCCTTCACATATCAGGTATTCCCTCTCTTAATTTCTCGTTAATTTTCATTTTATTTCATGTATTTTCGGTTTCCTTTCATCACCATGAAGCCATACAACCTAAAAAGGGTTTTTTTGACTATTTTTTTGGGATTTAAATTGGATTTTCATGGGTTTTATTGGTTTTCTAAAATTCCATTTGAAGGAATGGTGGTTTAATGGCTTTTCTCTTGGATCTCCCATGGTTTTTGGCCGTTTTCACGCTCATTCCATCCGAATTTGGGAAAAACCACTGTTTGATTGATTTTGGCCAGAAAAATTTGGATTTTCATCTAAAATATAGTGTTCTAAACTTATTTCTATTGATTTATCATAGTTTGTCATGATGTTTTTGCATCATTTTCACCATTTTGCTAAATCCCTAATTGATTTAAGCCCAAATCCCATGTGTTTTGGTATTTAGACCCTACAAAATGTACTTTTACAAAATCTCAAATATATTTTAACAACCAAAAACATTTTCTAGCTTGTAAAATTCCCACTTTCAAATTGTTTGTAGATTTCCTAAATTTTTTAAAAGAGTATTTTACAACCCAAAATTATTTTAAAATGTCTTTGCACCTCTTGTGAAATGAATTTCTCCTTAGCTGAACCTGTAGCTAGTCCCATAGCTCTAAGTTTGATTGAATCTATCCTCTTTTCTTTCCTATCCAGCTGGTTTGACATGGGTCCTAGAAAGAGATTAGCAGTTAGGAGACGAGTCAGAGGACAGAGAGGAGAACAAAGGCTAGGCATGACACTAGTGAGTCGAGCAGTTTAGTTGCATCTAGTTTCCCTGCGGAGAGGATGGAAGGGAAGGCTGTTGCTTCCGGTCGATGAGTGGACTTGGAGTTTTTCGATCGCCAGCATTTTTAGATCCGGCAGACCCTTACCGATGCGGGTTTGGTGCCTTTCTGCACTATGCAGGAGAGGTATTACCCCCATCTGGTACGTGAGTTCTATGGAGCATTAGATTGCTAGCGTATGACTTGGAGGACATCTGTGCGAGGTGTGGAGATTCTACTGACAGAGGAGCTCTTGAGCAGAGTTTGGGAGACACCACACCGAGGGATTAGCATTTTCTCAGTGGATGACAGGGAGGCCACATTCCGTTGTATTTTGGAGCGAGAGGATGTTCACGCTGTGACAGTAGTCACCGCGAACCAGCTATCGGTGGAGATGCAGCTCCTTCATCACATCACGGCCCAGATTCTTCTGTCGAAGACAGGGTATTTTGATTTTATCATAGAGAGAGAGCTTATGCTCATGGTCTGCTTGACACAGAGGACACAGGTAGACATTCCTTCCATGATGCTGATACAGATGAGAGATGCGGCCAGCCAGCGTCATCATTGTCTACCCTATGGGATGGGACTGACCCGACTATTCCTTGCGTGTGGAGTATCCTTGAAAGGGAAGATCCCCAAGGAGATCTTACACAGAGATGTTTATGATGAAAGGTCGCTCCATAGGATGGGATACAGAGTGGTTGGGGCAGATGGATCAGGAGAGAGTCTGGCTAGGAGCCAGATGAGGAGGATGAGTTACGTGAGGTCGAGGCAGGGCCACAGGGCCGGTCAGTTCTCCTGTTCATACAGCACATGCATCAGAGACTGAGCCTGCGATGCCTTATGCCACACCGTCAGTAGCTCCTCCAGCTTCTACTAGAGTACACTTTGAGAAGTATTCATGTGAGCAATTTGCAGAGGTGAGAGGCGAGCTTATCAGTCTGGGGGCTAGGACGACTCAGCTTCAAATCAAGATTGAGAGCCTTAAAGCTCACACTACAGCTGAGCATGCCGAGATTCGCCAGACTGTGGAGGATGGTTTTGCGCGTATTGAGAGTTTGATCAGATCCTTGCTTCCTCCAGCTACTCCTGCTAATCCTCCGAATGATGATGATGATGGCGATGACCACCAAGATGACCATGATGATACTGTAGAGGGTGGTGATCGCATTGAAGACAGGGCTACAGATGTTCTTGACGACGGTAGCGAAAGTAATGATGGTGCCGACGGTTATGAGGTCATCAGTCGAGAGTGGCAGTCCCCAGTTGTTCCTCCAGCTGATGTTGCTGACACTCCAGCTACCACTGATCCAGTCTTTGTTACCCCCACTGAGACTCTACCCCCTCCTTCTAGGGCCTTTAGAGTTGCACCTCGTTTTGGGCCATCCACTAGGACTAAGAGCCGTGGTATCCTGAAGACTCCTGGTAGTCTAGCCCGTAGGACTAGGGTTACCGGTCCTATCTCTTTTGAGATTCCATCTAATGAGGATTAGCCTCATAGATGTCTCTTCTGTTGTATGTTCTTTATGTTTCGTGCTACTTTGTATGTCTCTTATTATTATATGACTCTGATACATTTTGTATGTTTCAGTTTTGCTGATGAGTCAGTAAATTTTGTACTAAAAACTCCACTTATTATATATATATATATATATATATATATATATTTCAGTTTGGATGTTTAAAAGTTGTGATTCACTTTGATTGCTTGATTAGTTACATTTATTCTCTTTAGCTCTAATACTCTCTTTGGATCTTTTTGGCTCTGATACCTGTCATATCTGATACACTACCACTTTTTGTCTCCATGCTTATTTTGAGGGGGAGGTTTTTTCTCTTTCTAATGATTGACAAAAAGGAGGAGTAATAGTATAGATTGTATGGGAGTATGGCATAAGTTGGCATAAATTGTTTGTGAAACTTTTCCAATTTGTTTGTGTAAATTTTCAAATATGATCTGCTTTGATACCCTGGTATAACATATTATTTGTTTTGATTAGAAATATCTAATTGATGGGGAGATTGATTCTTCCTAACTATGAAAATTAAGGCTCATATGAACTTACAATCAAACTCACGAATTATCATAGTTGAAATTTGAAATTTAATGCGGTTTTACTCAAGGTTTTGTCATCATCAAAAAGGAGGAGATTGTTGGCTCCACCCAGTAATTTTGATGAATAACAAAACATTGAGTGCATATTGTATACTAATATGTATTCCAAGCTATGAGTTTTCAGGAAGAAAGCATCTGAAAATCCCAAAAGCTTATGTATCATGGCACGCCGTGGCACGGAGCATTTTTCATAATTATGGACATCCTCTTCATGGAAAAAGGGATTTTACATGATCAATTGTTATTTATTTATGTTCCATTTAAATTTCAAAATCAATATTTGTGTTTTTGGCTCTAATTACACTTGATTATGAATTTTTCAGTATCAAGTGTCGATACCTGGGAAGCCAAGTGTCGACACTTCAGCATTTGGCACGCAGAAAAACCCTTGGCATGCCAAGTGTCAACACCTACAACTCAAGTGTCGACACCTACATTTCAAGTGTCGACACTTAGGTTTCCAAGTGTCGACTCAAGGCCTGAGATTTTTGAAAATCCAGAACTTTGCCATTTGAGGGTTTTTGTGTCAAGTGTCGACACCTGTGCATGAAGTATCGACACTTGAAAGATCAAATGTCGACACCTAGAAATCAAGTATCGACACCTGACAGCCAAGTGTCGACACCTGATGAGCCAAGTGTTGACACTTGAAGCCTGACAGCCCTAACGGATCTATTTTTCTGAATTGCAGAACTTACTTTTCAAGCTCCAAATGACTAGATTCGAGGCTCCAACGGTCATAAACCATTTTTTGGAAGTTTCTTGTTGTATTTAACCTCCACCAACTTTATTCTAAAGGTATTGAAGTGTATTGAAGTCTATTCAAAAGCCAAAAAGCCAATATTCTCTCAAGAACTTCACATCAAGAGCCTTTTATAGTTTGATTCCCTGAAAAAGCCTACAAGCTCATCCTTACATCATTCCAAAAGAAGTGTTTCGAAGGATATTCCAAGGAGGAGACAAGACAAAGAATCAACTTAAGCTTCAAAGCTTCCATTCTACTCTTGAAGAGAGTTTGTCTTAGTTTTAAAAGTTGTATATCTATTTTTATTTTGTGATTTGACCTTGCTTTCAAGGGTATCTTGAAAGAAGGTTGTTGTGGTTTGTTGGTGAGCCAAAGGGATAAAACCAACTAGGGTTAACTTGTGATCCCGAAGATAAAACAAGTGTAAAAGGTTGTTGGTGAGCCTAGGTGACAAAACCAACATAGGTTTTGACTTATGAGCCTTTTGAAAAATAAGTCGGCTGTAATCTTGATTGGATTATAGTGGAATTCCCAAGGATGGCTTGGGGAGTGGATGTAGGTGCTTGGTTTGCACTGAACCATTATAAATATTGTGTTTGTGTATGATTCCCTTCTTTCCCTCTTGCTCTTAGCTTATTATATTTGATTTACTGTTTTTCGCTGCATTTAATCTTAAGCATTGAATTTATTACTCACAAACATCACTAGACCTTCACATCACTGTTTTAAATTTTAAAAGACCCAATTCACCCCCTCCCCTTGGGCTCCATTTCTGGGCAACATTAGTAGCACCAAAAATGATATCATTTACATAGATTTGAACAATTAGTAAATCATTATCTTTTCTTTTTAAAAATATGATAGTCTCTATATTTTCTCTAATGAAATCATTTTCAAATAAAAATTTGTTTAAACATTCATACTAAGCATGTGGGGCTTGTTTCAAACCATATAATACTTTATGTAGTTTATAAACATGATTTTAAAAATTCTTGATTTTCAAATCTTGGTCGTTGTTCAATATATACTTTTTCAAATATAAATTATTTAAAAATATATTTTTGACATCCATTTTAGAAAGTTTGAATCCATAAAACAAGCAAAAGCAAGTAGTAATCTCATAGTTACTAATTTAGCTATCGGTGCAAAAATTTTATCAAAATCAATACCTTCTTCTTGACAATATCCTTTTGCAACTAATCGAACTTTATTTTTTATAACAATAACATTTTCATCTAATCTATTTCTGAAAATCCATTTAGTCTAATGATAGGATGATCTATCAATTTTTTTACAAGAATCAATACTTTATTTCTTTGAAATCAGTTAAGTTCGTCTTGCATAGTATTCATCAAGCATTGGAGGAAGAGCTGAAGGTGGTGCTAGAGTGAGCGATGCAAGTAGTAGTCTTGAAGGAAGTACCTACAAAAAAGTTTTACCAAGGGTGGCCCCGATGATGGCACACCGATGCTCAAGTCAATATCGATACCAACAGTATAGAGAGTGTAAGTCAGAGAGCTTGTAGGGAGTCTTTTTTATAGGTGGAGCTTCAAGGATACTTTGGGAATTACCGAAATCTTGTTGGATCTGGTAAAAGATGGCAGAACATTCCATGTATCACCTGAGGCTCTCTTATCGGCAGGGAGTGCATTAGGATACATTTTATTCCTAAATAGAGGAGCAATCTACTAGAAAAGCCTAAAGCAACACACTATGGCCAATTCAGTATGCGAGGTAGAGTACATTGAGGTATTTGATATTGCAAAGGAAGCTATTTGATTACAGAAGTTCATCAGTGAGCTTAGAGAGGCACCTTTCATTGATAGTTTAGTTCTTCTACATTATGATAGCATTGGATCCATAACTCAAACAAAGGAACAAAGTCCCATCAGAGGATCAAATATATTCTGTGTCACTACCAACTTGTATAAGATATCATGGATCGGGTAATGTTGACTTTCAGTAGATCAATAGAAAGGAGAATTTGAATGACCCATTTCTAAAACCCTTGAAATCAAAGAGTTCAATGATCTGATAGGTCATGATGTTATCGTTAAGATATCGTGACTATCAGTTTAATTAACTGACTTCTAAATTAAATTAAGAACATGTAGAATGGGTGAGTCGGTTCGAATCCACAAGGAAGGCAGTATGTTGAATATTTTGAAATCCTTGATTTAATAAAATAAGTAGATCAAAGTCAGGAAAGTATAAATTAAAAGTATGAAAAATAAATAACTTGGTACTAGGATTTGCTATTTAGATCCTAGCATCTACTTGCAATAAAAATAAAGAAAATGAATTTGAAAGGCATGAAAATAATTTTTTTATATTAAATAAAGGAGAGTTCTATTACAAAAAAAAAAGGATAATTTAATTACTAAGAAAAGCTATAAGGAAAATAGTAACAAAGACTAGAAGTAGATTGGCATAGCCTCGTCAAGAAGATAGTCGATGAACTCCCTTCTTCCTTCATACTCCTCAAAGCGAACTAGCTTTCTCTGCTTCTTCCTCTTTGGATCTTGATCTTGAAAATGGAGTAGGCTTGAAGATGGTATAGGGGCAGAACTCTCCTATAAGAAATCTCACTCTTAGAGGCTAACCTGCAACCCAAGCTATGCTCTCTACCCTATAACGTACCCGCTCTCCTAGATAATTTCTTCTATAGACTAAGGTCCTCTAAATAGAGAGGACAAGACAGACTCCTTCACTCATGACTGTTAAATGGTTTAAAATCATGGTGGATCATATTTCAGCAGGTCGTAATATGTTGGAGTCCCCTTCACCCATCAGATTAGTTGCTTTGGATGGCTAAGATTTGTTGGTATTAGTTACCACAAATCATACTTGGGATGTGCCTGGGGCTCCACTGCATCAGACTCATCAGTCATCGGATTATGAGGTAATGGACAGCAGTGATGGATGAAGGCTTGGGGTCCTGGGACAGGGAAGAATAGTGGCCAACTTAGCCAAAGAGATGGGCGATGGTGTCGGGCGGTGAGGAGCAGTAGTGGGAGGTAAAGGAAGAAATGATGGTGGTCAGTGATCGATGGTAGGGAGGAAGAGGGTGGTAGATCTGATAGTAGCCGGTGGTGATAATGAAGAGGGCAGTAATCGATGACAAATTAAGGAGGAAGGTGATGGCACATCCAGTGGCTTAGTGGAAAAGATGATGGCCGGTAGTGACTTGGTGGTTCCAAGCAGCTTCTTCGACCAACAAGGAGGGAGGGCAATAGATTGGAGCAATGGGATGGCTGATAGTAGAGGAAAGGGGAAAGATGATGACAAGTGGCATTTTGGTGGCTTGACGGAAAGGAGTCTAGCTAGAAAGTGGTCTTCAATAAGTTCTGTGGCCATGAAGATGGTCCCGGTGGCAAGGGGATGGCTCCGATGGCTTTTTCGATGAGGACTGAGCTTGAGAAGGTTGATGGTCCACTTACAGGGTCCATGGACCAATAGCAATGGCTGCTTATGGATGGCAAGCAGTTTAGTGAACCATCCAACCGGTCCATGGTGGACCGGTTGCTTCAATAACCGTGTAATTCTTTAATAAATCTTCAAAAATTTATTCAAGGCTCATTTCAAGTTTGATTTGCTTCAAACTTTTTTCATTTGAACCCATAACTCGAGCTCTTTATGATGACGGTCTTCTTTCCTATAAATAATATATTTTAGTATTAAATTAAAATTTTTATATATGTATATAATATAGTTATCACACCCCCAACTTGAACTTTGTTCATCCTTGAGTAAAGCAGATAAATTAGCTATGTATAAAAACTCATCCTTGAATTAAAAGTTGGCTTAGGCAGTCCTAAAGGTAGCTGATACCTGGCTAGACCGTTGAAGAGGTACTTCATTGGATCACTGAGTCAAACCAATTAGTGGTTAAGTGTTAACCATTGAAATCTTTAGAGGTCTTCATTACCATCTCCCCAACTTACTCTTTAGATCCTCTAACTTAATTTGAGTCAGGTTTGTTGTCTTTTTACACTTTAGTCATTTTATTCCCTTTTTTTAGAGAAGTCTAGTATAATGTCTTGACCTCTTAAGTATCAGTATCCTCACCTTTTGACACGAATCATAATGCTTACTTAGGCGAAAGGACCCAGTTACTCGGTGGGGTACCATTGCTTAATAGATCTCTTAACCTTCTCATTTTTTATGTGAACCACAATGCTTACTTAGGTGAAGGGGCCCGATTACTCAATTAAAGTTTAAGAATAGCTGTGAGGTCAGACGAACTTTCTCTTTTTTTAGAAAACTTTTGTATATCTCAACATTTCCACCCCTACTTTTAATAAGCATATTCTTTATTGAGATAAGAAGGAAGAGAGTTTTGGAATCACTTCCAAAATTTAATTTGGTCAACCCCTACCATTTGTTGAGTTTTCTTAATGATTTGCCCCTTAGTATTTCTAAAACTATCTAGGCCATTAATCAATCATTAATTAGGGTGCCTAATTAACTTCAAATCGAGATAAATTTTGGATACAACACTAATTACATCTAGTCATACTTGAAGACTTAATTAGATTAGTTATTCTCTCCCTAACTTAATCAACATTATCCTCAATAGAGAAAGTAAATAAAGGATGCAATATGTAAAAAGGAATGGAAAAGAGTATACCTGGAGTGAATGTGCTTTGGGAGTTGAAGAGGGCTTCATGAAATAGCAGGCTCTTGTAATTCCATCTAAGTTCCTGTAATTATACTAAAAAAAGAGATTGTTGGGTTGCCTCCCAACCAGCACTAAGTTTAACATCTTTAGCCAAACATTATAAGGGAGTCCAATAGATAATTAACTTTATTATCTCCCTTATAATATCAAAAGGATAGGGCCAATCAGGAGACCTTGTCATCATGACAAAAAATGTTCATAGAGTATTCTATGATGATTAACCCAAATCAATAAAGTATACTGGGCAAGTATGTTATTCTAGGGTTTAAAAATATTATTATAATTTATATGATAACTAGGAAGGGATTATGTTTGTTGGGCAGAGATTGGAGGTGGTACTTTAAATATTTCTTCAATTATTGGTTGGTCTACCCTACTCTCCTTCTTGAGCATGATGTGTTTGTTCAATGTCTCTTCCTATTTTAAATTTAGATACCTTTTCTAGATTAATATTGACATGTCTCCCTGCATTGTTTTAATATCATGGAAAGATTTTGGAGGTAGTTCTCAAAACTGGTGCTGAATATAGAGAAATCAATTATAAAATCTCTAAGATCATGATCCCTCATTTCAGTAATAATGATGCGGCATACTTATAGGAAATATGGCATGAATGACTAAAGCAATTAAGCTAATTAAACTCTAAACATATGATTATAATTCATTCAAAGAGGAGTCATTTGGATGCATAGAAGAAGACTAAATTGGAAGGCTAAAATGCTTCGTAGTGCAAATCTAGATTAAGTTAAGAAATAAGGACCTACGTGGCTAGAGAAACCATCTAATTAGGACTTTACCCTATTCAGAATCTTGGACCTCAAGAGGTAAGGATAGGGTTTAGAGACCAATAATGACTTTCAAAGACCCTACACTAACCTTACTATTGGGAATTGTCCCAAAGCCAATCGCCTGGGATGTAGGCGGTTGTGCTGAGTATTGTATTCATTTTATGAATTAATAAAATATTATTTTTGGCAGCTCATCACATATTGTATTTCCCTAAAATGAATTCTTTCCATGTGATGAAGTCCTTAGGACTACACTGACTTCGATACAGAGAGGATGTATCGACTGGTCCTTAAACCATGTTCACAACCAAATGATATATTGTACTGGACGGTAATATATCAAGTATAGGTTGTTGCAGTTCACATCATTTGGTTGTCCTCTTGACCAAATGAGTGTGGTGACATTGATGTGATCTGCAAGTGGGATATGTGATATCTCATTGAACGTGACTCCGTGAAGCCCCTTTATGCCAAAGGGATACTCATGATAGGATATGGGTATATGTGTCCCTCTGACCTGAGATCATCACGGTAGCTTGCAAGCAACTCTCTGTGCTTTGGTGCCGGACTACCCGGATTTTTAATCCGGTAATGAAAGGTTTCTGGGTACAGGCAAGCACTTGTAGAGCAGTGATCGACCAAGATGGAATTGACCTGTCCGAACAGTTTGGATTGAATGTCTCGCAGTATCTCAATTTAGCAAATCCTCAGCCGGGGTAGCCCTAGTGAAGAGTCACTGGGCTTGCGAGGTTGAGACACGTAGTCGACTGACACAGTCTGGGGTGGCAGCCAAATCTCAGTAGTCCTGAACATTTGAGGTCAAAGGGATGAATTATACGGTAACCATATGCTAGAGGTTCGATAGTTTGCTCTTGCATCTTCGACCTATCCGGATGTCGGGACCCATTGCTAGATGGTTTCCTGTGCTGGTACTGGAATTGTTCCAGTGCTACTGTTTAGGTTCGAACCTATGAGGTCACACGCCACAGAGGATAACTCTCTGATCCGGATACTGATTACGATTGGGAATCATCTCGATATTATGGTCACGGTATTTTTTTGAGCACTCTTTTCCCATCTTGCCCTTGTCTGCGTCAACCAGAAATTGTTCCGGGTTGACCAGCTCTGTGCCAGGATTTTTCTGAATCAGTTTTGAACTGATTCAGAGATCGTTTTGGCCTCCAATTGATTGTGAACCAATTGAACCCAATTTAATTGGGCTTGAACCGGTTCAATTAGATTGAACTAAAGGGTTTTTTTTTTATGGGATTGAACCAAATTTATTTTGGACAGGTTTTCTTTTGAGCCAAATTTTTTCTCTCCCTTGTGACCGTTTACACGGTGTTTACGCTGGATTTTTTGTAGCATCCAGTTGAAGGCCAATCGACCATGCGCTTTGCTGGGACTTTTCTCCTCCCTCCCTCTTGTTTTAATACTGGTTTAATCACCGTTTAGTGGCTTGGTTAATGGATTTAACCACAGCCTCTTCGATTCCCAGCATTTTCCTCCTCTCTGCAGCCTTTTAAACCACTTCCAGTGCCCTTTTTCTCTGCGGAGAAAAATCACCGTGTGAGAGGCTATAAAAAACGTGAGAGGTCTTCTTCCTTGGAAAATTCCACTTCAATTCCACCGGTGATTTAGACGCCAGGGTTTTGGTGAGTGATTGGGAGAGAAAACCTCTTTTAATCCCTGATCTCATTGGTGCTCAATTGCTGGAAGAAGGAAGCTCTGTTTTGGTGAAAACAATTTCAGATTTTAGATTTCTGTTTCTTCCTTCTTCCCTCCCACCGTTCCAAGTCTTCCGGCGACTAGCATCGATCAAGAGACGGATCAGAGCAAGCCCCTGGCGTGTCCCCCCTCTAGAGAGTGTTCAATTGAGCACTTGGGAGCCAGATCAACCTCCTTGCTGCTATCATTTTCTGCTCTATTTTTGAGTTGCAGGTTTTCAGGTTGCAGAAATTCAGGTTGCAGCTTTTGGATCATTGGAAGAGCTCCAAACATTGAATGATTATCTCCCCTTTGAAGGAAGACCAACCAACTAGTTCCCTTGCTTTTGGTGCTGGAAGTGAGATCGAATAGTTGGCCAATTTTTATTTTGTTTTGCAGTAGATTTTGGAGAAAAGGAGAGACCATTTCAACGTGCTGGAAGTAGAAGACAACAGGAATAAAGTTATTTCTGTTATCCCAGCAATTCCAGCTTTATACCAAGGTTATTCCAGGCATGAATAAGGTATAGTTTCTAGTTTTATTTTTCATGCATGCCTAGATCTAGGTTTATATAATTGTTTATAAATATTACATGCCCTTGTACATGCCTAGTTTTGCCTATACATGCATCCGGAATATGTTAGATCCTGTGCGGAGCAGGTAGTTTCCGCTATGATTTTAAAATTTTTTTTTAAAATGCATACCTGCTCCCTGCTATTGCATGCTTAGCGTAGGCACCTGCAACCGCATTTTTTATCTTTCACTTACTATAGGAACTCTCAAGACTGGTGATTGAATGATCAAACCAAACCACCCATTGGAAGTGGAGGTCCTTGCTGTTGAGTTGAGGGCAAGGAGGACTTCATCCTGGATCGGGTACTCGTTAGGATCTTGCAAGAACACCGATTAGTATTGTGGGAAGATTGGAAGATAGCATGGAATAGAAATAATGAAACGGAGGGAGTAGAGGATTGTTGATGATCTAGGTGGAGTGTGGCCGGCTAATCTTGAAGATGTGGTAGGCATCAATGGAAGAAGAACTTTTGCTAGAATTTGAGAACTAAAGCACTTGGCTGATCTTGTGCTGTTGCCAAACCGCAAAGACAGAACACCGATCTGTACACTCCCTTACCAGTCCCTGATTGTCCATGGCAGGATCTTAGTATGGACTTTGTACTAGGACTCCCAAAGACCTCTAGGAGACACAATTCCATCTTCGTTACAGTTGATCGATTTTCTAAGATGGCTCACTTCATCCCATGTTCTCAAACCCTAGATGCTTCTAGAATGGCCAAACTTTTCTTGACAAGGTGGTTAGACACATGGTTTATCCAAAACCATTGTATCTGATAGAGATGTTAGGTTCACTAGCTATTTTTGGAAGACCCTTTGGCATATGCTAGGAACCAAACTGAAATTCTCCACTACCTATCATCCTCAGACTGATGGCCAAACTAAAGTAGTCAATCGGAGTCTAGGAAATCTGCTTAGATGTCTTGTTGGTGACAGTATAAGAAATTGGGATCTCTTACTCCCTCGTACTGAATTTGCTTACGACAGCTCAGTCAATAGATCTATTAGGAAGAGCCCATTTGAAGTGGTCCATGGTTACAAACCTAGGAAGCCCTTAGATCTTATCCCTTTAGCCACACAAGCATGAGTTTCTGAATCAGCTGAGTCATATGCACAGCATATTAGAGAAATACATAAAGAAATTAACAAAAAGATCCAATTAAGCAATGAAACTTATAGGCATATGGCAAATTCACGTAGAAGAGTCAAAGAATTCACTAAAAGAGATTATGTTATGATAAGTCTTAGACTAGAGTGGTTCCCACTAGGAACCTTAAAAAAATTGCATGCTCGTAGTGCAGGTCCGTTTAAAGTTATAAAGAAAATAGGATCTAATGCGTATGTGCTAGACTTACCATCTGATTTAGGTATCAGCTCGACTTTCAATGTTTCAGACCTAGTAGAGTATAAGGAGCCAATAATGATACCTAGCGAGCCATTTGAGCCTGAGCCAATTATTGAGAGTGAATCCATCCCTGAGTGTCCACCAATAATTCTACCAGAATGGCGAGATAAGATTGAGTGAATTCTGGATGACCAAGCCATCACCACTCGGAATAAAGGTTACCAATGCTATTTAGTTCGTTGGCAAGGTCGACCTAAGTCCGAAGACTCATGGATTACTCGAGAGGATCTACAGAGAATCAACCCAGACTTATTAGAGTACTACCAAAGTAAAACAGATCCCTACTTGACAAAGTCAAGTTCTTTCCACCTCGGGGGAATTGGTGCGGACACCAAGGTTAAAAGAAGACTTCAATCAAACCTAGTCAACACCAATTCCTTATGGATTGAAAATTGAGTTCTAACCTTGTTAACTTGTTTCTAGTCTGAGTCTTGAGTCTAGTTAAGTCTTCTTATATCATGAATTTTATATTTGAGTCTTGCTAAGTATTAGGTCTTGAAGCCATGGGTCAATTGAGTTGTAAGAGTCAAATGTACTTAAGTCCAAATTGAGTTGTAATTTTTCTTTTGAACTTGAGTCAAGTCCAACCAAGGGAGCATATAATTGGACCATGGGATGAACCAAAGCTACATCAAGTAAATCTTTAAATCAAGGGTGAATGAAATAAGAGCCATTGGATGGAATGAAACTTTGATTGAAACCACCTCACCAAACACCTTATCCAAGAGAATGGACACTTGGCACCCATATATGAAGATTTTCAGATTTGGACACTTGGCACCCATACATGAAGAATTTCAGATTTGGATACTTGGCACCCATGCATGCAGATTTTCATATTTGGACACTTGGCACCCATGCATGTAGATTTTCATATTTGGACACTTGGCACCCATATATGAAAATTTTCAGATTTAGACACTTGGCACCCATGCATACAAATTTTCAGATTTGGTACCCCCTTTTCATGAATTTTGAAATTCAGATATGTAATTACATTTTCCCCTCTTTTCATGTAAAATTTGAATTTCAAATGGGGCTTAGAAGGTTATAAATAGGCCCCTAATCTCTTTGTAAAAGGATGCTTTAAATGAATAAAATTCAGAATTTTCTTATCTCCATTTGTGTTTGCAAATGCCATCCGTGAGGGATTGAGTGAGAGGCTCAACCAAGTGCTTTAGTTCTCAAATTCTAGCAAAAGTTCTTCTTCCATTGACGCCTACCTCATCTTCAAGATCAGCCGGCCACACTCCATCGAGATCATCAACAATCCTCTACTCCCTCCCTTCCATTATTTCTATCCCATGCTATCTTCCAATTTTTCCACAATACTAATGGGTGTTCTTGCAGGATCCTAATGAGTACCCGGTCCAGGATGAAGTCCTCCTTGCCCTCAACTCAGTAGCAAGGACCTCTACTTCCAAAGGGTGGTTTGGTTGGATCATTCAATTGCCAGTCTTGAGAGTTCCTGTAGTAAGGTTAGTGTAGGGTCTTTGAAAGTCATTATTGGTCTCTAAACCCTATCCTTACCTCTTGAGGTCTGAGATTCTGAATAGGATAAAGTTCTAATTAGATGGTTTCTCTAGCCATGTAGGTCCTTATTTCTTAATTTAATCTAGATTTGCACTGCGAAGCATTTTAGCCTTCCAATTTAGTCTTCTTCTATGCATCCAAATGACTCCTCTTTAAATGAATTATAATCATATATTTTAAGTTTAATTAACTTAATTGCTTTAGTCATTAATGCCATATTTCCTATAAGTATACCGCATCAAATAATATCCTACCTGATAGTTTCTTTATGTACTTTTATAATACCACTAAGTTGGACTTCCTAGGTAAGGTTCACTGAGAAAGTTTCAATAGGTGTATTAGGAAGTGATTTCAATTCTAGATCAGGTGGTGATTCTAACAAGGGGGCTAGTGGTGGGCTAAGTGATGGCTCTTGTTGTTCATCAATCAAAAATGGGCTAGTTTTAAAGTAAGGTATTTGTATTAAGTTATTTACTTGTAAGGTATACCCATCTATATTAAAATTATCTATTCTAAGTTGAGCCAGATAGGTATCTAACAAATCCTGGGGGAGAATTGTGGGGATGGCTTCCTCTATTATGTTATGCATTTGTAGTTCTTGGGAAGGCTCAACTAATTCCATCATTGCATCTATTTGTTCTTCCATCTCATTAAAAGGCATGGACAATTCTAGGGCACTAAAGACTAGGGCCACAGGTGATGGGGCAATGATGAAATTGGTTCATCCCATAACTTCAATTTTTCCATGTATTTTCTTGCCTTAGTTAAATTATCTATATTTATCATTATGGTTGTGCAAAGTTGTTCTAAGACCGGTTCATTTTTGGGAGTTAAAGTTGATTATTCAGGAAAAGATAGAGGGTCATTAAAATCTTGAGCTAGGTATAGTCCCTCTAGGTTACTCTTGGGTTGACTAGGAGTTCACCTCCCTCCTCTCTATTAAGCTCAATTAATCGTTGATCAGTTTGATCTATTAGTTTATCGATAAATTACTGTTGGGCTATAATTATTTTTAGAATTGAGCAAACCTATCAACATCTAGGTTGGTCTGTAGGGAAGATGGGATGGTGCTTGCTGAACCTTCTCTTCAAACAATGGGCTATAATTAGTTGAAAAAGATTGATAATGGGGATAGGGTTGATCATAATAGGCTGTATTTATGAACATGGATCCTTAGGTTACTGAGGTAACCACTAGGTGTGGTTGCCATGAAAAATCTGGTTGATCTCCCAAACCTGAATTATAAGAATTAAAGTATAGATTATCTTCTTGAGTTGCAGGCCGGTTGGATTTGATCTTAATAAACTTTGTCATACCTAAACTCAAGAGGTTGGTACTTAGTTGGGCACTCACTCTCAAAGTGAGTGGGGCTCGAATAAACTTGGTGTGTCGGGAAAAAGGGTATTCTACTATAAAGGTTCATTCTCTTGGTACTTATTCAGTCTATCGGATTATTCTAATTATTTGGATATAAACTCAAAGTTTTAGATTAGAGCAATCCTTATTTATGCATTTATTATTATATTATTATTACTATTTTTTTAAGAGGAGTGGTGAGATGAAGAAGGAGAAGAGTTCTAAAGAAAAGGGCCTAAGGAGTCCTAGAGCTAAGAGAGAGAAGAAAAATTAGTTAGGGTTTGGTGTTATTTATAAATAAGTTAGCATATGTAGACTCTCTATCCTAGGGTTATCCTAAATCTTGATAGCTCCTAACTGCTAAGATAACTTTGGTGCCCTCCAAGTCAGAACTAACTAATCAACTAGCCAGGTAAGGATAAGATTGATGGGGTCCCCTTGTTGATTTCTTTGGACCCCAATTATGTTAGCCAGGTTAGTCAATAGAACCAATTAAAAATCACCTTTCTTCAGGCTTACATCATCCTTGAACTCCTTGTTGAGAATTGTGTCCCAAAGTCAATCATCTAGGCTGTAGGCGGTTGCGCTATCTTGTAACTGTATATAATTTTTTAATGAATAAAAGTTATTTTTTTTGGCTATTCATCATATTTATATTTTCCTGAAATGAACTCTTATATGATGGAGTCCTTGGAACTACATTGTTTGATATAGAGAGGATATATCAAGTAGTTCTTAAACTAGTTCACAACCAAATGATACATTATTATAGGACGATGATGTATCAAGTATAGGTTGTTGGATGTCACATTTATTGGTTGTCCTCTTAACTAAGGAGTATGGAGACACTGGTATGACGTACAAGTGAAATGTGTGACATCTCATTGAACGTGACCATCTGTGGAGCTCCCTTCTGCCAAAGGATTGCTCATGAAGGGATATGGGTATATGTGTCCCTCGGACCTGAGAACACCATGGTAGCTTGCAAGCAACTCACTGTACTTTGGTGCCGGACTATCTGGATTTCTAATCCAATGATGGAAGGTTTCTGGGTGCAGTCAAGTACTTGTGAGGCTGTGGTGGATCAAGATGGAATTGACCCCATCAAATAGTTTGGAGTGAATGACTCACTATATCTCAATTTAGCAAATCCTTGGCCAGGGTTGTTCTTGTGAGGAGTCAGAACTTGTAAAGTTGAGACATGATTTGGATAAACCAAATTAGGGTTGGCGATCGAACCCTAGGTCATCTTGAGCATTATGAGGTCAAAGGGATGAATTATATGGTAACCATATACCAGAGATTCTTGTGAGGTGCTCTTCATCTTCGACTTATCCGTACGTCAGGTATCATTACTAGATGAGGACTTTGACTAGTACTAGAAATGTTCCAGTGCTACTGGCTTAGTGTTCGAACCTATGAGGTCACACACCATAGAAATTTCTATCTGATCTTAAAGCTGATCGATGATTGAGAATCGTTTACCAACACCGGAGGTCAATATGATTGACCATGTTCCAAGTGTCGACACTTGGATTTTTGTAAGTATCGATACTTGCTATAATGAGCAGATTCTTGGAAAGAATTTCTGGAATGTTTGACTTCGAATTTTGAATTCGAAATTCGAACTTTTGGGCATTTTGGCTCCAAGCATTTAGAGTATGACTGTCATACTTGCCTCTTTTTGGCTTGGACCCATTTGGAATGCCCCTTGACACTCTCCCCCAATCACTCCTCCTTCCTCTTTTTCCCTCTCTTGGCTGCCCCTATAAATGAAGGTCATTCTAGAGGCTGCTAATGGTGAAGCTAATGGTTCCTTGAGAGAACAAGAGAAAAAAGAAAAGGGAAGAAGAAGAAGGGCTTAGTGAGAACTTGGGATTGGGTGTGAGAAACCTAGCATTCAAGCTAGGTCTTGGGAATAGAGTTTCTTGGGAAGGGTTCCACCCCCCTCCTTGTCTTTCCAGAAGAAGAAGATCGGCCCGAAGGATCCCGAAAAGCTAGTACTCTGAGAGAGTTGATCAGTGTAGAGCCCTGGTGTAGGTTACCTGTAGAGGCTAGAAATGTGTGTGGCTCGGGCACCTTCATCCTTCTTCTCAGTATTTTTAAAGGTATTAAGGTAAGGTACTTTTATAACTTTGTTTATTTCTTGCTATTGATGTTTTGCTTGCATGCTAGATCATTATACTAGATCCTGTTATGGGTAGATCGGTAGATTGCTTTGATCTATCTACCGAGCCTTCCGCTATGCATGTTTTAAAACAGTTTTAAAATACATCTTTTCTTCCCTGCATGTGTGAATAGTTTCACCTTCAATGGTATCAGAGCAATAGGTTCCTTTTGTAGTATAATGATGCTAGCATGCCTTAACATCACTTTTCTTGAAGTACTTGGATCGAGTACTTCACCATGGCCATCCGGTCATAGGAGAGAAGTAGGATGCAAGACCCTCTCTTCCCATTCCATGGGGCCTCCTATGGCGTGTCAGGGTGCCGATGTGATTGACTCTTGAAAAGGAAAAGAAGAAAGAAAATGTAGATTAAAAATTATTTTAATCTAATGACATGATCATAAAACAATTTTAGAGAAAATCTAAGAGTTTTGTTTTGATCGGATTTGATTAAAAGTTTGGAGAAACTTTGGATTTAAAATCACTATTTTTTTCCTGTCTCAGGTTGAAATGTCAACACTTGTCCAGGAAGTGTCAACACTTGGGCTCGTGAGTCGACACTTGGCCTTGGAAGTGTCGACTCATGATCACGTACAGAAAACATGTCATTCTATTTTCTTCCTATCTCAGGCCTTGAGTTGACCCAAGTGTCGACACCTAGTGTTGACACTTGCCCCGGTGAGTCAACACTTGGCAGCAAAATACAGAAAGTAGTGAATTCAAATTTTATTTTATTGTAAAATTATTTTACATTTGTAAATTAAAATTATTTTAACTTAATTAAGGCTATCAAACTTAATTTGGAATTAATAATGACTAAGAACTCTAGGAATGTGATTCAAAGATTTTAAGTCATTTCAATAAGCCTTAAGGGTCATGGGTTAGCTTCTATTAGATCCTTTATTGGGTAAGACCTAAGTTTAGATGCATTGGACTAATTAGAGAACTAATCTAATCAAATATTGAGTTAGGACTTCTTCTCTTTTGATCTCTCTAATAGTTAGATTGATTGTGCATAAATCTAAATGGACCTAATTTTTAGCTCAATGGAAAGCCCGAGTCTTTATGCTAATCTAATTGACTTTGATGAACCGATTGGTGTCTAGGTAAGTTTGGCATTTTGATCATGGTTCTTTGGGGCTACCTCTTACCTGGCCAACTCTATTGGTGTCTAAGGCAACACAGTTAATGACGGAACCCAACCCATGATCTCACTTACCTGGCCAATGTGGTCAATCATAATTTATTGAATAGCTCATTGACTCGTGTTAACCCTTGTCACCCAAGGTTAATTAGTCTTGACTGATTTAGGTGCCCATGGATCATTAGTTATGTGTAACCCTCCTTGTTTGCTGATATGGTTAGTGGGAGGTTGATCCATGTCCTCTCATCTCTTCATCTATCACATTAAAATTAAACCCTCTAAATTATTAGGTCATTAAAAGGACAAAGTTATAGAGATAACCAAGTCCTAGCCTCCCATTAAGTGGGATGATAATGGGTCCAGTAGTTGGATGTTGATCGGCAGATCCAAAGATTGGGTGTTCATCGGGCTATTAGAATTGCTATTTCTAATATGATGGCTCAGTGCGACTCTCTTAATGGTGGTCAAGTGGGCCGACTAAAGTCAGGCTTGACTATTCGTTAGTTAGAAGCATTGAATTTTGTCATGTTAATGGTTGAACCTAACCGGGACCTTCAATAGGAGGTCCAAAGGCCGATTGAAGTGCACATTGGGGCAAAACCCAAATACTGGAGGTTACTTGGAGAAGTAATCGGTTGAAGAACCTACCTTTAGACATGCACGGGTGGGCTGGCCAAAGTCGGGCTCATGTGTTGTCTATTGGACTCTGGTACCCACTAGGGAATTAAAGTAATTCCTCAGATTGGAGGTATAGGCTACCAATCTGAGCAAAATAGTGGGAGGGACCTTTAGACTAAAGTCCATGTCTTTAGGTTAATAATTCATATACACTAATTAGCATTGGTTTTCCTTTCAGATGTCTTCCAACCTGTCACTCTGGTCACTTTTCGACAATGAGAAGCTCAATGGACCCAACTTCGATAGCTGGTATCGAAGGCTTAGGATTGTCCTGGAGCATGAATGAATCTTGTATGTGATATCGGATGCAGCACCTGAAACCCCTGCTCCCAATGCTCGGGGTTCGATCAGAGATACTTATCAGAAGTGGCTTTCTGACAGGACCACTGTCCGATGCATAATGTTGGTAGCGATGAACGATGAGTTCAATCGCAAGTTCGAGGAAGCCCAACCGAAAAAAATCTTTCAAAGGTTGAAGGAGTCTTTCGGGACACTAGATGATGTTGAGAGGTACAAGGTCTCCTGTGCTATCTACAATACATGGATGCATGATGGAACCTCAATCACTGATCATGTATTGTACATGATCGAGATGATTGAGTGCCTGGGAAAACTTGGAAGTCCCTTGCATGAATAGCTTGGAAAGGATGCGATTCTATATTCCCTCCCTTCTTCCTATCTAGATTTTCTTGATCATTTTAGAATGAATAAGCTTGCAATTAACTACCACGGCTTGTTGGAGTTGCTGCAAACTTATGAGAAAGACCACCAATTGAACAAAGGGATGGTGAATCTAGTGGAAGGATCTTCGGGAGGGCATCATCCCTTTAAGAAAAATAAAAAGGAAAACAAAGGAAAAAAGGTACTAAATGCTTCTGGGCTCAGTCAGGCCAAGAGGGTGAAGGCTGGTCAAAGCCATGTGGAGTGCTTCTTCTGCAAGAAGCAGGGTCACTGGAAGATGAACTATCCTCTTTACATTGCATCCCTTGACCCGAACATGTCTAAGAAGAGAAAGCAGCAAGACGGTCCTGGACGAGGTATTTATATGATAACACCTTGTAGTTTCTCTATCTATGATACTACTAACTAGGTATTGGATACTGGAAGTCCAATTCATATTTGCAATTCTTTACAGGGACTTCAAGTTAGTAGGAGATTCAAGGATGGTGAAAGATTCTTGAATGTAGGAAATGAAAGCCGAGTTCCAGTCCTGGCGTTGGGAGTCCTCAAACTTATTTTTGAGTTCTGTACTGTCATTTTGAATGAGTGTCATTTTTGTCTATCTTTTATTTTGAATGTCATTTCTATAGGCCCATTGGCCATGTTTGGTTATGAACTATCAATAAAGAATGACGTTTGCAAAATCATTCGGAATGGTTCTGTAGTATTGATTGGACAAATGCATGATGGCAGTTATGTACTATCGTGACCTGTTAGTATAATGTACACGTCTAGCAAATGCCCTAGAATAGATAATGTCAGCAAAGCGTACCTGTGACATTATAGGCTAGGTCATATTAACAGGAACAGGATAAACAGGTTGAAAAGTGAGGGTATCCTTGATTTTAGTGAAGATAGTTCACTTCTTACCTATGAGTCCTATCTTCTTGGAAAAATGACAAAGTCACCTTTTACTGGAAAAGGTGAACGAGCCAATGAGTTTCTGAGTCTGGTACATACTGATGTATGCGGACCCATGAATGTTAGTGCCAGGGGTGGGTATGTTTATTTCATTATATTTACAGACGACCTTTCAAAGTATGGTTATGTCTTCTTGATAAGATATAAATCTGAATCGTTTGAAATATTCAAATGGTATCATAGTGAAGTAGAAAAATAAACTGGAAGTGTATCAAAACCCTTCAATCCGATTGAGGCAGTGAATACCTTTTGGGTGAGTTTTTGACATATCTTGAGGATAATGGGATTCTCTCTTAGTGGACACCTCCAGGGACACCTCAATTAAATGGAGTGTTTGAGAGGAGGAATCGAACACTGTTAGACATGCTTTGGTCCATGATAGGCTTTGCTTCTCTATCGGTATCCTTTTGGGGATATTCTTTAGAATTAGCCTGTTACCTTCTGAATAGGGTTTCAAGTAAGTCCGTTAGCAAAACACCATATGAGATATGGACTGGACATAAGCCGACACTATCACACCTTCGGGTCTTGGGGTACTCGGCTTATGTGAAACATATGGAAATGGACAAACTTGGACTTAGGTCTAACCAGTGCCTATTTGTTAGGTATCCAAAAGAATCTAAGGGGTATTACTTCTACTTAGCTAAGGAATAAAAGTTGTTCGTCAGTCTTAGGGCTATCATTTTGGAAAAGGAGTTCCTTGGTGAAGGGACTATAGCCGCTAAGATTGAACTTAGTGAAGCTCAACAAGTAGAAGAACCAACACACTTAAGGGACAACATAGAATCGACTGTGATTAGATCATACCCAGAGCCCACACAGGAACCATTAAGGAGATCTGGTAGGGTACCAAGTTGACCAAATAGATACTATGGTTTCTTTGTCCGGGACGGTGATCCCATTGAACTTAATGAGAATAATGAGGATCTGATCACCTATATGGATGCGATGCAGAGGTCCGACTCTAAGAAATGGCTAATAACCATAAAATCCAAAATGGAGTCCATAGAGATCAACAATGTATAGACATTGGTTGATCCACTTGAAGGGATAAAACCCATTGGATGCAAATGAATTTTTAAAAAGAAAAGGGGCGCAGACGGGCAGGTAGAGACCTATAAAGCCCGTCTGGTTGCCAAAGGATATCGTCAACATTATGGTATTGACTATGACGAGATGTTCTCTTCTATGGCAATGCTCAAGTCCATTCAGATCATACTTGCTTTAGCAACTCACTTTGACTATGAAATCTGTCAAATGGATGTCCGAACAGCTTTCTTGAATGGTGAGCTGGAAGAGGAGGTGTATATGATACAACATGAAGGGTTCACATCCATAGACGAGTTAAAGGTGTGCAGGCTTCAAAAGTCCATCTATGGACTGAAGCAAGCATCAAGGAGTTAGAACATGTGATTTGATAAGTATATCAAGTCGTATGGCTTCATTAGGAATGAAGAAGAACCTTGCATTTACAAATGGGCTAATAGTTCTGTGATTGTATTCCTTGTGCTGTATGTAGATGACATTCTCTTAATCGGGAATGACATCCCAGCACTATAAGGAATAAAGGTCTGGTTATTATCTCAATTCTCTATGAAAGACTTGGGTGAAGCCTCTTACATACTGGATATGAAGATTTATAGAGATAGATCTAAGAGGCTTCTGGGACTGTCCCAGTCTATGTACATCGACATCGTGCTGAAACAGTTCTTCATGAAAAATTCCAAGAAGGGCTATCTCCTGATAGGCACTGGAATTGATCTCTCCAAAAGGAATTATGCAACAACTCCTAAAGAGAGAGAGCATATGAGTAGAATCCCATAATCTTCGGTAGTGGGTTCTATCATGTATGCCATGACATATACTAGACCAGACATGGCAACTCACTAGGCGTAGTGAGCAGATACCAGTCTGACCCAAGTAAAGCTCATTGGAAAGTGGTAAAAACCATCCTTAAGTATTTACAAAATACTAAGGATCAATGACTAATTTATGAAAAATTTGACTTAAAACTTGTGGGGTATACTGACTCCAGTCTCCAGTCAGATAAGGATGATAGCAAGAGTGTGTCAGTATTTATCTTTATCCTGAACGAAGGAGCTGTCTGCTAGAAAAATTCCGAGCAGCCTAATATGGCAGACTCGGTATGCGAAGTAAAGTACATTACAGCATCAGATGCAGCAAAGAAAGCTATGTGGTTGCAAAAGTTACTTGGTGAGATGGGAGTGGCACCTTCCCTAGATGGTCATGCTCTGATGTACTGTGACAGCACTAAAGCCATTGCTCAAGCCAAAGAGCCAAAGTCTCATCACCGCATAAAACATATTCTGCGGTGCTATCACCTTATACGAGAGATCATGGAACGAGGTGACATTAACCTTCAGAAGATCGATGGAAAGGAGAACCTGGCTGACCCCTTCACTAAAGCCATCAGAATTCAAGAGTTCGACTATTGTAAATGGAAAATGGGAATGAGATTCTGTACCGATTGGCTTTAGTCCAAGTGGGAGTTATTAAAAATTATGTCCCAAAGCCAATCATCAAAGCTGTAGATGGTTGTGCTATCTTGTAACTGTATATAATTTTTTAATGAATAAAAGTTATTCTTTTTGGCTGTTCATCATATTTACATTTTCCTGAAATGAACTCTTGTATGATGGAGTCCTTGGAACTATATTGTTTGATATAGAGAGGATATATTAAATAGTTCTTAAACTAGTTCACAACCAAAGGATACATTGTTTTAAGATGATGATGTATCAAGTGTAAGTTGTTGGATGTCATATTTGTTGGTTGTCCTATTAACCAAAGAGTGTGAAGACACTGGTGTGACATACAAGTGAAATGTGTGACATCTCATTGAACATGACCATCTGCGGAGCTCCCTTCTACCAAAGGATTGCTCGCGAAGGGATATGGATATATGTGTCCCTCAGATATGAGATCATCATGGTAGCTTGCAAGTGACTCACTGTACTTTGATGCCAGACTACCTAGATTTCTAATCTAGTGATGGAAGGTTTTTGGGTACAGTCAAGTACTTATGAAGCAGTGGTGGATCAAGATGGAATTGACCCCTCCAAATAGTTTGGAGTGAATGACTCACTATGTCTCAATTTAGCAAATCCTTGGCTAGGGTGGTTCTTGTGAGGAGTCACGGAACTTTTAAAGTTGAGACATGATCTGGATAAACCAAATTAGGGTTGGCAGTTGAACCGTAGGTCATCCTGAGCATTATGAGGTCAAAGGAATGAATTATGCGGTAACCATATGCCAAAGGTTCTTGTGAGATGCTCTGCATCTTAGACCTATCCGAATATTGGGTATCATTAGTAGATAAGGACTTTGTCTGGTATTGAAAATGTTCTAGTAGTACTGGCTTAGTGTTCAAACCTATGGGGTCACATACCATAGGAGTTTCTATCTGATCTTAAGGTTGATCGATGATTGAGAATTGTTTGCCATCACCAGAGGTCAATATGATTGACCATGTTCCAAGTGTCGACACTTAGATTTTTGTAAGTGTCAATACTTAGAGAAGTGTCGACACTTGGCATTTTGTAAGTGTCGACACTTGCTATGACGAGCAGATTTCTGGAAAGAATTTCTGGAATGTTTGACTTCGAATTTTGAATTCGAAATTCAAACTTTTGGGCATTTTGGCTTCAAGCATTCATGGTATGATTGTCATACTTACCTTCTTTGGCTTGGACCCATTTGCAATGCTCCTTGACTCTCTCCCCCAATCACTCCTCCTTCCTCTTTCTCCCTCTCTTGGCTGCCCCTATAAATGAAGGTCATTCTAGAGGCTGCTAATGGTTAAGCTAATGGTTCCTTGATAGAATAAGAAAGAAAAGAAAAGAGAAGAAGAATAAGGGCTTAGTGAGGACTTAGGGCTGGGTATGAGAAACCTATCATTCAAGCTAGGTCTTGGGAAGAGAGTTTCATAGGAAAGGTTCCACCTCTCCTCCTTGTCTTCCCGGAAGAAGAAGATCGGCTCGAAGGATCCTAAAGAGCTAGCACTTCGAGGGAGTTGATCAGTGTCAAGCCCTGGTGTGGGTTACCTGTAAAGGCCAGACACGTGTGTGGCTCGGGCGCCTTCATCCTTCTTCTCGGTATTTTCAGAGGTATTAAGGTAAGGTACTTTTTTACCTTTGTTTATTTCTTGCTATTGATGTTTTACTTGCATGCTAGATCATTATACTAGATCCTGTTGCGGGCAGATCGGTAGATCGCTTTGATTTATCTACCGAGCCTTCTGGTGTGCATGTTTTAAAATAGTTTTAAAATGCATCTTCTCTGCCCTGCATATGTGAATAGTTTCACCTTCACCCCTTTCCTAGACACTAGTTAATCAGCCAATCCTGGCTCGATCCAACACTTTTGGGTGCCTTGTCCTATTGAGCTTAAGTTTCTTAGGGGTTGACATCTAATTGATTTTAATTAACAGGCTTAGGTCAATGCAAGATACAGGGTGGTAATTTATGGGCCAAGGGTAATCAACTCCCCACCTTATATTTTTTATGGGTTAATGTCCTTAAGATATTTTATGGAAGTATGCAATGCAAAATAAAAAGATGTCCCAAACAAGTAAAAATCTTTTAAGTTTTAATTAGTTACTCTATTTTAGTTAAGTAATATATGGTATTTTTGTCTTCTTTTTATATTATGTTATTTTAATCAAGAGAGGTAAAAGGTCGCTTTTAATCTTGGTTAATTAGATGTGTGAAACATAAAACTAAAATTAGGTTGAGCAAATAAAAAAACTATAGATCTTATAATTAAGGTAAGAAATCAAAGCAATAGTTAGAACAAATAATTAAAAAGTTGAGTAAATTTTTTGGTTAATTTAAAAATGATTTTTTTTCTTTCTATGTTAATTTGAAAAAGAGGATAGCAGAAAAAAAGGAAACAAATCTAAAAAAATAGGTAGGTTTTTTAAAAAAAGAGACTAATCAAAGGAAACAAAAAAGTAAACATTTTTTTGTTAATATGAAAAGGTAGAAATTAATTAGAAGCAACTAAAAAAAAGAAATTAATCTAGGGTTAGGATTGATCTCACCAAAATTGTAGAAATTTTCTTCTCCTCTTTTTTTTTTTTTTTTTATTTGTTTGGTTTTTATCTAAAAAATTAGTATATTAAATTTATAAGAAATCAAAAAGATAAAAAATGTTAGCGTTCATGGCTTTCCCAGCAACGGTGCCAAAAACTTGATAGGTGGTGATATTGTTATTAAGACACCATGGCTATCAATTTAATTAACTGACTTCTAAATTAAATTAAGAACACGTAGAAAGGGTGAGTCAGGTTGAATCCATAGAGAAGGAATATGTTGAATGTTTTAAAATCCTTGTGATGTGGCACATTCGCTGACGTGGAGACCCTAATAACGGACACGTTGGTAAGAGAACGGACACGTTGGTAAGAGATCGGCCACCTGGACACGGTGGCCAAGCAGAGATCCAAGATGAGCCCTCTTATAGAGGTCAGCTCCCAGCCGGGTTCGTGCTCATAGGGTGAGCCCTCCATCTGAGGCCAGCTCCTGGCCGAGGTCGTGCTCATGCTGCCAAGGCGAGCCCTCCCATAGAGGTCAGCTCCTAGCTGGGATCATTCTTATAGGGCGAGCCCTCCATCTAAGGCCAGCTCCCGGCCGGGGTTGTGCTCATGCTACCAAGGCAAGCCTTCCTGCCGAGGTCAGCTCCCAGCTGGGGTCATTCTCATAAGACGAGCCCTCCATCTGAAGCTAGCTCCCGGTCGGGGTCGTGCTCATGCTACCAAGGTGAGCCCTCCTATCAAGGTCAGCTCCTAGTCAGGATCATGGTCAAAGGATGAGCCCTCTATTTGAGGCCAGCTCCTGGCCATGGTTGTGCTTATGTTGCCAAGGCGAGCCCTCCTACTGAGGTCAGCTCCCAGACAAGGTCATGCTCATGGGACGAGCCCTCCATCTGAGGCTAGCTCTCGGTCGGAGTCATACTCATACTTCCTGAGGTAGGGCTCCCAAAGCGAGGCCCCTCCCTATCTAGTGGAGGTCAGAGTCCCCGCCAGCAGTGAAGAAGGGAAGGATCAATAGAAATGCAAACCATGATAAGGAGGTTCCTGGCCACCTGCAACTTCTGAGAGGTGGCACATACCCTGTCATAAATTCAAGCTCTACAATGCGCCACTCGCATGCTCTGTGCAAAGTGTGCCCCTTTAGGCCCCAGGTCCTGTAGCATGCCACCACGTCGATGACCGTGCAACCAGAGGCTTCAACCCTCATGTCATAAAACCTAAGCCTCCTCCAAGAGGAGTATTCCATTTTGGCCACAGGCCCTGTGACACTCCGATGGTCCCCCCCAAAATAAAAACATTCCATCATGGCTCGGGTCTTAGTGGCACGGTGCCCGCCCATCCCACTGGGGACTGCACCATCCAAAGGACAAGCTCTGTAACATGCTGGAGAACACTCCCCAATAGGAGGGCCTCCTTCAAAAGACTAGTCCAATAAGGGGAAGATGGCGGGCAATGAAACCCTCTCAAAAGGGGATACCAAGAAAAGGATATCTTAATGAAACCCCAAAATGGGTCTGGGCCATCATTCTCATATGAAATAGAAGAAATGATCCTCGAGAGGAGGGGGGAGGCAACTAGTAAGAGACAGAGAGCTAGCGGGCAAGGAACCAGAAAAAGAGAACCTCCCAAGCTCTCTAATCCCAACTCGACCTTGTCTTTATATCTCAGTTCCACCTTTCACCCTCTATGCAGAGAGGTCCTAAGATCATCCCCCTGACTTGATCATCGGAGTGTCCTCACCGGAATCCCCGGCCCGGGTCTTCTCTATTTTGCAGGACTGATAACCAAGTAGTCAACTAGAGCAGAGGACTAAGCACCTAATGGGAAACCGATGCCTCTGCAACAGGTCAGAACTGCAGGCCACAGTGATTCGGGCGGCAACACCTTGTTTTTAAAAAATAAATAGATCGAAGTTGGGAAAGTAAAAATTAAAAGTATGAAAAATAAATAACTTGGTTCTATGATCTACTATTTAGATCCTAGTATGTACTGCCAATAAAAATAAAGAACATGAATTTAAAAGTGCATGAAAATATATTTTTTTGCATTGAATAAAGAAGAGTTCTATTACAAGAAAAAAAAGATAATTTAATAATTAAGAAAAGCTATAAGAAAAATAGTAACAAAGAATGGAGGTAGATCGGCACAGCCTTGTCGGGATAATGGTCGACGAACTCCCTTCTTCCTTCATACTCCTCAAAGCGAACTGGCTTTCTCTGCTTCTTCTTCTTTGGATCTTGATCTTAGAGATAGAGTAGGCTGAAAAATGGTGTAAGGACAGAACTATCCTCTAAGAAACCTCAATCTTAGAGGCCAACCCACAACCTAAGCTATGTCCTCTACCCTATATTGTATCCTCTCTCTTGAATAATTTCTTTTATAGACTAGGGTCCTTTACATAGAGAGGACAAGATAGACTCCTTCACTCATGACCATCGAATGGTTTAAAATCATGGTGGATCATATTTCAACGGGCCATAATATGTTGGAGTCCCCTTCACCTATCAGATTGGCTACTTTAGATGGCTAAGATTTGCTGGTATTAGTTGCCATGGATCGCACTTAGGATGTACTTGGGTCTCCTCTACATCAGACTCATTAGCCATCAGATTATTAGTTAATGGACGACAGTGATGGATGAAGGCTCAGGGTCCTGGGATAGGGAAGAATAGCGGCTAGCTTGGCAAAAGAGATGGGTAGTGGCATCGGGGCAGTGAGGAGCAGTAGTGAGAGGTAGAGGAAGAGATGATGGCTGCCGATGATCAATGGTAGGAAGAGGGTGGTAGATCCGACAATTGCCAGTGGTAGTGGTGAAGAGGGCAGCAATCAGTGATGGACCGAGGAGGAAGGTGATGGCACATCCAGTGACTTGCTGGAAAAGATGATGGTCGGTGGCATCTTGGTGGTTCTAAGCAGCTTCTCTGGCCGGTGAGGAGGGAGGGTAGTTGATCAGGGTAGCGGGATGGTTGATAGTAGAGGAAATGGGAAAGATGGTGGCAAGAGGTGTTTTGGTGGCTTAATGGAAAGGAGACTAGCCAAAAAGTGGTCTCTGATGAGTTCTCTGGCCACGAGGATGCTCCTGATGATGAAGGGGAGGCTCTGATGGCTTTTCTGGCAAGGACTGAGCTCGAGAAGGTTGATGGTCCATGGACAGGGTCCGTGGACCGATAGCAATGGTTGCCTATGGATCGCAGGCAGTCTAGTGAACCATCCAGCCGGTCCATGGTGGACCGATTGCTTCAATAACCATGCAATTCTTTAATAAATTTTCAAAAATCGATTCTGAGCTCATTTCAAGGTTGATTTGCTTTAAACTTATTTCTTTTGAACTCATAAATTGAGCTCTTCATAATGACAATCTTCTTCCCTACAAATAATATATAAAAGTATTAATTTTAAATAAATAAAGATAATTTTAGTATTAAATTAATACTTTTATATAGGTATATAATATAGTTATCATGATCACAAGTGAAAGATGGGTATTCGATATTGTTTCGATTGGCTGTAGTCCAAGTGGAAGTTGTTAGAAAATATATCTTAAAACCAATTTTCTAAGTTATAGATAGTTAACTTATTGAAATTTATATATGAATTATGAATAAATAAAAGTTATTTTTAGTAGTTCATCACTTTTTGTGCTTCTTCCTTTTAAATTATTTTATGATGAAGTCCTTAGAAATACTTGTGCTTGATAAAGAAGAATTTGTCATGTAGTTCTTAAACCTACTTGTGATCAAATAATATGTTGTTACTTATGACAACAACATTTATCTAGTATAGGTCATTGTGTATCATATGGATTGGTTGTCCTCAAACTAAGAAGTGTGGAGATACAGGTATGGCATGCAGATGAGTGTAGATTTATATTTTACTAAACATGACTAACTCTATAGAATACTCTACTATCAAGAGTATCTTATAGAAAGATATAGGTATAAATATCCCTCCGACCTAAGATTACATGATGACTTACAAGCAACTCACTGTACTTTGGTACCAGACTACCTATATTTTTAATATTGTAATGCAAGATTTTTGGATGCAGTCAAGGACTTATAAAGTTGATGTATGAGTCAAGATGGGATTGACCACTCTAAACTATTGGAGATAATACTTTATTATGTTTCAATTTAGTAAAACCTTGGCCGAGATAATCCTTGTAAGGAGTCATAGGATTTATTAGGTTGAAGCATATCTAGATGCACTATTTAAGGATTAGAAATTAACTCTTAAGTCATCCTAAGCATTGGATCGAAGCAATGAATTATACGGTAACCATATGCCTGCATTCTTAAATATTGCTTTGCAATCATTCAACATATCCAGATGATGGGTACCATTGCTAGATGGTCATATTGATTAGTTTAGAAATTTACTTCTATGCTAATAGTTTAGTATTTAAACTTATGGGGTCACATACAGTAAAAGTTTTTAACTAATCATGATGGTTGATTAATGATTAAGAATCATTCAAGGATATAATTATCGATATGATTGATAATTAACCATATACAAGTATAGTAAAAAATAACTAACTATGTATTAATTAATTATAAAAGGATTAGTTAGTAATTAGGTTGCTAATTTACTCAAATTTATTAAGAAAAGAGGTTTAGATTAAGTCTAATTGAATTGGTTTCAATTAGGTCTTATCGATTAGGTAATACAATGATCTAATCATTAAGGAGTTTTAATTTTAGTTTGATTAGGCCTTGGACTTAATTCTTAATTTGATTGGAGTTTAATTAAGCTATTAGAGACTAATTATATTAGGTTTAGTTGATTAATTGGGTCTAACTAAATTTGGTTTTGTGGCTAATTAATTTTGATCAAATCAAATTACAAATTCCTTCCATATGCCTCCCTGGTTTTTCTTCTAGAATATCTCCATGCCCTCATGCTTATTCTAATTTCTTGTGAACATTTTCCACACCAAAAAAAGTGTTGTCGCCATCCTCTTTCTCTCTTTTAGATGAGGATTAAGTCTTGATTAATTTTGAGTTAGTTTTGAATTAAATCTGATAGAGTTTCAGTCCTAATTAGTTTTGATAGAGTTTTAGTAGGACTGAAACTCTAAGCCTTATCCTTATTTAACCTTAGCCTAATACCCTCTTATCCTAATCCCTTCTTCACATGCACACAAGAAAGAGCCTATTACTGTGAGTTTTGAGAGGAGAAGCACCAAGAAAAAATCTAAAAGGGGGAGTTGGCATAAAAGAAAAAGTGGGCATGGGTTTATTCTTGATGCTAGGGATTTAAGGGAGAAAAAAAATATAAAGAGAGTCTTCTTCTTGATTTCTTTCTTCTACCTCTTGATCCTCCAGATCTTCATTTTGTTTTCCTCTTCAAGGGTCTGAGTAGTTTCAAAGAAGGAGAAAAATCAGCCATCTAGTGGCCTTTGTAAGGAGCTAGTAGTTTGAGAAGGCTGATCACTTCAGGACTTCGTGTGGATGATTTGTAAAAGCTAGATATGTCATGCGATTATGAGGTGACATGAAGAACTCTTTACCATATTCATCAACAGTGGAGATCAGTGACCCACTCTAACATATGAGATATGATCTCATAGTTAATATAGATTTGATCTATAGTGTGCATCGATGAGATTGATGCATGTAGATTTTATATTTCAGCATTATATATCATGTTCTAGATCTTAGGTAGGGTATTTTAGATTTGATCTAAATGCTTATTTTCTAATTAAAAATATTTTAATCTGATTTGCTTTTGCTGGTAATTCAAAAAATATATGCATGAAATGCTATCCTGACTTCCAATAACAACCCCCCAATGATCATTCTTACTTGTCCTGATGGAAGAGGATCCTCCCTTTTGGTGGTAGAGGCAATTATGGATACTCAGCTTGGTAGGGTGATCTTAGTCGTTCCCTTTATTCTCTCTATCATTGAATGAACCGATTGAGATGACCTTGCTTGATCAGCTCCTTGATCTCGTCTTGAAGCCGGATGCATTCCTTTGTGTTATGCCCATGATCTCAATGATATAAACAAAATTTATTTAGATTTATCCTAGTTGACAGTGTTTTTAGCTTTGAGGTTCTAGGATTTGCCTCTTGATTTTTATTAGCACATTTTTTCTTAGAGCATTCAATGGAGTATAAGTGTAGAACCTTCTTAGTGGTGATGCCTGGCAGGCCTCCTTGGGTCAGTGATACATGAAGAATCTATTCTTCTTCTATGATGACCTGAAGCATGGTTAGTCCTCCCTTCAAGCTTTGAGGAGGTCTTCTGGCCCCTTTGTATCATTTTGCCACCACTAGTATAGAGGTAGATTGGGCTCCTTCTAGCATGAAGGCTTCTTCCATCCGAGCTTACTTCTCAACCCGAGCCAGCATGGCTATAAAATCCTTGGAATAGGTTTTGGTTAATGACCATTTAAGGTCATTCTTCTGTAAGCTGCTCATTAAAGCCGACATGGTTGTCATTGATCCAAGTTATGGATGAAGGAAAACCAGTGTATCGGACGCCTACCCTAGGCACGCTATACTAGGATGTAGGTATTGCATAATTAAACTTTTTAAACATACATACAGAAAAACCTACTCATGCACAGGATCTAACATAAAATGATGCATGAAACTGAAACATAGGCATGTATAGGCAATTGCAATAATCATAAATAACATGATATAATCTAGATCTAAGCATGCATGATAACAAAAATAAATAATATACCTGATCGAAGCAGGAAGAAACCGACTCCCTCAGTCACCAGATCTGGAAAAGATCAATCCAATCTCTTAAGGTGTTCAAATGTCCACCCTCTAGAGTATCCACGCACGGGCTCTCGCTGATCCAACTCCTGAAAGGATGCTAGTCCTCCAAGAATCAATGAATAGGTCACAGACAGGTGGAGCAGGGAAAGCCAAAGATCCTCACGGATGGCCTTCTCCAAGACTGCCCAAAATCCATCAAGAAAACACAAATGGGAAAACCAAAAACAAGGAAGGATCTCACAGTCCCTCTCAAATCACTTGCTCTGTTTTTCTCCTCTCACCGCATGCCCTGCTTCTCTCTCTTTCTTATCACCCGCTATTTCTTCTTCTGTTTCTCCCAACTAAAACCTATCACACGACCCTTCAACTAAGATGTATCAGGCACTGGGAAAAACCCCTGAAGGCCAAAGGAGAACACCGTGAGCTCTACGGCCTACTCCCAAGAAGTAAAATCAGCTGAGAAAATCCAAAACTCTTCATGGATGCTCTGTTCTACAACTCACGGCTTTCTTCAACCTCTCTTGCTCCCTCATACGGCCAGCAACCCCAAGATGAAAACCAGATCTGAGAAAAAACCTGTGAAGACACCGTAGAGAAGTCCAGATAAGAAAAACCCATCCCCTTGGATAGGCTCTTGATCGGTATTAAAAAACTTGGGAACCGATTGCAGGAAGAGAACAACAGGGCATAAACACCGTGAAGGGCAGGGAAGAGAATCGTGAGAGAGGGGAAGACATGCGGGAGTGATCCACTGGGAGAGTCCTCTACAGATCGCTGTGCTATGGAATGTCATCTGATCTCCCAATCTACATCTGATCTGTAGGCTGAACTTATCCCATTCACACGTTGAAACAGGGCAACCACTTGATATGTCCTCTCTATATCGAAGTTAGTGCAGTCCTAAGGACTTCATCATATAAACAGAGTTCATTATATGGAAATGAATAATGTGATGAGCTACCAAAATAAAGTTTTATTAATTCATATATAAATTACAATACTGAGCACAACCGCCTACAGCCTAGGCGATTGGCTTTGGGACACAATTCCTAACAATGGACCTCTAGAGTAGTCGCATTAAAGTAGCTTACAAAGGCTTGGATCATTTCTCCTTCATTTTGTTTAATGATGAGGAGGTAGTCCAACCACCTTTATAGCCTTTGACTATTAATGAAATGGTCAGTGAATGCTCAGCTTAACTGCTCAAAGGAATGTACTGATCTCGGCTTCAAGCCCGAGTACCAATATTAAGCCATCCCCTTTAAGATGGAGGGGAAAGGCTCTATAGAGGATGGGATTAGGGGCTCCATTGAGGAGCATCGTCACTTGAAAGCTTACTAAATGGTCATCAAGGTCGGTAGTTCTATCATAACTTTCAAGCTATGGGACCTTAAAGTATCGAGAGAGTGGCACTTACATGATCTTGTCATCAAATGGAGGCTCATTGCTAAGCCCATTGTTCGATGCTAGGAAGAGATTGTGAATCACCTTGATTTGCTAGTCCAGTTAATTTTTTGCTCAATCTCAAGTCTTAATCAACCAAAGCTTTCGATCACCTTTGGGACTAGTGGTTTGGGGTAGAGTCATTTTCTAATTAAGTGCTCTGAGGGAGCTATATCCTTGGCCCTGGGCTTTTAAGATGGCGATAATGATAGTGAACGTTCCTCCAAGGTCCTTTGGAGGGGCTTGTGATTGCTTCGAAGTGGAGACACCGCTCTAACTATGAGACACTATGTTGCTAGAGGCAACATGGGCATAAAGTGCACTACAAGTCAAGAAGCCACTACTGGATGGAGCTGGGCCACCTGAGATAGAGTAGAGATGGCCTGGATAGCTTGGACAGCTACTACCAAGCTCTGGACTTGTGTAACAAGCAAGTTGAATTGATCCATGCCAATCATTGCCACTTGCAGTCATGGTAAAACTCCTACTAATGCAGGCTAGGGTGCATTGTTCATCGAGCTTTCCACCATCCTTTCCATTGACCGGGAGGTGACAATGTTGGTGTGGAGGGAGGTGATCTTTTTATGTGGCATGGTTTTCTCGCTGTGGATTATACCCCCCACTAATACAAGGCCCTTCCTCTAATCTGTTAAAGTCGAAATTTGTCAAGTACTGGAGGAAGAGCTAGAGGTGGTGTAGAAACGAGCAGTATAGGCAGTAGTCCCGAAGGAAGTACCTACTAAAAAGCCCTACCGGGGGTAACCTCGATGAAGGCACTCCAATGCTCAAATCAATAACGATACCAACAATATGCTGAGTGTAAGTGAGAGAGCTTGCATACCTTAGAGAACTTGCAGGGAGTCCTCTTTATATGTAGAGATTCAAGGGAACTTGGGGCATGACTAAAATCCTATAGGATCTACTAAAAGGTAGCAGAACCTTCCACATATTGTGTAAGACTCTTTTATCGGCAGGGAGTGTCTTGTCTCTTTAAATGTATTCTTATTGCTAGCACAAGGTATATCATACTTCATTAAATGGTGGCCTATATTATGGAGAGTCCAAGTGTGTCCCTCTTATTTGTTGAGATTTGATAATGATTTAGAGATTTTGGAATGTGATGGAGAGTCTGCCCACATGGCAGAAATCGAGATTGTCAAAGTGTTGTGCCTTGGGGGCTTGAGATAAGTATGTTGCCAAGGTTCCACCAACTAGAAATGTTCTCAAGATGTTCAAGGTTTGGCCGAGCTAGAAGGCTTGAGGCTGGGCATCTTATAGATGGTCGGCAGGGCTTGCTGATGCTTTCCAGGTATAGGAGTCATCCGCTATCGATGCCTGTCCAAGGGCTTGAGGCTAAGTACATCATGAACGGTCGGTATAGGCTCATTGATACCTTCTAGGTATAGGGTCATCCACTGTCAATGCTTATCTAAGGGCTTGAGGCCGAGCACATCGTGAATAGTTAGTGTGGGCTCACTAATACCTTCTAGGTATAGGAGTCATCTACTGCTGATACTTGTCCAAGGGCTTGAGGTCGAGTGCAGGAGGGCCCGAAGTCAAGCGCATCATGAACAATCAGCATGGGCTTGCTAATACCTTTCAAGTATAGAAGTCATCTGCTATCAATGCCTATTCAAGGGCTTGAGGTTAAGTGCATCATGAACAGTTAGCATGGTTTCACTGATACCTTCTAGGTATAGGAGTCATTTATTATCGATGCATATCTGAGGGCTTGAGGCCAAGCACATCATGAACAATCAATATGGGCACATTGATACCTTTTAGGTATGTGAGTCATTCGCTATCGATGCCTATTCGAAGGCTCGAGGCTGAGCGCATCATGAATGGTCAGCATGGACTCGTTAATGCCTTCCAGGTATATAAGTCATCCTCAATCGATGATTGTCCAAGGGCTTAAGGCTGAGCACATCACATATAGTTGGCAAGCTTATTTCTATCAGTCCAGCAAAAGGTTGAGAGAGAGAGGCATGCCTTTGAGCCCTTGAGTCTAGCCTTGGATTTTATGTCTTTGATTAGGGGCATGCTACTTGGCCGATGGAATGGTTACACTGTCATGGGTCCCATGTTCCAGGCTCAATCATATTTTCCACCAACGTATAGCATTTATCCATTCACAATCATTTTTAGCTTTTTTTATAGGTTTAGATTCTATTTAAGATACAAATGATAAGTAATTGCAAGAGTCTTTTAAGAATAATTAGGTTCTTATCCCTTGGAATGGTTACCAATAATAAGATCTTTTGGATGACCATGAGCATACCTCCATTCCTTGGATAGTCCATATCTCTTTTGTTGAATTTTTGTCCTTTCATCATCCTCCTTTGAATTTTGATCTTCATTTCTAGGGGATGAATCCTTTATATAAGATCCTCAATTTTTTTGTTTAGAATTTCTGCATCATCATTCAAACCATCTTCCTTTCTTAAAGATTTCATATTAGATTTATTAAATATAATATAAATTGATTCTTAAACAATAAGAGTCCTTTTGTTGAAAACTCTATATGCCTTGCTAGATGATGAGTAACTTAGAAAGATTCTCTCATCCAATTTGATATTAAATCTTTTTAAATTATCTTTATCATTATTTAATATAAAGCAACGATATCCAAAAAATAGGAAAGTAGATAATATTTGGTTTTCTATGTTTCAAAGTTCATATAAAGTTTTCTTTAAAATTGGATGAATTAAAATATGATTTAAAACATAGCATGTTATGGTTATTGTTTCTATCCAAAAATATCTAGGAAATTCGCCTTCATATAATATAGTGCATATCATTTCTTCTAAAGTATGATTTTTTTTCTACCATCCTATTTTATTGAGTTGCCTAGCTGCAAAAAAATTATGTTCAATTTCTTTTTCATTGTAAAAGCTTTCAAAACTATGATTTTCAAACTTTGTTCCATGGTTACTATGAATAGAGATAATTAAAAAATTCTTTTCATCTGAAACTTTTGTGATAGAACTTTGTAAAAGTTAAAATGCTCCATCTTTTGGTACTAAGAATAAAATTCATGTAAATCTAAAAAAGTCATCAATAATAACAAGTTCATATTATTTACCTCCTAAACTTACAGTTGTTGGGAATTGTATCCCAAAGCCAATCATCTAGGTTGTAGATGGTTGAGCTAATTGTTATGTAATTTTTATAATGAATAAAAGTTATTCTGGCTTCTCATCACTTTACATCTTCCTATAATGAATTCTTTAGTGATGATATCCTTAGGACTACTATTACATCGATATAGAGAGGATATATCGAGTGGTCCTTAAACAGGGTTCTCAGCCAAATGATATGTTGTACCTGGATAGCAACATATCAAGCATAGGCTGTTGTAGTTCGCATTGTTTGGTTGTCCTCTTGACCAAAGGAGTGTGGTGACACTGATGTGATCTGCAAGTGGGATATTTGATATCTCATTAGACGTGACTCCGCGTAGCACCTTATCTACCTAAGGATCGCTCGCGAATGGATATGGGCATAAGTGTCCCTCTGACCTGAGGTCACTATGGTAGCTTGCAAGCAACTCCCTGTGCTTTGGTGCCGGACTACCCGGATTTTTAATCCGGTGACGAAAGGTTTCTGGGTACAGGCAAGTACTTGTGGAGCAGTAGTGGACCAAGATGGAATTGACCTGTCCAAATGATTTGGATTGAATGTCTCGTAGTGTCTCAATTTAGCAAATCCTCGGCCAGGGTGGTCCCAGTGAAGAGTCACTGGACATGCGAGATTGAGACACGTAGTGGATTGACATAGCTGGGGTTGGCAGTTCAACCCTAGGTCATCCTGAGCATTGGAGGTCAAAGGGATGAATTATGCGGTAACCATATGCCACAGGTTCGATGGATTGCTCTCGCATCTTTGGCCTATCCGGACACCGAGACCCATTGCTAGGTGGTATCTTGTGCAGGTACTGGAAGTGTTCCAGTACTACCATTTAGGTTCGAACCTATGAGGTCACACGCCACAGAGGATTCCTATCTGATCAGGAACCGATTAGATTGGGAATCGTTTCGATGTTTTGTCACGGTTTTTGGTTGCGTTTTCTTCTGATTGACCCGGTCTTGGGTTGATCAGGTCTTCTCTGGATCAACCAGGAATATGTTCCTGGCTGACAAGGATTGAACCCATGTTCATCAAATGGTTTGATGAATGTTTCTAAGTCCAGTTGATTTTTGTTTTAGTCGGTTGCAAATCGATTTCAACTCAAATCAGTGAGGTTGGACTGTAGAAAGTTAGGGTTCGTTCTTAGCTTCGTTTTGAGTCCAGTTTCATTCGATTTGGACTTCGTTTGACTGGGTTTTGGCCTGAACCAAATAGACCCTGCTTTGCCCTTGGACCGATGGGCTTTTTGGTCATTTGCCGGTTCACCTTTTGAACCGTCGTCTTCTCGCCTGAGACGTTTGAGTTTCTGAAACCGAAACAGGGCGTCTGCTGTTTTGATTTATTCTGATTAAATCCCACCACCCCTTCGCACCAAACTGAAGGCCCTTGCTCTCCCCTTCGGTTGGCATCCAGAAATAATTTTTATACCCCCTTCTTGCTCTCTTTCGGTGGGTTTTTTGAGAGCTTCCTCCATCTTTCCAAAATCCGTGAAACCTTGGGATCCGGCGGCTAGCGACGCCGGAGCTCCGATCAGAAGTTCCCACGATGTGTATCCCCTCTAGAGGGATTTCACCTAAGATCCTGGGAGTAGGTCATCGCTCCAGTGCAAGGTAATCAAAGTTTGATCTTCAAATCCCCCTGCTGCAACCGTGGCCGTGGACGACTTTTGGAGACCCGATTCGAAGTGGAAAACGCCGAAGACCTGGAGATCCGATTTCATCACCTTGTAGCCGGTCAAGCAAGGATTCCAGCGGACCTAGGAGCTCGGGGTTTGGAGACCTGTGCGCGCCGCAGTCGACGTCTGAACCTTGCTCCACGGTAAGCAATCTCTGGACCGAGGTTGAAGAAGGGTGGAATAGCGGGAATAGCTATTCCACCCTATTCCTCATAGCTATTCCACCCTATTCCTCCCTTATTCCAGCCTGGAATAAGTTCAATTTAATTTTTATTTGCATTTATACATGTCCAAAAATTATGAAAAAAATATATGCCATGCATCTTTATGTTCTCTATGCAAATATAATTTTTGATCCTAGTTTTGGGATAGGTTTTTCCACGATTAATTGAAATTGTTTTATAACATCTACCTGTTCCTATCCTCTGCTTAGTGTAGGCACACAAAAACAAAAAAAAAAAAAAAAACTTCCTTCAAATGGTATCAGAGCCCAGGTTCAATTTAAAATTATATTTGCATGTTTTTAGTTAATTAAAATTGTTTAATTAACTAATTTGGTAATTAGTTGAATTATTTAATTGTTAATTAAAATTATTTTAATTAAGAATTAATGATGGCATGTATTATTTTTATTTTTTGATATGTTAAATGTAAATAAGAATTAATTGTAAAAGGAGTTTTACAAGATTTAATTAAAATTGTTTTAGTTAAATAATTGGCTTGATTTCTTATAATTATGAATTATTTGAAATATTTAAATGATAACTGCAAATTAGGGTTTATAAAACCTTAAGTCATTTGATAAGCCAAATGGGTTAATGGTTGGGCTAGGATTAGATCCTAATTGGGTTAGACCTAGGTTTAGTTGAATGAACTCTAAAAATAATTTTAATCAAAAGTTGATTAAGGATTATCTTTTCCTAGTTTCTAATTAGTTAGAAGCTTGAGTCCATTCATCTAAATGGATCTAATCTGGCTCAGTGGCTAACCTAACTCAATTTTTCTAATCTAATTGATGACGGTAAACCAATTTGGTGTCTAAGGTAAGCAGCCTTATGGTCCTTGGCTTTGAGGGTACCCTTTCCTGGCCAGTTCTTGTAATTGGTGTCTAAGGAAAGTGGTTAATGCCGTAACTCATGCCTCGACCGCACTTACCTGGCCAAATTGGCTAACCTGATTTGATTTAGGAAGGATTATTGAGTTAGATCAACCCATGCCATTTAAGGTTATCAGTCTGACTGATTTAGGTGCCCATGAACCTAACCATAAACCCTTCTAAGATTTAGTGGGAGTTTATGGATCAAGGTTCATGATTTTTTTTATATGTCACAAATTTTAAAATCCTCTAAATTATTAGGTCCTTAAAAAGGCCTAGTTAAGGAGTTAACAAGGTCTTTGCCTCCCATTAAGTGGGTTTGTAATATGTCCATTAGTTGGGTATGCATCGGCAGTTCCATAGAACGGGTGTATATCACGCTATTGGGATTACTCTCCCTAATATGAAGGTTGAGTGTGACCTTCTCAACAGTGATCAGGTGAGCCGTACCCTAGACGGGCTTGGTCATTTGTTGGTTGGAAACACTCAATTCGGCATGTTAATGGTTGGACCTAACCGAGAGCCTGTAATAGCAGGCCCCTAGGTCGATTACAGTGCATCTTGGGGCAAAATAGATTACTAGAAATTGCTAAGGGTAGCAATTGGTTATAATAACCTACCTTTAGACACGTATGGGTGAGCCGTACCCTAGACGGGCTTGTACGTGGTCTATTGGATTCTAGTACCCACTTTGAATTTTGACTTCACGGAATTGGAGGTAGAGGCTCCTATTCTGAAAAGTTAGTGGGAGAACCTTTTTGACTAAAGTCCAAGTCTTTAGGGTTTTGAAAATTACATAAACTAATTTTGGTCATATTTTTCTTTCAGATGTCCACCAGTCTGTCGCTCCGTCCATTATTGGACAATGAAAAATTGACTGGACCCAACTTCGATAGCTGGTATCGAAGATTGAGGATAGTCCTTGAGCATGAACGGATCTTGTACGTTCTGACGGATCAGGCACCTGTTGTTCCCGCTGCCAATACTCGGGGACCGGTTAGAGACACTTACCAGAAGTGGATCTCTGATCGGACCACTGTCCGATGCATTATGCTGGCTGCAATGAACGATGAGTTCAGTCGCAGGTTTGAGGAGGCCCAGCCTGAGGATATCCTTCAAAGGTTGAAGGAGTCTTTTGGGACTCCTGATGACGCTGAGAGATACCGTATCTCCAGCGCCATCTATAACACGCGTATGCGTGAAGGTGCTTCTGTGACTGATCATGTTATGAACATGATCGAGTTGTTCGAGCGCCTGGGCAAGCTCGGCTGTCCCCTTCACGAACAGCTGGGAAAAGATGCGATCCTGAACTCCTTGCCTCCCTCCTACGTGTCCTTTCTTGATCACTGGAGATTGAATAGGCCGGTAGTAAACTATCATGAGATGTTAGGTTTACTGCAAGCCTATGAAAAGGACCACCAGCTCAACAAAGGGCTGGTGAATTATATAGGAGGTTCCTCGGCAGGTGCTCCTCGACCCTTTAAGAAAAAGAAGAAGAAGAAGAGCAAGAAGGTACAGTCTGCTCCTGGTCCAAGTCAGACCAAGAAGAAGTTAGACCAGAGCAAGGCAGAGTGCTTCTTTTGCAAGAAGCAGGGTCATTGGAAGAGGAATTGTCCTCTTTACATCGCTTCACTTGACCCGAACAGGCCGAAGAAGAAGAAGTAGCAAGCTGTTGCTGCACCAGGTATATATATGATATATCCTAACTTTACTCTTTGTGATACTACTAGCTGGGTATTAGATACCGGAAGTCCTATTCATATCTATAATTCTTTACAGGGACTTCGAGTTAGTAGAAGATTCGAAGATGGCGAGAAGTACCTGAACGTAGGGAATGGAAATGCTGTTCCAGTTCTGGCGTTGGGTGTTCTGGAGTTGTCTTATGAGTCTTGTAATGTCACTCTAAGTGACTGTCATTATAGTCCTTCTTTCATGCTTAATGTTATTTCTGTAGGCCTTCTGGCCAATGAAAATTTTGAATTTTCAATAAAGAAAAACGTTTGTTCTATCATTTTGAATGGTAAGACTATCATGAATGGAAGCTTAGTTAATGGCATATATTTACTATCACAGCCTGTTATTGTAATGAGTACAAGTTCTAGTAAACGCCCTAGAATAGATGATGTCAATGAAGCCTATCTTTGGCACTGTAGGCTAGGTCACATCAATAAAAATAGGATTAACAAGTTAATAGGAGATGGAATCCTAGATGTCAGTGATTGTGAATCACTGCCAACTTGTGAATCTTGTCTTATTGGAAAGATGACCAAATCACCTTTTAAAGGAAAAGGTGAGCGAGCCTCAGATATCCTAGGTCTTGTACATACTGATGTATGTGGACCTATGTCTATCTGTGCTAGAGGAGGTTTTAGATATTTCATTACTTTTACAGACGACCTTTCGAGGTTTGGTTATGTCTACCTCATGAGACATAAGTCTGATTCGTTTGAAATGTTCAAACAATATCGTAATGAAGTTGAAAAACAAACCAGAAAGGAAATCAAAATACTTCGATCAGATCGAGGTGGTGAATACCTTTCAGGTGAGTTTTTGACATATCTTGAGGAGAATGGGATTCTCTCTCAATGGACTCCTCCTATGACACCTCAGTTAAATGGAGTGTCTGAAAGGAGAAATCGGACCTTGTTGGACATGGTTCGATCTATGATGGAGTTTGCTACTTTGCCTATGTTTTTCTGGGGATATGCATTGGAGACTGCATGTCAACTTCTTAATAATGTTCCTAGTAAATCCGTTGACAAAACTCCATATGAAATATGGACAGGACGTAAGCCAACCCTTTCACGTTTTCGTGTCTGGGGGTGTCCGGCTTATGTCATGCATTTGGAAACAGATAAACTAGGGCCAAGGTCTGAAAAATATTTTTTTGTTGGTTATCCAAAAGAATCCAAAGGATACTACTTTTACTTGCCTGATGAACAAAAGGTGTTCGTCAGACTTAGAGCTATCTTTTTAGAAAAGGTGTTCCTTATTAAAGGAACTGTAGCTTCTAAGATAGAACTTGATGAAGTTCTACAAGTAGAAGAACCTGCACACACACAGGCTGGTATTGAACCTGATTTGGTAAGATCAAATCCTGAGCCTATTGTGCAATCATTAAGGAGATCCGATAGAGTATCGCGTCCACCGGATAGATATTTTGGATATCTAATCCAGGATGGCGATCCTGTTGAACTCGATGAGAACAACGAGGATCCGATCACCTATATGGATGCAATGCAAAGGTCTGATTCTGAGTTATGGCTTGGAGCCATGAAATCCGAAATGGAGTCCATGGAAATCAACCATGTATGGACATTGGTTGATGCACCTGAAGGGATAAAACCCATTGGGTGCAAATGGATCTTCAAAAGGAAAAGAGGCGCAGACGGGAAGGTAGAGACCTATAAAGCCCGTCTAATTGCCAAGTGGTATCGTCAACGTTATGGTATTGACTATGACGAGACATTTTCTCTTGTGGCAATGCTGAAATCCATTCGGATTATGCTAGCTTTAGCTACACATTTTGACTATGAGATCTGGCAAATGGATGTCCGAACAGCCTTCCTAAATGGAGAGCTGGAGGAGGAAGTGTATATGACACAACCTGAAGGGTTCACTTCCATAGACGAGTCAAAAGTGTGTAGACTTCAGAAGTCTATCTATGGGCTAAAGCAAGCATCTCGGAGTTGGAACATGCGGTTTGATAAGTATGTCAAATCGTATGGCTTCGTTAGGAACGGAGAAGAACCTTGCATATATAAATGGGCCAATGGTTCTGTAGTTGTATTTCTTGTATTGTATGTGGACGATATTCTCTTAATCGGGAATGACGTTCCTGCATTACAGGGAATAAAAGTTTGGCTTTCATCACAATTCTCCATGAAGGATATGGGAGAAGCCTCATTCATATTAGGTATGAAAATCTATAGAGATAGATCAAAGAGGCTTCTGGGATTGTCCCAGTCGACATACATTGACACCGTGTTAAAAAGGTTTAGCATGGAAAATTCCAAGAAAGGCTATCTCCCGATAGGCCATGGAATCACCCTTTCCAAAAAGGATTGTGCGACAACCCCTGAGGAAAGAGAGCGTATGAGTAGAATACCATATGCTTCGACAGTGGGTTCTATTATGTATGCTATGTTGTGTACTAGACCCGATGTGGCATACTCACTAGGGGTAGTGAGTAGATACCAATCTAACCCAGGAGAAGCACATTGGAAGGTGGTAAAGACCATCCTTAAGTATTTGCGAAATATTAAAGATCAATGGCTACTCTATGGAGATTCTGACCTAAAACTAGAGGGGTATACTGACTCCAGTTTTATGTCAGATCATGATGAGAGCAAGAGTGTGTCAGGATTTATTTTTATCCTGAATGGTGGAGCTATCTGCTGGAAAAGTTCCAAGCAGCATACTGTTGCAGACTCGGTTTGTGAAGCAGAGTATATTGCCGCATCTGATGCAGTAAAAGAGGCTGTCTGGTTGCAAAAGTTCATAGGCGAGCTGGGAGTGGCACCTTCCCTGGAGTATTCTATTCCTCTGCATTGTGACAGCACAGGGGCGATTGCTCAAGCCAAAGAACCGAAGGCACATCAGCGCACCAAGCATATTCTGCGGCGCTTTCATCTTGTACGAGAGATCGTGGAACGAGGTGACATCGACCTTCAGAAGATCGATGGAAAGGAAAATCCGGCCGACCCCTTTACCAAAGCCATCGGAATTAAAGAATTCGATAGTTACAAATGGAAGATGGGTATTCGATACTGTTCTGATTGGCTTTAGTCTTAGTGGGAGTTTGTTGGGAATTGTATCCCAAAGCCAATCATCTAGGTTGTAGATGGTTGAGCTAATTGTTATGTAATTTTTATAATGAATAAAAGTTATTCTGGCTTCTTATCACTTTACATCTTCCTATAATAAATTCTTTAGTGATGATATCCTTAGGACTACTATTACATCGATATAGAGAGGATATATCGAGTGGTCCTTAAACAGGGTTCTCAGCCAAATGATATGTTGTACCTGGATAGCAACATATCAAGCATAGGCTGTTGTAGTTCACATTGTTTGGTTGTCCTCTTGACCAAAGGAGTGTGGTGACACTGATGTGATCTGCAAGTGGGATATTTGATATCTCATTAGACGTGACTCCGCGTAGCACCTTATCTGCATAAGGATCGCTCGCGAATGGATATGGGCATAAGTGTCCCTCTGACCTGAGGTCACTATGGTAGCTTGCAAGCAACTCCCTGTGCTTTGGTGCCGGACTACCCGGATTTTTAATCCGGTGACGAAAGGTTTCTGGGTACAGGCAAGTACTTGTGGAGCAGTAGTGGACCAAGATGGAATTGACCTGTCCAAATGATTTGGATTGAATGTCTCGCAGTGTCTCAATTTAGCAAATCCTCGGCCGGGGTGGTCCCAGTGAAGAGTCACTGGACATGCGAGATTGAGACACGTAGTGGATTGACATAGCTGGGGTTGGCAGTTCAACCCTAGGTCATCCTGAGCATTGGAGGTCAAAGGGATGAATTATGCGGTAACCATATGCCACAGGTTCGATGGATTGCTCTCGCATCTTCGGCCTATCCGGACACCGAGACCCATTGCTAGGTGGTATCTTGTGCAGGTACTGGAAGTGTTCCAGTACTACCGTTTAGGTTCGAACCTATGAGGTCACACGCCACAGAGGATTCCTATCTGATCAGGAACCGATTCGATTGGGAATCGTTTCGGTGTTTTGTCACGATTTTTGGTTGCGTTTTCTTCTGATTGACCCGGTCTTGGGTTGATCAGGTCTTCTCTGGATCAACCAGGAATATGTTCCTGGCTGACTAGGATTGAACCCATGTTCATCAAATGGTTTGATGAATGTTTCTAAGTCCAGTTGATTTTTGTTTTAGTCGGTTGCAAATCGATTTCAACTCAAATCAGTGAGGTTGGACTGTAGAAATTTAGGGTTCGTTCTTAGCTTCGTTTTGAGTCCAGTTTCGTTCGATTTGGACTTCGTTTGACTGGGTTTTGGCCTGAACCAAATAGACCCTGCTTTGCCCTTGGATCGATGGGCTTTTTGGTCATTTGCCGGTTCACCTTTTGAACCGTCGTCTTCTCGCCTGAGACGTTTGAGTTTCTGAATCCGAAACAGGGCGTCTGCTATTTTGATTTATTTCGATTAAATCCCACCACCCCTTTGCACCAAACTGAAGGCTCTTGCTCTCCCCTTCGGTAGGCATCCAGAGATAATTTTTATACCCCCTTCTTGCTCTCTTTCGGTGGGTTTTTTGAGAGCTTCCTCCATCTTTCCAAAATCCGTGAAACCTTGGGATCCGGCAGCTAGCGACGCCGGAGCTCCGATCAGAAGTTCCCACGGCGTGTATCCCCTCTAGAGGGGTTTCGCCTGAGATCCTGGGAGTAGGTCATCGCTCCAGTGCAAGGTAATCAAAGTTTGATCTTCAAATCCCCCTACTGCAACCGTGGCCGTGGATGACTTTTGGAGCCCCGATTCGAAGTGGAAAACACTGGAGACCTGGAGATCCGATTTCATCACCTTGTAGCCGGTCAAGCAAGGATTCCAGCGGACCTAGGAGCTCGGAGTTTGGAGACCTGTGCGCGCCGCAGTCGACGTCTGAACCTTGCTCCACGGTAAGCAATCTCTGGACCAAGGTTGAAGAAGGGTGGAATAGCGGGAATAGCTATTCCACCCTATTCCTCATAGCTATTCCACCCTATTCCTCCCTTATTCCAGCCTGGAATAAGTTCAATTTAATTTTTATTTGCATTTATACATGTCCAAAAATTATGAAAAAAATATATGCCATGCATCTTTATGTTCTCTATGCAAATATAATTTTTGATCCTGGTTTTGGGACAGGTTTTTCCGTGATTAATTGAAATTGTTTTATAACATCTACCTGTTCCTATCCTCTGCTTAGTGTAGGCACACAAAAACAAAAAAAAAAAAAAAAACTTCCTTCAACAGTCCTAATAGGTCCAAACAAATCTATATGAAGAAGTTCTAAAGGTCTACTAGTTGAAACCAAGCCTTTTAATTTAATAGAATTCCTAGATTATTTTTCAAATTGACATGTATCATAAATATGATTATTTTCAAACTTTAATTTTGGTAAACCATTTACAAGATCTCATTTGACAAGTTTTGAAAGTAAATCTTTGCTTACATGTCCTAACTTACAATGCCACAATTAACTAGTCTCATTGATTTTTAGCATCCATTGCAACAGACATTGACCATTCTTCAAGGATAGATCATCTAGATCCACTATATACATATTATCATATCTATATCCAAAAAATATAATGCTATTATCAATAGAATAAAATATAATGCATAAAGATTCAAAAATTACTTTGTAGCCTTTATCACAAAATTAACTTATGCTAAGAAGATTATGCTTTAAACCATCTACTAACAAAATATTTTCAATAAATATAAAGGGGATGATACAAATTTTACCAATTCCAAGTATGTGGTCTTTTTAATTATCTTCAAATATAACCATTTCTTCATCCTTTGCATGAAAGGTAATAAATTGAGTCTTCTCACCCGTCACATGTTTTGAGCACCCACTATCAAGATACCATTTTTTTTCCTCTTTGGATCACAAAACACATCTACATAAAAGGTCAAGTTATAGCTTTAGGTGTCCAAGTCATCTTAGATCCTTTGGGGCTAGTCTTGTAAGTTCCTTTTGGAACCCATTCCTTCTTGATCATTTTATCATTATTTTTTTTTGAAGTTACAAAGATAAGCTTTTGTATCCTGCTTTTCCATAATAAGAACATATAATATTTGAAGTAGAGCTAAGAAAAGCTTTGTCAAAGAAATTCTTCAAATATTTTTATTTATTTTGAGTATTAAAATCTAGATCGGCTTTGTTAAAAAAAACTTTTTTTATCACTTAAAATCATTTAAAGATTTTCAGAGCTAAGAGTAAATTTTTCAACAAAAGATAAAAATTTACAAACTCATTTTTCAAATCCTGATTTTCTTATAAAAGATCCTCATTATTTTTCAAAATATTTTCTTTTTCAATTGATAATTCAACAATTTTCTTTTTCAAGTCTTTGTTTATCTTGCATAATTTTTAAAATTTAGCTAGAAGATCAACAAAGACTATTTGAAAGTCATTATCATCTAGAAAATTCTCAGATGTTACCTCTTTTTCTTGAGCCATAAGATATAGGTTGGGTATTTCTTGAGTTTGTTTTTCAAAGTTTGAGTCTTCACTATCATTCCATGTAGCCATCAATACCTTCTTGAATCTTTTGGACTTCTTAAGTTAAAGACAATATATTTTAAAGTGTTCAGGCTTTTTGCATTCAAAGTAAATAGACTACTACTCTTTTTCTTTCTCCTTATCCTTGCTTGCTTTATCTTTGTATGGCTTCTTCTTGAAATTTGGTTTCTTTCTTCTTGTGAGCCTCTTGAACCTTCAAGAAACAAAAACCACCTCATCATCATCTTCATTCTTTGACTCATCGCTTTCTTTGTTTTCATTCATTGTTGACTTTAAGATAATGGTCTTTTCTTCTTGGACTCTTCTTCATGATTTTGCCACATTACAAGCTCATGAGTTATAAGTGATCCAATGAGTTTTTTAAGTGGAAGAGTACTAAGATCCTTTATTTCTTGGATGACAATCAACTTTGCTTCCCAGAATTTTGAAAAAGACCTAAAACTTTTTAGAATAAGATTGCTATTAGAATAAGTTTTGTCCAAACTCTTTAAGTTATTTGTAATATCAGTAAATCTAGTATACATGCTAGTAATAGTCTCTTTTGACTCCATGTTAAATAATTCATACTTATACACAAGCATATTAATTTTAGTTTCTTTTACTTGATTGGGATCCTTATGAGTAACCTCCAATCTATCCTAAATTTTCTTAGCAAAGCTATAGGATAAAACTCTATTGAATTCATTAGTATTTAATTCACAACATAAAATATTCATAACTTTGGCATTTAGCTCTATTAACTTGATAGCCGAAGAACGTCCGAGCTGACTGGAATGACGGGGTCACTTCTAACGGCTAGTTCCAGTTTTCTGATTTTGAATTCCAAAAGTGCTCCAATGATAACCTGTCACTTCCCAACGGTCTACAATGTTCAAAATCAAGGAAGGCAGTTGAAGTCTCTATATATGAGGTATGAGAACATCCTTAGAGAGACTAATGAGTTATTGAATATTTATTGAACATTTATTGAAGTAAGAAGAGAGAGCACTTGAGCTTTGAAGTCAGTCTTCAAGTCTTCACCAACTTTTATCAGAAGCTTGAAGCATCTTTTGAGGAAAGCAAGGAAGCCATTGAAGTGCATTGAAGAGCATTCAATTGAGCTTCACTCGAGCTGCATTGGCAACCATCAGACAACCTAGTTTGTCATTTTTGTTGCTTTTTTATTCTACTCTTAGAATACTTGGATTATTGGTGAGCCCGGTTGTAAAAACCAAATAGGTTTCTTTGGTGACACTACTGAAAACCAAAGTGTAGAGGTTCTAGATGAGCCTGTGAAAACCTAGTTTGGGTTTCTGTGGTGAGTCCGATTTAAAAATCAAAGTGTAGAGGTTGGGATTGTGAGCCTGTAAAACAATCCGACTGTATTCCGGTTTAGGGGATATAGTGAAAATCCCGAGTGGTGAACTTGGGTAGTGGACGTAGGAGCTGGGTTGCTCCGAACCATTATAAACTTGCCTTGTTTGTGTTGAGCTTTACTTATTTTTCAGCTTCCGCATCTAATTCTGATTAACACAACACTCCATCACTAAAAGGAATTATTTGTGTACATATTTGCAAGAAACATTATAATTCCCAATTCACTCCCTCTTGGAAAAAGCCACCTGGGCAACACATTCAGTATACCCAACACCTATATTCACTCTCCAAGCCTTCTCTTAGAAGTTTTTACTATAATCTCTCCAAGATTATAACTTGACTATTTTTCTAGGCTCACAATCTAAAATTCTTACAACCAATCCCTGGCTAAAAATCTAACTTCAATTTCTAATTAAAGTTAGAAATGAAAAAACCAAGAAATGAGAATGTAAATATAAAGCTCCTTGAAGTGAGCAAGAAAAAAGATAATAATGCTTAAAAAGGAAGACTCCTAAAATTTTATGAAACTTTCAAAGCTTATCTTCTTACTAAAAAATCAATGATTAGAAGCCTTTTCAAGTGGTTGAAAAGTGATTGCTCTCAAATCAATACTTCTTGATTTTTTCTCTTTATTCTCAACTATTATTGATTTTTTTAAAAAATATTCTTAGTTGTTGTTGCTTTTCAATGAGTTTGGTGAGCTTTAAACATATCTTTAAGACTAAAATAATTGTTTATAGCTATTAAAAGATGAAATAAAGCTATTAGATTTAAATTTGGATAAATCTAAACTTTCTACAAGCTATCCATTAGGCTATTAGTAGATCTTAAGTCGACTTGGATTTTATTCGAGTCAACTTGGATATCATTTAAGTCAACTCAAATTCTATCCAAGTTGGCTCAGTCCAAAAAGAAATAAGCTCGGTCCCAGTTTATCAAAATTCATCTATCTATTTTTTATTATTGAGTCGACTTGGATTGTTGGGATTGACTCGATTGGTAATCCATCATAAATTCAACCTTCTGTAGAGCAATGTTGGATCAACTCAGATAATTGGGGTCAACTCAAATTCTATCTAAGTTAGCTCAATTGATATTTGGACCGACTCGATTCTTAGCTTTTAAAACATTGCTTTTATATTTTTTAGCTCCCGCTATCAAGTCAACTCGATTTTGATTCGAGCTGGCTCAGCAACATACTAGTCGAAACCCTTACATGCTAAACTGAAACTTTTTGTGCTAAGCTAAAACTTTGAGCCTTCAAAAAAATTTTGATTTCACTTTTCAAAATATTGTTCTTGCTTGAATCTGACTTTTTTCTTTCTTTGAAGCTTCAAATATATATCTTTCATATCAAAATTTATCACTCTTAGATCTTTCTTTTAAGATATTGACATTTCTTGAAGCATAAACTTATTCAACTTATTAGTTATATTATATGCTCAAATATTTTATTATTTATCAAAATCAATCCTTGGGGTCAACATAATGAAGAAAGATTTTTAGAGAGGGCTCAGAGTACTATATTGGAGGGCAAAGGTCTGAGTAAGGAAGGAGAGGCTACCAAAGGAAGAAAGGCTATCAAAAGAGTCCCATTGGTTTAAGTAACCTGCAAGGAGTGGTTCCTAGGTTCAATTCTTGTGTGGGTCACCTCTGGAGGGCTTGTACTTGTGTGCCTAGTGGAAAGAAGGAGTTAGCATTCCAGGTATTTTTCTAAACCCTATTTGAGTGACTTGTTAATTGTAATGAATAAGGGATCTTGGGCTTAGGGTTTCTAGTTGTTTAGAGTTTCAAAATAAAAATTTTTGAAATCCATTCTTCTGCTATGCCACCAAAACCCAGTAGTGGTATCAGAGCTCCCTTATTTCATTCAATTAATGGTCCATGCAATTAGTAATGATTGCTTACTATGATATGTAGCGATGCATGATTGTTTAAAATATAATATATATGTTATATCCTAGTAACTACTTCGGATTGGATTAGTCACCATGGCCATCCGGTCATAGGAGTTACTTAGGATTTCATGGCCCTCTCATCCCATTCAATGGGGTCTCCTATGGCATGTTGAGGTGCCACTGTGGCCATATTCCATGAACAAGTGAGTGAATGGATTGATATTACAATCATGCTATGGTATGCATATTAGGATTAATATGCTCGATTGTTGGATGAATATCATGTCATATGATATGTTATATCCTAGTAACTGCTTCGAGTTAGGTTAGTCACCATGGCTGTCTGGTCATAGAAGCCAAGTAGGGTTTAAAGGCCATGTCTTTCCATTCAATGGGATCTCCTGTGGCATGTTGTGGTGCCACTGTGGCCATATCCCATGAACGAGGTGAATGAATTATTGTCATAATCATGCTATGTTATGCATATTGGGATTTATATGCTTATATGATATCATGAATATCATGTTTACTTAGGATGTGTTTGAGACCACTAAAAGCTCTCATAATTAAAATATTAAGTCATAGTGTAAGTTAGTCAAAAGGCAAAATTCATTTAGGATTATATGATTAACCAATTGGTGTCTAGGCAAGTGGTTCTGGGAAGGTAAAGGGCATGAGGTTTTTAATTGATTTCGTTGTCTGACCTGGCCAATTATTTTGGTATCTAGGGAAAGCAATGGGAGGACTCCCTCATCTCTTCTACTTACTAGGCCAATTTGGCTATATTTGCACCTTAAATTGAAAATGCCAATTGAATTAACACACTACAGTTTGCCTTCCTTCATGCTAGGTATAGTTCATGTTAACAACTATAGTAGGTTTGTTGTATAATACAAGGCCTACCCTAGTGTTAAATATGAATTATCTTAGTGTAGTTTTCTGCTTTATAGCATATTTGGTAGTATTGCTTTGTTGTGTAACACAAGGGCAATATTATTCGAACATGTCTATATAGAAATGAAGGGTCGAACTAAACTAAGACATTATAGTTTGTTGTGTAACACAAGACTATAAGTGTTTTAGAGTTAGTATATTTGTTGAGAATTTCATGGGTTGCAATTGAAAAAAAATTCTTACCTTTGAACTCATGAGTGTTTGTTGTGTAACACAAGGCACTTATGAGGAATTAGAATCTCAACCCTACTAAAAAAACCTAGTAAGGTTTTTCGCTTACCATAGGTGAGGGTTATGGTATTCGAATAAAATAGTAGGAGACATAATTAAATATAAAATCCTTATATAGTTATGAATATCATCTTGAGTAATCTACTTATGTTGTTCTTAATTAAATATAGGTTTTTATTATGGCTTCAAGTTTATCACTGAGGGGCATCTTAGATACCAATAAGTTGATCGATCCCAATTATGTAGACTGGTTGAGAAACCTAAGGATAGTACTAACTCAGAAAAAGATTTCTTATATTCTTGATTCGCCGGATCCAGAGTCGATCAAAGAGGATGCTTCCGAGGAGGAAAGGGCCATACATAAAATGTGGCTAAAAGATAGCATGACTGTTAGGTACATCATGTTGGCCTCAATGAGCAATGAGCTTCAAAGGCAACATGAAGAGATGGAACCTTAGTCCATATTGCTCAATCTAAAGGAGCTTTATGGAGAGCAAAGTAGGGCTACTCAGTATAAGATATCGAAGCAATTGTTCTATGCATGCATGAGTGAGCGTTCATCTGTTCAAACCTATGTTTTGAAAATGATTGACCTAATTACCTGATTAGGTCAATTAGGGTTTATAATGGATAGTGAACTCAACCAGGACTTGATCCTGTAGTCACTCTCGGATTCCTTCTCTCAATTTGTTCTAAATTATCATTTGAACAAACTGAATACTTCTTTTCCCGAGCTGCTTAACATGCTTAAAATAGCAGAAAGCCATTCTAAGGGAGATAAGGCTCATCTTCTTCTTGTTGATGAGAAGAAGAAACAAGCAATGAAGAAGGGTTTTAAAAAAAAATTCAACCTTAAAAAGAGCATCCAAAAGAAGAAGAAAGCAAAGAAGGCTGTTAATGATGGAGCCTATTTTCACTGCAGCAAGCAAGGGCATTGGAAGAAAAATTTACAAGTTATATCTTGCAAATGTAAAGCAAGATGCTGGAGCAGCATCTAAAGGTTTGTACATGATATAAACAAATTTATCATTGAGTACTTCTATTTCTAATTCATGGGTATTGGATATTGCATGTAGGTCTCAATTATGTAAGTCATTACAGGGACTCCACAGAATTAGAAGCTTGAAGAAAGGTGACTTCGAGTTATATGGTGCAAGTGGTGAATGATGCAGGACTATTCATGCATGCCAATTATTTTTTATATGTTGGGCACTAAGTTAGGAGTTTTTATCCCAAGTTTTAAGCCAAGATATTAAGTAGGGAATTCTATAGAAAATAAGAAGCACAGGCATGCAGAAATAAATCCTAAAAGTAAAGAAACGGGACCGCCAAGGCTAAGAAGCCCTGGTTAGGACTAGCTCTTCTACAATACCACTACCAGAGGAGTCAACGGGGTGTACCTGGTAGAGATTTATAGATCAATCCATGAAGAGTTCGCTCTACGCTCTCGAATGTGGCCTGGAAAATAAAGCTATCGACCATGCGGATTCGTGGCTTTCAATCCGATGACCCGAAAGCTGGTCAGATAGAATCTTTGGATTTGTGAACTCTGAGGGACCTACATATCACCTAACACAGGTTAGAAAACAAGGAAGAAAAGGGTTAGATCATTGAAAGAAGAAAAAGGGAAAGAGGTTTGAAGAAGGCGGCTAAGAGGTGAAGAAGGATGGTGGCTTGGAGGCAGGGTGCAGGGATCACACAGATTCCTGGAGAGATCACACAAATATCCTTAATCATACAGAAATTCACTCAAAATTTTGAGAAAAACTAAAGAAAAATTTATTCATAACAATTCATAATAATTGATCATTAGTTACAAGAGGGTGGAGGGGTGGGGTATTTATAGATGTTCCCATGCCCTCTCCTAACTAGGAGAGGAATACAAGATTTGATAGGGAGAAGAATTACAAAGTGGCCTAGAACTAGGAGTACACAATTTGAGTAGAAATAAAATAGAATCTCTTTGTTAGAATTGGTCTTCTCTTCTTCTTTGACTTGGTCAAAAGCTCCTTATGGGCTTGGGTTGGGACGAAATTCTCTGGGCTGCTTTGACTTTTCCACTCCCTGCTGGGCTTGGACTTGGGCACCAACCTTGTTGGACTGGCTTGGAGGGGCACCAAAGGTAAGAGTAGGCCTGAGGGCATCATGGCCTGATGGAATGAGGATGCCAGGGACTTGGATGGGGCACCACTTCATGAATTCTTGTAGGCTGGTATGCTATGGCGCTTCTCCTGGAGGACTTGGGCAGCATGAAGGAAGTTCAGATACTAGGCTGGTGACTTGAGTGTGGGTCCAATGGTCCTTCTCTTGAATATGACTTGAATGAAAGTAATTACAGGACTCAAAGGGGCCTAATTGACAAGACTCAAAGTAGGCCGAATAATATAAATGGACTCAATTGAACTTAGCTCAACTGAATAGAACATAACCCAAACTTGACTCAAAATCCTAATGGTGTGGGTCGACTCTAAATACAGGACTCAAGTGTAACAAGGCCTAGAAAACAAAACTCAAGGTCCAAATACAAGACTAAAATGGCTAACATAGCCAGATTATTGGACTCAAAGATAAAATTTGGATCATGGTTAAGGAACTCAAAACTCAGGGATCCATAGTGAACTAGGGTTGACCTGATGTCCCCATCAATTCTCCTGGGATAGGAGGAACTCAACTCCATTGAGTAAGGATCGCTCTGGCTCTAGTATCGCTCAAGGAGGTCTGGATGGAGGCGCTACAAGTCCTCTCAAGTAATCCATGAATCGACGGATTTTGGTTGACCTTGCCAACGGACCAAGTAGCATTGATAGCTGTAGCCCTGGGTCTGAAAGAAAGAGCGGGTTGCGAGTGCCTACACTAAGCATGCAACAGCACAGGGAGCAGGTATGTATTTTAAAACTATTTTAAAATAACAGCGAAAAAGCCTGCTACGCACAGGATCTAACATATTCAAGATGCATATATAGGCATAACAAGGCATACAATTGGCATGTAATATTTATAAACAAATTTATAAACCTAGATCTAGGCATGCATAAAAATTAAAACCAGAAATTTTACCTTATTCCTGCTTAGAATAAAATAGGGATAACACTGGAATAGCTGGAATATCAGGAATAATTTTATTCCTGTCTTCGTCTTCCAGCAAGCTTTTGAAACGTGGTTTTAGCTCTTCTCCAAGTGCAGCAAAAACCAAACCAAAATAGCAAATCATTGGTCTCTTCTCCTGCAACAACAGCAAGGGAAATACTTGATAGGCTTTGCTTCAAGGGAGTGCTTTTGGACCGTTCTTTCAACAACCATGAAGTCTCATGCACCCAGATTTCAGAACTGCTATTCCTCCAACCAAAAATCAGAGGAAAGGAAAAATAGCAGCAAAGGAGGAGATGGAGCTCTCAGGTGCTCATGAGAACACCCTTTAGATGGGGGACATGCCTGGGCCTCCTCTGATCCGGCTTCTCGCACGATGCTAGTCGCCGGAAGCTCTTGAAATGGTGAGATGATGGAAGAAATAGAACACTCTGTTCTGTGATTTGTTTTCTCTAAAACAATACTATCCTCCACCAATTGAGCACCAATAAAACCAGGGGATTAAGAAGACTTTCTCTCCCAATCTCTCACAAAAACTCAAGCTCCAAAATCACTGGTTAAAGGAATGGTTGAAGCTCTCAAGGAAGGAGACCAAGCAACATTTTTCAGCCCATTGCTATACTACCGCCCAGAATTTTTATAACCTGCGAGAAAACACATAGAAACCAGTGATTTTTAGGGAAGCTAAGAAGACTTGCTGGGAAAACCAAAGGCCACTACGTTTGAGAATCAATCAATCTGGATTTCAGTGAAGCAATGAAGGCCATAATTTGGTGGTTTATTTCCAGCCAAAATGAAGTGAAATAGGAGAAGAAGAGACACCTTAAATCCCCTGTTCGCCCAAGCCAATATTACCGTGTGGATTGGTTCAAAACTAAATCACAACAGTTCAAAAAATCCCAAACGGTTCAAAACCGGTTCAAAAATTAATTAGATCAAAATCTAGTTAATAAATGGCTTGGTCAACTCTTGGTTACCCAGAAACAATTCTCGGTGGACTGGAATAAATTCTGATCGACCCAAAACCGGGTCAATTCAAAGTGTGCTCAACCAAACCGTTACTGAAATGATTCTTAATCATAAATTGGTACCTGGATCAGGAAGAGATCCTCTTGGCATGTGATCTCATAGGTTTGAACCTAAGTTGTAGCACTGGAACAATTCCAGCACTAGCACAAGATACCATCTAGCAATGGATCCCGGCGTCCGGATAGGTCGAAGATGCGAGAGCAATCAATCGAACATCTGGCATATGGTTATCGTATAATTCATCCCTTTGACCTCCAATGCTCAAGATGACCTAGGGTTAGACTGCCAACCCTAGCTGAGTCAATCCATAACATGTCTCAATCTGTGAAAGTCCAGTGACTCCTCACTAGGACTACCCCGACCGAGGATTTGCTAAATTGAGACACTACGAGACATTCAATCCAAACTATTTGGACAGGTCAATTCCATCTTGGTCCACCACTGCTCCACTAGTACTTGTCTGTACCCAGAAACCTTCATCATCAGATTAGAAATTCGGGTAGTCCGGCACCAAAGCATAGGGAGTTTCTTGCAAGCTACCATGATGACCTCAGGTCAGAGGGACACATATACCCATATCCAATCATGAGTATTCCTTTGGCAAAAAGAGGCTACACCGAGTCACGTTCAATGAGATATCATATATTCCACTTGCAGATTACATCAGTGTCACCACACTCCTTTGATTAAGAGGACAACCAAACGATGTGAACTACAACAACCTACATTTGATACATTGCCGTCCAGTACAATGTATCCTTTGGTCATGAACCTGGTTTAAGGACCACTCGATATATCCTCTCTATATCGAGGTCAATGTAAAGGACTTCATCACATGAAAAAGAGTTCATTACAGGAAAAAGACAGAATGTGATGAGCTGCCAAAATAATATTTATTAATTCATACAAAGAGTATAATACTCAGCTCAACCACCTACAGCTTAGGCGATTGGCTTTGGGACACAATTCCCAATAGGATCCTGGTAGCTCGATCATCCAGGATACGCTTGATCTATTTTTCTCTCTCAGGCCAATTTATATGAGGACATTCTAGGTTAGGTTCGCTTTCAAAGGATGGAGTATGTTCAAAAACCTCACAAGGAATCACTATCGATTCCCTATACTCAACTAATTTTTCTGATTTTTTATGGTTTCATGTGTGTGCATCATACTTAAAAATAATATAAGGGCACTTCTACTCTGTTAAATAAGGGAAGGATTTGATCACCTTTCCTTAGCCCAAAACAACCACCTGCATTTGATTCCAAGCCTAATTAAAATTGAGTAGCAACCTAATATAGCTTAAGGACACCAACAGGTCGGGTTCGAGTCTTGTGAAAAAACTAGTGCACTCAATCCTCCAATTATTACTGGAAGCTGATGTCTAAGGCTAGAGATCCAGTGGCAAATGCCCTAAGTAGACTGGTGGTTCTCTAATTAGGACCCTGTGACAAGTATGGGGAGCCTCCCACCACCCCACCTCTTACCTGGCTAGTGGAAGGATTAATTGTTGAATTGGGTGTAAGTTGAGTCGACTCACTCTACTTGGGCTCTAGGTCTAGCAAACCCTAGAATGCATAACTCTTGTGTGTTGCATGACCACTAGGTCAGGTGTCCACTATCATCAGTCTCAACCCCAACCAAATTTAACCATGGATCCCAATCTTGGCACCCAATTGAGGGTCATTACTGAATAGCTTGACTAATTGACCCAATTGAATACCCAAACGAACAATAGGCTTACCCATATAGAAGTTCATTTAGGAAACCTAGAGAGTACCCGAGAGTCCAACACTGAACCCAAGCTTGGGTCATCTCTTCCCACACCTCCCAACCCTAGGAGAGCCCTATGCCCTGACCCAATCTGGGAACCCAATCCTAGGAAACCCCCATACCATGATCTATTCTTGGAGCCCAACCATAGGAGACCCAATCTTGATTTCTTAGACTAGGATGAGAGAGCCATTAGGAACATCAGGCTAGAAGCACCCATATTTGATGGCAGTCTTAATCCTAAGGTTTACATAGATTGGGAAGGAGACATGGACCAATATTTTAAATGGTATGAGATGAGTGAGAAAAGGAAGTGCAAATTTGCCAAACTCAGGTTAGTCCGCTAGGCTAGGCTAGGCTATACTGGGGTAATGTTTAGCACATAATTAGACAACGAGGAGAACTTCCCATAGTCACCTGGAGAGCTATGAAATTGAAGCTTAGGGACAAGTACCTTCCTACATCCTATCAACAGAGACTCCTAGATCAATGGTAGAGGCTAAGTCAGGGAAATAGGACTGTTAGAATACATAGCCAAGTTTGATGAGTTTGCAATTAGGTGTAGCATGGATGAGTCTGAATATGTGACCCTATCTAGGTTTAGGGTTGGACTTCGTAATGATATCCAGAGAGAGTTATTCTTGAGGGAGGTCCATGATCTTGAGCAGGCCTACCAGATAGCTAAGGACTATGAGAGATTCCAGAGGGGGCCCATATCCCGTCGACCTGAGCCCATTAGGACTAGTGCCCCTAACCCAAAAATAGAGTTGCAGTAATTTAACTCTCAGAAATTTTACGAAAACCAATACATCACAGGAAAATTATGTAAAATACTTTCAATTATACTGGTTTCAGAAAAATAAAAATCACCAAATTTGGAGTTACCTTCAGTGAGAAATAATTCCTGCAACAGGAAAACTATGGGCTGAAAACAGAGCACTTCCCTGTTTACAATTCCTGCTACGAAGTTATAACCCAACGGATCCCCTACACGCCCTAGGAACACCCCATGGAATGGGAAGAGGAGGTTTGCACCTCGCTTCGTTCCTAGGACCGGACGTCCTGGGGAGTCTACTTCGAGCAGACAAAGTAAAAAGAGAGAGACTCAAACAAGCAATCAAAACAGAAACCCTAGACAGGGCTCTGATACCAAAAATGATGCAGAACGGAAGCTCTGATACCAAAAATGATGCAGAACAAAGAACAAAGAAGCGTATGCGGAAGTAAAATTAAGATTAATTTTTTTTTTATATATTTCAGAAATTGGCTTCGACTCAAAGTAAAGCTAAACTACGTTGAAGGAAACTAGGTAAGGATTGAAAGCACAGTTTAGAAGAAACTAAATTATCAGAGTAGTTCAGAAGTAACGGATCGCTGGGGGTTGAGAAACTCCCAGACCTAGGGTTTCGCTCTGAACTTTCAACATAACAGAAATAGAAAGGAGAGATGGTTTACTAACCAGACAGTGATCTTCTCAGGATTTTGGTGGAAGAACTCTCTCGAGCAGATTGTGGGATCCTCGGAGTCGGCTATCTTTGCAATGGATCCTCTAATACTGGTCTTGTGGTTTGGTCGGCTTCTTCTGGACTCAAGATCTGGGAAAGAAGAGGAACAAATGATGGAATTCAGAAACTCAAGAAAAGATTTTACCAGGTTGAAGAACTTGAAAGCCGAAGTTGCTGAAATCAGGATTCTCCTGGAGGCCGATCTGACTTCCTCTTAGAATTGCTGTAGATCTGAAGTATCTGGACTGGAGCTAGATGCTGGCGGCCGGCCTGGACTTGGAGAGGGTGGCCGTGAGAAGTGGAATAGATTAGGGCTTGGTGGAAAGAGAAGGGTGATGGCGGCTAGGGTTTGGGAGTGGAGTGGCTAACCTAGGGTTTGGGGTTTTGGAGATCTCACACCTCCTCAAGGTTCCTGGGGAACCCGGATTTACTCCCTCACGGAGCTCAACACCTGGATGCAAGTGCGGAAGAGAGAAAACACAAAGTTTGCTCACAAAAAAATTTGGTTTCATTCATCTTTTTTTTTATTCAAGAGTTACATAGAGTTGAATATATAGACATAACAAAGAAATAAAATTTCATACACTTCCCATGTGGGACTAATAGGACTAACCCACACTTTAGGCATCAAATTCTCTTCCCAAGACTCCTTCCATGAGTGGGCAGCCCAAAAACTCCAAGAAAACTTGAAAATCAGCTCCAAATGGCATGTTATGGGGGTGTCTCCTAGTATCTCTCCATGAATCAAGGATTTTTCCTTCATGGTTTGGCTCTTTTGGACACCTCCTAGTCTTGCACCACAAGTTTAGGCTTCTTCCTTTCATGGCTTTGGCACTTTAGGAATCTTTTAGGTGCCTCCTTGATTTTCTCCCCAAGACATGCTCTCTTCCCTTTTATAACTTGGATTTTTATGGAACATTGTGGGGCACCTCCTTGATCCTCTCTTCAAGAAAAATTCTTGCCATCCTGGCTTGGGTTTATCTGGAAAGAAGTTGGCTCCTCCTTGGATTGAGGTATCTTGATGGATTTCTCCCCCAAGTGGTGCAAGAAAAAAGAACCTGCTTACTTGAGGCATGGGGACCAAGGTACACTGGATGGAGATGTGGCAGGGAGTGTGGCACCCACTTGTAGCTGGAAAATGTGGTGCCCTATGGCAAAGGGAATGAAACCTACCTGGGCCTTGGACTTGGACTGAGTCAACATGACCCAACAAAAATTGAAATGACAAAATTACAGACTCAAAATTGAGTTGATCAGGTCAACCCTTATCACAAAACCAGAAAACCGTAATTCTTTGGGCAAGGTCAATCAGAGATCCAGATAGAGCCCTGAAGTCTTCTTCTGAGTCTGGTGCCCGCACCAATTCTCCCGGGGTGGGAGGAACTCGACCTTGTCGAGTAAGGCTCAAGTTGGCTCTGGTATCTCTCCAAGAGGTCCGGATCCAAATCTTGTAGTTCCTCTCGGGAGATCCAAGAGTCATCAGAGTCTGGCCTTCCTTGCCAGCAGACCAAGTATCTTTGGTATCCTCGATTACGAGTAGAGATAACCTGATCATCCAGGATCTTTTCAATCTGCTCTTTCCTCACAGGCCAGTTTGTTGGTGGACACACAGGGTCGGGATCACTATCAATAACAGGATTAGGTTCAAAAGGCTCACTGGGAATCACAGCTGGCTCCCTGTACTCTACTAGGTCTGTAATGTTGAAAGTAGAGCTATTGCCTAGTTCTGGAGGCAACTCAAGCACATAGGCATTGGATCCTACTCTCTTCACTACTCTAAATGGTCCAGCTCCTCTAGCATGTAACATTCTAACGGTTCCAGGAGAAAACCGCTCAGGCCTTAACTTAATCATTACATAGTCTCTCTCTCAACAAAAGTTTTGACTCGTCTTTGAGAATCAGCCAACTTCTTATAAGTTTCATTACTTAAAGTTATTTTGGCATGAATTTCTTTATGCAAGTCCTTTACATGCTATGCAAGTGCATCAAGAGACTTGTGTGTGTGGGCTAATAGTGAAATCAGATCAAGTGGTGTGTGAGGCTTGTATCCATGAACAATTTCAAAGGGACTCTAGCCTATAGACCTATTGATCGAAACATTGAATGCAATTTCAGCCCTGGACAAAATACAAATCCCAATTCCTGGTGCTCTCAATCAAACCAAAATCTGAGCCAAAGCCTAGTAAAGGGTCAAGAAAACTAAACTAGACTGACGACACGTTCCTAAAGAATGGACTTTATTACAAAGGAACCCTAGGTCTAAACCTAACAAACTAAGGCTCTCTAGGTTTGACCTTGGGTCGGAGGAGGGCATGCAGAGCATGAAAACTTATTATGGATGCCTAGTAGGTGCCATAAGGTCTTCCAGAAGTAGGTGGCAAACCTAATAGGTTCTTACACGTGGTTCACTCTAAAGGCTTCGACAAAGTATACTTGGATGGTGTAAGAAGCATTGGAAGTCCTAGAGAAAGGAAGGAGATATGAGGTGGAGTCTCGAATTACCTGTTGACTAAAGGTGGTGACCTGAAGGTTTGAATGGTGATCTATGAGTGTCAACTGGTCATCCTTACGAAAGGAAAAGTTTGCTACTCCCAGGAATGGATCAAGAGATGGTTCGGGAAGTAGCCTAGGACATGTGATTGCAATAGTTAAGGTTTGTTCTCTAAGCAAATAATGATCCACTTTCTCAAGAACTGGATTAGAGAATGATTCATGGGAGGGCCTATGGATGATGACCTCAAGACTTGAAATTTGACCTATGGGTGCGGAAAGGTATACTCTATAGAAGGTTAGGTCAGTCATGCGAAGGAAGGGGTCTGGGGTCATAAGGAGGACTTCTACAGGACTGGGTGAATCAATCCGCTCAAGACAAGGATGTTCAACTGAGATTACGGGAGAGACCTTAGTGGCTGAGCATGGGACAAGGTCCAATTGTAAGAGGCTTGATTCAATCATCCTAAGGAGAGGATCTACCATAGGGTGGGCAAACTTAAACAGTTTAGTGCAAAGATCTTCAATTGGTACTTGGGGAATGACTGTCATTAGAGGATACGCACTGATATCTCGGGCTAACACTATGAGTTCTTCCTGGGGGTATTTGACTAAAGGAACCTTGTTCTCACAAATCTCTTAAATTTCTGAACTAGGTCCTACCACTTGGTTGCTTTCCAAGGTCTCCTCAGGTAAGGAACCAATAGTATCAATGTCACATTCTTCAAGTTCTTCCCCCTCACATTCATCAACTAGACTCAAGCCAGCATCATATACTTCCTCGATGCCATCTTCAATGGGTTTCGGGTCAGTGGTAATCGGGTCAACTGATTCTAGGCTTGTCATACCTAACCGTTCTTCCTCATTGGTAGGCTTGGGTTCTCCCTCATTAATGTCATCCTTAGGATTCTTACCACTTAGCTGTGCACAAGCCAGTCCTATGCATGGGCACTGACTAGATTTATGGCCTCTTTCTCCACAAAACAAATATTCTTGAGATATAGGAACCTGGGTCACACTGGGTTTCAAGCTAGTAGAGACCTTACTTGGGCATGGGTGTGGATCTAAACAGTTTGATCTAGAAGACTTGGGTTGTTGAGTGATTGGTCTAGAATATTGTAAGGACCTCTCATAGACACGATCCATACTATAGATATCATGGTTAGGCTTCCTAAGGTTATGCTCGGGATCACGGTATAAGGTCCTCCTAGGTTCCTGGCATGGGTGAGGTTGGGGCCTATTAAATTTTGGATCAGGGGTCCAATTTTGATATCTACGTTTCTCAAGTACTTGGACTCGATCCCTAAGCTGGGTAAAATTCTCATGGACTTGTTCTTTACACTGGGTAACAGTAGCAGTCAAATCCTGGCTTAACTTGTTCATGCTCTCAGTAAGAGCTCTAACCATGGCCTCTAAATCAGGTTGGGTTTGACCAGGTTGGTAGGGTACTCCATTCCGGGTATACATGATGATGCAAGCAAACACACAGAATGTGACTAGACTAGAGCGACTACTGGCTCACTAGACCTAGAGTCCAAACTAGATGCCCAATCAGAGTGGCAAGCTAGCCTGTAGTAACTCGGGACTCAGCCAGGCAGGTGTAAGGGGAGTCTTAGGTCCCTAATTGCCAATCCTAGACACCAATCAGTGATTGGCCAGGTAGGCGGACCAGCACACAAGCCCTTCGGGATGTAGTCCCTGAACCACCGTTCTAGACACTGAGTACAAAGCACACACAGAGTAACTAGACAAACTGACTCAACACTAGCCTTGACCCGACTTGTTGATGTCCCTAGCCCACTAGGGCAAATTAAGTCTAATAAATTTTAAAGTTAGGCTTAGGATCGAATGAGGGGGTGGTGGTTGTGGCCTAAGGAGAGGTTATCAACTCCTCCCCTTATCTTAGATGCTCAAATGCCCTTAGGATGAGTTAGGAGATGTTCACTCAAGAAAATTGAATTGCAGAACACAAAAACAGAGTTGCAGTAATTTAACTCTCAGAAATTTTATGGAAACCAATAAATCACAGGAAAATTATGTAAAATAGTTTCAATTATACTGGTTTCAGAAAAATAAAAATCACCAAATTTGGAGTTACCTTCAGTGAGAAATAATTCCTGCAACAGGGAAACTATGGGCTGAAAACAGAGCACTTCCCTGTTTACAATTCCTGCTATGAAGTTATAACCCAACGGATCCCCTACACGCCCTAGGAACACCCCATGGAATGGGAAGAGGAGGTTTGCACCTCACTTCGTTCCTAGGACCGGACGTCCTGGGGAGTCTACTTCGAGCAGACAAAGTAAAAAGAGAGAGACTCAAACAAGCAATCAAAACAGAAACCCTAGACAGGGCTCTGATACCAAAAATGATGCAGAACGGAAGCTCTGATACCAAAAATGATGCAGAACAAAGAACAAAGAAGCATATGCGGAAGTAAAATTAAGATTAATTTTTTTTTTTTTTATATTTCAAAAATTGGCTTCGACTCAAAGTAAAGCTAAACTACGTTGAAGGAAACTAGGTAAGGATTGAAAGCATAGTTTAGAAGAAACTAAATTATCAGAGTAGTTCAGAAGTAACGGATCGCTGGGGGTTGAGAAACTCCCAGACCTAGGGTTTCGCTCTGAACTTTCAACAGAACAGAAATAGAGAGGAGAGATGGTTTACTAACCAGACAGTGATCTTCTCAGGATTTTGGTGGAAGAACTCTCTCGAGCAGATTGTGGGATCCTCGGAGTCGGCTATCTTCGTAATGGATCCTCTAATACTGGTCTCGTGGTTTGGTCGGCTTCTTCTGGACTCAAGATCTGGGAAAGAAGAGGAACAAATGATGGAATTCAGAAACTCAAGAAAAGATTTTACCAGGTTGAAGAACTTGAAAGCCGAAGTTGCTGAAATCAGGATTCTCCTGGAGGCCGATCTGACTTCCTCTTAGAATTGCTATAGATCTGAAGTATCTGGACTGGAGCTGGATGCTGGTGGCCGGCCTGGACTTGGAGAGGGTGGCCGTGAGAAGTGGAATAGATTAGGGCTTGGTGGAAAGAGAAGGGTGATGGCGGCTAGGGTTTGGGAGTGGAGTGGCTAACCTAGGGTTTGGGGTTTTGGAGATCTCACACCTCCTCAAGGTTCCTGGGGAACCCGGATTTACTCCCTCATGGAGCTCAACACCTGGATGCAAGTGCGGAAGAGAGAAAACACAAAGTTTGCTCACAAAAAAATTTGGTTTCATTCATCTTTTTTTTTTATTCAAGAGTTACATAGAGTTGAATATATAGACATAACAAAGAAATAAAATTTCATACACTTCCCATGTGGGACTAATAGGACTAACCCACACTTTAGGCATCAAATTCTCTTCCCAAGACTCCTTCCATGAGTGGGCAGCCCAAAAACTCAAAGAAAACTTGAAAATCAGCTCCAAATGGCATGTTATGGGGGTGTCTCCTAGTATCTCTCCATGAATCAAGGATTTTCCCTTCATGGTTTGGCTCTTTTGGACACCTCCTAGTCTTGCACCACAAGTTTAGGCTTCTTCCTTTCATGGCTTTGGCACTTTAGGAATCTTTTGGGTGCCTCCTTGATTTTCTCCCCAAGACATGCTCTCTTCCCTTTTATAACTTGGATTTTTATGGAACATTGTGGGGCACCTCCTTGATCCTCTCTTCAAGAAAAATTCTTGCCATCCTGGCTTGGGTTTATCTGGAAAGAAGTTGGCTCCTCCTTGGATTGAGGTATCTTGATGGATTTCTCCCCCAAGTGGTGCAAGAAAAAAGAACCTGCTTACTTGAGGCGTGGGGACCAAGGTACACTGGATGGAGATGTGGCAGGGAGTATGGCACCCTCTTGTAGCTGGAAAATGTGGTGCCCTATGGCAAAGGGAATGACACCTACCTGGGCCTTGGACTTGGACTGAGTCAACATGAACCAACAAAAATTGAAATGACAAAATTACAGACTCAAAATTGAGTTGATCAGGTCAACCTTTATCACAAAACCAGAAAACCGTAATTCTTCGAGCAAGGTCAATCAGAGATCCAGATGGAGCCCTGAAGTCTTCTTCTGAGTTTGGTGCCCGCACCACTCATCTAGTGCTGCCAAATCCCTAGGCTTGACCCTAGTTCCCCATCCCAACCCCTATAAGGTATCTTGGATAGCTCAACCTCCATCCCCATCAAACTTAGGTGCCAAGTCATGATTCAGCTTCAATCCTATCAAGAAAAGGTGTGGTGTGATGTCCTTTCCATGGGAGTGAGTAGCATTATCTTAGGCAGACCTTGGTTATATGACCATGATGCTACCCTATATGGCCGATCTAATTCATGTTCTTTTAATTTTCATGGAAAGAAGATTGTGATTAACCCAACCCCACCTAAGGATAATATCAAGAGAGGATCCAGTAGTTTGAAAGAGAAGAAGTCTAGAGTTAATTTGATCACTCCGAAGGAGCTAGAATGAGAGATCATTGAGGGTTCGACCATTTGGATGTTAGCTACTAAGGAAATCCCTGATCAAACCCAGAAAGAGCACCCTTAGGAAGTTAAGAAAATTTTGAGTTTGAAGATGTGTTCCCTGAAGACCTGCCTGACCAATTATCACCATTAAAAGGCATGCAACATGCCATAGACTTAGTCGCAGGAGCCACCCTACCCAACCTCCCACACTATAGGATGAACCCAACTGAACACTTAGAATTGCAGAAACCGGTTGGAGAGCTCCTTAGAAAAGGATTTATTAGGGAGAGCCTAAGCCCATGTGCAGACCTACCCTGCTCACCCCTAAGAAAGATGGCACTTGGAGAATGTGTGTTGATAGTCATGCCATAAATAAGATTATGGTGAAGTATAGGTTTCCCATCCCCCGTTTGGATGACATGTTAGACATGATGGCCAGTGCAACCATTTTCTCTAACATTGACCTTAAGAGTGGCTATTATCAACTTAGGATCAAACCTGGGGATGAATGGAAAATCGCATTCAAAACTAATGATGGTCTTTATGAGTGGGTCATGATGTCTTTCAGATTATCCAATGCCTTTAGCACCTTCATGAGGATCATGACCCAAGTCCAACGGATGTTCATTGAAAAATTTGTAGTGGTTTACTTTGATGATATCTTGATTTACATTAGGACTAAGGAAGACCACCTGAACCATGTTAGACAAGTCTGTCAAGCTCTTAGAAAGGATAGTCTCTATGCCAATTTAAAGAAGTGCGGTTTCATGATCCATAGAGTTATCTTCCTAGGATTCGTAGTGACCCTCGAAGGAGTTTCAACTGACCCTGAGAAGGTCAAGTCCATAGTTGAGTAGCCAGTACCTACTAGTATTCATGATGTGCATAGTTTCCATGGTCTAGCTACCTTCTATAGAAGATTTATTCAAGGATTTAGCTCCATTGTCGCACCCATCACCGATTGCATTAGGAAGGGAAACTTTGAGTGGACCAAAGCTACAAATAAAGCCTTCCTAGAGATTAAGGAGAAAATGATCCAAGCACCCATCCTGAGGTTACCTGATTTTTTCAAAGTTTTTGAGGTTGCTTGTGATGCTTCGGGAGTAGGCATAGGAGGAGTACTGAGCCAAGAGAGTCATCCTGTAGCCTTCTTTAGTGAAAAACTCAATGAGGCTAAAATTAGGTACTCAACCTATGATAAGAAATTTTATGTAGTAGTACAAGTCCTTAGATACTAGAGACATTACCTCACTACCCTAGGAGTTTGTCCTTTACTCTGATCATGAAGCACTTCAATTTCTTAACTCTCAGAAGAAGCTGAACTCTAGGTATGCTAAGTGGATAGAATACCTTCAAGCCTATACCTTTGTGCTGAAATATCGTGTTGGTACCGAGAATAAGGTAGCTGATGCCCTTAACCATTGTGCCCTGCTCCTGAATTCTGTTAGGACTGAAGTCATAGGGTTTGATCGACTAAAAAAAGAATATGAGACCTGCCCTGACTTTAGTGAAATCTTCCAATTTGTGAAACAAGGACCATCTAGTTCACATATGAGCACACCCTCCAGGATGGTTACCTTTTTAGAAAAAATAAGTTGTGCATTCCCAAGACTTCACTTAGAGAGTTTTTAGTTTGGAAAACCCATGCAGGAGGTCTAGCTGGTCACTTTGGTAGGAGCAAGACCATTTTAGCTATAGAGGACCAGTTCTTTTAGCCAAGTTTGAAAAGAAATGTTGCCCACATTGTATCCAAGTGTCAAACTTGTGCTGTTGCCAAATAGTAGAAGCAAAACATTGGCTTATATACCCATTTACTTGTACCTGACCACCCTTGGCAAGACCTCGGTATGGACTTTGTATTAGGATTGCCTAAGACTCTAAAGAGACATGATTCAATCTATGTAGTGGTTGATAGGTGTTGCCGCCAAGATCATCGTGGCTCGTAGCTATTGTCGAGGTCGGATCACCCCTTGGGTTCAGTTGGGATGTCCTACACCTTCGAACCTGCAAAAACGAGGTTAGTGACCTAGGCTAGGGATTTCGATGGGGGCACTCCGATGGTCAAGTCAGTGACAATCCAGGGGAACAGGTCCTCCTGGTCGAGCCCCTCTTGATGGACTCCATGCTAGGAGGAGTGAGTAGTGTGAGAGTAGGGTGCAAGTGTGTCGGGAGGATGGTGGATGAGCTAGAGGGATTCTCTGTGTGCCTTTTCTCCCTTGACCTGCCTTGATTTTTTTTGTGGTGTGTCACTCTGTGGTTGAGCTTGCACTTGTGTTTATGCTTGCATTTGCATACCTCCCCCTCTGGGGGTGTCGAACATTCTTTGTAGTCTGGGTGACCATTGATCGCCTATCTCGAGACCTTTGCTGGGCTGTCAGGCATGTGCAACGGTGTCCCGGGCCCTGGACAGGATGTCTTTCCCGATTCATAATAGGGAAAGCTATCATGTGTTCTGACATTCCTTCTGGTCATCCCATTTCGGGAAGCTTGGCAATGCCTTGATTAAGGGGCTGCCACTCCCGGGATTCGAATCTCCTGGTTGACTTCCTCTTCTAGGTAGTTCAGGTGGTTGGTGAAGAGCATGGTGCCTCGATCAGAGGACTTCTCCCTTTTCTGGTGTAAGTAGCGGCTGTGGGCAGTTATTGCAGCCTGGTGGGTGTCTTACTGCGACCCTCGGGTGGCTCGCCAGCGTACTAGGATGATGGCGCTATCTCCCTGCTCACCGGTACCTTCGTCCAAGCTGGGGGCTAAGCTAAAGATGCAGGGCTCGACTCCGTGGGGCTCGACCTCGATGTGGCCCCACTAGGTGGAGGAGGGCTGAGCTTGACTCCGGTATAGCAGAGCTCGACTTCGAGCAAGCTCGACCTGATGGAGAAGGGCAGAACGCGACCCCGGCCCAGAGGACTCGACCTCAAAAAGGTCCATGTGGCAGAGGAGGGCTGAGCTCAACTCTGGACCATGGGGCTCGATCTCGAGGGGTTCGATTTGGGTGGGGTCTCCCGACTCTGACCTAAGTAGCTCGGGCATGCAGGCTCAACCTGGCAGAGGGTGGAGCTTGGCTTCAGCAGGCAGCCCCATTGCTTTGAGGGAGCTCAGCCCGGTAAGGAGCCCGAGTAGAGTATCTGACATGGCATCTTTCTCTGATGTGGCATTTGACAGCTACTCCACGTTAGCGATCGTGCCACATCATTTGCCCCCCACTCCCGAGGCTCGTTAGTGCGTGGTGCTCGGGTCGAAGGGAATAATTGTGTTGCTGACATGAAAAGGTGAAGATCCGGTGCAATTATGGCCATGATCGCTGGCGCTTCGTGAGACGGCTTCCCAGGCCATTGCGGGGGTGACACGTGGCCACGTCCAAGGAGTAGTTATTGCCGGCATAGAATTTAGAGTGGCCGAGATGTCTTACTCACCGATGGCCGGCGCGTGGCGTGAATCCATTGGCAGAGGGGTTGTAATGGTACGGATGAGATGGGTCATTTCAAAATGAAAAGAAGTTTTTACTCAAAGCATCCATTCTTTCGAATTCTTCGTGCTTGCTGCCATACCCAAGCTTCCTCTCAGCCTCGATTGCCTCTGACCCTCTAAGGAACCAGGTTAGTCTTCTTTCTCTTCTTCTTCCCATTAGAGTAGGGTTCTTCTTTTGAGTCTAGGGCCTTCCCCAAACCGAGTTCGTCCCTTCTTCTTCTTGAGTCTCTTGCTTCTTTCTTCCCTGGGGAAGTCTCATTTCGATCCAGGCTTCCATCCTTCTATCAATCAAGGCGAAGCCGGTCCCTCTGTACTGAGACTGCCATCTTCTTCCTTTGATGAGGAGGGGGATAGGGCACGTTTTGAGTTCAGTAGAAGGCGTCCCCCTAGTCCCGTAGCTATTAGGGAACCGGGGGTTGGTCCTTCTCGCCCTTCTCGTCCTCCATCTGATCCCATCCCCGAGTCTGTCCGGTAAGCAGGTCCCAATAGGATCACCTCGTCGATCACTGCTGAGGAACTGGGGACCATCTGGGAAGTCTATGGCATCCCGCATTCCATCCGGCTTTTAATCCCCCACCTGGGGGACTGGGTTACTTCCAATGGCCCGAGCCAAATAGCTTTTTATGAGGAGACCTTCTCTGGAGGGCTCCACTTCCCCTTTCACCCGTTCTTCTTGTCGGTGCTGGATAACTACTGAATTGTCCCTGCTCAGCTAGTCCCGAATGCTATTAGGACCATTTTCTCCTTCATCGTACTCTATCATGTCCACGGGTTTGTTGCCCGGTTCTCTTTGTTTAGGGCATTCTTCACCCTAAAGTGCCACCCCATTAAGGACGGGTGGTGGTCACTGTCTTCTCGCCCGAAGGGCATCAGGTTTGAGCTCCCCTCTTCCATCAAAGGATAGAAGAGCAAATTTTTCTTCACCACAGTTGAGGGAGTTGACTGGGTCTGGAGCAACCCGAACTAATCCCCCAATCAGAGTTCAATGATTGATGCGGCTGATCGGGATGACTACGAGTAGCTCTGCACCACACAGATCCCTTCCATGGAGGTTCTGCTATTAAAGCGGAACCTTTCTAAAGCCGTGGTTGACCCAACGAGGGGGTTGGGTGAGTTCAGCTCAAACTTTCTTTTCTTCTATGCTCTTCATACCGTTCCTTCTAAGCTTTGATCATTGCATGGCTTGTGTATAGGTATGATTTTCATGGAGAGCGACCTGTTGGCAATCACCAAGAAGATGTTGCCAATTGGGCTGGTCGATGAGCCTCCACCGAGATGGGCTCGGGGCGAGAGCGCACGATGGCCGCTCCTGCCATGCCAGCCGAGCCAAGCAGGGGAAAACTGAAGTCGCTCCTGCTCAAGTGGAGAGGACAATGCCCGCGGCACCGAGGCCAAATCGGTGAGCAGTCTGGAAAGTTTCAGAGTGATCGAGGTAACAAGAGACGGTCCCTACTCCGGAGTCTAAGGTGGTCGCCCGGGCTAGGGCCGCTACTGTCATCGCCGCCATGTCTCCCCATTCTCTAGGGCCTGTCGTTGTTGAGGTCAAGGAGGAGGAGGCTTGAGGAGGAGCTGAACTTGTGGCTGAGGCACTGCCTGAGAGGAGGCCGAGCTCTCGACCCACACCGGAGGGAGCTTCCACCGGAGGGGCAGGTGATCCAACTCCCGAGGTAGGCAGGAGGGAAAGGGAGCAATGCCAGATCCCTTTCAAGTTAGGGTCGTAGAGCTCCTTGCTCTGGAACCAAGCACTGGCAGAGCGCATGATAGACTTCTCCATCCAGGCATGTGATCACCAGGAGATGGCTGGACAGCATCTGGGGGATGCGATCAGCAGCATCTTCCGCCAACTCTTCTCGGTAAGCAACTTTATCCTTTTTATTTCCTTCTCTTTCTCTTCCTCTCTTTTTTTTTTTGCTAACTTTTTTCATGATGTAGATCGGTGTCGAGGTCCTCTTGATTAGAGACTACTGCAGGAACTGGCTGAAGAATGATCAGCAGCGAGCAGCAGAAGTCGAGTCTCTGAAGGCTGACATGAAGGAGAGGACTGATGCCAACGGGGTGCTTGGTCAGAAGATCAAGGATCTCGAGAAGCAGCTCATCGATTCTGAGGGGCGAGCGAAGGAGCTCCAAGAGAGCCTCGACCAGGAGCGGGTCGGTTGAAGAGGAAGGTCGAGGAGCTCGTGGCCACAGAGAAGAGATTGACTTCATTCAACATCGAGGCAGTTCAGTGGAAGGAGAGAGCACAGTCCTTTCAAATCGAACTGGCGACGATGAAGGAAAAGCTGGCTACAACTGAGAAGGCGGTAGCGGAGGTGGCTAAGTCGGTGGAGACAGCGGTGTAGCAGGCTGCCAAGGCGAGGAGGGAGGCTGAAGGGGCCTTGTCCAGGTACAGGGCTTCGAAGGAGTTCACTGTCGAGATCCAACAAATGGCGTCGGACTCCTTCTTCAAAGGCTTTATATACCTACATGGCCAGGTCGAGGGGTTTGTTCCCGACGAGGGTCATAGCCGCCTCAACTATCCCCGGGCTTCGGATGCAGAGTCGAGCCACGAGGCAGATATTGAAGAAGCTGCTACCCTCGAGACTTCCCCGCCAGTTGAGGCCGGAGCTGCACAGTTGGAGGCCCCTGGGGATGGAACCTCACAGCCTCGCAGTCCTGCTAGGGGCCAGCCCGAGTATAGTAGGATCTTGCCTTCTTATTTTTTGTACTTGGTTTGGGTCGCCCTGCATGTCGGGGGCCCAAGGATGCTTTGTAAATAGATTTTGTCAATGAAGCGAATCTTTCTAACTACCTTGTCCTGAGCAATCCTTACCTCTTCCATCTTTCTTCTTCTCTTTCTTTTTCTTCTTCTTCTTCTTTTTTTTTTTTTTAAGTGTGTGGTGAGATCAAAGAGGAGGGTTCCACCTTGTCTGGGATTTGGCCTTTAGGATTCAATGTTGGTGAGTTGGGCTCATGACTTTGATAGTTTGAGAGTTGCTGGGCTCAGAGACTTATTGGCTGGAGAGCTGGGCCCTGGTCCAAGGTTGCCTGAGAGTTGGGCTCAGATCTTAGTGTCTTGGAGTTAGGCTCGAAGACTTCTTGGCCAGAGAGCTGGGCCCCGATCCAAGGGTGCCTGAGAGCTGGGCTCAGGTCTTGATGTCTTGGAGCTAGGCTTGAAGACTTCTTGGCCGGAGAGCTGGGCCTCAGTCCAAAGTGCCTGAGAGCTGGGCTCAGATCTTGTCTTGGAGCTAGGCTCGAAGACTTGTCTTCCAAAGAGCTGGGCCCCGAGTCTTGTTTGCTTGAGAGCTGGGCTCAGGAGTTGTCGTCTTGGAGCTGGGCTCGAAGACTTGTCTTCCGGAGAGCTAGGCCCCGGGTCTTGTTTGCTTGAGAGCTGGGCTCAGGAGTTGTTGTCTTGGAGCTGGGCTTGAAGACTTGTCTTCCGGAGAGCTGGGGCCTGGGTCTTGTTTGCTTGAGAGCTAGGCTCAGGAGTTGTTGTCTTGGAGCTGGGCTCGAAGACTTGTCTTCCGTGGAAGCTGTGCCCCGGGTCTTGTTTGCCTAAGAGCTGGGCTCAAGAGTTGTTGTCTTGGAGCTGGGCTTGAAGACTTGTCTTTCGGAGAGCTGGGCCCCAGGAATTGATGTCTTGGAGCTGGGCTCGAAGACTTGCTGGCCGGAGAGCTAGGCTCTGGGGATTGGTATCTTGGAGCTGGGCTCAAAGACTTGCTGGCCAGAGAGTTGGGCTCTGGGGATTGTTTGCTTGAGAGCTAGGCTCAGGAGTTGGTGTCTTGGAGCTGGGCTCGAAGACTTGCTGGCCGGAGAGCTGGGCTCCGGGAATTGATTGCCTGAGAGCTGGGCTCAGGAGTTGGTGTCTTGGAGTTGGGCTCGAAGACTTGCTGGCCAGAGAGCTGGGCTCCGAGAATTGATTGCCTGAGAGCTGGGCTCAAGAGTTGGTGTCTTGGAGCTGGGCTCGAAGACTTGCTGGCCGGAGAGCTGGGCTCCAGAAATTAGTGTCTTGGAGCTAGGCTCGAAGACTTGCTGGCCGGAGAGCTGGGCTCCGGGAATTGGTATCTTGGAGCTAGGCTCAAATACTTACTAGCCGGAGAGCTGGACTCCGAGGATTGATTGCTTAAGAGCTGGGCTCAGGAGTTGGTATCTTGGAGCTGGGCTCGAAGACGTGCTAGCCGGAGAGCTGGGCTCCGGGAATTGATTACCTGAGAGCTAGGCTCAGGAGTTGGTGTCTTGGAGCTGCGCTCGAAGACTTGCTGGCCGGAGAGCTAGGCTCCAGGAATTGATTGCCTGAGAGCTGGGCTCGAAGACTTGCTGAAAATTTTCCTGCAAGGCAGATAGCTACTTGTGCAAAAGAAAGTCTTTATTATTACTAGAAGAAAGCTTACATTATTGATAGTATCTTCTCAGATTGCAGGCATTCCACGTTCGAGGGAACCTGACACCATCGAGATCCTTAAGGTAGTAGGCCCAATGTGAAAGGGCCTCAGCCACTTTGTAGGGGCCTTCCCAGTTCGGCCAGAGCTTGCCGCACTCCCGAGGTTGAGATGCTTCAGCTCGGCGCAGCACCAAGTCCCCAGGCTTGAAGACTTTCGACCTCGCCCGCGCATTGTAGTACCGGGTCATCCATTGCCGGTATGCCGCCATTCGGAGCCAAGCTTTATCCCTTGTTTCTTCGAGGAGATCTAAGTTGAGCAGAAGGTGTGCAGAGTTCCACGTCTTGTCGTACTGCTATACTCATAGCATGGGCACGCCGAGCTCAATCTGGATGACTGCCTCAGTGCCGAAGACAAGGTTGAAGGGTGTCTCATCGGTTACCGTTCTAGGAGTTGTGTGGTAGGCCCACAGAACACTTGGGAGTTCTTCCACCTATCTACCCTTGGCTTGGTCCAGCTGGGTTCTGAGCCCTTGAAGAATGGTCCGATTGGTCACTTCGGCTTCCCCATTTGTTTGGGGATGAGCTACTGAGGTGAAGCGGTGTTAGATACCATGCTTGACACAAAACCCTTCAAACTCCCAGTTGTCAAATTATCGCCCGTTGTCAGTGATGTTGCAGTGGGGGAGTCCGAAGTTGCAGATAATTGACTTCTAGAAGAATCAGCAGACATTGGCTTCAGTGATCCGAGCTAATGGTTTTGCTTTGACCGACTTTGTGAAGTAGTCAATCGCCACTAGTAGGAACCTTCGTTGTCCAGATGCAGGGGAGAATCGTCCTAGGATATCCATCCCCCACTGAGCAAAGGGCCAAGTATTAGGAATTGTGTCCCAAAGCCAATCGCCTAGGATGTAGGCGGTTAAACTGAGTATTGTACTCTTTGTATGAATTAATAAATAGAATTTTTGCAGCTCTTCACATTCTTACTTTTCCCTGTAATGAACTCTTTTCATGTGATGAAGTCCTTAGGACTACATTGTCTTCGATATAGAGAGGATATATCGAGTGGTCCTTAAACCAGGTTCACGACCAAAGGATATATTATACTGGATGGCAATGTATCAAGTGTAGGTTGTTGTGGTTCACATCGTTTAGTTGTTCTCTTGACCAAAGGAGTGTGGTGACACTGATGTGATCTGCGAGTGGGATATATGATATCTCATTGCACGTGACTCCGTGTAGCCCCTTTCTGCCAAAGGGATACTCATGATTGGATATGGGTATATGTGTCCCTCTGACCTGAGGTCATCATGGTAGCTTGCAAGCAACTCCCTGTGCTTTGGTGCCAGACTACCCAAATTTCTAATCCGGTGATGGAAGGTTTCTGGGTACAGGCAAGTACTTGTGGAGCATTGGTGGACCAAGATGGAATTGACCTGTCCGAATAGTTTGGATTGAATGTCTCATAGTGTCTTAATTTAGCAAATCCTCGGCCGGGATAGTCCTAATGAGGAGTCACTGAACTTGCGAGGTTGAGACATGTTGTGGATTGACTCGGCTAGGGTTGGCAGTCTAACCCTAGGTCATCCTGAGCATTGGAGGTCAAAGGGATGAATTATACGGTAACCATATACCAGAGGTTCGATTAATTGCTCTCGCATCTTCGACCTATCCAGATATCGGGATCCATTGCTAGATGGTATCTTGTGCTGGTACTGAAACTGTTCCAGTGCTACCACCTAGGTTCGAACCTATGAGGTCACATGCCATAGAGAATCTCTCTCTGATCCAGGTGCCGATTTATGATTAGAAATCATTTCGGTAATGGTTTGATTGAGCACTCTTTGGATTGACCCAGTTTTGGGTTGATCAGAATTTGTTCGAGTCCACCAGGAATTGTTCCAGGATGACCAGGACTTGACCAAGCCTTTTATCAATTGGATTTTGATCTAATTGAATTATGAACCAGTTTAGAACCGGTTTGGGATTTTTGAACCGGGTTTGAACCATCCACACGCTGATTAAGGCTTAGGCGAACAGGGTATTCAAGACATCTCTTCCTCTCCCATTTCACCTAGTTTTGGATGAATTAAACCAATGTTTAATTGCTCTTAATTGCTATGTTGATGACAAATTTGATTCGTCTTGATACCTGCTACCCTCTCATTTTCCCAACAAGTCTTCTCTTCTCCCATTGCACCGATTTTACTTCTTCACGCTGGTTATAAATTCTGGACTGCTGAAGAACGTTGATTGGGATTCTTCCTTTGAGAGCTTCTACATTCTTTCCATCGGTGTTTTTGGAGCTGGGTTCTGGTAAGAGATTGGGAGAGAAAAATCCTTGATTCCCTGTTCTAATTGGTGCTCAACGTGTGGAAGGAAGTTCTATTTTGGAGAAAATAATTACAGAACTTAGAGTTATATTTTCCTTCCTCCCTTCACCGTTTCAAGAGCTTCCGGTGACTAGCATCGCATAAGAAGCCGGATCAGAGGAACCCCAGGCATGTCCCCCCTCTAGAGGGTGTTCTCTTGAGCACCTGGGAGCCGATTGTTCCTCCATTGCTGCTGGTTTGGTATACCCTGTTTTTGGTTGCAGGTTTGCTGAACTTGGAACAGAGGAAGAAAATCAACGTTCCAAATGCTTGCTGGAAGAAGAAGACTGGAATAAATTTATTCTATGTATTCCAGCTATTCCAATGGTTATCCCAGCTTTATTCCAAGTGGGAATAAGGTAAGATTTCTGATTTTATTTTTCATGCATGCCTAGATCTAGTTTTATAAAATTGTTTATAAATATTACATGTCCATTTCATGCCTTGTTTTGCCTTTACATGCATCTTGAATATGTTAGATCCTGTACGGAGTAGGTTGTTTTCGCTGTTATTTTTAAATTATTTTAAAATACATACCTGCTCCCTATGCTATTGCATGCTTAGTGTAGGCACTGGCAACCCTGTTTTTCTTTCAGTGGTATCAGAGTCCCAGGTTTCAGGTGTAACATATCTTGATTGCATGTATAGTAGATTAAACTATTTAATCTTTTGATATGTATCTGTATCTTAATCATAAGGTATGATTAGGGAGTACTTTTAGGAACCTAGTTGAGACCTTCATCATGGCCGTGTATCTTTGGCATGATGCGGTTCGTCTGTGTTGGCCTCTTCAGAAGGATCCTTTAAGGAAATCCAAGGAATCAAAATTGTTTTAATTCAGATACATTTTTGGCATGTAATATTTATAAAGGAATATGACTAGATATGATGCATGATTTTTGATGTAAAAGGAGTTTTACATGTTTTAATTAAAATTAGTTTAATTAAAATATTGGCTTATATTCAAACAATTTTGAATTGTATAATTAAATTAAATGACAAGTTATCTTAGGGTTTATGAAACCTAATGTCATTTAAATAAGCCAATTGGGTTAATTGGGTTAGCTATCTAATTGGGTCCATAATATGGGTTAGACCTATGTTTAGTTGAATTGGATAACAAGAAGACTAATCAAAAGTTAATTAAGGTCCTTCTTTTAGATCTATCTAATAGTTAGATGGGTTAGTCCATTCATCTAAATGGATATAATTAGTGGCTCCGTGGAAGCCTGAGTCTTTTGGCTAGTCTGATCGAGTCTGGTAAACCGATTGGTATCGAGGTAGATTTGGCATTATGATCATGGTTGTATGAGGCTACCTCTTTCTTGGCCAACTTGGTTGGTGTCTAGGAAAGACGGTTAATGGTAGATACTCACCCATGATCTCACCTACCTGGCCAGTCGAGTCAACCAGGACTGATTAGAAAAGCTCATTGACTTGTGTTAACCCATGTCACCCTGGTTGATCAGTCTGACTGATTGGTAGGTGCCCATGGATCAATTATTGAATTGGTTCAACCCTCCTGAAAATTGATTCATTCAGTGGGAGGATGATCCATGTTCTTGTCTTTTTCATCTATCATAACTTAAAATCTTCTAAAATTATTAGTTCCTAAAAAAGACTAAGTCAAATAGTTGATGGTGGGTGTCTTAGCCTCCCATTAAGTGAGTTAGTAATGTGTCCTTTAACTTGGTCTTCATTGGCAGTTCCATAGAATGGGTGTGCATCTGGTTATTGGAATTGCTCTCTCATAGATGATGGTTCAATGCAACCTTCTTGACAGTGATCAGGTGAGTCGGCCATAGTTGGGCTTGGTCATTTGTTGGTTGAAAGTATTGGATTTATCATTTTAATGGTTGGACCTAACTGGAGAACCGCAATAGGAGACCCTAGGCTATTGGGGTGATCTCTGGGGCAAAATAAATTACTGGAAGTTGCTTGGAGAAGCAATTGGTTGGTGAACCTACCTTTAGGCGCGTATGGGTGAGCTGGCCATAGTCGGGCTCATACGTGGTCTATTGGATTTCAGTACCCACTATGAAATAGTGATTTCATGGATTGGAGTTAGAGGCTCCCAATCTAAAAAATTAGTGGGAGAGACCTTTAAACTAAAGTCCAAGTCTTTTGATTAACTAATTAATTCATACTCTAATATGGTCTTGTTTTTTCCTTTCAGATGTCTTCAAATCTTTCACTCCGGTCACTTCTCGAAAATGAGAAGTTGAAGGGTCACAACTTCGATAGTTGGTATCGAAAGTTGAGGATTGTCCTGGAGCATGAACGGATCCTTTATGGGATAACATATCCGGCACCTGAAATCCCCTCTGCCAATGCTCAGAGTTCGGTCAGGGACACTTATTAGAAGTGGGTTTCTGATCAGACAACTATTCGATGCATTATGCTAGCGGTAATGAATGATGAGTTCAGTCGCAAGTTCGAGGAGGCCCAACCAGAAGAGATTCTTCAAAAGTTGAAGGAATCCTTCAGCACACCGGACGATGTAGAGCGGTACAAAGTATCTTGTGCCATCTACAACACCAAGATGCTGAATGGTGGTTCTATCACTGATCATGTACTGTACATGATCAAGCTGATTGAAAAGTTGGGCAAGCTCGAATGTCCCTTTCACGAGCAGCTCGGCAAGGATGCGATTTTGAATTCTCTGCCCTTCTCCTATCTTTACTTTCTCGACAATTACAGAATGAATAAGCCTGCAGTCAATTACCATGGTTTGATGAGATTACTGCAAACTTTTGAGAAAAACCACCAATTGAACAAGGGGGTGGTGAATTTAGTGGGAGGTTCTAGAGGTCGTCGTCCCTTTAAAAAAGGGAAGAATAAAAGGAAGGGAAAGAAGGTGCTGAATGCTGCTGGCCCGAGTCAGACCAGGAAAGTAAAAGCTGACCAGTCTTCTGCAGAGTGCTTCTACTACAAGAAGCGGGGACACTGGATGAGGAACTGTCCTCTTTACCAAGCGTCCCTAGACCCGAACAGGCCTAGGAAGGAAAATCAGTAGAGTGCTGGACAAGGTATTTATATGATAAAACCTTGTAATTTCTCTATTTGTGATACTGCTAACTGGGTATTGGATACCGGTAGTCCTATTTATGTTTGTAATTCGTTACAGGGACTACAAGTTAATAAGAGATTCAAGGATGGGGAACAGTTCCTGAGCATCAAGAATGGAAATCGTGTTCCAGTACTAGCGATCGGAGTTCTGAGTCTTGTCTTTGAGTCCTGTATTGTCGAGTTAGTCGACTGTCATTATTGTCCCAGTTTCATTATGTGCATAATCTCTGTAGGCCTTTTGGCCAATTGTGGTTTTGAACTATCAATACAAGTAGATATTTGCCAAGTTATTTTGAATAACTCTGTGATAATCAAAGCTAAGTTAAATAATGGCATTTATGTACTGTCACGACCTGTTAGTGTAATGTACACATCTAGCAAACACCCAAGGCTAGAAAATATCAGTGATCTGTATCTTTGGCATTGTAGGCTAGGTCATGTTAACCAAAATAGGATAAACAAGATGCGAGGAGAAGGTCTCATCAAGGTCAGTGATTCTGAATCACTGCTTATTTATGAATCCTGTTTACTTGGTAAAATAACTAAGTCACCTTTTACTGGAAAAGGTGAACGAGCTACAGAACTTCTGAGTCTCATACATACTGATGTATGCGGACCCATGACAATTAGTGCTAAAGGTGGATACAGATATTTCATTACGTTTACAGACAACCTTTCAAGGTTCGGTTATGTCTTTTTGATGAGACTTTAATCTGAGTCGTTTGAAATGTTCAAACGATATCGTAATGAAGTAGAGAAACAAACTACAAAAAGTATTAAAGCCCTTTGATCTGATCGAGGCGGTGAATACCTATCTGGTAAGTTTTTGACATACCTTGAGGAGAATGGGATTCTCTCTCAGTGGACTCCTCCAGGAACACCACAGTTGAATGGTGTGTCCGAAAGGAGGAATTGAACCCTGTTGGACATGATTTGATCCATGATGGGCTTTGCAACTCTACCGCTATCCTTTTGGGGATATGCACTTGAGACAGCTTGTCACTTGTTAAATAATGATTCGAGTAAGTCTGTTGTCTCCACTCCATATGAGATGTGGACTGGACATAAGCCCTCAATCTCACACCTTCGGGTCTGGGGTTGTCCAGCTTATGTAATGCATTTAGCTCAGATAAACTTGGTCCTAAGTCTGATCGGTGCCTGTTTATTGGTTATTCTAAGGAAATCAAAGGGTATTTCTTCTACTTGGAGGATGAACAGAAAGTGTTCATCACTCTTAGGGCTATCTTTTTGGAAAAGGAGTTCCTTGGAGAAGGAACTGTAGCCTCTAAGATTGAACTTGGTGAAGTTCAGCCAGTAGAAGAACCTGCACACTCTAAGGACATCATAGAACCTGCTGTGATTGGATCACATACAGAACCCATTATTAAGAGATCCGGTAGAGTACCGTGTCAGCCGAACAGATACTACAGTTTCTTGGTCTGGGATGGCGATCTCATTGAGCTCGATGAGAACAATGAGGATCTGATCACCTATATGGATGCACTTCAGAGATCTGACTCTGTGGCATGGCTTGGAGCCATGCGATCTGAAATGGAGTCCATGGAGATCAACAATGTATGGATATTAGTTGATCCGCCTGAAGGGATAAAATCCATCGGGTGCAAGTGGGTTTTCAAGAGAGAAAGGGGCATAGATGGGAAGGTGGAGACCTATAAAGCCTATCTGGTTGCCAAGAGGTATCGTCAGCAATATGGTATCGATTATGATGAGTCTTTCTTTCCTGTGGCAATGCTCAAGTCCATTCGGATCATGCTTGCTTTAGCAGAATATTTTGATTATGAGATCTGGTAGATGGATGTCTGAACCACTTTCCTAAATGGGGAGCTGGAAAAGGAGGTGTATATGATACAGTCTGAAGGGTTTACATCCTCAGATGAGTCAAAGGTATGCAAGTTGCTGAGGTCCATTTATGGACTCAAGCAAGCATCTCAAAGTTGGAACTTACATTTTGATAAGTGTATCAAATCGTATGGCTTCGTTAGGAATGAAGAAGAACCGTGCATCTATAAGTGGGTTAATGGTTTTGTGATTGTATTCCTGGTACTGTATGTTGACGACATTCTCTTAATCGGGAATGACATCACAGTATTACAAGGAATAAAGGTCTGGTTATCATCTCAGTTCTCCATGAAGGACTTGGGGAAGCTTCTTACATACTGGGTATGAAGATCTATAGAGATAGATCTAAGAGGCTTCTGGGATTGTCCCAGTCTATGTACATTGATACTGTGCTGAAACGGTTCAGCATGGAAAATTCCAAGAAAGGCTATCTTCCGATAGGTTCTGGAATTACTCTTTCCAGGAAGGATTGTGCGACAACTTCTGAGAAAAGAGAGCATATGAGTAGAATACCTTATGCTTTTATGGTAGGCTCTATCATGTTTGCTATGACATGTACTAGACCATACATGGCATACTCACTAGGAGTAGTGAGCATATACCAGTCTGACCTAGGTGAGGCGCATTGGAAGGTGGTTAAGTCCATCCTGAAGTATTTGAGAAATACTAAAGACCAATGGCTGATTTATGGAGAATCTGACTTGAAACTTGTGGGGTATACTAACTCCAGTTTCCAATCAGACAGAGATGATAGCAAGAGTGTGTCAAGGTTTGTATTTACCCTAAATGGAGGAGCGATATGCTGGAAAAGTTCCAAGCAAGCAATAGTTGCAGACTCGGTATGCGAGGCAGAGTACCTTGTAGCATCAGATGCAGCGAAGGAAGCCGTGTGGTTGCGGAAGTTCCTTGGAGAGCTAAGGGTGGCATCTTCCCTAGATGGTCCTATTCTAATGTACTGTGATAGCACTGGAGCCATTGCTCAAGCTAAGGAACCAAAAGCTCATCACCCACCAAGCATATTCTGCGGCGCTACCACCTCGTATGAGAGATCGTAGAATGAGGCAATATTAATCTTATGAAGATCGATGGAAAGGAAAATCTGGTCGACATTTTTATTAAAGCCCTCGGAATAAATGAGTTCAACTTTTGTAAAAGGGAAATGGGTATTATATAATGTTCTAATTGGCTTTAGTATAAGTGGGAGTTGTTGGGAATTGTGTCCCAAAGCCAATTGCCTAGGTTGTAGGTGGTTGAACTGAGTATTGTACTCTTTGTATGAATTAATAAATATAATTTTGGTAGCTCATCACATTCTTACTTTTCCCTGTAATGAACTCTTTTCATGTGATGAAGTCCTTAGGACTACATTGTCATCGATATAGAGAGGATATATCGAGTGGTCCTTAAACCAGGTTCATGACCAAAGAATACATTGTACTGGACGGCAATGTATTAAGTGTAGGTTGTTGTAGTTCACATCGTTTGGTTGTCCTCTTGACCAAAGGAGTGTGGTGACACTGATGTGATCTGCAAGTGGGATATATGATATCTCATTGAACGTGACTCCGTGTAGCCCCTTTCTGCCAAAGGGATACTCACAATTGGATATGGGTATATGTGTCCCTCTAACCTGAGGTCATCATGGTAGCTTGCAAGCAACTCCCTGTGCTTTGGTGCTGGACTACCCGGATTTCTAATCTGGTGACGGAAGGTTTTTGGGTACAGGAAAGTACTTGTGGAGCAATGGTAGACCAAGATGGAATTAACATGTCAGAATAGTTTGGATTGAATGTCTCGTAGTGTCTCAATTTAGCAAATCATCGGCTAGGGTAGTCCTAATGAGGAGTCACTGGCCTTGCGAGGTTGAGACATGTTGTGGATTGACTCAGCTAGGGTTGGCAGTCTAACCCTAGGTCATCCTGAGCATTGGAGGTCAAAGGGATGAATTATATAGTAACCATATACCAGAGGTTCGATTGATTGCTCTCGCATCTTCGACCTATCCGGATGCCGGGACCCATTGCTAGATGGTATCTTGTGCTGGTACTGGAATTGTTCCAGTGCTACCACCTAGGTTCGAACCTATGAGGTCACATGCCATAGAGGATCTCTCCCTGATCCAGGTGCCGATTTATGATTAGAAATCATTACGGTAACAGTTTGATTGAGCACTATTTGGATTGATCCGGTTTTGGGTCGATCAGAATTTGTTCAGGTCCAACAGGAATTGTTCCAGGATGACCAGGACTTGACCAAGCCTTTTATCAATTGGATTTTGATCTAATTGAATTTTGAACCGGTTTAGAACCGGTTTGGGATTTTTGAACCAGTTATGAATCGGGTTTAAACCATCCACATGCTGATTAAGGCTTGGGTGAATAGGGTATTCAAGACATCTCTTCCTCTCCCATTTCACCTTGTTTTGGATTAATTAAACCAATGTTTAATTGCTCTTAATTGCTGTGTTGATGATGAATTTGATTCATCTTAATACCTACTACCCTCTCATTTTCCCAGCAAGTCTTCTATTCTCCCATTGCACCGGTTTTACTTCTTCATGCTGGTTATAAATTCTGGACTGCTGAAGAACATTGATTGGGATTCTTCCTTTGAGAGCTTCTACATTCTTTCCGTCGGTGTTTTTGGAGCTGGGTTTTGGTGAGAGATTGGGAGAGAAAAATCCTTGATTCCCTGTTGATGCAGAACAAAGAACAAAGAAGCGTATGCGGAAGTAAAATTAAGATTAATTCTTTTTATATATATATATATATATTTCAGAAATTGGCTTTGACTCAAAGTAAAGCTAAACTACGTTGAAGGAAACTAAGTAAAGATTGAAAGCACAGTTTAGAAGGAACCAAATTATCAGAGTAGTTCAGAAGTAACGGATTGCTGGGGGTTGAGAAACTCCCAGACCTAGGGTTTCACTCTGAACTTTCAACAGAACAGAAATAGAGAGGAGGGACGGTTTACTCACCAGACAGTGATCTTCTCAGGATTCTGGTGGAAGAACTCTCTCGAGCAGATTGTGGGATCCTCGGAGTCGGCTATCTTCGCAATGGATCCTCCAATACTGGTCTCGTGGTTTGGTCGGCTTCTCCTGGACTCAAGATCTGGAAAAGAAGAGGAACAAATGATGGAATTCAGAAACTCAAGAAAAGATCTTACCAGGTTGAAGAACTTGAAAGCTGAAGTTGCTGAAATCGAATTCTCCTGGAGGCCGATCTGACTTCCTCTTAGAATTGCTGTAGATCTGCAGTATCTGGACTGGAGTCGGATGCTGGTGGTCGGCCAGGACTTGGCGAAGGTGGCCGTGAGAAGAGGAAAAGACTAGGGCTTGGTGGAAAGAGAAGGGTGATGGCGGCTAGGGTTTGGGAATTAAGTGGCTAACCTAGGGTTTAGGGTTTTGGAGATCTCTCACCTCCTCAAGGTTCCAGGGGAACCCAGATTTACTCCCTCACGGAGCTCAACACCTGGAAGCAAGTGCGGACAAGAGAAAACACAAGTTTGCTCAAGAAAAAAATTCTTTCATTCATCTGATTGTTGTAAACTTACAAGAGGGGTTTAATTTATAAGGCATTACAAGGGAGGAGGGTTTCACATCTTCCCATGTGGGACTAAAGGAGGGGATCTCCAAATTAGGGCAAATCCCTTACATATGGTCGGCCAAAATACCAAAAATTAGGATTTGGGTTATAAATGGCAGGTAGATGGCGCCACCTTGCTTGGATTTTCAAGAAAAAATTTTCTTCCTTCCCTGGATCACTCTTTTGGACTCCTCCTTTTCTTCCTCCCTAAGTCAAGGTCCTTCCCATCTTTGTCTTGATTGTTTTGGCAGGTAGTGGGCGCCCCTTGATGTTCTCTTCCAAGAGAAATTTCTTCCCTTCTTTGCTTGGAGTTTCTTGGGAAAGTCTTGGCCGCCCCCCTTGATTTGTGCTCTCTTGGTGGACTTCTCTTTATCTGGTGCATGAAAGAAGGAAGTTGCCATCTGTGGAGTGGGGACCAAAAGCTGCTGGATGTGGATATGGCGCCCCCTGGACTGGGAGTGTGGCTGGGAGTGTGGTGTCCACTTGCCTGGTCTTGGGAGAAAATGTAACATCCCAGGTTGAAACCCTAGTCCACTACTGAGTCAACATGACTCAACAAAATAAAATGCAGGTAATGTAGACTCAAGCTAAATTGAGTTGATCTAGTCAACTCTTATTACAAACCAAAAACCCTAATTCTTCGGGCAAGGTTAATCAGAGATCCAGATGGAGCTCTGAAGTCTTCTTCTGAGTCTGGTGCCCGCACCACCTGTTCTAATTGGTGCTCAACGTGTGGAAGGAAGTTCTGTTTTGAAGAAAACAATTACAAAACTTAGAGTTCTATTTTCCTTCCTCCCTTCACCATTTCAAGAGGTTCCAGTGACTAGCATCACGCGATAAGCCAGATCAGAGGAACTCCAAGCATGTCCCCCCTCTAGAGGGTGTTCTCTTGAGCACCTGGGAGCCGATTGTTCCTCCATTGCTGCTGGTTTGGTATGCCCTATTTTTGGTTGCAGGTTTGCTGAACTTGGAATAGAGGAAGAAAATCAACGTTCCAAATGCTTGCTGGAAGAAGAAAACTGGAATAAATTTATTCCAGGTATTCCAGCTATTCCAGTGGTAATCCCAGCTTTATTTCATATGGGATTAAGGTAAGATTTCTGATTTTATTTTTCATGCATGCTTAGATCTAGTTTTATAAAATTATTTATAAATATTACATGCCCATTTCATGTCTTGTTTTGCCTGTACATGCATCTTGAATATGTTAGATCCTATGCGGAGTAGGTTGTTTCCACTATTATTTTAAAATTATTTTAAAATACATACCTGCTCCTTGTGCTGTTGCATACTTAGTGTAGACACTGGCAATCCTTTTTTTCTTTCACCAAGGGGATGAGAGCTGGTAGATCGGCACCACCGGCTGGCGTTGAATGTGGGCGTAGCGCTGGCATTTGTCGCACCTTTTAACGAAGTCGACGGCATCCTCCCTCATGGTTTCCCAGAAGTTTCCCAGGTGGAGAGCTTTATAAGCCAGTGTTCTTCCTCCCACATGGTTCCCACAGAGGCCGTAGTGTATCTCCCAGAGTACGAAGGTCACCTCTGCGGGCCTGAGACACTTCAGGAGCGGGTAGGAGTGAGACCGGCGGTAAAGCTGACCTTCCATCAGAACGAACCGGGAGGCCTTCTTCTTGACGAGGCCGACTTCCACGCGATCCTCTGGCAGGGTGCCATCAATGATGTACCTGATGTACCTATCCATCCAGCTCAGCTCGGGGGTGACCTGGTGCACCTCCTTTAAGCTTTCTTAGCTTGGATTATCGAGGTACTCGACGTAGGCATGCCCCAGTGATGAGTCCGGAAGGGTCGCAAGCCTCGATAGTGCATCCGTGCATGCGTTCTCCCCTCGGGGGACGTGGGAGATAGTAAAGCGTCGAAAGCTTGCCATGCTGGAGCGGACTCGATCCAAGTACTTCATCATCTGGGGATCTCTGGCCTCATATTCCCCGGAGACTTGCCTGGCAACCAGTTGGGAGTTGGCAAAGACTTTCAAGTTCTTCATGCCCAGCTCATGGGAGACATTCAGACCTGCGAGGAGCGCCTCGTACTCCACTTGGTTGTTTGTTGCGGCGAACTTGAAGCGGAGGGCATATTCTACCACCACCCCATCGCCGTTGGTGAGGATGACGCCTGCTCCACTCCCACCGGAATTGGATATGCCATCCACATGGAAGTTCCAAGGTTCCTCCCCCGGTCCGAGCTCCATTTGGTGCTCCATTGTTGTCTGCTCTGGCTCCTCGGCGAGCCTGGTGCATTCGACCACGAAGTCGGCTAGGACTTGGGCCTTCTGCGAAGACCTCGGTCGATACACTATGTCGAACTCATTGAGCAGCAAGAACCACTTAGCTAGCCTCTCGGAGATTTCAGGATGGCTAAGTATGGTCCTTAACGACTGATCCATCATGACCATGATAGGGTGTGCTTAGAAATAGGGCCTGAGGCGCTTAGCAGACATAAGTAGTGCAAAAATGAGTTTCTCGGAGCGAGTATACCTGATCTCTATATCGTGGAGGATTTTGCTGGTGTAGTACACCAGCTTCTGGGATCTGTCCTTGTTTGCATGGATGAGAACCGTGTTAACAGCTCCAGGTGTGATCACCAGATAGAGTAGGAGCTCCTCCCCTTCTTCCGATCTAGAAAGTAATGGGGAAGAAGATAGGAATTCCTTCAGCTCCTCAAAGGTCGTCCTGCACTCCTCTGTCCAGGTGAAGTCATGCATCGTGTGCAACACCTTGAAGAAGGGAAGGCAGTGATCAACCGACCTCGAGATGAACCGGCTCAAGGCAGTGATACACCCTGTCAAGCACTGAACCTGCTTCTTGGACGTCGGGTGCTCCATGTCAATGATCGCTTGGACCTTCTCCGGGTTGGCTTCAATCCCCCTCTGATTGACCATGAAGCCCAGGAATTTTCCTGCTGCCACTCCGAAGGCGCATTTCATGGGATTCAACTTCATCTGGTGCTATCGAAGATTGTGGAAGGCTTCAATGAGATCAGCTACATGGTCCGAGCTTGGTTTGCTCATGACAAGCATGTCATCTACATACACCTGCATGTTCCGACCAATCTGGTCTTTAAAGACCCTATTTACCAGGTGCTAGTATGTGGCTCCAGTGTTCTTCAGACCAAGGGGCATCATCCAGTAGCAGCATGTCCCTTGGTCGGTGATGAAGGCGGTGTGCTCCTCGTCCTCAGGGTGCATCCGGATCTGATTGTATCCAGAGAATGCATCCATAAATGAAAGTAGCCTGTGCCCCGAGGTGGCGTCTACCAGCTGATCGATCTTCGACAGGGGGAAGCTATCCTTCAGGCATGCCTTGTTGAGGTCGGTGTAGTCCACACAGATCCTCCACTTGCCATTATTCTTCTTCACCATCACCACATTCACCAGCCAGCTCAGATATTGCACCTCCCGAACAAAACCGACAGCGAGGAGTTTGTCTACCTCCTCATTGATGGCCACCTACCTCTCCGGGATGAAGCTTCTTTTCTTCTGCCAGACTGGCTTATACTTTGGGTCAATACTCAACTTGTGAGTGATGACGTCGGGGGGAATACTTGGCATGTCTACCACCGTCCAAGCAAACACATCTGCATTCTTCAGCAGGAACTCCAAAAGGTGGGTCCTCTTCTCGTCCTGCAACTGGGCTCCAATCTACACCATCCTCGCAGGGTCATCTCCGAGCGGATAGGAGAGTAGGCATTCGACCGGGCCTCCTCTGAGGTCTTGAGCCCTTTGGTCGAGGTCGTCCGCCCTGGGATCGCCCTCAAAAGACTTGGCCCCAGGGAGGGTTTGAAAATAGTGATGCACCGATTGGGGTGCTCCCCTCATCTCTCCGACGCCGTAGGAAGTTGGGAACTGCACAAGTAGTCTCCTGGTGGAGATGACGGCGTCGAGCAGGTTGAGCCCGAGTCAACCTAGAATCACGTTGAAGGCCGAAGGGAGCCTGACAACCATGAAAGTTACCATCATGGTGCTCTGTCGAGGTGGGGTCCCGGTAGTAACTGGGAGAGTAATTTCTCCCTCCACCCTTACAGAATCACCTATGAAATCAACGAGGGGAGTGTGCACAGGTCTGAGTTGAGTAGGGGAAAGATTCATTCTGGAGAAAGCATCGTAGAAAAGCACATCTGTGGAGCTTCCACTATCAACCATGATGCATTTTACAGATACTTCGTGATCGTCCTCTCAACGACCATGGCATCATTATTTATATTTCTTCCTTGTCTTCCCCTTCTCCCATAAACGGGAGTACATTTTCAGAATGCCCTGCCTCCCAGGCCTTCTTAGGTGAGCATTCGGCTCCCCAGTGTATCATCCCTACCAGCTTCTCGGTAGGAAAGTTATTGACCATTGGAATTGGTGGGAGAGTGGTGAGCACCTGAGGTTTTGCTTGAGGTCTGCCCCCTACAAACCTTCCGAGGTAGCTCCTTTTGATGAGCTCTTCGATTTCCTACTTGAGGTTGCTGCATTCCTCGATGTCATGGTCGTGGTTCCGGTGGAAGCAGCAGTACTTCATTTTATCATGGCCAGAGGATGGCTTCGTCGAAGGCGGGTGCCTCAGATATTTCTCGCCTTCGATCTCCATGAGGATCTTCATCCTCGAGGCGAGGAGGGGATATAATTCCCTTCAGGAATCGGAGCACCTCTTAGCCTTGGTCCTTGCCAGGAGCTCAGAGCTGGGGGTCCCAGCCTCCACATCCTGGACACTTCGATGAGGGCTGGCTTCTTCAGCAGCTTCCCGTCGAGCTCCCACCTTATGCAATCCACCTCCTCGGTACGGATGTACTTCTGAGCTCGGAGGAGAAGCTCGAAGTAGGTCTGTAGGGGCTTCTTGTCGAGCGAGTAGGTCAGGCGGGAGGTCCTGAGCCCTCGCTTCAGAGCCAGCATAGCAACCAGCTCCTCAAGATTATAGATCTCTAAGGTGGTAGCTTTGAAACGGGCCACATAGTCCCACAGTGGCTTGCTGTCCTACTGCTTGATGGAGAAGAGGCTATCTGCCTCTCGTGGCATCTTCCGATAGGCATCGAAGTAGGCCACGAACCTCTGCCCTAGCTGGGCAAAGGAGTTGATGCTCTCTAGCTCTAGACGGGTGAACCACACCCGAGCTACTTTCCAGAGAGTGGCAGGAAAGGCGTTGCAGAGGAGGGTGTCGATGGCCCCCTGGACCCTTATGAGGGCCTAGTAACTTTCCAAGTGGTCCAGGGGTTCGGTGGTCCCATCGTAAGGATCCACCTGTGGCATGCAAAACCAATCCAGGATCGGCTCCTCTTGGACTTCTCAGGAGAAAGGGGGGCGGGCATCGTAGCCTACTAGCTCGTTAGTGGAGCCTGGTAGATTGGCAAACCAATGGGATAATTCTACTAGCTTGCGGTCATGCTCCTCCAGGTGCTTCTCCACCATGCACCTGATGGCTTCATCAGTAGACCCCTCCACCAAAGGAGATGGAGAAGGTGACATGGGTGCATGGCACCCATGGCGGGGGGTCCTATCTTTCCTACCTTGGCGGGGTATGGATGCCACCCGCTCAAGGTTTGATGAGCGGCTCTCCCTGTCGGCAAACCTGGCTCTTTGTCTTTTCACCAGAGTTTGGTGGCTACCCCGGTTGTCAATGATGGTCCGTGGCTGCGAAGGCATTCCTTGGAAGGAACACAGGCTGTCGCAGGGTGCTGCGGCATGGGCCACGGGAGTCCCTGGCTACTGATGAGTAACCAAGGATGGTGCTGGTACTGAAGCTGGCGCACTGCTGTAGCAAGGATCTGCATCTGCTGGGTGAGTGCAACCAGCTGGGATTCCGACGGAGGTGGTTGAGTTGGAGTGGATGGCTCCACCTCCGGGTTGTGCGGGTTTCCCCAGGAAGGGGAGTCCCCTGCATGATCGGTGGAGACCTCTCTCACCCTCGTCATCACCATCCTTGGTGCGGGCACCAGACTCAGAAGAAGACTTCAGAGCTCCATCTGGATCTCTGATTAACCTTGCCCGAAGAATTAGGGTTTGTTTGGCTTTTAATAAGGGTTGACTGGATCAACTCAATTTTAGCTTGAGTCTATATTACCTGCATTTTATTTTGTTGAGTCATGTTGACTCAGTAGTGGACTAGGGCTTCAACCTGGGGTGTTACTTTTTCTCCCAAGGTCAAGCAAGTGGGCACCACACTCTCAGCCACACTCCCAGCCATACGCCTGAGTCCAAGGGGCACCACATCTACATCCAGCAGCCTTTGGTCCCCACACCACAGATAGCAGCTCCCTTCTCTCATGCGCCAATTGAGGAGAAATCCCCCAGGAGCCCACAAATCAAGGGGACGGCCCAAGACTTTCCCAAAAGAACCAAACTATGAAAGGGAAGAAATTCTCTTGGAGAGAACTTCAAGGAGGCACCCACTACCTGCCAAAAATATCCAAAACAAAGATGGGAAGGACCTTGACTTAAGGAGAAAGAAAAGGAGGAGTCCAAAAGAGTTGGGCCATGGAAGGAAAGAAATCCTCTCTTGAAGAACCAAGCATGGAGGCGCCATCTACCTTCCTTTTATAACCCAAATCAAATTTTTTTTTGGAACCTTGGCCGGCCATATGTGTATAGATTATCCTGATTTGTAGATCCCCTCCTTTAGTCCCACATGGGAAGATGTAAAACCCTACTCTCTTGTAAAGTCCTATAAATTAAACCCCTCTTGTAAGTTTAAAGGGATCAGATGAATGAAACCAAATTTTTTTTGTGAGCAAACTTTGTGTTTTCTCTCTTCCGCACTTGCATCCAGGTGTTGATCTCCATGAGGGAGTAAATCCGGGTTCCCCAGGAACTTTGAGGAGGTGTGAGATCTCCAAAACCCAAACCCTAGGTTAGCCACTCCACTCCCAAACCCTAGCCGCCCATCATTCTTTTCTTTCCACCAATCCCTAGCCTATCCCACTTCCCATGGCCTCTCTCTCCAAGTCCAGGTCGACCACCAGCATCCAGCTACAGTCCGGATACTTCAGATCCAAAGCTCTTTCCAGAGGGAGTCTAATCAGCCTTCAAGAGAATCCGGATCTCAGCGACATCAGCCTTCAAGTTCTTCGAATTGGTAAATCCTTCCCTGAGTCTCTGAATCCATCACTTGTTTTTCTTCTTCCCAGATCTTGAGTCCAGGAGAAGTCGACCAAACCACAAGACCAGTATTGGAGGATCCATTGCGAAGATAGCCGAATCCGAGGATTCAACAATCTGCTCGAGAGAGTTCTTCCATCCAAATTCTGTGAAGATCACTGTCTGGTTGGTAACCCATCTCTCCTCTCTTTTTCTGTCCTATTGAAAGTTCATAGCGAAACCCTTGGTCTGAGAGTTTCTCAACCCCCAGCGATCTGTTACTTCTGAACTACTCTGATAATTTAGCTTCTTCTAAATTGTGCTTTCAATCCTTACCTAGTTTCCATCAACTTAGTTTAACTTTACTTTGAGTCAAAGCCAATTTCTGAAATAAAAAAAAAAAAAAAAAACTAATCTTAATTTTTACTTCCGCATACGCTTCTTTGTTCTTTGTTCTGCATCATTTTGGTATCAGAGCCCTGTCTAGGGTTTCTGTTTCGATTGCTTGTTTGAGTCTCTCTCTTTTTACTTTGTCTGCTCGAAGTAGACTCCCCAGGATGTCCGGTCCTAGGAATGAAGCAAGGTGCAAACCTCCTCTTCCCATTCCATGGGATGTTCCTAGGGCGTGTAGGGGATCCGTTGGGTTACAACTTCGTAGCAGGAATTGTAAACGGGGAAGTGCTCTATTTTCAGCCCGTAATTGCCCTGTTACAGGAATTATTTCTCACTACAGATAACTCCAAATTCGGTGATTTTTATTTTTCTGAAACCAGAATAATTGAAAATATTTTTCATGATTTTCCTGTGATTTATTGGTTTCTGTGGGATTTTTGAGAATTAAATTACTATAACTCTATTTTTGTGTTCTGCAATCCAATTATTTTTGAGTGTTCATCTCTTAATTCATCTCAAGGGCATTTGAGCATCTAAGATAAGGGGAGGAGTTGATAACCTCTCCTTAGCCCAAAACCACCACCCACTCATTCGAACCTAAGCCTTTAATCTAAAAATTGATTAGACCTAATTTGCCCTAGTGGGCTAGGGACATCAACAAGTCGGGTCAAGGCTAGTGTTGAGTCAGTTTGTCTGGTTACTCTGTGTGTGCTTTGTACTCAGTATCTAGAACGGTGGTTCAGGGATTCCATCCCGAAGGGCTTGTGTGCTGGTCCGCCTACCTGGCCAATCTCTGATTGGTGTCTAGGATTGGCATTCAGGGACCTAACACTCCCCTTACACCTGCCTGGCTGAGTCCTGAGTTACTACAGGCTAGCTTGCCACTCTGATTGGACATCTAGTTTGGGCTCTAGGTCTAGTTAGCCCGTAGTCGTTCAGTTGAGTCTCATTTTGTGTGTTTGCTTGCATCATGTCTATCCGGAATGGAGTGCCCTACCAACCTGGTCAAACCCAACCTGATTTAGAGGCCATGGTTAGAGCTCTTACTGAGAGTATGAACAAACTGAGTCAGGATGTGACTACCACTGTTGCCCAGTTTAAAGAACAAGTCCATGAGGATTTTGCCCAGCTTAGGGATCGAGTCCAAGTGCTAGAGGAACCTAGGCATCGGAACTGGACTCCTGACCCAGATTTTAATGTGCCTCAACCTCACCCACACCAAGAGCCTAGAAGACCTTTATACCGAGATCCTGAACCTAATCATAGAAGGCCTGACCCAGAACCTGAGGATAGAGATGATAGGTTCATTCGGAACATCAAGTTAGATGCACCCACTTTTGATGGTAGCTTAAATCCTAAGGTGTATTCTGATTGGGAGGGTGAGATGGACCAGTACTTTGAGTGGTATGCCATGTCTGAGGAGAGGAAATTCAAGTTTGCCAAGATGAAATTAATACGTCAAGCTAGGTTATACTGGGGGAACATTGAGCTGACCACTAGAAGACGAAATATAGAGCCCATAACCACTTGGCAGGGTATAAAAGAGAAGCTTAGAGATAAATATCTACCCATTTCATACCAGCAAAATCTGTTAGACCAATGGCAGACTTTGAAACAAGGGAACCGATCTGTTTCAGACTACATAACCACCTTTGATGAATACCTGATGAGATGTGATGTGAGTGAAGCCCATGAGGTCACTTTGTCTAGATTTAGGGCTGGACTTAGGGAAGACATTAAGAGAGAGTTGTTTCTGAGAGAGGTTACTGACCTAGACCAAGCCTATCAGATTGCACTGAACACTGAGAAGTTTCAGAGAGGACCCATGCCTTCTAGGATTAGTGCCCCAATCCCTAGAAATGGACCTAGCCAGGTTACCCCTAGCAAGCCTAATCAGGGTATTCCCACCCCTAGGCCCATGGACAAAGGTAAGGCACCTGACACCCAGAGAACCCCTAGTATCATCTATTTTAAGTGCCAGAAGCCCGGCCATATCTCCAACCAGTGCACCGCCATAGCTTGTTTTAAGTGCCATAAGGTAGGTCATGTTTCTAGCCAGTGCCCTCGTAGATCCCTATATATAGAAGAGGGAGGAGAAGAGAATTCTGAGCCTAATGAGGAGTTTGAAGAAGAGGTTTATGAGGCCTGAATGAATTTGGTTGATGAATATGAAGGAGAGGAAGAATCCACAGAGTCTGACCAATTAGGAGTTGTGAGATGCATCCTGTCCCAGACTAAAGTTCAGGAAGATTGGCGTAGGACTAACATCCTACAGACTTTCCTTAAACTAGGGGATAAGGTTTGTAAAATCATCATAGATAGTGGGAGCTGTGTGAATGCCATTTCTACTAGCACTGTCAAAATGTTAGGCTTAACCCCAGTCCCCCATCCCAACCCCTATAAGGTTTCTTGGGTAGACTCTACCTCTATACCCATCCAGTCTAGATGTCAGGTCCAAATCCAAATGCAATCCTATCAAGAGAAGATTTGGTGTGATGTCTTGCCCATGAGGGTGAGCAGTATAATTCTTGGAAGACCTTGGTTGTATGATCAGGATGCCACCCTCTTAGGAAAATCCAACACCTGTGTCTTTAATTTCAATGGGAAGAAAATCACAATCCATTCAGTCCCTCCTAAGGACAAGGTAGCTAAAGGAACAAGTAAGGTTAGGGAAATGAAGACTGGAGTGAACCTAATTAGTGCCAAGGATCTAGAACAAGAAATTCATAGTGGTTCACCCATTTGGATGTTGACTGCTAAGGAACTTAGGACTCCTACACCCTCAGAGCCTCCTCAGGAAGTTAAGCCTTTATTAGAAGAATTTGAGGATGTTTTTCCCGAGGATCTGCCAGAGCACCTTCCACCTCTTAGGGATATTCAGCATTCCATAGATTTAGTCCCAGGAGCTACTTTACCCAACTTGCCCCATTATAGGATGAATCCATCTGAGCATAAAGAACTGCAAAAGCAGGTTGGCGAATTGTTGAGGAAGGGGTTCATTAGAGAGAGTCTTAGCCCTTGTGCAGTCCCTGCACTTCTAACCCCGAAGAAGGATGGCACGTGGAGGATGTGTGTTGACAGTCATGCCATCAATAAAATCACAATCAAGTATAGGTTCCCCATCCCTAGACTAGATGACATGCTTGATATGATGGCCGGTGCCATGGTTTTTTCTAAAATTGATCTCAAGAGCGGCTATCATCAGGTTAGGATTAGACCAGGGGATGAGTGGAAAACAGCCTTCAAAACTAAGGATGGTCTCTTTGAATGGGTTGTTATGCCTTTTGGGTTGTCCAATGCCCCTAGTACTTTCATGAGGATTATGACCCAGGTACTTAGAGCTTTCATAGGGAAGTTTGTAGTGGTCTATTTTGATGACATCTTGATCTATAGTAAGACCCCTGTAGATCACCTAGGCCACCTTAGACAAGTCTGTCAAGTTTTGAGGAATGATAGTCTCTACGGTAATCTCAAAAAGTGTGAATTTATGACCAGTAGAATTATCTTCCTTGGATTTGTTGTAACCCCTGACGGCGTGGCTGCCGATCCTGAAAAGATTAGGTCCATAGTAGAATGGCCAGAGCCGACTAGTGTGCATGAAGTCAGAAGTTTCCATGGCTTGGCTACCTTCTATAGGCGATTCATCAAGGGGTTTAGTACCGTAGTTGCTCCTATCACAGACTGCATTAGGAAGGGAGAATTTCAGTGGACCAAAGCAGCCCATAAAGCCTTCCTAGATCTTAAGGATAGGATGACCCAGGCACCTATTTTGAGACTACCGGACTTTTCAAAGGTATTTGAGGTTGCCTGTGATGCTTCAGGAGTAGGTATAGGTGGAGTCCTAAGCCAAGAGAACCATCCCGTAGCATTCTTTAGTGAAAAACTTAATGATGCTAAGCTTAGGTATTCTATCTATGATAAGGAATTTTATGCGGTAGTGCAAGCTTTGCGTTACTGGAGACATTATTTACTACCGCAAGAATTTGTGCTGTTTTCGGACCATGAGGCTCTTAGATTCTTGAATTCTCAGAAGAAGCTTAACCCTAGGCATGCTAAGTGGATAGAGTATATCCAGTCCTATACTTTTGTTTTGAAGCATAAGGCTGGGTTTGAAAATAAGGTAGCTGATGCCCTTAGTCGTCGATCTTTGTTGTTAAATTCTGTTAGGGCTGAAGTCATAGGGTTTGAGCAAATCAAAGAGGAATATGAGTCGTGTCCGGATTTTAAGACTGTGTACCAGGATCTAACTCAAGGACCATCTAGTGAACATAAGGATTATTCCCTTTTAGATGGCTTTCTGTTCTTTAAGAATAGGCTTTGCATCCCTAGAACCTCTCTTAGGGAATTTTTGATTTGGGAAACTCATGCTAGAGGTTTAGCTGGCCATTTTGGAAAAGATAAGACCACCCTGGCTATTGAAGACCATTTTTTCTGGCCTAGCTTAAAAAGAGATGTGACACACATTGTGGCTAGGTGTCGAACCTATGCTGTTGGCAAACAGCGAAAACAGAACACCGGCCTTTATACCCCACTTCCTGTCCCAGATCGTCCTTGGCAAGATGTGAGCATGGACTTTGTGTTAGGTTTGCCTAAGACCCAGAGGAGGCATGACTCCATCTGCGTTGTAGTAGACCGATTTTCCAAGATGGCCCATTTCTTGCCTTGTTCCCAAACATTTGATGCGTCTAAGGTAGCCACCCTGTTCTTTAATGAGATAGTGCGACTCCATGACCTACCCAAGACCATTATTTCAGATAGGGATGTTCGGTTCACCAGCTATTTCTGGAAAACCCTTTGGCATAAGTTAGGGACGAAACTTAAGTTTTCAACTGCCTATCATCCCCAGACTGACAGCCAAACCGAAGTAGTGAACCATAGTTTAGGCAATCTGCTAAGGTGTCTTGTTGGTGAAAACATTAGGAACTGGGATTTGTACTTACCTAGAGCTGAATTTGCATATAATGACTCGGTCAATAGGTCTACGGGTAAGAGTCCATTTAAAATTGTGCATGGTTACAAACCCCACACACCTCTTGACCTAGCTCCTTTACCAGTCCACACACGGGTCTCCGAGTCTGCCGAAGTTTTTGCACAGCATATAAAAGACTTGCATAAAGAAATTCAAGCCAAAATAAATTTAAGTAATGAAACTTATAAGAAATTGGCTGATTCTCAAAGGCGAGTCAAAACTTTTGATGAAGGAGACTATGTAATGATTAGGTTAAGGCCTGAACGGTTTCCTCTTGGAACCGTTAGAAAGTTACATGCTAGGGGAGCTGGACCATTTAGAGTGGTAAAGAGAGTAGGATCCAATGCCTATGTGCTCGAGTTACCTCCAGAACTAGGCATTAGCTCCACTTTCAACATTACAGACCTAGTAGAGTATAGGGAGCCAGCTGTGATTCCCAGTGAGGCTTTTGAACCTAATCCTGCTCTTGAGAGTGAACCTGACCCTGTGTGTCCACCAACAAACTGGCCTGTGAGGAAAGAGCAGATTGAAAAGATCCTGAATGATCAGGTTATCTCTACTCGTAATCGAGGATACCAAAGATACCTGGTCCGCTGGCTAGGAAGGCCAGATTCTGATGACTCTTGGATCTCCCGAGAAGAATTACAAGAGTTGGACCCAGACCTCTTGGAGAGATACCAGAGCCAACTTGATCCATACTCGACAGGGTCGAGTTCCTCCCACCCTGGGAGAATTGGTGCGGGCACCAGACTCAGAAGAAGACTTCAAAGCTCCATCTGGATCTCTGATTAACCTTGCCCGAAGAATTAGGGTTTTTTTGGCTTGTAATAAGGGTTGACTGGATCAACTCAATTTTAGCTTGAGTCTATATTACCTGCATTTTATTTTGTTGAGTCATGTTGACTCAATAGTGGACTAGGGCTTCAACTTGGGGTGTTACTTTTTCTCCCAAGGCCAAGCAAGTGGGCACCACACTCTCAGCCACACTCCCAGCCATACGCCTGAGTCCAGGGGGCGCCAAATCTACATCCAGCAGCCTTTGGTCCCCACACCACAGATAGCAGCCCCCTTCTCTCATGCACCAATTGAGGAGAAATCCCCCAGGAGCCCACAAATCAAGGGGGCGGCCCAAGACTTTCCCAAAAGAACCAAACTATGAAAGGGAAGAAATTCTCTTGGAGAGAACTTCAAGGAGGTGCCCACTACCTGCCAAAAATATCCAAAACAAAGATGGGAAGGACCTTGACTTAGGGAGAAAGAAAAGGAGGAGTCCAAAAGAGTTGAGCCATGGAAGGAAAGAAATCCTTTCTTGAAGAACCAAGCATGGAGGCGCCATCTACCTTCCTTTTATAACCCAAATCAATTTTTTTTTGGAACCTTGGCCGGCCATATGTGTATGGATTATCCTGATTTGTAGATCCCCTCCTTTAGTCCCACATGGGAAGATGTAAAACCCTACTCTCTTGTAAAGTCCTATAAATTAAACCCCTCTTGTAAGTTTAAAGGGATCAGATGAATGAAACCAAATTTTTTTTGTGAGCAAACTTTGTGTTTTCTCTCTTCCGCACTTGCATCCAGGTGTTGAGCTTCGTGAGGGAGTAAATCCGGGTTCCCCAGGAACTTTGAGGAGGTGTGAGATCTCCAAAACCCAAACCCTAGGTTAGCCACTCCACTCCCAAACCCTAGCCGCCCATCATTCTTTTCTTTCCACCAATCCCTAGCCTATCCCACTTCCCACGGCCTCTCTCTCCAAGTCCAGGTCGACCACCAGCATCCAGCTACAGTCCGGATACTTCAGATCCAAAGCTCTTTCTAGAGGGAGTCGAATCAGCCTTCAAGAGAATCCGGATCTCAGCGACATCAGCCTTCAAGTTCTTCGAACTGGTAAATCCTTCCTTGAGTCTCTAAATCCATCACTTGTTTTTCTTCTTCCCAGATCTTGAGTCCAGGAGAAGCCGACCAAACCACAAGATCAGTATTGGAGGATCCATTGCGAAGATAGCCGAATCCGAGGATTCAACAATCTGCTCGAGAGAGTTCTTCCACCCAAATTCTGTGAAGATCACTGTCTGGTTGGTAACCCATCTCTCCTCTCTTTTTCTATCCTGTTGAAAGTTCAGAGCGAAACCCTAGGTCTGGGAGTTTCTCAACCCCCAGCGATCCGTTACTTCTAAACTACTCTGATAATTTAGCTTCTTCTAAATTGTGCTTTCAATCCTTACCTAGTTTCCATCAACTTAGTTTAACTTTACTTTGAGTCAAAGCCAATTTCTGAAATAAAAAAAAAAAAAAAAGAATTAATCTTAATTTTTACTTCCGCATACGCTTGTTTGTTCTTTGTTCTGCATCAATCCTTCTATCAGACTGCTTGTAAAGGGGCTAAAGCTGGATCAAGGATCACCTCGCTCATCCCCCCTACCTAGCGTGCCAATCTGTTACCGCCAAGATCATCATGGCCCATAGCTATTATCGAGGTCGGATCACCCCTTGGGTTCGGTAGGGATGTCCTGCACCTTCGAACTTGCAAAAACGAGGTTAGTGACCCGGGCCGGGGATTTTGGTGATGGCACTCCGACGGTCAAGTCAATGACGATCTAGGAGAACAGGTCCTCCTAGTCGAGCCCCTCTTGATGGACTCCATGATAGGAGGAGTGAGTGTTGTAAGAGTAGGGTGCAATTGTGTCGGGAGGATGGTGGCCGAGCTAAAGGGATTCTCTATGTGGCCTTTCTCCCTTAACTTGCCTAGATTTTTTTGTGGTGTGTCGCTCTGTGGTTGAGTTTGCACTTGTGTTTGTGCTTGCATTTGCATACCTCCCTCTCTGGGGGTGTCAAACATTCTTTGTAGTCTGGGTGACCGTTGAGCGCCTGTCTCGAGACCTTCGCTGGGCTGTCAGGCGCGTGCAGCGGTGTCCCGGGCCATGGATGGGACATCTTTCTCGATTCGTGATAGGGAAAGCTGTCACGTATTCTGACATTCCTTCTGGTCGCCCCATTCCGGGAAGCTTGGTAGTGCCTCGATTGGGGGGCCGCCATGCCCGGGATTCGAATCTCCTGGTTGACTTCCTCTTCTGGGTGGTTCAGGTGGTTGGTGAAAAGCATGGTGCCTCGATCAGAGGACTTCTCCCTTTTCTGGTGTAAGCAGCAACCGCAAGCAATTATTGCGGCCTGGTGGGTGTCTTACTATGACCCTCGGATGGCTTGCCGGCGTACTGGGATGATGGCGCTATCTCCCTACTTGCCGGTACCTTCGCCCAAGTTGGGGGCCGAGCTGGAGAGGCAGGGCTCGACTACCATAGGGCTCGACCTCGATGTGGCCCCACTGGACGAAGGAGGGCTGAGCTCGACTCCAGTATAGTGGAGCTCGACTTCGGGCAAGCTCGACCTGATAGAGGAGGGTAGAATACAGCCCCGGCCTAGAGGACTCGACCTCGGAAAGGTCCACGTGGTGGAGGAGAGCTGAGCTTGACTCCGAACCACGGGGCTCGATCTCGAGGGATTCTATCTAGGGGTCGCCCGACTCTGGCCTAAGCAGCCCGGGCACGCATGCTCGACCTGGTGGAGGGCAGAGCTCGGCTTCGATGGGTGGCCCCGTTGCTCTAAGGTAGCTCAGCCTGGCGAAGGAGCCCGAGTAGAGTATCTGACATGGCATCTTTCTTTGACACTACATCTGACAACTACTCCATGTCAGCGATCGTGCCACATTAATAGGTTTTCCAAAATGGCTCATTTCATACCCTGCTCTCAAACCTTTGATGCTTCCAAGGTGGCCAAACTCTTTCTTGATCATGTGGTTAGGTTACATGGCCTTCCTAAAATCATAGTGTCTGATAGGGATGTCCATTTTACCAGTTACTTCTGGAAGACCCTTTGGCACTTGTTAGGAACTAAGCTTAAATTTTTCACCTCCTACCACCCTCAAATCAATGGCCAGACCAAGGTAGTGAACCGCAGTCTTGGAAACTTATTGAGATGCCTTGTAGGTGAGAACATTGAAAATTGGGACCTTCTTTTACCTAAAACCGAATTTGTCTACAACAGTTCAGTCAATAAGTCCACAGGCAAAAGCCCATTCAAGATTGTCCATGGTTATAAGCCTAACAGACCCCTAAACCTAATCCCCTTGCCCATACATGCACAAGTCTCTGAGTTAGATGAGTCATTTGCATAGCATGTTAGGGATTTGCATACAAAAATTAGTCAAAAGATTATTATGAGCGATGAAATTTATAAAGATTTGGCTAATTCCCGAAAAGAGTTAAAGAATTTATTGAGGGAGATTATGTAATGATTAGGCTTAGGCCTGAGCGGTTCTCTCCAGGGACCATAAAGAAATTACATGCTCACAGAGCTGGACCCTTCAAAGTGATAAAGAAAGTTAGACCTAATGCCTATGTGCTCGAGTTACCACTCAAATTAGAAATTAGCTTAACTTTCAATATCTCAGACCTAGTTAAGTACAAAGAACCAGCAACGATCCCAGTGCGCCATTTGGACCTAACCCTTTCCTTGAGAGTCAGCCCATCCATGAGTGTCCACCAACAAATTAGCCTGAGAGAGGAGAAAGGATTGAGCATATCCTGGACGACCAAGCCATTAGTACCCGGAACAAAGGTTACCAACAGTACTTGATCCGATGGCAAGGTCGACTGGAATCCGAGGATTCGTGGATCACTCAAAAAGATCTGCAATGCCTCAATCCAGACATATTGGAGCAGTACGAGAGCCGAGATGACCCTTACTCGGCAGGGTCGAGTTCCTCCTATCCTGAGAGAATTGGTGCAGGCACCAAAATCAGACAGAAATTATTGGGCCCGTTATAGACTTCTAATTAGGGTTCTGAGTCCTATAGTCCATTTGAGTACTTTAGTCTTGAGTCACTTGAGTCCTGTACTAATGTGAGCCAATTGAGTCTTGTATTAAAGAGTGAGTCCTATAATAATGTAAGACAATTAAGTTCAGTTGAGTCCAGTTAGTCAAGTGAGTCCCTTATTTCAATCCAATGAGTCATGTAATTTTCATACAAGAGGAGAGTTACTAGACCAGGAGATTTACCAGGCCCCCGAACTAGAGCTGGACTTCATGCACCTGGGCCCTTACTCAAGCCTCCCAGCCAGGCGCCTAGGCCCTTTCATGCCGCCAAGCCCATAAGGGAGCGCCCCCCCAATCCATGAAGTTGACATCCCAGTCCAAGCCGCCCTAGCCTTGGCACCCCAGTCCAAGTCTCCCCAACCCAAAGCCCAAGAAAGTTGGCACCCCATACCAGTCCACACCCACCTAGAGTTCATGCACCCAAGCCCACAAGGAGGCCGCCCAAGAACAAGGAATTGCTGCCCAGTCCAACAAGAAATTGCTGCCCTAGCCCAAGAGAGTTTTCTTGGCCCTCAAGTTTTGTAATCCTAATCTATCAGGGAGTCGAAGGACCTAGGTGAATCTATAAATACCCACCCCTCCCCCTTGTAATGAACAACTTTTGATGAATAATATTAAGTGTTTATTTTAATTACATGCCTTTGTAAATTATTGCTCCATGAGGGGGAGGGTGTGAGGCCCAGTTACCTTTCAACCCTAGTTTTCTCTAAACCCTAACCATCCCCTTGTTTCTTCATCTAAGCAAACCCTAGGCTACCCATACTCCATCTAACCCTAGGATGCCCTTAATCCCAAGGCCACTTCCCCCCCTCTCTTCCTTCTTCTTCTTGGCCGCCACCTACTTCCATCAACCCTAGGCTGCCAACCCCCTTCCCTCCAAGCCCTTGGCCGCCAGCTAATCTCAATCCTCCAGGTCGCCAGCATCAAGTCCTCTAGGTGTCTTCCTCAAGCTCCAGGCCACCCCTTCCAAGCCAGGCATCCTCCTTCATAACCAGGCTGCCAGCCATCCCCAGCACTCCACTAACCTCTCTTCCCTCTCATCTTCCAATCTTATATTTTTTTCATCATCTATGACCCTGACCTTCGACATCTGCAAGATCCTTCAGTGGAAACAACCCTTGGAAGAGGTCTTCCTTGCCCCTGAGACCAGCTGATAAAAAGTCGGTGGATCCACAGGAACAAGGATTTGTCTACCAGGCATCGATCTAGAGTGCAAAGAGACCTCATCTACGACAAGGAAAATATCATTGCCAGGTACATGAACCAAACCCTCTCTTTAGATCTATTTTATTGAAGTTGAACAAGCCCTAATTAGTGGTTTCCTAACCCTAGGGTCCTGTTCTTTATCCTTTTGATAGTTCTAAATCTGTGGGTAGTAGTTTTAATCTTTACATCATCTCCTAGTCTATTCTGCATCTCTTTTTCGGGAACAAAAATTCAAAAAAAAATCTAAAATTCATTTTTCTATTTAATCTGCTATTTTTTTATGTTCATCCCTTGCATACTCATCCTACATCAATTGGAGCTGAGGTGACTACTGATGTGGAGCTGGGTCTCGTAAGGTCTTATCACTGGAAGTGAGTCATGCAAGATAGAGAAAACTAGAAAATCTACACACCAAGGTGATATTCTAGTAATGGACCCTTCAATGCCTAAGTCAGTTTCCTGGAAAGACAAATAAAGAAAGTTCAGAGTTGGTGGGGACACCGGAGGCACCAGAATAAGATAGAGGCTTTTCAATCCTCTATGAATTGATCAATAATTTATGAGTCCATCTGTAATAAGGGCTTAGCTCATCTGAGTCTATTTTAGTTATTATTTGAGTATTTTGAGTTGTTATTTCAGTTCTGTACTTGTCAGCTCATGTTGAGCTAGTTCAGTCCAATGCTAATCAGCTCATGTTGAGCTAATTTTATTTTTTTGAGTCCTGTCCAAGCATACTGAAGACTCAAGACTATATCATACAAGTGAAGACCAAGTCCAACTATATTGAAGACATGGAAGTATAGCCCAAGTCCAACATAGCTTGAAGATTTGAAGACCCCAGGAGGAAAATTCAGAAAACCCTGATTTCTTGCAGATGCCCTCCAGATGCCCAGATTCCCTTCCAGATGCCAAAGTATACTCATAGATAAGGGCATCCATGATTCCAAACGTCCATCTGCATCATATCCCAAAGAAATCAAGCCCAGGTGCCAAGCCCAAGCCCCTAAGAAGCAAGATACCAGGGAATATTCCTGCTACCTGGCTACCAGGCCACCCCAGCTTCCAGAGGCCCAAACCCATGCACCCGAGCCCCTTTGGGCCGGCCTTTTGCTGCTCCTAGAAGCCCAACACGACCCCCTAGGCGTCCTTGGAGTCTTGACCAAGTCAAGAAAATTTTTAGGGATTTTTCTACCTAATATTTTCTTATTTTCTAGCTAGGGTTTGAGAGGGAAAAGGATTCTTATGTAAAGACTTATGTACCCTTACTTGGAGCCCAAGGTTAAGGGTCTATTTAAGGGGCCCTAGCCTCTTATATGAGGAGAATTTTGATGAATGAAAACCTTGAGTTCTTCTATTGAGTGGTGTGATACCCTGCTGTGTGCATAAAGGGGTTTGTGAGAGTTCTTCTTCCCGGTGTTTGCAATCATCTTCCTGCTGCCAACAAACCCTCCAGATCCCTGGACGCCCACTCCAAAAGAAGCCTTCCCTTGCTATTTTTACTTTGTTTTCTTGTTCCTTTGTGAATTTTCTAACCCCTGACAGGTCGTTTGTAGGTCCCTGAGTTCCTACGAATCCAATGACTCCAGCCAAGCCTCAATCGGATCACCGAGCAGAAAGCCGGGTATCCGCGGGTCTTTGGCTCGATTTTCCAGGCCGCATCCATCGAGGAACGAGAGACCCCTTCGCTGCGATCTTCACAGACATTGTCAGGTACACCCCTCTACCTCCAGTAGTTTTATTGTAGGAGAACTTTCCCTAACTGAGGCTTCTCAGCCCCGGCGGTCCTTCTTTGCTACTTTTCTAGGTCCTAATCTGCATGCTGATCTTCAAAAATTCATACAAAATTTCCTACAAATAATTTTGATCTGAAATTTGGGAATTAATCACCTAACTCAACATGTAAAACATACAAAAAAAATTGCATGCATATTAGTTCCCCATCAAGAGTCCCCTCTATAGTTTTGTGTAGAGCAAAGTGAGGAGAAGTAACAAAGGAGGGAGACAAAATAAGGTCTATAAAAGAAGGGATTCTCAGTGTGTATGAGATCTACTTCTAGGGAGATGGCATAATAGTGAGTGGAGTTGCAAAGGCCATGATACTTTATGGAAGATGGAAAGTATAAAGGGTGGCTTGCAAATGTCTCATGAACACTCAGGTGGATGCTCACAGAATCAAGGAGCTTAGGGTGTGCTTTGAGAAGAGGGTTCCTTTATCTAAAAGGAAGGGTTCTCAAAAAGGGTGAGGTCTCTTGGTTCCATCTCAAGTTCCTCTCCTTATTCTTCTCATTGTTCCTTACCATCCCTTTACTTGGAGGGTCCCGAGGAAGAGTTTTTATACATATACGTGAAGCATAGAGAAGGTATAGTGTGCAATGCAGGGGAATGGTCTCTAGCACGTCTCGATTGTTGTAGGCATGCCTATGGTGAGGGCCATACCATGATTAGTATAGAAAGAAGTCGAGATTAGCATGTCTTTGCTACAGGGCATTCCTCAGGTGGCGAGTATTAATGGCAGCCACTCCTGGAGTACGTGCAATTTGGATAGACGGGGGTAGACCCGACAACAATCGATATCCAAGTAGAGAGTTGGTAGGTACATGGTTTGATGTCTAGGTGGCAAGGTGTTGAGAGGTAGCCCAGTTGTCCAAAATGGTTGATTCATATCTAGCACGAATTGAAACTTCAGTGCTATGCTGGACCAACCAAATCCAGACATATCAGTTGCCCTCTACTTCCAAGCCTAAGTGACCATACTTTTAGGGCCTTGGGTGAAGGAAACAGAAATCTAATCAGTTCGGTGGGGTACGAGAACCTACTATGCTGAGGCGACACTAGCAAGGCAAGTGCTAGCATGGCAAGTCATGGCAAGGAAGCTCATCACAAGATGGGCAAGGCTGTACTAGGTGAGGTAGCTCATGACAAGACAAGCAAGATTGCATCCTTCAAGATCAGTGCCAAGATGGGCACATGGTTGAGAAGAGCATGTATCAGTTTCCTTTGGCAAGCAAAATAACTCTATCTTCTAGATGCAGGGCTTTCTTAAGACCTGAGGATTGTTGCAACATGCGGACTACCTTCGACAAGTTGAAGCAGCCATGAAGACTCACTGAGATGGTGGAAGAAGAATGGATGAAGCAACTAGGAGCTTAGCCTAACCAGTGAACGGCTACAAGCTGAGCATGCCAGAGTGGAGACGGTAAGGACCACACTGGCCACCCAATCTGCTCATCTTGATAAGGGCACGATAGAGTGAATGGGACTCCACACCCAGCTAGCAGACATGCAATGCCAGATGCAGAAGGACATCATCGAAGCCCATAAGTCCCATAGCTAAGAGGAGGTGAGACAACAAACCATAGAGGAGGCCTTTAGCTGGGCGGAGGCAAGGGTCCCCAAGGTCGAGGCAAAGGCTTTGATAGGGGAAGAAGCACTCGTGACCTGGGCTCTCATGGTTGAGGCTCTTGTGGCTGAGGTGCTCATGGTTGGGATAGATCTGGTATGGCTCCAGTGGAGACAGGTGGCATGACTACAGTGGAGGCAAGCAGCATGGCTCTAGTGGGCTGGCATGGCTCTAGTGGAGAGGCAAGCGGCACGGCTCTAGTGGGTTAGATCTTATGCAAACGATGGTAATGCCATTGATCTTGAGGGACCAGTCGATGAAATCAAGGCTGGCACGGCCAGTGGCAGCGAGCACCTCATCAATGGAGGTTATGAAGTCGACGAAGCCATCGAGGATGGTTGGCATCCGGTCATGGGAGATTATTGTGTAAGAATTTTTTTTAATTTGGGCTAACATAAATTAAAATTTTATTTTATTAAAACTAGGTTGATTTTTATGATCCATATTGATAGACTTAGGTTGAGCCCATTGTTATGTGATCATTGTTTGGACTATGAGCACCTTATGTGATTTGGTGTGGTTGAGGCGACACAGTGTAGACTTTAGCCTGACTTGACTCATGATGGGAGGGTCAGTTAGGATATTTTTATTTTATTGGCTAGGTCCCCTCTCCACTTCCTCTATTTATATATTTCACATGAGTTGAGATTTATGCACGGTGATTTTTCTCATCGAGAGCCACCTTTCTGAGGAAGCCCGAAAAGAAGGACTCTACCTATGATGTTCATGTGAGCATTGGAATCAAGATCATGGTGAATACAGGTATGCAATATTTTTTCTCGGATCTATTTTTCTAATCCTAATCTTCTTCATCGATTCAAGGAATTAAGAGAATTTGTTTTCCTACATTTGGTATCAGAGCCCTGGTATCCAGGAAGATTGGAATCATATATTGATCCTATTTCTTTTTGTGCTTTAGATATGTAAGTTTTATTTTTTAAAAACCTTCCTTCTTTTTGACTCTGTTATTGATTTTGATGATAAACAAAATGCTTAAGTATAAGTTGAGTACTAACTATTTTTTTAAAGTATATTTTTATAGAAAAAGGTACTCATCAATTCAACAAAATTTGATTGATTGTCAAACAATGAAAAAGTTCCAACTATGGATGAAAGATCAGTTTAAAGTGGACTTTGATAGTTGAAGAATACTTGAAAGGATACAAGAGTTCAACACAATTTCGTTTCAGCAGAAGTTCAGTTATTTTTAAAAAAATCTCAGTCAAGTGTCGACTCAAAGTATCAACTCGCAATCCAAGTGTCGACTTATGACAGTGGAAGTGTCGACTCAAGCCGGTCCGCAGAAAGAGTTTCAGATGGCATGGCTAAAGTGTCGACTCATGCCAGTCAAGTATCAACTCAAGGTGTCAATGCAAGGATCGACTCATCGCCTAAGACTTTTTTATTACAGAACTTGCTGAAGTTGAAGACTTGCCTGAAGTGTCAACACTTGGATGTCAAGTGTCGACTCACCAGTGGAAGTATCGACTCATCTAAGAATTTCAGAGAGCTTCATTGAAGATATTTGAACTAAGTGTCGACTCATGGAATGCAAGTGTCGACCCTAAGTGTCGACTCATAGCTTGAAGTGTCGACACTTAGAGTTTTGAAAACAGTAATGGCTAGTTTTTCAAATGCAAAACTCATCCCTCTTGGATTCCAACGGCTAGTTTTTTATGTCTAATGGCTATAAACTAATTTTGAGGCCTTGGGAAGGTTTTAAAAATGATTCAACTCAAATCTAAATGCAAGAAGAATCAAAAGTATTAAGAGAGGAACATCAAGAGAAAGAAAAAGGAAGTGCATTCACTCCTATTCATTGAGAGCAACTACCTTCAAGCAAAAAGAAGTCTCCAAGTATTTAAGAGCCTTCAAGAGTATTCAAGTTCAACCTTCTTGAGCATTTATTGAAGCTTCATCAAGTTGAAGGCAGCACTACAACAAAGCTTCAATGAGATATCCGCTTTTATTAGAAAGATTTCATTATTTCTTTACTTTAAAATTATTTTTGTTGTAAAGGTTTTTGGTTAGCCTATTAGAAAATCAAGGAGGTTGTTGGCTAGCCTTGAAAACTAATTAGGTTCTTGGTTAGCCCACAAAACCAAGGGAGGTTGTTTGTTGAGCCTTAAAACAAATTAGGTTCTTGATAAGCCTAGAAAACCAAGTGGGGTTTTGACTTGTGAGCCTTGTGAAAATAAGTCAGGTTTGATTAGTGAGCCCAGAAAACTAATCGACTATAACTGACTAAGATTATAGTGAATTTTCAAGTGGGCCTTGGAGAGTGGATGTAGGTGCATTGGAAAGCACCGAACCACTATACTTGCTTTGTATTTGTGATTGCTTGTCTCTTTAATTTGCTTTTATTTTTATTGCTTTTATATTTCTGATGCATACTCACTAAGAGCACTTTACACTTGCATTCATTATACTTAGGTTGATTATTGGATTAGTTCACACACTTGTAATTCATTTAAATTTTTTAGAGACCCAATTCACCCCCCCTTGGATTGCTTACTGGGCAACAAGTGGTATCAAAGCCCTATTCTCAGTGTATAGGTCTAACCGCCTTGAGTAAAGATTTATGGCAGTCCCTATTAGTACTAGTGTAGTTGAGGGACAAGCCTCAAATAGACTTCTATATTTTAATGGAACGAATTATACTTATTGAAAAATTATAATGAGAATTTACATGCATTCAATTGATTATAATTTATGAAAGGTTATTGATAAGGATCCTCATGTTCCTTCAATTGTTGTCAATGGTTTTCCATGCCAAATCTCAAAGAGGATTGGGATGAAAATGACATTAAAGAATCCGAGATCAATGCAAAAGCAATGAATCTCCTCTATTGTGCATTAGATCCCAATGAGTTTAATAGGATTTTTACATGCACATCTACCAAGAAAATATGGGACACACTTAAAGTTACCCATGAGGGTACTGATCAAGTGAAGAATACAAAAGTAAACATGTTAGTGTACACTTATAAGATGTTTCGAATGGAACCAAATGAATCTATCACTGACATGTACTCTAGATTCACAAACATAGTAAATGGCATGAGAAGCTTAGAAAAAATTATGTCTAATGCTGATCTTATCAACAAAATTTTTAGGTCACTTCCAACTTCATGGGATCCAAAGGTGACCACCATACAAGAAGCAAAGGATGTTGACAAATTATCTTTGGAGCAATTGGTGGGATCGCTCATGATTTATGAGCTAAATTTAAAGCAAAAATCTATGGATATGGATAAAAAGAAAAAGGGGATAGCCTTCAAGTCTACTATTCATAAAGAATCCTCAAATGATGAATTGGAAGAAGAAGATGATGATGAAAGTGAGGAAGCACTTCTAGCAAGGAAGTTTAGAAGGTTCATGAAAAGAAGGAAATTCTCTTATAAGAAAAAGTTCCAAACAACCAAAGAGAAGGGAAAAAAAAGGAGAAAGATAAAGAAAAGGAGAAGGAGATACCTACATGCTTCGAGTGCAAGAAGCCTAGACACTACAAATTTGATTGCCCTCTCCTAAAATAATCAAGAAAAAAGCTTAGGAAGAAAGCTATGATGGCAACCTGGAGTGATAGTGAGGACTCCAGCTCAAAGGAAGAATAAGCTGAAATTGCAAATCTATGTCTCATGGCACATTAAGAACAAGAAGAGGTAATTTCTGATACTGAAGTAGATTTTACCTTTGATGAATTGAAAAATGCTTTCGATGAATTAGTGCATAATTACAAACTGATTTTATCTGAAAATAGAAAATTGAAAAAGCATGCAAATAGTTTTTCACATGAAAACAATTCTTTGTTAAATGAAGTTAGTGAATTGAAAAATAAACTTGATATTTTAGAAAAGAAAAATAAGGCTTTAACAATGAAAAATTATGTTTTGAAAAGATCTAAAAATATCATTTCAAATGGTGATCTTTTAAAGAAAAACAAAGATTTAGAAATAGACAATAAAAACTATAAAAATGAACTTGATAAAATGAAACCCTTTGTTGAAAAGTTTACTTATAGTTCTGAAAAACTAAATCTTCTTTTAAATAATCAAAGAGCTATTTTTAACAAAGCAGGATTAGGATATAAAACCTCAAAAATAGAAAAAATATCTAAAAAACTTTTTTATACCTGCATCATCTAGTATTACATATTTTTCATGCAAAAAATAAGGTTATAAAGCTTTTCAATATAACATAAGAAAAATCAATACTTTTGGAAAGGTTTGGATTCCAAAAGGAACCAATTTATGTACTAACCCTAAACGACCCAAGTTGGCTTGGGTACCTAAAAACAAAATTTGATTTGTTTTACAGGTGTGTCTTGCAACTAAGAAAAATAAAAAACTATGGTATCTTGATAGTGGTTGTTCAAGGCACATGACAGGAGTGTGAAACAATTCACTTCTCTTGAAGCAATAAATGGAGGGAGCGTGACCTTCAGTGATAATGATAAAGAAAAAATCATTGGTATTAGTAACGGTTCACATCTCACTTTCTACTTGTATTAATAATATACTCTTAGTTGAAGGTTTAAAGCATAATCTTTTAAGTATTAGTCAATTTTGCGATAAAAATTTTCAAGTTGTTTTTAAATCATCTTATTGCATGAATATTGCTAGTCTTGATAAAAATGGAGTAAAATTCATTCAAAAGAGGCATGATAATATTTATTTGGTATATTTAGATAATCTATCCTTGTCTAATGGAGAATGCCTAGTTGCAATGAATTCTACTAAAGATGAGATTAGTTGGCTTTGGCTTAGAAGACTAGGACATGCTAGTATGTACTTACTTTCAAAATTTTGCAAAAAGGATTTAGTAAGAGATTTGCTGAAACTTAATTTTGAAAAAGATAAAGTTTATCAAGCTTGCCAATTTGGAAAACAAGTTAAAACATTTTTCAAATCTAAAGGTTTTGTTACTACTAGTAGGCCATTAGAACTACTCTATATGGATCTCTTTGGACCAACTAGAACATCCAGTCTAGGAGGCAAGAGATATGGATTGGTTATAGTGGATAATTTTTCAAGGTTTACATGGGTATTCTTTCTTGCTCATAAAAATGAATCTTTTTCAAAATTTATGAAGTTTTACCAAAAAGTTTCTAATGAAAAAGGTACTTCGGTTATTTGCATACGTAGTGATCATGGTTCTAAGTTTGAAAATCAAGATTTTGAAAATTTTTGTAATTAGAAAGGTATTGAATATAATTTTTCTGCACCTAGGACACCTCAGCAGAATGGGGTAGTAGAAAGAAAAAATCGTACTTTAGAAGAAATGGCATGTACTATGTTTTACGAAAATGATTTGCCAAGATATTTTTGAACTGAAGCAATTAACGCTGCTTGTTATATTTTAAATCGCATTTTAATCCACCTTATTTAAAGAAAACTCCTTATAAACTTTGGAATCAAAGAAAACCTACTTTAAAATATTTTCGAGTTTTTGGTTATCAATGTTTCATTTTGAATAATGGTAAAGATAATCTTGGAAAACTTGATGCCAAGTCTGATGAAGGTATATTTCTAGGATACTCTACATCAAGCAAGGTATACATAATTTTTAACAAAAGAACCCTAGTTATAGAGGAGTCTGTACATATAATTTTTGAAGAGTTTACTAACAAATCCTCTAGAAAAGAGGATACATCTGATGCATGTGCAGGTACTGAAAAGCTAAAGAAGCTAACATTGGAAGATCAACCCTCACAACAAAGTGAAGAAGATCAAGATAAATGTGAAAGAGAAGAAGCCATACAATCCACACCGAAGCATCAAAATCTACCTAAGGAGTAAAGGTATGCTCATGGACATCCTAAGAAATTAATCCTATGTGATCCATCTAAAGGGGTAAGAACTCGATCCTCAATTAGAAATAAATGTGATTATATTACTTTTGTTTCTCAAGTAGAGCCTAAATGTTTTGAAGATATTGAAAAAGATCCTAACTGGATAAATGCTATGCAAGATGAACTAATTCAGTTTGATAGAAATAATATTCGGACATTAATAGAAAGACCATCAAATGTTTCTATCATTGGCACAAAATGGGTGTTTAGGAATAAATTAGATGAAAATGGAATTGTAACTAGAAATAAAACTAGGCTAGTTGCCAAAGGCTATAATCAGGAGGAAGGAATTGATTTTGATGAAACCTTTACTCCTGTTGCTAGACATGAAGGAATTAGACTACTATTAGCATTTGTCTGTTTTATGAATTTCAAACTTTTTTAAATAGATGTTAAAAGTGCTTTTCTAAATGGTTATATAGCAGAAGAAGTTTTTGTAGAACAATCACCTGGTTTTGAAAATCATGCACATCCTGATTTTGTTTACAAATTACACAAAGCACTTTATGATTTAAAACAAGCACCCCAAGCATGGTATGAAAGACTCTGCAAGTTTTTGATTGAAAATGAATTCTCTAGAGGCCATGTTGATACTACCTTATTTTTAAAGAAGAAAAATGATGACTTATTAGTAGTACAAATATATGTTGATGATATTATTTTCGATGCTACTAATGAAATCCTTTGTCAAGAGTTTGCTAAGCTTATGCAGGGTGAGTTCGAAATGAGCATGATGGAAAAATTCAATTTTTTTCTCGGACTCCAAATCAAGCAAACTAAATATAGAATCTTCATCAACCAAGCTAAGTATACAAGAAAATTCTTAAAGAAGTTTGGGATGGAGACTACTAAATCAATAGGTACACCTATGAGCCCCTCTTATAAACTTGATAAAGATGAGCATGGTAAATCTATTGATCAAAAATTATATAGAGGTATGATTAACTCTTTATTATACTTGACTGCCAGTAAACCAGATATAATGTTCAATGTATGCATGTGTGCTAGATATCAGTCTGATTCTAAAGAGTCTCATTTGTTGGCTGTTAAGTATATTATTAGATACTTATCTGGTATAATTGATATTGGTTTGTGGTATTCTAGATACTCGTTTGCTAATTTAATTGGGTTTTCTGGTGCTGATTTTGCTGGGTGTAAATTTGATAGAAAAAGTACTAGTAGAACTTGCCAATTTCTTGGAGTTAACTTAATCTCCTGGTTTAGTAAGAAACAAACTTCAGTTGTACTATCCATAATTGAGGCTGAGTATATTGCAGCAGGAAGTTGTTGTGCTCAAATCTTATGAATTAAACAATAACTTGAAGATTTTGGAATCAAATTAATTAAGATATTCATAAAATGTGATAATACTAGTACAATTTGCTTAACTAAAAATCATGTTCAGCATTCTAGAAGCAAGCATATTAAAATTAGGCATCATTTTATTAGAAATCATGTTAAAAATAATGATGTTGTGCTTGAATTTATTTTTACTGAATTGCAATTAGCTGATATATTGACTAAGCCTCTCGAAGAAGATCGATTCAGTATGATTAGAAGAGAGCTTGGGATCATCAATCCTTTTAATTAAAAAAGAAATTCTAATCTTTTACCCATGAAAGATCAATTTTGATAACAATCATATTTAATTTCCTTGAATTTCACTGCAAGTCTATTGATTCTAATCATTGCTTCATTTTCTGTTTTTCTTTGATCTTAAGTCGAAGTGTCGACATCTTGAAGTGTCGACACATGGCCCTGTGTCGTGAGTCGACACTTGAACGATGATTAACCGAGATAAAAACCTGAAATGAGGTATTTTTGTGATCTTTTCTCTCCTAAGTCGAGCCAACACCTGCCCTAACACCATTCTATCCGCTTCTTCCCTCCAATTTTCAACTCCAACCCTCTCAAATTCACGTTTGGGATGGTTTTTGATTCGGTCTTTGGCACTTTCCCTCTTCTATTTCATTTTTGGACCGTTAAAACCCTAAATCTTTTCTCCTCTTGTATTTCAATCCTTGATTTTATGGAATGGGGCCTAGGAAGCAAGTTGTCCATCATCCTCGGCTATCCAATCAAGAAGAAAGAAGAACAAAGGCCAGACATGAAGCCAGTGCACCAGATGCCCCTGCTCGATCTCTTTTTCCTGTGGCTAGTCGGATGGGTACGAAGACCGTCGTCGAAGGATGCCATGTGGACTTCTCATTCATCAACCAGCAACATTTTTGGATAGACCAGTGGCTCAGGGATGCTGGTTTGGTTTCATTATGCTCTTTGATATAGAGGTTTTACCCAGGCTTGATACGAGAGTTCTATGGATCTTTAGCCTAAGGCAGTGATGGATGGGTCGCACAGGTCCATGGCAGAGATGTCCCAGTGACAGCAAAGATTATGAGCAGAGTATGGGACATATCCATGAGAGGATCTATGGTTGATAGCTTATTAGATAGGTTCAGTGGACTCCGATGTATTTTCAAGTCAGATGACATGCCTGAGGGAGCCACTATTGTTGCATCCAGACTTTCAGCTGAGATGAGGTTGCTGCATCACATTGTTGCCCGGATCCTTCTACCGAAGACTGGCCGTTTCGACTTCATCACAGAGAGAGAACTACTAGTGATGGTGTCTCTGGTTCAGCATACTCCTGCCTACCAGTACTTATGGTACATCAGATGATGGAGGCATCTACGAGTCAGAGACTGTGTTTGCCCTACGGGATGGGCTTGACTTTGCTCTTCAAAGCTTACGGTGTTGTTATGGATGATGAGCCCTACCGGGTGTTACTGCGCACTGATGTCTATGATATCAAATCTTTTCATCGGATGGGGTATCAGCTAGTCAAAGTCTAGTAGAGATGATAAGTATCAGGTCAGGTCACTGACAGAGATGAGGATACAGTAAAGAAGGAGTGTATATTTTTGGGTGAGGCAGGACCTTCAAAGACACATTGACATGCCTGAGATTCAGCTCGAGCCTTCAGCATAGCCAGAGCCTGCTCCTCAGCCCGAGCCTACACGATCAGATATTCCAGGAGCTTCTGAGAGTCTTGAGGATAGAGTCGCTCGCATTGAGACAAAGATTATGATCATTCATTAACGAGTCGACGGTTTCATTATGGAGACTAGAGAGCCATCGAGGTTTGAGAGATGGGATCTCTGCCATTCTATCCGCTTTGAGTAGACCCTCTTTTGGGAGTGTTCCCGATACTTCAGCTCCAGCGATTCTACTCCAGTTCCACCTGCTCCGGGACTAGTCATGGATGATGATGATGATGTGACTGACTCTGATGAGTTTGACTTTCCAGATGTGATGACAGAGCCAGTGCCAAAGATAGCAGCTGACCCTTCTAGGAGTCCCATTCATGATCCATTTGAGTTCATCCTTCTAGACTCCTATCCTATCCACACCTCCTTCTAGACCAGCTAATCATTCTACCATTCCTATACTCACACCTATCATTTCTTCAATTGATACACCTATCATTGATACACCTGTTGTTATTTCTCCATCATTACATATATCTTCTCTTATCCGGAAACTAGGATTTTATACTCCTGGTTTCCATCATCTTGATTCTGGTCATTTATTTGATCATACTCCACATCCTACAATTTTCAATACTGTCACTCCGATCAGTTCTTCTCCTAGTGCTGACATAGCTTCTACCTCTTATACTCCAGCTAGAAGGAGGACTTATGTTAGACGCAGAGGACGAGGTCGTCCTATTCCATCCAGACCGACCAAGACTTGTCTTCATGATCTTTGATCCATGTGGCCTCGATCTCATGCTTTTACTGATACCGAACCGATCAAGATTGGATCCTCAGATGATGAGGATAATGCTTAGGATAGTTTTTATATTTAGATAGTTTATATTTTTGTACTTGTTGTATGTTTCTTTTGATGTTTATCTACTCTTTTGTATCAATCTTGTTTCAAATGAATGAAACATTTTATTTTACTTCATGTTATGACTTTGAATGAATGAAATGCTTTATTTAATTTCAGTGATTCAATGTTCTCCTTCATGAATGAGTGAATAATTTACATTTATGCTCAAGTTTATTTCCTTCTTCCTTCCTTTTTTAATGATAACAAAGAGGGGGAGAAATAAGTATAAATGTGAAGTGAATGAGAAATAAGTAAGTAAAATGAGAGATAAGTTTTTTTTTTGCAAACTACTTTGAAAAATGCTTAAATCTGAAAATTTTCTATTCATTATGTGAGGGGGAGTAATCCCTCCTTTAAATTGGAAAATCTATTTTGCTAAGATTTTCATATCCAATTCTTACTTTTAGATGCTTAAATTTTAGCTTATTGTCATTAAAAAATCTTCAAAAATCAATTATACAGATCATCTCTTCAGGGAAAGTATTTATACTCTTCACAGTATTCTATTGATGAATTTATTACTCTTGAGCATGTTTTCTTTAGAGTATCATGATACATGAATTTATTTCTTATATATATGTTCAAGCTCTGATACTCTTAACTCAAATCAGTTTCAAAAGAGAATTTTAAAATCTATAATAAATATTTATTTCAATATTTTAATATCTATTGCAATAAGCTCTATGCACATTGAAAATTTTTTCTTTAAAAGCTTATTATGGAATTTATACTTAAAGATTTTGTCATCATCAAAAAAGAAAAGATTGTTGACTCCGTTATTGATGTTGATGATAAACAAAATGCTTAAGAATAAGTTGAGTACTAACTATTTCTTTGAAGTATGTTTTTATAGAAAAATATGCTCATCAATTCAACAAAATTTGATTGATTGTCAAACAATGAAAAAGTCCCAACTATGGATGAAAGATCAGTTTAAAGTGGATTTTAGTAGTTGAAGAATGCTTGAAAGGATACAAAAGTTCAACACAATTTGGTTTCAGCAGAAGTTCAGTTATTTTTAAAAAAATCTCAGTCAAGTGTTGACTCAAAGTGTCGACTTACAACCCAAGTGTCGACTCATGACAGTGGAAGTGTCGACTCAAGCCGGTATGCAGAAAGAGTTTTAGATGGCATGGCTGAAGTGTCGACTCATGCCAGTTAAGTGTCGACTCAAGGTGTCAACTCAAGGATCGCCTCATCGTCTAAGATTTTTTTTGTTACAAAACTTGCTGAAGTTGAAGACTTGCCTGAAGTGTCGACACATGGATGTCAAGTGTCGACTCAAAGTGTCGACTCACCGGTGAAAGTGTCAACTCATTTGAGAATTCCAGAGAGCTTCATTGAAGATATTTGAACTAGGTGTCGACTCATGGAATGCAAGTGTCGACACTAAGTATCGACTAACAGCTTGAAGTGTCGACACTTGAGGTTCTGGGAACAGTAACGGCTAGTTTTTCAAATACAGAACTCATCCCTCTTGGCTCCCAACGGTTAGTTTTTCATGTCTAACGGCTATAAACTAACTTTGAGACTTTGGGAAGGTTTTAAAAATAATTCAAATCAAATCTAAATACAAGAAGAATCAAGAGGATTAATAGAGGAACATCAAGAGAAACAAAAAGGAAGTGCATTCACTCCTATTCATTGAGAGCAACTACCTTCGAGTAAAAAGAAGTCTCCAAGTATTCAAGACCCTTCAAAAGCATTCAAGTTCAACCTTCTTGAGCATTTATTGAAGCTTCATCAAGTTGAAGGCAGCACTACAACAAAGCTTCAAAGAGATATCCGCTTTTATTAGAAAGCTTTCATTGTTTCTTTACTTCAAACTTATTCTTGTTGTACAGGTTTTTGGTTAGCCTATTGAAAAATCAAGGAGGTTGTTGGTTAGCCTTGAAAACCAATTAGGTTCTTGGTTAGCCCGCAAAACCAAGGAAGGTTGTTGGTGAGCCTTAAAACCAATTAGGTTCTTGGTAAGCCCATAAAACCAAATGAGGTTTTGACTTGTGAGCCTTGTGAAAACAAGTCGGGTTTGATTAGTGAGCCCGAAAAACTAATCGGCTGTAATCGGTTGAGATTATAGTAAATTTCAAAGTAGGCCTTGGGGAGTGGATGTAGGTGTATTGGAAAGCACCGAACCACTATACTTGCATTATATTTGTGATTGCTTGTCTCTTTAATTTACTTTTATTTTTATTGCTTTTACATTTCCGCTGCATACTCACTTAGAGCAATTTACACTTGCATTCATTGTACTTAGGTTGATTATTGGATTGGTTCACACATTTGTATTTTATTTAAATTTTTTAGAGACCCAATCACCCCCCTTTGAATTGCTTACTGGGCAACACTTCTTCCTCTAAATTCCCCCCACTGACCGTCATGGATTTGTGCATGTCAGACGTTGTTCATGCTGTGGGGTGGCCCACTGTAATGAGATGAAGCCACGATGACTAGCAGGAGGGAAGAAGATAAAGACTAGATGAACATAAAAAAATAATAAAACAAATAAACTCGATGGCGATCGAGCTTTAAGACCCGATCGATCTTAGCCGATGGTTGAGATTACAAACAAAACACACAAAAAAAATCTTTGGGATAAGGCTTGAGGGTCGGCGACCGTGGGAGGCTACGGTCGGCGACCGTGGGAGGCTACGGTTGGCCATCCCTGCACAGTCTCCGCAATCATGTTTCCCGGTCGGTCTCCGTGACTGGTCATTCGCCCCCTCCCTTCCACCCCGATGGCGGTGATCAATAAGCCATGATCACCGTTAGTGGGCCGAGCTTAAAAAAAAATAGAAAAGATGAAAAGCCAACCATCGGATACGTTTCGATCTCTGGCATCACCACCGGAGCCGATGACTTGCCATCCTCGACCGGCCCTAGCGGTGGTCTTGCTGGCGGTTGCACTGGTGGGGTGGATCCATGGAAGCACTAGCGGGTTTTGGGAGCCCCTATTTTTGGGTCTCGTGGGGAAGAAGATGGCTAACGGGTTTGGGGTTTTGGGTTGAAACCCAAAATGCAATAACCCATTACCCAATAAGTCTAAAAAAAATAGTGCCCTTTTTGCATTTAGGCCCTTAAGTTCTCTAATATTATATATTAGCCCTTTTACAATTTAGTCCCTCCAAAATTTATAATTACTTTTTGGTCCAAAGGGTCATTTTGAATTTAGGACCCTAAATTTTTTGATATTATAAATTAGTCCTTTTATAGCTTAGACCCTAAAAAATATATAATTATATATTGATCCAAAATAAAATGTTGGAGGGGCATGGGTGGATCCTTATGGTTCTTTTTATCTATGATGTACATTTTAATTGGAATGCAATGATATTTTTAAAATGGATCGGTAGGTACATATTGATTAGTATCCTATTTATGACTGATCGTATTGGACATACATATATTTTGAGAGTATCCTTTTATTTTTGACTTGGATATTTATTTCCTGTATGCATAATTTTATGGGTTGGCATAAATATTTATCACCAAAATAGTTTGTTTGTGTCAGTCTATCGAATTATTCATCATGTAAGGGATATTTTCTGGTTATGACATACAATTGCCTGCCCAAAAGAGGGTGTTATGTATTTTAACTAAAAAATGTGGCATGGAGTATTATGTTGCTAAGACACTCTAGCTTTCTTAGGCTTGTCTGCCCAAAGAGGATAGATTCTTGAATGCCAGAAAATTAGATTAGCTTGTGGCTTCATGTAAAGAGTACTAATATATATTGCATGTTCTGCATAAAGGAGAAATTGAGATATTGTGTTTGCACTCTTATTTATTATTATGATATGATATGTTTGTAGTATATCCATCAATTAATGTTTAGCATTCCTTATTTTTTATTGTACAGTTATTTTTGGTGTGAATAACAATAATGCTGTTGTTGAGGTGCTTACCGGGTCAAATTATAAGAAGTGGAGGCAAGACCTGGAGTTTGCTCTTGGAATTGCTGATATTGATCTTACATTGCGTGAGGCCAAATCTGATGATTTGAATGATCAAAGCACTATTGAATAGAAGGACCACCTTGCCAAATGGGAGAAGTTGAATAGACTTAGTCTGATTGCTATTGAGAGGTCAATTTTGGAACATCTCCTTAGTGGTTTATCTAAGTTTGACAATGCAAAAGAGCTGCTGGATGCTATTGAATAGAGATATCTTGTATCTAATAATGCTGAGATCTGATCCTTGATGAAGGAATTGACAACGATGACATACAAGAATGTTAGGGGTATCAGAGAGTACATTCTGAAGATGGTTCATCTCCAATCCAAGCTCAAAGATCTAAAGATTGTCTAGCAGATTCCTTTTTGGTGTCATATGTCTTGAATTATTTGCTTGTAAAATTTTCTCAAATCAAGACTGCCTACAATACTCTTAACAAAATATGAAGTGTTAATGACCTGATCACCAAGTATGTTGTTGAAGAAGAAAAGGTCAAGAAAGAGAAGAATGATAGTGCCCTCCTTACTTTTCAACATCAAACTCAATATGGCAAGTATTTTATGCATAAGAAGAAGGGAAAGCCTATGCTCCTAAATAGTCTCAGGATTCTAAGAGGGATGGAAGAAGTCACGATCTGAATTGTTTTGTATGAGGTCTCAAAGTTGCCATTAAGAAGAAGATCAAGTGCTTCCACTGTAAAAAGAAAGGACATATAAGAAGTTAGTACTTTAAGTTCAAGTCCTAATTAGAAAAGAAAGAAAAATAGAGAGGTAAGTCCCTTGGTTTAGTCTGTTGTGAGTCTAATATGGTCAATGTCCCTATAATTCTTGGTAGATAGATTGTGAAGCTTCGACTCATATTGTTATTTCTCTATAGGGGCTGATAAATAAATGAAAGTCGAGCCTGAATGAAAGCAAGTTGAAGGTTGGAAATGATTTTGAAGTCAAAGTAAAGTGTATAGGAGTTGTCAAGTTATCCTTAGAGTCAAGTTTTGTAATTACTTTAAAAAATACTTTTTATGTACCTTTCTTTAGAAGGAATTTGATCTCTATTTCGTCTTTAGATAGGCTTGGTTATGGATTCATATTTAGTAATAAAAGAGTTTATTTGATATTCAATTTGAAAATTATTGGCTATGGTGTTTTGATTGATGGTTTATATAGATTATCTTTGGCCACTGGTAATTCTAATACTTCTTTAAGTGTTGAAAGTATTGTTGCCAAACATCCTAGGACTAATTATAAATCCTTTATGTTATGGCATAAATGTCTAGGATATATTTCAAAGGAAAGAATAACCAAATTAATTAATGATGACATCCTACCTATTTTGGATCTTGGGGACATGAAAACTTGTGTTAATTGTATTAAAGAAAAATTGACCAAGACCAAGAAGAAAGGGGCACTTCGGAGTTCAAACCTCTTGAAAATCATTCATACTAACATTAGTGGACCTCATTCTTCTACAATTTATAGTAATAGATATTTTATTACTTTTATTGATGATTTTTCTTGATATGGCTATATTTATTTAATTAAAGAAAAGTCTGATGCCTTTCAAAAATTTAAGATTTTTAAAATTGAAGTCGAGAAATAATTGAAAAAAGTCATCAAGATTGTGAGATCTAATCGTGGAGGTGAGTACTATGGCAAACATGATGTGGCTAGGTAGCAAATGGGTCCATTTTCTAGGATTGTTCCTCAATATACCATGCTTGGAAGTCCTAAGCAAAATGGTGTGGCTAAAAGACGAAATCGCATCCTTAAAGATATAATGAGGAGCATGATGAGTAGGTCTAATATGCTAGAATTTTATGGGATGAAGCTCTCAAGACTACTTTATATATTCTCAACAAAGTTTCAAATAAATCTATATTGAAGATACCTTTTGAAGTCTGGACTAGAAGAAAATCTAATTTGAATCATTTGCGAGTTTGGGGTTGTCCTACCGAAGTAAAATTATATAATCCTACAGAGAAAATGACTGATCCCAAAATCAGTCATTGTTACTTTATTGGATATCTGAAACATTCCAAAGGATACAGGTTTTATAGTTTAGGAAGAGGTAACAGAATCATGGAGTCTCGTACTGCGAAGCTTTAAGAACTTGATGTGGCTGATGAAGGATCTTCCCTTACTACTCATGATGACAATGCACATGGCAAAACTATTTCTATTCCCATATCCAGTCAAAATAAAAATTTAATTCCTACTCCTATTGAGAGAATGGATAATGAAATCCTTGATCCTCCTGGGCCTATTCAGAATCTTCAACCAGTAGAAGAAGTTTAAGTAAGAAGATCTGTTAGACAAAGAAGATCTGCAATTTCAGATGATTTCTATGTTTATCTCGAGGAGAATGATTTTGATATTGGACATATAGTTGACCCAATTACTTATATTGATGTTGTCAATTCTTCCCAATCTAATATATGGATAAATGCTATGAAAAAGGAGTATAGTCTATGGCCAATAATGATGTGTGGGAGCTTATTGAGCCTCCTGATGGTTGTAAACCTATTGATGCAAATAGGTATACAAAACTAAAAGAGATTCCATGGAAAGAGTTGAGCGTTTCAAGGCCAGACTGGTAGCAAAAGGCTTTACTCAAAGAGAAGGAATTAATTTCACTAAAACTTTCTCTCTGCTATCTTCAAAAGATTCTTTCAGAATCATTATGTCATTAGTAGCTCATTATGATCTGGAGCTACATCAGATGGATATTAGAACTGCTTTCCTAAATGGTAACCTTAGTGAAGAAGTCTACATGAAGCAGTTAGAAGGTTTTCAAGAAAGTGGTAATGAACATTTGGTATGTAAATTAAAGAGATCCATTTATGGCCTAAAACAAGCATCACAACAATGGTACCTGAAGTTTGATGAGGTTGTGACCTCTCTTGGTTTTGAGAAGAATAAAGTTGATCAATGTATTTATCTCAAAATCAGTGGGAGCAAGTTCATCTTCCTTGTTTTGTATGTTGATGATATCCTGCTTGCTAGCAATGATTTTAGTTTGCTTTCTGAAACCAAATAAATATTGTTAGAGAATTTTGATATGAAAGATCTTGGTGAGGCATCCTTTGTTTTGGGAATTAAAATTCATAAGGACATATCTCATTATCTATTGGGTTTATCACAAAAAACATACATCGACAGAATTCTTCAAAGATTTAATATGCAAAATTATAGACCATGTGATTCATCTATTGTTAAAGGTGACAAGTTCAGTAAAAATCAATGTCCAAAGAATCAGTTTATAAAAGATCAAATGAAAGATGTATCTTATGCCAGTGCTGTAAGGAGCTTAATGTATGTTCAAGTCTACACTAGACCTGACATTGCCTTTATAGTAGGTGTTCTTGGTAGATATTTATCGAACACAGGCTATCAACATTGGGTTGCTGTAAAGAAGGTGATGAGGTATTTACAGAAAACCAAGGATTCTATACTTGTATACAGGGGAGTTGATAATTTTGAATTGGTTGGATATTTAGATTCAGATTATGTCGGGTGTCCTGATAATCTGAAATCAACCTCTAGATATATTTTTATGTTGGCTGGTGGTGCAGTATCCTGAAAATGTATTAAACAGATACTGACTGCTTCTTCTACCATGTAAGCTGGTTTATATCTTGTTATGGAGCTACTACTCAAGCTATTTGGTTAAGAAATCTTATAGCTAGATTTCGGATTTTTTATTCAAGTTCTAGACCTATGTTGATATATTGTGATAATAAGGCTGCGGTATTCTTCACAAGGAATAATAAGTCTTTCAGCAAGTCTAAATACATTGAGCTGAAGTATTTGGCCATCAGAGATCTTGTGAAGAATGGAGATATAATTGTTGATTACATTGATACAGAATCTATGTTAGCTGATTCTGTTTGAGGCCCATATACTTTGCAAAGTTTATAAAAAATATGGGCATATTGAGCTCTTTTGATGTACTTGGTTAGTGAGAGTGACTCTATATTAGACTTTATTATCATCATGGATTTATTTTTCATTTACATATATCATGAGTTTTTGCATGCATTATTGTCATGATAATTATTTTGTTATATGGTTTTATATGTGCATATGTGGAATAAAGTATAACATAGTATCTCAAAATTGTGTCTTTGTCTTGAGAATAACAGCTGTATGGATATGTCTAATTTGATAATTATGAGATCTCATTGTATTTGGAGATATACAGACTTTTTTTGAAGTTATGAGATTTCTTTAGCTTGTGATATAGCATGTGGTTAAAGAGAAATCATGATTGAGGGTACATATATTTAATTTATTTTGATTATGAGATATCTCTTTTGGTTATGTACCTACAGAGACCAGGTGTCGAGTTTTAGATTTGCTGTGCTATTTCGTCATTGATACCATTATTGAGTATGTGAGACAAAATGGCTTGTTGTTTGATACCATTAAAGCTTTTCTTACTTATTTTATTTCTAAGCATGTTAAAGTGAAATTAAAGGATTGATAATGAAAAATAGTATATTTTATTTTGATCACCTTAATGTTATTTTTTTGCTACACTATCACACCAAGACTCATATCGATGGTGTTTATGATGCTTGTAACAATGGATAAGTCTTGTATCGGATAAGTTGTACAACGATCCCATGATTCGGTATCATGGATACTATTAAACTGAGTCATTTGTAGGTGCTGTTTATGGATCATATGGTGGCCACATTTTATTTTCAACTTGAGAGTTATTTTTAAAATAAAATATTTTTAAAATTATAATTAATATAATCCAAGTGGGAGAATGTAAGAGTTTTTCTTAATTTGGGCTAACATTAATTGGAATTTTATTTTATTAAAACTGGGTTGATTTTTATAGTCCATGTTGATAGATGTAGGTTGAGCCGATTATTATGTGATCATTTTTTGGACTAGGAGCATCTCATATAATTTGGTATGGTTGAGGTAGCGCAGTATAGGCTTTAGTCCAACTGGACTCGTAATGGGAGAGCAGTTATGGTACTTTCATTTTATCGACTAGGTCCCTCTCTGCTTTCTCTATTTATATATTTTGCATGAGTTGTGATTTATGCACAGTGATTTTCCCTATCGAGAGTTATCTTTATGAAAAAGCCCTATTGAGAGTCACCTTTCTGAGAAAGTCCGAAGAGAAGAACTCTACCTGTGGTATTCATGTGAGTATCGAAATCAGAATCATAGTGAATGTGTTCAATCTTTTATTTTAAATCTATTTTTCTGATCCCAATCTTCTTGATTGATCTAAGGGAACGAGGGAATTTGTTTTCCTACATGTCCAAGTTGGGATGGGTGGATTTAGACATTTAGGCAGTGTTTTTTTTTTTTTTGGTAAAAAAATGGGGGGAGGAGTTAGACCCCGGGCGTGGCCACCCCGAGACGGTCCCCCAACCCCAGCTAGGGAATGTTCGATACACGGCGCATATTAATTTTTCCACAGTTGTTCCCCACCCAAAGGTGAGTACGTCAACCTGACTACCACTGGTGTCAGCTGAGTGAACGGGATTTATTATAATATCCCTAACTTTTTTACTACCACCAGCCAACAAGGGCTCCAGGATTATTTTATTAAATTTTCACCTTTTTTGATTTTATTCTCAGATTATTTTTCTATTTTTTATTTTATCCCCAGACTTTCTCGTCGAAATATGTCCAAACCAAGACTCGAACCCTTGCCAGCTGGTTGTGAGAAAAGAGAATACGAGGTGGACATTTAGGCAGTGTTTGGAAGGAGAATACAGGGTGGAATAAGGCTGTAGCCTCGCTTATTCAGCAAAACAGCCCAAATACCGAGGTGGAATAAGGTCGGCCGCTTATTCCCGTCAATGCACGTAATTCTGGAATTGCTATTCCATGGTTCCCCATGGAATAGTGCTATTCTTGTTTTGTGGATTCCAGGGGCAGCACCGTCATTTTTTTATATAAGTTTATTATTACACTTGTATATAGCTGGAACGTAGTAGGGCTAGCCCGATAGGCTTCAGGCCGGATCTAAGTCGGGCAGGGTTTCGGGTCAGGCCTAAGTACATAGGGTTGGGCTTCAGGGTTCATAATAAATTAATTTGTATAACATAATTTTAATACATCATAATCATAAAATAATGTGAATAAATTTAAAATAATTGCTTTGTTAAATATACCATAGTATTAAATTATTTAGTATAACATATTTTTAATAGATCAAATTAATAAATTAATATAAATAAAAATTATACTTATTTAAATATATAATTAAAAAGGAATTTTATAACTCAATTTATCTTATTTATTGGTCAGGGATAGTATTGGGATTTCACAAAAATTCTTCCCTATTCCTAGTAGAATACAAGTTTATTCCCATATCATCCTGATGTCACTGGATCGCTGACGTGGAGCAAGGAACCTGACGTGGAGCTTTCATTGACGCCACACCGGATCCCCACTATCGGCCCCTTCGCCGGGCTGAACTCCCCGATGCCAACGGGGCCGCCCGTCGAAGCTGGGCTCCGTCCTCCGCCAGGTCGAGGTGCCTAGGTCGGAGCCGAGCTCAAACCCCACCAGAGGCAGACCTTTCGAGCCCGAGGTCGGGTCCCGTGATCCGGAGTCGAGCTCAAGCCTCCTCCACCACGTGGGACCCCTTCGAGGCCGGGTCCCCTAGCATGGGCGCACCTCAGCCACCTCAGTCGGCCCGAGCTCGGTCAAAGCTGGGCCCCTCTGGCCTGGTGCCGAGCTCGACTCCTTTCCGCACAGCCAAGCCGCCGCAAGGCGGGTCCCCTATGAGAGGGCCCCATCTTCCCAGCTCGACTCCCAATGCAAATCAAGACATCAACCGCCAAGGAAGCAGCACCTCCCATCCGAAGATAGTGGCAGGCCCCCCTCGAGAACCGTACGACAGCACCTGCCATGTCACCATTAATGCCCACGACCACCATTCACACCAAGAAGAAATGGAGCTCACATCAGGGGACTATGCCCCATACCGACTTGCCGTACGACCAGGGAAAAGATCCCACCAAGGAGCGCGATTCCCGAGAGTAGCGGCACAACAGTCGAGGCCCTGCCAGGCTTCCAAGAAGGGCAAATCGAAGAAATGTTAGAGGCTTGTGGAAGCTTTCCCAGATACCCAATAAAGAAGGCATACCGTTCATGGCACGATAACCTGTCATACCCATCTGACAGCATGGGAGAACCCCGAGGCAAGCCGCAGGAAAGGACCCAGCCAGAATAAGCAAAAGGGAGGTAACACTCATTTTTTAAAAAAAGGGGCAAGAACGGCATTCTCAAGGGAGCAGGTCACTCAATTTTCTAATAACACATCCACCATAAAAAGAAAGAGGAGAAGGGGGAGAGGCCAGAGAGGAGGGCAAGACCACCTCGGCCACCACATCTCCCAGTTCACTCATACTCTTATACACTCCACTCACTCCTCCTAGCATGGAGCTCATCTCGAGGGGCTCGACCAGGAGGCTCTGTTCCCCTGGATCGTTACTGACTTGATTGTCGGAGTGCCCCCGCCGGAATTCCCGGCCCGGGTCATTGATGCTAGCTGTCTTTCATATCACGAGGCACCGAAGGCATCCCCGGTGTGGGGACGCAGACCACCCGACACCATCAGCAGCTACGGGCCACGACGATCCAGGCGGCAACAGATTGGCGCGCCAGGAAGGGGGAGCGACACTTGATCCAGTTTAAACCCTGCTTAGTCGGTCCATCGAGAGGATAGTGACCACCCGGGCAAGGGGAGCTTCTCCCAGCCATGCGGAGGCATCTCCTTCTCACGGGAACCCGCACGGACCGGAGACAAAAGTGCCTGCCCCGATTCAGCCGCCCCCACTAGAGACCCAGCTGACCGCACGTGCCTAGCAGATGCACACTCTTACTGCGGCAGTGCGCCAGCTCTAGCATCAGCACCAGCACCGGTCCCTGGCTACCCACCAGTGGCTAGAGACCCCCGCGGCCCACGCCACAGCACCTCGCGATAGCCTGCTATCCTTCCATGGGAGGCCTTCGCAGCCGCGAGCAGCCATAGACCCTCAGGGTACTCACCAAGCCCCGATGAAGTGACGGCGGGCCAACTCTATTGACGAAGAAAGCTGCTCACCGCAACTTGGCCGGGGGGCACTAAAACCCCGCCAAGGCAAGAAGGGTAAAGCTCCTCGCCATAGGCGCTGCGAGTCTGCGTCACCATCTCCGCCCCCCTCAGCGGAGGGGACCATAAACGAAGCCATCAGGCGCCTGGCGGAGAAGTGCCTGGAGGAGCACGACCGCAAGCTGGCAGAGTTTGCCCGCCGGTTTGCCAACTTGCCTGGCTCCACTAGTGAGCCAACGGGCTATGATGCCCACCCCCCATTCTCCCAGGAGATCCAAACGGAGCCAATTCCCTGCCAGTTTTGCATGCCGAAGGTGGATCCCTATGACGAGACCACCGACCCCCTGGACCACCTGGAAAGCTACCAGGCCCTTAGAGGGTCCAGGGGGCTATCGACACCCTTCTGTGTGTCGCCTTCCCCGCTACTCTTCGAAAGGCGGCGCGGGTGTGGTTCACCCGCCTCGAGCCAGAAAGCATCAACTCTTTTGCCCAGCTAGGGCAGAAGTTCGTGGCTCATTTTGACGCCTGTCGGAGGATGCCATGCGAGGCAGACAGCCTCTTCTCCATCATGCAGCAAGACTGTGAGCCGCTACAAGATTACATGGCTTGCTTCAAGGCCGCTGCATTGGAGATTTACAGCCTGGAGGAGCCGGTGGCGATTCTGGCTCTAAAGCGAGGGCTCAGGACTTCTGGCCTAACCTATTTGCTCGACAAAAATCCCCCAAAGACCTACGCCGAGCTACTCTTCTGGGCTCAGAAGTACATCCGCGCCGAGGAGGCAGATCGTACGAGGCAGGAGCTCGACGGGAAGCCGTTGAAGGGGCCGGCGCCCACCGAGAAGCCTGAAGCACGGAGGTCGGGATTGCTAGCTCAGAGCTCCCGACCAGCACCAAGGCCGAGGAACGCCCCCACAGTTCAGGGGAACTTCACTCTCCTTTTCATCCCGAGAATGAAGATCCTCATGGAGATTGAGGGCGAGACCTACCTGAGGCATCCTCCATCGTTGAAGCCATCCTTCACCCAGGATAAAACGAAGTACTGCCACTTCCATCGTGACCACGACCACGACACCGAGGAATGCTGCAATCTCAAGTGGGAGATCGAAGAGCTCGTCAAGAGAGGCTACCTCAGAAAATATGTAGGGGGCAGAACTCGACCAGAGTCCCAGGCGCTCGTTGCTCTCCCGCCAGCTACAGCCATCGACAACTGCCCCACCGAGAAGCCGGTGGGCATGATCTCCTGGGGAGCCGAGCGCGCGTCCAAGAGGACCCGGGGGGCAGGGAACTCTGAGAATGTACTCCCCTTTGCGAGGAAAGGGGATAATGAGGATAAAAATGTAAACAATGATACCATGGTCATCAAGATGATGATCGCAAAGCATCTTGTAAAGCGCATCATGGTAGATAGTGGAAGCTCTATGGATATACTTTTCTACGATGCTTTTTCCAGGATGAATCTCTCCCCTACTCAGCTCAAGCCAATATATACTTTCCTTGTTGGTTTCATGGGAGATTCCGCATGGATGGAGGGAGAAATCACTCTCCCGGTCACTACCGAGACCCCACCTTGGCAGAGCACCGTCATGATGACATTTACGGTTGTCAGGCTTCCTTCGCCTTACAACGTGATCTTAGACCAACCTGGGCTCAACCTCCTCGATGCTGTCGTCTCTACCAAGAGGTTGCTTGTCCAGTTCCCAACCCCTTGTGGTGTGGGGGAGATGAGGGGTACGCCCCAGCCGGTGCAGCATTGCTTCCAGACACTCCCAGGGGCCCGAGCGCTCGAGGAGGACTCCAGGGTAGACGAGCTCGACTAGAGGTCCCAAGACCCTAGGGGAGGCCCAGCCGAGCGCCTGCTTCCCTATCAGCTCGAAGCCGACCAGACGAAAACCGTGCAGATCGGAGCCCAGCTTTTCGAGGAGAAGGCTCCGCTATTGGAATTCATACGAGCAAACATAGATGTGATCGCTTGGACGATGGCTGATATGCCAGGTATTTCTCATTAAGTCATCACCCACAAACTTAATGTTGATCCAAAGTGCAGGCCAGTTCGACAGAAGAAGAGAAGCTTCGCCCCGGAGAGGTAGGCGGCCATCAATGAGGAAGTTGAGAAACTCCTCGCCGCCGGCTTCATCCGAGAGGTGCAGTATCTGAGCTGGCTGGCGAATGTGGTGATGGTGAAGAAGAATAATGGCAAGTGGAGGATCTGTGTAGACTACACCGACCTCAACAAAGCATGCCCGAAGGACAACTTTCCTCTGCCAAGGATAGACCAGCTGGTGAATGACACTTCAGGGCACAGGCTGCTCTCCTTCATGGATGCATTCTCTGGGTACAATCAGATCCGGATGCACCCGGAGGATGAGGAGCATACCACCTTCATCACTGACCGGGGGATATACTGCTACAGAATGATGCCCTTTGGCCTGAAGAATGCTGGGGCCACGTACCAACGTCTGGTCAATAAAGTCTTTAAAGACCAGATCGGTAGGAATGTACAAGTGTACGTGGATGACATGCTCATCATGAGCAAACCGAGCTCGGACCACATTACCGACCTCGCTGAAGCCTTTCACAGTCTCCGGAAGCACCATATGAAGCTTAACCTAGCAAAGTGCGCCTTTGGGGTGGCGGTCGAGAAATTCCTCAGCTTCATGGTCACCCAGAGGGGCATCAAGGCGAATCCAGAGAAGGTCCAGGCGATCCTAGACATGGAGCACCCAACATCCAAGAAACAGGTCCAGCGCCTGACAGGGAGAATCGCAGCCCTAAGCTGGTTCATCTCGAGGTCGGCTGACCGCTACCTCCCTTTCTTCAAGGTGCTATGCAAGATGCATGACTTCACCTGGACCAAAGAGTGTCGGATAGCTTTCGAAGAGTTGAAAGAGTTCCTGACCTCCCCACCTCTGCTATCCAGACCCAAAGGCGGGGAAGAGCTCCTGCTCTACCTAGCGGTCACACCAGGGGCTGTCAGCTCGGTCCTCGTCTGTACAGACCGGGACGAGTCACAGAAGTCGGTGTACTACACTAGTAAAATACTCCATGATGCGGAGATCAGGTATACCCACTCCGAAAAACTCATTTTTGCACTAATAATGTATGCTAAGCACCTCAGGCCCTATTTCCAAGCGCACCCCATCGTGGTTGTGACTGATCAGCCGCTGAGGACCATGCTAAGCCACCCCGAGACTTCTAGAAGGTTAGCCAAATGGTCCCTAACGCTGAGCGAGTACGACATCGCATATCGACCGAGGTTATCACAGAAGGCCCAAGTCCTAGCCGACTTCGTGGTCGAATGTACAGGGCTTCCTGAGGAACCAGAGCGGATGGTCCCGGAGAGCGAAGCCGAGCTTGGCCCGCTGGAGGACCCTTGGATCCTCCACGTGGACGGCGCCTCCAATTCTTGCGGGAGTGGAGCAGGCCTCATCCTCGCCAATCCCGATGGAGTGGTGACGGAGTGTGCACTTCGCTTCAAATTCCCCACCACAAACAACCAAGCGGAGTACGAGACGCTCCTCACGGGCCTGAAGGTGTCCCATGAGCTGGGCGTACAAAACCTCAAGGTCTTCACCGACTCCCAGCTGGTTGCCGGACAAGTTTCCGGAGATTACAAGGCCTGAGATCCCCAGATGATGAAGTACCAGGAGAGGGTCCGTTCGAGCGCAATAGGCTTCCATTACTTCTGCATTTCCCATATTCCACATGGAGAGAATGCTCGTGCGGACGCACTGTCAAGGCTCGCGATCCTACCAGACTCATCCCTAGGGCGCGCCTACATCGAATATCTCGAGAGCCCGATCTACAAAAGCTCCGAGGAGGTGCAACAAGTAGCCCTCGAGCCAAGCTGGATGGACAAGTATGTCAAGTACATCCGAGACGGCCTACTGCCGGAAGACCACAAAGAAGCTGGTCTCATCAGAAGGAAAGTCGCCCGCTTCGTCTTGATGGATGGCCAGCTCTACCGTCGATCTTTTTCCTACCCTCTCCTGAAGTGCCTTAGGCCCACAGAGGCAGCCTTCGTGCTCTAGGAGATACACGAAGGCCTCTGTGGGAATCATGTAGGAGGGAGGACTCTGGCGTACAAGGCACTCCACTAGGGATACTTCTGGGAAATGATGAAGGAGGACGCTACCAACTTCGTCAAGAAGTGTGACAAGTGCCAGTGCCATTCCCATATCCAGCGCCTGCCGGCCGCACCGATCTCCCAATTGTCATCTCCCTAGCCTTTCGTCCAATGGGGGATAGATATCCTGGGACCGTTCCCCACCGTGCCTGGGCAGCGAAAGTTTCTGCTGGTGGCGATCGACTACTTCACCAAATGGGTCGAAGCAGAGCCGCTAGCCTGGATCACAGAGGCCAATGTCTGCCAATTCTTCTGGAAGTCTGTCATCTATCGTTTTGGACTCCCCAATTGCGTCATCACCGATAATGGGTGACAGTTCGACAACCGAGAGTTCGAGAGATTTTGTGCCGAGCACGAGATCTGGCATCAATTCACCTCGGTCGCCCATCCCCAGATGAATGGGGAAGCTGAGGTCACCAACCAAACCATTCTTCAAGGACTCCGCACCAGGTTGGATCAGTCGAAGGGCAGATGGGCAGAAGAACTTTCCAGCATCCTATGGGCCTACCACACAACGCCTAGGATGGCAACGGGCGAAACACCCTTCAACCTGGTCTTCGGGTCAGAAGCGATAATTCCGGTTGAGCTCGGTGTGCCCACGCTCTGCATACAGCGGTATGACGAAGCACAGAACTCGGCACACCTTCTCCTCAACCTAGACCTCCTCGAAGAAATAAGGGACAAAGCTTGGCTCCGGATGGCAGCATACCGGCAACAGGTCACCCGGTACTATAATGCACGGGTGAAGTAGAAGAATTTCCAACTTGGCGACCTGGTGTTGCGCCGAGCAGAAGCGTCTTAGCCCCGGAAGTGCAGCAAACTCTCACCAAACTGGGAGGGCACTTACAAAGTGTCCGAGGCCCTCTCCCAGGGGGCTTATAACCTAGAAGACTTGGACGGCGCCAGGTTCCCCCGGACCTGGAATGCTTGTAATTTGAGGAGATACTATCAGTAATGTAAGTATTCCCTCCAAGAGAAATAAAGATTTCTTTCTGCAACACGATCTATCTGCCTAGCAGGAAACCATAGCCGCGAGCACAGCTCCCCGGCACTAAAGACCGAACGGCCCTCTGGCATCGACGAGCCCAGCTCTTCAGCACCAAAGACCGAACGACCCTCCGGCACCGGCGAGCCCAGCTCTTCGGCACCAAAGACCGAACGACCCTCCGGCACCGGCGAGCCCAGCTCCCCGGCACCAAAGACCGGACGACCCTCCGAGACCGGCGAGCCCAGCTCCCCGGCACCAAAGACCGGACGACCCTCCGACACCGACGAGCCCAGCTCCCTGGCACCAAAGACTGGACGATCCTCCAGCACCAAAGGCCGGACGACCCTCTGGCACCGGCGAGCCCAGCTCTCTAGCACCAAAGACCGGATGACCCTCCGACAACGGCGAGCCCAGCTCCCCGGCACCAAAGACCGAATGACCCTCCGATACTGGCAAGCCCAGCTCTTCGGCATTAAAGACCGGACGACTCTCCGGCACCGACGAGCCTAGCTCCCCGGCGAAGGACCTGGGAAGCCCCTAGGCACTCAACGTCCCCAAGCCCAGTTCTTGGACACCTGCCCAAGACCGGAGCTCAAATCTCCAACCAAGGGGACTCCCTCAACCAACACGTCTTCGAGCCCAGCTCCAAGATGCCATCTTAAGTCATCAACGTCCCCGAGCCCAGCTCCAGGATGCCCATCGAAGATTGGATGACCCTCCAGCACCAAAGACCTGGGAAGCCCCCAGGCACCGACGAGCCTAGCTCCTCGGCAACGAAGCCCGGAGAAAAGTCCTCCAGCACGAAGACCTGGGAAGCCCCCAGGCACCGGCGAGCCTAGCTCTCCGGCATCAAACACCAAACAAGAGTCCTTTGGCATGAAGACCTGGGAAGCCCCCAGGCACTGGCGAGCCTAGCTCCCCGGCACCAAAGACCGAATGACCCTCCGGCACCGAAGATCTGATGGCCCTCCGGCACCGGCGAGCCTAGCTCCCCAGCGAAGGACCTGGGAAGCCCCCAGGCACTCAACATCCCCGAACTCTACTCTTAGGCGATGTTTCGTTGACCCAACTTCCGAAGATCAAGCCCTGAGCCTAGCTCCGAGGCGTTCAAGATGTGGACCGCCCTTAGGCGCCCAGGTCTGAAATTCCTCCCTACAACCTCCTTGTACCAACGAAAAAGAGAAAAGAGGAGGGGGGAGGAAAAGAGACATTCACATCACCGAAGGAAAGAAGCCAAATCTATGGAATCAGTTTTCATTGCTTGGAAAGAAAATTTTACGTCATGTTCCGGGCCCTGACAAGCCAGCTAGCCCAGTTTAAAGAAAAGTACAAAAAGAAAGATAAAGGAACACATGAGAAGTTCTAGACTACGAGGCCGGTTCCTTCCCTGGGCGAAGCACGGTCAAGACTTCCCCCTCTCCAACCTCCGAGGCGAGGTCGCGCGCTTGAGCGGGCTCTGCCAGAGAAGCAGACTCAGCTGCAGCTGCCGCAGAGATCGACTCGGTAGCCTCCTCCTATGGTGCTACCTCAGCTACTGCCACCACCAGGGTCAGCCCGGCAGCCTCCGGGGCCACTTGCGGAGATGCCCCGACCAGAGTAGCCCCTTGCCCTCTTGTGACTGCCTTCGAAACAGGAGCCTTCTTCCCGGGAGCTCGGAGCATGGCTAGCCACTCCTCGGACAACATTCCCTATAGCTGGGAGACGCAGTACGAATACCCCTTTGCAAAGGAGTCCGTCGCTGCTTCTTTGAAGTCCTTGAGGTACACTAGGGAGGCTTTGAAGGTGGCCACCGCGCCCACAACATCCCTCCTCGCACTCTCCACTTTGCTACTCGCTTCAGCCACCGAGTTTTTAGTGCACTCGGCCTGCGGATCGCCGCCGCCATTCCCTTCTCGATGGTTTCGGCGGCATGGTTGGTGGCAGCGACCCTCTTCTCGACCTCGGTGGCCCTTCCCTTGGCCTCAGTGGCCCTCTTTTCCGCCACCGCCACCTTCCTCTCTAATTCGGCTCGGAGCTCCTTCAACTGGGCCTTCTTTAATTCGAGCTCGTCTTCGAGCTTCTTTTTCATCCTGATGAGCTCGGCGGCCTCGGCCGCGAGGCTCTTGATTTTGAGGTTGGCCTCCTGGGCCTCCCTGTTCTTCTGACTCACCTTGGCCCACAGGGACTCGAGCTCGGTCAACCGCTCCTTCTCCCCCTTTGCCCAATTCCGATAGAAGTCCCGAATGAGGAGCAGATCCCTACCTTGCTGTATTGAATGAAGCATGTTAATTATCAAGTGAAAAAAGATCTCGAGAAAGACAGGGGGGGGGGGGGGGAAGGAACTTACAGCAGAGATATTAGCAAACGTCGAGCAGACGACATCGTCCAGAAGCCTCCCGCTCCCATATCGCCGGTCGCAGGACTGGACGGAGAAGTCCATCATCTACTCGGCAAGGCGGGAATCCTTCACTAAAGAGACGTTCAGCCCCAGCTTGAATGGGACCCTCCGATAGTCTCTACCTCTCGTCCTCGCCTGCTCGAACCCTTCAGCAGTGACAGTAGAGGACATCTTTACGGCCGTCTACAAGCTCGGCACCGCCTCGGGCTGTGACGGGGGTGCCGGCCTCGCTTCCCTCAGCCCCTCTTCCTCCTTAAGCACGACGACTTCAAGGGGAGGAACCTCCGGCCTGGCTACAGCAGTCGCCGACCTAGCCCTGGTCACCATTCCGGACTCAAGCATGGGACCTTGATTTCGCTGACCCGAGGTCGCCTGGGCGAGCTCGGCCACCCTCTCCCGCCTCCGCTCGACGATCGGTGCATCTACCGCGGCTTGCACCGGTAGTGGGCCTTCATCAATGCGAGCCCGCTTCGGAGTGGGCCCGCTGGCCTCGGCAGCCTACTCACGTTCCTCAAAAAATGAGAGCAGCTCATCCATCGAAAACTTCATTTCTGCACTAGAGATAACGAGGTCAGCCCAACAACAACAAAAAAAAAAAGAAAAGAAAAAAGAGAGAACAAGAAGAAGAAAAGAAAGAAAAATAAATAAGAAATGAGAGGGGGGTGGTCAAGTTGAACTCACCCGGCTCCCGCGCCGAGCTGACCCCGGCCTCGCGAAGATTCTGCTCTAACAGCAAGACCTCGAGGAGAGGGACCTCAACTGATCTGAGCAGGTCGTACAGATCGAGATCGGCAGCTTCGATAGAGGAGTTCCTATTCGGAGATCGATCTGGATCACTCCAAACCCAGTCGATCCCCTCTACCGAGGCAAAGAAGAACCTGCTCTTCCATCCTTTGATGGAAGAGGGGAGTACAAACTTAATGCCCCAAGGGCGGGAGAAAGGGACCACCACCCATCCTCGGTTGGGTGGCATTTCAGGGTGAAGAAGGCCCTGAACAAGGAAAAACGGACAACGATCCTGTGAAAGTGGCATAGAACGATGAAACAAAATGTCGTTCTGATGGCATTAAGGACCAACTGGGCAAGAACAAGCCGGTAGTTGGACAAGAAAGAAAGGAAGAAGGGATGGACAGGAAATCGAAGGCCCCCAGCAAAGGCCTCCTCGTAGAAGGCGATCCGCCGAGGACCACTGGAGGTAGCCCGCTCACCGGGATGAGGGACGAAAAGCCAGATGGATTCGAGGATGCCATAAGTTTCCCGGATGGACACAAGGTCCTCGGCGGTAATCACCGAAGTGATTCCTTCAGGACCTGTCGACCGAGAAGGCTCAGGCTCAGGAAGGGAAGCGGAAGTAGAAGCAGAAGTAGAAGTAGGAGCAGGAGCATGAAGGAGAGCCAAACGGGGAGGAGGAGAAGACCCAGGTTCCCTAATGGACACCGGACCATGGTAAGGCCTTCTACTGAACTCGTACCTCACTGCCTCCCTCTCCTCATCGGAAGAAGGAGTTTTCGGCCGGGAAGGTCCGGCCTCAGCTTGGCACGAGGGACGGAAGTTGGGGCCGAAGCGGTCAATGGAAGAGAAAGGGAGAGAACAAAACAACTCCTAGATAACGAGAATGAGGGGGTGAATGGAGGAAGGTATACGGCGACTCCTAACGGGCGAGAAAGGAGAGCTAACCTGCTGAAGCTCAAAGAAGATGCCGACGACCGGTGAAGAAGAAGAGGAGGACTCCTGTGCGACTTCGGGCACGAAGGGTTTGGAGAAAGGAGGGGCTATTTCGAAAGGACTCACCCATCTATTTGAGACAACCTGCATCCAACCGTACCATTACGGCTTTCCCAAAAGTCAGGCCACATGTCGCCAATCAACAAGGACAGCACCCCCATCCGACCGTGGCCGCTTCAGCTTTCGTGCTCGCCATAACTGCTCCCAAGACGTGACCATGCGGCGCCCCCGCACAGGCGCGAAGGACCGCCAAGCGAGGCGCCACCGATATCGATAATTATTGCACCATATCTCCCTATCTTTCCACATTAGCATGCACCTACCCCCTTCGACCCGAACGCTACGTGACAACAGGCCTCGGGAGTGGGGGGCAAATGATGTCACCAGATCGCTGACGTAGAGCAAGGAGCCTGAAATAAAGCAAGGAGCTTGATGTGGAGCCTTCATTGACGCCACGCCGGATCCCCACTATCGGCCCCTTCGTCGGGCTGAATTCCCCGATGCCAACAGGGCCGCCCGTCGAAGCCAGGCTCCGTCCTCTGCCAAGTCGGTGCCAGCCAGGTCGGGGAACCTAGGTCGGAGCCGAGCTCAAACCCCACCAGAGGCAGACCTTTCAAGCCCGAGGTCGGGCCCCGTGGTCCGGAGTCGAGCTCAAGCCTCCTCCGCCACGTGGGACCCTTTCGAGGCTGAGTCCCTTGGCCTGGGTGCACCTCAGCCACCTCAGCCAGCCCGAGCTCGGTCAAAGCTGGGCCCCTCTGGCCTGGTGCCGAGCTCGGCTCCTCTTCGCACAGCCAAGCCACCGCAAGGCGGGTCCCCTGCGAGAGGGCCCCATCTTCCTAGCTCGGCCCCCAATGCAAATCAAGACATCAACTACCAAGGAAGCAGCACCTCCCATCCGAAGACAGTGGCAGGCCCCCCTCGAGGACCATACGACAGCACCCGCCATGTTACCATTAATGCCCACGGCCACCATTCACACCAAGAAGAAAGGGAGCTCACATCAGGGGACTATGCCCCCTACCGACTTGCCGTACGACCGGGGAAAAGATCCCACCAAGGAGCGCGATTCCCAAGAGTAGTGGCACAACAGTCGAGGCCCTGTCAGGCTTCCAACAAGGGCAAATCGAAGGAATGTCAGAGGCTTGTGGAAGCTTCCCCAGACACCTAATAAAGAAGGCGTACCGTTCACGGCACGATAACCCATCATACCCGTCTGACAGCATGAGAGAACCCCGAGGCAAGTCGCAAGAAAGGATCCAACCAGAATAAGCAAAAGGGAGGTAACACTCATTTTTTTAAAAAAGGGGAAAGAACGGCATTCTCAAGGGAGCAGGTCACTCAATTTTCTAACAATACATCCACCACAAAGAGAAAGAGGAGAAGAGGGAGAGGCTAGAGAGGAGGGCAAGACCCTGAGGCAAGCCGCAAGAAAGGACCCAACCAGAATAAGCAAAAGGGAGGTAACACTCATTTTTTTAAAAAAGAGGCAAGAACGGCATTCTCAAGGGAGCAGGTCACTCAATTTTCTAACAACACATCCACCACAAAGAGAAAGAGGAGAAGGGGGAGAGGCTAGAGAGGAGGGCAAGACCGACCACCTCGGCCACCACATCTCCTAGTTCACTCATACTCTTATACACTCCACTCACTCCTTCTAGCATAGAGCTCATCCCGATGGACTCGACCAGGAGGATCTGTTCTCCTGGATCGTTACTGACTTGACCGTCGAAGTGCCCCCGCCGGAATCCCCGGTCCGGATCACTGACGCTGGTTGTCTTACAGGTCACGAGACACCGGAGGCATCCCGGCGGGCGGATGCAGACCACCCGATACCATCAGCATCTACGGGCCACGACGATCCAAGCGGCAATACATCCAAATATCATTTAGAATAATACCGCATTAATTACATTAAAATAAAATAAAATACTAGATTTTGATGCAAACATAAATTATAAATAATAATATGAGTAAATTATTTTTGAGAAATATCTACTCCTATTTCAGAAATAACATTTTGCCTTCCAAACACTACCTTAGTTCTTGCCTAGGCTAGGTACAGCGAGGATAGCACCCCAGGACCGGAGGCCCAAGCCGACAAGGCGACCGAAGAGCTTGGAGCATACCGGCGAGCCTCTAGAGGATCTCGAGTAGAGGGGGTCAAGGTCGGTGAGGCAACAAGAGAGATTGGCCCACATCGGCGAGGCTCCGTAAGACCTCGACGGCTCGACGAGAGGGGGCCTTGGTTGGCGAGGCGACCGGAGAGGTTGGAGCGTATCGACGAGGCTCCGAAAGACCTCGACGACGTGCTTGCCCTCCGCTACGTGGTCAAGAACCGCGGATGTGAAGTCATGAAGGCACTTCTCGATCTCGGCGTGACCAATGACTACCCCGCGGGCCCTGTGGGGAAGACTCCTCGCCTCCATCATCGCTGAGCCAGTCTACCCGGACATGGCCGTCGGTTCCCTCGGTGAGGTGAGCCATGGAGCAGATCCCGGCGAGGTCCAACGCTGGCGGCAACAAAGAGGGCCAGAGATCAGGTTGCAGGAGAGGAGCGTGCGGCGCATGTGGCGGATCTTGTGGTGGCGGTCCTCGAGCTTGGCTGCTATGGAGGAGGAGAGGCCAGCACCGGCGGCAGCGAGGCCGAGGAGGTGGTGATGGGCCATGAAAGAGGAACGGCGAGCCAGGGAGGACTTGAGCCAGAGCTCCTCGATCTTGGCCATGACATCGATGGGGAGGGCTTGGCGAGGACCTCCGCCGGGAGGCTGGACTTAGCAACGAGGTGGGAGCAGGTGATCCAAAGCTAGTGCATGCCCTGCTTGCGATATGCCATGAGCACCTTCATCACGTCCTCGATCGATGCCTTCTCGACCATGCTTGCTAGTTGCTTCTGGCTGAAGCAGGCAAGGTGCACGGCAGAATAGGCAACGCTGAAGCAGAGAAGGCAGGCACCATGGTGGTCGGCGGCGCGCCAGCTTTCTCGGAAAGCATTGTGAAAGAGGTCCCAAGTCAGCCCACTATAGAGCCCAAGACAGGCGACCCATCTGAAGAAATGGGGGCTACTCTGCCCACCCCGGTAGGCATTGAGGTGGTGGCGACAACCCCGACGATTGCACCACTCGCCCTCCCACGGTTGCAGAGGAGAGGAAGGTGCAGTTGATTGAACTCCGATACTTGCACTACCTCCGGAGACATGGCCAGCCGTCATCGGAGTGGCTGACGAAGAAGAGCCTGACACGACGGGTCTGTCAACGATCCAAGCTACGGTCGAAGTCGTCTCAGCCACCGCCGAGTTGCTATTGAGCGAGGCGATAGGGGAAGTAGCAGGCAAGGCCACGCGGAGCAATTAGAGCTCGTTGGCACCCTAGTAGTGCAAAGAGCTCGTACTACAGGCAATGTAGGGATCACCTACCCCCCAGTTCCACGCAAGATTATCATGCAAACAACAAATTGAGCATGTTCTCCAATGGGATCCCTTAGAAAAGGAGGTGCAATGCTCATTTTGCTTGGATAGGTCCTCACCAATTGGACTAGGCTATAGGCCTTGCAGGTCGATGGCAGCCATGCATGGGATTGGTCTGCCTGGGCACGAAAAGATACTTCGGAGCATAGACTCGATTGAGAGATACTTCACTATCGAAGACTTGAAGGAAAGGTGTTACAACCTTATCTAGGCGATCTCATTCGGGATTCTAAAATAAAGGATGTCGGAATTCCATATGGGATAATCTTGTCTAGAATTTTAGAATGAGGAGTGTCGAAACCCCTCTTAGAGTATTCTTGCTCAGGACTTTGAAATAAGGGATGTCAAAACCTCACTTTGGACATCCTCGCTCAAGACTTCAGAGCAGGGATCCACTGAAAATGGCTCAATCAAGAGGTGCTTCAATTATGGAGAGCTAGAAAGAAGATGCCACCCTGCCAATAATAGATGCTTGGGGAGGCTTGAAAGCAGGCAGCCGGAGGCGAAGTACTTCCTCATTAGTATGAACAACAAGATGGCACAAGCGATTAGGACAAGGGAGGTGCAAGCACCAATTCTTGATTCTGAGGCAGGTCTGCACCAACTGCTATTTGATGGAGAGGCATGCTGGTGAATCCACCAAAGTGCTGACGTCCTCAAAGATCCTAGAATGAACGACAATGAGACTGCACAGATGAGACTCGGCCACGGCACCAATACAACCAGAGTACTTGGGAGCTGGACTTTGGGCTTAACTGGGACTTTGCTTTAACTGAAATGCCTAGGAGTGGTGTTTGACTAGGAATCTAATTGGGTGCTCTCTCAAGAGAGGCCTAAATGGGACACTCCTCCGGAAAAAGTTTATAGATGGGAGTCAAAACTCTACCTAGATCTTATTTAAGACTTTAGAATAAGGGGTGTCAAAATCTTGCCTAGGACAACTTTATCGAAGACTTTAGAATAAAGCGTCCAACGATCCTATTTATGATGTAAAACTCATCCAGGACTTTGAAATAGAGGGTCTAGCGACTCTACTTGGGGCATAAATTTCATCCAGGACTTTGGAATAAAAGATTTGTCAACCCTACCTGGAGCGAGGCTCATCCAGGACTTAAAATATAAGGTTCGTCAACCCTGCCTGGGGTGTAAGGCTCACTCAGGACTTTGAATACCAAAGAAGTCAAGTCACCTCACTCGGGGGCATAAAGCTCATCCTGTTTTTGCCTAGAAGTTTGATCGTTTAACCAGGAATTATGGACATGGTAGCTTGACCTAGCAGTCTGATTGCTTAACTTTAGCTTAGTAATGAAGAATTGCCATGCTTAGAAAGTTGATTGCTTTGCTAGGGATTATAGATGTGATGTCCCACCTGGATGCTCAATTACTTTGCCAGGGATTATGGGCATGATAGCCCACCTGGGCTCACAGGTGATGGATTGTCGTACTTAGAAGACTTACTATTTAGCTAGGGCTTACAGGTATTGAGACCCAACCTGCATGTCTGATTATTCAACCAGGGTGCCTAAGACAACCTCACCTAAGACTTTGGGATGAAGGGTGTCAGAACCTTGCTTAGGATAACCTTGTTCAGGACTAGATGCCTAGGAGACTAACTTCTTAGCTAGGGCTTATGGATATTGGGATCCAACCTAAATGCCTGACTGCTCGAATAGAATTTTGAAATAAGGGACGTCGAAACCCCCGCCTGGGACAACCTTGCCCAAGGCTTGGTGTTGACCCCACAAGTAATTTTGATGATAACCAAATATTGGAGCATGTATAATTATTTTTAACAACTCTTCAAGTATTTTACAAGTTTTTGTAGGATGGGTTAATTGTTCAAACTTCAACTCCTACACCTTTGTTTCTTGTTTGAGTTGTGTTGTAATTAGTTTTTGTAAAGAAGAACCCAATTGGAAATGCTAAAAAAAAAATCAAGTAAAAAGGGTTACTTCTGTGTGTATGTATCTTTGAATTAATTTGAGTTGGTATGCTTGAAAATGTAAAAAGTTGGTGAGAGTTTTTCTTTGAGTCCAAGTATAAAAATCCTGAAGAAGATACTCGAGCTGACCCAGCATGATGAAGAGCCGACTCAACTTACTGGCACGCAACAAGGATTCTGGAATGCAGCAATCCGAGCCGACTCGAAGGTAATCGAGCCGACTCCAGTGAATCCGAGTCGACTGGAATATGTCCGAGCCGACTCCTCCAGAGTCCAGTTTTCGAAGATTTTTTAGAACAGCCAGGCGAGCCGACTCGAACCAGAAAGAACCGACTCTGCCAGACCTAACTTTGAAGACCTGAGAAAGCGAGCCGACCCGAACTACATCGAGCCGACTCTTCCAGAGTGATGATTTCAGATGCTATGAAGAAGAGCCGATCCAAGATGAATAGAGCCGACTCCTCAAGTTCAAGTTTTTCGATGAAGTAAGTTCGAGCCGACCCGAGCTATCAAGAATCGACTCGTCTAGAGTGAAGTATTGTGCCCTGAGACAAAGAGCCAACTGCACTGAAGATTTGGTGACTCGACCTATTGACTCGAATGATCCGAGCTGACTCGAAGGAATCCGAGCTGACTCGAACATTGCTTTTAGGTATCCAACGACTAGTTCCAGAATTTATTTTTGAATGCCAAAAGGTACTCCAATGATCACAAATCATTCCCCAACAGTCTACAATGGCTAGAACTTCCTTGGAACGATAGAAGACTTTATATATGAAGGATTTGAACTTCCTTGAGGCATAAAATTTAGAGAGTTCTTCAAAGTTTAGGAGATACATTGAATATCCTACCTACCAACAGCAAGAGAGCACAAGAGCATTCAAGTCACCCTTCAAGTCTTCACCAACTCTTATCCGAAGCTTGAAGCAAATTTGGAAAGAAGCCACTGAAGCCATTAAAGCTTATTCAAAGTGCATTCAAGTGGACTTCCATCAAGCTGCACCGGTAACTATCCGATAAATTGAGTTTGTCATTTTTGTTGCATTTATTTCAATTCATTTTTTGAATTGTTGGGTTATTGCTGAGCCCGGTTGAAAACCAAATAGGTTCTTGGTGAGCCTTGACAAAAACCAAGTGTTGGATTCTTGGTAATCCTGGTAAAATCAAGTTTGGTTTCTTTGGTGAGCCTGTTTAAAACCAAAGGGATTTGGGTTTTCTTTGGTGATCTTGTTAAAACCAAAGTGTAGAGGTTTTGGATTGTGATCCTGTAAAACAATCCTACTATATTCGGGTGTGAATATAGTAGAAATCCCAAGTTGTATCTTGGGTAGCGGACATAGGAGCTGGGTTGCTTCGAACCACTATAAATCTTGTGTGTTTGTTTTGTGATTCTTTACTCTCATTTAGCTTCTGCAATTTATTATCTTGTCACAGCACTTAACACCTTCTAAGGGATTTTAATTGTACATTATTTGTCTTAAATTTTTTAAATTTCCAATTCACCCCCCTCTTGGGTAGCCACCTGGGTAACACTTGGTACCTAGGAGACTAACCATTATTTAGTCAAGGCTTGCGAGTATCGAAACTTGGGCATCTGACTGCTCGACCAAGATTTTGGAATAAGGCATGTCAAAACGCCTACCTAGGTCAACCTCGCTCAGAACTTTCAAATGCACTTCCATTGCCGCAAGCCAAGAGTTTGATGGCTATCGATTGTGGCAAGCTGGGGTGAGGCTCAACAGGAGGCTTACCTCTCACTCCAAGCTGATCACCTTCTCAGTGGTGGGAGTGGCATCAGGTTTGGCCTCCCAGTCGGGAGGGGATGGATCACTAGAGATGGGTGGCAGGCTGGCTCCGCCGCCAACCTCGGTGGGGCATGCTGTAGGTCCCGCACCAAGGTCATCGATGCCTGGACTTGCTAGGAGAGCTACTAGAGCTGCTCGATAGTAACGGTCGAAGCAATTGATGGTCCTACCTCTCCTTTTGAAGGAATCGAAGATGGGGTGGCCAAGGTTGCGAACATCTTGGTAGGAGCAAGCATGATCTTCTTTCTCTTGGCCATGGTGCTAACTGGGGACAAGAGAAGTCAAGTCACAAACTTCAAATCTTAATGAAGTTTTGGGCAACACGACCATTTCTCTAGCACCAATCTATTGCTGCACTAGAAAATGGGGTGACTCAGGCTCGACTTGGATAGGGCTAGAGCTGAGGTGGTTGCTGATATAGAGTTAGGTCTCATAGGGTCCTATCACTAGGAGTTGGGTCCTGTAAGACAGAGAATACCAGAAAGTCTGCACACCGAGGGGGTTCCCTGATACGTGTCGCAATGCATTGATTTAGTACCTTAATTTCAATATTCTTAGAAAGCATAGTGGGAGTAAGGATCGAATCCACACGGACCTTTGAGTTATTTTAAAAGTAAACTATGCAATAGAAATTAAACTAGAAAGAGAATTAACAGGTAATTGGTAATGAAGGTAATCTAGAGATGATCTTTCTTAACAAGAGCACGGCCCGTATCATAGATCACGGTCCATCCCTTTTGAAAATAGATTGGATAAAAGGAGAGTGAAAATAATCAAGATGTGATCTATCTTAGTGAGAGTACGGCCCATACCCGTATATCACGGCCCGTCCCTATTAGGAATAGATCAATCAAGATTATAGTCATGTTAGAGTGAATTACCTCTAAAGTCTTGCACTACTCATAAACCTGCTTCAGAAAAGAAAAGGAAAGAACATGAGACAAAGGGAAACTCTTTTCATTTTGTTGAATAAAGGGTACAACAATCAACAATAAAACAAAAACCCCCTTCTTCTAGGTAGACTTCTCGAGGGTACTGCAGCATGTCCGAAAATGAGGCCGTCTGGTGCCATGATGGGAAGTAAGGAATGGGAACCAGTGGCAGCATAGTGGAAGTAGAGACCAAGCTAGTGCAATGGAAGTGGAACCCAGTCAGGGGTTAGAAATATTGAAAAGCAAGAAGGGAGAGAGATGGAATAAAGGTGGGATAAAATGAGAATAGAAGAAGGATAGAAGAGGAATACATAGGAATAGAACTAGAATAAGAGGGAATAGCAAAGAAATGTGTGGAGGAAATGGCAGCTTCCGGACACTCTTCGGACTGAACTCTCGATGATCTCCCTTAACTGGACTCTCAGATGGCAGAATGCTCTCTCGATGGCTCCCCTGGAACCCCTTTTATAGGCCTCCATCCCAACAAATTACTGGAATTCAGCTCCATCGTTACAACGAAGCCGCTCCACCATTGCAACTTCTCCACCAAACTGTAGTTTGCTTAAACAACCTTCAGTTCCAGTCGTTCCAACTGACCTCACCGAATTCTGGTTGAGTTATAACGATCTCTAGCTCCCAATGGTCTCCAGCTCACCCAGCAAAGCTCCAGTCCTCTCCCTCGCTCGGTCCAACCTAGCAACGAAGATGCCGAACATGGAAGATGAAGGAACCGATGGCTTGGTAGGCTCGGATCCATAGGAGGTTGTGATCAGGGTCTCAGACCGATGCTTGGATGGCTCGGACAGTGGCTTCCTCTCCTCGGCGGTGCAAGGAAGGGGTGCTGCTGTCTTCTTTGGCCGGTGATGGGGTGTACATGAGCAATAGTGACGATAAATTGTTGGCATATTCCGGCCAAAGGAGACCTCTCCGGTGGCAAGGGAAGAGCGCCGACGTGTTCTGGGCTGGGCAGATGGTTTGGTGGTTTGGGAAACGTCGAATGATAGTGAGGAGGTTGCTGGAAATCTTTCGGCCATTTTTTGACTGTGAGAGCTTCTCGGCAGTGAGGGAGAGAGTGCCTGCATCCTCTCCGACCAGCAGCGGAGAGAATGGGCAGTCCGGCAGCTTAAATGGTGTGGGACAGTAGTGAAGAAGAAGAAGAGAGGCCGACAGCTCTTCCGACCAATTTTTTGGCCAAAGACGGTCTTTCCGGCCACCAAGGGCGATGCCGACGGCTTGGGCGACATCGAAAACACCTCTCCGATGAGTTTCGGCTCAAACGGAGGTGTGCGGTCCATGGCTCTGTTCTGTGGTAGAGCCGTGGACCGCGACAATGGTAGATCGTGGTCCATGGGCCGTGCAATAGACCGAGTGGCCGGCTCATGGTGGACCGGCTGCTCCAAATTTCGTGCAAACTAGTAAATTCCTTCAAAAATAATTTCGAGCCCGTTTGAAGTCCGATTTAAGTATCGTTTGCACCGTTGGACTTCTAAAATTGAGCTCTTCACATTGGCGATATTCTTTCATACAAATTATATATAAAAGTATCAATTTTAAAAAAAATAACTATAATTTAATTATTAAATTAATACTTTTATATATACATATAACGTAGTTATCACACCCCCAACTTGAACTTTGCTCATCCTCGAGTAAAGCAGATAGATTATCCATGTATATTGACCCATCCTTAAATTGGATATTAACCCAAACAACCCTAAAGTCAAATGATACCTGGTTAGACCACTATTGAGATACTTCATTAGATTATTAATTCAACTCATTTAGTGATCGGGTTGAGCCCATAAAGATTTCTAGAGTTCTTCTTTTGCTAGCTTTCTACCTCTCTTAAAATCCTCCAACTTTCTGGGATTTAGTGCAGTACCTTTCTGCTGATGGTTTTCCCCTTTTCTTCTACTTTTTTTTAAAAAAAAATTATTTTAAGTATAGTGTTATATCCAAGTCTCTTAAGTATTAGTATTCTTCTTTCTTGACATAAACCATAATACTTACTTAGGCAAAGGGGTTGGTTACTCAGGAAGGTACCATTGCTTAACAGATTTCTTGACCTTCTCACCTTTTGATGTGAACCATTATACTTACTTAGGCAATGGGATCCGGTTACTCAATAAGTATTCAAGCAAAGCTTTGAGACGGGACTAACTTCTTCTTTTCTTTTTTGAGACAAAGGGAAAACTCTAGCATACTTGATCTTTTGATTTATAATCCCATAAAATAGATTCTTTATTAAGATCAATGGTCAAAAGGTTTTGGAATTACTTCATGAAATTATTTATGATATAAACCCTACCATTTATTGAGTTTCTTTAATAATTTATCCCTCAGCATCTCTAGCATTATCGAGACCATTAATCAATTATTGATTAAGGTGCCGATGTGTTGACTCCGTTATTGATTTTGATGATAAGCAAAATGGTTAAGTATAAGTTGAGTACTAATGATTTCTTTGAAGTATGTTTTTATAGAAAAAGGTGCTCATCAATTTGATAAATGTTGGTTGATTGAAGAAGTCCAAATTTAGATGAAAGATCTGCTTAAAGAAGACTTGGACAGTGGAAGATTGCTTGAATGGATACTTAAGTTCAACACAATCTTGATTCAGTGCAAGTTCAGCTATTTATGTGAAGATCTCAGTGAAGTGTTGACTCAAATTGTCAACACATGACACCAAGTATCGATTCATGATAGTGAAGTGTCGACTCAAGCCAGTACGCAAAGAAAGTTTCAAATAGCACGGCTAAAGTATCAACACATGGACTTGAAGTGTCGACTCAAAGTGTTGACATATGGATCAGCTCATCGCCTGAGATTTTTGAGTCACAGAACTTGGTGAAAATGAAGATCTGGTGAAGTGTCGATACATGGATGCCAAGTATCAACTCAAAGTATCGACTCACCTGATGAAGTATCGACACATCTGAGATTTTCAGAAAGCTACAATGAAGATTTTTGAACTAGGTGTCGACTCAAGAAGTTCAAGTATCGACCTGAAGTGTCGACTCAGCCTGAAATATCGACACATGAAGTTCTGGGAATAGTAACGGCTAGTTTTTCAAACATAAAACTCGTCCCTCTTGGCTCCCAATAGCTAGTTTTTCGTATCTAATGGCTAGAAACCAGATTTGAGACCTTGGAAAGGTATTTACATGGTTCAAATCAAATCAAAACATTAGAGGATGAAAAAGGAATAAACAAGAGAAAAGAAAAGAAGAGCATTCACTCCTATTCATTGAGTTCAACCACTTTCAAGTAAGAAGAAGCCTTTGAGCATTCAAGAGCCTTCAAGAGCATTAAAGATCAATCTTTCTTGAGCAATCAAAAAGGTTTCATCAAGTTGAAAGCATCACAACAACGAGTTTAAAAAATATACCCATTTTTTATTAGAAAGCTTTTATTGTCTCTTTACTTCAAAACTTTATTTGTTGTAAGGGTTCTTGGTTAGCCTATTGCAAAACTAAGGGAGGTTATTGGTAAGCCTTTGAAAATCAATTAGGTTCTTGGTTAGTCCATAAAAATAAGAGAGGTTGGTGGTGAGCCTTAAAATCATTTAGGTTCTTAGTTAGCCCACAAAACCAAGGGAGGTTGGTGGTGAACCTTAAAACCATTCAGGTTCTTGTTAGTCCATAAAACCAAGTGAGGTTTTGACTTGTGAGCCTTATAAAAACAAGTCGGGTTTTGATTAGTGAGCTCAGAAAATTAATCAGCTGTAATCGGTTAAGATTATAGTGAATTTCCAAGGGGATCTTGGAGAGAGGATATAGGTGCATTAGATAGCACCAAACCACTATACTTCCTTGTATTTGTGATTGCTTGTCTCTTCTATTTGCTCTTACATTTATTGTTTTATATTTCCACTGCACACTTACTTAAGAGCACTTAATTTGCATCCATTGTACTTGGTTTAATTGTTGGATTGGATCACACACTCTTGCATTCCATTAATAAATTTTAGAGACCCAATTCACCCCCCTCTTGGGTTGCTTACTGGGCAACAAGTGGTATCAGAGCCCTGTTCTCAGTTTATAGGTACAACCGTCTTGAGTAAAGATCTATGACAGCCCCTATTGGTACTAGTGTAGTTGAGGGACAAGCCTCAAATAGACCTCCATTTTTCAATGGATCAAATTATACTTATTGAAAAACTAGAATGAGAATATATATGCATTCAATTGATTATAACTTGTGGAAGGTAGTTGATAAAGGTCCACATATTTCTTCGGTTGTGGTTAATGGTATTTCCATCCCAAAGCTCGAAGAGGATTGAGATGAAAATGATATTAAACAATCCGAGATCAATGCAAAAGCAATGAATTTCCTTTATTGTGCATTAGATCCTAGTGAATTCAATAGGATATCTACTTGCACATCCGTCAAAGAAATATGGGACACACTTGAAGTTACCCATGAGGGTACCGATCAAGTGAAAAATACTAAAATGAATATATTAGTGCACACATATGAAATGTTCCAAATGGAACCTAATGAATCTATCATTGATATATACAGTAGATTTACAAATATTATAAATGGAATGATAAGCTTAGAAAAAATAATGTCTAATGCTGATCTTGTCAACAAAATCCTTAGGTCACTTCCAACATCGTGGGATCCGAAGGTGACCGCCATCCAAAGAAGCTAAAGACATTGACAAGCTACCATTGGAGTAGCTGGTAGGATCGCTCATAACTTATAAGCTGAATTTGAAGCAAAAATCTATGGACATGGATAAGAAGAAAAAGGGGATTGCATTCAAATCTACCATATAAAAGAATCCTCAATTGACGAGTCCGAAGAAGAAGAAGAAGATGAAAGTGAAGAAGCACTCCTAGCAAGAAAATTTAGAAGGTTCATGAAGAGAAGAAAGTTCCCTTACAAGAAGAAGTTCCAATCAACTAAAGAAAAGTGAAAAGAGAAAGAAAAAGAAAAGGAAAAGAAAAAGGAGAAAGAGATACCTACATGCTTCGAGTGTAAGAAGCCGGGACACTATAAATTTAACTGCCCTCTCCTAAAGAAGTCAAAAAAAAGCTAAGAAAGAAGGTAATGATGGCCACCTGGAGTGATAGTGAGGACTCCAGTTTAGAAGAAGAGTAGGCTGAAATTACAAACCTATCTCATGGCACATCAAGAGCAAGAAGAGGTAAATTCCGGTATAGAAATAGATTTTACTTTTGATGAATTAAGAAATGCTTCTGATGAACTAATGCATGATTACAAATTAATTTTATCTGAAAATAGAAAACTGAAAAAGTATGGAAATAGATTTTCTCATGAAAATAATTCTTTATTAAATGAAGTTAGTGATTTGAAAACTAAACTATATATTTTAGAAAAGAAAAATAATGCTCTAACAATGGAAAATGAAGTTTTAAAAAGATTCAAAACTATCATTTCAAATGGTGATCTTTTGAAGAAAAATAAGGATTTAGAGTTGGAAAATGAAAAGTACAAAAATGAGCTTGACAAAATGAAACCTTTTGTTGAAAAGTTTACCTATAGTTCAGAAAAACTAAATCTTCTTTTAAATAGCCAAAAAGCGGTTTTTAACAAAGCAGGATTAGGTTATAGGCCCCAAAGATAACAAAAGTATTTCAAAAATTTTTTTGTACCTGCATCATCTAGCATAACATATTTTTCATGCAAAAAACAAGGTCATAAATCTTTTCAATGTAATATGAGAAAAATTAATTCTTATGAAAAAGTTTGGGTTCCAAAAGAAACCAATTTAAGTGCTAACCCTAAAGGACCCAAGTTGGCTTGGGTACCTAAAACAAAGCTTGATTTGTATTGCAGGTATGTCTTATAACCAAGGAGAACAAAAGACTTTGGTATCTTAATAGTGGTTGCTCAAGGCACATGACGAGAGATGTGAAGCAATTCACCTCTCTTGAAGCAATGAATGGAGGAAGTATGATCTTCGAGGATAATGGTAAAGAAAAAATTATTGATATTGGTAAGGTTCACATTACTCCTTCTACTTGTACTAGCAATGTACTTTTAGTTAAAGGTTTGAAGCATAATCTTTAAGTATTATTTAATTTTGTGATAAAAGTTTCCAAGTTGTTTTCAAATCTTCTTATTGCATGATTGCTAGTCCGGATAAAAATGGAGTACAATTCATTGAAAAAATGCATGAAAATGTTTATTTGGTATATTTAGATAATATATCTTTGCCTAATAGAGAATGCCTAGTTGCAATGAATTCTACTAAAAATGAGACTAGTTGGCTTTAGCATAGAAGACTAGGTCATGCTAGCATGTATTTACTTTCAAAACTTTGTAAAAAGAATTTAGTAAGAGATTTACCGGAACTTAGTTTTGAAAAAGATAAAGTTTGTCAAGCATGTCAATTTGGAAAACAAGTTAAAACTTCTTTCAAACCTAAAGGTTTTGTTACTACTAGTAGGCCACTAGAACTACTTCATATGGATCTCTTTGGACCAAATAGAACATCCAGTCTAGGAAGCAAGAGATAAGGATTAGTTATAGCAGATGATTTTTCAAGATTTACTTAGGTTTTTTTCTTGCACGTAAAGTGAATCATTTTCTACATTTATAAAGTTTTACCGAAAAGTTTCAAATGAAAAAGATATTTCAGTTATTTGCATACGTAGTGATCATGGTTCTGATTTTGAAAATCAGGATTTCAAAAGCTTTTGTAGTGAAAAAGGTATATAACATAATTTTTCTGCACCTAAGACACCTCAGCAGAATGGATAATAGAAAGAAAAAATCATACTTTAGAAGAAATGACATGCACTATACTTTGTGAAAATGATTTACCAATATATTTTTGGGCTGAAGCTATTAATATTGCATGTTATATTTTGAATCAAGTTTTAATCCATCTTATTTTAAAGAAAACTCCTTATGAACTTTGGAATCAAAGAAAACCAATTTTAAAATATTTTTAGTTTTTGATTGTCAATATTTTATCTTAAATAATGGCTAAGACAATCTTAGAAAATTTGATGCCAAGTCTGATGAAGGTATATTTTTAGAATATTCTATATCAAGCAGGGTATATAGAGTTTTTAACAAAAGAACCCTAGTTGTAGAGGAATCTATATATGTTATTTTTGAAGAGTCTGCTAACAAATCCTCCAAAAAATAGAATACTTCTGATGCATGTGCAGGTGCTGATAAGCTTCAAAAGTTGACATTAAATGATCAACCCTCTCATCCAAGTGAAGGAGATCAAGATAGAGATGAAAAAGGTGAAGACACTCCAAAGTACCAAGATCTACATAAGGAGTGGAGGTATGCTCATGGACATCCTAAGGAATTAATCCTAGGTGATCCATCTAAAGGGGTAAAAACTCGAGCCTCAATTAAAAATGAATGTGATTATATAGCTTTTGTTTTTCAAGTAGAGCCTAAATATTTTGAAGATGCTGAAAAAGACCCTAACTGGATAAATGCTATGCAAGACGAATTAATTCAGTTTGATAGAAATAATGTTTGAACATTAATAGAAAGACTATCTAATGTTTCTATTATTGGCACTAAATGGGTGTTTAGGAATAAATTAGATGAAAATGGAATTGTTGTTAGAATAAAGCTAGGCTAGTTGCCAAAGACTACAATCAGGAGGAAGGAATTGATTTTGATGAAACCTTTGCTTCTGTTGCTAGACTTGAGGAAATTAGACACTACAAGAAATAGGGCCATTTCCGAGAAATTTTTCGAGGGAAAAAGGAAAAACTCCATCGAAAATTTATTTTTCCGATGGAAACATGGTTATCGAAAAAACCATCCTCGAAAAATTTTTCCAAGGAATTTTTCTGAGGAAATTTATTTTTTGGGGGAATTTTTGATGAAATTTTTCTCTTGGAAATTTCCGACAGATTTTTCAAGGAATTTTTTGAGAAAAAAAATTCCGATGGATTTTCCTAGGGTAAATTTTCGAGGGATTTTTTGAGGGTAAATTTCCGAGGGATTTTTCGAGAGAAATTTTCAAGGGATTTTTCGAGGGAACATGTCCGAGGGATTTTCCGAGAAAAAATTTTTGAGGGATTTTTTGAGGGATTTTTCTAGAAATAATTTCTGAGAGATTTTCCGAAGGTTTTTCCGAGGGATTTTTCTAGAAATAATTTTTGAGAGATTTTTCGAGAGATTTTTTGAAGAATTTTTCTAGAAATAATTTCTGATTACAAGATCTTGTTGCCATCCTTTTCTAGGTCTTTCTTTTACCCATCCGAAGAAATGACAAGAAGTTAATCCCTTGCATGGACTTCTTCTTCTGGTCCACTCCAAGCAGCAGATGAAAATCCTATCTTTACATATGAAAATCCTACATGAAATGCAATAGTAATTATTTAGCACAACAGTCCTTTTTCCCATCTTTACTTGTGCACCTAGTACAATCTGGTGATGAATGATTTGAGCTAAAGCGAGCTTAATCCCATGCAAGATAAAGAAAATTTTCTACCAACATACATATTAGAACTGATAACATGGTAAATAAAGTGCATCGACTATTTAGCAAAGAAAAATATTAAGATGAACCAACAAGTATAATGAAATTTGGAAAAACAAAGTCAGCAAAGCTTTCACTGCATATATGAAGTCTAACATTTCACAAAGCTTCTGTTCAACTATACCATGAAACCTTGCAACAATGTTTAGCAAGGTAGTCAAACGCCCTTGCAACATGTTTTTCACAAGGCAGTGAAATTGCCATCTTGCAGTGGATTGACTCATGGACCCCAATCATTTACAGCTCTACAGTTACATTCCACAGGTACAATTCTCGCTGTGGAATCCCCAAAATGAATGTAACCAAACCACACCCCTCATCATAGGTGAACTCTACTGCATCTGAATCAACTGTTATTCTCTTGGGCCTGATTGATGAGTAGGCCCCAAACATGCCAGAACCGCGTACTCTGGGTTTTATTGTTGCATGCTTCGTAGACTCGTATCTTAGCTCCTTGATGGCTCCACCAGAATTGAACATCTTGATCAGTCCAATGGGAGCAAAAGAGGCTCCATTGGATAATTCCTTGATTGGAACAGCCGTGAAGACTTCATACTCATGCGCTTTCAACGTTAAAGGTATGGATGCATTCTTCGGTAGGCAAGTTACCTCTCCTGCAGCAAGCATTGAAGCAATTTAGATTCTATATAGCAAAATCTAAAACAATTCAATTACGTGAGAGAACTATCCTGGTACCTCTCCAAAAGACGAAAATCAATTAGCTACTTGAGCTACCTAACATATATGCCACAACCACCAACTGCGCATGCTGCCCGATGATATTCAGCCATTGGGTGGAGGCTCTGGGTGGAAAACATTAACACAAATCAACTATCAGGTGCACCAATGTATGGCATAGAAAATTAGAACATGTAGTAAAGTGAGTTTTGCTTTGCTTACGTGGAACATATCCCAATCAGGTTGCATAAATTCTCCAAGAAAAACAGTATTATATGCAACAGATGCTATATGAATTGTATCGGATGCTCGATCTCGTGGAAAGAAATCATCAGAGGCCCTCACAACAGCAGTCCTCTTTGAGCTATACCCAGACAGAAAAAAATTCGTACATTAGATCCAATTTCAAAATACTTGGCCCTTTCAACCTTAAGAAGAATAACAGATGAGAGGATGAAAGTCTAATACCTGTACAAGTTGTCAGTATTGTGGCTCATGCAAGATATAATTCCATTGTCCGGGAAGTTCCTGGCAATTGAAGCCTCCAAAGCTTGGTGGTACTTTCTGACCACCAGTTGTACTCTACCACCGTGGCCGGCACCAAGGGTTTCCAAAATGTTCTGCACTTCTTCTTTGACCCCATCAATTCCAGCAGATGCAAGATACGAGTGGAGTTCATTGTAGAAAGTGTACACTTTCTCTGGGTTCATGAAGCCAAGCCCATTGGTTGTTATGCTGTTCAAACAATCACAAAGTTCATTTGACTAAACCCCTGGTGATGTAATGGGGTATTGCATCTTGGACTCGTAATGTTCCATTCCAGTAACACCTGGCTTTACACCACCCCAGTACCTGGTGATCGCATGCCAGACATATACATATCTGTAAGAAAAAGGGTGAGTTCAGTTTGAGAGAAGAATAGATAGCTATAAAATGTGCTGAGTTTAGTTTGGCAGAAGAAAAGACAAGGATGACACAACTGCTCTAATTTAGTAAGACTGAGGTAGCAATTTTACAGCCAAGGGATTAGCAAGTCACCCTATTGTTACGGGCAGTTGCCTATGTGACCACCTAGGAGGTAGCGAGCCTCAAGACATTTTGGGAGAGAGAGGAATATTCCAGTATGAGATGGAGCTGGATGGATGGCTCATGTGTAGTGGCAAGCGTGTGTGCCTCTCCGCGCCTTCTGGCCCACTAGTTTGCCATTTTTAGCTGGTCGGAATAGATGGATGATTCCAAAATCTTCCTGGGTGTCAAAGAGATGGAATTATCCTTTTTTCATTGATGATTAGGATTTTGTCCCATGCTACTAGCAAGTAATTTTAAGCACTTCACTTTGGTGACCTAGGGAATCATAGAGTCAGAGCAATCCTAATTTCTACCCAAGTTGGCTTTACAGCTCCAAATCAAGTGCCTTGCAAGGATAGAGAAAAGAATCAAGGTTAACTAATGACAAGAAATAAATATCCAACTTAAATGTCCAACTTCCAGGAAATTATCAATGCATCCAGATACGAGCAAGGATCCGCAATGTCAATAGTCATCGACCATTAAAGTTTAAAATTTTTAAGGCCTTGGTCGGGAGTTTTGGAAAGAAAAGAAAAGAGAGAAAATATTAGTGAGAAGGGAAAAGAAAAGAAAAGAAAGGAAGTACCTTTCTTATTCTTTGGTTGGGAGTTTGAGAAAGCAAAAGGAAATAATTTTGTTCATCATGGTTGGAAATAGAGAAGAAAGGAAAGGAAAAGAAATGTTATAATTTTTTTATTATTATACCCTTAAACCAATGCATTAGGTGTTGAAAATAGGAAAGAAAGGAAAGGGTAAAATAGGAATTATAAAAAATGACTAAACCCCAATTCCTTTATCTCCTATTCCGCTCGATTTGAGAGAGAAAAAAAAAAAAGAGTTGAGGGGATTAGTATTCCTTCTATTTCCTTCCGATTCCTTTCTTTTCATTCATTAAAAAACTCCCAACCAACGGAAAGTAAATACTTTCCTCATATTCTTTTCTTTTCTCTCTTACCATGCTCTCCCAACCAAGTTCTAAATAAATACAAGATAGTAACAACAAGTAGAGTTATTTAGTCATTTCTTCAAACAACGAGAATGCATGTTATGCTCCTCAAAGAAAGATGGAATATATGGTGAGAAAGATGGTATGCTATCTTGATTCACCGGTGGTTGAGATAGAGCAAAAATAAAGAGAGATGATATGCGCATTAGGAGACGAGAACGAAGGTAGGAAAAGAAGAAAGGAACCACTGTGAGGGATGGATGGAGAAATTGGAGGAGAGGCGAAAACCATGAGCCAGGAAAACTCATTAAGGACCATTATAGTCTTACTAGGATCAGGTGGATGGCGAGGTTCTAACGTCGATTGGACAGGCCCAACCCTGCTCTGCCATGGAAAAGGTGGACGGCGAGGATCTCACTTGAGACATCCCCGTCCGCCGCCTCCCGTGCAGCCCACCTCCTCCAGTACGTCCACCGCCTCCCGTGCCGCCCATCTCTCCCCTGTTCACGGAAGGGAGATAGTGGCGAACCGACTCTGGCGAACCCATCGGACCCATCTCTCCCCTGTTCATGGAAGGAGACGATGGATTCGCCACCGTCTCCTCCGACTCCGGCAAACCCATCATCATCCGTCCACTTTCTCTCCCTGTCGCATTCTCTCCCTGCCACCGAGCCTCATCTACCATGTTCGGTAGATGAGAGATTCAAAGAAAAAAAATGTAGATTAAGGGGAAGAGATTCAAAGAAGTACCTTGAGAGTGGAAGGAGAAGATGAAATGAACGAAAAGAGGGAAGCCCGATGAAGATAGAATTCCCTGGATGGGCGGTGGGCGGGGGAGGTCAAGGGGTTTTAAAAATTAGAAAGGTTTTTTATAGGTTAAATATTTATTTAATAAATTTATAATAAAAAAATGAATTTTAATGGTTATGATAGTAGGTAGGCATTTGAAAGGTTCTAAGTTTAATTTATGCTAGCTATTATTTTATATAAAAAATATTAGAATAATATTTTTATTTTTCATTTTTTTTGAATAATTTTTTAATATTTTTTTGGGCCTTTCTAGTTTTTCTATGTTAATTAAAATAAACAGGAAGGCAAACTCATGTAAGATCTGTTCTAACATTATCTTTGATCATTGACAAAGGCTAACTCATTTTTCTTTCTCAATAGGATTAGGTAATACATCTAAAGAGAGAAAAAAAGAGCTTGATTTTTTTTTTTTTGTACCTTTCAATCCTATCATGACTCTATTTATAGGCCCAAAAATTAGATGTTTGGGCTAATCCAATGACTAGATTATTAACATCTAATAGACAAAAAATATTAATCTGGTGATGAATATCTAATGGTAAAAATATTAATGTTAAGCAATGGCTAATAAAAATAATCAAATCGACGATTAAAAGAAGAAAATGAACAAAATTAAAATAAAAAAAATAAAATATTCACCGTACCATGTTGCACCCATGAGCATGATTTGCATTCGCATGCATGCTAACCGGGCCTAGCGGCATGCATATGGAAAATGGTCCAAAACATGACGAAATCCAAGAAAGAAGTTTTTATTATAATCCAATTCTCAATTTTACTCCTGTCAATATATGACTAATTAAACAAGGATGGAGAGAATTTAGAGGGTATTAGATGGAGGGATTTGGTATAGAAAATTTTGAATTTTCCCTCCAAAACACTAACAATATCTACATGAAATGTAATATACATGAAGTCTCATATTTCGAATTTATTGGTGTTCTTCTTCCTCATAAATCTGAGATAATATATATCTCTGGTCCGAAAGCAACAAAGTGGTAGGTTGCATCTATTTCACATTTACTACTGAATATTATTGTATCCAATATACTCAAAATAAGACGCACAACATTAACTCCATTAGAAACTCAAAGAGATTTGTATCTCTATTATGTGGCTCAGTTTTGAAGGGCATAAAGAACTCAACAAATTCTTTGTACCCTCTGTATTAATCTTAAACAAAAATTTACTAACATTGCTAATATATTCTATTTATATAAAAAAAATTATTGAAATTCTCGTTATAAAGTATTTGTCTGGAGGAAGAAAAATAATACAACGAGGTTTATGTAGAAATGGAGCAAGATTGCACAAAAAAAAGTATTTGTTTCATTTTATTAATAAAATATATAATCGACACTGGCAGTTACACACCTATAGCGAGTTTTGCATGATTTTAAGAGAAAGAAGCTAAGATATCTTAGAGAGAGAAAGAATCCATTGAAACGGGAAGACCAAGTGCGTGAGAGTGTATAAACGGACTTTTGATAAATCTAATCAAATAATCAAATTTTCGAAACCATTTTTAAGTGAAGAAAAATATAATAATAAAAAAATTGGTTGAAAAATTGCCAAAGATATACTCCAGTAATTAGTTAGCGTGGGCTGTGTTATTATAGAAAGTAATCAAAAGCCAGAATCTAGAGAATCTAATAAATGAAAAATTTTTAACAAATAAATAGAAACCTATGTAGAGAAAAAAATAAAAGAGAGAGAGAGGCAAAATAACAAATACCTTAGAGACCGGACTGAGCCTGATTTGGAATCAGCGAAATGGAGATGATGGAAATGGATGGGTGTCGGGTTGGAGGGAAGGATGAGGGAGGAGATGCTCACTAGGTCACGGAAGCATGGATGGTGTTGCCCAAGTGGCTACCCAAGAGGGGGTGAATTAGAAATTTAAAAATTTAAAGCAAGTAATGTCCAATTAAAAATCCCTTACAAGTGTTAAGTGTTGTGACAGAGTAGTAAATTGCAGAAGCTAAATAAAAATGAAGAAGCACAACACAAATACACAAAATTTATAGTGGTTCGGAGCAACCCAGCTCCTACATTCACTACCCAAGATACCACTTGGGATTTTTACTATATTCACACCCGAATACAGTAGGATTGTTTTACAAGATCATAATCCAAATCCTCTATACTTTGGTTTTAATGGGATCGCCAAAGAAAACCCAACACCCTTTGGTTTTAAACAGGCTCACCAAAGAAACCCAACTTGATTTTCACAAGATCACCAAGAACCTAACTTGGTTTTACCAGGATCACCAAGAACCCAACACTTGGTTTTTATCAAAGGATCACTAAGAACCTATTTGGTTTTTCAACCGGGCTCACCAATAATCCAACAATTCAAAATGAATTGAAATAAATGTAACAATAAATGACAAACTCAATTTGTCAGATAGTTGCCGGTGCAACTTGTGAGAAGTCCACTTTGATTGTACTTGAATGAGCTTTAAATGCTTCAGTGGCTTCTTTCCAAATTGCTTCAAACTTCAGATTAGAGTTGGTGAAGACTTGAAAGCTGACTTGAATGCTCTTGTACTCTTTTGCTTGTTGGTAGGTAGGATATTCAATAAAGCTTCAAAACTTTTAAGAACTTTCAAAAACTTCCTTGAGAGAAGTTTAAATTCCTCAAATATAAAGTCTTCCATCACTTCAAGGCAGTTCTAGCTGTTGTAGACCATTGGGAAGTGATTTGCAACCATTTGAGCACTTTTTGGCATTCAAAAAGAAATTCTGGAACTAGCCATTGGATACCTGAAAATGATGTTCGAGTCGGCTCAGATTCCTTCGAGTTAGCTCGGATCCTTCGAGTCGATAGGTCGAGTCGCCAAATCTTCAGTGCAATCAGCTCGGTGTCTCAGGGTGCAAAACTTCACTCTGGAAGAGTCGGCTCTTGATAGCTCAGGTCGGCTCGAACTTATATCTTTGAAAAACTTGAACTCGAGGAGTCTGCTCTTTTCAGCTTGGGTCGGCTCTTCTTCTCAGGTTCGGAAAATCTCACTCTAGAAGAGTCAGCTCATTGCAGTTCGGGTCGGCTCGCTTTCTCAGGTCTTCAAAATTAAGTCTGGCAGAGTCGGCTCTTTCTGGTTTGGGTCGGCTTGCCTGGCTGTTCTCAGAAATCTTCAAAAACTGGACTCTAGAAGAGTCGGCTCGGACATAATCCAATCGACTCGGATTCACTGGAGTTGGCTTGGTTATCTTCGAGTCAGCTCGGATTGCTGCATACTAGAATCCTTACTGCGTGCCATGAGGTGGAGTCGGCTCTTCAACATGCTTGGTCGGCTTGAGTAAATTTTTCAGGATTTTTACAATTGAACTCAAGAAAAACTCTCACCCACACTCTTATATTTTTCAAGCAAACCAACTCAAGATAATTCTAAGGTGCACACACAGAAGTAACCCTTTTTACATGTTTTTTTCTTAGCTTTTTCATTAGGTTCTTCTTTTCAAAAACAAATTACAACATAACTCAAACAAAAAACAAAGGTGTAGGAGTTGAAGTTTGAACAATTAAATCATCCTACAAAAACTTGTAAAACCACTTGAAGAGTTGTTAGATAAAAATGTATATGCTTCAATATTTGGTTATCATCAAAATCACTTATGGTCACTTATGGGGTCAACAGATAGAGCCACGCGGATGCACAGACCGTTGATGTGAGATGATTTGAAACCCACTCGACAGTTCAGAACCTAAACCTGAAGAGACGATGAGCGAAGCTAAGGTTCTCTCTGCTTCCCAAATCCAGTGCCGAGATCAAAAGGTGGTCGAGGAGATCAAAATAAAAGCATAACATTAATCAAAGAATGTCCCAAGTAAAGAAAACAGAACATGAGATGTACTTTGGAGTCGGAGACGATGATCGAAAGTTTGGAACGGTGGAAGCTGGAAGGCCAGACATGGTGATTGCTTAGCGATGCTTGCCTGATCAGAATGCGGGGAGGGGATTGACGGACGGGACGAGCCAGATGGAAAAACCTTGGGGACGAGTCGGACGGCAAAACCTTGGAGACGACGACTTGGAGGAGAAAATGGAGAAGTGGACTTTGCCGAGAAAACCCTAGAGACCTTCCTTTCCCTTCTGACCTTCGAGATCGTGCCGAGTAAAGTAGCTAGGCTTTATTCCATCAGGCTAAAATGGGATATTTTTGAGCTCGCCCAAGGCCTTGCGTTTCCTCCTCTTGGCCGGAGGCTGGCCGTGTGGGAGAGACTGGGAAGCGGAGGCCGCCATAGAGGCGCCTCTCTTTTTTGCTGCCACCCTGTGGGTGAGGCGGACGGTGTTCTCCTTGTCCTCCATAGCCGCCCTCCTGGCACTTCCGCTGCTCCTCTAGGGTTAGGGTTAGAATTAGAGGAAGAGGAGATGGAGAGAGGGGATGGAGAAGAGTGAGAAGGGAGTGGGTTTGATGAAGAGAAGGGAAAGAGGGGCTTGGGATTTAGAGGGAGGGCTGGGGGGGCGCCATTGGCTAAAGATTTCGAAGGAAAATGTGGAAGCGAGATTCATCGAGGGTTTGGGGTTTCGCCATGGGGGATTATTTTAGTTTAGTTTTTGTGAGATTTTTGGGCGCGATTTTTCGCCGTCTGGCATTTGGGTACACAGGTTTTGTTTTGGAATTTCTCTTCCCTTTGGACCCAAAAGCACCAAAATCCGAAATCCAAATGGGTTTAGGCGGGCGGGCCGATATGGTAAATATTTGGATATAGTCTATGCGAGAGCGTTCAAAATGTCAGATGTGGCATGAACAGCTTCGTTGTTAAAATAACTAGTCAATACCATAATTTGATGATCCATGCTCTCTACAAGCATAGCCCATCTCAGCTATCATATTACAAACTAGTTAGGAAAAGCTGCCACCTACGGATTTTTTTTATTTTTTTATACAAATGAGTGATATCATTCTAATTTCATATTAATACAATTTAAAGGACCAACCAGGGGCAGACCATCGGGGGGGCAAGGGGGGGCCTTGGCCCCCCTAATTTTTTTTAAATTTTTTATAAGTTAATTTTTTTTATAAATTTTTAAATATGTACAAGAATGGACCGTCAGGAGGGAAAGGGGCCCCTTGGCCCCCCCTAATTTTTTTTATTTTTTTTATAAATTAAGATTTTATGTAAACTTTTAAATATATATATATTTATATATTTGGCCCTTCTAAATTTGGGAATATTAAATATAATTTGAAGAATCTTAAATTTTTTTTTTAAAATGAAATAAATACTATAAATCGACTTTTTCTACTTGAAAGTTGAATCACTACCAATTTTATTTTTCATTTTTATTAAATTTGTTTCATAATTTTTTAGGTGAAGACAAAGAATTTTCTTTTTGTTATTCAACCAGCGTTCGTCTCCAGAATTCACCATTGTCGAAGCCACTGCACGCAATCAGCACCATCCCATTTGACACACCGATGGATAAAATGGTGGCTGAACTTGTCATGTGATGTGATCAACAGAACGCTCCCATAACGAGACCAAGTGGTTGCTCATACACAAGATTGGATACCACCGAAGCACTGGTCTATGACTGCCATCTCGGTGGCCTTCGTTAGCCTCGCTGCATTGACGAACATTGCATGCGGTGAAGCCGCGCACCATCTTAGCAACGGATCCATCATGTAGCATAATTGGATCTTGAAGGGCATGGGTGGGTAGGCGCCCATCATGCCTCAGGCTCTCACCAATGCTACTGCACTCACACCCCATCATCTTTGGCACAATCATCTTGTGCAGCGCCAACGGTACTCGGCGGATGCTGTCACTATTGTGGCCGGTGCACGCGCATCTTCTACGAGTCCGTAATTCTTATTACTTTTCCAGTTTCAACTACTACTATAGAGAAAATATTTTCAAAAATGAAGATTGTCAAGACCAGATTATGCAACAAATGGAAGATAATTTTTTCATTGATTATTAGTCACTTATATCGATAAGGAGATAGCTAAAAATTTTATGGTACATTCAATTATTAATGAATTTAATCTTATGAAATAAGATAAATATAATTTAAATAATATTTATAAAAAATATTAAAATTAATTTTAATTATTTATTAATATTATTTATTTATATATTTTTTTGGCCCCCCTCAAGAAAGTTGGTGTGGTCCGCCCCTGGGACCAACATATAAAACATCCTATAATATTCAAAAATATTTACCACCATCATGCCAGTTTCAATCATTAGTATGATCAACAATAAAAAAGATGATAAAATTTACGATATTATTGACCTCTTGAAAGATATATCAAATAGTCATCATAATGAAAGGTTGAGGAAGCTTCAGATATTACGGAGGATCAGATGGACATCCAAATACTTTGTCCTATCTTGAATCTTTCAAATAGATTATTTCAAAAAAGAGTGAAGATGGGAGATATATCAAATATTGCTCTTCTTTTTTATATGAATATTAGCATGAGTTTCTTGAACATTCATATAGTTTGATCAGCAAGAGTGAATTGAATGTTATGTTACAGAGTATGTTAGGTCTCTTTGAATGTTACAATATATTGAACAGCTATGGTCAAGTGAGAAGAAGCATTGGTGATTGCAATTCCACCAGAAAAACCATCCTCGAAATTTTTTTTTTGAGGAATTTTTTTGAGGGAATTTATTTTCCAAGGGAATTCCGATGGAATTTTTCTCTTGAAAATTTTCGACAGATTTTCCAAGAGAAATTCTTCGAGGGATTTTTTGAGGGAATATTACCGAGAGATTTTTGAGGGAACATTACTGGGAGATTTTTTGAGGGAACATCTCTGAGGGATTTTCTGAGGGAAAATTTTTGAGAGATTTTTCGAGGAAAAATTTTCGAGGGATTTTTCGAGGGTAAATTTCTGAGGGATTTCTCTAGGAATATTTTTTGAAGGATTTTTCTATGAGTTTTTTTATTGAAAATTTTTTTACTAAGAACCAAGTTATGATGAAAAGATCCCTCAAAAAATCCCTCACAAAAATTTTTTTTGAGGGATTATTTTATTTGAAATTCTTTTTACTAAGAACCAAATTATCATGAAAAGATCCCTTGGAAAATCCCTCATAAAAATAATTTTTGAGGGATTTTGCGAGGAATTTTTTTATTGAAATTTTTTTTATTAAGAACCAAATTATGATGAAAAGATCCCTCGAAAAATCTCTCGCAAAAGTAATTTACGAGGGATTTTTTGAGAAAACCTTTTTTCTCAAAAAAAATCTACTAAGAGCTCATTTATAAAGAATAAATCCCTCGGAAAATTCCTCACAAAAAAAATTTCTGAGGGATTTTGCAAGGGAGTTTTATTCCTTGAAAAATTTTATAGTTAATTTTTTTTTTGTCGAAAAATTCCTCGGAATTGCGAGGGATTTTTTTTCTCAGTAAAATCCCTCGGTAAAGCACCCTTTTCTAGTAGTGAGACTACTATTAGCATTTGCTTGTTTTATGAATTTCAAACTCTTTCAAATGGATATTAAAAGTTCTTTTCTGAATGGTCTTATAACAGAAAAAGTTTTTGTGGAACAACCACTTGGATTTGAAAATCATGCACATCCTGATCATGTTTTTAAATTGCACATGGCACTTTATGGTTTAAAGCAAGCACCTCGAGCATGGTATGAAAGACTTAGCAAATTTTTAATTGAAAATGAATTCTCTAGAGGCCATGTTGATAAAACTTTGTTTCTAAAAAGGAAAGATGATGATTTTGTAAGGAGCCATTCCTAAGGGTGATGCATGCATTTTAAAACTTTTCTAAGAGTATGCAGCAGCGAAAAGCGATAAAACTATTTTATCAAGATGTTAATCTAATTAACATAATTCCTATAGCAGGATCTAGATGCATCTAGAGTAATATAAATATGAAATCATGAATCCATTGTATAAAATATAACAATTTCTAGAAATCATACAATGATGCAATATACACAATTATGTCATATATAAAACAAGTTCATACCTCGATGACATTCACCAGGGTGAATCAGAAGATGGAAGAACACCCACCTCTCAATCGCAATCACAGGGACAGCGCAAACCTGTAGAAAAATGTGACTCTACAAGTAGTACTCGTGTACTACCTCTACGGGTGGTTCACACAGTGTAGCGCAATTCCTTCTTCTTCCTTTGAAGTGCTAGCCTCTACGAAAGCTTTGTCGGGTGGACTCTTTCTTCTTCAACTCCTTGAAGACAAGTGGGACACCTTCAACTCCTTGAAGAGCTGATTACTACAGTAGTGCTAGAACAGAACAAGGACTCTCCCAGTTCTCTCTATCTCAAACCTTCAATTGAAGGTATGCACTCATAAATCCCACCCAAAACTCACTTTAACCCGAAGATCTAATCTTTCAATCTCTCAAGGATCAATCAAGATCTCTAACCAAGAAATGTGGCAGAGTTTAGACCTTGATCCAAATTTCTGGGTGTGGAATATGTATGTGAACCATTCACTTTCTGCTGCCCACCCAATTAAATAATAGCAGCAGCCCTCAGAGGAATGAATGAGAGATTATGGGGGAGTTATGGGGTCTTTAGAAATTCCAGGGAGGTTAGAAGTTCCTTGGAATTCAGCAACAGCAATAATTAAAACTCAAAACTCCCAGCATTAAATCTCATAACAATTATAGCATTTAATGAAGAGTTTTCAAATTTTAGTAGTCCATCATTCGAGTCGACTCGACCATTTGAGTCAGCTCGGCTCGAGTCGACTTGACCGAGAAGAGTCGACTCAATTAGAAGTTTGACAACACCTTGTCAAACGACTCAAGTCGACTCATTCAAAAAGAGTCGGCTCGAATTGAAATTTGACAACAACTTGTCAAACGAGTCCGGAACGATTCCCAATCGTTCGCATGCCAACAAAATAAGAAGAAACCCTCGGTGTGTGACCCCATAGGTTCAAACACTAAATGGTAGCACAGGAACATTTCCAGTACTAGCCAAAGTCGCCATCTAGCAATGACATCCGACATCCAGATAGGTTTAAGGTTGCAGAGCAACAAGAACCTGTCGAATATGGAATAGCATTGAATTAATTCCCTGCACCTCCTAATGCTCCGGATGGCATAGGGTTAAACTACCCAACCTTAAGCAGTCCATCTGAATATGTTTCAAAGAATCCCTGTAACTCATTACAAGGAATGCCCTGGCCAAGGTCTTACTAAATTGAGGCATATAAAGCATTTAATCCAAATTATTTAGAGAGGTCAATCCTATCACGATCCTACTACCACTACACAAGTACTTGACTGTACCCAGCAAACTTCTGTCACCGAATTAGAAATCTATATAGTCCGGCACCAAAGCATAGTGAGTTGCTTGCAAGCTACCATAGTGATCTCAAGTCAAAGGAATAATTCAAGTCCACATTCTAATACAATACTCCTCTTCAGTAGCAAGAGAATCCTGCATGAGTCACATTCAATGAAGTATCATACACAACACCCGATGTCATACCAGCATCTCCATGCTCCTTGGTTAAGAGGACAACCAACATACATGATATCAATGACCTACTCTCGATATACTATCATCCCGAAATAGCGTATCCTTTGGTCGTGAACTAATTTATGAACTACATGATGCATCCTCTCTACATCACATACAAGGTAGCTCAAAGGACATCATTACAAAAGAGTTTAAATTAAGAAAAATGAACCTATGATGAACAGCCAAAGGATAACTTTTATTTATATCAAAATTCAAATACAAATAGCACAACTGTCTACAGCCTAGACGATTGGCATTGGGACACAATTCCCAGCAACTCCTACTTGGACTAAAGCCAATCAGAACAGAATTGCATTCCCATTTTCCAATTACAATCTTTAAACTCTTGAATTTCGACTGCTTTAGTGAAGGGGTTGACCAGATTTTCTTTTTCATTGATCTTATAAAGGTCGATGTCTCCTCGTGCCATAATCTCATGCACGAGGTGGTAGCGGCGCAGAATGTGCTTGGTGCGCTGATGGGACTTAGGCTCTTTGGCTTGAGCAATGGCTCCAGTGCTATCACAAAATACTGGAACAGGGCCATCCAAGGAGGGTGCCACTCCCAGCTCACCTAGGAACTTTCGTAGCCACACAACTTCCTTCACTGCATCAGATGCTATAATATATTCTGCTTCGCAAATCGAGTCCGCCACAGTATGTTGCTTGGAACTTTTCCAGCAAATGGCTCCTCCATTTAGGGTAAATACAAAGCCCGACACACTTTTGCTATTATCTCTATCTGATTGAAAACTTGAATCGGTATAACCAACAAGTTTTAAGTCAGGCTCTCCATTGATAAGCCATTGGTCTTTAGTATTTCTTAAATACTTTAGGATGATTTTTACCACCTTCCAATGCACTTCACCTGGGTCAGACTAGTATCTGCTCACTCTCCTAGTGAGTATGCCATGTCTAGTCTGGTACATGTCATTGCATACATAATAGATCCCACTGCCGAAGCATATGGGACTCTACTTATATGCTCTCTCTCCGCAAGAGTTGATGCACAATGCTTTTTGGAGAGAGTACATGGCCTATCGAAAAATAGCCTTTCTTGGAATTTTCCATGCTGAACCGTTTCAGCACGATATCAATGTACGTTAACTGGGACAATCCCATAAGCCTCTTAGATCTATCTCTATAGATCTTCATACCCAATATGAATGAGGCTTCACCCAAGTCTTTCATAAAGAATTGAGATGAAAGCCAGACCTTTATTCCTTGTAATGCTAGAACGTCATTCCCGATTAGGAGAATGTCATCCACATATAATACAAGGAATACAACAACAGAACCATTAACCCACTTATAAATACAAGGTTCTTCTCCGTTCTTAACGAAGCCATACGACTTGATACACTTATCAAATCGTATGTTCCAACTCCGAGATGCCTGCTTCAGTCCATAGATGGACCTTTGAAGTTTGCAAACCTTTGACTCATCTATGGATGTGAACCTTTCAGGTTATATCATATACACCTCCTCTTCCAGCTCACCATTTAGGAAGGCTGTTCGAACATCCATTTACCAGATTTCATAGTCGAAGTATGTAGCTAAAGCAAGCATAATCCGAATGGATTTGAGCATTGCCACAGGGGAGAACATCTCATCATAGTCAATACCATAACGCTGACGATATCCTTTGGTAACCAGACAAGCTTTGTAGGTCTCTACCTTCCCGTCTACGCCTCGTTTCCTTTTGAAAATCCATCTACACCCAATGGGTTTTATCCCTTTAGGTGGATCAACTAATGTCCATACATTATTGATCTCCATGGACTCCATTTCAGATTTCATGGCTTCTAGCCACTTATCAAAGTCGAATCTTTATAGAGCATCCATGTAGGTGATCGGATCCTCATTATTTTTATCAAGTTCAATGGGATCCCCGTCCTGAACCAAGAAACTGTAGTATCTGTCCAGTTGACATGGTACTCTACCGGATCTCCTTAATGGGTGCTCAATGGACTCTGGATTTGAATTAGTCAAATCCAGTTCTGATGTGTCTCCTAAATGTATCAGTTCTTCTACCTATTGAACTTCACTAAGTTCAATCTTAATGGCTACAGTTCCTTCACTAAGGAACTCCTTTTCCAAAAAGATAGCTCTAAGACCAACAAACACTCTTTGTTCATCAGGCAGGTAAAAGAAATACCCTTTAGATTCTTTCGGATACCCAACGAACAGGCACCGGTCAGACCTAGGTCCCAGTTTATCAATCTACAAATGTTTAACATATGCTGGACACTCCCAGACCCTAAGGTGTGAGAGTACCGATTTCCGTTCAGACCATATCTCATATGGAGTCATATCCACAGACTTACTAGGAGACCTATTAAGAAGATAACAAGCAGACTCCAAGGCATAACCCCAGAAAGAGATAGGCAGAGTAGCAAACCCCATCATGGACTGGACCATGTCCAACAAAGTCTTATTCCTCCTTTCGGACACACCATTCAATTGGGGTGTCCCCGGAGGTGTCCATTGAGAGAGAATCCCATTCTCTTGAAGATAAGCCAGAAACTCACTAGAAAGATATTTCCCTCATCAATCAGATCGAAGAGTCTTTATACTCTTTCCAGTTTGCTTTTCAACTTCATTATGATATTGTTTGAATATTTCAAACGACTCAGACTTATGTCTCATAAGATAGGCATAACCGAACCTAGATAGGTCGTCTGTAAAAGTAATGAAATAATTTTATCAACCTCTAGCACTGACATTCATAGGTCCACATACATCTGTATGTACTAGACTTAGAATTTCTTTGGCTCTTCACCTTTTCCAGAAAAAAGATGATTTGGTCATTTTTCCAAGTAAACAAGATTCATAGATAGGTAATGATTCAAAATCATTTACTTATAAAAGACCTTCTTGTCTTAACCTGTTTATCCTGTTCTTGTTTATATGACCTAGCTTACAGTGCCAGAGATAAGCATCGCTGACATTATTCATTCTAGGGCGTTTGTTAGCTGTGTACATTATACTCACAGGCTGTGATAGTATATAAATGCCATTTACTAGATTTCCACTCATTACAACTGAACCATTCAAAGTAATGTTGCAAACATTTCTCTTTATTGAAAGTTCAAAACATTCATTGGCTAACAAGCCTACAAAGATAATGTTTACAAGAAATGTAGGACAATAATGGCAGTCATATAAAATGACTTTACAAGATTCAAAAACAAGAGAAAAATCTCCTAACGCCAGAACTGGAACTCGACTTCCATCTCCAACGTTCAAAAACCTTTCTCCATCCTCGAACCTCCTACTAATTCAAAGTCCCTGCAATTTATTACAAATATAGTAAGGACTCCCAGTATCAAGTACCCATTTAGTAGTATCACAAAAAGAATAGGTACAGGGATTTATCATATAAATACCTTGAACAGCAACATCTTGCTGCTTCCTCTTCATCGGCCTGTTTGGGTCAAGGGAAGCAATATACAGAGGACAATTCCTCTTCCAATGACCCTGCTTCTTACAGTAGCACTCTGTCCGACTCTAATCCACCTTTTTCTTCCCAGCCTGACTAGGCCCACCCACACTCTGCACCTTTTTGGTCTTTTTATTTTTATTTTTCTTCTTTCCCTTTCCAAGGGGACGACGCACTGCCCTGTTTCCTCCCACCAAGTACACCAACCCCTTATTAAGGTTGTGGTCCTTCTCATAGTTCTGTAGTAACCCCAATAAACTGTGGTAGTTTACTATAGGCCTATGCATCCAGAAATGATCAAGGAAACCAAGGTAAGAAGGGGGCAGAGAATTCAGTATAGCATCCTTCCCCAGCTGTTCATGCAGGGGACATCTGAGTTTGGCTAGGCATTCAAATAACTCGGTCATGTACAATACATGATCAGTTACTGATGCCCCATCTCGCATATGGGCATTATAGATGGCACAGGAAGTCTTGTATCACTCTATATCGTCATGCATCCCGAAGGATTTCCGTAACTTTTGCAAGATTTCCACCAGTTGGGCCTCCTCAAATTTGCAACTGAACTCGTCGTTCATAGCCGCCAGCATAATGCAACATATAATAGTTCTATCAGAAATCCACTTTTGATAAGTATCCCTGATAGATGTAGGAGCATTAGCTATGGGGACCTCAGGTGCTGGATTCGATACAACATACATGATCCTTTCATGCTCTAAGACAATCTTGAGCCTTCGATACCAATTATCAAAGTTTGGGCCATAAAGTTTTTCATTATCAAGTAATGAACGAAGGGACAAGTTGGCAAACATTTTTCTGAAAAGAAAACTATAAGACCAATTAGTATATGAATTTCAATTTTAATCCTAAAGACATGGACTTTAGTCTAAAGGTTTTCCCACATATTTTATTCAAATTAATAGCCTCTACCTCTAATCCGAGAAATTACACTTAATTTCTTAGTGGGTACTAGAATCCTAAAGGTGCCATATGAGCCTGACTTTGGCCGGCTCACCCACGTGAACCTAAAGGTAAGTTCAATAAACCAATTGCTTCTTCCAAGCAATTTCTAGTATTAAAATTTTGCCCAAGGAACACTTCAATCGGCCTTTGGGCTTCCTACTAAAGAAGGTCCTGGTTAGGTCCAACCATTAATATGACTGAATTCAATGCTTCTAGCTAATGAATGATCAAGCTCGACTTTGGTCGGCTCACCTGACCACCATTAAGAGAGTTGCACTGAGCCATCATATTATGAATGGCAATTTCAATAGCCTGATGACCACCCATACTTTGGTACTGCCGATGATCATCCAACTAAAGGACACATTACAACCCAACTTAATGGGAGGCTAAGACTCAGTTATCCCTATAACTTCATCTTTTTAAAGACTTAATAATTTTAGAGGATTTAAAAATGTAACATATGAAGAATACATGGACCATGATCAAGAATCCTCCCACTAACTTGTAGAAGGTTCATGAACATCTTGGTCCATGGGCACCTAAAATCAGACAAATCTGATTAACCTTAGGTGACATGGATTAATCCAGTTCAATGAGCTTCTCATGAGTTAATTCCAGTTAAGCCAAATTGGCCAGGTAAGCACGGTCAAGGAATGAGTTGCGTCATTAACTATCTTTCCTTAGACACTAGCTACAAAGGAGCTAGCCAAGAAAGAGGTACCCTCATAACCATAGACCATAAGGCAGCTTGCCTAGACACCAATTCGGTTCACCTTCCTCAACCAGATTAGACTTAAAAAACCAGATTAATCACTAAGCCACAATAGATCCTTTTAGATGTTTGGATCACACTTTCTAACAATTAGAAACTATAGAGAAATGAAACCTAATTCAACTTTTGATTAGTTTCTTACCTCTAATTAATCCATTTCATCTAAACATAAGTCTAACCCAAATAAGGATCTATTCCTATCCAAAACTCACTTTAACCCAAAGATCTAATCTTTCAATCTCTCAAGGATCAATCAAGATCTCTAACCAAGAAATGTGGCAGAGTCTAGACCTTGATCCAAATTTCTGGGTATAGAATATGTACGTGAACCATTCACTTTCTGCTGCCCATCCAATTAAATAATAGCAGCAGCCCTCAAAACACTTAAGAGGAATGAATGAGATATTATGGGGGAGTTATGGGATCTTTAGAAATTCCAGGAAGGTTAAAAGTCCCTTGGAATTCAATAACAGCAATAATTAAAACTCGAAACTCCCAGCATTAAATTCCATAACAATTACAGCATTTAATGAAGAGTTTTTGAATTTTAGCAGTCCGTCACTTGAGTCGACTCGACCATTCAAGTCAGCTCAGCTCGAGTTGACTCGACCAAGAAGAGTCAACTTGATTAGAAGTTTGACAACACCTTGTCAAACGACTCGAGTCGACTCATTCAAAAAGAGTCGGCTCGAATAAAAATTTGACAACAACTTGTCAAACGAGTCCGGAATGATTTCCAATCATTCTCATGCCAAAAAAACAAGAAGAAACCCTCGGTGTGTGACCCCATAGGTTCAAACACTAAACAGTAGCGCAGGAACATTTCCAGTACTAGCCAAAGTCGCCATCTAGCAATGACACCTGGCATCCGGATAGGTTGAAGGTTGTAGAACAACAAGAACCTGTCAAATATGGAATAGCATTGAACTAATTCCCTGCACCTCCTAATGCTCTGGATGGCATAGGGTTAAATTACCCAACCCTAAGCAGTCCATCTGAATATGTCTCAAAGAATTTCTGTAACTCATTACAATGAATGCCCTGGCCAAGGTCTTACTAAATTGAGGTATATAAAGCATTCAATCCAAATTATTTAGAGAGGTCAATCCTATCTCGATCCTGCTACCGCTACACAAGTACTTGACTGTATCTAGCAACCTTCCGTTATCGGATTAGAAATCCGGGTAGTCCGTATCAAAGCACAGCGAGTTGCTTGCAAGCTGCCATAGTGATCTCAATTCAAAGGAATAATTCAAGTCCACATTCTAATGCAAGACTCCTCTTCGGTAGCAAGAGAATCCCGCATGAGAGTCACACTCAATGAAGTGTCAAACACAACACCCGATGTCATACCAGTATCTCCATGCTCCTTGGTTAAGAGGACAACCAACAGACATGACATCAACGACCTACTCTCGATATACTATCATCCCGAAATAGCATATCCTTTGATCGCGAACTAATTTATGAACTACATGATGCATCCTCTCTACATCACATACAAGGTAGGTCAAAGGACATCATCACAAAAGAGTTTAAATTAAGAAAAATAAACCTGTGATGAATAGCCAAAAGATAACTTTTATTTATATCAAAATTCAAATACAAATAGCACAACTATCTATAGCCTAGACGATTGGATTTGGGACACAATTCCCAACAGATTTATTAGTAGTGCAAATATATGTTGATGATATTATTTTCGATGCTGTTAATGAAATTCTTTGTCAAGAGTTTGCTAAGCTAATGTAGGGTGAGTTCGAGATGAGCAAGATGAGAGAACTCAGTTTTTTTCTTGGACTCCAGATCAAGCAAACTAAAGATGGAATCTTCATCAACTAAGTTAAGTATACAAGAGAAATTATAAAGAAGTTTGGGATGGAGACTACTAAGTCAATAGGTACACCTATGAGCCCCTCTTGTAAACTTGATAAAGATGAGCATGGTAAATCTGTAGATCAAAAATTATACAGAGGTATGATTTGCTCTTTATTGTACTTAACTACTAGTAAACCAGATATAATGTTCAGTGTATGCATGTATGCTAGATATCAGTCTGAACCTAAGGAATCACATCTGTTGGCTATTAAACGCATTATTAGATATCTATATGGTACAATTAATATTGGCTTATGGTATTCTAGAGATTCATCTACTGAATTAATTGGATATTTTGATACTGATTTTGCTGAATGTAAATTAGATAGAAAAAGTACTAGTGAAACTTGCTAATTTTTTGGAGTTAACTTGATCTCCTGGTTTAGCAAGAAACAAACTTTAGTTGCACTATCCACAGCTGAAGCTGAGTATATTGCAGCAGGAAGTTGTTGTGCTCAAATCTTGTGGATTAAGTAATAACTTGAAGATTTGGAATCAAGTTAACTAGTATACCTATAAAATATGATAATACCAATGCTATTTGATTGACTAAAAATTATGTTCAACATTCTACAAGTAAATACATTGAAATTAGACATCATTTTATTAGAGATCATGTTGAAAATAATGATATTGTGCTTGAATTTATTTATACTGAATTGCAATTAGCTGATATTTTGACTAAGCCTCTCCAAGAAGATCGGTTCAGTATGATTAGAAGAGAACTCGGGATCATTAATCCTTTTGATTAAAATCTTCCAATCTTTGACTCAAAATTGATCAAAATTTGACTTTAATCTTATTAAATTTCATTGTATTTTTCTTGATTTTGATTTACACTTCATTTGTTAGTTTTTCGATTTTAAGTCGATGTGTCGACACATTCGTGAGTCAACACATGAACGATTACTGACTGAGGTTAAAGGAAAATCGAAGTATTTTTTCTTCCATTTCTCCTCCCCACTCGAGCCGACACATGCCCTAACTCCTTCCAAACCATTCCTTCCCTCCAATCTTTGCTCAAACCTCCTCGATTCTTCATTTTGGATGGTTTTTGGTCTGAATTGAGTGACATTCCCTCTTCCATTTCTATTTTGAACCCCAGAAACCCTAGGTTTCTTCTCCATTCTTGTTCAATTCCCTCTTATGAGGAATGGGACCCCGAAAACAGGTTGTTCGTCTCCCTCGGCCATCCAATCAGGAAAAAGAATGAAGAACCAAAGCCAAACATGAAGCTAGAGCTCCAGATCCACCTGTTCGACCACTATTCACTACTTTTAGTCGGATGAGTTCGAGGACGGTTGTCAGAGGATGCCATGTGGATTTCAGTTTTGTCGACCAGCAGCACTTCAGGATAGGTCAGTGGATTAGAGACGCTGGTCTGTCGTCATTCTGTTCTCTGAGTGAGAGATACTACCCAGGGCTCATACGAGAGTTCTACAGATCTTTAGCTCGTGGGAGTGATGGTTGGCTAGCTCAGGTCAGAGGCAGGGATATCCCTATGACTTTAGAGATATTGAGCAGGGTATGGGATATACCTATGACTAGTTCGGTAGTTGACAGTTTGATTGACAGAGTGAATGGACTCCAGTGTATCTTTGAGTCAGATATTTTGCCTAAGGGAGCCACTGTGCCTGCATCCTGTTTGTCTGCTGAGATGAGACTTCTACATCATATTGTCATCCAAATTCTTCTACCGAAGACCGGCCATTTTGATTACATCACTGAGAGAGAGCTGCTCGTGATGGTCTCATTGGTTTAGCACACACCCATCTACCGTCCGGTACTTATGATACATCAGATGACGGAGGCTTCGACGAGTCAGAGACTCTACTTACCCTCAGGATGGGGTTGACTCTGCTATTTAGGGAGTATGGTGTGAGTTTTGAGGATGAGCCCTTCCAGATGCTCGATGTCTATGACATCAGGTCTCTACACTGGATGGGATATCAGCTATTCAGAGGCTAGTGGAGATATAGAATATCTGGTCAGGTCGATGACAGAGATAATGATGCTATTGAGGAGGAGCATATATTCTCCGGTGAGGTAGGACCCTCAGAGGCACCTCTTCCAGAGATTTAGCCTAAGCCAGCAACACAGCCAGAGTCTGCTTCTCAGCCTAAGCCTACATCTCAGTCTCAGCCAGCTCAGTTGGATGCTCTAGGAGCTTTGGAGAGTTTGTTGGACAGAGTCAATCGCATAGAGATAGATATCTTGATTATTAGACAGCCACTTGACAGCTTTATTATGGAGACGAGAGACAGCCACAGAGGATTGAGTGATGGCATCTCCGCTATCTTATCTGCACTATCCATACCCTCTTCTCGTAGTGTTCCAAATTCTGCTCCAGCTCCACCTACCCCGCACAAGTTATGGATGATAGTGATGATGGTGATGATGAGGAGACTGACTCTGATGGTTTCGACTTTCCAGACTTGATGTCAGAGCTAGCAGCAGAGGTAGCAGTAGACTTGCCTAGGAGTCCCATTCGTGATCCTTCCAGTTCATCCACTCAGACTCCTATTCTATCTACTCCACCATCTAGATCCGATGATCATGCTCCTATACCTATTCTTTCAGCTATTGTTGATTCACCTATCATTGATACCCCCATTATTGATACTCCTATTATTGACTCATTGATTATAGATACACCTCTTGATTCTTCTGCTAATACGCCTATCGTTGATACACCTATCATTTCTTCAGCTGATACACCAGTTTTTGACACACCCACAGTTAATACACCTACCCTACATACATCCTCTCTTATTCAAGAGCTAGGTTTTTACACACCTGGCTTTCATTATCTTGATTTCGATCCATTATTTGATCAAACACCACATCCGACAGTTGTAGAGACTGTCGCTCTGATCTGCTCTGTTCCTGCTGATGACATAGCCTCCACCTTTTATGCTTCAACTAGAGGACATATGTTCGACACAGAGAACGTGGTTGTCGTACTCCTTCACGATCGACCAAGACCAATCTTCGTGATCTCAGATCGATGTGGCCCCGAGCTCGTTCCTTCACTGATACAAGATCGATAGAGATCGGATCTTCAGAGGATGAGGATTATGATACTTTATATGTTTAGATAGTTTGCTTTTCTGCACTTTTTTTTTTGTATGTTTTGACATTCTCTTTATATACAAATTCTAACATTATATGAAATCTTATATTGTACTACATATTATGATCTCAAAGGAATGAAATGCATTAACTTCCTTTAGTACTTCATTATCTTTATTTATGAATGAATAGATAAATGAATTTTATATTGCACTTCAATGTTATATCTTGAATGACTTACTATTCTCTTCCTACCTTTTTAATGATAACAAAAAGGGGGAGTAATAAGACTAAAGTATAAATATGTGGGGGAATAATAAGAGTAATAGTATAAATGTGCTTGAAAATTTTATGTTTGAAAAATTTTAAACATTTGAATTTTTTTTTGAAAATTCCTTGAGTTTAAATTGAAAATTCTTTACAAATTCATTAAGTAAGGGAGAGCAATACCTCCTTTGTATTGAAAATCATTTTTTGAATTAAATTTCATGTTTGAAAAGATGTTTACAAATTCTTTTATGAATCATCTATTCAGGGAGAGTCTAGTCTATTGCTGAATTTATTTCTCCTAAGCATGTTTTCTTTTAGAGTATCACGATACATGAGTTTATATCTTATATATTCCAAGCTCTGATACTCTTGACCATTACAATATTCTTATTCTGATACATCCTTTCAATATTGCAATTGCTTTGATACACCTATTGCAATTAGCTCTTCGCATCTTGAAAGTTCTTTTGAAAGCTTTTTATGCAATTTATATTTAAAGGTTTTATCATCATCAAAAAGGGAGAGATTGTTGACTCCGTTATTGATTTTGATGATAAGCAAAATGGTTAAGTATAAGTTGAGTACTAATAATTTTTTTGAAGTATATTTTTTATAGAAAAAGGTGCTCATCAATTTGACCAATGTTGGTTGATTGAAGAAGTCCAAATTTAGATGAAAGATCTGCTCAAAGAAGACTTGGACAGTGGAAGATTGCTTGAATGGATACTCGAGTTCAACACAAACTTGATTCAGTGCAAGTTCAGCTATTTATGTGAAGATCTCAATGAAGTATCAACTCAAGCCGGTATGCAAAGAAAGTTTTAGATGGCACGGCTGAAGTGTCAACACATGGATTTGAAGTGACGACTCAAAGTGTCGACACATGGATCATGATGCAGGATGACTCTAAGACTGATAAACATGCATGAAAAATAGTAAAATATTTTTTTTATGATTTTTATAATTTTATTTGTAGGCTATATTTCTAAAATAAAGTAAGAACTAGCGGAAAGATTAGCAGTGCAAAGAATCATCAGGTCGCAGGCATACTCATGCAAACCAATGGAATATCCAGGACCCGAGAGTTGAGAAACTTCCAGTTTAGGATAGTTTATCTTCATCTAAATTAGATAATAAGAGAAGAGAAGATTTTTCTACCAGTCAGAGATTGAAATTCAAAAGCAACAGGGTTCACTCACAACTATGATCGAAGCCTGGAAGAAGAAGCCTTGTTTCCCTTGAATCTGATGGCGGATCTGGGCAGTCCGAGTAGAAAAGAAGGCCTCCTCAAGAGAGGGGAAGCACCTCGGGGATCCTTCAAGCATCAAAGGTTATCAAAACAGTAAATAAAAATTATAATAGGAACTAGGGTTTGAAGGGATTCAGGATTAGGGCTAAAAGCTAGCAGTCGGGGAAGAAGGAGCTCTTGGACTTGGACGGTAGCAAGGACTCCTGTTCGTTGGGTGTGGCTGATCTCCAAGGATGCGGGAGGGTGCTAGGGCAGCAAGGTTTCAATCCGAGAACACAAGGAGAGCACTCAAAGAAAGAACCAAAACTCAAACTCAAGATAATTTCACAAAATTTCAGCAAGGTTTATTCATAAGAAAAAGCTGATTACAAGAGGGGGAGGGGTGGGGTATTTATAGAGTTCCCATGCCCTCACTAACCATGGTTACACTTGGGTTACAAGTCCTCTTCCAAATTGGAATACAAGTCCTTTCCTAGCTAGGTTAGAATTACAAAGTTTAAAAGGATTAGAAATCCCAACTATGATAGGAATAAACTTGGTCTTCTCCTTCTTCTCTTCAACTTGGACTTGGTCAAATCTCTTTAGACGTGGTAAATACTTCAAGGATACCTAGAGGGCATGTTCGGCCTCTAGGAGAAGTAAGGGGCTGGCCCAAAGGAGCTTGGGTGCGTGGGTTTGGGCCTCTGGAAGCTGGGGTGGCCTGGTAGCTTGGTAGCAGGAATATTCCTTGGAATATTGCTTCTTAAGGGCTTGGGCTTGGTACCTGGGCTTGATTTCTTTGGGCTGGGATGTAGATGGACCTCTGGAATCATGGATGCCCTAATTTAGGAATATGTTCGGTATCTGAGGAGGAATCTGGGCATCTGGAGGACATCTGGAAAGAATAAGGGTTTCTAAAAACATCTTGGATTCTAGATTGTTACACAAAATCCAATGGACTGATATAGCAGCCTCTGACTCCTGGATGTAGCCTGGTGGAACTCCAAAATAGGGTGACCTCCTCTCTTGTATAAAAATCGGGCTCATACTGGACTCATAATTGATGTACAGGACTCAAAATACTGACTAGGTTGAGGGTTGAGACAAATCAACTAACCTCAACTTATTACAGGACTCAATTCTAGTTGATTACAAAATTTGACACATGGCTAGGTAAACTAAATAAGGCCCGGTAATCTGTGTCTGATCCAGGTGCCCCCACCAATTCTCCCAGGGTGGGAGGAACTCGATCCCATCGAGTGTGGGAGATCTTGGCTCTCATAGTGCTCGAGTAGGTCTGGGTTGAGGCACTGCAGATCCTCACGGGTGATCCACAAGTCCTCCGATTCTGGCCAACCTTGCCACCGGACCAAATATCTCTAAAGCCTATATTCCGGGTATATATGGCTTGATTGTCCAAGATTCTCTCAATCTTTTCCTCACTATTTGGCCAATTGTATATGGATACTCTGGGTGGGTTCTCTTTCAAAGGGAGGGATAGGCTCAAGGTGCTCGCTAGGTATCACTGCTGGCTTCCTAGACTCTATAAGATCTGAGATGATGAAGGTGGAGCTAATACCTAAATCAGGTAGTATCTCACGCACATAAGCATTGGGTCCACAGATATTCATTATCTTGGATGGGCTAGCTTCATGAGTAGAAAATTCTTTACAACTACAAAATCCCCTACAAAATTCTTTATCTCTCTCTTGGGAATTAGCCAAGTTGTTAGTTAGTTCATTAGTTATGTTCAGCTTTTGACTAATTTTCATATACTGTGCAGAGGGTAGTGCAGGTGCAAACATGTAATTTTGGTTGTGCATTTATTGGACTCAACTAATACCTAATAGACTCGACTAGGCTTCCTTATCGAAGGAAACTTATTGGACTCTTCGGCTCTAAAACCTAAGAGACTATAGACTCTCTAGATTTGATCCTATCATGGCATGCACATGAAATTTTATTATGTACTCCTAGCAAATGCCACAAAGTATACCAAAAGTAATATGCAAACTTGACATGGGAAATAAATGAATGCAACTTGCAAACCTCTACATGATGCAGGTGAATGGTTAAAGAAATATAAGAAAACTCAAGAAAAAGCAAAAAATACGAGGTGGACTCGGGGTTAGTCTGATGGGATAGAAAGCAAGAAGAAGTTTCTGGGTTGATCGGGTAGAATAGGAGATAAGAAGGGATTTCAAAGGTGAGGCCTATACTAATGAGGTTGACCTTATGGGATTGATGCCTATCTAAAGGATCTGCATAATGGAAGAATGGATCATTAATTTCAGGAAAGAGATCAATGGGAGTCAATGGAATGATTTCATCCTGAGGGTACTGATTCAAATAGATTAAGTTCTTAATAATTTTTTTGGCTCTTGAATCAAAGGACTAGGATCTATAATCAGGCTTTCTTTTAGTATCTCCTCAGGTAAAATTCTAATAGTAGGATTGGGTTCCTCATGGTCTTCTTCCTTTAAGGGTTCTTCCAATACAAGGTCAACTAACTCTATGTCGGTTACTATCTAGGTATGGCTAGGGTTAGCTAAATCTAGGTCGGCTCCTACTGGGGTATGGTTAGGGTCAACTATTGTTGGGTGGTCTTTTACCTGGTCCAACCTATTGGTTACTTGGTTGTTGGTTTGGGTCGTGGATTGGGTAAACTGGGTTTGGAATTGGGTATTTTTTTGGGTCCATTGTTCAATTAGGGCCTTAAGGGTTTCTAGATTGGACTCCATGGTTGAACTGAGTTGGACTTCAGACTCAACTAATTATGGGTTGGTTTCTATTGGGGTTTGGTTATAGTCAACTACTTCTGGGTCTTCTATAGGTGATCTTCTAGATCTTTAATAGACTCATTATCTTTATACTCCTCCACTAAACTTGGGTCAGCCTCATATATTTCTTCTTCTAAGTCATCTTGGTGAACCAATGGAGTAGTATGAGGGATTTAGCTAAGGAAAAATTGACTAGGGTCTGGGGTAACAGGAGTGGGTAAACTAAGGGTTATGGGTTCAAAGGTTATGGGTTTAAAGGTTATGGGTTCAAATCTAGGGACTATGGGTTCCTGGGGTTCAGCTCTTTGGGGCTTGCCTAGGGTTCCTACTCGGTTGATTATTTGGTTCATTTGGTCAAGCTTAGTATCGAATTGGTCAAACCTACGGTCTATTCGGGCAAGCTGATTTTGGATTTGGGTGTTGGATTGGTCAAGCTTGAGGGTCATTAGGAAAATAATCTGATCACTCATGGCCTTCATCATGGCCTCAAAATTGAAATCCATAGTTGAGTTTGGTTGGGGTTTAGACTTTTGATATTGGGTTCCTAATCTAGTGGTCATGCAACAAATCAAACAATCAAAATGAAATGATGCAACCAAGCATGCAAAAGAGAAAGAAAAGGCTAGTATAATCTAGGGTTTTCTAGACCTAGAGTCAAAACTGAATGGGTCAGCTTAACTTACACCTAACCCAATAGCTAGTCCTTCCACTGGCCAGGTAGGGGGTGGGAGTGTGGGAGGCCCCCCGTGCTTTCACAGGGACCTAATTAAAAACCACAATACCACTTAGGTCGTTTGACTCTGGACCCCCAGCCTTAGACACCAGCTTTCAATAATAGCTAAGAGGTTAAATGCACTAGTTGTCCCACACAACTCGAACTCGACCTGTTGATGTCTCCTAGCCCACTAGGGAAAATTAGATCCAATTGATTTTAATTAGGCTTTGGTTAGTATGATGATGGTTGTTTTGGGCCCAGGACAGGTAATGAAATCCTGCCCTGATCTGAGATATAGAGTTGCCCTTAAGATTGAATTAAGAATGATGGCAATCGATGGCCCTGATGCAATCTAAAACAATCAAAAAAAATAAAATATGTTATGTATATTTTATGCAATGACAAATTAGGTTTAAGTTGATTAGGTTGGCAATCAATGAGGCTTGGGATTTGGGTGTGTGGAAGTTGATTAGATTAGGTTGAGTCAAGATGCAGAATGTAGCAGAAATTAGAGAATTAGGGTTTCTATTGTTGCAAAGTTTGACACAGATCTCGATGCAGAAAAAAATCAAAAATAATATGGAGCAGAGGATGGACGGTGATTATTAAGAATACCGAATTTCATGTTGAACAAAAATCAAATGATGATGCAAACCTAGGGCTTTTTGGACTGCTACAAAAATTGTTAGGATTCTGTTAGGGTTTCTATTATGCCAAATTTTAGAGATTTAGAGTTTTAGTAAAAATAATTAAAAGTTTTGATAATTACTAGGATAGAACAAAGGACATGCAGTGCAAATTTCATAGAAAAATAAAATGTTTATGATGCCAAAATCAGATGAAACCTAGACACCTAATGCAGTGGATAGAATGCAGAATTAGGGTTTGTGAATGCAAAGCAAATAAAAAAACTATTCTAAACCTGATCTGATACCAAACTGATATGGGATGACTCTAAGATTGCTAAACATGCATACAAAATAGTAAAATAATTTTTTTGTGATTTTTATAGTTTTATTTGCAGGTTATATTCCCAAAATAAAGTAAGAACTAGCGGAAAGACTAGCAGTGCAAAGAATCAATTGGTCGCGGGCATACTCATGCAAACCAATGAAATATCCAGGACTCGAGAGTTGAGAAACTCCCAATTTAGGATAGTTTATCTTCATCTAAATCAGATAATAAGTGAAGAGAAGGTTCTTTTACCAATCAGAGATTGAAATTCAAAAGCAGCAGGGTTCACTCACAACTCTGATCGGAGCCTAGAAGAAGAAGCCTTGTTTCCCTTGAATCTGATGGTGGATCTAGGTAGTATGGGCAGCAAAGAAGGCCTCCTCAGGAGAGAGAAAGCACCTTGGGGATCCTTTAAGCATCAAATGTTAATCAAAATAGTAAATAAAAATTAGAAAAAAAACTAGGGTTTGAAGGGATTTAGGATTAGGGCTAAAAGCTGGCAGTCAGGGAAGAAGGAGCTCTTGGACTTGAACGGCAACAAGGACTCCTATTCCTTGGGCATGGATGATCTCTAGGGATGCAGGAGGGTGCTAGGGCAGCAAGGTTTCAATCCAGGAACATAAGAAGATCACTCAAAGAAAGAACCAAAACTCAAACTCAAGATAATTTCACAAAATTTCAGCAAGGTTTATTCATAAGAAAAAGATGATTACAAGAGGGGGAGGGGTGGGGTATTTATAGAGTTTCCATGCCCTCACTAACCATGGTTATGCTTGGGTTATACTTTCAAATTGGAATACAAGTCCTTTCCTAGCTAGGTTAGAATTACAAAGTTTAAAAGGATTAGAAATCCCAACTAGGATAGGAATAAACTTGGTCTTCTCCTTCTTCTCTACAACTTGGACTTGGTCAAACCTCTTTGGACGTGGTCAACACTTCAAGGATGCCTAGGAGGGCGTGTTGGGCCTCTAGGAGCAGCAAGGGGCTGGCCCAAAGGGGCTTGGGTGCATGGGTTTGGGCCTCTGGAAGCTGGGGTGGCCTGGTAGCCTGGTAGCAGGAATATTCCCTGGAATCTTGCTTCTTAAGGGCTTAGGCTTGGCACCTGGGCTTGATTTCTTTGGACTGGGATGTAGGTGGACCTCTGGAATCATGGATGTCCTAGTTTAAGAATATGCTCTGGTATCTTGGGAGGAATCTGGGCAGCTAGAGGACATCTAGAAAGAATCAGGGTTTCTGGAAACATCTTGGATTTTGGGTTGTTACACAAAATCAAATGGATAGATATAGCGGCCTCTGACTCCTGGATGTGGCCTAGTAGAACTCCAAAATAGGGTGACCTCCTCTCTTGTATAAAAATTGAGCTCATACTGGACTCATAATTGACGTACAGGTGGTGGGGACACCAGAGCCAGAAAGAAGCATCCATGCCATCTTATCTCTATCAGTTGACCCAATCTGGTTTAATTAGTCTTTGGGTCCATTTTGGATTTTAATGGGACCTAAGTTATTTTGTATCGAGTTGACTAAGTCTACATAACATGAAAGAAGTTAAGAGGGGACCACATCCATATTTATTTGGCTACTTGATGAAAGGAAGCCCCAAGAAAAAAAAAAACCTTTCACGTATTCTCTCACCAAATAAAGAATTAAAATCGGTGGAAGGAGTTTTATGAAGATAGCAATTAAGGAGCTTTAAAGATGGAGGGAGTTTCTTAAAGGAGGTAGCAATCAAGGAGTCTTAAATGAATAATTAAATAGCACAAGCTTTGAAGGCATTAAATGGCACAAGCTTTGAAGGCATTAAATGGCACAAGCTTTGAAGGCATTAAATGGCACAAGCTTTGAAAGCATTAAATGGCACAAGTTTTGAAGGCATTTAAAAGAGTTGGTTAAAGCTTTACTACTTTTTATAAATTCTCTTCCCTTCCCCACGAATTTTTTCTTGGAGGTGTTTTAAGTGGGCTCCACTCTCATTAAAATGCAGCAATTTAACTTCAATCGGCCAAGGAAAGAAAAAAGGGAGAAGATCAAATTGGAAGGTGGAAGATCAAGTCAAGATCACCATCTTTATGAAGCATTGGCACCTATTCCAAAACCTTAATTGTAATTCTCTCTTCTTTTATTTTGAATTTAAATTTCAACCCATCTTTCTACTTGTAATGAGGCTATAAATAGAGCCCAAATCCCTTCTTTGTAGGCAATGATATTTTGAGTAATGAAAAGATAAAGTGCTGTTGCATTTTCTCCAATTCCTTCATAGCTAGTTTGCTTGAAGGTGCTAGGTGAGATGCCTAGAACAACTTGGGTGCGACGTCCAAGTTTTTCAATTTCTCCATAGCTAGCTTGCTTGAAGGTGCTAGGTGAGACGCCTAGAATAACTTGGGTACGACGCCCAAGTTTCGTAGGGTGCAATGCTCTACAGTTATCGATTCCGGTTCTTTTATCAAGTTTGTCATTTGAAGGTTCCTTAAGGTCTGCATCTAATCCCTTGAAAAGATTCCTGAAGCAAGTTGAAGAAGAAGATCCCGGAAGCATAATCAACCACCTTTTCAAGATCCAACTCTGAAGATTGGAGTCCTTGCTTTGGAACCGGTGTGACTGGAGTCCAGACGCTGGATCGGTCAGTTTTGAAGTCGGGTTCGTCAACTCTAGAGTGTTGTGATCTAGATCTTTAATCGAGAGAACTTCAAAGCATATTGGTAAATCTAAACCCCTTCCCTTCCTCTAGATCTGATACTTGAAAGTAGGTAACCTAGTCTAGGGTGGTTTCTTAATCATCGCAATCCTCCTTACAGTTGTTTGACGAGATCCGCATGCGGGTAGGTAATTTTGATAACTAGTTGTCACTTTATTTTCTTTAGGTCTTCTTGTTTGCTTTTGCTGTTAGGATATTAGTTATTGCTCTCAAAACACAAATATATATATATATATAAATTAAGATAAGCATGGCACATCACTCGTCACCATCCCGTCCCACATCAACAGGACTCAAAATACTGACCAGGTTGAGGGTTGAGACAAATCAACAAACCTCAACTTATTACAGGACTCAATTCTAGTTGATTACAAAATTTGATACATGACTAGGTAAACAAAATATAGTCCAGTAATCTATGTATGATCCTGGTGCCCCCACCAGATCAGCTCATCGTCTGAGATTTTTGGATCACAGAACTTGGTCAAAATGAAGATCTGGTGAAGTGTCGACACATGGATGCCAAGTGTCGACTCAAAGTGTCGACTCACCTAATGAAGTGTTGACACATCTAAGATTTCCAAAAAGCTACAATGAAGATTTTTGAACTAGGTGTCAACTCAAGAAGTTCAAGTATCGACCTGAAGTGTCGACTCATAGCCTGAAATGTCGACACATGAAGTTTTCGGAACAGTAACGGCTAGTTTTTCAAATACAGAACTCGTCTCTCTTGGCTCATAACGGCTAGTTTTTCATGTCTAACGGCTAGAAACTGGATTTGAAATCTTGGGAAGGTATTTATATGGTTCAAATCAAATCAAAATATAAGAAGATGAAAAAGGAATAACCAAGAGAGAAGAAAAGAAGAGCATTCACTCCTATTCATTGAGTTCAACCACTTTCAAGCAAGAAGAAGCCTTCAAGCATTCAAGAGCCTTCAAGAGCATTAAAGATCAGTCCTTCTTAAGCAATCAAAGAGGCTTCGTCAAGTTGAAAGCATCACAACAACGAACTTCAAAGAGATACCCGCTTTTTATTAGAAAGCTTTTATTGTCTCTTCACTTCAAAACTTTATTTGTTGTAAGGGTTCTTGGTTAGCCTATTACAAAACCAAGGAAGGTTATTGGTGAGCCTTTGAAAACTAATTAGGTTCTTGGTTAGCCCGCAAAACTAAGGAAGGTTGGTGGTGAACCTTAAAACCATTTAGGTTCTTGGTTAGCCCGTAAAACCAAGTGAGGTTTTGACTTGTGAGCCTTGTGAAAACAAGTTGGATTTTGATTAGTGAGCTCGAAAAACTAATCAGCTGTAATCGATTGAGATTATAGTGAATTTCCAAGAAATCTTGGGGAGTGGATGTAGGTGCATTGGATAGCACCGAACCACTATACTTCCTTGTGTTTGTGATTGCTTGTCTCTTATAATTGCACTTACATTTATTGTTTTATATTTCTGCTGCACACTTACTTAAGAGAACTTAATTTGCATTCATAGTACTTTATTTAATTGTTGGATTGGATCACACACTCTTGCATTCCATTAATAATTTTTTAAAGATCCAATTCACCCCCCCTCTTGGGTTGCTTACTAGGCAACACGATGTAACTCCAATTCAAGACAACAATTAGGTACACATAATATAATCATTTCTAGCCATACTCGAAGATCTAAGCAAGTCAAGTTTATCTCTCCCCCCAACTTAATCGACATTGTCCTCAATGGAGTAGAAAAGAAAATAAGAAGTATAATAGGAAAGAATACATCTGAAACAAATGTGCTTCGGAGGCTGATGAAGTTTCATGAAGTAGCGGGTTTCGTTGTTGCTGTACTCCCTTACTTTATTGTTCTTTCTAAAAGAAGAAGAAAGTAACTTGTTAAAAGCATAAACTGGGTTGCCTCCCAAGAGCACAAAATTTAAAGTCTTCAGCCAGACTTAGTAGATTTTTTAATTTTTTTAAAAAATTATTATTATTATTTATTTTTATTTTTATTTTTTTATTTATTTTTATTTTTTTGACACATTAGTTAATACCTCCACTAAATGTATTAGACATATTCGGTCATGGCGGATGATTAGATGAAGTCCAATCAGTAATGTTCCACATGATATTTTCTTTGTGCATATCTTTAGGATATGTTTTCAGATGAATAGTAGCAGGGTATGACTTGGTGTGTAGAGTAGAAGTTAATTCCAGTGCAAAGGCTAAATAAAGATTGGGTGACTTTGGAAATTGCTCACACTTTGATATCGAAGGTGGGTCCAATAAATCACTCAGCCTCTCTACACAATCTATTCCAATACAGTTCAAATGTTTGCGAGATGGGTCTTCAATAAAGCTATCAGGGCTATTGTACTCAAAGACTGCATACTTGGTTTTGGAAGTGACAATTTGGTTGGACAGTCTACTAGTGGATCAGAGATTAGCTCCTTAATAGCTTCTTTGGAATTATTTGATAAACCTACAAGTTGGATTTCCTGGTCAGGGGTCACATCATGTTCAGAGAATGGATCATTTACCTTGACCAGGAGTGACTTTTGTTCCAATGTAGGTGAAATTTCTAATGAGGAAGCTATTGGTATATCAAGGAGATGGGTCATTTGTTCATACTTCGTTGTCCATGGAGAAATGGAATTAGGTGGTTCTAATAGAGCATTCACTTCATCCATATACCTATCTATGTCAAAACTATCCATGTCGAAATGGGCTAGACAGGCTTGTAAAAGATCTTGAATGGGTACGTTGGGGGTGGTTTCTTCTACAAATTCCTCTAGCACGTTTACCTCATCAAATCCAACACTTTGTGGTCCATCAATTACACTGAATATGTTCAACCTCAACTTTTTATTACCAAATAACACATCAATGACTCCTGTCCTACAATTGATGCAAGCGTTTGCTGTAGTTAGGAAGGGTCGGCCTAGGATAATGGGAATGTGTCTTGGGTTGCTACTTGATTTTATGTCAAGGACTACGAAGTCAACTGAAAAATAAAACTCATCTACCTTGACTAGGACATCCTCAAGCATCCCACGTGGTACCTTAACTGATCTATCAGCTAACTACAGGGTGACCGAAGTAGGTTTCAATTCTTCTAGTTTAAAGAGTTCATACACCGAGCTAAGTAGAAGGTTTACACAGGCCCCTAAGTCCAGGAGAGCTTTTTCAACATGAAAGTTCCCTATGACACAAGAAATAATAAGAGCTCCTAAATTCTTGAGTTTTGGAGGGGTGGTGTGCTGGAAGATAGAACTAGCATATTCCGTAAGATGTACTTTCTTTGGAATTTGTGATCTAGATTTACATTTCTGGGTATACAAATCTTTCAAAAATTTAACATATGCCGAAACCTGTTTAATTGCATCCAGGAGGGGGAGATTAATTCGAACTTGCTTAAATAATTCAAGTGTCTCCTTGAATCCTCCTTTCTTCTTCTCAGCATGAATAAGGGCTTTTAGGGCATCTGGGTATGGAACCTTAGGCAAGTAGGATGGTTCTGGTACACTCAGTTCATCTTCTTTTCTCAGCTCCTCCTTATGCTTAGATGGTTCTGATTTAGATTGGTTGGAGGTGTGGGGCAGGTTTCATTGGTTTTGCAAGGTTGCTCAATGATCTTTCCATCCCTAAGAGTCATTACTAATTTGACATGTTCAGAAAAGGTTTTTGGGATTCTAGAGCCTTCAGCTATGAATTGTCCTTTCGGGTTATACCAATGGGTTGGCTAGGTAACCTACCTTTCTCCCTTCTATTGAGAGTTTCCGCTAATTGACCAATTTGCATTTCTAATTTTGTGATGGATTGTGTATGAGAACTAATTATTTGGGAGTGGGAGGTGAGGGTCTAAGTGTTGGCCTCTTCCGATCTAAAGCCTTCAAAACTCTCTCCTCAAAGGCTGAGTTATATTTAGTGAAGGACGGTTGAGAAGGGTTTTGGCATTGTGAGTTTGGCAGACTCCTGTGGCTGGTTTCCTGATAATTTGGGCTTGATAGAATTGGCTCAGCAGGTGGCTGTGATTTCCAAGAGAAATTAGGGTAATTGCACCATCCTGGGTTATAGGTGTTTGAATAAGGATTGTTTCCTGGTCTATATGAAAGAAAAATGATGCAGGTGCTTTGACATGATCCTACACTAGGCATGCAAACAGTTGCGGGAGCAGAATAGATTTTAAAAATAATTTTAAAAATCCGCGCAGCGAAAAACTGCTCCGCCCAGAACCTAACCTATTCATGTTGCATATAGGCATGTATCATGATATAAAAATATTTGCAAAATATTAAACAAATAAATCTATTTATGCATGATTAAAAAATAATTTTCCATACCTTTATTCTGCCTGGAATAACTCTGGAATAAACCTGGAATAGGCTGGAATAGCTCGAATAAAACTATTCTAGCCTTCTTCTTCCTTGGGCTGATTGAAAATTCTATTTTGGGCTTGAAAAACGTCGCCGGAATACTACCTTCCGGACCTCTGTTTGCTCCCAAATTTGAGCAGCAGCAAGGTGGACAATTGGTCTTCGATTTGCCACTGATATCTGCAATCAAAACAAGCTAAAACAGGTATATAAATCCCCAAAGTCTGCTGCTAGAAATTCTGTAGCAGAACAGGACAGCAGCTTCTTTCTTCGTGTTTGGAGCAACAGCAGGTGATCCGGCTCGCGTGGGTTGCTCCCAGGAGTAGAAGGGTACTCCCTCTAGAGGGGAGACTCATCGGGGCTCTCCGATCCCTCTCCACATGCAGTGCTAGCTGCTGGAAGCGAGATATGGTCACTGGTAGATGGCAGCAGCACAGATTTTCTGCAGTCCAAATTTGAGCACAAGGATCAACTAGTTTTCTCTCCCTCACACGCTCTTAAACCCAGCCCAAAAGAGAGAACTTGATGGGAGAATGGATCAAGCCTCAAAGACCCAGATTTCAGCCTCTCAAACGGAAGAAGACGCCCAGAAATCTCTCTCTCTCTCTCTCTCTGTTTTTTTTTCACGCTGAAATAGGGCTCAGTTGCTGGAATTTAAAGGCATCAAAGGAGGAAAACGAAGAGACTGGGAGAGGAAGAGGCAGCTGGATACGTTTCTCCCATTTAACAGCCATTTAACAGGGATTAAAATCATCCGGTGGAGGGAGAAGAAGGGACGGCCAGCAGGAGGAGGTTCGATCGTTTTGGCTTATTTTGATGCTTGGAGTTCTTTCCAGCGTTAAGAATTTCTAATGTGTAAACCATTTACATGGAGAAAAGCAAAAGCCGGTTCAATGTAACCAGTTCATTCCCATTTAAACCAAGTGATGGTTCAATCCAATTGAACCGGTTCAAACACAATAAAATTGGTTCAAGGGATAAAAATTGTTTCACAACCAATTGAAGGCCAAAACGAACTCTGAATCAGTTCAGAACTGATTCAAAAAATCCTGGCGCAGTGATGGTCAGCCCGGAACAATTTTTGGTTGACACAGACAAGGGTGAGACGGGAAAAAGGTGCTCAAAAAATACTGTGACCATAAAACCGAGACGATTCCCAATCGTAATCGGTATCTGGATCAGAGTGCAATCCTCTGTAGCGAGTGACCTCATAGGTTCGAACCTAAACGGTAGCACTAGCACAATTCTAGTACCAGCACAGGAAACCATCTAGCAATAGGTCCCGATGTCCGGATAGGTCGAAGATGCGGGAGCAAACTATCGAACCTCTGGCATATGGCTACCGTATAATTCATCCCTTTGACCTCTAATGCTCAGGATGACTGAGATTGGGCTGCCAACCCAGACTGAGTCAGTCGACTACGTGTCTCAACCTTGCAAGCCCAGTGACTCTTCACTAGGACTACCCCGACCAAGAATTTGCTAAATTGAGATACTGCAAGACATTCAATCCAAACTGTTTGGACAGGTCAATTCCATCTTGGTCCATCACTGCTCCACAAGTACTTGCTTGTACCCAGAAACCTTCCATCACCGGATTAAAAATCCGGGTAGTCCGGCACCAAAGCACAGGGAGTTGCTTGCAAGCTACCGTGATGACCTCAGGTCAGAGGGGCACATATACCCATATCCAATCGTGAGTATCCCTTTGGCAGAAAGGGGCTACACGGAGTCACATTCAATAAGATATCACATATCCCACTTACAGATCACATCAGTGTCACCACACTCATTTGGTCAAGAGGACAACCAAACGATGTGAACTACAACAACCTATACTTGATATATTGCCATCCAGTACAATATATCCTTTGGTTGTGAACAGGGTTTAAGGACTACTCGATACATCCTCTCTGTATCGAAGTCAGTGTAGTCCTAAGGACTTCATCACATGGAAAGAGTTCATTTCAGGAAAATACAATATGTGATGAGTTGTCAAAAAATATTTTATTAATTCAAAGAAAGAGTACAATACTTAGCTCAACCACCTACAACCCAGGTGATTGGCTTTGGAACAATTCCCAACACTATAAGCTTGTTGGGTTTGAGCTTGTTGGACCTGTTTGTGTACAAATTCAGGAAACTGGGTAGTCGCTGGATAGTTTGTGATGTGGTGGGTAGGGCTGGAGCAAATTGCACAAACTTCTTGTTGCCCACTAGGTAAAGGTGGGGTAGAAGAGTAACCCTTACTAAATATGTGATCCATCATTTGGGACAACTCATCTATAATCTTCTATGACATCTAATTCATTTTATTGTGGATATCTATGTAGTGACCAACTTCATAGATTCCACCCTTTTTTTGAGAAGCAATGAGTTTGTCATTACTTGAGTCAAACATATAGTGTAAGGAGTTTTCACTTAGGGTTTCAACAAGTTGCCAAGCCTCATGTTCATTTTTGAACATGAATGTTTTTCCACATGAGGCATCCACCATCTGCCGGTGTCTTTCAGACAAACCATCATAAAAATACTGGACTAACTGCCATTTTAAAACTGCATGATGTGGGCACTTTCTAATCAATTCTTTCAACCACTCCCATGTCTCATGAAACATTTCTCCGTTTAACTGGAAAAAACTGGCTATGGCTTTTCTAATTTGGTTTGTTTTTCCTATAAGGAAGTATTTCTTAAGAAATTTCTTCTAAAGTTGATCCCAAGTCGAAATGGTCACAGTGTCTAAAGAATTCAACTAGTACTTGGCTCTATCTTTGAGGGAAAAAGGGTGTTACTTAAGTCTAAGGGCATCATTGGAAAAATTTTGAATCTAGACAGTTGAGCATATTTCCAAAAATTCATCCAAATGTTTATGGGGGTCTTCATTTGCAAGTCCATAGAAAGATGGCAACATCTGGATTGTACTGGACTTAATTTCATATTGGACAGCCTCTATTGGGGGTATTTGGATACAAGGTGATTAAGTATACCTAGAAGGGGTGAAGTATTCCTTCAATTTGTGGAAGATCAATGCCCTGATTACGGTCCATGGTGTGTGATCTATTTGCTCTATAGGTTTTGTCTATTTCGGGATCCAGGGGTATGATTTCAGGTTCCAAAGATCGACGACCTAACATACACCCTACAATAATACTCTAAAGCAAACAACAGTTCGGTGATTTTTTTTTTTTTAACAAGAAATTGGAAGAATGAGAGAAAGAGGATCTAAATGAAACACTCCTGAGTGAATCCTAGGCTAGAGAAAAGAGAAAGGAGCTATGTCAATATTTTTTTTTTCAAACAAGTAACACAAACAAAATCAAGTTTATCCTAAGGTTAACCTGGAACTTAACAGCTCCTAATTATTCCAAGGTTACCTTCATGTTGGGAATTGTATCCCAAAACCAATTGCCTAGGCTGTAGGCAGTTGAGCTGAGTATTGTACTCTTTGTATGAATTAATAAATTATATTTTGGCAGCTCATCACATTCTTACGTTTTCCTGTAATGAACATTTTTTCATATGATGAAGTCCTTAGGACTGCATTGACTTCGATATAGAGAGGATATATCGAGTGGCCCTTAAACCAGGTTCACGGCCAAAGGATACATTGTACTGGATGGCAATATATCAAGTGTAGGTTGTTGTGGTTCACATCGTTTAGTTGTCCTCTTGACCAAAGGAATGTAGTGACACTGATGTGATCTGCAAGTGAGATATATGATATTTTATTGAACGTGACTCCTTGTAGCCCCTTCTGCCAAAGGGATACTCACGATTGGATATGGGTATATGTTTTCCTCCAATCTGAAGTTATCATGGTAGCTTGCAAGCAACTCCCTGTGCTTTGGTGCCGAACTACCCGGATTTCTAATCCGGTGACGGAAGGTTTCTGAATACAGGCAAGTACTTGTGGAGCAGTGGTGGACCAAGATGGAATTGACCTGTCCAAATAGTTTAGATTGAATATCTCGCAGTGTCTCAATTTAGCAAATCCTCGACCGGGGTAGTCCTAGTGAGGAGTCACTGGACTTGCGAGGTTGAGACATGTTGTGGATTGACTCAGCTAGGGTTGGCAGTCTAACCCTAGGTCATCCTGAGCATTGGAGGTCAAATGGATGAATTATACGGCAACCATATGCCAGAGGTTCGATTGATTGCACTCGCATCTTCGATCTATCCGGACGCCGGGATCCATTGCTAGATGGTATCTTGTGTTGGTACTGGAATTGTTCCAGTGCTACCACCTAGGTTCGAACCTATGAGGTCACATGCCACAGAGGATCACTCCCTGATCTAGGTACCAATTTTTGATTGGGAATCGTTTCGGTAATGGTTTGATTTAGCTCGTTGGATTGACCCAGTTCTGGGTCGATCAGTTATGTTCGGGTCCACCAGGAATTGTTTCTGGATGACCGGGACTTGTCCAAGCCAATTTATTAATTAGATTTTGATCTAATTAACTTGTGAATTGGTTTAGAACTAGTTTGGGTTGCTTGGACCAGTTGTGAACCGGCTTTTTAACCCATCATCACGGTTTTGAACCAATCACCACGGTATTATGGCTTGGGCGTACAGGGTATTGAAGATGTCTTTTCCTCTCCCCTTCCACTCGATTTTGGGCTGAATTAATCCACCATTTGATGGCCTTGATTACTTCATTCTTGGTTCTTAACTGGTTGGCTTTTAGCATTCCCAGCCAGTCTCTTCTCCTCCCAAACTTCACTGTTTTGTTTAGTTCACGGTGGTATAAAAAAATCTAGGCGCTGAATTTTTCTGCAAGGCTGAAAATGCTGAAATTGTTCTTCCCTTTGAGAGCTTCCATCTTCCATTCCACCAGTGATCTTGGGGCTGAGTTTTGTTGGGAGAGAATGAGAGCTTTGATTTCCTGTTTTTAATAGGTGCTCAATCATGAAGAAAGGAACTCTGTTTTGGAGAAAACAGTGACAGAAATCTGAGTTCTGTTTTTCCCTTCCTCCTCTCATCGTATCAAGGCTTCCGGCAACTAGCATCGCGAGAGAACCAGATCAGAGGAGCCCCTGGCATGTCCCCCCTCTAGAGGGTGTTCGTTTGAGCATCTCGGAGCAGATTCAACCTCCATTGCTGCAGTGTTTGCTGTGCTCTATTTTTTTTATGGTTGCAGGAATTTCTGTTGTTGCAGCACTTGAAAGAGAGGAAGAGTTCTAAGCTTTGGACGGTCCTATTGGTCTCAATTGAAGCTAGTTCCAACAAGCTTCTACCTTGCCGCTGGAGCCTGAGGAGAGACAAAGTGATTGGGCATTTGGTTTGAGTTTTTGCTCCGCTTGGAGAAGAGCTCAAAAACATTTCCAACGGGTGCTGGAAGAAGAAGAAGGCTGGAATAGTTATTCCAGTTATTCCAGTAATTCCAGCAGATATCCCTAGTTACTCCAGCAGGAGTAAGGTAAAAATTCAATTTTATTTTTCCATGCATGCCTAGATCTAGGTTTATATAATTGTTTATAAATATTATATGCCCTTGTTCATACCTAGTTTTGCCTGTACATGCATCTGGTATATGTTAGATCCTGTGCAGAGTAGGTAGTTTCCGCTGTTATTTTAAAAATATTTTAAAATACATACATGCTCCCTACTGTTGCATGCTTAGTGTAGGCACCTGCAACCCCTGTTTTTCTTTCAGTGGTATTAGAGTACAGGTTCAGGTGTAACATTTCTTGTTTGCATGTATAGTAGATTAAATTGTTTAATCTTATGAATTGTATATGTATTTTAATCATAGGGTATGATTAGAGAGTAAGGAACCTAGTTGAGACCTTCACCATGACCGTGTGTCTTTAACACGATGTGGATCATCTGTGTTGGCTTTTTTAGAAGGATCCTTTAAGGAAATCTAAGAATTAAAATTGTTTTAATTCAGAACATAGTTGGCATGTTTTAGAAATTTACTTTTTGGGCCATGTAATATTTATAAAAGAATATGTCTAGATATGATGCATGAATTGATATGTAAAAGGAGTTTTACATGTTTTAATTAAAATTATTTTAATTAAAATATTGGCTTATATTCAAATAATTTTGAAATGTATGATTAAATTAAATGACTTGTTTTCTTAGGGTTTATGAAACCTAATGTCATTTAAATAAGCCAATTGGGTTAATTGGGTTAGCTGTATAATTGGGTCCATAATTTGGGTTAGACCTATGTTTAGTTGAACTGGACAATAAGAAGACTAATCAAAAGTTGATTAAGGTCATTCTTTAGAACTATCTAATAGTTAGATAAGTTAGTCCATTCATCTAAAATAGATTTAATTAGTGGCTTCGTGAATGCCCGAGTCTTTAAGCTAGTCTGATCGAGTCTGGTAAACTGATTGGTGTCAAGGTAGGTTTGGTATTTGTGATCATGGTTGCATGAGGCTACCTCTTTCTAGCCAACTTGGTTGGTGTCTAGTAAAGATGGTTAATGATGGATACTCACCCATGATCTCACCTACCTGGCCAGTCGAGTCGACCAGGACTGATTAGAAAAGCTCATTGACTCGAGTTAACCCATGTTACCCAGGTTGATATGTCTGACTGATCAATAAGTGCACATGGATCAATTGTTGAATTGTTTCAACCCTCCTAAAAACTGATTCGTTCAGTGGGAGGATAATCCATGTTCTTATATTATTCTTCTGTCACAACCTAAAATTCTCTAAAATTATTAGGTCCTGGAAAAGACTAAGTCAAATTGAAATCCCAACCAATCAAGAGGTATTCGCTTATGTGGCAGCAAATCAGATACCGTGGATGATGAAATCGGGGTTTGCACTTTGGTCTGATCTCACGATAGCTGACCTCGCTCGTACCTTCTATTCTAGGTAGTACGAGAATAAGGACGAGAAATGAAATAGGTAAAAAAAGCAGTCTTTTTGATCAGAGATATCAGCAGTTCCGCTGGACCATCATGTGCCCCCAATACCTTATAAAAGCTTAGGGAGAGAAAAAGTGACAAAGCATTCATGGAGAAAGTGAAGAAGGAGTTGTGACCCGACCAATCCAGATCCTCGACCCAGAAGACATGCAGCCAGTTGCTACCAAGACACCAGGGCAAAAGGGAAAAAAAAGAAAAATATAAGCCCAGTTATAAGGGCAGTCTTGTCAAAGTTTTGAGTCTAGAGGGTCATAGGCTAGAAAGTATAGATTCTTGGAATGTTCCTTTTCATTTCAATAGAATTTGAGTGCATGTTATGCCTATTAAATAATAATTATAATTATAACAGTCGTGTGAGTGAATAAAAGAAGAAGGCCACTTGGATTCCCTCATGTGAGTGGACATGTGTCTCCTTGCATGAGACCTTGATGACCAAGGTTGATGAGTCACCACTTAAGAGAAAAAGTATTCTCTTGTTTGGACTATATTGACAAAGTTTTACTACCATATAGAGACTTGTGTCCCAAGGAATGAGACATGTGTCCTCCAATATAGATAAGTTTCTAAGTAGGCAAGGGCAAGGGTTGCCTTAGTTCCCAAGTCAGTTTCCATGTGTCTAGATGTCAGTCTTGTGAGTCCTTGTATGTATCCAATTGAGTGACACTTGTCACCTCCATGAAGGCTCTCTAAGTCTATATAAAAAGTAGCCCATGAGAGGAGAAGTGGAGGTTGGTGAGAGGTTGAAGTGAGACTTGTGAAGATAGTGTGAGTGACTCATATGTCTTAGGAGTGAAGTCCTTTGTAAGCAAGCTTTGAGGTATTTCAAAAATGAAAATGGACGATTCCGTGAGGAATCACTTCGTCCGTTCCAAGTTCTTATAGAAAAAAAAAAAAAAAAAAAAAAAAGGACTCACGGTGAGAAACCCATCGTTCGTCCCTTCCATTTGTGAAGACCCGGATTGAAATCCGGTAGAGGGCTGGCAACGTGATGAATCACTCTTCCCTTCCAGCGCTTGATCGTTGCAGGTTTCAAAGGATCTTCCCCATCTTGCTCAGTCCTAGCATCCAAGAATTCTAAGAACCCGTTCTCGCTGAGTCGGGGTTTTGGTTGCTGCAGGCGTTTGACAACCGCCCTGCACCACTCCCCCTCCCTCCACATGCCTACCTTGTGGGTCCCTTGTGTTTGGGCGACAAAAGAGAGAAGGCATGAAATAGGTGGGCACTAATTCATAATTGGCATGGAGGAATATGAGAAGGAGTCCTCATTCACTCCTCTTAAATTTCAATCGGTTGAAATTAAAACACCTATCTTTTGTTTTTATGGGTTAGGAGAACTTAAATTTAAATAAGAGGAAAAGTGGCCGACCATGTGAGATTACTATTGGCGTGAAGAATTAATTCCTTCCACCATGAATTATTTTGGGGCGCCTTTTGTTGCGGCGTCAACTCCTGGACTGGGGACCAGGGGCGGCTGGATGTGCTGGAGCTCTCCTCTTCCGAATGAACCTGCAAGAAAGTCCCCAAGGGCGCCGATGGTGTTCCGGCGGGGGACCCTCCAATGCTTAAGTTAGCAGGAGGTTAAAGGCAATAGAATGGAGGAATCAAGGAATGAACAGTGTATGGAGAGGGAAGAGTTCTTCTACCCTCAAACGGGGTCCCCCGAGAACCTTATATAGGCACGGAACAGTCCAAAATCCATTAGGGGAGAGGCTGAGGAAGACCGATTTACCCTTAGGAGAATCTGGAGAGTGGCCAGGTGGCATGCAGATACAGCGACATCGTGGAAGTAGTGGAGCAGGGCTGTTGGGATGGAAGGATCCCGCAGTAATAGAAAGATACTTCTGGAATTCCCTGGATGCAAAGGCGTGCTTGTCAGACTGGCCTGACCCCAGCAGGAGAGGGTCGGTCGGACCTCTGCTCTGGTGGGTCAGGCCTCTGAAAGAGTAGCAACGGGCTGGACCCCAGCAGGAGCGGGTCAATCGGACCTCTACTCCGGTGGGTCGGGCCTCTGAAGGAGTAGTAATGGGTCGGACCCCAGCAGGAGCGGGTCGTTCGAACCTCTGCCCCGGTGGCTCGGACCTCTAAAGGAGTAGCAACAGGCCGGACCCCAGCAGGAGCGGGTCGTTCGGACCTCTGCCCCGATAAGTCGGACCTCTAAAGGAGAGCGACTGGCCGGACCCCAGCAGGAGAGGGTCGTTCGGACCTCTGCTCCAGTGGGTCGGACCTCCAACAGTTGGAGCCTTGAAGGGGTGGCCAGGTCGGACCGCAAGAATGGGCCTGTTCTGGCTAAGGGTGAGCCGTCATGGTACAACAGTTGTCCACCTTGCCCTCATGCTTCGAACGAGTCCGTAGGCTCGAAGGGCGAGGGCATTAAATGGCAGTAAATGCATCAGCCTTTCAAATGATAGCAAATCCGATTTGGCATGTTGCGACCAGGTGCCTTTTGCTCCGATTTTTGCTCCTGGACAGGTGTCAGCATTTGGTTGGTGAGGATATGGGGAGCAGTTATTGCTGGCACGGTGCATAGCAGCTGCCCGTTTGAGTTCTTGACGTGACATGGGGCACGTGGCTTCATCAGAGCGGTTGGTGCACTTCTTGGAGTGATCCATCCACTGTTACTTTGACTATCACGCGAATCGTGGTCGTATATAATTCGGCACATCCCCTCGGATTCCAATCCAACTCGAAAACTGAGGCGCCAGCCGTCGGGTCATGGCATGTGGGGGGAGGTGTTGGGAAGCTAGCCCCGAGTGCCTAAAAAAGGGGGTAGCAGTGCTCGGAAGAGGCCTTTCACCGTGCTTGCGCTTGAGGAGAAAGCAGCCTCTCCCCTCCTTGCATTGCTCTAGCCCCTCTTAGGGAATCAGGGAACCAGGTTAGTCCCATCTCCACCTTCCTCCATCTTCTTCCATTTCTGCAACTCCCTTTAGAATGGCTTCTGGGAGTCGGAGTTCGGATCGTGGACAAAGGGAACCCGGTCCTTTTGACATCTCTTCGACCATGACCCAAGAGAGGGTCGAAAATCTTAGGATCGTGTATAGCATTCCCTCCACCTTACATCTGACCGTCCCTAGTCACGAGGGTAGAGTGAACGGACCTTTAAACCTAGGAGCTCTCCCTTTATATGAAGACCACCTGAAAGCCGGCCTCCGCTTCCCGATCCATAGTTTCTTTATCCAAGTCTTCAACACATATAGAGTCACTCCTTCCCAGCTGACCCTGAATAGCATTTGAGTTCTCTGTGGCTTCGTAGTTCTGTGTCAAGAGGCCGACATCGAGCCAAGGGTGTCTTTATTTTCAAATTTTTTCTTGTTGAAGTAGGACTTCCGAAGTTAGGAGTGGTGGATGTTCAGTCCACACCCTGACCAGAAGATACTAGGGGGGCTTCCGTCCGCCATTCACGGATGGAAGTCCCGATACTTCTTTGTAGATAGCCTAGAGCCATGGGGCTTTGAGGTAGCTTGGAGGGAGCCGAGGCCGAATGCTTTGAACGGGAGGAAGGTCTCGAGGGCCGACGTGGCCGACTTCCATAAATTGGATGATGAGGACCCGAAGTTCATCGGCTTCATGCTCCACGAAGGGAGTCTTCATCAGGTTGGACTCAACCAGCACCCGATGTTAGGTAGGATGAAAGCCATAGAGAGAGAGAGACCGGCTACTTTATCTTTTGTCGGCTTTACAACAATACCTTACTTTAACTTTGTTTGTTGACAGGAGGCAAGATGAAGCCGGATCGGGCGATCCTTTTGGTGCGATCTGTGTAGCGGAGGATTGTCCACATTATGGAGCCGACCCCATAGGAGCCGAAGAAGCGGGTGGCAGAGCCAGCGCCTGAGAGGCCGAACAAACAATGGATGGTAGAACCGTTCGTCACGATGGTGTCGGTTGGGTCAGAGGATGACGACGTGCCATTGTCAGATCGCTTAGCGGCGAAGACATTAGAGTGATCGTCATCGGTCGGGCACTCGATTACCCGGGCGGAGGAGGGGTGTCCGACGCCGACTGGGGCGGGTGCGGCTCCTCCGCCCCCGTTGTTGGAGTTGACCAAGGTGGCTTCCCCGGTAGTCAGGGAAAGTCATGCAGAGGAGGGGCCATCGGCCGTTGATGAGAGGGCCGACGGTCCCGGCGGTGAGGAGGAGTGCCAGGCATGGCACAAAGCTGAGAAGGTCAGGGAGCTACTTCAGAGGGCCGCCCTCGATGATGATAGGTGGTCGGTGAATGAGGCCTCCAGGAGTTCCCTCCACCATCTTTTAAGGGTAAGTGTTGAAATTAATCCTTCGGTTTCGAACTCACCGGTTGCAACTGTCTAACTGTGCATGTGTCTGTCGATAGTTTGTCAAAGACACCCTTCTGATGGACGTCAGCCTGGGCAAGTTGCTCTATCTGAAAGAGCACCTAACCAAGAGGGCCGAAGCGGCAGAGGTGGCGAGGGACAAACTTGGGAGGTGCTGACGGCCTCCAGGGAGGAGGTGCTCGGCTTAAGGGCGATAGCCGAAGAGATGTCCACCCTGCGGGCCGAGTCGGAGGCCTAGAAGAAGCAGCGAGAGAACTTGCTGGCCTAGAAGGTAGACCGGGAGGCAAGTTTAAAGAATAAAAAGAAGAAGATCAAGGCTTTGACTCGTCGGCTGACCGTTGAGGAGGGGCGCTTGACCAAATGCGAGGTCCATGCAAAAGGCCACCAAGCGATGGCGGAGAGGTACAGGGGCCTGCTGAAGACGGCCCAGGAGTCACTGAAGATGGCCGGCGAGAAGGCCGTCGCAGATTATAAAGCCTCCGAGGACTTCACGGAGGAGATGAACGAAGTCGGGACTGTCGGCTTCGACTACGGGTATAATGAATGTCTGGGAAAGGTTAGTGAAGATTTTCCAGACCTCGATCTATCCTTTCTTCAGCCACAGAAGCCGATGGAAGAGGAGGGCTTGGAGGCGGCGGATCCGACTGCCCGAGCGGCCGATGCTTCAGTGGAGGCTGTCGTAGAAGTGGCCGGAACGGACGCCCAAGTTGGAGCCGAAGCAGAAGCAGCCGAAGGGGTCTAGGGGGCCGAAGCGGCTATAGATAGTGTACCTCCCAAGGGTCAGACCTAGTCATTTGTAAAGGTCTGACCTTCAATTTTGTAAAGAAACTTTTTGGAAGTAATGAAGAACTCTTTTCTTAATGTCTTATTTTCTTCCCTCTAAAAGTTCACTAAGTGTGTACTAGTCGGCTGATATGAGTGGACGGTCGGACCTCCAGGGAAAGCGTCGAATAGTGACTCAGGCCAAACTAGATTCCCTTAGGATTTCTGCTCTAAGTATTGGTCTGTCGGCTTGCCCGGACCAAGAGCAATTGAAGTAGCGGTCGGACTATAGCTCAGGCCGGAGCAACGAGCTTAGGAATTTCAACCTAAGTGTTGGTCCGTCGACTTTCCAGACCCAGAAGTAGTTGAGGTAGTAGTCGAATGGTAGCTCAGGCCAGAGCAACGAGCTTAGGAATTTCAACCTAAGTGTTGGTCCATCGACTTTCCGGACCTAGAAGTAGTTGAGGTAGCGGTCGTATGGTAGCTCAGACCAGAGCAACGAGCTTAGGAATTTCAACCTAGGAGTTGGTCCGTCGGCTTTCCAGACCCAGAAGTAGTTGAGGTAGCGGTCGGATGGTAGCACAGGCCGGAGCAACGATCTTAGGAATTTCAACCTAAGTGTTGGTCCATTGGCTTTCCAAACCCAGTATTAGTTGAGGCAGCAGTCGGATGGTAGCACAAGCCGGAGCAACAAGCTTAGGAATTTCAACCTAAGTATTGGTCCGTCGGCTTTCTGGACCCAGAAGTAGTTGAGGTAGCGGTCGGATGGTAGCACAAGCCAGAGCAACGAGTTTAGAAATTTCAACCTAAGTGTTGGTCCGTCGGCTTTCCGGATCCAGAAGTAGTTGAGGCAGCAGTCGGATGGTAGCACAGGCCGGAGCAACGAGCTTAGAATTTTCAACCTAAGTGTTGGTCTGTCGGCTTTCCAGACCCAGAAGTAGTTGAGGCAGCGGTCGGATGGTAGCATAGGCCGAAGCAACGAGCTTAGTCGGCTTTCCAGACCCAGAAGTAGTTGAGGCAGCGGTTGGATGGTAGCACAGGCTGGAGCAACGAGCATAGGAATTTCAACCTAAGTATTGGTCCGTCGGCTTTCTAGACCCAGAAGTAGTTGAGGTAGCAGTCGGATGGTAGCACAGGCCAGAGCAACGAGCTTAGAAATTTCAACCTAAGTGTTGGTCCGTCGGCTTTCTGGACTGGGCTGCCCTAGAGCCTCTATCGACCAGAGTTGGACTTTCGGAAGTGGGCTACCCTAGAGCCTCTGCCGACCGGTGTCGGACTTTCGGAAGTAGGCTACCCTAGAGCCTCTACCGATCGAAATCGGACTTTCGGAAGTGGGCTGCCCTAGTGCCTCTATCGATCGGAGTCGGACTTTCGGAAGTGGTCTATCCTAGAGCCTCTGCCGACCGGAGTTGAACTTTCGGAAGTGGGCTGCCCTAGAGCCTTTGCCGACCGGAGTCAGACTTTCGAAAGTGGGCTGCCCTAGAGCCTCTACCGACCGGGATCAGACTTTCGGAAGTGGTTCGTAGAAGAATTATAGACTTTATTGATAATACTTATGGAGGTTGTCTATATTCTACGGACGCGCCATCTATCGTCCATCCAAAAATTCAAGTCGCTAGGTGCCAGCTTGAACCACTTCGACGATCTGATAAGGTCCTTCCCAATTTGGGGAAAGCTTGCCTTGCTCGGTCGGCCTCGAAATTTTCGTCCTCTTTCAGGTCTTTGACTCAGAAAGCTCGCACCTTGACTCGTGAGTTATAATATTTTTCCATCTTTTGGCGGTAGACCGCCATCTTCATGCTTGTTCAAACTCTAGTTTCTTCGAGCAAGTCCAGGTCAGTTCTTCGCTGCTCAGAGTTGGCCGGTTTGGCATAGTGGTCAATCCGGAGAGATTGAAGAGAGGTCTCAACAGGGATGACGGCTTCACTTCCATAAGTGAGGTTGAATGGGGTTTTGCTGATCGATGTTCTGGCGGTCGTCCGAATGCCCATAATACTGAGTGGAGTTCCTCCGCCCAAAGTCCCTTTGCCTCATTGAGCGAGGTCTTCAGCCCATGTAAGATTGTCCGATTGGTGACTTCAGCCTCTCCATTGTATTGAGGGTGGCCGACCGATGTGAGTCGGTGAGAAATGTGATATTGCTAACAAAAATCTTGAAACTTATAGTTGTCAAACTGCCTTCCATTGTCAGTAATAATCGTCCGAGGAATGCCGAACCGAAAGATGATGTTATTTCGGACAAAGTTCTCCACCTTGACCTCTGTTATCTGTGCTAGTGGTTCGGCCTCCACCCATTTGGTGAAGTAGTCGATGGCCACAAGCAAAAATTTCCATTGCCCGGACGCCGGGGGAAAGGGTTCCAAGATATCCATCGCCCATTGTGCGAACGGACATGGGGCAGTGATCGAAGTCAGCTCACTAGCTGGCCTCCTTTGTATAATGGAGTACCTTTGACACGCATCGCACCTTTGAACGAAGTTTGACACATCTTTTTGAATGATAGGCCAGTAATACCCATGTCGGATGATCTTGTAAGCTAAGGACCTTCCTCCGAGATGGTCACCACAGATGCCTTCATGGACATCTCTGAGTGCATAGTTGGTGTCTGTCGGCCCCAAGCATTTCAACAACAGCTATGAGAATGACCGCTTATACAGGACATCGTCGAGGACGACATACCTAGAGGCCATCGAGCGCACTCGCTTGGCCTCCGTTGGATCTTCTGGAAGAGTTCCCTTAGTTATGAAAGCAAGGATTGGATTCATCCAAGAAGTTTCTTGTTCCACCTGGTGGACCTCGGTCGGCTCTTCCGTAATACTTGGGTGCTACAGATGCTCCACAAAAGTTTGGTCGGAAGTGTTGACGGCGATCATGGCCAATCTTGATAGAGCGTCCGCTTGAGAGTTCTGCAGACGAGGTATGTGGAGGATTTCAAAAAATCTAAGCCGAGAGATAAGGTTTTGTACTTTGTTCAAGTATTTTGCCAGGGTCGGATCCTTTACTTCAAATTCTCCCTTTACTTGATTAATCACCAGTTGTGAGTCGGATAAGACTTTGAGTCAGCCGATACCCAGTTCATTGGCGATCCGTAGCCCCGCGAGGAGGGCTTCGTACTCTGCCTGATTGTTTGACACCTGAAATAAAAATGCAATGCATACTCCAGGCTTTCTCTATCCGGGTCGACCAGGCTTCATAGATGGCATCGGCTTCAGGTACTTCGGCCATTTGAGGGGGTGTCTCTAGTCTCCATGTACACTCTGTAATGAAGTCAGCGATTACCTGGGCCTTCAAGGCAGATCGTGGCTGGAAAGAGATGTCGAATTTGCCTAACTTGACAGCACACTTGGCAAGCCATCCAGATGTGTCTGGGCTCCGAAGGATTGCCTTGAGGGGTTGGTCGGTCATCACCACAATCGGATGTACCTGAAAATATGGTCGAAGCCGCTTGGCGGACATGACTAAAGAAATATCAACTTTTGCATCTTGGGGTACCTTGTTTTGGCATCGTGGAGGACTTTGCTGATATAATAGATGGGCCTCTGCTATCCATCCTCTCCAACTTGCACAAGGACGACATCGATCACTTCGTTCGATGCCGAAAGATAGAGGTACAAGGGTTCCCCCTCCGTCGGCTTGGCTAGCAATGGAGGGTTCTTCAAGTATTTCTTCAAGGCTTCGAAAGTCGACCGACATTCGTTAGTCCAAGCAAAACTCTTCAACCAGCGCAGGGTCTTGAAGGATGGCAAAGACTTTTCAGCCGAACAGAAAATGAAACGGCTGAGAGAGGCGATTCGGCCAGTGAGCTTATGCACCTGCATTTGTTGGTTGGATGCACCATCTCAGTGATGGCCTTTATCTTGTCATGGTTCACTTCAATTCCCCTCTATGTGACCAAAAAACCAAGGAACTTGGCAGAGGTTACCCCAAAAGTACACTTCATAGGATTCAGCTTCATCCAATGGTGCCTGAGTGCATCAAAGGATTCTCGCAAGTCCTTGATGTGGTCGGCCTTATGGAGACTCTTCACTATCATGTTGTCTACATAGGCCTCCATGTCCCTACCCAGCTGACCTTCAAACACTCGATTGATCAACCTTTGAAAAGTGGCACCGGCATTCTTCAAGCCGAAGGGCATCATCCGGCAGCAGTACAAACCCTTGTCGGTGGCAAAGGCGGTCTTCTCCTCATCTTCTGGATGCATCTTGATTTGGTTGTAGCCAAAAAGGCATCCATAAAGCTGAGAAGCTGGTGGCCGACCGTGGCATCCACTAGCTGATCAATCTTGGGCACTAGAAAGCTGTCCTTCGAACAAGCCTTGTTGAGGTCGGTGTAATCTACACAGATCCTGCACTTCCCGTTGGCCTTCATCACCATAATAACATTCGCTAGCCACTCAGGGTATTGGACTTCCTTGATGAAGCCAGCATCACAAAGCTTTTTCACTTCCTCATCGACGACTCTCTGCCTTTTGGTGGCAAAACTTCTCTTCTTCTGTCGGACAGGTCGGTAAGTCAGATCCACCTTGAGCTAGTGAGTGATGATCTTCGACGGTATTCCGGGCATGTCTGACACTGACCAGGCGAAGACGTCGGTGTTACTCCTGAGGAATCCGATCAGTTCTGACTTAATGTCTTCATTGAGGGAAACCCCAATCTGAAGAACTTTGGTGGGATCGTCTTCCCGAAGGGGGACAAACAGAATCTTTTCTCCTAGCTGACCAAGGCCATCGGCTTCAACCCTCGGGTCGAATTGCTCCAGAGTGAGATGGCCTTCTGACTGTTGGTTCAGAATGGTCAGACACTGCCTGGCCATCCGTCGGTCTCCCCTCATCACTCCGACCCCGCTCCTGGTCGAAAATTTGGCCAACAAATAATAAGTGGATACAATGGCTCTGAATTTGTTAAGGGCCAATTGGCCCAGAATGGCATTATAAGGCGAGGTCATCCGGACGACCACAAAGTTGATTGGGAGGGTTTTCTGGAAAGGCTCTATCACGACCGTCACAAGGAGAACTATTTCCCCTTCTACTCCGACGGAGTTGCCTTTGAAGCCTGTCAGCGGCGCGGGGGATTCCCGTAACATGGATCTAGATAAATTCATTCTCATAAAAGCATCGTACAGCAACACCTCTATTGAGCTTCCATTATCTATAAGTATTCTCCTTACATCGTAGCTGGTAATCACTGCCGACACGACTACAGGGTCATTTTCAAAAACATGATCCTCCAGAAGATCTTCATCAGAGAAGGTGATTGCATTGGAGCCCCTGGAACTCTTAGCAATATCGAGCCCGTCCTCGTAGCTTCCTCCGGACCGCCGATGCAGCATGTCAACATCCCCGTCGGTCGGCCTCTAATTGGGGAGCTCCGTCTCCTCTGGAGGGTTTCTGGCATTTGACGCTCTGGCCTGATCCTGATGGGGTCGGATGTACTTGCACAGGTATCCCCTCTAGATGAGGTCTTCAATGGCGTCTTTCAGCTGCATGCACTCTTCAATACTGTGCCCGTGGTCGAATTTATCTTTCTTTCTTTGGGCAGGGGGACCCCTCATCGACCGGGGCCTTTGTAGAAAAGCCTCGTTCAAGATCTCCATCAGGATCTTCTCTCTTGGCAGGGACAAAGGAGCATAAGTCTCGAACCTCCAGGGGAAGTCCCTCGGCTTCGGACTTCGGCGCTGAGCCGACCGCTAATTATCACTCGAAGGTCGGACCTCAAGAGCCTTATCGCTTCACTTCTTGGGGGTCGGCCTTCCCTCAGCTTGACATCGGCTGGCCACATGTTTCTCCGCCAGGGCATACTTCTACTCTCTGGCTAGGAGTTCGCTGTAGCTTATTGGATATTTCTTGTCCAGGGAGAAGGTCAACCTAGATGAGCGGAGCCTCGCTTGAAGGTTGACATGGCCACAGCCTCATTCAAGTCCGGGATTTCCATGGCCGCTGAGTTGAAATGGGCCATAAAATCTCGAAGGGTCTCTCCCTCCTTTTGCAGCACGAGGAAGAGGCAGTCGGTATTCCTTGGGATTTGACTGCAAGTCCTGAAATAAGAAAGAAAAAGTGATTCGAGTTAAGAAAAGGAGTGGATCGTACCTGGCCGGATGGCGGAGAACCACAGTCGGGCGATCTTCTTAAGGGTGGCAAGGAAGGCGATGTAGTGGAGGGCATCGGAGGTGCCTTGTACCATCATATGGCCCTTGTACGTGCCTAGATGGTCCATCGGATCAGTGGTACCATCATAGGGCTCCACCTGTGGAATCTTGAAATAGCGGGGAATCGTCTCCGCCAGGATCTTGTCAGAGAACAGGGGACTGGAATCGTATACCTGTCCCCCCTCGACCTTCTGTTGGAGGGCGATTTCGACAATATGCTCCTCCATGCGCATGATTTTGCTGGCATAGTCCCTCGGAGGTTCGGCAGCAGGCCGACCACCTACCGGGACAGATTCGGTGTAGGAAGGTGAGGCAGACCTTGCCATTTTGCCATCGACGCGATCGCCCAATGACCTCCGGGGCTCCACGGTGATGTGAGATCAATGCTGAGGGACCTCTGGCTGTCGGCTACCCTCAGCAGCAGTCAGAGGATTGGTGTAGGAAACAGCGGTAGTTGCTGTCGGTTGTCGGCTGCTTCCTGGAAATGCTGAACTGCAGTAGTGAGCATTTCAATGCAGTTTACTAAGGTGTAGAACTGCTGCAACCCTAGTGTGATGGTAGGTTCAGCAGCAGCAACGGCGGTGGTAGCGGTATCATTCTCCCTGGGAGGTTCCTCAGACTTGGAAAGGGAGATACCTCTTATGGCAGTGGCATTTGGAGCTCTTCCCTTAGCCATTTCGTAGCAGGGCCGATGGATTCCTCCTTTTAGAGAAGAAGAGCGGTCCTTCCTCTAGCGCCAATCTGTTGCGGCGTCAACTCCTGGACCGGGGATCGGGGGCGGCTGGATATGCTGGAGCGCTCCTCTCCTGGATGAACCTACAACAAAATCCCCAAGGGCGCCGGTGGTGTTCCGGCGGGGGACCCTCTGATGCCTAAGTTAGTAGGAGGTTGAAGGCAACAGAATGGAGGAATCAAGGAATGAACAGCGTATGGAGAGGGAAGAGTTCTTCTACCTTCAAACGGGGTCCCCCGAGTACCTTATATAGGCACGGAACAGTCCAAAATCCATTAGGAGAGAGGCTGAGGAAGACCGATCTATCCCTAGGAGAATCTGGAGTATGGCCACGTGGCACGCAGATACAGTGACATCGTGGAAGTAGTGGAGCAGGGCTGTTGGGATGGCAGGATCCCATAGTAATAGAAAGATGCTTCTGGAATTCCCTGGATGCAAAGGCATGCCTATCGGACATCGGCCGGACCCTAGCAGGAGAGGGTCGGTCGGACCTCTGCTCCAGTGGGTCGGCCTCTGAAGGAGTAGCAACAGGCCGGACCCCAGCAAGAGCGGGTCGGTTAGACCTTTGCTCCAGTGGGTCGGGCCTCTGAAGGAGCAGCAACGGGTCGGACCCTAGTAGAAGCGGGTCGTTCGGACCTCTACCCCGGTGGGTCGGACCTCTGAAGGAGTAGTAACGGGCCGGACCCCAGTAGGAGCGGGTCGTTCGAACCTCTTCCCTGGTAGGTCGGACCTCTAAAGGAGAGCGACTGGCCGGACCTCAGTAGGAGAGGGTCGTTCGGACCTCTGCCTCGGTGGGTCAGACCTCCAGCAGTTGGAGCCTTGAAGGGGTGGCCGGGTCGGACCGCAAGAATGGGCCGGTTCTGGTTAAGGGTGAGCCATCATGGTACAACACCTTTCTTCTCTTGGTCGTGAACACCAGAGAGTCTCTCTCCTGGTTTCAACTCTTCTTCTCCCTTTATTTGTTTTCCCTTTTCTTGAGTGAGATCTAGAGAGATGCTCTACTAGAGAAAGAAGAGAAAAAGGGTCCAAGGTCTTGCAGATCTAAGATTGCAAGACAGAAGCCAAAAGCCGGTTCGAATTCGGATCGGCACAGTTCTTAAAGCAGATGATTTGCTGAAAGAGGAGAGGGCTGCAAGGATCTAGCAGTCCGGTGCCCTCTATGACTTGGTTATGAGAGCTTCGTGTGGATACCAGCAGAGACCGAACGATTGCGCTGCTCCGACAAAGTCCTATCTTTTTAGTAGTGGATCTGCATGCTTTTCAGAGTAGGCTCGAATAGCGATCCAAGTAAGTATTTTATGCTTAAAATAATTTTTATTTCAGATCTAATAGTTTTCTCATGTTATTCAGCATGTTAGGAATTTATGATAAATAAATTAGATTTATTTATGATTTGCATGATTAGATATAAAATCATTTTTATATCTGCTTCCGCTGGTCAGGCTTTTGATGCCTGATTTTATGCAACATACTTTCCTATTCCTGGGAGAAAACCAATAGGTTCTGCTCCGTGGCCGGCGGTAATGGCAGATCATGATCCACAGGCAGCTCTGTAGACCGAGCGGTCGGTCCTTGGTGGACCGGCCACTTTAAATTTCTTGCAATTGTTATACAATTCTTCAAATTCCATTTCGAGCCCGTTCGAAGTCTGAATTGAGTGCCATTTGCATCATTGGACTCCTAAAATCGAGCTCTACACATTTATGAAGTCTATTTCTGCAAAATATCATATAAAACTATTAATTTCAATCAAATAAAGTTGGATTAATTATCATTATTTTAATAATTATCACATCCCCAACTTGAACTTTGCTCATCCTCGAGTAAAGAAGATGAATTAGTTTTGAATACTAACCTATCCAAGAAGTGAAAATCATCTTACTAATTCTAAAATTAGAGGATACTCGGTTAGACCATTAAAAATATACTTCATTGGATTATCAATTCCACCATTTAGTGGTAGAGTGAAGTTCATAAAAGTTTTAAGAATTTTTCTTTTCCCAACTTTCTATCTTACTCTCTAATCTTCCAACTTACTTTAGTTTTGGTGTAATATTTATTTAGTCCCCACTTTTTTTTCTTCTTTTCTTTTAAAATAAAACATAGAGTAGTGCAATATCCTGACATCTTGCTTTCTAGTTAACCCTTGTAGCAAGATTTAAGCCAATGACACCCAAACCAGTTGGCTTTAGGGCATTAGGTGTAAAATACCCCTCAGGCTTACTAACTTGAGTCAAAAAGGTTTCAAGTCAAGACTGACTCTACAAAAAGTTTTGTTACATCCTCACCTTTTGATGCGAACAACAATGCTTACTTAGGCGAAGGGGCCCAGTTACTCAGTGAGAGATGCTAAAAATCTTTATTATTAAACTTGGAGACTTTTTATGATGCCTATACCAATATAAGTAGGATTCTTTATCGAGATCAATAGGCAAAAGGGTTTGGAATTACACGAAAAATTTTCTGGTCTACACTCCACCATTTATAGGATTTTCTTAATAAATCATCCCTCAGTATCTCTAAAATTATCTAAACTATTAATCACTTTTCATTTAGCGAGCTTGATTATTTTCAAATCGAGACAAAGCTTGTACACAAAAATCGATTAAAGTTTACTCGAGGATTAGATTAATTAGGCCTCCCCAACTTAATTTCCATTGTCCCCAATGAAAGAGGATACTAATAATGTAATGATAAGTGTTGGCTCCACCCAGTGATTTTGATGAATAACAAAACATTGAGTACATATTGTATACTAATGAGGATTTCAAGTTATGAGTTTTCAGGAAGAAAGCACTCAAAATCTCAAAAACTTATGATTTATGGCACGTAATGGCACGGAGAATTTCACGAATCCGGACATCCTCTTCATTGAAAAAGGGCATCTAAATGTTTAAATATTATTTGTTTATGTTTTCAAGAATTATATTTATGTTTTCGAGGCATTTTCACTTGAATCTGAGAGTTTTCAGTCTCAAGTGTCAACACCTGGACAGTCAAGTGTCGACACTTCAGCATTTGGCACAGACAAAAATCCTTGGCACGCCAAGTGTCGACACCTACAACCGACACCAAGTGTCGACACTTAGGTTTCCAAGTGTCGACTCAAGGCCTGAGAATTTTGAAAATACAGAACTTTATAATTTGAGGATTTTTGTATCAAGTGTCGACACCTGTGCATCAAGTGTCGACACTTGAAAGTTCAAGTGTCGACACCCAGAGATCAAGTGTCGACTTGACAGCCAAGTGTCGACACCTGACAGCCAAGTGTCGACACTTACAGCCTGACAGCTCTAACGGATCTATTTTTTTGGCTTGCAGAACTTGCTTTTCAAGCTCCAAACGGCTATTTCCGAGGTACCAACATCACAAACCATTTTTTGGAAGGTTCTTGGTATATTTAACCTCCACCAACCTCATTTTAAAGACAAGGAAGTGTATTGAAGTGCATTCAAGTCTACTCAAAAGCCAAAAAGCCAATATTCTCTCAAATACTTCACATCAAAAGCCTCTTATAGTTTGATTCCTTGAAAAGCCTACAAGCTCATCCTTACTTCATTCCAAAAGAGGCACTTTGAAGGAGATTCCAAGGAAGAGTGAAGACAAAGCATCCACTTGAGCTTCAAAGATTCCAATCTACTTTTAAAGAGAGTTTGTTTTAGTTTTAAATTGTATATCTGTTTTTACATTGTGTTTTGACCTTGCTTTCAAGGGTGTCTTGAAAGAAGGTTATTGTGGTTTGTTGGTGAGCCAAAGGGATAAAACCAACTAGGGTTAACTTGTGAGCCCGAAGACAAAACAAGTGTTAAGGTTTGTTGGTAAGCCTAAGTGATAAAACCAACTTAGGTTCTGACTTGTGAGCCTTGTGAAAAACAAGTCAACTGTAATCTAGTTTGGATTATAGTGAAATTTCCAAGGATGGCTTGGGGAGTGGATGTAGGTGCTAGGTTTGTACCGAACCACTATAAACCTTGTGTTTGTGTGTGATTGCTCTCTTCCTCTCTTGCTCTTTAATTATTGCTAACACTTTAAATATCTTGCATTGAATTCATCATTGTTCACAAGCACCACTAGTCCCTCTCATTATTGTCTTAAATTTTTAAAAGACCCAATTCACCCCCCTCTTGGGCTCCATTTCTAGGCAACAAGTGGTATCAGAGCACCGGTACTCTCTTGTAGGTCCAAGGATCTTGAGTAAAAGATCATGGCAGCCCCAATAGGAATGGGTATTGTTGAAGGTCAAGCTTCAAATCGTCCTCCACTTTTTAATGGCACAAATTACACATACTGGAAGACACGCTTGTGCATATTTATTCAAGCTCTTGATTATAATTTATGGAGGACAATTGTAAAAGGTCCTCATCAGCCTACAATGTTGATTAATGGCATTCTCACTCCAAAGATGGAAGATGATTGGGATGAGAATGACATTAAGCAAATCGAGCTTAATGCTAAGGCTAGGAACCTTTTATTTTGTTCTCTTGATCCAAGTGAATTTAATAGAATATCTAATTGTCTCTCCGCCAAGAAGATTTGGGATACACTTGAGGTTACCCGTGAGGGTACACACCAAGTGAAAACCACCAAGGTCAACATGCTTATTCACACATATGAAATGTTTAAAATGGAACCTACTGAGTCTATTAGTGAGATGTACACTTGGTTCACAAATATTGTGAATGGCATGAGAAGCCTAGGAAAAATTATCTCTAACGATGAACTTGTGAACAAACTTCTCTGGTCTCTACCAGTTCGTGGGATGCAAAAGTCACTGCTATTGAAGAAGCTAAGGATGTCAAAACTCTCCTGCTGGAACAATTGTTAGGTTCTTTAATGACCTATGAGCTCTCCCTCAAACAAAAGAATGGAGAGGTCGACAAAAAGAAGAAGGCAATCGCATTCAAATCTACTGCTAGAGAGGACTCAAGCGAAAACTCCGAAGAAGATGATGAAGAAGATGAGACGGCTCTGTTAGCAAGAAAATTCAGAAGGTTCATGAGGAAGAAAAAGTTTAACTACAAAAAGAAACCTCTAAAAGGTGAGCCGAGTAAAGAGAAGGACAAAGAAAAGGAGGAGCAGCCTACATGTTTTGAGTGCAAAAAACTCGGGCATTTCAAGATAGACTGCCCCTTGTTAAAGAAAAGCAGAAGAAAGCTGAGAAAGAAAGCCATGATGGCAACCTGGAGTGAAAGTGAAGACTCCAGTTCTGAGGAAGAACAGCAAGAGGTAGCAAACTTCTGTCTGATGGCCGATCATGATGAGGTATGTTCCGAAACCGAAAATGAATTTACTTTTGATGAGCTTCATGAAGTTTTTGACGAACTAGTCATAGAATTTCAAAAGTTAAAATCAAAACATAAAGATTTAAAGAAGCAAAATTTGGATCTAGCCAAAACAAATAACAACCTTTCAAATGAAAATGAATGCCTTCTTATTCAAAATAAAAAATTAAGTGATGAGATTATGGCACTTGAAAAAGAAAAGGATGTCTTTAAAAAGAAAAGTGACTTATTTTCAAATGAAAATTTGTCAAAACAAGCATAGAAATTTTAAATGAAAACAAAAGATATAAAGAAGAAATTGAAAAAATAAAACCTTTTGTAGAAAAATTTACTTACAGTTCTGAAAAATTGAATTTACTCTTAAATAACCAAAGAGCAGTATTTGACAAAGCAGGTTTAGGATTCAGAACTCATAAGAAACAAAAACTCTTTAAAAATTTCTTTGTGCCTGCATCTTCATCCATTACTTGCTATACTTGTGGTATCAAAGGACACAAATCTTATATGTGCAACAAAAAAAAGTTAAATAACACTAAGAAAGTTTGGGTTCCGAAAGGAACCAATGCCACTAACCAAAAAGGACCCAAGATGGCTTGGGTACCTAAAGTCTCCACTTGATCTTTATTGCAGTATGCCTTGCAACTAATAAGAAAAGGATGTGGTACCTTGATAGCGGTTGCTCAAGGCATATGACAGGAGATATGGAGCAGTTCTCATCACTCATATATCAAAATGGTGGCAATGTAACTTTTGGTGATAATGGAAAGGGAAAAATTATCGGTATTGGTAAAGTCCATATCACCCCTACCTCTTATATTGATAATGTATTATATGTTGATGGTTTAAAACATAACTTGCTTAGCATTAGTCAGTTTTGTGACAAAAATTTTAAAGTTGTTTTTGAATCTTCTTTGTGCATTGTTTCTAGTCTAGATGACAATGGCATTAAGTTCATTGGTCATAGGCATAGCAATATTTATATGGTTGATCTTGATGATCTCCCTATTCAAAAAGGTCAATGCCTAGTGGCAATGGAAGCCAAGATCGATGAAACTAGCTGGCTTTGGCATCGTAGACTAGGACATGCAAGCATGCATTTAATTTCAAAACTTAGCAAAAAGAACTTGGTAAAGGATTTGCCTAAACTCAATTTTGAAAAAGATTAGATTTGCAGTGCATGTCAACTTGGAAAACAAACAAAATCCTCTTTCAAACCAAAAGGAGTAATCTCTACATCTAGACCTTTGGAATTGCTTCACATGGACCTCTTTAGGCCAACTAGAACATCTAGTTTGGGAGGTAAGAAGTATGGTCTAGTCATTGTAGATGATTTCTCACGATTTACATGGGTCATGTTTTTAGCACATAAAGATGAAACTTTTTCTGAATTCATTAGATTTCATAAAAGAGTTTTGAATGAAAAAGGTGTTTCAATAGTATCTTTGAGAAGTGATCATGGAACCGAATTTAAAAATGCTGATTTTGATAAATTTTGTATTGAAAATGGAATTCATCACAATTTTTCTGCACCTATGACACCTCAACAAAATGGGGTAGTAGAAAGAAAAAATAGAACTCTTGAAGAAATGGCACACACCATGCTTTGTGAAAATGATTTACCTAGATATTTTTGGGCGAAGCCATAAATACTGCATGCTATGTTTTAAATCGAGTTTTAATTCGACCGATTTTAAAGAAAACACCTTATGACCTTTGGAAGGGTAGAAAACCCTCAATTTATTATTTTCATGTTTTTGGATGCCGTTGTTCATCTTAAACAATGGTAAAGATAATTTAAGTAAATTTAATGCCAAATCAGATGAGGGAGTCTTTCTAGGCTACTCCACATCTAGTAAGGCATACAGGGTCTTCAACAGAAGAACACTTGTTGTTAAAGAATCCATACATGTGGTATTTGATGAAACTAACCAAAAATCTTCAAGAAAAGAAGATGTACTTTCTGATGAAACAGGTAGCAAGAAAATTGAAGAAATAAACAACAATGAAGGGCTTACCAAGGAACAGAACGATGATCAAAACACTGAAGGAGATCAAGCATAAGGTGATGAAAATACATCAACTGTTGATCCATTACCAAAAGAATGGAGGTATGCTCATGGACACCCAAAAGAACTAATTATCGGTGATCCATCTAAAGGTATAAGTACTTGATCATCCCTTAGAAATATCTGTGATTACTTAGCTTTTGTATCTCAAATTGAACCTAAAACTATTGAGGAAGCTGAATGTGATAGTAATTGGATAAATGCTATGCAAGATGAACTTAATCAATTTAAAAGGAACAATGTTTGGACATTAGTAGATAGGCCTTCAAACACTTCAATTATTGATACAAAATGGGTTTTTCGAAATAAACTTGATGAAAATGGAGTAGTAACTAGAAATAAGGCTAGACTAGTTGCCAAAGGATACAATCAGGAGGAAGGAATAGATTTTGATGAAACCTTTGCTCCTATGGCTAGACTTGAGACAATTAGGCTATTGTTGGCTTTTGCTTGCTTCATGAATTTTAAACTATATCAAATGGATGTTAAAAGTGTCTTTTTAAATGGTTTAATTGAAGAAGAAGTTTACGTTGAGCAACCCCCAGGTTTTGAAAATTCTGAATTTCTAAATCATGTTTATAAACTTCATAAAGCTTTATATGGATTGAAACAAGCTCTAAGAGCTTGGTATGATCGTTTAAGCTCTTTTTTGCTCAAAAATGATTTTACTAGAGGTAATGTAGATAAAACTTTGTTTTTAAAGAAAAAGAATGATGATCTCTTAGTAGTACAAATCTATGTAGATGATATAATATTTGGTGCTACTAATGAATCTCTTTGTCAAGATTTTGCAAAGTTAATGCAGGGTGAGTTCGAGATGAGCATGATGGGAGAACTAATTTTTTTCCTCGGACTCCAAATAAGGCAAACCAAAGAGGGGATCTTCATCAACCAAACGAAATACACAAAAGAAATACTCAAGAAGTTTGGGATGGAGAACACTAAGCCTTTAGGTACCCCTATGAGCTCTACTTGTAGACTTGACAAAGATGAATCAGGTAAGTCTATAGACCAAAAATTATATCGTGGCATGATCGGTTCATTGTTATATCTTACTGACAGTAGGCCAGATATCATGTTTAGTGTCTGTATGTGTGCTAGATATTAGTCTAATCCTAAAGAGTCTCATCTTTTGGCTGTTAAACGCATACTTAGATATCTATCTAGTTCAATTGAAATTAGTTTATGGTACTCTAGAGATTCTTCATTTGAATTGATTGCTTATTCTGATGCTGACTTTGCTGGGTGTAAACTTTATCGTAAAAGTACTAGTGGAACCTGTCAGTTTCTTGGAGTAAATTTGATCTCTTGGAGTAGCAAGAAATAGAACTCAGTTGCTTTATCTACGGCGAAAGCCGAATATATAGCAGCTGGAAGCTATTGTGCTCAAATCCTCTTGATCAAACAACAACTCAAAGATTTTGGCATTAAACTAACTAAGACACCCATAAGATGTGACAATACTAGTGCAATCAATCTATCTAAAAATCCTGTGCAACATTCAAGAAGTAAACAAATTGAAATAAGACATCATTTCATAAGAGATCATGTACAAAACTCTAATGTTATTCTTGATTTTGTATGTACTGATGATCAGTTAGCAGATGTGTTTACCAAGCCTTTAAGTGAGGATAGGTTCTGTCTGATTAGAAGAGAGTTAGGTGTCATTGATCCATTCTCCTAGAACTCTCTTAGTTTTAATTATACCTAAATCCTAGAGCTCAAAACCTCTTGATTAAAGCCCAAAAATCTGATCAAAACGTTTTCTATTTTTCAAAATTTTTCTGATTTTCTAGATTTTTTGGCCAAGTGTCGACACTTGAAAATTGTCAAGTGTCGACACCTGACCAAGTGTCGACACTTGACACATTCTAAGTGTCGACACTTGCGAAACAGAAACAGTTTTTAAAAAGGTCGACCGAGGGTTTTTGTAATTTTCTTCCCCCACTGATTTCTTGCAACAGTGGTCCCCTCTGTCCAAATCCATCCTTTTACCCTTTAATCCATCACAAATCAGGTATTTCCCCCTTCCATTTTTATTTTATTTTCCCTCTTTTTTGGTTTTATTTTTGATGTTTTCGAACCGAACAACCGTGAATAGGGTTTTTCGAGTATTTTTCATGAATCTAACTGGATTTTTAAGTGTTTTAGTGGATTTCTAAAATTCCATTTGAGGGAATAGTGATTTAAACATATTTTTCTTGGATTTCCCTCGTCTTTTGGTCTTTTTCACCCACTTTTCGCAAAAAACACTATTTTATTGATTTTGGCCGAAATAATTTGGGTTTTCATCTAAATTAAACATACTAAATCCATTTATTATTGATTTAGAAAGGTTTTTCATGATATATTTGCGACATTTTCACCTATTTGCTAAAATCCTAAGTGTTTAGACCCAAAATCCATGGGTTTTGATTTTTTAGGCCTTACAAAAAATATTTTCCAAAGGTTCAAATATGTTTTAACGAACAAAAATATTTTCTATAAATATATGTTCAGAATATTATCACTTAATCAAAGTATAAGTTGTAAAAATCCCACTTTAAACTGATTTATGGTTTTTCCAAACGATGTTTAAGGTATTTTGCAACCCAAAATTGGTTTAAACTCTGGTTTTCAAAACCTATCTGAATATTTTTTTAAAGAAATGAAATCTCCTTATCTCAGCCTGTAGCCAGTCCCTTAGTTCTAAACCTATCTTCCTTCTTCCCTGGTCAGCTTGCTGTAATGGGTCCCAGGAAGAGACTTGCAGTTAGGGAGAGGCCCAGTCGTGGTGTTGAGAGGAGGTCCAAGGCCAGATTTGATACAGCACAGCCTAGCAGTTCAGCCACACCGAGTTCCCCCTGCAGAGAGGATGGCAGGGAAGTTAGTAGCCTCAGGGAGGAGAGTCGACTTGGAGTGTTTCGACAGGCACCATTTCGGTATTCGACAGGTACTCACTGATGCAGGATTAGTACCATTCTGCACTATGTAGGAGAGGTGCTATCCTCACCTAGTGAGAGAGTTTTATGGTACATTAGATTGTCGACGACTTCTGTGGACTACTTCAGTCAGGGGTATTCAGATTTCACTGATAGATGAGCTTTTGGGCAGAGTATGGGAGATCCCTCGTAGGGGAGTCTGTATCTTTTCGGTAGATGACAGAGAGGCTGCGTTTAGGTGCATTTTTGAGAGAGAGGATGTTTGCGGTATATCCGTGTTACCGCGAACCAGTTGTCATTGGAGATGCACCTATTGCACCACATCACAGAACGCATACTTCTACCGAAGACTGGAAGATTTGACTTCATCACTGAGAGAGAGTTGATGGTGATGACGAGCCTGATTGAGAGGAGACAGATTGATCTTCCATCCCTGATGCTTACTCAGATGCATGATGCTGCGACACATCGCCGACACTGTTTACCGTACGGCATGGCACTAACCAGACTATTCAGAGCATGTGGAGTATCACTTGAGGGGGAGATCCCCAAGGAGATACTACACACAGATGTGTATGACGAGAGGTCTTTGCACCGCATGGGATACAGATTAGTTGGAGGTTGATGGGTTCGCAGAGAGTCTGGCCAGGATCCAAATGAGGAGGACGAGATTTGAGAGGCAGAGACTGGACCATCTGAGCTAGCAGTTTTTCCTCCAGTAGATATCCCATCGACACAGGCAGAGCATTTGTCTCTGACACTTCAACTCCTCCGCCACCTTCTACTGGACTATCTTTTGAGGAGCATGCCAGAGAGCAGTTCACAGAGATCAGGGATGAGATGATTCAGCTACGTAGCGAGGTTGAGCTTCTTCGATCACTTACTACCTCGGAGTATGCTGAGACTCACAGATCTATGGAGGAGGGATTCTCTCGCATTGAGGATCTATTGAGATCCCTTTTACCTCCTGCAGCCCCTGTAGTGGTACCATTAGATGATGATGATGATGATGATGATGATGATGATGATCATGGCGGCGATCACCAGAGCGACCATGCTGATTCTGTTGAGGGTGGTGATCAGGATGATGACAGAGCTACAGAGGTAGTGGGCCGTGATAGTGACAGTGATGACAGTGCTGATGATTATGAGGTGGTCTGTCGCGATCCTCCCACTACACCAGCTCCTACTACTGCCTTGGCTGATTCCACACCGGACCTTGTTACACCAGCTGATCTTCTTTCACCCCTTCCACTAGATCATCTAGGGTTGTACCCGCCTTGGTCCTTCTGGCCGCACTAGGAGTTGTCGAGCTTTAGCACCTCCTAGGGCCTTAGCCACTAGATCTAGGATCTGTGCTCCATTCAGTCTTGAGGTTCCATCTGATGAGGATTAGCCTCACAGATGTCTGTTATAGCTCATATGTTGTATGTCTGATATTTATATGACTTTGATGATATCTGTATGTTTCAGGTCTTGCTGATGGCTCAGCAAATTTGTACTGAAAACTTATCTATTATATATATTTCAGTTCAATGCTCATTATTTGTGTTTGAATGGTTCAATTTATTATTTTTTTGGATCTGATACTCTTTTATCTTGGTATATTTTTTAGCTCTGATACTCTTTTAAATTGGTATAATTTTGGCTCTGATATCTATCTTATTTGATTCTCTTTTTGTCTCCATGCTCATTATGAGGGGGAGGTTATTCCCCTTTCTAATGATTGACAAAAAGGGGGAGAAAAAGTGTTAATTCATAAATTTGTTGAGAAATTGTATTGATTTTATTGATTATATAGATGCATAAATTTGTTGAGAAAAAGTATTGATTGTGGTTTCACCTTGTAAGAATCTTTGAAGTTTACCTTAATAAGAAGTATCTAATTAAGGGGGAGATTGATTCTTCCTAACTATGAAGTTTTTGCCTCTCTTATGGACTTAAATTCATATTCATAAATTATAATAGTTAAAGTTTGAAATGTATTGCCTTTTTACTCAAGGTTTTGTCATCATCAAAAAGGGGGAGATTGTTGGCTCCACCCAGTGATTTTGATGAATAACAAAATATTGAGTGCATATTGTATACTAATGAGGATTTCAAGTTATGAGTTTTCAGGAAGAAAGCACCTCAAAATCTCAAAAACTTATGGTTTATGGCACGTAATGGCATGGAGCAATTCTCACAAATCCGGACATCCTCTTCATTGAAAAAGGGCATCTAAATGTTTAAATATTATGGGTTTATGTTTTCAAGAATTATATTTATGTTTTCGAGGTATTTTCACTTGAATCTGAGAGTTTTCAGTCTCAAGTGTCGACAACTGGACAGTCAAGTGTCGACACTTCAGCATTTGGCACAAACAAAAATCCTTGGCATGCCAAGTATCGACACCTATAACCAAGTGTCAACACCAAGTGTCGACACTTAGGTTTCCAAGTGTCGACACTAAGTGTCGACACTTAGATTTCAAGTGTCGACTCAAGGCCTGAGAATTTTGAAAATACAGAACTTTGTAATTTGAGGATTTTTGTGTCAAGTGTCGACACCTATGCATCAAGTGTCGACACTTGAAAGTTCAAGTGTCGACACCCAGAGATCAAGTGTCGACACTTGACAGCCAAGTGTCGACACCTGACAGCCAAGTGTCGACACTTGCAGCCTGACAGCTCTAACGGATCTATTTTTCTGGCTTGCAGAACTTGCTTTTCAAGCTCCAAACGGCTATTTTCGAGGTACCAACGGTCACAAACCATTTTTTGGAAGTTCTTGGTGTATTTAACCTCCACCAACCTCATTTTAAAGACAAGGAAGTGTATTGAAGTGCATTCAAGTCTACTCAAAAGCTAAAAAGTTAATATTCTCTCAAATACTTCACATCAAAAGCCTCTTATAGTTTGATTCCTTGAAAAGCCTACAAGCTCATCCTTACTTCATTCCAAAAGAGGCACTTTGAAGGAGATTCCAAGGAAGAGTGAAGACAAAGCATCCACTTGAGCTTCAAAGATTCCAATCTACTCTTGAAGAGAATTTGTTTTAGTTTTAAATTGTATATCTATTTTTACATTGTGTTTTGACCTTGCTTTCAAGGGTGTCTTGAAAGAAGGTTATTGTGGTTTGTTGGTGAGCCAAAGGGATAAAACCAACTAGGGTTAACTTGTGACCCGAAGACAAAACAAGTGTTAAGGTTTGTTGGTAAGCCTAAGTGATAAAACCAACTTAGGTTTTGACTTGTGAGCCTTGTGAAAAACAAGTCAACTGTAATCTAGTTTGGATTATAGTGAAATTCCCAAGGATGGCTTGGGGAGTGGATGTAGGTGCTAGGTTTGCACCGAACCACTATAAACCTTGTGTTTGTATGTGATTGCTCTCTTCCTCTCTTGCTCTTTAATTATTGCTACCACTTTAAATATCTTGCATTGAATTCATCATTGTTCATAAGCACCACTAGTCCCTCTCATTATTGTCTTAAATTTTTAAAAGACCCAATTCACCCCCCCTCTTGGGCTCCATTTCTGGGCAACAATAAGAAAAGGTACAACCTGGTAGGGTATGAACATTGGATGTCCTTTTGTCACCATGTTCCTTGCAATCTTCCTTGATCACTCCACTTTATTCTAAAAAAAAGAACACAAGGGTAAAACTAAAAGCATGAACTAGTTCAAGAACTAGGCTGCCTTCCAGAAGCGCTAAGTTTAAAGTCTTCAGCCAGATGCTAAGAGGGAATGTTACTGATATTGAACTTAGGTACATCCCTCTAAAAATTTTTAGAAGACAAGCCAATCAGGAGGCCTTGTCAACATGGCAGAAAAATGTTCGTAGAGTATTCTATGATGATTATTCCTGATCCATAAAATAAGGAGATAAGCATGCTAGACCAACATTGAAAAATTCTATAACAATTTTGTTGAAGATTAGGAAGGGAGTGTGTGTGTTGGGCCGAGAGTGGGGGTGGGGGCTTGAAAATTTCTCTATCTCTAGAAAGGTCTACCCTAATCCCATTCTCGGGTATGATATGTCTTGACATCATCCCTTCCTGATGGCACTTTATCCAAGTTAATTATCGGTTTGTCTCCATACATCATTTTAGAATAAAAGATAAATTTTGGAGGCGATCTTCAAAAGTAGTGCCAAATATAGAAAAATTAGCGATAAACTCTTTAAGATCATTATCCCTCGTTTCATAAACATCCCATCCAACGGCTTATCTATGCATCTTTAGAACACCAACTATTAGGTCTTCTTGATTAGAGATCACTGGTAGGGTGTGAGTAGGTGTGACAGGAAGCGATGTCAATTCTTAATCTATTGGTGATTCTAACTGAGGAGCTATTAGGGGCTAGGTGTTGGCTCAATTTGTTCCGTCAAAAGTAGGGTGGGTTTGAAAAGTGGGTTATCCCTCCTTATGATATATTCATCTTTATTAAAATTATCTACCTCACACTGAGCCATATAGGGATCTAATGAGTTCTGGGGATAACTAGGAGGTATGGCTTTCCTTACTGCGTTATTATGTTGTGGTTCCTGGGGAGCCTCAATAAATTCCATCATATCATCAAAGGAAGTCATCGGTGAGTAAGATGATGGAAGTAGTTCATCCCACCAGTTTGGTTTCTCTGTCTCAGTCAAATTATATATAATAAGCTCATCGATAGATTGTTGCTGAGGCATGATTGGTTGTTGATATTGGGCAAATCTATCGACTTCTGGGTTAGTCTGAGAAAGAGGTGGGTTTTGACTAATTTTTCCAATCCGGTCTATTGCTTGTAAAACCTTTTCTTGAAAAGATAAGCTATAAAGAGAAGGTTGACAATCTGAATAGGGCATATCATAATAAGAAGCATCTGCAAATGAAGGTCTTTGGGGTACCGGGGTAACTACTGGGTATAGTTGCTATGAAAAATCTAATTGAGTCCCCCAACCTGGGTTGTAAGCATCAAAATTTAAATTTTTTCATAGTCTATAGGCTATATGAGTTCTATCTTGATAAATTTGGTCATACCTAAACTCAGAAAATTGGTACATGGTTGAGTATTTTATTTTATTATTATTTTTATTTTTATTTTTAAAAAGAGGAGAAGAGGGAAAGAGAGAAAAGGTCTAAAGGAAAAACTCCTAAGAGAGTCCTAGACTAGAGAGGAAAAAAAAAATATTCTACTTAACTTTTTTTTTTTCAAACAAGTGAAACAATCACTATCCTAGGGTTAACCTAGATCTAGATAGCTCCTAATTGATCCAAGGTTACCTTCGAGCACTCCAAGCCCAAGATCAATTAATTGACTTGGCCAGGTAAGTGTAAGGTTGGTGGGGGTCCCCTCATTGCTTGCCTTAGACACCAATTGAAATTGGCCAGGTAAGTGAACGAAACCAATTAAAGAACCACCTTCCTTTGGGCTCTAGTCCCTAAACCACTTTTCTTAGACACCAAGTAGCTAAATGATCTGAACCCGGTCCAACTCTAGGGTTTCCTTGTCCTATTGAGCTCGAAATTCCTAGAGTTGATGTCTAATTGATTTTAAAATTAAGGTTTGGGTCAATGCAAATGCTAGATGGTGATTTGTGGGCTAAGGAAGGGTATTGAACTCCCCACCTTATCTGATTAATTAGGTCATGCCCTTAAGTTAATTATGGAGAAACGATATGCAGCAAACAAGGTGTCCAAGTTATCACACAAACAAAATTAATCTAATTATTTTTTCTTTTTTTTTTTAAATTTGGTGATTAAGTTTCTAATTCCCTAATAAATTAAGATGTCAGAGTAATTTTTTTTGATTTTGCAAAAAGTAAATTTACCTAAGTTAATCTAAAAATGGAAAGCAAAAGGCATAATTTTTTTACTCAACCTTTTTGTATCCTAGGACAACCATTCAACATAACCTCCCACTTATGCCAGGGCAACCTTATGTCAGAGCACTCAAGATCGAAAATTACTAGCAACTAATTTTTTAGTTTTTTTTTTGAATTTTTAAATTTTGAGTTTTGAAATTTAAATTTTTCTAAAATTTGAATTTAAATTTTTGAAATTTGAAAATTTTTTTATTTTTGATTTTTGAATTTTTTTTTTTTTTTAAAATAATGCCAAAAATTCCTGGCAACGATGCCAAAAATTTGATGCGCGTCGCTACCCACCGATTTGAAACCTTAAATCCACTACTCTTAAGGGTAAGATAGTGGGAGTAAGGGTCGAACCCACAAGGACTTTGGGTTATTTCGAAAAAGAACTTTTCAACACCAATACTAATATTTACTAATAACAGAAAAATATAAATCAACTAACTAACTAAGACAGATAATAAGAAAATAAGACATATAATAAGAAAATATAAATGCAAAAGATAAGAATTTTGAAATTCCAACTTGTTACTTGCTATGTGGGCTGGCACTCCACTTCTATGTGATCTGTATGTCCTGATCCAAATATAATCTATTCTTGGCAATCACGACCCGTACCTGTTTGATCATGGCCCGTTCTCCTGAAATATAGATTAGTCAGAAATCGGATACACACAAATTATAAAAATCTTTTTAGAGATAATTTATTCCAAGAGCACAAATTATTCCTATTGAATACAGCTTGTCCCAAGAACATAAACTATACCTAATAAGAATTAAATAAAGACTTATGATAATATTAAAAATAAACTCTTTTATTTTATAGAAAGTAAGTACAAAAGATTAAAAATAAAATAAACCTCCTGTGCCAAGCACTATAGTAGAATCCCGAGAAAGATGATTCAGCCTTCCATCCTGGACATCAGCTTCGCAGAAAAGAAATACAGGAATTGGATTGGACAAGTAGATGGGAGTGGGATGGAATACAAGGAGAGGAAAAGTGGAGTCAGAGTGGAATGGGATGCAGAATGGAAGTCTATCGAATAATCCCCGGAGCAAATAATGGTCGAGGACTTTATGATGGGAAAATACCGTGTCGGGCCCGCATGGGAACCGCGATGATTTCTTATCACAATTTGCTCCTCAATCTCGGCTCTATCTCCCTATCTTCGCACCCGTTCGCACGATCCCAGCAATGATTCCACCGATCATGTACTTCCTTCCTCATCCGAATGGATTTCTCTGTGTCCACCCAGCGTCGTCCGACCACGAACCTCTTCTCCTGACACGCACTTCTTCCTTCCAACAAAAGACCAAAGATTTCTGCGGTGAATGGTGGAGACTAGACAAAGAGGGAGAAACCGTGGAAGAGGAGGTTCGGTTCATCGGTGATGGGAGAAGAAGATGGAGAGGACCGAGAAAGATGGGAGAGTGGGCCGGCGGCATTGGAGGAGGAAATTGGTGGCAAGAGCTTTTCCAGCAACTTCTCCGTCCATGGAGGCTCTTGGTGGTGCGAGAACCGGTGCTGGCATGTTCTCTGGGTGAAGGGGGTGGCTCCGATGGCTTGGATGACATCAGGATGGTGGTGAAGAAGATGGAGGGCAGCAGCTCTTTCTCTGGCCGGCGGTGAGGTGCTCCACCGACTCCGACGACCGTGGGGCAACATCTCGGCAAGTTTTGAAGCAAATGCTGGAAGGTGGTCCACGGTTCTGCTCCATGGACCAGTGGTAACAGCGGATCACAATCCACAGGCAGCTCTATAGACCGAGCGGTTGGTCCTTGGTGGATCGGTCGCTTTAAATTTCATGCAATTGTTATACAATTCTTCAAATTTCCATTTCGAGCCTGTTCGAAGTCTGAATTGAGTGTCGTTTGCACCATTGGACTCCTAAAATCAAGCTCTACATATTTATGAAGTTAATTTCTATAAAATATCATATAAAACTATTAATTTTAATTAAATAAAGTTGGATTAATTGTCATTATTTTAATAATTATCACAGACCTTGGATATTTTGGTAGACTTCTCAGGTGCCAGATTTGTCAGCATGCACAAGATTTGTTCATGCTCCAGGACTATCTTTAGCTTTTGATGCCAACTATCAAAATTAAGTCCCATCAACTTTTCATTATCTAACAATGATTGAAGTGCTAAAGTATTGGCCATATTTATTGAAAGGAAAAGAGAACAAGACCTATTAGTATATAAATCATTTAATCCTAAAGACTTGGACTTTAGTCAAAGGTTCTCCCACTATTTTTCTCAAATTGATAGTCTTTACCTCCAATTCGAGAAATTACATTAATTTCTTAGAGATACTATAATCTAATAGACTACAAATGAACCCGACTTTGACTGGCCCTCCCATATACATCTAAAGGTAGGTTCTTAACTAATTATTTTTTTAGATAATTTTTAATATTAATTTTATTCCAGGCTCCTCTTCAGTAGGCCTCTAGGCCTTCATTGATAGTCTTGGTTAGGTCCAACCATTAATATGATAAAACTCAGTGCTTCTAACTAACAAATAGCCAAGTTTGACTTTGACTAACCTACCTAACCATCATTAAGAAAGTTGTAACTAAATCATCATAATATGAATGATAATTACAATAGCTAGATGAGTATCAGGGTTTTGGGCCTCTAATGATCATCTTAACTATTGAACCTATTACCATCCTCTTAATATGAGGTTATGACTTAGTTATCTCCATATCTTTGTTATTTTAGGGGCCTAATAATTAAAAAAATTTATTAGATAGTTAAGAAGATAGAAGAATACATGAACCAATTAGTTAATAATTCTCCCATTGACTATCAAGTCTATAATGAGGGTTGAATACAAATTGTTTTAAGGGTACCTAGATCAATCAAGTTGTTTAACCTTATTCCCATGGGTTTACTCAAATGAGGAATCTATTTGATCAAAATTTGATTAACCATATTGGCCAAATAGGTGAGATCAATGAGAGGGTTCTACCATTAACCTCTTTTCTTAGACACCAACAAGTTGGCCTGGTAAGATGTAGCCCCAATTAATAACCATGATCAAATGCCAACTTTATCTTAGACACCAATCGGTTCATCAGTTTTGATTAAACTAGCCTAATGACTTGGATCCAACCACTGAGTCATAATCAGATCCTTTTAATAAATATGGACTTGATCAAGCTATCACTATCGAATTGATCTAGAAAATTCTTGACCTGATCCTAATTAAGTTTTGGTTAAAATAAATCAATTTCTCTATTAGATCCATATTATTCAAAATTCTAATCCTAGATCTAACCTGATTAATTGACCTAATTCAATCTAATCTATAGCCTAAGATTTATAAATTGATATTAGATCTTTAATTCATAATTCTAGACCAGATCATTAACATCTTAATTCTTATAATTAATCAAGTTTAATTATGCTAAATTTAGATCTAAACATTTGAAATGCATCTCATATAAATTAAATAATTTTATATCTATACTATACGATATAGTCATAATGTTGAAACTTAAGTTATGACTTATATTCTAAACATAAAATCAAATCATAGTTACTTAATTTCATATCATAAATAGTAGATTAATCAAGATAAAATTGCTAGAATTAGATATAAATATTAAAACAATTTTAACAAAAATCTTTTTACCTCACTTGTTCATGGGATGAGATCACTGCGGTATCCCTACATGCCATAGGAGATTCCATGAAATGGGAAGAGAGGGTCTTTAAACCCTACTTTTCTCCTATGACCAGCTAGCCATGGTGATTAACTCAATCCAAAGTAGTTACTCAGATTTGAAATATATCAAATATGCAAGAAACTACATTGCAAATCATGTCATGCAACCTATTGCTTTGATACTATTATTAAAAATCGAGGTAAGGTTTCATGCATGTATTTAATTTTTTAAAAATTGTCAATAAAATATATTAGATTAAAATTATTTTTAATCAGAAAATATTCATAAGAACAATTCTAAAAAATCCCTACCAAGGATCAAGAACATGATATGTAAATTAATAAGTGCTAAAATTAAAATCAGCATGCATCGATCTTGTCAATGCATGCTGTAGATCTAATCTACATTACCTATAAGATCAAATCTCATACCCGAGCACAGGTTGCTGATATACACTACTGATGGCATGTAGAAAAGGTTCTTCAGGTTGCCTTGTAGCTATATAAGATGTCTAGCCTCGACAAATTGTCCACAAGAAGCCTTGAAGTGATCAACCTTCTTGAACTACTGAATCCTCGTGAAGGCCACCAGATGACTGATCTAACTCCTTTGGAATTTTTTGAACCCTCCAAAAAGATCAAGAAAAGGAGGTCTAGCAGGATTAGGAAGAGAAAGAAATAGAAAAAAAGAAAGCAACTCTTCTTTGATTCTTTTCTTTTCTTCCTTAAAATCCTAGCACCTAGAAACCCTTACAACCACTCTAGTTTCATGCCAATTCCCACTTTTTTTAGGGTGTTTCTCTCCTCAAAATCATAGTAATCCCCTTCTCTCTTATGTGCACACCCATTAGGAATTCAAGATTAAATTGGCATGGTGATTTGATTGGGATTAGAGGAGTTTGAGATAGATAAGGATAAGAGTTGAATCCCATTGAAACTCTATCAAGATGAATTCAAAAGTTATCCAAACTTAACCAAACTTTATCATAACCTAAATGGGAATGAAAGAGGGTGACAACACTTATATTTGTGAGAAAAATCATCATGAATATCTAAATTGGCGTGAAGCAGGGCATGGAGAAATTCTAGGAGGTGCTAGGATGGAATTTCAAAACTAATTTGATCTAAATTGGTCCATATCCAAATCAAATTTGGTTTGACCATTTTTAATAACTTAAACCTAATCTAATTAGGTTCTAATTAACTTAATTAATTATTAATCAAATTAAAAATTAATCGAGTCCAAGTTTGAATCAAATCAAGATTAAAACCCCTTAGCAATTAGATCATCATATAACCTAATCAGGTGAAACTTAATTAAACCAAATTCAATTAGATTTGACCTAAACCTCTTTGCTCAATCAAATTGAGCCAATTAGTAATCTAATTGCTAACTAACCCTTCTATAATTAATTAACACTTAATTAATTATTTATTTACAATAATTATATTAGGTTAATCATCAATCACATTGATAATTATATTCTTGAACGATTCTTAATCATTAATCGACCATCATGATCACTCAGAAACTTCTATTATGTGTGACCCATAAATTTAAATACTAAGTCGATAGCACAGGAACAAATTTCTAAACTAATCGATGTAACCATCTAGTAATAGTACCCAACTCTAGATAGGTTGAATGATTGCAAAGCAACATTTAAGAATCTAGATATATGGTTACTGTATAATTCATCCCTTTGACTTAATGCTCAAAATGATTTAAGAGTTTACTATCAACTTTTAATCAATGCATCCAGAGGTATCTCAATGTAATAAATCCTATGACTTCTCACAAGAATTATCTTCGCTAAGATTTTACTAAACTGAAACATGGTAAAGTATTATCTCCAATACCTTAGAGTGGTCAATCCCATCATGACTCACATACCGACTTTACAAGTACTTGATTGCACTCAAAACCCTTTCATCACTGTATTTAAAATATAGGTAGTCTGGTATTAAAGTACAGTGAATTGCTTGCAAATCACCATGGTAATTTTAGGTCAGAGAGGCACTTATGTCCTATCCTTTTTTAAGATACTCTTAATAGCAGAGTACTCACAAGATTGATCATGTTTAGTGAAATGTATACTTACACTCACCTGCATGCTATATCAGTATCCCTACACTCGGTTGGCACACAATGACCTATACTCAATAAACGTTGTTGTCCTAGGTCACAACATATCATTTATCATGATAGGTTTAAGAACTACATAATAAACCCTTCTTTATCGAATGGAAGTAGTTCTAAGAACTTCATCATAGAAGAGTTCATAAAATATACAAAAAGTGATGAACTGTTAAAAATAACTTTTATTTATTAATGATTCATGTACAACTTACAAAGAGCTCAACCATCTATAATTCAGATGATTGGTTTTAGGACACATTTCCTAACACTCCGGTAGTGGACCCTCTAATGCCTAAATTAGTCTTCCGAAAAGGCAAACAAATGATGTTTGGAGTCCCCTCTAAAGTTTTGAGTAGAGCAAAGGGAGGAGAAGTAACAAAGGAGGGAGATAGATGAGATTTATGGAAGAAGGGATTCTCAATGCATATACGACCCGCTTTGAGGAGATGGCACACTAGTGAGTGGAGTTGCAAAGGCTATAATACTTTACGAAAGATGGAAAGTATGTACGGTGGCCTACAAATTCTTGATGAATACTCGGATGGATTCTCATAGAATCAAGAAGCTTAGAATGTGCTGCTGAGGTGGACCTAGTCTTGCAAGATTCTATCATTGGGAGTCAGATCCTGCAAGATAAAGAAGACTAGAAAGTCATATACGATGGGGGTTTCTTGGTGATAGACACTCCGATGACTAAGTCAGTCTCTCGAAAAAGCAAATAGATGAGGCTTGGGGTCCTCTCTAATTATGAAGTAAAGCAGAGTAAGGGAAGGAGCCAGAGAAGGAATGAAGGAGGGAGAGATAGAATGGAGTTTGTGGAAGAAAGGGATCTCAATGCATATGTGTCCCACTTCTAGGAGGATGGTACACGAGAAAGTGGAGCTACGGAGGCGAGGATACTTTTTGGGATGGAAAGTGTATAGGATGGCTTGCAAATGTCCTAATGAGTACTCAGGATGGAGGTGTGCTACTAGAGCGAGAAAAGGGTTCCTTTGTTAGAAAGGGCTTTTAGAAAATGTGAGGGCTCTCAATTCCATCTTGCCTCGACTCCCCATTTTCCTTTTGCTCGCTTCCAACCTATTACCTAGAGAGTTTCGAAAATGAGTTTATAAGCATGTACTTGATGCTTGGAGAAGGTATGGTATGCAATGCAGGGAGTGCCATCTGGCATGTCCCAGTTGCTGTAGATAGACTCGTGGTGGGGGCCATAACGTTGTTGGTAAAGTAGGGAGTGGATATTGGTATATCTCTGCTACAGGGCATTCCTTAGGTGGTGAGTATTAATGGCAGCCACTCCTACAGCATGTGCAACCTAGACAGACAGGGATGGACCCGATAATGGTCGACATCCAGGTAGAAAGTTGGTGGGTGCATGATTTGATGTCTATGTGATAAGGTGTTGAAAAGTAGCCCAATTGTCCAAGCTAGTTATACATGTCTGGCACAGATTGGAACTTTGGCACTATGCTGGACCAACTAAATCTAGACATATCAATAGTTATTTGATAGGTATATCTAAAAACCATACATAATAATTTTAAAAGAAATGATGATGTTATTTAAATATAATTTTCTGGCTTTGCATATGTAATTGGACATATCACAACCACTGGGTCACTTGAATAGATAAGCCAGGGATAGGAGATTAGATAAAAAAAGAAATTTAGAAATATAAAATTTGGGGTAATTCCATTGATGTGGCAACATCCGTTGACATGGAGTCCACGAATGGCCATGACGATAAGAGACCCGCCACTTGGATGAGGCGGTTTGATGAGGACCCAAGGTAGGCCCCCCCCATCCGAGGTCAAGCAACCAGCTGAGGCTAGGCTCATTGGGCGAGCCCCCCGTCTAAGGTCAATTTCCAGCCGAAGCCGGGCTCATTAGACGAGCCCCCCATCTGAGGTCAAGCTTCCAGCCAAAGCCGAGCTTGTTGGACGGGCCCCCCATTTGAGGTCAAGCTCCCAGCCGAGACCGGGCTCATTGGGTGAGCCTCCCAGCCGAGGTCAAGCTCCCAACCGAGGCCAGGCCTATTGGACGAGCCTCCCATCTAAGGTCAAGCTTCCAGCCAAAGCCAGGCTCATAAGGCATGCCCCTGTCCGAGGTCAGCTCCCGGCCAGGGCCAAGCTCGTGTCCCAAGGCGGAGTCCCAGGCATGGAGTTTTCGCCAGAAAGCATATATTCAAATCATGCCATAGCAAAAGCCTGGCCACCCGCAGCCATCTACAGGCAGCGCCAGCCTTACCAAAGGTATGATACAGGCACCCCCAGGCCCCAGGCCTAATGGCATGTTGCCACGCCCACAGCCGTACTACCAATGGCCGCCCACCACCATGGCACGATACCCGGAGCTTCTCCAAGAGAGGAATCCAGCCAAGGCCCCAGGACCTGCAACACCTGGGTGGTCCCTCTTGAAATAGAAGCGCCCCTCCTATAAGGAGCACGGGAGAAGAAAAGAGAGGTTTTTTCTTGCGGACTTTCTTCCAAAAGGAAGGGAGATCTTTCGGAGCCTCGAGAGGTTTGCAAGGGCTCACATCCAGGGGGCTTCTCTGGGCTCCCTGGGACCCCTTCTCAGAGAGAGCTTTAGCCCCGCCTCCAGAGAGGAGGAAGGTAAGGAAGGTAAGAACGCGGAGAAGGCAAGTGAGTGGTAAGTCCCCATTCCCCGTTCTCGATCTCTACTATTTCCATTTCTTTTACATTTCTGTCTAGCATGCACCCTCCCAGCAGACGGGTCCCCCGAGCCCTACACCACGGAGGTCTTTTCTATTCCCCTCGATCATCCCATTGACTTGAATGTCGGAGTGTCCTCACCAGAATCCCCGGCCCCGGGTCTCCCCTGTTTTGCAGGAAGGAAAGGAGGACGTGCGATGGCAGGGGAGGAGGAATGCCCCGGTGCTACCAAGCTGCAGGCCACGGTGATCTTGGGTGCAACAGATTGGCATGCCGGGTAGGGGTAAGTTTTCAAGATCTTGACGACCAACAGATTGGCGCATCAGGTAGGGGTAAGTTTACAAGATCCTGGCAATAATAGATTAGCATGTCAAGAAGGGAAAAGCTTTCAAGATCTTGGTGACCAACAAATTGGCGCTCCAGGAAGGGAAAAGAAAATTCAAGAGTCGAAGTGATTTGGCTGAGCGCTAGGGATCAAGGCTCCTCGACTGATGGAGCGACAGGAACAGCCTTCACCCCTGGGGTGTAGACTAAGGAACACCCCCAAGGGAGTAACACACCCCTATCCGTGTGACCAGAGCTCAACAAGTAGCTCTCTTCCCCTATTACCCTCATAATATGAAAAGCTGTGTGACAGGTTCACAGGAAGGCTTCTGTGTCGCCACCAAGGGCAAGCATCACAGTTCTGCACTTGCCGCTGAACTCACAGCCTCGGAGATGTTCGTGGAGACTCGACGAAGTCCTGCCATCTACTGCTTGACTCACAGTTCAGCATCTATCGAACTCACAATCCATAAATTCCTGGAAAACCCCAAGAGCCCCGCCATCTACCACGTGACTCGCAGTTTTCTCATGCCTTGCTCACAGTCTAGAGATGTTCGCATAGACTCCAAGAAGTCCCACCATCTACCGTGAAACTCATAGTTTGGCATGCGCTGTGCTCACAGTCCGGAGATGTCCACAGGAACCATGGAGGTCCTGCCATCCACCGCTCGACTCATAGTTCGGCATCCGCTACACTCGTAGTCCGAAGATGCCCGGAAAACCCCAAGGGCCCCACCATCTACCGCTTGACTTACAGTTTAGCTCATGCCTTGCTCACGGTTTAGAGATGTCCGCGGAGACTCCATGAAGTCCCGCCATCTACCATGAAACTCATAGTTTGGCATGCGCTATGCTCACGGTCCGGAGATATCCATGGGAACCCTGGAGGTCCCGCTCGACTCGCAGTTCAGCACCCGCTGCACTTACAGTTCGGAGATGCCTGCGGAGATGCTGGAGGTCTCGCCACCCATCGCTCCTCTCCTAGGTGGCAAGCCAATAAGCTGAGCCCCTCCAACAGGACCATGCCAAAGCCCCGAGCTCGGAGGAGCCTACCACCTCTTCGAGGATGTAAGATCCTTCCTTAGTTGTCGGAGTTCATTTTTAGCACAACCTTGTCTTTTACCTATGCAGGCACTTGTCCGACCAACTCCAAGACACTCTAAGCCTGGAAACTTATGAAGCCCGGCACTCTAAGCCCGGAAACTCCTGAAGCCTGGCATTCTGATCTAGCCTCTTGGCCTCAACCACCTTGCTAATAGTCAGGAGATGCCAACCGGAAGACTCCAGAACTCTAGCCATCTATCGCCTGACTTATAGCTTGGCAAATCCAGCCTCTCGGCCTCAGCCGCCTTGCTCACAGTTCGAAGATACTAGCCAGAAGACTCCAGAAGTCCGGCCATCTACCGCCTGACTCACAGCTTGGCAAATCCAGCCTCTCGGCCTCAATCACCTTTCTCGCAGTCTGGAGATGCCAGCCAGAAGACTCTAGAAGTCCGGCCATCTACCGCCTAACTCACAGCCTAGCAGATCTAGCCTCTCAGCCTCAACCACCTTCCTCACAATTTGGAGATGCCAGTTGGAAGACTCCAGAAGTTCGGCCATCTACTGCCTGACTCATAGCTTGGTAGATTCAGCCTCTCGGCCTCAACCACCTTGCTTATAGTCCGGAGATGCCAGCCGGAGACTCAAGAAGTCCGACCATCTACCGTTTGACTCACAGCTTGGTAGATCAAGCCTCTCGGCCAGTTCAACCAAACCTAGGAGTGCCAGGAGGTCCAAAAATTTTTGAAGTCCAGCACCCGGACCAGTGCAACTTCGATGCCAGAAAAATGGGGCTGGGATGCCCCCTGAAGCTTTCGTGCCTGCTCTAAGCTCCTGAGGCCAGCCTGAAGCAGCCAATGCTTGAGAAAGGCACGCTCTTCCTCCAAAGGCGAAGCCCGGGCTAAATGCTCCAGCCAGGCCAAATTGCATCCCCATGGCAAAGGACTCACGAAAAGTTCTTCAAAAAAAAAAGAAAAAGGAAAAGAGAAAAAGAAGAAGACAGAGGCCAGAGGAATAGAAGATGGAGGCGCATTAGATGATACAAAAAGATACTTTCATTAATCAAAAGTCTCTTACATCAAGGAAGATCCCCGACAGAATAGAAAAATCTCTCAAAGCTAGATTACAAATAGAAAGGGAAGGAAGCTTGGTCTGCTTCGGCCATGGCCTTGACCTTAACCTCCGTGATCGGTGCAAAAGGCACTTGCAGGACAGGCCGAGCCCATACGGGCCCTTCCTCAGGTGCCCATCAGATCTCTAGAGTCCGGAATCGGCTCCATCGCCTCCTTCTTGGATTTCACCGATCCCATGATTTCAAGGGCAGCTACAACAGCCCCTCATTATGCCACCTCTAACGATATCAGAGGGGTCATGATCTGTCGCACAACGACCACACCCCGGCCATCGCCTCCTTATCGAAGACCTCCAGTCTTGTAAACTGAGGGGAGGCGTGAGAGGCCTCTTTCTCCCTCTTCTATTCTTCCCCAGCTATGTGACTGGAGGCTCTCCCCCTTGTCCTCCTTGGAGGAAGTTTTTGAGCTCAGCGGATTTCTTCTCCAAGCTAGACGCCATTGCCTTGACAACCGGCCGATCCCTCTTGGAGGGTCTTCGCTCGACTCTTCGATTCCTTGGCAGAGAGCCTGAAGTCTACCAAGAACCCTCCCTCGGCACGGCCTAAAGGGGAGGGAGTGAAGGAAGAAAGCATGGGGGAAGGATCTAGCCTATCAAGAACTCTCAACACTCGAGCGGAAGAACCAGAGGGAAAAGAAGGAGCGCACTATAGAATATTGCTGGCCAGCGCTTAAGGACTCCTTAAAAGGGGGAGGATGCAGACCCTTTGCAGTAAAGGTCGCCACCCACCATCACCTCATCCCGATGCAAGGCACATGCCCTCTCAATTATTTGGCCAACCGGAGATTGCCATGTGGCCCAGCTGGATGCCTCAAGTATGTCAAACCTGCAACAGTCGTTTCAATCCAAATGGAGCATTCATGATCCTTTATTAGAAAACCAAGTGGAGCATCGCTTCGTTCGCACAGGAGCACGAATTTCGGGCCCCGGGTGCCCAAGGCATTAATGACACAGCAAGCGTGTCCCTTCACGTCAGCGAGGTTATTACCCCCTTCATCCCGAGCGTCGTCTCGCCTTCTGGGCTCGGGAGTGGGGGGCATCTGATGTGGCAACATCCGCTGACGTGGAGCCCGTGAACGGCCACAATGACAAGAGACTCGCCACTTGGATGAGGCGGTCTAATAAGGACCCAAGGCAGCCCGCGCCCTCGTCTGAGGTCAAGCTCCCAGCTGAGGCCGGGCTCATTGGGCGAGCCCCCCGTTTGAGGTCAAGCTTCTAGCTGAAGCTGGGCTCATTGGATGAGCCCCTCGTCTGAGATCAAGCTTCCAGTCGAAGTCGGGCTCGTTGGGCAAGCCCCCCGTCTGAGGTCAAGCTCCCAACCGAGGCCGGGCTTGTTGGGCGAGGCCCCAGTCTGAGGTCAAGCTCCCAGCCGAGGTCGAGCCTATTGGACGAGCCCCCCCATATGAGATCAAGCTTCCAGCCGAAGCCAGGTTCACAAGGCATGCCCCTGTCTAAGGTTAGCTATCAGCTAGGGCCATGCTCGTGTCCTAGGCATGGAGTTACCACCATAAAGCAGATATTCAAATCATGCCACAGCAAAAGCCTGGCCACCCGTAGCCTTCTGCAGGCGGCACCAGTCCTACTGTGGTACAATACGGGTGCCCCCAGGCCCGCCCGGTGGCGTGCTGCCATGCCTATAGCCGTACCACCAACGGCCGCCCATCACTGCGGTACGATACCCGGAGCTTCCCCAAGAGAGGAATCCAACCAAGTCCCTAGGACCTGCAACGCCTAGGTGGTCCCTCCTGAAATAGAAGCGCCCCTCCTATAAGGAGCACGGGAGAAGAAAGGAGGGAAGTTTTTTCTTACGGACTTTCTTCCAAAAGGAAGGGAGAACTTCTAGAGCCTCGAGAGGTTCGCAAGGGCTCGCATCCAAGGGGCGTCTCTGGGCTCCCTGGGACCCCTTCTCGGAGAGAGCCTCGGCCCCGCCTCCGGAGAGGAGGAAGGTAAGGAAGGTAAGAACGTGGGGAAAGGCGAGGGAGTGGTAAGTCCCCGTTCCCCACTCTCGATCTCTACTCTTTCCATTTCCTTTACATTTCTGTCTAGCATACACCCTCTCGACAGACGGGTTACCTGAGCCCTGTGCCGCGGAGGTCTTTTCTGTTCCCCTCGATTGTCCCACTGACTTGATCGTCGGAAGGTCCTCACTAGAATCCCCAGCCCCGGGTCTCCCCTGTTTTGCAAAAAGGAAGGGAGGACGCGCGGCGGCGGGAAGGAACGCCCCGGCACGATCGAGCTGCAGGCCAGGCATCTTGGCGGCAACATCCATCAACTTAAACTATTTTATTGCTTATTGCATTTAAATATTTCACCTCCTCTTTTTATATATACATATGTATACCAAAACATTAAATAATCATAAAATATTCATGATTAATTTATAAAATGCAGTATGCGAATAGTATATCCATAACATTTTAGGAAAAAATTATTATAGGTCCTCTTTGGTGCACCGCAATATGCAATGCATCACGCTCCGTCCATAGCACGATGGACAACTAGCAAACAATGCGCCTCAGGCATACGGATATGGCGTGCATTATTTGCCAGCAGCGTGGTGCCCCGTCCGCATTGCGGGGGGAGCCAATTCCTATTTCCTAAGCAATTTTGAGACGATCTTATTTGTCACATGGAACTGATAGGTTCAACGGTTGTTATCTTAATACGAAGGACTATCAGGACACTCAAAAGTACCTATTCTCCCTCTTTTCTTTTTATTTTTAAAAAAAATTAACGCAATTATATTAAAATATTTATTATATTTTGTTATATGAAAAAATATATATATATTTATCAACTTCTTCGGTATCAAGATATCATACAAGTAACGAGGTACATGATTTTTATATTATAGATGGATGCACAATATGATCTAAATATTTATAAATTAATATATATGATCGAGAAAATAATAACTTCAATTATATTTTTGAAGCAAGATGAAAATATATTTATTTATCCTTCGAAGAAGATAGGACTAAAACTAGATTGGATATGGATTAGATAGCAATATATCCATATCCATATTTAGTTTGTTTGATGAATACATATACATATATATTAATCAAATATAAACATTTATATCTATATTTATTTTAAATAGATATAAATATAAATCGATACTAAAAATATGAATATAAATTTAAATATAAATTGGATAATTAAACTTTATGATTATGAAATCAAAGATATTACTAAATGATCGATAAATCAAATAATAGCATGCAGATATAATTATATTTTTTTAAAAAAGAAATTAATAAGTTTTATATAAAATTAAATAGGATTACAAGTATAATTGAATATTTGAATGCAGATGATAAAGTTGTCTATCTATATCATTTTTTTCTAGATATGGACATAAATATGGATATTTGTCGGATACTTAAATTTTTATTTATATCCGGATAGATTTGAAAATGAAATTGGATCTGATCGAATATTATCCACATTATTTTCATTCCTTAAAAAAAGCAATCATCAATAAAAAGATGATTAAAAATTTATTTGAACCAGATCCACGTAGATTTTAGGTATAAGTAAAAAATAATAATGCTAACAATAAACTTTACTTGCATACCTTTCTTTCACCTATTTTTAAAGGGTAAAAATTTACATGTAAAACAAAATTAAAAGAGCAACCAATAACTCTTATGATTAGTTGTACAAAGCATATATCAAAATTTATGGTATTAATTTCGAGTATAATAAGTGTGGCAAAAATGGTCAACTTCTGATATCATGATAAAATAACTTCTTTATAAATTTTGCATATGACTGCAACAACATAGTTATCTTTTGCTGATTAAACATATTTTCATTGTTTAAATTTTAAAGGTTCAAGTTAAGCACAATTGTGAAAGATGATAATTGTTTAAAATTTTCTCTTTCTTTACCGCACAGTGTGGGTCCCACGGTAGTAAAAATAGACAAAACAAGCAGGCATATCTAGGCCTTTTCTCCTTTTTCTTAGGAATAAAAAATTATAGTAAAAATAGATTGGTTGTGAAAATTACTAGTTTAGCAAAATTTGAATGTCAACATAGGTTGGCAACAGAAACTCGGGAATAGACTTAAATGAAAATATATTGAAAACAAATGCAATTGATACCCTGGAGAACTTTTGTAGGTTCAAATGGCAAAAGGGGATTGATATCTCTCATAAAAATTAGTATGGGATGATTGAGCTAGAGTTGCGTGGCAAAAGAGGATTGATCTCTCTCCTACCAAATTAGAATCTCTCAGAAAAATTAGTGAGCTGTTCATATGCAAGAAGTGAGTGCCTCAAGGCACTTTCCAAGATCAAATAGTGAAAAATTGCTACCATTCACTGAACAACAAGCAAGTTAAGGGCTTCATTCATCAAAACTGTCCATATGAAAAAGAGGGATGCTGGTGATTGATTGTACATGGCCCTTGCCACATTGGTTTATATGTCCTGATATATATGCTCTTAGTCCAATAATTAAAAAATATATGTGCCGATATATTCGAGATCTATGAAATTGTATTCACAATTTATGCAAGTTTTCCTTTAAATTTAATTAGTTCCTGAAGTTTAGACTTAGTTTTGTAACTGTTCTAAAGTTCAACATCTATTACACAATTAGACAAGCATAGAACCCGAAGAAACACTAGCCGATTGTACAAGCCTTCAGCAAAAAAGTATTAAATAATAAAAAGAAAAAAGAAAGATGAAAAAAAAAGAAACATTATAAAGATATCCCTTCAAGTTTGCATAATTTTATTTAGATTCTAAAAGTTTATAGTATCAATTAGCTACTAAAATTTTAATTTTATTGTATTGCGACCTAATCATCTATGTTCCAAAATGTTGATGGTCTCCTGATGACTAAACTTTCATAAAATTTTATAAATATATTTTCCTCTAAATTAGCAAGGGACTTTGCTTTGGCATGAATTGAAATGGAGGGGAAGAAAACTCATGCACTCACTAATTACTTTGAGATCCATGCAGGTGGGTTGGATCATTCATTGATTATTTTGAAATATGTGCAGTAGGTTGGATCATCTACAGGTTGCTTTGAGATATACGAAGGCAAGTCAGATTACCAACTTGTTGCTTTGAGATTTATTCAAGAAGATGAATAATGACAGATAGTATGCTTTGAGATTTGTGTGGTGGATGATCCATAAGTGGTAAGGGAGGAATATTGTTAGAGACCTAGGGATAAAGATCGCACAGGTAAGGTACCTACAAAATTTGCCCTATCGATATTTGAGTCCATTTAAATTTTACAACCCAAACATGTTCCAAACCTGATTACAAAATTAAACCAAAATCCTGAACCTATCCTATTTAAAATTAGTATACCCATTAGGTACCCGAACCCATGCAATGGACTTGGCATCACACCATGAATTTGGTATCTATTCAAGAGAACATAACTCCTTACATTAAAAATTTGGGAGCCAAGAGAAGAATCTTCTTGGTCAAAAATCCCTCAAATATCTCAAAATCTCAAGGGACCAACTCACTATCACAGCTCCCACAAAATCTCATATGCACAACAAAAAACCCTAATAGAAACCTAAGAAATTCTCTAATCTCCCTCGGGTGCTCTCCTTTCACATATATCATGAAAAAAGAAAATGAAAAGAAAAAAAAAAATGATCAATCTTGTTGCTTTGGCTCTTTGATTTTGATGAATAACAAAAAGTTGAGTATATGTTTGGACTAATAATTCAATTAAAGTATGAATTTCAGGACATATGTACATCAATTTCTTCACTCAAGAGTATCAAAGTTACTAACATCCTAGGAGTCATAACTCAGTCCACAAGTAATAGATTTTCCTAGTAGGAGGGGTTAAGAATTTAGTTTCATTTTTATGATCGGGTGTCATAATCTTTTAACTATGATGTTATTATCTTTTAACTAGGATGTCATAAGTTCAAATATCATATTTCAAAATATTATTTTTTCATGATCTTTTTATTACAATCTAATAATCTTATTCAATTCAATGCACAATTAAAAAGTCCTATGATAGAGGATAAAAATTTTATTTTCTATTTTATACTGAGTTGTTTATATTTCGAAGTTTCTGATATTGAAATTTTTTCAGAAGTATTTTATTACAATGTGGTATCATATATCAGCAATACATACTTAAATACTTCTGTTATGCAGGATGAAAATATTCGGTTTATGATTTTGTGCAGGAATATCATAGTTTTTTAACTAAGATATCGTAGCTTTTAAACTAGGATATCATAATCCTGTTTTAATATATATTTGTGATCCTTTTGCATTCATAGAATGTTATGATATCCTAGTGTTGCCCAGTAAGCAACCCAAGAGGGGGGTGAATTGGATCTCTAAAAATTTAAATGCAAGTATAAGAACCAATATAATAATTAAACTAAGTATTATAAATTCTAATGCAAATTGCTTTCAATAAGTATACAGCAGAAATATAAAAGCAATAAAAGAGGAGCAAATGAAAGAGAAGCAATCATAAACACAAACCAAATATAGTGGTTCGGTGCTATCCAATATATCTACATCCACTCTCCAAGATCCACTTGGGAATTCACTATAATCTCAACCGATTACAGCCGATTAATTTTCTGGGCTCACTAATCAAAACTTGATTTGTTTTCACAAGGCTTACAAGTCAAAACCTCACTTGATTTTCCGGGCTAACCAAGAACCTAAATGGTTTTAAGGCTTACCAACAACCTTCCTTGGTTTTGCGGGCTAATCAAGAACCTAAATGGTTTTAAGACTCACCAACAACCTTTCTTGGTTGTGCGGGCTAACCAATAACCTAAATAATTTTCAAGGCTCACCAATAACCTCCTTGGTTTTCCAATAGGCTAACCAAAAATCTTTACAACAAATATAAGTTTGAAGTAAAGAAACAATGAAAGCTTTCTAATAAAAGCAGATATCTCTTTGAAGCTTTGTTGTAATGCTGTCTCCAACTTGATGAAGCCTCTTTTAATGCTCAAAAAGGTTGAACTTGAATGCTCTTGAAGGCTCTTGAATGCTTGGAGACTTCTTTTAGCTTGAAGGTGGTTGAACTCAATGAATAGGAGTGAAAGCTCTTCTTTTTATTTTTCTTGGTTATTCTTTTTTCATTCTCTTGTGTTTAGATTTGATTTGAATTAATTAAATACTTTCCTAAGGTCTCAAACTCAATTTTTAGCTGTTAGACACGAAAAACTAGCCATTGAGAGCCAAGAGGAGTGAGTTCTGCGTTTGAAAAACTAGCCATTATTGTTCCCAGAACTCCAAGTGTCGACACTTCAAGCTTTGAGTCGATACTTAAGGTCGATACATACAGTCCATGAGTCAACACCTAGTTCAAATATTTTCAATGAAACTTTCTGGAATTCTCAGATGTGTCGACACTTCCTCAGGTGAGTCGATACTTTGAGTCGATACTTAGCATCAATGTGTCGACATTTCAGGCAAGTCTTTAAATTCATCAAGTTCTGTAATCCAAAAATCTCAGGCGATGAGCTGATCCATGTGTCGACACTTTGAGTCGACAATAAACATCCATGTGTTGACACTTCAGCCGTCCCAACTGAAACTTTGTTCGCGTACCGGCTTGAGTCGACACTTTCTCAATCATGTGTCGATACTTGAGTCATGTGTCGATACTTTGAGTCGACACTTCACTGAGATTTTTATAAAAATAGCTGAACTTTTGTTGAAACAGAATTATGTTGACTTCTTGTGTCCTTTCAAGCATTCTTCAATTACTAAAGTCCTTTTAAGCAGATCTTTCATCCATATTTAAGACTTTTCGATCAATTAATCTTTTATTAAGTTGATGAGCATCTTTTTCTATGAAAACATACTTCAAAAAAATGGTTAGTACTCAACTTATACTTAAGCATTTTGCTTATCATCAAAATTAATAACGGAGTCAACAATCTCTCCTTTTTTGATGATGACAAAACCTTTAAGTATAAATTGCATAAAAAGCTTTCAAAGGAATCTTTCAAAGTGCATAGAGCTTATTGCAACAGATATTGAAATAATAAAAGAGATGTATCAAATCGAGAGTATTGCAATGGCTAAGAGTATCAGGGCTTAAAATATATAGGAGATAAACATATATCATGATACCCTTAACAAATATAGCAAATTCAGCAAAAAACACTGTGAAGAGTGTAAATACTCTCCCTGAAGAGATGACCAAAAGAATTGATTTCTGAATATCTTTTAATGTCAAAAAGACTTAAATTTAAACATCTAAAGATAAGAATTGAGCATGAAATTCAATTCAAAATAGATTTTTAAATTTAAAGGAGGTATTACTCCTCCTCACTTAATGAAATTTTCTGCTCAAACATATTTATACTACTTAATCTAATTTCACCCCCTTTTTGTTATCATTAAAAAGGAAGGAAGAAGGCAATAAACTCAAACATAAATATAAGGCATTTACTCATTCATGAAGGAAAACATTGAATTGCTGAAAATAAGTAATGCATTTCATTCATTTAAAAGTCATAACATAACAAGATTGTATTCACTTGATACAAGATTGCTACAAAAATTGAACATCAAAACACACAAAGAGTACAAAAATGTAAACTATCTAAATATAAAAACTATCATAATCATCATCCTCATCATCTGAGGATCCAATCTCGATCGGTCCGGTATCAGTAAAAGTACGAGATCGGGGCCACATCTATCTAAGATCATGAAGATGAGTCCTGATCGATCTGGAAGGAGTACAATGACCATGTCCTCTGCATCTAACATAAGTCCTCCCTCTAGCATAAGAGGTAGAAGCTATGTCAGTAGCAAGAACATAGCTGATAGGAGTAACAGACTCAACTGTTGTCAGATGTGGTGTATGACCAAATAAAGGACCGAAATCAAGATGGTGGAAACCAAGAGTATAGAACCCTAGCTCCCGGATAAGAGAAGATGTATGCAAGGATGGTGTACCAACAACAGGTGTATCAAAAATTGGTGTATCAGTTGAAGAAATGATAGGTGTATCAACAACAAGTGTATCGGCTGAAGAAACAATAGGTATATCAATGACAGGTGTATCAATAACATGTGAAAGTATAGGAATAACAGAATGATCAATAGATCTAGAAGGGGGTGTGGGTAGGATAGGAGTTTGAAAGGATGAACTCGAAGGATCATGAATGGGACTCCTAGGTAAGTCAGCTGCTGTCTCCAGCACTGGCTCTGTCATCACATCTAGAAAGTCAACTCATTAGTGTCAGTCACCTCATCATCATCAACTCTGTATGGTCCTGGAGCAAGTGGAACTAGAGCAGAATCAGTTGGAGCTAAAGCATCGGGAACACTCCCAGAAGATGGTCTACTTAATGCGAACAAAATAACAGAGATACCATCTCTCAATCCACGATGGCTCTCTAGTCTCTATAATAAAACTATCAAGTCACTGGCGAATAATCATAATCTCCGTCTCAATATGAGCGACTCTATCCACAAGACTCTCAGAAGCTCCTGAAACATCTGGTTGTGCTGGCTCAGGCTGAGGAGTAGGCTCTATCTGCGCTGAGGGCTCAAGCTGAATTTCAAGCAAATGTGTCTCTGAAGGTCCTGCCTCACTCGAAAATATGTGCTCCTCTTCCATAGCATCCTCATCTCTGTCAGTGGCCTGACCTGAAACTCGACATCTCTACTGGCCTCTGATCAACTGATATCCCATTCGGTGAAGTGATCTGATGTCATAGACATCAGTGTGCAGAAACATCCGGTAGAGCTCATCATCCAATACCACTCCATATTCCCTTAAGAGTAGGGTCAAGCCCATCCCATAGGGAAAACATAGTCTCTAACTGATAGAAGCCTCCATCATCTGATGTACCATAAGTACCGGAAGGCAAATAGGTGCATGTTGTACCAGAGATACCATCACTAGTAGCTCTCTCTCTATGATGAAGTCGAAACGACCGGTCTTCGGTAGAAGGATCCGGGCAATAATATGATGTAGTAATCTCATCTCAGCAGAGAGCCTGAATGCAACAACAGTGGCTCCCTTAAGTAGATCATCTGACTTGAAAATGCACTGGAGTCCACTGAATCTGTCTACTAAGCTGTCAACCACAGATCCTGTCTTGGTTATATCCCATACTCTGCTCAGAACCTTTGCAATAATTGGGATATCTCTGCCACGGATCTGTGCAATCCATCCATCACTGCCACGGACTAAGGATCCGTAAAACTCTCGTATCAAGCTCGGGTAAAATCTCTCAGTCAACGAATAGAAAGGAACCAAACCAGCATCTCTATGCCATTGACCTATCCGAAAATGCTAATGGTCAATGAATCCGAAGTCCACTCAGCATCCTCCGACAACTATCTTCAAACCCATGCGATTGGATGCAGGAAAAAGTGGCCGAACAGGGGAATCAGGTGCACTAGCTTCATGTCTGGCTTTCGTCCTTCTTTTTTCTTCTTGGTTGGATGGCCGAGGGTGATGAACAACTTGTTTTCTAGGTCCCATTCCACAGATTTAAGGTTTGAACAAAAGAGGAGAGGGAACTAGGGTTTCAATCGGTCCAAAACCTAAATGGGAGAGGGAATGTGGCAAAATCGAACCAAAAACCATCCAAAATAGGAATTTGAGAGGGTTTGAGTCGAGATTTGGAGGGAAGAAGTGAATAGAGTAGTGTTAGGGCAAGTATCGGCTCGAATTGGGAGAGAAAGTGCCAAGAAAATACTTCATTTTCACTTTTATTTTTGGTCTATTGCCGTTCAAGTGTCGACTCACGACATAGGGCCAAGCGTCGACACTTCAAGGTGTCGACACTTCAACTTAAAATCGAAAAATTGAAAATGAAGTATTGATCAAAATTATTAGAATTACAGAGAAATTGAAGATAATTGAATGTAATTGATATCAAATTTGATCTCTTATGGGTCAAAGAGTAGAAATTCTCAATCAAAATGATTGATGACCCCAAGTTCTCTTCTAATCATACTGAACCGATCTTCTTGGAGAGGCTTAGTCAAAATATCATCTAATTGCAATTCAGCACAAATAAATTCAAGCACAACATCATTATTTTTAACATGATCTCTAATAAAATGATGCTTAATTTCAATATGCTTGCTTCTAAAATGTTGAACAGGATTTTTAGTTAAGCATATTGCACTAGTGTTATCACATTTTATGGGTGTGCAAGTTAATTTGATTCCAAAATATTCAAGTTGTTGCTTAATCCACAAGATTTAAGCACAATAACTTCCTGCTGCAATATACTCAGTTTTAGCTATGGATAGTGTAACTGAAGTTTGTTTCTTGCTAAACTAGGAGATTAAGTTAACTCCAAGAAATTGGCAAGTTTCACTAGTACTTTTTCTATCAAATTTATATCCAGTAAAATCTGCATCAGAATATCCAATTAAATCAGTAGATGAGTCTTTAAAATACCACAAGCCAATATCAATTGTACCAGATAAGTATCTAATAATGTGCTTAACAGCCAACAGATGAGATTCCTTATGTTCAGACTGATATCTAGCACACATGCATATACTGAACATTATATCTGGTTTACTAGCAGTCAGATATAATAAAGAGCGAATCATACCTCTATATAATTTTTGATCTACAGATTTACCATGCTCATCTTTATCAAGTTTACAAGAGGGGCTCATAGGTGTACCTATTGACTTAGTAGTCTCCATCCCAAACTTCTTTATGATTTCTCTAATATACTTAGCTTGGTTGATGAAGATTCCATCTTTGGTTTGCTTGATTTGGAGTCCAAAAAAGAAATTAAGTTCTCCCATCATGCTCATTTCGAACTCTCCCTGCATTAGCTTAGCAAACTCTTGACAAAGAATTTCATTAGTAGCACCGAAAATAATATCATCAACATAGATTTGCACTACTAATAAATCATCATTTTTCTTCTTTAAAAATAAAGTTGTATCAACATGGCCTCTATAAAATTTATTTTCAATCAGAAACTTGCTGAGTCTTTCATACCATGCTCGGGGTGCTTGTTTTAAACCATAAAAAGCTTTGTGCAATTTGAAAACATAATTAGGATGTGTGTGATTTTTAAAACCAGGTGGTTGTTCAACAAAAACTTCTTCTGCTATATAACCATTTAGAAAAGTACTTTTAACATCCATTTGAAATAGTTTGAAATTCATAAAACAAGCAAATGCTAATAGTAGTCTAATTGCCTCAAGTCTAGCAACAGGAGCAAAGGTTTCATCAAAATCAATTCCTTCATCCTGATTATAGTCTTTGGCAACTAGCCTAGCTTTATTTCTAGTTACAATTCTATTTTCATCTAATTTATTTCTAAACACCCATTTAGTGCCAATAACAGAAATATTAGATGGTCTTTCTATTAATATCTAAACATTATTTCTATCAAACTAAACTAGTTCATCTTGCATAGCATTTATCCAATTAGGGTCCTTTTTAGCATCATCAAAGCATTTAGGCTCTACTTGAAAAATAAAAGTGATATAATCATATTCATTTCTAATTGAGGATCAAGTTCTTACTCCTTTTGATGGATCACCTAGGATTAATTCCTTAGGATATCCATGAGCATACCTCCACTCCTTAGGTAGATCTTGGTGCTTTGGTGTGGATTGTATGGCTTCACCTTTTTCATCTTTGTCTTGATTTTATTCACTTTGTTGAAAGAGTTGATCATCTAATATCAGCTTTTTTAGCTTATCAGCACCTGCACATGCATCTGAAGTATCCTCTTTTCTGGAGGATTTGTTAGTAGACTCTTCAAAAACTACATGTACAGGCTCCTCTACAACTAGAGTTATTTTATTAAAGATTCTATATGCCTTGCTTGATGTAGAGTATCCTAGAAAGATACCTTCATCAGACTTGGTATCAAATTTTCTAAAATTATCTTTACCATTATTTAAAATAAAATATTGACAACCAAAAACTCGAAAAAACTTCAAAGTTGGTTTTCTTTGATTCCAAAGTTCATTAGGAGTTTTCTTAAAAATAGGCTGGATTAAAACTTGATTTAAAATATAACAAGCAATATTAATAGCTTTAGTCCAAAAATATATTAGTAGATTATTTTCGCAAAGCATAGTGCGTGCCATTTCTTCAAAAGTATGATTTTTCCTTTCTACCACCCCATTTTATTGAGGTATCCTAGGTGTAGAAAAATTGTGTTCAATACCTTTCTCGTTACAAAAATTTTCGAAATCTTGATTTTCAAATTCAGAACCATGATCACTACGTATAAAAATGACTGAAGTACCTTTTTCATTTGAAACATTTCGGTAAAACTTTACAAATACTGAAAATGATTCATCTTTATGAGTAAGAAAGAAAATCCAAGTAAATCTTGAAAAATCATCCACTATAACCAATACATATCTTTTACCTCCTAGACTAGATATTCTAGTTGGTCCAAAGAGATCCATATAGAGTAGTTCAATGGCCTACTAGTAGTAACATAACCTTTAGATTTGAAAGATGTTTTGACTTGTTTTCCAAATTGGCAGGCTTGACAAACTTTATCTTTTCAAAAACTAGTTTTGGTAAATCTCTTACTAAATCCTTTTTACAAAGTTTTGAAAGGAAGTACATCTTAACATGTCCTAGTCTTCTATGCCAAAGCCAACTAGTCTCATCTTTAGTAGAATTCATTGCAACTAGGCATTCTCCATTAGACAAGGATAGATCATTTAATCTACCAAATATATATTATCATACCTTTTTTCAATGAATTGTACTCCATTTTTGTCAGGACTAGCAATCATGCAATAAGATGATTTAAAAATAACTTGAAAACCTTTATCTCAAACAGACTAATACTTAAAAGATTATGCTTTAAACCTTCAACTAAAAGTACATTATTAATACATGTAGAAGGGATAATGTGAACCTTACCTATACCAATGATTTTACCTTTGCCATTATTATCAAATGTCACACTCCCTCCATTTATTGCTTCAAGAGAAGTGAATTGCTTCACATTTCCTGTCATGTTCCTTGAGCAACCACTATCAGGATACCATAGCTTTTGTTTTCCTTGGTTGCAAGACACACCTGTAAAACAAATCAAGTTTTGTTCTTAAGTACCCAAGCCAACTTGTATCATTTGGGGTTAGTACTTAAATTGGTTCCTTTTGGAACCCAAACTTTTCTAGAGTTATTGATCTTTCTCATATTACATTGAAAAGCTTTGTGTCCTTATTTTTTATATGAAAAGCATGTTATACTTGAAGATGCAGGTACAAAAAAAGTTTTCAAATACTTTTCTTGTCTTTGGGATCTATAACCAAATCCTTCTTTGTTAAAAATGGCTCTTTGGTTGTTTAAAAAAAGATTTAGTTTTTCTGAATTATAGGTGAACTTTTCAACAAAAGATTTTATTTTGTCAAGCTCATTTTTGTATTTTTTTTTTCTAATTCTAAATCCTTGTTTTTCTTCAAAAGATCTCCATTTGAAATGATAGTTTTAGGTCTTTTCAAAACATAATTTTTCATAGTTAAAGCCTTATTTTTCTTTTCTAAAATATCAAGTTTAATTTTCAATTCACTAACTTCATTTAAAAAGAATTGTTTTTATGAGAAAAACTATTTGCATACTGATGTGGCAGGATCGTTGACATGGAACAGCTGTCAGGCACCGTGACAGGCAAGACCGCCATGTCAGGTCCATCGGCCTGACCCCTTGGCCAGGTCGAGCCCCCTTCGGGACAACGGGGCCGATCGCCGAGCCGAGCCCTGTCCTCCACCAGATCGAGCCCCTCCGGGATCGAGCCTTGTGGCCGGAGTCAAGCTTCGCCCTCACCCGCCACGTGGAGTCTCTCTCCGGAGTTAAGCCCTCTAGGCCGGAGCCGCCACCTGTCCTCCACCAGATCGAGCCTCTCCGAGATCGAGCCTTGTGGTCGGAGTCGAGCTCAGCCCTCACCCGCCACATGGAGTCTCTCTCCAGGGTCGAGCCCTCTGGGCCGGAGCCGCCACCTATCCTCCACCAGATTGAGCCCCTCCGGGATCGAGCCTTGTGGTCGGAGTCGAGCTCAGCCCTCACCCGCCACGTGGAGTCTCTCTCTAGGGTCGAGCCCTCTGGGCTGGAGCCACCACCTATCCTCCACCAGATCGAGCCCCTCTGGGATCGAGCCTTGTGGTCGGAGTCGAGCTCAGCCCTCACCCGCCACGTGGAGTCTCTCTCCAGGGTCGAGCCCTCTGCGCCGGAGCTGCCACCTGTCCTCCACCAGATCGAGCCCCTCCGGGATCGAGCCCTGTGGTCGGAGTCGAGCTTAGCCTTCACTCGCCATGTGGAGTCTCTCTCCGGGGTCGAGCCCTTTAGGCCTAAGCAGCCACCTGTCCTCCACCAGATCGAGCCCCTCTAGGATCGAGCCCTGTGGTCGGAATCGATCTCAGCCCTCACCCACCACGTGGAGTCTCTCTCCGGGGTCGAGCCCTCTGGGCCGGAGCTGCCACCTATCCTTCACCAGATTGAGCCCCTCCAGGATTGATCCCTGTGGTCGGAGTCGAGCTCAGCCCTCACCTGCCACGTGGAGTCTCTCTTCGGGGCTCGACCCCAGAGAGAGACTCCATGTGGCAGGTGAGGGTTGAGCTCGACTCCGACCATATGGCTCGATCTCGGAGGGGCTTGTTTTGGTGGAGGACAGGGCTCGGCTCGGCGGTCAGCCCAATTATCCCGAAGGGGGCTTGACTTGGCCAAGGGGTCAGGCCGATGGACCTGACGTGGTGGTCTTGCCTGTCACGGTGTCTGACAGCTATTCCATGTCAGTGACCCTGCCACATCATTTACCCCCCACTCCCGAGGCTCGTTAGTGCACGGCGCTCGAGTCGAGGGGAGTAAATGCACTACTGACATGGAAAGGTGAAGATCCAGCATAATGATGGCCACGATCGTCGATGCTTCACGGTATGGTCCCCCAGGCCATTGTAGAGGTGCCATGTGGCCACGTCCGAGGAGTAGTTAATGCTGGTGCAAAATTCAGAGCGATCGATGGGCGACACGCATCAAGGATCCGTTGGCGGAGAGGTCGTAACGGTACAGATTTGAAGGGTTTTTTCAAAGTGAAAAGAAAAAATTTTTTATCCAAAACTTCTATTCTTTCAAATCCTTCATGCCTGCTGCAGTGGTTAGACTCTTTCCTCTACACGATTTGCTTCTACCCTTCCTTCACCTAAGGAACCAGGTTGGTCTCCCTTCTTCCTCCTTTGCTATTGTGGTAGGGTTCCTCTTTTGAGTTTAGGGCCTCTCGCAAACTGAGTCTAGTCCTTCTTTCTGGGTCTCATGTCTTCCTTCTTCCTTCCTTCTCATAGGATGTCTCATCCCGGTCCTGGTTTCCATCCTTCCAATCACGATGAAGCCGGCCCTTCTATACGGGGACCATCGTCTTCCTCCTCCGATGAGGAGTCGGAGAGGGCGCGATTTGAGTTCAGTAGAAGGCTGGCCCTTCCACTTCGCCCCGTGTCCATTAGGGAATCGGGGGTCGCTTCCTCTCATCCTTCTCAAGCTCCTCCTCCACCTGAACCTGCCCGGTCGACAGGTCCCAGTGGGGTCGCTTCGACGATCTCTGCTGTGGAGCTGGGGACCATTTGGGATGTTTATGACATCCCACATTTCGTCCAGCTCCAGGTCCCTCGTCCTGAAGAGAGGGTTACTTCAAGTAGCCCAGGTCAGATTGCCTTCTACAAGGAGACCTTCTCGGGAGGGCTTCGTTTTCCTTTCGACCCCTTTTTCATGTCCATGCTGGACAACTACCATCTGGTCCCTGCCTAGTTAGTCCCGAACACCGTTAGGACCATCTTCTCCTTCATCGTCCTCTGCCACTTCCATGGGTTTGTTGCCCGGTTCTCCTTGTTCAAGGCATTCTTTGCCCTGAAATGCCATCCTATTGAAAATGGGTGGTGGTCCTTGTCTTCCCGCCCTAAGGACATCAGGTTTGAGCTCCCCTCTTCCATCAAGGGATGGAAGAGTAAGTTCTTCTTCGGCACCATCGAGGGGGTTGACTGGGTCTGGAGTGATTCGGACCAGTCTTCCAATCAAATCTCTATGGTTGATGCGGCTGACCGAGATGATTACGAGCAGCTTTGCATCGCTCAGATCCCTTCTCTCGAGGTTTTGCTATCGGAGCAAAACCTCTTTGACGCCAGGGTCGACCCGACGAGGGGGTCGGGTGAGTCTGGCTTAGGTCTTTCTTTCCTTCATCATTTCATTCATTTCGTTCATTCATTTTTTTTGTACTGATCTCCCTGGCTTCTAACCTGTGGTTGATCTGTGTGCAGGGATAATCTTCTTGGAGAGCGACTTACTGTCGATCATCAGGACGAGGCCGCCCACTGGGGTGGCCGACGAGCCTTCTCCGAGATGGGCTCGGGTCGAGAGTGCTCCAGCAGCCGCTCCCGCCGTGCTGGCCGCCTCAAGTAGGGGGGAGGTTGAAGCCGCTCCCGCACCGTCCACAACGCCAAGGCTGGGCCAGTGGGCGGCTCAAAAGGTTCCTGAGCGGCCGAGTCAACAGGCCATGGCCCCCGCCCTGGAGCCCGAGGTGGTTGTTCAGGCTAGGGCCACCGCTGCCGCTGTCGTTGCCGAGTTCCCCACCTCCCTAAGCCTGGCTATGGTGGAGATCAAGGAGGAGGAAGCTCGAGCCGAAGGTGAGCCTACGATGAGGGCTCCGCCTGCGAGGGTGCCGGATCCTTGGCCGGTGCCCTGGGGCTCCACTGTCGGTGGGATGGATGCGCCTGCTCCTCAGGAGAGCAGGAGGGAAGAGGCATGGCATCGACTTCCATTCAAGCTGGGGCCGGAGAGCTCCTTGCTTGAGAACCTCACCTTGGCTGAGTGCATGATGGACTTCTCCATCTAGCAATGCGATCGGCAGGATATGGCTGGGCTGCGGTTGGGAGATGTGATCGGCGGCATCTTTTCCCAGCTTTATTCGGTAAGTGTCCTCGCTTCTCTTCTTTTCTTCTTCTTTCTTTTTTTTTCTTTTTTTTTTGACCTTTTGCATGGTGCAGATCGGCACCGAGATCCTCTTCATCAGGGATTGCTATCGATACTGGCAGAATAATGACCAGCAGCAGGCAGCAGAGGTTGAGCCGCTGAAGGCCAACCTGAAGAAGAGGGCTGATGCCGTCGGGTGCTTGACCGGTGGGTCAAGGACATCGAGAAGCAGCTCGCCAGCTATGAGGGATGAGCGAAGGAGCTCTAGGAGGGCCTCGATCGGGAGCTGGCCCAGTCGAAGAAGAAGGCGGAGGAGCTCGCTGATGCAGAGAGGAGGCTGGGTGTGTTCAACGCCGAGGCCTCCCAGCAGTAAGGGATCGCTCGATCCCTCCAGGCCAAGCTGGCGACCGAGAAAGAGAAATCAGCTGCGGCCCTGAAGGTGACGGACAAGGTGACCAAGTCAGCAGAGGCCGCCAGATGTGAGGCCGCTGAGGTGAAAAAGGAGGTCGGGGAGGCGGTCACGAGGTAAAAGGCCTCGGAGGAGTTCCTCGCCGAAATCCACCAAACGACGTCGGACTCCTTCTATAAAGGCTTCATGTACTTCCACCATCGAGTTGAGGGGTTCGTTCCTGATGAGGGGCATAGCCGCCTGAGTTACCCCGGGGGTTCAGACCAGGAGATGGATGCCGAGGAGGCCATCGCTCCCTAGCCTTCTACACCAGCCGAGGATGGAGCTGCACGACCCGAGTCTGGAGCTGCTCAGCCAGAGGTCCCTGTGGATGGGACCTCTCAGCCTTGTGGCCCAGCTGGGGGGCCAGCCGGGGAGTAGTTCCTCTCTCCTCCTTTTTTTTTTGTACTTGAATTGGATCGCCCGACATGTCGGGGGTCCAAGGATGCTTTGTAAAGACATCTTATTTAATGAAAGTAAAGCTTTGAACTACCTTATCCTGTACCTTTACAGCCTCCCACTTCCTCCCTCTCTTCTCTTCTTCCTTTCTCTCCTTTTCTCTTTTTTTTTTGTATGTAGTGAGATTAGGGAGAAGTATTCCATCTCGTCTTGGATCCGGTGAGGAGGCTTCAATGTCGGCTAGTTGGGCTCAGGACTTGGGTAGTCAGGAGCAGCCGGGCTCAAAGATCTCTTGGCCGGACAACTGGCCCCGGTCCAAGGTGCCTGAGGGCTGGCTCAGGTCTAGGATGCATTGGAGCTGGGCTCGAGGCCTTGGTGTCGAAGGACTTTTCTCCGGACTCAGGTGCTTGAGGGCTTCTCAGGTCTTGGTGGCGGAGGACTTTTCTCCGAGCTTAGGCACCTTAGGGCTTCTCAGGTCTTGAATGCCTTGGAGCTAGGCTCGAGGCTTACCTGCTAGAGAGCTAGGCTCCGAGGATGTTGGTGTCTTGGAGCTGGGTTCGAAGACTTGCCTGCCGGAGAGCTGGGCTCTGGGGATGTTGATGTCTTGGAGCTGGGCTCGAAGACTTGCCTGTCGGAGAACTGGGCTCCGGGGATGTTTATGTCTTGGAGCTGGGCTCGAAGACTTGCCTGCCGGAGAGCTGGGCTCCGGGGATGTTTATGTCTCGGAGCTGGGCTCAAAGACTTGCCTGCCGGAGAGCTAGGCTCTGGGGATGTTTGGGTCTCGAAGCTGGGCTCGAAGACTCGCCTGCCAGAGAGCTAGGCTCCGGGGATGTAGATGTCTTGGAGCTGGGCTCGAAGACTTGCCTGCCAAAGAACTGGGCTCCGGGGATGTTGATGTCTTGGAGCTGGGCTCGAAGACTTTCCTATTGGAGAGCTAGGCTCCGAGGATGTTGATGTCTTGGAGTTGGGCTCGAAGACTTGCCTGTCGGAGAGCTGGGCTTCGGGGATGTTGATGTCTTGGAGTTGGGCTCGAAGACTTGCCTGCCGGAGAACTGGGCTCCGGGGATGTTTGGGTCTCGGAGTTGGGCTCGAAGACTCGCCTATCGGAGAACTGGGCTCCTGGGATGTTGATGTCTTGGAGCTGGGCTCGAAGACTTGCCTGCCGAAGAACTGGGCTCCGGGGATGTTTATGTCTTGGAGCTGGGCTCGAAGACTTGCCTACCAGAGAGTTAGGCTCCGGGGATGTTTGGGTCTCGGAGCTGGGCTCGAAGACTTACCTGCCGGAGAGCTAGGCTCCGGAGATGTTTGGGTCTCAGAGTTAGGCTCGTAGACTCACCTGCCGAAGAGCTAGGCTCCAGGGATGTTGATGTCTTGGAGCTGGGCTCGAAGACTTGCCTGCTAGAGAATTGGGCTCCGAGATGAAAGGATTATGCCCTAAAGGCCAATCGAAATATTGTATTTCAATGGGATTTTTTTTTATATCCCAAACCAGTGTATTGACATTATCAATTAATAAAGGCATTTTATTTTCATCATACGCTGTGTCTTATTAATTCTATTAAGATATGATGAACCCCATAGATAAGGGCTATGGTTCTAAGGTTATGATGAGATCATATAAGTGAGACCTAAAGCCTTAAAATCCTAATCTAGAATATTCCTGGTCGATGGAATATTGAGTAGTGGATCAATGTTTCCGGTAAGACCAGCACATCCTATTTATGCTTGGTAAAGAGGGTGACTGATCTCATAGTCACTTGTGTTTGACACTAATACTAGGATGTGGGTGCTCATTAGAGAATGAGTTCACTGAATGGATCCAGCTTGAGAACATCTAATGGAACCTTATCTGTTTGTCAATAGATAGTTCTCATAGTGGGAGTAGTGCATGTGGTCCTTTGACCTGAGACTGCCATGGTATCTTGTATGCATGAATCTATACTTTGGTTCACACTCAATCATGACACTGAGTCATGCATGGGGTGATACTGGGTATGATGGATTGCATATGGAGGTTGTGAGTAGGTCAAAAAGGAATCGATCAACCCTAGTAAGAGGGAAGCGCATCCAGATGATTTCAATCAAATGAAGATTCGGGAAATCTTTGATCAAAGTATGAACATTAGAAATAGTTTCTAATGGTTCATTAATGAATCATCATTATCAGATTGAGCAAGGAATAAATATGAAATTGGATTTGATAAGTATCCATATCCATAGTCATATCCAGGGTGCAAGTAGATCGAAGGACTGAATTGCCCGGTAACTCACCACTGAAGGGTATTTTGGTAAATCCACCAAAATTCCTCATCTTCCGGGAAGGCATGACATATTGCTAGACATCAATCTTGTCTTGTAGGTCTTCATGAACCAATTTATTTGGTTTCATGAGTCAATTCGATGTGTGATTCGAATTAGACAATTAGGTAAGCCAATTTAATCTAATTAGGTCAATCGGGTTCGATCGGATCGAATCGGCTCAAACCTAAACCTACTGCTGGCTAGATGTGGAACCCAATGGGTCACACACAATAGATACTTGGCCAAGGAAGTCATTTATGATTAATTAGGGTTATAGGATCCTAATTGGTTAGCCGGATTACATACTAGCATATGTAGGCTAACCAAATTCCTAACCCAATTGGATTGGGTTTGGTTGCTTGCTAATTGGGCTAACCTAATTATGGAAAACCTAAATTAGGTTGAGTCCTAGTGGGGCTAGCCTAATCAGAGCTAAATCTAATTTTAATTTGGATTTAAGGGCATTTTAGGCACCATACATGAAGAGTCCCAATGGCATAGGACTCTTGGTACCTAAATGATATCTTAACTTCAAAAGGTCACAGAATGAGCTATAGATCTCTAATTTGAATATAATTTATATGGTCAGAAAAGAAATTTTATGCTCTTTCCAATGATACCCATATTACCTATGTTTTGACTGGTCAACATTCTTTGAAGTTTGTGTGGAAGAAGGATGGCGCGTGCGATGCATGAAGAGTCGCAACTCTTCATATGGCATGCGATTCTGATGGAGAGTCCTTCTGCTATCAGGACTCTTCATAATCTTTGATGTTTGGAGATTGAAGAGGCACCTCTTGGCTTCCTAGGGACTGGTAATTGACATGCGGTAAGTGAGAATTCGTCCAGATAAAAGAAGGGATGTGAATAAGGCCTTCAGTGCATGAATGGGCTTATTAGATATGATTTTTCAAGCCAGATAACTTCTCTTCGGTCTTGAAAAATCATATCTGATAAGTTGATGGGAGGACATATCACATGCCCCTCTTGTATCTATAAATAGGGGGCGGTGAAATGAGTCTGAAAAAAATAAGAATTCCACCGAAGTACTATTTCGAGTGTCTCTCTCTCCCTCCTTCTTTCTTTAAGACAAGACTTGTCTTGTTAAGACAAGGTCTTTTCTACTAGGACAAGGCTTTGTTTTAGGACATAAGCCTAAGGGGTCCTAGAGGAGTGTTGTCCTAAAACCAAGAGTAGTTTAGGAGAGTGTCTTTAGTGCCCTACAGTAGGACAGGGTGTCCTACAGTGGTCAATAGACTAAAGGCTACCGAAAGAGTTCCACTTCTCCAAGCAACATGAAGAAGGAGTTCTTCCTTGGTCCGAGTTTCGTGTGGATCACCGTTGGAGGGCGAACGTTTGGGCGCCTGGTGGAGAAGAAGGTTGAATCAGGGTTTTCTTCATCGGATTGGATACTAGCATGTTTGTATGTTTTAATTCCTAGTAAGGAGGTCTTGGGTTAAGGGTTTGGTAGTGGTTTCATAATAAATTTTTGAAATCCACGCTTCCGCCCTGGTCACCAAAACCCTTACACGGGGATGTTTGGGTCTTGGAGCTGGGCTCGAAGACTCGCCTGCTGGAGAGCTGGGCTCCAGGGATGTTGATGTCTTGGAGCTGGGCTCGAAGACTTGCCTGCCAGAGAGCTGGGCTTCGGGGATGTTGATGTCTTAGAGCTGGGCTCGAAGATAAGCCTGCCGGAGAGCTGGGCTCTTGGGATGTTGATGTCTTGGAGCTGGGCTCGAAGACTTGCCTGCCAGAGAGCTGGGCTCCGGGGATGTTGATGTATTGGAGCTGGGCTCGAAGACTTGCCTACCGAATAACTGGGCTCCGGGGATGTTTGGGTCTCGGAGGTGGGCTCGAAGACTTGCCTGCCAGAGAACTGGGCTCCGGGGATGTTTGGGTCTCAGAGCTAGGCTCGAAGACTTGCCTGCCAAAGAGCTGGGCTCCCGGATGTTGATGTCTTGGAGCTAGGCTCGAAGACTTGCCTGCCAGAGAACTAGGCTTCGGGGATGTTGATGTCTTGGAGCTGGGCTCGAAGACTTGTTTGAGATTTTCCTGCAAGGCAAATAGTGACATGCGCAAAAGAGAATCTTTATTTTTATTGGAGAGAGACCTTACATCATTGATAATATATCTTCAAGTTGCAGGCGTTCCATGTTCGAGGGAACATGGCACCATCCAGGTCCTCGAGGTAGTAGGCCCCTTGTGAGAGAGCATCAGCTACTTTATAAGAGCCTTCCCAGTTCGGCAAGACCTTGCAGCACTCCCGAGGCTGCGACACTTCTGCTCGACGCAGGACCATGTCTCCGGGCCTGAAGACCTTTGGCTTCACCCGTGTGTTGTAGTACCAGGCCACTTGTTGCCGGTACGCCGCCATTCGGAGTCGAGCTTTATCCCTTGTTTCCTTGAGGAGGTCTAGGTTGAGCAGGAGGTGTGCCGAGTTCTATGCTTTGTCATATTGCTGCACTCGTATTGTAAGCACATCGAGTTCAACTGGGATGACTACTCCGGTGTCGAAGAAAAGGTTGAAGGGCATCTCGTCGGTTGCCATCCTAGGTATTGTGTGATAAGCCCACAGGATGCTTGGCAGCTCTTCCATCCATCTACCTTTGGCTTGGTCCAACTGGGTTCTGAGTCCTTGGAGGATGGTTTGATTGGTCACCTTAGCCTCCCCATTTATTTGGGGATGAGCTACTGAGGTGAAATGGTGTTGGATACCGTGCTCGACGCAGAACCCCTCAAACTTTCGATTGTCAAATTATCGTCTGTTGTCAGTGATGATGCAATGGGGGAGTCTAAAGTGGCAGATGACTGACTTCCAGAGGAATTGGCGGACATTGGCTTCAGTGATCCGAGCTAGTGGTTCTGCTTTGACCTATTTGGTGAAGTAGTCTATCACCACCAGCAAGAATCTCCGTTGTCCAGGTGCAACGGGGAATGGTCCTAAGATGTCCATTCTCCACTAAGCAAAGGGCCAAGGGGATGAGAGTTGAGAGATCGGCGTCGCCGGTTGGCGCTGTATGTGAGCGTGGCATTGGCATTTATCGCACCTTTTGACGAAGTTGACGGTGTCTTCCCTCATAGTTTTCCAGAAGTATCCTTGGCGAAGGGCTTTGTAAGCCAGTGTTCTTCCTCCCACGTGACTCCCACAGAGGCCTTCGTGTATCTCCTGGAGGACGAAGGTCGCCTCTGCAAGCCTGAGGCACTTTAGGAGGGGGTAGGAGTAAGATCGACGGTAGAATTGGCCTTCCATTAGGACAAACTAGGAGGCCTTTTTCTTGACAAGGCTGGCTTCCATGCGGTTCTCCAGTAAAGTGCCATCAGTGATATATCTGATGTAATTATCCATCCAGCTCAGCTCGGGGGCGACTTGGTGCACTTCCTCCAAGCTTTTGTAGCTTGGATTATCGAGGTACTCTATGTAGGCGGTCCCTAGTGATGAGTCTGGTAGAGTTGCGAGCCTTGATAGTGCATCCGCGCATGCATTCTCATCCCGGGGGATGTGGAAGATGCCGAAGCGCCGGAAGCTTGCCATGCTGGAACGGACCTGATATAGATACTTCACCATCTGGGGATCTCTGGCCTTATATTCTCTGGAGACCTGTCCGGCAACCAGTTGGGAGTTGGTGAAGACTTTTAATGTCCGGACGCCCAACTTGTGGGAGACTTTCAGGCCCGCGAGGAGCACCTTATACTCCACCTGGTTGTTTATTGCGGCGAACTTGAAGCAGAGGGCACACTCTACCACCACACCATCGCTGTTGGCGAGGATGAGGCCTGCCCCGCTCCCGTCGGAGTTGGACGCACCGTCCACATGAAGAATCCAGGGTTCTTCCTCTGGTTCGAGCTCCGTTTCTTGCTCCATCATTGTCTGCTCCGGTTCCTCGATGAATCCAGTACATTCGACCATGAAGTTAGCTAGGGCTTGAGCTTTTTGTGAAGACCTTGGCCGATACACTATATCGAACTCGCTAAGCAACAGGGCCCACTTGGCCAACCTTCCAGAGGTTTCGGGGTGGCTAAGTATGGTCCTCAGCGGCTGATCTGTCATGACTACGATAGGGTGCGCTTGGAAATAGGGCCTGAGGTGCTTAGCAAACATTATCAGTGCAAAAATAAGTTTTTCGGAGCGAGTGTACCTGATCTCCGCATCATGGAGGATTTTGCTGGCATAGTATACCAGCTTTTGAGATTTGTCCTCGTCTGTACGAACAAGAACCGAGATGACGGCTGCGGGTGTAACAGCCAAATAGAGCAGGAGCTCCTCCCCCTCTTCCGGCCTGGAGAGCAATGGGGGAGAGGCGAGAAACTTCTTCAGCTCCTCGAAGGCCGTCCTGCACTCCTTCATCCAGGTGAAGTCGTGCATTTTGCGCAGCGCCTTGAAGAAGGGAAGGCAATGATCGACTGACCTTGAAATGAACCGGCTCAGGGCGGCGACGTGCCCCGTTAGGCACTGGACTTGCTTCTTAGACGTGGGATGCTCCATGTCGACGATTGCCTGGACCTTCTCCAGGCTCGCCTCGATGCTCCTCTAGGTGACCATGAAGCCGAGGAACTTCCCGGTTGCCACCCCAAAGGCGCACTTCGCTGGGTTGAGCTTCATCTAATGCTTCCGGAGGTTATGAAAAGCTTCAGTGAGGTTGGCGACATGGTCCGAGCTCGGCTTGCTCATTACCAGCATGTCGTCCACATATACCTGCATGTTTTGCCAATCTGGTCTTTGAAGACCTTGTTGACCAGATGCTAGCACGTGGCCCCAGCATTCTTTAGGCCAAAGGGCCTCATCGTGTAGCAGTATGTCCCTTGGTCGGTGATGAAGGTGGTGTGCTCCTCGTCCTCAGGGTGCATGTGGATCTGGTTATATCTGGAGAATGCATCCATTAAGGAGAGCAACTTGTGGCCAGAGGTGGCATCTACCAGCTAGTCAATCTTCGGCAAAGGGAAGCTATCCTTCGGGCAAGCTTTGTTGAGGTCGGTGTAGTCCACGCAGATCCTCCACTTGCCATTGTTCTTCTTTACCATCACCAAATTCGCCAACCAGCTCGGATATTGGATCTCTCGAATGAAATCGATGGCTAGGAGTTTGTCTACCTCCTCCTTGATGGCTGCCTACCTCTCTGGGGTGAAGCTTCTTTTCTTCTGTCAGACTGGCTTATGCCTTGGATCAACACTCAGTTTATGAGTAATGATGTCAAGAGGAATACCTGGCATGTCCGCCGCTGTCCAGGCGAACACATCTGCATTGATCCGCAAGAACTCTAACAGTTGAGCCCTCTCCTCCTTGGGTAGCTGGGCTCCAATCTGCACCATCTTCGTGGGGTCATCTTCGAGCAGATAAGAGAGTAGACGCTCGACCGGGCCTCCCCTAGGGTCCTGAGCCCTTTGATCAAGGTCGTCCGTCTTGGGGTTGACCTCTGGGATTTTGGCTCCAGGGAGGGTTTGAAAGTAGTGCTACACAGGCTGGGGTGCTCCCCTCATTTCCCCGACACCGTAGGGAGTTGAAAATTGCACGAGCAACCTTTTGGTGGAGATGACGGCGTCAAGTAGGTTGAGTCCATGTCGGCCCAGAATCACGTTGTAGGCTGAGGGAAGCCTAACAACCGTGAAAGTCATCATAACGGTCCTCTGCCGAGGTGGGATCCCAGCAGTGACCGGGAGAATGATCTCTCCCTCTATCCTTATGGATCACCTGCGAAACTAACGAGGGGTGTATGCACAGGTTTGAGTTGATCGGGGAAAGGTTCATCCTGGAGAAGGCATAAAAAAAAAGCACATCTATGGAGCTTCCACTATCAACTATGATGCATTTTATAGGATGCTTTGCGATCATCATCTCGACAACCACGACATCATTATTTATATTTTTTTCCCCATCTTCCCCTTCCCTCATAAAGGGGAGTACATTTTCAGAACACCCTGCCCCCCGGGCCTTCTTGGGCATGCGCCCCACTCCCCAGCTTATCATCCCTACCGGCTTCTCGATAGGGTGGTTGTCAACAACTGGAACTGGAGGGAGAGCAACGAGCGCCTGAGATTCTGCCTGAGGTCTGCCCCCCACAAACCTCCCGAGGTAGCCTCTCTTAATGAGCTCTTCGATCTCCCACTTGAGGTTGCATCATTCCTCGGTGTCGTGGCCGTGGTCACGGTGGAAGCGACAGTACATTGATTTGTCACGGCTAGCGGATGGTTTCAGCGGGGGCGGGCACCTCAGATAGCTCTCGCCCTCGATCTCCATGAGAATCTTCACTCTTGGGGCGAGCAGGGGGTGTGACTACCTTCAGGAATGGGAGGGCCCCTCGGCTTTGGTCCTTGGCGGGGGCTCGGAGCTAGCGGTCCCGGCTTCTGGGCCCCAGGTGCTTTGATAGGGGCCGGCTTTTTTAGTGGCTTGTCATCGTGCTCTTGTTTGGTACGATTCGCCTCCTCGACATGGATGTACTTCTGAGATCGAAAAAGGAGTTCGGTGTAAGTCTTGGAGGGCCTCTTATTGAGCGAGTAGGTCAGGCAGGAGGTCCTAAGCCCTCGCTTCAGTGCTAGCATGGCAACTGGCTCATCAAGGCTGTAGATTTCCAGCACGGCAGCCTTGAAGCAGGCCACGTAGTCCCATAGGGGCTCGCGATCCTGCTGCCTGATGGAGAAGAGGCTGTCTGCCTCTCGTGGCACCTTCCGGCAGGCATCGAAGTGGGCCACAAACTTTTGCTCCAACTAGACGAAAAAGCCGATGCTCTCCGGCTCCATGCGGGTGAACCATACCCGGGCTACCTTCCGAAGAGTTGCGGGGAAAGCGATGCAAAGGAGAGCGTCGATGGCCCCCTGGACCCTCATTAGGGCCTTGTAACTTTCCAGGTGGTCTAGGGGGTCTGTGATCCCATTGTAAGGATCCACCTGCGGCATGCGGAACCGGTGCGGGATCGGCTCCATTTGGATTTCTTGGGAGAATGGGGTATGGGCGTCGTAGCCCGATGGCTCACTAGCGGAGCCCTGCATGTTGGCAAACTGGTGGGAAAATTCCACCAGCTTGCGCTCATGTTCCTCCAGGCGCTTTTCCGCCATGTGCCTGACGGCTTCATCAGTAGACCCCTTCACCGAAGGAGACGGAGAAGGTGACATAGGTATGTGGTCTCCGTGATGGGGGGTCTTGCCTCTTCTACCTCGGCGGGGCTTGGATGCCACCCACTCGAGGTTTGGCAAGCGGCTCTCCCTGTCGACAGAGCCAGCTCATTGCCTCTTTGCTGGAGTCTGATGGCTATCTTGGTTGTCAGTAGTGGCCCACGGCTGCGAAGGCCTTTCCTGGAAGGAGCGTAGGCTGTCGCGTGGAGCTGCGGCATGGGCTGCAGGAGTCCCTGGCTGTTGGTGGGTAGCCAAGGACCAGTGTTGATGCTGGAGCTAGCGCACTGTCATCCTCCTATACACTTTCATCTTGTTCTCACACCATCAACTCCTCCTAGCATGGAGTCCATCATAAGGGGCTCAACCAGGAGGATCTGTTCTCCTAGATAGTCACTGACTTGACCGTCGGAGTGCCCCCATCGGAATCCCCGGTCCGGGTCACTAACCCCATTTTTGCAGGTCTTACAGGACAGGACCTCCCAGGAGCATCAAGTCACGCACTCCGGCGCCGATAGCAGCTACATGCCACGGCGATCTTGGCGGCAACACATACTTATTTAATTTTCTATTTTCAGATAAAATCAGTTTGTAATCATGCATTAACTCATCAAAAATATTTTTTAATTCATCAAAGGTAAAATCTACTTCATTGTCAGAAATTACCTCTTCTTGATCTTGATGTGCCATGAGACATAGATTTGCAATTTCAGCTTATTCTTCTTCTGAGCTGGAGTCTTCACTATCACTCCAGGCTGCCATCATAGCTTTCTTCCTAAGCTTTTTCCTTCACTTCTTTAGGAGAGGTTAGTCAAATTTATAATGTCCAGGCTTCTTACACTCGAAGCATGTAAGTATCTCCTTCTCCTTTTCTTTTTCTTTCTTTTTTTCTTTTCCCTTTTCTTTGTTTGTTTGAAACTTTTTCTTATAAGGAAACTTCCTTCTTTTCATGAATTTTCTGAACTTTCTTGCTAGAAGAGCTTCCTCACTCTCTTCTTCTTTTTCAGATTCTTCATTTGAGGATTCTTTTTGAATAGTAGACTTGAAGGCTATCCCCTTTTTCTTCTTTTTCATATCCATAGATTTTTGCTTTAAGTTTAGCTCATAAGTCATGAGCGATCCCACCAATTGCTCCAATGGTAGTTTGTCTATATCTTTAGCTTCTTGGATGGCGATCACCTTCGAATCCCATGAAGTTGAAAGTGACCTGAGAATTTTGTTGACAAGATCAGTATTAGACATTATTTTTTCTAAACTTCTCATTCCATTTACAATATTTGTGAATCTTGTGTACATGTCAATGATAGACTCATTTGGTTCCATTCAGAACATTTCATAAGTGTGCACTAACAAATTTACTTTAGTATTTTTCACTTGATCCGTACCCTCATGGGTAACTTCAAGTGTATCCCATATTTTCTTGGTAGATGTCATTGTAGAAATCCTGTTAAACTCACTAGAACCTAATGCACAATAGAGGAGATTCATTGTTTTAGCATTGATCTTGGATTATTTAATATCATTTTCATCCCAATCCTTTTCGAGCTTTGGGATGGAAATATCACTAACTACAATCGAAGAAATATATGGACCCTTATCAACAACCTTCCATAAATTATAATTAATAGAGTGCATGTAAATTCTCATCCTAGTTTTTCAATAAGTATAATTTGTTCCATTGAAATATGGAGGTCTATTTGAGGCTTGTCCCTCAACTATACTAGTACCAATAGGGGCTGTTATAGATCTTTACTCAAGATGATTAGACCTATAAACTGAGAACAGGACTCTGATACCACTTGTTGCTTAGTAAGCAACCCAAGAAGGGGGGTGAATTGGGTCTCTAAAAATTTAAATGCGAGTATAAGAACCAATCTAATAATTAAACTAAGTATTATAAATTCTAATGCAAATTTCTTTCAATAAGTATGCAGCAAAAATATAAAAGCAATAAAAGAGGAGCAAATGAAAGAGACAAGCAATCACAAATACAAACCAAATATAGTGGTTCGGTGCTATCCAATGCACCTACATCCACTCTCCAAGATCCACTTGGAAATTCACTATAATCTCAACCGATTACAATCGATTAGTTTTTCGGGCTCACTAATCAAAATTCGACTTGTTTTTACAAGGCATACAAGTCAAAACCTCACTTGGTTTACTGGGCTAACCAATAACCTAAATGGTTTTAAGGCTCACCAACAACCTTCCTTGGTTTTATGGGCTAACCAAGAACCTAAATGGTTTTCAAGGCTCACCAATAACCTCCTTAGTTTTCTAATAGGCTAACCAAAAACCTTTACAACAAATATAAGTTTGAAGTAAAGAAATAATGAAAGCTTTCTAATAAAAGTGAATATCCCTTTGAAGCTTTGTTGTAGTCCTGCCTCCAACTTGATGAAGCCTCTTTTAATGCTCAAGAAGGTTGAACTTGAATGCTCTGGAAGGCTCTTGAAAGCTTGGAGACTTCTTTTAGCTTGAAGGTGGTTGAACTCAATGAATAGGAGCGAAAGCTCTTCTTTTCTTTTCTCTTGGTTATTCTTTTTTCATTTTTTTGTGTTTATATTTGATTTGAATCAATTAAATACCTTTCCAAGGCCTCAAACTTGGATTCTAGCCATTAGACATGAAAAACTAGCCGTTGGGAGCCAAGAGGAGTGAGTTCTATGTTAGAAAAACTAGTAGTTACTGTTTCCAGAACTCAAGTGTCGACACTTCAAGCTGTGAGTCAACACTTAGGGTTGACACTTGTAGTCCATGAGTCGATACCTAGTTTAAATATCTTCAATAAAGCTTTCTGAAATTCTTAGATGTGTCGACACTTCCTTAGGTGAGTCGACAATTTGAGTCGATACTTAGCATCCATGTGTTGACACTTCAGGCAAGTCTTCAACTTCAGCAAGTTCTGTAATCCAAAAATCTCAGACGATTAGCTGATCCATGAATCGATACTTTGAGTTGACACAAGACATCCATGTGTTGACACTTCAGCCATGCCAACTGAAACTTTGTTCACGTACCGGCTTGAGTCGACACTTCCTCAGTCATGTGTTAATACTTTGAGTCGACACTTCACTGAGATTTTCATAAAAATAGCTGAACTTTTGCTGAAACAGAATTATGTTGACTTCTTATGTCCTTTCAAGTATTCTTCAATTACCAAAGTCCTATTTAAATAGATCTTTCATCCATATTTGGGACTTTTCAATCAATCAATCTTTTGTTAAGTTGATGAATACCTTTTTCTATGAAAACATACTTCAAAGAAATGGTTAGTACTCAACTTATACTTAAGCATTTTGCTTATCATCAATATCAATAACAAAGTCAATACCTAGGAGTCATAACTCAGTCCACAAGTTTCCTGGTAGGAGAGGGTAATATATTTAGTTTCATATTTTATAATCGAGTATCATTATCTTTTAATCAGGATATCGTAATCTTTTAACTAGGATGTCATAAGTTCAAATATCATATTTCAAAATGTTATTTTCTCCTGATCTTTTTATCACAATCTAACAATCTTATTCAAGCCAATGTATGGTTGAAAAGTCCTATGACGGAGAACAAAAGCTTTCATTTTCTGTTTTATACCGAGTTGTTCATATTTCATAATTTTTAATATTGAAGTTTTCTAAAAAGTGTTTTATTACAATGTGGGTGTCATATATCAATAATGCATACTTAAACACTTCTATTATATAGGATCAAAACATCTAGTTTATGATTTTGTGCAGGAATATCATAGTTTTTTAACTAGGATATCATAGCTTTTAAACTATGATATCGTAATCTTGTTTTAGTATATATTTGTAATCCTTTAGCATCTGTAGCATGTTGACATTCTAGGAGTCATAACTCGGTCCACAAGTGATAGATTTTTTGGGTAGGAGGAATTAGTATTTTTTAGTTTCATGTTTTATGATCGGGTGTCATAATCTTTTATCTAGAATGTCGTAATCTTTTAACTAAGATAACATAAATTCAAATATCATATTTCAAAATGTTATTTTCTCCTGATCTTTTTATCACAATCTCATATCTTATTCAAGTCAATAAATGATTGAAAAATTCTATAACGGAGGACAAAAGCCTTCATTTTTAATTTTGTACCAAGTTGTTCATGTTTCAAAATTTTTGACACCAAAGTTTTTTCAAAGTGTTTTATTATAATATGGATGTCATATATCAATAATGCATAATTAAACACTTCTGTTATGTAGGATCAAAATATCCGGTTTATGATTTTATGCAGGGATGTCATAGTTTTTTAACAAGGATGTCATAGATTTTAAACTGGGATGTCATAATACTATTTCAGCATATATTTGTGATCCTTTAGCATCTGTAGCATGTTATGACATCCTAGAAGTCATAACTCAATCCATAAGTGAAAGGGTTTCCTAGTAGGAGGGGTTAATATATTTAGTTTTATATTTTATGATCGAGTGTCATAATCTTTTAACTAGAATGTCATAATTTTTTAACTAGGATATCGTTAGTTTAAGTATTATATTTTAAAATATTATTTTCTCCTGATCCTTTTATTACAATCTAATAATCTTATTCAAGCCAATGCACGGTTGAAAAGTCCTATGATAGAGGATAGAAGCCTTCATTTTTTGTTTTGTAACAAGTTGTTCATGTTATGAAGTTTTTAATACTGAAATTTTCTTAGAAGTATTTTATTATAATGTGGGTGTCATATATCATCAATGCATACTTAAATACTTCTGTTACGTAGGATCAAAACATCCAGTTTATGATATTATGTAGGAATGTCGTAGTTTTTTAACTAGAGTATCGTAAATTTAAACTAGGATGCCGTAATCTTGTTTCAACATATATTTGTGATCCTTTTGTATCTGTAGCATGTTATGACATCCTAGGAGTCATAACTCAATCCACAAGTAATAGATTTTCCTGGTAGGAGGGGTTAATATATTTAGTTTCATGTTTTATGATCGAGTATTATAATCTTTAAAATTAGGATGTTGTAATCTTTTAACTAGGGTGTCGTAAGTTCAAATATCATATTTTAAAATATTATTTTTTTCTGATCTTTTTATCATAATCAACAATCTTATTCAAGTCAATGCACGGTTGAAAAGTCCTATGATAGAGGACAAAAATCTTCATTTTCTATTTTGTACCGAGTTGTTCATGTTTCAAAGTTTTTGATACTTAAATTTTCTCAGAAGTATTTTATTATAATGTGGATACCATATATCAGCAATGCAAACTTAAAACACTTTTATTATGTATAATCAAAATTTTTTGTTTATGATTTTATGCAAGGATGTCATAGTTTTTTAACTAAGATGTCATAGCTTTTAAACTAGGATGTTGTAATCCTATTTCAACATATATTTATGATCTTTTAGCATCCATGGCATGTTATGATATCCTAGGAGTCATAACTCAGTCCACAAGTGATAGGTTTTCTCGATAGGAGGGGTTAATACATTTAGTTTTATATTTTATGATTGAGTATCATAATTGTTGCCTAGGTGGCTTATCCAAGAGGGGGGCGAATTGGGTATTTAAAAAAATTATTGCAAGTATGTGCTCCTTTTTAAGTTCTTAGAGTGGTATGTGCTATGAATTAAATTAACTACTGCGAAAGTAAGTAAGAACAAGAAACACAATCACAAACACAGCAAATTTTATAGTGGTTCGGAGCAACCTCGCTCCTACTTCCATTATCCAAGATACCGCTTGGAATTTCTACTATATTCACCATCGGAATACAGCCAGATTGTTTTCACGGGCTCATAATCCAAAATTCAAACTTGGTTTTATCCCGGGCTAACCAAAAATCCAATACAAAGTTAGTTTTGAACGAGATCACTAACAACCCATTACACTTAGTTTTTAAGGCTCCCCAATAACCTATACAAGTCTAAGCTACAGTCCCTGCTGTACTTAGAACAACTCAAAAGATGAGTTAAAAGAATAAAGCAACAATATGACAAATCGAAGTTTTCGAAAGGTTGCAGTTGCAGCACTTGAGAAGCCCTCTTGATTGTACTTTGAATGCTCTTCAAGGCTTCTTAACTTCCTTAATAAATACCTCAAGATTCTGATAAGAGTTGGTGAAGTCTTGAGTGCTTGCTTTGAATGCTCTCTATTGAGTTCTTTTAAATATTCAGTAAAAGATCATTTATCTCTCATCATCTTCTTATCCTCCTCTCCAAAAGTGGTTCAAATCACTTATAAATACTCCCTCCAACTGATTTCATGTGGTTGTAGCCATTGTAGACCGTTGGGATTTGAAATATAGCCGTTGGAGACCATTTTGGATTCAAAATAAGAGTTCTGGAACTAGCCATTACTCATCTGAAATAGTCATTCAAGTCGGCTCGGATGGGTCGAGTCAGCTCGAATCCTCAGGTAGTTCAAAACTTCACCCTGGTCGAGTCGGCTCTTCTGCTGAGAGTCAGCTTAGATTCTTAATTAGATCAAAATGACACTCTAGTCGAGTCGGCTCTTCTACTTCAAGTTGGCTCACCTGGCTGGTTCTTCAGAAATGAAATTTTCAGCACTCTGGACGAGTCGGCTCTTCAATACTCGAGTTGGCTTGGTTGTCAGTTTGAGAAAACTTCACTCTAGATAAGTCAGCTCGGATACCCTCAAGTCGGCTCGAATTCTTAGAACTTCATAATTGAACTCTGCCTGAGTCGGCTCTTTTAACTCAAGTCAGCTCGAATGTCTGCATGCCAGAAAACTTTTGATATGGAACTAAAAGCATGCAAATGATTGTTTTATTATTTTATGTTTTAATGAGTTATCAAATTTCTGAAATTAAACTAAGAAGAAATCAGGAGACTCACATAATAATCAAGAAACTCTAGCATGCAGAAATAGACCCTAAATAGAGATAAAGTAGGATCACAAGATTGAGAAACCCCAGTAGGATTAGCTCTAATTCAATAACTCTACTCAAAAGATTAGGGAATGCAAACCTCTCGAAACTCTGAAGCGCCCGATATCGAGTTCGCTCACACTTTCGGATGCGGCCTGGAAGGTAAAGCCCTCGACCCCGCGGATTCGTCGGCTTTCTATCGATGGTCCTGAAGGCAAGATAGGCCGATACCTTTGTGCGTGGCACCTAAGGGACCTGTGAGCAATCTAGAATCGAGTTAGAAAACAAGAGGGAATTATGGAAAATAAGATAATAAACAATGAAGAGGGGTGAAGTTGAGGGTGGCGGTCAGGAAATCCTTCTTGCGGGGCATCCAGGAGGGGCTTCTAGTGGGGTGTCCAAGCTTGGAATGTGGGTTGCTATCTTGTGTGGGAAGAAGATACCTAGGACCTCACATCCCTCAATGCTAAGTAGCAAAGGCTCACTCTCTCACAGAGCTCCACGTCACAAGACAAGGGCTAAACAAATTTCAAAATTTCATTCATTAATCATTAAGTCTTTATAAGAGGGTTAGGGCCATATTTATAAGCTCCTAGGTCCTCATTTAAATTCAAATTGAAAGAGGTTACAAGCTTGATTTGTGGAGTGGAATTGAGGGTGGTTGCTTGCATGAATCAAGAGAGGTTAGTGGGTGCCCAACTTGGAGTTTGAATTTGAAATTTCTTCATGGAGCTTGGCCACCCAAGGTGCTTGACTTGGTCTTGGTGATGTGGTGCCTCTCATGACATGTGGCATTGGTGATGTGGCATTCCCCATGGCTTGGAAGATGAGTTGGCAATCTAACTTGGCATGAAGGAGAAGTGGCTTGATTCTTCTTCAATTAGGCTGACTTGTTTGCTCATTTATGGACCCATCTTCAAATTAGCTTGAATGTGTGAACCCATCTTCAAATTGACTTGAATTTATGAACCTACTTGGCTAATTATAGGACCAATTGATCCTAACTTGACCAAATTAACTCAATTTGGCCAAATTACAAGACTAAATTAAATTAAAACTAATTAGATACTAATTACATGACTCAGGCAAATTACTTAGGCTTAAATGTCTTGAGCCTTATTATAGGATTCAATAAAGACTTAGAATCCTAATCAGAAATCCACAGAGGCTTGAGGAGCCTCTATCTAATCTTGGTGCCTGCACCAATTCTCCCGAGATGAGAGGAACTTGACCCTGTCGAGTAAGGATCGGTCTGGCTTTGGTATCTCTCAAGAAGATCAGGATCAAGATGCTGCAAGTCCTCTTGGATAATCCATGAATCATCAGATTATGGTCAGCCTTACCAATGGACCAGGTAACATTAATAGCCTTTGCCCTGGGTTGTGATAGCTTGATCATCTAGGATACACACGATCCATTCTTCTCTCTCAGGTAAGTTTAGAGGTGGACACTCAGGGTTAGGTTCACTATCGAAGGATGGATCAGGTTTAAATGGCTCTCTAGGTATTACTACTGGTTCCTGTACTTAACTAAGTCTGAGATATTAAAAGTTGAGCTAATGCCAAAGTTTGGTGGTAATTCAAGCATATAGGCATTAGGGCCAACTCTCTTTATTACTCTAAAGGGTCCAGCTCTGCAAGCATGAAGCTTCTTAATGGTCCCTGGTGGGAACCGCTCAGGCCTAAGCCTAATCATAACAGAATCCCCTATATTAAATTCCTTGGCTCACTTTCTGGAATTAGCCAGTTTCTTATATGCTTCATTACTTAGATCAATCTTTTGGCTAATATCCTTATGCAAGTCTCTAATATCTGTGTGAATGACTTTGTAGACTCTGAGACTCGTGCATGGATGGGTAAGGAAATCAGGTCAATGGGGCGATTAGGCTTATACCCATGGACTATCTCAAAAGGACTCTTGCCCGTGGACCTATTCACTAAGCAATTATAGGCGAACTCTGCTTAGGGCAACAATAAGTCCTAGTTTCCTGTGTGTTCACCTACCAGGCATCTAAGGAGATTTTCTAGGCTATGATTTACTACTTCAATTTGGCTATCTGTCTGGGGGTGGTAGGATATAGAAAACTTGAGTTTGGTCCCTAACAGGTGCCAGAGGGTCTTCCAGAAATAACTGGTGAACCTAACATCCCTATCAGATATGATGGTCTTGGGCAGGCCATGGAGTTTAACCATGTTGTCTAGGAAAATGTTGGCTACTCTAGACACATCGAAGGTCTGGGAGCATGGGATGAAGTGAGCCATCTTAGAGAACCTATCGACCACTACAAAGATGGAATTGTGTCTCTTCTAAGTCTTAGGTAATCCTAATATGAAGTCCATACTAAGATCTTGCCAAGGATGATCAGGTACTGGCAAAGGTGTATAGAGACCAGTGTTTTGCTTTTGCTATTTTGCAACGGTACAAGTTCTACACCTTGTTACTATTTGGGCAATATGCCTTTTCAGTCCTGGCCAATAAAACTGGTCTTCTATCGCTAAGATGGTCTTATTCCTACCAAAGTGACCAGCTAATCCTCCAGCATGGGTCTCCTAAATCAGGAATTCTCTAAGTGAAGTTTTGGGGATACAGAGCCTATTGTTCTTGAACAGGTAGCCATCCCGAATGGTATACTTGCTATGGGTACTGGATGGTCCTAGCCTAATGGTCTGGTAAATGTCACCGAAGTCAGGGCAGACTTCATACTCATCCTTTAATCAATCAAACTGTATGACTTTAGTGCTGACTAAACTCAAAAGCAAAGACCTACGGCTAAGGATGTCTGCTACCTTGTTCTCTATCCCGGCATAGTGTTTTAGGATAAAGGTGTAAGCCTGGATGTACTTGACCCATTTACCATGCCTAGGGTTGAGCTTCTTTTGGAAGTTTAGGAATCGGAGTGCCTCATGGTCAGAATATAAGACAAACTCTTGCAACAGTAAGTAGTGTCTCCAATATCTGAGGACCTGGACTACCGCATAGAATTCCTTATCATAGATAGAGTACCTAAGTTTAGCCTCATTCAGCTTCTCCTAAAGAAGGCTATTGGGTGATTTTCTTGACTTAGTACCCCATCTATTCCTACTCCCGATGCATCGCATGCGACCTCAAACACCTTCGAGAAGTCTGGAAATCTAAGAATAGGTGCATGGGTCATCTTACCCTTAATTTTTAGGAAGGCCTTATCGACAGCTTTGGTCCATTCAAAAGTGCCCTTCATAATGCAGTCTATAATGGGTACAACGATGGTGCTAAAATCCCTAATGAATCTCCTATAAAAGGTTGCTAGGCCATGGAAGCTACGAACATCGTGGATACTAGAGGGTACAGGACACTCGATAATAGATCTAACCTTTTCAGGGTATGCAAAAACTCCATTTGGGGTGACAACGGAACCTAGGAAGATAACCCTATGTGTCATAAACTCACACTTCTTGAGGTTGGCATATAGGCTATTCTCCCTAAGGGTCTGACACACTAACCTAAGATGACTAAGGTGGTCCTCTTTAGTCTTGCTATAGATCAGTATATCATCGAAATAGATCACAACAAATTTTTTAGTGTATTCCTTCAGGACTTGGGTCATGATCCTCATGAATGTACTTGGTGCATTCGAAAGTCCAAAAGACATCACAACCCACTCAAATAGGCCATCCTTAGTTTTGAACATGGCTTTCCACTCATCCCCAGGTCTAGTCCTAACCTGATGATAGCCACTCTTAAGATCGATCTTTGAGAACATTGTAGCACCGGCCATCATATCTAGCATGTCGTCCAATCGAGGGATAGGAAACCTATACTTCACTGTAATCTTGTTGATGGATCTACTATCTATGCACATCCTCCAGGTTCCATCTTTCTTAGGGGTCAGTTGAGTAGGGACCACACATGGACTTAAGCTCTTCCTAATAAAACCCTTCCTAAGCAATTCTCCCACTTGTTTTTGTAACTCTTGATGCTCAGTGGGGTTCATCCTATAGTGAGGAAGGTTTGGTAAAGTGGCTCTTGGGACCAAATCTATGGCATGCTGGATGTTCCTTAGGGGTGGTAATTGATCAGGTAATTCATCAGGAAAGACATCCTCAAACTCCTTTAGAGCCTCAACTACTTCTGGAGGGTGTTCCTTTTGGGTCGGCTTGTGAATTTCTTTGGTGGTCAAGATCCAAACAGGGTTTCCCTCAGTAATTTCCTTCTCAAATTCCTTAGCCTTAATCATATTAACTCCTGGTTTCTTTTCCTTAGGGCTACTAGAACCTCTCTTAACTGGATCTCTGGGTGGAGTCGGATGGATCACAAACTTGTTCCCATGGTGACTAAAGGCACAGATGTTGGTCCGACCAAATAGGGTTGCATTGTGATCGTAAAGCCATGGTCGACCTAAGATGATACTACTGACTCCTATGGGAAGGACATCACACCAAATCTTCTCCTTATATGATTGCAATTTAATCAAGATTTAGCACATAAACTTGATCGGGATGGAGGTAGATCTACCCAAGAGATCTTATAAGGGCTAGGATGGGGCACTGTGGTCAATCCTAAAGATTTGACTGTATTGATAGAGATGGCATTGATACAACTCCCACTATCTATTATGATCTTGAACACCTTACCTCCTAACTTGATACAGGTTTGTAGGATGTTAGTCCTACGCCAGTCTTCCTTAGTTTGGGTTTGGGTCAAGATGCACCTAACCACTCCTAACAGGTCTTTAGGCTCAAGCACTTCCTCCTCTCCATCATACTCTTCTAACAATTGATCCTTCACTTCATAAACCTCTCCTTCCAGCTCAACAGTGGGTTATAACTCATCTTCATCTAGCTTTCCTATATGTAGGGCTTTAGATGTGCATTGGCTAGCATAATGTCCAGGTTTGTGGCATCTAAAGCATGTATTGTAAGGATTAGGGCTTCTCTGGACCTCAATTGACTTACCCCTATCATCTCTACTGAAACTGGGTCGACTTGGGTCGGGTCAGCTAGGACTGGGTCAGCTCGAGTTGGGTCGACTCGGGTAGGCATGACTAGATCCTGGGATTCAGCTGGGGTTTCTAATGGGTTCAGGTCTACGCTATATGGGTGCCCTTTGGAATCGCTCATAATTCCTAGCAACTTGGTAAGCTTGCTCTAAGTCATATACCTCTCTAAAATAAAGCTCCCATTGGATATCCTCATGTAGGCCAGCCCTAAACCTAGACAGGGTGACTGATTCAGATTCATCTATATTACATCGCATGACAAACTCATCAAACCTTGCAATGTACTCGGTCATGCTCTTGTTCCCCTGAGTCAATCTTTGCCATTGATCCAATAAATTCTAGTGGTAAGACATTGGGAGGTACTTCTTTCTAAGCCTAATTTTCATGGCCTTCCAGGTTGCTATGGGTTCATGTCCTCTTTGTCTGATCATCCTCTCAATACTACTCCAATATAACCTAGCCTAGCGAACTAATCTAAGTTTGGCAAATTTGAACTTCGTCCCCTCCGACATTGCATACCACTCGAAGTATCGGTCCATGTCTCCCTTCCAATCTATGTAAGCCTTAGGATTTAGATTGCCATCAAACGTGGGTGCCTCTAGCTTGATGTTCCTGATGGCTCTCTCTTCCTGGTCCATGAACTCCTGATTAGGTCTTTTAGGGTGAACCTCTTGGGTTGGGTCAGGGTGTGGGACTCTTCTGGGCTTAGCCTCTAAGAAGGGATCATTTCGTGGGAATCTCCTAGGGTGGGGAGGTGACTCAAACTTTGGTTCAGTGTGAGGCTCCTGGACCCCCTCTAGAGTTCCTAGCCTAGTTTCAACTCTATCAAATCTTTATATCAAATGGACAATTTGCTCAGTGAGGGTCCTAATTTGATTTTCGGGGTTGTTATCCATGGGTTCACCTGACTAAGTGTGATGTGGGTGATATTAGACTCCTAACCTAATTGACATGCAACACATAATAGAAGGTACTATGGTTTGCTAGACCTATGAGTTCAAATAGAATGGGTTAACTCATATTACACACAACATAACAACTAGTCCTTTCAATGGCCAGGTAAGAGGTGGGGTGGTGGGAGGCTCCCCTTACTAATCGTAGGGTCCTACTTAAAGAACCACCATTCCACTTAGGGCATTTGTCACTGGACCTCTTGCCTTAGACACCAGCTTCCCGGTACTAATTGAAGGGTTGCATGCACTAGTTTCCTACAATGGTTAAACCCGACTTGTTGGTGTCCCTAAGCTACTTTAGGTTGCTAATAGATTTTAAGTTAGGCTTAGGTTCGAATGCAAGGGTGGTTATTTTTTGGGCCAAGGAAAGGTAATAACCTCCTTCCCTTATCTTATGATATTATCGCCCTTAGAGTAAGTTATGCATATGCTGGCATACATATAAAATCTAATGAGATGCACCTAAGTTTTTTTTTTTTTTTGTATTTTGATGTATTTTGGCAAAAATATAAATTGCTAAAAATTAAATAATATGAACCTAAGGTGCATAAATTAAACTATGCAGAAATCATGTAAACTAACTCCTAAGTATGCTGAAATTTAATGAAGCTAAAATAACTATATTATGAAACTAACTTGCTGAAACCTAAAGATGCAGAATACTATATGATGCAGAAATCTAATCATGCAGAAATACTATATGATGCAGAAATCTAATCAGGCATAAATACTATATGAAGCAGAAATCTAATCATGCAAAAATTAATTCTGGATGCATAAATTAACCTGCAGAATTTAATTATGCAGAAAATTCTTTAGGACCTTCACCCTAAGGAACTCACATCCGAAAATAGCTCATTACTCCCATGCACAGATAGTATACTTGCGTATACCCCATTCAGGAGGCATGAATTCTTCAATGGAAGGGTTTAAAAAGGACAAAGCTAAGTCCTAGACATGCTCTGATACCAAATGATGTGGGACTTAAAAGCATGCAAGTGATTGTTTTGTTGTTTTATGTTTTAATGAGTTGGCAAATTCTCAAAATCAAACTAAGAAGAAATCTGGAGACTCACACAATAATCAAGAAACGCTAGCATGTAGAAATAGACCCTAAACAGAGATAAAGTAGGACCCCGGGATTAAGAAACCTAGGTAGGACTTAGCTCTAATTCAATAAATCTACTCAGAAGATTAGGGAATGCAAACCTATCAAAACTCTAAAGTGCCCAATGCCGAGTTCGCTCACACTTCTGGATGCAGCCTGGAAGGTCAAGCCCTCGACCCCGCGGATTCATCAGCTTTCTGTCAGATGGTCCTAAAGGCAAGGTAGGCTGACTCCTTTATGCGTGGCACCAAAGGGAACTATGAGCAACCTAGAACTGAGTTAGAAAATAAGAGAGAATTATAGAAAATAAGATAATAAACAATGAAGGGGGATGAAGTTGAGGGTGGCGATCAGGAAGAGATCCTTCTTATAGGGCATCCAGGAGGGGCTTTCAGTGGGGCGTCCAAGCTTGGGAGGTGGGTTGCTGGCTTGTGTGGGAAGAAGATACCTAAGGCCTCACATCCCTCAATGCTAAGTAGCAAGGGCTCACTCTCTCATAGAGCTCCACATCACAAGACAAGGGCAAAAAAAATTTTAGAATTTCATTCATTAATCATTAAGTCTTTACAAGAGGGTTAAGGCCATATTTATAAGCTTTCAAGTCCTCATTTGAATTCAAATTGAAAGAGGTTACAAGCTTGATTTGTGGAGTGGAATGAGGGTGGTTTCTTGCATGAATCAAGGGAGGTTAGTGGGCGCCCAACTTAAAGTTTGAATTTGAAATTTCTTCATGGAGCTTGGCTGCCCAAGTTGCTTGACTTGGTCTTGGTGATATGGCTCCTCTCATGACATGTGGCATTGGTGATGTGGCATCCCCATGGCTTGGAAGATGAGTTGGCAATCCAACTTAGCATGAAGGAGAAGTGGCTTGATTCTTCTTCAATTAGGCTTGACTTGTTTGCTCATTTATGGACCCATCTTCAAATTAGCTTGAATGTGTGAACCCATCTTCAAATTGACTTGAATTTCTGAACCTATGTTGCCCAGGTGGCTTCCCAAGAGGGGGGTGAATTGGGATTAAAAAACTTTTCACAATAATATGCACTTTCAAAATCTTTTGGTGTTGTGGTGCAATATGCAATGCGGAAGTAATTAAGTAAAAGCAATAAAGCAATAAGAACACAATCACAAATACAAAGAGATTTAGAGTGGTTCGGAGCAACCGGCTCCTACATCTACTATCCAAGCTCCACTTGGGATTTTCACTATATCCCCCAATCGGAATATAGTTGGATTGTTTTACCAGGCTCACAATTCAAACCTATACACTTTGGTTTTACTGGGATCACCAAAGAAATCCAAACATCCTTTGGTTTTAAGCGGGATTACCAAAGAAAACCCAAACACTTGGTTTTATACCGGGATTACTAAAAAACCCAAACACTTGGTTTTATACCGAGATTATCAAGAAACCCAACTTAGGTTTTATAAGGTTCACCTAAAAACCTTCAACCCTCTCTTAAGACATAGCCCCTTGCTATTCTTAGAGAGAAAACTAAGATAAAGAAATGATAAACAAGCAACTACAACAAACTGAGTTTGTTTAAGTATTGCCGATGTAGATCAAGATGAAGTCAAGCCTTGAATGCTCTTTAATGCTCTTCAAGCTGCTTCTTTCCTTCTTCAATGAGTGGATTCAATGATGGAGTAGAGTTGGTGAAGCTTTGAATCCAACTTGAAAGCTCTTTGAGGTAGGTAGGTGAATGACTTGAAAGCTCTTCAATATCTCAAGATAATTCCATAATAAAGCTCTAATTAATTGTTTAATCCTTCAAAAACAATCCCTTTTATAGTTTTCCAAGAAATATGGCCATTGTAGGGCCTAAGGATTCGTGAAATAGCTATTGGAGATGAATTGGAGTTCAAATTTTAACTTCAGTAACTAGCCGTTGGAGTGCAGAAAAAGGCTCCACGAGTCGGCTCGAGGTCCACGAGTCGGCTCGAAGTCTCAGACAGCCCAAAATGAAATTCTATAAGAGTCGGCTCTTCTGGCTGGAGTTGACTCTTGCCTTCAGTCAAGTCAAAATCATGAATACCTAGAGTCATCTCTTCAGGGCAGAGTCGGCTCGAGTTCTCAGACCTTCAAAATACATAACTCTAGACGAGTCTGCTCTTGGGGCAGGAGTCGGCTCTAGATGCTGAAACACTGAAACTTCCTCTATGCCGTGCCACCATGAGTTAGCTCTAGATCCAAGAGTCAACTCTTGCAAATCTTCAAAAAATGCTTCTCCAAAAGTCTTCAACATTGAATCAAATAGAAGCTAATCTACATACTCTTTAATTTTTACAATTTTCAGCCCATTTTACAAGATTACAAGATTAATAAAACTAGGGCTTTTACAAGTTTAAGTTCATAAAACTTTATACACAATTGAATTACCTTCCAATCAGTTTGAAAACTATTTTAAACTAAAGGTAACCAATTTTCTGCAAAACTACTCAAGTAATTGAAAAGAGTTAGTATCAAATACATGCTCCAATATTTTGTGATCATCAAAATCATTCCAGGGGTCAACAATCTCCCCCTTTTTGATGATGACAAAACACTGGGCATGATTAAAAATTAAAACACTTTGCAATTGCAGTATATTCAAATTTATGTGTGTCACACAGATTAGGTATCAATGTATCAACACAGAATGTATCAAGAGTATCATCTATACAATGCGAATCGAAACTTATAAAATTACCAAACATTTGAAGTCAATTTCATGATAATATTTGAAGTAAAGCTCTCCCTTACTATTTGTAATAGCATTCCTTCTAAATTTCATCAAATTTTCATGAATCATTCAAATTTTTATTTCAACATTCATATTTTCATAACAATCAACATCCATATAGCTTTTTCATGCACACAATCTCCAAAATAACATAACCTTTTCAAATTTTTATATTATAGAAAATAAACATTCATATTATAGCAATTTCATGCACAATCTCCATTCTCCTCCTTTTTGTCATTAACAAAAGGCATACAAGAGAACATTCATTCACAATAATTCAAGATATATAGCATAAAAAGTGATATCTATATATAAAAAGTTAGTACAAATGTGATACGTTACATATGTGCCTCGGCACAACAAAATTATATCACAACAACCAAAATATAACAACATAGAGTCCCAAAAACATCAAGATAAAAGCCTAAACATCAAAAAGATGGACTAGGATCATCACTATCAGGTTCTTCCTCATTAGTGGAGGAACCGACTTCTAAGATTCATGGACTAGGTTTAAACTTAGGAAATCTAGGTCGAAGATCCCTAATCCTAGTCCTAGTAGGAGTGGTAGTCCTAGACACTTTAGTTTTAGCTTTGGCTTTGGACTCTGAAGATATAACAATGGGTGTGGGTCTGGCAGTCGGTGGATCAAAGGATAATGCCAAGGAGCTGGTGGTCGAAAGTATTTGGGTAGCCGGAGTCTGTCTAAACTCAGATCCTGTAGCCTCCATACTAGCCTCGAGCTCAACATCAGCAGGTGTGGCGTGAGAAGGTATGTCATTGGAATGTACCACCGGTCCCTGCTCTCGATCAGTGCCAGTGCCAGGTGCTGTGGAAGTCGATGGTACATGCTGGCTGGCTATAGAAAGCTATATCAAAATGGTCATAACATCAGGAAATCCCTGCTGCATCTCAAACTGAAGTAGATTGATCCTACTATTAGTGTCTGATCTGAGACACGATATCTCCTCCAAGACTCTCTGAAGTCTGTCATCTGTATCAGGTCTAACAGCTATGGAAGTCTTGACTGGTGAATGAGGTGTGGTAGGAGCTGGCTCTGATGGTCCAGCTTCATTAGCCTGTGCATCAGTCTCCTCACCAAGTCCCTGAGCCGCCTGAGTGTCATCCTGTGAATCATTTGAATGTGCTATAGGAACACCTAAAGTCTTCCTGACCCAATTGCCATCAACTTTAATGAATCCCCTTCTGGTAAGGGGTTTCACAGTATACCTGTCAGTGTGCAGGAGTAGTTTGCTATCCTCTCCTGTCAGATCTACTAGAGTATCCTAAAATAATAATGTAAAAACCATCCCGTACGGCAGATAAGCCCATGCCCTACGGGTTGCCTCCCTCATCTACGATAGCATGATAAATGGCAAGTTGAGGGCCTCCCCCTCAATCAATCACCTCATAAACACAAGGTCACGCTCGCTGACCCAATCAAATCTCCCCGTCCGGGGCAAGAAAATCCTACTAATAATATTATGCAATGGTCCATCTCCAATGAAAGCTGATTTGCACTTACATGCACAATACCCTTCACATTTGATCTCTCCAATATGAGTCTGAGGGTCTTTTGTTTCTCCTTTAAAACTAAATAACACTCCCCTTCTTTTGGTATTTTTAGTATACTTGAAAGCTTCTGTTCACTTATCTCTATATGCTTTCCTTTAACTGTTCCTTCTAAATAAAATGCTCGCAATGACATATTTTCAAAAAATTGACGGACTAAATTAGGATATGTCGGAACATTCAACAGACAAAAATCTTTCCACCCCTATTTTTCAAGCCAATCCCCGATATGCAACTATTCTTGCTCTGGAAAATTAAAATCAATGCACCTACCAAGAGTAACCTGACGATTTCCCATAAGAATTACTTGCCATGGTGCTTGAGGTTCTTCTTCCTAGTCAATTGACTGTTCCTCTTCCAGATTGGATGTGTCCAACCGCCTCTTGGATCTCCTTTCTTCCGCGACTGTCCGAACCACCCGCAAGGGTTTCTTGGTTATGGCTTTGCAAGGTGCCATCTAGCTAAGATTAAAGTATTGGAGGGGTTTGAGAGAGTTTTTGGAAGGTCTCCTAGAGTGGAATGTGGAGTCGGCTAAGTGGAAATGGCCAAAACCTAAAAACATAAAAAATAGAAAACATGGAAACTCTATTTAAAGAAACATTCGGCCCGACCTTCGAGTCGGCTCGCCGAGCACCTTGATAACTCGAGTTGGCTTGAGCAAAAAATCAGTCTAAAGGTCATAAATGGTTAAACTCAGTTTCTATATGTTTTTTGACCCTAAATTAGGTTGTCCTATGCTCTAAAGAAATATTTGAAACACCTAGATAATTTTTCCTTAATTTTCAAAAATTAGATCAAAAAGGTTCATAATGGGTTACATAGCCCTAATTTGCCTCTAATTTTCTTAAATATATCTAGATTAAGTGGTTTAGTAAAAATGTCTGCTAGTTGATCTTCAGTAGGTAAAAATTCTAGTTCAACAACATTGTTTAAAACATGATCACGAATAAAATGATATCGAATTTCAATGTACTTAGTTCGTGAGTACTGAATTGGATTTTTGGATAAATTAATAGCACTAGTATTATCATATTTAATAGAAATTTTAGATTGGACAACATCGTAATCTTCTAGTTGTTGCTTGATCCATAACACTTGAGCACAACAGCTCCCAGTAGCCACATATTCTGCCTCAGTAGTAGATAGTGCTATCGAGTTTTGTTTGTGACAGTGCCAAGAAATCAAGTTAACACCTAGAAATTGACAGGTGCCATTTGTACTCTTTCTATCAATTTTATAGCCTCCATAATCAGCATCAGAATAACTAATTAACTTCAATGATGTGTGCTTAGAATACCATAAACCTACATTACATGTGCCTTTCAGATATTTAATGATTCTTTTAACATCCATGATGTGTGACTCTTTTGGATTAGATTGAAATCGTGCACACATACAAACACTAAATAAAATGTCAAGTCTACTAGCTGTCAAATAAAGTAGAGAACTGATCATATCTCGGTACGGCTTTTGATCAACATTTGTCCCATTCTCATCTTTATCAAGCCTACATGCAGGACTCATGGGTGTCCCATTTTCTTTGCTTGATTCCATGCCAAATTTCTTGATAATTTCTTTGATGTACTTGGCTTGGTTGATTAAGATACCTTCTTTAGTTTGTTTGATTTGAAGTCCAAGAAAGTAACTCAGCTCACCCATTAAACTCATTTCAAATTCTCCCTGCATTAGCTTAGCAAAATCTTGACACAAAGATTCATCAGTAGATCCAAAGATAATATCATCAACATATATTTGAACAACTAAAATATCATTATTCTTTCTTTGAATAAACAGTGTGGTGTCAACACTACCTCTTACAAAATTATTAGCATTTAAAGACTTACTTAGTCTATCATACCAGGCTCTAGGTGCCTGTTTCATACCATACAAAGTTTTATTTAGTTTGAAAACATGATTTGAAAAAGTGTGATCAATAAAACCCGGTGGTTGCTCAACAAAAACTTTTTCAAATAAAAAATCATTCAAAAATGCATTCTTTACATCCATTTGAAATAATTTAAAGTTCATAAAGCATGCATATGCTAGTAGTAGTCTGATGGCTTCTAATCTAGCTACTGGTGCATAGGTTTCATCAAAATCTATTCCCCCTTCTTGATTATAACCTTGTGCAACCAGTCTAGCCTTATTCCTAATTACATTTCCATCTTCATCTAGTTTATTTCTATAAACTCACTTAGTACCTATAACATGATAGTCATTAGGTTTTTCTACTAGAGTCTAAACATTATTTCTCCTAAATTGGTTTAATTCATCATGCATTGCTAACATCCAATTGGGATCAATTTCAGTTCTTCTAAATTGTGTGGTTCTACATACGAAACAAAAGCAGTTAAATCATGTGCATCTCTATGTGCAGATCTAGTTTTAACACCTTAGATGGGTCTCTGATAATTAATTCTTTAGGGTGTGATTGTACATACCTCCATTCTTTAAGTATATCAGTATGATCTTTGCTTACCTCTTCTTCATGTGGTTCACTTGATTGTTTATCTTTGAGAGTCAAGTCTTTCAGTCCATGTTCTAGAATACCTGCATCATCATCAACAAAATCTTCCTTTCTTGAAGATGTAATGTCAGATTTATTGAAAACAACATATATAGACTCTTCAACAGTCAACGTTCTTTTATTAAAAACATGATATGCTTTACTATTTAAAGAATATCCAAGAAAAATAACCTCATTGGATTTTGCATCGAATTTACCAAGATTGTCTTTTCCATTGTTAAGAATAAAACATTTGCATCCAAAAATATGAAAATACTTAATATTAGGTTTTCTATTGTTCCAAAGCTCATAGGGGGTTTTTCTGATAATAGGTCTAATTAAAATTCTATTTAAAATATAGCATGCAGTATTCACAGCTTCTATCCAAAAGTATTTTGGAAGATTTCCTTCACAAAGCATTGTTCTGGACATCTCTTCCAAAGTATGATTCATTCTTTCTACAACACCATTTTGTAGTGGTGTTCTAGATGCAGAAAAGTTATGATCAATACCGTGCTTTGTGCAAAAATGATCAAAATACTAATTTTTAAATTCGGTGCCATGATCACTACGAATTGAAATAATAGATAAATTTTTCAAATTTGTAACTCTTTTGTAAAACTTTTTGAATACATTAAAATTTTATCTTTATGTGCGATAAACAAAACCTATATGTATCTTGAAAAGTCATCTACAATCACAAGGCCATATTTCATACTACCTAGGCTAGTAGTCCTAGTAGATCCAAATAAGTCCATGTGAAGTAGCTCTAAGGGTCTAGTAGTAGAAACAATATTTTTAGATTTAAAACTTTCCCTCACCTGTTTTCCTAACTGACAAGCATCGCAAACATAATCAAAATTAACTTTAAATTTCGGCAAACCTTGACTAAATTCTTTGAAATAAGTTTAGCTGTTGTGTCCATACTAGCATGACCAAGTTGCCTATGCCATAGTAAACTTGATTCCTTGCTCTTGTCATTCATTGCTATAAGACTCGTATTGCTTGACATAGCTAGATCATTAAGATCTACTACGTAAATGTTATCGAGTCTGTGTCCAATAAATTTAGTACTTGAGTCAAGTGGATCAACTACTATACACATTGATGACTTAAAAAGAATATTAAAACCAATGTCACAAGCTGACTAATACTCAAAAGATTATGTTTTAACTTTTCTATAAGTAATACACTTTCAATGAATGTAGGAGTAATTTTAATTTTACCAATACTGATTATCCTTCCTTTTTGATTATCACCAAATGTTACCATTCCACCATCCTTTTGTTCTAGGGTGAAGAATTGATCAGCATCACCCGTCATGTATCTTGAACAGCCACTGTCTAGATACCATCTTTTTTTTATACTTGTGGCTGCAAGATATCCCTGCAAAACAATCATTTAACAAATTTAGGTACCCAAGCTTTCTTGGATCCTTACAAGTTAGTGGAAATGGTTCCTTTTGGAACCCAAACTTTCTTAATTTTCTTTTTGTCATTATATTTCAAATGACATTCAAATGCTTTATGACCAAGGTTATTACATGCATAGCATACAATTTTTGATTTTGAATAATAACCATGAGATGATGCAAATTTAGGTCTAACTTATTTTGAATTAATGAACTTAGGAGCATATGAAGTAGATGCTGAAAACTTGTTTGAAATAGAACCTTTATACCCAATTCCAAATTTATTATTTGTTTCTTTTTGATCTTTAAAAATTAATTCAAGTTTGTTAGAACTTATGATTAGTTTTTCAACCAAGGGTTTTAGTTTTTGAACTTCCTTCTTTAAATCATCGTTTTCATTTTTCAAACCTTTATTTTTCTCAAGATGCTCTTCTTTTTCAAATTGAACAATCTTGAGTCTTTCACAAATTAAGTTTAATTCTCTTTACAAAATTTTATTTCTTTCACAAAATTTATTTTTGTCTTTTTTAAATACATCACATTGATTTTTCGAATCTTTCATTTTTAAACCAGCATTTTTGTATTCTACCAATAATTTACAAAAAGCATTATGCAATTCATCATAAGTGAATTCTAAGCTGGGTTCAGATGTATTTACCTCGTCCTCCAAACGCATAAGCTAGACTTGTGCAGTTTTTATTGTCTCTTCATCCTCTTTAGTGGATGTGGTTTCATGACTATCACTCCAAGAAGCAAGCATTGCCTTCTTCTTCTTTTTGGTGAATATCTTTTTCTTCCCTTCAGGACAATCGGGATGAATGTGTCCTGGCTTCTTGCATCCATAGCAGATAGGTACTTGATCTTTATCTTTATCCTTCTCTTTTCTTTATCTCTTTCTTTTTCTTTTCCAAAATTACCTTTTCTATATTGCTTTCTCCATCTGTTTGATTTTCTTCTGCCTATAAACCTCTTGAATTTTTCATGACAAGGGCAATTTCATCATTTCCAAGATCATCATCATCTGATGAGTCTGAATCTTCATTCTTTTCTTCTTCAGTAGCTTTAAATGCAATAGCTTTCTTTCTTTTTGTATCTTCCTCAGTCCTTTATTGCATAGCCAATTCATGCGTGATCAGTGATCCAAGTAGTTCATCCAGTGGCAGAGTATTTAGGTCCTTCACTTCTTAAATTGCTGTCATTTTGGCTTCCCACTTATTTGGTAAAGATCTTAAAACCTTTTGGACAAGATCAGCATTAGAGTAAGTTCTACCAAGACTTTTGAGACTATTTATAAATCAGTAAAGCGAGTATACATAGCAGATATAGTCTCACTGGGATCCATCTTAAATAGCTCATAATTATGTACAAGAAGATTGATTTTTGATGTCTTAACTTGAGATATGCCTTCACGTATGATTTCTAGCTTGTCCCAAATTTCTTTAGCAGAATTGCAAGTTGAAATTCTGTTAAACTCATTTGTATCCAAAGCATAATATAATAAGTTCATTGCTTTGGTATTCAGCTTAGCTGATTTCATATCATTTTTGTCCCATTCCTCTTCAAGTTTGGAAACTTCTACATCATTAACTCTAATTATGGGTGTGTGAGGTCCTTTCAGAATAATCTTCCATAAATGAAAATCTATGGCTTGAATGTATATTTTCATTCTTGCCTTCCAATATGCATAATTGGTTCCGTTGAAAAGTGGAGGTCTATTTGTGGATTGACCTTCGACCAATGAGGTGCTCATGGGATGTGCCATATATCTTTACTCTAAATAACTTTTAGAGACTCTACTCTATACCACTTGTTGCCCATGTGGCTTTCCAAGAGGGGGGTGAATTGGGATTAAAAAACTTTTCACAATAATGTGCACTTTCAAAATTTTTGGTGTTGTGGTGCAATATACAATGCGAAAGTAATTAAGTAAAAGCAATAAAGCAATAAGAATACAATCACAAACACAAAGAGATTTAGAGTGGTTCGGAGTAACCGGCTCCTACGTCCACTATCCAAGCACCACTTAAGATTTTCACTATATCCCCCAATCGAAATACAGTTGGATTGTTTTACCAGGCTCATAATCCAAACCTATACACTTTGGTTTTACCGGGATCACCAAAGAAATCCAAACACCCTTTGGTTTTAAATAGGATTACCAAAGAAAATCCAAACACTTGGTTTTATACTAGGATTACTAAGAAACCCAAACACTTGGTTTTATACCGGGATTACCAAGAAACCCAACTTAGATTTTATAAGGTTCACCTAAAAACCTTCAACCCTTTCTTAAGACACAGCCCCTTGCTATTCTTAGAGAGAAAACTAAGATAAAGAAATGATAAACAAACAACTACAACAAACCGAGTTTGTTTAAGTGTTACCGATGTAGATCAAGATGAAGTCAAGCCTTGAATGCTCTTTAATGCTCTTCAAGCTACTTCTTTCCTTCTTCAATGAGTGGATTCAATGATGGAGTAGAGTTGGTGAAGCTTTGAATCCAACTTGAAAGCTCTTTTAGGTAGGTAGGTGAATGACTTGAAAGCTCTTCAATATCTCAAGATAATTCTATAATAAAACTCTAATTAATTGTTTAATTCCTCAAAAACAATCTCTTTTATAGTTTTCCAAGAGATATAGCCATTGTAGGGCCTAGGGATTTATGAAATAACTGTTGGAGATGAATTGGAGTTCAAATTTCAACTTCAGCAACTAGCCATTGGAGTGCAGAAAATGGCTCCACGAGTAGGCTTCGAAGTCCACGAGTCAGCTCGAAGTCTCAGATAGCCCAAAATAAAATTCTGTAAGAGTCGGCTCTTCTGGCTGGAGTCGGCTCTTGCCTTCAGTCAAGTCAAAATCATGAATACCTAGAGTCGGCTCAAGTTCTCAGACCTTCAAAATACATAACTCTAGACAAGTCGGCTCTTAATGCTGAAACACTGAAACTTCTCCGTGCCGTGCCACCATGAGTCAACTCTAGATCCAAGAGTCAGCTCTTGCAAATCTTCAAAAAATGCTTTAAGCTTCTCCAAAAGTTTTCAACATTGAATCAAATAGAAGCTAATCTACATACTCTTTAATTTTTACAATTTTTAGCCCATTTTACAAGATTACAAGATTAATAAAACTAGGCTTTTACAAGCTCAAGTTCATAAAATTTTATACACAATTGAATTACCTTCCAATCAGTTTGAAAACTATTTTAAACTAAAGGTAACCAATTTCCTGCAAAACTACTCAAGTAATTGAAAAGAGTTAGTATCAAATACATGCTCCAATATTTTGTGATCATCAAAATCATTCCAGGGGTTAACAACCTACTTGGCTAATTACATGACCAATTGATCCTAACTTGACCAAATTAACTCAATTTGACTAAATTATAAGACTAAATTAAAATTGAAACCAATTAGATACTAGTTACATGACGTGAATGCAAATTATTTAGGCTTAAATATCTTAAGCCTTTTTACAGGACTCAATAAAGATTTAGAACCCTAATCAGAAATCCACAAAGGGTTGAGGAGCATCCATCTAATCCTGGTGCCTTTATCAACTTCTTGCTATGCCAAACATCGAGTTGGCTCGCTAGTCTTGAGTCGGCTCTTGCAACTTAGGTCCTCAATTGTTCAATTTTCTTTATACTTCTTCCAATGACTTCAAAATAGCTCAGAAACTTTCCAACTCCTTCAAATACTAATATTGAGAAAATTAAACTAGAAAACTACATAGAAGTGGCCCTTTTTATGAATACATGATTGATTTTTTTTTGGGCTCTTCTTTACATAGTATTTCAACAAGAATTAACTTGGCATTCTACAATATTATCGAAAGGAAGGTTGTTCAATGAAAATATCTTACAAAAACTTTGAGAACACTTGAAAGATAGTCAGTAATCAAATGCATGATCTAATGTTTGGTTATTATCAAAATCATTCCAGGGGTCAATAATCTCTCCCTTTTTGATGATGACAAAACATTGGGCATGGAAAAACTATATATATAAAAAAGACTTGTGTATGACTTTTAAATTGAGATATATTCATATATATCAACAAGTATCATAAATGTATTGAAAGTATCAGAGCTGATCAACAGAGTATCAAAGCTTTTGAATTAGATCTAATGTGTATCGAAGTTAATATCTATCAAAAGCTGCTTTTGCCTAAAATAAATTGAAGTCAAAGATGTATCAGAGCTTAAAAAATATCAAGATAATATGTATCAGAGCTTAGGCAAAAAACTATCAACATAAAATATATCAGTGCACAAAATATATTAGAGTTTGGTTATCAAAGAATATCAGAGCTATTATAGTAGGATTGTATCAGAGCTATTATAATAGTAAATTGTGAATAACAGGGATGACTCCCCCTGTTTCACTCAATCCAAGCACAAATTCAATAGATTTGCCAAAAGATTTTGCAAGTTTTCCATGCACAAACAATTACTCTCCCTTTTTGTCATTAGTCAACAAGGTGTTTAGAAGGAAATTACTTTATCTTTTTAAATAGAATAAGAACATGGATAACATAATTTCACTTTCTCACAGAATTCTTTTAATTGAAATTCTTCATTAACACTCTGTGAGGTATTTCTCCCCCTTATTAGGTTAATTAAAGAGATTAATCATTGAGATCACTTAAAGAAGCAATAAGATATAACAATTAGAGAGCTCATCATCAAAGTACACAAAGTTTTGTAAAAGAAAGCATTTCATTACTTTGAAGAAAAGTACATCCAAAAGATACATCACAAAGAAACAACACATAGATACAAACTAGTCTTCTTCTTCACTAGAGTAAGAGCCAATTTCTAAAACAACTGAGGAGGTCCTGGTTTTCATAGGTTTAAATCTAAGATTCTTATTTCTAGTCCTAATAGGGGCCTTAGAAGCTTTAGGTTTTCCTTTAGCCCTAGATTTAGGTTTGGCTCTAGTGGGTGTTGGCTCTATTTTAACATCAGAAGGTGGCACACTAGGTTCTACATGACATGGTAAAGCAGGTTGTGAAGAAATAGGTGTAGGATCAAATAGTCCTGGTGGTACAAAAGGTGGTGCCTTGCTGGTGGAGAAGGTAAGTGTGCTGGTGGCTGCTTGGAGGAAGATGCTCCGAATGCCTCGATAGTAGATGATAATTCGGATATGAAGACCCAAACTGTCAGTAGCTCAACCTTCAGCTCTTCTACTCCCTTCTGAATGCACTGCATCTCAGCTACCTGCTGAGCACTGAAAGAATCAACAGCTCCTCTCAATCTACCAAAGTCTGCATGCAGGTCTATAATAATAGAATGAATGTCCTCTTGTGGATGCGGTCTGCTCTCCACTGCCTCCACCGTGGTGGTCAACTATGCCAGCTGTGCCCTGATCTCCTGTAATCCAGTGTCGACTGTTTGACGAAGGTCTCCAAACATCGAAGCAAATGAGCTCATCAGGGACTTAGAAAGTAGTCTGATCTGCTGGGCTATAAAAGCCTGTGAAGCTGATGGTGCTGAAGTAGAAGGTCCGGGAACATGTCCAATAGAAGGTGCTGGGGGTGTCCTAGGATTGTCAGGCTCTTTCTGTGTCTGACCATGCTCATCAATCTCAACCTGTGTACCATCATCTCCTCTAGCTGCTAATCTCAGTATCATTAGCTGGATGCCCTGTCTGATCATCCTCATCCTCATCATCATTCGAAGATGTAGCAGCTCTCTGTCCAGATATCCTTTTCGACCAAACTCGTTTTACTAGATGGTAACCCATCCTTTAAAGGGATTTTGCAGAATAGGTATTCGTGTGGTGTAACAGTCTGCCATCCTCTCCAGTCAAGTCTAATCCAGCCTCCTGAAATAGCAGTGTGAAGACCATTCCATATGGTAGGCAAGCCTTTACCTTTCTAGATGCCTCTCTCATCTGTACCATCATGATGTACGATGATTGAGGGCCTCCCCTTCAATCAAATGTCTCATGAACACTAGATCCCGTTTGCTTACCCAGTCAAAGCAACCGGTCCTAGGCAAGAAAATCTGACTGATAATATTGTGCAGCAATCTCATTTCCAATGAGAGCATATTTGCCTGCACATTCTTAATTATATCCACATCTGATCTTTCCAAAATTAGCCTCAAAGCTCTTTGCTTGTTCTTCCGTTCCAAGTGATTCACACCCTCAATTGGCATTTGCAAAATATTGCTTAGCTTTTCCTCATCCACAATTAGTCTTACCCCTTTTACTATTGATTCAATGTGGTACTCCCCAAGGATAAGATTCTCAAAGAATGCTTTCACCAAATTAGGGTAGGTAGGGGTGTCTAATGAATAGAAAAATGTCCATCCTTGGTTTTTAATCCATTCTCCTATCCTTACTCCTAAATCATCCAAAATTGATAACACTATCCTTCTACCACTAGTGATAGGTCGGTTAGCCATTGAGATTACTTGCCTTGGGGGTGAAGGTGACTCATTTTCCATTTCTTCCTCTTGCTGCCTTCGAGCTGACTCTTCTTCTTCTCTTCTTTTGCTTCTTCTTTCACTTTGAGCACTAGAGTCGATGACCCGAGAGCATTTCCTCACTGCCCTTTTTGGAGCCATTCGGAAAACCAAGATGGAAAGAAGTTGAAACTCAAGGAAAATGGGTAGGGAGAGTGGTTCCTAAGCTTTTGGAAGGGTTTTTGGAGGTTTGGCTAAGATTCAACAGTGAATATAAGCCCTAGTTCGGTCTTACGAATTTTATATAAAAAGCCCTAACCCGACAATTGAGTTGACTCGATCAAAGGCATGTCTGCTCGAGTCGGCTCGAGCAAAAATGCTCGAAAAGGCTCTAAAAGGCTATGAAAAAGATTTCTAAGGATAGTAGCACTCTAAATAAGGTGGTCATTGTCCTTAAATTGATGTAGGAGGTCTTCTAGATAATTTTTCTTAATTTTAAAAGAAATTTGGTTAAAAAATCTAAAAAGGATCACACAAACCTAATTCACTTCTAATCATTTCAAATCTTTCTTCATTCAGTGGCTTAGTAAAGATGTCAGCAAGTTGGTTCTCAGTTAGAATGAATTCAAGTTCAATATCTCTATTTTGTACATAATCCCTAATGAAGTAATGTCTAATTTCAATATACTTTGTTCTTAAATACTGAATAGAATTTTTTGTAAGATTGATAGTACTTGTGTTATCACATTTGATAGAAATTTTAGTTTGAATAACACCAAAGTCTTCTAGTTGTTTCTTAATCCATAAAACTTATGCACAATAACTCTCTGCAGCCACATACTCTGCCTCAGCAGTAGATAGTGCTAGGAGTTTTGTTTCTTACAGTGCCATGAAATTAAGTTTAACTCTAGAAACTGGCAAGTACCACTAGTGCTCTTTCTATCAATTTTACATCCATCATAATCAGCATCAGAAAAGCCAATTAAATTTAATAAAGATTATTTTGAATACCATATACCAAGATTACTTATTTTTTTTAGATATTTTATGATTCTTTAATAGCAATTAAATGTGATTCTTTAGGATTAGATTGGAATATAGCACATATGTATACATTGAATAAGATATCAGGCCTACTAGCAGTCAAGTATAACAGTGATCCGATCATACCTCAATAAAGCTTTTGATCAATGTTGTTGCCATCTTCATCTTTGTCTAATCTACATGTGTGGCTCATGGGTGTGCTCATTTCTTTGGATGGCTCCATTTTAAACTTCTTAATAATCTCCTTGATGTACTTTGCTTGGTTGATAAAAATTCCTTCCTTTGTTTGCTTAATTTGGAGTCTAAAGAAGTAGGTTAGTTCATCCATTAAGCTCATCTCAAATTCTTCTTGCATTAACTCAACAAATTCTCTACAAAGATTCTCATTAGTTGCACCAAAAATAATGTCATCTACATAAATCTGTACAACTAACATATCATTTTCTTTTTTTTGATAAACGAAGTTGTATCTACATTATCTTAATAAAATCATTTTCAAGTAAGAATTTGCTTAATCTATCATACCAAGCTCTAGGTACTTATTTCAATCCATACAATGCTTTATTAAGTTTGAAAACATGATTTGAAAAAGTATTACTTTCAAAACTTGTTGGTTATTCTACAAAAACTTTTTCAGATATAAAATAATTCAAAAATGCACTCTTTACATCCATTTGAAATAATTTGAAATTCATGAAGCAAGAAATGCCAGTAATAATCTAATGGCTTCTAATCTTGCTACGAGTGCATAGGTCTCATCAAAATCTATTCATTCTTCTTGATTATAACCTTTTACCACTAATCTTGCTTTATTTCCAATCACTTTTCCTTGTTCATCTAACTTATTCCTATAAACCCATTTGGTTCCTATTATTGGATGGTCTGAGGGTCTATTTACTAAAGTCCATTACATTATTTCTTTCAAATTGATTAAGTTCTTCATGCATGACCATCATCCAATTAGGATCATTTTTAGCCTATTCTATACTTTGTTGTTCTACTTGTGAGATGAAAACTAGATAGTCATGTGCTTCTCTAAGTGAAGACCTAGTCCTAACATCTTGTGAGGGATCATCAATAATTAAATCTCTAGGATGTGAAGTTACATACATCCATTCCTTTGGTAGATCATCATGATCTCTACTTACCATTTCTTCTCCTTCTTGAGTTAGTTTGTCCTTCAAGCTCATATCTTCCATTGCTTGATCAAGTGTACCTACATCATTATCTATACACTCTTCTTTTCTAGAAGGTGAGGGATTAGATTCATCAAAAATAACATGAACAGATTATTCTACTGTTAATGTTCTTTTATTAAAAACTCTTTAAGCTTTGCTATTGATTGAATAACCAAGAAATATAGCTTCATCAGATTTAGCATCAAACTTTCCTAGGTTATCCTTTCCATTGTTTAACATAAAGTATTTACAACCAAAAACTTGAAAGTAATGAATATTAAGCTTTTTATCATTCCAAAGTTTATAAGAGGTTTTCTTTAAAATCGGTCTTATCAAAATATGATTCAAGATGTAGCAAGCAATGTTCACCGCTTCTGTCCAAAAGTACCTTGAAAGATTACCTTCACATAACATTGTTCGAGCTATATCTTCTAAAGTCTATTTTTTCTCTCTACAATACCATTTTGCTATGGTATTCTAGGAGTGAAGAAGTTGTGATCAATGCCATGCTCAGTGCAATAATCATCAAAATATTAATTTTCAAATTATATGCCATGATCACTTATTGAAATAACTGAAAGATTTTTCTAATTTGAGATTTTCTTGTAAGATTTTTGAAAAACTTTAAAAGCTTCATCTTTGTATATAATAAATAAAACCCATGTAAATCTTGAAAAGTCATCTACTATCACAAGTCCATATTTCATACCACCTAAGCTTGTTGTCCTAGTTCATCCAAATAGGTCCATGTGTAGTAGCTCAAGAGGTCTAGAAGTTGAAACCATATTTTTTGATTTAAAACTCTTCCTAGTTTGTTTATCTAATTGATAAGCATCGCAAACATGTTCAAAATCAACTTTGAATTTAGGTAAACCTCTAAGTAGATCTTTGGAAAATAATTTAGCAATTATATGCATGCTAGCATGACCTAATCTTCTATGCCAAAGTAAGCTAGACTCATTGGTTTTAGCATTCATTGCCATAAGACTTATACTACTAGACATGGCTAGATCATTTAAATCTATCACATATATGTTTCCAAGTCTATGACCAATGAGCTTGGTGCTAGAATCAAGTGAGTTAGTTATAATATACATAGATGATTCAAAGACAACCTTGAAGCCTCTATCACATAATTGACTAATACTTAGCAAATTGTGCTTCAATTTGTCAACTAGCAATACATTTTCAATGAATGTAGAAGGGGTTATTCTGATCTTGCCGATGCCAATTATTTTTTCCTTACCATTATCATTAAAAGTGACCATTCCTCCATCCTTCATCTCTAGGGTGATGAATTGATCCTTGTCACCCGTCATATATCCTGAATAGCCGCTGTTCAGATACCATCTTTTCTTTATGTTCTAGGCTGCAAGACATTCTTGCAAAACAATCATGGAGTTCTTTTAGGTACCCAAGCTTTCTTGGGTCCTTGTAGGTTAGTAGAAGTGGTTCTTTTGGGAATCCAAATATTTCTAATCTTACTTCTAACATTTCTTTTGAAATTGCATTGAAATGATTTGTGACCAACCCCATTGCATGCATAACAAATAATTCTTAAATTTTGCAAAGATACAAAAGTTGAAGCTCTAGATGTAGATGTAGAAGCATTTGATACATATGACCTTTGATTTGAAAACTTAGATGCATAAGCTTTTGAAGGTATAAACTTTGTTGCTGAAATTCTATTTGTTTGCAAAGAATTATAACCAATTCCAACTTTATTACTTGAGTCTCTTTGATCTTTCAAAATCAATTCAAGTTTATTTGAACTTAATGTTAGCTTTTCAACTAAATGTTTAAGTTTTTCAACATCTTTTTGCAAGCTAACATTTTCTTCATATAAAGCTTTATTCTTTTCAAGAAAACCATTCTTTTTAGTTTTCAAAGTAGTATATTTTTAGAAAAGCCACTTAATTCTTTTTGTAAAATCTTATTCTTTTATGAAATCTCTTCTTTTTCTTTTATCAAAATATCATTGCTATTTTTTAAAGATTTTATTTTCAAACTAGCCTTTTTATACTTAGTTAACAATTCATGAAATGCATTATTTAGCTCTTCAAAAGTAAATTCTTCATGAGGATCAGGGGACATTACCTCATCTTCGAGACCCATTAAACATATGTTCGCTATTTTGCTAGTCTCTTCTTCCTCATTTGAAGTGGACTCCTCACTATTGCTCCAAGTCGCAACCATAGCTTTCTTCTTCTTCTTTTTGAAAGTTTTCTTCAAATTCGGACATCTGATCTAAAATGCTCAAGTTTCTTGCATTCATAGCAAATGGGCTATTGCTCTTTATCCTTTTCTTTTTCCTTTTTCTTTTCCTTGTCTTTGTTGTATTCTCCTTTTCTATGGAATTTTCTCCAATAGCTTCCTTTTTCTTGTCTATAAACTTCCTAAATCTCCTCACTACAAGTGCAATGTCTTCATCTTCAAGATCATCTTCAGAGGAGGGGCTTTCATCATCAATTTCTTCTTCTTGTTTCTTCATTTCTGTAGCAGCTTTGAAGGTAATTGACTTTTTCTTTTTTAGGTCATCTTCACTTCTATGCTGCATAGCTAGCTTGTGAGTAATCAAGGATCCTAATAGCTTATCCAATGGTAGAGTATTTAAATCCTTTGCTTCCTGGATGGCAGTTATTTTTGGGTCCCACTTATCTGGAAGTGATCTCAATATCTTTTGCACAAGATTTGCATTAGAGTAAGTCCTGCCAAGCATCTTTAAACCATTAATAATATCTATAAAATTTAAGAACATGACAGAAATAGTCTCATTAGGTTCCATCTTGAACAGTTCATAATTATGTACAAGAAGATTAATCTTTGAGATTTTCACTTGGGAAGTTCCTTCATGGGTTACCTCGAGTTTATCCCAAATTTTTTTTGCTGATGTGCAAGTAGAAATTCGATTAAACTCATTAGCATCTAAAGCACAATATAACAAGTTCATGTCTTTGGCATTCAGCTCACCCATTTTCATGTCATGTTCATCCCATTCCTCTTCAGTTTTGGGACATCCACGCCATCAACTTTTATTATGGGTATTTAAGGCCCCTTAAGAATGACCTTCCATAATTGAAAGTCTACAGCCTGAATATATATTTTCATTCAGGTTTTTCGATAAGTGTAGATAGTGCCTGTGAATAGTGAAGGTCTATTTGTGGATTGGCCTTCGGCCAAAGAAGTACTCATGGGATTTGCTATTAATATTCACTTTAATTAAAATTCAGAGACATTGCTCTGATACCAGTTGTTGCCCAGGTGGCTTACCTAATAAGGGGTGAATTGGATATTTAAAAAAATTATTGCAAGTATGTGCTCCTTTTTAAGTTCTTAGAGTGGTATGTGCTGTGAATTAAATTAACTACTGCAGAAGCAAGTAAGAACAAGAAACACAAACACAAACACAGCAAATTTTATAGTGGTTCGGAGCAACCTCGCTCCTACGTCCACTACCCAAGATATCACTTGGAATTTCCACTATATTCATCCTCGGAATATAGCAGGATTGTTTTTACGGGCTCACAATCCAAAACCCAAACTTGGTTTTATCCTGGGCTAACCAAAAATTCAATACAAAGTTAGTTTTGAATGGGATCACTAACAACCCACTATACTTGATTTTTAAGGCTCATCAATAACCTATACAAGTCCAAGCTACAGCCCCTGCTGTACTTGGAACGACTCAAAAGATGAGTTAAAAGAATAAGCAACAAATGACAAACCGAAGTTATCGGATGGTTACAATTATAGCACTTGAGAAGCCCTTTGATTACACTTTGAATGCTCTTGAAGGCTTCTTAACTTCCTCAATGAATGCCTCAAGATTTTGATAAGAGTTGGTGAAGTCTTGACTGCTGCTTTGAATGCTCTCTATCGAGTTCTTTCAAATATTCAGTAAAAGCTCATTTATCTCTCATCATATTCCTATCCTCCTCTCCAAAAGTGGTTCAAATCACTTATAAATACTCCCTCCAACTGATTTCATGTAGTTGTAGCCATTGTAGATCGTTAGGATTTGAAATATAGCCATTGGAGACCGTTTTGGATTCAAAATAAGAGTTCTGGAACTAGTCGTTACTCACCTGAAATAGTCATTTGAGTTGGCTTGGATCCTCAGGTAGGTCAAAACTTCACTCTGATTGAGTCGACTCTTCCTGCTTCGAGTCAGCTTGGATTCTTAGTTAGGTCAAAATGATACTGTGGTCGAGTCGACTCTTCTGCTTTGAGTCGGCTCGCCTGGCTGGTTCTTCAGAACTGAGATTTTCAGTACTCTAGAAGAGTCGGGTCTTCAATACTCGAGTCAGCTCGATTGTCAGTCTGAGGAAACTTCACTCTTAATGAGTCAGCTCGGATACCCTCGAGTCAGCTCGAATTCTCAGAACTTCATAATTGAACTCTGCCCGAGTCAGCTCTTCTAACTCGAGTCGGCTCGAATGTCTACATGCCAGAAAACTTCTTGCCATGCCAAACTTTGAGTCGGCTTGCCAGTCTTGAGTCAGCTCTTGCGACTTAGGTCCTCAATTGTTCAATCTTCTTCAGACTTCTTTCAGTGACTTCAAAATAGCTCAAAAACTTTTCAACTCCTTCAAATACTAATCTTGAGAAAATTAAACTAGAAAACTACATATAAGTGGCCCTTTTTTATGAATACATGATTAATTTTTCTTTGGGCTCTTCTTTACACAATATTTCAATAAGAATTAACTTGGCATTCTACAATGTTGTAGGAAGAAAGGTTGTTCGATAAAAACATCCTACAAAAAACTTTGAGAATACTTGAAAGATAGTCAGTAATCAAATGCATGCTCCAATGTTTGGTTATCATCAAAATCATTTCATGGGTCAATAATAATCTTTTAACTGGGTATCATAATCTTTTAACTAGGATGTCGTAAGTTAAATATCATATTTCAAAATATTTTCTCCTGGTCTTTTATCACAATCTAATAATTTTATTCAAGTCGATGCATGGTTAAAAAGTCCTATGATAGAGGAAAAAACCTTTATTTTCTGTTTTGTATCGAGTTATTCATGTTTTAAAGTTTTTGATACTAAAATTTTTTCAGAAGTATTTTATTATAATATGGGTGTCATATATCAGCAATGTATACTTAAACACTTCTGTTATGCATGATCAAAATATCTGGTTTATTATTTTATGCAGAGATGTTATAGTTTTTTAACTAGGATATTGTAACTTTTAAACTAGAATGTCATAATGTTTTTCAGCATATATTTATGATATTTTAGCATCCGTAGCATGTTTTAACATCCTAAAAGTCATAACTCAATCTATAAGTGAAAAGTTTTTCTGGTAGGAGGGGTTAATATATTTAGATTTATATTTTATGATCGGGTGTCATAATCTCTTAACTAAGGTATCGTAATCTTTTAACGAGGATATCGTAAGTTAAAATATCATATTTCAAAATGTTACTTTCTCCGATCCTTTTATTATAATCTAACAATCTTATTTAAGCCAATACATGGCTAAAAAATCCTATGACAGAGGATAATAGCCTTCATTTTTTTGTTTTGTATCGAGTTGTTCATGTTTCAAAGTTTTTGACACTGAAGTTTTCTCATAAGCATTTTATTATAATGTGGATGTCATATATCAACAATGCATACTTAAACACTACTGTTATGCAGGATTAAAATATCCATTTATGATTTTGTACATGGATGTCGTAGTTTTTTAACTAGGATGTCGTAATTTTTAAACCGGGATGTCGTAATGTTGTTTTAGCATATATTTGTGATCCTTTTATATTTGTAGCATATTATGACATCTTAGGAGTCATAACTCAGTCCACAAGTAATAGGTTTTTCTGTTAAGAGGGGTTCATATATTTAGTTTCATATTTTATGATCGGGTGTCATAATCTTTTAACTAGGATATCGTAAGTTCAAATATCATATTTTAAAAAGTTATTTTTCCTGGTCTTTTTATCATAATCTAATTATCTTATTCAAGCTAATACACGGTTGAAAAGTTCTATGACGGAAGACAAAAATCTTCATTTTCTATTTTGTACTGAGTTGTTCATGTTTTCCAGATAAGTACTTCTTGAATAGATGGTGCAAGGACAAGAAATACCAATTCAATGATTCGGAATGCCATACTCAATTTTTTTTATAAAAGTATACAAAAATTACAGTATGTAGTCAAGGAATTATTGAAATTTAGATGTCTTATTTTATGTTTACATAAGCCTATCATATGTCATGAAATTCTAATATAAATGTTATATTTTATTGATCGTAAATAAGCTTTCATGAGTCATCAAATGATGAAGCTTATAGAGATAGCCTGCATATCTATAGATGCATTTAATTTAGTAATAGAAGATCTTACACCATTATTCAGAAGAGCTATAGATACTAATTGTATAACTAAGCAAAGTACACAACTTCTAATCCAAGATTCCGACTAAGTTAGTATGAAAGGTCTTCCTAGAGATAATAGAATTAAGAATGGAGTCAAGAAGAAGTCAAAGAGATCAAGAAAAATATGGATAAGGCTTCCGTTGACACTCCTGTGTAAAATAAAAAAGAGCTAGTACAAGCAAGAGGCAGATTTTCTATAACGTAGTGAAATTATCCGAACAAGTAATTAAACCCATTATACCATCTTCCGATCCTTTTTTAGATGAATTTGATGCTTATATATGCAATCAATTAACTCAGGAGAAGATATGAAATGCCGAATTTCCGTAGTCTTGTATATGTTTATATTATCCAAAGAAATCTAAAATAGGATGTATTGGACATGTGATTGAATATGTTTATTTCAAATATAAATTTTAGGACTACTTTATATGCCAAAGACTAAAATATGGATAACAGAATTATAACATCCCTTGATATAATGGATGACATCCAATTATAAAATTAGAGTACCCCAGCATGAAGCAAGAAAGTGAAGAAATAACTGCTCCTAACAGGACTTTCCATCATCCATGTTCTAAATAATGACTCTCAAAATGTAAAAAAATGCCATGGGTACTATAAGATTAATCAAATAGTTTAAAATAATATTACGATATCCAAGTTCAAAAACTATGATATCATAGTTAAAAAACTATGATACCCATGCATAAAATATGAAATAAAACTTTCTAACCCCTTCTACTAGTAATATATATCATCCATGGCTTGGTTTATGACTCTAAGAGTGTAAAAAAATACCATGGATGCTATAAAATTAATCAAATAGCCCGAAATAATATTACAATACCGAAGTTCAAAAGCAACGACATCCTAGTTAAAAAACTATGATACCTATGCACAAAATATAAAATAAAACTTTCTAACCCCTTCTACCAGTAATACATGTCATCCGTGGCTTGGTTTATGACTCCCAGAGTGTAAAAAAATATCATGGATGCTATAAAATTAATTAAATAGCCCAAAATACTATTACAATATCCAAGTTCAAAAGCTACGACATCTTAGTTAAAAAACTATGATACCCATGCATAAAATATAAAATAAAACTTTCTAACCCCTTCTACCAGTAATACATGTCATTCATGGCTTAGTTTATGACTCCTAGAGTATCATAAATTGCCATGGATGCTACAAGATTAATGAAATAACCTGAAACAGTATTACAACATCCAAGTTCAAAAACTATGACATCATAGTTAAACAACTACAACACCCATACACAAAATATAAATTAAAATTTTCTAACTCCTACCTGTAATATATGTCATCTGTGACTTGGTTTATGACTCCTAGATTATCATAAATTATCATGGATGATATAAGATTAATTAAATAGCCCAAAATAGTATTACGATATCCTAGTTTTAAAACTACAACATCCTAGTTAAAAAACTATGATACCCATACATAAAATTTAAATTAAAACTTTCTAACTCCTTCTACCTATAATACATGTCATCCATGGCTTGGTTTATAACTTCCAACATATCATAAATTATCACGGATGCTATAAGATTAATCAAATAGCCCAAAATAGTATTACAATATCCAGTTTAAAAATTATGACACTCTAGTTAAAAAACTATGACATCCATGCATAAAATATAAAATAAAACTTTCTAACCCTTCTACCTGCAATACATGTCATCTGTTGCTTAGTTTATGACTTTCAGAGTATAAAAAAATACCACGGATGCTACAAGATTAATCAAATTGAATTATTATTATCAATAGTCACCAAAAAAGATCCATGCGAGATGGTTGACACTTAATTGGGAGTCTTTGCCAAGTTATTTTCCACCATAACATCTTCACATGAGGTATTGCCATCAGGTTTCACACGGCACCAAATTGTTTGCTATTTATCCTCTCATGATTAGATTGGAGGACAAGCCCTCTATAAATATCCCTAGCTTTAACCATTGTTCATCTAGTTTTATGCCACACTTGAGTATCCTGTTGAACATGTTTCATAATAGGCATCACTATACTTTGTTGGCTAACTCTAGACCAAACATAAAGTTTAATTTTTTGCTCATCCCAATCCCCATAATCATTCATTAAGGTGGTAATAGAATCACCAATCTGGAGGGTGCCAACATTTAAAGGCACAGGCATTCTATTCTTTAAGGCTCTCTATAATCATTCTAGTTGATGTGGGTCTGAGATGGGAGGATCATCGGAAAGATGAGAAGTCTCCAGGGATTAGGGTCAAGAACAGGATAACCAGGGCCTCACACCCCTCGATGTCCCAAAGGACAAAGGAAAATAGGGCCTCACACCCCTTGATATCCTGCCGGACAAAGGCAAACAGGGCCTCACACCCCTCGATGTCCCGCAGGACAAAGGCATAGGGTCTCACACCCCTCGACGCCTGAAGGTGAAGGCAAAATGGGCCTCACACCTACTCCTTCAAGGAGATCGTCGTTTTCAAAGAACGAAGGCAACACTACTGGGCCTCTCACCCTCCCCATCCATGCGGGGGCGAACACTATCGGGCCTCTCACCCTCCCCGCCCATGTGGGGACGAACAAAAAAAAATCTTCTAAAAAAAAAATCTAGGAGAAAAGATAAATAACCCGGATGGATTTTTATATCCCCATCATTTCCCTGGGATGGGGAAAACTCGACTCTGTCGAGTCAAGCTCGATGCAGCAATTTTTTTTTCTTTCTTTCTCTAACCCTAATCCTCTCCCGCTCTGATACCAAATTGATATGGGATTGAGTTGGGAGGATCATCAGAGAGCTGAGAAGTCTCCAGGGTTTAGGGTCAAGAACGGGATAACCAGGGCCTCACACCCCTCGATGTCCCGCAGGACAAAGGCAAACAGGGCCTCACACCCCTCGATTTCCCTCAACACAAAGGCATAGGGTCTCACACCCCTCAACACCTGAAGGCGAAGGCAAAACGGGCCTCACACCCACTCCCTTATGGAGGTCGACGTTCTCAAAGAACGAAGGCAACACTACTGGGCCTCTCACCCTCCTTATCCATGCGGGGGCGAACACTATCGGGCCTCTCACCCTCCCCACCCATGCGGGGGCGAACGAAAAAAAAATTTTATTCTTCACCAGCTTTCAAATACAAGAGGGGATGCCTTTATATAGGCTTACAAAATTTAGGACCCATACATGGAATTTTTATTTATTATTTATTTACTTATTTATTATTTTTTTTGAAATCCTAAACCAAACTTTGAGATCCATGCAGAGCTGTTCTGCATCTGGATCTGTGCAAGTCCCTCTCCTGTGACCGTGGAATAGAGGATCAGCAGACAGGGCGGAGGAGAGCTAGGGCAAATCCGGCGAAGATGAGGGAGATCCTCCACATCCAGGGTGACCAATGTGGAAACCGGGGCCAAGTCCTGGGAGATGATCACAGGATTAAACATGCTAGGAATTATTCCGGCGATTCTGACCTCTAGCTCGAGCAAATCAACATCTGTTCAACGAGGCCAGCGGCGGAGATGATGGAAAGATCGAGGACGAAATCACTGATGGTGATGCTAGGGCGAGCTGGAGGAGGAGGTGAGGAATCATCGACGACGATGGCGGAGGAGGGCTTGGGTGGAAGACGCCGAAGGGGAGGGGTCGCGCCAATGACGGTGCTAGGCGGAGATGGCGGAATGAACGCCGAAGTCTTCGTGGCGAGGGGAGGCGATCACCATGGCAGCAGGGCAGTGGGATGGAGGCTCGTGACATCGAGCTCGTGGGCGAGGTGGAGGGTGGATGGGCCGGCGGATCCCGGGGGACGGCCGCGATGGCGTGGGGCCGGAGCATGTCGATGATCTGCCCTTTGAGTGCCTGTGACCGTGGAACAGAGGATCACTTGTGACAGTGCTCGCAGGCGATGCGGAGGGTGGACGGGCCGGTGGATCCAGAGGGATCTGATCAGCATCGATGGTGGTTGAAGATGACTCCGGGCGGAGGGGCGTCGAGCACGGAGATGGGGAGGCATCACGGGCATGGGTGGCGCAGATGCAGGGAGAGGAGGACATGGTTCCATTGGCTCGGGCTCTCCGACGGGTGTCAGGCATCATGGCAGCAGGCCGGTGGTCGGGCATGGTGGATCCGGACTAGTGGTGTGGGGGAGAGGGGCAGCGGGAGATGGGGTGACTCGGCCGATGGTTGGTGCGGCTTAGATCTGGGTGGTTGGTCATGACGGTGGAAGGAAGAAGACAACATGAATAATAAAGGGATAATTTGGGGATAACCAGGGAATATAGTGGGAATAATAAAAAATAAAAATAGAAAAATAAAAAAAATCTAGGAGAAAAGATAAATAACCCGAATGGGTTTTTATGTCCCCATCACTAGTTTTGTTGGGTGAACTGCATATGCCGAACTTTTACTTGGAGCCTGTTAAAATGTTTCACATCATCAAACATTCAACGAAGCTCACCTAAAATTGAGTTTCATGATCTCTGATCCCATTTAATCATGCTATGGAAAAGCATGCACCCCAGCTTGATACAAATAACACAGGATGAAGCTCACCTGAAAAATGAGTTCACAACATTTTGTTTCCATGTAAAAAAAATTATTCTAAAGAGAGAGGGTGAACATTCAACTACATATATTGGGGGAAGGAGCATACAAAGATATGGCATAGTGTAGGGACAAAAATATCATGTAATTAAAAAAGTTAAGCCATAAATAAACATGAATTATTCCTAATGTTTTACAAATAACATTGCCAACATAATAAGGTGTAACTATAGTGTCTGAGGTGCATCAAATCCAAAATAGCAAGGTGTATAGAAAAAAGTTTCCATACCATAATCACAACACTCCTAGTCCAGTAATCCACATGGTGATAAAAGCATTACAGTTCATACTCTTTAGATAAGTACGTAACAGAACTCAAATTTCGGTACCATTGTACAACTTTAAATCTAGGCGGTGGTTGAAATAGCGAAGGACATAAGCTATAAGTACACAATTATGGCCCATGAATTCTTTTGGCCTCCTTTTAACCAGACCATAACTATAGAGTGGAACACTCCATCAGGCCTTGTTGTTTGGCTCCAAAAGCAACATTATTAAGTTGGTTCTTATCATGTCTTCTATTTTCCCATTGCTCCCTTTTGAAGCATCTTCATCTATCTTCTTTCCTAGAGCAATTGTTGACCTCCAAACATCCATGCATCCATAAAAACTGATCATATCTTTCAGCTGATGAGCAAGAACTGGGACTTTGAAATGCCACTCTAGTTCCTCACATCTGATACAAGCAATGGAACAGTCTTCTAAAACCAAACTCGAATTCCTAAACTAACATCATGAGGTAGCAGAGACATAAATTAACAAGTTTAATCAAGAGCACATAGAGTATAAAGTTAGCAACTGCATTTTTGATACAGTGGCTACTAGAGATGAATTGCGATTCATTAATGCTCAATTAAGGACTAAGCCTGTTGATCTCTAACTAGTTCATTAATGCTCCCATGTCCTGTTGACTCAGTAGATGCTGGGGACTTCCTGTGTAACAAAAGTATTTAAGTATGCATTGCTGATATATGACACCCACATTATAAAAAAATACTTCTAAGAAAACTTCAGTAGTATCAAAAACTTCGAAATATGAACAACTCAGTATAAAACAGAAAATAAAGATTTTTATCTTCCATCATAGGACTTTTTAACTATGATTAAATTTAATAAGATTGTTAGATTGTAATAAAAAGATAATGAAAAAATAATATTTTGAAATATGATATTTGAACTTATGACATCCTAGTTATAAGATAATGACATCCTAGTTAAAAGATTATGATACCTGATTATAAAACATGAAACTAAATATCTTAACCCTCCTACCAGGAAAATCTATCACTTGTGGACTGAGTTATGACTCCTGGGATGTTATAACATGCTACATATGCTAAAGGATCATAAATATATGCTGAAACAGCATTATGACATCCTAGTTTAAAAACTACGATATCCTAGTTAAAAAACTATGACATCCTTGCACAAAATCATAAACCGGATATTTTCATCCTGTGTAATAGAAGTATTTAAGTATGCATTGCTGATATATGGCACCCACATTATGATAAAATACTCCTGAGAAAACTTCAGTATCAAAAACTTCGAAATATGAACAACTTGGTACAAAACAGTGAAGGCTTTTATCCTCCGTCATAGAACTTTTCAATCATGCATTGGCTTGAATAAGATTGTTAGATTATGATAAAAAGATTAAGATAAAATAATATTTTGAAATATGATATTTGAACTTACGACATCTTTGTTTAAAGATTACGATATCCTAGTTAAAAGATTGACATCCGATCATAAAATATGAAACTAAATATATTAACCCCTTTATCAAGAAAACCTATCACTTGTGGACTGAGTTATGACTCCTAGGATATCGTAACATGCTATAGATACTAAAGGATCATAAATATATGTTGAAACAGCATTACGACATCCTAGTTTAAAAGCTACGACATCCTAGTTAAAAAACTACGACATTCCTGCACAAAATCATAAACTAGATATTTTGATCCTGCATAACATAAGTATTTAAGTATGCATTGCTGATATATGACACCCATATTGTAATAAAATACTTCTAAGAAAACTTCAGTATCAAAAACTTCGAAATATGAATAACTTGGTACAAAACAGAAAATAAAAGCTTTTGTCTTCTATCATAAAACTTTTCAACTATGCATTGACTTGAATAAGATTGTTAGATTATAATAAAAATATCAAGAAAAAATAATATTTTATAATATGATATTTAAACTTATGACATCCTAGTTAAAAGATTACGATATCCTAGTTAAAAGATTATGACATCTGATCATAAAATATGAAACTAAATATATTAACCTCTCCTACCAGGAAAACCTATCACTTGTGGATTGAGTTATGACTCCTAGGATGTCATAACATGCTACGGATGCTAAAGGATCATAAATACATGCTGAAACAGGATTACGATATTCTAGTTTAAAAGCTACGATACCCTAATTAAAAAACTACAACATCCCTGTATAAAATCATAAACTAGATATTTTGATTATGCGTAATAAAAGTGTTTAAGTATGCTTGCTGATATATGACACCCACATTGTAATAAAATATTTCTGAGAAAATTTTAGTATCAAAAACTTCGAAGCATGAACAACTCGGTACAAAACAAAAAATAAAGACTTTTAGATGGGGACATCAATAATAAGAATATATACTTTGATTAACTAACTTTATTTTTATAGCTATAGTTAATGAAATCTTGAGCCATGAAACAAGTCCCAAATTTTCTTGAAGCATACTCATGAGTCAACACATGGAAGAAGACAATTTTTCATAAGTCGACTCAAGCTCAAAGCATGATAGAAAGCCACCTCTTCAAAGCCCAATTCAAGCCATTCAAGCCCAATTCAAGCCAAGACTTGAAGCCAAAATTTTCACATGGGGAGACACCTCATCAAGAAACCTTAGGAGAGAGAAATTACACTATATCAAGACTTTTATGGGGAACATAAAGACACCTTCCAACAAGTGACATGTGAGGCGCCACCTCTAATGACACCTAGGCCTCCACATCAGCATTTGACAACCACATGAAGACCTTCTAGAATGCCACATGTCACGTGGTTCTAACATTCTATCAATAATTTATTTTTAGTTAAAACCACTAACCTAAAAATTATTGGAGCCAACTAAGCCATCCTTATCCCCTCCTCTCCATCCTTGGATGAAATTCCTAGCATTGGAGCCTATAAATAGGGCCCCTAGGCTCTCATTGTATTCATTCTATGCTATGATTTGAATTAATGAAAGGATTGTTTCCTTATGTTCTAGTTTTCTCGAGTTCTTGTTTGGAGTGAAAGTTTTCTAGTTAGTTTGAGTGTGTAGATCCTTATCCAAGGAGAGAATGAGAGTTTTCTAAGTTTGAGTTTGAGAGTGAATAGTACTTTTGCAATGAGTAAAGAATGGGATGCCCATTGATGGACTATGATCAAGCTCCAAGTCCCAAGCCGCCGGCCACTTTCTTCTTCCTTTTTTCTTTATTTCCATTCCAACTCCAATTCTTCTTTCATGTCTAATCCCAGATTTTTTTACATGTTTTCTCAGGTTCCTAGGTTAAGGATGAAGGTCTCCATGCCATGGATCAAGGCCAAGGTGAGTCTCAAAGTAGAGAGTGCCAATCTTGACGTCTAGACCTCAATCCTTGAGTGATGAGAGCTCCTTCCACCAAATAATTAGCCATCATTGTTGATAGGAAAACTCTTCCTAAGCTTCATTAGATTTGATCATTTGAAGGTTAACTTGCCCTAGTAGTGATGGTTTCCTTGTCATGAAGATCCTAATCCTTATTTTGAACTAGATCTACATTGCAAGATTTAAAAATTAGATCAACTAGCCTCCTTATGAAAATTCTTTTCTTGGATTAATTTAGCCCATTTATTTGATAATTAATTGTTCAAGTTTGCTTGCTAGTTAGCTTGCTAAAACTCTCCATTCATTATTTAATTTTCGTCCCCCATCAATTTTTTGGTATTAAAGCTTATGGTTTACTATGTCAAGTGTTTGATTGCTGAAATTTTTGTTCTAATATTCACCTGCAAAGAAATCCACAAAAATACTTTTCCAGTATCTTAGTGTCTTAGGATTTGAAATATAAAATTCAAAAAAATATATTTTATCTCTAGATTTAAAAATATAAGTTCTTAGATCATTTTTGAAGTTCTGTCCAGAATTCTATTTCTACCTTCCATTTTATTTAATTTTCAAAAAAATATAAAAAATATTTTTCTAAATTTTGAATTTTAGATCTGAGATCTAGACTTCGAGTTTTGTTATTTTTCACTGGAATTTTGAATTTTAGAAGGACATAGAATTCAAAATTCAAAATTTGAATTCAGGTTGTTAAGAGTTAGCTAAACTACTGGAACCTTCTAGCAACTATTTTCAAACTACCTTCTCAACCAAAATTCGAGTTAATCTGAAGTCAAAACTTTAAAATTTGAAAATCTTGATCTAAGAGTTAACCAAATCAGTTTTATTTTGAATTTTTAGATTTTTTAAAAAAAATAAATTTTAAATTTTTAAAACTAGCTAGTTGAAAGTTGTTCCCTGTTAAATTTTTTTTTACAACAAGCTTTCAAAATGAATTTCTTAACCACATTTCAGGAATTAAATTTCAAAATTTGGAATCTAGAATCTTCACTGAGAGATTTAACAATTAAAATTTTAATTTTAATTTTTTTATAATTTTAAAACTTTAATTTTAAATTTTAAAACTAGTTGACTAGAAGTTGTTAGGGCTGAAACTATCTTGCAACAACTCTAACTTCTAGAATGAATTTTAAATCCTAATTCAAGATTTAAATTTTAAAATTTGATTTCTAAATTCTGGGCTTCAAAATCTAAATTTTTCAATTAAATTTCTAAATTTTAATTTTTTTTAATTCGGATTTGAATCACATATTTGAGCTAGTATAGATATCTTGTTAGCAAGTTGATTGTTTGTGCATCTATTTCTAAATCCAATTAAGGGTATTCAATTATAATATAAGGGAAGGAGGTCATTACCTTTTCTTGGTCCAAAACAATCACCCACATTTGTATTGACCTAAATCATAATTGAAATCAAGTAGGCACCTAAAACTAGGGACACCCACAAGTTGGGTTCAAGTACAAGATGAGACTAAATTTTAGTTAGTTTGTATTTACTTCTTGAAATTGGTATCTAAGGAAAGAGGTCCAATGGCAAATGCCTTAAGTGGACTTGCGATTTTTAATTAGGACCTCGTGAAAGCGAGGGGAGCCTCCCGCAACCCCACCTCTTACCTGGCCAGTGGAAAAGGTAATTACAACTTTAACTAGTACTTAGTCAATTCCTGTATTTTGAACTTTTAGGTCTAGGAGCCCTAGAAGTTAGGTTTGTACTATTTTCCCATTTGATCTGAAGCCCTATACCAACAGTCCTACACGTATCCATGGATTCCAATCTTAAATTCTTTATGAGGACCCTGACTGAAAAATTTGATACCCTAACTAAACAATTAGGACAAGTGAACAAAGAGTTAGGACAAGTAAATAATCAAATCGGGAACCTCAAAAAAGATCGCTTAATCCATACTAATCCTAAATCACCTTCCATTGGTCCAAGAGCCTATTATCATGATTTCACCCCTGAGTATAAACTTAGATACCCCTGCCAAGGATTTGTAGATCAGGAGGAGAGAGTCTTTGGAAGCAATCGACCATATGCACCCACTTTTGATGGAAACCCTGAGGTGTACGTCAATTGGAAGAAGAAAAAGGGTCAGTACTTTGAATTTGATGAAATGTCAGAAGTAAAGAAATATCAATTTGTCAAATTAAAGCTAGTCTGACATGCTAAGTCATATTGGAAACATGTTGAGCATAAAAATTATTATAGTGGGGATAAAATAATTACTTAGAGAGATATGAAGAGTAAGTTGAGGGAAAAGTACCTAGGCAAATCTTATAAGCAAAATCTTCCAACCCAATGGTACAAATTGAGATAAGATGATGAAACTGTATTTAAATGTATTGCTAAATTCAATAAGTATGAGGGAGAGAAGAAGAGACTAAATCCATGGAAGAATTAGAAAAAAAATATCCTGAACCTATTGAAGAATTTAAGGATGAAATAGAATCAAAATCTTGTCCAAATGAAGGGCTAGAAAGAAAAAATCCTAAATCGTTGAAGAACTTAAGGAAGAAGTTTATGAAGCTGGGTCTAACCTTATGGATGAATATGATCAAGAACAATTACTTGAAGATAAAATAATTACCCAGCCTAAAGAAATCAACAATGGGGATGATCAAAATGAAATCCAAGGACAAAACCATGGAGATCAATCTGAGGATAACATAGAAGATGCAGAATTAATTGATGTTGAAGGTTTAGATCTAGAGATCAATGAAGGATTACATATTGGGATATTGACCGCCAAAGAACAAAACCTTACGGATCAGCCCCAAGAAGCTATAGAGCCTTTGAAGTGCGAGTTTTCTTGCAATTGTCTTTCTTGCTTGGCTCCTCCCCTCCTTCACTCCCTTTCCATTTTTGTCTTTCTTTTTAATGTATGGGGAGATCAGGTAGGGTGTACCTGAGAGCTATTGAGCTTGGTGGTCTCTAGGCCAGAGATCTGAGCTTCGATCTCGAGCTGGTGTCCCGGAGCTGGGCTCGAGGATGGTGGTTGCTGGGAGCCACATGGCTTGAAGTTCCCTCGACCGGAGATCTAAGCTCCAGTCTTAAGAAGGTGTCCTCGAGATGAGCTCGGGGACAGTGGTTGCTGAGAGCTACTTGGCTTGAAGTTTCCTTGGCCGGAGATCTGAGCTCCGATCTTGAGAAGGTGTCCTGGAGCTGGGCTCGGGGATGGTGGTTGCTGAGAGCTGCTTGGCTCAAATTTTTCTTGGCCAGAGATCTGAGCTCTGATCTTGAGAAGGTGTCCTGGAGCTGGGCTCGGGGACAGTGGTTGCTGAGAGCTGCTTGGCTCGAAGTTCCCTTGGCCGGAGATCTGAGCTCCGGTCTTAAGAAGGTGTCCTGGAGCTGGGCTCGGGGACGGTGGTTGCTGAGAGCTGCTGAAAGTGGTAGCTTCGATGATGTTGTATTTTCTTCTTATTCTCCCTCTCTCTTTCCTACCCCACTCTTCTCTCATTCATTTTTCATTCATCTTTCATTTTTCTCTTCATTCATTTTTATCTCTTTTTTTTTTTAGTATGGGGAGATCAGAGGAGAGGATGCTGGCTGGACCCCATTTTGTTCTCTTTCTTTCCTTTCCCTCTCGTCTTCTTTTCGAGTGGGGAGATTAGAGAAGGGACTGCCGGGCTTCCCCACTTTATTCCCTTTCTTTCCTTCCCCTCTCATTTTCTTTTCGAGTGAGGAGATCAGGATAGGGGGTTACCGGTCTTGATTACCTTGGAGCTAGGCTCGAAGCCTTCCTGGACGTGGAGCTAGGCTCGGGCCCAGGGATTGCCTGAGATCTTGGCTCAGGGCTTTGGCGCCTTGGAGCTAGGCTCGAGGCATTGACGAGAGCTGCGTGGCCCCGTGATCCCTTGGTGTCTCGGAGCTAGGCTCGGAGATGTTTGAGATGGAGAGCTGCTTGGCTCGATGGTTCTTTGACATCCTAGAGCTGCGCCCGGGGATGCCTTGAGTTGAGAGCTACGTGGCTCGATGGTTCTTCAACATCCTGGAGCTGGGCTCGGGGATGCCTTGAGTTAAGAACTACGTGGTTCGATGGTTCTTCGACATCCTGGAGCTGGGCTCGGGGATGCCTTGAGTTGAGAGCTACATGGCTCGATGGTTCTTCGACATCCTGGAGCTGGGCTCGGGGATGCCTTGAGTTGAGAGCTACATGGCTCGATGGTCCTTCGACATCCTGGAGCTGGGCTCGGGGACATCTTGAGTTGAGAGCTACGTGGCTCGATGGTCCTTCGACGTCCTGGAGCTGGGCTCGGGGATGCCTTGAGTTGAGAGCTACGTGGCTCGATTGTTCTTCGACGTCCTGGAGCTAGGCTCGGGGGCGTCGTCGATCAGGAGCAGCGTGGCTCCTTGACCCCTTTGGCATCCTGGAGCTGGGCTCGGGGATGCCATTGGCATTCTCCTGCAAGACAAAGAGACACTTGCACGGGAAAAAACCATTGTTATTCATTGTTGGAAATCCTTACATTATTGATAGTATTTTCGCAAGTTGCAATCATTCCATGTTCTGGGGAACCTGACGCTGTCGAGATCTTCGAGGTAGTAGGCCCCTTACGAGAGGGCTTCAGCCACTTTGTAGGGGCCCTCCCAGTTCGGGGAGAGCTTACCGCACTCCCTAGGCTGGGACGCTTCCGCCCTCCGCAGCACCAGGTCTCCGGGCTTGAAGGCTTTTGTCTGGATGCGGGCATTGTAGTATTGGGCCACCCTTTGTCGGTAGGCTGCCATCCGTAGGTGGGCTTTGTCCCTTGCTTCTTCAAGGAGATCCAGGTTGAGCAGGAGGTGCTTCGAGTTCCGTGCTTTATCATATTGCTGCACCCGCAATGTAGGCACGTCGAGCTCGACGGGGATGACTGCTTCGGCACTGAAGACGAGGCTGAAGGGTGTTTCATTGGTCGCCTTCCTGGGCATCGTGTGGTAGGCCCACAGGATGCTAGGAAGCTCTTCTGCCCACAGGCCCTTAGCTTAATCCAGCTTGGTTCGGAGCCCTTGCAGGATGGTCCGGTTGGTCACCTCGGCCTCCCCGTTTGTTCGGGGGTGATCTACCGAGGTGAACCGGTGTTGGATACCGTGGGCTGTATAGAACCCTTCAAACTCGTGGTTGTCGAACTATCACCCTTTGTCGGTGATGACGCAACGGGGGAGCCTGAAGTGGCAGATGATTGACTTCCAAAAATACTGGCAGACATTGGCTTCCGCGATCTGAGCTAGTGGCTCTGCCTCGATCCACTTAGTGAAGTAGTCGATCGCCACTAGCAGGAACTTTCGCTGCCCTGATGCTGGGGGAAACGGTCCCAAGATATCCATTCCCCACTGGACGAAGGGCCAAGGGACTGAGAGCTAGGAGATCGGCACCGCCGGCTTGTCAGGGCCATTAGCCGGATGAGAGCACAAGAACCTAGAAGTTACAATGGAGCTCGTGATGTAAAGGAGTTGGAGAACTTCTTGTTTGATGTTGAGCAGTACTTTCGAGTGGTGCGACCTGACTCCGAGGAGACAAAGGTCATCTTGGCTACCATGTACCTGACCGGGGATGCCAAACTATGGTGGCGAACTCGATATGAGGATATGCAGGCGGGTCGATGCATCATTGCCAACTGGGAGGACCTAAAGAGGGAGATCAAGGCTCAGTTTTTGCCAGAAAATATGGACTTTATTGCTCGACGAAACTTGAGGCATCTCCATCATACAGGAACTGTGCGAGAATATGTGAAGCAGTTCTCTGCATTGATGCTGGACATTAGGGATATGTCTGAGAAAGACAAGCTATTCCACTTCTTGGAAGGTTTGAAGCCATGGGCCCAGCAGGAGTTGCAACGGAGGGGTGTCACCGACTTGGCATCTGCTCAAGCTGTAGCTGAGCGCTTGACAGATTTCCTCCCCTCTGACCACCAGAAGAAGAAGGCCATGACAAGTACCTCCAAGAATCCAAAGCTATCAAAAGGAAAGGGTGTAGAGAATGAGAAGAAGAAAGACTTTAAAACTAAGGGGCCAGAACCATCAAGGATCCCAAAGTCTGGGTGCTTTCTATGTGGAGGGCCACACATGGTGAAGAACTGTCCCCAGAAACAGGCTCTCAATGCCTTGCAAGCCAGTGTGCAGCGGAGCCAAGTTAAACCGGAAGACCTTAGCAGCGATAGTGAGGAGGAACTGGTTGAGGGTCCTAGGATGGGTGCCCTCAGGCTACTCAATGCTATTAAGGGTCAAGTGGGGGAGCAGCTCAAGCCATCCAAGCTGCAACAGCTAAAGCAGCAGCAGCAGTCGAAACCACACCAAACTCACCAACACGCTAGTCGGCGAACCAATGAACTCATGTATATGCAAGTGGAGCTCAATGGTCGTGTAACCCAAGCAATGGTGGACACTGGGGCAACCCACAATTTTGTTGCTAATCGGGAGGCCACTCGCCTTGGATTGAAGCTGGAAGGAGATTCTAGTAGAATGAAGGCGGTGAACTCGAAAGCTCAGCCCATTGTTGGACTTGTGAGGGAGGTGCTAATGCAAGTCGGAACTTGGTATGGAAAAGCCAATTTCATGGCTGTACCGCTGGATGATTTCCAGGTGATTTTGGGCATGGAGTTCCTTCAAGCAGCTAGGGTGGTCCCAATGCCATTTCTTGATGCACTATGCATGATGGGGGATGAGTCCCCTTGTGTTGTCCCTGTTGCTCGGCAGACTTAAGAAGGGATGCAGCATATATCTTCGCTTCAGCTGAAGAGGGGAATGAAGAAAGGAGAGTTAACCTATGTGGCTGCTGTAAAGCTAGAGTCAGAAGCCAAAGACATGGGTCATCTGCCTCCTGGGGTCGCTAAAGTCCTCCAGGATTTTGAATATGTAATGCCTCTCGAGTTGCCGAAGACTTTGCCGCCGCGGCGGGTGGTGGACCATAAAATTGAGCTGGAGGTGGGCACAAAGCCTCCTGCTAGTCCACCTTATCGTATGGCCCCACCGAAGCTTGCAGAACTCAAGAAACAGCTTGATGAGCTACTAAAGGGAGGACTCATTCGTAGCTCAAAGGTCTCTTTTGGAGCCCCAGTTCTCTTTCAGAAGAAACATGATGAGAGTCTCTGATTGTGTGTGGATTATCGAGCCCTGAACAAGGTGACTGTGAAAAACAAGTATCCAATTCCTTTAATTACAGACTTGTTTGATCAGCTGGGTGGAGCTCGGTATTTTTCCAAGCTGGATTTGAGATCTGGGTATTGGCAAGTCCGGATCGCAAAGGGAGACGAAGGCAAGACTACATGTGTGACAAGGTACGGGGCATTTGAATTCTTGGTGATGCCCTTCGGGTTGACTAATGCCCCAGCTACCTTTTGCACACTAATGAACCAGCTATTCCATGACTATCTTGACAAATTCATGGTTTTGTATCTTGATGATATTGTCATGTATAGTCAGACACTGGAGGACCATGAGAAGCACTTGCAGATCATCCTTCAAGTTCTGCGGGAGAACTCCCTCTATGTGAAGAAGGAGAAGTGCTACTTTACCCAGGAAGAGATTTTGTTCTTGGGACATCGTGTTGGTGGTGGCATGATCCGTTTGGACCAGGAGATGGTCCAGGCTATACAAGAGTGGCAGGCCCGTACTAAAATGATAGAGTTGCGATCTTTCCTGGGGCTTGTTAACTACTATAGGTGGTTCATTGCGGGCTACTCTCATCGAGCTGCGCCACTAACAGAACTATTGAAGAAGGATCAATCATGGGATTGGTCTTCGAAGTGCCAAGAAGCTTTCAAGGAGTTGAAAGCTGCTATAATGGAGGAGCCCGTGCTACGACTTCTAGATCATAACTTATCCTTTGAAGTCCATACAGATGCCTCAGACTTTGCTATTGGAGGAGTCCTTGTTCAGGAGGGTCATCCAGTGGCATTTGAAAGTCGAAAACTGAATGACACAGAGAGGCGATACACTGTTCATGAGAAGGAGATGACAGTTGTGGTTCACTGTCTAAGGGTGTGGAGGCACTATCTCCTTGGATCACGATTTGTGGTGCAGACTGATAATGTGGCCCTCAGCTACTTCCAAACACAAAAGAAGCTGTCTCCAAAACAGGCCCGCTGGTAGGACTTCTTGGCGGAGTTCGACATGACCTTGGAATATAAACTAGGGTGTATGAACCAGGTGACCGATGCCCTGAGCCGGAAGGCAGAGCTTGCCACTCTAAAGATGATGGAGCAAGGGCAAGTCAGCCAAGTGCAAGCAACTTTGCTGCCAAAAATTCGAGATGGACTGCTAAAGGATCCCACAGCTATCACTTTAAAGCAGCTCATTGATGAAGGGAAGGCACGGCGATTATGGTCCGAAGATGGGCTCATTCTGACAAAAGGGTGTCGGGTATATGTGCCTCGGGTGGACAATCTTAGAAGAGAACTATTGCGAGAATGCCATGACACTCTTTGGGCTGGTCACCCAGGAATGCACCAAACTCTTGCCCTCTTGGAAAGGGCATACTATTGGCCAAGGATGGAAGAGGATTTGGAAGATTATGTCCGAACGTGTCTCATTTGCCAACAGGACAAGGTGGAGCGAAGCAAGCCTGGTGGGCTCCTTGAACCTTTGCCTGTACCGGAGCGGCCATGGGAGAGCATCTCGATGGACTTCATCTTGAGCTTGCCAAAGATGGGGGAGTATGGGTCGATCCTAGTGGTGGTGGATCGATTCTCGAAGTATAGCATCTTCATCCCAGCACCCTTGCATTGTTCCGCAGAGGATGCAGCTCGATTCTTCTTGAAGCATGTGGTGAAGTATTGGGGTATCCCTCAGAACATTGTCAGTGACAGAGATTCCAGGTTCTTAGGGAGACTTTGGACTGGGCTTTTTAAGTTGTTGGGGTCCAAATTGTACTTTTCTACTAGCCTCCATCCTCAAACTGATGGCCAGACAGAAAGAATAAATGCTCTTCTGTAGCAGTATCTGAGGCACTTTGTAAGTGCCAACCAAAGGGATTGGGTGAAGTTGATGGACATAGCCCAATTCTCCTATAACTTGCAACGGAGCTATGCATCAGGCAAGAGCCCCTTTGAAATCATCACTGGATAGCAACCCTCCACTCAGCACACTATGGTTGTAGGGTATACTGGAAATAGCTCGTCAGCTTATCATCTGGCCAAGGAGTGGCACCGCAATGCTGAGATTGCACGGGCATATCTGGAGAAGGCTTCCAAGAAGATGAAGAAGTGGGCTGATAAAGGAAGGAGACCTCTAGACTTCCAGAGAGGCGACATGGTACTGGTTAAGCTCCAACCAGCCCAACTCCGGTTCTTTTGCAAGGTGCATAAAGGACTGGTTCGCAAGTATGAGGGTCCCTTCCCTATCATTGAAAGAGTAAGAAATGTCTCCTACTAGGTGCAACTTCTTGTATAGCTCAAGATACATCGAGTGCTTCATGGAAGTTGCATCAAACCATATCATGCCAATCTGGAGGATCCCAGGAGGAACATGTCAAACCGTCCAACCCCTACAACGGCCTCCTTAGAGCGACAAGTTGATAACATTTTGATAGATAGAGTCCATGTATTACCCAATGGCGCACAAGTGATCGAGTACTTGGTGCAGTGGAAAGGACTTTCCAAGTCAGAAGCAAGCTGGGAGCCAGAGGACTCATTGCGGCATGAAGAAGATCGGGTCGAAGCATACAAACAAAGCATGTCGACGAGGACGTCGACCTGATCAAGTGGGGGAGTCTGTCAGGGCCATTAGCAAAGCACTTTGATTGGCCATGGCCTCTGATACGGTCTTGTACATATCTTATAATAAGATGTCTTGAACAACTGCTGCTAGGGCATTTTTTCCTTGTTTTGCCTAGTTTTGGGGGATTTTCCTTATGTCGGGGCTTCTTCCGATGAACCAGAAGAATGCAAGTCTCCTCGATATCTTGGAACCCCCAGGGTTGGATTTGGCGGGATGCCCTGCATGTATAGTATCGGGAGGGCGAGCGAGAACAATTGTGGGTCGATTTCCTAGGGGATTCTTGCGGTTCATCATTGCCTCCTCTGCCTTCTGAGCCCTTAGGATAGATTTAGTGGTAGTTGCATTTTGCTTATAATCTCTCCATTTACATTATTGAAAATACTGGTTTTGCCTTTGTGCATTTGAGTGTGTTTCCTTGCCATTTTTCTTTGTCTCTTGTGTGTTTGCCTTGGTTGTAGCATCGTATTTCTGTCGCTAGCACGTATTGGCTAGTTTCATTTTGCAGGGCATTTTGGAGCACCGCACGGGTTTGACCTAAGCAAAGACCAACCCCATGACAGGCTGGCGCTGGATGTTGGCGTGGCGCTGGCATTTGTCGCACCTCTTAACGAAGTCGGCTGCGTCTTCCCTCATAGTCTCCCAAAAGTATCCCTGGCGGAGAGCTTTGTAGGCCAGTGTCCTCCCTCCAACATGATTCCAGTAGAGGCCTTCGTGTATCTCTTGGAGCACAAAGATTGACTCGGCGGGCCGAGGCATCTCAAGAGTGGGTAAGAGTAAGATCGGCGGTAGAGTTGGCCCTCCATTAGGGCGAACTGAGAGGCCTTCTTCCTGACGAGGGCGGCCTCCGCGCGGTCTTCCGGGAGGGTGCCATCAGTGATATACCGGATGTACTTGTCCATCCAGCTCGGCTCGGGGGCGACTTGATGTACCTCCGTCGAGCTCTCGTAGCTGGGACTTTCAAGGTGCTCGATGTAGGCACGTCCCAGTGACGAGTCCGGCAGGGTCGCAAGTCTAGATAGCGCATCCGCGTGTGCATTCTCTTCTCGAGGGATATGAAAAATGCTGAAGCACCGGAGGCCTGCCGTGCTCGCTCGAACTTGCTCCAGATACTTCATCATCTGGGGGTCCCTTGCTTCATATTCCCCGGATACTTGTCCGGCAACCAGTTGGGAGTCGGTGAAGACTTTCAAGTCCTGCACACCCAGCTCGTGGGAGACTCTTAGGCCCATGAGGAGTGCCTCATACTCCGCCTGGTTATTGGTTGCGGTGAACTTGAAACGGAGGGCGCATTCCACCACAACCTCATCACCATTGGTCAGGATGAGGCCAGCTCCACTCCCGCCGGAATTGGATGCTCCATCTACGTGAAGAATCCAGGGCTCTTCTCCTGGCCTGGGCTCCGTTGCTGTCTTCTCTGGCTCCTCATCGAACCCGGTGCACTCGACCACGAAGTCGGCCAGAACTTGAGCCTTTTGTGACGACCTCGGTTGATACGCTATGTCGAATTTGTTGAGCAGCAGGGACCACTTAGCCAACCTCCCGGATGTCTCGGATCGGGTGGGATGGTCCTCAGTGGCTGGTCTGTCACCACCACTATTGGGTGTACTTGGAAATAGGGCCTGAGGTGCTTAGTAGACATTATTAGTACAAAAATGAGTTTTTCGAAGCGAGTATACCTGATCTCCGCGTCGTGGAGGATTTTGCTGGTGTAGTACACCGGCTTCTGAGATTTGTCCTCATCTGTGTGGACGAGAACTGAGCTGACAGCTCCCGGTGTCACCGCCAGGTATAGTAGGAGTTCCTCCCCCTCTTCTGGCCTGGAGAGCAGAGGGGGGAGGCAAGTTCTTTAGCTCCTCGAAGGTTGTCCTTCACTCCTCGGTCCAGGTGAAGTTATGCATCTTGCGCAGCGCCTTGAAGAATGGCTGGCAACGGTCGGCCGACCTCGAGATGAATCTGCTGAGGGTGGCAACGCATCCCGTCAGGCACTGGACCAGCTTCTTGGAGGTCGGGTGCTCCATGTCGATGATGGCCTGCACCTTCTCCGGATTTGCTTCAATGCCCCTTTGGGTGACCACGAAGCCGAGAAATTTTCTTGCGGCCACCCCAAAGGCGTACTTTACCGGGTTCAGCTTCATCTAATGCTGCCGCAAGTTATGGAAGGACTCGATGAGGTCAGCTACATGGCTCGAGCCCAGCCTGCTCATGACGAGCATGTCGTCCACATACACTTGCATGTTGCGACCGATTTGGTCCTTGAAGACCTTGCTGACCAGGCATTGATAGGTGGCCCCCGCATTCTTCAAGCCAAAGGGCATCATCCTGTAGCAGTATGTCCCCTGGTCGGAGACGAAGGCAGTATGCTCCTCTTCCTCCGGATGCATACGGATTTGATTGTATCCTGAGAACGCATCCATGAAGGAGAGCAGCCGATGGCCCGAGGTGGCATCCACCAGCTGGTCGATCTTTGGATGAGAAAAGCTGTCCTTCGGGCAAGCTTTATTGAGGTCGATGTAGTCTACATAGATCCTCCATTTGCCATTATTCTTTTTGACCATTACCACATTCGCCAGCCAGCTCGGATATCGGACCTCTCGAACGAAACTGGCAGCCAGGAGTTTATCTACCTCTTCTTTGATGGCCGCCTATCTCTCCGAGGCAAAACTTCTTTTCTTCTGTCGGACTGGTTTGTGCTTTGGATCGATGCTCAGTTTATGGGTAATGATGTCAGGGGGAATACCTGGAATGTCTGCCGCCGTCCAGGCGAACACGTCCGCGTTCTCCCGCAGGAATCCCAGCAATCGGGACCTCTCCTCCTCGGGCAGCTGGGCCCCAATCTACACCGTCTTTGCTGGGTCATCTTCAAGCGGGTAGGAAAGTAGGTGCTCGACCGAGCCTCCTCTAGGGTCTTGGGCCCTTTGGTCGAGGTCATCCACGCTGGGTCACCCTAAGGGACCTTGGCCCCAAGGAAGGTCTAGAAGCAATGCTGCACCGGCTGGGGCACCCCTCTCATCTCCTCAACACCGTAGGGAATTGGGAACTGTACAAGTAGCCTCTTAGTGGAGACAATGGCGTCAAGCAAGTTGAGCCCGAGTCGACCCAATATCACGTTGTAGGCGGAAGGGAGCCTCACAACGGTGAAAGTCATCATGATACTGCTCTGCCAAGGTGGGGTTCCGGTAGTGACCGGAAGAGTGATTTCTCCTTCTACTCTCACGGAATCGCCCGTGAAACCGACAAGGGGTGTGTGCACGGGCCTAAGCTGATCGGGGGGAAGATTCATTCTGGAGAAGGCATCATAAAAAAGCACGTCTGTGGAGCTTCCACTATCAACCATGATGCGCTTTACACGGTGCTTTGCGATCGTCATTTCAATGACCACGGCATCATTGTTTACATTTTTCCCCCCGTCTTCCCCCTCCCTCATAAAGGGGAGTACATTTTCGGAGTCCCCTGCCCCTCGGGCCTTCTTGGACTTGCGCGCTGCTCCCCAGGAGATCATGCCCACCGGCTTCTCGGTGGGACGGTTGTCGATGGCTTGAGCTGGCGGGAGAGCGACGAGCGCCTGGGACTCCACTTAAGGTCTGCCCCCCATGAATCTCTTGAGGTAGCCTCTCTTGATGAATTCCTCAATCTCCCACTTGAGGTTGCGACATTCTTCGGTGTCGTGGCCGTGGTCACGGTGGAAGCGGCAGTACTTCATCTTATCATGACCAGCGTAAAGCTTCAATGGAGGCTGATGCCTCAAGTAGTCCTCGCCCTCAATCTCTATAAGAATTTTTATCCTCGGGGCGAAGAGAGGGGTATAGTTTTCCTCGGGGACAGAGGTCCCTCTCAATCTTGACCGGTCCCTCCGGGAGCTCTAAGCCTGGGGTGCTGGCTTCTGGGTCCCGGACACTTCAGCAGGGGCCGACTTCTTCAGGGATCCTCCGTCGAGCTCCCGCCTTGTACGGTCCGCCTCCTCGGCGTGGATGTACTTTTGGGCCCGGAGAAGGAGCTCAGCATAGGTCTTGGGGGGCTTCTTATCCAGCGAGTAGGTCAGGCGGGAGGTCCTGAGCCCTCACTTCAGTGCCAGCATTGCCACTGGCTCTTCAAGATTGTAGATCTCTAACGTGGCGGCCTTGAAGCGGGCCACGTAGTCCCGTAGGGGCTTGCGGTCCTGCTGTCGGATGGAGAAGAGGTTGTCTGCCTCCTGTGGTAATTTTCTGCAAGCATCGAAGTGAGCCACGAACTTCTGCCCTAGCTGGACAAAGGAGGTGATGCTCTCCGGCTCCAGACGGGTGAACCACACCCGGGCTGCCTTCCAAAGAGTAGCAGGAAAAGTGATGCAGAGAAGAGTGTCGGTGGCCCCCGGACCCTCATGAGAGTCCAGTAGCTTTCCAGGTGGTCTAGGGGGTCGGTGGTCCCATTGTAAGGATCCAACTGCGGCATCCAGAACCGGTGCGGGATCGACTCCGCTTGGATTTCTTGGGAGAATGGGGGACGGGTGTCGTAGCCCACTAGCTCACTAGCAGAGCCCGGCATGCTGGCGAATCGGCGATCAATCTCTGCCAGCTTGCGATCATGTTCCTCCAGGCGCCGGCCCGTCGTGCTCCTGGCGGCTTCATCAGTGGACCCCTCCGTCGAAGGAGACGGAGAAGGTGACATGGATGCATGGCACCCGTGGCGGAGGGTCTTGCTTTTCTTGCCTCGGTGGGGTCTGGGCATCTCCTGCCGAGGTTTGGTGAGCGGCTCTCTCTGTCGGCAGAGCCGGCCCATTGTCTTTTTGCCGGAGCTTGATGGCTGCCCCAGTTTTTAGTGGTGGCCCGCGGCTACGACGACCTTCCTTGGAAGGAGACAGGCTATTGCGGGGGACTACGGCATGGGCCGCCGAGGTCCCTGGCTGCTAGTGGGTAGACACGGACCGATGCTGATGCTGAAGCTGGTGCACTGCCGTAGCAAGAACTTGCATCTGCTGGGCAAGTGCGGCCAGTTGGGCTTCTGGTGGAGGTGGCTAGACTGGAGCAGGTGGCTCCATTTCTTGGCGGTGCGGGTTTCCCCGAGAGGGGGAGTCCCCCGCATGACTGGTGGAAGCCTCCCTTGCCGTCGTCATTACCATCCTTCCGCCTAGCTTGCTTGCAGAAAAATGGCGGGCTTACTCGATCCCCCCTTCCTGGCGTGCCAATCTATTGCCGCCAAGACTGTCGTGGCCCGTAGCTGCCGCGCCGGAGTGCGCTCCTCTCGCTACCTTCCGGTCGTCTGCTCCTGGACCTATGAAACAGGGGTTAGTGACCCGGGCCGGGGTTTCTGGCAGGGGCACTCCGACGGTCAAGTCAGTGACGATCCATGGGAACAGATCCTCCTGGTCGGGCCCCTCTTGATGGACTCCGCACTAGGAGGAGTGAACAAGTGTGTCGGTGAAGGAGAAAAGCAGCAGGGGGAGAGTGATAGCGGGGATAGAAGGGTTCCCTGTTCCTCCGCTTCTCCTTGTTTCCCGGTGACTTTCCTTCTACCGTGGTGTTGGTGGTGGCGGTCTGCTCTCTCGGTTGAGCTTACACTTGTGTCTTTTGTTGTTCATTACCTCCCCCCTTCTGGGGGTGTCGATCATTCTTTGTAGTTGAAAACTGGCCGTTGGGAGCATGCCTCGGGACCCTTACTAGGTGGGCAATCGCATGGGACAGGGTTCCATGCCGTGGACAGGACGCCTTTCCTGATAGGTGGTAGGGAAAGCTTCCATTCCTTCTGACATCCTCTCTGGTTGCCCCATTTCGGGAAGTCTGGCAGAGTCTCGATCCGGGGGCTGTCGTCCTAGGGGTGCGTGCTCTCTGGCTAGCCCATCTCCTGGAAGTATGGTCGGACAAGTAATTATGGCGGCATGGGGGCACCGTTCCGTGGTCCTCAGGAGCTCGCCGGTGTCCTGGGACAGCAGGGTCTGCTCTATTCTGGGCGCTCCGAGCTTGTGCGATCACCTTGGTGGAGAAGGGAAGAGTGCGGGCCCGGTCCAGAGGGCGCGCGCTCAGAGAGGCTCCACATCGGTGGGTGAGCTCTTGGCTCGACCTCGACCGCAAGGCACTAACCTCCGAGGGTCTCGCTCTGGAGGGCGGAGGACGGACCTGGTCCAGAGGGCGCACGCTCGAAGAGACTCCACATCGGCGAGCGAGCTCTTGGCTCGACCTTGACCGTAGGGCACTAACCTCCGAGGGTCTCGCTCTGGAGGGCAGAGGACGGACCCAGTCCAGAGGGCGCGTGCTCGGAGAGGCTCCACATCGACGGGCGAGCTCTTGGTTCGACCTCGACCGCAGGGCACTAACCTTCGAAGGTCTCGCTCTAGAGGGCGAAGGATGGACCCGGTCCAGGGGGCGCGCGCTTGGAGAGGCTCCACATCGTCGGGCGAGCTCTTGGCTCGACCTCGACCGCATGGCACTAACCTCCGAGGATCTTGCTCTGGAGGGCGGAGGACGGACCTGGTACAGAGGGCGCGCGCTCGGAGAGGCTCCACATCGGCGGGCGAGCTCTTGGCTCGACCTCAACCGTAGGGCACTAACCTCCGAGGGTCTCGCTCTGGAGGGCAGAGGACGGCTCCGACCTAGGCATCGAGCTCACGAGCTCGACCTGGCGGAGGACTGAGCTCGACTTGCTATCTTGGGGGAACTCGACTCAGCTCGGTGAAGTGCCCCGATCTGAGGCGTTGCCTTGGCACCCACCGTGGCAGTCTCCTTTAACGTGGCGCTCATCAGCTACCTACATCAACGGTCTTGCCACATCAATATTCATTCTATGCTATGATTCGAATTAATGAAAGGATTGTTTCCTTGTGTTCTAATTTTCTTATGTTCTTGTTTGGAGTGAAAGTTTTCTAGTTAGTTTGAGTGTATAGATCCTTATCTAAGGAGAGAATGAGAGTTTTCTAAGTTTGAGTTTGAGAGTGAAGAGTGCTTTTGCAAGGAGTAAAGGATGGGATGCCCATTGATGGATCTATGATCAAGCTCCAAGTCCCAAGCCGTCGGCCACTTTCTTCTTCTTCATTTTTTCTTTGTTTCCATTCCAACTCCAATTCTTCTTCCATGTCTAATCCCAAATTTCTTTGCAGGTTCTCTCAGGTTTCTAGGTCAAGGATGAAGGTCTCCATGCCATGGATCAAGGCCAAGGTGAGTCTCAAAGTAGAGAGTGCCAATCTTGACTTCTAGACCTCAATCCTTGAGTAATGAGAGCTCATTCTTCCACCAAATAATTAGCTATCATTGTTGGTAGAAAAACTCTTCATAAGCTTCATTAGATCTGATCATTTGAAGGTTAACTTGCACTAGTAGTGATGGTTTCCTTGCCATGAAAATCCTAATCCTTATTTTGAACTAGATCTACATTGCAGGACATAAAAATTAGATCAACTAGTCTCCTTATGAAAATTCTTTTCTTGGATTAATTTAGCCGATTTATTTGATAATTAATTGCTCAAGTTTGCTTGCTAGTTAGCTTACAAAAACTCTCCATTCATCATCTTATTTTCGTCTCCCATCAATTTTGTCCTCCGTCATAGGACTTTTCAATCATGCATTAGATTGAATAAGATTGTTAGATTATGATAAAAAGATCAAGAAAAAATAATATTTTGAAATATGATATTTGAACTTACGATAATCCTAGTTAAAAGATTACGACACCCTTGTTAAAATATTGACACCTGATCATAAAACATAAAACTAAATATATTAACCCCTTTTACTAGGAAAACATATCACTTGTGGACTGAGTTATGACTCCTAGGATGTCGTAACATACTACGGGTGCTAAATAATCATAAATATATACTGAAACAGTATTACGACATCCTAGTTTAAAAGCTACGATATTCTAGTTAAAAAACTATGACATTCATGTACAAAATCATAAACAAGTTATTTTGATCCTGTATAACAGAAGTGTTTAAGTATACATTGCTAATATATGACACCCATATTATAATAAAATACTTATAAGAAAACTTCAATATCAAAAACTTCGAAACATGAACAACTCGGTATAAAAAATAAAAAATGAAGGCTTTTATTATTCGTCATAAAACTTTTCAACCGTGCATTGGCTTAAATAAAATTATTAGATTGTGATAAAAAGATCAGGAAAAATTAACATTTTGAAATATGTCATAGTTTTTTAAAAAGGATATCATAATCTTGTTGTAATATATATTTATATTCTTTTACCATAAGTAGCATGTGATGACATCCTGGGAGTTATAATTCAAACCAGAAGTAATAGGTAATCCTGGTAGGAGGGGTTAATACCTTTAATTTCATGTTTTTTAATAGGATGTCATAATTTTTGAAATCGGATGTTATAATTTTTGAATTAAGATATCATAATCCTATTTTGGTATATATTTATTTTTTTTCTATCTTCTCTTTATACAGTTGGTAGGGATAAAGAGGAACGGGAATGCAAGCTTTGTACTGAAGAGAGGCAGGGAGAACGATGACAAGACGAGAGAGAATGTAATGAAGGCGGAGGATTCCAAGTGATTTTGACTATGGGAAGGGATCGCGTGAGATGGCGATGGACGACATTGGACTCCCAGCACCTTCTTCTTCTTCGTCTTCATCGTCTTCTTATTCCAACTCAAGAATGTGAAAATGAATTCTCTACTATGCAGTTTTTGGTTCTTTGTAGTATTCAAAAGAAAAAATATTTGAAGGATGGAAAGGACATTTTAGTCTATCCAAAATTTTAAAAAAAAGGTGAACTAATTGTCACTTGATAACCAATACTATTTTTTCGATATTCAATACACATTTTATCCGGTCTCATCATGCCAACTTAAATCTATATGAATCAATAAAAACATATGGTATAATTTAACTTGGATTTTTTTGTACCGCATGGTGCATAAAGAGGACTTAAATATGTGCTGGACCATATCGCAACAAGAATTAAATTTCCGTGGCTAATTAAAATTTTTAAATGTAAGGATGTAAATGGCGCTTGCCTAAATTTAGAGGGGTACCTCTGTAATTTTCGGAAAGATAAAGTCCTTCTGACTGAGCTTCTGCTTTAGACCGAGTTTTCCTACGGCTTGTGACAGCCTTCCCTTCCAGGGGAAAGGTCTCTCACATTCTGATTTCTTCCCCAAGAGTTGTTGAAGCAAAAGAGAACCTCCGGTTTGGGATCGGAGGCCTGAGACGATGGCAGGGCGGCGGGAGGGCCTGCTGATGCGCGGTAATGGCCCGCCCTCTCGCGGATCTCGGATCGCCATGGCTGTTGCCATCGGCATCATTCTCGGATGCGTCTTCGCGTTCCTCTTCCCCGACGGTCTCTTCCGCTCTTCTTCCCCATCTCCTTCTCGCACTCAGAACTCCGCCATGTGGAGTCAGGTACTCTCGATTCGACTTCATCTTCTTCTTTTCTTGTTTTTTATGACTTCGTCTCATCAAAATATGGAAGCTTGGAGAGAAAAATTGAATGAAATTGTAAATGCCCCGCGTTTAGAAATTGTGGTGACTTATTGTATAATTCTTCATATGCCAACCAGGTGTTTTTTATTCTTTTTTCAATTTATAAGAATAGTATTGGGTATCTTATACCAGATTTTGTTAAATTTTAGTTTTTTTTTTTGGGGTTGTTCTCCATTTATGTCAATATTTGGAATGGCGCGATATTGAAGTATGGTAATAGGCCAAGGGGGGAAAGCAATTTTTTCAACCATTTCCAGGAATAAAAGAAAAACCATATTATGGTTTCGTAAGTTACCGAGAAATTTTTTCCCTCTGCAACTACACCGTAATCAATTCTTTCTATGTTTGGTCTGTCCTTGTATATTGAAAGTTTGGCAATTTTTATGGAATTTTCTGATTATAATTAAACTTGTTGAGGAGAACATTGAACGTATATTCACTATTTAATAGCCCGTCAAAGATCATAACATCTGCACATGGTTTCATTCAAACATTTGTTAACTACAAACTGTTGTGTTAAGGTATGATATAAAATCTGAAGAAGTAATTTAGTGGACTTGTAGAAGGTTATCCATAACGGATATGTTGATGGCATGGCTAAAAGCATGTATGGAAAGTGATAGTAGAAGTGAAAACTACTTGTGGATTGAAAGTAAGTCTCTATTCTATTGTGGTGCCTTTAGATCTATTGTAGATTGGGTGCAATAGGGGTGCTATAATTAGTTGTTGGTGGGTGCGTAGAGTTAGTCATTGATAAGTGAATGTTACACGGGTTCTTTTCATGATTGAGTAATTGAATTTTGACAAATGGCCATTCATATTTGCCGGAGTGGTTGTGGAAAGCCTTTAGTAGATTGTGGTCAATGTTACTTGAGAAGTGCCAAAACTATTGAGCAACTAAGTATAGCAGAATACTGCTTGGTGCATCTTGAAAGCAAGCCTTGGTGCGACAATAAGCTTACTCTATCGTAAGTTGGAGGTCATGGGTTCAAAACACAGAAATAGCCTCTTCAGATGCTAGAGTAAGGTTACATACATTCAATCCTTCCCGAACTCTATAATGGCAGCAACATCATGCATTGGGCTGTCTTTTTTTACTGCATGGCATATCGTCTAATGAATTGATGATGCCTGTAGACAACTTGCAATGCCAACATTTGGCATGGTATTTTTGACTTCCATATCCCAGACACCATAATGTAGGTGTTTGTACTTATTTCACAAAAAAGAAGAAGACGAAGAAGAAAGAAAGAAAAGAAAAGGAAAACATGTAGGTGTTTATACTCCATTCTAATCATTTTAAGCATTGTTTTCCTGTGAAAACAGGAATAACTAAATTGTGTCAGGTTTCCTCAACTTGAGGTTTTAGCTTTACATTTTTTATGCTATCTATTTGGTGATCTGATTCATCAATCTGATCTATACCATATTTACATTTTGTCATTATGGATGATATACATTGCATATATATCTTAGAGGCAAAATCATAATGACAGTGCATGGATTTGAGAAATTTCTTTAGATGGTGGACAAATAAGAATTGTGAATTGACCGATTCAATCATGAGTGTTGAAGGGTTAGCATCTATTTTAAAAGAAACAAAGGCAAAAAAAAAATATGATCGGCATATGTCACAAAATACTAGTAGCCTTGAGAAAGATGAGCAAATCCAAGAACTAGATGAAGATTGTTTTTTTTTTTTTGTTAATTTGAATTTTTGAACATTGAAGAACCAATTGATGCAGATTTGATATTTGTATTATAACAACCTAGGGCATCTCCTAAATAGGCTAGCCAAAAGGTATTATTTAGATTCTTTGATCCTGTATAAATACCTAATATCTACCTAGTGCATAACCAATATAGGTCTAAACACATGCTTGCATTGATTCTCACATTCTCCCCTAATTTAAGCCCTATTTTCCTCGCCAAGCTAAGGATCCAAATCCATTTCAATCCAATCACAAGTATCATAAATCCAGTCATAAATACCACGATTAGCCATAGTCAACCAAAACGAGCTCATGTTGTAACCTCCTAGTCTACATGGGCTATTGGCCAAGTTCACTTTGATACCATTTATAACAACCAAGGACCTCATCTAAATAGCTAACTAGAAGGTGTTATTTAAGTTCCTTGATCCTATATAAGTACCCATGATCTGCCTAATGCATCGCTGATGCGAGATTAAACACATGCCTACATGGGTCCTCTTAATTTTTGATCTTAGTAATTGAGGTCTAATAATCAAAATTCCAGTTAGTGATAATCCCCAAGAGGAATTTTGTCAAAAGATCTAATTGTTGAATGGAAACTGTCATGCAATCTATTTTATTTTTATTTGAAGGTTTCAAAAAACTATTCTTATCTAATTGTGAATTGGATGAGTTGGGTTGACAAAAGAGTTAGAGAAGCAACAATGTGATAGATTAATGCCAAGATCGCTCTTGAACATTCAATAGTTGGACTTAAAAATAGCATTCATTAGTAAGAATTTTGGATGGGATCAGAGCATTAAAATATGCAGATATTATTATATTCTTTATGGGTCTTGTAGTCAAGGCTAGCTTGTGGCCATGTGCATCCCAAAAGATGCCTTGGAGGGGATGCGGTGGTGCCCTGTGCAACGTGTTGTCCACCTAAAGCTCAGTGTTTGCCCCTGTCTGATGGGAGGTGCCTCTGGGGGGAGGCAATAGTCCCCTAACATAAGCCAGAGTTCTTGACTCGCAACCAATATGGGACTAAAAAAGTTCCCGACCTTATATCCATAACATAACTCTTCAATCAAGGGTAAGTCTGGAATAAGATTACGGGGGCTCCTACTTGGCATGCCAATCTATTGTGGTCAAGGCTAGCTCGTGGTCATGCGCATCCCAAAAGATGCCTTGGAGAGGATGCGATGGTTCCTTGTGCAAGGTATTTCCGCCTGGAGGTCGGTAATTTTGCCCCCGCCTAATGGGGGTGCCTTTGGAGGGGAGACAATAGTCCCCTAACATAAATCAGAGTTCTTCTTGACTTACAACTAATGTGGGATTAAAGAAGCCCCCGACCTTATACCCACAATAATGGAGATTAAAGTTTTGAATTTAAAATTGACTGTTTATATTTTCTGAATCTAGTCTCCACTGCAACTACTAAGTTTCATGAGTGAAGATCTGAGTGTCAATTTCATCTATATAATATGTGATTTTGTAGTGATAGATTAATATCAAGATATTACCAGGTTGGTCTTTACTCTTCAACATCCAATAGTTGAACTTAAAGATAGCATTCATTAGCAAAATTTCTGGATGGGATCCAAGCACCAAGATTATGTAAATATTATTAGATTCTTTGTAGGGTTTTATGCTTTGAATTTAAGATCGATTCCTTTATATTTTCTGAACCTAGGTACCACCACTACTTGTAAGTGTCATGACTAGAGCTCCGAGTGCCCATTTCATTGTTATAATATGTGGTTTTGTAGTGATAGATCAATGGCAAGATATTACCAGGTTGGTCTCTACTAACAGTTCTTGAACATCCAATGGTTGGACTTAAAGATAACATTAATTGACTAGCATTTTAGATGGGATCTAAGCACCAAAAATAATTTCATATGTATTGTATGTGAATTTTGAAGTGTGTGATTGACAAACATCTTCTGGAAGTATTTGAAGCACCAAATAGAATCTTGTAACTTGCACACACATGCATGCATTCATATACACATATATACACATGCACATACACATACACATATACATACATACATAAAGAGGGAGACCTAGCTGCACTTGAGTGGATTTCTACTCAGATATGATCGAGTTTAGTTTGGATGCTAAGGGTCTCATATCGATGTATCGAGCCATTGGATGTGATCCATTGCTTTTAGGTTTCTTATATATCAAAAATTATATGATTTAGAAATATCTAGCCTATGCATCAAATGATAAAAAATTTAGACAGTCTAAATAAAATTAAATTATGTATGTTTGACACTTGATACGTAAGCTGTGGGTCTCCAAATCATATAATTTTTTTATATCTAATCAATTTAGAGATAGTGGATCATATCCAATAATTTGAATCATCGATATGGGATGCCCATTGTCCGATATAGACTTGATCGGATCTAAGATGAGATCCACTCAAACATAGTCAATTCCAACTCTTTCTCTATACATATATATATGTATATGTATATGTGTATATATGTATATGTATATATTAATATATGTGTATACATATATATATATATATATATATATATATATATATATATATATATATATGTGTGTGTGTGTGTGTGTGTATGTATACACACACACACACATACACTTCTATGCATACATTATGGTTACATATGTCTATTGTGTGTATACATGCATCCATGTGCACATGTACACATATACACATGCATATATGTATGTATGAGTGTGCATGCGCATGTGCTCACACACACATGCATATATATATATATATATATACATGCACACACACACATCAAACAAAGATAGATATCACGGTGAAAGCATGTGAGCTTTTAGTTAGAAATTAAAATGAAAATACAAAGATCAAAGGAACAAGAAGTTGAGTGAAATAGTAAGAATTTACAAATCAAAAAGGTATTTTTAATTCAAGAAAATCCTCAGAGTTAATATGGACCACTTTGGCCACTATGAGTAGGACTGGATAGGGTCGTGGAGCAAGATCTGCCTCGCAAGCCAAAATTTTGGAGGCTATAACTTGGTCACACGATGTTTGATTAAGATTTTTTTAAAAAAAATGAATAGTTTTTGAGATCTACGACACTACACCATGTCCTTTAAATGGTAACGCTTCTAGCTATTAGGCCCAAATTTCATTGTTAGGGTTAGAAATGAATCGGTCAAACCAAAAGTTTTCTTTTGAGTGAAAATTTAACTAGATGTATCTTCTAATATGAGAAGAATTCGGCAAAGCGATGTAACATAGAGTTGATATTGAAGTTAAGATCTATATTCTAAAAAATTTTAGCTTTTTCAAGTTTATTTCTATTAGTTTTATCTATTTTAGATAAAATATTCCTACTATAACAAGAAAAAGTAAGCTATTCTCATTATTATAAATAGAGGCTGTGTATCTCGGTTTTAAATTAATCAATTAAAGAAATGAGACTTAAGCCCTACTTTCAAAATTTTTCTATCTTCTAGTTTTTTTTCAAGATTCGAGTTAAATGGATTGAGAGAAATCTTCCTTTTATCTAATTAGGTTAAGTTAATATCAAAGAGTGATCCTGTACATTTGTGGGGATCTTTGTTGGTTCAGACATGCGAGTGATGCAAGCAATCAAAAAAAGGGCTATCCATGCTTCAAGTTGATCAAAGGACAGACAAGTATGATTGCTAGTTTTTTTATAATGGATAATGAGATGAAAGGATGTCTTACACAACTAGAAGAGAAGATTGTCGAACTTGTCGAGATCATCTCCAGATTGATGATATCTTTGGCACAAGCACTAGCAACTCCTATTGTGAATATGTCTCCTATGTTTGGAGATGAAGATTCTGCATCCATTGAGGAGGATGAGTGACCTACAAGTACATAAAATCTCTTTTCAACCCTTTAAAGTTGGAGTACAAATCGAGATCTCTGTGTATGGTGGGACTATCAATGCAAAAAAGCTAGATAATTGGCTAGACCGGTTAAAGAACTATTTATGGATACTCCATTATCTAAAAGCTAGCTTTTGCCCATCTCAAGCTTTCTAGTTATGCTTTTACTTGATGGAATTCATATATAAGGAATGATGATATTTCTAATTTGACATGGAGTAAATTCCAGAGCCTAATTAAGAAGCAATTCCATCTAATTAGCCACAAGGATAGTGGATCAAGTAGCAATACCTGTGGCGGAAGTATAATCAATCTATCGAGGATTGTATCGTTGAGTTCTATAAGCAAGCAATCTTGCTTGGAATCTTTATCAATAATTATGTAGTCTTCATGAAATATGTCAAAGATCTCCATGAGAGCATCTGAAGGGAGCTGAAACTCTTCAACGTTGAAGATATTTGTGAAACTAGTATGAAAGCCATAAGGATTAAGGAGAAGAATCGGTCTAAAGAAAGCAAAAAGGGTGACAAGTTCAGAAAAAAGCTGTATAGAAATTCAGTTCAAGAAGGGGAGTAAAGCAAAAAGCATGCTAACATAACTTAGAAAAATTACTGCAATTATTGTAATCTTTGTAGACACACCAAGGTTCAGTGTTGGAAAATTCATCTTGAGTTGTAGCAGAAGAGGAAGAAGCCAAAGGATGATGATTCCAACAAGAAAGTGCAGGTGATTCTAAATGCTGTAGAAGTTGAGGAGCTGCTTGAACTTGAGAAAGTAGATTCCAAATTGAGTTTGATGGTGAGGAAATCTGAGACAACAACTGAAGCATATCTAGAAGTGTGAGATGAATGCTCCGTTTAAAGATCTTGGTGAAATAGAGCATTAGTGAGGCTATTTTAGATCCTGAAAGCTAAAAGAATCTTATCTTTGAAAATCTGGTTCAAATGCTAGGGTTGTAGACCAAACCTTATCCACGTACTTATCTTCTCGATTTGATTTGGAAAGATGTTGAGTTGAAGATTACTAAGCAGTGCATTTTCAAGTTCGCCATAATTGAGAGGTCTATGAACAAGGTAACATATGAAGTAGTTCTTTGGTTGCTTGTTAGGTCATCCTTGGGAGCTTGTACCTTTAGGATCGAGATGCAGTTTTCTATGAGTAGCGGAGGAGGTATCATCTTATAAAAGATTGGGAGTTCATGATCAATGCCTCCGGAATACAAAGGATTATAAATATTGGAACAACAGCTCAAACAAGGTGACTTGTTAATGCGTGCAATAAATTTGTGATGATAGTATGAGAAGCCGATGAGAGGCCAAGCTTTTGTCTCTAGGTTCAACTGATTGATCAATCGAGATCGAGATTAAGAGTCTCTATAATCATCATCGAGAAAGATGGCAAAGAGCTTTCCTACCAAAGTTTTAAATCCCGTGAGATGGGACTATCCTGGTTTTTTTATAGAACTGGATGCGCTGGCGTCCCACCCTGTCCCGATTCTCAGGATAGAGGACGTCCCAAGATGTTCTGATTGGGATGTTGGGATGCTAGTGGGACGTCCTGTCTCAACACATGGGATGGTATCCCATCTTCGTATCCCACAAGATGTCCTGATGGGACCTTCCTTGCTCCCTACCACAAAATTCTGATATAGGAGTAGAGCAAATAGTTTGTTAAGATTCGAGAGCAAAGAAAAGCAAGGTCAAAAACTATTTCCGAGTAGAGCTAGATGGTTCAACCATGAGACATGGGAAGCATAATTTTTCTCACCTTTAGCTCTATTTTAGCAAAAGCTAAATCTCCAAAATATGGGGAGCCTTGATCTAGGAGGATCCCTAGACTCAATATGGACCCCATTGGCCAGTACGAGTGGGATTGGACCATACATCGGGAAGCCGAGTCATAAGCAAACTTTTAAAAGCCATAACTTAGTCATACAATGTCTGATTAAGATGATCTTTTTTTAAAAAAAATTAGATAGTTTTTTTAGATCTACAATGTGACACCATGCCCTTTAAAGGACAGCGCATCTAACGATCGGGCTTAAATTCTAGTACTTAGGGCCTGACATGGGCAGGTCAAATTGAAAGTTTCATTTTCAGATTATATTTCAACGAGGCATATCTTCCAAATCGAGAAGAATCCGATGGAGCGACAAAAGCTGGAGTTGATATAGAAGCCGATATCTTTCAACTTGTCATGACTATCTTTCAACTTGTCATGACTATCTCAACTAGTCATGTCTATTCTACGTAAAAGATTCCTACTAGAATTAGAGAGAGGAATCCGACATACCTAGGTATTATAAATAGGAGTTGTATGCCTCGGTTTTAAATTAATCAATGTAATAAAATGGGACTCATGTCCTATTTTCAAAATTCTTCGATTTTCTTCTAGTTTTTTTTGTGATTCGAGCTGAGCAAGTTGAGTGAAATCTTCCTTCTCTTCGATCGGATCAATTTTCCCCATCTCTTATATAATATATTATGATTTTATAGTGTATGAGTGTGGGATATGTTCTCCAAATGGTGTATTTTCCTAAATAGTTTCTTGCAAACCAAGTTATGTTGGCTTAGGATGTTGCTTGTGATGTTATTAAGCACTTGAACTGTCCTTTACTTTTCCATTATGAATTTGGTTTAATGGTTTGAATTTGCTCCATTTAATCAAAAATCTTGTTCAAATGTTTTATGACTCAGGTTGTCACCTCCTGCCTGCACACCCCCCCCCTGGCAAAAAAAAAAAAAAAACTCTTTTCTTTCTTCTATTACCATGCAACATTTCATGCTCAATAATCCAACACTACAATCATTGTACTGGATTTTATATTATCTTCTCTAATTTTCAATATCTGGTACAAAATTTTGATTTATATGCTGAATGTAGATCAATCACAGGAGTCCATCTACATCAATGGTTTAGCACATTTTGTGGTTCCTTGTAATGGGAACTCATGACCTTGATGGAAAGGTTATCGACCAACAAGCTGACATCTAAATTACAATAAAGATGTATATAAAAGGCTTTGGCTGACAAGCACAATGCCATGGGTTTGAGTCCTTTGCTGTCACTTTATGCAGATGAAATACCAAAGGTTAGGTCTGTCTCTAGTCCACCCCTTCTAGAACCTTGGGATGCTGGGACCATAACAGGTTAATTGCCTTTTATGTATGACATGGTTTGTAATATTAGCACTGTGAATTAAATCATATAGGAAGAAAAGGCATAGCCAATTTGATGTTCCAATCTAAAAGGCTATTACCCAGTTATGATCTCGGCAATCCGGGGTTCTAGGAGAGACAAACAGGAGATAGGCCTAAGCTTTGGCATCTTTTTTGAACAAGTGACTAGCCGAAGGCTTGAATCCGTGAATCGAATTGGTGCCATTCTCTTGTCGTCACAAGCCCTTTACCATTGCATCATGCAATGGCCCCTTCAATTGATCTTCAAAGCTGACATCATATAGATTTCACCATGCTAGGTTCCTAAAGATCTTGTAGGTGAAAGTAGACTTAGCCACCTTAAAGATAAGATCAGATTGAAGATGTATGCAGCGATGGGATTGAGCATCCAACCATCTAGAAAATAGTGATTGATGAATTGAGCCACACTTTTGTATCCATTTAACAGAAATACAAGCTGTTTATTTTCATCTTGGCTGCGTAATTGCCTTATGACTTTAGTTCTCTTAACTGCATATCATTGTGTCCTTTGATGTATTTGTCCTAAATAATCATTTTCCTGTGCTTTCATGTCAGAATGATAGCTTTCTTTTTTTTTCCCACTTATTCTAGGTTAATTCAGCCCCATGTGAATCACTTGAGAGGACAAACATTTTGAAGTCAGAGTTGGCATCACTATCAGAAAAAAATGCAGAATTAAAGAAGCAGGTTAGGGAGCTAACTAAGAAACTTCAATTGGCTGAGCAAGGAAAAGATCAGGCTCAGAAGCAGTTTTTAGCTTTAGGAGTCCAGCCTAAAGCAGGTCCTTTTGGAACTGTCAAGAGTTTGAGAACAAATCCAACTGTCATTCCTGATGAATCTGTGAACCCAAGATTGGCAAAGATACTAGAAAAGGTGGCTGTTCAGAAAGAGCTTATAGTTGCTCTAGCAAATTCTAATGTGAGGGAGATGGTGGAGATATGGTTTGAGAATATCAAAAGAGTGGGTATACCTAATTATCTAGTTGTAGCATTGGATGATGAGATGGAAAATTTCTGCAAATCAAAGGAAGTCCCTGTTTACCGAAGAAAACCTGATGAGGGCATCGATTCTATCGGAAGGATAGGTGGGAACCATCAAGTGTCTGGATTGAAGTTCCGTATTTTGAGAGAATTTTTGCAGCTTGGTTACAGTATTCTTCTCTCAGATGTTGACATTATCTACTTACAGAATCCATTTCATCATCTCTACAGAGATTCTGATGTGGAATCCATGAGTGATGGTCACAATAACATGACAGCTTATGGTTATGATGATGTCTTTGATGAGCCTAAAATGGGTTGGGCAAGATATGCTCATACAATGCGGATATGGGTTTACAATTCTGGTTTTTTCTATATTAGACCCACAATTCCTTCAATTGAGCTTTTGGATCGTGTAGCAAGCAGGTTATCTCGTGGAAATGCATGGGACCAACAGGTCTTTAATGAAAAGCTTTTTTTTCCCTCCCATCCAGGATATGATGGGGTTCATGCATCTAGGAGAACCATGGATATGTATCTTTTTATGAACAGTAAAGTTCTTTTCAAGACTGTGAGAAAAGATGCTAATCTGCGCAAGCTAAAGCCTGTGATTGTTCATGTGAATTACCATCCAGATAAGCTCCGTAGAATGAAAGCTGTTGTGGAGTTTTATGTCAACGGGAATCAAAATGCACTGGATCCTTTCCCTGATGGTTCAGAGTAGTATATGGGCTCTTGCTCTGGCTTTTCTCGTAGACATTACTTCCTGTAGATCTATCTAAAAAGCATGTTGATTGTAGTTTTCAGAAGTTGCTACCCTTGAACTTTGTATTAAGTGCTGTTACCAGAAATGCTTTTTTATAATTTAAACACGACCCTTTATTTATGCTCTATACTACACTTTTTTCCCCTCTCTGGGCAATTTGATTTTACTGCCAAGTGAGGCATCCATTCGAAAGATTTGCATATTACTAGCTTTTTTAGGTCTATTTACTTGTTTATGTTGGTGGGTTGCATTACGATCAAAGTGTGACACTACCTTTTTCTTTGTTTTTCTCATCCATGCCTGTGTGGAAATGGTTCATTAGACTTGTTGAAAGATATTTAGCATGATCAGTAGTTTGGTACGTTGGTTTTGGATTAAGATTCAGTACTTGTTGAAGCTTATGTTTTGAGGATCTGTGTGGTGTCATGCTTTAGGTCCGCTGTGAAAGTGGAAGGAAAGTGAAATTTCCACCTTGGCACCATCTGCAATACAATCCTCTGACAAGTTTTCAGCGCACGTAACACATGTTGGAGAACATCCATCTGAATTCTACAAATGCAGAGCAAATGGGTAAGCTAGATGAGTGTATAAAGTTCACTTTGTTGATACCATGTTGATGTCATTGTTATTATTTTTGCTATGATCTGAGGTACAATCTGAGGTTCTTATGTGTCCGCTTAAAATATTCTGGAGGATATTAATTTGTAATTTAGAAGAATGAAACAACTTGATTGAGCTTTAAATTCCCCAAAAGAACTTGGCTTAGCTTCACAAACAGTGGGTAATGCTCAGGTGGGGAGTTAGTAGTTCATTGACTCATGTTAGTCTTAATGTTCTTGTGTGTTTAGAGATGCCCCATTACGGAAACATAAATGCTAGGTTTTGAATCTAAAGAAGCATAATTGTTGGAGTCATTCAAAGTGAAGCATCTCTCATATCATGATGTTAGCCTGACAACCTGATGTTTAAGACAACCTGATGTTTAACTTGTAGATGGTATTTGCTTAGGGAAAGGATCACCATGTTGCTAAAGCTATGTTCTATTACTTTGCTTAGGGAAGGCAGCTCATCTTGATCTCATTTATAATCTAGTGATATAATTATGATAAAGATGGAATATTTTAGTATCATAAGGAAACTCTTATCGGTTAGTTTTCTTCACTTCAGTGTGACAAATGTTAATATGATCTTGCTTGCTGTAAGATAGTTATCATTGTCCAATGATCAGACTAGCTCCATTTGGCAAGTTCTTACCCATGAGATCATTTACTTCTACACAAATCTTGTGTCCAGGATTTTCCTTTTTTATATATATATTAAGGCAATGGAAAGGGAAGTTTAGCCTCTGTCCAAGTTAGTAAGGTAAAGAATCGTAAACAATGTATGCAGGATTTAAGCAGAAGTCATCGGCATTAACTGCGAGTACCTCTGCCAACTGGACCAGTGACATCCACAAGTGCAAGGGATTATCATTCACTGGTGTGAGACGTTTGCAATGTGCATGAAAAGAATTATAGATGATTGTGATTCTCCATTCTCATAGCAATATTTTTATATCATTTTTATCATTTGTTTATATTATTTATGTAGCTAGATAAATTCTTTGAAGGTATCAATCCGTTGTCATTATGGAGACATCCCAGACAAGTACCAATTGATGCCATTGGTGAAGTGACTAGAACTTGGGCATCAATAATTGGAAGTATGCACTATCTTATCACAATTCATCATCTCAACGAGTTTTGATGAATGTCCATCTTTTTCTTAAAAAGAGATTAATAAATACACTCTTAATTTTTATCAGGTATACTTTTTTATTTCTCTTCCTTATATTAAGCTATCAGGGATTTCATTCAGTGGTGGTATATTTATAACATATGGGCGTAGGTACAAAGATGAGAAAGTAAAAGTGGGACACCAACCTCCTCTCCCATTTCTCAATGGTAATTAAGTATTTAGATTTATTAAATATTTGGATTCTTTAATTGATTTATATTTCTAGAAATTTATTAAATATTTGGATTCTTTAAGCTGTTGAAATTTTAAACAAAAATTTAGATCTTGCAAAAAAATTACTTGTGACTTGGATGGTATGACCAGATACTGCTACCTTTTCTAAATATTGTCAACTAAATGTGTTTCTTCAGTCATTGGCATGGTTCCATTAAGATTTAGAAAACTAAGTAGCAATTCACAACCTCGAAACTAGGGGATGCATTATTGGTCAAAGCCGTCTCATTTCAAAAAGATGTGATACAGGAAAGGTAGTTTCATGATGGTGCTACTCAAGTACTATCTAAACCTTATCCATATATCCCACCTCAAAAGATTTAAAGTAATAGATATCTAGAACCACTACGGTGATAGTGCGGCTGATAAAAACGTGGCTCCATCTTTTTCTGGTCACGAGTTTGAGGCGTGATCTCTTGGATGACTCGATTAAAATTCGGACTTTTCGGTTGCACGTGACTAGGAGACGGAGCGGCTGATACTCTGGCGCCGTAGTGGAGTTAGGTTGACATACTCATCGGTTTGTGGGAAGGGTACACAAAAAATTGTTGCCCGTATCGAACAATGATCAACAGGTTGGGGGCCCGATGGGAGAGCTACACCGGGTTATTCCCCTCCCTACCTTTTTGTTCTATCAAACAAAAAAAAAACAGATATCTATAAAAGACCGTTTGGATCTAAAAACTTATTTGTAATAGGGAGGCTGAGATATATAATAAGGATAGTTTAGAGATAAAGAAGGTAACCGTCAAGGCAGTAGCCCAACTAGTTGAGATCTTGTCTCATAACCAACAAGTCACAGGTTTGAGATGCGACTTTACGGAAGACTCAATTAAATTCAGGAATTATCCTTGAAGATCTATGATGGTTGAGTAAGTAAGAGGTATCTTGGTGATGTCTGATTGACGTATTCATCCTTGAATTGAAAAAGGTTGCAAAAATTCTATACCTTGAATCAAATATTTTCGGCGGGATGGAGGCTTGCGGGGGTAGTTATGCTAGATTTATCCCTTCTATTCCTATTCTCTACCAAAGAAAAAAAAAAAAAAAAAAGATGAGAAAGGTAAGATGTGGGACAATCTCCAGCTCCCATTCTCACTTAGATTTTGCAATTATCAATTGGGTTTTATCCCAATGGTCACACCCTTTGGTCTAAGAGCCGGAGTCTCCGTATTTGAATCTTGGGTGGTGCATCTTCTATAATATTTGAAATTGGATAATTATATTCAGGTGGGTCCTCCTCCGTTACTCTTAAAGTAAACAAGGAAAGAAAAAGATTTTGCAAGCAGTTTAGATTTTTAGAGATTTGCTAACCATTAAGATTCTCTAAGAAGCCATTGATATATTGACATTGGCCAGAAACAGGAGTGTGGCCATAAAATCCTCTCACTGTTAATTGACAGAGAGAGATATCGAGGATCTTTTGGACAATCATTCCTTAGGCAACTTCAGTTATTGAGTGTGACAATGATTTTCCTTAACTTTTCCTTGGATGTACCTTCTTTCTCGAAACTTTGCTTTCCTTTCCCGTCCTTCCTTTGTTTACTTTTTTATTCCAAGTTTGGACCCTGATTCCCATGCGAAGAGAACTGTTAATGCATAAAAGATTCTCTCTCTCACACATGCATTCAGGCATTTATAAAAAAAAAAAAAAAAAAAAAATACTAGGACGGTAACCTGGTTAGTAGAGACATTGCCTCACCACCAATCCTAGCGATGACTCGATTAAATTCAAAAATTTTTCTAGAATCCATGATTACTGGTATGAATGAGGGGTCAAGGTCTCCTTCTTTATCCCCGTTCTACTAATCAGTATCTTAGTGATGTCAGGTCAATGTACTTATCTTTAGATGAAAAAAGATTACGTAAATTTCTCCGCTACACCAAAATTTATTTCCTTCTTTTTTGCTTAATAAAAAAAAAAAATCTGCGACGATGCCACGCACACATAATCAAACATGTGAAACACAATCAGGCATATGAAAGTATTGGTCTTGGTACAATTACTTTTTGATCAAATAGCAGCATTTGGATGCAGCCTTCCAACCAACCCAAAGCTCTTGGTACTATTACCAATATTAGAGTGATCAAATAGCAACTTCACGTAAGATTATAATTTGGTATAAAATGTACTTTTTTTTTTCCATTTCCAACTAAATGGTTTTGATTTTCTTTTTGATCGATATATGTTTTTTTTTTTTTTTCCAAAATGAAGTTCTAGAGGCATGAATTCATGCTAACCCTTTTCATTAATATTACATGATCTTGATAACATTATAATTACTCGTTCAAATTTTGGAGATACATTCCAAAATCAAACCAAGAACCTTTGCTTGCTAAGCAAAGAGGTGTGACTGTTGGGCAATCTCTACAATTGTAGAATATGAATTCTTGTCCAAGATCGCAATGCCAGTGACAATATTGATGGAACAAGAAAAAAAAAGGAAGAGAAAAGGTACAATCACAATTAATTGGACATATAAAGATTTACTATGAGGGAAAAAAATGAATATAAAAAGAAGGTATATACTTTCAATCCTTATACAATAATCTTTCAATAAAAAACCCAAACTCTTCATAAAACTCTTAAATAAAAACTTCAGGAGACTTTAGCACCCGCCCTCTGTTACCACATAGAATCCTCAGGCCATATGTTCCTTTTATAGAGCTCAAAACCATATTCAGAACATAAAATAACTTCAAAAGACTTTCAGAATCTCATTCGTCATGCATAGACCATACATGGATTGTGTGTGCACCACATAAACCGTGATGCACCTTGAGCGCATGCTGCATGGACCGTATGTAGACCATGTAGTCGCATGCCTGCGGGTCTCCTACTGAGGTGTCAAATCAATAATCTCCATCTTGACTTGCATTAGGCCTCTACATGATTTTGAGAGCTTGTGAATAATGATCTTGCCCTCATGCCCTAGGACAAATGCTTGGCTACTTATAGATGGGCAAACATAAGAGTTGAGCTAGGTCGCTTGATCTCATCTCCGTTATGTACTATGACCTACCTGACCTGAGACCTGCTCGGGATAGCCTCCTACGATAATAGGAACTTTACTTTGCGATATTGCATGTCATCCTTTCAAGTCTCTTGTCTCATACCCAATCCACTTACATCTAGAGCTCCAACTCACACCTAGAGCTCCACCTCATGCTAAGCTCCCACTCGCACCTGAAGCTTCATCTCGCGCTGAGCTCCTTGCCAAAAGGTAGTATTCTCTATACTTCTTTGCTTTAAAGATAACCTTACTACCATGTAGAACTTTCATGATTCTATGATCAGCTCCCCATCTATAACTGTTTCAATCAATCTACTCAGTGAAATCAGATTACTCCTTGTTGCTGCCAAGATCACCGCCACCTGTAGCTCGGTCGTGCCAGGGGGTCCTCCCGTCGCCATCGGGCACCGTGATGGGCCTCTCGAGGACCCGTCCGCTCCATCCCGCTCTACGGCTGCCCGTCGATGTGCCATACCGGCCTACTCCTCTCCTTCCTTCCTGCAAGACACGGGAGACCCAGGCTGAAGATTCCAGCGAGGACACTCCGACGATCAAGTCAGTGGGACGATCGAGGGGAATAGGCAAGACCTCCGCGATGTAGGGCTTGGGGGACTCGTCCGCCGGGAGGGTGTGACTCGAGAACAGGAATGTAAAAGAATGAAAAGAGGAGGGATCGAGAGCGGGGAGCAGGGAGGCTTCTTAGATCGGTGGATCACTCGGCGGTGCCTAGTCGCCTACTTACTTATCTCTCCCTTGCTTTTTACCACATGCTTACCTTCCTTACCTTCCTCCAGAGGTTGGGTCGTATCAATGTGGCCTTAGGAGAGCCTCCGAGAGAGAGAGAGAGCCCTCTCCAGTGAGTCAGCCAGAGAGACCTTTTTTTCTTCTTGGCTTCCATGCCCATTATAGGAGGGGCACTTCTATTTCGGGAGAGACTGCCAAGGGCTGCAGGTCCTGGGGCCTTGGCTGGATTCTCCTCTTGGAGAAGCTCTGAGTGTTATGCCACGATCGTCGGTGGCTATTGGTGGTGCAGCTATGGACATGGCAGTAGATTGCTAGGCATGGGGTCTGAGGGTGCCCACGTCGTACCTCTGGCGCCGCCTGCAGAAAGCAACGGGTGGCCAGGCTTTGTTTCACCATAATTCAAATATCTGTTCCTCTGGCAGGAACTTCATATCGGGGGCTCCGCTCTGGGGTACGGACATGACCTCAGGCAGGGAGCCGGCCTCAGACAGGGGGGCTCGCCTAATGAGCACGGCCTCGGTTGGGGGCTGACCTCGGCAAGGAGTCGACCTTAGACATGGGGCTCGCCCAATGATCCCGACCTCGGCTAGGGGCTGACCTCGGCAGGGAGCCGGTCTTAGACGGGGGGCTCGCCCAATGAGCCTGGCCTCAGCTGGGGGCTGACCTTGATAAGGAGCTGGCCTCGGACGGAGGGCTCGCCTAATGAGCCCGGCCTCGGCTGGGGGCTGGGGTGCCATGCTTGGGTGGCGAGTCTTCTGTTGTCGTAGCCGCCCGTGTGCTCCACGTCAGTGGATGTCGCCACATCATATGCCCCCACTCCCAAGCCTTGAGGGTGTGGCAGTGCTTGGGATGAAGGGAGTAACGAACCCGCTGACATGGGAGATGCTCCTACGATGCCATCAATGCCTAGGACACCTGTGGCCCGAAAATCGTGCCCTTGGTACAAACGAGGCCATGCTCCACTCAGTTTTCCACTGAGGCAACATGACTACTTCATTTGAATCAAAGCAATGATCGTGGGCTTGGCCTATCTAGGGCATTCTGAAGGGCCACGCGGTGACCTCCCATTGGACAGGAAGTCGAAAGGGCACATGCTCCACATCGGGACAAAGCGGAGGCAAGCGACGATCCTTACTATGAAGGGCTTACCACCATGCCTTTTTAAGGGATCTTTTGGGTGCCAATGCGCAATTTCCACAGTGCACTCTTCTCCTTCCTCCTTGCTTTTTCCTTCTTCCCTCCCCTTGCCTTCGGGCTGCACTAAAGGAGGGCCCCTGATGGACTCTAGTCCCCCGATCGAGGAGGCAGAGGGGGAGAGGGAGTCTTTTCACCTTCTTCAGGGGTGATCGGATGGTACAAAGACGTGGGCATCCGAGATGGAGAAGAAATCCATTGAGCTCGAAATTTCCTCCATAGTGGACCCTCAGAGAAGAGAAAAAGAGGCTTCTCTCAAAAATGAGATTAGTAGAGCTGAAGAGGGAGAAAGAGGCTGCTCACGCCTCCCCTCAAGATCGGAGGTCCTTAACGATGAGGCGATGGCCAGGGTGTTGGTCATCGCGGAGGAGGCCACAGCCATTATGGTGCTGTGGAGGGGAGCCTAATGGGGAGCCACTGTAGCTGCTCTTGAAATCACGGGATCCATGAGTTCCAAGGATGGCATGGTAGAGGCGGTGGCAGGCCCGATGCCGAACTCTAGAGGTTCAGTGGACACCTGAGGCAAGGCCCCTATGGGCTCGGCTTGTCTTGCTTGTGCCTTCTACGCCGATCATGGAGGTTAAGATCAGGACCAAGGTCGGAGCTGACCAAGCTTCCTTCCCTTTGTGCTTGTAATCCGGCATTTGAGAGATTCTCCGGCCTGTCGGGGATCTTCCTTGATGTAAGAGACTTTTGATCAAATGAAAAAGAATCTTTTCTTCTGTCATCCGATGTGTCTCCATTTCTCTTCCCCTTCTTTAGTCTTCAGAATAGGGAAGTATGTTCTCGAGGCCATCTTAAGTCTGTTCCAGACCTTCGGCTCCTGCAGGACGATGCTGGAGGCTGAGGAGCCTGATGAAGGAGGCTGAGCCTGATGCACCCAGCTATGAGTCAGGCGATAGATGGCCGGGACTTCTGGAGTTTCCCGGTGGACATCTTCGTACTGTAAGCAAGGCAGTCGAGGTCGAGAGGCTGGATGAAGGAGGCCGGGGAGCCTGATACGCCAAGCTGTGAGTCAGGTGATAGATGGGCGAGACTTATGGAGTTTCCCGATAGATATCTTCGGACTGTAAGCAAGGTGGTTGGAGCCGAGAGGCTAGATGAAGGAGACCGAGAGGCCTGATGAGGGAGGAGGTCGGGAGGCCTATTGAAAGAGGCTGAGAGGCCTGATGCCGGAGGCTAAGGAGCCTGATGAAGGAGGCTAAGGAGCCTGACACCAGAGGTTGAGGAGCCTAGTGGAGGAGGCTGAGAAGCCTGATAAAGGAGGCTGAGGGGCCTGGTAGAGGAGGCCGAGGGGCCTAGCACCGGAGGCTGAGGAGCCTGATGGAGGAGGCCAGGGGGCCTGATGAAGGAGGCCAGGGGGCCTGATGAAGGGGCCTAGCACCAGAGGCTGAGGAGTCCGATATAGGAGGCCAGGGGGCCTGATGTACCAAGCTATGAGTCAAGCGATAGATGGTCGGGACTTCTGGAGTTTCCTAGTGGACATCTCTGGACTGTGAGCAAGGCGGTCGAAGCCGAGAGGCTGGATGAAGGAGGCTGGGAGGCCTGATGAGGGAGGAGGCTGGGGGCTTGTTGAAGGAGGTCGAGAGGCCTGATGCCGGAGGCTAAGGAGCCTGATGAAGGAGGAGGCCAAAAGGCCTGATGAAGGAGGTCGAGAGGCCTCATGCCAGAGGCTGAGAAGCCCGATGACGAAGGTCGAGAGGCTTGACAAAGGAGGAGGCTGAGGAGCCTGGCACTGGAGGCCAAGGGGCCAGGCACTGGAGGCTGAGGAGCCTGGTGAAGGAGGAGGAGGAGGCCGGGAGGCTTGATGCACCAAGCTATGAGTCAGGTGGTAGATGGTCGGGACTATTGAAATTTTTTGACGGACATCTCTGGACTGTAAGCAAGGCGGCTAGAGTCAAGAGGCTGGCGGAGCTTCTGGTCTTAGGTGCCAAGCTTTGTAAGTTTCAGAGCTTAGAGTGCCGGGCTTCAGGAGTTTTCGGGCTTAGAGTGCCAGGCTTCGGGAGTTTCTAAGCTTAGAGTGCCGGGCTTCAAAAATTTTTGGGCTTAAGTGCCGGGCTTCGGGAGTTTCCGGGCTTAGAGTACCAGGCTTCGGGAGTTTTCGGGCTTAAAGTGCCAGCTTCGGGAGTTTCCGGGCTTAGGCTGGCATGGAGTCGGTTGAACAAGTCCCTGCACAAAAAGAAGATAAGGTTGCACTAGAGGTGAGTTTTAATAATCAAGGAAGGAGTCTTACATCCTTGTCCGGGTGGTGGACTGCTCTGAGCTCAAAGCCTTGATACGGGCTCGTCGAGAGGGCTCGGCTCATTGGTTGACCATGCTGCGAGTCAGGTGACGAAGCTTCTGGCATCACTGCGAACATCCTAGGACCATTTGTGCAGTGAGTGCTAGTTTGCGAGCCAAGCGATGGACAACGGGACCATCGAGGTTCCCCGCAAACCTCTCCGGATTGTTAGCACAGTAGATGCCAATCTGTAAGCCTTGCGATAGATGGTGGGACTTCATTGAGGCAGCACGGACATCTCCGGACTGTAAGCAAGGCAAGAGCTAAACTACGAGTCAGGCAATAGATGACGGGGTCCTTTTGGGGTCTCCATAGACATCTTCGGGCTATTAGCATAGCAGTTGCTAAATTATGGCCTTGTAGTGGATGGCGGGACTTCGTTGAGTCACTGCGAACATCTCTGGATTGTGAACAAGGCAAGAGCTGAACTGAGAGCCCGGTGGTAGATGGCATGGGCCCATCGGGCTTCCCGGCTGATGTCCCTAGATCGTGGGCTCAGCGGTAGGTGTCGGACTGCAATATTCACCATCGATGGCAAGACGAAGCTTTTCTTGTGGACCTGTCATTTAGCTTTTCACATAATGAAGGTGATAGGGGGAGAGAGTTACCTGTCGGACCCTGGTTGCTTGGATAGGAGTGAGTTACTTTTTTGGGGGGAGAAACATGGGTCGAACTTGTTGATTATCAGCTTAAGCAGAGATTGATGGAACCAGTTCCGAATGGAGGGTGCAGCAGGAGGTGACCGGTGTTCGAGAAAGACTGGTCATTTTTGTTTATACCCCCAGCCTGCCCCCTAGGGTTGAGGGTGATCTTGAAAACTTGCCTCCCCTTCCTAGCGCGGCAATCTGTTGGCCACCAGGATCTTGAGAACTACCCCCTTTCTGGCATGTCAATCTGTTGGTTGCCAGGATCTTGAGAACTACCCCCTTCCTGGCGTGCCAATCTGTTGCTGCCAAGATCACCGTCGCCTGCAGCTTGATCGCGTTGGGGGGTACTCTTGTCACCATTGGGCATCATGATGGGCCTCTCGGGGACCCGTCTGCTCCGTCCTGCTCCGTGGCTGCCCGCCGGTGTGCCAGTCGGCCCGCTCCACTCCTTCTTTCCTTCAAGATAGGGGAGACTCGGGCCAGAGATTCCGGCGAGGACACTCCGATGATCAAGTTAGTGGGACAATTGAGGAAAACAGACAAGACCTCCACGGCATAGGGCTTGGGGGACCCATCTGTCGAGAGGGTATGACTCAAGACCAGGAATGTAAAGGAATGGAAAAGAGGAGGGATCGAGAGCGGGGAGCGGGGAGGCTTCTCGGATCGGTGGATCACTCGGCGGTGCCTGGTCGCCTACCTACTTACCTCTCCCTCGCTTTTCCCCGTGTGCTTACCTTCCTTACCTTCCTCTGGAGGCCGGGTCGGACCCCTTTGGCCTTAGGAGAGCCTCCGAGAGAGAGAGAGAGCCCTCTCCAGCGAGCCAGCCAGAGAGATCTTTTTTTCTTCTTGGCTTCCATGCCCCTTATAGGAGGGGTGCTTCTATTTCGGGAGAGACCGCCTAGGGCTATAGGTCTTGGGGCCTTGGCCTGATTCTCCACTTGGGGAAGCTCTGAGTGTTGCTCCACGACCGTCGGTGGCCATTGGTGGTGTGGCTACGGACATGGCAGTACATCGCTAGGCATGGGGTCTGAGGGTGCCCATGTCGTACCTCTGGCATCGCTTGCAAAAAGCTACGAGTGGCCAAGCTTTGCTTCGCCATAATTTAAATATATGTTCCTCTGGCAGGAACTTCATATTGGGGGCTCTGCTCTAGGGTACGGACATGACCTCGACAGGGAGCCAGCCTCAGATGGGGGGCTTGCCTAATGAGCCTGACCTCGGCTAGGGGCTAACCTCAGCAGGGAGCCGACCTCAGACGGGGGGCTCACCCAATGAGCCCGACTTCGGCAAGGGGCTGACCTTGGCAGGGAGCCGGCCTTAGACGGAGGGCTCGCCCAATGAGCCCAACCTCGACGGGGGGCTGACCTCGACAAGGAGCCAGTCTCAGATGGGAGGCTCACCCAATGAGCCCAGCCTCGTGGTGCGGATACCAGAGGCACCAGACTTAAGCAGAGGCTTCTTAATCCTCTGTGGTTATCTGATTAGTCCTTTTCAATATTTGAGTCCAGTTTGTAATAAGGGCTTAGCCCATTTGAGTCCCCACTTTGGCCCCTGAGTCCTATTCTTTTTGGGCCTTTCATTATTTGAGTCCTGTATTCAGAGTTTGATTAGTTTCGAGATATGGTCAGTCAAGTTAGCTCATGTTGAGCTAGTCTGAGTCTTGTAAACCCTAGTCCAAGTCCAATGAAGACTCAATACAATTGAAGATCAACCCAGCTTGAGGTCATGAAGATCATGGAAGACCCAGCAAGAAAATTGAAGGCCCTGGAACCCTAGATCATAGCCTAGAACCTTGGATCGTAGGTTGGAGCCCTAGACCGTAGCTTGGAGCATGTTGGGCTGCCCAAGGCCTATGAGAAGCACCAAGGGGCGCCATAATTTCTTATGGTCACCTCCCCTTGGTCGGCCACTTAGGGTCACCTCCCTTGGCCGGCCAAGGCAAGTGAGAGAGAGGGAGTTTGAGGGAAAGTAGGTGAGGGCTTGCCATGTATTCTAGCTAGGGTTTGGGTGGGATTCAAATTCCTATGTAATGTCTTTGCTATCCTTACTTGGGGAACAAGTTTGTGAGCTTATAAAAGAAGCCCCCATCTCTTGTATGGAGGCTAATTTTATTCATGAAATATATTGAATTTTTATACTACTAATATGTGCTTGCTGTGGGCTAAGAGGAATCTGTGTGAACCCCTTCTTCTTCCTAGCCTCCTGCGTCCTGCCTCCAGCCACCATCAAAACCTTAGAAGCCATCTTCTTCAACCTTGGCCGTCCAACACAAACTCATCTTTTTCCTTGTTATTTTCTGATTTTTATTTCATTCCTACATTATTTTCTAACCCCTGACAGGCGATTTGCAGGTCCCTCAAAGTCTACGAATCCAAGATTTCAGTCGGCCAGCCGATCGGGTCACCAGATTGAAAGCCATGGATCTACGAGGTCTTTGGCTTGATCTTCTAGGCCGCATCCAGGAGCGAAGAGTGACCTCTGCAAGGATTCATCAGCAAGATCCTATTAGGTATACCCCCTTGACTCACCAGTAGCCATATTGAAGGAGAACTAGCCCAACCAGAGCTTCTTAGCCTCGGCGGTCTTCTTCTCTATTATTTTAGGGTCTATTTCACATGCAACTGCTTCTAAAATTTTTGTAGAACTCTCTACTTTAGATCTTGGCTTTATTCTTGGGATTTAGACACCTAACTCAACATATAAAAATACAAAAATACTTTGCATGCATCTTTAGTCCCGCATCATTTGGTATCAGAGCCTGTTTGGGCTCAGTTTCTCTTTGAATATTCGGATCGGGTGCTTCACTATGGCCGTCCGATCATAGGAGATAAGTAGCGCTGCAATACCCTCTCTTTTCAATCGAAGCGATCTCCTATGGCGTGTAGTGGTGCCACTATGATTGACCCCTGAAGAAGAAAACAAAGAGCATCTTTAGTTAATCTTGCATCTCATCCATCATAGTACATAGTCTACTATTTTAATTATTTCTGCATGTAAGTAACTCCAAAAATTCTAATTCTTATTTTTCTGGATTCCTTATAATTGAAATTATTTTTTTAGGATTTTCTCATGAATTATTTCAGTATGCGGATTTTCTTCACACCAGAAAACTGCTTGAGAACAATTCTGCCCTGATTTTGCAGCAAGGATAATTTCAGCAAATTTCAATTTTTTTAGCATAATTTTTGCATATCTTAATTTTTCTTCATATTTCTTGCATATTAGGTAATTTTCTGCATATTGTATCTCTACCAAATATAAAACAAAAAATATATAAAATCAGAAAATACCAAAAAAAAAAAGAAAAAAAAACTTAGAAACCCTAATTTACATTTTCATATGTTTGCCATCATGTGCATAAAATACATTAAGGGCAACTCTACTAACCCTGGAATGATTTTGATGATTACAAAACATTGGATCATGCATGTATTACTAATTCTTTCAATTTCTTAAGAAGTTTTTACAGGAAGTGTTTATCAATATATCATTTGGTTTTCTATTCAGATAAAGTGTATTTCAGTTTTAAATGAACCTATGTACATCTCAAGTTGTAAAGCCCTAATTTTATCCTTGTAATCCTGTAAAAAGGGCTAAAAATTAGTAACAAGTAAGTATGAATAGGTTGGACATATGTGGTAAGTTTTTTGAAGTGGTCGGAAGACTTACTCTTGTTAAAAATTTGGTTTGAAGAAGTTCTGCTTGAGCCGACTCACAGACCTCGAGCCGACTCATAGACCAAGAGTCGACTTATGATCTGGCATAGCATGGAGAGTCTCAATGTTTCAGAAGTTTGAGCCGACTCGCACAGAGTTTGCATTTCTCAGGTTTCAGAAACTTAGAGCCACGAGCCGACTTGACCTAGAAGAGCCGACTCGACTAGAGTTTATATTTATCCTGACTGAGACTTCAAGCCGACTCAACTCAGAAGAGCCGACTCATCCAGCGTTTGTTTTTGGTCTGTCTGTGACTTCAAGTCGACTCAAGGTTCTCGAGCCGACTCGAGTGATGGGTTTTGGCATTCTAACAGCTAGTTGCTGAATCAAATTTTTAAATTCCAAAAACCCTCCAACGTCTCTATTTCGGTTTCCTAGGCCCTACAATGACTAGTTTTGATTGAAGACTATAAAAGAGATTATTTATGATGGATTAAATACATGGGTATTGATTAAACAAGAGCATTCAAGCAAATTTTCAAGTATTTTCACCAACCTACTTCAAGTGAGCATTCAAGAAAGGATTCCAAGCTTCTCCAACTAATCTTCATTCATTGAATCCAACTTTTGAGGAAGTCAAAAAGTAGCTTTAAGAGCATTCAAGAGCATCTAAAGCAAGGCTTCAAGTTGATCATCATCGACAACTACCAAACAAATTGGGTTTGTTGTAAAGTTGCTATTTTCATTCGATATATCTTGTTTGTCTCTCCAAGAGCAGCAAGGGGCTGTGTCTTGTGAGTGTTAAAGGTTTTTAGGTGAGCCTATTAAAATCTAAGCTTGGATTTCTTTGGTGAACCCGGTTATAAAAACCAAAAGGAGTTGGGTTCTTGGTAAACCCAGTGTAAAATAAAGTGTGGGTTTCTTTGGCGAGCCTGGTTTAAAAATCAAAGTGTAGAGGTTTGGATTGTAAGCCTGTTAAAACAATTTGACTGTATTCCAATGGGGGATATAGTGGAAATCCCAAGTAGTGCTTGGGTAGTGGATGTAGGAGCGAGTTGCTCCGAACCACTCTAAGTTCCTTGTATTTGTGATTGTGCTTGATTGACTTCTTTGAGTTTATTTACTTGCTTCCGCCTTGTATAAGTTTTCACAACACCTACACTAATAGATTCTAAAAGTGCACATATTTGCAAGAAAGTTTTAAATCCCAATTTACCCCCTTCTTGGGAAGTCACCTGGGCAACAAGTGGTATCAGAGCAGAGTCTCTGAAATTCCTTAGAGTAAAGATTGATGGCACATCCCATGAGCACCTCTTTGGACGAAGGCAAATCCACAAACCGACCTCCACTTTTCACTGGAATTAACTACACATATTGGAAGGCTAAGATAAAGATATACATTCAAGTTGTAGACTTTCAATTATGGAAGATAATTCAAAAAGAATTTCATACACCCACTATCAAAATTAATGATATTGAGGTTCCTAAACCTGAAAAGGAATGGGACGAGAATGATATAAAAAAGGTCGAGTTAAATGCCAAAGCCATGAATTTACTTTACTGTGCTTTGGACCCAAATGAGTTTAATAAAATTTTTACATGTAATTCTGCTAAAGAAATTTGGGATAAGCTCGAAATCACACACAAGGGCACATTACAAGTAAAGACTTTTAAGATTAACCTTCTTGTGCATAATTATGAGTTATTCAAAATGGAGCCTAATGAAACTATATATGCTATGTTTTTATGCTTTACTAATATTATAAATGGTCTTAAGAGTCTTGGTAAGACTTATACTAGTGCTGACCTAGTGCAAAAAGTTTTGAGATCTTTGCCAGAAAAATGGGAAGCAAAAGTCAAAGCTATTCAAGAGGCAAAGGACTTAAACACACTACCATTAGACAAGCTGGTTGGGTCATTGATCACTCATGAGCTGACCATGTAGTAAAGGATAGAAGAAGACTCAAAGAAGAAAAAGTCCATTGCATTTAAAACAATTGAAGAAGATAAAGATGAAGATTCAGATATGTCTGATGATGACTGTTGCCCAGATATGGTGCCCAAGAGGGGGCGTGAATTGGGTATTTTAAAAATTAAAGCAATATATGTGCTATCAAGTTCAAAGGTGAAGAGTGATAGTGCTCAAGTAATTATGCAACGGAAGCAATGAAATATAACAACAATTAAAGAGCAAAAGAAGATAGAGAGTAAAGCAATGCAAACATACAAGAAGTATAGTGGTTCGGTGCACCTAGCACCTACATCCACTCCCCAAGCTCCACTTGGAAATTTCCACTATAATCTTTTCTAGATTACAGCCGACTTGTTTTACCAGGCTCACAAGTCAAAACCTTACACACTTGTTTTGGCTTCGGGCTTACAAGCAACCCTAGTTGGTTTTATCAATTGGCTCACCAACAAACCTCACTCACTTGTTTTGGCTTCAGGCTTACAAGCAACCCTAGTTGGTTTTATCAATTGGCTCACCAACAAACCTCACACTAGTTTCAAATTCCCTTGAAACTAGCCTAAGACAAAAAGAATATGAATACAATGAATAAATCAAGACAAACTCCTTTTGAGCAAAAAGTAATTCGATGTAGCTCTTGATGGAGACTCTTCAAGCCTTTCTCTTGGAATCTTGGACCTCACTAAATGCCAAACTCTTGAAAGTTGGATTCCTCAAAGATGGAAAGCTTTTGGCTAAGGAATCTCTTGGTTTTCTCACTCTTTTTTGCTTGGAATTGATTGAAGGCTTTGTACTTTCACTCTATTCCTTTTCACTTTGTCTCCTTGTCTTTTTTGAAGTTAGGTGGAGGTTAAATACCTCATTCAAGCTGAAACAACTCCACAAGACCGTTAGAATCAAACATATGGCCGTTTATGGCCGTTAGAAATCAAATCAAAAGTTCAGAAAAACTAGCCGTTATGCCATGAGTCGACCTCATGAGTCGACCTCTGGATCAAGTGTCGACCTCATGAGTCGACCTCCAGTTTATCTTAGGCAAAAAACCAGAAAACCATAGTTCTGCCCAGTTTGATTTCTCAGGCAATGAGTCGACCTCTGGTGTCGACCTCTGGACAGGTGTTGACCTCTGGTGGTCGACCTCTGGAGCATGCCACTGAAATTTTGCCGTGCCGGCCTTGCTGAACTTTTATTTTCTTCATGAGTCGACCTCTGGTGGTCGACCTCTGATCTGAAATTTTCTGAAACTCTAGAGAGGTGCGTGCCATGCTTGAGTTTCTCTAAGCCTTTGTTTCTTTTATCAATTACTTCTTAACAAGAAGGTCCAATATGAGAAATTTGATCTTGTTCAAGGTAGAAGAGCTCTTTCCCAAATCAGGCAAGCTTGGCTTCATCATTGTACTCTTGATACTCTTTTTGAATAACCTAAGTCCTGAAACTTTATCTTGAGATGAAACATTAGTCCAAACATATACTCAACCTTTTGTTAATCATCAAAATTAAGGAGCCAAAGCCAACAATCTCCCCCTTTTTGATGATGACAAAACCTTGAATATATATGCAATTAAGTCCAAAAGTAAAATATAGCAATAATAACAATTTTTAAAGAATCCTTACATGCATGAGTATACCATAAAAATTTTACTTTTCATCTACTTTTTATGAAAACATTCTCATGAGTCAAAAAGTTTTTACTTTTCATTTACTTCTTTCTTTTTATGAAAACATTCTCATGAGTCAAAAAGATAAGAACCATAATAGCTTTACTCTATTCTATGAAAGAGTCATACTTTACCATATATACTTTACAAACTTTACTATACTCCCCCTTTTTGTCAAGAATCAAAAAGTGCATTCAATATATTAAAGAAAATTATGTTCCATTACAATGAAGTACTTAGTTGCATAAAATACATGCTCCCCCTTAATTTGTGCATTCAATATAAAAACATTCTAACTTGAGGGTTTAAAAAGATAAATGCTAAGAGCTGGTATCAGACAGTAAAATATCACAATGTAGATAAGTATATAAATGTATTCAGTTACAAAATTGCTTACTAAGTAAGCACAAAAACACTGATACATCAGATCATACAAAGTAAACTAGTACATCATACATCAAGCAAATCTATGAGGCTACTCCTCATCAGAAGGTATATCAAAAGAGATAGGAGCCGAGATCCTAGATGAGGATTTTGGAGTCCTATGAGTGAGACTCCGAGTCCTTAGAGAGGGACCAGACCTAGGGGTAGTCCTACGAGATCTATAGGTCCGAGGAAAAGGCTCCATAGGTGTCCTGACAGAAGCAGTAGCAGAAGGAGTAGATGGATCAGTATACTGAGTAGACTGAGCTGGAGTATGCCTGCTGACTAGCTCATAAGCAGTGGGATCATCAATATCTGTCTCTGTATGCTCATCTCTATCATCCAAAATCCCTGTAATAGTCTCAAAAAGTGACTCAGTAAACTCAGTATCTACTGGCACATCTGTAGCTGGAGGATCTATACTGGGAAGATCAGTAGAAGGAGGATCAGTAGAAGGGGGAATCTCTAGAATCGTATCTGCAGGTGGAACATCAGAGCTACCTGCTCCAGGCTGATCTCCATCACTGTCACTGTATCCACTGGAGTCATCATCATCATCAGAATGTGGAAGAGTCACTGTCGGATCTATAATCCCTGGTGGCAATGCCAATCTCAGGAGGCTGAGGATCTGTCGAAATCCTGCATCTACACTAGCTAAGAGAGCTCCAATGCGCATATCTGTGTGGATCCATAAACCATGTAGCTCCTGTCGTACACCAGCAATCTCTGTCCGGACCTCTAAAATATGATCAGTCACTCTCTGCTCAAAGTCCGATATCCTCACTGTAGTTCTCCATGGTGTAGCAGTAGCAGTAGGTGCTGGAGCTGATGAGGGTGGTGGCGTGAATGGCTCAGGCTCCGCAGTCTCTGACTCTGGTGCTGGACGAGGAGGTGTACCATGATCAGTAAGCTCTGAAGGCCCTACCTCAGCTGCTCGGATCTCATCCTCCTCATCTGGCTCCTAGCCAGACTCTCGTCGCACCCAACGGTCACCAATCAGTCGAAATCCCATCCTAGCAGGGATTTCTCTCCATTTGTATCAGTATGCTGCAGCTGACTGAAGGGTATACCATCAAATGAAACTCCATGCTCCCTGAATAGCTGTGTCAGCCCCATTCCATATGGCTGAACTAGTCTCCTATGAGATGCTGCCTCACCCATCTGCTGAAGCATGATCCTGGGAAGGTTGATGGGAGTCCGCTGTCTCAGGGACACCATCAACACCAGCTCACGCTCAGTGATAAAGTCGAACCTCCCGCTCTTCGAAATCAAGATACGGGCAATGATATGATGCAGCACTCTCATCTCCAGTGAAAGATGGTTAGCGGCTACTGTGGAAATGCCGCTAACATCCTCATGCTCTAGAATACATCTGAAGGCATGCTCTCTGTCGCTGATAGAAGTGGCAGCTGTGCCATGAAGTGGAATCCTCCAAACGCGACTGATGACCTCCGGTGTCACTGGAATCTCGATCCCACGAATGGTAGCTGACCATCCAATGCCATCAGTGGCCATGGATGCATAGAACTCCCTGATGAGGTCTGGGTAGAATCTCTCAGTCATCGTGCAGAAGTGAATCAGACCTGCATCTCTCAGCACATCTCATATAAAAAAGTGATGCTGATCCCAGAAAGGTATGTCCACACGTCTCCCACTCGCAATGCTCTTCCGTACTAAGCTGGCTGGCACTGGTGCAGGTGGCTCTGGGGTCGGCTCACACTCATGTCTGACCTTTCTTCGTCGCTCAGTGCTACCTTGGCCTTGTTCCATTCTCCTTTTCCTTACTGCCAAGTGCTTTCTTGGACCCATATGGAAGGAAGAGGGGTAAATTAGGGAGAAGTAGGATAATGCAAGGCTAAGAGGAAAGGAACCAAGAAAAGAGAGGAGAAGAGAGGTTCACGGTTTGAGTAAAAGAGGAAATGGTGAAATGGTAAGATAGGGTTTGTGAAAATGGAGAAAATCGAGAGTAAATGGAGAAAATGCAAGAAACGGAGGAAAGAAATAAGTGATTTCAATTGAAAAACAACCGATATTAGAGGGTGGATAGAGACAAAATCTTTCGGTTGTCCAAAAACAAAGTATACGGTCAAAAACGGTTAGGTTCAAAGGAGAACAAGAGGAGAGGAGAATATTACCAAAAAGATGAAGGAGAGGGTTGGAAATCCACTGTTTAGAGCTTTAGGAAAGTTGGAGGGGGACCACACGAAGGAGAAATGGAAAGAAATGGAGAAAAAATAGGCTTGCGGACGGGTTTTTAAAAAAGATGATTTCCGTTCAAGTGTCGACCTCTAAAAATTCTCAGGGGTCAACCTTAAGTGTCGACCTCTAAAAATCTCAGGGGTCGACCTCAAGTGTCGACCTCCAAAAACTTAAGTGTCGACCTCCAAAAATAAATTAGCCAGAATAAAATTCGGTAAAAATTTGAAAAAAATTGATAAAATTTAGAAAGATAAGCTTAAACCATATTTGAGAATTTATAAATCATTTTTGAGGAATTTTGATGAGAATTGAATAGTTTCAAGCAAAAGGATCAATGACTCCCAGTTCTCTTCTGATCATACAAAATCTATCTTCATTCAATGGTTTTGTGAATATATCAGCCAATTGATAATCAGTACAAATAAATTCTAACAACACATTAGAGTTCTGAACATGATCTCTTATGAAGTGATGTCTTATTTCAATATGTTTGCTTCTTGAATGTTGTACAGGATTTTTCGTTAAATTGATTGCACTAGTATTATCACATCTTATGGGTGTCTTAGTTAGTTTGATGCCAAAGTCCTCGAGTTGCTGTTTGATCCATAGAATCTGAGCACAACAGCTTCCAGCTGCTATATATTCGGCTTCCGCCGTAGATAGAGCAACCAAATTCTGTTTCTTGCTGCTCCATGAAATCAAATTAACTCCTAAGAATTGACAAGTTCCACTAGTACTTTTACGATCAAGTTTACACCCAGCAAAATCAGCATCAGAATATGCAATCAATTCATATGATGACTCTCTAGAGTACCAAAGACCAATTTCAATTGACCCAGATAAGTATCTAAATATATGTTTTACAGCTAAGAGATGTGATTCTTTAGGAGCAGACTGAAAACGTGCACACATACAAACACTAAACATTATATCTGGTCTACTGGCAGTTAGATATAGCAATGAACCAATCATGCCTCTATATAATTTTTGGTCTATTGATTTACCACATTCATCTTTGTCTAATTTACATGAAGAGCTCATAGGGGTACCTATTGATTTGGTAGTCTCCATCCCAAACTTTTTCAATATTTTTCTTGTGTACTTTGCTTGGTTGATGAAGATCCCCTCTTTGGTTTGCTTAATTTGGAGTCCGAGGAAGAAGTTGAGTTCTCCCATCATGCTCATCTCGAACTCACTCTGCATTAACTTTGCAAATTCTTGACAAAGACATTCGTTAGTAGCACCCAAAATAATATCATCTACATAGATTTGTACTACTAAGAGATCATCATTTTTCTTTTTCAAAAACAATGTATTATCTATATTACCTCTAGAAAAATCATTCTTCATCAAAAATGAACTTAATCTATCATACCAAGATCTAGGAGCTTGCTTTAAACCATACAATGCTTTATGCAATTTAAAAACATGGTTAGGAAATTCATGATTTTCAAAACCAGGAGGTTGTTCAACATAAACTTCCTCTTCAATAAATCCATTTAAAAAAGCACTCTTAACATCCATTTGAAATAATTTGAAATCCATAAAACAAGCAAAAGCAAGTAAAAGTCTAATTGCTTCTAGCCTAGCAACAGGAGCAAAGGTTTCATCAAAGTCGATCCCTTCTTCCTGGTTGTAGCCTTTAGCAACAAGTCTAGCTTTGTTTCTAGTTACAATACCATGTTCATCAAGTTTATTTCTAAAAACCCATTTTGTGCCAATTACAGAAACATTAAGGGGTCTTTCAGTTAAAGTCCAAACGTTATTTCTTTTAAATTGATTTAGTTCATCTTGCATAGCATTAATCCAGTTACAATCTTTTTCAGCTTCTTCAATTGACTTAGGCTCTATCTGAGATACAAAAGCTAAATAATCACAAACATTTCTAATAGAAGAACGTGTACTTACTCCCTTTGACGGATCACCAATTATTAGTTCTTTGGGGTGTCCGTGTGCATACCTCCACTCTTTAGGTAAAGGTTTTGGTGAAGTTGCATTGATCTCTTGAGTTTGATCTTCATTTTCTTGATCATCATCTCCTTTAGGCTCATCTTCATTGATTGTCAATTGTTCAAGCTTCTTTGTACCTGTTTCATCATCAATAGAATCTTCTTTTCTAGAAGATTTTTCGTTAGATTCATCAAACACTACATGAATTGATTCTTCAACCAGAAGAGTTCTTCTATTGAAGACCCTGTATGCCTTGCTAGAAGTAGAGTATCCTAAGAAGATACCCTCATCTGACTTGGCATCAAATTTACTGATATTGTCTTTGCCATTGTTTAATATGAAACAACGGCAACCAAATACACGAAAATACTTAAGATTCGGTTTTCGATTTTTCCAAAACTCATATGGTGTTTTCTTCAAAATAGGTCGAATTAAAACATGATTTAAAATGTAACAGGAAGTATTAATGGCTTCTGCCCAAAAATATCTAGGTAAATCATTTTTGCAAAGCATTGTGCGTGCCATTTCTTCAAGTGTCCTGTTCTTTCTTTCTACCATCCCATTTTGTTGAGATGTCCTAGGTGCAGAAAAATTATGACTAATGCCATTTTCATTACAAAAAGCTTCAAAATCATGATTGTCAAATTCAGTTCCATGATCACTACGCAAAGAAACAATAGTGAGATCTTTTTTGTTTGAAATCCTTTTATAAAATTTAACAAAAGCTGAAAACGTTTCATCTTTATGAGCTAAAAACATTATCCAAGTAAATCATGAGTAATCATCTACAATTACTAGCCCATATTTTTTACCTCCCAAACTAGTTGTTCTGGTTGATCCAAAGAGGTCCATATGCAATAATTCAAGGGGTCTAGTAGTAGATACTACTCCTTTAGGTTTGAAAGTAGATTTATTTTGTTTTCCAAATTGACATGCAGCACAAATCTTATCTTTTTCAAATATAAGTTTTGGTAATTCTTTTACAAGATTCTTTTTGCTTAATTTTGAAATCAACTGCATACTAGCATGCCCTAGCCTACGATGCCAAAGCCAACTAGTTTCACTTGCCTTGGCTTCCCTAGCCACTAGGCATTGACCACTTTCCATGGCTAAATCATCAAGATCAACCATGTAAATGTTTCCATGCCTATGACCAGTGAACTTGATGCCATCGACATCTAGACTAGATACCATGCACAAAGATGATTCAAAAATTACTTTAAAACCCTTATCACAAAACTGACTAATGCTAAAAAGATTATGCTTCAAGCCATCAACAAATAATACATTATCTACATAAGCATTAGGAGTGATATGGATTTTACCAATTCCGACGATTTTGCCTTTTCCATTATCACCAAAAGTAACGTTTCCACCATCAATAGCTGCTAGTGATGAGAATTGCTTCACATCCCCAGTCATGTGCCTTGAGTAACCACTATCCAGATACCACATTCTTCTTTTATTTTTGGTTGCAAGGCACACTTGCAAAAATTAATCAAGTTGAAACTTTAGGTACCCAAGTCATCTTGGGTCCTTTAGGGTTAGTCAAATTGGTTCCTTTTGGAACCCAAATCTTTCCAAAGATATTTAATTTTCTTTTATTACAAATATATGATTTATGTCCTAACTTACCACATGCATAGCAGGTAATATTAGAAGATGCAGGTATAAAAAAGTTTTTGTAAAGTTTTTGCTGATTCTGTGGCTTAAATCCAAGTCCAGCTTTGTTAAATACTGCATGTTGACTATTTAAAAGCATACTTAATTTTTCTGAACTAAAAGTAAACTTTTCTACAAAAGGTTTTACTTTTTCTAACTCTTCTTTGTAATTCTTGTTTTGAAGCAATAGTTCTTTGTTTTGTTTTTCAATTTTTCATTAGTTTTAAGACTTCTATTATTTTTCAAAGAATCATTTTCTTTTAAAAGATTATCCTTATCATTTTTCAAGGTCTTTACATGCTCAGTTAATTTCTTGTTTTCTTGAGTTAAATCTTCAATTTCAATTGAAAACTTTTCTGAGTTTTTGGTAAGCTCAAGATTTAGCTTTCTTAATTTCTTATTTTTCAATTTTAATTTTTCATATGCCATAACTAAATCATCAAAAGCATCATATAATTCATTGAAAGTAAATTCAATTTCAGGTTCAGAATTTACCTCATTATCTTCATTGGCCATGAAACACAGGTTGGCGACTACCTGCTGCTCTTCATCACTGCTGGAGTCCTCACTCTCACTCCAGGTAGCCATCATGGCTTTCTTTCTCAACATCCTTCGACTCTTTTTAAGCAAAGGGCAATCCGTTTTATAGTGTTCAGGCTTCTTGCACTCGAAGCAGATGGGTGGATCCCTTTCTTTTTCTTTCTCTTTATCTTTATTGTGATCACCTTTTTATGGCTTTTTCTTGTAGAAGCCCTTCTTCTTTCTCATGAATCTTTTGAATTTTCTTGTAATGAGGGCTGTCTCATCATCATCAACTTCTTCTTCTGATTCATCACTTGACTCTTCCTTTGTAGTGGACTTGAAGGCTATGGCTTTCTTTTTCTTGTCATTGTCCACTGTCTTCTGCTTTAGTGAAAGCTCGTAAGTCATCAATGATCCAAGAAGCTGCTCAAGAGGTAGAGTATTGACATCCTTGGCTTCTTCTATGGCTGTTACTTTCGCATCCCATGAAGCCGAAAGAGACCTGAGAAGTTTGTTAACCAGTTCACCATTAGATATAATTTTTCCCAAACTCCTCATACCATTTACTATATTGGTAAATCTAGTATACATTTCACTTATACTTTCAGTTGGTTCCATCCTGAACATCTCATACGTATGAATGAGCATGTTTACCTTTGTGGTCTTCACTTGGTGTGTACCCTCATGGGTAACCTCAAGTGTATCCCAAATTTCTTTGGCGAAAATACAATTTGATATTCTGTTAAATTCACTAGGGTCAAGTGCACAGAATAGCAAATTCATCGCCTCAGCATTTAACTCAGCTTGTTTGATGTCATTGTCATCCCATTCTTCTTCAAATTTTGGGGTGATAATGCCATTAACCAAGTGAGTGGGCTGATGAGGCCCTTTAGTAATTACTCTCCATATATGATAATCTACAGCTTGTAAATAAATACGCATACGAGTTTTCCAGTATGTGTAGTTTGTGCCATTAAAGAAAGGAGGGTGATTTGATGCTTGTCCATCAACTACAGCCATTCCAATTGGGGCGGCCATGATCTTTCACTCAAGATCGTTGGACCTACAAGAGAGTACCAGTGCTCTGATACTACTTGTTGCCCAGATATGGTGCCCAAGAGGGGGGGTGAATTGGATATTTTAAAAATTAAAGCAATATATGTGCTATCAAGTTCAAAGGTGAAGAGTGATAGTACTCAAGTAATTGTGCAACGGAAGCAATGAAATATAACAACAATTAAAGAGCAAAAGAAGATAGAGAGTAAAGCAATGCAAACACACAAGAAGTATAGTGGTTCGGTGCACCTAGCACCTACATCCACTCCCCAAGCTCCACTTGGGAATTTCACTATAATCTTTTCTAGATTACAGCCGACTTGTTTTACCAGGCTCACAAGTCAAAACCTTACACACTTGTTTTGGCTTCGGGCTTACAAGCAACCCTAGTTGGTTTTATCAATTGGCTCACCAACAAACCTCACTCACTTGTTTTGGCTTCGGGCTTACAAGCAACCTTAGTTGGTTTTATCAATTGGCTCACCAACAAATCTCACACTAGTTTCAAATTCCCTTGAAACTAGCCTAAGACAAAAAGAATATGAATACAATGAATAAATCAAGACAAACTCCTTTTGAGCAAAAAGTAATTCGATGTAGCTCTTGATGGAGACTCTTCAAGCCTTTCTCTTGGAATCTTGGACCTCACTAAATGCCAAACTCTTGAAAGTTGGATTCCTCAAAGATGGAAAGCTTTTGGCTAAGGAATCTCTTGGTTTTCTCACTCTTTTTTGCTTGGAATTGATTGAAGGCTTTGTACTTTCACTCTATTCCTTTTCACTTTGTCTCCTTATCTTTTTTGAAGTTAGGTGGAGGTTAAATACCTCATTCAAGCTGAAACAACTCCACAAGACCGTTAGAATCAAACATATGGCCATTTATGGCCGTTAGAAATCAAATCAAAAGTTCAGAAAAACTAGCCGTTATGCCATGAGTCGACCTCTGGATCAAGTGTCGACCTCATGAGTCGACCTCCAGTTTATCTTAGGCAAAAAATCAGAAAACCATAGTTCTGCCTAGTTTGATTTCTCAGGCAATGAGTCGACCTCTGGTGTCGACCTCTGGACAGGTGTTGACCTCTGGTGGTCGACCTCTGGAGCGTGCCACTGAAATTTTGCCGTGCCGGCCTTGCTAAACTTTTCTTTTCTTCATAAGTCGACCTCTGGTGGTCGACCTTTGGAAAGGTGTCGACCTCTGGCTAGGTGTCGACCTCTGGTGGTCGACCTCTGATCTGAAATTTTCTGAAACTCTAGAGAGGTGCGTGCCATGCTTGAGTTTCTCTAAGCCTTTGTTTCTTTTATCAATTACTTCTTAACAAGAAGGTCCAATATGAGAAATTTGATCTTGTTCAAGGTAGAAGAGCTCTTTCCCAAATCAGGCAAGCTTGGTTTCATCATTGTACTCTTGATACTCTTTTTGAATAACCTAAGTCCTGAAACTTTATCTTGAGATGAAACATTAGTCCAAACATATACTCAACCTTTTGTTAATCATCAAAATTAAGGAGCCAAAGCCGACAATGACGATCTGAAAAATGATGAAATTGCCCTAGTAATGAGAAAGTTCAAAAAATTCATGGGTAGAAGAAGAACAAATAGATGGAGAAAATAATTTAAAAGAGGAGAATATGAGAAGAAAAGAGAAAAAGACAAAGAAAAGGACAAAGACAAAGATCAAATTCCAATTTATTATGAGTGCAAGAAACCGGGACACATACGCCCTGATTGTCCAGAAGCTAACAAAAAGTTATTTAAAAAAAAGAAAAAGAAAGCAATGCTTGCGGCATGGAGCGATCGTGATGAATCTACATCAACAGAAAAAGAAGAAGAAGATACAACGAAGACTGCTCAAATTTGCCTTATGGGTTTGGAGGATGAGGTAACAACTTCTGAACCTAATTTAGATTTCACTCATGATGAGCTTCATAATGCTTTTTGTGAACTATTGATTGAATACAAAAAGGCTGGTTTGAAAATAAAGAGTTTAAAAAATAATTGTGATGCTTTTGAAAAAGATAAAAATAAAGTTGGTGAAAGAAATAAGATTTTACAAAGTGAATTAAGTATGACTTGTGAAAGACTTAAAACTATCCAATTTGAAAAGGAAGAACTTCTTGAAAATAATAAAATTTTACAAAATGAAAATACTGACTTGCAAAAGGAAGTTCAAAAGCTTAAACCATTGGTTGAAAAATTAACTTTAAGCTCTAACAAACTTGAATTGATTTTGAAAAATCAAAGAGATTCAAGTACAAGTTTGGAATTGGTTTTGACAACACAAATACAAATAAGTTTTCTGCATCCACTTCTTATGCTCATAAGTTTATTACATCAAAGCAATATAGACCTAAGTTTGCATCATATGCTTCTTATTCAAAATCAAAAATTGTTTATTATGCATGCAATAACATTGGTCACAAAGCATTTGAATGTCATTTGAAATATAATGGCAAAAAAAATTAAAAAATTTGTGTTCCGAAAGGAACCAATCCTACTAACTTGCAAGGATCCAAGAGAGCTTGGGTACCTAAATCTATTACTTGATTATTTTGCAGGGATGTCTTGCAGCCATGAATGCAAAGAAAAGATGGTACCTTGATAGCAGCTGTTCAAAACATATGACAGGTGATATAGATTAATTCTTCACCCTGGAATAAAAAGATGGTGGCATGGTAACCTTTGGCGACAATCATAAAGGAAGGATAATTGGTATTGGTAAAATTAAAATTACTCCTACTTTTATTGAGAATGTACTACTAGTAAAAAAATTAAAGCATAATCTGTTAAGTATCAGTCAATTATGTGATATTAGCTTTAATATTTTATTCAAGTCTTCAATGTGTATAGTAGTTGATCCTCTTGACTCTAGTACAAAGTTCATTGGATATAGACCTGGGAATATATATATAGTAGATCTTAATGATCTAGCTATGTCAAGCAATACAAGTCTTGTGGTAGTGAATGATAAGAGCAAGAAATCAAGTCTACTATGGCATAGATGACTTGAACATGCTAGTATGGATACTATTGCAAAATTTATTTCAAAAGATCTAGTTAAAGGTTTGCCAAAATTTAAAGTAGATTTTGATTACATCTGTGATGCATGCCAATTAGGAAAACAAGTGAGGAAGAGTTTTAAATTCAAAAATATTGTTTCTACTGCTAGACCTTTAGAGCTACTTCACATGGATCTATTCGGATCCATTAGGATAACAAGCCTAGGCGGTATGAAGTATGGTCTTGCGATTGTAGATAATTTTTCAAGATACACTTGGATTTTATTTATTGCACATAAAGATGAAACTTTTAAAGCATTCAAAAAGTTTTACAAAAGAGTTTCAAACTTAAAAATTTTTTTTGTTATTTCTATTCGTAGTGATCATGATACTAAATTCGAAAATCAACATTTTGATCACTTTTGCATAAAACACGGTATTGATCACAACTTCTCCGCTCCTAGAATACCACAACAAAATGGTGTTGTAGAGAAAAAAAATAGAACCTTGGAAGAAATGTTTATAACAATGTTTTGTGAAGGAAATCTTCCAAGATACTGTTAATACCACTTGTTATATTTTGAACAGAGTTTTAATCAGACCTATTATAAGAAAAACCGCCTATGAACTGTGGAACAATAGAAAGCCTAACATCAATTATTTTTATGTTTTTGGTTGCAAATGTTTTGTTCTTAATAATAGTAAAGATAATCTTGGTAAGTTTGATACAAAATCCGATGAGGTTATCTTTCTTGGTTATTCTATAAATAGTAAAGTCTATCGAGTTTTCAATAAAAGAACTTTAATGGTAGAAGAATCGATTTATGTTATTTTCAATAAAACTGACATGACATCTTCTAAAAAAGAAGATTATGCTGATGATAATGTAGGTATACTTGAATAAGGATTAAAGGACATGACTATCAAAGATAAGCAAGGAAGTGAACCACAAGAAGACATGGTAGTAAGAATCATGAAGATATACCCAAAGAATGAAGGTATGTACATTCACATCCCAAAGAACTTATTATAGGAGATCCATCACAAGGTGTTGGAACTAGAGCTTCATATAGGGATGCACATGATCTAATTGCTTTTGTATCTCATGTAGAACCACATACCATAGAAGAAGCTGAAACCAACCCTAATTGGATGTTAGCTATGCATGATGAGTTGAACCAATTTAAGAGAAATAATGTTTAGACACTTGTAGAAAGACCAGTTGACTATCCTGTTATAAGTACCATATGGGTTTATAGAAACAAGCTAGATGAGCAAGGTAATGTAATTAGGAATAAGGCTAGAATGGTAGCTCAACGTTAAAATCAAGAAGAAGAAATAGATTTTGATGAGACCTATACACTAGTAGCTAGGCTAGAGGCTATTAGATTACTCTTGGCATATGCATGTTTCATGAACTTTAAATTATTTCAAATAGATGTAAAGAGTGCTTTTATAAATGATTTTCTATCCGAAGAAGTTTTTGTTGAACAACCACCTGGTTTTAACGATCACACTTTTACAAATCATGTTTTTAAGTTAAATAAAGCTTTATATGGTTTTAAACAGGCACCTAGAGCCTGGTATGATAGATTAAGCAAGTTTTTACTTGGAAATTATTTTGTAAAAGGTAGTGATGCGGGACTAATATGCATGCGATTATTTTTTTGTGTTTTAGGGGTTGGATGAGGTGGTTAAATCCCGAATTTTAGATCAAGATATGATGTAGATAATTCTATATGAATTTAAAAAGCTATGCATGCAGATTAGGACCTAGGAAAGCAGTAAAAAGGGATCGTCGGGGCTGAGAAGCCTCGGTTAGGGCTAGTTCTCCTACAATAAAATTACTGGTGGTAGAGGGGTGTACCTGGCAATGTCTGATGCACCCGGTGAAGATCACAGTGAAGAGATCTCTCATCCTCGATGGATGCAACCTGAAAAACCGAGCCATAGACTCGCGGATACCCGGCTTTCTGCTCAGTGGTCCGATTGAGGCTTGGCTGGAGTCGTTGGAATCGTAGGAACTCGGGGACCTGCAAACGACCTGTCAGGGGTTAGAAAACTTACAAGGGAACAAGGAAACAAGAAAAAAATAGCAAGGGAAATAAAGTTTTAAAGGGGGCGGCCAGGGCTCTGGAAGGATGGTTGGCGACAGAAATCTGTTGCAACTCCGAGAAGAAGAAAGCACCAATAAAACCCCTTAAGCACAAAGCAGGGTAGCAGAAAGCAATTGAAGAAAACTCAAGTTTTAATTCATATATCAAAATCAATCCTCATACAAGAGACTAGGGTCCTTTAAATAGACCCTTAGTTTTGGGCTCCAAGTAAGGGTACATTAGACATTACATAAGAATCATTTTCCCTCTTAAACTCTAGCTAGAAAAGTAAGGAAATCTAGGTAGAAAAATCCCTAAAAATCCTCTCCTCCTCTCTTGACTTGGTCAACACTCCAAGGATGCCTAGGGGGGTGTGTTGGGCTTCTAAGAGCAACAAGGAGCCAGCCCAAAGGGGCTTGGGCACATGGGCTTGGGCCTCTGGAAGCTAGGATGGCCTGGTAGCCAGGTAGCAGGAATATTCCCTGGTATCTTGCTTTTTAAGGGCTTGGGCTTGATGCCTGGGCTTTATTTCTTTGGACTAGGATGCAGGTGAACCTCTGGAATCATGGATGCCCTGATCTATGAATATACTCTGGCATCTGGAAGGGAATCTGGGCATCTGGAGGGCATCTGCAAGGAATCAGGATTTTCTGAATTTTCCTCCTGGGGTCTTCAAATCTTCAAGCTGGGTTGGACTTGGGCTATACTTCCATGTCTTCAATCTGGTTGGACTTGGTTTTCACTTGTATGATGTCATCTTGAGTCTTCAGGATGGTTGGACAGGACTCAAAAAAATAAAATTAGCTCGACATGAGCTGACTAACATTAGATTGGACTAGCTCAACATGAGCTGACTAATACTGACTGAAATAACAACTCAAAGACTCAAATGACAAACTAAAAATGGACTCAAATGGGCTAAGTAATCCACAGAGGGCTGTGAAGCCTTTGTCTTATTCCGGTGTCTCTGGTCTCCCCACCAATTTTCCCGGGGTGGGAGGAAACTCGACCCTGTCGAGTGAAGATCAGGCTGGCTCACATATCTCTCAAGGAGGTCTGGGTTGAGGCACTGCAAGTCCTCTTAAGAAATCCATGAATTGTCCGACTCTGGCCGACCTTACCATCAGACCAGGAAGCATTGATAGCCACGGCCCTGGGTCGTAATGGCTTGATCGTCCAAGATATGCTCGATCCGTTCTCCTCTCTCAGGCCAAATTTGTTAGTGGACACTCTGGGTTAGGGTCACTCACAACAGGAGGGGATAGGTCCAAAGGCCTCACTAGGTATTGCTGCTGGGTCCATGTACTCAACCAGGTCTGTAATATTGAAGGTAGAACTAATGCCCAAATCCGAAGGCAAGTCTAACACCTAGGCATTTGATCCAACCTTCTCTATCACTTTAAAAGGTCCGGCTCTGCGAGCATGAAGTTTCTTTTAAGCCTAAGCCTGACCAAGATAGAATCCACAACATCAAATTCTTTGATCCATCTTCGAGAATTAGCCAGTTGTTTCAAAATTAGTGCAGGTGGTGAACATGCTGGGCACATGCAAACTCCTAACAAGATGATGCAAAGGACTCGAACCTACACCTAACAGACTCGACTATGCATTCCTATTGAAGGAAATCTTATTGACCTCTTTGGATCTAAACCTAACCGATTATAGGTTCTCTAGGTTTGATTCTAGCTTGACATGCACATGAAAACTTACAATGGACTCCTAGCAAATTCCAAAGGGTATGCCAGAAGTATAATGCAAACCTAACATGCATAATGAATGCATGCAGTATGCTAATCTCAACTAAATGTAATCTAATGATCCTAGAAATGCTGGAGGTGTCTGAAAAGGGCAAAAAATAGGAAGTGGGTTCAGAATTAGCCTGGTAAGGTAAGGAAAAAGGTTCAAGATTAGTTGGATACAGTAGGATAGAAGAAGGGGTGCCAGGAACTAATCCTATACTAATGAGGTTAACCTTACGAGGTTGAGCTATATCTACAGGGTTTGCATAATGGAAGGATGGGTTGCCAATTTCGGGGAAGAGGTCCTTAATGGGAACTATAGGAGGGGGCTCATCCTGAGGGTACTGATTCAAAGAGATCAGGTCCTTAATAAATTCTTCTGGTTCCTGTATTTTTGGACTAGACTCTATAATTTGGCTCTCCTCTATGGTTTCCTTAGGTAAGGCTCTAGCAGCAGTACCTAGGTTCTCTTCCTCTATTTGTTCTTCCACTATAGCTTTAGGTTGGATGTGGTTAGGGTCAACTACCTCTAGGTTGGCTTCTACCTGGGTATCTATTGGGTCAGCTAATTCTAGGTCATCTATAGGTATCTCCTCTTCTCCCTCATACTCATCAACTAAGCTCGCATCAGCTTCATACACTTCTGCATTAATGTAAGCCCTGTGAATCTCAGGAATGGTTGGAGAAGGTCGGCTAGGGGAAAATTGGCTAGGTCCTGGTTTCTGATTATGGGTACTAATCCTAGTAGGTTCAGGTTGCCTAAGGGGTAGTGGCTCACTACTGGGCTCATATTTAAGGGTACTAATCCTATGGGGTTCAAGTTGACTAGGGGAAACCTGATTAGTACTAGGCTAATACTTAGGGGTTATGGGCTCTCTGGGCTCATAGGACAAGGGTGCAGATCTATGGGTCATGGAATTATAGGATCTGGGGTCATAGGATTTAGGTTCAGCTCTATGGGTCTTGGGTCTACTGGGCTCATGGGATATGGGCTCATAGGTTCTAGAGTCATAAGATTTGGAGTCATAAGATCTTTAGGTTGTGGGTATATAGGTTAAAGATGGCTCAGGTTTAGATCTAGTCTGGGTCCTCCTAGGTTCAAGATTATAGTATGGGTCAGGATAAGGGGCTCTCCTAGGTTCAACCTCACGGTATGGATCAGGATTTGGGGTCCTCCTAGGTTCAGGATTATAGTATGGGTCAGGATGAGGGGCTCTCCTAGGTTCAACCTCATGGTATGGATCAGGGTTTGGGGTCCTAGGTTCAGGATTATAGTATGGGTCAGGATAAGGGGCTCTCCTAGGTTCAACCTCATGGATGGATCAGGGTTTGGCGTCCTCCTAGGGTCAGGATCATAATAAGGGTCATGGTGAGGGGTTCTCCTAGGCTGAGGGGACTCAGGATCTGGCTCAGACTGGGTCCTACGTGTCTCCTCTAGGGTTCCTAGTCGGGCATCTATTTGTTCAAGCTTCTGGGTCAACTGGGCATTTGCTTGCTCAAGCCTAAGATTGAGGGTTTGGGCTAACCTTTCTCCAAGGGCATCAAATTTAGCATCAAGATGGTCCATGGATTCAGTCATTTGTGAATGAGGTGGGTGATATGAAACCCCTGATCTAGTGCTCATGCAAGACTCGATCAAATCGACTACAACTAACTACACCTAGAGTCCAAACTAGATGCTCAATCAGGGAGGCAAACTAGCAGCCTATAGTAACCTTGTACTCAGCCAGGTAGGTGTAAGAGGAGTGTTAGGTCCCTGATTGCCAATCCTAGATACCAATCAGAGATTGGCCAAGTAGGCAGACCAGCACACAAGCCCTTCAGGATTGAATCCCTGAACCACCATTCTAGATACTAAGCACAAGGCACACACAGGATAACTTGACACAGTGATCTAACACTAGCCCGGACCCGACCAGTTGGTGTCCCTAGCCCACTAGGGCAAATTAAGTCTAGTTAATTTTAGGTTAGGCTTGGGACCAAATGCAAGGGGTTGTGGTTTTGGGCTAAGGAGAGGTTATCAACTCCTCCCCTTATCTGGAATAGCAAGAGTGCCCTTAAAGGTAGATTATGCAATGATGGCAGGCAGATGATGCAAATTAGGGTTAGATGTTTGTTTTTGGTGTTTTTGGAGAATATGTAATTTTTTTTTTTATATTTTGGTATTTTCTTAAACAAAAAAAAACTTGCAAATTAAGGCCTAATTTGCAAGAAATATACTAAAATTAAAAGATATGCAAAGATACTAAACAAAACCCTAAACCTTCCAAAATTGTCTTGCTGAAAAAAACAGAGCCAAAAATTTATATGCTGTATTTCAGCTTGAAGAAATTGCACAGACCAAAATAAAATCTAAGAAAATTTCATAAAATACTTTGAATTAAGATGAATCCAGAAAAATAAATTTCAAAATTTTTAGAGTTCTGAGCAGTGAGAAATAACTAAAAGAACAGAGTATATATAGACTGAAAAAAATGCAGAAAACAAGCCCTAATCTAAGCTCTGATACCAGATGATGCGGGACTAATATGCATGCGATTATTTTTTTTATGTTTTAGGGGTTGGATGAGATGGTTAAATCCTAAATTTCAGATCAAAATATGATGTAGATAATTCTATATGAATTTAAAAAGCTATGCATGCAGATTAGGACCTAGGAAAGCAATAAAGAGGGATCGCCGGGGCAGAGAAGCCTCAGTTAGGGCTAGTTCTCCTACAATAAAACTATTGGTGGTAGAGGGGTGTACCTGGCAATGTCTGATGCACCCGGTGAAGATCGCAGTAAAGAGATCTCTCATCCTCGATGGATGCGATCTGGAAAACAGAGCCATAGACCCGCGGATACCCGGCTTTCTGCTCGGTGGTCAGATTGAGGCTTGGCTAGAATTGTTGGATTAGTAGGAACTCGGGAACCTGCAAATGACCTGTCAGGGATTAGAAAACTCACAAGAGAACAAGAAAATAAGAGAAAAATAGCAAGGAAAACAAAGTTTTGGAGGGGCGGCCAGGGCTCTGGAAGGATGGTTGGTGGTAGAAATCTGTTACAACTCTGGGAAGAAGAAAGCACCAATAAAACCCCTTAAGCACAAAGCAGGGTTGCACAAAGCAATTGAAGAGAACTCAAGTTTTAACTCATATATCAAAATCAATCCTCATACAAGAGACTAGGGTCCTTTAAATAGACCCTTAGTCATGGGCTCCAAGTAAGGGTACATTAGATATTACATAAGAATCATTTTCCCTCTCAAACTCTAGCTAGGAAAGTAAGGAAACCGAGGTAGAAAAATCTCTAAAATTTCTCTCCTCCTCTCTTGACTTGGTCAACACTCCAAGGACACCTAGGGGGGCATGTTGGGCTTCTAAGAGTAGCAAAGGGCAGGCCCAAAGGGGCTTGGGCGCATGGGCTTGGGCCTCTGGAAGCTGGGGTGGCCTCGTAGTCTGGTAGCAGGAATATTCCCTGGTATCTTGCTTCTTAAGGGCTTGGGCTTGGTGCCTGGGCTTTATTTCTTTGGGCTAGGATGCAGGTGGACCTCTGGAATCATGAATGCCCTGGTCTATGAATATACTCTAGCATCTAGAAGGGAATCTGAACATCTGGAGGGCATCTGCAAGGAATCAAGGTTTTCTGAATTTTCCTCCTGGGATCTTCAAATCTTCAAGCTGGGTTGAACTTGGGCTATACTTCCATGTCTTCAATCTAGTTGGACTTGGTCTTCACTTGTATGATGTGATCTTGAGTCTTCAGGATGGTTGGACAGAACTCAAAAAAATAAAATTAGCTCGACATGAGCTGACTAACACTGGACTGGACTATCTCAACATGAGCTAACTAATACTGAACTAAAATAACAACTCAAAGACTCAAATGACAAACTAAAAATGGACTCAAATGGGCTAAGTAATCCATAGAGGGCTGTGAAGCCTTTGTCTAATTCCGGTGCCTCTGGTGTCCCCACCAGGTAGCGTTGATACTACCTTATTTATTCAAAAGAAAAATAATGATATTTTGGTTGTTCAAATTTATGTTGATGATATAATATTTGGATCTACTAATGAATCCTTGTGTCAAGATTTTGCTAAGTTAATGCAGGGAGAATTCGAAATGAGTTTAATGGGTGAGCTAAGCTACTTCCTCGAGCTTCAAATCAAACAATCAAAGGAAGGGATCCTAATCAATCAAGCCAAATATATTAAAGAAATTATCACAAAGTTTGGCATGGATTTAAGCAAAGAAGTTGGAACACCCATAAGTCCTGCATGCAGATTATATAAAGATGAAAATGGTACAAGTATTGATCAAAAACTGTATAGAGGTATGATCGGATCCTTACTTTATTTAACTGCCAATAGACCTGATATTCTAGATTCTGTTTGTATGTGTGCACATTTTCAATCAAATCCAAAGGAATCACATATTATTACTATTAAAAGAATTTTTAAATATCTTAAAGGTACATGTAATATAGGATATAGTATTCTAAGCATTCATCTTTGAAGTTAATAAGTTATTCTGATGCTGCTTATGATGGCTATAAGATTGATAGAAAGAGCACCAGTGGCACATGCCAATTTCAAGGTGTTAACTTTATTTCATGGCACTGCCATAAATAGAACTCTGTAGCATTGTCTACTGCTGAGGCAGAGTATGTGACTGCAGGGAGCTATTGTGCACAATTATTGTGGATCAAGCAATAGCTAGAAGATTATGGTGTTATCCAGTCTAAGTTTCCTATCAAATGTGATAACACAAATGCTATTAATTTATCTAAAAATCCAATTCAGTATTCTAGAACAAAGCATATAGAAATTAGACATCATTTCATAAAGATCATATCTTAAATAATATTGTAGAATTAGAATTTGTGCCTACAGAAAATCAACTTGCTGATATTTTCACCAAATCTGTTAGTCAAGATAGATTTGAAAAGATTAGAGATGATTTAGGTCTACATGACCCGTTAAGGATGTTGACCTAATTTTTCAAAAATAAGGAAAAAATTATCTAGACTTTTCAAAAATCAATTTAGAGCTTTTGACCACCTGACCTAATATTGATTTACCCTTGGAAACTAGTAGTTTGTTAGTTTGACCTTTTTCTTGAGTTTTTGCTCGAGCCGACTTGAGCAATCCCCTGTCCTATCGAGCCGACTCGAAGGACGGCCCAAAACTTTTTTAAATATGGTTTCGTTAGTTTTTAAACCCATTTTCTTTCCATTTTCACTATTAAACTCCAACCGTTCCCTCTTTCAAACCTTAGAAAAACCTCTAGAACCCTTCCGAACCTCAAATCCGAGCAAGATGGGTCCTAGGAAGGCTGTTGGGAAGAGAGCAAAAAGGGTTGTTTGTTCAGTTGCGGAGGAATGGAGGACGAAGAGATGGCTAGATGCTCCGGCTTCACTTTCTACAGAAGAGTAGCATGAAGAGCAATAATCCGAAGCTCCAGAAGCCCCCAGACAGATTGTTCTTATAGGAAATAGACAGGTAACATCTGGAAGATTTATGGATTTCAATTTTCTTGAGCAAGAAAACCTAAGGATAGGAGATTGGCTAAATGCTTAGGGTTGGAAGTCATTTTGCATGCTTGATCTACCAACATATCCAACCCTAGTGAGACAGTTCTTTGAGAATCTATCCATAGGCACTTTTTATTTGGAATCTACTATGAAAAGGAAGAGCATTGTGGTAAATGAACAAAAACTGAGCACTATTCTTCAAGTTCCCAAAGAAGGGGAAAGTTTCTTGGTGTTAAAAGAAAAATAGAGGACCTTGAGAAAAGTATTAAAAAGAAGTGATGTTTCTAGAATTATTCATGTTAGGGCAAGTTTGTTATCTTTAAATTTGAGGCTTACTCATAACATTATTAGCCGAGTGTTCTTACCCAGAACAGGGAGATTTGATTGGGTAAGTGAAAGGGATTTAATGTTTATAAGATGTTTCATTGAGGGGAAGGCCCTCAACTTGCCCTACATTATGATTTCTCAGATGAGAGAAGCAGCTCGCAGGGCAGGAAACATGCCTTCCCTATGATATGGTGTTTACCCTCCTTTTTCAGGATGCCATGGTTGACTTATCAGGTGAGGACAGTAGGCCCCTGCTACACACTGACAGGTATAATGTAAAATCTTTAAGCAGAATGGGATTTCTGAATGTAGATGGACATTGGATTCGGAAGACCTCCGGGCAGAGAGCTACACATTCTGATGAGGAGTCTGATGAAGAGTCTGATGAGGATGACCAGGCAGGTCAGCCATAGGATATTGAGGTAGAGAGACTTACAGATGAGGCTGGACCCTCTGAGCCAGCACCCTCTCTACCTCAGACACCTGTGAGAGAGATAGATACTGATGGTTCTAGAGATGATCATAGATGGTAGGTTATCTTAGATGAGATCTCTACTTTGCAGCGAGGCGAGGCAGAGACTGATGCCAAGATAGTTGCCTTGCAGACCGAGATGTGAGATGGTTTTCAGCAGATCTTGACACTTCTTCAATAGATCAGTACAGCTAGCCCATCAGCACCCCCTCCACCTCAGGCAGGACTAGATGTTGATGCTGACATTGTAGAGGGAGAGACTGAGCATTCCACAGCACACCTATTGTAGATACTCCTACAGCTGGGGATGGTACTAGTGCATAGGTCACTGAAGGACAGAGCACTGGTGTATCTGACACTCCAGTGACTCAGATTCTTTTGAGCACCATCACTTTAGTCTTGTTTGATCCTCCTTCTGTGCGGCCGACTCCCATCCAGATCTCTTCAGAACCTCCTTCTAAGTCTAAACCTAGAGTTCCTAAACCCACAAACCCACTGCTCCTATTAGGACTAGACTGAGGGACCTTAGACCTAGGTTTCCTAAATTCAAACCTAAACCAGGCATTTTAGAAGTTGGCTCTTCTTCTAGTGAAGATGTGTCAGTGCTTCTTTCTGAGCCTTAGGTCTTTATTTTTCTGCATTTTTCTCCCATGTTTGTGATACCGTTTTGTTGTGCTTAGCACTTTTGTACTGTATCGCATCTTGTATTGACTCTTTATATATATATATATATATATATATATATATATATATATATATATATATATATGTGTGTGTGTGTGTGTGTGTGTGTGTGTGTGTGTGTGTGTGTGTTTGAAAATATTGTGTTTTGATTGATACATATGAATGAATGATTGCAAATGGATGTTTTCACTAAATGGTATATATCTTGTTGATGACAAAAAGGGGGAGAAGTGCATGAAAATGAGCAATGAGCAATGATACATGATACATTATATGAAAAAAAGGGGAGCTATTATTGAAATTTCTATTATATAAGAAAGGGGGAGCAATTATTGCAAATACTAAAAATTCTTTCAAATTTAAAGTGAAAAGTTCTTCTAATTAAGTTGAAAATTAGTATATTGGTGACTTATACATAATCTGATACTTGCTTACATGAATAATATAGTAACCTTTTTAACCTGATACATGTTGATACATTGTTTTGATACTAATTCATCTCAATATTTTGATACGTCATTTATTCTGATACATACTACCTTGAATACGCACAGATACATGTGAATATTGATACATAGTATGTCATTACATATAATTTTAAAGTGTTCTGAAGCTTTTCATGCCCAGTATTTTGTCATCATCAAAAAGGGAGAGATTGTTGACCCCTGGAATGATTTTGATGATTACAAAATATTGGAGCATGCATGTATTACTAATTCTTTCAATTTCTCAATAAATTTTTGCAGGAAGTGTTTATCAGTATATCATTTGTTTTTCTATTCAGATAAAGTGTATTTCAATTTTAAATGAACCTATATACATCTCAAGTTGTAAAGTCCTAATTTTATCCTTGTAATATTGTAAAAAGGGCTAAAAATTAGTAAAAAGTGAGTACGAATAGGTTGGACATCTGTGGTAAGTTTTTTGAAGTGATTAGAAGACTTGCTCTTGTTGAAAATTTTGTTTAAAGAAGTTCTGCTTAAGCTGACTCACAGACCTTGAGCCAACTCATGATCTAGCATGGCATGGAGAGTCTCAATGTTTCAGAAGTTCGAGCCGACTCAAGGATAATGAGCCGACTCGCATAGAGTTTGCATTTCTTAGGTTTTAGAAACTCGGAGCCATGAGCCGACTCGACCTAGAAGAACCGACTCAACCAGAGTTTATGTTTATCCTGACTGAGACTTCGAGCCGACTCAACCTAGAAGAGCTGACTCGTCTAGGGTTTGTTTTTGGTCTGTCTGCGACTTCGAGCTGACTCAAGGTTCTCGAGCCGACTCGAGTGATGGGTTCTGGCATTCTAATGGCTAGTTGCTGAATCAAATTTTTGAATTCCAAAAGCCCTCCAACGGCTCTATTTTGGTTTCCTAGGCCTTACAATAGCTAGTTTTGATTGAAGACTATAAAAGGGATTATTTATGATGGATTAAACACATGGGTATTGATTATTCAAGAGCATTCAAGTAAATTTTCAAGTATTTTCACCGACCTACTTCAAGTGAGCATTCAAGAAAGGATTCCAAGCTTCTCTAACAAATCTTCAATCATTGAATCCAACTTTTGAAGAAGTCAAAAAGTAGCTTTAAGAGCATTCAAGAGCATCTAAAGCAAGGCTTCAAGTTGATCTTCATCAGCAACTACCAAACAAATTTGGTTTGTTGTAAAGTTGCTATTTTCATTCGATATATCTTGTTTGTCTCTCCAAGAGCAGCAAGGGGCTGTGTCTAATGAGTGTTAAAGGTTTTTAGATGAGCCTATTAAAATCTAAGCTTGGGTTTCTTTGGTGAACCCGATTATAAAAACCAAAGGGAGTTGGGTTCTTGATAAACCAGGTATAAAACCAAGTGTGGGTTTCTTTGGTGAGCTCAGTTTAAAAACCAAAGTATAGAGGTTTGGATTGTGAGCCTGTTAAAACAATCCAACTGTATTCCAATAGGAGATAAACTGAAAATCCCAAGTGGTGCTTGGGTAGTGGACGTAGGAGCGAGTTACTCCGAACCACTCTAAATTCCTTGTGTTTGTGATTGTGCTTGATTGACTTCTTTAAGTTTATTTACTTGCTTCCGCCTTGCATAAGTTTTCACAACACTTACACTAAGAGATTCTCAAAGTGTACATATTTGCAAGAAAATTTTAAATCCCAATTCACCCTCCCTCTTAAGAAGCCACCTGGGCAACACCAGGCTCACTAATCAAAATCCCTTGGTTTTCACAAGGCTAACCAAAAACCTAGTTGGTTTTTCACAAGGCTCACCAACAACTTAGTTGGTTTTCAAACAAGGCTCACCAATAACCTAGTTGGTTTTTTAAACAAGGTTCACCAACAACCTACTTAGTTTTTCAAACAAGGCTCACCAACAACCTAAACACTAGTTTTAATTTACTTGAAATAGGAATAACAAAATAATTCAAGTACATTGAAAGATACAACAAGCTTTTTCAAAATAAAAGCAAATATCTCTTTGAAGCTCTTTGATTGTTGTTGAGAAGCTTGTCTCCAAGTTGTTGAAGCCTTAATCAATGCTTGAGAATTGGACTTGAATGCTCTTGAATGCTTGAAGGCTCAACTTCACTCAAAAATAATGAATACTCAATGAATGCTCATTAGTTTACAATCAATTTCTTATTGGTTGCTTTCCTCTCATGTTTGGTGTACTTTAAATACCTTTTCAAGCCTTAAATGATCATTTATGATCATTGAAGAGGAGAAAATAGCCATTATACACAAAAAGGAGCTATTCTGCACTTCAAAAAACTAGCCGTTCCTGTTCATCTAGACCTGCAGGTGTCGACACTTCAAGTCATGAGTCGACTCATGTGTCAACACTTGAGTCGACACCAGGTCAAAAATATTTTATGAAGCTCTTTAGAGTATTCTGGTGCATCGACACTTCTTCTGGTAAGTCGATACTTTATCTTCTTGAGTCGATACTTGGATAAAATCCAAAATTCAGCATGTTCTGTCTTCATTTTGGTCTCAGACCTTGAGTCGACATTTGCTTGACCATGAGTCGACTTATGTGTTGACACTTAGTTTTCATGAGTCAATACTTCATGCATGCCGGTTGAAACTCTTTCTGCGTATTAGCTCAGGGTTTTGTGAGTCAACACCTTGAGTCAACACTTGATCTTCATGAGTTGATACTTGGTTGAAGCTTTGCTGAAACTTATCCAAATTTAAAACTTGAGTCCTTCAAAGTCATTCTTATATGCCAAAGTCCATATAACTTGAAATTTCATGACTTCTTCAATATTTTGACAAGCATTTGAATTCTTCGACACACTACAACTTTGATGAGTATATTATTCTGATAAACATACTTTTAACACATAGTTAGTACTCAAATATACTTAAATATTTTGTTATTCATCCAAATCAAGGCAGGAGTCAACAATCTCTCCCTTTTTGATGATGACAAAACCTTTAAGTATATACACATTATAAGCTTAAAAGATTTGTAATAAGTTTCAGAGCATTTGACTATCAGTATCAGAGCTAATGATAATAAGTATCAGTGCTAAGTTGAAATGATTATCAAGAGAAAAAACTTATCTATGATGTATTAGAGCTATATATGTATATATAAGAAAGAATTTAATTCATATAGTTTCAACATATCAAAGCTGTAGATATATATAGGAAAGATTTCAATTCATATAGTTTCAATGTATCAAAGCTATAACTATAATATATCAGAGCTATAATTAAAATGTATCAAAACTATATACTTATTTGAGATGTTCAAAAGGTATATAAGAGCTAAAATAGATTTGAAAGTTAAGCATTAGAGCAAATATAGGTTGAATGTGAAAAGTATCAGACCAAATCTTTAAGAGTATCAAAGTAAGCAATACAACATAGAGAGTATCAGAGCAGCATGAAAAGTATCAGAGCATATTAGGGTAAATAATATAACATAATGATTGAGAGTATTAGAGCAAAAATATCTGAGCATGAAGAGTATCAGATCATGAAAATAAAGAGTACCAAAGCATAAGAATTAAGAAGTATCAGAGCATAAAAAATAAGGAGTATCAGAGCATAAAAAAATAAGAAATATTAGAACATAAAGCTAAAGAGTATCAGAGCATAAAACTAAATAAGGAGAATCAGAACATAAAGCTAAAGAGTATCAGAGCATGAAAATTGAAGTATTATAGCATAAAACTAAAGCTCCCCTCAATATACGATCCTGAAAATATTTTTCAAAAAATAGCTTATATGTATTAGTATTTTTCAAAAAATATTTTCAAAAGATTTAAAATTTTTAAAATTTCCTTCTTTAGTACTTTTCTCCTCCTTAACCATTCTTAATTATTGCTTACTGCTTTCTTGTCTCCCCCTTTTTACTTATATCATTTATTCTCCCCCTTTGTTTATTATTTTGATACCATAAAATATTAAACATTGTGCCATTTGATACCAATAATCTCATTTCCATTTTTTCATTGCCATTATTTCTCCTTTTCCCATTACTATTATTTCTCTTTTGTCCATTATCATTATTTCTCCCTCATTTTGTCATCATCATAAAAAGAAAAAGTGAAAAAAGGAGATAAAATGAAAGGCAGTATAGTAAGAAAAGTATAGAAGTATATAAGAGAAAATGCTAAAATGTCATCATATATATAATTTCAAACATTGATACATAATATTCAAATTTTGATACATATTTTGGTACAATGAAACATAGTTTGATACAAAAATATATCTAACTAATATGATACCAACTAATACACTGACCAATCCTAAGGGGTGCTGTCCTTATCAGAGGAAGACCCAACCTCTAAAATGATAGGCCTGTGATCCTAGATGAATGGGGTCGCGGCCACATCGACCGAAGATCAGCAAGCTTGGTAGAACGGCTCTAGGAACATCACCACGTCCTCGACTTTTGCTTCTACATCGTGCTCCCCCTCTGGCTCAGGCTGAAGAAGAAGCAACGTCGGGAGCAGAATCAGGAAATTGGATAGGGTCAAGATCAGTGAGATTGGTATCAGTAACAAGTGGAGTAAAGTCAAAAATAGGACCAGATGAAAGTATGTAAAAACCAGGAGTGTAAAATCCTAGCTCCCTGGATAGAGAAGAAGTGGATACTAAAGGTATCCTTCTAGAAGGGTAGGGGGTACACTAATAGAAGGTGTAGGCAAATCAGCAAAAGTATTTGATGGATCAGAATAAAGAATAGGTGTAGATACTATAGGGTCAGAAGGATCTGGAATGACAGGAGTGCTAGGAAGGACAAGAGTCTTAAGAGCTGGACTGGATGGGGTAGGAGCAGCCTCGGAAGACCTCGTCTCATCAGCTACGGGCTCAGCATCCTGATCAGCTCCAGTATCAGGCTCAAGATCCACCATGAAGTCTACAACATCAAAGTCTGTGGATGAGTCACCCTGACTGTCTCCCATATGAGTATCTGCTGGTGGAGCTGGTGGAGCAGGTGGTGCTAGTGGAGGTGAAGGTGGCCTGCTAGAGGATAATCTCTATAAAGCACCCATGACAGCAAAAAATCTCACCCTCATCTCATCAAAACCTGATCTCATGTCCATGTACCTCAGGTCTACTCGCTGTCTAATGATCTGCATCTTAGTCTCCAGTCGAGTGATCCTGTCAGAAGTATCTTCATGAGGTGGCACCTCTGCATGTGCCGATACTGATGGCTCGGGCTATAACTCTGGTGTAGCACATGATGGCTCAGATGGCCTAGCCACATCTCTCAGTTATCCTCCTCCTTAGCTACATCATCATCTGAATCCGAGTCAGGTGTATCTCCAAAAACTCTCCATCTCCATTGACCTCGGTACTTGTGATACCCCATATGATGTAGTGATCTCTCATCATACACATCAGTATGGAGTAGTTGTCTGTATGGCTCACCATCAGGGTCGACTCCATATGCTCTAAACAATATAGTAAGACCCATCCCATATGGCAGACAAAGTCTCCTACTGGTTGCCACCTCCATCATCTGATATATCATGACCACAGGTAGGCAGACTGGAGTCCTTTGTATCAAGGTAACCATCACCAGAAGCTCCCTCTCAGTGATGAAATTGAACCTCCCGGTCTTCGATAGTAAGATCTGGGCAACTATGTGATGTAGGAGCCCCATCTCTAGTGATAGTCGTGAAGCAACAACTGTAGCTCCCTCTCCAATGTCATCTCCCTCTAGAATAACCCTAAATCCACTAATCCGGTCCACTAGAGAGTCTATGACTGTCCCCCTCATTGGGATCTCCCATACTTGGCTAAGTATCTCTGTTGATAATGGAATAGTGATCCCTCTAATCTCTATGGCCCATCCATCAGCACCTCGGGCCAGAGTCCCATAAAACTCCCTCATCAGTGCTGGATAAAATCTCTCTCTAAGGGAACAAAACTGTGCAAGACCAGCATCTCTCAGCCAATCACCAATCCTAAAATGTTGCTAGTCGATGAACTCGAAATCCACTCTCCATCCCCCGATAATGGCTTTGGAAGCCATACGGTTTGCCTTAGGGATTGGTGGTGGTATTGCTGGAATCTCAAGCTGTGTTGCTACCTCTGCGGCTGATCATCGTGTCTGGCCTTCATGAGGCACTCCGCACCTTGAGAGAATGGTTGTGGCCTCCTCGCCAACTACTTCTTGGGCCCCATTGTCTAGGAGAAAAGAGAAAACAAGGATGGAAAGGAAAAAGCACAAGGGAGTCACGGTGAAACCGTGAAGAACAGTGAAAATGAGAGGGAAAGTGGGGCTTAAACTAAAAATGGGAGTGTTAGAACCGTGAATAGGATCTAATGGAGGTTAGGGTATTGTGGGAGGAGATGTCGGTTTAAGAAAAATGGAAGGAAAAATGAGAAGAAATGGATCGATTTCCTTATTTGTTCACTAGTTCCCGCCGGTCAAGTATCAACTCATGGGCTAAGTCCAAGTATCGACACTTTGAGGAAAAAATAGGAAAAAAATCATAGAAAATCAAGATAATTGATTTTAATAGCCAATAAATGATTGAATATGATTTTCAAGGATATTTGTTCAGAAAATTTCCAAGGAGAATTTCAAAGGTCATGAAGAGAGATCGATATTTAATCAAAAAGATTATTAACCCCTAATTCTTTTCTAATCGTACTGAACCTATCTTCATTAAGAGGCTTGGTCAGAATATCAGCAAGTTGCATTTCAGTATAAACAAATTCAAGCAAAACATCATTGTTTTGAACATGGTCTCTAATAAAATGATGTCTAATTTCTATATGCTTACTTCTTGAGTGTTGAACTGGATTTTTAGTTAAGTTAATTGCACTTGTATTATCACATCTTATGGGTGTCTTAGTTAATTTGATGCCAAAGTTCTCGAGTTGTTTAATCCATAAGATTTGAGCACAACAACTCCCAACTGCAATATATTCAGCTTCAGCTGTAGATAGTACAACTGAATTTTATTTCTTGCTAAACCAAGAGATTAAATTAACTTCATGGAATTGACAAGTTCCAGAAGTACTTTTTCTATCTAATTTATAGCCAGCAAAATCAGCATCATAATATGCAATTAATCTATAGCTGAATTCTTAGAGTACCAGATAAATATCTAAGTATGCATTTAATAGCCAATAAATGTGATTCCTTAGTCTCAGACTGATATCTAGCACATATGCATACACTAAACATAATATCTAGTCTACTTGCTATTAAGTACGATAAAGATCTAATGATACCTCTATAAAGTTTTTGTTCTACTTTCTTACCAAATTCATCCTTGTCAAGCTTACATGAAGGGCTCATAGGTGTACCAATAGGTTTAGTTTTCTCCATCCCAAATTTTTTTAGAATCTCCTGTGTATTTAGCTTGGTTGATAAAGATCCTTTCATTTGTTTGTTTGATTTGGAGTCCAAGAAAGTAGCTCAATTCTCTCATCATGCTTATCTCAAACTCTCCCTGCATAAGCTTAGCAAATTCTTGATAAAGAGATTCATTAGTGGCACCAAAGATAATATCATCAACATAGATCTGTACTACTAAGAGATCATCAGCATTTTTCTTTAAAAACAAGGTTGTATCTACATGACCCCTAGTAAAACCATTTTCAATTAAAAATTTACTTAATCTTTCATACCATACAAGGGGGAGCTATTTTAAACCATAAAGTGCTTTATGCAGTTTGAAAACATGGTCAGGATATGCATATTTTTAAAGCTAGGTGGTTGTTCTGTAAAAACTTCTTCAATAATATAACCATTCAAAAATACACTTTTAACATCCATTTAAAATAATTTAAAATCCAAAAAACATGCAAATTCTAACAATAGTCTAATTGCTTCAAGTCTAGCAACTAGAGCAAAAGTTTCATCAAAATCAATCCCTTCCTCCTGATTGTAGCCTTTAGCAACTAGCCTAGCCTTATTTCTAATTACTATTCCACTTTCATCTAATTTATTTCTATATACCCATTTAGTACCAATTATGGAAGCATTAGATGGTCTTTCTATTAATGTCCAAACTTTATTTCTTTCAAATTGGTTTAATTCCTCTTACATAGCAATCAACCAATTTGGATCTTTTTTAGCTTCTTCTATATTCTTAGGTTCTATTTGTAAAACAAAAGGAATATAATCATATTCATTTCTAATAGAAGATCTAGTTCTTATCCCTTTTGATGGATCTCCTAAAACTAATTTCTTAGGATGTCCATAAGCATACCTCCATTCTTTAAGTAGATCCTTGTCCTTTGGTGAAGATCTTCTAACTTCTTCTTCATTCTCTTTATTTTGATCTTCTTTGTTATCTTTGGAAGGATGATCATCCAATGTCAGCTTCTTAAGTTCATCAATACTTGCCCATGATCAGAAGTATCCTTTTTTCTAAAGGACTTGTTAGTAGACTCTTCAAATGCAACATGCATAGACTCTTTTACTACAAGTGTTCTTTTGTTGAAAACCCTGTATACCTTGCTAGATGTAGAGTATCCTAAGAAGATACCTTCATCTGACTTGGCATCAAATTTGCTTAAATTATCTTTTTTGTTGTTCAAAATAAAACATTAGCAATCAAATACACGACAATACTTTAAAGTAGGTTTTCTTTCTTTCCAAAGCTCATAGAGGGTTTTCTTTAAAATTGGTCAAATTAAAACATAGTTTAATATATAACATGCAGTATTAACAGCTTCGACCTAAAAATATCTAGGAAGGTCATTTTTGTAAAGTATTATGCATGCCATTTCTTCTAAAGTCTTATTTTTTCTTTCTACTATCCCATTATATTGAGGTATCCTAGGTGCAAAAAAATTGTATTCAATGCCTTTTTCATTATAAAAATCTTCAAAATCTTAATTTTCAAATTCAGTATCATGATCTCTATGAATACAAATAATAGAAGTACCTTTTTCATTTGAAATCTTTCTATAAAACTTAGTAAAAGCCATGAAAGATTCATCTTTATATGCTAAAAACAAAACCCATATAAAATGCGAGAAATCATCCACTATAACTAATCCATATCTCTTGCCTCCTAGGCTTGTGGTTCTAGTTGGTCCAAAGAAATCCATATGGAGTAGTTCTAGCAGCCTAGAAGTTGAAACAATTCCTTTAGTTTTAAAAGAGGTTCTTGTTTATTTTTCAAATTGACAAGCATCACAAATTTTATCTTTTTTAAACCTAAGTTTTGGTAAATCTTTAACTAAATCCTTTTTGCACAATTTGAAAAGTAAATGCATGCTTGCATGACCTAATCTACGATGCCATAACCAACTACTCTCATTTATTATGGCATTCATTGCAACTAGGCATTCACCATCTTATATAGGTAAATTATCAAGATCAACAGGTAGATGTTGCCATGCCTATTTCTAATGAATTTCACTCCATTATCATCAAGACTAGATACCATACAAAGAGATGATTCAAAAACTACTTTAAAACTTTTATCACAAAATTGACTGATGCTAAGTACATTATGTTTTAATCCTTCAACTAACAATACATTATCAATAAAAGTGGATGAAAAAATATGTACTTTATCGATACCAATGATTTTTCCTTTACCATTATCTCCAAAAGTAACATTCCATCCATTCAAGGCTTCAAGAGAGGTGAATTGCTTCACATCTCCCGTCATGTGTCTTGAGCAACCACTATCAAGATACCACAATCTTCTTTTCTTTTTGGTTGCAAGACACACTTGCAAAACATATCAAGTTTTTGCTTTAGGTACCCAAGCCACCTTGGATCCTTTAGGATTAGTGGCAATGGTTCCTTTTGAAACCCAAACTTGTTTAAATTGATTTACTTTTCTTAAGTTACATTGACATGCTCTATATCCAAACTTTCCATAACAAAAACATGTAATACTAGAGGATGCATGTATAAAGAAATTTTTAAAGTACTTTTGTTATTTTTGAACTTTATACCCCAAGCCAGCTTTGTTAAAAATTGCAAATTGATTATTCAATAGTAAATTCAGTTTTTCAGAACTGAATGTGAGTTTTTCAACAAAGGGCTTGACTTTATCAAGCTCATCTTTAAACTTTTTTTTTCCAACTCAAGGTCTTTGTTTTTCTTTATAAGCTCATTATTTGAAACAATAGCCTTGGATCTTTTTAGAACTTCTATTTCTTTTGATAGAGTATTCTTTTTCTTTTCTAAAACATCAACCTTGACTTTTAATTCTTCATTTTCATTAACAAGATTATTATTTTCAAGAAAAAAAGAATCAACATGCTTTTTCAACTTCTTGTGCTCAATTTTCAATAATTTATATTCATGCACAAGTTCATCAAAAGCATCTCTAAGTTCTTGAAAAGTAAATTCAAATTCAAATTGTACCTCATTTTCTATTGCCATGAGGTAGAGGTTGGCGACTTCTTGTTGTTCTTCCTTTGAACTGGAGTCTTCACTATCACTACAAGTAGCCATCATAGCTTTCTTCTTGAACTTCTTTTTAAGCTTCTTGAGAAGAGGATAATCAACCTTGTAGTGACCGGGCTTTTTTCATTCAAAGCAGATGGGTTAGTCCTTCTTCTTTTTTTCTTTTTCTTTGTCCTTCCCTTTATCTTTACTAGGCTCTCCTTTCTGTTGCTTCTTTTTGTAAGAGTACTTCTTCTTTATCATGAATCTTCTAAATTTCCTAGCCACTAGAGCCTCTTCATTTTAATTTTCACTTTCTTCTAACTCCCCACTTGAAGGTTCATTTGGTGTAGTGAATTTGAGAGCAATTATTTTCTTCTTTCTATTGGCCTCTACTGCTTTATGCTTTAAGTTCAACTTATAAGTCATGAGTAAACCAACAAGTTGCTCCAAGGAAAGTGTCTCAACATCTTTTGCTTCTTGGATTGCCATGACCTTCAGATCCCATGAAGTTGGCCAAGACCTGAGAATTTTATTAACAAGGTCAGCATTTGACATAACTTTGGCGAGACTTCTCATACTATTTATAATGTTAGTAAATCTTGTATACATATCAGTTTTGGATTCATTAGGCTCTATTCTAAACATTTCATATGTATGAATGAGCATATTTACTTTAGTGTTCTTCACTTGATGGGTACCCTCATGAGTAACCTCAAGTGTATCCCAAATTTTCTTTACCGATGCACATGTGGATATCCTATTGAATTCATTAGGATTCAATGCGCAATAAAGCAAATTCATTGCTTTGACATTAAGCTCGGATTGCTTAATATCATTTTCATCCCAATCTTCTACAAGCTTGGGAATGGAAATGCCATTAACCAAAATCGAAGGAACAAGATGGCCTTTAACAACAACTTTTCAAAGATTGTAATCAATAAATGCATATAAATTCACATGCAAGTTTTCTAATATATGTAATTAGTGCCATTAAAAAAAGGTGGTCTATTTGAGGCTTGACCCTCAATAACACTAGAGCCTATTAGGACTGCCATAGATCTTTAACTCAAGGTGGTTAGACCTACAAGCTGAGTACAAGGCTCTGATTACACTTGTTACCCAGCTAAAGCAATCCAAGAGGGGGGTGAATTAGATTTCTAAAAGATTTTGCAAAGATTAAAGACAAGTGCTGGTGTGTTTGCAAGTGTTTGTGTGCTCAACAAGAGTATGCAGCAGAAGTAATAAAGTAAATATAAGAAGAGAAAGATAAGCAATCATAAATATAAGAATTTATAGTGGTTCGGTGCACTCCAAGCACTTACATCCACTCCCCAAGGTCCACTTGGATATTTTACTATAATCCTTCCTTGATTATGGTAGATTAGTTTTTTCAGAAATCAAAATTTCTTGGTTTTCACAAGGCTAACCAAAAACCTAGTTGGTTTTTCACAAGGCTCACTAATAACCTAGTTGGTTTTCAAACAAGGCTCACCAACAATTTAGTTAATTTTTTAAACAAGGCTTACCAACAACCTAGTTAGTTTTTCAAACAAGGCTCACCAACAATCCAAACACTAGTTTCAATCCACTTGAAACTAGGAATACAAAACAATTCAAGTACAATAAAAGATATAATAAGCTTTCTCAAAATAAAAACAAATATCTCTTGAAGCTCTTTGATTGTTGTTAAGAAGCTTGTCTCCAAGTTGTTAAAGCCTTAATCAATGCTTGAGAATTGAAATTGAATGCTCTTGAATGCTTGAAGGCTCAACTTCACTCAAAAGTAATGAATACTCATTGAATGCATATTAGTTTACAATCAATTTCTCATTGGTTGCTTCTCTCTTATATTTGGTGGACTTTAAATACCTTTCCAAGCCTTAAATGACCGTTTATAACCACTGAAAAGGAGAAAATAGCCATTAGACACAAAAAGAGCTATTCTGTACTTCAAAAAACTAGCCATTACTGTTCATCTAGACCTACAGGTGTCGACACGTCAGGTCATGAGTCAACTCATGTGTAGATACTTGAGTCGACACCAGAATAAAAATATTTTTTGAAGCTCTCTGGAGTACTCTGGTGCATCGATACTTTTTCTGGTGAGTCGATACTTGAGTCGACACTTCATCTTCATGAGTCGATACTTGGACAAAATTCAGAAATTAGCATGTTCTGTCTTTATTTTGGTCTTAGACCTTGAGTCGATATTTGCTTGACCATGAGTTGACTCATGTGTCGATACTTGGTTTTCATTAATCGACACTTTATTGTTAACTCCGTTATTGATTTTGATGATTAACAAAATACTTAAGTATGTTTGAGTACTAACAGTTCTTTGAAGTATGTTTTTAATAGAAAAGGTACTCATCAAATCAGCAAAATTGAACTGCTTGTCAAAAGATTGAAGAAGCCCTTTCTATGGATGAAACATCAGTGATTAATGGACTTAAGTATTTAAGACTTGATTGAAAGGAATTGATGAGTTCAGTTGAAAAAGGATTTAGTAGAGTTTCAATCATTTTTGAAGAAGTTTCAACAAGTATTGACTTAAAGTGTCGACTCACAGTTCAAGTGTCGACTTCATGACAGTACAAGTATTGACTCAAGCTGGCATGCTGAAAGAAATTTCAGTGGCATGCTTGAAGTGTCAACTCATGCCATTCAAGTATCGACTTAAGGTGTCAACTCAAGGATCGACTCAAAGCCCGAGACAGAATTTTTCCAGAACATGCTGAAATCCAATATTTGCCTCAAGTATCGACTCATGGATGTCAAGTATCGACTCATGTGTCGACTTACCAGATGAAGTGTCGACTCACCTGAGATTTTCAAAGAGCTTCAGTGAAGAATTTTGAACTAGGTGTCGACTCATGGGACCTAAGTGTCGACTCACAGCCTGAAATGTCGACACTTGGAGTTCTGAGAATAGTAATTGCCAGTTTTTTCAAATACAGAACTCATCCCTTTAGCTCCCAACGGCTAGTTTCTCATGTCTAATAATCATAAACTGACTTTTAGGCCTTGGGATGGTAAATAAGTGGATTAAATTTAATTGGGACACAAGAAGAAACAACAAGAAGAAGAGAGAACGAATAGAGAATAAGAAAAAGAAAGAAAGCAAGTGCATTCACTCATACATTCATTGAGAGCTTTTACTTCTAAGAAAAGAAGCCTTCAAACATTCAAAGCAATCAAGATCCTTCAAGTCCAACAACTTTTGAGCATTGATTGAGGCTTCATCAAATTGAAGACAAGCATCTTCATCGAACTTCAAAGAGATAACAGTTTTTATTAGAAAGATTTTCTTGTATTCTTTATCTCATTTCATACTTTTTTGTAAAGGTTTTTGGTGAGCTTAAGAACAAAACCAAAAAGGTTTTTGGTTAGCCTAGATGAAAACCAAGAAGGTTTTTGGTTAGTCTAGTTAAAAACCAAGGAGATTTTTGGTTAGCTTAGTTGAAAGCCAAGGAGATTTTTGGTTAGCCTAGTTAAAAATCAAAGAGATTTTTGGTTAGCCTAGTTCAAAACCAATGAAATTTTTGGTTAGCCTTTGAAAACTAAGAGATTTCTTTTAGTGAGCCTTGTGAAAACCAAAAGGAATTTTGATTAGTGAGCCCGGAAAACTAATCGACTATAATCGTGTATGATTATAGTGAATTCTCGAGTGAACCTTGGGGAGTGGATGTATGTGCCTTGGAGAGCACCGAACCACTATACTTGCCTTGTATTTGTTGTTGATTATTTCCTCTCTACTTGCTCTTACTTTTATTGTACTTAAATTTTTGTTGCACACTCTTTAAGAACACACTACACTTGCATCTCTCTAGCACTTGTTTTGTTTATTGAATTGGCACATTTACTTGCAAATAATTTTTAGAAACTCAATTTATCCCCCCTCTAGGGTTGCTTACTGGGAAACAAGTGGTATTAAAACTACGTTCTCAGTATATAGGTCTAACCGCCTTAAGTAAAGATCTATGGTAGCCCCCCTTGGTACTAGTGTAGTTGAGGGACAAGCCTCAAATAAACCATCTTATTTTAATAGATCTAACTATACATATTGAAAAACTAGAATGAGGATTTATATGCATTCTATAGATTATAATTTATAGAAAGTAGTTGATAAAGGTCCTCATATTCCTTTGATTGTGATTAATGATGTTTCCATCCCAAAGCTTGAAGAGGATTGGGTTGAAAATGACATTAAACAATCTGATATCAATGCAAAAGCAATGAATCTCCTTTACTGTGCATTGGATCCTAGTGAGTTCAATAGGATCTCTACTTGCACCTCAGCTAAAGAAATATGGGATATACTTGAAGTTATTTATGAGGGTACCGATCAAGTGAAGAACATAAAAGTTAATATGCTTGTGCACACTTATGAGATGTTCCGGATGGATACTAATGAATCAATCACTGATATGTAAACTATGATCATAAATATTGTTAATGGCATGAGAAGCTTAGGTAAAATTATGTCTAATACCGATCTTGTGAACAAAATTCTCAGGTCTCTTCCAACAACTTGGGATCCAAAGGTGACTGCCATCCAAGAAGCCAAAGATGTTGATAAACTTCCATTGGAATAATTGATAGGTTCGCTCATGACTTATGAGTTGAACTTGAAACAAAAATCAATGGATATGGACAAGAAGAAGAAGGATATAGCTTTCAAGTCCACAACTCAAGAAAAATCTTCAAATGAAGAATTAGAAGAAGAAGAAGAAGAAAGTGAGGGTGATGAAGCACTATTAGCAAAAAAATTTTAAAAATTTATAAGGAGAAAGAAGTTTCCTTACAAGAAAAAGTTTCCACCAAGTAAAGAAAAAGAAAAGAAAAGGAGAAAGAAAAGGACAAGGAGAAGGAGGTACCTATTTGCTTCGAATACAAGAAGCTTGGACATTATAAGTATGACTGCCCTCTCCTAAAGAAATTAAGAAAAACGCTTAGAAAGAAGGCAATGATGGTGACTTGGAGTGACAGTGAGGACTCCAGCTCAGATGAAGAATAAACTGAAGTCACAAATCTTTGCTTCATGGCATAACATGAAGAAGAGGTACATTCTGATCTTAAAATTGATTATACTTTTGATGAATTAAAAACTATATTTGATGAATTAATGCATGATTATAAGTTGATATTATCTAAAAATAGAAAGTTAAAAAAGTATGCAAACTCTTTTTCACATGAAAACTCAAATCTTTTGGATGAAGTTAATGATTTGAAAAATAAAATTGATATTTTAGAAAAACAAAACAAAGCTTTATCAATAAAAAATGAAGTTTTAAAAAGACCTAAAGTAAATGTTTCAAACAATGAGCTTTTGAAGAAAAGTAAAGATCTTGAAGTAGAAAATAAGAAATATAAAGATGAGCTTGATAGAATCAAATCTTTTGTTAAAAAATTCACCTATAGCTCTGAAAAGTTAAATCTTCTTTTGAACAACTAAAGAGCAATTTTCAATAAAGCTGGATTAGGTTTTAAGCCCCAAAAATAGTAAAAGTTTTTCAAAAACTTCTTTATTCCTGTATCATCAAGCATCATTTGTTACTCTTGTAGAAAAGTATGTCATAAAGTATATCATTATGATTTAAGAAAAATCAATAATTCTAGAATGATTTGGGTTCTAAAAGGAACCACTTTTAGTACTAACCCTAAAGGATCCAAGTTAGCTTGGGTACCTAAAATCAAAACTTAATTTGTTTTGCAGGTGTGTCTTGCAACCAAAGAAAAGAAAAGACTGTGGTATCTCGATAGTGGTTGCTCAAGACACATGACAGGAGATGTGAAGCAATTCATCTCACTTGAGGCACTTAATAGAGGGAGTGTAACCTTTGATGATAATGGTAAAGGAAAGATTATTGGTATTGATAAGGTTCACATCTCCCTTCTACTTAGATTGATAATGTTCTTTTAGTTAAAGGTTTGAGACATAATCTGCTTAACATTAGTCAATTTTGTGATAAAGATTTTCAAATTATTTTTAAATCATCTTTTTGCATAATTGCTAGTCATGAAATTAATGGAGTAAAACTCATTGAAAAATGGCATGGTAATATCTATCTAGTTGATTTGGATAATCTATCTTTGTCTAATGGTAAATGCCTAGTTGCACTGAATTCCACTATTAATGAGTCTTGTTGGCTGTGGCATCATGGATTAGGTCATGCTAGCATGTATTTACTCTCTAAACTATGGAAAAAGGATTTAGTAAGAGATTTGCCAAAACTTAGTTTTGAAAAAGATAAAATTTATGAAGCATGTCAATTTGGAAAACAAGTAAAAACATCTTTCAAACCTAAAGATTTTGTTTCAACTTCTAGACCATTAGAACTACTCCATATGGATTTCTTTGGACCAACTAGGACATCTAGCCTAGGAGGCAAGAGATATGAATTAGTTATAGTGGTTGACTTTTCTCAATTTACATGGATTCTATTTTTAGCTCACAAAGATGAATCGTTTTCAGTTTTTATAAAGTTTTATCAGAAAGATTCAAATAAAAAAGGTACTTCAGTTATTTGTATTCGTAGTGACCATGGTTCTGAATTTGAAAATCAAGAATTTAAAAACTTTTGTAATGAAAAAGAAATTGAACATTATTTTTCTGCACCTAGGATACCTTAACAGAATGGGATAGTAGAAAGGAAAATTCGCATTTTAGAAGAAATGGCACATACAATGCTTTATGAAAATGATTTGTCGAGATATTTTTGGGTCGAAGCAGTAAATACCGCATGCTATATTTTAAATCATATTTTAATTCGACCTATTTTAAAGAAAACTTCTTATGAGCTTTGGAAACAAAGAAAATCAACTTTGAAAGTTTTTGGTTGTCGTTGCTTTATTATGAATAATGGTAAAGATAACTTAGAAAAATTTGATGCCAAGTCTGATAAAGGTATCTTTTTAGGATACTCTACATCAAGCAGGGCATACAAAGTCTTTAATAAGAGAACTTGAGTAGTAGAGAAATCTGTACATGTAGTATTTGAAGAATCTACTAACAATTCCTCTAAAAAAGATGATACTTCTGATGCATGTGCAGGTGCTGAAGAACTAAAGAAGTTGTCTCTGGATGATCAACCCTCTCAAGAGAATGAAGAAGATCAAGACAAGAATGAAAGAGAAGAAACTATACAATCCACACCAAAGCATTCGGATCTACCCAAAGAGTGGAGGTATGCTCATGGACATCTTAAGGAGTTAATCCTAGGTGATCCATCGAAGGAATAAGAATAAGATCTTCAATTATAATTGAATGTGACTATATTGCTTTTGTTTCTCAAATTGAACCAAAATGTATTGAAAAAGTTGAAAAAGACTATAATTAGATTAACGCAATGCAAGATGAACTAAATCAATTCAAAAGAAATAATATTTGGACTTTAGTTGAAAGACCATCTAATATTTCAATTATTGGCACAAAATAGGTTTTTAGAAACAAACTTGATGAAAATGGTATTGTTACTAGAAATAAAGCTAGGCTAGTTGCCAAAGGCTACAATCAGGAGGAAGAGATTGATTTTGATGAAACCTTTGTTTCTGTTGCTAGACTTAAGGTAATAGACTATTGTTAGCATTTGTATGTTTCATGAACTTCAAATTATTTCAAATAGATGTTAAAAATGCTTTTCTAAATGGTTTTATTTCTAAAGAAGTATTTATTGAACAACCACTAGGTTTTGAAAATCATACACATCCTGGTCATGTTTTTAAACTATACAAAATACTTTATGATTTAAAGCAAGCACCCCGAGCATGGTATGAAAGACTGAGTAAATTTTTGATTGAGAATAATTTCTCTAGAGGCCATGTTGACACTACATTATTTTTAAAAAGAAAAATGATAATTTATTAGTAGTACAAATTTATGTTGATAATATTATATTCGGTACTACTAATGAAATTCTTTGTCAAGAGTTTGCCAAGCTTATGCAGGGAGAGTTCGAGATGAGCATAATTGGAGAACTTAATTTCTTCCTCGGACTCCAAATCAAGCAAACCAAAGATAGGATCTTCATCAACCAAGCTAAGTATACAAGAAAAATCTTAAAGAAGTTTGGAATGGATACTACCAAGATGATAGGTACACCTACGAGCCCCTCTAGTAAACTTGATAAAGATGAGCATGGTAAATCTATTGATCAATAATTATATGAAGGAATGATTGGCTCTTTATTATATTTGACTGCTAGTAGACCAGATATCATGTTTAGTATTTGTATATGTGCTAGATATCAGTCTGATCTAAAAGAATCTCATCTATTGGCTGTTAAGTGCATATTTAAATATTTATCTTGTATAATTGATATTGGCTTGGGGTATTCTAGAGATTCATCTATTGATTTCATTAGTTATTCAGATGCTGACTTTGCTGGATGTAAATTAGATAGAAAAAGTACAAGTAAAACTTGCCAATTTCTTGGAGTTAACCTCTTGGTTTAGCAAGAAACAAACTTCAGTTCCACTATCCACAACTGAGGCTGAGTATATTGCAGCAGAAAGTTGTTGTGCTCAAATATTGTAAATTAAGTAACAACTTGAAGATTTTGGAATCAAACTAACTAAGATACCAATAAAATATGATAACACTAGTGCTATAAATTTAACTAAAAATCCTGTTTAGCACTCTAGAAGTAAGCACATTGAAATTAGGTATCATTTTATTAGAAATCATGTTGAAAACAATGATATTATCCTTGAATTTGTGTGTTTTGAAATGCAACTAGTTGACATATTAACTAAACATCTCCAAGAGGATCGGTTCAGTATGATTATAAGAGAATTAGGGGTCATCAACCCTTTTGATTGAAACTTTCATCTCTTCACAATTTTTTAATCTTTAATTGATCAAAATTACTTGTAAATCATGTTTAATCTCTCTAAAATCATTGAAATCTTGTTCTACATTGATCAATGGTCCATTTCCTATTTTTTCTCGATTTTAAGTCGAAGTGTTGATACTTGGAAGTGTCGATACCTAGAAGTGTCGACACTTGACTCTGTGTCATGAGTCGATACTTGAACGGCGACAGACCGAGATAAAATAGAAAAATGAAGTATTTTCTTTGAATCTTTCACTCCAATTTGAGCCGACTCATCCCCAAACCAAGCTTCATCATCCTCTTCCCTCCAATTTCGATTCAACTACCCGATTCTTCATTTGAGACAGGTTCTCTTTGGTTTCTCATTGCTCATTATCCCGTTTCCTAGGTTTTCACCATAGAAACCCTAGTTTCTCTCCCGTTCTTGCTTTTCTACCTTATTTTCTTGCAATGGGGCCTAGAAAACAAGTTGTCCGATGTCCTAGACCATCCATTTAGGAGGAAGAGAGAAGAACAAAGGCCAAGCATGAGGATAGAGTAGTAAATGTGCCTCAAGTTCCTGCCAGACCCCTTGTTCCTATAGCAAATTGGATGGGATCGAAGACCATCGTCGAAGGATGACGTGTGGACTTTGATTTCCTAGACCAGCAACACTTCAGGATTGACCAGTGGATAAGGGATGCGGGTCTTGCATAGTTTTGTTCACTGTCAGAGAGATTTTACCCAGGACTGATTAAAGAGTTCTATGATTCACTTGCCCGAGGTAGTGATGGCTGGATTGCACAGGTCTGTGGTAGAGATGTTCCAATATCTGCAAAGATTTTGAGCAGAGTATGGGACATCCCTATAGAGGATCTGTTGTGGATGCTCTAGTGGATAGATTCAGTGGTCTCCAATGTATTTTTGAGATAGATGATCTTCCTGGGGGAGCCACTATAGTTGCATCAAGATTGTCGCCTGAGATGAGGTTACTGCACCATATCGTAGCCCAGATTCTTCTGTCGAAAACCGGACGATTCAACTTCATCACAAAGCACGAGCTTTTAGTCATGGTGTCTCTTATACAATGCACTCCAGTATGCCTCCCAATGCTCATGATAAATCAGTTGACTAAGGCATCGATCAGCCAGAGACTGTCTGCCCTACGGGATGGGGTTGACATTGCTATTTAGAGCATATGGAGTGGTCATAGACGATGAGCCGTACAGACAGCTACTTCACACAGACATCTATGATATCAGATCACTTCACCGGATAGATTACCAGCTTGTCAAAGGCCTGTGGAGATGACGTATATCTGGTCAGGCCACTAACAGAGATAATGATGTAGCAGAGGAGGAGCATATCTTTTCAGGTGGGGTAGAGCCCTTAGAGCCACATAATGATATCCTTGAGGTTCAGCCCGAGCCTTCGGCATAGCCAGAGCCCACTCCTCAGCCTGAGCTAGCCACTCCTGCACAGACGATATCCCCGGTTTTACTGACATTTAGAGGACAGGGTTGCTCGCATAGAGACTGAGGTCATGATTATTCATCAGTGAGTCGATAGGATGCATATGGAGGTGAGGGAGAGCCATTGAGGATTGAGTGATGGCATCTCTGCCATTTTAGCTGCATTAGCTAGACCTTCATCAGGCAGAGCTCTTGCACCTTCAGCTCCATTTGATTCACCTCCAGCATCACCTACTCCAGGACCTGACATGGCAAATTATCAGTCTGACTCCATAGAGTTTGATGCAACAAATTTCATGATGCAGCCAGAGCCACAGATAGCAGATGCTCCTAGGAGACCCATTCCTGATCCTTCCCAGTTATATCATGATACTCCAATTTTATCCTCTTCTTCCAGATCTGATCCACATCTTTCTTCATTCTTGCACCTACTCCTATCATTCCATCTTCTGGTACACTAGTATTACATTCTTCAGCTTTGCATACATCTTCCCTTATCAGGAAACTTGGATTTTATACTCCTGATCTCCACCATCCTAATTCCGGACCCATTTTTGATCCTTCTCCCCTTCCTCTTGATATAATTGCTCCGGTCAGTTCTATTCCTGCTACTGATGTTGCCTCCACCTATTTTGTACTAGCTAGAGGTAGGACATGTGTCAGACACAGAGGACGAGGTCGTCGTGTTCCATCGAGACCTACCCAGGCCCGATTCTCTAATCTCTGGTCGATGTGGCCAAGATCCCGTACTTCTACTGATACATGACCGATTGAGATTGGATCCTCTGATAAGGAGCACTCTTCTTAGGGTAGTCTCTATGTTAGTTGCTTACATCTCAGCATTACTTGTATGTATCTGTGTTTGTTTACCATCTTGTATCTATGTATGAACGTTTGTATCAATGTATGAACTTTTGAATTCAATGAATGAAAGTTTTTATATTAATGTTTTGTCTTTGGTTATTACCTCTTGTGATTATTGCTCAATTTCTGTAAATGGTTATTATCATCTTTTCTTCTCTCTATCCTTTTTTAAATGATGATAAAAAGGGGGAGAGATAAGTGAAAGATAAGTGAGAGATAAAGGAGAAAAGAATGAATTGTTATTGGTAAAAGATAAAGAAAAAAAATTAAATGAAAAGTAGTTTGATGGGAAAGAGAAAAATAAGAGTGAGAGTAAAAGAAAAGTAAAATTAGAAGCTATAAGTAAGGGGGAGTAATCAGTTTGCTAAAATTTCTTGCAAAATCTTTGAAATCAGCTTTTTAATTTATGAAAACTCTTTAAAATCTTTGAAATTAGTTTTTCAGTTTATGAAAACTCTTTGAAATTTAGTTTTTCGAATTATCCTTTGAGGGTGTATATCTATACTCTACGATCTCTTGTTCAAAGATTTTTTTGTTGACTACATTCATTATGTTTCAATACTGAAATTCTTATTCTTAAAGTTTGTTTTAACCTTGGTACACATTTAAAGTATCATGGTTGATGTAATTTTAGATTTGATATTCTTTATAGTTCAAATTCAATTCAAATGAGTTTCTTGACTTAAACTTTTACCTTTTTCCTTTACTCTGATACAAATTGCATTAAGCTTTATACTATTGAAAATTTTTAAGAGCTTATCATATGGAATATACTTAAAGATTTTCTCATCATCAAAAAAATGGAGATTGCTGACTCCGTTATTGATTTTGATGATTAACAAAATACTAAAGTATGTTTAAGTACTAACAGTTCTTTGAAGTGTGTTTTTAATAGAAAAAAGTACTCATCAAATCAGCAAAATTAAATAGCTTATCAAAAAATTGAAAAAGCCCTTTCTATGAATGAAACATCAATGATTAATGGACTTAAGTATTTAAGACTTGCTTGAAAGGAATTGATGAGTTCAGTTGAAAAAGGATTCAACAGAGTTTCAATCATTTTTGAAGTTTCAGCAAGTGTCGACTCGCAGTTCAAGTGTCGACTTATTATAGTACAAGTATCGACTCAAGCCAGCACGCAGAAAGAAGTTTCAATGGCACGCTTGAAGTGTCAACTCATGCCATTCAAATGTTGACTCAAGGTATCAACTCAATGATCGACTCAAAACCTGAGACAGAGTTTTTTCTGAACATGCTGAAATCCAAGATTTGCCTTAAGTGTCGACTCATGGATGTCAAGTGTTGACTCATGTGTCGACTCACCAGATGAAGTGCCGACTCACCTGAGATTTTCAGAGAGCTTTAATGTAGAGTTTTGAACTAAGTGTTTACTTATGGGACTTTAGTGTTGACCCTAAGTGTCGACTCACAGCCTGAAGTATCGACACTTGGAGTTCTTGGAACAGTAACAGCTAGTTTTTTTCTAACGAAGAACTCGTCCCTTTAGCTCCCAACGGCTAGTTTCTCGTGTCTAACGATCATAAACCAACTTTTAGGCCTTGGGATGGTATTTAAGTAGATTAAATTCAATTGGGACATAAGAAGAAACAACAAGAAGAAGAGAGAATGAATAGATAATAATAAAAAAAAAAGAAAGCAAGTGCATTCACTCATACATTCATTGAGAGCTTTTACTTCCAAGAAAAGAAGCCTTCAAGCATTCAAAGCAATCAAGATCCTTCAAGTTCAACAACTTTTGAGCATTGATCGAGGCTTCACCGAATTGAAGACAAGCATCTTCATCGAACTTCAAAGAGATAATAGTTTTTATTAGAAAGCTTTTCTTGTATTCTTTATCTCATTTCATACATTGTTGTAAAGAATTTTAGTGAGCCTAAAAACAAAACCAAGGAGGTTTTTGGTTAGCCTAACTGAAAACCAAGAAGGTTTTTCGTTAGCCTAGTTGAAAATCAAAGAGATTTTTGGTTAGCCTTTGAAAACCAAAAGGTTTCTTTTGGTGAGCCTTGTAAAAACTAAAAGAGGTTTTGATTAGTGAGCTCGAAAAACTAATTGACAAAATCGTGTGAGATTATAGTGAATTCCCGAGTGAACCTTGGAGAGTGGATGTAGGTACCTTGGAGAGCACCGAACCACTATACTTGCCTTGTGTTTGTGGTTGATTGTTTCCTCTCTACTTGCTTTTACTTTTATTGCATTTAAATTTTCATTGCACACTCTTTAAGAGCACACTATACTTGCATATCTCTAGCGCTTGTTTTGTTTATTGAATTGGCACATTTACTTGCAAATAAATTTTAGAAACCCAATTCAACCCCCTCTTGGATTGCTTACTGGGAAACATTCATGCATGCTGGCTGCAACTCTTTCTACATATCAGCTCAGGGTTCAGTGAGTCAACACCTTAAGTTGATACTTGATCTTCATAAGTTGACACTTGGCTGAAACTTTGCTAAAATTTGTCCAAATTTAAAACTTGAGTCCTTCAAAATTATTCTTATGTGCCAAAGTCTATATAACTTGAAATTTCATGACTTCTTCAATAGTTTGGCAAGCATTTGAATTCTTCAACACACTACAACTTTGATGAGTACCTTATTCTAATAAACACATTTTTAACACAGTTAGTACTCAAATATACTTAAGTATTTTGTTATTCATCAAAATCAAGACAAGAGTCAACACCCTCATTATAGAAACAACAAGGATTTTCTCTTACAAGAAAACATCTTTAATTTGAGCATACTTTTCAACTCAGACTAGTAATCTACAAAGTCCCGGGGGTAAGTTTTGGTCAATGACTTTTTAAGGTTATTTTTCTGCAACCCATTCATGAGGGCCGACATGGCAATCGACTAATCTATATTATGGACTTCTAGGATAGGTGTGTTGAAGCGGCTGATGAAAGCTCAGATGTCTCTCCCTTTCTTTACTTGAGGGTATAGAGATAATCCGATCACTTTCATTGCCTACAGCTATTGACAAAGTAGTCAATGAATGACTAGCTCAGCTATTCGAAAGAATGTATTGATCCTAGCTTCAGACTTGTATACCAGTATCAAACCACTCCCTTCAAGGTAAATGGGAAGACTTGGCAGAGAATTAGATCAGAAGCTCCATGGAAGAGCATTACAGCTTGGAAGCTCGATAGATGGTCGTTGGGATCAATAGTCTCATCGTAGCTTTCAATCTATGGAATCTTGAAGTACTGAGGGAGTGATGCATTATCTTATCATCAAAAGTTGGGTGATGATTCAACCCATCATTCGGTGTCAAGGTGAGGTTCTGGATTGCTTTGATCCATTGATCTAGCTCCTTAAACCTTGCTCGATTTCAAGATTTCGAATAGCTAGGGTCCTCGATTACTACGAGGACTGATGACCTAGAGTAGAGTCTTGTCCCGATTAGGAGCTTTGAGAATGTCACTCCCTTGGTTCCACACTCCTGGGATAGTGGTGATGATGACTAATAATTACATTATACATGTATATATAAGTTTTAATTTAATAATTAAATTATATTTATTTATTTAAAATTAATACTTTTATATATTATTTGTAGGAATGAAAAATGTCGATGTGAAGAGCTCGATTTATGAGTTCAAAAGAAATATGTTTGAAGCGAATCAGACTTAAAATGAGCTCGAAATTGAATTTCAAATATTAATATAGGCTGGCACAAACTTTAAAGCAATATAAGTTTTAATTTAATATAAGTTTAATTTAATAATAAAATTATCTTTATTTATTTAAAATTAATACTTTTATATATTATTTATAGGAATGAAAACTGTCGATGTGAAGAGCTCAATTTATCGGTTCAAAAGAAATATGTTTGAAGCGAATCAGACTTAAAATGAGCTCAAAATTAAATTTCAAAGATTAATATAGGCTGGCACAAACTTTAAAACAGTTGATCTACCATGAATCGATCGCTTAGTTTATAGAATGCCCAATGCTTCATAGATATCCATGGCCATGGTCCACTACCTAGAGTTGTGGACCGTGGAGGTTGTTTTGAGCTTAAATCACTGGAGATGCCATCCCGCCGCCGCCTGAGCCTCCGGCACCTTCCTTATCTACCGGAGAAGCCTCCCGATGCTTTTTTTTTTGGCTTCTTTGCTATCCCCTGTAGATCCAAGTTCACCGCGCCATCATTCACCACCTCTGCTACTCCTCTCCCGTACCCCATGCCACTATCTGTCCATCCTCATCTCCCTTCAAACATCATCGCCGTCCTCCCACTCAAGATGCCATTCCTATTATCATTCACCACCAAAATCACCGAGCTGCCGCCTCCTCAGCCAAGACTCCATCATCGCCACTACTGTCCTTCCCCCTGTTGCCGGTCCAAGATGCCACCACCGAGCACCACTCTTCCATCGCTTGCCATCTCACCATCGTTGGAGTTGATTCCCATCACCGATCTGTACCAATCCCGAGAGCCCCATGCAGTCACCATCAACGCTTCCATCCCAGTCCAATTCTACACCAGACATCATCTTCTCTATTTATAGCTATCCTTGGTTGTTTTTCTTCCACCCTTATAAGCTCATCAAGATATCGGGAGTTAGACCAGTGTTAGAGTGAACCAAGGATGTCCGAGCATATAAGGAATGGTCGAAAGCAAGAAACCAATCGACATATTTTTAGGAACTTCTTGGTTGTTCAGCAAAATAAAGGAAGGATAAGCTGGAGTTTAACTTTTGAAAAAATGGTTGGAGTAATGAAACAAAGCTGGATAAAGGACCATAACAAACACAAGATTCTGGTTGCGATGGATTGAGCGGATAAATTGCACGGAACTGATGAATTTTGAAATAAAGGTTGTTGGGAAGGATTGTGATGGAAATAAATGTGCCTATATGCATTCCCCTCTACCTTTAAAAGAATGTCGGAACCAGAGGATGGGGTATTCAATTCTTCTTTCTGATTACTTTTTTTTATTTCCCCTTCCCCTTCCCTCTTTGAGTCTCCCATCTACAGAGCCTTACCCTATTCCATTGAACCTCCACACCATAATTCTTTCCCAACCATCATGACACCTCTACTTTCTCTTATTTCTAGCTATATTGCCTGGTCCTTCTTCCATCATGAAGATGTTGATGAGGACTCTGTCCATGGAAGGCCAATCTCCACCCAACTTGGGAATCAACAGAATCTATTATGAGCAATTTGTGTTATTTGACTAATCTTGTATTCTTTATATTATGAAATGCAAGAATTTGTTTCTCCAAGTTTATTTATCTTATCCTTTTGTTCTATTTGGAAATCTTGTTTAGGATAGCCTTTGCTTTGGGATATTTCATGATCGAGGAATACGGGTTGTGCTCTCGAGGTAAGACTACTTTAAGTGAAAGTAATCTCTGACTAATCTACTGTTAAAAGAAATGGGCTATGATCTCCGAGTACAGGCCATATTTTTGTTTAAGATAGATTATATCTAGATTATATTCATGAAACTTACCATAATTTAAGAATACCAATTGGTCAAGTAAGAGGTAACTCAAAATCCCAAGATCCCTTTTATGCTACTTCAATCAATCTTTCACTAGTATTTCATTTTATTTTATTTTATTTCTTGTAATTGTTAATTAGTAATTCAATTAATTGATTCATCATTTTTTTACCATCTTTTAATTAAGTAACTCAAATTAAACAACCCCAAGGTCTCTATGGATTCGACCTTTACTCTTGCTACTCTATATAGTAAGTAGTGGAAAAAAGGTATTTATTTTTGGTATGCAACGACATGCACCAGATTTTTGGCACCGTTGTTGAGGACCTTGGCATGATTATTTTGAAAGAAAAAAAGAAAAAAATAATAAATTAATCATTTTCTTTTATCAATCTTGAGTGCCTTGATATAAGGTTGTCCTGATATAACTTTAAGTTATGTTGAATGGTTATCCTAGGACACAAAAAGGTTGAATTGACTTTAAAAAAATACTGACATCATCATAAATTATTAGAAAATTAGAGATTTAATCATAAAATTAAAAATAAAAAATTTAATCTAATTTTTATTGTGTGATAATCATAAAGTTTGGACATCTTATCTGTTGCATTGTATTATTTCACAATTAACTTTAAGGACATAACCCATTAATCAGATAAGATGGAGAGTTGATATCCTTCCTTAGCCTACAAATCATCACCCTGCATTTGCATTGACCCAGTCTTTAATTGTTAAAATCAATTAGACATCGGCCCTAAAATTTCGAGCTCAATAAGACAAGGAAGCCATAGAGTTAGACTGGGTTTAGATTAGTTAATTACTTGATGTCTAAGGCAAGTAGTTTAGGGATAAGAGCTCGAAGAAAGATGATTTTTTAATTGGTTCCATTCACTTACCTGGATAATTTAATTGGTGTCTAAGATAAGCAATAGGGGGATCCCCACCAACCTTACACTTACCTAGCAAGTCAGTTAATTAATCTTGGACTTGGAGTGCTCAAAGGTAACCTTGAAATAGTTAGGAGCTGTCTAGACTTTGGTTAAACCTAGAATAGAATTAATTTTGATTACATCACTTATTTGAAAGAAAAAATAAATAAATAACACTCTTACCTGTTGTCTCTAGTTTATAACTCTCTTAGGATTCTTCTTTTTAGACTTTATTTCATTCTTCTAATTTTTTTTAAAAAAATTGAACTACTGTTTGCTTTTAAATACTACTGTAAGGTGTATGTTAGGTTGTCAATCATTAAAACCTGAAATCGTACCCCTAGATCCAGAAATAGACCAAACTTTTAGAGTAAATAGATCATGAAGTATGGACCCCAATCACAAGACTGATCCACCATGATAATTGAAGGACTTTACTCCTTCAAAATATACCTACTCTCCTTGTATTCAAGCACCTCTTGTAGAGGCCATTTAATATGAAATTAAGTCCAGTGTAATTCAGATTTTACCTTCTTTTTATGGACTTCCAAATGAAGACCCTTACAAACATCTAGACGAGTTTCTTGAAATTTGTTTAATAGTAAAAATTTAAAATTTCTCTGATGATGCACTTAGACTTAAGTTGTTCCCTTTTTTTCTTAAGGATAAAGTCGAGTATTAGTTAAACTCCTTAGACATTATAACAATTTCAACTGGGACCAACTCCAGAGAAAATTTCTTAAGAAATACTTTCTTATAGAAAAAACTAATCAAATTAAAAAAGCCATAACAAATTTTTCCTAGATAGATGGAGAGATGTTCCATGAAACATGGGAGAGATTGAAAAAATTGATTAGAAAATGTTCGCGCCTTGCCATACCCAAATGGTAATTTGTTCAGTGCTTTTATGATGGTCTGTTAGAAAGACACCGATAAATAGTTGATATCTCATGTGGTGGGACCTTCATGCTAAAAAATGAACATGAGGCATGGCAGCTTTTTGAAATATTGAGTAACAACTCATTGCATCACATATCAGCTATCCATAGAAATCCTCCCATAGGACCTAAGAGAGGAAGAATATATGAAGTAGGTCATTTTATAGATATCGATAGCAAGGTAGATGAACTATCTCAAAAGCTTGACCGAATTTTACAAATCAGACATACCTCCTCCCCACCTGCTCAAGTTCATGATGTTTGCATCATTTGTTCAAGTCTCAATCATTTGATAAGTGATTGTCAAACTGCATACCAATTTCTTGAGCTTGTTCAGGAGCAAGCCCACCATGCCCGAACTGAATGGCTCCTAGACCAAGAAACGATTAGTATTTCAATACTTATAATCCGGGTTAGTGAAATCACTCATTTTTTTCTTGGAAATCTCAATCTGTTGTCAACCCAGCATCAGTCAAACCTAATCATCATGAGATCCAGTTTAGAAATGTGCCATATTCTCAATACTCAAGTGCCCCACAATCCCAACCCCTATCAAGCAATCATGATTCTACCTTTGAGGAAAAAGTACTCCAAGCACTTAAGTGGCTAGAAATGAACCCTCAGCTCCTTCACTCACACACACAGTCTATCGTAAAAATAGAGACCTAGATAGGTTAGCTAGCTATAGCTTTCAGTGAGAGGGAGGAGGGCAAACTACCTAGCTAGCCCATCAGTAACCCAAAAGGGCAGTGCATGGCTGAGAGCTCCATTGGCCCTGAGACTCTTCCTGAACATGCCAAATTAGTTACAACCTTTAGAAGTAGAAAAACTTTAAGTCAGCCTGAGGTAACTTAAAAACTAGAATCGACTAAGCTAGAAAAGAAAAACATTGAGGAGAGAAAGGAATCCATTAGCCCAGCACCTATACTTAAGACTCCATTTCCTAGTGCTTTGGAATCTCCCTTGTCTCTCGATAAGAAGGGTCTAAAAATGAATGAAATGCTTGAACTATTTAAATAAGTTCAGAAAAACTTATCCCTTCTTGATGCTATCAAGCAAGTTCCTGCTTATGCCAAGTTTCTTAAGGACCTGTGCACACAAAAACATAGATCTAAAGTACATATACCAAAGAAAGTACAACTTACCAAACAAGCTAGCTCAGTCTTTCAATATACAGCTCTACCCAAACTCAATAATCCTGGCACCCCAATTATCTCATGTGTAATAGGGGGCCTGACCATTAAGAAAGATCTATTAGATTTGGAAGCAAGAATTAACCTTCTTCCAAGCTTACTATATGAATTCTTTGATTTTGGAGAATTAAAACCCACATCAATTACTCTTCAATTAGCTGATCGATCTATTAAAGTAACACATCGAATGATAGAGGATGTGTTAGTCAAAGTTGATGATTCTACTTTTCTATTGATTTTCTAGTCCTAGATATGGAATCTGGTTATAACCTTAGTCAAATCCTGATTATTCTAGGAAGACCATTCCTAGCAACTGCTAATGCTTGCATTACTTGTAGGACTAAAGTCATGGATGGATCATTCGGGAACAAAAAGTTAAGGATGAATGTTTTTAATGCTGCTTTGGGACCATATATAAATGATTATGGTGAGGTTAATGCCTTATAAAAGCTTATATAAGAAGCTGAGCCCACTGTCCTATTACAAGATCCTTTACATGTATGTCTAGCTCATGTCGATGTAGATAACTTTGATGTAGATCGATGTATAAGAAAAGTGAATGCTTTATTAGAGCCATCCAATAAAAAGACCATTCCTCCATGGGCTGTAAAGTATGAATAACTACTGACTCAATTGAGCCTTTCAGTAGCATCCTTGGAAGCACCACCTATCCTAGAGTTAAAGCATCTTCCTGCCATGCTAAAATATTCTTTCCTTGGATCCAATGTTACCCTCCTGATAATCATTGCATCTAACCTAACCACTGATCAGGAAAACAAACTTGTAAATGTACTTAAAGAACATAAATAAGCCATTGGATGGACAATTACCTATCTAAAAGATATTGATCCTTCTATTTGCATGCATCATATTCACTGCAAAGCTGAAGCCAAGCCTCATAGGGACATGCAATGGAGGCTAAATCTGAATATGTGAGAAGTTATGAAAAAAGAAATCATAAAATGGCTTGATCGGTATTATCTATCCAATTTCAGATGGCCAATGGATCAGTCCAACCCAGGTAGTATCTAAAAAGTCAGGTATTACCGTAGTAGAGAATGGCAAGGATGAGCCAATCCCTACTCGTACAATAACCGGTTAAAGAGTATGTGAAGACTATCAAAAATTGAATGCCGTCACTAGAAAAGATCAGTTTTCTTTACCTTTTATTGATCAAATCTTAGAACGGCTAGCAGGACAGAGTTTTTTTTATTCCTTGGATAGAGATATTTAGGATATAACCAGGTCTCAGTATTCCCTGCCAATCAAGAAAAGATCACCTTCACATGCCTATTTGGAATGTTTGCCTTTAGATGTATGACGTTCGGTCTCTGTAATGCACCAACTACCTTTCAGTGATATATGTTGGCAATCTTTTTTGATATGATTAATAAATTCCTTGAAGTTTTTATGGATGATTTTTTGGTGTTTGGCTTTACATTTGACGACTGCCTCCAGAACTTAACTAAGGTTCTTAAATGATGTATGGAGACAAATCTGGTTTCATGTTAGGAGAAGAGCTATTTTATGGTTCGTGAGGGAATCCTACTCAGACATATTATTTTCGAGTGAGGGATTGAAGTAGACAAAGCTAAGATTGAATTAATCATTAAACTACCTCCCCCAACCTTGATTAGACAAGTATGATCCTTCATTGGCCATGCAGATTTTCATAGATATTTTATCAAGAATTTCAGTAAAATCGCACGACCCTTATGCACTTTACTTGCCAAAGAAAGTTTTTTTGATTTTAATGAAGATTGTCAAGCTGCTTATAGTACTCTCAAAATTGCTTTAACCACGGAATGAATTATTAAGCCTCTGGATTGGACCCTACCCTTTAAAATCATGTGTGATGCTTTTGATTATGCTGTAGGAGTAGTTTTAGGGCAAAGGCTTAATCAAGAACTGCATGTAATTTATTATGCAAGTAAAACTCTCTCGAATGCTCAATTGAATTATACTACTACTACTAAAAAGGAGTTCCTTGTAGTTGTATTTGCCCTTGAAGATTTTTTATCATATCTATTAGGGTCTAAGGACCTAATTTACTCTGATCATGTAGTATAAAAATATCTGTCATCCAAAAAGGATACTAAATGTAGATTGATTAGATGGATCCTCCTATTACAAGAATTTGATCTGAAAATCTTATATAAGAAGGGTTCTGAAAATGTAGTAGTGGATTATATTTCTAGGATCTTGGTAGAATACAACAAGGAAACAATCAGAAATAAGTTTCCTGATGAACAACTTTTCTTAATTTCTTTCACTAGTCTTCTCGGGTTTGTCCACATTATTAATTACTTAGCAATAGGATAAATTCCTTTCCACTGGTCCAAATAAGAAAAGGATAGATTTTTCATATAAATTAAATATTATTTTTAGAAGGAACCTAAATTATGTAAGTACTGTCCAGATTAGGTGATTAGATGTTGTGTCCCTGAGTATGAATTCAAAGTCATACTCACTTTTTGTCGCTCCCTTGCTTATGGGAGGCACTTTAGTGGAAAGAAAACTGCAGCAAAGGTGTTGCAAAGTGGATTTTACTGGCTAACATTATTCAAAAATGCACATGAATTTGGTCGTAATTGTCTACGATGTCAATAAATAGAAAATATTTTACAAAGAGATATGATGCCCCTATCCCCTATCTTGGTCATAGAAATTTTTCATGTTTGGGAGATTAATTTCATGGAACCCTTTCCTTCTTTTTTGGATTTGAGTATATTTTGGTTGCAGTTGATTATGTATCGAAATAGATAGAGACCATGGCAACTCAAACTAATGATCATAAGGTTATGATCAAATTTATTCAGCATAACATCTTTGGTCAGTTTGGGTATCCAAGAACTATTATTAACGATGGAGGTACATATTTCATGAATAGGCACTTTGAAAGTTTGATTAGAAAATATGGAATTACTCATAAAGTAGCCATACCATATCATCCCCAGACTAGTGGCCAAGTTGAGGACTCTAACAGGAAAATTAAGCATATTCTTGAGAAAATGATAAGGTCCAATAGAAAAGACTGGTCAGAATGTTTGGATGATGCATTATGGGCTTACAAAACTGCTTTTAAAACTTCCATAGGAATATCTCCTTACTGGCTAGTGCTCGAAAAATCTTGTCATTTACTAGTAAAATTGGAATACCATGTTTTTTGGGCTATTAAGCAATTTAATTTTGACATGAAAAATACAAGTTCCAATAGGAGACTTCAACTGAATGAGTTAGAGAGATACATAATAAAACATATAAAAGTTCTAAAATTTATAAGGCTTGAACTAAAACATACCATGATAAATTTATTAATCAAAAAATATTTGAGCCTAATCAAAAAGTATGGCTCTATAATTCTAAGTTTCATTTTTTTCCTGAAAAACTTAGCTCACGTTGGGATGGACCTTTCAATGTGACCCAGGTATTTTCTCATGGAGTCATAGAACTTAGAGATCCTAAGCAATGAAATATTTTTAAGGTAAATGGCCAGCATTTGAAACCTTACATGGAGGGAATTAATGATAGAGAAGTAATTGAATCTATTAATCTTGTGAATCCAGCATCACCGTAATGCTTAACATGGTCTGGTTGAAGACTTTAAAATTAGCGCTCCTAGAAGGCAATCCAGTTTATGCATTTATTTTTAACCATATACTTTCCTGTTTAGAAAAAATCCAAGAAGAATAATAAAGCTAAATTGGGGGGAGTATGGTGTCAAAGGAACAAATCACAACAAATCCAATACTTAAGTACCCTTCCAGGTAGCACCCTTCCTTGTCATTTATTTTATATTGCTATTCTTTTCTTCCATTAGGAATAATGAAAATTAAGTTAGAGGGATAATTAAATTAATCAAGTCCCCGAGTATAACTTTAATCAGTTTTATGTACCAAACTTTGTCTCAATTTGAAGTTAATCAAGCTTTCTAAATGATAAATGATTAATAGTTTAGATAATTTTAGAGATATTGAGGGATGAATTATCAAGGAAGTCCAATAAAGAGTAAAGTTTAGACTAGAAAGTTTTTTTAATTAATTCTAGACCCTTTTGACTATTGATCTCGACAAAGAATCTACCTTATAGTGTTATAAATGAAAATATCAAAGAATGCATAAAGTTCTCCTTAAAATTTAATAAATTAAGTTTTTAGCATCTCTCACCGAGTAACCAAATCTCTTCATCTAAGTAAGCATTGTTGTTCGCATCAAAAGGTAAGAATGTATAGAGATAGTTTTAACATGTAGCCTTTTTGACTCAAGTTATTAAGCCTGAAGGGTGTTCTACACTTAATGCCCTAAAGCCAACTAGTTTGGAAGTCATTGGTCTAAAGCTCGCTACAAGGATCAACTAGAAAGCAAGATGTTAGGACATTGCACTGACTCTACATTAAAAAAAGAAGAAAAAGAAAGAAAGAAAAGGGGGATTAAATTGATACCACACCAAATCCAAAGTAAGTTAAAAAATTTAAAAAGTAAGGTAGATAGTTGGTAAAAGAAAATTTCTAAAAATTTCTATGGACTTTACTCGACCACTAAATGAGAGAAATTGATAATCCGATGAAATATCTTTTTATGGTTTAACCAGATATCAACTGATTTTAGAATTAGCAAGATAATTTTTACTTCTTAGATAAATTGGTATGCATGGCTAATTTATATGCTTTACTCGAGGATGTGCAAAGTTCAAGTTGGAGATGTGATAATTATATTATACATGTATATATAGTATTAATTTAATAATTAAAATATCTTTATTTATTTAAGATTGATATTTTTATATATTTTTTGCAAGAAAGAAGACTATCAATGTGAAGAGCTTGATTTATGGGTTCAAATGCAATAAGTTTGAAGCGAAACAGACTTAAAATGAGCTCGGAATTAAATTTCAAAGATTAATTTAGGCTAGCATGAACTTTAAAGTAGCTGATCCACCATGGACTGGCCACTTGGTCAACAAAATGCCTAAGGTTCATAGGCATCCATGGCCATGGTCCACGACCCAGAGCCATGGACCGTGGAGGTTGTTTTGAGCTGAAATCATCGAAGATGATATTCCGTTGCCACCCAAGTCACCGGTACCTTCCTTATTGACTAGAGAGCCTCCTGATGCCTTCTTTTTTGATTTCTTTGCTCTCCCCTATAGATCCAAGTTCACCGCGCTACCATTCACCACCTCTACTGCTCCTTTCCCCTGCCCCATCCCACCATCAGTCCATCCTCATCTCCCTTTGGACATCATCGCCATCCTCCCACACAAGATGCCATCCCTACTGTCATTCACCACCAGAATCGCTGAGCTACCACCTCCTAAGCCCAAGACTCCATCATCGTTGCTGCTATCCTTCCCCCTATTATCAGTCCAAGATGGCACCACTGAGCACCACTCTTCCATCCCTTGCCATCTCACCATCGCTGGAGCCGATTCCCATCACCAATATGTATCAATCTCGAGAGCCCCGTGTAGTCACTATCAATGCCTCCATCCCAGTCCAATTCTACACTAGTCATCTTCTTTGTTGTCGCTTAGATCGCCGTGGCCTACAGCTTCTATGTGGCACTGATTGGTGGACTTCCCGCCTGGCATCTCCCACGTGTAGCTGGTCCTGCAAAAAAGAGAGGAGACCAGGGCCAGGGATCTAGGCGGGGGCACTCCGACGATCAAGTCAATGAGTGATCAAGGAAAACAGAGCTTCTTTGGTGGATTCTAAAGTGGTCTCTACTCTCAGAGGATTCAAGAGATGATAGGAGGAGAGTTGGAGTAGTGAGAGCTCGAGCAGTGATAGCTACTGCAACTGGATCTCTGAGGGGAGTTCTTATGTGTCATTCCTACCCTTAGAGCCTTGCTGGTTGCCTACTCTTTTTCTTACCTTTACCGGAGGCCCCTTTGAGTATTTTATAGAAGCGTTGTACCTCTGGTGGGGAGTAGAGCCCTGACCTGATGCTCCCTGGGAGCGCCCCAGATGAGACGTAGGCCTATTCCTCCCTCCCTTCCCAAGAGGAGGGGAACAGGATCCATAGCCTTTGTAGGGAGAATTCTACTATGGGTGCAGGTAGAGTACTAAGAAATGCATGTCTCTTTTGTGGCGAGTGCGAGTGGCAAGCCATAGGGCCTGACACCCCGACAGGGCACTGCCTCTTCCTGGCATTGTTCCACCATGTCTGGAGAGACCTGGCAGAGCACCGGTCTGGCGGGAGATGTTATAGGGCCTGAGATCCCTGGTAAAACCTCCACTTTCGGCGGTGCAGGCAATAGGTTGAGGAGTGCGATGCTCCGAGTGGAGTGGCTTTTCCCAGGAGGCACTGATAGTAGGCTGAGAGGCCTGATTCTCTGGTGGGATGCTCTTCCGCAGATGGTGTGCTCTAAAAAAATGCCATCCCATAGGGGTTACAGGTGGCGTGCTCTGGTGGGATGCCATTCCTCAGAGGTTGTAGGCGGCGTGCCCTGGTGGAGCACCACCCCACAGGGGTGCTAGTCTCTCCGGATAGCATAGGGGTTTTGATGGGGATGGCGACATCACCTGCTGATGTTACTATCCCAGCCACTTCAGCAGTGCTCGAGGAAAAGACCGTGTCCACTTGTAAAAATCTATACCTGACTTCAGGGAAAGAAGTTGACTTTGACCAGGGACTTGACTTTAAGTGGTGGGAGCGCGACCTCGACCGAGGGCTCGACCTCGGGGGAGCCGACCTTGACCAGGGGCTCAGAAGGCAGGAGCACGACCTCGACCATGCTCGACCGAGGGTTCGATCTCGAGGAAGCTAACCTCGGCCAAGGGCTCAGAAGGCGAGAGCACGACCTCGACCGAGGGCATGACCTCGATCGAGGGCACGACCTCGACCGAGGGATCGACCTCAAGGGAGCTGACCTCGACTAGGGGCTAGAACTTGGTGCTTCATCTAGCTACTGCATCCAGGTGGTACCTTCTGCCAGCATGGCAGCTAGCTGGATCCAACAAGAGTTCCACGTTAGCAGTCATGCCATATCAATCTTCTCTATTTGTAGCCATCCTCAGCTATTTTTCTTCCACCCTTATAAGCCCATCAAGCTATCGGGAGTTGGACCAATGTTAGAGCAAACCAAGGATGTCCGAGCATATAAGGAATGGTCAAAAGCAAGAAACCAATCGACAAATTTTCAGGGACTTCTAGGTTATTCAACAAAACAGAAGAAGGATAAGTTGGAGGTTAACTTTCGAAAAAATGGTTGGAGCAATGAAATAAAGCTGGATAGAGGACCATAACAAACACGGGATGTTGGTTACAATGAATTAAGCAGATCAATCACACAGAATCGATGAGTTTTGAAATAAAGATTGTTAGAAAGGATTGCGATGGAAACAAACATGGCCCATACATGTTCCCCTCTGCCTTTAAAAGAACATGGTAGCTAGAGGATGGGGTATTCGATTATTCTTTCTGATCACCTTCTCCCATTTCCCCTTCCCCTTCCCTCTTCGAGTCTCCAATCCACTACAAGCTACAGAACCTCATCTTATTCTATTGAACCTCCACACCATAATTCTTTCCTAACCATACTTCAACTTTCTCTCATTCTAGCTATAGTGCTTGGTCCTTCTTCTAGTATGAAGATGTCAATGAGGAGTCTATCCATGGAAGGCTAACCTCCACCCAACTTAGGAATCAGCAGAATCTTTTATGAGCAATCTATGTTATTTGATTAAATCTTGTATTTTTTATATTATGAAATGCAAGAATTTGTTTCTTCAAGTTTATTTATCTTATCTTTTTGTTCTATTTGGAAATCTTATTTTAGATAGCCTTTGCTTTGGGATATTTCATGATCGAGGAATACGGGTTGTGCTCTCGAGGTAAGACTACTTTAAGTGAAGGTAATTTCTGACTAATCTACTTTTAAAAGGAACAGGCTGTGATCAATGGGTACATGCCATATTTTTATTAAGATAGATTATATCTATATTATATTCATGAAAATTTACCATAATTTAATAATACTAATTGGTTAGTAAGAGATAAGTCAAAATCCCAAGACCCCATTTGTGCTACTTCAATCAGTCTTTCACTAGTATTTCATTTTATTTTATTTTATTTCTTGCAATTGTTAATTAGTAGTTCAATTAATTGATTCATCATTTCTTTTAACCATCTTTGTATTAAGTAACTCAAATTAAACAACCCCAAGGTCTCTGTGGATTCCACCCATACTCCCGCTACTCTACATAGTAAGTAATGGAAATAAGATATTTATTTTTTGTATACAACGACACACACCAATGACAAGTGGCTTTCTCAGGATCCCTTGAAGGAATGAATTACTGCTCCCATAATGGAAGCCTACCTCAACCACAGGTTGAGGACAAAGTATTATGGGAGGTAGCATGGGTTCAAGCTGCACTACGGGCCAAAAGGCCATAGGTGGCACATCTAGCTGAGGTTGGGTGTTTAGCGGCGGCATTAGGATGGCGTTGATAGCTTAAATGGCTACCACCAAGCTCTAAACCTGCATGAAGAGCTGGTTAAACTGCTCCATACTAACAACTACTATTTATAGGGACAGCAAGGCTCCTACGAGTGCATGCTACAGTTAATCATCCACTCGACTTTCTGGATGGAGGTAGCAGTGGTAGTGCAGCGGGAAGCAACTTTCTTGGGTGGCATTGCTGTCCCACTTTCAAGTTGTGCTTGTATGACAGGCCCTTCCTCTAATCTGTTAATGCTGAAATTCGTCAAGCACTGGAGGAAGTGCTAGAGCTAGTGCTAAAGTAGGCGATGTAGGCTGGTCTCTAGGGAGTGGTACCTATCAAAAAGTCCTATATGAGGTGGCTCCGGCAAAGGTAATTCATTCCCGAGTCAGTCTTAGCCCAATAATATGAAAAGCATAAGCAAGGGAGCGTGTGTACCTTGGGGACTCGCTTGGAGTCTCTTTTTATAGGTTGAGATTCAGGGGCAATTTTGGCATGACTAAGATCCTGTCAAATATGGTAAAAGGTGACAGAATCTTCCACGTGTCACCCGAGACTTTCTTGTTTGCAGAGTATGTCCTATCTCCTTAAATGTTTCCCTATTGTTAGCTCAACATATGGCATACTTTATTAAATGGTGGCCTAGATTATGAAGAGTCCAAGCATGCCTCCCTCATTTACTTAGATCTAGCAATAATTTGAAGATTTTTGGGACATGATGGGGATCTAGCCACATGGTTGAAGCTATGATAAGGAACATACCTTAGGGGCTTGAGATAGGTGCACTATCAAGGTCCTACAAATCAGGGTACTTGTAAGATGCCTAAGGCCTAGCTAGGCCTAGGAGCTTGTGGATGAGCAATTCCCTAATGGTCAATAGGAATTGTTGATGCCTTCAAGCTTGGGAGTCGATCGCTATTGGTTATTTACTCAAGGGTTTCTAGCCAAGCGCCTTGTGCATGATCGGCGGGGCTCACTGATGCCTTTAGGCATAGGAGTCGATCACTGCTAGTTATACGCTCGAGGACTTCTAGCCAAGCTCCTTGCATACTGTCAACGAGACTCACTAATGTCTTCAGGCATAGAAGTCAACCATTATTGGTTATTTGTTCAAGAGCTTCTGGCCAAGCACCTTGCGCAGGTCAGTGGGGCTCGCTAATACCTTCAAGCATGGGGAGTCAACCATACTAATTATCCACTCGAGGGATTCTAGCCAAGCACCTTGTATATGGTCGGCGAGGCTCGTTGATGCCTTCGAGCACAAGAGTTGGCCTCTATCGGTATTTGCTCGAGAGCCACTAGCAGAGCACTTCTTGAGCGATCGGTGTAAGCTCGATGATGCCTTTGGACACAGGAGTTGGCCTCTACTAGTATTTACTCAGGAGCCAGTGGCTGAGCACTCCCTAAGTGATCGATGTGGGCTCACTAATGCCTTTGAGCACAGAAGTTAGCCTTTATCAATATTTGCTTAGGGGCCGCTGGCTGAGCGCTCCTTAAGCGATCTACATGGGCTTGTTGATGTCTTCAGGCACAAGAGCTGGCCTCTACTGGTTTCGCTTAAGGGCCATTGGTTGAGCACTCCCTAAGCGGTCTGCGAGGGGTCACCGATGCCTTTAGGCATAGGAGTTGGCCTTTGCTAGTTATTCGCTCGAGGGCTTTTGACCGAGTGCATTCTAAACGGTTGTTAGGACATTGTCCAAGTGGTCAATCGCACATTTGCAGTAGTTCTATTTATCTTATGATGGCTTAGCCTAATATACAGTTGATAACCCATACCAGTGATCGTGCTGATTGATTAATGGTTCATTTCTATTATTGTGGGCCTCATGTCCCTGGCCCGATCATATTTTTCATTAACAAATCTCATCCACTATTCTATCATATGTCTGCAAGCTAACATCCTAATACCCTTTTTCACTACTTTATTATATGTCTACAAGCTGACTGTCCTAATGTCCTTGATTGCACGGTTCGATCCATTCGATAAATGAATAGTACCCTCACTACTCTTTAAAGAGTCAACAATTTCTCTCTATAATAAATATGATACGAATAAGTCGAATCTAAAATCTACTAAAGAAAGAAAGTTGATACATCATCAAAAAGACCATATACACTTCATCATAGTCATTGATGTCGCTACCCTAGACCATCGCTGCAATAGCCTTCATCTGATCTTTGAGTTGTAGATATTCTTTGACTCGATATCATAATTTATCACACTTATAGCATATGATCTTGCTCGTGTCCCTTGACATGAACCTAAACTACCCACCTTGCGATCCTTTGCTGCTTTGTATTGTTCCACCACTACCATCTCCAATCACCATCAAAATCATATCGCTACTTGAACTCAAAGCTTGGTTCTCTCACCTGAAAGCCTTATTCTATAGAAGTGTAGAAGTGACATTATCCATCTTGATGGTACTCTTTCCCACAAGAAGAGCAATCAACAAGGACTAAAATAAAGGGGGAAGCGATGAAAGCAAGATCAACACCCAAGTCTTCTTCTTGACCTTCTCAGTAATGCTAAGAAGATTAGTGAGGACTTCTAAAAGTTGCCGAGATGCTCTTGCATGCTCTATCTCTTATTCATCCACAGTTGATAGAACTGCTTTTAGAAGAATAGAGCATCGGTGAGAGTCTTTCCCATGTACATCTTCTTGAGCTTTGTCTACATCGCTGTTGGAGAAATCTTATTAAGTATATAGATCACCACATCATCTGCCAAGTACAAATGGATTATGCTCATCGTCTACAAGTGAATTATGCTCACCGTCTGCATCTAGAGCCACTTCTAATCTTTCTCCTCTATGATAGTCGGCTTCTTCTCATATAAGAGAGCATCTATCAATCTTTATTGGATAAGTACATCCTTCATCCTAGCTTGCCATAGGAAGAGTTACTCTTTCTATCATACTGATTAATGTCTACCTTGATTGAGCCCGTCCTCTCTATCTTCTTGAACCTCGATTAGTACCACCACAATCTAGATAACCCGGGACTTTAAACCACTTATTGAAAAATCCTTATGGTTGTGGAATACATGTCTTTGTCCAAGATCATAATGTCAGTAATGATGTCGATACCACAAGAGAAAGGAAGAAGAAAAAAGGCACAAACACAATTAATTATGTATATAAAACTTTATTATGAGAGGAAAACACGAATAGAAGAGAACATACTCTCAAACCTTATACAATAATTCTTCGATAAAAAGCTAAATTCCTCGTAAAGCTTCAAAAAAAAATTCAAAAGACTCCAACAGTCGCCCTCTACAACCGCATGGAATTCTCAGATTCTCACTCTTTTTTATAGAGCCTAAAATCATGTTCAGAATATAAAAGAACTTCAAAAAAATTTTAAAATCATGTTTGCCACACGTAGACCGTGCATGGGTTGTGTGGTCGCCCCACGTAAACCGTGCGGTCACCCTATGCACACGCTGCATGGTTCATGTGTGGACTGTACGGTTGCATGCCTGCTGGCCTTTTGCCTTGCCATCAAATCAGTAGTGGCGATTAAAACAATCCGAGTAACGAGACTCGCACCTGTGAATACAATTTACATTATGTGAACCCAAAACTCTGTGCATGCCCCTCATGTAATAATACTTCTTTATCTTACAAATGTAGCAAATATAACAGCTGACGAATTCAAAAAGAGACTTCTTTATCTTACAAATGTCTGCAGTTTCTTATTAAATATTAGTCTCTGGAATGTGGATTTGATTTAGTCCTTCCACCTCGCTGGCCTTCATTGCCAGTTGTAGATTATCAAGGACTTACTTGGATATCTAGAATTTTTATTTTCAGAATAAAAATTATCCTAAGATATATGATTTAATTCTATTAGATTATATGTCAAATTCTATTAAAAAAAATTATGTAAATAATCTTGTCCTATATTTGAATAATAAATTAGGATTTTCTTTTATTTCTTTCTCTCTTGCCCCTCCCCTCCCTACTAAAACAAACTTATCATTATCAAAATATCTCATTTATCATTAAAATTACAAAATAATTCCTATCAAAAATAAATAATATTTTTTGTATATTTTTGAGATTTAAAATTAAAACTCATTCCGATTTGAAATTAATTTGAAATTTGTTCATACGAATTTGGAATTTGCTTCTCACATAGACGCTACTCAAATCTAATTGCATATATATATATATGTATGTATATATTATTAATTTTTATAAAAAATTTGACTATAGATCCAATTCAATTCAATCCAATTCAATCCAATCCAATCCAACCTAATCCAATCCCTCTTATCTAATCAACATGACCTAATTCAATCCGAGATGGGTACTAGACGGGTTTGGATATGAAATTTTAATTAATTATAGGATAGATATGGATATTGGTTAACCTGATCCATACTTGATATAATTCCTAACTTATTTAGTATGATCTTTTAAAATTTAAAAAGAGTTTGAAATTTAAAATTAACATTCATTTGAATATGGAAGAAAAGTTGAGAAGTTCCAAGTTGACAATAGAAATGAAGATGAAACTAGAATAAGGATATGCAATAGCTACCGGCAGTAACACCCAAATGACATGAAATATAATTTTTAACAGAAAACATCCCGAGCATCAATCTACTCTTATCCTTAATTCCATAAATTTAAAATAAGATGAACACTTTAAAATTGTTTGACTTCATGAAAATAATCTTTGAATTTTAATGATGATATATGTAATTAAAATAGTTTTGTTTCCTAAGAAATAATATTAATAAAAAATATGCTTCACATAATTAAGGTTCTATAATGAACCTTGGAACACATGCTTATCTTATTATAGTAGTAGAGATGATAAAATGCAATCACATAACCAATTTAAAAATATGAATAAGAATTATACATCTTGATGCTTTTTTGAAGATTAATTAAAAATCCAATAAGCCCCTTTGATAAGGAAAAAAGTGCAATTTAAGTACAAAGATGTTAGTGGCAATTACTTCACTAATAGAAACCAAAACAAAGAAAGATTTTTCAAGCTATTACATGAGAGTAAATCACAATATCTGTTTACAAGAACACCAAGTTATCAACATCAATCATTAGTTTACACAGAAACTTCAATTACCAAAAACTTGCTCCGTAACTATGGTAGCAATCCTATACAATACATGGATATTAGCACAAGACCAACAAAGTCATGGGTATGAAATGTTGTACTTTTGTAGTAGTTCTCAATCCTTAACTTTTTTCAAACCTACAATAAAAGAAATACTGAAATTCAACCTTTTAAAAAATCCAATAAATAAATCTACCAAAATTGATACCTCTGCATTTGAAGCTTTAGCCAATAAATTTGAATTTCTTGAGAGAGAGAGAGAAAAATTTTTGATTACATGATTGAATGAAAACATTAGCTGCCATTGCCTTTTCTTCTATTGAAAGTCCTTCCATCTTTTTTAGAACCTCGATACATCTGGGAATAAAAAATTCATCTCCATAGTTTGTTTCTTCCTTCTCCCTACTATATATACTTTCTCCTTCCCTAAGTTTCATATACCAGTCCATTACATCTGCAATCCTCTCCCCAGTTGGCCTTTTCTTCTTCCTATTCATTGTCAATGGAGAAATAGATGGTGCTGCATATTGGCTAGTGACATGTGGTTCGCGTTGTAACTGTGACTGATCAAGTGTGCAATCAAAATCTTCATCTTCCACCATATTCCCATCTCCTTCTTCGTAAGAGTCAGCAAGACTTGAACTTTGATGATAAAAGGTGATTGTGATGCAGGTTCTTCATTTTTATTCTCTTAAATTCACATTTCTAGGTCTGATAGATGTCAAATTCCTTTGTCCTTCTGCAATATTTTCTAATCCAAATAATTTTCACCATTATGCACTATATTCGAGTAATGAATGTTGAGAAAACATTAAAAGAGAGAGAGAGAGAGAGAGAGAGAGAAATATATACATACCTTCGTATAAACTAGCTAAAGCATCATAATGCATGAAGGACTTATGTTGCCACTTCTTAAGCTTGGGGTTTACCTGTTAAGAAAAGATAATTATCATATATAATGCTCATGATATAACACACATACATATAAAACTAACCTTGATAAGTGATGCCCAAACTTTATGGTTAGTGTTGATGCTAAACCTCCGCCGACCGGATGGAGTGGTTCTTTCACTGGATCGCCGTCGACCGGAACCTGCAAAACAGATCCCTGACCGGAGATTTTCGGACGGGGGACACTCCGATGCCTAAGTCAGAAGAAGCTCAGGCAGCAGCAAAATGGAGAGTTTTTGAAGGCAAAGAGGGAAAAGAGAAATTCGGAAAATGCAAGAAAACTAGAAAAATCCCCCCCTGAGTGTCCCCTCTTACCAGTATTTATAGGCTCCAATGTAACTACTTACGGTTATGGGAGTTGGCGAACACAACCATTTCATAACTGTAAGTAGTGGCTATCGGAAAAGCCGTTACACTTGGAGTTTATTCAATCTGATATTTTGGACCATGTGGGTGGTTGCAATAACCAAAACAACTTTTAACTATTTATCCAAGAAACCCACATGCCCAAGAATCCTCCTTGTTTAAGCATAGATCCAAAGTGATCCTTACATTCTCTTTAGTAGCGCTCCTGAAGGGAATGTTAGTTTCACACTTCGAATTCTTCTGAATGTAACAAAAGTAAACTTACAGTCTTCGGATTATATTGAAGGAATAAAGCCGAAGATATTCACCTGGGAGGTTAAGTCTTCGGATCAAGGTAATTGTACGAAGCCGAAGATATTAGGCATAGTCTTCGAATCAAGGTAGATGTACGAAGCCGAAGATATTAGGCATAGTCTTCGGATTGAGATAATAATACGAAGCCGATGACCCATAGTTAATAATATATTTCGGAACAGACAAAGCCATAGATATTAAGCATGGTCTTCGGACCGAAATAATAATACGAAGCCGAAGATCCAATGAAGACAAAAACCTTAGGCTAAGTCTTCGAATCAAGGTGATGATACGAAGCCGAAGACCCTTTCCTTTACCAACTGATTTGACCAATAAACCAAAAGAGAAATTGAAATTGGTCCAGAAAGCGGTTCAATAATTAATTGAAATAGAAATCCGGGATATCATAACAGCTGTCCCCCACTCCCAAGTTCGAAATGATTAAGTTTCGAAGAATTGGAGTAGTTTAATTTTGTCTTCTAGTGATAATTGACAGGTAATGATGGAGTTGAATCCTGACACGTCTTTCACCATAACTGTCCAGCGGTGCGATAAAACGTGGTGAAGACACGCGTCATCCTGCTAGTGGCCGTCTCAAAAGAAAATACCTCGATTTTGGAAAAATCCTGAGAAATTCTCGAGAAGGAGATCCTTATTCAATCGAGATTGGACACGTGGTGGTCATCCGGAGCATGATCACATCGTTGGCATTATCACAGCCAATAACGATGTTTCACACGGATTGCAATGGCTTATCACATTAATGAAATTTCTGGAGGGCCGTACCCACGATCAAAACCGTCGATTCGGTGCACGATCAGCCAGATCTCCGAATCGCCTCGAAACCCACTACCTTCACCTATAAAAAGGGGAAAGAACCTCTCAGAGAGGATTTTTTCTTTTTGCTCCCATGCTCCTTCTCGCTCTGCACTGTAGTCTGCCATTGCCACTTTCTCAAAGGTTAGAGAACCCTTCCTTCTTCCTTTCTTCTTTTTCTTTACAATGTCAGAATCTGATAGGAATTATTCCTCTACCACAAGTTCACTAAGGGGTGACCTCGGTATGGAAACAATGGGAAGGGAACTTGAGAGGAGTCCACCGAGAGTTCCTCTCATCCAAGCCCATTAAAGGTCCCAGGCCCAAAAAGGCCCAAAGCCCACTAGGGCCTACTAAAGGCCAACCACTTCGGTTATTCTATTACAACTACTTCGGTTATTCTGTTATTCGGTTACAACTACTTCGATTATTCTATTATTCAGTTACAACCACTTCGGTTATTCAGTTATTCAGTTACAACCACATTCGATTATTAGATTATTCGGTTACAACCACCTCAACCATATTCGGTTATTACAATCTCTATAAATAGGGTAAGAGGGGACACTCCAAGGGTAAGCAAGGTCTGAGGCCATTCCACTCTACTCCTCTCCTTTTTCATCTATGCTATTTTTGAATTCTCCATTCTGTTGATGCCTAAACCGCCCACTGACTTGAGCGCCGGAGTGTCCCCCACCGGAAATCCGGTCCGGGGACTTTTGCAGGTGTCCAATCGCGCCCGGGAGCAGAATCAGAAGCATGAGCGGGATGCCCGATGCCGTCGAAGCTTCAGCCATGGGTGATTTGGCGGCAACAGATTGGCGCGCAAGGTAGGGGCTTGCGATTAATCCCTCTTGGAAAGGAGAATTCAAAAAAAAATCCAAGAAAAGTGGGAGAAGTAGGAATGACCTCGGAGAGAGGTAGCCGACGTCACCGTAGCACCCTCCCACCGGTAGATCTGATGGCGGGTTTCACCTGCGGCAGATCTGGACAGGCGAGCGAGGGAGGAAGGCGGTGTAGGAGGTCCGACAGCTCACGGTCGTGCTGATGCGGCTGTTCCCAACCCCGCTGAACTCTGGCCCCACCAGCCGCTGAAGGTTCTTGAAAACAGAGATGGGGCCGAGGACAAGATCGGTGCACCGGTAGAGCTCCAACTCCTGGAGGGTGGCACACCCACCGGCGATCCTCAGGAGGGCAGACTCGGAAGCGGCTGAAACAAGGGCGAGCTTCCGGAGGCTCGGGCAGTCGCGGGCGAGCACCTCGAGCCCGCGATCGATGACATCAATCGAGAGGAGCTCCGCATCCCCGTCCCCCTCGCTTAGTTCGCCAACACCTCCGGCGGCGGTGGCCGCAGCGAATATGTCATCGAGTCCCGGCAGCCTCCCCATCGGCCAGGAGGAGCTCCATCTCCCCATCAGCCAGGAGGAGCTCGAAGATGCTCCGCCTCCCCATCGGCCAGGAGGAGCTCGAGCATGGCTGCCTCTGTGGTGGGTTCCAGGACTACGGCGGGGGCCTCGGTGGCGGCATCCATGGGGGGTTCCTCGATCGCATGTCCGACGATGGTAACGGTTCTTGGGGCGGCAGTGAAGTAGACAACAGACGGTGGTTCCTTCATTCTCTTCTCCTTTTCCGTGGAATTCCCCTCCGGCCTTCCCTTTCGTCGTTCTTCTCCGACCGAAGAACTGAGAGAAGAAGAGCTGGGAGAAGGAAGAGAGGAAGAGAGCGTTCTCCAAACGAGTTCTTTAATCCCTCCCAGTTATATCTCTATAGCCTGCAAAGATACAAATTTGATGACATGGAGGAAAATATACCATCTCCTCTTATCTCGGATGGCTCTGTTCGCGGTATCAGTTTTAGTGCCGCAACTATTGAGGAAATTCGTACATATGCCATAAATGACTGCCCTGTTTATCATCCAAGCCGACAAACAAATCCTTTCCTTGATTGGCACGCTAGAATCTAGCGAATGTGAATCTTGTGGCACTGCTGAACCCGGAAAATGTGAAGGTCATTTTGGTTACATTGAGTTGCTGGTGCCAGTATATCATCCTTCTCATGTCAGCGAATTGAGACAAATCTTGAGTTTAGTGTGTTTAAAGTGCATGAGGATGAAGGGCAAGGTCAAACATGGCAGTGGAAAAGAAAAGGTCTCAACTACATCATGTCTGCATTGTCAGGATCTTCAACCCATTTCCGTTAAAGAAGTAAAGACAACAGATAATGCTCTTTGCTTAGAATTAAGAGTGTCATCGAAGAGAAGGCTTCTGGAAATTCTTGGATCGGTTTGATTTTTTGTTATGGTGGCACCTATTGTCGCCCATTGCTTCCGTATGAGGATCTTAATATTTTGAAAGGGATTCCAGAAGAAACCAAAAAAAAAGAAAAAAAAAAGTAAAGGCTTGCTGCGAAGGGATATTTTCCTCATATTGGTTTTATTTTGCAATATCATCCTGTTCCGCCCAATTGCTTATGTGTGCCAGAAGTTTCAGATGGAAAAAGATATTTCTATATCCCTACTTAAAAGAGTTCTTAACAAAATTGAGCTCGTCAAAAGGCCACGCCACATCTAAAATTGTGAGTATACCATTACCTTACATATTTTTAAATAAAAAAATCTTTCATTTGGTGATGCAGATTGCAGGTTTTAAAAGAAATTATGGATGAAGTCAGAAAAGATTCCTCAACTTCTGAGATTCTTAAAATCACTTCCTGCATGTGTCTAAAGGAAAAGCTTATTAAAGCCTATCTTATCAGGGCCCATTGAAGTCCTGGAAAGGCTTACTAATGCCTATCTTATTAGGACCCACTAAAGCCCCTGGAAAAGTCCAAGCCTATCTTATTAGGGCCCATTGAGATCCATGGAAAGGCTCACTAAAGCCTATCTTATCAGGGCCCACTGAAGCCCAAGGGAAGGCTCACTGAAGCGTATCTTATTATCAAAGGCATAAGGATGATCTCCGTGATCTACCCTACGAAGTGCCGAGTTGGGCTTAACCAGTCCATCTTAATAAAAAAGGCATGAGAATGATCTCCTTGATCTACTCACGAAGTGCCGAGGTGGGCATGATCAGCCTGTCTTGATTCCATTTTTTGAAAGGCATGAGAATGATCTCCATGATCTACTCTACGAAATGTCGAGGTGGGCCCGATCAACCTATCTTAATCTTTAATTAAAGGGCATAAGGATGATCTACGCGATCTACCTTACGAAATGCCGAGGTGGGCCTGATAAGCTTGTCTTATTCTCTATCAAAAATTCAGAAATAATCCATATGGTTTACACTATTATTTGATGAAATGCCAAAATGGCCCAATCTTTATTCAGAGATGACCTACATGGTCTATCTTGCAGCAAATCCAGCGACACACCAAAGTGCATCTAATCAATATATATTACTCAGCAGCTTATTGATGATATACTTATCTATCTTATTCTCTATCACTATCAATCAACAGCTTATTGATGATCTGACTTGTCTATCTTATTCTCTATCAAAGGCAGATCTAATTGGCCAACTAACAAAGTGCAAATGCTATTATTTATTACTCCCTTCACTGAAAATGAAATCAGAACAGTTCATTAGCAACATTTTTCAGCTCGGGAGTGGGGGGCTGTGTTATATCCTTCTCATCCAGGCCCATTAAAGGCACCAGGCCCAAAAAGGCCCAAAGCCCACTAGGGCCCACTAAAGGCCAACCACTTCAATTATTCTATTACAACTACTTCGATTATTATGTTATTCGGTTACAACTACTTCGGTTATTCTGTTATTCGGTTACAACTACTTCGATTATTCTGTTATTCGATTACAACCACTTCGGTTATTCAGTTATTCAGTTACAACCACATTCGGTTATTCGGTTATTCGGTTACAACCACCTCAACCATATTCGGTTATTACAACCTCTATAAATAGGATAAGAGGGGACACTGCAAGGGTAAGCAAGGTATGAGGCCACTCCACTCTACTCCTCTCCTTTTCTATCTATGCTATTTTTGAATTCTCTATTCTGTTGATGCCTAGACCGCCCACTGACTTGAGCGTTGGAGTGTCCCCCGCCAAAAATCCGGTCCGGGATCTTTTGCATGTGTCCAATCTATGCCCGGGAGCAGGATCAAAAGCGCGAGCGGGATGCCCGATGCCGTCGAAGCTTCAGCCACGGGTGTTGCTACCAAATCACCCGTGGTTGAAGCTTGGATGACGTCGGGCATCCCTCTCGCACTTCTGATCCTGCTCTCGGGCGCGGATTGGACACCTACAAAAGACCCCGGACCGGATTTCTGGCAGGGGACACTCCGACGCTCAAGTCAGTGGGTGGTCTAAGCATCAACAGAATGGAGAATTCAAAAATAGCATAGATGGAAAAGGAGAGGAGTAGAGTGGAGTGGCCACAGACCTTGCTTATCCTTGGAGTGTCCCCTCTTACCCTATTTATAGAGGTTGTAATAACCGAATATGGTTGAGGTGGTTGTAACCGAATAACCGAATGTGGTTGTAACTGAATAACTGAATAATCGAAGTGGTTGTAACCGAATAACTGAATAACTGAAGCAGTTATAACTGAATAACAAAATAACTAAAGTAGTTGTAACCGAATAACAGAATAACCGAAGTAGTTGTAACAGAATAACCGAAGTGGTTGGCCTTTAGTGGGTCCTAGTAGGCTTTGGGCCTTTTTGGACCTAGGGCCTTTAATGGGTCTGGATGAGAGGGATATAACACAGCCCCCCAAGAACCGTTACCATCGTCGGACCTGCGACCGAGGAACCCCCCATGGGTGCCACATAACCGAATAACCGAATATGGTTGTAACCGAATACCAAATAATCGAATATGATTGTAACCAAATAACCAAATAACCGAATATGGTTGTAACCAAATAACAGAATAACCGAATAACATAATAACCATAGTAGTTATAACAGAATAACCGAATAACATAATAACCATAGTAGTTGTAACAGAATAACCAAAGCGGTTGGCCTTAGTAGGCTTTGGACCTTTATGGGCCTTAATGGGCCTAGGGCCTTTAACGGGCCAGAATGAGAGGGATATAACATAGCCCTTATCCATGCATATGTATATTATGAGATTCCTATTTTTGATTGTAGGTAGGAAAATGAAGCCGCAACTTGAGAAAGTTTGACAAGCCTCTAGAAAGAGAGTAGTGGTTGTTCCTGCCACCACCGAAGTCCGAAAGAAGAGAAGAGTCGAAGAAGGCTCAAATACTCTTCCGATGAGGCCCGTTTCAAAAGAAGATATTCCTGTCGCTTCTCCAATTCCTCGTGATCTTGCTAGAAGCTCATCTCCAAGGATGCCTTCTCCGAAGATTCCTCGATCGATGCCAACTTCGGATCAGCGTGATGTGAATTTCAATAAAGAATCCGTGATTGCATCTCCAAAGGATAAAAGTCAGGAAAGGTCAAAGTACCGATCCGAAGACGATCCCAGGTGGAACGTCTCTTCGGAGGGAGGATGCAATGTGGACTTTACCATTTTCTCGGACTGGGAGGGCTTGGAGAACCCTGAATTAGCCAGGGAACTGTTAAAGCGCACTCTCCTTTCGAAGGACTGGGACAAGGTTAAGTCCCGATGTATTGAAGAAATCTTTGATTCAGTGTTTTCATCAGCACTGAAGTAAGTGTCCAATTGTTGTTGTTTTTTTCTCTCCTTTTTTTTTTACTAAGTATTTAGCTTGCTATTGCAGATGATGCATGACATTACTCACATGGAAGAGAGCATCTTTGATTTTAGAGAAACCTACAGAAAGATGAAGGAAAAAGTGAAAGCAGCTGGAGCCGAGAAAGCCATAGCCGAAGAGCAGAGGCAAGCTATGGAGGAGAAGCTTGCCCAGAGCGACGCCTTGGCTCAGAGCTTGAGAGCTGAAGAAGAAAAACTTAAGTCGAAGAACTCTAAGCAAGAAGCAAGGATTAAAAAGAGGAAAAGTAAAGTTCGCTCTTTGGAAGCCCTCCTCAACAATGCTCATTAGAAATCCGAGGAGGAAAAGAAAAGATCCGAAGAAGTCGCTGAAGAAAACCGCTCTTTAAAAAATCAATTGGAAAGGGTGATAGAAAATTTTAAAGCCTCTTCAGCTTTTGAAGCCGAGATGGTCAAAGCCGGAACCCATAGTTATAAAGAAGGCTTCAATGATGGGGTAGAGGAAGTGAGAAGGCTTTATCCGGATTTGGATATTTCAAAAATTCAGCTATTTGATATTGAAGATCCAGATGAGCCTGAACCACAAAGAGATCCCGAAGCAACACCAACAACTGAAGAGGTGGTGGGTCCTATTGATCTCACTGATGATGCCCCAACGGATAACTTGTAATTGCCCTTTTTCTTCTCTTTTTGGAAGGATGTAAGAAAAATCTATTAATGAAAAATCCTTTCTAGAATTTTCCAATTGCATGTGGATGGATTGATATTTTCCTATGTATAAAGTCTTCGGACAATTAAGAACTCCGAGGCACATAATACCGAGTCTTCGGACCTGGAAAATATACTTTGGATTTGGGATAAAAGAATACTAGATAATAATCAAGTCTTCGGACTTGAATTTTCACTAAGTCTACAGACTTAGGATAAAGAATACCAGATAAGAATCAAATCTTCGGACTTGAATTTTCACTAAGTCTACGGACTTAGAATAAAAGAATACCAGATAATAATCAAGTCTTCGGACTCAGATTTTCACTAAGTCTATGGACTTAGGATAAAAGAATGCTAGATAATAATCAAGTCTTCGGACTTGAATTTTCACTAAGTCTATGGACTTAGGATAAAAGAATGCCAGATAATAATCAAGTCTTCGGACTTGAATTTTCACTAAGTCTACGGACTTAGGATAAAAGAATGCCAGATAATAATCAAGTCTTCGAACTTGAATTTTCACTAAGTCTACGAACTTAGGATAAAATAGACATTGGGTCATTTAAGAATTAAGATAGGCTGATCGGGCCTACTTCGATACTTCATGAGGTAGATCTGAAGATCATCCTCATGCCTTTTTGCATTGAGACTAAGACAGGCTTATCATGCCCACCTCGGTACTTCGTGAGGTAGATCCAGAGATCATCCTCATGCCTTTTGATTAAGATGGACTACTTTAAGCCCAACTCGGCACTTCGTGAGGTAGATCCGGAGATCATCCTCATGCCTTCAAGAGAAATAAGATAGGCTAGTTATACTTACCTCGGCATTTCATATAGTAGATCACGGAGATCATCATAATGCCTTTAAAAAATAGAATTAAGATAGATTAAATCTGTATTGATGACCTTGAATGAAACCTTTATTGATATTATTTACGGAGATTTTATACATTCCAAGGTCGAGGTAATAGGACACCTTCCAAAGTTTCCAATCGATAAGTTCTGAGTCGAAGAACCTCTTTGATTCGGTGTGGCCCTTCCCATGTAGGAGAAAGCTTACCTTGTTCAGCTGGTTTGGATACCTCGGACTTTCATAAAACTAGATCTTTAGGGTGAAAGGTTTGTTCTTTTATGCGAGAATTGTAGTATCTCACTATTTTCTGTTGATATGCAGCCATTCTCAACTGTTCCTGAAGTCGTGTGCCTTGCAATAAATCCAGGTCAATCCTTCAGCGTTCAGAGTTTTCGGGTTCTTCATAGTGATTAATTCGAAGAGAGTGTAAAGAGACTTCTATAGGAAGGACAGCTTCAGTACCATAAGAAAGATGAAAAGGAGATTCACCAGTGGCGGTTCTGGGAGTAGTTTGATATGCCCAGAGAACTGAGTTTAACTCATCGGTCCATGAACCCTTAGCATCATTTAATCTGATTTTAAGGCCATGTAGAATAGTCCTGTTTGTCACTTCGGCTTCTCCATTGCATTGAGGATGTGCTATTGAAGTAAGCTTGTGAAGAATGTGATATTGAGTGTAGAAGCTCTTGAATTTCGGATTGTCAAACTGTCTTCCATTGTCAGTTATTATAGAATAGGGAATCCCGAATCAGAAGATGATGAAACTTCTCACAAAAGTTTCAACTTTCATTTCAGTAATCTATGTTAGTGCCTCGACTTCGACCCATTTTGTAAAGTAATCAATAGCCACTATAAGGAATTTTCGCTACCCAGAGGTTGGAGGAAACGGACCAAGAATGTCCATTCCCCATTGTGCAAAAGGCCAGGGAGCTGTCAATGGAGTTAACTGATTAGCAGGCCGTCTTTGTACATTGGCATATCTTTGAATAATCACATCTTTGAACAAATTCTGCATAATCCTTCTGGATGGTTGGCCAATAATAACCTTGATGGATTATTTTGTATACCAGATATCTGCCCCCCAGATGATCTCCATATATTCCTTCATGAACCTCTCTGAGTGCATAATCTGCATCGGATGGGCCTAAATATTTCAGTAAAGGTTGTGTGAAAGATCTCTTATATAATGCTTCGTCCAAGATAACATATTGAGAGGCTATCCACCGAAGCCGTTTGGCTTCCAACTTGCCTTCGGGCAAGATGCCGTCTCTTAAGAACTTGAGAATTGGATCCAACCATGAAGGTTCATGTTCAACTTGACATATTTCAGCTAGGGATTCTGATATGCTGGAGTCTTCAAGATATTCCACATAGGTCCTTCCAAGAGAATCTGGTGCAGTAGTTGCAAGTCTTGAAAGAGCATCTGCCCGAGAATTTTCTGTTCTTGGCACATGAACAATCTCAAAATACTCCAAACCAGATGTTAGGCTTCGAACTTTTCCTAGATATTGGATCATATTTGGATTTCGAGCTTTGAAATCACCTTTCACTTGATTCACCACTAGTTGTGAATCGGAAAAAAACTTTGATCCTTTTGATCTCCAATTTTTGAGAGATTCTAAGTCCAGCAATGAGTGCTTCATACTCTGCCTGATTATTTGATGCTTAAAAAGAAAACTGAAGAGCATATTTAATAACCTGCCCATTCGGATCAGCAAAAATTAAACCCACACTACAACCATTGGCATTCGAAGCACCATCAACATGTAACATCCAAATAAACTCTGGATTGCCTTCGGTACCTTCTTCTTTGGCTTTTGGCTGGTCCTCTTCAGATCCCCATGTGGACTCAACTATAAAATCAGCCAGAATTTGTGCCTTCATTGCTGATCTAGGTTGATAATCAATATCAAACTCTCCTAATTTAACAGCCGACTTAGCTATCCTTCCCGATGTATCAGGATAACGAAGTATGGCTTTCAAGGGTTGATCTGTCAGAACTACAATGGAATGGGCTTGGAAATAAGGCCGAAGATGCTTCGCCGCCACCACTAGAGAAAAGATAATATTTTGTACTTTAGGATATCGAACTTCAGCTTCATGCAACACTTTGCTAGTGTAGTAAATCGATTTTTGTGATTGATTGGCATATCTTCATACCAAAACTGAACTAACCGCTTCGTTTGTAGTTGACAGATATAAATAAAGTGTTTCTCCTTCACAGGGTTTGGAAAGCAAAGGTGGGTTTTCCAAATATTCCTTCAACTTGTCAAAGGCGATTTTGCAATCTTCTATCCAATCAAAATTTTGAGTCTGACGAAGAACCTTGAAGAAGGGTAAACACCTTTCTGCAGAGTGGGAGATGAAATGGCTCGAGGAGGCGATTCTCCCTGTTAGCCTTTGAACTTCTTTCTTTCTAGTAGGATGCCTCATAGTCCGAAGAGCCTATATCTTTTCTGGATTAGCCTTTATTCCTCGCTTGGTGACTAAGTATCCCAGGAACTTTCTAGAAGTTATGCCGAAGATGCACCTGGTTGTGTTCAACCTCATCTGATGGTGTCTTAGGGCATCAAAAGACTCTTTCAAGTCTATGATATGATCAGACTTGCAAAGACTCTTTACTATCGTATCATCAATATAGGCTTCCATGTTTCTCCCAATTTGATCTTTGAATACTTTGTTGATGAGTCTTTGAAAGGTTGCCCCAGCATTCTTTAACCCAAATGGCATCACCTTGTAACAGTAGAGTCCTTTCTCTGTAACAAAAGCGGTCTTCTCTTCATCCTCAGGATTCATTCCGATTTGATTATAACCTAAAAAGGCATCCATGAAATTCAGCATTTGATGATCAGCCGTAGCGTCGACCAACTTATCGATTTTTGGCAAAGAGAAACTATCCTTTGGATATGCTTTGTTGAGGTCCGTATAGTCTATACAAATCATCCACTTGCCATTTGATTTCTTTACCATAACCACATTTGCTAACCACTTCGGGTATTGGACCTCTCTTATGAAGTTTGCTTCAAGAAATTTATTAACTTCTTCATCAATTGCCTTCTGACTTTCTAGAGCAAAATTTCTCTTCTTCTGTCGTACTGGCTTATAGTCGGGAGATACTTCCAAATGATGCGTAATCACTTCAGGCGGAATTTCAGGCATGTCTGAGGCTGTCTAAGCAAAAATATCAGCATTATCTCGAAGAAAGGAAATTAGTTTTACCTTTGAGTCCTCGTCAAGTAAGCTGCCAATTTTCAAAAGCTTAGTTGGCTAATCTTCGGATAATGGTATGAAAAGCATCTCTTCTACTATGTCTGCCTCTTCAGCAACTCTCTTGGGGGCGGCAATTTTGGCTCGGGGTTCCCAGTTGTTAACATACTTTCCCAGGTATGCCTGCTTGATTAAGTCTTCAATCGCATCCTTGAGCTGGATATATTCTTCAGTGTTGTAGCTGTGATCTTGGTCGAACCGGTAATATTTATTTTTGTTTCTTGATGTAGGAGGCATCTTTATCGAACGAGGCCTTTGAAGATAGCTTTCCTTCTCTATCTCCATCAGGATCTTCTCCCTTAGGAGAGAGAGGAGTATATGTGTCGAACTTACTGACCAGTTGCTTGGGCTTGGGGCTACGTCATTGAGTTGGCGTACCACCATTGCTAGAGGGTCCAGGTTTCAAAACTTCGCTATTCTTTTTCTTGAAAGTCGATATCCCTTTGGCTTGGCATCGACTGGCTGCTTGTTCTTCAGCCATTGCATATTTTTGTGCCCTTACCAGCAGTTCAGCGTAGCTCATTGAAAGCTTCTTATCTAAAGAGAAGGTGAATTTGAATGATCGGAGGCCTTTCTTCCTGGCAGACATGACACATGTTCATTGAGATCAGGGATTTCAAGAGTGGCGGAGTTGAACCTGGCCACAAAATTCCTTAGACTTTCTCCTTCATTCTGTTATAGAAGGAAGAGGCTATCCGAATTGCAAGAGACAAGTTTTGAAATGTGACACAAATAATTTTTCTATAACAAAACCAACCAAACCTGAGATTTAATTAGCCCATTGATAAGCATATAATTATGCATTATATTTTTTCATATATTTGGTTTAGATGATATATTTATTTCCTCATTGTAATGATTAATGCATAAGTTTATGTTTGAGGATTAATTTTCAGAATTGTTTAATTTCGTCCTTTGACTCCTTACAGATTTTTTAAAAATTTTAGAATCAGAATTAGAAGAAATGGTCTTCAGTGAAGTTGTAGAGGACGACTTTTAGAATTCAACAGTGTAAACGGTGTGCAATTTGGACATCAATTGAGCCAGAAAAAGATTTTTGAAGGAATTAGTAAATTGTCATGAATTAGCACGCTTTTTAAAGCATGGGATTTAAGGCTAGTTGGTTCACGAAGCAGCAGATGGTCCATTTTCCTCCATTACCGCTGGTCCATGGAACAGATCCGTGGACCACAGGCCAAACGAAGCCACGAATTCGCCGGGAAACATGCCGGAGCCGCTCTCCTCATCGCCGGGACCCTCCTTGCCGGCCGATGGACCCTCCTATGCCGGAAAATTCCAGTTTGCTGTTCTTATTCCTCCTCTTGCCGTTGTTGCTTGCCAAAACAGCATCAAGACCAGCACCGTCCACCGCCGTCTGCTCCCCACTCCGGCCCTCTTCGGGAGATCCAAGCCACCGTCAGATCTACCGCCAAGTCACCATGGCCGGTCCTCTGTCCAAGCCAAACACCGCCGGCTGCTCCCATGTCCATCCAAGACGTCATGAGCCTCCCTGCCGTTGCCATCCCTGTTCCAGTTGCCTTCAACATGCTGCACTCCATTTTTTTTTATTCTTCAAAACCGATCCATGTGCGTCCAAGAGCCGCCATATTCGCTGCTGCGCTTCATCTTCCTCACCGCCCGTTCGGTCGTCCCAACCAGAGCCTCCCTGCTGTCCGTCTCTTGCGGCTGCCACCGTGTTCTTCTGCACCGAGCACCAAATCAGTCCTATTGTCGGGATTCTGGATGTCCGAAGAGCAGAGAAGGATAATATCGAAAAAGTTCGGGTGGATACACAATCGCGGTGGTTGTATTGGTTATGGGAAGGAGAGTAGAGAACCGGAAGCAACTGATATTACAGTCCAACGTAAATTTCCCATTCATTCCATCTCTTTAAATACGAGACTTCGGGAGGCCGAGAGAATTTTATTTTTTTTGGAGCTTTAATTCATTCTGAGAGGGGAAGAACAGAACAGAAGAAAGGATTTATTTTGTTGCTGTAGAGAGAGTTCGGTGGAGAGTAGAAGTTCTGAAATTTTTCAGAGAAATCTTTATGGCAAGGAAAAAAATTCAAATCAATTATATATATATATTTTTTTTCATGACTGAATAATTTTTTTGTTTCGATTCAAGGAACAGCTAGCTATGTTAGCATGGTTGTCAGGTTTTGATATTAATTTAATATTATTTTTTTGCTGGATATCTGTGTTTCCTAATTTTTTTATTGATTTATTATGTAGTTTAATTGATTAAGAGGTCTATTAATTGATTGTCTACATGATTGAATGCTAAACTAAATCGTAATCCGCAATTGTTATGCAACTTGGTTAAAGTAGTACTTAGGCAAAATGATTATGATCAAGTTTTCATCTTTATCTAAAAAAGAAATATAGAGTGAATTAAACAATTTATGCTAGTTTAATTGTTGTTCATCCTTAGCTTCATCCTAGTATGTAATGTTATTAATGAATGCATGAGGATTGCTTAATACCAGGTGGTTCATTCGTAAGAATTTAATTTGGGTGCTTGACTTGAATTAATGAATGTAGCGATGATTATATTTATCTAGCTCTTAGGTAAGTCATTGGCTAAGTTTTCAGAGAAAGAATAACATATTTTTATACCGATGATCAATCTGCTAACTAGCGCAAAAATCCCTTGAATCGAACTTAAGTTGAAATTGAAATAAATCTAATTTTAATTAGAGTTTTCTTTATTTGCATAATTAGTTAGTTATTTTCATAATTATTCAAAACCCCCCGTTTTGTTACATAATTTGATTATCACATCCAGTCTAACAGGATTCGACCTGGACTCACTAATATTATAAGAAACATTATAAGAATTAGTGAACAATAATTAATTTTAGTGAATTCGACAAGCATCAAAAATTTGGCGCCGTTGCCGGGGACTAAATTTTTTTTAATCAAATTATTTGTGGTTTGCAGATCTTGAGTAAGCACTTTGTTGGTAATTCGTGCTGATTTATGGTTTATGACTCGAACCTCTTATTCGGGTGAATTAAAATTTGATCCAGAAATTGAAAGAACTTTGCATAGATTAAGGAGAGAAGCTAGGCAAACTTCGACAGAGTGAACTTTAACATCTAGGAGAGCACTTGTGTCTATATCGAGAATCAACATAGCTCTTGAATTAGATTCTGACAATGGTTCAGAAATCGAGGAAGTCATGGCTGCAAATAACAGAACTTTAAAGGAGTTGGCTGCCCCTGATTTAAATCAACAACCTTTGTGCATTGAGTACCCTACTTTAGATGTTGCATTTGAATTCAAATCAGGACTAATACATTTATTACCTATTTTTCGTGGTCTTGCAGGAGAGAACCCACACAAGCACTTGAAAGAGTTCCATGTGGTGTGTTCAAGCATGAAACAGCAAGGAATTTCGGAAGAACAAATCAAACTGCGAGCTTTTCCATTTTCTTTAGCAGACTTGGCTAAAGATTGGTTGTACTACCTTCCATCCGGTTCTATTGATTCATGGAATGAAATTGATGGGGGACTAACTAGATGCGAATATGAAGAATGATGCAAGTGATTTGTTGGTTTTGTGATTTTTAGATTTTTATGATTTTCTTTGGATTTCCGAAAATAAGTAAGAGTTGATCTAGGATTCAATAATAACAAGAACTACGAGCAGGTGAATTAGTCCCTAAGCAATGATAAAAAGAGGACCCCGGGATTGAAAAACCCCGTAGGACTTAGCTCTCCAATCAATACCTACTTAGGAGTCAGGGGGCAAACCTCAAAGATCTGAAGCGCCTGATGCTGATGTCCCTCACTCTAGCGGATGCGGCTGGATGATCGAGCCGTCAACCCTGCAGAGGCGCCGGCTGGCTGTCCGAAGACCTCGATGGCAAGGGCAACCATCTCCGTACTTGTGTCACCTGGAGGACCTGCAAGCATTCAAAGAAGGGTTAGGTTTCAATCGAAGGAAGGCAATCGAAGAAAGAAAGAGAGTTGTTGTAGAGATGGCGGAGTTCTGCTTGATTCGGAGTCGGATGATGGTGTTGCGGAAGTGACGGTAACTTGAGGCCTCACACCTCTCGACGCCCGAAGGCGAAGGCGCTCCCTCATGGAGATCGACATTCCTAGTGAACGAAGGCAACTAGAAAGAGATTGGAACTCAAGAAATGTATTTTTTCATTCATCAACATTAACCTTACAAAGGAGGGGTTAGGTCCTTTAAATAGGCACCATAGGATCCTTTTGAAATTCAAATGAAAAATTACAAAATTTCTTGAATGGGCGCCCAAAACCTTTGAATTTCTTCTCTCCTTGGTCGACCAAGAGCTGATTTGATTGGGCGTGGCATGATGCAAGGCTTGGAGGAGAGATCTTGGCGCCTTGAACTTGGAAAGTGGCTCCTTTGTTTTGGAAGAAAGCATGAAGTGAGGCTTGGAGCAAGGCAAGTGTTCTTCTTCCTTGGTTGTGTGTCCCTTTTTGGTACAAAGCATGACATGGGGAGTTGCAAGTGGAGGCGCCTATGGATCTTATCCCTTCCTTCCAAAGGGGTTCAAACAATTTAGGAAGAAGACTTGATTGGAGAGCTTGAAGCAAGGGATTTTAATTCCTAACTTCAACTCCCCTTTGACCTTCCCTTTGACTGACCACCCTTGCTTGGAAAGGAGCTTGATAGGAGGAGGGAAAAAGGGCTAGTGTCAAGTGATGTGTTCCTCCTCTTTGGGCGTCAAAGGATGAAAAGTGTGCTGCCCACATGGCAAGTTGTCATGGCGCCACATAGGATGAAAAGGTAGGCCTTGAGCTGACTTGGATTCCTTCCAGACTTGGCTCCAAGGAGACTAAATTTTAAGACCAATCCTTGCATAGACCCATACTTCCAACATACTCAGACTGGACTCAATTTGTGACTGGACTCAGTACATGACACAATTTGACCCAATTGGTCAAGGTACAAACTCAATTCAAAGTAAAAGAAAAATTACAAGGTTGAGGCTTGAAGCCTTATTACAATACCCAAAAAATTAGAACCCTAGTTGGACATCCACAGAGGGTTGAGGAGCCTTTGTCGGATTCTAGTGCCCACACCAGTTCTCCCGGGGTGGGAGGAACTCGACTCTGTCGAGTAAGAGTTGAGTTGGCTTAGGTACTCCTCCAGAAGGTTAGGATCGAGGCGCTGCAAGTCTTCCCGGGTAATCCACGAGTCATCGGACTCAGGTCGACCTTACCATCGGACTAAGAAACGTTGATAACCCTTGCCCCGGGTAGTGATAGCTTGGTCATCCAGGACACGCTCAATCTGCTCTCCTCTCTCAGGTATAATTGGAGGTGGACACTCAGGTTTGGGTTCACTCTCAAAAGAAAGGTCAGGCCCAAATGGCTCGCTTGGAATGTTTGCTGGTTCCCTGTACTCGACTAAGTCTGAGATATTGAAAGTCGAGCTAATGCCATAATTTGGGGGTAGCTCAAGAACGTAGGCATGAGGGCCGACTCTCTTTATCACTCTAAAGGGGCCAGCTCCACGAGCATGAAGTTTCTTAATGGTTCCTGATGGAAACCGTTCAGGCCTAAGCCTAATCATTACAGAATCCCCAATTTCAAGCTCTTTGGCTCGTATTCAGGAATCAGCCATTTTTTTATATGCATTATTACTTAGATTAATTTTATTGCTAATTTTCTTATGTATGTCCCTAATATGTTGTGCAAAGGATTCGGCGGACTCAGAGACATGAGTATGGATAGGTAGGGGAATCAAATCAAGTGGTCAGTTAGGCTTGTAACCACTCACAATCTCGAAAGGACTTTTCCCGGTGGTCCTATTCACAGAACTGTTGTAGGCAAACTCAGCTCGAGGTAAAAGAAGATCCAAGTTTCTGGTATGTTCACCTATCAAACATCTCAAGAGGTTCCCTAGGCTGCGGTTGACTACCTCAGTTTGGCCATCGGTCTGCAGGTGGTAGGCGGTTGAGAACTTAAGCTTGGTGCCTAGTAAGTGCCAAGGGGTTTTCCAGAAGTAGCTAGTTAATCGGACATTCCTATCGGACACTATAGTTTTTGGAAGGCCATGTAACTTAACCACATGATCAAGAAAGAGCTTGGCAACTTTGGAAGCATCTAGGGTCAGAGAGAAGGGTATGAAATAGGCCATTTTAGAGAACCTATCTACTACTACATAGATTGAATCATGCTTCCTTGTGGTCTTGGGCAATCCTACTACAAAGTCTATGCTAAGGTCTTCCCAAAAGCGACTAGGCACAGGCAGAGGGATGTACAGGCCAGTATTCTGTTTCTGCTATTTGTCGATAGCATAAGTTCGACACCGGAAAACAATGTTAGCTACATCCTTCTTCAGGCTATGATGAGGGACGAAAATAAAATGATAAATGGAGAGTGTTAGGAAGCTAACCAGTAAGCAAACTTGAGAAATTAATTATCAAATAAATGGTCTAAATTAATCCAAGAAAAAAATCTTTATAAGGAGACTAGTTGATCGAAATTACAATACCCGAAATGTAGATCTAATTCAAAATAGAGATTAGAATCTTCATGGCAAGGAAACCATCACTACTATGGCAAGTTAACCTTCAAATGATCAGATCTAATGAAGCTTAGGAAGAGTTTTCCTACCAAAAATGATGGCTAATTATTTGGTGGAAGAAGGAGCTCTCTTCACTCAAAGATTGAGGTCTAAACTATAAGACTAGCACTCCCTACCTTTAGGACCCACCTTGGCCATTATCTTTGAGTCAAAACAAACAGTACAAACCTAACTTCTAGGGCTCCTAGACCTAAAAGTTCAAAATACAAGACTTAACTAGGTACTACTTAAGTATGTAATTACCCTATCCACTGGCCAGGTAAGAAGTGGGGTTGCGGGAGGCTCCCCTCGCTTTCGCGAGGTCCTAATTAAAAACTGCAAGTCCGCTTAAGGCGTTTGCCATTTGACCTCTTGCCTTAGACACCAATTTTAAGGAAAAAGTACAAACTCAAATAATACTTTGTCTTACCTTGTACTTGAACCCGACTTGTGGGTGTCCCTAGCTTTAGGTTCCTACTCAATTTCAATTATGGTTTAGGTCAATACAAATTTGGGTGATTGTTTTAGGCCAAGGAAAGGTAATGACCTCCTTCCCTTATGTTATGATTGAATGCCCTTAATTAGATTTAGGAATGAATGCACATCAGCTCACCAACTAGATAACTAGTATTATCACAAACATGTGATTCAAGCCTGAATTTTTAAAAAAATTAAATTTAAAAAATTAAATTAAAAAATTTAGATTTTGAAGTCTAGATTTAAAAATTAAATTTTAAAATTTAAATCTCGAATTAGGATTAAAAATTCATTCTAGAAGTTAGAGTTGTTGCAAGATAGTTTCAACCCTAATAACTTCTAGTCAACTAGTTTTTAAAAAAAATTCGAAATTAAAATTTTAGAATTTCAAAAAAATTAAAATTAAAATTTGAATTGTTAGATCCCTTAGTAAAGATTCTAGATTCTAAATTTTGAAATTTAATTTCTGGAATTTGATTAAGAAATTCATTTTGAAAGCTAGTTGTAAAAAAATTTCAGTAGGGAACAACTTTCAACTAGCTAGTTTTAAAAATTTGAAATTTAATCTTTTTAAAAATACAAAAATTCAAAATAAGATTGATATGGTTAATTCTCATATCAAAATTATTGAATTTTAAAGTTTTGACTTCAGATTAACTAGAATTTTGGTTGAGAAGGTAGTTTGAAAGCACATGCTAGAAGATTCCAGCAGTTTAGCTAACTCTTAACAACCTGAATTCAAATTTTGAATTCCTAACTATAAATCCTTATAAAATTCAAAAATCCAGTCAAAAGTAACAAAAGTCGAAGTCTGGATCTCAGATCTAAAAATTAAAAATTTACAAAAAATATTTTTATATTTTTTTGAAAATTAAATGAAATGGAAGGCAAAAACAGAATTCTGAACAGAACTTTATAAATGATCTAAGAAATCATATTTTTAAATCCAGGAATCAATGGAAAATATTTTTTTGAATTTTAAATTTCGAATCCTAACATACTAAGGTACTATAAAAGTATTTTTGTAGATTTTTTTGTAATATAAAAAAATTACTAAAACTCATGAAAAATTTGGGTGAATACTAGAACAAAAATTTCAGCAATCAAACACTTGACCTAGTAGAACCTTAAGCTCTGATACCAAAAAATTGATGGGGGACGAAAATAAAATGATAAATGAGAGTGTTGGCAAGCTAACCAGCAAGCAAACTTGAGAAATTAATTATCAAATAAATGGTCTAAATTAATCCAAGAAAAGAATCTTCATAAGGAGACTAGTTGATCTAAATTATAATACCCGAAATGTAGATCTGGTTCAAAATAGAGATTAGGATCTTCATGGCAAGGAAACCATCACTACTAGGGCTAGTTAACCTTCAAATGATCAGATCTAATGAAGCTTAGGAAGAGTTTTCCTACCAACAATGATGGCTAATTATTTGGTGGAAAAAGGAGCTCTCTTCACTCAATGATGGAGGTCTAAATTATAAGACTAGCACTCCCTACCTTTAGGACTCACCTTGGCCATGATCCTTGAGTCAAAACAAATAGTACAAACCTAACTTCTAGGGCTCCTAGACCTAAAAGTTCAAAATACAAGACTTAACTAGGTGCTACTTAATTATGTAATTACCCTATCCACAGGCCAGGTAAGAGGTGGGGTTGCGGGAGGCTCCCCTCGCTTTCGCGAGGTCCTAATTAAAAACTGCAAGTCTACTTAAGGCGTTTGCCATTTGACCTCTTGCCTTAGACACCAGTTTTAAGGAATAAGTACAAACTCAAATAATACTTTGTCTTACCTTGTACTTGAACCCGACTTGTGGGTGTCCCTAGCTTTAGGTTCCTACTCAATTTCAATTATGGTTTAGGTCAATGCAAATGTGGATGATTGTTTTGGGCCAAGGAAAGGTAATGACCTCCTTCCCTTATGTTATGATTGAATGCCCTTAATTAGATTTAGGAATGGATGCACAACAGCTCACCAACTAGATAACTAGTATTAGCACAAACATGTGATTCAAGCCCGAATTTTAAAAAATTTAAATTAAAAAAATTAAATTAAAAAATTTAGATTTTGAAGTCTAGATTTAAAAAATCAAATTTTAAAATTTAAATCTCAAATTAGGATTAAAAATTCATTCTAGAAGTTAGAGTTGTTGCAAGATAGTTTCAACCCTAATAACTTCTAGTCAACTAGTTTTTAAAAAAAATTCAAAATTAAAATTTTAAAATTTTAAAAAAAATAAAATTAAAACTTGAATTGTTAGATCTCTTAGTGAAGATTTCAGATTCTAAATTTTGAAATTTAATTTCTGGAATTTGATTAAGAAATTTGTTTTGAAAGCTAGTTGTAAAAAAATTTCAGCAGGGAACAACTTTCAACTAGCTAGTTTTAAAAATTCAAAATTTAATCTTTTTAAAAATTCAAAAATTCAAAATAAAATTGATTTGGTTAACTCTCATATCAAAATTCTTGAATTTTAAAGTTTTGACTTTAGATTAACTCAAATTCTGGTTGAGAAGGTAGTTTGAAAGCACATGCTAGAAGATTCCAGCAGTTTAGCTAACTCTTAACAACTTGAATTTAAATTTCAAATTCTTAACTCTAAATCCTTATAAAATTCAAAACTCCAGTGGAAAATAACAAAAGTCAAAGTCTGGATCTCAGATCTAAAAATTAAAAATTTACAAAAAAATATTTTTATATTTTTTTGAAAATTAAATGAAATGGAAGGCAAAAACAGAATTCTGAACAGAACTTCATAAATGATCTAAGCACTCGTATTTTTAAATCCAGAAATCAACGGAAAATATTTTTTTGAATTTTAAATCTCGAATCCTAACATACTAAGGTAAAAGAAAATTATTTTTTTGGATTTGTTTGTAATATAAAAAAATTACTAAAACTCATGAAAAATTTGGGTGAATACTAGAATAGAAATTTCAGCAATCAAACACTTGACCAAGTAGAACCTTTAGCTCTGATACCAAAAAATTGATGGGGGACGAAAATAAAATGATAAATGAAGAGTGTTAGCAAGCTAACCAACAAGCAAACTTGAGAAATTAATTATCAAATAAATGGTCTAAATTAATCCAAGAAAAGAATCTTCATAAGGAGACTAGTTGATCTAAATTACAATACCCGAAATATAGATCTAGTTCAAAATAGAGATTAGGATCTTCATGGCATGGAAACCATCACTACTAGGGCAAGTTAACTTTCAAATGATCAGATCTAATGAAGCTTAGGAAGAGTTTTCCTACCAACAATGATGGCTAATTATTTGGTGGAAGAAGGAGCTCTCTTCACTCAAGGATTGAGGTCTAAACTATAAGACTTGCACTCCCTACCTTTAGGACTCACCTTGGCCATGATCCTTGAGTCAAAACAAACAATACAAACCTAACTTCTTGGGCTCCTAGACCTAAAAGTTCAAAATATTAGACTTAACTAGGTACTACTTAAGTATGTAATTACCCTATGCACTGGCCAGGTAAGAGGTGGGGTTGCGGGAGGCTCCCCTCGCTTTCGCGAGGTCCTAATTAAAAACTACAAGTCCGCTTAAGGCGTTTGCCATTTGACCTCTTGCCTTAGACACCAGTTTTAAGGAATAAGTACAAACTCAAATAATACTTTGTCTTACCTTGTACTTGAATCCGACTTGTGGGTGTCCCTAGCTTTAGGTTCCTACTCAATTTCAATTATGGTTTAGGTCAATGCAAATGTAGGTGATTGTTTTGGGCCAAGAAAAGGTAATGACCTCCTTCCCTTATGTTATGATTGAATGCCCTTAATTAGATTTAGGAATGGATGCACAACAGATCACCAACTAGATAACTAGTATTAGCACAAACATGTGATTCAAGCCCGAATTTAAAAAAAAAATAAATTTAAAAAATTAAATTAAAAAATTTAGATTTTGAAGTCTAGATTTAAAAAATCAAATTCTAAAATTTAAATCTTGAATTAGGATTAAAAATTCATTCTAGAAGTTAGAGTTGTTGCAAGATAGTTTCAACCCTAATAACTTCTAGTCAACTAGTTTTTTAAAAAAAATTCGAAATTAAAATTTTAAAATTTCAAAAAAATTAAAATTAAAATTTGAATTGTTAGATTCCTTAGTGAAGATTCCAGATTCTAAATTTTGAAATTTAATTTCTGGAATTTGATTAAGAAATTTGTTTTGAAAGCTAGTTGTAAAAAAACTTCAGCAGAGAACAACTTTCAACTAGCTAGTTTTAAAAATTAGAAATTTAATCTTTTTAAAAATCGAAAAATTTCAAAATAAAATTGATTTGATTAACTCTCATATCAGAATTCTCGAATTTCAAAGTTTTGACTTCAGATTAACTTGAATTTTGTTTGAGAAAGTAGTTTGAAAGCACATGCTAGAAGATTCCAGTAACTCTTAACAACCTGAATTCAAATTTCGAATTCCTAACTCTAAATCCTTATAAAATTCAAAAATCTAGTCGAAAGTAACAAAAGTCGAAGTCTAGATCTCAGATCTAAAAATTAAAAATTTACAAAAAATATTTTTATATTTTTTTGAAAATTAAATGAAATGGAAGGCCAAAACAGAATTCTGAACAGAACTTCATAAATGATCTAAGAACTCATATTTTTAAATCCAGGAATCAATGGAAAATATTTTTTTGAATTTTAAATTTCGAATCCTAACATACTAAGGTACTAGAAAAGTATTTTTGTAGATTTTTTTGTAATATAAAAAAATTACTAAAACTCATGAAAAATTTGGGTGAATACTAGAACAGAAACTTCAGCAATCAAACACTTGACCTAGTAGAACCTTAAGCTCTGATACCAAAAAATTGATGGGGGACGAAAATAAAATGATAAATGGAGAGTGTTGGCAAGCTAACCAGCAAGCAAACTTGAGAAATTAATTATCAAATAAATGGTCTAAATTAATCCAAGAAAAGAATCTTCATAAGGATACTAGTTGATCTAAATTTCAATACCCGAAATGTAGATCTGGTTCAAAATAGAGATTAGGATCTTCATGGCAAGGAAACCATCACTACTAGGGCTAGTTAACCTTCAAATGATCAGATCTAATGAAGCTTAGGAAGAGTTTTCCTACCAACAATGATGGCTAATTATTTGGTGGAAAAAGGAGCTCTCTTCACTCAAGGATTGAGGTCTAAATTATAAGACTAGCACTCCCTACCTTTAGGACTCACCTTGGCCATGATCCTTGAGTCAAAACAAACAGTACAAACCTAACTTCTAGGGCTCCTAGACCTAAAAGTTCAAAATACAAGACTTAACTAGGTATTACTTAAGTATGTAATTACCCTATCCACTGGCCAGGTAAGAGGTGGGGTTGTGGGAGGCTCCCCTCGCTTTCGCGAGGTCCTAATTAAAAACTGCAAGTCCGCTTAAGGCGTTTGCCATTTGACCTCTTGCCTTAGACACCAGTTTTAAGGAATAAGTACAAACTCAAATAATACTTTGTCTTACCTTGTACTTGAACCCGACTTGTGGGTGTCCCTAGCTTTAGGTTCCTACTCAATTTCAATTATGGTTTAGGTCAATGCAAATGTGGGTAATTATTTTGGGCCAAGGAAAGGTAATGACCTCCTTCCCTTATGTTATGATTGAATGCCCTTAATTAGATTTAGGAATGGATGCACAACAGCTCACCAACTAGATAACTAGTATTAGCACAAACATGTGATTCAAGCCCGAATTTTAAAAAATTTAAATTTAAAAAATTAAATTAAAAAATTTAGATTTTGAAGTCTAGATTTAAAAAATCAAATTTTAAAATTTAAATCTCGAATTAGGATTAAAAATTCATTCTAGAAGTTAGAGTTGTTGCAAGATAGTTTCAACCCTAATAACTTCTAGTCAACTAGTTTTTAAAAAAAACTCAAAATTAAAATTTTAAAACTTTAAAAAAAATAAAATTAAAATTTGAGTTGCTAGATCCCTTAGTAAAGATTCCAGATTCTAAATTTTGAAATTTAATTTCTGGAATTTGATTAAGAAATTTGTTTTGAAAGCTAGTTGTAAAAAAATTTCAGCAGGGAACAACTTTCAACTAGCTAGTTTTAAAAATTCAAAATTTAATCTTTTTAAAAATCCAAAAATTCAAAATAAAATTGATTTGGTTAACTCTCATATCATACTTCTCAAATTTTAAAGTTTTGACTTCAGATTAACTTGAATTTTGGTTGAGAAGGTAGTTTGAAAGCACATGCTAGAAGATTCCAGCAGTTTAGCTAACTCTTAACAACTTCAATTCAAATTTCAAATTCTTAACTCTAAATCCTTATAAAATTCAAAAATCCAGTGGAAAATAACAAAAGTCAAAGTCTGGATCTCAGATCTAAAAATTAAAAATTTACAAAAAAATAGTTTTATATTTTTTGAAAATTAAATGAAATGGAAGGCAAAAACAGAATTCTGAACATAACTTCATAAATGATCTAAGAACTCATATTTTTAAATCCAGAAATCAATGGAAAATATTTTTCTGAATTTTAAATCTCGAATCCTAACATACTAAGGTACTAGAAAGTTATTTTTGTGGATTTGCTTGTAATATAAAAAAATTACTAAAACTCATGAAAAATCTGGGTGAATACTAGAACAGAAATTTCAGCAATCAAACACTTGACCTAGTAGAACCTTTAGCTCTGATACCAAAAAATTGATGGGGGACGAAAATAAAATGATAAATGGAGAGTGTTAACAAGCTAACCAACAAGCAAACTTGAGAAATAATTATCAAATAAATGGTCTAAATTAATCCAAGAAAAGAATCTTCATAAGGAGACTAGTTGATCTAAATTACAATACCCGAAATATAGATCTAGTTCAAAATAGAGATTAGGATCTTCATGGCATGGAAACCATCACTACTAGGGCAAGTTAACTTTCAAATGATCAGATCTAATGAAGCTTAGGAAGAGTTTTCCTACCAACAATGATGGCTAATTATTTGGTGGAAGAAGGAGCTCTCTTCACTCAAGGATTGAGGTCTAAACTATAAGACTAGCACTCCCTACCTTTAGGACTCACCTTGGCCATGATCCTTGAGTCAAAACAAACAATACAAACCTAACTTCTAGGGCTCCTAGACCTAAAAGTTCAAAATACAAGACTTAACTAGGTACTACTTAAGTATGTAATTACCCTATTCACTGGCCAAGTAAGAGGTGGGGTTGCGGGAGGCTCCCCTCGCTTTCGCAAGGTCCTAATTAAAAACTGCAAGTCCGCTTAAGGCGTTTGCCATTTGACCTCTTGCCTTAGACACCAGTTTTAAGGAATAAGTACAAACTCAAATAATACTTTGTCTTACCTTGTACTTGAATCCGACTTGTGGGTGTCCCTAGCTTTAGGTTCCTACTCAATTTCAATTATGGTTTAGGTCAATGCAAATGTAGGTGATTGTTTTGGGCCAAGGAAAGGTAATGACCTCCTTCCCTTATGTTATGATTGAATGCCCTTAATTAGATTTAGGAATGGATGCACAACAGCTCACCAACTAGATAACTAGTATTAGCACAAACATGTGATTCAAGCCCGAATTTTAAAAAAAATTAAATTTAAAAAATTAAATTAAAAAATTTAGATTTTGAAGTCTAGATTTAAAAAATCAAATTTTAAAATTTAAATCTTGAATTAGGATTAAAAATTCATTCTAGAAGTTAGAGTTGTTGCAAGATAGTTTCAACCCTAATAACTTCTAGTCAACTAGTTTTTAAAAAAAATTCGAAATTAAAATATTAAATATTTTTAAAAAGTAAAATTAAAATTTGAATTGTTAGATCCCTTAGTGAAGATTCCAGATTCTAAATTTTGAAATTTAATTTCTGGAATTTGATTAAGAAATTTGTTTTGAAAGCTAGTTGTAAAAAAATTTCAGCAGGGAACAACTTTCAACTAGCTAGTTTTAAAAATTAGAAATTTAATCTTTTTAAAAATCCAAAAATTTCAAAATAAAATTGATTTGGTTAACTCTCATATAAGAATTCTCGAATTTCAAAGTTTTGACTTCAGATTAACTTGAATTTTGTTTGAGAAGGTAGTTTGAAAGCACATGCTAGAAGATTCCAGCAGTTTAGCTAACTCTTAGCAACCTGAATTCAAATTTCGAATTCCTAACTCTAAATCCTTATAAAATTCAAAAATCCAGTCGAAAGTAACAAAAGTCGAAGTCTGGATCTCAGATCTAAAAATTAAAAATTTACAAAAAATATTTTTATATTTTTTTGAAAATTAAATGAAATGGAAGGCAAAAACAGAATTCTGAACAGAACTTCATAAATGATCTAAGAACTCATATTTTTAAATCCAGGAATCAATGGAAAATATTTTTTTGAATTTTAAATTCGAATCCTAACATACTAAGGTACTATAAAAGTATTTTTGTAGATTTCTTTGTAATATAAAAAAATTACTAAAACTCATGAAAAATTTGGGTGAATACTAGAACAGAAATTTCAGCAATCAAACACTTGACCTAGTAGAACCTTAAGCTCTGATACCAAAAAATTGATGGGGGAAGAAAATAAAATGTTAAATGAAGAGTGTTGGCAAGCTAACCAGCAAGCAAACTTGAGAAATTAATTATCAAATAAATGGTCTAAATTAATCCAAGAAAAGAATCTTCATAAGGAGACTAATTGATCTAAATTTCAATACCCGAAATGTAGATCTGGTTCAAAATAGATAGTAGGATCTTCATGGCAAGGAAACCATCACTACTAGGGCTAATTAACCTTCAAATGATCAGATCTAATGAAGCTTAGGAAGAGTTTTCCTACCAACAATGATGGCTAATTATTTGGTGGAAAAAGGAGCTCTCTTCACTCAAGGATTGAGGTCTAAATTATAAGACTAGCACTCCCTACCTTTAGAACTCACCTTGGCCATGATCCTTGAGTCAAAACAAACAGTACAAACCTAACTTCTAGGGCTCCTAGACCTAAAAGTTCAAAATACAAGACTTAACTAGGTACTACTTAAGTATGTAATTACCCTATCCACTGGCCAGGTAAGAGGTGGTGTTGCGGGAGGCTCCCCTCGCTTTCGCGAGGTCCTAATTAAAAATTGCAAGTCCGCTTAAGGCGTTTGCCATTTGACCTCTTCCTTAGATACCAGTTTTAAGGAATAAGTACAAACTCAAATAATACTTTGTCTTACCTTGTACTTGAACCCGACTTGTGGGTGTCCCTAGCTTTAGGTTCCTACTCAATTTCAATTATGGTTTAGGTCAATGCAAATGTGGGTGATTGTTTTGGGCCAAGAAAAGGTAATGACCTCCTTCCCTTATATTATGATTGAATGCCCTTAATTAGATTTAGGAATGGATGCACAACAGCTCACCAACTAGATAACTAATATTAGCACAAACATGTGATTCAAGCCCAAATTTTAAAAAAAAAATAAATTTAAAAAATTAAATTAAAAAATTAAATTAAAAAATTAAATTAAAAAATTTAGATTTTGAAGTCTAGATTTAAAAAATTAAATTTTAAAATTTAAATCTTGAATTATGATTAAAAATTCATTCTAGAAGTTAGAGTTGTTGCAAGATAGTTTCAATCCTAATAACTTCTAGTCAACTAGTTTTTAAAAAAAAATTAAAATTAAAATCTTAAAATTTCAAAAAAATAATATTAAAATTTGAATTGTTAGATCCCTTAGTGAAGATTCCAGATTCTAAATTTTGAAATTTAATTTCTGGGATTTGATTAAGAAATTCATTTTGAAAGCTAGTTGTAAAAAAATTTCAGTACGGAACAACTTTCAACTAGCTAGTTTTAAAAATTTAAAATTTAATCTTTTTAAAAATTCAAAAATTCAAAATAAAATTGATTTAGTTAACTCTCATATCAAAATTCTTGAATTTTAAAGTTTTGACTTTAGATTAACTCAAATTTTGATTGAGAATATAGTTTGAAAGCACATGCTAGAATATTCCAGCAGTTTAGCTAACTCTTAACAACCTGAATTCAAATCTCGAATTTCTAACTCTAAATCCTTATAAAATTCAGAAATCTAGTAGAAAGTAACAAAAGTCGAAGTCTGGATCTCAGATATAAAAATTAAAAATTTATAAAAAAAATTTTTATATTTTTTTGAGAATTAAATGAAATGGAAGGCAAAAATAGAATTATGAACAGAACTTCAGAAATGATCTAAGAACTCGTATTTTTAAATCCAGAAATCAATGAAAAATATTTTTTTGAATTTTAAATTTCAAATCCTAACATACTAAGGTACTATAAAAGTATTTTTGTGGATTTTTCTATAATGTAAAAAAATTTCGAAAACTCATGAAAATTTTGGGTGAATACTAGAACCGGAATTTCAGCAATCAAACACTTGACCTAGTAGAACCTTAAGCTCTGATACCAAAAAATTGATGGGGGACGAAAATAAAATGATAAATGGAGAGTGTTAGCAAGCTAACCAGCAAGCAAACTTGAGAAATTAATTATCAAATAAATGGTCTAAATCAATCCAAGAAAAGAATCTTCATAAGGAGACTAGTTGATCTAAATTACAATACCCGAAATGTAGATCTAGTTCAAAATAGAGATTAGAATCTTCATGGCATGGAAACCATCACTACTAGGATAAGTTAACCTTCAAATGATCAGATCTAATAAAGCTTAGGAAGAGTTTTCCTACCAACAATGATGGCTAATTATTTGGTGGAAGAAGGAGCTCTTTTCACTCAAGGATTGAGGTCTAAACTATAAGACTAGCACTCCCTACCTTTAGGACTCACCTTGGCCATGATCCTTGGCTTGGAGACCTTCATCTTGGACTTGGAAAATTAGAGAAAACCTGCATCAAATCAGAGATTTGGCATGGAAGGAGAATTCAAAATTTTAATGGAAACAAGAAGAAGAAGAAAGGGAAAACAAGGAAGTAGAAACCGGCGCCTTCAAGGAATGATGCTTGGATCTTGGATCAAGCAAGGAGCACTCCACCTTTCAAGCACTTAAAGGACCTCTCACTCCCTTCTCAAACATGAATTTAAACACTCCAACTTAAAGGACTAAATCACTCCAACTAGAAGAACTAAATCACTCCATACATGAAGAACTCAAGATAGAACTCAACAAGAAAAAAACCTTCATTAATTCTCAAAATATTTCATACATAGAATGCCTTACAAGGGGAGCCTTGGACCCTATTTATAGCCTTAGGGGTCATCCAAAGTGATGAGGGGAGGTGAAGTTAGGTTAGCTAACAATTTCTAGTTAAATCCAACTCCTTTGGTTACATAGTTGCAACAAGAAACAACTTCTAGGTAAGAGGTTGTAACAACTTGCTATGTAGCACCTAGGTGGCTTTGACATGGCTTCTAATTGCTGATGTGGAGCCCTAGGTGTCATGTGATATGGCATCCCACATGGCAAGTTGGTTAGGGGGTTGTTGGGTGAGTGAGGAGTGGTCCCATGCTTCCCCTCAAAATGCTTGATGTGTTGTTTCTCATGTCTTCCCAAAAATGTGTCCCATGTGAAGAATAAAATGGGCTTCTAAGAGGTGGCATCATGGGCTTCAAAAGGTGGTATCTTGACTTGCTTGGGCTTTGACTTGGTCATGCTTGAAGTTGGTCTTGATCTGGATTGAGTCGACTCAAGGGACTGGTGGTCTTTTTTCATGAGTCGGCTCATGAATTGGTCTTTGTCTTCAAGGGTTTGGTGGGCTTCATTTCAAGGTTCTCATTAATCCTAAGTACACTATTTAGCTATAAAAAATATCAAGAGAATTAGTTAAAAAAATTTTTTCTTGTTGATGTCCCATCAGGCTAGGCCAAAAGAACTGGTCTTCTACTTCTAAGATGATCTTTTCCCTACCAAAGTGACCAGCTAGGCCTCCTGTATGGGTCTCCCAAACTAAGAATTCTCGAAGAGAGGTCTTGGGAATGCACAACCTATTTGCCTTGAAAAGATAACCATCCTGGAGGGTGTACTCACTAAAGGTGCTAGATTGTTGGTGTTTCTTAGATTGGAAAATCTCTCCAAAGTCAGGACATGTCTCATATTGCTCCTTCAATCGATCAAATCCTATAACCTCAGTCCTAACGGCATTCAGTAACAGGGCACGATGGCTAAGGGCATCAGCTACCTTATTCTCGGTACCAGCACGATGTTTAAGCACAAAGGTATAGGCTTGGATATATTCTACCCACTTAGCATGCCTCGGGTTTAGTCTTTTCTGGGAGTTTAGGTACCGAAGGGCTTCATGATCAAAGAAAAGGACAAATTCTTGGGGTAATAGATAATGCCTCCAATACCTAAGGGCCTGAACGACTGCATAGAATTCTTTATCATAAGTTGAGTACTTAACTTTGGCCTCATTGAGTTTCTCGTTAAAGAAGGCCACAGGGTGATTTTCCTGACTAAGTACTCCTCCAATGCCAACTCCTAAACATCACGAGCAACCTCAAAGACCTTAGTAAAATCAGGTAATCTTCGGACAAGTGCTTGTATCATTTTATCTTTGATTTCTTGGAAGGCTTTGTTTGCAGCTTTGGTCCATTGGAAGCCTTCCTTCTTGATGTAGTCAGTGATGGGTGCTACGATAGAACTAAATCCCCGAATAAATCTCCTATAAAAAATGGCTAGGCCATGGAAACTACGTGCATCATGGACACTAGTTGGGACTGGCCACTCAACTATGGCTCTAACTTTCTCGGGATCAGCGGAGACTCCTTTTGGGGTGACTACAAAACCTAGGAAGATAACCCTTGTTGTCATGAACTCACACTTCTTTGGGTTGGCATAAAGGCAATTCTTCCTAAGGGTCTGGCAAACTAACCTAAGATGGTTAAGATGGTCTTCTTTAGTCCTGCTGTAAATCAAAATGTCATCGAAATAAACCATCAAAAATTTTTCAGTAAATTCTTTCAGGACTTGGTTCATGACCCTCATAAAGGTGCTAGGAGCATTAGAAAGTCCAAAAGGCATCACTACCCATTCAAAGAGGCCATCCTTAGTTTTAAACGCTGTCTTCTGTTCATCCCCGGGTCTAATCCTAATCGATGGTAGCCACTCTTAAGGTCTATCTTGGAAAAAATAGTAGCTCCGGTCATCATATCAAGCATATCATCTAAACGGGGGATGGGAAACCTATATTTGATTGTGATCTTGTTTATGGCTCTGCTATCTACACACACTCTCCAGGTTCCATCTTTCTTAGGGGTTAGCAAAGCAGGGATGGCACAGGGACTTAAACTCTCCCTAAGAAAACCCTTCCTAAGCAACTCTCCCACTTGTTTCTGCAATTCCTGGTGTTCGGTGGGGTTCATTCTATAATAGGGAAGGTTGGGTAAGGTGGCTCCTGGGACCAAATCTATGGCATGTTGGATGTCCCTAAGAGGTGGTAGATGATCAGGTAATTCTTCTGGGAAGATAACCTTAAACTCTTCCAGAGCCTTGACTACTTCTTGGGGGCGCTCTATTTGGGTCGGTTCATGACTATCATTGGTGGTCAAAATCCAAACAGGGGCTCCCTCAGCAATCTCTTTCTCCAATTCCTTAGATTTGATTAGGTTGACTCCAGGCTTCTTTTCCTTAAGACTACTTGATCCTCTCTTAGCCTGGTCCTTAGGCTGAACTGGGTTAATGGTAAATTTCTTCCCATGGTGATTGAAGGTACAATTATTGGTCCGATCGTAAAGAGTAGCATCATGATCATAAAGCCAAGGTCGTCCTAAGATAATACTGCTGATGCCCATGGAAAGGACATCACACCAAATCTTCTCTTCATAAGACTGCAATTTGATTAAGACTTGGCACCTAGATTTTATGGGTATAAAGGTTGAATCAATCTAAGAGACCTTGTATAGGTTGGGGTGAGGGACTGAGGTCAATCCTAGGGCTTTGACAGTACTAGAAGAGATAGCATTGACACAGCTCCCACTATCAATTATGATTTTGCAAACCTTATCCCCTAGTTTGACAAAGGTTTGTAGGATGTTTGTCCTACGCCAATCTTCCTGTACTACGTTTTGGGTAAGGATGCACCTAACTACCCCTATAAGGTCTTCAGATTCAAATTGCTCTTCCTCTCCCTCATATTCTTCCAGAAACTGATCTTCTGGCTCATAGACTTCTCCTTCAAGATCAGCAATGGGTTCTATCTCACTCTCAGTTGGCTCTTCTATGACTAGGGCTATGGAGGTGCACTGGCTAGCTCGATGTCCAGGTTTATGACACCTAAAGCAAGTGTTTTGGGGAGTGGGACTCTTATAGGCTCCAACAGCTTTACCCTTTTCCTCTTTGCTAAAATGGGGTCAGTTCGGGTCTGGTTAGCTCGGGCTGGGTCGGCTAGGGTTGGGTCGACTCGGGTCAGGTCGGTAAGGATTAGGACAACTCGGGTAAGCCAGACTATATCCTGGATTAGGTCTTGGGAGTCGACTAGGGTTTCTAAAGGGTTCAGGTTTACGATAGGTAGGGGCCCTCTGGAAACACTCATAGTTCCTTATAACTTGGTAAGCATACTCTAAATCAGTGACCTCTCTAAAGTAAAGCTCTCTCTGGATGTCTGGGTGTAGGCCAGCCCTAAACCTAGACAGGGTCACAGAAGCAGATTCATTGACATGACATCGCATGACATACTCATCAAACTTCGCGATGTAGTCAGCCACACTCTTGTTCCCTTGACTCCAGATTCTACCATTGGTCCAATAAACTCTGGGTGTAAGAAAGTGGTTGGTACTTCTCCCTAAGTTTGGCTTTCATACCTCTCCAAGTTGCTATAGGTTCTTCATCTCTCTATGCTACCAGCCTCTCAACACTATTCCAGAATAACCTAGCTTGGTGAACCAACCTAGTCTTGGCAAACTTAAACTTCATCCTTTCAGTCATTGTATACCACTCGAAATACTACTCCATATCCTCCTCCCAATCAACATACACCTTAGGATCTAGACTACCATCGAAGGTAGGGGCTTCTAGCTTGATGTTCCTAAGGGCCCTTTCTTCTTGGTCTATGATCTCGAGATTGGGTCTCCTAGGTTCAAACTCTTAGACTGGGTTAACACGGGGCAGTCTCCTGGGTTCAGTCTCTATGGGTGGTTCATGGTGAGGATAATCCCTAGGAGGGAAAGGTGACCCAGACTCAGGCTCAATGGATGGCCTAGGACTATTCTTCTCTAGGATTCCAACTCTCTCATCAAGCTTATCTAGTTTACTGTTCATCCTAGTCAATTGCTCAAGAAGATCCTTAAGTTGAACTTCTCTCTCATTCTCCATAGGTTCACCAGATTGGGAATGGTGGGGATGATAGGGTACTCCTAACCTAGTGGACATGGGTTAAGCACAAAAGAAACATCTAAGATCTACTAGACCTAGAATCTCAACCGGTTGCCTAAGTCAGGGTGGCAAACCAGTCTGTAGTAACCTGTCCTTGGCCAGGTAGGCGTAGGGGAGTGGAGGTCCCTGAATGCCAATCTTAGACACCAATCTGGGATTGGCCAGGTAGGCGGACCAAACTCACAAGCCCTGAATCACCAAGCCTAGACACCAAGAGCAACAGCACACACAGAATGGGCTGATGCCAAGAATAGACACTTAGTCTTGACTCGACCAGTTGGTGTCCCTAAGCTCTCTAGAGCAAAATTAGTGTCTACTCGATTTTAATTAGAGCTTGGGTTCGTGATGCAGGTTAGTGACTTTTGGGCTAGGAACAGGTAATGAAATCCTGACCCTATATCAAATTGCCACCCTTAAAGTGATTTATGAGAATGAATGCAAGCAAATGATCTAATGAGATGTCTCTAAATTATATTTTTGGGTTTTTGATATATGATAATAGAGTTAAGATGATAGAAATGAAATGATATGACTCTAAATGCAAGATTAAGCTATATAACAAATGAAAATATAAGAAAATGCAAATTACTGAAATTCTTAAAATAGAACTTGCTCTTAGACAATATTTTGGCTTGTAGAAATTCTACAAACTGAAATAAAATCTGAGAAAATTATAAAAAATACTTTTAATTATATGTGATCTATCAAAATAAAAATCATGAAATTCAGAGATTCCTATAGGTAGTACTACCTAAAACAACAGACCATATTCGGAAAGGAAAACTGCAAAAATTAAAAGATGAAATCTAAGATGCAAAATCTTTTTGTTCTTTTAAACCTATTCTTCTTGTGTTCCTCTTCCTAGGCCTGTCATAATGGAACCCCTACATGCCTTAGGAGACCTTGTGGAATGGGAGGAGAGGGTCTTGAAACCCTACTTTTCTCCTAAGACCGAACGTCCTGGTGAAGCACCTTATCCAAGTACTTTAAGAAGTGCTAAGTCTTAACCATGCTCTGATATCAAAAATGATGGGGGACTAACTAGATGCGAATATGAAGAATGATGCAAGTGATTTGTTTGTTTTGTGATTTTTAGATTTTTATGATTTTCTTTGGATTCCCGAAAATAAGTAAGAGTTGATCTAGGATTCAATAATAACAAGAACTACGAGCAGGTGAATTAGTCCCTAAGCAATGATAAAGAGAGGACCCCAGGATTGAGAAATCTCGTAGGACTTAGCTCTCTGATCAATACCTACTTAGGAGTCGGGAGGCAAACCTCAAAGATCTGAAGCACCCGATGCAGAGATCCCTCACTCTGGCAGATACGGCCTGGATGATCGAGCCATCAACCCTGTGGAGGCGTCGGTTGACTGTCCGAAGACCTCAATGGCAAGGGCAACCGTCTCCGTACTCGTATCACCTGGAGGACCTGCGAACATTCAAAGAAGGGTTAGGTTTCAATCGAAGGAAGGCAATCGAAGAAAGAAAGAGAGTTGTTGTAGAGATGGCAGAGTTCTGCTTGATTCGGAGTCGGATGATGGTGTTGCGGAAGTGATGGTAACTTGAGGCCTCACACCTCTCGACGCCCGAAGACGAAGGCGCTCCCTCATGGAGATCGACGTTCCTAGTGAACGAAGGCAACTAAAAAGAGATTGGAACTCAAGAAATGTATTTTTTCATTCATCAACATAAACCTTACAAAGGAGGGGTTAGGTCCTTTAAATAGGCACCTTAGGACCCTTTTGAAATTCAAATGAAAAATTACAAAATTTCTTGAATGGGCACCCAAAACCTTTGACTTTCTTCTCTCCTTGGCCGACCAAGAGCTGATTTGATTAGGCATGGCATGATGCAAGGCTTGGAGGAGAGATCTTGGTGCCTTGAACTTGGAAAGTGGCTCCTTTGTTTTGGAAGAAAGCATGAAGTGAGGCTTGGAGCAAGGCAAGTGTTCTTCTTCCTTCCTTAGTTGTGTATCCCTTTTTGGTACAAAGCATGACATGGGGAGTGGCAAGTGGAGGTGCCCATGGATCTTGTCCCTTCCTTCCAAAGGGGTTCAAACAATTTAGGAAGAAGACTTGATTGGAGGGCTTGAAGCAAGGGATTTGAATTCCCAACTTCAACTCCCCTTTGACCTTCCCTTTGATCGACCACCCTTGCTTGGAAAGGAGCTTGATAGGGAAAGGAAAAAAGGGCTAGTGTCAAGTGATGTGTTCCTCCTCTTTGGGCGTCCAAGGATGAAAAGTGTGCTGCCCACATGGCAAGTTGTCATGGCACCACATAGGATGAAAAGGTGGGCCCTAAACTGACTTGGATTCCTTCCAGACTTGGCTTCAAAGAGACTAAATTTTAAGACCAATCCTTGCATAGACCCATACTTCCAACAGACTCAGACTGGACTCAATTTGTGACTCGACTCAGTACAGGACACAATTTGACCCAATTGGTCAAGGTACAGACTTAATTCAAAGTAAAAGGAAAATTACAAGGTTGAGGCTTGAAGCCTTATTACAAGACCCGAAAAATTGGAACCCTAATTGGACATCCACAGAGGGTTGAGGAGCCTCTGTCGGATTCTGGTGCCCACACCAGAAATGAAGTGGTTATTTTTGGATAAATATTTTCCTGCATCTAGAGCTGCCAACATAAGGAAAGAGATATGTGGTATTCGGCAGAATAATGGAAAAACGTTGTATGAATATTGGAAGCAATTTAAGAGATTATGTGCTAGCTGCCCTCATCATTAGATTAGTGACCAGCTCTTGATTCAATATTTTTATGAAGGTTTGATACCAATGGACAGGAGTATGATTGATGCTGCTAGTGGAGGTGCCTTGGTAAATTTAACACCAGATGCTGTGAAGAATTTGATTTCCAACATGGTCACGAATTCTCAACAATTTGGGATAAGAACAGATCATATACTTAAGAGAGCAAATGAGGTAAGTACATCTTCCCTTGAACAAAGAGTTGAAGAACTAACATCTCTTGTGCATCAATTTGTTGTAGGAAATAAGCAACAAGTCCAGGTATGTGGTATTTGCTCGGTCACGGGTCATGCTACGGATATGTGTCCAACATTGCAAGAGAGAGAACCAATTCAGCAAGCAAATGTCATAGGTAGCTTTCCAGGGCAACCTCAACATAGATATGATCCATATTCCAACTTATACAACCCTGGATGGAGAGATCATCCAAATTTGAGCTATGGAAATCAAGCTACTCAGAATCGGTACCAACCTCCATTTCAAGCTAAGCAGCAAGTAAATCAAAGTCCAAATATGTCACTTGATGAGATTGTTAAGATGCTTGCAACCAATACACAACAATTTCAATATAAAATAAGAAACAACATTCAAAACTTGGAGAAGCAAATTAGTCAACTAGCAACATCAATGAACAAGCTTAAGGCTAAAGACTCTGGAAAATTGCCCTCTCAAACGATCATAAACCCACGTAAGAATGCAAGTGCTATTACACTACGAAGTGAAAAAGAAATTGAAGCTTTCATTCAGAAACCTTTAGAAGTGGCTAAGAAAGATCAAGTGGAGAATGAGACCAAATTCAATGTTGAAGATTTTTCCGAGGAAAAATCTCAAGCGATTGTACATAATTCTACTAATTCTGTTCCTCTTCATTTTCCTAGCAGATTATCCAAATTTAAGAAGGAAGATGAAGAAAGAAAAATCCTTGAGACTTTTCGAAAGGTAGAAGTAAATATTCCTCTATTAGATGCAATCAAGCAAATCCCAAGGTATGCAAAATTTTTAAAAGAGTTATGTACTATAAAAAGGAAGCCAAAAGGTAAAGAGAAAATCAATGTGGGGGAAAATGTATCTGTAATGATTCAACATAAGTTACCTCCAAAATGCAAGGATCCAGGTACATTTACAATTCCATGTATGATTAGTAACACTAAGTTTGAACATGCCATGCTAGATTTAGGTGCGTCCATAAATGTTATGCCATATTCAATTATGCATCTCTGAATGTGGGTCCATTGAAAGAAACAGGTGTAATTATCCAGTTAGCTGATTGTTCTAATGCATATCCTGAAGGGATAGTTGAGGATGTTTTGGTACAGGTGAATAAGTTGGTTTTTCCTGTTGATTTCTATATTTTGGATATGGAAGACAATACCTCTTCAAATCTTGTCCCAATTTTGTTAGGAAGACCATTCCTCAAGACAGCAAGAACAAAGATTGATATTTATGATGGTACCCTTACCATGGAATTTGATGGGGACATTGTAAAATTTAATATTTTTGAGGCAATGAGATATCCTAGCGATAACCAATATGTATTTTCTATTGACATGGTAGATATGTTTGCACAGGAGGCATTTGAATTGGTATATATGGATGAGTTGGAGATGGTACTTAGTCAAGGATTGAGAGAGTTTGATCTACCAAAGCAATTAAGTCCTGAAGTTGAAGAGATGATTATGGCATTGCAGTCCTTGCCTTTGGTTCCGAAAAGGTATGATATTTGTAAAATTGATTTACCACTTGTCTACTCAAATCTGTTACCTTCTATGGTGCAGGCATCAAAGTTGGATTTGAAATCTCTTCCTGATCATCTGAAGTATGCTTATTTGGGAAATGATAAGACATTACCAGTTATCATCACAAAGGATTTAACCTTAATGTAAGAAGAGAGACTTATGAGAGTACTAAGAGACCACAAAACAGCCACTGGATGGACTATAGCAGATATCAAGGGTATAAGCCCATCAACGTGCATCTATCGAATTTTGTTGGAAGATGATGCCAAACCAAGTCGAGAAGCTCAGAGGAGACAGAACCCTATGATGATGGAGGTGGTAAAAAAGGAGATTTTGAAGCTATTAGATGTAGGAGTCATCTATCCAATTTCAGACAGCAGATGGGTAAGTCCAATTCAAGTTGTGCCAAAGAAGTCTGGAATCACAGTAGTCAGGAATCAAAATAATGAGCTTATTCCAACAAGAATTCGGAATGGGTGGCTTGTGTGCATAGATTATCGAAAGCTAAACCTAATGACAAGGAAGGATCATTTTCCTCTACCATTCATTGATTAGATGCTTGAACGGTTGGCAGGTAAGTCTCATTACTATTTTCTTGATCGGTATTCTGGTTATAATCAAATTGTGATAGCACCTGAGGATCAAGAAAAAATAACATTTACATGCCCATTTGGAACTTTTGTGTTTAGAAGGATGCCCTTTGGACTTTGTAATGCACCGGGAACATTTCAAAGATGCATGGTAAGTATTTTTTCAGATTTAATAGTAAATTGCATTGAAGTATTCATGGATGATTTTACTGTATATGGAGACTCTTTTGATACTTGTTTTAAAAATCTATCTCGTGTTCTTGAACATTGCATTGAGACAAACCTTGTGTTGAATTTTGAAAAATGTCATTTTATGGTAGAACAAGGAACTGTCTTAGGTCACATTGTTTCATGTAAAGGTATTGAGGTAGATAAGGCTAAGATTGATTTAATTATGAATTTATCTTATCCCATAAATGTGCGAGAAGTGCGTTCATTTCTTGGCCATGCAGGTTTTTATAGAAGATTTATCAAGGACTTTTCAAAGATTGCCCTACCGTTATCTAGATTGTTGCAAAAAGAGGTACCCTTTGAGTTTGGTCAAGAATGCATGGAAGCTTTTGATAAGTTAAAATTTGCATTGACCACAACACCCATAATTCAACCTCCTAATTGGACTTTACCATTTGAGGTAATGTGTGATGCCAGAAACTATGCAGTAGGAGCTATTTTAGGGCAACGAGTTGGTAATTGACCTCATGTGATTCATTATGCATCCAGAACACTCAACACAGCTCAGTGCAATTATTCTACAATTGAAAAAGAGCTTTTGGCTATTGTGTTTGCATTAGATAAATTTCAATCATATTTGCTGGGTTCTAAAGTTATTGTATTTTCTGACCATGCAACTTTGAAACATCTCTTGGCAAAGGAGTCGAAGCCTAGGTTGATCAGATAGATTCTTCTTTTACAAGAATTTGATTTGGAAATCAAAGACAAGAAGGGAGCTGAGAATCTAGTTGCTGATCATTTGAGTAGACTGGTGATAAAAGAGAGTCCTGAACCATTGAAAGAATTCTTTCCTGATGAGCAATTATTTGCTCTGTAAGATAAGGCTCCTTGGTATGCTGAGTTGGTAAATTATTTGGTAAGTAAGGTCCTACCTAATGACATAAGTAGAGCTAAAAAAGATAAAATCAAGAGTGAGGCAAAATATTATATTTGGGATGATCCATACTTATGGAGATATTGTTCAGATCAGATTATTAGGAGATATGTACCTGATTCTGAAGTCCAATCCGTCCTTGCCTTTTGTCATGCTTATGCTTGTGGAGGTCACTTTGGACCTAAAAGAACAGCTAGGAAAGTGTTAGATAGTGGTTTTTATTGGCCTACACTATTTCATGATTCTTATGCATTTTGTAAATCTTGTGAACAGTATCAAAGGACTGGAGGGTTAATGATGCGGGACGGATCCCGAATCAATTTTTATTCCAAGGAAAGTGGATCGTTGGTCGTTAAGAAACAACCATAAGCTAGGTTAAACTAAAACCCAAATTATTTTTTTCCTAAATAATTTTTTTTTATTCAAATAAACTTATTTTTTTCCATTTTTTCTTTTTCTCTTTTTATTCAAATAGCCTTTTTCATATTTTTTTCTATTTTTTTTATTTTTTTTTCTCACGTTTTTTTTTCATTTTCTCATGGTTTCTTTCTTTCTTTCTTTTTTTCCTATGCTTGAAATCGGCGGAAACTATCCTCCCTGGACCGAAACAAGGGAGGGACTTTGAGGGATTCCGGCGGGTTCTCCACCGGCGACGAGGCTGGGGAAGAGGACGGCGGCCCGGGGAAAAAGCTGTGCGGCCCTACTCCGGCGAACGGCAGCGGCATGACAATAGGGCGATGGGCCTCGGTGATGAGCATGAGCGGAGATGGATCTTCCGGATCCGATGCCTTCCGGGTCTGATGCCTTCGGGGCAGCTTAATGAACCGGCTCGGAGGGGTTTCATCGATGAGGGAATGGAGGTTAAAGGTGGTTCCAGTCGGCATGGATGGATCTATGTGGAGTTTCGGTGATTGGAAGTGACGGGAGGGAGTTGGTGTCGCTCTCTCGGCCTTGTTGGGAGCGGAGGTCCACCGGAGGGCTGGGAGAGGGGCGGTCCAATGGCGTGAGAGCTCGGTTCCACCGATTGATAGTGGACGAGGGAGGAGCATGGCGGCTTGGATCGGTTGCTACGGGAGTCACGGTGGATTGCTTCAATTGAACGACTCGGAGAAGAAGATGATAGGAATAAAGATCGAAATAAGAAGTGAGGAATTAGAAGAGAATAAGGGAGAAGAGTAAGAAGAATAGGGAAAAAGGAGGAAGGAAGAGGAGAAGAACCAGGAAGAGAGACGAGCGAGAGAAGGGGGAGAACAAGAAGAAGAGAGGGGGAGAATAAGAGAGCCCAGGGAGAAGAAGCACCAGAGAGAGAATAATCAAGAGAAGGGAAGAAGGAGGGGGAAGGGAGTCGGGACACACCCAGATATTTTCTAAATAATTTATCATCGCTAAATTTTATTCAATAACCAGACTCTTAAATAAAGTCATTTAAGATATCCGATAACCTAACCTGATCCGATATCCCTAACAAATTCAAAATAAAAACAAACAAATCCATTTAAAGGATAAAATAAATCCTAAAAACAAATATTCAAACTAAACAATCAAATCCTATAAATAATCGGAACAAATCAATCATAATATTCTTGAATTTAAATTCAAGAGTGCTGCATCAGGATTAGTGCTCATCAAGATCTGTGATGGCATCGACTTCAGGATCTTGGGCCCCTAGGGTTTGGGCTGGGTTGGGCTTCAGGTTCTAGGCTGGGTTTCTGGGTTGGGCTTCAGGTTCTGGGCTAGGCTTCTGGGTAGATCTGGGCTGCTTCAGATTCTGGGCCGATATCCCCATCATTTTTTCTGAGGTGGGGAGAACTTGATTCCGTCGAGTCAAGCTTCAGCAATCTTCTGACTCCAATTTGATGCACTTCTAACTCCAATGCACCACATAATCTACAGACTAAAAATTTTTATAGAAATAGTGTAATTAAAATGACTAACCTAACCTAACCTAAACTTGCTCTGATACCAAATAATTGACGTGGGACGGACCCCGAATCAATTTTTATTTCAAGGAAAACGGACTGTTGGTCGTTAAGAAATGACCCTAGGCTAGGTTAAACTAAAACCCAAATTATTTTTTTCCTAAATAATTTTTTTTATTCAAATAAACTTATTTTTTTTCCATATTTTCTTTTTCTCTTTTTATTCAAATAACCTTTTTCATATTTTTTTCTATTTTTTATTTTTTTTTTCTCACATTTTTTTTTTCATTTTCTAACGGTTTCTTTCTTTCTTTTTTTTTCCAACGCTTGAAATCGGCGAAAACTATCCTCCCTAGACCGAAATAGGGGAGGGACTTCGAGGGATTCCGGCGGGCTCTCCACCGGCGATGGGGCTGGGGAAGAGGATGGCGGCCCGGGGAAAAAGATGCACCGCCCTACTCCAGCGAACGGCAGATGGATCTTCTATATCCGACGCCTTCTAAATAAAGCCTCACAAATTTTGGAATTTCAAATCCCTAAACAAGTGGAGTAATATAAGGGGAGAGGGCTGATTTTCTTGCTTGAAATCCTCCTTGGCCAACTTCCTTGAATTTGAACTTGGGATGGCGCCCTCTTGTGGTGAGGTGGCATGTGAGGTGGCATGTGGTCCCCTCTTGACGTGGCATGAGGTCCCAAGTTGAGGTGGCGCAAGTGATGTGGCATGTGGTCCCCAATTGAGTTGGCTTTGGTCTTGATTTGGGGTATACATTGTGAGTCTTCTTTAGGCTTGATGCTAGTTGACCCATTTGGATTGGACTAAGACTATACCCGACATGGACTCGACTTACATGATTATTTTGGACTCAAAAGAAAGATTACAGGACCCAACATGGACTCGACTTACATGATTCTTTTGGACTCAAAATAAATAAAGGTTACCGGACTCTCTAGTCCAACCATAAAGATTCGGAATGGGCTTGAATTGGTTGGAGTCTCTTTCTGATTCTGGTGCCTGCACCAATTCTCCCCGGGTGGGAGGAACTCGACCCTGTTGAGTGATAAGATTCTAATATATCCGGGTCAATTTGTTGTAGGTCCTCTTTGGTGATCCAGGAATCTTCAGATTCAGGACGCCCTTGCCATCGAACCAGATAGCGTTGGTAGCCCTTATTTTTAGTAGTGATGATCTGGTCATTCAAGATCCTTTCAATTCTTTCCTTTCGCTCAGGAATATTTGGTGGTGGACACTCAATTGGCATTCACTCTCAAGAGAAGTGTTAGGACCAAAAGGTTCATCCGGTATCAATGCAGGTTCCTTGTATTCTTTCAGATCAGAAATATTAAATGTAGAACTAATGCCATAACTAGGTGGTAAGTCTACTACATAAGCATTAAGTCCAATTTTCTTTATTATTTTGAAGGGTCCGGCTCCCCGGGCATGGAGTTTCTTCATAGTTCCCGGAGGAAACCTTTCTGGTTTAAGCCTAATCATTACAGAGTCTCCTTCATTAAATTCTTTTAACCGTTTATGTGAATTAGCCATATGCCTATAGAGTTCATTGCTTGTTTGAATCTTCTGACTAATCTCCTTGTGCAAACCCTTAACATGCTGTGCATATGACTCAGCAGACTCAGATATTCGTGTATGTACTGGTAATGGAATTAGGTCTAAAGGTTTCCTAGGTCTGTATCCATGGACCACTTCGAATGGACTTTTCCCAATAGACCTATTAATCGAACTGTTGTAGGCAAATTCAGCGCGAGGAAGTAGTAAGTCCCAGTTTCCTAGGTTGTCGCCGACTAAACATCTTAAGGGATTTCCTAAGCTTTGGTTTACTACTTCAGTTTGGCCATCGGTTTGAGGATGATAGGCCGTAGAGAATTTCAGCTTAGTACCTAACATGTGCCAGAGGGTTTTCCAGAAGTAGCTAGTGAACTTGACATCTCTATCTGACACAATGGTCTTGGGTAAACCATGAAGGTTAACCACCTGATCTAAGAAAAGCTTGGCCACTTTCGAAGCGTCTAAAGTTTGAGAACACGGGATGAAGTGCGCCATTTTGGAGAAACGATCGACAACCACAAAAACAGAGTCATGTTTCCTAGAAGTTTTAGGTAGACCTACCATAAAATCCATACTGATATCTTGCCATGGACCATCAGGGACAGGTAAGGGCGTGTACAGACCGGTGTTCTGTCTTTGCTGTTTTGCAACAGCACAGGTCCGACACTGAGCTACGATCTGGGCAACGTTCTTTTTAAGACCAGGCCAAAAAAATTATTCTTCCATTGCTAGGATGGTTTTGTTCCTGCCAAAATGTCCTGCTAAACCTCCAGCATGGACTTCCCAGATCAGAAATTCCCTAACAGAGGTCTTGGGAATACATAACTGATTTCCTTTGAAAAGGTATCCATCTAACAGTGTATAATCACTAGGCTCACTAGATGGTCTTTGTTGGAGGGATTGATAGATGTGACCAAAATCAGGACATGTGGGATATTCATCTTTCAATCTATCGAACCCTACTACTTCAGTGCTCACAGAGGTTAACAACATAGAACGGCGACTCAACGCATCAGCAACCCTATTTTCAGTACCGGCACGATGTTTCAAAACGAACGTGTAAGCTTGTATGAATTCTACCCATTTCCCGTGCCTAAGGTTTAATTTCTTTTGAGAGCTAAGGAACCTAAGAGCTTCGTGATCAGAGAACAGGACAAACTCGTGGGGTAGAAGATAATGCCTCCAATATCGTAGAGCTTGAACTACAGCATACAGTTCCTTATCATACGTGGAATACCTTAGTCTCGCCTCATTTAACTTTTCACTGAAGTATGCTACTGGGTGATTCTCTTGACTCAAGACACCTCCAATTCCGACCCCAGAAGCATCACAAGCAACCTCAAACACCTTGGTAAAATCGGGTAACCTTAAGACAGGTGCTTGTGTCATTTTGTCCTTAATTGTTAGGAAAGCCTTACCTGCTGCTTTAGTCCACTCGAAATTTTCCTTCCTAATACAATCAGTGATTGGAGCCACTATCGTACTGAACTCTCTAATGAATCTCCTATAGAAGGTGGCTAAACCGTGGAAACTACGGACATCATGGATATTCTTGGGTACAGGCCACTCTACTATTGACTTAATTTTCGCAGGGTCAGCGGACACCCCTTCAGATGTGACTACGAATCCTAGAAAGATAACTCTATTTGTCAGGAAATCACACTTCTTGATATTGGCATAGAGACTATCTTTTCTCAGGACTTGACAAACTTGCTTCAGGTGGGTTAAGTGGTCTGCCTTTGTTTTGCTATATATAAGTATATCATCACAATAGACCACTACAAATCTTCTGATAAAAACCTTTAACACCTGATTCATTATTCTCATAAAAGTGCTGGGTGCATTGGACAGACCGAACGGCATGACTAACCACTCATATAATCCATCTTTAGTCTTAAAAGCGGTCTTCCATTCGTCTCCAGGCCTAACCCTAACCTGGTGATAGCCACTTTTTAGGTCTATCTTGGAAAAAATTGTCGATCCAGCTATCATATCTAACATGTCGCCTAATCTTGGGATTGGGAATCTATACTTTACAGTGATCTTATTAATGGCACGGCTATCTATACACATCCTCCAGGTGCCATCTTTTTTAGGGGTCAGCAGAGCAGGGACTGCACATGGACTTAAGCTTTCCTTAATAAACCCCTTCCTAAGAAGTTCACCCACTTGCCTTTGCAATTCCTGGTGTTCAGTTGGGTTCATCCTATAGTGAGGCAAATTAGGTAAAGTCGCTCCAGGGATTAAATCTATTGCGTGTTGTATGTCTCTTAAAGGTGGGAGGTTATCGGGGAGATCTTCTGGAAACACATCCTCAAATTCTTTCAATAATTGGACCACCTCTTGAGGGTGTTCTACAGGGCTATGATCCTTAATTTCCTTAGCAGCTACTACCCAAATAGGTGCTCCTTCCATGATATCTTGCTCTAATTCTTTTGCACCTATTAAATTTAATCCAGTCTTCTTATCTTTCAAGCTGCTAGCTCCTCTCTTGACATTATCCTTAGGCTGGGTTGGATGAATGACAATTTTCTTGCCATTGAAATTGAAAGCACAGGAGTTTGATCGACCAAAGATGGTCACATCATGATCAAACAGCCATGGCCTGCCTAAGATGATGCTACTTACCCCCATAGGAAGCACATCACACCAGATCTTTTCCTGATAGGATTGAAGCTGGACTTGAACCTGACATCTTGACTTGATTGGTATAGAAGTGGAATCGATCCAGGACACCTTATATGGATTGGGATGTGGTACAACGGGTAATCCTAGACTTTTGGCTGCGTTAGTGGAAATGGCGTTGACACAGCTTCCACTATCGATGACGATCTTACAGACCTTTTCTCCTATCTTAACAAATGTGTGTAGGATGCTAGTTCTACGCCAGTCTTCTTGCTCCTTGGTCTGTGTCATGATACGTCTCACAACTCCTAGCAAATCTGATGAGTCTATGTTCTCTTCATCTCCTTCATACTCATTAGCCAAGCAATCCCCTGCTTCATAAACCTCCTCTTCATCATTCTCCAGGGGTTCTGATTCACCTTCTTCTGCCTCCCCTATATGTAAAGCTCTAGAGGGACATTGGCTCACGAAATGACCTAGTTTACGACACTTATAGCAAACTCGCTCCCTCTCACCTCGAACTTCAGGGCTCTTTCCTTTGTCTTCTCTAGGAATTGGGGGAATGGCAGGGTTGTGCCTAGGGGTTGGATTCGAGCTGGATCTTGGTCTATTGGTTGTACTAGGGACTGAACTAGGCCTGCTAACAGGAGGGTTAAACCTAATAGGTTCAGGTCGTCTAAGTGTAGCTCTCCTTTGAAACCTCTCATAGTCCGTGGCAACTTGGTATGCCTGATCTAAATCATGGACTTCCCTTAAAAACAGTTCCCCTTTTATATCATCATTCAACCCTGATCTAAACCTTGATAAAGTGGCTGCTTCAGACTTGACTACGTTGCATCGCATCACAAACTCATCAAATTTAGCAACATATTCAGAAACGGTCTTGTTACCCTGTGTCAATCGTTGCCACTGATCTAATAACCTTTGCTGATAAGACATAGGCAGATATTTCTCTCTAAGTTTCCTCTTCATATCTCTCCATGTTGCTATAGGTAAATCTCCCCTTTGCCTTGATATGCGTTCCACGTTTCCCCAATATAACCGAGCTTGACGAACTAGTCTGATTTTGGCAAACTTAAATCTTCTCTCTTCAGACATATCATACCAGTCAAAATACTGGTCCATGTCAGCCTCCCAGTCTGTGTACACCTTAGGATCTAAGCTTCCCTCAAAGGTTGGTGCATCTAGACGGATGTTCCTTAGGGCCCGATCATCCTGATCAAAAGTATCATAGTGAGGCCTTCTAGGAGGTGGCTCTGGAGTATGATCAACATAATCCTGATGCGGTCTTCTTTGAATTGGGTCGGGTATGTGTTCCTGTCGTTGGGTTCTAGGATGAACTGAAGGTAATCTGGGTGAAGGTGGTTCAGTTGGGGTCAACCTAGCTTCTTCTAGGATTCCTACCCTTTTCTCGAACTGACCAAATTTAGCATCCAAACGGTCCATCTTCTCGATCATAGTTCTCATAAGGCTTTCCATACTAGTTTCCATGGATGAATTAGGTTGGGCTTGTGAAGGGTGGTAAGGTGTGCCTGACCTAGTTGTCATGCAAACAATTAGACTCAGACCCGAACTACGAGTTTTCTAAACCGGTTAGTCCAAATAAAATGAGTTGACTAGATACAATCAAATCAACAGCTACTCTCTTCCACTGGCCAGTCAGGAGGTGGGTCTGTGGGAGGTTCCCCCAGCTTTCACTGGGTCCTAATTAAAAACCACAAGAACCGCTTAGGCTTGAGCCACTTAACCTCTATCCTTGACACCAGCTTTCAATAATAGATGAAGAAATGGGTTGCACAAGCTTTCCCAATTGAATTGAACTGGACCTAGAGTTCCAAGCTAGTTGCCTAATCAAGGTGGCAAGCTAGATTGTAGTAACTCTATACTTGGCCAGGTTTTAGAACAAGGGGAGTGTGAGATCCTGTCTCTGGCCTACCTAGGTCCGGTGGAATTGGCCCGATAGACGGATCAGCACCCAAGCCCTTAGTCCCAATTCTAGACACCAAGTAATAGGGCACACACAAGACTAGTTGACACAATGAGTTGACAATAACCCGGGCTCGACCAAATTGATGTTCCTAACCCACTAGGGCAATTAATGTCTAATAAATTTTAGTTAGGAATTGGGTCGATATACAATTTGGTGATTTTTGGGCTAGGGACAGGTGATGAAATCCTGACCCTATGTCAATTTCGTGCCCTTAATTTGATTTGTCATGAGATGCATGCAAATTTCAAATTTCAGGTGCAGAAGTAGTGTGTTGCAGTTTAAAAGTGGTGTTGATAAGTGTAGAAAAAAATATCAGAAAAATCTAAAAAAATCACAGAAAACTCCTAACTTCTAGATGACATACCAGATGAAACGAAAATTCAAAATAAAATCTGTACTATTCTAGGCAGATTCTGAAATGAAGATAATGAAAAGGAACAGAACAGAACAGAAACCCTAATAACACTGATGGACTGCAGGAATTTTCATTTTTTTTGTAAGTTTTTTATTAGATTGAAATTTAAAAAGATGATAAGAAACTTAAAATGGAACAGGAAAAAAAATACTCCAATGAGGAATGTGATACTTGCCTTTGGAGTTGCAAGTGGATTACAGTCAGCCTACAGAAAATACAGCAAGCAGAAAAACAGAACGTGCCCAATGCAAAATTCACAAATGAAATCTAAGAAGTCCTTTGGCTTTCTTTTTCATGGGTCAATCACAATGACACCCTGACACGCCTTAGGAGATCCCCGTGGAATGGGAAGAGAGGGTGTTTAAACCCTACTTTCTCCTAAGACCGGACGGCCTGGTAACGCCCCCGATCCAAGTACTTCAAGGACTTAATGCTATGCAATCAGGAACTTATTCTACCATGCTCTGATATGAAGATTGGTGTGGTATGCATGATGAGGATGCAATCATGTGACTCTAAAGGAGATTAACCAAAATTTAACTAGCAATTCCTACTTGCATATGAGTGATTCAACATATAAGATCAAGGAGATCTAAATAAGAAACCCTAAATGCTTATACTTAAACCCAGCTAGGAGGACTATCAAAATCTTAAAGAAATAGGACAAGATTAGAATTCGCACACAAGTCAAGCTAGCCCTATTTAATGATCCCGATCTTAAAAGACTAGGAGTTCAAGCATTGAAATCTCAAGCACAAGGGATTCGCTCTTAAGGTTCTCAAATGAAAGATCATACCACATAAGATGGGCCATCTAACTTTCTGGTTTGTAGCAAGTAATCATTCCTCCTGGATCTGGAACCTAGAGAACCCTACAACAAAAAAACCAAGATGATTAGAAGCTTAATTAGAAATGAGAAGATTGATGGAACTCAAAAGGAGAGTTTGTTGGAAATGATCCTTGGCGCCATGGTGGAAGCTTGTGTTGGTGTTGATCTTCTTCTTGTGAGGATGTCCTTAATTCGCCTTGAAGGAAGAGGATTGCTTGGAAGATGAAGAGTAAAGAGAAGGGTTAGGGAGAAGAAATGATGGAGGAGAGGAAGAGGTTCACTTAGGCACAAAGATCCACATAGGCACATAGAAACACAGAGAATTTCTGAAAATTTGTATTCATTCATCAACTGTGGGCTTATATCTGGGTTTAACTCTCTTGTATCCATCTAAAAAAATATGTAAAAGTAAAATATAGTAAAAAGTATAACAAAATTTTATCAAATCAAATAAAAGATAAATTATCTTGAATGTGGAGCTTATCATCTATAGATCGATCGGAGGATCGTGCTACTTCGAGGATGATACACCTATCTCAGACTGGTGTGGAGAAGGACTGGCCTCAACCTACTATATTGAAGAAGAAATACCAACCTTTGTCTATGAGTGCTGGAACTACACACCAGCAAATTATCACGAGCGAGGAATAGTGTCACCTAGCATCTAAATAAATAAAACTCAAAATAAATTAACATAAATATTAATTTAATATAAAAATTAATATAAATTACATATAGTGTAAATATTTATTATAATAATAATCAAGCAGTAGTATCTCCTTCAAATTTTATCCTAATTAAAGGCACTAAAGCATTTATATCATCAGCAGATATAAATTGTATTGCATAGATTGCATATAAGTATCATCATCATTATCTTCTAGCTACTTTTCCATATCATATAAGTCTTTAGATTTTATTTTGATAATAGTAGCCCAATCTTTATCTTTTGCATCTTATACAAAAAATACTTGACGAGCTTGAGATGAAAAAATAAATAAGTTATCCTTTAACAAGATACCATTATATATCAATCTTGAAAAATTTATGAGTGTAAATCTATTTGCATCATACTTCAAATCCCTTGATGAGTTTATATCTATCCAATCATATCTTAATAATACTATTTTAAATATTCTATAATAATCTAACTCATAAATATCTTTAAGTGCACCATAATAGGTTTTTTCATTCACTTCCATCATAACATTGCTATTCTGTATTTTTTAAAATTTTTTACGATCTTTAGTATAAAATTTAAAATATGAAACTATTATAATTATTCACAACTTTATTAGATCCTCGAGGCAAGGCTATTACTTCATCTGAATAATTTCTCTCCATCATCATTGATATCTAAAAAAATAATATGAAGTGTTATTAAGTCATTTGATATTAATTATATCTAAAATCAAGTATAATACTTAGATTTATATTAAACATGTTTTGAAAGCCATGTAGAAAATAACATGATCAACCATTGCCACTCAATCGTTGGATTAGGACAAGTGCTATGATTGAGTTATCGCTGAGATATTAAAATTTCACTGCATAAAATATATATTGTTTATTTAGAACATTATATAAGATATGATATTTAGAACTTGTAATGCCTTAAATATACTAACCTACGATAAGTATTATGTTACTATGAAGTAACACATAACAATGTGCTTATGCTATGGATTTTTGATCAAGTACAATACTTTCAATTTTTTCTAAGATTCTTCCTGCAGTTGAAAACTAATACAATTCTATATTCTCTACAAAATCACTATACTATTAAGGTCTATTAAATACAGTCTCTAAACCTCAAAAATATTTTTAACAAAATGTTAAACACTTTTTGGCAATATATTCTTTAGCAATCGAGCTCTTGGGATAAGCTCTATTTCGTACATTGATATGTCCAAATTAATCTGGTCAGTCTTATATGGCATCGAAGCTCCAATTTGAATTAGACACATGCATGCCAGCCCAAGCAACCAAGCTACCTCCTAACATCTTGCCACTTGGATATCAAACCATGCACTCACTAACCCGCTGATACGGGATGAGGGCCATTGCCAAATCCATCCCTGCCTGCTCCAGTCACATGTTCTCAAGAAGCACCACCATTAATGCTCACCACCTGAGGAATGCCTGGTCACAGGGACATGTACCAGTCACCACTCCCTGTTCCACCAACCATGGTATGGCCCTTGTTATGAGCATGCCTACAACTACCGCGACATGCCAAATGCCACTCCCTTGCAGCTCTTGTTATATCTTTTTCTACCTTTAGGTATCAAGTACATGCCTATAACTTGTTCCCCTGGAACCCTCCATATAAGCCAAGAAAGAAAGGCCAAGCCAGAGGCCATGGTAAGCGAGCTAATAGAGAAGAATGAAGAGATGAAGCAAAGCAAAACCGAGAACCCCCATCTCTTGAGAGAGCCATCATCTTGAGAGCATACCCCAAAGATTTTTAATTCCATGAGCATCCATCTGAGCATCCATCAAGATATTTATAGGCCTCCATAAATACTTTCTACATCTTATAAAGTGTCCTAACCTTTGGAACTTCACTCACCAATACGCCATCTCCCTAGAAGTAGGCCTCATATGCACTGAGAGCCTCTTCTTACACATACCTAGTTCCAGGGATAGACCCAGCTCATACGACTGACTCCCAGGGATAGACAATTGCAAGACCCAGCTCCCCTGTTAGTAGCCATCTCAACTCCAGCCATCCATAAGTCAAGCCTAAGCCAGCACCAAGTCTCAGTGAAGCAATAGATTGGTGCTAAAGGAAGGGCGATGCCTGTAAACTTCATTGAGGTTTGAGTTTACCTCTGGATGTGTCTTGCTTCCATTTCATGCCATGGCCAAAGTCTAGAGGGCAATCATCTCTGCTCCGATCGAGGCATCCGTAACCCTAGCCACCCCATCTTCGATTCCTTTGATAAGGAAAGAGGCAGATTGTTAACTGCGTCGACCATCATTATCAAGTAGTTCTAGTGCCTTGCCCAGTCAGTCAAGGTGCTGATGACCTTGTTGCAAGGCTTAAAGAAAGTCCCACCAAGGTTGGAGGTGGAGCCAGCCCGCCACCCATCTTTAGTGCATCCACTTTTCCTAAGGCAAGGCAAACAACCCAGGGAGCAAGGCGATCAACCTGAAGTACGAGGCAAGCCAAGAGTTGCTCCATCAAGCCAGAGGCCCCTTGGGTAAGAAAATCAGCCCGGAACACGAGGCATGAGGTGATCCTCCTGATGAGCTTCACCCTAGTCCACTACATCTTGCAATCATCGCTTTTGCTGGACCCAAACAAAGTTCATCAATCTAACTTTCCAATTTCTATTTCCTCTTCCTCTATGCAAGACACTTCGTTGGAGAAATTTTCAAGCCATCGCCCCACACGATAATTTGGGCGATGGGACGAGCTGACCTGCAAGCTCCAAGAGGTGGACAGTTACCTAAAGGAGCTTCACCAGTAGAACTTGTCTCTAAGTGGCAGGCCTCGATTCATAATTCACCCCTATTTTTTTGCTAGATCATGGAGGGACTGGTGCCGCCTGCTATGGAAGCCTACGATAGCACCACTGATCCCTTTGATCACATGGAGAGCTTCAGGTTCCTTATGCTTTTCCAGGAGCATCCAATGCCCTCATGTGTAAGTCCTTTCTAACTACCTTCAAAGAAGTGGCGAGAACTTAGTACACCTGGCTCCTACCTAGATCGATTCACTCCTTCAAAGAGTTCGACCATCAGTTCATGGCCCAATTCTAGAGCAGCAAGAGGCTAGAGCAAAGCTCTGACTTCCTCTTCTCTATTCAGCAAGAGGTAGGTGAATCTCTTCATAACTACAAGGATTGCTTCAAAGTAGCCATGTTAGAGGTTTGCGATCTTAAGCCCTCCATCGCCATGTTAGCCTTGAAGAGGGGATTGCGCGAAGGTAGTTTCTACTTCTCTCTTTTCAAGAAGTTTTTCAGAAGCCTTCTTGATCTCATAGCCCATACTGAAAAGTACATCAATGTCGAGGAGGGCATGGTAGAGAAGTGAAAGGAGAAGGGTGACCGAAAGCATACTCGAGAAAACTGCACTTGTCCCCCTCTCTCTTAGTAGCAACAGAAAAAGAACTGGGACAAGGAGTTTCATCCTCGTTCTAGAAGTCTCAAGCAGCCTCATCGTGAGGATTTTACCCCTCTAAATGCTCCCCACGGATAAATCTTGATAGAAATCAAAGGTCAAAATATTATCCAGTGGCTAGGAAAGATGAACAAGAAAGCTCAGAAGGATCCCAAAAAATATTACTAGTTTATCGGGACTCTCAGAAGGATCCCAAGAAATATTACTAGTTTATCGGGACTACATGCATGACACCAAGGACTACATCACCTTGAAGAGGGAAATCAAGTTGCTGATTCAGCGAGGCTACTTGTATAGCTACGTCAGTTAGCCCAATGCCTCGAAGGTTGCCGACAAAAAGCCCCTGTAGATAACTGAACTCCCTATAAAGAATAAGATCCTTGTTGGCACCATCTCGTGAGGGCTAGCTACTGGGGGGCAAGCTCCTCTAAGCAATGAGCCTACTCTAGGGTAGCCCAAACCAAGATCCCCTAGCCTAAATGCTAGAGGGCAGAGGAGGAGCCCATTACCTTCTCCACTGCCAATACTAATGGAGTTTTGTTTTTACATGATGATCCTGTGATTGTTTTTCTTGCTATCTCAAACTATAATGCAAAAAAAAATTTAGTAGACAATGGAAGCTCCATAGATATTCTCTTTTACAAAACTTTCTTAAAGATGGACTTGTCTAGGGATCACCTTCAAAGGGTCGATACCCCTCTAATTGGCTTCTCTGGAGATGCTATCCCTATGGAAGGCATCATCACTCTCCTTGTGATAGTTGACCGAGCCCCAAGACTAGTCATAGCCCTACTAGATCTCTTGGTGGTCAAAATTTTAGTAGCTTACAATGCCATCTTAGGGACACCAAGACTAAATGCTCTACAAGTTATGGTCTTGACCTACCATCTACTCATAAAGATCCCTACCCCCCACGGGGTGGATGACGTTCGAAGCGATCAAGCCTTGGCAAGGTAGTGCCACGTAGGGATCCTCAAGAGCAAAATGCCAAAGGAAGCCATGTCCAAAGAGAGCCTCAACTTCCAGGATCAGTAGAAGCTGCAATAAAGAGAGTCTACAGAAGAACTAGTTCATGTTCCCCTGATCCATCTGACTCCTCCCCTGTGGTTTACATCAGGATTGAGCAGAGTGGGGAGTCTAGGGCCTGTCTGATGGAGTTTCTCTATGCAAATGCTGACATCTTTGCATAGACAGTAGCAGATATGCCAAGCATCAACCCTACGGTCATGATGCATCATCTCAATGTCGATCCCCCTACATCCCCCAATTCATCAGAAGAAAAGAAGCTTCATCCCTGGGCACTAGCAAGCTATCAAGCAAGAGGTGGAGAAGCTTCTAGAGACAATCTTTATTCGAGAAGTCCAGTACCCAAACTGGCTTATGAATGTGGTCTTAGTAAAGAAAGCCAATGGTAAATGGTGGGCACGTATTGACTTCATTGACTTAAACAAGGCCTACCTGAAGGATTGTTTCTGTTGCTTAGGATTGACCAACTTGTGGACTCAACCTCTGAGCACGAGACCCTTAGCTTGATGGATGCCTTCTCTAGGTACAACCAGATCTAGATGGTTCTTGAGGATGAGGAGAAGATGGCATTCATCACTGACCAAGGACTGTACTGCTACAAAGTCATTCCCTTTAGCCTTAAGAATGATAGAGCCACCTACCAGTGACTTGTCAACAAAGTTTTCAGTGACTAGATTGGATGTAACATGGAAGTATATGTCAACGACATGTGGTTAAGAGCACAAGGAGGGTTAGCACGTGGCAGACCTAAAGGAGGCCTTCTAGACACTATGAAGGTACCGCATGCATCTCAACTCAAGTAAGTGATCGTTTGGAGTCTCTTTTAAGAAGTTTCTAAGTTTCATGGTATCACACCATGGAATTGAGGAAAATCTTTAAAAGCTCCAGGTGATCCTAGAGATGACACCTCCAGGAGCCGGAAAGAGGTTCAGCATCTTGTAGGGTAGATCATCGTACAAAGCCAATTTATAGGAAGGTCCGATGATAAGTACCTATCCTTCTTCAAGACCTTAAGGTAGGTTAAGGACATTCAATGAAAAAAGGAGTGCTAGATTGCTTTCAAGCAACTCAAGACCCTCCTCACCACCACCCCACTTCTCACAAGGCTGGTCATGGGAGAAATGCTCTACCTTTACTTAGCTCTCTTCCTCATGGCCATGAGTTTTGTGCTTATTCAGGAAGAGAATGGAGTGCAAGTGCTAGTTTACTATATCAATCGGATCCTCAAGGATGCAAAGACCCAGCACTCAAAGGTAAAGAAGGTCACCTTTGCCCTCAAAACCTTGGCAAGGTGACTTTATCCTTACTTCCAAGCACATTCTATTATGGTCCTGTTCGGTCAACCCCTATGCTAGATACTGCAGAAGATCGATACCTCCAAGAGGGTTTCTAATGGATAGTAAAGTTTGGTGAGTTTGACTTCCATTATCAGCCTCATCCCTTCATTAAGGCCCAGGCATTGGGCATTTCCTCATGGAGTGCACTATCCTCGATGGGGCAAAAATTGGACCAAAACCAGTGGAGCTAGCAAAGCTAAAGCCGGTGGGTGAGCCTTGGACTCTCCATATTGATGGTGCTTCCAATGTTGGAGGGTGCGGGGCCAGGATGATCCTTGCCAGCCTGGAAGGAGTTGTCGATAAGTAGGCACTTCGCTTTGACTTCAAGGCCTCCAACAATGAAGTAGAGTATCAAGCCCTTCTCGTAGTGTTGAGGCTCGTCCACAAGCTTAGGGTTCAACACCTTCGAGCCTTCAATGATTTTTAGTTGATTGTGGAGCATGTTTGCAACGAGTCTGACACCAGAGCCCCCACCATGGAGAAGTATCTCAGATGGGTAAGGGAGATCACTTCATCCTTCCTTTTCTTTGAAATCATGTAGATCTTCCAGATAGAGAATGCCTAAGCAGACCTGCTTTAAAGATTGGTGACCTGTAGCTGCATGGATATTCCAAAGATCGCCTATTTGGAAAATCTTGAGAAGTCTAGTATCAAGAAAGAGCTAGTCCTAGTCTTCAAAGCGAGCAGCGAGCCTTGCTAGATGGACCCCTTGATCCGCTACCTGTAACAAGGGACATTGCTAAAGGACAAGGTTGACGTGAGAAAGCTCAAGTATCGATCCACCTTGTTCATGGTACTCGACAAGATGCTCTACAAGCGAGCCTACTCAATGCCACTCCTCTGTTGCCTTCATCCCTCAGAAGTAGACTTCATATTTCATAAGGTTCATGAAGGGAATGTGATAGCCATGTAAGAGGCCGTGCCTTGGCCTACAAGATTCTAAGATAAGGATACTATTAGCCAAGCATTCTTAAGGACACTATCGAGTATGTTCGATACTGTGATCATTGCTAGAAGCATGCCAATATCTAGTATCAGCCAACAGTACTTCTCAACTCCTTGAGCTTTCCAGGGCCCTTTGCTTAATAAGGATAGATATCCTTGCCCTTTCCCTCCGGTCGTTAGACAAAAGAAGTTTCTGATCATTACCATTGACTACTTCACCAAGTGGGTCGAGGTAGAACCTTAAACCCGGATCACTGAGCAGGAGGCCTGAAAGTTTCTCTGAAGATTGATCATCTATCGCTTTGGACTTCCTCACATCATCACCACTGACAATGGCAAACAATTCAATTATACATCCTTTGATGAGTTCTATGAGGACCTATAGATCAGCCACCAGTTCACTTTAATCATGCATCCATAAGCAAATGGAGAAGCTGAAGTAACCAATCAGACAATTCTTCAAGGTTTGAAGACTTGGCTAGATAAGGTCAGAGGACTCTGGGTTGAAGAACTATACAGCTTCTTTTAGGCCTACCGCACCACTCACCGACTTTTGATAGGCAAGACATCATTCAACCTCACCTTCAAGATGATGGCTATCATTCCCCTAGAAGTGGGCTTGCCATCACATTGATTCAAAGCCTACGACAAGCAGCATAATTCAAAAGACCTAAGGACAAATCTCGACATCCCGGAAGAGGTCCTGGATAGAGCCCATGTCTAGATGGCTACGTACCAATGATGCATAGCTCACTACTTTAATGCACACATGAAGGCAAAGCAATTTCGACTAGGAGATTTTATCCTTTAGAAGGTAGTTGTCAATCAACCCATTGAGCATGGAAAACTCTCTCCAAATTAGGAAGGACCCTATCGTACTACCGAAGTGGTCCAACCTAGAACCTATCAATTGGAGCAACTGGATGGCACCCCCATTGCTTATACTTGGAACTCTGATAATCTTCGATCATACCACCAATGAGATGTACCCATAGCTACTATACTTGATTTCTTCAATGAAAATCTTTCTTTTGATTCTAAGGAGAGTGTGCAATAAAAGCTAGGGATGTCTCCAAAAAGTCCTGGTGAAGTTGTCCCAAACGGGGTTCTTACATTCCTTATTCTCAAAAGTCCTGGCAAGGTTGTTCCAAGAAGGGTTCTCATACCACTTATTCTAAAAGCCCTGGTCGAGCAGTTAGATGCCCAAGTTGTGTCTCAATACCCATGATTTTGGCTAAGCAGTAAGTCTCCTGGGCAACCTGAGCAAGGTTGCCTCGAGCAGAGATTCCATGTCCCTTATTCTTTGAAGGCTTGGGCGAGGTTGTCCTAGGTGGGGAGCAATCAGACACCTGGACAGGGTCGCGATACCTCTAAGCCTCGGTTAAACAGTAAGCCTCCCAAGTTCTAAAGTCTTGTACAAGGTTATCCCAAGCACCTTGGTGAGCGATCAGATACCCAGGGGGGTTGTGATACCCATAAATTCTAGCTAAGCAATAAGCTTTCTAGGTTCCAAAGTCTCAGGTGAGGTTGTCCTTGGCACCCTAGTGAGATATCAGACTCTCGAGCTAGGTCATAATATCCCTAAGTCCTTGTTAAGTAGTAAGTCTTCTAGGTCCTAAAATCTTGGGTAAGGTTGTCCCAAGTACCCTGGCGAGATATCAAACTCCTAAACTGGGTCACAATATCCCTAAGTCCCAATTAAGTAGTAAGCCTCCTGGGTTTGAAAGTCCTGGACAAGGTCATCCCAGGCAAGGCTGGTGAGCCCTTCATGCAACATACAAAACAAGCATGAGAACACGGACAAGTATCAAAATAATGAGATTCCATTTTATTGATGAATGTCAAGTACATGTGTTTGGGGCTCTAAGCCATATTAAATTTACACATATATTGCCTTGAGAGGTAGATCGAGGACAGGGACAAGTTACACAGGTTATATGTGACTCCTTAAAGCTTTGAAGTATCTTCGATGCTTCGCCTACAAGAGGAGGACCAAGACCAAGTCAAAGCTTCTCAAAGATCCCGAGACTTCCACAATTAGATGAGGTTCCTTCTGAGAAGCCCCTCTTCCTCCAGGTTCTGAAGGACTCTAGATCCCTTGGAGAGACTTGAAGGTGATGCCGGCCAGCAAAGAGAAGATATACATGCCCATAAAAGACTAGGCCAACATGCAGGGAAGGTAGAGGAGAGCCATAGGTGTTGCTGAGACTCACCCACCAAAGATAGAGGAAAGCCCTCGGATTCATTGAAGATTCTGAAAAAACATCCTTTGCCATGACCTCAATGCGAGTCCACCAGCCATCAAATAAGGCGATGTTCTCGAGGCTACTCCTACTCTTGACCCGGTTGACTCTCGATGGGGAGCTAGGCCCTACTCAACGAGGCCCAAAACTGCATTGTAGGTGATAAAGGGCACCATCGTGCCTCCCTCGTACGGATTCACCAGACATTGAGTGAGGCTGGTTCCCAAAGTTGCACCCATTGCAGACCCATCCACCATCGAATGCGAAGATGGGTCATGATGAAGAAGGAATTGGGTGATGGGGTATACAACCATCTCCCCTCCTCTGGCTCTATCATCTGACCAGCAATAGCTACAATCCAGCAATTGAGATGCCAGACATTTTCAATACCTCCCATGCCAAGGAGAGTGTTCACTCATAGGCCCCTAACATAGAAGTATTGGCCCTGTAAAGAACCTTTCCATCACAAAAGGGAACCCAATATCACTACCACTAGAAGAAGCTGACTAATGTCTCGGCACTCCTCTAATCTCAAAAGCTTTGAAGAGACTTGGCAATGACTGGCTTCCTTAGCTCAATATTTATAAAAGGATCGAGAGAAGGCTGTCATGCACGTGGCCAATTAGTTCATCCACCAGGCAACTTTTCCCCCTAAACCTCGACGACAAAACACCATTCGACCTACCAAAGGTTGACATTCCCTCAGGTGGTTGCACGACCATAACTTTATGCACTTCGACCGAGGTAGTGTTACGACCATACTGGAATCACATCTAGTCATAGGCTTCATGATAAGTCTATTAATTATCCCAATTTAACCATTAAAATAAATATTAATTACTTTATATCTATTAATAATTAATATTTTTATTGATATTTTATAAAAAAGAGTCCACAAATTGAAAGAGCTTAATTTTTGGAGTCCAACGGTATAGATAGCACTCAAATTGGAGTTCGAACGAGCCTAGAATTCAAGTTTAAAGTTTATTAAAATAAATGCATATATTTTAAGGTAGCCGGTCCACCATGGACCGGTTGTTGGGTCCATAGAGCACAACTTGGTCCATAGGAAGCCATTGCTACCGGTCCATGGATCCTATTCATAGACCATCTTCATTATTTTGAGCCACCAACAACCGGAGATGCTGCCCGATCACCAACCATAGTCGAGGGAGATGTTGGGAGCTTGTTTTCGACCGGGAGAAGCGCCCAAGCACTGGTTTTCATGGACTTTCCTCTTCCTTCATTCAATCATCCACCATCCTCCTCAGCACCAAGAGCCCCTCATCACCGAATGCAGCCACCCCTCAGCTGTCGCTGTCCATCAGCCACAATCTTCCAAGCTCTGATGATGGCCCCTGTCATGATCAGTCTTCCGCCTATTACTGGCCATCTTCAATCATCCACCACTATTCCTCTCTGTCATTCCTCATCCACCATAAGCCCATCATCATTTTCTGCCACCTCTCATCGCTGCAGCTAGAATAGGGAGAGGCAGAGCTCAAGTCCAAATCGAAAAGAGGATCTCCAAGATCAGGATTCAATGAGGAGTCATATTCGGACTCCATTTTTCAAGAAGGAAGGAGGCTGGTTTTTGCATGAATTCTGGCATGATTTAAGGCCTGTGATGTGGAATGGATAGCCTAGAATTTTTTGTGTGATATCTGGCTGATCTTGATCCCGATTGACTCCAAATTTGATCGGGTGGAAGCCCTAGACGAGCTCTATAAAAGGAGGACCCTAGGCAACAGTCCAAGCATCAATTTCTTTAGCACTTCTATACTAATTTATTTTCTTCTTATTTAGATCATTGTAGTTTAGGCTTAAGAAGAAGGAGAATTATAGAGGGGATGCTAACAGCAGTGAGGCATGGCTAGACTTATTTATTATTATTTTTATTTTATTTTATTATTTTTTTAAGTCCTTAATTTCAATTCTGTGCTTGACCCTTGGTCGGTGGGTGACATGCAAATGAAAACTTAACATAAACTCCTAATAGATGCCAGAAAGTTTTCCAGAAATAAGTGGCAAATCTAACAAGGCTAAAAGATTGATGAAACATGCTAACCTCAACAAAGTATAACCTAATGGTTCTAGAAACATTAGAAACCTCAAGAAAGGGTAGAAAATAAGAAGTAGATTCGGGAGTGACTTGGTAGGGTAGAAAATAAGAAAAGCGTTCAAGGATTTGTCCTAGACTAATGGGGTTGATCTTAAGGTTTGGACATTAAATTACATGAACAGGTAAATAAAGGTCAGCCTTACGGAAGGATGAGTCAGTGATTTCAGGAAAAAGATCTTCAATTGGGACCACAGGGGTGAATTCTTCTTGAGGGTACTAGACTAAATAAGCCAAGTCCTCACCAATTTTCTCTTGTTCTTGGATTTCAGGACTAGGCTCTAGGACTTGAGTCTCTTCTAGTATTTCCTCAAGTAAGGTCCTAACAATAGGGTTAGACTCCTTATGGGTCTCTTTTTCTAAGGGTCTTACCAGTACAGTTTTAGTCAGGGTACGATCATGGTCAACTAACTCTGGGCTGGCTTCAGTCTGGGTGCCTATCGAGTCAGCTAATTTCGGGTCAGCCATATGTATTTCCTCTTCTCCCTCATACTCATCCATTAAGTTCACCTCAGCTTCATACACTTCCACTTCAATGTCATCCTTGTGAACTAATGGGATAGTAGGAGTGAGTCGACTAAGGAAAAATTGATGAGTGTATGGGATAGTAGGGGTGGGTTGACTAAGGGGTACCTGACTAAGACTTAGCTTGTGCTTGGGGGTGCTATCCTATGGGGTTCCGGTTGACTAAGGGAAACCTAACTGGTACTAGGCTGATACCTAGAGGTTATGGGTTCCTTGGGCTCATAGGACATGGACTCAGAGGATCTGGATTCATAAAATTTGGGATGGTAGGGTGCAAAAAGGTACTTCTCCCTAAGTTTTCTTTTCATGGCTCTCCAGGTAGCTATGGAGATTTCTCCTCTATTTCTAGTCATTCTTTTAACCTTATCCCAATAAATTCTAGCCTGGCAAACTAACTTAAGCCTAGCAAGCTTAAACTTTTTTTCCTGAGACATTAGATCTCTCTCAAAATATTGATCCATACCTTGTTCCCAATCAATATAATCCTCAAGATCAAGATCACCACCAAATTTAGGTGCTTCTACCCTAAAGTTCCTAGTGGCTCTCTCATCCAAGTCTATGAAATCATAATTGGGTCTCTTCGAAGTAAGATCCCAGATTGGGTCATGGCGAGGGGCTAACCCAGGGTTGGGTTCTAGGAATGGGTCAACGTGTGGGGTCTCAAGTTTAGGCTTAGTACGGGTCATAATGGTTCTCTCTAGGGTTCCTCTATGGTCTCCTATCTGGTCAAACCTAGTACTGAGTTGCCTAACTTCCTTCGTTATGGATCTCAATAAAGTCTCAATATTAAAATCCATGGTAGTATTGGGTTGGATTTGAGTATGCTGATAGGATGTTCCTGATCTAGTTTCCATGCAATGCACACACACAAAACTCGAACTAGGGTCTCCGAGACCTAGAGCTCAAGTAGAATGGGTCAGCTCAATTTACAACCAATTCAACAATTACCCTATCCACTGGCCAAGTAAGAGGTGGGGTCATGAAAGGCTCCCCTGCTCTCGCAAGGTCCTAATTAAAAACCACGAGACTGCTTAGGGCATTTGCCTCTAGACCTCTAGCCTTAGACACCAAATTCAAGTGATAATCAAAGGATTGCATGCACTAGCTTTCACACAATACTTAGAACCTGACCTGTTGGTGTCCCTAAAATACTTTAGGTTTCTAATTGATTTTAATTAGGGTTAGGTTCGATGCAAAAGGTGGTTGTTATGGGACCAAGATAGGTGATGAGATCCTGCCCTGATCTGAGATAGTAGAGTGCCCTTAAGACTAGGTTTTAGGATGATGCAATCACATGATATGAAACCCTAATATGCAATGAAGTTAAAATAATGAAAATAGCAGAAAATAAAAAAAAACTCAATCAAATTTTAGATCTGATTAAATTCATATTTCCGATCTTGAGATATCACGTCCGGCCATACCTCATTACTTCCATGGGTCATGACAGTATACTTGCATATACCCACTCAGGAGACGTGATTTCCTTCCACCAGAAAAAATAGTAAATAAAACTTTTTTTCTAATTTCCTTTTGCGATTAGGTAGTAGATTAACAAAGGATTAATAAAAATTTTATTTATATTTTTTTTGTATTTTTTATGATAGTTTTTATGCAGTTTATTTTTAGCCTAAACCTAGATGTGTAGAAATTGTAGAACTAGTAGTTAAACCCTAGTTCAACCTTCGCTCTGATACCAAAGATGATGCGGAACAATATACAAAATTAAATTACTAAATATTAAACTAATTAACTAAAATTAATAGAGATTATTTTTTTTTGATTTTTTAGTTTAATTACTCAAAGCAACGAATAAAGTAAGACTAATCAACTAGTTATCACCCGCAAAGCATATCTAACAAATCTAATTAGAAAATAAAAATCTAGTGATTAAGAAACCATCATAAACTAGGGTTCTACTTATCAAAGGATCAGAAATTAAGAGTCAATGATGGTTAATACTTTACCAACAAGATGTAAACCCTCTTGATGTAGATTTGATGGGACTCTCCAGGATCTTGCAGTAGCACTTCAAGATTGTCGATCCTCGGGCTCCGATCTTCAACTCAACTAGTTCCAAGGAAAAGATAACCATCACTTTGATCTCAATCACCTACAATCAGTCAAACACTCAAAAAAAATAAGGAAGGAAGAAGGGATTTCAATGGAAAAAAAGAAAGGAGAGGAAGAAGCTTGAAGGCGGCTAGGGTTTTTGATGGTGGGATATATATAGGATAACTAAGGCCTCACACCCCGCGATGCTCCAAAGAATAAAGAAATAGGGCCCGCGATGCTCCGAAGAGCAAGGGAATAGGACCTTACACCCCGTGATGCTTGACACAGCAAAGGATTGGCAGAATGACATCTTCATTTTATGAATAATAGAATGAATACAAGGGGATTTAGGGGTGGTATTTATAGACCCTCCATACAAGGTAGCAAGATAACATTGAATTCCCTTTGAATACAAGATAATTGAAGCTAACATTGGATTTTAATCTCCTCCTTGAAGTGGCTGAAATTCCTTGAATTTAAATTAGATAGGTGATCCCTTGAAGTTGGATTCTTCCATGTGATGAGTGACAAAATGAGATGGGTGACAAAATAAAAAGTGAGATGGCATTCTTCCTTCTTGATTTCCAGTTTCTTGAATTTAAATTTGAGAGTGGGCGACAACTTGAGAGAGATGTGGCATTCAAACCTTTCCATCTTGACATTAATCCCATCTTGGCATCCATGTTAATCCTCTTCCATTTGAAATAAGATAATCCTCCATCTTGAATTTGAAAGCTGATAGGATAATCCTTGGAACTTGACTTGAATTTTGAATGGATGAGAGGAGGCGCACCTCTTTATGTGGGCGACAAAATAAGGATAGGAGGAGGCACTAAAGAGATGAGAGTCCTTCTACTTTACTTCTCTTAAATCCATCGGCAACTTGGAATTTAAACGAGGTGCCCTCCTTGGATAAAATAGGATGAGGTCTTAATTGTCTGATTTCCTGATGTCTGAATGTCTGGATGTCCGGATGTCTTGAAATCAAGTTGTAATTCTTGATTGGCACTCCAAATAGATCCCATGTGATGGTGTGGTGCCAAGAGATAGTTGTCATGTGTCATGACTTGGGTTGGCACATGATGTCACATGGGGTCTTGAATTGGGTGCACATGGTGTCTTGATTTGGGTTGGCACATGGAGTCACATGGGTCTTGACTTGGACCTCCTTTTTGTATTACAGGACTCAACTAACAATTACAAGACTCAACCAACTAAATAACTAATAGCCCGATTTGATCAAATTGATCAAAAGGCATAACCAATTCATAACTAAACAATACCATACTTAATTAGGCTTGTAAATACAAAACCCAATTAAAGTTGGTCAAAAGGGCTAAATAACACAGGACCATTATAACAGAATTTATGATCCAATTGAAATTGGAGTTTTTTTACAGACTCAATTTTGGGTCCAGGGATTCTTACAGATGACTCAATTTTGGAGTTTAGGACTAAACCCAACTAAGCTAAAATAACAAAATTTAAGATAACTATTTACAAGTGATCTGGGATTTGAGCTTATGGCTTCATTCATAGGTGATCCACAAGGATGTGGGTTCGACCTGTCATTTTTTTCTGGTGTTGGTGTCCGCACCAATTCTTCTCGGATGAGAGGAACTCGATCCTATCGAGTATGGATCAACTCTGCTGTGATAGTGCTCTAATAAGTCGGGATCAATCCTTTGCAAATCTTCTCTGGTGATCCAAGAGTCATCAGTCTCGGGTCATCCTTGCCAATGAACCAGATATCGTTGATAGTCTTTGCTCCAAGTAGCGATAATCTTGTCATCCAAGATCCGCTCAATCTTGTCTCTTCGAGCTGGTATTATGGCAGGTGGACATACATGGGTTGGCTCACTCTCAAGGATTGGATCAGGCCCAAAAGACTCACTAGATATCAACGTTGGCTCCCTATACTCTATAAGGTCTGAAACACTGAAAGAAGAACTAATACCTACTTCAGGTGGTAACTCAAGCACATAGGCATTAGGTCTAATTTTTCTAATTACTTTGTATGGTCCACTACTATGGGCATGTAACTTCTTCATGGTTCCAGTGAGAACGGTTCAAGTCATAGCCTAACCATGACAAAGTCTACTTCATTGAATTCTTTGAGTCTTTTTCTTGGGTCAACCATATGATTATTATGCAATTCTTTAATGTGTTGTGCATATGACTTTACAAACATCTAATAGACTCACTATGCATTACTAGTGAAAAAATTTTATTTTATTTATTTATTTATTATTTTATTTTATTTTTAAGTCCTTAATTTCAATTCTGTGCTTAACCCTTGGTCGGTGGGTGATATGCAAATTAAAACTTAACATGAACTCCTAATAGATGCCATAAGGTTCTCCAGAAATAAGTGGCAAATCTAACAAGACTAAAAGATTGATGAAACATGCTAACCTCAATAAAGTGTAACCTAATGGTTCTAGAAACATTGGAAACCTCAAGGAAGGGTAGAAAATAAGAAGTAGATTCGGGGGTGACTTGGTGATGTGGAACGAATTTGATGAAATGGGTGTGTGGAGGTGTGATCTACTCACTTAGCAACAACATACTAGCATTAGAGCTCCAGATATGGCCAAAATCATGTATAAAAGAGATGAAGAACTTCAATCTGAAAACTAGGTGAATAGAATTCTGCACACCCTTGTGCAAGCTTTCTTTCAAGAAAATAAAAAGTAAGACTAAGGGCATAAAATCCCTTAAACTAGGCTAAGCTATCTTTAAGAATCTCATATCTAAGGATCAAGAGGGTCTTTTCCTAACAATGAAGAGAAATCAAGATTCAAATGGAAGGGAAGCTCTCATCACTCAAGAATTGAAGGCTAGAGACAAGATCTACACTTCCTACTTAGAACTTACCATTGGAACTTGTTTTTTGGCATGGAGCCTTCATCTTCAGCTTCAAATCATCAAGAGAAATCTGCAAATGATCCAAAGTGAGGTCGTGGTGGTGAAGGAATGAAAGAAAATGAATGAATTCAACAAGAAAAGTGAAAGCTTTTGAAGAATGTTGCTGAATTTTTGGGCAGCACTTTCCCTCCTTCTTGGACTACTTGGATCCTAGGTAGAAGAGCTTGGAAATGGAACTAAGGTCTCTAAAACTCAAGACATTCACTCAAACTCAGCACTCCAACTCAAACTTCAAGAGAAATACTCAAAATTTCAAGAACTCATGAACTTAGCAAAATGGAATAGAACACAAACTAACAAGCTTTCATTCAACTCAAGTAATTCATGCCTTACAAGAGGAGGCCTTGGTCCTATTTATAGGCCAAGGGCAGCCATAATGGATGGCAAAAGGGGGGCTTAAGGAGCCAACTAATTCAGATTTAGTTGGTAATTAATTACATGATTAGTTCCTAGTCTAACTAATCCTAATAAGAGAAAGTCCTAGAAGCTCCATGTGGTGCCATCTTCTTGAAACATTTATCTTCATCCAATCCTTCCACATATCCTTTTAAGTTTGGTCTTTCAATAGGCTCTAAAGTAGATGAATGCTTCATAGCTTAGCCGGTCCAAAGATAGGCTTCAAGGTAGATGATCTTCAATAAAGCTTAGTCGGCCCATGGACCTGGGAAAAGGGGGTTTCACTAGTTTTATTTGTTTGGCTCTAAGTGGACTTGAACACTCCATACTTGTTTCATTCAAATGGAATTAGGAGTCTTCAAGAAGTGCTTCACAAAGTTGAATTTCTTCTTCATACATTTGTGAAAACCTAAAAAGATTGTTAGTTTGTAGTTTCTTCCTCTTGCCAATGTCCTCATTACTTGGTAGGGTAGGAAATAAGAAAAGCATTTAGGGATTTGTCCTAGACTAATTAGCTTGACCTTAAGGTTTGGACATTGGATTACATGAATAGGTAAATAAAGGTCAGCCTTATGGAAGGATGAGTCAGTGATTTCAGGAAAAAGATCTTCAATTGGGACCATAGGGGTGAAGTCTTCCTGAGGGTACTGGACTAAATAAGCCAAGTCCTCACCAATTTCCTCTTGTTCTTGGATTTCAGGACTAGGCTCTATGACTTGAGTCTCTTCTAGTGTTTCCTCAGGTAAGGTCCTAACAATAGGGTTAGACTCCTCATGGGTCACTTTTTCTAAGGGTCCTACCAGTACAGTTTCGGTTAGGGTATGGTCATGGTCAACTAACTCTAGGCTAGCTTCAATCTGGGTGCCTACCGGGTCAACTAATTCTAGGTCAGCCGTATGTATTTCTTCTTCTCCCTCACACTCATCCACTAAGTTCACATCAGCTTCATACACTTCCACTTCAATGTCATCCTTGTAAACCAATGGGGTAGTAGGAGTGGGTCGACTAAGAAAAAATTGATGAATGTATGCGATAGCAAGGGTGGGTTGACTAAGGGGTACCTGACTAAGACTTAGCTTGCACTTAGGGGTGTTAATTCTATGGGATTCCGGTTGACTAAGGGAAACCTGACTGGTATTAGGCTGATATCCTAGAGGTTATGGGTTCCTTGGGCTTATAGGATATGGACTCAGAGGATCTGGGTTCATAGGATCTGGGATGGTAGGGCGCAAGAAGGTACTTCTCCCTAAGTTTGCTCTTCATGGCTCTTTAGGGAGCTATAGGGATTTCTCCTCTATTTCTAGTCATTCTTTCAACCTTATCCTAATAGATTCTAGCCTGGAGAACTAACTTAAGCCTAGCAAACTTAAACTTTCTTTTCTCAGACATTAGATCCCTCGCAAAATATTGATCCATACCTTTCTCCCAATCAATATAATCCTTAAAATCAAGATCACCACCAAATTTATGTGCTTCTACCCTAAAGTTCCTAGTGGCTCTCTCATCCTGGTCTATGAAATCATAATTGGGTCTTTTCAAGCTAGGATCCCAGATTGGATCATGGCAAGGGGATAACCTAAGTTTGGGTTCTAGGAATGGGTCAGGGTATGGGGTCTCAAGTTTAGGCTTGTACCGGTCATAGGGGTTCTCTCTAGGGTTCCTCTACGATCTCTTATCTGGTCAAATCTAGTACTGAGTTGCCTAACTTCCTTTGTTATGGATCTGAACAAAGTCTCAATATTAGGATCCATGGTAGGATTGGGTTGGGTTTGAGTATGCTGATAGGGTGTTCCTGATCTAGTTGCCATGTAATGCAAACACACAAACCTCGAACTAAGGTCTCCTAGACCTAGAGCTCAAGTAGAATGGATCAACTCAATTTACAACCAATTCAGCAATTACCCTATCCACTAGCCAGGTAAGAGGTGGGGTCATGGGAGGCTCCCCCTGCTCTTGCAGGGTCCTAATTAAAAACCACGAGATCGCTTAGGGTGTTTGCCTCTGGACCTCTAGCCTTAGACACCAGAATCAAGTGATAATTAAAGGATTTGGTGTACTAGCTTTCACACAATACTTGGAACCCGACCTATTGGTATCCCTAAATTGCTTTAGGTTTCTAATTGATTATAGTTATAGTTAGGTTTGATGCAAAAGGTGGTTGTTGTGGGCCTAGAATAGGTGATGAGATCCTGCCCTGATCTGAGATAGTAGAGTGCCCTTAAGATTATGTTTCAGGATGATGCAATCACACGATATGAAACCCTAATATGCAATGAAGCTAAAATAATAAAAATAGTAGAAAATAAATTATTTTTTTCAATTAAATTTTAGATTTAATTAATTTTAGATTTTCAATCTCGGGATATCATGTCCGGCCGTAGCTCATTACTTCCATGGGGTCATGACAGTATATTTGTGTATACCACTCAGGAGGCGTGATTTCCTTCCACCAGAAAAAATAATAAATAAATTTTTTTTTCTGATTTTTTTCTATGATTAGGTAGCAGATTAACAGAGGATTAACAAAAAATTTATTTATAATTTTTTTGTATTTTTTTATGATGTTTTTTATGCAGTTTATTTTTAGCCTAAACATAGATGTGCAGAAATTTCAGAACTAGTAGTTAAACCCTAGTTTAACCTTCGCTCTGATATCAAAGATGATGCGGGATAATATGAAAAATTAAATTACTAAATATTAAACTAATTAACTTAAATTAATAAAGATTAGTTTTTCTAAATTATTTAGTTTAAAGACTCAAAGCAACGAATAAAGTAAGACTAGTCAACTAGTTATCACCCGCAAAGCAGATCTAACAAGTCTAATTTGAAAATAAGGATCTGGTGATTAAGAAACCACCATAAACTAGAGTTCTACTTATCAAAGGATTAGAAATTAAGAGCTAGGGATGGTTAATATTTTACCAATGAAGATGATAACCTTCTTGATGTAGATTTGATAGGACTCTCAGGATCTTGCGACAGCATTTCAAGATTGTCGATCCTCGGGCTCCGATCTTCAACTCGACTGGTTCCATGGCAAAGATAACCGTCACTTTAATCTCGATCACCTGCAATCAGTCAAACACTCAAAAGTAAACATGGAAGGAAGAAGGAATTTCAATGGAAAAAAAGAAAGGAGAGGAAGAAGCTTGAAGGCGACTAGGTTTCTGATGGTGGGATAGATATAGGATAACTAGGGCCTCACACCCTGCGATGCTTCGAAGAACAAAGGAATAGGGTGGTGCGGGCACCAGACTCAGAAGAAGACTTCAGGGCTCCATCTGGATCTCTGATTGACATTGCCCGAAGAATTAGGATTTTCTGGTTTTGTAATAAGGGTTGACTTGGTCAACTCAATTTTAGTTTGAGTCTGTATTTCCCTGCAATTTAAATTTTGTTGAGTCATGTTGACTCAATACAAGTCCTAGTAGTGGTCTAGGTCTTCTCCAAGGTGCCACATTTTCTCCCAGGACCAAGCAAGTGGGCGCCACACTCCCAGCCACACGCCAGAGTCCAGGAGGCACCACATCTCCATCCAGTGTGCCTTGGTCCCCACACCACAAGAAAGCAGGTCCCTTCTTTCATGCGCCACTTGGGGGAGAAATCCATCAAGATACCTCAATCCAAGGAGGAGCCAACTTCTTTCCAGATAAACCCAAGCCAGGATGGCAAGAATTTTTCTTGAAGAGAGGATCAAGGAGGTGCCCCACAATGTTCCATAAAAACCCAAGTTATAAAAGGGAAGATAGCATGTCTTGGGGAGAAAATCAAGGAGGCACCCAAAAGTTTCCTAAAGTTCCAAAGCCATGAAAGGAAGAAGCCTAAACTTGTGGAGCAAGACTAGGAGGTGTCCAAAAGAGCCAAACCATGAAGGGAAAATCCTTGATTCATGGAGAGATACTAGGAGACACCCCCATAACCTGCCATTTGGAGCTGATTTTCAAGTTTTCTTGGAGTTTTTGGGCTGCCCACTCATGGAAGGAGTCTTGGGAAGAGAATTTGATGCCTAAAGTGTGGGTTAGTCCTATTAGTCCCACATGGGAAGTGTATGAAATTTTATTTCTTTGTTATGTCTATATATTCAACTCTATGTAACTCTTGAAAAAATGATGAATAAAATCAATTTCTTTGTGAGCAACTTTGTGTTTCTCTCTTCCGCACTTGTATTCAAGTGTTGAGCTCCGTGAGGGAGTAAATCCGGGTTCCCTAGGAACCTTGAGGAGGTGTGAGATCTCCAACCCCAAAATCCTAGCTTAGTCCACCCATCTCTACTCCACCACCACCAAACCCTAATTTTCCATCTACATCCCACGGCCCCTCTCTTCCACATAGAGGCCGGCCACCAGCATCCAGGTTCAGATCAACTGTTTCAACTACAGAGCAAGTTCAAAGAAGAGTCAGATCAGTATCAAGATCTCCGGAACTTCTACATCCAACAATCTTCATTAAGTCCTCAGGTCAGTGTCTTTCTTTGAGTTTCTGGTTCTTTTTTTTTGTTCTTCTTCTTCCAGATCCTGAGTTCGAGAAGAAGGACAACCTTGCCATAGGACTACAATCCGAGGATCCATTACGAAGATACCTCATCTCCAAGGATCCTACAATCTGCTCAAGAGTGTCCTTCAATTGAAGCAACAAGAGATATCACAGTCGGTATAAAACCTTCTCTTCTCTCTTCGTCTGTTTCTTGAAAGAGGAGTAAACCCTAGGTCTGGGGGTTTCTCAATCCCCAGCGATCCTACTTCTGAGTTACTCTAATAATCCACTCCTTTTAATTGTGCTTTCTGTCATTTCTTAGTTTCTTTCAACATTAGTTTATCTTTCCTTTGAGTCAAAGCCGACTTCTGAAAATAAATAAATAAAAAAAAATACATTAATATTAATTTACTTCTGCATCGCATCATCTATTTTGTTCTGCATCATTTTTGGTATCAGATCTTTCGTTCTGCATCAATTTTTGGTATCAGAGCATTCGTTCTGCATCATTTTTGGTATCAGATCCCAGTCTAGGGTTTCTGTTTTGCTTGCATGTTTTGAGTGTCTCTCTTTTTTACTTTGTCTGCTCGAAGTAGACTCCCCAGGACGTCCGGTCCTAGGAACGAAGCGAGGTGCAAACCTCCTCTTCCCATTCCACGGGGTGTTCCTAGGGCATGTAGGGGATCCGTTGGGTTACAACTTCGTAGCAGGAATTATAAACGGGGGAAGCACCCTGTTTTTAGTCCGTAACTATCCTGTTGCAGGAATTGTTTCTCAGTTCAGATAACTCTGAATTATATGATTTTTATTTTTCTGGAACCAGTATAATTGAAGCTATTTTACATAATTTTCCTGTGATTTATTGGTTTCCGTGAAATTTTTGAGAGTTAAATTACTGCAACTCTGTTTTTGTGTTCTGCAATTCAATTATCTTGAGTGATCATCTCCTAATTCATCTTAAGGGCAATTGAGCATCTAAGATAAGGGGAGGAGTTGATAACCTCTTCTTAGCCCAAAACCACCACCCATTCATTCGATCCTAAGCCTAATTTTAAAATTTATTAGACTTAATTTGCCCTAGTGGGCTAGGGACACCAACAAGTCGGGTCTAGGCTAATGTTGAGTCAGTTTGTCTAGTTACTCTGTGTGTGCTTTGTACTCAGTGTCTAGAATGGTGGTTCAGGGGTTTTATCCCGAAGGGCTTGTGTGCTGGTCCGCCTACCTGGCCAATCTCTGATTGGTGTCTAGGATTGGCAATTAGGGACCTAACACTCCCCTTTCACCTGCCTGGCTGAGTCCCGAGTTACTACAGGCTAGCTTGCCACTCTGATTGGGCATCTAGTTTGGGCTCTAGGTCTAGTTAGCCCGTAGTCATTTCAGTCGAGTCTCATTTGGTGTGCTTGCTTGCATCATCATGTCCACCCGGAACGAAATACCCTACCAACCTGGTCAAACCCAACCTGATTTAGAGGCCATGATTAGAACTCTTACCGAAAGTATGACCAAATTGAGTCAGGATATGAATGAGGGTTTTGCCCAGTTTAGAGACCGAGCCCAGGGACTTGAGAAACGTAGACATCAAAATTGGACCCCTGATCCAAAATTTAATAGGCCCCAACCTCACCCATGCTAGGAGCCTAGGAGGACCTTATACCGTGATCCCGAGCATAACCCTAGGAGCCTATATCCATACTTGGTTGACTTAGAAAAGGGACCTGTTAGGAACACCGAACCTTATGCACCCACTTTTGATGGAAGACAAGAGACATATATTAAGTGGGAAGAACAAATGGATCGGTATTTTGAGTGCACTAACATATCGAAATTAGGACAAATTAGGTTGGCCAAAACCAAGTTCACCAAACATGCTAGGTCGCATTGGTATGCTATTGAGCATGAGTGTTATCAAAGAAAAGAGGAAATATATACTTGGAGAGATATGAGAAGTAAGTTGAGAGATAGGTACCTAGGTAGATCCTATGAGAAAAGACTTTTAGACCAATGGTACCAATTGCGACAAGGTAATAGGCCTGTGTCTAAATATATCGAGGACTTCCAGTGGTATGACATGAAATGCAATACCATTGAGACCGAAGCTCAGATCACATCGAGGTTTAGTGTTGGGTTACACCCAGACATTTATAGGAAGCTATGCCTTGAAAAGACCAATAAGTTAGACCGAGCCTACCAAGAAGCCCAAGACTATGAGTGGTCTTTAAGATATAACCAATCAAGTACTTTGGACTTAAAGCCAACCTCTACCAACTTGAGTCAAGTTCCTATTCATCCGACACCCATAGTGAACCAGACTTTTGTTTGTCAATTCCCACTTGTGTCACCTCTTGACCAGAAGGATAACATTGAGAAGGAGTTAGGCATGGCCATCCCAAAATTAGTTGACCTGACCAGAGCCGTACATAAAGAGGAATCAAAGGAGAATAGATTAGAACCTTTCAGTGTGATTGAGGAAGAAATATATGAGCCTGACATAAGTTTGATAGATGAATATGAAGAAGAAGAATTTGAGGATATCTCTCCCGATAATTCAATTAACCAACTCCTACCTGATGGGGTTATTGAGGGGACCCCTGCCACTCAAGGAATTCAGGAGCTAACCCTAAGAGAAGACCCTTTTGAGGAAGTTCAGGAAGAGGAAATTGCACCCAATGAGAGTTTAAGTGAGAATACCTCTGAACTCATTGAGGAATCCAAAGAAGACACCCTTGAGTCAAATCTGGTAGAGAAGTGTGAAGAAGGAAGGGGTTCACAAGAATTGCCCATTGAGAAGGTCCAAGAACAAGAAAAAGACAGTAGCTTAGAGGACTTTTTAGATAAACATTCCAAAGACCTTCCTGATAACCTTCCACCTTCTAGGAGCACCCAGCCTACCCTAGAACTTGCACTTGTAGACCCTCCTAGAGCAAATCATGAGGTTTGGATGAGTGCACCTATAGAACAATGTCCTTATTTTAAGGTCATCCTGAATAACCAAGGTTTGTTTCTTGTTTCTGATAAGCCACCTCAAAACTCTGATTCTTATTTCCTACCCTTCCCTGAATCTTCTCATGTTTCTAGAGCTATGGGATTACACTTTACTGAGATCTCTAGGTTGCAAGACTCCTTAGAACCTATTAGGTTTGCCACCTACTTCTGGAAGACCTTATGGCACCTACTAGGCATCCATAATAAGTTTTCATGCTCTGCATGCCCTCCTCCGACCCAAGGTCAAACCTAGAGAGCCTTAGTTTGTTAGGTTTAGACCTAGGGTTCCTTTGGAATAAAGTCCATTCTTTAGGAATGCGTCGTCAGTCTAGTTTAGTTTTTCTTGACCCTTTACTAGGCTTTGGCTCTGATTTTGGTTTGATTGAGAGCACCAAGAATTGGGATTTGTATTTTGTCCAGGACTAAATTTGCATATAATATTTCGATCAATAGGTCTATAGGTTAGAGTCCCTTTGAAATTGTTCATGGATACAAGCCTCACACACCACTTGATCTAATTTCACTATTAGTCCACACACACAAGTCTCTTGATGCACTTGCATAGCATGTAAAGGACTTGCATAAAGAAATTCATGCCAAAATAAATTTAAGTAATGAAACTTATAAGAAGTTGGCTGATTCTCAAAGGCGAGTCAAAACTTTTGTTGAGGGAGACTATGTAATGATTAGGTTAAGGCCTGAACGGTTTCCTCCTGGAACTGTTAGAAAGTTACATGCTAGAGGAGCTGGACCATTTAGAGTGGTGAAGAGAGTAGGGTCCAATGCCTATGTGCTCGAGTTGCCTTCAGAACTAGGCATTAGCTCCACTTTCAACATTACAGACCTAGTAGAGTATAGAGAGCCAGCTGTGATTCCCAGTGAGCCTTTTTGAGCCTAATCCTGCTCTTGAGAGTGAACCCAACCCTGTGTGTCCATCAACAAACTGGCCTGTGAGGAAAGAGCAGATTGAAAAGATCCTGGATGATCAGGTTATCTCTACTCGTAATCAAGGATACCAAAGATACCTGGTCCGCTGGCAAGGAAGGTCAGATTCTGATAACTCTTGGATCTCTCGAGAAGAATTACAAGAATTGGACCCAGACCTCTTGGAGAGATACCAGAGCCAGCTTGATCCATACTCAACGGGGTCGAGTTCCTCCCACCCCGGGAGAATTGGTGCGGGCACCAGACTCAGAAGAAGACTTCAGGGCTCCATCTGGATCTCTGATTGACATTGCCCGAAGAATTAGGATTTTCTGGTTTTGTAATAAGGGTTGACTTGGTCAACTCAATTTTAGTTTGAGTCTGTATTTCCCTGCAATTTAAATTTTGTTGAGTCATGTTGACTCAATACAAGTCCTAGTAGTGGTCTAGGTCTTCTCCAAGGTGCCACATTTTCTCCCAGGACCAAGCAAGTGGGCGCCACACTCCCAGCCACACACTAGAGTCCAGGAGGCACCACATCTCCATCCAGTGTGCCTTGGTCCCCACACCACAAGAAAGCAGGTCCCTTCTTTCATGCGCCACTTGGGGGAGAAATCCATCAAGATACCTCAATCCAAGGAGGAGCCAACTTCTTTCCAGATAAACCCAAGCCAGGATGGCAAGAATTTTTCTTGAAGAGTGGATCAAGGAGGTGCCTCACAATGTTCCATAAAAACCCAAGTTATAAAAGGGAAGAGAGCATGTCTTGGGGAGAAAATCAAGGAGGCACCCAAAAGTTTCCTAAAGTGCCAAAGCCATGAAAGGAAGAAGCCTAAACTTGTGGAGCAAGACTAGGAGGTGTCCAAAAGAGCCAAACCATGAAGGAAAAATCCTTGATTCATGGAGAGATACTAGGAGACACCCCCATAACCTGCCATTTGGAGCTGATTTTCAAGTTTTCTTGGAGTTTTTGGGCTGCCCACTCATGGAAGGAGTCTTGGGAAGAGAATTTGATGCCTAAAGTGTGGGTTAGTCCTATTAGTCCCACATGGAAAGTGTATGAAATTTTATTTCTTTGTTATGTCTATATATTCAACTCTATGTAATTCTTGAAAAAATGATGAATGAAATCAATTTCTTTGTGAGCAACTTTGTGTTTCTCTCTTCCGCACTTGTATTCAAGTGTTGAGCTCCGTGAGGGAGTAAATCCGGGTTCCCTAGGAACCTTGAGGAGGTGTGAGATCTCCAACCCCAAAATCCTAGCTTAGTCCACCCATCTCTACTCCACCACCACCAAACCCTAATTTTCCATCTACATCCCACGGCCCCTCTCTTCCACATAGAGGCCGGCCACCAGCATCCAGGTTCAGATCAACTGTTTCAACTATAGAACAAGTTCAAAGAAGAGTCAGATCAGTATCAAGATCTCCGGAACTTCTACATCCAACAATCTTCATTAAGTCCTCAGGTCAGTGTCTTTCTTTGAGTTTCTGGTTCTTTTTTTTTGTTCTTCTTCTTCCAGATCCTGAGTTCGAGAAGAAGGCCAACCTTGCCATAGGACTACAATCCAAGGATCCATTGCGAAGATACCTCATCTCCAAGGATCCTACAATCTGCTCAAGAGTGTCCTTCAATTGAAGCAACAAGAGATATCACAGTCGGTATAAAACCTTCTCTTCTCTCTTCATCTGTTTCTTGAAAGAGGAGTAAAACCTAGGTCTGGGGGTTTCTCAATCCCCAGCGATCCTACTTCTGAGTTACTCTGATATTCCACTCCTTTTAATTGTGCTTTCTGTCATTTCTTAGTTTCTTTCAACATTAGTTTATCTTTCCTTTGAGTCAAAGCCGACTTCTGAAAATAAATAAATAAAAAAAAATACATTAATTTTAATTTACTTCCGCATCGCATCATCTTTTTTGTTCTGCATCATTTTTGGTATCAGATCTTTCGTTCTGCATCAATTTTTGGTATCAGAGCATTCGTTCTGCATCATAGGGCCTCACACCCCGTGATGCTCCGAAGAACAATGAAATAAGGCCTCGCACCCTGCGATGCTTGACACAATAAAGGATTGGCAGAATGTCATCTTTACTTTATGATTAATAGAATGAAAACAAGGGGGTTTAGCGGTGGTATTTATAGACCCTCCATACAAGATAGCAAGATAACATTGAATTCCCCTTGAATACAAGATAATTGAAGCTAACATAGGATTCTAATATCCTCCTTGAAGTGGCTAAAATTCCTTGAATTTAAATTAGATAGGTGCTTCCTTGAAGTTGGATTCTTCCATGTGATGAGCGATAAAATGAGATGGGCGACAAAATAAGAAGTGAGATGGCGTTCTTCCTTCTTGATTTGTGGTTTCTTGAATTCAAATTTGAGAGTGGGCGACAACTTGAGAGAGAAGTGGCATCCAAACCTTTCCATCTTGATGTTAATCCTGTCTTGGCATCCATGTTAATCCTCTTCCATTTGAAATAAGATAATCCTCCATCTTGAATTTGAAAGCTAATAAGATAATCCTTGGAACTTAACTTGAGTTTTGAATGGATGAGAAGAGGCGCTCCTCTTTATGTGGGCGACAAAATAAGGATAGGAGGAGGTGCTAAAGAGATAAGAGTCCTTCTACTTTACTTCTCTTAAATCCATCGACAACTTGGAATTTAAATGAGGTGCTTCCTTGGATAAAATAAGATGAGGTCTTAATTGTTTGATGTCCTGATGTCTGAATGTCTGGATGTCTGGATGCTTGATGTCTGGATGTTTGGATGTCCAGACATCTTGAAATCAAGTTGTAATTCTTAATTGGCACTCCAAATGGATCCCATGTGATAGTGTGGTGCCAAGAGGTAGTTGTCATGTGGCATGACTTGGGTTGGCACATGGTATCACATGTGGTTTTGAATTGGGTGCACATGGTGTCTTGATTTGGGTTGGCACATGGAGTCACATGGGACTTGACTTGGACCTCCTTTTTGTATTACAGGACTCAACTAACAATTACAAGACTCAACCAACTAAATAACTAATAGCCCGATTTGATCAAATTAATCAAAAGGCATAACCAATTTATAACCAAACCATACCATACTTAATTAGGCTTGCAAATACAAAACCCAGTCAAAGTTGGTGAAAAGGGCTAAATAACACTGGACCATGATAACATAATTTATAATTCAATTAAAATTGGGGTTTTTTTATAGACTCAATGTTAGGTCCAGGGATTCTTATAAATGACTCATTTTTGGAGTTTTGGGCTAAACCCAACTAAGCTAAAATAACATAATTTAAGATAACTATTTACAAGTGATCTGGGGTTTGAGTTTAAGGCTTCATTCATAGGTGATCCACAAGGATGTGGATTCGACCTATCATTTTTTTCTGACCTTGGTGTCCGCACCATTATTGGTACAAGATTGACTCTAACCGATCATTTAAAATGAGAGTCTAAGCTAACAATTCTATATATTGATCATAACAGATTGATATGCATCTTAATTTCATGAGATTTGAAGATTCATACAATCATGCATGTGAACCTATAGGAACTAACATGGCATCATTGATCCATAGAATTGAGGAAGTTTGAGAATGCAAAAGATATACCCAATTTCACCATGTGCCAGCACCTATGTGCACGGCATGTAATGCACCAGACAATGTTGTAGAAGAATGTCCTTATTTGATGCACCCAATCCAAATGGGTTTACACAGGGGACTGTAGCCAATAACATATATATGACTAAACCTTATGCCCCAACTTATAACCCAGGATGGGATCATTAACCAAATTCTATGTGGTCATAAGATGCAACACTAGGAGTCTCTAATTTTGACTAGCTCTATCCTAGACCTAGCTAAGTACTGAATAATCAACTACGATTATATCTTGAGGAAGAACCCAGCCCCCTAGAAAAAGCCTTGGAAGCTCTGGCTAAATCTCGTGCTGATCTTGAAGCTACAATTAAGAGCACTACTACCAACTTAAATAGTTTCATGCAGACCACGGGCCAATATATAACTCCCAACACCCAACCTTGTGCCTATCTGGAGATGAAATTGGAACCATTAACCATAACTACAAGTAGAGAAGAGCTGCTTAGTCAACCCAAGAGTTATCCTGAGGGACAATACCTAACTGAAAATTTTAATATCGGTATGACTATCCCTAACCAATCGATTATGACTCCCAGGAATGAATTAGTTATAGAACAACCCTGTACAACCAAAGAAACCAACCTAGATAATTTGACTATGGTAGAAACATATGAAAAGAAATCAAATGGAGGGACGAACCACTTCCATCATCACCCAACTTACCTATGATCCCAATTCCAAAAATCCTAGAAATATCAATTACTTTCAATGGGAGGGAAGAACAAATAGGTGTAAGGATGGAATCAATTGAGACTTCCCAATAATCACACATGCGTAATACAATAGAGAAAGCCATACATGAAAGTTTTCCCCATGAATTGTTAAACCCTAGTTTGGCTCACTTTGAGATGCATGATCTTGATATAGAGGGATGTATCCTAGAAATGAATGACTTAGTAGAAATATCCTACCCCAATACCATCCCACTTTGGATCGAGCAATATGAGACATCACCCAAACCCCCAATTGCTCTCTTGTTACAATCACCACCTGATCCAAAATTGAAGCTACTTCTTGTCACATCCACCGATAGCTCACCGATAATACATAATTGGGAAGCCCAAATTGTAGGTGTTCTAAAAGTATATAAAGAAACTGTTGGATGGGACATCACACATATGGGGGATAACAAAGTTAAAACTATTATATCCAATTTTTCTATATTTGGCACTACTTTTTAGAACTACCTCTAAAATTTATTTATAATGTTAAAATGATATATGGAGACAGAGTTAATATTGATTTAGAAAAAGTACCATGTTACAGGTCAGGAAGGGCTTGTGCCATGATCTAAATTATTAGCTGAACCCCTCATGACTCTTGTTAAACTTTTGCCTATGAAGGAAGAGGCATCACATGGGGATCCTAAAATACTCTCTTCATACATTAAGCACATTGAGTACATAGATCTAGGCCCATTAAAACTTTGACTAGTATTGAAGTTATACCTATATCTAATTATAAAGAAAGAATTGTTAGCTATTAGGGCAATAAGCTACTCAATGGTCCCAAGGAAAGACTCTATAGTTGAACCTGAATCACATAGGAAATTCCAAACCTACGTCAAGATTCGGGCAAGAATAGGATAAGAATCCTAAGAGGTCTAGCTGAAGATATTAAACTTAGCTCTTTTTGGGAGACAATCCAAATTTTTATTTTTTGACCTCTATTTTAGTGATTCTTAGGAATGAGAGACTGCTCCGCACGATCGTTTCTGGCATTACATGAGGCATATCTCATCCAGATAGTATCTTTCATTATTTTATTCTTCCTTACTCAATTAAGAACAATGTAAATTAAGTTGGGAGGTAAGGAAAAATCTTTTTAAAAAATATTTTGAAAACACCTTAGCAATTTTTGATAATTTTAAAAAAATATATAAATCATGTGCTATGAAAGAAATCTTGAACAAAATATACTAGAAAAAGATAATAGAGTTAGAAAGTACATGCTAACTACTATAGTGAGCCAAGAAGTAGATTAGTTGGTCAGACTTTTAGCGACTTACTTAGGTTACCTAAAAGCTAATAGCACTTCCTTCGTACATGCACACTTACGAGGTAAACTAGGTATTAGTTATAAGGTCAATTGGAGATTCAATTATTATCAAAAATTGGTAATTGATATACACTCCATTGAGAGAAACTTGAATTTAAAGAAAGTGCTACCTGCTTAATAAAAAAAGAAAAAAAAAGATAAGTCTAACATTAGTTTCCCACCGAGTAACCGAGTACCTTCGTCTAAGTAAGCATTGTTTGTGTCAAAAAGTGGGCAGTGTAAAGATATCGCCAGAAAAAAGAAAAAAATCAGGCAGTATGAAAGCTGAAAGCTACCATAGCTCATGATTTCATTTGGGGGTGTATAGAAAATTGACCAAAGTAGGTAATAAGCGAGGATACCATTATTCCTTACAAGCGAGTACCGAACTACTAGGTTAGCCATCAAAAGCATAAGTACTGTAGATCTTTGGATGAACTCTAAGAAAATTTTTAATAGTTTTGACTATGAAATTTACTTTGGAAACTCAATACTTAGTTAGTGACACTAACCAGCTTCTTTCAACCTTAAGCCTAGATCTAGTTTTGCAAAGAAGGATCTTAGTGATACATGATTTGATTTTAATTATATTGCAAAGAGACTAGCAATGATTAAATTGAGGGATGTGATAAGTCTATTAATTATCCCAATTTAATAATTAAAATAAATATTAATTACTTTATATTTATTAAAAATTGATACTTTTTATTGATGTTTTGTAGAAAAGAAGCTCATAGATTAAAAGAACTCAATTTTTGAAGTCCAACGATATAAACGGTACTCAAATCAGAGTTCGAATGAGTCCAAAATTCAAATTTAAAGTTTATTAAAATAAAAGCATGCATTTTAAAGTAGCCGGTCCACCATGGACCAATCGATGGGTCCATAGAGCATAACTTGGTCCACAGGCAACCATTGGTGCCAGTCTACGGTCCCTATCCATAGACCATCTTCATCATTTTGAGCCGTCGATCACCGGAAATGCCACCCGATCATCGATCATGGCCAAGGGACATGTCAGGAGCTTGTTTCTAACCAGGAGAAGCACCCAAGCATTGGTATTCATGGCTTTTCCTCTTCCTTCATTCAGCCATCTACCGTCCTCCTCATTGCTAAGAGCCCCTCATCACCGAATGCAGCCACCCCTCATCCATCACCGTCCATTGGCCACCATCTTCCAAGCTCCGGTGATGGCCCCTATCATGATCAATCTTTTGCTTGTTGCAGGCCATCTTCAACCGTTCGCCATTGATCCTCTCTGTTGTTCCTCATCCACCACTAGCCCACCACCATTTTTCATCACCTCTCATCGCTGCCGCTAGAATTAGGAGAGGCAAAGCTCAAGTCCCAATCAAAAAGGGGATCTCCAGGATCGGGATTCAGTGAGGAGTCTTATTCAGACTCTGTTTGCCAAGAATGAAGGAGGCTGGTTTTTGCACGAATTCTTACTTGATTTGAGGCCTGTGATATGGAATGGATGACTAGAAATTTTTCACATGATATCTTGCTGATCTTGAGCTTGATCGACTCCAAATTTGACCAGGAGGAAGTCCTATATAAGCTTTATAAAAGGAGGACCCCACGCAGTAGTCCAGGCATCAATTTCTATAGCAATTCTATAATAATTTACTTTTTTTGTTTAGATCATCGTAGTTTAGGCTTAGAAAAGAGAAAAATTATGGAGGGGATGCTGGCAGTAGTGATGCACAGCTAGACTCCTTCAACTTAGGATGAAAATGAAGCCTGTAGCCGAGTTCTATCTTTCTTTTTATACTTAATTTCTATGCAATAAAAATCATGTTCTTCTCTTATATATCTTTTGAGTTATTTTTCTGATCAATGATTTGATCTGGCATACATGGCCTACACCCTTTGCTGATGTGCCATGATCTTAGGATATGGTATATACCTAAGAGAGGTAGATCATATATGGTAGATTAGATCCCTGGCCTTGCAAATCAGTTAGATAGTTTATACTCTAGCGGACATGTCGTGATCTCCAGATAACCCATGACCAATAAGAGATAAATTATTCTAATATCAAATTTGCAAGAATTATTGATATTGCAACATAAAAAAAAGAAGATGAAACCTATTTGTATGGTGGATTTGGATTCCTATGTTACTTCTCCTGATATCCTGATTTAATTAAGTAATTAGTTGTTATATTTTAATAATTACTGCTCTTAATCTAATCCTTACAAATAATTTCTTTTTTTGTTATTTCTTGTGAAATAATTGCCCTTGATCTCCAAGGATACGATCCCGACACATCACTAGCTATAGTAGTGAGTAGATTTTATTTTTGATCGCCTACAATGATGATCACTTCATCGGGATCAAGTCTACATCAAATGGCATGCCAGGCCGTAATGTACCCCATGATTGGGGGCAAGTGAGACCTTCCTAGAGTGTGGTCAGGCTCCGAGACCTCAACAATGCCCCGAGATTCATGCAAAGACATTCTTCGAGCAGCAGTGCATCCAGCCTGGGTGAGGTTGCCCCAAGCACTACAGGAACACATCAGACATTACAAACAAGCAAGATAAAAGAACGAGATGCCAAACACTAGGAGATGAAGCTAAAAAGAAAAAGATTATTCATTCATTTCTTAGGTGGAGAAGGAAGGAGTACAAGGTCAGGAAGCCTTATGGCCTTTCTTAGTCTCTCTTGCCTCCGCCTTACAGAGCTCACAATTTCTTCGAGTATGGCATTACAAGGGATAAGTAGCCAGATTGCTTCACTTATTTCAAGATAGCACCCCCTGCATGATAAACTTGTGCACGTCAAAGCTAAAGTTGTAGCCCTATAGGTGCACCTCGTAGGCTACCCTAAAGAAACACTGGACCATCCTAGTTACTGGAGGTTTGGACTTGCACCTAGGGGGCCTCCTCTCAATGACACATGCTTTGCGCTATCCTTCCAAGGCACCGACGAGCTCCACCTCCAAAAGGTTGGCCCTCGTCTATGCCTCAACTACCCGAGTCCACATTGTCACCAGGTGCTGGCTTCATCCACCCTGGCAGCCTGCTCGGATGCAGCTACTTCCTTCACACCGATCAACCTTCCCCATATTAGAATTAGGGAAGAGAGCGGCTTATCTTATATTATTTCCTAGAGCATCATATTCTGTCTAAATCATATTAGAAGTATTACTATAGTACTATTAGGAGTTATATATTATCCTATATTCTATTTAAAGGCCTTTAGGGCTCTAAGATCAATGAATATGATCGAGAAAGAAGTACATGTGTCTATATGTGGTTGCCTATGTATGAGTGAACATACATCATAAGTGTACATATACAAATGTGTACTAGCTTATAACATGTGTAGTGTATGATTTTTCTTTTTCTTATTTTCCAAATTGGTTTTATAGTCTATAATATACTTAATATATTTATTTATAATATATTAGAAAATTATTTATACATATGCTTTATTTTTTCTTCTTATAGGGTTCAAGCTAGCCTACTCCAAAACTACCCCTAGGCATTTATGAATATGGACCTAACCCACCCTATAATTTTATAACTTTGCTTGTTGTACAGACTAACCCAACTCAAATCTCATGGAATTTTAAGCCCAATACTCCAAATGGATCCTTAATAAGACTCGTACCATATATAGCTTTACAATTGGGTTTAAAGGAACCAACTCTCTGACCATAGTACAAACCTAATACCTTTTATTTGATGCCATATATGTTTCACTACAAAAAACATGGTTATTCTCGATGCTGATATAGACCTTTCCCGATCCTTTAAAGCGTTGCTAAAAATCTTCCGAACATACTAAAAAGCATCATAAAAGCATCACGAATGTAGGACAGGAGATTATTTTTTTCGATGATTTTTAAAAGTATCAGGATTTTTTTCGATGCTTTAAAGCATCGGGAATAAACTTATTATCAATGCTTTTTAAAAGCATCGAGAATAGGGTTATTCCATATGCTTTAAAGCATCAGGAATAACTCTGGGATAAAGTTATTCCCAATAGTTTAAAGCATCAGAAATAAAGTTATTTTTGATACTTTAAAGCATTGGAAATAAAGTTATTCCTTATGCTTTTAAAAAGCATCGAGAATAGGGTTATTTTTTATGCTTTAAAGCATCAAAAATAACTATGGGATAAGGTTATTTCCAATACTTTAAAGCATCAAGAATAATCCTATTCCTAATGCTTTTAAAAAGGATCAGGAATCAGGAATAAGTTTATTCTCGATGCTTTAAAGCATCGGGAATAACTCCAGGATAAAATTATTCCTAATGCTTTAAAGCATCGAGAATTCTATTTTTTTAAAAAAATAAAATAATTATTTTAAAATTTAAAAATCTATATAATTTTTTTTGACCTATATAATGCAGTAATAACAAATATTTCAATCTCATTGCATGCATTCTTCACGCATCCAAATATAAATTCAAATATAAAATTCATTATGATCTAATATAATAATGTTTATTATACATATGTCTATTTAACAAAATTAAAAAATATATGAAAATACAAGATATAAATTAACAAAAAGTCAAGGTCAATGATCTGCAGGAGGTAGGTCGTCACCCTATCCATGAGAATCTGATGCTCCAGAAGCCTATATAAAAAATATTTAATATGCTTAATTTATAAAACTATGAATGATAATATATTATAAAAATTATTGATTTAATATAAGAATATATATTTAATATCATATATATGCACCTGATATGGAACAAACATCTGTATGACAAATGTAAGCCACTCAATGTGCTCTCTCAAGCTCTCCATCGCTGCTCTATCGACAGCACGGCTCTATCGTATCTCCTTTATCTCCTCCTCAAGCCTGTGAACACATGCATCTTGAGCAGTCAGCAGCATCACATGTATGTCTACTGATCGCAGATAACTGGGTGGGGGTGACTCCAACTCCATAGGCCCTCACTTGACTGTAGTGCTCCGGCCCATCAACTCTATAAACATCTCGATTTCAATGCGATTGCTCTACATAGATGCTATAGAATCATCGACATGCTCGGCAATAAGAGCTGTAGCTCTTTCCTGTATTAATTTAGAAAAATTAGGTAGATCTTAAAGACTAACAAAATCAAATTTAAATCATTGCATGAAATAAATTGTAATAAAAACTTAGACATATATCCATCGACTCATCTCTGACAAAAGTGCCATCACGATGAGTATGAGTCATCCGATAAAACTCCACCTGACCAGATTCTCTCCCATGCTCATCCATCTACAAGAAAAATTATAATTTTAAGCAAATAATTCAAATAAATTTAAAAATTATTTAAGTATCATGATATATATATATATATGTATCGCGATGCATCATCCACGATACATATATATGTATCACGATACATCGTCCACTGTACATATATATACCGTGATATATATATACCGCGATCATATATATGTACCGCGATATATATATATGTACCATAATACATAAATGTATCGTGACATATCGTTCTCCATACATATATGTACCGTGGTACATATATGTACCGCGATACATCATCCGCGATACATATATGTACCACGATACATCGTCCATGATATATATATATATATTGCTATTCATTTTTCATGATATATAATATTAGTTTCATTAAAATGTCTAAATTCTTTAATATTAAAATTATAGGTGTATAGTTTAAGAAACTTATGAACTCCTATTTGACTCGCACGTAACTCTTGGATCCCGATGTATGGGGAACAGACAGAGCTGCTTGTGTAGCTCTACCAATATCAAAATATATCTACAAAATCAAATAGATAACTTCTTATATCTAGAAAGTAATGTATATATATGTATAATGTACAATATAAACTAAATATTTTAATAAACTTGCTTCAAAGAAATTAGAAGATATCTATCCCCTCTCGGAAAACCAATAATGAACCAACTCCACAAACTGATGAGGGGGTACATCAGGAGGACAAGTACCATGATGAGAACATCAGGAGCAGACCATAATTTCAAGGAATCAATTTTGTTCTCTATTTCATATGTTAGGAAGTTAGTCACGATTTTTCAATGAGTAAATTGAGTCCTGTAATGAAGTCTAATTTTTGAGTCCTGTAATAAAGTGAGCTGATTGGGTTCACTAAGTCAAGAGTCCTGTGAGTTTCAATCTAGTCATAGAGTCTTGTAAATTTTGGTTTTCATTCAAGTCAAGTTCAAGAAAATGATCATCAAATCAAGAGCATCACCAGGCCCCAATGAATGAGGCTTCATGCATCCAACCAGGCCTCCACTCACGCCACCCCAGCCTAGGCCCCTGGTCCACACTCTTGACGCCCAAGGTCCCAAGCATTGGCACCCAGTCCAGATCCACCAAGGAAGTGGTGCCCAGATCCAAGCGCAAGCCTATGGTGCCCTCCCCTCCCAGTCCAAGCTCAAATGGCACCTTTCCTAGGCCCACTACAGTTGGCGCCCAAACTATGACCCGGTCCAAGATGCCCAACGCCTTTGACCCGGTCCAAGAGGATTTCATCCCAGTCCAGCAAGGAGTCAAGCAGCCCAAGCCCAAGAGTAAATGTCCAAGTTCTATAGGAAGTTCAATATTCAAGTTCTACCAGGACTTTAGTTTCCTAATTCTACTCAAACCTTATACTCATTGTCCCATACAGACTTGTAATCCCACTTTAATAGGGAAAGGGCCCTGGGTGAGCCTATAAATACCCACCCCCTCCCCTCTTGTATGGAGAATCTTTTCATGAATGAAATTAAGAGTTTTTTTACATTACTTTGTTTTCTTCAAGTGGAGTGGGTGTGAGACCCATTTGCCTTTGTTCTTCGGAACATCGAGAGGTGTGAGGCCCTGGTTATCATTAGCTAGTTTTCATCCACTTAACCCTAGCCACCCCATCATATCTCCATCTCCATCCTTAGGCTGCACAACCATCAGCCCCAAGAAACCTTGGACGCCTCTTCCTCCCATCTTCCAAGCCACCCCATATAATCCTATCTAGGCCGCCACCCTCCAATCTTCTGCAATCCCTGATGCCGCCCCCACCTCCCACCATCCAGGCCGCCTTCCAAGGAGCCCCAGGCATCCTCTTCATCAAGCATCCCTCCAAAGATCCAGGCATCTTCATCTTTTACAGGCCTCAAATCGGTCTCGGTGATCCTCCTACTTCTCCTTCTCTTATAATTCCCTGTTTTATATTTTTTTCTCATCATCCTTGACACTAACTCCTGAAGTTTGCAGGATCCCTCCAGTGCCATGCCCTCTGGATAAGGTCTTCTTTGCTCTCAAACCAAGCTGATAAAAAGTCAACAGATTAGTGGGAAAGTGGCCGGATCATCCAAGCACTGATCCGAGCAGAGGAAACCCTTCTATGGCTTCAAGATCATCATTGCTAGGTAACACTAACCCTTTCCATCTCTCTTTGTCTATTTTTGAAGATTGAACATGCACCTAATGGGCCTTCTTAGTCCTAGGATCTTTTATTTGTTTTGTCTCTTTGATAGTTCTAGCATGTGGGTAGGATACTAACTGATAAAGGATAACCCTAACCTGGTCTTGCCTAGTTTTGGGAATCAAATCATAAAAAAAAAATCTAAAAATATTTATTTGCTTTAATCTGATTTTTCTCATGTTCATCCCTCGCATATCATACTGCATCATGTTAGAATCCCATCCCTTATCATACCAACTACCTGCTCCTCTGTTATACCCAGCAACTTGTACTTCATCTTCAACTGTGCTTTATATTTTTTTCATTTCTGGTTGAGAGACTTCAGTACAAAATCATGAGAGGATGGAGGGAGTACAAACTTGGACTACAAAAAAAAACAATTAGTAAAAATATAAAACATAACCTAATATTTCAACTATGTAAGATAACAAAAAATTTAATACCAATTTTTTACCTGTATAACTCGTAGAATCTCTACTTTATACATCGGAAGCATGTCATTCCACTTTGTATAACTCAGTGGACAAAGCTGATGCCTCCGCGCAACTGTCCCTAAAAAAGAACTCAATAAGTTGGCGGCTTTTTTAATTGGCTTCCCCAGCTCATTGCACTCAATCACTATCTTTTCACCCTCGCGTATATGCCATAGATCCTGTACTACTATGGGCCCGTGCCTATGTGTAACCCTCCCAGATTCATCTACATAGAAATATATTAAAGTAAGCTATATTAAAAAGTATAATGAAATTTTATCTAACCAAGGATATTAGAATAAATTACTCTGAATGTGTAGCTCATCATCTGCTGGAGCGATTGGAAGATCATGATGCCCCGAGGATGATGGATCTATAGTAGACTGGTGTACCGAAGGACTGGATGCAATGTCCGATATTGATGAAGGACCGGCATGAACATCCTGTGCTGAAGAAGTCTGGCCTTAGCCTACTGTGCCGAAGCAGAAGTGCCGGCCTTCATCCGTGAGTGCTAGAATTACACACCAAGAAATCATTGCAAGCATGATATAGTGTCACCTATCATTTATATCAGAGTCAGAATTAGTGAAGATGAATTTAATTTAATATAATAATTACTATAAATTGCATACATTACAAAATTTAATACCAATAAGAATCAAGCATTAGCATTTGCTTCAAATTCCATCCTAACCAAGGATACTGTAACATGTACGTCATCAACTGGTACAAAATTGAATAGCATAGAATGTGTATAAGTATTATCATCTTCATCATCTTCCAGCTATTTTTCCATATCATATAAGTCCCAAGATTTTATTTTAATAGCAATAGCCCAATTTTTGTCTTTTGCATCATATACAAAAAATACTTGACAAGCTTGAAAAGAAAAAACTAAATGGATCATCCTTCAAGAAGACACTAGTATGTATCAACCTTGTAAAATTTACAAGTGTAAATCTATTTGCATCTTTTTTCAAACCCCTTGATGAGTTTATATCTATCCAATCACATCTAAATAATATGACTTTAAAGATTCCGTAGTAATCTAACTCATATATATCTTTATGTTCACCATAATAAGTCTTTCTATCAGCTTCGACCATAACATCGCTATTCTGTATTTTTTTTAAATTTCTCGCAATCTTTAGTATGAAATTTAAAATCATTGATTATGAAATCATTATATATGATGACAACTTTGTTAGGTCCTCGAGCCAGGACTATTAATTCATCTGAATAATTTCTCTCCTTCATTGTTGATACCTAAAAAATAATAAGAAATGTTAACAAGTTATTCGATGATAAATCTATCCATATATTCTTTAAATATATGTCAAACCCATTTTGAAAGCCCTATAGGAAATAACCCGACTAACCATCGCTGCTCAATCCTTGGATTAGGTCGAGTGCATGATTAGCTTGTCGCTAAGACATTAAAAATTTGCTGCATAAAATTTATATTTATTAATGTTGTTTAAAAAATAAGATATAATATTTAAACTTGAAATACGTTAAATATGCTAACCTTTCTTCGATAGTCAGATATTATTTTATTATAAAGTAACATATAATGATGTGCTTATGGAATTAATTTATGATCCAATATAATACTTTCATCTTTTTCCATTACTCTTCCAGCAGTAGAAAACTTATATAACACTACATTATCTACGAAATCACTATACTATTGAGGTCTATTAAATATAGTTTCTATACCTTGAAGATATATTGAACAAAATGTTAAACACTCTTCAGCAATATATCCTTCCACAATCGAACCCTCTGAATAGGCTTTGTTTCGTACATAATCTTTGAATTGCACAAGATACTTACAACATTAAAAAATTTATTTACAAATCATCATGATACTACTTTTATTAAAAATTATATAGTGATTAAAAATTGACAATAATTCATCTCAATAGGATAAATCCATCTATAGTGTACCAGTCCATCAAGCTTGACTTTCGAAGCTAAGTGAATGAGTAGATGTACCATAATAGTAAAAAATCTAGGTAAAGAAATCTTCTCCATCTAACAAAGTGTAACCATAACATCCGTCTCCAACTGATAAAGCTCTCCATGATCAATAACCTTTGAACATAATGCCTTAAAGAATGATAATAACCGAATTATAACTGTAAGAACTTATTTAAGCACTAATGATCTTGAAGCAATTGAAAAGATATCTTGCATCAATATATGACCATCATGACTTTTGAGAGTAAAAATTTTTCGGTCTTTAAGATACACACACCTTGAAATGTTTGATGCATATACATCAGGTACTTTAATATTTTGTAATATTGTTAAAAAATTATCTTTTTCTTGAGCAAACATGGTATAAGATGCAGGAAGCAAATAAATTATTTCATTAGCAAGTATTTTAGGATGAAGCTCATATCAGATACCCAATTCTTATAAATCTAGTCAGGCCTTCATGTTATCTTTGGTCTTTCCATCAAGATTCAACAATGTTCCAAGCAGATAATCACATACATTCTTCTCTATGTGCATGACATCAAGATTATGCCAAAGAAGATTATGTTCCCAATAAGGTAAGTCAAAGGAGAAACTTCTTTTCTTTTATAAATATTTGCTAGGCTGATTTGTAGATGCTATCTATACTTCTTCCTCATTTTCATTTTCAAAAAAATTATCAGGATCTTCAAATACCTATGCATCCATAATACCAGTAGTCACTTCTTTTTCCAATCCTTCTTAATCATCCCTTCCTTTTTTTTAGAAGACTTTGAGAATTTACCGTATATGTAACTGATAGAATCGATTTATCTATAAATATTAGTTCCGGAAGGTGGAATAGGTACACACCCCATTTCTATGATACCTGTTGCCGATCTCGCCGCCGTGCCTGTGGCTTCGGAGCCGCCGATTTGACTAGATCGTCTCGCCCCAGGGTCTCCTGGCTCTCAACCCTGCAGGACAAGGTCAGGAACCCTGGTCGGGTATCCCGGCGAGGGAGCTCCGACGGTCAAGTCAGTAAATGGCGAGAGGGAACAGAATCTCCGAGACGGGCCCCCGAAGGAGTCCCAGACTTAGAGATTGTGCAAGCAAAAAAGGTTTCAGGAAGGATAGAAATCCGGTCGGGTTCCTCCACCGAGCTCGCACCGAAGGTCCCCTCTCGGGATCTTGGATCCTGCTCTAGGTGCTTCTTCCTTTCCCAGCCTCCGTCTCTTGCTTACCTGGTCATCTACTCTCCCCTTCCTTTTAACTCCTCACGTTGCCTTTTCGTTTGCCACCTTTGGGAGGCCCCCTCGTCGCTTTCACCTCCTCCCCTCCATCTCTTTCCCCCTTCCCTTTTGGACCAAAGAACTCGGCGGCCTCCCCACCTTGCTTGCCGGGCCTAGCGAGGAAAGAGTAAAGGGAGGGCGCCGGCCCGACCGCCGACCAGACCTTGGGCCGAGCGTGAGAGCTCTCCTTCCCAGGCACCGACGATGCCTGTTATCGGGCCCTGTTTTGTCAGGACTTCACCTCTCGACTGCGGAACCTGTCGGGCCGATGTAAGCGATGTTTCGCATGTCACTACCGACCGTACGGGCGCTTTTTTTGGGGTGCGGCGTGCACGGCTCGAGGGGCAATCTCCGGGCTTGTGCTCCTGCTCCTCGGAGGTTTCACCGCACAGGTTGGTTGGCTTCGGCCGAGGTGGACCCCTCCTGGGTGGACACCTGGCGGAGCGGCAGAGGGGCACTCGACTTCGGCCGAGATGGTCCCGTCTCCGGACGCCACCTGGCGAAGGAGAGAGAGGGCCCAGCTCGACCTCGGCCGAGGTGGGACCGTCTCAGGGAGCCACCTGGCGAGGGAGCGAGGGGCCGCCGGCTTCGGCCGAGGTGGACCCCTCCTGGGTGGACACCTGGCGGAGCGGCAGATGGGCGCTTGACTTTGGCCGAGGTGGTCCCGTCTCCGGGCGCCACGTGGCGAAGGAGCGAGGGGGCCCGGCTCGACCTCAGCCAAGGTGGGACCGTCTCAGGGCGGCACCAGGCGAGGGAGCAAGGGGTCGCCGGCTTCGATCGAGGTGGACCCCTCCCGGGTGGACACCTGGCGGAGTGGCAGAGGGGCGCTCGACTTCGGCCGAGGTGGTCCCGTCTCCGAGCGCCACCTGGCGAAGGAGCAAGGGGGCCCGGCTCGACCTCGGTCGAGGTGGGACCATCTCAGGGCACCACCTGGCGAGGGACCGCCGGCTTCGACCGAGGTGGACCCCTCCTGGGTGGACACCTGGCGGAGCGGCAGAGGGGTGCTCGACTTCGACCGAGGTGGTCCCGTCTTCGGGCACCACCTGGCGAAAGAGCGAGGGGGCCCGGCTCGACCTCGGCCGAGGTGGGACCATCTCAGGGCGCCACCTGGCGAGGGAGCGAGGGGCCACCGACTTCGGCCGAGGTGGACCCCTCCTGGGTGGACACCTCGCGGAGCGGCAAAGGGGCGCTCGACTTCGGCCGAGGTGGTCCCATCTCCGGGCGCCACCTGGCGAAGGAGCGAGGGGGCCCGGCTCGACCTCGGCCGAGGTGGGACCATCTCAGGGCACCACCTGGCGAGGGAGCGAGGGGCCACAGGCTTCGGCCGAGGTGGACCCCTCCTGGGTGGACACTTGGTGGAGCGGCAGAGGGGCGCTCGACTTCGACCAAGGTGGTCCCGTCTCCGGGCGCCACCTGGCGAAGGAGCGAGGGGACCCGGCTCGACCTCGGTCAAGGTGGGACAGTCTCAGGGCACCACCTGGCGAGGGAGCGAGGGGCCGTCGGCTTCAGCCAAGGTGGACCCCTCCTGGGTGGACACCTGGCGGAGCGGCAGAGGGGCGCTCGACTTCGGCCGAGGTGGTCCCGTCTCCGGGCGCCACCTAGCGAAGGAGCGAGGGCGCCGGCTCGACCTCGGCCGAGGTGGGACCGTCTCAGGGCGCCACCTGGCGAGGGAGCGAGGGGTCACCGGCTTCGGCCGAGGTGGACCCCTCCTGGGTGGACACCTGGGGGAGGAGCAGGAAGGCCCGGACCAACCTCGACTTCGACCGAGGCGGAGCCACATCTGACCTTGCCGAAAAAACTCCATGTGGCTCAAATCACGCCCAGCAAAATTTGAGGTATGCCAGGCCATCGTAACGGCCGTAACAGTTGCCCCCCATCCCCGCATTCCGTTGAGGTGTCATGGCTCGGGACGGGGGGATTTAATGCGGAGATGACATGGGGAAGGCGAAGATCTCGCGCCATGATTGCCACGATCCTTGTCGCCATTCCGCACTGCACCCAAGGTCCTCTAAGAGGCCGCCACGCGTCGCCTTTCAGGTTGCAATTAATGCATCGCTTCGAAACAGAGGCCGTTTCCCCGTAACCGAAGAGTCGGTGTCGGGCGTGCGCCCACACGGCATCCATCTGACGGTCCGGAATGGAATGACGGGTACGGCTGCTGTCGATCAAACTTGAAAAGAAGGGGACTTTCCGGAATGAGGCCATTTCCCTTTCTCACGCTCCGTCGGCGGTTTGCAGTAGGCTATCTTCCACTCCCCCGGGTTGCCACCTCTTTTGCACAGTGCATTTCGGTGAGTGCCTTCATTTGCCTTCTTGCTCCGTCCCCTTCCCTTAGCGACCTTTCTTCACCACTTCCTACTCCATGGTGCACCACCGCCATGTTTCGTCTAACCCGGACGAGGCCGGTCTGTCCCAGCCGAGGACTCCATCGTCTTCCTCCTCGAAAGCGGAGGTGATTCCGGAGGAGGTTCGCAGACGGCTCCAGCCTGGGGGCATAACCATTGGTCTCCCTGGGGTTCCGAGGTCTCCCCCCGCGATCTCTGTCAGCCCCATTTCTTCGCTTCCTCCTTCGGTCCTTTCTTCTGTCGGTCCCTCCGGTCACGTTTCAACGATGACCGAAGGTGACCTTTCCTTGCTCCGGGAAGTCTATGGCATCCCGGGGTCGATCCATCTCTCTCTTCCATGGCCCGGGGATCGCGTCACCTTGAGTGGCCCTGGCCGTATAGCTTTCTACGAGGACTTCCTCCTTGGGGGTCTTCGGTTTCCTCTGCACCCCTTCTTTCTTTCCTTCCTCAGTCACTTCCGCCTGGTCCCGGCCCAGTTGGCTCCCAATGCCATCCGGGTCATCTTCTCCATCATCGTCTTCTGTCACTTCCACGGGTTCGTTGCCCGTTTCTCTCTCTTCAGGGCCCTTTTCACCCTGAAGCGGCACTCCACCGATGATGGCTGGTGGTACATTTCACCCCGGCATAGGTGTCTCCGGTTCGACCTCCCTTCCTCCATCAAGGGTTGGAAGAACTGGTTCTTTTTTGCCTCAGTCGAGGACGTCGACTGGGCCTGGAGCGAGCCGGATCGGTCCCCGAACTGGAACTCCCAAGTCGAGCCGGCGGACCAGGAGGCTTATTCCCTGTTGCTGAGCGATGTGGTCCCTTCGCTCGACGTTCTGCTCTCGGAGCAGAACTTGTTCGAGGCGGGGATCAGTCCCATCCGGGAGCCGGGTGAGGCTCAGCCTTCTCTCCTGCTCTGCACTTCCCCCCTTTCTCCCCTTCTTTCTTTAACTGGGCTGACCGATCTCCTTTCAATTGCAGGTATGAAGTTCTCCCTGGAGAACCTTCTGGAGGGTGCAGCTTAGAGGGACATCGCTGAGGGAGATGAGCCCGCGGCGAAGAGGGCTCGCACCGAGGCGAGCCGGGAGGCCGTGCCGATGCCCGCCCCCGGTCCAGCAGTTGCAGCTCCCGCGCCCAGGCCACCTCGGGCCCGAGCCATCGACGCCCCCATCATCCGCCTTCACGGGGCCGCAGAAGAGGGAGGCCTGGTTCCCTCCCAGGCAGTGCCCGCCTCCACCGCAGCTCCGACGGTGCCGCCCACGACTCCAGCTGCCCCGCCGATGGCAGTCCCACCCGGGGGGGCGGTCGCTCCTGCCGTCGATCTTTCCGCCTCGTCGCCGACCATCACGAGTCGATGCTCCATGATCCACGATCAGGGACTCGCGGAGAAGGTGATGGAGTTTGCTTGTACCCCCGGGACCACCGACTGAGGGGCGGCCAGGACTACGCCGACGCTCTGCTCGGGATCCTCCCGCAGCTCTTCACTGTAAGTCCGAACTCGGAACCTTCCCCTTCAAAGTTTCAGCTGAATTTTAATTGATCGACCTCTCATTTTTGTGCAGATCGAGATGGGCATACTACTGCTGAGGAATTTCCATGCAGGGTACGCCAAGAAGGATGCCGAGAAGGAGGAGAAGCTCGGCAAAATCGTAGCCGACGTGAAGGGCCTCATGGAGAAGGGGGTCGAGCTGCGAGGGAGTAACCAGGCCCGACAATCCGACCTGGCGCGCGCCGAGGGGCGCGTCAAGGAAATGGAGGCCTCTCTGTCCGAGGAGAGGATCTCCAACCAATGGCGCGTGGAGGAGGACGCGGCGGAGAGGGCTCGCCTCCGAGCTCAGTCCCAGTCGCTGGAGCGCCAGGTGGAGGAGGCTCGGAGGGAGGCGAGCGCAGCCAGGGAGCGGAGCTCCTACATCAACGGGCTGCTGGAGGCTTCGAAGCGGGAGGCGCAGGAGGCCGTCCCGAGATTCCGGGCCTCTGACGAGTATGTCTCCAAGGTCTGGGAGGACACCGTGGACTCCTTCCTGAAGGGTTTCCAGGTGTGCCGGGAGAAGGTGGGCTCCTTTTACCCCAAGCTCGACCTCAGTGGGGTGGTTCTCGACGATAGAAGGCAGGAGCCCACCGGCGAGGCTCCAGTTGCAGCGGGCGATGCGGCTGAAGCTCCAGAGTAGCCCTCCGAGCAGCCACCCGCCGACGGCGAAGACGGAGAGCGCGCGCCCCAGCCCGAGGATTCTGCCACCACGCCGAACTAGCCCCTGACTGTATCATTTCTTTTTGAGGACTCCCAGCCTGTCGGGACTCCTTCATTGTAACAATGTTTTAAAGTTAATGAAAGATCCAATTTTGTCAAGTCTCGAACTCGTCTTCCTTTTCTTTTTCACTTCTCCCTATTTTTTGTGTCTTGTTGAGATGTTTGCTTCGAGTGCCGAGACAAGGTCCTGCGGTTTGCTCTGGGCGCCACCTGGCGAAGCGGCAGAGGGGCACTCGACTTCGGCCGAGATGGTCCTGTCTCCGGGCGCCACCTGGCGAAGGAGAGAGAGGGCCCAGCTCGACCTCGGCCGAGATGGGACCGTCTCAGGGAGCCACCTGGCGAGGGAGCGAGGGGCCGCCGGCTTCGGCCGAGGTGGACCCCTCCTGGGAGGACACCTGGCGGAGCGCAGAGGGGCGCTCGACTTCGGCCGAGGTGGTCCCGTCTCCGGGCGCCACCTGGCGAAGGAGCAAGGGGGCCCGGCTCGACCTCGACCGAGGTGGGACCGTCTCAGGGCACCACCTAGCGAGGGAGCGAGGGGCCGCCGGCTTCGGCCGAGGTGGACCCCTCCTGGGTGGACACCTGGCGGAGGAGCAGGGAGGCCCGGACCGACCTCGACTTCGACCGAGACGGAGCCACATCTGACCTTGCCGAAAAAACTCCACGTGGCTCGAATCACGCCCAGCAAAATCTGAGGTATGCCACGTCATCGTAACGGCCGTAATAGTACCATCAAATAAATCTTGCTAAAAATGAAATGGATGATTTGGTTTTAACCATCGATGATGTTCCAAATAACAAAATTTTTCTCCATGTTTTAACCAAATTGAATGTGTCGAATCTGCACAATAAGGGCATGCAACCCATCCCTTTGTACTCCATCCAGATAAATTGACATATGCTAGAAAATTATTAATAGTCCATAACAAAGCTGCCTGTAGTTTAAATGTTTTACCATCGGAAGCATCAATTGCATCGACACCTTTTCACAACTATTTCAATTCCTCTATTAAAGGTTGTAGAAAAATATTAATATCATTTCCTGGACCCTTATCACTTGGAATAACCATTGACAAGATAAGTGAGGATTATTTTATATACAACCATGGTGGTAAATTGTATGGTATTAGAACAACTTGCCAACTGCTATATATAGAATTTAGAGTCTAAAAAGAATTGAAAACATCTAAAGCTAAACCCAACCAAACATTATGAATATCATAGATAAAATCAAAATGCCTAGTATTAAATGCTTTCCATGCTAAACTATCTACTGGATATCTCAACAATCTATCCTTCGTACACCCTTTATGATGCCATCTCATCAATGAAGCTATTTTCGATGATAAATATAGCCTCCTCAATTGAGGAATAAGAGAAAAGTAATGCAATACCTTCATCGATTTTTTTGTATGACGTAATGTATCTATTCCATTCACTACGTCATCCTCATCTCCTTCGTGAGTTGTCCATAGGACTGGAAATGGGCCGGCCCAAAAGCCTATTGTCTGGAACTGGACTGGGCCAGCTCAATAAACTTTAGGCCGGTCTGCAATCGGTTTAGGCTTCGGATCAAATTTTAAGTATATTGGACTAGTCTTAGGGCTGTAACATAGAGTCCGTTTAATTTTTGGACCAAAGGAATGCCCGGATTCGGTCCAAAATTTTTTAAAATATAGTCTTTAGGCCGGTCCAATGGGCTTTGGGCCGGCCCATTTTCAGCCCTTGTTGTCCATCATAAAGATCTGCATACATTGCATGACTCTCGATCAGTATTTTCACCATGATATAACATGAAGTCTTTCGGATAACTATGAATCTTTTGATATCCAAGATCCAGATTGTTGACAACTTTCTTTGCTTCATAATAAGAGGATGGTAAACCATTATCTTCTAAAAATGCCTCCTTTAATAACCTGAGAAGCATGGTAAAACTCTTTCCAGACCATCCATTCATATATTTTATATGAAATAAATGTATAAGAAAAGAGATCTTAGAAAATTTCAAATAGCCCGAATATAATTGTTCATCTGCTTCTTTAATTAAATTATGATTTTGAGTTGACTCAGAAGTTGATGATTGCATCTGCACCTCAATATATGTTCATTCAATGAATGTAGAACCTTTACATCTTTCAGTTGTTTCATGTGTATCAATTAAACCTTCAAAGTTTTGAACACCTTGTCAAAAAGTATATATAATCAAACCCATTATATCATCATCTCCTATAGGATTCTCTTGTATATTCTAGATTCAAGATCAGACGAGGGTTGATTACTTGATTCTGGCAACATAAGTTCTTCATAGAAAACCCACTCGGTATAATCTCTTACAAAATCATTCCATATCAAATATTCTTCAACTGTTTGTGGATCTAAACAAGAAATGTTAACACATCATCGATATGGACATAAAATCTTTCTATTCAAACTACTTTTATCCATACTAAATTTAATGAAATCACAAACTCCATCTAAATATTCTTTGATATTTCTTGATTTATTTATCCAGCTTTTATCCATTTTAGGATAAAATGATCCAACTTTCAAGTTATCTAAATACAAAAAAAATTCTTCAGTTAATAACAATGCACCAAGTAATTTTTTTTAAAAATATGTGAAAAATAACATAGGTTAACTAATAAACGCTTCCTATTATCGACTAATAAGTAAAGATAGGTCCAATCCCATTCAAGAATTGTATTAATTATATAGGTCATTTACAGTAATTAAACAATACGAATAAGATCACCAAAAAAATTTCAGCAGCATTTTTCTTTAGTTCTCCCTATACGAATAAAGATGTATAAGGAGAATTAAAAGAAAATGCTATCCGAAATATATCTGAAACTCTATCTATATGCTTGATTACTGTAAGTACCTATAAAATTATTTGCAATTCTCAAAGTGTCCAAACTGGATAATCAATTTACCACTATACATAATTCTCCCATCCATACAAAAATAAAATAAATATACATATACTATAGAATATATATATTAATCAATTGATGGGTCTATATTTCTATGCAATGCAAGTTTTGTAAAAAAAATTTAAAAATCCATAATTGATCATAGCAAAGCTATACATGGTATTGGAATGAAAGATTTATAATAATGAATAAATCTTAAATGCAACTAAAATAAGATTGAGCTGAGTTTTGATGAAAAATATAAACCCATCCCCAAACCATTTACATTCTATCCATCAATTATACACATAACTAGAAAATTAGAGCAAACATTGCATATAAAGAAAAGAAACAACGTAATAAAAATTTAAATTAAAAATATCATCATACCTATAATAAATTTAGAAATACATACTACACCACCATCATAAATTAATTGAGGATAAAACTAACTAAAAAATTCATCACCATATACCAAAACCTCATGGTTTTGTCTTATTAGTCACTCTCTATAATCTTCTTTTCTAATTAATGAACTTACTTATTCCAAGCAGGTTCTAGTAGATTGGTTAAAGAAAGCAAGTTTGAGAAGCACATTGTAAGATAAGAGATGCATAATTTTTAAGAGAAAAATCTAGCACATAGCATTTCAAGTGATATAGAACTGTGAATTGATCTTATTACGAGTCGACTCTTACAGGGTAAAATAAAGAGCTACATTTTTCAGCTTGATTCCTAAGCTAACTCCTTCAAACTATGAGTCAACCTTTAGTCCATGATAAGTTAATCCTAAATCAACCTAGTTGACTTTCTCTAACAAGATATAAATATACCAAAAATGGATTTGAGCACAAATCGATTCCAGTTTATCTCAAGTTGACTCCAAGTCAACATTGAGTTAACCTCAACTTAATCTGACTCAGCTCTATTATGTTTGACAATTCTAATTAACAGTTAGTTTTGCAAAAGCTATAAAATTGTGCAAAAAGTTTCCATAACTAATTTAAAGCTTCTAACATATCTATTTTTTGGATCTTCTAAAAGCGTTAAATGCCTACCAAACACATTAAAGAAGATAGAGAGAAAGAAAAATAAAGAAAAAAATCCATGATACATATTAAGTATTCATTCAAGAGAGAGCATTTACTTCTCAACCGCTAAATTCTTGATATTTCAAAGAATTTCAAGAAAGAAAAGAGTATTTATTATCAAGCTTTCTTAACAGTATTCTCTCGAACTTCAATGACTTTATACTTGCCCTTTAGAAGCTTTCTTTTGTATTCTTCTACCCTTAATTACTACTATAACAAATTTTAATTATAATTGAAATTTAGGGAAAAGGCCTATCTAAGCTTTGAATTGGATTGTATCTTTGTACAAGCCTAGGAGTGGCTGGAGGGAGTGATTTTGATTAGTTTTTATTATAAAATTAATTAGTTTGATTATGAGCCAGCCAAGAAAGCAATCATACTATTATATGAGAGAGATCATAGTAAAATTTCAAAAAGTATATATTTTTTATATGAATTATTATAATCACTATCAAAAAAAAAAACTTTTAGGTTTTAAGCCTCAATGTCAAAAGATATGACTGCAGCCTATAGCTACTCAAATCATATTAAACTTCTCTTATGACCAGGTAAAAATTATATCTTGAATTATGAATGGACTATTGATCTAACGGATAGCTAGTTAACAATTTTATATTGCTGCTGATGTGGTTATCATAACTAACCATGTCTGCTTGCTATAAGGTCTGAAGTACTTGTCATGCAAGCAACACAAAATCTCTAACAAACAAGAAATCTGATTCTGTTGAACAGGATGAGCAAGGACCTGGCAACTTCCACTTAGCTATATTGCACAGGGTAGTTATTCATCTCTCAGTTGTGATCGAACAGTGGAAAGTAGTTCAATCATATCATGTCCAAAGGTTCCTCGCAGGTTTGAGCTCATGCATGCTAAGTCACCAAATTGACATGCTGCTTGCACTTTAACATAGACTCCTCTCTGTTCAATGGGCTTTTTGGTTGGCAATACACTGTAATTTGGCTTCATGAGATGTCCTGCTATCACTCATAGTTAGCTATAGTTCTCCTGGTATAATTAAATTTTTTCATTACATGCAGCTTAATCTAGATATTATATTAGAATATTTTATTGTTTTAAACATTAAAGACAAGCGTCAATGCTAGCTCAAAATTCATGCATGTTACCAAGTAATCAAACTACCTAAATTAATGTTTCAATATCCTAAAATCCTTGAGACATAAGATTATGGGAAGCAAGCAGCGGCATGAAAAAACCGGTAAAGGATCATATGGCACAACGAGAATATGTAATGAAAGAAAAACAGAGGGCGCTTGTTTGCTTATCGTATACCTGTTAAAGTGGCAAAAGTAGGTGTTGACCCCATAAATGATTTTGATGATAACAAAATATTGGAGCATGCATTTGTTTTACTAACAACTCTTCAAGTGTTTTACAAGTTTTTGTATGATGAATTCATTGCTCAATTTCAACTCCTACATTTCTATTTCTTGTGTTGAGTTGTATTGTAATTGAATCTTGTAAAGAAAAACCCAAAAAAAAAAAAAGAATAAACCAATTAAATGGGTTACTTCTAGTGTATTTCAAGTTTCAAATTACTTTGAAGCCTTGCTGAATGAATTCTGGAAAAGAATTGAAAATTCACTGAAGAACTCATCCGAGCCGACTCGAAGAGAAGAGAGCCGACTCTGGCACATGGCATGCATGAGGATTCTGACATACAGATATTCGAGCCGACTCTAAGGGACCCGAGCCGACTCATCCAAAGTACCATTTCCTGAATCAGACAGGCGAGCCGACCCAAAGGGAGTCCGAGCCGACTCTATCACATAGTCAGACATCTAAGCCGATTCTTTAGAGAATCGAGCTGACTCCTCCAAAGTCCAAAAAAAGAGATTAGAGAACTATAGCCAATCGAGCCGACTCTAATGAGAAAGAGCCGACTCTTCTAGACTGCATTTTGAAGGCTTGAGGACCTGACTCGACTAGAATCAAGACGAGCCGACTCTTTCAGAGTAAAGAATCAAAATACTATGCAAGCAAGCTAACTAGACTGAAGAGAGTCGACTCAACCAAAACTACTCTGAGAATCCGAGCCGACTCGAATGATCTGAGTCGACTCGAAGGTCGATTTTAGACTTATAACAGCTAGTTCTAGAACTTGAAATTTGAATCCAAAAAATGCTCCAATGGTCAAATGTCACATCCCAACGATCTACAATGACTAAAATCATCTTAGAAAGGTACAAGACTATTTTTAAGGGATTTGAACTTCTTTGAAGTAAGTTTTTGAAAAAGAGATGAAGAGTTAATGCATTATTGAATATCTAACTAAGCCAACAAGCAAGAGAGCACTGAGAGCATTTAAGATAGCCTTCGAGTCTTCACCAACTCTCATCTAAAGCTTGAAGTACTTAGTAAAAAATATATAGAAGCCATTAAAGTGCATTGAAGTGCATTCAAGTGGGCTTCTCTCGAGCTGCATCAAACCATTCAACAAAAATCTGTTTGTCATCTTGTTGCTTTTCTTTATAATTCTTTTATTGAATTATTGGGTTATTGGTGAGCCCGGTTTAAAAATCAAATAGGTTCTTGGTAATCCTGTGTTAAAACCAAGTTTGGTTCTTGGTGATCCTGGTAAAACCAAGTTGGGTTTCTTTGGTGAGCCCATTTTAAAAACTAAAGTGTAGAGGTTTGGATTGTGAGCCTGTGAAAATAATTCGACTATATTCCAGTGGGGGATATAGTGAAAATCCCAAGTAATAATCTTGGATAGTGGATGTAGGAGCTAGGTTACTCCGAACCACTATAATTTGCTTGTGTTTGTGTTGTGCCTTTTTTATTAGATTATGCTTCTACATTTTATTTTCCTATCATAGCACTTAACACTTATAAGGAATTTTCAAAGAGCATATTATTACCTTAATTTTTTAATTTCTCAATTCACCCCCCTCTTGGAAAAGCTACCTGGGCAACAGTAGGGAAGGTCAAGGACAGTGCCACTATGCCCTGAGACAGCATAAGTAGCATAAGTAGTACAATCTTTGATGGTTAATTTTCAAAATGATTTACATAAGTAGTATTAAAACAATATATCTATGGACAAAATTTCTTATCCAAATTGATAATTTAATCTGACCTAAATTATTTTGAGCCAAAATAGAATTTTACCTTTGTAACTCGAGTGGGGGTAACCATATCTGATCCATTCAAAATTTGGGTAAAAAAAAATTCTTACCACAAACTCGGACAGGCTAAGTTGGGTTCCTGAATCTAGTCAATTTTTGGCAACCCTGTATACATTTGGACCCCATGATTTTACTATTTTCCCTAATTTTACTATTTTCCTTGAAAGGCTTACTATTTTTTTTCTCCAGCATGCAAAATACTATTAAAATCACTATGCAAGAGCATAGAAAGCCCAAGGCCAAGAACTTTCTTAACCTAATTTCGAACATGACGACATGCAAATATAAACATTTTTTTAAAAAAATCTAAAAACTAAAAATGGGATCATACACTACCTAAGGTCTTTTTGCCGACTCGATTCAGTCCTAGCTAGGACGGCAACAATGGAATGGCGATGACGCGCGGGACAGCGATGACGAGATGATGATGATGCGCGGGATGGTGACGACGGGATGATGATGATGCACGGGATGGCGACGAACCAAAGGAGATAAAGGAGAAGGGAGAGAGGAGGAGAAATGAAGGAGTGGCGATAGAAAAAATGAAATTAGGGTTCGATCGGGGGGGGGGGAAGAAAAGGATGGACTAACTGATGCTTAAAAGCATCGGTAACCTATGTTTTTTGCCAATGCTTTTTGGGAGAAGAAAAGGGTGGATTTGCCGATGCTTAGAAGCATCGGTAACCTATGTTTTTTGCCGACGCTTTTCAAAAGCATCGGCATGGTGGCAAAGCTTCCTGATGCACCCCCTAGCATCGGGAAAAGTTGGTCGAGAGAAGCTAGTTTTGCCATACTGTTTTAAAGATCTATCTCCAACAACTTGCTCGTTATCAGACAGCTTGATAATTGCTTATGAAATACTCCAAGAAATCAATACTTGTGTTGCTGTTATATATCAAAACTCTTTGATCATTATCTGCTATGGTGGCATCTGCTATATAGATTTAGTTTCCTGCACTTGGGCCCTACGCGGACAAATTATTATATTTCCACCCCATCATCAAGCAGTAGCTATTATTAATTTTTAATAAAAAATCAATAATTTTAGTTACATGCATGGATAAAGTATCATTATTTGTTTAAATTTTTGTTATTAATATTTATTCTTGATTGTTATTTTACATAAAGCAAAATATAGAACATAACTGTATGCTATAACAACTTTTATAATGTTATTCGGGTTATCATTTTAGCATTGCCCAAATTTCCATCGCTACTAAATCATGTCTATACTTTCTTAATTATGTATCATATATCGATGGCTTCTAGTTTTTGCATGAATGATTATTGTTTATCACATAATCATCATTAGGATGATTTCTAATTTGTAAGATGCATTAAATATCGGTGATTTTTAGTGGCTTGGAAAATTGAAAAGAAATATAGTATTAAGTTATATTTTACTAAGAAAGAATAAAATTTAATAACTTAATGATTGAGAAAGATGTATTTGGATTAGCCATGTTAATTGCAAATAGTCTCATCGTAGACAAGAATAAGGCATTGTAGATAGCCTTGTCATAGACAAAAATATGGTACTATTATAGCCTTGTCCTGGAAAAAAAATATAGCATTATGAATAGCTCACCATGGACAAAAAAATGTGGTACTATAGATATCCCTACTATGATAAAAATATGGTACTTTAGTTTAATTGTTGGTCATAGACTAGAATGTCGCCGTGGCTAATCCAAAACTGAAAAATTAACTATTGTCGGATCCAGGTCTTGTTAACTAGAAATGGAAGATAAGACACGAGCAACCATTATTAAATAAGAAGATTTTATTTGATGATATTTATGATATATTTCTTTCAAATGAGATGGATATTTGTTGATAGATAATGTATATTTATATGCATATATTATTTTATTTGAATTACACTAGATAATTGGTATGGTTGCGTGGAGATTCTTACTACGATGTTAGGTCAAATCATCTTCTTATTTTGTTTTCAAAGTCACATGGTGCTTAAAAAGGAGATAGAGAGATAACTACCGAGCGATGGAATAGTTAGCTAGTTTAATTCTAACAACAAATGAATAATTGAAATTATGTAGTTGAAGCAAGTTTTACTATGTGATAATGATGGACTAATTGGTTGGATTATTATGGCTATTATATGTTTAATTTAAATTTTTGGTGTTATTAGAATTTTGTTTATCTAACCAGCCTTGTATGTTCTTTAGGGCTATGCTCTAGAGGCCATGCAACTCTGTCACGTGATTGACTCAGGTAGTGGGTCTACTTTGAAGTCCCCCTCCCTTAACTCTAAGTGCCCTCCTTGCTTTCCCATATTGCCCTTCTCTAACTATAGCCTTAATGCCGATGCCCTCATCTTTATACCTCGGACACTACCACCAAGGCAACAATCGTGGGTGGTGACCTTGGAGCCTTACTATCCTTGGTGATCCTCATCTTCCACCATCGCTTCCTTTGCCTATAGTGATGAGCCTGACTACTTTCATCTCGCCAATGCTAAACCATGGACTGTTTGAGTATTTTAGGTAAGGTGGCTTTGTGATTGGAGGATTTGGGGAGTATGAGGCATTTTATGTGGTGATTGATGTAGATCCTACTCTATCAATGGAGGGACACCTTGAAGAGGTTGCCTAGAAGTTCATGAAATAAGTTAGTACTTTCTTTGACAAGGGAGCTGAAGATTTGGAACTAAGTGGGGGGCCGGGGCGAGGAGAGAGAGGGAGGAGGAGAGATTGGGTTTTTTATTTGATTTCTCTTCTTGTAACCCTCGAGATGGTTATGGTCATGTTGATTAGCCAATTGGGTTGTAGGTCATCTGGGACTTTGCTCAAGTTAAATTTGGGCTTAGATTTTTCAAAACTTTGGGACTTAGGTATGGCCTGAAGTCAAGCAAGAAAAGCTTTAGGCCTAGATTGGATAGGGGCGTGTTCAATTCAGCCTAATCCATTTTCAGCCACACCACAAAAGGCTTAAATTTCTTCAAAAGAGAGTGAGATTTTTACACTTTAGCATGATTAGTATCATCACCAATATATATATATATATATATATATATATATATGATGCTGGATGTAAATGAAAATAAAATAAAATTAAAAATTAAAGAAGAAAGAAAGAAAAAATTAAATATTTCTGGAATTCAATTTAATCATTCAAGTTTGATATTCTCTATACAATTGGAGCCCTTAAATAGAGCAATAAATCATATCCAAATGAAAGTCAAATTACTGAATCCTAATAAAACAAGAAGTCCTAATAATATGATAATAAAATAAAGAAAACTCTAAATAAATAAAAATAAAGAAAATCTTAAATAAACCCTCCTTCCAGAGTAGAATTAGGGTTAGGATTCCTCAAAGCAGATTAAGTTTCCTTCTAAAATAAATACAAATTTTCTAATTCTCATAATTCCCTCATGGCTAGAAAGAACTCAATTATGGTGAGGAATTGAGGTAGGCTTCTAATAAATTTGGATCAATACAACATGACTCTTCCTCAAGAATCCAAGTAGCATCTGAATCTAGACGGCTATGCCACTTAATTAAAAATCTTTAAAATCCTCCATCAACAAGAGAAATAGCCTCATCAGTGATAATGCATCTAATATAGTTTAGTAAAGATATCTGAAGTGAAGGAAGAACTAAAACTAGCATTAGAGGAGACTGAGTACATTCCTTGGGATCACCTGCATACATAGTAGGAGGCTCGAATATATCCCAATAAGGTAACAGATCTTCAACATTGAAAACTAGACTATATTTTAAATCAAAGGCTAATTCTATATAATAAGCATTGGGCCCAAGTTTACGAAGGATGTAAAATAGACCAATGGCTCGAGCATACAAGTTTTTAAATAAATATCGAGGACAAAGTTTTGGATGGATACAAACTCTGATAATCACCTTTGTTAAATTAATTCTATATGTATTATGGTGAGCAGCAGCAGCCAGCTTATATTTCTTAGTATTCATAGCAATCTTTTGTAATATCAATATAAATATCATGAATGCGTTTGGCAAAGGAAGTGACAGGTTTAGAAAAATGGTTATTCATAGGTATAGAAACAAGATTAATGGGCTGGCAAGGATTAAAGTCATGAACAATATCAAAGAAACTTTTACCAGTAGACTAATTCACCAAGTTATTATAAGCAAGTTTTACTATAGGGTAATGATAAATCTCATAGACCATGTCTATCACCAACTAGATACCTAAGTAAATCACCTAGACTAAGATTCACAACTCTATTTGATCATCTATTTAAAAATAAAGGATTGAAGAAAACTTTAAAGTGGTCCTAAACAATTTTCAAAGGGTCTTCCAAAAATGACTTATAAATTTAATATCACGGTCAAACACTATGAAAGAGTTTAATGTCAGAAGGGCAAGCATAGTACTAGGATTAAGGCTAGGTCGAAGATGACCTTTATGCAGCAAACTATCTACCAGCCTTTTTATTTCCTCATGCTTTCTAGAGTTCATTCTATAGAGTGAGAAATCGGATACTTGGGACCCTAGAACTAAATCAATGGCATGTTGGATATCATGCATAGGAGGTAGGCCATTTGATATGTCTTTCAAGGTTACATCCTTAAACTCTTCTTATAACAATTCAATTGTAGGAGGTGGGTTATTTTAGGCATTTGTAGTTAATTTAATCTCATCCTCAGAAATCACTACTAACATTATTCTAGACTCTAAATTTTTCTCCTTAAATTTCTTATGAGTTCGAATGCAGCAGTTTTTTTCTAATTAGGGATTTATAAAAAAGCTTTTATTTTTTTAAAAAGATAAGGTCATGCTAGGTTTAGTAGGGTTTAACCTAATTTTCTTTTCATTTTACATAAAAATATAGATGTTCTCCTTACCAAAGTGATGAACATCTATATCATAAATTCAAGATCGACCTAATAGGATACTAGCTACCTCCATGGATAATACATTATACATAATCTCGATCAAATAGGCTCCCATCTAAATCAATACTAAATAGCACTTACTAACAGAGAGCGATATTTTGTGAACCCAAGCAACTCGATAAGGGTAAGGATGGGTTAAGGTTTCAGCTTTAATTGACTAATGATAGATTTAGATACAACACTCATAGAACTACCACCATCGATGACAAGCTTACAAATCTTATTCCCACATTGGTCGTAGGTTTAAAAAATGCTAATACGTATCAATTCATCAAAATCTGTAGGAGGATGACTATACATCGCATAACATCAATCATATTTCCGACTCCTCATAATTTATCTCATACTCTTTCTCTAAAATAGTTAGTTCTAAAGGGTTAAAGTCTTTTAGTATATTTTCAGATAAATTTTTCTCACATCATGTTTTCATGGCTAAAATATGATATGGACAATAAACAGCTATATGATCATTTTCATGATAGAAGTGACATTTGATGTTTGAGAAACTAGTTAATTATGACACCATCAGAGTGGGTTCTTAGGTTTTAGTGACTGTGGGATGTGGGCTTGCACGAGAAGGCACTAGTTGTATATCATTCCTTATGCGACTAATAAGAGTAGATCTAAACTATCCAAAGTTATTAGATAAAGGAACTCCCCTCCTTTGGACCGAAGTTTTATGGAACTTCTCAATTTCTAAGGCTTTGTAATAGGCTTCTCTTACCGAATTAAGTGAACATGGGAAAACATCTCTTTTTAAATCGGTCCTTAAACCACTAATAAAATTAGATACTATTTTCCATGACTCTTTAGAGATATCACATCTCAATTGTAAATCCTCAAAATAAGTCATATAGTCAGTAATACTAGCATTTCCTTGCCTAAGAGTATAACATTGATCCAATAACTGACTCTAGTAATAAATAAGAACATATTTCTTATGAAGTTTAAACTCTCTCTCAAAGGACTATAGGTGGATGTCCTAATTGCTCTAAATCTCTTTAAATTGTCTGTCAAAACTATTTGGTAAAATCAACCAGCTTAATTTTTGCAAAGCAGATGCGGGATGCATCCGATATATGATACAATTCAAAATAAGCTTCTAGGTCCTGTAACTAGTCATGGAACACCTTTGCATCTAATCTACCTTTATAAGAGGTGATGTCAATCTTGACCCCTCTTAGTGGTTTCTCGAAATCCTCATATCTAGGTAGATATGGTTTAAGTTATCCTTGGAGCCTGAGGTGTCCAAGTTCTCGTGCATAATTAGTAGGCTATTTAGGATATCTAGCTATGAAAATTGATGGCTTTATTTCTCTCATAGTCATCCCATTTCGACTCATCAATCCTAACTTCTATTCACATAACCCTATGATAAAGAGAACCCTAAAAAGTATTTATGGAGTGATGTGTAATTGGATGAGTTGTTATATACATTGGGGATGATTGAAATGGCTAACTGGTGTACTTGACATGATTTTGACTCTGGTAGATTTAAGGATCTGAGAAGGTGACTGAGGGATAGGTTAACTATTAGGAAGATCATCTTTCAATAGTTATTTACCCAGTCATGATTCTCATAGGAACAGTTGTCATTCTACTTACTGACCCATAAGATTTACCAGGTCTACATGATTATCAACTTGATTAGTACGAAGCTACTAATTTTAGTGTAAAGTTGGTCTATTGATTGGTATATGTGATTTACGATCTCTTAGAATGTTATTTGGATATTTTTAATGGTTTCAAGTTCCTTTTTCATGATGGTATGTGCATCTTTCAGGTTACCAATAGTCATGGTAGCAAAAAAAAGTTGAATCTCATGCTAAAAGCGATAATCACTAAGAAATTTAGCTATGATGCTCACAATAAATTTGTAAAATCAACATGGTGCCAATGTATTTGATGCATCTAATATGTCAGAAATATGATGATAGGTAAGATATGTGGATGAAATATGATGACAGGTAAAAAAAGAGCCTAAAAAATAATAGAAATTATCTAATAATTTTAAAAAAAGAGTCAAATATCAATGAAGAAATCGCACTTTTTACAAGATGGCTCAAAAACTTCGGGTAACTGCTTGCATGCCAAAGATAAGATAAGAAGAACTTTAGTTCTTTTTCTAGTCTGTGGACTAGGTTTACAAACTAATCTGTAGACCATGTGATTTATAAGCCAATCTATAGGCCACGTGATCTATAGACTACTTGTGGACCATGATCAAATAAAAATAGGGGAAGGGGTTTTGAGGCTTTTCTTCTACCAGACCTCTTGTCTATGGGCGGCATAGCTCTGGCAATGATGATAGGGAAGGCGGCATTAGCAATGGGTGGCAACATGGAGGAATGTTGCCCAGCTAAAGTAACCTAAGAGGGGGATGAATTGGATTTCTAAAAACTTTTTGCAAGAATTAAAAATAGGTGCTAGTGTGTTTCCAAAGTGTTTGTGTGCTCCATGATAATATGCAGCAGAAATAGTAAAGTAAATGCAGAAAATGTAAATAGCAATCACAAATACAAAAATTTTATAATGGTTCGATGTATCCCAAAATACATACATCCACTCTCTAAGCTTCTCTTAGGAATTTCATTATAATCCAACCTTGATTACAGTAGATTAGTTTTCCGGGCTCACTAATCAAAACCCCTTGGTTTTCACAAGGCTAACCGAAATGTAGGGTTTTGGTACGGACACCAGGGATGTAAGAGATCGGCAGGTCGAACCCACATCTCTGTGGATCACCTGTGAATAAAGCCTCAGTCCAAACCCCAATCACCTGTAAATATTTATCCTAAATTTTGTTATTTTAGCTTAGTTGGGTTTAACCCTAAACCTCAATTGAGTCAAACCCTATTTATCAGTTGTGTCAAACCCTATTTACCCAATTGAGTTGTAAATGGTCCAGTGTTAGTTAGCCCTTTTTACCAACTGTAATTAAGATTTTTATTTTTAGCTTTTTGGGCCAAATCCTTTTTACCAAGTTGAAATATTTATTTACATGTCTATGCCTTTTGATCAAATTGGGTTTCAACTGATCAAGTTGGGCTTTAGTTATTTGGTTGGTTTAATTAGTTTTGAGTCATGTGATTACTTAACTTAGTTATTGAGTCCTGTAACACAAGGAGGGATCCAATTGAAGATCCATGTGACTTCATGTACACTCAAATCAAGACTCATGTGCACCTAAATCAAGATTCCATGTGACTCCATGTGCTAAGTCAAGCCATGTGCTAGCCTAACCAAGTCTTGGCGCCACCTTTTCAAGGTTTTTGGATATCACTCGCCACATCACCCAGGACATTATCACATGGCATGTCACTTACGTTTGGACATCCTACATGCCATGTCATTTATCTATGGTCGGCCCATGCATTCAAGAATTAGCGCCAACTTAAGAATGATATTAGCACCACTTTTAAGAGAAGTAAATGAGAAGGATTTCAAGACATAGTTTGGCCAAGAAGGTATTTAGCACCATTCTTTCTTAAGTTTTGTTGCCAAATCCAAGGAAAAATCGGCCAAAGGGAATGAGATAAGTTGGGAGAATTCAAATGGGTTATTATCTATCCTATTATGAAGAGTCAAAGTCCAAAATGGTGCTTATCCTTATCAACTTTCAAATTCAAAAGGATCAAGATGGAGTCCAAGAGAATTCACCCCAAGGAAGGGAGAAAATTGGTGCCCCATCTCATTAATTGTCACCAATTCACTTTTAAGATGAGTAAAAGAGAAGGACTTCTCCTCTCTCCCACTCTTTTGTCGCCCATTTTATTTCCTGTCACCCAACTCAGATAAAAGCTACTCCAAATGTCACCCAAGCTGATGAAGCCCAAGGAGAGTTCAAAGATAAGAGTTCAAGACACTAGGTGCAAGGATTCCAAGGAGTTATTGCCTAAGGGACACCATTGCTAGTCTTTGTATCCATTACACCACTAGGTGATGGTCTATAAATATCCCATTAATCCTCCTGTATTATTGATAAATTATTGATCAAATAAAGTAACATTCTATCCAGTTTCTTTGCTGTGTGCGTCGTGGGGTGTGAGGCCCTTTTTCTTTGTTCTTCGAAACATCGTGGGGTGTGAGGCCCTAGTTATCCTTTCTTCCATCCAAAAAATCCTAAAACTGCCACCTTCCATCCATTTCCTTCCACTTTTCCATCTTCTCCCTTTCTTTTCTACCTTCTAACCCGAGTGATTTTCTTTGTTGAGTAATTGTAGGTGATTGAGGATTCAAAGTCATGATGTTCTTGCCTTGGAACTAGTATCGCGGAAGATCGGAGCCCGAAGATCGAGATCTTGAAGCCCTACCACAAGATCCTAAGAGTCTCAATAGATCTACATCGAGAGAGTTAATCTTCGTTGGTAAAATTTAAAATCCCTTTCCTACTCTTTGATTTCTGATCCCTTGATAAGTAGATCCTAGTTTACGGTAGTTTTTTAGCTACCAAATCCTGTTTTCTGTTTACTTTGTTAGATCTACTCATGCGGGTATAAACTAATTGACTAGTTTATCTTAATTGCTTACTTTGAGTCTTTAAAACTGAAAATCATAAATAAATTTAATCTCTATTTTTCTTTGTTAATTAGGTTAATAATCAGTAAATTAAGTTTTTATAATTGTCCCGCATCATTTTTGGTATCAGAGTGAAGGTTAAACTAGGTTTAACTTATAGTTCTGAAATTCTTGCATACCTAGAACTAGGCTGAAATTAAAACTACATAAAACCTATCTAAAAAAATTCAAAAAAAATAGTAATTAATTTTTTGATAATCCTCTATTTAATCTCAGAAAAAATCAAATTTTTTTTATTTGCTATTTTTTGGTGGAAGGAAATCACGCCTCCTGAACGGGTATATACAAGTATACTGTCATGACCTATGGGAGTAATAAGCTACGGCCGGACGTGATATCCTGAGATCGAAAATCTAAAAATTAATTAGATCTAAAATTTAATAATTATTTTTTTTTTATTTTCTGCTAATTATTTTAGTTTCATTACATATTAGGGTTTCATATCGTGTGATTGCATCATCTAGTAACCTAATCTTAAGGGCACTTAACCATCTTAAATCAGGGCAGGATTTCATCACCTGTCCTGGGCCCCACAATAACCACCTTTTGTATCGAACCTAACCCTAATTAAAATCAATTAGAAATCTAAAGCAGTTTAGGGATACCAACAAGATCGGGTTCTAAGTATTGTGTGAAAGCTAGTGCACCCAATTCTTTGATTATCACCTGAATCTGGTGTCTAGGGCTAGAGGTCCAAAGGAAAAAATCGTAAGTGGTTTCGTGGTTTTTAATTAGGACCTTGCGAGAGCAGGGGGAGCCTCCCATGACCCCACCTCTTACTTGGCCAGTGGACATGGTAATTACTGAATTGGTTGTAATTTTAGCTGACCCATTCTACTTGAGCTCTAGGTCTAGGAAACCTTAGCTCGAGTTCTGTGTGATTGCATTGCATGGCTACTAGATTAGGAACTCCATACCAATGTCTCACCCAAACCCAACCCAGCTTGACCATGAAGTCTAACCTTGAAATCTTTCTGAGGTCATCATTGAACAATGTACCCAAATGAACCATAAGTTTGATCAACTGGATCAACGATTAGGGAACCTAGAGAAAACCTGTAAGACTCGTCCTGAACCTAAATTTGAAACACACCTTGATCCATTCCTGGAGCCTAACCCTAGGAGAGCCCCACACCAGGACCAAATCTAGGAGACTAGCCATAGGAGACCCAACTATGATTTTATTGACCAGGATGAGAGAGCCACTAGGAATTTTAGGGTAGAAGCACCTATATTTGATAGTGATCTTGATCTTGAATATTATATTGATTGGAAAAAAGGTATGGATCTGTGTTTTGAGAGGAAACTAGTGTTTGATGAAAGAAAGTTTAAGTTTGCTAAGCTTATGTTAGTATGCCAAGCTAGAATTTATTGGGATGATGTCGAAAGAATGATCAGACGAAGAAGAGACATACCCATAACTACCTGGAGTGACATGAAATTTAAACTTAGGAAAAAGTACCTACCCAGATCATATGAACCTAGTTCCTATGCACCCAAATCCTTTGAACCCAGCTCTTACGAACCCAGATCCATGACCCATAGATTTGAACCCATATCCTATGAACCTAAGGAACCCATAACCCTTAGGTATCAATCTAGTGTTAGTCAGGTTTCCTTTAGTTGGCTAGAACCCATTAGGATAGTGCTTCTTATCAAAAATTAGGATCTAGTCAAATCCACATGAGTTGACCCATTCCTCAGCAGAGTCGACCAATTCTCACCCAAGCCAACTCAACGCTAATCCGAGACGACCTACCTCTACTAGTCCAGATCCTAGCCAATTTCTCCTTAATCGACACATTCCTACTACCCCAATGGTTCACAAAGATAACATTGAAGAAGAAGTATATGAAGCTGATGTGAACTTAGTGGATGAGTATGAGGGAGAAGAGGAAATACATATGGCGACCCAGAATTAGCTGACCTAGTAGACACCCAGACTGAAGCCAGCTCAGAGTTAGTTGACCATGACCATACACTGAATGAAACTATACTGGTAAGACCCTTAGAAAAAGAGATCCAAGAGGAACCTAACCCTATTACCGAGACTTTACCTAAGGAAACACTAGAAGAGACTTAAGTCATAAAGCCTATTGAAGACATGATTTCTTTAATCCGGTACCCTCAAGCTGAAGTCACCCTTTTGACTCTAATTGAAGACTCTTCCCTGAAATTACTAACCCATTCTTCCATCAAGTGGACCTTTTAGTGCTTGTAGATGTAATTCAGTGTCTAAACTTTAAGGTCAACCCCATTAGTCTAGGACTATTCCCTGAAATCCCTTCTTATTTCCAGTCTAATCCTGGATCTACTTCTTACTTCCTACCTTTTCCTAAAGCTTCTCATATTTCTAGGACCATTAGATTATATTTTGTAGAGGTTAGTATGTTGCATAAGTCCATTGAGCATGTTAGGTTTACGACCTATTTCTAGCAGACTCTATGGCATTTAGTAGGAGTCTATGCACCATTCTCATCTGTATGTCACCCACCAACCAAGGGTCAAACTTAGTTGTAGTTTAGGGTTTAGTCGAGTCTGTAGTCCATTATGTATTGTTATTAGTCATTTACATGCATGTCATTAAGTAAAATAATAATAATAATAATAATGAAAGCAATAAATCTTTTCAAGAAAAAGACTCAAAGAATTCAATGAAGAAGACTTTGTCATGGTCAGGCTACGATCTGAACAATTCCCACCTAGAACTATGAAGAAGTTACATGCCTATAGTAGTGGACCATACAAAGTAATTAGGAAAATTGGATCTAATGCCTTCATGCTTGAGTTACCACCTGAACTCAATGTTTCAGACATTATAGAATATAGGGAGCCAATGTTGATTCCTAGTGAGCCTTTTGGACCTGATTCAATCCTTGAGAGTGAGCCAACCCATGTGTGTCTACCTGCTATACTACCAGCCCGGAGAGACAGGATCGAGCGAATCTTGGATAATAAGATTATCGCTACTCGGGGCAAAGACTATCAGCAATATCTGGTTTATTGGTAAGGATGACCTGAGACTGACGATTATTGGATCACCAGAGAGGACTTGCAAATAATTGACCCAGACTTACTAGAGCACTATCACGGCAAGGTTGATCCATACTCGACAGGGTCGAGTTTCTCACACCCGGGGAGAATTGGTGCGGACACCAGGACCATAAGAGATCGACAGGTCAAACCCATATCTCTGTGGATCACCTATGAATAAAACCTCGGTCCAAACCCCAATCACCTATAAATATTTATCCTAAATTTCGTTATTTTAGCTTAGTTGGGTTTAACCCTAAATCCCAATTGAGTCAAACCCTATTTATCAGTTGTGTCAAACCCTATTTACCCAATTGAGTTGTAAATGGTCCAGTGTTAGTTCGCCCTTTTTACCAACTGTAATTTTTGTTTTTATTTTTAGCCTTTTGGGCCAAATCCTTTTTACCAAGTTGAAATTTTTGTTTACATGTCTGTGCCTTTTGATCAAATTAGGTTTCAATTGATCAAGTTGGACTTTAGTTATTTGGTTGGTTTAATTAGTTTTGAGTTATGTGATTAGCTAATTTAGTTATTGAGTCCTGTAACACAAGGGGGGACCCAATTGAAGATCCATGTGACTTCATGTACACTCAAATCAAGACCCATGTGCACCTAAATCAAGATTCTATGTGACTCCATGTGCTAAGTCAAGTCATGTGCTAGCCTAACCAAGTCTTAGCGCCACCTTTTCAAGGTTTTTGGACATCACTCGCCACATCACCCAGGACATTATCACATGGCATGTCACTTATGTTTGGATATCCCACATGCCATGTCATTTATTTATGGTTGGCCCATGTGTTGACCTGTGGAATAATTTTGATGATCACAAAACATTGGAGCATGTATTTGATACTAATTCTTTCAAATTACTTAAGAAGTTTTTGCAGGAAATTGGTTACCTTTAGTTTAAATTTGTTTTAAATTGATGGAGAGGTAATTCAATTATGTATGTAATCTTATGAACTTTAACTTGTAAAAGCCCTAGTTTTGTCAATCTTATAATCTTGTAAAATGGGCTAAAAATTATAAAATGGAGAGTATGTAGATTAGCTCTTATTTGATTCAAGTGTTGAAAAGTTTTGAAGAAGCTTGAAGCATCAATTAAAGACTTGGCAAGAGCTGACTCATGGATCAAGAGCCGACTCCTTATGGCACGGCACGAAAAAAATTTCAGAGTTTCAGTATTAAGAGCCGACTCCTGTCCCAAGAGTCGACTCATAGAAAGATACATTTTTCTAAAGTCTAAGAACTCGACCCGACTCGAGCCCCAAGAGCCGACTCGCCCAGAGTTATGAATTTTGATGGACTGAGAACTCGAGCCGACTCTGGGTATTTATCATTTTGAATTGACTGAAGGCAAGAGCTGACTCCAGCTTGAAGAGCCGACTCTTACAAAAAATTATTTTGGGCTATCTGAGACTTCAAGCCGACTTGTGGACCTCGAGCCGACTTGAGTAGCTATTTTCTGCACTTAAATGGCTAGTAGCTGAAAGTGATTTTTGAATTCCATTTCGTCTCAAACAGCTCTTTCACGAATCCCTAGGCCCTACAACGGTCATATCTCATGAAAAACTATAAAAGGGATTATTTTTGAGGGATTAAATAATTAATAGAGCATTATTATTGATTTATCTTAAGATATTGAAGAGCCTTCAAGTCTTTCACCTACCTACTTCAAGAGCTTTCAAGATAGGATTCAAAGCTTCACCAACTCCACTTCATCATTGAATCCACTCATTGAAGAAGAAAAGAAGCAGCTTGAAGAGCAATTAAAGAGCATTCAAAGCTAGGCTTTGTCTTGATCTACATCGATAACATTTAAACAAACTCAGTTTGTTGTAGTTGCTTGTTTATCTTTTCTCTATCTTTGTTTTCTCTCTAAGAACAGTAAGGGGCTGTGTCTTAAGAGAGGGTTGAAGGTTTTTAGGTGAGTTTTGGTAAAACCTAAGTTGGGTTCTTGGTGATCCCGATATAAAACCAAGTGTTAAGATTTTCTTTGGTGATCCCGTTCAAAACCAAAGGGAGTTTGGATTTCTTTGGTGATCCCGATAAAACCAAAGTGTATAGGTTTGAATTATGAGCCTGGTAAAATAATCCGACTGTATTCCGGTTGGGGGATATAGTAGAAATCCCAAGTGGTGCTTGGATAGTTGATGTAGGAGCCGGTTGCTCTGAACCACTCTAAATCTCTTTGTGTTTGTGCTCGTGCTCTTATTGTCTTATTATTTTTACTTAATTACTTCCGCATTGCATATTACACCACAATACTAAAAGAATTTCAAAGTGCACATAATTGTGAAAAATTTATTAATCCCAATTCATCCCCTTCTTGGGAAGCCACCTAGGCAACACCATGCATTCAAGAATTAGCGCCAACTTAAGAATGAGATTAGCGCCACTTTTAAGAGAAGTAAATGAGAAGGATTCCAAGCCATAGTTTGTGCCAAGAAGGGATTTAGCGCCATTCTTTCTTAAGTTTTGTTGCCAAATCCAATGAAAAATCGGCCAAAGGGTATGAGAGAAGTTGGGAGAATCCAAATGGGTTCTTATCTATCCTATTATGAAGAGTCCAAGTCCAAAATGGTGCTTATCCTTATCAACTTTCAAATTTAAAAGGATCAAGATGGAGTCCAAGAGAATTCACCCCAAGGAAGGGAGAAAATTGGTGCCCTATCTCATTAATTATCGCCGATTCACTTTTAAGATGAGTAAAAGAGAAGGACTTCTCCTCTCTCCCACTCTTTTGTCACCCATCTTATTTTCTATCACCCAACTCAGATAAAAGCTACTCCAAATATCGCCCAAGCTGATGAAGCACAAGGAGAGTTCAAAGGTAAGAGTTCAAGACACCAGGTGCAAGGATTCTAAGGAGTTATTGCCTAAGGGACACCATTGCTAGTCTTTGTATCCATTACACCAGTAGTTAATAGTCTATAAATATCCCATCAACCCTCCTATATTATTGATGAATTATTAATCAAATAAAGTGACATTCTGTTCAATTCCTTTGTTGTGTGCATCACGGGGTGTGAGGCCCTTTTCCTTTGTTCTTCGAAACATCGTGAGGTATGAGGCCCTAGTTATCCTTCCTTCCATCCAGAAAACCCTAAAATCACCACCTTCCATCCCTTCCCTTCCACTTTTCCATCTTCTTCCTTTCTTTTCTACCTTCTAACCCGAGTGATTTTCTTTGTTGAGTGATTGCAGGTGATCGAGGATTCAAAGTCAGGATGTTCTTGCCTTGGAACCAATATCATGAAAGATCAGAGCTCGAAGATCGAGATATTGAAGCCTTGTCGCAAGATCTTGAGAGTCCTAACATATCTACATCGAGAGAGTTAATCTTCACTGGTAAAATTTAAAACCCCTTTCCTACTCTTTGATTTCTGATCCCTTGATAAGTAGACCCTAGTTTATGATGGTTTCTTAGCCACCAAATCTTGTTTTCTAGTTTACTTTGTTAGATCTACTCGTGCGGGCATAAATTGTTGACTAGTTTATCTTAATTGCTTACTTTGAGTCTTTAAAACTGAAAATCATAAAAAAATTTAATCTCTATTTTTCTCTGTTAATTAGGTTAATAATCAGTAGATTAAGTTTCCATAATTATCCCGCATCAGGTTTTTGCGTGGTGCTCCCAAGCCTTGGAGAGACTTGAAAGGCTATGGCAAGGATGCTGGAGATAATCCCTAGAGCTTGGAGGCATGTCCTAAGCTGTCATGGATGTGTTCCAGGGGATTTCTGTGGTTGTTCCCGGGTTTTGAGTCAATTTAGATCATGACATGTTGGGTCAGGGGGTTTGATCCAAAATGATTAGTATTTTCATATAGGCTTAGAGGGGGAGTTTTTTTGAGAGATTGTAACATAACCCGGTATATGGGTTATGGGGTTGGGTCCAGGTTTGTTAAGTTGGTTAGGAGATTAGCTAGTTAGTTAATTGGTTGGTTGGTTGGTTGTAACCAATTAGGAAGCCCAACCATGTGAGGTGTTCTAATCAGTTTGTTATTGGCCCAAGAATCGAAGTCCTAACCGCCTCAGGTTTGTAACCACCCAAGAATAGTTGAGCCCAAGAATTCCAAGATGCCCAAGGAGACCAGGATTTCACCACCCACTCTTGTTTAAGAGAGGTTAGGGCATGCATGATGAAGAGAGAGGCCAACCCTTTGGGGTTCGGTCCGGTAGGATCCAAGGATGCCGCGCGTGGAGTCTTGGATGCAAGAGGATCAGTGCATGGAGAGGCTTAGAGGAGGACTTCTCACGATTATGCTTAGATCGTGAGGGAGTTTCACGGTCTGCTCAAGATCGTGGATGCTTGGAACACCCCTTGGGGGCCTGGACCATGGGAGACTCTCTTGGTTTTAGAGAGGGCCACGGTGGAGGGCTTTAAAGAGACCACATGGAGGGATTTTCCATGTAGGGACTTAGCCATGAGAGGATCCTGCATGAGGGAGTCCGTAAGTGGAGCTCTTTCCGGTGAGAGGAGGCACGGTCATGGTTTGGGCTGCAGAGAGGTGCACATGAGGGAGATATCACATGGAGGGCTTGGACCGTGGAGTGTTCCACGAGGCTTTGGAGAGGAGATCCTGCGTTGAGGTATTGTCTACAGGATGGAGCTTCTTCTCGGGTTTCAGAGAGGAAGGGATGCATGTTGAGGTATTGTCCGTGCATGGCCATATGTGGGTTCTTGGGGCGTGAGACCTGCAAGAGAGAAGATGTGCAGGGCGGCGAGAAGCTTCTGGGATTTTAGAATAGGTGCCATGTGGGTCTTGTTGTCTTGTAACAAGGTTCTTCTCCAAAACATTAATAAAGCAATCTCTCTTTCTCCTATATTTTTCTTCTGTTTCCTTGCATAATCTTGAATCTAAGAACAGGTTGCTTTCGCTGCGTATAGGTGCTGATCCGGATCTCCCACCAAGTAGTATTAGTGCATAGAAATCTCAACACAAAAATCTAGTTGGTTTTCATACAAGGCTTACCAACAACCCAAGTTGGTTTTCACTCAAGGCTAACCAACAAACCAAGTTGGTTTTCACTCAAGGCTCACCAACAAACCTCAATACTAGTTTCAATCCCCTTGAAACTAGTAATAAAATAACTCAAGAATAATATAAAAATATAATAAGCTTTCTTAGAAAGTAAATAAAACTCAATGAAGCTCTTGAATATTATTGAGAAGCTTGTCTCTAAGTTGTTGAAACCTTAATTAATGCTTGAATGATGTGGACTTGAATGCTCTCTTTGAAACTTGAATGCTTGAAGGCTTAACTCATTCTAAAGTATTAGTTCTTCAATGAATACTCAATAAATTATCAATCAATTTTAATGAATGCTTTCCTCTTGTGTTTGGTGAGTTTAAATATATTTCCAACCCTTAAAAGATAATTTATAGCCATTGGAGAGGAGAAAATAGCCATTGATACAAAATAGAAAAGTTCTGCACTTCAAAAAACTAGTCGTTACTGTTTTATCAGACCTACAAGTATCGACACTTTAGTCCATGAGTCGATACTTGAGTCGATGCTAGTTCAAAAAAGTCTTCTAAAGCTCTTTGGAATGTACTGGTGCATCGACACTTCTTCTTGTGAGTCGGTACTTTAACTTCATGAGTCGACACTTGAGTAAGTTCCTGAAATCAGCATGTTCTGCATTCTTTTTGGTCTCAGGCCTTGAGTTGACACTTGGCTGACCATGAGTTGATACTTGATAATTCATGAGTCGGCACTTCTGTGTACCGGCTAAAATTTTTCTGCGTATCAACTCAAGCTTCTGTGAGTCGATACTTAAGTTAACACTTTATCTTTATAAATCGACACTTGGCTGAAACAATACTGAAACTTGTCCAAATTCAAAATTTGAGTCCTTTAAAGTCTTTCTTATATGTCGAGATCCATCTAACTTAAAAATCCATTAACTTAAGTCACTTCTTCAACAAGATGACAAGCGATTCAAACTTTCAATACTCTATAACCTTGATGAGTACCTTATTCTGTTAAACACACTTTTAACACACAATTAGTACTCAAATATACTTAAATATTTTGTTATTTATCAAAATCAAGCTAGGAGTCAATAGGGAAGGTAGCGTCGATTAAGGGTGGTGCTATCAAGGAAGGCGATGATGGCAAGGACGAAGGCGACGAGGATGAGGCAGCGGAGTTCTATCTTTGTCCGATGGAGTCCTCTCATCATCTTCGGTGCCTACGGGGGAGAGGAAGGTCGAGGTGACTAGGGCGAAGGTGACGTTGATGACTTAGGCTATGGCATAGGAGGAGGCAATGACGATGGCAACGGGGAACCCATGGAGCGGGTTTTCCATTTTAGAAAGTACCTTATGGTGCCGAAACATGCCCGAGAAAGGTGGAGAGGCAGTTGCAAAAAGGGAGTTGGTTATAGGTGGTGGAGCCCGGTGGTGTGGTGGGGTCAAGGGGCAGGGAGAAGGAGAGCATGGTGGGAGTAGTGGTGATCGAGGAGGGAGGTGACGATGGTGATGTGGTTAAGGACTTCGAACTTCTAGGTGAGATCCAAGGAGAGGAGGTAAGACTCTTGGTAAAAACAAGACAGCAAATGTCATGGAAGGCGAAGGTTTGGGAGCGGAGGCACAGCCGTGGGTGGTTTGGTGGTGGCAGAGAGGAGGGCAAAGGCTCTGATACCGGTTTGATGCAGAACATGAACAAAAATAAAATAAAAAAATTAAATAAAAAATAAAGAAGAAAGAAAAAAATTAAATATTTCTGGGATTTAATTCAATTATTCAAATCTAACCTTCTCCATATAATTAGAATCCTTAAATAGAGAAACAAATTATATCCAAATGAAAGTCAAATTATTGGATCCTAATAAAACAAGAAATCATAATAAGGTAATAATTAAATAAAATAAACTTTAAATAAAAAAATAAAAAAATGCTAAATAAATTTTTTTTTAGAATAGAATTAGGATTATGATTTTTCAAATTATATAAAATTTCCTTATAAAATAGATATAAATTTTCTGATTCCCGTATATATATATATTCTTTTTTTTTTTGATAAACAAAAGGGATAGGGAGGATAAATCCTGGTGTAGCTATCCCGCATGTCCCCATTCTGCCAGGTAATGTTCGATACGAGGCGCTCAGATTCGCGCAGCCTCTCCTCATCTAATGGTGAGTACGTCAACCTGATACCACTAAGACGCTCAGATTCGCGCAGCCTCTCCTTATCTAATGGTGAGTACGTCAACCTGATGGCGCTTAGATTCGCGCAGCCTCTTCTCATCTATTCGTGCAGCCTCTCCTCATCTAATGGTGAGTACGTCAATCTCCTCATCTAATGGTGAGTACGTCAACCTGATACCACTAAGACGCTCAGATTCGCGCAGCCTCTCCTTATCTAATGGTGAGTACGTCAACCTGATGGCGCTTAGATTCGCGCAGCCTCTTCTCATCTATTCGTGCAGCCTCTCCTCATCTAATGGTGAGTACGTCAACCTGATACCACTAAGACGCTCAGATTCGCGCAGCCTCTCCTCATCTAATGGTGAGTACGTCAACCTGATGGTGCTCAGATTCGCGCAGCCTCTCCTCATCTAATGGTGAGTACGTCAACCTGATACCACTAAGACGCTCAGATTCGCGCAGCCTCTCCTCATCTAATGGTGAGTACGTCAACCTGATACCACTAAGACGCCGGCCAGTAGATCTGGAATAAAGGGGAAGATCCTGATCTCTCACTCACGCCAACTGTGGATCATGTCTTGAACCACTGATATGTTGGTAGTGAGGCAAGTCCTCTACCAACCAGGCTACCGCCTTAGCGGTATATATATATATTCTTTAAAAAGATATGATTGATATTTTTTTCAACCTTCCTTCAAAGCTTTTGCAATATATAGAAATATTGGGCTCGCTCATAACGGTTCACTTTGACCGTTGCTTTTTTAACTTAACCTATGAAATAATATTCCATGAAAAGGTACATTCAAACCGACTCAGCCAAATCTCTAATATGATGCTTGCTATTTCGATCTTGGTTATCGTCGGGATATTCCTTCGGGCCGTATCATTATTTCTCCTATCATAGGCTTGCCATGTAACTGAGTATATATGTAACCCTTAGGGACCATCATAAAGTAGCTTTGGTGCAAACAATGCTCCAATTGGCTATTGGTCAGAAAGAGTGATGGATGTACCAAGGATGTTTGTACTTTGTACAAAATATCGACATTTGGAAGGATGCTTATCGCTAGGATGGTAGTCCGGTTGGTAGAGATTTAAACTCTTCTCTTTTTGATTACGGGTTCGAGATATGATCATCTTACGGATGATTCGATTAAATTCAAAATTTTTTTGGAATACGTGATCGGGATGGTGAAAGAGCGTACTACTCCGATATTTTAGCGATGTCAGGCTAATGTACTGGTGAATAAGGACGAGCGAAAAATACGGCTCATATTGAACATGATCTGGCGAGGTTGGGATCCAATATGGGGGTAGCTATATCAGAAATTTATTCCCCATCTCCTTTTACCTTATCAAAAAAAAAAAATGCTCCAAATAACTTGCCTATATACATGATACGTAGAAGTATATCTTCAAAAAACAAAAGAGTGCGTCTACCATGTACCCGCGTGAGTATTTGTTATCTGTGCTTTAATTGTAAGATTTATAATTGCCTCTCATTATTTGATGCTGCAAACTCCAAACTACATCGTGAAGTATTATCCGTACTCACTCCTGGCAGCACTGGGCCCACTTTAGGATGGAGGACGAGTGCAAGCGAACGAGTAAATTGAAATATTGGCTCTGGGGAGTCATGGATGCAGTAAATCCTTTCAGGTTCTAGCAAAATAATGGTTGCTACCTGTCTATTGTTGCAAAACAGTTATTGACTCTGAGAAAACATGAGTGCCATTATTTTGCAGCCAAATGGAGCCAAAATAAAGAAAGTCACGGACAGCGCTCGAAAGCAAAATAAGCTCATCTTAACCTGCTGCAAGATGGCACAGATGGGCCCGCCGAAAGTTTAAAATAATGGCCGTGATACCTCAACAGCTGTTACAAATTACAACACACATAACAGCTGCCATCCTTGTCATTTTAGTTTGCAGGAAAAAAAAATCAAATTAATTTTTACAAAAAATATTTATATTTTAAATATTTTGGACTATATATATATCTTTTATAATTAGTATATATTTGTTTATATTTTATCTATCTTATATTTGTATCTAGCGATAAATTTGACTTTAAAACTCCTAGATATAATTCAAGGGAGTTGCTACTGTACTCCTTTAATATATTTAATTAAAAAGTGAGGTGCATCCTCCTGGTCATTAATGGAATGAGATTAATAAAGTAAATTTATTTTAAGCCAGTCATTGAACCTGTCAATCCATAATCTTCATTTTTTCTTTCTTCATCCTCTTCTCTCTCTTTTTCTTCTTCTTCTCCTTCTTTTTTAAGCTTATGAAGAGGTGGGCATGGAAGGTGGGTGGAGAGAAGGGAAGGGAATGGTGGGCGGGGAGAGGGATTAGGTGGTGCTCCAGGGTAGGGAGAGGTGGAGGCGGGTGGCGCCATCGTGCCAGGGGAGAATGGTGCTATGGGGGGGGGCGAGGGTGCAAAGGACGATGTTGCTTGGCGAGAGAGGCCTTGATATACTTTGCCAGTGATTACAGGAGGAAGGGGCAGCGAAGGAAGCATCGGGGAGTTGCCCTTATCGACGATGGAGAGAACCTAATGGGGAGTGGGCTAGTGGAGGAGTTGTGGTGGAAGGTGCTGAGCCAGGGGCTAGCAACAAAGGAGCAGGTCGGGGTGGTGCCGCCCCCAAGGGGCGAGTAGGTGGCAATGTGGATGGAGTCGTCACCGTCGTTTGCTGTAAGGGGAGGAGGGGGCTGGTCCTAATGGTCATCCTCGACGATGGGGATTTTCTTGCCATAGCACTCGCCCGACACATCTTACTTCTCTCTCTTATTCTTTTTTTGTTACTTTTGGGTTTGGGCTTCTCTCCCTTAACTCTCGTTCGAGTTAAACAAGAAAAAAAGGTTTGGTGGAGGAATTCATAAAAAAAATAAAAAATTTTTAGAGAGAGAAAAGTGACTGGGCCAGTGATTACAGGGAACAAGAGTGTTAAAGGGAAGAAAATGAAAGATCACTGCTCCTCACTGTATGTTCCGCTACATATGTGGCGAAGAAGGTCATGGTGAAGGGGAGCATGCATGCAAAGGAAGGAGATCATGAAGAGGGAGGGGGTTGGTGAATATTTTTCACTAGATTTGGAATTATTTTTCCACATCGGCCATGATTGTGACCGGCTATGAGAATCGTCCGATTGGCTGACCTGAATTGTTTATTCAAAATGGATGGTTAATTTTTTTTTTTTAAAATGATGATATTAACCTTTGAAACATCGTAGCATTTTTTATAATTTAATTTATAAAAAATAATTTAATGTTTCTTGTAAAGTTGATAATTAAGTGAATTTTTATGAGAAATTTATATCATCCTATCATAATAATCATAATATAAGAAAATATTATAGTCATCATTTAACTTTTTATTTATAAGAAAAAATAATTAAATTTTTTGTTCCAGTTTTAAAGACATTATTCTATAAATTGGGACATCATATGACTAATAAATAACGGCCCTTACCTAGCTGAGAATAATGATGTCAGAAGTACCTTTTTATCACTTAGCTCACCTGGAAATCATTGAAATAAAAAAAAGCGCGCCTTCTGGGAAAGCCTGTCTGTTCTTTTTACTGTAGAGAGAGAGCCAAAACTCTGTGATCGATTAAGTACCCTATAACAGAGAGAGAGAGAGAGAGATTTCTTCTTCTCCCTGGCCCAAATCTTTCGCAGAGATCTCTCTGCCCACCTCTCTTTCCTCGCATTCTTTTTTTTTTTCCCTCTTCTTTTATCCCTACTAGACTATTAGTTGGAGTTGGGCGAAGGGGTTTGGTGGTGTAGCTCTGTGGTCCTGGAATGGCGGCTCCGCATGGGGGTGGAGGTCGGATCCTGAGATGCTGAGTTGGATTTCTTCCCAAGTGGGTAAGCAGTTCCTTTGTCCCCATTTGATGCCTTTCTCTTTTTCAGATTTTCTTTTTCTTTTTGTGTTTTTTCGTTTTTTCGTTTTGCTTCTTTTTGGCCTTTTAAATGCTCTGAATCTTCTAAATGTGAGAATAAGTTTATTTGACAGGTCTACGGTTCAAACCGAGTTTAATTTGTGGTTATATTTTTGTTTTTTTGTTTGTTATCTTCATTCCTAGAATTATTGTGGGGAAATAGCAGAAAATGAGATCTTCCTCTCATTCCACGAAAATGTACATAAATTTCTTCTTCATGTCTTTGTTTTTCTTTGTTTTGTTTTTTTTCATATTCTTTTTTTAAAAAAAGAATTGATCTGCCCATTTCTTGAAAATGTACATCGATTACCCACTTATTGAGATGTGGCTTTTTACTTTCTTAATTGCTCTAACCTGCAGGCGTTCCAAAACAATAAAAAAAGAAACTGCTTTTTGTTTTTTTTACCCTACTAGATATTCTTCGTTTGTAATATTTTCGGGTGATGGCTGGTCACCAGCTAGTTTCCATTATGAGTCAAGTTCACCAATTCTCAATTTGGCATTTTGGCTTTGTGTGAATTTTTAGGAATTGTTTCTTTGAATTTGTTAATGTGGGTAATTGTGGTCGCATGATGGGTTTATGGATGCATTTAAGACGCATAAATATGATCAAAGTTGTTCTAACACGTAATTTTTCATATTTGTTTTGATAAGTTTGATGTTGCCAGATCATTCAATCTCAGGCTTTCACGGATCTCACAATGGAGCTGTTGCTTATCCTTTTTCTGTTGTTTTGTGCTGGATTTGTTTTGTTTTTAATGTTGTTTGTCATCCTTGTGCTCATTCATGTAAATATTACACCATGCATTCTAATAAGAAAATATTCCAAATTTTTTTGTTAAAATTATTTGTTCACAGATAAAGGATGGTTTGGTTGAGAAGTTGTGAGCCCGTTCACTTGTTCTTTTTGGAAATTAAGGATCTGATGCAACATTGTATCTTCTCTTCCTAAGTTTCTAATTTGTCTTCCCCTGCTGTCCCTCAAAGGGATTTTGTTGGCTTAGTTGTGTATGCTGAAAGAGCGTTGCACATTGATTAATTTTTTTCTTCACTTGAAGGATCATGAAGTTTTGGTCAAAGAAGGGGTGGAAAACCCTCATGCCTCTTCGCTTGCATAGGAAATCTGCCGCCCATTTCTGTATGTTTCCCAAGGTCCGCTCTGCTAGCCAAACACCAGGAAATGCGCCGGTTTATCTGAATGTGTATGATTTGACACCCATGAATGGCTATGTTTATTGGGCAGGCCTTGGGATTTATCACACTGGCATTGAAGGTATGGTTGGCTTAACCTTTTATATCGAGGATTTATGTGCAGCTTAAGTATACGAATAGTTTTCTCTTTGAATGAGTTGTTTGGTGAATATTTGGCTAGTATTGATCACATGATATTCTGTCCTTTCAATCTACAAATCTATAATATTTCAACCAAGGAGTTTTCGTATCTGTAGACATAAACTTTATGACTTTGTTCAACCATATTGTACATTACGTGCATCAAATGTTTAGTCAGCCTACTGTATATAAACCTTGAATCTAAATTATTACAGATGCTTAGCAGCAATACCTTTGTTACAAAATGTTTAAGCTTTTGAATTATGCCTGTAACTTTCTTCATGTACAGAATCCACATAAAAACCTAGTCCTTGACATAAAACCTAGTCCTTGACATAAAACTGCAGCTATTGTCACCTTGCAAAATGTGCCATTAGTACAAACTACTAAGAAATTCTTGATGCTAGAAATCTGTTTATTAACTGTATCTATTTATGTTGTAATATTATTAGTGTGAAAATGTTTGTTTGCCTTTACATGGTTATGCATGGCTGTGGACTTTGTTGAACTGTCATGTGCATCAAATGAACTGTGGTCTTTATTTCATGATTTTGGGGTGATGGATGACAACTTAGTCTTATTCATGAATTATGTTACGATACTCAAGATTATTCAATGAAACAAATGCCAAACACTTTCTTTATTCATGACTTACATATAGCAATGGAGGAAAGAATAATATTGGACATTCCATAAGAGTCTTGTAATCATCAACAGAAATTCATTCAATAAGCTAAGGAATATGATTGTATTTGGAGGAAGAGAAATAACCCATCAGCAAAGACAGAGATTCATGGATAATGACATGTAGTTAATAACAAGGACTTGAAAGACTCTAGTTTATATCTCAGATGTGAAAAGATAAGTAACACCATGATCCATTATCATCAAGCAATTATAAAAGTGAGAGCATGCGCTAACAAGGCACATTGTTCTAATGTATGGTAATTTGTAAGAATCTTGTTGCTCATCATTTCCTCACAAAAAGGCTAATTTTGGAGAGATCAATGCAAAATTTTGGTCAAGGAGTAGAGGAACAAAGAGCTTCCTTCTTGGGTTCTTGACTTGAGAAGCCGCATTACCTTGGCTTGCTTACTTTAGTATTAGCAACCCCAAGAAAATCTGAAATTTTGTTAACATACTCAACTCTCATTTTTTAATATACTGAATCTAGTAGACCAATATACCTTCCTAAGATCTCCTAAAGACCAGCCATAAACCAAACATGAATTATCTTGCACCATCCTAAATGGCTCGGGATAAACTGACATGACTAAGAAAACTTACTGATGGTGCTGGAATTTTCTTGAATGCCGAAGTAAGCTAGAGGGGGGATGCTAGTGACTCTACTTGAAAAAGAAGCCCCATCTGAAGGTGGCTTCGACGAAGGCCCTCCGAGGCTCAGGTTAGTATCTCAGACTACATGATAAAAATATAGTAGTGAGATAAGAGTATAAGTACATGCATGTATATATAGGTGCATACCTCCAGGGGGTTCGCTGAAAACTTCCTTTTATATTCAAACTTCAAGAGTAATCCGGGGATATCTTAAACTTATGGTAGATGGATAGGAGGGGATCGGATTTTGGTCTTCATTATGATTTACTGGAAGGAAATCATCCTTCTTTGCCTAGGATATCCTCTTTCCATTAATGGAGCGTTTTGTCTTATCTGTCTTCCTGCCATTTGCTTTAATGGCTCCGGGAGTTATGTTCCAAAGAGGGGCCATGTTTCTTTAATGGCCGAGATCCATTCTTGATCATGAAATTTAATGTTTGTTTGTTGTGAGAGGCATATTAGGATGAGCATTGGTAGACTTTTTCCTTGGCCATTTGGTGGAACGCCTTGGTGGGGGGGGCTACTAGCTGGGTTTTGATTCTAAGTGGTGAGATTCGGTAGACCCAGAAGTCCTTCGGGACTGGGAACCCACGAAACCTAAGAGTCGAAGTGGCCAGGCATTAACTACACTAGAAAGATTCGATCAAATATATATTGACCATAGATCTATGAAACAGTAATTCAAATGGCTGAATGTCTGTCTAGATGGGGTCTGAAAGGTCGGAGGTTAGGCCTGTTAGAAGGTTAGGAGACCGTAGGTTTGTGTCGATAAGGAGTTGTCAGGCCAAAGGTTAGGTCTGGTAGACACCTGGAGGGCTGAATGTACTTTAGTTTGATGACCGATAGGATCGGGAGTTAAAGTATCGCTCTTGACTTCTACTCTTAAAAAGTGGGACTGAATGACCGGTGAGGTGCTTTGGGAGAATGTCCCAAAGGTGAACCTATTTCTTTGGATGATTCAATAGTATGCTGCTCTGGTCACATAGGTTCGATTATTTCTAGATAATACGGGTGCTTGTTCTATATATACATGCTTGAAATATTGCGGACCCAGCATTGGAGGTAGAAACGGATAGGTGCAGCTTCATTTTACCCCGAAATAAATTCGGTTATTTCCTTCCCAGTCCTGAGGCCTTCGGGATCCCGGAGGTGGGGTCTCCCTCTACATCAATTGCCCTCACTTCTTAGTCCAAATATGAAGTATTCGAGCTGAGAAGTAGTTCTAGCACCATGCCCAAGGGATTTCGAGAGTCATATTAGATTTCGTGTTCTCAAAAAGTGAGCATGTTAGAAAAAGTTTTCGTGTTCCATACTTATGATATTTCTTCGAAGAACGCAAAGAATTGATGTGGCCAATTCTCCTTATAAAGGAGTTTCAAGGTGGTTTGTCAGCACTGATATTCATACTAGGGAGATCCTCTTTCATTGAGTGGCGATTCCTAGTAGAAAGGGCAATTTCCGGTAGGGTTTTCTGATGGCTCGAGTATTCAATGGATTTGTGCAATGTTTGGGATTTGCGAAGAGCGGTCTTAAAGTGCTAAAGGACTAGTGTTTTGGATAATATGGATCTTGGTCCATCCACCGGTGCTCTTAGAATTGAAGTATCGGGAGGTGACTTCGATGTCTAGGATGTTCTCAAGAGTCCGTTATTCATCGAAGAGCAACTTCGGATTTTCCTTCGGGTAGTAGGTGACCACCAGGCTTGTGAGGTAGGGTCCAAAGAGTATGGACGTATGGCCTTCGAATCAATTATTTTGGTATGGAGAAGGTTCATTGCTTGGTTTGCATGCTATTACTTTACTTCATTTCACTTTCCTTCTATCCATGTGGACATTCCTTGCAGTTGGCTCGTTATCTCAATTTTTCCATAGGCTTGGCCAAAGCTGTAGAGGTAAAGGTTGCTGAGATGGAGGAAAAAGTTATCAATGCTGAAAAAAAACTTAGCAAGGCTGAAATTTGGACTTTCGAAGCAGGAGAATTTTAGGAGTAGAAGGAGCGTGCTAATGCTTTATCAAAGAATGTCATACATTTGGCGATAAAGCTAAGCGAGGCAGGCAGTTCTCTAGCTTCGATGCATCAGAGGATGATTGATGCGTGCCATGGAGAAGCTCAAGCTATTTTGAATGCAAAAGTTGAGAGGGCTGAATTGGAGAAAAACTTCCAGGCTGAAATTAAGGATTTAAAGGTTGAAGCGAATGGCCAAATTCAATGGTTTTGGAAGGAGCTTAATTCAGCTAGAAGCCAGAATGAGTGGTTATGGAAAGAGCTTCGTTTAGCTCGTAGTTGAATGTAGGATAAGGGATCTTTAGAACAAGAGGAGAGGACTCAACAAGCCGAGCGAGTTAGAGATGAGGCTATGGTTGAAGTTCGGTACCTTCAGCAAGCATTAGAAGAAGAAAAGGATAGGAATGTAATAGCCTTCTGATGGGTTCAGACTCGCTAAACCATGGAGATGGAGGAAAACATATCCCTACACACTCAACTAGAGGTGGCCAAGATTACTATCGATGGGCTAAAGAGAAGTAATGATAGCTAAGGATCACTGAACTGGTATCGGGACTCATATTGGTCAGCGACTGGTACGGTACGGTACCATACCATACAGGTACATATATAGTACCATACCGGTACATGTACCGTACCATACCAGTACATGTACCAGTCTTGGTGAATTGAGAAAAAACTATCTTCCTCCCCCCTTTCAAGTAAGAATCGCTGAACCAAACTTGAATCAAACTCCGAACTGAGCAGAATTGAACTCGAACCGGATTGAACCGGGTTATACCGATTTGAACCGACCTGTACCGTACCGAACCGACCCATACCGGTTCGGTTTAGGTCAATTTTTATGGTTCAGATCTTGAACCATTTTTTAGGACTGAACTATATCGATTCTTGGCAGTATAGAATGGTACATCCCAAACCGGGCGGTTCGGAATGGTATCGGAAACCCTGATAGCTACAATAATGAGATTTTGAGGTTGCAAAGCAAAGTATCTTTGACCGAACCGCGCGTAGGGATCGCTGAGACCCGGCTTTGCCATGCCGAGAGCGAGGCATACGGGGCCGGATTTAAGGACTGTAGGCTTCTGGCAGCCCAGATTTTCTTAGAGGCAGGAGCATGCTTGCTTCGGATTCCTTTCACGGTGCGGGCTATAGCATCTCTTTAAGCAATCTAGAGGAATCGAGAATGAGGACGAGGGAATTAAAATCCTTATATGTTTGTAACTTTTTGCTTTTCTGGTTTTTAGTCTGTAATTGTTTTGGACATGAATGAAACTTGAATTTTTTTAAGTTTTATGATTCAGTATTTTTTGAAAGTAGTTCATTGTTCATAAAAGGTTTTGATTCTGCTAGTTTTCCTTTGGTGGTTTTTAGGAAGGAAAGTGGAATGGTCAAAATTTTCTATAAGTCAAATCGCATTAACTCTTAGATTTTCACTGATATGTTATGATGTTTGGAGAGGCGTCTTGTTATGGCTTACATGGGGAATGGAGGACATTAATTATGTCATGATGGCCTAAGGTGATACGGTGCTCGAAAAGAATCACAGCCTTCCTTTATGCATGGAAACTAAAGAGTCAGTGGTTCAAGTTCAAGGCATTTCGACAACTGCGATCCATGGGGACGAAGCCTAGCCCATCTTTGGACACCACGTGGCAATCATCCAATGAGGGTCGTTTTGTTTCATCTAAATCTAGGCCGTCAAGGAGGTTTTTATAAATAGGGGGATACATGATGCCTAAGTTACCTTTTGCTTTTGAAGCTTTTTCTCCCTTGCCTCTCTTCTCTTGAGTTTCTTTCTCCCCATTCCACAACCGCTTCCGATGAGTTTCACAAGTGCCCCCCATTGTTCTTCTCCTCTTTTTATCTAGGCTCCTCAAAACTTCATTTAGGTCTATTAGGAGGTTTCTCCGCTCCTTTTAGAGTGTTTTTTGTGTAGTCCTTAGTGGTTTTCATTGTTTGTTCCCAGTTTAGAGTCTTCAGAGTTCTTTCCGTCTATTTTTTGAAATAGTTTTTCCTGATTTTTGGATATTTTTGTTTGATCTTGTGATATCAGACTCTGAATGATCCCCTGAGTTGGGTGGTTCATGGTCTTCAGATCACGAGCTTACTGAATTGGGAGTTTCCACTGGGAATGCAAAAATTATCCCAAGCGGTGAGGTAATAGTAGTTGTTGCCTTATCGTAGGAGTCAGTGAGTCCCAAAGGAGTGTCCTCCATGAACCTTGAAGGAGAACTCCTGGGGGACTCCAAAGAGGAGTTTCTGGGGGATCCCAAAGGAGATTTCATTCTTAGGCTCATGTAGTCTGAAATTCAGGAGTTGTATTTGGAAAAGTTGTGAAGCAAGTACCAAATCTCTCTAGGTTTCGAACGGGAAGTCCCACTCAAGACTGACTAAGCATGCAATCCTCCCCCGGGCCGGTTAACCTTGTACAAAGAATATTTCCTGGCTGTGCTAAGGTTGCCCTTATTTCCTTTTTTTATCGAATTCTTTGGAGCTATAGGTCTCCCTCTTTGTGTAATTACGCCAAACACATGGCGGTTTATTTGTGGTTTTTCAATAATTTGTATCTTGGCTAGGGTTTGCCCCACAATCCCACTTTTTAAAGCTTTTTTCTCCTTCGGCAAGCACCGGCTACCATGGATGGTGGTTTGCTTGTTCCTGTAAAGGGCAGTGTCTCTTGATTCGGGATACTCCCTCTTCTTTTCACCATTAGAAGAAGCAGTTCTTCGTAAGACATCCGGATGTTAGTGATTGGGGTTTCATGTAATGGGGCATTCAATCTTGTCAGTTGACTCGTCCTGCTCTTTTGTCCAGGGAGGAGTGGGTTGGTGTTCCTTAGCATTTTCAAGTTCCTGGCTTGAAAGTGCTGTTGTTCGAGGTGACCCTCTTTAACATGGGGATTAGCCAAGTTTAGCTGAAAGGTAAGAAGAATTCCGATCCATTCCTTTTACTTTTATACTTTGGTCTTTTTTTTCTTTTAAGTATTTTTTCCTTTATTTTCAGATATGAATCCTTCGGATGCTCACGAATTGAGGGCTATCCTGAAAAAGAGGAAGACTAATATGGCTCTACTGCTAAAGAGCCGTTAGGGGTTCTGGTTGTGGCCACCCCTAGGCCTAAGATCATTCTAGTTGATCTCTCGGAAGTCGTGCCTCTTGCTACTTCAAAATGCTCTCGGGTGTCGAAGGCTAGGGCTTCCTCTTCCACCCCTCATTTGGTCACCTTCGAGGGGGTCTCGGATGACCCAGCTATGGGGTCTGAGATTTGTATTTTTAATTGGAAAGTTGCCAAAGGCATCTTGAAAAACTTCATCCATCCCGTCGATGCAGACTGAGTTGTGGGAGAGGGCAACCAATAGCATTGAAGGGACGTAGTTTTAAGTATCATGCGAGTTAGTCTTTCTCCTTATCTTCAAATTCGGTTTTTATTGTTTGTTGACTTACTATCAAATTCATTACTTTACAGGTATGCTACTTTATCAAAGATTACTACGACTTGAGAGGTCGCTGGGTGATCGAAGAGAAGAAAAAGGATTTGGCGGCATGACTGAAAGAGTTCAAAACTAGCCAAAAAATGGTCGAGGCCAGTCTTAAGTGGGCCAAGACTAAGAAGGGTAGACTTAATTGAGAGGTTGAGGACTTGCGGAAGGAGCTCTCTTCGGAGAAAAAAGCTCTAAAGACTGCACGATGAGAGATAGTGGACTTTGAGGTGCAGAAGAAAGAGGTGGTGCAAAAGGTGGTAGAAGCTTACAAGGCTTCTGAAGAATGCCATCAGGAAAAACTGGTCTTTGTAGAACCAACCTTTGCCAAAGGCATGGAGGACACCAGGAGGATGGTCGCTAAGCACTATCCTTTCCTCAACTTGAATTTCTTGGATGAGGAGGATCAGGACAAGGGTGCCCCCACTGAAGGTGTGCCAACTCCCAAGGTATAAGCCATCGGGATCGAAGGAGTCGCCAGTGCCCTACCCGCTTGAACTGTTCCTATCTTTTTTCTTCTTTTTGTCGATGTATCTATTATCGGCTAGTCTTGTAGAGACGGCCATTTTGTTGAACCTTCCGTTTCTTCTTTGAATATTATTAATAAGATGTTTTGGTTCTTTTTGATTAAGTGTTGTGATTTGGTGTGTATGGTTGTGAATGCCTTCTGATGCCATATTTAATATCAAAAAATTAAAAACTTACTGGCCATTGGTAAGGGCTTGAAATTGTTATTGTCATGCTAAGAGCTTGGCACGGCCTTCATGATAAAATGCAATGCCACACTATCCTTAGATAATAGCACGGACTGTGGCATAGGTAATTCTCATTGGAACGAGTTGTCCAATGCTGGATGTTTGCCGGACAGGAAATTTCTCATTGTAAAGCTTAATATAATTCGGCCCAGACCTGACTGGAAAGTTGAGGAAGTTCGGTATTATTCTCGTTCAGTTGTTGATCCACCTGTGTTGACACGGTTCCCGAGAAAAGTATAGGTTTTGGAGCATTAGACATCTAGTTGCAGGCTTTCCAGGACTAAGTATAGGGTTCAGTTATTGGCTTCCAGGCGCTCGTCAATGTTGGCCCAATCGGAGGCTTTCGGGAATGGAGTGCCAAGCCGAAGGCTTTCGAACATAGGCTTGGCCAAAGGCTTTTGGATATTGAATCTTCACGTCCCGGTCAAGGATTTTTAAGAGTTGACCCTTGGGCTAAAGGCTTTCCATTGCTGACCTGGTCAAAGGTTTTTGGATGCTAAATCTTCACATCCTAGCCAAAGGCTTTCGGGAGTTGAGTTCGGGTCAAAGGCTTTTCAATGTTGGTCTAGCCAAAGACTTTTGGGTGCTGAATTTTTACGTCCTGGTCAAAGGCTTTTTGGAGTTGAGTGTTGGGCTAAAGGCTTTCCAATGCTGGCCCGATCAAAGACTTTCCGGCACTGAATCTTCACGTTCCGGTCGAAGGCTTTTGAGAGTTGAGTGTTGGGTCAAATGCTTTCCAACACTGGCTAGTCAAAGGCTTTCAAGCGTTGAATCTTCAAGTCCCGATCGAAAGTTTTCGAGAGTTGAGTATCGGGCCAAAGGCTTTTCAATGCTGGCCTGGTCAAAGGCTTTTGGGCGCTAAATCTTCACATCCCGGTCGAAGGTATTTGGGGGTTGAGCATTGGGCCACAGGCTTTCCAATACTAGTTCGGCCAAAAGTTTTTGGATGCTAAATCTTCATATCCCGGTGAAAGGATTTTGGGAGTTGAGCATCAAGTCAAAGGCTTTCCAATGTTGGCCCAGTAAAAGGTTTTCGGGAGTTGAGCATTGGACCAAAGGCTTTCCAATGTTGGTCCGGCCAAAAACTTTCGGGCGCTGAATCTTCACATCCTGGTCAAAGGCTTTTGGGAGTTGAGTATTGGGCCAGAGGCTATTTAACGCTGGCTCGATTAAAGGCTTTCAGATACTGAATCTTTGCATCCCGATCAAAGGCTTTCGAAAGTTGAGTATCGGAAAGGCTTTCCAACGCTGGCCCGGCCAAAGACTTTTGGGTGCTAAATCTTCATGTCCCGGTTAAAGGCTTTCGAAAGTTGAGCGTCGATCCAAAGGCTTTCCAATGTTGGCCTGGTAAAGGCTTTTGTGTGCTGAATTTTCACGTCTCGATCAAAATCTTTCAGAAGTTGAGCATCGGGCCAAAGGCTTTCCAATACTGAATCAACCAAAGGCTTTTCAATGTTTATTTGGCCAAAGGCTTTCAGGTACTGAATTTTCACGTCCTAGTCAGAGGCTTTCGAAAGTTGAACATTGGTTCAAAGACTTTCCAATGCTATCTTGGCCAAAGGCTTTTAGGCACTGAATCTTCACGTTCTGGTCAAAGGCTTTCGGGACTTGAGCATCGGGCTAAGTGAAGGTTATGGCTTGACTATCCTCTTGGCTGCTAGCTTTGGCTTCTTTCTTCGGTCCCTTGATGATAGTGTTGACATCGTCTCTGGTGGGTCGATCAGTGGGTTCCTCCACTTAGGGTGGCGGCTCTGATAGGCGTGGGATCGGAGCATCATGCCTTTTTCCTCGATCTCGAAGGAATCTGTTTATCTTGCTACAACAGATGAGTTTCTCGATCTCATCCTGAAGTTGCATGTATTCTTCCATATCATGGTCATGATTCCAATGGTAGAGGTAATATTTATTATGTTTTCTTCTTTCGGGCTTTGCTTGCATCTTTCTAGCCTCAAGCAGGTGTCCCCGAATTTGTATCAAACATGAGCACCGGGGATGTTTAGAGAGGCATACTGGCCACTGGCCAAACTTTCGGGGCGGTGGTATGCCCAATCGATCAGGGCTTTAAGCATGCCAAATCTGGGTAGGTGTCCTTCGACATTATGGAGGCGATTGGCTCCTTGGGCTTTTTTCCCAGCATTCTCTTCTCGGGCGAGATCCTAAGTTTGGGAGCTATTTCTTGAATGTCAAAGCAAGTGGCAAAGTAAAGGATGGGGTGAGAGCCAGGGTGGATGGAACGGTTGGACGAATGTGAGCACCGTATGCTTCCTCTGCACGTGCATACTTTTCCATCTTGGTGAGCATCTCAAAAAAATCCATTGATGGTTTCTTTTCTAGAGAGAAGAAAATGACATTGCTGGAGACCGTACTTCAAGACGGTCATGGCAACTGAATGATCGAGGTTGTATACCTCCAAAACTGCTTCATTGAACCGGCTTACATAAAACCTAAGGGATTCTTCTTTTCTCTGTTTAATATGAATTAGGGAGTCCGAACTCTGTCGTGGCTTCCTGCTACTAGCAAAATAAAATGAAAGATCGATTTAATTGGTCAAAGGGTGGATGGAACTTGGTTTTAAGCTGGAATATCAATATCATGCCGATTTTTTGATAGTTGAGAGGAAGGCATGACATGGCACCGCATCGGTGGTTCCATGCAAGAGCATCATTATTTTGAAGCCTTGTAGATGGTCCACCAGATTGATAGACCCATTATATATCTCCAATTGTGGCATCTTGAAATATTTTAGTAGTGGCTCTTGCATAATACAGACTTCGAAAGATGGTTTAATAGTGAAACCAAGATTTTCATCTTTGGACGGTGCTAAGCCTCGTAAAGTTTCAATGCATCGATCCATCTTTTGAAACTTACAATCCACTTCAGCATCTCTAGCTGGATGTGCTTCAGAAGGTCGTGGAGGTGAACGGGCCGGAGTGAACCCTTCATTCGATCGAGGCGAAGAGGAATGCCTTCTTGCCTGCTTGAGATTCTCCGGTGCCACGGGAAGAACAAGCTCCTCCTGCTCGATGTCTTGAGAGAGCGGAGTCGTCATGGCTCCAAGCATGTAGCTCCCAGGGGTGCAGGAGTTTGTGGTGGCACGGCTTGATCTACTTCTTGCTGTGTTATAATTGCTGGCACTGTAGATGCCGTCGAACATTGCATTGCTTGGAGAACAACAGTTAATTTGTGAACTTGCTGGGTGAGCCATTCTAGAGTCCCTAGACCCGAATTCTAGTGGGTTGATTGTACCGTTGGAAAGTGGTGGCATCGGAGTATCGAGTGGACATACCTTTTGGCGGCATGTGACTTGTACTAGAGATCTTTTTCAAACGGTGGGCGAATAGTAGGCCCCTCCTTTATTTGATGGTGCTGGAATCTGTTTGAATGCCAAAGCTAGAAGGGGGATGCTAGTTGCTGTACTTGCAAAAGAAGTCCTAGTTGGAGGTTGCTTCGGTGAAGACCCTCCAATGCTCAAGTCAGTATCTTAGATCATAGGATAAAAATGGAGCAACGAGATAAGAGTGCAAGCATATGCATGTATGTATAGGTCCGTATCTCTAAGGGGTTTGTTGAGAATTCTCTTTTATATTCAAGCTTCAAAAGTAATCTGGGGATATCTTGAAATGATGGTAGGTGAACAGGAGGTGATTAGATTTTGGCCTTCATCATGGTTACTGGGAGGAAATCATCATTCTTTGCTTAGTGTTGTACCCATCCAGCTGATCCTAGGTTGGGATCCTAACTGATTTCCCCACCGGGGGCCTGATAGGCCGACTGACTGGAAGGCCGACCAACCTGAAGGTAATCCTCTCCAGCCAAGGTACGGTTGACCCCCTCTGAGGGAGGGTCTCTTGGAGTTTTCGAAGGCCTCTCCCCTTTAGCGGGTCATTTGGCTTCCTCGGAGCTCCTGGCGGACCCGCGGTCGGCCGAATGACTAACCCTCGCTAGGTCTGACTGGCCCGTCATAGTCTTGGAAGCTCCAAAGGCTTCTTTCATCATCTACCGGACAGCTTCTTCAAACCTCTTTGGCGGGTACTTCCTGTCGGCCGGACGACAGGCCCAGCTGAGTCCGACTGACCCGTGGCCCTTCTTGGAACTGCTCGAAAGCTCCAGAAGCTCCTTCCCAACTAGTACCAGAATTCTATTGTAACGGATTCCACGACATGACCACGCAGCCGTCCGAGCAGTCCGAGCCCGGTCCAGGAGGAGACGCGGCAACACTTAGGATATCCTCCTCCCATTAATGGAGGGTTTTGTCTTATTTGTCTTCCTGTCGTTTGCCTTAATGGCTCCAGGAGTTATGGCTTAAAGAGGGGCTACACTTCTTTAATGGCTGAGATCTGCTCTTCATCATGGGATTTTCACTGTTTGTCTGAATTGAGAGGCATGTTAGGATAAGTGTTGGTAGACTTTTTCCTCGACCATTTGGTGGGATGCCTTGGTGGGAGGGCTACTGGCTGGGTTTTGATTCTAAGTGGTGAGATTTGATAGACTCAAAAGTCCTTTGGGACTAGGGACCCATGGAGCCTGAGAGTCGGAGAGGCCGGGCATTAACTATGTTAGAAGGATTCGGTCAAAAAAATCCTGATTGCAAATCTATGAAACGGTAATTTAAATGGCCGAATGTTTGTTTGGACAGGGTCAGAAAGGCTGAAGGTTAGGCCTGTCAGAAGGCTAGGAGATCGGAGGTTTGTGTCGGTAAGGAGCTGTCAGGCCGAATGTTTGGTTTGGTGGAGATCCGTGGGGGTTAAATGTACTTTAGTATGATGACCGATGGGACCGGGAGTTAAACTATCGCTCCTGACTTCTCTCAAGGAGCAGGACCGAATGACTGGTGAAGTGCTTTGGGGAATGTTCCAAAGCAGAACCTATCCCTTTGGACGATTCAATAGTATGTTGCTCTGGTCACATAGGTTCATTTATTTCTAGATAGCATGGGCGTTTGTTCTGTTTACACATGCTCAAAATACTGCGAACCCACCACTGGAGGTAGAAACAGATGGGTGCAGTTTCATTTTCTCCTGAAATAAATTTGGTCATGTCCTTCCCAATCTCAAGACCTTCGGGATCCCGAGGGTGGGGATTTCCCCCACATCACTCACATTTATGTTGGTAAAGCTTTCTAGATGTATGAAGCACTGTAGAAATAATTGATAAAAGTAAATCACTGTTTGTAAAATACTGAAAATTATTTGTCTGTATTATTAGGTTGGATAGCTAAATCATTGTAACCTGTGTTTAGCTTATTTGAATGCTGACATTCTTAGGTCGATCCTATATTCATAAATGGTTGTGGGCATTCTTCTGTCACATCATAGGTGATTCGTATTGTAGTATAAAGTTAGAATTTGAGTATAAATTTGAACTACCCACAAAAACCGTGTGGACATGTCTGTTGTCAACTTGAGGGTTTGTGCTGGTATTCAGGGGAATCCATTTCAGCTCATATTGAGGGCCATGGGTCCCATGAATAACAAACAAATATCCCTTCCCTTAATGATGAGTTTTGGTTCCTGTAAGGCTCATAATACCTACCGGTTATCAACTGCCCTACCAATTTGTGAGCCTTATAAAGCCCATATATACAAATTAAAAGCTTTAAGGACTTCTAATTAAATTTTGGGTCAAATAAGGCCCAAAACAGTGAATACTAACTCTTATAGGGCCTTCTCAGCCAACTGTACACCCCACAACCTACAATAGTGCTCAGAAACCTTTAGAAACCCTTGCACCTTATAACCCCAATCATGTATCTACTCTAGTTCATTGCAAAACTTTGCAGAAAACCTTGAACAAGTTTTTACGTATCACAAAGGATGGTGAGTCCTGTGAGCCTCTTGTCAACCATTAGGTGAACTTCCACAAGTTTAACATTCCTAAATAGTTCCTTCGACCAACCCCAAGTCCAAATTGGCTAGATTTCTGGTGTTTGTAAGTTTTGAAATCAAGGTCCACAAGCCATAGTTTAGCTGGTTTTGTAAGAGATTTTCCTTGACCAAGTTTGGATTTCAGTCAGCCAACTTCATCAGTTTTATATTTTTATTGCTTTATAGCCAGGATAGACTAGCCTCAATTGTCCGATCTTGGACTTATAGTTCTATTTCTTTGTAACTACCAACCTACATTTGCAAATTCTCATAGACTTCTCAGTAGCTTTGCTTGTCCATTAAATCCAACTGCTTGTACCTTTGCTCAGTCCTTCTGGCCTCTCACTTCAAATTCGATCTCTCAATTAGAGTTCTCAAAAAACATAGTAATCCTTTTATTTTCAAATGTCATGTAAATCCTGAAAATAACAGGTTTCCATCATAATAAATGACACGGGCTTGTTTATTTTCATGCTTCATCCAAGTTATAAAAAGTTATATTTTGTGCAAAATATAAACTATTTATTTCCATAATGTAGGTTTTCAATGCATAACCATAAAAGTGAACTTTTCAAGGAAATACAATTAGTGTAGTTTCTCAACACAATTTTTAAGCACTAGCACATAATATCATGTTTTCAATGTAATGTATCCATCCAAGTTTTGAACACAATTTTCCATTAAACAAAAACATAAAATTAGATTTAGTGATTTACAACATACTGGTAGTGTTGAGGTAACTTATAAAATTAGTGGAGCAATTACACAGATCCTTGCAAACAAGGTGCAAAGTGTACACTCTATCATAACCCTGGAAACATGACACAACATTCATTTAGAGTCATAAGACAACTCAAAAGCTTGGATTTAAGTGTAAACCTAAATCTTCTTTACTACTGAATGAGTTAACCTTGCTTTTATGCCTGAACCATAAATCCTAAATGATTAAGAGAAGCTCTCTACAACCTAGGGCTCAAAATTCACAAGAGCAACTAACAAATGGCAATCCTAGGATGAAATCTAAATCTTTCTAAAAGTCCCATCAAACACAAGGAAAACCCCTTAAATATATTATAGTAAAACTATTTCAATCATGATGTTTCTGAAATAATAACTGCAATAGATATGAAAAAGGAAACATCTTGGATCTATCACTAAAGAATTCCTAACAAACGTACACCCTATAATACATGCATATGAGATTACTCTATTCAAGCATGCAGAATCCTGAAATTATAGAGTTAGGTATTAAACATCAACACCGGGGTTTTTGTTCTCCACTGCTTTTTTGATAGAAGCCCTAGCCCACAATCTTGAGAGAGAAAAGAAAGAGTGTTAGATGATTTACACATAAGAAGAAGATTATAGAGATGGGATTAACAAGGTTAAAAGAAAAGAGTTCTCCCCAAGAGAAGATGCAATAAAGGGGAAGAGATTAGTGAGATGAGAGCAGCATGACAGGGGGGAGAGAGAGGAGAAATGAGAGAGAGAAATTGAGGTCATGTGCAAGAGTGAGAGAGATGAGAGAAAGGGGTGGCATGTAGAAGGAAGTGAGAGGGTGAGAAAACATGATAGAAAGAGATGAGAGTGGAGATGGGCATGAGAAGAGAGAGGCATGCATCCTTGGGATGGGTCGAGTCTTTGGTTGGGTCAAGGTCTTGGTGAGACAGCAAGAGCGAGGAGCTGGAGAGATAGTGATATATGGCATGCGGAAGAGAGAAGAGGGTGTGTAGTTATTACATGAGGAAGAAGAGGGGGAGGTGGCATTGGGGTTATGTGATGTGAGAAATGAGGTGGGGCGCAGAGGTTACATGAGGTGGGGGGGTGGGTGGGGGAGTCATTTTAGACATCCTTTCAAAGTATCAAAATAATATAATATAGAGGTTAGAAGATGGAAGCTTGAATGAATTACTAGTTTCCAACTAATTGGCCATTGTAGGTTTGTATAGTTTTTAGGAGCTCTACAACCATTCTTATACCCCAAATCCAAAACAAGACATGGTCGTGCTACCATGAGGTATCGCCCTCAATAGTACGAAGCCCAACTAGCAATTTTATAAAAGATTATACACTAATAAAAGTAATGCAATTTTTTTTTTTTCATTTATTAAGCAAAACAAGTGCGGGTACAGAGTGTCTAAAATAGATCTTCAAGCTACAAGCTTATTATTTCATAGTCGTTAACTAATTATTAATAGCCTACAACTTGCTTTGAAACTTATTATGTGGAACTTAGCATATCCCTTCTTGCTCCTAGCAGCTTTATCCATTTGAAAAGAAAAGACAAGAAGAGAATGAGCTACAAAGTTTAGCAAGTAATCATGCACCACCTTACTTTATCAAGCATAAATTTTACATGATTTGATGCATCATTTAAAAGATAACATTACTATAAAATAAAGCATTTCGTACTCATAATAATGTAACAAACTACATTATAACAATCTAATTATGCATGCATCAATCATGCAGGTATTTAAAAAATGAATTCAAGTGCTATATAAAAACAATTGGAGTCATCAAACATTATTTATTTAGTCATATCATTTTTTAATATTGCCATAGATTTCTTGTGATATGGTCACTATAACCCGTGACATTGCTGTTTTAGTAATCGACAAGATTTCATGGTTCATTTTTGTTACCAACTTTAATCCATTGGTAGAGGGCCATTTTCGTTGGATGCTAGCTCCAGGATGTTGATTGACCCCAATGGAGACGGTCATAGTTATTTGAGAGTTTATAATCTTATTTCTTAAATCATATTTCTTTACGTTATAATTTCTTAAAAACATAATTTCTTAAACCATACATGAATAAAATGTTAAATAAAGTTGTAGAGTTCATAATTCATAAATAATTTTATAAATAAGACTATATATAATTTCATTTAGAGCAATTCAACTATTTTCATAAAAAATAATAATTTATGTATGGATCCTATATATATCACTTTTGTAGCAAAAAATATATTTTTTTCATAATTGAGAGATATTCACACGAGTATCTATGATATAAAAACATGAATCATTTGTCAAAATATGCTTGATCATAATTTTTTTACAAAATGCATAACCAATAATATCAATATCAATATAAATTAAATTTATATTTTCATTCTTTATTAAAATCAACCAGTAATTTTTAAATTAGTAAGATTCGTGTCAAGGTCACTTATCTCAGTTTGCCCAAATATCACCGGATCATATGGGCAAATCAGCTACACCTATCATTTGAAAAGATAAAATAATTTATGTGCTTTATTTAGAAATTTAAATTAGTGTTGGAAGTGGGCCGGGCTCGGGTAGGGGTAGCACCTTTCATTTTAAAAGATAAATTAATTTATGTGCTATATTTAGAAATTTAAATTAGGGCTAGAAGTGGGCACCTATCATTTGAAAAGATAAATTAATTATGTGCTCTATTTAAAAAATAAATTAGGCCTGGAAGTGGGCTGTGCTCGGGTAGGGGTAGCACCTGTCATTTTAAAAGATAAATTAATTTATGTGCTATATTTAGAAATTTAAATTAGTGGCTCGAAGTGGGCTGGACCGGGCCGGGCCATAACCTTACCCGAGCCTGGCCGAAAAAAAAATTCGGGCTTCGGGCCGGGCTTGGGCCCGATTTATTTTGAAAAATCCTGGCCGGGCCTGATTGGGCTGGCCCGAACCAGGCTTTGATTCGGGCTAGCCCAAATAAAGCCCGATTGGACTTATCAAATTGAAGATGAAATGATAAAATGAAGTTATTTTAACTAGTGGTACATATTCCGGTCCGAATTAAAGTCTGATTAGGCCGTCAAATTGAAGATGAAATGATAAAATGAAGTTCTTTTAATTACTAGTACACATTCCAAAAAAAATTAAAAGATTAAAATCCTAAAACTATTGGGCTGGCGGGTCAGGTTCGGGCCGGGCCGGGCTAAGAGGGAGCTTGAGCCCGGCCCGAAAATTAAATGAGTTCTATTTTTAGGTCCAAGCCCGGTCTAACCTACTTCGGCCTGGTCCGAAGCCCGGCTCGAGTCTAGTTCCAGTCCTAATTTAAATACGAAAATAGAAGTTGTAGGGGATCCATAATAGACTTGGTTTTAGATCCAAAGGAGAAAGGAGAAGGAAAATATCAATCCGAGTGAGTGGTTTCCGTAATGCTGGTCTAGGATCTTCAATCGGGGTCCATCCGGAGGGTACATAGAGGAATAAGATTCTTAAGTGAAATCTATGGATCATATGGAGGGGGGAGATCAACCATTGGAAGAGATTTTTTTCCCTCTAAATTCTCTATTTATTCTCTCTTTTCTTTTTTCTCTTTCTTTCTTTTTATTTATTTTTTTCTCTCCTTTTCTTTTCTTTCTTCTTTCTAATTGAACAGGGGGAATAAGCCCACCCTTCACTAGAATAGGGGAAGAGGGGGAAGGGCATGACGACCTGATAGTGTTATGCCTGGCGAGCGGCTGGTCATAGGAGCTTTGCGACAGGGAAACAACTGTTGAAAGAGATGGTGAGGCCGAGGAAGAGAAGAGAATTGGAGATGTTTCAAGGCTTTATTTTGGTGATCCATTGCCATTTTCCGACAATTGCTGGGTTAATTGAGAAGTGGAAGGATGAGGGAGGTGAAAGAAGGGCAAAGTAGCTTGATCCTTTAAGATTTTATTAACAAGCATATATAATACAGAATCTCCATATAGGACAATCACAAGCCAGCAATAATACAACCTATTGCTGCCAGGATCGTCGTGGCCCGTAGCTGCTGTCGGCGCCGGAGATGCGCTCCCCCTGCCGCCCGGCCATCCTCGGCTCCCGGACCTCCGCGCTGGGTGCGGTCGCCTTGCCGCCCAGCGGTCCTCCGCTCCTGAACCTGCGAGACAGGGGTTAGAGACCTGGCGGGGTTTCCTGCGGGGGCACTCCGATGATCAAGTCAGTGACGATCCAAAAGAACAGATCCTCCTGGTCGGGCCCCTCTTGATGGACTCCGCACTAGGAGGAGTAAATATGTGAGTGAAGGTGAAAACGTTGCAGGGGGAGAGTGATAGCGAGGACAGAGGGATGCCCTGTTCCTCCGCCTCTCCTGTATCCCTCGTTTTCCTTCAACTGTGGTGGTAGTGGCGCTTCGCCCTCTTGGTCAGGCTTGCGCTTGTGCTAGTGGTGGTGGGTGGTGCCATGCCCCTTGCTGGTGGGGGTTGCACATCTTCTCCTTTCTTTTTTTTCTCTCTGGCTTGTCTTTTTGCCTGGTGCTCCTCGAGTTGTGTGTTACCTTCGAGTTTTGTTGCAAACTAGGTTACGTTGGTTGCTTGTCTCGGGATCCCCGCCGGGCTGTCAGGCACATGCGGCGGTGTTCCGAGGAGTCTTTTCTGATTTGTGATAAGGGGAGTTGTCAGGCGCTCCGGCATTCCTCCTGGTTGCCTAATTTCGAGAAACTTGGCAGTGCTTCGAATGGCGGGCCGCCGCCCGCGGGATTCGAATCTCCCGGTTGGCTTCCTTTCTTGGGGCGGTCTGGGTGGTTGGCGAGGAGTGTGCGTCTCGATCAACGTGCTGCTTGCCTTTCTGGTGTAACTGACGGTCGCAAGTGGTCAGTACGGTCTGGAAGGCGCTTCAGTGCAGTCCTCGGACGGCTCGTCGGTGTTCGGGCTGGGGCCGAGCTGGAACGGTAGGGCTCGCTCCGACCTAAGCGCTCCGAGCTTGCAGGGGCGTTTCGGTGGAGGAGGGCAGAGAGTGGGCCCGGTCCGGTGGCGCGCGCGTCCTCCGCTCCTGACCTCGAGACAGGGGTTAGAGACCCTGGCCGGGGTTCCTGCGGGGGCACTCGACGATCAAGTCAGTGCGAGGGCAAAAGAACAGATCCTCCTGGCGGGCCCCTCGACCGGACTCCGCTCTAGGAGGAGTAAAATATGTGAGTGAGGTGAAAACGTTGCAGGGGGAGAGGATAGCGGGGACAGAGGGATGCCCTGTTCCTCCGCCTCTCCTTGTATCCTCGTTTTCCTTCAACTGTGGTGGTAGTGGCGCTTCGCCCTCTTTGTCAGGCTTGCGCTTGTGCTAGTGGTGGTGGTGGTGCCATGCCCCTCTTGCTGGTGGGGGTTGCACATCTTCTCCTTTCATTTTTTTTCTCTCTGGCTTGTCTTTTTTGCCTGTGTGCTCTCTCGAGTTGTGTGTTACCTTCGAGTTTTGTTGCAAACTAGGTTACCGTTAGTTGCTTGTCTCGGGATCCCCGCCGGGCTGTCAGGCACATGCGGCGGTGTTCCGAGGAGTCTTTCCTGATTTGTGATAAGGGGAGTTGTCAGGCGCTCCGGCATTCCTCTTGGTTGCCTCATTTCGAGAAACTTGGCAGTGCTTCGAATGGCGGGCCGTCGCCCGCGGGATTCGAATCTCCCGGTTGGCTTCCTTTCTTGGGCGGTCTGGGTGGTTGGCGAGGAGTGTGGCGTCTCGATCAACGTGCTGCTTGCCTTTCTGGTGTAACTGGCGGTCGCAAGTGGTCAGTACGGTCTGGAAGGCGCTTCAGTGCAGTCCTCGGATGGCTCGTCGGTGTTCCGGGCTGGGGCCGAGCTGGAACGGTAGGGCTCGCTCCGACCTAAGCGCTCCGAGCTTGCAGGGGCGTTTCGGTGGAGGAGGGCAGAGAGTGGGCCCGGTCCGGTGGGCGCGCGCTCGGAGAGGCTCCACATTGGCGGGCGAGCGTTTCTGCTCGACCTCGATCACAGGGCACTAACCTTCGAGGGTCTCGCTCCGGAGGGCAGGAGGCGGACCGGTCCAGAGGGCGCGCGCTCGGAGAGGCTTCACATCGACGGGTGAGCGCTGAGCTCGACTTCGATCGCAGGGCACTAGTCTCTGAGGGTCTCGCTCTGGAGGGCAAGAGGCGGACCGGTCCAGAGGGCACGCGCTTGGAGAGGCTCCATATCGACGGGTGAGCGCTGAGCTCGACCTCGACCGCAGGGCATTAGCCTCCAAGGGTCTCGCTTGGAGGGCAGGAGGCGGACCCGGTCCAGAGGACGCGCGCTCGGAGAGGATCCACATCGGCGGGTGAGCGCTGAGCTCGACCTCGACCGAAGGGCACTAGCCTCCGAGGGTCTCGCTCTGGAGGGCGGAAGACGGACCCGGTCCAGAGGGCGCGCGCTCAGAGGCTCGAGAGGCGCGCGAGCTCGACCGCGAGCTCGACCGCAGGGCCTCGACCGCAGGGCTAGCCTCCGAGGGTCTCGCTCTGGAGGGCAGAAGACGGATCCGGTCCAGAGGGCAGGAGGGAGGCGCTCTCGGAGAGGCCACATCAGCGGTGAGCGCTGAGCTTGACCTCGACCACAGGGCACTAGCCTCCGAGGGTCTCGCTCTGGAGAGCGGAAGGCGGCTCCGACCTAGGCATCCCGAGCTTGCGGGCACGACCTGGCGGAGGACTGAGCTCGGCTTGTTGTTCTGAGGGAGCTCAGCTCAACTCGATAATGGAATCCGGGCTGGAGAGTCGACGCGGCGTCTTTTCTTGACGTGGCACCTGCCGGTTCCTCCACGTCAGCGATCCCTTCACATCATTTGCCCCCCACTCCCGAGGCCCGTTAGTATGCGGCGCTCGGGTCGAATGGATTAATTGCGGTGCTGACGTGGAAAGGCGAAAATCTGGCGTGATGATGGCCATGATTGCTGGCACTTCGGGGGCCGGCCCTGCGGACCAATGCGGGGATGCCATGTGGCCACGTCCGAGGAGCAGTTAATATGGGCGCAGAATTCAGAGCGGCCGGAACGCCATTCTCGCCGATGGGTGGCACGTGGCGTAGATCCGTTGGCTGAGGGGTTGGATCGGTACGAATCCCTTGAGTCATTTCGAAATGAAATGAGGGCCTTACCGAACCATCTATTCTTTTTGAATTCTCCATGCCTGCTGCTGCCGCGCCCAAGCTTCTTCCTCCCTCCCAGTTGCCTAGAGTTTTCCAAGGCACCAGGTCAGTTTCTTCTTCCTCCTTCCCTGTTAGAATAGGAGTTTTTCCTTCGGGTCTGGGGTCCTCTTCAGGTTGAGTCTCCTCTTCGGTCTTCTACTTTGCGTTCTTCCTTTCCCTCATCCTCGAGGATGTCCCGTTTTGGTCCGGGCTTTCGCCCCTCCACTGATCAGGGCGAAGCCGGTCCTTCCGAGCGGAGGCGGCGTCTTCCTCTTCTTCTTCCGGCGGGGAGGAAGATGCAGCTCGCTTCGAGCTCAGTAGGAGACGTCCTCCTGGTCCGGTTCTCATCAGGGAACCGGGATCCGGTCCTTCTCCCCCTCCTTCTGCTCCTGTTTCCGAGTCTGTCTGGCCTGCAGGTCCTGGTGGGGTCGCCTCGACGATCACCGTTGGGGAACTCAGGACTATCCGGGATGTCTACGGCATCCCATCTTCTATCCAGCTTACGATCCCTCGTCCGGGGGAACGGGTCACTTCGAGTGGCTCGGGCTGTCTTGCCTTCTACGAGGGGACCTTCTTTGGGGGTCTCCGGTTTCCTTTCCATCATTTCTTCCTATCCGTCTTGGACAATTATCGTCTAGTCCCCGCGCAGCTAGTGCCAAATGCTATCAGGGTTATTTTTTCTTTCATTGTGCTTTGTCACCTCCACGGGTTCGTTGCCCGATTTTCCTTGTTCAGGGCTTTCTTTGCCCTGAAGCGCCACCCAACCGAGGATGGGTGGTGGTCCATGTCCTCCCGCCCGAAGGGCATCAAATTCGAGCTTCCCTCTTCCATCGGGGGATGGAAGAGCAAGTTTTTCTTTGTTGAGGTCTAGGGGGTCGATTGGGTCTGGAGCGATCCGGACAAGTCCCCCAACTGAAACTCTGTGGTCGATGCGATTGACGGGATGATTACGAGCAGTTCCGCACCGTCCAGATTTCTCCTCTCGAGGTCCTGTTGTCTGAACATAACCTCGCCGACTCCGGGGTCAACCCAACGAATGGGTTGGGTGAGTTCGGCCTGAACTTTTCTTTTCTTTACTCTTGTACTCCTTGCATTGCTTCCCACAGGCTCTAACTGTTGTGTAATTTGCATGCAGGCATGATCTTCTCCGAGAGTGACCTTCTGGCCATCACCAAGAAGAGGCCGCCGACCGGGCTGGCCGGGGAGCCTGCACCGAGGCGGGCCCGGAGTGAGAATGCTTCTGCGGCCGCTCCCATGGTAGTGATCGGTCTGAGCTCGACCGCCCCAGCGGGTCCGAGTTCAGAGGTGTCTCGTGCTGCTCCTGCACCGGTGAAGAGGGTAGCTTCTGTGGAACTGAGGCCAGCCTAGCAGGCCCTCGCTGCAGAGCCCGAGGTAGTCGTTCGGGCGAGGGCCGCGGCTGCTGCCGCTGCACCCTGCCGTCCTCCGGGTCCGCCCATCGTTGATGTCAGGGGTGAGGAGACCCGGGCTGCGACCAGGGCCGAGACGGAGGTGCCGCCTGCATTGGCACCAGCTTCTTAGCCTCCCCCTTGGGATCCTTCAGCCAGCGGGGCAAGGCCGCCCGCTCACGGAGAGAGCAGGAGGGAGGAGGCGCGGCGCCATCTCCCTTTCAGGATGGGGCCGGAAAGTTCATTTCTTGAGCTGGCCGAACGCATGATGGATTTCTCCATCCAAGTATACGACCGGCAAGAGATGGCCGGGATGCGGCTGACCGATGTTATCAGCGCCATCTTTCCCCAGCTGTACTCGGTGAGCTATCCCCTTTTTCTTTTCTTCTTCTTTCTCTTTTCTCTTCTATTTTTATTTATTTATTTATTTATTTTTTTAGGCTGACCTCGTTTCATGGTGCAGATCGATGCCGAGGCCCTCTTCATCAAGGGCTGCTACCAGAGCTGGGAGCGTCTCGAGTGGCAACAGGCCGCCGAGATTGAGTCTTTGAAGGCTGACCTGAAGGAGAAGGTCGAGGCAAACGGGGTCCTTGAGTTGAAGGTCGACCTTGAGAAAGAGCTCGCCGATGCTGAGGGACGAGCGAAGGGACTCCTGGCGGCTCGCAACCTGGAGCGGAGCCGCTCAAAGAAGGCGATCGACGACCTCTCCATAGTCGAGAAAAAGTTTAGCTGGTACAGTGCCGAGGCCGATCGACACAAGGAGGTCGCCCGAGCTGTCCAGGCGGAGCTGGCAGCTGGGAAGGAGAAACTTGCCGCAGCTGAGAAGGCAGAGACGACAGCCAACTTGGCGGAGGCAGCCAGGCTGGAGGCCGCCGAGTTGAGGAGGGTGGCCGCTGAGGCCACGAAGGGTGTTGAGGACGCTGTCGCCAGATTCAAGGCTTTGGAGGACTTCGTCGCTGAAATCCAGCAGATGGCATCGGACTCCTTCTATAAGGGTTTCATGTACCTGTACGGCCGGGTCGAGGTGCTTATTCCTGACAAGGACCGTAACTGCCTCAGTTACCCTTCGGCCTCGGAGGCGGAGGCCGACGAGGTCGTCGCGGGAGCCGTGGGCCCAGAGCCTTCGACGCCAGCTGCGGGTGACCCTTCCGAAGTTAAGGCAGCCCAGCCGGAAACTTCTGAGGGCGGGAGCTCTCGGCCTCAGGATTCAGCAGAGAAGCCGGCCGGCGTGGAGTGACCCTTTTCTTCCTTGTTTCATTTTGTACTTTTATTTCTTGTACTTTGTCAGGGTCACCCGGCATGTCGAGGGCCTAGAAGATACTTGTAACCGTGCTTAATCAATGAAGCTTAAGCTTCTTCGTCATCTGTTCTCTTTGCCTGGTTCTTCCCCTTTTTCTCTCTTTCTTTCACTCCCTTTCTTCTTTTCTCTTCTTTTTTTTTTTTTTTTAGAGTGGGAAGATCAGAGAGAAGGGCTTCACCTTGCTGGTGGGTGAAGTTGTGACACTTGAGAGCTGCTAGGCTCGAAGGTGTTGTTGACTAAGAGCCAGGTGGCTCGGAGGTCCCTTGGCCGGAGATCTGAGCTCCGGTCTTGGGTGGGCGTCCTGGAGCTGGGCTCGGGGATGTTGATAACTGAGAGCTGCGTGGCTCGAAGTTTTCTTGGCTGGAGATTTGAGCTCCGGTCTTGAGTGGACGTCCTGGAGCTGGGCTCGGGGACGTAGATGACTGAGAGCTGCGTGGCTCGAAGTTCTCTTGGCCGGAGATCTGAGCTCCGGTCTTGAGTGGGCGTCCTGGAGCTGGGCTCGGGGACGTAGATGACTGAGAGCTGCATGGCTCGAAGTTCTATTGGCCGGAGATCTGAGCTCCGATCTTGAGTGGGCGTCCTGGAGCTGGGCTCGGGGACGTAGATGACTGAGAGCTGCGTGGCTCGAAGTTCTCTTGGCCGGAGATCTGAGCTCCGGTCTTGAGTGGGCATCCTGGAGCTGGGCTCGGGGACGTAGATGATTAAGAGCTGCGTGGCTCGAAGTTCTCTTGGCGGAGATCTGAGCTCCGGTCTTGAGTGGGCGTCCTGGAGCTGGGCTCGGGGACGTAGATGACTGAGAGTTGCGTGGCTCGAGGTTCTCTTGGTCGGAGATCTGAGCTCCGATCTTGAGTTTGGAAGGTGGTAGCTTCGATGCTGTACTTCCCTCTCGTTCTCTTTCTTTCCTTCCCCTTTCACCTTTTTGATGAGCGGGGAGATCAGAGATGAGGGTGCTTGCCATGTTCCTCTCTTGTTCTCTTTCTTTCCTTCCCCTCTTTTTTCCTTTTCTTTTTTCTTTTTTTTATTTTTTTAGGGTGGGGAGATCAGAGAAGAGGATGCTTGCAGTGCCCCCCCTTTGTTCTCTTTCTTTCCTTCCCCTCTCGTCTTCTTTTCGAGTGGGGAGATCAGAGAAGGGGGGGTGCCGGGCCCCCCTTTGTTCTTTCTTTTCCTTCCCCTCTTGTCTTCTTTTTGAGTGGGGAGATCAGAGAAGGGGGTTACCGGTCTTGATTGCCTTGGAGCTAGGCTCGAGGCTTTCCTGGATGTGGAGCTAGGCTCGGGTCCAGGGGTTGCCTGAGGTCTTGGCTCAGGTTTTTGGCGCCTTGGAGCTAGGCTCGAGACGTTGATGGGAGCTACGTGGCCCCATGATCTCTTGGCGTCTCGGAGCTGGGCTCGGAGACGCTTGAGATGGAGAGCGGCTTGGCTCGAAGTTTTCTTGGCCGGAGATTTGAGCTCCAGCCTTGAGCGGTGTCTTGGAGCTGGGCGGGGACGTTGGTGACTGAGAGCTGCTTGGCTCAAGATGCTGTCGATTCTTTCCTGCAAGACATGCGAATACCCATGCAAGGGAGAAACCGTTATCACGATTGTTGGTAAGGGGACTTACCTTGTTGGGGGCGTCTTCGTAGGCTGCATGCGCTCCTCCTTCGGGGGAGCCTGACGCTGTCGAGTTCTTCGAGGCAACGAACCCCTCATGATGGGGCTTCAACCGCCTCGTGGGGGTCTCCTGCGATGGTTTGTGATCGTCATCCCAACGACCGTGGCATCTTTGTTTGCCTTTTTCCTTCGCTTTCTTCTCCCCTTATGGCGGGGAGATGACTCTCGGGGCCCCCCCGCCCCCCGAGCCTTCTTAGACGCATGCGCGATTCTCCAGGCGATCACACCCGCCGGTTTCGCGATGGGGTAGCTATCGATGGTTGGAGCTGACGGCAGAGCGGCAAGCGCTTGTGGCCCCGCTTGAGGTCTGCCCCCCCCCCAAGCCTTTGGAGGTAGGACTTCTTGATGAGCTTCTTGATCTCTTGCTCACGGCTGCGACATTGTTCGAGGTCATGGCCGTGATCCCGGTGGAGGCGATGATACTCCGCCTCGCTGCGACCGGTGAGGGGCTTCACCGGTGGCGGGCGTTGTAGTCCGGTGGCTCGCCAGCTGAGCCTCATATACTGATGAACTAGCGGGAGAATTCCGCTAGCATACGCTCGTGCTTCTCCAGGCACGTTTTCGCTGTGTGCCTGAGGGCACCCACGTCGCCAATCTGTTGACCTTTCCAGCTTGCGTCGTCACCGTCCTTCCGCGGTATGTTGACTTGTGAGGAGGCGGAGGACTTAGTCATGCCCGTCCTGCCCCCCTTCCTGGCGTGCCAATCTGTTGCCGCTAGGATTGTCATGGCCTGTAGCTGCAGTCGGCGCCAGAGATGCGCTCCCCCTGCCGCGCGGCCGTCCTCGGCTCTCGGACCTCCACGCTGGGTGCGGTCGCCTTGCCGCCCAGCTGTCCTCCGCTCCTGAACCTGCGAGACAGGGGTTAGAGACCCGGGTCGGGGTTTTCGGCGGGGGCACTCCAACGATCAAGGTAGTGACGATCCAGGGGAACAGATCCTCCTGGTCGGGCCCCTCTCGATGGACTCCGCACTAAGAGTAAAAGATGTGAGTGAAGGTGAAAACGTTGCAGGGGGAGAGTGATAGCGGGGACAGAGGGTTGCCCTGTTCCTCCGCCTCTCCTTGTATCCCTCGTTTCCTTCAACTATGGTGGTAGTGGCGCTTCGCCCTCTTGGTCGGGCTTGCGCTTATGCTCGTGGTGGTGGTGGTGCCATGCCCCTCTTGCTGGTGGGGGTTGCACATCTTCTCCTTCTTTTTTTTTATCTCTCTGGCTTGTCTTTTTTGCCTGTGTGCTCTCTCGAGTTGCTGTGTATTACCTCCGAGTTTTGTTGCAAACTAGGTTACTGTTGGGCGCTTGTCTCGGAATTCCCGCCAGGCTGTCAGGCACATGTGGCGGTGTCCCAAGGCGTCTTTCCTGATTCGTGATAAGGGGAGTTGTCAGGCACTCCGGCATTCTTCTTGGTTGCCTCATTCCGGGAAACTTGGCAATGCCTCGAATGGTGGGCCGTCGCCCGCGGGATTTGAATCTCCTGGTTGGCTTCTTTTTTTGGGCGGTCTGGGTGGTTGGCGAGGAGTGGCGTCTCGATCAACGTGCTGCTTGCCTTTCTGGTGTAACTGGCGATCGTAGGTGGTCAGTACGGTCTGGAAGGCGCTTCAGTGCAGTCCTCGGGTGGCTCGCCGGTGTTCCGGGCTGGTGCCTAGCTAGAACGGCAGGGCTCGCTCCGACCTAAGCGCTCCGAGCTTGCGGGGGCGTCTCGGTGGAGGAGGGCAGAGAGTGGGCCCAGTCCGGAGGGCGCGCGCTCGGAGAGGCTCCACATTGGCGGGCGAGCACTTCTGCTCGACCTCGACCACAGGGCACTAACCTCCGAGGGTCTCGCTCCGGAGGGCAGGAGGCGGACCCAGTCCAGAGGGTGCGCGCTCGGCGAGGCTCCACATCGGCGGGTGAGCGCTGAGCTCGACCTTGATCGCAGGGCACTAGCCTCCGAGGGTCTCGCTCTGGAGGGCAGGAGGCGGATCCGATCCAGAGGGCGCGCGCTCGGAGAGGCTCCACATCGGCGGTCACGCGCGTGAGCGCTGAGCTCGACCACGACCGCAGGGCACTAGCCTCCGAGGGTCTCGCTCTGGAGGGCGGAAGACGGACCCGGTCCAGAGGGCGCGCGCTCGGAGAGGCTCCACATCGACGGGTGAGCACTGAGCTCGACCTCGACCGCAGGGCACTAGCCTCCGAGGGTCTCGCTCTGGAGGGCGGAAGACGGACCCGGTCCAGAGGGCGCGCGCTCGGAGAGGCTCCACATCGGCGGGTGAACGCTGAGCTCGACCTCGACCGCAGGGCACTAGCCTTCGAGGGTCTCGCTTTAGAGGGTGGAAGGCGGCTCCGACCTAGGCATCTCGAGCTTGTGGGCATGACCTGGCGGAGGATTGAGCTTGGCTTGTTGTTCTGAGGGAGCTCAGCTCAGCTCGGTTGTGGAATCCGGGCTGGAGAGTCGACGCGGTTTCTTTTCTTGACGTGGCGCCTGCCGGTCCTCCACGTCAGCGATCCCTCCACATCACAACCCAACTACCATAAAGAATCCCTATTATATATGGAACAATACTAAATATATCCTAACATCCCCGTGCAAGTTGAGTATTTTGGCTAAAAGGCGAAGATTGAAGCACAAAGTCAAAAACCAAGAAGTGGACAAAGGTTTGGTGAAGATGTTAGCAAGTTGTTTGTGAGAAGAGATATGGAATAAATCCAAATCACTGATTGAACTCTCCCATAAGAAGTGAAGATCAAGTTCAATGTGCTTCGTACAAGCATGTAAAACAGGATTTGCAACAAGATATATGGTGCTCACAGTAGATGCAATTAGAATGCCATAAGGGGACTCCAAGATCATGAAGTAGATAATGGATCCAAATTGTCTCGGCAAGTGTGTAGGCTATAGAGCGATACTCCACTTCAGAACTAGAGCGGGAAATTATAGGCTGCTTCTTAGCCGACCACGAGATAAGATTAGGTCAAAGAAATATGCAATACCTTGAATGGACCTCCATGTATCTGGACAACCAGCCCAATCAACATCTAAAAGGCAGCGAGTCGATTTAGGTAACGGGAGATAGAAATGCTGTAGGTCAGTGTCCTGTGAAGATATCGAAGAAGACGTTTAACAGCTTGCATGTGTGGCTCGTGAGGTGCATGGAGATACTAGGCAACCGTATTAACAACATACGACATGTTAGGTCTTGTGAAGGTGAGGTAGTGCAAAGCGCTAACCATCGAATGATAGGTATAGGGATCTTAAGAGGGTGTCATTCATGAGTTGAGAGATGAGTACTAGGAGAGTGGAGTGGAAACCTACTTGCTAGTAAGAAACCCAGATGCTTAAGCAATTGATGTGCATATTTCTGTTGAATTAGATGAAGGTTAGAGGGTGAGTAATTGACTTCAATGCCCAAAAAATAATTTAGAGGCCCTAAGTCCATTGCAAATTCTAGTTATAAAGTGCCTATAGAGCCTTTAAGAGAGATAAGGAGCTTCTAGTAATAATGATATCATTAACATACACAGAGAAGGACGAAAGTGCCAGAAGAGGAGCGACAGATAAACATCGAGGGATCTACGGTACCTCTAATGAAACCAATCTCTAAAAGAAATGAAGTGCTAAAACCAAGCCTGAGGTGTCTGCTTGAGTCCATAGATGGCGTCCATGGATGGCCTTAGATAGCAGACATGATGAGGAAGAAAAGGATTCACAAAGCCAGGTGGTTGTTCATATAGACTTCTTTAGAGAGAACACTATGAAGAAAAGCATTCTTCATATCAAGTTGTCAAAGTGACCACCCAAAGGAGAAGGCAACAGAAAGAACAATACGAATAGTAGTCGGCTTGACGATTAGTGAAAATGTTTCAACAAAATCAGAATCCTATTGCTGTTTGTAGCCCTGAGCCACGAGCCAAGCCTTGAGATGCTCAAGAGAACCGTCCGCCTTCTGCTTAACCTTGTCAACCCATGTGCAGCCAATGAGATTGATTGCTGGTGGAGGAACAAGATTCCAAGTAGAGTTAGTCATAAGGCATCAAATTCCTCAATCATAGCTGCTGCCAATCTGCATCCTGAGAAGCTTTAGCAAAAGAGTTAGGCTCGGTAGGAAGAGAACTCTTAGAGGTGAGGAAGGTGGTAGATGCAATCATACCTTTTGTCATTGATTGGGTGAGCATAAAGTGTGTACGGAAAGGTGGAGGAACAATAGTAAAGTAGGTAAAGAGGATGGTGAAACTGATAGGTCCGCAGCAGGTTGAGTGGGAGGAGGTTCAGAAGATGGAGGAGCAACGTTGGTTGTGGGAGTAGGTACGACAATCCTGGAGGATGTTCATTTGGTATAGACTTGGAGCTTTTTCTGACAAGCAACAGTATGGTTTTCATCTCTAACCTGTATGGCATCAAGATTCAAGCTAGTAGGAAATTGAGTTAATGATTCAAATGTTGACGAAATAGACGGGGTGAGCCGATCGGCACAAGAAGTGTTAGAATCATCAGTAGTAGAGATATGAGTGAAATTGATACCGGATATTGCATCTGTTGGGATATGACAAAGTTGATCTATTTATGTTGACTCGTTGAAAGCCTGAAATTGAAATTGATCAATGCCCGAAAGGCATGACTACGATCAATACCTCTTCTGAAAGGTATAAAATCGATCAATGCTTGAAAGGCACAAATATGATTGATATTTAATTGATCAATATCTAAAGGGTGTAAAGTTGATCAATGACTGACGAACACAAGATTGACTCACTTCCAGGCAATTGACGGATTTATTTGAGAAAAAATGAGAATAAAATTTATTAATATCATGTAGTGCAGGAGACGATCAACTCTGGTGATGACGATCAATTCTGGTGAAGACGATCAATTCTGGTGAAGACGATCAACTATGGTGGAGACGATCAACTTTGGTAGAAACGATCAACTGTGGTGAAGCGGATCAACTATGAAGAAGTCGATCAATTAGAAGAGAGGATCGATTGACTATGACCAACTTTGGTTGCACGTGCTCACACCCTGGATTAACTATTTTACAGATGGATGCCAGCTGTAAGCGGTTAATTCCCTAGCCTATAATACCCACGGCTGCGATGATGAAGGGGCTTTTGTGATTCATATTTTTCGAACTACCTTCCACTTAGCCTTCCTTCAGAATTTATCTGTTCTTGTCCAGACGCCATTAACGAGCTTGGAAGCTATTTCAAATCTCAAATCCTCCAAGAAGATGGCGAAGCTAGATCAGATCCATCTTATCTGATTCTTTGTTCTTTCAAGTTTGTTGTAATTTTGTTTGGACACAACAGATTGGCGTGCCAGGAAGGGGTTTCTTTGTAAAAGAGCTTCGAAAAATCTGGAAGGAAGCATGGTGAAAGGTAGGAAGAAGAATTTGCCAGCAGAAGCTGTTCTTGGTTCTTCAAAAGAAACAGATCTTGCTTTTGGTAACCAAGGGGAAAATCTTGCTCTTGATGGCAAAGGAAACGATCCTGTTTCTGATGAAAGAAGAAATGATCCTGTTCCAGAAAAAAGGGTGAAAGTTTCTCCCTAGGGCATTTTGATCAAGAAAAGTTGAATGCTCTATTTGACAAGGCAGAAGTGCTCACCACGGCGATGCAGAACCTTCAAGAAATTGCCATGAAAGAGTCAATGCGGCCAGCTGTATCAAGAACCAGCCGGCAACCTTCACTCCAGGTAAGTAAACATCTCAGTCCTAGAAGACATTCTTCTTATCAATACTCTTCAGGTCAACAATCCCTTGTAAGACATCATCACCGATCTCATCATCACTCCAAGAAGCAAAATAAAGGGAAACAACCACGATCTCGGTCAACTTCGTCTGGAGAATCGATCCCAGACAGTATCCAAGTTCAACACTCCACCAGAGAGAATGATTTTGACAAAAAATTTAAGAAGTTGGAGTTGCAGGTTGCTAAAGTTCTGGAACAGAGGAGAACAGAGGACACTGCACCAAGTTATTGTATCTTGCCTCCTTTTTCCAAGAAGGTCATGGATGAGAGGATTCCGCATCATTTCAAAGTACCACCGATCGAGTTGTATGATGGGTCATCTGATCCTTTAGATCATTTGGGTAGCTTTAAAGCCCATATGCTGATCCAGGGGCGTCGGATGCATTGCATTGTCTTGCCTTTCCTGCTACCTTGAAGAAATTAGCAAGAATATGGTACTCAAGTTTACAGCCGGACACCATCCATTCATTTGGTCAACTAGAAAAGTTCGTCTCTCACTTCAGGACAAGCAGAAAAATGCCCAGAAATTTGATAGCTTGTTCTTTATCCAACAGTCAGAAGGGGAATCTTTAAGGGATTACATCAAAAGATTTAACTCCGCCACATTGGAAATACCAGATCTCAATGAATATGTGGCGATGTTTGCTATGAAAAAAGGCTTGCGAGCTTCTAGATTTACATTTTCCTTGGATAAGAAATTCTCGACCAATTATTCCGAATTACTGGCCCGTGCTCAAAAGTATGCTCAGGCCGAAGAGCAGGCTTTGAGCCAGCGACAGGTGGAGAAAAAATTAGTGCCAGGTAAGAAGAGAGCCAAGGAAGATGAATCCCGATTCACTGGAGTCTGATCTATTCAACGGCAAGGTCAAAAGCCAAGGGAATTGATCGGCAGAAATTATGTCAATCGATTTGATACTTATATCCCATTGACTTATCCAAGAGAACAAATTCTAATGGAGATTGAGAAAGAAAACTTTTTACAAAGGCCAAGACCAATGAGAGCTCCACCAGCTGTGCGAAATAAAACCAAATACTGTCGTTATCATCGCGATCATGGCCATACAACAGAAGAATGCATTCAACTGCGAGATGAAATGAGGCTCTGATTAAACAAGGTTATTTGGTTAGATATATTCGGAATCAAAATCAGAACTGACCAGTTGAAGCGGCAGTACCAAGGCCAGTTGTTCCAAGGATGATCACTGATGGGACAGAGCTCCCAAATCAACAACCGACTGATGGGTCAGTTGGAATGATTTGTCATGCATGTCTTGAAGATGATCGGAGTCCTAAGAGGCTTCGAGGAAGTGTCGTCTTTTCTGATGAAGATTTACAAGGCGTTCAGACGCCTCACAACGATCCTGTTGTAATTTCTGCTATCATTGCAAACTATGATGTACATCGGATTCTAGTTGATAATGGAAGTTCCACAGAGGTCTTGCTTTATGATGCATTTGTCAAAATGAACTTACCAATTAATAAGTTATGGAGAATTCGTATATCGCTTACTGGATTTGGTGGAAATTCCGTAGGAGTAGAGGGAGAGATCACCCTTCCCGTAACTCTTGGAATGACGCCGAAACAAAGAACTTACCTCCTTTCCTTTATAGTTGTTCGAATCCCCTCAGCTTATAATGCTATTTTAGGGAGACCTGCTTTAAATAAATTCCAAGCCGTTGTATCAACATACCATTTTCTGATGAAATTTCCAACTCCAAATAGGATTGGAGTAGTAAGGGAAAACCAGCAGATGGCTCGGCAATGCTTGACAATCCAGAATCAACAATTAGTTATCAAACCAACCTCTGAACAACTGGATCCGCGTGATCCGATTGATGAAGTTAGTGTATCAATAGAAAAAACCATTCATATTCCTTTGACAAAAGATGATCCTACCAAAACAGTTCAAATTGGAAGTTTACTTGTTGAAGATCAAAGGAGGAAGCTGATTGATTTCTTACAAACAAATGTTGATATATTTGCATGGAAAGCTACTGATATGTTGGGGATTCCTACTGAAGTAATCCAGCATGAACTTAAGGTTGATCCGTTCGTTCGGCCAATTCGACAAAAGAAACGAAACTTTGCCCCAGAAAGACAAGGTGTTATTAATGAAGAAGTCACCAAACTGCTCGATGCTGGATTCATCAGGGAGGTTCAATATCCTGATTGGCTTGCTAATGTAGTGATGGTTAGGAAAGCAAATGGGAAATGGAGGATATGCATAGTACACTGATCTTAACAAGGCATGTCCAAAAGACAGTTTTTCTTTGTCAAAGATTGATCAGTTAGTTGATGCAACGGCTGGACATAAATTTTTAAGTTTCATAGATGCTTTCTCTAGATACAATCAGATACGAATGAATCCAGAAGATGAAGAAAAAACATCTTTTGTGACGGATAGGGGAATATATTGTTATAAAGTGATGCCGTTTGGTCTCAAAAATGCTGGAGCCACCTACCAGAGGTTAGTAAACAAAATCTTCAAAGACCAAATTGGGGAGACTATGGAGGTATATGTGGATGATATGATTGTTAAGAGCAATCAGTCTGATGATCATATCAAAGATTTACAGATAGTCTTTGATATTTTGCTGCAGAATCACATGAAATAAATCCGACCAAATGTGTTTTTGGTGCGACTTCCGGGAAATTTTTGGGCTTCATGGTCACACAACGTGGAATTGAAGCCAACCCAGAAAAAAATCCGAGCCATCTTTATACGAGAGAGCCAGCTAATAAGAAGGAGATTCAACAGTTGATTGGACGGATCGCCTCATTAAGTCGATTTATTTCTCGTTCAGCTGAGAGATGTTTGCCTTTCTTCAAGGCTTTACGACAAACCAAAGAGTTCAATTGGTCGGATAATTGTCGATCAGCATTTGAAGAACTGAAAAAGTACTTGGTGAACCCAATCATATTGTCTAAACCTCAAGAAGGCGAAGATTTGTATCTTTATCTGGCCGCATCAGACGAAGCAATTAGTTCTGTATTGGTCAGAAAGGATTCTGACGGATCGCATAAGCCCATTTATTATATCAGCAAAGTTCTTCATGATGCAGAAACAAGGTACCCAAAACTTCAAAAATATATCTATACTTTGGCGATATTGGCCAAGCGACTCAGACGATATTTCCAGTCTCATCGTATTATTGTATTGATTGATCAGCCTTTGAGGACTGTCTTACAATACCCCGATACTTCTGGTCGAATGGCGAAATGGGCAATCAGACTGAGTGAATATGACATTACTTATCAGCCTAGATTTGCAATGAAAGCCCAAGTATTGGTTGACTTTATAGCCGAATGTACCTGGAATGAAGTGAACCATCTGTTGAAATAGAAGTGACCGATGCACCCTGGATATTACATGTAGACGGGGCGTCAAACTCTTCTGGTTGTGGAGCAGGGTTGATCTTATCTAGCCCCTATGGAGATGTCATAGAGTATGCACTCCGGTTTTCTTTCAAGGCCGAATATGAAGCTCTTTTAGCAGGTTTGAAGATTGCGAAGGAGGTAAATGTCAGAAGGTTGAAGGTATTATTTGATTTGCAGCTGGTTGTCAATCAGGTAAAAGGAGTTTTGAGGTTCATGATGCTATTTTAAGTTTATATCTGAAGAGGGTTAAAGAATTGGGGGCTTTATTCGACTTATGGGATATCAGTCATATCCCTAGAATCGAAAATTCTCGGGCTGATGCATTGTCCAGATTAGCTACTTCTGCACCTGAACAAATGGGTCGAATCTTTATGGAACATTTAAAGATTCCGAGTATCTCGGCAACTGAAAAGAAAAAGTTCTTCAAATAGAGTCGGAAATGAATTGGATGAATCCGATAGTCAAATATCTGACTGAAGGGATACTGCCTGAAAATAATACAGAAGCTAAGCAGATTCGAAAATTTGCTGCTCAATATGTCATCTTAGATGGGTTATTATACAAAAAATCATTTTCTCAGCCATTATTGAAGTGTTGTCTCCTTCGGATGCTGATTATGCCCTTAGGGAGGTGAATGAGGGGATATGTAGTGATCATTGGGAGGAAATCTTTAGCTTATAAGATCATAAGGCAGGGGTATTATTGGCCAACCATGCAAAAGGATGCTGCATATTTTGTAAGAAATGTGATTCTTGTCAAAGATATGCAAATATCCAAAGGTGTCCAGCTAGTTAGTTGACACAATTAATAGCTCCTTGGCCATTTGCACAATGGGGAATGGATATACTTGGTCCATTTCCTCCTGCTTCTGGGCAGCGGAAATTTTTGATCGTAGCTATTGATTATTTTACTAAATGGGTAGAGGCTGAACCTCTGCTTTAATCACTGAAGCAAAAGTTGAAATATTTGTCAAAAATTCTATTATATATAGATTTGGAATCCCTTATGCGATCATTACGGATAATGGAAGGCAGTTTGATAATTAGAAGTTCAAGGATTCTGTGCTCAATATGGAATTCTTCACAAATTGACATCCGTCGTACATCCTCAAGCTAATGGGGAAGCTGAGGTAACCAATCGGACGATCCTTCACGGATTGAAAATCCGATTAAATAAAACCAAGGGATCTTGCTGATGAACTCAATTCTGTTTTATGTGCTTATCGAACAACTCCTCGATCTACAACAGGCGAATCTCCGTTTAATCTGGCTTATGGGAGTGAAGCCATGTTACCTATAGAAATTGTCCTTTATTCCAGAAGAGCTGATGGTTTTGCATAATCTGATAATGATAATCGAAGGAGATTGGATCTTGATGTGGTCGAAAATTCTAGGTTACAAGCACAATTGAAAATGGCAGCTTACCGACAAAGGGTGGCATGGTATTATAATTCAAGAGTAAAAGCTCGAATCTTTCGGATTGGGGATCTTGTTCTGCACCGAACTACTATATCCCGACCAATGAACATGGAAACTTGCCCCAAATTGGGAAGGCCCTTTTTGTATCACCGAAGTTGTGCGATCGAGGACCTATCGGCTTGAAAGTCCAGATGGTTATCCATTGGCAAGGCCATGGAATGTGGAAAATTTATGCAAATACCATCGATAAAGACATTTTCTTTTTCTTTCTTCTGTTATATGAAGGAAATATTTTATTTCCGATATTCTCTAAAAGATAGAGAACAAAGATTGGCCTGATAAGCTGATCATAATCCGACAAATCGAGTTAGTTTAATCCACTAACTTAATCGGCGTTTAATGATCAGAATAACTGATCTAAAGATTGACCTGATAAACTGATCATAATCCGACAAATCGAGTTAGTTTAATTCACTAACTCAACGGCGTTTAATGATCAGAACAGAACAACTGATCTAAAGATTGGCATGATAAGCTGATCATAATCTGACAAATCGAGTTAGTTTAATCCACTAACTCAATCGGCATTAATGATCAGAACAACTAATCCAAAGATGGCTTGATAAGCTGATCATAATCGACAAATCGAGTTAGTTTAATCCTAACTCAATCGATGTTTAATGATCATTTGTGCTCAATGGTTTGCTGATCAATTAGAAGGAAATAGAAGATTTCATTAATATTTTGTCACAAAAGAAAAAAGGAAGAAATGATTGCAGTAAGTCATCGTCAATTCTCCATTACATCTATTATACGGCTTCTCTTTGAATGATCTGATCAACTGAAGTATGCTCTTGGCCAGCTATTTTTGAACAGGTAACTTTGTCGGATCGTTGCTTGGCTGTCCTTTGATGCGAGACGACTCTAAGATTGCTAAACATGCAGGAAAAATAAAAAATAATTTTTTGTGATTTTTATATTTAGTTTGTAAGCTAAATTCCCAAATAAAAGTAAGAACTGGCAAGAAGAAGAGCAATGCATAGAATCATCGTATCGCAGGCAAGCTTATACAAAATAATAAATTCCAGGGCCCGAGAAATGAGAAACTCCTGGATTAGGATAGCTTATCTTCATCAAATCAGAAATTAAAAGAAGGGAAGGATGTTACCATCAGTACTTTGAAGAACGTCCAATGAAGAGATCACACAGCACTCTGATTGGAGTCTGGATGATGAAGTTCGGTTCCTTGATTAGATAGCTGATTTGGATGGTTCCGGATGCAAGGAAAGCCTCCTCTGGGGAGGTGAAACACATCGGGGATCCTGCAAAATGTCAAGGGTCAATCAAAATAGCAAGTAAGTAAAAAAAAGGGGATTGGTTTAGAAGGAATCAGGTTAGGGTTTAGAAGCGGGGCGGCTTGAAGCTTGATGAAGATCTCCTTGCTTGGTGGCCTAGGGCACTCTTCTTGGACGTGTGAAGGCTTGGATGGCAGTGAGTTAGGGTGTGGAAGGATGCTAGGGCAGCAAGGAAACACAAACACAAACCAAAGAACCAAAAAAACAAAGTAACACAAGCTCGCAAGCTCAAATAAATTCGCCAGGGTTTTGATATAATTTGATTACAAGGAATCTTTAACCAGTTCCATGCCCCACTTTTTCTATTTCTCTGGGAAACCTCTTCAAATTCTTCAATACAAGGCTTCTGTTGGTCAGCAATCTTGTTCGTTTTCTTTATTTCTTTAAGAATTGATATTCCTTCTCAAGATTTGACTTGTACCTTCAAGGAGTCTTTTCTTTTAGGCTTCATTGGCCTGAAGTTTCTTTCTTTGGCCCTGTCTTGCCTGGTAACATGCAGGAATATTCCATAGAATCTTCTTCGCTGTCAGAAAGAGAACCTTTGTTCTGAAGACCTTCCGACCGGCAACGGCCTTATTTTTCTCTTCCTTAGATATTGCTAGTTGCCTCCGAAGATCTTCTTGAAGGTTATGTGCCTGATCCCAGCCTTTTTCAATCATGGATATATCGCTGACAAACTATATAAAAGGTTTTAGATATTATTAGAATATAAGTAATTTGTCAAAGAAAAGAAAGGAATATCGCTTACCTTCGAGATTTTTGGGTAAATAGAAGATAAGGTTTCCTTCACTCCCTGTTTGATGGTCATCTCCCAATCCTTCCGAAGAATAGTGGATTGTAATATGGTTTTGCCAATTTTGGATTGTTGATACTTGTATCAGCAACTAATACTTGAACAGGTTTATCATCAGTTGGGTCGGCTGATTCTTTTATGGGAGCTTTTCCTTTTTCTGACGGAATGTGTTTCGCAAGTGGATCTTGGTCTGTTTCTTCCAAAATAGGGATAGAGGGATTCTGTTCTTCTGCAGATGAAGACGAGATATATTCAGGAACTGTTGATTTGTTGGAAGTACTGTTCGATAAGCGGCTTCTTCTCACACACGACCTTTCTTCTCTGAATCGTATTGGTCTTGCTTTTCTTTTCGACGACTGATGCGATTTCTTTCCACCTGGCCTCATCTTTTGAATACGATGAAGATCTTTGGGAGACTCAACTTTAGAATAAAGAGTTTCAAAAGAAAAACACTCGAGACAAAGTTGATTCAAAGCCTTAGGCTTAAGACCCCTTATATATAGGGTGCCAATGGTCATGATTTATGGCTCAAGTTCCAAGATATTGGGAGATTTCTACACGTTTCAGATCTGATTTGATGGGAATTCGTGCGTTGTTTCTGATCCTCAGAAAATCAGTTATAAGTTATGTGATTTGAATTTCAAATTCATGCACCCTTTTAGGTTCTGACAAATACGGTTATACGGCCCTCAACTATACTTCTGACAAAAAGATTACGTCTGGCGAAGTTGGTATGATTACTTACCTTGTTTGGAAATGTTTTTTATGAAAGTTGAAAGTCTGACAATTTAGAAAGTATTTTGTACTAGCTACTTTCTTAGGTTAAACACCCTCTCATTTGATCGAATGGTTCCGTTAGACACTATTGTTTGATAAATTTATTCGAGATCAGTTCTTTTGAATTTTTTTGAAATATTAATTAATGCTTATGATTCCATTAGAGGATTTCATGATTAGATCGGGTTTCCTTGAAAATTTGCTTATTTGACAACGATTGCTTTATATTTTTTCTCATGATCCGACAAAAATTGAGAAGGAAAGATTTTTCATTAAAAAGCAAGTTAAGCTTTTACATCATCAATCTATTACATTGACTCCGACGGAACTTTCTTCTATTTCATTTTGATTTACAGAAGGAATTGGTAAAATTTCTTCTGGGATTTGAGAAGCTAATATCGGTCCTTCGATCTGATCCCAACTAGTTGTTCGGTTTGATCTCCAATTGGTTTTTCTGCTTGATCAATGACTAGTTCTTCAGTTTGATTTTCTTCATTCGAGCTTTCTTCGTCGGAATCCTCTTCATCGGAATCTTCTTCTATTCTTGAAGTGTCAAGATCTGGATAAAATTTCTTTACTTTTTCAAACAATCAGCAAGACCATGGTTATAACTTTCAACTTCTGCCTTATGGAGTTTGTCGTTGAAAGCTTTTGATTGGACATTTTTGACTGCCCCATTTATAGCCTCTTCAACAGCTTGTTCAGTTTTTTTGGTTGCTGTTAAGACCCTTTCTTCGGCCGCTAAAACCTTTTTCTCGGTCGTTGCAATTTTTTCTTCAGCTCCCTCCAGTTTAAGGGACATTGATCGGATCTTTTTTTTTTTTTCTTTAGTTTGGACTCTATGTCATTCATTTTCGATCTTGCTTCTTTTAACTCTGCCTCTAATGCCGAAGTTTTAATCATCGCTTCTTCTAATTTCTTCTCCATGAAATTTTTAGTTGTTCGGCAACTTCTTTCTCCGCCTTTGCCACGTTTACTTCGTTGCTCATGGCTTTGCGGAATTGATAAAGTTTTTAAACTTTCATCCATGATACTGATCCCATGGATGAGCTGTTATTCTATATTTGTGTTAGTCAGATTTGACAAAAATGAAGAAGACGATCAAATATCTGTTTAAGTTATAAGTATAACTTGTACCTTTAATAATGTCGGATGAAACAGCAAAATTGTGTCGTTGATTTGCTGGGACTTAGTTATTTCCTAGTCTCTTGGAATTATTGTTGATTTCAGAAGCTGACGGGCCAACATTGGGTCGTTTAAACCCGAATCATTAGCATATATGGGGAAATCAGCCGAAATATTTACAGCTGGGATTCTTTCTTCCTCTTCCCTCATCGGAGCTTTGCCCTTATCCAGTTGATCAGTAGGGTGAGATAGTGGGTCGTCTCCTGGAATATTTGTCGTTTGTCTTTGCATTGGAGATTGAAGGGATATTGATAGAGGGACTTCATCGTCCTCCGACACACTGGCTATCAAGATCGGAGAATCAAGTCCTGCTGCTATTGATGAAGTTGTTGGATTGATCAGCCTTCTTCTTCAGTTTTTTGATCTTCTTCTCTTCTTGAATAGAGGAAGTGGCTTCTGCCTTTCTTTTCTTCGAGAGCTTCCGAAGCTTCCGGACGTCTACCATGACTGATGTGTCTACAATAAGTAAGAAGTCAGAAATTAAAACAGATTGATTAGAAAGATTGATGAAATAATATTAGTAATGAAAACACCTAAGGAGGGTTTAGGGCTGATTTCTGCCGAAAAGAGCCCTCTTTCACCAAGGAGTTCTTTAATCGGAGGAACTTCCATCTCGGTAAACTTCTCGTAATCTTCTTGATCAGAAGCCAGAACTTTTTTGCCGTCATTAGGAGTTAGTCGGGGTTCTCTATGGCTAGTGGTAAAGTCCCAGGGTATTTTAGAAATGATATAAAAGAAACTCTGTTTTCAGCCATGGATGGCTGAAGGAAGTCCCGAGATAAATTTCCGACCATGTCGTGGGTTGATTACCCACCATCCATGACCATGAAAATCTCGTTTTAATACGAATAAAGAAGTAAAAAGTGAGGATTTTGGAGTTATATCCGCGTCCTTACAAAGGATCAGGAACGCACAAATAATCTGAATGCTGTTAGGGGTTAGTTGAGATGGTAATACTCGATATAGTTTGAAGATCGTAAGAAAGAAAGGATGGATCGGAAATCTAAGATCGGCCCTTAGATGTTCTTCGTATATGGTTATACTGCCAGGAGGAGGCCGATCTATTTGATTTTCAGAAAGAGAGAGGATTACAGTATACTCATCAGAGATATTATAATGCTGTTTTAATACTAAAATTCTATGTTCGGACAGAGAAGATCTAATATCCTCTATTTTGATTTGTTCGGCTTGTTTTCTTTGTGTTGAGAATTGGGTTCTTCAGGATTTCCAGGATTTTCCATATGATTGGTTTCTAAGATCCTAACCATGATGAAGAAAGAAAGTAAAGGAAGATTAACTTGGAAGAGGAGAGAAATAAAAAGCTGACCTGTGAAGTTTTTCTTTCGCTCCTAAAGCAAAAAGGCAGAAATGGTAGAAAACCTATTTCTATGAAAAGGGCGGTGTTATATAATATCCTCCAACGGATCGAGATCTTTTGCAAAAAACGAGAATGAACCAGATTTAGCCATCTGTCCATAAATATTTAATGAAAATTGGCTTTCTCGAAAGGTCGAAACAGCTTTTTATGGTACGGTGGCTGCGATCTGTTGATAAGACAGATACCTTTGTTCTTTTTCAAAATATTTTGATTTTCTCGGATTTTGAAAAATTATAATGATGGGAAGGAGATACGACTGTTCGTTCTTATAACTGTCTCCTCAATTAGAGTTCGACACGTCACCCGGGCGTGTTGTCCCAGAGCAGAAATTTCTGATTTCCAATTAATGAACTCAGAAACTGGGGGGACTAGTGTTGGGATATGACAAAGTTGATCTATTTATGTTGACCCGTTGAAAGCCTGAAATTGAAATTGATCGTTGCCGAAAGGCACGACTATGATTAATACCTCTTCTGAAAGGTATAAAACCGATCAATGCTTGAAAGGCATAAATATGATCGATATTTAATTGATCAACATCTAAAGGGTGTAAAGTTGATCAATGACCGACGAACACAAGACTGACTCACTTCCAGGCAATTGACAGATTTATTTGAGAATAAAATGCGAATAAATTTATTAATAATCATGTAGTGCAGGAGACGATCAACTCTGGTGGAGACGATCAACTATGGTGGAGACGATCAACTCTGGTGGAAACGATCAACTACGAAGAAGTCGATCAATTAGAAGAGAGGATCGATTGACTATGACCAACTTTGGTTGCATGTGCTCACACCTGGATTAACTGTTTTATAGACGGATGCCAGCTGTAAGCGGTTAATTCCCTAGCCTATAAATACCCACGGCTGCGATGATGAAGGGGCTTCTGTGATTCATATTTTTTCGAACCACCTTCCGTTTAGCCTTCCTTCAGAATTTATCTGTTCTTGTCCAGACGCCGTTAATGAGCTTGGAAGCTTTTTCAAATCTCAAATCCTCCAAGAAGATGGCGAAGCTAGATCAGATCCATCTTATCTGATTCTTTGTTCATTCAAGTTTGTTGTAATTTTGTTTGGACATAACAGCATCAATAGTAAAGGGACTCTCACCCAATAAAGGAGGATTAGAAAGAAAATTCTGAAACAAATGAAAATTTATAGTAGAGATAGGTGCAGAAGATGTAGAAAATTTGGAGAGACGTGAATATGAAAAGACTGTTTCAACAAATGCAACATGCCTAGGATGAAAACTTTTGTAGTGCTTGGATATAGGCAACGAAATCCTTTATGCTTATATGAGAATCCCAAGAATATACAACTAATCGGGGAGAGAGCTTATGATTAGCAATATCCTGTAGATCAGGATAACACAGGCATCCAAAAACTAAAACAAGTTGCAAGTCAGAAGGGACACAACTATGCAAAATATTATGCGGCGATTTTCCTTTCAAAATAACAAGTGGAGTATGATTTACAAGAAAAACAGCAACTTGAATAGCCTCTACCCAAAAACTAGGAGGCATACAAGCTTGAAAAAGAAGACTTCTGACAACATTAGATAAATGTCTATGTTTTCTCTTGGCAACGTCATTTTGTTGTGGTATGTGAGGATAAGAGAATCTGTGAATAATTCTGGTTTTTAAACTTAGAGTAGAAAATCTTTCATTTACGTACTCCTTATTGTTGTCAGATTGAAAAATTTTAATTTTGCCATGAAAGATATTTCAACCATTGCTTGAAATTCTAGAAATTTTTCAAAAATTCATGTTAAATTTTAAAAGATAAAGCCAAGAATATCATGAGTAATTATCCATAAATATTACATAATATTTTAGCCACAAACAGAATGAACAGGTGCTTGTCATACATTATAATGAACAAGTTGAAAGGAAAAATATATTTGATTCAGAATCATGAAACGAGAATTTTACATGTTTTCCATATTACAGGTATTGCAAATAGAAAATTTAATTTCAGAAGGACAATCGGAAACAACTTTATTCTCTTTAATAAATTTAGAAAGAATAGTAAGACCGGGATTATCTAACCATTTATGCTAAATATCTCCACTAAACCAAGATGCAACAAAGGCCAATTTTGCTTATTCCTTATGCTTACAACTTTAGAAGAAATTGGATAGAGCGAAGTTCGTGAACTATGCATCTAAGAAGCTCCTTTCCCATTTCCATACCCTTCATAGAAAAATCAAAAGAGTCAAATTCGAAAGAGAATTATTATCATGGCAAAATTGACAAATGAAAAGTAAATTTATTTTAATAGAGGGAACAATGAGAATTTTTTGAAAGCAAAAAAGTTCGAAGGAGTATTCAACTGTGTTTCACCTGTTTGAGTAATATTAAGTAAATTTTCATTACCAACAAGAATTTTTCTTGCCTAGATAAGGTTTAGAAAAAGAGAAAATACCAGGATTAGCAATCATATGATTAGATGCTCCAGTGTCTGGATACCAAACTTACTCCAGGTTCAAGAAGTCTTATAGTAGTGAAAGTTTGAGGAATATTATCTATAGTGAAATCATGGTTGAAGCGTTGCTTGCATTGAAGAGCACAATGATTAATTTTTCATAGATCTGGCACTGTGTGCTAAACCACGGAGCATAGGGCTATTGATTAGGTTGAGTAGGTTGAGGAAAAGGCTGAGGATGTGGGTATGCTTCATGGTATCCATGACCAGGATTTGAATTATGTTTGCCACGCTATCCTTGGCCTCCTCGAAAACTATCCCTGAAAGGATTATGCCTATAAGCCAATATTAGTATCTCCCAGACCATTGTAATTGACAAGTTAATAAAGGCAATATTTTTCATCATCGCTGTGTCATTATATGATGAACCCATAGATTAGGGCTATGGTCCTAGGGCTATGATGAGATCATACCAGTGAGATCTAAGGCCTTAAAACCCAAATCTAGAATATTCCTAGTCATAGGAACCCTGAGTTGGGGATCAGGGTTTCGGTTAGACTGGCACATCCTATGTATGCTGAAAAGGGTGACTGCTCTCACAGTCACTGTGTGGGACACTAATACAAGGATGTGGGTGCTCATTAGCGAATGAGTTTACTGAATAGATCCAGTTTGAGAACATCTAATGGAGCCTTAGCGCATGTCAATAGATGTTTCTCATAGGGGAGTTGTACAAGTAGTCCTATGACCTGAGACTGCCATAATACCTTATGTACATGAACCCATGCTTTGGTTCAATCTCAATCATGACACTGGGTCATGCACGAGGTTGATGCTGGGTATGGTGAATTGTATATGAAGGTAATGAGTAGGTCAACAAGGAATTGATCACTCCTAGTAGGAGGAGATTGCATCCAGCCAAATTAGGTCAGATGATGATTCAGGAAATCTTTGATCAAAGTACAGATATAGAAATGATTTCTAATATCGAATTAATTGAATCATTAGTGTATGACTGAGCTGGGAATGAGTATAAGCTGGTTTTGACATGTTTCCATATCCATAGTTATATTCGGGATGCAAGATGATTGAAGGATCGATTGTACGGGAACTTTCCACTGAAGGGTAGTTTTGGAATTTTACCAGAATTTCCATATCTTCCGGGTAGACATGACACGTTGCTAGACGTCAATCTTGTCTTGTGGGTTGATCAAATTAAATGGTTAATTGGATCACTAATTAGGAGGAGTCCTAATTGACTAACTCGAGTTTGCTCGATTGACCTAAATCGATTAGAATGAGTTCTGATCAAATTAGGTCAACTTGCACTCGGACCCACTGCTGGCTAGGTATGGAACCCAATGGGTCACACACTTAGGACAGATAATCAAGGATTTAATTTGGAATTAAATCTCGTTTGCAGATGAACACACTAGCATGTGTTGCAAACCATGGCTTCTACTTGAATCGGATTCGAGTTAGGGTTCCGATTTGGTCTTTTTTAGATCCAAATTCATTCCGGTTTGAATCTAATTGAAGATTCAAGACATTGGGCTAATAGTAGGCTAGCAATTGGGCTAACCTAAGAGGCTAAACCCCTTTCCCACATCGCCTAAGCCCTTCCCCTCTCTTCCCACGCGCGCGCGCGCAAGGAGAAGAGTCCACGCGCGCGTGGACTCTCTCCAAGGGGCGTTTTTGCGTGAGAAAAGAAAAGGGGATCGGCGTTTTGGCTGAAGGGGCGTGGAAGAGAGTCCACCTAGGCGTGGACTCTTCAAAAAACGGGATTACCGTGAAAGAAATACCGAAGGGGCGCGACTCTCTCTTCTGCGCGCGCCCTTCTGTGTTTTTTTTTTTTTTTTTTTTTCGCGACTCTTCTTGCGTCTTCCCATCCCAAAGGCCGTGAGATTAATTCAAGGGCCGTGAGATGAAGGGAAAGGACGTGAGAAGGGAGAGAGGGGCGTGAGAGGGTGATTACAGATGGGTAGGCGCCTCTCTGTCGCCTATTTAAGGAGAAGACTTCACCATAAAAAAAAAAGAAAAGAGAAAACTATTCCAGATTTTCTACAGCGAAGCCTTGCTTCTATTTTCCCTCTCCCTCTCCAGAAGATTGTTTCCCCCTCCTCTCTTTCCTCTTTGATTCCTTTACAGAGCCTTGGCTCTGTCGAATCTCAGAACAGAAGGAGAGTCAGAGAGAAACTCTCCGACGGTAAAGGAAGAAGGCGCCTCTCCTTTCTTTCTTACATTAGACAATCTTGTCTTAATTTTCTTCTCCCTCCAAGACAAGCCTTGTCTCATTTTAGGACAAGGGCTATTCTTAAGACAAGAGTGTCTTAAGGGGCCAAAGTTGCTAGAAGACAAGGAGAAGGGTAAGAGAGAAGGTTTAGTCCCAGTTTGGCTAGAGGAGTCCTAGCCAATAGCCCATATATCAAGTTCTTGGGGTAGAACTTGATTGGAAGGAACCCAATTAAGGAGTCAGTGTCTTGATCATCTGCCCGTGTGGATCACCATCGGAGGGCGGACAAGTGGACGCCTGGTGTGTTCAAGAGGCTACTCAATTTGGAGTTCATTTCTGCATCAGACTGGTAATAGCAATCTGAGGTTAGTATTTAAACAATGTTTAAATTTGGACATGCATGTAGTCATAGTTTTTAATTGCTAATAAGGTGATTTGGGATTAGGGTTCGGACTGGTTTCATAAATTTTGAAATCCACGCTTCCGCACTGGTTCACGAACCCAACAGTGGTATCAGAGCCTCCTTATTAGGATTAAAACTTATGCAGTTCAATTCATGTTTATTAAATGATGTAGTATCATGTTAAAGTTTTATATTGATGCACAATGCATGTCTTTGATTGAACATGAGTTTGATGATTGCCACCAGTTAGGGTTTTCCACAGAAACCCCAAATGTCTTAGAGATATGATTAGCCCTGGAGCCATCATACTGAAATAAGGTTGCCCTGGCATAATGGTGTATCCATTATGTGGTAAATGGTTGTCCTAGTATGATGGCACACATTTCACATATTTGCTTAGTTTAAAGCATGTATTAATATATGTGATAGCTTTTAATTGAATGTGCTGGCATTGCATAAATCCCTCTTAAAATTATATTAAGTGGTAGTATAGTTAACGATAAGCATTATTAGTCATGATGGATAATTAGTCATTTCGGTGTCTAGAAAGGTGGTTTGGGAAGGTAAAGGGAATCGTGGTTTTTAATTGGTTCCGTTGTCTGACCTGGCCAATTTAAATTGGTATCTAGGAAAGCAACGGGGGGACCCCCATCTCTTCCACTAGCCTGGCCGATCTGATTGATTTAATTCTTGACTAACATGCTTGGTGTTAAAATACTATTATTGGCCTTCCTCATGATAGGTCATTATTGTGTTACGATCTATACTAGGTTTGTTGTGTACACACAAGACCTAATATGGTGACTAACACAATTTTTTGCCTAATACAATTATTGTTTATGGCATGATTTAATGTAATATTTTGTTGTGTACACACAAGGGTATTACTATTAAAGTCATGACTATATGGCTATGGAGGTCTTACTTAACTGAAATATTATAGTTTGTTGTGTATACACAAGGCTATTATATTTTAGAGGCCGGGATAAGTTGAGAATTGTACGGGTTACAATTGGAGAGAGTTTTCCTACCTATGAACTTATATAAGATTTGTTTGTACACACAAGGTCCTTTATAAGGGATTGGGATCTCAACCCCACTAAGAAAAACTAATTAGGGTTTTCTCGATCATCGTATAGAGGGTTATGATGCTCGATAAAATAGTGGGAGACATAATTAAATAAAGTCCTAATTTAATTATGTATTGTCATTTCATGGTGTTTGCTTATGTATTGTTCTTGTTTAAATGTAGATAAATGGCCTCTTCACTCTCACTCCGTAGTATTTAGATGCCAACAAATTGACTGGGCCTAATTATGTGATTGGCTGAGAAATTTAAAAATAGTACTTAGTCAAGAAAGAATTTCCTATATTCTTGATACCCCAATTTTGGAACCACCAAGGGAAGATGCCTCGCAAGAGGAGAAGACCACATAAATGTGGCAAAATGACTCACTTACTGTCAAGTGTGTTATGCTTGCCTCTATGACTAATGGTTGCAGAGGCAGCATGATAGCATGGATACTAACTCCATACTGCTCAATTTAAAGAGCTTTATGGAGAACACAGTAGAACTGCTAGATATGAAATATCTAAGCAGTTGTTCCGTGCAAGGATGACAGAAGGTACATTAGTACAAGACCATGTATTAAAGGTAATTGATCTAATCACTCGATTAGGTCAATTAGGTTTTGTAATGGATGGGGAGTTGAATCAAGACTTGATCTTGCAATCACTCCCAGAGTCATTTTCACAGTTTGTTCTTAATTACCATATGAACAAACTTAATTCTTCCTTGCCTGAGCTGTTGAATATGTTGAAGACAGCAGAGAGCCATGTAAAGAAAATAAGGCTCCAGTTCTTCGTGGATAAGAAGAAGACAGGCAAAAAGGGTTTCAGTAAGAGGATGAATCCCAAAGGGGGCATTAAGAAGAAGAAAGGAAAGAGGCCTCCGGACAGATGACCTGCTTTCATTATGGCAAGCCGGGTCATTGGAAAAGGAACTGCAAGGTTTACCTTGCAAGTGTGAAGCCTGGTGCATCAGAGACACCAAAAGGTATGAAAGAAGTTCATACTATTTTGTCATTGGATTCTTCCATTTCAAATACTTGGGTGTTGGATATCGCCTGTGGTATAACATCTGCAAATCATTGCAGGGACTTCAGGGGCTTAAAGTATTGAAGGAAGGTAACTTTGAGCTCTACGGTGCTGGAGGGGACCCCATCCAAGCAGAAGCTGTAGGGACTTATATTTGAAGTTACCTTCAGGGAAGATCTTGGAGCTAAGGAATTGTTACTATATGCCAAAAATCATTAGAAATATTATATCTGTACCCTTGTTACTTAAACAAGGATATACTATGAATGTAATGAGTAGTGGTGCTCAATTTCTTCATCTAATGAAATTATATGTTATGGCATATTCTGCAATGGTCTATTAACTCTTTCACTAATGACAATATTTTTCTGTTTCTAACAAACGGAAAAGAGATGATGTAAACAATACCTTACTTTGGCATTGTCGACTTGGACATATTAGTGAGACTAGGATAACAAGTTATACAAAGAAAATTTCTTGATCCTTATGACTATGAGTCATTAGGAACTTGGAATCATGTCTCATGGGTAAGATGACCAAGATTCCATTTGTGGACATGGAGAAAGGACAAAGAGTTATTGGGACTCATACACACAGATGTATGTGGGCCTATGACAACTAAGCCTATGGTGGATACTCATACTTCATCACATTTACTGATGATTTTCAAGGTATGGATTTGTGTATCTAATGAACATAAGTCCGAGGCTTTTGAAAAATTTTTAGAGTATCAAAGTATGGTAGAGAAACAGACAGGAAAAAGTAAAAGATCCTCCGATCAGATAGAGGTGAGTACTTATCCACTGAGTTTCTTGATCACCTTAAAGATAAGGGGATCATCTCTGAATGGACTCCTCCTTACACACCACAATTAAATGGTGTTGCTGAAAGGAGGAATCGTACTTTATTGGATATGGTACGGTCCTGTGTGTTCAGAGTACCTTTTTCTTTCTGGGGATATGCTTTGGAAACCAACTTATCTTGAATAGAGTACCATCTAAACTGTCTCAGCACTCCATATAATTATGGAGAGGTAAGAAGCCCAATCTTAAGTATATTAAGATATGGGGATGTCCAGCCTATGTAAAAAGAAATTTTGGACATAAACTAGATGCTAGAGCAGACAAATATCTATTTATGGGATATCCTAGAGATAGTATAGGATATCTGTTCTACCACTACTGAACAAAAGGTTTTGGTCAGTAGGCATGCCACTTTTATGGAAAAAGAATTCATCCTACAAAAGGGCACTGGTAGAAATATCGAACTTAATGAAATTCAACAAATAGACACTTCTCAGTCAAGTAACAACATAGTTAATATAGAACCTGAAACACATCCTATCCGTAGGTCTGATAGGGTGCGACAGGCACCTGAGAGGTATGGGTTCATAATTGAAAATAATGAAGCCCAGATCATTCAAAATGATGAGCCTCTAACCTATACGGAAGCAGTCATGAGTAGAGACTCAGACAGATGGCTGGAAGCCATGAGATCCGAGATGGACTCCATGTATGTCAACCAAGTATGGTCTTTGGTTGATGCACCAGAGGGTATTAACCCTATTGGGTGTAAATGGGTCTATAAAAAGAAGATTGGGGCAGATGGCCAAGTTGAAACTTATAAAGCCAGATTGGTGGCTAAGGGTTTCAGACAAAAACAGGGAATAGATTATGATGAAACATTTTCCCTGTTGCCATGCTCAAATCTATTCGGATTATGCTTGCTATAGCAGCATATCATGATTATGAGATCTGGCAAATGGATGTAAAAACTGCATTCCTCAATGGTTTCCTTGAGGAAGAGGTTTATATGTCCAGCCAGAAGGTTTTGTCTTGGAGACTAACCTAATCAGGTATGTAGGCTAAAGAAATCCATTTATGGATTAAAGCAATCATCCAGGAGTTGGAACATCCGATTTGATAAAACAGTCAAAGAATTTGATTTTTTCAAAAATGAGGATGAACCTTGTGTGTACAAGAAACTAGTGGGAGTGCCATAGTTTTCTTAGTTCTATATGTTGATGATATACTTCTTATTGGGAATGATATCCCAATGTTACAATCAGTCAAAGTGTGGTTATCGAAACAGTTTCCATGAAAGACTTGGGAGAAGCATCCTATATACTGGGTATAAAGATCTATAGAGAAAGATCAAGAAGGATGCTAGGCTTATCCCAGTCTAGGTACATTGACCAGGTGCTAAAGAGATTTAGCATGGAGGAAAGTAAAAGAGGTACTTACTATGGTCATGGCATACGTTTTTCTAAGAGGATGTCTCCTAAGATACCTGAAGAAAGAAATAGAATGAGTTCTATACCTTATGCTTCGGCTATAGGGTCGATTATGTATGCTATGTTATGTACCAGGCCTGATGTGGCATATGCCTTGGGTGTAGCCAGTAGGTTCAGGCTGATCCAGGAGAGGATCACTGGAAGGCTGTGAAAAATATTCTTAAGTACCTGAGAAGGACTAAGGATATTTTTCTTATATACGGAGGGTCTGATCTTAAACTAGAAGCCTATTCAGACTCTAGTTTCAATCAGACCCAGATGATAGTAAATCCATTTCAGGGTATGTCTTTACCTTGAATGGTGGAGCAGTAAGTTGGAAGAGCACTAAACAGCAGACTGTAGTTGACTCACTACCGAGGCAGAGTACATAGCTGTCAGTGAAGCCGCCAAGGAAGCTGTCTGGATGAAGAAATTCATCACAGAGTTGGGAGTAGTTCCTGAGATTGAGAGCCCGGTGCCACTCTATGTGATAACACTGGAGCAGTTGCTCAAGCTAAGGAACCGAGAGCCCATCACAAGTCCAAGCACATTCTGAGACGCTTCCATCTTGTCCGAGAGATAATCGAGAGACAAGAAGTCTGCATTAATAGAGTGGATACAAAGAACAACATAGCAGACCGTTCACTAAGGCTCTACCACAGCGGGAGTTTGATCGCCACCTCGATTGTATGGGGTTAAAGAATAAGAGCGTTTGGCTTTAGTGCAAGTGGGAGATTGAAAGGATTATGCCCTATAAGCCAATATTAGTATCTCCCAGACCATTGTAATTGACAAGTTAATAAAGGCAATATTTTTTCATCATTCGCTGTGTCATTATATGATGAACCCCATAGATTAGGGCTATGGTCCTAGGGCTATGATGAGATCATACCAGTGAGATCTAAGGCCTTAAAACCCTAATCTAGAATATTCCTAGTCATAGGAACCCTGAGTTGGGGATCAGGGTTCCGGTTAGACTGGCACATCCTATGTATGCTGAAAAGGGTGACTGCTCTCACAGTCACTTGTGTGGGACACTAATACAAGGATGGGGTGCTCATTAGCGAATGGGTTCACTGAATAGATCCAGTTTGAGAACATCTAATGGAGCCTTAGCTGCATGTCAATAGATGTTTCTCATAGTGGGTTGTACAAGTAGTCCTATGACCTGAGACTGCCATAATACCTTATGTACATGAACCCATGCTTTGGTTCAATCTCAATCATGACACTGGGTCATGCACGAGGTTGATGCTGGGTATGGTGAATGTATATGAAGGTAATGAGTAGGTCAACAGGAATTGATCACTCCTAGTAGGAGGAGATTGCATCCAGCCAAATTAGGTCAGATGATGATTCAGGAAATCTTTGATCAAAGTACAGATATTAGAAATGATTTCTAATATCGAATTAATTGAATCATTAGTGTATGACTGAGCTGGGAATGAGTATAAGCTGGTTTTGACATGTTTCCATATCCATAGTATATTCGGGATGCAAGATGATTGAAGGATCGAATTGTACGGGAACTTTCCACTGAAGGGTAGTTTTGGAATTTCACCAGAATTTCCATATCTTCGGGTAGACATGACACGTTGCTAGACGTCAATCTTGTCTTGGGTTGATCAAATAAATGGTTTAATGGATCACTAATTAGGAGTCCTAATTGACTAACTCGAGTTAGCTCGATTTGACCTAAATCGATTAGAATGAGTTCTGATCAAATTAGGTCAACTTGCACTCGGACCCACTGCTGGCTAGGTATGGAACCCAATGGGTCACACACTTAGGACAGATAATCAAGGATTTAATTTGGAATTAAATCTCGTTTGCAGATGAACACACTAGCGTGTGTTGCAAACCATGGCTTCTACTTGAATCGGATTCGAGTTAGGGTTCCGATTTGGTCTTTTTTAGATCCAAATTCATTCCGGTTTGAATCTAATTGAAGATTCAAGACATTGGGCTAATAGTAGGCTAGCATTGGGCTAACCTAGAGGCTAAACCCCTTTCCCACATTGCCTAAGCCCTTCCCCTCTCTTCCCACGCGCGCGCGCAAGGAGAAGAGTCCACGCGCGCGTGGACTCTCTCCAAGGGGCGTTTTGCGTGAGAAAGAAAAGGGGATCGGCGTTTTGGCTGAAGGGCCTCTCCAAGGGCGTTTTTGCGTGAGAAAAGAAAAGGGGATCGGCGTTTTGGCTGAAGGGGCGTGGAAGAGAGTCCACCTAGGCGTGGACTCTTCAAAAAACGGGATACCGTGAAAGAAATACCGAAGGGGCGCGACTCTTCTCTTCTGCGCGCGCCCTTCTGTGTTTTTTTTTTTTTTTTTTTTCGCAACTCTTTCTTGCGTCTTCCCATCCCAAAGGCCGTGAGATTAATTCAAGGGCCGTGAGATGAAGGGAAAGGACGTGAGAAGGGAGAGAGGGCGTGAGAGGGTGATTACAGATGGGTAGGCGCCTCTCTGTCGCCTATTAAGGAGAAGACTTCACCATAAAAAAAAAAAAAAAAAGAGAAAACTATTCCAGATTTTCTACAGCGAAGCCTTGCTTCTATTTTCCCTCTCCCTCTCCAGAAGATTGTTTCCCCTCCTCTCTTTCCTCTTTGATCCTTTACAGAGCCTTGGCTCTGTCGAATCTCAGAACAGAAGGAGAGTCAGAGAGAAACTCTCCGACGGTAAAGGAAGAAGGCGCCTCTCTTTCTTTCTTACATTAAGACAATCTTGTCTTAATTTTCTTCTCCCTCCAAGACAAGCCTTGTCTCATTTAGGCAAGGGCTTATTCTTAAGACAAGAGTGTCTTAAGGGGCCAAAGTTGCTAGAAGACAAGGAGAAGGGTAAGAGAGAAGGTTTAGTCCCAGTTTGGCTAGAGGAGTCCTAGCCAATAGCCCATATATCAAGTTCTTGGGGTAGAACTTGATTGGAAGGAACCCAATTAAGGAGTCAGTGTCTTGATCATCTGCCCGTGTGGATCACCATCGGAGGGCGGACAAGTGGACGCCTGGTGTGTTCAAGAGGCTACTCAATTTGGAGTTCATTCTGCATCAGACTGGTAATAGCAATCTGAGGTTAGTATTAAACAATGTTTAAATTTGGACATGCATGTAGTCATAGTTTTTATTGCTAATAAGGTGATTTGGGATTAGGGTTCGGACCTGGTTTCATAAATTTTTGAAATCCACGCTTCCGCACGGTTCACGAACCCAACAATCCTACAGCCTTCGCGATTATCTCGACTACGGTTTGCATAAAGGGGTTCACCTTTGGTAATGGAAGTAGCAGGTGTCGTCGTTAAGTCGGCATGGTGCTGAACTTCTATTTTTCTTGCATCAGGATGTCGAAGTTGCTCAAAGGTAGGTTTCTTTCAGTGTGTTTAAGACACTTACAAATTTTTTATATTCCTCTAGGAGTCCTGGAAGATCAATCATGACCAAATTGTGATCAAACTCAGCTTCACTGATTGCTTGAAGGGCATCACCTATCGATTTGACTTTTTGCATATATTCACTCATGTTCATTGATCCTTTCTTGATACTTCATAACTCAGACTTCAGAGAAAAGGTCGTAGAGGTAGTCTTATTAAGAAAGTATGCCTCAATGATTTTTCATGCATTATGGGCTATTTTGGGTGAAATAAATATGACAATCTATAGTATATGTAGTAAATATTAGTTAGATGGTACCCGAAATGATGATGAAACCATGATTGTAGTATAGGAGACTGTCTGAGAAGAGGCTGAGGCGTGCAAGGCATTGTCCTTAAGAATAGATTTGTACTTCTCAGAGATAAATCTCGGTGCAGTAAGATGATAATGCAACTATTCTCCAGGATACAACAGCAACAATGCTTCTAACAGGCATGCACACCAATGTTGAAGTGAATGAACAATCGAGATATAATTATTCTTTCAATTGAACAGTGGATAGGGAGAGAAGAATAGCGAGAAGATAAAGATGGATTCCGTGGTTGAAGAATTCTGGATGAAGATAAACACCGGGATTGACATTGGATGTATTTATAAGAAATATGCACTGGTTGAAGGCGACGTATCAGTGCGCAAAGACGTATCAGCCACCGGTTCAATCATATAGATCAAATCATTGATATGCAAAAGACGTATCATCCACCGGTTATCAAAACCACTGCACCGCCGTAAGGGGCAAAATGGTAAAGTAATAATTTTATGCAAAAACTTGCTAATCACGTGCATCCGCGAGAGCCTATCGGGTGGGATTTGCACCACCCTACGCGCGATGAACACATGACGCGCCCGATTAACTAATTTCTGAATCTGGCTTCTTCAGTTTGTATTGGGCTTGGCCTGGCTCGCGCGTGCATGAGCTTTCTCACATCCATTCAACAAAGCAAGAGAGGAAGACAAATATATCTAGGAGTAAGAAAAGTTGTGTTTTCCAGGAGTGAAACAAAGTTTTGGATGGAATTCTTTTATTGTTGAAATACATAAGATTTCCAACAATCCCCTACTATTTCAACATATAAAAGAAGATAGGACAAACTTTGAAGGAACTTTAAAAATGCAATGCATAAGCCATGGTGTCTTTACGGCTATGACAAGGCATAGAGAAAATAAGTGTAATTCATAGAAGGTTTGTGAAAGTGAAACCAAGGATTCAGGTCTTGGCGGGACATTGGGACGGGGTATTATACCATGTGTCGGGACAGGACATCCTGCTAGCATCCTAGTGTTCCAATCGAGATACCTTGGGACATCCCCTGTCTCAAGTGTCGGGGTGGGACGCTGACGCGTCCCGTTCCAGGAAAAAACCGGAACAACGTTGTCCCATGGGATTTAAAACCTGGGTGAAACAAGTTTCTATGAGCCAATCCTTCTTTATTAGATCATTGACTTATAACTCACATTTCATCTTCCAAATCTCGGTGTTCTAGCAGGTTGACGCGTTTCGGCCATGCGTCTACCTGGATATTCTCGAGTGCTTTAGAAAATGTCACCCAAGTCTCATAGGAAGCGGCCTCCACCTCCACACTCATATAGGTGAATTATCAAGTGTACACTGCAGTTTGTACACCACCCAAATTAGGCTATGATATCCATTAAGAACTTCATATATCAGTTCAACCTAAACACTGCAACGTACTATCTCACACCATAGGAAGGGATTTCACAATATAAATGTTTATGATAGTATACTCCAAGTTGTCCAGTGAATTGTTTTCCTATATGAACCTTCTTCCCTGGATCTCCGTTCATGAAGGTTGGGTCACCATCACTTCAACTTTTGATGAGGGTATAATTCCATTCCTCTCGATGTATTGTTCACAAGCTTTCTGCTTAGAGGCTTAGTTACAGGATCGGCCAAATTACTTTGATTTCACATAATCCAAGGATATTATTCTTTCATTAATAAGTTGCCTCACAATATTATGTCTTAGATGTATGTGTCTGCTCTTCCCATTATAAATTTTATTTTTAGCTCTAGCTATGACAGCCTGACAATCACAATGTATAGACATAGATGGAGCTGGTCTCATCCAAATGGGAAGATCCACCAAAAGATTCCTGCGCCATTCAACCTCAGTCCCAGCCCTCTCCAAGGCAATAAACTCGGACTCCATTGTAGATCGAGCTATACATGTTTGCTTGGATGATTTCCAAGACACTGCTCTTCCAAGGGTAAATACATATCCGCTAGTGGATTTCATCTCATCAGAGTCTGAAATCCAGTTAGCGTCACAATACCCTTCTAACACTATAGGAGCCCCATAAAATACTAAACCATAATTCATGGTTCCTTTCAAATATCTAAGCACTCTTTGTAAGGCAATCCAATGATCCTTGTTAGGACATTGGGTATATCTGCTTAGTCTTTTTATAGCATAAGCAATGTCATGTCGAGTATAGTTCATCAAATATATAAGACTACCAATAATTTGAGTATATTTAGCTTGAAAAACACTATATCTTTATTTTTTTTAAGATGTGAATTAGCATTGTAGGGAGTGCTCATGGGTTTGCAATCAAATATGAAAACTTCATCAAGATTTTCTCAATATAATGTTCTTGTGAAGCATGATGCCATTAGATTTTTTACAAGTTTAATCCTAAATTACATCTGCTTCTCGCATATCTTTCATATTAAAATTAGAAGCCAAAAAAATTTGGTGCTAGTGACAATATCAAAGTTAGTACCAAATATGAGCATGTCATCTACATATAAACAAATTATAACACATTCATGATTAACAACGTTAATATAAATGCATTTGTCAGCATTATTGATTTGATATCCATTTGAAACTAGTACTTTATCAAACTTATCATGCCATTGTTTTGGTGCTTGTTTTAAACCATACAAAGATTTAACTAATTTACAAACTTTATGCTCATTGCCAGGAAAAACATAGCCTTCATGTTGATCTATATATATTTCTTCTTCTAAGTCTCCATTAAGAAATGCAGTTTTAACATCCATTTGGTGAATTACTAATTTATGAATGGATGCAAGAGCAATCAAGATTTTAATAGAAGAAATTCTTGTCACAGGTGCAAAGGTATCAAAATAGTCAATATCTTTCTTTTGTGAATAACCTTTTGCAACAAGCCTTGCTTTAAATTTCTCAATGAAACCATCAGGTTTTAGTTTTTTCTTAAAGATCTACTTACACCAATAATTTTAGCCCAGGAGGTAAGCTCACTAATTTCCATGTATGATTATTCATGATAGACTATAATTCATTATTTATAGCCTCTCCAAAATGTAGCATCAGGGGATGAAATATCTTCATAGAAGGTTTGAGGATCATTGTCAACAAGAAATGTATAAAAATCATCTCCTAGATTGGTTTCCTTTCTAACTCTCTTAGATCTCCTTAGCTCTTGAATTTCGTTAGGTTCTGAATTGGTTTAAACCACAAGTGTATAGAAGATCTTTCTAAGAGGTTCTTATAGGAAAGATATGTTCAAAATTCTGCATCCTTGGTCTCAACTATGGTGTTAGGTTTCATGATATTATTTTCACTTCTAATACTACGAATCTATAGGCTGCGCTATATTTATTTGCAGGACTATTTTGAACATAACCTATGAACATACAGTCAAAGTTTTGGATCTAATTTCCCTTTTGTATTCAGGAAGCAAGACCTTAGCTAAACAACCCCATACTTTTAAGTATTTTAAATTTGGTAAATAGCCTTTCCATAACTCATAGGGGTTTCGTTGGTATTCTTATAAATAATCATTTTTTGAATAAAACAAGCAGAAAGAAGAGCTTTCCCCTACAAGTTCATGGGTGCACCAGAACTAATGAGCAAGGCATTCATCATTTCTTTAAGTGCTCTATTCTTCCTCTCAGCTATTCCATTAGATTCAGGTGAATAAGGAGTATATTCATGAATTATTCCAGTTGTACACAAAAATCATTAAAAGGTGCAAAATCATATTCTCCTCCTCTATCAGATCTAAGCCTTTATATTTTCTTTTTAATGATTTTCAACTTCTGCCTTATATTTTAAAAACATTTCAAAAGCTTCATCTTTTGATCTTAGTAGATAAACCATAGTATAATGAGAAAAATCATCTATGAAAGTAATATAAAATTTCTTCCCACTTCTAGTCATATTATTTGTTAAATCACCTAAATCAGAATGAATCAATTCTAACAATTCAGTTTCTCTTTATGAATAGATTTGCAATTCTTTTTGGTTGATTAGATTCTACACATACTTGGCGTTTTTCATGAACATAAGAAGTAGACATGTTATATAGCAAACCTAATTGTTTCATCCTTTAATATAAGAATAATTAACATGTCCTAATCTACCATGCCAAAGATCATAGAATCAAGCAGCAGAAGAAGATGCATTTCCATTCATGACTTCAAGTACATTTACTACAAATAGATCCTGGTTACAATAACCTTTCCTAATAAAGTTTCCAGATTTGGTCATGACAACTATGTCAGACTCAAATGACACTTCCACACTATTTTTTCTAAGCAAAGCCATAGAAATCAGGTTCATACGGATGTCCGGCACATGTAGCATATCTCTAAGTGAAAGGACTTTCCCATAAGTCATTTTCAAATTGACTTTTTCTTTGCCAATCATAGCACAAGGCTTTGAGTTGCCCATGAAGACCCGCTCCTCTCCTTCTGGCAGTGGGTTATAGAAGCAAATGCATTTGTCACCGCATATGTGCGAGTGGCTCTAGAATCCATCATCCAGTCCTTTGCATGTGCTACAACATTGGCATCGCTAACCAGCAGCAATTACTTCTCAACCATTAGGTTAGCCTTCGGTTGGCTGGAGTATCTTTAGTTTTTCTGAACCTGCATTGGGTAGCATGGTGCCCTGATTTTCCACAAACATAGCAAGATCCTTTTTTCTTCTTAAAATCTGGCTCTTTTGTAAATAAGGCTTCTTATCATATTTCTTAGAATGGTTTTTATGTTTGGGTTTATAGGACTTGTGTCTATCCCTATTAGATCCTCCTCTACTAGATCAGCCTTACTTGTCATTCCTTAGCCCTTTTATTTTTTCTCGATCTTTATTTGCTCTTCAATCCTAATATGCACATAACTTCTTCAAGGGACAGAGACTTCCTTTCATGTTTAAGATTATTTTTATAATCTTTCCAAGATTCTGCTAATTTTTCAATTAAAGATCCAGCAACAAAAATATCAGGAAGAATAATATTTTCATTTTTAAGGTCATCTATGAGAACATGAAATGCATGGATCTAGGACACATTTTATCTTCCAACATGGTAAAGTCTAAAAAGTTTTCTATAGCAAACTTTTGGGTACCAGCATCTTCAAGAATATATTTCCTTTTAAGGCTTTCCCAAATCTCATAGGCTGACTTAACAGGGTAGCAGACATCAAACAGTTCATTAGACAAAGTACTAAGAATTGTATGTCTACATATTCTATTGGCCTTTTCCCAATCCAGAAGGTCCTCTTTCTCAGGTCTAGGATCAGTCAGGATATGGGCAAAATTATGAACATCTAGGGCTGAAAATACTTTCTCTTGCCATCGTTTATAGTGACAACCATTAAAGTGCTCAATCTTGGAAGTATCGGGAATGGATTTAGAAACTGCAACCATAATAGAGTCTATATCTACTCTTAAGAATGTAGTAAATATAAGTTAGATGGTACCCGAAATGATGATGAAACCGTGATTGTAGTATAGGAGATTGTCTAAGAAGAGGCTGAGGCGTGCAAGGCACTGTCCTTAAGAGTAGATTCGCACCTCTCAGAGATAATATCTCGGTACAGCAAGATGATAGTGCGACTACCCTCCAGGATACAACAGCTTTAACAGGCGTGCACACACCAATGTTAGAAGCAGATGAACAACCGAGATATAATTATTCCTAATTTGAATAGTGGATAGGGAAGAAAAGAATAGCGAGAAGATAAAAATGGATTTGTGGGTTGAAGAATTCTGGATAAAGGTAAACACCAGGATTGACATTGGATGTATTTATAAGAAAATACACACTGGTTGAAGGCGATGTATCAGTGCGTAAAAAATGTATCAGCCATCGTTCAATCATAGATCAAACATTGATACGCCAAAGTCGTATCATCCACCGGTTACCATAATCACTGCACCGCCATAAGGGACAAAATGGTACAGTAATAATTTTATGCAAAAACTTGCTAATCACGTGCATCCACGAGAGCTTGTCGGGTGGGATTTGCACCCCCCTGCGCGCGATGAACACGTGACGCACCCGGTTAATTGGTTTCTGAATTTGGCTTCTTCAGTTTGCATTGGGCTTGGCCCAGCTCGTGCGTGCATGAACTTTGTCATATCCATTCAACAAAGCAAGAGAGGAAGACAAATATATCTAGGAGTAAGAAAAGTTGTGTTTTCCATGTGAGACTAAAGAGGATTTCTTGCTTGTAACAAAAGAAGGGAAACAAAATGAGTGAAACAAAGTTTTGGAGGGAACTCTTTTATTAATGAAATAAATAAGATTTCCAGCAGTATATACTATAAGAGACAAAGTAGCGTTAATCCAAGAAAGTATGGTGGTATCTACCTTCTTTCAAACTAAGTACTCAGGATTCATAGTTGTTTTCTTATCAGATTTTAATACTCCGAAGAGGAATAATACCAGTTCTATTCGCATACGAAGTAACCCAAAACTTTCTAAGATATTTAGAAAAACTTGTTTTCACACCAAATATATTATATTAGTGAGGTTTAATGGTACGAGAGTTTGATGTTAACAACCGATAGTGTTGAGGTAAAGGAAGACATGTTTGCCATTGAGAAAAAGAACTATCACCACAAGAAGAAAGAAGCAGAGATGAGATCAAGAAGTTACCAACAGAAGATCACTTTCCTGTTGAAGAGAGACTAAATGGAACCACGTGCCCTAGGAAGGATCGAGTGACTCAAAGGAGAGGCTAAATAACACCAAGGAAGATGGAGTAGTAACAAGAAAAACTGAACATCACTAGGAAGACCGAGCGACCCGACGGTGAGGCTAAATAGCACTAAGGAGGATGGAGCAACAGTAGGAAAAATTGAGTGACACAAATAAAAAAAAAGGATTATAGAGTACCCAAAGAGACCAAGTAGAGGAGGAGATCATTTATGGAAGAAGGTGAGGTTTCGATGATTGAGGCTATGGATCAATAGTCCCTAGTTAGTAGGGTTCCTATTCTGATACCATGAAAGAAGGGCAAAAGAGCTTGATCCTCTAGGGTTTTATTAATAAGTATATATAATACAGGATCTCCATATAGGGCAATCACAAGCCAGCAATAATACAACCCAATCGCCATAAAGAAACCCTACTATATATGGAACAATATTAAATATATCCTAATTGGAGAGAAATGGTGAACTAAGCCTTAGCTCTAGCAAGATGTTGCAACCACAAATCTGGTGAAGATGGGTTCAAAGTGAAGGGATGAGATGAGAGGAAGGAGGAGGAGAAGGTTGTGATGGCAAAGCGAACTGGTGGGAGGAGAATAAATAGAGGGAGGAGATCAACAATTCGTGATCTTCTTGTGCCCATCATCCAAAAAGGGACAGAAAACTGGGTGCTAGTAGGGAGAAATCAACTAGAAAGGAATAAGGAGACGAGGTTTACAGTGGCCGTGGTCTCCCTGTCCCTTTTTTTTTTTCCCATTTCTTTCTTGATCGCAATTTGGCCGAATCCCCAGTCCATCGCGATGGTAGCCCTTTTTTCCTTTTTTTTTCTTTGGTCCTTTCTTTCTTCTGTTTTTTCCTCCATATTGTGACGCTACAAGATCTTTCCATGGCTAAAAACAGCAAGCTGGCAGAGAGGGGAGGGTAGAGCAATGGTCCGCTGGCCATCGTTCGATTCTTTCTTTCTTTTTTTTTTTTTTTTCTGTTGACTGGTCTTCACAATTCTCTTCCATCAGTTGAAGTACATGGGCCAACCAACAGGCAGCGCGGTGATCCAAAAAGTTATTTAATTATAATGTTGTTTTCACGATTGACACAACACATTGTATCTATAAACTCTGGAGTCTGGAGTCTTGTTTATGTAGAAGATAATATTTATCTATAAACTCTGGAGGCTTGTTTATGCAGAAGATAAACTCAGGATTCTTTTAAGAGTCTTTGAACCTGACTACAATATTTTGGTCATGTTGAGTTGACAAGAAGTTCTCTTTTAGTCAAGTTCAATTTATTTTCTTTAATATGAAGTTCTAATAGTTCTTGCAAGAGTTCGGTGTTAGTTGGGATTTCTATTGTACCTAATGTTAAGGTTAGTTTAGGCAAACCTTCAGAACAAGTCAAGTTGGACATTTGGTTTCTAATTGTAGAAGTTTTCTTACCTTTTTTGTGTAGAAAAAGGATCACACAGCTGAAATTATTTAAGCAAGTAAAAGAGAAAGGAGCTTAAGTTTTTAGAGTGGGCTTCTAGCTAATTCTTAGTAGTGATTTTTCATATCTAAGAAAGTTCATATTGGCTGATGATTCAGCCTTCCACAGACTGTAAGTGCTGACTGCATGCAAGTGCATGTGTGACATTTCTGAATACATAGATTGGATGTATTTCTTTTTCCATCATGAAAATAGCAGCTGCAATGAAAGCATCATGAATACCAAAGGACATAATGCAAAAAGGAAGTAACTATTATATGGAATAATTCTAAATCTGAAGATAAATCACAGATGAATCTACCCTTGATTTCCAAACAAGGACAACCTAGGGACACTGGTGAGGGGCAAGACAAATGCACAGCAATCAAACATGTGAACTGTTCCAGCATATGCTTCCGATATGTTGAATAGATCTAGGCTCTGTTTGTTTCGATGCAAGTAAGATTTACTAGAAGTAGGTTTCTTGGAAATAGTCCAAATGCTAAGCTCTGGATTCTTATGTAATAGAAGTTGGTTTCAAGCAAACATGTGATTTTTTGCAGAAGAAGCAAAAAGATAATGGGTCAAATTAATGCTAAGCTTTGGAATCTTATCTTTATATTAAAATAAATCATGAATGCAGAAATGTAGTAAATTCTTTCAACATTTTACATTCAAAAGACATGCATATTTCATGTGTTATGATTGCATTTTAATACTAGTTGGATTAAATAACCAAAATCATGATAATCTGAAAGACAGTGCTTGCCTATATTACTTAAAATCATCAATGTAAAATATCTTAGAAATTTTTGCTAAGATATAGTTAACTTCATTTTTATCAGGCAATGTATATTCTATTTTTTAATTCTCTATCTTCATGCTTGCAGTTCATGGTGTGGAATATGCATTCGGGGCACATGACTATCCAACAAGTGGGGTCTTTGAGTTGAGCCTCGGCAATGTCCAGGCTTCAGATTTAAAAAGTCAGTATTCATGGGTACAACCTCCTTAGACCCAATGCAGGTTAGAGAGTTTATGGAGCTTCATTCTGTAAACTACAATGGAGATACGTACCATTTGATTGTTAAGAACTGCAACCATTTTTGCAAGGATATTTGTTATAAGCTGACTGGCAACAAAATTCCGAAATGGGTGAATCGACTTGCCAGGATTGGTATGCTTCTTTATATTTACATCATGCACCATATAGTTTAGGAGAATTATGAATATGTTCTAATAAATCATGAACTACTTTTAGGATTTATTGTTCTACATGTCAGACATGCCTCTTGTCTATCTGGATTATTATTGGTTGCTTCATGACCATTAGTGATGCCACTCTCTGGAAGAACAGAGTACTTATGAATAAAGTTATACCACCCTTACTCAATGCCGTCTTGTACACTCATCCGGCTAATGGAATGTCATTGCAGGGCTTATTGTTCATTGTTCAACTGAGAGCTTGCTATTATTGTTCGCTGTTAAAGGTGTTTTTCTTTTTATTTTTTTTTTTTCCATTGGGGGTAGTTGGGAGTAGGGTTCTCAGTACCATCCTGAACCATCCGGTTCAGGATGTACATAAATATGGGCCAGGAGTCGGTACGGTTTAGCTATAAATATGGTCCGGACTGCCAGACCGTTCAAAATACCTTGTACTTATCGGTACGGTACCGGTATATTTTGTCCAGTTCGGCCCGGTTCGGATCTGATTCAAGTTAAACAATATTGCCATGGAAAAGAAAGATATTTTTTATGATTTCTTAGACCCGTATAGATCCGGATGGGGTACCGGTCGGTGACCGTATGGGGCCCAATACAATTCAGTATTTCTGGTTGGGAGCAATGAGGTGGTTCTCCTCATCATTCTGTTTCTATAAACTTTTATACACATGCAAAGCCTTTTCTCAAGTACATTACTAAGATACAACCAACTGCCTGCCTCACGACAGCACTCATCATCATCTTGGTTCTATAAACTTTTATACACATGCAAAGCCTTTCTCAAGTACATTACTAAGATAACAACCAACTGCCTGCCTTCACGATCAAGCACTCATTCAAGTTCTTAATGTTCTAATATAAAATATCTATGGATGATTAACCACTTATCTTCTAATTTCTTCTTCACTTGTTTGGCCAGAAGGGAAGGCTTTGATAAATGTTTATTGTCCAAGTTCATTAGAGAAAATACTGAGGTTCTTGTTTCAGTTTGCCCAAACAGCTTCTCTGTTTTGTGGTGTCTTTGTTTAGGACTTATGGCTTGCTTATCTACTTGGTGCTAAGTTACTTATAAGAACCTCATGAAACTGACTTACTAGATATTGTTAATTTTTCATCAAAAAATGGCTACTCTTCGTTGTAAATGCTGTTCATCTTTTCAGAGCCAATCAACCTTCTAGGTGTAACAGTCATTGCATGGTACTTTGAAGATGGCTAATATTTTCATGTGGTAGGGAGTAAGGTTTTAAATCCCGTGGGACAAAGCTGTTCCAGTTTTTTTTAGGAACGGGACGCCGTTTTAAATCCCGTGGGACAAGGCTGTCCTAGTTTTTTTCAGGAACGGGATGCGTCGGCGTCCCGCCCCGTCCCGATACTCGGGACAGATATCCCAAGTATCTCGATTGGGACACTGGGATGCTAGCGGGATGTTCTGTCCCGACACATGGGATAACATCCCATCCCGGTGTCCCGTGGGATGTCCCGTCGGGACCTGAATCCACTAGGAGGGGAGATCTGGTTTGTAGGTCTAAATGGCTGGCATTTTCAACCTTACATCGGTCGTGTAGCTGGTATTGGTATGCAGTGAAGGGTAGAACATGAAAGACCTTGAGTTGTTCTTGGAGGATATTATGTTGTAATCAGCATCACATCCTGAGTGATCTGAACTCAGTTATATCTAAACTCCATTCTGGCAAAAGATAAATGAAAATGCCATCTCCAACCTGAAAGAGATGATCTTTTACTTCCAAAATGCAAATAGTTGTTTGTCTTTCACAGTTATTAATCTTCACCCATTGTCGTGAAGTCCTTGCTTTGCATGCTTTGATCATTTAAGATTTGTATACCCAATAATACTTTTGCAACTGAAAAGGAACATTGATGAAAATTCCTCATCTTGCATGGATGTGGTATCAGTGTTGAATTCACCTTGGGCATGGGCAATAATTCAACAATCTGAAACAAATGGTCGACCACACACATACCTGTCCTGACAGTATTCTAAAAAAAATGTTGACCACACATATAGTTGTCCTGAGTCCTGACAATATAGAAGCAAATCTCATTACATACAAAATTATCAGCTACAAATTTAACTTCTTAAATGCTGTAAAAAAAAGTTAGATGAATCTTTTTCTCTCCTGTTGAAGATTCTGCTGATCATTCTTTTGTTAATTTGGTTGGGTTCGTATGTATTATTCTTTTGAAAATTAGGTCCAAGCATATGGGTTTTGAACCTGATGTGGCAATTGCTGACGTGGAGCCCTCTCGGACCCAGCTGGCGGCCATGTTGGTAGACGTGCCAACTAGATTGAGATCTCAGCACGGCCTTCGTTCTTCGTGCCCCTCGTGCTGGAGCGGCTCTCCCGAGGTGCAGCCCCGGCCGAGGTTAGGCCCTCATTCTTTGTGCCCCTCGTGCCGGAGCTCTCCCCCGAGATCGAGCCCCGGTCGAAGTCAGGCCCTCGTTCTTTGTGCCCCTCGTACTGGAGTCGAGGTCAAGCCCTCGTTCTTTGCGCTTGCGGGGGAAGTCCCCTTCCCTGCTCGAGGTCGCTTCCATGGTCAAAGTCAACCTCTCCCGGACGGAACCAATAACCTAAGGATGCGGCCGAACCTGGAACGCCAATAACCTAAGGATGCATCATCAATAAAGTAAGATTTCCTTCCATTAATTGCAAATTCCTCTTCGGTGCAACACCGTTTCTACGTGTGCAGGGAAATCTTCGCTCGACTCCAAGTCTAGCAGTCAAAGCCGGAAAATTCCTGAAGTCCCGTACTCCAAAGCCGGAAAACTCCTGAAGCCTCGCACATCATAGAAACTCCTGAAGTTCTGCACATCAAGCCGGGACACTCCAGATGTCCCGCATTAAATCTGCTGGACCCTCGGTCCGGCAAGGGCAAGCGGCATCCCAAGCCGGTGACGATGGGTCTAGAATTCCTGCCCCATGGAACCAATGGCGTTCCGGCTCGACAGGGATAACTCGCAAGAACCTCTAAATCCTTCCAGCTGTCTACCAACCCCCGGATCAGGGAGAGAGCCAAGGGAGCCACAGAACCTTGAAGGCCCCAAGATAAATGGTCAGCCCTGGCCAAGCCAAGGGAGCCACAGAACCTTGAAGGCCCCAAGATAAATGGTCAGCCCTGGCCAAACCTCTGAGAACCCTTGGCGAAGTTCTCGGCACCGAGAAGGTAGCCAACGGGGCCGCTAGGTCCCCTTCGATTGCCAATCGTCTCTAAGGGGCTACTAGTAGGGACTGGAACCTGAGAAGTATCGGCGCAGCGGTCACAACAAAGGTTCAGGCTCATGCACCAAAAAAAAAGAGAGAAGAGGAGTATCCAATGGAAAGAAGATGAAGTTCATTAATCAAAGTTCCTTTACAATGAAAGAGATCCCGACAGGCCGGATAGCCCCTAAAAAAGGTCAAAAGAGGAATGGAAGTCTTAAGTTCAACTACTGCTTCGCGGGTTCTTTCCTGAGACGGTGAGGGGGGTCGCCGGCGTCCTCCTGGCTCTCCGCTGGTGGGGGTGCCGCCTCGGAAGCTGATGTTGGGCCCTCTATCTCGCCTGCTCCAACCGGAGGCTCCGTTTCCTCTCCCGCTCCGGTCAAAGGCTCCGCTTCTTCAACACTGGCGCCAGGGGCTGCCGGAACGACGATGGTCTCCAGGTCTAGCTTGCGCCACCTTCGACCGGCATACCGCGAACCCTTGAACGAAGGAGTCAACTGCCTCTCGGACTTCGTCGGCGAACTCCGTCGAGGCCTTGAACCTCGGCACCGCTTCTGCTGCCTCCTTTTTGGCGGCTTCCATTAGGGCCACCGCCGCGGCCGCCTTCTCTTTCGCTGATGGCGCTCGTGCCAGCATCGCCTCTAGGTGGGTTTGGAGGACCTAGGACTCCCCCTCCAGATGTGCCACCTCCACGGCAAATCTCTCTGCTTGGCGGGCGGCCTTCCCCCTCTCAGCGACCAAGGACACCTCCATGTCCCTGGCTCGCTTGTCAGCTCCGCGAGGAGGGCCCATTTCCGATCCTCGAGGGCCTGGACCCTCTCTGCTTGGGCCTTGGCCTCCTCCCCGAGTGCTTCTGCCTCCACCTGCTGAGTCTCCTATTTCTCCCACTAGGCGCAGAAGTCCTGGATGAGGAGAATATCGGTGCCAATCTGCATTAGAAGCGTTAGCAAACATAACTCCGTCGGCAATGAAAGAAAGTGGCGATGAGAAACTTACCGTGAAGAGTTGGGGGAGGATGCCGACGATGGCCGTCGAGAACACCTTGCCGCTCCTCTCCCGGTGGTCGCGGGACTGACGGCGAACTCCATTCGCTCCGCCAGCGCGACATCTTGACAGAGTACGAGTTTGGGGGCACGATCATCGAGACCCGGTGTACCTTCGGGGCCAATGGTGCTGTCTGCCGCCGGATCTTGGGTGGTCACTGACGGAGGAATCTGGGTCGCTGGAGATGGGCCCGCCGCTTTAGATGCCGACGGTGGTGGTGGTTGTGGCACCCTTTCCCTCGCTGCTGGCTCGACCACCTCGATTACCTCTTGGGCTTCAACTACTGCGGGGACCACAGGCTCGGCCCGCGCTACCACATCGGGCCCCCGAGCCGGGAGTTGGGCCTACGGCCCGGGCGATGAGGAGGCCGGCCCAGCCGCCCCACTCTTCTGGTCGGATGGGGCAGTCGATCTAGGCCCCTGATTGGGTTCCTCGCTGGCCCTTTTTGCTGGGCCTTCCCTGGACCTAGGAGACGCGCCCCTTTTACGGGTCATCTCTAGAATTTGATCCATGAAAAACTTCATGCCTGCAAAGGAAAAGGACAGATTAGCACCGAGGCCGAAGAGGACTCGAGAAAGGAAAGAGGGACATGATTGAAGAAGGCTCACCTAAGGCCGGAATTGGGTTGACCTCGGCATCAAACAGGTCTGCTCAGACAGCAGAACCCGGGGAGAAGGAATTTGAGCGGTGAGGAGCTGGTCGTACACCTTTCGTTCAGTAGCCTCCACCCGGGAGTTTCGGTTTGAAGACCAGTCCAGATCGCTCCAGACGTAGTCGACCCCTTCCATAGAGGCAAACAAGTACCTACCCTTCCATCCCTTGATGGAAGAAGGGAGTTTGAACTTAATGCCCTTCGGATGGGGGGCAACGAACCACCAACCCTCGTCGATCGGGTGGCGCTTTAGGATGAAAAAATGGCCTGAAGAGAAAAAAACGGGCAACAATCCCTTGGAAATGGCAGAGGACTATGAAGCAGGAGATGACCCTAACGGCATTGGGAGCAAGCTGGGTCGGAACTAGACGAAAATTACTGAGGAAGGAGAGGAAAAAAGGATGCAGAGGAAGACGAAGACCCCCGAGAAAGAAGTCCTCGTACAGAGCTATTCGACCTGGGCCATCGGATGTGACCCGCTCTCTTGGCCCCGAAATCGAGAGTCGGACAGAGTTCGGGATCTCGTATGTCTCCTGGAGCCGTGAGAGGTCCTCTCCGGTCATCACCGAGAAGATGCCAGAGGGACCGGTTGAACTAGAAAAAGGAACTGGAGGACTAGAAGGGGGAGGAGCAGGAGGGCCCTGGGACCATCGATGACTATCCCTGTCGGTCTAAGGTTCCTATGGATACTAAGGCTCAGGGGAGCCTCATCCTCATTAGAGGATGGGGTTCTCGATTAGGAAGGACCTGCCTCGTTTGGATTACTAGAGGGAGGGTGACGCCAACTGGAAGAACTCATTCTAAGCAAGAAAGACGGAAGACGAAGAGAAAGCCTACGAGCCCTAAGGTGGAACCCTCTCGACCTAACCGGAAGCAAGGAAGAAGACAAGGAAGACTGACCTGGATGCCTTGGAGAAAAAGGGGGGGCGGACTGGGAAAGAAGAGCTCTGGTCCGCCTGCAAGGTGCGAAGGTTCGAAAGAGATGATTTGGGAAAATCTTTCCTCTTCAAAATGGCTGAACTGCGCCCGTGCATCTTTTCGGCTCTCGCACCACCGAATATGCGCCACGTGTCGGAATCGGCTTAGAATGACACCCCGATATCCCGAGGATTGCCTCGAACCTGGCGACCTGCTAGCATGGCATCTCCGCATTGGCCGCAGGACACGACCCGTGAATCGTCGACGATCGTGGCATTTAATGGTGCCGGATGTCTGTCTTCTCCATGTCAGCGTCACCATAACTCCCTTCATCCCGAGCGCCTTGTCGCATCGAAACTCGAGAGTGGGGGGCAACTAATGTGGCAAGACTGCTGACGTGGAGCCCTCTCGGACCTAGATGGCAGCCATGTTGGCAGATGGTGCCAACTCGACTGAGATCCCGGAGTGGCCCTCGTTCTTCGTGTCCCTCATGCCGGAGCGGCTCCCCGAGGTCGAGCCCCGGTCGAGGTCAGGCCCTCGTTCTTTGTGCCCCTCGTGCCGGAGCGTCTCCCCCGAGGTCAAGCCCCGGTCGAGATCAGGCCCTCGTTCTTTGTGCCCCTCGTGCCGGAGTGGCTTTCCCGTGGTCGAACCCCGATCGAGGTCAGGCCCTCATTCTTTGTGCCCCTCGTGCCGGAGCCGCTCCCTCGAGGTTGAGCCCTGGCCGAAGTCAGGCCCTCATTCTTTATGCCCCTCGTGCCGGAGCGGCTCCCTCGAGGTCGAGCCCTGGTCGAGGTCAGGCCCTCTTCTGTGCCCCTCGTGCCGGAGCGGCTCCCTCGAGGTCGAGCCCCGGTCGAGGTCAGGTCCTCGTTCTTTGTGCCCCTCGTGCTGGAGCGACTCCTCCGAGGTCGAGCCCTGGTCGAGGTCAGGTTCTCGTTTTTTATGCCCGCGAGGGAAGTCCCCTTCCCCGCTCGAGGCTGCTCCCATGGTTAGAGTCAACCTCTCTCGGACGGACAAGTAGCGGTGCCAACAAGTGGTGCCATTGCCCTCGCCCTGGCACGCCCGGGGAGATTGGCATGCTTGACGGACGATGGCACGCCGCCTGAAATGCCCGAAGGAATGACGTCCCCTCCAGAGCACACCAGCTATGTCCCTGCGAAGTGGTGTCCTGCCAGGGCGCGCCGGTCTATGGAGTTTCCTGTCGGAGCAACTAAACTACCAGCCCACTGTCGGTACTACTCGGGAAAGGAGCTCCACTACCCACTATTTGCACCACCCAGAAGAGGAAGGGCTCGTCAGAGAATTTAGACCCTGTAGCACCTGCCCCCGGACTAGTGCTTTACCAGATGGTGGGACGACACCAATAGGGAGTAGCGCCTTGTCGGGACGCCAGGGTCCGTAGTGAATCTTCCTGCCACGAAGGAGGCACGCCCTCTCCACGATCTCCGTGGGGCTCAGTTAGTGGCAAATCCCCAACCACCCGGGGAAAAAAGACAAGCCCACGTCCCACTCGCGAGGAAGGCAGATGGAGGGGTCGGGAGAGAGTTTCGTACCCCATAGGAGGCACCGCTCGCTTGTAAGAAAATCCGAAGGGGTCCCCGGCAGAGGTAAGCGAGAGGGGGCTGGCACCACAACGAAGCACTAGGCATACCAAGAGCATCCAAGAACCTCGGAGAGAGCTCAGATGGCCACTACTGCTCGTGCCCTCCTCGACCTAACCTCTCACTTCATCTCTTTCTTAGAAACCTCCAAGGGTGGAAACCACTCTGGGATCCACTCGGGAGGACCTGTTCTCCTAGGTCGTTCATTGACTTAATCGTCGGAGTGCCCCTGCCGGAATCCTCAGCCGAGTCTCTTTTTTTTTGCAGGTTCGGGCACGCATATCAAATGCCGGACGGGAGCGCCATCAGCCGACGCCGAACGAGCGCTATAGGCCACGGCGACCCAGGTGGCAACAGAACCCATTTTTGTCACTCTAAAGTAAATGGGCTTTGCACCCATTTACATGGGATGGATCCAAATGTCTGTTTTTGAGAATATGGTGGTTATTCACCACCACTCAGGTTTGAACCTGGGACCTTTTGCTTGGAGAGGTAGGTGCCAGCTAGCAGAGCTACTAGATGTTGGCAGGATAGATCCAAAATATGCTAGGACCCTACTGTTTGCAGCTTAATATATTTTAGCCCAAAATGAATAGAACATAATTTAAGAAATGAATAGAACATAATTTAAGTTACTAGAGATTCAACAATGTCTTGCCAGGTGGAGTTTAGATGTTTTCCTTCCTCAACAAATCCTTGGCTTTTGCACTTGGTTTCATGAATTTAGTGGGTCTGTGCTTGCTCATGTTTTCAACTCTAAACTCACTTTTTACTGGAAAGAAGTTTTTTTATGTCATCATATTGTTGGTGCATGTTAATGATACTTGTTAGACAACTGTATATTAGTTGTCAAGATACATCTAGCTAGCTTTCCTTATTAATGTATAGAATATTAGGAAGTAAATTATCTAGAATATTCTTAGACATGATCTTTGAGATTACTAGAAACTTCTACATGATCTTTGGGATTGGAAGGATTTTGTGATTACTTGCCTAATTTTCTTTTCTTCACCTTGATGTACATATCATAGTGAAAGACATGGAAGAAATCTTTTTCACTTGCTTCTGATTTTCACTTGGAAGAAATCTTTCCCACTTATTTGCTTCTGATTTTCTCTTCACTTCTATCATGGTATTAAAGCATTAAGGCTCAAGCCCTAGATCCCAACTATGCCCCTAGGCGGTGCCGTTCCATCCCGGCCATGGCTTCTAGTTCTACTACTATGGCTCTTCCAGTCATCAACATCAAGTCTTGTCATCATCTAATTGATTGAGAACAACTTTGGAAAAAGGTTTTTTCTAATGTTCTTTCTATCTTTAAGGTATTAGGACATGTGAATGGTACCGGCCTCCCCCTTGTGTTTATTAAAGTTTCAAAAAATCATCTTCCTAATCCAGTATTTGAGACCTGGCAGGAGAAGGACAATACTGTTCAGCTGTGGCTCATGCCACCATGTCCTCTACTATGCTTCACATTCTTTCCGGTATTGAGAATATTGCTAGGAAAATCTAGTTTGCCATTGAGAAGCACTTTGGTGACAAGACCACTGCTATGGAGTTCCAATTGGAGAGTGAGCTTCGCCTTTTGAAGAAGGGCACTATGTCTGTCTCTGACTATATTCTAAAAACTAAGGACATTGATCAGAGTCTTCGCTCCATCGGTAGTCATAGTACAGATTGTGAACTTTTGATGGCTGCTTTTCATGGTCTTCTCGAGTATAGAAATTTCATTACCATTGTTACTATGCATGGTAATCTTCATGATCTTGAGGAGCTTTGCCTGTTACTTCTTCACAACAAGATTAGCACTTTAGTGCTCTTCGTAGTTCCACTCCTCCCACTAGCGATTCTACTATCTTTGTGACTGCATGTGGTGGTGGTCGGCCAGTCAATTAGGGTGGCCGTGAAGGTCGATCTCGTGGAGGTAGAGGCAATCGTGGAGAATGATGTCAGGGACTAGGACAGATGACTAACGAGCAATATGGTGCTCAATCCAACTACTATCAGCAACAACATAGATACTACTGAGCCCCACCGCCTCCTAACCCTTCCCTTTTTCAGAAGCAATTGGGTCCCATGTGCCAGATGTGGTAAAATTACACACCATTTTAGTGTAGACAATGCTTTAATCATAATTATATATCCTATAATATATCATTGCCATAAGTATTTCACAGGATGAGTCTGACCAGGAGGTGTGATACCCTGATATGGGGGCGACTAACCATATGATCGCCAAATCAGATATACTTTTGCACTCAACCTTATCACGGTAATGATTGTATTCTATTAGAAAATGAATAACAAATTGCTATTCATGTTGGTGAATCTAGGCTACATACACATTAACTTTGCTTTACATAATATTTTAGTTCCTTCCATTAAGAAAAATTTGTTATCTGTTTGACAATTTTGTCGCGATAATAATTATTCTATGGAATTTGATTCATCTAGTTTTTCTGTAAAGGATCTAAGAACAAAGGAGTTATGGTATAATAGTCCTGGCTTGCCACTTTACCCTATTGCTTCTCAAGTTTCTACTGTTGGTGTTAGGAATAAGATAACATTAGCAGCTGTTCAGTTGAGTCCCAAACTTTGGCATAGGAGATTAGGTTACTCCAGTAATGTGCTTTGCTTCGTTTCTTGAAAGATATTAACAATGTTTCACATGCATCTGTTAGGTCTGTTTGATTCAATAATTGTAATGCTTGTCATCTTGGAAAGCATGTCAAATTATATTTTAATATTTCTTAATTAAATTTTTTTGTATCCATTTGAACAAATTTATTCTGATGTTTGGCAATCACCTGTTCTTTCTCTTTGGATATCAGTATTATATGTTGTTTATTGATGATTTTTCTTGGTATGTTTGGGTATATATTTTTAGATTTAAACATGAAGTTTATGATAAATTTATGGAATTTCATGCTATGGTAAAAAATATTTACAAAGCAAATATTTGTTACTTTCATTTTGATTGGGGAAAGGAGTTTGTTAATAAGGCTTTTACTGATTTTCTGAGTATCAATAATATTTTTCATCGATTATCATGTCCCTATATGTCTTAGTAGAATGGCATTGCCGAGTGCAAAAATAGACATATAGTAAACATTATTCATACTCTTTTATTTCAATTTGCCATGTTAGTATAGTTTTGGGTTGAAGCCCTGCACGATACTATTTTTTTTGAATCGTACTCCATTAACTATTCTGAATGGCTCAACTGCTTATCAAAAATTACATGGATATTCTCCTCCTGCTATGAATGTTATCAGTATTTTCGGATGTCTTTGTTATCCGAATATTCGGGATATTGTATTCATAAGCTTTATCCACGGTCTCTGCCTTGTATTTTTCTAGGTCCCGAGTATCATAAGGGATTTCACTGTTTATATCCTCTTATAAAGTTTTCATTTTCCGTCATGTTGTGTTTGTTGAGTCTGTATTTTCCTACATTGTTTACAATCATTTTTAAAGTAATCACATGTCATATTATTGGTTGTGATTTAAATAAATTGAATTTTGTCTTACATCCACAACATGATTTAGATCCCTCTACTGCTTGCTCCATTTCTGAGTTAATATTTCATGTCATAGTTTGATATTAATGATAACATCATTGCAAGTGCATCTGCATCTGGTCTAGCCTTAGATTCACCTAGTGTTGTTGCTAGTTCTCATACTTCTACTATGGGTACTAACGGTTCTGTAGAGGTTTCTGTTGGTAGTCATGTGGATCGACCACCAGTTCAAATTATGTATCAACGTACTCGGGTACAAACTCCTGAATCTATTCTAGTTCCCACACCCTCCTAAGTTATTCTATCCAATCCAATATTTCTGCTGCTCCCAAATCTCGTAGACAACCTCGTCCTATTCTACAATGGTCGTACCCAGGGTTCGCCGAACCTTGCCAAACTAGACAGTTTTTGCCAAACCAAACCGGACTGACACCCAATCAGCACGGTTTGGCTATATAAAATGGTTCTCCCAATTATTGGATCCAAAAAAATTGAACCGGGCTTGAATCGGCCTGAATCGCGCCGAATCGGCCGGTATGATCGGTTCAGGCACGGTTCGGCCCGGCTCAATCGTGCTACAGTATGGTGGGGTGCGGGGGTCATTATTAGGCAACTGAGAGCCCGAGAGGCTCTCGGTTTTGGTTTTGATAGAAAGAGGGAAATAAGGCTTTCAAAGAGATTTTTCAGCATTTCAAGCCACTTAAACATCGAAATATTAAGGAAAAAGATGGATTCAAGGTATACAAAACCTTCCCTTCTCTCTTTCTTCCTCTCCTTTTTTTAAATTCATAAAAAAAAAAGAAAAAATATTGTCAACATTTTTATTTTGGCATGATTTTAAGTATGTTGTAGATCTATAAAAGATCTACACATGATACCAAGATCATGATTTTTTGTTAAGTATATGATTTTCAGTCAAGTATATGATTTATAAAATTAAAAAATATTTTTTGATTAAAAAATTAATAAAAATAAAAGAATTAAGTAAAAAACTATAATAATAGATTATTCTTCTAGGAGTTGTTAACTACTTTTATTATAAATCTCATGTTGATATATCCAAGTTTTGATGCATCTTGTGAATAGTGCTCTAGGTCTAATATTTAAAAAAAAGTGGCTTTTCATGTATGTCCACTGTCTTAAAAAAAAAATATATACCATCCATGATAGGATCCTACATGAATCTAAGATCAAATTAATTTTTTATAATATTTTAATATTTTATATTTTTTAAATCTAAAAAATAAAAATATATAATTAATTAAAAAATAAAAATATTAGATAAACAAAATACTAATTAGTTTTATATAATTATTGAGTTTATGTGCTTTTTAAATCTTCAGGAATGGATCTATCGAGGAGGAAGAAGGATCTGGAGCATGGCATTGATTGGGCGCATGGAGAAATGCTCTCGGGTCAGTATCATTGCAGGTGTAAATGGTGCAATATAGAATTCAAGGATGGTGGGGTAACAAAGTTGAAGTAGCACTTGGTTAGCGATTATTTTGATGTATCTGCATGCCAACAGTGTTTATAATAGGTCCGTCAGTTGATGAAGTATTTTGTTGATTTCAAAAAAAGAAAAAATATTGAAGAAGACAGAGGTGAACCGTAAAGTCACAGAACTATCTTGTCACTCTAGAAAGTCAAAAAAAGTATTTACTTTCGATGATGAGGCATAGATCGAGGCTGTCATTCAAATGAGCTTGTATAAGAGAGGTAGCTAGAGGGTGGCCAGGCATAGTAAGTGATTTGGACCATCAACTTTTGAATCAGGATCAGGGTTAAGCTCTGGAAGTGTTGTAGGAGTCTGAGATAGTTTAGGAGGACCTCCTTGGTCAGGAGATCATCAAAAGGCACTAGCTGTATTGCATCCATGTTAGGAACAGTTGGTAGTAGAAAGAAGTCTTCTAAGGACATTCCAACAGGAGCTACTATTCACGATGTCGATCTATATACCTTTTCTAGCAAAGATTCCAAGCAATAGAGAATTGATAGTATATTGAAAAAGAATAAGGATATGTGGCGGGTTATCGGATCCTGATTTCACTTTAGTAATATCCCAGTGTATGCAATAGATAACTCATATTATCGCTCTGCTATTGCATCTATACAAGTTGCTGGTGCAGGTATAGATCTTTATGGTTAGCTTTTGAACAATAATGAGCTAAAAAACTGGATTGCCTGCTATCAGAATAAGTGGCCCATGTATAGTGATGTGTGATGATTGGACTGATCATACTAGATGAAGCATCATCAACTTTTTGACTTATTATGATGGATTTTTTTTTATAAATCTATTGGTGCTTTAAATCAGGTGCACAACAATGGCTGTATCCTCAGATTGATGGAGGTAATTGATCAAGTGGGAGAGCAAAATATTATACATGTCATCATAGATAATGGACCATAATATAGGTTCATAGGGCAGCTCTTGATGTAGCGACGATATTATATTTTTTGAATCCTTTGTACTGTACGTTGTATTGATCTCATGTTGATGGATATCGGAAAGATCTATAGGGTGCAAAAGATAGTTGAATTACCATAGACTATCACCAGATTCATCTATAACCATATATGGATCTTATCATTGATGAGCTTTACTAGGAAAGATATTGAGATTAGGGGTCACAAGTTATAAATTATATAGCATTTGATAATCTTCTTGGCAAAAAAAGTAGAGCCACGTCAGATATTTATTAATCAAGAGTGGGAGCAAAGTAGATATGCCAGGACAAATACTGAGGGGAGCACTATGGAGAATTTAGTGACGAGACAGACATTCTAATAGCGCGTCGAAAGGATAGTAGAGGCTATCAAGCCTCTATATGAGGTACTTTGGACCGTGGACTTTGAGTGATATGCTCAAATGGGCTTCCTTTATTATATGATGGAAAGGGTGATGCAAGATGACCTGATCTAGGGTTGCAAGAGATGAGACTAATGTGAATATTTTTTAATAATTAAGGAAGGGATTAAGCTATAATCAATTTTTTAAAAAAAATTACAGGAACTAACAGAAGATCCTAGATCTAAAGATTAGGATCGTTGATAATTGAGAAATCACCCATAAGGTTAGGCTCAGCATAGGCAATTAATATATTAATCTAATAAAATTAAAGATTTATGCTCACTACTAATATCAATTAGATCTTTATTTTTAAAGAAAGAGAAGGTGCTCACAATCATAATCGTGGTCGAACTTGGAAGAGAAGGCGATTTATCGAATCTGATTGAGATTCTGGTCGGATGGTGAGTCTGTTCCGAAATCCATGATAAGGGACTCGATCAAGCTCCAAGGTTTCAATCCTTGCACAAAATAATTATAGTCAACCAATTAATAGAAGCTAGCCTAGATAAATAAAAATCAATAATCCCGAATATCAAGACAATATTCAGTCCAAAATTGAGTAGTTAGATGGTCTTGGGATCGCTTGAAAAGCATGTAGAAAGGATTCTTGCATTCATGTTTGTGCAAAAGTTCTTGGAAAATAGTTGAGCTCGATAGAGGACTTTGGAGGAGACCAGCAGCGAGGTAGTGGTGTAGTCGGGTCAGCAGCTGTGGCACGGGCAAAGGAGATGGCATGAGCACAGTCGACACAGGCTCGGCACGGGCAACGAAGATGGCACAGGCAGCAGAAATCTTGAAGTTGGAGACGGGCGAAGGGATCATGTGGTTGATCGTGGAGGGACGCGGTGGTGGGAAATCGGAGTCGGCGATGAGGGATGGCCGACGGTGGCGAGGTCGGCAGCATTTCGGGCTGGATGTGGGCACGAGGGCGGTTTCTGGATGGGTTGCGCGGGTGGCCATGGGAATGGAGTCGGCAATGACTACGGTCGTGATGGCTTGACGGAGGTGGGAGGTGATGGATGTAGGGGTTTCGGGTGGGTTTAGAGGCTAGGATTGACTGAACCGGGAGATTTGGAGTCAGGATCTTGGAAATTTTAGAGAAGCAAAGTAGGGGAAGGATAAGGAAGAAGGGAAGAGGAAGAAGAACAAGGGAAGGAGAGAGTAGAAAGAGAGAGACAGGGAGGAAGAGTAAGAGGAAGAAGACATTCGGGAGGAAGTAGAATACTCAAATTCTATTCAATTATCGATGATTTCTTAATAACAAAAATCCTTTAAATAAACTCTGGACCCCAATGACCTGGAGGCCAACTCTATCAAAATTCTAAGACTCCAAACTAATCTAAAATAAATAGACTAATCTAAAATAAATTAAAAAATAAATTAATCTAGTTTCATGCTCTGAGATCCGTGCATGAGCTGGATGCAAAAAATAAATCAAATTCCCATACACCCAGGTAAAATAAAAAATAAATACATCTATCTATTCAGAAAAAAGGGGTATTGGATGTGCATCAAAATCCATACTAGATGTCCTCATCAATTTTCTTGGGATGGGAAGAACTTGACTCCATCGAGTTAGGCTCCATATTGCTCTAGTAATGCTCGAGTAATCCATGTGTCCTCAGACTCAAGGTGGCCCTATCATTTAACTAGATATCTCTGATATCCATGACTCCTGGTGGAAACAATATGCTCGTCCAGAATTTTCTCAATCCAATCATGTTTTTGAGAACTTTTGGTTGTAGATACTTGGGTGGGGGTTTACTCTTAACAAAGAAATTAGACTCAAAAGGATCACTGGGTATTGTTATTGGTTCTTTATACTTTATTAGATTTGATACATTAAAAGTAGTGCTAAAGCCATAGACGGTAGATCCATAATATATGCATTTGGTCAAAGTTTTTTTAAGATCTTAAAAGGGCCTGCTCCTCGAGCATGTAGTTTCTTAATGGTTCCAGAAGGAAACTTCTTTAGTCTAATCCATATCATAACATAATCCCTACAGCAAAATCATAAACTCATTGGTGTGACTAATTGCTTATAAATCTGATTGCTGACACTAATTTTTTAATAATTTTTTTATGCAGATCTCTTATATGTTGTGCAAATGCTTTGACTGATTTAGATATCCTAATATGCAAGGGTATGGAACAAGGTCAACTGGTTTTGTAGGCTGAAGACCAAACACTACTTCGAAAGGACTCATTCTTATCATCCTATTGACATAACTATTATAAGCAAATTCAGCTCTAGGTAATAAAAAATTCTAATTCTTCACATACTCTTACTAAACAACGAAGGAGATTTCCTAAACTCCTATTCACTGGCTTCAGTTTGACCATTAGTTTGGGAATGGTATGCAGATGAAAATTTTAGTTTTGTCCCTATTAAGTGTTATAGTATCTTCCAAAAATAACTCATAAAATGCCTGTCTTTATTAGACAATCAATTTTGACAAACCATGCAGTCTAACTACCTCATCAAAATACAATCGCGTAACTCTAGAGATGTCAGAAGTTTTAGGACAAGGAAGTGCACTATTTTTGAGAATCCATCCACTGCCATACATATAGAATCATTCTTTCTAAATGTTCGGGATAATTCTAAAACAAAATCCGTATTCATCATATCACGAACAATCAGGTACCAGTAGTGGGGTGTATAATCCAGTGTTCTATTTGCGATGCTTGGCTACTGTGCAAGTTTGACACTGTGCCACGATACGGGCCACATCACAATTCAAACTAGGCCAATAAAATTAGACTTTCATAGCTTCGATAGTTTTATTTCTTTCAAAATGTCTAGATAAACCGCCAGCATATACTTTTAAAATTAGAAAATCTTGAACAGAGATTTGGGGAACATAGCATATAACAGCATATTTCAAAACTTCCTGAAGCGTATACTCACTAAATTTCTTAGACGGTCCTTGTTTTAGTGATGCTATAATATTCTTGAAGTTGGGGCATTCATCATATTCCTTTGAGTTGTTCAAAACTGGTGACTTTCACACTAACTGCCATTAAAAGGGCCGCTCGATAATTGAGTGCATCAGCAACTTAGGTCTCTTTTTCAGACTATGTTGATAAAGGTCCATTCTATGATTGAGTGCACCAGTAGCATGATTCTTTAAATCTATTTTGTCTTCTGATAAAAGGGTAAGCTTATAAAAACTCAACCCACTTGCCATGTCTGGGATTTAATTTCTTCTGTGAATTGAGAAATCTAAGAGTTTCATGATTGGAGTATAAAATGAATTCTTGAGGAAGCAAATAATGCTCCAAAACTTTAGTGCTTGGACAATGGCATAGAACTCCTTATCATAGGTGGAATACCTGCGCTTAGTGTCGTTCAGCTTTTCTCTAAAGAAAGTCACAAGGTATCCTTCCTAGCTTAAGACTCCAATGCCAACTGATGCATCACAAGCGACTTCGAAAACCTTTATAAAATCTGGTAGATGTAATACAGGAGCATGTATCATCCTTTCCTTGATCTCCAGGAAAGTTTGTTCAGTGGTCTTAGTCCTTTCAAAACCTTTTTTTTCATACAGTCAGTAATTGGGGCTATAATGGTATTAAACCCTTTGATAAATCTTCGATAAAAAGTCATGAGGCCATGAAAGCTTCGGACCTCATACATGTTTTAGGATATAGGCCATTCAGTTATCACATGAACTTTTTCTGGATCTACAAACATACCATTTGGGATAGCTATAAAACCTAAGAAGATAATTTGTTCTATCTTAAATTTTTATTTTTTTAGATTTGCATATGGACATTGAGTTCTTAGCATATGATAGACCTGCTGGAGATGAGCTAGATGGTATTCCTTAGATTTATTATGGATCAGAATATCGTCAAAGTATATGACCACAAATAATCCTATAACAAGTCGTAACACTTGCATCATTATCATCATAAAGGTACTAAGGGCGTTAGATAGGCCAAACGGAATAACCAACCACTCATATAGACAATCCTTAGTTTTAAAAGTGATCTTCTATTCATTTCTAGGTCTGATCCTAACCTGATGGTATCCACTTTTTAAGTCAATTTGAAAGAAAATAGTAGATCCCACTAAGATGTTGATCATATCATCCAATCAGGGAATGGGAAATCGATACTTTATGATGATTTTATTTATGGATTTGCTATCTATGCACATCCTCCAGGAACCATCTTTTTAGGCGTCGGGAGTGTGGGCGCAGCATAAGGGCTTAGACTTTTCCTTATAAAACTTTTGGGCTCAGACTTTTCCTTATAAAACTTTTTAAGGAGCTCTCTGACTTGACGTTACAGCTTTGCATGTTCAGTAGGGTTTAACCGATAATGAAAAAGAAGGGTAGCTCCCGAAATATGATTAATTGCATGCTAAATATCATGCATTGATGGTAAATAGTCTGGGAAGTCCTCAAGGAACACATCTTTGAATTCTTCGAGGAGGGATAGTACCTCCCAGGGATATTATTTATGGTTCTCACTACCAACTTCCTTAACTGCTATGATCCAGATCAAAGAGCCTTCAATCAATTCCCTTTCAATTTTTTTAGTACTGATTAAGTGTAGGCTTTTATTTGCTTATCTCCCTTTGATTCGTTAGTTTTATTCTTCTTGGCAACCCTGGGTTGAGGGATATATAGTGATCTTCTAGCCTTTGTTCTCAAAAGTGCATGAGTTGGATCGACCATAAAGTATTGCATCCTGGTCGAACAACCAAGGCTTTTCTTGTATAATACTTCCAACTTCCATGGGCATGACATCATACCGAACTTTATCTTAATAGGATTGGAATTTGATAGGTACCAGATACCTTTGCCTAATTGGGATTGACAAAGTGTCTATCCAGGCAACTTTGAATGGACCCGGGTAGTCCACAGGTGTTAAACCTAATCATTTCAAAGCATTGGTAGAAATCGTATTGATGGAGTTACCACTATCGATGATTACTTTACACACCTTGTCACCTTGACTAATGAAGGTTGGAACGATGGATGTTCGTCACAAATTTTCACTCGCTTTTGGCTGGGTGAGTACACACTTAACCACTTCAAGTCTATCTTCTGATGTAAGAGATAGTTCAGGTTCTTCCTAGATTGTATTGTATTTTTAAAGGTGTCTGCTAACTTCGGATCAGCAATATAAATTTCTCTCTCAGGTTCATCCTTGGTGTTTTCTTCTTCAGGCTCTCCAATGTGCAAGGCTCTCGATGGACATTGACTTGCAAAGTGACCTAGCTTATTGCACTTAAAACATTAAATCTTGTAATTACAAGTTCGGGAACCTCTCTTGATATAGCTTTTCCTTTGTCATCCTTTCTATGTGGTGGTGTTATCAATAGGGAACGACTGGTTGAGGCATGATTATTACTGGGTCTAGGTCCTAAGATTCCAGGGTTATGATGTTCAAGTTGACGGGTAACCGATGACCTATGGAATCTCTCATTATCCTGATCCAATTGGTAAGCTTGCTTTAGACTGTAAACCTCTCGCATAAATAGTTCACTCTGAATATCATCTCTTAAACTAGTTTGAAACCAAGATAGAGTAATAGAAGGATCCTTAAACACCTTACACCTTATAAAGTATTTGTCAAATTTAGAGATGTATTTGTTAATAGGTTTATTGCCCTGGGTTAGCCATTGCCATTGATCAAGGAGACGTTGATGGCAGGACATGGGTAGATACTTCTCACGAAGTCTGTCCTTCATTTCAACCCACGTTCTAATGGGTTCGTGTCTTCTATGTATGGCCAATCGCTTAATATTACTCCATTACATTTTGGCCTAATCTAATAATCATTTTCGCAAACCTAATTTTTCTTTCTTCGGACATAGCATACCACTCAAAATAGTGGTCTATGTCTTCTTCCCAATCGATATACTCTTTGGGATCCAGGCGACCCACAAAGCTCGAGGTTTCGACCTTAATACTTTGCAAAATTCATTCATCTTGTTCGATAAAAATTTGAAAATGAATCACCCGATTTCTATCCTTATTGAAATTTTGGATTTCTCGTTGTGCTATGGGCCTAGGAGGGTATTCCTAATTTGGTCATTATTGGTTCGGTTTTCTTCCAAGTTTTCTAGCCTTACTCCATGATCTTGATAAATGCCAATTAGGTTATCAATTTGTCAATAAGGGTTTGAAGGGTTATAGCAAATTGGTTGGGATATATTTTGCTATCCGACTCTAAAGGTTTAGGATGGTACTTCGCTCTTGACCTAGTGGTCATACAAGGGTCACAACGAGCTCTCTATTGACTTTTCAATCTCACAATATGCAGGAACAAATATCCTAGGAAAATGTTTTCATGAATTTCAAAGCGGGGTTGGATTTCTCAATGAGTGGGGATTCCAACAATCCAAAATTCAGAATTTTTGGATATTCCGATGATTGGAAAATGACTGTTTTTAAGGGACAGACTGAATTTTCAGCAGATTTTTAGGGTGCAATGACCAGTTTTTCAATGAAATTTGGAATCAATCTAGGATTCAATTCTAAAATTGTCAAAACACAGATGTTTTTCTTATCGAGTCTAGTTTTCAAATGTATAAGTTTTACAATTTTTTGACAATCCTGCTAATAGAAATTGATAAAAGAACAGAGGTTACATAATTTTGCAGGTTGCAGATTTTTGCGCGTACAATTCAGAAATTTTAGATCAAACTAGCATGAATCCTAAAGCAAGTTCATGGATTTTCACAGAAATTTCTCAAATCGAGTCAGTTTCTAAAGCCACCAATTTTATAATTTTTTGACACTCCTATGAACGGGATTTAGGATTTGAGCAGAGATTGTCCAAAACTACTGGTTGCAGAATTCTAAGAACAGAAACTTAGAATCTCAAGTTTAAATTGGCATGAATTTTAGAGCAATCTCACAAATTTGCAAACATAGAAATGTTCACTTTGGAGTTTATTTTCCAACAAAGCAAGTTTTATAATATTTTGAGTTTTCTAGGAACGAGACTTTCTAAAACACTAAAGGATGTGCAGGTTATAGAGACTTTCAAATAAGGCTGAACATGATATTGAATTTTTTTCTAATTAAAGCAAGCTATGTAAATGCAATGCGAATATCCTTAACCTAACATAAACTGGGCTCTGATACCAAAGAAGAATCTGATGCTGGATGATTGCAAGAGATGAGATTAATGTGATTTTTTTTTATGATTAAGGGATTAAGCTGTAATCAATTTTTTTTAAAAAAATTATAGGTACTAATAGAAGATCCTAGATCTAAAGATTAGGATCGTGGGCAATTGATAAACCACCTGTAAGGTTAGGCTTAGCATAGGTAATTAATATATTAATCTAATAAAATTAAAGATTTATGCTCACCACCAATATCAATTAAATATTTTAAACAAAAGAGTAGGTGCTCACAATCAAGATCGTGGTCGAACCTAGAGGAGGCGATTTACTGAATCCGATTGAGATCCTGGTTAGATGGCGAGTCCATTCCGAAATCCATGACAAGGGACTTGATCCAGTTTCAAAGATCAATCCCTGTACAAAATAATTGTAGTCAATCAATTAATAAAAGCCTGCCCAAATAAATAAAAATCAATTATCCCGAATATTAAGACAATATTTAGCCCAAAATTGGGCCATTAGATGGTCTGGGAATTGCTTTGAAAAGCATACAAAAAGGCTTCTTGCATTCATGTTCATGCCAAAGTTGAGAAACAGTTGAGCTCGGTAAAGGACTTTGGAGGAGACCGGCAGCAAGGCGGCGGCGCGGTCGGCTCAGCAGTTGTGGCACGGGCAATAAAAATCATGAAGCTGGAGGCGGGCAAAGGGATTGTGGAGGGACACCAGCGGTGGGAGACCTAAGTTGGTGATGAGGGATGGTTGATGGCGGTGAGATCGGTGGCGTCTCGGGTCGGATGCGGGCACGAGGGTGGTTTCCGGATGGGTCGTGCTGGTGGCTGTGGGAATGGTGTCGGCGATGGCTGTGGACGGAGGTGGGAGGTGATGGATATGGGGGTTTCAGGTGGGTTTAGAGGCTAGGATCGGTTGAACTGGGAGATTTAGAGCCAGGATCTTGGGAATTTTAGAGAAACAAAGGAGTAGGGGAGGAGGAAGGGAAGAGGGAGAAGAACAGCGAAAGGAGAGAGAAGAAAGAAAGAGAGAAATAATAAGAGGAAGAAGACGATCAGGAGGAAGTAGAATACTCAAATTCTATTTAATTGTTGATGATTTCTTAATAACAAGGACCTCTTTTAAATAAACTCTGGATCCTAACAACCTGGATGCCAATTTTATCAAAACTCTAAGACTTCAGACTAATCTAAAATAAATAAACTAATCTAAAATAATTTTTTTAAAAAAAATTCAAAGTAATCCAATTTCATGCACTGAGATCCATACATGAGTTGGATACCAAAAAGATAAATCAATCTCTATACATCCAGGTAAAATAAAAAATAAATACATCTATCTACTCAAAAAAAGGTATTGGGCATGCATCAAAATCTGTACTGGACGATATCCTCGTCGAAGGACAAAAAAAGATCCAAGAGACAGATCCAGTACATATCAATGAGTATATTCGGATCCTTGATAAATGGAGTTATCAAATAAGTTCGGATTTGTATCTAACAGGTAGGCATAAATCATGAATACTCTAAAATTTTAAATTCAATTATAATTCTATAAGTATACTTGACTAATTCTGAAAGTATGTGTAGCTTACTATTTGAATCCGAGATTCCAGTACTCCATACCGGACATTGCCATGGATGAACAACTTATGTCTGTCCTACAAAATATTATATATAAAATTGAGTTTGATATAGATGTCATGGTTATGTGCTTAGAACAAGTTGAAATTGTTGAGTGATTTTTATTAGCAATAACTTCAACAAGTAACATATGATAACAATTTTTTTTCCAAACAATTTTTCAGGGAGGGCACGGATTCTTTTGGATCCAATGTAACCATCAAAAGTAAATCAAAGATGAATTATGATAATTACTAATAAATTTAATATTAGATTTAAAGTATTTTTTGATTTTACTGAATCTGAAATTTTAAATAATTTAATATCTTTTGTAGTTGAATGATGGGTGCATTTTGATGGATCGATAAAATATTTAAAAAATTTTGCTATCAAGATCTTCCAGACGGTGTTATCTAGTAGATGTAAGTGCAACTGATCTACTTTCGACCTTATCCACTCCAAGTAAAAGAATTGTATAAAACAGAAATGTCTCAACGATCTTGTATATGTATATTATAATTTAAAGTTAAGGCTAAAGTATATTTAAAAAGTTGAATTGAAATACTCTGATCCGACTTCAAGTAATTATGTTGATGAGGATGAAGATTCGATGATTGGATGGGTCATGAGTCAGCAGTAGGAGCCACAGCTTGATGAGCCAAGATCGCTTCCTCAACTAGCCAGTTTTGTAGCTAATGAGGCTAGGATGGATGTTAAACAATGGGCAAGAAGCAATTTTTCTCACAGGGCTCTAACAGATACATCACATGTCTCTTCGTCATCTATTCGGTCTAGAGATAGAAAAAGGAAAGGCCGTTGCATCTTCACTAGAGTACTCAGTTTATTCAGATTCAAATACGAGAAAGAGTAGTGCTATTACTTCTGATAGTCGAGTATGTAGTGATCAGGGAGGGGTCGGATTACCAGAGATGTAATTGACTATTGATCTTCTATTCACTGATGAGTCGCAGTTTATTCATGCTACACAGGATATGAACCATGGTGTACCAGCTGGTAGAGCTTATGGTGATACGATTCCATACAGGCGATGGGCTCCACAAGGTCATTCAGGATATAATGTAGCTGCAGATCTTGCATGTGGAATAGGATCCATGAATGTATCAGAGTTATCCTCGTATTCTGGATCATCTTACCCACAGGCACCGGCAACTTATGATCCATATGGATATGGATATGGTGCATTCGGGATATCTTCTAGGTATTCGGGATATCTTCTAGTGGTTATTATTCCATGCAGCCTGGAGCATCTTGTAAATCTGATTTTTCTGCCAGTATATTTGGATGGGCCTCTTAGCCATATCATCAGTCTCCCGATCTCTCAGAATCGGGATCTCAACGAGATTCTGCGATGAGTTACGATCCATCATGTATCTTCTGGAACGAGCTTATAGGATTATCATGCTGTCTGGTTAGAAGGATTTACTGATCTTCCTACTGAGTGCATTAATGATCTTGATGTTTATGGACATTGATACTCGACCTGATTCTTAATATTAGTATATAATTATGTTTATATATTTTTTAACTTCAATTAATTACTGGTAACCTTTATAGAAATTTCTTAAAAAATAATGTAGCATAGTTGGAGGCTAGACAACATTTTGTAATGTTTTGAAGTGATGCAAACATCGATTAGCATCAACAAACATTTATTTAGATCTAAAAATATTTAATAAATCCTAAAAAGATCAAAAAAATAAAAAAAATAATTTTTTTGGTGTGCCTATTCGGACGGGCATATCCCACCATACCAAGTATTGGTATAGTACGATACCGGTATCATACCGTATCAGTTAGCCACCGGTGTGGGTCCTGGTCCCGGTATCGGGAATCTTGGTTGCACTATATGATTCTTAGACATCAGTCCTCTTCTTTGGCAAACCCCTCTGCATTGCTTGTCTCTTTTATTTCTAATCTTTTGCAAGAACCATAGATGTTTAAGAAGGCCTTTCAGTATCCTGGTTGGGTTGCTGTTATGTAGAAAGAATATGATGCTTTGATATCAAACTATACATGGACTCTTGTTCCTCCATCCCATGCTAACGTCATGGGATGCAAATGGATCTATAAAGTCAAAACTCATGCTGATGGTTCACTTGAATGTCTTAAAGCTTGCCTTGTGGCATAGGGATATGAGCAGTAACAAGGTATTGATTCTGAGGAAACCTCTTCTATTATTAAGGCCACTACTATTTGTATTGTTTTCTTTATGGCATTATCGCAAAGTTGGCCCCTTTGATAACTTGATGTCAAGAATGCCTTCCTTCATGGTATTCTTCAGGAGGTTTGTACGAGACAGCCGCCACGATTTGTTGATGCTGCTAATCTGCATTATCTTTGTAGATTCAAGAAAGTCTTATATGGTCTCAAGCAGGCTCCTCATGCTTGGTTTCAGAGTGTACCTCATTTCTTGCTGAACTTGGCTTTTGTTCTAGTGCTGCAGATGCGTCTTTATTTGTTCATTCCAGTACTTATAGCATTTTAATACTGCTCTTGTATGTGGATGATATTATAATCACAGGTAGTTCTAGCCTTTTTTTGGACTCTTTCATTGCCATACTTCAATCTAAGTTTGTTATGGACCTTGGGTTACTTACTACTTGGGAATTGAGGTTAAGTTTAGTTCTTCATGTCTTCATCTCTCACGAGGCAAGTATGCTATGGAATTACTTTCTCATCATGGTATGAAGGATTGTAAACCTATCAGCATACCACTCTTTTGTAGCACTCATCTCTCCATTCATGAAGGATAGCCTCTCTTAGATCCATATGAATATCTTCAAATTATTGAGGCTTTACAATAGCTTACTTTCACCTGGTCTGACTTATCTTATGTTGTGAATATGATAGCTCAGTTTATTCATATGCCACGTGAACCATATCTTCAAGCTGTGAAGCAATTTTTCGTTATATTCTTGGTACACTCAGCAATGGATTGCATTTCTCTCGGTGTCAAAATCTATTGCTAACAGCTTATTCAGATACCGATTGGGCCGGATATCCCGATACCTAGCATTCCATCACTGGATTTTGTCTTTCTCGGGTCCAATCTCATTTCTTGGTCTGCAAAGAAGCAACCCACTATTTTTAGATCTAGTTCTGAGGCTGAATATCGTGCCATGACTTTGACACTTGCTGAAATAGTGTGGGTCCGTCGTTTTCTTTGTGATTTGGGATGCTTCTTATCATGCCCAATCTAGTTATATTGTGACGGTCTTAGTCCAACCTACCTTGTTGCCAATCCTGTTCTCCATGCTTGCACTAAACATGTTGAACTTGATTATCATTTTCTTTGGGAGAAACTGTCTGTGCTTCATATTTTCTCTAAAAAATAATTGGCTGATATCTTTACTAAACCAGTATCTACATTGCACTTTTGTACTCCGCACCAATCTTCACATCCGTCCACCGAGTGCTTAGCTTGCAGGGGAATGTTAGACATCTGTGTATTAGTTGTCAAGATATACCTAGCTAACTTTCCTTATTAATGTACATAATATTAGGAAGTATATTGTCTAGAATATTCTTAGATATGATCTTTGAGATTGCTAGAATATTTTACATGATTTTTGAGATTGGGAGGATCTTGTGATTACCTGCCTGATTTTCTCTTCTTCATCTTTATACAAGGATGTATATATCATAGTGAAAGACATGGAAGAAATCTTTTCCACTTCTGATTTTTTCTTCTTCACTTCACTTCTCCTATCAATACTAATGCCATTAGAGTTATGAACTTTGAATTAGTTGAGTAAAGGATCATGTCAGAAGAGTTTTTCAAAATAAAGAAGCCTACTCATCTATATTATTTCTTTTAATAATAAAGCAACCCATATGAAAACTGATGCAAGCCTTGCTGGAAAGTATTCTCTAGCAGATACTGCAATGCATAAACTATATATTTCCATAACTATCAATATACCTAATTAGAAAAATATCTGAAGAATTGGGAAGATGTCAGAGTGACCTGATCAAGGAGAAGGAAGAATTTCCTTGAATTTCCTTAACTCGTTCAACTCTAACCTCTCAAAATGATTTAGCAAAAGATAGATGGTGAAAGTAGAATCTAGGTTCTTTTTTCTTTTATTGGTAAATCAAAAACTGAGATACATAGCCTCTATTTATACTAATGAGGTCCACCTTTGAACAATTCAAGTTGGATTCCTCTTCAACTTTGAACAGGATTAGCTTTCCAAAATAGAAATATTAAATGGAAATAAATACAAAAAGCAAAAATTCTATAGGAGGTAGATGTTGACTTGTGCATTGACTTTGCCTTCAATTGCTCAGCCTAATTCTTCTTAGATTGAGAGATACATTTGATCAAAATGTTTTTCGAAAAGAAGATTTTCAGTTTGATCAACCCATTTGAGATCCCAAAGGATAGAATTTGATCCTGATTGCTAGCTATGCCGCATCCTTATAGGATGATGCCATATGGTAGAACTCCAAAAGTTATCCAGCTTTAAAAAATCATCTCAATTAGGTGTTGTACAACCAATTATAGCCTTTAGAAGGTTGGCTCGCGATTCAGCTTCTTGATTGGCGGATCTCGCTCTTAAACCATATTCAGCACTACCTTCTAGTGGCTAAAGTGGTTTGTATCGAGTTTAGTGGTCCTTTTGAATTAGGGCTGCTTTTATTTAGGGGATTTAGCTCCTACTAAATTAGAATTGAAAATGGAAAAATGATTGCTTCCCCGTCTCATGACTGAACCACTTAATCTTGCTTGGAGGCTGACTTTCTAGCCAATCTAACAAGACTCAATTCTTTTGTCTGGTTTCTATGACGACCTCAATGACACAATCTTGTTGTCTTTTTAACCTTGGTCTTTTTTGCTTTTGGGTCTTAGTGAACCACTTGTTTGACCTCTGCTTGTAGATTCCATTGTTGGGCCACACCTTGCCATCCTTTCTTGTTGAGAGTGACAATAGCAACCTCCCCACCTTCTTGATCTTGGTTGATCAATTGATGAAACTAAGAGATGAGAGTTTGGCCTCTCAAGAGTGGTATCATCTTCTCGTATTATCATCATAAAATTGTTTCAAGCATTAACAAGTTGCTTTACTTGGGCAATTGTTGCAGGTCTATGTTTTCTTGTGTTTTGGAAGCATTGATCGTAAAATCCTTCTCGTCCTTTTCAAATCGATACTTTTTTGCTGCCTATAGAAGATAGCATCTCAATCCTAAAGCTATGAGCTCTCAAGGATGAAATGGTAGATATCCAAAGGAACTATTTCTCATGTCATCTAGTCAATATGTCTCTCAGTTATTGTGAATTTGAAGGTACGCTGCTCAGCGATCTTCAACTTGACATCTAAATGAATCCAATTGAGAGAGTAGTGATGTGAATGAGGCTTGGTTCGTAATATTAGCTTCTGAACCAAACTTTCAGAAATAAAGTTCTTCTAGCTTTGAGGATCTTTTATAGCCCAGATGATACTTTGCTTCATTTGAATCTTTAAGTGAAAGAGTTCCACTTGTGCCTCTAAGTCTGCTTTAATTGTTGTCTTATGTTTTCTTACCATCAAGCATAATTTTGAATCTTCTTGTTTAAACTCAGGCAGCTCCTCAACTGCAGATATATTAAGGACTCCTTTTCCTTTCTTCGTAGGATCGTTGTCCCTTGACTTCCTCTTCGGCTGCAACTTGGGGTGGAGCTTCCAATACTTTTCTTTAGCGTGCTTGCTAATCTTACAGTAGTTATAATAATTTTTCTGAGTCGTGTTGGCTTGCTAATCTTACAGTAGTTATAATAATTTTTCTGAGTCGTGTTGACTTGCTTCTTGCTCTATTCTTCTTGCTCTATTCTTCTTCCTGACCTGATTTTCTATCTAATTTTCTTAAACTTATCACCCTTCTTTCCTGAGACTATTTTTTTTCCTCAATTACCGTAGCCTTCACATTAGCTTCATTGATGTCTTCAACTTTAAAAAGCTTCAACTTCTTTCGGATAATCTCATGAAGATCTGACATGCTTCATGAAGACCACATGATCACTGATAGAGATCCCGAGTGAGATGGCTTGCTTGTAGAACTTGATGGTGTAGTTATGGATAGATTGATCATACTTCTACCACAAGTATTGCCTTTTAGACCACCAATTCTTCTCATGGCTGATTAGGTAGAATTGTTTCTTGATTAAGTCTTTGAATTTGCTCCATATCATATTAGAGATGTCGTTATTCTTCATATACGTATTTCAGAAGATGTGTATGGATAGAAAGCTTGAGATTGGTGAAATCTACATTTTATATTCATAAATAGTAAAGTAGGTCTCTAACTGGTCTGGCTAGTTATCCAGCCTCTCTGCATCGATAGTTTTGTCGTATACAAGGATCTAGATTCAAGCTTCAACATTGAAAAGCAAAAGAGGAGGATTCTGAGTGCTCACAGGTTTCTCATCCTCCTTGGTAGTAGATCAATTGAGACACGATCTTGATAAGTTGAGCAATGTTCTCCTTTAATTGTGGGAGACATATGTTCACCTGATCATCTATCAAGGTAGAGCTAGCAACCATACTCATTTTTCTCCGTTGATATACTTCAAGCATTGATAGCCCTTCTCCCATCTATTTATACCGCTCGTGCATTTAAATTATAAACTATAGCCCTCACAAATATAGAGGATCGAGCTTTGATAGCAACTTGATCCGATCTGGGAGAAAGAATTTTTTCAACCTGCTCAACTCGAACATCTCAAATTGACTTAAGAAAAGGTAGAAAGATGACAAAAGCAGAATTTAGGTTCTCTTTTCTTTCATTGATGAATCAAACTAAGGTACATAACTTCTATGTATGCAAGTGAGGTTTGCTCTTGCACAATTGAAGTCAGATTCCTTTAATAGAACTAGCTTTCTCAAAATAAACTTGACTAGTGGAAATAAATATGAGAAGGCTAAAATTCTATAGTAGGTAAATCTCAACTTCTATATTAACTCTACCTTTAGTCACTTATTTAATTCTTCTTGGATTGGGAGATACACCTGATCAAAATTCTTTTTGAAAAGAAAATTTTTGATTTGACTAGCCTTTTTCAGGATCCAAATGTTGGAATTTGGGCTTGATTGCTAATTGTGTTGCTCCCTTTATAGTGTGGGCACGTTGTATAGCTCGAAAAATACATTGTAGAGCTCGAAAAATAATCTAATATATATATATATATATATATATATATATTCATCGCAATTGAGTATCATACAACTAAGTTATGGCCTCCAGAAGTTTAACTGGCGGTTTTAGCTTCTTGATATGATGGATCTCATTCCTGAATCCTATTCAATACTATCTTATAGTGGCCAAAGTAATTCATATTGAATTTGGTATTCCTCCTAAATCACAGAGGCTAGTTAAAAAATTGATCAATTTTATTGTTATTCACCCAATTAGTGATCTGTTCTAGAATGCTTCTAGTAACCTTCCTGGAAGTTGTGTTGTATTATGAGGTCCGTCAAAAGTAGTCTAGGCGAGGGTTCTATGTTGAAGAGAAATTGTCACCATAAAATTGAGAGCTATTTTCATGTACACTAGGTTGGTTCATTTACAAACAGATATATATTCAAGAACTCCTGTCATGTATAGAAGCATGAAACAGGATCAAATACCAAAGTAGAACTGAGGATTATGTGCAAGCTGGAGTGGCTAAGACATTCATGCATTACTTGGGCTTTTATAGGGAGGAAAGAGTAAAAATGTTTTTTGATTATCAAGTAGTAATCATTTTATCAAGTAATTCTTTGATAATTGGATGGGCATGCAAGTGGATTGTCATTTAATTCACAATGCTATATTACATGAGATGAGTATATCAACTCAAGTCAAGTCTTAATGCCAAACTAATTAGGCTTGGTTATATGAATCCTTCAATCCTGCTCAATCTAGAGACATACTTTTTGAAATATATTAAAATATCATGGCCTTCCTTCTTTATTCCATATTACTTTTGGTTTATATTTACCCCTCTTCATTCCTTCAAAATTTATTATATCACTCCTTCATATTGGTGCATCAATCCCTCCGCTTACATTCTACTTGTCAGGACCATCTAAATTGTTCTTCTCTTGATTTGTCCTAAATTAGTGCTATTCCATGTTTAACAAATGACTTCATTTTTAATTCTTTCTTTTCTTATATTACCACACATCTAACATTTTGATTTCAGTCTTGTCTTGTTTTCTAACTACCCAACATTTTGTACTGTAAAATATAGCTGGCAATATGGCTATCTTATAAAAAATTCCTTCAACTTGGTAAATATCTTATGATTTGATAATATCCTAGTTGCACTTCTCCATCTGATCCAATTAGTTTTAATCCTAATGATAACATCCTCTTCCATCTCCTTAATCGATTCTAAATATTAAAAATGGTCACTCTTAGGAATTTCATAGTCCTCAATTTTCACTCCACTATTGTCTCTATTGCTACTTTTACTAAAACTTCATTCCATGTATTCCATCTTAGTCGTACTTAACCTGAAATTTTGAATTCTAATGCATTCCTCCATAATTCTAACTTAAGATTAACCCCAATTTTAATATCATCCCCTAAGACTATATCATCTGCAAATAGTATGCGTTAAAGAGTGTTGTCCTGAATATGCCTGGTAAGCTTATCTATAATTAGTGTAAAAAGGTAAGGACTTAGGGCAGATCCTTGATCTAAATCTATGGTGGTTAGAATTCATTAGTATTATGACCAATAGTTCTCACATTGGTAACCATTTTATTATGTATGCCTCTAATCATATTAGTATATCTAATGAAAACATCTTTCTTTTCTAACACTCACCATATACAAAATCTTGGGATAAATCAAAAAGTTTGTCATAACCAAGGTACCTGATTGATTGGTTTCCAGATCAGTGTTACCAAGCTAGTCGTAGACACATTCAAGGCTTACTATTTTGAATAGAGCATGAATGTACCCATGACAAATCAGTGTTACCAGCCTAGTCATAGATACATTAATGCTTCATTCTTGAATGGTCGTTGTTTTCTACCACTTGTGAATTGTGACCACTGAGGAGCATGTCAATCATGTCTCCCCAGTGTTTTGTCATTTCTATTGATCTTGGCCTCTCATTCATTTATAAATTCTTTATATATCAATACAGTTATGATTTATTTTCTGCAGGTGCCATCTGCAACTGCATATTGCCTGAGGCCCTTAAGATTTCTGCTGTTCGTCATGATCCAGATTCCCAAGCTGAGGATGGTGAGAAAAGGAGGCTGAGAAGTTCCTTCAGTTGCCTATCTTCAATCTCTATGCGTCAGAGGCACTTGTCCGCATCCTCTCTTTTCTTGCCCTCTCCCCTAAAAGGGTGCCTTCCACCGTGGGAGTTAAAAAGATCCGGTGCCATCCTGTTGAAGGAGAGGTAACAGATGTTGTGTTGTTTGATTACATTCCAAAAGAATCAGTTGATTTATCAGAGATCTTTTTCCACCAGGAAAGCTTTTGATCAGTTTTTGATGTCTAGTATGAAATGATGGCAATATAAAGCAAGATAACAAGCTTTTCAGGAAAAATTGCCACAGGGAAAAGCTATGGCAAAATGTTGTTTGATGCTAAGTGAAGGGAAAGTGTGCAAGTCTTTGTATGATTTTGTTTTGGCTGGCATACCGAGTGGTGACTGTCTTATGTAGCTCTGTATCTCTCCGATGATTTTTCACTCTAGCAATGCTGTCATTCTGTCATGGCAGGGGTGGTAGCCCATGTTGAAATTACTGCTGTTCTTATTTCCTTGAAATACTATGCTTGATGAGCTTTCTCTTCTGTTGTATTTCTGTTTCTGTAGCTCTGTGTTCTACCGATTTATTTGACTCTTTGAGAAGCTCTATGTAGATGCAAATCAGGGATAATATCCAACTATATGGTATGAACTACTGTTTTTAACTTTTTCCTTGTAGTCTGTTGTTTGATGACTTGGCCATGTAACTTGAATCACAATCTACCAATCTTTCTGATGCTTCAAGATGCCATTCTTCTCTGCTGCCCATTAGCTAGCATTACTCTTTGCTGACAGTGAACACATTTATATAAAGTCTCTTGAGATTTTAACTTCGTTGTCCCTCTAAAGAGTGAGTTAACATTTCTCATTTGAGCAGAGCTAGATCAGGGTGAGGCACATAAGAGGTGGTATGAATAGGTCAGAGATTTTTTCCTAGAAGCATAAAGAATCATGGGGTCTCAATTCTTCTAGAAGAATAGCTTTTTTTTTTTTTTTTTTTTTAAAAAAAAGGAGACTTGCACTTGGCTGTGCAGTTAGCCCTCCCAAGCATTGTCATATATATACAGAAGTTAGTACTCTTTTTAGGTGGCCTGGCAGGTGCTGCATGCCAAATTGTGTTTGTGCATTGTGCATGCATCTGTGCAGTGCGAGCATGGGGACAAAGAAAGCATAGGGATGAAAGGCACATCGATGTGAGCTGTCTTGCCCAAAGAGGGGGTTTTGGTAGGGTGGAGTTCTAGCAGTAAGGGGTTTTGGATAAGAGTGGGCTTAGAAATCTCTTGTTTCTTCTAAGGGAAGTAAGGAAGCGAGCCTACACTGTCCGGAATACGGGGCAGATCTTGTGGCCCTTCGTTCATAAATCTACAATTGAGGAAAGAGGAAAAGGGATTGGGATTGTTTGTGGGGTAGCAGGATAAAAAGGAATACACGGTTGGGAGGAGGCCTCGGAAAAAACAAAAGAGAATTATTTTGGCACATGTCACATCCTTTGTGGACACCATGACTTGTGGGTTGTTACTTGTTGGAAGAAAAGAACATCTGTTATGGCAACTCAACCATCCGGTCCCACACCCAGACCAATGGGTAAGTTAGAGATAAGTTATGGATAAGTAATTTTAGCCGACTAATTTTGATCTAAGTAATTTTAGATGAGTATTTGTGACTGAGCCGAGTATACGTGGTCGAGTAATTATAGACGTGTAATTTTAGCCAAGTAAGCATGAATGAGTATTTGTGGTTGAGTAATTATGGATGAGCAACTAAGTATGACACTTACGTTTGAATAGCTATGAGCTACTATAAGTTCATTGGCATGATTTTCTTTAATACATGATAGTTAAGTAATTACTCGGATCCAACTAACTATCAAAATAAAATTAGCCGATAATATTAAGATAGTGCCAAGGCTACTACAATCGGTAACGAATAAATTATCTTGATACTTAGAGCCCACGATGCTTGAGTAAGAAGCTGGGCAAATAAGTTATAACTGTTCCAGTAAAGATTGTGGCAGATAGGATTCTGACAAATACTGCCATCTTAATAGAAAGATACCAACAAAAAAAGATATGGAAGATAATATTCCAACATCCGATAGAAATATGTAATCAATGTCAGAGGAGACTATCTTCCAAACGGTATTTAGTTATCTTGCGTAATTCTATAAATAGATAAGAGAGGATCTCGATGAGGAATGTTTTCACACCCCATTAAAATGTTTATTTAGGCACTCTTTTCTTTTAGCTTTCAGCTTTGGCTATTGTTATCCAAACTTTTCTTATTTATTTGAATGTCGGAGGGCTCCTTACTAGTCACCACCGATCAAGAGAAATTATTTTTGCAGGTCTTCCTCTAAGAGGAGCCCAAGGATAGAACCTTATCCAACTAAAGAAGGCAATGAGCCGCTTGATGCCTACAAAATTTCAGGATAAAATGATTTGGCGGCAACAACATTCATCAGCATACTTTGATTTTACGCTTGTCTCTTTCAATATCTTCCCTTGGAAATTCATGGCATTCCATAGAGATTTGAAGCAACTTCTTGGTCAACAGTTTAAATCAGGGCATCACCAAACTAAGATTGAAAGATGGAGATGGATCTATTAAAACTTTAGCTGCCCATGTTAGCAACATGGTAAATGGCTAATTTGGATGCTGTAGTTTGGTTTGAAAGTTAATTAGAACATTGCCAGGAGAATAAGGCTTGAAAGATCTTTGCTAATATAAGCTGCATTCTTGAAATAAATAAATAAATAATAAAAATAGAATAACAAAAAATGTAGATTTCTGTGCTTTCTTCGTTTATTTTTCATTATAAGTTACCACCGGCAAAGTTAACATTACAAGCAAAACATTTACAAGAAAAATAACCTACTTGATCTTAAGGAAAACATGGTCAGTGGAGGGTGCAGAGAGCTTGGTTCTTATAAGCTGCCAGCTTTGAATTTACAGAAATAAAAATAAGAGATATAAAACTATATTCTCTCAAAACTTTTGAAGTTACCACAACTAGAATTACATTAATAGAAAACAATTACAACAAATTAGAACCTACTTCAAGTAATTACAAGTTAATGACTAGAGATGGATTCTATTAGTCAAAACACTTCAACTAGCGAAAATGACATATTTTACAAGGATTAATCACATAAATTAAGACAGTGCTAATAATGGATTTTTACATCCCATAGAGATTATCCCACTCCATCATGTAGTCATTAAAATTATATTCTGGTATGTACATGAGGTCAACTTCTCCATCCACCCCATATTCTCCAACTAGAGGATGATAAGTAACCGTCGAGAAGGATGAGGTCGGACTGCCACCACCCTCGCCACCGCTGCCACCAGAAGCTCCATTAACTACTTCGGAGAGCTTCCTTATGGACATTTCAGCCTCCGCAAGCTTCTCCTTTAGTTTCAGAACCTGCCAAACAAACACTTGGGTTATCTTCTCTGATGAGCCTCAATAAAGGCATCTATATATGATACGGTTCTTGAATACTAAACCAGCTACAGTAACTTAGAAGAGAGAAGCGGACCTCGTTCTCAAGGTGGCATTTCTCGACGACGATGGAGTCGTGGGCCGACTTGAGCTTGAGATACTCCTCCTCCAGGTGCTTGTTCTTGTACCTCGCCCTTCGATTCTGAAACCATACCGCAACCTGTTTCGGGTCGAGGCCAAGCTCACCGGCGAGGTGCACCTTCCTCCCTGACTCCAATTTTCTCTCCTTCACAAAGCTCATCTCCAAGAATTTGGCTTGCTGATCACTGAGCCTTCTCTTCTTTGCCTCTCCCCCTGCATCATCCACCTTTGCCTTCCTCCTCCTTCGACGTGTCCTTGTCTCCCCTGAACAAAGAAGCAAGAAATAAAATGTTTAGCTAAAGTTAGGCGAGCTCAAGCTCGAAACACTAAATATTCTTTTATATCTTAACACTAAAATCCAATGGAGTAACACTAAACTCTAATGGACCTTCTCCTGCACTCAAAGCTAATATGATTAAAGTAAAGCCTCTATAATTGTATCACGTGGATGTCCATTTATATCTTCGAAGCACTTGAGCCACAAGCTCTCTCTCTCTCTCTCTCTCTCTCTCTCTCTCCCCCTCTTCACCCCATGGAAATCCACCATACATTTTATCGATCCATGAAACGGGAAATAAGTACTAAAGAGACACAAAAAGGAAGGGAATTGGTTGAGGGGAAGGAGGAAGGGCAGCTAGAAGAAACTCAACAACAACAAAAAATCCACCCAAGTGGCCGTTCAGCAACACGACAAACTGCCCGGCCGTCTCAAAACTCTAAGACAGAACCATAAACAGCAATTACCAGAACAACAGGATCCATTTCTACAGGAAAGCAATTCAGACAAAAAAAAACGACAGTGTTATAAACATCATCAAGGACTCTCTCTGTTAACAACCAAAACCTAGCTCCACTTTCAAAGATGAACAAAACTACGTGCTAAAACTTTTCTTTGATATTTGGTTAGAAAATTCCACACTTGTATCATTTGTAATCTCCATTTGGAATTAAATTTATTTGAACTAACAAGCAAGATGTGTTCACAATCTTTTCTAACTTGAAAACTATGTTATTTGACTGTTCATGATGATGCGCAGCATATTCACTCTAATTTTTCAATTGACTCATTGCATGCTCTAAAATGTAAAATTACAAACAAAGCTCAGTAATGGAAATTAAAAGTAGACTAACCCTCAATCTTTTGGGAGAACACGCCAAAGTTCATGAGAGAGGAGAGCTCTTCTTCCACTTGGCTCGGGATGGCCTTGATCATATTCCCTGCAGGAAAGCTTCAAAACTCCCTTCGGTTCTACCTTTTTTTGGGCTTTAGGACTCGTAGTCTTCTCTCCAACCTCAGCCAACAAGACTATGCTAGTGCCTTTAGACCAAGAAAGAAACCTTTTCCTTTCTTTTCTTTTGGGGTATGGAGGAGTTTGGGGGAAGCAAAGACTAGAGAGATCAGAGAGAGAGAGAGAGAGAGAGAGAGAGAGAGAGAGAGGCAGTTTAGGTGCAATAGTCTGGTGGAGGTCTCGAGGTACTATTTATAGGGCACAAGTGGACACCAGTGCCCCTAAACGGTGGCTAAAACCATGGTAGTGCCATTGTTACAAACACGGACAGAGATCTTGATTTTTTTTTTTAAAAAAAAAAAACAGGATTCATTAATTCAATCTGCAACCATAAACATCTAAAAAAAAAAAAAACTTTCAATTAAAAAAAGAAACAAATACCCTAATCTAAGATCATCCTTTCTTGATTTATTTATTTATTTTTTTGTTACTTTACTGGACTGGAAAAGTAACACCGTCATGTTCAAGTGTTGTACATCTCGATTAAATTCCTGCAACAAATGCAAATCCCATATTTAGTTGCTACCGTCGAGTTGAAAAATTATTTTTACTGAAATTAAGTTTGAAATTCTGAACAGATTGCTGGGGATAAACTAAATGAATGTAAGGTTGGCATCAAGTCATCATGCTTGTCATGAGAAAATAAAAAACAATTCAGAAGAAATATCTATATATCATAGCATTCACGGAGTAAATTGCGTGATTAGCCGTCATGTAATATGCAGCGCTACAATTTTTTTATTAAAAATATATTTTAGTTTTAAAGACCTGAAAAAAAATGCTTCCATTCTCAAATAATCCTGCCGTAAAGAATGAATATCGGTCTCCCAAGAATATCTCCATTTGTTCAACTCGTTAAAATAATGGTAATCAGAATTGACGCTGCCCTTGGGGACAAGCGGGCTGGTGGTATTTTCCGTGGAAACTTGTGGGATGGGGGGATATTTTGAGAAGGGCAGGGACATTGTTGGAAGGAAGTGAAACGAGGCTAAGCAAGGCCAATCTTGCATGCTAATGCTGCAAGACACAATTTTCTTGTTTTCATTGAAGTAAGAGAGCGAAAGAGAGAGAGGGGTTTGGTTTATTTGAGATTATTTATGTTTTTTTCCCAGAATGGGCCCGGATCCGACGTCTGGCAACCTTAGACAAAGTTGTACGGATGGGAGTCATTTCTCCTGTTCATTCTCGCGTGGGAGGGAGGGGTCCCTTTTCTCCGGTTGGAGGGCGCCTCGCTCGGCTCTTCTTCTAGCTTTCTCTCAGCTCGGTTGTTGGTTGGCCCCGGTGGATATATATGGCTTGGTTTAAATCAGTGCATTTTAAAGTCATCTTGTGGTATTTGGCTGTGCAGCTTATATATATTGTGCTTATTATAAAATATACGTCAAATGCATGCATTCATGTGGGACTAAGAGAATGACCATCCTTCTTGAATCGTAGAGCATCTAGTTTTCAAAGTGCTTAGACCCCTTTGTATGGTATATATGAACTTCTATAGGGTAATATTTAAGTAGAAATATATATACAATGGCGCCATAAAATATTAGTGCATTATTTATAGGGTTATGACGACTATTTGATATTATGTGAATACTATATTAACTATATATTTATACAAAATGTTGTTTAAATATGGATATAACTATAGATTGGATTTCGAAGCACCCGATCTTTTCTCGGTTTACTTTGTATATTGATTAATGAGTTGCCTTCTGGTCTTAAAATCATAGCAGCACTCTCTCTGGTTACCTACTCATGCACTTTGGTGTTCATAGAACTAAGCCATTGAAACTATCGTCCATCAACTAATATCTCCTTAATTTTCTCAAAAGTAAAACATTCAATAATAGCATGGCACAAAGGTAGTAATTAATGCCGCCAAAGAATTCCAACTAAAATGCGGGACTTGCTCATGAAAAATTTGCTAGGTATTTTTTGAACCTCAGTTTATTACGCAATAATTGGATCTAATTGATGGGCAATGATAGGTCATATGTAATAAATAAAATTGCCCATTGGGCACTGAGTTTGTATAATATATTTTCCAAAAACCTTAATATCTGGATCAATAGTTTTTAGTCTCGAACTAGCATGCAACAACGTAATATACCAATATTGACGTAATGTCATTTTTTTCATTTATGTTTTGTTTACCTAGCTAATTGACAAAATCGTTATACATGAAAGCAAATGCATTATCGTGCCTACATATATAGAATATTAGAGGAGATTGTTAATTACATCCGAAAAAAGATGGCAAACAAAAGTTACTAATAATAACCTAACCTTTACTTCAATTGCCATCCAAAGATTTCATCATCAGAGATATAATTATCATCTAAGATGGTGATTAGATACTAAATCTCAATATCTAAAAGCTACATTGTTAGCCGCTGGCCAAGCTATGGCCAAAGGAGTTGATAAGGAGGGAGAAAAAGGATGACTTTAGAGCACATGGGGCGCACCCAGAGGACCCAACACGCGTCGCCAAACCTGGGAGTCCCAATGAAGGGACGGTAGGCCCTACCTTCCCACGTGTCGTTTCCTCGTGTGCTTAAAGGTGTCACAGCCTGCCGTCCAAACCCCATCATCCCTTCGAATTTTTTTTAAATAATATTTTTTTATTAAATATTTATCAAATTGGTGGCATCCCTTATATATTTTTCAAAGCAAAATTTTTAGATCACATAAAAAGTATGTGAAAAAGAAATTACAAGTTGCACTTGTGATTCCGATGAAAAATTACAGTACACGTAAGTTATCCTCCCTTCATTTCAAAATTTAATAATAAATAAAAAAATAAAAAACTTAATAACAATTTTTTAAAATTAATAAAGTTTTTTTAAAAAAATTAAAAAATTAAAAAATAATAATATGATATTATAATAATATATTATAATATATTTTATAATATAATAAATAGTTTATATTGTAAAATATAATAATTATATTATAATATATTAAATTATATATAATATATTATAATATAGTATATTTGTTGATGCATGCATATCGATCATGATGGCAGTGATGTTGCATCAATACCGTCGGCACAGCATGACGGGATGGGACGTCTATCGAGCAGCAAAGTCAGAGACAATGGGGCATGAGGGTGACGGTGTTAGTGCGAGCTTGGACACCCACTTGCCCATGCCCCCTAAGACCTCATTTTGTTGCCTAATGGGTTCGGCCACGAGCACGGTGCGCAACTCCACCTCACACGATATCTATCGATGCGGTAAGGCTGACGAAGACTATCGGGATAGCAATGACCGCTCAGTACATTGGTGGTATCCGATCTTGTATACATGCAGTAGCCCGGTCATATCATAAGGATGTTCCCGGCGATCACATCATGCAACGAGTTTGATCGCCATGGAGGTGTGTGGCTCCATCGCACGCGACGTTCATCAGTGTGGCAAGGCTAATGGAAGCCACCAGGATGGCGGTCGTTGCTCGGCGCATCAATGGTATCAGGCCTTGCTCACATGCAACAGTCCCGTCGTACTGTGGAGGCATTCATTATGGTATGGTCGGTATGCATGCATCAACAAATATACTATATTATGATATATAGTATATTATATGCATCAACAAATATTCTCTGACAAGGGGTTGGCTGAGTGGTGAGACCAGCCAAGTACTGATTATGTTGTCTTATCAATAACATTTGAACAAAGGAAAAATCTCCTTCCAATCAAGATCCCAACTCGATGAGTGGTTAGTAGATAGGTGTTGGTTACATAACCAGATTTATTAACTTAGGCTTCATATCCTTGGTGACTAGTGGTTAGAGACCATATAACTAGGCCAACTGGTCGGGCCCATTGACTTGGGCTTCATATCCCTGGGCCTAGGCATAATTTTTTCCAACAGATACTCCCTACTCTAGTCTGAGCTTTGGTTGGATTATGGAAGTGCTCTTCCAGAAAGGTGCTAGGGATATAATGGGCCTTTTTAATTGAAGGGTCGCATGTAGCATTCGAGGTAGATCTGAATGGCAAAAGCAATTATGGGCTCCAATTTATAAGCTCGGCGAATGCTTTGACTGTTATGCTATATTTAATCCTAGTAGGTGAATCCAATGGGGGGGTCTCTACGTGGCTTACACCAATCGACCTAAAGTGATTCGAGGATTTTGAAACCCTTCTTTTTGCTATTATAAAAGATGATTTCTTCCACTACTTTGATCTTTTAGTTGCATTTTTATTTTTCGGGATTTTCTTCTTTAGAGTGTCCTGTTGCCTCCCTTTCCCGCTTCAGTCATCGATTTTCCCTTCTTTCTCTCCTCCCACTTCTTGTCAAAGATCTTTGAGGCAGTCTCACACCATCCTCGATTACTTCTGCCTCCTTATTCTTAGGTGGGTTTTTTAGCCTTTTCTTTTAGCTTTCTTGTTCTTTTTGTTAAATGTATGCTCTAAAAGCCAAGTTGGCTAGACACATTGTAATTTTTAGGGCATTAACTTTGTACTTAATTCTTCTTTATTAATAAAGGATATCAGTTTCATTCATATTGATATGTCTATGAATCGTCCATGGAGTTAATAGGCAATGACATATTCTCAAGAGTTGAGAATTTGAGGCATGTGTCTTTATAGATTAACTCCTAAAAGCTCCCGATAGTTGAAATATCAGGAGAACGATGATTGATCCATTAAAATCGGTGCACAAATCACTTCCCTTTTAGGGTAGATGAGTCTCTGACCTACAGTGTGGTGACACTGGAGTGAGAGTACAGGTAGTTGATAGAGATCAACGGTATTGAGCATGACCATGTACAGGAAGTTATACGGATGACTACTCGGTCGTCGATAACTTCTTGATGCTATAGTCGTGTGAATAGTTCCTTGACCTAGAGTGTCTCAGCTACTCATAATAAGGTTGCCATAGTTTGATAGCACAAGCACATTGTTCCTATCCATACAGGACCTTGCGGTGTTCGTTGGTTACATTAAGTTTATTATAGGAGTAGGGTGTTCACTTGTAGGAATCATTAGCCTTAGTAGTAAGGAATAATCCTATGCAAGCTTAATGAGACTAAGTCCATAAATCTATGGCCATAGTAGGGTGATAATGAAAAGGTATTTTCATTAGTATCACAATTGGACTTGAGTTAATTAGGTTAAGCATATGACTGATGGGTTTGACGAGTATCCGTAACCAATATTATATCAGGATTTTGATAGAGGAACCGAATCACATGGTAACTACACTTAGGGGTTCCAATCTTATTCTGCTGGGTTGCCACTACATATTGCTAAGTATCACTAGTAGATTATGAGAGCCCGTTAGGATCGTTTTCGGATCGATGATCCTAATTAAGGTTGAGCTAAAATTGTTTCAGTCCATCGAAAAGAGTTTTGATGATGTATAATGGAGATTATAGCATGTCTCATTACCAGACAGGATAGGACCTGAAGGGTCACACACATTAGGAGCTCAAGTAATCAATCAGCAAATCAATTTGATCTAATTGTAAGTGTTATAATTAATATTTGACATAATTGTAAATGTTACAATTAATTAGTTATAGATTAATTGCTAATTAAATTAAATTAGATTTAATTTAATTGAGTTAGACTCAAATAATTAATCTTAATTGATCTGGGTCAATGTCCGCTTCGAAAGGGTTCGATCGAATTTAAAATCGGCTTCAGTTTGACTATAAAATCATTACATTTGGACCATGACCTAGAGTCCAGTTAGATTGGGACTCTCTCTTTATCTCCCCTTCCCTCCAAATGCCTATGTGGGGCCCCTTGTGTTTGGGCGACAAAAGAAAGGTTGGGGCGTGAAATAGTGGGCACTAATATGGTTTTGGCGTGAGAGAATAAGAGAGGAGGAAGAGTCATTCTCTTCTACTCCTTTTAAGACCTAAACCAGATAAATCAAATTCTTTTTATTTAGGCGTGGAGAAATAAAAGAGATAAATTACCATGATTTATAAAAAGGGGAAGAGAGAGGGGTGGCCAACCATAAGAAAAATTGGCGTGAATATTTTTGGGCGTCCTCTCTTCTTTTGGATGCTAATACCAGGGAGTCTCTCTCCTGGTGCCATCTTCTCTTCTCCCTTCCACTATATTTCTTCCTTGTGATCTTCAAGAGCATTGAGAGGTCTTCCACATAAGAGGAAGAAGAGAGAAAAGGGTCTAAAGGTCTTGCATAGGCTGATTTGCAAGACAAGCCGAAAGCCGATTTGGATTCGGATCGGCACATTTTTTAAAGCAGACGATTTGTTGAAATAGGAGAGGGCTGCAAGGATCTAGCAGTCTGGTGCCCTTTATGACTCGATTGCAAGAGCTTCATATGGATACCATCAGAGGCTGGGCATTTGCGCGACTCCGACAGAATCTCGGCTTTTCAGTAGTAGATTTGTATGCTTTTCAGAGTAGTCCCGAATAGCGATCCAGATAAGTATTTTATGCTTAAAATAATTTTATTTCAGATCTGATATTTTTTTCATATGTTGCAGCATGTTAGAAATTTATGATAAATAAATTAGATTTATTTATGAATTGCATGATTAGATATAAATTATTTTTATATCTGCTTCTGCTGCGACAGGCTATTGATGCCTATTCGATTGCAATTTTTCTATTTCTAGGAGAAAACCAGCAGTGGTATCAAAGCCACGGTTCTCCTTTTAACATGCATGCATGAGAATTAGATATGAAAAATATTCAGATCAGTTAGAAAGATTATGATTTTTCAGATCTATGTTGAATATGAGATTGTTCTAGCATAGAATTTTATGTTTTGAAAAATTATTTTTGAAATAAAATCATAATTCACAGATATGAAATTAAATTTAATAATATAAAATTTAATTGATCAAGGGTTACATAAAGTGACATAAGGTTGTCATGCTATAGGGTTTACCCTCTATAGTGCAAAGGTTGTCCTACTTTGATGTATATATAGTTTTGAAAAGGAGTTTTCAAAATGGTTTTGATCGATTTATGATTATGTATGTTGTTGTATGAGATGCACAAAATTATGATTTAGATCTTAATATGATTTATGATCATAAGCCATTAATGTCATGCAATTAAACCTAATTTTAAAATTGATTTGACCAAGAAAATCAAATTAGGTGCATAAGGGTTTGGGTTGAACAAATTAGGTCTAGAGATTGGGCTGCAGGAATTAGGGCTTGATTAGATCAACAAGTAACCCTAATATGATTTTGAGCAAGTGACTTAATCTAATCGAATGATGATTAGGGTTAGGTTAAGTATGCTCAAAATTGGTTTTAGATGTAGTGTGGTCAGATCTATTTGAATCGATAAGTTAAGACCTAATTTGGATCAGTGATGAGCCTAGATCATTAGATGACCTAATTGAATCTTGTCAGTCAATTGGTGTCTAAGGAAGGTTTCGATCATGATTTAAATTGGGGCTAACTCTTTCTCAACCAACTAGTTTGGCAGAAAGAGGGTAAATTGGCAGAACCCTCCCATGGATCAAACTGACATGGCCAATTTGGTTGATTAAGTTTTTAAAAGGGTCACTTTTGATTTGAGTTCACCCATGCTAACTAATTTTAGTTAGATATCAGATTGTGCTGACTGAATGTAATTAGTTAGACATGAGATTGTACTGACTTAATGTAATTGGTTAGTCATGATTTGGCTGATCAATTTAGAAGAGACCTGAACCTAAGCTTCCAATAAATATTAAGTCATAGGTCTTCCACCATTGTAGGTGTGCGAGTGTCCTACTGGTGTTGATTATTCTTGGCTAGTTATAGTGGTCTAGTTGCATCAGAAAGACACAACCACCCTATTAGGCATGAGATGTTTCTAGGCACTGATGGAGTTGGGCCCAATAAATGGGCATGTTGAGGGACTCAATGATGACTTTGTCTAGCAGGAATGGTGGGTCTGACTTAACAAATGATTGGACCAATAAATGGGCATGTTGAGGTTCTATGATTTAGAGACCAAGAGCTACAACTTGTATTAGATACATTGGACAAGAGTTGGCCACTTATTGGTATAGCGTGTTACCAATAACCGGATACGGTGAGGTGCCGCACATCGATGGGACCGTAGCACCCACTAGAAACCTAGAGTCGCAAGGTTTTCGCATCTCCACAGGGAGTGTGATAGATCCAAGAAAATAGTGGGAGTTCTAAAATTATTTCTTAAAGATCTTAGAATAATTTTTATAATTAAGTATAAAGCATCTAATTTGAATCTTTTACTCTTGCAGTTAACCATGTGTTGACCTCTGGAATGATTTTGATGATCACAAAATATTGGAGCATGTATTTGATACTAATTCTTTCAAATTACTTGAGAGGTTTTGCAGGAAATTGGTTACCTTTAATTTAAAATGGTTTTCAAATTGATTGGAAGGTAATTCAATTATGTATGAAGTTTTATGGACTTGAACTTGTAAATGCCATAGTTTTATCAATCTTGTAATCTTGTAAAATAGGCTGAAAATTGTAAAATTATGAGTATGAAGATTAGCTCTTAGTTGATTCAAGTATTAAAGAGTTTTGGAGAAGCTTGAAGCATTAATTGAAGACTTTGCAAGAGCTAACTCATGGATCAAGAGCTGACTCGTTATGGCACGGCACGGAGAAAATTTCTGAGTTTCAGTATCAAGAGCCGACTCCTATCCCAAGAGCCGACTCATGAAAGAATACTTTTTTCTGAAGACTAAGATTTCGAGCCGACTCTAGCCCCAAGAGCCGACTCTAGCCCTAAGAGCCGACTCGTCCAGAGTTATGAATTTTGAAGGACTGAGAACTCAAGCCGACTCTACCTTGAAGAGCCGACTCTAGGTATTCATCATTTTGAATTAACTTGGCAAGAGCTGACTCTAGCTTGAAGAGCTGACTCTTACAGAAATTCATTTTGGACTGTCTGAGACTTCGAGCCGACTCGTGGATCTCGAGCCGACTCGTGGATCTCGAGCCGACTTATGTAGCCATTGTCTGCACTCCAACGGCTAGTTGTTGAAGTTGATTTTTGAACTCCATTTCATCTCCAACAGCTCTTCTCGAATCCCTAAGCCCTACAACGGCTATATTTCTTGAAAAACTATAAAAGGGATTGTTTTCGAAGGATTAAAACATAATTAAAGAATTTATTGTGGAATTATCTTGAGATATTGAAGAGTGTTGCCCAGGTGGCTTCTCCCAAGAGGGGGGGTGAATTGGAAATTATAAAATTTCTTGCAAATATGTGCACAAGTAATTTCTTTAGTGGTTGAGTGTTGTGTTAATCAGAGATAAGTACAGAAGTAGAAAAGTAAGTAAAGAACAACACAAACAAAACAAGTTTAGAGTGGTTCGGAGCAACTCAGCTCCTACGTCCACTACCCAAGTTCATCACTCGGGATTTTCACTATATCCCCCAAACCGGAATACAGTCGGATTATTTTACAAGCTCACAATCCCAACCTTTACACTTTGGTTTTTAAACCAGGCTTACCAAAGAAACCCACACTAGGTTTTCATAGGCTCACCTAGAAGCTCTACACTTTGATTTTCAGTAGGCTCACCAAAGAAACCTATTTGGTTTTTACAACCGGGCTCACCAATAACCCAAGTTTCTAAGAGTAGAATAAAAATGCAACAGAAATGACAAACTAAGTTGTCTGGTGGTTGCCAATGTAGCTCGAGTGAAGCTCAATTGAATGCTCTTCAATGCACTTCAATGGCTTCCTTGCTTTCCTCAAAAGATGCTTCAAGCTTCTAATAAGAGTTGGTGAAAGCTTGAAGACTGACTACAAAGCTCAAGTGCTCTCTCTCTTCTTATTTGAATAAATGTTCAATAAATGTTCAATAACTTATTTTTTTTCTCTAAGGATGTTCTCATACCTCATTTATAGAGACTTCAACTGCCTTCCCTTGATTTTGAATGTTGTAGATCGTTGGGAAGTGATAGGTTATCATTGGAGCACTTTTGGAATTCAAAATCAGAAAACTGAAACTAGCCATTGGAAGTGACCCCATCATTCTAGTCGGCTCGGACATTCTTCGAGTCGGCTCGGATCAGGTTCAGGTCGGCTGGGTTGAATGCCAGTCGGCTAAGTTCCATAGTTGAGAAAATAGTTCACTCTGGATGAGTCGGCTAGGTTGAAATCCAGTCGGCTCGGATCCCTGAGATTCTTAGAATATTTTCAACTAAGTTCTGGACGAGTCGGCTAGGCTGTAATCTAGTCGGCTCGGATCCCTGAGATTCTCAGAACATTCTTAACCAAGTTTTGGATGAGTCGGCTGGGACTTGGTGCCAGTCGGCTGGGTCTGCGTGCCAGAGATCTTCTTTCTTATGCCAGTGCTAGAGTCGGCTGGTTCCTCCATCCAGTAAGCTCGAGATTGGTTCTTCACCCAGACCAATTTCAATACTCCAGAACTCACAACCCAAGCTTTGAAGGCTTCCTTCAGATCTTCTTACAACACAATCAAGAAAAATTGAAGCTTGAAACTAGTAGAAGCAACCCTTTATCTTTGATTCAAATAGAAATTTTTTGTTGGGTTCTTCTTTACAAGATTCTAATTACTTACAACTCAACACAAAGAAATAAAGGTTGTAGGGTTTAAAAAAATATGTCAAAGTAGTCATTCTACAAAAACTTGTCAACAATTTGAAGAGTTGTTAGATAACTAAATATATACTCCAATGTCTTGTTATCATCAAAATCACTACAGGGTTCAACAATCTCCCCCTTTTTGATGATGACAAAACACTGGGCATGAAAAAATCTATTCTATTCACAAGTAAAGATGTATATCACAGTAAGCATTTACACTTGTTCGATGTATCACAATATTAACTATATTTTCAAATGAGTATCAATGTATGCTATACAGTTATACACAAAGCCAGTTCTGTAATATGTAAGTGTGTATTAAGCAACATTAAGCATTGACAGTTAGATGTAATTAGTAGAGAGCAGAATATGAAACACTGAAGCAAATTAAACATGTGTATCTCCCCCTTTTTATAAAATTTCTAATCAACGTGAAATTTCTCCCCCTTTATCTTTTATTTGAACACTTTAGCAGAAAAAGTGATGCAATATTCATTAAGCTCCCCCTGTCTAATTAATTTTAGTAGTTCTATTTCAATTCATTAAGTTTCTTCTTTCATGCACTTTATTGTATAATAGATACCAATTCTCCCCCTTTTTGTCATCAAATCAAAAATGTTATACAATTAAGCTCAGATTTTAAGTAGATTGAGATTGTATCACGATTTGTTTGAGATAATTTTACTTTCTAAATTTAGAGAGAGAATTCTATTTAAAAATATTAGAGAGTATTAACAAGATAAAAGAAATACACACAGGTGTCTAAAAAGATATTCATTGTATTTCCATCAAAAGATTCAGTACATTGATCATTACATAATCAAAAAGAGTTTCCAAAAAGTACAGAAACTACAAAGACTTACTCACTATCAGATTCTTCCTTAGGTACATTGGTAGGCATACTTGCACCATACCAAGAAGTAGGTCTAGGAGGTCTACTAGAAGATGCATGAGGTGGAGGTTCTCTTGGATGGTGAGAAGTGGTAGGACTACTAGAGGAAATAGGAGAAGGGTCATAAAGAGGCTAGTCCTAGCAGTGATCTCCAAGGATCTAACAGTGCCACAGATTGAAACCATCTCCATCCAGATTGCATAAAGTTGTTGTTCCATGTCCTTGAGGCTTGTAGGTACCTTGTTCATTTCACCAATTTTCTTTTGCATTGATATAAGTTCAGAAGCTTGGACATTAGCAAAAGCTTCAGCAGATCCTTTAAGTCTTCCAAGTTCTGACTTGATAATCCCAATGCCTCGAGTGTAGTTGTTTGCCATTTATCTTGTCTCTGTAATTGTTCCCAAAGTGCATTTGGCTTCATTCAATTCAGTTCTATACTCATTTAATGTTGCATCAACTGAATTCTTTATGCCTTCAAAACTAGAAGAAATAAGGTCTAGGATAGGTTGAAGTTCTACTTGAGGTGTAGATCTTGAGGTTTTTATTGCTTCAACCTTTCCTTGCAAACTTGTAATATGTTCTTCCAGTTGAGACAGTCTACTATCCACTGACTGTTTTAGATCACCAAAAAGTGAAGTGATAGTCCCTGTCAGTGTATCAGTCAAAGCCTTCATCTGATCTTCAATCTGACTTTGGATATTTAGAGGATGTGTAGCTGCCAGAGTGAAGTGTGGTAAAGGTATATCAGCTGTAGGCAAATCAAATTCAGGTGCAGGCATATCAAGATCAGGAAAAGGTACATCAGCCTCTTCAAAAATGGCAGCAGGTTCAGGTGTGAGAGATACTTGTTTAGGTGCAGGTGCAGTAGATGTTCTAGCTTCAACTGTAGCAGTGCCAGCAGGTTCTTCATTTTCTTCTTCTTCTTCTTCACTGCTCGAGCTACCAATTTCCATGACATTTGTTCCTTTCTTTCTCCAAACACCTTCAACTTGAATGTAACCCATTCTTTCTAGTGACTTGGAGGTGTAGACATCAGTATGATGCAGTTCAACTCCATCTTCACCTTCCAAACTCACTTTTTGGGACTTGAACAGCAGGGTTAGCATCATTCCATAGGGTAAGCAAGCCTTAGCCTTTCTAACAGTTTCCTTCATTTGCATAATGATAATATGTGATAAGTTCACTGGAGTCTTTTCTAAGATATGCTCCATAAGGCTTAGGTCCTTCTCAGTTACCCAATCAAATCTTCCAGTCCTTTGCACAAATATTCTACAAATGAAATTATGTAACAACCTCATTTCAAGAGATAAAGTATTGGCAAAGACTATTCCAATCCCACTAACATCTTCCTTGTTTAGCATAGTCCTCAAGGCCTTTTCTCTATCCTCAATTACTAAGAATTTCACTCCATCAGTAGGTAAGTTCAGTAGGCCATGTAGAAATTCTTCATTGACAACAATTCTTCTTCCTTTAACTGTAGATTCTACACGATTTGTCCCCAATCTCAAATTTTCATAAAATGTCTTAATAAGAGAGGGGTAGGTCTTTTCATTTAGGGAGCAAAACTTCCTCCAACCTTGATCTTCAATCAAATCACCAATTTTTAACCCAATCTCCTTAATAAATTCAAAGTTAATGCGATGGCCAGAGGTTACCAGTCTTGTGGACATTGAAGGGATTTGACTTGGAGCAGTTGGAGCATCCCTTGTAGGTTCTTCCACAAGTTCTTCACTATGAACAGTGGCAGTCGGCTCTTCTTGTCTTCACTTAGTTCTTCTTTCCCTTTCCACGAACGAAGCAGCCCACAAGGAGCATTTTTCGGTAGCACGTTTTGGACCCATTGCTAGGAAAGAGGAAGAGATGAGAGATTGGAGAGCTTAGAAGGGAGATAGGAATTTTTGGAACAGGATTAGGAGAGGAACGAACCATTAGAAAAGATGAAATGAAGGTTCGACGGCTCGGAATGGGGTTTATGCCCCAAAATAAAAAACTCAGGCACGAAAATCCAGTCGACTCGGTTTAAGAGCCAGTCGACTCGAACAGAGAAATCAGGGTTATTGGAAAATTTAATCATAATTCTAAGAGATTTTGGAGAAAATTTCAAAGGAAATTTAGGCTCTATGATAGAGAATGAAATCAGGAGGTTCTCTAGATGATGTTTCCTTAAATTTGAAGGAATTAGATTAGGGAATTTAAAAAGGATTGCAAAGTCCTAATTCACTTCTAATTAGTTCAAACCTGTCTTGATTAAGTGGCTTAGTAAATATATCATCTAATTGATTTTCAGTAGGAACAAAATCAAGCACTATATCACCATTTGAAATATGATCTCTAATAACATGATGCATTCTAGTTGTTGTTTAATCCATAACACTTGAGCACAATAACTACCAGCAGCCACGTACTCTGCCTCAGCAGTGGACAGGGCTACGAAGTTTTGCTTTTTACAGTGCCATGAGATTAAATTCAATCCTAGAAATTGGCATGTATCGTTAGTATTTTTTCTATCTATTTTACAACTAGCATGTCAGCATCAGAGAATCCAATCAAATTCAGGGTAGAATGTTTAGAATACCAAATTCCTAAATTACTCGTTCCTTTCAAGTATTTAATTATTCTTTTAACGGCAAGCATATGTGTTTCTTTTGGTGATGACTGAAATCGAGCACATACACATACACTATATAATATGTCAGGTCTACTTGCAGTCAAATACAATAAGGATCCGATCATACCTCTATATAGCTTTTGGTCAACATTGGATCCATTTTCATCTTTGTCCAATCTGCAAGCTGGGCTCATGGGTGTGCTCATTGATTTGCTATTCTCTATACCAAACTTTTTGATGATTTCTTTGATGTATTTGGCTTGGTTGATGAAGATGCCTTCCTTTGTTTATTTTACTTGAAGTCCAAGAAAGTAGTTTAGTTCACCCATTAAGCTCATTTCAAATTCTCCCTGCATAAGCTTAGCAAATTCTTTACATAGAGATTCGTTAGTTGCACCAAAAATGATATCATCAACATATATTTGTATAACTAAAATGTCATTATTCTTCTTTTTGATAAATAAGGTTTTGTCTACATTTTCTCTTCAAAAATTATTTTCAATTAAGAAAGTGCTAAGTCTATCATACCGGCTCTAGGTGCTTATTTCAAACCATACAATGCTTTGTTCAATTTAAATATGTGGTTTGGAAAAGTGTGATTTTCAAAACCTGATGGTTGTTCCACAAAAACTTGTTCAGAGATGAAACCATTAAGAAATGCACTCTTTACATCCATTTAAAATAGTTTGAAATTCATGTAGCAAGCAAATGCAAGTAGTAGTCTAATGGCTTCTAGTCTTGCTACGGGTGCATAAGTTTTATCAAAATCAATACCTTCTTCTTGGTTATATCCCTTAGCCACTAGTCTAGCTTTGTTTCTTATTATGTTTCCCTGTTCATCTAATTTATTCCTATAGACCCATTTGGTTCCTATTATTGGATGGTCAGTAGGTCTATCTACAAGTGTCCATACCTTATTCTTTTCAAACTGGTTTAATTCTTCATGCATTGCCATCATCCAATTTGGGTCAGTCTCAGCTTCTTCTAGGCTATGGGGTTCTATTTGTGATACAAAGGCTAGGTAATCATGTGCATCCTTATGTACAGACCTAGTCCTAACACCATGTGAAGGATCTCCTATGATTAATTCTTTAGGATGAGATGTAATATACCTCAAGTACCTCGATAGATCAGTGTGATCCTTACTTACCATTTCTTCTTCATCTTGAGTGTCTTTATCTTAAATGCTCAAGTCATCCATTCCTTTTTGCAACATACCTGCATCATTATCTATTCACTCTTCTTATCTAGAAGGTGTAGGGTTAGTTTCAATAAATACAACATGTATTGACTCTTCAACAGTAAGAGTCATTTTATTAAAAACCTGATATGCTTTGCTATGTAATGAATAACCTAGGAAAATTGCATCATCAGCTTTAGAATTAAAATTTTCTAAATTATCTTTTCCATTATTATGCACAAAGCATTTGCATCCAAACATACGAAAATAACTGATATTGGGTTTTCTATCATTCCAAAGCTTATAGGGGGTTTTCTTTAAAATAGGATGGATCAAAAGGCGGTTTAAAATATAATAAGTAGTGTTCACCGCTTCCGCCCAAAAGTACTTTGGAAGATTGCCTTTGCATAATATTGTGCAAGCTATTTCTTCCAATGTCCTATTTTTTTTCTCTACAACACCATTTTGTTGAGGTGTTCTAGGAGCGGAGAAGTTGTGATCAATGTCAAATTCCGTATAATAATCTTCAAAAAATTGATTTTCAAATTTAGTTTCATTATCACTTCTAATTGAAATTAAAGATAAGTTCTTTTGATTTGAAACCTTTTTATGGAATTTTCTGAAAACATGAAAAGTTTCATCTTTTGAAGTAATATACAAAAATCAAGTAAATCTTGAAAAATCATCTACTATCACAAGAGCATATTTCATACCTCCTAGGCTTGTGGTCTTAGTAGGTCCGAAAAGGTCCATGTGAAGTAGTTCAAGTGGTCTTATTGTAGAAACTATATTTTTTGATTTAAAACTCTCCCTGGTTTGTTTACCCATTTGACATGCATCACAAACATGATTAAAATTAACTTTAAACTTATGCATGCCTCTAACAAGATCTTTAAAAATTAATTTGGCAATAGTATGCATGCTAGCATGACCTAATCATCTATGCCATAGTAAACACGACTCTTTGGTCTTAGCATTCATTACAACTAGACTGGGGCTACTTGACATAGCAAGATTATTAAGATCTACCACATAGATATTTCCAAGTCTATGTCCAATAAACTTATTGCTAGAATCTAAAGAGTTAGTTACTATACACATAGAAGATTCAAAGACAACCTTGAAGCCTTTATTGCACAATTGACTTATGCTTAAGAGATTATGCTTCAACTTGTCTACTAGCAAAACATTTTCAATAAAAGTGAAGGGAGTTATTTTGATCTTACCAATACCGATTATTCTTCATTTGCCATTGTCTCCAAAGGTGACCATACCTCATTCTTTCATTTCAAGGGTGATAAACTGGTCCTTGTCACCCATCATATGTCTTATACAGCCATTATCTAAGTACCACATTTTCTTCAATTTTTGGGCTGCAATGCATTCCTGTAAAATAGTCAATGAATTCTTTTAGGTAACCAAGCTATCTTGGGTCCTTGCAGGTCAGCAGAGGTGGTTCCTTTGGGAACTCAAATTTTTCTTACATTCTTATGGACATTTCTAGAATTAATGCAGTCAAAAGCTTTATATCCTATTCTTTTGCAAACATAGCATACAACTTTAGAGTTTTTAAAAGGAGCAGAATTAGAAGTTCTAAAAGTTGATGCAATTGATGAAGATTTTAAACCTTTTGAAATATAAGCATTTTTGCTCAAATTCTTAGGAACATGAAATAAAGATTTTGAAGTTGAAACAGTTTTTGGTGCAGCCAAAGCCTTTTATGATAAAATGTTTTGAACGGGTACTTTAGATTTCACAAAAGTAGTTGCTGAAATTCCATTCATAATAGACGTTTTAAAACAAATTCCAGCTTTATTTCCTGAAATTCGTTGTTCTTTTAAAATTAACTCAAGCTTATTTGAAGACAAAGTAAGTTTTTCAACTAATGGCTTAAGTTTTGTAACCTCCTTTTTTAGTTCAATATTTTCTGTATATAAATCATTGTTTTTCCTTTCGCATAGATATTTTCATTTTTTAGCTTTTCAATTCTTTCAGAAAAGTTATGCAATTCTTTTTGCAATAAAAGGTTCTTTTCTGAAATTTCATTTTTCTGTTTGAGTAAAGAGTCATTCATATTTTTCAATATTTTTATCTTTACTCCAGCTTTCTTAAATTCAGATAATAGATCATAAAATGCAGAATTTAATTCATCAAAAGTAAATTCAGTGCAATTGCTAGGGGATGTTACCTCATATTCGAGACCCATTAAACACAGATTTGCAGTCTTGGTGGTCTCTTCTTCTTCTTCTTCAGATGAAGATGATTCTTCACTATTGCTCCATGTGGCAACTATGACTTTCTTCTTCTTTTTCTGTTTGAAGGATTTCTTCAATAGTGGACAGTCTGGATGAATGTGCCCGGCTTCTTGCATTCATAGCATGTGGGGACTACTTCTTTATCTTTCTCTCTGTCCTTTTCTTTTTCTTTTCCATAATCCTTCATATGAAATTTCTGGTTGAGTCTTCCTTTCTTCCTTCCCATGAACTTTTTGAATCTCCTCATAACTATTACGATATCATCGTCTTCTAGGTCATCATTGGAGGAGGTTCTTTCTTCTTCAGACTCTTCATCATCCCTCTTTGATTCGGTAGCAACTCTGAAGGCTATAGTTTTCTTTTTTTTCTGTTCGTCTTCAGTTCTGTGCTGCATAGTCAGCTCATGGGTGATGAGTGATCCCAGTAGTTCATCCAGTAGTAATGTGTTGAGGTCTTTGGCTTCCTAGATTGCTGTCACTTTGGGATCCTACTTGTCAGGTAAAGAACAGAGTATCTTCTGAACTAGATCAGCATTTGAGTATACCCTGCCAAGACTCTTCAAACCATTAATAATATCTGTAAATCTAGAGAACATGGCAGAAATTGTTTCAGAAGGTTCCATTTTAAACAGTTCATAATTGTGAACTAAAAGATTTATCTTTGAGATTTTCACTTGGGAAGTTCCCTCATGGGTCACCTCGATTTTGTCCCAGATTTTCTTTGCTGAAGAGCAAGTAGAAATTCGGTTGAACTCATTTGCATCCAAAGCATAATATAGTAAATTCATTGCTTTGGCATTCAATTCCCCCATTTTCATGTCATGATCATCCCAGTCCTCTTCAAGCTCAGGGATGTCCACGCCATCAACTTTGATCGTGGAAATGTGTGGCCCTTTTAAGATGACCTTCCATAATTGAAAATCTACAGCTTGAATGTAAATTTTCATTCGTGCTTTCCAATAAGAGTAATTAGTGCCTGTGAATAGTGAAGGTCTATTTGTTGACTGGCCTTCGACTAAGGATGTACTCATGGGATGAGCCATCAATCTTTACTCAAGTAATCAGAGACACTGCTCTGATACCAGCTGTTGCCTAGGTGGCTTCTCCCAAGAGTGGGGGTGAATTGGGAATTACAAAATTTCTTGTAAATATGTGCACAAGTAATTTCTTTAGTGGTTGAGTGTTGTGTTAGTCAGAGAATAAGTGCAGAAGTAGAAAAGTCAGTAAAGCACAACACAAACAAAACAAGTGCAGAGTGGTTCGGAGCAACCCAGCTCCTACGTCCACTACCTAAGTTCACCACTCGGGATTTTCACTATATCTCCCAAACTGGAATATAGTCGGATTGTTTTACAGGCTCACAATCCCAACTTATACACTTTGATTTTTAAACCGGGCTTACCAAAGAAACCCACACTAGGTTTTCACAGGCTCACCTAGAACCTTTACACTTTGGTTTTCAGTAGGCTCACCAAAGAAACCTATTTGGTTTTTACAACTGGGCTCACCAATAACCCAAGTATTCTAAGAGTAGAATAAAAATACAACAGAAATGACAAACTAAGTTATCTGATGGTTGCCGATGCAGCTCAAGTGAAGCTCAATTGAATGCTCTTCAATGCACTTCAATGGCTTCCTTGCTTTCCTCAAAAGATGCTTCAAGCTTCTGATAAGAGTTGGTGAAGGCTTGAAGACTGACTTCAAAGCTCAAGTGCTCTCTCTCTTCTTACTTCAATAAATATTCAATAAATGTTCAATAACTCATTTTTTTCTCTAAGGATGTTCTCATACCTCATTTATAGAGACTTCAATTGCCTTCCCTTGATTTTGAATGTTGTAGACCGTTGGGAAGTGACAGGTTACCGTTGGAGCACTTTTGGAATTCAAAATCAGAAAACTGAAACTAGCCGTTGGAAGTGACCCCATCATTCTAGTCGGCTCGGACATTCTTCGAGTCAGCTCGGATCAGGTTCGGGTCGACTAGGCTGAATGCTAGTCAGCTAGGTTCCATAGTTGAGAAAATAGTTCACTCTGGATGAGTCGGCTAGGTTGAAATCCAGTCGGCTTGGATCCTTAAGATTCTCAGAATATTTTAAACTAAGTTCTGGATGAGTCGGCTAGGCTGTAATCTAGTCTGCTCAGATCCCTGAGGTTCTCAGAACATTCTCAACCAAGTTCTGGACGAGTCGGCTGGGACTTGGTGCCAGTCGGCTGGGACTTGGTGCCAGTCGGCTGGGTCTGCATGCCAAAGATCTTCTTTCTTATACCAGTGCCAGAGTCGGCTGGTTCCTCCATCCAGTCATCTCGAGATTGGTTCTTCACCCAGACCAATTTCAATACTCCAGAACTCACAACCCAAGCTTTGAAGGCTTCCTTCAGATCTTCTTACAACACAATCAAGAAAAATTGAAGCTTGAAACTAGTAAAAGCAACCTTTTATCTTTGATTCAAATAGGAATTTTTTGTTGGGTTCTTCTTTACAAGATTCTAATTACTTACAACTCAACACAAAGAAATAAAGGTTATAGGGTTTAAAAAAATATGTCAAAGTAGTCATTCTACAAAAACTTGTCAACCATTTAAAGAGTTGTTAGATAACCAAATATATGCTCCATTGTTTTGTTATCATCAAAATCACTACAGGGTTCAACAAAGAGCTTTCAAGTCTTTCACCTACCTACTTCAAGAGCTTTCAAGTTAGGATTCAAAGCTTCACCAACTCTACTCTATCATTGAATCCACTTATTGAAGAAGCAAATAAGTAGCTTTAAGGGCATTAAAGAGCATTCAAAGCTAGGCTTCATCTTGATCTATATCGGCAACACTTAAATAAACTTGGTTTGTTGTAATTGCTTGTTTATCCTTTATTTATCCTTATTTTCTCTCTAAGAATAGCAAGGGGCTGTATCTTAAGAGAGGGTTGAAGGTTTTTAGGTGAGCCTTGTGAAAACCTAAGTTGGGTTCTTGGTGATCCCGGTATAAAATCAAGTGTTAGGATTTTCTTTGGTAATTCTGTTTAAAATCAAAGGGAGTTTGGATTTTTTGGTGATCCTGGTAAAACCAAAGTGTATAGGTTTGGATTGTGAGCCTGGTAAAATAATTCGACTATATTCCGGTTGGGGGATATAGTAGAAAACCCAAGTGGTGCTTGGGTAGTGGACGTAGGAGCCGGTTGCTTCGAACTACTCTAAATCTTTAGTGTTTGTACATGTGTTCTTATTTCTTTATTGCTTTTACTTAATTACTTCCATATTGCATATTGCACCACAACACTAAAAGAATTTCAAAGTGTACATAATTATGAAAAGTTTTTTAATCCCAATTCACCCCCCTCTTGTGAAGCCACCTGGGCAACAAGTGGTATCAGAGCGGAGTCTCTGAAAGTTACTTAGAGTAAAGATATATGGCACATCCCATGAGCACTTCATTGGCCAAAGGTCAATCCACAGATCGACCTCCACTTTTCACCAGAACCAATTATACAAATTGGAAGGCAAGAATTAAAATATACATTCAAGCCATAGATTTTTATTTTTGAAAAATTATCTTGAAAGGACCTCACACATCCACTGTAAAAGTAAATGATGTAGAGGTTCCCAAACTAGAAGAAGATTGGGATGAAAGTGATGGGTTCGGTTACTAGGGTGGAAGCATGGATTTCAAAATATTATGAAATCATAACCTAACCCTTAATCCCAAGAACATCTTATTAAGAACATAAATCATAAAAAATATAAATTAGGGTTTAAACACCAACCTCGATTACAAAAATCCAATTCGATGTAGAAACCTTAATCTGGTCTTTCTGATATGCTCACCAGGCGCCCAAGTGTTCTCCCTCCAACGGTGATCCACACAGGGCTTTGATCAAGACAAATGCACCGCTTCAAAACCGGTTCCTTCAATTAGACCTCTAAGGCCTAATTTAATTCAGCCAGAAACTCCTCTTATTTGGACTGATATTCCTCCTATCAACCTTTTTTTCCTCCTCTTTCTTCCTCTTTCCAACGCCTGTAAGATCACTCAAATAGGACTCTCCTAACCAAAGTTAAGGGCTTGTCTTAATTTGACTAGAGATCTTTTAGGACAAAGAAAGAGAATTCAGGAAAGAAATGTTTTTCAGAATAAAAACTCCGAACACCATTCCCCGGGCACCCATCTCCTTAAATAGCAATCTGAGGGATGCTTTAAGACATCCCTTCCATGCCATAGGACATGTCCTTTCTAATAGAACGTGTTCCTTATCCAGACAACACTTCTCTTCGTTCAAAACTTAAGAGAATTAAAACAGAAGGACTCTTCGGATAAAAAAAACTTTATGAAGAGTCGCTTCCTTTTATTTCTATTGTATGAATATCCTTGCATCATGGCCACCCATCAGCCATCAAATGGCCACCTTTATCCATTCCAAATTCCATATGGCGTGAAACACCAAGGGGCGTGAAGGAAGAGTCCACGCCCCTTGTCTTTCTTGCTTTGACGGGTCACAGGAAATGGCGCATGAAAAATATCAAAGACTTATCTGCAAGGGGTGGCAAGGATGATGGTTTATCTGGTCATCTACTGTGTTTCAATAGCAGAAGGACTCTTCTAATATGGCACCTCTTCATAAAATTTCTTAACATAACTATTACATAGAAATAGTTTGACCCAGTCAAACCTTTAGGCGCTTAATTTAGGATAGAGTCCAATATGAATTAAACCAGCCATGTGGTTGATTTAAAAGTCCAATCCCTTGGTTAACTAGCCAAGGGTTAGCCCAACACATGAGCCTAAATTGATTTTGCCTTAATTAGACCAAATCAACCCAAATCGGAACCCGATTCAAACCTGATTCGAATCAAGGTGCAATGGTTTGCAACATGTGCTAACATGTTCATCTTGCAAACATAGTTTAATCCAATTAAATCCTTAATCAATTCCCTTTGTGTGTGACCCATTGGGTTCCACATCTAGCCAGCAGTGGGTTGGGTGCGATTTGACCTAATTTGATTTAGGCTTTAACCTAGCCGATTTAGGTCAAATTGAGCTAACCCAATTGACAATTATAATTCTTTCTAATTCTTGATCTAATTAAACTCTTTAATTAAATCAAAAACCCACAAGGCAAGATTGACATCTAGCAACATATCATGCCTACCCAGAAGGTGTGGAATTTTAGTGAAAATACCAAAAATACCCTTCAGTGAAAGTTACCATGCAATTCAATCCTTCGATCAGCTTGCACCTTGAATATGACTTTGGATATGGAACCATGTCAAATCCAATATCACATTCAATTCTTTCTCAATCTAATAATGATGATTCAAATGATGAAATATTATAAACTATTTCTAATATTCTTACTTTGATCAAAGTTTCCCTGAATCATCATTTGATCAAAATCAGCTGGATGCGATCTTCTCTTACTAGGGTTGATCGATTCCTTATTCGACCTACTCACAACCTCCATATACAATTCACCATATCCAGTATCACCCTGTACATGACTCAATGTCATGAATAAGTGTGAACCAAAACATGGGTTCATGCATACAAGGCACTATGGTAGTCTCAGATCAAAGGATTACATGCACTACTCCCTCTATGAAAACCATCTATTGACAAGTAGATAAGACCCCATTAGATATTTTCAAGTTGGATCAAATTCAGTTAACTCATTCTCTAATGAGCACCCATGCCCTTGTATTAGTATCCTACACAAGTAATTGTAAGATCAATTACCCTCATTAATGAGCATACAAAGGATATGCTAGTCTTTCCGAAAACATTGATCCCCTACTCAATGTCCCTTTGACTAGGAATACTTAAGATTAGGATTTTTAGGTTTTAAGTCTTACTGGTATGATCTCATCTTAACCCTTAAAACCATAGCCCTAGTCTATGGGGTTCACCATATCATAAATCTATGACACAGCGTATGATGAAAAAGATGCCTTTTAATATATATAATTGTCAATACAAAAGTTTGGAAGTTTTCAGGATATCCCAATAAAATTACAAGTTTTAATTGGCTTGCAGGGCATAATCCTTTTAGAAAGTGATATGAAATTAGCTGAGTTGAATGCCATAGCGATGAATTCATTATATTGTGCTTTGGATCCAAATGAGTTTAACAAAATTTCAACTTGTAATTCTGCTAAAAAAATTTGGGACATGCTAGAAATTACACATGAAGGCACATCACAACTTAAAACATCAAAAATTAATCTTCTTGTGCATAATTATAAGCTATTTAAAATGGATCCTAGCGAGACTATATCTGCTATGTATACTCACTTTACTGATATTATAAATTATCTCAAAAGTCTGGGTAGAACTTACACTAATGCTGATCTTATTCAAAAAGTCTTGAGATCCTTGCCAGATAAATGGGAAGCTAAGGTGACAGCTATTCAAGAGGCGAAGGACCTAAACACTTTGCCACTAGATGAATTGCATGGATCACTGATCACACATGAATTAGCTTTACAACAAAGGATCGAGGAAGATACCAAAAGAAAGAAAGCTATAGCATTTAAAGCTACAAAAGAAGATAAAAATGAAGACTCTGACTCATCAGATGATGATGATCTAGACAATGATGAGATAGCCCTGGTAATGAGAAAATTCAAAAGGTTTATGGGTAGAAGAAAAATAAATAGATGGAGAAAGCAATTTAGAAAAGGAGATTTTGGGAAAGAAAGAGAAAGATATAAAGAAAAAGAGAACGATAAAGATAAAGATCAAGTACCAATCTGCTATGGATGCAAGAAGCCGGGACACATTCATCCTGATTGTCCTAAAGCAAAGAAAAAGATGATCACCAGAAAGAAGAAGAAGGCAGTGCTTGCAGCATGGAGTGACAGCGATGAATCTACATCTACTGAAGAGAATGAAGAGACAACAAAGACTGCACAAATCTGTCTTATGGGTTTGGAGGATGAGGTAACTACTTCTGAACCTAATTTGGAATTTACATATGATGAGCTGCATAATGCATTTTGTGAATTATTAGCAGAATACAAAAAAGCTGGTTTGAGAATGAAAGCTTTGAAAAATCATTGTGATTCTATTGAAAAAGATAAAAATGAATTTGATGAAAGAAACAAGATTTTGCAAAAAGAATTAAACATAGTTTGTGAAAAACTTAAGACTATTCAATTTGAAAAAGAAGAGCTTCTTGAGAAAAACAAAGGTTTGAAAAATGAAAATGATGATTTAAAGAAGGAAGTTTAAATGCTCAAGCCTTTGGTTGAAAAACTAATCCTAAGTTCCAACAAGCTTGAATTAATTTTGAAAGATCAAAGAGAAATAAATAATAAATTTGGAATTGGTTATAAGGTTATATTTCAAATAAATTTTCTGCATCTACTTCATATGTTCCTAAGTTTAGTACTTCAAAACAAGTTAGACCTAAATTTGCATCATCTCATGTTTATTATTCAAAGTCAAGAATTGTATGCTATGCATGTAATAACATTGGTCATAAGACATTTGAATGTCATTTGAAACATAATGACAAAAATAAAATTAAGAAAGTTTAGGTTCCAAAAGGAACCATTTTCACTAACTTGCAAGGATCCAAGAAAGCTTGGGTACCTAAATCTATTAAATGATTATTTTGCAGGGATGTCTTGCAGCCACAAATATAAAGAAAAGATGATATCTGGATAGCAGTTGTTCAAGATATATGACGGGTGATATTGATCAATTCTTCATCCTAGAACAAAAGGATGGTGGAATGATAACATTTGGTGATAATCGAAAAGGAAGGATAATCTGTATCGATAAAATCAAAATTACTCCTTCTATATTTATTGAGAATGTGTTACTTGTAGAAAAGTTAAAGCATAATCTTTTAAGTATTAGTCAGCTATGTGACATTGGTTTTAATATTTTCTTCAAGTCATCAATGTGTATAGTAGTTGATCTACTTGACTCTAGTACTAAATTTATTGGATACAAACTTGGTAACATTTATGTTGTAGATCTTAATGATCTAGCTATGTCAAGCAACATAAGTCTTGTAGCAATGAATGACAAGAGTAAGGAATCAAGTTTACTATAGCATAGGCAACTTGGACATGCTAGTATGGACATTATAGCTAAACTTATTTCAAAGGATTTAGTCAAAGGTTTGCCAAAATTTAAAGTTAATTTTGATTATGTTGCGATGCTTGTCAGTTAGGAAAACAAGTAAGGGAAAGTTTTAAATCCAAAAATATCGTTTCCACTACTAGACCCTTAGAGCTACTTCACATGGACTTATTTGGACCTACTAGGACTACCAGCCTAGGTGGTATGAAATATGGTCTTGTGATTGTAGATGATTTTTCAAGATACACATGGATTTTGTTTATTGTACATAAAGATAAAACTTTCAAAGTATTCAAAAGTTTTATAAAAGAGTTACAAATTTGAAAAATTTATCTATTATTTCAATTCATAGTGATCATGGCACCGAATTTGAAAATCAATATTTTGATCACTTTTGCACAAAGCATGGTATTGATCATAACTTCTCTGCACCTAGAACACCATAACAAAATGGTGTTATAGAAAGAAAGAATTGTACTTTGGAAGAAATGTCCAGAACAATGCTTTGTGATGGAAATCTTCTAAAATACTTTTGGGCAGAAGCTATAAATACCGCATGCTATATTTTGAATAGAGTTTTTATTAGACCTATTATCAGAAAAACCTCCTATGAACCGTGGAATAATAGAAAACCTAATATTAAGTATTTTCATGTTTTCGATTGTAAATGTTTTGTTCTTAACAATAGAAAGGATAATCTTGGTAAATTCAATGTAAAACTTGATGAGACTATTTTTCTTGGATATTTTCTAAATAGTAAAGCCTATCGTGTTTTCAATAAAAGAACTTTGACTGTCGAAAAATCTGTATATGTAGTTTTCAATGAATCTGACATTACATCTTTTAGAAAGGAAGATTTTGCTGATGATGATGCAGGTACACTAGAACATGGACTGAAAGATTTGACTCTCAAAGATAAACAATCAAGTGAACCACATGAAGAAGAGGTAAGCAAAAATCATGATAATATACCCAAAGAATGGAGGTATGTACAATCACATCCTAAATAATTAATTATTAGAGACCCATCTTAAGGTGTTAGAACTAGAGCTGCACATAGAGATACACATGATTTAATTACTTTTGTTTCTCATGTAGAACCACACACTATAGAAGAAGCTGAAATTGATCCTAATTGGATGTTAGCAATGCATGATGAATTAAACCAATTTAGGAGAAATAATGTTTGGACCCTAGTAGAAAGACCTAAAGACTATCCTGTTATAGGTACTAGGTGGGTTTATAAAAATAAACTAGATGAAGATAGAAATGTAATTAGAAATAAGGCTAGACTGGTAGCACAAGGATATAATCAAGAAAAGGGAATAGATTTTAATGAAAATTATGTACTAGTAGCTAGATTAGAAGCCATTAGATTACTACTTGCTTATGTATGCTTTATGAATTTTAAATTATTTCAAATGGACGTAAAGAGTGTATTTTTGAATGGTTTTCTATCCGAAGAGGTTTTTGTTGAGCAACCACTGAACTTTATTGATCACATCTTTCCAAATCATGTTTTCAAATTAAATAAAGCTTTATATGATCTGAAACAGGCACCAAGAGCCTGGTATGACAGCCTAGGCAAGTTTTAAATTGCAAATAATTTTGTAAAAGGTAGTGTTGACACCATATTGTTTATTTAAAGAAAAAATAATGATATCTTAGTTGTTCAAATATATATTGATGATATTATTTTTGGATCTACTGATGAATCTTTGTATCAAGATTTTGCTAAGCTAATGCATGAGAATTCGAGATGAGCTTGATGGGTGAGATGAGTTACTTTCTTGGACTTCAAATCAAACAAACTAAAGAAGGTATCCTGATCAACCAGGCCAAGTACATCAAAGAGATTATCAAAAAATTTGGCATGGAATCAACCAAAGAAATTGGAACACCCATGAGTCCTGCATGTAGACTTGATAAAGATGAGAATGGCACAAATGTTGATCAAAAGCTGTACCGAGGTATGATCGGTTCGTTACTTTATTTGACAGCTAGTAGACCTGATATTTTATTTAGTATTGTATATGTGCATGTTTTCAATCTAATCCAAAAGAGTCACATATCATAGCTGTTAAAAGAATCATTAAATATCTGAAAGGCACATGCAATGTAGGTTTATGATATTCTAAGCACACATCTTTGAAATTAATTAGTTATTCAGATGCTGATTATGGAGACTGTAAAATTGATAGAAAAAGCACAAGTGGCACCTATCAATTTCTAGGTGTTAACTTGATTTCTTGGCACTATCGCAAACAGAACTCTGTAGCACTATCTACTGCTGAGACAGAATATGTGGCTGCTTGGAGCTGTTGTGCTCAAGTGTTATGGATCAAGCAACAACTAGAAGATTATGGTGTTGTCCAATCTAAAATTCTTATTAAATATGACAATATTAGTGCTATTAATTTATCCAAAAATCCAATTCAATATTCACGAACTAAGCACATAGAAATTAGACATCATTTTATTTATGATCATGTTTTAAATAATGTTGTTGAATTAGAATTTGTATCCACTGAAGATCAACTTGCTGATATTTTTACTAAACCACTTAGTCTAAATAGATTTGAGAAAATTAGAGGTGAATTAGGACTATGTGACCCATTCTGAACATTTTGCCTAATTTTTTGAAAAATAAGAAAATATTATCTAGGTATTTCAAATCTTTCTTTAGAGCATAGGATAACCTATTTTAATGTTTAGAAACCTATAGAAACTGATTTTGACCTTTTTTGACATTTTGGCTCGAGCCGACCCAAGTCATCATGTTGCTCGGTGAGCCGACTCGAAGGTCGGGCCAAACATTTTTATATAGGGTTTCATTAGTTTGCTCTCACTGTGTTTTTAGGTTTTGCTCTCTTCCACTTAGCCGACTTCTCTTTCCATCTTAGGAAAACTTCCTAAAACCCTTCTGTTGCCCAGATATGGTGCCCAAGAGGGGGGGTGAATTGGGTATTTAAAAAATTTAAGGCAATATATGTGCTATCAGGTTTTAAGGTGAAGAGTGATAGTGCTTTAATAATTGTGCAACGGAAGCAACGAAATAAAATGACAATTAACGAGCTAAAGAAGCTAAAGAGCAAACCAATGCAAACACACAAGAAATATAGTGGTTCGGTGCACCCAGCACCTACATCCACTCCCCAAGCTCCACTTGGGAATTTCTACTATAATCTTTAGATTACAGCCGACTTGTTTTACCAGGCTCACAAGTCAAAACATTACACACTTGTTTTGGCTTCGGGCTAACAAGCAACCCTAGTTGGTTTTATCAATTGGCTCACCAACAAACCTCACTCACTTGTTTTGGCTTCGAGCTTACAAGCAACCCTAGTTGGTTTTATCAATTGGCTCACCAACAAACCTCACTCTAGTTTCAAATTCCCTTGAAACTAGCTAAAGACAAAAGAGTATGAATACAAGTAATGAAAACTAAACAAACTCCTTTTGAGCAAAAATAAATTCGTTGAAGCTCTTGATGGAGACTCTTCAAGCCTTTTGTCTTGGAATCTTGGACCTCACTAAATGCCAAACACTTGAATGTTGGATTCCTCAAAAATGGAAAGCTTTTGGAAAGGGAATCTCTTGGTTTTCTCATACTTTTTGGCTTTGGAAGTGATTGAAGGCTTTGTACTTTGAACCTATACTTTTTCACTTTGTCTCCTTGTCTTTTTTGAAGTTTGGTGGAGGTTAAATACCTCATTCATGCTGAAACAACTCCACAAGACCGTTAGATTCAAAAATATGGCCGTTTATGGCCGTTAGAAATCAAATCAGAAGTTCAGAAAAACTAGCCGTTATGCCATGAGTCGACCTCATGAGTCGACCTCTGGATCAAGTGTCGACCTCATGAGTCGACCTCCAGTATATTTTAGGCAAAAGTTCAGAGTACCATAGTTCTGCCCATTTTGAATTCTCAGGCTATGAGTCGACCTCTGGTGTCGACCTCTGGACAGGTATTGACCTCTGGTGGTCGACCTCTGGAACGTGCCACTGAGATTTTGCCGTGCCGGCCATGCTGAACTTTTCTTCTCTTCATGAGTCGACCTCTGGTGGTCGACCTTTGACAAGGTGTCGACCTCTGGTGGTCGACCTCTGATCTGAATTTTTCTGAAACTCTTTGAGATGTTGCGTGCCATGCTTGAGTTTCTCTAAGCCTTTGTTTCTTTTGTCAATAATTTCTTAACAAGAAGGTCCAATTTGAGTATTTTGATCTTGTCCAAGGTAGAAGAGCTCTTTCCCAAATCAGGTAAACTTAGTTTCATCAATGTACTTTTGATACTCTTTTTGAATAACCTAAGTCCTGAAACTTTTATCTAGAGATGAAACATTAGTCCAAACATATACTCAACCTTTTGTTAATCATCAAAACTAAGGAGTCAAAGCCAACACCTTCTTAATCTATCCAAACTCTTAATCCTAGCTAAATAGCACCCCGTAAGGCCGTAGCTAAGAAACCCCACTGGGTGGTTCGAATGGTCGTGGAAGAAAGGAGAACAAAATGGCGCTTGGACACCTCCAATCTGAAAGAAGAACAACAGATTGAGCAAGAACAGGAGCCACAGGCACCCAGGCAAGTGATTCTAATAGAAAATCGTTAGGTAACTCCTGGTAGGTGCATTGATTTTTGATGTGGCATGATCACTGATGTGAAGTAGCTGTCGGACACCATGTTAGATACTCTACTCGGGCTCCTTTACTGTGCTGAGCTCCCACAGGGTAACGGGGCCACCCATTGAAGTTGAGCTCCACCCTCTACTAAGTTGGGCCCACCAGCCAGGGATGCTTAGGCCGGAGCCGAGCGGCATCCCCCAGATCGAGCCCCTCGAGATCGAGCCCCATAGTACGGAGTCGAGCTCAGCCTTCCTCCACCACGTGGAGTCTCTCCGAGGTCGAGCCCTCTCGGCTAGGGCTGCGCTTTGCCCTCCGCCATATCGAGCCCCTCGAGATCGAGCCTTGTGGTTCGGAGTCAAGCTCAGCCCTCCTCTGCCATATGGAGTCTCTCCGAGGTCGAGCCCTCTAGGCCGGGGCCACGCTCTGCCCTCCACCATATCGAGCCCCTCGAGATCGACCCCTGTGGTCCGGAGTCGAGCTCAACCCTCCTCCACCATGTGGAGTCTCTCCGAGGTCGAGCCCTCTGGGCCAAGGCTATGCTCTGCCCTCTGCCAGATCGAGCCCCTCGAGATCGAGCCCTGTGGTCTGGAGTCGAGCTCAGCCCTCCTCCGTCACGTGGAGTCTCTCCGAGGTCGAGCCCTTTGGGCCGGGGCCGCGCTTTGCCCTCCGCCAGATCTAGCCTGTTGCCCAGAAATGGAGCCCAAGAGGGGGGGTGAATTGGGTCTTTTTAAAAGTTAAAACAATAATGTGAAGGTCTAGTGGTGTTTTGTGAGTGATAAACTCAATGCACTAGATTGAATGCAGTGGAAAGCAGTAAATGAAGTGCAATAAACAAAGAGCAAGAAAGGGAGAAGGCAATCACACACAAACATAATGTTTGTAGTGGTTTGGTGCAAACCTAGCACTTACAACCACTCCCCAAGCCATCCTTGGGAATTCCACTATAATCTAATCAAGATTATAGCCGACTTGTTTTTCAAAAGGCTCACAAGTCAAAACCTCAACACTTGTTTTGTCTTCGGGCTCACAAGTTAACCCTAGTTGGTTTTGTCCCGTTGGCTTACCAACAAACCACAACAACCTTCTTTCAAGACATCCTTGAAAGCAAGGTCAAATCACAAGATAAAAGCAGATATACAATTTCAAAAATAAGACAAACTCTCTTCAAGAGCAGAATAGAAGCTTTGAAGCTCAAGTTGATGCTTTGTCTTGTCTCCTTCTTGAAATATCCTTCAGTCAGGTGTCGACACTTGGCTGTCAGGTGTCGACACTTGATTTCTAGGTGTCGACACTTGAACTTTCAAGTGTCGACACTTGATGCACAGGTGTCGATACTTGGCACAAAAACCCTCCATTGGCAAAGTTCTGTATTTTCAAAAATCCCAGGCCTTGAGTCGATACTTGGAAACCTAAGTGTCGATACTTGAATTGCAGGTGTTGACACTTAAGTTCTGGGTGTCGACACTTGGCATGCCAAGGGATTTTTCTGTGTGCCAAATGCTGAAGTGTCGACACTTGACTTTCCAGGTGTCGACACTTGACAACTTTGAAAAAACTCATAATCAAGTACAAATTAAGCCAAAAATACAAACATTAATTTTGAAATTTAAATGGAACATAAACAATCAAAAATTGAATATGTAAAAGCCCTTTTTGCATGAAGAGGATGTCCTAAATTGCAAAAAATGCTTCATGCCATGACGTGCCATGATACTTAAACTTTTGAGAATTTGAGGAGCTTGCTTCCTGAAAACTCATAGCTGAGAATAAACATTAGTATACAACATGTACTCAATATTTTGTTATTCATCAAAATCACTAGGTGGAGCCAACAGAGCCCTACCTCCCCTACTCGGCCTCCAGCTCGAGCAAAGACACCGACGAGCAGAGAGATAGCACCATCACCCTAGGACACCGGTGAGTCGCCCGAAGATTGCAGCAAGATTCCCACCAGGCCGCAATAACTGCCCGCGGCTCCCACTTGCACCAGAAAGGGGAGGAGCCCTTCGATAGAGGTGCCACGCTCTTCACCAACCATCTAAACCACCCAGAAGAGGAAGTCAACTAGGAGATTCGAATCCCAGGGGCGGCGACCCCCCGATCGAATCACTGCCAGGCTTCCCAGAAAGGGGCGACCAGGAGGAATGTCAGAACACATGACAGCTTTCCTTAGCATGAATCAAGAAAGACGTCTTGTCCATGGCGTGGGACACCACTGCACGCGCTTGCCAGCCCAGTGAAGGTCCCAAGGCAGGCGCCCAACGGTCACCTTGGCTACAAAGAACGTTCTGCACCCCCAGAAGGGGGAGGTATGCAAACACAAACACAAGTGCAAGCTCAACCAGAGGGCAATGTACCACCAAAAAACCTAAGCAAGGGAAGGAGGAAAGGCCATATAGAGAATCCCTCTAGATCGGCCACCATTCTCCTGACGCACTTGCACCCTACTCTCACACTACTATCTGCTCCTAGTGTGGAGTCCTTCAAGAGGGGCTCAACCAGGAGGATCTGTTCCCCTAGATCTTCACTGACTTGGCCACTCATCAGCAGCCAGGGACTCCCATGGCCCATGTCACAGCACCCCGCGATAGCTTGCATTCCTTCCAAGGAAGGCCTTTGCAGCTGCGGGCCATTACTGACAACCGGGGTAGCCACCAAACTCCGGTAAAAAGATAACTAACCAGGTCTGCCGACAGGGAGAGCCGCTCATCGAACCTTGAGCGGGTGGTGTCCAAGCCCCATCGAGGTAGGAAAAGTAGAACCCTCCACCATGGGTGCCATGCACCCATATCACCTTCTCCGCCTCCCTCGGTGGAGGGGTCTACTAACGAAGCCATCAGGTGCATGGCGAAAAAGTGCTTGGAGGAGCATGACTGCAAGCTGGCAGAATTATCCCACTGGTTTGCCAATCTACCGGGCTCCACCAGCGAGCCAGTGGGCTACGATGCCCACCCTCCTTTCTCCCAATAAATCCAAGAAGAGTCGATCCCAGGTCAGTTCCGTATGCTACAGGTGGATCGTTACGATGGGACCACCGACCCCCTGGACCCCTCATAAGGGTCCAGGGGGTCACAGACACACTCCTTGTCATCGCCTTTCTTGCTACTCTTCGAAAGGCAGCCTGGGTGTGGTTCACCCGTTTGGAGCCGGAGAGCATTAATTCCTTCGCCCAGCTGGGGCAGAAGTTCATGGCCCACTTCGATGCCTGTCGAAAGATGCCACGAGAGGCAGACAGCCTCTTCTCCATCAGGCAGTAGGACCACGAGCCACTGCTGGACTACGTGGCCCGTTTCAAGGCTACCGTATTGGAGATCTACAATCTTGAGGAGTCGGTTGCGATGCTGGCTCTGAAGCGAGGGCTCAGGACCTCTCGCCTGACCTACTCGCTTGACAAAAAGCCCTTAAAGACCTACTCCAAGCTCCTCCGAGCTCAGAAGTACATCTACATCGAGGAGGTGGATTGTACGAGGCGGGAGCTTGACAAAAGGCCACTAAAGAAGCCAACCCCCATTGAAGCATCCGGGACGTGGAAGCCAAAACCCCCAGCTCCGAGATCCTAGCAAGGACCAAGGCCGAGAGGCGCTCCCATCCTTGAGAAGAGTTACACCCCTCTCCTTGCCCTGAGGACGAAGATCCTCATGGAAATCGAGGGCGAGAAATATCTAAGGTGCCCGCCTCCGATGAAGCCATCCTCTGGCCGTAACAAAAAAAAATACTGTCACTTCCACCACGACCATGGCCATGACACCGAGGAATGCTACAACCTCAAGTGGAAAATCGAAGAGCTCATAAAGAGGGGCTACCTCGGAAGGTTTGTGGGAGGCAGGCCTCAAGCAGAACCTCTGGTGCTCGTTGCTCTCTCGCCAGTTCCAGTAGTTGACAATTGCCCTACCGAGAAGCCGGTAGGGATGATATGTTGGGGAGCTGGACATGCACCCAAGAGGGCCCGGGGGGCAGGGCTTTCTAAAAATGTACTCCCTTTTATGAGAGAAGGGGAAGATGGGAGGAAAAATATAAATAATGATGCTGTGGTCATTGAGATGACGATCATGAAGCATCCTGTAAAACGCATCATGGTCGATAGTTGAAGCTCCACATATGTGCTTTTCTACGATGCTTTCTCCAGGATGAATCTTTCTCATGATCAACTTAAACCTGTGCACACACCCCTTGGTGGTTTCACAGGTAATTCTGTAAGGGTGGAGGGAGAAGTTACTCTCCCAGTCACTGCCATGATCCCACCTCGGCAGAGCACCGTCATGATGACTTTCATGGTTGTCAGGCTTCCTTTAGCCTACAATGTGATTCTGGGCTGACCTGGACTCAACCTGCTCGATGCTGTTGTCTCCACCAAGAGGCTACTTTTACAGTTTCCAACTCCTTACGGTATCGAGGAAATGAGGGGAGCACCCCAGCTGGTGCAGCACTGTTTTCAAACCCTTCCTGGGGCCAAGGCCCTCGAGGGTGACTCCAAGGCGGACGACCTTGACCAAAGAGCTCAAGATCCCAGGGGAGGCTCGGTTGAGCACTTACTCTCTTACCCGCTCAGGGATGACCCTGTGAAGATGGTGCAGATTGGAGCCTAGCTACCCGAGGAGGAGAGGGCTCAGCTGTTGGAGTTCATGCGGACAAACGCATATGTGTTCACCCAGACAGCGACGAACATGCCAGGTATTCTCCCCGACATCATCACCCATAAGTTGAGCATTGACCCGAAGCACAGGCCAATTCATTAGAAGAAGAGAAGCTTTGCCCCAGAGAGAATGGCGGCTATCAACGAGGAAGTGGACAAACTTCTCACCCCCAGTTTCGTTCGGGAGGTGCAATATCTGAGCTAGCTGGCAAACGTGGTGATGGTGAAAAAGAATAGTGGCAAATGGAGGATTTGTATAGACTACACCAACCTCAACAAGGCATGCCCGAAGGATAGCTTCCCTCTGTCGAAGATCGATCAGCTGGTGGACACCACTTTGGGACACAGGTTGCTCTCCTTCATGGATGCATTTTTCGGATACCATCAGATCTGAATGCACCCCGAGGACGAGGAGCATACCGCCTTCATCACCGACCAAGGGATGTACTGCTATAGATGATGCCCTTCGGTATGAAGAATACTAGCGCCACGTACAAGCACCTGGTCAATAAGGTCTTCAAAGACTAGATTGGCCATAACATGCAGGTGTACATGGATGACATGCTTGTCATGAGCAAGCCGAGCTCAGACCATATCACCGACCTCGTCGAAGCCTTCTACAACCTTTGACAATACCAGATGAAGCTGAACCCGATAAAGTGTGCCTTCGAAGTGGCAGCGGGAAAGTTCCTCGGCTTCATGGTCACTCTGAGGGGCATTGAAGCAAACCTGGAGAAGGTCCAGGCGATCGTCGACATGGAACACCCGACATCCAAGAAGCAGGTCCAGCACCTGACAGGGCATATTGCTGTCCTGAGCCGGTTCATCTCGAGGTTGGCCGATCGCTACCTTCTCTTCTTCAAGGTGCTGTGCAAGATGCATGACTTCACCTGGATGGAGGAATGCAAGATGGCCTTCAAGGGGCAGATGGAGTTCCTGGCTTCTCCCCCACTGCTTTCCAAACCAAAAGAAGGGGAGGAGCTCCTACTCTATTTAGCGGTTACACCTGGAGCCATCAGCTCAGTCCTCGTCTGTGCAGACGAGGATAGATCCTAGAAGCCGGTGTACTATACCAGCAAAATTCTCCACGATGCGGAGATCAGGTATACTCACTCTGAGAAACTCATTTTTGCACAAATAATGTCTGCTAAGCACCTAAGCCCTATTTCCAAGCACACCCGATCGTGATTATGACAGACCAGCCACTGAGGGCCATACTTAGCCACCCTGAGACCTCCGGGAGATTGGCAAGGTGGTCCCTGCTCCTCAGCGAGTTCGACATAGCATATCGATCGAGGTTTCGTAGAGGGCCCAAGTCCTAGCTGACTTCGTGATCGAATGCACCGGGCTCACGAAGGAGCCAGAGCAGACAATAACGGAGCTCCGATCGGAACCCGGACTAGAGGAGGATCCTTGGATCCTCCACATGGATGGTGCATCCAACTTCGGTGGGAGTAGAGTAGGCCTCATCCTCGCCAACAGCGATAGGGTGGTGACGGAGTGTGCTCTCCGCTTCAAGTTAGCCACGACAAATAACCAGGCGGAGTACAAGGCACTCCTCGCGGGTCTAAAAGTCTCCCGTGAGCTAGGCGTGCAGAATTTGAAAGTCTTCACCGACTCCTAATTGGTTGCCAGGCAGGTCTCCAGGGAATATGAAGCCAGGGATCCCTAGATGATGAAGTACCTGGACCGGGTCTGCTCAAGCACGACAGGCTTTCGATGCTTCAGCATCTGCCACATCCCTCGTGGGGAGAATGCATGCACAGATGTGCTGTCGAGGCTCGTGACCTTGTCGGACTCATCGCTGGGGCGTGCCTAGATCGAGTACCTTGAGAATCCAAGCTACGAAAGCCTAGAGGAGGTGCACCAAGTCACCCCCAAGACGAGCTAGATGGATAGGTATGTCAGGTACATCACTGATGGCACCTTGCCAGAGAACCGCGTGGAAGCATGCCTCATCAAGAAGAAGGCCTCCCGGTTTATTCTTATGGAAGGCCAGCTTTACCGCCGGTCTCATTCCTACCCACTCCTGAAATATCTCAGGCCTGCAGAGGCAACCTTCATGCTCCAGGAGATACATGAAGGCCTTTGTGGGAACCATGTTGGAGGGAGAACACTGGCTTATAAAGTACATCGGCAGGGATACTTCTGGGAGACCATGAGAGAAGATGCTGCCAACTTTGTCAGAAAGTGCGACAAATGCCAGTGCCACGCCCACATACAGTGCCAGCCGGTAGCGCCGATCTCCCAGCTCTCATCTCCTTGGCCCTTTGCTCAGTGGGGAATGGACATCTTAGGACCATCCCCCCCTGCACCTGGATAGCGACGATTCCTACTAGTGGCGATCGACTACTTCACCATGTGGGTCGAAGCAGAAATGCTAGCTCGGATCACCGAAGCCAATGTCCACCAATTCTTCTGGAAGTCCGTTATCTGCCATTTCGGACTCCCTCACTGCATCATCACTGACAACGGGTGACAATTCGACAACCGATAGTTTGAAGGTTTCTGCATGGAGCACGGCATTCAACACTGCTTCACCTCGGTAGCTCATCCCCAGATAAATGGGGAGGTCGAGGTGACCAATCGGACCATCCTCCAAGGGCTCAGAACCAGGTTGGATCAAGCCAAAGATAGATGGGCGAAAGAACTTCTGAGCATTCTGTGGGCCTACTACACAATGCTCAGGATGGCAACTGATGAGATGCCCTTCAACCTTGTCTTCGAGGTTGAAGCAGTCATCCCGGTTGAGCTCGACGTGCCCATGCTACGAGTACAACAGTACAATGAGGCATGAAACTCGGCACACCTGCTGCTCAACTTAGATCTCCTCGAAGAAACAAGGGACAAAGCTCGGCTCCGAATGGTGGCATATCGGCAACAAGTGGCCCGGTACTACAATGCATGGGTGAGGCCAAAAGTCTTCAGGCTAGGGGACTTGGTGCTACGCTGAGCCGAAGCATCTCAACCTTGGGAGTGCGGCAAGCTCTAGCCGAACTAGGAGGGCCCCTACAGAGTGGCTATGGTCCTCTCACATGGGGCCTACTACCTCGAGGATCTCGAAGGTGTCAGTTTCTCTCGAACATGGAATGCCTGCAATCTGAGAAGATACTATCAATAATGTAAGGCTTTCTTCCAGTAATAATAAAGTTTTTTTTTTGCACAAGTAGCTATCTGCCTTACAGGAAAATCTCCAACAAGTCTTCGAGCCCAGCTCCAAGACACTAACTTCGGAGCCTAGCTCTCCGGCCAACAGGTCTTCGAGCCCAGCTCCAAGACACCAACTCCGAAGCCTAGCTCTCCGGCCAACAGGTCTTCGAGCCCAGCTCTAAGACACCAACTCTAGAGCCCAGCTCTTCGACCAACATGTCTTCGAGCCCAGCTCCAAGACACCAACTCCGGAGCCCAGCTCTCCGACCAACAAGTATTCGAGCCCAACTCCAAGATACCAACTCCGGAGCCTGGCTCTCCGGCCAATAAGTCTTCGAGCCTAGCTCTCCGGCTAAGAAGTCTTCGAGCCCAGCTCCAAGACACCAACTCTGGAGCCCAGCTCTCCGGCCAACAAGTCTCCGAGCCCAGCTCCAAGACACCGACTCCAGAGCCTAGCTCTCCAGCCAATAAGTCTTCGAGCCCAACTTCAAGACACCAACTCTGGAGCCCAACTCTCCGGCCAATAAGTCTTCGAGCCCAGCTCCAAGACACCAACTCCGAAGCCCAACTCTCCGGCCAACAAGTCTTCGAGCCCAACTCCAAGATGCCAACCCTGGAGCCCAGCTCTCCGGCCAACAAGTCTTTGAGCCCAGCTCCAAGATGCCAACTCCGAAGACCAGCTCTCCGGCCAACAAGTCTTCGAGCCCAGCTCCAAGACACCAACTCCAGAGACCAGCTCTTCGGCCAACAAGTCCTCGAGCACAGCTTCAAGACACCAACTCCGGAGCCCAGATCTCCGGCCAACAAGTCCTCAAGCCCAGCTCCAAGATGCCAACTCCGGAGCCCAGCTCTTCGACCAACAAGTCTTCGAGCCCAGCTCCAAGACACCAACTCCGGAGCCCAGCTCTTCGGCCAACAAGTCTTCGAGCCCAGCTCCAGGACACCAACTCCGGAGCCCAGCTCTCTGGCCAACAAGTCTTCGAGCCCAGCTCCAGGACACCAACTCCAGAGCCCAGCTCTCCGACCAACAAGTCTTCGAGCCCAGCTCCAAGACACCAACTTCGGAGCCCAACTCTCTGGCCAACAAGTCTTCGAGCCCAGCTCCAAGACACCAACTCTGGAGCCCAGCTCTCCAGCCCAGGAGTCTTCGAGCCCAGCTCCGAGACACCATCAACTCCAGGGCCCAGCTCCCCGGCCAACAAGTCTTCGAGCCCAGCTCCAAGACATCAACCCCGGAGCCCAGCTCTCTAGCCAATATGTCTTCGAGCCTAGCTCTGAGCCACCATCAACTCTTGGACCAGGGCCCAGCTCTCTAGCCAAGATGTCTTTGAGCCCGGCTCCGAGACACCCTCAACTCCGGAGCCTAGCTCTTCAGCAAAGAAGCCTTCGAGCCCAGCTCCAAGACATCAAGACTTGAGCCCAGCTCTTAGAGAACAAGACCTGAGGCCCAGCTCTCCCATTGGCAAGTCTTCGAGACCAACTCCAAGACAAGACCCAAGCCCAGCTCTCAAGCAACCCTTAGACTGGGGCCCAGCTCTCTGGCCAAGAAGTCTTCGAGCCTAGATCCAAGACACCAAGACCTGAGCCCAGCTCTCAGGTAACTCTTAGATTGGGGCCCAGCTCTCCGGCCAAGATGTCTTCGAGCCTAGCTCCAAGACACCAAGACCTGAGCCCAGCTCTCGGGCAACCTGGATCGGGGCCCAGCTCTTCGACAAGCAAATCTTGGAGCCTAGCTGCTCCCAAACTACTGAAGTCCTGAGCTCGCTTCACCAACATTGGAGCCTGAAGACCAAGCCCTAGACAAGGCAGAACCCTCCTCTCTGATCTCGCTGCGTACTCCAAAAAAAAATGGGGGGGGAGAGAGGAGAAAAAGAAGGAAAGGAGAGAAGAGGGAAGAGTCAAGTAATGCTCAAGAACAGGTAGCAAGAAAATTTTCACTTCATTAATAAAAGTTGTTTACAAGCATCTTTGGGCCCCCGACATACCAGGCGACCCAGATCAAATATAAAAAGGGAAAACAAGATGGAAGGCTACTCCATTATGGCTGGCCCCCCAGCAGGGCTGTGAGGCTGCGAGGCCTCATTCTCAGGGACCTCCAATTAGGCAGCTCCGGCCTCAGGTGGCCCAGCTCCAGCTTCTATTGGCAGAGAAGTTTCGGGAGCAATTGCTTCCTTAACATCCGCCTTTAGGCTCGACTCCATGTCCAAGGCTTGAGGGTACCTGAGGTGACTGTGGCCCTCATCAGGAACGAATCCCTCAACTTGGCCGTGCAGGTACATGAAGCCTTTGAAGAAGAAGTCTGATGTCATTTGATGAATCTCGACGACGAACTCTTCCGAGGCTTTGTACCTGGCCACAGCCCCTTCAGCATCCTTCCTTGCCTCAGTGGCTTCCCCCTGGTCACCACTACCGACTTGGTCGACTCCTCTGCCGCCCTCTCAGTCGCGGCCAATTCTCCTTCGCCACTGCCAGTTCGGTCTAAAGGGATCGAGCAATCTCCTTCTGTCGGACTGCCTTGATGTTGAATAACCCCAGCCTTCTTTCAGCATCAGCAAGCTCCACAGCCCCTTCAGCATCCTTCCTTGCCTCGGTGGCTTCCCCTTGGTCACCTCTGCCGACTTGGTCGACTCCTCTGCCGCCCTCTCAGTCGCGGCCAATTCCTCCTTCGTCGCTGCCAGTTCGGTCTAAAGGGATCGAGCAATCTCCTTTTGCCGGACTGCCTCGATGTTGAATAACCCCAGCCTTCTTTCAGCATCAGCAAGCTCCTCGGCCTTCTTCCTTGACCGACCCCGCTCCTGGTCGAGGCCCTCCTGGAGCTCCTTTGCTCGCCCTCAAAATCGGAGAGCTTCTTCTCGAGGTCCTTGACCTTTTGACCAAGCACCCCATTCGTGTCGGTCCTCTCCTTCAGGTCGGCCTTCAGCGACTCGACCTCAGCTCCCTATTGCTGGTCATCCTTCTGCTAGTTCTGGTAGTAGTCCTTTATGAAGAGAACCTCGGCACCGATCTGCATCATGCAAAAGATTAGTCAAAAAAAAGAGAAGAGAGAAAAAGAAAGATGTAAAAGGGGTGGGATCGCTCAACGAGAAGAGCTGAGGAAAGATGCTACTAATCACATCCCCGAGCTGCTGACCAGCCATCCCTTGCCGATCGCATGACTGGATCAAGAAATGCATCATGCGCTCGACCAGTACATGGTTTCGGAGCAGAGAGCTCTCCGGTCCCAACTTGAACGGAAGCCGGCATCGCACCTCCTCCCTCCTGCTCTCCCTAGGAGTAGGGTCGTTCGCTCCACTGGTAGCGGAGCCCCCAGGAGTGGGCTGTGGGTCCGGGACCTTCTCAGGCGGCGCCTCAGTCATAGGCCCAGCCCCAGCTCAAACCTCCTCCTACTCGACCTCAGTTACAGCCAGGCTCAGGGAGCTGGGGGACACGGCAGTGGTGGTAGCTGTGGCCCTGGCCTGGACGACCACTTCAGGCTCCAGGGTAGGGATCATTCCCTGTTGCTTGGGCCGCTCAGGGACTTCCCGGACTGCCCGCTGATTTGGCCCTGGCATTGCGAACATCGTCCTCTCCACTGGTGCAAAGGTAGCTTCGGCTTCAATCCTACTCGGGGCGACTGGCATGGCAGGAGCTGCCGTTGACGCACTCTCGCCCCGGGCCCATCTCGGTGGAGGCTCATCGGCCAGCTTGGCTGGTGGCCTCTTCCTGCTGATCACCAGTAAGTTGCTCTTTGTGAAGATCTTTCTTGCACACAGATCACACAATGGTTAGAGCTTAGAAGGGTCAGTATAAAAGTACAGAGAAAAGAAAGACCTGAGCTAGACTCACCCAACCCTCTTGATGGGTTGACCTTGGCATCGAAAAGGTTCTGCTATGATAGCAGGACCTCAAGGGAAGGAATCTGAGTAGTGCAGAGTTGCTCATAGTCATCATGGTCAGTCTAATCGACCGCAGAGACTCGCTTAGGGGACTGATCTGGATCACTCCAGACCCAGTCAACCCCCTCGACTGTGGCAAAGAAGAATTTGCTCTTCCATCTCTTGATGGAAGAGGGGAGCTCAAATTTAATATCTTTTAGGTGAGAAGACAAGGACCACCACCCATCGTTGGTGTGGTGGCGCTTTAGGATGAAGAATGCCCTGAACAAGAAAAATCGGGCAACGAACCCATGGGAGTGGCAGAGTACGATGAAGGAGAAGATGGTCCTGATGGCGTTTGGGACTAGTTGAGCGGGAACCAGATGGTAGTTGCTTAGCATAGACATGAAGAAAGGATGAAAGGGAAACTGGAGCCCTCATAAAAAGGTCTCCTCATAAAAGGTGATTCGGCCTAGGCTACTTGAAGTAACTCTGTCCCCTGGTTGGGGGATCAGAAGCCGAACAGAGTGTGGGATGTCGTAGACATCCCGGATGGTCCCCAGCTCCATAACAGAAATCATCGAAGTGATCCCACTGGGACTTGTTGATCGGATAGATTCAGAGACAGGTTTGGATGAGGGAGGAAGATGAGAAAGATGGGAAGGACCAGGCCCTGGTTCTTTAATATATACGGGGCCAGGATGATGCCTCCTACTGAACTTGAAGCGCGCCCCATCCCCCTCCTCATCAGAGGAAGAAGATGGCATCCTCGGCTCAGAAGGACTGGCTTTCATTCGGATTGGTGGAAGGACAGAAGCCCAAACCAAAATGAGGCATCTTCAAAAGAAGAAGAAGCAGGGAACCTAAGGAGTAGAAGGGATGGACTCGGCTGGGGGAAGGCCCTAGACTCAGAAGAGGAACCCTACTGTGATGGGAAGAAGAAGAAGAGAAGGAAGACTAACCTGGCTCCTTAGGGGAACCGAGGTAATCAGGAAGAAGGGGAAGCTTGGGTACTGTAGTGGGCACGAAGGATTTGAAAGAATAGATGTTTTGGATAAAAACATCTTTTCATTTCGAAGCGACCCGATGCATCCATACCGTTAAAACCTCTCCGCCAATGGATTCATGCCACGTGCCAGCCATCGGTGAGAAAGGAATCCCGGCCACTCTGGGTTCCATGCCGGAGATAACTACTCCTCGGATGTGGCCACGTGGCACCCGCGCAATGGCCTGGGAAACCATCTCGCGAAGCACCGGCGATCATGGCCATAATTATGCTGGATCTTCACCTTTCCACGTCAGCGATGCAATTACTCCCTTCGACCCGAGCATCGTGCACTAACGAGCCTCGGGAGTGGGGGAAAATGATGTGGCACGATCGCTGACATGGAGTAGCTGTCAGACTCCATGTCAGATACTCTACTCGGGCTCCTTTGCCGGGTTGAGCTCCCTCAGGATAATGGGGCCGCTCGTCGAAGCCAAGCTCCGCCCTCCACCAGGTCTGGCCCGCTAGCCCAGGATGCTTAGGTCAAAGCCGAGCAGCATCCCCCAGATCGAGCCCCTCGAGATTGAGTCCCGTGGTACGGAGTCGAGCTTAGCCCTCCTCCGCCACATGGAGTCTCTTCGAGGTCAAGCCCTCTAGGCCAGGGCCGCGCTTTGCCCTCTGCCAGATCGAGCCCCTCGAGATCGAACCCTGTGGTTCGAAGTCGAGCTCAGTCCTCCTCTGCCACGTAGAGTCTCTTCGAGGTCGAGCCCTTTAGGCCAGGGCCGTGCTCTGCCCTCTGCTAGATCGAGCCCCTCGAGATCGAGCCCTATAGTCCGGAGTCGAGCTCAGCCCTCCTCCACCACATGGAGTCTCTCCGAGGTCGAGCCCTCTGGGCCGGGGCCGTGCTTTGTCCTCCGCCAGATTGAGCCCCTCGAGATCAAGCCCTGTGGTCCGGAGTCGAGCTCAGCCCTGTGGTCCGGAGTCGAGCTCAGCCCTCCTCCGTCATGTGGAGTCTATTCGAGGTCGAGCCCTCTGGGCCAGGGTCGTGCTCTGCCCTCTGCCAAATCGAGCCCTGCTTCCCCTGCTTGGCCTCTAGCTCGAGCAAAGACACCGGCGAGCAGAGAGACAGCACCATCACCCTAGGACACCGGTGAGCCATTCGAAGATTGCAGCAAGATGCCCACCAGGCTACAATAATTGCCCACATCTCCCACTTACACCAGAAAGGGGAGGAGCCCTCCGATCGAGGTGCCACGCTCTTCACCAACCACCTGAACCACCCGGAAGAGGAAGTCAACAAGGAGATTCAAATCTCGGAGGCGACGGCCCCCTGATCGAGGCACTGCCAGGCTTCCTGAAATGGGGTGACCAGGAGGAATGTCAGAACACATGACAGCTTCCCTTAGCACGAATCAGGAAAGATGTCCCATCCACGGCACGGGACACCACTACACGCGCCTGCTAGCCCAGTGAAGGTCCCAAGGCAAGCGCCCAATGATCACCTTGGCTACAAAGAACGTCGGCACCCTCGAAAGGGGGAGGTATGCAAACACAAACACAAGTGCAAGCTTAACCAGAGGGTAATGCACCACCCAAAAATCCAAGCAAGGGAAGGAGAAAAGGCCACATAGAGAATCCCTCTAGCTCGGCCACCATTCTCCTAACGCACTTGCACCCCACTCTCACACTACTCACTCCTCCTAGTGTGGAGTCCTTCAAGAGAGGCTCGACTAGGAGGATCTGTTCCCTTGGATCGTCACTGACTCGACCATCGGAGTGCCCCCGCTAGAATCCCCGGCTTGGGTCACTATTCCCTATTTTGCAGGTCCAGAACCACAGGACCGCCAGGCAACGGAGGAAGTGCACTCCGGTGCCGACAGTAGCTACGGGCCACGACGATCTTGGCGACAACAATTTTTATTTCTTGGAGAAAGAACAGTAACGCATTGGGGATTGGTTAGAGAAACAAGATTGGAAGAATTTCTGTTTGTTGAATGTACCTACGTATCCTAATTTGGTCTGGTAATTTTTTGAAAATATGTCCTTAGGTGCATTTCATATCAAAGGAATTGTAAAAGGAAAGCACATTAAGATTAGTGAACAAAAACTGTCAAGTATCCTGAATATTCCAAAAGAAGGTGAATGTTATTTGGTTTTAAAAGAGAAGCAAAAGACCCTAAGACTAATACTGGCAAGATCTAATATGAAGGGTATTGTGCATGTTAGTGCAAATCAGTTATCATTGGAGATGAGACTGTTGCACAACATTATCAGTCAGATTTTCTTGCTCCGGACAGGACAATTTGATTGGGTTAGTGAGCGTGACCTTGTATTTATGAGATGTCTGATTGAGGGGGAGGCCCTCAATCTACCATTTATCATGCTTTCATAGATGAGAGAGGCGGCTTGTAGGGCATGATCTTGTCTACCATATGGGATGGTCTTCACACTTTTATTTCAGGATGCCCTGGTAGATCTGACAAGTGAGGATAGCCGGCTAATGCTACACACTGACAGGTATACTGTGTAATCCCTTACTCAGATAGGATTTATTAAAGTAGACGGTCATTGGATTCGGAAGACTTCAGGTATGCTGATACCACACTCAGATGATTCAGAGGAGGACACTTCGATAGCAGAGGGACTTGGTAAGGAGGTAGATGCACATGCTCTAAGGCTGGACTGTCAGAGCCAACTCCTGCCACTCCTTGTTCACCACTCAGGAGATCTACAGCTGTTGGACCTGATGCAGATGATAGACTATAGAGAGTACTGGATGAGATATCTTGTCTCAGATCTGATACTGATACCAGGATTGCTCTACTTCAGTCTGAGATGTAGCAGGGGTTCCAGGATATATGACCATTCTTAGATAGCTTACTGCAGCCAGCCAGTATGTACCGACAACTTCGACAGCAGCACCTGACACTAGCACTGGCACTGATCGAGAGCAGGGACAGGCGGCACATTTCAGTGACATACCTTCACACGCCACTCCTGCTGATGTTGAGGCTAGTATTGAGGTTCCAGGATCAGATGTTGGATAGACTCCAGCTACAGAGATACTATCTACTACCAGTACTTTGGCATTATCCTTTGATCCTCCGACTATCAGACCCACTCCCATTATCATATCTTCATAGTCCAAAGTAAAAGCTAAAGCCAAAACTAAAGTTTTTAGGACTACCACTCCTACTAGGACTAGAATCAGGGATCTTAGACATAGGTTTCCTAAGTTTAAGCCTAGTCCAGGAATCTTAGAGGTCGGTTCCTCCACTAGTGAGGAAGACCTTAGTGGTGATGATCCTAGCCCATCTTTTTGATATTTTTAGACTTTTATCTTGATATTTTTAGGACTCTATGATTGTTATATTTTGTTGTTGTGATACCATTTTGTCGTGCTGAGGCACATCTATAATGTATCAACTATGTACTCACTTTTTATATCTATATATATCTTTTTCATGCTACATGTCTATCTTTGTCATGATTGTGAATGTATGTTCTCTAATCTTTTATACCTTTTGTTGATGACAAAAAGGGGGAGAAGGGAGAATGTGCATGAATGAAAATGGTATAATATGGAGAAGGGAGATTGACATGAAAATGATACGATAAGCTAGAATGTTGATTCATGAAAATTTGATGAAATCTAAAAGAAATGCTATTACAATAGTAAGGGGGAGCTTTTGTTAAGTTTCTTGTTAAATTTTCATGAAATTTACTTCAAATATTTGGTAATTTTATAAGTTTCGATACGCATTGTATAGTTGATACTCTTAATACATTATGTGTTAATACATTATGTTTCGATACCTACTATTCATATGATACAGATAATATAGTGTATCGATACATATGATACTTGGTGTTAATAGTGTTTAGTTTTATACATTTGATACATATGATACATTGTGACACACTATGTTGATACCTTGATACTTAATCTGTGTGATATGCATTATGTCTAATAACATTTGATAAATGTGAATATACTGTAATTGTAAAGTGCTTTTAAATTTTATTTATGCCCAGTGTTTTGTTATCATTAAAAAGGGAGAGATTGTTGACCCCTGGAATGATTTTGATGATCATAAAATATTGGAGCATGTATTTGATACTAATTCTTTCAAATTACTTGAGAGGTTTTGCAGGAAATTGGTTACCTTTAGTTTAAAATTGTTTTCAAATTGATTGGAAGGTAATTCAATTATGTATGAAGTTTTATGGACTTGAACTTGTAAATGCCCTAGTTTTATCAATCTTGTAATCTTGTAAAATGGGCTGAAAATTATAAAATTATGAGTATGAAGATTAGCTCTTAGGTGATTTAAGTGTTGAAGAGTTTTGGAGAAGCTTGAAGCATTAATTGAAGACTTTGCAAGAGTTAACTCATGGATCAAGAGCCGACTCGTTGTGGCACGGCACGGAGAAAATTTCTGTGTTTCAGTATCAAGAGTCGACTTCTATCCCAAGAGCCGACTCATGGAAGAATACTTTTTTTTGAAGACCGAGATCTCGAGCCGACTCTAGCCCCAAGAGCTGACTCGTCTAGAGTTATGAATTTTGAAGGACCGAGAACTCAAGCGACTCTAGGTATTCATCATTTTGAATTAACTTGGCAAGAGCTGACTCTTACAAAAATTTATTTTGGGCTGTCTGAGACTTCGAGCCGACTCGTGGACCTCGAGCCAACTTGTGTAGCCATTTTCTGCACTCCAATGGCTAGTTGCTGAAGTTGATTTTTGAACTCCATTTCATCTCCAACAGCTCTTTCTTGAATCCCTAAGCCCTACAACAGCTATATCTCTTGAAAAACTATAAAAGGAATTATTTTTGAAGGACTAAAACATAATTAGAGCATTTATTATAGAATTATGTTAAGATATTGAAGAGCTTTCAAGTCTTTCACCTACATACTTCAAGAGCTTTCGAGTTAGGATTCAAAGCTTCACCAACTCTACTCCATCATTGAATCCACTCATTGAAGAAGCAAAGAAGCAGCTTGAAGGGCATTAAAGAGCATTCAAAGCTAGGCTTCATCTTGATCTACATCAGCAATACTTAAACAAACTTGGTTTGTTGTAGTTGCTTATTTATCCTTTATTTATCCTTGTTTTCTCTCTAAGAACAGCAAGGGGCTGTATGTTAAGAAAGGATTGAAGGTTTTTATGTGAGCCTTGTGAAAACCTAAGTTGGATTTTTGGTGATCCCGGTATAAAACCAAGTGTTAGGGTTTTCTTTGGTAATCTCGTTTAAAACCAAAGGGAGTTTGGGTTTCTTTGGTGATCCCGGTAAAACCAAAGTGTATAGGTTTGGATTGTGAGCCTGGTAAAATAATCCGACTGTATTCTGGTTGGAGAATATAGTGGAAATCCCAAGTGGTGCTTGGGTAGTAGATGTAGGAGCCGGTTGCTCTGAACCACTCTAAATCTTTAATGTTTATGCTTGTATTCTTATTGCTTTATTGCTTTTACTTAATTACTTCCGCATTGCATATTGTAACACAACACTAAAATAACTTCAAAGTGCATATAATTGTGAAAAGTTTTTTAATCCCAATTCACTCCCCTCTTGGGAAGCCACCTGGGCAACACCATGTTTGCTTCAAATCCCTTAGTCCATATTCTAGAGACAAATCAATTAGTTGGCCTTAATTTTAAAGATTGGTTGAGAAACTTCAAAATTGTTTTGAGTTATGAGAAGTTGGGCTATGTGCTTGACCAGGAATCCCCTGTCTTACTTGACCATCCAAGTGCTCGTCAGACGACTGCACATAAAAAATGGATGGAAGATGATAATAAGGTTAAGTGTTATATGTTGGCCTCAATGTCAAATGAATTGCAGAGCTAACATGAGGATTTGCCAACTGCTAAATCATTTCTGATTCATCTACAAGAGTTATATAGTGAACAAAGTCAGATTGCATGCTTCGAAGTATCGAAAAGGCTTTTCAACAACAAGATGTGTGGAGGACAGTCAATGCACAATCATTGTTTGACAATGATCAAGGACATCGAATAGCTTGAGAAGCTGGGCATTCCTATTCATAAAGAGCTTCAAGTGGATTTGATCCTCCAGTCCTTGACTAATTCATATGCTCAATTTGTAATAAACTATAATATGAACAAGTTGAACTATACTTTGCTTGAATTATTGAACATGCTGGTAAGCAATGATGGGACCCTAAAAAGTTCAAGGGTGATGGGGGACTAATATGCATGCAATTTTTTTTGTATGTTTTACATGTTGAGTTAGGTGATTAATTCCCGAATTTCAGATTAAAATTATTTGTAGGGAATTTTGTATGAATTTTTGAAGATCAGCATGCAGATTAGGACCTAGAAAAGTAGCAAAGAAGGACCGCCGGGGCTGAGAAGCCTCGGTTAGGGCAAGTTCTCCTACAATAAAACTACTGGAGGTAGAGGGGTGTACCTGACAATGTCTGTGAAGATCGCAGTGAAGGGATCTCTCGTTCCTCGACGGATGCGGCCTGGAAAACCGAGCCAAAGACCCGCGGATACCCGGCTTTCTGCTCGGTGATCCGATTGAGGCTTGGCAGGAGTCGTTGGATTCGTAGGAACTCGGGGACCTGTAAACGACCTGTCAGGGGTTAGAAAACTTACAAAGGAACAAGAAAACAAAGGAAAAGCAGTAAGGGAAGGCTTCTTTTGGAGTGGGCGTCCAGGGATCTGAGAGGCTTGTTGGCAGCAGGAAGATGATTGCATCACTGGGAAAAAAAACTCTCACAAACCCCTTTATGCACATAGCAGGGTATCACACAACTCAATAGAAGAACTCAAGGTTTTTATTAATCAAAAAATTTACCTTCATACAAGAGGCTAGGGTCTCTTAAATAGACCCTTAACCTTGGGCTCCAAGTAAGGGTACATAAGTCTTTACATAAGAATCCTTTTCCCTCTCAAACCCTAGCTAGAAAATAAGGAAATATTAGATAGAAAAATCCCTAAAAATTTTCTTGACTTGGTCAAGACTCCAAGGACGCCTAGGGGGGCGTGTTGGACTTCTAGGAGCAGCAAAAGGCCGGCCCAAAGGGGCTCGGGTGCATGGGTTTGGGCCTTTGGAAGCTGGGGTGGCCTGGTAGCCAGGTAGCAGGAATATTCCCTGGTATCTTGCTTCTTAGGGGCTTGGGCTTGGCACCTGGGCTTGATTTCTTTGGGCTAGGATGGAGATGGACCTCTGGAATCATGGATGCCCTTATCTATGAATATACTTTGGCATCTGGAAGGGAATCTGGGCATCTGGAGGGCATCTGCAAGAAATTAGGGTTTTCTGAATTTTCCTCCTGGGGTCTTCAAATCTTCAAGCTGGGTTGGACTTGTGCTATACTTCCATGTCTTAAATCTAGTTGGACTTGGTCTTCACTTGTATGATATAGTCTTGAGTCTTCAGTATGCTTGGACAGGACTCAAAAAAATAAAATAAGCTCAACATGAGCTGACTAGCATTGGATTGAACTAGCTCAACATAAGCTGACTAGTACAGAACTGAAATAACAACTCAAAAGACTCAAACAACAACTAAAAAAAGGACTCAGATGGGCTAAGACCTTATTACAGATGGACTCATAAATTATTGATCAATTCACAGAGGGTTGAGAAGCCTCTGTCTTATTCTGGTGCCTTTGGTGTCCCCACCAATTCTCCCGGGGTGGGAGGAACTCGACCCTGTCGAGTGAAGGTCAGACTGGCTCACATATCTCTCGAGAAGGTCTGGGTTAAGGCGTTGCAAGTCCTCTCGAGAAATCCATGAATCGTCTGACTCTGGCCGGCCTTGCCATCGGACCAGGAAGCGTTGATAGTCATGGCCCTAGGTCGTGATGGCTTGATCATCCAGGATACGCTCGATCCGTTCTCCTCTCTCAGTCCAAATTTGTTTGTGGACACTATAGGTTAGAGTCACTCATAATGAAAAGGAATAGGTCCAAAGGCCTCACTAGGTAGCGCTGCCGGTTCCCTATACTCAACCAGGTCTGTAATATTGAAGGTAGAACTAATGCCCAAATCCGAAGGCAAGTCTAACACCTAGGAATTTGATCCAACCTTCTCTATCACTTTAAAAGGTCCGGCTCTGCGAGCATGAAGCTTCTTTTAGGCCTAAGCCTGACCAAGATAGAATCCACTACATCAAATTCTTTGATCCATCTTCGGGAATTAGCCAGTTTGTTTAAAATTAGTATAGGTGGTGAACATGCTGGGCACATGCAGACTCTCAACAAAATGATGCAAAGGACTCAAACTAACACCTAATACACTCGACTTTGCATTCCTATCGAAGGAAATTTATTAGACTTTTATGGGCCTAAACCTAAGAGACTATAGACTATCTAGGTCTGACCCTAGTGTGGTGTGCACAAGAGTATTTACAATGGACTCCAAGCAAATGCCAGAGGGTATGCCAAAAGTATAATGCAAACCTAACATGTATAATGAATGCATGCAGTACGCTAATCTCAGTTAAATGCAATATAATAATCCTAGAAATGCTGGAGGTGTCAGGAAAGGGCAGAAAATAGGAAGTAAATTCAGAATTAGTTTGGTAGGGTAGAGAAAAATGTTCAAGGTTAGTTGGATAAAGTTCGATATAAGAAGGCATATCAGAGACTAATCCTAGACTAATGAGGTTAACCTTACAAGGTTGAGCTATATCTACAGGGTTTGCATAATGGAAGGATGGGTCACCAATTTTGGGGAAGAGGTCCTTAATGGGAATTATAGGCGGGGACTCATCTTGAAGGTATTGATTCAAAGAGATCAGGTCCTTAATAAATTCTTCTGGTTCTTGTATTTTTGGACTAGACTTTATAATTTGGCTCCCCTCTATGGTTTTCTCAGGTAAGGCTCTAGCAGTACCTAGGTTCTCTTCCTCTATTTGTTCTTCCACTATAGCTTTGGGTTGGATGTGGTCAAGGTCAACTAGCTTTGGGTTGGTTTCTACCTGGGTATCTACTGGGTCAGCTAATTCGAGGTCTACTAAAGGTGCCTCCTCTTCTCCCTCATACTCATCCACTAGGCTCATATCAGCTTCATACACTTCCGTGTTAATGTAAGCCTTGTGAATCTCAGGAATGGTTGGAGAAGGTCGGCTAGCAGGAAATTGGTTAGGTTCTGGTCTTTGATTATGGGTACTACTCCTAGTAGGTTCAGGTTGTATAAGAGGTAGTGGCTCACTATTGGGTTCATATTTAGGGATACTAATCCTATGGGGTTCAAGTTGACTAGGGGAAGCATGACTAGTACTAGGCTGATACTTAGGGGTTATGGGTTCTCTAGGCTCATAGGACAAGGGTGCAGATCTATGGGTCATGGGATTATAGGATCTGGTGTCATATGATTTTGGGTCAGCTCTATGATCAGGTTCTAAGGATGGATCAAGGTATGGGGTCCTCCTAAGGTTGGGCTCTCTATATGGGTCAGGATATTGGGTCCTCCTAGGATTGGACTCTCTATATGGGTCAGAATACTGGGTTCTCCTAGGGTTGGACTCCCTATATGGGTTAGAATATTGGGTCCTCCTAGGGTTGGACTCCCTATATGGGTCAGAATATTGGGTGTTGGGTCTACTAGGCTCATAGGGTGTGGGTGCATAGGATCTATGATCATGGGATCTAGAGTCATATGATCTAGGTTCATAGGTTATGGATTCATAGGTTCTAGGTTCATTGGATTTGGAGTCATAAGATCTATAGGTTGTAGGTATACTAGGCTTGTAGGGAGAGGGTAAATAGGATCTATCTTCTTGGTCTATAAAATCCTGATTGGGTCTTCTAGGACTAACCTTAGGGATTGGGTCATGACGATGAGCTCTCCTAGGTTCAGCCTCAAGGTATGGATCAGGGTTTGGGGTCTTCCTAAGTTGAGGGGAATTAGGATCTGGCTCAGACTGTGACCCATGATTTTTTTCTGGGGTCCCTACCCGGACTTTTAACTGATCAAACCTATTGGAAAGATGGTCAATTCTATCATTGGTTTGAATACGAGACTGAGTTAACTGGGTCATCTGGGTAGTTATCTGGGTAGCCATCTGGGCCATTTGATCAGCTAGGGCTTTTATTTGAGCTTGTAAATTTTTCATGGGTTCAGACATTTGTGAAGGAGGTGGGTGATATGAAACTCCTGATCTAGTGCTCATGCAAGACTCGATCAGACCAAATATAGCTGACTAGACCTAGAGTCCAAATTAGATGCTCAATCAGGGTGGCAAACTAGCCTATAGTAACCCTGTACTCAGCCAGGCAGGTATAAGGGGAGTGTTAGGTCCCTGATTGCCAATCCTAGACACCAATCAGAGATTGGCCAGGTAGGCTCACCAGCATATAAGCCCTTTGGGATTGAATCCCTAAACCACCGTTCTAGATACTGAGCACAAGGCACACACAGGTTAACTTGACACAGTGATCTCACACTAGCCCGGACCCGACTAGTTGGTGTCCCTATCCCACTAGGGCAAATTAAGTCTAGTTAATTTTAGGTTAAGGCTTGGGACCGAATGCAAGGGATGTGGTTTTGGGCTAAGGAGAGGTGATCAAATCCTCCCCCCATCTGACATAGCAAGAGTGCCCTTAAAAGTAGATTATGCAATGATGGCAGGCAAATGATGCAAATTAGGGTTAGATATTTTTGGTATTTTTTTTGGAGAATATGTAATTTTATTTTATTATTATTATTTTTTGGTATTTTTTTAAATAGAATAAAACTTGCAAATTATGGCCTAATATGCAGGAAATATACTAAAATTAAAAGATATGCAAAAAATGCTAAATAAAACCCTAAAACTTCCAAACTTGTCTTGCTGAAAAAAAATAGAGCCAAAAATTTGTAGGCTGTATTTCGGCTTGAAAACAATTCACAGGCCATAATAAAATATGAAAAAATTATTAAAATTACTTTGAATTATTATGAATCTAGAAAAATAAATTTCAAAATTTTTAGAGTTTTTAACAGGGAGAAATAATTTAAATAACAGAGTATATACAGACTAAAAAATTGCAGAAAACAAGCCCTAATCTAAGCTCTGATACCAAATGATGGGGGACTAATATGCATGCAATTTTTTTTGTATGTTTTACATGTTGAGTTAGGTGATTAACTCCTGAATCTCAGATTAAAATTATTTATAGGGAATTTTTTATAAATTTTTGAAGATCAGCATGCAGATTAGGACCTAGAAAAGTAGCAAAGAAGGACCGCCGGGGCTGAGAAGCCTCGGTTAGGGAAAGTTCTCCTACAATAAAACTACTGGAGGTAGAGGGGTGTACCTGACAACATCTGTGAGGATCGCAGCGAAGGGGTCTCTCGTTCCTCGACGAATGCGGCCTGGAAAACCGAGCCAAAGACCCGCGGATACCCGGCTTTCTGCTCGGTGATTCGATTGAGGCTTGGCTAGAGTCGTTGGATTCGTAGGAACTCGGGGACCTGTAAACGACCTGTCAGGGGTTAGAAAACTTACAAAGGAACAAGAAAACAAAGGAAAAGCAGCAAGGGAAGGCTTCTTTTGGAGTGGGCGTCCAGGGATCTGAGAGGCTTGTTGGCAGCAGGAAGATGATTGCAGCACTGGGAAAAAAAACTCTCACAAACCCCTTTATGCACACAGCAGGGTATCAAACAACTCAATAGAAGAACTCAAGGTTTTTATTCATCAAAAAATTCTCCTTCATACAAGAGGCTAGGGTCCCTTAAATAGACCCTTAACCTTGGGCTCCAAGTAAGGGTACATAAGTCTTTACATAAGAATCCTTTTCCCTCTCAAACCCTAGCTAGAAAATAAGGAAATATTAGGTAGAAAAATCCCTAAAAATTTTCTTGACTTGGTCAAGACTCCAAGGATGCCTAGGGGGGCGTGTTGGGCTTCTAGGAGCAGCAAAAGGCCGGCCCAAAGGGGCTCGGGTGCATGGGTTTGGGCCTCTGGAAGCTGGGGTGGCCTGGTAGCCAGGTAGCAGGAATATTCCCTGGTATCTTGCTTCTTAGGGGCTTGGGCTTGGCACCTGGGCTTGATTTCTTTGGGCTAGGATGCAGATGGACCTCTGGAATCATGGATGCCCTTATCTATGAATATACTTTGGCATCTGGAAGGGAATCTGGGCATTTGGAGGGCATCTGCATGAAATTAGGATTTTCTGAATTTTCCTCCTGGGGTCTTCAAATCTTCAAGCTGGGTTGGACTTGTGCTATACTTCCATGTCTTAAATCTAGTTGGACTTGGTCTTCACTTGTATGATATAGTCTTGAGTCTTCAGTATGCTTGGACAGGACTCAAAAAAATAAAATAAGCTCAACATGAGCTGACTAGCATTGGATTGAACTAGCTCAACATAAGCTGACTAGTACAGAACTGAAATAACAACTCAAAAGACTCAAACAACAACTAAAAAATGGACTCAGATGGGCTAAGACCTTATTACAGATGGACTCATAAATTATTGATCAATTCACAGAGGGTTGAGAAGCCTCTGCCTTATTATGGTGCCTTTGGTGTCCCCACCAAAGGGGCTCTGTTTACTCTGTGGAGCAGTCTTCCTCCAAAAGAAAGTCTACTTGGAAGAAGAAGAAATCTGTGAAGAAGCAGAAGAAGGAGAACAAATAGAAGAAGAAGGACACTCCTAAGAAAGCCAAGGTTAGCAAAGGAAAATGTTTCCACTGCAATATAGATGGCCACTAGAAAAGGAATTATTCTCTCTACTTGGAAAGCCTAAAGAAATAGAAGGAGGTTGCACCTTCTGAAGGTAAGCCTATGCTCGTTATTGAATCTAACTTAATAGTTTCATCTACTTCCAATTGGATTTTAGACTCTGGCTCTAGTTATCATATATGCATTTCAATGCAGGGCCTGGAAATAAGTAGAATGCTGAGGGAGGGTGAGATGGTCCTACATGTCAGAAATGGAGCAAAAGTTGCTGCTCAAGCCATTGGATCATATTCTCTGGTGTTACCTTTAGGGTTTAGATTAGTTCTTAGTGATTGTTAGTTTGTGCCTGGAGCTAGTACAAATTTGATTTCTGTCTTTGTGCTAGCACAGGAAGGATTTGAATTTATATTCAATACAGACTTTTGTAGTATTTATTTAAGAAATAAATTGGTTGCAAAAGCTATTTTAATTGACAATCTCTATCATTTGCATGCTGATGCTTCTTTGAATATTAACGAGAAAATTAAAGTGAATGCCATAGGACATAAACGTCCTAGAGATGACCTAAATGAAAAATATATGTGGTACCTAAAGCTCGGTCATATAAGTGAGGACAGGATAAACAAACTAGAAAGGGATGGGATCCTAGTGATGTGGCAAGCATATGAATAATGTTTTGAGTATGGTTTGTAGAGCAATGAAACCTAATTACACTAGCATTGTACTCATCATAATAAGACTTAAGGATTATAAGAAATGTAACTTTTACTTGATTAGACACAATCCTAAATTAAGAAGGAAGAAGATCTAGATAATAGGGGCTAATGATTGTGGACTTACCGTGATGAGCTTTCCAACCTTCTTTTGATTCATACCTTGAAACTACCAACGCTCAAAACTGAAGAGCCTTGGATAACATAGATCAGAACCCTGGACTTGGGCTTCAGCTTGTTGGTTCCTTGTCAAGGAAGACCCTGCTTGCAACTCGAAAACCTCGAAGGATCCTGCACATAAAGAATAAGAGTTAAGGAAGAAGAAAGGCATGCATATGGATGGGATGGAAAATTTGTGAGCAAAGAAAGAGATTTGAGATGGCTTGGCCGACTCCAAGGCCTTCTTCTTGACTTGGGCGTTGGATGCTTGGAAGAGAGAATAGTTTGGTGTGGAAGAGGGGCTTAGAGACAATCACTCAAAACATAAAACTTCAATTCAACTTCAACTTTCATTAATCTCCAAAAATCAAATCCCTTTTACAATGGGGCATCCAAGGCTTTTTAATAGCCTTACAAAACTTTTGAAATTTGAAAACTCCCCAAATTATGGAGGATTACAAGGGAGGTTGGAGGATATGGGGCCTTGTTACATGGGATAAGGAGAAATTCATGGAGATTCTCCCTAAATTGTGGAGGATTACAAGGGAGGTTGGAGGATATGGGGCCTTGTTACATGGGATAAGGAGAAATTCATGGAGATTGGCCGGTTTCTTTGAATTTAAAATGCTTGGTCGATCTCCCCTTTAGGCACCCATTTGAAGGTGACATGGCTGATGATGTGGCATCCCTGGTGGTTGCTTTGTTTGCATGGTGATGTGGAATTCTAGCTTGGTGGACTAAGATCTTGATTTGGAAGCTCCAAGTGGTTTGGTGAACCTCAACTTGAAGTTGCTTGGACTTGATTTAAATAAACCTAATGGAACTCTAATTGAGTTCTTATTTGAACCCAGATTGAGACAGGACATAATTACAGGACTCGATTGGACATAATTACAGGATTCATGAAATTGAAACTAAGTAATTACAGGACTCTTGAAAGTAAATTGCCCTTTACAAGAAAAATTTAACCTAGTGATCTTCGATCCAAAGTGGAATCCGGTTAACCTTATTTAAGCGGGGTTTTATTCTGCTTCTGCTTCTGGTGTCCACACCACCTAGATTCAATTAATTCTGAATCATACCCACCTTGTGAGTCATGTCTTCAAGGAAAAATGATCAAGTTACCCTTTGTAGGACATGGAAAAAGGGCCACAGAATTACTTGACCTGGTACACACTGATATGTATGGTCCATTTGATGTGTAGTCCAGGGGTGGTTTTTACTACTTCATAACCTTTACTGATGATTGTTCATGGTATGGTTATGTGTTTCTTATGAGACACAAATCTGAGCTTTTGAAAAGTTCAAGGAATTTAGAAATGAGGTAGAAAAACAAATAGGTAAAACCCTTAAGGTTCTTCGATCAGATCAGGGAGGAGAATACCTTAGTAAGAAATTTTTAGGTTATCTTAAGGACAATGGCATAGTCTTACAATGGACTCCACCTGGTACACCTCAGCTCAATGGGGTGTCTGAGAGGAGAAACAGGACATTATTAGAGATGGTCCGATCTATGATGAGCTTCACTGACTTGCCTTTGTTTCTTTAGGGATATGCCCTACAAACTTCAATTTATATTCTAAATAGGGTTCCATCTAAATCTGTTCCTACCACACCATATGAGATTTGGCATGGTAAGAAACCAAGTCTTGCTCATTTCAAGATTTGGAGATGTCCAGCCTATGTCAAGAAACTAATGACGGACAAGTTAGAATCTAGATCTGTGAAAGCTCAGTTTATAGGATATCCTAAAGAAACTTTAGGATATTATTTTTACCTTCTAGAAGATCATAATATGATTGTGAGAAGACAAGCCACATTTCTTGAAAAATAGTTTATTTAGGAAGGTGGCAGTGGGAGGTTAATTGAGCTCGATGAGAAAGTCTCTGAAGAGCAGCTAGCTAGAGATCAGATCGAACCTAATCAACCAATACACGTAAATGCTCTTCCACCTCATAGGTCTATTAGAGTCTCCAAACCTCCTGAAAGGTACTTGGGTATGCTTACAGAGGATATAAAAGAAATATTTCTTATTGGGGACAAGATCAATTGATTGATCCTAGGACTTATGATGAGGTGATGTCAGACATTGACTCTGAGAAATGGTTGAATGCTGTGAAGTCAGAAATTGATTCAATGCATTTTAACCAAGTTTGGTCCTTAGTGTGGTGCGGGCACCAGGCTAAGGAAGAGGCTTCAACTAATGCCAAGTTCTATATGGATAGAAGACTAGGAATTTAAGTCCTGTAATAAGTCTATGAGTCCTGTATTTATGATTATTTGAATAATTGAGTCATGTTCTATTTCAATTTGAGTTTTAAAGTTCAATTAGAGTTCAATTAGGCTTTGTATTGAGTCAGGTTCAAGAGCTTCTTGAAGTTGGGTTTCAATTAAGCCAGATTAAGTACAACCAGCTTTACCAACTACTTGGAGCACCACATCATCATTGAACCATGCCACCTTGGAAGACAAGTCATGCCACTTGGAGGGTAGACCATGCCATATCACCAAGACAAGTCAACCATGAATTTTCGTCCAAGACAAATTCAAATGAAGCTCCACTCTTCATGGGACGCCACCTTGCAAGAGCCATTCCACTTTCTTGGGACGCCCTTGATTTTCTCCCTTGTAACTAGGAATTTCAAATTTGAAAGGGCCACTCCTCTCTTCATGGGACGCCCCTTGATTTTCTCCATGAAAGGAGGTGTAGTTTGTATTTGAAAGGGAGCTTAAATTCTATAAAAGCTCCTAAGTTCTCTTGTAATGGGGATGATGAATGAATTTAATTTTTTTCCTAGAAAGCTTTCTTCCTTTTCTAGCGAAAGACCCTTGAGAGAAGGTAGGTGTGAGACCTAGGTTACTTAGCCAATCAAAAGCTTCTAATCTTTCTTCCAACCCATTCGCCAACCTTGAAGAACTTTCTTCAAGCCACTCCAAATTTGTCTACTCCATCTTCCAAATGAGGTCATCTACAATGGAGTTCTCCACACCAACAAGTGAAGAAGATTCAATTTATGGGCACCAAAGGAGACCCACTTCAATCCAAGCCTAAGCCTCTTCTTCCATCTCTAACTTTCCTTTTCCATTCCTCCAACCCTCCATCTAACTCTTTTAACCTTTCCATCTATTTGTGCAGGATCCCCGGGTCTCCTAGTTTCCAAGATGAAGGTCAATTATGCCAAGGAATCAGATACGAGGTGCCTCAAAACCTAGAGTAATCCCTTTGCCTTCCTAGGACTTTCTTCTTGAGTTTTCCTTTGCTACATGTCAAAATATTAATGACCGGGTAACCATCTTTATGACTTTCATTCAGATCTGAAATAGGAAGGTAAACTAGCCCTAACCTGTATGGTTTCCTAACCACAAAGGTCCCTTCTTAATTATTTTGAAAGAGTTTCTTTCTAGTCTTGTTTTTCCCTATGTTCCTTTCATGAATTTATGTTTCTTTTATGTAGAATAGCTGTATGCCTATTTACCTCATCATCATTTAGTCTCTTTAATTCTTAGAAATGTTTCATTCAATACTCGTTCTCCATCATTTTATGGTATTAGAGCATGGTAGGTTAGGGTTAATTCTGAATTTCTGCATTTAGGTAGGTTGCTGAAATTTCTGCATGCATAGCTTTTATACTTGCTACAAAGTTTTCTTTGTAAATCCAATCTAGATCTAAGATTCATGCCTCCTGAGCAGGTGTACACCAGTACACTATCATGACCTATGGGAATAATGAGCCCCTGGCTGGACGTGAATCCTTAGGTTGAAGTTTGGTATGTTAATGCTCTTGCCTATTTAAATTATGCTGTTCTGTCCTACATGCAACGTCTGTGTTCTAGAAACTACCACATCTAACACAGATTTTAGTTTTTAATTTCCTTTCATTTGGTATGTCTCCCATGAGTTAAGAATGCTTTGTAATTTTTTCTTAATTTTTGGATATTTTTACATTGCACTTTCTGCACCACTTTAGAACTGCAACACACTAATTCTGCACCTGAAATTTGGATCCATATGCTTGTTGCATTCATTTCATGGTAAACCAAATTAAGGGCATCAAATTGACATAGGGTTAGGATTTCATTACTTGTCCCTAGCCCAAAAATTACCAACTTGCATAACGAACCCAACCCTAATTAAAACGGATTAGACATTTAATTGCTCTAGCGAGTTAGGGACATCCACAAGGTCGGGTCGAGTCAAGTGTCAAGCCAACTTTGACAGCCTGTTTGTGTGTGCTTGTATCTGGTATCTAGACAAGTGGTTCAGGAACAAGAACCTGAAGGAAAGTGGGTTGGTTTGCTTACCTGGCCAATTTCAAATTGGTGTCTAAGGCAAGCAAAGAGGAACCTCTACTAACCTTACACTTACCTGGCCAGGTGCTAAGTTATTACAACCCGGATTGTCAATTTGACCTTACATTTGATTTGGACTCTAGGTCTAGCAAAACCCCTAGTCCGAGTTGAGTTCGTGTGCATGGCAACTAGATCAGGAGCACCTTATCAGCAAACCCAAGCCCAATCTAGTGTAACCATGGAACAAAACTTTGAGAGTATGATGAAATCTTTGAATGACCAAATGACCAAGCTGAACCAAAACTTAACTGATCAATTAGCCCAGACCAATCAAAACTTGACTGATCAGATAACCCACATCACTGCCAGACTTGATCGATTAGAAGCTCGTACCCCTGGAAAAAATCATGAAATCCAGAATGAGTTAGAGCCTGAATCTAAGTTTGAGACACCCATCAACCCTAGAAGGGCTCTTCATCAAGACCATTTCTTCGAGCCAAATCCTAGGAGGCCCAATCCTGATCGAGTCCATGACCCGAACCTTAGGATAGCACACCATGATCCAGTCTATGAGCCAAACCCTAGGAGACACAATCAGGATTAGACAGACTGTGATGAGCGAACCCTTAGGAGTATTTGGTTGGAAGCACCAACATTTGATGAAAATCTGGATCCTAAGGTTTACATAGATTGGGAGGGAGAGATGGATCAGTACTTCGATTGGTATGACATGACGGAGGAGAGAAAATGCAAGTTCACAAAGCTTAGGTTAATTCGTCAGGCTAGGATTTACTGGGGAAACGTCAAGAGGTTCATTAGATAAAGGGGTGATGTTTCTATAGTAACCTGGAGGGCAATGAAACTTAGGCTTAGAGAGAAATACCTTCCTATGTCCTACCACCAGAGACTTCTAGACCACTGGCAGAGATTGACCCAGGGAACCAAAAGTGCAGTTGAATACATTGCAAAGTTTGACGAATTTGTGATGAGATGCAATGTAGATGAGTTTGAGTTAGTTACTTTGTTTAGGTTTAGGGCAGGATTGAGAGAAGAGATCTAGAAGGAGTTATTCTTGAGGGAAGTTCATGACTTAGAGTTAGCTTATCAGGTAGCACGAGATGCCGAGAGATTTTAAGGGGACCACTTTTTCATAGACCTGAACCCCCTAGAACTATTGCACCTAGTCAGCAGCCAGGATCGAATCAGATGCGACCTAGTCGACCCAACCCTAGCACCCCTCTGACCCATAGAGACGATAGGGGTAAAGCACTAGAAGTATAGAAGACTCCAAACCCTAATGTTGCTTGCTACAGATGTCATAAGTTAGGCCATTACGCTAGCAATTGTCCAACTAGGGCCTTACACATAGGAGAATTAGAAGAAAGTAAGTCCGAACCCAAAGAACCCCTAGGTGATAATGTGGAGGAAGTATATCAGGCTGAGGATAATTTGGTTGAAGAGTATGAAGGTGACGAGGAACAAATAGAGCCTGATCTGTTGGGGTAGTTAGATGCATCCTTACCCACACTGTGACACAAGAGGATTGGCGTAGGACTAACATCCTACAAATATTTATCAAGTTAGGGGATAAGATATGTAAAATAATCATAGATAGTGGAAGTTGTGTAAATGCCATATCCACTAGTGCTGTCAAAACTTTAGGCTTGTCCATAGTTCCCCATCCAAATCCCTATAAGGTTTCTTGGATAGACTCCACTTCAATTCCTATCAAACATAGGATCCTAGTCGAAATCCAATTACAGTCCTATCAGGAGAAGGTGTGGTGTGATGTCTTACCAATGAGAGTGAGCAGTATCATCCTAGGTCGACCCTGGTTATTTGACCATGACGCGACCCTATACGGCCAATCAAATTCTTGCTTATTCATGCACCTAGGAAAGAAGTTTGTAATCAACCCAACACCACCTAAGGACTTTTAAGAGAGGATCAAGCCACCTAAAGGAAAAGAAAACGAGAGTTAATTTGATCACTGAAAAAGAAATTGAGAAAGAGCTCACTGAGGGTACACATGTTTGGATTTTAACCACTAAGGAAATTCAGGAGCCTTCCCAAAAAGAACACCCTCAAGAAGTGGCTAAAGTGTTAGAAGACTTTAAGGATGTGTTTCCAGATGACCTACCTGACCAACTTCCACCACTTAGGGACATCCAGCATGCCATTGACTTAGTCCCAGAAGCCACCCTACCCAACCTTCCACATTATAGGATGAACCCTACCGAACACTTAAAGTTACAAAGACAAGTAGGGGATCTCCTTAGGAAAGGATTTATTAGAGAAAGTTTGAGTCCCTATGCAGTACCCACATTACTGACCCCTAAGAAAGATGACACTTGGAGGATGTGCGTTCATGCCATTAATAAGATCATAACAAAATATAGGTTTCCCATACCCCGTTTGGACGACATGTTAGATATGATGGCCGGAGCAACAATATTTTCAAAGATTGACCTTAAGAGTGGCTATCATCAAGTTAGGATTAGACCTGGGGATGAGTAGAAGACTGCATTCAAGACTAAGGAGGGTCTTTTTGAGTGGGTAGTATTGCCTTTCGAACTGTCCAATGCTCCTAGTACCTTTATGCGGATTATGAATCAAGTCCTACGGTTATTTATAGGAAAGTTTGTCATAGTTTACTTCGATGACATTCTTATATATAGCAGGACCAAGAAGGATCATTTGGACCATTTGAATCAAGTCTATTTAGCTCTTAGAGAAAATAGTCTCTTTGCAAACCTTAAGAAATGTGATTTTTTCACCCATAGAGTCATTTTCCTAGGTTTTGTTGTCACACCTAACGGAGTTTCTGTCGACCCTGAAAAGATTAAATCAATTGTAGAGTGGCCTATGCCAAAAAGTGTTCATGAAGTACGAAGTTTTCATGGCCTAGCTACTTTTTATAGAAGATTCATTCGGGGGTTTAGTTAGGAAAGGCCAGTTTGAATGGACAAAAGCTGCTGATAGGGCCTTCCTAGATGTTAAGAAGAAAATGATACAAGCACCTATCTTAAGATTGCTTGAGTTTTTCAAGGTTTTTGAGGTTGCTTATGATGCATCTGGAGTTGGAATAGGTGGAGTCTTAAGCCAGGAGAGCGACCCCATAGCTTTTTTTAGTGAAAAATTAAATGAAGCCAAGCTTAAGTATTCCACCTATGATAAGGAGCTCTATGCGGTAGTACAAGCTTTAAGGTATTGGAGGCACTATCTACTACTGTATGAATTTGTCCTATTTTCTGATCACGAGGCCCTTAGATTCCTTAGTTCCCAGAAAAAGATGAATCCTAGGCATGCCAAGTGGGTCGAATACATCCAGGCCTACATGTTTGTCTTGAAACACCGTGCCAGATCTGAGAATAAGGTAGCCGATACATTAAGTCATAGAGCCCTGCTTCTGAACTCGATTAGCACTGAAGTTGTTGGATTTGAAAGACTTACGGATGAGTATGATAATTATCCAGACATTAGTGAAATTTACCAAGCTCTGAAATTAGGACCATCTAGTGACCACAGTGAGTACACCCTTTTAGATGGTTATCTATTTAAGGAAAACAAACTTTGTGTTCCAAAGACTTCCCTGAGAGACTTTTTAATTTGGGAAACCCATGCTGGAGGTTTGGCTGGCCATTTTGGAAGAAACAAGACCATATTGATACTTGAGGAGAAATTTTACTGGCCAGGCCTTAAAAGATAGGTAGCCAATATTGTTGCCCAATGTAGGACATATGCAGTTGCCAAGCATCAAAGACAAAACACTGGGTTATACACTCCTTTACCTGTGCTAGATTGTCCATGGCAGGATCTTAGCATGGACTTCATTTTAGGACTACCCAAGACCCTTAGAAAACATGATTCAATCTTTTTAGTGGTCGACAGATTTTTGAAAATGGCCCATTTTATACCATGCTTCCAAATTTTTGATGCCTCTAGGGTAGCTAAGCTTTTTCTAGATCAAGTAGTCAAGTTACACGGTTTACCTAAGACCATTGTTTCTGGTAGGGATGTCCGTTTCACAAGCTATTTTTGGAAAACCCTTTGGCACCTACTAGGAACAAAACTAAAATTCTCAACTGCTTACCACCCTCAGACTGATGGGCAAACTGAAGTTGTAAATAGAAGTCTAGGGAACTTATTAAGGTGCCTTGTTGGAGAGATTCTGGAAAACTGGGATTTACTTCTACCTCGTGCTGAATTTGCATACAGCAGCTCGGTCAATAGGTCTACTGGTAAAAGTTCCTTTGAGATTGTCCATGGTTACAGACCTAGGAGACCTATCGACCTCATCCCATTACCCACACATGCACGTGTATCTGGGTCTACCGAGTCATATGCACAGCATCTTAAAGAATTACATTAGGAAATTAGTTAGAAAATTCAAATGAGTAATGAAGTTTATAAGCATATGGCTGATTCATGTAAACGGGTAAAAGAATTTAATGAAGGGGACTCTGTCATGATAAAACTTAGACCTGAAAGATTTCCACCGAGGACTATGAAGAAATTGCATGCCCGGGGAGCTGGACCTTTCAAAATAATTAAGAAAATAAGATCTAATGCATATGTATTAGAGTTACCACCTGATTATGGCATTAGCTCCACTTTTAATATTTCTGATCTGAAAGAGTTTAAAGAACCAGCATTAATTCCTAGTGAGCCTTTTGAACTTCACCCTGCCTTTGAGAGCGAAACCCTACCTGAGTGTCCACCAGCTATTCCACCAGACCGGAGAGACAAGATTAAACATTTCTTGGATGACCAAGTGATTACTACTAGAAACAAGGGTTATCAACGTTATCAAGTTCATTAGCAAAGCTGACCAGAATCTAAAGACTCCTAGATCACCCGAGAGGATCTACAACAAATTGATCAAGATCTCCTAGAAAAATATCACAGTCAAACCAATCCTTACTCGATAGGGTCGAGTTTCTCCCACCCGAGGAGAATTGGTGCGGGCACCAGGCTCAGGAAGAGGCTTCAACTAATGCCAAGTTCTTTATGGATAGAAGACTAGGAATTTAAGTCCTGTAATAAGTCTATGAGTCTTGTTTTTATGTTTATTTGAATAATTGAGTCCTGTTCTATTTTAATTTGGGTTTTAAAGTTCAATTAGGCTTTGTATTGAGTCGGGTTCAAGAGCTTCTTGAAGTTGGGTTTCAATTAAGCCAGATTAAGTGCAACCAGCTTTACCAACTACTTGGAGCACCACATCATCATTGAACCATGCCACCTTGGAAGACAAGTCATGCCACTTGGAGGGTAGACCATGCCACATCACCAAGACAAGTCAACCATGGATTTTCACCCCAGACAAATTCAAATGAAGCTCCACTCTTCATGGGATGCCACCTTGCAAGAGCCATTCAACTTTCTTGGGACACCCTTGATTTTCTTCCTTGTAACTAGGAATTTCAAATTTGAAAGGGCCACTCCTCTCTTCATGGGATGCCCCTTGATTTTCTCCATGAAAGGAGGTGTAGTTTGAATTTGAAAGGGAGCTTAAATTCTATAAAAGCTCCTAAGTTCTCTTGTAATGGGGATGATGAATGAAATGAGTTTTTTTCCTAAAAAGCTTTCTTCCTTTGCTAGCCAAAGACCCTTGAGAGAAGGTAGGTGTGAGACCTAGGTTACTTAGCCAATCAAAAGCTTCTAATCTTTCTTCCAACCCATTCGCCAACCTTGAAGAACTTTCTTCAAGCCACTCCAAATTTGTCTACTCCATCTTCTAAATGAGGTCATCTACAATGGAGTTCTCCACGCCAACAAGTGAAGAAGACTCAATCTATGGGCGCCAAAGGAGACCCACTTCAATCCAAGCCTAAGCCTCTTCTTCCATCCCTAACTTTCCTTTTCCAATCCTCCAACCCTCCATCTAACTCTTTTAACCTCTCCATCTATCTGTGCAGGATCCCCGGGTCTCCTGGTTTCCAAGATGAAGGTCAATTATGCCAAGGAATCAGATACGAGGTGCCTCAGAACCTAGAGTAATCCCTTTGCCTTCCTAGGACTTTCTTCTTGAGTGTTCTTTTGCTACATGTCAAAAAATTATTGACTGGGTAATCTTCTTTATGACTTTTTTTCAAATTTGAAATAGGAAGGTAAGCTAGCCCTAACCTATGTGGTTTCCTAACCACAAAGGTCCCTTCTTAATTATTTTGAAAGAGTTTCTTTCTAATCTTGTTTTTCCCTATGTTCCTTTCTTGAATTTCTGTTTCTTTTGCGTAGAATAGCTGCATGCCTATTTACCTCATCATCATTTAGTCTCTTTAATTCTTAGAAATGTTTCATTCAATACTTGTTACCTATCATAATGGATCCACCAGAGGGTATTGTACCTATTGGTTGTAAATGGATCTACAAAAGGAAAATAGGTGCAGATGGTAAGGTAGAGATCTTTAAAGTAAGGTTGGTGGTGAAAGGGTATAGTCAACGTGAAGGCATTGACTATCATGATACCTTTTCACCAGTAGCTATGCTGAAATCCATCTGTACATTTCTTGTAATTGCAGTATATCATGATTATGAGATATGGCAGATGGATGTGAAAACTGCATTCCTGAATAGATATCATGAGGAAGATATCTATATGGAGCAGCCTTTGGGTTTCACTTCCAATGATGAAGATCATAAGGTCTACAAGCTGCATAGATCAATTTATGGATTGAAGCAACCTTCTTGAAGTTGGAATACTCGTTTTGATGATGCAATCAAATCATTTGATTTTATCAAGAATGAGGATGAACCATGCATTTATAGGAAGGCCAGTGGGAGGGCAGTAACATTCCTCGTATTGTACGTGGATGACATCCTCCTTATTGGGAATGATATTTCCATGTTGATTTCAGTCAAAAGTTGGTTATCTAAGGAATTCTTTATGAAAGACTTAGGTGAAGCATCTTATATTTTGGGGATTAAGTTCTATAGAGATAGATCTAATCGGATACTTGACCTTTACAAAAATTATACATAGAGGAAGTGCTGAAAAGGTTCAACCTGGAGAACTCTAAAAGAGGATTGTTACCTCTTCGGCATGGCAGCAATCTCTCCAAGAAAATATGTCCTAATACACCTGAAGAGATTCAACGCATGAGCAAGATTCCATATGCTTCGGCAATTGGAAGCTTTATGTATGTCATGTTGTGTACTCGACTTGATATAGCTATTGCTGTGAGTGTCACGAGCAGATATCAGTCGAATCCAGGTAAAGAACATTGAACATTCTTAAGTACTTGAGAAGTGTTGGGGATTCCGGTGCAGCGCAGTGGAAGTGTAATTTCAAAAATGATGAAATTGGCACCAAAATCCCTTAGCCAAGATCTCCTTACTTAGAATTAAAACATACAAACTAACATTGTTAGAATTAGGGCACCAACCTTTTAACGCTAAGTCCAATTTTGATGTAGAATCAGAACTTGGTGTTGAATGCTTCTTTTGATTTCACCAGGCATCCAAATGTCCATCCTCCAATGGTGATCCACAAGATGATTGATCAAGATGCAAGCTTCTTCAAAATTCCTTCACTTGAATTCTTATCCTAGAACTCAAGAGGACTATGGCTCTAAAACTTCAGGGTAGGGGCTCCTTACTTCCTTTCTTCCTTCTTCCTCTCCCTTTCTTAAGACCTTGTCCTAAGAATAAAACTCTTGTCTTGAAGGAGGAGATGGATTTAAGACACTAATGTCTTAAAGTAAAGGAAATAGAAACAGAGTAGGAGTTCCTTTCTTTTACCGATCAAGAGATTCTTCCTATCTCTTATTTTGGACTTGAGTTTCAATAGAGAAGAGAACTCTGTAAGAGGGAAACTCTCTTTGTCCTAAACAAGCTAAGGAGGAATCAGTTTCCTGGAAAGAAAAGACAATAAATAAACTCTGTCGTTCATTAGTTCAAACACCCGAGACCTCTGTTGTTTAAATAGATTACAGAGAGATGTATTCTCAAAAGAACACAACTCTCCGTAAACCCCATTCCACTTTGTCTCACGCCCCTTCCCTATTTCTCACGCCCAATCCTCCCATCTCACGGCCTTCCAGATTAAATCCCATGGCTTTTCTTAAAGGAAAAACCATGGTGTTTTAAAAGGAAGGAAGTCGCGACTTTTCATCTCCGAAGAGATGTTATTTCGCGCGCCCGGGAGGAGTTAGTGCATTCCTTCTTTCTCAAAATCCCATCAGCCATTGGATTCTCATCCAAGGGGGGAGAGATGGTGCGCTAATTGCTTAAGAAGGAGGCCGCCCCAAATAAAATCATCGGAGAAATATTTGGGGCGCGCCAAGAGTCCATGCGCCATGGACTCTTTCAAATGGCGTGCCAAGAGTCCATATGCGCATGGACTCTTGGCATTTGGCATGGAAAAATAAAGGGGGCGGGTGGGGAGCCTAGCCAAGCTACATGGCTAGCCAATAGAGTTAGCCATATTCCTATTTTCTTAATTAGGGTCTAATTAGGTCCAATTAGAACCCAATTTGAACCAATCCGGAACCCTAATTCGAATCTGATCCGAATAGAAGCTAGGATTTGCAACACCTGCTAGAGTGTTATCTTGCAAAGATGATTTAATTCCAAATTAAACTCTTGATCAATCCTCTTAAGTGTGTGACCCATTGGGTTCCACATCTAGCCAGCAGTGGGTTCGAATACAAGTTGACCTAATCGATTAGAACTCTTTCTAATCGATTTAGGTCAAACCGGGCTTACCCGATTCGATCAATTAGGATTCTTTCTAACATGTGATCTTTGAACTTGATCAACCCACAAGACAAGACTGACGTCTAGCAACGTGTCATGTCTACCTGGAAGATATGGAAATTCTGGTGAAATACCAAAATTATCCTTCAGTAGAGAGTTACCGTACAATTAAATCTTTCGATCAGCCTGCACCCAAATATAACTATGGATATGGATATTTGTCAAATCCAATATTATATTTATTTCTAGCTCAATCTTATAATGATGATCCGATTATCTTGATATTAGAAACCATCTCTAATATCTTCACTTTGATCAAAGATTCCCTGAATCATCATGCGATTGTTGACTAGCTGGATGCAATCTCCTCTTACTAAGAGTGATCGATTCCTTGTTGACCTACTCATTACCTTCATATCCAATTCACCATTCCCAGTATCAATCCTGTGCATGTCTCAGTGTCATGATTAGGATTGAACCAAAGAATGGGTTCATGTACATAAGGTACTTATGGCAGTCTCAGGTCAAAAGATTACTTGTACCACTCCCACTATGAGAACCTTCTATTGACATGTAGCTAAGACTCCATTAGATGTTCTCAAGTTGGATCATATCAGTGAACTCATTCTCCAATGAGCACCCACATCCCAGTATTAGTGTCATACACAAGTGACTGTGAGAGCAGTCACCCTTTCCAGTATACCCGGGATGTGCTAGTCTTATCGGAAAAACCCTGATCCCCTACTCAGGGTTCCTTTGACTAGGATTACTTTAGATTAAGGTTTTAAGATTTTAGGTCTCACTGGTATGATCTCATCATAACCCTAAAATCATAGCCCTAATCTATGGGGTTCATCTTATAAAAAAAAAGCGTATGATGAAAAATAATGCCTTTATTTAGAAAATTATCAATTACAATGGTTTGGGAGATACAACATAGATTGGCTTGTAGGGCATATCCCTTTCAAGAAGGACTAAAGATTTGTTCTTAGTCTTTGGAAGGAGTTTAGAATTAGGGATAAAGGGATATACAGACTCAGACTTTATGTTTGATCCTGATGATAGAAGGTCTATATCAGGGTCTGTGTTTTTGTGCAATGGTAGGGCAACTAGTTGGAAAAGTTCCAAGCGGCCTATCATAGTAGATTCAATAATGGAAGCAGAGTACATCGTTGCCTCTGAAGCTACAAAAGAAGCCTTATGGTATAAAAAGTTTGTTGCGGAGCTTGGAGTGATGCCATCTGATGCCATCTCCATATATTGTGACAATAATGGTACAATAGCTCTTGCTAAGGAGCCCAGGTCTTACCATAAGTCTAAGCATATTGGACGGTGATTTTATATCATACGTGACTACCTCGAAAAGAAATATGTTGAGGTACGAAGAGTAGATTTCATGAACAACATGGCAGACCCACTAACTAAGACTTTCAGCCAACAAAAGGCTGAAGTCCACTTTGAGAAAATGGGACTTAAATATGTAGCCAATTGGTTTTAGTGCAAGTGAGAGATTGTTAGATGTATGCCCTAAAAGCAAAGTTGGCTAGACACATTATAATTTTTTGGGCATTAACTTTATACTTAATTCTTCTTTATTAATAAAGGATATTAGTTTCAATTATATTGATGTGTTTATGAATCGTCCATGGAGTTAATGAGCAATGACACATATTCTCAAGAGTTGAGAATCTGAGGCATGTGTCTTTATAGATTAACTCCTAAAAGCTCCCGATTATTGGAATATCATGAGGACAGTGATTGATCCATTAAAATCGGTGCACAGATCACTTCCTTTTTAGGATAGATGAGTCTCTGACCTATCGTGTGGTGACACTGGAGTGAGAGTGCAAGTAGTTGATAGAGATCAATGGTACCGAGCATGACTATGTACAGGAAGTTATACGGATGACTACTCACTCGTCGATAACTTCTTGATGCTGTAGTCATGTGAATAGTTCCTTGACCTAGAGTGTCTCAGCTACTCATAATAAGGTTGCTGTAGTTTGACAGCACAATCACATTGTTCCTATCCATACGAGACCTTGCGGTGTTCGTTGGCTGCAGTAAGTTTATTGTAGGAGTAGGGTGTTCACTTGTAGGGATCTATTAGCCTTAGTAGTAAGGAATAATCCTATGCAAGCTTAATGAGACTAAGTCTAGAAATCTATGGCCATAGTAGGGTGATAATGAAAAGGTGTTTTCATTAGTATCACAATTGGACTTGAGTCAATTAGGTTAAGCATATGACTGATGGGTTTGACGAGTATCCATACCAACATCATGTCAGGATTTTGATAGAGGAACTGAATCACATTGTAACTACACCTAGGGGTTCCAATATTATTCTGCTGGGTTGCCACTACATGCTGCTAGGTGCACTAGTGGATTATGAGAGCCTGTTATGATTGTTTTCAGATCGATGATCCTAATTAGGGTTGAGCTGAAATTGTTTCAGTCCATCGAAAGGAGTTTCGATGATGTATAATGGAGATTATAGCATGTCTTATTACCAGACAGGATAGGACATGAGGGGTCACACACATTAGGAGCTCAAGTAACCAATCAGCAAATCTATTTGACCTAATTGTAAGTGTTACAATTAATATTTGACCTAATTATAAATGTTACAACTAATTAGTTATGGATTAATTGCTAATTAAATTAAACTAGATCTAATTTAACTGAGTTAGACTTAATTAATAAATCCTAATTGATTCGGGTCAATGTTCGCTTTGAAAGGGTTCGATCAAATTTAAAATCGACTTCAGTTTGACTATAAAATCATTATATTTGGACCATGACCTAGAGTCCAGTTAGACTAGGACTCTCTCTCTTTGTCTCCCCTACCCTCCACACACCTATGTGGGGCCCCTTGTATTTGGGTGACAAAAGAAAGGTTGGGGTGTGAAATAGTGGGTGCTAATATGGTTTTGGCATGAGAGAGTAAGAGAGGAGGAAGAGTCCTTCTCTTCTACTCTTAAAACCTAAACCAAATAAATCAAATTCTTTTTATTTAGGTATGGAGAAATAAAAGAGATAAATTTCTATGATTTATAAAAAGGGGAAGAGAGAGGGATGGCCGACCATAAAAAAAATTGGCATGAATATTTTTGGGCGTCCTCTCTTCTTTTGGGCGCTAATACCAGGGAGTCTCTCTCCTGGTGCCATCTTCTCTTCTCCCTTCCACTATATTTCTTCCTTGTGATCTTCAAGAGCATTGAGAAGTCTTCTATATAAGAAGAAGAAGTAAGAAAAGGGTCCAAAGGTCTTGCATAGACTGATTTGCAAGACAGAAGCCGAAAGCTGGTCCGGATTTGGATCGGCACAATTTTTAAAGCAGATGATTTGCTGAAAGAGGGGAGGGCTTCAAGGATCTAGCAGTCTGGTGTCCTGTACAACTTGGTTGCAAGAGCTTTGTATGGATACTAGCAGAGGCCGGGCGTTTGCACGGCTCCGACAGAATCTCGACTTTTTAGTAGCGGATCTGCATGCTTTTCAAAGTAGTCTTGAATAGCGATCCAGGTAAGTATTTTATGCTTAAAATAATTTATATTTCAGATCTAATATTTTTCTCATATCTTGCAGCATGTGAGGAACTTATGATAAATAAATTAGATTTATTTATGAATTGCATGATTAGATATAAATTATTTTTATATATACTTCCACTGTGACAGGCTGTTGATGCCTATTCAATTGTAATTTTTCTGTTCCTGGGAGAAAACCAACACTTTTTTCTTCATGATAACAAGTTATGGGAGAGGGAAGTTGCTATTGGAGAGGGATTCCAAAAAGGTGGGGTTGAAGAACCCCAAGGTTCCAGGCAAGGGGCACTGGGCCAAAGACCTCCGATCTTGAGGCATACTAGTCCATACTGGGAATGGAAGATTTATCAAGATTTGGGTCTCATACAGAATCTTGGAGGTGTTTGATTTGGAACTCTCCAAGCCAGACACGTGGGTGAACAATCCGTGTTCGGGTAGGTTAAGAGTATATAAGGAGGCATTCGGGGCCAGATTAAGATTTTTTCTTTGCTCTTTTTTCCTTGAGTTTCTTTGATTTTATAGTATCTTTTTATGCACCCTGACTCCCAACTCTCTTAGGGTAGTCTTAGGATTCATTATTATTTATTTCCTAGCTAAAATTCAGCCTTCTCTCTTTTTGTTCTGTGCTCTCTATACCATTAAGTAGCATCCTTATGTCAAGGAATGGTAGTATTTTTTTGCTTAGAGGGATATTTCCTCTCTGATCAAAGGTGCTCCTTTTGCCATCAATGGATGGAAGGAATGATTTCTATTCATTTTTTTCTCTTCCATTAGTGATTGGGGTTTGCTGAGCTGGGGTCGGCCAGTGGCTCACTCTCTAAGTTCTGAAGCTGAGTGCTGAGGAAGAAGGGCATCAAGGCTCTTAGGGATTTCAAGATCCCTCCTCTAGGGAAACTCCTATCCGAGAGTACCATCTCCAGTGCAGGGTGAGCTAGGCCAACCCTAGGGGTAAGCTCAAGACTTTTCATCTTTTACCTTCACCTCCTTTTTTCCTCTATTCTTATTAGTGATGTGTGGTCATAGATATGAGGCATGAAGATTTGGTTGAATTAAGGAAGGCCCTTCAGAAGAGGAAAGCTCGAACTACTGCCACCTCATCAAAGAAAGTGAGGTTCATGGAACCCGACTCAAGAGAGGTTTTAGCTGAGCTAGCCTCCTAGGTTTTGGCCAAGGATGCCTTAGAGATTGCCACTCTACTATCCTTGTTGGCCCCGACCCCAATGCAAACCATTTAGCCATCATCCTTCAGTGCTCCAAGTGAGGCAGCCCCAGGGGACCGATTCGATTTTGGGTCCCTCTTGGAGGAAATCCCAGAGGATGTGGCCTTTTTCAAATGGCGGGTCATTAGGAAGCTTTTCGAGAGTATTATGCTCCTGACGAAGTTGGAGAAAGTTAATGCAATGTGCTTTCTGGATCTAAGGTGGAGTTGGAGAAAGTTAATGCAATATGCTTTCCAGATCTAAGGAAGTACTTAGTGACTATTATGCATTAGGTATTTTCTCAATTAGTCCCCATTTTTATTTTCCTTTGCTTTTTCTAATGCCGGGTTTTATCATGATTGATGCATTACTTGCTATTTTGATGAATTGATCATTGGAGGGAGTGAAGGCCCTTGACCAAAAGAAGTAGCTCGAGGATGCCACTACGGAGGTTCATAAGAGGGCTAAGGTGGCAAAGAATGCATTTGAGCATCTGAAAGAGGCACTTGCCAGGATGAAGGCCAACTTGGCCTCAGAAAGGAGGGATGTGGAGGTAGCAAAGGCCAAGGAGAAGTTGGTTGAGGTGGAGAAGTCTAGGGAGAGGCCATGAATGTATACAAGGCATCAATAGACTTTGCGGTAAAGAAAATCCAAGCGATGATGGTCTTCCATATGTTAGAGGAATTCTATCCTGACTACCACCAATTCAATGAGGAGACCTTCCATGAAAGCTTCAAATTAGGCAAAGATGATTGCCACACCTAGGTCATTACCCATCACCCAGTGTTGGATCTCTCCTTCCTGGTGAGCAAGAAGAGTCTATGGGGGAGTCCTCCCTCGAGTGCAAAGAGGTCACACCATCTGTCATCATGCCCAAGCCCCCACCAGCCCTCCTAGTTGCATTCAAGCCCCCATTAGCTAAAGCCATGGTCGTACCCTTTGAGTCTGCTTCCACCATGGACCCCAAAGAGAAGGTCAGGATTAAATTTGTAGTTTTTTTAATTTCTTTTTGTTTCTTTTATCCTTATAAAAAAACTTTTCATTAAAGAAATAAAGTTTTTGAACTTCTTGTCTTTAGGGTTCTACTTATTCATTTGGTCGTATGGCTGCCTTTAGGGTGACGAGCCTTCATCGGGCAAACACCTCATTATCGATCCTCTTCCTAGGGCCATAGAAATTAGGGTCCATATTGATAGTCTAGAGAAGAAAGTCAAGGTAGTGAACAAGAAGGTTGTTGAATGAAAAAAGAAGCTATTGAAGGTGCAGGGGCATTTAAAAATATGGATAAGAAAATCAAATACCTTCGATTAGTAATCTGACAGAGAGATAAGGCGCATATTACCAAGAAAGCTTAGTTCACTGAGAAGTCAAAGAGGCTATTTGGGATAGCTGAGATGGTGACTTGGGATGCAGCTACCAAGGCATTTCAGATGCGTAGTCAACTTCATTCTACCCAAGGAAAGATCTTTGCACTGGAGTAATTGCTTATGTTTGGAGAGGCAAGATGGGGGTTGGTCACTTGGATGGTGCAACTTCATAATGAATTGTGTAGGGCTTAAGAGAAGATTTCTGGTCTTGAATAGTCATCGAGGGGTAAAGTCATGTCAACCAGCTCTGAGGCTAAGTCAAGATCAATTGTTGTGGTCACCTCTCAGCTAAGAAGGCAGAGATGCACCATGCAATGAGAATTGAAAGGGCATGAGGAACTTTCAGCAAAGGTGATCATTTTTTGGAGAGGATACGTGATATGTTCAATGTTGGCCATTCCACAAGCTAAACCAATTGTAGGAACATGGTCTGGATTCTTTATTCGAACCTCGACCTCTCTCACCTACCTCCTTTTGAGAGAAACTTAGATAAATTTTTCATATTAATTGTTGGCCTGGCGAGGCAACCCATGAGGGCGGGGGGTGAATTAGATTTTAAAAACTTTTTGCAATAACTCAAGTAAAACAAGTGCCAATTCAAAGAATTAAATTGGTGCTAGTGTAATTCCAAAAGTGTTTGTATGCTTAAAGAAAATACGCAGTGGAAATAATTAAGTAAATGCAAGAGTAAAAGTAATCATACAAATATAATAAATTTATAGTGATTCGGTGCACTCCAAGGCACCTATATCCACTTCCTAAGTTTTCCTTAGGAATTCTACTATAATTATCAAGATTACAGTTGATTAGTTTTCTGGGCTCACTAATCAAACCCAACTTGTTTTCACGGGTTCACAAGTCAAAACCCCTTTGGTTTTACTGGCTAACCAAAAATCTAGTTGGTTTTATAATTTAGGATCACTAACAACCTCCTTGATTTTCACAAGGCTAACAAAAAACCTTCGTTGGTTTTCCGGGCTCACCAATAACCTAGTTGATTTTACAAGGCTCACCAACAACCTCAATACAACAAAGTAAGAATAAAAGTAAAGAATACAATAAAGCTTTCTAATAAAAGCAAATATCTCTTTGAAGCTCTGGGAAGTTGATGAAGAAACTTTTCTTCAATTTATTGAAGCTTTTGAATGAAGCTTGAAGATGTGGACTCGGAATCTCTTTTCGAAATCGGATGCTTGAAGGCTCAAAACACTCAAAATATGAATCCTTAAAGTGTATGGAATCTTTCTCTCAAAAGATTACCTCTCCATTTGATTTGTGTTGATTATATAGCTCTCAAAACCTTAAATGACTATTAGAGACTGTTGGAGAGAAAAAATTAGCCATTACAAACATTTTGGGAAAGTTATTATCTTCAAAAAATTAGCCATTGCAGAGCTGTCATCTGTTCAAGTGTCGACACTTCAGGTCATGAGTCGACACCTTGAGTCGATACTTTAGGTCCATAAGTCGACTCAAGAACAAAAAAGTCCTCTGGAGCTCTTTGGAAATCTCAAGTGAGTTGATACTTCTTCAGGTGAGTCGACACTTAAGTCAATACTTGGCTTCCATGAGTCGACACTTGAGGAAAGTTTTGAAATTCAATATGTTCTGTATCATTTTGTCTCAGGCCTTGAGTTGACACTTGCTATTCATGAGTCGACACTTCTTATTCCATGAGTCGATACTTGGCTGAAACTCTCTTGAAACTCTATTGAAACTTCTCCAAACTTAGGATTTGAGTTCTTCAAGGTTATTCTTATGTACCAAGATCCATTTAACTTGAAATTTCATGGCTTCTTCAACTGAATGACAATCTTTTCAATCTTTCAATATTAATGAGTACCTAAATCTGATAAACACTTTTAATACACATTAGTACTCATATATATTTAAGTATTTTGTCATTCATCAAAATCAAGACCAGAGTCAACAATCTCTCCCTTTTTGATGATGAAAAAATTTTTAAGTATATAAACAGGGTAGCTTAAAAAGATTAACAATAATATAAATATGTAAGCTCAAAATTAATGAGTATCAAAATAAATAAAGCTCCTCCTCAAAATATGATCTAAAATCATTTTCAAATTTTTTCTAAATTTTCTAAATTTTTCCTTTACTAATTCTTCCCTTAAGTTTAATACTTTTTGTTTTCCTCTCCCCCTTTTGTACTTTCTTCCATTTCTCATAATTTTTCATATTTCTATCATATCTCTCCTCCTTTCATACTTAATATATTTCTCCCCCTTTTTGTCATCATGAAAAGGGGTGGAAGACAATACAAAGTAGGGATAAAGTGGAGGGAATAGTAAGAGGAGTATCAAAATCAATACCAATAAACATGATACCAGAAACTTGACATGCACATGCAAGCAATAATTTAATCTCCTCCTTTTTTGAAGATTAAAGAAATAGGCCTTGATACAATCTGAATGTAACTCCCCTCAAAGAATAGGTTTGATACCAAGGAAAAGGAGTATCAGAGAAATATAAGCAAAGTATGATATCAAGAAAAAAATATTGAATGCATCAAATATGTATACAAATTCAATGAATCTTATCTTTGGATGCTCCCCCTAAATGCTATTTATTCTTTAAAATATATGCATGCATTGAGGAATAAAACATGAATACACAAGCATCATAACTTCAAACATTTTGAGATATAATCATATATGCTAAGTTTGATACCAAAGATTTTAATTGTCAAGAAATTCATTATCTTCAAAAATAGGAGGTTAACCATTTTAAGAGAAACTTTTAACATGATCTAAAACCCATTTGAAATCCATGAAACATACAAATGCTAGAAGTAATATGATACCAAGTCTAGCTACTGGAGCAAGGATTTATTAATATCAATACCTTCTTCTTAAATGTAACCCTTAACTACCGGTTTTAGCCTTATTTCTAATTGCATTTCATTTCTAGCATATGCAAAGATACCGAATAGTACAAAAATGAGTAAATTGCATGAAAACCATATATTTTTGGCATAAATAAGAAATCATTACATTTTACATGAAATAGTTTAAAATATATTAATCAAAATCAAGTGAAAGTCTTATAGCCACAAGTTCTAATCATGTATACATGAAATTCATCAAAATCAATTTGTTCATGATTACAACTAATGACCATAAGTCTAAACTTGATTCTAATTAAATAGTTTAAAACAATAATTTTTAAGCTACTAGTGATACCCAGAGAAGATGTTTAGATGTAACATTAAAACACTTTTCATATAATGACAAATATTCAATAAACTTTGTTTCAATAACTACATTTCAATAAATATAGAAGGAGATGTTTAGATTTTATCAATATGGATAGTCCTCCCTTTACGATTATATCCAAAATATAGCTTGTCTACTCCTCATATTTTTTGTTCAGCCATTATTCAAGTATCATCCTTTTTTCTTGTTGGGCTACAAGACATTCTTGCAAAATATACTAAGTGGATAATTTTGGTATCCAAATTTTCTTGGACCCTTTAGGGTTAGTAATTATGGTTCCTTTTGAAATCCAAACTTTTTTTATATTACAATGATATGCTTTATGTCCAAATTTATTACAACTAAAACATGTAATATTTGAAGAAGCTAAAATAAAGAAATTTTTAAAAAATTTTTGTTTTCTTTGTTGTTCAAAACCAAGTCCAGCTTTGTTAAATACAGCTCTTTGATCATTCAACAATAAATTTAACTTTTCAAAACTAAATGTAAACTTTTCAACAAAAAGTTTAACTTTATCAAGCACATCTTTAAACTTTTTATTTTCTACCACAAGGTCTTTGTTTTTCATTAAAAGCCCATTATTTGTAACAACAGCCTTGGATCTTTTTAAAACTTCTATTTCATCATTTTTTTCATTTGAAAACTTATTACATTTATTTTTTAAATCAACAATTTCTTTTTCTAAAATCTTTTTTCTTTAGAAAAATCATTCTTTTCATTTTGCAAAATAGCAACCTTGGCTTTTAATTCTTTATTTTCAATTCCAAGATTGTTATTTTCAAAAGAGAATGAATTAGCATGTTTCTTTAATTTCTTGTGCTCAATTTTTAACAATTTATATTCATGCACAAGATCTTTAAAAGCATCATGTAATTCATTGAAAGTAAAATCATTTTTAGTTTCAAAATTTATCTCATTTGCTATAAAGCAAAGATTGACTAATTTTTGAATTTGTTCTTCTTCCGAACTAGAGTCTTCACTTTCGCTCCATGTAGCCATCATTGTCTTCTTTATGTATTTCTATTTGGCCCTTTTTCTCATGAATCTTCAAAATTTATGAGCCAAAAATTCCATCTTATCTTCATCTTCACTATTTTTTGACTCCTTACTTGAAGACTTTTCTTGTGTAGTGGATTTAAAGGCAAGGCAATTATTTTCTTCTTTTCATCAGCATCCACTTCCTTTTGCTATAAGTTCAACTCATAGGTCATGAGTGAACCGATAAGCTCCTCCAAAGGTAAGATTTCTATATCTTTCGCTTCTTGGATCGTCGTTACCTTTGGATCCCATGAGGATGGCAAAGATCTAAAAATTTTGTTTACAAGATCACTATTAGAATAGACTTTGCCAAGACTTTTTATTTTATTAACAATATTAATAAATCTAGTATACATATCAGATATAGATTCATAATGTTGCATTCTAAATATTTTATATGTATGTACAAGCATATTAATTTTAGTATTTTTTACTTGTAGAGTATCCTCATGAGTAATATCAAGTGTGTCCCAAATTTTCTTTACGGATACACATGTGAAAACCCTATTAAATTTACTAGGATCCAATGCATAATAAAGTAAGTTCATTGCTTTAGCATTAATTTTAGATTGCTTAATGTCATTTTCATCGCAATCCTTTTCGAGTTTTGGAATGGAAACGTCATTAACCAATATAGAAGGAATATGAGGACCATTAACAATTATTTTTCAAAGATAATAATCAATAGATTGAATGAAAATGTGCACGCATATTTTCCAATATAAATAATTTGTGCCATTGAAAAAAAGGTGGTCTATTTGAAGCTTGACCTATGGCAAAACAAGCACCATCTTGGGTTGTCATGATCTTTTTTCAAAATCATTAGATTTTTAAATAGAGTACCGGGCTCTGATACCGATTGTTGGCCCAGCAAGGCAACCCAAGAGGGGGGATGAATTGGGTTTTAAAATTTTTTTGCAATAACTCAAGTAAAACGAGTGCCAATTCAAAGAATTAAATTGGTGCTAGTGTAATTCCAAAAGTATTTATGTGCTTAAAGAAGATGTGCAGTGAAAATAATTAAGTAAATATAAGAGTAAAAGCAATCACACAAATATAATAAATATATAGTGGTTCGGTGCACTCCATGACACCTACATCCACTTTCCAAGTTTTTCTTGGAAATTCCACTATAATTGTTGCCCAGGTGGCTACCCAAGAGGGGGGTGAATTGGGAGTTAAAACAAATTTAAGTAGATAATGTGCACTTAAAAGTCCCTTTTGAAGTGTTAGGTGCTGTGGCAAAATAATGACTTGGAGAAGCTAAATAATATCAAAGAAGTACAACACAAACACACAGAAATTATAGTGGTTCGGAGCAACCCAGCTCCTACGTCCACTACTCAAGATACCACTTGGGATTTTCACTATATTCACACCCAAATATTGTAGGATTGCTTTACAGGCTCATAATCTAAAACCTCTACACTTTGGTTTTACCGGGATCACCAAAGAAAATCCAACACCCTTTAGTTTTGAATAGGATCACCAAAGAAACCTAACACCCTTTGGTTTTAAACAGGATCACCAAAGAAACCCAACTTGATTTTCACAGGATCACCAAGAACCCAACACTTGGTTTTTTATCTAAGGCTCACCAAGAACCTATTTGGTTTTTCAATCGGGCTCACCAATAACCCAATAATTCAAGAATGAATTGAGAAATAAATGCAACAATAAATGATAAACTCTAGTTGTCTGATAGTTGCCAATGCAGCTTAAGAGAAGTCCACTTGTATGCACTTCAATGCACTTTAATTGCTTCAATGGCTTCTTTCCAAAGTGCTTCAAGCTTCATATCAGAGTTGGTGAAGACTTGAAGACTGACTTGAATGCTCTTTGTGCTCTCTTGCTTGTTGGTTGGTTGATATTCAATAAACCCTTAAAACTTTTTTGGAACTTTTTTACTTTTCTTCTCTCTTTTTTTCAAGGAAGTTCAAATCCCTCAAATATATGGTCTTCTATCACTCCAAGACAATCTGAGATGTTGTAGACCGTTGGGATGTGACATATGACCATTGGAGCCCTTTTAGCATTCAAAAAAAAATTCTAGAACTAGCCATTATGTACCTAAAAATGATATTCGAGTTGGCTCGGATTCTTCGAGTCGACCCAGATCCTTCGAGTCGATAGGTGAAGTCACCAATTCTTCAGTAGGGTCGGCTCTCTATTTCAAGGTGCAAAAACTTCACTCTGGACGAGTCAACTCTTGATAGCTCGGGTCGGTGCGAACTTTTGTCGTTGAACATAGTGAACTCTAGGGATCGGCTCGCTTGAATTTGGGTCAACTCTTCTTCTCAGAATCGAAAATCTTTACTTTGGAGGAGTCGGCTCGTTACAGATTGGATTAGCTCGCTTTCTCAAGTCTTCAAAATTTATTCTGGTGGAGTCGGCTCTTTCTGGTTGGGGTCGATTTGCTTGGCTGTTCTCAAAAAATAATACAAATGGACTCTGGACGAGTCGGCTTGGTTCTCCTTAAGTCGGCTCAGATTGCTACGTGCCAGAATCCTTGGTGCGTGCCATGAGGTGGAGTCGGCTCTTCATCATGCTGGGTCGGCTCGAGTGACTTCTTCAGGATTTTTTTTTTACATTTAAACTCAAGAACACTCTCACCAACACTCTTAACTTTTTGATACAAACTAACTCAAAATAAATTTAAAGTATAGCACACATAGAAGTAGCCCTTTTTTAGATTTTTCTTAACTTTTTCATTGGATTTTTTTTTACAAAGCAAGATTACAACACAACTCAAAACAAGAAGTATGAATGTAGGAGTTGAAGTTTGAACAAATAAATCATCCTACAAAAATTTGTAAACCACTTGAAGAGTTGTTAGTAAAATATGTGCATGCTCCAATGTTTGGTTATCATCAAAATCACTTATGGGGTCAACAATCTCCCCCTTTTTGATAATGACAAAATAATGGGGATAAAAAAGTAAGAAAAAACTTTAGATTTACAGATTTACTTATATAATTGTATTTGCAAGAGTGTATAAACAAGTAAAAAGAATTGACTTTAATTAGTGTCAAACCATGGAAGGAGAATTAGGGCAGTGAGAGGTAATCTCTCCCTCAATAAGATACTCCATGTTTTAACAAATTTTTCATGCAAGTTCAGAGTCCAAAAGTTTCAGGAGAACTTTATGTATCAGAGCTTAAAACTTAATGTATCAGAGTTTAAAACATATAAAACATTATATATCAGAGCTTAAGACATTTGAAACATTATGTATTAGAGCTTAAAAGGATCTTTATACATCAAAGCACATTGTGTTTCAAGTGACAGAGCATAAGCAAATAGATTTTATCGTTTTCAAGCTTTATGTATCAGAGCAAAAATTAAAAATTAAAAAGATCTTATCATTTTCATGCAAGAATATCTTCATAAATCCTTCACCTTTTTGTCAATCAATCAAAAGGTGAAGTTAGAATGAAGCTCATATTTTAAAATAGAATGAGAAAATATTTAAAATTTGTTTGAGATAATTTCACTTTTTCACTTTCATCTTGATATTCTAATTAAAAAATCAGACAATGCATAAGCAAAATATGAACTTTCATTTCATATGAACTTTAATTTCATTTCATTTCAATTGGATATTCTAATTAAAGAGAGAGAAATTCATGAGCCAAAATATGAACTTTCATTTCATTTCAATTGGAGATTTTCAAAACAAAGTACAAAAGATGAAAGAAAGTACATCTAGTCACTATCTATATTTACACAAGGGTTGGTAGATCGACCAGGAATTTGGATGCCAGGAGGCATAGAGGCTATTGGGTCAGGATCTAACACATCAGATGGTGGAGTAGTAGTATAGGATCCCTGAGGCCTAAGATGTGGAGCTGGCTGTCTGGGATGAGCAACTGACCAGCAAAGGATGAGGGTTATGGCCTAGGTCTAGACTATGGAACACTAAATGCAGCAATGACTCGGCTTGAAAGTTGATTTAGCTTGAATTGAACTATGTCCACTTCTTCATCCACCTTCTTTAGATCTTTATGTAGTTGGACCAATTCTGATGCTTGCTTATTAGCAAATGCTTCAGCCGAACCTCTCAATCTTCCAAACTCAGCTCTAAGTATCCCAATTCCTTTTGTATAATCCTCTTCCATTCTTCTACCTTTTTTACTGAGCCCATTCTGAATCTCAGATTGCTCATTTTAGCCTTGAATGTTTCAAGAGTAGTATTGATAGATCCTTTAAGTGATTCAAAACTGGATGCAATTATGTCAAGTAAGGGTTGAAGGTTAGGTTGAGTTGCATTGGTTGTATCTTTGGAGGCTTCTAGAACATCCATTCTATTGCGCAGATCATTGATTTGACCTCCAAATTGGTCTAATCTCATTTCAACCAACTGGCGAATGTTGCCAAAAATTGTAGCCATTGCAGAAGTGATTGAGTCAGTTAAAGTACTCATTTGTTGTGCAATGAAATCTTGCAATGCTGAAGTATCAACAATAGGTGCAGTAGCAATTGAACTAGGATCAGGAATGTCAGTAGCAGTCTGAGTATAAGTAGGTGCAACTGGAGGCATGTCAGGCACTGAAGTATCAGGAAAAGGAGCATCAAAACTAGTGAAACCAGGTGAGCTTGGTTGAGGTGTTGACTCGGGAATGGGCAATGAAATGTCTTCATCAGCTTGTACCTCACCTCTTCCTTCTTCAACTTCTTCAATTTCAGCAATATTATCAGATTTCTTTTTCCACACTCCTTCAGATAATATATAACCCATCCTTTGTAATGTCTTTGCAGTGTAAGTGTCAGTGTGTTGCAAAGGTCTATGTCTTCATCTATCAAGTCTACATGTGCTGCTTGGAAAAACAGAGTTAATACCATTCCATACGGCAAGCAAGCTTTCACTTTCCTTATTGCCTCTTTCATCTGTGATAACATTATAGCTGGAAGGTTGACTTTATCTCCCTGTATTATGAGTTCCATAAGACACAGGTCCGTTTCACTTACCCAATCAAAATGACCTGTTCTTAGTTGGAAGATTCTACTTATAAAAACTGTGTAGAAGTCTCATTTCCATTGAAAGTGAGCTAGCCTTTACTGTTCCTATTTCATTTACATCTTCTTGTTCTAGAATAGTTTGAAGATCTTTTGTTCTGTCTTTAAGAACCAAATGTTCTACTCCATCAAACGGCATTTCAAGCATGCTGCCTAGACTCTGCTGAAACAATAATTCTTTTTCATTTAACCACATATTCTATATGCTGTTCCCCAAATCTTAGATTTTCATAAAAGATTCTCATAAGGTTGGGATAGGTATTAACATTCAATGAACACATGAAATCCCACCCTTGATTTTCAATTAGGTCATCCATAATCAAACCAATTTCCTTCAGAAACTCGAAAAAGATCCGTCTACCTGTAGTGACGGGCCTCATTGCAAGTGAAATTTGGTGACGAGGAGAGGGTTGGCTAGATGCATCAATAGTTTGAACCGGAGCTCTTGAAGAACCTTCTTCCCAAAATTTTGAACGTCTCTCCTATGGAGCTTGATCGACAACCTGACGAGACCTCTTTCCAGCTGACTTTCTAGGAGCCATTCCCACTGAATGTAGTGTTCCAAGGATTTCAGAAGGGAAGGATATTTGGAATCAATGTCTCAGAGGGAAAGAATGAAGAGTCAAGGAAAAGGTTGGAAAGAAATAACCCTAAGGCTCGACTTAAAAGAGAGTCGGCCCGACATCCGAGTCGGCTCGATAAACAAGTCATCTGCTCGAGTCGGCTCGAGCAGAGGGAGCACAAAAGTGAATTTAAGCCTTTACTTCAGAAATTTTTACAGAAAGAAATATGGAAAATGTAGGATATCTAGATAATTTTTCCTTAAGTTTGTAGGGATGTTTCTAAAGTGGGTCACATAAACCTAGTTCACATCTAATCATTGCAAATCTATCATAATTTAATGGTTTAGTAAAAATATCAGCAAGTTGGTTTTTAGTTGGCACGAATTCAAGTACAATATCATCATTCAATACTTGATCTCTTATAAAATGGTGTCTAATTTCAATGTGCTTAGTTTTTGAATGCTGAACAGGATTCTTAGTTAAATTTATAGCACTTGTGTTATCACATTTGATTGAAATTTTAGATTGTGTAACACCAAAGTCTTTTAGTTGTTGTTTAATCCAAAGCACTTGAGCACAACAACTACCAGTAGCAACATACTCTGCCTTAGCAGTGGATAATGCTACGGAGTTTTATTTCTTACAGTGCCATGTGATTAAATTCAACCCTAGAAATTGGCATGTACCACTAGTGCTCTTTCTATCAATTTTATAACTCGCATAGTCAGCATCGAAAAAACCAATTAAATTCAAAGATGATTCTTTAGAATACAAAAGATCTAAATTACTTGTACCTTTTAGATATTTGACAATCCTTTTAACAGCAAGCATATGTGTTTCTTTAGGATTACATTAAAATCTAGTATATATACATACACTGTACAAGATATCCGGTCTACTGGCAGTAAGATATAATAAGGATCCGATCATACCTCTATATAGCTTTTGGTCAACACTAGATCTATTTTCATCTTTGTCCAATCTGCAGGTAGGGCTCATGGGTGTGCTAGCTTCTTTGCTTATCTCCATGCCAAACTTTTTGATTATTTCATTGATGTACTTGGCTTGGTTTATAAAAATCCCTTTCTTTGTTTGTTTTACTTGTAGTCCAAGGAAGTAGTTGAGTTCACCCATAAGGCTCATTTCAAACTCTCCCTGCACTAACTCAGCAAATTCTCCACAAAGATTTTCATTAGTTACACAAAAAATGATATCATCAACATAAATTTGTACAACTAACATATCATTATCTTTCTTCTTAATGAAAAGAGTTTTGTCAACATTTCCTCTTTTGAAATCATTTTCAAGCAAAAATTTGCTAAGTCTATCATACCAGGCCTTGGGTGCTTGTTTCAAACCACATAAAGCTTTATTTAATTTAAACACATGATTTAAAAAAGCATGATTTTCAAAACCTGATGGCTGTCCTACAAAAACTTATTTAGAAATAAATCCATTTATAAAAGCACTCTTTACATCTGTTTGGAAAATTTTAAAGTTTATGTAGCAAGCAAATGCACTAAGTAATCTAATGGCCTCAAGTCTTGCTATAGGAGCATAAGTCTCAACAAAATCAATGCCCTCTTCTTGATTGTACCCTTTAGCTACCAACCTTGCTTTATTTCTCATAACCTTACTATTTTCATCTAATTTGTTCTTATAGACTCATTTGGTTCCTATGATGGGATGGTCTAGGGGTCTATTAACTAGTGTCCAAACATTATTTCTTTCAAACTAGTTTAATTCATCATGCATAGCCATCATCCAGTTTGGATCAGTTTTAGCTTCTTCTAAACTATGTGCTTCAATTTGTAAGACAAAGACTAGGTAGTCATGTGCATCTCTATGTGCAGACCTAGTCCTAACACCATGAGAATGATCATCAATAATTAAATCTTTAAGATATGAAATTACATACCTCCATTCTTTTGGTAAATCAGTATGATTTTTGCTTACCACTTCATTTCCATCTTATGTTGGCTTGTCTTGTATGCTTAGATCTTCCATCTCCTTTTATAGTATACCTGCATCATTATCTACATGCTCATCTTTTCTAGATGGTGAGGGGTTAGCTTCATTAAAGATGACATGAATTGACTCTTCTATAGTAAGAGTCCTCTTGTTAAACACTCTATATGCTTTGCTGTTCAGTGAATAACCAAGGAATATAAATTCATCAGATTTTGCATCAAATTTTTCTAGGTTATCTTTACCATTATTCAACACAAAGCATTTACACCCAAAAACATGAAAATAGTTAATATTCAGTTTTCTTCCATTCCAAAGCGCATAGGGGGTTTTCTTTGAAATTGGGTATATTAAAACTCGGTTTAATATGTAACAGGCAGTGTTCACTGCTTCTGCCCGAAAGTACCTTGGAAGATTACCTTCACATAACATGGTTTGGGCCATTTCTTCCAAAGTCCTATTTTTTCTTTCTACAACACCATTTTGTTGTGGTGTTCTAGGAGCGAAGAAGTTGTGATCAATGCCGTGCTCAGTGCAATATTCATCAAAAAAATGATTTTAAAATTCAGTTCCATGATCACTTTTTATAGAAATAATAGAAAGATTTTTCTCATTTGAAACCTTCTTGTAAAATTTTTAAAATACATCAAAGGTTTCATCTTTATGTGCAATAAATAATACCCATGTGAATCTAGAAAAGTCATATATAATCACAAGGCCATATTTCATACCTCTTAGGCTTGTGGTCCTAGTTGGTCCAAATAAATCTATGTGAAGTAGCTTAAGGGGTCCAGTGGTTGAAATAATATTTTTTTATTTAAAACTCTTCCTAGTTTGTTTGCTTAATTGACAAGATCACATACATAATCAAGATCAACTTTAAAATGTGGCAAACCTCTAACTAGATTCTTTGAAATTAATTTGATAATTATATGCATGCTAGCATGACCTAATCGTCTATGCTAAAGTAAACATGACTTCTTGGTCTTAGCATTCATTGCTACTAGACTGGACTACTAGTTATGGCTAGATTATTTAGATCTACCACATAGATGTTTCCAAGTCTATGACCAGTGAATTTATTGCTAGAGTCAAGAGAGTTAGTTACTATACACATAGATGATTCAAAGATAACCTTGAAGCCTTTATCACAAAGTTGACTAATACTTAATAAGTTAGGCTTCAATTTATCTACTAGCAGCACATCTTCAATAAAAGTACAGGAGTTATCTTGATCTTAACAATTCCGATTATTTTTCCCTTGCATTATCACCAAAGGTAACCAATCCTCCTTCTTTCATTAGTAGGGTGATGAACTGATCCTTGTCACCCATCATATGCCTTGAACAGTCGCTGTCTAGATATGTAAACATGGTTTACATATCATCATTTCTTAGTGTTCAGCACTGCAAGACAATCCTGCAAAACAATCAAGGAGTGGTTTTAGGTACCCAAGCTAACTTGGATCTTTTCGGGTTAGCAAAATTGGTTCCTTTTAGAACCCAAACAGTTCTGTATTTCGATGCACCAATCTTGGAATTTTTCAAAGAATTGCATTAATGAAATTTATGCCCATATCTATGACATGCATAGCAAACAATTTTATCATACTTGAATGATGCATGCTTTGAAGCTTTAACAGATGCAGAAATGAATATGTTTTGATTGAAAGATTTCTGTTTAGAATTCTTAGGAATATATTTTAAGCCATTTGAAACAGAATTTGATGGAAGAGCTCTTTGAAATTTTGTATTTGAAGCTGAAGCTTTTGAAGATACAAATTTTATTGCTGAAGTTTCTTTAGCATTTAAAGCATTAAATCCAATTCTAGCTTTGCTATTTGAATCTCTTTGCTTATTTAGATTTAGCTCAAGCTTATTAGAACTCAAAGTAAGTTATTCTACAAGAGGCTTAAGCTTTTCTACCTCCTTTTTTAAATCAATGTTTTCAGAAACTAAATCTTTGTTTGTCTCATTTAAAACTTTCTTTATCATTTTTCAAAGTAATAACATTATCAGAAAGTACATTTAGTTCTTTTTGCAAAGTATTATTCTTTTCAGAAATTTCATGCTTGTCTTTTAGTAAAAGATCCTTTTGTTTCTTCAAGGATTTGATTTTAACCCTAGCTTTCTTGAATTCAATAAGTAAATCATGAAATGCAGAATTCAATTTAACATAAGTAAATTCAGTTTGAAGCTTAGGGGATTATACCTCATTCTCAAGACCCATTAGACATAAGTTCATAGATTTTGTGGTCTCTTCTTCTTCAGTAGATGTGGACGCTTCGCTGTTGCTCCATGTCACTACCATAGCTTTCTTTTTCTTTTTCTTGAAACCCTTATTTAACAGAGGATAATCTGGTCGGATGTGCCCTGGTTTTTTGCATTTATAGCATACAGGCACTTCTTTTTTCTTTTCTTTCTCCTTGTCATTTTCTTTGTTGTATTCTCTGTTCTTGTGGAATTTCCTAAAGTTTCTTCCTTTTCGTCTTCCCAAGAACCTTTTGAATCTCCTAACGACCATGGCAACATCTTCATCTTCCATGTCGCTTTCGGTAGAGGAGCATTCTTCTTCCGATTCATCATCTTTTCTTGAATCCATAGTAGCTTTGAAAGCAATAGATTTCTTCTTCTTTTGATCATCCTCGATTCTGTGCTACATGGTCAGTTCATGAGTGATGAGAGATCTTAGCAGTTCATCCAGCAGTAAGGTATTCAAATCTTTTGCTTCCTGGATGGCGATCACTTTTGGATCCCACTTGTCCGGAAGAGATCTTAAAATCTTCTATACAAGATCAGCATTGGAATATACCCTACCAAGACTTTTTAAGCCATTAATAATATCAGTGAAGCATGAGAACATGGCAGAGATTGTCTCATTAGGTTCAATTTTAAATAACTCGTAACTATGTACAAGAAGATTAATTTTTGAGGACTTTACTTGGGAAGTTCCTTCATGGGTCACTTCAACTTTATCCCAAATTTCCTTTGCAGAAGAGTAAATGAAAATTTGATTAAACTCATTGCTATCCAAAGCACAGTATCCACTCAATCAATTTTAACCATGGGGATATATGGACCCTTTAGAATGACCTTCCATAACTAAAAATCAACTGCTTGAATATAAATTTTCATTCTAGCTTTCCAGTATGCATAATTTGTGCTAATGAAAAGTGGAGGTCTATTGGTTGATTGGCCTTCAACCAAGGATGTACTCATGGGATGAGCCATCAATCTTTACTCTTATGTAGTCAGAGACTCTGCTCTGATACCAGTTGTTGCCCAGGTGGCTACCCAAGAGGGGGGTGAATTGGGAATTAAAAAAAATTTAAGCAGATAATGTGCACTTAAAAATCCGTTTTGAAGTGTTAGGTGCTGTGGCAAAATAATGACCTGTAGAAGCTAAATAATATCAAAGAAGCATAACACAAACACATAGAAATTATAGTGGTTCAGAGCAACCCAGCTCCTACGTCCACTATCCAAGATACCACTTGGGATTTTCACTATATTCACACCCGAATACAGTAGGATTGTTTTATAGGCTCATAATCCAAAACCTCTATACTTTGGTTTTACCGGGATCACCAAAGAAAACCCAACACCCTTTGATTTTGAACAGGATCACCAAAGAAACCTAACACCCTTTGGTTTTAAATAGGATAACCAAAGAAACCCAACTTGGTTTTCACAGGATCACCAAGAACCCAACACTTGGTTTTTATCTAAGGCTCACCAAGAACCTATTTAGTTTTTCAATCAAGCTCACCAATAACCCAACAATTCAAGAATGAATTAAGAAATAAATACAATAATAAATGACAAACTCTAGTTATATGATAGTTGCTGATGCAGCTTAAGAGAAGTCCACTTGTATGCACTTCAATGTGCTTTAATTGCTTCAGTGGCTTCTTTCCAAAGTGCTTCAAGCTTCAGATCAGAGTTGGTGAAGACTTGAAGACTGACTTGAATGCTCTTTGTGCTCTCTTGCTTGTTGGTTGGTTTGATATTCAATAAACCCTTAAAACTTTTTTGGAACTTTCTTACTCTTCTTCTCTCTTTTTTTCAAGGAAGTTCAAATCCCTCAAATATATGGTCTTCCATCACTCTAAGGTAGTTTGAGATGTTGTAGATCATTAGGATGTGACATATGACCGTTGGAGCACCTTTTAGCATTCAAAACAAAATTCTGGAACTAGCTATTATGTACCTGAAAATGATATTCGAGTTGACTTGGATTCTTCGAGTCGGCTCGGATCCTTCGAGTCGATAGGTCGAGTCACCAATTCTTCAATAGGGTCAGCTCTTTATTTCAGGATATAAAAATTTCACTCTAGACGAGTCAGCTCTTGATAGCTCGGGTCGGCTCAAAGTTTTGTCGTTGAACATAGTGAACTCTAGGGGTCGGCTCGCTTGAATTTGGATCGACTCTTCTTCTCAGAATCGAAAATCTTTACTCTGAAGGAGTCGACTCATTGTAGATCGGGTCGGCTTGCTTTCTCAGGTCTTCAAAATTTATTTTGGCAGAATCGGCTCTTTCTAGTTGGGGTCGACTCGCCTAACTATTCTCAAAAAATAATATAAATTGACTCTGGACGAGTCAGCTCGGTTCTTCTTGAGTCGGCTCAGATTACTGTGTGCCAGAATCCTTGGTGCATGCCATGAGGTGGAGTCAGCTCTTCATCATGCTGGGTCAGCTCGAGTGACTTCTTCAGGATTTTTTTTTTTATAATTAAACATAAGAACACTCTCACCAACACTCTTAACTTTTTGATATAAACCAACTCAAAATAAATTTAAAGTAGAGCACACATAGAAGTAACCCTTTTTAGATTTTTCTTAACTTTTTCATTGGGTTCTTCTTTACAAAGCAAGATTACAACACAGCTCAAAACAAGAAGTATGAATGTAGGAGTTGAAGTTTGAACAAATAAATCATCCTACAAAAACTTGTAAACCACTTGAAGAGTTGTTAGTAAAATATGTGCATGCTCCAATGTTTGGTTATCATCAAAATCACTTATGGGGTCAATAATAATCACCAAGATTACAGTCGATTAGTTTTCTGGGCTTACTAATCAAACCCAACTTATTTTCATGGGCTCACAAGTCAAAATCCCTTTGGTTTTACGAGCTAACCAAAATCCTAGTTAGTTTTATAACTTAGGCTCACCAACAACCTCCTTAGTTTTCACAAAGCTAACCAAAAACCTTCGTTGGTTTTCCAGGCTCACCAACAACCTAGTTGGTTTTACAAGGCTCACTAACAATCTCAATACAATAAAGTAAGAATAAAAGTAAAGAATACGATAAATCTTTCTAATAAAAGCAAATATCTCTTTAAAGTTCTTGGAAGTTGATGAAGAAACTTGTCTTCAATTTGTTGAAGCCTTTGAATGAAGCTTGAAGATGTGGACTCGGAATCTCTTTTTGAAATTGGATGCTTGAAGGCTCAAAATATTCAAAATATGAATCCTTAAAGTGTATAGAATTTTTCTCTCAAAGGATTACCTCCCTATTTAATTTGTGTTGATTATATAGCTCTCACAATCTTAAATGATCGTTAGAGACCATTGGAGAGGAAAAACTAGCCGTTTCTAACATTTTGGAAAAGTTCTTCTTTTCAAAAAATTAGTCATTGCAAAGCCATCATCTATTCAAGTGTCGACACTTCAGGTCATGAGTCGATACCTTGAGTCGACACTTCAGATCTATGAGTCGATTCAAGAATAAAAAAGTTCTCTAGAGCTCTCTGGAAATCTCAAGTGAGTCGACACTTCTTCAGGTGAGTCGACACTTAAGTTGACACTTGGCTTCCATGAGTCGACACTTGAGAAAAGTTTTGAAATTCAGTATGTTCTATATTATTTTTGTCTCAGGCCTTGAGTTGACACTTGCTATTCATGAGTCGATACTTGCTATTCATGAGTCGACACTTCTTATTCCATTAGTCGACACTTGGCTGAAACTCTCTTGAAACTCTATTGAAACTTCTCCAAACTTAGGATTTGAGTTCTTCAAGGTTATTCTTATGTACCAAGATCCATTTAACTTGAAATTTCATGGCTTCTTCAACTGAATGATAATCTTTTCAATCTTTCAATATTAATGAGTACCTGAATCTGATAAATACTTTTAACATACATTAGTACTCATATATATTTAAGTATTTTATCATTCATCAAAATCAAGACTAGAGTCAATAGAGATTTATGACGTAGACTTGTATCAATTTTCAAAGTTTGTTATTCTTTGCCATGCATCCTGTAGGGTGCCAATCGACGAGACATGATCTACAAAGGACTTGGGGGATGATGAAAATCAGCCCCCTTTGTAAATTTTTTTCTTTTCTTCTTTTGCATGTTATCCATTTTCGGTAATTACCTTTTGTAGTCTTCAAGTACTTTTGATATAATGCAATGAAGTCTTTTTACTCTTACCTCATCTTTCTTTTTCTTGGTGGTATGAGCATTTTTGTTACTTTGAATAATTGGATGATCATTCTTTGTTTGGAGCCAATTAAAGGTCATCGAATTGATCGTAGGTCATCATAGCATCGAGTAAAAGGACTCAAGATTTAGATCCTTTTAGTGAATGATCAAAGGTCCTTTAGACTTTGGTCAACCAAAGGTCATTAAAAAGCCTTAATATTTTGATAGATCAAAGGTCATTAGGAGCTATGGGTGCTGGATTACTTTTTGATAGACTATTGAAGGGTTGTTGAGCTCTTCATTGATCAAAAGTTTCTGGAGCCATGGGCATTGAATGATCGTGAAGTCTGACTAATTAAAGATCATTTGGAGCCATGGATACTAAATCATCTTTTAACTTGATAGACCACTAAGGGACTATCGAGGCTCTCGACCAATCAAGGATAGTCTGGAGTCATGGATGTTGAATGGTCTTAGGGTTCTTACTAATCAAAGGTTATTTAGAGCCATGAATGCTGAATTACTTTGGAGCTTTGATCAATCAAAGGTCATTTGGAGCCATGGGTGCTGAAAGGTCTTGGGACTCTAATCAATCAAAGATCATTTGAAGATATGGTTGCCAAATTTTTTTGGGGCTATGATTGATCAAAGGTCATTTAGAGATGTGGGTGCTAAATGGCCTTAGAGCATTGATTAATCGAAGGTCATTTAGGGCCATGTATTCTAAATCACTTTGGAGCTCTAACTGATCAAAGATCATTTGAAGTCGTTGGCACTGAATGATCTTGGGGCTCTAATTGATCGAAGGTCATTTTGAGCCATGGATGCTGAATCACCTTAGGACTCTAATTGATCAAAGATCATTTGGAGCCATGGATGCTGAATCACCTTAGGACTATGATTGATCAAAGGTTATTTGGAGCTATAAGCACTAAGTCACCTTAGAGCTTTGATTGATCAAAGATCATTTGGAGCCATGGATGCTGAATCACCTTAGGGCTTTGATTGATCAAAGGTTATGTGGAGCCATGGGCATTGAATCACCTTGGGGCACTGATCGATCAAAGGTCATTTAGGATTATGGGTGTTGAATCACCTTCGAACTCTGATCAATCTAAGGTAATTTGGAGCCATAGGTACTAAATGGCCTTAGAACTTTGATTGATTAAAGATCATTCGGAGCCATGGGCACTAAATCATTTTGGGATTTTAATTGATTAAAGATCATTTGGAGCCATTGAGACAGAATTGTCTTGGAGCTCTGACCGATCAAAGATTATTTGGAGCCATGGATAATGAGTCACCTTGAGGCTCTGATTGATCAAAGGATATTTGGAGCTGTGGGCACTGAATCATCTTGGGACTTTGATCGATCAAAGTTTATTTGAAGCTGTGGGTGCTGAATCACCTTGGGGCACTGATTGATCAAAGGCATTTAGGGCCATTGCCACTGAATTACCTTAAGATTCTAACTAATCAAAGATCATTTGGAGCTATGGGTACTGAATGGCCTTAGAACTCTGATCAATCAAAGGTTATTTGGAGTTGTGGGTACTAAATAGCCTTGGAGCTCTGATTGATCAAAGTCATTTAGAATCATGGATGCTGAATAGCTTTGGGGTTCTAATCGATCAAAGGTCATTTGGAGCCATGGATGCTGAATTATCTTGGGGCTTTGATCGATTAAAGATCATTTAGAGTCATGGGCATTGAATAGCTTTGGGGCTTTAATTGATCAAAGATCATTTAAAGCCATGGCTGTTGAATCACCTTGGGGCTATAACTACTCAATGATCATTTAGAGCCATGGATATTGAATTACTTTGGACCTCTGACTGATTAAAGGTCATTTGGAGCCATGGACATTGAATAGCCTTAGGACTCTAATTGATCAGAGGTCATTTGGAGCCATGGGCTATTGAGCAGCTATTATGGATACTTCATAATCGATACTTCAAGTTTGAACCTGTATTCAGGTCTCTCATTCCATGAGTGCTTTTCTTTTGAGTGCACTCGATGTGTTTTTGCATGGTGGACACCTTAGTGTTGTTCCTCCAAGTCACAGAATGCAACGTGGCCAAGAGTGTCACTTGTCGTAAACTTAGTTCTTCAAAAAAGTTTTGATTGGGTATGATTCTTGATATCATTTTATAGTGATGCTTTGGTGAGAATGTTAGGACATTATTGCGATGTTCTCTAGGGGATAGAGACCTCGATTGGGATACTTTTAGCTTCGACTTCCCTTCCTAAAGATGTTTAGTTACTAGGAGGACACCTGCCTACGTTGGTTCGGCATGGGTGCTGCTAGCTCCCACTTGCCTCCTTTATAAATAGAGGGCTGGTAAAATGAATCTTCGCTAAATTTCTTGCTGTCAAGGTTTGTAGAAAGATACTATAGTCAATTTCTGGTGTAGGTGCCAAGGACATAGTGTTCCCTTTCTTGATGGAAGGGTTCTTCCTGGTAGGGTTGCCTCGATTATTTCAAAGATATGATGATGTATGTTCACCTTGGAATGGGAGGTATCGGGAATGGCTAGTGCTCCAAATGTGTCACTGTAACTATCATCGATCGAGGGGTAGAGTTGGAGTGGGACTCAAGCTGTATGCCTCATCATCCATCACCACCTTAAGCAAGGCTCGGTCTCAGATGGAGAGGTGACGGGGACCTCATCATAAAAAATATCTAGCAATGGCCTCCAGGATTCTCTTCTCTCTCTGCTTGTAGGCGGCACCCTTGGGTCATGTAAGGGATAGTCTCTCAACATTTTTTAACATTATCCTTGGTTTGTTGGCTTTTTCTCCTCCATCTGCTTGTGGATAGGGGCATGCTTCTCATTGTATCCCCCTTACATGAAGGGGGTCTGTACTTGTGCTCCCCATCGACTGGCCTCAGATTCATAATGCACCTCCTCCCTTTCCTGGTGGCATTCTTGCATGTTATGGGATGTCTTGGCTACTTTATGAGCTTGGAGGATATGTCTTGCTATTTTTTGGAGGGGAAATTTGTTGCTGTAAGGAGTTCGAACTTGGTCATGATTCTCTTCTTGTTGGCATGGAGATTGAGATCCTTGGAAGACAAGTCTTAGCCCTTCAAATTTTATCCTTCTTCTACCTGTACTTCATGAAGTACCTTTGAAATAATATAATTCGGCTATGAGGCCACAAACACATGTAATCTAAGATTTATTAATAAAATAACTATTTCTTCATATTTCTACTTATGTTTGTTTGTTATTTGCAAAATTTTGAACCACATGGCCATATTTTGTTTGTGTCTGTCATATTTTTATGTGGGGTTTTTACTAGAAGCTTTAAGGATGTCTGACAAGCTTTGACAGAAGCTTTGCTTGGCTTGAGAAACTTGGTTTGGTGGTCTTCATTGCTAGATCTTTCTTGGTTTCTTGCTAGTTAGTAAGGATATGCATAATTTGCAAAAAAAAATATTTAGTAAGTTGGGGAACTACATAACTGGTAATACATTCCAAGATTAGCCAAGTTCTAGGACCAGAGCAGAGGAGTTCCATCTAGTTGCTTCAGTCAGTAGGTTCTTGGCTTGATGACTTCCTCCACTTGATAGGGTCAATCCCAGTTTAGTAAAAGTTTGTCTCTTTGGCTAGGCATGAAGACCTCTACTCAACATAGTACCAAGTTGCCAACTCTAAAAGTCTAACTTGAAACTTTGGAGTTGAAGTACTGAGCAACTTTATGTTGGTACGTCATCTTCTGATGCATGCTCTTTCTTGGGCTTCATTCAGTAGGTCCAAGTCTGTGAGTCATCTTTCTAAGTTGATTTGCCCATCAAAATTCCTAACCCATGTGATGGAACTCTGAGCTCAATGGATATCAGAGCTTCAGCTTCCAATGTCAGGCTAAAGGATGCCTCTCTTATCAAGATTGTCGATATCATCTGGTATGTCTAGAGTATGTGGTGAAGCTCATCAGCTATTGAATCCATGGCTTTTCACAATCTCTTTTTGATGCCTTGGAGGAAGGTCTAGTTCGTTACCTCTACCTTTTCATTAGCTTGTGGTTGAGCTACCGAGGTGAGGTGATGTGAAATTCCATGATCTTCACAGAACTTCTCAACTCTAGTTCTGATGAATTGTCATCCATTATCAGTTATCAACATTTGAGGGACTCTGAACTGGTAGATTATGGTTCTCTAGATGAAATATATTACCTTTGCCTTGGTGATGTGAGCTAGTGGCTCGATCTCTATCCATTTTATGAAATAATATATAGCGACCAGTAGGAATTTCTGCTATCCTAAGATAGGATGGATTGGACTGAGGATGTCCATCCCCCATTATGAAAAAGGCCAGGGGGTGCATATAGGGTTGATTGGCATAGCGAGCAGGTGCTGGATGTTTGATTCCTTTGGCACATGTCGCATTGCATGACAAGGTCCTCTATATTCTTTTGCCTTATGGGCTAGTAATAACCTTATCGAAAGAATTTGTATACTAGCACCTTCTTTCCAATGTAGCTTTCTAATATTCCTTTGGAACCTCAGTGCATAATTAGCCTCGGATGGGCATAGGCATCTAAGGAGGGGCAGAGAGAATGATCCCTTTTAGAGCTTCCCTTCATACAAGAAGTACCAGAAGGCTTGGTATTTCACTTTGTGGACTTCTTTCTAATCTATGAGGAGCATGACATTCTTTAGAAAGTTGATCAACAGGTCAATCCAAGAGGGCTCATCATCCATTTGTATCACTCCCGATTCCTCGAAGGTTAGTCTTCTGATAAGCTCAAAATAGGCTCCTCTGGATAGCATCATTGGTGTAGTAGTCATCAATTTGGCTAGCAGGTCAGCTCGAGAGTTATGTTCCCTCAATATTTGTTGGATTTCAAAGCTATGGAAGGTCAAAGCTAAATCCTTAACCTTTAGAAGGTACATGGCCATGTTTTCTTCCCGATCTTCAAAATCATCTTTGATATGTCCAACGACTAGTTATGAGTCACTATTGACCTTTAGATCCTGCACCCTTAATTCTTTTGCCACTCAAAGTCCTATGACCAAGGATTCATATTCAGCTTTGTTGTTCATCATGGGGAACTCAAAGTATAAAGCATGCTTGACTATGACTTATTGTAGGCTTATGATGACCAATTTGGCCCCTTATCCTTTGAAGTTGGAAAAGCCATCTACATACACCTCTTAAGTATTGGTGGGCTCTGTGATGGGTCCTAGTGTTGATGTTGAGGGCTCTACATCTTCTAGTTTGGTTGGTTCATCAGGGATGGTACATGCAACAAGAAAGTTGGTCAATATCGAAGCTTTACTGATAGTAAGATTGAAATTTGATGTCGAATTTAGAAAGTTTGATCACCCACTTGGCAATGCATCCTGACATATCAAGCCAGTGTTGGGGAACCAAGGTATAGGGAAAGAGCATGCAATTTAAAAACTTTTTCTAAATGCATCGTGCAGCGAAAAAGGATAAAACCATTTTATCAAAGAATGTCAATCTAATTAATATCGCCCTAAGCAGATCTTGATGCATTGTAGAATAATGTATACATGAAATCAAGCATCCATTGAATGAAAAATAGAACTATTCTAGACTCACACAATGATGCAACAAATTATAGTGTGCCAAACAAATAATCTAAAGATGTACCTTTGAGATGACGATCACCTGGAAGGCATGTGCTCCAATAGCAAGATGGAATAGCACCCGATGGAGATCAGCCCTATAGAAAGATGATCGGGTTCTGTGAGTAGCACACACGTACCACCTCTATGGGTGGTTCACACTGGATAGAGGGACTTCTTCTCCTTCCTTTAGGGTGCTAGCTCCTTGGGAAACAATGTTGGCAGCAGTGACTCCTTCTTCAACTCCTTGAAGACGTGCGGACTCCTTCAACTCCTTGAAGGGCTGTTGGTACAGTGTTGCTGGAATAAAGGTCCTTGAGAACCCCTATCCAATGCTTTGTCCCAAATCTTCAATAGAAGGTATACACTCAAAGATCCCACCCAAACCTCACTGTTCCTATCTAAGATGATCTCTCAGAGATCAAAAGTGAGCTGTTGGTCTCATTCTCTGTTCTTCAAAAAAACCAAGAACAGAAAACCAGGAAGCCAAAGAGAAACATTAACGTGAACGTTAACACTTCATAATCAGATATGAAGAGATTATAAAGAGAGTTGAGACCTTTGAGATTTAGGGGAGTTACAAGCCCCTTGGGATTTAGTAACAGCAATAATTAAAGTCTCGAAATGCCCAGCATTAAATCCCATAACCATTACAGCATTTAATGAAGCATTCTCGAATTTCAGTAGTCTCAGATGAGTCGACTCGACTATTCGAGTTGGCTCGAGCTGAGCCGACTCGACCGTCCGTTAGACGAGTCGACTCGACCATTCGAGTCGGCTCGAGCTGAGTCGACTCGACCATTCGAGTCGGCTCGAGTGCAACATTGACAACTCTTGTCAAACTAGTCCGAAACGATTCCTAATCATTTTCATGCCAACAAAACAAGAAGAAATCCCATGGTGTGTGACCCCGTAGGTTCAAACATGAAACTGGTAGCATTGGAACATTTCCAGTACCAGCCAAGGTCGCCATCTAGCAATGACACCCGACATCCAGATAGGTTGAAGGTTGCAAAGCAACATGAACCTATCAAATATGGAATATTAGTGAACTTATTCCTTTAATCTCCTAATATTTTGGATGGATTAGGGTTAAACTGCCCAATCCTAATCAGCCCATCTCAATATGTCTCAAACAAAGAATCCTTGTAACTCCTTACAAGGAATACCCTGGCCAAGGTCTTTCTCAATTGAGGCATACTAAGCATTCAATCCAAACCATTTGGAGAGATCAATCCTATCTCGATCCTACTACCATTACATAAGTACTTGACTATTCCCAGCAACCTTCCATCACTGGATTAGAAATTTGGGTAGTCCAGCACCTAAGCACAGTGAGTTGCTCGCAAGCTGCCATAGTGATCTCAAGTCAAAGGAATAATTCATGTCCACATTCTAATGCAGAACTTCTCTTTGGCAGAAAGAGAATCTTGCATGAGAGTCACGTTCAATGAGGTGTCAAACACAATACCTGATGTCACACCAGTATCTCCATGCTACTTGGTTAAGAGGATAACCAACAAATATGACATCAACGACCTACTCTCAATACACCATCATCATGAAATAGTGTATCCTTTGGTCGCGAACCAATTTATGAACTATACGATGAATCCTCTCTACATTGCATACAAGGTAGCTCAAAGGACATTATCACACAAGAGTTCAATTAGGAACATGTCACGTGATGAACTAGAATAAACCTTATATTCAATTCAATAATTCATATACATATACATGAGTCACACAACCATTTATAGCCTAGATGATTGGCTTTGGGACATACATTTCCTAACAACTCCCACCTGGACTAAAGCCAATCAGAACAGAATCTAATTACCATCTTCCATTTGCAGTCATCGAACTTTTGAATTCCAATGATTTTAGTGAAGGGTTTGGCCATGTTCTCCTTACCATCGATCTTTAGAAGCTTAATGTCACCTCGATCAATAATCTCTTGGACAAGGTGAAGCGATGCAGAAAATGCTTGGTTCACTAGTGTGATTTTGGCTTTTTGGCTTGAGCTATGGCTCCAGTGCTACCACAATACACCGGAATAGGTCCATCCAAGGAAGGTGCCACTCCCAGCTCGCCTAGGAATTTTCGTAACCACACAGCCTTGTTTACTGCATCCGATGCTGCAATATACTCTGCCTCGCAAACAGAATCAGCTACAGCTTTTCCAGCAGACAGCTCCACTATTAAGGGTAAAGATAAAATCAGATACACTCTTGCTACCATCTCTATCTGATTGAAAATTGGAGTCATTATACCCCACAAGTTTTAGGTCAGAATCTCTATAAATAGGCCATTGGTCTATAATATTTCTCAAATACTTAAGGATGTTCTTAACAACTTTCCAATGAGCTTCACCTGGGTCAGACTAATATCTACTCACTACCCCTAGTGAGTATGCCACGTCTGGTCTAGTACATAGCATAGCATACATAATAGAATCCACTGCCGAAGTATATGGAATCCTACTCATATGCTCTCTTTCTTCAGGAGTTGTCGCACAATCCTTCTTGGAAAGAGTAATTCCATGACCTATCAAAAGATAGCCTCTTTTAGAATTTTTCTTGCTGAACCGTTTCAATACAGTGTCTATGTACATAGATTGGGACAGTCCTAGAAGCCTCTTAGATCTATCTCTATAAATCTTCATACCCAGTATGAATGAGGCTTCACCCAAGTCTTTCATAAAGAATTGAGATAAAAGCTAGACCTTTATTCCTTATAATGCTGGAATGCCATTCCTGATTAGGAGAATGTCATCCATATATAAAATAAGAAATACAACAATAAAACTATTTGTCTATTTATATATACAAGGTTCCTCTCTGTTCCTAATGAAGCCATACATCTTGATACACTTATCAAAGCGTATGTTCCAACTCTGGAAAGCCTGCTTCAGTCCATAAATCGACTTCTGCAGCTTGCACACTTTAGACTCATCTATGAATGTGAACCCTTCAGGTTGCATCATATGCACCTCCTCCTCCAGCTCACCATTTAGGAAAGCTGTTCGGACATCCATTTGCTAGATTTCATAATCTAAATGTATAGCTATAGCAAGCAAAATCCGAATGGACTTGAGCATTGCCATAGAAGAAAATATCTCGTCATAGTCAATACCATAATGCTGACGATATCCCTTGGTAACCAAATGGACTTTATAGGTCTCCACCTACCCATCTACGCCCCACTTCCGCTTGAAGATCCACTTGCACCCAATGAATTTTATCCCTTCAGATGGGTCAACCAATGTCCATACATTATTGATTTCCATGGATTCCATTTTGGATTTTATAGTTCTCAGCCATGACTCAGAATTAGATCTTGAAATTGCATCCATATAGGTGATCGGATCCTCGTTGTTCTCATCGAGTTTAACAGGATCACCATCCTGGACCAAGAAACCATAGTATCTATCCGGTTGACGTGGTACTCTACCAGTTCTCCTTGATGGCTGCACTATGGGCTCTGGATCTGATCTAATTAAATTTGATTCTATAGTGGCCTTAGAGTGAGAAGGTTTTTCTATCTTTTGAACTTCCCCAAGTTCAACCTCAGTAGCTTAAGTGCCTTCACTAAGGTACTCCCTTTCTAAAAAGGTTGTGCCCTAAAACTGATGAACAACTTTTGTTCCTCAAGCAGATAGAAATAATACCCTTTGATTCTTTAGGATACCTAACAAAAAGATACTTATCAGACTTAGGTCCTAGCTTATCCTCTCCAAACATCTGGCATAAGCTGGACATCCCCAAACCCGAAGGTGAGAGAGAGTTGGCTTGCATCCAGTCCATATCTCATATGGTGTTTTATCAACGGACTTACTTGGAACCCTATTCAGAAGGTAGGATGCTGACTCAAGAGCATATCCCCAAAAGGATTTAGGTAGACTAGCTAAGTTATTATGAGCTTAAGTTGTAACTGCAAGCGCACGGTGTGCAGAGTAGCACGTCTAGCGAGTATGGGTTGATCCCAAGAGAAAATGTGTTTTTGAACTATGTCCAAACTATTGCTTATGTAAGCTGACAAAAATGAGCAGAATTAATCAAACGAGAAGAAATATATAATTTAAAGATCTAGGGCTTTTGAATCCACTAGACCAACGATTTAGAAAACTATTCTAAGGATCTCTCTAATAAATCTTTCCAACTTCTTTCTCTATTAACCAAGTATGGATTATGAAGAGATTAAACTCAACTATAACCCATCAAGGTTTTACAAGGAAAGAAACAAAGAAACGAAAAAACTAAATTATTGAGCCTTCTATCTTTCGTCCTTCTTGCACTGAATCAAGCATGAACTATGAGGGATTGAAAGCCAACTATAGCTTATCAAGTCTCTTGGCAAGAAGTTCGGAAAGAGAGAAAAAACTCTTAAAAATTAGAGCCCTAGAAAAGATCCAAGAAAGGGCTTCTAATCTTGGTCTAGCTTCATCGCCAACCCGAGAAGGTATGCTTAGCCAGACATGATATTAAAACTTTAAAAATAAAATAAAATAAAAAGATATAAAATCAATTATACTACTTGCAGAAATATAAATTACAGAAATTAAATATACAAAAATTAAACTAAATTAATTGCTGGAAATTAAATTGCATAAAATAGAATGCAAGAAATAAAACTATTCTACTACAGAAATTAAAAGTTACCACTAATAAATCGAAACATGAAAATAAATAAATAAATAAATATTTTATTATAAAAGTTAATTGGACTATAAAGAATTTAACTCTTAAATCATTAGGGAGGCTTGGAGTTAAAATAAAAATAAAAATAAAACTTAAGTCTGCGGAAGGAAGAAGGGATGGGAATGAGAAAGGGGAAGAAGAAAAATGAACGATGGCTTCTCTGTTAATTCCCCCGCCTTCCCTGCACAGGTCTCGTATTTAAAGGCTAGCCAAAGGACTGTGAGAAACTTGCATTGGACTCTCATTTCTTCCGGTTCCCAACCATCATTTCCGTAACCAATTCAACCATGCCGTGTGTTCGGTGTTATCCCACATCCGTTGGAGTCCATGGTTTAATTCTTTCGATCTCCTCATCTTCAAACATCCAAACTCCCAACAACTAGAGGGATAAATAGCAACTAACTGGTCGAAGAAGATGGGAAGAAGACAATGCACGGTCGACACAGGTGAATCCGGTGGGAAGATGACAGGTGGAAGCATTAGGGAGGCAATGACCGGTGCTTTGGAAGCTTGAACGGCCATGGAGGCAAAGGAAGAAGAACGTAGTAGTAGTGATGAAGAGGCCGTGATGGTTACGCTGGGTTTTCTGACCATGGGAGGGCGACTCGTGGTGAAGTAGATGATCCAAGGCAGCGACAAGAGGAAGAAGAAGACAACGGTGGAGATGGCACTTTGCTGGAGTTTTTCGGCGATAAAGATGTCCTCCGGTGTGTTCCCGGCCATGAGAAGACTCTCGATGATGAGGGAAGAAGATCCAGCAATTTTTTCGATGAAAATGGAGCTCGGTTTGGCCTGTGGTCCATGGATCTATTCCATGGATCAGCTGCAATGGAGGATGGTGGACCAGCTGCTGCTTCGTCGACTAACTAGCTGGTTCATAGTGAACCGGCACTTTAAAAATCATGATATAACTTACTAATTCCTTCAAAAATCATTTTCTGGCTCAATTGAAGTCCGAATTATACACCGTTTGCACCATTGGATCCTAAAAATCATGCTCTCCCTATTGGCAGAGTTCTTTCATTATAACACTGCACAAAAATATTAATATTAATGAAACAAAGTTAATTTGATCCATAAATTAATGCACTTATTACTAATTTTTATGTACTTATCATAAGCCCATCATAGATCGAACCATGTCCAATAGAGTTCAATTCATCCTTTTAGATATATCGTTTGACTGAGATATCCCTGGAGGGGTCCATTGAGAGAGAATCTCATTCTCCTCAAGATAAATCAGAAACTCACTGAAAAGATGGTGCAGACACTAGAGGCACCAGAATAAGATAGAGGCTTCTCAACCCTCTATGGATTTCCTAGTAGTGTTAGTCTATTTAAGTCCAGTTTGTAATAAGGGCTTAGCCTATTTGAATTTTACTTTGGTCCCTGAATCATGTTCTTTTTTGGGCTTTCTTTATTCGAGTCCTATATTCGAAGTTTGATTCACACCAGTAGGGTTTGGGTCAGTCAGTCAAGTTAGCCCATGTTTAGCTAGTTTGAGTCCTGTAAACCCTAGTCCAAGTCCAATGAAGACTCAATACAATTGAAGATCAACCCAGCTTGAAGTCATGAAGATCATGGAAGACCCAGCAAGAAAATTGAAGGTCCTGAAATCCTGGATCATAGCCCGGAACCCTGGATCGTAGCTTGGAGCCCTGGACCATAGTTTAGAGCATGTTGGGCTGCCCAAGGCCCATGAGAAGCACCTAGGGGCACCATAATTTCTTATGGTCACCTCCCCTTGGTATGCCACTTAGGGTCACCTCCCTTGGCCGACCAAGGTAAGTGAGATAGAGGGAGTTTGAGGGAAGTAGGTGAGGGCTTGCCATATATTCTAGCTAGGGTTTGGGTGGGATTCAAATTCCTATGTAATGTCTTTTCTATCCTTACTTGGGGGACAAGTTTGTGAGCTTATAAAAGAAGCCCCACTCTCTTGTATGGAGGCTAATTTATTCATGAAATATATTGAGTTTTTATTCTACTACAGTGTGCTTGCTGTGTGCTAAGGGGAATCTGTATGAACCTCTTCTTCTTCCTAGCCTCCTGCGCCCTGCCTCCAGCCACCATCAAAACCCTAGAAGCCATCTTCTTCAACCTTGGCCATCCAACACAAACTCATCTTTTCACTTGCTATTTTTTGATTTTTATTTCATTCCTACATCATTTTCTAATTCCTGATAGGCAATTTGCAGGTCTCCCAGAGTCTACGTATCTAAGATTTCAGTCGACCAGCCGATTGCATCACCGGATTAAAAGCCATGTATCCGTGGGGTCTTCGCTTGATCTTCTAGGCCGCATCCAAGAGCGAAGAGTAACCTCTGCAAGGATTCATCAGCAAGACATTGTTAGGTACACCCCCTCGACTCACCTATAGCCATATTGAAGGAGAACTAGCCCAACCGGGGCTTCTCAGCCTCGACGGTCCTCTTCTCTATTATTTTAGGATCTATTTCACATGCAACTACTTCTAAAATTTTTATAGAACTCTCTCCTTTAGATCTTGGCTTTATTTTTAGGATTTAGACACCTAGCTCAACATATAAAAATACAAAAATACTTTTCATGCATATTTAGTCCCGCATCATTTGGTATAAGAGCCTGTTTGGGCTTAGTTTATCTTTGAATATTTGGATCGGGTGCTTCACCATGGCCATCCGGTCATAGGAGACAATTAGGGCTGCAAGACCCTCTCTTTCCTATCAAAGAGATCTCCTATGGCATGTAGGGGTGCCGCTGTGATTGACCCCTGAAGAAGAAAACAAAGAGTATCTTTTGTTAATTTTGCATCTCGACCATTACAGTACGTAGTCTACTGTTTTAATTGTTTCTATCTGTAGATAACTCAAAAAAAAAATGATTTATATTTTTCTGGATTACTTATAATTGAAAGTATTTTTTAGAATTTTATCATGAATTATTTTGGTCTATAGATTTTTTGCGTACCAGAATATTGCCTAAGAACAAGTCTGCCTTGATTTTTCAGGAAAGCTAATTTCAGCAAGTTTAGGGTTCTTTTGGTATAATTTTTGCATATCCTAATTTTTTGGCATATTTCCTGCATATTAGGTCATTTTCTATAAATTATATTTCTACTTAAAAACATACCAAAAAAAACAAAAAATAAAAAAATATATATATATATATAAAACACCAAAAATACTAGAAACCCTAATTACATTTTCATATGCTTGCCATCATGTGCATAAAATACATTAAGGGCAACTCTACTATGCCAAATGGGGGGAGGACTTGATCACCTCTCCTTAGCCCAAAACCACAATCCTTGCATTTGAACCCAGCCCTAATTAAAATCGAGTAGACATAACTTGCTCTAGTGAGCTAGGGACATCAACAGGTCGGGTTCAACCTTTGTGGGAAGACTAGTGCACCCAATACATCTCCTATTAGTGGAAGCTAGTGTCTAGGCTAGAGGTACAGTGTCAAACGATCTAAGCGGGTTGGTGGTTCCTTAATTGGGTCACTGCGAGAGCAGAGGGCCTCCTACCATCCCACCTCTTACCTAGCCAGTTGAAGGACTAGGGGTTGCATTGTATATAAGTTGAGTCGATCCATTCTATTTAGGCTCTAGATAGCCGTAGTCGAGTTATTGTTGAGTCTTGCATGTGCACTAAATCAGCAGTCCCATTTCATCCACCATCTCCACCTTTGGCTGAACCTATGAATAAGCTGGAAGCTCAGATCTGAGCCCTTATTGATCAAATGGCCTAGATGAACCATAGGTTTGACCGCATGGATAATCGGTTAGAAACCCTAGAGGAGGCACGTAGGCCTCGTAGTGAGCCAGACCCTAAGTCACCTCCTCATCCTAGGAGAGCCCCATGACCTGACCCTTTCCCAGAGGTTCACCCAAGGAGACCCAATCACGACTTCATAGACCAGGAAGAGAGAGCCTACAAGAGTATTAGGTTAGAAGCCCCCACTTTTGATGGCTGTCTTGACCCAAAGGTTTAAATATATTGGGAGGGAGAGGTAGACCAGTATTTTGAGTGGTACGATATGTCTGAGGAGTGCAAGTATAGGTTTGCCAAGTGTAAGCTAGTCTACCAGGCTAGGTTATATTGGGCTAATGTTCAAAGAACACTTGGCAAGCAGGCCATGGACCCAAAGTTACCTGGGGTGCCATGAAAGCTAGGCTTAGAGCCAAATACCTCCCAGAGTCATACCACCATGGGTTGTTGGACCAGTGGCAGAGACTGAGCCAGGGTAGCAAGAGTGTGGCTAGGTATATAGCAAAGTTTGATGAGTATGCCATGCGATGCAACATAGATGAGCCTGAGTCAATCACCCTGTCTAGGTTTAGAGCTGGCCTCAGGGAGGAGATTCAGAGAGAGTTTTACATGAGAGAGGTTAGTGACCTGGACCATACCTACCAAATTTCTAGTGATTATGAGCATTTCTAGAGAAGGCCCATTTACCGTAGATTCGAGCCCATTAGATACCCTAGTCAGTACCCAGGAGCTAGCCAGACTCACCAGAGCCAACCCAGCCCAAGCTGACCTGGCTCGAGTCGACCCAGCCTGAGTCACCCCTACCCGAGTCGACCCCAGCCTAGTACTCCTATGCCTCGTAGAGATGATAGAGGTAAATCAGTAGAGGTTCACAGGAGTCCAAATCCCTAGAAAACATGCTTTAGATGTCGTAAACTAGGCCACTTTGCTAGCCAGTGCCTAGTTAGTGTCCTACACCTAGGTGAGCTAGAGGAAGAGGAGCCTGAACCCATAGTTGAGCCTGAGAGAGAAGTCTATGAGGCAGATGACCAATTGCTAGATGAGTATGATGGAGAGGAAGAGGTGCTTGAGCCTGATAACCTGTTAGGAGTGGTTAGATGCATCTTGACCCAAACCCAAGTTAAGGAAGACTGGTGTAGGACCAACATCCTACAAACCTTTGTTAAGATAGGGGGTAAGGTGTTCAAAATCATCATAGACAGTGGCAGTTGTGTCAATACCGTCTCTGCCAGTATAGTGAAATCTTTAGGATTGACCACAGTTCCCCATCCTAGTCCCTATAAGGTCTCTTGGGTAGATTCCACCTCCATCCAAATCAAGTCTAGGTGCCAAATCTTGATTAAACTACAATCATACGAGGAAAAGATTTGGTGTGATGTCCTTCCCATGGAAGTCAGTAGTATCATTTTAGGTTGACCTTGGCTTTATGATCATGATGCAATCCTGTTTGGTCGAACCAATATCTGTGCATTTAGTCACCATTGGAATAAGTTTGTTATCCACCCAACTCCACCTAGAGACCCAGTTAAGAGAAGTTCTAGTAGCCTTAAGGATAAGAAACTAGGAGTTAATCTAATTAAGGCTAAGGAGTTAGAGAAGGAAATTGCTGAGGGTAACCCTATTTGGATCTTGACCACCAAAGAAATTCATGAGCCGACCCAAAAGGAACACCCTCCAGAAGTTGTTGAGGCTCTCAAAGAATTTGAGGATGTCTTTCCTAATAAATTACCTGATCAATTACCACCCCTTAGAGACATCTAGCACTCCATAGATCTGGTCCCAGGAGCCACTTTACCAAACCTTCCTCACTATAGGATGAACCCCAGTGAGCATCACGAGTTACGAAAACAGGTGGGAGAGTTGCTTAGGAAGGGTTTCATTAGGGAGAGCTTAAGTCCATGTGCAGTCTCTGCTTTACTGACCCCTAAGAAAGATGGTACCTAAAGGATATGCGTAGACAGTAGAGCCATCAACAAAACTACTGTGAAGTATAGGTTTCCCATCCCCCAATTGGATGATATGCTAGATATGATGGCCGACACTACATTTTTCTTAAAGATAGACCTTAAGAGTGGCTATCATCAAGTTAGAATTAGACATGGGGATGAGTGGAAGACCGCGTTCAAGACTAAAGATGGCCTGTTTGAGTGGGTTGTGATGCCTTTTGGCCTTTCGAATGCACCAAGTACATTTATGAGGATCGTGACCCAAGTTCTGAAGGAGTACAGTGGGAAATTTGTTGTGGTCTATTTTGATGATATATTTGTTGACCCCTGGAATGATTTTGATGATCACAAAACATTGGAGCATGTATTTGATACTAACTCTTCTCAAATTGTTTAAGAAGTTTTGTAGGAATTGGTTACCTTTGTTTAAAATGATTTTTAAATTTACTTAAGGGTAATTCAATTGAGTTTGTAAAAGCCCTAACTTATGAATGCTGTAATCATGTAAAATGAGCTTAAAATTGTGAAAATTTGATAGAGTATGTAGATTAGCTTCTAGTTGATTCAATGTTGAAGATTTTTGGAGAAGCTTAAAGCAATTTTTAAAGACTTGCAAGAGCCGACTTATGGTGTCATGGCATGGAGAAAGTTTCAAAGTCTTAGAACCAAGAGCCAACTCCCAGTCCAAGAGCCGACTCTTCCAGAAATATATTTTCTGAAGTTCTGAGAACTAGAGCCGACTCCTAGTCCAAGAGCTGACTCTAGGTATGTATGTTTTGACTTGACTGAAAGCTAGAAGGCAAGAGCCGACTCCAGCCTAAAGAGCCAGCTCCCATAGAAATTTGTTTTTGGCATGTCTGAGACTTCGAGCCGACTCCTGGAGCTCGAGCCAGCTCGTGGAGCTATTTTCTGTACTCCAACGACTAGTTGCTGAAATTAAAATTTGAACCCCAATTCATCTCCAATGGCTATTTCACGAATTCCAAGGCCCTACAATGGCCATATCTCATGGAAAACTATAAAGAGGATTATTTTTGAAGGATTAAAGAGATTATTAGAGATTTATTGTTGAATTTTCTTGAGAAATCAAAGAGTATTCAAGTCACTCAACTACCTATCTCAAAGAGCATTCAAGTTGGATTCAACTCTACTCCATCATTGAATCTACTCATTAAAGAAGGGAAGAAGCAGCATTGAAGAGCATTGAAGAGCACTCAAGGCTTGACTTCATCTTGATCTACATCGGCAACACCAAAACAAACTTGGTTTGTTATAGTTGCTTGATTACATTATCTTTATCTTTGTTTACTCTCTAAGAATAGCAAGTGATTGTATCTTAAGAGAGAGTTAAAGGTTTTTAGGTGAATCTTGTAAAACCTAAGTTGGGTTCTTGGTTTTTTTGATTTAAAACCAAGTATTTGGGTTTTCTTTGGTGATCCCGTGTAAAATCAAAGGGAGTTAGGGTTTCTTTGGTGATCCCGATAAATCCAAAGTGTATAGGTTTGGATTGTGAGCCTAGTAAAATAATCCGACTGTATTCCAGTTGGGGGATAGTGGAAATCCCAAGTGGTCCTTGGGTAGTGGACGTAGGAGCCGGTTGCTCCGAACCACTCTATTTCTATATGTTTGTGATTGTGCTTTCATTGTTTTACTACTTTAACTTATTTACTTCCGCTTTGTACACTTCACTTCTACACTAAAAGAATTTCAAAGTGCACATACTTGCAAAAGTTTTTAATCCCATTCACCCCCCTCTTGGGAAGCCACCTGGGCAATAAGTGGTATCAGAGCAGAGTCTCTGAAAGTTAGTTAGAGTAAAGACACATGGCACATCCCATGAGCACTTCATTGGCCTAAGGTCAATCCACAAATAGACCACCACTTTTCACAGGAATTAATTACACTTATTGGAAGGCAAGAATGAAGATATACATTCAAGCAGTAGACTTTCACTTATGAAAAATCATTATGAAAGGACCTCACACACCCACAATTAAAGTTAATGATGTAGAGTTTCCCAAACCAGAAGAGGATTGGGATGAGAATGATATGAAATTAGCTAAATTGAATGCCAAAGCAATGAATTTATTGTATTGTGCTTTGGATCCAAATGAGTTTAACAGAATTTCAACTTGCAATTCTGCTAAGAAAATTTGGGACAAATTAGAAATCACACACAAAGGCACTTCTCAAGTTAAGACATCAAAAATCAATCTACTTATACATAATTATGAGCTGTTTAAGATGGATTCTAGTGAGACTATATCTGCTATATATATTCATTTTACTGATATCATAAATGGTCTCAAGAGTCTGGGTAGAACTTATTCTAATGCTGATCTTGTCCAAAAAGTATTAAGATCTTTGCCAGATAAGTGGGAAGCCAAAGTGACAGCAATTCAAGAAGCAAAGGACCTAAATACACTACCATTGGATGAACTACTTGGATCCTTGATCACACATGAATTGGCTATGCAACAAAGGACTGAAGAAGATAAAAAAAGAAAGAAGGCCATTGCATTTACAGCTACTGAGGAAGATAAGAATGAAGAATCTGATTCATCAGATGATGATGATCTTGGAAATGATGAAATTGCCCTAGTCATCAGGAAATTTAAAAGGTTTATGGGCAGAAGAAAAACAAACAGATGGAGAAAGCATTATAGAAAAGGTGACTTTGGAAAAGAAAAGGAAAAAGATAAAGAAAAAGATAAAGAGAAATATAAAGATCAAGTACCTATCTGCTACGGATGCAAGAAGCCAGGACACATCCGTCCTGATTGTCCTGAAGGGAAGAAAAAGATATTCTCTAAAAAGAAGAAGAAGGCAATGCTAGCTGCTTGGAGTGATAGTGATTAAACTACATCCACTGAAGAGGATGAAGAGACAACAAAAATGGCACAAATCTGTCTTATGGGTTTGGAGGATGAGGTAAGTACTTCTGAACCTAATTTAGAATTCACTTATGATGAATTGTTTGCATAATGCTTTTTTTGAACTATTGATAGAATATAAAAAAGCTGGTTTAAAAATGAGAGATTTAAAAAATCAATGTGATGTTTTTGAAAAAGACAAAAATGAATTTGGTTAAAGAAACAAAATCTTGCAAAGAGAATTAAATTTGGTTTGTGAAAGACTTAAGATTGTTCAAGTTGAAAAAGAAGAGCTTTTTGAGAAAAATAAGGTTTTGAAAAATGAAAATGATGACCTAAAAAAAGAAGTTCAAAAATTGAAACCCTTAGTTGAAAAATTAACCCTAAGTTCTAACAAACTTGAATTAATTTTAAAGGATAAAAAAGAAATAAATAATAAATTTGGAATTGGTTATAAAGGCTCTATTTCAAACAAATCTTCAACTTATACTTCATATGCTCCTAAGTTCATTAGTTCAACACATGTTATACCTAAATTTGCATCATCTCATGGTTATTATAAAAAATTCAAAGATTGTATGCTATGCATGTAATAATATTGGTCATAAAGCATTTGAATGTCATTTGAAATACAATGGCAAAAAAAAAAATAAGAAAGTTTGGGTTCCAAAAGGAACCATTTCCACTAACTTGCAAGGACCCAAGAGAGCTTGGGTACCTAAATTTATTAAATGATTATTTTGCAGGGATGTCTTGCAACCACAAGCATAAAGAAAAGATGGTATTTGGATAGCGGCTGTTCAAGACACATGACGGGTGATACTGATCAATTCTTCATCCTAGAACAGAAGGATGGTGGAATGGTAACATTTGGTGACAATAGAAAAGGAAGAATAATCGGTATTGGTAAAATCAAAATTACTCCTTCTACATTTATTGAAAATGTATTACTTGTAGAAAAATTAAAGCATAATCTTTTGAGTATTAGTCAGCTATGTGACATTGGTTTTAATGTATTCTTCAAGTCATCAATGTGTATAGTAGTTATCCACTTGACTCTAGTACTAAATTCATTGGACACAGACTTGGTAACATTTATATGGTAGATCTTAATGATCTAGCTATGTCAAGTAATACAAGTCTTGTAGCAATGAATGACAAGAGCAAGGAATCAAGTTTACTATGGCATAGGCGACTTGGTCATGCTAGTATGGGCATAATAGCTAAACTTATTACAAAAGATTTAGTTAGAGGTTTGCCGAAGTTTAAAGTTAATTTTGATTATGATTATGATGCATGTCAGTTAGGAAAACAAGTGAGGGGGAGTTTTAAATCCAAAAATATTGTTTCAACTTCTAGACCCTTAGAGCTACTTCACATGGACCTATTTGGACTTACTAGGACTACCAGCCTAGGTGGTATGAAATATGGACTTGTGATTGTAGATGATTTTTCAAGATACACATGGACTTTGTTTATTGCACATAAAGATGATACTTTTAATGTATTTAAAAAGTTTTACAAAAGGGTTACAAATTTGAAAAACTTATATGTCATTTCAATTCGTAGTGATCATGGCACCGATTTGAAAATCAGTATTTTGATCATTTTTGCACAAAGCACGGTATTGATCATAACTTTTCTGTACCTAGAACATCATAGCAAAATGGTGTTGTAGAAAGAAAGAATCATACTTTGGAAGAGATATCCAGAACAATACTTTGTGAAGGAAACCTTCCAAAATACTTTTGGACAGAAGCTGTTAATACCGCATGCTATATTTTAAATAGAGTTTTGATTATACCTATTATCAAAAAAACCCCCTATGAACTTTGGAACAATAGATAACCAAATATCAAATATTTTCATGTTTTCGGATGTAAATGTTTTGTTCTTAACAATGGAAAAGACAATCTTGGTAAATTTGATGCAAAATCTGATGAGACTATTTTTCTTGGATATTCTTTAAATAGTAAAGCCTATAGAGTTTTCAATAAAAGAACTTTAACTGTTGAAGAATCTGTTTATGTTATTTTCAATGAATCTGACATTACAGCTTCGAGAAATGAAGATTTTGTTGATGATGATATAGGTACATTAGAGCATGGACTAAAGGACTTGATTTTTAAAGACAAACAATCAAGTGAACCACATGAAGAAGAGGTGAGTAAAAAGCATGATGATATACCTAAAGAATGGAGGTATGTACAATCACATCCTAAAGAATTAATTATAGGAGACCCATCGCAAGGTGTACAAACTAGATCTGCATATAGAGATGCACATGATTTAATTGCTTTTGTTTCTCATGTAGAACCACATAATATAGAAGAAGCCGAAACTGATCCTAATTGGATGTTAGCAATGTATGATGAATTAAACCAATTTAGGAGAAATAATGTTTGGACCTTAGTAGAAAGACCCAATGATCATCCTGTTATAGGCACTAAGTGGGTTTATAGAAATAAACTAGATGAAGATGGAAATGTAATTAGAAATAAGGCTAGATTGGTTGCACAAGGATATAATCAAGAACAAGGAATCAATTTTGATGAAACTTATGCACCAGTAGCTAGATTAGAAGCCATTAGATTGTTACTAGCTTATGCATACTTTATGAACTTTAAATTATTTTAAATGGATGTTAAGAGTGCATTTTTGAATGATTTTTTATCTAAAGAAGTTTTTGTTGAGCAACCTCCTGGTTTTATCGATCATACTTTTTCAAATCATGTTTTCAAACTGAATAAAGCTTTATATGATTTGAAATAGGCACCTAGAGCCTGGTATGATAGACTAAGTAAATTTTTAATTACAAATAAATTTGTAAGAGGTAGTGTTGACACCACACTATTTATTCAAAGAAAGAAAAAAATGATATTTTAGTTGTTTAAATATATGTTGATAACATTATCTTTGGATCTACTGATGAATCCTTGTGTCAAGACTTTGCTAAGCTAATGTAGGGAGAATTCGAAATGAACTTGATGGACGAATTGAGTTACTTTCTTGGACTTCAAATTAAATAAAATAAAGAAGGTATCTTGATCAACCAGGCCAAGTACATCAAAGAAATAATCAAGAAATTTAGCATGGAATCAAGCAAAGTATGTGGAACACCAATGAGTCCTGTATGTAGACTAGACAAAGATGAGAATGGCACAAATGTTAATCAAAAATTATATCGAGGTATGATCGAATCATTACTTTATTTAACTGCTAGTAGACCTGATATATTATTTAGTGTTTGTATGTGTATACGTTTTCAATCTAATCCTAAAGAATCACACATCATAGTTGTTAAGAGAATTATTAAATACCTAAAAGGCACCTGCAATGTAGGTTTGTGGTATTCTAAGCACACATCATTGAAATTAATTAGTTATTCTGATGCTGATTATGGAGGATGTAAAATAGATAGAAAGAGCACAAGTAGCAGTTGTCAATTTCTAGGTGTTAATTTGATTTTTTGGCACTATCGCAAATAGAACTCTGTAGCTCTATCTACTGCTGAGGCAGAATATGTAGCTGCTGGGAGCTATTGTGCTCAAGTGTTGTGGATCAAGTAACAACTAGAAGATTACGATGTTGTCCAATCCAAAATTCCTATTAAATATGATAATACTAGTGCTATAAATTTATCAAAAAATCTAATTCAGCACTCACGAACTAAATACATTGAAATTTGACATCATTTTATTCGTGATCGTGTTTTAAACAATGTTGTTGAACAAGAAGTTGTACCTACTAAAGACCAACTAGCGGACATTTTTACTAAACCATTAAGTTAAGAAAGATTTGAGAAAAATAGAGGAGAATTAGGGCTATGTGACCCATTTTAGACCTATTTGACCTAATTTTTGAAAATTGAGGAAAAATTATCTAGAAATTTCAAATTTCTTTTTAGAGCATAGGACAACCTAGTTTAGACTTTAGAAACCTTTAGAAATTGAGTTTGACCCTTTTTGACCTTTAGTTTGAATTTTTACTCGAGCCGACTCGAAGGTCGGGCCGAAGCTTTTTAAGTAGGGTTTCCATATTTTCTATTCATTGTGTTTTCTAGGTTTTGACCATTTCATCTAAGCCAACTCCTCACTCCACTCTAGGAAACTCTCCAAAAACCCTCTCAAACCTCTTTAAACCTTTAATCATTGCAAAATGGCTCCTCGCAAGGCTGTGGCAAAGAAAGCAAAGATAGTAGTTCAGTCTGTGGCTGAAAAATGGAGGACCAAGAGGTGACTGGACACTTCGATTCTGCAAGAGGATCAGCCAATTGAGTAAGAGGAAGAAGTTCATGCACCCCAGCAAGTTATTCTTATGGGAAATCAATAGGTTACCCCTGGTAGGTGCATCGATTTCAGTTTTCTAGAACAAGAACAGTTGAGTATTGGTGTTTGGCTTGAAAAACAAGGTTGGAAGGATTTTTGTCAATTAAATGTTCCAACTTATCCTAATCTGGTTCGTCAATTTTTTGAGAGCATGTCACTGGGAGCTTTTCATTTGGAAGGAACAGTGAAAGGGAAATTCATAGAAATAAGTGAGCAGAGGCTTTCAAATTTACTGAATATACCTAAAGAAGGAGAATGCTATTTAGTTATGAAGGACAAGGTGAAGACACTTAGACTCATTTTGGGGAGATCTAATGTGAAGAACATTATACATGTAAGTGCAAATCAGCTCTCATTGGAGATGAGGCTATTGCACAATATCATTAGCAGGATTTTCTTACCCCGAACGGGGAGATTCGATTGGGTTAGTGAGAGATATCTTATATTCATGAGGCGACTGATTGAGGGGGAGCCCCTCAACCTTTCATTTATTATGATTTCTCAGATGAGAGAGACAATACGTAGGGCACAAGCCTGTTTCGTTACGAGATGGTGTTTACATTACTATTCCAGGATGCTGATGTTGATCTTATTGGAGAGGACTGCCGTCTGTTGCTACACACCGACAGGTACATGTGAAATCCCTGACCAGAATGAGATTTATTAAAGTTGAAGAAAATTGGATCAGGAAGACATCAGGTGTTCCTACAGCTCATTCAGAGGATTCAGATGATGATGCACAGGCTGCTTAGGGACATGGTGAGGAGACCGAGGCATAGACTGATGTGGCTGGACCATCTGAGCCAGCTCCTGCTTCACCTCACTCACCAGTCAGGACTCCTATTGCTGCTAGACATGATACCGATGATAGACTTCATAGAGTCTTGGAAGAGATTTCTTATCTCAGGACTGACACTGACAGGAGGATTAGTTCACTTCAGTCCGGGATGCAGTAGGGTTTTCATGATATTATGGCTTTACCGAGACAGCCATCTACGGCCAGCCAGCATGCACCTTCTACGACTGGTACGGGCACTAGACTGGTACTGGCACTCATGCAGAGCAGGGATAGGCGACACATTGCACTGATGCACCTTATCACGCCACACCTGCTGATGGTGAGCCTCAGGATAGTATGGAGGCTGCTAGATCTACTGATGTTGGAGTGACTCCGGCTACTTAGATGCTTTCATCCACTAGCACCTTGGCCCTATCTATTGATCCACCTACTGCCAAACCTATACATATCCTTATTTCATCAGAATCAAAAATCAAAGTTAAACCTAAAACTAAAGCAACTAGGACTTCTACACCTACTAGGACTAGGATTAGGGATCTCCGCCCTAGGTTCCCCAAGTTCAAACCTAGTCCAGGTATCCTAGAGGTTGGTTCCTCCTCTGGTGAGGAAGAACCTGATAGTGATCCTAGCCCTTCATTCTGATGTTTAGGTTTTATCCTTGTTTTTGAGACTTTATTTTGTTATATTCTGATTGTGTGATACTATTTTGTTGTACCGTGGCACATTTGTAAAGTATCACATATGCTATGTACTGGCTTATTTCATATATATATACTTCACTTGTTATGATACATATTCACTTGAATTAGTGTTATGAATGAATTAATGTTATGTTTGAATTAGTGTTATGAATGAATTAATGTTATGATTGAATGTCCATTTCTCATATACCTTTTGTTGATGACAAAAAGGGGGAGAATGGAGACTATGTGTGGCATGAAAAAGAAAAAGCTATATTGATTCATGGAAGCTATGTTGATTCATGAAAATTTCTTAGAAATCCATGGAAGCTATGTTGATTCATAAAAACTTCTTAGAAATGAAAATTTCTTAGAAATCTATATTGATTCATGAAAACTGCTCAAGAATTGTTTACAAATGCTATATGGATAATTGAATGTTATGAAACTTTGATAAAATGAATGTTTGATTCATAAAAATTTGATGTAACTTAAGTTTACTTCAAAAGCTTGAAAACTCCATAAGTTTCGATACGCATTGTATAGTTAATACCCTTGATACATTATGTTATGATACATATGATACATCATGTTTCAATACACTTAATACACATGATATTTGGTATTCTATTCTATACATTTGATATATTATGGCACATTGTATTGGTACATTGATACCTAACCTATATGATACACATAGACTTGAAAATACTGCAATTGTAAAGTACTTTTAAATTTTTTAATCATGCCCAGTGTTTTGTCATCATCAAAAAGGGGGAGTTTGTTGACCTCTGGAATGATTTTGATGATCACAAAATATTGGAGCATGTATTTGATACTAACTCTTCTTAAATTGCTTAAGAAGTTTTGCAGGAATTGGTTACCTTTGTTTAAAATGGTTTTCAAATTTACTTAAGGGTAATTCAATTGAGTTTGTAAAAGCCCTAACTTATGAATGCTGTAATCATGTAAAATGGGCTTAAAATTATGAAAATTTGATAGAGTATGTAGATTAGCTTCTAGTTGATTCAATGTTGAAGATTTTTGGAGAAGCTTGAAGCAATTTTTAAAGACTTGCAAGAGCCGACTCATGGTAGCACGGCATGGAGAAAGTTTCAAAGTTTTAGAACGAAGAGCCGACTCCCAGTCCAAGAGCCGACTCTTCCAGAAATATAATTTTTGAAGTTCTGAGAACTAGAGCCAACTTTTTAGTCCAAGAGCCGACTCTAGGTATGTATGTTTTGACTTGACTGAAAGCTAGAAGGCAAGAGCCGGCTCCCACAGAAGTTTGTTTTTGGCCTGTCTAAGACTTCGAGCCGACTCTTGGAGCTCGAGCCGGCTCGTGGAGCCATTTTCTACGCTCCAATGACTTGTTGCTGAAATTGAAATTTGAACCCTAATTCATCTCCAACGGCCATTTCACGAATTCCAAGGCCCTATAATGGCCATATCTCATGAAAAACTATAAATAGGATTATTTTTGAAGGATTAAAGAGATTATTAGAGATTTATTGTTGAATTTTCTTGAGAAATCAAAGAGCCTTCAAGTCACTCAACTACCTACCTCAAAGAGCATTCAAGTTGGATTCAAAGCTTCACCAACTCTACTCCATCATTGAATCCACTCATTAAAGAAGGGAAGAAGCAGCATTGAAGAGCACTCAAGGCTTGACTTCATCTTGATCTACATCGGCAACACCAAAATAAATTTGGTTTGTTGTAGTTGCTTGATTACATTGTCTTTATCTTTGTTTACTCTCTAAGAACATCAAGGGGCTGTGTCTTAAGAGAGAGTTAAAGGTTTTTAGGTAAACCATGTAAAATCTAAGTTGGGTTCTTGGTTTTCTGGTTTAAAACCAAGTATTTGGGTTTTCTTTGGTGATCCCGTGTAAAACCAAAGGGAGTTAGGGTTTCTTTGGTGATCCCGATAAAACCAAAGTGTATAGGTTTGGATTGTGAGCCTAGTTAAACAATCCGACTGTATTCCAGTTGGGGGATATAGTGAAAATCCCAAGTGGTCCTTGGGTAGTGGACGTAGGAGTCGGTTGCTCCGAACCACTCTATTTCTTTGTATTTATGATTGTGCTTTCATTGTTTTACTGCTTCAACTTATTTACTTCCGCTTTGCATACTTCACTTCTACACTAAAAGAATTTCAAAGTGCACATAATTGTAAAAGTTTTTAATCCCAATTCATCTTCCTCTTGGGAAGCCAACTAGGCAACAATATTGATCTATAGCAAGACTAGAAGAGACCACCTTAGTCACCTTAGATTAGTGTGTCAGACCCTTAGGGAGAATAGCTTCTATGCCAATCTTAAGAAGTGTGAGTTCATGACACATAGGGTTATCTTCTTAGGTTTTGTAGTCACCCCAGATAGAGTTTCTGCAGATCCTGAAAAGGTTAGAGCTATTGTCGAGTGGCCTATACCATTTAGTGTCCACGATGTGCATAGTTTCCATAGCTTAGTAACCTTTTACAGGAGATTCATTAGGGGTTTTAGTACTGTTGTTGCACCCATAATAGATTGCATTAGGAAGGGTACATTTGAATGGACCAAAGCAGTTGATAAGGCCTTCCTAGAAATTAAGGATAAGATGACCCATGCACCCATCCTTAGATTACCAGATTTCTCTAAGGTGTTTGAGGTCATGTGCAATGCCTTGGGAGTAGGAATAGGTGGGGTACTGAGTCAAGAAAATCACCCAATAGCCTTCTTTAGCGAGAAGCTGAATGAGGCTAAACTTAAGTACTCTACCTATGATAAGGAATTTTATGTGGTAGTCCAGGCCCTTAGGTATTGGAGACACTACTTACTATCGCAGGAGTTTGTCTTATTTTCTGACCATGAGGCACTTCGGTTCCTAAACTCCCAAAAAAAACTTAACTCAAGACATGGCAAATGGATCGAGTACGTTCAAGCATATACCTTTGTCCTGAAACACCGTGCTGGAGTAAAAAATAAGGTAGCAGACGCCTTTAGCCGTAGGTCTTTGCTTTTAGGTTCAGTCAGCACCCAAGTCATAGGGTTTGATAGATTAAAGGATGAGTATGAAGCTTGCCTTGACTTTGGAGACATTTACCAGAGACCCTTAGACTAGGACCATCCAGTACCCATAGCGAGTATACCATTCAGGGTGGCTACTTGTTCCAAAATAATAGGCTTTGCATCTCCAAAACTTTCCTTAGAGAGTTCCTGATTTGGGAGACCCATGCTGGAGGATTAGTTGGTCACTTTGGTAGGAATAAGACCATCTTAGCGATAGAAGACCAGTTTTATTGGCCAGGTTTGAAAAGGCATGTTGCTCAGATAGTAGCCAAGTGTAGAACTTGTGCTGTTGCAAAATAGCAGAAGCAAAACACTGGTCTCTACACACCTTTACCAGTGCCTGATCGCTTTTGGCAAGATCTCAGTATGGACTTCGTGTTAGGATTACCTAAGACCCAAAAAAGACATGATTTTATCTTTGTAGTGGTCGATAGGTTCTCTAAAATGGCTCACTTCATCCCATGTTTCCAGACCTTTGATGCATCTAGAGTAGCCAAGCTTTTCTTAGACCATGTGGTTAGACTCCATGGTCAACCCAAGACCATCGTATCCGATAGGGATGTTAGGTTCACTAGTTATTTCTTAAAAACCCTCTGGCACCTGTTAGGGACCAAACTCAAGTTTTCTACATCCTACCACCCCCAGACAGATGGCCAAACCGAAGTGGTGAACCGTAGCCTAGGAAACCTTCTTAGATGCCTGGTAGGTGAACACACAGGAAATTGGGACTTATTATTGCCTAGGGCAGAGTTCGCCTATAATAGCTCAGTGAATAGGTCCACGGGCAAGAGTCCTTTTGAAATAGTCCATGGGTATAAGCCTAATCGCCCCATCGATCTAATTTCCTTATTCGTTCATGCATGAGTCTTAGAGTCTGTAGAGTCATTTACACAGCATAGTAGAAACTTACGTAAGGACATAAGCCAAAAGATTAATATAAGTAATGAAACATATAAGAAATTGGCTAATTCCTGAAAAAGAGCCAAGGAATTTAATGTAGGGGATTCTATCATGATTAGGCTTAGGCCTGAACGGTTCCTACTAGGGACTGTTAAGAAGCTTCATGCTCGCGGAGCTGGACCCTTTAGAGTATAGAGAAGGTTTGACCTAATGCCTATATGTTAGATTTGCCCCCGGATTTTGGCAGTAGTTCTACCTTCACTATCGCAGACCTGGTTGAGTATAATGAACCGGCAGCGATACCTAGTAAGGCTTTTGGACCTACCCCTTCCTTTGTGGGTGACTCTGGTCTAGAGTGTCTACCAATAAATTGGCATGAGAGAGGAGAACGGATCGAGTATATCTTGGACGATCAAGCCATCATGACCTAGGGCCAAGGCTATCAATGCTACTTGGTCCGATGGCAAGGCCGGCCAGAATCTGACGATTCGCGGATTACTCGAGAGGAGTTACAGTGCCTCAACCCAAACCTTCTCGAGAGATACCTGAGCTAGAGTGAGCCTTACTCGACAGGGTCGAGTTCCTTCCATCCCGGGAGAATTGGTGCGGACACTAGAGGCACCAGAATAAGACATAGGCTTCTCAACCCTCTATGGATTTCCTAGTAGTGTTAGTCTATTTAAGTCTAGTTTGTAATAAGGGCTTAGCCTATTTGAGTTTTTCTTTGACCCCTGAGTCATGTTCTTTTTTGGGCCTTCTTTATTCGAGTCATGTATTAGAAGTTTGATTCACACCAGTAGGGTTTGGATCAGTCAGTCAAGTTAGCTCATGTTGAGTTAGTCTAAGTCCTGTAAACCCTAGTTCAAGTCCAATGAAGACTCAATATAATTGAAGATCAACCCAGCTTGAAGTCATGAAGATCATGGAAGACCCAGCAAGAAAATTGAAGGCCATAGAACCTTGGATCATAGCCTGGAACCCTGGTTGCAGCTTGGAGCCCTGGACCATAGTTTAGAGCATGTTGGGCCGCCCAAGGCCCATGAGAAGCACCTAGGGGCACCATAATTTCTTATGGTCACCTCCCCTTGGTCGGCCACTTAGGGTCACCTCCCTTGGCCGACCAAGGCAAGTGAGAGAGAGGGAGTTTGAGGGAAGTAGGTGAGGGCTTGCCATGTATTCTAGCTAGGGTTTGGGCGGGATTCAAATTCCTATGTAGTGTCTTTTCTATCCTTACTTGGGGGACAAGTTTGTGAGCTTATAAAAAAGCCCCCCCTCTTGTATGGAGGTTAATTTATTCATGAAATATATTGAGTTTTTATTCTAGTACTGTGTGCTTGCTGTGTGCTAAGGGGAATCTGTGTGAATCCCTTCTTCTTCCTAGCCTCCTACGCCCTGCCTCTAGTCACTATCAAAACCCTAGAAGCCATCTTCTTCAACCTTGGCCGTCCAACACAAACTCATCTTTTCACTTGCTATTTTTCGATTTCTATTTCATTCCTACATCATTTTCTAACCCTTGATAGGTGATTTGCAGGTCCTTCAAAGTCTTCGAATCCAAGATTTTAGTCGGCCAGCCGATCGGTTACCGGATTGAAAGCCGCGGATCCACGGGGTCTTTGGCTTGATCTTCCAGGCCGCATCCGGGAGCGAAGAGTGACCTCTGCAAGGATTCATCAGCAAGATCCTGTCAGGTACACCCCCTCGACTCACTAGTAGCCAAATTGAAGGAGAAGTAGCCCAACTAGGATTTCTCAGTCTCGGCGATCCTCTTCTTTATTATTTTAGGGTCTATTTTGCATGCAACTACTTCTAAAATTTTTGTAGAACTCTCTACTTTAGATCTTGGCTTTATTTTCGAGATTTAGACACCTAACTCAATATATAAAAATACAAAAATACTTTGCATGCATATTTAGTCCCGCATCAAAAGATATTCACCACCTCGATCTGATCGAAGGATTTTAATAAACTTCCCCGTTTATTTTTCAACTTCATTACGATAATGTTTGAACATTTCAAACGATTCAGATTTATGTCTCATGAGGTAGACATAACCGTATCTTGAAAGATCATCTGTAAACGTAATGAAATAACTATATCCATCTCTTGCACTGATATTCATAGGTCCACATACATTAGTATGTACTAGACTTTGAATATCACCTGCTCTTTCTCCCTTTCCAGTAAAAGATGACTTGATCATTTTTCTAAGTAAACAAGATTCACAGGTTGGTAAAGATTCACTCTCAGTGATATCTAGGAGACCATCTCCCGCCAACTTATTTATCCTGTTCTTGTTTATATGACCTAGCCTACGTGCCAGAGATAAATATCACTAACCTTATCTAACCTAGGACATTTATTAGCAGTGTACAATATAGTAACAGGCTATGACAGTACATATATGCCATTCTTCAATTATCCATTCATCACATTAAAACCATTTAATGTGATGTAGCAAATATCTTTCTTTATTTATAATTCATAACCATCATTGGCCAATAGGCTTACAGAAATGATATTCACTAAAAAGGAAGGATAAAATTGACAATCATCAAGAATGACATGACAAGACTTGAAATACAAAGAAATAGTTCCCATTGTCAGAACTGGAGCTTGACTTCCATTCCCAACGTTCAGAAACCTTTCACCACTTTCGAACCTCCTAATAACTTGAAGTCCCTGCAAAGAATTGCAAATATGGTAAGGACTTCCGGTATCCAATACCTAGCTAGTAGTATCACAAACAGAGAAACTACAAGGATTTATCATATAAATATCTTAACCAGCAACACCTTACAGCTTTCCCTTCCTTGGCCTGTTCGAGTCCAAAGTTGCAAGGTAAGCAAAACAGTTCTGCTTCCAGTGACCCGGCTTCTTATAGAAGCACTCTGCCTTACTCTTGTCAGCCTTTACCCTCTTAGTTTGACTAGGCTAAGCACTTTGCACCTTCTTATTCTTTTTCTTCTTCTTCCCTTTCTCGAAAGGACGACATCTTGCACTAGAACCTCCCACTAGATTTACCAATCCCTTGTTGAGGTTGTAGTCTCTCTCATAAGTCTGCAGTAACCTTAACATTCATGATAGTTTATTGTAGGCCTATTCATTCTAAAATTATCAAGAAAGACCTGGTTGGAAGGGGGTAGAGAATTCAGAATCATGTCCTTGCTGACCTGCTTATGCAAAGGACATCCAAGTTTGTCCAAATGCTCAAACAACTCAATCATGTACATTACATGATCAGTCACCAAAGCTCCATCATGCATACGTGTGTTGTAGATGGTAGAAGAGATCTGGTATCTCTCCGTATCATCCGGAGTGCCAAAAGATTCCTTCAACTTTTGAAGAATCTCCTCTGGCTGGGCCTCCTCAAATTTGCGACTAAATTCATAATTCATCACAGCCAACATGATGGGGATCTAGGGCAGGTCCAGGTATTTTTCCAATTTTTCTTATTTTCTTGCATTTTTTTTTATTTTGCCTATTCCCGCTATTCCATCTATCCCCGCTATTCCAATTTTATTTTAGGTTTATTCCCAAGTTATCCCAGCCTTATTCCATCTCCCTTTATCCTTCTCCCATGATTTTTTTTTCTCCCGAACCCTAGCCCACCGCCCCGCCGCCCCCCAGATCCGGGCTGCCCGACCCCCGGCTGCCCTCGCCAAGCCACTGCCGATGCTCGCCGGCCATGCCCTCGTCGGAAAAGCGGCCGCCGCCACCCACGCCCATGGGAAGACGAACGGACGCGAGAGGCGTCCATTTGCCCACGTGCTGCCGCCGCCATCTACCACCACCGACCCAGTGCTGGCCGCCCGCCTGCCATCCGCCGGCCCTTGCCCGACCACCGGGGGCGCTCGCCGGTGCTCAGGACCCCACGACCGTGGGGGAAGCCTAACGAACGCGTCCGTCCGTGTGACGCTGCCGCCCGTCACCTGACGCCGTCACCCGCCGCCTAACGCCACCATCGCCGCCTGCCTGCCGCCATCGCCCGTCGCCTAACGCCACCATCGCCGCCCGCCTGCCACCGTTTCGCCATCTCGCCGTCCGCCGGAGGTCCTCGCCACTGCCCGGGGCTCCCACGCCCGTGGGAGACCAAACGGCATGCCCTGGGCATGCCGTGCCACCTCCGTGCCGTCGCCTGCCTGCAGCCGCCATCAGCCGTCCGCCGCTCGCCATCGGCCGGCCCCGTCCGTCGCCCGCTTCCTGGCCACCGGCCGCCCACCAGAGATTGGTCTCTTCACCTGTGCACGGCCACGAGAGGATTTTGCACAAATTTCAAAAAAAGTCCAGTTTTCATAGCAGCATGCTTTCTGGAGTAGATCATAAAGCCAACACACTTCTCAGAGCAAATCAGCACTAATATTGATGCAGCATAGTTTTTGATGTAATTTATTTTCTTTTTTTGGGTTTCTTGTAGGTTAAGTAATTGAGGGGTTTGGTTTCTCTATATAAAGGGGCCCCCTTCCTCCCTTGTAATCAGAAGTTGAACAAATTTTTGGTTTAGCCACTGGTTCTGGTTCTGGACTGAGGCCCATTTTTCCTTCACCTGCGGGTGTCGAGGGATGTGAGATCCTACTTTCTTCGCTCCATGCGAGCATCGAGGGGTGCGAGGCCTTAGTTATCCCCCTTTCCATCGAGTCCCCCCTCTAGGTCTTAGGAATTTTTCTTTACGGCCCCAGGTAGCGATTTGGGTGGGATGCCCTTGGCTCCGCGTGTAGTGAGATGGGTGGGATGCCATAGACTACATGTAGCGGGGTGGGTGAGATGCCCTTGAGGTGCGACGTCTCTCCGTGAAGGTGAGTCCCTATTCCTAGAGTGTCCATGTTTCCTATCCTCCATCCCATATTCCTCCACATAGAAAATTGAAAACCCAAAAGAGTTCAGCTGTTTTAGGGTTTAGTGTCAGTTCGTCCTAGTCCCGGGAGGCTTCTTAGCCCTTCCACGGTCCTTGTTTGTTTAGGTTTTCCCCTGTTTTCCCAATAAATTAGGTTACGTCTTCAACTGTCTTGCATCAGTTTGGTATCAGAGCCAGTTGTGGATTAGGGTGTGCTCTATTTTTCGAACTTGACGAAGTCGAGTTCTTCACGGTCGAGGAGAATGATGGGGATCCAGGGCAGGTCCGGGTATTTTTCCAATTTTTCTTATTTTCTCGTATTTTTTTTATTTTGCCTATTTCCGCTATTCCATCTATCCCTGCTATTCCAATTTTATTTTAGGTTTATTCTCGAGTTATCCCAGCCTTATTCCATCTCCCTCTATCCTTCTCCCGTGATTTTTTTTTCTCCCAAACCCTAGCCCACTGCCCCGCCGCCCCACAGATCCGGGCTGCCCGACCCCCGGCCGCCCCTGCCAAGCCACCGCCGGTGCTCGCCGGCCCTGCCCTCACCAGAAAAGTCGGCTGCCGCCGCCCACGACCGTGGGAAGATGAACGGACGCGGGAGGCGTCAGTCCGCACACGCACCGCCGCCACCATTTGCCATCGTCGACCCGCTGTCGGTCGCCTGCCCGCCATTCGCCGGCCCTCACCCGGCCACTGGGGGACCTTGCCGGTGCCCAGGACCCCACGACCATGAGGGAAGCCCAATGGACGTGTCTGTCCATGTGACGCCGCCGCCCGCCGCCTGACGCCACCGCTGCCATGCACCACCGCCATTCCGTCGACCTGCCATCTGCCGGCCAAGGCCTGGTCGCCGTTGGTCCTCGCCGTCACCCGGGGCTCCCACACTCGTGGGAGACCAAACGGCACACCCTGGGCATGCCGTGCCACCTCCGTGTCGCACCTGCCTGCAGCCACCGTCGGCCGTCCGCCGCCCGCTTCCTGGCCACTAGCCGCCCTCCGAAGATCGTTCTCTTCACCTATGCACGATCGCGAGAGGATTCTGCATAGATTTCAAAGCAGTCCAATTTTCAGAGCTGCACGCTTTCTGGGGCAGATCATCAAGCCAACACACTTCTTGGAGCAGATCAACACCAATATTGATGTAGCACAATTTTTGATGTAATTTATTTTTTTTTGGGTTTCTTGTAGGTTAAGTAATTGAGGGGTTTGTTTTTTCTATATAAAGGGGCCCCCTTCCCTCCTTGTAATCAGAAGTTAAATGAATTTTTAGTTTAGCCACTGGTACTGGTTCTGGGCTGAGGCCCATTTTTCCTTCACCTGCAGGTGTCGAGGGGTGTGAGACCCCACTTCCTTCGTTCCATGCGAGCGTCGAGGGGCGCGAGGCCCTAGTTATCCCCCTTTTCATCGAGTCCCCCCTCTAGGTGTTAGGGATTTTTCTTTACGGCCCCAGGTAGCGATTTGGGTGGGAAGCCCTAGGCTCCACATGTAGTGAGATGGGTGGGACTCCCTATACTACATGTAGTGGGGTGGGTGAGATGCCCTAGAGGTGTGACGTCTCTCTGTGAAGGTGAGTCCCTAGTCCCAGAGTGTCCTTGTTTCCTATCCTCCATCCCATGTTCCTCCACCCAGAAAATTGAAAACCCAAAAGAGTTCAGCTGTTTTAGGGTTTAGTGTCAGTTCGTCCTAGTCCCGGGAGGCTTCTTAGCCCTTCCACGGTCCTAGTTTATTTAGGTTTTCCCCTGTTTTCCCAATAAATCAGGTTACATCTTCAACTGTCCCGTATCATCACAACATTATGCAACGCACCTTGGTGCGGTCAAAGATCCACTTCTGGTAAGTGTCCTTGATAGTGCCACGAGCATTGGGGGCTGGGATTTTAGGTGCTGGTATCCTGAGTTTTCGATACTAGCTATCAAAATTGGATCCAGAAAGTTTGTCATTATTTAATAATGACCGAAGTGACAAAGTGGTCGACATTATCTAAAAAAGGAGAACAAGACCTATCAGTATATGAATTATTCAAAAAACCCTAAAGACATGAATTTTAGTCTAATGGTTTCTCCCACTATTTTATATTGACAGGTAGCCTCTACACTCTAATCCGAAGAATATCATTTATCCTTTAGCGGGTACTAGGATCCAATAGACTACATATGAGCTTGACTTTGGCTGGCCAACTCAAATGCATATAAAGGTAGGTACAATACCAATTGCTTCTCTAAATAACTCCTAGTAATCATTTTGCCCCAGGGGTCCTCACAATCGGCCTTTGGGCCTCCTATTAAAGGTCCTAGTTAGGTCCAACTATTAACATGATCAAATTCAATGCTTCTAACTAACTCATAATCAAGCCCGACTTTGACCGGCCCACCTGATCACGTGTTAAGATAGTCGCACTGAGCCATCATATGTTGAATGGCAATCCCACTCGCCTGATGACCACCTATTCTTTGGAACTACCGATGATCACCCAACTTATGGACTTATTGCCAATCCAACTTAATGGGAGACTAAGACTTAGGCTATCACATAACTTAGTCTTTTTATGGACCTAATAATTTAAAGGATTTAAATTTTATACCATTTGAAATGAAGACATGGACCTTGATTAAGAAAACTCCCACCAAACACTTAAAGGGTTTCTAGATCAATTTAGTCCATGGGCACCTATAAACCAGTCAGACTAATTAACCTTAGTTGACATGGGTCAACTCGAATTAATAGATAATCTAATCAAGTCTGGTTCACCACGTTAGCCAGGTAAGCAAGATCAAGGGATGGGTTAAGCCAGGTAAGCCTCTTGTCTTAGACACCAACCATGAGTTGGCTAGGTAAGAGTTAGCCCTAAAGAACCTTGATCACAACTGTCAAACTTACCTTAGACACTAAGTGGTTTACCAGACTTAATCAGACTGACCTAAAGACCCGAGCTCATCACGAAGCCCTGAATCAAATCCATTTAGATGTATGGACTGATCTAACTAACTATTAGAGAGATTTATAGAAGAGAAACCTAATTCAACTTTTGATTAGTATTTTCTCTATTTAATCCATTTGTTGCCACCAAGATCATCATGGCCTGTAGCGAGGTCGAGGTCAGAACATGCTCTTGTTGCTCAGGATCCTGCTCGATCGCCCGAACCTGCAAAATAGAGTCAATGATCCAGGCCAGGGATTCCGGCGGGGGCACTCTGATGGTCAAGTCAGTAACGATCCAGGAAAACAGATCCTCCTAGTCGAGCCCCGAAGATGGACTCCACACTAGGAGGATAGTTTGTAAAGTGAAAGATTACGAGTGGGCTGAGTGCAGAGTGTGGGAATGGCAGCAGAGGAGAGCTTGAATTTAGTGGATGTGTCCGTCTAGACCCCTCCTAGGGGTTTCGTGATAGCCTCGAGCATTATCATCCTATGCGCTGCCCCCTTCTTGCTTGTTGGACCTCACTCGATTGAATCTTTACTTGAATGAATGCTTGAGAAGCTTCCACTTACTTTGTTTAAATATGAGAGGCCCCCTTTTAGCTGGGGGTGTTGTGTGCCGCTTACCTTGGGATCTTCCCCATGCTTGTGGACGCGTGCGGTGATGTTTCGTGTTATGGTCAGGATGCCTTTCCATTTTGGTGATATAGAAGCTACCATTCACGCTGACATTCCTTCTGGTCGCTCCCTTTTGGATAACTTAGCAGAGCCTCGATCTATGGGCCGCCACCTCCAGGATCTGGATCCACTGGTTGACTTCCAATTTCAGAGGGTGCAGCCGGTTGGTGGAGAATGAAGAGCCTCGAATGGAGGATTCCTTCCATTTCAGTGTAAGTGGCAGCTGGGACCATCATTGCATCATGGCAGGCATCTTTTCATGGTCCTCGGGTGCTGGGCTATCATCTAGGGGGAGCGGCGACTTCCTTTGATTGTATATCTCTTCATCTGAGCTGGGGTCGATCTGGAGAGGTGGAGCTCGACTTCGGCCTCGGCATCTCGACTCGGAGGGAGCGTGTCGGGCGAAGGAGTGGCGGAGCTCGACTTCGGCCACGGCGTCTCGACCCGAAGGGAGCACAGCCAGGGAAGGAGTGCATTGCTCGACTTCGACCTCGGTGTCTCGACCTGAAGGGAGCACGACCGGGCGAAGGAGGGCGGAGCTTGACTTCAACTATGGCATCTCGACCTAGAGGGAGCACAACCGGGCGAAGGAGGATGGAGCTTGACTTTGGCCTCAGTATCTCGACCCGGAGGGACCGCGGCCGAGCAAAAAAGGGTGGAGCTCGACTTCAGCCATGGCATCTCAACTCGGAGGTAGTGCAACCGGGCGAAGGAGTTCGGGTGGAGACATCCCACGTGGCATCTTCGTCCGGCATGGCATCTGACAGGGGTTCCATGTCAGCGATCTCGCTACATCATTTGCTTCCCACTCCCTAGGCCTGTTGACGGGCAGCGCTTGGGGTGAAGGGAGTAAATACGGTGCTGACATAGAAAGGCATGAATCTGACATAATAATGACCACGATCGCTGGTGCTTTGTGAGGCGGTTCTCCAAGTTAGTGCGGAGGAGCCACGTGGCCACATCCGAGGAGTAGTTATTATTGGCACAGAATTCAGAGCAGCCACAATCAATGTGTGGCATCTTATTCATCGATGGTCAACATGTGGCGCAGATCCATCGGTGGAGATGATGTAATGGTATGGTTAGATGTCGGTCACTTTGAAATGAAAGGCTGATTTTCCTAAAATGCCTTCTCTTTCAAATCTCGCGTGCTCGCCATCATACCAAAGTTTTCTCTTCTCCCTCGGCCATCTTAGATTCCCCTAGAAATCAGGTTCATCTCTTTCTCCCCCCGTCTCCCAGCAGAGTAGGATTCCCTATGAGCTTAGGGTCTTCTCGAAAGTAGTCCATCTTCCTCTTCTTCTTCAGCCTTCATCTTCTCCATCTTTGTAGATGTCTTGTTTCGGCCCCAACTTTCATCCCTCAACCAACCAGGGTGAGGTGGGGCCTTTTAGGCCAAAGCCACCTTCTTCTTCTTCCTCCGATGAGGAGGGGGAAGACACACGCTTCAAGCTTAGTAGGAGGTGCCCGCCCACTGGGATAGTCATTAGGGAGCCCAGAATTAGCCCCCCTCCTCCTCCACCTAAACTTGTCCCTGAACCTGGTCGGTCAATTGGTCATGGTAGGGTTGCTTCGACAATCTCTGCTGAGGAACTGGTGACCATTCGGGATGTCTATGGCATCTTGTACTCCATCTGGCTCTTGGTCCCTCGACCGGGAGAACGGGTCACCTCCAGTGACCCAGGCCAGATAGCCCTCTACGAGGAGACCTTCGTAGGGGGACTTCGATTTTCTTTCCATCCCTTCTTCCTATCAGTGCTGAGTAATTACCTCTCATCCCTGCTCAGCTCGTCCTGAATGCTGTGAAGACCATTTTTTGCTTCATAATACTCTATCACTTTCACGGGATTGTAGCCCGTTTTTCCTTGTTCAGGGCCTTTTTCACCTTAAAGTGCTATCCTTCCAAGGAGGGGTGGTGGTCTATCTCTTCTTGCTTGAAGGGCATCAAATTTGAACTCCCCTCTTCCATCAAGGGATGGAAGAGTAAATACTTTTTTGCAACAGTCAAGGGGGTCGACTGGATTTGGAGTGACCCAGATCGATCCCATAACTGGAACTCCATGGTGGAAGCAGCTGACTGGGAGGTCTTTGAGCAGCTCCGCACCACCCAGATTCCTTTTCTCGAGGTTCTATTATCAGAGTAGAACCTTTTCGAGGCCGGGGTCGACCCAACGAGGGAGTTGGGTGAGTTCGGCCCAAACTTTTCCCCTTGTGTCTTTTGTCATTGTCTTTCTGAACTTGGAGCTGACTTTCCTTCTTTTGTGTGCAGGTATGATGTTTTCACTAGATGACCTGTTCTCGATCACTAAGAAGAGGGGCCCTCTAGAGGCGATCGGTGAGTCCCCCTCGAAGAGGGCTCGCGATGAAGATGATGCGGTGACTGCTCCCGCTGCACCGTCCAGGCCGAGCAGGAGGGAGGCCGAGACCGTCCCTGAGCAAGGGTGGGGGGCAGTCGAGGTGAAGCCCGAGCTTGGCCAGAGGGTTGCTGAGCCCATGCTAGAGTGGCCGAGGAGGCGAGAGCTAGTCCCAGGCCTGGAGCCTGAGGTGGTTGTCTGACCTAGGGCCGCTGCCATAGCCGCTACTGTGATGTCTCCTCCTCCCTAGAGGTCATCATTATCGAGGAGGAGATGGAGTAGGTGACTTCGCGTCCGGGGTGAGCAGGAGGGAGAGAGACTACCACCTAGTCCCATTCAAACTGGAGTCGAATGTCTCCCTGGTCCGGGACCAGGGGTTGGCAGAGCGCATGATGGATTTTGCAATCCAATCATGCGACCGATGAGAGAAGGCCAGAAAACTACTAGGAGATGCGATCGACAGCACATTCCCCCAGCTCTTCTTGGTAAGTAACTTCATTTGCTTCACTTCTTCTTTCTCTTTTCTGCATTGGTTGCTGAGATTTTGTTTGGTACAACTTGGTGCCAAGCTTCTTCTAATCAGAGACTGTTGCAAGCACTAGTTGAAGAAGGATCGAAAACGAGAGGTGGAGCTCGAGTCTGTGAAGACCGAGCTAAGGTGAAAGAATGATGACTCCTGGGAGCTTAGCCTGAAGAACAAGGAGCTTCAAAAGGAGCTCACAAGTGCTGAGAGACACTCAAAGGAGCTCCAAGAGAGTTTGGACCGGGAGTGGACCCGGTCGAAGAGCAAGGCAGAGGAGCTCAAGGCCACTGAGTCGAGGCTGACTGAGTTCAATGCCGAAGCCGTCCGGTAGAAGGGACGTGCCTAGTCTCTCTAGGACGAGTTGGAGGTGGCTAGGGAGGGTTGATCGCCACCGAGAAGAGGGTCATCGCTGTTGAGAAGGAGGTAGCAGCGCTAGTCGAGTCGGTAGAGGCAACAAAGAAGCAAGCCACCAAGGTGGTCGGCCAGGCTGAGGCCATAAAGAAGGGAGCTGAGGAGGCCATGTCGAGGTACAGGGCCTCGGAGGAGTTCGTCGTTGAGTTCCACGCGACGGCATCGGACTCCTTCAAGGGCTTCATATACCTCCACTCCAGGGTGGCGGGCTTTGTCTCAGATAAGGGCCAGAGCTTCCTCAGGTATCTTGGGATCCCAGATGGGGAGCCGGCTCAAGGTTTGAGCACTGTCGAGGAGCTGACACAGCCTTTGATCCTGCTCCACCAGTGGTCGTCACCGAAGTCGAGGCCGAAGCAGCCTTTGATCCTGCTCCACCTGAGGCTCCGAAGGATGATGTCCCATCGATGCACCATCACGGGAAGGGACTGGCTAAGTAGGGTAGGAACCTTTTGTCATTTTCCTTTTCTTTGTTTTTAGTCTAGGCTGCCCGGCATGTTGGGGACCAGAGACACTTGTAATGAACAATTGGTTATCAATGAAGTAACTCTTTTCAGTCAACTTGGCTCGAAACTTCTTCTTTCTTCTTCTCTTCTTTTCTCTTTTTTTTTTTTTTCTGAACATGTGATGAAGTTAGAGAGAAGTTCCTCAACTTGCTGAGTTGTTCCTACTCGTGTGTGAAGTGGATGAATGTTTCTGAATGCCTTGTTTGATAAGATCCTTTCGATCTCGCCAGGATCAGCTCCAGGTGTGCACGGCAAGGCCAGGCATGGAGGTTGCACTCGTTAGAAATGCCAGGTGACTACGGGGCTCCCGTCTTCAGTAGTTATTAGGCTTGAGGTGTCGGGTTGATCGGTCTTTGGTGTGGAGAGCTGGACTCAAAGCTTCAGTGCCGGAGAGCTTGGCTCTGGGCTTTGGTGTCGAAGGACTGGACTCCAGGCTTCGGTACCGGAGAGCTAGGCTCCGGGCTTTGGTGCCGAAGGACTGGACTCCATGCTTTGGTACCGAAGAGCTAGGCTCCGGGCTTTGGTGCCAAAGGAATGGACTCCGGGCTTCGGTACCGAAGAGCTAGGCTCCAGGCTTTGGTGCCGAAGGACTGGACTCCGGGCTTCAATACCGGAGAGCTGGGCTCCGGGCTTTGGTGCCGAAGGACTGGACTCCATGCTTCAGTACTAGAGAGCTAGGCTCTGGGCTTTGGTGCCGAAGGACTGGACTCCGGGCTTCGGTACCGGAGAGCTAGGCTCCGAGATTTGGTGCCGAAGGACTGGACTCCGGGCTTCAGTACTGGAGAGCCAGGCTCTGGGCTTTGGTGCCGAAGGACTGGACTCCAGGCTTCAATACCAAGAGCTGGGCTATGAGCTATGGTGCCGGAGAGCTGGGCTTCGAGCTTGAGTGTCGGAGGTCGTGGGATCCGGGCTTTGGCACCGGAGATCTGGGCTCCGGGCTTGAGTGCTAGAGGTCGTGGGATCCGAGCTTTGGCGTCGAAAGCTGGGCTTCGAGCTTGAGTGCCAGAGGTCGTGGGATCTGGGATTTGGAGCTGGAGAGCTGGGCTCCGAGCTTGAGTGCTGGAGGTTATGGGATCTGGGCTTTAGAGCCAGAGAGCTGGGCTTCGGGCTTGAGTGCTAGAGGTCATGGGATCCGAGCTTTGGAGCCAGAGAGCTGGGCTCTAGGCTTGAGTGCCGGAGGTCGTGGGATCCAGACTTTGGAGCTGGAGTGCTGGGCTCCGGGCTTGAGTGCCGGAGGATTGGACTCCGGGCCTTGGAGCCGGAGAGCTGGGCTCTGGGCTTGAGTGCTGGACCTCGGGCTAGGTAGTGACATCCCTGCAAGGCAAAAATAGTTTGTACAAAAGGGGATCTTTAGTATTATTAGGAAAAGGCCTTACATTACTGATAGTATATTCTCAAGTTGCAGGCATTCCATGTCCGTGGGAATCTGGCACCATCCAGACTCACGAAATAGTAAGCTCCATGTGGAAGAGCTTTGACTACCTTGTAGGGGCCTTCCCAGTTTGGCGAGAGCTTGCCGCACTCTCAGGGTTGAGATGCTTCAGTTTGGCACAGCACCAGGTCGCCGGGTGGAAGATCTTCAGCTTTACTCCCGTGTTGTAGTATCAAGCCACACGCTGCCGGTAAGCCACCATTCGGAGTTGGGCCTTGTCCCTAGTTTCCTTGAGGAGGTCCAGGTTGAGAAGGAGGCGTGTCGGGTTCTCTGCTTCATTGTATTGCTTTATCCATAGCATGGGAATGCCGAGTTCAACTAGAATAATGGCTTCCATGCCGAAAGTGAGGTTGAAAGGTGTTTCGTCTATTGCCATCCTGGGCATTGTGTGGTAGGCCCAGAGAATGCTGGAGAGTTTCTCTGCCCACCTGCCCTTGGCTTGATCTAGCCTGGTTCTGAGCCCTTGGAGAATGGTTCGGTTGGTTACCTCGGCTTCTCCATTGGTTTGGGGATGGGCCACCGAGGTGAAACGATGTTGGATACCGAGCTCGGCACAAAACTCTTCGAACTCTCAATTGTCGAACTATCACCCGTTATCAATGATGATACATTGGGGAAGCCCAAAGTGGTAGATGATCAACTTCTGGAAGAACTGGTGGACCTTGGCTTCTTTGATCCGTGCTAGTGGCTCTGCTTGTACCCACTTGGTGAAGTAGTCGATAGCCACTATCAAAAACTTCTATTGCCCGTATGCAGGGGAATGGACCCAGGATGTCCATTCCCCACTGGGCGAATGGCCATGGAGTGGAGAGCTAGGAGAGTGGCGCCGTGATGCAGAACCAAGAACAAAGAAGCGTATGCGGAAGTAAATTTAAGATTAATTCTCTTTTTTTTTTTTTTTTTATATTTCAGAAATTGGCTTTGACTCAACGTAAAGCTAAACTAAGTTGAAGGAAACTAGGTAAGGATTTAAAGCACAATTTAGATGAAACTAAATTATCAGAGTAGTTCAGAAGTAACAGATCGCTGGGGGTTAAGAAACTCCCAGACCTAGGGTTTCGCTCTGAACTTTCAACAGAACAGAAATAGAGATGAGGATGGTTTACTAACCAGACAGTGATCTTCTCAGGATTTTGGTGGAAGAACTCTCTCGAGCAGATTGTTGGATCCTCGGATTCGGCTATCTTCGCAATGGATCCTCCAATACTGGTCTGTGGTTTGGTCGGCTTCTTCTGGACTCAAGATCTGGGAAGAAGAGGAACAAGTAATGGAATTCAGATACTCAAGAAAAGATTTACCAGGTTGAAGAACTTGAAAGCTGAAGTTGCTGAAATCAGGATTCTCCTGGAGGTCGATCTGACTTCCTCTTAGAATTGCTGTAGACCTGAAGTATCTGGACTGGAGCTGGATGCTGGTGGTCGGCCTGGACTTGGAGAGGGTGGCCGTAAGAAGTGGGATAGGCTAGGGCTTGGTGGAAAGAGAAGGGTGATGGTGGCTAGGGTTTGGGAGTGGAGTGGCTAACCTAGGGTTTGGGTTTTGGAGATCTCACACCTCCTCAAGGTTCCTGGGAAACCCAGATTTACTCTCTCACGGAGCTCAACACCTGGATGCAAGTGCGAAAGAGAGAAAACACAGAGTTTGCTCACTAAAAAAAATTGGTTTCATTCATTAGATTGATTTAAACTTACAAGAGGGGTTTAATTTATAAGGCTTTACAAGGGAGTAGGGTTTTACATCTTCCCATGTGGGACTAAAGGAGGGGATCTACAAATCAGGATAATTCATACACATATGGTCGGCCAAGGTACCAAAAAAAAATTGATTAGGGTTATAAAAGGCAGGTAGATGGCGCCTCCTTACTTGGATCTTCAAGAGAATTTTTTTCCTTCCATGGATCAACTCTTTTGGACTCCTTTTCTTCCTCCCTAAGTCAAGGTCCTTCCCATCTTTGTTTTGGATTTTTTTGGCAGGTAGTGGGCGCCTCCTTGAAGTTCTCTCCAAGAGAATTTCTTCCCATTCTTACTTTGGTTCTTTTGGGAAAGTCTTGGTCGCCCCCTTGATTTGTAGATTCCTGGTGGATTTCTCCTCATCTGGTGCATGAGAGAAGGAAGCTGCTATCTGTGAAGTGGGGACCAAAGGCTGCTGGATGTAGATATGGCACCCCCTGGACTCAGGCGTATGGCTGGGAGTGTGGTGCCCACTTGCTAGGCCTTGGGAGAAAATGTAACACCCCAGGTTGAAACCCTAGTCCACTACTGAGTCAACATGACTCAACAAAATAAAATGCAGGTAATGTAGACTCAAGCTAAATTGAGTTGATCTAGTCAACTTTTATTACAAACCAAAAATCCTAATTCTTCGGGCAAGGTTAATCAGAGATCCAGATGGAGCTCTGAAGTCTTCTTCTGAGTTTGGTGCCCGCACCAATTCTCCCAGGGTGGGAGGAACTCGACCCTGTCGAGTATGGATTAAGTTGGCTCTGGTATCTCTCCAAGAGGTCTGGGTCCAGCTCTTGTAACTCTTCTCGAGAGATCCAAGAGTCATCAGAATCTGGCCTTCCTAGCCAGCAAACCAGGTATCTTTGGTATCCTCGATTACGAGTAGAGATAACCTGATCATCCAGGATCTTTTCAATCTGCTCTTTCCTCACAGGCCAATTTGTTGGTGGACACACAGGGTCAGGTTCACTCTCAAGAGCAGGATTAGGTTCAAAAGCCTCACTGGGAATCACAGCTGGCTCCCTATACTCTACTAGGTCTGTAATGTTGAAAGTGGAGCTAATGCCTAGTTCTGGAGGCAACTCGAGCACATAGGCATTGGATCCTACTCTCTTTACCACTCTAAATGGTCCAGCTCCCCTAGCATGTAACTTTCTAACGGTTCCAAGAGGAAACCGTTCAGGCCTTAACCTAATCATTACATAGTCTCCTTCGTCAAAAGTTTTGACTCGCCTTTGAGAATCAGCCAATTTCTTATAAGTTTCATTACTTAAATTTATTTTGGCTTGAATTTCTTTATGCAAGTCTTTTATATGCTGTGCAAAAACTTCGGCAGACTCGGAGACCCGTGTGTGGACTGGTAAAGGAGCTAGGTCAAGAGGTGTGTGGGGTTTGTAACCATGCATAATTTCAAATGGACTCTTACCCGTAGACCTATTGACCGAGTCATTATATGCAAATTCAGCTCTAGGTAAGTACAAATCCCAGTTCCTAATGTTTTCACCAACAAGACACCTTAGCAGATTGCCTAAACTACGGTTCACTACTTCGGTTTGGCCGTCAGTCTGGGGATGATAGGCAGTTGAAAACTTAAGTTTCGTCCCTAACTTATGCCAAAGGGTTTTCCAGAAATAGCTGGTGAACCGAACATCCCTATCTGAAACAATGGTCTTGGGTAGGCCATGGAGTCGAACTATCTCATTAAAGAACAGGGTGGCTACCTTAGACGCATCAAATGTTTGGGAACAAGGTAAGAAATGGGCCATCTTGGAAAATCGGTCTACTACAACACAGATAGAGTCATGCCTCCTCTGGGTCTTAGGCAAACCTAACACAAAGTCCATGCTCACATCTTGCCAAGGACGATCTGGGACAGGGAGTGGGGTATAAAGGCCGGTGTTCTGTTTTCGCTGTTTGGCAACAGTGCAGGTCCGACACCTAGCCACTATATGTGCTACATCTCTTTTTAAGCTAGGCCAGAAAAAATGGTCTTCAATAGCCAGGGTGGTCTTAATTTTTTCGAAATGGCCAGCTAAACCTCCAGCATGAGTTTCCCAAATCAAGAATTTCCTAAGAGAGGTTCTAGGGATGCAAAGCCTATTCTTAAAAAACAGAAAGCCATCTAAAAGGGAATAATCCTTATGTTCACTAGATGGTCCTTGAGTTAGATCCTGGTATACAGTCTTGAAATCTGGACACGACTCATATTCCTCTTTGATTTGCTCAAACCCTATGACTTCAGCCCTAACAGAATTCAACAACAAAGATCGACGACTAAGGGCATCAGCTACCTTATTTTCAGACCCAGCCTTATGCTTCAAAACAAAAGTATAGGACTGGATATACTCTACCCACTTAGCATGCCTAGGGTTAAGCTTCTTCTGAGAATTCAAGAATCTAAGAGCCTCATGGTCCGAAAACAGCACAAATTCTTGCGGTAGTAAATAATGTCTCCAGTAGCGCAAAGCTTGCACTACCGCGTAAAATTCCTTATCATAGGTAGAATACCTAAGCTTAGCATCATTAAGTATTTCACTAAAAAATGCTATGGGATAGTTCTCTTGGCTTAGGACTCCACCTATACCTACTCCTGAAGCATCACAGGCAACCTCAAATACCTTTGAAAAGTCCGGTAGTCTCAAAATGGGTGCCTGGGTCATCCTATCCTTAAGATCTAGGAAGGCTTTATGGGCTGCTTTGGTCCACTGAAATTCTCCCTTCCTGATGCAGTCTGTGATAGGAGCAACTACGGTACTAAACCCCTTGATGAATCGCCTATAGAAGGTAGCCAAGCAATGGAAACTTCTGACTTCATGCACACTGGTCGGCTCTGGCCATTCTACTATGGACCTAATCTTTTCAGGATCGGCAGCCACGCCGTCAGGGGTTACAACAAATCCAAGGAAGATAATCCTACTGGTCATAAATTCACACTTTTTGAGATTACCGTAGAGACTATCATTCCTCAAAACTTGACAGACTTGTCTAAGGTGGCCTAGGTGATCTGCAGGGGTCTTACTATAGATCAGGATATCATCAAAATAGACCACTACAAACTTCCCTATGAAAGCTCTAAGTACTTGGGTCATAATCCTCATGAAAGTACTAGGGGCATTGGACAACCCAAAAGGCATAACAACCCATTCAAAGAGACCATCCTTAGTTTTGAAGGCTGTTTTCCACTCATCCCCTGGTCTAATCCTAACCTGATGATAGCCGCTCGTGAGATCAATTTTAGAAAAAACCATGGCACCGGCCATCATATCAAGCATGTCATCTAGTCTAGGGATGGGGAACCTATACTTGATTGTGATTTTATTGATGGCACGACTGTCAACACACATCCTCCACGTGCCATCCTTCTTCGGGGTTAGAAGTGCAGGGACTGCACAAGGGCTAAGACTCTCTCTAATGAACCCCTTCCTCAACAATTCGCCAACCTGCTTTTGCAATTCTTTATGCTCCGATGGATTCATCCTATAATGGGGCAAGTTGGGTAAAGTAGCTCCTGGGACTAAATCTATGGAATGCTGAATATCCCTAAGAGGTGGAAGGTGGTCTGGCAAATCCTCAGGAAAAACATCCTCAAATTCTTCTAATAAAGGCTTAACTTCCTGAGGAGGCTCTGAGGGTGTAGGAGTCCTAAGTTCCTTAGCAGTCAACATCCAAATGGGTGAACCACTATGAATTTCTTGTTCTAGATCCTTGGCACTAATTAGGTTCACTCCAGTCTTCATTTCTCTGACCTTACTAGTTCCTTTAGCTACCTTGTCCTTAGGAGGGACTGAATGGATTGTGATTTTCTTCCCATTAAAACTAAAGACACAGGTGTTGGATTTTCCTAAGAGGGTGGCATCATGATCATACAACCAAGGTCTTCCAAGAATTATACTGCTCACCCCCATGGGCAAGACATCACACCAAATCTTCTCTTGATAGGATTGCATTTGGATTTGGACCTGACATCTAGACTGGATGGGTATAGAGGTAGAGTCTACCCAAGAAACCTTATAGGGGTTGGGATGGGGGACTGGGGTTAAGCCTAACATTTTGACAGTGCTAGTAGAAATGGCATTCACATAGCTCCCACTATCTATTATGATTTTACAAACCTTATCCCCTAGTTTAAGGAAAGTCTGTAGGATGTTAGTCCTACGCCAATCTTCCTGAACTTTAGTCTGGGACAGGATGCATCTCACAACCCCTAAGTGGTCAGATTCAGTGGATTCTTCCTCTCCTTCATACTCATCAACCAAATTCATTCCGGCCTCATAAACTTCTTCTTCAAACTCCTCATTAGGCTCGGAATTCTCTTCTCCTCCCTCTTCTATATATAGGGATCTACGAGGGCACTGGCTAGAAACATGACCTACCTTATGACACTTAAAACAAGCTATGGCTGTGCACTGAGTGGAGATATGACCGGGCTTCTGGCACTTAAAACAGACGATACTAGGGGTTCTCTGGGTGTCAGGTGCCTTACCTTTGTCCATGGGCCTAGGGGTGGGGATACCCTGATTAGGCTTGCTAGGGGTAACCTGGCTAGGTCCATTTCTTGGGATTGGGGTACTAACCCTAGATGGCATGGGTCCTCTCTGAAACTTCTCAGTGTTCAGTGCAATCTGATAGGCTTGGTCTAGGTCAGTAACCTCTCTCAGAAACAACTCTCTCTTAATATCTTCCCTAAGCCCAGCCCTAAATCTAGACAAAGTGACTTCATGGGCTTCACTCATATCACATCTCATTAGGTATTCATCAAAGGTGGTTATGTAGTCTGAAATAGATCGGTTCCCTTGTTTCAAAGTCTGCCATTGGTCTAACAGATTTTGCTGGTATGAAATGGGTAGATACTTATCTCTAAGTTTCTCTTTCATACCCTACCAAGTGGTTATAGGCTCTACATTTCGTCTTCTAGTGGTCAGCTCAATGTTCCCCCAGTATAACCTAGCTTGACGTATTAATTTCATTTTGGCAAACTTGAACTTCCTCTCCTCAGACATAGCATACCACTCAAAGTACTGGTCCATCTCACCCTCCCAATCAGAATACACCTTAGGATTTAAACTACCATCAAAAGTGGGTGCATCTAACTTGATGTTCCGAATGAACCTATCATCTCTATCCTCAGGTTCTGGATCAGGCCTCCTATGATTAGGTTCAGGATCTCGGTATAAAGGTCTTCTAGGCTCTTGGTGTGGGTGAGGTTGAGGCACATTAAAATCTGGGTCAGGAGTCCAATTCCGATGCCTAGGTTCCTCAAGTACTTGGACTCGATCCCTAAGCTGGGCAAAATTCTCATTCATATCCTGACTTAATTTGTTCATACTCTCAGTAAGAGCTCTAACCATGGCCTCTAAATCAGGTTGGGTTTGACCAGGTTGGTAGGGTACTCCATTCCGGGTAGACATGATGCAATCAGGCACACAAAATGAGACTCAACTGAACGACTACAGGCTAACTAGACCTAGAGCCCAAACTAGGTGCCCAATCAGAGTGGCAAGCTAGCCTGTAGTAACTCAGGACTCAGCCAGGCAGGTGTAAGGGGAGTGTTAGGTCCCTGAATGCCAATCCTAGACACCAATCAGAGATTGGCCAGGTAGGCGGACCAGCACACAAGCCCTTCGGGATGGAATCCCTGAACCACCGTTCTAGACACTGAGTACAAAAGTACACATAGAGTAACCAGACAAACTGACTCAACACTAGCCTCGACCTGACTCGTTGATATCCCTAGCCCACTAGGGCAAATTAGGTCTAATCAATTTTAGATTAAAGTCTTAGGTTCGAATGAAGGGGTGGTGGTTTTGGGCTAAGGAGAGGTTATCAACTCCTCCCCTTATCTTAGATGCTCAAATGCCCTTAAGATGACTTAAGAGATGAACACTCAAAATTAAATGGATTGCAGAATACAAAAATAGAGTTGCAGTAATTTAATTCTCAGAAATCTCACAGAAACCAATAAATCATGGGAAAATTATGCAAATTAGTTTCAATTATACTGGTTTCAGCAAAAAATCACTGAATTTGGAGTTACCTGCAGTGAGAAATAATTCCTACAACAGGGCAATTACGGGCTGAAAATAGAACACTTCCCCGTTTACAATTCCTGCTACGAAGTTATAACCCAACGGATCCCCTACACGCCCTAGGAACATCCTGTGGAATGGGAAGAGGAGGTTTGCACCTCGCTTCGTTCCTAGGACCGGACGTCCTGGGGAGTCTACTTCGAGCAGACAAAGTAAAAAGAGAGAGACTCAAACAAGCAATCAAAACAGAAACCCTAGACAGGGCTCTGATACCAAAATTGATGCAAAACAAAGAACAAAGAAGCGTATGCGGAAGTAAATTTAAGATTAATTCTCTTTTTTTTTTATATATATTTCAGAAATTGGCTTTGACTCAAAGTAAAGCTAAACTAAGTTGAAGGAAACTAGGTAAGGATTGAAAGCACAATTTAGATGAAACTAAATTATCAGAGTAGTTCAGAAGTAACGGATCGCTGGGGGTTGAGAAACTCCCAGACCTAGGGTTTCGCTCTGAACTTTCAACAGAACAGAAATAGAGAGGAGAGATGGTTTACTAACCAGACAGTGATCTTCTCAGGATTTTGGTGGAAGAACTCTCTCGAGCAGATTGTTGGATCCTCGGATTCGGCTATCTTCGCAATGGATCCTCCAATACTGGTCTGTGGTTTGGTCGGCTTCTTCTGGACTCAAGATCTGGGAAGAAGAGGAACAAGTGATGGAATTCAGATACTCAAGAAAAGATTTACCAGGTTGAAGAACTTGAAAGCTGAAGTTGCTGAAATCAGGATTCTCCTGGAGGCCGATCTGACTTCCTCTTAGAATTGCTGTAGACCTGAAGTATCTGGACTGGAGCAGGATGCTGGTGGTCGGCCTGGACTTGGAGAGGGTGGCCGTGAGAAGTGGGATAGGCTAGGGCTTGGTGGAAAGAGAAGGGTGATGGCGGCTAGGGTTTGGGAGTGGAGTGGCTAACCTAGGGTTTGGGTTTTGGAGATCTCACACCTCCTCAAGGTTCCTGGGGAACCCAGATTTACTCCCTCACGGAGCTCAACACCTGGATGCAAGTGCGGAAGAGAGAAAACACAGAGTTTGCTCACTAAAAAAATTGGTTTCATTCATTAGATTGATTTAAACTTACAAGAGGGGTTTAATTTATAAGGCTTTCCAAGGGAGTAGGGTTTTACATCTTCCCATGTGGGACTAAAGGAGGGGATCTACAAATCAGGATAATTCATACACATATGGTTGGCCAAGGTACCAAAAAAAATTTGATTAGGGTTATAAAAGGCAGGTAGATGGCGCCTCCTTGCTTGGATCTTCAAGAGAATTTTTTTCCTTCCATGGATCAACTCTTTTGGACTCCTCCTTTTCTTCCTCCCTAAGTCAAGGTCCTTCCCATCTTTGTTTTGGATTTTTTTGGCAGGTAGTGGGCGCCTCCTTGAAGTTCTCTCCAAGAGAATTTCTTCCCATTCTTACTTTGGTTCTTTTGGGAAAGTCTTGGCCGCCCCCTTGATTTGTGGATTCCTGGTGGATTTCTCCTCATCTGGCGCAAGAGAGAAGGAAGCTGCTATCTGTGGAGTGGGGACCAAAGGCTGCTGGATGTAGATATGGCGCCCCCTGGACTCAGGCATATGGCTGGGAGTGTGGCTGGGAGTGTGGTGCCCACTTGCTAGGCCTTGGGAGAAAATGTAACACCCCAGGTTGAAACCCTAGTCCACTACTAAGTCAACATGACTCAACAAAATAAAATGCAGGTAATGTAGACTCAAGCTAAATTGAGTTGATCTAGTCAACTCTTATTACAAACCAAAAATTCTAATTCTTCGGGCAAGGTTAATCAGAGATCCAGATGGAGCTCTGAAGTCTTCTTTTGAGTCTGGTGCCCACACCACGCCGTTGGTTGGCACTATATGTGTGCGTGGCGCTGGCACCATTTACACCTCTTCACAAAGTTAGCGACGTCATCCCTCATGATCTCCCGGTAGTATCCCTATCGGAGGGCCTTGTATGCAAGAGTCCTCCCTCCGACGTGGTTTTTGCAAAAGCCTTCGTGTATCTTTCGGAGCATGAAGGCTGCCTCTGAAGGTCTCAGGCATCTCAAGAGTGGATAAGAGTAGGATTGGTGGTAAAGCTATCCCTTCATGAGGGCAAACTACGAGGCCTTCTTTTTGATAAGGCCGGCCTCAGCTCGGTCTTCCATCAGGATGCCACCAGTAATGTATCTGAAATACCTATCCATCTAGCTCGGCTCCGGGGTGACTTGCTGCACCTTTATAGGAGCTTCGTTGCTTGGATTTTCGAGGTACTCAATATGGACGTGCCCTAGTGACGAGTATGGCAAGGTCACAAGCCTTGATAGTCTGGTGCGAGCATTCTCACCTTGGGGGATATGAGAGATGCTAAAGCATCAAAAACCTGTTGTGCTTGTGTAGACCTGTTTCAAGTACTTCATCATCTAGGGATCTTTGGCCTCATATTCTTCGGAGACCTGTCTGGCCACTAGTTAGGAGTCGGTGAAGACCTTTAGGTTTTGTACACCCAGCTCGCAGTAGACTCTAAGCCCCGCAAGGAGTGCCTCGTACTCCGCCTGGTTATTTGTTGTGGCTAACTTGAAGTGGAGTGCACATTCAGCTACAACTCTATCATTGTTGGCGAGGATTAGACCTGCACTACTTTTGCCCACGTTGGATGCGGTGTTGACATGGAGTATCCAGGACTCCTCCTTGGCTCCGGGCTCCACTTGGTGCTCTCGGGCAGTCTGCTCTGGCTCTTTGGCAAGTCCTGCGCACTCGACCAGGAAGTCGGCCAGCACCTAGGCCTTCTGAGATGACCTCGATCGGTATGCGATGTCGAACTCGCTGAGCTTTAGTGCCCACTTGGCCAAACATCTGGATGTGTCAGGGTGGCCGAGCACAGCCCTCAGGGGCTGGTTCGTCAAGACAGCAATCGAATGTGCTTGGAAGTATGGCCTGAGATGTTGAGCAGACATGAAAAGAGCAAAAATGAGTTTTCGGAATCGGGTGTACTTGATCTCGGCATCCTGGAGGATCTTGTTGGCATAGTACATTGGCTTTTGGGACCCGTCCTAACCTGTGCGGATGAGGACCGAACTGACAGCTCCGGGGGTGATCTCCAGGTACAGCAAGAGCTCTTCTCTTGTCTCTGGCCTGAAGAGTAGTGGTGGTGATCCTAGGAAGTCTTTAGGCTCCTCAAAGGCTTCCTTGCACTCCTCTGTCCAAGTGAAGTCGTTCATCTTGTGCAGCACCTTGAAGAAAGGAAGTGTCCGCCGACCTCGAAATGAATCGGCTTAATGCGGTGATTTGACCCGTTAGGCACTGAACCTGCTTCTTCGAGGTTGGATGTTCGATGTTGATGATCGCCCGGACCTTCTTCGGGTTTGCCTTGTTACCTCTTTAGGTCACCATGAAGCCAAGAAATTTTCTTGCTACTATCCTGAAAGCACACTTCGCTGGGTTTAGCTTCATCTTATGCTCTCAGAGATTTTGGAAAGCTTCCGCGAGGTCAGCTACATGGTCCGAACTTGGCTTTCTCATGACGAGCATGTCGTCTACATATACTTGCATGTTCCTGCCGATCTGGTCCCTAAAGTCCCGATTGACCAGGCACTGGTATGTGGCACCAGCGTTCTTCAAGCCAAATGGAATCATCCGATAATAGTATGTCCCTCGGTTGATGATGAAGGTAGTGTGCTCCTCGTCCTTTGGGTGTATCCAAATCTGGTTGTATCTGGAGAATGTATCCATAAAGGAGAGCAAGTGTTGTCCTGAGGTGGCATCCACTAACTGGTCGATCTTCGGTAGAGGGAACCAGTCCTTCGGACAGGCCCAGTTGAGGTCAGTGTAGTCAACACAGATCCTCCACATCCCATTATTCTTCACCATAACCACATTTTCCAGCCAGCTCGGGTATTGCACTTCCCGAATGAAGCCGACTGCGAGGAGTTTGTCCACCTCCTCGTTGATCGCCCTTTGTCTCTCTGGTGCAAAACTTATTTTCTTTTGCCATATAGGGCATTACTTTGGGTTGATGCTTAGCTTGTGGGTGATGTGGTACGGGCACCAAAGTTCCAAAGAGGCTTCAGTTTAATTAAGTATGGCTTTAATTCTTTCATGTCTTGTAAATAGAGTTAGTTTACTTCTTTAATTGAATTTGAGTCATGTAATTAGAGTGGGTTCATTTCAATTTGAGTTTTTATGAGTCCAATTAGGATCAAATTAGTCTTGTATTTAGTTAATTTAGTAGTTGGGTCCAAGAGAGAGTTGGAATTGGTTAAATGTAAGCAAGTTCATTTGAAGATGGAATGCACTCAACCATTTCAACAAGTTAATCCAAGGAGGGCACCACTTCAACAAGCCATGTGGGATGCCATGTCAACATCCCAACCATATGAAGTACACCTCAACAAGCCACCTCATCAAATGCCACATCACTAAGAGAGATTCAAATTCAAAGTGGGCAAGAAGTTTTTTCATCCACCATTTTAGCTAGCTATTCCCATAAAATCTCCATGTAAATTGGAATTCCACCCTTATAGCTAGGAACCTCCCATGAAAAGCTCCTTGTAATTCAAAATTTCAAAATCCTTGAAGGCTTATAAAACCTACTCCAAGCTCTCTTGTACATGTTGATGAATGAAATGAAATTTTTTTTCTAAGAAAGCTTTCTTCCTTTGCTAGCCAAAGACCCTTGAGAGAAGGTAGGTGTGAAACCTAGGATACTTAACAAAACAAGCTACCAATCCCTCTTCCAATCCCATTTGGCCACCCTTGAAGAACCCTCTTCAAGCCTCTCCAATTTTGACCTTCCCATCTTCCAAACGAGATCATCTACAATGGAGTTCTCCATGACAACAATTGAAGATGATTCAAGCAAAGGATGCCAAAGAGAGATTACTTCAATCCAAGCCTAAGCCAACACTTCCATTCTTAACTTTCCTCTTCCTTTCTTCCAATCTTCCATCTAAACCTTTAACCTTTCCATCTACCTGTGCAGGATCCCCGAGTCTCATGGTTTCCAAGATGAAGGTCTACTACGCCAAAGAATCAGATGCAGGATGCTTTAAAACCTAGAGTAATTCCTTGGCCATTTAAATACTTCATCTTGAGTGTTCCTTACTTCATTTCAGAATATTAATGGCCGGATAACCAATCTTTATAAATCTCTTTCAGATCTGAAATAGAAAATTAAGCTAGCCCTAAACTGTGTGGTTTCCTAACCACGAAGATCTATTTTCTTAATTGCTTTGATAGGTTGTCTTCCTAGTCATATTTTCCTTATGTCCTTTTCATGAAATTCTGCTTCTTTACGTAAAATAGCCGCATGCATATCTACCTCATCATCATTTAATATCTTTAATTAATAGAAATGCATCATTCCACATCTGTACCCCATCATTTTGGTATCAGAGCATGGTAGGTTAGGGTTAATTTTGAATTTGTGCATTTAGGTAGGTTGCTGAAATTTCTGCAAGCATAGCATTTATACTTACTACATAGTTTTCTTTGTAAATCCAATCTAGATCTAAGATTCACGCCTCCTGAGCGGGTGTAGACCAGTACACTGTCACGACCCATGGGAATAATGAGCCCCTGGCTGGACGTGAATCATTAGGTTGAAGTTTGGTATGCAAATACCTTTGTTTGTTTAAATTCTGCTTGATGTATTTCTGAGTAGGCTGACTGTGATTTGCATAAATGTCTGAATGAAAGTAGTTAATGTTTCATTGAAATAATCTTTTTCCTACTCCATATTATGTTAGTTATCATCATGCAAAATTTTATCTTCAAAAAAAAATCACAAAAAAAATGAAAGTTCCTGCACTCCTTCACTACTGCTGAAATTTCTGCTGTTCTGTTATGTTCTTTTTACATTATCTAACTTTTAGTATCTGCTCAGCATAGTATAGATTTTATCTTTAAATTTCATTTTATTTTGTATATCCCCTGCAAGTTAGGATTTTCTTGTGATTTTTTTAAATTTTTATGAGATTGATACACATCACCTTTCTGCCCCACATCAGAACTACAACACACTGATTTCTGCACCTGAAATTTGGATCCATATGCTTGTTACATTCATTTCATGATAAAACAAGTTAAGGGCATCAAATTGACTTAGGGTCAAGATTTCATCACCTGTCCCTAGCCCAAAAATCACCAACTTGCATAACGAGCCCAACCCTAATTAAAATGGATAGACATCTAATTGCTCTAGTGAGCTAGGGACACCAACAAGGTCGAGTCGAGTCAAGTGTCAAGCCAACTTTGACACCCTGTTTGTGTGTGCTTGTATATGGTATCTAGGCAAGTGGTTCAGGGATAAGAGCCCGAAGGAAAGTGGGTTGGTTCGCTTACCTAGCCAATTTTAAATTGGTGTCTAAGGCAAGCAAAGAGGACCTCCACTAACCTTACACTTACCTGGCCAGGTACCAAGTTACTACAACCCGGATTGTCAATTTGACCTTATATTTAATTTGTACTCTAGGTCTAGCAAAACCCCTAGTCCGAGTTGAGTCTGTGTGCATGGCAACTAGATCAGGAGCACCTTATCAGCAAACCCAAGCCCAATCTAGTGTAACCATGGAACAAAACTTTGAGATTCTGATGAAATCTTTGAATGACCAAATGACCAGGCTGAACCAAAACATAATTGATCAATTAGCCCAGACCAATCAAAACTTGACCAATAAGATGACCCACATCACTGCTAGACTTGATCGATTAGAAGCTCGTACCCCTGGAGGAAATCATGAAGTCCAAAATGAGTTAGAGCCTGAACCTGAGTTTGAAACACCCATCAACCCTAGAAGGGCTCTTCATCAAGACCATTTCTTCGAGCCAAATCCTAGGAGGCCCAATCCAAATCGAGTCCATGATCCAAATCCTAGGATAGCACATCATGATCCAGTATATGAGCCAAACCCTAGGAGACACAATTAGGATCAGACAAACCGTGATAAGCGAACCTTTAGGAGTATTAGGTTGGAAGCACCAACATTTGATGGAAATCTGGATCCTAAGGTTTACATAGATTGGGAGGGAGAGATGGATCAGTACTTTGATTGGTATGACATGACGGAGGAGAGAAAATGCAAGTTCGCGAAGCTTAGGTTAATTCATCATGCTAGGCTTTACTGGGAAAACATCGAGAGGTTCATTAGACAAAGGGGTGATGTTCCCATAGTAACCTGGAGGGCAATGAAACTTAGGCTTCGAGAGAAATTCCTTCCTATGTCCTACCACCAGAGACTTCTAGACCAGTGGCAGAGATTGACCCAGGGAACTAAGAGTGTAGCTGCATACATTGCAAAGTTTGATGAATTTGTGATGAGATGCAATGTAGATGAGTTTGAGTCAGTTACATTGTCTAGGTTTAGGGCAGGATTGAGAAAAGAGATCCAGAAGGAGTTAATTTTGAGAGAAGTCCATGACTTAGAGCTAGCCTACCAGGTAGCACGAGATGCCGAGAGATTTCATAGGGGACCATTTTATCGCAGACCCGAACCCCCTAAAACTAGTGCACCTAGTTAGTAGCCAGGATCGAATCAGATGCGACCCAGTCGACCCAACCCTAGTACCCCTCTGACCCATAGAGATGATAGGGGTAAAGCACCAGAAGTTCAGAAGACTCCAAACCCTAATGTTGCTTGCTACAGATGTCATAAGTTAGGTCATTACGCTAGCAATTGTCCAACTAGGGCCTTACACATAGGAGAATTTGAAGAAACTAAGTCCGAACCCAAAGAACCCCTAGGTGATAATGTTGAGGAAGTATATCAGGCTGAGGACAATTTGGCTGAAGAGTATGAAGGTGACAAGGAATAAATAGAGCCTGATCTGTTGGGAGTAGTTAGATGCATCCTTACCCACACTGTGACACAGGAGGATTGGCGTAGGACTAACATCCTACAAACATTTATCAAGTTAGGAGATAAGGTATGTAAAATAATTATAAACAGTGGGAGTTGTGTAAATGCCATATCCACTAGTGCTGTCAAAACTTTAGGCTTGTCCATAGTTCCCCATCCAAATCCCTATAAGGTTTCTTGGATAGACTCCACTTCAATTCCCATCAAACATAGGTGCCTAGTCCAAATCCAATTACAGTCCTATCAGGAGAAAGTGTGGTGTGATGTCTTACCAATCGGAGTGAGCAGTATCATCCTAGGTTGACCCTGGTTATTTGATCATGACACGACCCTATACGGTCGATCAAGTTCCTGCTTATTCATGCACCTAGGAAAGAAGTTTGTGATCAACCCAACACCACCTAAGGACACTGTTAAGAGAGGATCAAGCCACCTAAAGGAAAAGAAAACGGGAGTCAATTTGATCACTGAAAAGGAAATTGAGAAAGAGCTCACTGAGGGTATACATGTTTGGATTTTAACCACTAAGGAAATTCAGGAGCATTCCCAGAAAGAACGCCCTCAGGAAGTGGCTAAAGTGTTAGAAGACTTTAAGGATGTGTTTCCAGATGACCTACCCGACCAACGTCCACCACGCCATTGACTTAGTCCCAGGAGCTACCCTACCCAACCTTCCACACTATAGGATGAATCCTACCGAATATTTAGAGTTACAAAGACAAGTAGGGGATCTCCTTAGGAAAGGATTTATTAGAGAGAGTTTGAGTCCCTGTGCAGTACCCGTATTACTGACCCCTAAGAAAGATAGCATTTGGAGGATGTGTGTTGATAGTCATGTCATTAATAAGATCACAACAAAATATAGGTTTCCCATACCCCGTTTGAACGACATGTTAGATATGATGGCCGGAGCAACAATATTCTCAAAGATTGACCTTAAGAGTGGCTATCCTTAGGTTAGGATTAGATCTGGGGATGAGTGAAAAACTGTGTTCAAGACCAAGGAGGGTCTTTTTGAGTGGGTAGTAATGCCATTCGGACTGTCCAATGCTCCTAGTACGTTTATGCGGATTATGAATCAAGTCCTACGGTTATTTATAGGAAAGTTTGTCGTAGTTTACTTTGACGACATTCTTATATATAGCAGGACCAAGAAGGATCATTTGGACCATTTGAAACAAGTTTGTTTAGCTCTTAGAGAAAATAGTCTCTTTGCAAACCTCAAGAAATGTGATTTTTTTACCCATAGAGTCATTTTCCTAGGTTTTGTTGTCACACCTGATGGAGTTTCTACTGACCCCGAAAAGATTGAATCAATTTTAGAGTGTCCTGTGCCAAAAAGTGTTCATGAAGTATGAAGTTTTCATGGCCTAGCTACTTTTTATAAAAGATTCATTTGAGGGTTTAGTACCATAGTTGCGCCAATCACGGATTGCATTAGGAAAGGCCAATTTGAATGGACCAAAGCAGCTGATAGGGCCTTCCTAGATGTTAAGAAGAAAATGACACAAGCACCTATCTTAAGATTGCCTGATTTTTGTAAGGTTTTTGAGGTCGCTTGTGATGCATCTGGAGTAGGAATGGGTGGAGTTTTAAGCCAGGAGAGCCATCCCATAGCTTTCTTTAGTGAAAAGTTAAATGATGCTAAGCTTAGGTATTCCACCTATGATAAGGAGCTCTATGTGGTAGTGCAAGCTTTAAGGTATTGGAGGCACTATCTACTACCGCATGAATTTGTTTTGTTTTCCGACCACGAGGCCCTTAGATTCCTTAGTTCCCAGAAGAAGCTGAATCCTAGGCACACTAAGTGGGTAGAATACATCCAGGCCTACACATTTGTCTTGAAACACCGTGCCGGAACTGAGAATAAGGTAGCCAATGCTTTAAGTCGTAGAGCCCTGCTTCTGAACTCGATTAGCACTGAAGTCGTTGGATTTGAAAGACTTACGGATGAATATGATAATTGTCCAGACTTTAGTGAAGTTTACCAAGCTTTGAAATTAGGACCATCTAGTAACCATAGTGAGTACACCCTTTTAGATGGTTATTTGTTTAAGGAAAACAAGCTTTGTGTTCCAAAGACTTCCTTGAGAGATTTTTTAATCTGGGAAACTCATGCTGGAGGTTTGGCTGGCCATTTTGAAAGAAACAAGACCATATTGATAATTGAGGATAAATTTTACTGGCCAGGCCTTAAGTGACAAGTAACCAATATTGTTGCCCGATGTAGGACATGTGCGGTTGCCAAACATCAAAGAAAAAATACCGGGTTATACACTCCTTTACCTGTGACGGATTGTCCATGGCAGGATCTTAGCATGGACTTCGTTTTAGGACTACCCAAGACCCTTAGAAAATACAATTCAATCTTTGTAGTGGTCGACAGATTTTCGAAAATGGCCCATTTTATACCCTGCTCCCAAACTTTTGATGCCTCCAGGGTAGCCAAGCTTTTTCTCGATCAAGTAGTCAAGTTACATGGATTACCTAAGACCATTGTTTCTGATAGGGATGTCCGTTTCACAAGCTATTTTTGGAAGATCCTTTGGAACCCACTAGGAACAAAACTAAAATTCTCAACTACTTACCACCCTCAGACTGATGGACAAACTGAAGTTGTAAATAGAAGTTTAGGGAACTTATTGAGGTGCCTTGTTGGAGAGAGTCTGGGAAATTGGGATTTACTTTTACCTCGTGCTAAATTTGCGTATAATAGCTCGGTCAATAGGTCTACTGATAAAAGTTCCTTTGAGATTGTCCATGGTTACAGACCTAGGAGACCTATCGATCTCATTCCGTTACCTACACAAGCACGTGTATCTGAGTCTGCCAAGTCATATGCACAACATCTTAAAGAATTACATAAAGAAATTAGTAAGAAGATTCAAATGAGTAATGAAGTTTGTAAGCATATGGCTGATTCATGTAAACGAATAAAAGAATTTAATGAAGGGGACTCTGTCATGATAAAACTTAGACCTGAAAGGTTTCCACCGGGAACTATGAAGAAATTGCATGCCCGGGAAGCTGGACCTTTCAAAATAATTAAGAAAATTGGATCTAATGCATATGTGTTAGAGTTACCACCTGATTATGGCATTAGCTCCACATTTAATATTTCTGATATGAAAGAATTTAAAGAACCGGCATTAATTCCTAGTGAGCCTTTTGGACTTTCTCATACCTTTGAGAGCGAAACCCTACCTGAGTGTCCACCAGTAATTCCACCAGACCGGAGAGACAAGATTGAACGTATCTTGGATGACCAAGTAATTACTACCATAAATAAAGGCTATCAATGTTATCTGGTTCGATGGCGAGGAAGACCAGAATCCGAGGATTCCTGGATCACCCGAGAGGATCTGCAACAAATCGACCCAGACTGCTAGAAAGGTACCAAAGTCATATTAGTCCTTACACAATAGGGTCGAGTTCCTCCCACCCCGAGAGAACTGGTGCGGGCACCAAAGTTCGAAAGAGGCTTCAGTCTAATTCAGCATGGCTTTAATTCTTTCATGTCTTGTAAATAGAGTTAGTTTACTTCTTTAATTGAATTTAAGTCATGTAATTAGAGTGGGTTCATTTCAATTTGAGTTTTTTTGAGTCCAATTAGGATCAAATTAGTCTTGTATTTAGTTAATTTAGTAGTTGGGTCCAAGAGAGAGTTGGAATTGGTTAAATGTAAGCAAGCTCATTTGAAGATGGAATGCACTCAACCATTTCAACAAGTTAATCCAAGGAGGGCGCCACTTCAACAAGCCATGTGGGATGCCATGTCAACATGCCAACCATATGATGTACACCTCAACAAGCCACCTCATCAAATGCCACATCACATAGAGAGATTCAAATTCAAAGTGGGCAAGAAGTTTTTTCTTCCATCATTTTAGCTAGCTATTCCCATAATATCTCCATGTAATTTTGAATTCCACCCTTATAGCTAGGAACCTCCCATGAAAAGCTCCTTGTAATTCAAAATCTCAAAATCCTTGGAGGCTTATAAAACCTACTCCAAGCTCTCTTGTACATGATGATGAATGAAATGAAATTTTTTTTCTAAGAAAGCTTTCTTCCTTTGCTAGCCAAAGACCCTTGAGAGAAGGTAGGTGTGAGACCTAGGATACTTAACCAAACAAGCTACCAATTCCTCTTCCAATCCCATTCGGCCACCCTTGAAGAACCCTCTTCAAGCCTCTCCAATTTTGACCTTCCCATCTTCCAAAAGAGATAATCTACAATGGAGTTCTCCACATCGACAATTGAAGATGATTCAAGCAAAGGATGCCAAAGAGAGATTACTTCAATCCAATTCTAAGCCAACACTTCCATTCTTAACTTTCCTCTTCCTTTCTTCCAATCTTCCATCTAAACCTTTAACCTTTCCATCTACCTATGCAGGATCCCCGAGTCTCATGGTTTCCAACATGAAGGTCTACTACGCCAAAGAATCAGATGCAGGACGCTTTAAAACTTATAGTAATTCCTTGGCCATTTAAATACTTCATCTTGAGTGTTCCTTACTTCATTTCAGAATATTAATGGCCGGATAACCAATCTTTATAAATCTCTTTTAGATCTGAAATAGGAAATTAAGCTAGCCCTAACCTGTGTGGTTTCCTAACCACAAAGGTCTATTTTCTTAATTGCTTTGATAGGTTGTCTTCCTAGTGATGTTTTCCTTATGTCCTTTTCATGAAATTCTGCTTCTTTGTGTAAAATAGCAGCATGCATATCTGCCTCATCATCATTTAATATATTTAATTCCTAGAATCTGTACCCCATCATGATGATCTCTGGAGGGATCGTAGGCATGTCAGCCGCCATCCAAGCGAACATGTTAGCGTTCGCCCGGAGAAACTCCAGAAGGTGGGCTCGTTCATCAACTTGCAGCTGCGCCCTAATCTGCACCATCTTCACCGGGTCGGTTTCGAGAGGATACGACAACAAGCACTCGACTGGGCCACCTTTGGGGTCTTGCATCCTTTGGTCGAGGTCATCCGTGCTGGGGTCATCCTTGGTAGCCTTGGCCTTGGGGATGGTTTGGAGGCAATGTTGGATTGGTTGAGGTGCCCCCTCATCTCCCCGACATCGTAGGGAGTTGCAAACTGCACCAATAGCTGCTTTGTGGAAATGACCGCGTCGAGCAGGTTGAGCCCGGGTCGGCCAAGGATCACGTTGTAGGCTGAGGGGAGCCTAACAACTATGAAAGTCATCATAACAATACTCCGTCGAGGTGGCATCTCAGCAGCAATGGGGAGAGTGATCTTTCCCTCGACTCCTATAGAGTCACCTATGAAACCGACGAGGGGTGTGTGCACAGGTCTGAGCTGAGCAAAGGATAGGTTTATCCTAGAGAAAGCATCATAAAAAAGCACATCCGTGGAGCTCCCACTATCAACCATGATGCATTTTACAGGATGTTTTGCGATCGTCATCTCGACGACCACTGCATCATTGTTTACATTTTTATTTTCATCCCCCCTTCCCTCGTAAAGGAAAGTACATTCTCAAAATTTTCCCCACCCCGGGCCTTTTTGGAAGCATGCTTGACTCCCCAGCATATCATCCACACCAGCTTCTCGGTAGGGCGGTTGTTGATGGTAGGGACTGGAGGGAGTGCAGTGAGTGCCTGAGGTTCCATTGGGGGTCTGTCCCCCATGAACCTTCTGAGGTAGCCCCTCTTTATGAGTTCTTCAATCTTCCTCTTGAGGTTGTGGCACTCCTCGGTGTCATGGCCGTGGTTGTGGTGGAACTGGCAGTACTTCATTCTGTCACGACCGGTAGATGGCCTCAGCAGAGGTGGGCTCTTTAGATAGCACTCACCCTCGATCTCCAAAAGGATCTTCACCCTTTGGGTGAGGAAAGAAGTAAAGTTCTCTTCCGGGATGGGGTCTCTCCTTGGCTTCGACCTCTGGTGGATGTTCGGTACGGCTGGTCCAGGCTTCCGCATCCCGGAGGTCTCCCCGGGAGCCGGCTTCTTCAGAGGCCTTCCGTCCAGCTCCCTCCTCGTGCGATCCACCTCCTCGACATGGATGTACTTTTGAACATGGAGGAGGAGCTCAAAATAAGTCTTGGGGGGCTTCTTGTCGAGAGAGTAGGGAAGGCAGGAAGTCCTGAGTCCCCTCTTCAGTGCCAGTATAGCGATTGGCTCATCAAGGTTGTAGATCTCCAATGCAGCAACCTTGAAATGGGCCACATAGTCCTGTAGGAGCTTATGGTCCTGCTGCCTGATGGAGAAGAGGCTGTTTGCCTCTCATTGTACCTTCCGACAGGCATCGAAGTGGGCCATGAACTTTCGCTCCAGCTCAGCGAATGAACTAATGCTCTTCGGCTCCAGGTGGGTGAACCACACCCGGGTTGCTTTCCGGAGAGTAGCAGGAAAGGCGATGTAGAGGAGAGCATCGGTTGCTCCCTGGACTCTCATGAGAGCCTTGTAGCTCTCGAGATGATCCAGGGGGTCGGTGGTCCCATCGTAGGGATCCACCTGTGGCATGCAGAACCGACTTGGAATTGGATCCTCTTGGACTTCTCGGGGGAAAGGGGGATGGGCATCGTCGCCCACCGGCTTGATAGCGGAGCCTTGCAGATTTGCAAACTGGTGCGTAAGCTCTGCCAGCTTGCACTCATGCTCCTCTAGGAGCTTCTCTGCCATACACTTGATGGCCTCGTCAGTAGAACCCTCCTCGAAGGCTGAAGGAGCCGGAGAAGGTGACATGAGATGGTGTCCATGATGGGGGATCTTCCCTTTTCGACCTCGGTGGGCTCTAGTTGTTACCTGCTTGAGGATTGGGGACCGACTCTCTTGATCGGCATATCTGGCCCGTTGTCTCTTCACTGGTGTCTGGTGGCTTCCCTGATGGTTGGTGGTGGTCCATGGTTGCGAAGGCCTTCCTTGGAAGGAATGCAGGCTATCGTAGGGTGCTGCGGCATGGGCTGCAGGAGTCTCTAGTTACTGGTGGGTAGCCAAGGACCGGTGTTGGTGCTGGAGCTGGCGCACTGCTGCAGTGAGAATCAGCATCTACTGGGTGAGTGCGGCCAACTGAGTGTCCATCAGAGTTGGTTGAGCTGGAGCGGGGAGTTCCCCTTCTAGGCTGTGCGGGTCCCCATGGGAAGTGGGATCTCCCGCATGGCTGGTGGAGACTTCCCGTGCTCGCATCGTCACCATTCTTCCGGTGGACTGCTTGCAAAGGGGATTAGGTTGGATCAAATGTGTCCTGCCCCCCTCTTCCTGGCGTGCCAATCTGTTGTCGCCAAGATTGTCGTTACCTGTAGTTGAGGTTGAGATCAAAATATTCTTCTGTCGCTCGGGATCCTGCTCGATCGCCCGAACATGCAAAACAAAGTTAGTGACCCGGGCCGGGAATTCTGGTGGGGCACTCCGATAATCAAGTCAGTAACGATCCAAGGGAACAGATCCTCCTGGTCGAGCCCCAAAGATGGACTCCATGCTAGGAGGAGAGTTTGTAAAGTGAAAGATTATGAGCAGGTCGAGCACAGAGTGTGGGAATGGTAGCAGAGGAGAGCTTGAACTGAGTGGCTGTGTCCGTCTAGACCCCTCTTGGGGGTTTCGCGGTAGCCTCGAGTGTTATCATCCTGTGCACTGCCCCCTTCTTGCTCGTTGGACCTCACTCGACTGAATCTTTACTTAAATGAATGCTTGAGAAGCTTCCACTTACTTTGTTTGAATCTGAGAGGCCCCCTTTTAGCTAGGGGTGTCGCGCGCCGCTTACCTCGGGATCTTCCCTATGCTTGTGGGCACTTGTGGCAATATTTCATGCTGTGGCCGGGTTGCCTTTCCATTTTGGTGATAGGGAAGCTACCGTTCATGCTGACATTCCTTCTGGTCGCTTCCTTTTGGATAACTTAGCAGAGCCTCGATCGACGAGCCGTCACCTCCTGGATCTGGATCCACTGGTTGACTTCCAGTTTCGGAGGGTGTAGTCGGTTGGTGGAGAATGCAGAGCCTTGATCAAAGGATTCCTTCCATTTTGGTGTAAGTGGCAGTTGGGACCATCATAGCATCCTAGCAGGCATCTTTTCGTTGTCCTCGAGCACCGGGCCATCATCCAGGGGGAGCGGTGACTTCCTTCGACTGCAGATCTCTTCATTTGAGCTGGGACTGATCTGGAGAGGTGGAGCTCAACTTCAACCTCAGCGTCTCGACCCGAAGGGAGCGCGTTGGATGAAGGAAGGAGTGGTGGAGCTCGACTTCGGCCATGGCATTTCGACCCAAAGGGAGCACGGCGAGGCGAAGGAGGGCAGAGCTCGACTTCGGCCTCGGTGTCCTCGACCCGAAGGGAGCACGGCCAGGCAAAGGAAGGCAGAGCTTTACTTCAGCCATGGCATCTTGACCCGAAGGGAGGGCGGTCGGGCGAAGGAGGGTGGAGCTCGACTTCGACCTCGGCATCTCGACCCGGAGGGAGCGTGACAGGGCGAAGGAGGGCGGAGCTCAACTTTAGCCACGGTGTCTCGACTCGGAGGGAGCGTAGCCGGGTGAAGGAGTCTGGGTGGAGATGTCCCACGTGGAAGCTTCATTCGTCGTGGAGTTTGACAGGTGTTCCACGTCAGCGATCCCGCTACATCACCATTCATCTAAACCTAGGTCTAACCCATTTAAAGACCCAATTCTAGCTAACCCATTCAACCCATGGTTTATCAATCATGACTTAAGATTAGAATCATATCCTAAATCTTAAAAATATATAACTTAATTCCCAATTAAGTGTATCACACTAATTGAAACATTTTCAAAATCAAGTGAAACAATTTCATAAAATTTGAAGCTTACAATTACTATTTCATAGTTTTCTGGTCGAGTCAACTTTTGTAGGTCGAGTCAGCTCTTCCAGAATACAAAAATAGACAGAATGAACTATCTGCATAATCAAGTTAGCTCTTGCAGGTCGAGTCGGCTCTTGCAGAAATAATATCTTCAAATTTCAGTCATTTTCATTTGAACATTTCAAAGTTTTAGATCAAATAATTTTAGATCTCATCTAAACATAGTTATGATCTATTAACCATAGATTAAAACCATTTTAATCCATCAAATTCCTTCACTTTCTTCTTCATAAGGTCGTGACACAGTGGCACCCCTACATGTCATAGGAGAACCCTTTGGAATGGGAAGAGATGGTCTTTAAAACCATGCTTATCTCCTATGATCGGATGGCCATGACGAATCCACCTTAATCCAAGTACTTTGTAAAGGAAATAATCCAATTTCATACAAAAATATTAAACTACATGTGCATCTAACCTGGTTGCTCTGATACCACTATTGGGGAACCAAGGTATATGGCAAGAGCATGCAATTTAAAAAATTTTTCTAAATGCATGGCACAGAAAAAAAGGATAAAACCATTTTATTAAAGAATGTCAATCTAATTAACATCACCCTAAGCAGATCTTGATGCATGTGTAGAATAATATATGTATAAAATAAAGCATCCATTGAATGAAAAACAGAACTATTCTACATTCACACAATGATGCAACAGATTATAGTGCGCCAAACAAATAATCTAAAGGTGTACCTTTGAGATGACGATCACCTGGAAGGCACATGCTCCAAAAGCAAGGTGGAACAGCACCCAATGGAGATCAGCCCTGCAGAAAGATGATCGGGCTCTGCGAGCGGCACACGCATACCACCTCTATGGGTGGTTCACACTGGATAGAGAGACTTCTCCTCTTTCCTTTGGGGTGCTAGCCCATTGAAAAACTATTGACTCCATTATTGATTTTGATGATAAGCAAAATGGTTAAGTATAAGTTAAGGACTAATGATTTCTTTGAAGTGTATTTTTGTTGAAAAAGGTGCTTACAAATTTGAAGAAGCTTATTTGATTGAAGAAGCCAAGTTTGAATGAAAAGAATTGCTCAAAGAGGACTTGGAAACTTAAGAACTGCTTGATTGGATGATTAACATAAGTGGAAATTTGTTTTAGCTCAAGTTCAGCCTTTTCAGTGAAGAATTCAGTGTTGTGTCGACTCAAAGTATCGACACATTATCACAGGGTGAGTGTTTTCTTGCTCAAACACCCGTGCGGCGCCCTGGCATACCACGCACCAAGGCCAGCCCTCCTGAGTCCGTTCCTTGGACATACAGATAAGCGCGTAGCAATCTAGCCACATAGCCAAGCATTCACCTCAATGCCCCTGCCCAGCAACACTATCAAACTGAATCCATGAGACACCCTTAAGTGCCTGCAAGCAACCTGACCCTCAGGCCAACTGCAATGCTCTTGCGCACTTTCATGCCATAACATTATACGCCTCCCAAGAGTGCTCCACAACTCAGCACCTCAGTGTTGACCTGATGGCTTTGCCCTTGAAGCCAAGTACTGCTCATCCAAGTTACCCCAAATCTGAGTACCTTCATGCCATGACATAACCACTGTGCCTCTGATCCGCAAGCTACCATGATGCCCTTCAGGAATACACAGACCACAGTCACATGACATGATCATGCAATTCCTTCACTCCGCATGAGGCTCAGGTAAACCATCTCTAGTGTCGCCTAGCCGATACGCCAAGCCGACACATCACATCACTCCGTAGAGTAATGAATGATCGAACACATTCCCAAGCTTTCCCGGATTCTGCCTTTCCCAGCTCCCCCAAAAGCTCTTGTGTTCTGATCCCGGTCTTGCATCCTTAGCATGCCTTCCTATCAATGGCCATACCGCTCGATAATGTTCATGGCCTGTTCATACCTCACTACACATTGCCACGATTCTGAAGACCCGCGACCATACCGTCCAACATCCTATGTCCTCGACCTGTTCGCAACTAGTGCACTGCCATGATATTTGCATCCAAGTCTACCCATCAAATAAATTTCTTCGACTGGCTAGTCCTTGCATCTCGCTGTTCCCTCCTTGGCATGACCCACTTGGTCACCCTTGATCCTTGGCCCAGCTCCAAGGCATATATCTGACCGAATTTACATAAGACACACTTTAACTCCATGGCCGACCGGCTCCCATGGATCCCTGCGAGACATCAACCTGGCCAATGCTCACGAGACTTGCCTGTTCAGGTAGGCCAACCCGTACCCGACTAGATCCTCTATCGTCTCTTTGCTCCACCACAGAGATCAAGAATGCATAGAGTAGCCTGGACCATTCCTCGAGGATCAACCTCTCGGAAAGCCCCATCCTCGTACAATGTGGCCAACTCGTTCGACCAACATTGCCCCAAATGTCTCCATGTGAAACCATTCGGGCGTGGCACCACCTTGCCTACAACTGTGCCACGACTGGCTCATATCCTATGGGCTTGGGAGAGTCGGGAATATGGCCAAAGCCCCGCATCCCTCCTCAAAACCAAGAGGGTCACTCGAGTCACAACATATATCTTGGCGAACCACCGCCATGCCAAATATCAAGCTTCCCGAGTCCCCCGATATTATGCCACGACTGTGCCATTTCATGGCGAACCATTACTCCCCTCACTACCCCAATAAGGCATCCAGCTGAACTCCACCCCTGGGGTTCCAAGGTATCAAGGAGCATTGCAAATTCTTTGCCATGCCAACCCTTCGCAGCACCATGCCACGCCCATGCTGACACCCTCTGCGATGAGCCAATGGCTAAGTCCGTGACAATTCTCCCCTACTCAAATTGTCGACGTTCTCGTCGATGTCCAAACCACTGCTTGGAATATTGGTTTCCATGACCAAAATCTTTTGTAGCCACTGCAACCCTGGTTCCTCGAGTCAGAGCTCCACGGCCTTGGTGTCCATGATCCTTTCTTCGCCATTGAGAATCCATCAACCACCACGCTAACTCTTCCATGGAACCCATAAACTGATGTCGGCCTCTGCCCTTGACATCCTCACAATCCTCTGACCGTCTAATCTGCAAGGCACTCCTTGAACTCCTCCAAGGCTTGACTCTCGATCACCTTAATCTGAGAGTGGCCACTGCTTCTTCTAAGCTCCTTGTGATCCTCTGACCGTCTAATTTCTTGGTACTCCTTGGACTCCTCCAAGGCTTGACTCGTGATTGTCCCAATCTAAGAGCGGCCATTGCATTCATTATGCTCCTTTTAATGATCTTCTCACCATCAACTTTGGCTTAAAATCCTTGCAGCACTCCTCGAACTCCTCCAAGGCTTAACTCTTGATAATCCTGATTAGAGAGCGGCCATATTTCTGCTAAAGAATCCACCTTATGCTCATTTCTAGCAATACAAGATGGCACACCTTGGACTGCCTTCAAGGCTTAACCCCTGTCCAATTGGATCTAAAAGCGGCCAACCCCATGAGTCACCCCTGGCAACTCTTCCTTAAGCACTTGGTCTTGCTTCATACCCACCTTGTAGCCCTGTGGTAATTCCAACCTTTTGATCAACACCATGCCTTCGGACCCTCCACACTGCATCGATGCCAAGTACTAACAAGTCGCCTCCATTTCTTTGCACTGACCCATACCAATGCAAATCCACAGTTGCTACCAAGCAGGACCGTGATATCTGATCAAGATCACTTCCTACCTTGCTCGAGTCCCTCGACATAACAGTCTTCACTCTGAGCACCAACTATATGTCTTTGCAGAACTGCAATCCATGCTGCTTCCCGGTCTACTCAGCCTGTCTTTATTGCCTCTTGTGTCTTCACCTCGAGCCCAAAGTACCAGTGTAAGGCTACCCCATTGGCCTGCTCACTCCTCTGACTCCAGTACCTCGACACCCTCTTGCATCTAACATCTGAGCCTGATAATGCCTCATAGCATGTCCAATATCAGTGCCTTCACCTAGTAAATAATTTCACTGTCTCTAGTACTTCGGCTTCCCATGCCTTCACCTTGAGAGCAGTTCCACTAAAGTTCAATTCAAATTTGCCATTCAAGTACTTTCGCATCACAGCCACCCACACAAGAGATGGCTCTTTCCAATGTCCCACATTTTTGTGCACCTGGGACCCTCGACTCTCCAAGTCTTCACCTCAACCTGCACTTTATAAATTTCGAATGCTACATCTTTCTTTTGCACTGTAGACACACCCTAGTACCTCAGTCCATATACCTAGCTTTTGCCTTTATGGAAATTTTGGTCCCTCGAGATGCTCTGCCTTGCACTTTGCATATAGCCCAGCTACTTCAGTATTCACAAGCACTCTTCACCCTGAATTCCATCATGTAGCCACAACTGGTGGACCTTCACATTTGTGGGATTCCATCCACACATACGATCGATGCGCAACCTTAAGCATTTAGCACCGAGCACATCGCCACTGCAACATATGCTCCCCCACTCTGAGTCGTTGACACCCATAACAGACCAGACGTCCAGCTCCTCTAACACTGGATTTCCAGCTCTCTCTGGATTTTCTCCTGCTTTGGATACCTTCATATCAGCAGCTATAATCAGCACAATGTCGACTATCGACTAAGCAACCATCTCTCTGATACCACTTGTCACGGGGTGAGTGTTTTCTTGCTCAAACACCCATGCAGGGCCTGGGCATACCACGCACCAAGGCCAGCCCTCCTGAGTCCTTTCCTTGGACATACAGATAAACGCGCAGCAATCCAACCATTTAGCCAAGCATGCACCTCAATGCCCCTTCCCAGCAACATTGTCAAACTCAATCCATGCGATACCCTTAAGTGCCTGCAAGCAACCTGACCCTCAGGCCAACTGCAACGCTCATGTGCACTTCCATGCCATAACATTATATGCCTTCCAAGAGTGCTCCGCAACTCAGCACCTCAGTGTTGACCTGATGGCTTTGCCCATGAAGCCAAGTACTGCTCATCCAAGTAGCCCCAAATTTGAGTACCTTCATGCCATGACATAACCACTGTGCCTCTAATCCGCGAGTTACCATGCTACCCTTCAGGAATGCACAGACCACAGTCACATGACACGATCATGCAATGCCTTCACTCTGCATGAGGCTCAGGTAAACCATCTCTAGTGTCGCCTAGCCAACCTGCAAAGCTGATACATCACATCACTCCATAGAGTAATGAATGATCGAACACATTCCCAAGCTTTCCTAGATTCTACCTTTCCCAGGTCCCCCATAAGCTCTTGTGTTCTGATCCCGGTCTTGCATCCTTAGCATGCCTTCCTATCAATGGCCATGCCGCTCGACAATGTTCATGGCCTGTTCATACCTCACTATGCATTGCCACGGTTTTGAAGACCCGCGACCATACCGGCCAACATCCTATGTCCTCGACCTGTTCGCAACCAGTGCACTACCATGATATTGGCATCCAAGTCTGCCCATCAAATAAATATCTTCGACCGACTAGTCCTTGCATCTCGCTGTTCCCTCTTCGGCATGACCCACTTGGTCACCCTTGATCCTTGGCCCAGCTCCAAGGTATATATCCGACCGAATTTATATAAGCCACACTTTAACTCCATGGTCGACCGGCTCCCATGGATCCCTGCGAGACATCAACCTGGCCAATGTTCACGAGACTTGCCTGTTCAGGTAGGCCAACCCTTACCCGACTAGATCCTCTATCACCTCTTTGCTCCACCACAGAGATCAAAAATGCATAGAGTATCCTGGACCATTCCTCGAGGATCAACCTCTTGGAAAGCCCCATCCCTGTACAATGTGGCCAACTCGTTGGACCAACATTGCCCCGAATGTCTCCACATGAAACCATTCGGGTGTGGCACCTCCTTGCCTACAACTGTGCCACGATGGACCCGTATCCTACGGGCCTGGGGGAGTCGGGAATATGGCTAAAGCCCTGCATCCCTCCTCAAAACCAAGAGGATCCCTCGAGTTACAACATATATCTTGGCGAACCACCGCCATGCCAAATATCAAGCTTCTCGAGTCCCTCGATATTATGCCACGACCGTGCCATTTCATGGCGAACCATTACTCCCCTCACTACCCCAACAAGGCATCCAGCTGAACTCCACCCTTGGGGTTCCAAGGTATCGAGGAGCATTACAAATTCTTTGCCATTCCAACCCTTCGCAGCACCATGCCACACCCAAGCCGACCCCCCTGCGATGAGCCAATGGCTAAGTCCGTGACAACATGACACCAAGTATCGACACATGAAAGTGAAGTGTCGACTCAGGCCGGTACGCAAGAATGTTTCAGATGGCATGGTTGAAGTGTCAACACATGGACCTGAAGTGTCGACTTAAAGTGTCGACACATGGATAAATACATCGCCTGAGACTTTCAAGCCACAGAACTTGCAGAAAATAAAGAATAGCTGAAGTGTCGACACATGGAAGAAAGGTGTCGACTCAACATAGTAAGTGTCGACACATCTGAGATTTCCAGAGAATTAGTTTGGAGCTATTTGAATTGGGTGTCGACTCAAGAAGTTCAAGTGTCGACCTTATGTGTCAACTCACAATCTGAAGTGTCGACACATGGAGTTCTGGCAATAGTAATGGCTAGTTTTTCAAATGCATAACTCATCTATTTTGCCCTCCAACGGCTAGTTTTTCAAGTCTAATGGCTAGAAACAAGATTTGAAGCCTTGGAAAAGTATTTATATGCTCCAAATCAAATCAAATGACAATGTATTGAATATTATTGAAGAGTTTTGATAAGAGAGAAGAAAAGAGAGCTTTAACTCCTATTCATTGTAGATTCAACCACTCTCAAGCTAAAGCAAGCCTCCAAGCATTCAAGAGCCTTCAAGAGCATTGAAGATCATCCATTCTTGAGCATTCAAGAGGCTTCAACAAGTTCAAAGCATCTCTACACCGAACTTCAAAGAGATACCCGCTTTTTTTGTTTCATTACTTCTAAACTCTATTTCTTGTAAGGGTTCTTGGTTAGCCTATTATAAAACCAAGTGAGATTATTGGCGAGCCTTTGCAAAACCAATTAGGTTGGTGGTTAGCCCGTAAAACTACTTAGGTTCTTAGTTAGCCCGGAAAACCAAGGGAGGTTATTGGTTAGCCTATGAAAATCAATTAGATTCTTGGTTAGCCTGTAAAACCAAGTAAGGTTTTGACTTGTTGGCCTTGTGAAAATAAGTTGAGTTTTTGATTAGTGAGCCCACAAAACTAATCAACTATAATTGGGTGTGATTATAGTGAATTCCTAAGGGGATCTTGGGGAGTGGATGTAGGTGCATTGGATAGCACCAAACCACTATATTTCTTGGTATTTGTGGTTGATTGATCTCTCTCTTCTCGCTCTTTACTTATTGCTCTTTAATTCCGCTATACTTTTATTTAAGAGCATTCTACTTGAACTCATAGTACCTTACATAATTAATTGTTGAATTGGATTGCATTGCATTGTATCAAGTTAAGTCATTTTAGATTAATTTTTAGAGATCTAATTCACCCCCCCTCTTGGGTTGCTTACTAGGTAACAAGTAGTATCAGAGCCCTGTTCTTAGTGTATAAGCTTTATCGCCTTGAGTAAAGATCTATGGCAGCCCTAATTGGTACTAGTGTAGTTGAGGGTCAAGCCTCAAATAGACCTCCATTTCTTAATGGAATAAATTATACATATTGAAAAACTGGGATGGAGATTTATATGCATTTTATTGATTACAATTTATGAAAAGTGGTAGATAAGGATCCTCATATTCCTTCAGTAGTGGTTAATGATGTTTCCATCCTAAAGCTCGAAGAGGATTGGGATGAAAATGACATTAAGCAATCCGAGATTAATGCCAAGGCAATGAATCTCCTCTATTGTGTATTAGATCCTAGTGAATTCAATAGGATATCTACATGCATGTCTGCTAAAGAAATATGGGACACACTTGAAGTTACCCATGAGGGTGCCGATCAAGTGAAAAATACTAAAGTAAATATGTTAGTGCACACTTATGAGATGTTTTGAATGGAACCTAATGAATCAATCACTGTTATGTACACAAGATTCACTAATATTATAAATGGTATGAGAAGTCTTGGAAAAGTTGTCTAACACTGGTCTTGTAAATAAAATCCTCAGGTCACTTCCAACATCATGGGATTCAAAGGTGATCACAATTCAAGAAGCCAAGGATGTTGATAAATTACCTCTTGAGCAGCTGGTTGGATCGCTCATGACTTATGAGCTTAATCTGAAACAAAAATTAATGGACATGGACAAGAAGAAGAAGGAGATTGCTTTCAAATCAAACATTCAAGAAGAATCCTCAATAGATGAGTCCGAAGAAGAAGAAGAAGATGAAGGTGAAGAAGTCCTCCTTGCACGAAAATTTAGAAGATTCATGAAGAGAAGGAAATTTTCTTATAAAAAGAAATATCAATCAAAAGAAAAAGAAAAAGAGAAAGAGAAAGAAAAAGAAAAGGAAAAGGAGAAGGAAGTACCTACATGCTTCGAATGTAAGAAGCCGGGATACTACAAGTTTGATTGTCTTCTCCTTAAGAAGTCTAGGAAGAAATTAAGAAAGAAGGCAATGATGGCCACCTCGAGTGACAGCGAAGACTCCAGTTCTGAGGAAGAGCAGACCGAAGTTACAAATCTTTGCTTAATGGCACATCAAGACAATGATGAGGTAAATTCCGATACCGAAATTGACTTTACATTTGATGATCTTAGAAATGCTTTTGATGAACTCATGCATGATTATAAACTAATTTTAAATGAAAATAAAAAGTTAAAAAAGCATGCAAATAGTTTTTCTTTTGAAAATAATTCTTTACTAAATGATGTTAGTGATTTAAAATCTAAAGTGGATGTTTCAGAAAAGAAAAACAATGCTTTATTTATGAAAAATGAAGTTTTGAAAAGATCTAAGAATGTTATTTCAAACAATGATTTTTTAAAGAAAAATAAAGATTTAGAACTTGAAAATACTAAGTACAAAAATAAACTTGAAAAGAAAAAACCTTTTATCAAAAAATTTACTTATAGTTCAAAAAAATTAAACCTACTTTTGAATAATCAAAGAACTATTTTTAATAAAGCAGGATTAGGATATAAACCACAAAAATAATAAAAGTATTTCAAAAACTTTTTTGTTCTTGCATCTTCTAGCATTACTTGTTTCTCATGCAAAAAGTTAGGTCATAAATCATTTCAATGCAATTTAAGAAAAATCAATTCTTTTGGTAAAGTGTGGATTCCAAAAGGAACCATTTTGAATGCTAATCCTAAAGGACCTAAGTTGGCTTGGGTACCTAAAAATAAAGCTTGATTTTATTGCAGGTGTGTCTTACAACCAAGGATAATAAAAGACTTTGGTATCTTGATAGTGATTGCTCAAGGCACATGACTGGAGATATGAAGCAATTCACTTCTCTTGGAGCTTTGAATGGAGGGAGTGTGACCTTCAGTGATAATGGTAAAGGAAAAATCATTGGTATTGGTAAGGTTCACATAACTCCTTCTAGTAGTATTAGTAATGTACTTCTAGTCGATGGTTTGAAACATAATCTTTTAAGCTTTAGTCAGTTATGTGATAAAGATTTTCAAGTAGTTTTTAAATCATCATATTGCATGATTGCTAGTCCGGATTTAAATGAAGTACAATTCATTGGAAAAAGGCATGAAAATATTTATTTGGTAGACCTAGATGATTTATCTTTGCCTGATGGAGAATGCCTTGTTGCAGTGAATTCTACTAAAGATGAAACTAGTTGGCTATGGCATAGAAGATTAGGGCATGCTAGTATGTATCTTCTTTCAAAACTTTGCAAAAAGAATTTAGTTAGAGACTTCCCTATACTTTGTTATGAAAAGATAGAATTTGTCAAGCATGTCAATTTGGTAAACAAGTTAAAACTTCTTTCAAACCAAAAGATTTTGTAACTATTAGTAGGCCACTTGAACTACTTTATATGGATCTCGTTGGACCAACTAGAACATCAAGTCTAAGAGGCAAGAGATATGGATTAGTCATAGTGGATGATTTTTCGAGATTTACATGGGTTTTCTTTTTATCACATAAAGATGAATCATTTTTAACATTCATAAAGTTTTATTGAAAAGTTTTAAACAAAAAAGGTGTTTTAGTTGTTTGCATTTGTAGTGATCATGGAACTGAATTTGAAAATCAAGATTTTGAAAACTTTTATAATGAAAAAGGAATATAACATAATTTTTCTGTACCTAAGACACCTCAGCAGAATGGGGTAGTAGAAAGAAAAAATTGTACTTTGAAAGAAATGGCATGCACTATGTTTTGTGAAAATGATTTGCCAAGATATTTTTGGGCTAAAGCTATTAATACTATAGTTACATTTTAAATCGAGTTTTAATCTGCCCTATTTTGAAGAAAACTCCTTATGAACTTTGGAACCAAAGAAAACCTACTTTAAAATATTTTCGAGTTTTTGGTTGCAAATATTTTATTTTGAATAATGGAAAAGACAATCTTGGAAAGTTTGATGCTAAGTCTGGTGAAGGTATCTTTTTAGGATACTCCACATCAAGCAGGGCATACAGAGTTTTCAATAAAAGAACTTTGGTTGTAGAAGAATCAGTACATATTATTTTTGAAGAATCTACTAACAAATCCTCCAGAAAAGAGGATACATCTGATGAATGTGCAGGTGCTGACAAGCTTCAAAAGTTGACACTGAATGATCAACCTTAGCCAAGTGAAGAAGTTCAAGACAAGAATGAGAGGGGTGATGACCCTCCAAAGCATCAAGATTTACCTAAGGAGTGGAGGTATGCTCATGGACATCCTAAAGAATTAATCCTAGGTGATCCATATAAAGGGATAAGAACTCGAGCCTCAATTAGAAATGAATGTGATTATATAGCTTTTGTATCTCAAGTAGAACCTAAATGTTATGAAGAAGTTGAAAAATACCCTAATTGGATTAATGCCATGCAAGAAGAACTAATTCAATTTGACAGAAATAATGTTTGGACACTAATAGAAAGACCATCTAATATTTCAATTATTGGAACTAAAAGGATATTTAGGAATAAATTAGATGAAAATGGAATTGTTGTTAGGAATAAGGCTAGGCTAGTTGCTAAAGGCTACAATCAGGAGGAAGGGATTGATTTTGATGAAACTTTTGTAATGCGGGACAACTCTAAGACTGCTAAACATACATGGAAAATAGTAGAATAATTTTTTTGTGATTTTTATAATTTTATTTGCAGGCTAAATTTTCAAAATAAAGTAAAAACTAGTTGAAAGACTAGCAGTGCAAAGAATCATCGGGTCGCAGGCATACTCATGCAAACCAATGAAATATCTAGGACCTGAGAGTTGAGAAAGGTTTCTTACCAGTTAGAGATTGAAATTCAGAAGCAACAGGGTTCACTCACAACTCTGGTCGGAGCCTGGAAGAAGAAGCCTTGTTTCCCTTGAATCTATTGGCAGATCTAGGCGGTCCGGGCATCAAAGAAGGCCTCCTTAGGGGAAGGGAAGCACCTTGGGGATCCTACAAGCATCAGGGTTAATCAAAACAGTAATTAAAAAATAAGAAAAGGAACTATGGGTTGAAAGGAATTAGGATTAGGGTTAGAAGATGGCTGTTTGAAGCTTGTTGAAGATCTCCTTGCTTGGTGGCCTAGGGCATTCCTTCTTGGATGTGTGAAGGCTTGGATGGTAGTGATTTAGGGTGTGTAAGGATGCTAGGATAGCAAGGAATTCGTCCAAACACAAAAATACAACCTAAAGAACCAAAACAAAACACCAACACAAGGTAATAACTCAAAATTTCAGCAAGTTGTATTCATAAGAAAGAGATGCTTACAAGAGAGGGAGGGGTGGGGTATTTATAGAGTTTCCATGTCCTCACTAACCATGGTTATACTTGGGTTACAAGTCCTCTTCCCAATTGGAATACAAGTCCTTCCTAGCTAGGTTAGAATTACAAAGTTTAAAAGGATTAGAAATCCCAATTAGGTTAGGAATAAACCTGGTCATCTCCTTCTTCTCTTCAACTTGGACTTGATCAAACCTCTTTGGACATGGTCAACACTTCAAGGATGCCTAGGTGGGCATGTTGGGCCTCTAGGAGCAGCAAGGGGCTGGCCCAAAGGGGCTTGGGTGCATGGGTTTGGGCCTCTGGAAGCTAGGGTGGCCTGGTATCTGGAATATTCCCTGGAATCTTGCTTTTTAAGGGCTTGGGCTTGGCACCTGGGCTTGATTTCTTTGGGCTGGGATGCAGGTAGACCTCTGCAATCATGGATGCTCTAGTTTAGGAATATGCTCTGGCATTTGGACTGGAATCTGGGCATGTGGAGGGCATTTGGAAGGAATCAGGGTTTCTGGAAGCATCTTGAATCTTGGATTGTCACACAAAATCCACTGGACTGATGTAGTGGCCTCTGACTCCTGGATGTGGCCTGGTGGAACTTTAAAATAGGGTGACCTCCTCTCTTGTATAAAAATCGGGCTCATACTGGACTCATAATTGATGTACAGGACTCAAAATACTAACTAGGTTGAGGGTTAAGACAAATCAACTAACCTCAACTTATTACATGACTCAATTCTAGTTGATTACAAAATTTGACACATGGCTAGATAAACCAAATAGGGCCCAGTAATCTATGTCTGATCGTGGTGTCCCCACTAATTCTCCCAGGGTGGGAGGAACTTGACCCCGTCGAGTGTGGGATAACTTGGCTCTCATAGTGCTCGAGTAGGTCTGGGTTGAGGCATTGTAGATCCTCATGGGTGATCCACGAGTCCTCAGATTTTAGCTGACCTCGCCACCGGACCAAGTACCTCTGATAGCCATAATTTCGGGTACATATGGCTTGATCATCCAGGATTCTCTCAATCTTTTTCTCACTATTTGGCAAATTGTATGTGGACACTCTGGGATGGGTTCTCTCTCAAAAGGGAGGGATAGGCTCAAGGTGCCCACTAGGTATCGCTGCTAGCTCCCTAGACTCTATAAGATCTGAGATGATGAAGGTAAAGCTAATACCTAAATCAGGTAGTATCTCATGCACATAGGCATTGGGTCCATCGATATTCATTATCTTGGATGGGCCAGCTTCGCGAGCAGAAAATTCTTTACAACTACAAAATCCCCTGCAAAATTCTTTATCTCTCTTTTGGGAATTAGCCAAGTTATTATTTAGTTCATTAGTTATGTTCAGCTTTTGACTAATTTCTATATGCATATGCTGTGTAGAGGGTAGTGCAGGTGTAGACATGTAATTCAGGCTGTGCCTTTATTGGACTCAACTAATACCTAATAGACTCACTAGACATCCCTATCAAAGGATATTTTATTGGACTCTAAGGGACAAAACCTAACAGATTATAGACTCTTTAGGTTTGATCCTCGCATGACATGCACATGAAAACTTACGATGTGCTTCTAGTAAATGCCAAAGGGTATGCAAGAAATATGATGCAAACCTAACATGAGCAAGGAATGAATGTAACATGCAAACCTCTACATGATGCAGGTGAATGGTTAAAGAAATATAAGAAAACTCAATAAAAGGCAAAAAATAAGAGGTGGATTCGGGGTTAGTCTGGCAGGAAAAGGGTTCGGGATTGATTGGATAAACTAGGATGTAAGAAGGGGTGTCAGAATTAATCCTAAACTAATAAGATTGACCTTAAGGGGTTGGTGTCTATCTACTGGGCCTGCCTTATGGAAGAATGGGTCACTAATTTCAAGGAAAAGATCTTCAATTGGGATCAAGGAAGTTACTTCTTCTTGAGCGTACTGGGTGAGATAAGCCAAGTCCTCAATAAACTCTTTTAGCTTAGAAAATTTAGGACTAGGCTCTACAATTGGATCCTCTTCTAAAATCTCCTATAATAGCTCTTCCATTATGGCTTGGGTATGATTTGGGTTATCTAATTCTGGGTCAACCACTGACTGATTATAGTCAAGGTTAGCTAAATCTAGATTGGCTACTACTTGGATATGTTCAGGGTCAACTAATAATAGGGTGGCTTCTACCTGGGTCTTTATTGATTCAACTAACACTGAATTGGCTTCTACTTGGGTTTGGTCATAATCAACTAATCCTGGGTCTTCTATAAGGTACTCTTCTAGATCTTCAATAGACTCATACTCCTCTAGCAGACTTGGGTCAGCCTCATATATTTCTTCTTCCAAGTCATCTTGGTGAACCAATGGGGTGGTAAGAGGGTTTTGGTTCATGGGAAATTGACTAGGGTCTGGGGTAACAGGGGTGGGTAAACTAAGGGTTATGGGTTCAAAGGTTATGGGTTTAAAGGTTATGGGTTCAAAGGTTATGGGTTCAAATCTAGGGGTATCAATCTTATAGGGTTCAGGTTGACTAAGGGATAGTGGGTTACTACTGGGTTCATATCCAGGGACTATGGGTTCCTGGGGTTCAGCTCTATGGGTTTTGCTTAGGGTTCCTACTTGGTTGAATCTTTGGTTCATTTGGTCAAGCTTAGAATTGAATTGGTCAAACCTACGGTTTATTTGGGCTAGTTGATTTTGGGTTCGATCAAGCTTGAAGTTCATTTGGGAGATAATATGATCACTCATGGCCTTCATCATGGCCACAAAATTGGAATCCATAGTTGGGTTTGGTTAGGGTTTAGACTTTTGATATCGGGTTCCTAATTTAGTGGTCATGCAACAAATCAAACAATCAAAATGAAATAATGCAACCAAGCATGCAAAAGAGAAAGAAAAGGCTAGTGTAATCTAGGGTTTCCTAGACCTATAGCTAGAAACTGGGTGGGTCAGCTCAAGTTACACCTAACCCAATAGCTAATCCTTCCACTGGCCAGGTAGGGGGTGGGAGTGTGAGAGGCCCCCCCTGCTTTCACAGGGACCCAATTAAAAACCACAACACCACTTAGGTCGTTTGACTCTGGACCCCCAGCCTTCACACCAGCTTTCAGTAATAGCTAAAAGGTTAAATGCACTAGTTGGCCCACACAGCTCGGACCCGACCTGTTGATGTCTCCTAGCCCACTAGGGCAAATTAGGTCTAATTGATTTTAATTAGGCTTGGGTTAGTATGATGATGGTGGTTTTGGGCCCAGGACAGGTGATGAAATCCTGCCCTGATCTGAGATAGAGAGTTGCCCTTAAGATTAGGTTAAGAATGATGGCAATCAATGGACTTGATGCAATCTAAAAACAATCAAAAAAATAAAATATTTTTTAATTATTTTATGATATGTCAAATTAAATTTAAGTTAACCGGGGTTAGCAAACAAGGTTTGGCTTGGGATTGGGGGTTTGGAAGTTGATTAGGTTAGGTTAAGTATGTAGAAATAGCAGAAATTAAAAAAATTAGGGTTCAAATGATGCAGAATTTGACACAGATCCCGATGCATAAAAAAATAAAAAAGAATCTGGAATAGAGGATGGACAGTGTTCATAAAACCTATCAAATTTCATGTAGAAAAAAAATCATATGTTGATGCAAACCTAGGGTTTTCTGGACTGCTACAGAAATTATCAGGATTCTATTAAGGTTTCTATTATGCCAAATTTTAAAAATTTAGAGTTTTAGTAAAATTAATTAAAAGTTCTTATAATTACTAGGACACAACAAAGGACATGAATTACAAATTTTATAGAAAAATAAAATGTTTATGATGCCAAAATCAGATGAAACCTAGACATCTAATGCAGTGGACAGAATGCAGAATTAGGGTTTGTGAATGCGATGCAAATAAAAAACTATCCTAAACCTGCTCTGATATCAAACTGATACAGGATAACTCTAATACTGATAAACATGCATGGAAAATAGCAGAATAATTTTTTTGTGATTTTTATAATTTTATTTGCATGCTAGATTCCCAAAATAAAGTAAAAACTAGCTGAAAGACTAGTAGTGCAAAGAATCATCGAGTCGCAGGCATACTCATGCAAACCAATGAAATATCCAGGACCTGAGAGTTGAGAAACTCCCTGTTTAGGATAGCTTATATTCATTAAATTAGAAAATAAGGGTTGGGAAGGTTTCTTACCAGTCAGAGATTGAAATTCAGAAGCAGCAGGGTTCACTCACAACTCTGATCGGAGCCTGGAACAAGAAGCCTTGTTTCCCTTGAATCTGATGGCAGATCTGGGTAGTCTGGGCATCAAAGAAGGCCTCCTCATGGGAGGGGAAGCACCTTGGGGATCCTACAAGCATCAGGGTTAATCAAAATAGAAACTAAAAAATAAGAAAAGGAACTACGGGTTGAAAGGATTCCGGATTAGGGTTAGAAGATGGCTGTTTGAAGCTTGTTGAAGATCTCCTTGCTTGGCATACTAGGGCACTCCTTCTTGGATGTGTGAAGGCTTGGATGGTAGTGATTTAGGGTGTGGAAGATGCTAGGATAGCAAGGAATTCGTCCAAACAGAAAAACAAAACCTAAAGAACCAAAACAAAACATCAACACAAGGTAATAACTCAAAATTTTAGCAAGTTTTATTCATAAGAAAGAGATGCTTACAAGAGAGGGAGGGGTGGGGTATTTATAGAGTTCCCATGCCCTCACTAACCATTGTTACACTTGGGTTACAAGTCTTCTTTCCAATTGGAATACAAGTCCTTTTCTAGCTAGGTTAGAATTACAAAGTTTAAAAGGATTAGAAATCCCAACCAGGTTAAGAATAAACTTGGTCTTCTCGTTCTTCTCTTCAACTTGGACTTGGCCAAACCTCTTTGGATATGGTCAACACTTCAAGGATGCCTAGGGGGCATGTTGGGCCTCTAGGAGCATGATGCAGAACAAAAAGATGATGCGATGCGGAAGTAAATTAAAATTAATGTATTTTTTTTTATTTATTTATTTTCAGAAGTCGGCTTTGACTTAAAGGAAAGATAAACTAATGCTGAAAGAAACTAAGAAATGACAGAAAGTACAATTAAAAGGAGTGGGTTATCAGAGTAACTCAGAAGTAGGATCGCTGGGGATTGAGAAACCCCCAGACCTAGGGTTTACTCCTCTTTCAAGAAACAGACGAAGAGAGAAGAGAAGGTTTTATACCAGATTGTGATATCTCTCGTTGCTTCAATTGAAGGACACTCTCGAACAGATTGTAGGATCCTTGGAGACGAGGTATCTTCGCAATGGATCCTCGGATTGTAGTCCTATGGCAAGGTTGGCCATCTTCTCGAACTCAGGATCTGGAAGAAGAAGAACAAAAAAAAAAGAACCAGAAACTCAAAGAAAGACACTGACCTGAGGACTTAATGAAGATTGTTGGATGTAGAAGTTCCGGAGATCTTGATACTGATCTGACTCTTCTTTGAACTTGCTCTGTAGTTGAAACAGTTGATCTGAACCTGGATGCTGGTGGCCGGCCTCTATGTGGAAGAGAGGGGCCGTGGGATGTAGATGGAAAATTAGGGTTTGGTGGTGGTGGAGTAGAGATGGGTGGACTAAGCTAGGGTTTTGGGGTTGGAGATCTCACACCTCCTCAAGGTTCCTAGGGAATCCGGATTTACTCCCTCATGGAGCTCAACACTTGAATACAAGTGCGGAAGAGAGAAACACAAAGTTGCTCACAAAGAAATTGATTTCATTCCTCTTTTTTTCAAGAGTTACATAGAGTTGAATATATAGACATAACAAAGAAATAAAATTTCATACACTTTCTATGTGGGACTAATAGGACTAACCCACACTTTAGGCATCAAATTCTCTTCCCAAGACTCCTTCCATGAGTGGGCAGCCCAAAAACTCCAAGAAAACTTGAAAATCAGCTCCAAATGGTAGGTTATGGGGGTGTCTCCTAGTATCTCTCCATGAATCAAGGATTTTCCCTTCATGGTTTGGCTCTTTTGGACACCTCCTAGTCTTGCTCCACAAGTTTAGGCTTCTTCCTTTCATGGCTTTGGCACTTTAGGAAACTTTTGGGTGCCTCCTTGATTTTCTCCCCAAGACATGCTCTCTTCCCTTTTATAACTTGGGTTTTTATGGAACATTGTGGGGCACATCCTTGATCCTCTTTTCAAGAAAAATTCTTGCCATCCTGGCTTGGGTTTATCTGGAAAGAAGTTGGCTCCTCCTTGGATTAAGGTATCTTGATGGATTTCTCCCCCAAGTGGCGCATGAAAGAAAGGACCTGCTTTCTTGTGGTGTGGGGACCAAGGCACACTGGATGGAGATGTGGCGCCTCCTGGACTCTGGCGTGTGGCTGAGAGTGTGGCGCCCACTTGCTTGGTCCTGGGAGAAAATGTGGCACCTTGGAGAAGACCTAGACCACTACTAGGACTTGTATTGAGTCAACATGACTCAACAAAATTTAAATTACAGGGAAATACAGACTCAAACTAAAATTGAGTTGACCAAGTCAACCCTTATTACAAAACCAGAAAACCCTAATTCTTCGGGCAATGTTAATCAGAGATCCAGATGGAGCCCTGAAGTCTTCTTCTGAGTCTGGTGCCCGCACCAATTCTCCCGGGGTGGGAGGAACTCGACCCTGTCGAGTATGGATAAAGCTGGCTCTGGTATCTCTCCAAGAGGTCTGGGTCCAATTCTTATAATTCTTCTCGGAAGATCCAAGAGTTATCAGAATCTGGCCTTCCTTGCCAGCGGACCAGGTATCTTTGGTATCCTCGATTATGAGTAGAGATAACCTGATCATCTAGGATCTTTTCAATCTGCTCTTTCCTCACAAGCCAGTTTGTTGGTGGACACACAGGGTTGGGTTCACTCTCAAGAGCAGGATTAGGCTCAAAAAGGCTCACTGGGAATCACAGCTGGCTCTCTATACTCTACTAGGTCTGTAATGTTGAAAGTGGAGCTAATGCCTAGTTCTGAAGGCAACTCGAGCACATAGGCATTGGACCCTACTCTCTTCACTACTCTAAATGGTCCAGCTCCTCTAGCATGTAACTTTCTAACGGTTCCAGGAGAAAACCGCTCAGGCCTTAACCAAATCATTACATAGTCTCTCTCAACAAAAGTTTTGACTCGTCTTTGAGAATCAGCCAACTTCTTATAAGTTTCATTACTTAAATTTATTTTGGCATGAATTTCTTTATGCAAGTCCTTTACATGCTATGCAAGTGCATCAAGAGACTTGTGTGTGTGGACTAATAGTGAAATCAGATCAAGTGGTGTGTGAGGCTTGTATCCATGAACAATTTCAAAGGGACTCTAGCCTATAGACCTATTGATCGAAACATTATATGCAAATTTAGTCCTGGACAAAATACAAATCCCAATTCCTGGTGCTCTCAATCAAACCAAAATCTGAGTCAAAGCCTAGTAAAGGGTCAAGAAAAACTAAACTAGACTGACGACGCATTCCTAAAGAATGGACTTTATTCCAAAGGAACCCTAGGTCTAAACCTAACAAACTACGGCTCTCTAGGTTTGACCTTGGGTTGGAGGATGGCATGCAGAGCATGAAAACTTATTATGAATGCCTAGTAGGTGCCATAAGGTCTTCCAGAAGTAGGTGGCAAATCTAATAGGTTCTAAGGAGTCTTGCAACCTAGAGATCTCAGTAAAGTGTAATCCCATAGCTCTAGAAACATGAGAAGATTCAGGGAAGGGTAGGAAATAAGAATCAGAGTTTTGAGGTGGCTTATCAGAAACAAGAAACAAACCTTGGTTATTCAGGATGACCTTAAAATGAGGACATTGTTCTATAGGTGCACTCATCCAAACCTCATGATTTGCTCTAGGAGGGTCTACAAGTGCAAGTTCTAGGGTAGGCTGGGTGCTCCTAGAAGGTGGAAGGTTATCAGGAAGGTCTTTGGAATGTTTATCTAAAAAGTCCTCTAAGCTACTGTCTTTTTCTTGTTCTTGGACCTTCTCAATGGGCAATTCTTGTGAACCCCTTCCTTCTTCACACTTCTCTACCAGATTTGACTCAGGGGTGTCTTCTTTGGATTCCTCAATGAGTTCAGGGGTATTCTCACTTAAACTTTCATTGGGTATAATTTCTTCTTCCTGAACTTCCTCAAAAGGGTCTTCTCTTAGGGTTAGCTCCTGAATTCCTTGAGTGGCAGGGGTCCCCTCAATAACCCCACTAGGTAGGAGTTGGTTAATTGAATTATCGGGAGAGATATCATCAAATTCTTCTTCTTCATATTCATCTATCAAATTTATGTCAGGCTCATATATTTCTTCCTCAATCTCACTGAAAGGTTCTAATCTATTCTCCTTTGATTCCTCTTTAAGTACGGCTCTGGTCGGGTCAACTAATTTTGGGATGACCATGCCTAACTCCTTCTCAGTGTTATCCTTCTGGTCAAGAGGTGACACAAGTGGGAATTGACAAACAAGAGTCTGGTTCACTACGGGTGTCGGATCAATCGGAACTTGACTCAAGTTGGTAGAGGTTGGCTTTAAGTCCAAAGTACTTGATTGGTTATATCTTAAAGACCACTCATAGTCTTGGGCTTCTTGGTAGGCTCGGTCTAACTTATTGGTCTTTTCAAGGCATAGCTTCCTATAAATGTCTGGGTGTAACCCAACCCTAAACCTCGTTGTGATCTGAGCTTCGGTCTCAATGGTATTGCATTTCATGTCATACCACTGAAAGTCCTCAATATATTTAGACACAGGCCTATTACCTTGTTGCAATTGGTACCATTGGTCTAAAAGTCTTTTCTCATAGGATCTACCTAGGTACCTATCTCTCAACATACTTCTCATATCTCTCCAAGTATATATTTCCTCTTTTCTTTGATAACACTCATGCTCAATAGCATACCAATGCGACCTAGCATGTTTGGTGAACTTGGTTTTGGCCAACCTAACTTGTCCTAATTCCGATATGTTAGTGCACTCAAAATATCGATCCATTTGTTCTTCCCACTTAATATATGTCTCTTGTCTTCCATCAAAAGTGGGTGCATAAGGTTCGGTGTTCCTAACAGGTCCCTTTTCTGAGTCAAGCAAGTATGGATATAGGCTCCTAGGGTTATGCTCGGGATCACGGTATAAGGTCCTCCTAGGCTCCTGGCATGGGTGAGGTTGGGGCCTATTAAATTTTGGATCAGGAGTCCAATTTTGATGTCTACGTTTCTCAAGTCCCTGGGCTCTATCTCTAAACTGGGCAAAACCCTCATTCATATCCTGACTCAATTTGGCCATACTTTTGGTAAGAGTTCTAATCATGGCCTCTAAATCAGGTTGGGTTTGACCAGGTTGGTAGGGTACTTCGTTCCGGGTGGACATGATGATGCAAGCAAGTACACCAAATGAGACTCGACTGAAATGACTACGGGCTAACTAGACCTAGAGCCCAAACTAGATGCCCAATCAGAGTGGCAAGCTATCCTGTAGTAACTCGGGACTCAGCCAGGCAGGTGTAAGGGGAGTGTTAGGTCCCTAATTGCCAATCCTAGACACCAATCAGAGATTGGCCAGGTAGGCAGACCAGCACACAAGCCCTTCGGGATTGAATCCCTGAACCACCATTCTAGACACTGAGTACAAAGCACACACAGAGTAACTAGACAAACTGACTCAACATTAGCCTAGACCCGACTTGTTGGTGTCCCTAGCCCACTAGGGCAAATTAAGTCTAATAAATTTTAAAATTAGGCTTAGGATCGAATGAATGGGTGGTGGTTTTGGGCTAAGGAGAGGTTATCAACTCCTCCCCTTATCTTAGATGCTCAATTGCCCTTAAGATGAATTAGGAGATGATCACTCAAAAAAATTGAATTGTAGAAATACAGAAACAGAATTGCTGTAATTTAACTCTCATAAATTTCATAGAAACCAATAAATTACAGTAGAATTATGTAAAATATTTTCAATTACACTGGTTCCAGGAAAACAAAAATCATATAATTTGGAGTTACCTACAATGAGAAAAGATTCCTACAACAGGATAGTTACAGACTGAAAACAGAATGCTTCCCCCGTTTACAATTCCTGCTACGAAGTTGTAACCCAGTGGATCCCCTACATGCCCTAGGAACACCCCGTGGAATGGGAAGAGGAGGCTTGCACCTCGCTTAGTTCCTAGGACCGGACGTCCTGGGGAGTCTACTTCGAGCAGACAAAGTAAAAAAGAGAGACACTCAAAACAAGCAAGCAAGTCAGAAACCCTAGACAGGGCTCTGATACCAAAATTGATGCAGAACAAAAAGATGATGCGATGCGGAAGTAAATTAAAATTAATGTATTTTTTTTTATTTATTTATTTTCAGAAGTCGGCTTTGACTTAAAGGAAAGATAAACTAATGCTGAAAGAAAATAAGAAATGACAGAAAGCACAATTAAAAGGAGTGGATTATCAGAGTAACTCAGAAGTAGGATCGCTGGGGATTGAGAAACCCCCAGACCTAGGGTTTACTCCTCTTTCAAGAAACAGACGAAGAGAGAAGAGAAGGTTTTATACCTGATTGTGATATCTCTCGTTGCTTCAATTGAAGGACACTCTCGAACAGATTGTAGGATCCTTGGAGACGAGGTATCTTCGCAATGGATCCTCGGATTGTAGTCCTATGGCAAGGTTGGCCTTCTTCTCGAACTCAGGATCTGAAAGAAGAAGAACAAAAAAAAAAAGAACCAGAAACTCAAAGAAATACACTGACCTGAGGACTTAATGAAGATTGTTGGATGTAGAAGTTTCGGAGATCTTGATACTGATCTGACTCTTCTTTAAACTTGCTCTGTAGTTGAAATAGTTGATCTGAACCTGGATGCTGGTGGTCGGCCTCTATGTGGAAGAGAGGGGCCGTGGGATGTAGATGGAAAATTAGGGTTTGGTGGTGGTGGAGTAGAGATGGGTGGACTAAGCTAGGGTTTTGGGGTTGGAGATCTCACACCTCCTCAAGGTTCCTAAGGAACCCGGATTTACTCCCTCACGGAGCTCAACACTTGAATACAAGTGCGGAAGAGAGAAACACAAAGTTGCTCACAAAGAAATTGATTTCATTCCTCTTTTTTTCAAGAGTTACATAGAGTTGAATATATAGACACAACAAAGAAATAAAATTTCATACACTTCTCATGTGGGACTAATAGGACTAACCCACACTTTAGGCATCAAATTCTCTTCCCAAGACTCCTTCCATGAGTGGACAGCCCAAAAACTCCAAGAAAACTTGAAAATCAGCTCCAAATGGCAGGTTATGGGGGTGTCTCCTAGTATCTCTCCATGAATCAAGGATTTTCCCTTCATGGTTTGGCTCTTTTGGACACCTCCTAGTCTTGCTCCACAAGTTTAGGCTTCTTCCTTTCATGGCTTTGGCACTTTAGGAAACTTTTGGGTGCCTCCTTGATTTTCTCCCCAAGACATGCTCTCTTCCCTTTTATAACTTGGGTTTTTATGGAACATTGTGGGGCACCTCCTTGATCCTCTCTTCAAGAAAAATTCTTGCCATCCTGGCTTGGGTTTATCTGGAAAGAAGTTGGCTCCTCCTTGGATTGAGGTATCTTGATGGATTTCTCCCCCAAGTGGCGCATGAAAAAAGGGACATGCTTTCTTGTGGTGTGGGGACCAAGGCACACTGGATGGAGATGTGGCGCCTCCTGGACTCTGGCGTGTGGCTGGGAGTGTGGCGCCCACTTGCTTGGTCGTGGGAGAAAATGTGGCACCTTGGAGAAGACCTAGACCACTACTAGGACTTGTATTGAGTCAACATGACTCAACAAAATTTAAATTGCAGGGAAATACAGACTCAAACTAAAATTGAGTTGACCAAGTCAACCCTTATTACAAAACCAGAAAATCCTAATTCTTCGGGCAATGTCAATCAGAGATCCAGATGGAGCCCTGAAGTCTTCTTCTGAGTCTGGTGCCCACACCAGAGCAGCAAGGGGCTGGCCCAAAGGGGCTTGGGTGCATGGGTTTGGGCCTCTGGAAGCTGGGGTGGTTTGGTAGCCTGGTAATTGGAATATTCCCTGAAATCTTGCTTCTTAAGGGCTTGGGCTTGGCACCTGGGTTTGATTTCTTTGGGCTGGGATGCAGGTAGACCTCTGGAATCATGGATTCTCTAGTTTAGGAATATGCTCTAGCATTTGGACTGGAATCTGGGCATGTGGAGGGCATTTGGAAGGAATCAGGGTTTCTGGAAGCATCTTGTATCTTGGGTTGTCACACAAAATACACTAGGTTGATGTAGTGGCCTCTGACTCCTGGATGTGGCCTGGTGGAACTCCAAAATAGGGTGACCTCCTCTCTTGTATAAAAATTGGGCTCATACTGAACTCATAATTGATGTACAGGACTCAAAATACTGACTAGGATGATTGTTGAGACAAATCAACTAACCTCAACTTATTACATGACTCAATTCTAGTTGATTACAAAATTTGAGACATGGCTAGATAAACCAAATAGGGCCCAGTAATCTGTGTCTGATCCTGGTGCCCCCACTATTTTGCCCCTGTTGCTAGACTTGAAGCAATTAGACTATTATTAGCATTTGCTTGTCTTATGAATTTCAAATTATTTCAGATAGATGTTAAGAGTACTTTTCTAAATGATTTTATAACTGAAAAAGTTTTTGTTGAACAACCACCTGGATTTGAAAATCATGTACATCTTGATCATGTTTTTAAATTGCACAAAGCACTTTATTGATTCAAGCAAGCACCTCGAGCCTGGTATGAAAGACTCTGCAAATTTCTGATTGAAAATGAATTTTTTAGAGGCAATGTTGATAAAATACTATTTTTGAAAAAGAAAGATAATAATTTATTAGTAGTACAAATATATATTGATGATATCATTTTCGGTGCTACTAATGAAATTCTTTGTCAAGAGTTTGCTAAGCTAATGCAGGATGAGTTTGAGATGAGCATGATAGGAGAACTCAATTTCTTTCTCGAACTCCAGATCAAGAAAACTATAGATGGTATCTTCATCAACCAAGCTAAGTATACAAGAGAAATTATCAAGAAGTTTGGGATGGAGATTACTAAAGCAATAGGTACGCCTATGAGCCCCTCTTGTAGACTTGATAAAGATGAATATAGTAAATCAGTAGATCAAAGGTTATACAGAGATATGATAGGCTCTTTATTGTATCTAACTACTAGTAGACCAGATATAATGTTCAGTGTATGCATGTATGCTAGATATTAGTCTGAACCTAAAGAATCACATCTTTTGGCTGTTAAGCACATTATAAGATATCTATCTGGTACTATTAATATTAATTTATGGTATTCTAGAAATTTATCTACTGAATTGATTGGATATTCTGATACGAATTTTGTTGGTTGTAAATTGGATAGAAAGAGTACTAGTGGTACTTGCTAATTTCTTGGAGTTAACTTAATCTCCTCGTTTAGCAAGAAACAACTTCAGCTGCACTATCCACAATTGAGGCTGAGTATATTGTAGCAGGAAGTTATTATGCTCAAATCTTGTGGATTAAGCAATAACTTGAAGATTTTGGAATCAAGTTGGCTAGTACACCTATTAAATGTGATAATACTAGTACTATTTGCTTGACTAAAAATCCTGTTCAACATTCTAGGAGCAAACACATTGAAATTAGATATCATTTTATTAGGGATCATGTAGAAAATAATGATATTTTGCTTGAATTTATTAGTACTAAATTTTAATTAGCTGATATTTTGACTGAACCTCTTTTGGAAGATTGATTCTGTATGATTAGAAGAGAGCTCGGAATCATTAATCCTTTTGATTAAATTTTTTTCCTATATTTGACTCAAACTAGATCAATTCGACACCAATCATGATAAATCTTACTCAATCATTGTTGATTTATCTTTTAAAATTATCATATTTCTAGTGATTTTGTTCAATGCTTGAATCCCTAAATTTTTGGTTTTTTAAGTCGATGTGTCGACACATGAATGTGTCGACACATTCATGAGTCGATACTTGAACGGCAGCGGACTGAGAATAAAGGGTTTTTCGAACCATTTTTCTCCCCATTTTCTCTCTCCTTCGAGCCGACACAAGATCTTAAGGTATCCTCACTGTTCCCATTCTTAGTTTCATGTTTTAAGCCCGTTGATTCTTCATTTTGGACATTCGGTTGTTCGGATTTCGTTGGATTTCTCCTTGCATTTGGATTCTAAGCCCTAAAAACCTTAGGTTTCAACCAAAACCTTGCCCAAATCTTCAATCCAAGCAATAGGACCTTGCAAGCAAGTTGTCCATCGACCTCGTCAATCAAATCAGGAAGAAGAGCGAAGGACGAAGCCAGACAAAAGGCTAGAGCTCATGATCCACCCGCACGACCACTTTTTGTACCTTCTAGCTGGATGAGCTTGAAGACTATTATTAAAGGATGGTGAGTGGACTTTACTTGTATCGACCAGTAGCATTTTCGGATCAGCCAGTGGATTCATTAGGCTGGTCTGACTTCATATTGCTCACTCAACGAGAGGTGTTATCCTGGGCTTATATGAGAATTTTATGGATCACTCGCCCATGGATCTGATGGATGGTTAGCACAGGTGAGATGCCGGGATATCCCTGTTACATCAGAGGTTCTGAGTAGAGTATGGGATATACAGATGATCGGATCTATGGTAGACAGTTTGATAGATAGAGTCAATGGACTTCAGTGCATCTTTGAGTCTGATATACTGCCTGAGGGAGCCAACTGTACTAGCATCCAGATTATCTGCAGAGATGAGACTGCTACATCATATCATCGCTCGGATACTTTTGTCGAAGACTGGATGTTTCAACTATATCACTGAGCAGGAGTTGCTAGTGATGGTCTCTTTGGTTCAGTGCATGCTCGTCTGCATTCCAGTGCTTATTATTTACCAGATTACGGAGGCGTTGACTAGTTAGCGACTCTGCCTGCTATATGGTATGGGATTGACTGTTCTGTTTAGGGAGTATGGTGTCAGCTTTAAGGATGAGCCCTATCGCACACTACTTCATACTGAGGTGTATGACATCAGGTCATTACACCGGATGGGCTATCATTTGTTTCGAGACCAGTGGACTCGCAGGATATCTGGTCAGGCCGAGAACAGAGCTGATGATGATGACGTAGCAGAGGAGGAGCGAATTCTCTCTAGCAAGATAGGACCCAATGAAAATCAGCCTGAGATGACGTCACAGCCAGCGGTTGCTTCTCAATCTGATCCTACTACTTCAGCACAGCCTTAGCCAGCTCAGACGGAGACTCCAGATGCTTCTGACAGCTTATTGGACAGAGTCAGATGCATTGAGATTGACGTGTTTATCATGAGACAGTGTCTTGACTGTTTCATAACTGAGACCAAAGAGCCATATTGGACTTAGTGATTGCATCTCAACTATACTTTCTACACTGTCCAGACCTTCTATGTGTAATCCGGTTGCTGATACTGCTCCTACACCTGCTCATGCACTTGCTCCTGCACCTGTTGATGATGTTGATGGTGTTGGAACTGGTGTTGATACTATTATTGTTGGTGATGTTGTTGGAGATGTTGATGGTGATGATGGAGACGATGAGGAGACTGACTCCGACAGATTTGATTTTACATATCTTACTTCAGAGCCAGTAGCAGAGGTGATGGTAGACTTGCCTAGGAGTCCTGTTCATGACCCTTCTTGTTCACCTACCCAGACTCCTGTTCCATCTTCTCCTTCTAGATCAGATGATCGCATTCCTGTTCCCATTCATATTCCTATCCTCTCTCTAGTTATTGATACTCCTATTATACATACACCGATTATTGATTTTCTAGTTGTTGATACTCCAGTTGTACATTCACCCGTTATTGATTTACCTATCACTGACACCCCTACTATTGATACACCAATTTTAGATCTACCTGTTCATTCTACAGCTGATACTTCTATTCTTGATACACCTACAGTATCATCAGCTGGTAATCCTATCTTTGACATACATATTTTTGATACTCCCACACTTTACACATCCTTACTTATCCGAGAGCTTGGGTTTTATACACCCGGTGATAGAAAAGTGCCCTAAGAGCCAATCATTGTAAGGGCCTTTTATTTGTATTCTTCCAACTCTTGTATGACATTATATATTATTAAAGGCATCTGTTTTCATCATATACTATTGTGTCTTATTTATGATTATGATGAACCCCATATATTAGAGTAATGAAATTAGGGTTATGATGAAGTTCATAATAGTGAGACCTAATTTCCTATAAACCCTAATCTAAAATGTTCCTAGTCATTGGACCATTGATTCGGGGATCAATGAATCCAGTAAGACTAGCTTATCCTATGTATGCTTAGATGATGAGAGTGGTTGGTCTCACAACCACTTGTGTAGAGATACTAATACAAGGATAAGGGTGCTCATTAGGGTATGAGTACACTAAACTGATCCATACCGGGACTATCTTATGGAAGTCTTACTACTTATCAAAAGATAGATCCCTGAGTAGGAGTTGTGCATGTGATCTTTATGGTGGGGACATGCAAGATGAGAATGCAACTATGCAACCCTAAAGGAGATTAGCAAAGATTAACTTAGCAATTTCTTATTTGCATATGATTAGTTCAGCATATAGTATCAAAGGAGGTCTAATGAAGAGAACTCGAACGATCAAACGTAAACCTAATTAATAAGACTATCAAAATAACAAAGAAATAGGAATAAGATTCGAACCACACAAGTTAAGCTAGGTAAATTTGATATTTCAGACCTAATCGATACTAGAACATACCTAGCATTAATCTTTCAAGTAGATCAAGATCACTCATGAAGAGACCTCCCAAATGACAAGACCATACTACAAATTGAGGGCCCTTCTTGTTTTCTGGATTATGGCATGTAATTCCTTCCTCTTGAGTTCGGAATCCCGGAGAACCCTACAACAAAGAAACCTCGAGATTAGGAACTTTGTAAAATACGTTAGTCATGAAATGGAGAAACTAAAGAAGAGTCGAGGAAGCATTGTTGAAGAATAATCTTGGCGCCATGGTAGATCACTTGAAATGGATTAGGCCGGCCTCCTTGTGATGGTCTTCTTGATCAACCTTGAATATTGAAGAGCTAGCTTGAGATTGGAGAAGAAGGAGAGTGTCTTAGGCGTTGGAGATGGAGGAGGAGAAAGTAGGGTTGGAGTGGGATAGGGAGAGGAATTTAGAACTACCACTTAGGCACATAGAACTCACATAGAAGAAAATTTTTATTTTTTCTTTTCCATCCTCTCTTTACAAGAAGACTAAGAGTCTTTTATAGACTATTAAGCCATTTTGAATTCAAACTACACCAAATATTATGGAGAAAAATTTGTGGAGAAAAATATGGGGCATCCCATGAGTAGTGGAGGAAGTTGTGGAGGAGGTTGTAGCTAATTCAAATTCAAATTCCCCTTTTCTTCTCTTGGGCGGCAACCTTGGATGGTGAGGTGGCAGCAACCTTGGATGGTGAGGTGGTATGTGTGATGTGGCAGCAACCTTGGATGATGAGGTGGCTTGTGTCATGTGGCATGTGGTCCCCACTTGAGGTGGCTTTGGTCTTGCTTTGGAGTATAAGTCTTGAGTCTTCTTTAGTCTTCAAATGTGGTTTGGTTTGATTCTTCATGGAGGTTTGGTTTGATTCTTCATGGATTGGACTTGACTCATTTGGACCCAACTCTCAAATACAAGATTAATCAGGCTGGACTAGTCCCAACATAAAATTGAAATGGACTCGAATTACATAATTATTTGGACTCAAAATTAAAGAAAGAAAAAAATTACAGGACTTTCTTTTACTCATCCAACCATAAGGACTCGGATTTGACTTGAATTGGTTGGAGTCTCTTCCTGATTCTGGTGTCCACACCAATTCTCCCGGGGTGGGAGGAACTCGACCCTATCGAGTGAGGGTTGGCTTGATAAGTTTCTAATGCATCCGGGTCGATTTGTTGTAGGTCATCTCGGGAAATCCAGGAGTCTTCAGATTCAGGACATCCTTGCCATCTAACCAGATAACGTTAGTAGCCTTTATTTCTTGTAGTAATGATCTGGTCATCCAAGATCCTTTGAATTCTCTCCTTTCTCTCAGGAACACTTGGTGGTGGACACTCATTTGGTGTTTCACTCTCAAAAGAAATATTATGACCAAAAAGCTCACTAGGTATCAATGCAGGTTCTTTGTACTCTTTTAAGTCTGAAACGTTAAATGTTGAACTAATGCCATAACTTGGTGTTAATTCTAATACATAAGCATTTGGTCCAATTTTCTTTATTATTTTGAAAGGTCCGGCTCCCCGGGCATGGAGTTTCTTCATAGTTCCCGGCGGAAACCTTTCAGGTTTAAGTTTGATCATGACGGAGTCCCCTTCATTAAATTCTTTTAATCGTTTATGTGAATTAGTCATATGCTGATAGAGTTCATTGCTCGTTTGAATCTTTTGGCTAATCTCCTTATGCAATTCCCTAATATGCTGTGCATATGACTCGGCAGACTCGGACACCCGTGCATGTGTGGGTAAAGGAGCTAGGTCTAAAGGCTTCCTAGGTCTGTATCCATGGACCACTTCGAATGGACTTTTCCTAATAGACCTATTAACTGAGCTGTTATAGGCAAATTCAGCACGAGGAAGTAATAGGTCCCAATTTCCTAGGTTGTCACCAACTAAGCATCTCAACAAATTTCCTTAGCTTCGGTTTACTACCTCAGTCTGGCCATTGGTTTGAGGATGATAGGCAGTAGAGAATTTCAGCTTGGTACCGAGCATGTGCCAGAGGATTTTCCAGAAATAGCTAGTAAATTTGACATCTCTATTGGACACAATGGTTTTGGGTAAACCATGAAGCCTAACGACCTAATCGAGAAAAAGCTTGGCCACCTTTGAAGCATCTAAAGTTTGAGAACAAGGAATGAAGTGAGCCATCTTGGAGAAACGATCGACAACCACAAAGACAGAATCATACTTCCTAGACGTCTTAGGGAGGCCTACTACAAAATCCATGCTGATATCCTGCCATGGACAATCAGGGACAGGTAAGGGTGTGTACAGACCGGTGTTCTGTCTTTGTTGTTTTGCAACAGCACAGATACGGCACTGAGCTACAATCTGGGCCATATTTCTTTTGAGACCAGGCCAAAAGAATTGGTCTTCTATTGCTAAGATGGTCTTATTCCTACCAAAATGTCCTGCTAAGCCCCCAGCATGAACTTCCCAGATCAGAAATTCCCTAACAGAGGTCTTGAGAATACACAACTGATTTCCTCTGAAAAGGTATCCATCTAAAATGGTATAATCACTATGCTCACTAGATGGTCCTTGTTGAAGGGATCGATAGATGTCACCAAAATCAGGGCATGTAGGATATTCCTCTTTTAATCTTTCAAACCCTACTACCTCAGTGCTCACAGAATTCAACAACATTGAACGACGACTCAATGCATCAGCAACCCTATTTTCAGTTCCGGCACGATGTTTCAGTATGAACGTATAAGCTTGTATGAACTCTACCCATTTTCCATGCCTAGGGTTCAATTTCTTCTGAGAACTAAGGAACCTAAGAGCTTCATGGTCAGAAAATAGGACAAACTCTTGTGGTAGAAGATAATGCCTCCAATAACGTAATGCCTGAACTACCGCATACAGCTCCCTATCATAGGTGGAATACCTTAGTCTCGCTTCATTTAACTTCTCACTGAAATATGCTACTGGGTGATTCTCTTGACTCAAGACACCTCCAATTCCTACCCCAGAAGCATCACAAGAAACCTCGAACACTTTGGTAAAATCGGGTAACCTCAAGGCGGGTGCGTGTGTCATTTTTTTCCTTAATTGTTAGGAAGGCTTTGTCTGCTGCTTTAGTCCATTCAAAAGTTCCCTTCCTAATACAATCTGTGATTGGAGCCACTATCGTACTGAACCCTCTAATGAATCTCCTATAGAAGGTGGCTAAACCGTGAAAACTACGGACATCATGGATACTCTTGGGTACAGGCCACTCTACTATTGACTTAATTTTCGCAGGGTCAGCGGACACTCCTTCAGATGTTACTACGAATCCTAGAAAGATAACTCTATGTGTTAAGAAATTACACTTCTTGATATTGGCATAGAGGCTATCCTTTCTAAGGACTTGGCAAACTTGTCTTAGGTGGGTTAAATGGTCTGCCTTAGTCTTGCTATAGATAAGAATGTCATCAAAGTAGACCACCACAAATTTCCCGATGAAAGTTTTCAACACCTGATTCATAATTCTCATAAAGGTGCTGGGTGCATTGGACAGACCGAACAGCATGACTAACCACTCATATAATCCATCTTTAGTCTTAAAAGCGGTCTTCCATTCATCTCCAGGCCTAACCCTAACCTGGTGATAGCCACTCTTTAAGTCTATCTTGGAGAAAATTGTTGATCCGGCTATCATATCTAACATATCATCCAGTCTTGGGATTGGAAACCTATATTTGACAGTAATCTTGTTGATGGCACGGCTGTCTACACACATCCTCTAGGTACCATCTTTTTTAGGGGTTAACAAGGCAGGGACTGTACAAGGGCTTAAACTTTCTTTAACAAACCCCTTTCTAAGAAGTTCACTAACTTGCCTTTGTAACTCTTGATGTTCAGTTGGATTCATCCTATAATGAGGCAAATTAGGTAAAGTCGCGCCAGGAACTAAATCTATGGCATGCTGTATGTCCCTTAAAGGTGGAAGATTGTCGGGAAGATCCTCGGGAAACACGTCTTCAAAGTCTTTCAATAATTGGACCACCTCTTGAGGATGTTCTACAGGGGTGTGGTCCATAGTTTCCTTAGCAGCTACCATCCAAATAGGTGCTCCCTCATTAATGTCTTTTTCTAATTCTCTTGCACCTATCAAATTTAATCCAGTCCTTTTTTCTTTCAGGCTGCTAACTCCTCTTTTGGTGTTGTCCTTAGGCTGGGTTGAATGAATGACAATTTTCTTGCCATTGAAATTGAAAGCACAGGAATTTGATCGACCAAAAATTGTCACATCATGGTCAAACAGCCATGGCCTACCTAGGATGATGCTACTTACCCCCATAGGAAGCACATCACACCAGATCTTTCCCTGATAGGATTGAAGCTGGACTTGAACCTGACATCTTGACTTGATTGGTATAGAAGTGGAATCGATCCAGGACACCTTATATGGATTGGGATGTGGTACAATGGGTAATCCTAGACTTTTGGCTGCGTTAGTGGAAATGGCGTTGACACAGCTTCCACTATCGATGATGATTTTACAGACCTTTTCTCCTATCCTAACAAATGTGTATAGGATGCTAGTTCTACGCCAGTCTTCTTGCTCCTTGGTCTGTGTCATGATACGTCTCACAACTCCTAGCAAATCTGATGAGTCTATGTTCTCTTCATCTCCTTCATATTCATCAGCCAAACAATCCCATGCTTCATAAACCTCCTCTTCATCATTCTCCAGGGGTTCTGATTCACCTTCTTCTGCCTCCCCTATATGTAAAGCACTAGAGGGACATTGGCTCACGAAATGACCTGGTTTACGACACTTATAGCAGACTCGCTCCCTCTCACCTCGAACTTCAGGGCTCTTTCCTTTGTCTTCTCTAGGAATTAAGGGGGTGGTCGGATTGGGTCTAAGGGTTGGATTCGGGCTGGACCTTGTTCTATTGGTGGGACTAGGGACTGAACTAGGCCTGCTAACAGGAGGGTTAAACCTAATAGATTCAGGTCGTCTAAATGTAGCTCTCCTTTGAAACCTCTCATAGTCCGTGGCAACTTGGTATGCCTGATCTAAATCATGGACTTCCCTTAAAAATAGTTCCCCTTTTATATCATCATTCAACCCTGATCTAAACCTTGATAAAGTGGCTGCTTCAGACTCGACTACGTTGCATTGCATCACAAACTCATCAAATTTAGCAACGTATTCAGAAACGGTCTTGTTACCCTGTGTCAATCGTTGCCACTGATTTAATAACCTTTGCTGATAAGACATAGGCAGATATTTCTCTCTAAGTTTCCTCTTCATATCTCTCCATGTTGCTATAGGTAAATCTCCCCTTTGCCTTGATATGCGTTCCACGTTTCCCCAATATAACCAAGCCTGACGAACTAGTCTGATTCTGGCAAACTTAAATCTTCTCTCTTCAGACATATCATACCAGTCAAAATACTGGTCCATGTCAGCCTCCCAGTCTATGTACACCTTAGGATCTAGGCTTCCCTCAAAGGTTGGTGCATCTAGACGGATGTTCCTTAGGGCCCGATCATCCTGATCAAAAGTATCATAGTGAGGTCTTCTAGGAGGTGGCTCTGGAGTATGATCAACATAATCCTGATGCGGTCTTCTTTGAATTGGGTCAGGTGTGTGTTCCTGTCGTTGGGCTCTAGGATGAACTGAAGGTAATCTGGGTGAAGGTGGTTCAGTTGGGGTCAACCTAGCTTCTTCTAGGGCTCCTACCCTTTCCTCGAACTGACCAAATTTAGCATCCAAACGGTCCATCTTCTGATCATAGATCTCATAAGGCTTTCCATACTAGTATCCATGGATAAACTAGGTTGGGCTTGTGAAGGGTGGTAAGGTGTGCCTGACCTAGTTGTCATGCAAACAATTAGACTCAGACTCGAACTACGAGTTTTCTAAACCAGTTAGTGAAAGGAAAAAATGTGGGTGCAGGTGCCTACGCTAAGCATGCAACAGCACAGGGAATAGGTAAGTATTTTAAAATATTTTTAAAATAAGTGCGGAAAAAACCTATTCCGCATAGGATCTAGCATATGCAAGATGCATGTATAGGCATGATTCAGGACATATAATATTTATAAACATTTTAATAAATCTAGATCTATACATGCACCGAAATTAAAACCCAAAAACATACTTTATTCCTAGCTGGAATAAGTCTGGGATAAACCTGGAATAGACTGGAATAACTGGAATAAAGTTATTCCAGTCGTCTTCCACCTTGGGCTGAAAACAGGGCTTCCGAAAAGTCCACGGAACGCCGCCTTCCGGACCTCCGATCGCTCCCAAATTTGAGCTGTAGATTCTTGAGAAAGTCTTCTTCGATTTGGCACTGGTTTCTATAAGAAAAACCAAACCCAAAAATCGAGAAAAATCGGCGAAGTCTGCTGCACGAAAATGGCAGCAGAACTGAGTTGCTGTGTTCGTCGATGGGTTTCGGGCAACCGGAGCGATCCCGGTTCGCGTGGTTTGCTCCGAGGAGTATATGGACACTCCCTCTAGAGGGGAGACACGCCCGCGGCTCTCCGATCTCTCTCCACGCGCGGTGCTAGCCGCCGGAAGAAGCTTCACGATCACAGATTTCTGCAGCAAAACAAAATTTGCTGCAGCAGGGAAGGAGCACTCAAACAATGGGAAGAAAACCTTGGACTCTCCCTTACTCCCTTCCAAAAACAGCTCTACAAGTACCCAATGAGGTGATCTCACAATCCCTCAAAAATTTTCTTGAAAAAATTCTTCTCTCGTTGGTTTTTCACTTCACACGGTGGGAACAAAACTCTTTTTTGAAACAGGACGCTGGTTTGGCTTTTATAAGCAAGTTGGGAGGGAGAGGGAGTTGGAGCGTTGGAAGGTGGAGAGGCAGCAGCAATGGGTAGCAATAAACCCAATAAACCAGCCATTAATCAACCATTAAACCCATTAACCAAGGATTAATGTAATGGGTTGGGAAAAGGAAGAGACGGGACGTTTGGAGTTCTCATCCAGCGAAAGGAATTCCAGCGTTTTGGTCTTTGGGTCTCTTCATTTCAACCATTGAATCACCGTGTAAAACGGTCATGAGGAGAAAATGCACCGGTTCAAAACCGGTCCAAGCCAAAATATTATACCTTGGTTCAATCCCATTAAACCAAGCCAATTAAATGGTCCAATCCCATTTAAACCAAGTTGGTTCAAACCTTTTGAATATTGGTTCAATTGGTTCGCAACCAATTGGAGGCCGAAACGAACTCCGAATCAGTTCAAAACTGATTCAGAAAAAACCTGGCGCAGTGCTGATCAACCAAGAATAATTTTCGGTTGACACAGACAAGGGCAAGACGGGGAAAAAAAGTGCTCAAAAATACTGTGACCATAAAACCGAGACGATTCCTAATCGTAATCAATAACCGGATCAGAGAGTTATCCTCTGTGGCGTGTGACCTCATAGGTTCGAACCTAAACGGTAGCACTAGAACAATTTCTAGTACCAGCACAGGAGACCATCTAGCAATGGGTCCCGGCGTCCGGATAGGTCGAAGATGCGGGAGCAAACAATCGAACCTCTGTCATATGGTTACCGTATAATTCATCCCTTTGATCTCAAATGCTCAGGACGACTGAGATTGGGCTGCCAACCCAGACTGAGTCAGTCGACTACGTGTCTCAACCTCGCAAGCCTAGTGACTCTTCACTAGGGCTACCCCGGCCGAGGATTTGCTAAATTGAGATACTGCGAGACATTCAATCCAAGCTGTTTGGACAGGTCAATTCCATCTTGGTCCATCACTGCTCCACAAGTACTTGCCTGTACCCAGAAACCTTCCGTCACCGGATTAAAAATCCAGGTAGTCCGGCACCAAAGCACAGGGAGTTGCTTGCAAGCTACCGCGATGACCTCAGGTCAGAGGGACACTTATACCCATATCCAATCGTGAGTATCCCTTTGGCAGAAAGGGACTGCACGGAGTCACGTTCAATAAGATATCACATATATCCCACCTGCAGATCACATCAGTGTCACCACACTCATTTGGTCAAGAGGACAACCAAACGATGTGAACTACAACAACCTATACTTGATATATTGCCGTCCAGTACAATATATCCTTTAGTTGTGAACCGGGTTTAAGGACCACTCGATACATCCTCTCTGTATCGAAGTCAGTGTAGTCCTAAGGACTTCATCACATAGGAAAGAGTTCATTTTAGGGAAATACAATATGTGATGAGCTGCCAAATAATAATTTTATTAATTCATAAAATAAATACAGTACTTAGCACAACCACCTACAACCCAGGCGATTGGCTTTGGGACACAATTCCCAACAACTCCCACTTGTACTAAAGCCAATCAGAAGAGTATCTAATACCCATTTCCCATTTACAATGGTCAAACTCTTTTATTCCGAGGGCTTTAGTGAAGGGGTCGGCCAGATTTTCTTTTCCATCGATCTTCAGAAGATTGATGTCGCCTCGTTCCACGATCTCTCGTACGAGGTGGTAGCGCCGCAGGATGTGCTTGGTGCGGTGATGAGCTTTTGGCTCCTTAGCTTGAGCAATGGCTCCAGTGCTGTCACAGTACACCGGAACAGGACCATCTAGGGAAGGTGCCACCCCTAGCTCTCCAAGGAACTTTCGCAACCACACAGCTTCCTTTGCTGCATCTGATGCTGCAATATATTCAGCTTCGCATACCGAGTCTGCAACAGTTGCCTGCTTGGAACTTTTCCAGCAGACCGCTCCTCCGTTCAGGGTAAATACAAATCCTGACACACTCCTGCTATCATCTCTATCTGATTGGAAACTAGAGTCAGTGTACCCCACAAGTTTCAAGTCAGGTTCTCCATAAATCAGCCATTGATCTTTAGTATTTCTCAAATACTTGAGGATGGACTTAACCACCTTCCAATGCGCCTCACCTGGGTCAGACTGGTATCTACTCACTACTCCTAGTGAGTATGCCACATCTGGTCTAGTACAAGTCATAGCATACATGATAGAGCCTAGTGCAGAAGCATAAGGTACTCTACTCATGCGCTCTCTTTCCTCAGGAGTTGTCGCACAATCCTTCTTGGAAAGAGTAATTCCAGAACGTATCGGAAGATAGCCTTTCTTGGAATTTTCCATGCTGAACCGTTTCAGCACGGTGTCTATGTACGTAGACTGGGATAATCCCAAAAGCTTCTTAAATCTATCTCTATAGATTTTCATACCTAGTATGTAAGAAGCTTCACCCAAGTCCTTCATGGAGAACTGAGATGATAACCAGACCTTTATTCCTTGTAATGTTGCGACGTCATTCCCGATTAAGAGAATGTCGTCAACATACAGTACCAGGAATACAATCACAGAACCATTAATCCATTTATAGATGCACGGTTCTTCTCCATTCTTAACGAAGCCGTACGATTTGATACACCTATCAAACCGTAAGTTCCAACTTCGAGATGCTTGCTTGAGTCCATAGATGGACTTCTGCAATTTGCATACTTTTGATTCATCTGTGGATGTGAACCCTTCAGGCTGTATCATATACACCTCTTCTTCCAGATCCCCATTTAGGAAAGCGGTTCGGACATCCATCTGCCAGATCTCGTAATCAAAATATGCTGCCAAAGCAAGCATGATCCGAATAGACTTGAGCATTGCCACAGGGGAAAAAGTCTCGTCATAATCGATACCATATCGTTGACGATACCCCTTGGCAACCAGACGGGCTTTATAGGTCTCTACCTTCCCATCTGCGCCCCTTTTTCTCTTGAAGATCCATTTACACCCGATGGGTTTTATTCCTTCAGGCGGATCAACCAATGTCCAAACATTGTTGATTTCCATGGACTCCATTTCGGATCGCATGGCTCCAAGCCATGCCTCAGAGTCAGATCTCTGAAGTGCATCCATATAGGTGATCGGATCCTCATTGTTCTCATCGAGCTCAATGGGATCTCCGTCCCGGACCAAGAAACCGTAGTATCTGTCCGGCTGACGCGGTATTCTACCGGATCTCCTAATGGGTTCTGGGTGTGATTCAATCACAGCCGGTTCTACGATGTCCTTAGAGTGTGTAGGTTCTTTTATTGGCTGAACTTCATCAAGTTCAATCTTAGAGGCTATAGTTCCTCCTCCAAGAAACTCCTTTTCCAAAAAGATAGCTCTAAGAGCAACGAACACCTTTTGTTCATTCTCCAAATAGAAGAAATACCCTTTGGTTTCCTTAGGATAACCAACAAATAAACACCGATCAGACCTAGGACCAAGTTTGTCTGAGTCTAAACGCTTTACGTAAGCCGGACAACCCCAGACCCGAAGGTGTGAGATTGATGGTTTACGTCCATTCCACATCTCATACGGAGTGGAGACAACAGATTTACTTGGAACATTATTTAATAAGTAACAGGCTGTCTGAAGTGCATATCCCCAAAAGGATAGCGGCAAAGTTGCAAAGCCCATCATGGATCGAACCATGTCCAACAAGGTTCGATTCCTCCTTTCGGACACACCATTCAACTGTGGTGTTCCTGGAGGAGTCCACTGAGAGAGAATTCCATTCTCCTCAAGATATGTCAAAAAAGCACCAGATAAGTATTCGCCACCTCGATCAGATCGAAGGATTTTAATACTTTTTCTAGTTTGCTTTTCTACTTCATTACGGTATCGTTTGAACATTTCAAACGACTCAGACTTATGTCTCATTAAAAAGACATAACCGAACCTTGAAAAGTCGTCTGTAAAAGTAATGAAATATTTATATTCTCCTATAGCACTTACTGTCATCGGTCCACATACATCAGTATGTATTAGACTTAGAAGTTCTGTAGCTCGTTCACCTTTTCCAGTAAAAGGTGACTTGGTCATTTTACTAAGTAAACAGGATTCACAAGTGGGCAGTGATTCAGAATCACTGACCTCGAGAAGTCCATCTCCTCGCATCTTGTTTATCCTATTTTGGTTAATATGACCTAGCCTACAGTGCCAAAGATACAAATCGTTGACATTATCTAACCTTGGACGTTTGCTAGAAGTGTACATTACACTAACAGGCCTTGATAGTACGTATATGCCATTATTTAATCTAGCTTTCATTATAACAGAGTTATTCAAAATAACATTGCAAAAATCTCCTTTTATTGATAGTTCAAAACCACAACTGGCCAAAAGGCCTACAGAGATTATGCACATAATGAAACTAGGACAATAGTGACAGTCGACTAGTTCGACAGTACAAGACTCAAAGACAAGACGCAGGACTCCAACCGCCAGTACTGGAACACGATTTCCATTCCCGATGCTCAGAAATTGTTCTCCATCTTCAAATCTTCTGCTAACTTGAAGTCCCTGTAACGAATTACAAACATGAATTGGACTACCAGTATCCAATACCCAGTTAGCAGTATCAACAATTGAGTAATTACAAGGTCTTATCATATAAATACCTTGTTCAGCAGACTTCTGCTTTCTCGGCCTGTTCGGATCAAGGGATGCTATATAAAGAGGACAGTTCCTCTTCCAGTGTCCCTTCTTCTTGCAGTGGAAGCACTCTGCAGAAGACTGATCAGCCTTAAACTTCCTGGTCTGACTCGGGCCAGGAGCATTATGCACCTTCTTTTCCTTTTTATTTATTTTCTTCTTCCCTTTCTTAAAGGGATGACGACCTCTACTACCTCCCACTAAATTCACCACCCCCTTATTCAGTTGGTGGTCTTTCTCGAAAGTCTGTAGCAACCCCAAAAGACCATGGTAGTTGACTGCAGGCTTGTTCATTCTATAATGATCAAGAAAGTCAAGATAGGAGGAGGGAAGAGAATTCAGGATCGCATCCTTGCCGAGCTGCTCGTGCAAGGGGCATCCAAGTTTGCCCAGTTTTTCAATCAACTCGATCATGTACAATACATGATCAGTGACTGAATCGCCATTCGGCATCTTGGAGTTGTAGATGGCACAAGACACTTTGTACCGTTCTACATCATCCGGGGTGCCGAAGGATTCCTTCAACTTTTGAAGGATTTCATCAGGCTGGGCCTCCTCGAATTTGCGAGTGAACTCGTCGTTCATCGCCGCTAGCATAATGCAACGGACAGTAGTCCGATCAGAGACCCACTTCAAATAAGCATCTCTGACCGCACTCCGCGCATTAGCGGGAGGGATTTCAGGTGCCGGATCCGTTATCACATACAGGATCCGTTCGTGCTCCAGAACTATTCTCAACTTTCGATACCAACTATCGAAGTTGTGACCCTTTAACTTCTCGTTATCGAGAAGTGACCGGAGCGACAAGTTTGAAGACATCTGAAAAGAAAACAAGACCAAATTAGTTTATGAATTAATAACTTAACCAAAAGACTTGGACTTTAGTCTAAAGGTTTCTCCCACTAATTTTTCAGATTGGTAGCCTCTGACTCCAATCCGTGAAAACAACATTTTTCAAGTGGGCACTGAAATCCAACAGGCCACGCATGAGCCCGACTATGGCCGGCTCACCCATACGAGCCTAAAGGTAGGTTCGTAAACCAATTGTTTCCCTAAACAATTTTCAGTATTTTATTTTGTCCCAGAGAACACCCCAATCGGCCTAGGGGCCTCCTATTACGGGTCTCTGGTTAGGTCCAACCATTAAAATGACTAATCCAATGCTTCCAGCTAACTAAAGACCAAGCCCGACTATGGTCGGCCCACCTAGTCCCGTTAAGGAGGTTGCACTGAACCATCATCGATCAGATAGAAATTCCAGTCGCCGGATGTACACCCGTTCTATGGAACTGCCGATGCACACCAAGCTAGTGGACACATTTCTATCCAACTTAATGGGAGGCTAAGACACTGTCAATTCCTTGACTTAGTCTTTTTAAGGACCTAATAATTTTTAGAGGATTTTTTTTTTTTTTTTTTTTGTGACAGAAGAAAAAGGTAAGGACATGGATCATCCTCCCACTGAATCAATCAGATTCCAGGAGGGTTGAATTAAATCAACAATTGATCCATGGGCACCTATTGATCAGTCAGACCGATCAACCTGGGTGACATGGGTTAACTCGAGTCATTGAGCTTTTCCAATCAGTTCTGGTCGACTCGACTAGCCAGGTAGGTGAGATCATGGGTGAGTATCTGCCATTAACCATCTTTCCTAGATACCAACCAAGTTGGCCAGGAAAGAGGTAGCCTCATACAACCATGATCACAATTGCCAAACCTACCTCGACACCAGTCGGTTTACCAGACTCGATCAGACTAGCCTAAAGACTCGGGCGTCCACTGAGCCACTAATTGGATCCATTTTAGATGAACGGATCAACTAATCTAACTATTAGATAGTTCTAAAGAAGGACCTTAAACAACATTTGCTTAATCTTCTTTTAATCCGATTCAAGTAAACTTAGGTCTAACCCAGTGATGGACCCAACTAATCAGCTAACCCAATTAACCCAATTTGGCTTATGCAAATTTTATTAGATTTCATAAACCTAAAAATTTTTTTTTTTTTATTAAGCCAAATACTTAATTAAAACATTTTTAATTAAGTCTCTATGTAAAACAATTTTACATCTTAAATTATGCATCATATCTAGATTTATACTTTTATAAATATTATATGACCCAAATGACAAAATTATAAATCATGCCAAATTTATAATTTTAATTTCTTTTTTTGATTTCCTTAAAGGATCCTTCTGAAGAGGCCAACACAGACGAACCGCATCGTGTCAAAGACACACGGCCATGGTGAAGGTCTCAACTAGGTTCCTAAAAGTACTCTCTAATCCCAAGATTAAACAATTTAATCTACTATACATGCATCAAGATATGTTACTCTAGAACCTGGCTCTGATACCACTGAAAGGAAAAAATGTGGGTGCAGGTGCCTACGCTAAGCATGCAACAGCACAGGGAATAGGTAAGTATTTTAAAATATTTTTAAAATAAGTGCGGAAAAAACCTATTCCGCATAGGATCTAGCATATGCAAGATGCATGTATAGGCATGATTCAGGACATATAATATTTATAAACATTTTAATAAATCTAGATCTATACATGCACCGAAATTAAAACCCAAAAACATACCTTATTCCCAGCTGGAATAAGTCTGGGATAAACCTGGAATAGACTGGAATAACTGGAATAAAGTTATTCCAGTCGTCTTCCACCTTGGGCTGAAAACAGGGCTTCCGAAAAGTCCACGGAACGCCGCCTTCCGGACCTCCGATCGCTCCCAAATTTGAGCTGTAGATTCTTGAGAAAGTCTTCTTCGATTTGGCACTGGTTTCTGCAAGAAAAACCAAACCCAAAAATCGAGAAAAATCGGCGAAGTCTGCTGCACGAAAATGGCAGCAGAACTGAGTTGCTGTGTTCGTCGATGGGTTTCGGGCAACCGGAGCGATCCCGGTTCGCGTGGTTTGCTCCGAGGAGTAGATGGACACTCCCTCTAGAGGGGAGACACTCCCGGGGCTCTCCGATCTCTCTCCACGCGCGGTGCTAGCCGCCGGAAGAAGCTTCACGATCACAGATTTCTGCAGCAAAACAAAATTTGCTGCAGCAGGGAAGGAGCACTCAAACAATGGGAAGAAAACCTTGGACTCTCCCTTACTCCCTTCCAAAAACAGCTCTACAAGTACCCAATGAGGTGATCTCACAATCCCTCAAAAATTTTCTTGAAAAAATTCTTCTCTCGTTGGTTTTTCACTTCACACGGTGGGAACAAAACTCTTTTTTGAAACAGGACGCTGGTTTGGCTTTTATAAGCAAGTTGGGAGGGAGAGGGAGTTGGAGCGTTGGAAGGTGGAGAGGCAGCAGCAATGGGTAGCAATAAACCCAATAAACCAGCCATTAATCAACCATTAAACCCATTAACCAAGGATTAATGTAATGGGTTGGGAAAAGGAAGAGACGGGACGTTTGGAGTTCTCATCCAGCGAAAGGAATTCCAGCGTTTTGGTCTTTGGGTCTCTTCATTTCAACCATTGAATCACCGTGTAAAACGGTCATGAGGAGAAAATGCACCGATTCAAAACCGGTCCAAGCCAAAATATTATACCTTGGTTCAATCCCATTAAACCAAGCCAATTAAATGGTCCAATCCCATTTAAACCAAGTTGGTTCAAACCTTTTGAATATTGGTTCAATTGGTTCGCAACCAATTGGAGGCCGAAACGAACTCCGAATCAGTTCAAAACTGATTCAGAAAAAACCTGGCGCAGTTCTGATCAACCAAGAACAATTTTCGGTTGACACAGATAAGGGCAAGACGGGGAAAAAGAGTGCTCAAAAATACTGTGACCATAAAACCGAGACGATTCCTAATCGTAATCAATAACCGGATCAGAGAGTTATCCTCTGTGGCGTGTGACCTCATAGGTTCGAACCTAAACGGTAGCACTAGAACAATTTCTAGTACCAGCACAGGAGACCATCTAGCAATGGGTCCCGGCGTCCGGATAGGTCGAAGATGCGGGAGCAAACAATCGAACCTCTGTCATATGGTTACCGTATAATTCATCCCTTTGATCTCAAATGCTCAGGACGACTGAGATTGGGCTGCCAACCCAGACTGAGTCAGTCGACTACGTGTCTCAACCTCGCAAGCCTAGTGACTCTTCACTAGGGCTACCCCGGCCGAGGATTTGCTAAATTGAGATACTGCGAGACATTCAATCCAAGCTGTTTGGACAGGTCAATTCCATCTTGGTCCATCACTGCTCCACAAGTACTTGCCTGTACCCAGAAACCTTCCGTCACCGGATTAAAAATCCAGGTAGTCCGGCACCAAAGCACAGGGAGTTGCTTGCAAGCTACCGCGATGACCTCAGGTCAGAGGGACACTTATATCCATATCCAATCGTGAGTATCCCTTTGGCAGAAAGGGACTGCACGGAGTCACGTTCAATAAGATATCACATATATCCCACCTGCAGATCACATCAGTGTCACCACACTCATTTGGTCAAGAGGACAACCAAACGATGTGAACTACAACAACCTATACTTGATATATTGCCGTCCAGTACAATATATCCTTTGGTTGTGAACCGGGTTTAAGGACCACTCGATACATCCTCTCTGTATCGAAGTCAGTGTAGTCCTAAGGACTTCATCACATAGGAAAGAGTTCATTTTAGGGAAATACAATATGTGATGAGCTGCCAAATAATAATTTTATTAATTCATAAAATAAATACAGTACTTAGCACAACCACCTACAACCCAGGCGATTGGCTTTGGGACACAATTCCCAACAGTTAGTCCAAATAAACTGAGTTGACTAGATATAATCAAATCAACAGCTACTCTCTTCCACTGGCCAGTCAGGAGGTGGGTCTGTGGGAGGTTCCCCCAGCTTTCACTGGGTCCTAATTAAAAACCACAAGAACCGCTTAGGCTTGAGCCACTTAACCTCTATCCTTGACACCAGCTTCCAATAATAGATGAAGAAATGGGTTGTACAAGCTTTCCCAATTGAATTGAACTGGACCTAGAGTTCCAAGCTAGTTGCCTAATCAAGGTGGCAAGCTAGATTATAGTAACTCTATACTTGGCTAGGTTTTAGAACAAGGGGAGTGTGAGATCCTGTCTCTGGCCTACCTAGGCCCGGTGGAATTGGCCTGATAGACGGATCAGCACCCAAGCCCTTAGTCCCAATTCTAGACACTAAGTAATAGGGCACACACGAGACTAGTTGACACAATGAGTTGACAATAACCCGGACTCGACCAAATTGATGTTCCTAACCCACTAGGGCAATTAATGTCTAATCAATTTTAGTTAGGGATTGGGTCAATATGCAATTTGGGGATTTTTGGGCTAGGGACAGGTGATGAAACCCTGACCCTATGTCAATTTCATGCCCTTAATTTGATTTTCCATGAGATGCATGCAAATTTCAAATTTCAGGTGCAAAAGTAGTGTGTTGCAGTTTAAAAGTGGTGTTGATAAGTGCAGAAAAAAATGTCAGAAAAATCTAAAAAAATCATAGAAAACTCCTAACTTATAGATGACATACCAGATGAAACGAAATTTCAAAATAACTAAACATGTAACTCTAAAGGAGATTAACCAAAATTTAACTAGCAATTCCTACTTGCATATGAGTGATTCAACATATAAGATCAAGGAGATCTAAATAAGAAACCCTAAATGCTTATACTTAAACCCAGCTAGGAGGACTATCAAAATCTTAAAGAAATAGGACAAGATTAGAATTCGCACACAAGTCAAGCTAGCCCTATTTAATGATCCCGATCTTAAAATACTAGGAGTTCAAGCATTGAAATCTCAAGCACAAGGGATTCACTCTTAAGGTTCTCAAATGAAAGATCATACCACATAAGATGGGCCTTCTAACTTTCTGGTTTGTAGCAAGGATGTCCTGAATCTGAAGACTCCTGGATTTCCTGAGAGGACCTACAACAAATCGACCCGGATGCATTAGAAACTTATCAAGCCAACCCTCACTCGATAGGGTCGAGTTCCTCCCACCCCGGGAGAATTGGTGTGGGCACTAGAATCAGGAAGAGACTCCAACCAATTCAAGTCAAATCCGAGTCCTTATGGTTGGATGAGTAAAAGAAAGTCCTGTAATTTTTTTCTCAGATTGAAATTTAAAACGATGATAAACAACTTAAAATGGAACAGGAAAAAAAATATTCCAACGAGGAATGTGATACTTGCCTTTGGAGTTGCAGGCGGATTACAGTCAGCCTATAGAAAATACAGCAAGCAGAAAAAAAACAGAACGTGCCCAATGCAAAATTCACAAATGAAATCTAAGAAGTCCTTTGGCTTTCTTTTTCACAGGTCAATCACAATGACACCCCGACACGCCTTAGGAGATCCCCGTAGAATGGGAAGAGAGGGTGTTTAAACCCTACTTTCTCCTAAGACCGGATGGCCTGGTAACGCCCCCGATCCAAGTACTTCAAGGACTTAATGCTATGCAATCAGGAACTTATTCTACCATGCTCTGATACCAAGAATGGTGGGGACATGCAAGATGAGAATGCAACTATGCAACACTAAAAGAGATTAGCAAAGATTAACTTAGCAATTTCTTATTTGCATATGATTAGTTCAGCATATTGTATCAAAGGAGGTCTAATGAAGAGAACTCGAACGATCAAACGTAAACCTAATTAATAAGACTATCAAAATAACAAAGAAATAGGAATAAGATTCGAACCACACAAGTTAAGCTAGGCAAATTTAATATTTCAGACCTAATCGATACTAGAACATACCTAGCATTAATCTTTCAAGTAGATCAAGATCACTCATGAAGAGACCTCCCAAATGACAAGACCATACTACAAATTTAGGGCCCTTCTTGTTTTCTGGATTATGGCAAGTAATTCCTTCATCTTGAGTTCGGAATCCCGGAGAACCCTACAACAAAGTAACCTCGAGATTAGAAACTTGGTAAAATACGTTAGTCATGAAATGGAGAAACTAAAGAAGAGTCGAGGAAGCATTGTTGAAGAATAATCTTGGCGCCATGGTAGATCACTTGAAATGGATTAGGCCGGCCTCCTTGTGATGGTCTTCTTGATCAACCTTGAATATTGAAGAGCTAGCTTGAGATTGGAGAAGAAGGAGAGTGTCTTAGGCGTTGGAGATGGAGGAGGAGAAAGTAGGGTTGGCGTGGGATAGGGAGAGGAATTTAGAACTACCACTTAGGCACATAGAACTCACATAGAAGAAAAGTTTTATTTTTTCTTTTCCATCCTCTCTTTACAAGAAGACTAAGAGTCTTTTATAGACTATTAAGCCATTTTGAATTCAAACTACACCAAATATTATGGAGAAAAATTTGTGGAGAAAAATATGGGGCATCCCATGAGTAGTGGAGGAAGTTGTGGAGGAGGTTGTAGCCAATTCAAATTCAAATTCCCCTTTTCTTCTCTTGGGCGGCAACCTTGGATGGTGAGGTGGCATGTGTGATGTGGCAGCAACCTTGGATGGTGAGGTGGTATGTGTGATGTGGCAGCAACCTTGGATGATGAGGTGGCTTGTGTCATGTGGCATGTGGTCCCCACTTGAGGTGGCTTTGGTCTTGCTTTGGAGTATAAGTCTTGAGTCTTCTTTAGTCTTCAAATGTGGTTTGGTTTGATTCTTCATGGAGGTTTGGTTTGATTCTTCATGGATTGGACTTGACTCATTTGGACCCAACTCTCAAATACAAGATTAATCAGGTTGGACTAGTCCCAACATAAAATTGAAATGGACTCGAATTATATAATTATTTGGACTCAAAATTAAAGAAAGAAAAAAATTACAGGACTTTCTTTTACTCATCCAACCATAAGGACTCGGATTTGACTTGAATTGGTTGGAGTCTCTTCCTGATTCTGGTGCCCACACCACTTTAGACCTGAGGTCACCATGGTTCCTTGTGCACACTAAGCCATATTTTGGTTCATACTCATTCATGCTATCATGACATGTACGGGGTGTTCTGGGTATGGTGGAAGGTGTATGGAGGATATGAGTGGACCAACAAGGAATCGATCATTCCTAGTAAGAGGAATTGTTATCTTATGCAATCTCTTCGATGAGTGACTTAAGGAGCCTTTGATCAAAGCAGGATGAGATTAGTGAAATTTAACCAGTCATTAGCTGAGTCCTCACTATCGAGTTGAGATTCGATATGATTAAGTATTAGGGTTTGACATCTATCCATACCTATCACTTAATCGGGATAATAGGAGATTGAAAGATTGAATTGCATGGTAACTTGCTACTGAAGGATATTTTGGTAATTTCTACCAAATTCCTCATCTTTCGGGTAGGCATGATACATTGCTAGACGTTAATCTTATCTTGTAGGTATTCATGAACCAATTGGATTGGTTTCATGAGTCAATTTGATGGATGGTTCGAATTGGTCAATTAGATGAGCTAGTTTCACCTAATTAGGTCAATCGGGTTTGATTGGATTGAATCAACTCAAATCTAAATCTACTGCTGGCTAGATGTGGAACCCAATGGGTCACACACACTAGAGAATTGGACAAGGAAGTCATTCATAATTTAATTAAGGTCATAGGATCCTAATTGGTTAGCTAGGTGACACACTAGCATGTGTAGGCTAACCTAATTCCTAAACCCAATTGGATTGGGTCTGGTTGCTTGCTAAATGGACTAACCAATTTGTGGGAGACCTAAATTGGGTTATGTTCTAAGTAGGATGAATTTATCAGATTTTATCTGATATTTTTTGGAGGTTTTATCTCAGAATTATGAAAAGTCCCTAAGGCATAGGACTCTTGGTGCCTAAATAACATGTTGGCATTCAAAAGGGCCTAGAAGGGTCTATAGTTCTCTGATTGAAAAAATTCTTATATGGTTGGAAAGATTATTTAATGCCCTTTTATTTGATACCCATATTGCATATACTTTGACTTTGTGAAAGGTAGCATATGTCATGGAAAAAGGTTGACCAAATTGTGAAGAGAAGCGACTCTTCATTTGGCGCGCATAAATGACCAAGAGTCCTTCTGCCGATGAGTTTCTTATGTTGATTGGACTTCTTCTAATCTTTATATTTATCTCCACACCCTTTCATGAAGGACTTGACTGGTCAATGATTTTTGAATTGGCCTGAAGAAGGAAAGGATGAATGGCGCACATGAAAGGTTGCGACCTTTCATGAGAGGGTCCATGGTTTGAAGCAGAGTCCTTCTGCTTTCAGATCTCTTCGGCTTTCTTTGACTTTTAGGAAATGAGAAGATGCCTCTTGGCTCTTCCAGAGATTGGTACATGCCATGTGGCATGAGAAGGTTTCATTTGGACATGAAGAGATGTCAGATAAGACTCCTGAATCCTAAAGAGTCTTATCAGATATGAAGAAACATATCTGATAAGAGATTTTGGGATGTGTTTCACACCCCTTAAGAAACTATTTAAAGGGTGTATGGTGGAATGAAATGATTATTCATTATTCATTCAGTCATCTGAAATAGGAGTCTAGATTCTACCATATTATCTATTTGAGTTTTTCTCTCTCCCTCTTCTTTTCTTTAAGACAAGACTTGTCTTGTTAAGACAAGGTCTTTTCTATTAGGACAAGGCTTTGTTTTAGGACACAATCCTAAGGGATCCTAAAGGAGGGTTGTCCTAAAACTAAGAGTGGTTTAGAAGAGTGTCCAAAGAGTCCTATAGTGTGATAGGGAGTCCTACAAAGGCCAAACAAAGTCCAAAAGGCTACCGAAAGAGTCCTATAGGGGCAAGCAACTTCAAGGAGTTCTTCCTTGTTTCAAATCTTGTGTGGATCACCGTTGGAGGACTTACACTTGTGAGCCTAGTGGAAGAAGTAAAATATAGCGCTCTAGGTATGTTTCATTAACTTTCTTTTATGACATGTTAGTTGTAATTGAATAAGGGATCTTGGGAATTAGGGTTTCTAACTGATAAAGTGTTATCTTTATGCATGAAATTTTATAATTTAGTCTTACTAAGTTGCATAATGATCTCCTTGAAACCCAACACCTGGCTTTCAGTATCTTAACTCAGGTCCTTCTTTTGATCGCATACCTCTTCCAGCAGTTGCTAAGATTGTTGATCCGATTCGTTCCATTCTTCTAGAGGACATTACTCTACCTCTACTGCTCTAGCCAGAGGTCGGACATATGCATGACACAGAGGATGTGGTCGTCGTACCCCTCCATGGCTGATCAGGACTCGACTCAGAGATCTTAGATCGATGTGGCCGCGAGCTCGATCTTTTACTGATTCAGGATCGATTGAGATCAGTTCATCTTCTAATGACACTGATATGGATGAGGATTAGGACACTTATGTATTTTTAGATAGTTTGTTTTTATGCATCTATGTATGTTTTATATTTTGATTGTACAAACTCTGACTTTAAATGAAAAACTATGTTGTTCTTCATGAAATATCTTGAATTGTTCTTAGTTCTTCATTGTTTTCACTCTTGAATGAATGAATGAATTTTAAATTCATTACAATATATTGTTGAAGTAGTGACAATTACATGCAATATCTTATATTCAACTTATTTGTCTTCCTACCTTTTTAATGATAACAAAAAGGGGGAGTAGTATGTAAGATATAAGTATAAATGCAATATATTTGTGATATGCAAGGGGTAAACAAATTTTTAAAATCTTGAATTGAGAAATAATTACAAAATTTCTTAAGAAAGGGGGAGCTATACTTTGTTTTCATTGAAAATCCTTTTAAAGTGAATTTCTTCTTAAAATCCCTCTTTAAATGTTTGAAAAGATATTTACAAATTATTTTATGGATCATCGATTCAGGGGGAACTTTGTTCTTTGCTAAAATTTTCTCGTAGAGTATCATGATATATGTTTTCTATGTCTTAAATGTATCCCAAAGATCTGATACTCTTAATCATTATAACAAGCTCTGGCACTATTACTTTTGTTCTGAAATGTCATATCAATAATGCAAATTATATTGACACACTTAATGCATTCAATTTTATGCACCTTAATGATTTCTTTTAAAAACCTTGTTAAGCAATTTACACTTAAGGATTTTGTCATCATCAAAAAGGGAGAGATTGTTGACTCCATTATTGATTTTGATAATAAGCAAAATGGTTAAGTATAAGTTGAGGATTAATGATTTCTTTGAAGTGTATTTTTGTTGAAAAAGGTGCTCACAAATTTGAAGAAGCTTATTTGATCGAAGAAGCCAAGTTTGAATAAAATGAATTGCTCAAAGAGGACATGGAAACCTAAGAACTGCTTGATTGGATGATTAAGATAAGTGAAAATTTGTTTCAGCTCAAGTTCAGCCTTTTCAGTAAAGAATTTAGTATTGTGTCGACTCAAAGTATCGACACATGATACCAAGTGTCGACACATAGAAATGAAGTATCGACTCAGGCCGGTATGCAAGAATGTTTCAGATGGCATAGTTGAAGTGTCAACACATAGACCTGAAGTGTCGACTCAAAGTGTCGACACATGGATCACCACATCGCCTGAGATTTTCAAGCTACAGAACTTGCAGAAAATAAAGAACAACTAAAGTGTCGACACATGGAAGAAAGGTGTTGACTCAACATAGTAAGTGTCGACACATCTGAGATTTCCAGAGAATCAGTTTGGAGCTATTTGAATTGGGTGTTGACTCAAGAAGTTCAAGTGTTGACCTTATATGTCGACTCACAGTCTGAAGTGTCGACACATGGACTTCTGGCAACAGTAACAGCTAGTTTTTCATACAGAACTTGCCCATTTTCCCCTCCAATGGCTAGCTTTTCAAGTCTAATAGCTAGAAACAAGATTTGAGGCCTTGGAAAAGTATTTATATGCTCCAAATCAAATCAAATGACAATGTATTGAATATTATTGAAGAGTTTTGAGAAGAGAGAAGAAAAGAGAGCTTTAACTCCTATTCATTGAAGATTCAACCACTCTCAAGCTAAAGCAAGCCTCCAAGCATTCAATAGCCTTCAAGAGCATTGAAGATCATCCATTCTTGAGCATTCAAGAGGCATCAACAAGTTCAAAGCATCTCTACATCGAACTTCAAAGAGATACCCGCTTTTTTTTAGAAAGCTTATTTTGTTTCATTACTTCTAAACTCTATTTCTTGTAAGGGTTCTTGGTTAGCCTATTATAAAACCAAGTGAGATTATTGGCGAGCCTTTGCAAAACCAATTAGGTTGGTGGTTAGCCCGCAAAACTACTTAGGTTCTTAGTTAGCCCGGAAAACCAAGGGAGGTTATTGGTTAGCTTTTGAAAACCAATTAGGTTCTTGGTTAGCCCGTAAAACCAAGTGAGGTTTTGACTTGTTGGCCTTGTGAAAACAAGTTGGGTTTTTGATCAGTGAGCCCGCAAAACTAATCAACTATAATTAGGTGTGATTATCTTGAATTCCCAAGGGGATCTTGGGAAGTGGATGTAGGTGCATTGGATAGCATCGAACCACTATATTTCTTGATCTTTGTGGTTGATTGATCTCTCTCTTCTTGCTCTTTACTTATTGCTCTTTAATTTCGCTGCACTTTTATTTAAGAGCATTACACTTGAACTCATAGTACCTTGCATAATTAATTGTTGAATTGGATTGCATTGCATTTTATCAAATTAAGTCATTTTAGATTAAATTTTAGAGACCCAATTCACCCCCCTCTTGGATTGCTTACCGGGTAATAGAAATAATGTTGGCAGCAGTTACTCCTTCTTCAACTCTTTGAAGATGTGTGGACTCCAACTCCTTGAAGGGTTGTTGGTGTAGTGGTGCTAGAACAAAGGTCCTTGAGAATCCCTTCCTAATGCTCTATCCAAAACCTTTAATAGAAGGTATGCACTCAAAGATCCCACCCAAACCTCACTATTCCTCTTTAAGATAATCTCTCAGAGATCAAAAGTGAGCTGCTGGTCTTGTTCTCTGTTCTTCAGAAAAACATAGAATAGAAAACCAAGAAGCCAAAGGGAAACATGAACATGAATGTTAACACTTCATAATCAGATCTCTGCTGGTCTTGTTCTCTGTTCTTCAGAAAAACATAGAATAGAAAACCAAGAAGCCAAAGGGAAACATGAACATGAATGTTAACACTTCATAATCAGATCTGAAGAGATTATAAAAAGAGTTGAGACCTTTGGGATTCAGGGGAGTTACAAGTCCCTTGGGATTCAGCAATAGCAATAATTAAAGCCTTGAAATGCCCAGCATTAAATCCCATAACCATTTCAGTATTTAATAAAGCATTCTCGAATTTCAGTAGTCCATTAGACGAGTCGACTCAACTATTCGAGTTGGCTCGAGCTGTTGACTCTGGTCTTGATTTTGGTGATTGATAAAATACTTAAGAATATAAAGTACTAATTATATTTTTAAGTATGTTTATCAAATCTTAGTACTCATCCATGTTGAATGAAGAAATACATGTTTTCAGTTGAAAAAAGTTCTTAAATTAATGAAAAATAAAGTATATGGACTTTGGAATTAATATGGAAGAACTTGAAGAGGCTAAAAATAAATTTTGGAGAAGTTTCAGTAAGTTTCAGCACTGGCACAAGCAAGTGTCGACTCATGAAGAAGTTCAAGTGTCGACCAAGGCCTGAGAACAAGAAAAATATAGAACCGTATCAAACTAGAATTTTTGCCTTGAGCTGACCTAAGTGTCAACTCAAGAGGTTGACTTATGGTGAAGTGTCAATTCAAGAGGTCGACTCATGAAGAAAATTCAAGAAATTCAAGTGTCAACACTTGGTATAATGGCTAGTTTTTTAGAAGTACAAAATTGACTGCAACTTACTTCAAACAGCTAGTTTTTCATCCCCAACGGTCATAAACGGTTATCTATGGGTTGGAGAGCTATATAAACACCAAAAATCAAATGAAAAAGTAATCCTTTGGTGAGATTATTGAATATCCTTAAGGATTCATTATTTTGAGTGGTTCAAGCCTTCAAGCTTCCAAGATTAAGAGAAAAGCTTTCAAGTCCACATCTTCATCAACATTCAGAGGCTTCAACATCTTGAAGACAAGTTCTTCATCAATAATTAAGGGCTTCAAAGAGATATTTGCTTTGTTTAAGAAAGCTTTTATTGTGTTCTTTTCATATTGTGCTTACATTGTTGTATTAAGATTTTTGGTGAGCCTTATAAAACCAAAGAGGTTGTTGGTTAGCCTTTATGTAAAACCAACATAGGTTGTTGGTGATCCCGTAAAACCAATATAGGTTATTGGTGATCCCATAAAACCAACATAGGTTATTGATGACCCCATAAAACCATTATAGGTTGTTGGTGAGCTTATAAAACCATCAAAGGTTGTTGGTTAACCTAAGTTATATAACCAACAAGAAGTTTTGACTTGTAAGCCCAAGAAAATAAGTTGGGTTTTGATTAGTGAGCCCGGAAAACTAATCGACTGTAATCTTGGTGATTATAGTAAAATATCCAAGGGAAACTTGGGGAGTGGATGTAGGTGCCTTGGAGTGCATCGAACCACTATATATTCTTGTGTTTGTGATTGCTCTTATTTATTGCTTATTTACTCTTGCATTTACTTTGTTAATTATGTTGCATATTTTTATTAAGCACACAAACTCTTTGACAGAACACAAGCACTTAATTATAATTAGCACATACTTGTTTTATATCCATTGAAATAGTTCAAATAATTTATAAAATCCAATTCACCCCTCTCTTGGGTTGCATCATCACAGGGCAACATGAGTTGAGTCGACTCGACCATTCGAGTTGGCTCGAGAAAAGCATTGATAACTCTTGTCAAACTAGTCTGGAATGATTTCCAATCGTTTGCATGCCAACAAAGCAAGAAGAAATCCTATGGTGTGTGACCCCGTAGGTTTAAACAGTAAACCGGTAGTACAGGAATATTTTAAGTACCACCCAAAGTTGCCATCTAGCAATGACACCCGGTGTCTGAATAGGTTGAAGGTTGCAGAGCAACATGAACATGTCGAATATAAAATATTAGTGAACTTATTCCTTTAATCTTCTAATGCTCTAGATGGCTTAGGGTAAAACTTCCTAACCCTAATCAGTCCATCTCAATATATCTCAAACAAAGAATCCTTGTAACTCCTTACAAGGAATGCCCTAGCCAAGGTCTTTCTCAATTGAGGCATATTAAGCATTCAATCCAAACTATTTGGAGAGATCAATCTTTTCTCGATCCTACTACCACTACACAAGTACTTGACTGTACCCAGCAACCTTCCATCACCGGATTAGAAATCTGGGTAGTCCTGTACCTAAGCATAGTGAGTTGCTCACAAGCTGCCATAGTGATCTCAAGTTAGAGGAATAATTCATGTCCACATTCTAATGCAAACTTCTCTTTGGCAGAAAGAGAACCTCGCATGAGAGTCACGTTCAATGAAGTGTTAAACACAACACCTGATGTCATACCAGCATCTCCATGCTACTTGGTTAAGAGGAAAACCAAAAAATATGACATCAATGACCTACTCTCGATACACCATCATCCTGAAATAGCGTATCCTTTGGTCATGAACCGATTTATGAACTACACGATGCATCCTCTTTACATCGCATACAAGGTAGCTCAAAGGACATCATCATGCAAGAGTTCAATTAGGAAGATGTCATGTGATGAACAACCAGAATAAACTTTTTATTCAATTCAATAATTCATATAATATACATGAGTCGCACAACTATCTACAGCCTAGATGATTGGCTTTGGAACATACATTTCCCAACAGCCAGTTTAAGATGCTCTTCATAGGTTGGTTGATCAGGAAGGTGATGGTGTGGGCTTAAAAGTAGGGTTAGAGCCTCTAGGTAGTGATAAGAAAGGAATAGACTAGTTTTTTCAGTTTGGAATACCAGGTGTCTGCATCCCTTAGGATCTAGTTGATATAGTAAATGGGCTTTTGGATCTTGTTCTGCTCCTAGATCAGACCATGCCTATCACTAGGGGTGAAGTTGCTAAGTACAGGAATAGTTCCTTGCAACCAGTTTTTCTTGTTTGGAATATCGGGTCTTCGCATCCCTTAGGATCTAGCTAATATAGTAAATGGGCTTCTAGATCTTGTTCTGCTCCTAGATCTGACCATGCCAATCACTAGGGGTGAAGTTGCTAAGTACAGGAACAGTTCCTTGCCCAGGTCTGATTTACATAATAGTAAGGGGAACTGAGGTAGCTTTTGAGATCTTTGAAAGCTTTTGGCATTCCCTAATCTATTGGAAGTTCTTGGATTATTTTAAGATTTGGAAAAAAAAAAAAGCATCACTCAGCCAACTAGGAGATGAACTGATTGAGGGCTGCAATCCTTCCTATGAGGCATTAGACATCTTTGATCATCTTCAGTGGGCCAATTTTTGGGATGGCTTTGGATTTTTCAGGATTGGCCTCCATCTCTTAGTTGGAGACCATGAAACTAAGGAACTTCCTAAAAGCTATCCCAGAGGCATAATTAGTGGGGTTTAGCTTTATCTAGTGCTTTAACAAGATAGCGAAGGCTTCTCGGAGGTCATTGATGTGTGGTGGGGATACCAGAGGCACCAGAATAAGACAGAGGCTTCTCAACCCTCTGTAGATTACTTAGTCACATTTGAGTCCATTTATAATAAAGGCTTAGTTCATTTGAGTTATCTTTTTCTTACTTGAGTCCTGTACTAGTCAGCTCATATTGAGCTAGTTTTCTTTTTGAGTCCTGTGTGTAGCATTTGATCCATACCATTAAGATTTTGGATCAGTCGGTCAAGTCAGCTCATGTTGAGCTAATCATTTTTTGAGTCTTGTAATCATGTCCAGTTATATTGAGTCTATTCAAGTCAAGCCCAGTCAAAGAAGACTCAAGCATGTGAAGGACACCACCTAGCATGCCACCTCAGCAGTCGCATGGAGCCCAGTCACACCCAGGATTTCGCCACCTAGGATTACTTGGAGGATCATGAAGTTGGCCCATGTATGACGAGTTGATGACCACACGCTAGCAGACCCCAAGCACACCAACTCCACACACCAGCATGACAAGAAGGAAAGTCGAAACAGATAAACATGAAACCCCTGATTCATGTTAGCTTGCTTAAGAAAGAAGTGGTCCCCCCTATTGGATGTCACTACTTACCTTGTTTGAGGGATTTTGTATGACATGAAAGTGTTTTCTTCCATGTGTTCAGCCCCACACATTAGGAAGAAAGTGGGAGAGTATTTTCTTTTATATATTTAGCCCTACACTTTAGGAAGAAAGTGGTCACCCATTATTTTCCTTATTTTCCTTATTTTCTTTTGCTTGGGCCCTAAGTCTCATGACTCTATACAAGGGACCCCTTGTATGAAGATTTTAACAACTTTGATATATGAAATATTATTGAGTCTCCAATTTCTGTGTGCCTCTCTACTGTGTGCATTAAGGGATTTTCTGAGAGCTTGTCTTCCTCCCGGTGTTGCAACTGTTTCCAGCCGCCATCCAATCCTTCAAAACCCTGGCTGCCCCCTACAAAACCTCTTTCTCCTTGCTATTTTCTTCTCGTTACTTCCTCTCCTCTGAGTTTTCTAACCCCTGATAGGTCATTTGTAGATCCCTCGACTCCAACGAATCCGACGACTCCAGCCAGGCCTCAATCGGACCATCGAGCAGAAAGCCGGGTATCCGTGGGTCTTTGGCTTGGTTTTCCAGGCCGCATCCATCGAGGACGAGTGATCTCTTCACTGCGATCTTCATCAGGCACTTCAAACATTGCCAGGTACACCCCCTCTGCCACCATTAGTTTTATTGAAGATGAACGAGCCAACTGAGACTTCTCAGCCTCAGCGGTCCTTCTCTTTCTTTTGCTCGTAGGTCCTATTTGCATGCCTTTAGTTTCTTTCTTGCATAGTTTTCCTTGCTTAAATACTTGATCTACTCTTCGGGATTAGATTCACAACTTGAATTAAAAACATAAAAAAAAATATATTTGCATGCATACATAGGTTCCGCATCAATTTGGTATCAGAGCCAGGTTGGGCTCGATTCTCTTTGGATACTCGGATCGGGTGCTTCACCATGGCCGTCTGGTCATAAAAGATTATTAGGGCTTTGAAACCCTCTTTCTCAATCGACGGGATCTCCAATGGCGGTAAGGGTGCCACTATGAATTGACCGGTGAAGAAGAACACAAGGAGTTCTTAGGGTTTTTCATTTTCGACCCTTTTTAAATATACTCTGTTATTTTAGTTGTTTCTCCCTACTCAGAACTCCAAAAATTCTAAAACTTATTTTTTGATTCATCTTAATTCAACGTATTTTACAAAATTTTTACAGATTTTATTTCAGTATGTGTAGTTTCTGCAGGTCAAAATACAGCCTGCAAATTTTTGGCTCTATTTTTCAGCAAGGCAATTTTGGAAGGTTTAGGATTTTGTTTAGTTTCTCTTTTGTATTTATTTTAATTTTAGTATATTTCCTGCATATTAGGCCATAATTTATAAGTTTTTTTCTATTTAAAAAAATATCAAAATATAAAAAAAATATATATATTCTCCAAAATTACCAAAAACATCTAAACCCTAATTTGCATCCTCATCTGCCTGCCATCATTGCATAATTTACTTTAAGGGCACTCTCTTTATGCCAGATAAGGGGAGGAGTTGATAACCTCTCCTTAGCCCAAAATGACCTCCCTTGCATTCGGTCCCAAGCCTAACTTAAAATCTATTAGACTTAATTTGCCCTAGTGGGCTAGGGACACCAACTGGTTGGGTCCAGGCTAAGGTCAGATCACTGTGTCAAGCTAACATGTGTGTGCCTTGTGCTTAGTATCTAGAATGGTGGTTCAGGGATTCAATCCCGAAGGCTTGTGTGCTGGTCCGCTTACCTGGCCAATCTCTGATTGGTGTCTAGGATTGGCAATCAGCGACCTAACACTCCCCTTACACCTGCCTGGCTGAGTACATGGTTACTATAGGCTAGTTTGCCACCCTGATTGAGCATCTAGTTTGGATTCTAGGTCTAGGGAGCTATAGTTGGTCTGATCGAGTCTTGCATGAGCACTAAATCAGGAGCATCATATCATCCACCACCTCCACTTTTGGCTGAACCCATGGATAACTTTAAAGCCCAAATGAAAGCCCTTACTGATCAACTAGCCCAATCCATTAATCTTAGACTTGATCAAATAGATGCCCGACTAGGAGCCCTGGAAGAGACACGTAGGACCCGGTCTGAACCAGAACTTGAGTCACCTCCCCATCCTAGGAGAACCCCTTGCCATGACCCATACTATGATACTGAACCTAGGAGGACCCCAAACCCTGATCCATACTTTGAGGCTGAACTTAGAAGAACCCATCGTCATGACCCAATCCCAGAGGTTCGTCCTAGAAGACCCAATCAGGATTTTGTAGACCAGGAAGATAGATCTTATAGACACATTAAGCTTGATGCCCCAACTTTTGATGGTTGTCTTGATCCTAAGGTCTATATAGATTGGGAGGGAGAGATTGATCAATATTTTGAGTGGTATGATATGTCGGAGGAGCGTAAGTTTAGGTTTGCTAAGCTTAAGTTGGTTCGGGAAGCCAGGTTACATTGGGCTAGTGTTGAGAGAACCCTTAGACTAGGAGGGCATGATCCTATAATCACATGGTGGGCCATGAAGGGTAAGCTTAGATCAAAGTACGTTCCACCATCGTATCGTTGTGGTTTACTGGATCAGTGGTTGCGACTGAATCAGGGTAGCATGAGTATAGATGAGTACATCGCAAAATTTGATGAGTATTCTATACGATGTGATTTAAACGAGTCTGAGGATGTTGTTCTGTCTAGGTTTAGGGCTGGACTGAGAGATGATATTAAGAAGGAGCTCTATATAAGAGAGGTTAGAGACCTGGACCATGCTTACCAAATTGCTAGGGATCATGAGCATTTTCAGAGAGGGCCTGTCTATGATAAACCTGAGGCCACTAGATACTCTAGTCAATACCCAGGTGCTAACCAATCTACACAGAGCCGACCCATGCTTAGCCGACCTAGCTCGAGTTGACCTATTCCTAGTCAGCCAGTCCCGAGGCAACCCCAGCCTAGTACTTCTTTGACCTGTAAAGATGATAGAGGAAAATCTGTAGAGGTCAATAGGAATTACAATCCCCTAGAAGACCTAGAACTAGTAGACCCCGTAGGTACCCAGCTAGAAGCCAATCTAAAGTTAGCTAACCCTGACCATGCCCATATTGAACCAGCAGTAGATGACCAATTAGAGGAAGAGAACTCTGATACTAGGATTTTACTTGAGGAAACACTAGAAAATGGTCTAATTGTAAAGCCTATTCCTAAATTCCATGAACTAGAAGACTTTATTAAGGATTGGCTTACTTAACCCATTGCCCTCAGGATGAATCCCTTCCTTCCATTCCTATTGAAGATCTCTTCCCAGAAATTGTTGACCCATCCTTCCATAGCATGGACCTTTTCTTGCCCATAGATATACCGCAACCCCGTAAGGTTAGTCCCTGACATGCCTTCTTTTATCCTACTTTATCCAACTAACCTTGAACCTTTTTCCCTACCCTACCAGAATAATTCTGAACCCTCTTCCTATTTTCTGCCTTTTCTTGACACCTCCAGCATTTCTAAGATCATTAGATTGCATTTAGTTAAGATTAGCATACTACATGCATTCATTATGCATGTTAGGTTTGCATTATACTTCTGGCATACCCTATGGAATTTGCTAGGAGCCCATTGTAAGCTTTCATGTGCATGTCAATCTAGGATCAAACCTAGAGAACCTATAATCTCTTAGGTTTAGGTCTAAAGAGTTCAATAAAACTTCCTTCAATAGGAATGCATAGTCGAGTATGTTAGGTGTAGTTTGAGTTCTTTGCATCACCTGTTAGGAGTCTGCATGTGCCTAGCATGTTCACCACCTATACTAATCTTGAATCAAACTAGCTAATTCCCGAAGAAGAGCCAAGGAATTTGATGTAGTGGATTCTATCTTGGTTAGGCTTAGGCCTAAAAGAAGCTTCATGCTCGTAGAGCCGGACCTTTTAAAGTGATAGAGAGGGTTGGACCAAATGCCTATGTGTTAGATTTGCCTCCGGATTTGGGAATTAGTTCTACCTTCAATATCACAGACCTGGTTGAGTATAGGGAACCAGCAGCGATACCCAGTGAGGCCTTTGGACCTACTCCTTCCATTGTGAGTGGCCCTAATCCAAAGTGTCAACAATAAATTAGCATGAGAGAGGAGAACGGATCGAGCATATCCTGGACGATCAAGCCATAACGACCCGGGGTCGTGGCTATCAACGCTACTTGGTCCGATGGTAAGGCCTGCCAGAGTCGGACGATTCATGGATTTCTCGAGAGGACTTGTAGTGCCTCAAACCAGACCTCCTCGAGAGATATGTGAGCCAGCATGATCTTCACTCGACAGGGTCGAGTTCCTCCTACCCCGGGAGAATTGGTGGGGATACCAGAGGCACTAGAATAAGATAGAGGCTTCTCAACCCTCTATAGATTACTTAGTCACATTTGAGTCCATTTATAATAAAGGCTTAGTCCATTTGAGTTATCTTTTTCTTACTTGAGTCATGTACTAGTTAGCTCATGTTGAGCTAGTTTTCTTTTTGAGTTCTGTATGTAGCATTTGATCTATACCATTAGGATTTTGGATCAATCGGTCAAGTCAGCTCATGTTGAGCTAATCATTTTTCAAGTCTTGTAATCATGTTCAGTTATATTGAGTCTGTTTGAGTCAAGCCTAGTCAAAGACGACTCAAGCATGTGAAGGACACTACCAAGCATGCCACCTCAGCAGCCGCGTGGAGCCTAGTCACACCTTGGATTTAGCCACCTAGGATTACTTGGAGGATCATGAAGTTGGCCCATGCATGAGGAGTTGATGACACATGCCAGCACACCCCAAGCACACCAACTCCACATGCCAGCATGACAAGAAGGAAAGTCAAAACAGATAAACATGAAACCCCTGATTCATGCTAGCTTGCTTAAGAAAGAAGTGGTCCCCCCCTTTTGGATGTCACTACCTACCTTGTTTGGAGGGATTTTGTATGGAATGAAAGTGTTTTCTTCCATGTATTCAGTCCCACACTTTAGGAAGAAAGTGGGAGAGTATTTTTTTCCATGTATTTAGCCCCACACTTTAGGAAGAAAGTGGTCACCCATTATTTTCCTTATTTTCTTTGGCTTAGGCTCTAAGTCTCATGACTCTATATAAGGGACCCCGTGTATGAAAATTTTAACAACTTTGATATATGAAATATTATTAAGTCTCCAATTTCTGTGTGCCTCCCTGCTGTGTGCATTAAGGGATTTTCTGAGAGCTTGTCTTCCTCCCAGTGTTGCAACTATTTCCAGCCACCATCCAATCCTTCAGAGCCCTGGCCGCCCCCTCCAAAACCTCTTTCCCTTTGCTGTTTTCTTCTTTTTACTTCTTCTCCTCTAAGTTTTCTAACCCTTGATAGGTCATTTGCAGATCCCTCGACTCCAACAAATCCGATGACTCCAGCCAGGCCTCAATCGGACTACTTAGTTAAGTCTAGTTGAGTCCACTTAGTTAGGTCTAATTATTTTCAGTCCAGTCGAATCTAATTGAGTCCTGTAAGTTTCATTCATGTCAAGATCCAAGAGGAGAGTAAGCAGACCTGGAGATTCAGCTGGCCCCTCAAGTAGAGCTAGACTTCATGCACCTGGGCCCTTCCTGCCGCCAAGCCTGCAAGAGAGAGCTCCAGTCCAAGACAAGCCCACTGTTGACCGGTCCACCAGGGTTTGTTGGCTCATAATTTAGGGTTTCTTAGCCCTCAAGTAATGTACCCTAGGGTGAATCTATAAATACCACCCCTCCCCTCTTGTATTAAACATCTTTTTTCTCATGAATACAAACTAATATTGAAAGTTATTTTGTTTGAGTATTTTTTTCTTCGGATTGGAGTGGGTGTGATGCCCTAGTTCCTTTTTCTTGAGTGCCTGCCCTAATCCCCTGGTGACTTCTATGCTCACCAGCGATCCTCCCTCGTTCTGTCCCGCATCAATGTGGATCCTGGCAACTTTACTTTTTATGAGCATATCATCTACATATACCTCCATGTCTTGTTCGATTGATCTTTGAAGATTTTGTTCACAAGGTGCTGGTAGGTTGCACCTATATTTTATAGGCCAAATGGCATGACCTTATAACAAAAAAGATTCTGGCCAGTAATAAAAGCAATTTTCTTCTCATCTTCAAGAGCCATCTGATTTAGTTATAGCTAGAAAAGGCATCTATGAAACTAAGAAGATCATGGCCCAATATTACATTCACCATTTGATCAATCCTTGGTAGTGGGTAGCTATCCTTCGGGCATTCTCTATTTAGGTCAGTAAAGTTGATACAAATTTGTCACTTGCCATTTTCCTTCATCACCATGATCATATTAGAGATCCACTATAGATAAAAGGCTTTTCTAATAAAGCCCACATCGAGCAATTTGTCGACCTCTTTGGTTATTTCCTTATGGCATTCAAGTGTGATGTTCCATTTCTTTTGTTTGAAGGGTCAATGCTTTGGGTCCATATTCAGTTGGTGCACCATTATTGAGAGATCGATGCCTGACATATTTGTCGATGTCCAAGCGAAGACATCAGTATTTTCATGCAAAAACGAGATCAGTTGGTTTTTAGTTACCTATCTAGATTGGAGCTAATTCAGACCATGTGCTCTGGGTTCTCGTCTACTAGAGATATGGAGATGAGGTCCTTGACTGGTTTCCCTTGTTGCTTAGCTAACTTTTCATGAGTGTCCAGGCCTTAAATTGGTAGGTGTTGGTAGTCTTAGCCCTTTGGAGCTTAATATGGAAATAATGATGTGCTAAGTTTTGGTCCTTGTGGATCTCTCCGATCCCATACATCATTGGGAACTTCATCTTTAAATAGAATATGGATACGACAACTCAGAAGGCATTCAAACATGGTTGTCTGAGGATGGCATTGTAAGCCATAGGTGCTTGGATAGCAATGAAGTCAACCTAGGTGATGGATCGATGAGGATAATGCCCCAACCTTACAGTCAGGGTGCATCCCCGATGAAGCTGACCCATGGAGAGTCTACCCTTCCAAGACAATCAAGGGATACTCCTATTTTAATCAGAGTATCAAAGTATAAAACATTGACTGAATTTCCATTGTCAACAAGGATGTGGTGTATATCATAGTTTTTAACATTTAAAGCTATAACTACTGCATTGTTATGTGAGAACTAGATCGCTTGATATCTTCTTTGGTGAAAATTATTGGTTCTCCAGCCTTGCCCTTAGCCAGCCATCCTTCATCACCAAAGTCTCTATAGCATCACCTCCCAGTGATGGTACCCACTATTCCTGATGGAAGTGGGTCACCCTTTGCTTGGGGCTTGGTTTGCTATGGATGGTTTAACTAGTCAAGGTGACCTTGGCCAATCCCGCTACTCCTTTCATTATTGGATGAGCTGGTCAAGGTGGCCTCATCTGATGAGCTCCTCAATCTTGTCTCAAAGCTGGATGCATCACTATAAGAAAATAAACTATTAGCGATAGCTAATTAGCCATTACTAATAATGGTATATAATGACACCAAAAATGAGGGGAAAAAATGCCATCACTATTAGTATTAGTGATGGGTTTGTCAATATTAACGACAATAAATGACATCACTAATAATTTTTAAAATTTTTAAAAAATTATTATTTTTAAAAAATATTATTAGCGATAAATTTTAGATGATTAGTGATGGTAGCAACCGCTAATAGTTAACCTAGAATTCCCGACCAATATTAATGATGGAAGACTTTTTTGTTGCTAATAAGTTTGAATTTGGTTAAGCCTGGTGGCATTTTAATTATTAGTAATGTCATATATTGTCACTAATAAACTTAAAATTTTATAATTTTTCTTGGAAAAAATTATTAGCGTTGATGTTTATATTATTAGAGATAGCATTGTCCTATCACTAATAATTTTAAAAATTATTTAATTTTATTTTATGAAAAATAGTATTAGCGATGACTTTTATGATTATTAATGATGGTAATTTGCCATTGCTAATAATTAACCCAAAATTTTAAGCATTCCTGATCAATATTAGTAATAGAATATTTTGTCATCGCTAATATGGTTGTTCTCGATGGTATTTTGATTATTAGCGACGATAAAATGCTTTCATTAATAACTTCCCCAAACCCCGCGATTGACCCATTTTTCCACATTCTTGTCATCCTCCCTTTCCTTCCTGCCTGTTCCCCCATCCCCATGCCACCTTCCCCACATCGACGAGCAAGCCCTGTCATCCTCTTACCAGATCCTAACCAGGATTGTGCTGGATTGCCGTATCTATGCTAGAATCATTTTCCTTACATCAAGTCACCATCCTTGCACTGCTATCTCCCCTCTCTGCCCTAGCTAGGTTGCTTTCCTTGATGGTCATCAAGGCCCTGTCTCGTGCTCTAGCATCGGAGTCCCCTCACCATTGTCCTCAAAGCCTCATCCTTGTTGCGGTCCCAACATTGCCATCCCTATGGGCCTATTTGCATACCCCCATTCCTGCAAGTGTGTCCCCATGCTGACATCCTTGAGCCCTCTCTCCCCTAGCTATAGGTTGTTTCCCTCACCCCATGCTCCAATGCTAGAGTCCCCTCACCGTCATCCTTGCAGCCCCGTCCCCACTGCCATCGTTGCACCATCACCCCTGGGTCCATCCCCATTAACCCATTCCCACGGGTGTGCCCCCATGCTACCATCCATAAGCCAGTGCCACCGTCCCCATCCCTCCATCCAGTCCCTATGCCACCATCCGTTCCCATGCTTCAATCTTCATGGGGCCACATATTTTGGATTTTATAAGTGTTAGCTGTAGAGGTGGCGATGGTAATAGAGCTATCAGCAAAACTATATTATTTAAATTTAATTAATTAATTAGATATTAATTTATTTATTTAATTAAATATTAATTAATTAATTGATTGGGTATGCATGGATTCATGTCCTACATGCACGGAACTCAAGTCTCGACATGTAGAGCACAAGCTAGGATCCTAAAAGCTACTTTGGTGCCAAGGCATGATAATCGATGCTCACCATCGAATGGGATGTATTAGGAATGGTCGATAAGATAGCTGTGTTGCTACTACTATCATCAGCTGAATGAAGGAGTTGAAGAGAATGCCTCATGGTCTGACTCCTTGAACGAGATATGGCCTTTAGTGAATAAACTCTAGTGGCATCACTATGATAGTTGGTGGTGCCATCCCATATCTTAGGACATCCAGCAAGCCTTCTTGAGTCATACAAGGGATCATGCTATTGCTTGCAAGGCATAGAGTTTTACTGTTATTTCTTGATCTCTTAGGATTCTTATTTAGCCATCATTCTACTATATTGCTTAGTCATCATCATCTTGTGTTAATATGTTTTAATGTATATGAATTATTATTATTGATAAATTCATGTTTTATAATATTATCATGTTTTAATGTATATAAACTATTATTATTGATGAATTCATGGTTTATGATTATGTATTAATTTAACTAATTAATTAGATATTTATTTTTGTAAAATTTAGATTGTATAAAATCACAGACCCATCATTTGATTAATGTATACATTCTACAGCATCTATACATTTTTATACTTTTATACAGATGGAAGAATTATGTACATCAATCAATTAATTACCCAGTTTAGGAATTACAATTAATTCTATAAGTAGTTACAATAATCAATGGTATGTTAAGGGTTCGAGAAAAAATTTGGATAGTATTTTTCTTCTCCTCACACATCTTCAACCATATTGAGAGAAACAAAGAAAAAATGATATCAAGATTTTTTTGGCCCCTATTATAGATCGTTTGATTACTATAATTGATCTATAGAATTAATACAATTTCTAAATAGGATACAACCTAATTTTACCTATTAGTTAGTGATAGAATGCACTAAATGATATCGAAAGGTCATGGTAATTTTGGGTTCGCATCCCATCACTAAAGGCAAAAGTCGAGAGAATGAGTGATTGGAGGTGATATTCTAAATGGAGATATAAGAGCTTGGATGCCTAAGTAGAAGTTGTTGTTGAGAGGTGCTCGGACTTGGAAGTAAAGTCCAAGAAAGGAGAGATGTGGCTCCGAAGAAGAGTACCTAAGCAAGAGTAGAATTTTTGTGAGGAGAGGCACAGAAGTGCTTTATTAGAGATAAAACACAGGGAGTCAGAGGTCCAGAAGTTCATTGCAAGCAAGGAGCACTACTACTCATTGGCCTCTTTAGATATTTGGTACCTTTCTGATTCTTCATCTTCTTCCACCTATTCATCCTCTTCCTCTTCTTGCTGTTCTTTCCCATCTTGGATAGAAAAATCTATCCAAGAAGGGAAGGAAGATGAAGAAAAGGAAGATGAAGAAAATGAAGAAGAGGGTGAAGAATCCGAAGGATACCAAATAATTGAAGAGGCTGATGAGTAGTGCTCCTCGCTTATGATGAACTTATGGACCTCTAACTCCTTGTGCTTCATCTTTAGTGAAGCACTCCAATACCTCTCTGTTACGAAGATTCTACTCTTGCTCGGATACTCTTCTTTGAAGCCCTATCTCTCCTTTTTTGAACTTCACTTCTAAGACTAACCACCTCCCAATGATGGCCTCCACCTAGGCATTTAAGCTCTAATATCTTGCATTTATATTATGGTGCGGGCACCAGGCTCAGGAAGAGGCTTCAAACAATGCCAAGTTCTTTATGGATAAAAGATTAAGAATTTAAGTCCTGTAATAAGTCTATGAGTCATGTACTTGTTTTCATTTGAATAATTGTTGTTTTATTTCAATTTGGGTTCTCAAGTCCAATTAGGGTTAAATTGGCTTTATATTGAGTAAGTATAAGTAGTTGGGTTCAAGAGCTACTTGATTTGGGTTTAATTGAGCAAGAATGAGTGCAACCAGCTTCACCAACAAACCATAACTACTTGGAGCACCACATCATCAATGCACCATGCCATCTTGGAGGACATGTCATGCCAACTTGGAGGACAAGTCATGCCACATCACCAAGACACTTCAACCATGAATTTCGCCCAAGACAAATTCAAAATTAAGCTTCCACTTTTCATAGGACGCCCACCTTGTAATTAGGAGTTTTTGAATTTTGAAAGGGCCATTCCTCTCTTCATGGGACGCCCCTTGATTTTCTCCATGAAAGGAGATGTAATTTGAATTTGAAAGGGAGCTTAAGGTCAATAAAAGGCTCCTAAAACCCCTTGTAATCTTGATGATGAAATAAAATGAATTTCTTTTTTGAATTTTTTTTTTCTTTGATAGATAAGTCCCTTGAGAGAAGGTAGGTGTGAGGCCTAGGTTACCTTGTTCCATTCAAACATTTAATCCCTCTTTCCATCCTCCATTCGACCAACCTTGAAGACCCTTCTTCTAGCCACACCAAGCTCATCAACCTCCTCTTCCAAAGAGTTTTGTCCACAATGAAATTCTCCATGCCATCAAGTGAAGAAGGTTCATGCCAAGGGCGCCAAAGGAGATCCACTTCAAATCAATACTAAGCCTCTTCCTTCCATTTCAAAACTCTCCTCCTCCATTCCTTCAACCTTCCATTTAAATCTTCTAATCTTTCCATCTATTTGTGCAGGATCCCCGGGTCTCCAGGTTTCCAAGGTGAAGGTCTACTGTGCTAAAGAATCAGATACAAGGTGCCCTAAAACCTAGAGTAATCCCCTTGCTATCCTAATACTTCTTCTTGAGTGTCCCCTTTACCACATTTTAGAGTATTAATGACCGGGTAACCATCTTTAAAATCTTTCTTTCCAAATCTAAAATATTAAAGTAAGCTAGTCCTAACCTGTGTGATTTCTTGACCACAAAGGTCCAATCTTAATTGCTTTGAAATGGCTCTTTTCTAGTCAAGTTTTTCACTTACGTTCCTTTCATGTAATTCCATTTCTTTTACATAGAATAGCTACATACATATTTGCTTCCTTATCATTTAGTCTCCTTAATTCCTTTAGAAATGCATCATTTGATATTTGTTCCGCATCAGAATGTCACCTCCAGCCACTCTCATTCTCTCGAGTTTTGTCTTTAGTAATGATATGCGAACTTAGAATCACCATGACCTTCTGGTATCATTTTATTTCTTGTATCACCTTAAGTCATTTTAAATACTTGTCTTGCCATGTTAAATAATAAAATAATTGGAAAGCTTTTTGCCTTGTATTTGTATATGTAGAATCCTTAAATAGTGTACCATGGACCGTAGTTGGATGGACCATCGAGTAGTCAACGGAAAGATTTTTATTGAATATAAGAAGGATGTCATGATGCAGAACGAAAGAGAGGTGATGCGATGTGGAAGTAAATTAAGACCAATTCTTTTTTTTTATATTTTCAGAAGTCGGCTTTGACTCAAAGGAAAGTTAAACTAAATTGAAAGAAACTATGTAATAATTGAAAGAACAATTTAAAAAAACTAGGTTATCAGAGTAGTTCAGAAGTAAAGGATCGCTGGGGGTTGAGAAACTCACAGACCTAGGGTTTCGCTCTGAACTTTCAACAGGACAGAAGTAAAGAGAAGAGAAGGGTTACAAACCAGGCAATGATCTTCTCAGAGTTTAGTGGTAGGACTCTCTTGAGCAGATTGTTGGATCCCCGGATTCAGATATCTTCGCAATGGATCCTCCAATACTGATCCTTTGGCAGAGTTGGCTTCTCCTGAACTCAAGATCTGGGAAAGAAGAAAAATAATTTATGAAACCAGATACTCAAGGAAGGATTTACCAGATAGAAGAACTTGAAAGCTGATGTTGCTGAAATCCGGATTCTCCTGAAGGCTGATCTGACTTCCTCTGGGAATTGCTCTGAATCTGAAGTATCCGGACTGGACCTGGATGCTGGTGGTCAGCCTTGACTTGGAAAGAGTGGCCGTGAGAGGTGGGGTAGGCTAGGGTTTGGTGGATTGAAGAGGATGATGGGTGGCTAGGGTTTGGAAGTGAAGTGGCTAACCTAGGGTTTTGGGGTTGGAGATCTCACACCTCCTCAAGGTTCCTGGGGAACCCAGATTTACTCCCTCACAGAGCTCAACACCTGGATGCAAGTGCGGAAGAGAGAAACACAAAGTTTGCTCACACATAAATTGGATTCATTCATCAGATATCTTTAAAATTTACAATAGGGGTTTAATTTATAGGACTTTACAAGAGAGCAGGGTTTTACATCTTCCCATATGGGACTAATAGGGTGGATCTTCAAATTAGGTTTGTAGAATCAATTCCCACACATATGGCCGGTCAAGAGGTTCCTAAAGTGTTGATTGGTGGCTCAAAAGGTAAGTAGGTGGCGCCTCCTAGCCTTGCTCTTCAAGAGAAAATTTCTTTCCTTCCATGGCTCAACTCTTTTGGACACCTCATTTTCTTTCTCCCTAAGTCATGGTTCTTCCCATCTTTGCTTTGGGCTTTTTATGCATGGATTGGGCACCCCCTTGAAGTGCTCCCCAAGAAATGCTTCTTTCTTTACATAGCTTGACTCTTAGGGAAATTTTTGGCCACCCCCTTGAATTGTGGATCCCAAATTATTTTCTCCTTAAGTGGCGCATGAGAGAAGGGACCTGCTATCTTATGGTGTGGGGACCAAAGCATACTGGATGGAGATGTGGTGCCCCCTAGACTCAGGCGTGTGGCTGGGAGTGTGGCACCCACTTGCTTGGTCTTGGGAGAAAATGTGACACCCTGGAGAAGACCTAGACCACTACTGAGTCAACATGACTCAACAAAATTAAATTGCAGGGAAATACAGACTCAAGCTAAAATTGAGTAAATCAAGTCAACCTTTATTACAAAACCAGAAAACCCTAATTCTTCAGGCAAGGTCAATCAGAGATCTAGATGGAGCCCTGAAGTCTTCTTCTGAGTCTGATGCCTGCACCAATTCTCCCGGGGTGGGAGGAACTCGACCCTGTCGAGTATGGATCAAGTTGGCTCTGGTATCTCTCCAAGAGGTCTGGGTCCAATTCTTGTAATTCTTCTCGAAAGATCCAAGAGTCATCAGAATCTGGCCTTCCTTGCCAGCGGACTAGGTATCTTTGGTATCCTCGATTACGAGTAGAGATAACCTGATCATCTAGGATCTTTTCAATCTGCTCTTTCCTCACAGGCCAGTTTGTTGGTGGACACACAGGGTTGGGTTCACTCTCAAGAGCAGGATTAGGCTCAAAAGGCTCACTGGGAATCACAGCTGGCTCTCTATACTCTACTAGGTCTGTAATGTTGAAAGTGGAGCTAATGCCTAGTTCTGGAGGCAACTCGAGCACATAGGCATTGGATCCTACTCTCTTCACCACTCTAAATGGTCCAGCTCCTCTAGCATGTAACTTTCTAACGGTTCCAGGAGGAAACCATTCAGGCCTTAACCTAATCATTACATAGTCTCCCTCATCAAAAGTTTTGACTCGCCTTTGAGAATCAGCCAACTTCTTATAAGTTTCATTACTTAAATTTATTTTGGTATGAATTTCTTTATGCAAGTCTTTTATATGCTATGCAAAAACTTCGGCAGACTCGGAGACTCGTGTGTGGACTGGTAAAGGAGCTAGGTCAAGAGGTGTGTGAGGTTTGTAACCATGCACAATTTCAAATGGACTCTTACCTGTAGACCTATTGATCGAGTCATTGTATGCAAATTCAGCTCTAGGTAAGTACAAATCCCAGTTCCTAATGTTTTCACCAACAAGACACCTTAATAGATTGCCTAAACTATGGTTCACTACTTCGGTTTGGCCATCAGTTTGGGGATGATAGGCAGTTGAAAACTTAAGTTTTGTCTCTAACTTATGCCAAAGGGTTTTCCAGAAATAGCTGGTGAACCGGACATCCCTATCTGAAACAATGGTCTTAGGTAGGCCATGGAGTCGAACTATCTCATTAAAGAATAGGGTGGCTACCTTAGACACATCAAATGTTTGGGAACAAGGCAAGAAATGGGCCATCTTGGAAAATCGGTTGACTACAACACAGATAGAGTCATGCCTCTTCTGGGTCTTAGGCAAACCTAACACAAGTCTATGCTCACATCTTGCCAAGGACGATCTGGGATAGGGAGTGGGGTATAAAGGCCGGTGTTCTGTTTTTGCTGTTTGGCAACAGCGCAGGTTTGACACCTAGCCACAATGTGTATTACATCTCTTTTTAAGCTAGGCCAGAAAAAGTGGTCTTCAATAGCCAGGGTGGTCTTGTCTTTTCCGAAATGGCCAGCTAGACCTCCAGCATGAATTTCCCAAATCAAAAATTCCCTAAGAGAAGTTCTAGGGATGCAAAGCCTATTCTTAAAGAACAGAAAGCCATCTAAAATGGTATAATCCTTATGATCACTAGATGGTCCTTGAGTTAGATCCCGGTATACAGTCTTAAAATCTGGACACGACTCATATTCCTCTTTGATCTGCTCAAACCCTACGACTTCAGCTCTAACAGAATTCAATAACAAAGATCGACGACTAAGGGCATCAGCTACCTTATTTTCAGTCCCAGGCTTATGTTTCAAAACAAAAGTATAGGACTAGATATACTCTACCCACTTAGCATGCCTAGGGTTAAGCTTCTTCTGGGAATTCAAGAATCTAAGAGCCTCATGGTCCGAAAATAGCATAAATTCTTGCGGTAGCAAATAATGTCTCTAGTAACGCAAAGCTTCCACTACCGCATAAAATTCCTTATCATAGGTAGAATACCTAAGCTTAGCATCATTAAGTTTTTCACTAAAGAATGCTACGGGATGGTTCTCTTGGCTTAGGACTCCACCTATGCCTACTCCTAAAGCATCACAGGCAACCTCAAATACTTTAGAAAAGTCGGGTAACCTCAAAATGGGTGCCTGGGTCATCCTATCCTTAAGATCTATGAAGGCTTTATGGGCTGCGTTAGTCCACTGAAATTCTCCCTTCCTAATACAGTCTGTGATAGGAGCAACTACAGTACTAAACCCCTTGATGAATCGTCTATAGAAGGTAGCCAAGCCGTGGAAACTTCTGACTTCATGCACACTGGTCGGCTCTGGCCATTCTACTATGGACCTAATCTTTTCTGGATCGGCAGCCACGCCGTCAGGGGTTACTACAAAACCAAGGAAGATAACTCTACTGGTCATGAATTGACACTTTTTGAGATTACCGTAGAGTCTTTCATTCCTCAAAACTTGGCAGACTTGTCTAAGGTGGCCTAGGTGATCTGCAGGGGTCTTACTATAGATCAGGATGTCATCAAAATAGACCACTACAAACTTTCCTATGAAAGCTCTAAGCACCTGGGTCATAATCCTCATGAAAGTACTAGGGGCATTGGACAACCCAAAAGGCATAACAACCCATTCATAGAGACCATCCTTAGTTTTGAAAGCAATTTTCCACTCATCCCCTGGTCTAATCCTAACCTGATGGTAGCCGCTCTTGAGATCAATTTTAGAAAAAACCATTGCACCTGCCATCATATCTAGCATGTCATCTAGTCTAGGGATGGGAAACCTATACTTGATTGTGATTTTGTTGATGGCACGACTATCAACACACATCCTCCATGTGCCATCCTTCTTTGGGGTCAGAAGTGTAGGGACTGCACAAGGGCTAAGACTCTCTCTAATGAACCCCTTCCTCAACAATTCTCCAACCTGCTTTTGCAGTTCCTTATGCTCAGATGGATTCATCCTATAATGGGGCAAGTTGGGTAAAGTAGCTCTTGGGACTAAATCTATGGAATGCTGGATATCCCTAAGAGGTGGAAGGTGGTCTGGCAGATCCTCGGGAAAAACATCCCCAAATTCTTTCAACAAAGGTTTAACTTCCTGAGGAGGCTCTGAGGGTGTAGGAGTCCTAAGTTCCTTAGCAGTCAACATCCAAATAGGTGAACCACTATGAATTTCTTGTTCTAGATCCTTAGCACTAATTAGGTTCACTCCAGTCTTCATCTCTCTGACCTTATTGGGTCCTTTAGCTACCTTGTCCTTAGGAGGGACTGAATGGATTGTGATCTTTTTTCCATTAAAACTAAAGACACAGGTATTGGATTTTCCTAAGAGGGTGGCATCATGATCATATAACCAAGGTCTTCCAAGAATTATACTGCTCACCCCCATGGGCAAGACATCACACCAAATCTTCTCTAGATAGGATTGCATTTGGATTTGGACCTGACATCTAGACTAGATGGGTATAGAGGTAGAGTCTACCCAAGAAACCTTATAGGGGTTGGGGTGGGGGACTGGGGTTAAGCCTAACATTTTGACTGTGCTAGCAGAAATGGCATTCATACAGCTCACACTATCTATGATGATCTTACATACCTTATCCCCTAGTTTAAGGAAAGTCTGTAGGATGTTAGTCCTACGCCAATCCTCCTGAACTCTATTCTAGGACAGGATGCATCTCACAACCCCTAACTGGTCAGACTCTGTGGATTCCTCCTCTCCTTCATACTCATCGACCAAATTCATTCCGGCCTCAAAAACTTCTTCTTCAAATTCTTCATTGGGCCTGGAATTCTCTTCCTCTCCTTCTTCTATGTAAAGGGATCTACGAGGGCATTGGCTAGAAACCTGACCTACCTTATGGCACTTAAAACAAGCTATGGCTGGGCACTGGCTGGAGATATGACCGGGCTTCTAGCACTTAAAACAGATGATACTAGGGGTTCTCTGGGTGTCAGGTGCCTTTCCTTTGTCCATGGGCCTAGGGGTGGGAATACCCTGATTAGGCTTGCTAGGGGTAACTTGGCTAGGTCAATTTCTTGGGATTGGGGCACTAACCCTAGAAGGCATGGGTCCTCTCTGAAACTTCTCAGTGTTCAGTGCAATCTGATAGGCTTGGTCTAGGTCAGTAACCTCTCTCAGAAACAACTCCCTCTTAATGTCTTCCCTAAGTCCAGCCCTAAACCTAGACAAAGTGACCTCATGGGCTTCACTCACATCACATCTCATCAGGTATTCATCAAAGGTGGTTATGTAGTCTGATACAGATCAGTTCCCTTGTTTCAAAGTCTGCCATTGGTCTAACAGATTCTGCTGGTATGAAATGGGTAGGTACTTATCTCTAAGTTTCTCTTTCATACCCTGCCAAGTGGTTATGGGCTCTACATTTCGTCTTATAGTGGTTAGCTCAATGTTCCCCCAGTATAACCTAGCTTGACATACTAACTTCATCTTGGCAAACTTGAACTTCCTTTCCTCAGACATGGCATACCACTCAAAGTACTGGTCCATCTCACCCTCCCAATCAGAATACACCTTAGGGTTTAAGCTACCATCAAAAGTGGGTGCATCTAATTTGATGTTCCGAATGAACCTATCATCTCTATCTTCAGGCTCTGGGTCAGGCCTCCTATGATTAGGTTCAGGATCTCTGTATAAAGGTCTTCTAGGCACCTGGTGTGGGTGAGGTTGAGGCACATTAAAATCTGGGTCAGGAGTCCAATTCTGATGCCTAGGTTCCTCAAGTACTTGGATTCAATCCCTAAGCTGGGTAAAATTCTCATTCATATCCTGACTCAATTTGTTCATACTTTCAGTAAGAGCTCTAACCATGGCCTCTAAATCAGGTTGGGCTTGACCAGGTTGGTAGGGTACTCCATTCCGGGTAGACATGATGATGCAAGCAAGCACACTAAATGAGACTCGACTGAAACGACTACGGGCTAACTAGACCTAGAGCCCAAACTAGATGCCCAATCAGAGTAGCGAGCTAGCCTGTAGTAACTCGGGACTCAGCCAGGCAGGTGTAAGGGGAGTGTTAGGTCCCTAAATGCCAATCCTAGACACCAATCAGAGATTGGCCAGGTAGGCGGACCAGCACACAAGCCCTTCGGGATAGAATCCCTGAACCACCATTCTAGACACTGAGTACAAAGCACACACAGAGTAACTAGACAAACTGACTCAACACTAGCCTAGACCCGACTTGTTGGTGTCCCTAGCCCACTAGGACAAATTAAGTCTAATAAGTTTTAAAATTAGGCTTAGGATCGAATGAGTGGGTGGTGGTTTTGGGCTAAGGAGAGGTTATCAACTCCTCCCCTTATCTTAGATGCTCAATTGCCCTTAAGATGAATTAGGAGATGATCACTCAAAGAAAATTGTAATGCAGAAACACAGAAATAGAGTTGCTATAATTTAACTCTCAGAAACTTCATGTAAACTAATAAATCATAGTAAAATTATGTAAACTAGTTTCAATTATATAGTTCCAACAAAATAAAAATCATGCAATTTGGAGTTACCTGCAATGAGAAACAATTCCTGTAATAGGGCAGTTACAGACTGAAAACAGAATGCTTCCCCCGTTTACAATACCTGCTACAAAGTTGTAACCCAGCGGATCCCCTACATGCCCTAGGAACACCCCATGGAATGGGAAGAGGAGGTTTGCACCTCGCTTCGTTCCTAGGACCGGACGTCCTGGGGAGTCTACTTTGAGCAGACAAAATAAAAAAGAGAGACACTCAAAACATGCAAGCAAGTCAGAAACCCTAGACAGGGCTCTGATACCAAAAATGATGCAGAACGAAAGAGAGGTGATGCGATGCGGAAGTAAATTAAGACTAATTCTTTTTTTTTTATATATTTCAGAAGTCAGCTTTGACTCAAAGGAAAGTTAAACTAAATTGAAAGAAACTATGTAATAATTGAAAGCACAATTTAAAGAAACTAGGTTATCAGAGTAGTTCAGAAGTAAAGGATCGCTGGGGGTTGAAAAACTCCCAGACCTAGGGTTTCGCTCTGATCTTTCAACAGGACAGAAGTAAAGAGAAGAGAAGGGTTACAGACCAGGCAATGATCTTCTCAGAGTTTAGTGGTAGGACTCTCTTGAGCAGATTGTTGGATCCCCGGATTCAGATATCTTCGCAATGGATCCTCCAATACTGATCCTTTGGCAGAGTTGGCTTCTCCTGAACTCAAGATCTGGGAAAGAAGAAAAACAATTTATGGAACCAGATACTCAAGGAAGGATTTACCAGATAGAAGAACTTGAAAGCTGATGTTGCTGAAATCCAGATTCTCCTAAAGGCTGATCTGACTTCCTCTGGGAATTGCTCTGAATCTGAAGTATCCGGACTGGACCTGGATGCTGGTGGTCGGCCTTGACTTGGAAAGAGTGGCCGTGAGAGGTGGTGTAGGCTAGGGTTTGGTGGATTGAAGAGGATGATGGGCGGCTAGGGTTTGGAAGTGAAGTGGCTAATCTAGGGTTTTGGGGTTGGAGATCTCACACCTCCTCAAGGTTCCTGGGGAACCCGGATTTACTCCCTCACGAAGCTCAACACCTGGATGCAAGTGCGGAAGAGAGAAACACAAAGTTTGCTCACACATAAATTGGATTCATTCATCAGATATCTTTAAAATTTACAATAGGGGTTTAATTTATAGGACTTTACAAGAGAGCAGGGTTTTACATCTTCCCATGTGGGACTAATAGGGTGGATCTTCAAATTAGGTTTGTAGAATCAATTCCCACACATATGGCCGGCCATGAGGTTCCTAAAGTGTTGATTGGTGGCTCAAAAGGTAAGTAGGTGGCACCTCCTAGCCTTGCTCTTCAAGAGAAAATTTCTTTCCTTCCATGGCTCAACTCTTTTGGACACCTCCTTTTCTTTCTCCCTAAGTCATGGTTCTTCCCATCTTTGCTTTGGGCTTTTTAGGCATGGATTGGGCACCCCCTTGAAGTGCTCTCCAAGAAATGCTTCTTTCTTTACATAGCTTGACTCTTAGGGAAATTTTTGGCCACCCCCTTGAATTGTGGATCCCAAATTATTTTCTCCTTAAGTGGCGCATGAGAGAAGGGACCTGCTATCTTGTGGTGTGGGGACCAAAGCATAATGGATGGAGATGTGGCGCCCCCTGGACTCAGGCGTGTGGCTGGGAGTGTGGCTGGGAGTGTGGTGCCCACTTGCTTGGTCTTGGGAGAAAATGTGACACCTTGGAGAAGACCTAGACCACTACTGAGTCAACATGACTCAACAAAATTAAATTGCAGGGAAATACATACTCAAGCTAAAATTGAGTTGATCAAGTCAACCCTTATTACAAAACCAGAAAACCCTAATTCTTCGGGCAAGGTCAATCAGAGATCCATATAGAGCCCTGAAGTCTTCTTCTGAGTCTGGTGCCCGCGCCATGTCAAGTACTTCTATGATTATACTTTTGAGAATGTAGAACTCTTAGTTAAAGGGCAAGCTCATTGTCCTTATAATAGATGTGTCAGTAGACAAATGCTTGAGAGGGATACAATAATTGTCCCTTTATGTAGGAGTGAATTTATGCCAAATTATAAGCATTGATATTTGTACAGGGAGACATAAGAGATAATTATATGGGTTAGAAGTCAACAAGACAGGGATACAGATAGAATGGTAGATATGGCTATGGATGCGGTTAGTCTTGAATTTGACTGGGACATGGAGGATGATCCAGAAGTTGACAGTGGATATTTCTATCATATAAAAGATGTTGATGAATTACTATGGCCAGGATATGAAAATACATACTGTTTTATCAGCTATGTCAGAGTTATGAAACTTGAAGGCTAAGTTTAATATGATGATTAATTTTTATGATAGGATAATAGCAATAACGAAAAAGATGCTATTGAAAGATGAGAAGCTTGTTGGGATCTTCTATACTTCAAAGAAAATGGTGAATGGGTTAGGCATGGGATATGAGAAGATAGATGCATATCACAATGATTGCATGCTTTTCTATAAGGAGGACCAATTGAAGGGCTCATATGACATATATGATGAAAGTTGATTTAAGCCAAAGTAAAAGGGTAGAAATCGAAAGGACATATCATATAAGATTTTTTGATACCTTCGCCTTACTCCTAGGCTTTAGAGGCTCTACATGTCCAAGAGCATGGCTGGATAGATGAGATGGCACAAAGAAAAAATTTGCAAGCACACTAATATGATGTATCATCCATCAGACAATGAGGCATGGAAGAACTTTGATACTTGCCACCCTTTATTTGCTCAAGAATCATGCAAAGTTTGACTGGGTCTGTCTACAGATGGGTTTATACCGTTCAGTCATGCTGCATCCCTTATTCATGTTGGCTAGTTTTTATTACTCCATAAATTTGCCACCTAGGATGTACATGTAAGAACATAATAATTTTCTTATATTAGTCATTTCTGGACTATGATATCTTGGTAGAAACATTAATGTATATCTAAGGCCTCCTATTGATGAGCTACAATTTATATGGTCCAATAACACATATACTTTTGATGCATCAAAAAAATAAAATTTTATAATGAAGGCTGCATTGATATGGACCATTAATAATTTTTCTACTTATGGGATGCTATCAGGATGGTGCACTCATGAGAGCTAGCATGTGCATATTGCATGAAGAATATAAAATTATTTTAGTTTAAGCATGGTTTTAAGTCCTACTAGTTCGATTATCATTATCAATTTTTTTTTTGAGTATCACCCCTTTCGAAGCAGCGGGATAATTTTAGGAGGAATAAGATAGAGAAAGACCATGCACCCCCATATCTTAGTGGTATGGAAGTATTTTAGAGGGTATCCCAAGTGGACAAAGTCCAGTTTGGCATACTATTTGACAAGCAAAAGTATCAAGGATTCGGTAGAACTCATAACTGGGTGAAGCATAATATCTTCTAGGAGTTGCTATACTGGTCTACTAATTTGATCCATCATAACCTTGAGATCATGCACATTGAAAAGAATATATTCAATAATATTTTCTACACTGTTATGGATGTCAAGGATAAGATAAAGGATAACTCTAAGGCTCAAGCAGATATGAAGAACATATGCAAGCATCCTCCATTAGAGCTGGTTGAGGTATTACCTGGAGAATTTTTGAAGTTGAAAGCATCTTACACCTCAATGAGAAAGCAGTTGAAGGATGTTTGTGAATGGTGTAAAAATCTTAAATCCTAAATAGTTATGTAAATATCTAGTTCGATACATCAATATCAAAGATTGTAATTCTATAGGCTAAAGAGTGATGACAACCACATCTTCATGCAATAATTACTATCATTAGCTTGGTTTGATCTCCTTTCCAACTCTATGTGGAGTTTTTTAACTGAGCTTAGTTTTTTCTTCAAAGATATTTGTGCTACCAAACCATTTGCCAACCACATCTCTTGTCAGTATAGAGACCATATGCAAGTTGGAGAAGATATTCCCTCCTAGCTTCTTCAACTCCATGGAGCATTTCATGATTTATCTGGCATATAAAGATAGGGTTGGGGGACCAATGCAGTACAAGTGGATATATCCATTAGAAAGATATATGTACAGTCTCAAGAAGAAAGTAAAAAATAAGGCTAGAGTGAAAGGTTATATTATGGAGGATTACATAATAAAAGAAATTTTAAATTTTAGTCGACATTACTTTAATCCTAGTGTGCAGACAAAGCTGATTCAAGTTAGTCAAAATAATGATAGTGGTGGTGAGGGATTAAAGTGAAAGATTTCAATATTTGTCTATCCTACTCATGAATTTGGATACAAAGTTCATTGAGTTTTAACTGATACCGAATTTTGACAGGTGAAGATATATGTTTTGCTAAACTACAAAGAGGTTGATCTATATATTAAGTGTCTATCATAATTCTAACTTTTCAATCACTTATTACAAGATACTAATCTTATACATATTTAAGCAATATGATGGGATGCTGAGACGTGATAATCCGAGAATAAGTGAGCAAGAAATTTTTGCACGATGCTTACAAAACTTTTCAGTTTGGTTTCATCAATTGAAAGTATCCATTGTCATTTCATCTATTTTAGTTTTCTCTAATTTATTCTTTTTATAATATACAGGTCATGCAAGGTGGGGACTCTATTCTTAAAAAGCTAAGACTATTAAGTTATGGGCCAACATAATACATGATATATTATAATGGCTATAATGTTAATGCTTTTAAATTCTTTATCCATGAATATGGATATCATAAGAGCACAATGAATAGTGATGTGTGTATAAAGGATAATTGATAGAAAGAGATGGAGAGTGACTATTATAGAATCCTCAAAGAAGTGATCAAGTTAACCTATATTGGAGGTAATAGTGTTATTCTATTTAAGTGCTAATGGTTTGATAATAACAATGGTATGAAGGTTGATTCACAGCAAGGGCTTATTGAAATCAAACATGGATTAAAAGCATATGTCAATAAGCCATTTGTGCTAGCTCACTAAGCTGTTAAAGTATATTATACTCCTTTTCTATCAAGGAAGAGAGGAAGGAAAGATTGGTGGGCTGTATACAAGATTAAGTCTTAAGCTGTTCATTGCATGTTCGAAGAAAAAGAGCCCATTTATCAGAATGCTTTTAGGAGGATGAAACATTAAGAGTTCTTTAGTCCTACATAGATGTAGAGTTGGATCATTAAGAATTCTCCTATGTGATAGTCAACATGAGGAGATAGATCATATTAAGTTTGTTTTATAGGACAATCCTATCCAAAAAGGGAAAGAAGAGGAAGAAGATAAAGAAATGGAAGGGAAGGAAGAAGATGAAGAAATGGAAGGGGAGGAAGAAGATGATGAAATGGAAGAAGAATCTGAAAGGTATCAAATATCAGAAGAGGCTAACAAGTAGTGCTAAGTATGTAATCCTTGAATCATTTTAGACACTTGTCTTGCATTATTTTAAATCTTGCATTGCCATCTATGATTATATAATTAATTTAGTGAATCTATTTATTCTTTTTTTTAGAGATTATACATCTTGTCTTCCAGAGACCAGAGCCATGCCAGCTGAGAAGAGAGCTCTAAAAGATAGTGATAGAAAACTTATTCTATTTTATGAATATATTTTTAAACTTTTTGAAATATTAGGTAGTGAAAAAAATAGATTAATCATATTAATCTATATATGTATTAGATCATATCTATAAATAGCCTACAGAAAGGATCATGGAATGAGTATGATGCATAGAAATAATAGCTGAAATGTAAGAGAGAATGCACAGATCATATTTGATGATCATATCAATGCACTGTTGCTACACCATAGGTCATATCTACAATGTGAAAGAGTTTAGAACTCTTTACCTTTATGCGAAATGATAATCACCACTGCTGGAAGGTCATGGAATAAAAACTCTATGAGCTACATGATATATGGCCTCTACAGGTAATTCACACAAGAGCTTTATCCTAACCAATTTCCTCAGAATGCTAGCTTTTCTCTTGAACCTCGATTGCTAATCAACTTCTTTCTTGAATTCTGGGATGCTCTAGGAACCGAAGAAGAACCTTTGGAGAAGAAGATGAGGTGGAAGAAGAAGCTGGAAAAATCGTTTCCCTTTTCACTCTTTCCAAAACCTAGTAAAAGTATTAGGTAGCTCATACCCAATTCCTTTCCTCTCTTCCCCACTATATCTTTTTCTCTTAGGCTGAAAACCTTTCAACTTTTCTCTCTTAGCCTACCTACAAGCCCACTTGCAACCCCCTTTTAATGAGGTGCCCATGAGAGGTTAGGGAGTTAAGGAGAGGTAGGGGGAGAGATTAGGGAGTTAAAACCAATTTGAATTCAAAATCTAAGTTCAAATTTAAATTAAAAATTGAATTCAAAATTCAAGTTTGAATTTGAATACAAAAACTAATTTAAAATTGAATTCAAAATTCAATTATGGCTAGGGTGCATGGGTGTAGTCCAATCCAATTGGACTCAACTCGAGCTCAAACTAAATCATATTTGATTTTGACCCAAATCTTATAGATTAATCAAATTTAGCTATCTAGCAATCCAATTGCTAATTAATCCTCTAACAATTTATTAACTTTTATAAAAAAAAATTGTCACAATATTTGCAATACTGATACAATGATACTTGAAAAAATCTCAAGTATCGACTCATCGATATGTCGACTTACAGAAGTGTCGACTCAAGGACAATCATCGATCATATTGATAATTGAACCCATGAATGATTTACAATCATTGATCAGGTAGAAACTCCTATTGTATATGATCCATAAATTCGAACACTAAGCCAATAGCACAGGAACAATTCTTATACTAATCAATGTGACCATCTAGTAATGGTACCCAATATCTAGATAGCTCAAAACATTATAGAGCAACATTCAAGAACCTCTAATATATGGTTACTATATAGTTCATTCTTTTGACCCTCAATGCTCAGGATGACTTCAGGGTTAAATTGGCAACCCTTACACAGTTTATCCATAATGTGTCATAACTTCACAAGTCTTGTGACTCCTCATAAGAACTATCCGAGCCAAGGTTTTGCTAAATTGAAATACAATGAGACATTCACTCTAACACTTGGAAAGGTCAATCCCATCTTGATTCATACATGGACTTCACAAGTACTTGATTGCACACAGAAATTATGTAGTTAGGTTTATGTGTTTTATTCTTAATTAGATTATAAGGGCCCTTTAGTCTATAAAAGGGCACACCATGTAACCTAATATTTTAAAATGGATTCAATATAAATTCTATATTCTTTCTAAGCCTCTCTCTCTCTCCTCATGCCACAAAGAAGGACTCAAGCCAAGAGAAAGCAAGACATCTAAAATAGATTTTAGCATTATATTTTCAACACTGATAGGTCCATGTTCTTGGGACTATTTCTCTCTCTATGAAATTTCATTTTAGGTGAAATTGAAATAGCAAGGAGAGATATCCTAGTGATGTTATAATTTTAATTTCATGCTTAAAGGACCTCTAGAGAAATGTCAGCATCATTGGCATGTTTTTTATCATAGAATAGATACTATAGTGAAATAGGCCATTAGCAACGCTTTTATTGCCCTTTCCCGATGCTTTTAAGCATCGGCAAGAAACCTCCCGATGCTTCTTAAAGCGTCGGCTTATGTAAGCATGGGGACGCCACCTGCTGACACTTTTTAAAAGAATCGACATATGTCGACGCTTTAAAGCATCACTAAATTTGAATTTCCCGATTCTTTAAAGCATCGCTAGGTTTAAAACCTAGCGATGCTTTAAAGCATCGTTAGTTGCTAAGATAGCGATGCTTTAAAGCATCGCTAATCTGTAAGTTAGTGATGCTTAAAAGCATAGGCAAATTTATTTATTTATTTTTAAAAAATATACAGCTATACCTGTATACATTATCAAAATGAAATAACTAAACATTCAAACCTGTATCACATCCAAAGACATACACAAACACAAACACAAATATAAAGAGTTTTTTTTATATATATAAAAGTATCAAAAGATACTCAATATCGATCCAAGTTCAAATACATAAAAAGACATACAAAAATAATAAAAAAAAAATCAACTGGCATCACTGATCCACGGGAGGCTGGTCATTGTCCTGTCTGTGATTGGCAGATGCATCAAGAACCTACAAGAGATATACATATATATATATAGTTACAATACATACATTATATATATATACTAAATTATTAAAAATATATAAAATATATATAGATATGTATGAAGTTATAAATAATTACTTACTTGAGATGACATGAACATATACAGAACAAATGTAACATGCTGAAGCTGAGCCCTAATAGTCTGCATCTCTGCTTTGTTTGCATCACATGTCTGTCTGAGCTCTGCTATCTCATCCTCGAGTCGACAAACATGTGAATGATCATGACTATCTCTAGCATCCTGAGTAAATCTACTCATCTCAGATAACTGAGTAGGAGTAACTCCAATCCCATAACCCCTCACTTGTTTAGGATGCTCTGGTCCCATCATCTCCGAGAATACCTTGGCCTCGATGCGATTGCTCTGAGTAGATGATGTAGCCTCGCCAGCACGCTCGACAATCATAGAGGTAGCCCTATCCTATGTTTTATATAAAATTCATATATCAATGCTTAATAAAAATAAAATTATAAATAATGATATAATATAAATAAAAAAATACATATATATCTGTGGACTCCTCCCGAACAAAATTTCCATCCTAGTGAACATGAGTCATCCGATAGAACTCCACCTTACCAAGCTCCCTCTCCTACTGATCAGCCTATATAAAAAATAAATGTTACAAAAAAACTCAAAATGATACATCTTATACCCCCATACCATGATACATGGCACATGCATGATACATGATAATACATGATGTTAAAACTAAAAGTGTACTAAAAGTATTATAGGATGAGAAACATAAAAACTTATGCTTGAGCCGTGCATAACTCTTGGACCCCGCTGTGTGAGGAACAGACTGAGCTACTCGTGCAGCTCTACCAATAGCAGAATATGTCTACAATATAAAATTTAATCTAGGTTATATATTATATAAATATAATTAGGATGAGTGAAAATTAATAAATTTCTAGGTGTTTGATGATGCTACTTAATCTGTGCCCTCTCGGAGAACCAATAGTGCACCAGCTCCCTCCACTGATGAGGGTGAACATCGGGAGGATAGGTAGCTACAACCTACTCCTCTGTCCTATCCTCTCGCGTGTAGTCTCCCTACAACTTTGCCATATACTCTTTCCACTTGCGATTAAAAGACTTAAGCACAAAATCAGAATAATTTGGAGGGAGAACGAACTTGCTCTACAATGTAAATAAATAATAAAATAAGTATTAAATAAAATAAGTAATGCAATTGTTAAAAACCTAAGATATAAAATAATATATCAATTTTTTTACCTGCATAACTCGTAGCATCTCTATTTTATAGGGAGGAAGCATGTCGTTCTACTTCAGATAATTTAGGAGACATAGCTAACCCCGGCGTGCTACTGTCCCTTAAAAACTAGTCAACAAGCTAGCAGCTTTTTTAATAGGTTGGCCTGGCTTGTTGTACTCTATGACTATCCTCTTACCCTCAGGTAACTACCACACATCATGGACTAGTGTGGGTCCTTGCCTCCACCTAAGTCTCTTGGATCCATCTACAAAAAAAAATACAAAACATTATATATCAAAACTATTACATATGCATAAATTGAAATGAGATGAAATTATTAAATTATCCTGTATCTGCATGTCATCAATGATAGGCTCATCATCAGGATAATCCGTAGGAGGATCATGATGTGCTGACTTGGAGGGAATGGCATCATTCTGAGGTGGAGAGGTACTGGCCTCCACCGGATGTGCATAAATAGATGGACTAGCATCAGACCAATGTGAAACTAATCGATGCTCGTCGGGCTGCTATGACGAAGTACCAGCCTCGATATGAGAAAACTGAAACTGCACATCCGATAGGCGCTTCCTTCGAGGCATGGTGTACCTAATATGCATTATTTAAAACTAAGTCAGTCAACATTATAATCAAATTATAACGGAAATAAATTGTAATTTAAAAGATAACATAATCATTAATGCAAAAATGTAAACCATCTTATAAACTACTTACTTGTCATAATCAACTAGTTGTACCTTTTTCAGAATATAACCTAACCAAAATGGTTGTATGTTGACTCTGGTCTTGATTTTGATGATTGACAAAATATTTAAGTATATATAAGTAATAATTATATTTTAAGTATATTTTTTAGATCTTAGTACTCAACTATGTTGAATGAAAAAATGCTTGTATTTTAGTTGAAGAAAGTCCTTAAATTAATGGAAAATCAAGTTATAAGGACTTTGGAATATAAGGAAGACTTGGAAGGGCTCAAGGTTTAAATTTGAAGAAGTATCAGCAAAGTTTCAGCATGGCACAAGCAAGTGTCGACACATGGAAATGAAGTGTCGACACCTGAGGATCAAGTGTCTACACTTGAAGAGTGAAGTGTCGACTCAAGGCCTGAGAACAAGAAAAATATAGAAAATATGAAAAATCAAATTGGCTGTGAATAGTATTCTAGTGTCGATCTACTGCAGCAAGTGTCGACACTTGCACTGTTCAAGTGTCGACACTTGCACTGTTCAAGTGTCGACACTTACTGTTCAAGTGTCCATACTTGAACAATAATGGCTAGTTTTCAAAAGCTGCAGACTTCTCCAACTTGCTTCAAATGGTTATATTTTCCTCCCTAACGGCTGTAAATAGTCATTTAAGTATTGGGAGGCTTTATAAACATCAAGAATCAAATGGAGAAGCAATGCTTTAATGAGTTTCTTGAATATTCTTAAAGGATTCAAGAGTTGAGTGATTCAAGCCTTCAAGCTTCCAAGTTTCAAAGAGAGCATTCAAAGTCTACATCAACAAGCATCAATCAAAGTCTTCATCAACTTGAAGACAAGATCTTCATCAACATTCAAGGGCTTCAAAGAGATATTTGCTTTATTTTAGAAAGCTTTTATTATATTCATTTATACTTGCTCTTACATTATTTTACTTAAGGTTTTTGGTGAGCCTTGGAAAACCAAAGAGATTTTTGGTAAGCCTTGAAAACCAAAGTGGTTGTTGGTGAGCCTTGAAACCAACTAGGATTTTACTTGTAAGCCCGAAGCCAAAATAAGTTGTTTAGGTTCTTGGTTGTCCTGTAAAACCAAGGGTGGTTGTTGGTGAGCCTTGAAACCAACTAGGATTTGACTTGTGAGCTCGAAGACAAAACAAGTTGTAAAGGTTGTTGGTAAGCCTAAGTTATAAAACCAAACTTAGTGGAATCCCAATGGTGGCTTGGGGAGTGGATGTAGGTGCTTGGTTGGCACCGAACCACTATAAACCTTTGTATTTGTATGATTGTTCTTCTTGTGCTTTTATTTCTTTATTTTTGCTGCATTTATTTGAAATACACAAGCACTTGAATTACATTAGCACAAACTTACTTTAGTTCATATTTTAAATAGTACAAAAGTTTTATAAAACCTAATTCACCCTCCCTCTTGGGTTACCTACCTGAGCTTACAATTGGTATCAGAGTAGGTACTCTATTTGAAAATCTAATGATTTTGAGCTAAAGTTCATGGCAATCTTTGTAGGTATTAGTGTTAGAGCACCGTTTTTCAATGGTACAAATTACACATTTTGGAAAACTCGCATGCGCATTCATATTCAATCTATTAATTATTATCTTTGGAAAGTTATTGTTAGTGGTCCTCATATTCCTTCCATGTTGGTTAATGGCATTTTCATTCCAAAGCTCGAAGAGGATTGGAATGAATATGACATTAAGCAAACTGAACTCAATGCTAAAGCAATGAACTTGCTTTATTGTGCATTGGACTTGAATGAATTCAAAAGAATCTCATCATGCACATCGGTGAAGGAAATATGGGACACACTTGAAGTTACTCATGAGAGTACTCTTCAAGTGAAGAATACTAAAATTAATTTGCTTGAACATTCTTTTGAAATTTTTGAAATGATGCATTATGAATCTATTTCTGATATGTATACTAGATTTATGACTATTATTAATGAATTGAAAAGTCTTGGAAAAATCTATACTAACGCTGATTTGGTGAACACAATTCTTAGATCCTTGCCAAAATCATGGGATCCAAAGGTGACGGCGATCCAAGAAGCTAAAGATGTAGAAACCTTACCTTTGGAGGAGCTTATCGGTTCACTCATGACATATGAGTTGAACTTATAGCAAATGATAGTGGAAGTTGATGTAAATAAGAAGATAATAGCCCTTAAGGCCAAAAAGAAATTCAAGGCAATGATGCCAACTTGGAGCGATAGCGAAAATTCAAGTTCGGATGATGAAGTTGCACATCTTTGCTTCATAAAAAATGAGGAAAAGGTATGTGCTAAAAATGATTATAATTTTATCCTTGATGAATTATATGATGCATCTTATGATCTTGTGCATGAATATAAATTGCTAAAAATTGAGAACAAGAAATTAAATAGGCATGTAGATTCATTTTCTCTTGATAACACCAATCTTGTCAATAAAAATGATGATTTAAATACCAAGATTGATATTTTAAAAAATGAAAAGAATATTTTTTCTAAAGAAAAAGAATTTTTAGAAAAATAAAATGATGTTTTGAAAGATTTATGTGATAAAGTTTTTAATGAGAAAAATATTTTAATTGAGGAAAAGAAGCAAAAACTTTTGAAGAATTTCTATATTCCTACTTCTTTCAATTTGTCTTATAAATGTGGTTTTAATACTTATCCTTCTAGATTAAGAAAAATTTGGGTTCCAAAAGGAACCATAATTACTAATCATAAAGGACCCAAGAATGTTTGGGTACCAAAAATATCCACTTAGTTTGTTTTGAAGGAATATCTTGCAGCCCAACATGAAGAAAGGAAGTTCTTAAAAAATGGCCGTACAAGATAATTTGAAGAAATGGACAAGCTACATTTTGGACTAAATGGTAAAAAGAAGGACTATGTATATTGGTAAATTCTAAACATCTCCTTCCATAATTAAAAATGTAGTTAAATTTTTATTGCATCAATTACTTTGAAAAATTATTTTAAATAGTTATTAAGAATCAAGTTTGGACTTATCGTCATTGGCTATTGTTGGGATATCCTGGTTCAGCTATGGACTAGGCTCCGGTTTGACTTATCGAAGCCCCGGTTCTCCGGGCTACAGGCTTCGGACTAAGCGAAGGCTAACTGTAAGCAACTCAAGGCTTCGCACCGAACTACAACATCCAAAGGCCAGCCCTTCGGATAGCACCTTCGGCCCCGGCTGAAGTCTGAACTACTCACCGACTTCTAAAGACACAAACTTCGGTCCCCGCCGTAGACATGATCTCCGGCCTTGGGGAATATCAGGCCTTCGGCCCATGCAAGAGGAAACCCGAAGCTTGAACTACAATCTATTCCAAAATGGAAACTGTAATCAACGGTTATAGTCGACACTCATCATGCCATGATCATGGCGCGCAATTCCTATAGCCACGCCTCCGATCTGGCCAGAATCGCTCATTGACAACCCACGATCGACTATCATAGGAGTGAATGGCTCCCCATGATCTCCGAGAAAAGAGCGGGCCACAGACCAGAGGCCATCTTTTAAATATGGGTAAGGAGGATGGCTCGAGAGGTACACATGAATAATCTCGCACATACACATTTCCAATATCCAAGAGCTCTTTTTCCCTTCCACTCCCGACATCTTCCCCATTCTATGGCTGGAATCCGCCACTGACTTAGGCATCGGAGTGTCCTCCACCGGAACAACTCCGATAAGGGACCTATTTTGTAGGTGAACCAGGGAGCGGTCCTGCGATGCAGCGACTCCGACCGGCCGATCCAGGGACTCCACGCCAACAGATTGGCGCACCAGGTAGGGGGCAGTTTTACTAACATTTGTTAATCTCCCTCCCAAACAAGGGGAAGAAACAAAGAATTCTTTGATGGCAAGAGGAAAAGCCCAAAATGCTTCTACAAGCCAGAGTCATGCTCCGTCTCAGGGGGGTGCACCCCCTGAGGTGAACGATGTTCCACCTCCCATGGTTACTGTGGGAGCACAGCAGTTCGAAGCTCTTTTGAACCAAGTCTTCAACCTGATGGCCATGGTTCAAGAGTTTCAAGACAGAGCCTTTCTGGTGGCAAACCCACCGGTTGTTTCTAGACATAGCTCTCGATCCTGAAGAAGGAGAGCACCACAGGAGGATTCAATGCATCCCTCCCCCCATTCTCGGCCCTCTCCCGAAGGCCGAGCTTCGAGACTGCCTAGGTCCACTGATTCCCCACAAAAAGGGAAAAGGCCTAGGCAAACTTCCTCCTCCTTCTCTAAAGACTCCACTCCAGTAGAGAGAGTGTCCAAGCAGACTCCCGATAATGATGGAAGGTTCAGAGCCATCGAATCAGAGATGGCAAGGGCGCGAGAGCAGAGAATGCAGGATCAGAGGGATCCCGAAGACCTGATTATGGGTGATCTATGCCCACCCTACATCGACCGCATTATGGCAGAGGACATTCCTCGGCACTTCAGGGTTCCCCGGATGGAACCCTACGATGGCACCACTGACCCCTTCGACCATTTGGGCAGCTTCAAAGCCCATATGATGATTCAAGGAGCTTCGGATGTGACGTACCGTTTGGCATTCCCGGCTACCTTGAAGAAGTCCGCTCGGATGTGGTACTCGAGCCTACGCCCAGGTACCATCGATTCCTTTTCCGAGTTAGAAAAATTATTTGTCTTGCATTTCAGGACCTACCACAAGACTCCTTGGAATACGGACACACTCTTCCTCCTTCACCAGAATGAAGGAGAGAGCCTGAGAGATTACATCTCCAGGTTCAATGCGACCATACTTGAGATCCCCGATCTCAACGAACACGTGGCCATGTCAGCTCTGAAGAAAGGGCTTCGAACCTCCAGGCTTACTTTTTCCCTGGACAAGAAGTTCCCCAAAAGCTACGCTGAGCTCCTATCAAGGGCTCAGAAATATGCCGATGCTGAAGAGTAGGTGGCGAATCGACGTGAGATTGAAGGGAAACCCCCTTCAAAGAAAAAGAATAACAGGGGGCAAGGCCCCCAAACTTCTAATAACAACGACGGCAAATATGCAGACCGCCGGAGAAGCCCTCCCAAGCCCAGAGCATTGGGAGGAAGATTCGACTCATACACCCCCCTCAACCTTTCTCGAGAAAAGATCCTCTTGGAGATAGAAAAAGAAAACTATCTCCAATAGCCCCGTCCCATGAAGGCCTCCTCTTCCGCAAGGAACAGGAATAAATTCTGCCGATTTTACCGGGACCACGGCCACAACACAGAAGAATACATCCAGTTGAGAGATGCAATCGAGGATCTCATCAAGAGGGGATACCTGGAGTGGTACATCGGTCGCCAAGGGCCCCGGTCGGAAGCAACTATTTCCTAGCCACCTCCTGAAGAGGCCGAATTGCCAAACCAAAGGCCCATCAATGGAGGTGTAGGGATGATACACCGGCCCGCTAACTAGAAAAGGGATGAAGATGAAGCTTCAAAGAGACTGAAGGATAACAACTCCATCCTCTTCTCCGACGATGACCTTGTGGGAGTCCGGCTCTCGCATGATGACCCTCTTGTAATTTCGATCGTAGTGGCCAATTATGATGTACAGAGAGTTCTTATTGATAATGGAAGTTCGACTGATGTCTTGATGTACGATGCATTCTCCAAAATATGTTTGCCTAGACATCAACTACAGAGATCCCCTATACCACTCTCCGGTTTCGGGGGTAACCAAGTTTATGCTGAAGGGGAGATAGTGTTACCTGTAACCCTCGGCTCCGAGCCTCAATAAAAGACATTGCCGATCAACTTCACGGTGGTCCAGATCCCATCTATATACAACATTATTCTGGGGAGGCCCACCTTGAACAGGTTCCGGACCGTGATCTCCTCTCACTACCTCTTAGTATGCTTCCCCACCAGGAATGGTGTTGGAGAAGTTAGAGGGAACCAGAGGATGGCAAGGCAATGTCTAATGATTGAAGATAGGAACTTCAAAGATTCGACTACCTCGGATCAGCTGGATCCAAGGGATTCAACCACAAACCTTGGTGAACCCATGGAGAGGACCATCCCGATACCTTTGAAAGAGGAAGATCCCTCCAGATTTATGTAAATCGAGAGCACCCTTGACAAGGAAACCAGAATGAAGCTGATCCATTTTCTCAGGGACAACGCCGATGTCTTCGCCTGGTCGGCTTCGGATATGCACGGGATTCCCGCCGAGGTGATTACTCATCGGCTGGAAGTAACCCCTAAGAATAAGCCAGTGCGGCAGAAGAAGAGGAGCTTTGCCTCCGAAAGACAGCAAGCTGTTGATGAAGAGGTTGGCAAGCTCCTCAAAGCAGGGTTCATCAAAGAGGCCCGCTACCCCGAGTGGCTGGCCAATGTGTTAATGGTGAAAAAAGCTAGAAGCAAGTGGAGGATCTGCATCAGCTATACAGACCTCTACAAGGCTTGCCCAAAAGATAGCTTCCCTCTCCCAAAGATTGATCAACTGGTCGACGCTACCGCCGGCCACCAGTTGCTGAGCTTTATGGACATCTTCTCTAGCTACAACCAGATCAGAATTGATCCGCAAGATGAGGAGAAGACAGCATTCATCACTGACAAAGATCTCTACTGCTATAAGATGATGCCATTCGGCCTCAAGAATGCTAGAGCAACATTTCAAAGACTCATCAATAAGGTGTTTGAAAAGCAACTGGGAAGGAATATGGAGGCCTATGTTGATGACCTGATCGTCAAGAGTCTCCATCGGAGAGACCATATCCATGACTTGGAGGAGTCATTCAGCGCTCTCCGGTGCTACAAAATGAAGTTAAACCCGGTGAAGTGCACCTTTGGGATCACGTCGAGTAAATTCCTGGGCTTCCTTGTCACCAAACGAGGGATTGAGGCCAACCCCGAGAAGATCCAGGCCTTGAAGGATATGCATTATCCCTCATGTAAAAAGGAAGTCCAACAGTTGACAGGGAGGATTTCCTCCCTAAGCAGATTTATCTCTCGGTCCACCGAGAAATGTCTTCCATTCTTCAAGGTACTCTGACAATCAAAGGGCTTCGAATGGTTCGAAGACTGTCGCGCTACCTTTGAGGAATTGAAGAAGTATTTGGAGACCCCACCGTTGCTCTCCAAGCCAAAAGAAGGCGAGGTCCTCTACCTGTACCTCTCTGCTTTAGACGAAGCAGTGAGCTCGGTTCTTGTCCGGAAGGAAGAAGACGGGTTCCACAAGCCGATCTACTACATCAGCAAGATCCTGCATGATGCAGAAATGCGATATGCAAGGATGCAGAAGCTGATCTACACTTTAGTGATTGCGACAAAGCGACTACGGCCATATTTCCAGGCCCACGCTATCATGGTGCTGACTGATCAACCTCTCAAGGCCATTCTCCGATCTCCGGATACTTTCAGAAGGATAGCCAAGTGGGCTATGAAGCTAAGCAAAATTGACATTAGCTTCCAGCCCCAAGCGGCTATGAAGGCCCAGGTGCTCTCCGATTTTCTGATCGAGTGCACCTAGAAGTCCGAAGATGAAGCCTCTTCAGATGAAAGAGAAGCCCCGAAGGAGATGAAGTCCGTCTGGGTGCTTCATATGGATGGAGCTTCCAATGCTACCGGGTGCGGAGCTGGACTCATGTTGGTCGAACTTGACGGCCATATTATAGAGTATGCACTTCGTTTCTCCTTCCATGCCTCCAATAATCAGGCCGAATATGAGGCCCTACTCACCGGACTTCGGATCACCAAAGATTTGGGAGTCCGGCAACTCCAAGCCTTCTCCGACTCTCAACTGGTGGTGAATCAAGTTAATGAAGAGTATGCAGCCAAAGATCTAACCATGGTGCAATACCTGAAGAAGGTTCAGGCTTTATCCTCTCAATTGGAACATTTTGAAATTATTCATGTTCCCCGATCAGAGAACTCCTGGGCAGATGCACTGTCTCGACTGGCGACTACAACACCGGAGTCTCTCGGGCGCACCTTTGTTGAACATCTTGAAACTCCAAGCATTGCCAAAGAGGCTGTAGAGGTGCACCAGATTGATGCTGAGCCAAGCTGGATGGATCCCATCATCAGATTCCTAAATGAAGGTGAACTGCCTGAAGATAGGGCAGAGGCCAAGAAGATCCGCTGGATGGCATCTCATTACATCATCCTGGACTGAACCCTCTACAAGAGATCATTCTCCCAACCACTGTTGAAATGCCTCAGACCCACCGATGCAGATTATGCATTGAGAGAGGTCCACGAGGGCATATACGGGGATCACTTGGGAGGCATATCTCTAGCATACAAGATCATTCGACAAGGGTATTACTGGCCCTCCATCCAGAAGGACTCAACTGATTTCGTGCGGAAGTGTGACCAATGCCAGAGGTATGCTAATGTGCAGAGACAATCTGCGAGTCACCTCACTCAGTTGGCAGCCCCATGGCCCTTTGCCCAGTGGGGGATGGATATTCTTGGCCCGTTCCCACCAGCATCAGGGCAAAGAAAGTTTCTCCTAGTGGCCATCGACTCTTTCACAAAGTGGGTGGAAGCCGAACCATTGGCCCAAATCACAGAGGGCAAGGTGGAGAGTTTTGTGAAAAACTCCATCATCTTCAGGTTTGGTATCCCACACATCATCATCACAGACAACGAGAGATAATTCGACAATCCAAAGTTCAAGGACTTCTATGCTTGGTACCATATCCAGCATCGACTGACATTCGTTGCACATCCACAGTCCAACGGAGAAGCCGAAGTCACCAACCGGACCATCCTCCATGGTTTGAAGACAAGGTACGCCACCAAAGGGCTTTGGGCTGAAGAACTGACATCTGTTCTTTGGGCATACCGAACTATCCCAAGAACAGCCACCAGCGAATCTCCGTTCAACCTAGCCTACGGTACCGAAGCTGTGCTACCTATCAAAGTCTCCCTATAGTCCCTGAGAATTGACAACTTGAAGAGCCTGAGAATTCTAATCGCAGAAGGATCGATTTGGATCTGCTATCAAGCACCAGGCTACAGGCCCAGATAAGAATGGCGACATACCAGCAAAAGGTTGCCAAGTACTACAATGCAAGGGTAAAAGAGCAAACTTTTTGCATGGGGACATGGTATTGGGAAGAGCAGAAGTATCCAGGCCAACAGAACAGGATAAACTCTCCCCTAACTAGGAAGGCCCATATCAAGTCGAAGAAGTCATTTGACCAGGGACATATCGACTAAAGACCCTGGCGGGGAAGACCCTATCTCGGCCATGGAATGTACAAAACCTTTACAAATACTATCAATGAAAAAGTTCCAAAAAACTCTTGTGCAAAGCTTCTTAACCCTACTCGACTCAGAATGGCTAGTTGCATCGACTGAACGACAATAGCCCAAATGACCCAATCTGAAAAATTGGTCAACTGCGCAAAGGAGAGCTTGATCCACTCACCTTATCGGTATGTTCGACGAGCGCAATGGATGGCCTAACCAGGCCACCACAAAGATCAAAGGTGCAGGGATGGTTTTCGTAACCTACCCTACGGTGAATCCGAACATGCACCGAGGCGGGCCTGAACAGCCTACCTTAATCACGACAGAAAGTGCACAGGGATGGTTTTCAAAACCTACCCTACGATAAATCTGAACACATGCCTAACAGGACCATTGTTGTCCTCTCTGTCAACAACAAACACTCTCAGAATGGTCCAATGGACCCTACTTCTTTCCTACAAACCGCAAGTGGTTTATGAAGTCTACATTTTGGACAAATCATGATGCAACACATCGCAGAAAATACACGGGAAGAGGTAACACAAAAGATCTTTCATTTCTTTCAATTTTTCTTACATAAAAAAAGAAAAGAAAGAAAAGAAAGAAAAAATAAAAAAAAAAGAAAGAAACTCTCTTATAAAGAGAGTAAGAAAAGAGAAAAACTCTCTAAAAGAGAGAAAAAAAAAAAGCAGCAGCAATAGCAACAGCAGGTTTGGAAATTTACAATAACTTCCCAACGGGTTTTTCCCGTACTGTCGGGGAGAGACCAGATGGGACGACGAAGGGCCCCCGGGGTTCCCATCCGAACTCGAGTCCGATCCCTTATTGGAGTCAGAATCGAATTCGTGGCCGGAGAAGGGAATGGAGGGTTTGATATTATCCAAGACCTTCAGGTCATAAAACCTGGAGGCTTTCCTCTGACACTCCCGAAACCCCTGGTGGAAGGAGTCCAGGGCCACCTCGGCGACCACATCCTTGAATGAGGCAGAAGTTCTGAAGCTTGCGACGGCCTCCGCCGCCTCCTTCTTCGCCTCCTCCACCGCCGTGGTCACCGCCGTGACTTGGGCCCAGGCCTCCCTCAACTAAGCCTCCAAAAGGAGGACCTTCTTCTCGAGATGGTAAAACAGAGACTCCTCCTCTTCGCCAACCGGTCCAAGTGGCCCCGAACTTCGCCTCCTCTTGGGGTCAATAGCCCTCCTCTTCATGGCATGATGAAGCTCGAAAGTGCTGAACCTCATGGCTGATAGAAGGAAGACACCAACATAAATGATGGCCTTCGATAACACGGGGGAAGGGTCCTATTTATAGAAGCCATGCATCCACAATCGACTGCGAGGAGGCGCATCCCACGTCCTTCTCGGCCAACTAAGAAGGCACCACGTGTCTGGGTGATGCTTCGAGAACCAGAACGTCTCTTGGAAGCCATCCCCAGGACCGTAACCACCATCGCTTCAAATCCGGAGAAATTCGTGTCATGCGACGGCATCATTAATGATCTCTTTTTAGAAAAAAAAGGCCCGACGACTCATAAAGCGCAAGAGATCGCGATTGTACAAATTTCGACGTGCCACATGGACAACAGTGATCCTAATCAAATCCTCCTAATTATTGATTGACGGGGAGATGACTCCTGTCTGCCCCAGCGGACAAGCTAATCGTCTGAAGGAAGGCAATGCAAAGGAGTTCTGGTCCGTTCGAGGGATCGTCCTTACCGATTGAACGGCCTTCGGCCATGACTATTCAACTAAGAAGAAAAGAGACCGGTAAAATCGGCTCCTATCAACAAAATGGCCTTCGAAGGCTATCGTTCGACTAGGCCAAAGGAGAAACGGTAGAACCATTTCAGACTACACATGAACACATGAGGCACAACAATGCATATGCAAAGAAAGGAAAATTCATTCCAAAGTCTAGGAAAATTGCAATACAAAGTTCATTGGCAATACAAAAAAAAAAAAAAAAAAAGAAAATACATTCGGAGTGATCCAGGTCACTCAACATCAATAGGACTAGAGCAACCTATCTACTTGATCGGAGAAGGTCTCATCAATCTGGGCCGAGACTAGAGGACCTTCAGCCTGGACTCCTCCAGCCTGAGTCGCCTCTTGGGCCGAGATCACAACCGGGATCACCTCCGGGTTTTCGACTGAGGTAGTTGTTGGGAATTGTATCCCAAAGCCAATTGCCTGGGATGTAGGCGGTTAAGCTTAGTATTGTATTCTTTTTATGAATTAATAAAATATTATTTTTGGTAGCTCATCACATATTGTAATTCCCTAAAATGAACTCTTTCCATGTGATGAAGTCCTTAGGACTACACTGACTTCGATACAGAGAGGATGTATCGAGTGGTCCTTAAACCCTGTTCACAACCAAAGGATATATTGTACTGAACGGCAATATATCAAGTATAGGTTGTTGTAGTTCACATCGTTTGGTTGTCCTCTTGACCAAATGAGTGTGGAGACACTGATGTGATTTGCAAGTGGGATATATGATATCTCATTGAACGTGACTCCGTGCAGCCCCTTTCTGCCAAAGGGATACTCACGATTGGATATGGGTATATGTGTCCCTCTGACCTGAGGTCATCACGGTAGCTTGCAGACAACTCCCTGTGCTTTGGTGCCGGACTACCCAGATTTTTAATCTGGTGATGGAAGGTTTCTGGGTACAGGCAAGTACTTATGGAGCAGTGATGGACCAAGATGGAATTGACCTGTCCAAACAGTTTGGATTGAATGTCTCGCAGTATCTCAATTTAGCAAATCCTCGACCGGGGTAGCCCTAGTGAAGAGTCATTGGGCTTGCGAGGTTGAGACACGTAGTCGACTGACTCAGTCTGGGTTGGCAGCCCAATCTCAGTCATCCTGAGCATTAGAGGTCAAAGGGATGAATTATACGGTAACCATATGCCAGAGGTTCGATAGTTTGCTCCTGCATCTTCGACCTATCCGGATGCTGGGACCCATTGCTAGATGGTTTCCTGTGCTGGTACTGGAATTATTCCAGTGCTACCGTTTAAGTTCGAACCTATGAGGTCACACGCCACAGAGGATAACTCTCTGATCCGGACACCGATTATGATTGGGAATCGTCTCGGTTTTATGGTCACGATATTTTTGAGCACTTTTTTCCCCGTCTTGCCCTTGTCTGCATCAACTGGAAATTGTTCCGGGCTGACCAGGACTGTGTCAGGATTTTTCTAAATCAATTTTGAACTGATTCAGAGCTCGTTTCAGCCTTCAATTGGTTGTGAACCAATTTGAATCCCTTGAACCAATTTTATTGGGTTTGGAATATTCCTGAACCAGTTCAGTTGGATTGAACCACTTGTTTTTGAATGGGATTGAACCGATTTATTGAACTGGCATTTTCTTTTTACCGCTTGACCATTTTACACGGTGTTTTGCTTGAAGGAATTCCATTCGTTGGAGGCCAAACGACAACGTCTCTTCTTCTCCTCCCTCCCTCTTGTTTATTGCTGGTTTAATCTCTGTTTTATGGCTTGGTTAATGGATTTAACCACAGCCTCTACATTTCCCAACTCATTCCTCCTCCCTGCGGCCTATATAAACAACTTCCAGCGCCCCTTTTCAGCCATATATACAGTCATTGTGTGTATTTTTGTTTCACCGTGTGAGGGGCTGAAAAATGTGAGAGCTGGTTCTTCCCTTGGAGAGTTTCATCATTCCTTCCACCAGGGTTTTTTAGGGGCTGGGTTTGGTTGAGTAATTGGGAGAGAAACTCATCTTAATTCCCTATTATTCGTTGTGCTCAATTGGTGGAAGAAAGAAGCTCTGTTTTGATGAAAACAAAAATCAGAACTTGGAGTTCTGTTTCTTCCTTCCTCCCTCCCACCGTTCCATGGTTTCCGGCGACTAGCATCGCGTGAGAGGCTGGATCAGAGGAGCCCCAGGCGTGTCTCCCCTCTAGATGGTGTTCGCTTGAGCACCTGGGAGACGGTTGATCATCCATTGCTGCTGGTTTGTTGCTCTGTTTTTCAGGTTGCAGAAATTCTTGTTGCAGAATTTTGAAGGGAGGAAGAATCAATCCAAACGACGTTGGATGATCGATCCATTTGCACTCCCTTGAAGGAAGAACAAGCAAGAAGTTCCCTTGCTTTTGGTGCTGGAAGTGATACCAAGAAGTTGGCCATTTTGTTTTGCTTTGCTGCTGTTTTTGGAGGAAAAGAGAACACCATTTCAACGTGTTGGAAGAAGAAGAAGATAGGAATAAATTTATTCCTGTTATCCCAGCAATTCCAGCAGATATCCTAGGGTTATTCCAGTAGGAATAAGGTAATTATTTCTAGTTTTATTTTTCATGCATGCCTAGATCTAGGTTTATATAATTGTTTATAAATATAACATGCCCTTGTTCATGCCTAGTTTTGCCTATACATGCATCCGGAATATGTTAGATCATGTACGGAGTAGGTAGTTTCCACTGTTATTTTAAAATAGTTTTAAAATACATACCTACTCCCTGTTGTTGCATGCTTAGTGTAGGCAGGTGCAATACCCGCGCAGTTTTCTTTTAGTAGTAGCCTCCCCCACCGGACATGGTGGCTCCTCGACCTCCCCTGCGGCTTCGGCCTCCTCCGCTTCTTCCCCTTCCTCTCCAATTATGTTGAAGGAGGGGATCTTCAAAAGGTCGAGGTGAGGGAGGGTCTCTTTCACATTGGAAAGTCCATCATTAAAGTCATGCTGGTAGGCATACAATGATGCTTCATCAATCTCTGTCTAAAATTGTGAAGACATCTTGAAGTCAGCCACGGCATTATCCATCTGCTTCCCCTGACTCTCTACGGTCTCCTCCATGACAAAGGAATGAAGCAAATGGGTGGAAAGAGGATTCTACCTGAAGAGTAGACTGGTACTCCAGAACGGTCTGGGTGGAGAATGAGACGAGGTTGAAGAAGCTTCCTTGCCCAGACCTTCACTCTTCCCGAAAAGAAAAGTAAGGGTCTCTGGATCCCCACAAAGGATTAATTTGACTCAAGGTTACCCTGGGAGGTAACCCACTTACGACTGACCGCTAGGATAAGATCTATCCTTCATCCAACGGGCGGAGAACAGCCACCACAACTATCCAAATCCCAACCAAAAGATTGCCTCAACCACTATGCAATGGGACGAGGAGAGATAGCCTCAGGGCCACCTACTCTTCCCCAATCAGGGAATGGCACCTGTCCACCATCTGATTCTCAGATCGTGATGGGCAGCTCAATAGAGGTCCCGTAATCATTTACTATGTCGTCTCTCAGGAAGAAAGCGACAAGGCAATAATACACTCACTTCTCGAGGCAGATCTTCGCTTCGACAACTGAGAGTAGGGGGGCAACTATTGGGATATCCTGGTTCAGCTACGGACCAGGCTCTGGTTTGACTTATCGAAGCCCCGGTTCTCCGGGCTACGGGCTTCAGACTAAGCGAAGGCTAACTGTAAGCAACTCAAGGCTTCGCACCGAACTACAACATCCGAAGGCCAGCCCTTCGGATAGCACCTTTGACCCCGGCCGAAGTCTGAACTACTCATCGACTTTCGAAGATACAAACTTTGGTCCCCGCCGTAGACATGATCTCCGGCCTTGGGGAATATCAAGCCTTCGGCCCATGCAAGGGGAAACCCGAAGCTTGAACTACAATCTGTTCCAAAAAGAAAACTGTAACTAACGGTTATAGTCGACACTCATCATGCCATGATCATGGCACGCAATTCCTGCAGCCACGCCTCCGATCTGGCCGGAACCGCTCATTGACAACCCACGATCGACTATCATAGGAGTGAATGGCTCCCTATGATCTTCGAAAAAAGAGCAGGCCACAGACCGGAGGCCATCTTTTAAATATGGATAAGGAGGATGGCTCAAGAGGTATGCGTGAATAATCTCGCACATACACATTTCCAATCTCCAAGAGCTCTTTTTCCCTTCCACTCCCGACATCGTTCCTATTCTGTGGCTGGAATCTGCCACTGACTTAGGCATCGGAGTGTCCTCCACCAGAACAACTCCGGCAAGGGACCTATTTTGCAGGTGAACTAGGAAGCGGTCCTGCGACGCAGCGGCTCCGACCGATCGATCCAAGGACTCTACGCCAACAGCTATGATCATGGACTTCTTGATGTTGATGAATTTCATGCTATCATGATTAAATTTGTGATTATGAGACCTTCACTTGATTTTGATTAATATATTTCATGAAAAATACTTTTAAAGATGCATATTGCTTTGAAAAATATTTTAAGTGATTGATTAGAATAAAGCTTAGACTAATAATCATTTGTTGTGATCATGACCATTTAGATGTTGATGGATTTCAAGCTCTCATGGTCAAACTTGTGATTATTAGATCTTCACTTGATTTTGATTAATATAGTTTCTAAATTATTTCAAGTGAAATGCTATGATTTATATGTTTTTATGCATAATCTAGAAATGATTTGGATCAAGTATAGAACTAGTAGTTAAGGGTTACTTTTAAGAAGAAGGTATGCATATTGATAAACCCTTGCTCTAGTAGCTATATTTGATATCATATTACTTCTAGCATTTGTATGGATATCAAATCATCTTAAAATGAATTTGAAATTATGCTAAAAGTTTTTAAGTGATATAAATGCTTTGTATTTTGAAAGTCATGAATATCTTGAAAAATTTCAAATCTTGATGCTTGAGCTTTCATGTTTTATTCCTTAAATAAATGCATATTTTTAAAGGAGGAATAACATTTAGAGGGAGCATCCAAAGATTTGTTATCATATTTGATGCTTTGAATATTTTGCTTGATATCATGCTGTACTTATATTGCTCTGATACTCCTTCTCCTTGTTTTCAAATCTAATTTTTTTGAGGGGAGTTACATTCAAATGGTATCATATTCTATTGGTATTACTTTTAAAAAGAATTCCTAGTAACCTCTTCGGATTGGGTTAGTCACCATGGCTGTCCGGTCATAGGAGATAAGTAGGGCTTAAAGACTCTCTCTTCCCATTCAATGGGATCTCTTATGACATGTAGGGGTGCCGCTGTAACCTTATCCCATGAACAAGTAAGGTGAATGGGATCTCTTATGTTATCATGTTCAATTTGTATCATAATTATTTGATTTCATGCATTGATTTTGATGACCTACTTGCTATTCTTTCTGACTTCATTCTCACTTTGTATTGCCTTTCATCCTTTTTCATGATGTCAAAAAGGGAAAGAAAAATGTTAAATATGAAAAGGAAAAGATTGGATAAACATGAAAAATCATTTGAGAAATGAAAGAAAGTGCAAAAGGGGGAGAAGAATGCAAAATATTTTTATCTAAAGGGAAGAATTAGTAAGAAGAAGAATTTTGAAAATTTGAAAATTTTGAATATTTTGAAAAATATTTTTGAAAATTTTTTGGATCATATTTTGAGGGGGAGCTTGGTGCTTATTGATTTTGAGCTTTCATGTTTATACTATTGTTAATCTTTTTAAGCTTACCCTATTCTTATACTTAAAGGTTTTGTCATCATCAAAAAGGGAGAGATTATTGACTCTGGTCTTGATTTTGATGATTGACAAAATGTTTAAGTATATATGAGTACTAATTATATTTTAAGTATGTTTTTCAGATCTTTGTACTCAACTATATTGAATGAAAAAATGCTTGTATTTTAGTTAAAGAAAGTTCTTAAATTAATGAAAAATCAAGTTATAAGAACTTTGGAATATAAGAAAGACTTGGAAGGGCTCAAGGTTTAAATTTGAAGAAGTATCCGCAAAGTTTCAGCATGGCACAGGCAAGTGTTGACACCTGGAAATGAAGTGTCGATACCTAAAGATCAAGTGTCGACTCAAGGCCTGAGAACAAGAAAAATACAGAAAATATGAAAAATCAAATTAGCTATGAATAGTATTTTAGTGTCAACCTACTGTTGCAAGTGTCGACACATGCACTGTTCAAGTGTCAACACTTACTGTTCAAGTGTCGACACTTGAACAGTAATGGCTAGTTTTCAAAGGCTGCAGACTTCTCCAACTTGCTTCAAACGGCCATATTTTCCTCCCTAACGGCTATAAACAGTCGTTTAAGAGTTGGAAGGCTATATAAACATCAAGAATCAAATGGGGAAGCAATCCTTTGGTGAGTTTCTTGAATATTTTTAAAGGATTCAAGAGTTGAGTGATTCAAGCCTTCAAGCTTCCAAGATTCAAAGTCTACATCCATAAGCATCAATTAAAGGCTTCATCAACTTGAAGACAAGATCTTCATCAACATTCAAGGACTTTAAAGAGATATTTGCTTTATTTTAGAAAGCTTTTATTGTATTCATTTATACTTGCTCTTACATTGTTTTACTTAAGGTTTTTGGTGAGCCTTGGAAAACCAAAGAGGTTTTTGGTAAGCCTTGAAAACCAAAGTGGTTGTTAGTGAGCCTTGAAACCAACTAGGATTTTACTTGTGTGCCCGAAGCCAAAACAAGTTATTTAGGTTCTTGGTTATCCCGTAAAACCAAGGATGGTTGTTGGTGAGCCTTGAAACCATCTAGGATTTGACTTGTGAGCCCGAAGACAAAACAAGTTGTAAAGGTTGTTGGTGAGCCTAAGTTATAAAACCAAACTTAGTGGAATTCCCAAGGGTGGCTTGGGGAGTGGATGCATGTGCTTGGTTGGCACCGAACCACTATAAACCTTTGTGTTTGTGTGATTGTTCTTCTTGTGCTTTTATTTCTTTATTTTTGTTGCATTTATTTGAAATACATAAGAACTTGAATTGTATTAGCACATACTTGCTTTAGTTCATATTTTAAATAGTACAAAAGTTTTATAAAACCCAATTCATCCCCCCTCTTGGGTTGCCTACCTGAGCCTACATTGTATCATTTATATGATCATCCGGCACAATATTATAAGGCATACACTGAGTGTAAGTATCATCATCATTTTCTTCCATCCTTTTTCCCATGTCATACAAGTTTCTGAGTTTTGTCTTAATAACAGTAGCCCATTCTTTATCTTTTGAGTCTTGTATATAAAAAACTTGTCGAGCTTGAGATAAAAAGATAAATGAATCATCCTTCAATAACACACCCATATGTATCAATCTTGAAAAATTAACAAGTATGAATCCGTTTGAGTCCTTTTTCAAATTTCTTGGTGTATTTATATCCATCCAATCGCATTGAAATAATACAACTTTAAAATTTTCATAATAATCCAACTCAAAAATATCTTTAAATATACCATAATAAGACTTTTCATCTGCTTCTACCATAACACCACCATTTTGAGTTTTTCTAAATTTATAGCACTCCTTGGTATGAAATTTAAAGCCATTTATAATAAAACCATTATATTTGTTCACAATATAATTAGGACCTCTGGCGAGTGCTATTAGTTATGCTGAACAATTTTTCTCCATCAGTACCGGTATCTAGAAAATATAATATCAATTATCAATCACTTATTCGATGTTAAATATATGTAAAATTAGTATATGACTTATATATACTAACCGATTGCAAGCCAATTAGGAAATAACTCAACCAATCATCTTTGTTCAATTCTTGGATTAGGATGAGTGGAATGATTGACTTGTCATTGTATAACTAAAGATTCACTACATGACAATCAAATATAAGTTTGACAACAACATGTCTAATATTTAGTATTATCCATGTATAGATAGACTAACCTACGATAGTAAGATATTATGTCACTATGTAGCAATACATAATGGTGTGCTTGTGACAAGGATTTATAGTCAAGAATAATACTTTCAGCTTTTCCTATAAATCTTTCGGATGATGCAAATTTGTATAGATCTGTATTCTCCATAGTATCACCATGATGTTAAGGTCTATTGAATACAGTCTCTACATCTTCGAGATATCTTGAACAAAATATTAAACACTCTTCAGTAATATATCCCTTTGCTATTGAGCCCTCAGGATAGGCTTTGTTTCATATATAATCCTTCAAACATACAAGATACCTTCAAAAAGTATGATATTTATTAAAATTTTAATATTAATATCACATTAAATAATGAAAAAAATATCTAAATTATAAAATTTTAGTTTTATAGCATTACCTCTTGATAGGGTACATCCATCTGTACTGTACCAGTCCACCAAGTTTAGCTTTCGAAGCTAGGTGAATGAGTATATGAACTATAATCATAAAAAATTCAGGAGAAAAAATCTTTTCCATCTGACATAACGTAAGTATGACTTGAGATTGCAACTGATCAAGATCCTAAGGATCAAGAATCTTAGAACATAATGCCTTGAAGAATGATGATAACTGAAAAACAACCGCAATAACTTATTTTGGCATTGATGACCTTAAAGCCAATGGAAGAATATCTTGCATTAGTATATGTCCATCATGACTTTTAAGATTTGAAAATTTTTGCTCTTTCTGATTCACACATCATGAAATATTTGATACATATCCATCAGGAACCTTGATATTCTTTAAAACTATCGGGAAGAGATCTTTTTCTCGACTAGACATTGTATAACATGCATGAGGGATATAAATTCTATCATTTGCAAGCATTTATGGATGAAGTTCATATCGGATGCCCATTTTTTTTAAATCAAGATGCACCTTCATGTTATCTTAGTTTTTCCATCAAGATTTAATATTGTTCTAATCAAATTATCACAAACATTCTTTTCTATATGCATAACATCAAGATTATGTCAGAATATATTATGCTCCCAATAAGGTAAGTCAAAGAATATGCTTCTTTTCTTCCATAATTATTTAGTATACTGATGGGTAGATGCTGTGATTATATCATCATCATTTTCAACTTCAAAAAAATTATTTGGATCCTCGAACACTGCTATATCTAAGGTACAAGTATTAACTTCCTTCGATACTTCTTCTTGTACCAAAGTCTCAACATCATCTCTTTCTCACTTTTTAGAGGACTTTATCATCTTGCCATAACTGTGTCTGATACCAAGCATTTATCTATGAATATCAAAACTAGAAGGTAGAATTGGAGCAGATCCCAACTCTATAGTACCATCAAATAAATCCTTCTGAAATCGAGATGGATGATTTGCCTCTAACCATCGACGATGTCACATATAACAAAACTTTTCTCTATGTTTCAATCAAATTGAATGGGTTGATTCACCACAAGAAGGACATGCAACTTGTCCCTTAGTGCTCCAGCCAAATAAATTAGCATATGCAGGAAAATCGTTAACAGTCCATAATAAAGCTGCCCGTAGATTGAATGTTTGGCCATTCGAAGCATCAATTGCACTGATACCCTCCTACAATTATTTCAATTCATCTATTTAAGGTTGTAAAAAAATATCAATATCATTGCCTAGATCTTTATCACCTTGAATGACCATTGATAAAATAAGTGAAGACTGTTTCATGTATATCCATGGTGGCAAATTATAAGGAATCAGAATAACTGGCCAGGTGCTATAGATAGAACTTAAGGTCTGAAATGGATTGAACCCATCACTGGCTATACCTAGCCTGACATTACGAGCATCATATGCAAAATCAGGATGTCTGTCATCAAATGCTTTCAATGCTAAACTATCCGCTGGGTGTCTCAGCATTTCATCTTTTGTACGTATTTCATCATGCCATCTCATTAGCGAAGTTATTTTTGATAATGTATAGATCCTTTTTAATCTAGGTACAAGAAAAAAATAATGTAATACCTTTGTCGACTTTTGTTTAATTTATGTTGCATTCAATTCATCTAATCTCTCACTCTAATTTTTTTTTGCTTCATCCATCGTGAACATCCACACACATGGCATGACTCTTGATCAGCATGTTCTTCCCGATATAATATACAATCATTTGGATAGCTATGAATCTTTTTGTATCCAAGATCCAATTTCTTTACTAATTTTTTGGCTTCATAACAAGATGTTGGTAAACTAGTACCTTCAGGAAATGCATCCTTTAACAACTTGAGCAACATAGTAAAACTCTTGCCAGACCATCCATTCAAGTATTTTATATGAAATAAATATACAAGAAATTTTTTTTTGAAAAGTTCTTGCAATTGGCATATAAGTCTTGATCTGCATCTCTTATCAGCTTCTGGTAATGATCTGTTCTAATATTAGTTGGGGGTATCGGCTCCTCATTATATATAGATTCAGTAAATATAGGATCCTCAAGTAGTCCATCTACTCTTGTCCTCCACTAAAATCTCCAGGATTTTGAGCACAATGTTCAAAAGCATCTTTGAGCAAACCCCTGATATCATCATCTCTTACAAGATTTTTTTGTTGATTACTGGATCCAAAATCAGGTATATATTCTATATTAGAGGTTTGGTTACATGTAGATGGTAACCTTGACTCTCCATAAAAAAACCACTCTTTATAACCTCTTAAAAAATCATTCTATATTAAATATTCTTCAACAGTATTTGGATATAGAGAACTAGAATTTACACATTTTTGGCATGGACATAAAATCTTTTCATTGATACTACTTCTCTCCATACCAAATTTAATAAAATTCTGAACTCCATCAAGATATTCTTTGCTATTCTTCAATTTAGTTATCAAACTCTTATCCATTGTAAGATAAAAGTAACTAAAATAAATAAATATTTGTAAGAATAGAATAAATTTAAAATAAGTTTATTCAATAGATCAATTATAATATTATTAAATGCATTATATCACCAACTAATAGATAAAGAGCTCCTATTCCATTCAAGAATTACATTAATTATATAAGTCATTTACAGTAAACAAAGGATACACAATAGAAGTTCCAGAAAAATTTTGACAGCATTTTTCCTTAGTTCTCCCCATACAAATAAATATGTATGAGGAGAACTAAAAGGAAATGCTATCTGAAATATATTTGGAACTCTATTCATATCGTTTGATTACTATAAGTACCTATAAAATTATTTACAATTCTTAAACTGTCCAAACTGGATAATCAATTAACCACTGTACATATTTCTTCCATCCGTACGAAAATAAAATAATTGTACAGATGCTGTAGAATATGTACTTTAATCAATTGATGGATTTATATGTCTATACAATGCAAGTTTTTTAAAAATATTTAAAAAATCATAATTGATCATAACAAAGATATAGATGGTATTGAAATAAAAGATTTGCAATAATGAAACTAACCTTAAAGCATAACATGTTTAGTAAGATACAGGTATATACCAAGAAATTTATAAAGATATAGAAATAATCTACTAAGAAAAAGAATAATAAATAATAAAAAATAAGGAGGAGGCTCAGTTATATACTATTTAATCTGCAACTAAATCAAAATGACTATAATCAGTTGCCTACAAAAGAAGGCCATCCAAGATTGTTGCCATTAGAAATAATTGAATCAGCCAAACATACATCGCATAATTATCATAGCCTTCATATACAAACCTTAAACCAATTTTAAAATTGGTTATAGAGCTTCTTTACTCTCCAAGCAGTCAAGCACCTGACAAGAAAAGACTACAAAATAGGTAAAGCATATTTTTCTTAGTGGTGTGCAATTACCAAGTTATTTAAGCTTGAACCCTGGCTCCTGTACTTGGACTAATATAATATATGACTTTAGAAGAATCAAGATGACTTTTTGAAAACCATAAACTCAAATCTAATGTAAGAATAGAATAGCATAGTGAAGTACAAATCTATGAGGTGCTAATTTGTTTGCATAGAATATATTTGGGTTATGAATGGATGGGGATAACCTTACATACTGTCTGACAAACTAATACATGAAGCACATGCTATTTTCATGCATGTACATACAGTTTCCAGTTTGGCAAAATATATGGCCAAGTTAAATATACTGAAGATATGGATATTTCGATTCGTATTCCAATCCATTCTGATTTCAATTCCAACTCTGGTTGCGAACAAAACATGCCCTTAAAGTTAATGTGCATTTTTTTTGAACTTTTTTAGCTTAAATCTTTTTTTGGTTTTTTTTCATGTGTGAATGTGCACGTGCACCACTTGCCTAATGTGGCCTATCTTAACAACATTAATTATCGATAATTTATATTTTATACTCCATCTTGTAAGATTTTAAAGGTGTGTTTAGTTTGTGATCAAAATCAGAATTAAAATGAAAATCAAAATGGATATATACTCTAGCATGCTTGATTTATGATTAAAATCAAAATAAAATTTGAAATCTTAAAGAAAGTAGGGTTTGAATTTTAGGATATTAGAGCCATTTACATTTTCTCATACAATTTGAATAGGAATGAAGACCTCTCAACCAAATAGCTAGAATATGAATGATAAAAGAAAAGGAAAAAAAAAAAGCCCGCCTTTCCTAAAGCTCGGGTATTAGTTTCCTGATCTTTAGGCCTCATTCTCAACTCAGGTATTTCTAAAGCTCTTTTCCCCCTCTTTTCTCATCATCCTGATAAGAAGACTTTCTTTTATGAAAGATAGGATTTTTTGACTTTTATTTGAAAAAATCCTAATCATCATGGGACTTGGATGACCAAATGCGATATCTAGGATTACTAGTTTAGCTATTTTCCTTAATAGAAATCTTCAATCTAGGAGGAGAATGGTCCCTTAGAGATAGATCATCTTTTTCTAAATCCCCTCTCATAGCTAGCCAACCTCGTGTCCTTCTTTCTCTCTAGTTTTGGTCCCCTTCAACCAACACTATTTATTTGAATGGTCCCAATCTTTTGGATCTAGAGGGTATTTTGAATCTTAGGTTGGTGGGCAAAGTGTTCAATGCAATACACCAGTCTAAGCACTTGATGATGATTTTAGCCTAGGTAACAAGGCTCGTAACATTGTTATATGAAACTTCTTAGACTAGCAAACTAAGATAGTTCCCAAACAAGAGTATGCACCTTTCTTTTTTGTTCAAATTTGGAAGTATCTTCTATACTCTCAATCATTCGGTTATGAAGGTGCACCTTGGCTAGCCACTACTTTGGTTGAGGATTAAATTATAGCTTTAGCCTTTTGATTTTGACTATATCAAGGTTAGTTCAAGCACTACAAGAAAAGTTAATTTCTAATTCATTATTAGAATTTATAATAAAATATCTAATTCTATTATTAATTTCAAAAAAATATATTTATAATATATTAGAAATAATCATTTTGTAATGGACTAATAATTGATATAAAAATTATTGCTAATAATACGTAGGCTTATTATTAGTAATTGCATTACAATATATATTTTGTGCAGAATAATAATGGATCTAAAAATAGTTGCAAAATTTTGCTAGAAATTTTTACATATTATTAGCAATGAAATTATAAATGAACCTATTTTTTATTGCTAAGTGTTAATTAAGTTTTTTAAAAAATTATAACATAATTCGAATGGCACGATGTCTATTATTAATTTTTTAAAAAATGATAACTTTGTCTAAAATAATCATCGATTGATTCCGGTGTGTAGCATGGCATAATCAATGAAATCAAAAAAAAAAAATCTACCAATAATTTTCATGTATTAAATACATTCAACATAAATAATGGCAGGTTGACAACAAAGCAGTAAATACTCGGTGGTGCCATGGTTCAACTAAAAAAAACTAAATCCTACTCCATGACACCTTTATAATATACTTGAATGTAATCTAAAATAGCCAAAAAAAAATTTAATCGGATGAGGAAATTAAGAAAAATACTTATGGGATAACCGGACGAGTAAAGTTGGATGGGTTGGTGCAATGCAATGGAGATGAAGGCACCGGAGAGCTTCGGCGACGATGAAGGGACCGAAGGCAACGCACCGGAGATGAAGGAGGAGGGAGAGGGGAGGAGGAAGAAAGAATGGGTTTGGGTGGCAGTCGATGAATCGAATGAAAAACTAGGGCTCGGCTGTGGGTAGAAGAGGGAAATTTTTTGATGCTTATAAGCGTCGTTAAAATCTTGAAGTCCATCGACACTTTAAAATGTCGGAAGATGCTGATGCTTTCTAAAAATGTCGGAAGATGCCGATGCTTTCTAAAAGCATCGGCGGGTATGCAGGAGCTCTCGGTGCTTTCCAAAAGTGTCGGGAGAAAAGCATTGCCGTTGCACCATTTTCCTGTAGTGAGAGTTTTGCAGAATTCTATGCAGCAAGTTTAGCATTTTTGGTTGCCATCCAATCCTTGTTCCATGACATATTTCTGGTAGGTGTTCAAAATGTCAAAGATCCCTTTTGGAGGAGTCCATGTCCAAATAGAATTTGGATTGGTGGAATAGTTGGAGCGTAAGTAGGAGTTGTGCAAGTAGAAGGACTTGACCTAAGGAGTCTTAGTCCAACTAGGATATCTTCTTGCTGATGTCCTAACCTGATTTGGGCTGCCTCCAAAATGTGGGAAGAAGCATTTCATGTCTGAAATTCATGGAGATTCATCCTAGGAGGTCAAAGGATCAAACAGAATGTAATTTGGAGGCTGGTGCGGGAAGAACTAGGCTGTAGAAAAATTTTGCACCTTAGGAGGATGTGAAAGACTGCTAGGACTTGGTGTTTGACTATCCAAATGAACTCTAATCGACATGAAACTTGGTGGAGGTGTCTATTGCTAAGTTTCAAACATCCACATGAAGGTTGATAGTTCTAAGAATTGGTATAAAGAACCACGAGATATGTGGGAAGTGAAGGCTGTCATACAGAAATTTTGCACACTCTGATCCATGATACTCTTCTCAATTCTACTTCATCGTTTGTTTGTAGCTGATTTTTAGTGTTACCATGTGCAGCGAGATAAAAATAGAGTTTAAAAAGTTTGATAGGAAGGAAGCTTCCTAGGGTGGAAGGTTTTGGTGGTAGATTTTTAGGTCCAACTTTGGTTGGATTTGGTCTCGGAGGAAAGGCTGAGATGTATGATAGATTAACAGTGGAGTTCACTGGTGATAATGGGTAGCAAGGGATACTTTAATGGATGAGGAGTGTTTTTCATGCTAGAGGAGAGGTTCCCCAAGGTGCTATGGTTGAGGTGGAGCTAAAGAAGCAATCATATGGCCTTCGGTTGTAAGAAGGTGGGGAAGTAGTTGGGGTACCTTCAATAGTTCGATCAGAGATGGATTTGCAAAGTCTTGGGATGGTGGAGATGGTTGATTCCTGGAGTGTCACTACTAGTTCAAAAGAGGAGGAGCTCCTCTTAGAAGTTTTGGAGAGGTCCACAAAATCGGAGGGTCCAAAATGGGAGTGGTGGCAATGGAGGTGCACAAGAGGCCCAACATGATAGCTTTGGGCAACTAACCTTGGTTTTGTCTTTTTTCTTTTACAGGAGCACCAGGAGGAGCCATCATTTAGGTGGAGCACCAGCTGGAGATGCCTTAATAGTTGGAGGGAGGTTTGGCATAAGTTCATAGCCAAGGGTGCAGGGAGTGCCAGATTCTAACACAAACAATGGTGATGCACTTCATGGGTTGATGCGAGATGTATGGGCACCGGAGAGGCATGGCTCTAGGAAGATCGTGTTAGATAAATTGGTTGCAGTGAGAGAGGACCTGAATACCTATGAGGAGATAGAGATAAGCCCTGGGAGAGATAGGTGGATCTAAGCTAAGATAGACAAGTTGTAATCCCTCCAAGAGAAGCTAAAGCGATGATTGGTGCAGGGTAGAAGAGGAAGATACCAACATGACATAGGAGGGTGCCTAAATACAAGTGAGGTTCTTTAGCCAGGTGGAGGTAGTGACACCAACATGACATAGTAGGGTGCCCGAATAAAAGCAAGGATCTTCAGCCCAGGTAGAGACGGTCATGTTAGAGACCTCTAGGATTGAAAAGATCAGTATTGGTATTGGAGTTTGCACAAGGAGCTATCAAGGTGCATAGTGGAGTGTTGTGGCAGCAAGTTGGTGCAAATAGATCGAGCGAAGCATGCCGTGGCTTGTGGGCACCAAAGTAGAGATTGTTGGTGTAAGTATAGTGCTCCCAAGCCTTGGAAGGCCAAGAGAGAAGTCATGGCATTGCTCCAAGTATTTAGATTCGGTTTGGGACTTAGGACTAGGATCGATTTGGTCCTAGGGTGGAGGTTCGGCCCTCTATGGGCTCGAAATCAGGTATTTTGGATCTTGAGGAGGCTAATTCAATGTTGGATTAGGTTTGGATCTAAGTGGATATGAGAGTAGGTCAACTCATGTGTGTACATGGATTTGGATGAGTGGTCTTCTAATTAAATTAGCCTTGGAGTTATATTAGGTTATGTGTTCCATTCCTAATTAGATTAGGAGGGCCCTTTAGTCTATAAAAGGGCATACCATGTAACCTAATATTTTAGAGTAGATTCAACATAAACTCTATATTCTTTCTAGGCCTCTCTCTCTCTCCTCTCTCTCTCTCTCTCCTTATGCTGCAAAGAAGGACTCAAGCCAAGAGAAAGCAAGACATCCAAAATAGATTTCAGCATTCTATTTTTAGCACTAACATGTTCCTATTCTCAGGAGTATTTCTCTCCCCACAAAACTCTATTTTAGGTGAAATTAAAATGGTAAGGAGGGCATATCCTAGTGATCTCACAATTTTAATTTCAAGCTCAAAGGATCTCCGGAGAAGTGTCAGTATCATCAGTAAGTTACTGATCGTAGAATAGAGTTCTACAAAATTTTGTACAGTAAGTTCAGCATTTTTGGTTGTCCACCCAATCCTTATTCTATACCATATTTTTAGTAGGTATTCACAACATCCAAGAATCCTTTTGTAGAAGAATTCCACATCTAAATAAAATATAGATCGGTAGAATAGTTGGAGTGCAAGTAGGAGTTATGCAAGTGGAAGGATTTGACCAAAGGAGTTCTAATCCAACTAGGATTCCTCCTTGCTAATGTCCTAACCTAATTTAAGCTGCCTCCAGGATGTGGGAAGAAGAGTTTCATATCTAAAATTCATGGAGACTCATCCTAGGAGGTTAGGGAATCAAACGGAGTGTGATTTGGAGGTTGGTGCATGTAAAACTAGGCTACAGAAAAATCTGCACCTAGGGAGGATGTGAAAGGCTGCAAGGGCTTGGTGTTTAGCTATCCAAACAAACTCTGATCGATAGGAAACTTGGTGGAGGCATCAGTTGTTGAGTTTCAAACATCCATGCAAAGGTTGGTAGTCTTAACATAGTGAAATGTCCTATATTTCATCATATACCATACCAATATCTCCACACTTTTTGGTTAAGAGGATAACCAATCTATATGGCACACAATGACTTGCACTTGATACATTATTATCCTTTAATAATGTATCATTTGGTTATGAATAGTTTTAAAAACTACATGATAAATTCTCTTTATTGTATTAAAAGTAGTTCTAAGGACTCAATCACAGAAGAGTTCATTAGAAGAAGATGCAATGTGATGAACAGCCAAATAATATTTATTAAAATAATTCATATATATTTATAATTTGCATAACCATCTACAAGTTAGATAATTGGCATTATGATATATTTTCTAATAACTCCTACTTGGACTAAATCCAATAAGAATAGTATTTGATATCCTCCTTCCATTTATGGTCATCAAACATTGATTTTCAGAGTTTTAGTAAATGGGTCGGCTAGGTTCTCTTTTTCATCGATCTTCTATAGCTCAACATCATCTTGTTCCATGATCTCTCACACAAGATAACAATACAGACTATGCTTGGTGCACTGATGGGACTTCGATTCTTTTGCTTATGCTATAGTTCCAATGCTTTCATAATATAGGTGAATTGGTCCATCAAGGAAGGGTGCCACTCCAAGCTTATCAATGAACTTTTGCAACACACAACTTCCTTTACAGCATCTTATGATGCATTATACTCTGTCTCGCATATAGAAGCAGCATAGTTTGCTACTTAGAACTTTTCTAGTAGATCTCTCTACTATTTAGGATAAAAATAAATCTTGACATACTCGTGCTATCATCTCTATCTGACTGAAAACTAAAATTAGTATATCCTATAAGTTTTAAGTTAAATTATCCATAAATAAGCCATTGGCTTTATTATTTTGTAAATACTTAAAGATTATCTTTACAACCTTTTAATGGGCCTCACTTGGATCAAATTGTTATCTACTAACTAATCCTAGTGAGTATGCCATGTCTAGTCTCGTACATGTCATAGCGTATGTGATAGACTCCACTATTGAAGTATATTGGATTCTACTCATACGCTCTCACTCTTCAGGAGTTGTTGCATAATCATTTTTAGAGAGAAAAATCTCATGGCTTATCGATAGATAGCCTTTCTTGAAATTCTTTATGTTGAATCTTTTTAACATAGTATCAATGTACATGGACTGAGATAATTCTAGTAACCTCCTAGATCCATCTTTATATATCTTCATCCCTAAGATGTAGGAAGCTTCTCCCAAATCCTGTATGGAGGATTGAGATGACAACCAAACTTTTATTCCCTATAATATAGGAATATCATTCCCAATTAAGAGAATGCCATCTACATATAATACAAGAAATATAATCATAGAACTATTAGCCCACTTATAGATGCATGGATGTCCATTCTTAACGAAGCCATGTATTCTAATTGTCTTATTAAAATGCATGTTTCAACTCTGAGATGCCTGTTTTAATCCATAAATGGATCTTTAAAGTTTGCATACCTTTGACTCATTTATAGATATGAACCCTTCAGGTTGTATCATATACACCTCCTCATTTAGCTCTCCATTTTGGAAGACTATTCGGATATCCATTTGCTAGATTTTATAGTCAAAGTATACTACTAAAATAAGCATAATTTGAATAGACCTGAGCATTATCACAGAGAAAAATGTCTTGTCATAATCGATACAATAACATTGATGATACCCTTTGTCAACCAAATGGGCTTTATAAGTCTCCACCTATTCATTTGCCCCCTTTTTTCTTTTGAAAATCCACTTACACCCAATGGATTTTATCCCTCTAAGGGGATCAGCAAGTATCCATACACTATTGATCTCCATGGACTCCATACACTATTGATCTCCATGGACTCCATTTTGAATTTGACTCTAAGCCATTTATCAAAGTTAGATCTCTACATGGCATCCATATAGGTAATGAATTCTCATTATTTTCATCAAGTTCAATAGGATCACCATCCTGGACCAAGAAATTACAGTATCAATCTAGTTGATATGCTGCTCTACCATATCTCTTTAATGGTTCCTCTATTATGGGCTCTAGGTTTTATCTAATCAAAGTCGGTTCTATGATGTCCCTTAAATGTGTCGGTTCTTCTATATGTTGAACTTCACTAAGTTCAACCTTAGTGGCTTTGGTTCTTTTCTCAAAATTTTTTTTTTTCAAAAAGTTATACCCTAAGACTAACAAACAACTTTTGTTCTTCAACATGATAGAAGTAATATTCTTTGGTTTCTTTAGGATACCCAACAAAAAGTTATTTGTCAAACCTAGGTCCAAGCTTATTTGTTTTCAAATGTTTGACATAAGCCAAGCAACCCCAGACTCGAAGGTGCAAGAGTCTTGGCTTATGCCCTATTCATATCTCATATGATATTTTGTCAATAACTTATTTTGAACTCTATTAAGACTGTAGCAAGTTAACTGAAGAGCATATCCCTAAAAGGAGATCGGAAGACTAGCAAAGCCCATCATGGACCAAACCATGTCCAATATAGTTCGATTCCTCTTTTTAGATATTCCATTTAGTTGAGTTGTCCTAAGAAGTGACCATTGAGAGAGAATCTCATTCTCTTCTAGATAAGTCAAGAACTTACTAATAAGGTATTCATCTTCTCAATCTGATCTCAGAGTTTTAATACACTTTCCATTTTATTTCTCTACTCCATTATGGTATCATTTGAACATTTCAAATGATTCAAATTTATGCCTCATAAGATAGATATAACCATACCTTGAAAGGTCATCGATAAATATAATGAAATAGTTATACCCATCCCTAGCACCGATGTTCATTGGTTCACATACATTAGTATGTATGTGTTGCCGATCTCGCTGCCGCGCCTGTAGCTTCAGAGCTGGTGACTTGATCAGGCCATCTCGTCTCGAGGTCTCTAGACTCCCGATCCTGTAAGACAAGGTCAGAAAACCTGGCTGGGGATCCCGGCGAGGGGGCTCCGACGGTCAAGTTAGAAAATGGCGAGATGGAACAGAGTCTCCAAGGTGGGCCCCTCCCGGAGTCCCAAGATTAGAGATTATATTTGTAAAGAAGATCTTAGGAAGAATAGAAATTGGGCCAGGTTCCTCCACCGAGCTTGCACCGAGGGATCCCTCTAGGGATCTTGGATCCTGCTCTTTGTGTCTTTCCTTTTCCCAGTCCTTTTTTCCCCTTACCTAGTCGTCCGCTCTTCCAATCCTTTTATCCATCACGCTGCCTCTGGCTTCCCGCCCCTGGGAGGCTCCCTCTTGCTTTCACCTCCTTCTCTCCCTCTCTTTCCACTTTCCCCTTTGGGTCTAAGAACCCAGCGGCCTCCTTGTCTTGCTTGCCGAGTCTAGCGAGGAAAGGGTAGAGGGAGGACGCTGGCCAGACCTTGGGGCCAAGCGTGAGCACTCTCTTTCCCAGGCACCGACAACGCCTGTTACTGGGTCCTGTCTTGCCAGGACTTTGCTTCTCGGCTGCAGAACCTGTTGGGCTGATGTAAATGAGGTTTCGCGCATTGCTGTCGACCGTACCGGTGCTCCTCTCGGGGTGTGGTGCGCGCTGCTCGAGGGGCGGTCTCGGAACTCATGCTTTTGCTCCTCGGCGGCCTCACCACGCGGGGTAGCTGGCCTTGACCGAGGTGGACCCCTCCTGGGTGGATACCTGGTGAAGGAGCAACAGAGGGCCCAGCTCGACCTCGACCGAGGTGGCACCGTCTCAGGGCGCCACCCGGCGAGGGAGGAAGGGGCCGCCGGCTTCGGTCGAGGTGGACCCCTCCTGGGCGGACACCTGGCGGAGTGGCAGAGAGGCGCTCGACTTCGGCCGAGGTGGAACCCTCCTAGGCAGACACCTGGCGAAGGAGCAGCAGAGGGCCTGGCTTGACCTCGGCCAAGGTGGCACCGTCTCAGGGTGCCACGCAGCGAGGGAGGAAGGGGCCGCCGGCTTCGGCCGAGGTGGACCCCTCCTGGGCGAACACCTGGCGGAGCGGTAGAGAGGAGCTCGACTTCGGCCGAGGTGGAACCTTCCTGGGCGGACACTCCGGGGTGGAACCTTGATTTGGGTTCTAATTGGATCTAATTAGATCTTAATTGAGAATTTAAGGATTATGGCTAACCCAATTGGCTAACCTATTAGCTAGGCCACTTCCCCACCCGCCCCCTTTCCCTTGCACACCAAAAATACCAAGAGTCCATGTGCTTATGGACTCTTGGCGCGCCATTTGAAGGAGTCCATGGGTGCATGGACTCTTGGCGCGCGCCCACTTAATTCGTCGATGAATTAAGATGGGGTATCCTTCTTTCTTAGTATTAGCACCTCATTTGTCCACCCTTGGATGATAATCTAACGGGTGGAGAGGTTTTTAAGAAAGAAAGAAAGCGCAGTTTCTTCTCGGGAGCGCGAAATCAGATCTCTTCGAAGATTCAAGTTTCGTGACTTCTTTCTCCCAATCATCGCGACTTCTTCCTTTGAGAAAAGCCATGAGGATTGATCTGGAAGGCCGTGAGAATTAATCCAGAAGGCCGTGAGAAGAAGGAAAGGGTGTGAGAAGAAGGAAAGGGTGTGAGAAAATTGTTTACAGAGAGTTGTGAGGGCACCTCTCCGAAAACTATAAAAAAGGGGGTGGGAATCAGAACTCGGTGATGTGATTTTTTTTTTCTTTCTTCCTCTCCTGAAGACTCTTTCTCCCCTTCTTGTTTTTGCATTGTTTCTTATACAGAGTAAAACTCTGTCGAAACTCTGCTACTAAACAAGGTTAAGAGAGAAAGTCTCCGATGGTAAAGGAAAAGAAGAGTTTTGATCCAATTCTTTTCTTCCTTACATTAAGGCATCTTTGTCTTAATTTCTCCACCAATTAAAGACAAGCATTAATCTTCTTAGGACAAGGTCTTACTTTCAAGACAAAGGTGTCCTAAAGGTTCCAAGTCTTGGTAGAAGGTGGAGAAGGGGTAAGAAGGAAGGAGACACACCTTTGAGTGGAAGATTTCCAGCCATAATCCAAGTATTGAATTCCTGGAAGAAGAATTCAATTGAAGGAACCATTGGAACAAGGAGTTAGGATCTTGGTCATTGCTTTGTGTGGATCACCATCGGAGGGCGGACACCTGGATGCCTGGTGAACTTAAATAGCCCGTTCATCTTCAAGATTAAATCTTCATCAAATTGGAATTAGCGGTTATAGGTTAGTACTCTAATTCTAATTTGCATAAGAATGTTAGTCTTCATACATTTTAGTCTTATTAAGGAGTTCCTGGTTTAGGGTTTTGGTGCATATTAATTTCTATATTTTGAAATTACCCTTCCACTGCGTTGCACTGGATCCCAACAGTGGTATCAGAGCCACCTTAATTAAGACTATAATTTATGATAGTTTGTATGTCACATCTTAGGGTTTTTAAATCCTAATATGTTACTACACTTAGCATATCTTTGATTGCATATATGTTTTGATGTATGCCACTAGTTAGGGTCTTTCACTCAAACCCTAATTATTATAGAGATATGTATAGTTTTGAAGTCATCATACTGAAATAAGGTTGCCCTGGCATAATGGTGGATCCATTATGTGGTAAATGGTTGTCCTAGTATGATGACACACTTAGCACATATTTGTTTATTTATAAGAGTGATATGTTGATTGTGATACATTCTATAAGGATGTGCTGGCAATTTATAAATCCCTCATCTTAAAAATTATATTAAGTCTTAGTATATTTAACTAATAAGCATAACTAGTCATGATGTACAATTGATCATTCGGTGTCTAGAAAGGTGGTTCTGGGAAGGTAAAGAGAATTGTGATTTTTAATTGGTTCCGTTGACTGACCTGGCTAGTTTTTATTGGTGTCTAGGAAAGCAACGGGGGGACTCCCACATCTCTTCCACTTGCCTGGCCGATTTGATTAAATTTAAATCTTGACTAAAATGCTTAGTATTAAAAATACTATATATTGGCCTTCCTTCATGCTGGATCATTATTATGTTATGAACCACATTAGGTTTGTTGTGTTATCTGCAAGACCTAATATGGTGATTGACATAATACTAGTCTAGTGCATAGATATGCTTACAATATATTCAGTATAATGCTTTGTTGTGTTATCTGCAAGGGCATTATATTTGAGTATTGACTGTATAGAAATGAAAGGGTCTTGACTTAACTAAAACATTATGGATTGTTGTGTTTTCTGCAAGACTAATAATGTTCTAGAGGCCAAGTTACTTCTTAAGAATTATATAAGATATAATTGGAAGAGTTTCCTACCTTTGAGCTTATAAAAGATTTGTTGTATTTTCTGCAAGATCTTTTATAAGTTATTAGGATCTCAATCTCACTAAGAAAAATCGATCAGGGTTCTTCTCGATTATCATAGTAAAGGCTATGATTTTTGATAAAATAGTGGGAGACATAATTAAATTAAAGACCTAATTTAATTATGTATGTCATTTCATGGTTGTTTGCTTATGTATTGTTCTTTGTTAAATGTAGATAAATGGCATCTTCATTATCACTGCGAAGTATCTTAGATACCAACAAACTGACTGGTCCAAACTATGTGGACTGGTTGAGAAATTTAAAGATTGTGCTGAGTTTAGAAAAACTTTCTTATATTCTAGATACCCCTAGTCTTAATCCACTAGGGGATGATGCCATAGAGGAAGATATGGCCACATACAAAATGTGGCAGAATGACTCCCTTACTGTCAAGTGTATCATACTAGCCTCTATGACTAATGAGTTACAGAGACAGCATGAAAGCATGGATACTCAATCCATAATGCTCAATTTAAAAGAGCTTTATGGAGAACATAGCAGAACTGCTAGATATGAAATATCTAAGCAGTTATTCCGTGCTAGGATGACAGAGGGAACATCCGTTCAGGATCATGTTCTGAAGGTAATTGACTTGATCACCAGATTGGGTCAATTAGGTTTTATCATGGATGGGGAGTTGAATCAGGATTTAATCCTGCAATCACTCCCGGAGTCATTTCCTCAGTTTGTCTTGAATTATCACATGAACAAACTGAACACTTCCTTGCCTGAGCTGTTAAATATGTTAAAAATAGCGGAGAGCCACATAAAGAAAGAAAAGGCTCCACTTCTTCTTATTAATAAGACCAATAAGAAGAAATCAGGAAAAAGGGGTTTTAATAGGAGGCTAAACCCTAAGAGTGACATCAATAAGAATAAGAAAGGAAATAAGGCCTCCAAATAGTCAACCTGTTTCTTTTGCGGCAAAGCGGGACATTGGAAAAGGAATTGCAAGGCTTACCTTGCAACTGTGAAGCCTAGTGCATCAGATGTGCCAAAAGATATGTATGAGATATATGCTATATTGACATTAAATTCTTCAGTTTCAAATACTTGGGTATTGGATACCACTTGTGGTTACCATATATGCAAATCTTTGCAGGGCCTCCACAAGCTTAAAGTATTGAAGGAAGGTGACTTCAATCTCTACCGTGCTAGTGGAGATATCATCCAAGCAGAAGCTGTAGGGACCTATATTTTGAAGTTGCCTTCAGGGAAGATCTTGGAGTTACATAATTGTTATTACATGCCTAAGATTATTAGGAACATTGTATCTGTTCCCTTGTTATTAAAACAAGGATATGTAATGGATGTAACGAGCACTGGTTGCTCGATAATGTTGTCTAATAAAATTATTTGTTCTGGCATATTTAGCAATGGGCTCTTAACTCTTTCTTCCAATGATAGTGTTTTTCATGTCAATAATAAAAGAAAAAGAGAGGATTTTAATGAAACTTTACTTTGGCATCATCGACTTGGTCATGTTAATGAGTCTAGGATAAGCAAGTTATACAAGGAAAAATTCCTTGATCCTCATGAGTATGAATCATTAGGAAATTGCGAATCATGTCTCATGGGAAAGATGACCAAGACTCCATTTACTGGACATGGAGAAAGGTCAACTGAGTTATTAGGACTTATACATACTGATGTATGTGGTCCAATGACAACTCAGGCCAGAGGTGGATACTCATATTTTATCACTTTTACAGATGATTTATCTAGGTTCGGATATGTGTATCTTATGAAACATAAATCTGAAGCATTTGATAAATTTAAGGAGTATCAAAGTATGGTCGAAAAACAAACCGAGAAAAGTATTAAAGTTCTTCGGTCTGATCGAGGAGGAGAATACTTATCCATGGAGTTTTTAGACTATCTTAAAGTTAATGAAATTCTTTCTGAATGGACCCCTCCTTATACACCATAGCTAAATGGTATAGCTGAAAGGAGGAATCGTACCTTATTAGATATGGTACGATCCATGATGTGCTTCATAAATTTACCCATTTCCTTCTGGGGTCATGCCCTAGAAACTGCTGTTTACATTCTGAACAAAGTACCTTCTAAATCCGTTGTTAGTACTCCATATGAAATTTGGAGTGGAAAGAAACCGTATCTTAAATATTTTAAGGTATGGGGATGTCCAGCTTATGTTAAAAGAAATTTTGGACATAAGTTGGAACCTAGAACGGATAAATGTCTATTTGTAGGATATCCTAGAGAGGGTAAAGGATATCTGTTTTACCATCCAACTGAACAAAAGATTTTTGTCAGCAGACATGCCACTTTTCTAGAAAAAGAGTTTATTTTAGAAAAGGGCAATGGTAGAACTATTGAACTTGAAGAAGTACAAGAAACACAGATAGACAATTCTCAATCAATAGAACATATAGTTAGATCAGAACCAGAACACAAAACTCCTCCCCGTAGGTCTGATAGAGTGTCACAGGCACCTGAGAGGTATGGGTTTATTATTGAAAATAATGTAGCCCAAGTCATTCAAAATGATGAACCTCTGACCTATACGGAAGCTATCTTGAGTACTGATTCAGATAGATGGCAAGAAGCCATGGAATCCGAGATAGATTCTATGTATGTCAACCAAGTATGGACTTTGGTTGATGCACCAGAGGGTGTTAATCTTATTGGGTGCAAATGGGTCTATAAGAAAAAGATTGGGGCTGATGGCCAAGTTGAAACCTATAAAGCTAGATTAATGGCAAAAGGTTTTAGACAAAAACAGGGAATTGATTATGATGAAACATTCTCACCTGTTGCCATGCTCAAATCAATTCAGATTTTACTTGCATAGCAGCATACCACGATTATAAGATCTGCAGATGGATGTGAAGACTGCATTCCTCAATGGTTTCCTTGAGGAAGAAGTCTACATGTCACAGCCAGAAGGTTTTATTTCAAAGAATAAACCTAATCAAGTATGCAAGCTAAAAAAATCCATTTATGGATTAAAGCAAGCTTCAAGGAGTTGGAACATCCATTTTGATGAAACTATTAAAAGGTTTGGTTTTATCAAAAATGTGGATGAACCCTGTGTTTATAAGAAGACTAGTGGGAGTGCCATAATCTTCTTGGTTATGTATGTAGATGACATACTCCTCATTGGGAATGATATCCCAATGTTACAATCAGTCAAGGTTTGGCTATCAAACCAGTTTTCCATGAAAGATTTGGGAGAAGCATCCTATATACTAGGTATTAAGATCTATAGAGATAGGTCTAAGAGGATGCTAGGTTTATCCCAATCTCGGTACATTGACTTAGTGCTGAAAAGATTCAGCATGGATGGAAGTAAAAGATGTTATCTTCCTATGAATCAAGGCATACATCTTTCCAAAAGGATGTCTCCTAAAACACCTAAAGAAAGAAATAGAATGAATTCTATACCTTATGCTTCAGCAATAGGGTCCATAATGTATGCCATGTTATGTACCAGGCCTGATGTGGCATATGCTTTAGGCATTGTCAGTAGGTTTCAGGCTGATCCAGGAGAGGATCATTGGAAAGCAGTTAAAAATATTCTTAAGTACCTGAGAAGGACTAAGGATATTTTTCTGGTTTATGGTGGTTCTGATCTTAAACTAGAAGCTTATTCTGATTCTAGTTTATAATCAGACCCTGATGATAGCAAATCCATATCGGGATATGTTTTTACCCTAAATGGTAGAGCAGTGAGTTGGAAGAGTACCAAGCAGCAGACTGTAGCTAACTCAACCACAGAGGCAGAATACATAGCTGTCAGTGAAGCCGCCAAGGAAGCAGTCTGGATGAAGAAGTTCATCACAGAGTTGGGTGTTGTTCCTGAGATAGAAAATCCAGTGCCACTTTACTGTGAAAACATTGGAGCCGTTGCTCAAGCTAAGGAACCAAGAGCTCATCATAAGTCCAAGCACATTCTGAGACGCTTCCATCTCGTACGAGAAATAGTAGAAAGACAAGATGTCTACATAAATAGAGTTGATACAAAGAACAACGTAGCAGACCCATTCACTAAGGCTCTACCACAGCGAGAGTTTGATCGCCACCTCGAGAGTATGGGGTTAAGATTTAAAGGCGATTGACTTTAGTGCAAGTGGGAGATTGAAAGGGATATACCCTACAAACCAATCTATGTTGTATCTCCCAAACCATTGTAATTGACAATATTCTAATAAAGGCATTATTTTTTATCATATGCTGTGATTATTATTATATGATGAACCCCATAGATTAGGGCTATGATTTTAGGGTTATGATGAGATCATACCAGTGAGACCTAAAGTCTTAAAACCTTAATCAAAAATATTCCTAGTCGAAGGAACCTTGAGTAGGGGATCAGGGTTTTTCCGGTAAGACTAGCACATCCTATGTATTCTGAATAGGGTGACTGCTCTCACAGTCACTTGTGTATGACACTAATACTAGGATGTGGGTTCTCATTAGAGAATGAGTTCACTGATATGATCCAACTTTAGAACATCTAATGGAGTCTTAGCTACATGTCAATAGAAGGTTCTCATAGTGGGAGTGGTACAAGTAATCCTTTGACCTGAGACTGCCATAAGTACCTTATGTACATGAACTCATGCTTTGGTTCAATCCTAATCATGACACTGAGTCATGCACAGGATTGATACTGGGAATGGTGAATTGGATATGAAGTTAATGAGTAGGTCAACAAGGAATCGATCATTCTTAGTAAGAGGAGATTGCATCTAGCTAGTTATCAATCGGATGATGATTCAGGGAATCTTTGATCAAAGTAGAGATATTAGAGATGGTTTCTAATATCAAGATAATTGAATCATCAATATAAAATTGATCTAGAAACAAATATAATATTGGATTTGACATATATCCATATTCATAATTATATTTTGGGTGCAGGCTGATCGAAGGATTTAATTATACGGTAACTTTCTACTGAAGGGTAATTTTGGTAACCAGAATTTCCATATCTTCCGGGTAGACATGACACGTTGCTAGATGTCAATCTTGTCTTGTGGGTTGATTTGAATGATCACTTATTAGGAAGAGTCATAATTGATCAAAATCGGGTAAGCCCGATTTGACCTAAATCGATTAGAAAGAGTTCTAATCAAATTAGGTCAACTTGTATTGAACCCACTGCCGGCTAGATGTGGAACCCAATGGGTCACACACTTAAAAGAATTGATCAACAGTCATTTGCATGAAGACACTCTAGCAAGTGTTGCAAATCCTAACTCCTATTCGAATCGTAATCGAATTAGGGTTCCGAATTGACTCGATTTGGGTTCTAATTGGATCTAATTAGACCTTAATTAAGAATTTAGGAATTATGGCTAACCCAATTGGCTAACCTATTAGATAGGCCACTTCCCCACCCACCCCCTTTTCTTTGCATGCCAAAAATACCAAGAGTCCATGCGCTTATGGACTCTTGGCGCGCGCCCACTTAATTCTCCGATGAATTAAGATGGGGTGGCCTTCTTTCTTAGTATTACCACCTCATTTGTCCACCCTTGGATGATAATCTAACGGGTGGAGAGGATTTTAAGAAAGAAAGAAAGCACAGTTTCTTCCCGGGAGCGCGAAATCAGATCTCTTCGGAGATTTAAGTTTCGCGACTTCTTTCTCCCAATCATCGCGACTTCTTCCTTTGAAAAAAGCTATGAGGATTGATCTGGAAGGCTGTGAGAATTAATCTAGAAGGCCGTGAGAAGAAGGAAAGGGCGTGAGAAGAAGGAAAGGGCATGAAAAAATTGTTTACGGAGAGTTGTGAGGGCGCCTCTCCGAAAACTATAAAAAAGGGGGTGGGAATCAGAACTCGGTGATGTGATTTTTTTTTTCTTTCTTCCTCTCCTGAAGACTCTTTCTCCCCTTCTTGTTTTTGCATTGTTTCCTTTACAGAGTAAAACTCTGTCGAAACTCTGCTACTAAACAAGGTTAAGAGAGAAAGTCTCCGATGGTAAAGGAAAAGAAGAGTTCTGATCCAATTCTTTTCTTCCTTACATTAAGACATCTTTGTCTTAATTTCTCCACCAATTAAAGAAAAGCATTAATCTTCTTAGGACAAGGTCTTACTTTCAAGACAAAGGTGTCCTAAAGGTTCTAAGTCTTGGTAGAAGGTGGAGAAGGTGTAAGAAGGAAGAAGACACACCTTTGAGTGGAAGATTTCCGGCCATAATCCAAGTATTGAATTCCTGGAAGAAGAATTCAATTGAAGGAACCATTGGAACAAGGAGTTAGGATCTTGGTCATTGATTTGTGTGGATCACCATCGGAGGGCGGATACCTGGACGCCTAGTGAACTCAAATAGCCCGTTCCTCTTCAAGATTAAATCCTCATCAAATTGGAATTAGCGGTTACAGGTTAGTACTCTAATTCTAATTTGCATAAGAATGTTAGTCTTCATTCATTTTAGTCTTATTAAGGAGTTCCTGGTTTAGGGTTTTGGTGCATATTAATTTTTATATTTTAAAATTACCCTTCTACTACGTTGCACCGGATCCCAATAGTGGACCCCTCCTGGGCGGACACCTGGCGAAGGAGTAGCAGAGGGCCCGACTCGACCTCGGCCGAGGTGGCACCATCTCAGGGTGCCACCCGGCGAGGAAGGAAGGGGCCGCCGGCTTCGATCGAGGTGGACACCTCCTGGGCAGACTCCTGGCGGAGTGGCAGAGAGGTGCTCGACTTTGGCCGAGGTGGACCCCTCCTAGGCGGACACCTGGCGAAGGAGCAGTAGTGAGGCACTCGACTTCGGCCGAGGTGGACCCCTCCTGGGCAGACACCTGGCGAAGGAGTAGCAGAGGGCCCGGCTCGACCTCGGTCAAGGTGGCACCGTCTTAGGGCGCCACCTAGTGAGGGAGGAAGGGGCCGCCGGCTTCGGCCGAGGTGGACCCACATCTGACCTTGCTGGACTATCCCCGTTCTGTCGAAAAAGTTTCACATGGCTCGAATCATGCTTGGCGGAATCTGAGACATGCCACATCATTGTAATGGCCGTAACAGTATGAGACTTAAAACTTTATTGGCTCTTTCACCTTTTCCAGTAAAAGATGACTTGGTCATCTTTCCAAGAAGACAAGATTCACTGGTTGGCAGTGAATTACAATCATTGACATTGAGGGGATACCCTTTTTAGTCAACTTGTTTATCTTGTTCTTGTTAATATGACCTAGCCTATTGTGCCATAAATAGGCATCACTGATATTATCTAATCTAGGGATGTTTATTCAAAGTGTACATTACACTGACAGGCTATGATAGTATAGATATACCATTTCGTAATTATCCACTTATCATAATAACATTGTTGTCGCCTGGACCGTCTGGCTTGTAGCTCCGATGTGGTGTCGGGCATCGCCCTCCTCATCTAGAATCCTGTGCATGTACCTAGTCCTGTAAAAGAAAAAAGACCCGACTCAGGGATTCCAATGGGGGCACTTTGACGATAAAGTCAATGGATGATTCAGGAGAAAAGATCCCCCTTGGTGGATCCCGGTGAGGTCTCCATGTTTAGAGGTTATTCTTTTAGAGAAAGAAATTGAGAAATGAGTGTCAGTAGAGAAGGAGAGCCTGAGCAAGGTTGGCTATGTCCATGGGATTCTTCCAACAAATTCCTCGATAGCCTTAGTGCATTTCGTCTGGTTTCCTCTCTCCTTCTATGTGCCAACGATTACCTCGCTTATCCCTTGCTTGCTTGTCCTCTTCCTTTGTTTGGAGGCCCCTTGAAGTTTGTTATAGAGAGGTAGTCTTGCCCCTTGAGCTTGCTTCCCAGATATTTCCCTTTTGGGAGAGCCACAAGAGTTGACATATGGTAGCATTCGGGGACTGTGCATAAGCTCCCCCTTTCTCCATTCGTGGTAGAGAGTTATGTCACTGGCTCTGACATTCTGGTTGGTCGCCATGTTTTAGGAACCTTGGTAGAGCATTGGTATGCGGACGGTCGCCCTAGGGTTTAAATCCTCTGGCACGACCTTCTTGTTGTGGGCGATACAGATAGTAGGTTGAGGGGTACCGTGCCTCGAACGGGGTGCTCCTTCTTGATTGGTATAAATTGGGGCTTGAGGGGATCCTGGTGCTCTTGTGAGGCATCTCCCTCCATAGGCCTCAGGTGGCAGGCCATCGCCTATCAGTCATACCATCCCAGTGGTGGGGTCTTGGTGAAGACAACCCCCTTTCTCATCATGATTTGAATCTCTATCATCCTCCTTTCTTCAGTTGGCGGTAGTATGAGCTTGACCCTAGTCTGGAGCTGACCTTGGCAGGGTTGCTCACTTCGGCTCCTCACTTGGGCACCATGCTCAAGTGGCACCTCCACCTGCCAGCCAGCATCCAAATGGACTCCATGTCAGCGGATACAGCCATATCAGTTGCCCCCCACTCTCGAGCTCGAAAGACGATACGGTGCTCAGGGCATGGAGATTAATGATCATGCTGATGTGGATTGGGACATCTTTTACATTACCAATGTCTTTACGTGCCTATGCTTTATAGACCATGCCTTTGTATTGATGGGGGTTTCGTGGCGCTCGGCATTTTTGATGGTGGTCATAAATACATCTCTTGGGTTGATGCAAATCCTATGGGAACGAAGCGTTCGGGTCACCCAGTGCTAGTACGTGGCATCTTCTAGCTGGTCTGGCAATTAATGAGGCACATACCTTTAATCGATACGAGGGAGCAACAAGATTTGTTCCAAAGAAGCCATCCCTTGCCTTTTTAAGTGCAGGTGGATAGGCCTTCATAGAGTGTCCTCCTTTCTCCAATGCTTTTTCTCTTTAACTCTTCTCTCTTGACTTGTGCCAAGGGCGGTCTTCTGGTGAGCTTCAGGTCCCTGAATGAAGGGTTGAGAGGCTGCATGATGTTTCTCTAGGAATGTCCGGTCGGCGTCCTGGCGAGGGCATCCCGGTTGGAGAAGAAGTTTGCTAAGCTCGAGATTCTCCTAAAGGAGGAGAAAGTGGAGAGGCCCTGGGGGGTAGAGAAGGTGGTTTCCCGTGTGATGGGAGCAGCCTACCTGTGAACCTCTTGGGTATGCCTAGTCATGCAATTGAATGGGGGGATGGCCACGGTCATAGTTGCCATGGAGAAGGCCGTGATTATGGTGGCGCTACTGAGAGTGGCCTAACGAGGAGCGGCCGCAGCTGCTCTTGGAATCACCAGATTGGTGAAATCCAAGAAGGATGGTGCGGTCAAGGAGGATGCATTGCCGTACTCCTTCCTTGGGTGTTCACTTGGGGAAGGGCACCCACATCCTCGGGGTGACGGAGCCGATGCCGGGCTCTAGAGACCTGGCAAACTCCTGGGGAGGATGGTGTGGTAAAGGCAGACGCATCGTCGTCCTCCTTCCCAAGAAGCAAACCTAGGGGAGGGACTGGCATACCTCTGGCTTCTTCTGGAAGTAAGATCCATAACTAGGGAGGATCTCTTCTTATCTGTATCTTAGATCTCCGAGAGACTTCCTGACCTATCAAAACCTCCGAATGATGTAAGAGACTTTTGATCAATGAAGCCTTTGTTTTGACCATTGTGCGCTTCTCCTTCTTATCTCCTTTTCCTCCTCTTCTTCCTTCTCTTTTTCCTTTCTTCTTCTTCTTTTTTTTCTTTTGTAGCTTCCCAGGGTGTTAAGAATTTACCCCTGGATCAAAGAACACTTAGTTGATGTAGCCTTCCACTTCCCTTCAGCTGAAACACCTTGTATTCCAACTGCATCGTCTTGTGTCTTCCTTCCCTTTTTTTCTTTGCTTGAGCTACTTTGAAGGAGGCCTGCCAGGGGCCATAAAGGACTTACTTCCGTAATTTAGTTAAGGGACCTTCAGGGTTTGAAAGTGAGTACCAAGCCACGACTGTGCCCTCCATGGTGTGCACTTTGAGGGAGCTAGCCCAGCGGGAGGACTCGAAGAGAAATTTGGCTTCTACCGGAGTCTCGACCAGGGGGGAGCCAACCCAGTAGAAGGTGGAGTTCAACTTCGATTGGAGTCTCGACCTGGGGGGAGCCAACCTAGTGGAAGGACTAAAGAGGAATTTAGCTTCTGCTGGAGTCTTGACATGGGGGTAGCCAACCCAGCGAAAGGACTCGGAGAGGAATTTGGCTTCTACTAGAGTCTCGACTTGGGGGGAGCCAACCCAGTAGAAGGTGGAGTTCGACTTCGGTTGCAGTCTCGACCTGGGGGGACCCAACCCAGTGAAGGACTTGAAGAGGAATTTGGCTTCTATTGGAGTCTCGACCTAGGGGGAGCCAACATAGCAGAAGGTGGAGTCTAACTTCGGCTGGAGTCTCGACCTGGGGGAAGCCAACCCAGCGGTAGGACTCGAAGAGAAATTTGGCTTCTGCTAGAGTCTCGACCTGGGGGGAGCCAACCCAGCAGAAGGTGGAGTCTGACTTCGGCCAGAGTCTCAACCTGGGGGGAACCAACTCAGCAGAAGGTGGAGTTCAACTTCAGCTAGAGTCTTGACCTATGATGCAGTACGAAAGCTCTGATACCTAAAATGATGCAGAATAAAGAACAAGGAAGCGTATGCGGAAGTAAATTTAAGATTAATTTTTTTTTTTTTTTTTTTATTTCAGAAATTGGCTTTGACTCAAAGTAAAACTAAACTAAGTTGAAGGAAACTAGGTAAGGATTGAAAGCACAATTTAGATGAAACTAAATTATCAGAGTAGTTCAGAAGTAACGGATCGCTGGGGGTTGAGAAACTCCCAGACCTAGGGTTTCGCTCTGAACTTTCAATAGAACAGAAATAGAGAGGAGAGATGGTTTACTAACCAGACAGTGATCTTCTCAGGATTTTGGTGGAAGAACTCTCTCGAGCAGATTGTGGGATCCTCGGAGTCGGCTATTTTCGTAATGGATCCTCCAATACTGATCTTATGGTTTGGTCGGCTTCTCCTGGACTCAAGATCTGGGAAAGAAGAGGAACAAGTGATGGAATTCAGATACTCAAGAAAAGATTTACCAGGTTAAAGAACTTGAAAGCTGAAGTTGCTGAAATCAGGATTCTCCTGGAGGCCGATCTGACTTCCTCTTAGAATTGCTATAGATCTGAAGTATCTGGACTGGAGCTGGATGCTGGTGGCCGGCCTGGACTTGGAGAGGATGGCCGTGAGAAGTGGAATAGACTAGGGCTTGGTGGAAAGAGAAGGGTGATGGCGGCTAGGGTTTGGGAGTGGAGTGGCTAACCTAGGGTTTGGGTTTTGGAGATCTCACACCTCCTCAAAGTTCCTGGGGAACCCGGATTTACTCCCTCACGGAGCTCAACACCTGGATGCAAGTGCGGAAGAGAGAAAACACAAAGTTTGCTCACAAAACATTTGGTTTCATTCATCTGATTTTTTTCAAACTTACATGGGGGTTTAATTTATAGGCCATTACAAGAGAGTAGGGTTTTACATCTTCCCATGTGGGACTAAAGGAGAGGATCTTCAAATTAGGATATCAATCCCTACTCATATGGCCGGCCAATTAATTCCAAAGTTGATTGAAGCTTCAAAAAGGAAAGTGGGTGGCGCCTCCTTGTCTTGACCTCCAAGAAAATATTTTTTTCCTTCTATGCTTAGCCTTATCTGGAAGTGTTTGGGTGCCTCTTAACCTTGCCCTCCAAGAGAAAATTTGTTGCCTTTTATATCTGGCTTTAGTTGGAATGATTAGGGCGCCTCCTAACCTTGCTTTTCAAGAGAAATCTCCTTCCTTCCATGGCTCAACCCTTTTTGGATACCTCCTTTTCTTTCTCCCCAAGTTATGGCTCATTCTAACTTTGTTTTGAGTATTTCTGGCAGGTAATGGGCGCCTCCTTGAATTCCTCTCCAAGAGAATTTCTTCCCTTTTATAGTTTGGTTCTTTTGGGAAGTCTTGGGCCGCCCCCTTGATTTGTGGACCCCTAGTGGATTTCTCCTCAATTGGCGCATGAAAGAGGGGAGCTGCTATCTGTGGTGTGGGGACCAAAGCCTGCTGGATGGAGATGTGGCGCCCCCTGGACTCAGGCGTATGGCTGGGAGTGTGGCGCCCACTTGCTTGGCCTTGGGAGAAAATGTAACACCCCAGGTTGAAACCCTAGTCCATTACTGAGTCAACATGACTCAATAAAATAAAATGCAGGTAATATAGACTCAAGCTAAAGTTGAGTTGATCAAGTCAACCCTTATTACAAGCCAAAAAAATCCTAATTCTTCGGGCAAGGTTAATCAGAGATCCAGATGGAGCTTTGAAGTCTTCTTTTGAGTCTGGTGCCCACACCAATTCTCCCAGGGTGGGAGGAACTCGACCCTATCGAGTATGGATCAAGTTGGCTCTGGTATCTCTCCAAGAGGTCTGGGTCCAACTCTTGTAATTCTTCTCGGGAGATCCAAGAGTCATCAGAATCTGGCCTTCCTAGCCAGCGGACCAGGTATCTTTGGTATCCTCGATTACGAGTAGAGATAACCTGATCATCCAGGATCTTTTCAATCTGCTCTTTCCTTACAGGCCAGTTTGTTGGTGGACACATAGGGTTGGGTTCACTCTCAAGAGCAGGATTAGGTTCAAAAGCCTCACTGGGAATCACAGCTGGCTCTCTATACTCTACTAGGTCTGTAATGTTGAAAGTGGAGCTAATGCCTAGTTCTGGAGGCAACTCGAGCACATAGGCATTGGATCCTACTCTCTTCACCACTCTAAATGGTCCAGCTCCTCTAGCATGTAGCTTTCTAACGACTCCAGGAGGAAACCGCTCAGGCCTTAACCTAATCATTACATAGTCTCCCTCAACAAAAGTTTTTACTCGTCTTTGAGAATCAGCCAACTTCTTATAAGTTTCATTACTTAAAGTTATTTTGGCATGAATTTCTTTATGCAAGTCCTTTACATGCTATGCAAGTGCATCAAGAGACTTGTGTGTGTGGGCTAATAGTGAAATCAGATCAAGTGGTGTGTGAGGCTTGTATCCATGAACAATTTCAAAGGGACTCTAGCCTATAGACCTATTGATCGAAACATTGAATGCAATTTCAGCCCTGGACAAAATACAAATCCCAATTCCTGATGCTCTCAATCAAACCAAAATCTGAGCCAAAGCCTAGTAAAGGGTCAAGAAAACTAAACTAGACTGACGACGCATTCCTAAAGAATGGACTTTATTACAAAGGAACCCTAAGTCTAAACCTAACAAACTAAGGCTCTCTAGGTTTGACCTTGGGTCGGAGGAGGGCATGCAGAGCATGAAAACTTATTATGGATGCCTAGTAGGTGCCATAAGGTCTTCCAGAAGTAGGTGGCAAACCTAATAGGTTCTAAGGAGTCTTGCAACCTAGAGATCTCAGTAAAGTGTAATCCCATAGCTCTAGAAACATGAGAAGATTCAGGGAAGGGTAGGAAATAAGAATCAGAGTTTTGAGGTGGCTTATTAGAAACAAGAAACAAACCTTGGTTATTCAGGATGACCTTAAAATGAGGACATTGTTCTATAGGTGCACTCATCCAAACCTCATGATTTGCTCTAGGAGGGTCTACAAGTGCAAGTTCTAGGGTAGGCTGGGTGCTCCTAGAAGGTGGAAGGTTATCAGGAAGGTCTTTGGAATGTTTATCTAAAAAGTTCTCTAAGTTACTGTCTTTTTCTTGTTCTTGGACCTTCTCAATGGGCAATTCTTGTGAACCCCTTCCTTCTTCACACTTCTCTACCAGATTTGACTCAGGGGTATCTTCTTTGGATTCCTCAATGAGTTCAGGGGTATTCTCACTTAAACTTTCATTTGGTGTAATTTCCTCTTCCTGAACTTCCTCAAAAGGGTCTTCTCTTAGGGTTAGCTCCTGAATTCCTTGAGTGGCAGGGGTCCCCTCAATAACCCCATTAGGTAGGAGTTGGTTAATTGAATTATCGGGAGAGATATCCTCAAATTCTTCTTCTTCATATTCATCTATCAAACTTATGTCAGGCTCATATATTTCTTCCTCAATCTCACTGAAATGTTCTAATCTATTCTCCTTTGATTCCCCTTTAAGTACGTCTCTAGTCAGGTCAACTAATTTTGGGCTGGCCATGCCTAACTCCTTCTCAGTGTTATCCTTCTGGTCAAGAGGTGACACAAGTGGGAATTGACAAACAAAAGTCTGGTTCACTACGGGTGTCGGATCAATCGAAACTTGACTCAAGTTGGTAGAGGTTGGCTTTAAGTCCAAAGTACTTGATTGGTTATATCTTAAAGACCACTCATAGTCTTGGGCTTCTTGGTAGGCTCGATCTAACTTATTGGTCTTTTCAAGGCATAGCTTCCTATAAATGTCTGAGTGTAACCCAACCCTAAACCTCGATGTGATATGAGCTTCGGTCTCAATGGTATTGCATTTCATGTCATACCACTGGAAGTCCTTGATATATTTAGACACAGGCCTATTACCTTGTCGCAATTGGTACCATTGGTCTAAAAGTCTTTTCTCATAGGATCTACCTAGGTACCTATCTCTCAACTTACTTCTCATATCTCTCCAAGTATATATTTCCTCTTTTCTTTGATAACACTCATGCTCAATAGCATACCAATGCGACCTAGCATGTTTGGTGAACTTGGTTTTGGCCAACCTAATTTGTCCTAATTTCGATATGTTAGTGCACTCAAAATACCGATCCATTTGTTCTTCCCACTTAATATATGTCTCTTGTCTTCCATCAAAAGTGGGTGCATAAGGTTCGGTGTTCCTAACAGGTCCCTTTTCTGAGTCAACCAAGTATGGATATAGGCTCCTAGGGTTATGCTCGGGATCACGGTATAAGGTCCTCCTAGGCTCCTGGCATGGGTGAGGTTGGGGCCTATTAAATTTTGGATCAGGGGTCCAATTTTGATGTCTACGTTTCTCAAGTCCCTGGGCTCGGTCTCTAAAATGTGCAAAACCCTCATTCATATCCTGACTCAATTTGGTCATACTTTCGGTAAGAGTTCTAATCATGGCCTCTAAATCAGGTTGGGTTTGACCAGGTTGGTAGGGTACTTCATTCCGGGTGGACATGATGATGCAAGCAAGCACACCAAATGAGACTCGACTGAAATGACTACGGGCTAACTAGACCTAGAGCCCAAACTAGATGCCCAATCAGAGTGGCAAGCTAGCCTGTAGTAACTCGGGACTCAGCCAGGCAGGTGTAAGGGGAGTGTTAGGTCCCTAATTGCCAATCCTAGACACCAATCAGAGATTGGCCATGTAGGCGGACCAGCACACAAGCCCTTCGGGATAGAATCCCTGAACAACCATTCTAGACACTGAGTACAAAGCACACATAGAGTAACTAGACAAACTGACTCAATATTAGCCTAGACCCGACTTGTTGGTGTCCCTAGCCCACTAGGGCAAATTAGGTCTAATTAATTTTAAGATTAAAGGCTTAGGTTCGAATGAGTGGGTGGTGGTTTTGGGCTAAGGAGAGGTTATCAACTCCTCCCCTTATCTTAGATGCTCAAATGCCCTTAAGATGAATTAAGAGATGAACACTCAAAAATAATTGGATTGCAGAACACAAAAATAGAGTTGCAGTAATTTAATCCTCAGAAATCCCACGGAAACCAATAAATCACAGGAAAATTATGCAAAATAGTTTCAATTATAGTGGTTTCGGAAAAATAAAAATCACCAAATTTGGAGTTACCTGCAGTGAGAAATAACTCCTGCAACAGGGCAATTACGGGCTGAAAATAGAGTACTTCCCCGTTTACAATTCCTGCCACGAAGTTATAACCCAACGGATCCCCTACACGCCCTAGGAACACCCCATGGAATGGGAAGAGGAGGTTTGCACCTCGCTTCGTTCCTAGGACCGGACATCCTGGGGAGTCTACTTCGTGCAGACAAAGTAAAAAGAGAGAGACTCAAGCAAGCAAACGAAACAGAAACCCTAGACAGGGCTCTGATACCAAAAATGATGTAGAACAAAAGCTCTGATACCAAAATGATGCAGTATGAAAGCTCTGATACCTAAAATGATGCAGAATAAAGAACAAGGAAGCGTATGCAGAAGTAAATTTAAGATTAATTCTTTTTTTTCTTTTTTTTTTATATTTCAGAAATTGGCTTTAACTCAAAGTAAAGCTAAACTAAGTTGAAGGAAACTAGGTAAGGATTGAAAGCACAATTTAGATGAAACTAAATTATCAGAGTAGTTCAGAAGTAACGGATCGCTGGGGGTTGAGAAACTCCCAGACCTAGGGTTTCGCTCTGAACTTTCAACATAACAGAAATAGAGAGGAGAGATGGTTTACTAACCAGACAGTGATCTTCTCAGGATTTTGGTGGAAGAACTCTCTCGAGCAGATTGTGGGATCCTCGGAGTCGGCTATCTTCGCAATGGATCCTCCAATACTGATCTTGTGGTTTGGTCGGCTTCTCCTGGACTCAATATCTGGGAAAGAAGAGGAACAAGTGATGGAATTCAGATACTCAAGAAAAGATTTACCAGGTTGAAGAACTTGAAAGCTGAAGTTGCTGAAATCAGGATTCTCCTGGAGGCCGATCTGACTTTCTCTTAGAATTGCTGTAGATTTGAAGTATCTGGACTGGAGCTGGATGCTGGTGGCCGGCCTGGACTTGGAGAGGATGGCCGTGAGAAGTGGAATAGACTAGGGCTTGGTGGAAAGAGAAGGGTGATGGCGGCTAGGGTTTGGGAGTGGAGTGGCTAACCTAGGGTTTGGGTTTTGGAGATCTCACACCTCCTCAAAGTTCCTGGGGAACCCGGATTTACTCCCTCACGGAGGTCAACACCTGAATGCAAGTGCGGAAGAGAGAAAACACAAAGTTTGCTCACAAAAAATTTGGTTTCATTCATCTGATTTTTTTCAAACTTACATGGGGGTTTAATTTATAGGCCATTACAAAAGAGTAGGGTTTTACATCTTCCCATGTGAGACTAAAGGTGAGGATCTTCAAATTAGGATATCAATCCCTACTCATATGGCCGACCAGTTAATTCCAAAGTTGATTGAAGCTTCAAAAAGGAAAGTGGGTGGCGCCTCCTTGTCTTGATCTCCAAGAAAATATTTTTTTCCTTCTATGCTTGGCCTTATCTGGAAGTGTTTGGGTGCCTCTTAACCTTGCCCTCCAAGAGAAAATTTGTTGCCTTTTATATTTAGCTTTAGTTGGAATGATTAGGGCGCCTCCTAACCTTGCTTTTCAAGAGAAATCTCCTTCCTTCCATGGCTCAACCCTTTTTGGATACCTCCTTTTCTTTCTCCCCAAGTTATGGCTCCTTCTAACTTTGTTTTGAGTATTTCTGGCAGGTAATGGGCGCCTCCTTGAATTCCTCTCCAAGAGAATTTCTTCCCTTTTATAGTTTGGTTCTTTTGGGAAGTCTTGGGCCTCCCCCTTGATTTGTGGATCCCTGGTGGATTTCTCCTCAATTGGCGCATGAAAGAGGGGAGCTGCTATCTGTGGTGTGGGGACCAAAGCTTGCTGGATGGAGATGTGGCGCCCCCTGGACTCAGGCGTATGGCTGGGAGTGTGGCGCCCACTTGCTTGGCCTTGGGAGAAAATGTAACACCCCAGGTTGAAACCCTAGTCCACTACTGAGTCAACATGACTCAATAAAATAAAATGCAGGTAATATAGACTCAAGCTAAAGTTGAGTTGATCAAGTCAACCCTTATTACAAGCCAAAAAAATCCTAATTCTTCGGGCAAGGTTAATCAGAGATCCAGATGGAGCTCTGAAGTCTTCTTCTGAGTCTGGTGCCCACACCAACCTAGGGAGAGCCAACCCAGTGGAAGGACTCGAAGAGGAATTTGGCTTCTGTTGGAGTCTCGACCTAGGGGGAGCCAACCCAACAGAAGGTGGAGCTCGACTTTGGCTGGAGTCTCGACCTGGGGGAAGCCAACCCAGCGAAAGGACTCAAATAGGAATTTGGCTTTTGTTGGAGTCTCGACCTGGGGGGAGCCAACCTAGTAGAAGGACTTGAAGGGATAGAGTTTATTGTTGTAATCTCTGTTGGCTGGATCCGAGCGGGACCCAGTGATATCACTTCTTCATTTTTCCCTACTCCCAAGCCTTGACCAAATGTCATGCTTGGGGCTAAGGAAGTAATTGCATAGGTGACGTGGAATGGCTCACATCTAGTACCCTTGAATGCCATGATCGCTGCCACTTCATGCATCATGCCTTGAAGCCAGTATGGGGGCACCACATCAGTGGGTCTGAGGAAGCATAATGGTGGATGTATGACTCGAGGTTGTTTCTGTTGCATCGGGGTGTCGCCTTTGGCCGATGTTGCCACGTGGTGGCCATCTAGTGGCGGGAGTGTCCAAAGGACGTTCGGCTACAGTCTGGCCACTTTGAAAAAAGGGTAAGATTTCCCCTAAATGCCCCTTTCGAAACTTTTCCGCTCGTCATCGGATCAGAGCTTCTTCCTTTCCCCGGCTATCTTTTTCCCCCAACAACTATGTTAGTCCTCCTTGGTCTTCTCCTTCTTCTCCGGCTAGGCTGAGTTTTCCTGTAGGGTTTCCGGGCCTTCTTTCCCTGTACACTTCCTTCTTTCTTTGATCTTGGATGGCACCGTCCGGTCAGAACCATCGCTCTTCCCAGAACCTCGATGAGGCAGGTCCGTCTCGATTGAGGACTCCATCTTCTGATGAGGAGGAGGAGGTTCCTCTCATCATCTGTAGGAACCTTCGCCCGATCGGAGTAGTCATAGATGGACGTAGGGCCCCTCCTGCTCCTCCTATCTCTTCCGCTCATGTTGCTTCTTCCAGGTCTTCCCATCCGATCTGGCCTTTTGGCATCACTTCAACGATGACCTGGGAGGATCTCTATATGATCCAGGCCACCTACGAGATCCCAGACTCCATCCGGCTCTCGATTCCGGGACTAGGGGAGCGGGTCACCTCTAGTGGCCCAGGTCGAATTGCCCTCTACGAGGAGTTCTTTCTCGGGGGCCTTCATTTGTGTTGCCCAGGTGGCTTCCCAAGAGGGTGGTGAATTGGGATAATAAAAACTTTCAAGTATGTGCACTTTAAAAATCTTTTAGTGTTGGTGTTGTGATAGATTATACAACAGAAGTAATTAAATCAACAAACACAAAGAAGTCAATCAAACACAGTCACAAACATAAAGAAATTAGAGTGGTTCAGAGCAACCCGCTCCTACGTCCACTACCCAAGCACCACTTGGGATTTTCATTATATTCTTCCTAGAATACAGTTGGATTATTTTATCGGGATCACAATCTAAACCCGACACCTTTTGGTTTTTATATCGGGCTTACCAAAAAAACCCACACTTGGTTTTACACCGGGCTTACCAAGAATCCAACTCCCTTTGGTTTTTAGTACCGGGCTCACCAAAGAAACCCAAGCTTAGGTTTTAATAGGCTCACCTAAAAACCTTTCAACACTCACAAGACACAGCCCCTTGCTGCTCTTGGAGAGAAAACAAAATATATCAAATGAAAATAGCAACTTTATAACAAACCCAATTTGTTTGGTAGTTGTCGATGAAATTCAAATTGAAGCCTTGCTTCAGATGCTCTTGAATACTCTTAAAGCTACTTCTTGACTTCCTTAAAAGTTGGATTCAATGAATGAAGATTAGTTGGAGAAGCTTTGAATCCTTTCTTGAATGCTCACTTGAAGTTAGTTGGTGAAAGACTTGAAATTCACTTGAATGCTCTTTAACTTTCAATGAATAATCAATAATCATCATTTAATCCATCATAAATACTCCTTTTTTTAGTTTTCAAGCAAAACTAGCCATTGTAGGGCCTAGAGAATCGAAATAGAGCCGTTGGGGCCTTCTTGGAATTTAAATAGATAATTCTGCAACTAGTCGTTACAAGCCTGAACCCGATACTCGAGTCAGCTCGAGATGGTTGAGTCAGCTTGAAGTCTCAAACAATAAAAAAATAAACTCTGTACAGGTCAGCTCTTTTTTGTCGAGTTGGCTCGAAGTCTCAGTCAGGATAAATACAAACTCTGGATGAGTTAGCTCTTCTGGGTCGAGTCAGCTCAAGGCTCTGAGTTTCTGAAACTTATGATTTGGAACTTCTGTTCGAGTCGACTCAATATATTTGAGTCAGCTCAGATTTCTGAAACTCTGAAATTCTTCATGCCGTGCCAAAATAGGAGTCAGCTCTTGATCCATGAGTTGGCTCAAGCAGAACATCTTCAAAAATTCAGCTAATTGAATCTCCAAACAATACATGTCTTCCGAAACTTCAAAATAGGTTACAAAGAATATCTTTCCTAATCAAACTCATTTTTACTAATTTATAGCCCTTTTTACAAGATTACAAGAATGAAAATTAGGGCTTTATAACTTTGAGGTGTTCAATTCAATATACTTCATTAATTAATACAACTGTACTGGGATAACTTCCAGCTAAGTAGGAAATAAAGTGATTCAATGATAATTGCTTTCTACAAAAACTTCTTGAATAATTGAAAGAGTTAGTCATAAATACATGCTCCAATATTTTGTAATCATCAAAATCATTCCAGGGGTCAACAATCTATTCCTTTTTGATGATGATAAAACACTAGGCATGAAAGCTTAAAAGAACTTTATAATTGCATGTATAGTAACATACTATGTACCGATATTAACATATATCAATGTGTATTCAAAATAGTATGTATCGGAACAAATGAAGTCTTATGATATAGTATCAGAATTGAAAAGAACTAGTGTTAAAGCAAAGTATCAACAATTAAGAGCATGTATCAGAATAATACGGTTATCATATCAATCATAATGTATCAAAATGTATCAAGCAAACTTTCAAACAAAATTTTCAATACTAGTTCAATACTTTATTTAAAAAGAATTTTCAATAATTGCTCCCCCTTTTTCATGTAACAAATAAAATTCTTCTCATTTCTCTTGATTGATTTCATTGATTGATTTCATGCACTTCTCCCCCTTTTTGTCATCAACAAAACATAATAAATAAGAAATATCACTGGGAATATATTTGAGATAAAAGCAGTTTTCCCTTTGACAAAAGTCAAGTTATTTATGTACAATTATAACAAATCACTCATCAATTATAACATAAGATTTTCCAAAACACACATATATATAAGGAGTGTCAGTACAAAATGTGATACAATACAAAAGTGTCGATGCACTACAAAACAGTATCACATGCAATAAAAGAAGTCTGAACTCAAAAGGTAGGGTTAGACTCATCTTCACTAGAAGAAGAAGAGTCAACTTCTAAAATGCCAGATTATGGTTTAAACTTAGGAAATCTAGGCCTAAGGTCCCTAAGTCTAGTCCTAGTACCAATAGGTGGTCTAGCAGCTCTAGGTCTAAAAGGTGAAGACCCAGTAGAAATTAAGATCATAGTAGGGTGCATAGAGGGATGATCTGATAAAGCCAAGGTACTGGTATTGGAAAGAATCTACATCGCTGGAGTATCTGCAATATCAGTGTGCTGCTTCTTAGTGACTACAGGTAACTCAGTAGCCAGTGTATTAGTACACTGCTCATCAGGATTGCCAATAGGGTGCTCAGGCTCTGTAGGTCCAATGTCAGTACCATCATTTGGTCCAGGTCCATCATTTGGTGGTGGAGAAGGTGCAATGGTCCAGCTACACTGATCTCCCGAAGGGCTACTAAGATCTTCCGGAACCCATCCCTCATCTCAATATGTAGTGCATCTATCCTGGCATCAGTCTCAGCTCTCCCTCTCTATAAAGTGGAAAGCTCATCTAAGATAGTCTGCAATCTCTGATAATGCAAACCACCAGTATCTGAAACTCTCATAGGGGATCGAGGTGAAGTAGGTGCTGGCTCAGAGGGTCCAGCCTTATCAATGGATCGCTCAGTCTTGATATCCTGTGCCTATCCAGTCTGCTCATCATCAGAAGACTCCTCATCAGAATGTGCCACTCTTTGTCCTGAGATCTTTTGAATCCACCTGTCTTCAACCTTATGAAAACCCATTATATTCAGTGACTTGGCATTATATCTGTCAGTATGTAATAAAGGTCTTTTATCCTCACCTGACAAATCAATACTGGCATCCTGGAAAAGTAAAGTGAATACCATGCCATAAGGAAGACAAGCTTGTGCCCTGCGAGCTGCTTCCCTCATCTGAATAATCATAATATATGGCAAGTTAAGGGCCTCCCCCTCAATCAGACATCTCATAAACATAATATCTCTTTCACTTACCCAGTCGAATCTTCCAATTCTGGGTAAAAACACTCTACTAATAATATTATGTAGAAGTCTCATTTCTAAAGATAGTAGGTTAGCTTGAACATGAACAATCCCTGATACATCATTTTTTTCCAAAAAAATTATTAAGGTCTTTTGTTTTTCTTTCATCACCAAAAAACATTCTCCTTCTTTTGGAATTTGCAACAATGTACTTAATCTTTGTTTATCCACTATAATGTTCTTCCCTTTAACAATAGATTCAAGATGAAATGTACCAAGAGACAAATTTTCAAAGAAATTCCTGACCATGGTTGGATAGGTAGGTAGATAAAGTATGCAAAAGTGTTTCCAACCTTGAGCTTCAAGCCAATCATCCAATTTCAAGTTCTCTTCTTCTAGAAAATTGAAATCCACAGTTCTTCGAAAGGTTACTTGCCGATTTCCCATAGGAATGATCTATCTTGGAGCATCTAGAACATCGGTTGGCTGCTGCTTTGAGTGGGTTGTGAATCAAGCCTTCGTTTTGTCCTCCGTTCTTCCATAATAGATTGGATCACCTTCCTAGGTCTTTTTCCTACGGCCTTCCTAGGTGCCATTGATCTTAGGTTTAGGGATTAGAATGGATTCTAGAGGTTTTTCTAGAGAAGAAATAAGTGGAGATAAACAGTAAAAATGGAAAGAGGTTAGGAAAATAATGCTACGGAACCCTATTTAAAAAAGCACAAACCCGTCCTTCAAGTCGGCTCGACAAAACAGAGGATTGCTCGAGTCGGCTCGAGCAAAAACTCAGGTTAAAGCTCAAAAGTCTAAGTTAAAGGTTTCTATAGCTACATTAGCACTAGGTGAAGTGGTCAATAGCTCTAAAATGAATTTGGAAGACTCTAGATAATTTTTCTTAATTTTTGAAAAATAGGTCAAAAATCTTAATATGGGTCACATAGACCTAACTCTCCTCTAATCTTTTCAAATCTATCTTGGCTAAGAGGCTTGGTAAAAATATCAGCTAGTTGGTTCTCAGTAGGGACAAATTATAATTTTATGTTATTATTCAAAATATGATATCTAATAAAATGATTCCTTATTTCTATATGCTTTGTCCTAAAATGCTGAATTAGATTTTTAGATAAATTAATAGCACTTGTGTTATCACATTTGATAGGAATCTTAGATTGGATAACACCATAATCTTCTAGCTATTACTTAATCCATAACACTTGTGCACACAGCTCCCTGCAGCCACATATTCTGCTTCAGCAATGGATAGTGCTACAGAGTTCTATTTCCTATAGTGCCATAAAATTAAGTTGACATCTAGAAATTGACATGTGCCATTGATACTTTTTCTATCAATCTTACAGCCACCATAGTCAGCATCCGAATAACTAATTAACTTTAAAGATGAATACTTGGAATACCACAATCCAACATTACATGTGCGTTTAAGATTTTTAATAATTTTTTTAACAGCAATAATGTGTGATTCTTTTGGATTTGATTGAAATCGTGCACACACACAAACACTAAATAGAATGTTAGGTCTACTGGCAGTTAAATAGAGTAGAGATCCGATTATACATCTATATAACTTTTGATCAATGCTTGTATCATTTTCATCTTTATCTAATTTGCATGCAGGACTCATGGGTGTTCTAGCTTCCTTGCTTGATTCCATGCCAAACTTTTTGATAATCTCTTTAATGTATTTGGCTTGGTTAATTAGGATCCCTTCCTTCGATTGTTTGATTTGAAGCCCGAGAAAGTAGTTTAGCTTATCCATTAGACTCATTTTGAATTCCCCCTGCATTAACTTAGCAAAATCTTGGCTCAAAGATTCAACAGTAGATCTAAATATTATATCATCAACATAAATTTAAACAACTAAAATATTATTATTTTTCTTTTAAATAAACAGGGTAGTATCTACACTACCTCTTACAACATTATTTTCAAGTAAAAACTTACTTAATCTGTTATACCAGGCTCTAGGTACCTGTTTAAGACCATATAAAGCTTTATTTAACTTAAAAACATAATTTGGAAAATAGTGATTGATAAAACCAGGCGGTTGTTCTACAAAAACTTCTTCAGATAAAAAACCATTTAGAAAAGTTCTCTTTACATCCATCTGAAATAATTTAAAGTTCATAAAACATGCATATGCTAGAAGTAATTTAATAGCCTTTAGTCTAGCTACTGGTACATAGGTCTCATCAAAATCTATTCCTTCTTCTTGGTTGTAACCTTGAGCTACCAGTCTAGCCTTATTTCTAATAGCATTACCTTGTTCATCTAGTTTAATTCTATAGACCCATCTAGTACCTATAACAGGGTAGTCTAATGGACTCTCTACAAGTGTCCAAATATTATTTTTCCTAAATTGGTTTAACTCATCATGCATAGCTAACATCCAATTAGGATCGGTTTCAGCTTCTTCTATGGTATGTGGTTCTACATGAGATATAAAAGCAATTAAATCATGTGCATCCTTATGTGAAGCTCTAGTCCTAACACCTTGTGATGGATCTCCTATAATAAGTTCTTTGGGATGTGATTGTACATACCTTTATTCTTTAGGTAATTCTTCATGATTCTTACTTACCAACTCTTTTTGTTGTTCATCTGATTGCTTGTCTTTAATAGTCATGTCCTTCAATTCCTTTTCAAGTGTACCTACATCATTAGCATAATCTTCTTTTCTAGAAGATGCAATGTCAGTCTCAATGAAAATAACATGAATAGACTCTTCAACAGTTAAAGTTCTCTTATTAAATACTCGATATGCTTTAATATTAGTCAAATAACCAAGAAAAATAGCCTCATCAGATTTAGCATCAAATTTACTAAGGTTATCCTTACCATTGTTTAGCATAAAATATTTGCAACCAAAAACATGAAAATAATCAATATTTGGCTTTCTATTATTTCATAATTCATAAGGGGTTTTTCTTATAATAGGTCTGACTAAAACTCTGTTTAAAATGTAGTAAGCGATATTTACAGCTTCTGCCCAAAAGTATCTTGGAAGATTTCCTTCACAAAGCATCGTTCGAGCCATCTCTTCCAAGGTCCTATTCTTTCTCTTTACAACACCATTTTGCTGTAGTGTTCTAGAAGCGAAGAAGTTGTGATCAATACCATGCTTTGTGCAAAAATAATCAAAATATTGATTTTCGAATTCTGTACCATGATCATTATGAATAGAAATAACAAAAAAAATTTTAAGTTAGAAACTCTTTTGTAAAACCTTTTAAATACTTTAAAAGTTTCATCTTTATGTGCAATAAATATAACCCAAGTATATATTAAAAATTATCTACAATCACAAGACCGTACTTCATACCGCCTAGGCTTGTTGTCCTAGTGGGTCCGAATAGATCCATGTGAAGTAGCTCTAAAGGTCTAGTGGTAAAAACAATGTTTTTGGATTTAAAACTCTCCTTAACTTGTTTTCTTAATTGGCATGCATCACAAACATAATCAAAATCTATTTTAAACTTTGGCAAACCTTTGACTAAATCTTTTGAAATAAGCTTTGCAATAGAATGCATGCTAGCATGTCCAGGTCATCTATGCCATAGTAAACTTGATTCCTTGCTCTTATCACTCATTGCTACAAGACTTGTGTTACTTGACATAGCTAGATCATTAAGATATACCATACAAATATTACCAAGTCTACGTCCAATGAACTTTATACTAGAGTCAAGAGGATCAGCTACTATACACATTGAAGCCTTGAAGAAAACATTAAAGCCAATATCACATAGTTGACTAATACTTAACAAATTATGCTTTAACTTTTCTACTAGCAGTACATTCTCAATAAAAGTGGAAGGAGTAATTTTAATTTTACCAATACCGATTATCTTTCCTTTATGGTTGTCACCAAATGTTACCATGCTACCATCTTTTTCTTCAAGGATGAAGAATTGATCTATGTCACCCATCATGCGTCTTGAGCAGCCGCTATCAAGATACCATCTTTTCTTTGTGTTCATGGTTGCAAGACATCTCTGCAAAACAATCAAGTAGTGAATTTAGTTACCCAAGCTTTCTTGGGTCCGTGCAAGTTTGTAGGATTGGTTTCTTTTGGAATCCAAATTTTCTTGATTTTCTTTTTGTCATTGAATTTCAAATGATACTCAAAAGCTTTGTGACCTATGTTATTACATTCATAGTAAATAGTTCTTGACTTTGGATAAGAAGTATACGATGTAAACTTAGGTTTATATTGTTTTGATGCAATGAACTTTGAAACATAAGAAGAAGATGTAGAAAACTTATTTGTATTTGTGTCTTCATAACCAATTCCAAACTTGTTACTAGAATCTCTTTGATTTTTCAAAATCAATTCAAGTTTGTTAGAGCTTAAAGTTAATTTTTCAACTAATAGTTTAAGCTTTTGAACTTCCTTTTGCAAGTCAGTATTTTTTTTTGTAGCATTACATTCTTTTCAAGAAGTTCTTCCTTTTCAAATTGAACGATTTTAAGTCTTTCACATGTCATACTTAATTCTCTTTGTAAAATTTTGTTTCTTTCACAAACTTCATTTTTATCTTTTTCGAAAGTATCACAATTATTTTTTAAACTCTTCATTTTCAAACCAACTTTTTTGTATTCAATCCATAGTTCATAAAAAGCATTATGAAGCTCATCATAGATAAAATCTAAGTTTGGTTCAGAAGTTGTTACCTCATCCTCTAAACCCATAAGACAAATCTAAGCTATCTTCATTGTATCTTCTTCTTCTTCAGTTGATGTACATTCATCACTGTCGCTCAATGCCGCAAGCATTGCTTTCTTTTTCTTTCTCTTAAACAACTTTTTCTTGATTTCAGGACAATCAGGGCATATGTGTCATGGTTTCTTGCATTTATAATAGATTAGAATTTAATCTTTGTCCTTGTCCTTGTCCTTTTCTTTTTCCTTTCCATAGTCTCCTTTTATGAATTACTTTTTTCATCTATTTGTTCTTCTTCTGCCCATAAATCTTTTGAACTTTCTCATTACTAGGGCAATTTCATCATCCTCCATATCATCATCATCAAAGGTATCTGAATGTTCATCCTTATTCTCTTCAATTGCTTTAAATGCGATGGTCCTTTTTCTTTTTGAGTCTTCTTCTGTTCTTTGTTGCATGGCTAGCTCATGCATGATCAATGATCCTAACAACTCATCTAATGGAAGTGTATTAAAATCCTTTGCCTCCTGAATAGCTGTAACTTTTGCTTCCCATTTTTCAAGCAAAATCTCAAAACTTTCTGCACTAGATCAGCATTAGTATATGTATTACCAAGACTTTTAAGACCATTTATATTGTCAGTAAAACATGAAAGCATAATAGATATAGTTTCATTTGGCTCTATTTTGAATAACTCATAATTATGTACAAGAAGGTTAATTTTAGAAGTCTTTACTTATGATGTGCCCTCGTGTGTGATTTCGAGCTTATCCCAAATTTCTTTAGCAGAATTACACATGAAAATTCTGTTAAATTTGTTTGGATCCAAAGCACAATAAAATAAATTCATGGCTTTGGCATTTAATTTGGCATTTTTCATATCATTCTCGTCCCATTCCTCTTCAGGTTTGGGAACCTCAACATCATTAATTCTAATAGTGGGTATGTGAGGTCCTTTTTGAATTATCTTCCATAATTGAAAGTCTATGGCTTGAATGTATATCTTCATCCTAGCCTTCCAATATGTGTAATTAATTCTAGTGAAAAGTGAAGGTCGGTTTGTGAATTGACCTTCGGCCAAGGAGGTACTCATGGGATGTGCCATCAATCTTTACTCTAAGGAATTTCAGAGACTCTACTCTGATACCACTTGTTGCCCAGGTGGCTTCCCAAGAGGGGGGTGAATTGGGATAATAAAAACTTTCAAGTATGTGCACTTTAAAAATCTTTTAGCATTGGTGTTGTGATAGATTATGCAATGGAAGTAATTAAATTAACAAACACAAAGAAGTCAATCAAACACAATCACAAACACAAAGAAATTAGAGTGGTTCGGAGCAATCCGCTCATATGTCCACTACCTAAGCGCCACAAGGGATTCCCACTATATTCTTCCTAGAATATAGTCAGATTGTTTTACTGGGATCACAATCCGAACCCTACACCCTTTGGTTTTTATACCAGGCTTACCAAAGAAACCCATACTTGGTTTTACACCGGGCTTACCAAGAACTCAACTCCCTTTGGTTATTAATACTGGGCTCACCAAAGAAACCCAAGCTTAGATTTTAATAGGCTCACCTAAAAACCTTTCAACACTCACAAGACATAGCCCCTTGTTGCTCTTGGAGAGAAAACAAGATATATCAAATAAAAATAGCAACTTTACAACAAACTCAATTTGTTTGGTAGTTGCCGATGAAGTTCAAATTAAAGTTTTACTTTAGATGCTCTTGAATACTCTTAAAGCAGCTTCTTGACTTCATCAAAAGTTGGATTCAATGAATAAAGATGAGTTGGAGAAGCTTTGAACCTTTCTTGAATGCTCACTTGAAGTTGGTTGGTGGAAGACTTGAAATTCACTTGAATGCTCTTTAACTTTCAATGAATAATCAATAATCATTATTTAATCCATCATAAATACTTCCTTTTATAGTTTTCAAAAAAAACTAGCCATTGTAGGGCCTAGGGAATCGAAATAGAGCCATTGGAGCCTTCTTGGAATTTAAACAGATAATTCTACAACTAGCCGTTATAGGCCTGAACCCGACACTCGAGTCGGCTCGAGATGGTTGAGTCAGCTTGAAGTCTCAAACAATAGAAACACAAACTCTATACGGGTCAGCTCTTCTAGGTCAAGTCAGCTCGAAGTCTCAGTCAGGATAAACATAAACTCTGGACGATTCAACTCATCTGGGTCGAGTCAGCTTGAGGCTCTGAGTTTCTGAAACTTATGATTTGGAACTTCTATTCGAGTCAGCTCAATATATTCAAGTCAGCTCAATATATTCGAGTCGGCTCGGATTTCTAAAACTCTGAAATTCTTCATACCATGCCAGAATAGGAGTCGGCTCTTGATCCATGAGTTGGCTCTTGATCTATGAGTCGACTCAAGCAAAACTTCTTCAAAAATTCAGCCAATTGAATCTCCAAACAATACAAGTCTTCCGAAACATCAAAATAGGTTACAAAGAATATCTTTTCTAATCAAACTCATTTTTACTAATTTATAGCCTTTTTTACAAGATTACAAGAATGAAAATTAGGGATTTACAACTTTGAGTTCTTCAATTCAATATACTTCATTAATTAATACAACTGTACTAGGATAACTTCCAGCTAAGTAGGAAATAAAGTGATTCAATGATAATTTCTTCCTACAAAAACTTCTTGAATAATTAAAAGAGTTAGTCATAAATACATGCTCTAATATTTTGTAATCATCAAAATCATTTCAGGGGTCAACAATTTGCCTTTTCACCCCTTTTTTTTCTCTTTCTACAACAACTACCATCTTGTTCTTGCCTAGTTGGCCCCCAATGCCATTAGGGTCATTCACTGCTTCATTATTTTTTGCCACTTTTACAGGATTGTTGCCCATTTCTCCTTGTTCAAGGCCTTCTTTATCCTGAAACGCCACCCGAAGAAGGACGGTGGTAGTTTGTTTTTCCTCGCCCGAAGGGTATAAAGTTTGAGCATCCCTCTTTCATCAAAGGGTGGAAGAGTAAATTCTTCTTCGCTTCTATCGAAGGGGTGGACTGGATCTGGAGTGATCCTGACCAGACCACAAACTAGAACTCCCAGGTCGAGGCCTCTAATTGAGAAATATATGACCAACTTGTTTCTGATCAGATCCCCTCCATCGAGGTTTTGCTATCAGAGCATAACCTATTCGATGCCGGGATTAGCCCAATCCTGGGGCTAGGTGAGTCCGGAGGGGTATCTCTTCTTTCATGAGTCCTTTCCGGTCTACTACCAAACTTTATCTTCTTCTTCCTACAGGCATGAAGTTCTCGATGGAGGAGCTTCTAGAGTCTAACCAAAGGAGATGCCTATCGTTCGGGCCCGGGGAGGCACCACCAAAGAGGGCCCGAGTTGAGCCCAACCAAGGGGCGGAGCTTGCTTCAGTCCTTGGCCCTACAGGGCGAGCGGTCGAGCCGGCCCTCAAAACTTCAAGGCAGTTAGCCCAACTCCCAGCCTGAGAACCTGGCATGGGTGCACAGGCCAGGACAGTTGCTGCCATTGCGGTCCAGCCTCCCGTAGTCATCGAGGTGGATATGGAGGGAGAAAGGGTGGCGGAGCGACCACCGACGATGCCACCACCCATGGCAATGAACTCCCCCCCATTGGATGATATGCCTTCGGAGGCGCTTCCCCCGGACGCGGCGGTGCCCCCAGCACTGAGAAGGGCTACTGTCCGAAGGGTAGTACTTGGGATGAAACTGAACTCGACGGTCATCTATGATCTTGTGCTTGCAGTGCGCATGATGGAGTTTGCAGTCCAGTCACGTGACCATCGTGAGAGGGGAGGCAAGATGCTAGCGGAGCCCCTTCTTGGCACCCTTCTTGATAGGGACATCCATAATAAGAATATATACTTTGATTAACTCACTTTGTTTTTGAAACTATAGTCAATAAAGTTTTTGAAGCAAGTTACAAATTTTCTTTAAACATGTTCATAATTCAAATTTTCTTGAAGCATGATTTGGCTCATAAGCCAACACATGGAAGAAGCCCATTAATTTTCTTGAAGCATGTTCATAAGTCAAATTTTCTTGAAGCATGATTTGGCTCATAAGCCAACACATGGAAGAAGCCCATTCGGCTCAAGCCCAAAGCATGATGGAGGGCGTCCTCTTCAAGTCCAAGACCAACCATTCAAGCCTCTTCAAGACGAAGCCCAAGCCCAATTCACCCCATGATTTGAAGCACATGGGGGAATAACTCATCAAACAACCTTAGGGGAGAAGGAATTACACTACATCAAGAGTTTTATGGGGAACATAAAGATTCCTTCCACTACCCCAACAATATTTGACATGTGGGATGCCATAACTTATGACACCTAAGCCTCCACATCAGCATTTGGAAGCTACATTAGGATCTTCTAGATGCCACAAGTCAAGGTGGTTGTAACTTTCTACCTACAATTTATTTCTAGTTAGAACAACTTACCTAAGAGTTGTTGGAGCCAACTAAGCCATCCTTATCCCCTCCCCTCCACTCTTGGATGAAATTCCCTAACTTAGGAGCCTATAAATAGGCCTCCAAAGCTCTCATTTGTATTCATTCTAGGCTATGATGATTAATGAAAGGGTTATTTCTCTTGTGTTCTAGTTCTCTTGTGTTCTTGTTTGGAGTGAGAGTGTTCTTGCTAATTTGAGTATGTAGATCTTTATCCAAGGAAAGAGCGAGAGTTTTTAAGTTTGTGTTAGAGAGAGAAGAGTGCCATTGCAAGGAGTGAAGAGTGGGATGCCCCATAGTTTGGTCCAAGCTCAAGTTCCAAGCACCAAGGCCACCGGCCACTTTCTTTTGCTTCTCTTTTCCTTATTTCCATTGCAACCCCAATTCTTCTTCCATGCCTAATTTTAAGTTTATTTGCAGGTTCTCTCAGGTTCCTAAGTTAAGGATGAAGGTCTCCATGCCATGGATCAAGGCCAAGGTAAGTCTCAAAGTAGGGGGTGTTAATCTTGACTTCTAGACCTCAATCCTTGAGTGTTGAGAGCTTCTCTTCCACCAAATATTTTAACCATCATTGTAGGTAGGAAAAACTCTTTCTAAGCTTTATTAGATCTGATCATTTGAAAATTAACTTGCCCTAGTAGTGATGGTTTCCTTGCCATGAATATCCTAATCTTTATTTTGAACTAGATCTACATTACGGGTATCATAACTTAGATCAATTAGTCTCCTTATGAAGATTCTTTTCTTGGATTAATTTAGACCATTTATTTGTTAATTAATTGCTCAAGTTTGCTTACTAGTTAGCTTGCTAAAACTCTCCATCCATCATTTTATTTTCATCTCCCATCAATTTTTGGTATCAGAGCTTTAGGTTCTACTAGGTCAAGTTGCTGAATTTTTGTTCCCTTTGTGTGTTGCTTGCCTTCAAGTCCGAAATTCAAATCCAAAAATTTGAGATTTAAATTCTAAATTTTGAGATATAAAATCTTAACTCCAAGATCTAAAAGTTATAATTTAAATTTTATTTTTTTTGATATTTTTGAATTTAAATTTTGAATTTTGAATCTAGTCAATTGGAGGTTTGCTGAATGCTGAAATTTCTGTACTAGCACCAACCCGAGCTTCATGAATTTTAGTTTTTTTTTTAAAAGGTACAAGAAAATCCAAATAAATTCTTTTTCTATATTTTAGGAGTTTTGGATCCTAATTATAAAACTTAAAAAATATTTTTTTCTGGAATTTTCAGAGTTCAAAATTCGGATTCTTAGGTTGTTTCCTAGAAGCTATTCAAATTCTGTTTTTTCCTCCCTTTAGTTTAATTTTCAAAAAAAAAATCAAAAATATTTTTTAAAATTTAAAATTTAATATCTGAGATCTATATGTTAAAATATGATGATTATCATTTAAATTTTAAATTTTAGAAGGATTTTAAATTTGAATTTCAAAATTTGAATTGGAGTTTTGTTTGATTGCTGAAATTTCTGCTCTAGCATTAATCTGAGCTTTCCACGAATTTTCATATTTTTTTCATAAAGATAAAAAAATCCAAAAAAATTATTTTACTATACCTTATGATGTTAGGATCTGATATCTAAAGTCTTTTTAAAAAAATTTCGAGTTTTTAGTTTAATTCTCGTCACTTTAAACTGCTGCCTTAACTAGTTTACAGCTTGTTTTAATTCTAGTTTCCCTCCATTTAGTTGCTCTATTAAATTCGAAAAAAATTCAAAAAAAAATTATTTTCTCTGAGTTTTAGGTTTGGATCTGAGATCTCCACTGAAAACAACTTTGAATTCAAGAATATTTTTTGATCTAAATTTCAAATTTTTGAATCTTATATGGTTAAGGGTTTGTTGAATAGAAGCTTTTGGTAACAACTTTCACAACAAGATTCTAAAACGAATTTCCTAGCCAAATTTTGGGAATTAAATCTCAAATTTCGAGATCTGAAGAATTTACTTTGAGATCTAACAATCCAAATTTAAATTTCATTTTTTTTAGAATTTTAAAATTTTAATTTCAATTTTTTTCAAAATTAGTTAGTTAGAAGTTGTTAGTGGCTAAAATTTTTCTTATAACAACTTGTACCTCTAAGAACAAATTTTCTAACTAAATTTTGAAATTTAAATTTTAAAATTTTAATTTTAAAATTGATATTTCCAGGCATGAAATTTTTAGTTTCATTTTTGAATTTTTGAAACTTTGAAATCCGGGTTTTACTTATATGTTTGTGCTAGTCTACATATCTTGTTAGCTAGTTGGTTGTTTGTGCATCCATTTTAAAATCATTTTAAGGGCATTCAATCATAACATAAGCAAAGGAGGTCATTACCTTTCCTTGGTCCAAAATAACCACCCATATTTGCATTGACCTAAGCCATAATTAAAATCGAGTAGGAACCTAAAACTAGGGACACCCACAAGTCGAGTTCAAGTGCAAGATAAGACAACGTATTATTTGAGTTTGTACTTATTCCTTGAAATTGGTGTCTAAGGCTAGGGGTCCAATGGCAAATGCCTTAAGCAGACTTGTAGTTTTTAATTAGGACCTCGCAAAAGCGAGGGGCAACCCCATCTCTTACCTGGCCAGTGGACAGGATAATTACTTCTTAAGTAGTACCTAGTTAAGTCCTGTATTTGAACTTCTAGGTCTAGGATCCTTAGAAGTTAGGTTTGTATTGTTGGCCTAATTGATTTGAAGCCCTATACCATTTGTTCTACACTCAGTCTGGTTTACCCATGGACCCCAATCTTGAATTCTTTATGAGGACCCTGACTGAAAAATCAGATACCCTAACTAAATAATTAGGACAAGTGAACAAAGAGTTAGGGCAAGTGAATAATCAAATTAGGAACATCGAAAAAGATCGCTTGACCCGTACTAATCCTAAATCACCTCCCATTAATCTAGAGTATAATCCTAGATACCCCTGCCAAGACTTTGTAGATCAGGAGGAGAGAGTCTTTAGGAGCAATCGACCCTATGCATCCACTTTTGATGGAAACCCTGAGGTGTATGTCGATTGGTAGAAGAAAATGGATCAGTACTTTGAGTTTGATGAAATGTCAAAAGAAAGAAAGTGTCAATTTGCCAAATTAAAACTAATCCGACATGCTAAGTCATATTGGAGACATGTTAAGCATAAAAGATAATATAGTGGGGATAAAATAATTACTTGGAAAAATATGAAGAGTAAGCTGAGGGAAAAGTACATAGGCAAATCTTATAAGCAAAATCTTCCAACCCAATGGTACAAATTGAGACAAGATGATGAAACAGTGTTTAAATATATAGTTGAATTCAATAAGTATGAGGAAGATGAAGAAGAGACTAAACCCATGGAAGAATTAGAGAAAAAATCTTCTAAACATATTAAAAAATTTAAAGATGAAGTGAAATCAAAATCTTGTCCAAATAAAGAGCTAAAAAGAGAAGATCCTAAACCCGTTGAAGAATTTAAGGAAGAAATCTATGAAGCTAGGTCTGACTTAGTAGATGAATATGAACAAGAACAACTTCTTGAGGATAAAATAATTACCCAGCATAAGAAAATCAACAATGGGAATAATCAACTTAAAGAAGATGAAATCTAGGGACAAAATCATGAAGAGCAATCCAAGGAGATGAAAAAGGACCCGGAATTAATCAATGTTAAGGATATAGATCTAAAGATTGATGAAGGATCACCTAATGGGGTATTGACCATCAGAGAAAACTAGAACCAATTCCAAAGGATCAACCCTAAGAAATTGTAGAACTTGTAAAAGATTTAACATGAGGATTGGAAGTGAAGAGATGGTAGGAATTGAAAGATGGAAATGAAAGAGAAGGAAGATAGAAATTGTATTCCCTGATAATTGCCCTGAGCCAGATTCACCCTTCTGGAACATCTCCAATCCTAATCCACCCAACTGGGACATCCACCATACCATTGATCAGGTCGCAGTAATATTCAACAGTTACTTTTGGAAGATATTATGGTATTTATTGGGCACCAAATTAAGATTCACTGCCACCTACCTAAAGTTGTGTGCCACAATCTTCGAAGCCATTTAGGGTATTGAAAATTAGAAAATTTTGTTTCCTAGCCCAGTAATAAAGTTTAGTTCATAGATAATAAAGTCCATTTGAACTTATTTTGTTTTGGTGTCATTTGTGTTTTGTCATTTGATATCATTTGACATTCCCATGCATAAGTGTCTATGATTACGAGAGTCATATGTATAGCATGATTAGTAAGAAAATTTGAGCAATGACATTAACAAGCATATGATTAACTCATATAAAAGAGTCAAAGAATTTCAGGAAGGAGACTATGTCATGGTAAGGCCAAACTTGAATGGTTACATGCCCGTGGTATAGGTCCTTTTCAAAATAATAAAAAAAATTAGATCTAATATGTGCTAGATTTATCATCTGACTTTGGTATCAGTTCCACTTTCAACATTTCAGATCTAGTAGAGTACAAGTGATGCAGAACTATATATGCATGCAACTATTTTTTTTGTATTTTAAATATTGAGTTATAAGTTTTAATCCTAAAGATCATACCAAGTAACGATGTAAAGAGTTCTATATGAAAATAAGAAACTAAGAACATGCATAACAGGACCTAATAAGCAATAGAAAAAGGGACCGTCGAGGCTGAGAAGCCTCGGTTGGGCTAGTTCACCTACAATAAGGCTACTAGAGGTAAAGCGGGTGTACCTGGTAAAGGCTAAAGTGCCTGGTGTAGATCGTATGTGAAGAGATCACTTTCACTCCTGGATGCGGCCTGAAAAATCAAGCCAGAGACCAGTGGATACGCGGCTTTCTGCTCAATGGTCCGATTGCGGCCCGGCTGGAGTCATTGGATTCATCGGAGTCGAGGGACCTGCAAACAGCCTTTCTAGGGTTAGAAAACAAATCATTGGTAGAGAGTAAATTGAAAAACCAACAAAGAAAAGATGGGATTTGAAGTGGGTGGCTAGAGCTTGGAGATGCAAGTGGAGGTTGGAAGCAGGCGCTGGTCACCGGGAAGAAGAAGGGCTCACACAGAATCCCTTTAAGAACACAGCAGGTAGCACACAACAATTGAAGAATTTCAGTATTATTTTATGATAAAAGTTGTCTTGATATAAGAGATTAGAGCCCTTTAAATAGACTCTTAAACTTGGCCCCCAAGTAAGGTTAAAAGAGACTTTACATAGGAATTTTAATCCCCATCAAACTCTAGCTAGAAAACATGGTAAGCTAGGTAGAAAAAATCCCTAAATCCCCTCCCTCTCTCACTTGCCTTGGTCGACGAAAGGTGGTCACTCTAGTGGCCGACCAAGGGTGGTGTGCATATGGCCTTAGCGCCACTTAACTCCTCTCCTGGGCCTTGGCTGGCCCAGTTTGCTTCATGTTATGGTTCAGAGCTTCAGGGCTTTGGGCTTATCTCCCGGGCTTCTGATTTCTTCTCCTAGGCTATTGATTTCTTCTCCTAGGCCTTTGATTTCTTCTCCTAGGCCTTCCATGATCCTCATAGTTTCAGTTGGGTTGGTATTCACTTGGACTGGCTTGGTCTTCACTTGTATGAGTCATTATTGGACATGTACTGAACTCCAGAAAATGACTAGCTCAACAAGAGTTGACTAGTACAGGACTCAGGTAATAAAAAAAATAACTTAGATGGACTAAGTCTTTATTACAAATGGACTCTGATGCTGCTAATTGATCCATAGAGGGTTGAGAAGATTCTGTCTTATTCTGGTGACTCTAGTGTCCGCACCAATTCTCCCAGGGTGGGAGGAACTCGACCCTATTGAGTGAAGATCAGGCTGGCTCATATATCTCTCGAGGAGGTCTAGGTTGAGGTGCTACAAGTCCTCTCGAGAAATCCATGAATCATCCGACTCTGGTCGGCCTTGCCATCGAACCAAGTAGCATTGATAGCCGTGGCCCTGGGTTATTAAGTGTTGGCTCCACCCAGTGATTTTGATGAATAACAAAACATTGAGTGCATATTGTTTTCTAATGAGGATTTCAAGTTGTGAGTTTTCAGGAAGAAAGCACCTCAAAATCTCAAAAACTTATGGTGTATGGCACGTAATGGCATGGAGCAATTCTCACAAATCTGGGCATCCTCTTCATTGAAAAAGGGCATCTAAATGTTTAAATATTATGTGTTTATGTTTTCTAGAATTATATATATGTTTTCGAGGCATTTACACTTGAATCTTAGATTTTTCAGTCTCAAGTGTCGACACCTGGACAGTCAAGTGTCGACACTTCAGCATTTGGCATAGACAAAAATCCTTGGCATGCCAAGTATCGACACCTATTTTGAAGTGTCGATACAAAGTGTCGACACATAGGTTCCAAGTATCGACTCAAGGCCTGAGAATTTTGAAAATACAGAACTTTGTAATATTAAGGATTTTTGTGTCAAGTGTCGACACCTGTGCATCAAGTGTAGACACTTGAATGTTCAAGTGTCGACACCCAGAGATCAAGTGTTGACACCTGACAGCCAAGTGTCGACACTTGCAGCCTGACAGCTCTAACAAATTTATTTTTCTAGCTTGCAGAACTTGCTTTTCAAGCTCCAAACAGCTATTTCCGAGGTACCAACAGTCACAAACCATTTTTTGGATGTTTCTTGGTGTATTTAAGTTCCACCAACCTCATTTTAAAGCAAGATAAGTGAAGAGAAGTGTATTGAAGTGCATTCAAGTCTACTCAAAAGCCAAAAAGCCAATATTCTCCCAAACACTTCACATCAAAAGCCTCTTATAGTTTGATTCCTTGAAAAGCCTACAAGCTCATCCTTATTTCATTCCAAAAAAAGGCACTTTGAAGGAGATTCCAAGGAGGAGTGAAGATAAAGCATCCACTTGAGCTTCAAAGATTCCAATCTACTCTTGAAGAGAGTTTGTTGTAGTTTTAAATTGTATATCTATTTTTTTTGTGATTTGACCGTGCTTTCAAGGGTGTCTTGAAAGAAAGTTATTGTGGTTTGTTGGTGAGCCAAAGGGATAAAACCAACTTGGGTTAACTTATGAGCCCGAAGACAAAACAAGTGTTAAGGTTTGTTGGTAAGTCTAAGTGACAAAACCAACTTAGGTTTTGACTTGTGAGCCTTGTGAAAAATAAGTCGACTGTAATCTAGTTTGGATTATAGTGAAATTCCCAAGGGTGGCTTGGGGAGTGGATGTAGGTGCTAGGTTTGCACCAAACCACTATAAACCTTGTGTTTGTGTGTGATTACTCTTTTCCTCTCTTTCTCTTTAAGTATTGCTAACATCTTGCATTAAATTTATCATTGTTCACAAACACCACTAGACCTTTATATTATTGTCTTAAATTTTTAAAAGACCCAATTCACCCCCCTTCTTGGGCTCCATTTCTGGGCAACATTAAGGCTTGATCATCCAGGATAAGCTCGATCTGTTCTCCTCTCTTAGGTCGATTTATTGGTAGACACTTTGGGCTAGGGTCACTCTCAATGGAAGGAATAGGTCTAAAGGCCTCACTAGGTATCACTGCCAGTTTCCTGTACTCAACCAGGTCTAGGATATTGAAGGTAGAACTGATGCCCAAATCTGAAGGCAAATCTAACACATAGGCATTTGGTCCAACCCTCTCTATCACTTTAAAAGGTTCGGCTCCACGAGCATGAAGCTTCTTAACGGTCCCGGGTTGGAACTGCTCAGGCCTAAGCCTAATCATGACAGAATCCTCTACATCAAATTCCTTGGCCCTTATTCAGGAATTAGCTAGTTTTTTATATGTTTCGTTACTTAGGTTTATTTTTGGCTAATGTCCTTATGCAAGTCTTTAATATGCTGTGCAAATGATTCTATAGACTCTGAGACTTGTGCATGAACAGGTAAAGAAATCAGGTCAATGGGGCGATTAGGCTTGTACCCATGGACTATCTCAAAAGGACTCTTGCCCGTTGTCCTATTCATTGAGCTATTGTAGGCGAACTCTGCTCTAGGCAACAATAGATCCCATGTTCTAATGTGTTCACCTACCAGGCATCTAAAGAGGTTTCCTAAACTAAGGTTCACCACTTCGGTTTGGCCATCTGTTCGGGGGTGGTAGGTTATAGAAAACTTAAGCTTGGTCCCTAACAGGTGCCACAGGGTTTTCTAGAAATAACTGGTGAACCTAACATCCCTATCATATATGATGGTCTTGGGTAGGTCATGGAGTCTAACCACATTATCTAAGAAAAGCTTAGCTACTCTAGATGCATCAAAGGTTTGGGAACATGGGATGAAGTGAGCCATCTTAGAGAACCTATCGACCACTACAAAGATAAAATCATGTCTCTTCTGGGTCTTAGGTAATCCTAACACGAAGTCCATACATAGGCCCTGCCAAGGGCGATCAGGCACTGGTAAAGGTGTGTAGAGACTAGTGTTTTACTTCTACTATTTTGCAACAACACAAGTTTTACACCTGGCTACAATATGAGCAACATGCCTTTTCAATCCTGGCCAAAAAAACTGGTCTTCTATCGCTTAGATGGTCTTATTCCTACCAAAGTGACCAGCTAAACCTCCAGCATGGGTCTCCCAAATTAGGAATTCTCTAAGAAAAGTTCTAGGTATACGAGTCGATTGTTTTGGAAAAGGTAGCCATCCTGAATGGTATACTCACTATGGGTACTGGATGGTCCTAGCTTGAGGGTCTGGTAAATGTCTCCAAAGTCTGGGTAGGTTTCATATTCATCTGCTACCTTATTGTCTGCTCCGGTATGGTGCTTCAGGACAAAGGTGTAGGCCTGAATGTACTCGATCCATTTACCATGCCATGGGATAAGTTTCTTTTGGGAGTTTAGGAACCGGAGTGCCTCATGGTCAGAAAATAAGATAAACTCCTACGGTAGTAAGTATTGTCTCTAATATCTAAGGGCCTGGACTATCACATAAAATTCTTTGTCATAGGTAGAGTACTTAAGTTTGGCCTCATTCAGCTTCTCATTGAAGAAGGCTACAGGGTGATTTTCTTGACTTAGTACCCCATCCCTCTCGAGGCGTTGCAAGTGACCTCAAACACCTTAATGAAATTAGGTAATCTAGGAATGGGTGCATGGGTCATCTTATCCTTAAGCTCTAGGAAGGCCTTATCAGCTACTTTGGTCCACTCAATTGTATCCTTCCTAATGCAATCAGTTATAGGTGCGATGACTATACTAAAACCCCTAATATATCTCCTGTAAAAGGTTGCTAGGCCATGGAAACTATGCACATCATGGACACTAATGGGTACAGGCCACTCAACAATTGCCCTAACTTTTTTAGGTTCTATAGAAACTCCCTCAGGGGTGACAACAAAACCTAGGAAGATAATCCTATGTGTCATGAACTCACATTTCTTAAAGTTGGCATAGAGGCTATTCTCCCTAAGGGTTTGGCATACTAATCTCAGATGACTAAGGTGGTCCTTTTTAGTCTTGCTATAAATCAAGATGTCATCAAAGTAGACCACAACAAATTTTCCAGTATATTCTTTCAGGACTTGGGTCATAATCCTCATAAATGTACTTGGTGCATTGGAAAGTCTGAAGGCATCATAACCCACTCAAACAGGCCATCCTTAGTCTTGAATGCGGTCTTCTACTCATCCCCAGGTCTAATCCTAACCTAATGATAGCCACTCTTAAGGTCTATCTTTGAGAAAACTTTGGCTCCGGCCATCATGTCTAACATATCGTCCAATCGGGGGATGGGAAACCTATACTTCACAGTAATTTTGTTGATGGCTCTACTATCTACACACATCCTCCAGGTACTATCTTTCTTAGGGGTCAGTAGAGTAGGGACTGCACATGGACTCAAGCTCTCCCTAATGAAACCCTTCCTAAGTAGCTCTCCCACTTGCTTCTGTAATTCTTGATGCTCACTGGGGTTCATTCTATAGTGAGGAAGGTTTGGTAATGTGGCTCCTGGAACTAGATCTATTGCATGTTGGATGTCTCTAAGGGGTGATAATTGATCAGGTAAATCATTAGGGAAGATATCCTCAAATTCTTTAAGAGCCTCAACAATCTCTGGAGGGTGTTCCTTTTGGGTCGGCTCATAGATTTCTTTAGTGGTCAAGATCCAAACAGGGCTACCCTCAGCAATCTCTTTCTCTAACTCTTTAGCCTTAATTAGATTAACTCCTGGTTTCTTGTCCTTAAGGCTACTAGAACCTCTCTTGACTGGGTCCCTAGGTGGAGTTGGATGGATAACAAACTTATTCCCATGGTAGCTAAAAGCACAGACATTGGTCCGACCATACAGGGTTGCATCATGATCAAAAAGTCAAGGTTGACCTAAAATGATACTACTTACTTCCATGGGAATGACATCACACCAAATCTTTTCCTCGTAGGTTTGCAGTTTAACTAAGATTTGGCACCTAGACTTGATCTGGATGGAGGTGGAATCTACCCAAGAAACTTTGTAAGGGCTAAGACTAGGAACTATGGTCAATCCTAAAGATTTGACTGTACTGGCAGAGACGGCATTGATACAACTCCCACTATCTAGGATGATCTTAAGTACCTTACCCTCTACCTTAACAAAGGTCTGTAGGACGTTAGTCCTACACCAATCTTCCTTAACTGGGGTCTGGGTTAAGATGCACCTAACCACTCCTAATAGATTCTCAGACTCAGGTTCCTCCTCCTCACCTTCATACTCATCCAACAACTGGTCATCAGCCTCATAAATTTCTCCCTCAGGTTTAGCTACGGATTCAGGCTCTTCTTCTTCTAACTCACCTAAGTGTAGGGCACTAATTGGGCACTGGCTAGCAAAGTAGCCTGGTTTCTGACATTTAAGACAGGTCTTCTAGGGATTGGGACTCCTGTGGACCTTTATAGATTTTTCTCTATCATCTATACGGGTCAAAGGAGTACTAGGCTGGGGTCGACTCGGGTCAGGGTGACTTAAAGTGGGTCGACTCAGATTAGGTCGGATAGTGCTGGGTTGGCTCTGATGAGACTGGCTAGCTCCTAGGTATTGACTAGGGTATCTAGTGGGCTCGGGTTTTCAGTAAATGGGCCCTCTCTGAAAATGCTCATAATCTCTAGCAATATGGTAGGCATGGTCCAGGTCCCTAACCTCTCATATAGAGCTCCCTCTTGATATCATCTCTCAGGCCAGTCTTAAACCTAGACAGAACAACATCCTCAGACTCATTTAAGTCACATCGCATGGAATACTAATCAAATTTTATGATATACTCATCTACACTCCTGCTACCCTAATTCAATCGCTGCCATTGATCCATTAAACCATAATGATATGATGGTGGAACATATTTCCTTCTAAGATTACCCTTCATGGCCCTCCAGGTGACTATGGGTTCATGACCTCCTAGTCTAAGTGTTCTCTCAACACTAGCTCAATATAACCTAGCCTCCCGGACCAACTTAAGCTTGGCAAACCTAAACTTACGCTCCTCCGACATATCATACCATTCAAAATATTGATCAGCTTCTCCCTCCCAATCTATATAGACCTTAGGATCATGACAACCATCAAAAGTGGGGGCTTCTAACCTTATGTTCTTGTAGGCTCTATCCTCCTGGTCTATGAAGTCCTGATTGGGTCTCCTTGGATGAACCTCTGGGACTGGGTCATGACGATGGACTCTCCTAGGTTCAGCCTCATAGTATGGATCAAGGTTTGGGATCCTCCTAGGTTCAACCTCATAGTTTGGGTCATGGTGAGGGGCTCTCCTAGGATGGGGAGGTGACTCTAGATCTGGCTCACTATGAGGCCTACGTGCCTCCTTTAGGGTTCCAAGTCGGTTGTCTATATGTTCAAACCTATGGTTCATTTGGGCCATTTGATCTACAAGGGCTTGAATTTGGGCTTCCAGCTTATCCATGGGTTTAGCCAAAGGCGGAGATGGTGGATGATATGATGCCCCTGATATAGTGCTCCTGTAAGACTCAACACTGACTCCACTATAGCTGCCTAGACCTAGAGCCCAATCAGAATGGGTTGACTCAACTTACACAAAACTCAACTCCTAATCCTTCAATCTGGCCAGGTAAGAGATAGGATGGTGAGAGGACTCCTTGCTCTCGTAGGGACCCAATTAAGGAACCACCGATCTGCTTAGGTCGTTTGACACTGTACCTCTTTCCTAGACATCAGAATCCAGTAATAGAAGATGAATTGGGTGCACTAGTCATCCCACAATGACAGAACCCATTCGATGGGTGTCCCTAGCCCACTAGGGCAAATTAAGTCTAGTTAATTTTAGATTAGGCTTGGGACCGAATTCAAGGGATGTGGTTTTGGGCTAAGGAAAGGTTATCAACTCCTCCCCCTATCAGATATAGAGAAAGTGCCCTTAAAGTAATTTATGCAATGATGGCAGGCAGATGAAGATGTAAATTAGGGTTTAGGTATTTTGGTATATTTTTTTTTGTTTTGGAATTTTTATTAAATAGAAAGATAATTATAGATTATGACCTAATATATAGGAAATATGCTAAAATTAAAGATATGCAAATATTATACTAAAAAAATTCCTGAACTTTCCAAAATCGGCTTTGCTGCCAAAATAGAGCAGAACTATTCTCAGGCAGTTTCATGGCTGGGAGAAAATCTATATAATGAAATAATTCTTAAGAAAACTATGAAAATTAATTTGAATTATAAGGAATCTAGAAAAATAAATTTCATGATTTTTTCAATTCTATGTAGGTAGAAACAGTTAAAATAATAGTGTATATACTGAAAGGCCAAAAATGAAAAAAAATCTTAATGGAACTCTTTGTGTTTTTCTTCAAGGGTCAATTCATAGCGGCACCCCTACCGCCATAGGAGATCCTGTTGATTGGGGAAGAGGATTTCGAAGCCCTACTAGTCACCAATGACCGGATGGCCATGGTGAAGAACCCGATCCGAATATCCAAAGAGAACTAAGCCCAAACAAGCAATGATACCAAATGATGCGGAACTATATATGCATGCAACTATTTTTTTTGTGTTTTAAATATTGAGTTATAAGTTTTAATCCCAAAGATTAGACCAAGTAACGATGTAAAGAGTTCTATAAGAAAATAAAAAACTAAGAGCATGCATAACAGGATCTAATAAGCAATAGAAAAAGTGACTGCCGAGGCTGAGAAGCCTCAGTTGGGCTAGTTCACCTACAATAGGGCTACTAGCGGCAGAGGGGGTGTACCTGGCAATGGCTGAAGCACCTGGTGTAGATTGTATGTGAAGAGATCGCTCTCACTCCTAGATGCAGCCTGAAAAGTCAAGCCAGAGACCTGCGAATACCTGGCTTTCTGCTCGGTGGTCTGATTGCGGCCCATCTGGAGTCGTTGGATTTGTCGAAGTTGAGGGACCTGCAAACAGCCATTCTAGGGTTAGAAAACAAAGCACAGGTAGGGATTAAATAAAAAAACTAGCAAAGGAAAGATGGGATTTGAAGTGGGTGGCTAGGGTTTGGAGATGCAGGTGGAGGTTGGAAGCAGGCGCAGGTCACCGGGAAGAAGGGCTCATACAGAATCCCTTTAAGCACACAGCAGGTAGCACACAGGAATTGGTGATTTTTAGTATTATTTCATGATAAAAGTTGTCTTGATACATGAGATTAGAGCCCTTTAAATAGACTCTTAGACTTGGCTCCCAAGTAAGGTTAAAAGAGACTTTACATAGGAATTTTAATCCCTATCAAACTCTAGCTAGAAAACATGGTAAGCTAGGTAGGAAAAATCCCTAAATCCCCTCCCTCTCTCACTTGCCTTGGTCGGCCAAAGGTGGTGACTCTAGTGGCCAACCAAGGGTGGTGAGCATAAGGCCTTGGCACCACTTAACTCCTCTCCTGGGCCTTGGCTAGCCTTGTTTGCTTCAGGCTACGGTTCAGGGCTTCAAAGCTTTGGGCTTGTCTCTCGGGCTTCTGATTTCTTCTCCTAGGCTTTTGATTTCTCCTCCTAGGCCTTCCATGATCCTCATAGCTTTAGTTCGGTTAGTCTTCACTTGGACTGGCTTGGTCTTTATTCGTATGAGTCATTACTGGACATGTACTGAACTCTGGAAAATGACTAGCTCAACATAAGCTGACTAGTACAGGACTCAAGTAATAAAAAGAATAACTTAGATGGACTAAGTCTTTATTACAAATGGACTCTGATGCTGCTAATTAATCCATAGAGGGTTGAGAAGCCTCTATCTTATTCTGGTGTCTCTGGTGTCTGCACCAACAAGGAATCGATAATGATACCTAGTGAGCTAGTCAGGCTTAATTCTACCTTTGAGAGTGTGCCAACTCTTGAGTGTCCACCAGCCATATTTTCAAAGCAGCGAGATAGGATTGAGAAAATCTTAGATGACAAGATTATCACTACTCGAAATAAAGACTATCTGTGCTACTTGGTTCACTAGCAAGGACATCCTGATTCTGAAGACTCATGGATCACTCGAGAGGACTTATAAAGATCGATCCTGACCTCCTAGAGTACTACCAAAGCTAGATAAATTCTTACTCGACAGAGTCAAGCTCTTTCCATCCCGGGAGAACTGATGGGGACATCCATAATAAGAATATATACTTTGTTTAACTCACTTTGTTTTTGCAACTATAGTCAATAAAGTTTTCGAAGCAAGTTACAAGTTTTCTTGAAACATGTTCATAAGCCAAATTTTCTTGAAGCATGATTTGGCTCATAATCCAACACAGAAGAAGCCCATTAATTTTCTTGAAGCATGTTCATAAGACAAATTTTCTTGAAGCATGATTTGGCTCATAAGCCAACACATGGAAAAAGCCTATTCGGCTCAAGCCCAAAGCATGATGGAGGGCATCCTCTTCAAGTCCAAGACCAACCATTCAAGCCTCTTTAAGACCAAGCGCCAACCTGATTCATGCTAATATTTGAAGCACATGGGGGAACAACTCATCAAACAACCTTGGGGGAGAAGGAATTACACTACATCAAGAGTTTTATGGGGAACATAAAGATTCCTTCCAGTACCCCAACAATATTTGACTTATGGGATGCCACAACTTATGACACCTAAGCCTCCACATCAGCATTTGGAAGCCACATTAGGATCTTCTAGATGCCACATGTCAAAGTTGTTGTAACTTTCTACCTACAATTGTTTCTAGTTAGAACCACTTACTTAAGAGTTGTTGGAGCCAACTAAGCTAACCTTATCCCCTCCCCTCCACTCTTGGATAAAATTCCCTAGCTTAGGAGCCTATAAATAGGCCCCCAAAGCTCTCATTTGTATTCATTCTATGCTATGATGATTAATGAAAGGGTTATTTCTCTTGTGTTCTTGTTTGGAGTGAGAGTGTTCTTGCTAATTTGAGTGTGTAGATCCTTATCCAAGAAAAGAGTGAGAGTTTTTAAGTTTGTATTAGAGAGAGAAGAGTGCCATTTCAAGGAGTGAAGAGTGGGATGCCCCATAGTTTGGTCCAAGCTCAAGTTCCAAGCACCAAGGCCGTCGGCCACTTTCTTCTTCTTCCCTTTTCCTTGTTTCCATTCCAACCCCAATCCTTCTTCCATGCCTAATCCCGAGTTTATTTATAGGTTCTCTCAGGTTCCTAAGTTAAGGATAAAGGTCTCCACACCATGGATCAAGGCCAAGTTAAGTCTCAAAGTAGGGGGTGTTAATCATGACTTCTAGATCTCAATCCTTGAGTATTGAGAGCTTCCATTCCACCAAATATTTTAGCCATCATTGTTGGTAGGAAAAACTCTTCCTAAGCTTTATTAGATCTGATCATTTGATGGTTAACTTATCCTAGTAGTGATGGTTTCCTTGCCATGAAGATTCTAATCTTTATTTTGAACTAGATCTACATTACGTGTATCGTAACTTAGATCAACTAGTCTCCTTATGAAGATTCTTTTCTTAGATTAATTTAGACCATTTAATTGTTAATTAATTGCTCAAGTTTGCTTGCTGGTTAGCTTGCTAAAACTCTCCATCCATCATTTTATTTTCATCCTCCATCACTTCCCCTCTTCTTCATGGTAGTCTTTTTCTTTTCTGTTGCTTCAGTCTGGTTGCCATAGCTAACACCTTTGATGGTGTAGATCGGGACCAACATTCTTCTCATCTGCGACTACTGTACCTAGTGGGAAAAGAGAGATGCCTAGCAGGAGCACGAAAGGGTGTCACTATTGGCTAGGGCCCAGGAGCAAACTTACAAGGCCCAGGCCTTGGAGGAGAAGGATAAGGTCCTCCAAGCCAAGATGGTCGATTCCGAGGGACCTCGAAGTGTCCTTGGCTCAAGAAAGGGATCAGGCTTCCTACTGGGTGGAGGAGCTCAAAGCCGAAGTTGCCCAAGTGAAAGAGCTAAGGAGTGGCCTCCAAGCATAGCTAGAGGCAATGCAAGCTCGATTGTCAGTAGCCGAGGAGAGAGCCGCTGGGGTGGTGGGTCTAATGGAGGCTACCAAGAAGGAGGCCACCAAGGTAGTGCCCATGTTTAGGGCCTCGATGGTATTTTTTGATGAAGTATGGGAGGCGGCCATGGATTCCTTCATCAAAGGATTCGGGGTCTGCAGATCTTTGGTGTCTCAGCTCTTTCCAGAGCTGAAGCTGGATGAGGTCGTGGTCTCGGGCGACCTTGGTGGAGGCTATGGGGGAACTGTGACTCCTACTGACATGGCTGAGGTGGAGCCTGCTCCTATTATTGAGGAAGTCCCACCAGCGGGAGTTGCAGAGGCCCAAGGGGGTGCCAACATGCTTGTCCATCATCTTGGAAAGGAGCATGTAGAGGGATAGGCTCCGTTTTCCTTCCCGAATCTATTCTTCCTTTCTATTTTAGGATCGCTCGGCATGTCTGGGGTCCTTTGATGATGTATCTTTTTCATGCACTATCAATGAAGTCCTTTTTGCTTCTCTAAGTTCTTGTTTTTATGGTTACCTTGAGCCTCTTCAGTAGTCGCTTGTCTTTGGAACTCTCCAGTTAAGCCAAGAGTTGGCATATGGCTTGAGAGGGGCCTGAGCGACCCTGGGAGACCATCAAGTTAGGGTACTTGACTTGAGGAGTCTCAAAATTGTTTTCACTAGTTCTAAGTCTGACTGACGGAGTGTGGGCTTATAGGAGTGCCCTGCTTTGCCGTCACCAAATTAGGGGTCCAGTGGGTTGAATGCGGGGCTTCTGGAGTTTCCCGACTTGAGATGCCATGCTGTGAGTCAGGCAGTAGATGGCAGAACTTTTGGCATGTCCAACTCACATCTCTGGACTGTGAGGATGGCAGCAGGTGCGAGGCTTCAGGAGTTTCCCAGCTTGAGGTGCCGAGCTATGAGTCAGGCAGTAGATGGCAGAACTTCTGGGGTTTCCTACTGACATCTTTGGATATTGAGGATGGTAGTAGGTACGGGGCTTCTAGAGTTTCCTAGCTTAAGGTGTCGAGCTATGAGTCAGATGGTAGATGGCAAAACTTCTGGGGTGTCCCACTAACATCTTCAGACTATGAGGATGGTAGCAGGTGCGAGGCTTCAGGAGTTTTCCAGCTTGAGGTTCCAAGCTGTGAGTTAGGCGGTAGATTACGAAACTTCTGGAGTGTCCCGCTGACATCTTTGGACTATGAGGATAGTAGCAGGTGATGGGCTTCAGGAGTTTCCTGGCTTGAGGTGCCGAGCTATGAGTCAGGCAGTAGATGGCAAAACTTCTGGGGTGTCTTGCTGACATCTTTGGACTGTGAGGATGGCAGCAGGTGCAGGGCTTCAGGAGTTTCTATGCTTGAGGTGCTGAGCTGTGAGTCAGGCAACAGATGGTGAAACTCTGGGGTGTCCCGCAGGAATCTCCATACAATGAAGATGATAATGGTGCGGGGCTTCGGGAGTTTTTAGGCTTGAGGATCCGAGCTATGAGTCAAGCGACAGATGGTAGAACTTCTGGGGTGTCCCACTGACACCTCTGGACTGTGAGGATGGCAGCAAGTGAGGGGCTTCAGGAGTTTCCTGGGTTTGGTGCGGGGTGCTGAGGCTCTCAGCTTAACGTACCGGGCTTTGTAAGTTTCCGGGCTTGAGGTGCCGGGCTTCATAAATTTTTGGGCTTGAGGTGCCAGGCTTCGTAAGTTTCCGGGCTTGAGGTACCGGGCTTCATAAGTTTCCAGGCTTAAGGTGCTGAATTATGACTTAGGTGGTAGATAGTTGAACTTCTGGGGCATCCTGCTGACATCTTCAGATTGTGAGCATGGAAGCAGGTGCGGGGCTTCTAGAGTTTCTTGGTTTGGATCACCAAGCTTGGGGTCAGGCGATGGTTTTCCTGCAAAGCAAAGATGATGTTGCACTGAAAGGAATCTTTTATTGAAAGAAGAGAGCCTTACATTATTGGTGGTATGTCTTTAGACTTTTATCATTCCAGGCCCACATGAACTGGGCACCGTCAAGTTCGGTGAGATAATAGGCTCCAGGGTGAAGGGTCTCGACTACTCTGTAGGGACCTTCCTAGTCTGGGGAGAGTTTATCTCCTAATATATCATACACACGGGCTTCTCGGTGGGCTGATTATCAATTGCAGGGGCAGGAGGAAAGGCCACAAGCACCTGAGGCTCTGTTGGGGTCATGCCCCCCATGAACTTTTCGAGGTAGCCCATCCTTATCAGATCTTCAATTTCTCATTTTGAGGTAGCAGCATTCCTCGGTGTCGTGGTCATGGTCACAGTGGAACCAGCAGTATTTTGTCTTGTCATGGCCATCGGATAGCCCTAGTGGGGGAGGGAGATGTAGGTAGCGCTCATCCTCAATCTCCATGAGAATCTTCAACCTCGGGGCGAGAAGAGGAGTACATGCTTCTTTCAAAATGGGATCGCACTTTGGCTTGGGCCTCGCTCGAGAACTCGGGTTTGGCCCACGCTTGCATGCCCTGGGGCTTCCCCCGGGGTTTGTTTCTCCAAAGGATTCCCATCCAACTCTCTCCTAGTGCGGTCCACCTCCTCAACATGAATATACTTGTGAACACGAAGGAGGAGGTCAGAGTATGTCTTCGACGATTTCTTGTCCAGGGAGTAGGTCAAGCGGGAAATCTGGAGCCCTTTCTTTAGCACCAGCATGGTGATAGGCTCGTCTAGATTATAGATCTCCAATGCGGTGTCCTTGAAGCGGGCCACATAGTCTCATAAGGACTCATTATCATGCTTTCTAATGGAGAAAAGGCTATCGGCTTCTTGCGGTACCTTTTGGCAAGCTCCAAAGTATGCCACGAACTTTTTTTGAGATCCATGAAGGAACTGATGCTCTCGAGTTCAAGGCGAGTGAACCAGACTCGAGCAGCCTTCCGAAGTGCAGTAGGGAAGGCTAAGCAGAGGAGGGTGTTTGTTGCCCCATGGACTCTTTTGAGAGCCTTGTAGCTCTCCAGGTGATCCATGGGGTCGGCGGTCGCATCGTAGGGATCCACCCAGGGCATGCGAAACCAACTTGGGATCGGCCCCTCTTGGATCTCTCGGGAGAAGGGTGGTCGGGCAACATTGCCCACTAGCTCGCGGGAGGAGCCTTGCATGTTGGCAAATTGGTGGGACAATTTTGCCAGCCTATGCTCTTGTTCATCTAGGTGCTTCTCTGCCATGCGCTCGATAGCCTCATCGGTGGAACCTTCTGCTGAGGCTGCTAGAGAGGATGGATGCGACCGCTGAGGAGGGTCATGATGGAGGGCCTTGCTTTGGTAGCATCTAGGTGCCTGAGGGTGGTGTGCTTCAAGATGGGGATTGGCTCTCTCGATCGACCGACCCGCTCCTCTGTCACTTTGCCGGGGTTCAGAGGCTACCCTAGGGATTAGTCATGTCCTGTCGTTGTGGTGGCCTACCTTGAAAGGAGCGCAAGCTACCGCAGGGTCGAGTAGCTAAGGTCGTGGGGGTCTCTAGCTATTGTTGGATGGCTAGGGATTGGTGCTGATGCTGTAACTGCTACACGATCATGGTCAGAGTCTGCATCTGCTGGGCGAGCACAGTGAGTTGAACATCTACCGAAAGCAATTGCGATGGAGTGGGGAGCTCCCCCTCTGGGCTGTATGGGCCTCCGTGAGAAGGAGGACCTCCCACGTAGCTAGTGGAGGCTTCCTGCATGCGGGTCACCACTATGCCTCAAGTGGAGCTGCTTTTATGGTGGGGGGACTAGTTTGATCGACATTTCCATGTCTTGCCCACCCCTACCTGGCACGTCAATCTGTTGTTGCTTGGACTATCCTGGCCTGTAGCTCCGATGTGGCATCGAGCATCACCTTCTTCGTCTGGAATCCTGCATGCATACCTGGTCCTGCAAAAGAAAAGAGGGTACTCCGATGATCAAGTCAATGGGCGATCTAGGGAAACAATTCCCCCTTGGTGGATCCTGATGAGGTCCCACATTTGGAGGTTATCTTTTAAAGAAAAAAAAGTGAGAAAGGAGTGTCAGCAGAGAAGGAGAGCCTGAGCAGGGTTGGCTGTGTCTGTGGGATTCTTTTGACGAATTCCTCGATAGCCTTAGAGCATTTTGTTTGGTTTTCTCTACCCTTCTGTGTGCCAACGATTACCTCGCTTATCCCTTGCTTGCTTGTCCTCTTCCTTTGTTCGGAGGCCCCTTGAAGTTTGTTATAGAGAGGCAGTCTTGGCCCTTGAGCTTGCTTCCCGGATGTTCTCTATTTGGGGGAGTCCCAAGGGTTGACATCTGGTAGCATTCGGGGACTGTGCATAAGCTCTCCCTTTCTCCCTTCATGGCAAAGAGTTATGTTGCTGGCTTTGACATTATGGTTGGTCACCATGTTTTGGAAAGCTTTGCAGAGCATTGGTATGTGGATGGCCATCCCAGGATTTGAATTCTCTGGCATGACCTTCTCCTTGTGGATGATGCAGACGGTAGGTTGAGGGGCATTGTACCTCGAACAGGGCATTCCTTCATGATTGTTGTAAACCGGGGTATGAGGGGATCCTGGTGCTCCGACGAGGTATCTCCCTCCAAGGCCTCAAGCGACGGGCCATCGTCTGTCAATCGTACCATCCCAGTAGCGGGGTCTTGGTGAAGACAACCCCCTTTCCTGCCATGATTTGAATCTCTATCATCCTCCTTTCTTCAGTTGGCAGTAGTATGAGCTCGACCCTAACTGGGAGCTGACCTCGACAGCGGGGCTCACTTCAGCTCCTCGCTTGGGAACCATGCTCAGGTGGCACCTCCACCTGCTAGTTGACAGCCGGCATCTAGATGGACTCCATGTCAGTGGATACTGCCATATCAAACACCATTCAAAATGATATTACAAATATCATTTTTTATTGAAAATTCATAACCTTCGTCGGCCAAAAGGCTTATAGAATAACATTTAACATAAATTTTGGACAAAAGTGACATACATTCAAAATGACAATACAAGAATTGAAAGAAAGCTTAATGACTTCTAAAGCCAGGATTGGAACTTGATTTCCATCTTTCACATTCAGAAATCTTTCAGCATCTTCAAATCTTCTACTAACCTAAAGTCCCTACGATGAATTTCAAATGTTAATTGGACTTGTAGTATCCAATACTCAGGTAGCAATATCATAGATAGAAAAATTATTAGGTATTATCATATAATTACCTTGTCCAGCAACAGCTTGTTGCTTTCTCTTCTTGGGCCTATTCAAGTCAAGGAAAGCAATATAAAGAGGATAGTTTCTCTTCTAATGATCCTACTTCTTGCAATAGAAACACTCTGCCTAAGTCTTATTAGCCTTATCCTTCTTGGTCTGATGGGGCTGAAACATCCCAGTACGATGCACCTTCTTATTTTTATTTTTCTTCCCTTTCTTAAAGGGATGCTCAGAAGAAGATCCTCCCACCATATTCACTGATGCCTTGTTGAGCTAGAGATCTTTTTCATAAGTCTGATGTAGCCCTAGCAAACCATGGTAGTTTACTATAGGCTTCGTCATTCTATAATGACTAAAAGATTCTAGATAAGAACTGGGCAAGGAGTTGAGTATCGCACCTTTTTCCAACTATTTATGCAGGGGATACCCGAGTTTGCCAAGTGCTCGATCTATTCAATCATATATAATACATGATTGGTGAACGATGTCCCTTCATACAGCCGAGCATTGAAGATAGCATAAGAGGTCTGGTGCTTCTCCATGTCGGTAGGTGTGCCGAAAGACTCCTTCAACACTTAAAGAATTTTCTCTAACTAGGCATCCTCGAATTTATTGCTCAATTCATCATTCATAATGGCTTGCATGATTCAATGTACCATGGTGTGGTTACTAAGGCACTTTTGATAAGTATCACAAATTGCACTACAAGCATTGGGAGTGGGCTTTATAGATGTAGGATCTATTATCACATAAAGGATCCATTCATGCTCAAGACAATCTTAAGTTTATGATACCAACTATCAAAATTGGGATCATTATCCAACAATGATCAGAGTGACAAGATGGTATCCATAACTAAAAAGAAAACCATAAGTGTTGACCCCTGGAATGATTTTGATGATAACAAAACATTGGGGCACGTATTTGATATTAATGATCTTCAAGTACTTTAAAAGTTTTTGTAGGTAGTTCCAAGTGAAAGTTGATAATTGTACAATATCCAAACCACTGGCACACCTCCTATATCAAAAATGAATTTATTGTATTACTCATGTCATTTGAAAGCCCTAATGATTGATATTTTGTAAAATTTATGTAAAAAGGGCAAAATAGTGGAATTCAATGTATTTTGTAAGAAAAACATGTTAAATTAGGTTTAAAATTAATTTAGGAAAAGTTTGAAGAAGTTTGAAGGCAATCTGGAGCTTTTTGAAGTGTGTCAACTCAAGTCGACTCTATTGGTTCGAGCTAATACATGGGATGGCACGGCACAGCACAAAACTGAAGGCTAGCATTGAAAGCTGCTAGAGTTGACTCGACTAGAAGGCCTAAGAATTCAAGCCAACTCCTCCAGAGTGAAGAAATGTTCAAGCCAACTCTGACATAGTTCAGTTTTTACCTATCTGAGCTCCTGAGCCGACTCGAGTCATTCGAGCCAACTCGAATCCCAGTTTTTCAAACTATAACGACTAGTTCTAGAATTACTTATTTGAATCCAAAACAGTTTTCAACGACCATATTTCAATTCCCAATGCACTCCAATGGCCAAATCCACCTTGGGACATTCCAAGGTGATATAAATGATGGATTTAAAGCAAGAAAATGTAGAGAAGAAAAGAAGAGAGAGAGCATTGAATATTTCCAAGAGCATTCAAGCAAGAACTCAAGTCTTCAACAACTTCCAATCAAATTATTGAGTCAATCATTAAAGAAGCATAGAGAGCCTTAATGAGAATTAAAGAAGCATTGAAGAGGCCCTTATTCAAGAGCCATAATTGCAACAACTTAGCTTCTTAGAGTTTGTTTTTGTTGTAACTTTATTATACTGTTTTGAGTGTTGTAGCAAGTGCAGCAGAGGGTTGCATCTTATGATCTTGTTTAAGATTTTTAGTGAGCCTTGAAAATCAAGTTTGGATTGTTTGTGAGCCTGTGAAAACAAATGCTGTATTGGATTTTGGTTTGTGAGCCCGGTGTAAAACAAATCAGCTGTATTCTTGAGGGAATATAGTAGAAATCCCATGTATGCACCTTGGGTAGTGGATGTAGGAGCCGAAAGTTGCTCCGAACCACTATAAATTATGGTGTTTGAGTATGCTTGTCTCTTTACTCTGATACTTTTACTTTATTGTTCCGTATTGCATTGCACACCACTAGCACATACATAACCAAGTGTTTAAATTGCACATACTTGATTAAAATTTTTAAAACACCAAATTCACCCCTCCTCTTGGGCTTGCCAACTAGGTAACAAGTGGTATCAGAGTAGTGTCTCTATAACCCAATTATTTAGGGAAAAGATCTATGGCAAACCACATGAGCACATCTTTAGTCGAAGGCCAATCAAGTAACAAACCTCCACTTTTCATCGGCACAAATTATTGTTATTGAAAAGCTAGAATGGAGATTTATATTCAAGCTATTGATTTTCAACTATAGAAAATTATTTTAAAAGGATTACACACACCCAACATGAAGGTTAATGGAGTTGACATCCCAAAACCTAAGGAGAAATGAAATGACAATGAAATGAAAATGGTCAAGCTTAACACTAAAGCCATGAACCTTCTCTATTGTGCCTTAGATGCCAATGAGTTTAACCAAATTTTCACTTGTGCTTCTGCAAAAGAAATTTGGGATAAATTGGAAGTAACACATGAAGGCACTAGCCAAGTTAAAACATCAAAAATTAATATGTTAGTGCATAGTTATGAACTATTCAAAATGGATCCTGGTGAGTCTATATCTTAAATGTTTGCAAGGTTTACCAATATTATTAATGGTTTGAAAAGTCTTGGCAGGACTTATGTAAATGCAGATCTTATGCAAAAAATTTTGTGATCCTTACCGGACAAATAGGACCCTAAAGTAACTGCAATCTAAGAGGCAAAGGACTTGGACAATCTACCGTTGGATGAACTTCTTGGATCTCTCATCACAGAAGAACTTGCAATGAAATGCTGTACTGAAGATGAAGGAAAGAAGAAGAAGACCATCGTACTTAAAGCTGCATTGGAGGAGAAGAAATCTGAAGAAATAGAAGAAGAAACTCCCACCTCGGGTGAAGAACGTGGAGATGACGAGATGGCCTTAGTCATGCAAAAATTTAGAAGATTTATGGATAAAGGAAAAGGAAGATATAGGAAGAGATGCATATCTAAGGGTGAACAAAACAAGAAAAAAGAAAAGGATAAAGAACAACACCCTATATGCTATGAGTGTAAGAAGCCTGGACATTACTGATCTGAATGTCCTACTCTAAAGAAGGGCTACAAAAAGAAGAAAAAGAAAACTATGGTGGCAACATGGTCTGATAGAGAGGAATCATCCTCAAGTGAAGAAGAAGATCAATCAAAATCAGCAAATATTTGCTTGATGGGATTAGAGGATGAGGTATCTCCCAAACCTAATCTTGATTTCACTTATGATGAATTGTATGCTACATTTCATGACCTTCTGACTGAGTATAAAAAGGCTGGCTCAAAAATTAAAATTATGAAAAATAATTATGATACATTATTGAATGAGAAGAATGAAGTTTTTGAAAAGAACAAATATTTGTAAAAAGAATTAAGTTGTATTTCTAAAAAATATAAACTTTTACAAGTTGAAAAAGATGAATGCCTTGAAAAGAACAAAAGTTTCCAAAATGAAATGGATAAACTCAAGCCCTTATTTGATAAATTGATTTTAAGTTCAAACAAGCTTGACCTAATTTTGAAAAATCAAAAAGAATCAAATAATAGAGCTAGAATTGGATACAACTCAATGCATACCAACAAGTTTTCAACTTCAAAACATTATACATCAAAGTTTTCAACATCCATGTCTTTTCAAAAGTCAAGGGTTGTTTGCTTTTGCTGTAATGGTTTAGGACATAAAGCATATGAGTGTAATCTGAAATTGAAAAGGAAGAATAAAATAAAGAAAATATGGGTTCCTAAAGGAACCAAGGCAACTAACCTTCAAGGATCCAAGAAAACTTGGGTACCTAAAAAATATACTTGATTTATTTTGCAGGGATATCTTGCAGCCCAAAATCATAAAAAGAGATGGTATTTGGATAACGGCTGCTTAAGACATATGACGGGTGACAAGGAATAATTTATCACTCTTGAGATAAAAGAAGGTCGAATGGTCACATTTGGTGACAATAGTAAGGGGAAGATCATTGGCATTGGTAAGATCAAAATCACCCCTACCACTTTTATTAAAAATGTATTGCTAGTTAACAAATTGAAGCATAACTTATTGAGTATCAGTCAATTATGTGATAAAGGCTTCAAAGTAACGTTTGAATCTTTTATATGCATATTAACTAGCACACTTAATTCTAGCATTAGATTTGTAAGTCATAGACTTGGAAATATCTATGTGGTATATTTAAATGATCTAGCTATGTCGAGTAGTTCAAGTCTAGTGGCAATGAATGCTAAAACCAAGGGTTTTAGTTTACTTTGGCATAGAAGATTAGGTCATGCTAGCATGCATACTTTGTCAAAGTTGATTTCCAAAAACTTAGTAAATGGTTTACTAAAAGTTAAAGTTGATCTTGATCATGTTTATGATGCTTGTCAATGTGGTAAACAAACTAGGAGAAGTTTTAAAGCTAAAAACATTGTTTCAACTTCAAGACCATTATAGCTACTTCACATGGACCTATTTGGACCAACTAGGACCACGAGCCTAGGAGGTAAAAAGTATAGACTTGTGATAGTAGATGATTTCTCAAGATACACATGGATTTTAGTTTTGGCACATAAAGATGAAGTATTTAATGTCTTTCAAAAGTTTTATCAATAGAATAGAAATCAGAAAAACTTTTCAATTATTTCACTTAGAAGTGATCATCACACTGAATTTGAAAATCAATAATTTGAAGAATTTTGCACTAAACATGGCATTGATCATAACTTTTCAGCCCATAGAATATCACAACAAAATGGAGTTGTAGAGAGAAAAAATAGAACATTGGAAGAGATGGCCCGAACCATGTTGTGTGAAGGCAATCTTCCAAGGTATTTTTGGAACCATGTTTTGATTAAACCTATTTTTTTAAAAAAACCTTATGAACTTTGGAGAGATAGAAAATCGAATATTAATTACTTTCATATTTTTGGTTATAAATACTTTGTATTGAATAATGGAAAGGATAACCTTGGAAAATTTGATGCAAAATCTGATGAAGAAATATTTCTTGGTTATTCAACTTCTAGCAAAGCATATAGAGTTTTCAATAAAAGAACATTAACTGTAGAATAGTCTATACATATTATATTTGATGAAGCTAACTTCTCACCTTCAAAAAACAAGAGTATTGATAATGATGCAGGTACTGTTGAAAAAGCAATGAAAGATATAAGCTTAAAGGACAAACAAGTTGAAGAAGGAGATGAAATGGTAAGTAAAGAGTATGGTGATTTGCCTAAGGAATGAAGGTATGCACATCACCATCCCAAGGAATTAATTATTGAAAATTCATCTAAAGATGTTAGAACTAGATCTTCACTTAGAGATGCACATGATTATCTTGCTTTTATCACACAAGTAGAACCAAATTGCATAGAAGAGGCTGAAAATGATCCAAATTGGATGATGGCTATGCAAGAGAACTTAATCAATTCAAAAGAAATAATGTATTGACCTTAGTAGATAGACCCTCTAAATATCCTGTTATAGGTACCAAATGGATATATAGAAATAAATTAGATGAAAAAGGTAATGTAATTAGAAATAAAGCTAGATTAGTTGCCAAACGGTATAACCAGGAAGAAGGAAAAGATCTTGATGAGATTTATGCACATGTAGCAAGACTAGAAGCTATTAGACATTTACTTGCATTTCCTTACTGCATGAACTTTAAATTATTTCAATTGGATGTGAAAAGTACATTTTTAAATGGTTACATTTCTAAAGAAGCTTTTGTAGAACAACTCCCCTGGATTTGAAAATCATGCTTTACCTAATCATGTTTTCAAACTTAATAAAACATTATATGGTTTAAAACAAGTACCTAGAGCATAGTATGATAGATTGAGTAAATTCTTATTTGAAAATAATTTTACTAAAGGTAGTGTAGACACAATTCTATTCATTAAAAGAAAAAAAGATGATATGTTAGTTGTACAAATTTATGTAGATGATATAATTTTTGGTGCAACTAATAAAGATTTGTGTGGAGAATTTGCTGAGTTTATGCGGGGCGAATTTAAAATGAGCCTAATGGGTGAGTTGACATACTTCCTTGGATTTCAAATTAAGCAAACAAAAGAAGAAATACTTATCAACCAAGCTAGGTACACCCATGAGCCCTACCTGTAGACTTGACAAGGATGAAGATGGAAACAATGTTGATCAAAAGCTTTTTCGAGATATGATTGGATCATTGTTGTATTTGACTGCTAGTAGACCTTATATCTTATTCAGTGCTTGTATATGTGCTAGATTTCAATCTAATCCAAAAAAATCACATATACTTGCTCTTAAAAGAATCTTAAGATATCTAAAAGGAACAAGTAATCTAGGCCTCTGGTGTTTTAAACAATCATCTTTAGAATTAATTGGATACATACATGCTGATTATGGTGGATATAAAATTGATAGAAAAAGTACTAGTGGTACTTGTCAATTTCTAGGGTTAAACTTAATCTCTTGGCATAGTAGAAAACAAAACTCCATGGCACTATCCACTGTTGAGGCAGAATATGTGGCTACAGGGAGTTGTTAAACTCAAGTGCTTTGGATTAAGCAATAGCTAGAAGACTTTGGTGTTAATCACTCTAAGATTCATATCAAATGTGATAACACCAGTGTTATAAACTTAACAAAAAATCCAATTCAATACTCAAGAACAAAACACAGAGAAATTAGACATCACTTTATTAGAGATCATGTACAAAATGGTGACATTGAACTTGAATTTGTTTGTACTGAAAAATGATTGGATAATATTTTCACAAAACCACTTAGTGAGGATAGATTTCGAATGATTAGAGGAGAATTAAGCTTATATGAGCGCTTTTAAATTTTTGACCTAATTTTTCCAACAACTAAGGAAAATTTATCTAGAAGTCCTCCATCACCAATCTAAGGACAATAACCACCTTATCTAGCATATCTAGGGATATGATCATTTTTGCTAAACTTTTGAACCCCTTTTCTTGATCTTTGCTCAAGCTGACTTGAGCAGATAAGTGTTTTGGTCGAGCCGACTTGGCTGATGGGCTCATGTTTTTTTAAAACCTGTAGGACCCAAAACCTAGGTCTCATTCTTTCTCCTGTTGAACCCTAGCTAAGGACAAACGTCCCTTTCCAAACCCTTAGGGACCACACCTTTCTCCCAATCTTCCATTAGATCTGAGATTGATGGCTCCGAAGAAGGCAACTGCTCAACGAGAAAAATTGAAGGCTTCGAGCTCTAGTACAGTGGAACAAAGAGCCAAGGCTCACCATAAGGAGTCGACTTAGAGAGATTTGCCCATTTCCCCACGTAGACAAGTGATTTTGATGGGTAATCATCTCATTACCTCCAGAAGAAAGGTAATCTTTGAGTTTCTTAAGGAAGAAAATTTTTGGATTGGGGATTGGATCTCATTTCAAGGATGGTAGTTATTCAATTCTTTAGATTTCCCGATATACCCCACGTTAGTAAGATCTTTCTTCGAAAATCTGACACTTGGAGTTGATCAAATCACATCTACTATTAAACGGATAAACATCATTGTGGATGAGTAGGTTTTGAGCAGAGTGTTACATCTTCCCACTAGAGGAAAGTGCTACTTAACTTCAAAGAGCAAGTAGGCTGCCTTGAGAACTGTTTTAGAGAGGAGAAATGTAAGTAGAATTGTAAATCTTCAAGCAAACCGACTCTCCTTGGAAATGAGGCTACTGCATAATTTTATCAGTAGGATTTACTTGCCTAGAACAAGTAGACTCGATTGGGTGAGTGAGAGGGATATGGTTTTTGTGAGATATCTGATTGAGGGCGAGCTAATTAACGTACCCTTTATTATGTTGACACAAATGAAGGATGCTGCTAGGAAGGCTAGAGCATGCCTACCATATGGCATGGCTTTTACCCTGATATTCAGAGATTTTGGAGTTAATCTGATAGATGAGGGTGCTAGACCTTTGTTACACATTAGCAGATACTTTGAAAAGTATCTTCACCGAATGGGTTATCAAAAGAATGAAGGACAATGGGTGAAGAAGACATCAGGACAGAGGATAGCACACCCTTCTTCTGATGATGATGAGGAGGAGCTTGAAAAACTGCTGCTATTACTGCTAGACAGGAGGACTCAGATGAGGATGCAGACTTAGAGTCTAATGATAGTTTAGACAGTGATGGTGACTCCACTAGAAAAGAGGCTGATGATGGTGCACCTTCACCTGCTGAGTTGGGTGGATAGCTTGGTAGTCCGAGGACTCCACCTGGCCTATCTACAGATCCTTCAGCTCCTTCCACTTCAGCTGCTGCTTCTACTTAGACTGTAGTGACTATAAAGTAGCTCACTTAGTTTGTGGACACCCTGATTGCCAGATTCAGCTCTATGTTTGGCAATCTTCATCAAACAGTATAGAGTGGCCTTCAGGAGTTTCGTAATGATATGAGAGAGCTCACTTTGAGAGTGGAGAGAGTTGAGCATAGCCAGAGGATGTAGGAGGATTATTGGACTGATCTCAGAGATCTACATTTAGACTTTGGTAGACTGTGTGGCACTGCTGATTCCTTTGCTACACATGGTGTTCAGCAGGGGATGCAGAGGATAGAGACTAAGCTTGGAGCAGTTCTACTTGGCTTCACTGGAGTGAGACCCAGCTTTAGAGCTTCTTCCTCTAAATAGCCACCTAGGCCACCACCTCAGTTTTCTCTTAGGGCTAGATAGCCACCTCCACACTCCAGACCACCTCCTAGAACTGGACTAGCATCTAGGACTCGCAACTCTAGAGGACCTTTGTTGCCTAGTAAGGTAGCCCAACAGGGGGGTGAATTGGATATTTAAAAATTTAAACAGTTATGTGCTAAACTATGAGGGTTAGTGTGGCAAAGTGATTGTGCTATATGAGATATGTAGTAGAAGTAGCAGATTAAGTGCCAAGTAATAAAGATCAAGTGAAGAAAGAAGCAAACAATCATAAACACACAGATGTATAGTAGTTCGGTGCACTCCAAGTAACTACATCCACTCCCCAAACTTTTTCTTGGAAATTTCCACTATAATCTATCCAATATTATAGACAACTTGTTTTCTATGGCTTGTTCAAACCTCATTGGTTTTATCACCTAGGCTTACCAACAACCTTTACAACTTATTTTTAATCTGGACTTACAAGTCAAACCCAAGTTGGTTTTATATCTTAGGCTTACCAATAACCTTTAACACTAGTTTCAATACCTTTGAAACTAGCAACAACCAATAAAAGCAAGTACATAGAAATAAGCACAAGAAATAGCTCCTAAACGAGTGGAAATAAATGTTGATGAAGCACTTCTTGAATGCTTGAATTGTTTCCTTCTTGGAATCTTTGAATGCACTCTTTTTGGCTAATGATTTGAAGGCACAAGGCTGAGTTGAAGACTTTTTCAGGTGGAATCAACTTTTTAGCTCACTCTTGTCTTTTCTCAAAAGATAAACTTTGTCTCTTCTTAGATTCTTGTCTTCAATGAGTTTGGTGAGTGATAAATAGCTTAACAACATTGAAAAGACCATTAGAGATTGTTAGAGTGAAGAAACTAGCCATTTGGAATCAATTCTAAACTTCTAGAAAACTAGCCATTAACCTAAGTGTCGATACTTGAATTTCTTCAAGAGTCAATCTGTGAGTCGACACTTGGGTCAACACTAGGCATAAATTTGAATTTCCACGGTTCTACTTTCTTTTGCTCTCAAGCTTTGAGTTGGTCTTCTGAGTCGATACTTGGATTAGTGAGTCGACACTTGAGTCTATGAGTCGTTCTTCTAAGTCAACACTTGGCAAAAATTCCTTGAAACTGCATGTTCTGTTTATTTTCGATTCTCTGGCCTTGAGTCAACCTATAAGTCGATACTTGAAGCTTGTGAGTCGACACTTGAGTCTGTGAGTCGACCTGTGAGTCGACACTTGGCATGCCATCTAAAACTTTATATGCCAGTCTTTTGAAGTGTCGATACTTTCTTCATGAGTTGACCTGTGAGTCAACTTATGAGTCGATACTTGATCCATGAGTCGATACTTTGAGTCGACACTTGCATTGTGCCATTTCAAAAAAGTGTGCCAAACTCTGAATTTTCTAAATATTGTTCAAGAACCTCTTAGACTCATCTTTATAAGGGCCAAATTGATCATTTTATCAATATTCCAAGGTGAGAAAACAACTTAAACAATGAAATTCATCTTGCTTTACTGTTAATAATTTTGATACATTTGACTAAAAATTTGAAGTACCTGTGACCTGAAATTTATACTACAATTGAAACATTAGTTCAAACATATACTCAATATTTTATTATTCATCAAAGTCAAGGGGCCAAAGCCAACAATCTCTCCCTTTTTGATGATGACAAAACTTTAAATATATAAGCACATAATTTCAAAAACTTGACTAGTATAGTATCAAAAATTCTGAAATTGAATGAGTCTTTCAAAACATCTTCATAATCGTCAACAAACAAGGTTCACACATGAATTTAGGTGAGAATGAATCAAAATATCAGTTCATACAATGATGTTTCAAGAGTTTCAAGATTATAATATTAAATTCTCCCCCTATTTTATGTAACTTGTGAATTCTTGAGATTTTGAAAATGTTGCTTATATAATCATTTTCTGCTCCCCCTTTTTGTCATCATTAAGCATAAAAAAAGTTTTTCTCCCCTTAAATTTATGTATAAAATAAATTGACAAAAACAAGAGTAACAAAACATACCATAAAGAAAATTTTATAACCATAAAAGATAACCTTTATTAATAACTAGTTTCAGTACAACAAGTCATAACATAACACCAAAAAGATAACATAACATAACACCATAGCATGCAATAAAAAACATACAAAAAAGGTATCTAAGAGGCTAATCCTCATTAGAAGGGAAGTCAAGTACAATAGGGGCCATAACCCTAAAGAATGATGACATAGGAATCTTATGAAGCATACTCTCAGTCCTAAGGGAAGGGCCAGATCTGGGTACAAGTCTAGTAGTCCTAGCGGCATGACTAGCAAGTGTCTTCGCTGGAGTCTCAAAAGTAGAAGTAGAGTCAGTGGGAGCATCGGGAGTCTGATATAGAATAGTAGGAGTATGATCCTCCCTACTGATAATCTGATAGCCAGCTACCTCATCACCATCACTAATAGAGTCTTTATCATCATCTGCTATGCCACTGCCATCATCAGCTGTATCATCACCATCCGAAGCTGTATCACCACCAGTAGTGTCATCATGAGTATCATGGTCATCATCATCTACTGGCGGAGGAGGAGGTGGAGGATCCAAAGGTCCTACTGAAGGTAATAAAGATCTCAGCAAGTCTCGGATCTTAGTAAAATTAGCCTCCATCGCCTATCGTATACCAGTGAGCTACTCATCAATATGTCTCAAACCATATAGCTCCAACTGAAGTCTATTGGTCCAAACAGATAGTCCCAAAACCTCCTCTCGAACATCAGTAATCTGGGCTATGATCCACTCCTCAAAAGTGGACTCTGTCTCTGTAGTATTGCGAGGAGCAGTGGCAAGAGCACAAGCAGGTGCCGGAGTGGATGGCTCAGATCTTGAAGTAGCAGTTGGTGCAGGTCTCGATAGAGAAAAGTGCTCAGCGGGTCCAGATGGCTCTGCCTTAGCAGCTCTAATCTCATCCTCTTTGTCTGGCTCCTGTCCAGACTCTCTCCTGACCCATCTACCATCGATATGCCTGAAACCCATATGATGTAGAGATTTCTCCCCATAGGTGTTTGTGTGGAGAATCTCTTTGGAGGCCTCACCCTCCAACTAGATACCAAACTCTCTGAATATCCTGGTGAGCCCCATACCATACAGTAGGCAAAGTCGGTGCTGAGTAGCGGCCTCACCCATCTGATGCACCATAATCATTGGTAGGTTGATAGCTGTCTGCTATCTCAGGGCTACCATCAGAACAATCTCCCTCTTTGCGATGAAATCGAACATCCCAATCTTCGAAATCAATATCCGAGCAATGATATGATATAGAACATGCATCTCAAGTGACAACTAGTTGGCTGACACCACAAAAACACCTCTAACATCCTCTCTCTCTAGGATACACCTGAAAGCAGCTTCCCTATTTCCCACATGGTTTGCTGCCAATCCTCTGAGAGGAATCTCCTAAATCCTACTGATGGTCTCTGCTGTCACTGGTATGTGAACTTCCCTGACTACCGCGCTCCACCTAAGTCCATCGATCGCTAAACTTCCATAAAATTCTTTGATCAGGTGGGGGTAGTACCTCTCTCTCATCATACAGAAAGGTACGAGTCTAGATGCTCTCAGCAGATCACCGATGATAAAACCCTGGGAGTCCCAAAACTGCAAATCCACATGCCTCCTATAAGCAATGACCTTCCCTGCCACTCTCTCAGCTATAGGGGAAACCTAGAAAGCGGCAACTCTATCAGTAGACTGATCCTAGGGTTGCTCCTCACCATGCTGCACAGGGTCCTGATGAGCCTTGGACCTCCTCTCTTTGGAACTAGGCTCCACACCTCTAGGGCAGTCCTCTTCTTGTGAAATACAACTTGCTTTTTGGGTGCCATGCTAAGACTAGCAAGAAAAGAGAGGGTGAACTGGAAGAGGAAAGAACCAAGACAAAAGAGGATCAAATGAGGGAATCAGACCAAATCAATGAAAAGAGAGTGAAACCGGGAGAAATAAGGAAGAACCGAACCGGAGGAACCCAAGGGAGAGAGGAATGATTTAGAGGAAGGAGAATCAATAGTGAAATGGAGAAAAAAAATTGGGCTGTAACCACTGAAAATCATATGGTAGAGAAGAAAAAATGGACCAAAATACAATGAAACTGAAAGAAATTGGGTCAACCAGAAGCAAAATAAGAGGAGGAGGAGGAAGAGATTTACCCAAAAATGGAGGGATATAGATGGGATTCCACTATTCTTGGAGGTTTGGACAGATTTTGGGGACCATACGAGGAAGAGAACAGTGAAAAAATAGTAAGAAAAATGACTTACGGGATGCCCTAAAAACATAGTCAGTCGGTCATGAGTCGATACTTGGAAAATGCTCAAGTGTCGACACTTCGGGTGAGTTGACATTTGGGCACTTTTTCAAGTGTTGACACTTGGTCAAAATTCCATAATAAATTGCAATAAATTTTCAAAAATTCAAGGAAGTATCTAGGGGTCATTCTAAGATGTAAATAAGAGGATTTTTGAGCAATTGAGAGGATTCAACAAGAATTTGAAGAGACATCAAACAAAAGGGTCAATGATTCTTAACTCTCTTCTAATCATGCAAAACCTATCTTCACTAAGGGGTTTAGTGAAAATATCAGCAAGTTATCTTTTAGAACATACAAAATCAAGCATTATATCATCATTTTGTACATGATGTCTTATGAAGTGATGTCTTATTTCAATGTGTTTGCTTCTTGAATGTTGAACATAATTTTTAGTTAGATTTATTATACTTGTATTGTCATATCTTATGGGAGTTTTATTTAAATTTATGCCAAAATCTTCGAGTTGTTGTTTGATCTATAGGATTTGAGCACAATAACTTTCAGCTACTATATATTTGACTTCCATTATAGATAAAGCAACTAAATTTTATTTCTTGCTAAACCATGAAATCAAATTCACTCCAAGAAATTGACAGGTTCCACTTGTACTTTTTCTATCTAGATTAAATCCAGCAAAGATAGCATCATAATATACAATCAATTCAATAGATGAGTCTTTAGAGTACCATAGACCAATATCAATTATGCCAGACATATATCTAAGTATTTGTTTAATAGCCAGTAGATGAGACTCTTTAGGAGTAGACTGATATCTAGCATACATACATATACTAAACATGATATCTGGCCTACTTGCAGTTAAATATAATAGTGAACTAATGATGCTTCTATATAATTCTTGATCTACATTTTTATTTGATTCATCTTTGTCAAGTTTACAAGAAGGGCTCATAGGAGTACCTAGTGATTTGGTGCTCTCCATCCCAAACTTTTTTAAGATTTCCTTTGTGTACTTAGCTTGGCTGATGAAGATCCTTTCTTTGGTTTGCTTGATTTGGATCCGAGGAAGAAGTTTAATTCTCCCATCATGCTCATCTCGAACTCACTCTACATATGCTTGGAAAACTCTTAACAAAGAATTTCATTAGTAGCACCGAAAATGATATCATCAACATAAATCTGTACTACTAATAAATCATCATTTTTTTTTGTCAAAAATAATGTAGTGTCAACATTGCCTCTAGAAAATTCATTTTCAAGCAAGAAAGTACTTAGTCTCTCATACCAAGCTCATGGAGCTTGTCTTAAACTATATAAATCTTTATGGAGTTTAAAAATATGATCAGGGCATTCATGATTTTCAAAACCAGGGGGCTGTTTAATGTAAACTTCTTCTTCAATAAAACCATTCAAAAAGGCACTTTTGATATCCATTTGAAATAACTTGAAATCTATAAAACAAGTAAAAGCAAGTAACAATCTAATTGCTTCTAATCTAGCAACAGGTGAAAATGTTTCATCAAAATCAATACTCTCTTCCTGATTATAGCCTTTTGCAACTAATCTAGCTTTATTTTTAGTTACTAAGCCATTTTCATTAAGTTTATTTATGAAAACCCATTTTGTTCTTATTATTGAAATATTTGAAGGTCTTTCAACTAAAATCCAAACTTTGTTTCTTTTAAATTGATTTAATTCATCTTACATAGTATTTATCCAGTTTGAATCTTTTTTAGCTTCTTCAATTGATTTAGGGTCTACTTCAGATACAAATGCTAGATAATCACAAACATTTCTTATTGAGGAACGAGTACTTATCCCTTTTGATGGATCATTAATGATAAGTTCTTTAGGGTATCCATGGGCATACCTCCATTCTTTAGGCATTGGTTTTGGTGTTGATGCTCCAACTTCTTGTATTTGTTCTTCATTTCCTTAATCACCATCTTTTTCTTTGGAAGCTCCTGCATTGATTGTCATTCTTCGAAATTTTTAAATACTTGTTTCATCATGAAAAGTTTCTTCTTTTCTAGAAGATTTTTCATTAGTTTTGATATGGCAAGATCGCTGACGTGGAGAAATCTGCGGGCGCCATGTGGAGAGGGATGCCACGTCGACCCTCTGGCTCGGACCCCATTACTGAGATGAGCCGAACTCCCCCATGGCAGTAGATGGAGCCTAGTCCTCCGCCAGGTCGAGCTCATGAGCTCGGCGCTTAGGTCGAAGCCGACATCCGCCCTCCAGAGGAGACCCTCGGAGATTAGTGCTCCCCGGTCGAGGTCGAGCCAAGAGCTCACCCGCCGAGGTCGAGCCTCTCCAAGTGCGTGCCCTCTGGACTGGGTCCACCGACATCCACCCTCCGGAGGAGACCCTCAGAGGTAGTGCCCTGCGGTCGAGGTCGAGCCAAGAGCTCACTCGCCGAGGTCGAGCCTCTCCGAGTGTGCGCCCTCTGGACCGGGTCCACCGACATCCGCCCTCCATAGAAGACCCTCAGAGGTTAGTGCCCCGTGATCAAGGTCGAGCCAAGAGCTCACCCGCCGAGGTCGAGCCTCTCCGAGTGCGCGCCCTCTGGACCGGGTCCGCCAACATCCGCCCTCCAGAGGAGATCCTTGGAGGTTAGTGCCTCGCGGTCGAGGTCGAGCCAAGAGCTCACCCGCCGAGGTCGAGCCTCTCCGAGTGCGCATCCTCTAGACCGGGCCCACCGACATCTGCCCTCCAGGGGAGGCCCTCGGAGGTTAGTGCCCTGCGATCGAGGTCGAGCCAAGAGCTCACCCACCGAGGTCGAGCCTCTCAGAGTGCGCACCCTCTGGACCGGGCCCATACTTCGCCCTTCTCCACCTAGTCATCCCCGCAAGCCCGGAGCACCTAGGATGGAGCGAGCCCTGCCATCCCAGCTCAACCCCAACTCGGAAGAAGTCCTCACCAGCAAAGGGCACCAGAAAGCCTCTCGAGGACCATACCAGAATGCCTCTCAGGCCGTACTAACTACCTGACACCACCAGTTACACCAAAAAGGCAAGCAACGCGCTGATCGAGGTGCCACATTCCTCACCAACCACTTAGATCACCCAGGAAAGAAGACCATCCAGGAGATTCGAACCCCACGGGTGGTGGCCCGCCATTCGAGACGTCCCCAATTTCTAGGAACAAGGCAAACATGAAGGAGTGTCGGAGCGCCTGACATCACCTTATCATGAATTAGGAAAGGGCTTCCTGGGACACCACCGCGTGCATCTGACAGCCCGACGGGAACCCCGAGACAAGCTCCCAACGGCTAGTCTTCGATTACAAAGAACGATCGACACCCCCCAAGCGGGGAGAGGTAACAACAATAACAACTACAAAAAAAAAAAAACAAAACAGAATGACCACTCACCACCAAGACAGGGCAAGCTCAACCAAAAGAGCAAAAGGCCATCACCACCATGAATGGAGGGAACCGAGGGGCTAAAGGAGAGGCGGAGGGACAGAGTATCCCTCTTTCCCCGCTACCAATCTCTCCCTGTGACGTTCACACCTCCATACACAAATCATTCACTCCTCCTAGTGCGGAGTCCATCAAAAGGGGTCTGGCCAGGAGGATCTGTTCTCCTGGATCGTCACTGACTTGATCGTCGGAGTGCCCCCGTCGGAAACCCCGACCTGGGTCTCTAACCATTGTCTCGCAGGCCCTAGAGCAAACGACCACCGGACGGCGGGAGGCGGGGACCCGGGAGTCGAGTGCGGCAGGAGGTGGGAGGAGCGCAATTCGACACGACAGCTACGGGCCACGACGATCTCGACGGCAATAGTTTGGTGTGCCAAGAAGGGGAATGAGGACGGGTATGACTAATCCCTTCACCACCCCCCAGGGCTACATGCCCTAGAGGAGCGGTGACGACACAGGTTGGAAAGGCCGATAGATAGGTGACCTTTTCCTAACCCCCTGCAGTATATCGCTTCTCCTGTCCCCTTCGACGGGGAAGCTGTTGACGAAACCACTAGGCATGTGGCGAAAGTATGCCTGAGGAAGCATGAGCACTAGCTGGTGGGGTTCTTCCCCCCCCCCCCCCCCGCTGGACCATCAATGCACGGGGCTCAGCTATCGGGCTCTAGGGCTGCAGTGCCCACTATTGGAGAAGCCCTTCACCGGCCATAGTGATATCACAAGGCATCGCAATGATGAACAGGAGACCCATCTCTCAAGATTCATGGCGGGTGGCAGACTCCAGGCGGGGGCCCCGAATGCTTGCCGGTCCCCCGTCGCCTTCGACTGCCAATGACCGCACCACTGTGCAAGCGGCGGACGTTATCACCCGGAGAATTACACATGCACCCAAGGAGACTCAGGGGGCGAAAAGCCCCGGGGATAACCTCCTTGCCATGTGACAAGAAGAAAGTAAAAGAAGAAAGCTAAACTAGGAGGCCGCGGTCGACGACACGACGGTGGCGAACCACCATGCGAAGACCCCTACGAGATGGCCCAAGTCCCACCATGAGAAGTTCATCACCTTGAAGGACTTGGCGGCGTGAGGTTCCTCGAGAGCGGAGAGCCCACGGCCCGCAGAGACACTCCCGATGAGGTAAGTCCCCTCACCAACAATTATGATGACGATTTTTCCCCTTGCATGGGTGTCTGCACTGGTGCGGGCACCAGACTCAGAAGAAGACTTCAGAGCTCCATCTGGATCTCTGATTAACCTTGCCCGAAGAATTAGGGTTTTTGGTTTGTAATAAGAGTTGACTAGATCAACTCAATTTAGCTTGAGTCTACATTACCTGCATTTTATTTTGTTGAGTCATGTTGACTCAGTAGTGGACTAGGGTTTCAACCTGGGATGTTACATTTTCTCCCAAGACCAGGCAAGTGGACACCACACTCCCAGCCACACTCCCAGTCCAAGGGTTGCCATATCTACATCCAGCAGCCTTTGGTCCCCACTCCACAGATGGCAACTTCCTTCTCTCATGCGCCAGATAAAGAGAAGTCCACCAAGAGATCACAAATCAAGGGGGCGGCCAAGACTTTCCCAAGAAACCCAAAGCAAAGAAGGGAAGAAATTCTCTTGGAAGAGAATTTCAAGGGGGCGCCCACTACCTGCCAAAGACAACCAAAACAAAGATGGGAAGGACCTTGACTTAGGGAGGAAGAAAAGGAGGAGTCCAAAAGAGTTGATCCATGGAAGGGAAGAAATTTTTCTTGAAGATCCAAGCAAGGTGGCGCCATCTACCTGCCTTTTATAACCCAAATCCAGTTTTTTTGGTACCTTGGCCGACCATATGTATATGATTTACCCTAATTTGTAGATCCCCTCCTTTTAGTCCCACATGGGAGGATGTGAAACCCTCCTCCCTTGTAAATCCTTATAAATTAAATCCCTCTTGTAAGTTTACACCAATCAGATGAATGAAAGAATTTTTTTATGAGCAAACTTGTGTTTTCTCTTTTCCGCACTTGCTTCCAGGTGTTGAGCTCCGTGAGGGAGTAAATCCGGGTTCCCCTGGAACCTTGAGGAGGTGAGAGATCTCCAAAACCCCAAACCATAGGTTAGCCACTCCACTCCCAAAGCCTAGCCGCCATCACCCTTCTCTTTCCACCAAGCCCTAGTCTATTTCCCTTCTCACGGCCACCATCTCCAAGTCCAGGCCGACCACCAGCATCCAGCTCCAATCCAGATACTGCAGATCTACAACAATTCTAAGAGGAAGTCAGATCGGCCTCCAGGAGAATTCGATTTCAGCAACTTCGGATTTCAAGTTCTTCAACCTGGTAAGATCTTTTCTTGAGTTTCTGAATTCCTTCATTTGCTCCTCTTCTTTCCCAGATCTTGAGTCCAAAAGAAGCCGACCAAACCACGAGACCAGTATTAGAGGATCCATTGCAAAGATAGCCAACTCCGAGGATCCCACAATCTGCTCGAGAGAGTTCTTCCACCAAAATCCTGAGAAGATCACTGTCTGGTTAGTAAACCATCTCTCCTCTCTATTTCTGTTCTGTTGAAAGTTCAGAGCGAAACCCTAGGTCTGGGAGTTTCTTAACCCCCAGCGATCCATTACTTCTGAACTACTCTGATAATTTAGTTTCTTCTAAACTGTGCTTTCAATCCTTACCTAGTTTCCTTCAACGTAGTTTAGCTTTATTTTGAGTCGAAACCAATTTTGAAATATATATATATATAAAAAAAAAAGAATTAATCTTAATTTTACTTCCGCATACGCTTCTTTGTTCTTTTTCTGCATCATTTTTGGAATCAGAGCCCTGTCTAGGGTTTCTGTTTGATTGCTTGTTTGAGACCCTCTCTTTTTACTTTGTCTGCTCGAAGTAGACTCCCCAGGACGTCCGGTCCTAGGAACGAAGAGAGGTGCAAACCTCCTCTTTCCATTCCACGGGGTGTTCCTAGGGCGTGTAGGGGATCCGTTGGGTTACAACTTCGTAGCAAAATTGTAAACGGGGAAGTGCTCTGTTTTCAGCCCGTAATTACCTTGTTGCAAGAATTATTTCTCACTACAAGTAACTCAAATTTAGTGATTTTTATTTCTCTGAAACCATTATAATTGATACTAATTTTCATAATTTCTCATGATTTATTGGTTTCCGTGTGATTTCTGAGAATTAAATTACTGCAACTCTATTTTTGTGTTCTGCAATCCAATTATTTTTGAGTGTTCATCTCTTAATTCATCTTAAGGGCATTTGAGCATCTAAGATAAGGGGAGGAGTTGATAACCTCTCCTTAGCCCAAAACCACCACCCACTCATTCGAACCTAAGCCTTTAATCTAAAAATTGATTAGACCTAATTTGCCCTAGTAGGCTAGGGACATCAACAAGTTGGGTCAAGGCTAGTGTTGAGTCAGTTTGTCTGGTTACTCTGTGTGTGCTTTATACTCAGTGTCTAGAATGGTGGTTCAGGGATTCCTTCCTGAAGGGCTTGTGTGCTGGTCCGCCTACCTGGCCAATCTCTGATTGGTGTCTAGGATTGGCATTCAGGGACCTAACACTCCCCTTACACCTGCCTGGCTGAGTCCTGAGTTACTACAGGCTAGCTTGCCACTCTGATTGGGCACCTAGTTTGGGCTCTAGGTCTAGTTAGCCCGTAGTCGTTCAGTTGAGTCTCATTTTGTGTGCTTGATTGCATCATGTCTACCCGGAATGGAGTACCCTACCAACCTGGTCAAACCCAACCTGATTTAGAGGCCATGGTTAGAGCTCTTACTGAGAGTATGAACAAATTAAGTCAGGATATGAATGAGAATTTTGCCCAGCTTAGGGATCGAGTCCAAGTACTTGAGGAACCTAGGCATCGGAATTGGACTCCTGACCCAGATTTTAATCTGCCTCAACCTCACCCACACCAAGAGCCTAGAAGACCTTTATGCCGAGATCCTGAACCTAATCATAGGAGGCCTAACCCAGAACCTGAGGATAAAGATGATAGGTTCATTCGGAACATCAAGTTAGATGCACCCACTTTTGATGGTAGTTTAAATCCTAAGGTGTATTCTGATTGGGAGGGTGAGATGGACCAGTACTTTGAGTGGTATGCTATGTCTGAGGAGAGGAAATTCAAGTTTGCCAAAATGAAATTAATCCGTCAAGCTAGGTTATACTGGGGGAACATTGAGCTGACCACTAGAAGATGAAATGTAGAGCCCATAACCACTTGGCAGGGTATGAAAGAGAAACTTAGAGACAAGTACCTACCCATTTCATACCAGCAAAATCTGTTAGACCAATGGCAGACTTTGAAACAAAGGAACCGATCTGTTTCAGACTATATAACCCTATTTGATGAATACCTAATGAGATGTGATGTGAGTGAAGCCCATGAAGTCACCTTGTCTAGATTTAGGGCTGGGCTTAGGGAAGATATTAAGAGAGAGTTGTTTCTGAGAGAGGTTACGGACCTAGACCAAGCCTATCAGATTGCACTGAACACTGAGAAGTTTCAGAGAGGACCCATGCCATCTAGGGTTGGTACCCCAATCCCAAGAAATGGACCTAGCCAGGTTACCCCTAGCAAGCCTAATCAGGGTATCCCCACCCCTAGGCCCATGGACAAAGGTAAGGCACCTGACACCCAGAGAACCCCTAGTATCATCTGTTTTAAGTGCCAGAAGCCCGGTCATATCTCCACTCAGTGCACAGCCATAGCTTGTTTTAAGTGCCATAAGATAGGTCATGTTTCTAGCCAGTGCCCTCGTAGATCCCTATATATAGAAGAGGGAGGAGAAGAGAGTTCCGAGCCTAATGAGGAGTTTGAAGAAGAAGTTTATGAGGCCGGAATGAGTTTGGTTGATGAGTATGAAGGAGAGGAAGAATCCACTGAATCTGACCACTTAGGGATTGTGAGATGCATCCTGTCCCAGACTAAAGTTCAGGAAGATTGGCGTAGGACTAACATCCTACAGACTTTCCTTAAACTAGGGGATAAGGTTTGTAAAATCATCATAGATAGTGGGAGCTGTGTGAATGCCATTTCTACTAGCACTGTCAAAATGTTAGGCTTAACCCCAGTCCCCCACCCCAACCCCTATAAGGTTTCTTGGGTAGACTCTACCTCTATACCCATCCAATCTAGATGTCAGGTCCAAATCCAAATGCAATCCTATCAAGAGAAGATTTGGTGTGATGTCTTGCCCATGGGGGTGAGCAGTATAATTCTTGGAAGACCCTGGTTGTATGATCATGATGCCACCCTCTTAGGAAAATCCAACACCTGTGTCTTTAGTTTCAATGGGAAGAAAATCATAATCCATTCAGTCCTTCCTAAGGACAAGGTAGCTAAAGGAGCCAGTAAGGTTAGGGAAATGAAGACTGGAGTGAATCTAATTAGGGCCAAGGATCTAGAACAAGAAATTCATAGTGGTTCACCCATTTGGATGTTGACTCCTAAGGAACTTAGGACTCCTACACCCTCAGAGCCTCCTCAGGAAGTTAAGCCTTTATTAGAAGAATTTGAGGATGTTTTTCCCGAGGATCTGCCAGACCACCTTCCACCTCTTAGGGATATTCAGCATTCCATAGATTTAGTCCCAGGAGCTACTTTACCCAACTTGCCCCATTATAGGATGAATCCATCTGAGCATAAAGAACTGCAAAAGCAGGTTGGCAAATTGTTGAGGAAGGGGTTCATTAGAGAGAGTCTTAGCCCTTGTGCAGTCCCTGCACTTCTAACCCCGAAGAAGGATGGCACGTGGAGGATGTGTGTTGACAGTCGTGCCATCAATAAAATCATAATCAAGTATAGGTTCCCCATCCCTAGACTAGATGACATGCTTGTTATGATGGCCGGTGCCATGGTTTTTTCTAAAATTGATCTCAAGAGCGGCTATCATCAGGTTAGGATTAGACCAGGGGATGAGTGGAAAACAGCCTTCAAAACTAAGGATGGTCTCTATGAATGGGTTGTTATGCCTTTTGGGTTGTCCAATGCCCCTAGTAATTTCATGAGGATTATTACCCAGGTACTTAGAGCTTTCATAGGGAAGTTTGTAGTGGTCTATTTTGATGACATCCTGATCTATAGTAAGACCCCTGCAGATCACCTAGGCCACCTTAGACAAGTCTGTCAAGTTTTGAGGAATGATAGTCTCTACGGTAATCTCAAAAAGTGTGAATTTATGACCAGTAGAATTATCTTCCTTAGATTTGTTGTAACCCCTAACGGCGTGGCTGCCGACCCTGAAAAGATTAGGTCCATAGTAGAATGGCTAGAGCCGACCAGTGTGCATGAAGTCAGAAGTTTCCATGGCTTGGCTACCTTCTATAGGCGATTCATCAGGGGGTTTAGTACCGTAGTTGCTCCTATCACAGACTGCATCAGGAAGGGAGAATTTCAGTGGACCAAAGCAGCCCATAAAGCCTTCCTAGATCTTAAGGATAGGATGACCCAGGCACCCATTTTGAGACTACTAGACTTTTCAAAGGTATTTGAGGTTGCCTGTGATGCTTCAGGAGTAGGTATAGGTGGAGTCCTAAGCCAAGAGAACCATCCCGTAGCATTCTTTAGTGAAAAACTTAATGATGCTAAGCTTAGGTATTCTACCTATGATAAGGAATTTTATGCGGTAGTGCAAGCTTTGCGTTACTGGAGACATTATTTACTACCGCAAGAATTTGTGTTGTTTTCGGACCATGAGGCTCTTAGATTCTTGAATTCTCAGAAGAAGCTTAACCCTAGGCATGCTAAGTGGGTAGAGTATATTCAGTCCTATACTTTTGTTTTGAAGCATAAGGCTGGGTCTGAAAATAAGGTAGTTGATGCCCTTAGTCGTCGATCTTTGTTGTTGAATTCTGTTAGGGCTGAAGTCATAGGGTTTGAACAAATCAAAGAAGAATATGAGTCGTGTCCGGATTTCAAGACTGTGTACCAGGATCTAACTCAAGGACCATCTAGTGAACATAAGGATTATTCCCTTTTAGATGGCTTTCTGTTCTTTAAGAATAGGCTTTGCATCCCTAGAACCTCTCTTAGGGAATTTTTGATTTGGGAAACTCATGCTGGAGGTTTAGCTGGCCATTTCGGAAAAGATAAGACCACCCTGGCTATTGAAGACCATTTTTTCTGGCCTAGCTTAAAAAGAGATGTAGCACACATTGTGGCTAGGTGTCGGACCTGCGCTGTTGCCAAACCGCAAAAACAGAACACCGGCCTTTATACCCCACTCCCTGTCCCAGATCGTCCTTGGCAAGATGTGTGGTGCGGGCACCAGACTCAGAAGAAGACTTCAGGGCTCTATCTGGATCTCTGATTGACATTGCCCGAAGAATTAGGGTTTTCTGGTTTTGTAATAAGGGTTGACTTGGTCAACTCAATTTTAGTTTGAGTCTGTATTTCCCTGCAATTTAAATTTTGTTGAGTCATGTTGACTCAATACAAGTCCTAGTAGTGGTCTAGGTCTTCTCCAAGGTGCCACATTTTCTCCCAGGACCAAGCAAGTGGGCGCCACACTCCCAGCCACACGCCAGAGTCCAGGAGGCGCCACATCTCCATCCAGTATGCCTTGGTCCCCACACCACAATAAAGCAGGTCCCTTCTTTCATGCGCCACTTGGGGGAGAAATCCATCAAGATACCTCAATCCAAGGAGGAGCCAACTTCTTTCCAGATAAACCCAAGCCAGGATGGCAAGAATTTTTCTTGAAGAGAGGATCAAGGAGGTGCCCCACAATGTTCCATAAAAAAATAAATTATAAAAGGGAAGAGAGCATGTCTTAGGGAGAAAATCAAGGAGGCACCCAAAAGTTTCCTAAAGTGCCAAAGCCATGAAAGGAAGAAGCCTAAACTTGTGGAGCAAGACTAGGAGGTGTCCAAAAGAGCCAAACCATGAAGGGAAAATCCTTGATTCATGGAGAGATACTAGGAGACACCCCCATAACTTGCCATTTGGAGCTGATTTTCAAGTTTTCTTGGAGTTTTTGGGCTGCCCACTCATGGAAGGAGTCTTGGGAAGAGAATTTGATGCCTAAAGTATGGGTTAGTCCTATTAGTCCCACATGGGAAGTGTATGAAATTTTATTTCTTTGTTATGTCTATATATTCAACTCTATGTAACTCTTGAAAATCAGATGAATGAAATCAATTTCTTTGTGAGCAACTTTGTGTTTCTCTCTTCCGCACTTGTATTCAAGTGTTGAGCTCCGTGAGGGAGTAAATCCGGGTTCCCTAGGAACCTTGAGGAGGTGTGAGATCTCCAACCCCAAAACCCTAGCTTAGTCCACCCATCTCTACTCCACCACCACCAAACCCTAGTTTTCCATCTACATCCCACGGCCCCTCTCTTCCACATAGAGGCCGGCCACCAGCATCCAGGTTCAGATCAACTGTTTCAACTACAGTGCAAGTTCAAAGAAGAGTCAGATCAGTATTAAGATCTCCGGAACTTCTACATCCAACAATCTTCATTAAGTCCTCAGGTCAGTGTCTTTCTTTGAGTTTCTGGTTCTTTTTTTTTTGTTCTTCTTCTTCCAGATCCTGAGTTCGAGAAGAAGGCCAACCTTGCCATAGGACTACAATCCGAGGATCCATTGCGAAGATACCTCGTCTCCAAGGATCCTACAATCTGTTCGAGAGTGTCCTTCAATTGAAGCAACGAGAGATATCACAGTCAGGTATAAAACCTTCTCTTCTCTCTTCGTCTGTTTCTTGAAAGAGGAGTAAACCCTAGGTCTGGGGGTTCCTGAATCCCCAGCGATCCTACTTCTGAGTTACTCTGATAATCCACTCCTTTTAATTATGCTTTCTGTCATTTCTTAGTTTCTTTCAGCATTAGTTTATCTTTCCTTTAAGTCAAAGCCGACTTCTGAAAATAAATAAATAAAAAAAATATATTAATTTTAATTTACTTTCGCATCGCATCATCTTTTTGTTCTGCATCATTTTTGGTATCAGAGCTTTCGTTCTGCATCATTTTTGGTATCAGAGCCCTGTCTAGGGTTTCTGACTTGCTTGCATGTTTTGAGTGTCTCTCTTTTTTACTTTGTCTGCTCGAAGTAGACTCCCCAGGACGTCCGGTCCTAGGAACTAAGCGAGGTGCAAGCCTCCTCTTCCCATTCCACGGGGTGTTCCTAGGGCGTGTAGGGGATCCGCTGGGTTACAACTTCGTAGCAGGAATTGTAAACGGGGGAAGCATTCTGTTTTCAGTCTGTAACTATCCTGTTTTAGGAATTCTTTCTCATTTTAGATAACTCCAAATTATATGATTTTTGTTTTTCTGGAACCATTGTAATTGAAAATATTTTACATAATTTTACTGTAATTTATTGATTTCTGTGAAATTGATGAGAGTTAAATTACAGCAATTCTGTTTCTTTCTGCAATTCAATTTTTTTGAGTGATCATCTCCTAATTCATCTTAAGGGCAATTGAGCATCTAAGATAAGGGGAGGAGTTGATAACCTCTCCTTAGCCCAAAACCACCACCCATTCATTCGATCCTAAGACTAATTTTAAAATTTAATAGACTTAATTTGCCCTAGTGGGCTAGGGACACCAACAAGTCGGGTCTAGGCTAATGTTGAGTCAGTTTGTCTAGTTACTCTGTGTGTGCTTTGTACTCAGTGTCTAGAATGGTGGTTCAGGGATTCTATCCCGAAGGGCTTGTGTGCTGGTCCGCCTACCTGGCCAATCTTTGATTGGTGTCTAGGATTGGCAATTAGGGACCTAACACTCCCCTTACACCTGCCTGGCTGAGTCCCGAGTTACTACAGGCTAGCTTGCCACTCTGATTGGGCATCTAGTTTGGGCTCTAGGTCTAGTTAGCCCTAGTCGTTTCAGTCGAGTCTCATTTGGTGTGCTTGCTTGCATCATCATGTCCACCCGGAACGAAGTACCCTATCAACCTGATTTAGAGGCCATGATTAGAACTCTTACCAAAAGTATGACCAAATTGAGTCAGGATATGAATGAGGGTTTTGCCCAGTTTAGAGACGAGCCCAGGGACTTGAGAAACGTAGACATCAAAATTGGACCCTGATCCAAAATTTAATAGGCCCCAACCTCACCCATGCCAGGAGCCTAGGAGGACCTTATACCGTGATCCCGAGCATAACCCTAGGAGCCTATATCCATACTTGGTTGACTCAGAAAAGGGACCTGTTAGGAACACCGAACCTTATGCACCCACTTTTGATGGAAGACAAGAGACATATATTAAGTGGGAAGAACAAATGGATCGATATTTTGAGTGCACTAACATATCGGAATTAGGACAAGTTAGGTTGGCCAAAACCAAGTTCACCAAATATGCTAGGTCGCATTGGTATGCTATTGAGCATGAGTGTTATCAAAGAAAAGAGGAAATACATACTTGGAGAGATATGAGAAGTAAGTTGAGAGATAGGTACCTAGGTAGATCCTATGAGAAAAGACTTTTAGACCAATGGTACCAATTGCAACAAGGTAATAGGCCTGTGTCTAAAATATTGAGGACTTTCAGTGGTATGACATGAAATGCAATACCATTGAGACCGAAGCTCAGATCACATCGAGGTTTAGGGTTGGGTTACACCCAGACATTTATAGGAAGCTATGCCTTGAAAAGACCAATAAGTTAGACCGAGCCTACCAAGAAGCCCAAGACTATGAGTGGTCTTTAAGATATAACCAATCAAGTACTTTGGACTTAAAGCCAACCTCTACCAACTTGAGTCAAGTTCCGATTGATCCGACACCCGTAGTGAACCAGACTCTTGTTTGTCAATTCCCACTTGTGTCACCTCTTGACCAGAAGGATAACACTGAGAAGGAGTTAGGCATGGTCATCCCAAAATTAGTTGACCCGACCATAGCCGTACTTAAAGAGGAATCAAAGGAGAATAGGTTAGAACCTTTCAGTGAGATTGAGGAAGAAATATATGAGCCTGACATAAGTTTGATAGATGAATATGAAGAAGAAGAATTTGAGGATATCTCTCCCGATAATTCAATTAACCAACTCCTACCTAATGGGGTTATTGAGGGGACCCTTGCCACTCAAGGAATTCAGGAGCTAACCCTAAGAGAAGACCCTTTTGAGGAAGTTCAGGAAGAAGAAATTACACCCAATGAAAGTTTAAGTGAGAATACCCCTGAACTCATTGAGGAATCCAAAGAAGACACCCCTGAGTCAAATCTGGTAGAGAAGTGTGAAGAAGGGGTTCACAAGAATTGCCCATTGAGAAGGTCCAAGAACAAGAAAAAGACAGTAGCTTAGAGGACTTTTTAGATAAACATTCCAAAGACCTTCCTGATAACCTTCCACCTTCTAGGAGCACCCAGCCTACCCTAGAACTTGCACTTGTAGACCCTCCTAGAGCAAATCATGAGGTTTGGATGAGTGCACCTATAGAACAATGTCCTCATTTTAAGGTCATCCTGAATAACCAAGGTTTGTTTCTTGTTTCTGATAAGCCACCTCAAAACTCTGATTCTTATTTCCTACCCTTCCCTGAATCTTCTCATGTTTCTAGAGCTATGGGATTACACTTTACTGAGATCTCTAGGTTGCAAGACTCCTTAGAACCTATTAGGTTTGCCACCTACTTCTGGAAGACCTTATGGCACCTACTAGGCATCCATAATAAGTTTTCATGCTCTGCATGCCATCCTCCAACCCAAGGTCAAATCTAGAGAGCCATAGTTTGTTAGGTTTAGACCTAGGGTTCATTTAGAATAAAGTCCATTCTTTAGGAATGCATTGTCAGTCTAGTTTAGTTTTTCTTGAACCTTTACTAGGCTTTGACTCAGGTTTTGGTTTGATTGAGAGCACCAGGAATTGGGATTTGTATTTTGTCCAGGACTAAATTTGCATATAATGTTTCGATCAATAGGTCTATAGGCTAGAGTCCCTTTGAAATTGTTCATGGATACAAGCCTCACACACCACTTGATCTGATTTCACTATTAGTCCACACACACAAGTCTCTTGATGCACTTGCATAGCATGTAAAGGACTTGCATAAAGAAATTCATGCCAAAATAAATTTAAGTAATGAAACTTATAAGAAGTTGGCTGATTCTCAAAGGCGAGTCAAAACTTTTGTTGAGAGAGACTATGTAATGATTTGGTTAAGGCCTGAGCGGTTTTCTCCTGGAACCGTTAGAAAGTTACATGCTAGAGGAGCTGGACCATTTAGAGTAGTGAAGAGAGTAGGGTCCAATGCCTATGTGCTCGAGTTGCCTTCAGAACTAGGCATTAGCTCCACTTTCAACATTATAGACCTAGTAGAGTATAGAGAGCCAGCTGTGATTCCCAGTGAGCCTTTTTGAGCCTAATCCTGCTCTTGAGAGTGAACCCAACCCTGTGTGTCCACCAACAAACTGGCCTGTGAGGAAAGAGCAGATTGAAAAGATCCTGGATGATCAGGTTATCTCTACTCGTAATCGAGGATACCAAAGATACCTGGTCCGCTGGCAAGGAAGGCCAGATTCTGATAACTCTTGGATCTCCCGAGAAGAATTACAAGAATTGGACCCAGACCTCTTGGAGAGATACCAGAGCCAGCTTGATCCATACTCGACAGGGTCGAGTTCCTCCCACCCCGGGAGAATTGGTGCGGGCACCAGACTCAGAAGAAGACTTCAGGGCTCCATCTGGATCTCTGATTGACATTGCCCGAAGAATTAGAATTTTTTGGTTTTGTAATAAGGGTTGACTTGGTCAACTCAATTTTAGTTTGAGTCTGTATTTCCCTGCAATTTAAATTTTGTTGAGTCATGTTGACTCAATACAAGTCCTAGTAGTGGTCTAGGTCTTCTCCAAGGTGCCACATTTTCTCCCAGGACCAAGCAAGTGGGCGCCACACTCCCAGCCACACGCCAGAGTCCAGGAGGCGCCACATCTCCATCCAGTGTGCCTTGGTCCCCACACCACAATAAAGCAGGTCCTTTATTTCATGCGCCACTTGGGGGAGAAATCCATCAAGATACCTCAATCCAAGGAGGAGCCAACTTCTTTCCAGATAAACCCAAGCCAGGATGGCAAGAATTTTTCTTGAAGAGAGGATCAAGGAGGTGCCCCACAATGTTCCATAAAAAACCAAGTTATAAAAGGGAAGAGAGCATGTCTTAGGGAGAAAATCAAGGAGGCACCCAAAAGTTTCCTAAAGTGCCAAAGCCATGAAAGGAAGAAGCCTAAACTTGTGGAGCAAGACTAGGAGGTGTCCAAAAGAGCCAAACCATGAAGGGAAAATCCTTGATTCATGGAGAGATACTAGGAGACACCCCCATAACCTGCCATTTGGAGCTGATTTTCAAGTTTTCTTGGAGTTTTTGGGCTGCCCACTCATGGAAGGAGTCTTGGAAGAGAATTTGATGCCTAAAGTGTGGGTTAGTCCTATTAGTCCCACATGGGAAGTGTATGAAATTTTATTTCTTTGTTATGTCTATATATTCAACTCTATGTAACTCTTGAAAATCAGATGAATGAAATCAATTTCTTTGTGAGCAACTTTGTGTTTCTCTCTTCCGCACTTGTATTCAAGTGTTGAGCTCCGTAAGGGAGTAAATCCGGGTTCCCTAGGAACCTTGAGGAGGTGTGAGATCTCCAACCCCAAAACCCTAGCTTAGTCCACCCATCTCTACTCCACCACCACCAAACCCTAATTTTCCATCTACATCCCACGGCCCCTCTCTTCCACATAGAGGCCGGCCACCAGCATCCAGGTTCAGATCAACTGTTTCAACTACAGAGCAAGTTCAAAGAAGAGTCAGATCAGTATCAAGATCTCCGAAACTTCTACATCCAACAATCTTCATTAAGTCCTCAGGTCAGTGTCTTTCTTTGAGTTTCTGGTTCTTTTTTTTTTGTTCTTCTTCTTCCTGATCCTGAGTTCGAGAAGAAGGCCAACCTTGCCATAGGACTACAATCCGAGGATCCATTGCGAAGATACCTCGTCTCCAAGGATCCTACAATCTGTTCGAGAGTGTCCTTCAATTGAAGCAACGAGAGATATCACAGTCAGGTATAAAACCTTCTCTTCTCTCTTCGTCTGTTTCTTGAAAGAGGAGTAAACCCTAGGTCTGGGGCTTTCTCAATCCCCAGCGATCCTACTTCTGAGTTACTCTGATAATCCACTCCTTTTAATTATGCTTTCTATCATTTCTTAGTTTCTTTCAGCATTAGTTTATCTTTCCTTTAAGTCAAAGCCGACTTCTGAAAATAAATAAATAAAAAAAATACATTAATTTTAATTTACTTTCGCATCGCATCATCTTTTTGTTCTGCATCATTTTTGGTATCAGATCTTTCGTTCTGCATCATTTTTGGTATCAGAGCCCTGTCTAGGGTTTCTGACTTGCTTGCATGTTTTGAGTGTCTCTCTTTTTTACTTTGTCTGCTCGAAGTAGACTCCCCAGGACGTCCGGTCCTAGGAACTAAGTGAGGTGCAAGCCTCCTCTTCCCATTCCATGGGGTGTTCCTAGGGCGTGTAGGGGATCCGCTGGGTTACAACTTCGTAGCAGGAATTGTAAACGGGGGAAGCATTCTATTTTCAATCTGTAACTATCCTGTTGTAGGAATTCTTTCTCATTATAGATAACTCCAAATTATATGATTTTTGCTTTTCTGGAACCAGAGTAATTGAAAATATTTTACAAAATTTTACTGTAATTTATTGGTTTTGTGAAATTGATGAGAGTTAAATTACAGCAATTCTGTTTCTGTATTTCTGCAATTCAATTTTTTTGAGTGATCATCTCCTAATTCATCTTAAGGGCAATTGAACATCTAAGATAAGGGGAGGAGTTGATAACCTCTCCTTAGCCCAAAACCACCACCCATTCATTCGATCCTAAGCCTAATTTTAAAATTTATTAGACTTAATTTGCCCTAGTGGGCTAGGGATACCAACAAGTCGTGTCTAGGCTAATGTTGAGTCAGTTTGTCTAGTTACTCTGTGTGTGCTTTGTACTCAGTGTCTAGAATGGTGGTTCAGGGATTCTATCCCGAAGGGCTTGTGTGCTGGTCCGCCTACCTGGCCAATCTTTGATTGGTGTCTAGGATTGGCAATTAGGGACCTAACACTCCCCTTACACCTGCCTGGCTGAGTCCCGAGTTACTACAGGCTAGCTTGCCACTCTGATTGGGCATATAGTTTGGGCTCTAGGTCTAGTTAGCCCTAGTCATTTCAGTCGAGTCTCATTTGGTGTGCTTGCTTGCATCATCATGTCCACCCGGAACGAAGTACCCTACCAACCTGGTCAAACCCAACCTGATTTAGAGGCCATGATTAGAACTCTTACCAAAAGTATGACCAAATTGAGTCAGGATATGAATGAGGATTTTGCCCAGTTTAGAGACGGAGCCCAGGGACTTGAGAAACGTAGACATCAAAATTGGACCCCTGATCCAAAATTTAATAGGCCCCAACCTCACCCATGCCAGGAGCCTAGGAGGACCTTATACCGTGATCCCGAGCATAACCCTAGGAGCCTATATCCATACTTGGTTGACTCAGAAAAGGGACCTGTTAGGAACACCGAACCTTATGCATCCACTTTTGATGGAAGACAAGAGACATATATTAAGTGGGAAGAACAAATGGATCGATATTTTGAGTGCACTAACATATCGAATTAGGACAAGTTAGGTTGGCCAAAACCAAGTTCACCAAATATGCTAGGTCGCATTGGTATGCTATTGAGCATGAGTGTTATCAAAGAAAAGAGGAAATATATACTTGGAGAGATATGAGAAGTAAGTTGAGAGATAGGTACCTGGTAGATCCTATGAGAAAAGACTTTTAGACCAATGGTACCAATTGCAACAAGGTAATAGGCCTGTGTCTAAATATATTGAGGACTTCCAGTGGTATGACATGAAATGCAATACCATTGAGACCGAAGCTCAGATCACATCGAGGTTTAGGGTTGGGTTACACCCAGACATTTATAGGAAGCTATGCCTTGAAAAGACCAATAAGTTAGACCGAGCCTACCAAGAAGCCCAAGACTATGAGTGGTCTTTAAGATATAACCAATCAAGTACTTTGGACTTAAAGCCAACCTCTACCAACTTGAGTCAAGTTCCGATTGATCCGACACCGTAGTGAACCAGACTCTTGTTTGTCAATTCCCACTTGTGTCACCTCTTGACCAGAAGGATAACACTGAGAAGGAGTTAGGCATGGTCATCCCAAAATTAGTTGACCCGACCATAGCCGTACTTAAAGAGGAATCAAAGGAGAATAGGTTAGAACCTTTCAGTGAGATTGAGGAAGAAATATATGAGCCTGACATAAGTTTGATAGATGAATATGAAGAAGAAGAATTTGAGGATATCTCTCCCGATAATTCAATTAACCAACTCCTACCTAATGGGGTTATTGAGGGGACCCCTGCCACTCAAGGAATTCAGGAGCTAACCCTAAGAGAAGACCCTTTTGAGGAAGTTCAAGAAGAAGAAATTATACCCAATGAAAGTTTAAGTGAGAATACCCCTGAACTCATTGAGGAATCCAAAGAAGACACCCCTGAGTCAAATCTGGTAGAGAAGTGTGAAGAAGGAAGGGGTTCACAAGAATTGCCCATTGAGAAGGTCCAAGAACAAGAAAAAGACAGTAGCTTAGAGGACTTTTTAGATAAACATTCCAAAGACCTTCCTGATAACCTTCCACCTTCTAGGAGCACCCAGCCTACCCTAGAACTTGCACTTGTAGACCCTCCTAGAGCAAATCATGAGGTTTGGATGAGTGCACCTATAGAACAATGTCCTCATTTTAAGGTCATCCTGAATAACCAAGGTTTGTTTCTTGTTTCTGATAAGCCACCTCAAAACTCTGATTCTTATTTCCTACCCTTCCCTGAATCTTCTCATGTTTCTAGAGCTATGGGATTACACTTTACTGAGATCTCTAGGTTGCAAGACTCCTTAGAACCTATTAGGTTTGCCACCTACTTCTGGAAGACCTTATGGCACCTACTAGGCATCCATAATAAGTTTTCATGCTCTGCATGCCATCCTCCAACCCAAGGTCAAACCTAGAGAGCCGTAGTTTGTTAGGTTTAGACCTAGGGTTCCTTTGGAATAAAGTCCATTCTTTAGGAATGCGTCGTCAGTCTAGTTTAATTTTTCTTGACCCTTTACTAGGCTTTGACTCAGATTTTGGTTTGATTGAGAGCACCAGGAATTGGGATTTGTATTTTGTCCAGGACTAAATTTGCATATAATGTTTCGATCAATAGGTCTATATGCTAGAGTCCCTTTGAAATTGTTCATGGATACAAGCCTCACACACCACTTGATCTGATTTCACTATTAGTCCACACACACAAGTCTCTTGATGCACTTGCATAGCATGTAAAGGACTTGCATAAAGAAATTCATGCCAAAATAAATTTAAGTAATGAAACTTATAAGAAGTTGGCTGATTCTCAAAGGCGAGTCAAAACTTTTGTTGAGAGAGACTATGTAATGATTTGGTTAAGGCCTGAGCGGTTTTCTCCTGGAACCGTTAGAAAGTAACATGCTAGAGGAGCTGGACCATTTAGAGTAGTGAAGAGAGTAGGGTCCAATGCCTATGTGCTCGAGTTGCCTTCAGAACTAGGCATTTGCTCCACTTTCAACATTACAGACCTAGTAGAGTATAGAGAGCCAGCTGTGATTCCCAGTGAGCCTTTTTGAGCCTAATCCTGCTCTTGAGAGTGAACCCAACCCTGTGTGTCCACCAACAAACTGGCCTATGAGGAAAGAGCAGATTGAAAAGATCCTGGATGATCAGGTTATCTCTACTCGTAATCGAGGATACCAAAGATACCTGGTCCGCTGGCAAGGAAGGCCAGATTCTGATAACTCTTGGATCTCCCGAGAAGAATTACAAGAATTGGACCCAGACCTCTTGGAGAGATACCAGAGCCAGCTTGATCCATACTCGACAGGGTCGAGTTCCTCCCACCCCGGGAGAATTGGTGCGGGCACCAGACTCAGAAGAAGACTTCAGGGCTCCATCTGGATCTCTGATTGACATTGCCCAAAAATTAGGGTTTTTTGGTTTTGTAATAAGGGTTGACTTGGTCAACTCAATTTTAGTTTGAGTCTGTATTTCCCTGCAATTTAAATTTTGTTGAGTCATGTTGACTCAATACAAGTCCTAGTAGTGGTCTAGGTCTTCTCCAAGGTGCCACATTTTCTCCCAGGACCAAGCAAGTGGGCGCCACACTCCCAGCCACATGCCAGAGTCCAGGAGGCGCCACATCTCCATCCAGTGTGCCTTGGTCCCCACACCACAATAAAGCAGGTCCCTTCTTTCATGCACCACTTGGGGGAGAAATCCATCAAGATACCTCAATCCAAGGAGGAGCCAACTTCTTTCCAGATAAACCCAAGCCAGGATGGCAAGAATTTTTCTTGAAGAGAGGATCAAGGAGGTGCCCCACAATGTTCCATAAAAAACCAAGTTATAAAAGGGAAGAGAGCATGTCTTAGGGAGAAAATCAAGGAGGCACCCAAAAGTTTCCTAAAGTGCCAAAGCCATGAAAGGAAGAAGCCTAAACTTGTGGAGCAAGACTAGGAGGTGTCCAAAAGAGCCAAACCATGAAGGAAAATCCTTGATTCATGGAGAGATACTAGGAGACACCCCCATAACCTGCCATTTGGAGCTGATTTTCAAGTTTTCTTGGAGTTTTTGGGCTGCCCACTCATGGAAGGAGTCTTGGGAAGAGAATTTGATGCCTAAAGTGTGGGTTAGTCCTATTAGTCCCACATGGGAAGTGTATGAAATTTTATTTCTTTGTTATGTCTATATATTCAACTCTATGTAACTCTTGAAAATCAGATGAATGAAATCAATTTCTTTGTGAGCAACTTTGTGTTTCTCTCTTCCGCACTTGTATTCAAGTGTTGAGCTCCGTGAGGGAGTAAATCCGGGTTCCCTAGGAACCTTGAGGAGGTGTGAGATCTCCAACCCCAAAACCCTAGCTTAGTCCACCCATCTTACTCCACCACCACCAAACCCTAATTTTCCATCTACATCCCACGGCCCCTCTCTTCCACATAGAGGCCGGCCACCAGCATCCAGGTTCAGATCAACTGTTTCAACTACAGAGCAAGTTCAAAGAAGAGTCAGATCAGTATCAAGATCTCCGGAACTTCTACATCCAACAATCTTCATTAAGTCCTCAGGTCAGTGTCTTTCTTTGAGTTTCTGGTTCTTTTTTTTTGTTCTTCTTCTTCCAGATCCTGAGTTCGAGAAGAAGGCCAACCTTGCCATAGGACTACAATCCGAGGATCCATTGCGAAGATACCTCGTCTCCAAGGATCCTACAATCTGTTCGAGAGTGTCCTTCAATTGAAGCAACGAGAGATATCACAGTCAGGTATAAAACCTTCTCTTCTCTCTTCGTCTGTTTCTTGAAAGAGGAGTAAACCCTAGGTCTAGGGGTTTCTCAATCCCCAGCGATCCTACTTCTGAGTTACTCTGATAATCCACTCCTTTTAATTGTGCTTTCTGTCATTTCTTAGTTTCTTTCAACATTAGTTTATCTTTCCTTTAAGTCAAAGCCGACTTCTGAAAATAAATAAATAAAAAAAAATATATTAATTTTAATTTACTTCTGCATCGCATCATCTTTTTGTTCTGCATCATTTTTGGTATCAGAGCTTTCGTTCTGCATCATTTTTGGTATCAGGGGATGAGTGGAAAATCGCTTTCAAAACTGAGGATGGTCTCTACGAATGGGTTGTTATGCCTTTTGGGTTGTCCAATGCCCCTAGTACTTTCATGAGGATTATGACCTAGGTGCTTAGAGCTTTCATAGGAAAGCTTGTAGTGGTCTATTTTGATGACATCCTGATCTATAGTAAGACCCCTGCAGACCACCTAGGCCACCTTAGACAAGTCTGTCAAGTTTTGAGGAATGATAGTCTCAACGGTAATCTCAAAAAGTGTGAATTTATGACCAGTAGAATTATCTTCCTTGGATTTGTTGTAACCCCTAACGGCGTGGCTGCCGACCCTAAAAAGATTAGGTCCATAGTAGAATGGCCAGAGCCGACCAGTGTGCATGAAGTCAGAAGTTTCCATGGCTTGGCTACCTTCTATAGGCGATTCATGAAGGGGTTTAGTACCGTAGTTGCTCCTATCACAGACTGCATCAGGAAGGGAGAATTTCAGTGGACCAAAGCAACCCATAAAGCCTTCCTAGATCTTAACGATAGGATGACCCAGGCACCCATTTTGAGACTACCAGACTTTTCAAAGGTATTTAAGGTTGCCTGTGATGCTTCAGGAGTAGGTATAGGTGGAGTCCTAAGCCAAGAGAACCATCCCGTAGTATTCTTTAGTGAAAAACTAATGATGCTAAGCTTAGGTATTCTACCTATGATAAGGAATTTTATGCGGTAGTGCAAGCTTTGCGTTACTGGAGACATTATTTACTACCGCAAGAATTTGTGCTATTTTCGGACCATGAGGCTCTTAGATTCTTGAATTCTCAGAAGAAGCTTAACCCTAGGCATGCTAAGTGGGTAGAGTATATCCAGTCCTATACTTTTGTTTTGAAGCATAAGGCTGGGTCTGAAAATAAGGTAGCTGATGCCTTAGTCGTCGATCTTTGTTGTTGAATTCTGTTAGGGGTGAAGTCATAGGGTTTGAGCAAATCAAAGAAGAATATGAGTCGTGTCCGGATTTCAAGACTGTGTACCAGGATCTAACTCAAGGACCATCTAGTGAACATAAGGATTATTCCCTTTTAGATGGCTTTCTGTTCTTTAAGAATAGGCTTTGCATCCCTAGAACCTCTCTTATGGAATTCTTGATTTGGGAAACTCATGCTGGAGGTTTAGCTGGCCATTTCGGAAAAGATAAGACCACCCTGGCTATTGAAGACCATTTTTTCTGGCCTAGCTTAAAAAGAGATGTAGCACACATTGTGGCTAGGTGTCGGACCTGCGCTGTTGCCAAACAGCGAAAACAGAACACCGGCCTTTATACCCCACTCCCTGTCCTAGATCGTCCTTGGCAAGATGTGAGCATGGACTTTGTGTTAGGTTTGCCTAAGACCTAGAGGAGGCATGACTCTATCTGTGTTGTAGTAGACGATTTTCCAAGATGGCCCATTTCTTGCCTTGTTCCCAAACATTTGATGCGTCTAAGGTAGCCACCCTGTTCTTTAATGAGATAGTTCGACTCCATGGCCTACCCAAGACCATTGTTTCTGATAGGGATGTTCGGTTCACCAGCTATTTCTGGAAAACCCTTTGGCATAAGTTAGGGACGAAACTTAAGTTTTCAACTGCCTATCATCCCCAGACTGACGGCCAAACCGAAGTAGTGAACCGTAGTTTAGGCATTCTGCTAAGGTGACTTGTTGGTGAAAACATTAGGAACTGGGATTTGTACTTACCTAGAGCTGAATTTGCATATAATGACTCGGTCAATAGGTCTACGGGTAAGAGTCCATTTGAAATTGTGCATGGTTACAAACCCCACACACCTCTTGACCTAGCTCCTTTACCAGTCCACACACGGGTCTCCGAGTCTGCCGAAGTTTTTGCACAGCATATAAAAGACTTGCATAAAGAAATTCAAGCCAAAATAAATTTAAGTAACGAAACTTATAAAAAATTGGCTGATTCTCAAAGGCGAGTCAAAACTTTTGACGAAGGAGACTATGTAATGATTAGGTTAAGGCCTGAACGGTTTCCTCCTAGAACCGTTAGAAAGTTACACGCTAGGGGAGCTGGACCATTTAGAGTGGTAAAGAGAGTAGGATCCAATGCCTATGTGCTCGAGTTGCCTCCAGAACTGGGCATTAGCTCCACTTTCAACATTACAGACCTAGTAGAGTATAGGGAGCCAGCTGTGATTCCCAGTGAGGCTTTTGAACCTAATCATGCTCTTGAGAGTGAACCTGACCCTGTATGTCCACCAACAAATTGGCCTGTGAGGAAAGAGCAGATTGAAAAGATCCTGGATGATCAGGTTATCTCTACTCGTAATCGAGGATGCCAAAGATACCTGGTCCACTGGCTAGGAAGGCCAGATTCTGATGACTCTTGGATCTCTCGAGAAGAGTTACAAGAGCTGGACCCAGACCTCTTGGAGAGATACCAGAGCCAACTTGATCCATACTCGACAGGGTCGAGTTCCTCCCACCCTGGGAGAATTGGTGCGGGCACCAGACTCAGAAGAAGACTTCAGAGCTCCATCTGGATCTCTGATTAACCTTGCCCGAAGAATTAGGGTTTTTGGTTTGTAATAAGAGTTGACTAGATCAACTCAATTTAGCTTGAGTCTACATTACCTGCATTTTATTTTGTTGAGTCATGTTGACTCAGTAGTGGACTAGGGTTTCAACCTGGGATGTTACATTTTCTCCCAAGACCAGGCAAGTGGACACCACACTCCCAGCCACACTCCCAGTCCAAGGGGTGCCATATCTACATCCAGCAGCCTTTGGTCCCCACTCCACAGATGGCAACTTCCTTCTCTCATGCGCCAGATAAAGAGAAGTCCACCAAGAGACCACAAATCAAGGGGGCGGCCAAGACTTTCCCAAGAAACCCAAAGCAAAGAAGGGAAGAAATTCTCTTGGAAGAGAATTTCAAGGGGGCGCCCACTACCTGCCAAAGACAACCAAAACAAAGATGGGAAGGACCTTAACTTAGGGAGGAAGAAAAGGAGGAGTCCAAAAGAGTTGATCCATGGAAGGGAAGAAATTTTTCTTGAAGATCCAAGCAAGGTGGCGCCATCTACCTGTCTTTTATAACCCAAATCCAATTTTTTTGGTACCTTGGCCGACCATATGTGTATGATTTATCCTAATTTGTAGATCCCCTCATTTTAGTCCCACATGGGAGGATGTGAAACCCTCCTCCCTTGTAAAGCCTTATAAATTAAACCCCTCTTGTAAGTTTACACCAATCAGATGAATGAAAGAAATTTTTTATGAGCAAACTTGTGTTTTCTCTTTTCCGCACTTGCTTCCAAGTGTTGAGCTCTGTGAGGGAGTAAATCCGGGTTCCCCTGGAACCTTGAGGAGGTGAGAGATCTCCAAAACCCCAAACCCTAGGTTAGCCACTCCACTCCCAAACCCTAGTCGCCATCACCCTTCTCTTTCCACCAAGCCCTAGTCTATTTCCCTTCTCACGGCCACCATCTCCAAGTCCAGGCCGACCACCAGCATCCAGCTCCAGTCCAGATACTGCAGATCTACAACAATTCTAAGAGGAAGTCAGATCGGCCTCCAGGAGAATTCGATTTCAGCAACTTCGGCTTTCAAGTTCTTCAACCTGGTAAGATCTTTTCTTGAGTTTCTGAATTCCTTCATTTGTTACTCTTCTTTCCCAGATCTTGAGTCAGAAGAAGCCGACCAAACCACGAGACCAGTATTAGAGGATCCATTACGAAGATAGCCGACTCCGAGGATCCCACAATCTGCTCGAGAGAGTTTTTCCACCAAAATCCTGAGAAGATCACTGTCTGGGTAGTAAACCATCTCTCCTCTCTATTTCTGTTCTGTTGAAAGTTCAGAGCGAAACCCTAGGTCTGGGAGTTTCTCAACCCCCAGCGATCCGTTACTTCTGAACTACTCTGATAATTTAGTTTCTTCTAAACTGTGCTTTCAATCCTTACCTAGTTTCCTTCAACGTAGTTTAGCTTTATTTTGAGTCGAAGCCAATTTCTGAAATATATATATAAAAAAAAAAAAAAATTAATCTTAATTTTACTTCCGCATACGCTTCTTTGTTCTTTGTTCTACATCATGCACGTTTTGCTGGAAAGGGTCAACAATGTCACCAAGCCCAGCTCCAGGACATCAAAGAAATCTCGAGCCACGTAGCTCCCACTTCCTGGCACCCCTGAGCCTAACTCCAGGATGCCAGAGGGACTTTGGACCATGTAGTTCTCCAACTCCAAGCATCCCCGAGCCCAGCTCCAGGACATCAAAGAAATCTCAAGCCACGTAGCTCCTACTTCTCGGTGCCCCCGAGCCTAGCTCCAGGATGCCAGAGGGACTTTGAGCCACATAGCTCTCAAACTCCAAATGTCCTCTAGTCTAGCTCCAGGACGTCAAAGAAATCTCGAGCCACGTAGCTCCCACTTCCCGGCACCCTCGAGCCTAGCTCCAAGATGCCAGAGGGACTTTGAGCCACGTAGCTCTCCAACTCCAAGCATCCCCGAGCCCAGCTCCAAGACGTCAAAGAAATCTCGAGCCACGTAGCTCCCACTTCCTGGCATCCCTGAGCCTAGCTTTAGGATGCTAGAGGGATTTTGAGCCACGTAGCTCTCCAACTCCAAATGTCCCCGAGCTCAGCTCCAGGACATCGAAGAAATCTAGGGCCACGTAGCTCCCACTTCCCGGTGCCCCCGAGCCTAGCTCCAGGATGCCAGAGGGACTTTGAGCCATATAGCTCTCCAACTCCAAGCATCCCGGAGCCCAGCTCCAGGACGTCGAAGAAATATCGAGCGATGTAACTCACACTTCCCGGCATCCCCGAGCCTAGCACCAGGATGCTAGAGGGACTTTGAGCCACATAGCTCTCCAACTCCAAACGTCCTTGAGCTCAGCTCCAGGACATCGAAGAAATCTTGGGCCACGTAGCTCCCACTTCCCGGTGCCCCCGAGCCTAGCTCTAGGATGCCAGAGGGACTTTGAGCCACATAGCTCTCCAACTCCAAGCATCCCCGAGCACAGCTCCAGGATGTCAAAAAAATATTGAGCCACGTAGCTTCCACTTCCCGGCATCCCTGAGCCTAGCTCCAGGATGCCAGAGGGACTTTGAGCCACATAGCTCTCCAACTCCAAACATCCCCGAGCCAAGCTCCAGGACGTCGAAGAAATCTCGAGCCACGTACCTCCCACTTCCCGGCACCCCCGAGCCTAGCTCCAGGATGCCGGAGGGACTTTGGGCCACGTAGCTCTCCAACTCCAAGCATCCTTCAGCCCAGCTCCAAGATGTCGAAGAAATCTCAAGCCACATAGCTCCCACTTCCTGGGACCCCCAAGCTTAGCTCCAGGATGCCAAAGGGACTTTGAGCCATGCAGCTCTTCATCTCAAACGCCTCCGAGCCTATCTCCGAGATGCCAAGGGATTACGGGGCCACATAGCTCCCATCAACACCTCGAGCCTAGCTCCAAGGTGCCAAAGACCTGAGTCAAGATCTCAGGCAATCCCTGGGCCCTAGCCTAGCCCCACATCTAGGAAGGCCTCGAGCCTAGCTCCAAGGCAACCAAGATCGGTAACCCCCTACCCTGATCTCCCCACTCAAAAGAAAATGGTAGGGGAAGGAAAGAAAGGGAAAAAAGGGGGGAAGCCCGGAAGCCCTCCTCTCTGATCTCCCCTCTCGAAAAGAAGGCAAGAGGGGAAGGAAAGAAAGAGAGAAAAATGGGGTTCCAGCAGCATTCTCTCTTCTGATCTCCCCACTCTAAAAAAAAAAAAAAAACAAAGAAAGAAAAAGAAAACGAAAATGAAAAGAAAGATGAATGAAAGAAGAGTGGGGAAGGAAAGAAAGAGGGGGTGAGAAGAAAATACAGCACCATCAAAACTACAGCTCTCAGCAACCTCCGTCCCCGAGCCCAGCTCCAGGACATCTTTTCAAGATTGGAGCTCAGATCTCCGGGCAAGGAAACTTCGAGCCAAGCCACTCTCAACAATCTCCGTCCCCGAGCCCAGCTCCAGGACATCTTCTCAAGACCAGAGCTCAGATCTCTGGCCAAGGGAACTTCGAGCCAAGCCGCTCTCAGCAATCTCCATCCCCGAGCCTAGCTCCAAGATATCTTCTCAAGACCGGAGCTTAGATCTTCGGCCAAGGGAACTTCAATCCAAGCCACTCTCAGCAATCTCCATCCCCGAGCCCAGCTCCAGGACATCTTCTCAAGATTGGAGCTCAGATCTCCGGTCAAGGGAACTTCGAGCCAAGCCGCTCTTAGCAATCTCCATCCCCGAGCCTAGCTCCAGGACATCTTCTCAAGACCGGAGCTCAGATCTCCGGCCAAGGGAACTTTGAGACAAGCCGCTCTCAGCAATCTCCATCCCCGAGCCCAGCTCCAAGACATCTTCTCAAGACCAGAGCTCAGATCTTCGACCAAGGGAACTTCGAGCCAAGCCGCTCTCAGCAATCTCCGTCCTCAGCAATCTCCGTCCTCGAGCCTAGCTCCAGGACATCTTCTCAAGACTGGAGCTCAGATCTCTGGCCAAGAAAACTTCGAGCCAAGCCGCTCTCAGCAATCTCCGTCCCCGAGCCCTGCTCCAGGACATCTTCTCAAGATTGGAGCTCAGATCTTCAACGAAGGGAACTTCGAGCTAAGCCGCTCTCAGCAACCTCCATCCCCGAGCCCAGCTCTAGGACATCTTCTCAAGACCTGAGCTCAGATCTCCGGCCAAGGGAACTTCGAGCCGAGCCACTCTCAGCAATCTCCATCCCCGAGCCTAGCTCCAGGACATCTTCTCATGACCAGAGCTCAGATCTCACGACCGTCGGCCAATGACATCTTCGAGCCTAGCGGCCCGCGAGTGCCTCAACCTTAGACAAGGAGAAGCCCTTCTCTCTGAAGTCCCCGAGCAAAAAAAAAAAAAAAAAAAGGGAGAGGGGAAGAGGGAAGAATAGAGAAAGAGTCTTTAACAAAGCAATCCAAGCTTTATTGATCAAATACAAATTACAAGTATTTTCTGGGCCCCGACATGTCGGAAGACCCTAAATAAGTACAAGAAACAAAGAAGTACAAACTAAAGCAAGGAAAAGAGAAGAAGTCATTCCGCGCTGGCTGGCTTTACTGCTGGGTCCAGAGGCTGGCTGCCCCCGCCCTCATGGGCTTTCGGCTCAGTCACCCCGGTCTCAGGATAACCACCCTCGGCTGGTGTCGAAGCCTCTGACCCGATGACCTCCTCGTCGACCTCCTTCGAAGCCAAGGGGTATCTGAGGTAGTCGCGGTTCTTATCAGGGACAAATGACTTGACCCGACCGTGCAGGTACATGAACCCCTTATAAAAGGAGTCCGACGCCATCTGATGGATGTCAGTGATGAACTCCTTTGAAGCCTTAAAGTTGGCGATGGTGCTTTTGGCATCCTTCTTGGCCGCAGCAGCCACCTTCTCCAGCTCGACAGCCCTCAACTTGGCTGCCTCCGCCGAGCTGACCGCCACCTCTACCACTTTCTCAGCAGCAGCAAGCTTCTCTCTCATGCCCGCCAAATTCGCCTGGGCAGCCTGGGCGGTCTCCTTGTGCCTGTCGGCCTCGGCACTGTACTAGTTCAATTTCTTCTCGACGACAAAGAGGTCGTAGATTGCCTTCTTTGAACGGCTCCGCTCCAGATCGCAGGCCATCGAGAGTCCTTTCACTCACCCCTCAGCATCGGCGAGCTCTTTTTCGAGGTCCTTGATCTTCAACTCAAGGGCCCTGTTGGCGCTGGCCTTCTCCTTCAGGTCGGTCTTCAAAGTTTCGATCTCAGCGACTCGTTGCCGCTCGAGGTGATCCCAGCTCTAAAAATGTTCCCTGAGGAAGAGGGCCTCAGCACCGATCTGCACAAAAAAAAAAAAAAAGAAGAAGAAGAAGAAAATGAAAATGAAAAGAAAAATGAAAAAAAAAAAAATGAAAATGATGAATAAAAGTGACTACAGGAAAATGAAGAACAAGCAAAAGAGGCGAAGGAACTCACCGAGTACAGCTGGGAAAAGAGGATTTTGAAGACATCAGCAATGTGTTTTCCGTCCATGTCTTGTCGGTCGCATACCTGGATGGAGCAGTCCATTAAGCGTTCGGCGAGGTCAGGGCTCCGAAGGACCGAGTTCCCCAGCCCCATTAGGAAGGGGAGGTAATGTCGTCCCTCCTCCCTCCGACTCTCTCCATGGCGGGGCGGCCGTGCATCACTGATTGAAGGCCCCCCGGGGGCAAGCTGGGAGACCGGGGCAGACGTAGGCGGAACAATTGTCGCAGCCTCAGAAGCGGCCCGGGTCTCCCTACCCCTGGCTTCGGCAGCGGACGGACCCGGAGGTAGGCAAGGCACAGCAGCAGCTGCAGTGGCTCTCGCACGGACCGCTACCTCGGGCTCTGCAGCAGGGATCTACTAGGATGGCCCCGAGGCCATAGGAGCTGCCCTCTCTACCGGCGTAGGAGCGATGCGGGTCACCTCTGAGCTCGAGCCGGCAGCCACGATCGAGCTCAGCCCAACCACCACCATCGAGGCAGCCGCACGTGTGCACTCACCTCGGGGCTGTCTGGAAGCAGGCTCTGTGGCCAATCCTGCCGGCCGCCTCTTCTTGGTAATGGCCAGGAGATCGCTCTCGGAGAATATCATACCTACACATAATATACACAGTGGTCAGAACCTGTGGAAAATTGTACAAAGATCATGCAAAGGAAAGAAAAGAGCAATGTTTAGGCCGGACTCACCCGACCCATTCGCTGGGTCGACCCCAGAGTCGGCGAGGTTCTGCTCAGACAACAGGACATCGAGAGAAGGAATCTGCGCACTGCGAAGCTGCTCGTAGTCATCTCGGTCAGCCGCATCGATGGCAGATTTTTGGTTGGGGGACTGGTCTGGATCACTCCAGACCCAGTCAACTCCCTCGACCTCGACAAAGAAGAACTTACTCTTCCATCCCTTGACAGAAGAGGGGAGCTCAAACTTAATGCCCCTCGGGCGGGAAGATAAAGACCACCAACCGTCTTCGGTTGGGTGACATTTCAGGGTGAAGATGGCCCTGAACAAAGAAAATCGGGCCACGAACCCGTAAAGGTGACAGAGCACAATGAAGGAGAAGATAACTCTAATAGCATTTGGTACCAGCTGCGCCAGGACCAAACGATAGTTGTCCAAGACTGACAAAAAGAAGGAATGGAAAGGAAAGCGGAGACCTCCAGAGAAGGTCCCCTCATAGAAGGCAAGACGGCCCGGGCCACTCGAAGTAACCCGCTCCCCCGGATGAGGGATCGTAAGCCAGACAGAATGAGGGATGCCATAGACATCCTGGACAATCCTGAGTTCTCCGACGGTGATCGTGGAGGTGACCCCACCGGGACCTGCAAACCGAGCAGACTCAGGGACAGGAATAGAAGAAGGAGGGGGAAAAGAAGAACCCGACCCCGGTTCCCTAATAAGAACCGGGCTGAGAGGATGCCTCCTACCGAGTTTGCAGCGAGCTATGCCTCCCTCCCCGTCAGAAGAAGAGGAAGAAGATGCCGGTCTCCATTCGGAAGGACCAGCCTCACCCTAATCAGTGGAGGGACGGAAGCCCGGACCAAAATGGGACATCATCAAAAACAAAGAAGAAGAAGAAGAAAAAGGAAAACACAAGGTCGAAGACCGAAGAAGAAACCACAGACCCTGAGAGGGAACCCTACCCTATCGGGAGGAAGAAAGAGGAAGAAGCTAACCTATTGCCTTCAGAAGAAACTTGGGGTGATAGGGAAGAAGAAGAAGCCTGGGCACGGCAATAGCAGGCACGAAGAATTCAAAAATAATAGATTGTTCGAGTAAGGCCCTCCTTTCACTCCAAAATGACCCAAGGGGTCCGTATAGCGTCAGCCGCTCACCAACAGATCTGTGCCACGTGTCACCCATTGGCGAGAATGGCATCCCAGCTGCTCTGAATTCTGTGCCAACATTAACTGCTCCTCGGACGTGGCCAGGTGGCGCCCCCGCATTGGCCCGCAAGAGCGGTCCCCGAAGTGCCAGTAGTCACGACCATCATTGCAACCAATCTTTATCTTTCCATGTCAGCACTGCAATTACTCCCTTCGGCCCGAATGCCGCGCACTAATGAGCCTCGGGAGTGGGGGGCAAATGATATGGCAAGACCGCTGACGTGGAAAAATCTGCGGGCGCCATGTGGAGAGGGATGCCACGTCAACCCTCTAGCTAGGATCCCATTACCGAGATGAGCCGAACTCCCCCATGGAGCAGATGGAGCCGAGTCCTCTGCCAGGTCGAACTCATGAGCTTGGCACCTAGGCTGGAGCCGACATTCGCCCTCCAGAGGAGACCCTCGGAGGTTAGTGCCCCCCGATCGAGGTCGAGCCATGAGCTCACCCACCGAGGTCGAGCCTCTCCGAGTGCGTGCCCTCTAGACTGGGTTCACTGACATCCGCCCTCTGGAGGAGACCCTCGATGGTTAGTGCCCCGCGGTCAAGGTCGAGCCAAGAGCTCACCTGCCGAGGTCGAGCCTCTCTGAGTGCGTGCCCTCTGGACCGGGTCTGCCGACATCCGCCCTCCAGAGGAGACCCTCGGAGGTTAGTGCCCCGTGATCGAGGTCGAGCCAAGATCTCACCCACCGAGGTCGAGCCTCTCTGAGTGCACGCCGTCTGGACAAGGTCCACCGACATCCGCCTTCCAGAGGAGACCCTCGGAGGTTAGTGCCCCGTGGTCAAGGTCGAACCAAGAGCTCACCCATCGAGGTCGAGCCTCTTCGAGTGCTCATCCTCTGGACCGGGCCCACCGACATCCGCCCTATAGAGGAGACCCTCGGAGGTTAGTGCCCCGCAGTCGAGGTCGAGCCAGAGCTTACCCGTCGAGGTCGAGCCTCTCCGAGTGCACGCCCTCTGGATTGGGCCCGTACTTCGCCCTTCTCTACCTGGCCATCCCCGCAAGCCCGGAGCACCTAGGATGGAGCAAGCCCTACCGTCCTAGGTCGACCCCAACCCTGAAGAAGTCCTCACCAGCCGAGGGCACCGATGAGCCTCCCAAGGACCGTACCAGAATGCCTCTCAGGCCGTACTGACTACCTGACACCACCATTTACACCAAAAAGGCAAGCAATGCACCGATTGAGGCACCACATTCCTCACCAACCACTTAGATCACCCAGGAAAGAAGACCATCCAGGAGATTCAAACCTCGCGGGCGGCGGCCCGACATTCGAGATATCCCCGATTTCTCGGAACAAGGCAAACATGAAGGAGTATCGGAGCGCCTGACAGCACCTTATCATGAATTAGGAAAGGGCTTCCTGGGAGACCGTCGCTCGCATCTGACAGCTCGGCGGGAACCCCGAGACAAGCTCCCAAAGGCCAATCTTTGACTACAAAGAACGATCAGCACCCCCAAAGGGGGGAGAAGTAACAACAATAACAACAACAACAAAAAAGTAAAAAACAAAACAGAACGACCACTCACCACCAAGATAGGGCAAGCTCAACCAAAAGAGCAAAAGGCCATCACCACCATGATAGAGGGAACCGAGGGGCTCAAGGAGAGGCGAAGGGACAGAGTATCCCTCTTTCCCCACTACCAATCTCCCCCTGCGACGTTCACACCTCCACACACACATCTTTCACTCCTCCTAGTGCGGAGTCCATCAAGAGGGGCCCGGCCAGGAGGATCTGTTCCCCTGGACCGTCACTGACTTGATCGTCGGAGTGCCTCCACCGGAAACTCTCGTCCAGGTCTCTAACCATTATCTCACAGGCCCTGGAGCAGAGGACCACTGGACGGTGGGAGGCGGGGACCCGGGAGCCGAGTGCGACAGGCGATGAGAGGAGCACAATTCGACGCGGCAGCTATGTGCCACGACGATCTCGGTGGCAACAAGTTTCATCAAACACTACATGGATGGATTCTTCAACTAGAAGAGTTCTTCTATTGAAGACCTTGTATACCTTGCTAGAAGTAGAGTATCCTAAAAAGATACACTCATTTGACTTGGCATCAAATTTACTGAGATTATCTTTACCATTGTTTAGAATGAAACAACATTCAAATACACGAAAAAATTTTATAGTAGGTTTTCTATCTTTCCACAATTCGTAAGGTGTTTTCTTTAAAATCAAATGGATTAAAACATGATTTAAAACACAGCAAGCAGTATTTATGGCTTCTGTCCAAAAATATCTAGGCAAATCATTTTCATAAAGCATTGTGCATGATATTTCTTCAAGAGTCCTATTCTTTCTTTCTACCACCCCATTTTGTTGAGATGTCCTAGGTGTAGAAAAAATATGATTTATACCATTTTTATTGCAAAACATTTCAAAATCATGATTTTCAAATTTGGTACCATGATCACTACGTAAAGAAATAATTGAAATACCTTTTTTATTTGAAACTTTCTTATGAAATTTAATGAATGTAGAAAAGGTTTCATCTTTGTGAGCTATAAACATTATCCATGTAAAAGATGAGAAGTCATCTACAATTACTAGACCATACTTCTTACCTTCCAAACTAGTTTTCTAGTTGGTCCAAAGAGGTCCATGTGAAGCAACTCTAAGGGTCTACTTGTAAATACTACTCCTTTTGGTTTGAACAATGATTTTGTTTATTTTCCAAGTTGACATGCACTACAAATCTTATCTTTTTCAAAATTGAGCTTTGGTAAATCTTTTATAAGATTCTTTTTATTTAATTTTGAAAGCAAATGCATACTTGCATGCCCAGCCTATGATGCCAAAGCCAACTAGTTTCATTTGTCTTGGCTTCCTTTGCCACTAGATATTGATCATGTTGCATGGATGGATCATCAAGATCAACCATGTAAATGTTTCCATGCCTATGACCAATGAACTTGATACCATCATCATCTAAACTAGATACCATGCACATAGAAGATTCAAAAACTACTTTAAATTCTTTGTAGCAAAATTGTCTTATACTAAACAAATTATGTTTTAAACTATCAACAAACAAAACATTATTGACATAAGTAGAAGGGGTGACATGACTTTACCGATACCGATAATTTTGTCCTTTCCATTATCACCAAAAGTTACATTTTCATCATTTAAAGCTTCTAGAGATGAGACCTGCCATAATCCCCAGTCATGTGTCTTGAGCAATCGCTATCAAGATACCACATTCTTCTTTTATCCTTGGTTGCAAGACACACATATAAAATAAATCAAGTGGAACTTTAGGCACCCAAGTCATCTTGGATCCTTTTGGGTTAATTGAAGTGGTTCCTTTTAGAACCCAAACCTTTCTAACAGCATTTAACTTTTTTTTGTCATACATATAAGATTTGTGTCCTATTTTACCACATGCATAACAAGTAATACTAGAGGAAGAAGGTACAAAGAAATTTTTGAAATATTTTTGCTGCTTTTGTAGTTTGAAACCTAAGCCAGCTTTGTTAAAGACTGCTATTTGGTTATTTAAAAGCATGTTTAGTTTTTCAGATTGTAGGTGAACTTTTCAATGAATGGCTTTGCTGTTTCATGTTTTTCTTTGTTTTTCTTATTTTCTGGTAAAAACTCCTTGTTTTGTTTAGTAAGTTTTTCATTTGTAGCAAAAATCTTATTCTTTTTCAAAGAGTCCTTTTCTTTCACAAGATCTTCTTTTTCATTTTTCAAGATAATGATTTGTTCATTCAAGGTTTTGTTTTCTTGAATCAAACTCTCATTTTCTATCAAAAATTTATTGGTTAATCTTGAAAGCTCTAAGTTTTTCTTTTTCAAATCTTTGTTTTTCAATTTAAGTTTTTGATAGTCCATAACTAATTCATCAAAGACATTGCATAATTCATCGAATGTAAACTCATTTTCAGGTTCAAGGCTTACCTCTTCTTCATTGGCCATCAAGCAAAGGCTAGCCACTTCTTGTTATTCTTCATCGAAACTTGAGTCTTTGCTCTCGCTCCATGTTGTCATCATGGTCTTTTTCCTAAATTTCTTTTTGCTCTTCTTGAGTAAGGGGCAATCCATTTTTTAGTGTTCGGGTTTTTTACACTCAAAACATATTAGTTGCTCTCTTTCCTTTTCTTTTACTTTTTCCTTATTATGATCTCCTTTTTATGGCTTTTTCTTGTAACTGAACCTCTTTCTTCTCATGAGTTTCTTGAATTTTCTTGAAATGAGAGGTGTCTCATCTTCTTCATCCTCTTTATCAGATTCATCACTTGACTCTTCCTTGGTTGTGGACTTGAATGTAATAGCTTTCTTCTTCTTATCATTGTCCACCATTTTCTGCTTTAATGATAGGTCATCAATGATCCTAAGAGCTGCTCCAGTGAAAGAGTATCGACATCTTTGGCTTCCTCAATGGCAGTGACTTTAGAATCCCAAGAAGCCGGAAAAGACCTGAGAATTTTGTTAACAAGTTCAGTATTAGAAATCACTTTTCCTAAACTTCTCATGCCATTAACAATATTTGTAAATCTAGTATACATTTCACTAATTGTTTCAGTTGGTTTTATCCTAAACATTTCATATGTATGAATGAGCATGTTCACTTAAGTGGTCTTTACTTGATGTGTACCCTCATAGATAACTTCAAGTGTATCCTAAATTTCTTTGGTAGAAGTATAATTGGATATTCTATTAAATTCACTTAGATCAAGAGCACAAAATAATAATTTCATGGCCTTATCATTAAGCTCTACTTGCTTAATGTCATTCTCATCCCAATCTTCTTCTAATTTAGGGGTGGGAGTGCCATTAACCAAGATAGTGGGCTGATGAGGCCCTTTAACAATAGTTCTCCGAATATTATAATCAATAGCTTTAATATATTACGCATGTGTGTCTTCCTGTAGGTGTAGTTTGTGCCATTAAATAGTGGGGGATGGTTTGAGGCTTGTCCTTTTACAATACCAATACCGATTTGGGATGCCATGATCTTTAACTTAAGATTGTTGGACCTACAAGAAGAGTACCTTGCTCTGATACCACTTGTTGCCCAGCAAAGTAGCCCAAGAGGGGGGTAAATTGGATATTTAAAAATTTAAACAGTTATGTGCTGAACTATAAGGGTTAGTGTGGCAAAGTGATTGTGCTATATGAGATATACAGTAGAAGTAGTAGATTAAGTGCCGAATAATAAAGAGCAAGGGAAGAAAGAAGCTAATGATCACAAATACATAGATGTATAGTGGTTCGGTGCACTCCAAGCACTTATATCCACTTCCTAAGCTTTTTCTTGAGAATTTCTACTATAATCTATCCAAGATTACAGCCAACTTATTTTCTAAGGATTACAAGTCAAACCTCGTTGGTTTTATCACCTAAGCTCACCAACAACCTTCATAACTTATTTTTAATCCGGGCTTACAAGTCAAACCCAAGTTGATTTTATCTCTTAGGCTCACTAACAACCTTTAACACTAGTTTCCATACCTTTGAAACTAGCAACAACAAATAAAAGCAAGTACACAGAAATAAGATAAGAAATAGCTCCTAAATGAGCGAATTTAAATATCGATGAAGCTCTTCTTGAATGCTTAAGTTGTCTCCTTCTTGGAATCTTTGAATGCACTCTTTTTGGCTAATGATTTGAAGGCTCAAGGTTGAGTTGAAGACCTTTTTAGGTGGAATCAACTTTTTAGTTCACTCTTATCTTTTTTCAAAAGATAAACTTTGTCTCTTCTTAGATTCTTGTCTTCAATGAGTTTGGTGAGTGATAAATAGCTTAACAACACTGAAAAGACCATTAAAGACCATTAGAGTGAAGAAACTAGCCATTTGGAGCCATTTGGAATCAATTCTGAACTTTTGGAAAACTAGCTGTTACACTAAGTGTCGACACTTGAATTTCTTCATGAGTCTATCTGTGAGTCGATACTTGGAGTTTGTGAGTCGACACTCGGGTCAACACTAGGTATAAATTTGAATTTATAGGGTTCTGCTTTCTTTGCTCTCAGGCTTTAAGTCAGTCTTCTGAGTCAACACATGGATCTATGAGTCAACACTTGAGTCTGAGTCATTCTTCTGAGTCGACACTTGGCAAAAAGTCCTTGAAATTGCATGTTCTATTCATTTTCTATTCTCAGGCCTTGAGTCAACCTAAGTCATCACTTGAAGCTTGTGAGTCGACACTTGAGTCTGTGAGTTGACCTGTGAGTCGACACCTGGCATGCCATCTGAAACTTTGCATGCCAATCTTCTGAAGTATCGATACTTTCTTCATGAGTCGACCTGTAAGTCGATACTTGCATTATGCCATTTAAAAAAAGTGTGCCAAACTCTGAGTTTTCCATTTATTATTCAAGAACCTCTTAGACTCATCTTCATAAGGGCCAAATTGATCATTTTATCAATATTCCAAGGTGAGAAAACAACTTAAACAATGAAATTCATCTTGCTTTACTGTTAGTAATTTTGATACATTTGAGTGAAAATTTGAAGTACCTGTGACTTAAAATTTATACTCCAATTAAAACATTAGTCTAAACATATACTCAATATTTTGTTATTTATCAAAATCAAGGAGCCAAAGCTAACAACTTTCACCTCCTATTAGATCTTCTAGAGTGTATGCTACTGAGACCCTAGATTTAGATTCTAGCAGTGAGAGTAACCATGATATCTTTTAGACACACATTATGATGTATCTTTTCTTGTATGACTTATGCTTTGACATTAAATGATGGGGGACTAATATGCATGCAATTCTTTTGTATATTTTTTATGTGGGGTTAGGTGATTAATTTCCAAATTTCAGATCAAAATTAGTTGTAGGGAATTTTGTATGATTTTTTGAAGCCAAGCATGCAGATTAGAACCTAGAAAAGTACTAAAGAATGATCGCCGGGGCTGAGAAGCCTCGGTTAGGGCAAGTTCTCCTACAATAATAAGACTGGAGGTAGAGGGGGTGTACCTGACAATGTCTGAAGTGCCCGGTGAAGATCGCAGCGAAGGGATCTCTTGTTTCTCGATGGATGCAGCCTGGAAAATCGAGCCAAAGACCCGCGGTACCCGGCTTTCTGCTCAGTGGTCTGATTGAGGCTTGGCTGGAGTCGTTGGATTCGTAGGAACTCGGGGACCTACAAACGACCTATCAGGGATTAGAAAACTCAGAGGAAATCAAGAAAACAAAGGAAAACAGCAAAGGGAAGCAAGTTTTAGAGGGGGCTAGAAGGATGGTTGGCGGTAGGAAGATGATTGCAAACACCGGGAAGAAGAACTCTCAAACCCCTTTATGCACACAGCAGGGTAATCACTCAAAGCAATAGAAGAACTCAAGGTTTTTTTCATATATCAAAATCTCCCCTCATATAAGAGGCTAGGGTCCTTTAAATAGACCCTAACCTTGGGCTCCAAGTAAGGGTACAATTGATATTACATAACAATCCTTTTCCTTCTCAAACCCTAGCTAGAAAATAAGAAAACACTAGGTAAAAAAATCCCTAAAAATTTTCTTGACTTGGCCAACACTCCAAGGATGCCTAGGGGGGCGTGTTGGGCTTCTAAGAGCAGCAAGGAGCCGGCCCAAAGGGGCTCGGGCGCATGGGTTTGGGCCTCTGGAAGCTGGGGTGTCCTGGTAGCCAGGTAGCAGGAATATTCCCTGGTATCTTGCTTCTTAGGGGCTTGGGCTTGGCGCCTAGGCTTTATTTCTTTGGGCTAGGATGCAGATGGACCTCTGGAATCATGGATGCCCTTATCTATGAATATACGTTGGCATCTGGAAGGGAATCTGGGCATCTGCAAGGAATCAGGGTTTTCTGAATTTTTTCTCCTAGGGTCTTCAAATCTTCAAGCTGGGTTGGACTTGGACTATACTTCCATGTCTTCAATCTAGTTAGACTTGGTCTTCACTTGTATGATATAGTCTTGAGTCTTCAGTATGCTTGGACAGGACTCAAAAAAATAAAATTAGCTCAACATGAGCTGACTAGCATTGGACTGAACTAGCTAAACATGAGCTGACTAGTACAGAACTGAAATAACAACTCAAAAGACTCAAATAACAACTAAAATTGACTCAGATGGGCTAAGCCCTTATTACAGATGGACTCATAAATTATTGATCAATTCATAGAGGGTTGAAAAGCCTCCGTCTTATTCTGGTGCCTCCGGTGTCCCGACCATTAAAGTCTATAATTTCTTGAATATATATGTAATGAATCTTTTTGGAAGTAATGATACATATCTTTTCAGCTCAATGTATACTTCTATTTTATCTCTTGCTCATTTTGTCTTACCTTTTTTTGTTGATGACAAAATGGGGGAGTAGTATGCATGGAAAATAGAAAATATTTTATGTATGCATGAAAATCTGCATGAAAATGAAAAAGGGGGAGAAGTTATTTGTGCATGAAAATTAATTGGAAATTAATTCATAGAATATGTAAATTCTAAAGCAAAGGGAAGTTTTTAATAAACTCAATATTTACTCTAATACTTCTTGATATACAACTGATACATGTTGATACTTTCTGATACACTTCAATTTAAACTATATACAAGTCACATTGATACTTCTTAGTGTTTATATAATACATATACATAACTATAAAGTTTTAATTCCTTCATGCCCAGTATTTTGTCATCATCAAAAAGAAGGAGATTATTGACCCCTAGAATGATTTTAATGATAACAAAATATTGGAGCATGTATTTGATACTAACGATCTTCCAGTACTTTAAAAGTTTTTGTAGGTAGTTCCAAGTGAAAGTTTGATAATTGTACAATATCAAAACCATTGGCACACCTCCTATATCAAAAATGAATTTATTGTATTACTCTTATCATTTGAAAGCCCTAATGATTGATATTTTGTAAAATTTATGTAAAAAGGGCAAAACAGTGGAATTTAATGAATTTTGTAAGAGAAATATGTTAAATTAGGTTTAAAATTAGTTTAGGAAAAGTTTGAAGAAGTTTGAAGGCAATCTGGAGCTTTTTGAAGTGTGTCAACTTGAGCCGACTCTATTGGTTCGAGCTGATACATGGGATGGCACGGCATGGCACAAAACTGAAGGTTGGCATTGAAAGCTGCTAGAGTCGACTTGACTGAGTTAGCTCGGATGCTCAAACAGGTAAAAACTGAACTCTTCAGTTCAGTCAGCTCGAATGACTGGTTTTTCAAAACTGAATATTTCTTCACTCTGCTAGTGTAGACTCGACCAAAAGGCCTGAGAATTCGAGTCGACTCCCCCAGAGTGAAGAAATATTTAGTTTTGAAAAACCAGTCATTCGAGCTGACTCGACTGAAGAGTTCAGTTTTTACCTATTTGAGCATCCAAGCTGACTCGAGTCATCTGAGCTGACTCGAATCCCAGTTTTTCAAACTGCAATGACTAGTTCCAGAATTGCTTGTTTGAATCCAAAATGATTTCCAATGGCTATAGTTTAGTTCCCAATGCACTCCAATAGCCAAATCCACCTTGGGACACTCCAAGGTGATATAAATGATGGATTTAAAGCAAGAAAATGTAGAGAAGAAAAGAAGAGAGAGAGCATTGAATATTTTTAAGAGCATTCAAGCAAGAACTCAAGTCTTCAACAACATCCAATCAAATTCTTGAGTCAATCATTAAAGATGCTTAGAGAGCCTTGAAGAGAATTGAAGAAGCATTGAAGAAGCCCTCATTCAAGAGCCATAACTACAACAACTTAGCTTCTTAGAGTTTGTTTTTGTTGCAACTTTATTATACTGTTTTGAGTGTTGTAGCAAGTGCAGCAGAGGGCTACATCTTGTGATCTTGTTTAAGATTTTTGGTGAGCCTTGAAAACCAAGTTTGGATTTTTTGTGAGCTCATGAAAATAAACGATGTATTGGGTTTTGGTTTATGAGCCTGATGTAAAACAAATCGGCTATATTCTTGAGGAAATATAGTGAAAATCCCAAGTGTGCACCTTGGGTAGTAGACGTGGGAGCCGAGGGTTGCTCAGAACTACTATAAATTGTAGTGTTTGAGTGTGCTTATCTCTTTACTCTTATACTTTTACTTTATTGCTTTTGTATTGCATTGCACACCACTAGCACATACACAACCAAGTATTTAAACTGCACATACATGCTTAAAATTTTTAAAACACCCAATTCACCCTTCCTCTTAGGCTTGCCAACTGGGCAACAATAAGACCAATTAGTTTATAAATTACTAATCCTAAATACTTGGACTTTAGTTTAAAGGTTCTTCCACTATTTTGTATGAATTGGTAGCCTCTATCTCCAATATGAGAAATTACATTAACTCCTTAGTAGGGACTAGAATCCTATAAACTACACATGAGCTTGACTTTGTGCAACCCACCCATGTGCATTTATAAGGATGTTCTCAACTATTTGTTTCTGAAAACAACTTCTAGTAATCAATTTTATCCCAAGCACCACTTTAGTAGGCTTTTGGGCTTTCCATCGAAAGTCTTGGTTAGGTCCAACTATTAACATGACCAGACTTAGTGCTTCTAACCAATAAATGGCCAAGCTCGACTTTGGCCAGCCCACCTGACCATCGTTAAGAAAATTGCATCTAAATCATCATAATATGGATGACAATTCTAATAGCTAGATAAGCACCAGGCCTTTGGACCTTCAATAATCATCTAAACTATTGGACCCATTACCATCCTCTTAATGAAAGGCTAAAACTCAGTTATCTCCATAATTTTATCATTTTAAGGATCTAATAATTTTAGAAGACTTATTTTCATGTTATGGATAGAAGAGAAGACATAAACCGGTTACCCAAGAATCCTTCCATTGAATTTACCAAGTCTTAGAAGAGGTTTCAAGTCAAATCGGTCCAAGGAAATCTAAATCAATCATACTGATCCACCTTAATGGAATGGATTTACTTAAATCAATAAGCTATCTAATCAAAATCTGATTGACCATATTGGCTGGATAAGTAAGATCGATGGGAGGGTTGCACCATTAACCTCTTTTCTTAGATACCAACAAGTTAGCTAGGTAAGAGGTATCCCCAATTACAAACCATGATCAAACTGCCATACTTATCTTAAATACTAATCAATTTATCATATTTGATTAGACTAGCCTAATGACTCGGATCTAATCACTGAGCTAAAATCAAGTCCATTTAGAAATTATGGACTTGATCAAACTACAACTATTGAGATTGATTTATAGAGAAGAAAATCTAAGTTAACTTTTGGTTAGATTAACTTCTCTATTTAGTCCATTTGATTCTAATCCTAGGTCTAAGCCAGTTAAAGAACTGATTTGAGCTAATCCATTAACCCTAAGGCTTATGAACATGGTTTAAGATCTTTTATTCTCAAGTCTAGATCTTTTAACCATCCAAACTAATTTTTAATTAAGTTTAATATCATTTGAATTTTCAAACAATTTCAAATTCAAATTGTAAAACAATTTTATAAAATTTCTAATTTTGAAATTTCTATTTACAGGCTTGAGTGACACTTCCTAGTTATGTGTCAACTCACCTATGAGTTGAGTCACTATGAGTCAACACTTGATCCTATGACTTTGACTCATAGAGAGGAATAGAAACATGCTACTCTCAGGCTGTACTCTTGACTCAACACCCGTAGAAGCAAGTGTCGACTCACGAGGTCCATGTGTCGACTCATCAATAGCATGTGTTGACACTTGCAGGCTGATAGCAACATGTTCATTTCCAGATATGATCTTTATACAAAATAATTTAACATAACTAACCATAAATTTAACTTAGAACTATTCTAAACTGATTTATGATATCAGATATAAATTTATAAGATTAAAACTCTTTTAATCAAATCTCCTTTCACATTCTATTTCATGGGTCATAACATAAGCAGAACCCATACATGCCATAAGATATCCCATTAAATGAAAAGAGAGGGCCTTTAAACCCTACTTTTCTTTTATGATTGGACGGCCATGGTGAATCCACCCAACCTAAGTATTAAGCAAAATGAGAAAAATATTACATTTTGGGTATTATATGCATACATAAACATGTCAAATGAACCTAGTACTCTACTACCACTGTTCGGAAATCTAGGCTATTTTATATATACATTTTCAAATTTTTTGAAACATTAGATAGAAAATAATTAGATTAATCATATTAATATGCACATGCATTAGATCTTATCTACAAATAGCCTACAAAAAGGATCATGGCATGAATATGATGCATATAAATAATAGCTAAAATATAAGAGAGAATGCACATATCACATATGATGATCATATCTATGCACTGTTGCTACACCATAGGGCATATCTATGTTGTAAAAGAGTTTAGAACTCTTTATCATTTTGCAAAATGATGATCACCGCTACTGGAAAGTTGTAGAATGAAAACTGGATGAGACACATAGGATATCTGATCTTTATTGGTAATCTACATAGGAGCTCTATTTTGACCAGTTCCCTCGGAGTGCTAGCTCCTCTCTTAAACCTCGATGGTTGATCACTTTCTTCCTCAAATGTTAGGATGATCCAGGAATCGAAGAAGAACCTTTGGAGGAGAGGATGAGATAGAAGAAAAAGCTAGAAAAACCCTTTCCCTTTTTACTTTTCTCAAAACCTAGTAAAAGTACTAGGTAGCTCACACCAAATCCCTTTCTTCCCCACTTTACATTTTTCTCTTAGTATGAAAACCTTTCACCTTTTCTCTCCTAGCCTACCCACATGCCCACCAGGAACCCCCTTTTAATGAGGTGCCCATGAGAGGTTAGGAGGTTAGGGAATTAAGGAGAGATAAGAAGGGAGAGGTTAGGGAGTTAAAACTAACTTGAATTCAAAATTCAAGTTCAAATTCAAATTCAAAATTGAATTCAGAATTCAAGTTTAAATTAAAATTCAAAAATTAATTTAAATTTAGTTCAAAACTCAAATAAGGCCAGGGTGCATGGATGTAGTCTAATCTAATTGGACTCAACTTGAGCTCAAACCAAATCATTTTTAGTTTTGACCCAAATCTTATAGCTCAATCAAATTGAGCTAACCAACCATTCAATTTCTAGTTAATCCTCCAACAATTCACTAACTTTTAGTAAAAAAACTTTGTCACAATATTTGCAACACTAATGAGTCGATACTTTGAAAAATCTCAAGTGTCAACTCATTGAAATGTCGACTCACAGAAGTGTCAACTCAAGGATTATCATCAATCATATTGATAATTGAACCTAGGAATGATTTACAATCATTATTGAGCCATCAGATCAGGTAAAAACTTTTGTTATGTGTGACTCAATAGGTTTGAACACTGAGTTGGTAGTGCAGGAACAATTCCTGTACTAATCGATACAACTATCTAGCAATGGTACCAGACATCCAGATAGGTCAAAAAGTTGCAAAGCAACATTCAAGAACCTTAAGCATATGGTTACCATAAAGTTCATCCCTTTGATCTTCAATACATAAGATGACTTTAGGGTTAAACTGCCAACCCTTAAATAGTTCATCCATAATGTCTCAACCTCACAAGTCTTGTGACTCCTGAGAAGAACTACTTTAGACAAGGTTTTGCTGAATTGAAACACAATGAAATATTCACTTTAACATTTGGAGGGGTCAATCCCATTTTAACTTAACATCGACTACACAAGTACTTGACTATACCTAAAAACTAGTGTGGACCCAGAGGCACGAGACTTAGGCAAAGACTTCTCAATTCTCTATGGGTATCTGATTAGTCCTTTTCAGTATTTGAGTCTAGTTTGTAATAAGGGCTTACCCATTTGAGTCCCCACTTTGGCCCTTGAGTCATGTTCTTTTTGGGCCTTTCATTATTCGAGTCCTGTATTCAGAGTTTGATCAGTTTCGGGATATGGTCAGTCAAGTTAGCTCATAATGAGCTAGTCATATTATGAGTCTTGTAATCATCAAGTTGAATCTAAGAAGACCCAAGCTTTTGAAGGACAACACCTAGTGCACCACCTCGGCAGTCGCATGGAGTTCCAGTCACACCCTGGATGGTGATGCCCTAGGACTACTTGGAAGAACTTGAAGTCAGCCCATGCTTGAGGAGTTGATATCTACACGCCAGCACATCCCTTCCACACCCCAAGCACAAGAAGTCCACAAGAAGTCCACAAGCATATGGATATACTTCAACCCCCAGATTCATGGATGCTTGCTTAGGAATGTTGTGGACCATATCCAACCCAAGAAGGAAGATTTTTGGCGCCTGTCATAGTCTCCTCTTGGCCACCCAATACTTGCTTGAATTGGAGGAGTTTTGTATGGCATGAAAGAGCCTCCTTCCTTGTATTTAGCCCCACACTTTAGGAAAAAAAGTGGGTGCCCCATATGTTCCTCATTTGTATTTGCTTGGACCCTAAGTTTCATGACACTATATAAGAGGCCCCCCTCTCATGTATTGACAATTTATTCATGAAATATATTGAGTTTTTATTCTACTACTGTGTGCTTGTTGTGTGCTAAGGGGAATCTGTGTGAACCCCTTCTTATTCCTAGCCTCCTGTGCCCTACCTCCAGCCACCATCAAAATCCTAGAAGCCATCTTCTTCAACCTTGGCCATCCAACACAAACTCATCTTTTCCCTTGCTATTTTTTGATTTTTATTTCATTCCTACATCATTTTCTAACCCTTGACAGGCGATTTGCAGGTCCCTCGGAGTTTACGAATCCAAGATTTCAGTCGGCCAGCCGATCGGGTCACCGGATTGAAAGCCGCGGATCCATGGGGTCTTCGGCTTGATCTTTCATGCTGTATCCGAGAGCAAAGAGTGACCTCTACAAGGATTCATCAGCAAGATCCTGTTAGGTACACCCGCTCAACTCACTAGTAGCTATATTGAAGAAGAACTAGCCCAACCGGGACTTCTCAGCCTCGACGGTCCTCTTCTCTATTATTTTAGGATCTATTTTGCATGCAACTGCTTCTAAAATTTTTGTAGAACTCTCTACTTTAGATCTTGGCTTTATTATTGGTATTTAGACATCTAATTCAACATATAAAAATACAAAAATATTTTGCATGCATCTTTAGTCCCGCATCAAAAACCTTCTATCATTGGATTAAAAATTTTAGTAGTCCGGTACCAAAGTAACTTGCAAGCCACCATGGTGATCTTAGGTATGAGGGACATTTATATCCATATCCCTTCATGAGCAATAAGAGTGCTATGTAGGTGGGTCACATTCAGTGAAATATCCTATATTTCACCTGCATGCCATATCAGTATCTTTACACTCCTTGGTTAAGAGGACAACTAACATATATGGCACATAACGATCTATACTCGATATATTATCATCATTTAACAAAGTATCATTTGGTCATGAATAATTTTAAGAACCACATGATAAATTATCTCTTAATTATATTAGAAGTAGTTCTAAAAATTTCATCATAAAAGAGTTCATTACAGGAAGATGCAATGTGATGAACTATCAAATAATATTTATTAATAATAATTCACATATATTTATAATTTACATAACTATTTGTAAACTAGATGATTGGCATTAGGACATATTTTCTAATAGATAGAACTCTTGTAGAGAGAGTGATAGTGCCATTAGCTCACATGGTTCTGCACCACTTACACCACGTGGTAAACTCTAAAACTTTAGATATCTTTTTTACATTATTGTTATCTAATATAATTTTCTTGATATTAAATATTTTGTGATTAGGTTTGGAGGACATGGAGTCACTAGTGATCCAACATTCACACATAGCAACGACTGGCTCTTAAACTCAGCAGTGTGGTTTAGGACCTACCTGGCTTATGGCACCTCCAACTTGGTCGGAGGATAGAGAGTTTATCCATATTCAAAGCTGCTCATCAGTACTGCATCTTCATACTAATATCTTTAAAATTTAATCATTTTAGAGTTAACACTTATTATTAAATTTTAATTTTACAGGATATTCAGAGAGCATGCTATTTCTTGGATTTTTACTAGGATCATTTATCGATTGATGCTCGGACTAGTGATGAGTTCTATAGTTGGCTGTCGAGGACTCGTGATGCAGCTTGGAAGACATTCCCGGTAAGTCAAATGTATATAATTTTTAAATACTTGAAATATTTATATTTTATTTGTTTAATACAAACTTGCTTCTACTTGTAGGAGTACTACTGATTTGAGACTCAGCATGAGGAGGCTAGCTATTTGACCTTTGAGGAGGTGGCCAAATGTAAGCTCTGGAATGGGATGTATAATTTCAAGTAGTTCTCTAGAGATTACTCCAGTTTCGAGTCACCATTAGACTAGAAGTCTTTTAGAAATTATTGGATGTAGGTGGATGTATGGGAGGCACTCTATTACTAGTGGAGCACTGAGGAGTACTTCAGTAGGCGATAGAGGGCAAGGAAGAATCATATCACCTAGCAGGATCCGATCAAGCATATTGATGGCTCTATTGGTATGATGTGGTGGCCTTTAGATTGGTAAGAATTCTATGCTTAGATTAATTTTATATTAAATTGATTATATATATTAATTAATTTTTTTTATTATTTATTTATTATAGATATAATAGCTGGATCATGCACCGGGATAGCTATAGTTGTAGGAGGTCACACACCAGTCCAGGAGGACTGCTGATTACTTAGATCTAAGATATTGATGTATCGTTTAAAACATTTTTTATTTGTCTATATGTACAATGATATGTATAATTGGGCTAATTAGTTTGTAAATTATAAAGGTAGATTATGTGGAGTATGTCTATCATGGCATGGTGAGGACCCATCCTCTCAACCCCTCCTTGATCTCGAGTGATGGCTAAGGCTACTAGAGGGATGAGTAGGAGCAGGGTATAGGATTTAGGCACAACTTCAACCCTCCACCAGTTCGCTACTCTTCGATGTGTTCATCTCAGGCCATGACAACTCAGGTATGGGGTGATGCACATGTCAAGGATGTCATGACCTGCCTTTTTACCCAGCAACCTCAGAGCTTCCGGGATACCATCCATGATATAATCATTGAGATTCTTTGAGATCTGCATCTACTTGATTAGTTGACCTTATTATCATAGCCATCATAGCATGTAAGTTTATTAATAAAGTTATTTATTTGTTTAAATTTTTATATTTAAAAGCTTATATATTTAGGCTTGAGTTGGGGGAGGGGACCTATGGGATAAAAATTTAATCTAACCATTCAATTAATGGGTTGAGGTGTCTATAGCTCCATATCATCAAATGAAATATGTAGGAATAATCTGTTTGAGAATTGGAAGAGTATATCGAAATATATACCTCCGTATTGACATATATGCTTTCATATCAAAATTTATTAATAATATTTTTTTCTACATTACAGGATGCTGGGATATTCGGATTTCATCTACGGGCTATTGGAGATGATGTACAAGAGTAGGAGGAGGAAGATGACAACGAGGAGGATCTTACATGAATTCTTTTCTATTTTGATGTTATGTATTTAATTTTGATACTTGTAAAGCAATGTTAATTTACAAATTTGTATATATTATATTTTTAATATAATATAATTAGTTTTTTATTTATGATTATTTTTTATGATTTTGGCATTTGAGTGTGACATTTTAGTTTTAATTTACTATAATTGCTTATTATTATAATTTAAAACATAGTTTTTAAAAAATATAATTATGATTTTTTAAAAAGATTAGAAAAATTATTACCGATATCATTAGCGATGGCTAATGTTGTCAGTAATATTTTAGTAGTGATGACATTTATTAGCAATGGTAATATTTTATTACAAAAACTTTTTAAATTTTTTAGAAAAAGTTATAAAAGTTTCTTATTGATGGTATTAAAGATGTCTAATGTCATCGATAATAAGGTATTAGCAACACTAATTATTAATGATGGCAATATTTTATCGCTAATTATTTTTTAATATTTTTAAAGAAACTTAGAAAATCTTATTAGCAATGGCATTCTCGTCGCCCTAGTTGTCACTAATATTTGTTATTAGCAACGGTATTTTTTTCATTGCTAATAATATATATTAGTGACAGGGTTATTTTTGACATACCATTAGCAATGGTGTTCTATCACTAATTGTATTAGCGATGGTAATTGTGATATGTCAAATTTCTTTTAGTGCATTCTTCAGTATGATGGCCATGGTCACGATGACACAAGCAAAATTTTCTTAGATTTTTGCAAGCTAGTGGGGTCCCCAATTTTCAGGCTTCTAGGAATTGGCCTTTAATCTCCATTAACACTTTCTCCTTTGATGCATTTAATGTAATGTAGGTATAACTTTTTTGGTGGTGATGCTAGACAACCATCTCCATGAAGGCTCCTGGGTTAGCAATCCCGGAGGATCCCACTTTTTATTACCAATGTAGAGACTTTGAGCAAGGTCGAATTCTTTCCTCCAGTCTTGGAAAGTGTTTTCGGTCAACTCATAGCTTTCCATCACCCCTTAGTGAGGAAGTGGTAGGAACTTCTTCTTATATAAAGGCATCCTCTATTCATGCATGTTTCTTTGCTTGGGTTAGCATATCATCAAAGTCTCAGGATAGGTCTTGATCAGTGACTTCTTGAGATCATTATTTTGTAATCCACTCATCAAAGTAGACATCATGATCGATTGATCCAAGTAGTGGAGCTCTAGGATGAGGAAGGCTCGAATTGACTCCCCATCCTTTAGTTTAAGGGTATAGAGGTAGTTTGATTACTTTTGCTATCACTGGCTACTAAAAAATGGTTAGCAAAGGATTGGCTTAGTTGCTTAAAAGAGTGCATTGATCCTAGCTTCAGACTTGAATATCAGTATTGAGCCGGTACTTTTAGAGTAGATGGAAAGGCTTGGCAGAGGATAGTATCAGTGGCCCCATGGAGGAGTATCATGATCTGAAGCTTTCCAAATGATCGACTAGATCAATCATCCTATCATAGCTCTCCAGCTGAGGAACCTTGAAGTGTCGGGGAAGTAATGCTCATATAATTTTATCATCAAAAGGTGGGTCATTGTTAAACTCATCATATGGTGTTGAGGAGAGGTTGTAGATTTTCTTAATCCACTGATCCAGCTCCCAAGCTTCTACTCAGCTTTGGAGTCTTGAATGGTGGGAGCTTTCGATCGTTGAAGGGATCATTGACCAAGATTGAGTCATGCCCTGAGCTAGGACTTTGAGATTATTATCTCCTTGGCTTTGGGCTCCTAGGGCAATGATAGTGAATTGTCTTCCTTTCTAGATTCCCTGAGGCGACTTGCAACTGCTTAGGTAGTGGTAGTGCTATTCATGGTGTTGAATGAGGGTGTAGCGTCGTAGGAAGCAATGTAGAAGCCAATTGCATCGTAGGTTGGGAGGCCATGAGTGGTGTCGCCAGAGGAGGCTGCATCATATGGAGCAGCATGGGGGTGGCTTGGATAACCTGAACGACTGCCACCAAGTTCAGGACTTACAAAAAGAGCAGGTTAAATTGCTTCACACTAACTATTACTATCTATAGAGTTGAAGAGGCCCCTGCTAGTACCTATAGGGGTTGGTTATTGGCTTGGCTCTTTGCTGACGAGGAGGCAACAATGTTAGTGTGATGGGATGTAGCTTTCTTGAGTGGCATTGTTAATCTACCTTCAGGCCATGCTGCTCAAAGTTATATCAGGTCCTTCCTCTCTTTTGTTGGTACTAAAATCCATCAAGTGCTAAAGATACTGGAGCTAGTGGTGCTAGTAAGTCTCAAAGAGACGAAACCTGTAAAAAAGTCTTGGTTGAAAGGTATTTTGGTGGGGGCCCTCCGACACTCAATATGGTATTCCAACACTACAACAGTATGAGAAGCATGGTCGAGATTATTTTTTTTGCATACCTTGGGAGTCCCTAGGGGGTTTCATTTTATAGATGAAGGACAAAGGCATTTTCAAAATAAGAAGAATCTTAGTAGATTCGGTGAGAAGTGACAAGGCTTATCAGCAAGTTGTTAAAGGATTTTCTATTTGAAGGAGATGTCTATTCTATTTTAATTGAAACCTTGTCCTTATATGAAGTTTTACCATGTTCTTTAATGACGATGTGGACTGGTGCATAAGTTTAGACATGCTTCTCTTAAATGTGAAGATATTGCAGAGAATAGTGTTCATTAGATGTGATGTGACCTTTTGGCTCATGATCTAGTACCTAGAGACAAGCATCGATGGTGTTGGTCTTCAAAGGGTCTAAGTGGGTGTATCGCTTAAGGACCCATTCATCATCAAATTTATGAATCGAGGCTCGGTCTAAGCATTTCTATTGAACTAAGAAATGGTTGGCTAGAGGATGCTTGATCAGATGGCCTTAGTCAAAGGTGAGATATGCTTGATGGCCTTTGGACCATTCAATTATTTGGAGGTTAGTCACTATTGAGGCTAGATTGGATGAAGGTGGTCGATGGGTGGCACTCGACCTTGTTTGGCTGATTGGAATGTCATTTTCTTCTAGTGAGATGATAGATAGTTAAATAGAGGAGCACTCTTGAGCCAAGCATGTGATCAAGCCATGTTTAGGCATATTGGAGTGCAATTACTGGATAACCAGGGATCAGATTTGATGAGCAATTGGTGAGTGCATGTTGCTTGCTTTCAGGGGTCAATTGATAAGTACCAGTTACTATCGAGACTTGCTCGAACAAGGGTATTCGGTGGTTTGGTGTTTAGCTATATCTGGTTGGTCAAAAGAGGTACCAATTATGTGATCAAGCCATACTTGGAAGCACAGTCGGCTCTTAGGCTTGCTCGAGTAGGTGGACTTGCAATCTAGTACTTAGCCAGACTTAATTGATTGGTAAGAGCATCGACTTCTTCAATAAGGGATTAGCTGAGTGGTGAAACTAATCAAGCATTGATAATGTTGTCTTACTCGATAATATTAGAACAAAGGAGAAATCTCATTTCGATCAAGATCCCAACCGGACGAGTGGTCAATGGATAAGTGTTAGGTTATGTAACCAGGTCTATTGACTTGAGCTTCATATCCTTGCCGACTAGTGATTGGAGACCATATAGCTAGGCTTATTGGCTAGTTTCATTGACTTGGGTTTCATAGCCCTGGGCCCTGGCACAATTTCTCCCAACACTAAGGCATCAAGATAATGGTTAGGTTGTCTAAGTTCTCTACAAAGATTCAAGCTTAGTTAATAAATGGGACAAGCAAAAAGGGATCAGTCATGGCCATCTTTAATATGCATATTTGGTTTTAGAATAAGGTAGAATAAGGTGAGATAAGTTCATTCTATTGTTTCAATTAACCATCATTATCCCCATACTATGTTTTGGTTAGTATAGAATTGCTAATATGGGATTAGGTTTGGATGGAAAAATGTAAATTTGTACATGACTTTATGGTTACTTCTTGTTAATTTAATAAGGATATTTTTGGATCATTTGACAATATAGAGGTGGGATGAAACCTAGAGATAACTTCAGCCTGTGGGGATCTAAAGAAACAAGCTACAACTAACTATCATCAATTGAATTAAACTATTAGGGATTGGTGTTTCTGGGCTCAAAATGTTATGCTTGTTGGTTATCCTTGGTTATCCTAGGATAAAAGCATGATAATTCTGTTATCCCACCCATCATTTGCTTCACAAACTAAGCTTAGCTTAGGTTCAGTAAGCAACTTCAACTGGGACTTGTGTTATTGTCAGGATTTGTGCAGGCATGTGTTAAATTTCACATCGACTATGCACTTGATAGGTTTTGGGTACCTATACAGTACCTAGGAAGTCTAAAACAAAGCTTAGACTAGCCTTTTTGGATATAGTTCTTGAATGTTACAAATGATATTAGAGTATATATATCTTCTTGCCTATGTAAACTAAGGGACATTGCAGTACATGCTGATTGTAGTGGTTGTAATTAAATTTGTGATACTTTTTACTAGGTTTGAATGGATTTGAAACCTTAGCTTAGCGATGATGCCAAAATTTAAACAAGAGGATGTATGTGAGGATTCTATTAGGTCTATGTTCTTGAAGCTAACCTAGCTGGTATATTGTAACCTTTTCTAAGACATTCTTTGTACATAATCATTTTTATCAATAAAATGAGATTTTCTTGTCCATTTTTGTGTTATGTGTCCTTGAATCATCCAAGGAACTAATAGTCAATGACACACATTCTCATGAGTTAAGAATTTAAGACATGTGTCATTATAGTTTAATTCTTGAATTGCTCTTGATCATGGATCATCACGAGGATGATGATTGATTCATCAAAATTGTTACATGGATTGCTTTCCTTTGGATGGACGAGTCTCAAGTCTATGATGTAGGGACACTGGAGTGAGAGTGCAAGTGGTTGTTAGATAATAATAGTACTGAGCATGACCATACAAGAAGTTACTTAGATGTTTACTCACTTGTCAGTGACTTTCTCGATGCTATAGTAGTATGAATGGTTCTTTGACCTACGATGCTCCGATTACTCACAATGAGCTTGATGTAGTTTGATTGCATAATTACTTATTCTTCTAGACATTTGGATTATTGTAGTGTATGTTGGCTATATTAGATTAGCTATAGGAGTAGGGTGTGAGTCTAGATCTATCGACCTCGATAGAAGAGTAGTCCTATACAATTTAAGAAGCAAAGTCCTTAAGATCATAGCCATAACAATGTGAATAATGGAAAAGAGTTTTCATAAGATTTCATATTTTGGACTTAAGCTAATTGAATCTAGCATATGATGGATGAAGGAATTTGACGAGTCTTCTATGATCTCTATCTTGTTGTGACTTAAGATAGAAAAACTAAATCACACAATAACTATACCTAGGGATTCTATATTTTTTTTTTAGCTGGAATCACCATTACATGCTGCATGCATCAGTGGTAGATTGTGAGAACTCTGTTGGATCATTGTCAGATCATTGATCCCTATTGAGGTGTGTTGGAATCATTCCAACCTATCGAAAGGAGTTTCAATGATATCACGATAGAGATCATAGTATATCGCAATACTAGACATAATAGAATTTATGGAGTCACACATAATAGGGATTTAGACTTGAACAATTGGTTGGATCATAACCTAATTATCAATATGATTGATAATTAGGATAAATTTGTAATAGTTATACATTAAAGGAATTCTAAGGAGGACCTAAGTGCAATAGTTATAATGCAATTTGATTTGATCAAATTTTAGTTCAAGTCTTAATTGAACTAAATTAGATTTAATTTAATTAGACTTGGTTTAACTGAGTTAAATTGGATTTTTTAATCCAATTAGGAATTGGATTTAAATCCTAATCATATTAGAATTAGGGTTTGTTTCAAATCAGTTTTGAATTGAGCTAGAATTGATTGCTAATTAGTTTAGGAATTGGAGACCTAGTCAATTGGGACTCTCTCTCTTCCATTGACCCATGCCCAAGGAGGTTTCATGCCTAGAGTATGGCACAAAATTTGAACTGGCATGAAGAAGGTTTTGTGCGATGAAAATTTGTGTTGACGAATTCTTGCACCAAGGAGTTGTGCTCCATCTCTCAAAGTCCTTGTTAGGGACTTTTGTTCTCATTCTAACTTCCTATTTGAATTTGAATACTATTATGAATTCACATGGAATGTTAGATGGGGTTGATCCAAGAGGCATAGCTTGATAAAGAATGTGTCTTAATTCTGATGCGAGACTATTCATGCATGCCAATTATTTTTCATGTATTAGGCATTAAGTTAGGAGTTTGTATCTCGAATCTCAAGCCAATTTATTAAGTAGGGATTTCTATAAAGTTTTTGGAAGCATAGGCATGCAGAACTAAACCCTAAAAGTGAAGAAACAAGACCGCCAAGGCTAAGAAGCCCTGGTTAGGACTAGCTCTTCAGCAATACTGCTACCAGAGGAGAATAGGGGGTGTTCCTAGCAGAGATTTAGAGATTGATCCATGAAGAGTTCACTCAATGCTCTCTGATATGGCCTGGAAAAACAAGTTGGAGACCTGTGGATTTGCAGCTTTCAATCTGGTGGCCCGAAAGCTTGCCGATTGGAATCCTTGATTCGTGAACTCTGAGGGACCTACAAATCACCTAATAGGGATTAAAAATCAGAGAAGAAATAAGTTTGAAGGCTAAAGAAAGCAAAGGAAAGGAAGGCTTAGAAGTGGGCGGCCAAGAGATGGAGAGGCAGGCGGCTTGGAGGTAGGGCACAGGGTTCACATAGATACCCTTAATCACACAAATTCACTCATAATTCATACCAAGAGTTGAGAAGAACTCAAGAAAGTTTTCATATTCATTAACATCCAATATACATGAGAGGGGGGGCCTTTAAATAGGCTTAAAAACTTGGGCTCCAAGTAAGGGCATACAAGAGAATTCCCACTAATCCTTTTACTACTCAAATACATAGAGATCTCCTTTTCTAAATAGATTCGAACTCTCTCTTCTCACTAGGATTACTCCTCTCCTTCTCTTTGACTTGGTCCAAGGGAGGTGACCATAAGTAGGGTGCCAACATGAGAGGTGACCATAAGGAGGGTGCTGAATTTGAGGATGGGCTAGGGCTTTGGGCAGTCCATTTCAGTGCTGGGCAGGCCTAGGGTTCTCCTGGTGTCCATCTCCTCCTGGTAGGCTGTTGTACTTATCGTCCAGGTCTTCAATGATAGCTCCAAGACTCCTTCCATGCTTCCCAAGTGGCACAATTATGTTGATGATTGGATTCCTTGCAGTGGTTGGAGTATTATGCTAACTGGCTTCATAAGTGACTTGAGGCTTGTTACAAAATTGGACTAGACTCAATACAAGACTTACAAAATTGGACCGGACTTATAAAACTCAAAACTTACAGGACTCATAAGGCTCACTAAGCATCCAAAACTTGACTCAATACTCTAATTACAGGACTCAAATATAAAAAGGCCCAAAATGAGATTCAGAAGCCAAGGTACAGACTCAAGTGTAACAAAGCCTATGAAATTAAACTCATGGCCCAAATATAGGACTCAAATGGCTAACATAGCCAGATTATTGGACTCAAAGATAAAATTGGAATCATGGCTAAAGGACTCAAAACTCAGGGACCCATAGTAAACTAGGGTTGACCTGATATCCCCATCAATTCTCCTGTGGTGGGAGGAACTCGACCCTGTCGAGTATAGGGTAGTCTGGTGCTAGTAGTAAGTCTGGATGGAGGTGCTGTGGGTCCTCTCGAGTAATCCATGAATCGCCATATTCTAGTCCACCTTGCCATCAAACTAGGTAGCATTGATAGCCGTGACTCCCGGGTCATGATAGCTTGATTGTCCAGGATACGCTCGATTCGTATTCCTCTCTTTGGCAAATTTAGTGGACACTCAGGTAAGGTTTCTCTCTCAAAGGATGGGTGAGGTCTAAAAATCTCACTAGAAATCACTACCAGTTCCCTATACTCAACCAAGTCCACGATATTGAAGATAGAGCTAATGCTTAAATCCAAGGGCAGATCAAGCACATAGGCATTGGTTCCACTTTCTTTATCACTCTAAAGTTTCAACTCTACAAGCATGAAGCTCCTTAACCATAAATGAGTTTCCTACATTAAATTCCTTGGCTTTCTTTTAGGAATTAGCCAGTTTTTATAGATTTCATTATGTAAATTAATCTTTTGGCTAATGTCCTGATGCAAATGCTATGCAGAGGTTAGTGTAGGTGTAGACAAATGAATTAGGTTTAGGGACTTATTGGACTCAAAACCAACACTTAATAGAGTCGACTAGGCATTCCTATCGAAGGAAATTCATTGGACTCTTTGGGTCTAAACCTAACAGATCATAGGCTCTCTAGGTTTAACCCTGGTGTGGCATGTACATGAAAATTTACAATGAACTTCTAGTAAATGCCATAAAGTATACTAGAAATATGATGCAAACCTAACAGGAACAAGGAATGTATGAAACATGCTTACTTCAACAAAATGCAGTCTAGTGGTTAGATAAACATGAGAAGCTTCAGAAAAGGGCAAAAGATAAGAGGTAGATTCAAGGTGAGTTTGGTAGGATGGGAAGTAAGAAAAGGGGTTGGGGTCGATCGGATAGATTAGGATGTAGGAAGGGGTGTCAAGGATTAATCCTAAACTAATGAGGTTGACCTTATGGGGTTGATGTCTATCAACAGAGTCTATCTTATTGAAGAATGGGTCATTAATCTCAAGGAAGAGATCAATTGGAGTCAAAGGGGAGACTTCATCCTGAGGGTACTAATTTAAAGAGATCAAGTCCTTAATAAATTCTTCTGATCCTTGGATCTCAGGACTAGGCCCTGTAATTGGGCTTTCTTTTAATGGCTTCTCAGGTAAGAGTCTAATAGTAGGGTTGGGTTCCTCATCCTCTAACTGCTCTTCCACTACAGGTTCAGTTTAGGTGTGGTCAGGGTTAACTAATTTTGGGTTGGCTTCTATCTAGGTATCTACCTGGTCAACTAATTCTGGGTTGGTCTCTACTTGAGTATGGTCAGGGTCAACTAATTCTAGGTCATCTATAGGTATCTCTACTGGACTCAACTCCTTAATGTCTTCTTTAGACTCATCAATGGGCTTAGGAGTTTCTTCCTCTAAATCTTCAATAGGCTCATCATCTTCATACTCCTCTACTAGACTTGGATCAGCCTCATATACTTCTACATTAGGTTCAACAATGGGTTCAGACTCATCTTTGTCTAGTTCACCTAGGTATAGGGTGCTGCATGGACACTGGCTAACAAAATGGCATGGTTTACGACATCTAAAACACACTCTCGGGGGATTGGAACTAGACTTGCTTCTACCTTCTCTAAGGGCCGTAGTGGAACTAGGCTGAGGTTGTCTTAGGTTGGGCTAGTTAGGATCTGGTCCTGGGCTAGGGGCACTAGTCCTAAAGGGTTTGGGTTGACTAAAGGGAAGTGAACTAATACTAGACTCATATCTAAGGGTACCAATCCTATAGGATTCAGGTTGACTAGGGAAAACTGGCCTAGTACTAGACTCATATAATGTAGGTTTGGATCTATAGGATATGGATCCACTAGACTCATAGGACATGGGTACATAGGATCTGGGTGCATAAGTTCTAGAGTCATAGGATTTGTGCTCAGATCTATAAGTTGTGGATCTCCTAGATTCAAGGTATGGGGCTCTCCTAGGGTTAGGCTTTGAGTATGGGTCAGGGTATTGGGCTTTCTTGGGGTTGGACTCAGGTTTAGATTTAGGATGGGTTTTAGGGGTTTTCTCTAAACCTCCTAATTGGTTTCTACTTGATCATAACTATTGGTTAATTGGTCAAGCTTATTGGTTTCTTGGGCATTTGATTGGGTTATTTGGTTTATCTGGGCGGTCAATTGGGCAAACTAGTTTTGGGATTGGATATTAGACTGGTTAATCTGGGTGGTTAATTGGGCAGTGGATTGGGCATTCAGTTGGTTCATCTGGTCAAATCGTTCAGTCATGGCTTTCATGAAGATATCAAAGTTGGAGTCCATGGCTGAGCTAGGTTGGGATTTAGACTGTTGATATTTGGTTCCTAACCTAGTGGTCATGTAATCAATCAAACAAGTTAGGTAATGCAGTCAAGCGTACAAAGTGGAAATGGGCTATAGTTTGCTAGACCTAGAGCCAAAATTGAATGGGTCTACTCAACTTACACTTAACTCAATAGCTAATCCTTCCACTAGCCAGGTAAGAGGTGGGGTGGTGGAAGGCTCCCCTTGCCTATGACAGGGTCCTAATTAAAAACCACCAGTCCACTTAGGGCATTTGCCTCTGGACCTCTAGCCTTAGATACCAGTTTTCAGTAATAGCTCGGGAATTAGGTGCACTAATTGGCCCACACAATTCGGACCCGGACTTGTTGGTGTCCCTAAGCTCTTTAGAGCAATTAGTTTATTTATTGATTTTAATTAAGGCTTGGGTTCTGATGCAGGGTGGTTGTTTTAGGCCCAGGATAGGTGATGAAATCCTACCCTGATCTGAGAGAGGAAATTGTCCTTAAAATTGATTTAATGAAATGATGAACACACTATGAGCCCTAATGCAACTAATAACAATCAGAGAAATAAAAATATTTTTTTACCTTTTTATGAGGTGGCAAATTAGGTTTAAGTTGTTAAGTTAGAAAACAAATTTTGGGCTCGGGTGAGGTAGGGTTTGGAAGTGATTAGGTTTGGTTTGATCAAGTATGTAGAATAGAAATTAGGATTTGCTTCAATACAGAATTTGGTTTTGTTTTTGATACAGAAGTATTTCCAAAAAAATTCAAGATAGAGAATGAGAAGTGTAGATGATCTCCACCAAGTTTCATGCAAAAAGAAATTCAGATGATAATGTAAAACCTAGGGTTTTCATACTATGTGTAGAAATCTTAGAATTTGGGTTAGGGTTCCTAATATACAAACATTTATAATTCTTGTATTTTTGTAAAAATAATTAAAAATTATGAAAAGGATCAGGACTAAATAGAGAGAATATCATGCAAGTTTCAAGGAAAAATAAAATTCCTATGGTAATGAACTAGACCAAAAACCAGACACCTAATGCAGAGACAGGATGCAGAAGTTTCTAGAGCAAAAGAAAATAGGCATAAAAAAAAATTTATAGATTGAAATAAATCATGAGAAGACTTTGAAAAATACTATCAATTATGAAGAATCCACAAAAATAAAAATCAGAATTCTCTAATCTACCAACATATAGAAACAGTAAAATTAACAGACCATGTATAGGAATTATGGGATGCAGAAACTAGCCCTAAAACATGCTCTAATAACAAATGATGCGGGACTATTCATGCATGCCAATTATTTTTTGTGTATTAGGCATTAAGTTAGAAGTTTGTATCCTAAATATTAAGCCAATTTATTAAGTATGAAATTCTATAGAATTTCTGGAAGCACAGGCATGTAGAACTAAACCCTAAAAGTAAAGAAATAGGACCACCAAGGCTAAGAAGCCCTGGTTAGGACTAGCTCTTCTGCAATACCGCTACCAGAGGAGTCTAGGGGATGTGCCTGGCAGAGATTTGGAGATCGATCCATGAAGAGTTCGCTCTATGCTCTCGGATGCGACCTGGAAAAATAAGTCGAAGACCCTACGATTCGTGGCTTTCAATCCGGTGGCCTGAAAGCTTGCCAGTTGGAATCCAGGATTCGTGAACTCTGAGGGACCTGCAAATCACCTAACAAGGGTTAGAAATAAAAGAAGAAACAAGTTTGAAGGCTAAAGAAAGTAAAGGAAAGTAAGGCTTAGAAGTGGACGGCCAAGAGATGAAGAGGCAGGCGGCTTGGAGATAGGGCGCAGGGATCACACAGATACCTTGAGGGATCACACAGATATCCTTAATCATACACATTCACTCAGAATTCACACCAAGAGTTGGCAAGAATTCAATAAAGTTTTCATATTCATTAACATCCAATACACATGAGAGGGAGGGCCTTTAAATAGGCTTACAAACTTGGGCTCCAAGTAAGGGCATACAAGAGAATTCCCACTAATCCTTTTCCTACTCAAATACATAGAGATCTCCTCTTCCAAATAGGTTCAAACTCTCTCTTCTCACTAGGATTACTCCTTTCCTTCTCTTTGACTTGGTCCAAGGAGGTGACCATATGTGGGGTGCCACCATGAGAGGTGACCATAAGGAGGGCGCTGAATTTGAGGATGGACCAGGGCTTTGGGTGGTCCATTTCAGTGCTAGGCAGGCTATAGGATTCTCCAGGTTTCCATCTCCTCCTGGTAGGCTGATGTACTTGTCGTCTAGGTCTTCAATGATAGCTCCAAGACTCCTTCCATACTTTCCAAGTGGCACAATTATATGGATGATTGGATTCCTTGTAGTGGTTGGAGTATTGTGCTGACTGTTTTTATAAGTGACTTGAGTCTTCTTACAAAATTGGATTTGACTCAATATAAGACTTACAAAACTGGACGGGACTCATAAAACTCAAAACTTACAGGACTCATAAGGCTCACTAAGCATCCAAAACTTGACTCAGTACTCTAATTGCAAGACTCAAATGTAAAAGGCCCAAAATGAGATTCAGAGGCCAAGGTACAGACTTAAGTGTAACAAAGCCTATAAAATAAAACTCATGGTCCAAATACAGGACTCAAATAGCTAACATAGCCAGATTATTGGACTCAAAGATAAAATTGGAATCATGCCTAAAGGACTCAAAACTCAGGGATTCATAGTAAACTAGGGTTGACCTGATGTCCCCATCAAATTCCTTGCACCTAAGATTAGATTTTCATCAAAAAGACTTTCTCCCCTTTCCAATGCCAAATATTAGAGAGAAAATATTTTTGGGCACCCCCTCCTTTCTTCCTCACACCACCTTAGAGTGAAAAGAGAAAGAGAAAGAAAGAAAGTGTTCTCTCTTGATCTTTGTCTTCCTCCCTTCATCTAGCATGAAGGAGTTCATGTAGCGACACTTTTTAAGTTGCTTCCCCTTTTGTTTCCTTGAGAAGAAGTAAAGTAGAGATCTAGATCCAATCATCAGAAGTCGAATCTTGTAAGAGAGCTAGCATCTCGGTGATCATCGAGTGCTTCAGATCAAGCTAGCTCTGTGAGCATACTTGTAGGGGCCTGGCACTACATAGCTTCAAAAAAACTCATAAGACATCTAGATCTGATTCGTTCATAAAGGAATAAGCTCATAAGGTGTGCTTATTAATCTTCTAAATTTCAGATTTATAGATTTTAATTTTTCTTTGTTTTCTTGCATATGAACTAGATCTTTATGTGTAAAGTAGATTAGATCTAGCATGCTTTAATATTAAAGTGTTTAATCTTATATTTTTGCTAAAAAAAAATCCTATTTTAAAGTTTTGCTTGCTACACCTATAAGAACCTAACAGTGGTATCAATGCCATGGGTTCATAAGCAAGATTTCAATTGAAATCTAAAATCTGAGTTTTAGATCTAGATACTTTGATTAAAAGATTCGAAGTTGATCTGAAATAAGGTTTTCCTGGTATAAGATTTATCTCTTATGATGAAAAGATTGTCCTAGATCGACTTTGAAATTTTTGAAAAGTTTTTCATGTTTAGTCAATCAAATATTTACATATGATTTTTTGATTATATATGAGATATGTTTCATTTGGTTAGATCTAAAATCATGATTAAAATGTTCAATATTAATATAAAATAAGGTTGTCTTGGCATAACGGTTACATGTTATGCTGTAAAGGTTATCCTAGATCGATGTAAAACTTCTTGAAAATAGTTTTCATTAAATGTTTAAACAATCAAATTAGATTTGGAATTTTTGTGCATATATGAGATATGTTGCATGATCTGAAATTTTAATTAAAGGTTCGGCATCAAACTGACATAAAGTTGCCCTGGCATAACATTTACCTATTATATTGTAAATGTTATCCTAGTTTGATGTTGAATATTCTTAAAAATTATTTTCATGTTTGTTTAAATTAAATCTTTTAGATCTGAAATTTAATGTGCATATGTAAGATATATATTATTATAATTTAGATTTGAATTTAAGTCTTGTATAAGATATATGTTAAGTTAATTTAGATTTGAATTTTTATGCTAAATCATGCATAAGTTTAGATTTGAAAATTAGATTTAGGATTTGAATTTTTATATTTATGCATGATGAAATGGTTATGGGTAAATCAAATCAGGTCCATAATAAGATTATAAAAAGGGTTATCAATTGACACATAATGGACTAAATCAAGTAAAGTGGTTGATAGAACTGAGTCAAGAGTTGATTAGAATTAGGTCAAGAGTGTTCTAGATCAAAACAATAGTTGTAGTTAATTCAGTTGATTAATATCTAATGAGGACATTGGCAAGAGGAAAAAACTACAAACTAACAATCTTTGGTTGTAATCCAATCTTTTCTTTTTTCAGGTTCCCACAAATATATGAAGCACCTCTTGAAGTGAAGACTCTTAATTTCATGAAACAAGTTTGAAGTGCTAAAGACCAACACCAAGTGAAGACTCCTTTTCCAAGCCTATGGGCCGGCCAAGCTATGAAGAAATCATCTACTTTGAAGCCTATTAAAAGACCAAACTTTAAAGGACATGTGGAAGGATTAGATGAAGACAAGTGTTACAAGGAGATGGCACCACATGGGGATTCTAGAATTTCTTTTGTTAGGATTAGTTACTAGAAATTAGTTACTAGGAACTAATCATGTAATTAGCTACCAACTAAAATTGAATTAGTTGGTCTCTTAATCCCCTTCTTTGCCGCCCAAATTGGCTGCCCTTGGCCTATAAATAGGGACCAAGGCCTCTTCTTGTAAGCAATGAATTACTTGAGTTGAATGAAAGCTTGCTAGTTTGTGTTTTCTTCCACTTTGCGAAGTTCATGAGTTCTTGGTATTTTGAGTGTTTCTCTTGAAGTTTGAGTGTGAGTTTAAGTGAGTGCCTTGAGTTTGAGAGACCTTAGTTCCATTTCTAAGCTTTTATACCTAAGATCCAAGTAGTCCAAAAAGAAGAATAAGTGCTGCCCAAAAATTCCAGCAACTCTCTTCACTTCTCTTTGTTGATTCCTTCCTTTTTCCTTAATTTCTTAAAATCATGATCTTACCTTGAATCTTTTACAGGTTCTTCTTGGTGATTTGAAGATGATGATGAACGCTCCACATCAAGGATCAAAGCTCTAATGGAAAATCCAAGTAGGGAGTGTAGATCTTGTCTTTAGCCTTTAATTCTTGAGTGGTGAGTGCTTTCCTTCCATTTGAGCTTTATTTTCTCTTCATTGTTGGAAAAAAACCCTCTTGATCCTTAGATCTGAGGTTCTTAAAGGTAGCTTAGCCTAGTTTGAGGGTTTCTATATCCTTAGATCCTCTCTTTTATTTTTTTTGAAAGTAAGCTTGCACAAGGGTGTCAGATTTTCTACTCAACTAGTTCCCAGATTGAAGTTCTTCATCCCTTCTACCCATGAATCCGGCCATATCTGGAGCTCTAATGCTAGTATGTTGTTACTAAGTGAGTAGATCACATCTCCACATACCCATTTCATCAAATTCATCCCCTATCAATTTTTTGATATCAGAACTTTGTTTCTAGGTTAAGCTTTGCAAGCTGCTGAAGTTATGTCTCACTGTCTTCCGAGTCTTCTATGATTTTTCATGTTTTTTTAAAGTAATCAAAATAATCCAAAAAAATGCTTTTCTAGTACCTTAGTGTTTAGGGTTGGAAATATAAAATTCAAAAAAAAGTATTTTCCTTGATTTTTAGATTTAAAAATATGAGTTCTTAAGTCATTTCTGAAGTTTTGTCCATAATTCTATTTCAACCTTCCATTTCATTTAATTTTTTAAAAAATACAAAAATATTTTTTTTTAAAAAATTTAAAATTTTAGATCTGAGATTTAGACTTTTAATTTTGTTATTTATCACTATAATTTTTAATTTTAGAAGGATTTAGAATTCAAAATTGAAATTTGAATTCAGGTTGTTAAGAGTTAGCTAAACTGGTAAAACCTTCTAGCAACTATTTTCAAACTACCTTCTCAACCAAAGTTCGAATTAATTTGAAACTAAAGTTAAATTACAATATTTCAGATCTGAGATCTAACTAAATCAATTTTATTTTGAATTTTTTGGATTTAAAAATTTTATGTTTCGAATTTTCAAATTTAGGTTAGCTTGAGGTTAGTTGGAAGCTAAAAATTATAGTTTAACCACTCTGCCTCCAAGGATGAATTTTCTAATCAAATTTCAAAATTTAAAATTTTAAAATTTGTTGCTGGGATCTAGACTTCAAGATTTGAATTACTCAATTTAAATTTGCATTATTTGACATTTCAAAATTGGGTTAAAAATTCATGTATTTGTGCTAAGTCTAGTTGATTGTGCTCCTAGTCTTGCTGAAATTGTTTGCATCCAATTTTAAACTATCTTAAGGGCAATCAACATTACATAAGGGAAGGAAGTCATTACCTTTTCTTAGCCCAAAATAATCACCCACATTCGCATTGACCTAAGTCTTAAGTAAAATCAAGTGGGAACCTAAACTAGGGACACCCACAAGTCGGGTTCAAGTGCAATGTAAGACAGTATTATTTGAGTTTGTAATTATTCTTTGAAATTGGTGTCTAAGGTTAGAGGTCAAATGGCAAACGCCTTAAGAGGACTTGTGGTTTTTAATTAGGACCTTGGGAAAGTAAGGGGAGCCTCCCGCAACCCCACCTCTTACCTGGCTAGTGGACTGGGTAATTACATACTTAAGTAGTACCTAGTTAAGTCTTATATTTTGAACTTTTAGGTCTAGGAATCCTAGAATTAGGTCTTGTTTGCTTGTCCATTGTATTGCTTACCCTTGTACTATGTCTTATATCAAAGTCTCACCCTCAATCTGGTTATTACCTATGGACCCCAATCTTGAATTCATCGTGAGGACCCTAACTGAAAAATTTGACCATGTAACTAAGCAATTAGGGCGAATTAACAAGGAACTAGGTCAAGTCAAAGAGAGAGTTGGGATCCTTGAAAAGATCCCCACTGAACCCGAGTCATCTAGGTCAATCCCAAGAGGACCAAGAGCCCAACATTTTGAGCACACCCCTGAGTACAACCAAAGAAGACTTTACCCTGATTTTATGGAGGAGGCCCATAGAGCACACTTTGAGCATGAGTCACCTAGGCCTACTCACCAAGCCTATCGATCCAATTTCACCCATGAATACACCCCTAGATGACCCCACCAGGATTACTTAGACAAAGATGAGAGAGTCATGAGAAGCATTAGACCAGAGGCACCTATCTTTGATTGAAACCTGGACCCTAGGATTTACATTGATTGGGAAAGGGAGATGGATCAATACTTCGAATGGTATGAAATGACCGAGGATAAAAAGTATAAATTTGCCAAGCTTAGATTGATTCGACAAGCTAGGTTATACTAGGGGAATGTCGAGAGAATAATTAGACAAAGGGACGACATGCCCATAACCACATGGAGAGCAATGTAAGCTAAGCTGAGAGAGAAGTACCTTCCTATGTCCTACCATCAGAGATTGTTATACCAATGGCAAAGATTGTATCAGGGTACTAAGATTGTATCGGAGTACATTGCCAAGTTCGATGAACTTGCAATGAGGTGTAATATTGACGAATCAGAAGCTATGACTTTGTCTAGGTTTAGAGCTGGTCTGAGAAAAGAGATTCAAAGGAAATTATTTTTGAGAGAGATTACAGACCTAGACCAAGCTTACCAGATAGCATAGGACTGTGAGAGGTTTCATAGGGGACCAATAACTAGGCGACCTAAACCAATTAAGGTTAGCACCCCTACTCAGAAACTAGGATTCAATCAGATGCAACCCAACAGACCCATTCCTAGTACTCTAATAGGTCAAACAAGTGATAAAGGTAAGGCTCCTTCTAATTCAAAAGAGTAGTAACCCTAATGTTCAATGCTTTAAATGTAGCAAAAAGGGACACTACTCCAACCAATGCCCTACCCATTCATTACACATAGGGGAGATAGTTGATGAGGAGAATGAACCCATTAAGAAAACTGAAAAAGAAGTGTATGAGACTGAGTCTAACTTGATCAATGAGTATGTTGAAGAAGAAGAAGAAGAAATTGATTATGAAGAGAATTTGGGTGTTGTTAGGATTTTAACCCAAATTAAGGAGGAGGATTAGAGAAGAACAAATATACTTCAAACATTTATCAAATAGGGGATAAAGTTTATAAAATCATCATAGACAATGGAAGTTGTGTAAATGCCATATCCACTAAGGCCCTCAAGACCTTAGATTTGACCCCTGTTCTCCATCCCAACCCATACAAAGTTTCTTGGATAGATACAACATCCATTCCAATCAAATTCAGATGTCATGTTCCCATTCAAATTCAATCCTATCATGAACAAGTCTGGTGTGATGTACTACCCATGGGGATAAGTGGCATCATTTTGGGTAGACCATGGCTATATGATCATGATGCAACTTTATATGGTCAATCCAGTTCTTGTGCCTTCACCCTTCTTGGAAAAAGGCTTACCAGTAACTTGACCCCACCTAAGGATAATATCAAGAAAGGGTCTAGTGAATTGAAAAAAAAGAAGCTGAGTTTGAATTTGATTGATGCTAAGGATTTGAAGAAAGAAATTAAAGAAGGATCACCCATGTGGATTTTAACCCTTAGGAAAGTACCTGAACAAGATCCTAAGAAGCCACCTTAGGAAGTCACAAAGATTTTAGAGGACTTTAAGGACATATTCCCTGAAGACTTATCTGACCACCTACCTCCACTTAGGGACATTCAACATGCAATCGATTTAGTCCCTGGTGCCACATTACCTAATTTACCTCACTATAAGATGAATCCTATTGAACATGCTGAACTACAAAGACAAGTAGGAGACCTCCTCCAAAAAGGGTTCATTAGGGAGAGTTTAAGTCCTTGTGTCATACCTGGCTTATTAACCCCAAAGAAGGATGGCAGTTGGAGAATGTGCATTGATAGTCATGCCATCAACAAAATTACGATCAAATATTGATTTCCCATTCCTCATCTTGATGACTTACTAGATATGATGACCAAAGCCACTGTGTTTACCAAAATAGATCTTAAAAGTGGATATCACCAGGTAAGGATTAGACCAGGAGATGAATGGAAAATGGCATTTAAGGTAAAAGATGGTCTTTATGAGTGGCTAGTAATGCCCTTTGGTCTATCTAACGCCCCTAGTACTTTCATGCGAATCATGACTCAAGCTTTAAAGCCATTCATGAGGAAGTCTATTGTAGTATACTTTGATGATATCCTTATCTACAACAAAACTAGGGAAGACCATCTAGATCACCTTCATCAAGTTTACTGCATCCTTAGAAAAGAGAATCCTAATGCCAATTTGAAAAAGTATGAATTCTTGACCAATAGAGTGATCTTTCTAGGATTTGTTATCACTGTTGAAGGGGTATCTGCTGATCCCAAAAAAGTTAGATCCATAATTGAGTGGCCTGAACCAAGAATATACATGATGTCCGAAGTTTTCACGGCCTCGCCACTTTGTATAGGAGGTTCATAAGAGGGTTTAGTACCATCATCGCCCCAATCATAGATTGTATTTAGAAAGGAGATTTTGGGTGGACCAAACAAGCTAGCAAAGCCATTCTTGAAATTAAAGAGAAAATGATCCAAGCACCAATATTGAGATTACCTGATTTCACTAAAGTTTTCGAGGTTGCTTGTGATGCTTCCGGAATAGGGATTGGAGGTGTTGTAAGTCAAGAAAACCATTCGGTAGTATTTTTTAGTAAGAAATTAAATGGAGCAAAATTGAAGTAATCCACGTATGATAAGGAGTTATATGTGGTAGTTCAATCTTTGAAACATTAGAGATATTATTTGTTACCACAATAATTTGTTCTATTTTCTAATCATGAAGCACTCTGTTTTCTTAGCTTTCAAAAGAAGTTAAATCCTAGGCACAAGAAATGGGTAGAATACATCCAAGCCTATACCTTTGTCCTGAAACACCATGTCGGGATTGAAAATAAAGTGGCTGATGCTTTAAGTCAACGTTCAATGCTTCTGACTTCAATGAGTACCGAAGTCACAGGGTTTAATAAGTTAAAAGAGGAATACAAGAGTTGTCCTAACTTTAGCAAGATTTTTGAGTCTATCAGTCTAGGACCATCTAAGGAGTATCAAGACTATGTCCTTCATGATGGGTTTCTTTTCAAAGGAAATAAATTATGTGTTCCCGGAACTTCTATCCGAGAGTTCTTAATTTGGGAGATTCATGCCGGGGGATTAGCAAGCCATTTTGGGAGGAATAAAACTATTTTAGCTTTGGAGGAACAATTCTATTAGCCTAGCTTGAAAAGAAATGTTGCCCAAGTTGTAGCTTAGTGTAAAACATGTATTGTTGCCAAGATGCAAAAATAAAATACTAGACTATCCACTCTGTTACGTGTCCCTAATCAACCATGGCAAGATGTCAGTATGGACTTTGTGTTAGGACTACCAAAGACCTTAAGGAAGCATGATTCTATCTTTGTGGTAGTCGATCGATTCTCTAAGATGGCCCATTTTTTGCCTTATTCCTAGACCTTTGACGCATCTAAAGTGGCCAAATTATTCCTAGATGAAGTGGTTAGGTTACATAGGTTACCTAAAACCATAGTGTCTGATAGGGATGTGAAGTTCACCAGTTACTTTTGGAAGACCCTATGGCATCTCTTAGGAACCAAGCTAAACTTTTCCATATCTTACCATCCCCAAACTGACGGCCAAACGAAAGTGGTAAATAGAAGTCTTGGGAATATGTTGAGATGTTTAGTGGGAGAATATACTAGGAATTGGGACCTATTACTACCACGTATAGAGTTTGCCTATAATAGCTCAGTTAACAGGTTCACTGGAAAAGTCCTTTGAGATTCTTCATGGGTATAAACCATGAAAACCAATCGACCGCATTCCATTACCCATGCATGCACGAACATCTGATTCTGCTAAGTCATATGCTCAACGCATTAAGGATCTACACAAAGAGGTTAGCAAGAAATCCAAATAAGTAATGAAAACTACAAGCATATGGCTGATTCTCATAGAAGGACCAAAGAATTTCAAGTAGTAGACTTTGTGATGATCAGGCTAAAACCTGAACAGTTTCCACCGGGAACTATGAAGAAACTCCATGCCCGTGGTGCAGGTCCTTTTAAAATAATAAAAAGAATATGACCTAATGCTTATGTGCTGGACTTACCTTTTAACTTTGGCATTATCTCTACTTTTAATATCTCAGATCTGGTAAGATACAAGAAGCCCACAATGATTCCCAGTGAGTTCCTAGAACCTAATCCATCCCTTGAGAGTGAACCAACCCTAGAGTGCCCACCAGCCACACTACCAAAGTGGGGAGAAATAATTGAAAGGGTCATAGATGACTAGATTGTCACTACCCGGAATAAAGATTACCTACAATACTTGGTCCATTGGCAAGGTAGACCTGATTCTGAAGATTCATGGATCACTCAAGAAGAACTACAAAGGATCAATCCAGATATACTTGAATACTATCAAAGCCAAAATGATCCATACTCGTCAGGGCCGAGTCCTTTTTATCTAGGAAGAACTAATGAGGACATTGGCAAGAGGAAAAAACTACAAACTAACAATCTTTGGTTGTAGTCCAATCTTTTCTTTTTTCAGGTTCCCATAAATATATGAAGCACCTCTTGAAGTGAAGACTCCTAATTTCATGAAACAAGTTTGAAGTGTTCAAGACCAAAACCAAGTGAAGACTTCTTTTCTAAGCCCATGGGCCGGCCAAGCTATAAAGAAATCATCTACTTTGATGCCTATTAAAAGACCAAATTTTAAAGGACATGTGGAAGGATTAGATGAAGACAAGTCTTGCAAGGAGATGGTGCCACATGGGGCTTCTAGAATTTCTTTTGTTAGGATTAGTTTTTAGAAACTAATCATGTAATTAGCTACCAACTAAACTTGAATTAGTTGGTCTCTTAATCCCCTTCTTTGTTGCCCAAATTGGTGCCCTTGGCCTATAAATAGGGACCAAGGCCTCCTATTGTAAGCAATGAATTACTTGAGTTGAATGAAAGCTTACTAGTTTGTGTTCTCTTCCACCTTGCCAAGTTCATGAGTTCTCCTTGGTATTTTGAGTGTTTCTCTTGAAGTTTGAGTTGGAGTGTTGAGTATGAGTGTGAGTTTGAGTGAGTGCCTTGAGTTTGAGAGAACTTAGTTCCATTTCCAAGCTTTCCTACCTAAGATCCAAGTAGTCCAAGAAGAAGAGGAAGTGCTATCCAAAAATTCCAGCAACTCTTTTCACTTCTCTTTATTGATTTCTTCTTTTTTCCTTAATTTCTTTGAATGATGATCTTACGTTGACTCTTTTGCAGGTTCTTCTTGGTGATTTGAAGATGATGATGAAGGCTCCATACCAAGGATCAAAGCTCCAATGGTAAATCCAAGTAGGGAGTGTAGATCTTTTCTCTAGCCTTCAATTCATGAGTGGTGAGTGCTTTCCTTCCATTTGAGCTTTAATTTCTCTTCATTGTTGGAAAAAATCCCTCTTGATCCTTAGATCTGAGGTTCTTAAAGGTAGCTTAGCCTAGTTTGAGGGTTTCTATACCCTTAGATCCTCTCTTTTATTTTTTTGAAAGTAAGCTTGCACAAGGGTGTCAGATTTTCTGCTCACCTAGTTCCTAGATAGAAGTTCTTCATCCCTTCTACCCATGAATCCGGACATATCTGGAGCTCTAATGCTAATATGTTGTTGTTAAGTGAGTAGATTATGTCTCCACATACCCATTTCATCAAATTCGTCACCCATCAATATCCATATATTTTGAGGTTGATTAATCCAAATGGACTTGATTCTAGCTCAGTGGTCAAGCTTGAATCACTAAAGTTAACCAATTCATAGTTAATTGACCAATTAGTATTTAAGACTAATCCTTAAAAGGTGGTTATTTAATTAGGACTGTTTACTTACTTGGTCAATTCATTGGTATCTAAGGAAAGCAATGGAGAGCTTTCCACCTATCTCCACTTACCTGATCAATTTGGTCGATTAGTCTTGGATTAGGTTGCTTGGTGGTTTGAGTTCATCCACGCCATTGGTTAGTCAATTTCATAAGATATGAAAGACTAATTAGAAGAGACCTAAATTAAAATCTTCTCGTAAATATTAAGTTCATAGGTCTTCTATCATTGTAAGAGTGCGGGTGTCCTATTGGTGTTAAATGTTCTCGATTTGTTATAGTGGTTCAGTTGCATCGAGAAGATGTAACCATCCTATTAATATGAGATGTTAAGGGATAAAGATAGGGTTAGGCCTAATATCTATTAGGTGAGGGACCCAATAATGCTTTTGCCTATGCTTTGAATGGTGGGTTTGATTTAATTAAGGGTGTGGCCAATATCTATCAGGTGAACCCACACGAATTAGAGACCAAGTCGCTGCAATATATTTGCGAAGCTTTGGACAAGAGTTATCCACTCATTAATTTTTGTGTCACCAATATCTTCTAGATAAGGTGTACATAAATCAGTGTGATCGTAGTATCTACTAGGAATCCTAGTCACGTAGAGATTTCTGTATCTCTATGAAGGAGTGCGAGATATTTGAAAAAATATTAGAAGTTCTTATTTGTTTCTTAACATCCCTAGAGCAATTATAATGATTAAGTACACATCTAACTAGAATCTCTTCTTCTCTCTTCAGTTCACCAAGTCAGTTTCAAACTCTTTAGCCCCAATTCTTGATTCCAACCATTCAACTAAAACTAACTACAAGAACTAGCTCAAGAATCTAAAAATAGTTCTTAACTCAAAGAGGCTAGGGTATGTATTGACCAGGAGCCCTTAACGTTGCCCAACCATCCAACACAGATCAAAGGTAGCTTTTGAAAAATGGATGAAAGATGATAACAAGGTAAAGTGCTATATCCTAGTGTCGATGTTCAATGAGCTTCAATGCTAGCATGAGGACTTCAAGACTGCTAAGGCTATGATCACTCACCTACAAGAGTTGTATAGTGAGCAAATCTAAATTGCATGCTACAAGTCTCCATGAGACTATTTAATGGTAAGATGCATGAAGGGTAGTCTGTCCATGATCTTTGTTTGATAATGATTAAGGATATTGAGGAGCTTGAGTAGCTCAAAATTTTTATGCATAGGGTACAACAAGTGAATTTGATCCTGTAGTCCCTTATTAGTTCATTTAGTTAGTTTATTGTAAACTACCACATGAACAAGATGAACACCACTTTATTGGAATTGTTGAATTTGTTTGTAACAAATGAAGGGACTTTGAAAAGCCCAAGGGGCACTATTCTTGCTATGGAGCGGGCATCTAGTCCCAAGAGAAAGTCTAGCTGATATAAGAAGAAAAAGCTTGCAAAGAAGCAGAAGAGGAGAACAAGCTAAAGAAAGACACTCTAAAGAATGCTTCATATAAGGAAAATTATTTCCATTACAATACTGATGGCCATTGAAAGAGAAATTATCCACTATACCTGGAAATCTAGAATAAAAGGAAAGCGGACACATCTTTAGAAGCTATGTCTAATATGCTTATTATTGAATCTAACCTTATGGTTCTAGTTTGGATCATAGACCCTTCTTTGAGTGCTCATATATGTATTTCCATGCAGTGTTTGGTATAAAGTAGAGGGCTAAAGAAAGGTGAAATGATCACTCATCTTGGCAATGGATCAACGGTTGCTGTAGTCACCATTGGAACATATCCTTTTCAATTACCATCAAGATTTAGATTAGTATCAAAGGACTATTATATTGTACCTGTAGCTAGCAAAAATTTGATTTCTATATTTGTGCTAGCATAGGATGAATTTAATTTCAATTTTAATAAAGTCTATTATTTTATTTTTGAAGTAAAATGATTGCATATGGTCTTTTAATTGATAGTCTTTACCATTTATATGTTAATATATTTGTGAATGTTCACAAGCAAATAGTGAATGCCATAGGACATAAAAGATCTAGAGATGACGTTAACCATTGTTGCCCAGGTGGATACCCAAGAGGAGGGTGAATTGGGAAATTAAAAAATTTAAAGCAAGTAATGTGCAATTCAAAATCCTTTGCAAGTGGTAGGTGCTATGATAGAGTTATAAAATGCAGAAGCTAAATAGAGTAGAGAAAGCATAATACAAACACACCAAATTTATAGTGGTTCAGAGCAACCTAGCTCCTACGTCCACTACCCAAGATACCACTTGGGATTTCCACTATATTCACACCCGTATACAGTAGGATTGTTTTACAAGATCACAATCCAAAACCTCTACACTTTGGTTTTACGGGATCACCAAAGAAAACCCAACACCCTTTGATTTTGACAGGCTCACCAAAGAAACCCAACTTGGTTTTCATAGGATCACCAAGAACCTAACCCTTGGTTTTAACAAGGCTCACCAAGAACCTATTTGGTTTTTCACCTGGGCTCACCAATAACCCAACAATTCAAAGATTGAATTGAAAATAAATGCAACAAGAAATGACAAACTCAAGTTGTCGGATAGTTGCCGGTGTAGCTTGTTGGAAGTCCACTTCAATGCACTTGAATAAGCTTTAATGACTTCAATGGCTTCTTCCTAAAATTGCTTCAAGCTTCAAATTTAGAGTTGGTGAAGACTTGAAAGCTTGACTTGAATGCTCTTGTGCTCTTGTACTGTTGGTTGGTAGGATATTCAATGAAGCTCTCTTTTCTTTGAAGAACTTTCTTAATATAATTTCTTTGAGGTAATTCAAATCCTTCAAATTTAAAGTCTTCCATCATCCCAAGGCAGTTCTAGCCATTATAGACCATTGGGGAATGATTTGTGATCGTTGGAGCACCTTTTAGCATTCAAAAATAAATTCTGGAACTAGCCGTTAGATACCTGAAAATAATGTTCGAGTCGGCTCGGATTCCTTCGAGTCAGCCTGATCCTTCGAGTTGATAGGTCGAGTCGCCAAATCTTCAATGCAGTCGGCTCTGTATCTCAAGGTGCAGAATGTCACTTTGAACGAGTCGGCTCTTGATAGCTCGGGTTGGCTCGAACTTGAAACTTGAAAAACTTGAACTCGAGGAGTTGGCTCTTTTCAAATTGGGTCAGCTCTTCTTATCAGGTTCGGAAAAACCTTACTCTAGAAGAGTCGGCTCAATGCATTTCGGGTCAGCTCGCTTTCTCAGGCTTTTGAAATTAGGTATGGCACAGTCGGTTCTTTCTAGGTCAGGTCGGCTTGCCTGGCTGTTCTCAGAAAACTTCAAGAAATGGTCTTTGGAGGAGTCGGCTCGGACTGATTCCAGTCGACTTGGATTTACTAGAGTCGGCTCGCTTTCCAGCGAGTCAGCTCGGATTGCTACTTTCCAGAATCCTTGTTACATGCCAGTAAGCATAGTCGGCTCTTCTTCACTTGGGTCAGCTCGAGTGTCTTCTTCAGGACTTTTACAAATGAACTTAAAGAAAACTCTCACCAACTCTTTTACAATTTTACATAAACCAACTCAAAATGAAATCTAAGGCACACACATACTCACAGAAGTAACCCTTTTTACTTGATTTTTCTTAGCATTTTCGTTGGGTTCTTCTTTACAAAAACATTTACAACACAACTCAAATAAGAAAGTAGAAATGTAGGAGTTGAAGTTTGAACATGTTATTCATCCTACAAAAACTTGTCAAACACTTGAAGAGTTGTCAATAATAAATGTACATGCTACAATGTTTGGTTATCATCAAAATCACTTATGGGGTCAAGAATCTCTCCCTTTTGATGATGACAAAACACTAGGCATGAAAAATCCTTTACACTTTACATGTATAATAGTATTTGAAAATTAAATATTCACATGTATCAGAGCTAATTGGATTTGAAAAAGTATTAGAGCTCAAGAGATGATATCACTATATATCATCAAAGTGTTAAACTTTTCATGCTTTAAAATGTATTATAATTAGCACCAGATATAGAGTATCAGAGAGTTAAAATATGCAATTGTAATCAGAGCATTAAGATTAATTTGAATACAAGTCAGAGCAAAATTATCCAAGAGAATCTCCCCCTTTCTCTAGATTTGAAAGTAATTTAAGCACTGAAATTATTTTTGTGCTCCCCTTGTTACATTGTTTTTATGCACTTCAAGAGTAGTTGATAATAAGCTCAATCAAAAATTTTCAAGGAAGCAAGCAAAGTTTGTTTGGTATTAACACCATTTTTGCTATTAGCTTAATCTCTCTCATTTTCTATGTAAGCACTTTTTTTCATTTTTCATATTAGCCCATATTACTTTCTCTCCCTTTTCGTCAATCAATCAAAAAGGTGATTTCAAATAAAGCTCAGAATTTAAAATAGATTGAGAAAGTTTTTAATATTTGTTTGAGATAATATCACATTCTCAAATTTGAAATTTTAATTAAAATTTCATTACAGTTGTACTATAACAAATTCAATTGCTAAACATTCAACTTTCATTTCATTAAAAGTTTGCTAGATACAATAAGAAAGTACATTATAATTGTAAAAGATAACAAGTGGAACAACGAAATTACACCCAAAAGATTTACCAAGCAATCTAATCTTCTTCTTCTTCCTTAATTGAAGAAGAGGAGCCTACCTCTATGACTCTATCAGAGGTCTTAGTTTTCAAGGGTTTGAACCTTAAATCCCTGAATCTAGTTCTAACAGGGGCTCTAAAAACTTTGGTCTTCTTGGCTTTGGGTTCTTTCTTGGTCTTAGTAGGTTTAGGTGGATCAGATGAAGGAATAGGTTTGTCAAGTGACTCTTTGATGATCTGTTCAGGAGCATCTTCAATGGGAGCAGTTTTCTTCTGGGATTACAGTAAAATGCTTCTGATTTCTTCCTTGAAATCCTTCATTTCTTTTTCCACTTTCTACTGGTGATGCTCTTGTTCAGATCTTAAATCCTGTAATTTGATGTCATCTATTTTTCTGATGTCCTCAATTGCATAATTCATATGATCAGTCAGAGAGCTGGAGATATTTTCCATCATTTGAAGTATTAAGTTTTTGAGTTCAAATGGAGTAACCATTGCTTCCTCGGACCTTTCTTCATCAGCAACTTCATCTTCATCAGAAAAGGTGGCAGCAGCTTGACTAGGCAACTACTTAATCCACTCTCCTTCTTGTAACTTGTATTCCATTCTTTTTAGAGAACTGAAGGAGTAGATATCAAAGTAATGTAGTGGCTTGCCTATCTCATTTGACAAGTCAACTCCTGCCTCTTCAAATAACAGAGTGAAGACCACACCGTAAGGTAGACATGCTTTGACCTTTCTTGCTGCTTTAGTCATTTGGATCATCATTATGTAGGGAAGGTTGAGAGGTTTTTCCTCAATCAAGTGTCCCGTTATGATCATATCCTTCTCACTGACCCAGTCAAAGCGGCCAGTTCTTGGAAGAAATATTCTACTGATCATACTGTGTAGCAACCTCATTTCCCTTGACAATAGATTAGCTTGAACATGTTAGACTATTCTCACGTCTCCTTTTTCCAAAATGAGTTTCAGAATGTGTTCCTTGTCCGGTAGAAGAAGTTCAGTAGCACCGTTCGTTGGCAAGTGTAGTATCTTGCTCAATTTTTCTTCATCTATCATAATGATCTTCTCCTTGACCGTAGATTCCAAATGAAATTCTTTAATAATAATGTTCTCATAAAATGTCCATACTAGTGAGGGGTAGGTTAATGTATCCAGAGAACAGAAATGCTTCCACCCTTGGCTTTCTATCCAGTGTCCAATTTTCATTCCCATTTCTTCTAGGAATGCAAAGTCAATCATTCTTCCGCAAGTGACAGGTCGGTTGATCATCGAGACAAGCTGTCCGGGAGGAGGAGTTTCTTCATCTTGCTGGACCGGTGCGGACCTTTTTCTCTTTTCCTTTCTTTCTCTTACATCTGTACTACGATCGCTTGATTCACCGATTTGAAGAACTATCTTCGTAGATCTTCAAGGAGCCATTGCAGAGGAATCAAAGAATTTTAGGCTCCAGGAAATGATTTCAAGAAGGATGGTAAAGTTTCCGAAAGAGGTGGAGTATGTTCAAAGCAAAGTGAGGGAGTGAAGTACTTAGAAAAGAAAAATCAGACTTTCCTAAATAGCGATTTCCTGACTTTCGAGTCAGCTTGCTTAGCCCTAGAAACATCCGACTCAGCCCACGGAGCAAACTCAGAGCAGTCAAAACACCGAGTTGGCTAAGAACACACTTAGTCGGCTCGATCAGAGCAAGAGTATAATACTTAGAGATTTGAGCCGGCTCGACCAGAGCAAAATTGCTCGAGTCGACTCGAACAGAAACTTTCCATATGAAATCAAATGGTCCATAAGTTCAGTTCAATACACTAAGAAATTCAGGGAAAGATGTTCAAAGATCATGAATAACTATAAGAGGCTTTCTAGATAAGTTTCCTTAGTTCTTGACATAAATTAGGTTTATTAGATCTAGAAAGGATAACATAGCCCTAATTTTTCTCTAATCAACTCAAATCTATCCTGATTTAGTGGCTTGGTAAAGATATCAGCTAGTTATTTTTTTGTTGGGATAAATTCTAGTTCTATGTCACCATTCAAAACATGGTCTCTAATAAAATGATGTCTAATTTCTATGTTCTTTGTCCTAGAATACTGAATAGGATTTTTTGATAAATTTATAGCACTTGTGTTATCACACTTAATAGGAATTTTGCATTATGAAACACCAAAATCTTCTAGTTGTTGTTTAATCCACAACACTTGTGCACAACAACTCCCTGCAGCAACATACTCTGCCTCAGCAGTAGAAAGTGCTACCGAGTTTTGTTTCTTGCAGTGCCATGAGATTAAATTCAACCCTAGAAATTGACAAGTACTACTAGTGCTTTTTTTATCTACTTTACAACCATCATAATTAGCATTAGAAAATCTGATTAAATTTAAAGATGATTCTTTTGAAAACCAAAGACCGAGATTACTTGTACCTTTCAAGTATCTTAATATTCTTTTAACAGCAAGCATATATGTTTCTTTGGGATTACATTCAAATCTAGCACATACACATACACTATATAAGATATCTGGTCTACTTGCAGTTAGATATAATAAGGATCCGATCATACCTTGATATAGCTTTTGGTCAACATTGGATCCACTTTTATCTTTATCCAATTTGCAGGATGGGCTCATGGGTGTGTTCATTTGTTTGCTTGTCTCTATACCAAACTTCTTGATGATTTCTTTGGTGTATTTGGATTGGTTGATGAAGATCACTTCCTTTGATTGTTTTACTTGAAGTCCGACGAAGTAATTCAGTTCATCCATTAGACTCATTTCAAATTCTTCCTGCATTAGCTTAGCAAACTCTTCATAAAAACTTTCATTAGTTGTACCAAAAATAATATCATCAACATAAATTTGTACCACTAATATATCATTGTTTTTCTTTTTAATGAAAAGAGTTTTATCAACATTTCCTTTTAAAAAATCATTTTCAATTAAGAATGTGCTAAGTCTATCATACCAGGCTTTAGGAGCTTGTTTCAAACTATATAAAGCTTTATTGAGTTTAAACACATGGTTTGGAAAAGCATGATTTTCAAAACCCGGTGGTTGTTCTACAAAAACTTGTTCGACAATAAAACCATTTAAAAATTCACTTTTCATATCCATTTGAAAAAGTTTAAAATTCATGTAGCTAGCAAATGCAAGAAGTAATCTAATAGCCTCTAATCTTGCTATAGGTGCATAAGTTTCATCAAAATCTATACCTTTTTCTTGACTATATCCCTTAGCCACTAATCTAGCTTTGTTTCTAATAACATTTTCTTGTTCATCTAATTTATTCCTATAGACCCATTTGGTTCCTATAATTGGGTGGTCTTTAGGTCTATCAACTAGTGTCCAAACCTTATTCCTTTCAAACTAGTTCAGTTCTTCATACATGGCTAATATCCAGTTTGGGTCATTTTCTGCTTCTTCTAAGGTGTGAAGTTCTATTTGAGATACAAAGGCTAGGTAATCATGTGCAGTCCTATGCGCAGACCTGGTCCTTATACCTTGAGAAGGATCACCAATAATTAATTCTTTAGGATGGAAAGTAGCGTACCTCCATTCGATTGGTAGATCGGTATGATCCTTACTTATTATTTCTTCTCCTTCTTCTGTTGGTCTTTCTTGAATACTCATGTCTTCCATCTCCTTTCGAATGGTACTGCATCGTTATCAATACACTCATCTTTTCTAGATGGTGATAAGTTAGTTTCATCAAAAATGACATGCATTGACTCTTCAACATTAAGAGTCCTTTTATTAAAAATCCTATATGCTTTGCTATGAAGTGAATAACCAAGAAAAATAGCTTCATCAGATTTAGCATCAAATTTTTCTAGATTATCCTTGCCATTATTAAGTACGAAGCATTTGCATCCAAACACATGAAAATAATTTATATTGGATTTCTTTTCATTCCAAAGCTCATAGGGGATTTTCTTCAAAATAGGACGGATCAAGATGCGGTTTAAAATATAACATGCAGTGTTCACCACTTCTGTCTAAAAGTACCTTGGAAGATTACCTTCACACAACATTATTCTGACCATTTCTTCCAAAGTCCTATTTTTTCTCTCTACAACACCATTTTGTTATGGTGTTCTAGGAGCGGAGAAGTTGTGATCAATGCCATTTTTAGTACAATAATCATCAAAAAATTGATTTTCAAATTCAGTGCCGTAATCACTCCTAAATGAAATTGTCAAAAGATTTTTCTGATTTGAAATCTTCTTATAAAGTTTTCTAAACATTTTGAAAGTTTCATCTTTGTGTGCTATAAACAAAACCCATGTAAATCTGGAAAAATCATCTACAATCACAAGAGCATATTTCATACCTCCTAGGCTTATGGTCCTAGTTGGTCCAAATAAATCCTTGTGAAGTAGTTCTAAAGGTCTAGAAGTTGAAATCAGATTTTTGGATTTAAATCTCCCCTTAGTTGTTAACCCATTTGGCATGCATCACAAACATGTTCAAAATCAACTTTAAACTTAGGCATGCCTCTAACAAGATTTTTGGAAATTAATTTGGTAATTGTATGCATGCTAGCATGGCCTAATCTTCTATGCCATAATAAGCAAGACTCCTTGGTCTTAGCATTCATTGCAACCAATTGGAGCTACTTGACATGGCAAGATCATTTAGATCTACCACATAAATATTTCCTAGTCTATGTCCAATAAATTTACTACTAAAATCAAGAGAGTTTGTTACTATACACATAGATGATTCGAAAATAACTTTGAAGCCTTTATTAGATAATTGACTAATGCTCAAAAGATTGTGCTTCAACTTATCTACTAGCAATACATTTTCAATGAAAGTACATGGGGTTATTTTGATCTTACCAATTCTAATTATTTTTCCCTTGCCATTGTTTCCAAATGTAACCATACCTCCTTCTCTCATTTCCAGGGTGATGAATTGATCCTTGTCACCCATCATATGCCTTGAATAGCCACTATCGAGATACCATTTTTTCTTTAATTTCTTGGCTGCAAGACATTCCTGCAAGAAAATCAAGGAGTGCTTTTAGGTACCCAAGCTAACTTGGGTCCTTTCAGGTTAGTTGAGGTGGTCCCTTTGGGAACCCAATTTTTTCTTGTATTAAGGACATTTCTAATAGTATTGCAGTTGAAGGCTTTATGTCCTAACTTTTTGCAAGCAATTTAAATTTGAAGCATTAAAAGCTATTCCAGCTTTGTTTCCAGAAATTCTTTGTTCTTTAAGAATTAACTCAAGCTTATTAAAAGATAAAGTTAATTTTTCGACAAGTGGCTTGAGTTTTTCAACCTCCTTTTTTAGTTCATTGTTTTCTCTTATCGAAACATTATTTTTATCTTGAACTTCTCCATTCTCAATTTTCAAAGCATTACATTTTTTAGAAAAGGTATGAAATTCTTTTTGCAGTAATCTGTTCTTTTCTAAAATTTCATTTTTCTCTTTGAGTAAAGAATCATTTATATGCTTTAATGATCTAATCTTTACTCATACATTTTTAAATTCAGATAGCAAATCATGGAATGCAGAATTTAATTCTTCAAAAGTAAATTCAATTTGAGCATCGGGGAAATTTACCTCATCCTCGAGACTTATTAGACATAGATTTGCTATTTTGGTGGTCTCTTCTTCTTCAGTTGAAGTGGAGTCTTCACTATCGCTCCACGTGGCAACCATCGCTTTCTTTTTCTTCTTTCTGAAGAATTTCTTTAGTTGAGGATGGTCTAGATGAATGTGCCTCGATTTCTTACATTCATAGCAGGTGGGAACTTGCTCCTTATCTTTATCTTTGTCCTTGTCCTTCTCTTTTGAATGGTCACCTCATTTAAAGAATTTTCTGTTGTATCTACCTTTCTTCTTTCCCATAAGCTTTCTAAATCTCCTGACGACCATTGCAATGTCTTCATCTTCAAAGGAAAAGAAGTCATCTTCAGTCTCTTCATCATCTTTTGATTCTAATGCAGCTTTGAATGTGATTGTCTTTTTCTTTTTCTGATCATCATCTATTCTATGTTGCATGGCTAATTCGTGAGTGATGAGAGATCCCATTAATTCATCCATTGATAAAACGTTTAAATCTTTGGCTTCCTGAATGGTAGTGACTTTAGGATCCCATTTGTCAGGAAGTGATCTCAAGATTTTCTATACTAAATCAGCATTTGAATATACCCTACCAAGACTTTTTAAACCATTAAAAATATCTGTAAATCTAGTGTACATGGCAGAAATACTTTTATTAGGCTCCATCTTAAACAATTCATAATTATGCACTAAAAGATTTATCTTTGAGATTTTCACTTGTGAAGTTCCTTCATGGGTCACCTCAAGTTTATCCCAAATTTCCTTCACTGAGGAGAAAATGAAAATTTGATTAAACTCGTTTGAATCCAAAGCATAGTAAAGCAAGTTCATGGCTTTGGCATCCAATTTCCCTAATTTCATGTCGTGTTCATCCTAGTTCTCTTCAGGCTTAGGGACATCCATGCCATCAACTTTGATCATGGGAATACTTGGCCCTTTAAGAATGACCTTCCATAATTGAAAATCAATAGCTTGAATATAGATTTTCATTCATGCTTTCTAATATGGATAATTTGTGCCTGTGAATAGTAGAGGTCTATTAGTTGACTGGCCTTCGGTTGAAGATATACTCATGGGATGAGCCATCAATCTTTACTCTAATGTATTCAGAGACACTGCTCTGATACCGGTTATTGCCCAGGTAGCTACCCAAGAGAGGGGTGAATTGAGAAATTAAAAAATTTAAAGCAAGTAATGTGCAATTCAAAATCCTTTGCAAGTAGTAGGTGTTGTGATAGAGTTATAGAATGCAGAAGCTAAATAGAGTAGAGAAAGCACAACACAAACACACCAAATTTATAGTGGTTCGGAGCAACCCAGCTCCTACTTCCACTATCCAAGATACCACTTGGGATTTCCACTATATTCACACCCGAATACAATCAGATTGTTTTATAGGATCACAATCCAAAACCTCTACACATTGATTTTATAGGATCACCAAAGAAAACCCAACACCCTTTGGTTTTGATAGGCTAACCAAAGAAATCCAACTTGGTTTTCACAGGATCACCAAGAACCTAACCCTTGGTTTTAACAAGGCTTACCAAGAACCTATTTGGTTTTTCACCTAGGCTCACCAATAACCCAATAATTCAAAGATTGAATTGAAAATAAATGCAACAAGAAATGACAAACTCAAGTTGTCGGATAGTTGCCAGTGTAGCTTGTTGAAGTCCACTTGAATGCACTTGAATAAGCTTTAATGACTTCAGTGGCTTCTTCCTAAAATTGCTTCAAGCTTCAAAATTATAGTTGGTGAAGACTTGAAAGCTTGACTTGAATGCTCTTGTGCTCTTGTGCTGTTGGTTGGTAGGATATTCAATGAAGCTCTCTTTTCTTTGAAGAACTTTCTTAATATAATTTCTTTGAGGTAGTTCAAATCCATCAAATTTAAAGTCTTCCATCATCCCAAGGCAGCTCTAGCCATTGTAGACCATTGGAAAATGATTTATGATCATTGGAGCACCTTTTAGCATTTAAAAATAAATTCTAGAACTAGCCATTGAATACCTAAAAATGACATTCGAGTCGGCTCGGATTCCTTTGAGTCATCTCGGATCCTTCGAGTCGATAGGTCGAGTCACCAAATCTTCAATACAATCGGCTTTGTGTCTCAGGGCATAGAATGTCACTCTGGATGAGTCGGCTCTTGATAGCTCGGGTCGGCTCAAACTTGAAACTTGAAAAACTTGAACTCGAGGAGTCGGCTCTTTTCAGCTTGGGTTGGCTCTTCTTCTCTGGTTCAGAAAAACCTTATTTTGGAAGAGTTGGCTCGATGCAGTTTGGGTTGGCTCGCTTTCTCAGGCTTTCGAAATTAGGTATGGCAGAGTGGGCTCTTTCTTGGTTGGGTCAGCTCGCCTGGCTGTTCTCAGAAAACTTCAAGAAATGGACTCTAGAGGAGTTGGCTCGAACTGATTCTAGTCGACTCGCTTTCCATCGAGTCGGCTCGGATTGCTGCTTTCCAGAATTCTTGCTGCATGCCAGTAAGCAGAGTTGGTTCTTCTTCACTTGGGTCGGCTCGAGTATCTTCTTCAGGACTTTTACAATTGAACTTAAAGAAAACTCTCACCAACTCTTTTACAATTTTACATAAACCAACTCAAAATGAAATCTAAGGCACACACATACTCACAAAAGTAACCCTTTTTACTTGATTTCTTTTAGCATTTTCATTGGGTTCTTATTTACAAAAACATTTACAACATAACTCAAACAAGAAAGTAGAAATGCAGGAGTTGAAGTTTGAACATGTTATTCATCCTACAAAAACTTGTCAAACACTTGAAGAGTTGTCAGTAATAAATGTACATGCTCCAATGTTTGGTTATCATCAAAATCACTTATGGGATTAACAACCATCAATATACATGGCACCTTAGACTTGGCCATATTAGAGAGGATAGCCAGTTTGTGAATCATTGAATTCTGAGTCATACTCAGTTTATGAATCCTGTCTTCAATTAATAATGACTAAGTTACCCTTTGCATGATAGGGGGAAGGGACCACTGAGGTACTTTCCCTAGTACACACCAATGTATGTGGTCTATTTGATGTGCAGGCTAGAGGTGGTTACTACTACTTTATCATTTTTATTGATGATTACTCATAGTATAATATGTGTATCTCATGAAATACAAGTTTGAGACCTTCAAAAAGTTCAAGGAGTTTATATATAAAGTAAAAAAATAAATAGAAAAATATCTTAAGATTCTTCGATTTAATCGAGGAGTAGAATACCTTAATGAAGAATTTCTGAATTATCTCAAGAATAATAGTATAGTCTCACAATGGACTTCTCCTAGTATACCTCAGCACAATGTAGTATTGGAAAGGAGAAATAGAACCCTATTAGATATGGTCTAATTTATGATGGGCTTTATTGACTTACCCTTATTTTTTTAGGGACATTCCATATTTTTTGCTATCTATTTATTGAATAGGATTCCCTCTAAATATATTCCTACCATATCATATGAGATGTGGCATGGTAAGAAACTAATCTTTGGGGACATGCCATATTTTTTGCTATTTATTTATTGAATAGGATTCCCTCTAAATATATTCCTACCATATCATATGAGATATAGCATGGTAAGAAACTAAGTCTTAGTCATCTTAAGATTCGGGGATGTCCAGTTTATATCAAAAGACAATAGGCAGACAAGTTAGAGGCTAGGTTATTGAAAGTCCACTTTATAGGATATCCTAAAAAATCAATAGGATACTATTTTTACTTTTTAGAGGATCATAATGTGATTGGTGAACCATCATCCCACATTCTTGGAGAAATAGTTCATCTAAGATTATGATAATGGGAGGCAAATTCAGCTTAAAGAGAAGGTTTTTGAAGAGTGACGGGCTATAAAACCTACTGAACCCATTAATTCTAAGCCAGTTAGAGTATAATCTCTTCTACCTCATAGATCTAGTAGGACCTCTTATCCTTTTGAGAAGTATATAGGTACTATCACAGAGGATGTAGAGAAAATATTCCTTATAGGATATAACAAACATGGTAATGATCCCAAAACCTATGACAAGGCAATGTTTAACATCGACTCTAAGAAATGGTTGAGTGCAATGAAGTCAAAAATTGACTTCATACATTTGAACCAAATATGCACCTTAGTAGATCCTCTAGAGGGTATAATATTCATTGGATGTAAATTGATCTACAAAAGAAAAATAGGTACAGATGGAAAGGTATAGACCTATAAGGCTAGGCTAGTGGCAAAAGGTTATAGTCAATGTGAAGGCATTGACCATTAGGATACCTTTTCACTAGTAGCCATGCTTAAATCCATCCATATATTACTTATGATTATCGCTTATTATGACTATAAAATATGGCAGATGGATGTGAAAATTATATTCATTTGTAGATATCTTGAGAAAGATATATATGAAGCACCCTATGGATTTCACTTCTACTAATGGTGATCATAGAGTTTGCAAGCTGCAAAGATCTACTTATGGGTTAAAGTAAGCATCTCAAAGTTAGAATACTCATTTTAATAATGTGATTAAATTATTTGATTTCATTAAGAATGAGATGGAACCATGTATCTACAAGAAGGTTAGTGGGAGTGCTATCATGTTCATCATATCGTATGTGGACGACATCCTTTTTATTGGGAATGACATTCCCATGCCAACTTTAATCAAAAGATGGTTGTCCAAAGAGTTCTTTATGAAAGACCTAGGGAAAGTATCATATTTTTTGGGAATAAAGGTCTATAGAGATAGATCTAAAAGGATGCTAGACCTTTCATAAATGATCTATATAGAAGAGGTGCTGAAAAGGTTCAACATGAAACACTCTAGAAGGGGTCTTTTACTTTTTAGACATGGCATTTATCTTTCCAAGAAGATGTGTCCTAGCACATCTAAGAAAATTTAGTGCATGAGCAAAATCCCTTATGCTTCGATCATAAAAGAGCCTTATATATTCCATGCTATATACTCAACCTGATATAGCACTTACTATGAGTGTCACAAGTAGATATCAATCAAATTCACATGAACATAACTAGATAGCTATGAAAATTATACTTAAATACTTGAGAAGGACTAAGGAATTGTTCTTAGTCTTTGGAGGAGGGATTGAGTTGTAGGTTGCAGGATACACTAACTTAGGCTTCATGTCTGATATGATGATAGAAGGTCTATATCAGGATGTGTGTTCTTATGAAATTATAGTTCAACCAGCTAGAAGAGTTCTAAGCAACGTATCATTGCTAACTCAACTATGGAAGCTAAGTACATCACCACATCAAAAGCTAAGAAGGAAGCTTTTTGGTACAAGGAGTTTATTATGAAGCTCGAAGTGATGCCATCAGATGCCATCTCATTATACAATGATACAATGGCATCTTAGCTCTTGTAAGGAGCCGAGATCTTTCCAGAAGTTCAAGCAGATTAAGCAGTGATTCCATATCATATATGATTATCTTATGAAGAAATATGTTGAGGTGAAGAGAGCTGACTCCATGGATATCATGGCGGATCCACTAACTATGCCACTCAGCCAGTAAAAGACTAAAGCCCACCTTGAGAGGATTGGACATAGATTCATAAAAAACTAGCTTTAGTGCAAGTGGGAGATTGTTAGGTATATGCCCTAGAAGCCAATCAAGCTGATACATTGTAACCTTATCTAGGATATGTTATTTGTACTTAATCATTTTTTATCAATAAAATGGGCTTTTCTTATATGTTCTTATATAATGTGTAATTGAATCATCCAAGGAATTAATAGTCAATGATACATATTTTTATGAGTTAAGAATTTAAGACATGTATCATTATAGGTTAATTCTTGAATTATTCTCAAACATTAGATCATTACAAGGATGATGATTGATCTATTAAGATCGATGCATATATTGCATCCCTTTAGATAGATGAGTCTCGAGTATTTAGTGTGGGGATACTGAGCAAGAGTCAAGTAGATGTTAGAGAATAACGATACTGAGCATGACCATAAAAGAAGTTACTTGGATGTCTCCTCACTCATCAGTGACTTTCTCGATACTATGATAGTGTGAATGGTCCTTTGACCTATGATGTTTCGGCTACTCACAGTGAGCTTGATGTAGTTTGATTGCACAATCACTTGTCTCCTAGTCATTTGGATTTTTGTTGTGTATGTTAGTTGTATTAAGTTAGCCATAAGAGTAGGGTATGCATCTGGATGGGATCTATCAACCTCAGGCGAAGAGTAGTCCTATGTGATTTAAGAAGCTAAGTTCTTAAGTCCAAGGCCATGATAATATAGATGATTGAAAAGAGCTTCCATGAGTTTTTATAATTTAGACTTAAGCTAATTGAATAAAAAATATAATAGATGAAGGGATTTGATGACTCTTCTATAACTTCCATCTTATCATGACTCATGATAGAAGAACTGAATCATTCGAGAACCATACCTATGAATTCTTTATATCCTCTTCTACTAGAATTGCAATTATATGTTGCAAGGCATCATTGGTGGATTGTAAGAACTCACTTGGATCATTTTCAAATCAATGATCCTTGTTAGGTGAATTGGACTTATTCCAATCCATCGAAAAGAGTTTCAATGATATCATGATAGAGATCATAGTATGTCTCACTACCAGATAGAATATGACCTATGGGGTCATACACAATAGGATTTAGACTTGATTAGTCGGTTGGATCATAACTAAATAATCAATATGATTGACAATTAGGATGAATTTGTAATAGTTATGTTGGGTGGGCCAGCTCACACCATCTTGGTCATCCGGATGGAAGGTCTGGGCCCATGGGTATGTGGATGGCACTGTTAAGGTGAGGCTGGTGCCACATCAACGTCCCTTGGATGGTGCTGTGGTGCTCGTCCCCAGGCGAGAGCCAGCTCAATGATAGTACGCTGGATTGGTGCTACGGTGCTCGGTGGGGGGGTCGACTCATGCGTTCGGGGTTGCTGTGCTGCCTACTTAAGAAAGATAAACCACCACTTCTAAATAGGGAGCTTCCTTTTGGATAGTTGGTTGGGACGTCGATCCTACAATTGGTATCAAAGCCGAGGTCATGGGTTTGAATCCCTACAAGCAGAATTCTCGAGGGGTTTTTCACTGGGGGGGTTGTTGGGTGGGCTAGCTCACACCCTCTTGGTTCATCTGGATGGGGGGTCTAGGCCCACGGGTATGTGGGTGCCACAGTAAGGTGAGGCTGGTGCCACATCAACACCCCTTGGGTGGTGCTGTAGTGCTCATCCCTAGGCGAGAGCCGACTCGGTGATAGTATGCAGGGTTGGTACTGTGGTGCTCAGTAGGGGGTCGACTCATGAACCCGGGGTTGCTGCTGGTGCGGGCACCAGACTCAGAAGAAGACTTCAGAGCTCCATCTGGATCTCTGATTAACCTTGCCCGAAGAATTAGGATTTTTGGTTTTTAATAAGAGTTGACTAGATCAACTTAATTTAGCTTGAGTCTACATTACCTGCATTTTATTTTGTTGAGTCATTTTGACTCAGTAGTGGACTAGGGTTTCAACCTGGGATGTTACACTTCTTCCAAGACCAGGCAAGTGGACACCACACTCCCAGCCACACTCCCAGTCCAGGGGGCGCCATATCTACATCCAGCAGCTTTTGGTCCCCACTCCACAGATGGCAACTTCCTTCTCTCATGCGCCAGATAAAGAGAAGTCCACCAAGAGACCACAAATCAAGGGGGCGGCCAAGACTTTCCCAAGAAACCCAAAGCAAAGAAGGGAAGAAATCCTCTTGGAAGAGAGCTTCAAGGGGGCGCCCACTACCTGCCAAAGACATCCAAAACAAAGATGGGAAGGACCTTGACTTAGGGAGGAATAAAAGGAGGAGTCCAAAAGAGTTGATCCAGGGAAGGAAGAAAATTTTTCTTGAAGATCCAAGCAAGGTGGCGCCATCTACCTGCCTTTTATAACCCAAATCCAATTTTTTTGGTACTTTGGCCGACCATATGTGAAGGATTTGCCCTAATTTGTAGATCCCCTCCTTTAGTCCCACATGGGAAGATGTGAAACCCTCCTCCCTTGTAAAGCCTTATAAATTAAACCCCTCTTATAAGTTTAAAGGAATGAGATGAATGAAACTAAATTTTTTTTGTGAGCAAACTTTGTGTTTTCTCTCTTCCGCACTTGCATCCAGGTGTTGAGCTCCGTGAGGGAGTAAATCCGGGTTCCCCAGGAACCTTGAGGAGGTGTGAGATCTCCAAAACACCAAACCCTAGGTTAGCCACTCCACTCCCAAACCCTAGCCGCCATCACCCTTCTCTTTCCACCAAGCCCTAGTCTATTTCCCTTCTCACGGCCACCATCTCCAAGTCCAGGCCGACCACCAGCATCCAGCCCCAGTCCAGATACTGCAGATCTACAACAATTCTAAGAGGAAGTCAGATCGCCTCCAGGAGAATTCGATTTCAGCAACTTCAGCTTTCAAGTTCTTCAACCTGGTAAAATCTTTTCTTGAGTTTCTGAATTCCATCATTTGTTCCTCTTCTTTCCTAGATCTTGAGTCCAGGAGAAGCCGACCAAACCACGAGACCAGTATTGGAGGATCCATTGCGAAGATAGCCGACTCCAAGGATCCCACAATCTGCTCGAGAGAGTTCTTCCACCAAAATCCTGAGAAGATCACTGTCTGGTTAGTAAACCATCTCTTCTCTCTATTTCTGTTCTGTTGAAAGTTCAGAGCGAAACCCTAGGTCTGGGAGTTTCTCAACCCCCAGCGATCCGTTACTTCTGAACTACTCTGATAATTTAGTTTCTTCTAAACTGTGCTTTCAATCCTTACCTAGTTTCCTTCAACGTAGTTTAGCTTTACTTTGAGTCGAAGCCAATTTCTGAAAAATATATATATATAAAAAAAAGAATTAATTTTAATTTTACTTCCACATACGCTTCTTTGTTCTTTGTTCTGCATCAATTTTGGTATCAGAGCTTCCGTTCTGCATCAATTTTGGTATCAGAGCCCTGTCTAGGGTTTCTGTTTGATTGCCTGTTTGAGTCCCTCTCTTTTTACTTTGTCTGCTCGAAGTAGACTCCCCAGGACGTCCGGTCCTAGGAATGAAGCGAGGTGCAAACCTCCTCTTCCCATTCCACGGGGTGTTCCTAGGGCGTGTAGGGGATCCGTTGGGTTACAACTTTGTAGCAGAAAATGTAAACGGGGAAGTGCTCTGTTTTTAGTCCATAATTACCCTGTTGCAGAAATTATTTCTCACTACAGGTAACTCCAAATTTAGTGATTTTTATTTTCCTGAAACCAGTATAATTGAAACTAATTTGCATAATTTTCTCATGATTTATTAGTTTCCGTGCAATTTCTGAGAATTAAATTACTGCAACTCTGTTTTTGTGTTCTGCAATCCATTTATTTTTGAGTGTTCATCTCTTAATTCAACTTAAGGGCATTTGAGCATCTAAGATAAGGGGAGGAGTTGATAACCTCTCCTTAGCCCAAAACCACCACCCCTTCATTCGAACCTAAGCCTTTAATCTAAAATTGATTAGACCTAATTTGCCCTAGTGGGCTAGGGACATCAACAAGTCGGGTCAAGGCTAGTGTTGAGTCAGTTTGTCTGGTTACTCTGTGTGTGCTTTGTACTCAGTGTCTAGAACGGTGGTTCAGGGATTCCATCCCGAAGGGCTTGTGTGCTGGTCCGCCTACCTGGCCAATCTCTGATTGGTGTCTAGGATTGGCATTCAGGGACCTAACACTCCCCTTACACCTGCCTGGCTGAGTCCTGAGTTACTACAGGCTAGCTTGCCACTCTGATTGGGCATCTAGTTTGGGCTCTAGGTCTAGTTAGCCCGTAGTCATTCAGTTGAGTCTCATTTTGTGTGTTTTCTTGCATCATGTCTACCCGGAATGGAGTACCCTACCAACCTGGTCAAACCCAACCTGATTTAGAGGCCATGGTTAGAGCTCTTACAGAGAGTATGAACAAATTAAGTCAGGATATGAATGAGAATTTTGCCCAGCTTAGGGATCGAGTCCAAGTACTTGAGGAACCTAGGCATCGGAATTGGACTCCTGACCCAGATTTTAATATGCCTCAACCTCACCCATACCAAGAGCCTAGAAGACCTTTATACCGAGATCCTGAACCTAATCATAGGAGGCCTGACCCAGAACCTGAGGATAGAGATGATAGGTTCATTCGAAACATCAAGTTAGATGCACCCACTTTTGATGGTAGCCTAAATCCTAAGGTGTATTCTGATTGGGAGGGTGAGATGGACCAGTACTTTGAGTGGTATGCCATGTCTGAGGAGAGGAAATTCAAGTTTGCCAAGATGAAATTAATACGTCAAGCTAGGTTATACTGGGGGAACATTGAGCTGACTACTAGAAGACGAAATGTAGAGCCCATAACCACTTGGCAGGGTATGAAAGAGAAACTTAGAGACAAGTACCTACCCATTTCATACCAGCAAAATCTGTTAGACCAATGGCAGACTTTGAAACAAGGGAACCGATCTGTTTCAGACTACATAACCACCTTTGATGAATACCTGATGAGATGTGATGTGAGTGAAGCCCATGAAGTCACTTTGTCTAGATTTAGGGCTGGGCTTAGGGAAGATATTAAGAGAGAGTTGTTTCTGAGAGAGGTTACTGACCTAGACCAAGCCTATCAGATTGCACTGAACACTGAGAAATTTCAGAGAGGACCCATGCCTTCTAGGATTAGTGCCCCAATCCCAAGAAATGGACCTAGCCAGATTACCCCTAGCAAGCCTAATCAGGGTATTCCCACCCCTAGGCCCATGGACAAAGGTAAGGCACCTGACACCCAGAGAACCCCTGGTATCGTCTGTTTTAAGTGTCAGAAGCCCGGTCATATCTCCACTCAGTGCACAGCCATAGCTTGTTTTAAGTGTCATAAGGTAGGTCATGTTTCTAGCCAGTGCCCTCGTAGATCCCTATATATAGAAGAAAGAGGAGAAGAGAATTTCGAGCCTAATGAGGAGTTTGAAGAAGAAGTTTATGAGACCGGAATGAATTTGGTTGATGAGTATGAAGGAGAGGAAGGATCCACTGAATCTGACCACTTAGGGGTTGTGAGATGCATCCTGTCCCAGACTAAAGTTCAAGAAGATTGGTGTAGGACTAACATCCTACAGACTTTCCTTAAACTAGGGGATAAGGTTTGTAAAATCATCATAGATAGTGGGAGCTGTGTGAATGCCATTTCTAATAGCACTGTCGAAATGTTAGGGTTAATCCCAGTCCCCCACCCCAACCCCTATAAGGTTTCTTGGGTAGACTCTACCTCTATACCCATCCAGTCTAGATGTCAGGTCCAAATCCAAATGCAATCCTATCAAGAAAAGATTTGGTGTGATGTCTTGCCCATGGGGGTGAGCAGTATAATTCTTGGAAGACCTTGGTTGTATGATCATGATGCCACCCTCTTAGGAAAATCCAACACCTGTGTCTTTAGTTTCAATGGGAAGAAAATCACAATCCATTCAGTCCCTCCTAAGGACAAGGTAGCTAAAGGAACTAGTAAGGTCAGAGAAATGAAGACTGGCGTGAACCTAATTAGTGCCAAGGATCTAGAACAAGAAATTCATAGTGGTTCACCCATTTGGATGTTGACTGCTAAGGAACTTAGGACTTCTACACCCTCAGAGCCTCCTCAGGAAGTTAAGCCTTTATTAGAAGAATTTGAGGATGTTTATCCCGATGATCTTCCAGACCACCTTCCACCTCTTAGGGATATTCAGCATTCCATAGATTTAGTCCCAGGAGCTACTTTACCCAACTTGCCCCATTATAGGATGAATCCATCGGAGCATAAAGAACTGCAGAAGCAGGTTGGCGAATTGTTGAGGAAGGGGTTCATTAGAGAGAGTCTTAGCCCTTGTGCAGTCCCTGCACTTCTAACCCCGAAGAAGGATGGCACGTGGAGGATGTGTGTTGACAGTCGTGCCATCAATAAAATCACAATCAAATATAGGTTCCCCATCCCTAGACTAGATGACATGCTTGATATGATGGCCGGTGCCATGGTTTTTTCTAAAATTGATCTCAAGAGCGGCTATCATCAGGTTAGGATTAGACCAGGAGATGAGTGGAAAACAGCCTTCAAAACTAAGGATGGTCTCTTTGAATGGGTTGTTATGCCTTTTGGGTTGTCCAATGCCCCTAGTACTTTCATGAGGATTATGACCCAAGTACTTAGAGCTTTCATAGGAAAGTTTGTAGTGGTCTATTTTGATGATATCCTGATCTATAGTAAGACCCCTGCAGATCACCTAGGCCACCTTAGACAAGTCTGTCAAGTTTTGAGGAATGATAGTCTCTACGGTAATCTCAAAAAGTGTGAATTTATGACTAGTAGGATTATCTTCCTTGGATTTGTTGTAACCCCTGACGGCGTGGCTGCCGATCCTGAAAAGATTAGGTCCATAGTAGAATGGCCAGAGTCGACCAGTGTGCATGAAGTCAGAAGTTTTCATGGCTTGGCTACCTTCTATAGGCGATTCATCAAGGGGTTTAGTACCGTAGTTGCTCCTAACACAGACTGCATCAGGAAGGGAGAATTTCAGTGGACCAAAGCAGCACATAAAGCCTTCCTAGATCTTAAGGATAAGATGACCCAGGCACCCATTTTGAGACTACCGGACTTTTCAAAGGTATTTGAGGTTGCCTGTGATGCTTCAGGAGTAGATATAGGTGGAGTCCTAAGCCAAGAGAACCATCCCGTAGCATTCTTTAGTGAAAAACTTATTGATGCTAAGCTTAGGTATTCTACCTATGATAAGGAATTTTACGCGGTAGTGCAAGCTTTGCGTTACTGGAGACATTATTTACTACCGCAAGAATTTGTGCTGTTTTCGGACCATGAGGCTCTTAGATTCTTGAATTCTCAGAAGAAGCTTAACCCTAGGCATGCCAAGTGGGTAGAGTATATCTAGTCCTATACTTTTGTTCTGAAGCATAAGGCTGGATCTGAAAATAAGGTAGCTGATGCCCTTAGTCGTCGATCTTTGTTATTGAATTCTGTTAGGGCTGAAGTCATAGGGTTTGAGCAAATCAAAGAAGAATATGAGTCGTGTCCGGATTTCAAGACTGTATACCAGGATCTAACTCAAGGACCATCTAGTGAACATAAGGATTATTCCCTTATAGATGGCTTTCTATTCTTTAAGAATAGGCTTTGCATCCCTAGAACCTCTCTTAGGGAATTCTTGATTTGGGAAACTCATGCTGGAGGTTTAGCTGGCCATTTCGGAAAAGATAAGACCACCCTGGCTATTGAAGACCACTTTTTCTGGCCTAGCTTAAAAAGAGATGTAGCACACATTGTGGCTAGGTGTCGGACCTGCGCTATTGCCAAACAGCGAAAACAGAACACTAGCCTTTATACCCCACTCCCTGTCCCAGATCGTCCTTGGCAAGATGTGAGCATGGACTTTGTGTTAGGTTTGCCTAAGACCCAGAGGAGGCATGACTCTATCTGTGTTGTAGTAGACCGATTTTCCAAGATGGCCCATTTCTTGCCTTGTTCCCAAACATTTGATGCGTCTAAGGTAGCCACCCTGTTCTTTAATGAGATAGTTCGACTCCATGGCCTACCCAAGACCATTGTTTCAGATAGGGATGTTCGGTTCACTAGCTATTTCTGGAAAACCCTTTGGCATAAGTTAGGGACGAAACTTAAGTTTTCAACTGCCTATCATCCCCAGACTGACGGCCAAACCGAAGTAGTGAACCGTAGTTTAGGCAATCTGCTAAGGTGTCTTGTTGGTGAAAACATTAGGAACTGGGATTTGTACTTACCTAGAGCTGAATTTGCATATAATGACTCGGTCAATAGGTCTACGGGTAAGAGTCCATTTGAAATTGTGCATGGTTACAAACCCCACACACCTCTTGACCTAGCTCCTTTACCAGTCCACACACGGGTCTCCGAGTCTGCCGAAGTTTTTGCACAGCATATAAAAGACTTGCATAAAGAAATTCAAGCCAAAATAAATTTAAGTAACGAAACTTATAAGAAATTGGCTGATTCTCAAAGGCGAGTCAAAACTTTTGACGAAGGAGACTATGTAATGATTAGGTTAAGGCCTGAACGGTTTCCTCCTGGAACCGTTAGAAAATTACATGCTAGGGGAGCTGGACCATTTAGAGTGGTAAAGAGAGTAGGATCCAATGCCTATGTGCTCGAGTTGCCTCCAGAACTAGGCATTAGCTCTACTTTCAACATTACAGACCTAGTAGAGTATAGGGAGCCAGCTGTGATTCCCAGTGAGGCTTTTGATCCTAATCCTGCTCTTGAGAGTGAACCTGACCCTGTGTGTCCACCAACAAATTGGCCTGTGAGGAAAGAGCAGATTGAAAAGATCCTGGATGATCAGGTTATCTCTACTCGTAATCGAGGATACCAAAGATACCTGGTCCGCTGGCTAGGAAGGCCAGATTCTGATGACTCTTGGATCTCCCGAGAAGAGTTACAAGAGCTAGACCCAGACCTCTTGGAGAGATACCAGAGCCAACTTGATCCTTACTCGACAGGGTCGAGTTCCTCCCACCCTGGGAGAATTGGTGCGGGCACCAGACTCAGAAGAAGACTTCAGAGCTCCATCTGGATCTCTGATTAACCTTGCCCGAAGAATTAGGGTTTTTGGTTTTTAATAAGAGTTGACTAGATCAACTTAATTTAGCTTGAGTCTACATTACCTGCATTTTGTTTTGTTGAGTCATGTTGACTCAGTAGTGGACTAGGGTTTCAACCTGGGATGTTACACTTTCTTCCAAGACCAGGCAAGTGGACACCACACTCCCAGCCACACTCCCAGTCCAGGGGGTGCCATATCTACATCCAGCAGCTTTTGGTCCCCACTCCACAGATGGCAACTTCCTTCTCTCATGCGCCAGATAAAGAGAAGTCCACCAAGAGACCACAAATCAAGGGGGCGGCCAAGACTTTTCCAAGAAACCCAAAGCAAAGAAGGGAAGAAATCCTCTTGGAAGAGAGCTTCAAGGGGGCGCCCACTACCTGCCAAAGACATCCAAAACAAAGATGGGAAGGACCTTGACTTAAGGAGGAAGAAAAGGAGGAGTCCAAAAGAGTTGATCCAGGGAAGGAAGAAAATTTTTCTTGAAGATCCAAGCAAGGTGGCGCCATCTACCTGCCTTTTATAACCCAAATCCAATTTTTTTGGTACTTTGGCCGACCATATGTGAAGGATTTGTCCTAATTTGTAGATCCCCTCCTTTAGTCCCACATGGGAAGATGTGAAACCCTCCTCCCTTGTAAAGCCTTATAAATTAAACCCCTCTTGTAAGTTTAAAGGAATGAGATGAATGAAACCAAATTTTTTTTGTGAGCAAACTTTGTGTTTTCTCTCTTCCGCACTTGCATCCAGGTGTTGAGCTCCGTGAGGGAGTAAATCCGGGTTCCCCAGGAACCTTGAGGAGGTGTGAGATCTCCAAAACACCAAACCCTAGGTTAGCCACTCCACTCCCAAACCCTAGCCGCCATCACCCTTCTCTTTCCACCAAGCCCTAGTCTATTTCCCTTCTCACGGCCACCATCTCCAAGTCCAGGCCGACCACCAGCATCCAGCCCCAGTCCAGATACTGCAGATCTACAACAATTCTAAGAGGAAGTCAGATCGGCCTCCAGGAGAATTCGATTTCAGCAACTTCAGCTTTCAAGTTCTTCAACCTGGTAAAATCATTTCTTGAGTTTCTGAATTCCATCATTTGTTCCTCTTCTTTCCTAGATCTTGAGTCCAGGAGAAGTCGACCAAACCACGAGACCAGTATTGGAGGATCCATTGCGAAGATAGCCGACTCCGAGGATCCCACAATCTGCTCGAGAGAGTTCTTCCACCAAAATCCTGAGAAGATCACTGTCTGGTTAGTAAACCATCTCTTCTCTCTATTTCTGTTCTGTTGAAAGTTTAGAGCGAAACCCTAGGTCTGGGAGTTTCTCAACCCCCAGCGATCCGTTACTTCTGAACTACTCTGATAATTTAGTTTCTTCTAAACTGTGCTTTCAATCCTTACCTAGTTTCCTTCAACGTATTTTATTTTTACTTTGAGTCGAAGCCAATTTCTGAAAAATATATAAAAAAAAAAATAATTAATTTTAATTTTACTTCCGCATACGCTTCTTTGTTCTTTGTTCTGCATCAGCTGCGCTGCCTACTTAAGAAAGATAAGCCACCACTTCTAAATAAGGATCTTCCTTTTGGATAGTTGGTTGGCGCGTCGATCCTACAAGTTACTAGTTAAGCAATTATTAGGAGGATCTAATTATAATAGTTGCAATTTGATTTGATTATTCAAGTCATAATTGAATTAAATCAAATTCAATTAATTAAACATGGTTCAATTTGAGTTAAATTGGATTTTCTAATCTAATTAGATACTGGATTTTTATCCTAATCGTATTAGGATTAGGGTTTGACTCAAGTTGATTTCAAATTGGATATGAATAGGGCTTGGATTAATTTTTAATTGGATTAGGAATTAGAAACCCAGTTAGACTAGGATTCTTCCTCAATTCCCATGCCCAAGTGAGGAACCTCCAAGGAGGATTTGCAGCATGAGATGTGGCTCACAAAGGAATTTGCGGTGGAATATTTCATGAGAAAAATTCATTAGGGACTTTATCTTTTATCCTAGCATTTTATTTTAATTTGATTCAACATGGTTAAGGATGAGGCATAATATAATTAGGGATGGGAATGATTTTGTTAAGTGGTGCAAGGTTAAGAAGGGGTTCTCTTATGTGCCAAAGATCAAAAAATTTTCACCGGAAAAATTCTCCACTGCAAAACCAAAGAGGAGAAAAAAATTCTTGGTGCCCCATGCCTTCTTCCTCTTGTCACCTTATAAAGAAAAGTGGGAGAAAGAAAGAGAGAAAGGTTCTCTCTTCATCCTTGTCCTCCTCCCTTCCTCCATCTTGCATGGAGTCCAAATGGCAGCACTCTTTAAGTTGCTTCCCCTTTTGTTTCATTCTTAAGAAGAAGTGAAGTAGAGATCTAGAACTGACCATTAGAAGCTAAATCTGCATGAGAGCTAGCATCTTAGAGATCGTGGGGTGCTTCAAATCAAGTCAGCTCTATGTAGATACCCGTAAGAGGCCGGGCAATTGAACAGCTTCGAGTAAACTTGCAAGACATCCAAATCTGACTCGTTTGAAGAGGAATAAGTGCATAAGGTATGATTTTATCTTGTAAATTTTAGATTTAATGATTTCAATTTTTGCTTTATTTTGTTGCATATGAACTAGGTCCATAGATATTTAGATTAGATCTACCATGAATAGATTACGGTGTTTAATCTTATGTCTTCCATTGTGCTGAAAACTTAGTTTTAAAATTTTGCATAGTACACCTATAAGAACATAACAAGGTGCACATAGATTAGTGGGACTGTAGCACCCACTAGGAATCCTAGTCGCATAAAAGTTTCTACATCTCCATGGACGAGTGTGGAAGATCCAAGAAAATAGCGAGAGTACTTATTTATTTCTTAAAGTCCCTAAAACAAATATAATCATTAAGTACAAACATCTAACTAGAATTTCTTTTTCTCTCTTCAATTCACCATGTCAACTTCAAACCCCTTAGCCCAAATTCTTGATTCCAACCATCTATTAGAACAAATTACAAGGATTGACTCAGGAATCCAAAAATAGTTCTTAACTTGGAGAAGCAAGGATATGTAATTGACTAGGAGCCCCGAATGTTGCCCAAGTGTCCTACAACCGATCAAGGGATGGATTTTGAAAAATGGATGGAACATGATAATAAAGTGAAGTGCTAAATCTTGGCATCAATGTCCAATGAGCTTCAATGCCAGCATGAAAATTTCTCGACTACCAAGGCTATGTTCACTCTCCTCCAATAGTTTTATGGTGAGCAAGGCTGAATAGTGTGGTACAAAGTCTTCAAGAGACTATTTAGTGTCAAGATGCGCAAAGAGTAGTCTGTCCATGATTATTGTTTGATAATAATTAAGGATATTAAAGAGCTTGAGAAGATTAAAATTTCCATGCATAAAGAACTACAAGTTGATTTGATCCTGTAGTCCCTGATCATTTCATTTGGTTAGTTTATAATGAACTACCATATGAACAATATGGATACCGATTTACCTAAATTGTTGAATAAGTTAGTGATGACTCAAGGGACCCTAAAGAGTCTAGGGGGCAATTTTTTTGCTATGGAGTGGGCATCTAATTTCAAGAGGAGATTTGATTGGAATAAAAAAAAAGCCTACAAAGAAATAGAAGAAGGAGAATAAGCCAAAGAAGGATGCTCTTAAAAATGTAGTAGATAAAGAAAAATGTTTTCACTATATCAAAGATGGCCAGTGGAAGAGGAATTGTCTGGTCTACCTAGAAAGCCAAAAGAAAATGGGTGACACACCTTCAGAAGGTATGTCTAATTTGCTCATTATTAAATCAAATCTTATAGTTTTCTCAACTTTTAGTTGGGTTATGACTCTGGTTCGAGTGCTTATATATATACTTCTATGTAGGGTTTGGTAGAAAGTTGATAGCTGAAGAAGGTGAAATGATCTTTCGTATCAGCAATGGAGCAAGGGTTGCTGCAGTCACTATTAGAACCTATTCTTTTCGATTACCATCAAGATTTAGATTAGTATTAAAGGACTATTATTATGTACCTATAGCTAGCAAAATTTTAATTTTTATGTCTACGCTTACACAGGATGAATTTAATTTCAATTTTAATAAATACTATTATTTAGTTTATTTTCGAAGTAAATTGATTGCATATAGTCTTTTAATTGATATTTTTTATCATTTGCATGTTAATTTATTTGTGAATGTTAACAAGAAATTAATGAGTACAATAGGACATAAAAGATCTAGAGATGACGTATTGCCCAAACCGACAATCCAAGAGGGGATGAATTGGATTTTTGAAAATTAAAGCAAGTATGTACCTTTCAAAACTTAATTAATGTGTGGTCCAAGTATGGTGTTAAAGAAAATGTGCAAGGGCTGAAATATAAGAGCGTGAGATAGAGAGGCAAGTAAAGACTCAAACTCAATATATTTATAGTGGCTCGGAATAATCCCAGCTATTATGTCCATTATCCAATGACCTTTTGGGATTTTCACTATATTCTTACAAGAATATAGCCAGTTTGTTTTATACTAGATTCACAAACCAAAATTCAAGTACAATATTTGTTTTACGGGCTTACAAACAACCCAATTGGTTTTCCAAGGTCAACTTATCAAAACCAAAACCCAATTCTAAGTTTTAACTCCTTGCTAGAACAAATAATTTAAAACTACAAAAATAGAGCAACTATATAAACACTCAAAAGAGTGGATGGTTGCCGATAAAGCTTCTCTTATAAAATCTTCAAGTCTTCAAGGATTGCTTTTCAATGCTCTATAATATCTTCACTTAATGTTTCAAAAGAGTAGGTAGAAAAGAGTAAAGCTTCTCTTGAGTTTTAAGGTGATAGCTCTTGAGTTCTCTTGTTTGCAATGATTGAAAGACTCTTCACTCAGGCATGTTACTTTCTTTTACTTTAATCCAAGAATTCAGGAGTCGGCTCTTCTGAATTGTCTCTAAAAGCATACTTTATGTTACTTCTGAGAGAGAATGCTCATTTAAAAACTCACTTTTCTATTCAACCTATGATAGAAGGCTGGCTTAAAGGGAGTTAATTCATTTCCATAGTGTTCTAAAAATAGCTTTTGGTCATCTTATGAGAGTCAGCTCTAATCTCAGAAGTTGACTCTTTTGAGTAGCACCAAACCTACATGTCGTGCCACCATGCCTTGCCATTCTATAGCATTTGGCTCTTTTCAAAGGAGTTAACTCTTTTAGATTTCATAGAAATTTCAATATCTCCTTACAACTAAATGCAAGGGGCCTCCTAATATATTTTCATGAGTTCTCCAATAAATTTAAACACATTTAATTACAATGATGGGCTCTTTACTCTTCCCATGATACAAAGGCTCTCATAAGGAATTTTACCATGATACATACATCTTTGCAATAATTCTTGAGAGCTGACTTAACATCCTAATGGCTCTCAATCAATCGTATTTGTTTATAATACTTTCAATTGATGATTATCTTTTGGGAAGCTTTCTACCAAAACATTCTTAAACATTTGAAAAGTATTAGTATAGTATTCATGCTCCAATATTTTGTAATCATCATAATCATTCATCGAGTTAATAGTCTCTTCCTTTTTAATGATGACAAAATACTGGGCATGGAGATTAAAAGCTTTACAATATAAGAAAATGTATTAGTTCAATATATATCTTCATGCAAACTTTACAGTGAAATGTATCAGAGTTATAAAATATCCAAATGTTAAAGTATTCGTAAAGTTCTCTAAGAACTATTAAACTTTAAAATTTTTATATATTAGAGCATATATATGGTGTATCAATTAAGAAATCAATCATAGTGATAGACTTTTAGTATTTAAGCAAATTTGAGTTTATGATTGATGTGCCATAAGATGTCACAGCAAACCAGGTTTGTATCAAATCTTGGAAAAAATGCATCAGAGCTTAGTTAAGATGAATCAAAATTGTGGAGACATATAGTTAGAAGGAAAATAAGGGTGTCATTAGAATTTATAACAATCAATGCTCTCCCTTTAAATTTCAATCATATATGCATGCACATAATTCTTGCTCTCCCCCATTAAATTTCTTCTTCAAGTTTTCCATCTTTACTCTTTTCAATTACTCTTTTCCTAATATCACTCTTCTCCTAATCTCCCATGCACATTCACTCTTCTCTCCCTTTTTATCATCAATAAGGAAAAGAAAGGGAGTATATATGATAGAAAAAGAGACTATATAAAGAGTAAAACATAAGTTTTCATATAATACTACATTCAGAATAGTTCAGTGATATAAAATTGGATACAACATAAGTATCAAGAATAACATATACCATGAAATACAAAATGTTCACTACAAGATAATATAGATATGAAAAGACAAGAATGAATATCCTAAAATCTAGTCATTGTCACTCTCCTTCAAAATGTTGACAGTGAAAGGTGCATAAGTCCTACTAGAGTGAACAGGTGATGGATTGACTAAACTATAGGTCCAGGAAGTTGGTCCTACTCTAGGTGGTGGAGAAAATCCTGTGCCAAGTCTAACAGGGGTACTAAAGGGAGGTTTAAAGGTAGATGCTAGTCTAGTTAAAGATTGTGGTGCGAGTCTGGGTCCATGGCTAGATGACAGACCAAAAGCGGATGATAAGATTATTAAATATCCCAATTAAAATATTAAAATAAATATTAATTAATTTATATTTATTAAAAATTAATAATTTTTATTAGAGTTTTGTAGAAACAGAGTACATGGATGGAAAGAGCATGATTTTTGGAGTCCAAAAATGCAAACAACACTCAAATCGAAGTTCAAATAGGCCCAAAATCAAAGTTGGAGATTTATTTAAGAAATAGCATGGATTTTAGAGTAGCCAATCCATTGTGGAAAAGCCGTTCGGTCTACAGATGCTTGGCGTAGTCCATGGCAGCCATGAACTCTAGTCCATGACCCTATCTATAGACGATCTTCATCGTTTTGAGCCACCAACCACCGAAGCTATCCCTCGCTGCCTCCTGCTACTATCAACACCACCAAAGACCACCCTCTTGCCATTTGGAGCTCCCTCATGGCTAAAAAGGCCACTGACCACCTTCCAATCATGTTCCTTCTCTCCTCTATTTGGTCACTGCCTCCCGTCTGAAGCAGGGGGTGGAACAAGCAGTGCAGCGAAAGTGATCCAGGTCCATGGACAACCCTCTACCAGCGATCCTAGATGGATGCGGTAGGATATAGGTTTTTCGAAGGTCAATGGATTCTTTGGATTGATATAGAAGAGAGGAAGAAGAAGAAGAAGAATTTTGGGAGAAAAAAGGGGATTCCACTATATTGTATTCAGCTGCCACTTGCAACACAATACAAGACAAAACATACATATATATACCGAGGTCACATAAGACCTAGTCCCCCCAAAAAATACTTCCCAGGCTGGCACTGTGAGATTTTGAAATCTCGATATCCGAATTGGCTCATCTCCTACAAGTTGACTCATAGCTAGAAATAGTCCACTGGACGAGTTGACTCTCAGACTACGAGTCGACTTGTCCAGAACATCGTGTTTCTGTCTGCATACTTCACAACTGTTCCATGCTGTGCCAACCAATGAGTCGAATCTCAGACAATGAGTCGGCTCTAAGTTCAGACTGACAAAAGTCAGCCTATCACCTAGGACTTATCCTGGATTCACTCCTAGCCCAAGATACATCATTTGTGACCATGACTAACTGGACCAGGACTTAAACCTCAGCCTCCTGAGCCTTGGATGCACCACCTGAGACTCAACAATCTCCACCTTGGTGCTCCAAGGCTTCAATCAACTACACCAGATTCCTCAGACCCATCAACCATGTACATGAGCGAAAGCTTTCTTTCAGTAGAGCCTTTGTAAGTGCATCAGCCTGGTTCTTCTTTGTATGGACCTTCACCAGTGCCATATCTCCTTCCTCCACCAGCTCTCTAATCCTGTGGTAACTCACATCTATATGCTTTGAGCATGCATGATAGACTAGGTTCTGAGTCAAATGTATGGCACTCTGGCTATCATTATGGAAGACCACCATACACTATTTCACCCCCATTTCAGCAACTAGCCTTCTAAGCCACAGTGCGTCCTTTGCAGCCTCTGTAATACCTACATACTTAGCTTCTATTGTAGATAGAACAGTGATAGGTTGAAGGGTTGATCTCTAATAAACCGATCCACCATGCATGCAGAAGATATAACCTATAGTAAACCTTCTTGTATCAAGATCACCTGGATAACTTGCATCCACATACCCTTCAAGAGGACCCGAACCTCCATATAACTCCCTGTAGTTCTTTTCTTATCCTTCTAGCTGCCCACCAAAAATCTAGTCCATGCCTTTGAGTTCCTTGTAGATACCTCAGGATCCACTTGAATGTCTTCCAGTGTTCCTTCCCAGGGTCAGACATGTACCTGCTCACCTGGCTTACAGCATATGCTATATCTAGCCTGCAACACACCATAGCATACATAACACCGCCCACTACATTTGCATATGGAACTCTCTCCATGTACCCTCTCTCCTCATTTGTCTGGGGGCTTTGAATTTTAGAAAGAAAGATGTGCCATGGTAATGGTGTCTCTACTGGTTTGGCCTTCTCCATCCCAAACCTCTCAAGTATCTTCTTGAAATAACCACCTTATGATAAATGGAGTATTCCCTTGCTTCTATTCCTGTAAATCTCCATTCCAAGGATTTTATGTGCTGGACCCAAATCATTCATCTCAAATTCTTTAGATAATACTCTCTTCAACCCTTTCATAGCCCTCATACTTCTGCTAGCTATCAGCATGTCATCCACATACAGAAGTAGATACAGAGCATTGTCATTATTCACATCCTTCATATACACACAACAGTCATGTTCATACCTGAGAAACCCATGGCTTAAAATAAATGTATCAAATTTGCGATATCACTGACAAGGTGACTGCTTCAGACCATACAATGATCTCTGGAGTAGACATACCTTGTCCTCCTATCCAATCTCTATGAAGCCATCAGGTTGCTTCATGTAGATCTTCTCTTCTAGACTTCCATGTAGGAAGGTTGTTTTCACATCCATCTGCTCCAATTCTATATCATATTCCACCACCAATGACAGCAACACCCGAATTAAAGTATGGCGTACCACATGAGAAAACACCTCCACGTAGTCAACTCCTTCCCTCTTTGAGTATCCTTTTGCTACCAGTTTTGCTTTGTATCTCACTCCACCTTGCTCTAAAGGTACTATCTTCTTTGTGAACACCCATCTTGAGCCAATTGCCTGAGCATCTTCAGGTAGATCCACCAGCCGCCATGTCTTATTCCTCTTAAGAGATTCCATCTCTTCCATTATGCCTTGCATCCATGATTCTTTATCAGGACTTTCCATGGCCTCCTTGAGTATTTCTGGATCTCCATTAATAGAGATAAGAGCATAAGAGATAGTCTCATCCATGCCATATCGCATCGGCTTCTAGATCATGCACTAAGGCTTATGTAGTGCCACTCCTCTTGCACTATCCTGTAAGTCTATTGTGTGTGGCTCTTCCTGCACCTCTCTCTGAACAGTCGACTTTCCTTACTGATCCTTCACCACCAAAGAATCTTTCCCACCTAACTCCACCTCAACTAAGACACCCTTGCCAGTAGAAGTAAATGGCCTATTTTCTACTTGTGATGGGTAATCACTGTTGTTCACCTTTGTAGTTACACTTCCATCCATACTCCCTGATCTCTCCAAGATGCTCCTCTCATCAAAGATGATATCCTTACTAATCACTGTCCTCTGAGATTGAGGATCCCACAGTAGGTAACCCTTGATTCCTTGTGGAAACCCGATGAAGATCATCCTTCTTGACTTAGGGTCTAACTTTCTTCTTTCGGTTGTCTCCACATGTGCATAGGCCGGGCAACCAAAACCTTTAGGTGGCCAAGCTCCACCTTCTTCCCATTCCAAGCTTCCTCTAGAATGCCTCCATTTAGCTTGAAATGAGGGGACCTGTTAACAAGAAAATAAGAAAGAGTTATAGCATCACCCCAAAAAGTTATCAGGAGTGATGTTTGCAGCCTCATACTCCTAGCCTTCTCCAATAGTGTATGGTTCATCCTCTCCGCAATACCATTCTACTGAGGGGTCATCCTTACTATGTAATGGTATATGATCCCATTTTTCTCACAGTAACTCCTGAACTCCTTACTAGAGTACTTCCCTCCATTATTAGATCGAAGGCACTTCACATGTCTTCCTGTCTCCTTTTCTATCTCAGCTCTTCAGGCTTTGAACCAGACAAACACCTCTGATTTTTCTCTTATCAGATAAATCCACACCTTCCTTGAGTAGTCATTAATGAAGGTGACAAAGTATCTTGCCCCATCTCTAGCTGATACAGGAGCTAGTCTCCATACATCAGAATGCACTAAATCTAGCACTCCATCACTTGATTTGGTACTAACAACAAACTTTACCTTATACTATTTACCAAAAATACATGGCTCACACAGGTCATCTCCATCCTTCTTTAGAGCTGGAATGTTTCCTCTTTGCTTAATTTCATGAGCCCTTAGTCTCTCAGGTGACCCATCTGATAGTGCCATAATTTATATGCTAATTGCTCCTCCTGTGCCGCTGCAAGCACCTCTGCACTATCATTCACCACTGAGCCTTCCATCTTGTATAGATTATTGCTTAGTCTTCATCCTCTCATCACCACCAAAGCTTTCTTGGTAATTCTCAAACATCCACTACCAGGCTGACAACTAAAAGCATAACCCTGCTTCTCCAGGTAGCCTAAAGAAACCAAATTCTTCTTCAGTTCTGGTACATGTTTGACATTTGATAGAGTCCTTATCACTCCATCATACATCCTCATCCTAATAATGCCAACTCCAGCTACTAGACAAGGATGATCATCACCAAGGCTTACACTACCTCCTGTCATAGGTATCAAACCACTCCCAATGTAAGGTATAGTGATAAGAGCATGCCGAATTCAACATCCAAGTGTTATCCCAATCATCATATCTATTTGAAGCCACTAGTACATCTTGTCCATTGCCTTCAGATGCATTTGCACCACTAGTGTTGGCTTTCCCCTTCTCTGTCTTCTAAAGAGGACAATTTCTCCTAAATTGCCCAGGCTAATGACACTTATGGCATTTCCAGCTTTTCTGACTACTTCGAGACTGTGACCTATCCTTTGATTTCTCCCTAACTCTTTTCTTGGGTCTTCCTTGCCTTTTATTCATAGCAAGTACCTCTGAGTTAGGATTTTTTTTGTAGATCTTCGCCCATTGCTTATTTGACTTGAGCATTCCAATAACCTATTCATAGTTTAGGGTTTCCTTCCCATATACCAAGGTTGTTATAAGACCATCATACGATCCTGGGAGTGAACATAATAGCAACAATGCCCGATCCTCTTCATCAATCTTCACATCCAGACTCATAACCTTAGAACAAACTTGGTTGAACCTCTGAATGAGAGCAACAAGGTCTCCTCCTTCAGGCATCCTCTAACTATACAGCTGCTTCTTCAACCACAACTTGTTTGTCATGTTCTTCCCCATGTATGTGTTTTCCAGTCTCAGCCAAAGGCCCTTGGCTGTAGTCTCTGTACATACCTCAAGCAAAACTTGATCTGCCAAATGCATCCAGATAGTGCTGAACGCAATCTCTTCTAACTCTTCCTAATCCTCAACACTGATCTTTTCCGGTCTTCCTTTAACCAAGACCTTGTAGATTCTCTGTTAAACCAGCAAATCTTTTATCTTTTGCTGCCATAGGATAAAGTTCCCTTTGCCATCATACTTCTCAAAATCTACCTTGAAACTACTTGATGCCATTTCCACAATCAAGTAAAATCACACCCCAAAGACTTCCTCCATGCAGCCTTACTCTGATACCAAAATGAAGTGGGGGGTGGAACAAGCAGCGCAGCAGAAGCGATCCAAGTGCATGGACAACCTTCTGCCAGCAATCCTAGATGGATGTGGTAGGTTACATGTTTTTCAAAGGTCAATGAATTCTTTGGATTGATAGAGAAGAGAGGAATAAGAAGAAGATTTTGGGGAGAAAAAAAGGGATTCCACTATATTGTATTCAGCCGCCACTTGCAACACAATACAAGACAAAATATACATATATATATATACCTAGTTCACAAAAGACCTAGTTTCCCAAAAAAAATTGCCCAGGCTGGCATCGTGAAATTTTAAAATCTTGACATCCGAGTCGGCTCGCCTCCTACGAGTCGACTCATAGCTGGAAATAGTCCACTAGACGAGTCGACTCTCAGACTACAAGTCGGCTCATCCAGAACATCATATTTCTGTCTACATATAGAAACACTTTACAACTGTTCCATGCTGTGCCAACCAACAAGTCGACTCTCAGAACACAAGTCGGCTCTAAGTTCAGACTGACAAAACTTAGCCTATCACCTAGGACTTATCCTATATTCACTCCTAGCCCTAGATACATCATGTGTGACCATGACTAACTAGACCAAGACCTAAACCTTGGCCCCCTGAGCCTTGGATGGATCACCTGAGACTCAACACCATCTCCATCTGCCACCTCCCGTTTCCATCCACTGCTAGAAAGGTTGCTAGAGAAGCCCCCTTCAAGCCACCAAGGTCTCAGTAGCCATCCTTCCCCATGATTGGCCACCCTAATCACTGGCTATCCATTTCTTAGCACTACCTTCTACCACCTCCCATTGCCTCCCACTGCCTTCCACCATCATCAATATCGTCACTGGAATTGGGGGAAGCAAAGTTCAAATTCGAATTGAAGAAGGAATCCCAAGGATCTGGGATTTGGTGAGAAGTTGGGACTCCATTGGCCTAAGAAGGAGATTTTCGATCAGCCCATCAGGATGCAGATCGGATGGCTGAAATTGATTGCAAATTTGACCAGGAGAAAGTCATTAATGAGCTCTATAAAAGGAGGACCCTAGAAAGTGGAGAGGATCATCAATTCCACTAGCAATATTTTATTTTATTTTTCTTTCTATAATTAGTTTAGGTTTTGAGAGAGCAAGGGAGAGGAATAAAAAAAAGAGATTCCTCAGGAGAGAAGGTGTTGTGACAGAGCCCCGAATCTCCAAGAAGATGTTCCAGGAGCCATGCTCGATTGAGGTGCAGTCTGTAGGAAAGTACAGGTTTCCGTACTTAAGTATTTGTATTTGCTTTTCTACTCTATGCAATTGAATAAATCTCTTAATTGCTTTTAAACTCCTTTCCATTTAATTTTTTGAAACTAATTATCCCAATGGGATGGATCATGATCCTGATACGATATGGTCCATGCTCAACATAGATAATTAATTTTAGAATTTTTATTTATGTATCTTGTTAGGATCTTTTTAACACAGTCATTGGATAGCCTATACTTATGAGATGGGTCATGATCTTGATAAGATATGGTTCGTACTCGGCAAGATAGTTTATGCTAGGGATTAGTTTGAAAGATTCCAAAATAAATTAGAATATATGCTTGATTTATGTTTGTGATTACCTAGAAATTCGAAGACATCTTTTTATCATTTAACCCCTCGATCTCATATTTGATTTAAATTGATTAGATTTAATTAAACCATTATCCATCTTTTTTAAATCAAAATATTTATCTCTTTCTTTATTTTTTTATAAAATAATTGCCCTTGATTCTCGAGGATATGATCCCTACTCACCCAAGCTATAGTAGTGAGTTAGGTTTTCTTTTTGACTACCTACGATAATGATCAAATTTTGGTATCATTACTGAGAATCTAGACATGATTATTTTATGAAGAAAAAGTAAAAAATATTTTTTTTTCTTTTATTTTAGTTATTACTCTCTTTAGTATCATTCTCTTTTTTTAGTTACCTTAATTATTAGATTTTCTTATTCTATTTTTAACATAAAAAAACTTTTCTTCTTTTTAGAAATCAACTCCTAACCTAATTAACTTTTTCTTTTAATTAAACTACCTTAAATAACCCAAAAGAAAACCATAAGACACTTTCCATAAAATTTAATTAATTTAAGAAAATAAATAATAAACTTTAAAAACTTTCTAACTTGTTTAGACATCTTGTTTGATTTGCATTACATTTATATAAAACACTTTAAGGGAATAGTCCCTAAACAACATAAGGTAGGGATTTCATCACTCTTTTTTGGCCCATAAACTACTACCTTGCATACTGCATTGATCTAAGCTTTAATTTAAAATCAATTAGATGTTAGTCCCTAAAGAGTTTCGAGCTCACTAGGATAAGGGACCTTAAGAGTTGGACTAGCCCAGAATTAACTAGTTAACTGGTGTCTATGAAAGGGGTTTAAGGATAATGCAACCATGCAACCCTAAGAGAGGTGTTCTTTAATTGGTTTCATTATCTGATCTATCCAATTTATATGATGTCTAAGAAAAGCAATGAGGGAACCCCCACCGACCTTACCCTTACCTGGCAATGGCTAGTTACTATATAACTTTGAAGGCTCAAAGACAACCTTGGTAGTTAGGAGTTGTCTAAACATAGCGTAACCCTAGGATAGAGAGTCTATTGCTTGCCAACTTGTTTTGCTAACAGAAATCTAACATGATTAAGACACCCATCTCTATCTTCTCTAGATTTAGGAATCCTTAGGTTCACACCTTTAGACTTCTTCTCTTTCTTTCTTCCCTCTTCTTTTCCCCTCTTCCTCCATATAATATAAAAAAAGTTAATAAAAAAAATTCTTGCTAAGACAAAAAGATGATTGGTCAGATACAGTCTAAACCATACAAGGTTAAAAGGTCATGATCCCACTATATGACCCAAAAGTCTAATGGATTATTGCAGCCCAATTCCTATTGAACAACCTCAAACCCTACAAGATTATTAGTACAAGATTGACTCTGACCTACCATTTTAAATTAGAACCCAAGCTAAGAATTTTATGAATCGACCATAATAGATTGATATGCATCCTAAATTTATGAGATTCGAAGATGCATACAATCATACAAGGGAACCTGAAGGAACTAAACTAACATCTATGATCTATAGGATTGAGAAAGTCCTGGAATGTAAAGGATATACCCAATTTCACCATGTGCCAGCACCTATGTGCACGACATGTGACTCACTAGATCATGTTATAGAGGAATGTCCTTATCTGATATACCCAACACAAAATGGCTTTACACAGGGGAGTATAGCCAATAACAGATATAGAACTAAACCTTATGCCCCAGCCTATAACATAGGGTGGGATCATCATTCCAATTTTGTATGATCACAAGATACAATACTAGGAGCCCATAATTTTAATCAGCTTTACCCTAAGCCTAGCCAAGTACTAAATAATCGGCTAGGATTAATTCTTGAGGAAGAACCCAATCTCCCAGAAAAAGTCCTAGAAGCTTTGGCTAAATCCTGTGCTAAGCTTAATGCTATAATTGAGAGCATCGATGCTATCTTAAATAGTTTTATACAAACAATGGGCCAATATATAACTCCCAACACCCAGACTATTATCCGTTTGGTTATGCAATGGGAACCATTAGCCATAGCTACCAGTAAAGATGAGTTTCCTAGTCAACCCGAGAGTAACCCTAAGGGACAATACCTGGCTCTAAACTTTAATATCCCTAAAACTATCCCTCAGTAATCAATTATGACTCTCAAAAATGAATTGGTCATAAAATAATCCTATTCAACCAAAAAGACCAACCTAGATAATTTAACTAAGGCAGAAACATATGAAGAGAAATCAAGATGGAGGGATGAACCACTTTCATCATCACCCAACTTATCTATGGTTTCAATTCCAAGAATCCTAGAATCATCCATTACTTTTAATGGAAAGGAAGAACAAATAGGTGCAATGATGGAATTAACCGAGACTTCCCAAGGATCACAAATGCAGAATACAAGAGAAGAAGCCATTCATGAAAGTCTGCCCCATGGTTCGTTAAACCCTAGTTTGGCTCACTTTGAGGTGAATGATCATGATATAGAGAGATGTACCTTATAAATAAATGACTCAGTAGAAACACCATATCCTAACACCACCTCACTTTGGATCAAGAAATATGAGCCATCACCCAAACTCCAAATAGCTCCTTATTAGAATCACCACTTGACCCATAATCGAAGCCACATCCTTCTATCTCTACTGACACCTTATCGGTAATATACAACCAGGAAGCCCAAATTGTAGGTATTCTAAAAGCATATAAAGAATCTATTAGGTGGGATATTGCGCATATGGGGGTTAATGAATTTAAAACTTTTATATTTGATATCTCTGTATTTGGTACTAATTTTGAGAACTACCTCCAAGATTTATCTATAATATTGAAATAATGTATGGCGGCAGAGTTGATATTGATTTGAAAAAAATACCAATTTATAGATCAAAAAGGACTTATACCAAGATCTAAATTACTAGCTAAACCCCTAATGACTCTAGTAGAACATTTGCCTATGAAGGAAGAGACATCAAATGGAAATCCATAAGTACTCCCTTGGCACATCAATTACATGGATCTAGGTCCCCTGAACCTCGACTGGTACTGAAGTTATTCCTAGATCTAATTATAAAGAAATAATTGTTAGCTATCAGGGGAACACGCCACTTAATGGTCCCATGCAGGAAATATTCTGAAGCTGAACCTGAATCACATAGGGAATTACAAACCCAGGTTAAGATTTGGACAGGAATAGGATGAAAATCCTAAGAGGTCTAGCTGTATTGTTAAATTTAGTGCTTGTTGGGAGGCAACCCAATATTTTTATTGATTTTTGCTTTAGTGATTTTTATAGAAATAATGGACCACTCTTTATAGATGTACCTAACAATTCATGATGTATATCTAGTCCAGGTGGTACCTCACCTTGTCTTACTTTTATGCCCCAATTTTTTGTTACTTCACTGAGGACAATGAAAATTAAGTTGGAGGGTAAGAAGAAATTTTTAAAAAAAATTTAAACATTATTTTGAAAATGAGAAGTTTTAGAAAAACTTTGAAAAAATTATAGAAAAAAATTTTGATAAATTATGTACCATAAAAGAAATTCTTGAGCTAAATAGACTAGAAAAAGGATAACAGAATTAGAAAGTATTTATTAATTAGTGTAGCGAGTCAAAGAGTAAACTAGATGGTCAGACTTTTAGTAGCCTACTTAGATCATCTAAAGACTATTAGCACTTCCATCGCACATGCACACTCACGAGGTAAAGTAGGTATTAGTTGTAAGGTCACTTAAAGTTTCAATTATTATTGAAAAACTGGTAATTGATATACATCCCCTATTTAACTTAAATTTGAAGAAAGAGCTACTTGCCTGAAAAGAAAAAGAAGAAAAAAGAGAGAACAAAGAAAAAAAGAAAAAAAAAGGGGACAAGTTCTAAACATTGGTTTCCTATCGAGTAACCAGGCACCTTCATCTAAGTAAGCATTATTGTTTGCATCAAAAAGAAAGCAGTGTGAAGGCATCACCAACCAAAAAAGAAAGAAAGAAAAATTCAGGTGGTGTGAAAGCTATCTCAGTTCATGTGCTTAATTTAAGGGGTACATAGAAAATTGATCGAAAGTGGGCGATAAGCGAAGATATAATTGTTCTTTACACTCTAGCACTGAAATACTAAGTTAGCATCATAAACACAAGTGTTGTAGACCTTTAGATGATGTCAAAGAAACTTTCTAATAGTTCTGACTGTGAAATTTATTTTGAAAACTTAATACCTAGTTAGTGATGTCGGCTAACTTCTTCTGACTTAAGCCTAGATTTAAAAGTCTTAATGACACATGATTATAAAATTAATACTTATATCTTAATTCCATTGCTAAGGGACTAGTAATGATTAAGTTAGGGGATGTGATAAGACTATTAAATATCCTAATTTAAATATTAATATAAATATTAATTAATCCATATTTATTAAGAATTGATATTTTTTATTAGAGTTTTATAAAAAAGAAGTCCATGGATGGAAAGAGCTCTATTTTTGAAGTCCAATGTGCAAACAACACTCAAATTAGAGTTCAAACGGGCTTGAAATTGAAGTTAAAAATTTATTTAAGAAAAAGCATGGATTTTAGAATAGCCGATCCATGGTGGACCATCTGCTCGGTCTATGGATGCTGGGCACGGTACACGGCAGCCATGAACTCTTGTCCATGACTCTATCCATGGACCATCTTCATCGTTTTAAGCCACCAACCATCAGAGCTATCCCCCGCCGCCTCTTGTCACCGTCAACACCACCGGAGACCAACCTCTCACTATTAGGAGCTCCCTCATGGCCAAAAAAGCCACCGACCACCTTCCAGTCATGTTCCTTCTCTCCTTTGTCTAGTCACCATCTCTTATTGCCGTCCAATGCTAGAAAGGCTACCGGAGAAGCCCCCTTCAAGCCACTAAGGCATCGATAGCCATCCTTCTCCTTGATCAGTTGCCCAAATCACCGGCTGTCCATTTCTTAGTGTCGCCTTCCGCCACCTCACGCTGCTTCCCATCACCGTCAACACCATCACTGGAATTGGGAGAAGCAAAGCTCAAATTTGAATTGAAGAAGGAATCCCAGGGATCTGGGGTTCGGTGAGAAGTTGGTACTCCGTTGGCCTGAGAAGGAAGGAGATATTCGATCAACCCATTAAGATGCAGATTGGATGGCTAAAATTGCTCCTTATGATATATGATAATTTTAAGCTAGATTGACCCCAAATTTGATTGGGAGAAAGCCCTTGATGAGCTCTATAAAAGGAGGACCTCAAGAGGTAAAAAGGATCATCAATTTCACTAGCAATTTTTATTTTATTTTTCTTCCTGTAATAAGTTTAGGCTTTGAGAGAGAGAGAGAGAAATAAAGAAAAGATATCATCAAGAGAGGAGGTGCTATGACAGAACCCCAAATCTCCGAGATGTATTAGGAGCCATGCTCGATTGAGATGTAGTTTGTAGGGAAGTATAGGTTTTTATATTTAAGTCTTTGTACTTTCTTTTCTACTCTATATAATTGAATAAAGCTCTTAATTTCTTTTAAACTCCTTTCCATTTGATTTCTTGAAATTAATTATCCTAGTAGGATGGATCATGATCTTAATATGATATGGTCCATGCTTAACATAGATAATTAATTCTATGATTTTTATTTATGTATCTTGTTAGGATCTTTTCAACTTAATTATTGGATAGCCTATTCTTATGGAATGGGCTATGATCCTGATAAGATATAGTTCATACTCGACAAGATAGTCTATGCTAGGGATAAGTTTGAAAGATTCTAAAATAAATATGGATTTCGATTGCTTAGAATAGAATATATGCTGATTTATGTTTGTGATTACCTAGAAACCCGAAGACATCTTTTTATCATTTAATTACTCGATCTCATATTTGATTTAAATTGATTAGATTTAATTAAACCATAATCCATCTTTTATATCTAAATATTTTCTCTTTCTTTATTTTTTTTATTAAATAATTATCCTTAATCCCTGAGGATACGATTCCTACTCACTCTAGCTATAGTAGTGAGTTAGGCTTTATTTTGACCACCTACAATAGCGATCAACATACCTAGATCTAGTGAATCCTAGCAGGACATTGCCCAACTTTAACTTAATGTGATAAATGCCTTATTGAATAGATAAGTTGTTCTATGCTTGCTCTCATGCAAATTGGTTTGTAGCTCCTCGCATGCATCCAAAATATGCTCACAGGTCAGCCAAGTTAGATTGATAGTCATTGTGTCCTCTGGGCTTGCTCAACTATGTCTATTTGAAGTAAGAGCTCTATCACTTCTCCTATATACTCCTAACAGCTCTTAGAGACATCTGTTGGCCAGGTGGCTTTTCCAAGAGGGGGGTGAATTGGGAATTTAAAAAGTTTAAGCAATTATGTGCTCTTTGAAAATTTTTTGAATTGTTAAGTGCTATGATTGAGATAATTAAAAGCAGAAGCAAGATATAAAAAGAATGCACAACACAAACACAGAAAATTTTATAGTGGTTTGGAGCAACCCAGCTCCTATATCCACTATCCAAGATTACTACTTGGGATTTCCACTATATCCCCCACTGGAATACAGTCGGATTGTTTTAACAGGATCATAATCTAAATCTCTATATTTTGTGATGGGGACATCAACAAGAAAGAAATTTTTGGACTAACTTACTTTTGTTTTGCATTTAAAATAGACAAATCTAATAAAGGATTTGAGTCCATCTTTACTTTTAGCAAATACTTGAGCTGATTCATGAGTCAACTCAACCTAGATTCAAGCAGGGTATGAGGCCACTTCTTTAATGCCCATTTTTCCCACTTGGCACCATCCATTTGAAGCCCACTTCCCTCACTTGGATGCCATCTACTTGAAGCCTATTTTCCTCAATTGGTCGACACCACATCAAGCACCTTTTGGGAAGGAGGAAGAACCCACATCAAGAATTTTATGGGGAGATTGAAGCCATGTTCTATTACCCCAACAACCCTCCAACTAACTTGCCATGTGGGATGCCACATCACATGATCTACATCAACAAATGGAGGACACATCATTGCCACCTAAGAGCCACATGTCACTTGGTTGTAACCTTCCACCCATAAAAGGTTGTAAAAAACTAATTCTAGTTGAACCACCTAACCAAAAGTTGTTGAATCCAACTAGAATTAGCTATCTCATCCTTATCCCCTCCCCTTGGACAAAATTTTCTTGGATTAAAAGCCTATAAATAGGGCCCTAGGCCCTCTCTTGTATTCATTCTATGATTCATTTTATTTTTGGATTAAATGAAGAAAGCTATCTTTCTTGTTCTAGTTCCCTTATGTTCTCTTATTTGGAGTTCTTGAGTTTGAGAGTTAGAAGATAGGTTTGAAAAGAGAGTGTGAGGTTCTTGAATGAGTATTTGAAGGATAGAATACCCTTGAGTGTTTGAAAGGTGGAGTGCTCCTTGTTTGATCCAAGAATCAAGCATCATTCCTTGAAGGCGCCGGCTTCTACTTCCTTGTTTTCCCTTTCTTCTTCTTCTTGTTTCAATTTCAATTTTGAATTCTCCTTCCATGCCTAATCTCTGATTTGATGCAGGTTTTCTCTGATTTTCCAAGTTCAAGATGAAGGTCTCCAAGCCAAGGATCATGGCCAAGGTGAGTCCTAAAAGTAGGGAGTGCTAGTCTTATGGTTTAGACCTCAATCCTTGAGTGATGAGAGCTCCTTCTTGTACCAAATAAATAGCCATCATTGTTAGTAGGAAAACTCTTCTTAAGCTTCATTAGATCTGATCATTTGAAGGTTAACTTGCCCTAGTAGTGATGGTTTCCTTTCCATGAAGATCCTAATCTCTATTTTGAACTAGATCTACATTTTGGGTATTGTAATTTAGATCAACTAGTCTCCTTATAAAGATTCTTTTCTTGGATTAATTTAGACCATTTATTTAATAATTAATTGCTCAAGTTTGCTTGCTGGTTAGCTTGCTAAAACTCTCCATTCATCATTTTATTTTTGTCCCCCATCACTTTGGTTTTTAAATCGAGCTTACCAAAGAAACCCAACACTTGGTTTTAACAGGATCACCAAGAACCCAACACTTGGTTTTAACACAGGCTAACCAAGAACCTAACACTTAGTTTTAACACAGGCTAACCAAGAACTTATTTGGTTTTTAAATCGGGCTCACCAATAACCCAACAATTCAAAAAAAACTATAAAGAGAAAGCAACAGAATGATAAACAAATTTTGTCGAATGGTGGCCAATGCAGCTCAAGAGAAGCCCAATTGATTGCACTTCAATGAACTTGGTTGGCTTCTTCAACTTCTTCGATAAATGCTTCAAGCTTCAGATGTGAGTTGGTGAAGACTTGAAGACTATCTTGAATGATCATTAGTGCTCTCTTGCTCACAACCTCAAGTAAGCATTAAACATTCATTCCTCTTTTTTAAGTAGTTCATATCCCTCAAATATATAGTTTTATACTCTTCTCAGATGATTTTAGTCATTGTAGAATGTTGGGATGTGATATTTGACCATTGGAGTACTTTTTGGATTCAAATTCCAAGTTCTGGAACTAGCCGTTATAGGCCTGAAATCGATTTTCGAGTCGGCTCGGATCTACTTGAGTCCGCTCGGATCCACAGAGTAGTTCTGGTCCAGTTGGCTCTCTTCAATTGCATCGGCTAGGTTTCTCAGTAGCTTGATTCCTTACTTTGGAAGAGTTGGCTTGCCTTACTTTGAGTCAGCTCGGATTCACAGGCATTCAGAAATCCAGTCTGGGAGAGTCGGCTCTTTCTCATTAGAGTCGGCTCGATTGGCTGTTCACTCAAAACTCTTTTTCTGGACTATAGAGTAGTCGGCTCGAACTTCTGAAGGGTCGACTTAGATGTCTGACTAAATGATAGAGTCAACTCGGACTTCCTTTGAATCGACTTGTCCGTCTAATTTAGGAAATGGTACTCTAGACGAGTCAGCTTGAGTCTCTTAGAGTCGGCTCAGATATCTGCATGCTAAAAATCTTCATGCATGCCATGTGCCAGAGTCGGCTCTCTTCTCTTCGAGTTGGCTCAGATGAATTCTTCAGTGAATTATCAATTTTTCTTCAGAAATCATCCAGCAAGTCTTCAAAGTCTCAAGATGCCTTCAAACTCTTCGAACCATATTTCTAAGAAACTTTAAGCTTGAAACATAATTAAGTAACCCATTTTCATGATTTTTACTTAACCTTTTCTTTGGGTTCTTCTTTATATGAATCACTTACAACACAACTCATTTCCAAAACTAAGGATGTAGGAGTAGTAATTGAGTATTAGAATCATCCTACAAAAACTTGTAACACACTTGAAGAGTTGTTAGTAAAATAAATGTATGCTCCAATGTTTGGTTATCATCAAAATCACTTATGGGGTCAACAACCTCCCACTTTTTGTTGATGACAAAATACTAGGCATGAAAAAATTCTTTACAATTATGTGTATAACTGAATTTGAAAGTGAGCATTAACATGTATCAGTGCTAATTGTATTTTCAAGTAAGTATCAGAGCTTTTTTGTGAAAAAAAAAAAATACTATACAATATCAGTGCTTTTAAATGTATTAGAGTGTTAAGGCTAGCACTTTCACAAAGTATCAGAGCTATTAATGTATGCAAAGTATCAAAGCTCAATTTTGCAAAGTATCAGAAATATATCAGAGGTGAAAAGTATCAGAGTTAAAGCTTTAAGCTCTTCAAGGTAAGTTTGCATGTTTTGAGAGCATAGAGCAATTTTGAACTAAAACCATTTAGATTCAACAATTTTTCTCCCCCTTACTTATATATGTAATTTCATATTTTTAATCACATTCTCCCCCTTTTTCTTTCATATTTATTCTCTCTTTTTCTTTCTTTCTTTTTCATGCAACTTTTTCATGCAATTCTAAACATTCTCCCCCTTTTTGTCAGCAATCAAAAAGGTATTTAATTGATTTTTCAAAGCTCAATTTTTATAACAAAAAGAGAAAGTTGATAATTTTTATTTGAGATCATTTCACTTTCTCTTCTCAACTTTGATATCTAATTAAAACTCATTTTGATTAGCATTATACAAACTCAATTCATACACGGAAGATATGCCAAAAATGTATTCATTATATTCATAAAATTCTCAATACAAGTTGCAAAAAGATAAGATCAAAAGTCTATTCACTATCACTAGGTATAGTGGATGGCCCAAAAGGTGGTACAAAAGATGGTCCAAAGGATGGCATTGAGGCTATTGGGTCCACATACTGTGGCTCAGAATCCTGGGGCCTTAGATGAGGAGCTGGCTACCTAGGGTGTGGAGTAGAGGTAGGTCTAAGTTGAGGTGCAGGTTGAGATGTAGGTACAGGCCGAGGTCTAGGAGAGGCAAATGCTACAATGACAATGGTGGAGAGCTGATCAAGTTGAAATTGAACTGTATCTATCTCTTCATGAAGCTTCTTCACCTCAGTGTTCAATGCAATTAGTTTAATGCTTCAGCAGAACCTCTAAGTCTTCCAAACTCAGACCTAAGGATCCCGATGCCCTTGGTATAGTCCTCCTCCATTCTTTTTCCTTCTTCCATGCCACCCATTTTGAAATTTACTTCTTTTAATTCAGTCCTGAATTCTTCAATACTTTTATCCACAGAATTCTTAATAGCTTCAGTAGCTAACCTGATAGAGTCTGAAGGGGCTTTGTGTCAAGCTGAGAGGCAGGTCTAGATGACTCAAGTGAGTCAACCCTGGTGCGAAGCTCTCTAACCTCAGTGCTGAGCAGGTCAAGTCTAGTGTCCACTAACTAGTGAAGCTCGCCAAACATATTAGTGAAGGAGCAATTCAGTGTATCAGTCAGTCCTTTCATTTACTATTCTATGAACTCTTGAGTCACTGAAATTCCTGTAAAGTGTGCAGATAGACTTGGAGCAATATGTGCTGGTGGAGAAGTAGGCAAGGGAGTCTCATAATTAGTATGAACTGTCTCCACAGCCTCAATAATAGGTACATCAATGATATGTTCTGAAGGCTCCATAGTAGCATGCTCAGTCTCAGTGGATACAAACTCAAGTATAGCTAGCTCAGAAGTGGTGCCAAACTCAGTAAAGGCAGTAATGGGAACATCAAAAACATCCTCTAAAGCAGCAACAGTGTCCTCAGGTATAGAAGGTCCAGCAGTGGAGATCTCCCTGGGAAGCTCCTCATGGTCACTATCTTCCTCACTAGTAGATGCTGCTATAGCCCTAGCGTCAGTCCCTTTCTTCTTCTATATTCTTTCACTACAGACATATCCCATTCAAAGTAGAGATTTGGAAGAATAAGTATCAGTGTGGTGAAGAGGCTTTCCATCTTTCCCTTCAAGATTGACTCTAGAGGCCTGAAATAATAGTGTTAACACCATTCCATAGGGCAAGCAGGCCTTTACTTTCCTCACAGCTTCCTTCATCTACATTATCATAATATAAGGTAAATTTAATGCCTCCCCCTCAATGATATGTTCCATGAAGCATAAGTCTTTCTCGCTGACCCAATCAAATCTTCACATCCTCTGAAGAAAGATTCGACTGACAAAATTATGGATCAGTCTCATTTCCAGTGATAGTGTATTTGCATGACTATTCCAATTCCACTGACATCTATCCTGCCAAGAATAGTTCTTAGGGTCTTTTCTCTATCTTTCAATACCAAATGTTTAATACCCTCTGCCCGCATTTCCAAGATAGTGCTTAGTCTTTCTTCAGTCACTTTTATTCATTTTCCCTTGACTGTGGATTCAATGTGTTAGGGTTCAAGCCTTAGGTTTTCATAGAATGCTCTAACAAGGGTTGGATATGTAGATAAATTTAGGGAGCAGAAAAATGTCCATCCTTGTTCATCAATCAAATCCTAATTTTCAGTCCAATTTATTTAAGATAAGTAAAAATAATCCACCTACCACTAGTAACAGGCCGGTTAGACATTGAAATCACCTATCTTAAAGAAGGAGTGGCCAATTGTTCTATTTCCCATTCTTCCTTCTCAACTATTCAAGTCGGCTCCTCTTGCCGATGCTTTGTCTCCTTTCTACTTCCACCGAAGGAGCAGCTCTTTTAGGTCTTTTTCCTACTACAGATTTTGGTGCCATTGCAACACTCTTGAAAAGAAATATGGAATTAAAGGTTAAGGATGAGGTTTTTTAAGATTTTGAAAGAGGTTTTGAGTGGAGTTCTAGTGTTTAGAGCGAGAATGAAAGATAGAAAAATTCAGAAAAGGCTCTACGGCTCTATTAAAAAACTATTTGCTAGATATCAGAGTTGGCTCGGCTAACCTTAAAATTGTTCGAGTCAGCTCGACCAGAGCAAAACTAGAAACAACAGAAATTCGAGTCAGCTCGACTTGAGCACAATTGCCCGAGTTGACTCGAACAGAAACATTCTACAAAAGTTAAAAATTGATAAAAAATGAAAATAAATTCAGGAAAATTGCATGGAAAGGTGCTCAAAGATGTTGAATTGATGTAGGAGGTTCTCTAGATAATTTCTCCTTAATTTTGAAGGGATTAGGTTTGGAAAATCTAAAAGGGATCATAAAGACATAATTCTCCTCTAATCATCTCAAATCTATCTTGATTGAGTGGCTTAGTGAAAATGTCAGCAAGTTGGCTCTAACTAGGGATGAATTCTAGTTCAATGTTACCATTCAAAATATGATCTCTAATAAAATGGTGTCTAATCTCTATGTGCTTAGTTCTTGAATGATGAATTGGATTTTTAGTTAAATTTATAGCACTTGTGTTATCACATTTGATAGGAATTTTAGATTATGTAACACCAAAGTCTTCTAATTGTTGTTTAATCCATAACACTTGTGCACAACAACTCCCTATAGCAACATACTCTATCTCGGTAGTAGATAGTGCTACCGAGTTTTGTTTCTTACAATGCGATGAGATTAAATTCACTCCTAGAAATTGGCTTGTGCTGCTAGTACTTTTTCTATCAATTTTACAACCAGCATAGTTAGCATCCAAAAATCTAATCAAATTCAATGAAGAATTTTTTGAAAATTAAGACCTAGATTGCTTGTTCCTTGCATATATCTTATGATTCTTTTAACAGCAAGCATATATGATTCTCTAGGATTAGATTGGAATCTAGTACATCACATACACTAAACAAGATATCAGGTCTACTTACAGGTAAGTATAACAAGGATCCGATCATACATCTATAAAGCTTTTGATCAATGTTAGATCCATCTTCATCTTTATCCAATCTGCAGGTTGGGCTCATGGGTGTGCTCATTTGTTTTCTTGACTCCATACCAAACTTTTTGATTATTTTTTTGGTATACTTGGCTTGGTTAATGAAGATTCTTTCCTTTGTTTGTTTCACTTGAAGTTCAAGGAAGTAGGTAAGTTCATCCATTAGGCTCATTTCAAATTCTCCCTACATTAACTTAGCAAATTCTTTACAAAGAGTTTCAATAGTTGCACCAAATATAATATCATCAACATAAATCTATACAACTAATAAATCATTATCCTTCTTCTTGATGAAATGAGTTTTATCAACATTTTCTCTTGTGAAATCATTTTCAATCAAGAAAATGCTAAGTCTATCATACCCGGCTCTAGGTGCTTGTTTCAAACCATACAATGCTTTATTGAGTTTAAAAACATGATTTGGAAAAGCATGACTTTCAAAACCTGGTACCTGTTCTACAAAAACTTGTTCGGATATAAAACCATTCAAGAATGCACTTTTCAGATCCATTTAAAAATGTTTGAAATTCATGTAGCAAGCAAATGCAAGAAGTAATCTAATAGCTTCTAGTCTTATTATGGGTGTATATGTTTCATCAAAATCTATACCTTCTTCTTGGTTATATCCCTTAGCCACTTATCTATCTTTGTTTCTAATTATGTTGCCTTGTTCATCTAATTTGTTTTTATAGACCTATTTGGTTCCTATGATGGGATGGTCTGATGGTCTTTCAAGTAAAGTCCATACCTTATTTCTTTTAAACTGATTTAGTTCTCCATGCATGGCCATCATCCAGTTTGGGTCAGGTTTAGCTTCTTCTAAGGTATGAGGTTCTATTTATGATACAAAGGCTAGGTAGTCATGTGCATCTCTATGTGATGATTTAGTCCTAATACCTTGTGAAGGATCACCGATAATTAAATATTTTGGATGAGAAGTTACATACCTCCATTTCCTTGGTAGATCAGCATGATCCTTACTTATTATTTCTTCTCCTTCTTGATTTGGTCTTTCTTGTATGCTCATGTCTTCCATTTCTTTTTGAATTGTACCTGCATCATTGTCTATGCACTCTTCTTTCTTAAAAGGTGAAGGGTCAGATTCATCAAAAATAACATGCATAGATTCTTCTACAGTAAGAGTTCTTTTATTAAATACTCTATATGCTTTGTTATGTAATGAATAACCAAGAAAAATTACTTCATCAAATTTAGCATCAAATTTTCTTATATTATCTTTACCATTGTTAAGCATAAAGCATTTACAACCAAATACATGAAAGTAATTAATGTTGGGTTTCTTTTCATTCCAAAGCTTATAGGGGATTTTCTTTAAAATAGGATGAATCAAAATGTGGTTCAAAATATAACAAGCAGTATTCACCGCTTCTCCCCAAAAGTACCTTGGAAGATTGCCTTCACATAACATTATTCGGGCCATCTCTTCCAGAGTCCTATTTTTCCTTTCTATGACACCATTTTGTTGTGGTGTCCTAGGAGCGGAGAAGTTGTGATCAATGCCATTTTCTGTGCAATAATCATCGAAAAATTGATTTTCAAATTTGATGCCGTGATCACTCCTAATTAAAATTATTGAAAGATTTTTCTGATTATAAACTTTTTTGTGAAATTTTTGAAAGATTTTAAAAGTTACATCTTTATGAGCGATAAACAAAACCTAAGTAAATCTAGAAAATTCATCTACTATCACAAGAGCATATTTCATACCACCTAGGCTTGTGGTCCTAGTTGGTCCAAATTAGTCCATGTGAAGTAGCTCAAGGGGTCTAGTAGTTAAAATCATATTTTTGGATTTAAACCTTCTCCTAGTTTCTTTACCCATTTGGCATGCATCGCAAATATGATTAAGATCTACTTTAAATTTAGGAATGCCTCTAACTAGATTCTTGGAAATTAACTTAGCAATAGTATGCATGCTAGCATAACCTAATCGTCTATGCCAAAGTAAACAAGATTTCTTGATCTTAGCATTCATTGCAACTTGACTGGAACTACTAGACATAGCTAGATCATTAAGGTCTATCATATAAATATTTCCAAGTCTATGTCCAATGAACTTACTGCTAGAATCAAGAGAGTTTGTTACAATACATATAGATGATTCAAAGACAACCTTGAAGTCTTTATCATATAATTGACTAATGCTTAACAGATTATGCTTCAATTTGTCTACTAGCAATACATTTTTCCCTTGCCATTATCTCCAAAAGTAACCATACCTCCTTCTTTCATCTCTAGGGTGATGAATTGGTCCGTCCACCCATCATATGCCTTGAACAACTATAATTGAGATTCCATCTTTTCTTCAATTTTTGGGCTGCAAGACATTCCTGCAAGACAATCAAGAAGTTCTTTAAGGTACATAAGCTAACTTGGGTCCTCGCAGGTTAGCGTAGATGGTTTTTTTGGGAATCCAAATTCTTTTAATTCTATTCTTAGAATATGTATTTTTCTTTACTGAATTATATTGAAAGAATTTATGTCCAACTCCATGACATGTATAACATGTAATTCTAGAATTCTGAAAAGATGTACGAATTGAAGTTCTATATGTTGATGTAGATGTAAAACTTTTTCTCATAAAAGAATTTCTATTTAAATTCTTAAGTACATACATTGTAGCTTTAGAAATGGATGTAGAAGGATTAAATACAAAAGTTTCTTGAGATATTGATTTTGGAATATAAGCTTTTGGTGTCACAAAAGTAATAGCTGAAATTTCATTTGAAATTGAAGAATTGAAACTAATTCCAGCTTTATTTCTAAAAATTCTTTGATCTTTTAAAATTAACTCAAGCTTATTTGAAGATAAGGTTAGTTTTTCAACCAGTGACTTGAATTTTTCAACCTCCTTTTTCAAGTCATTATTTTCAACAGTTAAAGCTTTGTTCTTGTCAAGACATGCATTGTTTTCAGTTTCCAAAGATTTGTATTTTTCAAAAAAGACATGTAAATTCTTTTGCAATAGATTATTTATTTTTGAAATCTCTTATTTCTCCTTTTATAAAGAATCATTGATATTCTTTAAAGTTCTTATATTTACTCCAGCATTTTTGAATTCAAATAGTAGATCATGAAAAGCATAATTCAATTCATCAAAGATAAATTCTAAATGAGGTTCGAGGGATGTTACCTCATCTTCGAGACCCATTAGATATAAGTTAGCAATTTTCGTAGTCTCTTCTTCTTCAGATGAAGTTGTCTCCTTGTTGTCGCTCCATGTAGCAACCGTAGCTTCCTTTTTCTTATTCGTGAAAGGTTTCTTTAACAACAGATAGTCAGGATGAATGTGCCCTGGTTTCTTACATCATAGCATGTGGGCCCTTATTCTTTTTCTTTTTCTCTATCCTTGTCCTTGTCCTTACTGTATTCTCCTTTCTTGTGGAATTTTCTATGATATCTACCTTTCTTCTTTTCTATAAATTTTCTGAATCTCCTCACGACCATTGCGATATCTTCATCTTCTTGATCATCTTTGAAAGAGGTGCAGTCATCTTCCGATTCCTCATCTTTCTTTGAATCCAATGTAGCTTTGAAGGCTATTATTTTCTTCTTCTTTTGATCATCATTAGTCCTATGCTGCATGGCTAGTTCATGTGTGATGAGAAAACCCATTAATTCATCCAGAGGTAAGGCATTTAGATCTTTTGCTTCCTGAATGGCAGTCACTTTGGGGTCCCACTTATCCGAAAGTGATATGAGAATCTTCTGTACTAAGTCAGCATTTGAATAAACCCTGCCAAGACTTTTCAAACCATTAATAATATATGTAAAGCGAGTAAACATGACAAAGATAGTTTCAGTTGGTCCATTTTGAAAAGTTCATAACGATGTACAAGAAGATTAATTTTTGAAGTCTTTACTTGGGAAGTTCCTTCGTGGGTCACTTTAAGTTTGTCTCAAATTTTCTTTGTAGAAGAGCAAGCAAAAATTTGATTAAACTCATTAGCATCCAAAGCACAGTATAATAAATTCATTGCTTTGGCATTTAATTCCCCCATCTTCATGTCATGTTCATCCCAGTCCTCTTCGGGCTTTAGGACATCCACGTCATTAATTTTGATCATGGGAATATGTGGCCCTTTTAGAATGACCTTCCAATATTAAAAATTGATAGCTTGAATATAGATTTTCATTCTAGCTTTCCAATATGAATAATTTGTTCCAATGAAGAGTGGAGGTCTATTGGTAGATTGGCCTTCGGCTAAGGATGTACTCATGGGATGAGCCATTAATCTTTACTCTAAATGTATTCAAAGACACTGCTCTGATACCAGTTGTTGCCCAGGTGGCTTTTTCAAGAGGGGGTGAATTGGAAATTTAAAGTTTAAGCAATTATGTGATGTTTGAAAATTTCTTGAAGTGTTAAGTGCTGTGATTAAGATAATTAAAAATAGAAGCAAGATATAAAAAGAATGCACAACACAAACATAGGAAATTTTATAGTAGTTCGGAGCAACCTAGCTCCTAAATCCACTATCCAAGATTATCACTTGGAATTTTCACTATATCCCCCACTGGAATACAGTCGAATTATTTTAACAGGCTCATAATCCAAATCTCTACACTTTAGTTTTTAAACCGAGCTCACTAAAGAAACCCAACACTTGGTTTTAACAGGATCACCAAAAACCCAACACTTGGTTTTAACAAAGGCTAACCAAGAACCTAACACTTAGTTTTAACATAGGCAAACCAAGAACCTATTTGGTTTTTAAGCCAGGCTCATCAATAACCTAACAATTCAAAAAGAATTGTAAAGAGAAAGCAACAAAATGATAAATAAATTTTGTCGAATGGTTGCTGATGCAGCTCAAGAGAAGCCCAATTGATTGCACTTCAATGCACTTGGTTGGCTTCCTCAACTTCTTCAATAAATGCTTCAAGCTTCAGATGTGAGTTGGTGAAGACTTGAAGACTATCTTGAATCATCTTCAGTGCTCTCTTGCTCACAAGCTCAAGTAAGCATTAAATATTCATTCCACTTTTTTAAGTAGTTCAAATCTTTTAAATATATAGTCTTGTACTCTTCTAAGATGATTTTAGTCATTGTAGAATGTTGGGATATGATATTTGACCATTGGAGTACTTTTTGGATTCAAATTCTAAGTTCTGGAACTAGCCATTGTAGGCCTGAAATCGATCTTTGAGTCAGCTCGGATCTACTCGAGTCGGCTTGGATCCATAGAGTAGCTCTGGTCTAGTCGGCTCTCTTCAATTGAGTCAGCTAGGTTTCTCAGTAGCTTGATTCCTTACTTTGGAAGAGTTGGCTCACCTTACTTTGAGTCGGCTTGGATTCATAGGCATTCAGAAATCTAGTCTGGAAGAGTCGGCTTTTTCCCATTAGAGTTGGCTCAGTTGGCTGTTGACTCAAAACTCTTTTTCTGGACTCTAGAGAAGTCGGCTTGAACTTCTGAAAGGTCGACTCGGATGTCTAACTAAATGATAGAGTCAGCTCGGACTTCTGAAGGGTTGGCTTGTCTATCTGATTTAGGAAATGGTACTCTGGACGAGTCAGCTCGGGTCTCTTAATGTTGGCTCGAATATTTGCATGCCAGAAATCTTCATGCATGCCATGTGCCAGAGTCAGCTCTCTTCTCTTCGAATCGGCTCGGATGAATTCTTTAGTGAATTAACAATTTTTCTCCAAAAATCATCCAGCAAGTTTTCAAAGTCTCAAGATTCCTTCAAACTCTTTGAACCATATTTCTAAGAAATTTTAAGCTTGAAACACATCTAGAAGTAACCCATTTTCATGATTTTTACTTAAACTTTTCTTTGGGCTCTTCTTTACATGAATCACTTACAACACAACTCATTTCCAAAACTAAAGATATAGGAGTTGTAATTGAGTGTTAGAATCATCCTACAAAAACTTGTAACACACTTGAAGAGTTATTAGTAAAATAAATGCATGCTCCAATGTTTGGTTATCATCAAAATCACTTATGGGGTCAACAACATCCTAAATATCCTGTCTCAAGTCTCCTATGATAGAGCAAACTCTTAATAAGAGCATCATAGAGCTAAGTGAACTGCTCTAAAGTAATACTAGTGGTAGTCAATGTAGCAGGTGGCACAAAAGGTCCTACAGAAGTAGGTGCAATAGAGGTTGGCTTAGTAGGTGGTGTCCTCGGACTAGAGGGTTGTCCAAATATCTAACTAGTAGTGGGAACCTCGACCTCATCATCATCTCCATCACTATCTCCCTCCTTATCACCATCATGACTATCATCATCCTTATCATCATCTCCAATAATAGCAAAGTCATCATCTAAAGACTCAAATCTCATTGGCCTCTGACCTGAGAGTTTCTTCATCCATCTTCCATCAATCTTTTGGTAAACTATGCGATGAAGTGATCTCTCACTATACCTATCAGTATGAAATAGCCTCCTGGCATCCTTATCAGTGCAATCAACACCAAACTCTTTTAACACTAGAGTAATACCATCCTATAGGGAAGACAGGCTATTGCCTCCTTGCAGCTTCTTTGATTTGTGATAGCATTAGGAATGGAAAATTGATTGGGTGTCCTTCAATCAAGTAATACATAAAAGCAATATCTCTTTCAGTTATCCAATCAAATCTCCTAGTTTTAGGAAAGAAAATATGGCTAACCATATTATGTAATAGTCTCATCTCTAAGGACAACTGATTAGCTTGCAAGTTCTTTATGCTCCTGACATCCCTTCTTTCCAAAATTGATCTCAGTCTATATATTTTCTTTTCCAAGGTCAAGTAATACCTTCCTTCTTTTGGCATAGCAAGTTACTGGCTCAATCTAGTTCCATCTAATATAATCAGCTACTCTTTAATAGTAGAACCAATGAAGTCATGTCCTATCTTCAAATTTTCAAAGAATGATCTAACCAAGGTGGGATAAATTGGTACTTCAAGTGAACAAAACCGTTCCCATCGTTGTCTTTTAATCCAATCTCCTATCCAATGGTGCTCTTATTCTTTGAAATCGAAATAAACTTTTCTACTTGTGGTAACTAGCCAATTAGCAATCAAAATGATTGGATTAGGTCGAGCTGGTGGAGCTATAGGGGTTGGCTTGTCGTAGCTTCACTTTGCTCATCTCTCGGCCATGGTAAAATCAGTGGTTCTCCTCCTTTTGCAAGCCAAAGCTTTTCTTGGCCCCATTTTGCTTGGACTCACTGAAATCTAAGGCTCATAGTAGTCCTAAGGGTTTCTACAGTGTTGGAGGGTAAAAGGTAGGAGTTGGTTTGATTAAACAGTAAAGTGAATGGGGTGACCTAGTTTTTCAAGAAATTTTATAAAATAGAACTTTTGACTTTTGAGTCAACTCACTCAGGCTTTAGTCTGCTCGAGTCAGCTTGAACAAAAACTCAGTTTTCTAAAAAGTTAGGAAATGAATTCTAGGAACCTTAAATGTAAGAGATAAGGTTAGACAAAGCTTAAAATATTGAAATTTAGCTTTAGAATTTTTTTCTTAATTTTTGATAATTTCTAGGTAAAATTTTTAAAATGGATTATAAAGTATTATTTCGCCTCTAATTATTGAAAATATATCCTCACTAAGTGGCTTAGTAAATATATCTACTAATTATTTTCAGTACAAATAAATTATAGTTCAATATCTCCATTTTGCACATTATCTCTAATAAAATAATATCTAATTTTTATGTACTATATCTTAGAGTGCTGAATAGGGTTTTCTCCTAATTATTAGATTAATGACATTGAGATGTGGCTTTGATATCACTTGTTGCCCAGATTGATAATCTAAGAGGGGGGTGAATTAGACTTTTGAAAATTAAAGCAAGTATGTGCCTTTCAAAACTCAGTTGATGTATGGCCCAAGTTTGTGTTAAAGAAAGTGTAAAAGTATTGAAATGTAAGAGATTTAGATAGAGATGTAAGCAAACACATAAACACAATAAGTTTATAGTAGTTCAGAGTAATTCCAGGTCCTACATCCACTATATAAGAATCTCTTGAGATATTTACTATATTTTCATAAGAATACAGCAGCTTGTTTTACATCAAGTTTACAAACCAAAACCCAAGTACAACTTTATTTTATAGGCTCACAAATAACTTGATTTGTTTTTTGAGGTCAACTAATCAAAACCAAATCCAATTCTATGTTTCAGCTCCCTGTTAAAACAAACAACAATTCAAAACTATAAAAATAGAGCAACTGTACAAACTCTCAAAAGAATGGATGGTTGCCAATGAAACTCCTCTTATAGACTCTTCAAGTTTTCAAGGATTGCTTTTTAATGCTCTCTAATATCTTCACTTAATGCTTTAAAAGAGTATGTGAAAAGGAGTAAAGCTTCTCTTGAGTTTTCAGGTGACAACTTTTGAGTTCTCTTGTTTGCAATGATTGGAAGAATCTTCTTGAAGTGTGTTAGTTTTACTTTAATCCAAGAATTTATACCTCTCCAAGTATTTTTCAATTGGTTCTCAGTCATTTCTGATTATTTGAAGATGTTAGGAAGCAAAATATGGCCGTTAGAAATCTTGGAAGTCATGTTCTATAAGTTTTGGAACTAGCCGTTACTATTGCTTTTCATAGGATGAGAGTCGGCTCATCTAAGGGGGAGTTGGCTCTAATTAGTAGTGCCCAGAAATTCAAGTTTCTGTCATCCTAGGAGAGAAGGCTCATTGGATAGGAGTTGGCTCTTTTGAATTATCTCCAAATGTATATTTTATTATTTCTAAGAGAGAAAGCTTTTATCTTGAGAGAAGGCTCATCTGAAAACTTACTTTTCCATTCAACTTATGAGAGAAAACTTGTTTGAAGGGAGTTGGCTTATTTTCATAGTGTTCTGAAAATAGTTTCCTGACATCTTGTGAGAGTCAGCTCTAATTTCAGGAGTCGGCTCTTCTGAGCAACACCAAACTCGCATGTTGTGCCATTCTACAGGAGTCAACTCTTATCAAAGAAGTCGGCTATTTCAAATTTCACAGAAATTTCAATATCTCCTTACAACTAAATGCAATAGGCCTCCCTACATATTTTCATAAGCTCCCCAACAAATTTAAACACATTTAATGAAAATAATGAGCTTTTTACTCTTTCTATGATACAAAGGCTCTTATAAAAATGTTACAATGATACGTACATTTTTGCAATAATTCTTGAGAGCTGACTTAACATCCTAATGACTCAACCAATCTCAATGATCTATAATACTTTCAATTAATAGTTGCCCATTAGAAATCATTCTATAAAAATATTCTTAAATATTTGAAAAGTATTAGTATAGTATTCGTACTCCAATATTTTATAATCATTAAAATCATTCTCGGGGTCAACATGACGTTAACCATAAGTATGTGGCACCTTAGACTTGGCCATATTGGAGAGGATAGGATAAATAAACTAGAAAGGATGGTGTTCTTGACTCATTAAATTTTGAGTCATACCCAGTTTACGAATCCTACCTTCAAGAAAAAATGATCAAGTTACCCTTTGTATGACACAAGGAAAGGACCATTGAGGTACTTGCCCTGGTACATACTATGTGTGTGGCCTATTTGATATACAGGTCAGGGGTGGTTACCACTACTTCATTACTTTTATCGATAATTATTCATAGTATGGGTCTGTGTATCTCATGAAATACAAGTTTGACGTCTTTAAAAAGTTTAAGGAATTCAGACATGAAGTAAAAAAATAAATAGAAAAATTTTTTAATGTTCTTTGATCTGATCAAGAAGCAGAATACCTTAACGGAGAATTTTTGAATTATCTCAAAAATAATGGTATAGTCTCATAATGGACTCCTCCTAGTACATCTCGGTTCAATGGGATATTAGAAAGGAGAAATAATACCCTATTAGATATGGTCCAATTTATGATGAGCTCCATTAACTTAACCTTATTTCTTTAGGAACATGTCTTACTTTTTGCTATCTATTTATTAAATAAGATTCCCTCTAAATATGTTCATACTATATTATATAAGATGTGGTATGGTAAGAAACTAAGTCTTGGTCATCTCAAGATTTAAGGATGTCCAACCTATATCAAAAGATAATAGGCAAACAAGTTAGAGGATAGGTCTATAAAAACTTGCTTTATAGAATATTTTAAAGAATTAACGGGATACTATTTTTACTTTCTAGAGGATCACAATGTGATTGTGAACCATCATGCCACATTCTTAGAGAAATAGATCATCCAAAATTATAGTAATGGGAAGAAAATTTAGCTCGAAGAGGTCTCTAAAGAGCAGCAGGTTATAAAACCTACTAAACCCATTCATTCTGAGTCAGTTAGTGTATAACCCTCCACCTCATAGATCTAATAGGATTTCTTATCCTCTTGAGAGGTATATAGGTATTGTCATAAAGGATGTAGAGGAAATATTCCTCATAAAAGATAGGGAACGTGATAATGATCTTAAAATCTATGATAAGATGTTGTTTGACATCAACTCTAAGAAATGGTTGAGTGTGATGAAGTTAGAAATTGACTCCATGCATTCGAATCAAGTATGGACCTTAGTGGATCCACTAGAAGGTATTATACCCATTAGGTACAAATGGATTTACAAAAAAAATAGGTGTAGATGGAAAGGTAGAAACCTATAAGGCTAGGCTAGTAGCAAAAGACTATAGTCAACGCAAAGGCATTGACTATTAGGATACCATTTTGTCAGTGGCCATGCTAAAATTTATCCATATATTACTTGCGATTGTGGCTTATTATGATTTTAAAATCTGGTAAATGAATGTAAAAACTACATTCATTAATGGATATCTTGAGAAAGATATCTATATGGAGCAACCAAAGGGTTTCACTTTTAATGATGGCGATCATAAAGTCTGCAAGCTACAAAGATCTATTTATGAATTAAAGGAAGCATCTTAGAGTTAGAACACTCATTTTAATGATGCGATTAAATTGTTTGATTTTATCAAAAATGAAGAGGAACCTTATATCTATAAGAAGATCATTGGGAGTGCTGTCATGTTTCTTGTATTGTTCATAGATAATATCCTCCTGATTGGGAATGACATTCCCATACTGACCTTGGTCAAAAGATGGTTGTCCAAAGAGTTCTTCATGAAAAACCTAGGTAAAGCATCTTACATTCTAGAAATAAAGATCTATAGAGATAGATCTAAAAGGATGTTAAGTCTTTCATAGAAAATGTACATAGAGTAGGTGTTGAAAAGGTTCAGCATGAAAATCTCCAAAAGGGAACTTCTATCACTTAGACATGGCATATATCTTTCCAGGAAGATGTGTCTTAGCACATTTGAGGAAATGCAATGCATGGGCAAGATCCTTTATGCTTTGGCAATAAAGAGCCTTATGTAAGCCACACTCTGTACTCGACCTAATATAGCCCTTGTTGGATAGATATGAAGAACATCCTTAAGTACTTGAGAAGGACTAAGGATTTGTTCTTGGTCTTTGAAGGAGGATCTGAGTTCTGGGTTGAAGGATACATTGATTCAGACTTTATGTTTAATATTGATGATAGAATGTCTATATCAGAATATGTATTTTTATGCAATGGTTGTTCAACCAGCTATAAGAGTTCCAATCAACCTATCATTGCAGACTTAAGTATAGAAGCTAAGTATATTACTATATCAGAAATTGCAAAAAAAAGCTTTTGGTACATTAAGTTTTTTGTAGAGCTCATAGTGATGCCATCAGATGCCATTTCACAATATTACAATAACAATGGTGTCATAGCCCTTGCTAAGGAGCCAAAGTCTCACTAGAAGTCCAAGCATATTAAGCAGTGGTGTTGACCAGAAATGGATCCCAAGAGGGGGGGTGAATTGGGTCTTTAAGAAATTTAACACAATAAAGTGAAGGTCTAGTGGTGCTTATGAGCAATAATAAATTAGATGCAAGATGATAGCAATTAATTAAAGAATACGAGAGGAAAAGAGCAATCACACACAAACACAAGGTTTATAGTGGTTCGGTGCAAACCTAGCACCTACATCCACTCCCCAAGCCACCCTTGGGAATTTCACTATAATCCACACCAGATTACAGTTGACTTGTTTTTCACAAGGCTCACAAGTCAAAACCTAAGTTGGTTTTATCACCTAGGCTCACCAACAACCTTAAATACTTGTTTTGTCTTCGGGCTCACAAGTTAACCCTAGTTGGTTTTAACACTTTGGCTCACCAACAAACCACAATAACCTTCTTTCAAGACACCCTTGAAAGCAAGGTCAAAGCACAATAAAACAGATATGAAATTTAAAGCTACAACAAACTCTCTTCAAGAGTAGATTGGAATCTTTGAAGCCCAAAGGATGCTTTGACTTCACTCTTCTTCAAGTTGCCTCCTTTTGGAATGTAGTAAAGTTGAGCTAGTAGGCTTTTTCAGTGGAATCAAGCTAGAAGAGGTTTTGATTTGAAGTTTTTGGAGAGAATATTGGCTTTTTGGCTTTTGAGTGGACTTGAATACTCTTGAATAGACTTTTCTCTTGCTTTCTCTTCTTTTTCTTTTCTTCTCTTCACTTCTCTTCTTTTAAAATGAGGTTGGTGGAGATTAAATACACCAAAAACCTTCTAAAAATGGTTTGTGACCGTTGGAGCATTGGAAATAGCCGTTTGAAGCTTGAAAACCAGTTTCTGCAAGCCAGAAAAATAGATCCGTTAGAGCTGTCAGGCTACAAGTGTCGACACTTGGCTTTCAGGTGTCGACACTTGGCTGTCAGGTGTCGACACTTGATTTCTGAGAGTCGACACTTGAACATTCAAGTGTCGACACTTGATGCACATGTGTCGACACTTGATACAAAAATTCTCGAAAAAATAAAGTTCTGTATTTTCAAAAATCTCAGGCCTTGAGTCGACACTTGGAACCTAAGTGTCGATACTTGGTGTCGACACTTAAATATAGGTGTCGACACTTGGCGTGCCAAGGATTTTTGTCCGTGCCAAATGCTGAAGTGTCGACACTTGACTGTTCAGGTGTCGACACTTGAGACTGAAAACATCCAGATTCAAGTGTAAAAGCCTCGAAATCAAAAATAAAGTTCATGAATGCATAAACACATAATAGTTAAGCAATTATAAGCCCTTTTTTAATGAAGAGAATGTCCAGATATGTGAGAATTGCTCCGTGCCATTGCATGCCATACATCATAAGTTTTTGGAATTTTGAGGTGCTTTCTTCCTGAAAACTCACAACTTGAAATCCTCATTAGAATACAATATGTACTCAATGTTTTGTTATTCATCAAAATCACTAGGTGGAGCCAACAATCTCCCCCTTTTTGATGATGACAAAACCTTGAGAAAAAGAGACAATATAGTTCAACCTTTAACCATTTAATTTATATACATGAATTTTAGTCACAGTAGAGGCAACAACTTTATAGATAGGAGGAAACAATATCCCCCTTAATTAGATACTTCTTATTAAGGTAAACTTCAAAGATTCTTGCAAGGTGAAATCAATATAATCAATATAATGCACCTTTTTCTCAATAAAAATCAATATTCTTGTTCTTCATAAAATCAAATAGTTGTTCTCAATAAAATTAAAATCATTACTTTTTCTCCCCCTTTTTGTCAATCATAAGAAAAGGGAATAACCTCCCCCTCACAATTAGCATGGATAAAAATAGAGAGTAGAGAAACAAATATCAGAGTTGAAATTGTGCTAATATCCAAGAATATCAGAGTTAAAATATATCATTATAAAGAGTATCAGAGCTAAAGAATGATAAACTGAAGCACAAAGTTTTCAAGATAACAGAGTTCTGATCAAAAACACATATATATATGAGATAAATTTTAAGTACAAAAGAGCTAAAACATACATATATACATAGAGTCAATTAAGTATGAAACATACAAAATAAGATCTGAAACAGACATCTGTGAGGCTAATCCTCATCAGATGGAACATCAAGACTGAAAGGAGCACTAATCCTAGATCTGGTGGCTAATGCCCTAGGAGGTGCTAAAGCTCTAAGACTCCTGGTATGGCCGGCAGGACCAAAAGCGGGTACAACCTTAGAAGATCTGGTAGAAGGAGGTGAAAGACGATCAGCTGGCTCAATAGGATCCGGTACGAAGTCAACCAGTGCAGTAGAAGGAGCAGGTGTAGTAGGAGGATCTCGATTGACCACCTCATAAGCATCGGCTCCGCCTATACTGTGGCTGTCAGTGCCCACTACCTCAGTGGCTCGGTCAACATCTTGATCACCGCCGTCAGCAAAATCAGCATGGTCACTCTGGTGATCGCCGCCATCATCATCATCATCATCATCATCATCAGATCGAGCAAGTGCAGGTGCAGCAGGAGGTATAAGTGATCTCAATAGACTCTCAATGCGTGTAAATCCCTCCTCCATGGATCTGCGAATCTCAGCATGATCCGAGGTAGTCTGTGCTCATAGAAGCTCGACCTTGCTACGTAGCTGAGTCACCTCACCTCTGATCTGTGTGAACTGTGCTCTGGCATGCTCCTCAAAGGATAATCCTATCGATGGTGGTGGAGGAGCTGAAGCGTCAGGCGACAGGTGCTCTGCCTGTGTCGATGGCATATCTAGTGGAGGAAGAACTGCTGGCTCAGATGGTCCAGCCTCAGCCTCTCGAATCTCATCCTCCTCATCTGGCTCCTGGCCAGACTCTCTCTGAACCCATCGACCTCCAACTATCCTGTAACCCATCCGGTGCAATGACCTCTCATCGTATACATCTGTGTGTAGTATCTCTTTGGGGATCTCCCCCTCCAATGATACTCCACAGGCTCTGAAAAGATGGGTCAGTGCCATCCCGTATGGCAAACAGTGTCGGCGCTGAGTGGCAGCATCATGCATCTGTGATAGCATCAAGGCGGGTATATCAATCTGTCTCCTCTCGATCAGACTGGTCATCACCATCAGCTCTCTCTCGGTGATGAAATCGAATCTGCCAGTCTTCGGTAGAAGGATCCGTGCAGTAATATGGTGCAGCAGTCGCATCTCTAAAGATAACTGGTTCGCGGTAACTACTGAGATACCGCGAACATCCTCTCGCTCAAGGATGCATCTGAAAGCCGCCTCTCTATCATCAATAAAAAATGCACAGACTCCTCTCTGGGGTATCTCCTATACTCGGCTCAGCAGCTCATCAGTCAAAGAAATCTGTGTACCCCTGACGGATGTCGTCCATAAAAGTCGTCGACAGTCCAGTGCACCGTAGAACTCCCTCACCAGGTGAGGATAGTATCTCTCCTGCATGGTGCAGAAGGGTACTAGTCCTGCATCTGTGAGTATCTCCCTAATGCCAAAGTGGTGCCTGTCGAAACACTATAGATCAACTCTCCTCCCTGAAGCTACAGACTTCCCTGCCATCCTCTCTGCAGGGGGGGAGCTCGGAGTGGCTGTACTGCTCTGCTGTGCGGGATCAAATCTGGCCTTCGACCTCCTCTCAGTACCCTGACTAGGCCTCGCCCTAACTGCAAGTCTCTCCCTAGGACCCATATCAGCCAACTGACTAGGAAGAATGAAGAAGGGTTTAGAACAAAGGACTGGCCATAGTTTGAGATTAGAGTTCAGATAGGTTTCGAAAACCAGAATCAATAAATTTTGATCAAATGACAAAATTTTTGAGCAAAATTTGTTGGAAAAATTTTTGTTAGGTGGAACACATTTGAATCCCAAAAAATTATTTTTGTAAGGTCAAAAACCATGGGATTTGGATTTTAATCACTTAGGGTTTTTGCAAATAGGCTAAAATGTTGCAAATGTATTACTAAAAACCTTTCTAAATCATCAATAAATAGATTTAGTACGCTTAAATTAGATGAAAACCCAATTTATTTTGCCCAAAATTGATGAAACAGTGATTTTTGTGAAAAAGGGTTGAAAAATGCCCAAAAGATGAGGGAAATCCGAGAAAAACAAATCTAAAACATGATTCCCTCAAATGGAGTTTTAGAAATTCATTAAAACATGCAAAAATCTGGTTAGATTCAAGAAAAATATTCGGAAAACCCAAAACACGGTTGTTTGGTTCTAAAACAATAAAATTAAAAACATAGAAAAATAAAAATAAAATTAGAGAGGGAAAATACCTGATTTGTGAAGGATTGAGGGATGAAAGGATGGATTTGGACAGGGGGGACCACTGTTCCAAGAAACCTGGGGGGAAGAAAATTTTCAAAAAACCCATCGTTCGGTCTGTTTAAAATAGTTCAGATTCGCAAGTGTCGACACTTCGGATTTGTCAAGTGTCGACACTTGGCCAAAAAAATTCGAGAAATTTCGGAAAAAATAGGAAAAATTTTGACAAAATTTTTTTGGGGTTTTAAACAATAGGTTTTGTTCCTTAGGATTTAGGTAAAATGATACTAAGAGAGTCCTAGGAGAATGGATCAATGACACCTAACTCTGTTATAATCAAACAGAACCTATCCTCACTCAAAGGCTTTGTAAACACATCAGTTAACTGATCATTAGTACAAACAAAATCAAGAATTACATTAGAGTTTTGTACATAATCTCTTATGAAATGATGTCTTATTTCAATGTGTTTACTTCTTGAATGTTGCACAGGATTTCTAGATAGGTTGATTGCACTAGTATTGTCACATCTTATGGGTGTCTTAGTTAGTTTAATGCCAAAATCTTCGAGTTGTTGTTTGATCCAGAGGATTTGAGCACAACAGCTCCCAGCTGCTATATATTCGACTTCTGCCGTAGATAGAGCAACTGAGTTCTGTTTCTTGCTACTCCAGGAGATCAAATTTACTCCAAGAAACTGACAGATTCCACTAGTACTTTTATGATCAAGTTTACACCCAGCAAAATCAGTATCAGAATAAGCAATTAAATCAAATGAAGAATCTCTAGAGTACCATAAACTAATTTCAATTAAGCCAGATAGATATCTAAGTATGCGTTTAACAGCCAAAAGATGAGACTCTTTAGGATTGGACTGATATCTAGCACACATACAGACACTAAACATGATATCTGGCCTACTGGCAGTAAGATATAATAATGAACCAATCATGCCATGATATAATTTTTGGTCTATTGACTTACCTGATTCATCCTTGTCAAGTCTACATGTGGAGCTCATAGGGGTACCTAATGGCTTAGTGTTCTCCATCCCAAACTTCTTGAGTATTTCTCTTGTGTATTTTGTTTGGTTGATGAAGATCCCCTCTTTGGTTTGCCTTATCTGGAGTCCGAGAAAGAAATTCAGTTCTCCCATCATGCTCATCTTGAACTCACCCTACATTAAACTTGCAAAATCTTGACAAAGAGATTCATTAGTAGCACTAAATATTATATCATCAACATAGATTTGTACTACTAAGAGATCATCATTCTTCTTCTTTAAAAATAATATTTTATCTACATTACCTCTAGTGAAATTGTTTTTCAGCAAAAAGGAGCTTAATCGATCATACCAAGCTCTTGGAGCTTGTTTTAATCCATATAAAGCTTTATGAAGTTTATAAACATGATTTGGAAATTCAGAATTTTCAAAACCAGGAGGTTGTTCAACATAAACTTCTTCTTCAATTAATCCATTTAAGAAAGCACTTTTAATATCCATCTGATACAGTTTAAAGTTCATGAAACAGGAAAAAGCCAACAATAGCCTAATTGCCTCAAGTCTAGCCATAGGAGCAAAGGTTTCATCAAAATCTATCCCTTCCTCCTGATTGTATCCTTTGGCAACTAGTCTAGCTTTATTTCTAATTACTATTCTATTTTCATCAAGTTTATTTCGAAAAATCCATTTTGTGCCAATAATTGATGTGTTTGAAGGCCTATCTACCAGTGTCCAAACATTGTTCCTTTTAAATTGATTAAGTTCATCTTGCATAGCATTTATCCAATTACTATCACATTCAGCTTCCTCAATAGTTTTAGGTTCAATTTGAGACACAAAAGCTAAGTAATCATAAATATTTTTAAGAGATGATCGAGTACTTACACCTTTAGATGGATCACCTATAATTAGTTCTTTTGGGTGTCCATGAGCATACCTCCATTCTTTTGGTAAAGGATCAACAGTTGATGTATTTTCATCACCTTGCGCTTGATCTCCGTCAGTGTTTTGATCATCATTTTGTTCCTTGGTAAGTCCTTCATTGTTGTTTATTTCTTCAGTTTTCTTGTTACCTGATTCATCAAAAAGTACATCTTCTTTTCTTGAAGATTTTTGGTTAGTTTCATCAAATACTACATGAATGGATTCTTCAACAACAAGTGTCCTTCTATTGAAGACCCTGTATGCCTTACTAGATGTGGAGTAGCCTAGAAAGACTCCCTCATCTGATTTGGCATCAAATTTACTTAGATTATCTTTACCATTGTTTAAGATGAAACAACGACATCCAAAAACATGAAAATAACGGATTGAAGGTTTTCTACCCTTCCAAAGCTCATAAGGGGTTTCCTTTAAAATCGGTCGAATTAAAACACGATTTAAAATATAGCATTCAGTATTTATGGCTTCTGCCCAAAAGTATCTAGGTAAATCATTTTCACAAAGCATGGTGCGTGCCATTTCTTCAAGAGTTCTATTTTTTCTTTCTACTACCCCATTTTGTTGAGGTGTCCTAGGTGCAGAAAAATTGTGATTAATTCCATTTTCAATACAGAATTTATTAAAATCGGCATTTTCAAATTCAGTTCCATGATCACTTCTTAAAGAAATTACTGAAACACCTTTTTCATTTAAAACTCTTTTGTGAAATCTTATAAATTCAGAAAACGTTTCATCTTTATGTGCTAAAAACATGACCCAAGTAAAACGTGAGAAATCATCTACAATGACTAGACCAAACTTCTTACCTCCCAAACTAGATGTTCTAGTAGGCCCAAAGAGGTCCATATGAAGCAATTCCAAAGGTCTAGATGTAGAGATTACTCCTTTAGGTTTGAAAGAAGATTTTGTTTGTTTTCCAAGTTGACATGCACTGCAAATCTTATCTTTTTCAAAATTGAGTTTAGGCAAATCTTTTACTAAATTCTTTTTGCTATGTTTTGAAATTAAATGCATGCTAGCATGTCCTAGTCTACGATGCCAAAGCCAACTAGTTTCATCTATCTTGGCTTCCATTGCCACTAGACATTAACCTTTCTGAATAGGGAGATCATCAAGATCAACCATATAAATATTGCCATGCCTATGACCGATGAACTTAATGCCATTGTCATCTAGACTAGAAACAATGCACAAAGAAGATTCAAAAACAACTTTAAAATTTTTGTCACAAAATTGACTAATACTTAGCAAGTTATGTTTTAATCCATCAACATATAAAACATTATCAATATAAGAGGTAGGGGTGATATGGATTTTACCAATACCGATGATTTTGCCCTTTCCATTATCACCAAAAATTATATTGCCACCATTTTGATATGTGAGTGATGAGAACTGCTTCACATCTCCTGTCATATGCCTTGAGCAACCGCTATCAAGGTACCACATTCTTTTCTTGTTGGTTGCAAGGCATACCTGCAATAAAGATCAAGTGGAGACTTTAGGTACCCAAGCCATCTTGGGTCCTTTTTGGTTAGTGGCATTGGTTCCTTTTGGAACCCAAACTTTCTTAGTGTTCCTTAATTTTCTTTTGTTGCACATATAAGATTTATGTCCTTTAACACCACAAGTATAGCATGTAATTGATGAAGATGCAGGCACAAAAAACTTTTTAAAGAGTTTCTGTTTCTTATGAGTTCTGAATCCTAATCTAGCTTTATCAAACACTACTCTTTGGTTATTTAATAGTAAATTTAACTTTTCATAACTGTAAGTAAATTTTTCAACAAAAAGGTTTAGTTTATCGATTTCCTCTTTATATCTTTTGTTTTCCATTAAAATTTCTTTGCTTTGTCTTGACAATTTTTCATTTGAAAGTAAGTTACTTTTCTTTTCAAATATATTCTTTTCATCTTCAAGAGCCATAATCTTATCATTTAAATTTTTATTTTGTATTAGAAGGTATTCATTTTCATATGAAAGATTGTTATTTGTTTTAGCTAGTTCCAGATTTTGCTTCTTTAAGTCTTTATGTTTTGACTTTAATTTTTGAAATTCTATGACTAGTTCATCAAAAATCTCATGAAGCTCATCAAAAGATATTTCATTTTTGGTTTCAGAGCATACCTCTTCTTGATCGGCCATTAGACAGAAATTTGCTACTTCCTGTTGTTCTTCCTCAGAGCTGGAGTCTTCACTTTCACTCCAGGTTGCCATCATGGCCTTCTTTCTTAGCTTTCTTCTGCTTTTCTTTAGTAAGGGGCAGTCTACCTTGAAATGCCCTGGCTTCTTGCACTCAAAACATGTGTGCTGCTCCTCCTTCTTTTCCTTATCTTTTTCTTTACTCGGCTCACCTTTCAGAGATTTCTTTTTATAATTGAATTTCTTTTTCCTCATAAACCTTCTGAATTTCCTTGCTAACATAGCTATTTCATCTTCTTCGTCATCCTCTTCAGAGTCTTCGCTCGAGTCTTCTCTGGTAGTAGATTTGAATGCTAGTCTTTTTCTTTTTATCGACCTCTCCGTTCTTCTATTTGAGGGATAGTTCATAAGTCATCAAGGAACCCAACAGTTGTTCCAGTGGGAGAGTGTTGACATCTTTTGCTTCTTCGATTGTAGTGACCTTTGCATCCCATGAAGCTGGTAGAGACCTGAGAAGTTTATTCACAAGTTCACCGTTAGAAATTATTTTTTCTAAACTTATCATGCCATTCACAATGTTTGTGAACCTAGTATACATCTCACTGATAGACTCAGTAGGTTCCATTTTAAACATTTCATATGTGTGAATTAGCATGTTAACCTTGGTGGTCTTCACTTGGTGTGTACCCTCATGGGTAACCTCAAGTGTATCCCAAATCTCCTTTACGGAGAGACAGTTTGATATTCTATTAAACTCACTAGGATCAAGAGAACAAAATAAAAGGTTCATTGCCTTAGCATTAAGCTCAATTTGCTTAATGTCATTCTCATCCCAATCATCTTCCATTTTAGGAGTGAGAATACCATTAAACATCATTGTAGGCTGATGAGGACCTTTTACTATTGTTCTCCACAAATTATAATCAAGAGCTTGTATAAATATGCGCATGCGTGTCTTCCAGTATGTGTAATTTGTGCCATTAAAAAGTGGGGGTCGGTTTGAAGCTTGACCTTCAACAATACCCATGCCTATTGGGGCTGCCATGATCTTTTACTCAAGATCCTTGGACCTATAAGAGAGTACTGGTGCTCTGATACCACTTGTTGCCCAGAAATGGAGCCCAAGAGGGGGGGTGAATTGGGTCTTTAAAAAATTTAACACAATAAAGTGAAGGTCTAGTGGTGCTTGTGAGCAATAATAAATTAGATGCAAGATGATAGCAATTAATTAAAGAATACGAGAGGAAAAGAGCAATCACACACAAACACAAGGTTTATAGTGGTTCGGTGCAAACCTAGCACCTACATCCACTCTCCAAGCCACCCTTGGGAATTCCACTATAATCCACACCAGATTACAGTTGACTTGTTTTTCACAAGGCTCACAAGTCAAAACCTAAGTTGGTTTTATCACCTAGGCTCACCAACGACCTTAAATACTTGTTTTGTCTTCGGGCTCACAAGTTAACCCTAGTTGGTTTTAACACTTTGGCCCACCAACAAACCATAATAACCTTCTTTCAAGACACCCTTGAAAGCAAGGTCAAAGAACAATAAAACAGATATGAAATTTAAAGCTACAACAAACTCTCTTCAAGAGTAGATTGGAATCTTTGAAGCCCAAAGGATGCTTTGACTTCACTCTTCTTCAAGTTGCCTCCTTTTGGAATGTAGTAAAGTTGAGCTAGTAGGCTTTTTCAGTGGAATCAAGCTAGAAAAGGCTTTTGATTTAAAGTTTTTGGAGAGAATATTGGCTTTTTGGCTTTTGAGTGGACTTGAATGCTCTTGAATAGACTTTTCTCTTGCTTTCTCTTCTTTTTCTTTTCTTCTCTTCACTTCTCTTCTTTTAAAATGAGGTTGGTGGAGATTAAATACACCAAAAACCTTCTAAAAATGGTTTGTGACTGTTGGAGCATTGGAAATAGCCGTTTGAAGCTTGAAAACCAGTTTCTGCAAGCCAGAAAAATAGATCCGTTAGAGCTGTCAGGCTACAAGTGTCGACACTTGGCTATCAGGTGTCGACACTTGGCTGTCAGGGGTCGACACTTGATTTCTGGGAGTCGACACTTGAACATTCAAGTGTCGACACTTGATGCACAGATGTCGACACTTGACACAAAAATCCTCGAAATAACAAAGTTCTATATTTTCAAAAATCTCAGGCCTTGACTCGACACTTGGAACCTAAGTGTCGACACTTGGTGTCGACACTTGAATATAGGTGTCGACACTTGGCATGCCAAGGATTTTTGTCCGTGCAAAATGCTGAAGTGTCGACACTTGACTATCCAGGTGTCGACACTTGAGACTGAAAACATCCAGATTCAAGTGTAAAAGCCTCGAAATCAAAAATAAAGTTCATGAATGCATAAACACATAATTGTTAAGCAATTATAAGTCCTTTTTCAATGAAGAGAATGTCCGGATATGTGAGAATTGCTCCGGGCCATTGCGTGCCATACACCATAAGTTTTTAGAATTTTGAGGTGCTTTCTTCCTGAAAACTCACAACTTGAAATTCACATTAGAATATAATATGTACTCAATGTTTTGTTATTCATCAAAATCACTGGGTGGAGCCAACAAGTGGTTTCATATTATACGCAACTACCTCGAGAAGAAGTATATTGAGGTATAGAGTTTTGACTCCATGAATAACATAGCAGACCCATTGACCAAGCTACTTAGCCAGCAAAGGACTGAAGCTCACCTTGAAAAAATGGAACTTAGACTCATGGTAGATTGGCTCTAGTACAAGTAGGAGATTGTTAGATGTATGTCTTAGAAGCCAATCTAGCTGATATATTGTAACTTTTTCTAGGATATATTCTTTGTATTTAATCAATTTTTTTAATAAAATAGACTTTTCTAATCAATTCTTGTATTATGTATCCCTGAATCTTCCAAGGTATTAGTAGTTATAATATATATTCTCATGAGTTAAAAATTTGAAACATGTACCATTATAGGTTAATTTCTGAATTACTCCAAGTAATTGAATTATCACGAGGATGGTGATTAATCAATCAAGATCGATGCATGGATCACTTCTCTTTGGATAGACGAGTCTCAAGTCTTCGGTATAGGGTTATTGGGCGAGAGTGCAAGTAGTTTTTAGAGAAAACAGTATTGAGCATAACCATATAAGAAGTTACTTGGATGTCTACTTACTCATTAGTGACATTTTTGATACTGTGGTAGTATGAATGGTCCTTGACCTATGATGCCATGGCTACTCATAGTGAGCTCGATGTAGTTTGATTGTACAATCACTTAGTCTCCTAGTTATATGGATCCTTGTAATATATATTGGCTAGACTAGGTTAGCTATAGGAGTAGGATGTGTATCTAGATATGATCTATCAATTTTGATAGAAGAGTAGTAGTTCTATATATTTAAGAAACTAAGTTCTTAAGACCATGGTCATGACAATGTGAATGATGTAAAAAAAATTTCATAAGGTTTCATAATTTTAACTTAAGCAGACTGAATCTAGCATTTGATAGATGAAGGAGTTTGATAAGTCTTTCATAACCTTCATCTTGTCGGGACTCACAATAAAAAAACTGAACATATGGTGTTGCCTAGTTGGCCAACCCAAGAGGGGGTGAATTGGGTTTGAAAACTTTTTAACAAGTATGTGTCTTTAGAAATCTTTGTATGGTGAGAGAAGTGTATTAAGTGATGTGTGCATAAGCAAATGAACAAGCAAAGACAAGAACAATCACAAACACCACAAATTTAGAGTGGTTCGGAGCAACCTAGGTCCTACATCCACTACCCAAGGTATACACTTGGAGTTTCTACTATATTCACTCGAATACAGCCGGATTGTTTTGCTACGGGCTCACAATCCAAAACCTAATACAATGTTAGTTTTCCCGGGCTCACTAACAATCCAAACTTGGTTTTCAAGGCTCACCAATAATCTAAAAACAATTCATAAGTTACAACCCCTACTTTACTTGGAACAACTCAAAAATAGAGTTATAAAGAAAGCAACACTAAAAACAAATCCAAAGATTTGAATGGTTGCAATTGAAGCTCTTAATAAGGCCTTCTTGAAAGCTTTTTCAATGCACTTCAATGCCTCTCTTAATACTTTAAAGATTGACTCAAGATGTTAGTTGAAAGTTGGTGAAGAACTTGAGTCTTTTCTTGAAAGCTCTTAAAATATTCAATACCCTCATAAAAGTTGTTCAAAACTTGTTTAGATCCATCATTTATAGCCTCTTGAAGTATTCCCAGATGGATATGACTATGGAGAGCCTTATGAGTTGAAATCTAGCCAGTAGGAGCTTTAAATCCCAAGAAATTTGAATTCTGGAACTAGCCATTACTGTTCAAAAATTGGGATTCGAGTCAGCTCGGATAATTCGAGTTGGCTCGGATGGCTGGGTTCTTCAGAACTACTTTTCTGTCACTCTGAAAGAGTTGGCTCTATTTTTCATTGAGTCGGCTCCATTGACTGGATTTCTTAGAACTCAATTTTAGCTACACTGAAGGAGTTGGCTCGGACTGTCATTGAGTCAGCTTAGTTGGAAAGTATCATAATTTTTTGTGTCATGCCAAATCAATGTATCAGCTCTAGCATTGAGTTAGCTCGAGTGAACTTTCTCCAAAAGCTTTCAAACTTCTCTAAGCTTCTTCCAAACAACTTCCAACAACTTCTAAACCTAATCTAAGTTATTTACACTTTAAATTTATAATAATTCTGTCCTTTTTACAAGAATGTACATTTAAAAAATTTTTAGGGCTCACAAATACATGAAACTTTTTTTTATGTACATGAATTCATTACATTAGTCCTAGAAATGTAGAGTGAATGAGTGACCATGTAAATTGCCCTACAAAAGCTTCTTAAGTATTTTGAAAAGTGTTAGTATCAAATACATGCTCCAATATTTTGTTATCATCAAAATCATTTCAGGGGTCAACAATCTCTCCCTTTTTGATGATGACAAAACACTAAGCATAGAAAGAATAAGAACTTTACATTTGCAATTGTATCAGAGTGAAATGTATCAGAGTAAATAATTCTAGAATGTTCTATATAGTGTGCCAAACCAAACAATTAAAGCATAGAGTTTCACTTTACAAATCAATTGAAGTATCAGAGTTGTTTTATAAGTTAACTGAAGTATCAAAGTTATTTGGTGAAGTATCAAGTCTCATTGTAACTTTTGTCAATCTTTAAGGAGATGAATTCCCTTTTTCAATCATTTCTCATAAGAGAGTCACAGCTTTAAAGAGTTTGCAAGATTGTAAAGTTTTAAAATTAGTTCTTCTCCTTTTTCATTTTCTTGCACATCTCATTACATTTTCCATAATACTACTTCCCATACATTGTCCATTTTCCATGCTTACATCACATAAGATATTTTCCATGATGTTTCTATTTTCCATGCATCAATATTACTACTCCCCATTTTTGTCATCAACAAAAAAGGTAAAACAAAACATTACTCCCCCTTACTAAAAAATGTTATATAGCAAGAGAATAAAAGGAGTTTAAGTATCATTTAGCAAAGTATTCAATGCTCAACAAGATGTATAACAAAGCAAACACATCTATATATATATATATATCATATTTTGATACAAAAAGGTGACTGATAAAGCCAACATACAAAAATGAGATCTAATAAGACCTAGTCTTCTTCTTCCTCACTAGAAGAAGAGCCTATCTCTAATACAGAAGATGAAACTACGGTCTTCATAGGCTATCATCTAAGATCTCTAAACCTAGTCCGTGTAAGAGCTCTAGGTACTTTGGATCTAGCTCTACCTTTAGGTCTAGGTGCTCTAGGAGTAGAATCTAGAATTGGTACTATAAGAGTATCAGACTCGAGAAAAGTATCTGAGAGTAGCAGAGTCTGCTGGTCAGTCAAAGCATCGGATAGGTCTAAGGTGCTAGCTTCTAACAGGATCTGAGTGGCAGAAGTGTCGGAAGTGCACTGCTCTGGCTGCTCTCTCTCTGTAACTGATGTCTCCATGACATGAGCATCTGCTGAATGCTCACCAGCCTGCTGAAAGTCCTGTCCAACATCTAGTGGAGGTGGAGGAGAGTCTGGTGGCATAGAGGGTCTAGGGGAAGTGTGCAATGCAGCTAAGATCTGGCTAAACCCATCCCTAACCTCAACCTATAGCTGGTCAATCTGAGAGTGTACCTCTACCCTCACTGTCTGAAGATCAGACCTAAGAGCTATGATGTCCTCTCTCAAAATCCTCAACTTCTCTAACTCAGACTATAGTCCACCAATACTAGGCTCCGAGGGGACTAACCAAGGTGGTGTAGTAGGAGCTGGCTTCGAAGGTCCAGCTACATCGTCGTGCTCATCCTCATCAGCTCCAGCTTGTGTAGCAACCTCTATATCCTCAAGCTCATCATCAAAATCATCAAAGTGAACTACCCTCTGACCTAATACTCTTCGCATCCATACTCCCTCAACACGATGATATCCCATCCTATGTAGGGATTTTTCTAAGGACCTATCAGTATGGAATAGAGGTCTGCTATCCTTACCAGTAAAATCTATCCCAAAATTCTGAAATAGTAGTGTAAACACCATGCTATAGGGCAGGCAAGCCCTGGCTCTCTTGGCTGCATCATGGATCTGGGTTATCATAATAAAGGGTAGATTGAGGGCCTCTTCCTCAATCATAAATCTCATGAACATTAAATCTCTCTCACTGACCCAATCAAATCTTCTAGTTCTAGGTAAGAATGCTTTACTAATAATATTGTGTAATAGACTCATTTTCAAAGAGAGAATAATAGCTTGAACATTTGTGATACCCTCTACATTGCTTTTTCAAGCACAATCCTCAAAGTTCATTGCTTATCTTTCAAATTCAGGTAGCATTTTCTAACTCTTGGCATTTGTAGTACCCTGCTCAGTCTAGATTCATCAATAGACATTTTAATTCCCTTAACTGTGGTTTTATTTGATTTGCTCCAAGGGATAAGTTTTCAAAGAATGTTCTAACTAAACTAGGGTAGGTAGGGACATCTAATAAACAAAAATAATCCCAACCCTAGGTTTCAATCCAATCTCCTATTTGAAACCCTTGTTGCTCAAGAAAAGTGAAATTAATCTGTCTACCAGAAGTGACTTGACAATTACCTATTAGAAGAATCTATCTCTAAGGAGATGGATGTTGTTCTTGGGGTTCTTCTTGAGTTTCTTGGGGAGTCAGCTCATCCTCTCTTGGTGCGGGCACCAGACTCAGAAGAAGACTTCAGGGCTCCATCTGGATCTCTGATTGACATTGCCCGAAGAATTAGGATTTTCTGGTTTTGTAATAAGGGTTGACTTGGTCAACTCAATTTTAGTTTGAGTCTGTATTTCCCTGCAATTTAAATTTTGTTGAGTCATGTTGACTCAATACAAGTCCTAGTAGTGGTCTAGGTCTTCTCCAAGGTGCCACATTTTCTCCCAGGACCAAGAAAGTGGGCACCACACTCCCAGCCACACGCCAGAGTCCAGGAGGCGCCACATCTCCATCCAGTGTGCCTTGGTCCCCACACCACAAGAAAGCAGGTCCCTTCTTTCATGCGCCACTTGGGGGAGAAATCCATCAAGATACCTCAATCCAAGGAGGAGCCAACTTCTTTCCAGATAAACCCAAGCCAGGATGGCAAGAATTTTTCTTGAAGAGAGGATCAAGGAGGTGCCCCACAATGTTCCATAAAAACCCAAGTTATAAAAGGGAAGAGAGCATGTCTTGGGGAGAAAATCAAGGAGGCACCCAAAAGTTTCCTAAAGTGCCAAAGCCATGAAAGGAAGAAGCCTAAACTTGTGGAGCAAGACTAGGAGGTGTCCAAAAGAGCCAAACCATGAAGGGAAAATCCTTGATTCATGGAGAGATACTAGGAGACACCCCCATAACCTGCCATTTGGAGCTGATTTTCAAGTTTTCTTGGAGTTTTTGGGCTGCCCACTCATGGAAGGAGTCTTGGGAAGAGAATTTGATGCCTAAAGTGTGGGTTAGTCCTATTAGTCCCACATGGGAAGTGTATGAAATTTTATTTCTTTGTTATGTCTATATATTCAACTATATGTAACTCTTGAAATAATGATGAATGAAATCAATTTCTTTGTGAGCAACTTTGTGTTTCTCTCTTCCGCACTTGTATTCAAGTGTTGAGCTCCGTGAGGGAGTAAATCCGGGTTCCCTAGAAACCTTGAGGAGGTGTGAGATCTCCAACCCCAAAACCCTAGCTTAGTCCACCCATCTCTACTCCACCACCACCAAACCCTAATTTTCCATCTACATCCCACGGCCCCTCTCTTCCACATAGAGGCCGGCCACCAGCATCCAGGTTCAGATCAACTGTTTCAACTACAGAGCAAGTTCAAAGAAGAGTCAGATCAGTATCAAGATCTCTGGAACTTCTACATCCAACAATCTTCATTAAGTCCTCAGGTCAGTGTCTTTCTTTGAGTTTCTGGTTCTTTTTTTTTTTTTTGTTCTTCTTCTTCTAGATCCTGAGTTCGAGAAGAACGCCAACCTTGCCATAGGACTACAATCCGATGATCCATTGCGAAGATACCTCGTCTCCAAGGATCCTACAATCTGTTCGAGAGTGTCCTTCAATTGAAGCAACGAGAGATATCATAATCAGGTATAAAACCTTCTCTTCTCTCTTCGTCTGTTTCTTGAAAGAGGAGTAAACCCTAGGTCTAGGGGTTTCTCAATCCCCAGCGATCCTACTTCTAAGTTACTCTGATAATCCACTCCTTTTAATTATGCTTTCTGTCATTTCTTAGTTTCTTTCAGCATTAGTTTATCTTTCCTTTAAGTCAAAGCCAACTTCTGAAAATAAATAAATAAATAAAAATACATTAATTTTAATTTACTTCCGCATCGCATCATCTTTTTGTTCTGCATCATCTCTTCTCTCTCCTTGAACTACCTTAGATGCCGTGCGCTTGGGTCTCTTGGCTATGGCCATTTTAGGTGCTATTGGATCAGAATCTAAGGGGAAAATGGAAAGATTTAATGGTCCCTAAGGTAGGAAAGGGATGTGGTCCACTAGGGCTAGGTTCAACAGTGAAATGGAAAAGAAAAATGAAGTTTTAGGATAAACGGGTCTTATGTAGGCCTGCTATTTGAGTCGATTCGGCCACAGACATTCTCTTGCTCGAGTTGGCTTGAGAAAAAATGAAGAAAAAAGGTTCTAAAAAGTTAGGAAAAATTTTGCTCCTATAGAAACATTAAAATGGATATGTATCTAGCTTGGATAGGTAATGGAGGTTTTCTAAATAATTTTTTCTTAGTTTTTGAAGAAATTAGGTCAAAGTTCTAAAAAGAATTACAAAGTCCTATTCTCTTCTAATCATTCTAAATCTATCCTCACTAAGTGGTTTAGTAAAGATATTAGCTAATTATTTTTCAGTACAAATAAAATCAAGTTCAATGTCACCATTTTGTACATGATCCTTAATGAAATGATGTCTAATTTCAATATGCTTAGTTCTTGAATGCTGAATAGGATTCTTTGTTAAGTTTATAGTACTTGTGTTATCACATTTGATTGGAATCTTAGATTGATTAATACCATAATCTTCTAGTTGTTGCTTAATCCAAAGCACTTGTGCACAACAACTCCCTGCAGCCACATACTCTACCTTAGCAGTAAATAGTGCCACGAAGTTTTGTTTCTTACAATGCCATGAGATTAAGTTCAACTCTAGAAATTGACATGTGCCACTGGTGCTCTTTCTATCTATTTTACATCTACTATAATCAGCATCAGTGTATCCAATTAATTCTAAGGATGATTGTTTAGAATACCATAGACCTAGATTACTTGTTCCTTTTAGATATCTTAAAATTATTTTAAGAGCAAGTATATGTGATTCTGTTACCCAGGTGGCTATCCAAGAGGGGGATGAATTGGAAATTTAAAAATTATTGCTGTAGATATGTGCTTTTAGAAATTAACTTATCTTAGTGAAAGGTGCCATGGTTATGAATGTAAAGCACAAGTTAAAAAGAAAGACAAAAGTAGCAATGCAAACACCAAAGATTATAGTGGTTCAGAGCAAGCCCACTCCTGCATCCACTATCCAAGATACCACTTGGGATTTCTACTATATTCACATCCAAATACAGTAGGATTGTTTTACAGGCTCACAATCCAAAACCTTTACACTTTGATTTTACCGGGATCACCAAAGAAACCCTACACCCTTTGGTTTTAACAAGATCACCAAAGAAACCCAACTTGATTTTAATAGTATCACCAAGAACCTATTTGGTTTTTCAAACGGGCTCACCAATAACCCAACAATTCAAGAATGAATTGAAAATAAATGCAACAATAAATGGCAAACTCTAGTTGTCAGATAGTTGCCGCTTTAGCACTGATGAAGCCTTCTTTAACTTCTCTTTAATGCACTTGAGAGGCTTCCTTTCTTTCTTCAATGAATGCTTCAATCTTCATATGAGAGTTGGTGAAGAATGAAGTCTGCTTTGAATACTCACTTGTGCTCACTTTCTTGTTGGTAGGTTGGATGTTCAATAATCCATTAAAACTTTGAGGAACTTTTTTAACTCTTACTTCAGGGAAGTTTAAATCTCTCAAATATATGGCCCACCATCATCTCAAGGTAGTTTTAGTCATTGTAGACCATTGGGATGTGACATTTGATCGTTGAAGCATCTTTTTGTATTCAAAAAAGAATTCTGGAACTAGCCGTTGTGTACCTGGAAATGACATTTGAGTCAGCTCGGATACTTCGAGTCAGCAGGTCGAGTCGCCACTTCTTTAGTAGGGTCGGCTCTTTATCTTAGGGTGAAAAAACTTCACTCTAGACGAGTCGGCTTGTTGCAGATCAGGTCAGCTCGCTTTCTCAGGTCTTCAAATTTTGTTTTGGTAGAGTCGGCTCGATCTAGTTGGGGTCGACTCGCTTGGCTGTTCTCAGAAAATATTAGGAATGGACTCTGGATGAGTCGGCTCAGTTCTACTTGAGTCAGCTCAAATTGCTGCATGATAGAATCCTTGGTGCGTGACATAAGTTAGAGTCGGCTCTTCTTCATGTTGGGTTGGCTTGAGTGACTTCTTCAGAATTTTTACAAATAGACTCAAGAAAACTCTCACCAACACTCTCAAAATTTAATGTTAACCAACTCAAAATAAATTTAAAGCACAACACACATAGAAGTAACCCATTTACATGATCTTTCTTAACTTTTTCTTTGGGTTCTTCTATACAAAATTTGATTACAACACAACTCAAAACAAGAAGTATGAATGTAGAAGTTGAAGTTTGAACAAAGAATTCATCCTACAAAAACTTGTAAACCACTTGAAGAGTTATTAGTAAAATATGTGCATGCTCTAATATTTAGTTATCATCAAAATCACTTATGGGATCAACAATCTCCCCCTTTTTGATGATGACAAAACACTGGGCATGAAAAATTCTTTATACTTACATGTATAAAGGTATTCGAAAGTAAGTATTAACATGTATTAGAGCCAATTATATTTGTAAATAAGTATCAGAGCTCTAGTGATGAAATTGTATAGTATTGATGTTAATGCTTTTATGTATATCAAGGTATTAAACTTTGCAGGCTTCGGTATCAGAATTAGCACAAACATGGAGTATCAAAGTTTAAAAAATTGAAGAAACTTAAGCTAATTTTTGGAGCAAAAATTTAGAACAATCAGAGCAAAAGAAAGGTTCAGAGCTAAAGCCAAAAAAAAATCTCCCCCTTTCTATAGGTTTAAAAAAAATGAAACAGTTAGGTTCATTTAAATACAATCACTTTTGTACTCTCCCTTTTTCATTCTTTTCATGCACTTTAAGAATAATTGAAATAGCTCAAAATTTTCTCAGAATACCAGAATTTTCATGACTGCTCAATATTATTGATATTGATACCACTCTCCCCCTTTTTGTCAAACAATCAAAAAGGAAGTTATAATAGAGTTCAGGTTTTGAAATAGATTGAAAAAGTATTTAATATTTGTTTGAGATAATTTCACTTTCTCAATTTCATTTGGAAATTCTAATTAAAATTCATCACAGTTATATTGAAAGCATTGCATAATTAGAAGAATAATTCATGATAATAATGAAAATTACCAAAAGAACTTTCATTCCATTAAAAAGTTTTTCATATAAAGTACAAAATATGAAAGAAAGTACATTCATTCAAGAAGATTTCTTTCTATTCATAAAGTTCCTTTATTATAAAAGATAAGAAGTAAAGCTTACATACTGTAAAAAGTTAGAAGTACAAAGATGTGATCAATATAACTAAAAGATTAATTAAACAACCTATTCTTCTTCTTCACTAGAAGAAGAGCCAACATCTATAACTTTATCAGAGATTTTGGTTTTCAGAGGTTTGAACCTTAAGTCCCTAAACCTAGTTCTAACTGGAGCTATAGATGTCCTAGTCTTCTTAGTTTTTGATTTCTTTTTGGTCACTGCAGATTCAGGTTTGAATGAAGGTGGATCAGATGAAGGAATCTTTGAAGGTGCAGGAGATGGTTGAGCAAAAGTTTCAAGTGACTCTTTGTTGATCTGTGAAGGAGTATCCTCAGCAGTGAATGTTTCTTTTTTAGATCGCAGTAGGATACTTCTTATTTCTTCTTTAAAATTGTCCATCTCTTTTTCCATCTTTTCCTTGTGAAGCATTTGTTCTGATCTCATTTTCTACAAGCTGGCATTAACTGAATTTAATACTTCATTAAGTGCAGAATTTATGTGACCTGTCAGTGAATCAAAAATTGTTTCCATCTTTTGAAACATTAATTCCTTGAGTTCAGATGGAGTTATCACTGTATGTTCAGATCTGTCTTCATCCTTGTTTCTAGATTCATTGGTTTTAACAGCAGCAGGTTCATCCATATCATCATTGGAGTATGTGGCAGCTATTTGACCAGATATTTTCTTTATCCATACTCCCTCTTGCAGTTGATATCCCATTCTTCTAAGAGAGTTGAATGAATAAGTGTCTAAATGGTGAAGAGGCTTTCCTATCTCACCAGTTAGGTCAATTCCAGCATCTTCAAACAGTAAGGTGAATACCATACCATAGGGCAAGCATGATTTAAGTTTTCTTGCTGCCTCTCTTATTTGAACCATCATGATGTAAGGAAGGTTGAGAGGTTCTTCTTCAATAAGATGTCCCATAAAAATCATATCCTTTTCACTCACCCAATCGAAACGACCAGTTCTAGGAAGAAAAATTCTACTAATCATATTGTGGAGTAGTCGCATTTCTTTTGATAGCATGTTGGCTTGAACATGTTGGACGAAGCTTACATCTTCTCTTTCCAAAATGATCTTCAGTGTGTGTTCTGAGTTATTTAGTGTAAGCTCGGTGGCACCATCAGTCAGCATTTGAAGCAGATTGCTTAGTTTCTCTTCATCTACAACGACTTTAACTCCCTTGACAATCGATTCCGTATGGTATTCTTCAAGAACTAGGTTTTCAAAGAAGATTCTTACCAAGATAGGGTTGGTCAGAATATTCAGTGAGCAGAAAAACTTCCAACCTTAGTTGTCTATCCAACTTCCAATCTTCATTTCCAGTTCTTCCAGGAAGGAGAAATCGATCCTTCTATCACATGTAACAGGCCTATTAGCCATTGAAGTGGGTTTCTCATTTGCAGAGGGTGTTTCTTCTTCCTTTTGTTCAGGAGAGTACCTTTTTCTCTTTTCTCCCTTTTTCTTCAGATCTTTACTGGATGTGCTTGATTCAGCTACTTGAGGAATCTTTCGTGCAGATCTTCGTGGAGCCATTGTAGTGGAATTTTTGGGAATTAGGAAGTTAAGGTTTTGGGGAATGGATTTTGAAGTTTTGGTGGACGTTCTGAGTAGAGTAGAAAGAGTGAAATGAAAGAGAAGGAATACTCGGTTCTATTTAAAAAAGTGATTTCTCGACATTTGAGTCAGCTTGCCTAGCCCTAAAATCATCCGAGTCGGTTCGACTAGAGCGAACTCAGAACAAGCAAAAAAATTAGACATTCGAGCCGGCTCGACCAGAGCAAAATTACTCGAGTTGACTTGAACAAAAACTTTTCACAGAAGATGAAATGATTCAAAAATTGAGTTTGATTCAATGATATTTCAAGGAAAGTTATTCCAAAATACTTGAGAAGTTGTAGGAGCTTTTCTAGATAATTTTTTCTTAATTTTAAAGAAAATTAGGTTAGATAAATCTAGAAGGGATCACAAAGACCTAATTCTCCTCTAAGTAATTCAAATCTATCCTGATTCAGTGGCTTGGTAAAAATGTCAGCTAACTGGTTTTCAGTTGGAAAAAATTCTAGTTCAATGTCACCATTTAAAACATGATCTCTAAAAAAATAATATTTAATCTCTATATGCTTAGTTCTAGAATGCTGAATAGGATTTTTGGTCAAATTTATAGCACTTGTGTTATCACACTTGATTGGAATTTTAGATTGTGTAACACCAAGATCTTTTAGTTGTTTAATCCATAACACTTGTGAGCAACAACTCCCTGTAGCAACATATTCTGCCTCAGCAGTAGAAAGTGCTATCGAGTTTTGTTTCTCACAGTGCCATTAGATTAAATTCAATCCTAGAAATTGGCATGTGCCACTAATACTTTTTCTATCAATTTTACAACCAGCATAATCAACATCCGAGAATCCAATTATATTCAATGAAGACTGTTTTGAAAATCAAAGACCTAGATTGCTTGTACCTTTCAAATATCTGAATATTCTTATAGCAGCAAGCATATGTGTTTCTTTAGGTTTACATTGAAATCTAGCACATACACATACACTATACAAGATATCTGGTCTACTTGCAGTTAGTATAATAAGGATCCGATCATACCTCTATAGAGCTTTTGGTCAACATTGGATCCATTTTCATCTTAGTCCAATCTGCAAAATGGGCTCGTGGGTATGCTCATTTGTTTACTTGTCTGCATTCCAAACTTTTTGATTATTTCTTTGTTGTACTTAGCTTGGTTGATGAAGATTCCTTCCTTTGTCTGTTTCACTTGAAGTCCAAGGAAGTAGTTAAATTCACCCATTAGGCTCTTTTCAAATTCTCCCTGTATTATCTTATCAAATTCTTTACATAAATTTTCATTAGTTGCACCAAATATAATATCATCGACATAAATCTATACAACTAATATATCATTATTTTTTTTTTTAATGAAAAGAATTTTATCAAAATTTCCTCTTAAGAAATCATTTTCAATTAAGAAAGTGCTAAGTCTATCATACCAGGCTTTAGGTGTTTGTTTCAAACCATATAAAGCTTTATTTAGTTTAAACACATGGTTTGGAAAAACATGATCTTCAAAACCCGGTGGTTGTTCTACAAAAACTTGTTCGAAAATAAACCCATTTAAAAATGTACTTTTTATATCCATTTGAGAAAGTTTAAAACTTATGTAGCAAGCAAATGCAAGAAGTAATCTAATGGCTTCTAGTCTTGCTATGGGTGTATATGTTTCATCAAAATCAATACCTTTTTCTTGACTGTATTCCTTAGCCACTAATCTAGCTTTGTTTCTTATGACATTTCCTTGCTCATCCAATTTGTTTCGATAGACCCATTTGGTTCCTATTATTGGATGGTTTGTAGGTCTAGCAACTAATGTCCAAATCTTATTTCTTTCAAACTGGTATAATTCTTCATGCATGGCCATCATTCAGCTTGGGTCATTTTCAACTTCTTCTAAGTTATGAGGTTCTATTTGTGATACAAAGGCTAGGTGTCATGTGCAGTTCTATGTGATGACCTAGTCCTAATACCTTGTGAAGGATCACCAATAATTAATTTTTTAGGATGAAAAGTTATGTACCTCCATTCTGTTGATAGATCTGCATGATCCTTACTTACTGTTTCTTCTCCTTCTTCTATTGGTCTTTCTTGTATGTTCATGTCTTCCATCTCTTTTTGAATTGTACCTGCATTGTTGTCTATGCATTCTTCTTTCTTAGAAGGTGAATGGTTAGTCTCATCAAAAATAACATGTATTGACTCTTCTACAGTAAGAGTCCTTTAATTAAATACTCTATATACTTTGCTATGTAGTGAATAGCCAAGGAATATGGATTCATCAGATTTTGCATCAAATTTTTGTAGATTATCTTTACCATTATTAAGCACAAAGCATTTGCATCCAAATACATGCAAATAATTGATATTGGATTTCTTTTCATTCCAAAGCTCATAGGGGGTTTTCTTCAAAATAGGACGGATCAAAATGCGGTTTAAAATATAACAAGCAGTGTTCACTGCTTCTGCCCAAAAGTACCTTGGAGGATTACCTTCACATCACATTGTTCGGGCCATCTCTTCTAAAGTTCTATTTTTTCTCTCTACGACACCATTTTATTATGGTGTCCTAGGAGTGGAGAAGTTATGATCAATGCCGTGCTCAGTACAATAATCATCGAAATATTAATTTTCAAATTCGATGCCGTGATCACTCCTAATTGCAATTATTGAAAGATTTTTTAGATTTGAAACCTTTTTATGAAATTTTTGAAATACTTTAAAGGTTTTATCTTTGTGAGCAGTAAATAAAACCCATGTAAATCTAGAGACATCATCTACAATCACAAGGGTTCTATACCTCCTAAGCTTGTGGTTCTAGTTGGTCCAAATAAGTCCATGTGAAGTAGCTCTAGAGGTCTAGTAGTTGAAATCATAATTTTGGGTTTAAAAGTCCCCCTAGTTTGTTTACCCATTTGGCATGCATCATAGATATAATCAAAATCTATTTTAAACTTAGGCATGCCTCTAACTAAGTTTTTGGAAATTAACCTGGCAATAGTATGAATGCTAGCATGACCTAATCATCTATGCCAAAGTAAACAGGACTCCTTGGTCTTAGTATTCATTGCAACTAGACTTGAATTACTTAGCATTGCAAGATCATTAAGATCAACCACATAAATATTTCCAACTCTATGTCCAACGAATTTGCTATTATAGTCAAGAGAGTTTGTTACAATACACATAGATGATTCAAAGATAACCTTGAAGCCTTTATCATATAATTGACTGATACTTAATAAATTGTGCTTCAATTTATCTACTAGCAATATATTTTCAGTGAAAGTACAGGGGTTATCTTGATCTTACCAATTCTGATTATTTTTTTCTTGCCATTATCTCTAAAAGTAACCATACCTTCTTCTTTCATTTATAGGATGATGAACTGATCCTTGTCACCCATCATATGCCTTGAACAGCCACTGTCGAGATACCATCTTTTCTTCAATTTCTGGGCTGCAAGACATTTCTACAAGACAATCAAGGAGTTCTTTTAGGTACCCAAGCTAACTTGGGTCCTTGCAGGTTAGCTGAGGTGGTTATTTTGGGAACCCAAATCTTTCTTGATTTATTTTGGATATTTTTAATAATATTGCATTCAAAGGCTTTATGTCCTAGATCTTTGCAAGCAAAACATTTGATTCTGGAATTCTAAAAAGATTTGTGTTTTGAAATTCTAGATGCATAAGATGCAGAAATAACATATTTTGTATTTAAGTTTTTAGGAACATACAATGTAGCTTTCGAAATGGGAGTAGAATCTTTTGTCACAAAAGCCTTTTGAGATGTAAACTTTGGAACAAAAGCTTTTTTTTTCACAAAAGTATTCGCTAAAACATTATTAGAATTTGTAAAACTAAAACCAATTCCAGCTTTGTTACCAAAACTTTTTTATTCTATAAGAATCAGTTCAAGCTTGTAAAAAGATAATGTAAGTTTTTCAACAAGTGGCTTGAGTTTTTCAACCTCCTTTTTCAACTCATCATTTTCATTCAACAAAACTTTGTTTTTGTCAATATAAGTACTATTCTCAATTTTCAATGCTTTACAGTTTTCAAAAAAGACATGAAATTCTTTTTGCAACAAAATATTCTTTTATGAAATCTTCTTTTTTTCTTTGAGTAAAGAATCATTAATATTCTTTAATGATTTAATCTTTACTCCAGCCTTTTTAAATTCAGATAAAAGATCATGGAATGCAGAATTTAACTCATAAATGTAAATTCAATTTGAGTATTGGGGGATGTTACCTCGTCCTCGAGACCTATTAGACATAAATTAGCTATTTTTGTGGTCTCTTCCTCTTCAGTTGAGGAGGATTCTTCACTGTCACTCTGTGTGGCAACCATCGCTTTCTTTTTCTTCTTCTTGAAGAATTTCTTCAATAGTAGATAATCTGGACGAATGAGCCTCGGTTTCTTACATTCATAGCAGGTGGGGACTTGTTCCCTTTCTTTGTCTTTGTCCTTGTCCTTTTCTTTGGAATGCTCTCCTCGTTTATGGAATTTTCTATTAAATCTTCCTTTCTATTTTTCTATAAACTTTTTGAATCTCCTCACTACCATTGCTATATCTTCATTTTCTAGATCATCTTCGGAGGAGGTAAAATCATCTTCCATTTCTTCATCATTCTTAGATTCCAATGCAGCCTTGAATGCAATAGTTTTCTTCTTCTTCTGATCATCATCAGTTCTATGCTGCATGGCCAATTCATGTTTCATGAGAGAACCCATTAATTCATCCATAAATAGAGTATTTAGATCTTTAGCTTCCTGGATGGCAATAACTCTAGGATCCCATTTATCCGGAAGTGATCTCAATATCTTCTATACCAAATCAGTATTTGAGTAAACCCTGCCAAGACTTTTCAAATCATTAATAATATCTGTAAATTTAGTGTACATGGCATAGATATTTTCATTAGGTTCCATTTTGAACAATTCATAATTATGCACTAAAAAATTAATTTTTGAAGTCTTCACTTGGGAAGTTCCTTCATAGGTCACCTCAAGTTTATCCCAAATTTTCTTTGCCGAACAGTAAGTGGAAATTCGATTAAACTTGTTGGAATCCAAAGCACAATATAGTAAATTCATTGCTTTGGCATTTAATTTTCCTAACTTCATGTCTGTTCATCCCATTCCTCTTCAGGTTTAGGGATATCCACACCATCAATTTTGATCATGGGAATATGTGGCCCTTTAAGAATGACCTTCCATAGTTGAAAATCAATAGCTTGTATATAGATTTTCATTCTTGCTTTCCAATAGCCTGTGAAGAGTGGAAGTCTATTAGTTGATTGGCCTTCGGCCAAGGATGTACTCAGGGGATGAGCCATCAATCTTTACACTAATGTAATCAGAGACTCCGCTCTGATACCAGTTGTTGCCCAGGTGGCTACCCAAGAGGGGGGTGAATTGAAAATTTAAAAATTATTGCTGCAGATATATACTTTTAGAAATTAACTTATCTTAGTCAAAGGTGCTGTGGTTATGAATGTAAAGCACAAGTTAAAAAGAAAGACAAGAGCAACAATGCAAACACCAAAGATTATAGTGGTTTAGAGTAAGCCAGCTCCTACATCCACTATCCAAGATATAATATAGGATTGCTACTATATTCACACCCGAATATAGTATGATTGTTTTACAGGCTCATAATCCAAAACCTTAACACTTTGGTTTTACCGGGATCACCAATAAAACCCTACATCCTTTGGTTTTAATAGGATCACCAAAGAAACCCAAATTGGTTATAACAGGATTACCAAGAACCTATTTGGTTTTTCAAACAGGCTCACCAATAACCCAACAATTCAAGAATGAATTAAAAATAAATGCAATAATAAATGACAAACTCTAGTTTTCGAATAATTACCGCTTTAGCACTGATGAAGCCTTCTTTAACTTCTCTTTAATACACTTGAGAGGCTTCCTTTCTTTCTTCAATGAATGCTTTAATCTTCAGATGAGAGTTGGTGAAAAATGAAGTCTGCTTTGAATCCTCACTTGTGCTCACTTTCTTGTTGGTAGGTTGGATGTTTAATAATCCATTAAAACTTTGAGGAACTTTTTTAACTCTTACTTCAAGGAAGTTCAAATCCCTCAAATATATGGCTTTCCATCATCCCAAGGTAGTTTTAGTCATTGTAGACCATTAGGATGTGACATTTGACTGTTGGAGCACCTTTTTGCATTCAAAAAAGAATTCTGGAACTAGCCATTATATACCTGGAAATGATATTCGAGTCAGCTCGGATACTTCAAGTCAACTCAGATCCTTCGAGTCAGCAGGTCGAGTCGCCAATTCTTTAGCAGGGTCGGCTCTTTATCTCAGGGTGCAAAAACTTCACTCTGGATGAGTCGGCTCGTTGTATATTGGGTCGGCTCGCTTTCTCAGGTCTTCAAAATTTGTTCTGGCAGAGTTGGCTCAATCTAGTTGGGGTCGACTTGCCTGGCTGTTCTCTGAAAACATTAAAAATGGATTATGGACGAGTCGGCTCAGTTCTACTTGAGTCGACTTGGATTGTTGCGTGCCAAATTCCTTGGTGCGTGCATAAGGTAGAGTCGGCTCTTCTTCAGGTTGGGTCAGCTCGAGTGACTTCTTCAGAATTTTTATAAATAGACTCAGGAACACTCTCACCAACACTTTCCAATATTCAATGTTAACCAACTCAAAATAAATTTAAAGCACAACACATAGAAGTAACCCATTTACATGATCTTCTTAACTTTTTCTTTGGGTTCTTCTATATAAAATTTGATTACAACACAACTCAAAACAAGAAGTATGAATGTAGGAGTTGAAGTTTGAACAAAGAATTCATCCTACAAAAACTTGTAAATCACTTGAAGAGTTGTTAGTAAAATATGTGCATGCTCCAATATTTGGTTATCATCAAAATCACTTATGGGGTCAACAGATTCTTTTGGATTAGATTGAAATCTAGCATATATACAAACACTGAATAAGATATCAGGTCTATTGGCAATTAAGGCAACAATGATCCAATCATACCTTGATAAAGCTTTTAATCAATACTGTTTCCATCTTCATCCTTGTCAAGTCTGCGGGTAGGGCTCATGGGTATGCCAATTTCTTTAGCAGACTCCATGCCAAATTTCTTAAGAATCTCCTTGAGCTTGGTTGATAAGTGTTCCTTCTTTTATTTGCTTAATTTGAAATCTAAGAAAGTAGGTCAACTCACCCATTAAGCTCATTTTAAATTTGCCCTGTATGAGCTCAGCAAATTCTCCACACAAATCTTCATTAGTTCCACCAAAAATTATATCATCTACATAAGTTAGTACAACTAACATATCATCTTCTTTTCTTTTGATGAATAGTGTTGTGTCTACACTACCTCTAGTAAAATTATTTTCAAGTAAGAATTTACTTAATCTATCATACCATGCTCTAGGTACTTGTTTTAAACCATATAATGCTTTATTGAGTTTAAAAACATGATTAGGTAAAGCATGGTTTTCAAATCTAGAGGGTTGTTCTATAAAATTTTTTTCAAAAATATAACCATTTAGAAAATTACTTTTCACATCCATTTGAAATAATTTAAAGTCCATGTAGCAAGCAAACGAAAGTAATAGTCTAATAACATCTAATCTTGCTACAAATACATAAGTTTCACCAAAATCTATTCCTTCTTCTTGGTTATATCCTTTGGCAACTAATCTAGCTTTATTTCTAATTACATTACTTTTTTCATCTAGTTTATTCCTATATACCCATTTAGTACCTATAACAGGATGTTCAAAGGGTCTATCTACTAAGGTCCATACATTATTTCTTTTGAATTGATTAAGTTCTTCTTGCATAGCCATTATCCAATTTGGATCATTTTTTGTTTCTTCTATGCAATTTGGTTCTATTTGTGAGATAAAAGTAAAATAATCATGTGCATCCCTAAGTAAAGATCTAGTTCTAACACCTTTAGATAGATCTCCAATAATTAATTCTTTGGGATGGTGATGTACATACCTCCATTCCTTAGGCAAATCACCATGCTCTATACTTATCATTTCATCTCCTTCTTCTACTTATTTGTCCTTTAAGCTCATGTCCTTCATTGCTTTGTCAACTGTACCTGTATCATTATCAATACACTTTTCTTTTCTAGAAGGTGAGGGGTTAGTTTCATCAAATATTACATGAATAGACTCTTCTATAGTTAATATTCTTTTGTTGAAAACTCTATATGCTTTGCTTGAAGTTGAATAACCAAGAAATATCCCTTCTCCGATTTAGCATCAAATTTTCCAAGGTTATCCTTTTCATTATTCAATACAAAGCATTTATAACCAAAAACATGAAAGTAATGAATATTTGGTTTTCTTTCATTCCAAAGCTCATAGGGAATTTTCTTTAAAATAGGTCTAATTAAAACATGGTTTAATATATAACATGCAGTGTTCATAGCTTCTACCTAAAAGTACCTTGAAAGATTGCCTTCACACAACATGGTTCGGGCCATCTCTTCTAATGTTCTATTTTTTCTTTCTACAACATCATTTTGTTGTGGTATTCTAGGAGTTGAAAAGTTGTGATCAATGCCATGTTCAGTGTAAAATTTTTCAAAGTATTGATTTTTAAATTCTATACCATGATCACTTCTAATTGAAATAATTGAAAGATTTTTTTGATTTGAAATCTTTTTATTAAATTTTTGAAAAACCTTAAAAGCTTCATCTTTATATGTGAAAAACAAAATCCAAGTAAATCATGAAAAATCATCTACTATCACAAGCCCATATTTCATACCTCCTATGCTTGTGGTCCTAGTTGGTCCAAATAAGTCCATGTGTAGCAGCTCTATGGGTCTTGAAGTTGAAATAATATTTTTAGATTTAAAACTCCTAGTTTGTTTACCATATTGACATTCATCACATACATGACCAAAATCAACTTTGAATTTAGGCAAATGTTTAACTAAATCTTTGGAAATCAATTTGGCTAAAGTATGCATGCTAGCTGACCCAATCTTCTATGATAGAGTAAACTAGATTCCTTGATTTTAGCATTCATTGACATTAGACTTGTACTACTTGACATTGCTAGAACATTCAGGTCTACAATATAGATATTTTTAAGTCTATGACTAACAAATTTAGTGCTAAAATCAAGAAAGCTAGGTGCTATACATATTTAAGATTCAAATACAACTTTGAAGCCTTTATCATATAATTGACTATTACTCAATAAATTGTGCTTCAATTTGTCGACTAGCAATACATTTTCAATATAAGTAGAAAGGGTTATTTTGATCTTACCAATTTCAATAATTTTTTTCTTTCCATTGTCACCAAATATTACCATTCCACCATCTTTCATTTCAAGAATGATGAATTGATGTTTATCACCCATCATATATCTTGAACAGCTACTGTCTAGATACCATCTTTTCTTTGAATTATGGGCTACAAGACACTCCTCATCTTTTAGAGCCATCAAACATATGTTTGCAGCTTTTATTGTCTCTTCCTCTTCATTGGAAGATGATTCATCGCTGTTGCTCTATGTAGCTATCATAGCTTTCTTCTTCTTAGTTCTGTATCCTTTCTTCAATGTTGGACACTTTGAACGGTAGTGTCCCAGCTTTTTACACTCATAACATATGGGTTGTTGATCCTTTTCTTTCTCTTTATCTTTTTCCTTCTTACGTTGTTCACCCTTGCCAAGGTGCTTCCTTTAGTACCTTGACTTTCTTTTGCCCATAAATCTCCTAAATCTCCTCATGACTAATGCTATGTCATCATCTCTAAGTTCTTCATCAAAGAAGGGGCTTTCTTCTTCTTGCTTCTAGATTTCAACTGCAGCTTTAAAGGCTAAAGATTTCTTCTTTTTGTTGTCATCCTTGCTGCGATGCTGCATGGTTAATTCATGAGTGATCAAGGAGCCAAGAAGCTCATCAAGTGGAAGTTCATTTAAGTCTTTGGCTTCTTGTATTGCAGTGACTTTAGGATCCCATTTGTCAGGTAAGCATCGAAGAATCTTTTATACAAGATCTGCATTTATTTATACCCTGCCAAGACTTTTCAAATCATTAATAATATCTGTAAATCTAGCAAACATTTGAGATATTGTCTCATTTGGTTTTATTTTAAATAATTCATAATTGTACATAAGAATATTGATTTTAGAGGTCTTAACTTGTATTGTACCTTCATGGATAACTTGTAGTTTATCCCAAATTTTCTTTATCGAAGTGCAAGTGGAAATCCAGTTAAACTCATTAGTATCCAAAGCATAATATAGAAGGTTCATTGCTTTGGCATTTAGTTCACCCATCTTCATGTCATATTCATCCCATTCCTGTTCCGATTTTGGAATGTCTATGCCATCTACTTTCTTAAGGGATATGTGAGGTCCTCTCAAAATAATTCTTCATAGTTGAAAATCAATAGCTTGAATATAAATTTTTATTCTTACTTTCCAATAAGTATAATTGATGTTGGTGAATAGTGGAGGTCTTTGCTTGATTGACCTTCAACCAAAGAGGTGCTCATTTGGGTTGCCATTGATCTTTTTTCTTAATCATGAGAATAGTGGCACTAAGACGAAGCTCTGATACTACTTGTTGCCCAGTAGGCCAACCCAAGAGGGGGGTGAATTGGGTTTGAAAACTTTTTAACAAGTATGTGCCTTTTATAATCTTTGTGTGGTGAGTGAAGTGTATTAAGTAATGTGTGTGGAAGAAAATGAACAAGCAAAGACAAGAATAATCACAAACATCACAAATTTAGGTTAGTTCGGAGCAACCTAGCTCCTACGTCTACTATCCAAGGTGCACACTTGAGATTTCTACTATATTCAACCGAATATAGCCAAATTGTTTAGCTACGGACTCACAATCCAAAACCCAATACAATGTTAATTTTTTCGATCTCACTAACAACCCAAATTTGGTTTTCAAGGCTCACCAATAACCTAAAAATAATTCACAAGTTACAGCCCCTGCTATATTGGGCTCACAATCCAAAACCCAATACAATGTTAATTTTTTTGATCTCACTAACAACCCAAATTTGGTTTTCAAGGCTCACCAATAACCTAAAAATAATTCACAAGTTACAGCCCCTACTATACTTGGAGCAACTCAAAAATAGAGTTATAAGGAAGCAACACTAAAAACAAATCCAAAGATTTGAATGGTTGTAGTTGAAGCTCTTAATGAGGGCTTCTTCAAAGCATCTTCAATGCTCTTCAATACCTCTCTTAATACTTCAAAGATTGACTCAAGATGGTAGTTGATAATTGGTGAAGAACTTGAGTTTTTTCTTGAAAGCTCTTGAAATATTCAACAGCCTCATAAAAGTTATTCAAAACTTGTTTAGATCCATTATTTATAGCCTCTTGAAGTGTTCCTAAATGGATATGACCATTGGAGTGCCTTAGGAGTTGAAATCTAGCCGTTATAAGCTTTAAATCCCAAGAAATCTAAATTCTGGAACTAGCCATTACCATTCAAAAATTGGGATTCAAGTCATCTCGGATGATTGGGCTCTTTAGAACTGCTTTTCTATCACTCTGGAAGAGTTGGCTCGATTGACTGGTTTTCTCATAACTCAATTTCAGCTACTCTGAAGGAGTCTGGTGCGGACACCAGAGGCACCAGAATAAGACAGAGGCTTCTCAACCCTCTATGGATTACTTAGTAATATTTGATTCCATTTGTAATGAGGACCTAGCCTATTTGAGTTGTCTTTTTATTATTTGATTCATGTACCAGTCAGCTTATGTTGAGCTAGTCTTCTTTCTGAGCCCTGTACATGTCAGTCCAAGTCCACTAAAGACTCATACAAGTGAAGACCTAGCTAGTACAAGTAAATACCAATCCAACTGGAAGCTATGAAGACCATGGAAGACCCAATAGAAGAAGCTCAAAGTCTTGGAACCCTGGAGAGCAGCTTGAAGCCCTGGACCGTAGCCGGAAGCAATTTGGGCCAGCCCAGGCCCATGAGAGGAACCAAGGGGTGCCATGTCTTATGCTCACCACCCCTTGGTCGGCCACTAAAGTCACCACCTTTGGCCGACCAAGGCAAGAGAGAGGGGAGTAATTTGAGGGATTTCAATCCTAAGACCTACCATGTATTCTAGATAGGGTTTGCGTGGGATTCAAATTCCTAGTAAAAATCTATTGTATCCTTACTTGGGGGCCAAGTTAGTGAGTCTATTAAAGAGACTCCATTCTCTTGTATGAAACAACTTTTTCATGAATATTATTAAGCTTTCATTATATTATTGTGTGCTAATTGCTGTGTGCTAAGGGGATTCTGTGTGAGCCCCTCCATCATCCTTGTCTCCTGCACCCAACCCCAGTCGCCTCAAACCCTAGAAGCCATCTCCAAAGCCTTGGCCTCCCACATCAAAATCTCCTTCCTCTTTGTTGTTTTAAATTATTTTCTTCATCCTTGCTGTGATTTCTCACCCTTGAAAGGCTATTTGTAGGTCCCTCGACTTCTACAAATCCAACAACTCCAACCGGGTAGCAATCGGATCACTGGGTTGAAAGCCAAGAATCCGTAGGTCCAAGCTTGATCATCTAGGTCGCATCTGAGAGCAAGAGCGACCCCTTCATCTACGATCTTCATCGGGTGCTTCCACCATTGTCAAGTATACCCCCTCTGCCTACCAGTAGCCTTATTGGAGGTAAACTAACCCAACCGAGACTTTTCAGCCTCGACGGTCCTCTTTCTTATTGCTTTTTAGATTCTATTTTACATTCTTTAGTTTCTTACTTGCATAGAACTCTCCAATTAGATTTATGGCCTGATCTGCAAGATTAAGATACATAACTTAATATAAAAATACAAAAAAAAATAATTTTGCATGCATTGTTAGTTCCATATCATTTGGTATCAGAGCCTGTTTGGGCTCAGTTCTCTTTGCATATTCGGATCGGGTGCTTCACCATGGCCATCCGATCATAGGAGACAAGTAGGGCTACAAGACCCTCTCTTTCTAATCTACGGGATCTCCTATGGTGTGTAGGGGTGCCGCTGTGAATTGACCCCTGAAGAAGAACACAAAGAGTTCATTAGGATTTTTTTGCATCTCGGCCTTCTCAGTACATCACCTGCTATTTCAATTATTTCTACCTGCATAGAACTCAGAAAAATTTAAAATTTGCTTTACTGAATTTATTATAATTGAAATAAAGTTCTACCTTATTTTGGTAGCAAAACCAATTCCAGCAAGTTTAGGGTTGTTTTAGTATAATTTTTGCATATCTTAAATTTTTGGCATGTTTCCTGTATTTTAGGTCATTATTTGCAAATTATCTTTCTATTTAAGAAAATACCAAAACAAAAAAAAAAATTACATATATTCATAAAACACCAAAAAACTCTTAAACCCTAATTTGCATTTTCATCTGCCAACCATCATTGCATAAAATACTTTAAGGGCACTTTCTATATGTCAGATAAGGGGAGGAGTTGATAACCTCTCCTTAGCCCAAAACCACCTCCCTTGCATTCAGTCCCAAGCCTAATCTAAAAATTAACTAGATTTAATTTTCCATAGTGGGCTAGGGATACAAATCAGTCGGGTTTGATCATTATAGGATGACTAGTGCACCCAATTCATCTCCTATTACTGGACGCTGGTGTTTAGGCTAGAGGTATAGTGTCAAACAACCTAAGTGAATTGGTGGTTCCTTAATTGGGTCCCTGCGAGAGCAGGGGGCCTCCCACCATCCCACCTCTTACCTGGCTAGTTGAAGGACTAGGAGTTGAGTTGTGTGTAAGTTGAGTCAACCCATTCTATTTGGGCTCTAGGTCTAGGCAACCATAATCAATTTAGTGTTGAGTCTTGCATGTGCACTAGATCAGGAGTCCCAATTTATCCACCATCTCCACCTTTGGCTGAACCCATGGATAAGCTGGAAACCCAAATTCAAGCCCTTGTAAACCAAGTGGCCCAGATGAACCATAGGTTTGAACATATAGACAACCGACTTGGAACCCTAGAGGAGACACATAGGCCTCGTAGTGAGCCAGACCCTGAGTCACCTCCCCATCTTAGGAGAACCCCTCGTCGTGATCCTTACTATGAGGCTGACCCTAAGAGGACCCCAAACCCTGATCCATACTTTGAGGCTGAACCTAGGAGAGCCCATCATCATGATCCAGTCCTAGAGGTTCGTCCAAGGAGACCCAATCAAGATTGTATGGACCAGGAAGACAAAGCCTATATAAACATTATACTTGATGCACCCACTTTTGATGGTTATCTTGACCCAAAGGCCTATATAGATTGGGAGGGAGAAGTTGATCAGTATTTTGAGTGGTACGATATGTCGGAGGAACATAAGTATAGGTTTCCCAAGGATAAGTTGGTCCACCAGGCCAGGTTATATTGGGCTACTATTGAGAGAGCACTTAGACTAGGAGGCCATGAACACATCTTCACCTGGAGGGCCATGAAGGCTAAGCTTAGAGGGAAATACATTCCAACCTCATATCGTTATGGTTTGTTGGATTAGTGGAAAAGGTTGAGTCAGGGCAGCAACAGTGTAGATGAGTACATCGCAAAATTTGATGAGTATTCCATGCGATGTGATTTAAATGAAGCTTAGAATGTTGTTCTGTCTAGGTTTAGGGCTGGCCTTAGTGATGATATTAAGAGGGAGCTCTACATGAGAGAGATTAGTGACTTGGACCATGCCTACCAGATTGCTAGAGATTATGAGCATTTTTAGAGAGTGCCCATCTACCGTAGACCAGAGCCCACTATATATCCTAGTTAGTACCCAGGAGCTAGCCAGTCCCACCAGAGCCGACCCAGCCCTAGCGGACCTAGCCTGAGTCAACCTAATCTTAGTCACCCTGACTCGAGTCGACCCCAGCCTAGTACTCCTTTGACCCATAGAGATGATAGAGGTAAATCTGTAGAGGTCCATATCTATCCCAATCCCTAAAAGACCTGTTTTAAATGTCGGAAGCCAGGCCACTTTGCTAGCTTGTGTGCCCTATACTTGGGTGAGCTAGAGGAAGAGGAGCCTGAACCCATAGCTAAACCTGAAGGAGAAATCTATGAGGCTGATGACTAGTTGTTGGATGAGTATGAAGGAGAGGAAGAGGAACCTGAGTCTGAGAACCTACTAGGAGTGGTTAGGTGCATCTTGACCCAAACCCAAGTTAAGAAAGATTGGCATAGGACGAGCATCCTACAAACCTTTGTTAAGGTAGGGGGTAAGGTGCTCAAGATCATCATAGACAGCGGGAGTTGTGTCAATGCCGTCATTGCTAGTATAATCAAATCTTTAGGGTTGACCACAGTTCCCCATCCTAGCCCTTACAAGGTTTCTTAGATAGATTTCACCTCCATCCAGATCAAGTCTAGGTGCCAAATTTTAGTTAAACTACAAACCTATGAGAAAAAGATTTGGTGTGATGTCATTCCCATGGAAGTAAGTAGTATCATTTTAGGTCGACCTTGGCTTTTTGATCATGATGCAACCCTGTTTGGTTGAACCAATGTCTATGCTTTTAGCCACCATGGAAATAAGTTTGTTATCCACCCAACTCCACCTAGAGACCTAGTCAAGAGAGGTTCTAGTAGCCTTAAGGACAAGAAACTAGGAGTTAATCTGAATAAGGCTAAGGAGTTAGAGAAAGAAATTGCTAAGGGTAGCCCTATTTGGATCTTGACCACAAAAGAAATTCATAAGCTGACCCAAAAGGAACACCCTCCAGAAATTATTGAGGCTCTTAAAGAATTTGAGGACGTCTTCCCTGATGATTTACCTGATCAATTACCACCACTTAGAGACATCCAACATGCCATAGATCTAGTCCCAGGAGCCACTTTACCAAACCTTCCTCACTATAAAATGAACCCCAGTGAGAATCAAGAATTACATAAACATGTGGGAGAGTTACTTAGAAAGGGTTTCATTAGGGAGAGCTTAAGTCAATGTGCAATCCCTGCTCTATTGACCCCTGAGAAAGATGGTACCTAAAGGATGTGTGTAGACAATAGAGCCATCAACAAAATAACTATGAAGTATAGATTTCCCATTCTCCGATTGGACGACATGCTAGATATGATGGCCGGTGCTAAAGTTTTCTCAAATATAGACCTTAAGAGCGGTTGTCATCAGGTTAAGATTAGACCTGGGGATGAGTGGAAGACCGCTTTCAAAACTAAGGATGGCCTATTTGAGTGGGTTGTGATGCCTTTCGTCCTTTCTAATGCACCAAGTACATTTATGAGGATTATGACCCAAGTCCTAAGAGAATATACTGAAAAATTTGTTGTGGTCTATTTTGATGACATCTTGATTTATAGCGGGACTAAAAAGGACCACCTTAGTCACCTTAGACTAGTATGCCAGACCCTTAGGGAGAATAGCCTCTATGCCAACTTTAAGAAATGTGAGTTCATGACACAGGGTTATCTTCCTAGGTTTTGTTGTCACCCCTGGGAAGTTTCTGCCGATCCTGAAAAGGTTAGGAAAATTATTGAGTGGCCTGTACCCACTAGGGTCCATGACGTGCATAGTTTTCATGGCCTAGTAACCTTTTACAAGGGATTTATTAGAGGTTTTAGTACTCTCGTCGCACCAATAACCGACTGCATTAGGAAGGGTACATTTGAGTGGACCAAAGTAGCTGATAAGGCCTTCCTAGAACTTAAGGATAAGATGACCCATGCACCCATCCTTAGATTACCTGACTTCTCTAAGGTGTTTGAGGTCACTTGCGATGCCTTGGGAGTAGGAATGGTGGGGTACAGAGTCAAGAAAATCACCCTATAGCCTTCTTTAGTGAAAAGCTGAATGAGGCTAAACTTAAGTACACTACCTATGACAAGGAATTTTATGCGGTAGTCCAGGCCCTTAGATATTGGAGACATTACTTATTATCATGGGAGTTTATCTTATTTTTTGACCATGAGGCACTCCGGTTCCTAAACTCCCAAAAGAAACTCAACCCATGGAACGGTAAATGGATCGAGTACATTCAGGCATACACCTTTGTCCTGAAACATCGTGTCGGAACAAACAATAAGGTAGTAAATGCCCTTAGCCATAGGTCTTTGCTTTTAGGTTCAGTCAGCACCCAAGTCATAGGGTTTGATAGACTAAAGGAAGAGTATGAAGCTTGCCTAGACTTTGGTGACATTTACCAGACCCTTAGGCTAGGACCATCCAGTATCCATAGTGAGTATTGACATTTACCAGACCCTTAGGCTAGGACCATTCAGTATCCATAGTGAGTATACCATTCAGGATGGCTACATCCATAGTGAGTATACCATTCAGGATGGCTACCTTTTGCAAAATAATAGACTCTGTATCCCTAGAACTTCTCTTAGAGAATTTCTGATTTAGGAGACCTATGCTGGAGGTTTAGCTGGTCACTTTGGTAGGAATAAGACCATTTTAGCAATAGAAGACTAGTTTTATTGGCCAGGTTTGAAAAGGCATGTTGCTCAGATTGTAGCTAGGTGTAGAACTTGTGCTGTTGCAAAATAGTAGAAGAAAAACACTAGTCTCTACACACATTTACCAGTGCCTAATCATCCTTGGCAGGATCTTAGTATGGACTTCGTGTTAGGATTACCTAAGATCCAGAAAAAACATGATTTTATCTTTGTAGTGGTCGATAGGTTCTCTAAGATGGCTCACTTCATCCCATGTTCCCAGACATTTGATACGTATAGAGTAGCCAAGCTTTTCTTAGATAATGTGGTTAGATTCCATGGCCTACCCAAGACCATCATATCAGATAGGGATGTTAGGCTCACCAGTTATTTCTGGAAAACCCTCTAGCAACTGTTAGGGACCATGCTTAAGTTTTCTACAGCCTACCACCCCCAAACAGATGGCCAAACTGAAGTGGTGAACCATAGCGTAGGAACCCTCCTTAGATGCCTGGTAGGTGAACACATTAGAAATTAGGACCTATTGTTGCCTAGAGCAGAGCTCGCCTACAATAGCTTAGTAAATAGGACCACGAGCAAGAGTCCTTTTGAGATAGTCCATGGATATAAGCCTGATCGCCCCATTGATCTGATTTCTTTATCTGTTCATGCATGAGTCTTAGAGTCGTAGAGTCATTCGTACAGCATATTAGAGACTTGCATAAGGACATTAGCTAAAAGATTAACCTAAGCAAGGAAACATATAAGGAACTGGCTAATTCCTAAAAAAGGGCCAAAAAACTTGATGTAGGGGATTCTGTCATGATTAGGCTTAGGCTTGAGTGGTTCCCACCCAGGATCGTTAACAAGCTTCATGCTCGCGAAGCCAGACCTTTTAAAGTGATAGAAGGGTTGGACCAAATGCCTATGTGTTAGATTTGCCTCCGGATTTGGACATTAGTTCTACCTTCAACACCGCAGACCTGGTTGAGTATGGGAACTAGCAGCAATACCCAGTGAGGACTTTGGACCTACACCTTCCATTATGAGTGACCCTAGCCCAGAGTGTCAACCAACTATTTGGCCTAAGAGAGGAGAACGGGTTGAGCGTATCCTAGATGATCAAACATTACGACCCGGGGCCACGGCTATCAATGCTACCCAGTACGATGCCAAGGCCGGCCAAAGTCGGACGATTCATGGATTTCTCGAGAGGACTTGCAGCATCTCAACCTAGATCTTCTCGAGAGATACATGAGCCAGTGTTACCCTTCTCGACAGGGACGAGTTCCTCCCACCCCGGGAGAATTGGTGCGGACACCAGAGGTACTAGAATAAGACAGAGGCTTCTCAACCCTCTATGGATTACTTAGTAGTATTTGAGATCATTTGTAATAAGGGCATATCCTATTTGAGTTGTCTTTTTATTATTTGAGTCCTGTACCAGTTAGCTCATGTTGAGCTAGTCTTCTTTCTGAGTCCTGTACATGTTAGTCCAAGTCTAGTAAAGACTCATACAAGTGAAGACCCAGCTAGTACAAGTAAAGACCAACCCAACTGGAAGCTATGAAGACCATGGAAGGCCCAACAGAAGAAGCTCAAAGTCCTGGAATCCTGGAGAGTAGCTTGAAGCCCTAGACCATAGTCGGAAGCAATTTGGGCCAGCCCAGGCCCATGAGAGGAACCAAGGGTCGCCATGTCTAATGCTCACCACCCCTTGGTCGGCCACTAGAGTCACCACCTTTGGCCGACCAAGGCAAGAGAGAGGGGAGTAATTTGAGGGATTTCAATCCTAAGACCTACCATATATTCTAGATAGGGTTTGGGTGGGATTCAAATTCCTAGTAAAAGTATATTGTATCCTTACTTGTGGGCCAAGTTGGTGAGTCTATTTAAGAGACTCCATTCTCTTGTATGAATCAACTTTTTCATGAATATTATTGAGCTTTCAGTATATTGCTGTGTGCTAATTGCTGTGTGCTAAGGGGATTCTGTGTGAGCCCCTCCATCATCCTTGTCTCCTATGCCCAACCTCTAGTCACCTCAAACCCTTGAAGCCATCTCCAAAGCCTTGGCCGCCCACATCAAAATCTCCTTCCTCTTTGCTGTTTTAAATTATTTTCTTCATCCTTACTTTGATTTCTTACCCTTGAAAGGTTGTTTGCAGGTTCCTTAACTTCTACGAATCCAACTACTCCAGTCGAGCAGCAATCAGATCATCAGGTTGAAAGCCGAGAATCCGTGGGTCTCCGACTTGATCATCCAGGCTGCATTCGAGAGCGAGAGCAATCCCTTCATCTACGGTCTTCACCAGGCACTTCCACCATTGTTAGGTACACCCCCTCTTCCTACCAGTAGCCTTATTGGAGGTGAACTTGCCCAATCGAGACTTCTCAGCCTCGGCGGTCCTCTTTCTTATTGCTTTTTAGGTTCTACTTTGCATGCTCTAGTTTCTTACTTGCATAGAACCCTCCAATTAGATTCGTGGCTTGATCTTCGGGATTAAGATAAATAACTTAATATAAAAATATAAAAAATAATTTTGCATGCATTGAGTCATTGAGTCAGCTCGGTTGGAAAGTATAAGAATTTTCTATGCCATGCCAAATCAATGTATCAGCTCTAGCATTGAGTAGACTTGAGTGAACTTTTTCCAAAAGCTTTCAAACTTCTCCAAACTTCTTCCAAACAACTTCCAACAACTTCTAAACCTAATCTAAGTTATTTACACTTTAAATTTATAATAATTTTGCTCTTTCACAAGAATATACATTCAAAAATTCTTTTGGGCTCACAAATGCATGAAACTTTTCTTTGTGTACATGAATTCATTACATTGGTTCTAAAAATGTAGAGTGAATGATTGACCATGTAAATTGCCTTACAAAAACTTCTTAAGCATTTTGAAAAATGTTAGGATCAAATACATGCTCCAATATTTTGTTATCATCAAAATCATTCCAAGGATCAATATATGGTAACCACACCTAGGAATTCTATATATTTTCTTTTGCTAGAATTGCCATTATATTTTGCTAGGGCTTCACTGGTGGATTGTGAGAACTCACTTGGATCATTTTCAGATCAATGATCCCTGTTGAGATGAGTTGAAATCATTCTAATCCATCAAAAAGAGTTTCGATGATACCATAATCGAGATCATAGTATATCTCACTATCTGACAGAATAGGCCTATGAGGTCACACACAACAGGGATTTAGACTTAATCAATTGGTTGGATCATAACCTAATTATCAATATGATTGATAATTATGATAAATTTGTAATAGTTACAAGTTAGAGGAATTATGAGGACCTAATTACAATAGATGTAATGCAACTTAATTTGATCAAATTTGGATTCAAGTATTAATTAAATTAAATTAGATTTAATTTAATTGGACTTAGTTTAATTGAGTCAAATTATATTTTCTAATCCAATAAAAAATTAGATTTAAATCCTAATCAGATTAGGATTAGGGTTTGGTTCAAATTGATTTTGAATCAGTTTTGAATGGAGTTAGAATTGACTCTTAATTGGATTAAAAATTAGAGACCCAATTAACTGGGACTCTTTCTCCCCTTGACCAATGCCCATGGCAATTTCATGCCATGAGTATGGCACACAAATATGAATTAGCATGAAGGTTTTGTACGATGAAAATTTTCATCGAAGAATTCTTGCACCAAGGAGTTGACATCCCATCTCCCAAAGTCTTTCTTGTTAGGGACTTTTGTTATCATCCTAACATCTTATTTGAATTAGAATCCTAATTTGAACTCAAATGGGTTGTTAGATGGGGTTGATCTAAGAGGTGGCACATGATTAAGAACGGTCTAAATTTCTTCTACCTAATATCAAATTTTCATCGGGAAGACTTTCTCCCCTTTCCAATGTCAAATACCATATAGGAAAATTATTTTTGGCACCCCATCCTTTCTTCCTCACACCACCTTAGACTAAAAAGAGAGAGAAAAAAAGAGAGAAGGTGTTCTCTCTTGATTATTATCCTCCTCCCTTCCACCATCTAGCATGAAGGAGTTTACATGGTAGCACTCTTTAAGTTGCTACCCCTTGTTTCCTTCTCGAGAAGAAGCAAAGCATAGATCTAAATTTGACCATTAGAAGCTAGATTTGTAAGAGATCTAGTACCTCAGTAATTTTTGGGTGCTTCAAATCAAGTTATTTTCATGTAAATACCCATAGCGGTCAGGCGATTGAATGGCTTCGAAAGAACTCGCAAGACATCTAGATTTGATTCATTCAAAAAGAAATAAGCATATAAGGTATGCTTCTTAAACTTCTGAATTCCAGATTTATAGATTTCAGTTATGCTTTATTTTCTTTCATATGAACTAGATTTTTAGGTATAAAATAGATTAGATCTACTATGCATTAAGATTGAAGTGTTTAATCTTATGTTTTTGCTACAAAATTAATTTTTTTTTAAGTTTTGCATGCTATACCTAGAAGAACTCAATAGATTCATACAAACATGTGTTTAATCTCAAATTAGCTATACACTAGATGGATCTTGGATAGTTATATTAGATTAAGAAATCCAAAAAAATCCCCTTCTTCTAATTAGTCAGTTTAGATGAGGTCTTAGGTTGTCAAAGTCATAGTTACAATTTACATAAATTATATTTGAGTTCTAGCTATAGTCCTTATAATGTATGTATGTAGACATGTTGAATAAAACAATGGACTCAAAGTCAATCATTTGTTGTAGCTAGTGTAATAGTCAAAACACAATTCCCATCATATAAGGGCTTAACTCGTTTGTTTAACAAAAGTTGTAATATATTACAAATGTTGTTTGGCATCATTTTCCTTTTTATTTTTAGAGATTAAAATGGTATTATTTTTACTTCATTTCTAAAATTTTAAAATATACATATATTTGATATAATCAATTATTTTTAAAAATATAAAAATGATAATAATGGTCAAGGTGGTGGTAGAGTTGATAGAAATAGTATAACCATCATATAGTCATAGTTGTACTGGAAAATGAGTTCTAGCAATGTGGCAGCCATAGAAGTCTTGATGTCGTTGCCACCTAGATGCCATGGCCTGTAGCTCTAACATGTCATGGACACGTCGGGCTCCCTCTGGATGCTTGGTCCCCTTTCTTGGTAAGCTCCATAGTCAGTGTGACTTGTAAAAAAGAGGAGACCCAGGCCAGAAATTCCGATGGGGACACTCCAACAATCAAGTCAGTTAGGACAATCAAGGGGAACAGAATCTCTGCGATGGAGAGCTTTGGACCTCTCCGCATATAGGGTGAAAGATAAGATTTAGGAAATGGAAACACAAGGTAAAGTCGAGAATAGAGAATGGGGAGGTTCTCTTGGCTGGTTCCTTGCCTGTTTGCTCTCTGTATCATACCAATTGCCTCTCCCCTCTTTCTGGAGGTCCCTTCCTCTGTTTTATATGAGAGGAATGGCCCAAACCATGTCTGGGGCTTCATTGAGATATCACTTTCCTGAGACCCCTTTTGGAAGGGGTTTTCTTTTATCTGCGGCCTCCCCCCTTTCGAATTGGTCCTCAGAAGGAGATCCTTCTATTGGGGGTGTTTGCTAGTGTAGTATAGATCTTGTCCCTCTAGTAGTGTAGTTTCTCGTGAGAGGTGAGGGTGCCATGCTGCTGAGCCATGGTAGGGCATTTCTATTTCAAGAGGGACCGTCAAAGTGTTGTAGGGCCTGGGGTCTTGATGGGATACTCCTCTTGGAGGAGGTATAGGTTCCATGTCACAAGGACTGGAGCCCCCGATTGCATGACCGTTGACATGGTGATGCACTACAGGGCCTGGAGCCTGGTGGAGCATGCATTGCACAGAACGTGCGGGTAGTGCATGTGCAAAGCTTGAATCTTCGATAGGGTATGCGCCACCTCCTGGAGGTTACTGGTAGTTGGGAGCTTCTATGCCATGGTATGAACTTCTACTGATCCTCTCCATTTTGTTGCTGGCGAGAATTCGGTCTTGGCAGGAAGGGGGGAGCTCTATCTTGGGATCTCGACCCTAAATGGTGGGAGCATGACCTCGACCAGGAGCTTGACCTTGGATGGGAGCAAACCTCGACTGGGGGCTTGACCTCAGATGGTGGGAGCATGACCTTGGCCGGGAGCTCGACCCTGGATGGGAGCTGACCTCAATCGAGGGCTTGACCTCAGATGGTGGGAGCACGACCTTGACTTGGGGCTCGATCTCGAATACAGGAGCATGACCTCGGCCAGGAGCTCGACCCTAGATGGGAGCTAACCTTGGCCAAGGGCTCGACCTCGGATGGCAGGAGCATGACCTCGACCGGGAGCTCGAACCCAGATGGGAGCTGACCTCAACCGGGGGCTCGACCTCGGATGGCAGGAGCACGACCTTGGCCGAGAGCTCGACCCTGGATGGTAGCGGACCTCGACTGGGGGCTCGACCTCAGCAGAATGGGGAAGCTCTATCTCGAGAGCTCGACCCCGAAAGTTGGGAGCGCAGCCCTGGCTAGGGGCTCCACTCTGGAAGGCAGGAGCATGCTCCAAGCATGGGACCAGCTTGACTCCGGATCTTCATTTGGCAGCCGCATCTACAGGAACATTCCACCAATGTGGCCACCTAGTGTGGGCACTAAGATCAGATACAAATTACTGGGCCCTATCTGGTTTACATAGCCATGTATCAAAGTTTGTAATCAAGTAAGATTGAGTCCTGCAATAGTGAGGCTAGTTGATTTGCCTCAACCCTGGTCTAGCATTGAGTTCTGTACTTGAGTATCAGTCTAGTATCAGTTCAATTTATGTACAAGAAAAGAGGATACCCTATTTTGGAGTTCTGCCAGGCCTTATTCAGGAGCCTGAGGCCTTCACTTTAGCTTGTTGGCCCTTGTTTGCCACCCCAGGATTCAAGATTCCATCCAAATGCCCTAGATGCCCTCCAGATGCCTTCCAGATACCTTGATACCCTCTAGATGCCAGAGTATATTCCTAGACCAGGGCACCCCATGATTTTAGAGATATATTAGCACCCCAGGCCAAGAAATTCCAAGCCCGGGAGTCAAGCCCATGCACCCCAGAACCAAGATGCCAGGAATATACCAGGTCCATGTGCCCCAACCCTTGGAAGTCAACCAGGGCCCATCTAAAATTCGTCCAGGCCCAAGAGGATGCCCATTTGCTTCTACCCCATGAGTCCAAGCCAAATTCAAGTGGATCCAAAGTGGTTTGACCGGTCCAAGGAGGGAGGAAGAAGACTAGGTCAACATGGAATATGCCTTCCTAACTTATTAAGTATTTCTAATCCTAAGTTCTTTGGGAATTGTAATTGGATTCAAAGTTTGTAACCCTTTTTCTACTCAAATTATGTGATCCTATCCTAATTAGGAGAGGGCATGGGAACTCTATAAATACCCCACCCCTCTTCCTCTTGTAAGCATTCAACTTTTGATGAAATAAAACTCTGGTATTTTGTTTAGCCTCTGGTGTTTAAGATTTTTTGGTGATTGTTTTTGTGCCCTAGCCGAACCCTTCCCCTAGCTGTCTTCCATGCCCAAGTGCTTCCCTAACCTTCATCTTCCATTCCCCAAGGAGAAAAAGCTTGGCCGTCCCCAGCAAAGAAGCATCCTTCTTCCCCAGGCCGCCAGCAACTCTAAACCCTAATCCTTCTTTCTTCTAAGACCTAGTTTCCTTTCCTTTGTTTACTTGTTTCTTTGATTAACCATTGATGGTTGCCGGATCCCCAAGGTGTTTCCCCTTCCAAAGAAGAGGCCCTCTTTGCCTTCAGGACCATCCCAGATTGCCTTCAAATTTGAGAATTATAGGCTTGTCTTCTAGGCGCCATCTAGAGTGCTGAGAGAACTCTTCATCAAGTGGATCTTCAATCTTTGCCTGGTACAATCCTTCTCCCTCCTGATTTTTGACTGGTTGAAGGTACGCTATCCTAAACCAGGGGTTTTTCAATTCCCGGGATCCTATCTTTTATTATTCTACATGTATCATTCTGCAGGTATGATAGTTTCATTCATTACACATTTGCCTGCAATTTTTTACTTGCTTTCGGATTATTAGCTTACAAACTTAAATCCATAAAATTACAAAAAAATTATATTTTCTATTTTTCCTTCATCTGCATTAGTCCTAGGATCATCTCACATAATTTTGGTATCAGATCTAGTTTAGGATAGTTGCATCTTCATCAAAACACAAAAAAAAATTGCATCCCTAATTTTCTGCATCTTGTCTTTTACATTTGGTGTCTAGGGTTCATCCAAGTCTGACCACCTAGAAATTTTATTTTTTTATTAAATTTGAAATACATGTCCTTTATTTTTTCCTATTAATTGTAATAATTTTTAATTATTTTTTAAAAAATTAAAAAGTTCTAAAATTTAGCATCTTAGAAACCCTAACTAAAATCCTAAGATTTCTGCATCAGTCTGAAATCTCTAGGAGGTTCATCATCATCTGAATTTTTTTTTTTTTGTGTCAAATTTGGTAGGGATTATCATCACTGTCCATCCTCTATTTTGTAATTTTTTTATGTTTTTTATGCATCAGAATCTATATCAAACTCTGCATTAATTTGAACCCTAATTTTCTGATTTTGTGAATCTTGCATACTTAACTCAACCTAACCTAACCAACTTCCAAACCCCTCAATCCCCAAGCCCAATTCTATTTGCTAACCTAATCAACTTAAACCTAACTTTCCATCTCATAAAATATCCAAAAATATTTTATTTTTCTGGTTGTTGTTACTTTGCATCAGGGCCATTGAATGTGCATCATCTTAAAAACTAATCTTAAGGGCAATTCAATATCTCAGATCAGTGCAGGATTTCATCACCTGTCCTAGGCCCAAAACAATTACCATCATCCTAACATAAGCCTTAATTAAAATTAATTAGACTCAATTTACCCTAGTAGGCTAGGTGACACTAACAGGTTGGGTCCGAATTGTGTAGGCAAACTAGTGCATTCAATTCTCCAACTATTACTGAAATCTGGTGTCTATGGCTGGGGGTCAAGAGTCAAACAACCTAAGTGGTGTTGTGGTTTTTAATTGGGTCCCTGCGAAAGCAGGGGGGCCTCCCACACTCCCACCCCCTACCTGGCTAGAAGAAGGATTAGTTGTTGAGTTGGGTGTAAGTTGAGTCAACCCACTCAATTTTGGCTCTAGGGCTAGCAAACCCTAGAACTATTGATCCTTGCATGCTTACTGCACCACATCACCTTGATTGATTGATTGATTGCATGACCACCAAGTCAGGAGTCCAGTACAGTCAGTCTAAGCCCAACCCTAATTCAACTATGGATTCTAATTTTGAGGCCATCATGAAAGCCATGACTGATCAGCTTGCCTAGTTGAACCACACCAATATCCTAACTCAAAATTAGTTAGCCCAAATTAACACCCAAAACCAAACCCAGTTTGCCTAGATAAACACCAAATCCCAGAATCAGTTTGCTCAATTAACCACCCAGATTAACCAAATGACCCAATCAAATACCCAAGCAAACCATAGGTTTGACCATATGACCTATAGATTTGAGCTCATAACCTATGAACCAATAACCCTTAGTCGACCAACCTTTAGTACCCCAGCCACTAGTCAATTTTTCCTTAGCCAAACCCCTCTTACCACCCTACTAGTTCACAAGGATGACCTTGAAGAAAAAGTGTATGAAGCTGATATGAGCTTGGTGGATGAATATGAAGAAGAAGAAAAGGAGTTACCTATAGAAGACCTAGAATTAGTTGACCTAGTAGGTACCTAGACTGAGACCAACCTAGAGTTAGTTAACCCTAACCATACCCCGATGGAAGTCAAACCAAAATTAGTTGACCTTGACCACACCCAAACTAAACCAGTAGTGGATGACCAGTTAGAGAAAGAGAACCCAGATACTACTATTAGGATCTTACTTGAGGAGCCACTGAAGAAAGCCCAATTATAGAGCCCAGTCCTGAATTTCATAAGCCAGAAGAGTTTATTAAGGACTTGATCTCTGTAACCCAGTACCCTCAAGATGAATTCCCTTTTGTGGTTCCCATTGAGAACCTCTTCCCTGAAATTAATGATCCATCCTTCCATAATGCAGACCCTGTAGGTATACATCAACCCCAAAAGGTCAGCCTTATTAGTCTAGGACTAATCCCTGATATCTCTTCCTGTATCCTATTATATCCAATCAACCTCAAACCCTTTTCTTACTTTCTACCCTACAAAACTAACCATGAACCTACCTCTTATTTTTTGCCCTCTCTAGAAGCTTCTCATGTTTTCCTAACCACTAGGTTGCATTTTATAGAAGTTTGCATGTTGCATTCATTCATTGAGCATGTCATGTTTGCATCTTACTCTTGGAGGACCCTATGGCACCTAGTAGGAGTCCATGCACCATTTTCATCTGCATGTCACCCTCCTGACAAAGGGTTAAACCCACAGTTGTAGTTTAGGGTTTAGTCAAATCTGCATGTCAATAGGAGTTGTTCATAGAGGAAATCCAGGAACAAGTCCCCAAGGAACAACCCTAGGAAGTAGATGTAGGTAGTGAAATAATATCTAGTTTTGAGTCCAATCAGTCCACAACCTATTTCATCTATCCACACTTACACTAACCTCTACACAGCATTTGCATCAGGACATTATTCAAAAGATAAACATAATTAATGAACTTTATAAAAACTTGGCTAATTCCCGAAAATGAGCTAAAGAGTTTGAGTTTTCTATAGGAGATTATGTGATGATCAGGCTTAGGCCTAACGGTTCCCTCTAGGGACCATAAAGAACTTACATGCTCACATAGCTGGACCATTCAAAATAATAAAGAGAATTGGATCCAATGCCTATATGCTCGAGTTGCCACCTGAATTAGGTATTAATTCCACCTTTAATACTTCAAACCTTATGGAGTACTGGAAGCCAACAGTGATACCTAGCGAGCACTTTGAACCTATCCCATCCCTTGTGAGTGAACCCACCCCAGAGTATCCACTTACAACTCAACCTAAAAGTGAGGAAAGGATTGAGCGAATCCTAAATGATCAAGCCATCAGTACCCGAAACAAAGGCTATCAGAGGTATTTGGTCAAATGGCAAGGTCGGCCATAATCTGAGGACTTGTGGGATCACCCGTGAGGATCTGCAGCGCCTCAATCCAGACCTTCTTGAGCAATATGAGAGCCAAGTTGACCCTTACTTGACAAGGTCGAGTTTCTCCCACCCCGGGAGAATTGCTGGGGGCATCAGGATCAGACATAGATTACAGGGCCCTATTTGGTTTACTTAGCCATGTGTCAAAGTTTTGTAATCAAGTAAGATTAAGTCCTATAATAAGTTGAGGCTAGTTGATTTGTCTCAACCCCGGTCCAGTCATTGAGTCCTATACTTGAGTATCAATCCAGTATCAGTTCAATTTTTGCATAAGAGAAGAGGATACCTTATTTTGGAGTTCCACCAGGCCTCATCCAGGAGCCAGAGGCCTTCACTTTAGCTTGTTGGCCCTTGTTTGCCACCATAGGATCCAAGATTCCTTCTAGATGCCCCAAATGCCCTCTAGATGCCTTCCAGATACCTTGACACCTTTTAGATGCTAGAGTATATTCCCATACCAGGTGCCCCATGATTCCATAGATATACTAGCACCCCAAGCCAAGAAATTTCAAGCCCAGGAGTCAAGCCCATGCACCCCAGAACTAAGATGCCAGGAATATACCAGGTCCAAGTGCCCCAGCCCTTGGAAGCCAACCAGGGCCCATCTAAAATTTGTCCAAGCCCAAAGGGATGCCCATTTGCTACTGCCCCATGAGTCAAAGTCAAATTCAAGTGGATCCAAAGTGGTTTGACCGGTCCAAGGAGGAAGGGAGAAGACTAGGTCAACATGGAATATGCCTTCCTAACCTATTAAGGATTTCTAATCCTAAGTTCTTTGGAATTGTAATTGGATTCAAAGTTTGCAACCTTTTTCCTACTCAAATTATGTGCTCCTATCCTAATTAGGAGAGGGCATGGGAACTCTATAAATACCCCACCCCTCTTCCTCTTGTAAGCATTCAACTTTTGATGAAATAAAACTCTAGTATTTTGTTTAGTCTCTGGTGTTTAAGTTTTTTTGGTGATTGTTTTTGTGCCCTAGCCGAACCCTACCCCTAGCTATCTTCCTTGCCCAAGTGCTGCCCTAACCTTCATCTTCCATGCCCTAAGGAGAAGAATCTTGGTCATCCCCAGCTAAGAAGCATCCTTCTTCCCCAGGCCACCAGCAATTCTAAAACCTAATCCTTCTTTCTTCTAAGACCTAGTTTTTTCTCCTTTGTTTACATGTTTCTTTGATTAACCATTGATGCTTGTAAGATCCCCGAGGTGTTTCCCCCTCCAAAGAGGAGGCCCTCTTTGCCTTCAAGACCATCCCAGATTGCCTTTAGATTCGGGAACTACAGGCTTGTCATCCAAGCACCATCTAGAATGCTGAGAGAACTCTTCATCAAGTGAATCTTCAATCTCTGCCTGGTACAATCCTTCCCCCTTATGATTTTTGACTGGTTGAAGGTACGCTATCCTAAACCGGGGTTTTCTCAATTCCCGGGATCCTATATTTTATTATTCTGCATGTGTATTTTTGCGGGTATAATAGTTTCTTTCATTACATGTTTGCCTACAATTCTTTACTTACTTTCGGGTTATTAGCCTACAAACTTAAATCCATAAAATTACAAAAAAAATAGATTTCCTATTTTTCCTTCATCTACATCAGTCCTAGGATCATCCCACATCACCACCAGCTAGTGCCGTGTAGGTTCCATGTCAGCAGTAATGCTACATCAGGTGCCCCCCACTCAAGTCCAGAGCACGATGCGATGCTCGAGGTGGCGGGAATAATGATCATACTAACATGGAAGGATGCTTTTCTTGCATTATTAATGCCTCGAGCACTAGCACCCCAGAGATCATGCTTCCATGCCAACGAGGTGACACCACATTAGCCCTTTCAAAGGTGGTCACAATTGTTGTGCCTGGCTTGAAGTGATCACCTCCAAACCAAAGCATCGCCTCTAGCAGATCTCAACATGTGGTAGGCTCTAGTTCGCTGGGGAGGAGAAAGGGCGCATGCCTTCGATTGGTATGAGGCGATGAGGATTACAAGCTTTTGAAAGGGACTTTTCCTCTCATCGCTTAAGGGTTTTCGAGTGAAGGAGACAAGTCTTCTCTGTAATGCATCTTCTTCCTCCCATCTCACTTCCATTCTTTTGATCAAGGTTTCGGAGTCCTAGCAGGTCAGCCTTCTCTTTCTCCCTCCTTCTTTCTTCTCCTTTCTCCTTTTCCCATTCTTATCCTTTGGCCTATGCTGAAGGAGAGCTTCTGTAGAGTCTCCAGATTTCTATCTTTCCTTTGTCTTCTTCCTTTTTTCTTTGTTTCCATGAGTTCTTCCAACAGAGGGCACCATCGCCCGTATTATTCTGATGAGGCGGGGCCACTATGGTCGAGGCCTCCTTCCTCAGATAGCAAGGAGGAGGAAGGCCTAGTAGCAATCCACAGGGGTCCCTACCGAACAGGGATAGTCATTGGACCCCCTACAGCTCCTTTGATACAGGACTAACTAGATGAAAGATGAGAGGAATGATGCAAGTGAGATGGGAGGTAGATTTAGGGTTCTACAATAACAAGAACATCAAACTAGCAAATAAGTCCCTAAACATGGATAAGAAGAGGACCCCGGGATTGAGAAACCTTCTAGGACTTAGCTCTCGAATCAATATCAACTTAGGAGTTTTAGGGTTGCAAACCTTAAAAGCTCTGAAGCACCAGATGCTGAGTTTACTCACTCTCGTGGATGTGGCCTAGATGATTGAGCCTTCAACCCCCGCGGATGCGCTGGCTTTCTATCCAAAGGTCCCGAAGGCAAGGGAGACCGACTCCGTGTTTGTGGTACCTTGAGGACCTGCGAGCAATCAAGGGAAGGATTAGGAATCAACAAGTAGCAGGAAGAAATAAAGGAAGAAAGGTTGAAGATGATGTTGATTGTGGGTCTTCTTGCTGGGCACCTAGATGGATCATCCAGTTGGCCTCCGAACTCAAAGATGGAAGATGGATTGGCGGAAGAGAAATTAACTTGAGGCCTCACACCTCTCGACACCCAAAGGTGAAGGCGCTCCCTCACGGAGATCGACGTTCTTAAGGAACGAAGGCAACTAACAAGAAGAGTAGCACTCAAATCTTTTTCTTTTCATTCATCAACATTCTTTTTCTACAAGGGGGGTAGTGATGGGGGACTAATATGCATGCCATTTTTTTTGTATGTTTTACATGTTGAGTTAGGTGATTAATTCCCAAATTTCAGATCAAAATTATTTGTAGGAAGTTTTATATGAATTTTTGAAGATTAGCATGCAGATTAGGACCTAGAAAAGTAGCAAAGAATGACCGCCGGGGCTGAGAAGCCTCGGTTAGGGCAAGTTCTCCTACAATAAAACTACTGGAGGTAGAGGGGTGTACCTGACAACGTCTGTGAAGATCGCAGCGAAGGGGTCTCTCGTTCCTCGATGGATGCGGCCTAGAAAATCGAGCCAAAGACCCGCGGATACCCGGCTTTCTGCTCGATGATTCGATTGAGGCTTGGCTGGAGTCGTTGGATTTGTAGGAACTCAGGGACCTGCAAACGACCTGTCAGGGGTTAGAAAATTCATAAAGGAACAAGAAAACAAAGGAAAAATAGCAAGGAAAGGCTTCTTTTGGAGTGGGCATCCAGGGATCTGGAGGGTTTGTTGGCAGCAGGAAGATGATTGCAAACACCGGGAAGAAGAACTCTCACAAACCCCTTTATGCACACAGCAGGGTATCACACCACTCAATAGAAGAACTCAAGGTTTTCATTCATCAAAAATTCTCCCTTCATACAAGAGGCTAGGGTCCCTTAAATAGACCCTTAACCTTGGGCTCCAAGTAAGGGCACATTAGTCTTTACATGAGAATCCTTTTCCCTCTCAAACCCTAGCTAGAAAATAAGGAAACATTAGGTAGAAAAAATCCCTAAAATTTCTCTTGACTTGGCCAACACTCCAAGGATACCTAGGGGGGCGTGTTGGGCTTCTAAGAGCAGCAAGGAGCCGGCCCAAAGGGGCCCGGGTGCATGGGTTTGGGCCTCTGGAAGCTGGGGTGGCCTGGTAGCCAGGTATCAGGAATATTCCATGGTATCTTGCTTCTTAGGGGCTTGGGCTTGGCGCCTGGGCTTGATTTCTTTGGGCTAGGATGCAGATGGACCTCTAAAATTATGGATGCCTTGGTCTATGAATATATTTTGGCATCTGGAAGGAAATCTGGGCATCTGGAGGGCATCTGCAAGAAATCAGGGTTTTTTGAATTTTCCTCCTGGGGTCTTCAAATCTTCAAGCTGGGTTGGACTTGGGCTATACTTCCATGTCTTCAATCTAGTTGGACTTGGTCTTCTCTTGTATGATATAGTCTTGAGTCTTCAGTATGCTTGGACAGGACTCAAAAAAATAAAATTAGCTCAACATGAGCTGACTAGCATTGGACTGAACTAGCTCAATATGAGCTGACTAGTACAGAACTGAAATAATAACTAAAAATACTAAAATAACAACTAAAATGGACTCAGATGAGCTAAGCCTTTATTACAGATGGACTCATAAATTATTGATCAATTTACAGAGGGTTGAAAAGCCTCTGTCTTATTCTGGTGCCTCAGGTGTCCCCACCAATTCTCCCGGGATGGGAGGAACTCGAACCTGTTGAGTGAAGGTCAGACTGGCTCACATATCTCTCGAGAAGGTCTGGGTTGAGGCGTTGCAAGTCCTCTCGAGAAATCCATGAATCGTCCGACTCTGGCCGGCCTTGCCATCGGACCAGGAAGCATTGATAGTCATGGCCCAGGATCGTGATGGCTTGATCGTCCAGGATACGCTCGATCCGTTCTCCTCTCCCAGACCAAATTTGTTTGTGGACACTCTAGGTTAGGGTCACTCACAATGAAAAGGAATAGGTCCAAAGGCCTCACTAGGTATCGCTGTCGGTTCCCTATACTCAACCAGGTCTGTAATATTGAAGGTAGAACTAATACCCAAATCCAAAGGCAATTCTAAAACCTAGGCATTTGATCCAACTTTCTCTATCACTTTAAAAGGTCCGGCTCTGCGAGCATGAAGCTTCTTTTAGGCCTAAGCCTAACCAAGATAGAATCCACTATATCAAATTCTTTAATCCATCTTCGGGAATTAGCCAGTTGTTTCAAAATTAGTGCAGGTGGTGAACATGCTTGGCACATGCAGACTCCTAACAAGATGATGCAAAGGACTCATACTGACACCTAATACACTCGACTTTGTATTCCTATCGAAGGAAATTTATTAGACTTTTATGGGCCTAAACCTAAGAGACTATAGACTCTCTAGGTCTGACCCTAGTATGGTGTGCACAAGAGTATTTACAATGGACTCCAAGAAAATGCCAGAGGGTATGCCAGAAGTATAATGCAAACCTAACATACGTAATGAATGCATGCAGTACGCTAATCTCCGTTAAATGCAATCTAATAATCCTAGAAATGCTGGAGGTGTCAGAAAAGGGCAGAAAATAGAAAGTGGGTTCAGAATTAGTTTAGTAGGGTAGGAAAAAAGGTTCAAGTTTAGTTGGGTAAAGTTCGATATAAGAAGGCATGTCAGGGACTAATCCTAGACTAATGAGGTTAACCTTAAGAGGTTGCGGTATATCTATGGGGTTTGCATAATGGAAGGATGGGTTACTAATCTCAGGGAAGAGGTCCTTAATGGGAACTATAGGAGGAGGCTCATCCTGAGGGTACTGATTCAAAGAGATCAAGTCCTTAATAAATTCTTCTGGTTCTTGTATTTTTGGACTAGACTCTAAAATTTGGCTCTCCTCTATGGTTTCCTCAGATAAGGCTCTAGCAGCAGTACCTAGGTTCTCTTCCTCTATTTGTTCTTCCATTATAGCTTTAGGTTGGATGTGGTCAAGGTCAACTACCTCTAGGTTGGCTTCTACCTCGGTATCTATTGGGTCAGCTAATTCTAGGTCATCTAAAGGTGTCTCCTCTTCTCCCTCATACTCATCCGCTAAGTTTGCATCAGCTTCATACACTTCTGCATTAATGTAAGCCTTGTCAATCTCAGGAATGGTTGGAGAAGGTCGGCTAGGGAAAAATTGGCTAGGTCTTGGTTTCTGATTATGGACACTAATCCTAGTAGGTTCAGGTTGCCTAAGGGGTAGTGGCTCACTACTGGGCTCATATTTAGGGGTGCTAATCCTATGGGGTTCAAGTTGACTAAGGGAAACCTGACTAGTACTAGATTGATATCTAGGGGTTATGGGCTCCTTAGACTCATAGGATAAGGGTGCAGATCTATGGATCACGAGATTATAAGATCTGGGGTCATAGGATTTGGGTTCAGCTCTATGGGTCTTGGGTCTACTGGACTCATGGGATATGGGTTCGTAGATTCTAGAGTCAGAGGATTTGAAGTCATAAGATCTATAGGTTGTGGGTATACTAGGCTTATAGGATGTGGGTAAATAGGATCTAGAGTCATAGGATCTAGGTTCAGTATCATAGTATGGGTCAGGCTGAGTGGCTCTCCTAGGTTCAACCTCATGATATGGTTCAGGGTTTGGGGTCCTCCTAGGTTCAGGATTATAGTATGGGTCAGGCTGAGGGGCTCTCCTAGATTCAACCTCTCGGTATGGATCAGGGTTTGGGGTCCTCCTAGGTTGAGGATTGTACTACGGGTCAGGATAAGGGGCTCTCCTAGGTTCGACCTCATGGTATAGATCAGGGTTTGGGATTCTCCTAGGTTGAGGATTGTAGTACGGGTCAGGATAAGGGGCTCTCCTAGGCTCGACCTCATGGTATAGATCAGGGTTTGGGGTCCTCCTGGGCTCAGTATTATAGTATGGGTCATGACGATGGGCTCTCCTAGGTTCGACCTCTTGGTATAGGTCAGGGTCTGGGGTCCTCCTAGGCTGAGGGTTATAGTATGGGTCAGGATGAGGGGCTCTCCTAGGTTCGACCTCAGGGTATGGATTAGGGTTTGGGGTCCTCCTAGGTTGAGGGGAATTAGGATCTGGCTCAGACTGTGACCCATGAGATTTTCCTGGGGTCCCTACCTAGACTTCTAACTGCTCAAACCTATTGGCAAGATGGTCAATTCTATCATTGGTTTGAATACCAGACTGAGTTAACTGGGTCGCCATCTGGGCCATTTGATCAGCTAGGGCTTTTATTTGGGCTTGTAAATTTTTCATGGGTTCAGACATTTGTGAAGGAGGTGGGTGATATGAAACTCCTGATCTAGTACTCATGCAAGACTTGATCAGACCGACTACAGCTAACTAGACCTAGAGTCTAAACTAGATGCTCAATCAGGGTGGCAAACTAGCCTATAGTAATCCTGTACTCAGCCAGGCAGGTGTAAGGGGAGTGTTAGGTCCCTGATTGCCAATCCTAGACGCCAATCAGAGATTGGCCAGGTAGGCGGACCAGCACACAAGCCCTTCGGGATTGAATCTCTAAACCACCATTCTAGACACTGAGCACAAGGCACACACAGGTTAACTTGACACAGTGATATAACACTAGCTCGGACCCGACCAGTTAGTGTCCCTAGCCCACTAGGGCAAATTAAGTCTTGTTAATTTTAGGTTAAGGCTTGGGACCGAATGCAAGGGATGTGGTTTTGGGCTAAGGAGAGGTGATCAAATCCTCCCCCCATCTGATATAGCAAGAGTGCCCTTAAAAGTAAATTATACAATGATGGCAGGCAGATGAGGATGCAAATTAGGGTTTAGATGTTTTTGGTATTCTTGGAGAATATGTAATTTTTTTTTTTTTGGTATTTTTTTAAATAGAAGAAAACTTGTAAGTCATGGCCTAATATGCAAGAAATATACTAAAATTAAAAGATATGCAAAAGATGCTAAACAAAACCCTAAAACTTCCAAACTTGTCTTGCTGAAAAAAAAATAGAGCCAAAAATTTGCATGCGGTATTTCGGCTTGAAGAAAATTCACAGGCCATAATAAAATCTGAAAAAATTCTTAAACTTACTGTGAATTATTATGAATCCAGAGAAATAAATTTTAGAGTTTTTGGAGTTTTTATCAGGAAGAAATAATTAAAATAACAGAGTATATACGGACTAAAAAATTACAGAAAATAAGCCCTAATCTAAGCTCTGATACCAAATGATGGGGGACTAATATGCATGCCATTTTTTTTGTATGTTTTACATGTTGAGTTAGGTGATTAATTCCCAAATTTCAGATCAAAATTATTTGTAGGGGATTTTGTATGAATTTTTGAAGATCAGCATGCAGATTATGACCTAGAAAAGTAGCAAAGAAGGACCGCCGGGGCTGAGAAGCCTCGGTTAGGGCAAGTTCTCCTACAATAAAACTACTGGAGGTAGAGGAGTGTACCTGACAATATCTGTGAAGATCGCAGCGAAGGGGTCTCTCGTTCCTCGATGGATGCGGCCTGGAAAACCGAGCCAAAGACCCGCGGATACCCGGCTTTCTGCTCGGTGATCCGATTGAGGCTTGGCTGGAGTCGTTGGATTCGTAGGAACTCAGGGACCTGCAAACGACCTGTCAGGGGTTAGAAAATTTATAAAGAAATAAGAAAACAAAGGAAAAATAGCAAGGGAAGGCTTCTTTTGGAGTGGGCGTCGAGGGATCTGGAGGGTTTGTTGGCAGCAGGAAGATGATTGCAAACACTGGGAAGAAGAACTCTCACAAACCCCTTTATACACACAGCAGGGTATCACACCACTCAATAGAAGAACTCAAGGTTTTCATTCATCAAAAACTCTCCCTTCATACAAGAGGCTAGGGTCCCTTAAATAGACCCTTAACCTTGGGCTCCAAGTAAGGGCACATTAGTCTTTACATGAGAATCATTTTCCCTCTCAAATCCTAACTAGAAAATAAGGAAACATTAGGTAGAAAAAATCCCTAAAATTTCTCTTGACTTGGCCAACACTCCAAGGATACCTAGGGGGGCGTTTTGGGATTCTAAGAGCAGCAAGGGGCCGGCCCAAAGGGGCCCGGGTGCATGGGTTTGGGCCTCTGGAAGCTGGGGTGGCCTGGTAGCCAGGTGTCAGGAATATTCCCTGGTATCTTGCTTCTTAGGGGCTTGGGCTTGGCGCCTGGGCTTGATTTCTTTGAGCTAGGATGCAGATGGACCTCTAAAATCATGGATGCCTTGGTCTATGAATATATTTTGGCATCTGGAAGGAAATCTGGGCATCTGGAGGGCATCTGCAAGAAATCAGGGTTTTCTGAATTTTCCTCCTGGGGTCTTCAAATCTTCAAGCTGGGTTGGACTTGGGCTATACTTCCATGTCTTCAATCTAGTTGGACTTGGTCTTCACTTGTATGATATAGTCTTGAGTCTTCAGTATGCTTGGACGGGACTCAAAAAAATAAAACTAGCTCAACATGAGCTGACTAGCATTGGACTGAACTAGCTCAACATGAGCTGACTAGTACAAAACTGAAATAACAACTAAAAATACTCAAATAACAACTAAAATGGACTCAGATGAGCTAAGCCTTTATTACAGATGGACTCATAAATTATTGATCAATTTACAGAGGGTTGAAAAGCCTCTGTCTTATTCTGGTGCCTCAGGTGTCCCCACCAGGTAGGGCCCTTTAAATAGGCTCCTAGGTCCCATTCAAATTCAAATGAAAATTTGCTACAAAGGTCTTCATCAAGGTGCCTAAAATCTGAAGTTGATTGATGGAATCCTCTCTTCGCCGATCTTGATTTGATGGAGGGCTTGATTCAGGGAGTGAGGAGGGGAGCATGTCTTCAAGAATCATGGGCGCCCCTTGATCTTTGCTTCTTTCCTTGACCATCCAAGCTTTTTATGGAGAAAGGCTTGATGCTGGGACATGAAGCATGGATCTTGTCTTGGTACCTTTGGACTTTTGAATTTCTTTCATGGTTGATCAAATATTTTGGAAAGAAAGCTTGATATGAGGGCTTGAAGCAAAGGACTTGTCTCTTCATATCTTTAACTTCTATTGACCTTCCATGGCCAACCAAGCATTTTGAGAAGATGGCTTGATATGGGGGGCATGAAGCAAGGGACTTGTCTTCACAATCTTCAACTCCCATTAACCTTCCATTGGCCGCCCACCTATTTTTGGAGATAAGCATGATAGGGGGAGGGAAGGAGGGAATGTATCAAGTGATGTTGTCCCCATTGGCATCCAAGAAATCAAATTTGTGCCACCCACTTGGCAAGGTGAAGTGGCGCCACATGGGATGATGAGGTGGTGCTCCAGGGCTGAATTGGCATCCTTCATGGCTTGGCCCAATAGTGATTGGACTAGACTCAATGTCCACTTCTTCTTCGAACAGGCTTGGGTCCAATCTTCAAATAGACTCGGGCTTGGATCAATTCAACTAAATACAAGGTTTATTGACCTAACTTGACCACATTGGCCAAGGTACAGGACTAAAACAAAAGTGCATGACTCAAAGTAAAGAATTACATAGGCTTGAAGCATAATTACATGACCCAAAAGATGAAACCCTAATCTGAGATCCTCAGAGGGTTGAGGAGCCTCTGTCAGATCCTGGTGCCAACACCAATTCTCCCGGGTTGGGAGGAACTCGACCCTGTTGAGTAAAGGTTGATTTGGCTTTGATATTTCTCTAGAAGCTTGGGGTCGAGGTGCTGCAAGTCCTCTCGGGTACCCAATGAATCATTAGACTGCAGTCAGCCTTGCCATCGAACCAAGTAATGCTGATAGCCTTTGCCCCGGGTGGTCATAGCTTGATCATCTAGGACACGCTCGATCCGCTCTCCTCTCTCAGGTAAAATTGGAGGTGGACACTCTGGGTCAGGTTCGCTCTCAAATGAAAGGTTAGGTCCAAATGGCTCACTGGATATGTTTGCTAGTTCCCTATACTCGACTAAGTCTAGGATATTGAAAGTCGAGCTAATGCCATAATTCAGGATAGCTCAAGCACATAGATATTATGGCCAACTCTCCTTATCACTCTAAAGGGGCTAGCTCCACGAGCATGAAGTTTATTAACGGTTCTTGGTGGAAACCGTTCAGGTCTAAGCCTAATCATTACAGAATCACCAATTTCAACCTCTTTGGCTCGTTTCCAAGAATCAACCAAATTATTTTAAAATTTGTACTTAATGCAGAATTCTAATATGATGCAAAATGCAGACTCAACTAAGTATTCCTATTGAGAGGAATTTTATTGGACTCTCTAGGTCCTAAACCTAACAGATTATTGACTCTCTAGGTTTGACCCTAGTCTAGTATGCACAAGAAAAATTACCATAGATCCTTAGCAAATTCCATAAAGTATACCAAAAGTAGGTAGCAAATTGGATGGTCTCTAAGGGTCCATGCAACTTGGTAATCTCTACAAAATGTAACCCTATGGCTCTAGAAACATGAGAAGACTCAGGGAAGGGTAAGAAATAGGAATCGGAGTCTTGGGGCAATCTATGGGAAGCATGAAACAGGCCTCGGTTAGTCAGGATGATCTTAAAATTTGGACATTGATCTATGGGTGCAAGTTATAGGGCAGGCTGGGTGTTCCTCAAGGGTGGTAATTGATCAGGTAACTCATCGAGAAGTACATCCTCAAATTCTTTCTGAGCTTCAACCATCTCTTGAAGATGCTCTCTTTGGGTTGGTTCATTAAGGGTTAGTTCCTGAACTCCTTCTATGGACAGGATTGGTGAACCCTCATGCTCATTTACTAATTGTGATCCTGGCTCATCATTTCTTCTTCAAATTCTTTGGAGGGTTCAGGATCATTTTCCTTTGATTTCTCAATGTTTTTGACCTTAGGCCCATCATTACCACACTCCTCTACTAAACTTGACTCATAGATGTTTTCTTTGGATTCTTTAATAGGTTCAGGAGTTTCTTTCTCTATATTTTCAATGGGTTCAACCTTTTCATACTTAAAGTCTTCAATGGGCTCAGGGGTTTTCTCATTTAAATTCTCAGAATATTCAACCTTTTCTCCTTGAAATTCTTTAAAGAGTTCTTCTTCAGTAATCTCTTTTTCTAACTCTTTGGCTTTGATCAGGTTAACTTCTGGCTTCTTTTCCTTTAGGCTAGTCGATTCTCTTTTAACCTGGTCCTTAGGCTAAATTGGATTGATTGTAAATTTCTTCCCATGGTGGCTAAAGGTACAGCTATTGGTCCGACCCTAAAGGGTGGCATCATGATCGTAAAGCCAGGGTCGACCTAAGATAATGCTACTGACGTCCATGGGAAGGACATCACACCAAATCGTCTCTTCATATGATTACAGCTTGATCAAGACTTGGCATCTAGATTTGATAGGTATGGAGGTCGAATCTATCCATGAGACCTTATAAGGGTTGGGATGAGGAACTGGGGTCAATCCTAAGGATTTAACGGTACTTAAAGAAATGGCATTGACACGGCTACCACTATCAACTATGATCTTGCATACCTTATCCCCTAGTCAGATAAAGGTTTGTAGGATGTTGGTCCTATGCCAATCTTCTTGCATTATGTTTTGGGTAAGGATGCACCTAACTACTCCTAAAAAGTCTTCAGATTTAAACTGTCTTCCTCTCCCTCATACTCTTCTAGCAATTGATCTTCTAGCTCAGCCTCTAAGGAAGGATCATGCTGAGAATATATCCTAGGGTGGGGAGGTGACTCAGACTCAGGCTTGATAGATGGTCTAACAATCTTTTCTAAGGCTTTAAATCTATTTTCATACTTATCAAGTGGTGCGGGCACCAGACACAGAAGAAGACTTCAGAGCTCCATCTGGATCTCTGATTAACCTTGCCCGAAGAATTAGAATTTTTGGGTTTTAATAAGAGTTGACTAGATCAACTTAATTTAGCTTGAGTCTACATTACCTGCATTTTATTTTGTTGAGTCATGTTGACTCAGTAGTGGACTAGGGTTTCAACCTGGGATGTTACACTTTCTTCCAAGACCAGGCAAGTGGACACCACACTCCCAGCCACACTCCCAGTCCAGGGGGTGCCATATCTACATCCAGCAGCTTTTGGTCCCCACTCCATAGATGGCAACTTCCTTCTCTTATGTGCCAGATAAAGAGAAGTCCACCAAGAGACCACAAATCAAGGGGGCGGTCAAGACTTTCCCAAGAAGCCCAAAGCAAAGAAGGGAAGAAATCCTCTTGGAAGAGAGCTTCAAGGGGGCACCCACTACCTGCCAAAGACAACCAAAACAAAAATGGGAAGGACCTTGACTTAGGGAGGAAGAAAAGGAGGAGTCCAAAAGAGTTGATCCAGGGAAGGAAGAAAATTTTTCTTGAAGATCCAAGCAAGGTGGCGCCATCTACCTGCCTTTTATAACCCAAATCCAATTTTTTTGGTACTTTGGCCGACCATATGTGAAGGATTTGCCCTAATTTGTAGATCCCCTCCTTTAGTCCCACATGAGAAGATGTGAAACCCTCCTCCCTTATAAAGCCTTATAAAGTAAACCCCTCTTGTAAGTTTAAAAAATTAGATGAATGAAAGAAATTTTTTTATGAGCAAACTTGTATTTTCTCTTTTCCGCACTTGCTTCCAGGTGTTGAGCTCCGTGAGGGAGTAAATCCGGGTTCTCCTGGAACCTTGAGGAGGTGAGAGATCTCCAAAACCCCAAACCCTAGGTTAGCCACTCCACTCCCAAACCCTAGCCGCCATCACCCTTCTCTTTCCACCAAGCCCTAGTCTATTTCCCTTCTCACGGCCACCATCTCCAAGTTCAGGCCGACCACCAGCATCCAGCCCCAGTCCAGATACTGCAGATCTACAACAATTCTAAGAGGAAGTCAGATCGGCCTCCAGGAGAATTCGATTTTAGCAACCTCAGCTTCAAGTTCTTCAACCTGATAAAATCTTTTCTTGAGTTTCTGAATTCCATCATTTGTTCCTCTTCTTTCCCAGATCTTGAGTCCAGGAGAAGCCGACCAAACCATGAGACCAGTATTAGAGGATCCATTGCGAAGATAGCTGACTCCGAGGATCCCATAATCTGCTCGAGAGAGTTCTTCCACTAGAATCCTGAGAAGATCACTGTCTGGTTAGTAAACCATCTCTCCTCTCTATTTCTGTTCTGTTGAAAGTTCAGAGCGAAACCCTAGGTCTGGGAGTTTCTCAACCCCCAGCGATCCGTTACTTCTGAACTACTCTGATAATTTAGTTTCTTCTAAACTGTGCTTTCAATCCTTACCTAGTTTCCTTCAACTTAGTTTAGCTTTACTTTGAGTCAAAGCCAATTTCTGAAATTAAAAAAAAAAAAAAAAAAATCTTTAATTTACTTCCGCATTACATCATCTCCTCATTTGTTTTGCATCATTTTGGTATCAGAGCTTCCGTTCTGCATCATCAAGCCTATTGTTCACCCTAGCTAACTGTTCAATGAGGACCTTTAATTGATCTTCTCGATCGTTCTCCATGGGTTCACTTGATTGGAAATGATGGGGGTGATAGGGGACTTCTGATCTAGTCGACATGCAACACACAACGAAAGATGTTACGGGTTTTCTAGACCTAAGAGTTCAATCATAATGAGTCCACGTAGAAGAAACACAGCATAATCAACTAGCCCTTTCACCAGCCAGGTAAAAGGTGGGAGTGGGGAGGTCCCCTTGCTTTTGCAAGGACCCAATTAAGGAACCACAACATCGCTTAGGTCGTTTGATGCTAGATCTCTTGCCTTAGACACCGGCTTTCCGGTACCAATTGAAGCGTTATATGTAACCAGCTTTCCCAAAATGGTCAAACCCAACTCGTTGATGTCCCTAATCTATTAGATTGCTACTCGATTTTAGATTAGGTTTGGGTTCGAAATGCAACGGTGGTTATTTTCGGGCTAAGAAAAGGTAATGATTTCCTTCCCTTATCTTTGGATATTGATGTCCTTAAGTGATTTATGAAAATGATGGCATACAAATGATCTAATAAGATGTATCTAAGTTATGCTTTTAGATTTTTTATGTATGATAGCAGAAATAAGGTGCTGGAAATGACAAGAGATGAAGCTAAATGGAAAATTAAACTATTTAAGAAATGAAAATATGAAAAGATGCATTTGCTGAAAATCTCAGAATAGATTTTGTTCTCAGGCAGTTTTCCAGTGTGTAGATATTTTACAGGATACAATAAAATCTGAGAAAATTAAAATCTGAGAAAATTATCAAAATTACTTTCAATTACATGGAATCTAACAAAACAAAAATCAAAAAGTTTAGAGGTTCCTATAAACAGAAACACCTAAAACAATAGGCCATGTACTGAAAGAAAAAAATGCAGAAAATTAAAGAAGATGAGATCTAATGATGCAAAAATTAAAAAAAAAAACCTAACTCCTTGTGTTCCCCTTCAAAGGTAAATCATAGTGGCACCCCTACATGCCATAGAAAATCCCCGTGAAATGGGAAGTGAGGGTCTTGTAGTCCTTCTTGTTTCCTATGACTGGATGGCCTGGTGAAGCACCAAATCAAAGTACTTAAGAAGTGTTAAGTCCTAACCATGCTCTGATACTAGAATGATGCGAGACTTACTAGATGCAAGATGAGAGGAATGATGCAAGTGATTTTGTTCTTTGTGATTTTTAGTTTTTTTTAAGGATTTAGGATTCCCAAAGACAGACAAAAGTAGATCTAGGGTTCTACAATAACAAGAACTTCAAACTAGCAAGTAAGTCCCTAAACATGGATAAGAAGAGGACCCTAGGATTGAGAAATCCTGTAGGACTTAGCTCTTGAATCAATATCAACTTAGGAGTTTTAGGGTTGCAAACCTTAAAAGCTCTGAAGCGCCCGATGCTGAGTTCACTCGCTCTCGCGGATGCTGCCTAAATGATCGATCCTTTAACCCCCGCGGATCACCGGCTTTCTATCCGAAGGTCCCAAAGGCAAAAAAGATTGACTCCATGTTCATGGTACCTGGAGGACCTGCGAGCAATCAAGGGAAGGATTAGGAATCAACAAGTAGCAGGAAGAAATAAAGGAAGAAAGGTTGAAGATGATGTTGATTGTGGGTCTTCTTGCTAGGCACCTAGATGGATCATCCATTTGGCCTCCGAACTCAAAGATGGAAGATGGATTGGCGGAAGAGAATGTAACTTGAGGCCTCATACCTCTAGATGCCCAAAGGCAAAGGCGCTCCCTCATGGAGATCAACGTTCTTAAGGAACGAAGGCAACAACAAGAAGCAAGGGACTTGTCATTACAATCTTCAACTCCCATTGACCTTCCATTAGCCGCCCACCTAATTTTGGAGATAAGCACGATAGGGGGAGGAAAGGAGGGAATGTATCAAGTGATGTCCCCTTTGGCATCCAAGAAATCAAATTTATGCCGCCCACTTGGCAAGGTGAAGTGGCACCACATGGGATGATGAGGTGGCACCCCATGGCTGAATTGGCATCCTTCATGGCTTGGCCCAATTGTGATTGGACTAGACTCAATGTCCACTTCTTCTTCGAATAGGCTTGGGTCCAAAATTCAAATAGACTCGGGCTTGGATCAATTCAACTAAATATAAGGTTTATTGACCTAACTTGACCACATTGGCCAAGGTACAGGACTAAAACAAAAGTGCGTGACTCAAAGTAAAGAATTACATAGGCTTGAAGCCTAATTAAATGACCCAAAAGATGAAACCCTAATCCAAGATCCTCAGAGGGTCGAGGAGCCTCTATCAGATCCTAGTGTCCGCACCATCCCCCTCCTCCTCTTCCCATCAGTGAGTCGGTCGGTCTCGCCGGCATTGCTTGAGCGATGACTGGTGATGATCTCCTCCATGTCCGGAGCATGTATGGGATCCTTGATTCCATCCAGCACTCTGTCCCAGGATAGGAGAAACGGGCCACTTCTAGTGGCCCAGGCTGGATTGCCCTATATGAAGATTTTTTCTTCAAGGGCCTCCATCATCCCCTCCACACTTTCTTTCTTTCTTTCCTCAATAACTACCATCTCATCCTGGCCCAACTTACCCCTAATGTTGTCATGACCATTTTTTGTTTCAGTATCCTTTGTCACTTCCATGGGATTATAGCATGTTTCTCCCTCTTCAGGCCCTTGTTCACCCTGAAGCACCACATAGTTGATAATGGGTGGTAATTCATAGCCCCCCACCCGGGGGCCATCAAGTTTGACTTGTCATCTTTCATCAAGGGGTGGAAGAGCAGGTTCCTATTTACCTCGATTGAGGGGTTAGACTAGGTTTGGAGTGACCAAGACTGCTCCCCTAATCGGCAATCTACAATCAAGCTAGCGACAAAGAGGTGTACGACAAGCTCGTCACTTCTAAGGTCCTGGCTCTTCAGGACCTGCTGACCGAGTAGAACCTCATCGATGCTGGGGTAGCTAGGCCCAACCTCAAGATAAGGCTCGATGTCGGGCTTCTTTTCCTTCCAATTAGATCTGGCATCGTCAAGGGGCTAACTAACTTCTTTTTGTTTTATAGGGATGAAGTTCACTATGAGCCAGCTCCTGAAAATATCGAAGAAGAGGGCTGCCTTCATGGGGCCCGGAGATGAGCCTGTGAAGAAGGCCCAGGAGGAGTCGAGGTGGAGGCCCGACGAGGAGCCTATCGTTGGGCCAGCCGGAAGGGGGCCTACTACTGCATCGACCGCTCCTGGGCTAGCGATCCAGCCCTCGGCCTGCAGGCACTGGAGTGAGGCCAGACTAGTGGAGGTGGCCATGCTAGCAGCCTCGAGGCCCCTCCACGAACTGAAGCTCCACCCTAGCCAGAGATGGTGGAGGTGGTGGAAGACACCACCATGGAGAGACTAGCGCCATCGCTAGGAAGTAGAGCCATCGGTGACCAGCCCGTCACCACCGTACCTCCACCAGTGGCTGCATCGGTGCCCTCAGAACCATCTAGATGCCTAGGCCAGGGATGAAGAAGATGTCCTTTTACCTGCCTCGGGATGTGAAGTTGATGAGGGACAGGAAGCTGGCAGAGGAGATCTTGAACACCATCATCCAGCTACAAGACTGCCAGGAGAAGAGCAGTCGGTAGCTAGAGGACATTCTCACCGGGGTATTCCCCTAACTTCTTTCGATAAGCCACTTTCTTGGCTACTCCATTTTCCTCTTCTGCACATAAGCTGTTGACTAACTTTCTCTGTGCAACTATTGCAAGTGGTCGCTGACATTCAGCTCATCAAGGACTCCTTCTTGGACCTGATGAAGCACGACTACCATCTCCACAAAGAGAAGGATGAGGCCTAGATTCAGGCCACCTGGGTTCAAGGATTGGAGGATCAGGTGAAGACCCTCCAGGACCAACTGGCTAGCTCCCAGGCAAGGGTGAAGGAGCTGGAGAAGAAATCTGCCAAGCTCGATGGAGCTCTAAAGGCAGAGAAGGGGAAGACCCTCCACCTAGTAGAGAAGGAAGCCAACTCTACGGTAGAGGTAGCCTGCTTGGAGGGAAGGATGCAAACCCTCCAGGTTCAACTTGAGGAGGAAGCTGCCCGGACTGCAGCAACCTTGGAGAAAGCTATGATGGCCACAGCATTAATGGAGCCAGCGAAGAAGGAAGCCGCCAAAGCTATCCCACCATTTAAGGTGTTCGAAGCCTTCCAGGACAAGGTCGCAGAGGTAGTCTTGGACTCCTACCACAAGGGGTTCAATGACTTCTGAGGTAAGGCCGCCATCTCTTTGGGCTGAAGTGGCTAAAAAATATCCTCCCCGAGCTGCCTGTCCCCGGGTGCCAAGAACTCCTGCTGCTAAGGTAGAGCGAGAACCGGAGTCCAGAGTGAAGGTCGAGGCTGGAGTCGCCATCGCCCGGGATGCCCCTTAACTTGATGCCGTGCTAGCATCGAGGGGAGTCACTCGTCGACCGGGAAAGGAGTCTGTGATCAAGACTTGACATTTTTCTTTTTTTCTTTTTGTAACTAAATTTGAAAGGACTTCCCGGCCTGTTGGGAGTCTTTATTGCTGTAAGAAAAATTTTGATCAATGAACATGTTATTTTTTTACTTGCCAAGTACTCTTTCTTTTTTCTCCATGTTTGAGTTTTTGAATGGTTTCCCAACCTATCAAGAGCCTTGACTGATGTAAAGAGTACATTGATAAATGAATATTATTTTTTTTCTAACTGATGTATCCCCTTCCTTTCTCATATTTTCTTCATTCTTCTTTTTTTTTGACATACTTTGAAGCATTTCCAAGGAATCCCTTAGATTGTAAAGGACTTATTTCTATAATGAAGAACAAGCCTTACTCAGTTAATGAACTTCGTCTCGCTTTTCTTCTTTTAGCTTCTTTGTCCTTTTTGCATGATAGGAAGGTAGGCTCCATGGCTGCCATGTGTGAGTCTTCCCAAGTCTTGGCCATTCTAGGCTGATTTCGGAATCTTAGAATCAGCATGGAGGACTTTGAGAACACCTTATCCCTAGTCTGCTGGTCTTGAGGTCATGCAGACTTAAGTGCAGGACTTATTTCCATGCTTGATTTGCTGAACTGTGAGTCAAGCGATAGATAGCGGGGCCTCGGAAGCTTCCTGGCTTACATCTCTGGATTGTGAGTAAGGCAGTTGAGTGCTTCAAGAGTCTCTTGGCTTTAGAGCATGGAGCTTCGTAAGTTTCTTGGCTTTTGTGTACGAAGCTTCGTAAGTTTCTTGGCTTTGAGTGTGGGGCTTCGTAAGTTTCTCGGCTTTGGGTACGGGGCTTCTTAAGTTTCCTGGCTTTGAGAGCAGGGCTTTATAAGTTTTTTGACTTTAAGTGCAGGGCTTCATAAGTTTTTCAGCTTTGAAGTGCGAAGCTTTGTAAGTTTCCAGGCTTTAGACTGTGGGACTTTGTAAGTTTCCTGGTTTTGGAGAGTGGGGCTTCATAAGATTTTTGGCTTTGGTTGCCGGACTTGGTGTCGGGTGAGTGAGTTCCTACATAGGTGGAAGATAGTGTTGCACCAACAAGGAACTTTAATAATTGAGGGAGTGCCTTATATTATGTGTAGTACATCCTCAAATTACTAGCATTCCATGTCCAAGGAAATTGGTCGCCATTGAGTGTAGCAAGGTAGTAGGCTCCATTCGGTAGAACCTCGACCACCTTATAGGGGCCTTCCCAGTTTGGGGATGGTAAGCCAATTTCTCCTGGTTGGGACACTTCTACTCGCCTGAGGACTAGGTCGCTTGGATGGAATGTCTTGGGCCTGATACGGCCATTGTAGTAGCATGCTACCCGTTGCCAATATGCTACCATCCAGAGTCGAGCTTTGTCCCTCATCTCATCCAGAAGGTCCAGGTTGAGGAGGTAGGCCAGATTCTCAGCTTTGTTGTACAACTCTACCCGCAGTATGGGCAGACCTACCTCCACCGGAATCATAGCCTCTGAACCAAAAATAAGGTTGAAGGGTGTCTCACCTATAGTCGTTCGAGGCATGGTATGGTAGGCCCACAATACACTGGGGAGCTCTTCGGCCCATCAACCTTTGGCCTCGTCCAGCCTTGTGCGAAGTCCTTGCAGGATGGTTCAGTTGGTTACCTCAACCTCCCCGTTAGTCTGAGAGTGAGCCACCGAAGGGAAGCGATAGTGGATGTTGAGGTCAGCACAGAACTCTTCGAAAGCCTGGTGGTTGAACTGTGGCCCGTTGTTAGTGATAACTGAGTGTGGGAGGCCAAAATGGCAAATGACTGACTTCCAGAAGAAGGATCTGACCTCGGTCTCAGTGATCTATGCCAGGGTTTGGCCTTGATCCATTTAGTGAAGTTGTCGATGGCCATAATCAAATATTGCTGTTGGCCAGATTTAGGAGGAAAGGAACCTAGGATGTCCATTCCTCATTGGGCGAATGGCCATGGAGCTAATAACTGGGAGAGAAGGGCATCTGGCTGACGTTGGATGTGGGCATGACATTGACAGTAGTCAAATCTCCTCATAAAATCATTGGCATCTTCCTGCATGGTCTCCTAAAAGTATCCTTGTCGGAGTGCCTTATAAGCCAGAGTCTTTCTCCCACACGGTTTCCGTAGATCCCTTCGTGTATCTCTTGGAGCACGTAGGTGGCTTCTGAGGGCTTCAAGCACTTTAGTAGGGGATAAGAATAAGACCTCCGATAAAGCTACCCATCCATCAACATGAACCATGCAACCTTTTTCTTGAGGAAGCCGGCTTCCTTGCGATCCTCGGGTAGGGCATTAGTGGCAACGTATTTGATGTAGGGGTCCATCCAGCTTGCCTCACAGGTGATTTATTAGACCTTTGATATAGACTCGAAGCTGGGGATCTCTAGAAATTAGATGAAGGTACACCCTAGCAACAAATCTGGTAGGGTCACCAGCCTGGAGAGGACATCAGCTTAGGCATTCTCTGCATGAGGGTTATGGAAAATGCTGAAGTGCTGGAGGTTTGCTGTGTATGAGCATACCTTATCCAAATACTTGGCCATCATGGGATGTCAGGCTTCATACTTGTCGGAGACCTAGCCCACCACGAGCTGTGAATTCATGAAGACCTTCAAGCACTTTATGCCCAGCTCATGGGACACCTTCAGTCCCATGAGGAGCATCTCTTATTCAGCTTGATTATTGGTTGCCTTGAAGAGGAAGCGTAGTGCATACTCCATGACAACCTCATCGGAGTTAGCGAGGATAAGCCCGGCTCCACTCCCTTTGATGTTGGATATGTCATCGATGTGGAGGATCCATGTCATCACTATCGAGACAAAGTCCTACCCAAGTTTGGTTCATTCATTTGCCTCCTCCAAATCTTCAGTCACCCAGGTGCACTCTACCAGAAAGTCAGCAAGGACTTAGGCCTTTTGCACCGGTCGTAGATGGTAGGAGATGTCGAGCTCATTAAGCTTCACCGCCCACTTGGCCGGTGCCTCGATGTGTCAAAGTGGCTTAGGATAGCCCTTAGAGGCTGGTCGGTGAGGATAGCGATCGGATGCACTTGGAAGTAGAGCTTGAGATGCTGTACAGACACAATGAGTGCAAAAATAATCTTTTCAGATCAAGTGTACCTAGTTTTTGCATCGCGAAATAGCTTGTTGGTGTAGTAGACTGGTCATTGGGAACCGTCCCTGTTAATGCGGACCAGCACTGAGCTGACCACCTTTGATGGGACTGTCAGGTATAAGAGTTGCTCTTCCCCAGGCTTCGTCTTGGACAGCAGTGGTGGGGAGGCGAGAAACATTTTTAGCATCTCAAAACCCTCCTGGAACTCCTCCATCCAGGTGAAGTCGTGCATCTTGTGCAGCACCTTGAAAAATGGCTAGAAGCACTTGATGGAATGTGAGATGAATTGGCTTAGTGCCGCGATGCATCCAGTCAGGCACCGAATCTCCTTCTTGGAGAGAGGGTGTCTCATATCAATAATTGCCTGGATCTTCTCAAGGTTGGCCTCTATTCTCCTTTGGATGACCATGAATGTTGACCCCATAAGTGATTTTGATGATAACCAAATATTGAAGCATGTACATTTATTTCTAACAACTCTTCAAGTGTTTTACAAGTTTTTGTAGGATGAGTTAATTGTTCAAACTTCAACTCCTACACCTTTGTTTCTTGTTTGAGTTGTGTTGTAATTTATTTTTGTGAAGAAGAACCCAATGAAAAGCTAAGAAAAAATCATGTAAAAAGGGTTACTTCTATGTGTATGCCTTAGAATTAATTTGAGTTGGTATGATTGAAAAGTGTAAGAGTATTGGTGAGAGTTTTTCTTTGAGTTCAAGTGTAAAAAATTCTAAAGAAGATACTCGAGCCGACCCAGCATGTTGAAGAGCCGACTCCACTTACTGGCATGCAGCAAGGATTCTAGTATGCAGCAATCCGAGCTGACTCGAAGGTAACCGAGCCGACTCCAGTGAATCTGAGTCGATTGGAATATGTCCGAGCCGACTCCTCCAGAGTCCAGTTTTTTAAGATTTCTGAGAACAGCCAGACGAGATGACCCGAACCAGAAAGAGCCAACTCTGCCAGACCTAATTTTGAAGACCTGAGAAAGTGAGCCGACCCGAGCTACATCGATCTGACTCTTCCAGAGTAATGATTTCAGAACCTAAGAAGAAGAGCTGACCCAAGCTGAAAAGAGTCAACTCCTCGAGTTCAAGTTTTTCAAAGATATAAGTTCGAGCCGACCCGAGCTACAAAGAGCCGACTCATCCAGAGTAAAATTTTGTGCCCTGAGATAAAGAGCGAACTGCACTAAAGATTTGATGACTCGACCTATTGACTCGAAGGATCCGAGCTGACTTGAAAGAATCCGAGCTGACTCGAACATCGCTTTCACGTATCCAATGACTAGTTCCATAATTTATTTTTGAATGCTAAAAAGTGCTCCAACGGTCATAAATCATTCCCCAACGGTCTAAAATGGCTAGAACTGCCTTGTAGTGAAAAAAGACTTTATATTTGAAGGATTTGAACTTCTTTGAAACAAGAATTAGTGAGTTCTTTAAAGTTTTGAGAGCTTCATTTAATATCCTACCTACCAACAGCAAGAGAGCAAAAGAGCATTCAAGTCAGCCTTCAAGTCTTCACCAACTCTAATCTAAAGCTTGAAGCAATTTTAGAAGAAGCCACTGAAGCAATTAAAGCTCATTCAAGTGCATTCAAGTGGACTTCTATCAAGCTACACCGGCAACTATCCGACAAATTGAGTTTGTCATTTTTGTTGCATTTATTTCAATTCATTTTTTGAATTCTTGGGTTATTGGTGAGCCCGATTGAAAAACCAAATAGGTTCTTGGTGAGCCTTGATAAAAACTAAGTGTTGGGTTCTTTGTGATCTTGGTAAAACCAAGTTAGGTTTCTTTAGTGAGCCTGTTTAAAACCAAAGGGTGTTGGGTTTTCTTTGGTGATCCTATTAAAACCAAAGTATAGAGGTTTTGGATTGTGATCCTGTAAAACAATCCTACTATATTTGGATGTGAATATAGTGAAAATCCCAAGTGGTATCTTGGATAGTAGACGTAGGAGCTGGGTTGCTCCAAACCACTATAAATCCTGTGTGTTTGTATTGTGATTCTCTGATTTCTTTTAGCTTCTGCATTTAATTTTTAATCACAACACACAACACTTTAAAAGGGGGTTTTAAGTGCACATTATTTGCGTTAAGTTTTTTAAAGACCCAATTCACCCTCCTCTTGGGTAGCCACCTGGGCAACAACTAGTATTAGAGCAATGTCTCTGAATACATTAGAGTAAAGATTGAAGGCTCATCTCATGAGTACATCCTTAGCTGAAGGCCAGTCAACTAATGGACCTCCACTCTTCATAGGCACAAATTATTCTTATTGGAAAGCATAAATGAAAATCTATATCCAGGCTATTGATTTTCAATTATGGAAGGTCATTCTTAAAGGGCCTCATGTTTCCATGATTAAAATTGATGGCATGGATGTCCCTAAGCCTGAAGAGGAATGGGATGAACACGACATGAAATTAGGGGAATTGAATGACAAAGCAATGAACTTGCTATACTGTGCTTTAGATTCAAATGAGTTTAATCGAATTTCCATTTGCTCTTCAGTGAAGGAAATTTGGGATAAACTTGAGGTGACCCATGAAGGAACTTCACAAGTAAAAACTTCAAAGATAAGTTTTTTAGTGCATAATTATAAATTGTTTAAAATGAAGCCTAATGAAAGTATTTTTGCCATGTACACTAGATTTACAAATATTATTAATAGTTTGAAAAGTCTTGGCAGGGTATACTCAAATGCTAACCTAGTACAAAAGATATTGAGATCACTTCCTGACAAATGAGACCCTAAAGTTACTGCCATCCTGAAAGCTAAAGATTTGAATACTTTATCTATGGATGAACTAATGGATTCTCTCATCACACACGAATTGGCCATGCAGCATAGAATGGATGATGATCAGAAAAAGAAGAAAATAATTACATTCAAGGCTGCTTTAGAATCAAAGGATGATGAAGAGTCGAAAGATGACTCCTCCTCCGAAGATGATCTTGAAGATGAAGATATTTCAATGGTCGTGAGGAGATTCAGAAAGTTTATGGGAAAGAAGAAAGGAAGATATAACAGAAAATTCCATAAATGAAGAGAATACTCCAAAGAAAAGGACAAGGACAAAGATAAAGAAAAGGAACAAGTCCCCACGTGCTATGAATATAAGAAACCGGGGCACATTCATCCGGACTGTCCACAACTAAAGAAATTTTTTAAAAAGAAAAAGAAGAAAGCGATGGTTGCCACGTGGAGCGACAGTGAAGACTCCACTTCAACTGAAGAAGAAGAGACCATGAAAATAGCTAACTTATGCCTAATGGGTCTCGAGGATGAGGTAACTTCCCCCGACACTCAAATTGAATTTACATTTGATGAATTAAATTCTGCATTTTATGATCTCTTATCTGAATTTAAAAAGGCAGGAGTAAAGATTAGATCATTAAAGCTTATCAATGATTCTTTACTCAAAGAAAAAGAGGAAAGTTCAGAAAAGAATTCTTTATAACAAAAAGAACTTCATATCCTTTCTAAAAAATGTAATGTTTTGAAAACTGAAAACAGTGAGTTTCATGACAAAAATAATGTTTTGTTGAAAGAAAACATTGAGCTAAAAAAGGAGGTTGAAAAACTCAAGCCGCTTGTTGAAAAATTAACTTTATCTTCCAACAAGCTTGAGTTAATTCTTAAAGATCAAAGAATTTCTGGTAATAAAGCTGGAATAGGTTTTAATGCTTCAAATTTGAATTATATTTCAGTAACAACATTTGTGAAACAAAAGGGTTTTATTCCCAAGTTTACTTCTCATAAAACTTTTGTGACAAAAGATTTTACTTCCATTTCAAAACTTGCTTTGTATGTTCCAAAAAATTCAATTACAAAACCTGTTGTTTCTTAACTTCATGCATCTAGAATTTCAAAGTATAAATCTTTTCAAAATTCTAGAATCAAATGTTTTGCTTGCAAAGAAATAGGACATAAAGCTTTCAATTGCAATATTAGTAGAAATGTCCATAACAGATCAAGAAAAATTTGGGTTCCCAAAGGAACCACCTCAGCTAACCTGCAAGGATCCAAGTTAGCTTGGGTACCTAAAAGAACTCCTTGATTTTCTTGCAGGAATGTCTTCCAACCCAAAAATTGAAGAAAAGATAGTATCTTGACAGTGGCTGTTCAAGGCACATGGCGGGTGACAAGGATCAATTCATCACCCTGAAAATGAAAGGAGGAGGTATGGCTACTTTTGGAAACAATGGCAAAGAAAAAATAATCGAAATTGGTAAGATCAAAATAACCCCTTGTACTTCCATTGAAAATGTATTGCTAGTAGATAAGTTAAAGTATAATTTATTAAGTATTAGTCAATTATGTGATAAAGGCTTCAAAGTTATCTTCGAATCATCTATGTGTATAGTAACTAACTCTCTTGATTCTAGCAACAAATTCATTGGACATAAACTTGGAAATATCTATGTGGTAGATCTAAATGATCTAGCCATGTCAAGTAGTTCCAGTTTAGTTGCAATGAATGGTAAGACCAAGGAGTCTTGTTTATTATGGCATAAATGATTAGGTCATGCTAGCATGCATACAATTGCCAAGTTAATTTCCAAAAATCTTGTTAGAGGCATGCCTAAGTTTAAAGTTGATTTTGATCATGTTTGTGATGCATGCCAAATGGGTAAACAAACTAGGGGGAGATTTAAATCCAAAAATATGATTTCAACTTCTAGACCTCTTGAACTACTTCACATGGATTTATTTGGACCAACTAGGACCACAAGCCTAAGAGGTATGAATATGTCCTTGTGATTGTAGATGATTTTTCTAGATTTACATGGGTGTTGTTTATTACGCACAAAGATGAAACCTTCAAAGTATTTTAAAAATTTCACAAAAAGGTTTCAAATCAAAAAAATCTTTCAATAATTTCAATTAGGAGTGATCACGATATTGAATTTGAAAATCAGTTTTTCGATGATTATTGTAGTGAAAATGGCATTAATCACAACTTCTCCGCTCCTAGAACACCACCACAAAATGGTGTTGTAGAGAGAAAAAATAGGACTTTGGTAGAAATGGCCAGAATGATGTTATGTGAAGGTAATCTTTCAAGGTACTTTTGGGCAAAAGCGGTGAACACTACTTGTTATAGTTTAAGCCGTGTTTTGATCCATCCTATTTTGAATATTTATGAGCGCTTTGGAATGAAAAGAAACCCAATATCAATTATTTTCATGTATTTGGATGTAAATGCCTTGTCCTAAATAATGGTAAGGATAATCTAGAAAAATTTGATGCTAAATATGATGAAGTAATTTTTTTTAGTTATTCACTACATAGCAAAGCATATAGGGTATTTAATAAAAGGACTCTTACTGTTGAAGAAACTAACCCTTTACCATCTAGAAAAGATGAGTGTATTGACAATGATGCAGGTACAATTCAAAATGAGATAGAAGACTTGAGCATTCAAGTAAAACCAATTGAAGAAGGAGAAGTAACGGTATGTAAGGATCATATCGATCTTCCAACTGAATGGAGGTACGCTACTTCCCATCTTAAAGAATTAATCATTGGTGATCCTTTCCAATGTATTAGGACTAGGTCTGCACATAGAATTGCACATGACTACCTAGCTTTTGTGGTGAGGACACCTTCACAAAATTTCAGAACTCACTGTGGATCTCGTAGGGAAGATCCAGACTCTGAACCATCCAGCAAATTCAACCCAGTAATTATTTTCGGGTTTTAAAGTATGAAGTCTTTTGTTGCCAAACATCAAGAAAAGCTAGCAAAGGAGGGAAAATTTTCCCAATTTTAAAGCATGTGTCATACATTTCTTGAGCCAACAAGGAAGGAAACATTTTGTGAGTTTTAAAGCAAGAGCATGCACCACCGTGCAGCAGCCCCATCCTTCAGATTTCATCATGATTTTGCAGTTCCAGATTTCCTGCAGCCCCTTCATCATGACCTTCATCATGACCTTCATCATGCCCCTTCATCCAGATTTTGCAGCCCCACGTTTCCTGCAGCCCCAGATTTCCTGCAGCCCCTTCATCATGATTCCTGCAGCTCCAGATTTTGCAGCTTTGTACCCATTTAAAAATTAAACTAATCTTTATATAGAAGGTTCTAGAGGGTGTTCTTGAGCCTATAAATAGGGATGGTTCTCTTGTATGAAAAAAGAAGAAGGGATAGATGAAATGAAATACTGTTGGAGTGCTTTCTCTAGTGCCTTTGTTATAATTGTAACATTGAGGGGTGTGAGGCCTTAACCCTGCCTTCGTTGCATTGCAACGTCGAGGAGTGTGAGGCTCCGACTGCCTTCGCTGCACCCGCGGCGTCGAGGGGCGCGAGGCCCAATTTATCCTACCATTTTCTAGCCGTCTAAGCCCCCCTATCATCCATTCCATCATCCATAATCCTCACCGCCGTGCTCCAGAATATCGAAGATTTCAAGGTCTTTCTCCGGTAACGATCCCTCGAAGGAACCTTGCCAACATACATTTAGCACGATGCCACCCATTGAGCAGCTGATTATTGATCATCTAGGCCGCATCTTCCCAGGAAGAATGACCCTAGTGCTTTGAGAATATTTATTTACTGTTGTGTCATTTTACCTCACCTCCTTATCCTCAAGATCTGTTTTATTAATTGTTTGCATGTCCTAGATCGGGGATTTCTTAATCTCTGAGTCCTGGGTCTATTATTCTACTCACTTAATTTTGGGGTCCAGCATGAGAGGTTGTATGAGATGATACCTTCCTTAAGTTGTTTTCTATCATCCTTGCTTGTTATGAGTCTCAATTTAATCAGATTTAAGGGTGATTTTCTTTGCATTGCATCTTTCATCATTTTCATGCCATCCTAGTCCATAGGTTCCCCATCATATTTGGTATCAGAGCCAGGTTAGATTAGGACTTGTTCCAGTCTCTGCACTTCAGCGTTTCTGTTTTCACTTGTGACCTACCTGTAATCCATTTTAATTTCAATATAAGAGTAGTTAGTTTCTTTGTTTTATGTTTTTTCCTTGTATCATTTTTAGTTAGCTATCTTAGTTTAAAATTTTGTCTTTAGAAAAAAATTATAAAAAAAATTAAAATTCCTGCAAGTTGTTGCTGTCCTGTTTACTATTTACTGTTTTTTTGTATTAGTTACGTTTTCTGCCTATAATCTACTTAAATATCTATATAAAAGTAGTTAGTTTATCTTGTAAATATTTTTTTCCTTGTAGAATTTTTAGTTATCTATCTTCGTTTAAAATCTCATCCTCAGAAAAAAAATTACAAAAAAAGTTAAAATTTCTGAAATCCTCTGCTATCTGCATGCTGTTTTGCTGACTCTTCCATTTTAGTTAAGTTCCAAAACATGTTTAGAATAGCATAGGTTTTATTTGTCTAAATCCTTTCATCTAGTATGCTATTGATGTGTTAAGTGTCTACTGTGATTTTTCTGGAATTTTTTTTTTTTTTTTTTTTTTGCACCATTAGACTAGGGTTCATTGCATGTTTCATTCCATCTTATGATAAATCTATTTAAGGGCGGCAATTTCATAACAAAGGGGAGGACGTCATTACCTCTCCTTAGTCCACAACAACCACCCTCATTTTCGAACCTAAGCCTTTAAATTTAAAATCAATTAGCAACGTACTGCTTTGCTCTAGAGAGTCATAGGGACACCAACATGGTCGAGTCAAGACTTCGAGTCTACTCCTTGTGTCAGTCTATCTTGTGTGTGCCACTATTATTGGTGTCTAGGCTGGTGAACCTAGGGCTTGTGAGTTGGTCCGCCGTACCTGGCCAATCCCCGATTTGTGTCTAAGGTTGGCAGAAAGGGACCTTCACTCCCCTACACCTACCTGGCCAAGGATAAGGATTACTACAGGTTAGCCTGTTGCATTGAGTTAGGCCCCAGTTGAGATTCTAGGTATAGTTACCCTTAGTCGAATTTTCTGCTTGTGTGCTTGATTCATGTCTACTAGGGCAGGGGCATCATATCAGCCCGAGACACCTATGGATAACCCTCAAGAGGCTTTACTAAGAACTATGTCAGAGCATTTTGCCCAAATGTCAACCTAGTTATCTGCCCAATTGACCAATCACTTAGATAACCGGTTGAATCAGTTTGAGGCTAGATTGGACACCATAGAGAGAGCCCAGCAGCAGCATTCTGAGCCCGACCCTGGCACCCCAGCTTCGATGACACACCCTAGGAGGGCTAGAAATCTTGATCCTTTCGAAGAGCCTAACCCTAGGAGAGAGAGAACTTTTGAACCATTCGAGGAACTGCATCCTAGGAGGGCCCAGCAACCTGACCCATACCGAGATCATCCTCCTAGAAGACCCCATCAGGAGTTTGTTGATCTGGAGGATAGGGCTTTTAAGAGCATTAGACTAGAAGCCCCCACATTTGATGGCACCCTGTACACCAAGGTATACCTGGACTGGAAAAAGGAAATGGACCAATATTTTGAGTGGTACGAGATGACGGAGGGTAGGAAATTTAAGTTTGCCAAGCTTAGGTTAATTCACCAAGCCCAGATGTATTGGGATACTATTGAAAGACTAATGAGGCAAAGAGGACAGGAACCTGTAGCCACCTGGGGAGAGTTAAAAGCCAGGCTTAGGGAAAAGTACATACCTGTGTCTTACCACCAACGCCTTTTAGATCAGTGGCATAGGTTGATTCAAGGAAACAAGAGTGCCACAGAGTATATTGCCCAGTTTGATGAGTTGGCCATGAGGTGTGGGATGAACGAATCTGAGGCCGTGATTTTGTCTAGATTTAGGTCTGGTTTGAGAGAGGAGTTAAAGAGAGAGCTTTACCTGAGGGAGGTAAAAGATCTAGAGCAGGCCTACTAGGTAGCTAGGGATTTTGAGCAGTTCCATAGGACTCCCGCCTATCGAAAGATTGAACCCGCTAGGAGTCTATACCCTAGACCAGCCCAGCCTAATCCAAGCCGACCTTACCCTGCCCATCCAAATCCAAGTCGTCCTGACCAAAACTGGACTGACCCTAGTCGACCCGAGTCTAGTAGACCCAGTCCCAGCCGGCTTCAAGATAATAAAGGCAAATCTGTAGAGGTCCACAGAAAACCTGGCATTTGTTTTAGATGTCACCAGCCCGGCCATTACTTCAGTGAATGTCCTACTAGATCCCTCCATATAGGTGGTTTAGAGGAAGAAGAGAACCCCGAGACTTTTCATGAGTTGGAAGAAGAAGTGTATGAGGAAGGACTGACTTTAGCAGAAGAGTACGAGGGAGATGAGGAAACCTGTGACCCCACTACCTTGTGTGGAGTAGTTAGACGTATCCTTGCCCAATCTAAGGAACAAGAAGACTGGCATAGGACCAACATCCTACACACTTTCATTAAGGTTGGAGAGAAGGTTTGTAAGGTTATCCTAGATAGTGGCAGTTGTATCAATGCCATTTCTACTAGCACTATCAAGACTTTAGGGCTAACCCCAATTCCCCATCCTAGCCCTTACAAGGTGTCCTGGATAGATTCCAGCTCCATTCCCATCAAGCTCCAGTGTCAAGTCCTCATCCAATTACAGTCGTACAAAGAGAAAGTGTGGTGTGATGTGCTGCCCATGGGGGTTAGCAGCATCATTTTAGGATGACCCTAGCTCTATGACCATGATGTCACTCTGTTTGGCAAGTCGAACTCCTGTTCCTTCAACCACCTAGGGAAGAAGATAGTCATTAACCCAGTGCCCCCTAAGGATGAAGTCAAGAAGGGAGCTAGCTCTTTGAAAAAGAAGACATCTGGATTAAATCTGATTAGTGCCAAAGAGTTAGAAAGGGAGATTGTGGAAGGTTCACCTGTTTGGTTAGTGTCCTCCAAGGAAGTTAAGAAACCAACCTTAGAAGACCCACCTCAGAGAGTCTTGGAAGTTTTGGAAGAATTTAAGGATGTATTTCAAGATGATCTGCCCGACCAACTTCCACCCCTTAGGGACATCTAGCATGCCATTGACCTTATCCCAGGATCCACTTTGCCTAACCTGCTCCAATACCGGATGAACCCCAAGGAACATTTAGAGCTCCATAAGTAAGTTAGTGAGTTGTTGAATAAAGGTTTTATCAGAGAAAGTTTGAGTCCTTGTGCCGTCCCAGCCCTTTTGACACCCAAAAAGGATGGCACATGGCGAATGTGCGTAGACAGTCGAGCTATTAACAAGATCACCATCAAATATCGGTTTCCCATACCCCGCCTAGATGACCTCTTAGACATGATGGCTGGAGCCACAATTTTCTCCAAGATTGACATTAAGAGTGGCTACCATCAAGTTAGAATTCGACCCGGGGATGAATGGAAGACAGCATTCCAGACTAAGGATGGTTTGTATGAGTGGGTAGTCATGCCTTTAGGATTATCCAATGCACCCAGCACTTTCATGAGAGTCATGACCCAGGTCCTTAGGATGTTCATCGGTAAGTTTGTGGTAGTCTATTTTGACGACATCCTGATTTACATCAAGAATGAGAAGGACCACCTGGACCACCTTAGGTTAGTGTGTTCGGCCCTTAGGAAAGACAGCTTCTATGCAAATCCCAAGAAGTGCGAGTTTCTGACCCGTAGGGTTGTCTTCCTAGGATTTGTCGTGACCCCAGAAGGAGTAGCCGCTGATCTCGAAAAGATCAGGACGATAGTTGAGTGGCCTGTACCAACCTCTGTTACTGAAGTTCGTAGTTTCCACGGACTGGCCACCTTTTATAGACGATTCATTAGGGGTTTCAGCACCGTTGTCTCACCCATCACTGATTGCATTTGGAAGGGAGCTTTCGAGTGGACCAAAGCTGCTGATAAAGCCTTCTTAGAGCTGAAAGAGAAAATGACCCAGGCCCCCATCCTAAGATTGCCCAATTTTTCCAAAGTGTTCGAGGTAGCATGTGATGCCCCAGGGGTAGGAATAGGAGGAGTCCTATGCCAAGAGAACCACCCGGTAGCCTTTTTTAGTAAGAAGTTCAATGAGGCTAAGCTTAGGTATTCTACCTATGATAAGGAATTTTATGCCTTAGTACAAGCACTAAGATATTGGAGACATTACCTTTTACCTAATGAATTTGTGTTGTACTCTGATCACGAGGCATTGAGGTATCTGAGTTCCCAAAAGAAGTTGAACCCTAGACATGCTAAGTGGGTAGAGTATATCCAGGCGTATACCTTTGTTTTGAAACATCAAGTGGGAACTGACAATAAGGTAGCCGACACCCTGAGCCGATGATCTTTACTCCTAAGCACTGTTAGAACCGAGGTTGTAGGGTTTAACCAGATTAAAGAGCAGTACGATACCTGTCCTGATTTCAGAAAGATTCACCAAGCCTTGAGTATCGGACCATCTAAGGAACACAGTCAGTATACCTTGTTAGATGGTTACCTGTTTAAGGAGAATAGGCTATGCATCCCAAGAACGTCTGTGAGGGAATTTTTGGTCTGGGTGACGCACGCAGGAGGTTTAGCTGGCCATTTCAGGAAGAATAAGACCATCCTAGCTGTAGAGGAACATTTCTTTTGGCCAAGTCTGAAAAGGGATGTTGCCCAAATTGTGGCTAGGTGCCGAATGTGCATTGTTGCAAAACAGCGAAAGCAGAACACTGGCTTGTACATCCCTTTGCCCGTCCCTAGTTGCCCTTGGCAGGATTTGAGTATGGATTTTGTGTTAGGATTACCTAGAATCCAAAGGAAACACGACTCAATCTTTGTTGTGGTTGATAGATTCTCCAAGATGGCCCACTTCCTGCCATGCAACCAATCTTATGATGCCTCTAAGGTAGCCAAACTATTCTTAGATGAGATAGTTAGAATTCATGGTCTACCTAAGACAATTGTGTCTGACAGAGATGTTAAGTTCACCAGTTACTTTTGGAAGACCCTCTGGCACATGTTAGGGACCAAGTTGAAATTCTCCACTGCTTACCATCCCCAAACTGACGGCCAGACTGAAGTTGTGAACCGAAGCCTAGGAAACTTGCTTAGGTGTCTTGTAGGCGAAAACATTAAGAACTGGGACTTGCTATTACCCAAAGCCGAGTTCGCCTACAACAGTTCTGTCAATAGGACCATCGATAAAAGCCCATTTGAGATTGTCCATGGGTACCGACCTAACAAGCCACTTGACCTGATTCCCCTGCCATTGCATGCTAGGACATCCGAGTCTGCTGAATCTTCTGCACAGCATATTAGGAATCTGCATAAGGAAATCACCCAAAAAATCACATTAAGTAATGAGGCTTATAAAATACAAGCTGATTCTAGAAAGCGATTCAATGAATTTTTTGTAGGGGATTTCGTAATGATCGGACTCAGACCAGAACGGTTCCCCTCAAGAACTATTAAGAAATTACATTTTCGAAGTACTGGTCCCTTTAAAATTATTGAGAGAGTAGGATCCAATGCTTACGTGCTTGAATTACCTCCTGAACTAGGTATTAGCTCCACTTTCAATATTGCAGATCTAACTGAGTATAAGGAGCCAACAGTAATACCCAGTGAGGCATTCGGACCTGATCCATTACTTGAGAGAGAACCCACCATAGAGTGTCCACTAAAAAGGCCTGAGCGATAAGAGAAGATCGAGCAAATCCTAGATGATTAAATTATCAGTACTCGACGGAATGGTTATCAACGCTACTTGGTAAGGTGGCAAGGACGTCCCGAGTCGGAGGATTCATGGGTTACCCGAGAGGACCTACAACGCATTGACCTGGACCTTCTGGAAGAATATCAAAGCCGGATGAGCCTTTACTCGACGGAGTCAAGTTCTTCCCATCCCAGGAGGATTGGTGAGGACACCTTCAAAAAATTTCAGAACTCACTGTGGATCTCGTAGGGAAGATCCAGACTCTGAACCATCCAGCAAATTCAACCCAGTAATTGTTTTCGGGTTTTAATGTATGAAGTCTTTTGTTGCCAAACATCAAGAGAAGCTAGCAAAGGAGGGAAAGTTTTCCCAATTTTAAAGCATGTGTCATACATTTCTTGAGCCACCAAGGAAGGAAAAGTTTTGTGAGTATTAAAGCAAGAGCATGCACCGCTGCGAGAATTTTAAAGCATGTGTCATACATTTCTTGAGCCACCAAGGAAGGAAAAGTTTTGTGAGTTTTAAAGCAAGAGCATGCACCGCTGCAGGAATTTTAAAGCATGTGTCATACATTTCTTGAGCCACCAAGGAAGGAAAAGTTTTGTGAGTTTTAAAAGACAGCAGCCCCAGCCTTCAGATTTCATCCCATATTTCCGGCAGCCCCTTCGTCATGATTTTGCAGCCCCGGGTTTCCTGCAGCCCCAGATTTTGCAGCTTCGTACCCATTTAAAAATTAAACTAATCTTTATATAGAAGGTTCTAGAGGGTGTTCTTGAGCCTATAAATAGGGATGGTTCTCTTGTATGAAAAAAGAAGAAGGGATAGATGAAATGAAATACTGTTGGAGTGCTTTCTCTAGTGCCTTTGTTATAATTGTAACATTGAGGGGTGTGAGGCCCTAACCCTGCCTTCGTTGCATTGCAATGTCGAGGAGTGTGAGGCTCCGACTGTCTTCGCTGCACCCGCGGCGTCGAGGGACGCGAGGCCCTATTTATCCTACCATTTTCTAGCCGTCTATGCCCCCCCGTATCATCCATTCCATCATCCATAATCCTCACCGCCGTGCTCCAGAAGATCGAAGATTTCAAGGTCTTTCTCCGGTAACGATCCCCCGAAGGAACCTTGCCAACATACATTTAGCACGATGCCACCCGTTGAGCAGCTGATTATTGATCATCTAGGCCGCATCTTCCCAGGAAGAGTGACCCTAGTGCTTTGAGAATATTTATTTACTGTTGTGTCATTTTACCTCACCTCTTTATCCTCAAGATCTGTTTTATTAATTGTTTGCATGTCCTAGATCGGGGATTTCTTAATCTCTGAGTCCTGGGTCTATTATTCTGCTCACTTAATTTTGGGGTCCAGCATGAGAGGTTGTATGAGATGATACCTTCCTTAAGTTGTTTTCTATCATCCTTGCTTGTTATGAGTCTCAATTTAATCAGATTTAAGGGTGATTTTCTTTGCATTGCATCTCTCATCATTTTCATGCCATCCTAGTCCATAGGTTCCCCATCATTTTGTATCTCAAATAGAGCATCATACCTTACAAGAAGCTGAAAATGATCCAAACTGGATGTTAGCCATGCATGAAGAATTGAACCAATTTGAAAGAAATAAGGTTTGGACACTAGTTAATCGACCTAAAGACCACCCAATCATAGGAACCAAATGGGTCTATAGGAACAAACTAGATGAACAAGGAAATGTCATTAGAAATAAAGCTAAATTAGTGGCTAAGAGATATAGTCAAGAAAAAGGTATTGATTTTGATGAAACTTATGTACCTGTAGCAAGACTAAAAGCCATTAGATTACTTCTTGCATTCGCTTCCTACATGAATTTCAAACTTTTTCAAATGGATGTGAAAAGTATATTTTTAAATAGTTTTATCTCCGAACAAGTTTTTGTAGAACAACCACCAGGTTTTGAAAATCATGCTTTTCCAAACCATGTGTTTAAACTCAATAAAGATTTATATGGTTTGAAACAAGCCCCTAGAGCCTGGTATGATAGACTTAGCACCTTCTTGATTGAAAATGATTTTTCAAGAGGAAATGTTGATAAAACCATTTTCATTAAAAAGAAAGATAATAATATATTAGTTGTACAAATTTATGTTTATGATATTATATTTGGTGCAGCTAATAAAAATTTTTGTGAATAATTTGCTAAGCTAATGCAGGGAGAATTCGAAATGAGCCTAATAGGTGAACTTAATTGCTTCCTCGGACTTCAAGTAAAGTAATCAAAGGGATCTTCATCAACCAAGCCAAATACACCAAGGAAATAATCAAGAAGTTTGGTATGGAGACAAGCAAACAAATGAACACACCCATGAGCCCATCTTGCAAATTAGACAAAGATGAAAATGGATCTAATGTTGACCAAAAGCTTTATAGAAGTATCATCGGATCTCTATTATATTTAACTGCAAGTAAACCAGATATCTTGTATAGTATACGTGTATGTGCTAGATTTCAATGTAATCCTAAAGAAACACATATGCTTGCTGTTAAAAGAATACTAAGATATTTGAAAGATACATGTAATCTAGGTCTTTGGTTTTCAAAAGAATCATCTTTAAGTTTAATCAGATTTTCTGATGCTGATTATGCTAGTTGTAAAGTAGATAGAAAAAGCACTAGCGGCACAGGTCAATTTATAGGGTTGAATTTAATTTCATGGCACTGCAAGAAACAAAACTCGGTAGCACTCTCTACTGCTGATGTAGAGTATGTTGCTGTAGGGAGTTATTATGCACAAGTGTTATGGATTAAACAATAACTAAAAGACTTTGGTGTTACACAATGCAAAATTCCCATCAAGTGTGATAACACAAGTGCTATAAATTTAACCAAAAACCCTATTCAGCATTCTAGGACTAAGCACATAGAAATTAGACACCATTTTATTAAGGACCATGTTTTGAATGGTGACATAGAGCTATAATTTATCCTAACTGAAAAACAATTAGCTGACATTTTTACTAAGCCACTAGATCAGGATAGATTTGAATTGCTTAGAGGAGAATTAGGACATTGTGATCCTTTCTAGATTTAGTCAACCTAATTTCCTTCAAAAATTAAGAAAAAATTATCTAGAAAACCTCTTACATTTGCTCATGATTTTTGAACAACTTTCCTTGAATTTTCATTGTATCGAATTCAATTTCTGAATCATTTCATTATCTGTGGAAAGTTTTTGTTCGAGTCTACTCAAGCAATTTTGCTCTGGTCGAGCCGGCTCGAATGTCTTTGTTCTCTACCTATTGCTCTGGTCGAGCCAACTAGGTTAACCTAAATCTTTGCCTAGCCAACTCGGTGTTCTGATTGTTCTGAGTTCACTCTGGTCAAGCCGACTCGGATGTTTCTAGGATTGGGCGAGCCGACTCGAAAGTCAGGAAATTGCTATTTAGATAGATCTGAACTATCATTTCTAAGTACTTTACTCTTCTTACTTTACTTCAAACATACTCTATTCCTCTCTAAAACTTTACCAAATTTCCAAAAAATCCATTCCCTAGAACCTAAATTTTCTAAATCCCACTACAATAGCTTCTCGAAGATCTGCAAGGAAGGTTCTTCAAGTTGATGAATCAAGCACATGCAGTGAACATGCAAAAGGGAAAAGAGAAAAGAGGAAAAGGTCTGCTCCTGTGCAACAAGAAGAAGAAACTCCTCCTCTCGGACAGATTATCTCAATGGCCAACCAGCCTATCACTTACGGAAGAAGAATAGACTTCTCCTTCCTAGAAGAGATAGAAATGAAGATCGGAAGATGGATAGAAAGTCAGGGTTGGAAGCACTTCTGTTCTTTGGACATTTTAACCTACCCCTCATTGGTATGGATTTTCTATGAAAACATAGTCATTAAAGAATATCATTTAGAATCTAATGTCAAGGGAAAGAAAGTAATTATGGATGAAGAGAAATTGGGAAATTTGCTTCAAATACCAACGGACGGTGCCACTGAGCTTATCTTAATGGACAAAGAGCATATTCTAAAACTCATTTTATAAAAAGGATGTAAGCTCCGTTCAGCATGTTCAGGCCAATTTACACTGAAAAGAAATGAGGCTTCTTCATAATACGATCAGCAGGATTTTTCTTCCTAGGACTGGTTGCTTTGATTGAGTCGGTGAAAAAGACATGACCTTTATAGGACATTTGATAGAAGAAAAGCCTCTCAACCTTCCCTATATAATGATGATTCAAATGACTGAAGCTGTAAGAAAAGTCAAAGCCTGTCTACCCTATGGTATGGTTTTCACTCTACTGTTTGAAGAAGCTGGAGTTGACTTAACCAATGAAATAGGCAAGCCACTACATCACTCTGACACTTATTCCTTCAATTCACTGAAAAGAAAGGGTTACAAACTACAAGAAGGAATATGGATAAAGAAAATTCCTAGTCAGGTTGTTGCTACCTCTTCTAAAGATGATGAAGCTACTGTTGAAGAAAGAACTAAAGGTACAATGATTACTCCATCTAACCTTAAGAAGCTAATATTTCAGAAGATGGAAACAATCTCAAACTCAATGACAGATCACATTAATTCTGCAATTGATGAGATGAGAAGTACAATCAATGCAAGTTTGCAGGAAATGAGATCTGAACAGAAGCTTCACCAAGAGAAAACTAAAAAGGAAATGGAGGATTTTAAAGAAGAAATTAGAAGCATCTTGCTGCAATCCCAGAAGGAAACAGTCACTACTGAAGATGCTCCTGAACAGATCTTCAAGGAGTCACTTAAGACTCCTGCTCCTACTCCATCTGATCCACCCAAACCTGTTAAGACCAAGAAGGAACCCAAAACCAAGAAGACTAAGACTTTTAGAGCCCCTGTTAGAACTAGGTTCAGGGATTTAAGGTTTAAACCCCTAAAAACTAAGACCTCTGATAAACCTACAGAGGTAGGCTCCTCTTCTTCTGGTGAAGAAGAAGAAGAATAGTTTATTTGGTTAGTCTTTTGGTTGTATTTCTGACTTTGTCAATGTTCTACCTGTTATCTTTTACAATATGAATGTACTTTCCTTCTTACTTTGTATGCCAAATTTCTAAATAAAATGAAAGATCTTGTAGCAATTTTCTTTCTTACAATGCTTTGATACAACTGTGATGAGTTTTTAATTAGAATTTTCAATTTGAGAAAGTAAAATTATCTCAAACAAATATTAAAGACTTTCTCAATCTATTTCAAAATCTGATCTTTATTTGAAATCACCTTGTTGATTGATTGACAAAAAGGGAGAGAAATATGTTGGAGAAATGTGTTGTCATGAGAATTCTCACTTATGTTGAGTTTCCTACCAATTATTCTTAAAGTGCATAAAAACAATGAAAAAGGGGGAGCACAAAAGTGATAGTATTCAAAAGAACCTAATGCCTATTTACTTTAAAACCTAGAGAAAGGGGGAGATTCTATTGAATGGTTTTGCTCTGATTGCTACTTAATCTTAATGCTCTGATTGCTATTGCTCTACAAATTGATCTTAATTCTGTCAGTTTTTTTCCAAACTCTGATACTCGATGTTTTGTGCTAATTATAATATTATGAAGCATGAAAAGTTTGATACCTTGATTATATACAATGATATCATCTCTTGAGCTCTGATACGTTTTTACAAATTTAATCAGCTCTGATACATTTGAATATTTAACTTTCAAAAATTGTTATACATGTAAAGTGTAAAGAATTTTTCATGTCCAATATTTTGTCATCATCAAAAAGGGGGAGATTGTTCACCCCATAAGTGATTTTGATGATAACCAAACATTGGAGCATGTACATTTATTTCTAACAACACTTTAAGTATTTTACAAGTTTTTGTAGGATGAGTTAATTGTTCAAACTTCAACTCCTACACCTTTGTTTCTTATTTGAGTTGTGTTGTAATTTATTTTTATAAAGAAGAACCCAATGAAAAAGCTAAGAAAAAATCTTGTAAAAAGGGTTACTTCTGTGTATGTGCCTTAGAATTAATTTGAGTTAGTATTATTGAAAAGTTATAAAAGTGTTGGTGAGAGTTTTTCTTTCAGTTCAAGTGTAAAAAATTTTGAAAAAGATACTCGAGCCGACCCAGCATGTTGAAGAGTCGACTCCACTTACTAGCATGTAGCAAGGATTTTGATATGCAGCAATCCGAGCCGACTCGAAGGTAACCGAGCTGACTCTAGTTAATCCGAGTTGATTGGAATATGTCTGATCCAACTCCTCTAGAGTCCAGTTTTTAAAGATTTCTGAGAACAGCTAGGCAGCTGACCCGAACCAGAAAGAGCCAACTCTACCAGACCTAATTTTGAAGACTTGAGAAAGCGAGCCAATCCGAGCTATATCGAGTCGACTCTTCTAGAGTAATGATTTTAGAACCTGAGAAGAAGAGCCAACCCAAGCTAAAAAGAGCTGACTCCTCGAGTTCAAGTTTTTCAAAGATATAAGTTCGAGCCGACCCGAGCTACAAAGAGCCGACTCGTCTAGAGTAAAGTTTTGCACCTTGAGAAAAAGAGCTGACTGTACTGAAGATTTGGTGACTCGACCTATCGACTCGAAGGATCCGAGCTGACTCAAAGGAATCTGAACCGACTCGAACATCGCTTTCAGGTATCCAACGGCTAGTTCCAGAATTTATTTCTAAATGCCAAAAAATGCTCCAACGGTCATAAATCATTCCCCAATGGTCTACAATGGCTAGAACTGCCTTGGAGTGATAGAAGACTTTATATTTAAAGGATTTGAACTTCCTTGAAACAAGAATTAGTGAGTTCTTCAAAGTTTTGTGAGCTTTATTGAATATCCTACCTACCAAAAGCAAGAGAGCACAAGAGCATTAAAGTGAGCCTTCAAGTTTTCACCAACTCTAATATGAAGCTTGAAGAAATTTTAGAAGAAGCCACTGAAGCAATTAAAGCTCATTCAAGTGCATTCAAGTGGACTTCTATCAAGCTGCACCGGCAACTATCCGATAAATTGAGTTTGTCATTTTTGTTGCATTTATTTCAATTCATTTTTTGAATTGTTGGGTTATTAGTGAGCCTGGTTGAAAAAATAAATAGGTTCTTGGTGAGCCTTAATAAAGACCAAGTGTTGGGTTCTTGGTGATCCTGGTAAAACCAAGTTAGGTTTTTTTGGTGAGCCTGTTTAAAACCAAAGGGTGTTGGGTTTTCTTTGGTGATTCCGTTAAAACCAAAGTGTAGAGGTTTTGGATTGTGATCCTGTAAAACAATCCTACTGTATTCGGGTGTAAATATAGTGGAGATCCTATGTAGTATCTTGGATAGTGGATGTAGGAGCTGGGTTGCTCCAAACCACTATAAATCCTGTGTGTTTGTATTGTGATTCTCTGATTTCTTTTAGCTTCTGCATTTAATTTTTAGTTACAACACAGAATACTTTAAAAGGGGATTTTAAGTGCACATTATTTACGTTAAATTTTTTAAAGACCCAATTCACCCCCCTCTTAGGTAGCCACCTGGACAACAATGAATCCCAAAAATTTTCCTGCCGCAATACCAAATGCACAAGGGCAGGATTTAGCTTCATTTGATAGAGATGGAGGTTGTCAAAGGCCTCCGTCAAGTCAGCGATATGGTCCGACTCCTGGTTGCTCGTGATAAGCATGTCATCCACGTAGACCAGCATGTTATGATCGGTCTAGTCTTTGAAGATCCTATTGACCAGGTGCTGATATGTGGCTCCTACATTCTTGAGGCCAAATGTGGTGCGAACACCAGGGCCAGAAAAGATCAACAGGTCAAACCCATATCCCTATGGGTCACCTGTGAATAAAGCCCTGAACCCAAACCCCTTTTACCTTTAAATATTTTATTTTAAATTATGTTATTTAGGGTTAGTTTGGTTTAGCCCTTTTTACTAACTGTAATTAGGGTTTTTATTTTTTTAGGCTTTTGGGCCAAATCCCTTTTACCAAGTTGAACCACTTGTTTACATGTCTTGCCTTTTGATCAAAAGAGGTTCCAATTGATCAAGTGGGGCTTTAGTTACTTTGTTGGTTTAATTAGTTTTGAGTCTTGTAATTATTAGTTGAGTTCTGTAATACAAGGGGGATACAATTCCAAACCCATGTGACCCCATGTGCTAGCTCAAGACAAGCCATGTGACTCTATGTGCTAGCCCAAGTCACTTGTCATATATAATCACTTCTGGCGCCACCTTTTTCAAGAATTTAGACAACAATACATGCTATGTTTGGACATCACTTGACACTTTATCGGGACAACAACACTTGGCACTTCATCGGGATAATGCCACACTTGCCGTATCACCCTTTTGGTCGGCCAAATGAAATCAAGTTTTGCACCCCTTCTTTTTAAGATAAGTAAATGAGGAGTCTTCAAGTTGGTGCCATCTCCCTCAAATAAATTCATGCCAAAACCAAGGAGTCGCAAGCTACTCCAACTTCTTTTTGATGCCAACTTTCAAGGAAGTTCAAGTTCATTTGATCGCCCAAAGTGCTAGAGGTTCAATGGTTTTCTACCTCTAGTGTTTTGAACAAACAAGTTCCCAGTTGCTTCAGATTAGAGAACTTAAGAATCCTAAAAGAACTCTTGTATTTTCTTCTATCCAAATTGGAGAGTCCACTATCCTGGAGGAGTCCACATCAACCAGACTCCAGAGTCCAGCAATCAAGGCCAATTGATGAAGCAATCTTGGCCCTTCATCATGACACTCACCTATCCTTATCATTGGCACCCAACTTGAATGGAGATCCCATGACATCACCCACCTTGGAGAGAGCCCCAGATCAGCCCAACAACAAGAGTCCATGATGCCTAGAGCAAGGATTCAAGGAGTTCTTGCTTAAGGGACACCAATGCTAGTCTTTGTATCCCTTACACCACTAGTTGATGATCTATAAATATCTCATCAACCCCCTGTATTATTAATGAATTATTAATCAAATAAAGTGACATTCTATCAAATTCCTTTGCTGTATGCATTGTGGGGTGTGAGGCCCTTTTCCTTTGTTCTTCGGAGATCGCGGGGTATGAAGCCCTAGTTATCCTTCCATCCAGAAAACCCTAAAATTGCCACCTTCCATCCCTTCCCTTCTACTTTTCCATCTTCTTCCTCTATTTTCTACCTTCTAACCTGAGTGATTTTTTTTGTTGAGTGATTGTAGGTAATCAAGGATTCAAAGACAGGATGTTCTTTCCTTGGAACCAATATCGTGGAAGATCAGAGCCTGAAGATCAAGATCTTGAAGCCCTGCTGCAAGATCTTAAGAGTTCCAATAGATCTACATCGAGAGAGTTAATCTTCATTAGTAAAATTTAAAACCCCTTCCCTACTCTTTGATTTTTGATCCCTTAATAAGTAGACCCTAGTTTACGGTGGTTTCTTAGCTACCAAATCATATTTTCTAGTTTACTTTGTTAGATCTACTTGTGCGCGCATAAACTAGTTGACTAGTTTAACTTAATTACTTTCTTTGAGTCTTTAAAAACTAAAAATTATAAAAAAATTAATATATATTTTTCTCTATTAATTTGTTTAATAATCAGTATATTAAGTTTTCATAATTTTTCCGCTTCAGTTTTGGTATCAGAGCAGGTTAAACTAGGGTTAAATCGCTCTTGTGCTGAAATTTCTGCATACCTAGTTAGGCTGAAATTAAACTACATAAAAACCATCCTAAAAAAATACAAAAAAATTATTAATTAATTTTTTGTTAATCCTATATTAGTCTGCTATCTAATATCAGAAAGAAAACTATAAAAAATAAGGTTTATTACATTATTTTTCTAGTAGAAGGAAATCACGCCTCTTGAGCGGGTATACGCAAGTATACTGTCACGACCCATGGGAGTAATGAGCTACGGCCGGACATGATATCCTGAGATCAGAAATTTGAAATTAATCATATCTAAAAATCAATTCAAAAAAAATAATTATTTTCTACTATTTTTAATTATTTTAGCTTCATTGCATATTAGGGTTTCATATCGTGTGATTGCATCATCCAGTAACCAAATCTTAAGGGCACTTGACCATCTCAGATCAAGACAGGATCTCATCACCTATCCTGGACCCACAACCAGCACCTTTGCATCAAACCTAACCCTAATTAAAATTAATTAGAAACCTAAAGCAGTTTAAGGACACCAACAGGTCGGGTTCCAAGTATTGTGTGAAAGCTAGTGCACCCAATTCTTTGATTATCACTTGAATATGGTGTCTAAGGCTAGAGGTCCAGAGGCAAACGTCCTAAGCAGACTTGTGATTTTTAATTAGGACCCTGCGAGAGCAGGGAGAGCCTCTCACAACCCCACCTCTTACCTGGCCAGTGAACAAGGTAATTGCTGAATTGGTTATAATTTGAGCTGACACATTCTACTTAAGCTCTAGGTCTAGAGACCCTAGTTCAATTTTATGTGTTTACATTACATAACCATTAGATTAGGAGTCTAACCCAATACCAGTAGTCTTACCCTAACCTAGTGTGACCATGGAGTCCAGCTTTGAGACCTTCCTTAGGATCATGAATGATCAGTTTGCCTTCATAAACAATATGTTTGACCGATTAGATGATCGTCTAGGAAATTTAGAGAGGACCAGTAAGACCCATCCTGAACCTAAACTTGAGACACCTTTCTCCACACCTCCCAACCCTAGGAGAGCCCCACACTATGACCCAAATCTGGGAACCCAATCCTAGGAGACCCTTACACCATGACCAAACCGGGAATCTAACCATAGGAGACCCAATTATGATTCCATAGACCAGGATGAGAAAACCACTAGGAACTTTAGGGGTTGAAGTACCTAAATTTGGTGGTGATCCTGAGTTTGAAAATTATCTTGATTGGGAAAGAAATATGGATCTATGTTTTGAGAAGGATCAAATGACTAAGGAAGGAAAGTTTAAGATTGCTAAACCTAAATTAGTATCCCAGGCTAGAATTTATTAAGATGATGTCGAAAGAACGATCAGACGAAAAAGAGACATACCCATAACTACCTGGAGTGACATGAAACTTAAACTTAGGGAAAAGTACCTACCTAGATCATATGAACTCAGCTCCTACAAACCTAGACCCATAACCCATAGGTCTGAACCCATATCCTATGAACCCAAGGAACCCATAACCCCTAAGTATCAATCAAATGTTAGTCAGGTTTTCCTTAGTTAGCCAAAACCTATTAGGATTAGTGCCCCTTATCAAAAATCAGGATTTACCCAAGTCCACCCAAGTTGACTCATTCCTCAGTAGAGTCGACCCAATTCTCGCTTAAGCAAACTCAACCCTAATCCGAGCCGACCCACCCCTACTAGCCCAGATCCTAGTTAATTTTTTCTTAACCGACCCACTCTTACTACCTCATTGGTTCACAAAGATAACATTGAAAAGAAGTTTATGAAGCTAATGTGAACATAGTGGATGAGTATGAGAAAGAAGAGGAAATACATATGGCTGACCTAGAATTAGCTGACCTGGTAGGTACCTAGACTGAACTCAACCTAGAGTTAGTTGACCATGACCGTACCCTGACTAAAACAATACTAGTAGGACCCTTAGAAAAAGAGATCCAAGAGGAACCTAATCTTGCTGCTGAGACTTTACCTAAGAAAACACTAGAAGAGACTCAAGCCATAAAGCCTAATAAGGACATGATTTCTTTAGTCCGGTACCCTCAAGCTGAAGTCACACCTTTGACTCCGATTGAAGATCTCTTCCTTGAAGTTAATGACCCATTCTTCCATCAAATGGACCTTTTAATGGATGTAGATGTAATTCAGTGTCTAAACTTTAAGGTCAACCCCATTAGTCTAGGACTATTCCCTGAAACCCCTTTTTATTTCCAGTCTAACCTCGGATCCACTTCTTACTTCATACCTTTTCTTAAAGTTTCCAATGTTTCTAGAACCATTAGGTTACACTTTGTTGAGGTTAGCATGTTTCATCAATCTTTTAGCATTGTTAGATTTGCCACATATTTCTAGAGAACCTTATGGCATTTAGTAGGAGTCCATGAACCATTCCCATCTGCATGTCACCCACCAACCAAGGGTCAAACTCAGTTGAAGTTTAGTATTTAGTCGAGTCTATAGTCCATTGGGTATTATTATTGATATTTACATGCATGTCATAAGGTAAAAAAAATAATGAAAGCAATGAATCTTTTCAAGAAAAAGACTCAAAGAATTCAATAAAGGAGACTTTATTATGATCAGGCTACGACCTGAACGGTTCTCACCTGGAACTATGAAAAAGTTGCATGCCCATAGTAGTGGACCATACAAAGTAATTAGAAAAATTGGACCTAATGCCTACGTGCTTGAGTTACCACAGGAACTAGGTATTAGTCCAACTTTCAACGTTTTAGACCTTATCGAGTATAGGGAGCCAACGTTGATTCCTAGTAAGCCTTTTGGGCCTGATCCAATCCTTGAGAGTGAACCAAACCATATGTGTCCACTTACCATACTACTAACCCGGAGAGACAGGATCGAGCAGATCTTAGACGGTAATATTATCGCTACTCGAGGCAAAGATTATCAGTGATATCTGGTTCACTGGCAAGGATGACCTGAGACTGATGATTCTTGGATCACCAGAGATGACTTATAGAAAGTTGACCCAGACTTATTAGAGTGCTATTATAGTGAAGCTGACCCATACTCGACAGGGTCGAGTTTCTCTTACCCAGGGAGAATTGGTGTGAACACCAGGGCTAGAAAAGATCGACAGGTCAAATCCACATCCCTGTGGATCACCTGTGAATAAAGCCCTAAACCCAAACCCTTTTTACTTGTAAATATTTTATTTTAAATTCTGTTATTTAGGGTTAGTTGGGTTTAGCCTTTTTTACCAACTATAATTAGGATTTTTATTTTTTTAGCCTTTTGGGCCAAACCCCTTTTACCAAGTTGAACCACTTGTACATTTACTGGTCTTGCATTTTGATCAAATTAGGTTCCAATTGATCAAGTGGGACTTTAGTTATTTGATTAGTTTAATTAGTTTTGAATCTTGTAATTATTAGTTGAGTCCTATAATACGAGGACACAAGTCCAAATCCATGTGACCCCATGTGCTAGCTCAAGACAAGCCATATGACTCCATGTGCTAGCCCAAGTCACTTGTCATATGCAACCACTTCTTGGGACCACCTTTTTCAAGAATTTGGACAACAATACATGCTATGTTTGGACATCACTTGACACTTTATCAGGATAACACCACTTGGCACTTCATCGGGACAATGCCATATTTGCCATATCACCCTTTTGGTTGGCCAAATGAAATCGAGTTTTGCGCCCCTTCTTTTTAAGATAAGTAAATGAGGTGTCTTCAAGTTGGCGCCATCTCCCTCAAATAAATTCATGCCAAAATCAAGGAGTCGCAAGCTATTCCAACCTCTTTTTGATGCCAACAGTCAAGGAAGTTCAAGTTCATTTGATCGCCCAAAGTGCTAGAGGTTCAATGATTTTCTACCTCAACTGTTTTGATCAAATAGGTTCCAAGTTGCTCCATATTAGAGAACTCAAGAATCCTATAAGAAATCTTAAGTTTTCTTCTATCCAAACTAGAGAGTCCGCTATCCTACAGAAGCCCACATCATCAAGACTCCAGAATCTAGCAATCAAGGCCAATTGATGAAGCAATCTTGGCCCTTCATCATGACACCTCACCTATCCTCATCATTGGCACCCAACTTGGATGGAGATCCCATGATGTCGCCCACCTTGGAGAGAGCCCCGGATCAGCCCAACAGCAAAAGTCCAAGATGCCCAGAGAAAGGATTCAAGGAGTTCTTGCTTAAGGGACACCAGTGCTAGTCTTTGTATCCATTACACCACTAGTTGATGGTCTATAAATATCCCATTAACCCCCATGTATTATTAATGAATTATTAATCAAATAAAGTGACATTCTATCCAATTTCTTTGTTGTATGCATCATGGAGTGTGAGGCCTTTTTTCTTTGTTCTTCAGAATATCGTGCGGTGTGAGGCCCTAGTTATCCTTCTTTCCATCCAAAAAACCCTAAAACAGCCACCATCCATCCATTCTCTTCCACTTTTCCATCTTCTTCCTCTCTTTTCTACCTTCTAAACCCAGTGATTTTCATTGTTGAGTGATTGCAGGTGATCGAGGATTCAAGGTCAGAGTGTTCTTGTTGATATCTTGTTGATATCATGCTTTGCTTATATTGCTTTGATACCAATTGTAGGCTTAGGTAGGCAATCCAAGAGAGGGGGTGAATTGGGTTTTATAAGACTTTTAAACCATTTATAATAACTAAAGCAAGTATGTGCTAATTCAAATCAAGTGCTTGTGTTTAGGCAATGTATTTGTGTGCTTCAAAATATTATGCAGCGGAATAAAAAAAGTAAATGCACAAGAAAAAATAATCACACAAACACAAAGATATATAGTACTTCAGTGCAAACCAAGCACCTACATCCACTCCCCAAGATCTCCTTGGGAATTCACTAAGATGGTTTTGTAACCTAGGCTCACCAACAACCTTTTACAACTTGTTTTGTCTTCGAGCTCACAAGTAAAATCCTAGTTGGTTTCAAGGCTCACCAACAACCACCCTTGGTTTTATGGGCTAACCAAGAACCTAAACAGCTTGTTTTGTCTTTGGGCTCACAAGTAAAATCCTAGTTGGTTTCAAGGCTCACCAACAACCACCCATGGTTTTACGAGCTAACCAAGAACCTAAACAACTTGTTTTGTCTTCGGGCTCACAAGTAAAATCCTAGTTGGTTTCAAGGCTCACCATCAACCACTTTGGTTTTCTAAGGCTTACCAAAAACCTCTTTAGTTTTCCAAGGCTCACTAAAAATCTCAAGTAAAATAATAAAAGAGCAATATGAAAGAATACAATAAAAGCTTTCTAAAATAAAGCAAATATCTTTTTGAAGCCCTTGATTGTTGATGAAGAACTTGTCTTCAAGTTGTTGAAGCCTTTAAATGCTGCTTGATGATTTGAACTTGGATGCTCTCTTTGAAACTTGGAAGCTTGAAGGCTTGAACCACTCAATTCTTGAATCCTTGAAGAATATTCAATGATGTCATCAAAGGATTGCTTCTCCATTTGATTTTAGATATTTATATAGCCTCCCAATACTTAAATGACCGTTTATAACCATTAGGGATGAAAATATAGCCGTTTGAAAGCAAGTTGGAGAAGTTTTGCAGCCCAAAAAATTAGCCATTACTGTCCAAGTGTCGACACTTCACCTCCAGGTATCGACACTTCACCTCCAGGTGTTGACACTTCAGTTTCAAGTGTCGACACTTCATTCCCGTGAGTTGACACTTGAGGCAAAAACCTCCATATGGCATAGTTCTGTATTTTCAAAAAATCTCAGGCCTTGAGTCGACACTTCATTCTTCAAGTGTCGACACTTGATTCTCAGGTGTCGATACTTCATTTTCAGGTGTCGACACTTCACTATGCCAGGCTAAAACTTATCGAAACTTGATCAAAATCAAACTTTCACTTCTTTAAGTTCTTCCATATTAATTTCAAAGTCTATATACTTGATTTTCCATTAATTTGAGGACTTTTTTAACTGAAATACAAGCATTTCTTCATTCAACATGGATGAGTACTAAGATCTGATAAACACACTTAAAATATAATTAGTACTCATATATACTTAAACATTTTGTCAATCATCAAAATCAAGACTAGAGTCAACAATCTCCCTCTTTTTGATGATGACAAAACCTTTAAGTATATGAATATGGTAAGCTTAAAAGGATTAATAATAAGATAAACATGTATGCTCAAAATCAATAAGTACTATGCTCCCCCACAAAATATGACTTGAAAAATATTTTTTAAAATATGCAAAATTTTTAAATTTTCTCTATCTTACTGATTCTTCCCTTAAGATAAAAACTTATTGCATTATTCTCTCTCTTTTGCACTTACTTTTATTTCTCATATGATTTTTCATGTTTATCCAATCTTTCCCTTTTCATATTTAATATTTTTCTCCCCCTTTTTGATATCATGAAAAAGGGTGAAATGCAATACAAAATTGGAGTGAAGGTCGAAAGAATAGCAAGTAGATCATCAAAATCAATGCATGAAATCAAATAATTATGATACCAATTGAATATGATACAAATTGACTATGATGCCACAAAATGATAAGCACATGCAAAAGATAGTTCAATATTATCCATTCACCTTACTTTTTCATGGAATAAGATCACAGCGGCACCCCAACACGTCATAAGAGACTCCATTGAATGGGAAGAGAGGGTCTTTAAACCCTACTTATCTCCTATGATCGGACAGCCATGGTGACTAACCCAATCCAAAGTGGTTATTAGGAATTGAATATGATACCACTTAAATGTAACTCCCCTCAAAAGATTAGATTTGAAATCAAGGAGGAGTATCAAAGTAAGTAAAGCATGATATCAAGAAAATATTTAAAGCATCATATATGTATATAATGATAACAAATCTTTGGATACTCCCTCAAAATATTATTCTTCCTTAAAAATATGCATTCATTTGAGGAATGAAACATGAAAGCAACATAATTTCAGACAATTTTAGATATGATCATAAATTCTAAGTCTGATAGCAAAGATTTGAAATTTTTCAAGATGTTCATAATTTTCAAAATACAAATGATTGATCATTTAAACTTTTAGCATAATTTAAAATTTATTTAAAATGATTTGGTATCCATACAAATGTTAGAAGTAATTTGATAGCAAGTCTAGCTACTAGAGCAAGGATTTATCAATATGCAAACCTTCTTCTTAAAAGTAACCCTTAACTTCTAGTTCTATACTTGATCCAAATCATTTCTAGATTAAGCATAGATGTTAAAAATGAAAACACATAAATCATAACAAATTTACTTGAAATAATTTAAAAACTATATTAATCAAAATCAAGTGAAAGTCTAATAATTACAAGTTTAACCATGAGAGCATGAAATCAATCAACATCAAAAGGTTTATGATCACAACTAATGACTATTAGTCTAAGCTTGATTCTAATTAATCAATTAAAATATTTTTCAAATCAATATGCATCTTTCAAAGTATTTTTCATAAAATACAATAATCAAAATCAAGTGAAGGTCTTACAATCACTAGTTTAATCATGATAGCATGAAATTCATCAACATCAAGAAGTCCATGATCATAACCAATGATTATAAGTCTAAACTTGGTTCTAATTGATATTTAAAATAATTTTCAAAGTAATTGATACAATATTCATAACAAAAATTTAACTACATTTTCATTTGTGGAAGAAGATGTTAAGAATTTACCAATATACATAATCCTTCCTTTTATCATTTTGTTCAAAATGTAGCTTGTCTACTTCTTAAAATTATCTTGTACACCCAATTTTCAAGAACTTCCTTTCTTCATGTTGGGTTGCAAGACATTCCTGCAAGATAAACTAAATGGATAATTTTGGTACCCAAACTTTATTGGATCCTTTAGGGTTAGAGATTATGGTTCCTTTTGGAACCCAAACTTTTCTTGATCCACAAGGATATGCATTAAATCCAGATCTACAAGTCAGATTAGAAGAAGCAAGATAAGCAAATTCTTCAAAAAATTTTTCTTCTTTTCTTCAATCAAAATATTTTTCTCATTCAAAGATTTATCACATAAATCTTTCAAAACATCATTTTATTTTTCTAAAAATTATTTTTCTTTAAAAAAATTATTCTTTTCATTTTTTAAAATATCAATCTTGGTATTTAAATCATCATTTTCATTGGCAAGATTGATGTTCTCAAGAGAAAAGGAGTTTACATGCCTTTTTAATTTCTTGTGCTCAGTTTTTTGTAATATGTGTTCATGTACAAGATCATTGAATGCATCATATAATTCATCAAAGATAAAATCATATTTATTTTCAGCACATACCTCTTTCTCATTTACCATGAAGTAAAGATGGGCTAATTTTTGAATTTGTTCTTCTTCTGAACTAGAGTCTTCACTTTCGCTCCATGTAGCCATCATTGCCATCTTTATATTTTTTTTTTTGGCCCTTTTTCTCATGAATCTTTGAAATTTTTGAGCCAAAAGTTCAATCTCATCTTCATCTTCACTTTCTTTCGATTTCTCACTAGAAAACTCATCTTGTGTAGTGGATTTAAAGGTGATTATTTTCTTCTTTACATCAGCATCCACTATCTTTTGCTATAAGTTCAATTCATAGGTCATGAGTGAACCGATAAGCTCCTCCAAAGATAAGGTTTCTACATCTTTAGCTTCTTGGATCACCGTCACCTTTGGATCTCATAATATTTGCAAAAATCTAAGAATTTTATTCACCAAATCAGCATTAGTATAGATTTTGCCAAGACTTTTCAATTCATTAATAATAGTCATAAATCTAGTAAACATATCTGATATAGATTCAAAATACATCATTTCAAAGATTTCAAGAGAATGTACAAGTAAATTAATTTTAGTATTCTTTACTTGAAGAGTACCCTCATGAATAACCTCAAGTGTGTCCCATATCTCCTTCATCGATGTGCATGTGGAGATCCTATTGAATTCATTAAAGTCCAATGCACAATAAAGCAAGTTCATTGCTTTAGCATTAATTTTAGATTGCTTAATGTCATATTCATTCCAATCCTCTTTGAGCTTTGGAATGGAAATGCCATTAACCAAAATAGAAGGAATATGAGGACCATTAACAATAATTTTTCAAAGATGATAACTAATAGATTGAATATGGATGTGCATGCGAGTTTTCCAAAATGTGTAATTTGTGCCATTGAAAAATGATGGTCTAACACTAATACCTACAAGGGTTGCCATGAACTTTAGCTCAAAATCGTTAGATTTTCAAACAGAGCACCGAGTTTTGATACCAATTATAGGCTCAAGTAGGCAACCCAAGAGGGGGGTGAATTGGGTTTTATAAAACTTTTAAACTATTTGCAATAACTAAAGCAAGTATGTGCTAATTCAAATTAAGTGCTTGTGTTTAGGCAATGTATTTGTGTGCTTCAAAATAATACACAGCGGAATAAACAAAGTAAATGCACAAGAGAACAACAATTATACAAATACAAAGATATATAGTAGTTCGGAGCAAACCAAGCACCTACATCCACTTCCCAATATTCCCTTGAAAATTCACTAAGATGGTTTTGTAACCTAGGCTCACCAACAATTTTTTATAACTTGTTTTGTCTTCGGGCTCACAAGTAAAACACTAGTTGGTTTCAAGGCTCACCAACAACCATCCTTGGTTTTACGGGCTAACCAAGAACCTAAACAACCTGCTTTTTCTTCGGGCTCACAAGTAAAATCCTAGTTGGTTTCAAGGCTCACCAACAATCACCCTTGGTTTTACGGGCTAACCAAAAATCTAAACAACTTGTTTTGTCTTCGGGCTCACAAGTAAAACCCTATTTGGTTTCAAGGCTAACCAACAACCACTTTGGTTTTCCAAGGCTTATCAAAAAACTCTTTGATTTTCCAAGGCTCACCAAAAATCTCAAGTAAAATAATGTAAGAGCAATATGAAAGAATACAATAAAAGCTTTCTAAAATAAAGCAAATATCTTTTTGAAGCCCTTGATTGTTGATGAAGAACTTGTCTTCAAGTTGTTGAAGCCTTTGAATGCTGCTTGATGATTTGAACTTGGATGCTCTCTTTGAAACTTGGAAGCTTGAAGGCTTGAACCACTCAATTCATGAATCCTTGAAGAATATTCAATGATCTCACCAAAGGATTGCTTTTCCATTTGATTTTAGATGTTTATATAGCCTTCCAATACTTAAATAACCATTTATAGCCATTAGCGATGAAAATATAATCGTTTGAAAGCAAGTTGGAGAAGTTCTGCAACCCAGAAAACTAGCCATTACTATCCAAGTGTCAACACTTCACCTCCAGGTATCGACACTTCGGTTTCAAGTATTGACACTTCATTATCGTGAGTCGACACTTGAGGCAAAAACCTCCAGATGGCATAGTTCTATATTTTCAAAAAATCTCAGGCCTTGAGTCGATACTTCATTCTTCAAGTGTTGACACTTGATCCTCAGGTGTCGACACTTCATTTCCAGGTGTCGACAATTCACTGTGCCAGGCTGAAACTTGCTGAAACTTGACCAAAATCAAACTTTCACTTCTTCAAGTTCTTCTATATTAATTCCAAAGTCCATATACTTGATTTTCCATTAATTTGAGGACTTTTTCAATTGACATACAAGTATTTTTTCATTCAACATGGATGAGTACTAAGATCTGATAAACACACTTAAAATACTATTAGTACTCATATATACTTAAACTTTTCGTCAATCATCAAAATCAAGACTAAAGTCAATAGAACCAATATCATGGAAGATCGAAGCCCGAAGATCGAGATCTTGAAGCCCTGCTATAAGATCTTGAGAGTCCAACAGATCTACATCAAGAGAGTTAATCTTCATTGATAAAATTTAAAACCCCTTCCCTACTCCTTGATTTATGATCCCTTGATAAGTAGACCCTAATTTACGATGGTTTCTTAGCCACCAAATCCTATTTTCTAGTTTATTTTATTAGATCTACTCGTGCGGGCATAAACTAGTTGACTAGTTTACCTTAATTATTTACTTTGAGTCTTTAAAACTGAAAATCATAAAAAGTTTAATCTCTATTTTTCTCTATTAATTAGGTTAATAATTAGTAGATTAAGTTTTCATAATTATCCTATATCAGAATGGCATCATCCTATAATAGTACTACCTCTGTTGATCATGAACGTTGTGTGCTCCTCATCCTCCGGGTGCATGTGAATTTGGTTGTATCCGAAGAATGCATCTATGAAGCTAAGGAGCTTGTGGCTTGAGGTTGCATCCATCAGCTGGCCAACTTGGAAAGCGAGAAGCTATCCTTCGGGCATGCCCAATCGAGGTCGGTGTAGTCCATATAGATCCTTCACTTTTGGGAACTTTCCTGACCATCACTATATTAGCAAGCCAGTCAGGATACCGTACCTCGCGGATGAAGCCTGCTACAAGGAGCTTTTCGTCCTCCTCGTCAATATCCTCCTGCCACTTCGGGACAAAACTCCTCTTCTTCTACCTAATTGGGTGGCAGTTGGGGTCGACGTTCAGCTTGTGGGTGATCACTTCTAGTGGAATCCCAGGCATGTTTGCTATAGTCCAGGTGAAGACATCCGTGTTGGCCCACAGAAAGCCGAGCAAACGGGATCGCTCCTCTTCATGTAGTCCTACTTGCATAGTCTTCAAGCGGTCCTGCCCTAGAGTAAAAGATAGTAGGGGCTCGACTAGCTTTCCCTTCAACTCCAGCTCTGTTAGGCTTGATTGGTCGATGACCACATAGCCTCTCCACTCCCGGGACTGTCTGTAGGTAGTGCTAGACTAGCTACCTGGAGCCTCTCATCTCTTCGGTCCCCCCAAGAGTGGGGAACTAGAAAAGGAGATGCCTGGTGGAGATGTGAGAGTCAAGTAGATTGAGTCCAGGATGCCCTAGGATTGCATTGTAAAGCGATGGAAGCCTCACGACGGTGAATGTTGTCAACACGGTGCTTTGCTGAGGTGGCATCCCCGTGGTTATTGGTAGTGTAATCTCTCCCTCAACTCTAATCGAATCTTCGGTGAAGCCCACTAAGGGCATGAAAATCGATTTTATTTGGTCAGTAGACAAGTTCATCCTAGCAAAAGTATCATAAAAAAGGATATCAGCAGAGCTTTCACTATCAACCATGATTTTCCTTACAGGATGTTTAGCTATCATCATTTCTATGATGACAACATCATTATTTGGGTTATCTACCCTAGCCAGCCCCTCTTCAACATAGGGAGTACATCATCACTTTTCTCTCTTCCCCTAGCCCTCTTCGTGCTTCTCCCTACCCTCCAGGAGATCATCCCCACTAGCTTCTCAATGAGGCAAATGTCAATGGTGAGCAGTCAGGGCTCTTCATTCTGGGCAACTAGGGCAGCTCCTCCCTCCATGTACTTTCCAAGATAGCTATGCTTGATCAGGTTTTCTATCTCCCTCTTTTGATGGTGGCATTCCATGATATCGTGGCCATGGTCCCAGTGGAAGTAGCAGTAACAGGATCTGTCGCATCTAGCAGATGGCCTCAGTAGAGGAGGACGATGTAGGAAGCGCTCGTCCTCAAACTCCATCAAGATCTTTGCTTTCGGGGAGAGGAGAGGAGTGAACTTTTCTTCCTTGGTAGGGTCAACTCTGGGCCTGGCTGGTGTGGGCACCAGGATTAGACAGAGGCTCCTCAACCCTCTATGGATCTCTGATTAGGGTTTTTAATCTTTTTGGATCATGTAATAAGGCTTAAAGCTTGAGTAATTTGCCTTCGAGTCATGTAATTAGTATCTAGTTGGTTTCAGTTTTTGGTTTAGTCTTGTATTTTGGCCAATTTGGTCAAGTTAGGGTCAACGGGTCCAGTAATTAGCCGAATTGGTTCACAAGCTCAAGTCAATTTGAAGATGGGCTCAAGCTAGTTTGAAGAAGGGTCCACAAGTGGGTAATCAAGTTAAGCCCAATTGTAGATGATTCAAGCCACCTCTCCATGCCAAGTTAGGAGCACCACTTCAGCTCATGGAGTGCCACATCACCAGTGCCATGTGGCATGGCGAGGCGGCACTTCACCAAGCTCCTTTGGGTGGCCAAGACAAGATGGAAATTTTCAAAGTCAAAGCCATGTTTGGTGGGGACACCAGGATCAGACACAGATCCCTGGATCCCATATGGTTTACTGATTAGGGTTTTTTTAGAATCTTAGTCATGTGTCACAATTTTGTAAGCAAGTAAGATTGAGTCCTATAATAAGTGAGACTAGTTGATTTGTCTTAACCTAGTCTAGTCCATTGAGTCCTGTATTTAAGTATGAGTCCAGTGAGAGTCCGATTTTTGTACAAGAGGATAGGATACCCTATTTTGGAGTTCCATAAGGCCTCACCCCAAAGCTAGAGGCATTTACATCAGCTTATAAGATCTTTTTTGACACCCTAGAGCCCTAGATACCCTCCAGATGCCCTGATTCCCTCTAGATGTTATTCCAGTTGCCAGATTCCCTCTAGATGCTCCAGAATAAGCCAGATGCCAGGTATCCCACAATTCCAGGAATATGCCAGCACCCCAGGCCAAGAGATTCCAAGCCCAGGAGTCAAGCCCATGAGCCCCAGAACCAAGATACCAAAAATATGCTGATACCAGGGCACCCCAGCTACCAGGGCCCAAAGCCAATGCACCAATCCAAAGGAGGATGCCCCTTACTATCCTAAAGCCAAGCCTAACTCCATATTGGCTCCCAAGCCCAAAGAGAGCCCTTGGACCAAGTCAAATGAGGAGGGAAATCCAAGTAGAATAAGGAGAACTAGTTTTATTTTCATTCAAAGTGGATTCTCCTAGTCTTAAGCAAACTTGTAATCCCTCTCTCTCTCAACATTGTAATCCTATCCTAACTAGGAGAGGACTTGGGAAATATCCATAAATACCCCAGCTCTCCCCCTCTTGTAAGCAATTTTTATTCATGATATCAAAAACCCTAGTGAGATTTATTTGAGCTTGCAAGCTTGTGTTTGTGTTACTTTGTTTTTTTAGTTTGTTTGGTTCCTTGTTCTTGTGTTGGCCGACCATCCCTTGCAATCCTCCACACCCATAGCAATGAATCAAGCTTCCAAGCATCAGCCATGTCCTTGAGAAGCAGCCTTGAAGATGCCCCAAATCAAGAGCTTCATCTGCTTCCTTGCCACCCAACTTCTAAACCCTAACCTGATTCCTTCTAAACCCTAGTTCTTTTCTCTATTTAATTGCTATTTTGATTGACCCCTAATGTTTTGCAGGATCTTTGAGGTGTTTCACCTCCCCAGAGGAGGTTTTTCTTGCCTCCAGGACTGCCCAAATCAGCCATCTAATCAAGGGAACCGAGCTTCATCATCCAGACTCCAATCAAAGTGCTGTGTGATATCTTCATCGGAAGTTCTTCAAATCACTGATTGGTAACATCCTTCCCTTCTTTTAATTTCTGATTTGATGAAGATAAGCTATCCTAATCTGGGAGTTTCACAATTCTCGGGTCCTGGCTATTTATTATTTTGCATGAGTTTGCCTGCAATATGATGATTCTTTGCATTGCTACTCCATCTGCTAGTTCTTTGCTTAACTTTGGAATTTAGCCTACAAACCTAAATTATAAAAATCACAAAAAAATTAGTTTACTATTTTTTCTACATGATTAGCAATCTTAGAGTCATCCTGCATCAGTTTGGTATTAGAGCAAGTTTAGGATAGTTTTTATCTATATTAGAATCACAAATCCTAATTTTTGTATCCTACTAGCTGCATTAGGTTTCTAGTTTTCATCTGATTTTGATCATCTAAGAATTTTATTTTTCTATGAAATTTGCTTGAATTGTTCTCTATATTATCCTCTATATTATCATAATTTTTAATTAATTTTATAAAAACCTAATTTATAAAAATTTGGCATATTAGAAATCTTAACAAAATCCTGAGATTTCTGTAGTAGTCTGAAAACCCTAGGTTTTGCATCATCATTTGATTTTTTTTACATCAAATTTGGTAGAGTTCATCACACCATCCATCCTCTATCCTAGAAGTTTTTTTGATTTTTTCTACATTAAAATCTTTGTCAAAATCTGCATCTTCTGAAACACTAATTCTGATATTTCTGTACTTGACTCAACCTAACCTAATCAACTTCCACACACCCCAACCCCAAGCCCAATTTGTTTGCTAACCTAATCAATCTAAACCTAATTTACCACCTCATAAAACAAATAAAATATTTTATTTTTTGATTGTTTTAGATTGCATCAGGACCATTGACTGCCATCATCTTTAAATCTAATCTTAAGGGCAATCAATATCTAACATCAAGGTAGGATTTCATCACCTGTCTTGGGCCCATAACAACCATCATCATACTGACCTAAGCCTAATTAAAATTAATTAGACCTAATTTATCGTAGAGGGCTAGGTGACACCAACAGGTCAGGTCTAAGCTGTGTGGGCTAACTAGTGCATTTAATCCTGCGGCTATTATTGAAATCTGGTGTCTAAGGCTGAGGGTCCAGAGTCCAACGACCTAAGTGGTGTTGTGGTTTTTAATTGGGTCCCTGCGAAAGCAGGGGGGCCTCCCACACTCCCACCCTTTACCTGGCCAGAGGAAGGATTAGCTACTGGGTTAAGTGTAAGTTGAGCTGACCCATTCAGTTTTGACTCCAGGTTTAAACCCTAAATTATACTAACATTTTTCTTTCTTTTGCATGCTTGACTGTACCACATCACTTTTCTTGCTTGTTTGATTGTTGCATTAGATTAGGAACCCAATGCCAATAAACTTAATCCAATCCAACTAGTGTGACCATGGAGTCCAATCCTAGGAGAACCCAATACTCTGACCCATATTGGGAGCCCAACCCTAGGAGAACCCCATACCATGACCCATCCTTAGAACCTAACCATAGGAGACCCAATTATGATTACCTGAACCAAGATGAAAGACCCATTAGGAGCACCCAACCTTATGCACCCCTGTTTGATGGAAGACCAGATCCTAAGGTGTATACTAAATGGGAGGATATGATGGATCAGTACTTTGAGTATACTGGGATGTCAGAGCTAGAGAAGATTAGTTTGGCTACACATGGGTTAATCAGTTATGCTAAGCAACATTACGAATGTATTGAGGATGAATGTTATTGGAAAGGAGAATAGATAAGTACCTGGAAAGCTATGAGGAGTAAGTTGAGAAAAGAGTACCTAGGTCCATTTTATGAGCATGAACTTTCAGCCAATGGTGCAACTTGAGACAGGGTGACAAAACAATGTTTGAATACATTGACCAATTTAATGAGTTTATTAGGAAGTGTAACATAGTTGAACATGAGCTTATGACCATATCGAGGTTTCGATATGGCCTACGTGAGGACATCAGTTGGGAATTGTGTCGCTGGCTAATTGAGGACTTAGAGAAAGTCTATCACATAGCCTTGGAATTTGAGTTAAACCAGAGGAAACTCATATTTAGTCAAATTGAGTCCAATAAGAATAACCCTCCTACACCCCAAACCCATAGAATTGAACCCATAACCTTTAAATCCATAACCTATGAACCCATAACCCTTAGTTTACCCATCCCTGTTACCCTATACCCTAGTCATTTTTCCATTAGCTAAATCCCTCTTACCACCCCATTGGTCCACCAAGATGACCTAGAAGAGGTGATATATGAGGCTAACCCAAGCTTAGTGGAACAGTATGAGGAGAAAGAAGAGGAGTTCCCCATAGAAGACATAGAGTTAGTTGAATCAATAGATACCCAGGTAGAAGCCACCATTGAATCAGTTGACCCTGACCATATCCACATAGAAGACCACCCAACATTAGTTGAACCTGACCACACCCAAGCTAAACTTGTAGTGAAAGAATCATTAGAGGAACAAACCCATGACCCTGTGACTGCAACTCTACCTGAGGAGACTTTAGAAGATGATCCAATTATAGAATCTAGTCCTGAACTTAATGAGCCAGAAGAGTTTATTAAGGACTTGATCTCTTATCAGTACCCTTAGGATGAAGTTATTCCTTTAACTCCAATTGATCTCTTCCCTTAAATTAATGACCCATTCTTCCATAATGTAGACCCTATAGGAATACCCTAAACCCATAAGGTTAACCTCATTAGTCTAGGATTAATCCGTAATACCCTTTCTTATATCCTACTTTATCCAACTAACCCTGGACCATCTTCTTATTTCTTACCCTATCCAGCTGACCTGAACCTACCTCTTATTTTCTATCCTTTCCTAGATCTTCTTATGTTTCTTTAACCATTCATATGCATTTTATAAAGGTTTGTATATTGCATTCATTCATTGAGTCTATCATTTTTGCTTCCTACTTCTGGAAGACCCTCTAGCATCTATTAGGAGCTCATGTCACATTTTCATGTGCATACCAAATCAGAGTTAAACTTAGAGAGCCTATAGTCTGTTAAAGTTTAGGCCCATAGAGTCCAACAAATTTTCTTTGATAGGAAAGTCTAGTCGAGTCTATTAGGTGTTAGTTGAGTCCGATAAAGCCACAGCCTTGAATCACATATCCACACCTACACTAGCCTCTGCATAGTATTTGCATCTAGAAATTAAGTCAAAAGCTGAACATAAGTAATGAACTAAATAACAACTTGGCTAATTCCCAAAGAAAAGATAAAGAATTTTATACAGAGGAATATGTGATGGTAAAGAAATTTTCTGCTCGTGAAGCTGGCCCATCCAAAATAATGAAGAGTAATAGACCCAACGCCTATGTGCCTAAGATATCACCTAATTTAGGTATTAGCTCCACCTTCATCATCTCAAATTTTATAAAGTCTAGAGAGCTAGCAGTGATACCTAATGAGTCCCTTGAGCCACTCCCTTTCTTTGTGAGTAAACCCACCCCAGAGCGACCACATACAATTTGGCCTTTTGATGAGGAAAAGATTGAGAGAACTCTGGATGATCAAGCTACCAGTACCCAGAATAGAGACTGTCAGTGGTATTTGGTCCGGTGGCAAGGTCGGCCAGAATCTGAGAATTTGTGGAATGCTGGTGCTGATCTACAGCGCCTCAACCCACACCCTCCTTGAGCCAAATTGACCCATACTCGACGGGATCGAGTTCCTCCCACCCCGGGAGAATTAGTGGGGACACCAAGATCAGACACAGATCCCTGGATTCCATATGGTTTACTGATTAAGATTTTTTTAGAACCTTAGTCATGTATCATAATTTTGTAAGCAAGTAAGATTGAGTCCTATAATAAGTTGAGACTAGTGGATTTGTCTCAACCTAGTCTAGTCCATTAAGTCCTGTATTTAAGTATGAGTCCAGTGAGAGTCCAGTTTTTGTATAAGAGAAGAGGATACCCTATTTTGGAGTTCCACAAGGCCTCACCCGGGAGCCAGAGGCATTTACATCAGCTTATGGGATCTTTTTTGACACCCTAGAGCCCTAGATACCCTCCAGATGCTCGCCAGATGCCCTGATTCCCTCTAGATGCCATTCCAGATGCTAGATTCCTTCCAGATGCTCCAGAATATGCTAGATGCCAGGTGCTCCATGATTCCAGGAATATGCTAGCATCCCAGGCCAAGAGATTCCAAGCCCACGAGTCAAGCCCATGAGTCCCATAACCAAGATTCCAAGGAATATGCTGATACCAGGGCCCAAAGCCCACGCATCAATCCAAAGGAGGATGCCCCTTGCTTCCCTAAAGCCAGGCCCAACTCCATATCATTTCCAAGCCCAAAAGAGCCCTTGGACCAAGTCAAATAAGGAGAGAAATCCAAGTAGAATAAGGAGAACTAGTTTTATTTTCATTTAAAGTGTATTCTCCTAGTCTTAAGCAAACTTGTAATCACTCTCCCTCTCAACTTTATAATCTTATACTAACTAGGAGAGGACTTGGGGAACATCTATAAATACTCCACCCCTCCCTCTCTTATAAATAATTTTTATTCATGATATCAAAAACCCTGGTGAAATTTATTTGAGCTTGCGAGCTTGTGTTTGTGTTACTTTATTTTTTTGGTTTGTTTGGTTCCATGTTCTTATGTTGGCTGACCATCCCTTGCAATCCTCCATGCCCACAGTAATGAATCAAGCTTCCAAGCATCAGCCACGCCCTTGAAAAGCAGTCTTGAAGATGCCCTAGATCAAGAGCTTCATCCGCTTCCTTGCCACCCAGCTTTTAAACCCTAACATGATTCCTTCTAAACCCTAGCTCTTTCCTTTGTTTAATTATCATTTTGATTGACCCCTGACATTTTGCAGGATCCCCGAGGTGTTTCACCTCCCCGGAGAAGGCTTTCCTTGCCTCCAGGACCGTCCAAATCAGCCATCTAATCAAGGGAACCGAGCTTCATCATCCATACTTCAATCAGAGTGCTGTGTGATCTCTTCATCGGAGATTCTTCAAATCACTGATTTGTAACATCCTTCTCTTTTTTTAATTTCTGATTTAATAAAGATAAGCTATCCTAATCCAGGAGTTTCTCAATTCTCATGTCCTAGTTATTTATTATTTTGCATGAGTTTGCCTGTGATATGATGATTATTTGCATTGCTACTCTATCTACTAGTTCTTTGCTTAACTTTGAAATTTAGCCTACAAACTTAAATTATAAAATTCATAAAAAAATTAGTTTACTATTTTTTTTGCATGATTAGCAATCTTAGAGTCATCCCACATCAATGTTGGATGCCCCATTAAACCTTCCCTTGATCCAAGCCGACAACATCCCCACCCCACTCCACATATCAAGCCTTTCTCCAAATATCATGGTCGGCCAATGAAGAATTCTAAAGTCAAATGGGCACCCCCTTAATTCATGAAGACAACATCCTCCCTTCCCTCCTCGAATCAAGCCTTTCCACCAAGTCAAGGTCGGCCAAGCTTCAAGAAAAGAGAGTTTCAAATTTCAAGAGTTCAAATTCAAATTTTGGGCACCCCCTTGAGTCATGTTTTGTAAGTCCTCTCATTTGAATTCAAATGAGGACTTAGAGCTTATAAAAAGGGTTTTAACCCTCTTGTAAATGATGATTGATGAAATGAAAAAAAAAAATTCTGAAGTTTTCTTCTTCATTGCCCTTATCTCTAGACTTGGAACTTTTAGAGAGAGTGTGCCTTTGTCCTTCAGGACATCAAGGGGTGAGAGGCCCTTAGTGTCTTCTTCCTACACAAGCCAGCATTCCATCTCCAAAATTGGGATGCCTCACTGGAAGCTCTTCTTGGATGCCCAACCAGAAGAGTCCCTCTTGATCGCCACCCTCCACTCCTTTTCCCTTCACTTCTTTACTCTCTTATGCCTTCTTGATTTTCTAACTCATCTTAAGGTTGCTCGCAGGTCCTTCAGGTACCACGGACAAAGGAATCGGCCTTCCTTGCCTTTAGGACCATCCAACAGAAAGTTGACAAATCTGTAGCGTCAAGGGATTGATCTTCCAGGCCGCATCCATGAGTGTGAGCAAACTCGGCATCGGGTGCTTTAGAATCTTAAAGATTTGCACTCCCTAATCTCCTAGTCGAGTATAGAATTAGAGCTAAGTCCTACCAGGGTTTCTCAATCCCGAGATCCTTTCTTTATCACTATTTAGAGGCTATATCTGTAGGCTAAAGTCTCTTGTTATTATGCAAATCCCTAGATCTACTCTTAGCTTCATTTTGGGAATTGATCAATCTCCTAAAATATGAAAACAACAAAAACAAAATCACCTGCATATCATCTTAGTTAGTAGTCCCACATCATGTTTGGTATCAGAGCTTCATCCTGCATCACTGGCCCCCGGTCGCGGGGCTAGCATAGCCTTCAAGGCCAGGGGGTCAAATGTTTTCCCCATGGTTTGACTCTTCAGTGGCCTCCCGTCCAGCTCCCTTCTGGTATGGTCGGCCTCTTTCGCATGGATGTATTTGTGGGCCCGAAGAAGAAGCTCTGAGTAAGTCTTTAAAGGCTTCTTGTTAAGGGAGTAGGTGAAGTAGGAGGTCCTGAGTCCCCTCTTCAAGGCTAGCATGGTGACTGGCTCGTCGAGGTGATCGATCACTAAGGTGACCACTTTAAATAAGGACACAGTCCCGGAGGGGCTCTCAATTCTACTAGTAGATCGAGAAGAGACTATCGACCTCACGTGGCACCTTTCTGTATGAATCAAAGTATGCCATGAACTTTTTCTCCAGCTGTTTAAAGGAGTCAATGCTTCTAACTCGAGTCCAAAGAACCAGGCTCGAGTAGCCTTCTGGAGGGTAATTGGAAAGGTGATGTAGAGGAGAGCATCGATGGCCTCCTGGACCCTTATGAGGGTCTTGTAACTTTCCAAGTGGTCCAAGGGGTCGGTTATCCCGTCGTAGGGATCAACCTGGGGCATGCGAAACTGATTAGGAATCAGTTCCTCTTGGATTCTATGGGAGAAGGATGGATGGGTGTCATAACCCGTAGGCTCACTTGGAGGAGTCCTGAATCTTGGCAAACTGACAAGAGGTCAGCCAGCTTGTGCTCTTGCTCTTCGAGGTGTCTTTCTCAGGGCGATGGATCGCCTCGTCTATGGACTCTTCAGCGAAGGCTGTTAAGGGCGAAGGGGGCATGGAGTGGAGGAACTCGTGCCTGAGTTCGTAGCCATGCCAGTGCCATCGGTGCGAATATGCACCATGGTTCGAGGCCAAGGAGCGGCTCTCCCGATCGGTCGGGCCATCTTTCTGCTTCTTCCCGATCACCTGATGGTCTACCCACAGGTGGGAAGCCACATGTAATGGCCCCTCCCGGAAGGATCATAGGCAGGTACGGGGGTCAGCAGCATGGTCCGGTATCCTTGGTTGCTGCTGATTGGCCAGGGATCGGTGTCACTGATGGAGCTGGTGCACCGTTGCAGTCAAGGCATGGACCTGCTGGGCGAGTGCGGTGATCTGAGGATCCACCGGAGGTGGCAGTGGTGGAGTGGGGAGCTCCCCCTCAGGGCTCTGTGGGTCATCACGGTGAGGGGGGGCCCCACAAGGCTGGCAAAAACCTCTCGTGCACGCGTTGTCACCATGAGGCTGTGGATGTCCATGGATGTCCTTCTTATAGTTGGGGACTTGCTGCCAGACCTTCCATAGTCAATGGCATTTCTCCCATGCCCCCTTCTTGGCATGCTAATCTGTTGCCATCTAGATCATCGTGGCCCATAGCTCTGACATGTCACGGATGCGTCAGGCTTCCTCTAGGTGCTTGGTCCCTTTTTTTGGTCAGCTCTAGAGTAGTGTGACCTACAAAAAAAAGGAGCCTCGGGCCGAGGATTCTGGTGGGGACACTCTGATGATCAAGTCAGTTGGGATGTAATGAAAACAGAACCTCTATGATGGAGAGCTTGGGACCTCTCCACGTAGAGGGTGAAAAATAAGATTTAGAAAATGAAAAGACAAGGTAAAGTCGAGATTAGAGAGTGGGGAGGTTCTCTTGGCTGGTTCCTTTCCCGTTTGCTCTCTATGTCTTACCAGTTGCCTCTCTCCCATTTTCAGAGGTAACTTCCTCTATTTTATATGAGAGGAATGGCCTAGACCAAGTATGGGGCTTCATTGAGATGTCACTTTCCTAGTACTCCTTTTGGGAGTGGTTTTCCTTTGTCTGCGGCCTCCCCCCTGCCAGACCAGTCCTCGGAAGGAGATCTTCTATTAGGGGTATTCACTGGCATAGTATAAATCTTGTCCCTCTGGTGGTGCAGTTTCTTGTGAGAAGTGTGGGCACCATGCCACTGAGCCCTGAGCCATGGTGAGGCATTTGTATTATAGGAGGGACCATCAGAGTATTGTAGGACCTGGGGCCTTAATGGGATACTCCTCTTGGAGGAGGTACAGGTTCCGTGTCGCTAGGATTGGAGCCCCCGGTTGCATTATAGTTGACATGGCGACGTGCTACATGGCCCGGAGCCTGGTGGAGCATGCATTGCACAGAACATGCGGGTGGTGCGTGTGTAGAGCTTGAATCTCCGGTAGGATATGTGCCACCTCCTAGAGGATGCAGGTAGTTGGGAGCTTCCATGCCACAGTCGAAGCTTCTGCTGATTCTCTCCTTTTTGCTATTGGTGAGAACTTCGATCTTGGTAGGAATGGGAGCTCTATCTCGAGAGCTTGACTTCGGATGGTAGAAGCATGACCACGACCGGGAGCTTGACCCTGGATGGGAGCTGACCTTGGCCGGGGACTCGATCTTGGATGGCAGGAGCACAACCTCGATCGGGAGCTTGACACTGGATGGGAGCTGACCTCGGTCGAGGGCTCGACCTCGAATGGTGGGAGCACGACCTCGACCAGAAACTCGACCCTGGATGGGACCTACCTCGACCGGGTGCTTGACCTTGGATGGCAAGAGAACGACCTCGGCCAGGGGCTCGACCCTAGATGGGAGCGGACATCGACTGGGGGCTCGACCTCGGATGGCGGGAGCACGATCTCGATTGGGACCTCGACCCTGGAAGGGAGCGGACCTCGACCGGGGGCTCGACCTCGGATGGTGGGAGTACAACCATGGATGGCAGGAGCATGACCTCGACCAGGAGCTCGACCCTGGATAGGAGCGAACCTCGACTGGGGGCTCAACCTCGGATTCAGGGAGCACAACCTAGATCGAGAGCTCGACCCTGGATAGGAGCCGACCTTGATCGGGGGCTCGACCTCGGATGGCGGGAGCATGACCTCGACCGGGACCTCGACCATGGATGGGAGAAGACCTCGGCCGGGGGTTCAATGTCGGTAGAATGGGAGAGCTCTATCTTGGGATGTTGCCCATAAATGGAGCCCAAGAGGGGGGGTGAATTGGGTCTTTTAAAAAATTTAAGACAATAATGTGAGAGACAAGTGGTGCTTGTGAATAATGAAAAATTCAATGCAAGATATTAGCAATAATTAAAGAGCAAGAGAGGAAGAGAGTAATCACACACAAACACAAGGTTTATAGTGGTTCGGTGCAAACCTAGCACCTACATCCACTCCCCAAGCCATCCTTGGAAATTTCACTATAATCCACACTAGATTACAGTCGACTTGTTTTTCACAAGGCTCACAAGTCAAAACCTAAGTTGGTTTTGTCACTTAGGCTTTCCAACAAACCTTAACACTTGTTTTGTCTTCGGGCTCACAAGTTAACCCTAGTTGGTTTTAACCCTTTGGCTCACCAACAAACCACAATAACCTTCTTTCAAGACACCCTTGAAAGCAAGGTCAAATCACAATAAAAACATATATGTAATTTAAAAATACAACAAACTCTCTTCAAGAGTAGATTGGAATCTTTGAAGATCAAGAGGATGCTTTGTCTTCTCTCTTCCTTGGAATGAAGAGAGTAAGGATGAGCTTATAGGCTTTTCAATGGAATCAAGCTAGAAAAGGCTTTTGATGTGAAGTATGGAGAGAATATTGGCTTTTTGGCTTTTGAGTTGACTTGAATGCACTTGAATACACTTCTCTTCTTTTCTCTTGCTTTAAAATGAGGTTGGTGGAGCTTAAATATACCAAAAACCTTCTAAAAAATGGTTTGTGACCGTTGGTACCTTGGAAATAGCTGTTTGGAGCTTGAAAAGCAAGTTCTGCAAGCCAGAAAATAGATCCGTTAGAGCTGTCAAGCTGCAAGTGTTGACACTTGGCTGTCAGGTGTCGACACTTGGCTGTCAGGTGTCGACACTTGATCTCTGGGTGTCGACACTTGAACATTCAGGTGTCGACACTTGATGCACAGGTGTCGACACTTGACACAAAAATCCTCAACAATACAAAGTTCTGTATTTTCAAAAATCTCAGGCCTTGAGTCGATACTTGGAACCTAAGTGTCGACACTTGGTGTCGACACTTGAATATAGGTGTCGACACTTGGCGTGCCAAGGATTTTTGTCTGTGCCAAATGCTGAAGTGTCGACACTTGACTGTCCAGGTGTCGACACTTGAGACTGAAAACTTTCAGATTCAAGTGTAAATACCTCGAAAACATAAATAAAATTCTTGAATACATAAAAACATAATATTTAAACATTTAGAAGCCCTTTTTCAATGAAGAGGATGCCCGGATTTGTGAGAATTGCTCCATGCCATTACGTGCCATATATCATAAGTTTTTGAGATTTTGAGGTGCTTTTTTCTTGAAAACTCACAACTTGAAATCCTCATTAGAATACAATATGCACTAAATATTTTGTTATTCATCAAAATCACTGGGTGGAGCCAACAATCTCCCCCTTTTTGATGATGACAAAACCTTGAGTAAAAAGGCAACATATTTCAAACTTTAATCATTTAATTATTGAATATGAATTTATGTCCATTAGAGGCAAAAACTTCATAGATAGGAAGAATCAATCTTCCCCTTAATTAGATACTTCTTATTAAGGTAAACTTCAAAGATTCTTACAAGGTGAAAAATCAACACAATCAATACAAGTTTATGAATTAACACCTTTTTCTCAACAAATTTATATATCAATAAAATCAATATTCTTTCTCCCCCTTTTTGTCAATCATTAGAAAGGAAAATTTTTCCTCCCCCTCATAATGAGCATGGAGACAAAAAGATAGTAGAGAAACACATATCATAGATATCAGAGTCAAAATTATGCGAATATCAAAGAGTATCAGAGCTAAAATATACCAAGATAAAAGAGTATCAGAGCCAAAAAATAGTAAATTGATTCATTTAAGTACAAATAAAGAGTACTGAACCGAAATATATATATAATAAAAGTTTTCAGTACAAAATTTGCTGAGTCATCAGCAAGAGCTGAAACATACATAAATCATCGGAGTCAAATAAGTATCAAACATATAACATAAGAGCTAAAACAGACATCTGTGAGGCTAATCCTCATCAGATAGAACATCAAGACTGAAAGGAGCACTGATCCTAGATCTAGTGGCTAATGCCCTAGGAGGTGCTAAAGCTCTACGACTCCTAGTGCGGCCGGAAAGACCAAAGGCGGGTACAACCCTGGATGATCTAGTGGAAGGAGGTGAAAGACGATCAGCTAGCGCAATAAGATCCGGTGTGGAATCAAACAAGGTGGTAGCAGGAGCTGGTGTAGTAGGAGGATCTCGATTGACCACCTCATAAGCATCAGCACTGCCAACACTGTCGCTGTCACTGCCCACTACCTCTATAGCTCGATCAATATCCTGATCACCACCCTCAGCAGAATCATCATGGTCGCTCTGGTGATCGCCGCCATCATCATCATCATCGTCATCATCGTCAGATCGTGCAAGTGCAGGGTCTGCCAGAGGTATAAGGGATCTCAACAGACTCGCAATGCGAGAGAATCCCGCCTCCATGAATCTACGAATCTCAGCATGCTCCGAGGTAGTATGTGCTCATAGAAGCTCGACCTCGCTACGCAGCTGAGTCACCTCACCTCTGATCTCTGTGAACTGTGCTCTAGCATGCTCCTCAAAAGATAGTCCTGTAGATGGTGGTGGAGGAGCTGAACTGTCAGGAGACAAGTGCTCTATCTGTGTCAATGGGATATCGACTGGAGGAAAAACTGCTGGCTCAGATGGTCCAGCCTCAGCCTCTCGAATCTCGTCCTCCTCATCTGGCTCCTGGCCAGACTCTCTACGAACCCATCGACCTCCAACTAATCTGTATCCCATCCAGTGCAATAACCTCTCGTCATACACATATGTCTACAGTATCTCCTTGGAGATCTCCCCCTCCAATGATACTCCACACGCTCTGAAAAGTCGGGTCAGCGCCATGCCGTATGGTAAACAGTGTCGGCGCTGAGTAGCAGCATCATACATCTGTATGAGAATCAGGGATGGAATATCTATCTGCCTCCTCTCGATCAGACTCGTCATCACCATCAACTCCCTCTCGGTGATGAAGTCGAATCTCCCAGTCTTCAGTAGTAGGATCCGTGCAGTAATATGGTGCAAAAGGTGCATCTCCAATGATAATTGGTTCGTGGTACCACTAATATACCGTGAACATCCTCTCTCTCAAGGATGCACCTAAATGCCGCCTCTCTATCATCCACTGAAAAAGCACAGACTCCTCTCCGGGGTATCTCCCATACACGGCTCAGAAGCTCATCAGTCAATGAAATCTGAATACCCCTGATAGATGTCGTCCACAGTAGTCATCGACAGTCCAGTGCACCATAAAACTCCCTCACTAGGTGAGGATAGTACCTCTTTTGTATGGTGCAGAATGGTACTAGTCATGCATCAGTGAGTACATGTCGAATGCCGAAGTGGTGCCTGTCGAAACACTGCAAGTCGACTCTCCTCCCTGAAGCTACAAACTTCCCTACCATCCTGTCTGTAGGGGGAGCTCGGTGTGACTGTACTGCTCGGCTGTGCTGAATCAAATCTGGCCTTCGACCTCCTCTCAACACCATGACTAGGCCTCTCCCTAACTGCAAGTCCCTTCCTAGGACCCATTATAGCCAACTGACTAGGGAAAAAGGAAGAAAGGCTTAGAACAAGGGACTGGCTACAGGTTTGAGATTAGAAAAATATTCAGATAGGTTTTAAAAACCAGAAAAAGTTGTAAATCAGTTTAAAGTGGGATTTTTACAGCTTATACTTTGATTGAAAGACAAATTACGAACAATATTTATAGAAAATATTTTTGTTTGGTAGAACACATTTGAATCTTTGGAAAAATAATTTTTGTAAGGTCTAAAAATCAAAAAAAATGGGATTTGGGTCTAAATACTTAGGGTTTTAGCCAATAGGCGAAAATGTCACAAATATATCACAAGAAACCTTTCTAAATCATCAATAAATGGATTTAGTATGTTTAATTTAGATGAAAACCCAATTTATTTCGGCCAAAATTAATGAAATAGTATTTTTTGCGAAAAGGGGGTGAAAACGGCCAAAAGATGAGGGAAATTCGAGAAAAATAAGTTTAAAACATTATTCCCTCAAATGGAGTTTTAGTATTCTACTAAAACACGCAAAAATCTGGTTAGATTCATGAAAAATATTCGAAAAACTCCAATCACGGTTGTTTGGTTCAAAAATAACAAAACCAAAAACAAGGAAAAATAAAACGAAATTAGAAAAGGGAAATACCTGATTTGTGATGGATTAAAGGGTAAATGGACGGATTTGGATAGAGGGGACCACTGTTGCAAGAAATCAAGTGGGGGAAGAAAATTTCAAAAACCCTCGTTCGGCCCTTTTAAAAACAGTTTCAGATTCGCAAGTGTCGACACTTCGGATGTGTCAAGTGTCGACACTTGGTCAGGTGTCGACACTTGACACTTTCCAAGTGTCGACACTTGGCCAAAAAAAATCAAGAAAATTCGGAAAGAATTTTAAAAAAAATACGAAAAATTTTGATAAAAATTCGGGGCTTTAATCAATAGGTTTTGAGCTCTAGGATTTAGATAAAATTGATACTAAGAGAGTTCTATGTGAATGGATCAATGACACCTAACTCTCTTTTAATCAGACAGAACATATCCTCACTCAAAGGCTTTGTAAAGACATCTGCTAACGATCATCAGTACAAACAAAATCAAGAATTACATTAGAGTTTTATACATGATCTCTTATGAAATGATGTCTTATTTCAATGTGTTTACTTCTTGAATGTTGCACAGGATTTTTAGATAGGTTGATTGCACTAGTATTGTCACATCTTATGGGTGTCTTAGTTAGTTTAATGCCAAAATATTTGAGTTGTTGTTTGATCCAGAGGATTTGAGCATAATAGCTTCCAGCTGCTATATATTCAGCTTCCGCCGTAGATAAAGCAACTGAGTTCTGTTTCTTGCTACTCCAAGAGATCAAATTTACTCCAAGAAATTGACAGGTTCCACTAGTACTTTTACGATCAAGTTTACACCCAGCAAAGTCAGCATCAGAATAAGCAATTAAATCAAATGAAGAATCTGTAGAGTACCATAAACCAATTTCAATTGAGCTAGATAGATATCTAAGTATGCATTTAACAGCCAAAGAATGAGACTCTTTAGGATTAGACTGATATCTAGCACATATATAGACACTAAACATGATATCTGGCCTACTGGCAATAAGATATAACAATGAACCAATCATGCCACGATATAATTTTTGGTCTATAGACTTACCTGATTCATCCTTGTCAAGTCTACATGTAGAGCTCATAGGGGTACCTAAAGGCTTAGTGTTCTTCATCCCAAACTTCTTGAGTATTTCTTTTGTATATTTTGTTTGGTTGATGAAGATCCCCTCTTTGGTTTGCCTTATCTGGAGTCCGAGGAAGAAATTCAGTTCTCCCATCATGCTCATCTCGAACTCATCCTGTATTAACTTGGCAAAATCTTGACAAAGAGATTCATTAGTAGCACCAAATATTATATCATCTACATAGATTTGTACTACTAAGAGATCATCATTCTTTTTCTTTAAAAACAAGGTTTTATCTACATTACCTCTAGTAAAATCATTTTTCAGCAAAAAGGAGCTTAAACAATCATACAAAGCTCTTGGAGCTTGTTTCAATCCATATAAAGCTTTATGAAGTTTATAAACATGATTTGGAAATTCAGAATTTTCAAAACCAGGGGTTGCTCAACATAAACTTCTTCTTCAATTAATCTATTTAAAAAGGCACTTTTAACATCAATTTGATATAGTTTAAAATTCATGAAGCAAGCAAAAGCCAACAATAGCCTAATTGCCTCAAATCTAGCCACAGGAGCAAAGGTTTCATCAAAATCTATCCCTTCCTCCTGATTGTATCATTTGGCAACTAGTCTAGCTTTATTTCTAATTACTATTCCATTTTCATCAAGTTTATTTCGAAAAACCCATTTTGTGCCAATAATTGATGTGTTTGAAGGCCTATCCACTAGTGTCCAAACATTGTTCCTTTTAAATTGATTAAGTTCATCTTGCATAGCATTTATCCAATTACTATTATATTCAGCTTCCTCAATAGTTTTAGGTTCAATTTGAGACACAAAAGCTAAGTAATCACAAATATTTCTAAGGGATGATCGAGTACTTACACCTTTAGATGGATCACCTATAATTAGTTCTTTTGGGTGTCCATGAGCATACCTCCATTCTTTTGGTAATGGATCAACGGTTGATGTATTTTCATCACCTTGTGCTTGATCTCCGTCAGTGTTTTGATCATCATTCTGTTCCTTGGTAAGCCCTTCATTGTTGTTTATTTCTTCAGTTTTCTTGCTACCTGTTTCATCAAAAAGTACATCTTCTTTTCTTGAAGATTTTTGGTTAGTTTCATCAAATACCACATGTATGGATTCTTCAACAACAAGTGTTCTTCTATTGAAGACCCTGTATGCCTTACTAGATGTGGAGTAGCCTAGAAAGTCTCCCTCATCTGATTTGGCATCAAATTTACTCAAATTATCTTTACCATTATTTAAGATGAAACAACGGCAACCAAAAACATGAAAATAACGAATTGAGGGTTTTCTACCCTTCCAAAGCTCATAAGGTATTTTCTTTAAAATCGGTCGAATTAAAACTCGATTTAAAATATAGCATGCAGTATTTATGGTTTCCGTCCAAAAATATCTAGGTAAATCATTTTCACAAAGCATGGTACGTGCCATTTCTTCAAGAGTTCTATTTTTTCTTTCTACTACCCGATTTTGTTGAGGTGTCCTAGGTGCAGAAAAATTATGATGAATTCCATTTTCAATACATAATTTATCAAAATCAGCATTTTCAAATTTGGTTCAATGATCACTTCTTAAAGATACTACTGAAACACCTTTTTCATTCAAAACTCTTTTATGAAATCTAATAAATTCAGAAAACGTTTCATCTTTTTGTGCTAAAAACATGACCCATGTAAATCGTCAAAAATCATCTACAATGACTAGACCATACTTCTTACCTCCCAAACTAGATGTTCTAGTAGGCCCAAAGATGTCCATGTGAAGCAATTCCAAAGGTCTAGATGTAGAGATTACTCCTTTTGGTTTGAAAGAAGATTTTATTTGTTTTCCAAGTTGACATGCACTGCAAATCTTATCTTTTTCAAAATTAAGTTTAGGCAAATCCTTTACTAAATTCTTTTTGCTAAGTTTTGAAATTAAATGCATGCTTGCATGTCCTAGTCTACGATGCCAAAGCCAACTAGTTTCATCGATCTTGGCTTCCATTGCCACTAGACATTGACCTTTCTGAATAAGGAGATCATCAAGATCAAACATATAAATATTGCCATGCCTATGACCGATGAACTTAATGCCATTGTCATCTAGAATAGAAACAATGCACAAAGAAGATTCAAAAACAACTTTAAAATTTTTGTCACAAAAATGACTAATGCTAAGCAAGTTATATTTTAAACCATCAACATATAAAACATTATCAATATAAGAGGTAGGGGTGATATGGATTTTACCAATACCGATAATTTTTTCCTTTCCATTATCACCAAAAGTTACATTGCCACCATTCTGATATGTGAGTGATGAGAACTGCTCCACATCTCCTGTCATATGCCTTGAGCAACCGCTATCAAGGTACCACATCCTTTTCTTGTTGGTTGCAAGGCATATCTCTTCTTGATCGGCCATCAGACAGAAGTTTGCTACCTCCTGCTGTTCTTCCTCAGAACTGGAGTCTTCACTTTCACTCCAGGTTGCCATCATGGCTTTCTTTCTCAGCTTTCTTCTGCTTTTCTTTAGCAAGGGGCAGTCTACCTTGAAATGCCCCTATTTTTTACACTCAAAACACGTAGGCTGCTCCTCCTTTTCTTTGTCCTTTTCCTTATTCGGCTCACCTTTCAGAGATTTCTTTTTGTAGTTGAACTTTTTCTTCCTCGTGAACCTTCTGAATTTTCTTGCTAACAGAGCCGTTTCATCTTCTTCGTCATCCTCTTCAGAGTCTTCGCTTGATTCCTCTCTAGCAATAGATTTGAACACGATCGCCTTCTTCTTTTTGTCTACCTCTCCATTCTTTTGTTTGAGGGAGAGCTCATAAGTCATTAAGGAACCCAGCAGTTTTTCCAGCGGGATAGTGTTGACATCTTTAGCTTCTTCAATTACAGTGACATTTGCATCCCATGAAGCTAATAGAGACCTGAGAAGTTTATTTACAAGTTCACCGTTAGAAATTATTTTTTCTAGGCTTCTCATGCCATTTACAATGTTTGTGAACCTAGTATACATCTCACTGATAGACTCAGTTGGTTCCATTTTAAATATTTCATATGTGTGAATTAGCATGTTAACCTTGGTGGTTTTTACTTGGTGTGTACCCTCATGGGTAACCTCAAGTGTATTCCAAATCTCCTTGGCGGAGAGACAATTTGATATTCTATTAAATTCACTAGGATCAAGAGAACAAAATAAAAGGTTCATTGCCTTAGCATTAAGCTCAATTTGCTTAATGTCATTCTCATCCCAATCATCTTCCATTTTTGGAGTGAGAATGCCATTAATCATCATTGTAGGCTGATGAGGATCTTTTACAATAATTCTCCACAAATTATAATCAAGTGCTTGAATAAATATGTGCATGCGTGTCTTCCAGTATGTGTAGTTTGTGCCATTAAAAAGTGGGGGTCGGTTTGAAGCTTGACCTTCTACAATACCCATTCCTATTAGGGCTGCCATGATCTTTTACTCAAGATCCTTGGACCTACAAGAGAGTACCGGTGCTCTGATACCACTTGTTGCCCAGAAATGGAGCCCAAGAGGAGGGTTGAATTGGGTCTTTTAAAAAATTTAAGACAATAATGTGAGAGACAAGTGGTGCTTGTGAATAATGAAAAACTCAATGCAAGATATTAGCAATAATTAAAGAGCAAGAGAGGAAGAGAGTAATCACACACAAACACAAGATTTATAGTGGTTCGGTGCAAACCTAGCACCTACATCCACTCCCCAAGCCACCCTTGGGAATTTCACTATAATCCATACTAGATTACAATCGACTTGTTTTTCACAAGGCTCACAAGTCAAAACCTTAGTCGGTTTTGTCACTTAGGCTTACCAACAAACCTTAACACTTGTTTTGTCTTCGGGCTCATTAGTTAACCCTAGTTGGTTTTAACCCTTTGGCACACCAACAAACCACAATAACCTTCATTCAAGACACCCTTGAAAGCAAGGTCAAATCACAATAAAAATATATATGTAATTTAAAAATATAGCAAACTCTCTTCAAGAGTAGATTGGAATCTTTGAAGATCAAGAGGATGCTTGAAAAGTAAGTTCTGGAAGCCAAAAAAATAGATCCATTAGAGCTGTCAGGCTACAAGTGTCGACACTTGGCTATCAGGTGTCGACACTTGGCTGTCAGGTGTCGACACTTGATCTCTGGGTATCGACACTTGAACATTCAGGTGTCGACACTTGATGCGCAGGTGTCGACACTTGACACAAAAATCCTCAACAATACAAAGTTCTGTATTTTCAAAAATCTCAGGCCTTGAGTCGACACTTGGAACCTAAGTATCGACACTTGAATATAGGTGTCGACACTTGGCGTGCTAAGGATTTTTGTCTGTGCCAAATGCTGAACTGTCGACACTTGACTGTCCAGGTGTCGACACTTGAGACTGAAAACTTTCAGATTCAAGTATAAATGCCTCGAAAACATAAATAAAATTCTTGAATACATAAAAACATAATATTTAAACATTTAGAAGCCCTTTTTCAATGAAGAGGATGCCCGGATTTGTGAGAATTGCTCCATGCCATTACGTGTCATACACCATAAGTTTTTGAGATTTTGAGGTGCTTTCTTCCTGAAAACTCATAACTTGAAATCCTCATTAGAATACAATATGCACTCAATATTTTGTTATTCATCAAAATCACTGGGTGGAGCCAACACGGGAGCTTGACCCCGGAAGGCGGGAGCACAGCCTTGGCTGGGGGCTCCACTCTGGAAGGCGGGAGCGCGCTCCAGGCACGAGGGTGGCTTGACTCTGGATCTTCATTTGGTCGTCGCATTCAGGTGATACTTTTCACCAGTGCGACTGCTCACCAGTATCGTGATAGGTTCCATATCAGTGGTAATGCCATATCAATATTAGTAATGTAATAGTGATTGCAGTGATGGAATGGTGTAGTAAAAGATATGGTGTAGTAGCAATATGGGAGAGGTTGTGGTGATGGCATGTGATGTGGCACGATCGCTGACATGGAGTAGCTGTCAGACACCATGTCAGATACTCCACTCGGGCTCCTTCGTCAGGCTGAGCACCCTCAGTATAAGGGGTCAACCCGTCGAAGCTGAGCTCCATCCTCTGCCAGGTTGGCCCCGCGAGCCCGGGATGCTTAGGCCGGAGTCGAGCAGTACCCCCTAGATCGACCCCATAGAGATCAAGCCCTGTGGCCCGAAGTCAAGCTCAGCCCTCCTCTGCCACGTGGAGCCTCTCCGAGGCTGAGCCCTCTAAGTCGGAACCGCGCTCTGTCCTCCACCAGATCGAGCCCTGTGGCCCGGAGTCAAGCTCAGCCCTCCTCCACCACGTGGAGTCTCTTCGAGGTCGAGCCCTCTAAGCCGAAGCCGCGATCTGCCCTCCGCCAGATCGAGACCCTCGAGATCGAGCCTTGTAGCCTGGAGTCGAGCTTAGCCCTCCTTCACCGCATGGAGTCTCTCCGAGGCTGAGCCCTCTGATCTGGAGCCGCGCTCTACCCTCTGCCAGATCGAGCCCCTCGAGATCGAGCCCTATGGCCTGGAGTCGAGCTCAGCCCTCCTCCACCACGTGGAGTCTCTCCGAGGCCAAGCCCTCTGAGCCGGAGCCGCACCCAGCCAGATCAAGCTCTACCTTCCTTGCTCAGCCCCCAACTCAGGCGAAGAACCGGTGAACGGAGAGACGGCACCACCACCCTAGGATGCCGGCGAGCTGCTGAGGATCGCAGCAAGACACCCACCAAGCCGCAAAAACTGCCCGTGGCTCCCACTTGCACCAGAAAGGGGAGGAACACTCCAATTGAAGTGCCACACTCTTTACCAATCACCTAAACCACCTGAAAAAGGAAGTCAACCAGGAGAATCGAATCCAGGGGGCTGCGGCCCCCTGATCGAGGCACTGCCAGGCTTCCTGAAACGGGGCAACAAGGAGGAATGTCAGAACACATGAAAGCTTCCCTTAGCACGAATCCGAAATGATGTCCCGTCCATGACACGGGACACCACCACACGCGCCTGCCAGCTGAGCGAAGATCCCAAGGCAGGCGCCCAACAGTCACATTAGCTACAAAGAACGTTCGACACCCCCGAAGGGGGGAGGTATGCAAAACACAAAAAACACAAATACAAGTGCAAGCTAAACAGAAGGGCGAAGCACCACCAGAAAGCCCAGGCAAGGGAAGGAGGAAGGGCCACCTAGAGAATCCCTCTAGCTCGATCACTATTCCCCTGACTCGCTTGCACCTCACTCTCACACTACTCACTCCTCCTAGCATGGAGTCCATCAAGAGGGGCTCGACCAGGAGGGTCTGTTCCCCTAGATCGTCACTGACTTGACCATCGGAGTGCCCTCATCAGAATCCCCAGCCTGGGTCACTAACCTCTATTTTGCAGGTTCGGAACCACATGACCACCAGCAAGCGGAAGGAGTGCACTCCGGCATCGATAGCAGCTACGGGCCACGACAATCTTGGTGGCAACAAATTGGCGTGCCAGGAAGGGTGCGAGAAGCGATCTTTGATCCACCTCTAACCCCCCATTTTTATGAGCAGTCTGACAGAAGGATGGTGACGACAAGGGAAAGAGAGGTCTCCACCAGCCGTGCGGGGGACTCCCCCTCCCGGGGAAACCCGCGCGACCTAGAGACAGAGCCATCCGCTCCAATTCGACCACCTCCGCCAGAATCCCAGTTGGCCGCACTCACCCAACAGATGCAGATCCTTGCCACAGCAGTGCATCAGCTTCAACATCAGCACCGGTCCTTGGCCACTCACCAGCAGCCAGGGACCCCTACGACACATGCCGCAGCCCCTCGCAATAGCCTGCATTCCTTCCAAGGAAGGCCTTCGCAGCCATGGGCCATCATTGACAAACGGGGCAGCCATCAAACTACGGTGAAAAGACAATGAGCTGGGTCTGCCGACAGGGAGAGCCACTCACCAAACCTCGAGCAGGCGACATCTAAGCCCCGCCGAGGTAGAAAGGGCAAAACACCATGCCATGTTCACCAGACACCCATGTCACCTTCTCCATCTCCTTTGGTGGAGGGGTCTACTGATGAAGCCATCAGGCGCGTGGCAGAAAAAAGCCTGGAAGAGCATGACCGTAAGCTAGCAGAATTATCCCACCGGTTTGCCAATCTACCAGGCTCCACTAGTGAGCCAGCGGGCTACGACGCCCGTCCCCTGTTCTTCCAAGAAATCCAAGAGGAGCCGATCCCAGGTCGGTTTCGTATGCCACAGGTGGATCCTTACGATAGGACCACCGACCCCCTGGACCACTTGGAAAGCTACCGGGCCCTTATGAGGGTCCAAGGGGCTACCGATGCACTCCTGTGCATCGCCTTTCCTGCTACTCTCTGGAAGGCAGCCCGGGTGTGGTTCACCCATTTGGAGCAGGAGAGCATTAATTCCTTAACCCAGCTTGGGTAGAAGTTCGTGGCCCACTTCGATGCCTATCGGAAGAAGCCACGGGAGGCAAACAGCCTCATCTCCATCAGGCAACAGGACCGCAAGCCAATGCAGAACTACGTGGCTCGCTTCAAGGTTGTCGCGTTGGAGATCTACAACCTTGAGGAGCCAGTTGCCATGCTGGCTCTAAAGCAAGGGCTCAGGACCTCCCGCCTGACCACTCGCTCCATAAGAAGCCCCCGAGAACCTACTTTGAGCTCCTCTTCCAGGTCCAGAAGTACATCCACGCCGAGGAGACAAATTATACGAGGCGAGACCTCGATGGCAAGCCGCTGAAGAAGCCAACCCCCACCAAGATGTCTGGGGTGCGGAAGCCGGAACCCCCGACTCGGAGCTCTTGTTAGGGACCAAGGCTGAGAGGTGCTTCCGTTCCCAAGGAGAGTTACACCCCCCTCCTTGCCCCGAGGATGAAGATCCTCAAGGAGATCGAAGGTGAGACCTACCTACGGTGCCCGCCCATGATGAAGCCATCCTTTGGCCATGACAAGATAAAGTACTGCCGCTTCTACCGCGACCACGGCCACGACACCGAGAAATGCTGCAACCTCAAGTGGGAAATCAAAGAGCTCATCAAGAGGGGCTACATAGATGTGCTTTTCTATGATGCTTTCTCCAGGATGAGTCTTTCTCATGCTCAACTTAAACCTATACACACGCCCCTTGTCAATTTCACAGGTGATTCTGTAAGGGTGGAGGAAGAAGTTACTCTCCCAGTTATTGCCGGAACCCCATTCCAGCAAAGCACCGTTATGATGACTTTCATAGTTGTCAGGCTTCCTTCAGCCTACAACGTGATTCTGGGTCGACCCGGACTCAACCTGCTCGACACCGTCATCTCCACTAGGAGGCTACTTGTACAGTTTCCAACTCCTTATAGTGTCGGGGAGATGAGGGGAGCACCCTAACTGGTGCAGCACTGCTTCCAAACCATTCCTGGGGCCAAGGCCCCCTAGGACGACCCCAAGGCGAACGACCTCGACCAAAGAGTTCAAGATCTCAGGGAAGGCCCAGTCAAGCATTTGCTCTCTTACCCGCTCCGGAATGATCCTGCGAAGATGGTGCAAATTGGAGCCTAGCTACCTGAGGAGGAGAGGGCTTAGTTGTTGGAGTTCCTGCGGACAAACACAGACGTGTTCGCCTGGACAGCGGCAGACATGTGAGGTATTCCCCCTGATATCATCACCCATAAGTTGAGCATTGATCCAAAGCACAGGCCAGTCCGGCAGAAGATGAGGAGCTTTGCCCCGGAGAGACAGGAGGCCATCAATGAGGAGGTGGATAAACTCCTCACTGCCAGTTTCGTTCTGGAGGTGCAATATCCGAGCTGATTGGCGAACGTGGTGATGGTGAAAAAGAACAACGGCAGATGGAGGATCTGTATAGATTACACCGACCTCAATAAGGCATGCCCGAAGGATAGCTTCCCTCTGCCGAAGATAGATCAGCTGGTGGAGGCCACTTCAAGACACAGGCTGCTCTCCTTCATGGACACATTTTTCGAATACAATTAGATCCGGATGCACCTTGAGGACGAGGAGCATACCACCTTCATCACAGACCAGGGGACATACTGTTATAGGATGATGCCCTTTGGTCTAAAGAATGCTGGCGTCACATACCAGTGCTTGGTCAATAAGGTCTTTAAAGACCAGATTGGCCAGAACATGCAGGTGTACATGGACGACATGCTTGTCATGAGCAAGCTAAGCTCAGATCACATTGCCGACCTCGCCAAAGCCTTCTACAACCTCCAGCAACACTAGATGAAGCTGAACCTGGCGAAGTGTGCCTTCGGAGTGGCAGCAAAAAAATTCCTCAGCTTCATGGTCACTCAGAGGGGCAACGAAGTGAACCCGGAGAAGGTCCAGGCGATCGTCGACATGGAACACCCGACATCCAAGAAGCAGGTCCAGTGCCTGACGGGGCATATTGCTACGCTGAGTCAGTTCATCTCGAGGTCGGTCGATCGCTGCCTTCCCTTTTCATGGCACTGCGCAAGATGCACGACTTCACTTGGACGAAGGAATGTAGGGCGGCCTTCGAGGAGCTGAAGGAGTTTCTGGCTTCTCCCCTGCTACTTTCCATGCCGGAAGGAGGGGAGGAACTTCTTCTCTATTTGGCGATTATACCTGGAGCCGTCAGCTCGGTCCTCATCTACACAGACAAGGACGGATCGCAGAAGCCGGTGTACTACATCAGCAAAATCCTTCACGATGAGGAGATCAGGTATACTCGCTCCGAGAAACTCATTTTTGCACTAATAATGTATGCTAAGCATCTCAGGCCCTATTTTCAAGCACACCCAATCACGGTTGTGACCGACCAGCCGCTGAGTGCCATACTTAGCTGCCTTGAAACCTCCAAGAGACTGGCGAAGTGGTCCCTGCTCCTCAGCGAGTTCGACATAGTGTATTGGTCGAGGTCATCGCAGAAGGCCCAAGTCCTAGCTAACTTCATAGTCGAACGCACTAGGCTCACGAAGGAGCCAAAGCAGATAGTAACGGAGCTCCAAACGGAGCCCGAACCAGAGGAGGATCCTTGGATCCTCCATGTGCATGGCGCATCCAACTCTGGCGGAAGCGGAGCAGGCCTCATCCTCCGAAACAAGGATAGGGTGGTGATGGAGTGTGCTCTCCACTTCAAGTTCACCGCGATGAATAACCAGGCGGAGTATGAGGTTCTCCTCGCGAGTCTGAAAGTCTCCCGCGAGCTGGGCTTGAAAAACTTGAAAGTCTTTACAGACTCCCAACTGGTTACCGGGCAAGTCTCCGGGGAATATGAGGCCAGAGACCCCCAGATGGTGAAGTACCTAGACTGAGTCCACTCCGGCATGGCAGGCTTCCAATGCTTTACCATCTCCCACGTCTCCCGAGGAGAGAACGTGCACACAGATGCACTATCGAGGCTCGCGACCCTTCCGGACTCATCATTGGGGCGCGCATACATCGAATACCTCGAGAATCCATGCTATGAAGGCCCAGAGGAGGTGTACCAAGTCACCCCCAAGTCGAGCTAGATGGACAAGTACGTCAGATACATCATTGATGGCACATTGCCAGAGGACCGCGCGAAAGTGGGCCTCATCAAGAAGAAGGCCTCCCGGTTCGTTATGATGGAAGGCCAGCTCTACCGCCGGTCTTATTCCTACCCGCTCCTGAAATGCCTCAAGCCCGCAGAGGCAGCCTTCATGCTCTAGGAGATATACGAAGGCCTCTGTGGGAACCACATGCCAGGGAGAACACTGGCTTATAAAGTGCTTCACCAGGGATACTTCTGGAAGACTATGAGGGAAGACGCAGCCGACTTCATCAGAAAGTGCAACAAATGCCAGCGCCACGCCCACATACAGCACCAGCCGGCAGCACCGATCTCCCAGCTCTCATCTTCTTTGCCTTTTGCTTAGTGGGGAATGGACATCCTAGGACCGTTTCCCCCTGCACCTGGACAGCGGAGATTCCTACTGGTGGCAATCGACTACTTTACCAAGTGGGTCGAAGCGGAGCCACTAGCTCGGATCACCAAAGCCAATGTCCGCCAATTCTTCTAGAAGTCCATTATCTGCCATTTCGGACTCCCTCACTGTATCATCACCGATAACGGAAGACAATTCGACAACCGGGAGTTTGAAGAGTTCTGTGTGGAGCAGGCATTCAACACCACTTCACCTCGGTAGCTCACCCCTAGACAAACGAGAAGACCGAGGTCGCCAATCGGACCATCCTTCAAGGGCTCAAAACCAAGTTGGATCAAGCCAAAGGCAGGTGGGTGGAAGAACTTCCGAGCATCCGATGGGCCTACCACATAATGCCCAGGACGGTGACTAATGAGACACCCTTTAGCCTTGTCTTCAGATCCGAGGCCGTCATTCCGGTTGAGCTCGACGTGCCCACGCTATGGGTTCAGCAATACAATGAAGCACTAAACTCGGCACATCCCATACTCAACCTAGACCTCCTCGAAGAATCAAGGGACAAAGCCCGGCTCCAGATGGTAGCATACCGGTAATGAGTGGCCTGGTACTACAACGCACGGGTGAGGCCAAAGGTCTTCAGACCCGGGGATTTGGTGCTGCACCGAGCTGAAGCGTCTTAACCTCGGGAGTGAGGCAAACTCTCGCCAAACTGGGAAGGCCCCTACAAGGTAGCCGAGGTCCTCTCACATGGGGCCTATTACCTCGAGGATCTCGATGGTGTCAGATTCCCTCGAACGTGGATGCCTGCAATCTGAAAAGATACTATCAATAATGTAAGACTTTCATCCAGTAATAATAAAGATTTTTTTTTGCACGAATAGCTATCTTCCTTGCAGGAAAATCTTCAAGATGTCTTCGAGCCCAGCTCCAAGATGCCAACAACCCCGGAGCCCAGCTCTCCGGCCAAGATGTCTTTGAGCCCAGCTCCAAGATGCCAACAACCTCAGAGCCCAGCTCTCCGGCCAAGATATCTTCGAGCCCAGCTCCAAGACACCAATAACTCCGGAGCCCAGCTCTCCAGCCAAGATGTCTTCGAGCCTAGCTCCAAGACACCAACAACTCCAGAGCCCAGCTCTCCGACCAAGATGTCTTCAAGCCCAGCTCCAAGACACCGGCAACCCAGAAGCCCAGCTCTCCGACCAAGATGTCTTCAAGCCCAATTCCAAGACACCAACAACTCTGGAGCCCAGCTCTCCAACCAAGATGTCTTCGAGCCCAGCTCCAAGACACCAACAACTCCGGAGCCCAGCTCTCTGGCCAAGATGTCTTCGAGCCCAGCTCCAAGACACCGACAACTTCGGAGCCCAGCTCTCCAGCCAAGATGTCTTCGAGCCCAGCTCCAAGACATCACAACCTCGAAGCCTAGCTCTCTGGCCAAGATGTCTTCGAGCCCAGCTCCAAGACACCAACAACTCTAGAGCCCAGCTCTCTGACCAAGATGTCTTTGAGCCCAGCTCCAAGATACCAACAACTCTGGAGCCCAGCTCTCCGGCCAAGATGTCTTCGAGCCCAGCTCCAAGACACCGACAACCCTGGAGTCCAACTCTCCGACCAAGATATCTTCGAGCCCAGCTCCGAGACACCAAAAACTTCGGAGCCTAGCTCTCCAAACAAGATGTCTTCGAGCCCAGATCCAAGACATCAACAACTCCAGAGCCCAGCTCTCCGGCCAAGATGTCTTCGAGCCCAGCTCCGAGACACCAACACTCCGGAGCCCAGCTCTCTGGACAAAATGTCTTCGAGCCCAGCTTCAAGATACCAACAACCTTGGAGCCCAGCTCTCCGGCCAAGAGGCCTTCGAGCCTAACTCCAAGACATAAAGACCTAAGCCCAGCTCTCAAGAGAACAAGACTCGGGGCCCAGCTCTCCGGATGGCAAGTCTTCGAGCCTAGCTCCAAGACAAGACCTGAGCCCAACTCTCAGGCAACCCTTGGACCGGGGCCCAGCTCTTTGACCAAGAAGGTCTTCGAGCCTAGCTCCAAGACACCAAGACCTGAGCCCAGCTCTTAGGTAAACCTTGGACCGGGGCCCAGCTCTTCGGCCAAGAAGTCTTCGAGCCTAGCTCCAAGACACCAAGACCATGGCCCAGCTCTCCGATCGGCAAATCTTGGAGCCCAGCTACTCCCAAACTGCCAGAGTCCTGAGCTCGCCTCACCAACATTGGAGCTTGAAGATCAAGCCCCAAAAAAGATAGAACTTTTCTCTCTGATCTTGCTGCAAACTCCAAAAAAAAAAAAGAGAGAAGAGTCAACTGATGCTCGGGGATAGATGCCAAGAAAATTTCTATTTCATTTACAGAAGGTGTTTACAAGCATCTTTGGGCCCCCAACATGCCCAGACCAAATACAAAAATAGATGGAAAGCTACTCCGCTCCAGACGACCCCCAGCAGGGCTGTGAGGCAGCGAGGTCCCATTCTCGGGGACCCCCGGTGGGGCAGCTCCGACCTCAGGTGGCCCGGCTCTGGCTTTGGCTGATGGAGAAGCTTCGGGAGTAGCCGCTTCCTCGACGACCGCCTCTGAGTCTGACTCCATGTCCGAGGCTTGCGGGTAACTGAGGCAGCTGCGGCCCTCATCAGGAACAAACCCCTTAATTCGGCCATGCAAGTACATGAAGCCTTTGAAAAAGAAGTCCGATGCCATTTGATGAATCTCAGCGATGAACTCCTCCGAGGCTCAGTACCTAGCCACTGCCTCCTCAGCATCCTTGCCTCGGTGGCTTCCCTCGTGGCCACCTCCATCGACTTGGCCGACTCCTCTGCCACCCTCTCAGCCGCGGCCAACTTCTCCTTCGCCACTGCTAGTTCGGTCTGAAGAGATCGAGCAATCTCCCTATATTCGGCTGCCTCGATGTTGAACAGCCCCAGCCTTCTCTCAGCATCAGCAAGCTCCTCAGCCTTCTTCTTTGACCGGCCCCACTCCTGGTTGAGGCCCTCCTGGAGCTCCTTTGCTCGCCCCTCAGAGTCGGCGAGCTTCTTCTCGAGGTCCTTGACCTTCTGACCGAGCACCCCGTTCGTGTCGGTTCTCTCCTTCAGGTCAGCCTTTAGTGACTCGACCTCTGCTGCCCGTTGCTGGTCATCCCTCTACCAGTTTTGGAAGCAGTCCCTTATGAAGAGGGCCTCAGCACTAATCTACATCATGCAAAAAGTTAGTAAAAAAAAGAGAAAGAAAGAAGAGAGGTAAAAGAGGCAGGATCGCTTACCGAGAAGAACTTGGAGAAGATGTTGCTAATCACATCCCCTAGCCGCTGACCTGCCATCCCCTGCCGGTCGCATGCCTGGATTGAGAAATTTATCATGCGCTCAGCCAGTATGTTGCTCCGGAGTAGAGAGCTCTCTGGTCCCAGCCTGAATGGATGCCGGCGCCGCGCCTCCTCCCTCCTGCTCTCCCCGGGAGTAGGGTCGCTCACTCCACCAGTAGCGGAGCCCCCAGGAGTGAGCTATGGGCCCGGCACCTTCTCAGGCGGTGTCTCAGTCATGAGCCCAGCCCCAGCTCGAACCTCCCCCTTGACCTCAGTCACAGCCAGGCTCGGGGAGCTGGGTGACACGACGGCTGCGACAGTTGTGGCTCTAGCCCGGACAACCACTTCAGGCTTCGGGGCAGGGGCCGTTTCCTGTTGCCTGGGCCTCTCAGGAACCTTCCAGACTGCCTGCTAATTTGGCCCTGGCATCACGGACGTCGGCCTCTCTACTAGTGTAGGGGCAGCTTCGACCTCCCTCCTACTCGGGGCAACCGGCGCTACGGGAGCGACCGCCGATGCACTCTCGCCCCAGGCCTGTCTCGGTGGAGGTTCATTGGCCAGCCCGGTTGGCGGCCTCTTCCTGGTGATCACCAACAAGTCGCTCTCCATGAAGATCATTCCTGCACGCAGATCACACAATGGTTAGAGCTCAGATGGGACAGTATGAAAGCACAGAGGAAAGAAAGACCTGAGCCAAACTCACCCAACCCTCTCGTTGGGTCGACCCTGGCATCGAAAAGGTTTTGCTCTGACAACAGGACCTCAAGGGAAGAAACCTGGGCTGTGCCGAGCTACTCGTAGTCATCTTGGTCAGCCGCATTGACCGCAGAGATTCGGTTGGGGGACTGATCTGGATCACTCCACACCCAGTCAACCCCCTCGACCGTGGCAAAAAAAAATTTGCTCTTCCATCCCTTGATGGAAGAGGGGAGTTCAAATTTGATATCCTTCGGGCGAGAAGACAAGGACCACCACCCATCCTCAGTGGGGTGGTGCTTCAGGGTGAAGAACGCCCTGAACAAGAAAAAGCGGGCGACGAACCCATGGAAGTGACAGAGTACGATGAAGGAGAAGATGGTCCTAATGGCGTTCGAGACTAGCTAAGCACGGACCAGACGGTAATTCTCCAACCTGCTTTTGCAGTTCCTTATGCTCAGATGGATTCATCCTATAATGGGGCAAGTTGGGTAAAGTAGCTCCTGGGACTAAATCTATGGAATGCTGGATATCCCTAAGAGGTGGAAGGTGGTCTGGCAGATCCTCGGGAAAAACATTCTCAAATTCTTTTAACAAACGTTTAACTTCCTGAGGAGGCTCTGAGGGTGTAGGAGTCCTAAGTTCCTTAGCAATCAACATCCAAATAGGTGAACCACTATGAATTTGCTGTTCTAGATCCTTAGCACTAATTAGGTTCACTCCAGTCTTCATTTCTCTGACCTTATTGGTTCCTTTAGCTACCTTGTCCTTAGGAGGAACTGAATGGATTGTGATTTTCTTCCCATTAAAACTAAAGACACAGGTGTTGGATTTTCCTAAGAGGGTGGCATCATGATCATACAACCAAGGTCTTCCAAGAATTATACTGCTCACCCCCATGGGCAAGACGTCACACCAAATCTTCTCTTGATAGGATTGCATTTGGATTTGGACCTGACATCTAGACTGGATGGGTATAGAGGTAGAGTCTACCCAAGAAACCTTATAGGGGTTGGGGTGGGGGACTGGGGTTAAGCCTAACATTTTGACAGTGCTAGCAGAAATGGCATTCACACAGCTCCCACTATCTATGATGATTTTACATACCTTATCCCCTAGTTTGAGGAAAGTCTGTAGGATGTTAGTCCTACGCCAATCCTCCTGAACTCTATTCTAGGACAGGATGCATCTTACAACCCCTAATTGGTCAGACTCTGTGGATTCCTCCTCTCCTTCATACTCATCGACCAAATTCATTCCGGCCTCATAAACTTCTTCTTCAAACTCTTCATTGGGTCCGGAACTCTCTTCTTCTCCTTCTTCTATGTAAAGGGATCTACGAGGGCACTGGCTAGAAACATGACCCACCTTGTGGCACTTAAAACAAGCTATGGCTGTGCACTGGTTGGAGATATGACCGGGCTTCTGGCACTTAAAACAGATGATACTAGGGGTTCTCTGGGTGTCAGGTGCCTTACCTTTGTCCATGGGCCTAGGGGTGGGAATACCCTGATTAGACTTGCTAGGGGTAACTTGGCTAGGTCCATTTCTTGGGATTGGGGCACTAACCCTAGAAGGTATAGGTCCTCTCTGAAACTTCTCAGTGTTCAGTGCAATCTGATAGGCTTGGTCTAGGTCAGTAACCTCTCTCAGAAACAACTCCCTCTTTATGTCTTCCCTAAGTCCTGCCCTAAACCTAGACAAAGTAACCTCATGGGATTCACTCACATCACATCTCATCAGGTATTCATCAAAGGTGGTTATGTAGTCTGATACAGATCGGTTCCCTTGTTTCAAAGTCTGCCATTGGTCTAACAGGTTCTGCTGGTATGAAATGGGTAGGTACTTATCTCTAAGTTTCTCTTTCATACCCTGCCAAGTGGTTATGGGCTCTACATTTCGTCTTCTAGTGGTTAGCTCAATGTTCCCCCAGTATAACCTAGCTTGATGCACTAACTTCATCTTGGCAAACTTGAACTTCCTTTCCTCAGACATGGCATACCACTCAAAGTACTGGTCCATCTCACCCTCCCAATCAGAATACACCTTAGGGTTTAAGTTACCATCAAAAGTGGGTGCATCTAATTTGATGTTCCGAATGAACCTATCATCTCTATCTTCAGGTTCTGGGTCAGGCCTCCTATGATTAGGTTCAGGATCTCTGTATAAAGGTCTTCTAGGCTCTTGGTGTGGGTGAGGTTGAGGCACATTAAAATCTGGGTCAGGAGTCCAATTCTGATGCCTAGGTTCCTCAAGTACTTGGACTCGATCCCTAAGCTGGGCAAAATTCTCATTCATATCCTGACTTAATTTGTTCATACTCTCAGTAAGAGCTCTAACCATGGCCTCTAAATCAGGTTGGGTTTGACCAGGTTGGTAGGGTACTCCATTCCGGGTAGACATGATGATGCAAGCAAATACACAAAATGAGACTCAATTGAATCGACTACGGGCTAACTAGACCTAGAGCCCAAACTAGATGCCCAATCAGAGTGGCAAGCTAGCCTGTAGTAACTCAGGACTCAGCCAGGTAGGTGTAAGGAGAGTGTTAGGTCCCTAATTGCCAATCCTAGACACCAATCAGTGATTGGCCAGGTAGGCGAACCAGCACACAAGCCCTTCGGGACGTAGTCCCTGAACCACCATTCTAGACACTGAGTACAAAGCACACACAGAGTAACTAGACAAACTGAATCAACACTAGCCTTGACCCGACTTGTTGATGTCCCTAGCCCACTAGGACAAATTAAGTCTAATAAATTTTAAAGTTAGGCTTAGGATCGAATGAGTGGGTGGTGGTTTTGGGCTAAGGAGAGGTTATCAACTCCTCCCCTTATCTTAGATGCTCAAATGCCCTTAGGATGAATTAGGAGATGTTCACTCAAAATAATTGCATTGCAGAATATAAAAAATAGAGTTGCAGTAATTTAACTCTCAAAAATTTCACGGAAACCAATAAATCACAGGAAAATTTTGTAAAATAGCTTCAATTATACTGGTTCCAGAAAAATAAAAATCATGCAATTCAGAGTTACCTGCACTGAGAAATAATTCCTGCAATAGGATAGTTACAGACTGAAAACATGGTGCTTCCCCCGTTTACAATTCCTGCTACGAAGTTGTAACCCAACGGATCCCCTACACGCCCTAGGAACACCCCGTGGAATGGGAAGAGGAGGTTTGCACCTCGCTTCGTTCCTAGGACCAGACGTCCTGGGGAGTCTACTTCGAGCAGACAAAGTAAAAAGGAGAGAGACTTAAAATAAGCAAGCAAAACAGAAACCCTAGACTGGGCTCTGATATCAAAAATGATGCAGAACAAAAGAGATATGATGCGATGCGGAAATAAATTAAGATTAATTCTCTTTTTTTTTTATATTTTTAGAAATTGGCTTTGACTCAAAGGAAAGCTAAACTAAATTGAAAGAAACTAGGTAATAACTGAAAGCACAATTTAAAAGAAACTAGGTTATCAGAGTAGTTCAGAAGTCACGGATCGCTGGGGGTTGAGAAACTCCCAGACCTAGGGTTTCGCTCTGAACTTTCAACAGGACAGAAATAAAGAGAAGAGATGGGTTACCAACCAGATAGTGATCTTCACAAAGTTTGGTGGAAGAACTCTCTCGAGCAGATTGTTGGATCCTCGGATTCGGATACCTTCGTAATGGATCCTCCAATACTGGTCCTGTGGCTGAGTCGGCTTCTCCTGGACTCAAGATCTGGGAAAGAAGAAGAACAAGTGATGGAATCAGATACTCAAGGAAGGATTTACCAGATTTGAAGAACTTGAAAGCTTATGCTACTGAAATCCGGATTCTCCTGGAGGTTGATCTGACATCCACTGGGGATTGCTCTGGATCTGAAGTATCCGGACTGGACCCGGATGCTGGTGGTCAGCCTGGACTTGAAGAGAGTGGCCGTGAGAGGTTGGATAGGCTAGGTCTTGGTGGAAAGAGAAGGATGATGGGCGGCTAGGGTTTGGGAGTGAAGTGGCTAACCTAGGGTTTGGGGTTTGGAGATCTCACACCTCCTCAAGGTTCCTGGGGAACCCAGATTTACTCCCTCACGGAGCTCAACACCTGGATGCAAGTGCGGAAGAGAGAAAACACAGAGTTTGCTCACAAAAAAATTTTAATTCATTCATCAGATTACTTTAAAGTTTACAAGAAGGGTTTAATTTATAGGACTTTACAAGAGAGTAGGGTTTTACATCTTCCCATGTGGGACTAAAGGAGGGGATCTTCAAATTAGGATTGTAGGATCAATCCCTACACTTATGGCCGGCCAAAGGTTCCAAAAAAAACTTGATTTGGGTTTTAAAAGGAAGGTAGATGGCGCCTCCAAGCTTTGTTCTTCAAGAGAGGATTTCTTTCCTTCCATGGCTCAACTCTTTTGGACTCCTCCTTTTCTTTCTCCCTAAGTCATGGTCCTTCCCATCTTTGTTTTGGGTATTTTTGGCAGGGAATGGGCGCCTCCTTGAAGTTCTCTCCAAGAAGAATTTCTTCCCTTTCATAGCTTGGCTCTTATGGAAGGTCTTGGGCCGCCCCCTTGATTTGTGGATCCCTGGTTGCTTTCTCCTCAAATGGTGCATGAGAGAAGGGAGCTGCTATCTGTGGTGTGGGGACCAAGGCCTACTGGATGGAGATGTGGCGCCCCCTGGACTCAGGCGTGTGGCTGGGAGTGTGGCACCCACTTGCTTGGCCTTGGGAGAAAATGTGACACCCCAGGTTGAAGTCCTAGACCACTACTGAGTCAACATGACTCAACAAAATAAACTGCAGGGAATACAGACTTAAGCTAAAATTGAGTTGATCAAGTCAACCCTTATTACAAACCAGAAAACCCTAATTCTTCGGGCAAGGTCAATCAGAGATCCAGATGGAGCTCTGAAGTCTTCTTCTGAGTCTGGTGCCCGCACCATCACCTTGGCTACAAAGAATGTTTGACACCCCTGAAGGGGGGAGGTATACAAAATACAAAAAATACAAACACAAGTGCAAGCTCAACCGAAGGGCGAAGCACCACCAGAAAGCCCAGGCAAGGGAAGGAGGAAGGGTCACCTAGAGAATCCCTCAAGCTCGGTCACCATTTCTCTAACGCGCTTGCACCCCACTCTCACACTACTCACTCCTCCTAGCATGGAGTCCATCAAGAGGGGCTCGATCAGGAGGGTCTGTTCCTCTAGATCGTCACTGACTTGACCGTCGAAGTGCCCCCGCCGGAATTCCCGGCCCGGGTCACTAACCTCTGTTTTGCAGGTCCGGAACCACAGGACCGCCAGTAAGTGGAAGGCACCGACAGCAATTGCGGGCCATGACGATCTTGGCGCCAATAGCATGCATTAGTGGTAAGGGGGAAAAGATGACGATAGCATTGTAGATGATGGTGTGGTGATGGAGATGATGACAATGGTGGTGGTGATCATGCTAGTGAAAATAATAGCAGGTAGAAATTGTGGTGACCTTTGGATAGTATTAGAAAAATAAGTGACTTCTTTTTTTAAAAAAAAAGAGAAAAGTCAAAATAAGACTTTCTTACTTTCATTTTTAAATAGAAATAAGGAAATAACTCCACTAGCATCAAATATTTTTTAGCTTGATTCAATAGTTTTATTTTTAAAGATAGAAATTAAGAAATAAAAAACAATGCCAAATAGATCTTTAGCAACATCCATCAAATTTGGTATCTGGCGGATAGGACACTTCGTTTCCAGCTTCCAGCATAAGAACACGAACAAAACATAGCAAGAGAGTAGATTCACCTCTTAAGATGATAAGTCAATGTAAGGTGATATTTCTCAAAAAGTTTATTGGCAATGAGACCTGAAAATAAAGCATGATGCTTAAAATTTATCTGTCTAATAACTTGTTTAGACGAATTGAAGATGGAAAGTCTCGTGATAGCAATTTTAGAAGCATGCTATTGGAAAGCAAGAGCAGAAACCAGATTTAGCACCCCCCACCCCCAAACCTAAAAGCACCAAAAAGCTCACTAGTCCTTCTCTAGCTACATCAAGTGCCTGTGTATTCTAGAATTTTTTTTTAAAATAATATTGTTTAAAAAAAAATTATCGAAATAGATGATTTCGGATATATTTATCGAAATAGATGATTCGTCCGACATGGCAGTTACAGGATACCTGAATTTGTCTTTTCAAAAATCGAACTCAACTTCGTCTCTTGAAAAGACGAATTCCATACAATCAATATTTCTTTAAAATTTAATTATTTTTTAAAATTTAATTATAATTATGACGTGATGTTTTTAAATTTGATGGGACATTTTGTATTCATCTTTTAGAAAGACGAATTCATTTGAATTCGTCTTTCCAAAAAACGAATTCAAACAAATTTTTTTTTAAATTTCATAAATATTATTATTTTTTTAAATATGATTAATAAATTTTAATTTTAAATAAATAAGTTATAAATAAAAAAATGAGTATTAATTAAAATTTTATATATTATTTTTTGGTAATATTAATTATTATATTATTCTAAAATAATATTAATTAAAAATAGTATTAATTAACTATATAAAAATAATATTAATTTAAAATTAATAATAAATTAAATAAAAAATAACATTAATTAAAAATAACATTAATTAAAAGATATTATAATAATATATTATAATATATTTTATATTATAATAATTATTTTATATTCTAAAATATAATAAATATATTATAATTTATTATATTATATAATATATTTATAATATAGTATAAAATTTTTTAAAAAATTAAAAATAATCACCAGGTCGATACTATTCGGTCGCCATCCCGGTACCAGTTCGGTCGATAGCCCGGTGTCAGTATGATCCCTTGTAAGGACCGGTGGCAGAATCTTGATGACCGGACCGGCAATCGGATCTGTGGCATGACTGGGGCTAGACTGATGGCAACATCCAAGCGGTCGGACCGGTAGTCGGATCCTGGTGGTCAGACCGACACCCGGACCGATGACCAGACCGAGGACCAAACCGGGGGCTGGACAGGCGACCGGACCGGGGCTTGGCCACCGGACCAGCAATCGATCCTAAGTAAGGGATCGGACTGACACCGGGCTATCGACCAAACTGATACCGGGCTGGCGGTTGATGGTATCGACATGGTGATTATTTTTTATTTTTTTATTTTTTAATATTTTGTATACCATATTATAATATAATAAATTATAATAAAATTATTATATTTTAGAATATAAAATATTTACTATAATATAAAAATATATTATGATATATTATTATAATATCTTTTAATTAATTTTATTTTCATTTAATGTTATAATATTTTTAAAATTTTGTTATATATTTTTCAAAATTTTATTAGATTAAAATTTAATTAAAAATATATTTTTTAATTAAATTTTGTTATATATTTTTCAATATTTTTAAAATATTTATGAGGTATTTAATGGTGCATTTAATGTTTACGGAGGGATTTTTATTCAATTCCCATAATATCCATTTGAAAAACTAATTCAAATTAACTATCAAGGGTATTTTTGAAATTAAATAAAACATTGTAAATGGTATTTTTGTAATTAAATCGAAAGGGTATTTTGAAAATTAAATTTTTGAAATGAATCAAACGGAAATTTAATTTCCAGAATGTCTTTCATAATTTTTGATTTAATTATGAAAATATCATTCATAATATTTTATTTAATTTTAAAAATATTCTTCGTAGTTAATTTGAATTGGTTTTTCAACAGGGCATTATGGGAATTAAATAAAAATTCCTCCGTAAACATTAAATGCATCATTAAATACACTCATAAATATTGTTTTAATTAAATTTTAATCTAATAAAATTTTAAAAAATATATAATAAAATTTAAAAAATATTATAACATTAATTAAAAATAAAATTAATTAAAAGATATTATAATAATATATCATAATATATTTTTATATTATAGTAAATATTTTATATTCTAGAATATAATAAATTTCTTATAATTTATTATATTATAATATAGTATAAAAAATCTTTAAAAATTTAAAAAATAAAAAATAATAACCATGTCGATACCATCCGGTTGCCAGCCTGGTACCAGTTCGGTCGATAGCCCGGTATCAGTCCGAACCCTTCCTTATGATCGACTGCCGGTCCGATAGCCAGATCCCGGTCCGGCTGTCGGTCCGACCGCCATAATCCGTCTACCGATCCGACTACCAGGATCCTGCCAACGGTCTAGTCCCAGTCATGCCACAGATCCGATCACCGGTCCGGTCGTCGGGGTTCTGCCACCGGTCCTAAGAAATCGGACTGACACCGGGCTATCGACCGAACTGGTACCGGGCTGGTGACCGAATATACGACCTGGTGATTATTTTTAATTTTTTTAAAAACTTTATACTGTATTATAATATATATTATATAATATAATAAATTATAATATATTTATTATATTTTAAAATATAAAATAATTATTATAATATAAACTATATTATAATATATTATTATAATATCTTTTAATTAATTTTATTTTTAAATAATGTTATTTTTGGTTAATTTATTATTAATTTTAAATTAATATTATTTTATATAGTTAATTAATACTATTTTTAATTCATATTATTTCAAAATAATATAATAATTAATATTACCAAAAAAATATATAAGATTTTAATAAATTCTCATTTTTTATTTATTATTTATTTATTTAAAATTATAATTTATTAATCAGATTTTAAAAAAATAATAATATTTATGAAATTTTTAAAAAAAAATTGTTTGAATTCGTTTTTTGGAAAGACGAATTTAAATGAGTTCGTCTTTCCAAAAGACGAATACAAAATATCATATCATATTTAAAGCATCATGTCAGAATTATAATTAAATTTTAAAAAATAATTAAATTAAAAAAAAATAATGATTGTATGGAATTCGTTTTCTCAAAATACGAAGTTGAGTTTGTCTTTTAAAAAGATGAATTCAGGTATCCTATAATTATCACGTCGGATGAATCACCTATTTCAGTAAATATATCCGAAACTATCTATTTCGGTAATTTTTTTAAAAAAAAATTATTATTTTAAAAAAAATTTCGTATATCTGCATCAAGTTCTCGAAATGGATGTAGCCTTGAGAGGGTCCCCTAAACATTAATTTGGAGGATCCAGTTCTCATCCTCGCACATTTCTAACAGTCTTGGTATTCTTTTGTTCCTTCACTGAATTCTGGCAATGCTTATCTCCAGTCTCTCGCATAAAGTTGCAGTTACCACGTTTGTACCTCATGAATCCTATATGTGACAGGTAGCTGCACTATATAACTGGCACTGTTGACTCATGTTCTTGGAGCCACCTCACACCCCAAAACCTTTTATGGTGGGGTTCCGGGGCTCAGTGACTTGTTGGCATGTGCCAAGTACGTGGGAAGGAACACGTAGGGTTCCAACCTTTTTGGCAGTAGTCGCAATTGAGACAATGTCAGGAAGTCGAACCATGTGGGCAAACCAAAAAGCCTGCATGTAATGGGTGCACTGATTGGGTGGAGATTGCTACGTGTCGTCCGACAATTGGCTTCTATTAGTTATATTCTTGTATTAAAATTGACTTGCAAATTGCTTTAAAAATATCGTTTCAGGATAAGATGGGCAGTTGTGGGTAAGCCTTTATCTTGTTCAGATTAATGGTTTATATGTTGTCCTAGTATAGCCACTCTCTTCAAGTAGGGGTGTGCATGGGTCCGGTAGATATGACAAAAGGTGCAGCTGATCTGGATAAAGACTGTAGCTGATCTGGATATATGAATATTGCTTATAGATCCCGAATCTAGCCTGTTATTAATCTCCAATTTGGTTCCTTGTAATCTTGCAAAGTTGGACTAGACTTGGAAAGGCCTTGTAAATAAGTACATTAGAAAAGTCACATTCAGCCTAAAGTTAGTTGACATGAAAATATCTGTAAAGTGATCCAGGGGAATTTTTCGAGAACTCGTGGATCAATCTAGCTACTTGGACGAGCTTCATGGGCAAGATCTACCATATCCATTATTTAATCAGGTATCAAAAGTTTTAAAAAACCACAACTCATAAACCAAGGAGATTTTGGCAATAGGATTGAATATAAAATTGATTTAAGAGTCAATATCTAACTTCTCCGACGAACTTAGAAATTTTTAAAATATTTTTATCATTTTTTATAATTTTTATCTTTTTAAATTAGAAAAGAAATCTAACTTGATTTGTGCTATACTTTACTAGCTAGAATAACAAGGTGAAAGTTTTAATCTTCTTTTAGTTAAAAGAACTAAGCAAAAGCAAATATCATAAAATCTACTTTCCATCCACGAAATATATATATATATATACCATGATTCATAGATCATGAAAACTAATGGAAGTATAAGGGTTTAGATCCCACTTTGCTAAAATTTGTATTTGTTGTGATAAGCCGGCTCAAGGAAGACTAATTACCGGTTCAAGAGCACAATCGGATCCTTTCCAAACTGGGTGCCTAAATCGAAAAAAATTCAAAGATAATTCTACAAACTGATGAAGCGACGATTCAACATTACTTAACCACTTTTGCAGGGCCAGTCTTTGGCCTGCACCGAAGACATAGGCCCCTGAGGCATACTTTGATCCACACCACCCCAGACAACTATCCAATCCTCTTAGTGTCGGTCCGAAGAAGACGGTCACCTCCCAGCTAGCATTGGAAAGGACTGGTCCATAGAGCGCAACTCCGAAGAGGGCAACTCCAATCCAAGAGACTGGGATGTCTTCGGCTTACTCCGAACAGGGCGGACACGAGGCAGCTTAACTTCGGTCTCCTCTGAAGGAATGGTCCTAAGGTAAATTTTTAGTTAATCTTAGCCTATAATTTTCAAAAGTAGACATGAGCGTTATAACCAACAACATGGCCACTAGCTCCAAATCCCATGATATCGAAGTGGCCAGAATCAAATATTAACTACTTGCAGTTATGTGGACATTGCACCCACTAACCCCATTGATTGAGGGCAAGTAGGCCCAACTGCATTCTGTTACACCCACCTTTATAAATACTGGTAAGAGGGGATACCGATGGTAAGCTATCCTGAGCTAGTTTCACTTTCTGAAACAACCCTCCATTCTATTGCTCGAACTCTAACTGACTTAGGCATTGGAGTGTCCCCTACTAGAGAAAATCCGGTCATGAACTGGTTCTCTTTTGCAGACACCCGAGGAGACGGACCAGCGGCAGCTCGATTGCTCCGCCCGATCTATAAGGGGTCGGCATCAACAGATTGATGCATCAAGTAAGGGAAGAAGCTACCAAGTAGCAGCATCCTCCCTCTTGGAAAGGAGGGTCTAAAGATGGTGAAAGAAAAGACTTAGAATGCTTTGACAAGCAGGGGACATCCTCCCTCTCAAAGGAATGACCCCCCGGTGGAAAATAATGTTCCACCCCCTACACTAATTGTAGGATAGAATCAATTCGAAACTGTTTTGAATCGGGTCGATGCGCTAACGACCTTGGCTCAAAATTTTCAAGAAACCGCCCTTCAGGCAGGCCACCCGCCAACCATGTCTAAGCATAGCCATCGGTCCGAACCAAGGAGAGACCACTACAGCGAGTCTACCCGACGCTCCCCTCAAGGTCAACTTTTTTGTGAAGGCCGAGTAATCAGTGCCATAAGTCGGCTGATAGCCAACTTGAAAGGAAGCGGACCCGACAATCTCCCTCAGTCTCCTCTGGAGACTCTATCCCTAGAGGTGTTGAGCAAAAAGGAGCTTGCTATGATTATGAAGAAAAATTCAAAATGCTCGAGTCATAGATCGCAAGGCTCCGCGATCACAGAAGAGATGATGAAGTTGAAGCCTATGACTCGAGTCCTCCCTTCACCCCAGAATAATGGGAGAAATAGTTCCTCGACATTTCAAGGTCCCGCAAATGAAACTTTATGATGGGACTATTGATCCACTTGACCATCGGGATAGTTTTAAAGCCATATGACGATTCAAAGGGCCTCCGATGTGCTGCACTATCTCACTTTCCCTGCTACCCTGAAGAAGGTGGCTCGAATGTGGTATTCGAGCATATGCCCAGGTACCATCAATTCCTTTTCTGAATTAGAAAAATTATTCATCTCCCATTTCAGGACTTGCCAAAAAATGCCCCGCAACATGGATAGTCTATTCCTCCTCCGTCAGAATGAATGAGAGAACCTTAGAGGCTACATCATAAGATTTAATTCGGTCACTCTCAAGATCCCAAATCTCAATGAGCACGTGGCTATGTCCACTTTGAAAAGGGGCCTCAAATCATCCCGGTTCATATTCTCCTTGGACAAGAGGTTCCCCACGAGCTATGCAAAACTCTTATCGAGAGCTCAGAAGTATGCCGAGGCTAAAGAGCAAGCGATAAATCGGTGCCTGATTGAAGAAAAACCTATTTCCAAGAAGAAGAACAACAAGGTGGCGAATCCCCCGATTTCCCCGGCAATAACGACTCCACTCCACGACGTAGTCCCAGGCCCAAAATATTGGACGGAAGATTTGATTCATACACTCCCCTGAATTTCCTGAGAGAAAAGATACTTATGGATATAGAAAAAGAAAGCTACCTACAACGATCGCATCCTATGAGGATGTCCTTTACTATGAGGAACCGAAATAAATATTGCCGATTTTACAAAGACCATGGCCACAACACTGAAGACTGCATTTACCTTAGGATGCCATAGAAGACCTAATCAAGAGGGGATATCTGAAAAAGTACGTCGATCATCTAGAACCTCGACCTGAAGCTACCACCCCTCAAAGGACTATTGAAGAGGTCGAACTGCCCAACTAGAGGCTGACTGATGCAAGGGAAGGTGGTGCGGGCACCACAGCTCGAAAAAGAATTCAATCCAATCTAATCAAGCCAGATTCTTTATGGATCTCAATGGAGTAAGTTAAGTCTACCTTTGATTTCTATTTTATTTCTTTAATTAAACTTGAGTCCTGTAAATAGAAAAGTTTATGTGGTATTTAATTGAGTTTGAGTCATGTAATGTCTTTAATTGAGTTTGAGTCATGTAATGTCTTTAATTGAGTTTGAATCCTGTAATTAGGATTAGGTCCATGTCAATTTGATTTCTTAAGTCAAATTAGGTTCAATTTGACCTTGTAATTAGTTGCATTTATAAATGGGTCCAAGATGGGTTTAAATTGGGTTCAAGATAAGCAAGAGGACTTGAAGATTAAGTGCCAGAAGACACTCCAACCAACCATGCCAAGGAGGATGCCATATCAACAAGCTCACCTGGAGGCCATGTCATCTTCAAAGTCTACATGGAGGACACCTAAACATGCCACATCACCAAAGCTTTGGGCGCCCAAACTGAATTCAAAAGGAAGCTAGCCGACCACCATTTTTTCCCCATATCAAGCATGGTTCAACTCTCCTTCCACATAGCAAGCAGCCTCCTATGATATTCTCCATATATTTCTCCATGTATTTTGAATTTTCAAATTGAATTGGAGGCTTACAAATAGCCCTCCAAACCCCTCTTGTAAAGACATTGTTGATGAATGAAGATTTCCAAAGTTTTTTCTTCCATTAGTGTTAAGCAAGTGTCCTCCGAGAGAGAGAGGGTGAGAGGCCCAAAAGCTAGTCCTTAGCCGACCTAGCCACTTTCAAATTCCACCAAAGATTCCATCAAGGTACTGCCTTTTTCCATATACCAAAGCATTCCCCCATCCTTCCATCACGCAGCCTACAATTTCAAGCTACAGGGTCGCCTACTTTATCCTCCAAGGATGCCTTTTTCAACACTACAAAGTGCCCTTCTTCATCCTTCAAGAGTTGCCACCTAAGTTCAGCAAATGGAGTTCCATCCAGCATACATTCAAGGTGCCAAATCAACCTTTATGATCCCCTTCAACTTCAACCAATCAACCAACTTCATTACTCCTTAAACCCCTTACATTTTCCTCTTCTTGCCATTCCAAGTCACTAATCCCTTTCCTTTCTAGGATCCCCCGGGATTGTGAGTTGAAGAGGAGATTGATCTTGCCTTTGGAGCCGCTACACTAGAAGTCTTCATCCCATGGTGTGATAGTTTCAAGTCCTATCCAAAGAGTGCTGAAATTGACTAACCTTTACAAGTGTGGAGCTTCAATATTGGTAAGTAAACCTTTCTTTATTCTTAGGTTTGAATATTTGAATAGTCTAAGCCCTAGTTAGGATGGTTTCCCAACCATCAGGTCCAATCTTCATGGAATAATCATGAAGCCCTAGTTTGATCTATCCCTTATTTAGTTTTCCTTTATATGAATCCCTTGCTATTTTATGGATGAATTTGTTTATGCTAGTAGGTTTCATTGCTCAACAAATTAATTAATCCTCTAAGTTAGAATTCATTCTTGCATGCCATATCAAATTTGGTATCAGAGCATAGTTGCATGAGTAATATATTCATAGTAGCAAGTATATCCTCTTTAAGTACTAGGATTGGGTGCTTCACCAAGGCCATCCATCATAGGAGAGAAGTAGGGCTGCAAGACCCTCTCTTCCCATTTAATGGGGTCTCCTATACCGTGTAGGGATGCCATTATGATTTGACCCATGAAGAAGAAAACCAAGAGAAAACTCATTTAGGACATAATTCCTGCATCCCGCAATTTCAGTATATAGTCTGATAATTTAGTTGTTTTCATATATAGAAAATTCAGAAAATTATGATTCTTATCGTGCTTGATTCATCACATTTGATACTATTTTTCAAAATTTTCTCCTAATTTATTTCGGTCTGTAGATTTTTACATATCAATTTTTCTGCCTGAGAACAGTTCTGCATTAAGATTTCTGCATGTTTTGTTTGGGCTGAAACTAAATCACATCCAAACCCCCAAATCCAAGCCTGTTTTGCTTGATCACTTAACTAGCTGAAACTCAAGTCTAACACATCATAAAATACAAAAAAAAAAAGATTTTAGATTGCATTAGGATTTCATATGCATAATCTACTCTAAGGGCATCAATATCATAAGATAAGGGAAGGAGGTCATTACCTTTTCTTGGCCCAAAAACAACCAACCACTTTTTGCATCGGATCCAAACCTTTTAATAAAATTGAATAGCAACCTAATTAGAATTAGGGACACCAACAAGTCAAGCTCAATTAGTGTATTGAGACTAGTATAAATCATTTCTTCATCTACTCCTAGAAATTGGTGTCTAAGGCTAGAGGTCCAAAGGCAAATGCCTTAAGAGGATTTGTGGTTCCTTAATTGGGTCCTCACGAAAGCAGGGGGGGCCTCTCATAATCCCACCTCTTACCTAACCATTTGAAAGGATATTTGTAGTCTTCATCTATACTAAGTCAATTCATACTACATTGGACTTCTAGGTCTAGCAAACCCTAGAGCGAGTCTTTGTATTGAATGACTACTAGATCAGGAACTCCCTACCAACATTCTCAAGACCAACCCAGTTCTACCATGGACCACAATCTAGAAGCTCTAATGAGAACTATGATTGAGCAGTTCAAGCAATTGAACACTAGGTTTGATCAAATGGAAGAGAGGATAGGGACTCTTGAAGAGACCCGTATGACCCTTACTAAGCCACAATCACCCAGATTGCCGCCTATCCATCCTAGAGTCCAACACCAGGAACATACTCCTGACCCACATCCAAGGAGACCACACCATGATTATATTGACCAGGATGAGAGAGCCCTTAGAAACATTCATCTTGATGCACCCACGTTCAATGGAAACTTAGATCCTAAGGTGTATATAGACTGGGAAAGTGATATGGATCAATACTATGATTGGTACGAAATATCGAAAGATAGAAAATTTAAGTTTGCCAAACTTAGATTGGTCCGTCAGGCTAGATTGTATTGGGATAATGTTGAGCGCATTAATAGACAGAGAGGTGACATGCCCATAACCACTTGGAGAGCTATGAAGGTGAAACTTAGGAAGAAGTATTTACCACTATCCTATAAACAAAGACTTTTGGATCAATGGCAACGATTAAGTCAAGGAAACAAGATGGTGTCGGAGTATATTGCCAAGTTTGATGAATTCATCATGAGATGTAGTGTGGTTGAGTCAGAAGCTGTGACCTTGTCTAGGTTTAGAGCATGTCTTCGAGAGGAGATCCAGATAGAGTTATTTCTTAGAGAGGACCATGATCTAGACCAAGCCTATCAAATTGCTAGGGATCGTGAGAGATTTCAGAGGGGACCCACTTTTCGTCGACCCGAATCCAATAGGTTTAATTCCCTTGGAAGTAAGCCAAGCCCAAGCCAAAGTCCATCCAACATACCCAATCCTACTACTCCATTAACCCATAGAGATGACAAAGGAAAGATCCCTAAAGTCGGAAGAGAAGGTAATGTCCATTGTTTTAGGTGCCATAAGGCAAGTCACATTGCGAGTCAATGTCCCACCAGAGCATTACACATAGGAGAAATAGGAGAGGAGGTCCCTGAACCCAAAGAGGATTGTGAGGAAGAAGTATTTGAGGCTGATGTAAACTTAGCTGATGAGTATGAAGGGGACGAAGAGATCATGGACTCATCAGAATTTCTAGGCGTGGTGAGATGTATCTTAACCCAGGCTAAAGAGCAAGAAGATTGGCATACGACCAACATCCTACAAACCTTTGTTAAGATAGGGGGGAAAGTCTGCAAGATCATCTTAGATAATAGAAGTTGTGTCAATGCTATATCGACAAGTACAGTCAAGAGCTTAGGGTTGCCCACTATACCCTATCCCAACCCATATAAGGTATCTTGGATAGATTCAACCTTGATTCCCATCAAATTTAGGTGCCAAGTCACAATCCAAATCCAGGCATAACAAGAAAAGGTTTGGTGCGATGTTCTTTCCATGGGAGTAAGCAGCATTATATTAGGTCGACCATGGTTGTATGATCATGATGCTATACTCTATGGTCGCTCTAATTCTTGTTCTTTTACTCATAATGGAAAGAAGATTGTAATCAATTCCTCACCACCTAAAGACCATGTTAAGAGAGGATCAAGTCAACTAAGGGACAAGACACAAGGAATAAACATGATCGGTGCTAAGGAATTGGAGCAAGAGCTTCATGATGGTTCACATGTTTGGATTTTGATAACTAAGGAAATTCAGGATCCACCTCATAAGGAATAGCCCGAGGAAGTGTTAAGATTTTTAGAGTTTTAAGACATATTTCCAGAACACCTTCCTAATCACCTTCCATCCTTAAGAGATATTCAACATGCCATAGATTTAATCCCAGCATCCACATTACCGAACCTTCCACATTATAGGATGAATCCTACAAAACATTCTGAGTTACAACGTCAAGTTGGAGAACTCCTCCAAAAGGGATTCATTAGAGAGAGTCTGAGCCCATGTGCAGTACCTGCCCTTCTGACCCCTAAGAAAGATGGCACATGGAGAATGTGTGTAGATAGCCGAGCCATAAATAAGATCACCATTAAGTATCATTTTCCTACTCCCCATTTGGATGACATGTTGGATATGATGGCCAGAGCCAAGATTTTTTCCAAAATCGATCTTAAGAGTGGCTATCATCAAGTAAGAACTAGGCCTAGGGATGAATGAAAAACTGCATTCAAAACCAAAGATGGCTTATATGAGTGGGTAGTCATGCCTTTTGGTCTGTCCAATGCACCTAACACCTTCATGAGAATTATGACCCAAGTCTTAAGGACATTCATTGGAAAGTTTGTAGTAGTATATTTTGACAACATTCTTATTTTTAGTAGAACGAAGGAGGACCACTTAGACCATCTTAGGCAAGTTTGCCAAGCCCTTAGACAAGATAGTCTCTATGCCAACCAAAAGAAATGTGAATTCATGACCCATAGAGTTATCTTTCTAGGATTTGTTGTCACAACTGATGGAGTGTCTGCCGACCTCGAAAAAGTCAAGTCCATAGTTGAGTGGCCGGTACCCAAAAGTGTCCATGATGTTCGGAGTTTCCATGGTCTAGCCACTTTCTATAGGAGGTTTATTAGAGTATTCAGTACTATAGCGGCATCCATTACCGACTGCACTAGGAAGGGAACCTTTGAATGGACAAAAGCCACTGATAGAGCCTTCCTAAAAATCAAGAAAAGAATGACACAAGTACCTATTTTGAGGTTACCTAATTTTTCAAAGGTGTTTGAGGTTGCTTGTGATGCCTCTGGAGTAGGGATTGGAGGAGTTTTGAGCCAAGAGGGTCATCCAGTGGCATTCTTTAGGGAGAAGTTGAATGAGGCGAGAATGAGATACTCAACAAATGATAGGGAATTGTACGCGGTAGTACAAGCTTTGAGGTATTGGAGACACTATTTACAACTGCAAGAGTTTGTTCTTTGTTCCGATCATGAAGCCTTATGATTCCTTAATTTCCAAAATAAGTTGAACCCTAAGTATGGGAAATGGGTAGAATTCCTTCAAGTGTATACCTTTGTTCTGAAACACAGTGCTGGCACTGAACATAGGATTGTAGATGCACTGAGTCGACAATCCATGCTTTTGACCTTAGTTAGTACAGAAGTTGTAGGGTTTGATAGAAATCAGTTGTGTGTCCCTCGAACTTCTATTAGAGAGTTTTTGATCTGGGAAGTTCATGCTGGAGGCCTAGTAGGTCATTTTGCTAGAAATAAAACCATCCTAGTAATATAAGACCAATTCTTTTGGCCTGGCCTCAAGAGGAATGTAGCCCAAGTTGTGGTGTAATGTCGAATATGTGCTATTGCCAAATAGCAAAAGCAGAACATGGGTTTGTACACTCCTCTACCAGTCCCCAATTGTCCATGGCAGGATCTTAGTATGGACTTTGTACTAGGATTCCCAAAGACCTCAAGGAGACATGATTCCATCTATGTTGTAGTTGACTGATTTTCTAAGATGGCTCACTTTATCCCATGTTCTCAAACCTTCGATGCTTCAAGAATGGCTAAGCTTTTTCTTGACGAAGTGGTTAGGCTACATGGTTTACCCAAAATTATTGTATCAGATAGAGATGTTAGGTTCACTAGTTACTTTTGAAAAATCCTTTGGCATATGCTAGGAACCAAACTGAAATTCTCCACAGCCTACCATCCTCAAACTAATGGCCAAACTGAAGTCGTTAACCAGAGTCTAGGAAATCTACTAAGATTTCTAGTTGGTGATAGTATGGAAAATTGGGATCTCTTACTTTCTCGTGCTAAGTTTGCTTACAATAGCTCAGTCAATAGATCTACTAGAAAGAGTCCTTTTGAGGTGGTCCATGGTTACGAACCTAGAAAGCCCATAGATCTCATCCCATTACCCATACATGCACGAGTCTCTAAGTCTGCTGAGTCGTATGCACAGCATATTAAGAATTTGCATAAAGAAATCAGTAACAAACTCAACATGAGCAATGAAACTTATAGGCATATGGCTAATTCACATAAGAAATTCAAAGAATTTTATGAAGGAGACTTCGTAATGGTTAGACTCAAACCCGAACGGTTCCCACCAGGAACCATGAAGAAATTACATGCCCGCGGTGCAGGGCCATTCAAAATTATAAAGAAAATTGGGCCTAATGCATATGTATTGGAACTACCATCTGACCTAGGTATCGCTCAACCTTCAATATTTCAGACTTAGCAGAATATAATAAGCCAATATTGATACCTAGTGAGCCTTTTGAGCCTAAACCTATCATTGAGAGTGACCCTATCCCCAAGTGTCCACCACAACTATACCAGAGCGGTGAGATCGAATTAAGAGAATTATGGATGATAAAACTATCACTACCAGGAATAAAGACTATCAACGCTATTTGGTGCAATGGCAAGGTCGACTGGAATATAATAACTCATGGATCACTCAGGAGGATCTACAACGAATCAACCATGACTTGTTGGAATATTATTAGAGTCAGATTGATCCATACTCAACAGGATCAAGTCTTTCCCATCCCGAGAGAATTGGTGCGGGCACCATAGATCAAAAAAGAATTCAATCCAATCTAATCAAGCCAGATTCTTTATGGATCTCAATGGAGTAAGTTAAGTCTACCTTTGATTTCTATTTTATTTCTTTAATTAAACTTTAGTCCTATAAATAGGAAAGTTTATGTGGTATTTAATTGAGTTTGAGTCATGTAATGTCTTTAATTAAGTTTGTGTCCTGTAATTAGGATTAGGTCCATGTTAATTTGATTTCTTAAGTCAAATTGGGTTCAATTTGTCCTTGTAATTAGTTGCTTTTATAAATGGATCCAAGATGGGTTTGAATTGGGTTCAAGATAAGCAAGAGAACTTGAAGATTAAGTGCTACAAGACACTCCAACCAACCATGCCAAGGTGGATGCCACATCATCAAGCTAACTTGGAGGCCATGTCATCTTCAAAGTCTACATGGAGGACACCTAAACATGCCACATCACCAAAGCTTTGGGCACCCAAATTGAATTCAAAAGGAAGCTAGCCGACCACCATTTTCTCTCCATATCAAGCATGGTTCAACTCTCCTTCCACATAGCAAGCAGCCTCCCATGATATTCTCCATATTTTTCTCCATGTATTTTGAATTTTCAAATTGAATTGGAGGCTTACAAATAGCCCTCCAAACCCCTCTTGTAAAGATATTGTTGATGAATGAGAATTTCCAAAGTTCTTCTTCCATTTGTGTTAAGCAAGTGTCCTCCGAGAGGGAGAGGGTGAGAGGCCCAAAAGCTAGTCCTTAGCCAACCTAGCCACTTTCAAATTCCACCAAAAATTCCATCAAGGTGCTACCTTTTCCATCAACCAAAGCATTCCCCCATCCTTCCATCATGCAGCCTATAATTTCAAGCTACAAGGTCACCTACTTCATCCTCCAAGGATGCCTTCTTCAATACTACAAAATGCCCTTCTTCATCCTTCAAGAGTTGCCACCTAAGTTCAGCAAAGGAGTTCCATCCAGCATACATTAAAGGTGCCAAATCAACCTTTATGATCCCCTACAACTTCAACCAATCAACCAACTTCATTACTTCTTAAACCCCTTACATTTTCCTCTTCTTGGCATTCCAAGTCACTAATCCCTTTCCTTTCTAGGATCCCCCAGGATTGTGAGTTGTTGAGGAGGTTGACCTTGCCTTTGGAGCCATCTACACTAGAAGTCTTCATCCCATGGTGTGATAGTTTCAAGTCCTATCCAAAGAGTGCTGAAATTGACTCACCTTTACAAGTGTAGGGTAGTTTCAAGTCCTATCCAAAAAGTGCTGAAATTGACTCACCTTTACAAGTGTAAGGCTTCAATATTGGTAAGTAAACTTTTCTTTATTCTTAGGTTTGAGTATTTGAATGGTCTAAGTCCTCGTTAGGATGGTTTCCCAACCATTAGGTTCAATCTTCATGGAATAAACATGAAGCCCTAGTTTGATCTATCCCTTATTTAGTTTTCCTTCATATAAATCCCTTGCTATTTTATGGATGAATTTGTTTATGCTAGTAGGTTTCATTGCTTAACAAATTAATTAATCCTCTAAGTTAGAATTCATTCTTGCATGCCACATTGGTAGGTATGCTACATCAGCAAACTGACTGGAGGAGAGCTGGAGAGGATGTCTCCAAAAGGCTCAGGGGCAACAATTCCATATGCTTCTCAGATGATGACCTCCAGAAAGTCCAGGTCCCACATAATGACCCTATTGTAGTTTCGGCCATTATGGCCAAGTATGATGTAAGGCGCATTTTGATAGATAATGGAAGCTCCACAGATGTTTTACTTTATGATGCAATCTCCAGAATAAGCTTGCCTGGAAACAAACTACAGGAGTCCCCTATACCTTTAACATGGTTCGGGGGCAACCAGGTCGGAGTTGAAGGAGAAATAATACTGCCTGTAACCCTTGGCATTGAACCATGGAAAAAGACACTCCCCATCAATTTCATAGTAGTCCAAACCCCATCAGCCTACAACACGATCCTAGGATGACCCACCTTAAATAAATTTTAAGTCATAGTGTCAACTTATCATCTTCTGGTGCATTTCCCTACCAGAAGTGGAGTTGGAGATGTGAGAGGAGACCAGAGGGTTACCCGTCAGTGCCTGATGATACACGATGAACAGACAACTGACCCTATTATGTTGGATCAGCTAGATCCGATGGACCAGACTGAAGACTATGGGGAGCCACTAGATAAAATTGTTTTTATGCCTTTGGCCGAAGATGACCCCACCAAAATAGTGCAACTTGGGAGTCTACTGGACAAGGAAACGAAGACGGGGCTAATCCATTTTCTTTGGAGTAACACCGATGTCTTCGACTGGTCAGCTTCAGATATGCCTGGGATCCCGACTGAAGTAATCACTCATCGGCTAGAAGTTGCCCCTAACCACAAGCCAGTCCAGCAAAAGAAGAGGAGCTTCATCCTTGAGAGACAAAAGGTAATAGATGAAGAAGTAAACAAACTTCTCAAAGCTGGATTTATCAGGGAGGTACATTATCCTGAGCGGTTGGCCAATGTCGTGATGGTGAGGAAGGCTAATGGCAAGTGGTACAAATCTCAACAAGGCTTGCCCGAAGGATAGTTTCCCCCTACTGAAGATAGATCAATTGGTTGATGCCACTGCTGGCCATCAACTGTTGAGTTTCATGAATACTTTCTCTGGGTACAACCAATTACAGATGGACCCTATAGATGAAGAGAAGACAGCCTTCATGATAGAGAAAGGACTTTACTGTTATAAAATGATGCCCTTCGGCTTGAAAAATGCCAGTGCCACATTTTAAAGATTGATCAGCAAAGTATTTGAGATGTAATTAGGAAAGAATATGGAGGCGTACATCAATGATATGATTATGAAGAGCCTCCTCAAAGAGGACCACATCAAAGACTTGAAAGAATCTTTCAGCGCCCTGCAATGCCATCGGATGAAGCTAAATCTAGTCAAGTGCACCTTCGGAGTGACTTCGGCAAAGTTCTTGGGATTCCTTGTCACTAAACGTGGAATAGAGGCTAACCCGAAGAAAATCCAAGCTATCCAAAGCATGAGACATCCTTCCTGCAAAAAAGAAGTGCAACAATTAACAAGAAAGATCACCTCTTTGAGCCGATTCATCTCTCGCTCGGCTGAAAGGTGCCTTCCTTTCTTTAAAGCTCTTCATCAATCTCAGAGCTTCGAATGGTACAAAGACTGCCATCTTGCCTTCAAAGAATTGAAGAAATATCTGAAGAGTCACACGTTACTCACAAAACCTCAAGAAGGAAAAACCCTTTACTTATACTTGTCCACTTCGGATGAAGCAATCAGTTCGGTTCTTGTCCGAAAGGGAGTCGATGACCTCCAAAGGCCGATTTACTATACTAGCAAAGTATTACATGATGCAGAAGTGAGGTACCTCAGAATATAGAAGCTCATATACTCGCTGGTAACCTCAACAAAATGCTTGCGGCCATACTTTCAATCCCATTCCATTACAGACCTGACGGATCAACCTTTGAAGGCTGTCCTCCAGTCCCCCGATACTTCAAGAAGGATAGCTAAATGGGTCGTTAGACATGGAGAATTTGACATTAACTTTCAACCTAGATCAGCTATGAAAGCATAAGTATTGGCTGACTTCATAGCCGAATGTACTTGGGGGCAAGAAGATGACCTACCTGAGCCTGAAAGGGAAACAACTATTGAAAAAGATTCATAACCCATAGGATACTGAAGGTGAAAAACACATACACCTAGCATACATTATGCAAGAAATAGGGCAGAGAAAATATATTTTAAAATATTTTTAAGACATCCATAGTGGAAGGCTCAGTGGATAGATCTAGACCATCTATCGATATGCCCATAACATGATCTAGTATAATAACCTAGCATGCATATAAACATCAAAGCAAGAGAAAACATAAAAGTACCATACCTTTTCCATAAGAGAGAAGCCAAGGAAGTGCTGCGAGAAAGAAGAGGGTGCTCGAGCCGCACACGCATCTGGCCTCTACAGGATGTCCACACCTAGGCTCGACTCTGATCAACTCCCTCGGAGTGCTAGCTCTTCAGGATCCGTGGGCTGAACTTCTTCTTCCAGGAAGACAAGAAAGAGAGCAGGAACCCCTTCCCAAAACCTCTTTCCCAAGACCTAGCTTGATTGCTAGATGGCTCACACTCAATCCCTAAACCTCTCACAAAGTCCTTCATCTTCCTCTCTTTTCTTTTCTCTCTTACTATTCATGTAAACTCAGCAGTCACTACAAAGACCTATATTTATAGGGGCTGCCATGAGAGGGAGAAGAAAGAAAGAAGGAGAGATGGAGGGAGAGAATGGAGGAGAGGATCAAGGCCATTCCAAATGGATCCAACCCATTAAAGTAAGTATGACATTCAAATCATAAAGCCTTGAAGCCAAAATTGGTTTGAATTCAAAATTCAAACCAGGTCAAAACCTACCCAAAAAACTCTCATGAAGTCCTAGATTTCTGCTCATCACAGGAAGTGCCAACACTCAAAAATTATCAAGTGTCGACACTTCACCAAGTGTCGACACCTGCAAAAATCCAAGTGTCGACACTTGGAGCAAAGTCAACCATATTGACTTCAGGGGATGGCAAACGATTCTCAATCGTTGATTAGCCCAAAAGATCATATAGAAATTCTCTATGGTGTGTGACCCCATAGGTTCGAACATTAAACTGGTAGCACTGGAACATTTTAAGTACCAATCAAAGTCCTCATCTAGCAATGATACCCGATATCCAGATAGGTCGAAGATACAGAGCACCTCACAAGAACCTCTAGCATATGGTTGTCCCATAATTCATCCCTTTGACCTTATAATGCTCAGGATGACCTAGGGTTCGACTGCCAACCCTAATTTGGTCTATCCAGATCATGTCTCAACCTCACAAGTTCTGTGACTCCTCACAAGAACTATCCTGGCCAAGGTTTTGCTGAATTGAGACATAATGAGTCATTCACTCCAAACTATTTGGAGAAGTCAATTCCATCTTGATCCACCACCGCTCCACAAGTACTTGACCATACCCAGAAACCTTCTGTCATTGGATTAGAAATCCAGGTAGTCCAGCACCAAAGTATAGTGAGTTGCTTGCAAGCAGCCATGGTGACCTCATGTCTGAGGGACACATATACCCATATCCCTTCGCGAGCAACCCTTTGGGAGAAGGGAGCTCCGCAGATGGTCACGTTCAGTAAGATGTCATACATTTTACTTGCATGTCACACCAGTGTCTCCACACTCCTTGGTTAAGAGGACAACCAATAAATGCGACATATAACAACCTATACTTGATACATCATCATCTTATAACAACGTATCCTTTGGTTGTGAAGCGGTTTAAGAACTACTTGATATATCCTCTCTATATCAAAATAAAGTAGTTCTAAGGACTCCATCATATAAGAGTTCATTACAGAAAAATGTAAAATGATGGACAGCCAAAAATAAATAACTTTTATTTATTATTAAAAATTCATATACAAATATAAAATAGTATAACCATCTACAATCTAGATGATTGGCCTTGGGACATAATTCCTAATAGATACTTCATGTGGATGGAGCTTCAAATTCTATGGGATGCGGAGCGAGCCTCATTTCGGCCGATCCGGATGGGCATACCATAGAATATGCCTTGCATTTCACTTTTCGTGCTTCAAACAACTAAGCTGAATATGAACCCTCCTTGCAGGACTCCAAATCATCAAAGAGCTGAAGATTTGAAAGATACAAATCTTTTTAGATTCTCAATTGGTGGTGACCCAAGTGAAGGGCGAGTTTGAAGCCCGAGATCCCACTATGATCTAGAATCTAGAAAAGCTGCAGGTTCTGGTGTCCCAACTTGATTTCTTTGAAATCGTCCATGTACCATGAACGGAGAACTCTCCAGCTGATGCACTATCCAAACTTGCCATTGCCACCATGGATTCTATTAGTCGCACCTTCATAGAATACCTATTGACTCCATTATTGATTTTGATGATAAACAAAATGCTTAAGTATAAGTTGAGTACAAATAATTTCTTTGAAGTATATTTTTATAGAAAAATATGCTCATCAATTTAATGAATGTTATTTGATTGAAGAAATAAAAGTTTAGATGAAATATCTGCTCAAAGAAGACTTGGACAGTTGAAGATTGCTTAAATGGATACTTGTGTTCAACACAGACTTGATTCAGCACAAGTTCAGCTATTTATGTGAAGATCTCAATGAAGTGTCAACTTAAAGTATCGACACATGATACCAAGTGTCAACACATGATAGTGAAGTATCGACTCAAGCCAGTACGCAAAGAAAGTTTCAGATGGCATTGCTAAAGTGTCAACACATGGACTTGAAGTGTCGACTCAAAGTGTCGACAAATGGATCAGCTCATCGCCTGAGATTTTTTGGTCACAGAACTTACTGAAGTTGAAGATCTGGCTGATGTGTCAACACATGAATGCTAAGTATCGACTCAAAGTGTCAACTAACCTGAAGAAGTGTCAACACATCTGAGATTTCTAGAAAACTATATTGAAGATTTTTGAATTAGGTGTCGACTCAAGAAGTTTAAGTGTTGACTTGAAGTGTCAACACATGGAGTTCTGGAAATAGTAACGATTAGTTTTTCAAATGCAGAACTTATCCCTCTTGGCTTCAAATGGCTAGTTTTTCATATTTAATGGCTAGAAACTAGATTTAAGGCCTTGGGAAGGTATTTATATGATCCAAATCAAATCAAAATGAAGAATGTTCAAGGGAATGAAAATGGAATAACCAAGAGGGAAGGAAAGAAGAGCATTCACTCCTATTTATTGAGTTCAATCACTTTCAAGCAAAAGCAAGCCTCCAAGCATTCAAGAGCCTTCAAGAGCATTAAAGATCAATCATTCTTGAGCAATCAAAAAGGCTTCATTAAGTTGAAAGCATCACAACAACGAGCTTCAAAGAGATATCCACTTTTTATTAGAAAGCTTTTATTGTCTCTTTACTTCAAACTTTTATTTGTTGTAAGGGTTCTTGGTTAGCCTATTGCAAGACCAAGGGAGGTTATTGGTGAGCCTTTGAAAACCAATTTGGTTCTTGGTTAACCCGCAAAACCAAGAGAGGTTGGTGGTGACCTTAAAACCATTTAGGTTATTGGTTAGCCCATAAAACCAAGTGAGATTTTAACTTGTGAGCCTTATAAAAACAAGTCGGGTTTCAATTAGTGAGCCCGGAAAACTAATCGACTGTAATCGATTGAGATTATAGTGAATTACCAAGGGGATCTTGGGGAGTGGATGTAGGTGCATTGGATAGCATCGAATCACTATACTTCTTTATGTTTGTGATTACTTGTCTCCTCTACTTGCTCTTACTTTTATTGCTTTATATTTTTGCTGCACATTAACTTAAGAGTAATTTATTTGCATTATAATACTTAGTTTAATTGTTAAATTGGATCACACACTCTTGCATTTCATCAAATAATTTTTAGAGGCCCAATTCACCCCTCTCTTGGGTTGCTTACTGGGCAACAAGTGGTATCAGAGCCCTATTCTTAGTTTATAGGTCTAACCATCTTGAGTAAAGATCTATGGCAGCCCCTATTAGTACTAGTGTAGTTGAGAGACAAGTCTCAAATAGACCTCCATTTTTTAATGGATCAAATTATACTTATTGGAAAACTAGGATGAGAATATACATGCATTCTATTGATTATAATTTATAGAAGGTAGTTGATAAAGGTCCACATATTTCTTCAATTGTAGTTAATGATGTTTCCATCCCAAAGCTCGAAGAGGATTGGGATGAAAATGATATTAAACAATCCGAGATCAATGCGAAAGCAATGAATCTCCTTTATTGTGCATTAGATCCTAGTGAATTCAATAGGATATCTACTTGCACATCAGCCAAAAAAATATGAGACACTCTTGAAGTTATCCATGAGGGTACCGATCAAGTGAAAAATACTAAAGTGAATATGTTAGTGCACACATATGAAATGTTATAAATGAGACCTAATAAATCTATCACTGATATGTATACTAGATTTACAAATATTGTAAATGGAATGAGAAGTTTAGGAAAAGTAATGTCTAATGCTGATCTTGTCAATAAAATCCTCAGGTCACTTCCAACATCATGGGTTCCAAAGGTGACCGCCATCCAAGAAGCTAAAGATGTTGACAAGCTACGATTGGAGCAGCTGGTAGGATCGCTCATGACTTATGAGCTGAATTTGAAGCAAAAATCTATGGACATGGATAAGAAGAAAAAGGGGATTGCATTCAAATCAACTATACAAGAAAAATCCTCAATTGATGAGTTCGAAAAAGAAGAAGATGATGAAAGTGAAGAAGCACTCCTTGCAAGGAAATTTAGAAGGTTCATAAAGAGAAGAAAGTTCCCTTACAAGAAGAAGTTCCAATCAACTAAAGGAAAGAGAAAAGAGAAAGAAAAAGAAAAGAAAAAGGAAAAGGAGAAGGAAATACCTACATGCTTTGAGTGTAAGAAGCCAAGACACTATAAATTTGACTGCTCTCTCCTAAAGAAGTCAAGGAAGAAGCAAAAGAAGAAGGCAATGATGGCCACATGGAGTGATAGTGAGAACTCCAGTTCAGAAGAAAAGCAGGCTAAAATTGCAAATCTTTGTCTCATGGCACATCAAGAGCAAGAAGAGATAAATTCTAATACAGAAATAAATTTTACTTTTGATGAATTAAGAAATGCTTTTGATGAATTAATGCATAATTACAAATTAATCTTATCTAAAAATAAAAGATTGAAAAAGCATGCAAATAGTTTTTCTCATGAAAACAATTCTTTATTAAGTGAAGTTAGTGATTTGAAAACTAAACTAGATGTTTTAGAAAAGAAAAACAATGCTTTAACAATGAAAAATGAAGTTTTAAAAAGATCCAAAACTATTATTTCAAATAGTGATCTTTTAAAGAAAAATAAAGATTTAGAATTAGAAAATGAAAAGAATAAAAATGAGCTTGATAAAATGAAACATTTTGTTAAAAAACTTACCTATAGTTCAAAAAAACTAAACCTTCTTTTAAACAACTAAAGGGCAATTTTTAATAAAGCAGGATTAGGTTATAGACCCCAAAGACAATAAAAGTATTTCAAAAATATTTTTGTACACGCATCATCTAGCATAACATGTTTTTCATGCAAAAAACAAGGTCATAAATCTTTTCAATGTAATATGAGAAAAATTAATACTTATAAAAAAATTTGGGTTCCAAAAGGAACCAATTTAAGTGCTAACCCTAAAGGACCCAAGTTAGCTTGGGTACCTAAAAACAAAGCTTGAATTGTATTGCAGGTGTGTCTTGCAACCAAGGAGAACAAAAGACTTTACGATCGAAGCCTTTCATATCGGCTTTTTTATCGACCGGATTCTCGATTCACCTATTCGGTTCGATGTCCTTTCTCTCACCGATTGAGCTCTGCCTGCCGACCATCACATCTCAGCTTCTGGACTTGGAATTCTTTCCTCAACTGGGTAAACGACTGCCTTTTACTTTTTTCACTCTGAATAATGGATTATGGTTCAACTGCTTGAACAAGAGAATGAATTCTTGCTTGCTGGTGGTACTGCCTCTGATGCAGCTAACTATGACTCTATCCACGATGCTACTATTTTCTATCTGACCTCTGCAGGTGATGGATCTCACTCATCGGAATCAGGATCTCGTTACCAAGGTATGGATATTCAAAATGACAAAAAAATCATCGGCTGGATCAATGGCTTGGAACATAAGGTATCTTGATAGTGGTTGCTCAAGGCACATGATGAGAGATGTGAAGCAATTCACCTCTCTTGAAGCAATGAATGGAGGGAGTGTGACCTTTGGGGATAATGGTAAAGGAAAAATCATTGGTATTGGTAAGGTTCACATTACTCCTACTTGTATTAGCAATGTACTCTTAGTTAAAGGTTTAAAGCATAATCCTTTAAGTATTAGTCAATTTTATGATAAAGGTTTTCAAGTTGTTTTTAAATCATCCTATTGCATGATTGCTAGTCCGGATAAAAATGGAGTACAATTCATTGAAAAAAGGCATGGTAATAATTATTTGGTAGATTTAGATGATCTATCTTTGCCTAATGGAGAATGCCTTATTGCAATGAATTCTACTAAAGATGAGACTAGTTGGCTTTGGCATAGAAGACTAGGTCATGCTAGCATGTATCTACTTTCAAAACTTTTTAAAAAGAATTTAGTTAGAGATTTACCGGAACTTAGTTTTGAAAAAGATAGAGTTTGCCAAGCATGTTAATTTGGAAAACAAGTTAAAACTTCTTTCAAACCTAAAGATTTTGTTACTACTAGTAGGCCACTAGAACTACTTCATATGGATCTCTTTGGATCAACTAGAACATCCAGTCTAGGAGGCAAAAGATATGGATTGGTTATAGTGGATGATTTTTCAAGATTTACTTTGATTTTCTTTCTAGCACATAAAGATGAGTCATTTTCTATATTTCTAAAGTTTTATCAAAAAGTTTCAAATAAAAAGGTGTTTTAGTTATTTGCATACATAGTGATCATTGTTCTGAATTTAAAAATCAAGATTTCAAAAGTTTTTGTAGTGAAAAAGGTATAGAACATAATTTTTCTGTACTTAGGATACCTCAACAGAATGAGGTAGTAGAAAGAAAAAATCGTACTTTAGAAGAAATGGCATGCACTATGCTTTGTGAAAATGATTTACCAAGATATTTTTGGGCTGAAGCTATTAATACAGCATGTTATATTTTGAATCAAGTTTTAATCTACCCTATTTTGAAGAAAACTCCTTATGAACTTTGGAATCAAAGAAAAACAACTTTAAAATATTTTCAAGTTTTTGGTTGTCAATGTTTTATCTTAAATAATGGCAAAGATAATCTTGAAAAATTTGATACCAAGTCTGATAAATATATCTTTTTAGGATACTCTATATCAAGCAGAGCATACAGAGTTTTTAACAAAAGAACCTTAGTTGTAGAGGAGTCTGTACATGTTATTTTTGAAGAGTCTGCTAACAAATCCTCCAAAAAAGAAGATACTTCTGATGCATGTGCAGGAGCTGATAAGCTTCAAAAGTTGACATTGAATGATCAACCCTCTCAGCCATGTGAAGAAGATCAAGATAAAGATGAAAAAGGTGAAGACACTCCAAAGCACCAAGATCTACCTAAGGAGTGGAGGTATGCTCATGGACATCATAAGAAATTAATCCCAGGTGATCCATCTAAAAGGGTAAGAACTCGAGCCTTAATTAGAAATGAATATGATTATATAGCTTTTGTTTCTTAAGTAGAGCCTAAATATTTTGAAGATACTTTAAAAGACCCTAACTGGATAAATGCAATGTAAGATGAATTAATTCAGTTTGATAGAAATAATGTTTGGACATTAATAGAAAGACCATCTAATATTTTTATTATTGGCACTAAATGGGTGTTTAGGAATAAGTTAGATAAAAATGAAATTGTTGTTAGAAATAAAGCTAGACTAGTTGCCAAAGGCTACAATCAGGAGGAAGGAATTGATTTTGATGAAACTTTTGTCCCTGTTGCTAGACTTGAGGCAATTAGACTACTATTAGCATTTGCTTGTTATATGGATTTCAAACTCTTTTAAATAGATGTTAAAAGTGCTTTTCTAAATGATTTTATAACAGAAGAAGTTTTTGTTGAACAACCACCTGGATTTAAAAATCATGCACATCCTAATTATGTTTTTAAGTTTCACAAGATACTTTATGGTTTAAAGCAAGCACCTCGAGTATGGTATGAAAGACTCAGCAAATTTTGATTGAAAATGAATTTTTTAGAGGCCATGTTGATAAAACTTTGTTTTCTAAAGAAGAAAGATAATGATTTATTAGCAGTGCAAATATATGTTGATGATATTAGTTTTGGTGCTACTAATGAAATTCTTTGTCAAGGGTTTGCTAAGCTAATGCAGGGTGAGTTCGAGATGAGCATGATGGGAGAACTCAATTTCTTTCTCGGACTCCAGATCAAGCAAACTAAAGATGGAATCTTCATCAACCAAGCTAAGTATACAAGAGAAATTCTAAAGAAGTTTGGGATGGAGACTACTAAGTCAATGGTATGCCTATGAGCCCCTCTTGTAAACTTAATAAAGATAAGCATGGTAAATATGTAGATCAAAAATTATATAGAGGTATGATTAGCTCTTTACTGTACTTAACTGCTAGTAGAACAGATATAATGTTCAGTGTATGCATGTGTACTAGATATCAGTTTGAACCTAAGGAATCACATCTGTTGGTTGTTAAGCGCATTATTAGATATCTATCTAGTAAAATTGATATTGGTTTATGGTATTCTAGAGATTCATCTGCTAAATTAATTAGATATTTTGATGCTGATTTTGCTGGATGTAAATTAAATAGAAAAAGTACTAGTGGAACTTGCCAATTTCTTGGAGTTAACTTAATCTCCTCGTTTAGCAAGAAACAAACTTCAGTTGCACTATCCATAATTAAAGTTGAGTATATTGCAGCAGGAAGTTATTGTGCTCAAATCTTGTGGATTAAGCAACAACTTGAAGATTTTGGAATCAAGTTAACTAGTATACCTATAAAATATGATAATACCAGTGCTATTTGTTTGACTAAAAATCATGTTCAACAATCTATAAGTAAACACATTGAAATTAGGCATCATTTCATTAGAGATCATATTGAAAATAATGATATTGTGCTTGAATTTATTTATACTGAATTGCAATTAGCTGATATTTTGACTAAGTCTCTCCAAGAAGATCGGTTCAGTATGATTAGAAAAGAACTCGGGATCATTAATCCTTTTGATTAAAATCTTCTAATCTTTGACTCAAAATAGATCAAATTTGATATTAATCTTATTGAATTTCATTGTATATCTCTTGATTTTGATCTGCGCTTCATTCTCTTGATTTTCGATTTTAAGTCGATGTGTCGACACATTCGTGAGTCGACACATAAACGGCTGCAGACCGAGGTTAAGGGCGAAACGAAGTATTTTTTCTTCCATTTCTCCTCCCCACTCAAGCCGACACATGCCCTAACTCCTTCCAAACTGTTGCTTCCCTCCAATCTTTGCTCAAACCTCCTTGATTCTTCATTTTGGACAATTTTTGGTCTGGATTGTGCGACATTCCCTCTCCCATTTCCACTTTGAACCCTAGAAACCCTAGGTTTCTTCTCCATTCTTGTTCAAATCCCTCTTGTGTGTAATGGGACCTAGGAAACAGGTTGTCCATCACCCTCGGCCAACCAATCAAGAAGAAGAAGAAGAACCAAAGCCAGACATGAAGCTAGAGCTCCAGATCCACCTGTTCGACCACTATTCACTACTTCTAGTCGAATGAGCTCGAAGACAATTATCGGAGGATGGCATGTGGATTTCAGTTTTGTCGACCAGTAGCACTTCAGCATAGGTCAGTGGATTAGAGATGTTGGTCTGACATCATTTTGTTCTTTGAGTAAGAGATTCTACCCAGGGCTCATATGAGATTTCTACAGATCTTTAGCCTGTGGGAGTGATGGCTGGATAGCTCAAGTCAGAGGCAGGGATATCCTCGTGACTTCAGAGATATTGAGCAGGGTATGGAATATTCCTATGACTAGTTCAGTAGTTGATAGTCTGATTGATAGAGTGAGTGGACTCCGATGCATATTTGAGTCAGATATTTTGCCTGAGGGAGCCACTGTGCATGCATCCCATTTGTCTGCCAAGATGAGACTTTAGCATCATATTGGCACCCGGATTCTTCTATCGAAGACCGGTCATTTTGACTACATCACTGAGAGAGAGTTTCTCATGATGGTTTCATTGGTTCAGCACACACCCGTCTACCTTCCAGTGCTCATGGTACATCAGATGACGGAGGTTTCAACGAGTCAGAGACTCTGCTTACCCTACGGGATGGGGTTGACACTGTTGTATAGAGAGTATGGTGTGACTTTTGAGGATGAGCCCTTTCGAATGCTACTATATACTGATGTCTATGATATCAGGTCTTTACATCAGATGGGATATCAGTTGGTCAGAAACCAGTGGAGATGCAGAGTATCTGGTTAGGCTGATGACAGAGATGATGATGCTGTAGAGGATGAGCGTATACTTTCCAGTGAGGCAGAACCTATAGAGGCACCTCTTCCAGAGAGTCAGCCTGAGCTAGCAGCATAGCCAGAGTCTACTTCTCAGTCTAAGCCTACATCTCAGCCTCAACCAGTTTAGTCAAATGCTCCAAGAGTTTCAGAGAGTTTGATAGACAGAGTCAGTCACATAGAGATAGATATCTTGATTATTAAACAGTGACTTGACAGCTTTATTATGCAGACGAGAGACAGCCATAGAGGTTTGAGTGATGACATCTCCGCTATCTTGACTGCACTATCCAGACCTTCTTCTGGGAGTGTTCCAGATCCAGCTCCACCTACTCTAGCTCTAGCACCAGGATCAGAGAGTGACACTGATGGTGATGAGGATACTGACTCTGACAGTTTCAACTTTCCAGACTTGATTTTAGAGCCAGCGATAGAGGTGGCAGTAGACTTGCCTAGAAGTCCCATTCGAGATTCTTTCAGTTCACCCACTCAGACTCTTATTCTATCTACTCCACCATCCAGATCCGATGATCATGCTCCTATACCTATTCTTTCACTTGTTATTGATTCACCTATCATTGATACTCCTATTGTTGACTCACCGATTACAGATACACCTATTGATTCTTCAACTGATACACCTATCGTTGATACATCTATCATTTCTTTAGCTGATACACCAGTTTTTGACATACCCATAATTGATACACCTACCCTTCATACATCCTCTCTTATTCGAGATCTAGGTTTTTACACACCTGGCTTTCATTATCTTGAATCTGGTCCATCATTTGATCATACACCGCATCCGATAGTTGTAGAGACTATCGCTCTGATCTGCTCTGTTCCTGCTGATGACATTACCTCCACCTCTTCTGCTTCAACTAGAGGTAGGACATATGCTCGACGTAGAGGACGTGATCGTCGTACTCCTTCATGACCGACTAGGACCCATCTTCGTGATCTCAGATCGATGTGGCCCCGAGTCCGTGCTTTCACTGATATAGGACCGATAGAGATTGGATCTTCAAAGGATGAGGATTAGGACTGTTTTTTATGTTTAGTTAGTTTGCTTTTCTGTATGATTTGATGTTCTCTTTATGTACAAAATTCTAACCTAGAATGAAATCTTATGTTGTACTTCATGTTATGAATGAAATGCATTAATTTCCTTTAGTACTTCATTATCTTTATTTATGCATGAATGGATGCTTGGATGAATGAATTTTTATATTGTACTTCAATAGTATATCTTGAATGACTTGCCTATTCTCTTCCTACCTTTTTAATAATAACAACAAGGGAAAGTAATAAGACTAAAGTGTAAATATGCGAGGGAGTAATAAAAGTAATAGTATAAATGTGCTTGGAAATTCATGTGTAAAAAATTCTTTTGAGAATTCTTTGAGCTTGAATTGAAAATTCTTTACAAAATTCATTAAGTAAGGGGAGCAATACCTCCTTTGTATTGAAAATCTATTTTGAATTGAATTTCATGTCAAATCTTTTCTTTAGATGTTTTAAAAGATGTTTACAATTTTATGAATCATCTATTCAGGGGGACTCTAGTCTATCGCTGAATTTGTCTCTCCTAAGCATGTTTTCTTTTAGAATATCACGATACATGAATTTATATCTTATATATTTCAAGCTCTGATACTCTTAGCCATTATAATACTCTTACACTGATATATCTTTTCAATATTGCAATTGCTCTAATACACCTATTGCAATTAGTTCTTCACATCTTGAAAAGTTCTATTGAAAGTCTTTAATGCAATTTATACTTAAAAGTTTTATCATCATCAAAAAGGGGGAGATTGTTGACTCCGTTATTGATTTTGATAATAAGCAAAATGCTTAAGTATAAGTTCAGTATAAATGATTTCTTGAAAGTGTATTTTTATAGAAAAATGTGCTCATTAATTTGACGAATGTTATTTGATTGAAGAAGTCAAAGTTTAGATAAAAGATCTACTCAAAAAATGCTTGGACAGTTGAAGATTGCTTAGATGGATACTTGAGTTCAACATAGACTTGATTCAGCACAAATTCGCTATTTATGTGAATATCTTAGTGAAGTGTCAACACATGACACCAAGTGTTGACACATGATAGTAAAGGTCGACTCAAGCCAGTACGCAAAGAAAGTTTCAGATGGCATGGCTGAAGTATCAACACATGGACTTGAAGTATTGACTCAAAGTGTTGACATATGGATCAGCTCATCGCCTAAGATTTTTTGGTCATAGAACTTACTAAAGTTGAAAATCTGGCTGATGTGTCGACACATGAATGCTAAGTGTCGACTCGAAGTGTCGACTCACCTAAAGAAGTGTCGACACATCTGAGATTTCCAGAAAGCTATATTGAAGATTTTTGAACTAGGTGTTGACTCAAGAAGTTCAAGTGTCGACCTGAAGTATCACTCACAGCCTGAAGTGTTGACACATGGAGTTCTATAAATAGTAACAACTAATTTTTCAAACACAGAACTCATCCCTCTTGGCTCCCAACGGCTAGTTTTTCATGTCTAACGACTAGAAACCAAATTTGAGACCTTGGGAAGGTATTTATATGATCCAAATCAAATCAAAATGAAAGATGTTCAAGGGAATGAAAAAGGACTAACCAAGAGAGAAGGAAAGAAGAGCATTCACTCATATTCATTGAGTTCAACCACTTTCAAGCAAAAGCAAGCCTCCAAGCATTCAAGAGCCTTCAAGAGCATTAAAGATCAATCATTCTTGATCAATCAAGGAGGCTTCATCAAGTTGAACGCATCATAACAATGAGCTTCAAAGAGATACCCACTTTTTATTATCTTTTTACTTCAAACTTTTATTTGTTGTAAGGGTTCTTGGTTAGCCTATTACAAAACCAAGGAAGGTTATTGGTGAGCCTTTGAAAATCAATTAGGTTTTTGGTTAGCCCGTAAAACCAAGGAAGGTTGGTGGTAAGCCTTAAAACCATTTAAGTTCTTGGTTAGCCCGTAAAACCAAGTGAAATCTTGACTTGTGAGCCTTGTGAAAAAAGTCGGGTTTTGATTAGTGAGCCCGGAAAACTAATCGGCTGTAATCAATTGAGGTTATAGTGAGTTTCCAAGGGGATCTTGGGGAGTGGATGTAGGTGCATTGAATAGCACCGAACCACTATACTTCTTTGTGTTTGTGATTGCTTATCTCTTCTACTTGCTCTTACTTTTATTGCTTTATATTTTTGCTGCACATTTACTTAAGAGCAATTCATTTGCATTCATAGTACTAAGTTTAATTATTGAATTGGATCATACACTCTTGCATTTCATCAAATAATTTTTAGAGATCCAATTCACCCCCCCTCTTGGGTTGCTTACTGGGCAACAATACCTCAAAGCTCCAACATAGCAGAGGAAGCTTAGGAGGTGCATCAAGTTAAACATGAGCCCAGCTAGATGGATCCCATCCTGAAATTTCTGAAGGGAGGAATGCTGCCCGAGGATAAAATTAGAGCCAAGCAAGTCGGCTAGATGGCATCTCAATATGTCATCCTGGATGGAGCTTTATACAAGAGATCTTTCACACAACCCAATTGAAATGCCTGGGGCCATCAGATGTCGACTATGCCCTGAAGGAAGTACATGAAGGAATATGTGGAGACCACCTGGGGGGTAGATCCCTGGCTTACAAGATAATACGTCAAGGTTATTATTGGCCAACCATTCAGAAGGATTCTGTAGACTTCGTCCGAAGGTGCAACCAATGTCAGAGGTAATCCAATATCCAAAGATGGCCTGCAAGTCAACTAACCCAATTAACGGTACCATGGCCTTTTTGTTAAGTCTCAGGTGGTGCATTCATGGCTAGTCGGTCAATGTACATGAGTTGATATGGTCTATCATGATTTTCCATGATGTGTCTAGGGCTATGGTTGAGTCCGGTATGAGTCCTAGGTGTTTAGGCTTAGTTTTGGTCAGTCTGGGTCTTTAGGTCGGCTCTTCTGTTATAAGAGTCGACTCTGTTGGTTGGCACATCTCAAAATAGAAAATCTATTATCTAGAAGAGTCGGCTCGGATGGATTCGAGTCAACTCGGCACAGACAGGAAATATGTTATCTGGAAGAGTTGGCTCGGATGTATTAGAGTTAGCTCGGATGTATTAGAGTCAGCTCAGATATATTAGAGTCAGCTTGGATGAACAGTTAGGAAATTTGTTCTGGATGAGTTAGCTCGAATATTTTTGAGTCAGCTCGGATGACAGGTGAACTATTTTGAATGGTGCCAGCTGGGGGAGTTTTTTGGGATCTTGGGCATGTGTGACCAAGGTATATATATATTGTAATCTCGTAAGAGGATGTAGATGTGGTGTAACGAACTTCTTGGAAGTGGAAATCCCTTTCTCCCATGAAAAAACTCCTCTGTTCTTCTTCTTTTTCTTTTCTCTTCTCCCGTTCTTGTTGTTCTTGATCTTCATAGACCTGAATCCTACCATGATCTTCAACGAAGATTGCTGATAGATGGTCATCCACAACCTGGTGATACCCTTCCATAATTGCTTTGCTGATCAGGACGTTCATTCTTGATCGGGAATAAGGCTGTTCTAGAAGATTTGATTTATGAAATCTAGTTGGGTTTGGAATTGAATTCTCAACACTTTTGCTTAATGAGGCATGGATATCCTTAGTTCATTCTCCCTAGTGACCGGACAACAAAAGTTTCTCATTGTAGCTATCGACTACTTTACCAAGTAGGTTAAAGCCGAAGCCTTGGTAGACATTACTGAGATGAAGGTCAAAAGCTTCGTAAAGAACTTCATCATCTTCAAAATCAAAATTCTCCATGCTATCATCACTGACAATGGAAGACAATTCGACAATCCAAAATTCAAGGACTTCTATTCACAATACCACATACTTCACAAGACTTTCGTCGGATATCCTCAATCTAACAGGAAAGTCGAAGTGACAAACAGAACCATTCTCCATGGTCTGAAGATCAGGTTAAACAATACCAAAGGACTTTGGGCTAAAGAACTAAATTAAGTTCTTTGGGCATATCGGACCACCCCCAGAATGGCTACTGATGAATATCCATTTCATTTGGCTTATGGTACCGAAGCAGTCCTCCCTATGGAAGTCACCTTACAATCCTTAAGGATCGATCATTACAAGGAGCTTGAGAACTCGGAATGTCGAAGGGTGGATTTAGATCTACTACAAGGCACCATGCTTCGTGCTCAAATAAAAATGGTGGCATACCTGTTGGCTCCGTTATTGATTTTAATGATAAACAAAATGCTTAAGTATAAGTTGAGTACTAACTATTTCTTGAAGTGTAATTTTATAGAAAAAGGTGCTCATTAATTCAACAATATTTGATTGATTGTTAAAAAATAAAAAAGTCCCAACTATGGATAAAAGATTAGATTAAAGTGGACTTTGGTAGTTGAAGAATACTTGAAAGGATACATAAGTTCAACACAATTTGGTTTCAACAGAAGTTCAGTTATTTTTAAAGAAATCTCAGTGAAGTGTCGACTCACAACCCAAGTGTCGACTCATGACAGTGGAAGTGTCGACTCAAGCCGGTATGCAGAAAGAGTTTCAGATGGCATGGCTGAAGTGTCGACTCATGCCAATCAAGTATCGACTCAAGGATTGGCTCATCGTCTGAGACTTTTTTATTACAAAACTTACTGAAGTTGAAGACTTTCCTAAAGTGTCGACACATGGATGTCAAGTGTCGACTCAATGTATCGACTCACCAATGATAGTATCGACTCAATTGAGAATTCTAGAGTGCTTCATTGAAGATATTTAAACTAGGTGTCGACTCATGGAGTGCAAGTGTCGATCCTAAGAATTGACTCATAGCTTGAAGTGTTGATACTTGGAGTTCTGGAAACAGTAACGGCTAGTTTTGCAAATACAGAACTCGCTCCTATTGGCTTCTAATGGCTAGTTTTTCATGTCTAACGGCCATAAACCAAGTTTAGGGCCTTGATAAGGTATTTAAATGATTCAAATAAAATCAAAACATAAGAGGATTAAGAAAGGAACACCAAGAGAAAGAAAAGTGCAAGTGCATTCATTCCTATTCATTGAGAGGAACTACCTTCAAGCAAAAAGAAGTCTCCAAGCATTCAAGAGCCTTCAAAAGCATTCAAGTTCAACCTTCTTGAGCATTTATTGAAGCATCATCAAGTTGAAGGCACCACTATAACAAAGCTTCAAAAAGATATCTACTTTTATTAGAAAGCTTTCATTATTTCTTTACTTCAAACTTATTATTGTTGTAAAGGTTTTTTGTTAGCCTATTGGAAAACAAAGGAGGTTGTTGGTTAGCCTTGAAAACCAATTGGTTCTTGGTTAGCCCACAAAACCAAGGGAAGTTGTTGGTGAGCCTTAAAACTAATTAGGTTCTTGGTTAGCCCGAAAAACCAAGTGAGGTCTTGACTTGTGAGCCTTATGAAAACAAGTCGGGTTTGACTAGTGAGGATGGAAAACTAATCGGCTGTAATCGGTTGAGATTATAGTCAATTTCCAAGTAGGCCTTAGGGAGTGGGTGTAGGTGCATTGAAAAACACCGAACTACTATACTTGCTTTGTGTTTGTGATTGCTTATCTCTTTAATTTGCTCATCTTTTATTGCTTTTATATTTTCGTTGTATACTCATTAAAAGCACTTCACACTTGCATTCATAGTACTTAGTTTGATTATTGAATTGGTTCACATACTTGCATTTAAAGTTTTTAGAGACCCAATTCAACCTCCCCTCTTGGGTTGCTTACTGGGCAACAAGTGGTATCATAGCCCTATTCTCAATATTTAGGTCTAACCGCCTTGAGTAAAGATCTATGGCAACCCCCCTTGGTACAAGTATAGTTGAGCGACAAGCCTCAAATAAACCTTCATATTTTAATGGAATAAATTATACTTATTGAAAAACTAGGATGAGAATATACATGCATTCTATTGATTATAATTTGTGGAAGGTAGTTGATAAAGGTCCACATATTCCTTCAGTTGTAGTTAATGATGTTTCCATCCCAAAGCTTGAAGAGGATTGGGATGAAAATGATATTAAACAATCTGAGATCAATGCGAAAGCAATGAATCTCCTCTATTATGCATTAGATCCTAGTGAGTTTAATAGGATTTCTACATGCACATATGCTAAGGAAATATGGGACACACTTGAAGTTATCCATGAGGGTACTGATCAAGTGAAAAATACAAAAGTAAACATGTTAGTGCATACTTATGAAATGTTCCGAATGGAACCTAATGAGTCTATCATTGATATGTATACTAGATTCACAAATATTGTAAATGGAATGAGAAGTTTAGGAAAAATAATGTCTAATATTGATCTTGTCAACAAAATTCTCAGGTCACTTCCAACTTCATGGGATCCAAAGGTGACCGCCATACAAGAAGCAAAGGATGTTGATAAATTATCCTTAGAGTAATTAGTGGGATCGCTCATGACTAATGAGCTGAATTTAAAAGCAAAAGTCTATGGATATGGATAAAAAGAAAAAGGGGATAATCTTCAAGTCAACTATTTAAGAAGAATCCTCAAATGATGAATCAAAAGAAGAAGAGAGTGAAGAAGCGCTTCTAGTAAGAAAGTTCAAAAAGTTCAAGAAAAGAAGAAAATTCCCTTATAAGAAAAAGTTCCAAATAACCAAAGAGAAGGGAAAAGAAAAGAAGAAAGATAAAGAAAAGAAGAAGGAGATACCTACATGCTTCGAGTGCAAGAAGCCTGGACACTACAAATTTGATTGCCCTTTTTTAAAGAAATCAAGAAAGAAGCTTAGGAAGAAAGCTATGATAGCAACCTGGAGTGATAGTAAGGACTCCAGCTCAGAGGAAGAACAAGCTAAAATTATAAATCTATGTCTCATGGCACATCAAGAACAGGAAGAGGTAATTTCTGATACTGAAGTAGATTTTACCTTTGATGAATTGAAATTGCTTTGGATGAATTAAAGCATGATTACAAATTGATTTTATCTGAAAATAGAAAATTGAAAAAGCATGCAAATAGTTTTTCTCATGAAAATAATTCTCTTTTAAACGAAGTTAGTGAATTAAAAACTAAACTTGATATTTTAGAAAAGAAAATAAGGCTTTAACAATAAAAAATGATATTTTGAAAAGATCTAAAACTATCATTTCAAATGGTAATCTTTTAAAGAAAAACAAAGATTTAGAAATAGAAAATAAAAACTATAAAAATGAACTTGGTAAAATAAAACCCTTTGTTGAAAAGTTCACTTATAGTTCTGAAAAACTAAATCTTCTTTTAAACAATCAAAGAGCTGTTTTTAATAAAGCAGGAATAGGGTACAAATCTCAAAAATAGCAAAAGTATCTGAAAAACTTTTTTGTACTTGCATCATCTATTTTTTGTGCAAAAAATAAGGACACAAAGCTTTTCAAAGTAACATGAGAAAAATCAATACTTTTGGAAAGGTTTGGATTCCAAAAGGAACCAATTTAAGTACTAACTCTAAAGGACCCAAGTCGGCTTGGGTACCTAAAAATAAAACTTGATTTGTTTTACAGGTGTGTCTTGCAACCAAGGAAAACAAAAGGCTATGGTATCTTGATAGTGGTTGCTTAAGGCACATGACAAGAGATGTGAAGCAATTCACTTCTCTTGAAATAATAAATGGAGGGAGTGTGACCTTTGATGATAATGATAAAGAAAAAATCATTGGTATTGGTAAGGTTCATATCTTACTTTCTACTTGTATTAGTAATGTACTCTTAGTTGAAGGTTTAAAGCATAATCTTTTAAGTATTAGTCAATTTTACGATAAAAATTTTCAAGTTATTTTTAAATCATCTTATTACATGATTACTAGTCCTGATAAAAAGGGAGTAAATTTCATTGGAAAGAGGCATGGTAATATTTATTTGGTAAATTTAGATAATCTATCCTTACCTAATGGAGAATGTCTAGTTGCAATGAATTTTGCTAAAGATGAGACGAGTTGGCTTTGGCATAGAAGACTAGGATATGCTAGTATGTACTTACTTTCAAAACTTTGCAAAAAGGATTTAGTAAGATATTTGTCAAAACTTAGTTTTGAAAAAGATAGAGTTTCTCAAGCTTGCCAATTTGGCAAACCTAAAGGTTTTGTTACTACTAGTAGGCTATTAAAACTACTCCATATGGATCTCTTTAGACCAACTAGAACATCTAGTTTATGAGGTAAGAGATATGGATTAGTTATAATAGATGATTTTTCAAAGTTTACTTGGATTTTCTTTCTTGCTCATAAAGATAAATCATTTTTAGTATTTTTGAAGTTTTATCGAAAAGTTTCTAATGAAAAAGGTACTTCAGTTATTTGCATACATAGTGATCATAGTTTTGAATTTGAAAATCAAGATTTCAAAAATTTTTATAATGAGAAAGGTATTGAATATAAATTTTCTGTACCTAGGACACCTCAGCAGAATGAGATGGTAGAAAGGAAAAATCATACTTTAGAAGAAATGGCATGCACTATGCCTTACGAAAATGATTTGCCAAGATATTTTTGGACTGAAGCAGTTAATTCTGCTTGTTATATTTTGAATCGTGTTTTAATCCACCCTATTTAAAAAAAAAACTCCTTATAAACTTTGGAATTAAAGAAAACCAACTTTAAAGTATTTTCAAGTTTTTGGTTGTTAATGTTTCATTTTGAATAATGGTAAAGATAATCTTGAAAAATTTGATACCAAGTCTGATAAAGATATATTTCTAAGATACGCTACATCAAGCAGGGCATACAGAATTTTTAACAAAAGAACCCTAGTTGTAGAGGAGTCTGTACATGTAGTTTTTGAAGAGCCTACTAACAAATCCTCCAGAAAGGAGGATACATCTGATGCATGTGCATGTACTGATAAGTTACAAAAGCTGACATTGGATGATCAACCCTCTCCACAAAGTGAAGAAGATCAAAAAAAAAATAAAAAATGAGAAACCATACAATCCACACCAAAGCATCAAGATCTACCTGAGTGGAGGTTGCTCATGGACATCCTAAGAAATTAATCCTAGGTGATCCATCAAAAGGGATAAGAACTCGATCCTCAATTAGAAATGAATGTGATTATATTATTTTTGTTTCTCAAGTAGAACCTAAATATTTTGAAGATGCTAAAAAATATCATAACTAGATAAATGCTATGCAAGATGAACTAATTCAGTTTGATAGAAATAATGTTTGGACATTAATAGAAAGACCATCAAATGTTTCTATTATTGGCATAAAATAGGTGTTTAGGAATAAATTAGATGAAAATAGAATTGTAACTAGAAATAAAGCTAGGCTAGTTGCCAAAGGCTACAATCAGGAGAGAGGAATTGATTTTGATGAAATCTTTGCTCTTATTGCTAGACTTGAGACAATTAGACTACTATTAGCATTTGTCTATTTTATGAATTTCAAACTTTTTCAAATGGATGTTAAAAATACTTTTCTGAATGGTTATATAGCAGAAGAAGTTTTTGTAGAACAACCACCTAGTTTTGAAAATCATACACATCCTGATTATATTTACAAATTGTACAAAGTACTTTATGGTTTAAAGCAAGCACCCCAAGCATGGTATGAAAGACTAAGCAAGTTTTTGATTGAAAATGAGTTTTCTAGAGGCCATGTTAATACAACCTTATTTCTAAAGAAGAAAAATGATAATTTATTAATAGTATAAATCTATATTGATGATATTATTTTTGGTGCTACTAATGAAATCTTTTATCGAGAGTTTGCTAAGCTTATGCAGGGTGAGTTCGAGATGAGCATGATGGGAGAACTCAATTTCTTTCTCGGACTCCAAATCAAGCAAACCAAAGATGGAATCTTCCTCAACCAAGCTAAGTATACAAGAAAAATCTTAAAGTAGTTTGGGATAGAGACTACTAAGTCAATAGGTACACCTATGAGCCCCACTTGTAAACTTGATAAGGATGAGCATGGTAAATCTGTTGATCAAAAATTATATAGATATATGATTGGCTCTTTATTATATTTGGCTGCTAGTAAACCAGATATAATGTTCAATGTATGCATGTGTGCTAGATATCAGTCTGATTCCAAGGAATCTCATCTGTTGGCTATTAAGCGTATTATTAGATACTTATCTCGTACAATTGATATTGGTTTGTGGTATTCTAGAGACTCATCTGCTGATTTAATTGGATATTCTGATGCTGACTTTGCTGGATGTAAACTTGATAAAACAAGTACTAGTAGAACTTGCCAATTTCTTGGAGTTAACTTAATCTCTTGGTTTAGCAAGAAACAAACTTCAGTTGCACTATCCATAGATGAGGCTGAGTATATTACAGCAAGAAGTTATTGTACTCAAATCTTGTGAATTAAGCAACAACTTGATTTTAAAATCAAATTAACTAGGACATCGATAAAATGTGATAATACTAGTGCAATATGCTTAACTAAAAATCCTGTTCAGCATTCTAGAAGCAAACATATTGAGATTAGGCATCATTTTATTAGAGATCATGTTGAAAATAATGTTGTGCTTGAATTTATTTGTAATGAAATGCAATTAGCTGATATTTTGACTAAGCCTCTCCAAGAAGATCGGTTCAGTATGATTAGAAGAGAACTTGGGGTTATCAATCATCTTGATTGAAAATATTTACTCTTTGACCCATGAAAGATCAAATTCAATATCAATTACACTCAATTTTCTTGATTTTGATCAATACTTCATTTCCTTTTTTTTTTGATTTTAAGTCGAAGTGTCGACACCTGTAACTGTGGACACCTGTAACTGTCGACACCTTGAAGTGTCGATCCTTGGCCCTATGTCATTAGTCGACACTTGAACGGCGATAGACCGAGATAAAAACCTGAAATAAAGTATTTTCTTGATCTTTTCTCTCCTAATTTGAGTCGACACATGCCCTAATATTGTTCTATCTACTTCTTCCCTCCAATTTTTGACTCCAACCCTCTCAAATTCCCGATTAGGATGGTTTTGATTCGATTTTTGCCACATTTCCTCTCCCATTTCATTTTTGGATCGATAAAACCCTAGTTTTTCTCTCCTTTTCACTTCAATCCTTAAATCTATGGAATGGGACCTAGGAAGCAAGTTGTTCGTCATCCGCAACCATCCAACCAAGAAGATGAAAGAAGAATAAAGGCCAAACATGAAGCCAGTGTACCAGATGCCTCTGCTAAGCTTCTTTTTCCTATGGCTAGTCGGATGAGTACGAAGACCGTCGGAGGAGGACACCGTGTGGACTTCGCATTCATCGACCAGCAGTATTTCGGATAGGCCAATGGCTTAGAAATGCTGGTTTGGTTTCTTTCTGCTCTTTGACAGAGAGATTTTATCCAGGCTTGATACGAGAGTTCTATGGATTTTTAGCCTGAGGTAGTGATGGATGGGTTGCACAGGTCCATGACAGAGATGTCCCAAAGATAGCATAGATTTTGAGTAGAGTATAGGACATACCCATGAGAGGATCTATTGTTGACAGCTTAGTAGATAGGTTCAGTGGTCTCCGATGTATTTTCGAGTCAGATGATCTTCCTAAGGGAGCCATTGTAGTTGCATCTAGACTTTCAGCTGAGATAAGGTTGCTGCATCACATTGTTGCTCGGATCCTTCTACCAAAGACCGGCCGTTTCGACTTCATCACAGAGAGAGAGCTATTAGTGATGGTCTCTTTGGTTTAGCATACACCTGTTTGCTTACAGATACTTATGGTATATCAGATGACAGAGGTATCTATCAGTCAGAGACTTTGTCTACCCTACGGGATTAGCTTAACTTTGCTCTTCAGAGTGTATGGTGTAGTATTGGATGATGAGCCCTACCGGATGTTACTGCACACTGATGTCTATGACATCAGATCTTTTCACTGGATGGGGTATCAACTAGTCAGAGGCCAGTGGAGACGATGAGTATTAGGTCAGGCCACAGATAGAGATGAGGATGTAGTGGAGGAGGAGCATATATTTTCGGGTGAGGCAAGACCTTCAAAGACACATTTGCCTGAGATTCAGCCCAAGCCTATAGCGTAACTAGAGCCTGCTCCTTAGCCTGAGCCAGCACGATCAAATATTCCAGGAGCTTCTGAGAGTCTTGAGGATAGAGTCGCTTGCATTGAGACAGAGATTATGACTATTCGTCAGTGAGTTGACGGTTTCATCATGAAGACTAAAGAGAGCTATCGAGGATTGAGAGATGGGATCTCTGCTATATTGTCCGCTCTGAGTAGACCCTCTTCTGGGAGTGTTCCTGATACTTCTGCTTCAGCTGATTCTACTCTAGTTTCACTTGCTCTGAGACCCGACATTGATGATGAAGATGATGTGACTGACTCTGATGGGTTTGACTTTCCAGATTTGATGTCAAAGCCAGTGTCGGAGATAGCAACTGACCCTCCTAGGAGTCCCATTCATGATCCATTGAGTTCATCCTTCCAAACTCCTATCCTACCCACACCTCCTTCTAGACCAGCTGATCATTCCACCATTCCTATACTCACACCTATTATTTCTTCAGTTGATACACCGATCATTGATACACCTGTTGTTGATTCCCCATCATTGCATACATCTTCCCTTATTTGGGAACTAGGATTTTATACTCCTGGTTTCCATCATCTTGATTCCAGTCCTTTATTGGATCATATACCACATCCGATAGTTGTCACTCCAATCAGTTCTGTTCTTGCTACTGACATAGCTTCTACCTCTTCTGTTCTAACTAGAGGGAGGATTTATGTTAAATGTAGAGGATGAGGTCATCATGTTCCATCCAAACCAACCAGGACTCATCTTCGTGATCTTCGATCGATGTGGCCTCGATCTCATGCTTTTTACTGATACCAGACTGATCAAGATTGGATCCTCAGATGATGAGGATGATGCTTAGGAAAGTTTTTATATTTAAATAGTTTACATTTCTATTCTCTTTGTACGTTTTGAGGTTCACTTTATGTACCAATTTTGTATCAAGTGAATGAAATATTATGTTCTACTTTACCTTATGACTTTGAATGAATGAAATTTATTACTTATTTTTAGAATTTCAATGTTTTCTTTTATGAATGAGTGATGACTTACATATATGTTCAAATTTGTTGCCTTCTTCCTTCCTTTTAATGATAACAAAAAGGGGAAGAAATAAGTATAAATGTGAAGTGAATAAGAGATAAGTTTTTGCAAACTGCTTTGAAAAATGCTTAAAATCTAAAATTTTTTATTCATTGAGTGAGGGGCAGTTATACCTCCTTTAAATTGAAAAATCTGCTTTGTTAAAATTTCATGCACATTTATTACCTTTAGATGCTTTAATTTCAGCTTATTATCATTAAAAGATCTTCAAAAATTAATTTTATAGATCATCTCTTCAGGGAGAGTATTTATACTCTTCATAGTGTTTATTACTGAATTTGTTACTCTTGAGCATTTTTTTTAAGAGTATCATGATACATGAATTTATCTCTTATATGTATTTTAAGATCTGATACTCTTAGCTCAAATCTGTTTCATAAGAGAAATTTAAAATTTATGTTCAACATCTCTTAGTATTTCAATACCTATTGCAATAAGGTCTATGCATATTAAAAATTTCTTTTGAAAGCTTATTATGTAATTTATACTTAAAGATTTTGTCATCATCAAAAAGAAAAAAATTGTTGGCTCTGTTATTGATTTTGATGATAAACAAAATGCTTAAGTATAAGTGAGTGCTAACTATTTCTTTGAAGTGTATTTTTATAGAAAAAGGTGCTCATCAATTCAACAATATTTGATTGATTGTCAAATAATGAAAAAGTCCCAACTATGGATGAAAGATTAGTTTAGAGTGGACTTTAGTAGTTCAAGAATGCTTGAAATGACATAAAAGTTCAACATAATTTGGTTTTATCAGAAGTTCAGTTGTTTTTTAAGAAATCTTAGTGAAGTATCGACTCACAACCCAAGTGTCGACTTATGACAGTGGAAGTGTCGAATCAAGCCAGTATAAAGAAAGAGTTTCAGATGGCATGGCTGAAGTGTCGACTCATGCCAGTCAAGTGTTGACTCAAGGTGTCAACTCAATGATCGGCTCATCGCCTAAGATTTTTTTATTACAGAACTTGCTGAAGTTGAAGACTTGCCTGAAGTGTCGATACATGGATGTCAAGTATCGACTCAAAGTCTCAACTCACCAGTGACAGTGTTGACTCAACTGAGAATTCCAGAGAGCTTCATTGAAGATATTTGAACTAGGTGTCGACTCATGGAGTATAAGTGTCGACCCTAAGTGTCGACTTATAGCTTGAAGTGTCGACACTTGGAGTTCTATGAACAGTAATGGCTAGTTTTTCAAATACAAAACTCGCTCCTTTTGGCTCCCAATAACTAGTTTTTCTTGTCTAATGGTCATAAACCAAGTTTGAGGCCTTGGAAAGGTATTTAAATAATTCAAATCAAATCTAAACATAAGAGGATTAAGAGAGGAACACCAAGAGGAAGAAAAGTGCAAGTGCATTCATTCCTATTCATTGAAAGCAACTACCTTCAAGCAAAAAGAAGTCTCCAAGCATTCAAGAGCCTTCAAGAGCATTCAAGTTAAACCTTCTTGAGCATTTATTGAAGCATCATCAAGTTGAAGGCAGCACTACAACAAAGCTTTAAAGAGATATCCATTTTTATTAGAAAGCTTTTATTGTTTCTTTACTTCAAACTTATTCTTGTTGTAAAGGTTTTTGATTAGCCTATTGGACAACCAAGGAGGTTGTTGGTTAGCCTCGAAAATCAATTAGGTTCTTGGTTAGCCTACAAAACCAAGAGAGGTTGTTGGTGATCCTTAAAACCAATTAGGTTTTTAGTTAGCCCAGAAAACCAAGTGAGGTTTTGACTTGTGAGCCTTGTGAAAACAAGTCGAGTTTGATTAGTGAGCCCGGAAAACTAATCGGCTGTAATCATTTGAGGTTGTAATGAATTCCTAAGTGGGCCTTGGGGAGTGTGTTGACCCCATAAGTGATTTTGATGATAACCAAACATTGGAGCATGTACATTTATTTCTGACAACTCTTCAAGTGTTTGACAAGTTTTTGTAGGATGAATTTCATGTTCAAACTTCAACTCCTACTCTCATATTTTCTTGATTGAGTTGTATTGTAAGTGTTATTGTAAAGAAGAATCCAATCAAAAATGCTAAGAAAATTCAACTAAAAGGGTTACTTCCATAAGCATATGTGCCTTAGATTTTATTTTTGAGTTGGTTTGTGTGAAATTGTAAAAGAGTAGGTGAGAGTTTTCTTTAAGTTCAAATTGTAAAAATCCTGAAGAAGATACTCGAGCCGACCCCAAGAGAAGAAGAGCCGACTCTGCTTACTAGCACGCAGCAAGGATTCTAGAATGCAGCAATCCGAGCCGACTCGATGGAAAGTGAGCCGACTCCAGGGAATCCGAGTCGACTGGAATCTGTCTTAGCCGACTCCTCCAGAGTCCATTTTTTGAAGCTTTCTGAGAACAGCCAAGCGAGCCGATCCGAACCAGAAAGAGCTGACTCTACCAGACCTAATTCTAACTACCTAAGAAAGCGAGCCAACCTGAACTGCTTCGACCGACTCTTCCAGAGTAAGATTTTTCGAACCTGAGAAGAAGAGTCGACCCGAGCTGAAGAGAGCCGACTCTTCAAGTTTAAGATTCAAGTTTAAGCCGACCCAAGCTGAAAAGAGCCGACTCGTCCAGAGTGTTGTTTTGCACCCTGAGACATAGAGCCGACCACATTGAGGATTTGGTGACTCGACCCATCAACTCAAAGGATCCGGGCTAACTCGAAGGAATCCGAGCTGACTCGAATGTCGCTTCCAGGTATCTAATGGCTAGTTCCAGAATTTATTTTTGAATGCTCAAAGGTGCTCCAACGGTCAAAAATCATTTTTCAACGATCTACAACGGCTAGAGTGGCTTGGGATGATGGAAGACTTTAAATTTGAAGGATTTGAACCTCCTTGAAGCAATTAATAAGAGAGTTCTTCGAAGAAAAGAGGCATCCATTGAATATTCTACCAACCAACAGCAAAAGAGCACAAGAGCATTAAAGTCAGTCTTCAAGTCTTCACCAACTATGATCTAAAGCTTGAAGCAACTTTAAGAAGAAGCCACTAAAGCCATTAAAGCTTATTCAAGTGCATTCAAGTGGACTTCCAATGAGCTGCACCGGCAACTATCCGACAACTTGAGTTTGTCATTATTTGTTGCATTTATATTCAATTCAATCTTTGAATTGTTGGGTTATTGGTGAGCCCGATTGAAAAACCAAATAGGTTCTTGGTGATCCTGTGAAAACCAAGTTGGGTTTCTTTGGTGAGCCTGTTTAAAATCAAAGGGTGTTGGATTTTCTTTCATGATCCCGTAAAACCAAAGTATAGAGATTTTGGATTGTGATCCTGTAAAACAATCCTACTATATTCGGGTGTGAATATAGTAGAAATCCCAAGTGGTATCTTGGGTAGTGAACGTAGGAGCTGGGTTGCTCTAAACTACTATAAATTTGGTGTGTTTGTGTTGCGCTCTCTTGATTTTGTTTAGCTTCTTCATTCTATAACTTTATCACAACACCTACCACTTGCAAAGGATTTTGAAATTGCACATTACTTGCTTAAATTTTTAAAGTCCCAATTCACCCCCCTCTTGGATAACCACCTGGGCAACAACTGGTATCAGAGCAGTGTCTCTGAATACACTAGAGTAAAGATTGATGGATCATCCTGTGAGTACGTCCTTGGCAGAAAGCCAATCAACAAACAGACCTCCACTCTTCACTGGTATAAATTATGCATATTGGAAAGCTAGAATGAAGATTTATATTCAAGCTATTGATTTTTAGTTATGGAAGGTCATTCTATAGGGTCCTTACATTTTCATGGTTAAAATTGATGGAGTGGACATTCCTAAACCTGAAGAGGATTGGGACGAACATGACATGAAGATGGGAGAGTTAAATGCCAAAGCCATGAATCTCTTATACTGTGCTTTGGATAGTAATGAGTTTAATCGAATTTCTATTTGCTCCTCGGCAAAAGAAATTTGGGATAAACTTGAAGTGATCCATGAAGGAACTTCTCAAGTGAAGTCTTCTAAGATTAATCTTCTTCTACATAGTTACGAATTGTTTAAGATGGAACCGAATGAAACTATATCTGCCGTGTTTTCATGATTCACTAATATTATTAATGGCTTAAAAAGTCTTGGAAAGATATATACTAATGCAGATCTAGTGCAGAAGATTCTAAGATCTCTTCCAGATAAGTGGGATCCGAAAGTGACTGCCATCCAGGAAGCAAAAGATTTGAACACCTTACTACTGGATGAACTGTTAGGATCTCTCATCACACATGAACTAACCATACAGTACCGAACTGAAGATGATCAAAAGAAAAAGAGATCAATCGCTTTTAAAGCTGCTATGGATTCCAAAAAGGGTGAAGAATCGAAAGAAGAAAGCTCCTCTACTGAAAGCAACATGGAAGACGAAGATGTTGCTATGGTCGTCAGAAAATTTAAAAAGTTCTTGGAAAAAAAGAAAGGAAGATACTTTAAAAAATTCCACAAGAACAAAGACTTCAGTAAGGAGAACGACAAGGAAAAGGAAAAAGAAAAAGAAGTGACCACTTGCTATGAATGCAAAAGACCAGGGCATATTAGACCAGACTATCCGTTATTGAAAAAGGGATTTAAGAAGAAGAAAAAGAAAGCAATGGTAGCGACGTGGAACGACAGTGAAGCATCCTCTTCCACTGAAGACAAAGAGGCTCCGAAATCTACGAATCTTTGTTTGATGGGTCTCAAAAATGAGGTATCATCTCTTGAGCTTCAAACTGAATTTATATATGATGAATTGAATTCTGCATTTCATGATTTACTCTTTGAATTCAAGAAAGCTGGGGTTAAAATTAAATCCTTGAAGAAACAAAACGATGTGTTATTAAAAGACAAGAATGAAATTGTTGAAAAGAACAACATTTTGCAAAGAGAATTGAACAATCTTTCTGAAAATACTGTTGTTTTGAATAATGAAAAAAATGTTTTAAATAAGACAAATGATATTTTGGTTGCCGAAAATGTTGATCTAAAAAAGGAAGCTGAAAAGCTTAAGTCTTTAGTAGAAAAATTAACTTTGAGTTCTAACAAGCTTGAGCTAATTTTGAAAGAACAAAAAGACTCTAAAAGTAAAGTTGGAATTGGATTTAATACTTTAAGAGCTAAAGAGATTTTAGCAACAAAGTTTGTACCCTTAAAAGCTTTAATTTCAAAATCTAAACTTAAAAGAGCTTTTTCATCAAAATCAATTTCAAATGGCTTGAAATATGTTCCTAAAAATACTATGCAAAAATCCTTCAATTCAAGTATTTCTGTTTCTACAACTACTATAGCCTCAAAGCATGCATCATTCAAAAATGACAAAATTATTTGTTATGCATGTCATAGATTTGGGCATAGATCTTTCCAATGCAATTCTTTGAAAAGTTCCATGTACAATGCATTGAAATATAGAACCATGTAGGTTCCAAAGGGAACCAATTTTACTAACCCGAAAGGATCCAAGTTAGCTTGGGTACCTAAAATCACTCCTTGATTGTTTTGCAGGATTGTCTTGCAGTCTAAAAATTAAAAAAAGATGGTATCTTGACAGTGGCTGTTTAAGGCATATGACGAGTGACAAGGATCAGTTTATCACCCTACAAATGAAAGAAGAAGGATTGGTTACATTTGGAGATAATGGCAAAGAAAAAATAATCGGAATCGGTAAGATCAAATCAACCCCTTATACTTTTATTGAAGATGTGCTGCTAATAGATAAATTGAAGCATAATATATTGGTTAATTGTGTGACAAAGGCTTCAAAGTTATCTTTGAATCATCTATGTATATAGTAACTAACTCTCTTGACTCTAGCAACAAATTCATTGGCTATAGACTTGGAAATATCTATGTGGTAGATCTGAATGATCTAGCCATGTCTAGTAGTTCTAGTCTAGTAGTAATAAATACTAAGATCAAGGAGTCATGTTTATTATGGCATAGACGATTAGGTCATGCTAGCATGCATACTATTGCCAAATTAATCTCAAAGAATCTAGTTAGAGGTTTGCCATATTTTATAGTTGATCTTAATTATGTTTGTGATACTTGTCAATTAGGCAAACAAAATAGGGAGAGTTTTAAATCAAAAAATATTATTTCAACAACCAAACCCCTTGAGCTACTTCACATAGACTTATTTGGGCCAACTAGGACCACTACCCTTGAGATTGTTGACCCCATAAGTGATTTTGATGATAACCAAACATTGGAGCATGTACATTTATTTCTGACAACTCTTCAAGTGTTTGACAAGTTTTTGTAGGGTGAATTTCATGTTCAAACTTCAACTCCTACTCTCATATTTTCTTGCTTAAGTTGTGTTGTAAGTGTTATTGTAAAGAAGAACCCAATCAAAAATGCTAATAAAATTCAACTAAAAGGGTTACTTCTATAAGCGTGTGTGCCTTAGATTATATTTTTGAGTTGGTTTGTGTGAAATTATAAAAGAGTTGGTTAGAGTTTTCTTTAAGTTCAAATTGTAAAAATCCTAAAGAAGACACTCGAGCCGACCTCAAGAGAAGAAGAGCCGACTCTGCTTACTGGCACACAGCAAGGATTCTGGAACTCAGCAATCCAAGCCGACTCGATGGAAAGTGAGCCAACTCCAGGAAATCTGAGTCGACTGGAATCTGTACGAGCCGACTCCTCCAAAGTCCATTTTTTTAAGCTTTCTGAGAATAGCCAGGCGAGCCGACCCGAACCAGAAAGAGCCGACTCCGCCAGACCGAATTTTGACCACCTAAGAAAGCGAGCCGACCCGAACTGCTTCGAGCCGACTCTTCTAGAGTAAGATTTTTCGAACCTGAGAAGAAGAGCTGACCCGAGCTGAAGAGAGCCGACTCTTCGAGTTTAAGATTCAAGTTCAAGCCGACCCAAGCTGAAAAGAGCCGACTCGTCCAGAGTGTTGTTTTGCACCCTGAGACACAGAGCCGACCACATTGAGAATTTGGCGACTCGACCCATCGACTCGAAGGATCCGAGCTGACTCGAAGGAATCCGAGCCGACTCGAATGTCGCTTCCAGGTATCTAATGGCTAGTTCCAAAATTTATTTTTGAATGCTCAAAGGTGCTCCAATGGTCAAAAATCATTCCCTAATGGTCTACAATGGCTAGAACTGGCTTGGGATGATGGAAGACTTTAAATTTGAAGGATTTGAACCTCCTTGAAACAATTAATAAGAGAGTTCTTCAAAGAAAAGAAGTATCCATTGAATATTCTACCAACCAATAGCAAAAGAGCACAAGAGCATTAAAGTCAGTCTTCAAGTCTTCACCAACTATGATCTAAAGCTTGAAGCAACTTTAAGAAGAAGCCACTAAAGCCATTAAAGCTTATTCAAGTGCATTCAAGTGGACTTCCAATGAGCTGCACTGGCAACTATTCGATAACTTGAGTTTGTCATTTCTTGTTGTATTTATATTCAATTCAATCTTTGAATTGTTGGGTTATTGATGAGCCCAATTAAAAAACCAAATAGGTTCTTGGTAATCTTGTGAAAATCAAGTTGGATTTCTTTTGTGAGCCTATTTAAAACCAAAGGGTGTTAGGTTTTCTTTGGTGATCCTATAAAACCAAAGTGTAGAGGTTTTGAATTGTGATCCTGTAAAACAATCCTACTACATTCAGGTGTAAATATAGTGGAAATCTCAAGTGGTATCTTGGGTAGTGGACGTAGGAGCTGGGTTGCTCCAAATCACTATAAATTTGGTGTGTTTGTGTTGCGCTCTCTTGATTTTGTTTAGCTTCTGCATTCTATAACTTTATCACAACACCTACCACTTGCAAAGGATTTTGAAATTGCACATTACATGCTTAAATTTTTAAAGTCCCAATTCACCTCCCTCTTGGATAACCACCTGGGCAAGTGGATGTAGGTGCATTGGAAAGCACCGAACCACTATACTTGCTTTGTGTTTATGATTGCTTGTCTCTTTAATTTGCTCCTCTTTTATTGCTTTTATATTTTCACTACATACTCATTAAAAGCACTTTACACATGCATTCATAGTACTTAGTTTGATTATTGAATAGTTTACACACTTGCATTTAAATTTTTTAAAGATCCAATTCACCCCCCCTCTTGAGTTGCTTACTAGGCAACAGTATCAGCAAAAAATCACCAAGTACTACAACTCCAGGGTGAAGGAACAAACCTTCCGACCCGAAGACTTGGTACTGCAAAGGTCCGAAGTATCTAGGACAATAGACCAAGGCAAGCTTTCCCCCATTGGGAGTGCCCTTAATGAATCAAAGAAGTCGTGCGACCAGGTGCTTACCGGCTCGAAACTCTAGATGGCTCCCCATTGCCTTGACCTTGGAATGTAGAGAACCTTTGCAAGTATTATCAATGAAAGATTCCTCTCTTTGAAAGACTCCAATAAAAGTCCATCCAGAGGCGGGCCTAATCGGTCTATCTTACTTACAATCAAAGGCACAGGGAATGATTCAAGTGACCTACCTTACGGTAAATCTGACAACGTGCCGAGATGGGCCTAATCAGCCTGTCTTACTTACAATCAAAGGCACAGGGAATGGTTCATATAACCTACCCTACGATAAATCTGATGATGTGCAGAGGTGGGCCTAATCAGCCTGTCTTACTTACAATCAAAGGTACAGTGAACGGTTCAAGTGACCTATCCTACGGTAAATCCGACAACGTGCTGAGATTAGCCTAATCACCCTGTCTTATTATTATCCATGATATACCAAAAGGTGGCCTTATTAGGTTACATTAACATCAAAGCAGTCATTATAGTTCTTCTATGGCTTCAGCAAGCTCAAACACTTTGGTTTAAGGCAATGACAGATTGTTTTGGACCTATATGAAATCCTAGCACTCTCCATAGATGCCCTAGTTCAGTATCTATGCTGCCGAAGAGTTTATACTTAGCATTATTTTGGCATTCCCCCTCCTATTAAAGAAAAATATTTTGACTTGAAAGAAAAAGTAGTTTCATTGAAAGAAGCGGCATAGCCGCCTGAATTGCATCTCTCAAAAAAAAACAAGAAGAAAAAGAAGAAGGAAAAAGAAAGTAAAGAAAAGATAGAGGAACTACATTGGAAAACTACTTCTCGGATGGTCCAGAAGCTGAAGAGGGAATGGTGATCTCTTTGGCAGCCTCTTTGTTAGCTGGAGGACCAAATGTCTTTTCAGCTGAAGTACCCACCTCTTTCTCCTCACTACTGGGTTTGGCAATAAGAGAAATATCCAGGTTCGGGTAGATCTCTGCAATTTTATTCAGATAGTCCATGTCGCCGATAAAGTAACCCTCCACTCTGGCTTCATGCATCTCATTGTCGAAGGCTTTGGATTTCTTGTAAGCCTCGACGGCTTGGGAGGCGCCCCTTTCAGTCAGCTCTACCCTCTGATCAACCGATAAAATCTTCTACTCCAGAACGGCAACCTTATATTCTAAATCAATCCTATGAGCCACTGCCTCTTCAGCATTCTTAAGGCAGACCCTTAGTACTAGCTCAGTCAAGATCGCCTTCTTCTGCTTCTTTTGTAGCTCAGCCGCCAGCTCAGTCGCGTATGTCTGAGCTATCCTTAGTTCCCTCTCCAAGGAATGGTTAGCAGTGACAGTGGCATTCAATTTCTCTTTGGCCTTGGCCCGAAGCCTTTCGGCCGCTTCCTTTTCAACTTTGGCCGAAGACAGTTGATTTTGGAGCCTATCACCGAGATCGGTGGATGCATGGATGTTTTCTTCCAACACATAAATATCGTGGATGATCTGTTCAAAAAAAAAAAAAAAGAAGGAAGGGAAACACATTTGAAATCAGTCATGCCATCGCTAGTATCCTATGAACTACTTCAATACTTACTTGCAGTATTTAGGGGTAGATGGAGGAAAGAGCACCCTCCAATCCATGTCTCTGTGTTGCCACCCAATCTTTTCAGAGAATGGTGGCTTTCAACAGAGCCTTCGCCAACCTCGGATTATTGAGGCCAGCATCATCAGCGAACACCTTTCGACTTCCCAAGCCCTCCCCTTCTACAGTTGGGGGCTTGGGCTTGACATCTTCCTTTGGCATGGGAACCTTGCCCTTATCTAGCAGGCTTGGCTCCCCAGATGGCCCTACGACACGGACTCCTATTGGGCATTCGGCGGAACATTCAGGCAAAGAAAATTACTCCTCCTTTGAGGAAGATTGTATGTCTATGGGGACTCCACCCCCAGCCTGAACTTGTGGGAGTGCCAGGACATAGACCCGTCTTCGATTTGATCTCCTCACCGGAGGGTCCAATGCTGGCCACTTTCTTGCCGCTTTCTATAGCCGTGCTGCGTCTGGCCTCATGGATGGCAAAGGTTCCTGAAGCTTATCGAACAAATAGAGGAAGGAAAGCTGGCAAGAAGGAAAAAGCTTATAGGAAGAATTACAAGAGAGGCAATGCCGCTAATGGCTTAGAAAAATTTAATTCCCAAGAGTATCATCCTCTTATATAAGGGCCACTAGTGGCTCAGATACATGGCCCATGTTCCCAGCAGCTCCCTGATCTTGCCATGTGCTCTCACCATAATTAATGAAGGTCTGGATATGCATGCAGGCGGTTACGGGACATCAGAGATCGATGACCAGTTCGATTCCTGAGACCTGCAGCCTTAGCAATTCTGATTGCGGCAATCCCACGATCTGGACAGTAACTGACTCACCAATAATGATTGGACAGCTGGTAGAGACGGAATGTCACACCATCAAAAGTCGAGACTCCTTAATTATGAGCCCAAAAGACAAAGAATCAAGCTTAAGAGCCAAAAAGCCAACCTGGCAGGAAGCTAGACTGATCGAACATCAGTAAAGTTAGCATTCTTGGCATGATTAAGTCTGAAAATTTCATATTGTGAAGAGATTCACATCGATGTCAAAGACAACCGTGGATCATCCAAAGACTTTACACTTAGAAAATCTCAATTTGAGTCGAAAGCTACTTTATGATTCAAAGACTGCTATCAGTTTGATGACTTTACACTTGGAAGAATTTTAATTCAAGTTGAAAGTTATTGTCTTTGATTTACTTGAAGACTATTGCACACCTGAAGACTCTATACTTAGAAAAATTGCAACACAGTTTGGAGGAAGAAAATACTTTTTATTGATATCAAAGATAGGTCGGTTACATGTTATCTCTCCTACAAAGTAAGAAATAAAGAAGGAAAAGGCCTATCCGTCTACTCCAGTCATCGAAGGAACCTCTAGGTCAGCCATAGAAGGAGACTCTTCAGTCTGACCCGCCGGAAGGGCCTCTTCGGCTTGAGCGAAAGTTGTCAGGCCCGCCATAATTAGCTCGATTTGTTCATGGCCCTCCACCACGACTGAAACTTTTTCAGCCTGTCCCAGTGCTCCCTCAGCTTCAGCAGGGACTTCTTCTTCCTCCTCTTTGATGACCTCGTCACTGGGATGCTCAAGAGGTCTAGTTCAGGGTAAAGCTCCTGGACGTCCTTAAGTCTATCATTGAACTCGAGTTGGTAACTAACCATCCCAGATTCAGTGATTTCTTCTTTGAACTTCAAAAACTTCTTGAAGTCTTCAACTACCCTGGTTATCTGCACCTTCAGGGCCTCAGATTTTTTGGCCACCTCGTCGGCCCTCTCTTGAACCTCCTTGGTAGAGAGTTCCAAGGAGTGTATCTGCTTCCTCTTTTTTCGAAGCTTAGCCTCCTACTTAGAGATCTTTAACTGAGCCTTTTTTAGCTCATTCTTTAGTCCCTAAACCTCGAAGTCCTTTCTCAAAAGCTTCTCTTCTATGGTTAATCTTAGTTCTTCGGGCAGTTCTTTTTCAGCCTTTGCCGTCTGAAAGCTCTTCTCTTAGACTCTGGAGGAAGTTGTCGAAACTTATCAGGCTCTCCTCCATGAAGGTGATATCGTGGACCAACTACATTCAATGACCATACCATGAGGTCAAAAATGTAAAAAGTAATTCAAAAAAGATAGAAGAAGGCAAAAACATTTACCTTCAACATAGCAAAAAATGATGAATCGGACACCTCAAGGCACCGGTTTCGAGTGACTGCCCAGTCATGGGGCAATAGCATGGCCTTCAACACTCTTCGGGCCACATCAAGAAGCATGAGGCCCCTTGCATCAGAAAAGATGGAGAGGTCCACTTCACAGTCCCTGTCTAAGGGAGTGTTCCTCAGTGGACCCTCTTTGACTTAGGGTGCCTTGCCCTTGTCTCTCACGGATGGGTAAGGCGGTGGTACATCAATGGCTGGAGTTGAGGTCGGGCTCTCCGGAATCTGGATCGGAGTGCTCTCCCTTGGCTAGGGCTCCATTAGAGGGACTCTGGCCCTCCCTGATGACTCCCCACTTGGCACAACATCGGCCCAAACCTTCTTCCGAGCCTCCAAACCCACAGGAAGAATCTGGGCCACTCTCTTCTTGGTAGATTGATGGAGCTTGGTGAAATCGGGCTTCATCTAGCCGCCTGTCAATAGAAATAAACCTTAAAGTTAGTTCGCTGGAACAGCTACGGAACTACACAAAGCCAAAGTTATCTATACCTAAAGAGGAGAACTCGCTGATCTGAGCGAGATGGAGATTCCTCTCTTCTAAGAGCTCTCAAATCGAAAGGGCTCCAGCCCCAAACAATACTTCATAGTCTGGTCGATTGGCTGTCAGGACTTTCTTACCGCTGTTGGCACTTAAACAGGGTTCTCTCCACTCAGTATTGAACCCCCATGACTGAGAAGAGAAAATGAACAGGAAGTTGGGTTTCAACCCATGGATGGCATTAGGCATATCCTTTTTTATTATACGGCCAGGACAGGGGTCGATGACCCACCATCCGTAGCCATGAAAATCTCTCTTCAATATGAAGAGAGAGGTAAATAGAGTAGTCCTCGGCCTCACCCCTACTATGTGATAGAAGACCAGAAATTTGTAGATATTTTGAATACTGTTTGGAGTTAGCTGGGCGGGGACTACATGGTACATATTGAAGATCTTGGCGAAAAAAGGATGCAATGGAAAACGAAGACCAGCTTTTAAGTGGTCTTCGTACATGGTGATGGCACTGGTATGAGGACTATTAACCCTCCCTTCGGACCCTGGAAGGATAAGGGTAAGGTTTTCGGGAATATGATAATATTCCCGAAGGCCAGTTATCTTTCCAAAGGATAAAGAACAAAAGATCAACTCCAGTCAAGACTCGGCAACAACTCTCCTAACTGGTTTCAAGATGCTAAGGGACTCAATCTCTCCCTCGCTGGGGGGAGCCCTGCCAACAACAGGGATTTCTAAAGTCCTAACCATGGCGGAAGGAAAAATAGAAAGAAAAGGGAGGCCCTACCCGCGGGAAGGAATGGGAGCCGAGAAAGGGAGAAGGACTGGGACAGCAGGGAGCAAAAGGAACAAAGCAAAGAAGCTTCCTCTGCCAGGCTGCCCCCTCTCATATAGGGTAGACAACGACGGTTCAGGTAGTCTCCTCGAAGAAAGAGATGCCTCCCAGATCATGCCACGTAAAGAGGCATCGATCGTGGATACAAAGCCCCAAACAACGCTGATCGATTCGATGGAAGGAAAACCGAACTGTCAGTTGTGATCCACGTGATCACATCTAACAGCCAGGATGATGCTCGCACTTGATGCCCAAGGGACAGAATGATGCCACGTCCTCCATCCCAAGTTGAAGCCAAAGAGTCGGCCGAATCACCATAATGGAAGGAAGAGATGCAACCCACCTGACCATCGTCCACCGGTAGAGGGGTGACACCTGTCCCCCTCACGACTACCGAATCAGATGTCGATTACTGTCATCTACTGAATCAAAGATTCGCCATCATTGGTCACGCCTTTTTCGCTAGAAAGCGATAGAATTATAAGTACTCCCACCTCTTGAAGCAAATGATTGCTTCGAAAACTGGGAGTGGGGGGTAACTGTTATGATAAGCTGGCTCAAGGAAGGCTAATTACCAATTCAAGGGTCCAATCGGATCCTTTCCAAACCGGGTGCCTAAACCGAAAAAAGTTCAAAGGTAATTCTACAAACTGATGAAGCGATGATTCGGCATTACTTAACTACTTTTGCAGGGCCAGTTTTTGGCCCGCATCGAAGACATAGGCCCCTGAGGTATACTTTGATCCACACCGCCCTAGATAGCTATCCAGTCCTCTTAGTATCGGTCCAAAGAGGGTGGGTTTGAAGAAGACGGTCACCTCCCGACTGGCATTGGAAAGGACTGGTCCGAAGAGGGCAACTCCGATCCAAGAGCCTGGGATGTCTTCGGCTTACTCCGAAGAGGGCGGACATGAGGCAGCTTAACTTCAATCTCCTCTGAATGAATGGTCCTGAGATAAATTCCTAGTTGATCTTGGCCTAAAATTTCCAAGAGTGGACTTGGGCGTTATAACCAACCACGTGGCCACTAGCTCCGAATCCCATAATATCGAAGTAGCCAGAATCAAATATTAAATACTTGCGGTTACGTGGACATTATGCCCACTAACCCTATTGATTGAGGACAAGTAGGCCCAACTGCATTCTGTTACACCCATCTTTATAAATATTGGTAAGAGGGGACACTGATGGTAAGCGATCCTGAGCTACTTTTTCACTTTCTGAAACAACCTTCCATTCTGTTGCTCGAACTTTTACTGACTTAGGCATCGGAGTGTCCCCCACCGGAAAAAACCCGGTCATGGACTGATTCTCTTTTGCAAGTGCCCGAGGAGATGGACCAGTAGCAGCTCGACCGCTCCTCCCGGTCTGCAAGGGTTCGGCGTCAATAGTATTATTTATGCATTGAAGAAAATCTTTCCTTCTTCTTGAATGGATAAATTAGTAGAAAACCTGGCTTAAGTTTCTTCTTTGATAGAGTCCTAGTGTATGGCCCAGATTTGCTAATGGTAAAACTAGATGGGAGAAGAGCTTTTGGTACTTGAAGTACATTGCAAGACCAAAACAAAGATGGGTGGGTTTAACCTCGATAGATGATGATGTAAATGGATGCTGCATTCAATTGGAAGAGGTGTTTGCCTATCTCACCGTGTTCGTATCTCAACTGATGCTTTCGACTTCAATACATACTACCTTTGTCGCAAAATTATCCAATATATAAGATCAATAAGAAATTTACTCTACCGATATTGAAAGAGATGGATACATCACGGTACTGGATGAATTCAAATATGAGAAATAAGAGGCTTAGTTACAGGGAAGCATGCACCTTGGCAAATCCAGTTTTAATTCAAAAGGAGCTAAATTTTCAAACAAAGAAATTACCGATCCAGAAGTACTATCTGACGCACCATAGACCAAAATAGACATTCGAATAGGCTTGGACAAGCTTTGGGAGCAATATGCACCGTGTGCAGGATTTAATCGAGTATCAAAACTTCATGAATCCATAACTTCTAATTCGGAAATAATTTAGTGAATGCAATTGAAAAACAAAATTGGTGTAGGATACTTTCCAACTTGATAATTACAACAATTTATGGATCATGAAAAATGAATAAAAACAAAGAGCTCAGAACCTTGCTTGCCGAAATTTATTATTTACTATTTTATTTGAGAAAATTAAGTTGACTGGGTTGAAGAAAATTCTTTATCAATTCACAAAACTAATCTGGGTTACCAGATCTAAGCTAGACTGTAGGGCCTGCTTGCATGCATTTTTTAATGAAGCTAAAAGGTTGAATAGACTTGAATACCCAAGCTGGACTTGACCCAGTCCTGATGTATAGATCTGTGATTTGGTCTTGCTCCTGTTTCTTAACCGTTATTCCAAGCAAATTACTGGTAAAAGCAGAAACCGACTCCCTACAGACTTTGTCAAAAAATAGTTAGTCCAATCGCTCAACAACCATATAAATTAATTCCTCCAACTTTGACATGATGGATTCAATTTCTGTGTCTTTAACAAAACCTTCACGAGAACTTAATCTAGGTAGCACCTTCAATTTAGCATATGAGAACAATTCAGTCCAGTAATTCAAGACAGGCGCACTCTGACGCATTTGCTCCGATTACTACCCAAGGAATAGTAGATTTGCTCCAGTAGTCATGTGTCCGTATAGTTTATAGTTATCACTTGAAGCAAAACAACTCATGAAGGCGAAACGTGGCATGGAGAGGATAAGGATCACTGAAGAATGAGAGAGAGAGAGAGAGTCTAAGTTGGCAACTTGGGTTGATTGAATCCAAAGCATTGTGTACTTGTTTAGTAGGAAAAAATAGCATGATAAGTGGAAAGCGTGAGTTGAAAGGGGATGCGCATGCATTGTGTTCGATTCCCTCACATGCCCGAGCCCTCCTTTTGCGATCCCCCTTCCTTTGATAAGTCAAGGTTAAATCCTTAAACAAAGGGTGCCATCCTTATCCCAGACACTCCAGGCTCCTGTTTCCCAGTTTCCAACTAAAGGATGCCATGTTCAACGCCTCTCCATCTTGAATTTAGGCAAATAATACTCACCAAATCCCCCGAAGATCGAGCTTTGTTCAGTGACCCAGAACACCAACCACCCAATCAATAAAGATAATTACCCAACCCCAAAGCATGCACCATTGGCTAGGTGTCAACGTACTAGGTGTGGACAAATTGGCCATTTTTTAAATCCAATCAAGGGCATTCACCCTTGGGGCACACATGCCGCTTGATCTCTGGGTTGTGACAAGCCAACTTGCCAATTATCTTCTACCTTGTCTTCTCGTTGTCAATTCCATATCTTTTAGTAGCGTGCATGCCAATCCTAGCTCAGGGTGCACCTAAGGTGCCATGTCACTCTACTTGCGCCTCTAGCCTTCCTCGAATCATGCCACGATTTGTGCCACTTTTTAAGGGTTGGGATTCGACTCCAAAACCGGGGTGAATTGGCTTGAGTATTATGGTGAATAGTGTTTGTTGATTGAACTTAGCCTACCTTGACCACCACAGTCTAAGGAAGAGCCAAGAGATGGAGGCAACCTTTATCTTGGCATTGGTAGGAGCTCCACCAATTGGAAAGAAAAGGCCAACAAATAAAGGGAGGGATGGATATATTTCTTTGGATGGTTGGAAGTTGGAATAGATCCTCAGCGCCTAAGTCGAGACCTCGAGAGGGTTAACCAATATATTAATGATGAATTTCGTACTTAAAAATGATAAAATTATGTACCTCGAGAGGGTTAACCAATATATTAATGATGAATTTCGTACTTAAAAATGATAAAATTATGTATTAAGAATGAGATTAAAGGGAGGAGAGAGAGAGGTAGCAAGGTTTGGAGAACGAAACGTGGCCGTCCATACTTCCAGTTGGTTCAAGGCCTTTACACAGATTCCAAGATGCCACTTTTTTTTTTTTCTTGAAAAGGAGAATTTTATTATTCTGACCAAAAAGAAGAAATTACTTTATTGCGAGAGCTCGCTTCCCAAAGACCTTGTTTTTGTTTTGTTGGTTGGTTTTCAGGGAAGACGTGACATATGGAATGACGTACATGTGCTAAACCAGGGTTTTTTTTTTAAAGTAATGTTTTTTAAAATTTTATTTCTGTAATTAATACCAATCCAAATATATTTATCGATTTAGTTGTACGGTATCGATAAAAAAAATTAAAAAGATGATTTTACAGGAAGAATAAAAAAAAATAAAAACTTGCTTGAAATCACGGATCCAACCCACGATTTCTCCTCCATCTATTTTTATTTTAAATTTTAATAAAAATAAAAAACAAAAAAATTAATAAAAAATTTTAAAAAAATTTTAAAAATAAAAAATAATAATATGATACTATGATAATTTTTTTAAATTATTATAACCTACGATTTTATAGTTCGATTGCCGATTCAACCACCGGTCTGATAGCCAATCCGACTCCAGCCATCGATCCAACAGCCAGTTCGGCTGCTAGGTCATTACCAGTCCGATCGTCGGTCTAGCTACCAGTCAGCCACTGGTCTGACAGTCGATCACCGGTTCGACGGTCGATCCGGTCGCCAGGATCCGGCCACCGGTCTGACCAAATAAAAAAATTAATAAAAAATTAGAAAAAAAATAATAATATGATACTATAATAATTTTTTAAAATTATTATAATCTGTGATTTTACCGCACGATCGCCGATCCGGCCACCAATCTGATAGTCAGTCCGGCTCCGACCATCGATCCGATAGCCAATTCGAGTGCTAGATTAGTGCCAGTCTGATCACCGGTCTAGCTGCCAGTTCGGCCACTGGTCTGACAGTCGGTCATCGGTCCGACGATCGATCCGGTCGCCAGGATCCGACCACCGATCCGACCGCCGGTCCGGCCACAGGTCCGACCGTCGGTCCGGCCACCAAGATCAAGGCGGACCAGCGATTTCAAACTCCTTTTTAAAAAAACTTTAAATATTTTAAATATTATAATTTATTATGTTATTTTAAATATTTTTAAATTTTATTATATTATTTTAAATATTTTATTATATTATTTTAAATTGTGTTATTTATTTTTTAAAATTTTATTAGATTAAAATTTAATTAAAAAGGAATATTTAAGGTGGCATTTAATGCGGTGGAATTTTTTTTTAATTCCCTAAATATTCTTTTGAGAATAAGCTATCAAATGACATTTTCATAATTAAATCAAACTTTACGAATGGTATTTTCGTAATTAAATCAAATATTATGAAAGGTATTTTAGAGATAAAATCAAAATCATGAATTCGTGATTTTATCTTCAAAATGACCTTCATAATATTTGATTTAATTATAAAAATATCATTCATAAAGTTTGATTTAATTATGAAAATATCATTGATAGTTTATTTTCAAAAGAGTATTAGGTAATTAAAAAAAAATCTGCTTTCATTAAATGCAGACACAATTTTTTTTTGAAATCGTGGGTTGAACCCGTGATTTCAAACCATTTTTTTTATTGAAATCGCAGATAGAACTCACGATTTCACCTTTTTCTTTTGATTTTTTTTTATTTTGAACCGTACACCTAAATCCATAAATAAAAATAGGGGAGCATTAATTTGGAAAATAAAATATTAAAAAACATTATTTAAAAAAAAAATCCTAAGCCAGCAAGGTGGGGGCATGAGAAGTTGAGAACCGGGTGGGGGCTGGCTTCTATTTGCATCCAGAACCGTATCCAGTTCTCTACAGTCTTTTTCTATTTTAGATACATTTTATACATCTGGTTCTTTTCGGGGAACGATTTGATCATCATCCTTATGATTTTCATGGATGGCTCAATTAAATTCAAATTTTTTTTGAAATACATAATCAAGATAACAAAAGAGTGCACTACTCTGACATTTTAGTGATGTCAGGCTGATGTACTTATCATCAATGATGAGAAGGGTACGTGAAAAAATTACAGTCCGGATCGAATATAACCTGACAGGATTGAAGTCCAGTGAAGATAGCCACACCAGGATTTATCCCCCCTCTCCTTTTCCTTATAAAAAAAATCAAAGAATTATATATTAAAGAATAATCTTATCTCCTTATTTTTATATATATTTATTTATTTAAAACAAATATATATATATATATATATATATATATATATATATATATAAAATAAAAGGAATGGAGAGGATCAAGTCATTTATGGGATCATGTCTCCAATTCACGATCAGTAAATACGATCAGTTGATAGTAAAACAAGATCTCTACCAACCAAAATACTGCTTTAGCAATATTTATTTATGTTTAAAATATTTTCTTACATTTTGTTGGTCGTGATAATAAAATAATTGATTCATGGAAGTTGTTAATTACTTTCTTGGATAACTCTTGCTGCAACTTTCGCGTTCAAGAAAGAAATGTCACGTACCAATTGTCCTTGGGTGTGAGAGTGTATATTTCTTTTACACGAGAAAAGAGTTTTGAACTGTAATTTTGGGGTTGTTTATTTGCATAACAATACTCTCTTTGAGCAATAACTTTAGGTTGTTGGCATTATCACATTATTTCTTTCTTGAGACAATATTGTTATGATACTACTCTAAAGCCATAAAACTTTGTGATTTGGTTTTTGCATGCACATTGGATCGATATGGGGATTTTGGACTGCATGCCAGGTGGTCACTGCGTGTGACAGTGTAACTTTTTTTTTTTTTTTTTGGAAAACAGATTTGGAGTTACATTTGCACAACAATACCATCTTTAAGCGGATAATTTTGGATTGTCACAATTATTGGCATTGTCACATTATTACTTTATTGAGACAATGTTGTCTTAACATTATCTTAAAACTATAGAACATGGTGGACTCGGCATTTGGGTGCATATTGGATGGGTTGGGCTGGGCAACAGACGATGTTGGGCTAAGCCTGCAATATTAGCCACCAAGCCTATGTTTAACCAAATATTTGCTCGACCTAGGCTTTGCTTCGCAGGAGAACGGACTGAAAACAGGTTACCTTGAAATCAATTTAAATACCTTGAACAATAATGGAGAGGACAGCTCCCTGCTCATCAGTCACTAGTCTTCTTCTCATTCACAATCAGATCATACGAAGAATCCCTAAATTATTTCACATTTAATTGTAGGTCCAGGGAATGGTCCCCAAACTTTGGCTAACTCTTACTAACACTACCAGGTATAAGGGCTTCACTAGTAGACAATTTCATCAAAAAAATCTATAAAATCAATCAGAAAATATATTTTTGATAAATTTTTTGATGGCTTCTCATCGGTCAAAAAAAAATCATATCAATAATTTTTTTTCTGACAGATCGTACCTGTCAAAAAAATTATTGATGGATTTGTGACAGATAATCCACTTGAAATATGCTTTCTACATTCTTCAACAAATATTATCTTTTTATCATAAAATATAATTTTGATAAAATTTTATGATAGATAGTTCGTCAAAAATATTTTTGACAAATTATCTCAGTGAATAGAAAGCAACTCAAACAAAATAATGATAGATTTTTTATAGATATTCTGTCAAAAAATTTCTTAATAAAAAATCTGTCAGAACGAATGCTAGGTTGTAAAAAAAATTTTCGCAGATAGTCCATCAAAAATATTTTTGACAAACTATCCTTTAAAAACTTTTTTATAACTTGGCCCTCATTCTGACATACTTTTTGTCAAAAAATTTTTTGATGGAATATCTGTTAGAAATCTATTATTATTATTAATGTGGCACATCTGCTGACATTGAGCCCCTGCTAGCAGTCGCGCTGGCAAGAAACCAGCCACCTGGACATGGTGGCCAAACAAGGAGCCAAGGCAAGCCCTCTTGCCGAGGTCATCTCCCAGCCGGGGTCGTGCTTATAAGGCGAGCCTCCCATCTGAGGCCAGCTCCCGGTCGAGGTCGTGCTCATGCTGCCAAGGCAAGCCCTCCTACCGAAGTTACATGCTGCCAAGGCAAGCCCTCCTACCGAAGTTAGCTCCCGGCCGGGGTAATGCTCATAGGGCGAGCCCCACGTCTGAGGCCAGCTCCCGGTCGGGGTCAAGCTCATGCTGCCAAGGCGAGACCTCCTACCGAGATCAGCTCCCAGCCAGGGTCGTGCTCATAGAGAGAGCCCCCCGTTTGAGGCCAGCTCCGATCGGGATCGTACTCATGCTGCCAAGGTAAGCCCTCCTGCCAAGGTCAGCTCCCACACGGGGTCGTGCTCATAGGGCGAGCCCCCCGTCTGAGGCCAGCTTCCGACCGGGGTCGAGCTCATGCTGCCAAGGTGAGCCCTTCTACCGAGGTCAGCTTCCAACCGGGGTCGTGCTCATAGGCGAGCCCCCCGTCTGAGGCCAGCTCCCGGCCGGGGTTGAGCTCATGCTTCCAGTGACAAGGCTCCCCCTGCCTCACAGGGGGCCAATATTCCTGCCAACGATGAGAGAAGGAAGGACCAATAGAAATTTAAACCATGGCAAGAAGGAGCCCGATCACCTACAACCTCCGGGAGGTGGCGCACGCCTTGCTATAAATTCAAACTCTGCAACACGCCACTGCCATGTCCTGAGTGACGTGCATTCCGCCAGGCTCCGGGCCCTGTAACTTGCCACCACGTTGATGATTGTGCAACCAGGGACTTCAAACCTCGTGACATGATACCATAACCTCCCCCAAGAAGAGTGTTCCATGAAGGTCCCAAAGCTCTACGATGCTCACACAAACCCTCTAAGGATAGGAACACCCCACCGTGGCTAGGGGCTCAGCGGCATGGCACCTGCCGCTCCCACAGGGAGCCGTACTATCAGAGGGACACCTGGACAAAGCCCTAGAACTAGTCTAGGCCACTCCATATATATAAGATCAGAGAGAGAACAAAAAAGGAGGACAATTGGTAAGCAAGCAAGAACAGGGAGCAAACGGGCAAGAAACCAGCCAAGATAACTTCCCAAGCTCCCTGATTCCATCTCCTCCTTGTCTTCACACCTAAACTTTTTTCTTTCACCCTCTATATAGAGAGTCTCCAAGCTCTCTGTCACAGAGGTTCTGTTTTCCTTGATCGTCCCCATCTGACTTGATCGTCGGAGTGTCCCCATCGGAATCCCTAGCCCGGGTCTCCTCTTTTTTGCAAGGCAGTCTGACCAAGGAGTCAAAAAGCAAGGAGAGGGACGAGAGCCCCCCATGGGAGCCCGACGCATCGGCGACGTGCCAGAGCTATAGGCCATGGCGATCTTGGCTGCAATAAATTGGTGTGCCAGGTCGGGGGGATGGCGACGGAGGGTCTTGATACCAAGTCCCCTACTGTAAGAGAAACATCCATGGAAGCCCACAGTCCGAGGGTGACCACGTGAGCCCACGAGGCTTCCACCAGCCGCATGGGAGACCCCTCTCACCATGGTGATCAGAGCCCGGAGAGGGAGCTTCCCACTCCACCACCGCCACCTATGGTGGACCCCTAGATCACCACACTGGCCTAGCAGGTCCATGTCCTGGCTACAACGGTGCACCAGCTCCATTAAAGGCAACGGTCCCTGGAAACACAGTAACAACCAAGGATGCCGGTGGCCCATGCCACCAACCCTCGTACCAACCTACGATCCTTCCAGGAGGGGCCATCGCATGCGATTTCCGGTCTGCAAGGAGACCACCAGGTCATCGGGAAGAAGTAGCAGCATGACCCGACCGATCGAGAAAGCCACTCCCCGATCTCGGACCATGATGCAAGCTCGCACCAACAGCGTCGGCATAGCCAAGAACTCAGGTGAGAGTTCCTCCATTCCGACCCCCCTTCACCCCCTACGGTCTCTACCGAGGGGTCTATATACGAGGCCATCCACCATCGAGTGGAAAGGTGCCTCGAAGAGCAGGAGCGCAAGCTAGCAAATCTGGTCTATCAGTTTGCAGACGTTCAGGGCTCTCCCAGTGAGCCCGTGGGTTACGACACCCATCCCCCTTTCTCTCCTAGAATCCAAAAGGAACCGATCCCTAGAAGGTTTCGTATGCCATTGGTTGATCCCTACAACAAGATGACCCACCCCCTGGACCACCTGGAAAGCTACAAGACCCTTATGAGGGTCCAGGGGGGCATTAATGCTCTCCTCTACATCGCCTTCCTGTCCACCCTACGGAGGGCCCCTCAGGCCTGGTTCTCCAGACTCGAGTCTAAAAGCATTAACTATTTCTTCCAGTTGGAGAAGAAGTTCGTGGCGTGCTTCGACACATGCAGAAAGGTACCATGTGAGGCTGATAGTCTTTTCTCTATCCACCAGAAGGACCGAGTCTCTCCAGGACTACGTCTCCCGGTTCAAGACCGCTACCCTGGAGATATACCACCTTAACGAGCCAGTTGCCATGCTGGCCCTGAAGAGGGGGTTGCGGACCTCTCGCTTCACCTACTTCCTCTATAAGAAGCCTCTGAAGACTTACTTGGAGCTCCTCCTTCGAGCTCACAAGTACATCCATGCGGAGGCTGACCATACGAGGAGGGAGTTGGACGGGAGGCCCCTCAAGAGGCTGGCCATTGGAAAAACATCTTCTCCCCCAACTTAGAAGATGGAGCCGGCCCAGCGACCGGGGCCGAGACCCAGAGTCGACCCCACTAAAGAAGAGAAGTATAGTCCTCTCCTCGTCCCGAGAGCAAAGATCCTGATGAAGATCGAGGACGAGCACTTTCTGCGTCGACCTCCCTTATTGAGGTTGTCAACCGGGAATGATAAGTCTCGCTACTATCGCTCCCACCAGGACCACGGCCACGATACGGAGGAATGCCGCCATTTGAAGAGGGAGAAGAAGACCTGATCAAGCATGGCTACCTCGACAAGTACGTGGATAGAACAGCACCGCCGGTGACCCGGAACGAAGAGCCCCATCCACTTGCCATCGATAACCAGCCCACTGAGAAGCCGGTGGGAATGATATCCTGGGCGGTAGAGAGAACCCTGAAGAGGACTAGGAGGAGAGAGGAGATTGATAATGTACTCTCCTACATGGAAGAAGGGTCAGCTGGGGAGGACAACCCAAATAATGATGTTGTCATCATGAAAATGATGATAGCGTGGAAATGACGATAGCGAAACATCCTGTAAAAATAATCATGGTCGATAGTGGAAACTCAGTAGATATCCTTTTTTATGATGCTTTCACAAGGATGAATCTATACGCTGACCAAATAAAACCGGTATTCATGTCCCTAGTGGGCTTCACCGGAGATTCGATCAGAGTTGAGGGAGAGATCACACTCCGAATAACTACCGGAACACCACCTTGGCAAAGTATTGTGTTGATGACATTCACTGTTATGAGGCTTTTCTCGCCTTATAATGCTATCCTAGGCCATCCCAAACTCAACCTACCAAACATCACCATCTCCACAAGGCATCTTCTCATTCAGTTCCCAACCCCTTGGGAAACCGGGGAGATGAGAGGGTTGTGCCAGCCAGTCCAGCACTGCCTGCAGACAGTCCTGGAGCCCCGAGGAGCTAATCCAAGTCTAGTCATTGACCAATCAAGTCCGACGGAGCTGAAGCCAAAGGACAGACCAATTGAGTCCTTATTGTCCTTCCCCTTGGGAGAGGACCCCTCGAGGACAGTACAAGTTGAAGCCCTGCTGCCCGAAGAAGAGAGATCTCGTCTGCTTGGCTTTTTATGGGCCAAACAGATGTCTTCGCCTGGATTGCTGCCAATATGCTTGGCATTCCACCTAAAGGAATCACTCACAGGCTGAATGTCGATCCCAATCATCGCCCGGTCCGACAGAAGAAAAGGAGCTTCACCCCGGAGCGGCAGAGGGCAATCAACAAGAAAGTCAAGAAGCTTCTCATAACAGGATTTATCCATGGGTACGATATCCTGACTGGCTCACTAATGTCATGATGGTCAGGAAAGCATCTAGGAAGTTGAGGATTTGTGTAGACTACACCGACCTCAACCGGGCATGTCCGAAAGACAGGTTCCCACTCTCCAAGATTGACCAGCTGGTAGACGCGACCTCGAGCCACAAATATCTCAGCTTCATGGATGCGTTCTCCAGATACAATCAGATCCGCATGCATCCAGAAGACGAGGAGCATACAGTATTTGTGACCGATAGAGGTACATACTGCTACAAGATGATGCCGTTTGGTCTTAAAAATGTAAGGGCCACATACCAGCGCCTGGTAAATAAGGTCTTCAAAGACCAGATTGGCTACAACATGCAAGTCTATGTAGACGATATGCTCATAATGAGCAACCCGGAGTCGGACCACATTACCGACCTGGCGAAGGCTTTTAATAACCTCCGCTCCTACCAGATGAAGTTGAACCCCACCAAGTGTGCTTTCAGTGTTGCAGCGGGGAAGTTCTTGGGGTTCATGGTCACCCAGAGGGGAATAGAAGCCAACCCTGAGAAGATCCAGGCGATCACCGGCATGAGGCATCCCATTTCCAAGAAGGAGGTGCAGTGCTTAACCGGGCGCATCGCGGCACTGAGCCACTTCATTTAGCATTCCACCGAATGCTGCCAGCCATTCTTCAAGGTACTATGAAAGATGAATAATTTCACTTGGACGGAAGATTGCTAGGAGGTGTTCGAGGGACTGAAGAAGCTCCTCGCATCACCGCCATTGCTGTCCAGGCCGAAGCTTGGAGAAGAACTCCTCCTGTACCTAGTGGTTTCACTCGAAGCGATCAGCTCAGTGCTGGTCTGCACTGATAAAGATGACTCTCAACGGCTAGTCTACTACACCGGTAAGCTACTCTACGATGCGGAAACCAGGTATACCCGATTCGAAAAGATCATTTTTGCAATAATAATGTCTGCGCAGTACCTCGAGCCCTACTTCCAAGCGCACCCCATCACTATCCTCACAGATCAGCCTCTGAGGGCCATCCTAAGCTGTCTTGACACTTCGGGGTGCCTAACTAAGTAGGTGTTGAAACTCAACGAGTTCGACATCATCTATCGCCCGCGATCGGCACAAAAGGCCCAGGTCCTAGCCGACTTTCTGGTGGAATGCACCTAGGTAGAGGAAGACCCGGAGGTGAAGGGCTGGCAAGCCAAGCCTGGGTCGGACCTGACCCCGGAAGAGATGATGAGGTACTCCACGTCGATGGTGCATCCAACACCGGAGGGATCGAAGCCGGCCTCATCCTTGATAACCCCGACAGTGTCATCGTGGAGTATGCATTAAGGTTCCTATTCAAGGCAACAATAACCAAGATGAGTATGAGGCACTCCTCGTGGGGCTAAAAGTATCTCGCGAGCTAGGTGTCAAGAGGCTAAAGGTCTTTACTGACTCCCAACTGGTGGTGGGCCAAGTCTCTAGCAAGTACAAGGCTCGGGATCCCATGATGATGAAGTACCTGGACAAGGTGCGCTTGTACACAGCAAACCTCCAGCACTACAAAATTTTCCATATTCCTCGAGCAGAGAACCCCCGGGATGACATCCTCTCCAGACTGGCCACCCTGCCGGAGTCATTGCTGGGATATACCTTTGTTGAGTATCTCGAGGCCCCCAGCTGCGAGTCTACAGCCAAAGTCTAGCAAGTCACCTCTGAAGCCAGCTAGATGGACCCATACATCAAGTATATCACCACTGGTGCCCTACTTGAAAATCGAAAAGAAGCTAGCCTGCTTAAGAAGAAGGTCACGTGTTATGTGATGATGGACGGGTAGCTGTATTGGAGGTCTTACTCTTACCATTTGCTAAAGTGCCTGAAGCGCTCAGAAGCTGCCTATGTGCTCCAAGAAATACACGAAGGCATCTGTGGCAATCATGTGGGGGCAAGACCTTAGCCTACAAGGCAATCCGACAAGGATATCTTTGGGAGATAATACGAGAAGATGCTACCGACTTTGTGAGGAAGTGTGACTAGTGTCAACATCACACCCATATCCAGCGATAGCCGGCAGCCCCACTCTCCCAGTTATCAGCTCTGTGGCCGTTCGCCCAGTAGGGAATGGACACCTTAGGTCCCTTCCCTACTGCATCCGGTCAATGGAAGTTTCTGATTATGGCCATCGACTACTTCACCAAGTAGGTCGAGGCCGAACCTTTGGCTCGAATAATGGAGGTGAAGGTTCAGTCCTTCTTCTAGAAGTCTGTAATCTACCAATTCGGCCTCCCGTACTCGATCATCACCGATAATGGGAGGCAATTCGATAACCAGGCTTTCGAGGAGTTCTGCACCAACCTCGACATCCGCCGTCGTTTCACTTCGGTAGCTCACCCTCAGACGAACGGTGAGGTGGAGGTGACTACCTGAACCATCTTGCAGGGCTCCGCATGAGGCTAGACGAAGCTAAGGGTCGATGGGCTGAAGAGTGCCCAACATGCTATGGGCTTTCCACACCACACCCCCTATGGCAACCGGCGAGACGCCCTTCAACCTTGTCTTCGGCACTGAAACTGTAATTCCGGTGGAACTTGGCCTACCCACACTGTGGGTAGAGCATTATGATGAAGCCACGAATCCAGCCCATCTCCTCCTTAACCTGGATTTGCCAAATGAGATGAGAGACAAGGCCCGACTTCGGATGGCGACCTACTGGCAGCGAGTGGCATGCTACTATAATTCCCACGTGAGGCTTAAGGTATTCCACCCAGGCAACCTCGTCCTCAGGCGGGCAAAAGCATCCTAATCGGGGGAGGGTGGGAAACTCTCCACAAATTGGGAAGGCCCCTACAAGGTGGTCGAGGCCCTACCAGGAGAAGCCTACTACCTCGCCGGGCTCGACGATGCCCCATTCATGCGGACCTGGAATGCCAGCAACTTAAGGATGTACTATCAGTAATGTAAGACTTCTCCTCAATCATTAAAAGTTCCTTTTTGGTGCAACTCTATTTTTTACCTGTGCAGGAACTCTTCTGTCTGACTCCAAGTCCGATGGACAAAGCTGGGAAACTTACGAAACCCCGCACTCTTAAGCGGGAAAACTTACGAAGCCCCGTACTCTCAAGTTGGAAAACTTACAAAGCCCTGCACTCTCAAGCCAGGAAACTTATGAAGCCCCACACTTTAAGCCAGGAAACTTACGAAGCCCCGTACCTCAAGCCGGAAAACTTACGAAGCCCCGCACCTCAAGCCGGGAAACTTACGAAGCCCCGCACCTCTAAGCCGGGAAACTTACGAAGCCCCGCACCTCTAAGCCGAGAAACTTATGAAGCCCCGTACTTCAAGCCGGGAAACATACAAAGCCATGCACTCAATTACCTTACTCACAGTCCGGAGATGTTAGCCGAGAAATTCCAGAAGTCCCGCCATCTGCTGCTTGACTCACGATTTGGCACATTCAAGCTGGAAAACTTACGAAGCCCTGCACTCAGCTGCCTTACGGTCCGGAGATATCGCCGGGAAACTCTAGAAGTCCCATCATCTATCACTTGACTCAGTTTAGAACATTCAAGCCGGAAAACTTACGAAACCCCGCACTCAGCCGCCTTACTCACAGTTTGGAGATGTCAACCGAGAGACTCCAAAAGTCTCGCCATCTACCGCTTGACCACAGTTTGGCACATTCAAGCCGAAAAACTTATGAAGCCCCACACTCAACTGCCTTACTCACAGTCTGAAGATGTCAATCGGGAGACTCTAGAAGTCCCGCCATCTGTCGCTTGACTCATAGTTTGGCACATTCAAGCTAGGAAACTTACGAATCCCTGCACTTAACTGCCTTACTCATAGTCCAGAGATATAAGCCGGGAGACTCCAGAAGTCCTTCCATCTATTGCTTGACTCACAATTTGGCACATTCAAGCTGGGAAACTTATGAAGCCCTGCACTCAATTGCCTTACTCACAGTCCGAAGATGTCAACCGGGAGACTCCAGAAGTCCCACCATCTATCGCTTGACTCATAATTCGGCACCTCCAAGCTAGGAAACTTACGAAGCCCGCATTCAGCCACCTTGCTCACAGTCCAGAGATGTCAGTCGGGAGACTCCAGAAGCCCCATCATCTATCGCTTGACTCACAATATGGCCAATCAAACTGAAGAGCTTCAAAAATTTAGAGGATCCGCCACTCAGTCATCTCACTCATAGTCCGAGGATGTCAGTTGGGAGATCCCTAAAATCCCACCATCTGTCGCTTGACTCACAGCTTGGTAGGGCAAGAAGATCCAGGAATCCTACACCTAAGCTTGCATGATTTCAACACCAAGGAAAAAGGGAACAAAGCGTTCTCAAGAACCTGCATGCTAATCCTAAGGCCATAAAGTTAGCCCAAAGTCAATAGGGCCTGGGAAAGGCTCCCATGCAAGAATTGAAAGGAAAAAGAAAACGAAACCACACTAAGTCCATTGGTCGAATCAACCTGTACCTTCATTGCAAAAATGAGTTCCTTGTACATTTTAAAGAATGTCCTGGAAGCACTCCAACAAAAAAGGAAAAGAAAGAGAAAAAAGAGAAGAAAAGAACAGTAGCCATGAAAAAAAAGATGTTTTCATTGCTAAGTCTTCTCTTACATCCTATGAAGGCTCCCGACAGGCCGGGAGACCTCCCAAAATTTCAAGTTACAAAATGAAAAGGAAATAGGCTCAAACCTCCCTTGCCGCTCCTTCCTTGACGAATGGGCAGGTCCTCTCAATGCTGGCACGATGCTTGCCGAAGGGACGTCCTGGGTGGCTTCGGCTCGGGGTTCCGGCTCTGGACTCTATCCCCGGGATCAGATGGAGGCATTCCGGTCCCTTCTACCCAAGAGGTGCCCTTCCTCCGGAACTTTCTGCACCCCTAAAGGAAGGAGTCCAATAATGCATCTGCCATCTCGTTCTTGAAGATCACTGATCTTGTGAACCTAGAGGTGGCTTCAGTAACTTCGTGTTAGGCCACCTCCATCAGTGCCATGACTACCATGGCCTTCTCCATAGCGACCATGATCTTGGTCGCATTCTCATTCAGTTGCACATCCGGTTGCACCTGGAAAGCCTGCGGGCAGGCCACTTCCACTGTAAAGGCAGCCACCTTCTCCGTCCTCCGGGGGTTCTCCCCTTCTTTTCCTTGAGGATGGATTCGAGCTCAGTAGATTTCTTCTCCAGGCCAGACACCCTCGCCTTAGCACTAATCAATTGCTCCTGAAGAGCCTTTACTTGGCCCTTCAACTCTTGGGCTAAGAACCTAAAGTCTACAAGAAGCCCTCCCTCAGCACAGGCCGAGGGAGAGGGGTTGAAGGAGAAAGACATGAGAGGAAGAGCCTGATCTACCAAGAACTTTAGACCCTGGAACAGGAGGGGGATTAGAGAAGACGAAAAAGATTCTATGGAAGCTTAGTCGCTTGCGCTCGAAGATCCTTTAAAAAGGCAAGGGGGCAGGTCCTTTGCAATAAATCCCGCCACCCACCATCACCCTGTGCCAATTGAAGGCATGCACCTCCTAGACTCTCTGGCCAACCAGGGGCCACCACGTACCATCGCCAGACGGTCCTGATGCTTCGGAGCAAGAGTGGTCGCCTCAGTCCGAATGAAGCATTTATGATCCCCCCATCGAAAAACCAAATACGATGGAAGCATGATCTTCGGGGTGCAAGTGCTCAAGGTATTAATGGTTCCATGTCAACATGATCATTACTTCCATCATCTCGAGCGTCGTTTCGTTCTCCGAGCTCGGGAGTGGGGGGCATTTGATGTAGTGCATCCACTGATGTGGAGCCCCTGCCGGTAGTCACGCTGGCAAGAGACCCGCCACCTGGACACGATGGCCAAACAAGGAGCCAAGGCGAGCCCTCATGCCGAGGTCAACTCCCAACCGGGGTCGTGCTCATAGGGCGAGCCCCCATCTGAGGCTAGCTCCAAGTCGGGGTCATGCTCATGCTGCCAAGGCAAGCCCTCCTGCCGATGTCAACTCCCAGCTAGGGTCGTGCTCATAGGGCGAGCCCCCAGTCCGAGACTAGCTCCCGGTCGGGGTCATGCTCATGCTGCCAAGATAAGCCCTCCTATCGAGGTCAGCTCCCAGCCAGGGTCGTGCTCATAGGATAAGCCCTCCGTCTGAGGCTAGCTCCCAATCAGGGTCATGCTCATGCTACCAAGGCAAGCCCTCCTACCGAGGTCAGCTCCTAGCCAGGGTCGTGCTCATAGGGCAAGCCCCTGTTTGAGGCCAACTCCCAATCAGGATCATTCTCATGCTTCTAAGGTGAGCCCTCTTGTCAAGGTTAGCTCCCAGTCGAGGTCATGTTCATAGGACGAGCCCCCCATCTAAGACCAGCTCCCAGTCGGGGTCGTGCTCATGCTGCTAAGGTAAGCCCTCCTACCGAGTTCAACTCCCAGCCAGGGTCGTGCTCATAGGATAAGCCCCCCATCTGAGACTAGCTCCTGGTCGGGGTCGAGCTCATGCTGCCAAGGCAAGCCCTCCTATCGACAGCGAGAGAAGGAAGAACCAATAGAAATTCAAACCATGGCAAGAAGGAGCTCGATCACCTACAACCTTCGAGACATGGCACATGCCTTATCATAAATTTAAACTCTACAATATGCCATAACCATGTCCTGAGCGACATGCATTCCACCAGGCTCCAGGCCCTATAACTTGCTGCCACATCGATGATCGTACAACCGGGGACTTCTAACCTCGCGACATGATACCTGAACCTCCTCCAAGAGGAGTGTTTCATGAAGGCCCCAGAGCTCTGCGATGCTTGCATCGACCCTCTAGGGATGGGAACACCCCATCATGGCTAGGGGCTCAGCGACATGGCACCCGCCGCTCCCACAGGGAGCCGTACCATCAGAGAGATACCTGGACAAAGCTCCAGAACTGGTATGGGCCAACCCACATACATAAGATCAGGAGAGAGAACAAGAAAGAATGAGGGCAATCGATAAGTAAGCGAGAACAAGGAGCAAACGGGCAAAAAACCAGTCAAGAGAACTTCCCAAGCTCCCTGATTCCATCTCCACCTTGTCTTCATACCTAAACTCTTTTCTTTCACCCTCTACGCAGAGAGTCCACAAGCTCTCCATCATAGAAGTTCTATTTTTCTTGATCGTCCCCGTCTAACTTGATCATCAGATTGTCCTCACCGGAATCCCCGATCCAGGTCTCCTCTTTTTTGCAGGGCAGTCGGACCAAGGAGTCGACCGGCAAGGAGAGGGACGAGCACCCCCATAGGAGTCCAATGCATCAACGACGTGCCAGAGCTACAGGTCATAGTGATCTTGGCGGCAACAATTATGTTTGAATTTCTTTTTATACGCTAAGAGATAATCTATCATAAATTTCACTGATTAAGTTTTTTTTATAAATCTATCAAAAATCAATCAAAAATTTATATATATGAATGAATTTCAAATTTTACAAAACAAAATATAAAGATCCATCTAATAGTTCAATTAATTACATATTAAAGATCTAAAACTTACCATCAATATATTAAAATATATCAAAATACCATGCAATAAAAATTCTCCACATACTTATAAAGGTGCATTACATATATAAATATTAAATCTAAAATATCAATCAATTACATCATATATATATATATATAAAGTCTAGTTAATCAGCTATTGTAGAATTATTATCGATAAAAAAGGAAGATAAAAATTGGCTTGAAGGTGGTGTCTCAATGCCCCTTGAACGTGCCAAAACTTCAAACATATGAGGAATCTAAGTTGCAACTCATACTTCAACTTGTATTTCTATCTCAACGATCTTTGCTTGTAAGTATTCATTCACCTGTTTGTTGAGCATCTTCTCAAATTGCTCCTATGTACAATTAGGTTTGAATGAGTGTACGAATAGAATTAGGAAGGACCTCTATGTATAGATGTTGCTTTTGTCATGGATTCAAAAACATATAATCGACCCTTCTTAGGACCTCCAGTAGCTTCTGCCCATGCATCAACATCAAAAAAAGGCTGAGATATCATCACCATACTTCACCGAAGTGGTAAATGCATAGGACTCCTATAAGTACAATAAATATATAATTTTTTTAGTAAGTAGCATATTATAATAAAATAAATTGATGACTTATAGTAATTTTATTTGCTTGGCATCAACATATTCTGACTTCCCCTTCAGTTTATGAGTGCAGTCGAACAATTTTATATGATTCAGTTCTCTACCATACTCTTGCATCTACACTCAACAACAATGATATTATTGAATAAAAAAAAGATTTAATATCAAGGATCTAAAATAATTAAAATTATATATATAATAAAAGAAGAGAAAGAATAAATGCAATAAAGATAAAATATTTTATAAATTTAAGTAGATTACTACATGGAATTTTGTAATAGAATGAAGGAGTAATACAAAGACTAACTGAAATGCCTCCTATTATAGGTGGTACATGCTAATCGATATTAATTAATCATACCAAATATTTATGTTTATAAATTATAAACTCACCATTATTTTCTTGTGTATCAGGATGGGTATCGAACCACATGAATATGTGGTAATAGATCCCTCCTTCTCCGACATCTGATTAGCATAGTCAGCTTCAAACTTCTCTACCATTTTTCTTGGCATAATAATCATCAATGAGCTTCTCCCAAATACTAGGTTTCATCCATGTAGGATCTAATCTATTACACTTCACCATGGAAACCTAATAATCATGGACTTTTTGTTCCTTTACCTTTTCTCTCGCCCTTTTTTTGTTCTTCATTAAGATTGCTTCTAAATTTTCCAAAGGTTGATGTATGATATGCTTCAAGAATCTATACATATATTTTTGGAGTCCATGTATATTTAGCCTATTTTCATGTCAATAAAAAAATATAAATTAATGAATAATAGTGATTTGTATTATATAACATAAATACTTATGTTTGTATTTTACAACTTACTTGAAACCAGCACCAAATTTTATATTCGGTGTGTTCTGCAACTACACTCCATACAAGCCATGGATTGGAGTACAACTCGTTAATTGTAGCTGTGATCGTTCTGGTGACCTTAGGATTATGAAATCTACATAATTATTCATGAAATGTCATAATGGAATACTAATAATTTTTATGAACTAAAAGAAATTTAACCATCATATACTTTCCACCCTTTATAGTGATATATTGCCTTGTTAATAGATCCATAGGCTCTGGAGTCCCTTGATTTAGCCATCTTATCCTGGAGGATGCAGATGGTGGTGGACTAGTCTCTAATATATGATATGATGCTGGATCACCATCTGGAGCATCTATAGGACAAGTAGAATCATCTATAATAGTAATAGTATCATTTTATCCTAGGTGATGAAGAGAAATACATTGCAAGCTCTATGTATGGGATAAAGAACTGTCCCGAATGTCCTGTGGATATAATGGTGGTCTCTTGTCAACCCCATCAGTAGAAGTAGTATGATGACAATGCACCCCTCATCCTCTATCACCTCTCCTCCCTCCTCATGAGCCGCTTGCACCTTGTACTACCATGATATTTAGAAGAATGTATTGTTAGCCAAATATAATTGAAATATGATGAAAATTGCATAATAACAATAAATATCAAATAGAACACATTAGTTGACAAAGATAACAAAAGACATCAATTTTAGATCAATATACTTTACAAAAATCCAAAATTATTTATTGATGCACTTGATGATTGGTATTGTCTAACAAAGATAATAATTTAGATCAACATATTTTACAAAAATCAAAAATTACATATCAGTTTTACAAATTAATCATCATCACTATTAGATAATTCAAACTCATTTTTTTCCTCTTCAGTCTTATTTTCTTCAACAAATTCCTCTTCCTCTTCCTCTTTTTTATCTTTCTCATCATACTCGCATTCCAATTCTATTATATGTTGCTGCAGTTATCTTAAATCTTCTTTATTGAGTGCTTGATACATACTAAAATCTACAAGGATATCAATTCTATCAAGTGCATCTGTTACTTTAACTAGAACTGGAATGGACATCTCATCCTCTTGGTAGACATCATTATTATAGCCACATTTTCTTTATTGATCACGGTAATTGGAATGTCATGCACTCCTTGTTAGATGCATGCCTTAAAAACCAATCTAGTTGACACATTTTTATTTCTAGAATATAAAATTATATTTAATAAATTTTAATTTGTGTTATCTTACCATACATGATGTGTCTATATATCTTCCAAAAAATTAATGGACAGTGATACATATTCCAAAGAGTTGAGAATTTGAGACATGTGTCATTATAGATTAATTTCTAAATACTCCTAATTATAGGATGTCATAGAGATGGTGATTGATCTGATTTGATTGGATCACAAATTGCTTCCTTTTTAGGATTGACGAGTCTCGAGTCCATAGTGTGGCGATACTAAAGCATGAGTGCATGTGGTCATGAAAAAATGATAGTATTGAGCATAACCAACACGAGAAGTCACATAGATATCTATTCACTTGTTAGTGACTTTCTCAAATATTATAGTTGTATGAATGGTTCTTTGACCTACAGTGCCTTGGTCACTCATAGTAGGATTACTGAAGTTTGACAATATAAAATATTGGTCTTAGCCATTTGGATCCTTGCAATATTCATTGGTTGTAATAGATTCACTATAGGAGTGGGAGTGTACTTATAAAAGATCTATCAATCTTAGTAGTTAAAGTATAATCCTATGCAATTTAAGAAGCTAAGTCCAAAAAATCTATATTTGTGGTAAGTAAAGGATATAAAAGAGTTTCCATGAGTTCCATATTAGATTTAAGCTAATTAAATTTGGCATATGATTGATGCTTAGGATTTGACGAGTTTTCATGACCTGCATCTTGTTAGAACTCTAGATAGAAAAATTTAATCATAGGATAATTATATTAGAGGTTCTTTCTTTTATTCTACTGGGTTGCCATTACTATAGATAGGCATTACTAGTGGATTGTGAAAACCACTAGGATCATTTTGAATCAACAATATTTGATGGGATGAGCTGGAATTACTCCGATCCATTAAAAAAGTTCAATGATACTATGATGAAGATCATGGTATGCTTCACTACTAGACAAAATAGAACCTAAACAATCATACATAATAGGAGTTTGACTTGATCACTTAATTAGATCAAAATATGTAAGAGTTATATATTTAGAAAATCTAAATTTATAAGTATTACAAATATGGAACCTACTAATTTGGTACCTACTAATTTTGTCACCTATTAATTTTAGAAAGGATATTTTATTACAAGACTTGTAATTTAATTAGATAATTTGATTATTTAATTATAATAGATTTAATACAAATTAAATTAGATTTAATTTGATTGAGTTTGGATAATAACCTAGTCAATTAGGTTTTGGACTAACCTAATTGCAATTATAGCAAGCCAATTTGGTTTGACCTAATTGGTTGCCTAATCATAGATAAATTAAATATGGTTTGATTTAGTTAGGTTTAATCTATTTTATTTAAGTTTAGTGGTTCTAATTAGATTAGGATCTAATTTGTAATTAGCTATAGATTTAAATCTAAACCTAAATTAGTTAGGAATTAGGTTAGTTTTCTAGTTGGTTAGAATTAGTTAGTTAATTGGCCTAACTAATTTCTAATTAGTTATGAATTTAAACCTAAATCTAATAGAATTAGTTGGGTTAGTTAGAATCCAAAAAAGATTAGGATAAGGAGTTAGTTGAACTAATTCTTAACTAACTAATTAATTATTTTCTCTCCCTCTCCATGTCTTAATCTCTCATCTTAACATGTAAAAAAGAAGACTTCATGCCATATTTTTCACATTAAAATCAATTTAGCATGGAATCCAAGTGGGGACACCTAAAGAGTTTGGATATCATCGTATTCTTTCTTATTAAGCTTATCCTTATCTATCTAGACTTAGGTGTTTTAATTTAATACAAAACCTTTGTCCTAATTCTAGACTTTAGGGAAAGAAAAATTATGATTTGGCATGAAATAAAGAAGGAAAAATTGGGTGCAAGATTATAGGGGTGTGAGTGATTTCTTGAGGAGAAAAAAAAGTGAGATAAGACCTCTTAAGAAGCCACCCCATCCATCTTCTTGATATTCCATTGCATAAAATAATTAGAGGGAAAAAAGAAATCATCACCCCATCCTCCTCCTCTTGATCTTGTGAGAAAGGTTCTTGTAAGAGAAGGAAAAAAATATTTTTACTTAATCTCTTGAGAAGAGATCAATTCTCCATTGTTGGATTTCTAGGATAGAGATAAAGGAAAGGAAAAAGGGATTTGATCTAACTATTAAAGCGAGGCTTGCAAGATGCTAGTACTCCGATGGCCTCAAGGTTTCGATAAAGCCATCTTCATGTGGATATTAATAGAAGCTGGGCATGTACATGGCTTTAGCGAAATCCCGAGATTTTTTCCTGATCCGATCGGATGAAAACGGAGCAGCACAATAGGTAAGTAGATTTGATCTACTTTAGACTTTTGATTTTATTTGAAGATCTATATTAAATATTCATAATTGGTTACTGCTATGCATGCTTAAAGTAGGTTTTTTATTTTTGCTACATATTTAGTTAATTTTTTTTAAAAAAAACTTTTATGCAATCTGAGGATCATCAAATGATTCTTTCAAATATTATCACAGCCATGCTTCATAAACATGTATAGATTTAATATCAGATTTAAAAATTCTAATTTTTAATCTAAAATTTAGATCTTGAAAGGTGTTTTAGATCTGAAATCAGATCTAAAAATTAAATATTTTAGATCTAGAAATTCATCTCTAAAGTTTCGATTAAAAACTTCTAGATTTAAAGTTTCAATTAAAATCCAAAATTTTAGATCTGAAATTTTGTGGTCTAGATCTGCAAAAGATCTAAAATTTTAATCAAATTGAACCGAAAATTAGATCCAAAAAATTTAATTTTTAGATCTAAAATTTAGATCAGGAAATAATGGTTCATATTCATTTCATAGATCTTAAAAATAGTTTTTAGATTTAATATTGTGAATTTTTGGATGTATGAGTGTTGAATTTTCAAGATCTAAAATTTTCAAACCTTTGGATTTTTCATAAGATGATTAAACCTAATAGTTTATATCTGAAATTAGACATATCTAGATTAAATCCTCATGTTCATAATGCATCTAATTAAAGATCTAAAATTAAAATTTGTTAAGTTTAATCTTGTGTTGATAGAAGGTTGTCCTAATATAAGTTTAATCCCTTATAGTATAAGGCTGTTCTAGCAAAAGATTGACCCATTTTGAAAATGGTTTTCAAAAATTTAAATCAATTTTTAAGAATAGAAATTAAGGTTATTAGATTTGAATTAAGAATTTAAGATCTTAACCCAAAGCATAAAATATAAGGGATAGGGCATGGATCAAATCGATTAGGTCATGAAATTGGATTGCATCTAGTATTCGATTAGGTCAAACCTAATCAATTGAACTCTTAATCTAACTAAATCAAGAGTTGATTAGGATTAAATCAAGAGTGCTCAGGACCATGTTAATGATCTGAGTTGGTCGATATGATTGACATCAATCGATTGAACTAAAAGACCTTATTTGGCTCAATGGTCAAGCCTGAATCGATTAAGATGACTAATTTGAAACTAAAAAAACCAATAGTGTCTAAGATGAGTTTTGTTCATGATTTTTAATTGGGGCTAACTCTTATCTGACCAACTCGATTAGTGTCTAGAAAAGAGGTTAAATGGTAGATCCCTCCCATCAATCTTACTTACTTGGCCAGGACTGTCAAAGGTCAAGATATTATCTAGTGGCCGGGAAAGATGGGTAAGAATGTTCGAAAAGATCCCAAGAAATATTACTAATTTCACCAGGACTACAGACATGATATCGAAGACTGCATCACCTTGAAGAGGGAGATCGAGTCAATGATCTAGCAAGGCTACCTGTGCAACTATGTCAATCAGCCCAACTTCTCAAAACCACTAGCAAGGAGCCCTAGTCGCTGGACGAACCCCCTATGAAAAACAAGATCCTTGTCGGCACCATTTCAGGTGCATTAGCTACTAGGGGCAAGCTCCTCTAAGTGGCAAGCCTACACAGGGTGGCCCAGGCCAAAATTTCCTAGCCGAAGTAGCAAAAGGAAAGAGGAGGAGCCCATCACCTTCTACATTGTCGATACAAGTAGAGTCTTATTTCTGTATAATGATCCTGTGGTTATTTCCCTTGCCATATCTAATTATGATATAAGAAAAATCTTGGTGGATAATGAAAGCTCTGCAAATTTTCTCTTTTATAATGCTTTTATTAAGATGGGCTTGTCTAGATATCGCCTCCAAAGGGCTGATACCCCTTTAATTGGATTCTCTGGAGATATCATTCCGGTCGAAGGCATCATTACTCTCCCTGTGACAACTAGTCGAGCCCCAAAATAGACTACAATCTTTTAGATTTCTTGGTGGTCAGGATTCCAACTACCTACAATGCCATCCTGGGACGACCAAGCCTGAACGTTCTACGAGCTATGGTCTCAACCTACCACATACTCATGAAATTCCCCACCCTCCATGGAATGGATGAGGTCCAAGGTGATCAAGCCTTGCAAGGCAATGCTATGTGGCGACCTTTAAGAGCAAAAAGCCAAATGAAGCAATGTCAATCAAAAGCCTCAACCTCCAAGATCAGTAGAAGCTATAGCGAGGATAACCTACAAAAGGACTGGTTCCAGCCCCCTGGATCCCTTTAACTCCTCTCACATGATCTACATTGGGAGCAAGTAGAGTGGGGAGTCTAGGGCTCACCTGGTAGATTTTCTTCATACAAACATCAATATCTTCATGTGGACAATAGCAAACATACCAGGCATCAACCGTAAATCATAGTGCATTGCATCAACATCGACCCTTGATATCCCCCAATTTGCTAGAAGAAAAGAAGCTTCACCCCTATGTACTAGTGAGCCATCCAACAAGAGGTAGAGAAGCTTTTGGAGGCAGAATTCATTCCTAAAGTCTATTACCCAAACTAGCTCACCAACATATCCTAATGAAAAAGGCCAACTACAAATAATGAGCATACATTAACTTCACCGACTTAAACAAGACCTATCCAAAGGATTATCTCTCTGCCCAAAATAGATCAGCTTATGGATTTGACTTCTAGGCACGAAACCTTTAGCTACATGGATACTTTCTTCGGGTACAACCAAATTCAAATGGTGCCTGAGGACAAGAAAAAGATGGCATTTATCATTGACCAAGAACTGTACTACTACAAAGTTATGCCCTTCAGCTTGAGGACTGCCGGAGCTACCTACCAGTGCTTCGTCAATAAGATTTTTAGCAACCAAATTAGGTGTAACATAAAGGTCTACAGGGATGACATGTTGATAAAGAGCTACGAGGGCTAGCACGTGGCAAACCTAGAGGAGACCTTCTAGATGTTATGGAGGTATAGGGCTGGAACTGGGCTCGTGCTAGCCTGATAGGCTTCGCATCGGCTCGAAGTCGGGCCAGGATTTGAGCTATGCCCGAAGTAGATCAGGCCAGGCTTGACCTAAAAATATAACTCATTTAATTTTCAGACCAAGCTCGATCTCCCTCTTGGCTCGACCCAACCCGACCCGAACCCGACCCAAAAAAGGCCTAGCCCGAACTAGACTCGCCAGCCCGATAGTTTTAGAATTTTAATCTTTTAGATTTTTTTACAAATATATACCATTAATTAAAAGAACTTCATTTTATCATTTCATCTTCAATTTAGAAGGCCTAATCGAACTTTAATTCGGACCAAAATATATACCAGTAGTTAAAAGAACTTCATTTTATCATTTCATCTTTAATTTGATAGGCCTAATAGAGCTTTAATTCGAGCCAACCCGAATCAAAGCCTAGTTCGAGCTGGTCCAATCGGGCTCAGACTGGGCTTGGGTTCGGGCTCGAGCTGGGATTTTTCAAAATAAATCAAGCCTAAGCACGGTTCAAAGCCCGAGTTTTTTTCGAGCCGAGCTTGAATAGGGGTATGGTCCGGCCCGGCCCACTTCCAGCCCTAAGGAGGTATCACATGCGACTCAACTCAAGCAATTATGTATTTGGAGTTTCTTCTAAGAAGTTCCTAAGTTTCATGGTATCGCACCATGGAATCAAGGCAAATCAAAAAAAGCTCCAAGTGATCCTGGAGATGACACCCCTCAGGAGCTAGGAGGTTCAATGTCTTACAAGACAGGTCACTACACTAAGCGAATTTATCGCAAGGTTTGGCTACAAGAGCCTGCCCTTTTTCAAGGCTTTGAGGTAAATCAAGAACTTTCAGTGGATGGAGTGACAAGTCACCTTTGAGCAACTCAAGACTTACCTTGCCACCGTGCCACTACTCACAAGGCCGATCATGAGAAAAATGCTTTACCTCTACTTAGCTATTTCCCCTATGGTTGTAAGTTTTGTGCTCATCCGAGAAGAAAATATGGTACAAAAGCCAGTTTATTACATCAGCCGAGTCCTTATAGATGTGGAGATCCAGTACTTAAAGGTGGAAAAGATCACTTTCACCCTCCTGACATCGACAAGGCAACTTTGTCTCTACTTCCAAGCACATTCCATCATGGTCCTATCCGATCAGTCCCTATGCTAGATCCTACAAAAGATCATTGCCTTTGGAAGGGTCACCAAGTGGGCAATAAAGCAAGTGAGTTCAACATCCATTATCAGTCTCGCCGCTCCATTAAGGTCCAGGCCTTGGCAGACTTCCTCGTGGAGTGCACCATCCCCGATAGGACGGAGACTAGACCAAACTTAGTGGAGTCAACATAGCCAAAGCCGATGGGCGAGCCTTGGATTCTCCATGTTAATGGTGCCTCCAACACTGGAGGGTCCCAGGCTGAAATGATCCTCGCCAACCCGGAGAGAGTGATCATCGAGCAGGCACTTCGCTTCAACTTTAAGACCTCCAACAACAAAGTAGAATATGAAACCCTTCTTATAGGCTTAAGGCTCACCCGCAAGCTTAAGGCACAGCACCTCCAAGCCTTTAGTAATTTTCAGCTGATCGTGGGACAGATTTGTAGAGAGTTTGATACTAAAGCCCTCACTATGAAGAAATATCTCCAATAGGTAAAGAAAATTACATCATCCTTACTTTCCTTTGAGATTGTGTAGATCCCCCGAACAAAGAATATCCAAATGAACCTGTTGTCAAGGTTAGTGACCTCCAGCTGTGGACATCCCAAAGATCGCCTACCTGGAGAATCTCGAGAAGCCTAGCATTGAGGAGCCAACCACAAACCTTCAAGCAAGCAGCAAGCAGCAAGCCTTGCTAAATGGACTCCTTGGTCCATTACCAGCAAAAAGGGGCATTGCCGGAGGATAAGGCCAAGACGAGAAAGCTCAAGTACTGGTCTACCTTGTTCATGGTACTCGACAAGAAGCTGTACAAGTGAGCCTACTCGATACCACTCCTCCATTATCTCTATACCTTAGAAGTAGACTTTACCCTTCAGAAGGTTTATGAAAGCATCTACGATAACCATCTCAGAGGCCACACCTTGGCTTACAAGATCCTAAGATATTATTAGCTGAGCATCCTCAAGAACACTGTCGAGTATGTTTGGCACTATGATCATTGCCAAAGACATGCTAACGTCCAACACCAACCATTGGTACCTCTTAAGCTTCTTGAGCTCCTCATGGCCCTTAGTGGGCAATAGACATCCTAGTCCCTTTTTCACTAGCCACTAGGCAAAAAAGTTCCTGATCATTGCTATCAACTACTTCACTAAGTAGATCGAAGCAGAACCTCTATCCAGATCATTGAGCAAGAGGGCCAGAAGATCATCTAGAGATCAATCATCTGCCACTTCAGACTTCCCCACATCATTATTATCAACAATGGTAGATAGTTTAATAATGCATCCTCCAACGAGTTCTATGAAGATCTACGAATCAACCACCAGTTTACTTCAGTTACACATCCATAGATAAATAGAGAAGCTGCAGTCACTAACTGAACGATTCTTCAAGGTTTGAAGACATGACTAGATAGGGCTAGAGGATTTTGGATAGAAGAACTATACAACATCCTCTATGCCTACCACACCACTTATTGATTTTTGATAGACGAGACACCGTTCAACCTCACCTTCGAAATAGAAACAATCACTCCTTTAGAAATGGGTCTACCATCATCCCAAGTTAAAGATAACGATGAGTAGCATAATTTGAAAGATCTGAGGATGAATCTCGATCTCTTGAAAGAGGTTTAGAATAAAGCCCAAGTTCGAATGGCTACATATTAGCGATGCATAGCCTGCTACTTCAACACCTATGTAAAGGCGAAGCAATTTTGGCCAAATACATTATCCTTCGAAAGGCAACCATCAACCAACTCACTAAGCATAGAAAGCTCTCTTCAAACTGAAAAAGGTCCTTCCATGTTACCAGAGTGGTTCGACCTGAAACTTATCAATTGGAGTAGTTAGATGGCATCTCCGTTGCCCATACCTGGAACTCTGACAATCTTCAGCTATACTACCATTAAGATGTATCCATGGCCACTGTACTTGATTTCTTCAGTAAAAACCCTCTTTTGATGCTAAAGAGAATGTGTAGTGAAAGCTGGCAACACTTCAAGTCCTAGAAGAGGTTGCCCCAGGTGGGGGTTCTAACACCCTTTATTCTTAGAAGGCTTAGGCAAGGTTGCCTTAGGTAGGGAGCTATTAGACTTTCAGGCTAGATCACAATACCCCTAAATCTCGATTAAGGGGTAAGCCTTCCTATTTTCAAAGTCTTGCACGAGGTTGTCCCAAGTACTCTGGCGAGCTGTCAAACTCTCAAGCTAGATCGTGAAATCCCAAGTCCCGATTAAGCAATAAGCATTCCAAGTTCTAGATCACAATACCCTTAGATCCCGATTAAGCAATAAGCCTTTCTAGGTCCCAAAATCTAGAATGAGGTCGCCCCGAGCACCCTGGCGGCTATCAGACTCTCGAGTGGGGTCACAATATCCCTAAATCCCGGTTAAGCAATAAAACTTCCAAGTTCTGGAGTCTATAACAAGGTTGTCCCAAGCATCCTGGTGAGCTATTAAACTTCCAGGTTAGGTCACGATATCCCTAAATCTTGATTAAGCAGTAAGCCTTCAAGGTCTTGAAGTCTCGAGTTAGGTTATCCCGAGAACCCTTGCAAGCTATCAGAATCCCAAGCTAGATCTCGATATCCCTAAATCTCGATTAAGCTATAAGCCTTCCAAGGCTATTGATCTTAGACAAGGTCATCCCAAGCAAGGTTGGCGAGCTCTCCATGCAATATCCAAAGCATTCGAGATATAACCAAGCATAGATAGATATCAACAAAAGGAAGGTTTCTTTTTATTGAAAATGTCAAACTACATATATTTGTGGCTCTACAACCAAATTACATTATATCAAGATTGCTTTGAAAGGCAAATGGAGGACGGAGACAAGTTACACAGGTTATACATGACCCCCTGAAGCTCCAAAGCACCTTCGACACCTCACCTGTAAGAGGAGGATTAGGCGCAAATCAAAGCTCCCCGAAAGTTCCAAAGACTTCCATAATTAAGAGAGGTTCCTCTCAAAGAAAAATGAAGAGGTCCCTCCCTTATCAGGTCCTAAAGGACTCCTAGATCCTTTGAAGAGGCTCAAAGATGCAACCAGCTAGCAAGAAGATGTACATCAGACCTGGTCGACATGCGGAGGTGATAGAGGCGAGCCACGGGCATTGCTAAGCCTCACTCATCCAAGATGGAAAGGAAAGCCCCAGGATACATTGAGGATCCAGCAAGAATGCCCTGCCATGGCCTTAGTGCAATCCCACCATTCATCAGGCGAGGTGACGTTCTCAAAGCTGCTCCAACTCCTGACCTGATTACCTCTATCCAAAGAACCGGATCCTGCTTCATGAGGCCCAGAACCATGTTATAGGCGGAGAAGGGCCACCATCATGCCTCCCTCATTCAAATTTACCAAATGACAAGCAAGATTGGTTTCCAGAGTTGCACTCACAAAAGGCCCTTCTACTGCCGAATGCGAAGATAAGTCATGCTGAAGGAGGAACTAAGTGATGAGGCATACAACCTATGCCCCTCCTTCGACTCCATCATCTTACCGGCGATGGCTATGATCCAATGACTGAAATGTCGGCCATTTTCAATGCCTCCCATGCCAAGGAGAGCAGCCACCAACATGCCCTTGACACGAAAGTATTGGCCCCGAGAAGAACCCTTCCATCGAAAGGGAGAACATGATAGTACTACCACTAGAAGAAGCTGACTAATGTCTCAGCATTTCTCCAATCTCAGAAGCTCTAGAGGGACTTAGCGGCGATCAACCTCCTTGGCCCAGTATTTATAGAAGGTCCGAAAGAAGGCAACCGCGCAAATAGCCAACCAGCACATGACACATCGCCAAGTCCCATCTACCGGGCATCTCCTTCCAAATCCAGAAGATGAAGAGCCATGTGATCAGCCTAAGGTTGGCGTTCCCTTAGGAGGCCGCACACCCATAATTATCCGCACTCCAACTAATGCCATGCTATGATTGTGTTGGAGTCATGTCCAGACTTTTCGCGAATCAGGTCAGTATCAACAGTCACTTCAAGCCATGCTGCACCCTTTGATTGGGAGGCAAGTTGAGTCTTTCCATTTCCCCTAAAGCATGACTAGGTCCGGAGACCTCATCAGCATCCCAAGATTCATGCAATAGCATTCTCCGAACAATAGCACACCCTGCCTTGGGTGAGATTGTCCCATGAGAAGCAGAGATACAACAAACATCCCACGTCTACGTCAAAAAAAAAGAAGGCACCATGCAAGAAGTGAAAACAAAAATTTTTATTTCTTCAAAGAGGAAGTACAGAGTCAGCGAGCTTTAGTGCTTCTTCTAGCCTCTTCTTCTTTTGCACTACAAAGTCTACAATCACCTCGGGCAAAGCATTCTAAGGTATGAGCAGCCCGCTTGCCTCAGCTGGCTCAAGATAGAACCCTCTCGTAATGAATTTGCATGCATTGAAGCTAGCATTGAAGCCCTGCATGCGAGCTCGATTGATAGTAGCCTCCAATGTCTAAACTAGCACCAAGACTCCATGCACGAACTCACCGAGGCAATCAAGAAGGATCCCCGGTCCTATCATCGGCTAGAGACCTGGAATCCCATCTAGGGGCCTTTGCTTTGACAATGCTCACTCTCTATTGATCATTCTGAGCATAGGAGAGCTCCACTTGCAGAAGATTGGCCTTCACCTCCACCTCTAACATTCGGAACCATAGTTCTGCCAAGTGCTTGGACACTTCCACCTTAGCGGCTCGTTCAGATCCTGCAAAGCTCTCCATTTTGGCCAACCTCTCCCACAATAGAGCAATCTCTTGCTGTAAGTCTTCAAATGGCTCAGTCGACCTCCAAGTCCCTTACAAACCTTCCTTACCACTTATGGCCTCGCCTGCCATGGAAGGAATTGCTTTGCCTCCCTCTATAGATACCTCGCCACAACACTAAACAATGAGCTCCACTTGCAAGGTATCTCCTCCTCTACAGCTTCATCGATGGTGTTGGATAGCACATCCTGCCCGCCAGGCATATCCTCCACTGGCAAAGTGGGGCCCCCAAGTTGCAGACCCATGCCTTCTTTGTCGGCACTTTTTATGTGGATCAGCATGTCGCCAACCACTAGAGCCTCAACTTGAAGTGCCCATGGGGGATCCATGGACTGAGTGTCCACGACCCCAGGATCCTCTGACTACACACCCTATGAGACCTTAGCTATCACAACAAAGGTACCGCCTATTGCTATTCTCATCCTGAAGCTACTATCAGTAGTGAACCTAGTGATCCTCCAATGAGTAGCCTTTAATTCTTAGGTCAGCTCCTCGTTCATATCTTGGTACATGTCCAGCTAATGTTGGAGAGTTTGTCGAGCATCCTCAACAACAAAAGCATCACCCCAAGCAATAGTGCACCTAGCTCTCACAATCTCCAACTCGTGCTTAGCCCAGGCAAGCTCCTTTTCAAGATCCACACTCCGATCCCACAGCCATGCAATGCAAGTTTCCAATACCTATCAAAAGGGGAAAACAGTCAACCAGATCAACAAAAAAGACTCACGAGTTGACAAGCACAATCTTACCTGTAGGCACTGGGAGGCACAATCAATTGATCTTCTGATCTTCCAAGCAATGGATCAAGCATTTGGCTAGTACAAGGCAAAGAGGCATGAAGCCGACTACTATTGCTCATCATCACCATAGGGAATGCTCCAACTGGTGGACCCACCATGGATGGAATCTCCACAAGAGTGGCTTCTGCCCTGTGTGCACCTTCAGTAGCCTCACCTGTTATCTCTCCTACGACCTTGCCCACCATTCCCCTGCCACCTCATCCACTGGTGCCTCGACGATAGCCGAGAAAGTCTCTACCATAGCCTCGATAGCTACAAACTCGCCATGACAGGTATCTTTGTCCCTTCCACAGCCTCGCCTATGAGTAACTTAACAATGGCTTAGAGAACTCCAGCCATAACCTCGACCACTAGCAGACACATTGCAATGAGCTCCTCTTCTTCGACCGCCAAAATAATGACCGACTCCATCAACACCGCAAGTGCCAGAAGCTTAGCCACCTGCACTTCCTCCTTCGGGTCAGTGGGGAGAGAGAGTGGTGCATCCATCAAAGCCACCTCCACTACCTCGATATCTGCTGGAGTAGGTGGATCAACCTCTGTCTCTTTAATTGGGACACCCATCTCAAGCTCAACGACAGGCACACCCAAGTCTCCCACGATGATTTCCCTCAGAGAAGTCGTTGCCTCCTCAACCACTATGGCACCCTTCTCCATTTCAGCCTTGCCATCAACTCTCTTCTTCTTCTGAGTCTTCTTCTTTGTGGGACACCCAATCAGTTCCTTTAGTGTGAACTTCGATACCTAAACAATAGTAAATCTGATCAATATGCAAAGAAGAAGAAAGGAGTGTGAACTCAATAAAGTTGGATCTAGCAAAAGGTTTCATTTCATTGATTCTTCAAAAAGTTTTGTACAAGCCATGACGACTACTACAAAAGGAAGAAAAATAGAAAAAGAAGGAAGCAAAATGGTGTGCATCAATCACGAGAGGCTAGCCGGATCCTCATCCTCTCTTGGGTCCTCCCCATCAGATCCCTCACCCCTGTCCGAAGGCAACTCCACCTTCAACTTCCTAATATCCACATCAGGAAATAACTCGAAGGCCCGTGACTTGCATAACTCGAAGCCTTGCAGGAAGATGCCCCTACAGGAGACCAGTACCTCTTGGCAATACTCCCCGCCTTAAAGGCCTTGACCGCCTCCACTACCACCTTGGAGGCCTACGCTTCAACCACCTATGCCTCCTTCGCAGTCGAGGCTTAGTTATTGGCCTTGCCAAGTACTTCCACCATCAAGGCCCTCGCCTCTATAACAGTGACCTTTGTCTCGGCAGTAGTGATCTTCGCTTTTACTTCGCCAAGTGACTTCTCTACCTGGGCAGCCTTTGCTTCAGCTTCGCCAAGGGTCGCTCAAGCTTTGATGAGATCCTTCTCCCTTTGGCTCCATACCTCAGCCAACAGGCGATAAAGCCCCACACATTGGACTGTTAATTCACCAAGATGGGTGGATTCAATAGCCAGAGAGACCACCATCTGTAACCTCTCCCTTGCAATCAATAGTTGCTCACCAACTAGACTAAGCTCCCACACCATTTTGGCTTGCTCTTCCTCCACCTTCCCAGCGAGCTTCTATGATTGCACCAACTCACTAATGAGACGGTCCATATATTGCAGTAGCTGCAAGATCTCCACCTTGCCTTACCATCCTGAAAACGACCATGACACCAAGGAGACCGCAAAGAAAAATCATGACTTTCGGTGCCAAAGTTTTTGTGGATCGAAAGAAAAGCTAAACCCCTTACAGGGAGAGGCATACCACCACCCTAGGCTCCTAGTATTAGTTTTCATTTAGAAGAAGGTGCAAAAAACTCGCAACTTGAGTTCTTTGTTATGGTGAACCATCAGGATAAAAAAGCTGCCAATGACCCTCCATGCATTAGGGATCAATTGCCCGGGACAAACAATACCATTGCAACAAATCTAACATGACCAAAAGCATGAGAACCCGAAGTCCCGCACTCAAGAATTCCTTGTGAATGGCAACCCTCATCGCCAACCCATCAATGACCTGCTCATCCTCACTAGGAACCTTCGGTTAGATGCTCACCAGGAAGTCAAATGTATCTCCGAGCTAACGAACCCTCTCCACCATCAAAATAGAAGCCTCGATCTCAAGTGTCGAATCTAGATACTCTTCTTTCATGACTACCGCACACTGGATACAAAGAAAGGAAGAAAAAGTATCGGATCCTCTTCTCCTTTTCGCTCGTTTAGAGATCCCCTTTCTGCCTCCTTGTTGCTCCCAATCGTTTAGACATTGAAAGGGTGGAGGAGGTTTAACCGGTTTTCACTTTTATATCAATTGAAAGGACTCATCCCTTCCTCGATAAAAGGGCACCGATTATCGCCTCGCTATTCAACATGCCCCATGTTAATTCAACAATAAAAGCATCATCCCAGGAGGAGCATCATAGTATCTCAAAGGTCCAATCCACCACAATAATTTTAAATATGCCACTATTTTGAATAATGCCATCTCCTGAAAAGATGCACCTATCCTTCACCATGTGCCTATCCTGGCACAGATCTTGAAGATCACCTGCTTTGCCACGAGCTACCTCATCCAGCATAACCTTGCCTGTCTCATCGTTAGTTGCCTCATCCAATACAATCTCGTTACAAGTAACCTCCCCCAGCATAGCCTCACAACCGCACAGCCTCACCGAGCTTACCAGCATTATTCTAGCAGGACAAGCTCCCACGCCCTACCAAACCTACTGGATCTCTACTTTAAACTAGTCAACCATAAAGAAGGAAAATAGCAACTCCAAGGATGATAGTTATGATGGATGCTTCAAAATTGATATCAAAGTGTATAGAATCAAGTAATTGATCACAACAACTCCTACCAAACATTCTAAGATAATTGTTGGTTCAATGACCAAGGTACTCAGCAATCATCGCTCCAGTTTGCAAACATTCCATTACCATGAAGTTTTTAGATACTACACTTAAGTTTGCCACATTTATCAAGCTTCCATCCATAGATATGGTTTCCCATAACCATAGCAATTAAATATTAAAGAAGCAACACTCAGCATGGTATTAAGATATTTATGCTAGACTCTTAAAAGTACCTTTTTGGTGAACAATTTGCACAATCAAATTCAAAGTAACAAAAAGATATGGGATATGCTGATCCTCCATCAACTTGTAACCTAAATCAATGGACAGTTGTAACCTTACAAATCATTATCAATACCGCACTACAGCCCTCCTACATTCATTCACTAACACACCAGACCAGAAAGTTATCACCCCAGTGGTCTTCTATAGTTAACTGAGAGATCAACCGATAAGACACTAAAGATGTCTTGCTTCCTAGTTAGCCACTAATTCTGACATGCTTAAGTTAGGACCCCTTGTGGTATATCGGTGTGGACAAATATTATTTCTAGATTTTCATATCCAATTTAACCTTCAACAAATTGGTGAACCATGCATCGATCAGGTAACTAATCAATCTTCTAAATGACTAGATAAGATGCTTTCCAGTTCTACAAAGTCACTGATCACAAGCAATCTAGTTCAAACCTAAATTTTGAGCAGGAAAAGAAACAAAAATATAGATTGATCTATGTTATCCAGCAAATGCTGGGTAAAGTATCTATAGAGTTCATGCATCAAATTCAATGATAAGTAAACAAACCAATGTAGCATGATAGCAGACAGCAATCCTAAATTGTTTTCTAAACATGGTCAACAAAATGCAACAGAAACATCTACTCCACATCAGAAAATTCATGAGAACAATATTCGATAATCTTCTTAAGCTATGCACTTTATATTCATGCAACTAAGAAGCCACCTAAGAGATTCAACCAAACGTAATGCCAATTCAGCCACAATCCAGACAAAGCTCCACATAAAAGGACAAAAAGATTAGATACAGACTTTGTTACAGATCCATGGTTGAGTATATAGAGCAGATTGCTTATGATGCTACTTAGTTTTGACATCATCTTTTTGGATAAGCATGAAGGTTATCGGTGTTCTGAGATGGCATCACTCGGTTTATGGATAATCGGAAAGGCAGGGGTTGGGAATTTGTGTTATCATGATGCTTCAAAACCTGTGTTTCTTTCCATGATTGAATATCTGGATACAGACACTATGTCACTTCAAATTAGTGAGCCATGACTGCGTCATGGTTACATAGCAATTTTGGCACCTCTACCTGAAAGTTTACAAGTCTAGTATAACAGTTAGCAAAGAATTTATGAATTCTCTAAAATTATAAAAGAACTGATCCAACAAACCACAAATATATATTCATATATATTTAAGGATACATATACTTTTGGCATTTCCCTGTGTCCAATCTCTTGAAAGATCCCACATCCAACACTTCTGGACACTTGGATTGTCACCCATGTGATGTGTCCAAGTAACATAGCTCAAAATAGCACTTCTGGAACTTGTGACAGTACATAAACATAAGTTTATGGATAGTTTCATTAAAGAAAGGCAGATGAAGGATAACACAAAGGTCATGCTTGAAATAGAGAAGATACCTAACAAGGACAAATATGAAATAGTATGGACAACAGAAAGAGTAAAAATTTGTCAAAGCTTGATTATGTTCAGCACAACACTGCAATTTCGCAAGTATCTCTCACAAAATTGCTAGGCATGGAACCCTTATAAGAAACCCTCTTACTAGCAATAAGCATAGAAGAAAATGATACAGATAAAAGATTCTTATGCTATGTGAATGAGCATGAGTTAAGATTTCTGTCAATTTTACTTCCTAAAACTCCATTAGCTTTTTTAAAACTATTTTGAGATATAAATCTTATAATTGCCTATTATCTGAATGTAATAAAAAAACATGGCATCATAATATACTGACTCCAACTCCCAGTCTTTATCCATCTTTCTAAAAAGATATAACCCATTCAGAGAAAAAAGAAACCAGATTTTCTCCGATTCCTCCCTATCCAGTTTCTCTCATCTTCCCAACATATTATTTGGCATCTAATCTTTAAGGATCCTATTCACTACTAAAAATTTTCTGACCTTTTTTTTTTTTTTTCTTTTTTAACTAAATGTGCATTGCACATGCATGTAGCCTACAGCCCTTAAAAGATGACAGCATCTGAAATCTAAAGCGAGGAACCACAGATGCAATAGTAAATTGATGTATGCATGAAAATGTTGCAGCTATTTTCAGTACCGGTAGCATTAAGACATGCTATCAAAATTTGAAAATTTAGTGATGAAACCTTGGACAGTAAATTAATATTTGTCAAGTTAATATAACAAATATCACAAACATCAAATAAAGAAAGGATTGCACAAGTGAGGCAGTTTTGTAAATTTATATCAAAATCATTTCATCAGAGCTTGTCAGCTTACAATGAGCCATAAAAAAGTCAAACACAATTTGAGTCAGCTTTTAGGCCATCTACAATCAAATCTGATCATCTTATGGTTCATAACAAAGAAGACTGCTTCTAAACATCAAGGATGATTAGTCATGAGTGTTTCAATTGACAAAAACAACATAAACACTAAGCTAAATGAGAAAATGAAGTTACATGGTACAAACAAAGCAAAGAATTAAGAAAGAGACTTGCCACTAAAAGGTTAACTATCTTGATCATTCAAACAATCAAGGCACTTTGACATTGGTAAAGAAAATCACAACTCCAGCAATATTACTTATTTTATTAAAAAACATACAAGCAGACATAGTTTCACAATCTCTTAGCCAAGCATAGATGTTGTGAATCTCCCTGCATATCTCACACTGTAATGATTCACATGCAAGCTCAACTCTTTTAAGTTCTGTTTTTCAGTGCTATTCTTTATTTCATTCACACTACTAGAATAATCCTAAGTCCTAACCTTCAACATCATTTTTGCATGCACCAAATCCTGCAGGCCTCCTAAGACACCAAAGTCTCATCCAGTATTTCAGCAATAGATAAGTCACCATCTCTAAATATTTAAAATATTTATCCCAAAAGACTGAAGACATGTTGTTGAACGCCATTTCTAAGTACACCTTTGCTGCAAAAATAAAAATCCAACCATATCAAGGGAAACAAGATTAATATTTTACATGCCCATTAACTTATAAAAATTAAAAGATGACAAATTACCATAACGGTTTGGTTATGGATTGACCCTATGCAGCAAGTAACATCTCAATCAAACATCCTTGCTGATCCAACCTCTCCCTGAGTTCATCTATATTTTCTTTCAACTTGTCATTCTCCAATCAAAGGTTTTTTCGTTCCTCAAGTTGGTTTAACTTAAACTTTAGACTTGAGGCTTGTTGTGGCTTCGGACTTGTTGTGGCTTCAGACCATGCCCAAGTCCTTTAATATATCCGGATCTTACTCCCAAAACTTTGTCACAGATCTCATCCATAGTCATAGAGTTTCCTTTAATTTCAGACTCGGCCAATAACCTTTGCATTTCATTCTAAGACAAAAAAGATGTTACGTGATTAAAATTTGAAATTTTGAAATACATACAATCATTCAATTACAAAAAGTATATAATATAATATAGTTGGTATATAAACAAAAAGTGTGCAACCAGCAATAATATAATTGTATAATGAATGAAACTAAACATGTTGATTTACATAACACTCCTCTGCATAAGAGTTTGGCCATACACCGGTTGAATTACAGTAAGTGCACTTGAACAAAGTAATTATGTCACACTCTTCTCCATTGAGCTTTTTTTGTGACTAATATTACACCAAAGTTAATAAATTTATCAGAAAACTAAACTATGATTAATAATATAATAGTTATAATATAGTCTCTTACAATTTCATATTGCACTGCTACAAATGCTATAATATAGTCTCTTACAATTTCATATCGCACTGCTACAAATGCTCTAGATCCTATTTCATGCATCATCTTTGCCTTTGCTCGATTTGCAGCATTGATTAAATATATTTTCTTGAGATAAATAGAATACAGACAACTTTCAAACATTAGTAACTACTTATTTTATTGGATTAGTCTTTTATTTCATAAATGATGTATTTTGCATATAGACTAATCAAAACAAAAAATCAAATTTTGTTACTAGGAAGAAGATGATAAACCTTCACACGAGGATTAGACCAATAATCACACAGTTCATCCCAATTCTGTTGAGATATATTGACAGGTTTATTTTGCCTTGCTTCTGCATCAAAGATAAATTTCAAACACGTGCATGCATCCTTCGAAGCACACATTTCGATACTTCCACATCCTCTCTCAAATTCTGAATGTTCAATTTGCCCTGTAAATTACATAAATAAAAAAATAAAAATGAAAAGCACTATCATTCTCTGTGCATGCAGTAACCTTCATCTATAAGAAACAAATAATGTGTAAAGGAATTGGCTCCTACATGGGCAACCTAAAAATACTTCAATGTCTTCATGTTCATAAAAAAATTCTATAACTTTTACGAAAATTTATAAAAAAGGTCTTACCTCCGATCTATCAAATGCATGATTTAAGTCATCTTCATCTTCACCCCATGTAAGACAAGCCCCTACAATAAATAACATCAACAAAACACTAAGATTGAGAAATGATAGTATACAAGATGACTAGGTACTAAATCATTCAGAAGTAATTAATTTTTAAGCAAAATGACCAATATGAAAAAAGAATTTAAAGAAACATCCTGTAATTTCACAAGGCTTGACCGAAGTGCTACAGCATAACCCAGTTTCTTGCAAAAGCATCAGCCTGAAAACATATTAGTTACACAAGTTGGTACAATATGCTAACTAAATGAGCAAGTTACAACAAACCTAATGTTAAGAAGGTGCCATGATGTATGCGCATTTATAACTAATTCCAATTGAGAGAACAAATTGAATCATAAATGTAGAATTGATGGAAATTTAGAGAACAAGATGCTCTAATGTTAGCATAACTAAATTAGCCTACTTAGAATGCACTTTTAGTAGAACAGAGACAAACTTATGCCCCTTTGAGTTCAATGGACACAAGATACTCTGTGTGCTTAGGGTCTATTATGCAAAACAATAGGAAGAATCAGTCTAACTAAACTTTCATGTGGTGTTTGTATACTTCTTAGAGTTATATGATTGCCATAAGCCTCAGATTAAAGATGTTGATTTTGCAAGATGGTAGCAGAATCTATAATGCTGAGCATACAGATTCAAACATGTAACCTGTGCATCAATTAAACGATGAAGGTTTTTAAGTCTCGGTATCAGGAAAATAAAAAGAACTGAAAAAATAGTAGAAAATTCATAGAAAACATAGGGAGAATAGCATGGGCTTAAGCGTATTAGAAGCAACAGATTTTAGGATTCCACATAACCATCATATCCTATTAATGAGTGTACCAAAAACTAATGAAAGAATTGCATCCAAGGTCTCGAAGTCCTCCATGAATTGTAGATGGACTCCACATAACCTAAATTGCACATAAAAGACAAAAATTATGTAAGGGACCAACCAAAATTTAAATTACTAAGTGTTCTTGGCAATCAAGCCAAGAACCAAGTGCGGAATAAACCAATAAGAAACCATCCACGTTGGATCGACTATCAAGAATTTCTAGCTCACCAATAACAAAAAGAAGAATTTAAGCACCAATGTACCACAGTGCACGCCATACCACCAATTAAATACCATTTCACTTGTGGGCCTATAAATCTGAACCGAAGAAGTTGTTTTGTGCATTCCCAATAGCATTCTCACAAGCACCTACCAAGCCCCTGCAAGCATCCAACTGTAGATATTTCCTCCCTGCCCCCACAAAGCTAGCCCAAGCCACCTTCTTAGGCCAGCTTCCTCCGCCTTGGTTCCCTTTCTTCCCCAATTCTCCATCCATTCCCCTCCCTAATAGTTTCATCCCTTCGTTCTCTCCTATTCCAACCCATGTCCTGGCCATAGTGGGCTTTCGGTGGAGCCACGCCCAGTCATGGGGTTCCACCTGGTCCTTCCTCTTCTACTCCATCGCGCTCTATCCCTTCCTATCTCTCTTCCTCCATCTCGTCCTCCACCTCGCCAGTCGCAGCCACCCCGTACCCCTCGGCCCTTCTCTCTGCTTCACTCAAAGGGGCATAAGTATCAGGAAAAAAACATCTTCTTCTCTACTTCACTCTTCTCTTCTCTCTTCTTCTCTAGGGGGCCAACAGGGAAGGTTTATAGAAGTCGGAGTCCGTTGCTCCACCAGGTAATGTGACCCTCTCTCTCTACCAGATGGCTAGCAGGAAGCGGAATTCGAGAAGATAGGAGGAGATCGACATAGGGCCGAGATAGAGACCCAGATCTCTCCCAAGGGATCATGGTCGCAGCCATGCCCACCGACTTCCGACGACTGCCGCCACCCCAAGCCCTAAAAAGCCCTCCCACCCCGACGATCCCCCCAACCCCGTCCGCCCCCCTCTCACCCCCTCCGAGAAGGACAATGCCACCCGTCACCCCTGCACCAAAGGGATCTCCTCTCGCTACCTCTCCTCCTATTCTTCTCCTTCTTCGTTTACTAGTACCTCTACTTCCTATTCTTCTTCCAATTCCTACTCTTCTTCGAGCTCTTCTTCCAGATCCCGGCATTTCCCATCGCCTCTGGTGGCTTCCCGGCCCTCCACGCCATGGGCATTGGCCTCGGGGCCCACCCAGAAGGGATCCCAGTTCGTCGATCGAGACCCATGCCCGCATCTCCTCACACTCCCCTCCGAACAGTTCCTTGGCCCCCGCCTAGTGTTAATAGTATTTCCATCCCAAAATTCAAAGAGGATCGGGATAAAAATGATATTAAGCAATCCGAGATCAATGCCAAGACAATAAATCTTCTCTATTATGCATTATATCCTAGTAAATTCAATAGAATATTTACATGCACTTCTGCTAAAGAAATATGGGACACACTTGAAGTTACCCATAAGGTTACCGATCAAGTGAAAAATACTAAAGTGAATATGTTGGTGCACACATATGAGATGTTCCGAATGGAACCTAATGAATCTATCACTGATATGTACAGAAGATTCATAAATATTGTAAATGGAATGAGAAGTCTTGGAAAGGTAATGTCTAATGCTGATCTTGTGAATAAAATTCTCAGGTCACTTCCAACATCATAGGATCCGAAGGTGACCATAATTCAATAAGCCAAGGACGTTGACAAATTACTACTAGAGTAGCTGGTTTGATCGCTCATGACTTATGAGCTGAATTTGAAACAAAAATCAATGAACATGGACAAAAAGAAGAAGGGGATTGCTTTTAAGTCAAACATATAAGAATAATTCTCAATAGATGAGTTCGAAGATGAATAAGAAGATGAAGGTGAAGAAACCCTCCTTGCATGGAAATTCAGAAGATTCAAGAAGAGGAGGAAGTTTTCTTACAAAAAGAAATATCAATCAAAAGAAAAAGGAAAAGAGAAATAGAAAGAAAAAGATAAGGAAAAGGAAAAAAAAATACCTACATGCTTCGAGTGCAAGAAGCTGGGACACTACAAGTTTGATTGCCCTCTCCTTAAAAAGTCTAGGAAGAAATTAAAAAAGAAAGCAATGATGGCCACCTAGAGTGACAGTGAAGACTCCAGTTCTGAAGAAGAGTAGACATAAGTAGCAAATCTCTGTTTAATGGCACATCAAGACCATGATGAGATAAATTCTGATATCGAAATTGATTTTATATTTAATGAGCTTAGAAATGCATTTGATGAACTCATGCATGATTATAAACTGATTTTGAGTGAAAATAAAAGGTTGAAAAAGCATGCAAATAGTTTTTCTCTTGAAAACAATTCTTTGCTAAATGAAGTTAGTGATTTGAAATCTAAATTGGATGTTTTAGAAAAGAGAAACAATGTTTTGTCAATGGAAAATGAAATTTTGAAAAGACCCAAAAATGTTATTTCAAATAGTGATCTTTTAAAGAAAAATAAAGATTTAGAATTGAAAAATGTTAAGTACAAAAATGAACTTGAAAAGATAAAGCCTTTTATTGAAAAATTTACTTATAGCTCAAAAAAATTAAACCTACTTTTAAGTAGTCAAGGAGCCATTTTTAATAAAGCAGGACTAGGCTATAGACCACAAAAGCAACAAAAGTATTTCAAAAACTTTTTTGTACCTGCATCATCTAGCATTACTTGTTTTTCATGTAAAAAGATAGGTCATAAATCTTTTCAATGCCATTTAAGGAAAATTAATTCTTTTGGTAAAGTGTGGGTTCTAAAAGGAACCATTTTGAATGCTAACCCTAAAGGATCCAAGTTGGCTTTGGTACCTAAAAACAAAGCTTGATTTTATTGCAGGTGTGTCTTGCAACCAAGGAGAATAAAAGACTTTGGTATCTTGATAGTGATTGCTCAAGGTACATGATGGGAGATGTAAAGCACTTCACTTCTCTTGAAGCTTTGAATGGAGGGAGTATGACATTCGGGGATAATGGTAAAGGAAAAATCATTGGTATTGGTAAGGTTCACATAACTCCTTCTAATTATATTAGTAATGTACTTCTAGTTGATGGTTTAAAATACAATCTTTTAAGCATTAGTCAATTTTGTGATAAAGGTTTTCAAGTCATTTTTAAATCATCTTATTGCATGATTGCTGGTCCGGATATAAATGGAGTATAATTTATTGAAAAAAGGCATGGAAATGTTTGTTTGGTATATTTGGATAATCTATCTTTGCCTAATGGAGGATGCCTTGTTACAATGAATTATACTAAGAATGAGACTAGTTGGCTTTGGCATAGAAGATTAGAGCATGCTAGTATGTATCTACTTTCAAAACTTTGCAAAAAGAACTTAGTTAGAGATTTACCTGAACTTTGTTTTGAAAAAGATAGAATTTGCCAAGCATGTCAATTTGGTAAACAAGTTAAAACTTCTTTTAAACTAAAAGATTTTGTAACTACTAGTAGACCACTAGAACTACTTCATACGGATCTCTTTGGATCAACTAGAATATCAAGTCTAGAAAGTAAGAGGTATGGATTAGTTATAGTGGATGATTTTTCGAGATTTACATAGATTTTTTTCTAGCACATAAAGATGAATCATTTTCAGCTTTTATAAATTTTTATTGAAAAGTCTTAAATGAAAAAGGTGTTTCAGTTGTTTGCATTCATAGTAATCATGGAATTGAATTTGAAAACCAATATTTTGAAAACTTTTATAATGAAAAAGGAATAGAGAACAACTTTTCTGTACCTAGGATACCTCAACAGAATGGAGTAGTAAAAAGAAAAAATCGTACTTTGAAAGAAATGGCACGCACTATGCTTTGTGAAAATGATTTGCCAAGATATTTTTGGGCTGAAGCTATTAATACTGCATGTTACATTTTGAATCGAGTTTTAATTCATCATATTTTGAAGAAAACTCCTTACGAACTTTGGAATCAAAGAAAACCAACTTTAAAATATTTTCGAGTTTTTGGTTGCAAATGTTTTATTTTAAATAATGAAAAAGATAATCTTGGAAAATTTGATGCCAAGTCTGATGAAGGTATCTTCTTATGATACTCTACATTAAGCAGGGCATACAAAGTTTTCAATAAAAGAACTTTGGTTGTAGAAGAGTCAGTGCATAATGTTTTTGAAGAATATACTAACAAATCCTTCATAAAAGATGATACATCTGATGAATGTGCAGGTGCTGACAAGCTTCAAAAATTGATATTGAATGATCAACCTCCTCAGCCAAGTGAAGAAAATCAAGATAAGAATGAGAAAGGAGAAGACACTCCAAAGCATCAAGATCTACCTAAGGAGTGGAGGTATGCTCATGGACATCTTAAGGAACTAATCCTAGGTGATCCATCTAAAGGGATAAGAACTTGAGCCTCAATTAGAAATGAATGCGATTATATAGCTTTTGTATCACAAGTAGAGCCTAAATATTATGAAGAAGCTGAAAAAGATCCTAACTGGATTAATGCCATGCAAGATGAACTAATTCGGTTTGCTAGAAATAATGTTTGGATACTAATAGAAAGACCATCTAATGTTTTTATTATTGGCACAAAATGAATATTTAGAAATAAATTAGATAAAAATGGAATTGTTGTTAGGAAGAAAGCTAGGTTAGTTGCTAAAGGCTACAACCAGGAGAAAGGAATTAATTTTGATGAAACTTTTGCTCCTATTGCTAGACTTGAAGCAATTAGACTATTATTAGCATTTGCTTATTTTATGAACTTTAAACTATTTCAAATGAATGTTAAGAGTGCTTTATTAAATGGTTTTATAACTGAAAATATTTTTGTTGAACAATCACCTGGATTTGAAAATCATGCACATCTTAATTATGTTTTTAAATTGCACAAAGCACTATGGATTAAAGCAAGCACCTCGAGCTTGGTATGAAAGACTCAGTAAATTTTTAATTAAAAATAAATTTTCTAGAGGCAATGTTGATAAAACACTATTTTTGAAAAAGAAAGATAGTGATTTATTAGTAGTACAAATATACGTTGATGATATCATTTTTGGTGCTACTAATGAAATTCTTTGTCAAGAGTTTGCTAAGCTAATGTAGGGTGAGTTCGAGATGAGCATAATGGGAGAACTCAATTTCTTTCTTGAACTCCAGATCAAGCAAACTATAGATGGAATCTTCATCAACCAAGCTATGTATACAAGAGAAATTATAAAGAAATTTGGGATGGAGACTACTAAGCAATATGTATGCCTATGAGCCCCTCTTATAGGCTTGATAAGGACAAATATGGTAAATCTATAGATTAAAAGTTATACAGAGGTATGATTAGCTCTTTACTATACATAACTGCTAGTAGACCAGATATAATGTTCAGTGTATGCATGTGTGCTAGATATCAATCTGAACCTAAAGAATCATATTTGATGGCTGTTAAGCATATTATTAGATATCTATCTGATACTATTGATATTGGTTTATGGTATTCTAGAAATTCATCTGCTGAATTGATTGGATATTCTGATGCTGATTTTGCTGGTTGAAAATTGGATAGAAAGAGTACTAGTGGCACTTGACAATTTCTTGGAGTTAACTTAATCTCATGGTTTAGCAAAAAACAAACTTCAGTTGCACTATCCATTGCTGAGGCTGAGTATATTGCAGCAGGAAGTTGTTGTGCTCAAATCTTGTGGATTAAGCAACAACTTGAAGATTTTGGAATTAAGTTGGCTAGTACACCTATTAAATATGATAATACCAGTGCTATTTGCTTGACTAAAAATCCTATTTAACATTCTAGAAGTAAACATATTGAAATTAGACATCATTTTATTTGAGATAATGTTGAAAATAATGATGTTATGCTTTAATTTATTAGTACTGAATTTTAATTAGCTGATATCTTAACTAAACCTTTTCTGGAAGATCGGTTTTGTATGATTAGAAGAGAGCTTGAGATCATTAATCCTTTTGATTAAATTTTTTATATCTTTGATCCAAATTAGATCAATTTGACATCAATCATACTCAATCATTATTGAATTTAATCATATTTCCAGGGATTTTGATCTACTCTTGGATCTCTTATTTTTCAATTTTTAAGTCGATGTGTCGACATATTGATGTGTCGATACCTGAATGTGTCGACACATTCGTGAGTCAACACTTTAACGGTAGCAGATCGAGAATAAAGGGTTTCCGAATGGTTTTTTTTTCCCATTTCTTCATTTCCTTCGAGCGGACACATGTTCTAAGGTACTCCTCACTGTTCCTGCACTCTGTTTCATAATTTAAACCCATCGATGCTTCGATTTGGACACTTGAGAGTTCATATTTTGCTAGATTTCATCTCCCATTTGGATTTTGAGCTTTAGAAACCCTAGGTTTCCTCCCAAATCTTGTCCAAATCTCTATTCCAAGCAATGGGACCCCGAAAGCAAGTAGTCCGTCGACCTCGTTAGTCAAATCAGGAAGAAGAACGGAGGAAGAAGGCCAGACACGAGGCTAGAGCTCCTGATCCGCCCGCACGACCACTTTTTGTAGCTTCTAGCAGGATGAGCTCGAAGACCGTCGTTGGAGGATGACGAGTGGACTTCACTTTTGTCGATCAACAGCATTTTAGGATCAAACAGTGGATTCGATAGACTGGTTTGACTTTTTTTTGCTCACTCAGCGAGAGATTTTATCCCTGGCTAATTAGAGAGTTCTATGAATTGCTCGCCCGTGGGACTGATGGATGGATGGCACAGGTAAGAGGTCGGGATATCCCAGTTTCATCAGAGGTTCTGAGCAGAGTATGGGATATTTTGATGACTGGTTCAGTGGTGGACAGCTTGATGGATAGAGTGAGTGGACTCCAGTGTATCTTTGAGTCTGATATATTGCCTGAGGGAGCCACCGTACCTGCATCCCGACTGTTAGCAGAGATGAGATTACTGCACTATATTGTCACCCGGATACTTCTACCGAAGATCGGACGCTTCGATTACATCACTGAGCGGGAGTTGCTAGTGATGGTCTCATTAGTTCAATGCACGCCCGTCTGCCTTCCAGTGCTTATGATTCACCAGATGACGGAGGCGTCGATGAGCCAGCGACTCTACTTGCCCTATGGGATGGGATCGACTGTTCTGTTCAGAGAGTACGGCATCAGCTTTGAGGATGAGCTCTTTCACATGCTACTTCATATTGATGTGTATAACATCAGGTCATTACACCGGATGGGTTATCATCTGTTCCGAGGCCAGTGGACTCGTAGGATATCTGGTCAAGCTAAGGATAGAGCTGATGACGATGATGCTGTAGAGGAGGAGCGCATCCTCTCCGGCGAGGCAAGACCTACCAAGAGTCAGCCTGAGATAGCTGCACAGACAGAGCTTGTAGAGCTGTGCCATGCTGGAGGAGCAGACCGGATGGAGGCATGCCAGACGGAGCCTGGCGCACTGGACCTGACGAAGAAGCGGGCGGAGCCGAGGTGGACTGGCAAGGGGTCGTGCCCTAGCATGGGTGTGCCACGGGTATGAGCCTGGCACGGGCTTACCGCGAGCGAGGTGCCAGACAGGAGCTGGAGAGCTCCGCTTCGAAGTTGCGAGTGGGACTCCGTGCGGGCAGAGACGGAGGTGGCCGTGTCGAACTGGGAGCAGCTGGAGCGGGCGGACTCAGGACCAGACGGAGGCGTGGTAGTGCCGGGTTGGTGCAGGGTTGGAGTCGCTCGTGCGGTCATGCCGAACTGGCACAGAGGTGGAGAAACAGTCTGTGCGTTGGGCTTACCAGACCTAGGGTGCTGGCGTAGGTGGAGCCGACCGAGAGGAGGAGTACCGTTGGAGTAGGCATCCACCGGACTTGGTGCAGTCTTGCCGAGGTGCTGGACCGGGTGCGCAGAGCTTCGGGTGGAGCAGGAGAAGACTGAGCCAGACTCCACGTGGGTGGAGTCGAGCTGGACTGGGCATGGAGGAGTGGTGCCTTGGCGCGGGCGAGGCCGAGGTGCGGACCCCTGAGGGTGACCGGGCACTAGAGCGAGCTGAGCCGGGTGGCCGCACGTGCCGAACTAGGCGCGCGGGCGGGCCGAAGCTGAGGCAGGCGGAAGGTGCAGACATGTTGTAGGCGTGAGCCCGGCGTGCTGCGGGCATGAGCTCGACGTGCCATGGGCGGGAGCCCATCATACCACGAGCGAAGGAGCTGGGGTAGCCTCGGACATGCCATGGGCTTGCCGCGGGCATGCCAAGCTAGAGCTGACCCGGGCATGGTCTTGCTACGGACATGACCCTGGCGTCGAACTGGGATGCGGGCTGAGCCACCACGAAGCTGAACTCTGGGTCAAAGTCGGCTGGCCGAGGTACCGAGGTACATGGTCGAGGTTAGGCCGAGGTGGTGAAGTACTTGGCCGAGGTGGGCCGAGGTGGCGAGGTACATGGCCGAGGTGGGGCCGAGGTGTCGACCTGACCAATCTCTTCATGGAGCGAGTGGACCCACATCTTCTTTTGATGGGAAACTTGGGGGTACTCTTGAAGCATGTGGCCACGTTAGCCACCAAGGAGGATGCCGTGTCAAGGCCGAATGGATTTGTTTACTACTGTAATAGATGCCCCCACTCTCTGAGTCCAAAACATCCTCGTTTTGGATAAAGGGAGTATTATCATCCATTCGGCTCTGCGCCTTAGCGAGCTCTGTACTGGTTGCAAGAAGTTAGTCGCTAAAATGGAACTGAACTTACCGGAGGTTAGCCGTTGGTCTTTGAAGGCCTAAATGAAGGCATTGAGTCTGACTGTCCCTTTCATGAACAAGGAGTGGCCTGCAAAACAAAGTAGAAGGTGTTGTTTTTGAAACTTACTTGCCTGTAGGTACTTCGACCTTAGGTTAGTTGCGTCATGATGGTGCCAGCACTTCTCTTTGACTAGATAGAAGGTGGTGCCATGGAGGAAGAGGTTGATGAGGTGCACAACTTGGATGCACACAGACATGACCGGGCATATAGTCATCATGGCCGAGCTCAGAGTATTCATTGGAACCTTTGATGAAGGCATTGAAAATGCTAGAAGATGGGAGCCATCCTGGCTGAAGAAGCCCAAGGAGCAGGAGAGAGAGAAATCGACTTCGGCCAGATGCTCGACCTTGGGGGAGCAACGCTCGACCTCGGGGGAGCCATCCTGGCAGAGGAACCCAAGGGATAGAAGTTTGACTCAGGCCAGATGCTCGACCTCGAGGGAGCCATGCTCGACCTCGGGGGAGCCATCCCGGCGGAGGAACCCAAAGAGCAGGAGTTCAACACAAGCCAGATGCTCGACCTCGGGGGAGCAACACTCGACCTCGAGGGAGCCATCCTGGTGGAGGAACTCGAAGGATTACATCCAGATCGAAGTCCGGGCCTTCATGCCAGAACTGGGTTCCGTGGCATCTTCCGGACTAGAGTCCGAGATTTCATGCCGGAACTGGGCTTCGTAGCATCTTCCAAACTGTAGCCCAGGATTTCATGCTGGAACTGAGTTCCGTGGCATCTTCCAGACTGGAGCCCGGGATTTCATGCCAGAAATGGGTTCCGTGGCATCTTCCAGACTGGAGCCCGGGATTTCATACTGGAACTGGGTTCCGTGGCATCTTCCAGACTGGAGCCTGGGATTTCATGCTGGAACAGGGTTCCATGGCATCTTCTAGACTAAATCCCGGGATTTTGTGCCAGAATTGGGTTCCGGGCTTCCATCCGGACTAGACTTCGGGATGTTGTACCGGAACTATGTTTTGGGCTTTCATCTAGACTAGACTCTGGGATTTCATGCTGGAATGAATTACGGGCTTACTTTGCTAGACTCGAAGTCGGACGGACGAGCTCCTGTAATGATGAAGAGCAAAGTTGCACCAAAAAAAAACTTTAATTATTGAGGAGGGATTCTTACATCCTTCATGAGGTGGCAGAGCTGCTCACTCGGCATGTTAGGAGGCGAGCCATAAATGGTTGGACCTCCAGAGCTTCCCATGGACATCTCCGAATGAGAGCCAGGCGGTAGATATGGGGCTCGGTGAAGAGCTTGACTTCAGCTTGGCTCCACTTGACTTCAGCTCGGCTGAATCAAATGGCTTGACTTCAGCTCGGCTGAATCAAGGGGCTTGACTTTAGCTCTTAACTTCGCCTGACTTGGAGTCGGACGGGCGAGTTTCTGTATGGTGAAGAACAAAGTTGCACCAAAGAGGAACTTTAATTATTGAGGAGGGACTCTTACATCCTTCATGAGGTGGCAGAGCCGCTCGTTCGGCATGCTAGGAGGCGAGCCGCAAATGGTTGAACCTCCAGAGCTTCCCATGAACATCTCCGGATGAGAGTTAGGTGGTAGATGCGAGGCTCGGTGAAGAGCTTCGCGGCTTTGGCTTTTGTCAAGAATTCTTTCTGGCAGTGACTAGCTCTGACGGGCCATAGTGCTTGCCCTTGATGGTGGTACAGGAGCCTTTCTTGTAGAACTGAAACACAGTTTTTCATGTTATAAATATAGCGGAGAAAGGGATTACCCATTGAGCTCCGATCATATGAAAAAAAATATATATATTTCTTCCTTGAGAAAGCCAGAACTAAATTCGCCGACCACCATCTTAAGAGAGAATAAGACTCCGCTCGTTGCACGGAAGCATGAGGCTTCGTTGTATGGGGGAAGAAGACCTTGTTGCATGGGAGGAAGCTCCGTTGCATGGGAGGAGAAGAGGTCCTGTTGCCTGGGAGCTTGAGGCTCCGTTGCATCGGAGAGAGCTTCCATTGCATGGGAGAGAGCTCCGTTGCATAAGGGAGAGCTCCGTTGCATGGGAGGAATGAGATCCTGTTACATGGGAGAGAGCTTCCGTTGCATGGGAGAGAGCTCCGTTGCATGGGGGAAAGCTCCGTTGCATGGGGGAAAGCTCCGTTGCATGGGAGGAATGAGATCCTGTTGCATGGGAGAGAGCTCCGTTGCATGGGAGAGAGCTTCCGTTGCATGGGAGAGAGCTCCGTTGCATAGGGGAGAGCTCCGTTGCATGGGAGGAATGAGATCCTGTTGCATGGGAGAGAGCTCCGTTGCATGGGAGAGAGATTCCGTTGCATGGGAGAGAGCTCCGTTGCATGGGGGAGAGCTTCGTTGCATGGGAGAACAAGGCTCTATTACATGGGAGAGAGCCCGTTGCATAGAAGAACAGGGCTCCGTCGATGATGATGTAGGAGCTCTTCCTGCAGGACTGAAACACAGTTTTTTACATTGCAAGGATAACGTAAAAAGGGGTTGCCTTGGAAAAGAATAGGACTCCTTTGCATGGGAGAACAAGGCTCCATTACATGGAGGAGGGGGAGCTCCATTGCATGGCAGCAGAGGACTCCGTTGAACGGGAGAATAGATCTCCGTTGCATGGGAAGTGCCTGGTGTTTTTACAAGACCACAAGCATGAATAGATCTCCTTTTTCTTTTTCTTTTGTGCTTGTGACCACTCCCTGGAGTCTCGAGAGGGGGGAGCTTCCGTGCCCCCATCCTCATGCCCCCAGTCTGCCCCGGGGGGTAGAGGATGAAGGTGGCTACTATTATCCACTTGTTGAGGAGCTCTGATCTGCCCCCCTTTCTGGTGCGCCAATCTGTTGGTGCCTGGATCATCGTGGCCCGTAGCTCCGGCGCATCAGGTCCCTCTCGCTGGGTGCTCAGACCCCGGCCTCGTGGATCGGCTCCCTCCGTCGAGCAGACCTGCAAAACAGGGGAGACCTGGGCTGGGGATTCCGGCAAAGAGACTCCGATGATCAAGTCAGTGGGATGATCGAGGGGAACAGAAGATCTCTGAGGCAGAGAGCTTGGAGAACTCTCTACTTCCAGAGGGTGATAAAAATTGGAAGATAAATGGAAGATAATGCAGGACTGAAGAGAGTCTTTCAGCTCTTAACCCCTCTTACCTCTTCACGCTGGTCTTATGTAGATGAGCGATTCTTGGTGTTCAGGGAGGCGCGTTCTCCTTGTCATAGGCCTGTGAGGCTTCTACTGGCATGAGAGGTTTAGATGGGTTGGTGAACCTCCTTCTTCTGGGTGGTTCAGGAAGTTGGTGAAGGAGCACAGTGCCTTGGGTGGGGCACTCCTTCCTGATTGGTATAAACTATGTCCTGGGGGCTTTAATATAGCCCTTCTTGTAAGACACACTAGGGACAGTGATTTAACGTGTCAGGCTATCATCATACCTGCACTTTGAGAAACGTACCTGAGATGGTGTTAGATGGATCGTGGCATGTGGATCGAGATGATGCAGGTGAAGGCCCTTCATGCACACGGTCCAAGGTGCGCGGCGTGAGGGTTTCACACATGCGGACCGAGGTGCATGGCAACAGTCTCCTTAGGCGCATGGATCGAGACGTGTTCACCACTCCATGCGGGCGGATCTGGGCGTGCAGAACCCCATCGGAGAAGGGCACTAGGCATTCACGAAGCCAGAGCTGGGTTGGATCCGGCCACCATGCGAGCAGAGCCGATCGGAGCGGGCGGACCTGGGCGCCGGAGCGGGCGGACCTGAGGTGCAGCCCTGCAGGCGGACCTGGGCGCCGGAGCGGGTCGAGCTGAGGTGCAACACTACGGGCCGACCTGGGCATCGAAGCATACGGGGTCGTGCCTTGGCACGGGCGAGAGGGCGAGGCGCCGGTCTTGGGCCGACTGGAGCAGAGCCATGTCACGCCAGAGGAGCAGACCGGATGGAGGTGTGCCGGACAGAGCCTGGCATGCCAGACAGAGCCTGGTGCGCCGGACCTGATGAAGAAGCGGGCGGAGCCGAGGTGGACTGGTGCGGGGTCGTGCCCTGACGCGGGCGTGCCGCGGGCGCAACCCTGGCACGGGCGTGCTGCTGGTACGAGCCTGGCACGGGTTTGCCACGGGCGAGGTGCCGGACTGGAGCCAGAGAGCTCTGCTTCGGAGCTATCAGTGGGACTCCGTGCGGGCGGAGCTGGAGGTGGCCATGCCGAACTGGGAGCCGCCGGAGCGGGCGAAGGCCTCCCGCGGGCATACTCAGGACTGGACGGAGGCGTGGTAGCGCCAGGCTGGCGCAGGGCTGGAGTTGCCCGTGCGGTCATGCTGAACTGGCACAAAGGTGGAGAAACGGTCTGTGCACCGGGCTTACCGAACCTGGGGCGCTGGCACAGGCAGAGCCGATCGGGCGAAGGAGTATCGGTTGAGAAGGCATCCACTGGACTTGGCACGGTCTTGCCATACTGGGCGCGAGGGTTGGAGTGAGCTCTCCAGGCCAGAGCCGGGCTTGCTGAGGTGCTGGACCGGGGGCACAGAGCTTCGGGCAGAGTCGGAGAAGACTGAGCTGGACTCCACGCGGGTGGAGTTGAGCGGGACTGGGCACGGAGGAGTGGTGCCCTGGCGCAGGCGAGGTCAAGGTGTGGACCCCTGTGGGCGACCGGGAGCTGAAGTGGGCTAAGCCGGGGTGGCCGCACATGCCGGACTGGGCACGCCGGCCTACCGGACCAGCACGGGCCGGAGCTGAGGCGGGCGGAAGGTGCGGAATTGCCGCAGGTGTGAGCCTGGCATGCCGCGGGCATGATCCTGGCATGCCGCGAGCGGGAGCCTGTCATGCCGCGAGTGGAGGAGCTGGGGCAGCCTCGAACACGCCATGGGCTTACCGCTGGCGTGCCGAGCTGGAGCTGACCTGGACGTGGTCTTGTTGTGGACGTGACCCTGGCACTGAACTGGGATGCGGGCTGAGCCACCAAGAAGCTGAACTCCAGGCCGAAGTCGGTTGGCCGAGGTGCCGAGGTACATGACTGAGGTGAGGCCGAGGTGGGGCCAAGGTGGCGAAGTACTTGGTCGAGGTGGGGCCGAGGTGGCGAGGTACATGGCCGAGGTGCCGACCTAGCCAATCTCCTCACAGAGCAAGTGGACCCACCGTCTTCTTTTGATGGGAAACTTGGGGGTACTCACGAAGTACATGGCCATGTTAGCCACCAAGGAGGATGCCGTGTCAGGGCCAAATGGATTTGTTTACTACTGTAACACATTCCATTACACTTTTTATTTTTTTGTGATAGGATTCTAGTTTAATTAATATTAAGTTTATTTTTCTTATAATTTAAATTTTTGCCTTTTACTTTTTTCGTAAATAGATATTGAGATCTGATTAACGGATCGAGCGTACCAAGCTTTAATTCTCTATCATACTTTGATTCACTATTTTACTGACTTCGAACTATTTTTTTCTTTATTTTATAAAAATCAAAGATTTCAAACTATCCTATGCACTGCCTTCTCCACGGATTCGATCCAACTCATTCTTTCTACATATTTTTAATTTTACTTAAAAGTTAATTAATTAAACTGATAGCCATGGCATCTTAACAACAACATCGCGACCCTATTAAGTTTTTGGCACCGTTACTAAGAAAGATACGAATGCTAACATTTTTTATCTCTTTGATTTCTTGTAAATTCAGTTTACTAATTTTTCTTGTTCTTTTTTTTGTAGATCAAAAAAATAAAAAATAAAAAAAAGAGAAGGAAGAAAGTTTTATAATTTTGGTACGATCAATCCTAATCCTATATTAATTTTTTTTAGTTGCTTCTAATTAATTTCTGCCTTTTCATATTAACAAAAAAAATCCTTTTTTTATTTATTTCCTTTGATTAGTCTCCTTTTTTAAAATTTACGTAATTCTTTTTAGATTTGTTTTCTTTTTTTATTACTTTCCTCCTTTTCAAATTAACATAAAAAATTTAGTTTCTTTTTTTAAAATTAACCTAAAAAATTACTTAACTTTTTAATTAACTACCTTAAATAATGATTTGATTTATTATCTTAATTATAAGATCCATAGTTTTTTTATTTGCTTAACCTAATTTTAGTTTTTTTCTCACATCTAATGAATCAAGATTAAAACCTACAATTTATCTATCTTACTTAAAATAATATTATATTAAAAAATAAAAACATCTCATAATACTTAACTAAAATAGAGTAACTAACTAAACCTTAAAAGATTATTACTTGTAGGACATCTTCCTGTTTTACATTGCATATTTTTATAAAATATTTTTAGGGCATTAACCCATAAACAACATAAGGTGGGGAGTTGATAACCTTTCATTGGCTCACAAACCACCACCTTACATCTACACTGACCCAAGCTTGTTAATTAAAATCAATTAGACGTCAGCCCTTAAGGAATTTGAGCTTAATAGGATAAGGCATCCAAAAGAGTTGGACTGAGTCAGGATTGACTGATTAACTGGTATCTATGACAGGGGTTCAAGAATGATATAGTCCTGAAGAAAGGTAATTTGTAATTGGTTCTATTGACTGGCCTGGTCAATTTAATTAGTGTCTAAGGAAAGCAATGTGGGACCCCCACCAATATTATCCTTATATGGCTAGTTTATTAGTTAGTTTTTGACTTAGAGGGCTCCAAAACTGCCTTAGAAGTTAGGAGCAATCTAGAATTAGGGTAACCTAAGATAGAAATCTATTTGACAAGTGTTTAAAATTCACAAAAAAAAACTAACTCTTCTCTATCCTCTTAAATTAAGGACTCTTAAGGACTTCTCCTTAGACCTCCTTCATTCTTTTCTAATTTATTTTAAAAAAAAATTTAAAAAAAAACTTTTGAGTTACATATTAAGGTTATACTAGTAAATGAACAGTAGGAGATCTTTATTTCCTAACCTGGTTGAACCTAATCTTGAAATTGAACAGGTGATCCATATCAAACCAAATAATCAAATGACTGGAAATCCTGAAGAACCACCTACGAAGATGAAAGAGTACTTCATTCCTACTACCTATAATCCATTGACTTGTATCCACTTACCTGATACCTACAAGATACTATGAGATCAAGTCCACCACCATCCAAATGCTCCCATCTTTCTATGGGAACACCAATGAAGACCCTTACAAGTATTTACATGAATTTTTAGAAACCTACTATATGGTGAAGATCCAAGATTTTACTAATGATGCACTTAGATTGACCATATTCCTCTTCTCACTTAAGGATAAAGCCAAGTACTGGCTTGGTACAATAAGGAGACCAATTCAAACTTGGGATGAGATGTAGCATAAATTCCTTAATAAATTCTATCCCATAGGTAGAACCAATACCATAAGGCAAGCTATCATTGGATTTGCTCAACTTCTAGGAGAACTAATTTATGAATCATGGGAGAGACTTAAGGAACTTCTTAAAAAATATCCACACCATGGTCTATCTAAGTGGTAAATTGTACAAGCCTTCTATGAGGGTCTAGGAGACCAATATAGATAGATGGTGGATGCATCTTATGAGGATGCATTCATGAGTAAAAGTGAGGATGAAGCCTATGCCCTATTTGAAACCCTAAGTGAAAATTCAATCAACCATGCTTCATTATCTTCCTATGAAAGATCAGTTCCTCATCAAAATTAGGTAGGAGTCTATGAAATTAAATAGTCAAATTCTACTTCCAATGTCGACTTGAACATGATAGCCCAGAGACAGATACAGTCAACCTTCTTGCCCATAAAATACATCAAATCCTAGCCCTTAGTCAACAGTCTCCTGCATAGTACCCATCACCTTCTAATCATCAGGAGATTTGTTCTATCTATGCTAGGCCAGCCCATCACGTGACTAAATGTCCCATGATTGCATCACGTGACTAAATGTCCCACGATTGCATAGCTACCACCGTTCTTCCAAGAACAAGTCCAAGCTGTCCAAGGTTACTCCAAGCTAGTTAATGATTCATTCTCAAATACATATAACCCAAGTTGGAGGAACCATTCCAATTTTTCTTGGAAGACTTAATAGACTCAGGCTCCAACCCAAACTTCTCATGTGCAGAACTTTCAAAATAGACCCCAATACTAAAACTATGCATATAATAGAGGTCAGCCTAGTCAGCCTAGTCAACCTAGTCAGCCTACGCAACCATCTTATCATAATCAGCCATCATACCAACCTTCTTAATAGATCAATCTAGTTGACGATAGATTTAATCAACTCCAGCAACTAATCATGGCTCAACAATAATCAATCGCCAGACTAGAAGCACAAATAAGATAAATAGTTAAGTCCACCATGAGAAGGGAACTAGGTCAATTACCAAGCTAACCGATAGCAAATCTCAGGAACAACCTACCTAACCGTCAATCAAATGTCTCACCTAAGAATCTCCAATTTGAGAATGCCAAAGCCATCTCTGAGCTTAAAAGTGATGGAATTTTTAGAGACCCATACCTAAACCCGGTGGGTGAGGCTAGTACTGATGCTAGCCAAAATCTGAACTTAGAAGAAAAGGTTCATATTAAGACTAACCTCATGAAAGAACCTAAGCTCGAAATAGGTATTGATGCCAGTTTAAATTTGAATGAGAAAGACAAGGGAAGGAAGAGAGCAGATGAGTTGCCCAATACATATAAACCTAGAGTTCCATTCCCTTCAGTACTAGAAGCCGGTTCTTCATGCAAAAAGTAGGGAGCATGTAACCAGAAATTGATGGAATTATTCAAGCAAGTACATATTAATTTGCCGCTTCTTGATGCAATTTAGCATGTTTCGGCTTATGCTAAATATTTCAGGAAACTTTGTACCTAAAAATATGAGTCATGTAGTACGAAAAGAATTGTATTATCTGAGGATTTAAGTGCAGTCCTGTTAAACCAATTATCTCAAAAAATGAAAGACCCTGGTGCTCCTTTGATTTCCTGCATTATAGGAGGCATCACCTTTGACCGAGTCTTATTAGATTTAAGAGCTAGCATGAACCTTCTTCCAACCTCGATTTATAAAAACTTTAGGATATGAGAACTAAAACCTATGTCAGTTATCTTACAACTAGCAGATAGATCTGTTAAGACTCGATGTGGTTTGATCAAGGATATTCTAGTTAGAGTAAACTAGTATTATTTCCCATTGGGCTTCCTCATACTTGACATGGAACCATCCTAGGAGCTAAATCAAAATCCCATAATTTTAGGCTATCGATTCCTAGCCATTGCTAATGCTAATATTAACTGTAAAACAAGAGCCATGGGCATTTCTTTTGGGGAACAAAAGATGAAAATTAATATTTTTAATATCTCAAAATTTATTCAAGAGGAGAAAAGTTGTTCTATGATTGATCTAATAGATGAAATAATTGGGTTTAAGACTTCCTCCAATTTGATGGATGATAATGAGCTTATTGAAGAAACCCAAGTATAGGAGGTGAATGTCCTGCTTGATTCACCTCACCCATCACCTTCATGATCTTGGTCAATGACAACTAAACTTTTACTTAATCTATGAACTGTACCATTACATCCTTCGACTCGGGTCCCACCATAACTAGAATTGAAACCTTTGCCTGAATTATTCAAGTACATATTCTTAGGACCCGAGAAAACCCTACCAGTAATCATTGTTTTTAATCTAATCTTTGAGCAGGAAGATCAATTAATGGATGTCCTAAGACATATAGGAAGGCCATAGGTTGGACTATTACTGACTTGAAAGGTATTAGTCCATCAATTTGCATGCACCACGTTTATACAGAGGATAATGCCAAACCAACCCAAGAAATGCAAAGATGGCTCAACCCAAACATGCAAGAAGTGGTCAAGAAGGAAGTAATTAAATGGTTAGATAATGGTATCATTTATCCCATTTCAGATAGCCACTAGGTGAGTACCACTCAAGTTGTTCCCAAGAAATTTGGACTTATGGTTGTCCATGCCGACCAAGAGGATCTAATACCAACGAGACTTTCCTTGGGGTGGCATGTCTATATTGATTATAGAAAACTCAATGCAGCCACCCACAAAGACCACTTCCCCTTACTCTTCATTAACCAAATTTTGGAGAGACTAGCAAGCCAATGATATTCCTACTTTTTAGATAGATATTCCGGATATAATCAAGTAGCTATCTATCCAGGAGATCAGAAAAAGATCACTTTCACCTATCCCTATAGAACCTTTGCTTTCCATAGAATGCCCTTTGGATTGTGTAATGCACGTGCAACCTTTCAAAGGTGCATGATGTCGATTTTTTCAGATATGGTGGGAGATTTTTTAGAAATTTTTATGGATGACTTTTCAGTCTTTCGAGAACCTTTTAAAAGTTGCTTTTAAGAATTTGAAAATGATATTAAAATGATGCATCAAGGCCAATCTAGTTTTAAGCTAGGAGAAAGTCATTTCATGGTTAAAGAAGGGATCGTCCTAGGGCATATTATGTCAGAAAGAGAGGTTGAGATTTATAAAGCTAAGATCGAATTAATTTCTAAACTTTCTCCACCCAATTCTGTCAAACAAATTCGATCTTTTTTTAGCCATGTAGGATTCTACTATCACTTCATCAAAGACTTTTCCAAAATATCCCCCTTTATATAATCTGCTCACTAAGGATATCCCTTTTAACTTTGATGAAGACTATCTTAAGGCCTATGAGTTTTTAAAAGAAGTTGTGACCAAAACCCCGATCATCTAACCCCCAGATTGGTCACTGTCTTTTGAAATAATATGTAACGCATCAGACTTTGCCATAGGAGCTATTTTGGACCAGAGGGTAAATAAATATGCTATAGTAATTTATTATGCCAGCAAAACTCTGAATGAAGTTCAAAAGAATTATACAACCACTAAAAAATAGTTACTAGTTGTAGTGTTTGCCTTAGAAAAATCTCGATCTTATTTATTAGAGTCCAAGATCATGGTTTATTCGGATCACTTAGCTTTAAGATTCCTACTCTCAAAGAAAGATACTAAACCATGCTTGATTAGATGGATCTTACTATACAAGAATTTGATATTAAAATTCAAGATAAGAATGGATCAAAAAATGTTGTAGTAGACCTTCTATCTAGAATCCTAGTTAAAGATATAAATCTACATCAATTGAAGAATCTTTTCCTGATGAACAACTCCTAGCAGTTTTACATGCAAAGGCCCCTTGGTTTGCAGACATAGTTAATTATTTAGTGGTTAGATAAGTTCCTGATGGCTGGTCTAAGAATGAAAAGGATAGATTCTTTGCTCAAACCAAGTATTATTTATGAAAAGATCCAAAATTTTTTTGAATTTGTGTTGATCAGATTATTCATAGATGTGTCCCTGAGTCTGAATAACCGAGTATCTTCAATTTTTGTCACACTCTTGTTTGCGAGGGACACTTCTCTGGTAGAAAAACTATAACTAAAGTGTTGCAAAGTGAATTTTACTGGCCCATATTATTTAAGGATGTCTACATTTTTAGCCAAGAATGTCCCAAATGTCAAGCCATAAGAAATATTTTAGGAAAAGATATGATGCCTTTAAACCCCATCTTGGTAGTTGAAATCTTTGATATTTGAAAAATTGATTTCATGAAACCCTTTCCACCATCCAATGGTTTTGAATACATTTTGGTGGTTGTTGATTATGTTTCTAAATGGATTGAGGCAATGGCAACCCGAACCAATGACCGTAAGGTAGTTATAAGTTTTGTTCAAAAAATATCTTTTCTAGGTTTGGATTTCCATGTGCCATCATTAGTGACAGAGGTACCCATTTCACAAACTACCAATTTCGAATGTTACTACAAAGATATGGGATCACATATAAGGTAGCTACACCGTACCACCTACAAACTAGTGGTCAGGTAGAAGTGTCCAATAGAGAGATCAAGAACATCCGATAAAAGTCCATTAGGCCTAATCGTAAAGATTGGTCAGAATGATTAGATGATGAATTATGGGCCTATAGGATGGCTTATAAGAACCTTATTGGCATGTCTCCTTATAGAGTGATTTATGAAAAAATATGTCATCTTCTGGTAGAACTTGAATATAAAGCATATTGAGCAATTAAGCAATTAAATTTTGATTTGGAACAAGCTAGTTTTAATCGAATGTTATAGCTAAGTGAATTAGATGAATTAAGACGAGAAGCCTATGAGATTTTACATATTTATAAAGATAAAATGAAAGCTTTCCATGATAAGCACATCTCTAGGAAGACCTTTGAACCAAATCAACAAGTTTGGTTATTTAATTCAAAGCTTCGGCTGTTTCTCGAAAAACTAACATCTATATAGGATTGACTTATATAGTAAATCAAGTATTCCCACATGGTGCTGTCAAAATTTATGACCCTAGATCAAGACATTTCTTTACAATAAATGGTCAATGATTAAAACCATACATTAAAGAAATATCATCAAATCGAACCATTGACCAAGTAACCTTAACTGATCCACACTAAACTAAGTTGCTGTGTGTCTGGTAAAAGATATTAAACTTAGAGCTTATTAGAAGGTAACCCAATATGCACCTAATATTTATTTTCTTAAAAAAAAAGAGACAGGGAAGAAGAAGATGTCTCCTTTACATTAATGATGAGCTTCTTCTACCCTTAACCATTTCCTATTTATTCTTATGGTTGTATTCATTTCTTTAAATTATTTTTACCAATAGGGACAATGGTATTTAATTTGGGGGTAAGGAAAAATCTTTTGAAAAATTTAATTTTGATAATTATTTTGAAATTTTTGAAAAAAATTGAAAAAATTATGAAATATTTTAGAAAAAAGTTATGGAAAAGATTTTGATAAATCATGTGCCATGAAAGAAATCTTTGAGCAAAATAGATTAGGAAAATGATAATGAAGTTAGAAAGTATTTATTAATGACTGTAGCAAGTCAAGAAGTAAATTACCTAGTCAGACTTTTAGTGGCCTACTTAGATCACTCAAAGGTTATTAACACTTCCATCGCATATGCACACTAACAAGGTAAAGTAGATATTAGTTGTAAGATCAATTAAAGATTCAATTATTATTAAAAAATTGATAATTGATATATACCCCCATTTAACTTGAATTTAAGGAAAGAGCTACCTGCCTAAAAAATTCAAAAAAATAAGAAAAAAGGGGCAAGCTCTAAACATTGGTTTCCATTTGAATAACCAGTACCTTCATCTAAGTAAGCATTATTATTCGTATCAAAAAGTAGGCAGTATAAAGATATTACCAATAAAAAAGAAAAAATAGGCAGTGTGAAAGCTACTTCAGCTTATGTGCTTAAGTGGGGGTGTATAGAAAATTGACCAAAGTAGGTAAGAAGCGAAGATATAATTGTTCTTTATAATCTGTATTGAAATACCAAGTCAGCCATCACAAACACAAGTGTTGTGACCTTTGGATGAATTCTAAGGAAGATCTAATAGTTCTGACTGTGAAATTTACTTCGAAAACTTATTACCTAGTTAGTGATGCTGGCTAACTCCTTTTGACCTTCAACCTAGATTTAAAAGAGAATCTTAATGATACATGATTATAATTTAATACTTATATATCTATTACATTGCTAAGGGACTAGCAATGAATGAGCTACAGGGTGTGATAAATCATATATTTATATAGTTATTTTAAATATTGGAAGTAATTACTGATACTAACAACTTCTAAAAATCTCAATTTCATAATTAAACTGGACCTTCTTATAAAATTAACCATTTCAAAAAAGATAAAATTAGAGCATAATTATGAAAAGTAGATATCGAGCCAAAGCACTATACATCCATTAAAATATTTAATGAAAAGTTTAATTCATGCTTCTTCCACTTTTATAGGTATATTAAGATGATGGATTTTTTTAAAACTTTAGAACCTAAGAAAATTAGTTGGATTACTAGTAAAAAGCATGCCAACATGAAGAGCTGGACTTATAGAATTCAACGGATCAAACGGTATGCGAATCGAAGTTCAAATAAGTCCAGAATCGAGAAAAGAACAAAACATCAAGTTATGCATAGTTTTTAAAGTCACCAGTCCACCATGGATCGGTTGTTTGGTCTACAGACATCCTTTTGGTCCACAGGCAGTCATGTTTTCATCCACAGCTCTGAGCTATGGATCGTGAAGAGATTTGAGTTACCATGCTATGATCAGAGCCGTGGATCATGGAGGGATTTGGGCCACCATGCTATGTTTGATCGCCACTCCTCCCTATTCCAACCTCTCCATCACCGTCGGGCCTCCTTCTTTGCCATCCTCATGCTCACAACACTGGTCGAGCCACTGCCAAATTGCCCAATGTCGTTTCATCACCCAGTACTACCGCCATCATCTTCTCCAACTGCTCACTACCTCCTCTCTCCATCGATCTAACATGACCACCGTCTTCCCCAGGTTGCTGGTCCTTTTGCTATTCTTCCCATCTTCCCCACATCGCCTTAGCCCATCACTATTGCTTCCCCTATTCCAAGCCATCCTTCACTAGAGCCTCCTCTCCGTTCTGATCGGCCATCATCCTAGCACCACCATTTTTTTGATTCATGAGCTGTCCCACCGCTAGCTGAGCCACCCTCTGACGTCGACCACTGCTCCCAGCCAATGCCCATCAGTGTCGTTGCTAGCTAAGTTCTCCTCTCCTCAGTGCTACCAATTCCTCCCTGGGTTGTTATCGCTCACTGCCTTCCTCCTGCAGCCACATGTTGCTGCTCCTCTCTCCCATCGCCTCTTCACCAAAGCAACCACACCACCGCCATCCATCCAGATGCTCAACCCAATCATCGAGATCCCATGACCCGTCCCATTGCTCCTCCCTGATCTGTGGCTATTGACGATTCCTAACCATCGAAACCAAATCCAATAGCTAGCAACTATTTTGACATGATCCGTTGATGATGATATGACGGTCCAGAATAATTTCAAGAGTTATATCAGGAGTCTAATTCCAGTCCTATGTTAATTCGGTTTTTACTAAACTCTATTTAAAGGACCCCAGGCCATAAAAGAAGGGCATTCTAGAGAGAGCGCGGTATTGGGTAGAGGGCACTACGTAGGTTATAGGTTGACCTCTAAGAGTAGGGTATCTTAGAGGAGAGTGCTGCCCCTATACCATTTTTGAGCTAACTTCATCTTCAAGATCAAGAACCAGAGAGGAGGAAGCAGAGGAGCCCAATTTGCTCTAAGAAGTATGAAGGAAGAAGGAAGTTCATCGACCATCTTTTCGACGAAACTATGCCGATCTACTTCCAATCTTTGTTATAGCTTTCTTTATAATTATTTTTAGTTTCATTTAATTACACTTTTTAATTTCTTATGGTAGGATTCTGGTTTAATTAATATTAAGTTTATTTTTCTTACAATTTAAATTTCTATCTTTTACTTTCTTTGCAAGTAGATGCTGAAATCTGATTAGTAGATCGAGCGTACAAAGTTTTAATTCTTTGTTGCACTTTGATTCTCTATTTTATCAATTTTAAACTATTTTTCTTTATTTTATAAAAATCAAAGATTTCAAACTATCCTATGCAATACCTTCTCTGTGGATTCGATTCGACTCATCCTTTCTATATATTTTTTATTTTACTTAAAAGTTGGTTAATTAAACTAATAGCCGTAGTGTCTTAACACAATATCGTGATCCTATCAGGTATAATCGTACCACCTGGTAGGATCTAATGAAGTATATTGGCAGCTCTATTACCATGTATATGGTGGCTAATAGATTTGTAAGAATCCTATACTTATATTAATTTCATATTAAATTGATGATGTATATGTTTTAATTAATTTATTTTTATTATTTATTTATTATATATATGGTAGCTGGATCATGTATCGGGCCAGCTATAGTTATAGGAGGCCACATACTAGTCCAGGAGGATTGGTGATTATTTAGATCTAAGATCTTGATATATCATGGTAAGAACTTAAAATTTAAATTAGTAATTTTTATATATAATGATATGTATAATTGGACTAATCAATTTGTAAATTGTATAAGTGATTACACGAAGTACATCATCGTGCAGCATGGTGAGGACCTATCCTCTCAACCCTTCCTTGACCTCGAGGGATGGCTCAAGGCCATCGAAAGGATGAGTAGGAACCTGGTCATAGGATTTGGACACAACTTTGACCCTTCGATATTTTGGTACTCTTCAACATCCTCATCTTAGGTCCTAATAATTCAAACATGGAGTGATGCATATGTCGAGGATATCATGACCCGTGTACTTGTCCAGTGATCTCAGAGCATCTGAAATGCCATTCGTAATATGACCATCAACATTCTCTAGGATCCACATATGCAAGATTGGTTGGCTTTATTATCTTAGTTATCATAGTGGATAAGTCTATTAATAAATTTTTTAATTTACTTATTTTAAATTTTTATACTTAAAAACTTGTTAATAATATTTTATTTTTTTCGTTGCAGGATTCTGGGACATTTGGCTCTCATCCACCAGCTACTGGATAGGATGCATAGAAGTAGGAGGATGATGACAACCAAAAGGATCTCACATAATTTTTTTCTATTTTGATATTACGTATTTAGTTTTGATACTACAGTGTAAATTATAAAATTTATATTTTTTAATATAATATAATTAGATTTTTTTATTTATAATTATGGTTATTAATTATTATTTTACTTCTAATAAGATTTAAAAATTGTAATTATTTGTTATTAAAATTAAAAATAGATTTTTAAAAAAACTAATTACTAATTTTAAAAAATAAAAAAAAGATATTAGTGATAACTTTGATGATGGCGATTGCTGTCGCTAAATCTTTATTACTGATAACTACTTTTTTAGCAATGACACTTTCTTGATCGCTAATAATTTTTTATTTAATTATTGTTTAAACTATAAATATTATTAGCAATAGTAGTTATCGTCGTTAATAGCCGTCTCTAATAACTATTGTTGCCGCCAAGATCGTCGTGGCCTGTAGCTGCTGTCGGTGTTGGAGCGTGCCTCCTTTGCTGCCTGGCGATCCTCTGGTCCTGGACCTGCAAAACAGGGGTTAGTGACCCGGGTCGGGGTTTCCGGCGGGGGCACTCCGACGGTCAAGTCAGTGATGATCCAGGAGAACAGATCCTCCTGGTCGAGCCCCTCTTGATGGACTCCACACTAGGAGGAGTGATCAGTGTGAGAGTGGGATGCAAGTGTGCCAGGAGAAGAGTGGCTTGGCTAGAGGGATTCTTTGTGTAGCCCTTCCGCCCGACCTTGCTTGAAGATGCTGGTAGTGCCGTGCTCTTTTTGGTTGAGCTTGCACTTATGTTCCAGTGGTATGGCATGTGCCTTGCTTGTATTGTGGTTGTTACCTTCAAGTTTTGTTGATTAAGTTACCGTTGGGCGTTCATCTTGGGATCTCCACCGGGTTATCAGGCGCGTGCGGCGGTGTCCCGAGGAGCCTTTCCTGATCCGTGATAAGGGAAGCTGTCATGTGCTCTGACATTCCCCTTGGTTTCCTCATTCCGGAAAACCTGGCAGTACCTCGGTCGGTGGGCCGCTGTCCCTGGGATTCGAATCTCCTAGTTGACTTCCCCTCTTGGATGGTTCAGGTAGTTGGTGAGGAGCGCAGCGCCTTGATCCGTGGGTTTCTCCCCTTTCTGGTGTAACCGGCGGTTGCAAGCGGTCAGTACGGTCTGGCAGGTATCCCAGAGTAGTCCTCGGGCGGCTCGTCGGTGTCCTGGGATGGCGGTGCTCATGTCTGAGCAGGGGCCGAGCTGGAGTGGTAGGGCTCGCTCTGACTTAGATGCCCCGAGCTTGCGGGATCACCTCGGTGGAGGAGGGCAGAGTGCGGGCCCAGTCCAGAGGGCTCGCGCTCGGAGAGGCTTCACGTGGTGGAGGAGAGCTGAGCTCGACTTCGACCACAGGGCTCGATCTCCGAGGGTCTCGCTCTGGAGGGCAGAGTGCGGGCCCAGTCCAGAGGGCTCACACTTGGAGAGGCTCCACGTGGCGGAGGAGGGCTGAGCTCGACTTCGACCACAGGGCTTGATCTCCGAGGGTCTCACTCTGGAGGGTAGGGTGCGGCTTCGGCCTAGGCATCCCGAGCTTGCGGGACCGACATGGCGGAGGACGGAGCTCGGCTCGTTGTCTCGAGGGAGCTCAGCTCGGTGGAGGAGTCCGGGTAGGAGAATTGACATGGCATCCAATGTGGCGGCTTCCTTTGACGTGGTGCCTGTCAGCTCCCCCATGTCAGCGATCTTGCCACATCAACTGTTATTAGCGATGGACAAAAAAGCCATTACTAATAACTGTAATAATGATAAAGTTTTAAGTGATGAATTATTAGTGACGGGTAACTACTATTACTAATAATCAATTTTTTGTAGTGCTTGATGGTAATGCCTACTGTGAAAAGGAGATGATCCCGACACAACCTCCACCCTTGCAGTGGCCATCACCGGCAATTTAGAGAAATAAAGGAAGAAAGAAAAATACAAAAACATGGAAGACCCTGTTCCATCCTTGATTTGGCACTTCACCAGTCCAATTTCTATGGCAACCTATCCCTCTAGCAACTGGAAGAAAGGGAAGAAGAGGGAGACCCAACCTTCCTTGGTTCCAGTAAGGCCTCACAGTCGATTCATTGAGAAAACTCAAGGATCCATCACCAAAATCAAGGGCAAATCAAGGGTTCTTTCCTTGCCGATGATGGATGGTTCGGGGTGTGGCAAATAAAAGGAGGGGTCATTTATATATTAAAGATCCTAGGGTTTAGGGGGCTTGCCCTATATTCTTTTCCTCCGATGGAGTCAGAGAAGAGGAAAACTTCCAATTTCTTTTTTAGGGGGGGCCAAATAGGTTGGCCCAAAAGGGCTAGGCTTTACACCATCATAGATAAACAATACAAAGGCTCTGGCCGTTGGCCATGATGGCAATAACAACTAGAGAAAAGAAAACAACTGAGCAAGGTTGGAGAAGGTTGTGGCACGGTTCCTTGACTTTGGCGAGGGCATCAAGGTGCATAGCCAGCACATCGAGAGAACTCAACCGGAATAGGGATGGTGGCACATGGAAGAGAGAGAGAGATGGGGACTACCAATGGTAGTACTTAGTAGTGGTGATGCCTTGAAGGGCAGGGGGGGATCTTTCATTCATTCATATTCAGCATAAGAACCTAAATACATTACTTAGCTTCATATTAAAGTGAATGAAAATCTTAAGCAATTTTTCACTCCCTGAAATGCCTGTTGTGATACTTGGTAAATATTTACATTTTCTATAGCATGAACTATGTTGTAATTTATACCCCTATGTTAACTTGATTATCTAACTTCTAAATAAAACTTTGAAATCTTTTATTCTCAAGCAAATCGGGCAAGCACAATAATATTTTGTTTGGATAAGTCCAAGTATCAGATATTATGGAACATCATTTTTCTGATCTTAGATTTTTTCTCTATAAATGTGCACCTTATTGGTGAGTTTATAGCCTTGGAAGGGAATGCATGGCTGAAAGTTGGGCCTGAAAAGCATTTGTTGAAAGTTGGGCCTGAAAAGCATTTGTTGAAAGTGCAGCTTGTTGGGGTACCAACTATATTGATACAACTCATCAAGAGATCACTCATGCGGAATATAGATCCCCGCTCCAAGGATCGCAATTATTGGATTAATGCCACAGGAGAAGGAAGAAGATAAAAATAAAATAAAATAAAAAAAGGCATAATTAATTTGACATGCAAAGTTTCACTATGAAAAAAATAAACTTATAAGATTAGAACTCTCACTCTCAATCCTGTACATTTTTCTTAATAAGAAATCCCCAACTCTCTCTCAAGCTCTCAACTCTCAGTCCATACAGGCTTTATAAAGTCCCTTCATCAATTTTTTAATCCTCACATCCAATCTTTGGTTCTCTACCTATATTTTTATAGCCTCTAATTGAAGAACGTTTCACCAGGAGTCCAACAGCCTAAATCGCATTCAAAATAGAGTCATGTAACCTTGCAATTCAAATTTGAACTCAAATCAACTCCTGACCATCAATCGTAGTACATCACATCGAAAATCATGCAAAAATATGCTGAACATGCAAGCATCATAGTCGGATCAAGCCTTGATTGTTTGATCTACATGTGATCGGTGCTCAGCCATCGATCGCACATCTCTCGCACCGTACACAGTTCTCCTTCATCCAAATCATGATAAAAAATGCTATCGACCATCGGATCAATGTGTGGAAGATGCTGCACCACTCGATCGCGTGCATCATTGCATCAAAAAAATCCGTGGACCACTCAGCCACATGACCAGAGGAAAGAAGAACAAGGCTTAGGACTGGGCCAATGTGTGCTTGCTTGCATGTGCACTCACCTAGGCCTGGGTCAGCTGCCCATGCCCATGTATGCACGTCATGTTGGGTAACACGCCCGCACATCCATGCACTGGGCCACACGGTCTGGGCCATGCAGGTTAGTCTACTGTGGGCTTGCCATGGGCTGAGCTCCAATTTCTTTTCTTCTTTTCTTTTAGGCTGGGCTTCTCATAAAGTTTGCTATTGTAGCTTTCTCCAGGCTTCTTTCAGAGACTGAATTCAAGGTATTTTTCTAACAACCTCCATTTCGACTCGACATTCAACCTCCACTTGACTTTGAAAGCTTCTTGAAAAATTTTGTTTTCATGTCCTAGGATAAATACTTGCTAATCATGAATGGACAAACATGGGAGTCGAGCCATGCCACTCAATCCTATCTCTGTCATGTACTATGCTTACCATACCTGAGACCTGCTTAGGAAAGTCTCTTATAATAATAAGAACTTTACCTTGCGACATTGCCTGTCATACTCCCGAGTCTCTTATTTCGTATCTAATCCACCTGCTCCTGAAGCTCCATCTTGTACTGGACACCTATCTACACCATGAACTCCACCTCACACTGAAATTCCTATCAAGAGATAGTGCCTTTCTCGCTTCTTTCCCTGTAAAACAATCCAACTACCATGCAATAGCTTTAGGATTCCATCACCGGTTCTCCACGTGTAGCCGTTTGAATCTATTTTGCTGAGAGATATCAGATTTTTACAAAACTGGGTATGTATTAGACCTCTCCCAGTTTCTTCGTTGTTTAATCATGTGCCTTCAAGCTAACTATCTTGATGCCTTCAATTACATACCTCAATCCATCTGGCAAGTGGTAGAACTCTCTCTACTTTTTATAGAGTCGAATAGCTCCTCTTTATAATAAATATGATGTAGACATGCAAAATTTAAAATTTATTAAAAAAAAGGAGATACCTTATCAGATACATAAGTGTATCACTAATGTATCCATCACCGTTGCTACTTCCAGCCATCACTGCAATATCCTGAAGGTGAAGAGCACCTACACCAAGCATACAATATACAGAAAAACAGGGCAGAAGGAATACATTTTAAAACAATTTTAAAGCATGCACAACGGAAGTCATGGTAGATAGATCTAAACGATCTATCGATCTGCCCGTAACAGGATCTAGCATAATGACCTAGCATGCAACATAACATCAAAGCAAGAGAAGAACACAAATAGAAAATTACCATACCTTTATACCGAGAGAAGCTGTAAAAGGAGGAGGGCGCTCGAGCCACACACGTGTCTGGCCTCTACAGGTAATCCACACCTGGTCTTGACTCTGTTCAACTCCCTCGGAGTGCTAGCTCTTCGGGATTCTTAGATCGATCTTCTTCCTCCGAGAAGACTAGGAGGAGAACTCTCTTCCTAAGACCTAGCTAGAATGCTAGGATTCTCACACCCAATCCCTAGACCTCTCACAACCCTTCTCTATCTTCCTCTCTCAAAGCTTTTCTCAAAAATCTGTTGCAACCACATAAATGACATTTATTTTTAGGGGCAGCAGGGAGAGGGAGAAAGAGGAAGGAGGAGAGATGAAGGAAGAGAATGGGGGAGAGGATCAAGGCCATACCAAATGGATCCAATCCAAGAAGGTAAGTATGACTATCATACTAAATAACCTTAGAGCCAAAACTGATTTGAATTCAAAATTTAAACTAGGTCAAAACTTGCCCCAAAATCCTACCAAAAAATCTTTCCAGAATTCTACTCATCACAGGAAGTGTCGACTCACGAAAATTGCCAAGCGTCGATACTTGGTGAAGTGTCGACACCTGCAAAATTTCAAGTGTCAACACTTGGAACAAAGTCAATCATATTGACTTCCAGTGATGGCAAACGATTCTCAATCATTGATTAGCCTTAAGATCAGATAGAAATCCTCTATGGTGTGTGATCCCATAGGTTCGAACACTAAGCTGGTAGCATTGGAACATTTCCAGTACTAGTCAAAGTCCTCATCTAGCAATGATACCCGACATCCGGATAGGTCGAAGATGCAGAGAACCTCACAAGAATCTCTGGCCAAGGTTTTACTAAATTGAGACATAGTGAGTCATTCACTCCAAACTATTTGGAGAGGTCAATTCCATCTTGATCCACCACCGCTCCACAAGTACTTGATTGCACCTAAAAACCTTCCATCACCGAATTAGAAATCCAGGTAGTCCGGCACCAAAGTACAATGAGTTGCTTGCAAGCTGCCATGGTGACCTCAGGTCTGAGGGACACATATACCCATATCCCTTCGTGAGCAATCTTTTAGCAGAAGGGAGCTCTACAGATGGTCACGTTTAGTGAAATGTCATACATTTCACTTGCATGTCACACTAGTGTCTCCACACCCCTTGGTTAAGAGGACAACCAACAAATGTGACATACAACAATCTACACTTAATACATCGTCGTCCAATAACAATGTATCCTTTGGTTGTGAACCAGTTTAAGAACTACTTGATATATTCTCTCTATATCAAACAATGTAGTTCTAAGGACTCCATCATACAAGAGTTCATTTCAGAAAAATGTACATATGATGAATAGCCAATAAAAAAAGAATAACTTTTATTCATTCAAAAATCATATACAGTTACAAGATAGCAAAACCATCTATAGCCTAGACGATTGGCTTTGGGACACAATTCCCAACATATCCCTCATCCAATCTTTAAGCTACGAGCAATCTTTGACATGATGTTCCAACTTGTACCGGTAATACTTGATCTTGCTTGCATCTTTCGACCTAGACCACCTGCCTCGTAATTCTCTATCTCTCCATCTTCTATCGCCTACTTCTCTAGAAATTATCAATGCTAAGTTTTTACCTAAACTCGAAGCTTGGTTTTCCTGCTTGAGAACATTATTCTTGTTGGAAATTGTGTCCCAAAGCCAATCACCTAGGCTGTAGGCGATTATGCTCAGTATTATAATTAGTATATGAATTAATAAAACTTTATTTTGACGCTCATCGCATTTTTCATTTCCATGTAATGAACTCTGTTTACGTGATGAAGTCCTTAGGACTGCACTGACTTTGATATAGAGAGGATATATCGAGTGGTCCTTTAACAGGTTCACAACCAAATGATATATTGTACATGATGGCAATGTATTAAGTGTCGGTTGTTGTGGTTCACATCGTTTGGTTGTCCTCTTGACCAAAGGAGTGTGGTAACACTGATGTGATCTACAAGTGGGATGCGTGACATCTCATTGAACATGACTCCGTGGAGCTCCGTTCTGCCAAAGGATTGCTCGCGATTGGATATGGGTATATGTGTCCCTTCGACCTGAGGTCACCATGGTAGCTTGCAAGCAACTCCCTGTGCTTTGGTGCTGGACTACCCGGATTTCTAATTCGGTGATGAAAGGTTTCTAGATACCGACAAGTACTTATGGAGCAGTGATGGACAAAGATGGAATTGACCTGTCCAAGTTGTTTGGATTGAATGCCTTGTAGTGTCTCAATTTAGCAAATCCTCGGTCGGGGTAGTCCTAGTGAGGAGTCACTGGACTTGCGAGGTTTAGACATGTTGTGGATTGACTCAGTTAGGGTTGGTAGTCTAACCCTAGGTCATCTTGAACATTGAAGGTCAAAGGGATGAATTATACGGTAACCATATACCAGAGGTTCGATAGATTGCTCTCGTATCTTCAGCCTATCCGGATGCCGGGATCCATTGCTAGATGGTATCTTGTGCTGGTACTGAAAGTGTTCTAGTGCTACCATTTAGGTTCGAACCTATGAGGTCACATGCCATTGAGGATTTCTTTCTGATCCAGGAATCGATCAACGATTAGGAATCGTTTCGGTATTAAGGTCAAACAGTTTAATTGAGCATACATTGAATTTTTCTGGTCTGATTTGGATCGACCAGGATGGGTTTGGATCAACCAGGAATTGTTCCTGGAAGAGCAACACCGGACTCGATTTTTCTTAGTGATTGGGTTTGGACGGACTAGGGTTCTGGTGAATCATTTTTGATTGGTTGTTGAACCGGTTTAAACAGGATGGCTCCCTGTTCACGGCTTCCCCTGCTCTTGGTTCTCTCAGTATTACCGTGTGGATGGATATGGACTGCTCTATATCAATTGCTGCTTGGGTTTATCCAATTCCCATTGATCTGGAAAAGGTTTTCACGGTGGTTTTCTCCCGCGCATCATTGCTTGCTTCGGTCCCTATTTTCACGATGTTCTCTTCCAACGAGTTTTCTCCCAGCAACATTCAAACACCATTTTTGATGGGTTCCTTGCTCACATTGTTCTCAGTTTCACCGATTGAATGGGATAAGATCACATCCTGATCGGCTGTGCGTGGGAGATCAGTTTTTGATCCATTGCATAGTGATAAGGAGAGGGTCTCAAGAAGCAATCAGCCATTAGAGTATACGGATGAGGAGTTCGTCCAGTCCCGCATGCCATTCCTTCTCACAGATCGCTGGTTGATCGGACGCTGCCATGGGTCTCTCACGGTGACTCTCCCGCACACCTCTTCCCTTTTCTCACGATCTTTTCCCTGCCCTACACGAGTGTTCTCCGCCTATTATTTATTTGGTTGAAGCCGTAAGATGGAGAGCAACAGAGATTTCGTTATTGGAGGCTGTGAGAGTTGTTTTTAAGGCAGGGCATGCGAGAGAAGTAGAGAGGAAATAACAGGGCGTGAAAAGAGAGGAAGAAACGGGAAGCAAGAGGGTGATTTTTAGCGATCCAGGCGTGAGATTTTGTGACAAATTTCTGTGTGCAGAAACTTGTTAAAGTGTTCCGCGATTTCCTTCCCTGGTTCTTTAGTTTCCGGTGTGTGCTATTCATGGAGTCCAGGCAGTCTCGAAGAAAACTGTACGTAAGATCTGTTTGATTTTCCTGCTCCACGTATCCTGACCTATTTTTGGATTCCTGGTGGACTAGCATCCATCCGGGAGTTGGATCAGTGAGAGCCCATATGTGGATACTCTAGAGGGTAGATACTTGGACACCTCGAGAGTTTGCACCGATCCTCTCCTCTTCTTGCCGTGTTGTATATCTTATTTGCTATTAAAGGAGTTCAACCAGTCTGCTGATCTGTTCTTTAAATTGAGGGAGTCGAATTCTTCTTGCTTCAGTCAGGTATATTTTATTGTGATTATCATGCATGCCTAGATCTAGTTGTTATCATATGATTTATTATTATTGTACTTGCCTATATATGCCTGTATATTTTGTTACATATATCATGATATGTTAGATTTTGTGCATGAGTAAGTTTTTCCGTATGCTAATTAAAAAATTTTAATTATGCAATACCTGCTCCCTAGTGTTGTATGCCTAGTGTAGGCTTCCGTCGCACCAGGTTTTCCTTCAGTGGTATCAGAGCCACAGGTTCCTGTGTAGCATATAATGATTGCATGTATTAGGGATTACTTTTAGGAACCCGTTGAGACATTCACCATGGCCGTGTGTCCAGATTAATCAGGGTTTAAAACCTCTAATTTTTATGGCACGATGTGGTTCATATGTGTTGGCCTTTTCAGAAGGATCCTTTAAGGAAACTTACGGTATTAAAAATGTTTTAATCCTGATACATATACATTGGCATGTTTATAATTGTTAAGGCTTGCAATATTATAATTGATATGATGAAACTAGATATGATGCATGAAACATGATAAAGAGTTTTACATGAATTTAATTAAAAATGTTTTAATTAAAAGATGGCTTATAATCTAACAATTATGAATTGAAAGATTAATTAAATAACAAGTCTAATTAGGATTTATGAAACCTAATGTCATTTGAATAAGCCATCCGGATTAATTGGGTTAGCTGTCTGATTGGGTCCATTAATTGGGTTAGACCTAAGGTTAGTTGAATTGGACTTAAGAGAACTAATCAAATGTTGATTAAGGACCTTCTCTTTAGTATCTATCTAATAGTTGATGGGTTAGTCCATTCTTCTAAATGGATCTAATTAGTGGCTCTGTGGTAAGCCCGAGTTTTTAGGCTGGTCTAATCGAGTCTAGTTAATCGATTGGTGTCTAGGCAGGTTTGGCATTTTTTATCATGGTTGCATGAGGCTATCTCTTTCTTGGCCAACTTGGTTGGTATCTAGGAAAGACGGTTAATGACGGTTACTCATCCATGATCTTACCTACTTAGCCAATGTGATCAACCAGAATTGATTAGAAAAGCTTATTGATTTGAGTTAACCCATGTCACCCAGGTTGATCAGCTTGACTGATCTTTAGGTGCCCATGGACCAATTTGTTGAATTGAATTCAACCCTCCTGAGAATTGATTTGATCAGTGGGAGGTTGATCTATGTTCTTCTCTTTATTTTTCTTGTCACAATCTAATTAAAATTCTCTAAAATTATTAGGTCCTGAAAAAGACTAAGTCAATGAGTTGATGGTATCTTAGCCTCCTATTAAGTGGGTTAGTAATGAGTCCTTTAGCTTGGTGTACATCGGCAGTTCCATAGAACGGGTTTGCATCCGGTACTGGAATTACTCTCTCATAGATGATGGTTCAGTGCAACCTTCTTAACGGTGATCAGGTGGGTCGGCCATAGTCGGGCTTAGTCATTCATTAGTTAGAAGAATCGGATTTGTCATATTGATGGTTGGACCTAACCAGAGACCCGCAATAGAAGGCCCCTAGGCTGATTGGGGGTTCTGTGGGGCAAAATTTATCACTGGAAGTTGCTTAGGGAAGCATTGGTTAGAGAACCTACCTTTAGGCACGTATGGGTGAGCCGGCCATAGTCGGGCTCATACGTGGTCTATTGGATTTCAGTACCCACTATGAAATATGATTTCACGGATTGGAGTTAGAGGCTCCCAATCTGAAAAATTAGTGGGAGGGACCTATAGACTAAAGTCCAAGTCTTTTGGTTTAATTGATTAATTCATATACTAATAAGGTCTTAATTTTCCTTTCAGATGTCTTCAAACCTTTCGCTCCGGTCACTTCTCGATAGCGAGAAGTTAAAGGATCCCAATTTCGATAGCTAGTATCGAAAATTGAGGATTGTCCTGGAGCACGAGCGGATCCTTTATGTGATAACGGATCCAACATCCGAAATCCCTTCTGCCAATGCTCAGAGTTCAGTCAGGGATACTTATTTGAAGTGGGTTTCTGATCGGACTACTGTCCAATGCATAATGTTGATGGCTATGAACGACGAGTTCAGTCGCAAATTCGAGGAGGCCCAGCTAGATGAGATCCTTCAAAAGTTGAAGGAATCTTTTGGCATGAGATCCTTCAAAGTGTCTTGTGCCATCTACAATGCCAAAATGCATAATGACGGTTCGGTCACTGATCATGTATTGTACATGATCGAGATGATTGAATGATTGGGCAAGCTCGGATGTCCCTTGCACGAGCAACTCGGCAAGGATGCGATCCTGAATTCTCTATCCTCCTCCTATCTTGACTTTCTCAGTCATTATAGAATGAATAAGCCTGCAGTCAATTACCATGGTTTGATGGGGTTGCTACAGACTTATGAGAAGGACTACCAACTGAATAAGGGGGTGGTGAATTTAGTGAGAGGTTCTAGAGGTCATCATCCCTTTAAGAAAGGGAAAAAGAAAGGTAAGGGAAAGAAGGTGCAAAATGCTCCTGTCATAAGTCAGACCAAGAAAGTGAAAGCTGATCAAACTAAAGCAGAGTGCTTCTACTGTAAGAAGCAGGGACACTGGAAGAGGAACTGTCCTCTTTATCAGGCATGCTTAGACCCGAACAGGCTAAGGAAGGGAAAGCAGCAGGGTGCTGGACAAGGTATTTATATGATAAAACCTTGTAATTTCTCTATTTGTGACACTACTAATTGGGTATTGGATACTGGTAGTCCTATTCATGTTTGCAATTCATCATTGTAAGGACTACAGGTTAGCAAGAGATTCGAGGATGGGGAGCAGTTCCTGAGCGTCGAAAATGGAAATCATGTTCCAGTGCTGGCGGTCGAAGTTCTGAGTCTTGTTTTTGAATCTAGTATTGTCGAATTAGTTGATTGTTATTATTGTCCTAGTTTCATTATGAGCATTATCTCTATAGGCTTATTGGCCAATTGTGGTTATGAACTTTCAATAAAAGGAGATTTTTGCCAAGTTATTATGAATAACTCTGTGATAATGAAAGCTAAGTTAAATAATGGCATTTATGTTTTGTCACGGCCTGTTAATGTAATGTACATGTCTAGCAAACACCCAAGGATAGAAAATATTAGTGACTTGTATCTATGGCACTGTAGGCTAGGTCATGTTAACCAGAATAGGATAAACAAGTTGCGAGGAGAAGGCCTCTTCGAGGCCAGTGATTCTGACTCACTGCCTACTTGTGAATCCTGTTTGCTTGGTAAAATGATCAAGTCGCCTTTTACTGGAAAAGGTGAACGAGCTACAGAACTTCTGAGTCTCATACATACTGATGTATGCGGACCAATGACAGTTACTGCCAGAGGTGGATACAGATATTTCATTACATTTACAGACGGCCTTTCTAGGTATGGTTATGTCTTTTTGATGAGACATAAATCTGAGTCGTTTGAAATGTTCAAACGATATCGTAATGAAGTGGAGAAACAAACTAGAAAGAGTATTAAAACCCTTCAATATGATCGAGGCAGAGAATACCTATTCGGTGAGTTCTGAAAGATAAAAAACGCGGTTGCAGGTGCCTACACTAAGCATGCAATAGCAGGGAGCAGGTATGTATGTATTTTAAAACTATTTTAAAATAACAGTGGAAACTACCTACTCCGTACAGGATCTAACATATTTCGGATGCATGTATAGGCAAAACGAGGCATGGACAAGGGCATGTAATATTTATAAACAATTTTATAAAACTAGATCAAGGCATGCATGAATATAAAAAACCAGAAACTATACCTTATTCCTGCCTGGAATAACCTTGGTATAATGCTGGAATAGCTGGGATAACAGGAATAACTTTATTCCTATTGTCTTCTTCCAGCAACCTCTTGAACGTGGATTTTTGCTTCTTCTCCAACAGCAGCAATGGCCAAACCAAAGCAGCAAATTTTGATCTCTTCTCATTCAACAATGGCAAGGGAACAAATTGATTGGTCTTGCTTCAAAAGAGAGATGATCATCCAACGTTTGGAGCTCTTCCTATCATCCAAAAACTGCAACAGGAATTTCTGCAACCTGAAAACCAGCAACTCAAAAACAGAGCATAAAAGGACAGCAACAATGGAGGATGATCCAGCTCTTAGGTGCTCATGCGAACACCCTTTAGAGGGGGGACACACCTGGGGCTCCTCTGATCTGTCTCTCGGGCGATGCTAGTTGCCGGAAGACTTGAAACGGTGAGGGGAGGAAAGAAGAAAACAGAATTCCAAGTTCTGAACTTTTTTCACCAAAACAGAGCTTCCTTCTTCCACCAATTGAGCACCAACAAGATCAGGGATTAAAAGATATTTTCTCTCCCAATCACTCACCAAAACCCAGGCCTCTAAATCACCGGTGGAATGGAAGTGGAAGTTCTCCAAGGAAGAAGACCTCTCACGGTTTTTTTCAGCCTCTCACACGGTGTAACAAAAATACACACGATGAATTTTTTTTCTCGGCTGAAACAGGGGTGCTGGAAGTTGAAATAGATAGCAGAGAAGAGGGAAAAGGGGCTGGGAGACGATGAGGCTATGGTTAAACCCATTAACCAGGCCATTAAACAGTGATTAAACCAATCGGTGGAGGGAGGAGAAGAGACGCCCGCCCAGCTTCAAAACATCGGTCGTTTGAGCTTCCAACGCTTGGGTTTTAACGTGTAAAACATTTACACGATAAAAAGGAACACCGGTTCAAAACCGGTCCAAGCAAAAATGGTCCAATCCCTTGGTTCAAAAAACGGTCCAATTAAAAGGGGTTCAATTCAATTTAATTGGTTCAAGCCCAAAGAAATTGGTTCAATTGGTTCACAACCAATTGGAGGCCGTAACGAGCTCCGAATCAGTTCAAAACTGATTCAAAAAAATCCTAGCGCAGTCCTGGTCAGCCCGGAACAATTTCCGGTTGACGCAGATAAGGGCAAGATGGGGAAAAGAGTGCTCAAAAATACCGTGACCATAAAACCGAGACGATTCCCAATCATAATCGGTATCCGGATCAGAGAGTTATCCTCTGTGGCATGTGACCTCATAGGTTCGAACCTAAACAGTAGCACTGGAACAATTACAGTACCAGCACAGGAAACCATCTAGCAATGGGTCCCGGCGTCCGGATAGGTCGAAGATGCAGGAGCAAACTATCGAACCTCTGGCATATGGTTCCCATATAATTTATCCCTTTGACATCTAATGCTCAGGATGACTGTGATTGGGCTGCCAACCCAGACAGAGTCAGTCCACTACGTGTCTCAACCTCGCAAGCCCAGTGACTCTTCAATAGGGCTACCCCGGCCGAGGATTTGCTAAATTGAGATACTGCGAGACATTCAATCCAAACTGTTAGGACAGGTCAATTCCATCTTGGTCCATCACTGCTCCACAAGTACTTGCCTGTACCCAGAAACCTTCCATCATCGGATTAAAAATCCGGATAGTCCGGCACCAAAGCACAGGGAGTTGCTTGCAAGCTACCGTGATGACCTCAGGTCAGAGGGACACTTATACCCATATCCAATCGTGAGTATCCCTTTGGCAGAAAGGGACTGCACGGAGTCACGTTCAATGAGATATCACATATATCCCACTTGCAGATCACATCAGTGTCACCACACTCATTTGGTCAAGAGGACAACCAAACGATGTGAACTACAACAACCTATACTTGATATATTGCCGTCCAATACAATATATCCTTTGGTTGTGAACCGGGTTTAAGGACCACTCGATACATCCTCTCTGTATCGAAGTCAGTGTAGTCCTAAGGACTTCATCACATAGGAAAGAGTTCATTTTAGGGAAATTCAATATGTGATGAGCTGCCAAAAATAATATTTTATTAATTCATTGAAAAAATACAATACTTAGCTCAACCGCCTACAACCCAGGCGATTGGCTTTGGGACACAATTCCCAACATGTTCCCCCCAGCATCAGGGCAACGAAAGTTCTTGCTAGTGGTGATCGACTACTTCACCAAGTGGGTCGAGGCAGAGCTGCTAGCTCGGATCGCAGAAGTCAATGTCCGCCAGTTCTTTTGGAAGTCAATCATCTGCCACTTCGGGCTCCCCCGTTGCATCATCACCGACAACGGGCGACAGTTTGACAACCGCGAGTTCGAAGGATTCTGCGCAGCTCACGGCATCCAACACCGGTTCACCTCGGTAGCTCACTCCCAAACAAATGGGAAAGCCGAGGTGACCAACCAGACCATGCTCCAATGGCTCCGGACCAGACTGGACCAAGCTAAGGGCATGTGGGCAGAAGAGCTCCCGAGCATCCTGTGGGCCTACCACACAATGCTTTTGGCTCCTTAGCTTGAGCAATGGCTCCAGTGCTGTCACAGTACACCGGAACAAGACCATCTAGGGAAGGTGCCACCCCTAGCTCTCCAAGGAACTTTCACAATCACACAGCTTCCTTTGCTGCATCTGATGCTGCAATATATTCTGCTTCGCATACCGAGTCTGCAACAGTTGCCTGCTTGGAACTTTTCCAGCAGATCGCTCCTCCGTTCATGGTAAATACAAACCCTGACACACTCTTGCTATCATCTCTATCTGACTGGAAACTGGAGTCAGAGTACCCCACAAGTTTCAAGTTAGGTTCTCCATAAATTAGCCATTGATCTTTAGTATTTCTTAAATACTTAAGGATGGACTTAACCACCTTCCAATGCGCCTTACCTGGGTCAGACTGGTATCTGCTCACTACTCCTAGTGAGTATGCCACATCTGGTCTAGTACAAGTCATAGCATACATGATAGAGCCTACTGTAGAAGCATAAGGTACTCTACTCATGCGCTCTCTTTCCTCAGGAGTTGTCGCACAATCCTTCTTGGAAAGAGTAATTCTAGAACCTATCGGGAGATAGCCTTTCTTGGAATTTTCCATGCAGAACCGTTTCAGCACGGTGTCAATGTACATAGACTGGGATAGTCCCAAAAGCTTCTTAAATCTATCTCTATAGATTTTCATACCTAGTATGTAAGAAGCTTCACCCAAGTCCTTCATGGAGAACTGAGATGATAACCAGACCTTTATTCCTTGTAATGCTACGACGTCATTCCCGATTAAGAGAATGTCGTCAACATACAGTACTAGGAATACAATCACAGAACCATTGACCCATTTATAGATGCACGGTTCTTCTCCGTTCTTAACGAAACCGTATGATTTGATACACCTATCAAACCGTAAGTTCCAACTTCGAGATGCTTGCTTGAGTCCATAGATGGACTTCTGCAATTTGCATACTTTTGATTCATCTATGGATGTGAACCCTTCAGGCTGTATCATATACACCTCTTCTTCCAGCTCCCCATTTAGGAAAGCGGTTCGGACATCCATCTGCCAGATCTCGTAATCAAAATATACTGCCAAAGCAAGCATGATCCGAATAGACTTGAGCATAGCCACAGGGGAAAATGTCTCGTCATAATCGATACCATATCGCTGACGATACCCCTTGGCAACCAGACAGGCTTTATAGGTCTCTACCTTCCCATCTGTGCCCCTTTTTCTCTTGAAGATCCATTTACACCCGATGGGTTTTATTCCTTCAGGCGGATCAACCAATGTCCAAACATTGTTGATTTCCATGGACTCCATTTCGGATCGCATGGCTCCAAGCCATGCCTCAAAGTCAGATCTCTGAAGTGCATCTATATAGGTGATCGGATCCTCATTGTTCTAATCGAGCTCAATGGGATCGCCATCCCCGACCAAGAAATCGTAGTATCTGTCCGGCTGACGCGGTATTCTACCAGATCTCCTAATGGGTTCAGGGTGTGAATCAATCACAGCCGGTTCTACGATGTCTTTAGAGTGTGTAGGTTCTTCTATTGGCTGAACTTCATCAAGTTCAATCTTAGAGGCTATAGTTCCTTCTCCAAGGAACTCCTTTTCCAAAAAGATAGCTCTAAGAGCAACGAACACATTTTGTTCATTCTCCAAGTAGAAGAAATACCCTTTGGTTTCCTTAGGATAACCAACAAATAAACACCGATCAGACCTAGGACCAAGTTTGTCTGAGTCTAAATGCTTTACGTAAGCCGGACCACCCCAGACCCGAAGGTGTGAGATTGATGGTTTACGTCCATTCCACATCTCATACGGAGTGGAGACAACAGATTTACTTGGAACATTATTTAATAAGTAACAGGCTGTTTGAAGCGCATATCCCCAAAAGGATAGCGGCAGAGTTGCAAAGCCCATCATGGATCGAACCATGTCTAACAAGGTTCGATTCCTCCTTTCGGACACACCATTCAACTGTGGTGTTCCTGGAGGAGTCCACTGAGAGAGAATTCCATTCTTATCAAGATATGTCAAAAATGCAGCAGATATGTATTCACCACCTCGATCAGATCGAAGGGTTTTAATACTTTTTTCCAGTTTGCTTTTCTAATTCATTACGGTATCGTTTGAACATTTCAAACGACTCAGACTTATGTCTCATTAGAAAGACATAACCGAATCTCGAAAAGTCATCTGTAAATGTAATGAAATATTTGTATCCTCCTTTGGCACAAATTGTCATCGGTCCACATACATCAGTATGTATTAGACTTAGAAGTTATTTAGCTCATTCACCTTTTCCAGTAAAAGGTGACTTGGTCATTTTACCAAGTAAACAGGATTCACAAGTGGGCAGTGATTCAGAATCACTGACCTCGAGAAGTCCATCTCCTCGCATCTTGTTTATCCTATTTTGGTTAATATGACCTAGTCTACAGTGCCAAAGATACAAATTATTGACATTATCTAACCTTGGACATTTGCAAGAAGTGTATATTACACTAACAGGCCTTGATAGTACGTATATGCCATTATTTAATCTAGCTTTCATTATAACAGAGTTATTCAAAATAACATTGCAAAAATCTCCTTTTATTGATAGTTCAAAACCACAACTGGCCAAAAGGCCTACAGAGATTATGCTCATAATAAAACTAGGACAATAGTGACAGTCGACTAGTTCGACAGTACAAGACTCAAAGACAAGACGCAGGACTCCGACCGCCAGTACTGGAACACCATTTCCATTCCCGACGCTCAGAAACTGTTCTCCATCTTCAAATCTTCTGCTAACTTGAAGTCCCTGTAACGAATTACAAACATGAATTGGACTACCAGTATCCAATACCCAGTTAGCAGTATCAACAATTGAGTAATTACAAGGTTTTATCATATAAATACCTTGTTCAGCAGACTTCTGCTTTCTTGGCCTGTTCGGATCAAGGGACGCAATATAAAGAGGACAGTTCCTCTTCCAGTGTCCCTTCTTCTTGCAGTAGAAGCACTCTGCAGAAGACTGATCAGCCTTATACTTCCTGGTCTGACTAGGGCCAGGAGCATTCTGCACTTTCTTTCCCTTCTTATTTATTTTCTTCTTCCCTTTCTTAAAGGGACGAAGACCTCTACTACCTCCCACTAAATTCACCACCCCCTTATTCAGTTGGTGGTCTCGAAAGTCTGCAGCAACCCCAAAAGACCATGGTAGTTGACTGCAGGCTTGTTCATTCTATAATGATCGAGAAAATCAAGATAGGAGGAGGGAAGAGAATTCAGGATCGCATCTTTGCCGAGCTGCTCGTGCAAGGGGCATCCGAGTTTGCCCAGTTTTTCAATCAGCTCGATCATGTACAATACATGATCAATGACTGAACCGCCATTCGGCATCTTGGAGTTGTAGATGGCACAAGACACTTTGTACCGTTCTATATCATCCGGGGTGCCGAAGGATTCCTTCAACTTTTGAAGGATTTCATCAGGTTGGGCCTCCTCGAATTTGCGAGTGAACTCGTCGTTCATCACCGCTAGCATAATACAACGGACAGTAGTGCGATCAGAGACCCACTTCAGATAAGCGTCTCTGACCGTAGTCCATGCATTTGCGGGAGGGATTTCAGGTGCCGGATCCGTTATCACATACAGGATCCGTTCGTGCTCCAAAACTATTCTCAACTTTCGATACCAACTATCGAAGTTGTGACCCTTTAACTTCTCGTTATCGAGAAGTGACCAGAGCGATAAATTTGAAGACATCTGAAAAGAAAACAAGACCACATTAGTTTATGAATTAATAACTTAACCAAAAGACTTGGACTTTAGTCTAAAGGTTTGTCCCACTAATTTTTCAGATTGGTAGCCTCTGACTCCAATCCGTGAAAACAACTTTTTTCAAGTGGATACTGAAATCCAATAGGCCTCGCATGAGCCCGACTATGGCTAGCTCACCCATACGAGCCTAAAGGTAGGTTCGTAAACCAATTGTTTCCCTAAACAATTTTCAGTATAAAATTTTGCCCCAGAGAACACCCCAATCGGCCTAGGGGCCTCCTATTGCGGGTCTCTGGTTAGGTCCAACCATTAAAATGACAAACCCAATGCTTCCAGCTAACTAAAGACCAAGCCCGACTATGGCCGGCCCATCTGGTCCCATTAAGGAGGTTGCACTGAACCATCATCGATCAGATAGAAATTCCAGTCACTGGATGTACACCCGTTCTATGGAACTGCCGATGCACACCAAGCTAGTGGACATATTTCCATCCAACTTAATGGGAGGCTAAGACACTGTCAACCCTTTGACTTAGTCTTTTAAGGACCTAATAAATTTAGAGGATTTTTTTTTTTTTTGTGACAGAAGATGAAGGTAAGGACATGGATCATCCTCCCACTGAATCAATCAGATTCCAGGAGGGTTGAATTAAATCAACAATTGATCCATGGGCACCTATTGATCAGTCAGACCGATCAACTTGGGTGACATGGGTTAACTCGAGTCATTGAGCTTTTCCAATCAATTCTGGTCGACTCGACTAGCCAGGTAGGTGAGATCATGGGTGAGTATCCGCCATTAACCATCTTTCCTAGACACCAACCAAGTTGGCCAGGAAAGAGGTAGCCTCATACAACCATGATCACAAATGCCAAACCTACCTTGACACCAGTCGGTTTACCATACCCGATCAGATTTGCCTAAAGACTCGGGCGTCCACAGAGCCACTAATTGGATCCATTTTAGATGAACGGATCAACTAATCTAACTATTAGATAGTTCTAAAGAATGACCTTAAACAACATTTGTTTAATATTCTTTTAATCCGATTCAACTAAACTTAGGTCTAACCCAGTTATGGACCCAACTAATCAGCTAACCCAATTAACCCAATTTGGCTTATGCAAATTTTATTAGATTTCATAAACCTAAAAATTTTTATTAAGCCAAATACTTAATAAAAATATTTTTTAATTAAGTCTCTATGTAAAATAATTTTACATCTTAAATTATGCATAATATCTAGATTTATACTTTTATAAATATTATATGACCCAAATAACAAAATTATAAATCATGCCAAAATTATAAAATAATTTTAATTTTTTTTTGATTTCCTTAAAGGATCCTTCTGAAGAGGCCAACACAGACGAACCGCATCATGTCAAAGACACACGGCCATGGTAAAGGTCTCAACTAGGTTCCTAAAAGTACTCTCTAATCCCAAGATTAAACAATTTAATCTACTATACATACATCAAGATATGTTACACTAGAACCTGGCTCTGATACCACTGAAAGTAAAAACATGGTTGCAGGTGCCCTACGCAAAGCATGCAACAGCACAGGGAATAGGTAAGATTTTAAAACATTTTTAATAAATGCGGAAAATACCTACTCCGCACAGGATCTAGCATATGCAAGATGCATGTATTGGCATGATACAGGACATATAATATTTATAAACATTTTAATAAATCTAGATTTACACATGCACCGAAATTAAAACCCAAAAACATACCTTATTCTCAGCTGGAATAAGTTTGGGATAAACCTGGAATAGGCTGGAATAACTGGAATAAAGTTATTCCAGTCATCTTCCACCTTGGGCTGAAAACTGGGCTTCCGAAAAGTCCCCGGAACGTGGCCTTCCGGACCTCCGATCGCTCCCAAATTTGAGCTGTAGATTCTTAAGGAAGTTCTCTTCGATTTGGCACTAGTTTCTGCAAGAAAAACTAATCCAATAAATCATCAAAACTCGCCGAAGTCTGCTGCACGAAAATGGCAGCAGAACAGAGTAGCTGTCTTCATCTTTGGATTTCAGGCAACTGGAGCGATCCCGGCTCGCGTGGTTTTCTCCGAGGTGTAGAAGAATACTCCCTCTAGATGGGAGACACACCCGGGGCTCTCCGATCCCTCTCCACGCGCGGTGCTAGCCACCGGAAGATGGTTCACGGTCACAGGTTGGTGCAGCAAAACAGAATTGCTGCAGCAGGGATTTTGAGCACCAGAACAGGGATTAATGGCTTGACTTCTCTTCCTTCTATTCACCAAAACAAAGCCCTCAAGATCACGTGTGGAAATTGAAGGAATCTCAGAAGTATGAACTCTCTCAGCCCCTTTTTAAATTTTCACACGGTGACCCTCTTCCCAAAAAATTCTGAACAGGGGACTGCGGGTTTTAAAGAGAGCTGCAGCAAGGGAGAAATAAAACAACGGAGAGGGAGGGAGTCCAAAGGACGTCGGTGGAATAAATCACCCTTAAACCAGCCATTAGGAGTAATTAAAAGGGGGTCAAGGGCTAATGGGTGGAGGGAAGAAGAAGAGACGCCGAATGGGCTTCCACGGTGTGGAATACGCCCAGCATCAAAAACATAGTGTAAACCGTTCAAAGAATAGAAAACGGTCCAAAAAAAATCCGGTTCAATCCAATTATAACCGGTCCAAAAGAATGGGTTCAAAGTAATTTAACTCCAAAGGTTCAAGCCCAAAAATTGGTTTAATTCAATTTGAATGGTCCAAGCCCAAATAAAACTCAATTGGTTCACAACCAATTGAAGGCCGAAATTAGCTCCGAATCAGATCAAATCTGATTCAGAAAAATCTTGGCGCAGACCTCGTCAGCCTGAAACAATTTTCGGCTAACCCAAACAAGGGAAAGACCGGGAAAAAGGTGCTCAAAAAAAAAAATACCGTGACCATAAAACCGAAGCGATTCCCAATCGAACTCGATATCCGGATCAGAGAGTTATCCTCTGTGGCGTGTGACCTCATAGGTTCGAACCTAAACAGTAGTACTCGAATGATTCCAGTACCAGCACAGGAAACCATCTAGCAATGGGTCTCGACATCCGGATAGGTCGAAGATGCGGGAGCAAACTATCGAACCTCTGGCATATGGTTACCGTATAATTCATCCCTTTGACCTCTAATGCTCAGGACGACTGAGATTGGGCTGCCAACCCAGACTGAGTCAGTCGACTACGTGTCTCAACCTCGCAAGCCTAGTGACTCTTCACTAGGGCTACCCCGACCGAGGATTTGCTAAATTGAGATACTGCGAGACATTCAATCCAAACTATTAGGACAGGTCAATTCCATCTTGGTCCATCACTGCTCCACAAGTACTTGCCTATACCCAGAAACCTTCCGTCACTGGATTAAAAATCCAGGTAGTCCGGCACCAAAGCACAGGGAGTTGCTTGCAAGCTACCGTGATGACCTTAGGTCAGAGGGACACTTATACCCATATCCAATCGTGAGTATCCCTTTGGCAGAAAGGGACTGCACGGAGTCACGTTCAATGAGATATCACATATATCCCACTTACAGATCACATCAGTGTCACCACACTCATTTGGTCAAGAGGACAACCAAACGATGTGAACTACAACAACCTATACTTGATATATTGCCGTCCAGTACAATATATCCTTTGGTTGTGAACCGGGTTTAAGGACCACTCGATACATCCTCTCTGTATCGAAGTCAGTGTAGTCCTAAGGACTTCATCACATAGGAAAGAGTTCATTTCAGGGAAATTCAATATGTGATGAGCTGCCAAAAATAATATTTTATTAATTCATTGAAAAAATACAATACTTAGCTCAACCGCCTACAACCCAGGCGATTGGCTTTGGGACACAATTCCCAACAACTCCCACTTGTACTAAAGCCAATCAGAAGAGTATCTAATACCCATTTCCCATTTACAATAGTCGAACTCTTTTATTCCGAGGGCTTTAGTAAAGGGGTCGACTAGATTTTCTTTTCCATCGATCTTCAGAAGATTGATGTTGCCTCGTTCCACGATCTCTCGTACGAGGTGGTAGCGCCGCAGGATGTGCTTGGTGCGGTGATGAGCTTTTGGCTCCTTAGCTTGAGCAATGGCTCCAGTGCTATCACAGTACATCGGAACAAGACCATCTAGGAAAGGTGCCACCCCTAGCTCTCCAAGGAACTTTCGCAACCACACAGCTTCCTTTGCTGCATCTGATGCTGCAATATATTCTGCTTCGCATACCGAGTCTGCAACAGTTACCTGCTTGGAACTTTTCCAGCAGATCGCTCCTCCGTTCAGGATAAATACAAACCCTGACACACTCTTGCTATCATCTATATCTGACTGGAAACTGGAGTCAGAGTACCCCACAAGTTTCAAGTTAGGTTCTCCATAAATCAGCCATTGATCTTTAGTATTTCTTAAATACTTAAGGATGGACTTAACCACCTTCCAATGCGCCTCACCTGGGTTAGACTGGTATCTGCTCACTACTCCTAGTGAGTATGCCACATCTGGTCTAGTACAAGTCATAGCATACATGATAGAGCCTACTGCAAAAGCATAAGGTACTCTACTCATGCGCTCTCTTTCCTCAGGAGTTGTCGCACAATCCTTCTTGGAAAGAGTAATTCTATAACCTATCGGGAGATAGCCTTTCTTGAAATTTTCCATGCTGAACCGTTTCAGCACGGTGTCAATGTACGTAGACTGGGATAGTCCCAAAAGCTTCTTAAATCTATCTCTATAGATTTTCATACCTAGTATGTAAGAAGCTTCATCCAAGTCCTTCATGGAGAACTGAGATGATAACCAGACCTTTATTCCTTGTAATGCTGCGACGTCATTCCTGATTAAGAGAATGTCGTCAACATACAGTACTAGGAATAAAATCACAGAACCATTGACCCATTTATAGATGCATGGTTCTTCTCCGTTCTTAACGAAGCCGTACGATTTGATACACCTATCAAACCGTAAGTTCCAACTTCGAGATGCTTGCTTGAGTCCATAGATGGACTTTTGCAATTTGCATACTTTTGATTCATCTGTGGATGTGAACCCTTCAGGCTGTATCATATACACCTCTTCTTCCAGCTCCCCATTTAGGAAAGCGGTTCGGACATCCATCTGCCAGATCTCGTAATCAAAATATGCTGCCAAAGCAAGCATGATCCGAATAGACTTGAGCATTGCCACAGGGGAAAATGTCTAGTCATAATCGATACCATATCGCTGACGATACCCCTTGGCAACCAGACGGGCTTTATAGGTCTCTACCTTCCCATCTGCGCCCCTTTTTCTCTTGAAGATCCATTTACACTCGATGGGTTTTATTCCTTCAGGCGGATCAACCAATGTCCAAACATTGTTGATTTCCATGGACTCCATTTCGGATCGCATGGCTCCAAGCCATGCCTCAGAGTCAGATCTCTGAAGTGCATCCATATAGGTGATCGGATCCTCATTGTTCTCATCGAGCTCAATGGGATCGCCGTCCCCGACCAAGAAACCATAGTATCTATCCGGCTGACGCGGTATTCTACCAGATCTCCTAATGGGTTCAGGGTGTGAATCAATCACAGCCGGTTCTACGATGTCCTTAGAGTGTGTAGGTTCTTCTATTGGCTGAACTTCATCAAGTTCAATCTTAGAGGCTATAGTTCCTTCTCCAAGGAACTCCTTTTCCAAAAAGATAGCTCTAAGAGCAACGAACACCTTTTGTTCATTCTCCAAGTAGAAGAAATACCCTTTGGTTTCCTTAGGATAACCAACAAATAAACACCGATCAGACCTAGGACCAAGTTTGTCTGAGTCTAAACGCTTTACGTAAGCCGGATAACCCCAGACCCGAAGGTGTGAGATTGATGGTTTACGTCCATTCCACATCTCATACGGAGTGGAGACAACAGATTTACTTGGAACATTATTTAATAAGTAACAGGCTATCTGAAGTGCATATCTCTAAAAGTATAGCGGCAGAGTTGCAAAGCCCACCATGGATCGAACCATGTCCAACAAGGTTCGATTCCTCCTTTCGGACACACCATTCAACTGTGGTGTTCCTGGAGGAGTCCACTGAGAGAGAATTCCATTCTCCTCAAGATATGTCAAAAATGCAGCAGATAAGTATTCACCACCTCGATCAGATCGAAGGGTTTTAATACTTTTTCCAGTTTGCTTTTCTAATTCATTACGGTATCGTTTGAACATTTCAAACGACTCAGACTTATGTCTCATTAGAAAGACATAACCGAATCTCGAAAAGTCATCTGTAAATGTAATGAAATATTTGTATCCTCCTTTGGCACAAATTGTCATCGATCCACATACATCAGTATGTATTAGACTTAGAAGTTATTTAGCTCATTCACCTTTTCCAGTAAAAGGTGACTTGGTCATTTTACCAAGTAAACAGGATTCACAAGTGGGCAGTGATTCAGAATCACTGACCTCGAGAAGTCCATCTCCTCGCATCTTGTTTATCCTATTTTGGTTAATATGACCTAGTCTACAGTGCCAAAGATACAAATTATTGATATTATCTAACCTTGGACGTTTGCAAGAAGTGTATATTACACTAACAGGCCTTGATAGTACGTATATGCCATTATTTAATCTAGCTTTCATTATAACAGAGTTATTCAAAATAACATTGCAAAAATCTCCTTTTATTGATAGTTCAAAACCACAACTGGCCAAAAGGCCTACAGAGATTATGCTCATAATGAAACTAGGACAATAGTGACAGTCGACTAGTTCGACAGTACAAGACTCAAAGACAAGACGCAGGACTCCGACCGCCAGTACTGGAACACCATTTCCATTCCCGACGCTCAGAAACTGTTCTCCATCTTCAAATCTTCTACTAACTTGAAGTCCCTGTAACGAATTACAAACATGAATTGGACTACCAGTATCCAATACCCAGTTAGCAGTATCAACAATTGAGTAATTACAAGGTTTTATCATATAAATACCTTGTTCAGCAGACTTCTGCTTTCTCGGCCTGTTCAGATCAAGGGACGCAATATAAAGAGGACAGTTCCTCTTCCAGTGTCCCTTCTTCTTGCAGTAGAAGCACTCTGCAGAAGACTGATCAGCCTTATAGTTCCTGGTCTGACTAGGGCCAGGAGCATTCTGCACTTTCTTTCCCTTCTTATTTATTTTCTTCTTTCCTTTCTTAAAGGGACGACGACCTCTACTACCTCCCACTAAATTCACCACCCCCTTATTCAGTTGGTGGTCTTTCTCGAAAGTCTGCAGCAACCCCAAAAGACCATGGTAGTTGACTGCAGGCTTGTTCATTCTATAATGATCGAGAAAATCAAGATAGGAGAAGGGAAGAGAATTCGGGATCGCATCCTTGCCGAGCTGCTCGTGCAAGGGGCATCCGAGTTTGCCCAGTTTTTCAATCAGCTCAATCATGTACAATACATGATCAGTGACTGAACCGCCATTCGGCATCTTGGAGTTGTAGATGGCACAAGACACTTTGTACCGTTCTACATCATCCGGGGTGCCGAAGGATTCCTTCAACTTTTGAAGGATTTCATCAGGTTGGGCCTCCTTGAATTTGCGAGTGAACTCGTCGTTCATCGCCGCTAGCATAATACAACGGACAGTAGTGCGATCAGAGACCCACTTCAGATAAGCGTCTCTGACCGTAGTCCATGCATTTGCGGGAGGGATTTTAGGTGCCGGATCCGTTATCACATACAGGATCCGTTCGTGCTCCAGAACTATTCTCAACTTTCGATACCAACTATCGAAGTTGTGACCCTTTAACTTCTCGTTATCGAGAAGTGACTGGAGCGATAAATTGGAAGACATCTGAAAAGAAAACAAGACCAAATTAGTTTATGAATTAATAACTTAACCAAAAGACTTGGACTTTAGGCTAAAGGTTTCTCCCACTAATTTTTCAGATTGGTAGCCTCTGACTCCAATCCGTGAAAATAACATTTTTCAAGTGGGTACTGACATCCAATAGGCCTCGCATGAGCCCGACTATGGCCAGCTCACCCATACGAGCCTAAAGGTAGGTTTGTAAACCAATTGTTTCCCTAAACAATTTTCAGTATAAAATTTTGCCCCAGAGAACACCCCAATCGGCCTAGGGGCCTCCTATTGCGGGTCTCTAGTTAGGTCCAACCATTAAAATGACAAACCCAATGCTTCCAGCTAACTAAAGACCAAGCCCGACTATGGCCGGCCCACCTGGTCCCGTTAAGGAGGTTGCACTGAACCATCATCGATCAGATAGAAATTCCAGTCACCGGATGTACACCCGTTCTATGGAACTGCCGATGCACACCAAGCTAGTGGACATATTTCATCCAACTTAATGGGAGGCTAAGACACTGTCAACCCTTTGACTTAGTCTTTTAAGGACCTAATAATTTTAGAGGATTTTTTTTTTTTTTTTTTTTTGTGATAGAAGATGAAGGTAAGGACATGGATCATCCTCCCACTGAATCAATCAGATTCCAGGAGGGTTGAATTAAATCAACAATTGATCCATGGGCACCTATTGATCAGTCAGACCGATCAACCTGGGTGACATGGGTTAACTCGAGTCATTGAGCTTTTCCAATCAGTTCTGGTCGACTCGACTAGCCAGGTAGGTGAGATCATGGGTGAGTATCCGCCATTAACCATCTTTCCTAGACACCAACCAAGTTGGCCAGGAAAGAGGTAGCCTCATACAACCATGATCATAAATGCCAAACCTACCTCGACACCAGTCGGTTTACCAGACCCGATCAGATTTGCCTAAAGACTCGGGCATCCATAGAGCCACTAATTGGATCCATTTTAGATGAACGGATCAACTAATCTAACTATTTGATAGTTCTAAAGAAGGACCTTAAACAATATTTGTTTAATCTTCTTTTAATCCGATTCAACTAAACTTAGGTCTAACCCAGTTATGGACCCAACTAATCAGCTAACCCAATTAACCCAATTTGGCTTATGCAAATTTTATTAGATTTCATAAACCTAAAAATTTTTATTAAGCCAAATACTTAATTAAAATATTTTTTAATTAAGTCTCTATGTAAAACAATTTTACATCTTAAATTATGCATCATATCTAGATTTATACTTTTATAAATATTATATGACCCAAATAACAAAATTATAAATCATGCCAAAATTATAAAATAATTTTAATTTCTTTTTGATTTCCTTAAAGGATCCTTCTGAAGAGGCCAACACAGACGAACCGCATCGTGTCAAAGACACACGGCCATGGTGAAGGTCTCAACTAGGTTCCTAAAAGTACTCTCTAATCCCAAGATTAAACAATTTAATCTACTATATATACATCAAGATATGTTACACTAGAACCTGGCTCTAATACCACTGAAAGTTAAAACATGGTTGCAGGTGCCCTACGCAAAGCATGCAACAGCACAGGGAATAGGTAAGATTTTAAAACATTTTTAATAAATACGAAAAATACCTGCTCCGCACAGGATCTAACATATGCAAGATGCATGTATTGGCATGATACAGGACATATAATATTTATAAACATTTTAATAAATCTAGATCTACACATGCATCGAAATTAAAACCCAAAAACACACCTTATTCCCAGCTGGAATAAGTCTGGGATAAACCTGGAATAGGCTGGAATAACTGGAATAAAGTTATTCCAGTCGTCTTCCACCTTGGGCTGAAAATTGGGCTTCCGAAAAGTCCCCGGAACGCGGCCTTCCGGATCTCTGATCGCTCCCAAATTTGAGCTGTAGATTCTTAAGGAAGTCCTCTTCGATTTGGCACTAGTTTCTACAAGAAAAACTAAGCCAATAAATCATCAAAACTCGCCGAAGTCTGCTGCATGAAAATGGCAGCAGAACAGAGTAGCTGTCTTCGTCGTTGGATTTCGGGCAACTGGAGTGATCCCGGCTCGCGTGGTTTGCTCCGAGGAGTAGAAGAATACTCCCTCTAGAGGGGAGACACACCCAGGGCTCTCTGATCCCTCTCCACGCGCGGTGCTAGCCGCCGGAAGATGGTTCACGGTCACAGGTTGCTGCAGCAAAACAGAATTGCTGCAGCAGGGATTTTGAGCACCAGAACAGGGATTAATGGCTTGACTTCTCTTCCTTCTATTCACCAAAACAAAGCCCTCAAGATCACGTGTGGAAAGAGAAGGAATCTTAGAAGTATGAACTCTCTCAGCCCCTTTTTAAATTTTCACACGGTGACCTTCTTCCCAAAAAATTCTGAACAGGGGACTGCGGGTTTTAAAGAGAGCTGCAGCAAGGGAGAAATAAAACAACGGAAAGGAAGGGAGTCCAAAGGACGTCGGTGGAATAAATCACCCTTAAACCAGCCATTAGGAGTAATTAAAAGGGGGTTAAGGGCTAATGGGTGGAGGGAAGAAGAAGAGACGCCGAATGGGCTTCCACGGTGTGGAATACGCCCAGCATCAAAAACACCGTGTAAACCGTTCAAAGAATAGAAAACGGTCCAAAAAAAATCCGGTTCAATCCAATTATAACCGGTCCAAAAGAATGGGTTCAAAGTAATTTAACTCCAAAGGTTCAAGCCCAAAAATTGGTTTAATTCAATTTGAATGGTCCAAGCCCAAATAAAATTCAATTGGTTCACAACCAATTGAAGGCCGAAATTAGCTTCGAATTAGATCAAATCTGATTTAGAAAAATCTTGGCGCAGACCTGGTCAGCCTGGAACAATTTTCGGCTGACCCAAACAAGGGCAAGACCGGGAAAAAGGTGCTCAAAAAAAAAAATACCGTGACCATAAAACCGAAGCGATTCCCAATCGAACTCGGTATCCGGATCAGAGAGTTATCCTCTGTGGCGTGTGACCTCATAGGTTCGAACCTAAACGGTAGTACTGGAATGATTCCAGTACCAGCATAGGAAACCATCTAGCAATGGGTCCCGGCATCCGGATAGGTCGAAGATGCGGGAGCAAACTATCGAACCTCTGGCATATGGTTACCGTATAATTCATCCCTTTGACCTCTAATGCTCATGACGACTGAGATTGGGCTACCAACCCAGACCGAGTCAGTCGACTACGTGTCTCAACCTCGCAAGCCCAGTGACTCTTCACTAGGGCTACCCCGGCCGAGGATTTGCTAAATTGAGATACTGCGAGACATTCAATCCAAACTGTTAGGACAGGTCAATTCCATCTTGGTCCATCACTGCTCCACAAGTACTTGCCTGTACCCAGAAACCTTCCATCATCGGATTAAAAATCCGGATAGTCCGGCACCAAAGCACAGGGAGTTGCTTGCAAGCTACCGTGATGACCTCAGGTCAGAGGGACACTTATACCCATATCCAATCGTGAGTATCCCTTTGGCAGAAAGGGACTGCACGGAGTCACGTTCAATGAGATATCACATATATCCCACTTGCAGATCACATCAGTGTCACCACACTCATTTGGTCAAGAGGACAACCAAACGATGTGAACTACAACAACCTATACTTGATATATTGCCGTCCAGTACAATATATCCTTTGGTTGTGAACCGGGTTTAAGGATCACTCGATACATCCTCTCTGTATCGAAGTCAGTGTAGTCCTAAGGACTTCATCACATAGGAAAGAGTTCATTTTAGGGAAATTCAATATGTGATGAGCTGCCAAAAATAATATTTTATTAATTCATTGAAAAAATATAATACTTAGCTCAACCGCCTACAACCCAGGCGATTGGCTTTGGGACACAATTCCCAACACGTTCCCCCCAGCATCAGGGCAACGAAAGTTCTTGCTAGTGGTGATCGACTACTTCACCAAGTGGGTCGAGGCAGAGCTGCTAGCTCGGATCGCAGAAGTCAATGTCCGCCAGTTCTTTTGGAAGTCAATCATCTGCCACTTCGGGCTCCCCCGTTGCATCATCACCGACAACGGGCGACAGTTTGACAACCGCGAGTTCGAAGGATTCTGCGCAGCTCACGGCTTCCAACACCGGTTCACCTCGGTAGCTCACCCCCAAACAAATGGGAAAGCCGAGGTGACCAACCAGACCATCCTCCAAGGGCTCCGGACCAGACTGGACCAAGTTAAGGGCATGTGGGCAGAAGAGCTCCCGAGCATCCTGTGGGCCTACCACACAATGCCCAGGACGGCGATCAAAGAAATGCCCTTCAGCCTCATCTTCGGTGCCGAAGTAGTCATCCCTGTCAAGCTCGGCATGTCTACATTGCGGGTGCAGCAGTACGACGAAGCGCGGAACTCGGCACACCTCCTGCTCAACCTAGACCTTCTTGAAGAAGCAAGAGACAAAGCCCGCCTACGGATGGCGGCCTACTGACAAAGAATGGCCCGGTACTACAACGCCCATGTCTGGACAAAAGCTTTCAAGCCCGGAGACCTGGTGCTACGGCGGGCGGAGGCGTCCCAGCCTAGGGAGTGCGGCAAGCTCTCCCCGAACTGGGAGGGCCCCTACAAAGTAGCTGAGCCCTCACGCAAGGGGCCTATTACCTCGAGAATCTCGATGGCGTCAGGTTTCTCAGGACATGGAATGCCTGCAACTTGCAGAAATACTATCAATGATGTAAGGTTTCCTAATAATGAATAACAATGGTTCTTTCCGTGCAAGTGTCTATTTGTCTTACAGGAGAATACCAACGGCGTCCCCGAGCCTAACTCCAAGACGTAGAGGAATATTCGAGCCACGTAGCTCTCCAACTCCAAGCATCCCCGAGCCCAGCTCCAGGATGTAGAGGGATATCCGAGCCATGTAGCTCTCCAACTTCAAGCATCCCCGAGCCCAGCTCCAGGACGTAGAGGGGTATTCGAGCCACGTAGCTCTCCAACTCCAAGCATCCCCAAGCCCAGCTCTAGGACGTAGAGGGGTATTCGAGCCACGCAGCTCTCTAACTCCAAGCATCCCCGAGCCCAGCTCCAGGATGTAGAGGGGTATTCAAGCCACATAGCTCTCCAACTCCGAGCGTCCCCGAGCCCAGCTCCAGGATATAGAAGGATCATCGAGCAATGTGCTCTCCAACTCCAAGCATCCCTGAGCCCAGCTCCAGGACGTAGAGGGGTATTCGAGCCACGTAGCTCTCCAACTCCAAGCATCCCCGAGCCCAGCTCCAAGACGTAGAAGGATCTTCGAGCCATGTAGCTCTCTAATTCCAAGTGTCCCCAAGCCCAGCTCCAGGATGCCAACCCGAGACTAGAGCTCGGATCTCCGGTCAAGGAATCACCGAGCCAAGCAGCTCTTCATCTCAAACATCCTCGAGCCCAGCTCCGGGACGCCAAGAGATCATGGGGCCACGTAGCTCCCATCAACACCTCGAGCCTAGCTCCAAGGCACCAAAGACCTGAGCCAAGATCTCAGGCAATCCCTGGGCCTGAGCCTAGCTCCACGTCCAGGAAGGCCTCAAGCCTAGCTCCAAGGCAATCAAGATCGGTAACCCCCCTTCTCTGATCTCCACACTCGAAAAGAAGACGAGAAGGGAAGGAAAGAAATAGAACAAAGGGGGAAGCCCGGCAGCCCCCTTCTCTGATCTCCCCACTCGAAAAGAAGACAAGAGGGGAAGGAAAGAAAGAGAACAAAGTGGGGGTACAGCCAGCATCCTCTCCTCCGACCTCCCCACTCCAAACATACAAAAAAGAAATGAAAATGATGAATGAATGATAAAACTATGAATGAAAAATGAATGAGAGAAGAGTGGGGAAGGAAAGGAAGAGAGAACAAGAGGAAGATACAACATCATCGAAGTTACAACCATCCACGTCCCCGAGCCGAGCTCCGGGATGCCAGCTCAAGACTGGAGCTCAGACCTCCGGCCAAGAGACCTTCAAGCCATGTAGCTCTCAACAATCTACGTCCCCGAGCCCAGCTCTAGGATGCCAGCTCAAGACCGGAGCTCAGACCTCCATTCAAGAGACCTTCGAGCCACGCAGCTCTCAACCATCCACGTCCCCGAGCCCAGCTCCAGGACGTCGGCTCAAGACCAGAGCTCAGACCTCCGGCCAAGATACCTTCGAGCCACGCAGCTCTCAACCATCCACGTCCCCGAGCCTAGCTCCAGGATGCCAGCTCAAGACCGAAGCTCAGACCTCCGGCCTAGAGACCGCCGAGCTCAGCAGCTCTCAGGTACCCTCTCTGATCTCTCCATACATTAAAAGGAAAGACAAAAGAAGAAGGGGAGTGAAGGAGAGGAGGAGCCAGACAAGAAACACAATTGCAAAAAAGTTTGCATTTCATTAATTGGGTGTCAGTTACAAGTATCCTGTGGACCCCCGACATGCCGAGTGGCCCTGCTAAATACAGAAAAAGAAGCAAAAAGTGACTATCCGCTGGCCGGGTCGTCGGGCCCGGAGTCCCCATCAGCACGGGCTTATGACTGCACGGCTTCAGGCTCAGCTGGCGCGGCCTCCTCAATGCCCGCCTCCTGGTCTGAAGTGCCGGGGTAGTCAAGGTAGCTGCGGCCTTCGATCAAAACGAACTCCTCGACCAGGTGGTGCAGGTATACGAAGCCTTTGAAGGAGTCCGACACCGTTTGCTGGATCTCGACGAGGAAGTCCTCCGAGGCCTTGTACCTTTCCACCGCCTCCCCAGTTTCCTTCCTTGCCGCGGCCACCTCGTGCTTGGCGTCTGTGACCTACTTGGCTGCCTCATCTGCTGCCCTCTGAGCTGCGACGGACATCTCCTCCTCTGCCGTCAGTCGAGCTTGAAGGGACTGGGCGGTCCTCTTCTGCCTGGCCGCCTCGGTGATGACCACATCCAACCTCCGCTCGGAGTCGGCAAGCTCCTCGATCTTCTTCCTCGACTCCTCCTGCTCGCGGTCGAGATTCTCTTGGAGCTCCTTCACTCATCTCTCAGAATCAGTGAGCTGCTTCTCGAGGTCCTTGACCCTCTGGCCAAGCGCCCCTTCGGAGTTAGCCATCCTCTCTAGATCGGCCTTCAACGACGCGACCTCGGCCGCCCGATGTTGCTCAGCTTGCTCCTAGTTGCGGTAGCAGCTCCTAATGAAGAGGGCCTCGACACCCATCTGCATTCATGGGAAGTCAAAAAAAAAAAAAGAGAGAAGAAGAAGAAAGAAGAGAAGAGGGAGAAGATGAGGCTGCTTACTGTGTAGAGATGGAAAAAAATGCTATCGATCATGGCTCCGACCGGTAGCCCGTCCATCTCCTCCCGGTCGCATTGCTAGATGGAGAAGTCCATCATGCAATAGACCAGGGCACGGTTGTCGGCCAAGGAGCTCTCCGGCCCCAGCTTGAACGGAAGGCGGTGCCTCGCCTCATCTCTCCTGCTCTCTCGGGGAGTAGGTACGCCCGTCCCTCTGGCAGTGGGACCCCCGAGAACCGGTCGAGGATCCAGCGCTGTTGCGATCAGAGCCCCCGTCGCTGGAGGATCTCTAGGGTGGGCCTCCCCTCCCTCAGCTTCGACCATCCTCGAACCCGGAGGGCGAAGCGGAGCAGCAGCAATGGCATCAGCCTAAACGGCCGCCACCGACTCCAAGACAGGGAGTTCAGCATCGGTCCGGACGGCCGCTACGGGCTCCGGGATGGGAGGTTCTACCTGTGGCCTCGCCCGTCGCACAGGGGCTCCCACAACCTCCATTTCTTTTGAGGCGGTCGGCACGGCAGGAGCAGACGTCGGCGTCCTCTCAATTCGGGCCCGCCTCGAAGAGGGCTCGGCGACCACCCCAGTGGGTGGCCTCTTCCTGGAGACCGGTGACGGCTCGCCCTCCGGAAGGATCAACCCTGCACACAGGAGCTTGGAAAGTCAGCCCAAAATGAAGAAAAGAAGAAATGCATATGGAAGAAAGAGCTGAACCTACCTAGCCCGGCTGACGAGTCGACCCTGGCATCAGGAAGGTTCTGCTCTGATAGCAGGACCTCCAAAGAAGGGATCTGAGTGGTGCGAAGCTGATCGTAGTCATCCTGATCGGCTGCTTCGATTGCGGAGATCCGGTTTGGGGACTGGTCCAGCTCGCTCCAGGCCTAGTCGACCCCTTCGACGTCTACAAAGAAGAACTTGCTCTTCCATCCCTTGATGGAAGAGGGAAGTTTGAACTTGATCCCCTTCGGGCGAGAAGACAGAGACCACCACCCATCCTTGGTTAGGTGGCGTTTCAGGATGAAGAACGCTCTGAACAGGGAGAACCGGGCGACGAACTCGTGAACATGACAGAGTATGAGGAAGGAGAAGATGACCCTAATGGCATTTGGGACCAATTGGGTAGGGACCAGATGATAGTTGCTTAGAACAGACAAGAAGAAAGGATAGAAGGGGAATCGGAGACCCCCGGAGAAGGTCCCTTCATAGAAGGCGAGACGCCTCGGGCCACTGGAAGTGACCCGCTTCCCGGGTCGGGGGACCATGAGTCGAACGAAAGCCGAGATCCCATAGGCATCCCGGATGGCCTCCAGCTCCACGGCGGAAATCATCGAAGCGACCCAGCCTGGACCTGTTGACCGAACAGACTCAGGGGCTGGTTCAAGCAGAAGAGGAGGATCGGTAGGAAGGGAAGAAACGACCTCTAGCTCCCTGATAGACACAGGGGGGCAGGGAGGGCCGGTCTCATGCTAATCCTAAACTGCTCCCCCTCCGACTCCTCGTCAGAGGAGGAGAGCACTACCCTCCGGGCGAAAGACTCTAGACGAGATATGCTGAAATGAGAAGGAAGAAGCCTACCTCTAGAGGAGAGAAGAACGAGTGCAGATTACGGAGGAAGAAAGGCCTGGACACTGTAACGAGCACGAAGGATTTGAAAGAAGGGAAATTCTGGGTAAGAAATTTTTTCTTTTCACTTCGATAGGGCCCGTCAAATTCGCACTGTTATGACCCCCTCGCCAACGGATCTGTGCCACATGCTGTTCCTCGGCGAAAAAGGAGTCTCAGCCGCTCAGGATTCTGCGTCAACATTAACTGCCCCTCGGGCATGGCAACCACGACCATCATTGCACTGATTTTCGCCTCTCCACGTCAGCATTACTGTTACTCCCTTCGCCCCGAGCGCCGCGCACTAACGAGCCTCGGGAGTGGGGGGAAATGATGTGGTGAGATCGCTGACGTGGGTAGCTGACGGGTGCCACATTGAGGGAGGCCGCCACGGGAGACGCCACGTCGACTCTCCAGCTCAGATCCCACTACCGAGCTGGGCTGAGCTCCCTCAGGACAGCAAGTCGAGCTCAGTCCTCCGCCGAGTCGAGCTCATGAGCTCGACGCCAAGATCGGAGCCGTCCTCCGCCCTCTAGAGCGAGACCCTCGGAGGCTAGTGCCCTGCGGTCGAGGTCGAGCCAAGAGCTCGCCCGCCGATGTAGAGCCTCTCCGAGCGCGCGCCCTCTGGACCGGGTCCACCCTCCGCCCTCCAGAGTGAGACCCTCGGAGGCTAGTGCCCTGCGGTCGAGGTCGAGCCAAGAGCTCGCCCGCCGATGTGGAGCCTCTCCGAGCGCGCACCCACTTGACCGGGTCCGTCCTCCGCCCTCCAGAGCAAGACCCTCGGAGGCTAGTGCCCTGCGGTCGAGGTCGAGCCAAGAGCTCGCCCGCCGATGTGGAGCCTCTCCGAGCGCGTGCCCTCTAGACCGGGTCCGTCCTTCGCCCTCTAGAGCGAGACCCTCGGAGGCTAGTGCCCTGCGGTCGAGGTCGAGCCAAGAGCTTGCCTGTCGATGTGGAGCCTCTCCGAGCAAGCGCCCTCTGGACCGGGCCCGCACTTTTCCCTTCTCCACTAAGGTGACCGCACGAGCTCGAAGCGCCCAGACCGGAGCAGACCCTGCCATCCCAGGACGCCTGCGAGCCGCCCGAGGACCATGAAACTGTGCCCCCCATGCCACCATAACTACCTGTCCGGCCGTACTTCCAGGGGATGGGCCAGCCAGAGAGCATGCATCCCTAGGGCGGCGGCCCCCGGATCGAGGCTCTGCCAGGCTTCCCGGAATGGAGCGATCGGAGAGGATGTCAGAAGGAATGGAAGCTTCCCCTACCACCTGTCAGGAAAGGTGTCCCGTCCACGGCACGGGACCTTGCCGCACGCGCCTGCCAACCCAGCGAGGATCCCGAGGCAGGCTCCAATGGCCAATTTCCAACTACAAAGAACGATCGGCATCCCTAAAGAGGGGGAGGTAGCACACCAGTAACACAGGAACAATAATCCACCACAAACACAAAGCGCAAGCTCGACCAAGAGCGCAAGCTCGACCAAGAGCGCGAAGCGCCACCACCAACACCACGGTTGAGGGAAAACCACCGGAAAACAAGAAGCGGAGGAACAGGGAACCTCTCTGTCCCCGCTATCACTCTTTCCCTGTTGCGTTTCTCCTTCACCGACACATCTTCCACTCCTCCTAGTGCGGAGTCCATCAAGAGGGGCCCGACCAGGAAAATCTATTCTCCTAGATCATTACTGACTTGATCATCAGAGTGCCCCCGCCGGAAACTCCGGCCCGGGTCACTAACCCCTGTTTCGCAGGTCCAGGAGCAGAGGACGGGTAGGCAGCGACAGGAGCGCACTCCGGCGCCGACAGCAGCTACGGGCCACGACGATTTTGGCGGTAACAATTTCTATTTTTGCTTATCATAAAAATAAAAATTATCCTTAAGACTTTACACATTAAAGGTCCACATCTTATTAGATACATTAAGGTCCCAAATAGTTCAAAACATAATTGATCACTTTTATGTAGGCCAAATTTTAATGACAGCCTATAAAATATTATTATTTACATATAAGTCCAATGTTGGATCAAGGATCCAACAATAAGATCACATCTTGATCGGCTAGGCGTGGGAGATCAGTTTTTGATCCGTTGCACAGCGATAAGGAGAGGGTCTCACGAAGCAATCTGCCGTTAGAGTATACGGATGAGGAGTTCGTCCAGTCCCGCATGCCATTCCTTCTCACGGATCGCTGGTTGATCAGACGCTGCCATGGGTCTCTCACGGTGACTCTCCCGCACGCCTCTTCCCTTTTCTCACGATCTTTTCCCTGCCCTACACGAGTGTTCTCCGCCTATTATTTATTTGGTTGAAGCTGTAAGATGGATAGCAACAGAGATTTCATTGTTGGAGGCCGTGAGAGTTGTTTTTAAGGCAGGGCGTGCGAGAGAAGTAGAGAGGAAATAACAGGGCGTGAAAAGAGAGGAAGAAACAGGGGAAGTAAGAGGGTGATTTTTAGCGATCCGGGCATGAGATTTTGTGACAAATTTTTGTGTGCAGAAATGTGTTAAAGTGTTCCGTGATTTCCTTCCCTGGTTTTTTAGCTTCCAGTGTGTGCTATTCATGGAGTCTAGGCAGTTTCGGAGAAGATTGTACGTGAGATTTGTTTGATTTTCCTGCTCCATATATCTTGACCTGTTTTTGGATTCTTGGTGGACTAGCAACCATTTGGGAGTTGGATCAGCGAGAGCTCATGCATGGATACTCTAGAGGGTGGACACTTGGACACCTCAAGAGTTTGCACCGATCCTCTCCTCTTCTTACTGTGTTGCAGAACTTATTTACTGTTGAAGGAGTTCAACCGGTCGCTGCTAATCTGTTTTTTAAATTGAGGGAGTCGAATTCTTCTTGCTTCAGTCAAGTATATTTTATTTTGGTTATCATGCTTGCATATACCTAGTTGTTATCATATGATTTATTATTATTGTACTTGTCTATATATGCCTGTATATTTTGCTACATGCATCATGATATGTTAGATCCTGTGCATGAGTAGGTTTTTCCGTATGCTAATTAAAAAAATTTAATTATGCAATACCTGCTCCCTAGTGTTGCATGCCTAGGGTAGGCTTCCGCTGCACCAGGTTTTCCTTCAATTCTAAAGTAACGTCGATGTGACCTCCATCTTGATGATACTCTTCTCTACTAAAAGAGTAGTTACTTAGGATTTGAAGGACTATAGTAGGGATGAAAGTAAGACTAGCACCTTGGTCTTCTTTTCAACATTTTCACCGACATTGAGGAGATCAATAAGGATACTGTAGAAGTTACTTAGATGCTCCTGTATACTCTATCCTTTAGTTATCCGTAGTTGGTATAATTATTTCTAAAGCAACAGTGTGTTGGTAAGGGACTTCATAATGTACAACTTCTTGAGCTTCTTCTATGGCACCGTTGGGAAAGTCTCATTTGGTACATGGATCACTATCTCATCCATCAAATACAAGTGAATCATGCTTACTGCCGGCATCTAGTGCCACCTCCAAGTCTCCTCTTCCATGGTGGCCGGTCTTTTTTTGTATAAGAGTGCATCAATCAACCCCTACTAGATGAGCATGTTTTTTATCTTCGCTTGTCAAAGAAAGAAATTACTTTTTCCATCGAACCAATTGATGTCGACTTTAATTACACTTACCATTTTCTTCGATCTCGATCAATTACAGATAACCTAGAATTCTAATACCAGTTATTGTGGTATCAACTGCACTAATACTATTCATCGGGGTATCACTTATGTGGAATACAGATCCCCATTTCCATGCTCATAATTATCGGTATCCGCAAGAGAAAGAAGAAGAGAAAATAAAATAAAATAAAAGTATAATTAGTTAGGCGTACAAGGTTTTACTATGAAAAAAATGAACTTACAAGATTAAAACTCTCACTCTCAATCCTGTACAATTCTCTTAACAAGAAACCCAAATCCCTCTCTCAAGTTCTCAACTCTCAGTCCCTACAGGTTTTTTAGAGATCCTTCACCACTCTTTTGATTCTCATACCCAATCTCTGGTCCTTTACATATAATTTTATGGCTTTGATATGAAAAATATCTCACTAAAAGTCTAACAATCCAAATTGCATCCAAATTGAAGTCCTATAGCCTTTTCAATTCAAATTTGAACCTAGATCAACTCCAGGCCATCGATCACATTGCATTGCATTGAAAATCATGCAAAAATCCATTAAACATGCCCGCATCACAGTCAAATCAAGCCTTGGTGCTCGGCCATCGATCACACTTGTCTTGTGCCATACACCATGCTCCTTTGTCCAAATCACGATCAAAAACACTATCGACCGTCATATCAACGCGTAGAAGATGCTGCATTGCTCGATCGTGCGCATCATTGCATCAGGAAAACCCATGGACCACTCAGTCGTGTGACTAGAGGAAAGAAGAACGGCACTTGGGCATGGGCCATGGAACTATCGCTTGCATGCATGCCCACCTAGGCCTGGGCTAGTAGGGATGGCAATGGCCCGGGTGCATAACTATCCAAACCTAAACCCGAATACTCAATAAACTACCCAAATCCGGTCCAAATACTATCGATACTGGATTTTTTTTATCAAAATCCATCTCGATTGAGTATCGGGTAATTCGGATTTACCAGGCCCGAATCTAATTGAGTCATATTAAATATTTTTTTTCATTTTTATCAACTTTAAAATCATCTACCATTTATAAATCATACATACATTAAACAAATAAAATTTAATTATATTTTTAGTTCAATACCGATCCAAGAGGAGGAAGAGCAGCTGAAGAGGAAAAGGGGAGCTGGAGTTTAATCGGGGTTTACCGATTACAAATTACAATTTATAATACCTTATTTATCAAAAATAATGATTATCGTAAAGGGTTTAAGTATTTTAAATTTTAATAACTAATAAATAATAATTAATATAATATATTTAATATAATATATATTAATTATATATATTTAAATATTAAAATAATTTGGGCCGGGTTCGGGTCGGGTATATATGTATCCAGTCCCGGTCTAAATCTAAAGTTAAGCATTCGGGTTTTATCCAAATCCGGTCCAAACCTAATCAAAGTGTTGACTACTCGATCCAATCGGGTCGGATCGGATCGGGTATCCATGGATTTGGATTTTGTTGCCATCCTTATGGGCTAGCTACCTGTGCCCATGCCCATGCCCGTGTGCGTGCCATGCTAGGCCGCGCTCTCGCCTAGGCCGCATGCCTGTTTATCCGCACGGTCTGGGCCATACAGGCTAGCCTGCTATCGGCCTGCCATGTACTGAGCTCTAGTTTTTTCTTCTCTTGTTTTGGGCTGAGCTTCTCACCTGATCTGCTGCTATAGCTTCTTCTTGTTTCTCTCCGGGAACGAATTTGAGACATTTTTCTAACACAGCTAGCCCTGTAAGAAGCTATACGAGGGACCACAGCATTACTACATAGTATGATGCAATCAAGGGCATGCTGCATTTGTTTTTTACTATGGTACAAACACTAAAATGGGGATAAAGATTTCAAGTCTAATTAACTCGACCACCTGATAGCTTATATCCGAAATTTGTTGTCAGATTACACATTATGTGATTGGCATCGGCTTGTAAGACATTCTTACTGCGGGCGAAGTTCATGAAGATCATGAAATTATAATGAAACTACGTCATACAAAGTACACATACTGAACAAGATAAACAAAATTTGGAAGCCTGTGGTTTGTTTCCCCCTCTGTTGTCTGCTCTTCATCGACATGCAGGTGAGGAGTTCACTTGTTTTAACAACTATTGCTGGAGTTTTGTGAACCACAAGCCGAACATTAATAGACTCCCAAAGGTTTTTAACCATGATCAAGGACGTGATAGAAAGGGACTTCTGTTGTGTTGGCCCAACTATGATCTATTCTTTTTGTGCAAGAAGCATAGTTAATGACCATTTTTCTAGCTGTCAGATTTGATGCATTGCTTCATGCTCTAAACAATCGAACGATAAACACTGAATCAATCTCATTAGGAAGAGGCTCGAGTAAGGAATGCTCATTACAGGATTAAGCGAGGCTACAGGATCCTAGGACCATTTATCAAGCAAACTGCACTTGACAAGTTCATTTCAGTTGAAGAGTGGATGTAGAGTCTTGTCATGTGTATCTGTTTGCGGCTTGACTATATCAGCTGTTGCTGTGTCGTTGAAATGTTACTGAAAACTTCACTGCAAGCTAACAGGCCTCCAAAATTTACAATACAAGCTAATCTGATTGCACCCAAAGCTTTTGTTTTCCAGTCGAATCCTTCTGTCTCATCATAGACCCTGATCAAATCCTCCTTTCTTTCCATGGATTATCATAAGTATTTTGGACCACAACGAAGTGATAGTATCTATATTCTCATCACTTTATATTAATATCATGATCATATAGTTTTTCATTTATTTATGAGGCCTCTCCTTTTTACTGCATGAGAGAACTTCGTGCCATGGTTGTGTCATCATTGCACGCTTACAAAGATGGCCCCGCAACCCGCATGGATTCCCGTGAGGGATGGTAGATTTTGGCTGGGGTACCCTTCATTCAATTGTTCTTACAGGGATGCTGGCCATATCATACGGAGCCTTTTTCTTTTAGGCTGATGCGGTCCTGTCAGCGAGACCATCGAAACAATGAGTGAAGTGGATTTCCGCTATGCTCCGCAGATGAACGCATCATTGAGTGAAGGTTCAACAACTACGGCATGGGCTACCGCACAAACGGACAAATCTCACATGGAGGGGGGCCCTGAAGTTTTCTGGTGCGCTTTGACCCAGCAAGCCATCCTCTACAAAGCCAATCACATTTGGATAAGAACCAAACACATCCCTTACAACATTTAATAGATTCGTTGTGCTGTGTCTTAGCAACGGTTTCAACATTGTCACCAAAATCTAACAAAACACTAGCTCTCTCACTTGTCTCAACAACTCGATATATTACACATTGTCTTAAGCATACAAAATCAAAAATATAGATGTGTCCATGAAAAGGCCTTAGGATCAGCTTAGCAGCTCCAGCATGTAACTTGGTAGAAATTGGCAAAGAGTTTCTCGGACCTTTCAGCCATGGAGCAAGGCTGCTTTCTTCTGTTTAAAAGTTTCACTTTAGCTAGACATTCTTTCCACACAGGGACATGGACACAATAGTGCTACTCATTTTAAAATCCATGCCCATTCCAAAATGCTCAGCAGCCCTATAGGTATGCCAAATAATGCCTCAGTTCTCACGTAGCCGCACCAAGCTTGTTAGTATTAACATTGACAGCATTAATATATCATACAAGTATGATAAAAAAACTTCCTGACTTTTTAAGTGCTAATGGACTATACTCTTCAAATAACTAGATTAGCAAACTGTAATTCATATCGAACATCTGTTCTCCTTTAAAGAAATAAGTGGCATTACACCCTTGGAAACTAGAGGTTCACATGAACTTCCACTAGCATTAAAGATATAACAATTTTCCACATTAAATACCATGTTTGAATGCTCAAAGTAAATGTCCAATAAAGAACGTCTGCAAAGGAAAAAAAAAACAACAATCTAATTCCCCATGTGCTTTTAGCATTTACAGAGACGGCAGCCACACCATCAACCACAGCCATGAAATTTACTTGTCAACCATTGGCACCAAAACCAGTGGGCTCATATAACAGTTTTTGGGCTTAAGTACTGAAACAACAAATCTGTCTTCATTCAAGCACCATGCTACTGGATAAAAACTGGAGACAAGAAAATCAGCAAAACAGACTGCAAAGAGAACTAAATACAAGCAGCCGAGAAGATAAAACTTTCAATGGATCATGATGAATTTGAATAGGCAATGTCTGCAGGGAAGATGTCTTGAGCTCTTTCACTTAGACCCACCGCTTCCCATTCCTAATGTGAGCTCAAGATCCTCCACCCTTACCTCATGAATTCTCTCCCCAACCCAAGGCTTCACCCTCCCATTCTCAAATTCAAACTCCATGCCACCTCGTCCTCTCTCGGACATTCCTCCTCCTCCAGGGGCCGCAACAGTCTCTGGCATTTGTGCAACCGGATTGACTAGGTTGAAGGATGGGGATGCTGGAGCTGTCATGTGGAAACTGAACCACCGGCCAGAATCAATAGTGGAGGCATCAGACTCATCACATTCTGGAATGGTGGCAGGGTGCGGGTGGCGGCAACCCCATGTGGGGCTAGAAGGGGCAGAAGCAGCAAACAGAGGGGGATGGAATGCAGCATAGTCCCACTCCGGTTTCCTAAGTTTTGTCGGGTGGGAGGCAGTCGGAGAGGAGAGTGGTGGGGTAACAGGAGCGCTGTTGGAGATGCGGAGAGGTGGGAGAGTGGAGAGTTTCTGGAGGAAGGGGAGGAGATAGGACGGGTTGACACAATGGTTCGAATTCTCGAGACGGGTGGGACTTGGGAAGGAGGATGATAATGGGCTGGCATGGTAGGAAGGGACAGGACTAGGGAAGGAAGAGGAGGGTGGGCTCAGATGGTGTGAGGAGGAGCAGGGGCTTATGTTTGTTGATTGCCCCCAAGTGGCAGCCTCCGGAGGTGGTGGGGGTGGCTTGCATCCCTGTGAAGATTTAAGCAAAGAGTTACGGCAGCTCAATAGATGAAAAAGTGAAGTGGAAATAGTGAGATTATGAGGTAGTAAAGTTATTAATGTTTAGGTGTTGCTTTTCTGATGGCAAGGTAAGGTGCCCATTAACTTTTTAGGTGAAACAAATAGTTTCCTCTCTTCTCTGCGAGCCACGCAAACACACACAGGAGGGAGGGACGCCAGAAGATTTTGTTACATGATATCAGAACAGCAACAGCCCAAAATTAAATGAAATACTCTTTGCATTTTTCGTCCTTAACTCTTTGTTTTGTTTGGAGTTTGGGTAACGTAGTTCGTCTTGAGGGTGTTACACTTTAGATGGGGATACTTTTCTGTGTTCTTGTCATCCTTTTCCTTCTTTCTAAAGAATAAATAGGATGGGAAAAGAAGAGAAGCCAACCTAAAATTAAGTGCTCTTCATGAATGGGAACAAAAGGAAAAGGAACGAAGGGGAGAAACTTTGCTAGGAAAGGCACAGATCTCAACAATCCAAACGGAAGAAAAACCGCGTCATCTTGGGTGAGAGGAGAACATGCACGCACAAAAGACTGGCCCTAAAAAGCAGCGGTCAAAAGAGAAAAGGGAAGCCAAAATTCTTTTTCCCTAATAGCCAAGATCAGAACTTTCAGAAAGCCAAAAAAAAAAAATAAGTGAGAGATTCCAAAATTCTTCAAGGAAATCCACATCAAATCTGGTAGAATACTCCATCAGATCTCAGATCAAAGCAAATGAAGGAAATTAAAGAAAAGGACTTATCTAAAATAAACTACAACAATTGCTCTTCTTTCATAGAAACAAAAGAAGAATCCAACTGAAACAAGGAGAGCAAGGCTAAAAAGATCTTAAATGGTCCCCATCACTGCTAAAAGATCTAAATAATAACATATCCACTAAAAAGCCCATTAAAATAAGTCCCAAAAAATGAATATTTAATCAGGTATACTGCCAATAAAAGCATCAAGAATACATCCTTTTCCCATTTTCGAAACAAGCAAACGAACAAAACATTTAAATTTAGCTTCTAAAATTTTAAAAAAAATTGGGGAGGAAGGTTTTTAAAAACCAATCATAAAACATCAATGAGAACAAATAAACAGGGGATGGAGCAAAGAGATCTACGGGAGCACCAAAATCAAAACTTCATTACGATCCATTGACCACCAAGTGCTATAATAACGATCCCTGATCTTTCTGAATCAAAACAGACATGAAATCAAAAAAAAGAAAAAAAAGAAATTATAGCAGAGGATGGGATCTGAGAAAGAGGGAGTCATATAATACTAAAGGTGGGATCTTTTTTGTAACGCACCTTTCGGTAGGTGGTGCCATCCTCCTCCACGACCCAGCCGGCCTCCGCACAGAGGGCCTTCAGTACCTCGTTGTTGTCGCAGTGCTTGGGGAGCTTGTAGTTCCCCTGTGCCCTCAGCCCGTAGAATATCTTCGCCGCGATTGCCCGCCGCCGCCGCTCCCTCCGCTTGTTGTTCTCCCTCTCCTTCCACGTCGGCAGCCTCCCCCCTCCGGGCGTCATCCCTCCCTCTCCCTCTCTATCCGCAATCCCTACAATCTCTCCTCTCTTTCTATCTCTGATTGCTTTCGTTTTAGAGAAATATTAGAAAGAACGGGGAGAGGAAAGCGGAGTGCGCGTTCTCTCCTGCTTTGCGTGCTTGCTTTCTTCTCTCTGCGTTTCTGTGTTTTTATCTGGGCTCGGGTAGGGAGGGGTCTGAGCCGGCTCCCTGGGGGTACGTTTACTTTATTACAAGTCGCTTTCTTGGAGAGTATTCAGCGTGGGCCGCGCCGTAAAGAGAGAGAAAGAGACAGAAAGAGAGAGGAACTTAGTGAGAGAAAAAGACTTATATATATCTCTCTATTTGTAAGTGTTAGCGTTGCTGCACCTTTTTTTTTTAAGTTGATTAAATAATACTAAAATAAATTTAAATTTTCAGAAATACTCTGGTGGTTAACTTATTTCTTGCAAAGATGCGGATATCTTTTGATGATTAACCGATCCCTTGCAAAGGCATGGAAATTTTTATGTAGTTAAATAGTATAATTTTTTTTTTAAAAAAGTAAGTATTTAAAAAAATTATCTTGAGAGATTTTTTTAATTTTATTTAACCAAATTTGTTAGATGATTGTAACTATTTGTAAAGTGATTATATATTAAAAAAATAATTAAATCGATTAAGTTATTAAAAAATTAGTTTGTGAAGCCATTTGTTACATCCCTTGATAATCACTTTATTAACCTTATCATAATAGCTCTTACAATATCAAGATCTACATTTTATATTGAATAGAAATAAAATTTTATACCTGGTGATGTGGTAGGATCGCTAATGTAGAATTCCATTCAGATCCAGTTGGCGGTCGTGCTGGCAGGTATCGCCATGTCAGTCTTCCTCCTCGAGCTCCTTCGTCAGTAGGCTCCCTCGAGGTCGAGCCCACCTAGACCGAAGTTGAGCTCCCTTTCTTTGAGCTCCTTCACCGGGCGGCTCCCCCGAGATTGAGCCCATCTCGATCGAAGTTGAGCTCCCTCACTTCAAACTCCTTCGTCGGGTGGCTCCCTCGAGGTCGAGCCCACCTCGGCCGAAGTTGAGCTCCCTCTTTTCAAGCTCCTTCGACAAGCGGCTCCCTCGAGGTCGAGCCCACCTCGGTCGAAGTCGAGCTCCCTCTCTTCAAGCTCCTTCGCCGGGCGGCTCCCTCGAGGTCGAGCCCACCTTGGCCGAAGTCGAGCTCCCTCTTTTCAAGCCAAGCACTCTTCAATAAAAAGGTCTGACGGCCCGAGGCCATCCCAATGGCTAGGGTCCACCGTTGTTGCCCAGAAATGGAGCCCAAGAGGGGGGTGAATTGGGTCTTTTAAAAATTTAACACAATAAAATGAAGGTCCAGTGGTGCTTATGAGCAATAATAAATTGATGCAAGATGATAGCAATAATTAAAGAGTACGAGAGGAAAAGAGTAATTACACACAAACACAAAGTTTATAGTGGTTCGGTGCAAACCTAGCACCTACATCCACTCCCCAAGCCACCCTTAGAAATTCTACTATAATCCACACCAGATTACAGTTGACTTGTTTTTCACAAGGCTCACAAGTCAAAACCTAAGTTGGTTTTGTCACTTAGGCTTACCAACAAACCTAAATACTTGTTTTGTCTTCGGGCTCACAAGTTAACCCTAGTTGGTTTTAACACTTTGGCTCACCAACAAACCACAAAAACCTTCTTTCAAGACACCCTTGAAAGCAAGGTCAAAACACAATTAAAACAGATATGAAATTTAAAAGCTACAACAAACTCTCTTCAAGAGTAGATTGGAATCTTTGAAGCCCAAAATGATGCTTTGTCTTCACTCTTCTTCAAGATGCCTCTTTTTGGAATGAAATAAGGTTGAGCTAGTAGGCTTTTCAGTGGAATCAAGCTAGAAGAGACTTTTGATTTGAAGTTTGGAGAAAATATTGGCTTTATGGCTTTTGAGTGGACTTGAATGCTCTTGAATAGACTTCTCTCTTGCTTTCTCTTCTTTCTCTTTTTTCTTTTTTTTTTTCTTTAAAATGAGGTTGGTAGAGATTAAATACACCAAAAACCTTCTAAAAATGGTTTGTGACCGTTGGAGCATTGGAAATAGCCATTTGGAGCTTGAAAACCAACTTCTGCAAGCCAGAAAAATAGATCCGTTAGAGCTGTCAGGCTGCAAGTGTTGACACTTGGCTGTCAGGTGTCGACACTTGATTTCTGGGAGTCGACACTTGAACATTCAAGTATCGATACTTGATGCACAGGTGTCGACACTTGACACAAAAATCCTTAAAACGACAAAGTTCTGTATTTTCAAAAATCTCAGGCCTTGAGTCGACACTTGGAACCTAAGTGTCGACACTTGGTGTCGACACTTGAATAAAGGTGTCGATACTTGGCGTGCCAAGGATTTTTGTCCGTGCCAAATGCTGAAGTGTCGACACTTGACTGTCCAGGTGTCGACACTTGAGACTGAAAACATCCAGATTCAAGTGTAAATGCCTCGAAAACAAAAATAAAATTCATGAACATATAAACACATAAATAGTTAAACAATTATATACCCTTTTTCAATGAAGAGGATGCCCGGATATGTGAGAATTGCTCCGTGCCATACACTATAAGTTTTTGAAATTTTGAGGTGCTTTCTTCCTGAAAACTCACAACTCGAAATCCTCATTAGAATACAATATGCACTCATTGTTTTGTTATTCATCAAAATCACTGGGTGGAGCCAACAACCGTGCCTCAAGAAACCCTAAAGTAGAGAGAAGGGGATGCCACTACATCCCTTGGGTGGCGACACATCGCCCAAGGCCTACGAAGGGGAAGTACGCCAGCCTATAGAGGGGCGCCTCCCCAGGTTGCCAGGATCTCTTCCATCGTTGTTTACACCAGATAGGAAAGGGCGCTCCAATCAAGGCATTGCACTCCCCAGTCGACCGTTTGCATTACCTAGAAGAAGAAAGCCGTGCCAGGGGATTCAAACCAAGGAGCGACTACCCTTGGATCGAGTTCCTGCCAAATTTTTCAAAATGTGGCGATCAGCCAGGAAGTCAGAATCCGCGACGTAACTCCCTACCACGAAGGGAGAGGACACCGGGGCGCACACCATGGGGCGTTGCCGAACGTTGACCTTCGAGCACCCCTAGAGGGGGGACCCGAGGTGGGTAGCTGAGATGGTCCATGGCCTAAAAGGAAGTCTCAAGGGCCTTTGGACAAGGTAAGCAAAAGCAAGTAGAAGGGGAGTTAGCGAGAGAGAGAGTACTTTGAGGCTACCAGAGAACTCGTCGGAAGAGTCTCGACGGACACAGCCATCACAGCTCAAGCCCTCCTCTTCCACTGCTGTTTCCACTCTACTCTTTTCTTTGAAAACTGAACCTCCTCCAAAAATGGAGACCGAACAGGGATCCACCGAGGAGGATCTATTCCCCTAGATCACCCACTGACTTGATCGTCAGAGTGCCCCCGCCAGGATCTCTGGCCTGAGTCTCTTCTCTTTTGCAGGTCTGAGCACGTGCACTGAATTCCAGGTAACGAGGCTGATGTTCGGTGCCATCTTCGAGCTGCAGGCCATGGCGGTATAGGCGGCAATAGATTGACATGCCAAGAAGGGGGCAGGACATAGTCTGATTCAAGCTGATCCTCTCATAAACAACTCCACTCGAAGCATGGTGGTGACACGCATGCGGGAGGTCTCCACCAGCCATGCAGGAGACCCTTCTTCTCATGGGGGCTGATGCGGGATGACTCTAAGATTGCTAAACATGCAGGAAAAACAGTAAACAAATTTTTTTGTGATTTTTATAATTTAAGTTTGTAGGCTAAATTCCCAAATAAAAGTAAAAAACTAGCATAACAAGTAGCAATGCAAAGAATCATCATATCGCAGGCAAACACATGAAAAATAATAAATTTCAGGACCTGAGAATTGAGAAACTCCCAGATTAGGATAGCTTATCTTCATCAAATTAGAAATTAAAAGAAGGAAAGGATGTTACCAATTAGTGATTTGAAGAATTTTCGATGAAAAGATCACACAGCACTCTGATTGGAGTCTGGATGATGAAGCTCGATCCCTTGATTTGATGGCTGATTTGGGCGGTCCTGGAGGCAAGGAAAGCCTCCTCTGGGAAGGTGAAACACCTCGGCGATCCTGCAAAACATCAAGGGTCAATCAAAACAGCAAGTAAGAAAAAGAAAAAAACTAGATTTAGAAGGAATCAGGTTAGGGTTTAGAAACGGGGTGGCTTGAAGCTTGATGAAGATCTCCTTGCTTGGCGGCCTAGGGCACTCCTTCTTGGACGTGTGAAGGCTTGGATGGCAGTGAGTTAGGGTGTGGAAGGATGCTAGGGCAGCAAGGAATTCGGCCAAGAACAATAGTAACCAAAGAAAAAATAAAAATAAAGTAACACACAAGCTCGCAAGCTCAAATAAATTTACCAGGGTTTTGATATTATGAATAAAAATTGATCACAAGAGGGGGAGGGGTGGGGTATTTATAGAGTTCCCATGTCCTCTAACTAGGGTTACACACTTGGGTTACAAGTCCTCTCCTAGCTAGGTTAGAAAAACAAATCTTAAAATAATTAGGAGCATAAGTCCCAACTAGGTTAGGATTTGACCTAGTCTTCTCCTTCTCCCTTCATGCTTTGACTATTCCACTCAAGGACACCTCTTGGACTTGGTCAACACTTCAAAAATGCCTAGGAGGGCGTGTTGGGCTTCTAGTGGCAGCAAGGGGCCGGCCCAAAGGGGCTTGGCGCATGGGCTTGGGCCTCCTGGAAGCTGGGGTGGCCTGGTAGCCTGGTAGTAGGAATATTCCATGGAATTTTGCTTCTTTAGGGCTTGGGCTTGGCACTTGGGCTTGATTTTTTTGGGCTAGGATGTAGGTGGACCTCTGAAATTATGGATGCCGTGGTTTAGGAATATGCTCTGGCATCTGGGAAGGAATCTGGGCATCTGGAAGACATCAAAAAGATTCAGGGTTTCTCGAAGCATCTTGGATCCTGGGTTGTCACTCAAAATCCAATTGGCTGATGTAGTGGCCTCTGATTCTTGGATGTGGCTTGGTGGAACTTCAAAATAGGATGACCTCCTTTCTTGTATAAAAATTGGGCTTATATTGGACTCATAATTGATGTACAAGACTCAAAATACTGACTAGGTTGAGGGTTGAGACAAATCAACTAACCTCAACTTATTATAGGACTCGATCTTAATTGATTACAAAATCTTCAAAACTTTGACACATGACTAATTAAACCATATGGGATCCAAGGATCTGTATCTGATCCTGGTATCCCCACCAATTCTTCTGGGTTGGGAGGAACTCGATCCCGTCGAGTATAGGTCAATTTGGCTTAAGGAGGGTCTGGGTTGAGGTGATGCAGATCCACACCAGCATTCCACAAGTCCTCAAATTTTAGTCGACCTTGCCACCGAACAAAAAATCACTGATAGTCTCTATCCTGGGTATCGATAGCTTGATCATCCAAAGCTCTCTCAATCGTTTCCTCACCATAAGGCCAAATTATATGTGGTCGCTCAGGGGTGGGTTCACTCACAAGGAAAGGGAGTGGCTCAAGGGGCTCGCTGGGTATCACTGTTGGCTCCCTAGACTTTACAAAGTCTAAGATGATGAAGGTGGAGCTAATACCTAAATCAGGTGATATCTCAGGCATATAGGCATTGGGTCCACTACTATTCATTATTTTGGATGGGCCAGCTTCGTGAGCAGAAAATTCTTTGACAGTCATATATTCCTCTGCATAAAAATCTTTATCTTTCTTTTAGAAATTAGCCAAGTTATTATTTAGTTCATTAATTATGTTCAGATCTTGACTAATTTCATGATGCATATGCTGTGTAGAGACTAGTGTAGGTGTAGATATGTGATTTAGGACTGTGAATTTTATTGGACTCAACTAATACCTATTAGACTTGACTAAACTTTTCCATCGAAGGAAATTTTACTGGATTCTCTAGGGTCTAACCTAACATACTATAGACTTTCTAGGTTTGACCCTAGCATGGCATGCACATAAAAATTTACTATGTATGCCTACTAAATGCCAGAGGGTATGCAAGAAGTAAGATGCAAACCTAACATGCACAATGTATGTATGCAGCATGCTTCTATAAAATGCAAATGCATGGTTAAAGAAATATAAGAAGATTCATGAAAAGGTAGAAAATATGAGGTGGATTCAGGATTAGTCTGATTGAAAAAGGGTTTGGGATTAATCAGGTAGACTAAGAGACAAAAAGGTGTTTCAAGGATAAGTCCTATACTAATGAGATTTGCCTTATGGGTTTGAGGTATTCCTATAGGATCTACATTATGGAAGAATGGGTTATTGATTTCAGGGAAGAGATCTTTTATTGGGGTTAAAGGAATGACTTCATCCTGAGGGTATTGGTCTAAATAGATCAAGTCCTTAATAAACTTTTCTGGCTAATAAAATTCAGGACTAGGCTCTACAATTGGGTCATCTTCTAAAGTTTCCTTAGGTGGTGCTCTAGTAATAGGATTTGGGTTCTCTTCCTCTACTTGCTCTTCTATTATTGCCTGGGTGTGATATGGGCCATCTAACTCTTGGTCGACTACTATGTGGGTATGGCCGGGGTCAACTGATTCTAGGATGGCTTCTACCTGGGTATCTATTGATTCAACTTGCTCTAAGTCTTCTATGGGGAACTCCTCTTCTTCCTCCTTATACTGTTCCACTAAGCTTGGGTCAGCCTCATATATCTCCTCTTCAAGGTTATTTGGGTGAACCAATGAGGTAATAAGAGGGGGTAGACTAAGGAAAAATCGACTGATGATTGGGGTGACAAGGATGGGTTGGTTAAGGTGTTCCTGACTGACACTGAGTTCTTATCTAAGGGTACTAATCCTATAAGGTTCAGGTAGACTAAGGGAAATTGGACTGTCACTAAGCTGATACCTAGGGATGATGGGTTCCAAGGGCTCATAAGGCAAGGGTTCAGCTCTATGGGTCTTGTCTAGGGTCCTACTTGGTCTAATCTAGTGGTTAATTGGTCAATCATACTGGTTGTTTGGTTGTTTGTTTGGGTTATCTAGTCAAATCGTTGGTCTACTTGGTCGAATCTATGGTTTATTTGGTTCATCTAGGTCTGGGATTGATCAAACCTAGTGTTTATCTTGGCAAACTGATTTTGGGTTTGGGTGTTGGCTTGGTTTAGTTGGGTAAATTGGTTTTGAGATTGGATATTGGCTTGGTTCATTTGGGTAGTTAACTAGGCAAGCTGGTTCATGATGGCTTCAAAATTGGGATCCATGGCTGAGTTAGTTTGGGGTTTAGTCTTATAGTATTGGGTTCCTAATCTAGTGGTCATGCAACAAATCAAACAATCAAAGTAGAATGATGTAGCCAAGCATGCAAAAGAAAAAAGTTAGTACAATCTAGGGCTTGCTAGACCTAGAGTCAAAACTGAATGGGTCAGCTCAACTTACACTTAACCCAGTAGCTAATCCTTCCTCTGGCCAGGTAGAGGGTGGGAGTGTGGAAGGCCCCCCTGCTTTCTTAATGACCCAATTAAAAACCACAACACCACTTATGTTGTTTAACTCTGGACCCTCAGCCTTAGACACCAGATTTCAGTAATAGCCACATGATTAAATGCACTAGTTGGCCCACACAATTCGGACCCGACTTGTTGGTGTCACCTAACCCACTAGGACAAATTAAGTCTAATCAATTTTAATTAAGGCTTGGGTGGAAATGCTGGGTGATTTTTTTGGGCCCAGGACAGGTTTTGACCTCCTACCCTGATGTTATATTGATTGCCCTTAAGATTAGATTAAAAGATGATGAACATTCAATGGTCCTGATGCAAACTAAAACATAGCAAAAAATAAAATATTTTTTAATGATTTATGATGTGTCAAGTTAGGTTTAAGTTAACTGGGATTATCAAACAAAGTTTGGCTTGGAATTGGGATGGGTGGAAGTTGATTAGGTTAGGTTGAGTTAAGTATGCAGAAATAGCAAAAATCAAAAATTAGGGTTTCAAATGATATAGAATTTGGCATAGATTCAGATGCAAAAAAAAAATTAAAAAAATTCTAGAATAGAGGATGGACGGTGATAATGATACCTACCAAATTTCATGTAGAACAAAATCAAATGATGATGAAAATTCTAGGATTTTTGGACTGCTATAGAATTGTTTAGGATTATGTTAGGGTTTCTAATATGCCAAATTTTAATAATTTAGGATTTCTATTAAATTAATTAAAAATTTTGATAAAATAAAGGACACAACAAAGAACAATTCATGCAAATTTTACAAAAAAAAATAAAATTCTTAGATGGTCAAAATAAGATGCAAAATAGACACCTAATGTAGTGGATAGGATGCAGAAATTTGGGTTTGTGAATGCAATGCTGATAAAAACTATCCTAAACCCGCTCTGATACCAAACTGATGTGGGATGACTCTAAGATTGCTAAATATGTAGGGAAAAAAGTAAACAATTTTTTTGTGATTTTTATAATTTAAGTTTGTAGGCTACATTTCCAAATAAAAGTAAGAACTAGTATAAGGAGTAGCAATGCAAAGAATCATCGTATCGCAGGCAAACTCATGCAAAATAATAAATTCTAGAACCCAAGAATTGAGAAACTCCCGGATTAGTATAGCTTATATTCATTAAATCAGAAATTAAAAGAAGGGAAGAATATTACCAATCAGTGATTTGAAGAATTTTTGATGAAGAGATCACACAGCACTTTGATTGGAGTCTGGAAGATGAAGCTCGGTTCCCTTGATTAGATGGCTAATTTGGACGGTCCTGGAGGCAAGGAAAGCCTCCTCAGGGGAGGTGAAACACCTCGGGGAACCTACAAAATGTCAAGGGTCAATCAAAACAGCAAGTAAGAAAAAGAAAAGAAACTAGATTTAGAAGGAATCATGTTAGGGTTTAGAAGCGGGGTGACTTGAAGCTTGATGAAGATCTCCTTGCTTGGCGGCCTAGGGCACTCCTTCTTGGACATGTGAAGGCTTAGATGGTAGTGAGTTAGGGCGTGGAAGGATGCTAGGGCAGCAAGGAATTCGGCCAAGAGCAATAGTAACCAAAGAAAAAATAAAAACAAAGTAACACACAAGCTCGCAAGCTCAAATAAATTTACCAGGGTTTTGATATCATGAATAAAAATTGATCACAAGAGGGGGAGGGGTGGGGTATTTATAGAGTTCCCATGTCCTCTAACTAGGGTTACACACTTGGGTTACAAGTCCTCTCCTAGCTAGGTTAGAAAAACAAATCTTAAAACAAGTAGAAGCATAAGTCCCAACTAGGTTAGGATTTGACCTAGTCTTCTCCTTCTCCCTTCATGCTTTGACTATTCCATTCAAGGACACCTCTTGAACTTGGTCAACACTTCAAAAATGCCTAGGAGGGCGTGTTGGGCTTCTAGGGGTAGCAAGGGGCCGGCCCAAAGGGGCTTGGCGCATGGGCTTGGGCCTCCTGGAAGCTGGGGTGGCCTGGTAGCCTGATAGTAGGAATATTCCATGGAATCTTGCTTTTTTAGGGCTTGGGCTTGGCACCTGGGCTTGATTTCTTTAGGCTAGGATGCAAGTGGACCTCTGGAATCATGGATGCCCTGGTTTAGGAATATGCTCTAGCATCTGGGAAGGAATCTGGGCATCTGGAGGATACATGAAAAGAATCAGGGTTTCTGGAAGCATCTTGGATCCTGGGTTGTCACTCAAAATCCAATGGGCTGATGTAGTAGCCTCTGACTCCTGGATGTGTCCTGGTGGAACTCCAAAATAGGGTGACCTCCTTTTTTGTACAAAAATTGGGCTCATATTGGACTCATAATTGATGTACAGGACTCAAAATACTGAATAGGTTGAGGGTTGAGATAAATCAACTAACCTCAACTTATTACAGGACTCAATTTTAATTGATTACAAAATTTTCAAAACTTTGACACATGACTAATTAAACCATATAGGATCCAGGGATCTATGTCTGATCCTGGTGTCCCCACCAGGGGCCCACATAGCTCAGAGAGGGAACCCTCCGCTCCACCATAATCGCCTTCAGCAGATGTCTGGCTAGCCGTGCTTGCCCAGTAGATGTAGGTTCTGACTGTAGCAGTACGATAGTTATAGTACCAGCACTGATCCCTGGCCACCCAGTAGCAGCCAGGAACCCCTATGGCCCAAGCTATCGTATCCCGTGATAGCCTGTGTTCCTTCCAAGAGCTATCGTGAGCCGCGACTGAACCCCGGGGAAGCCATCGGACCTCAATGAAGAGACAATGGACTGGGTCAGTTGACCGGGAGAGCCGGTCTCTGGCCCTCGAGTGCGCCACTATCAAGCACCGCTAAAGCCATCAAGGTAAGGCTCCCCGTCATGACCCCCCTCAGCTGTCATCTTCATCTCCTCCAACGGCCTCAACGGAAGGTTCCACCGACGAGGCCATTAGTTGCATGGCAAAAAAGCATCTAAAGGAACAAGAGCGTAAGCTGGCAGAACTATCCCACCATTTTGCAAACATGCAGGGCTCCTCCTGTGAGCCAATGGGCCATGATGCCCTTCTCCCAAGAAATTCAAGAGGAGCCGATCCCGAGTCGGTTCCGTATGCCCTAGGTGGATCCCTTGTTGACTCTGGTCTTAATTTTGATAATTGACAAAACATTTAATTATATATAAGTACTAATGTATGTTAAAAGTGTTTATCAGATTCAGGTACTCATTAATGTTGAAAATTGAAAAGATTGTCATTCAGTTGAAAAAGTCATAAAATCTCAAGTTATGGATGTTGTAACATATATTGAAGATCTTGAAGGACTCAAATATTAAATTTGGACAAGTTTTGACACTGGTCAAGTCAAGTGTCGACACTTGGAAGTGTCGACACGTGGAAGTGTCGACTCATGAAGTATCAACTCATAGAAAGCTTGGGCTAATACGTAGAGAAAATTTCAACTGGCACGCTGAAGTGTCGATACATGGTCAGCCAAGTGTCGACTCAAAGTGTCGACTCATGAATAGTAAAGTATCGACTTAAGGCCTGAGACCAAATAGAAGACAGAATGAGCATATTTTAGAAGTTTAGTCAAGTGTCGATTCACTGTTCCAAGTATCGACTCAAAGTGTCAACTCATCAAGATGAAGTGTCGGCTCACCAGTGCAGAACAGAAGACTTTAGAAGATATTTTTTGATCAAGTATCGACTCACTGTTCCAAGTGTCGACCCTGAGTATTGACTCATGACCTGAAGTATCGACACTTGAACGGATGACAGCTCTGCAATGGCTAGTTTTCTAAAGAGCAGAACTTCCCCAAAATATTTGTAACGGCTAGTTTTTCCTCTCCAACGGTCTTTAACGGTCATTTAAGGTTTGGAGAGCTATATAATCAATACAAATCAAATGGGGAGGCAATCCTTTGAGAGAAAAGTTCCATACACTTTAAGGATTCATATTTTGAGAGAGTTGAGCCTTCAAGCATCCAATTTCAAAGAGAGCTTCCAAGTCCATAACATCAAGCTTCATTCAAAGGCTTCAACAAATTGAAGACAAGCTTCTTCAACATCATCCAAGAGCTTCAAAGAAATATTTGCTTTATATTAGAAAGCTTTTATTGTACTCTTTCATATTGTTCTTACTTTATTTACTCAAGGTTGTTGGTGAGCCTTTGTGAAAAACTAACTTAAGGTTGTTGGTTAGCCTTTGTATCAAAACCAATAAGGTTATCGGTGAGCCCGTAAAACCAACTAGGTTGTTGGTCATCCTGCAAAACCAATTAGGTTCTTGGTTAGCCCACAAAATCAAGGGAGGTTGTTGGTGAGCCTTAAAACCAATTAGGTTCTTTGTTAGCCCAGAAAATCAAGTGAGGTATTGACTTGTGAGCCTTGTGAAAATAAGTTAGATTTTGATTAGTGAGCCCGGAAAACTAATCAGCTGTAATCGGCTGAGATTATAGTGAATTTTCAAAGGGATCTTGGGGCATGGATGTAGGTGCATTAGAAAGCACCGAACCACTATACCTCGATTATGTTTGTGGATTGATTCTCTCTTGCTCTTTTATTTACTGCATATTATTTTGAAGCATATAAATACTTTGGCAAAACATAAGTACTTAATTACAATTAGCACATACTTGTTTAGTTCATTATAAATCATTGCAAGTAATTTTTATAAAACCCAATTCACCCCCCTCTTGGGTTGCATCATCACTGGGCAACAATTGGTATCAGAGCTTGGAACCCAAAATCATTAGTATCTAAACTTGGTGCTTTGCAAAGAATCCAACAGTTTTGAGTTAAAAGATCATGGCAACTCTTGTAGGTATTAGTATTAGACCACCGTTTTTCAATGGCACAAATTACACATATTGGAAAATATGCATGTGCATTTATATTCAATCTATAGATTATTATCTTTGAAAAATGATTGTTAGTGGTCAACATATTCTTTCAATATTGGTTAATGGCATTTCCGTTCCAAAACTCAAAAAGGATTGGGATGAAAATGACATCAAGCAATCTGAGCTTAATGCCAAAGCAATGAACTTGCTTTATTGCGCATTGGACCCTAATAAATTTAATAGGATCTCCACATACGAAATAGCAAAGAAAATATAGGATACACTTGAGGTTACTCATGAGGGTGCTCTTCAAGTGAAGAATACTAAAATTAATTTGCTTGTACATTCTTTTGAAATATTTAAAATGCTGCACTATGAATCTATATCTGATATGTATGGAAGATTTATGACTATTATTAATGAATTGAAAAGTCTTGGCAAAGTCTATACTAATGCTGATTTGGTTAATAAAATATTTAGGTCTTTGCCAATATCATGGGATCCAAAGATGATGGCGATCTAAGAAGCTAAAGATGTAGAAACCTTACCTTTGGAGGAGCTTATTGGTTCACTCATGACCCATGAGTTGAATTTATGGCAAACGAAAATAGTTGCTGATCAAGAGAAGAAGAAGATAATAGCCCTCAAGGCCAAAAAAAAATTTAAGACAATTATGGCAACTTGGAGCGATAGCGAAGATTCAAGTTTGGATGATGAACAAGAAGTTGCCCATCCTTGCTTCATGACAAATAAGGAATTGGTATGTATTGAAAATAAATATGATTTTACCTTTGATGAATTACATGATGCATTCAATAATCTTGTGTATGAATACAGATTGCTAAAAATTAAGCACAACAAATTAAAAAGTCATGTTGATTCTTTTTCTCTTGAGAACACCAATCTTGCCAATAAAAACCATGATTTAAATGCCAAGATTAATGTTTTGAAAAATGAAACGAATAATTCTTCTAAAGAAAAATTTTTTTTAGAAAAATAAAATGATGTTTTGAAAGTTTTATGTAATAAATCTTTGAATGAGAAAAATATTTTGATTCAAGAAAAGAAGCAAAAATTTTTGAAGTATTTCTTTATTCATGCTTCTTCCAATTTGACCTGTTGTAAATCTAGACATAATGCATATCTTTGTAAAATAAAAAAAGTTTGGGTTCCAAAAGGAACCATAATCACTAACCCGAAAGGACCTAAGAAAGTTTGGGTACCAAAATTGTCCACCTAGTTTTGCAGGAATGTCTTGTAGCCCAACATGAAGAAAGGAAGTTTTCTAAAAAAATGGCTGTACAAGATAACATGAAGAGTGGACAAGCTATATTTTGAACTAAATGATAAATAAAGAATTCTACATATTGGTAAATTCTAAACATTTCCTTCCATAATTAAAAATATAGTTAAATATTTATTATAAATATTACATCAATAACTTTTAAAAATTTATTTTAAATATTTAATTAGAATCAAGTTTAGACTTATAGTCATTGGCTATGATCATGAACTTTTTGATGTTGATGAATTTCGTGTTATCATGATTAAGCTTATGATTATGAGACCTTTACTTGATTTTGATTAATGTATCTCAAATTACTTCATGAAAAATATTTTTAAAATTGCATATTGCTTTGAAAATTGTTTCAATTGATTAATTAGAATCAAGTTTAGACTAATAGTCATTTGTTGTAATCATGAACTTTTTGATGTTGATGGATTTCATGCTCTCATGATTAAACTTGTGATCATTAGACTTTCACTTGATTTTGATTAATATAGTTTTAAACTATTTCAAGTGAAATGTTATGATTTTTTTTTGGCATCTATGCTTAAGTTAGAAATGATCTGGATCAAGACTAGAACTGGTAGTTAAGGATTACTTTTAAGAATAATGTATGCATATTGATAAATCCTTATCCCAGTAGCTGAACTTGGTACTAGATTACTTCTAACATTTGTATGGATAATCAAAATCATTTCAAATCATATGATTTTCATGAAATGTATTCTGTTTTGTATCCATGCTTAGGCTAGAAATGATTTGCAACAAGTATAGAACTAGTAGTTAAGGGTTATATTTAAGAAAGAGGTATGCATATTGATAAACACTTACTTCAGTAGCTAGACTTGCTATTAAATTACTTCTAGCATCTATATAGATATCAAATCATTTCAAATAAATTTGAAATCATGATGATCAATCCCTTGCATTTTGAAAATTTTGTATATCTTGGAAATTCAAATCTTTGCTTTCAAACTTAGTATTTACGTTCATATCTGAAATTGTCTAAAATTATGATATGCTTGTGCTTTCATATTTTATTCCTCAATGAATGCATATTTTTAAGGGGAAATAATATTTAGGGGGAGCATCCAAAGATTTGTTATGATTCTTTGAATATTTTTCTTTGATATCATGCTTTACTTCTATTGCTCTGATACTCCTTGTTTTCAAATCTAATTCTTTGAGGAGAGTTATATTCAATTGGTATCAAAATTTATTTTATTAATAATCTAAAAAAAATATGAGAAAAGAGCTCCTAGTAACTGCTTCGGATTGGATTAGTCATCATGGTCGTTTGGTCATAGGAGCTAAGTAGGGTTTAAAGACCCTCTCGTCCCATTCACTAGGATCTCTTATGACATGTTGGGATGCCACTGTAGCCTTATCCCATGAACAAGTGAGGTGAATGGATTATTGTCTTGCTATCAGTTATGCATATTAGATCTAATATATATTGAATTATTTTTTGCATATGCTTATCATTTTGTGTTATCATGTTCAATTAGTATCATATTTAATTGGTATCATGATTAATTGATTTCATGCATTGATTTTGATGATCTACTTGCTACTCTTTCAACCTTCATTTCCATTTTGTATTGCCTTTCATCATTTTTCATGATGATAAAAAGGGGGAGAAATATGTTAAGTATGAAAAGGGGAAAAATATGATAAACATGAAAAATGATAAGAGAAATGAAAGAAAGTGCAAAAGGGGGAGAAGAAAGCAAAATATTATAATCTTAATGGAAGAATTAGTAAGGGAGAGAAAATTGAAAATTTTTGTATACTTTGAAAAATGTTTTAAAATCATATTTTGAAGAGGAGCATGATACTTATTGATTTTGAGCTTACATGTTTATATTGTTGTTAATCTTTTTTTAAGTTTATCCTATTTTTATACTTAAAGATTTTGTCATCATAAAAAATGAGAAGATTGTTGACTCTGGTCTTGATTTTGATGATTGACAAAATATTTAAGTATATATGAGTACTAATGCATGTTAAAAGTGTTTATCAGATTCAAGTACTCATTAATGTTGAAAGATTGAAAAGATTATCATTCAGTTGAAGAAGCCATGAAATTTCAAGTTATGAACCTTGGAACATATATTGAAGATCTTGAAGGACTCAAATATTAAATTTGGACAAGTTTCAACACTGGTCAAGTCAAGTGTCGATACTTAGAAGTGTCGACACATGGAAGTGTCAACACTTGGAAGTGTCGACACATGAAGTGTCAACTTATATAAAGCTTGGGCTGATACATAGAGAAAAATTTACCCGGCACGCTGAAGTGTTGATACATGGTCAGCCAAGTGTCGACTCGTGAACAGTGAAGTATCGACTCAAGGCCTAAGACCAAACAGAAGACAGAACAAGTAGATTTCAGAAGTTTGGTCAAGTATCGACTCACTGTTCCAAGTGTCGACTCATCAAGATGAAGTGTTGGCTCACAAGTATAGAACAGAAGACTTCAGAAGATATTTTTTGATCAAGTATTGACTCACTATTCTAAGTGTCGACTCATGACCTGAAGTGTCGACACTCGAACGGATGACAGCTTTGCAATGGCTAGTTTTCTGAAGAGCAGAACTTTCCTAAAATATTTGTAACAACTAGTTTTTCCTTTCTAACGGTCTCTAACATTCATTTAAGGTTTGGAGAGCTATATAATCAACACAAATCAAATGGAGAGGCAATCTTTTGAGAGAAAATCTCATACACTTTAAGGATTTATATTTTGAGAGAGTTGAGCCTTCAAGCATCCAATTTCAAAGAGAGCTTCCAAGTCCACAACATCAAGCTTCATTCAAAGGCTTCAACAAATTTAAGATAAGCTTCTTCAATATCATCTAAGAGATTCAAAGAGATATTTGCTTTATTTTAGAAAGCTTTTATTGTTCTCTTTCATATTGTTTTTACTTTATTTACTCAAGGTTGTTGGTGAGCCTTTGTGAAAAATCAACTTGAGGTTGTTGGTTAGCCTTTGTATCAAAACCAACAAGGTTGTTGGTGAGCCATTCAAACCAACTAGTTTGTTGGTCATCCTACAAAACCAACTAGGTTCTTGGTTAGCTTGCAAAATCAAGGAAGGTTGTTGGTGAGCCTTAAAACCAATTAGGTTCTTGGTTAACCCGAAAAACCAAGTGAGGTATTGACTTGTGAGCCTTGTGAAAATAAGTTGGGTTTTGATTAGTGAGCCCAGAAAACTAATCAACTATAATCGGTTGAGATTATAGTGAATTCCCAAGGAGATCTTGGGGAGTGGATGTAGGTGCATTATAAAGCACCGAACCACTATACCTCAATTGTGTTTGTTGATTGATTCTCTCTTGCTCTTTTATTTACTGCATATTATTTTGAAGCACACAAATACTTTGGCAAAATATAAGTACTTAATTGCAATTAACACGTGCTTGTTTAGTTCATTATAAATCATTGCAAGTAATCTTTTATAAAACCCAATTCACCCCCCTCTTGGGTTGCATCATCACTGGGCATGTTGCCCAGATATGGTGCCCAAGAGGGGGGGTGAATTGGGTCTTTTAAAAAATAAAGCAATATATGTGCTATCAATTTTAAATGTGAAGAGTGATAGTGCTCAAGTAATTGTGCAACGGAAGCAATGAAAGATAACAACAATTAAAGAGCAAAAGAAGATAGAGAGTAAAGTAATGCAAACACACAAAACGTATAGTGGTTCGGTGCACCTAGCACCTACATCCACTCCCCAAGCTCCACTTGGAAATTTTCATTATAATCTTCTCTAGATTACAGCCGACTTGTTTTACAAGGCTCACAAGTCAAAACCTAAGTTGGTTTTGCTACCTAGGCTCACCAACAAACCTTACACACTTTTTTTAGCTTCGGGCTTACAAGCAACCCTAGTTGGTTTTATCAATTGGCTCACCAACAAACCTCACACTAGTTTCAAATTCCCTTGAAACTAGGCTAACACAAATAGAGTATGAATACAATGAATAAAAACAAGACAAACTCCTTTTTGAGCAAAAGTAATTTGATGTAGCTATTGTTGGAGACTCTTCAAGTCTTCTTCTTGGAATCTTGGACCTCACTAAATGCCAAAGACTTGAAAGCTGGATTCCTCAAAAATGGAAAGCTTTTGGCTAAGGAATCTCTTGGTTTTTCACTCTTTTTGGCTTAGGATTGATTGAAAGCTTTGTACTTTTTCTCTCTTCTTTTTTACTTTGTCTCCTTGACTTTTTGAAGTTAGGTGGAGGTTAAATACTTCATTCAAGCTGAAACAACTCCACAAGATCGTTAGAATAAAAAATATGGCCGTTTATGGCCGTTAGAAATCAAATCAAAAGTTCAGAAAAACTAGCCGTTATGCCATGAGTCGACCTCTGGATCAAGTGTCGACCTCATGAGTCGACCTCCAGTTTATCTTAGGCAAAAATCCAGAAAACCATAGTTCTGCCCAGTTTGAATTCTCAGGCGATGAGTCGACCTCTGGTATCGACCTCTGGTGGTCAACTTCTGGAGCGTGCCATTGAAATTTTGCCGTGCCGGCCTTGCTGAACTTTTCTTTTCTTCATGAGTCGACCTTTGGTGGTTGACCTTTGTCAAGGTGTCGACCTCTGTTCTGAAATTTTCTGAAACTCTGGAGAGGTGCATGCCATGCTTGAGTTTCTCTAGGCCTTTGTTTCTTTTGTCAATTACTTCTTAATAAGAAGGTCCAATATGAGAAATTTGATCTTGTTTAAGGTAGAAGAGCTCTTTCCCAAATCAAGCAAGCTTGGTTTCATCATTGTACTCTTGATACTCTTTTTGAATAACCTATGGCCTGAAACTTTATCTTGAAATGAACATTAGTCCAAACATATACTCAACCTTTTGTTAATCATCAAAACTAAGGAGCCAAAGCCAACAGGGCAACATCCCTACGATGGGACCACCAACCCCCTGGACCACCTCGAGAGCTATAAGACTCTCATGAGAGTCCAGGGGATGACCGACACCCTTCTTTGCATCACCTTCACAGCCACTCTTCGGAAGGCCGCTCGGGCCTGGTTTACCCACCTCGAGCCTGAAAGCATCAACTTCTTTGCATAGCTAGAAAGGAGATTTGTGTCCCATTTCGATGCCTATCGGAAGGTACAATGAGAGGTAGACAGTCTTTTCTCCATAAGACAACAGGACCATGAGTCTTTGCGGGACTATGTGACTTGCTTCAAAGTCGCTACACTGGAGATCTACAACTTGGATGAGCTTGTCACCATGTTGGCATTGAAGAGAGAGCTCAGGCCTCCCACCTGACCTACTCCCTAGATAAGAAGCCACCGAAGATGTACTCTGACCTCCAGCTCCACATTCATAAGTACATCCATGCTGAGGAGACAGAACGTACCAAAAAAGAGTTGGACAGGAAGCCGCTGAAGAAGCAGCCTCCGATATAGACACCCGGGATGCGAAGGCCTGGACCGATCCCGAACTTCTGACCAGGGGCCAAAGCCGAACAATGACCCCATCCTAGAAGAAAGATACAATTCTCTCCTCACCCCAAGGTTGAAAATCCTTTTGGAGATTGAGGGCGAGCTATACTTATGCCACGCTCCCCCGCTGAGGCCATCCAACGGTCACGACAAGATAAAGTACTGTTAGTTTTACCATGATCACGGCCATGACACCGAGGAATGCCGCCACATCAAAAGAGAGATTGAAGATCTGATAAGAAGGGGCTACCTCAGAAAATCTGTAGGGGGCAAGACCGCGGCATAACCTCAAGCACTTGCAGCTCTTCCTCCTGTCCCTCCAGTCGACAACCGACCCACCGAGAAGCCTGGGATATGATATGCTTGGGAATAGAGCACGCTTCTAAGAGGGCCAGGGAGGGGGAGAGGTCAGAAAATGTACTCCCCTTTATGAGGGAGGAGGGAACTGGAAACAAAAATATTAATAATGATATCGTGGTGGTCGAGATGATGATTGCCAAGCACCTTGTAAAGCGAATTATGGTCGATAGTGGAAGTTCGATTGATGTCCTTTTTTACGATGCCTTCTTCAGGATGAATTTATCATCTGCTCAATTAAAGCCAGTGCACATCCCCTTGTTAGTTTTGAAAGAAACTGTTCCAAGGGGCGATGCATGCATTTTAAAACTTTTATAAGAGCATGTAGTAGCGTAAAGCGATAAAACTATTTTATCAACATGTTAATCTAATTAACATAACCCCTATATCAGGATTTAAATGCATCTTAGAGTAATATAAATATGAAATCATGCATCCATAGTATGAAATATGGAACTATTTGTCGTGACACACCGGATGAGATCACCCCGTCCGGACCACTTGCACCGTCTCAAACACGAAGCACCGTGAAGAAACAATAGTGGAAGCAACAAGCCTGATGTGAACATTATGCCATGAATCTTAGGAGATCGGGGTAAAGAAGATCAATCAAAGAATATATATATTAATATTAAGAATAAGTTTAGGGAGAAAACAAGGATTTATATTATCTCCTGTGTGAATAACTTACAGGAACTCTTGAAAGACTCGAACCTTTTTCTCATGGCCGTACAAAATATATATATATATACCTAGGTTAAACCAAACCTAGCCCCTTGAACCAACTCCCAACCAGCACATCGTCAAAATAGCTAACCCATCATCCGAGTCAACTCAAATCCATCCAAGCCGACTCGTCCAAACAATAGGTTTCCTGGCTGTGCATCCGAGCTGACTCTAATCCATCCGAGCCAACTCGACCAGACAACAGGTTTTCTGACTGTGCATCCGAGCCGACTCTAATCCATCCGAGCTGACTCGACCAGAGTGTCTTCATACCTACCCTAAGAATTAGAGTTGACTCTTGGAAATCGAGTCGACTCGAAGGACCATCGAGCCGACTCGAAGAACCATCGAGCCGACTCGAACAGACAGACTAAACAATAACCATTGTAACACAGTCTATCACCTAGGACTCTTACCGTACTCACTCCTAGCCTGAGTTACATCATGACCAACATGACAAAGACCCAAAACATGATTCCAGATGCCTTGGATACACCACACGAGACTCAACAATCTCCACCTTGGTGTTTCAAGGCTTCGGTCAACTCCATTTTGTCTATCAACCGCATCAGTCCCATACACTTGTGAAAGCTGTCCCTTGGAAGAACCTTCGTCAGTGCATCAGCTGGATTCTCCTTGGTATAAACCTTTCTAGCTCCACCTCGCCTTCCTCCACCAGCTCTCTAATTTGATGGTATCTGATGTCAATGTGCTTCATCCTGGCATGATATACTGAATTCTGTGCAAGTAACAATGCACTTTGGCTATCACAATACACCTTGACAGCCTCCTGTTTGCAGCCCATCTCCATAGCCAATCCCTTCAGCCATAAAGCCTCCTTTGCTGCCTTCATGATGCCAATATACTCAACTTCAGTGGTAGATAACACCGTTATAGGCTGCAAACAAGACCTCTAAGACACAGGTCCCCCATTCATTCTAAATATGAAACTTGTTATGGAACGACGGGTATCCACATGTCCACCAAAGTTTGCATCCACAAAGCCTTCCATCTGCTCCTTGGAAACCTTGACTATGTTGGAGTGTTCCACAGTACCTCCATGCTGTCCGTAGCAGATACCCACTCCAACTGATCCCACCAAGTATCTGTGATGCGGGACTAATATACTTGCAATTCTTTTTGTATATTTTATATGTGAGGTTAGGTGATTAATTCCCGAATTTCAGATCAAAATTAGTTGTAGGAAATTTTGTATGAATTTTTTGAAGCCAAGCATTCAGATTAGAACCTAGAAAAGTACTAAAGAAGGATCACCGGGACTGAGAAGCCTCGGTTAGGGTAAGTTCTCCTACAATATAAAGACTGGAGGTAGAGGGGGTGTACCTGACAACGTCTGAAGTGCCTGGTGAAGATCGCAGCGAAGGGATCTCTCATTCCTTGATGGATGAGGCCTAGAAAACTGAGCCAAAGACCGGCAGATACCCGGCTTTTTGCTCGATGGTCCGATTGAGGCGTGGCTGGAGTCGTTGGATTCGTAGGAACTCGGGGACCTGCAAATGACCTATCAGGGGTTAGAAAACTCAGAGGAAATCAAGAAAACAACGAAAAACAGCAAGGGAAGGCTTCTTTTGGAGTGGGCATCCAGGGATCTGGAGGGTTTGTTGGCAGCAGGAAGATGATTGCAAACACCGGGAAGAAGAACTCTCACAAACCCCTTTATGCACACAGCAGGGTATCACACAACTCAATAGAAGAACTCAAGGTTTTAATTCATATAAAAAAAGTGAGTTTCATACAAGAGTCTAGGGTCCCTTAAATAGACCCTTAACCTTGGGCTCCAAGTAAGGGCACTTTAGACTTTACATAGGACTCCTTTTCCTTTTCAAACTCTAATTGGAATACAAGGCAAATAGGTAGAAAACTTCAACTCAAACACTCTCCTCTTGTCCTTCTCTTGGTCGGCCAAGGTGGTGACCATAAGTGGCCGACCAAGAGGGGAGGTGACCCTAGGGAGGGGCGCCCTAAATTCTACCTGGGCTTGGGCTGGCCCAAATTCCTTCCGGCTGGTCCAGGGTTTCGAATTTGTTCCTGATTTTGTCTTCTCTTCCTGGACTCTTCAAGTCTTCTAGCTAGGTTGGACTTGGGCTTAACTTTTATGTCTTCAATTAGGTTGAACTTGGTCTTCACTTGTATGATGTGGTCTTGAGTCTTCAATCTGATTGGACAGGACTCAAAAATTGAAATTAGCTCAACATGAGCTGACTAGTACTGAACTGAACTAGCTCAACAAGAGCTGGACTAATTACAGGATTCAAATGTAGCTGGACTAAGCTTTATTACAGGGGACTCAAATATTAACTAAGTGATCCACAGAGGGTTGAGAAGCCTCTTCCTTATTCTGGTGCCTCTGGTGTCCGTACCAATTCTCCTGGGGTGGGAGGAACTCGACCCTGTCGAGTGAAGATCAGACTGGCTCACATATCTCTCGAGAAGGTCTGGGTTGAGGCGTTGCAAGTCCTCTTAAGAAATCTACGAATCGTCCGACTCTGGCTGGCCTTGCCATCGGACCAGGAAGCATTAATAGTCACGGCCCCAGGTCGTGATGGCTTGATCATCCAGGATACGCTCGATCCGTTCTCCTCTCTCAGGCCAATTTGTTAGTGGACACTCTGGGTTAGGGTCACTCACAATGAAAAGGAATAGGTCCAAAGGCCTCACTAGGTATCACTGCCGGTTCCCTATACTCAACCAGGTCTGTAATATTGAAGGTAGAACTAATGCCCAAATCGAAGGTAAGTCTAACACCTAGGCATTTGATTCAACCTTCTCTATCACTTTAAAAAGATCCAGCTCTGTGAGCATGAAGCTTCTTTTAGGCCTAAGCCTAACCAAGATAGAATCCACTACATCAAATTCTTTGACCCTTCTTCGGGAATTAGCCAGTTGTTTTAACATTAGTGCGGGTGGTGAACATGCTTGGCACATGCATACTCCTAACAAGATGATGCAAAGGACTCAAACCTACACCTAACAGACTCGACTAAAGAAGTTTATTAGCATGGGGGCATGAGTCATGGTTGATGGATGACATGCAGAAGAAAAATTGCTAGTAACTCCTAATAAGTGCCAGAGGGTCTGCCAAAAGTAGGTAGCAAATAGGATGGGCTCTATGGATCCTTGCAACCTAGTAACCTCAACAAAATGTAACCTAATAGTTCTAGACACATGAGAAAACTCAGGAAAGGGTAGGAAATAGGAAGTGGGTTCAGAATTACTCTGGTAGGGTGGAGAAAAAGGTTCCGGGTTAATTGGATAAAGTAGAATCAAAGAAGGCATGTCAGGGACTAATCCTAGACTAATGAGGTTAACCTTACGGGGTTGCGATATATCTACGGGATTTGTATAATGGAAGGATGGGTTATTAATCTCAGGAAAGAGGTCCTTAATGGGAACTATAGGAGGAGACTCATCCTGAGGGTATTGATTCAAAGAGATCAGGTCCTTAATAAATTCTTCAGGTTCTTGTATTTTAGGACTAGACTCTATAATTTGGCTCTCCTCTATGGTTTCCTCAGGTAAGGCTCTAACAGCAGTATCTAGGTTCTCTTCTTCTATTTGCTCTTCCACTATAGCTTTTGGTTGGATGTGGTTAGGATCAACTACCTCTAGGTTGGCTTCTACCTGGATATTTACTAGGCTAACTATTTCTAGGTCATCTATAGGTGTCTCATCTTCTCCCTCATACTCATCCACTAGGCTCGCATCAGCTTCATACACTTTCGCATTAATGTAAGCCTTGTCAATCTCAGGAATGGTTGGAGAAGATCGGCTAGGAAAAAATTGGCTAGGTCCTGGTTTCTGATTATGGACACTAATCCTAGTAGGTTCAGGTTGCCTAAGGGGTAGTGGCTCACTACTGGGCTCATATTTAGGGGTGCTAATCCTATGGGGTTCAAGTTGACTAAGGGAAAACTGACTAGTACTAGATTGATACTTAGGGGTTATGGGTTCTCTGGGCTCATAGGACAAGGGTGCAGATTTATGGGTCATGGGATTATAGGATCTGGGGTCATAGGATTTTGGGTCAGCTCTATGGTCAGGTTCTAAGGATGGATCATGGTATGGGATCCTTCTAAGGTTGGGCTCCCTATATGGGTCAGGATATTGGGTCCTCCTAGGGTTGGACTCCCTATATGGGTCAGAATATTGGGTTCTCCTAGGGTTGGACTCCCTATATGGGTCAGAATATTGGGTATTGGGTCTACTAGGCTTATAGGGTATGGGTGCATAGGATCTATGATCATGGGATCTAGAGTCATAGGTTCTAGGTTCACAGGTTCTGGATTCATAGGTTCTAGGTTCATAGGATTTGGAGTCATAAGATCTATAGGTTGTGGGTATACTAGGCTTAGAGGATGTGGGTAAATAGGATCTATCTTCCTGGTCTACAAAATCCTGATTGGGTCTTCTAGGACTAACCGATGGTTCAGCCTCAAGGTATGGATTAGGGTTTGGGGTCCTCCTAGGTTGAGGATTGTAGTACGGATCAGGATGAGGGGCTCTCCTAGGTTCGACCTCATGGTATAGATTAGGGTTTGGGGTCCTCCTAGGTTGAGGGGAATCAGGATCTGGCTCAAACTGTGACCCATGGGTTTTCCTGGGGCCCCTACGCGGACTTCTAACTGATCAAACCTATTGGCAAGATGGTCAATTCTATCATTGGTTTGAATACCAGACTGAGTTAACTGGGTCATCTGGGTAGCCATCTGGGCCATTTGATCAGCTAGGGCTTTCATTTGGGCTTGTAAATTTTCCATGGGTTCAGACATTTGTGAAGGAGGTGGGTGATATGAAACTCCTGATCTAGTGCTCATGCAAGACTCGATCAGACCGACTACAGCTGACTAGACCTAAAGTCCAAACAAAGGGCTCAATCAGGGTGGCAAACTAGCCTATAGTAACCCTGTACTCAGCCAGGCAGGTGTAAGGGGAGTGTTAGGTCCCTGATTGCCAATCCTAGACACCAATCAAAGATTGGCCAGGTAGGCGGACCAGCACACAAGCCCTTCGGTATTGAATCCCTAAACCACCATTCTAGACACCAAGCACAAGGCACATACAGGTTAGTCTTGACATAGTGATCTAACACTTAGCCCAGACCCGACCAGTTGGTGTCCCTAGCCCACTAGGGCAAATTAGGTCTAGTTAATTTTAGGTTAAGGCTTGGGACCGAATGCAAGGGATGTGGTTTTGGTCTAAGGAGAGGTGATCAAATCCTCCCCCCATCTGATATAGCAAGAGTGCCCTTAAAAGTAAATTATGCAATGATGGCAGGCAGATGAGGATGCAAATTAGGGTTTAGATCTTTTTGATATTTTTAGAGAATATGTAATTTTTTTTTGGTATTTTCTTAAATAGAAGAAAACTTTCAAATTATGGCATAATATGCAGGAAATATACAAAAATTAAAAGATATACAAAAAATGCTAAATAAAATCCTAAAACTTCCAAACTTGTCTAGCTGAAAAAAAACAGAGCTAAAAATTTATAGGCAGTATTTCGGCTTGCAGAAAATTCACAAGCTATAATAAAATATGAAAAAATTATGAGAATTACTGTGAATTATGATGAATCCAGAAAAAAAAATTTCAAAATTTTTGGAGTTTTTATTTTGAAGAAATAATTTAAATAACAGAGAATATATGGACTAAAAAATTGCAGAAAACAAGCCCTAATCTAAGCTCTGATACCAGATGATGCGGGACTAATATGCATGCAATTCTTTTTGTATGTTTTATATGTGAGGTTGGGTGATTAATTCCCGAATTTCAGATCAAAATTAGTTGTAGAGAATTTTGTATGAATTTTTTGAAGCCAAGCATGCAGATTAGAACATAGAAAAGTACTAAAGATGGATCGCCGGGGCTGAGAAGCCTCGGTTAGGGCAAGTTCTCCTACAATATAAAGACCGGAGGTAGAGAGGGTGTACCTGACAATGTCTGAAGCACCCGGTGAAGATCGTAGTGAAGGAATCTCTCGTTCCTCGATGGATGCGGCCTGAAAAACCGAGCCAAAGACCCGCGGATACCCAGCTTTCTGCTCGGTGGTCCGATTGAGGCGTGGCTGGAGTCGTTGGATTCGTAGGAACTCGGGGACCTACAAACGACCTATCAGGGGTTAGAAAACTCAGAGGAAATCAAGAAAACAATGGAAAACAGCAAGGGAAGGCTTCTTTTGGAGTGGGCGTCCAGGGATCTGGAGGGTTTGTTGGTAGCAGGAAGATGATTGCAAACACCGGGAAAAAAAACTCTCACAAACCCCTTTATGCACATAGCAGGGTATCACACAACTCAATAGAAGAACTCAAGGTTTTAATTCATATAAAAAAAGTGAGTTTCATACAAGAGGCTAGGGTCCCTTAAATAGACCCTTAACCTTGGGCTCCAAGTAAGGGCACTTTAGACTTTACATAGGACTCCTTTTCCTTTTCAAACTCTAATTGGAATACAAGGCAAATAGGTAGAAAACTTCAACTCAAACACTCTCCTCTTGTCCTTCTCTTGGTCGGCCAAGGTGGTGACCATAAGTGGCCGACCAAGAGGGGAGGTGACCTTAAGGAGGGGCGCCCTAAATTCTACCTAGGCTTGGGCTGGCCCAAATTCCTTCCGGCTAGTCCAGGGTTTCGAATTTGTTCCTGATTTTGTCTTCTCTTCCTGGACTCTTCAAGTCTTCAAGCTGGGTTGGACTTGGGCTTAACTTTTATGTCTTCAATTAGGTTGAACTTGGTCTTCACTTGTATGATGTGGTCTTGAGTCTTCAATCTAATTGGACAGGACTCAAAAATTGAAATTAGCTCAACATGAGCTGACTAGTACTGAACTGAACTAGCTCAACAAGAGCTGGACTAATTACAGGACTCAAATGTAGCTGGACTAAGCTTTATTACAGGGGACTCAAATATTAACTAAGTGAACCACAGAGGGTTGAGAAGCCTCTGCCTTATTCTGGTGCCTCTGGTGTCCGCACCAATCTGAAGATCCCCTTCAGTGCTTGCCAATGTTCCTTGCTAGGCTTTGCCATGAATCTGCTCACCTGACTTACTGCATGGGCTAGATCCGGCCTACAACAAACCATAGCATACATTTGGCTTCCCATGCCAGATGCATAAGGCACCCTCTCCATTTCCTGAGCCTCCACCTCAGTCTGTTTTGACATACTCTTCGAAAGTCTGAAATGTTCTGCAAGTGGCAGCGCTGCTGGTTTGGCCTCCGTCATTCCAAACCTCTCTAGCACCTTTCGAATGTATCCTCCCTGAGATAAATGAAGCAACTTCTTGGCTCGATCTCTGAAAATATCCATGCCCAAAATCTTCCGTGCAGCCCCCAAGTCCATCTCAAACTCCCGAGATAGACTTGCCTTCAAATCCTGCACTATCCTTTTACTCTTGCATGCTATCAGCATGTCATCTACATACAAGAGTAGATATACCTTGGATCCATCATCTAGAGATTTTATATACGCACATGGATCAAAATTGCACCTAGAAAGTCCAATGCTTCTCACGAAAGTATCAAACCGCTTGTACCATTGTCTTAGTGACTGCTTCAACCCATATAATGATTTCTTTAACAAGCATACCTTCTCCTTTGATCCAGGTTCCCTGAACCCCTGTGGCTGCTCCATGTAGATATTATCCTCAAGATGTCCATGGAGAAATGTTTTCTTCATGTCCATCTGCTCCAGCTCCAAATCCCAAGATGCTACAATGCTTAACAGCACCCTGATAGACGTATGCCTGACAACAGGAGAGAAGATCTCAAAGTAGTCAATGCCTTCTTTCTGTGAGTACCCCTTGGCTACCAACCAAGCCTTGTGCCTCACTCCACCTTGCTCTGAATTTCCCTCCTTTGTAAAGACCCATTTGGAGCCAATGGGTCGACTCCCTCTTGGTAGATCCACAAGCTACCATGTCTTGTTCTTCCGAAGAGAGTCCATCTCCTCCATCATGGCTTGCCTCCATAATCTCGCATATGAACTATCCATGGCCTCCTCAAATGTCTCTGGGCTTTGCAGTGCTACACCTCTTAGATTATCTTGCAAATCTACATTTTCTGGCTCCTCCTGCACATCCTCCTGGTCAGAAGTCCCCCCTCGTTGTTCCTCCACATGTGTGAGAATGTGACTGTGACTCATTGCCTCAAAGTGAACTTATTTTGAGGCTGAAATTGATGGCTCATCTCCTGACTGCAGAAATCGAGATCTGTTATCCTCCACAGACCTATCAACTCCAGTTGCAACACCGGGCTTCCTTAGAAGGCTCCTCTCATCGAAGATAACATTCCTACTGATTGTGGACCACTGAGAATGAGGATCCACCAATAGGTATCCTTTCACGCCCCTTGGGTATCCAATGAATACCAGTTTGCATGACTTTGGATCCAATTTATACCTTTCGGCTCCTTCCACCAGTGCATATGCTAGACTGCCGAAAACCTTTAGGTGACCAAGCTCCACCTTCTTCCCACTCCAGACCTCCTTTGGGATGCCTCCATCGATTCTTCTATTTGGGGACCTGTTTACAAGAAAACAAGAAAATGTTATAGCATCACCCCAAAAAACCTTGGGCAGTGATGCTTGCAGCCTCAAGCTCCTGGCCTTCTCTGTCAATGTCCGGTTCATTCTTTCAGCTACACCATTTTGTTGGGGAGTTATCTTCACTATGAATTGGCATTTAATGCCATTCTCCTCACAGTAACTTCTAAACTCAAAGCTTGTGTACTCTCCTCCATTATCAGACCGCAAGCACTTGACTGTTTTTCCTGTTTTCTTTTCCACTTCAGCTCTCCAGGCCTTGAAACGGGCAAATACCATTGATTTTTCCCTGATCAGATATACCCACACCTTCTTGGAGAAGTCATCGATGAAGGTAACGAAGTATTTTGCTCCATCCCTAGCTGATACGGGTGCTGGCCCCCAAACATCCAAGTGAACTAACTCCAAAACTTCTTCACTCAGCTTGGTACTCTTGGCAAACATTACTCTGTAATGTTTGCCATAGATACAATGCTCACATAGATCATCTCCCTCTTTCCTAAGTGATAGAATTAGACCCTTCTTGGAGAGTTCCATAAGTCCTCGGTCACTCATGTGACCCATCCGATAGTGCCATAGCTGGTAGGTAAGCTGCTTCTCCTGTGCTGCAGTAAGGATTTCCGCACTATCTGTCACAACTGAGCCTTCCATCCTATAAAGGTTGTTGCTCAGTCTCCTTCCTCTCATCACCACGAAGGTGCCCTTGGTTATCCTCAAGCATCCACTGCCCGGTGAATAGCTAAAGGCATACCCCTGCTTCTCCAAATAACCTAGAGAAATCAGGTTCTTCTTCAGCTCCGGCACATGATTGACATTGGTGAGCATCCGTATGACTCCATCATACATTCTTACCCTGATTGTACCAATACCAGCAACCTTACATGGATGATCATCCCCGAGACCCACACTTCCACCATTTGCTTTGGCATAAGAAGCAAACCAATTCCTGTGTGAAGTGTAATGAAAGGAGCAGGCTGAATCCAATGTCCATTCACTATCATACTCCATGGCTCCATCTGATACAACCAGTAAATCACCGTTACTATCCTCAGATGAATGTGCACCACTCCCACTGGTCGAATCTCCTTTGGAAAAGCCCTTCCCCTTCTCATTCTTCAGAAGTGGACAGTTCCTCTTCAGATGACCAGGCTGATGACATTTAAAACACTTCCAACCCTGCTGATTACCTCGAGATTTGGACCTACTTTTTGATTTTCCTCGAGTCCTATCCCTTGGCATTCCTTGTCTTTCATTCACGGCAAGAACCTCTAAACTTGAACTCCCTTTACATAGCTTTCCCCGTTGTTCATTAGACCTGAGAACTCCAACCACCTCTTCGAAGTTTAATGTCTCCTTTCCATACACCAAAGTTGTAATGAGACCGTCATATGATACTGGAAGTGAACACAATAATAGGAGAGCTCTATCCTCTTCATCTATCTTCACATCAAGACTCATAACATCCAAGCACACTTGATTGAATTTCTGGATATGAGCAATCAGATCTCCTCCCTCAGTCATCCGCAAGCTGTACAGCTGTTTCTTTAACCATAACTTGTTTGTTATATTACTTCCCAAGTATGTGTTCTCCAACTTCCTCCAAAGACCCTTCGTCGTGGTTTCTCCACTGATCTCAGGTAGAACCTGATCAGCCAAGCACATCCTGATTATGCTGAAAGCTATCTCTTCTAATTCCTCCCATTTTTCCAGGCTAACCTTCTCTGGCTTCTCTCATACTAACACCTTATAGATCCGATTCTGTACGAGTAAATCCTTCATCCTTTGCTGCCAAAGGGTGAAGTTTTCCTTGCCATCGAATTTTCCAAAGTCTGCCTTGATACTACTAGATGCAATATCAACAGATTTTATCAAATCAACAACACCAACTACTCACCTTGATGTTTCGACCAAAACTGTTCCGCACCTAATCCCAGCAGTGATCTTCTTACCTTCACGCAACCCAGGCTGTGATACCAAACTGTTGGAGCAAGATCTGCTATGATACCAAACTATCGTGACACACCAGATGAGATCACCCTGTCTAGACCACTTGCACCGTCTCAAGCACGAAGCATTGTGAAGAAACAATAGCGGAAGCAACAAGCCTGACGTGAACACTATGCCATGAATCTTAGGAGATCGGGGTAAAGAAGATCAATCAAAGAATATATATATCAAGATTAAGAAGAAGTTTAGGGAGAAAATAAGGGTTTATATTATCTCTTGTGTGAATAGCTTACAGGACCTCTTGAAAGACTCGAACCTTCTTCTCAAGGCCGTACAATATATATATATATATATATATATATATATATATATATACCTAGGTTAAACCAAACCTATCTCCTTGAACCAACTCTCAACCAGCACATCGTCAAAATAGCTAACCCATCATTCAAGTCGACTCAAATCCATCCGAGCCGACTCGTCCAGATAATAGGTTTCCTGACTGTGCATCCGAGCCGACTCTAATCCATCCGAGCCGACTCGACCAGACAATAGGTTTCTTGACTATGCATCCGAGTCGACTCTAATCTATCCGACCTGACTCGACCAGAGTGTCTTCATACCTACCTTGAGAATTAGAGTCGACTCCTGAAAATCGAGTCGACTCGAAGGACCATCGAGCCGACTCGAAGGACCATCAAGCTGACTCGAAGAACCATCGAGCCGACTCAAATAGACAGACTGAACAATAACCATTGTAACACAGTCTATCACCAAGGACTCTTACTTGACTCACTCCTAGCCCTAGTTACATCATGACCAACATGACAAAGACCCAAACTTGACTCCAAATGCCTTGGATACACCACATGAGACTCAACACTATTTATATAACCATACAATTATGTGAAAGAGCTAATTATGTCATACATAATCAATCACATACCTTGGTAACGTTCACCAGGAAGAACCGAAAGTCTGACTCTCAGTCACGATCCCAGGGATGGCACAAACCTATAGAAAAAATTGAATCTACAAGCAACACTCAAGTACCGCCTTCATGGGTGATTCGCACCATGTAGTGCGATTCCTTCTTCTTCCTTGGATGTGCTAGCCTTTACGGAAGCTTTGTCGGTTGAACTCCTTCTTCAACTCCTTGAAGATGAGTGGAACACCTTTAATTCCTTGAAGTACAAATCGCTGTAGCAGTGTTAGAACAAAGACTCCTGAGAACCTTTCCCAACACTCTATCCCAAACCTTCAATAGAAGGTATGCACTCAGAGATCCCACCTAAACTCAATAATCCCTGAGATCAAATCTCTCAATCTCTTAATGATCAAGGAAGAACTCTAACCCATAATTTTGGTAGAGTAAAAACTTGATCAAAATATTTGGGAATGGAATATGAGAAGTGAACCCATTCACTTTTAGTAGCCCAGCCATTAAATAATAGCAGTAGCCCTCAAAACAATTAAGAGGGATTAATGAGAGATTATTGAGGAGTTATGGGGTCTCTAGAAATTCCAGGGAGGTTAGAAGTCTCTTGGAATTCAGCAACAACAATCATTAAAACTCGAAACTCCAGCATTAAATCCCATAACAATTACAACATTTAATGAAGGGTTTTTGAATTTCAGCAGTCCGTCATTCGAGTCAGCTCGGCTCGAGTCGACTCGTCCAAGGAGAGTCAGCTTGAATAAAAGTTTGACAACACCTTGTCAAATGACTCGAGTCGACTTGTTCAAGAAGAGTCGGCTTGAGCAGAAATTTGATAACACTTTGTCAAACGAGTCCGGAATGATTTTCAATCGTTCGCATGCCAACAAAGCAAGAAGAAATCCTTGGTGTGTGACCCCATAGGTTCAAACACTAAATGGTAGCATGGAAACATTTCTAGTACTAGCCAAAGTCACTATCTAGCAATGACACCCGGCATCCGGATAGGTTGAAGGTTGCAGAGCAACAAGAACCTGTCGAACATGAAATAGCATTGAACTTATTTCCTGCACCTCCTAATGCTCCAGATGGCATAGGGTTAAACTACCCAACCCTAAGCAGTCCATCTGAATATGTTTCAAAGAATCTCTGCAACACTTTACAAGGAATGCCCTATCCAAGGTCTTTCTAAATTGAGGCATATAAAGCATTCAATCCAAATCATTTGGAGAGGTCAATCCTATCTCGATCCTACTATCGCTACACAAATACTTGACTATACCTAACAACCTTCCATCACCGGATTAGAAATCCAGGTAGTCCGGCACCAAACCATAATGAGTTGCTTGCAAGCTGCCATAGTGATCTCAAGTCAAAGGAATAATTCAAGTCCACATTCTAATGCAAGATTCCTCTTCGGTAGCAAGGGAATCTTGCATGTGAGTCACATTCAGTGAAGTATCAAACACAACACCCGATGTCATACCAGCATCTCCATGCTACTTGGTTAAGAGAACAACCAATAGATATGATATCAATGACCTACTCTTGATACACCATCATCCCAAAATAGTGTATCATTTGGTCGCAAACTAATTTATGAACTACATGATATATCCTCTCTACATTGCATACAATGTAGCTTAAAGGATATCATCACAAAAGAGTTTAAATTAAGAAAAATGTACCTATGATGAATAGCCAAAAGATAACTTTTATTTATATCAAAATTCATATACAAATAGCACAACCATCTACAGCCTAGATGATTGGCTTTGGGACATAATTCCCAACAAGTTTTACCGGGGACTCTGTGTTAGATGTATGCCCTAAAAGCCAAGTTGGCTTGACACATTATAATTTTTAGGGTATGAACTTTGTACTTAATTTTTCTTATTAATAAAAGGACATTAGTTTCATTCATAATGATGTATCTATGAATCATCCATGGAGTTAATCGGTAATGATATATATTCTCAAGAGTTAAGAATCTGAGATATGTGTCTTTATAGATTAACTCCTAAAAGCTTTCGATTGTTGGAATATCATGAGGACGTTGATGGATCCATTAAAATCAATGCATAGATCACTTTCCTTTTAGGGTAGATGAGTCTCTGACCTATAGTGTAGTGACACTGGAGTGAGAGTGCAGGTAGTTGATAGAGATCAATGGTACTGGGCATGACCAAGTACAGGAAGTTATATGGATGACTACTCACTCGTCGATAACTTCCTGATGCTGTAGTCGTGTGAATAGTTCTTTGACTTAGAGTATCTCAGCTAGTCATAATAAGGTTGCTGTAGTTTGACAGCATAATCACATGGTTCCTATCCATACGGGATCTTACGGTGTTCGTTGGCTACAGTAAGTTTATTGCAGGAGTAGGGTGTTCACTTGTAGGAATCTATCAGCCTTAGTAGTAAGAAATAATCCTCTGCAAGCTTAATGAGACTAAGTCCAGAATTCTATGGCCATAGCAGGGTGATAATGAAAAGGTGTTTTCATTAGTATCATGATTAGACTTGAGTCAATTAAGTTAAGCATATGATTAATGGGTTTGACGAGTATCCGTAACCAACATCATGTCGAAATTTTAATAGAGGATCCAAATCACATGGTAACTACACTTAGGAGTTTTAATCTTATTCTGCTGGGTTGCCACTACATACTGCTAGGTATCACTGGTAGATTATGACAGCCCTTTAAGATCATTCTCAAATTGATGATCCTGATTAGGGTTGAGCTGAAATTATTTCAATCCATCGAAAGAAGTTTCGATGATGTATAATAGAGATTATAGCATATCTCATTATCAGACAAAATATGACCTAAGGGGTCATACACATTAGGAGCTCAATTAACCAATCAACAAATCAATTTGGACCTAACTGTAAGTGTTATAATTAAGATTTGACCTAATTATAAATGTTACAATTAATTAATTATGGGTTAATTATTAATTAAATTAAATTAGATTTAATTTTATTGAGTTAGACACAGTTAATTAATCTTAATTGAGTTGGGTCAATGTCCTCTTCAAAATAGTTTGATAGGATTTAAAATCGACTTTGATTTGACTATCAAATCACTTTATTTGGACCATGACCTAGAGTCCAGTTGGTTTGGGACTCTCTCTCCTTGTTGTCCCTTCCCTCCACATGCCAACCTAGTGGGCCCATGCATTTTGTGCGACAAATAATATGGGGTGTGAATATTAAGAGGCACTAAGAGTTTTTGGCATGAATGAAAGAAGAGAGGGAGGAGTCATTCTCTTCTACTCCTCTTAAATCCTAACTAGATAAAATAAAACACTGGTGTTTTTGTTTGGAGGGGTGGGACAACTGGATTTTAAAAGGAAAGAAGAGTGGCCGACCACAATGATCATAATTGGCATGAAAAGCTTCTCCTTTTATCGTGAATTATTTTTGGGCATCATCTCTCTTGGGTGTTCATATACCAGAGAGTCTCTCTCCTAGTTACCAAGTTTTCTTCTCCTTTTATTTGTTCTTTTTTGTGATCTTCAAGAGTGTTGAGAGGTCTTCTGCATAAGAGGAAGAAGATAGCACGAGGTCCAAAGACCTTCCATAGTCTGATTTACAAGATAGAAGCCAGAAGCCGGTTCGGATTCGGATCGGCATAGTTCTTAAAGTGAGGATTTGCTGAAAGAGAAAAGGGCTGTAAGGATCTAGCAGTCCAGTGCTCTGTACAACTCGATTATAAGAGCTTCATATGGATACCAGCAGAGGCCGGGCGATTGCATGGCTCCGATAGAATCCCGGTTTCAATAGCGGATTGGCATGCTTTTCAAAGCAGGCCAAGATAGCGATCCAGGTAAGTATTTTATGCTTAAAATAATTTTTATTTCATATCTGATATTCTTTTTATATATTTCAGTATGTTAAGAATTTATGATAAATAAATTAGATTTATTTATAAATTGCATCTTTAGATATAAATTATTTTTATATCTGCTTTCGTTGTGATATACTATTGATGCCTGATCGTTTGCAATTTACTGTTCCTGGGAGAACTCCAACAGTGGTATCAGAGCCAGGTTCTCTTTTTAACATGCATGGTTGAGAATTAGATCTAAAAAATATTCAGATCAGATAGATAGATTATGATTTTTCAGATCTATGTTGAACATGAGATTATTCTAGCATAGAATTTCATATTTTAAAAAATTATTTTTGAAATTAAAATCATAATTTTTAGATTTGAAATTAAATTTAATAATATAAAATTTAATTGATCAAGGGTTGTACAAAGTGACATAAGGTTATCTTGCTGTAGGGTTTATCCCTTATAGTGCAAAGGTTGTCCTACTTTGATATATACCTGGTTTTGAAAAAGGATTTTCAAAAGACTTTTGATCAATTTATGACTGTGTATGTTGTTGTATGCGATGCACAAATTTAGGATTTAGATCTTAAATGTGATTCATAATCATAAGCCATTAAAGTCATGCACTTGAACCTAATTTTAAAATTGGTTTGATCTGGAAAATCAAATTAGGTGCATGAGGGTTTGGGTTGAACAAATTAGGTCTAGAGATTGGGCTGCGATAATTAGGATTGATTAAATCAACTAGTAACCCTAATTTGATTTTGAGTAAGTGACTTAACCTAATCGGATGATGATTAGGGTTAGGTCAAGTGTGCTCAAAATTGGTTTTAGATGTAGTATGGTTAGATCGATTTATAATGAATCAATAAGTTAAGACTGAATTTGGCTCAGTGATGAGCCCAGATCATTAGATGACCTAATTGAATCTTGTCAGTCAATTGGTGTCTAAGGAAGGTTTCGATCATGGTTTTAATTGGGGCTAACTCTTTCTTAACCAACTAGTTTGGCGGAAAGATGGTATATTGGCAGAACCCTCCCATGGATCAAACTGACCTGACCAATTTGGTTGATTAAGTTTTTAATTGAGTCATTTTTGATTTGAGTTCACCCATGCTAGTTATTTTAGTTAGACATGAGATTGTGCTGACTGAATGTAATTAGTCAGACATGAGATTGTATTGACTTAATGTTATTAGTTAGTCAAGATTTGGCTGATCAATATAGAAGAGACCTGAACCTAAGCTCCCAATAAATATTAAGTCATAGGTCTTCCACCATTATAGGTATGTGGGTGTCCTACTGGTGTTGATTATTCTCTGCTGGTTACAGTGGTCTAGTTGCATCAGAAAGACACAACCACCCTATTAGGCATGAGATGTTGCTAGGCACTAATGGGGTTGGGCCTAATAAATGGGCACGTTGAGGGACTCAATGACAACTTTGTCTAGCAGGAATGGTGGGTCTGATTTAACTAATGATTGGACCAATAAATGGGCACGTTAAGGTTTCATGATTTAGAGACCAAGTTGCTATAATTTGTATTAGATACATTGGACAAGAGTTGGCCACTTATTGGTGTAGCGTGTTACCAATAACCGAGCACGGTGAGGTGCCACACATTGATGGGATTGTAGAACCCACTAGAAACCTAGAGTTGCAGGATTTTCACATATCTACGGGGAGTGTGAGAGATCCGAGAAAATAGTAGGAGTTTTAAAATTATTTCTTAAAAACCCTAGAATAATTTTTATAATTAAGTATAATGCATCTAATTTGAATCTTCTACTCTTACAGTTAACCATGTCTGCTTCAAATCCCTTAGTCCATATTCTAAAGATAAACCAACTTGTAGGCCTTAATTTTAAAGATTGGTTGAGGAATATCAAAATTATTTTGAGTTCTGAGAAGTTGGGCTATGTACTTGACCAGGAACCCCCTGTCTTACTTGACCATCCAAATGCTTATCGAACGATTGCATATGAAAAATGGATGGAAGATGATAATAAGGTTAAGTATTACATGTTGGCTTCAATGTCAAATGAATTGCAGAGCCAACATGAGGATATGCCAACTGCTAAATCGATTCTGATTCACCTACAAGAGTTATATGGTGAGCAAAGTCGGATTGCGTGCTTCGAGGTGTTGAAAAGGTTTTTCAACAATAAGATGCATGAAGGGCGGTCAATCCATGATCATTGTTTGATAATGATCAAGGACATCAAATAGCTTGAGAAGCTAGGCATTCCTATTCATAAGGAGCTTCAGGTAGATTTGATCCTCCAGCCCTTAACTAGTTCATATGCTCAATTTATTATGAACTATAATATGAACAAGTTGAATTACACTTTGTCTGAATTATTGAACATGTTGGTAAGCAATGAGAGGACCCTGAAGAGTTTAATGGGCTCTATTTTCTCTATGGAGCAGTCTTCCTCCAAAAGAAAGTATACTTAGAAGAAGAAGAAACCTGCAAAGAAGCAGAAGAAGGAGAACAAATAGAAGAAGAAGAACACTCCCATGAAAGCCAAGGTTAGCAAAGGAAAATGTTTCCATTGAAATACAGATGGCCACTGGAAAAGAAATTGTCCTCTCTACCTAGAAAGCTTAAAGAAATAGAAGGATGATGCACCTTCTGAAGGTAAGTCCATACTCGTTATTGAATCTAACCTAACAGTTTCATCTACTTCCAGTTGGATATTAGACTCTAGCTCTAGTACTCATATATGCATTTCAATGCAGGGCCTGGAAAGAAGTAGAATACTGACAAAAGGTGAGATGGTCCTACGTGTTGGAAACGGAGCAAAAGTTGTTGCTCAAGCTGTTGAATCATATTCTCTAGTGTTATCTTTAGGATTTAGATTAGTACTTAATGACTATTATTTTTTACCTGGAGCTAGTAAAAATTTGAATTTTATCTCTATGCTAGCACAGGAAAGATTTGTATTTACATTCAATAAAGACTTTGGTAGTATTTATTTGAGAAATAAATTGGTTGCAAAAGCTATTATAATTGATAGTCTCTATCATTTGCATGTTGATGCATCTTTGAATATTAACAAGAAAATTATAGTGAATTCCATAGAACATAAACATCCTAGAGATGACCTAAATGATAAATATTTATAATATCTAAAGCTCGGTCATATAGGCAAGGAGAGAATAGATAAACTGGAAAGGGATGGGATCCAAGATTTAGTTAATTTTGAATCATACCCACCTTGTGAGTCATGTTTTCAAAGAAAAATGACCAAGTTACCTTTTGCAGGACATGGGAAGAGGGCCACAGAATTACTTGCCCTGGTATACACTGATGTGTGTGGTCCATTTGATGTGTAGTCAAAGGATATTTTTTACTACTTCATAACCTTTGCTAATGATTGTTCATGGTATGGTTATGTATTTCTTATGAGACACAAATTTGAAGTTTTTGAAAAGTTCAAGAAATTCAGACATGAGGTAGAAAAATAAACAGGTAAAACCCGTAAGGTTCTTCGATCAGATCGGGGAGGTGAATACCTTAGTAGGAAATTCTTAGGTTGTTGATCCCATAAGTGATTTTGATAATAACCAAATATTGGAGCATGCACATTTATTTCTGACAACTCTTCAAGTGGTTTACAAGTTTTTGTAGGATGATTTATTTGTTTAAACTTCAACTCCTACATCTTTACTTCTTATTTTGAGTTATGTTGTAATCTGATTTTGTAAAGAAGAACCCAATGAAAAAGTTAAGAAAAATCTGTAAAAAGAGTTACTTTTATATGTTTGTGTGCCTTAAATTTATTTTGAGTTGATGTGCATGAAAAGTTTAAAAGTGTTGGTGAGAGTTTTCTTTTGAGTTGAATTGTAAAAATCCTGAAGAAATCACTCGAGCCGACCTAGCACAATGAAGAGCCGACTCTACCTCATGGCATGCAATAAGGATTCTGGTACACAGCAATCCGAGCCGACTCTAGTAAATCCGAGTTGACTGGAATAAGTCCGAGCTGACTCTTTCAGAGTCCATTTTTAAAGTTTTCTAAGAACAAGCTAGGCAAGCCGACCCAAACCAGAAAGAGCCGACTCTGCCATACCTAATTTTGAAGACCTAAGAAAGTGAGCCGACCTGAACTGCAATGAGTCGACTCTCCCAGAGTAAAGATTTCAGAACCTAAGAGGAAGAGCCGACCAAAGTTCAAGAGAGACGACTCCTCGAGTTCAAGATTTTCAAAGATGAAAGTTTGAGCCGATCCGAGCTATAAAGAGTTGACTCGTCGAGAGTGAAGTCTTGCACCTTGAGACAAAGAACCGACTGCACTGAAGAACTGGTGACTCGACCAATCGACTCGAAGGATCCGAGCCGACTCGAAGGAATCCGAGCCGACTCGAATATCATCTTTAGGTACATAACGGCTAGTTCCAGAATTTCTTTTTGAATGCCAAAAAGTGCTCCAACGGTCATATGTCACTTCTCAATGGTCTACAACGTATCAAACTGTCTTAGAGTAATGGAAGACCTTATATTTGAGGGTTTTGAACTTCTTTAAAAAAATAATTAGAGAGTTCCTCAAAGTTTTAAAGGCTTTATTGAATATCCTACCCACCAACAAGGAAAAGAGCACAAGAGCATTCAAGTCAGTCTTCAAGTCTTCACCAACTCTAATTTGAAGCTTGAAGCAATTTGGAAAGAAGACACTGAAGCAATTAAAGTGCCTTGAAGCACATTCAAGTGGACTTCTCTCAAGCTACATCGGCAACTATCCGATAATTAGAGTTTGTCATTATTGTTGCATTTATTTTAATTCATTTCTAAATTATTTGGGTTATTGGTGAGCCCGTTTATAAAACCAAATAGGTTCTTGGTGAGCCTTTGATAAAAATCAAGTGTTGGGTTCTTAGTGATCCTGGTAAAGCCAAGTTAGATTCTTGGTGATCCTGTGAAAACCAAGTTGGGTTTCTTTGGTGATCCTGTTTAAAACCAAAGGGTGTTGGATTTTCTTTGGTGATCCTGTTAAAACCAAAGTGTAGAGGTTTTGGATTGTGATCCTGTAAAACAATCCTACTATATTCGGGTATGAATATAGTGAAAATCCCAAGTGGTATCTTGGGTAGTGGACGTAAGAGCTGGGTTGCTCCGAACCACTATAAATCTTGTGTGTTAATGTTGTGCTTCTTCATTCTCATTTAGCTTCTGCAAATCATTAATCTGCCACAGCACCTAACACTTTAAAAGGGATTTTTAATTGCACATTATCTATTTAAACTTTTTAAATTTCCAATTCGCCCCCCTCTTGGGTAGCCTCCTGGGTAACAACTGGTATCAAAGCAGTGTCTCTGAATACATAAGAATAAAGATTGATGGCTCATCCAATGAGTACGTCCTTGGCGGAAGGTTAATCAACCAATAGACCTCCACTCTTCACTGGCACAAATTATGCATACTGAAAAGCTAGAATGAAAATTTATGTTCAAGCAGTTGATTTTCAGTTGTGGAAGGTCATTCTAAAGTGTCCTTATATTTCTATGATTAAAATTGATGGAGTAGACAATCCAAAACCTGAAGAGGATTAGGACGAACACGACATGAAAATGGGTGAGTTAAATGCCAAAGCAATGAATTTGCTATATTGTGCTTTTGATAGTAATGAATTTAATCGAATTTTCATTTGCTCCTCTGTAAAGAAAATTTGGGATAAACTTGAGGTGACCCATGAAAAAACTTCTCAAGTGAAGCCTTCAAAAATTAATCTTCTTGTGCATAGTTACGAACTATTCAAAATGGAACCTAATGAAACAATCTCTGCTATGTTTTCATGTTTCACTGATATTATTAATGGCTTAAAAAGTCTTGGTAGGGTATATTCTAATACAGATGTTGTGCAGAAGATTCTAAGATCTCTTCCAGACAAATGAGATCCAAAAGTGACCGCCATCTAGGAAGCAAAGGATTTGAATACCTTATTACTGGATGAACTGCTAAGATCTCTCATCATGCATGAACTGACCATGCAGCACAGAACTGAAGATGATCAAAAGAAGAAAAAATCTATTATCTTCAAAGCTGCTATGAATTCAAAAAAATATGATGAATCGGAATAAGAATGCTCATCTATTGAAAGTGACATGGAAGATGAAGATGTTGCCATGATCGTTAGAAGATTCAAAAGGTTCTTGGGAAGACGACAAGGAAGAAACTATAGAAAATTTCACAAGAACAAAGAATATAGTAAAGAAAAATACAAGGAGAAAGAGAAAGAAAAAGAAGTGCCTATATGCTACGAATGCAAAAAACCAGGGCACATATGACCATATTGTCCTTTATTGAAAAAGGGATTCAAGAAAAAGAAAAAGAGAGCAATGGTAGCAACGTGGAGCGACAGCGAAGCATCCACATCAACTGAAGAAGAAGAGACCACAAAAATAGCAAATTTATGTCTAATGGGTCTTGAGAATGAGGTATCATCCCCTGAGCTTCAAACTGAATTTACATATGATGAATTGAATTCTGCATTCCATGATTTGCTTATTGAATTCAAGAAAGCTGGGGTTAAAATCAAATCCTTGAATAAACAAAATGATTTATTACTAAAAGACAAGGATGAAATTTCTAAAAAGAATAACATTTTGCAAAAAGAACTGAATATCTTTTCTAACAATGTTATTGCTTTGAAAAAAGAGAAAAATGCTTTAAATGAGACAAACAAAGTTTTAGTTGCCGAAAATGATGATTTAAAAAAGGAGGTAGAAAAGCTTAAGCCTTTAGTAGAAAAACTTACTTTGAGTTCTAATAAGCTTGAGCTAATTCTAAAAGAACAAAGAGATTCAAAAAGCAAAGCTGGAATTGGATTTAATGCTTTAAATACTAAAGGAATTTCAGTAACAAAATTTATATCTTCAAAAGAGCTTCAAATATAAAATTTCAAAAAGCTTTTCCATCAAATTCTGGTTCAAGTGGCTTAAAGTACGTTCCTAAGAATTCTATTCAAAAATCTTTTAGATCAAATATATCTATTTCTGCATCTGTTAAAGCTTCAAAGCATGCGTCATTCAAATATAATAAAATTGTTTGCTATGCATGTCATAGATTTGGGCATAAAGTACATCAATGCAATTTAATGAAAAATTTCAAAATTGATACATTGAAATATAGAACTGTTTGGGTTCCAAAAGAAACCAATTTTGCTAACCCGAAAGGATCCAAGTTAGCTTGGGTACCTAAAATCACTCCTTGATTATTTTGTAGGATTATCTTGCAGTCTATAAATTGAAGAAAAGATGGTATCTTGACAATGGCTGTTCAAGGCATATGACATGTGACAAGGATCAGTTCATCACCCTACAAATAAAAGAAGGAGGATTGGTTACTTTCGGTGATAATGGCAAGGGAAGAATAATTGAAATCGGTAAAATCAAAATAACCCCCTGTACTTTTATTGAAGACGTGCTGCTAGTAGATAAATTGAAACATAATTTATTAAGTTTTAGTCAACTTTGTGATAAAGGCTGCAAGGTTATCTTTGAATCATCTATGTATACAGCAACTAACTCTCTTGACCCTAGCAACAAATTCATTGGTCATAGACTTGGAAACATCTATGTGGTAGATCTAAAAGATCTAGCCATGACTAGTAGTTCCAGCCTAGTAGCAATGAATGCTAAGACCAAGGAGTAATGTTTACTTTGGCATAGATGATTAGGTCATGCTAGCATGCATACAATTGCTAAATTAATCTCTAAGAATCTAGTTAGAGGTTTGCCACATTTTAAAGTTGATTTTGATTATGTATGTGATGCTTGTCAATTAGGCAAACAAACCAGGGGGAGTTTTAAATCAAAAAATGTTATTTCAACTACTAGACCCCTTGAGCTACATCACATGGACTTATTTGGATCAATTAAGACCACAAGCCTAGGAGGTATGAAATATGGCCTTGTGATTGTAGATGACTTTTCTAGATTCACATGGGTATTATTTATGCACATAAAGATGAAACTTTTAATGTATTTCAAAAATTTTATAGGAAAGTTTCAGATGAGAAAAATCTTTTTGTATTTTTATAAGAAGTGATCACGGAACTGAATTTCAAAATCAATATTTTGATGAACATTGCACTGAGCATGACATTGATCACAACTTCTCCGCTCCTAGAACACTATAATAAAGTGATGTTGTAGAGAGGAAGAATATGACTTTGGAAGAAATGGCTCGAACCATGTTGTATGAAGGTAATCTTCCAAGGTACTTTTGGGCAGAAGCAATGAATACTGCCTGTTACATATTAAACCGAGTTTTAATACGACCAATTTCAAAGAAAACCCCTTATGAGCTTTGAAATGGAAGAAAACTGAATACTAAATATTTTTATATTTTTGGGTGTAAATGCTTTATGTTGAATAATGGTAAAGATAACCTAGAAAAATTTGATGCAAAATCTGATGAATCTATATTCCTTGGTTATTCACTATGCAACAAAGCATATAGAGTATTTAATAAGAGGACTCTTACTGTAGAAGAGTAAATTCATGTTATTTTTGATGAAGCTAACCCCTCACCATCTAGAAAAGATGAGTGTATATACAACGATACAAGTACACTACAAAAGAAAATGAAAGATCTAAGCATACAAGACAAGCCAACATAAGATGGAAATGAAGTGGTAAGGATCATATTGATTTACCAAAAGATTGGAGGTACATAACTTCACATCCTAAAGATCTAATTATTGGTGATCCTTTTCATGATGTTAGAACTAGGGCTGCACATAGAGATGCACATGACTACCTAGCCTTTGTCTGACAAATTGAATCACATAGTTTAGAAGAAGTTGAAACTGATCCAAATTGGATGATGGCCATGCATGATGAATTAAACCAGTTTGAAAAAAATAATGTTTGGACACTAGTTGATAGACCTACAGACCATCCTATCATAGGAACCAAATGGCTCTATAGGAACAAACTAGATGAGAATGGTAAGGTTATGAAAAATAAAGTATGGTTGGTAGCTAAAGGGTACAATCAAGAAGAGGGCATTGATTTTGATAAAACATATGCTCCTGTAGCAAGACTTGAAGCCATTAGATTACTTCTTGCATTTGCTTGCTACATGAATTTTAAACTCTTTCAAATTTACATAAAAAGTGCTTTTCTAAATGGATTTATTTCTGAATAAGTTTTTGCAGAACAACCACCAGGTTTTAAAAATCATGCCTTTCCAAATCATATGTTTAAATTAAATAAGGTTTTATATGGTTTGAAACAAGCACCTAGGGCCTGGTATGATAGACTAAGCAAATTTTTACTTGAAACGATTTCAAAAGAAGAAATGTTAACAAAACTCTTTTCATTAAAAACAAAGAGAATGACATATTAGTTGTACAAATTTAAGTTGATGATATTATATTTGGTGTAACTAATGAAAATCTTTGTAGAGAATTTGCTGAGTTGATGCAGGGTGAGTTTGAAATGAGCGTTATGGGTGAACTCAACTACTTCCTTGGATTACAAGTTAAACAAATGAAGGAAGGCATCTTTATAAGCCAAGCCAAGTATATCAAAGAAATAATCAAGAAATTTGGCATGGAAACAAGCAAAGAGGCTAGCACACCCATGAGTCCCACCTGCAGACTAGACAAAGATGAAAATGGATCCAATGCTGACCAAAAGCTATATAGAGGTATGATCGGATCCCTGTTATATCTTACTGCCAATAGACCGGATATCTTGTACAGTGTATGTGTATATGCTAAATTTCAATGTAATCCTAAAGAAATACATATGCTTGCTATTAAAAGAATCATCAAGTATTCAAAAGGTACAAGTAATTTAGGTCTTTGATATTTTAAAGAATTATCTTTAAATTTATTTGGTTTTTTGGATGCTGACTATGCTGGTTGCAAAATTGATAGAAAGAGCACTAGTGGTACATGTCAATTTCTAGGATTGAATTTAATTTCATGGTACTGTAAGAAGCAAAACTCCGTAGCATGGTCCACTATTGAGGCAGAGTACGTTGCTGCTGGTAGTTGTTGTGCTCAAGTGTTATGGATTAAACAACAGCTAGAAGACTTTTGTGTTACACAATCTAGAATTCTAATCAAATGTAATAATACAAGTGCTATAAATTTGACTAAACATCCTGTTCAGCATTCAAAAACTAAGCACATTGAAGTTAGGCACCATTTTGTAAGAGATCATGTATTGAATAGTGACATTGTACTTGAATTTGTGCCAACTGAAAACCAACTTGCTGATATTATTACTAAACCATTAAATTTTGATAGATTTGCAATGATTAGATGTGAACTAGGATCGTGTGACCCATACTAGAAACATCCCCACAAACTTAAAGAAAAATTATCTAGGTGACCTCCTTACTTATTTTTTTTTGTAAAATGACTTTGAGTAAAGTGTAAAAATCACTTTTGTGCTCCCTCTACTCAAGCCGACTCAAGCAGATGTCTTTTTGATTGAGCCGACTTGGATGTTGAGTCGTCTCCTTTTAATTCGAGCCATAGGGTTTTTCATTTACCTTTTTATCTTTGGCTTTACACTCTTTCCCTCCAAGGAACCCTTTTCCAAAATCTCCATCCTTCCAAAACTCCTTCGGATCTCAGTGTGCTCGTGGGATGGCTCCAAAAAGGGCAGTGGGAAAGAAATCTCTATGGGAAATCAAGGAAGCTCCATAGGAAAGAATGACCAAATTCCGTGAAGACAGCTCTTCTCAAGTTCCTCCTCAACCAGCTGAAGAACTCAGCCCCGTTTCTCCAAGTCAACAAATTTCCTTGGGTATGAGGCTTGTAACAATAGGTAGAAGAATTTTATTTGAATACCTTAAAGAAATAGGGTTTATAGTTGGGGATTTAATCAAAAATCAGGGCTGGTAGAATATGTGTTCTTTGGACATTAAAACTTATCCAAATTTGGTTAGAACATTTTTATGAGAACATGAGATTTGGAGAGAACCACATTGAGTCTCTGGTTAAAGGGAAAAGGATTATTATTTCAGAAGAACTACTTGGGAATACCTTGGAAATGCCATTTGAATGTACAGAATATTTAGTCTTAAAGGATATGACAAGGACTTTACAGACTGTACTAGAGTAGACTAATGTTGATGAGGTTGGAATCCTTAAAGCTAGCTCATTATCCATTAAAATGAGATTATTTCATAGCTTCATTAGTCGGATTTTCTTACGCAGGATAGGTCGATTTGACTGGGTAAGTAAGCGTGACCTATGTTTTATGGAACTACTGATAATTGGAGATAAAATCAATCTTCCTGCTATGATGGTAAGTCAGATGAAAGAGGCAATAAGAATGGTGAAGGCATGTTTGCCTTATGGGATGATTCTTACTCTTTTCTTCCAGGCAGCAAACATTGATCTATCAGGAGAAGATAGTAAATCCCTCCTACACACTGACACTTATACAGCTAAAAACTTATAGAGGATGGGTTACTTGCTATCTGAGGGGACTTGGAAGAAGAAATCTGAAGCACCAGTCGCTGAAGAACCAGAAGAAGAACAAGAACAAGCTGAGATGGAAACTGGTGAAGGCACCTCAATTCCCATTCCTGAGCCACAACCATTGCAAGGTTCACCAGTTTAGACATCTTTTGATGCTCATTTTCTCGATATTTCAGTGCCTGACATGTCTCTTGGTACACCTATTTATACTAGACTACTTCTGACATTCCTTCCCCTAGTTCTATTGCTACTGCACCTATTGTGGATACTTCAACATTACAAGATTTTATTGCACAACAGATGGGTAATTTGACTGACTCTATCAATTCTACAATGGCTACAATGTTTGGCGAATTTTGCCAGTCTGCTAATGTGAAACTTGATCAATTTGGAAGTCAGATTGATAATCTGCGCAGCAGAATTTATACTCTTGAAAACTCTAAGAATATAGCATGTGCAATAGAGACAAACCTACAACTCGTTCTTCAATTGATTTCATCAAGTTCTGAAATAATTAAGAACTCTGTTAGCCAAATACTTGAGGCATATACAGTTGAATGGATAATTTAAGAATCAGAATGGGCTCAGTAGAAGAAGGCAGGAGGATGGAAGAAGACTACACAAAAGGAATTGGAGTTATAAGAGCTGAATTTGGAAGGCTAAGAGGATTAGCCGAAGCATTTGCAAATGTACAAGCCTTGGAAAATCTATCAATGCAAAAGGAAGTTGCAAAAATAAAAGTATCAATGGAAAAACTAACTGCTTCCAAGAGTACAAAGAAAATTGAAGCTGAATTGAAAACTATTAACAGTTTTTTGTGGAAGCTGATGACTAAGGTTGAAGACCTTCAAGCTACTAAGAGTGTACCTCCCTCAGTAATACTGGATCCTACATTTACTTCCTCTGGGTCTAGGGCTCAACCATCATCTTTTGCTGGTCAGTCTGTTCATCCCAGACTACCAGCTCATCATTTTAGGCCACAGGGATTCTATACTACCCCACCATCTGATGTGTTAGATCCTGACCCAATTGCATCTATGCCTCTGGGCATCCAAATTCTGGGTCGACCTCCAAACCCTAAAGTAGAATAGACAGTGACTAGATGACTTTTGTACTTTCTTTCATTTTGTACTTTGTATTGAACATTTTGAAATGAAATGAAAGTTCATATTTTGTCTCTTGAATTGTTCTATCTCTTTATACAATGAAAGTTCATATTTTGCTCATCCAATGATTGATTTTTTAATTAGAATATCAAGATGAATATGAGAAAGTGAAATTATCTCAAATAAATGTTAAATACTTTCTCATACTATATGAGCTTCATTCCAACTTCACCTTTTTGACTGATTGACAAAAAGGGGGAAAAATTTGTGAAGATATTTTATGAAAAGGATAAAATGTTTTTAATTTTAAGCTCTGATACATAAAGCTTGAAAAGGATAAAATCTATTTGCTTATGCTCTGATACATGAAACACAATATGCTTTAATCCTTCTAAGCTCTAACATACAATATTTAAGCTCTGATCCATAATGTTTTATGCTTTGATATACATTGTTTTAAATATTTTTAAGCTATGATATTTGAAGTTCTCTTAGAAACTTTGGAGCTTTGAACTTGCATGGAAAGTGTGTTAAAACATGGAGTATCTTATTGAGTGGGAGATTACCTCTCATTGCCCTAATTCTCCTTCCATAGTTTGACACTATTTCAAGTCAAATCTTTTTACTTGTTCATACACTCTTGCAAATATAAGTATACAAGTAAATCTGCAAATGTAAAGTTTTATCTTACTTTTTTATGCCCAGTATTTTGTCATCATCAAAAAGGGAGAGATTGTTGACTCCATAAGTGATTTTGATGATAACCAAACATTGGAGCATGCACATTTATTTTTGACAACTCTTCAAGTGGTTTACAAGTTTTTGTAGGATGATTTATTTGTTCAAACTTCAACTCCTACATCTTTACTTCTTATTTTGAGTTGTGTTGTAATCTGATTTTGTAAATAAGAACCCAATGAAAAAGTTATAAAAAATATGTAAAAAGGGTTACTTCTATTGTTTGTGTGCCTTAAATTTATTTTGAGTTAGTGTGCATGAAAAGTTTAAAAGTGTTGGTGAGAGTTTTCTTTTGAGTTGAATTGTAAAAATCCTGAAGAAGTAACTCGAGCTGACCCAGCACAATGAAGAGCCGACTCTACCTCATGGCACGCAATAAGGATTCTGGTACACAGCAATCCGAGCCGACTCAAAGCAATCTGAGCTGACTCTAGTAAATTTGAGTAGACTGGAATAAGTCCGAGCCAACTTTTTCAGAGTCCAGTTTTGAAATTTTTTGAGAACAAGCCAAGCGAGCTGACCTAAACCAGAAAGAGCCGACTCTACCAGACCTAATTTTAAAGACTTGAGAAAGTGAGCCGACCCAAACTGCAACGAGCTGACTCTTCAAGAGTAAAGATTTCAAAACCCGAGAGGAAGAGCCGACCAAAGTTCAAGAGAGCCGACTCATCGAGTTCAAGATTCTCAAAGATGAAAGTTCGAGCTGACTCGTCCAGAGTGAAGTCTTGCACCCTGAGACAAAGAGCCGACTGCATTGAAGAACTAGCGACTCGACTTATCGACTCGAAGGATCCGAGCCGACTCAAAGGAATTCGAGCTGACTCAAATATCATCTTCAGGTATATAATGGCTAGTTCCAGAATTTCTTTTTGAATGCGAAAATGTGCTCCAATGATCATATGTCACATCCCAAAGGTCTACAACATCTCAAACTGTCTTGGAGTGATGGAAAACCTTATATTTGAGGGTTTTGAACTTCCTTGAAGAAATAATTAGATAGTTCCTCAAAGTTTTAAAGGCTTTATTGAATATCCTACCCACCAACAAGGAAAAGAGCACAAGAGCATTCAAGTCAGTCTTCAAGTCTTCACCAACTCTGATCTGAAGCTTGAAGCAATTTGGAAAGAAGCCACTAAAGTAATTAAAGCACCTTGAAGCCCATTCAAGTGGACTTCTCTCAAGCTACACCGACAACTATCCGATAATTAGAGTTTGTCATTATTGTTGCATTTATTTCAATTCATTTCTGAATTGTTTGGGTTATTGGTAAGCCCGTTTGTAAAACCAAATAGGTTCTTGGTGAGCCTTTAATAAAAACCAAGTGTTGGGTTCTTGGTGATCCTGGTAAAACTAAGTTAGGTTCTTGGTGATCCTATGAAAACCAAGTTGGGTTTCTTTGGTGATCCTGTTTAAAACCAATAGGTATTGGGTTTTCTTTGGTGATCCCGTTAAAACCAAAGTGCAGAGGTTTTGGATTGTGATCCTGTAAAACAATCCTACTGTATTCGGGTGTGAATATAGTAGAAATCCTAAGTGGTATCTTGGATAGTGGACGTAGGAGCTGGGTTGCTCCGAACCACTATAAATCTTATGTGTTTGTGTTGTGCTTCTTCATTCTCATGAGCTTCTGCAAATCATTAATCTACCATAGCACCTAACCCTTTAAAAGAAATTTTTAATTGCACATTATCTATTTAAACTTTTTAAATTTTTAATTCACCCCCCTCTTGGATAGCCACCTGGGCAACATAGGTTATCTTAAGGACAATGGCATAGTCTCACAATGGACTCTACCAGGTACGCCTCAGCTCAACACGGTGTTTGAGAGGAGAAATAGGATACTATTAGATATGATCCGATCCATGATGAGCTTCACTGACTTGCCTTTATTTCTTTGGGGATATGCCCTATAAACTTCAATCTATAGTCTAAATAGAGTTCTATCTAAATCTATTCCTACCACACCATATGAGATTTGGCATGGTAAGAAACCAAGTCTTGCCCATTTCAAGATTTGGGGATGTCTAGCCTATGTCAAAAGACTAATGAAGGACAAGATGGAATCTAGATCTATGAAAGCTCAGTTTATAGGATATCCTAAAGAAATTTTAGGATATTTCTTTTACCTTCCAGAAGATCATAATGTGATTGTGAGCAGACATGCCACATTTCTTAAAAAATAGTTTATTCAGGAAGGTGGTAGTGGGAGGTTAATTTAGCTCGATGAGAAAGTCTCTGAACAGCAGCCAGCTGTAGATCGGATCGAACCTATTCAACCAATTCAAATAAATGCTCTTCTACCTCGTAAGTCTACTAGAGTCTCTATACCACCTGAAAGGTACTTGGGTATGCTTGCAGAGGATATAAAAGAAATATTTCTTATTGGGGACAAGGATCAATTGATTGATCCTAAGACTTATGATGAGGTGATGTCAGATATCGACTCTGAGAAATGGTTGAATGCTTTAAAGTCATAAATTGAATCAATACATTCTAACCAAGTATGGTCCTTAGTGGATCCACCAGAGGGTATTGTATCTATTGGTTGTAAATGGATCTACAAAAGAAAAATAGGTGTAGACGGTAAGGTAGAGACCTTTAAAGCTAGGTTGGTGGTGAAAGGGTATAGTCAACATGAAAGCATTGACTATCATGACACCTTTTCACCAGTAGCTATGTTGAAATCCATTCGTATATTGCTTGCAATTGCAGCATATCATGATTATAAGATATGGTAGATGGATGTGAAAACTGTATTCCTGAATGGATATCTTAAGGAAGATATCTATATGTGTTGACTCTGGTCTTGATTTTGATGATTGACAAAATGTTTAAGTATATATGAGTACTAATTGTGTTTTAAATGTATTTCTCATATTTTAGTACTCATCCATGTTGAATGAAGAAATGCTTGTATTTCAATTGAAAAAGTCCTTAAATTAATGGAAAATCAAGTATATGGACTTTGGAATTAATATGGAAGAACTTGAAGAGGTTAAAGTTTCAATTTGAAGATGTTTCAGCAATGGCACAGGCAAGTGTCGACACTTGGAAATGAAGTGTCGACACCTGAGGATCAAGTGTCGACACTTGAAGAGTGAAGTGTCGACTCAAGGCCTGAGACAAATAAAAAACTTCAGAAAGCTCTTTCAGTGAAGTGTCAACACTTGGAGCTGAAGTGTCGACACTTGGAAGTGAAGTGTCGACACCTGGAAACTGAAGTGTCGACACTTGAAACTGAAGTGTCGACACCTGGAGGTGAAGTGTCGACACTTGAACAGTAATGGCTAGTTTTCTGGGCTACAGAACGTCTCCAACTTGCTTCCAAACGGTCTTATTTTCCTCCCTAACGGCTATAAACGGTCATTTAAGTATTGGGAGGCTATATAAACATCAAAAATCAATTGAGGAAGTAATCGTTTGGTGAGATTTTTGAATATTCTTCAATGATTCAAGAGTTGAGTGGTTCAAGCCTTCAAGCTTCCAAGTTTCAAATAGAGCATCCAAAGTTCACATCCTCAAGCATCAATCAAAGGCTTCATCAACTTGAAGACAAGATCTTCATCAACTCTCAACGGGCTTCAAAGAGATATTTGCTTTATTTTAGAAAGCTTTTATTGTATTCATTTATACTTGCTCTTACATTGTTTTAGTTAAGATTTTTGGTGAGCCTTGGAAAATCAAAGAGGTTTTTGGTAAGCCTTGAAAACCAAAGTGGTTGTTGGTGAGCCTTGAAACCAACTAGGGTTTTACTTGTGAGCCCAAAGCCGAAACAAGTTGTTTAGGTTCTTGGTCATCCCGTAAAACCAAGGGTGGTTATTGGTGAGCCTTGAAACCAACTAGGGCTTGACTTGTGAGCTCGAAGACAAAACAAGTTGTAAAGGTTGTTGGTGAGCCTAAGTTATAAAACCAAACTTAGTGGAATTCCCAAGGAATTCTTGGGGAGTGGATGTAGGTGCTTGGTTGGCACCGAACCACTATAAATCTTTGTGTTTGTGTGATTGTTCTCCTTGTGCTTTTATTTCTTTATTTCTGCCATATTTATTTGAAATACACAAGCACTTGAATTGCATTAGCACATACTTGCTTTAGTTCATCTTTTAAATAGTACAAAAGTTTTATAAAATCCAATTCAGCCCCCCTCTTGGGTTGCCTACCTGGGCCTACAATTGGTATCAGAGCACGGTGCTCTAATTGAAAATCTAACGATTTTGAGTTAAAGATTATGGCAACCCTTGTTAGTATTAGTGTTAGACCACCGTTTTTCAATGGCATAAATTACACATTTTGGAAAACTTGCATGCGCATCCATATTCAATCTATTAGTTATCATCTTTGAAAAATCATTGTTAGTGGTCCTCATATTCCTTCCATGTTGGTTAATGGCATTTCCATTCCAAAGCTCGAAGAGGATTGGAATGAATATGACATTAAACAAATTGAACTCAATGCTAAAAAGCAATGAACTTGCTTTATTGTGCATTGGACTTAAATGAATTTAATAGAGTTTCTACATGTACATCGGCGAAAGAAATATGGGACACACTTGAAGTTACTCATGAGGGTACTCTTCAAGTAAAGAACACTAAAATTAATTTGCTTGAACATTCTTTCAAAATTTTTGAAATGATGCATTATGAATCTATATCTGATATATTTTCAAGATTTATGACTATTATTAATGAATTAAAAAGTCTTGGCAAAATATATACTAATGCTGATTTGGTGAACAAAATTCTTAGATCCTTACCAAAATCATGGGATCCAAAGGTGACGGCGATCCAAGAAGCTAAAGATGTAGAAACCTTACCTTTGGAGGAGCTTATCAGTTCACTTATGACCTATGAGTTGAACTTATGGCAAAGGACAGTGGAAGCTGATACAGAAAAGAAGATAATGGCTTTCAAAGCCAAAAAGAAATTCAAGGCAATGATGGCTACTTGGAGCGATAGCGGAGATTCAAGTACGGATGATGAAGTTGCCCATCTTTATTTCATGTCAAATGAGAAAAAGGTATGTGCTAAAAATAATTATGATTTTACCTTTAAAGAATCACATGATGCATCAATGATCTTGTGCATGAATATAGATTGCTAAAATTTGAGCACAAGAAATTAAATAGGCATGTAGATTCATTTTCTCTTGACAACACCAATCTTGTAAATAAAAATGGTGATTTAAATGCCAAGATTGATATTTTAAAAAATGAAAAGAATAATTTTTCTAAAGAAAAAGAATTTTCAGTAAAAGAAAATGTTATTTTGAAAGATTTATGTGATAAAGTTTTTAATGAGAAAAATATTTTGATTGAGGAAAAGAAGCAAAAACTTTTGAAGAATTTCTATATTCCTGCTTCTTTCAGTTTTTCTTATAAATGTGGTTTCAATGCTTATCCTTCTAGATTAAGAAAAGTTTGGGTTCCAAAAGGAACCATAATTACTAATCATAAAGGACCCAAGAAAGTTTGGGTATCAAAAATGTCCACTTAATTTGTTTTGCAAGAATGTCTTGCAACCCAACATGAAGAAAAGAAGTTCTTGAAAAGAGGTTGTACAAGACAATTTAAAGAAGTGGACAAGCTACATTTTAAACTTAATGGTAAAATGAAAGATTATGTACATTGGTAAATTCTAAACATCTCCTTCCATGATTGAAAATGTAGTTAATTTTTTTTTGTTATAATTATTGCATCAATTACTTTAAAAAATTATTTTAAATGATTAATTAGAATCAAGTTTAGACTTATAATCATTGGTTATGATCATGGATTTCTTGATGTTGATGAATTTCATGCTATCATGATTAAACTTGTGATTGTGAGAGCTTCACTTGATTTTGATTAATGTATTTCATGAAAAATACTTTTAAAGATGCATATTGCTTTGAAAAGTGTTTTAAGTGATTGATTAGAATCAAGTTTAGATTAATAATCATTTGCTGTGATCATGACCATTTTGATGTTGATGGATTTCAAGCTCTCATGGTCAAACTTGTGATTATTAGATCTTCACTTGATTTTGATTAATATAGTTTCTAAATTATTTCAAGTGAAATGCTATGATTTATATATTTTTATTTTTGGCATCTATGCATAATCTAAAAATGATTTGGATCAAGTATAGAACTAGTAGTTAAGGATTACTTTTAAGAAGAATGTATGCATATTGACAAACCCTTGCTCTAGTAGCTAGACCTGATATCATATTACTTTTAGCATTTGTATGGATATCAAATCATCTTAAAATAAATTTAAAATCATACTAAAAGTTTTTAAGTGATATAAATACTTTGTATTTTGAAAATCATGAATATCTTGAAAAATTTCAAATCTTGATGCATAAGCTTTCATGTTTTATTCCTGAAATAAATGCATATTTTTAAAGGAGGAATAACATTCAAGGGGAGCATCCAAAGATTTGTTATCATATTTGATGCTTTGAATATCTTGTTAATATCATGCTTTGCTTATATTGCTCTGATACTCCTTCTTCTTGTTTTCAAATCTAATTCTTTGAGGGGAGTTACATTCAAATGGTATCATATTCTATTGGTATCAAAATTATTTTTAAAAGAAATCCTAGTAACCACTTCGGATTGGGTTAGTCACCATGGCTGTCCGGTCATAGAAGATAAGTAGGGCTTAAAGACCCTCTCTTCCCATTCAATGTGCTCTCTTATGACGTGTAGGGGTGTCGCTGTGACCTTATCCCATGAACAAGTAAGGCGAATGGATAATTTACATCAAATCATTTCTTGTATGTGCTTACATTCTATGGTATCATGTTCAATTTGTATCATATTAAATTGATATCATAATTATTTGATTTCATGCATTGATTTTGATGACCTACTTGCTATTCTTTCCGACTTCATTCCCATTTTGTATTGCATTTCACCCTTTTTCATGATGTCAAAAAGGGGGAGAAAATTGTTAAGTATGAAAAGGGGAAGATTGGACAAACATGAAAAATCATTTGAGAAATGAAAGAAAGTGCAAAAGAGAAGAAGAATGCAAAATGTTTTTATCTAAAGGGAAGAATTAGTAAGAAGAAATACTGAAAATTTAAAAATTTTTGCATATTTTGAAAAATGTTTTTGAAGATTTTTTGGATCATATTTTAAGGTGGAGCTTGGTGCTTATTGTCTTAAGCTTACATGTTTATCTTATTGTTAATCTTTTTAAGCTTACCCTATTCATATACTTAAAGATTTTGTTATCATCAAAAAGGGGGAGATTGTTGACTCTGGTCTTGATTTTGATGATTGACAAAATATTTAAGTATATATGAGTACTAATTATGTTTTAAGTGTATTTCTCATATCTTAGTACTCATCCATGTTGAATGAAGAAATGCTTGTATTTCAATTGAAAAAGTCCTTAAATTAATGGAAAATCAAGTATATGGACTTTGGAATTAATATGGAAGAACTTGAAGAGGTTAAAGTTTCAATTTGAAGATGTTTCAGCAATGGCACAGGCAAGTGTCAACACCTGGAAATGAAGTGTCGACACCTGAGGATCAAGTGTCGACACTTAAAGAGTGAAGTATCGACTCAAGGCCTGAGACAAACAGAAAACTTCAGAAAGCTCTTTCAGTGAAGTGTCGACACCTGGAGCTGAAGTGTCGACACTTGGAAGTGAAGTGTCGACACCTGGAAACTGAAGTGTCGACACTTGAAACTGAAGTGTCGACACCTGGAGGTGAAGTGTCGACACTTGAACAGTAACGGCTAGTTTTCTGGGCTGCAGAACTTCTCCAACTTGCTTCCAAATGGTCTTATTTTCCTCCCTAACGGCTATAAACGGTCATTTAAGTGTTGGGAAGCTATATAAACATCAAAAATCAATTGGGGAAGTAATCGTTTGGTGAGATTTTTGAATATTCTTCAAGGATTCAAGAGTTGAGTGGTTCAAGCCTTCAAGCTTCCAAGTTTCAAAGAGAGCATCCAAAGTTCACATCCTCAAGCATCAATCAAAGGCTTCATCAACTTGAAGACAAGATCTTTATCAACTCTCAATAGGCTTCAAAGAGATATTTGCTTTATTTTAGAAAGCTTTTATTGTATTCATTTATACTTGCTCTTACATTGTTTTAGTTTAGGTTTTTGGTGAGCCTTGGAAAATCAAAGAGATTTTTGGTAAGCCTTGAAAACCAAAGTGGTTGTTGGTGAGCCTTGAAACCAACTAGGGTTTTACTTGTGAGCCCGAAGCTAAAACAAGTTGTTTAGGTTCTTTGTCATCTCGTAAAACCAAGGGTGGTTGTTGGTGAGCCTTGAAACCAACTAGGGTTTGACTTGTGAGCCCGAAGACAAAACAAGTTGTAAAGGTTGTTGGTAAGCCTAAGTTATAAAACCAAACTTAGTGGAATTCCCAAGAGATTCTTGGGGAGTGGATGTAGGTGCTTGGTTGGCACTGAACCACTATAAATCTTTGTGTTTGTATGATTGTTCTCCTTGTGCTTTTATTTCTTTATTTTCGCTGCATTTATTTGAAATATACAAGCACTTGAATTGCATTAGCACATACTTGCTTTAGTTCATCTTTTAAATAGTACAAAAGTTTTATAAAACCCAATTCACCCCCCCTCTTGGGTTGCCTACCTGGGCCTACAATATGGAGCAGCCTTTAGATTTCACTTCTAATGTGAAGATCATAAGGTCTGCAAGCTGCATAGATCAATCTACGAATTGAAGCAAGCTTCTCAGAGTTGGAATTCTCATTTTGATGATGCAATCAAATTGTTTGATTTTATCTAGAATGAGGATGAGCCATGTGTTTATAGGAAGGCCAGAGGGAGGGCAGTGACATTCCTCGTATTGTATGTGGATGACATCCTCCTTATTGGGAATGATATTCCCATGTTGTCTTCGGTTAAAAGTTGGTTATCTAAGGAATTCTCTATGAAAGACTTAGGTGAAGCATCTTATATTTTAGGGGTTAAGGTCTATAGAGATAGTATAATCGGATGCTTGGAGAGCACTAAAAGATGATTATTACCTCTTCGGCATGGCATTAATCTCTCTAAGAAAATGTGTCCCAACACACCTAAAGAGATTCAGCGCATGAGAAAGATTCCATATGCTTTGATAATTGGAAGTCTCATATATGTCATGTTGTGTACTCAACCTAATATAGCTCTTGTTATGAGTATCACGAGCAGATATCAGTCGAATCCAGGTAAAGAACACTGGATAGTTGTGAAGAACATTCTTATGTACTTGAGAATGATAAAAGATTTGTGATGCCCAGGTGGCTACCCAAGAGGGGGGTGAATTGGAAATTTAAAAATTTAAAGCAAGTAATGTGCAATTAAAATCCCTTAAAAGGTGTTAGGTGCTATGACAGAGTTATAAATTGTAGAAGCTAAAAAGAAGTAAAGAAGCACAATACAAACACACTAAATTTATAGTCGTTCGGAGCAACCCAGCTCCTACATCCACTACCCAAGATACCACTTGGGATTTTCACTATATTCACACCTAAATATAGTAGGATTATTTTACAGGATCACAATCCAAAACCTTTATACTTTGGTTTTACAGGATTACCAAAGAAAACCCAACACCCTTTGGTTTTAACAGGCTCACTAAAGATACCTAACTTGGTTTTACTAGGATCACCAAGAACCCAATACTTGGTTTTTATTAAGTCTCACCAAGAACCTATTTGGTTTTTCAACCGGGCTCACAAATAACCCAACAATTCAAAAAATGAATTCAAAGAAATGCAACAAAAATGACAAACACAAGTTGTCGGATAGTTGCCGGTGCAGTTTGATGGAAGTCCACTTGAATGCACTTGAATAAGCTTTAATTGCTTCAGTGGCTTCTTCCCAAAGTTGCTTCAAACTTCTAATCAGAGTTGCTGAAGTCTTGAAGTCTAGCTTGAATGCTCTTGTGCTCTTTTACTGTTAGTTGGTTGGATATTTAACAAAGCTCTCTTCACTTTTTTAAGAACTCTCTCTTTCTCTTATCTTTAAGGAAATTCAAATCCTTCAAATACAAGGTCTTCCATCACTCCAAGGCAGTTAGAGACATTTTTGACTGTTGGGATGTGACTTGTGACCGTTGGAGCACCTTTTAGCATTCAAAAATAAATTCTGGAATTAGCCATTAGATACATGGAAACGACGTTCGAGTCGGCTCGGATTCCTTCAAGTCGACTCGGATCTTTCGAGTCGATAGGTCGAGTCACCAAATCTTCATTACAGTCGGCTCTTTGTCTCAAGGCGCAAAACATCACTTTGGACGAGTCGGCTCTTGATAGCTCGGGTCGGCTCGAACTTTATCTTTTGAAAAATTTGAACTTGAGGAGTTAGCTCTTTTTAGCTTAGGTCGGCTCTTCTTCTTAGGTTCGGAAATCCTCACTCTGGAAGAGTCGGCTCGATGCAGTTCAGGTCGGCTTGCTTTCTCAGGCTTTTAGAATTAGGTTTGGCAGAGTTGGCTCTTTCTGGTTCGGGTCGGCTCGCTTGACTGTTTTTAAAAATCTTCAAAAATTGGACTCTAGAAGAGTCAGCTTGGACTGATTCCAGTCAACTCGGATTCATTAGAGTCGGCTCAGTTATCTTCGAGTCAGCTCGGATTCCTACGTTCCAGAATCCTTGCTACGTGCCAGTAAGCGGAGTCGGCTCTTCAATAAGTTGGGTCGGCTCGAGTATCTTCTTCAGGATTTTTACACTTGAATTTAAAGAAAAACTCTTACCAACTCTTTACATTTTCAAGCATACCAACTCAAAACTAATTTTAAGGCACACATACATAGAAGTAACCCTTTTTCACATGATTTTTTCTTAGCTTTTTCATTGGGTTCTTCTTTACAAAAACACATTACAACACAACTCAAACAAGAAAACAGAGGTGTAGGAGTTAAAGTTTGAACATTTAATCCATCATACAAAAACTTGTCAAACACTTGAAGAGTTGTCAGAAATAAATATACATGCTCCAATATTTGGTTATCATCAAAATCATTTATGGGGTCAACAATCTTTCCCTTTTTGATGATGACAAAACACTGGGCATGAAAATTTTTTTATACTTTACATGTATAACTGTATTTGAAAGTTAAGTATTCACATGTATCATAGCTAATAAGAAAGGAAAAAATATCAGAGCTCAAGAGATGATTGTATATCATCAAAGTGCTAAACTTTTCATGCTTCACAAAACATGGAGTATCAGAGACTTAAAAATTGACAATAGTAATTAGAGCATTGAGATTAATTTGAATATCAATCAGAGCAAAAATTCATTCAAGAGAATCTCCCCCTTTCTCTAGAATTTAAAGTAATTTAAGCAATACTATCATTTTGTGCTCCCCCTTTTTCATTCTTTTTATGCACTTTAAGAATAGTTGGTAGAAAGCTCAACATACATACTAATTTTCCATTTCATATATTCTTTTCATATTTCTCCCATTTTTTGTTTTCCCATTTTTTATTTCTCATATTTTTCATATTTCTCTCCCTTTTTGTCAATCAATCAAAACGGTGATTTGAAATAAAGCTCATATTTTAAAATAGATTGAGAAAGTTTTTAATATTTGTTTGAGATAATTTCACATTCTCAAATTTGAAATTTTAATTAAAATTTCATCATAGTTGTACCATATCATGTAAAAACAAAAGAAACTTTCATTTCATTGATAAGATTGTCATACAAGGTAAGAAAGAAAGTACATTGTAATTGTAAAAGATAATATGTAGAACAAAAAAAAAAAACTACACCCAAAAGCCTAACCAATTAAACTATTCTTCTTCTTTCTTAGTTGAAGAAGAAGAGCCTACCTCTATAACCTTATCAAAGGCCTTAGTTTTCAGGGGTTTAAACCTTAAATCCCTGAATCTAGTTCTAACAGGTGCTCTAAGAGTCTTAGTCTTTTTGGTTTTGGTTTCTTTCTTGGTCTTAATAGGTTTGGATGGATCAGATGAAGGAATAGGAGCAGGAGTGTCAAGTGACTCCTTGATGATCTGTTCAGGAGCATCTTCAGTAGTGACTGATTCTTTCTGGGATTGCAGTAGGATGCTTTTGATTTCTTTCTTGAAGTCCTTCATTTTCTTTTCAATTTTCTGCTGGTGAAGCTCTTATTCAGTTCTAATTTTTTACAAGCTGATGTCAACTGATTTTCTTATTTCCTCAATTGCAGAATTCGTGTGATCTGTCAAAAAGTTGGAGATAGTTTCCATCTTCTGAAATATTAACTTCTTGATGTCAGATGGAGTGATCGTTGAACCTTCAGTCCTTTCTTCAATAGCAGCACCTTCATCATCATCAGAAAAAGTAGCAGCAACCTGACTAGACATCTTCTTTATCCATGTTCCTTCTTGTAATTTGTAACCCATTCTTTTTAGTGAATTGAAGGAATATATATCAAAGTGGTGTAATGGCTTGCCTATTTCATTTGTTAGGTCAACCCCAGCTTCTTCAAATAATAGAGTGAAGACCATACCGTAGGGTAGACAGGCTTTGACTTTTCTTGCTGCTTCAGTCATCTGGATCATCATTATATAAGGAAGATTGAGAGGCCTTTCTTCAATCAAGTGTCCCATAAAGCTCATGTCTTTCTCACTGACCCAATCAAAGCGGCTAGTTCTGGGAATAAATATCCTGCTGATCATATTGAATATTAAGAGGTGCTAAGAATTTTTGGCGTGAATGAAAAAAGAGAGGGAGGAGTCCTTCTCTTCTACTCCTCTTAAATCCTAACTAGATAAAATAAAATACTGGTATTTTAGTCTGGAAGGGTGGGACAACTAAATTTTAAAAGTGAAGAAAAGTGGCCAACCACAATGATCATAATTGGCATGAAAGGCTTCTCCTTTTTACCATGAATTATTTTTGGGCGTCATCTCTCTTGGGCGTTCATATACTAGAGAGTCTCTCTCCTGGTTGCCAAGTTTTCTTCTCCTTTTATTTGTTCTTCCTTTTGATCTTCAAGAGTGTTGAGAGGTCTACTACATAAGAGGAAGAAGAAAGCAAGAGGTCCAAAGATCTTTCATAGTGCAAGATACAAGCCAGAAGCCAGTCTGGATTCGGATCGACATAGTTTTTAAAGCGGGTAATTTGCTAAAAGAGGAAAGGGCTATAAGGATCTAGCAGTCCGGTGCTCTTTGCAACTCAGTTACTAGAGCTTTGTGTAGATACTAGCAGAGGTCGGGTGATTGCGCGGCTCCGATAGAATCCCGGTTTTAATAGCTGATTGGCATGCTTTTCAGAGCAAGCTAAGATAGTGATCCAGGTAAGTATATTATGCTTAAAATAATTTTTATTTTAGATATGATATTTTTTTTGTATATTTTAGCATGTTAGAAATTTATGATAAATAAATTAGATTTATTTATAAATTGCATCTTTAGATATAAATTATTTTTATATCTGCTTCTGCTGTGATAGGCTGTTGATGCCTGATCATTTGCAATTTACTGTTCCTGGGAGAACTCCAACACTGTGGGGTTGAAGGAGAGATCACTCTCCTTGTTACTGTCAGATCACCACCTCGGTAGAGCATTGTCATAATGACTTTCATGGTTGCTAGGCTCCCTTCGGCCTACAACATGATCCTTGGCCACCCCGGGCTCAATCTGCTCGATGTGATCATTTCCACCAAGCGGCTGGTGGTGTAGTTTCCCACCTCTTATGGCGTAGGGGAGATGAGGGGGATATCCCAGCTGATCCAACACTGTTTGTAAGCCGTTCCAAGGGCTAAAAGTGTTGAGGAGGATCCCAGCATCGACGATCTCGACCAAAGGGTGTAGGACCCTAGGGGTGGCCCAGTTAAGCATCTGTTGAAGTACCCCCTTGGCACGGACCCGACGAAGATGGTGCAGATCGGGGCCCAGCTATGGGAATTAGAGCGGGCCCGCTTGTTGAGTTTCCTCTGGATGAATGTGGACGTGTTCGCCTGGACTATGGTAGACATGCTAGGGATTCACCCCGACATTATTACTCACAGGTTGAACATCGACCTGAAATGCCACTCGGTCTAATAGAAGAAGAGATGCTTTGCCCCGGAGAGGCAATGAGCAGTTAGCGAGGAGGTGGAGAAGCTCCCCGCGACCGATTTTTATTGACCCCTTGAGTGATTTTGATGATAACAAAATATTAGAGCATGCATTTGTCTTATTAATAACTTTTCAAGTGCATTACAAGTTTTTATAAGATGATTTTAAATGCTCATTTGCAACTCCTACAACCTTGTCATATGTCATGTGTACTGTTGTAAATGTTTCATGTAAAGAAGAACCCAAAGAAAGATTGATGTAATATTCATGAAAATGGTTTACTTCTATATACTTTTCAAGCTTAAAATTTTTAAAATTTGTTCTTAGTTGGATTGGAAAGAGTCTTGAATGATTAAGAGTTGCTGGATAATTTCTAAAGAAGAGCTAAAGTTATTATTGAAAATTCACTCGAGTCGACTCATGTAAATAGAACCGACTCTAATCCTTGGCATGGTTGAAGGATTCTGGCACGCAGAGATTTGAGCTGACTCGAAGGAACCTGAGCTAACTCATCTAGAGCTTCATTTCTTGAATCAGAAAGGCGAGCCAACCCGAAGGCAATCCGAGCTGACTCAACCATTCAGTCAGGTATGACTGTAAGAAAAGGATCAAATGCCCACATGTTATGACTATAAGAAACCTGGGCATATCCATCCCGATTGTCCTTTATTAAAGAAAATATTTAAGAAGAAGAAAAAGAAAGTGATGGTTGTGACTTGGAGTGACAGAGAGGAGTCAACTTCAATAGAAGAGGAAGAGACCATAAAACTACTAATCTATGCCTTATGGGTCTCGAAGATTAGGTAATATCCCTTGAACCTCAAGCTAAATTTACTTTTGATGAACTAAATTCTGCATTCCATGATTCGCTTTCAGAATTTAAAAAGGCTGGAATAAAAATTTAAGCTTTAAAGAACAATAATGATTCTTTATTAAAAAAAAAGGAAGAGATTTCAGAAAAGAACAAGTTATTGCAAAAAGAATTAATTGTCTTTTTTGAAAATAACAAAACTTTAAAAATTGAGAAAAATCTATATCTTGAGAAAAACAAAGCTTTGATTGATGAAAATAATAATTTGAAAAAGGAGATAGAAAAACTCAAGCCTTTGGTTGAAAAGCTTATTTTAAGTTCAAATAAGCTTGAGTTGATTTTGAAAGAGCAAATAATTTCACATAACAAGGCTGGAATCGGTTATAATTCTTCGAATACAAATGGAATTTCTGCTACTAAATTTGTATCCTCAAAGGCTTTTGTACCAAAATCTATTTCTCAAAATGCTTTTGTATCAAATGCTTCCACATCCATTTCAAGAGCTTCGAAGTACATACCTAAAATTTCAAATCAATAGTCTTTTAAGTCAAATAGTTCTACATCTGCATCACATGCTTCTACATCTAGAACTTCAAAATTTATATCTTTTCAAAATACTAGAATTGTTTGTTATGCATGTCATAGGTTTGGACACAAATTTTTCCAATGCAATTTGTTAAAGATAAATAGAAATGCAAAGAATAGAATTAGAAGGATTTGGATTCCCAAATGAACCACTGCTGCTAACCTGTAAGGACCCAAGGTAGCTTGGGTACCTAAAAGAACTTCTTGATTATTTTGTAGGAATGTCTTGCAGCCCAAAAAATAAAGAAAAGATGGTATTAGGACAATAGCTATTCAAGACAGATGATGGGTGACAAGGATCAATTTATCACCCTAGAGATGAAAGAAAAAGGTTTGATAACTTTTGGAGATAATGGCAAGGAGAAAATAATCAGAATTGGTAAGATCAAAATAACCCCCTCTACTTTTATTGAAAATGTATTGCTTGTAGACAAATTGAAGCATAACTTGTTAAGCATTAGTCAATTATGTGATAAAGGCTTCAAGGTTATCTTTGAATCATTTATGTGTATAGTAACAAACTCACTTGATTGTAGCAACAAATTTATTAGACACAGACTTGGAAATATTTATGTGGTATATCTAAATGATCTAGCCATGTCTAGTAGTTCCAGTCTAGTAGCAATGAATGCTAAGACCAAGGAGTCTTGTTTACTTTGGCATAGATGATTAGGTAATGCTATCATGCATACTATTGCTAAATTAATTTTCAAAAATCTTGTTAGAGGTTTACCTAAATTTAAAGTTGATTTTGAACATGTTTGTGATGCTTGCAAAATGGGTAAACAAACTAAGGAGAGTTTTAAATCTAAAAATATGATTTCAACTTCTAGACACCTTGAGCTACTTCACATGGATTTATTTGGACCAACTAGGACCATGAGCCTAGGTGGTATGAAATATGCACTTATGATAGTAGATGATTTTTCAAGATTTATATGGATTTTGTTTATTGCACACAAAGATGAAACTTTCAAAGTTTTTTGAAAATTCTACAAGAAAGTTTCAAACTAGAAAAATCTTTCAATTGTATCTATTAGGAGTGATTATGGCATGGAATTTGAAAATCAATTTTTTGATGATTATTGCATAGAAAATGATATTGATCATAACTTCTCCACTCCTAGAACACCATAACAAAATGGTGTTGTAGAGAAAAAAAAAAGGACTTTGGAAGAGATGGCCTGAACAATGTTATGTGAAGGCAATCTTTTAAGGTACTTTTAGGCAGAAGTAGTGAACACTACTTGTTATATTTTAAACCGTGTTTTGATACGTCCAATTTTAAAGAAAATCCCTTTTGAGATTTGGAATGAAAAGAAACCAAATATTAATTATTTTCATGTTTTTGATTGTAAATGCTTTGTGCTGAATAATGGAAAGGATAACTTAGGAAAATTTGATGCTAAGTCAGATAAAGCTATTTTTCTTGGTTATTCAATATATAATAAAGCATATAGAGTATTTAATAAAAGAACATTGACTGTAGAAGAATCAGTACATGTTATATTTGATGAAACTAACTCCTCACCTTCAAAAAAAGAAGAGTGTATAGATAATGATGCAGTTACACTAGAAAAAGAAATGGAAGATATGAGCATTCAAGAGAGACCAACTCAAGAAGGAGAAAATATGGTAAATAAAGATCATGATGATTAACCAAGAGAATGGAGGTATGTAACTTCTCATCCAAGAGATTTAATTATTGATGATCCCTCTCAAGATGTTAGGACTAGGTCATTACATAGAAATGCACATGATTACCTAGCATTTGTATCACAATTAGAGCTACATAGTTTAGAAGAGGTTGAAAATGACCCAAACTGGATGATGGCCATGCATGAAGAACTAAACCAGTCTGAAAGAAATAATGTGTGGATTCTAGTTAATAGACCATCAGACCATCCCATTATAGGACCAAATGGGCTTATAGAAATAAACTAGATGAACAGGGTAAAGTAATTAGAAACAAAGCTAGGTTGGTAGATTAAAGATACAACTAAGAGGAAGGAATATATTTTGATGAAACCTATGAACCTGTAGCAAGACTAGAGGCCAAAAAATTACTACTTGCATTTGCTTGCTACATGAATTTTAAACTTTTTCAAATAGATGTAAAAAGAATATTTTTAAATGATTTTATATCAGAACAAGTTTTTATAGAATAGCCACTAGGTTTTGAAAGTCATGCTTTTCCTAATCATGTTTTTAAACTCAATAAAGCATTGCATGGACTTAAATAAGCACCTAGAGCTTGGTATGATAGGTTGAGTAAATTCTTACTTGAAAATAATTTTATAAGAGAAAATGTTGATAAAACTCTTTTCATCAAAAAGAAGAATAATGATATGTTAGTTGTATAAATTTATATTGATGATATTATATTTGGTGCAACTAATGAAACTCTTTGTAAAGAATTTGCTGAGTTGATGTAGGGTGAATTTGAAATGAGTCTAATGAGTGAACTAAATTACTTTTTTGGACTTTAAGTGAAACAAACAAAGGAAGGGATCTTCATAAACCAAGCCAAATACATCAAAGAAATCCTCAAGAAGTTTGGTATGGAGACAAGCAAAGAAGCAAGCACACCCATAAGTCCTACCTGTAGATTAGATAAAGATGAAGATGGAAACAACATTGATCAAAAACTCTATCGAGGTATGATCGGATCACTATTGTAGTTAACTGCTAGTAGACTTGATATCTTGTTTAGTGTATGTGTTTGTGCTAGATTTCAATCTATTCCTAAAGAATCACATATGCTTGCAGTAAAAAGAATCATAAAATATCTAAGAGGAACAAGAAATTTAGGTCTATGGTATTCAAAGCAATCTTCATTGAATTTAATTGATTTTTTGGATGCTAATTATGGTGGATGCAAAATAGATAAAAAAGTACTAGTGGTACATGCCAGTTTCTAGGGTTGAAATTAATTTGATGGCACTGTAAGAAATAAAACTCGGTAGCACTATCTACTACTAAGACAGAGTACGTAGCTGTAGGGAGTTGTTGTGCATAAGTGCTTTGGATTAAACAACAACTAGAAGACTTTGGTGCTACACAATCCAAAATCCCTATCAAGTGTGATAACACAAGTGCTATTAATGTGTCAAAAACTCTATTCAGCATTCTAAAACAAAGTATATAGAGATTAGATATCATTTTATTAGAGATCATATTTTAAATAGTGATATTGTGCTTGAATTTATTCCTATTGAAAATCAACTTGCTAATATTTTTACTAAACCTCTTAACTTAGATATATTTCAATTGATTAGAGGTGAATTAGGTCTATGTGACCCAATTTAGAAAACTTGACCTAAATTTTTCAAAATTAGGGAAACATTATCTAGAAAGTCTCCTACATCAAACTAAGGATAATGACCATATCTCTTAGTATATATCTTTCATTTTAGACCTTTTTTTGAACTGTTTAGAACCTTCCATGGAGTTTTTGCTCGAGTCAACTCTAGCAATTTAGGTTTTGCCAAGCCGACTCGGATGTCAGGTTAGGCATTTTTTATTTGAGCCGTGGGACTTAACCTACGACCCTATCTTTGTTATTTCCTTCTCCTTTTGCTTAGAACCTTTGTTTCCAAACCTAAGAACCTTTTCCTTTGCTCTCGACCGACCTTCTCTAGCTTAAACCCTTGCAATCTTCTTGAGCTTGAGTAATGGCACTGAAGAAGGCTATCGCAAAATGCCCCCGAACCAATGTAGAAAGCTCTCCAAGGGAAAGAAGAACAGAAAGAAGGGAAGATGAGTCAACTCGGAGTTGACAACAGGCTAAAGAACAAGAGGCATCACCTTCTCTACCAAGACAAGTTGTTTCCATGGCAATCCGTCCGGTCACAAGCAGAAGAAAAATAATTTTATCATTCCTCAAGGACCTAGTGCTTCGGATTGGTGACATGATTGAAAACCAAGGTCGGTCATTCTTCTGTTCCTTGAATGTTCCTACATATCCCAACCTGGTATGAAGTTTTTATGAGGATATAATTTTGGAAGAACATCATATTGAGTCCATTACCAAGGGAAAGAGAATAGTTGTGATAGAAGAAAGGTTGAGCAATTTGCTTGAAATGCCTAATGAGGGTCATAACCATCTAGTTCTGAAGACAGACAAAAAATCCTCAGAACCATCTTGGAAAGGAGTGATGTGAGTGGAATTGGAAATATGAAAGCTAACTTCCTTTCCCTAGAGATGAGATTGCTACACAACTTCATCAATAAGATTTTTCTCCCAAGAATAGGTCGATTTGACTGGGCGAGTGGGAGAGACTTGTGCTTCATGGGATGCCTGATTGAGGGGGAGGCCCTCAATTTACCACATATCATGCTACTACAGATCAAGGAAGTAGTAAGAAAGGTGAAGGCCTGTCTCCCATATAGAATGGTTTTCACATTACTATTTCAGGCCTCCAGAGTTGACTTGACTGGTGAGGATGGTAGGCCACTGCACCATACAGACACTTACTCTTCCAAGTCATTGCAGAGAATGGGTTATCAATTAACAGATGGAACTTGGAGGAAAAAAGATCTGGACAGAGGGAAATTGGCTCATCTGATGATGATGATGATGAGGAGCCTAATAAGCAGCTACTTGAGGAGATTGGCACTGTTGTTGAGCCTTCAGTACCTATTGAGGAGCTTGCACAGCAGATGCCTGAGGAGACTACCACTGCTACTGAGCATACTATTCCTGATGCTGAGGAGTTTGAGCATAGATAGAGAGAGTCTGGGAGTCCTAGGACTTCTCCAACATCTCCACCAGCACCAGCATCTCCACCAGCTTCAGCACCAGCACTTGCTCCGGGACCATCTACTGATATTCCAGGACCTTTTGTGTCTCATGCATTCTTTGCCCAGCAGATAAGATAGCTATCTCAGACCCTGACCAGCTCCATTGGTTCGATGTTTGGCGAGCTTCGTCAAACAATCGACATCAAACTTAAGAAGATATGTGGTGAGATCAGACAGCTACATTCCAGGGTAGATAGTGTTGAGTCTGCCAGACTTGAGCCACAAATTGATATACAGTCACTATCAAACTCCTTCAGGTTAGTATCTGATGACATCCGACAGCCTGTAGCTCATAGCATTGAGGAATTCAGATATGAGTTATGAGAGATGAGCTATAGGATGGGATCTATTGAGCAGAGTAGGAAAATGAAAGATGACTATACTAAAGGTGTGGGGATTCTCATGGCAGAATTTGGCAGATTGAGAGGTTTAGCTGAGGCTTTTGCAAATGCTCAGGCTAGTGAGCTCATTGCTTTCCAAGAAGGAAACAAGAAGATTTAATAGAGCTAAGCACTGTCTGGGTTTTTCTAGTGAGGCTATCTTCAATCATTGAGACTCTTGGAGCATCTAGATCTCTACCTAGTTAGCCTGCACCTCATCCTAGTCAGCCTGCACCTCATCCTAGATAGCCTGCACCATATTCTACATAGCCACCACCCTTTGTACCTCCTGGTTTATTTGATCTAGAACCTGTCTCTTCCAGACCACCATCTAGACCATCCAGTAGGACTAGAGGACCTTCTAGTCAACCTAAATCTTGGCAAGGTAGATCTGAACCCATTAAGGAAGAACCTAGTGATAGTGAATAGATCAATCTTTTGTATTTTTGTTTGTGTTTCTATAAGTTGTATTAAACATTTTGAAAGAAATGAAGTATCTCCTTTCTTATTTATTTGTGTATTCAATGTGACTTGTGCAATGATGTTATTCATGTATGCAATTCAAGATAACTTTAGATTAGATTATCAAAACTTTTATGAGAAAGTAAAATTATCTCAAACAATCTTGATAATCTTCTCTTTCTAATTCAAATTGAGCTTGATGTATTAAACAAAGGGGGAGAATAATTTTAATTGAATACCTTTTTGATTATTGACAAAAAGGGGGAGAATGGTATTGATAATGAATGCATGGAAAAATGGTAGAAGAAAAAGATGAAAAACAAGGGTTTTTAATGAAAAACAAGGGTTTTTAATGAAAAACAAGGGTTTTTAATGAAAAACATGAGGTTTCAAAATTTTATGATCATACAAAAAGGGAGAGAAAAATTGTTGAAACTGAATGACTTGAATACATTTACTTTAATATGCTCTCAAAATTTGCAAATTTATTCTGTTTAGAACTTGCTATAAGCATCTATTGATATCTCAAGACTTGATTCTTTTGCCAATATAAAACTCTGATACATTTTAGGCAAAAATAGCTTTTAATAAGTGTTTATTATGATACATGTTGGACTCATTTCAAAAGATTTGATATATTATTAATATGCCTTAATTCTTTCAAATACATTCTTGGTATACAGCTCATACATGTTAATATTTACTTCCAAATATATTTATACATGTAATTGTAAAGTTTTTCCATGCTCGGTGTTTGTCATCATCAAAAAGGGGGAGATTGTTGACCCCTTGAGTGATTTTGATGATAACAAAATATTGGAGCATGCATTTATCTTACTAACAACTTTTTAAGTGCTTTACAAGTTTTTGTAGGATGATTTTAAATGCTCATTTGCAACTCCTACAACCTTGTCATATGTCATGTGTACGATTATAAATGTTTCATGTAAGGAAGAACCCAAAGAAAGGTTGATGTAATATTCATGAAAATGGGTTACTTCTATGTGTTTTTCAAGCTTAAAATTTCTTAGAATTTATTGTTAGTTGGATTGGGAAGAGTCTTGAATGATTAAGAGTTGCTTGATGATTTCTAGAGAAAAGCTGAAGATTTTATTGAAAATTCACTCGAGCCGACTCATGTAAAGAGAGCCGACTCTAATCCTTGGCACGGTTGAAGGATTCTGGCACACAAAGATCCGAGCTGACTTGAAGGAACCCGAGCCGACTCATTCAGAGCTTCATTTCTTGAATCAGAAAGGTGAGCCAACCTGAAGGCAATCCGAGCCGACTCAACCATTCAGTCAGGTATCCGAGTCGACCCTTCAGTAATCCAAGCCGACTCCTTTATAGTCTAGAGAAAATCAGTTATGAGAAAAAGCTTGGAGATCCGACTCTACTAAGGCGAGTTGACTCCTCCACAGTACAACTTTAAAGACCTGGGAATTCGAGCCAACTCGACTGAGACGAGCTGACTTAACCAGAGCAAGGAATCATCGACACTGAGGATCCGAGCTGACTCAATAATGACGAGCCGACTCGACCAGAGTGAAGAATCAACTCTCTAAGGATCCGAGCCAACTCAAAGCATCTGAGCTGACTCGAACCTCGATTCCAGGCAAGTAACAGCTAGTTCTAGAACTTCATATTTGAATTTAAAAAGTGTTCCAACGGTCAAATGTCAAGTCCCAACGGTCCACAATGACTATATCCACTCAAGAAGAGTACAAGACTCTATAAATAAGGGATTTGAACAACTTTTGAAGAAGCTAATGCATGATTGAACATTAAATGAGCTTGTGAGCAAGAAAGCACAAAAAGAACATTCAAGTCAGCCTTCAAGTCTTCACCAACTCCAATCAAAAGCTTGAAGCACTTATTAAGGAAGAAGAAGAAGCCATTGAAGTGCATGAAAGTGCAATTAAGAAGGCTTCTCTTGAGCTACAACTGCAACCATTAGACAACTTAGGTTTGTCATTAGTTGCTTACTTTTTCTCAACTCTTTATGAGTTGTTAGGTTCTTGGTGAGCCTGATTAAAAACTAAGTGTGGGTTGTTAGTAATCCTATTTCAAAACTAACAGTATAAGGTTTTTGGTGAGCCCAGTGAAAACCAAGGTTAGGTTATTGGTGAGCCTGATTAAAAATCAAGTGTGGGTTGTTAGTGATCCTATTTCAAAACAACAATATAAGGTTTTTGGTGAGCCCGGTCAAAACCAAAGTTAGGTTCTTGGTGATCTTGTTGAAAACCAAGAGTTGGATTTTTGGTGAGCCCGGTTGAAAAACCAAGTTGGGTTTTGGATTGTGAGCCTGGTAAAATAATCCGACTATATTCCAGTGGTGAATATAGTGAAAATCCTAAGTGGTATCTTGGGTAGTGGACGTAGGAGTGAGGGTGCTCCGAACCACTATAAATTTGCTGCATTTGCATTACGCTTTTTCTGTTTGTGTTTGCTTCTGCTTTTAATTATTTGAAATACAGCACCTCCACACTAAAGAAGATTTAAAAGAAAACATATCTGTTCAAATTTTTTAAATTTCCAATTCACCCCCTCTTGGGAAAGCCACATGGGCAACAGTTTTGTTCGCAAAGTACAGTATCCTAGCTAGCTGGCGAACGTGGTCATGGTCAGAAAAAATAATGAGAAATGAAGGATTTGCATAGATTATATTGACCTCAATCGAGCTTGCCCGAAGGATAGCTTTCTCCTTTTGAAGATTGACCAACTGGTGAATGCCATCTCGGGGCATCGCTTGCTCTCATTTATGGATGCATTCTCTGGGTACAATCAAATCCGGATGCACCTAGAGGATGAAGAACACACTGCCTTCATCATAGACTGGGGAACGTACTGCTACCGGATGATGCCATTCGGCCTGAAGAATGTTGGCGCCATATACCAACGGCTGGTCAACAAAGTCTTCGAGGACCAGATCGACCACAACATGCAAGTTTACATGGATGACATGCTCGTCATGAGCAAGTCGAGGTCGGACCACGTCGTAGGCTTGGCGGAGGCCTTCCAGAACCTTCACCTACATCAGATGAAGCTGAACACGGTGAAGTGCGCTTTCGGCATGGCGGCTATGAAGTTCCTGGGTTTCATGGTCACCTAGAGGGGGATCGAAGCCAACCCTGAAAAGGTTCAAGCAATTGTTGACATGGAGTATCCCATCTCGAAAAATCAAGTCCAGCACCTCATGGGCCGGATCAAAGCCCTGAGTTGGTTCATCTCATAATCTACTGACCGCTGCCTACTTTTCTTCAAGGCACTGCACAAGGTGCATGACTTCACCTAGATGGAGTGCAGGTAAGCCTTAAAAGAGCTGAAAAAGTTCTTGACGTCACCACCGCTGCTCTCCAGGTCGGAGGATGGAGAGGAGCTCCTGCTATACTTGGCAGTCACCCCAGGGGCCATCAGTTCGGTCTTTGTCTGCATAGATGAAGACGGAGCTCAGAGATCAATGTACTATGCCAGCAAGCTCCTTCGAGATGCAGAGATCAAGTACACCCACTTCGAGAAACTAATTTTTATACTCATAATGTCTGCTCTGCACCTCAGGCTATATTTTCAAGTACACCTGATCACAGTCCTAACGGACCAACCGTTGAGTGCCATACTCAGTCGCCCTGATACATCCGGGCATCTGGCCAAGTGGGCTCTGAAGCTCGTGAGTTTGATATCGCTTATCGATCGAGGTTATCCTAAAAGACCTAGGTGTTGGCTGACTTCCTGATCAAGTGTGCAGGCATGGGCGAGGAGCCGGAGGAGACCCCCCCAAAGTGCTGAACGGAGCCCGAAGCCGAGGAGGAGGTCTGAGTCGTCCACGTGGATGGTGCATCCAATTTGGGAGGGAGTGGAGTAGTCCTTATTCTCGCCAATGGTGATGGGGTCGTTGCTGAGTGTGCACTCCACTTCCAGTTTGTAGCCACCAACAACCAAGCAGAGTATGAGGCACTCATCATGGGATTGAGAGTCTCCCACGAGCTAAGTGTACCCAACTTGAAGGTCTTCACCGACTCTCAACTGGTGGCTGGATAGATCTTAGGAAAACTTGAGGCCCGAGACCATCAAATGATAAAGTACTTGGAGTAGGTACGCTCAAACATGGCGAGCTTCTGGGGCTTCAGCATCTCCCACATTCCTTGTGGGGAGAATGCTCACGCCGATGCCCTCTCCAGGCTTGTGATCCTGCTGGACTCATCACTAAGGCATGCCTATGTCGAGTACCTCCAGACTCCAAGTTATGAGGCTTCTAGGGAAATCCAGCAAGTCACCCCAGAACGTAGCTAGATGGATTGGTACATCAGATACATCACCGACGGTACCCTGCCCGAAGACCGCGCAGAGGTCGGCCTCATTAAGAAGAAAGCTATGCACTTTGTGCTGATGGATGGGCAACTCTATCGCATGTCCTACTCTTATCCATTTTTGAAGTACTTGAGACCCTCGGAGGCAGCCTTTGTACTCCAAGAGATACACGAGAGCCTCTGTGGGAATCATGTGGGGGGTAGGATATTAGCATACAAAGCCCTCTGCCAAGGATACTATTGGGAGACTATGAGGGAGGACGCAGTCGACTTCGTGAAGAAGTATGATCACTGCTAGTGCCATGCCTGCATACGGCATCAATCGGCCGTGCCACTCTCCCAGCTCTCCATCCCCTGGTCGTTTGCTTAGTGGGAGATGGACATCCTTGGTCCCTTTCCTCCAACGTCCGGGCGACGCAGGTTCCTGATAGTAGCCATTGACTACTTCACCAAGTGGGTAGAGGCTGAGCCGCTGGCATGGATTACCGAAGCCAAGGTCAGCTAATTCTTCTGGAAGTCGATCATCTATTGCTTTGAACTTTCCCACACCATCATCACTGACAACGAACGATAGTTCGATAATCAGGAGTTTGAAGAGTTCTACACCGGCCTCAGTATTCGTCATCGCTTGACCTCGGTGGCTCACCCTCAGACCAACAGAGAGGCCGAGGTGACCAATCGGACCATCCTATAGGGGCTTCGAACCAGGCTGGACCATGCCAAAGGCAAGTGAGCCGAAGAACTCCCTAGTGTCCTCTGGGCCTACCACATAATGTCCCAAATGACCAAAGATGAGATGCCCTTCAACCTCGTTTTTAGCATCGAAGCCGTAGTCTCGATGGAACTTGGTATGCCCACACAGTGGGTGGAATAATATGATGAAGCTGAAAAACCAGCTCACCTTCTACTCAACTTGAATCTCCTTGAGGAGACAAGAGACAAGGCTCGACTCTGGATGGTGGCCTACCGACAGCGGGTGGCCCGGTACTGCAACTCTTGGGTAAGTTCAAAGGCCTTTCGCCTGGGTGATTTGGTACTGCGACGGGCCAAAACCTCTCAACCTCGAGAATGCGGCAGCTCTCCCCGAACTGGGAAGGCCCTTACAGGGTAGTCGAAGCCCTTCTCCATGGAGCCTACTACCTCGCCGAACTTGATGGCACCCGGTTCTCATGAACTTGGAATGCCAACAATTTGAGGATGTACTACCAATGACGTAAGGCTTCCTCTCATAAATCAAAGAATTCCTTTCTGTGCAAAATTATCTTTGCCTTGCAGGAATATTGCTGCCCGACCCCATATTTGGTGGCTGAATCCAGGAAACTCCAGAAGCCCCAAACCTCCAAGCCGGTAAACTCTAGAAGCCTCGCACCTCGAAGTCGGGAAACTCCAGAAGCCCCGCACCTTAAAGCCGAGAAACTCTAGAAGCCCCGCACCTCGAAGCTGGAAAACTCTTAAAGTCTCACACCTTGAAGTCGGGGAACTCTAGAAGCCCTGCACTTTATTTGCCCAAGTCCCGATTTGGCAAAGACATCTTCGGGACTCCTTGAGCCATTCACTAGCTCCCGGTTTGGCCAGGCAGAACCTAGAGTATACAACTAGCTTTAAGAAGGTGCATTATGTCCTGCAACCGGGCTTCCGGCATAGTAAAGGTAACTTGTGAAGTCCCTAACTTCTCCTCATTGCTACCTATTGCACCCAGAACTCTGCCTAGAAGGACTAAAAGCCTGGTATCTTTAGATAAAACACCACAGCAAGAGGAATTGAGAAAAATGAAAGTATGGGAATGCAAAGTCCAATAAAAAAAGATGAAGTTTCATTAAAGCTGAGCCGAAGAACTACATCATCATAGGACCTCTGACAGGCCGGGCAGTCTTGAAGCAAAAGAAAATACAAGGAACAAAAACTAAACTAAAAGATGTGCTTATCCTAAAGGTTACTGCTCCGTCGGCTCTTTCCCGAGATGATGGTGGGACATGCTGGCATCTTCTCAGACTTCCACCAGAGGGGTTGCTTCTATGCCGACCAAAGGCTTTGCCTCCTCCACTTCAGCTACGGCCTCATCTAGAAACCCACCTGGAGCTTCTAGAAGAGCAAGCTTGTCCAGCTTTAGCTCCAAAAAATATTGGGCTGCCCGGGACTGGCAAAATCTGTAGCCCTTGATGAATGAGTCCGTGGCCGCCTCCCAGACTTCATCAGCATATTTCACCGAGGCCTTGAACTTGGGCACCGTCTCGATAGCCTCCTTCTTGGTGGCCTCCATCAAGGCCACCACCCCAGCGGCCTTCTCCTCAGCCACCGATGCCCGTGCCTGCACTGCCTCCAGCTGGGCTCGAAGGGCCTGAGACCGCTCCTCCACCCAGGCTGCCTCAGCTTTGAGCTCCTCCACTCGGGCCATTTAGCTTTGAGTTCCTCAGCCCAGCATTTGACTTGATCCTTCTCTCAGGCCAGGGATGTTTTGAGGTCCCTGATCCAGCTCTCGGCACCAACCACCTCAGCCTGAAGGGCTTTGCTCTTTTCCTCTATGGCCAGGGCCCTATCATTCTTCTCCTTGGCCTCGGCCACCAGCATCGCGAGGTCCTGCTCCTTCTGATCCTCCCTCTTGGCCCACTAGGTGCAGTAATCATAGATGAGGAGGAGACCCATCTTGACTTGCACCAATGAAGATGTCAGCCATGGTAAAAAAAAAGAGAGAAAAAAAGAAAAAAAAGAGGAGAAGAAAGAAAAGAAGGAAAAAAAGATGAAGGGACCTACCATGAAAAGGTGGGGAAAAGTGCCAAGGATGGCCTTCAGCAAAGACCTGCCTCCCCTTTCACACTGATCACGTGACTGGACCACGAAGTCCATCATCCGTTCAACCATTAAATAGTCCTGGGTGATCGAGGAGTTCGACGTCACCTCGATCGTTGCCCTTCGGATGACAGTCCTCGATGGGGCTGGGATCGCCGCCGCGCCATCAAGATGAGTAGCCGAAGATGTCTCCAAATTCTGGTTGGAGCTCACCGCCGTGCTCGACGGCATTTCCAGTGGTCACTCCCTTCTCTCTTCTCTCCCCGCATCCACCTTGATGATTTACGGGGGGTAGACCATGGTGGCAGCAGTAGGCCAGGTCCGTGCGCTCGCATCAGACTCTCGGGCCGGGGGCTCAGTTTGCTGCCTCGATGAATTGGGGGCTGGTTTGACTGCCCTTCCCCCTAGGCTAGCGGCTACAACGGGTACAGGCCTTTGGCTGGGCTCAGTCCAGGCCCTCTTCGATGGGGTCTCCCTGGACCTCGCCGACGTGCTCCTTTTTTGAGTAGACTCCAGGAGCTGTTCTATGGAAAACTTCATGCCTGCAGGAAGAGAGAAATGAAGGTCAGCCTCGGACCCAAAAGGATCAGTTGAAGGATAAGAAGAAGGGTTGTTCCAAACTCACTCAACTCCCAAATTGGGTTGACCTCGGCTTCAAATAGGTTTGCTCTGATAGTAGAACCTCAAGAGAGGGGATTTGGTCAGAAATGAACTGGTCATATACTTTTCGATCAGTCGCTTCAACCTGAGAGTTTCGATTCAGAGTCCAGTTCGGATCACTCTAGACCCAATCAACTCTGTCGATGGAAGCAAAAAAGTATTTGCTCTTTCATCCTTTGATGGAAGAGGGGAGTTCAAACTTGATGCCCTTCGGGCGAGGAGACACAAACCACCACCTGTCCTCGATTGGGTGGCATTTTAGGGTGAAGAAGGCCCTAAACAGGGAGAAGCGGGCAAGATCCCGTTAATGGTTCTAACTACATTCAGGGCCAACTGAGTGGGGACAAGGCGATAATTGCTGAGTACAGAAAGGAAGAAAGGATGAAAGGGAAAGCAGAGTGTTGACCCCTTAAGTGATTTTGATGATAACAAAACATTGGAGCATGCACAGATATTACTAACTACTCTCAAGTGTTTTACAAGTTTTGTAGGATGATTCTTATTGATTATGAATTACTCCTACCTTATTCTGTTGAGTGTGTTAAGTAATATTGTATGAGTGTTATGTAAAGAAGAACCCCTTGAAAAACCTTTTAAAATCATGAAGCTAGGTTACTTCTATGGGTGTTGTGCGCTAGAGTTAATTTGAGTTGGTTTGTATCAAATGTTTGAGAGTTTTGGTGAGAGTGTTCTTAAGTCTGATTATAAAATTCCTAAAGAACTCACTCGAGCCGACCCAACCAGAAGAAGAGCCAACATTATCTCGTGGCACGTACTGAGGATTCTGGCACGCAACAATCCGAGCCAACTCCAATAAATCTGAGCCGACTCTTTCAGAGTCCATTTATGAAGTTTTCTGAGAACAAGCCAGGCGAGTTAACCCCAACAAAATGGGCCAACTCTGCCAGAATAAATTTTGAAGACCTGTGAAAGCGAGCTGACCCGAACTACAAAGAGTGGACTCCTCCAAAGTGAAGAATTCAAATTCTGAGATTTCGAGTCGACCCAAGTAGAACCGAGCCGACTCCTTCAGTATAATGATTTCAATGATGAGTGTTCGAGCCGACCTGAATGGAATTGAGCCGACTCGAAAGAATCCGAGCTGACTTGAGTGTTGTTTCCATGTACATAATAGCTAGTTCTAGAATTCTTTTTTGAATGCAAAAAGGTGCTCCAATGGCTAGTTTCGAATCCCAATGAACTGCAATGGCTATATCCTTCAGAAACAAGTACAAGAGATCATATAAACGAATTCAAAAGCAGTGATTAAATAGAGGATGCTTAATTGAATACAAAAGAGTTTTCTTTGTGAGCATAAGTGAGCATTCAAGATAGTCTTCATTCTTCACCAACTCACATATAAAGATTGAAGCACTCATTGAAGAAAGAAAGGAAGCCTCTCAAGTGCACTAAAAAAAAGTTAAAGAAGACTTCATCAGCGCAACAGTGGCAACTATCCGATAACAAGAGTTTGTCATTTATTTTTGCAATTACTTTCAACTTCTTTGTGAGTTGTTTGGGTTATTGGTGAGCTCGATTTAAAACCAAATAAGTTCTTGGTGATCCTGAGTTAAAACCAAGAGTTGGGTTTCTTTGGTGCTCCCATTTTAAAATCAAAGGGTGTTGGGTTTCTTTGGTGCTCCTGTTTTAAAACCAAAGGGACTTGGGTTCTTGGTGATCCTGTTTAAAACCTAGTGTAGGTTTGGATTGTGAGCTTGTAAAACAATCCTACTGTATTCAGGTGTGAATATAGTGGAAACTCCAAGTAGTATCTTGGGTAGTGGATGCAGGAGCGGGTTTGCTTCGAACCACTATAATCTTTGGTGTTTGTATTGCTGCTTTTCTCTTTCCTTTTAGCTTGCACTTTACAATCATAATCACAACACCTTTCACTAAGAAAAGTTGAATTCTAAAAGCACATATCTGTAGCAGTAATTATTTTTTAAAATCTCAATTCACCCCCCTCTTGGGTAGCCACCTGTGCAATAACTTGTATCAGAGCAGAGTCTTTGAATACACTAGAGTAAAGATTGATGGCTCATCCAATGAGTATGTCCTTGGCCGAAGGCCAATCAACCAATAGACCTCCACTCTTCACTGGAACCAATTATGCATACTGGAAAGCTAGGATGAAAATTTATATTTAAGCAGTTGATTTTCAATTATGGAAGGTCATTCTGAAGGGTCCACATATCTCTATGGTTAAAATTGGAGTGGACATTCCAAAACTTGAAGAGGATTGGGACGAACACGACATGAAAATGGGTGAATTAAATGCCAAAGCAATGAATTTGCTATATTATGCTTTGGATAGCAATGAATTTAATCAAATTTTTATTTGCTCTTCTACAAAGGAAATTTGGGATAAACTTGAGGTGACCCACGAAGGAACTTCCCAAGTGAAGTCCTCAAAAAATAATCTTCTTGTACATAGTTACGAGTTATTTAAAATAGATCCTAATGAAACAATCTTTGCCATATTTTCATGCTTTATTGATATTATTAACGGCTTAAAAAGTCTTGGTAGGGTATATTCCAATGCTGATCTTGTACAGAAGATTTTAAGATCTTTTCCGGACAAATGGGATCCAAAAGTGACCGCCATCTAGGAAGCGAAATATCTGAATACTCTACTACTGGATGAACTGCTAGGATCTCTCATCACTCATGAATTGACCAGGCAGCACAGAACTGAGGATGATCAAAAGAAGAAAAAATCTATTACCTTCAAAGCATACAGCAAGGAAAGGGACAAGGAAAAAGAGAAGGAAAAATAAGTGCCTGTATGCTACGAATGCAAGAAACCAGGGCACATTCGACCAGACTATCCTTTGCTAAAAAAGAGCATCAAGAAAAAAAAAAAGAGAGCTATGATAGCGACATGGAGTGACAGCGAAGCGTCCACATCTACTAAAGAAGAAGAGACCACAAAAATCACAAACTTCTATTTAATGGGTCTTGAAAATGAGATTTCATCCCCTGAGCTTCAAACTGATTTTACTTATGATGAATTGAATTATGCTTTTCATGATTTGCTTGCTGAATTCAAGAAAGCTGGGGTTAAAATTAAATCCTTGAAGAAACACAATGATTTATTGCTAAAAGACAAGGATAAAATTTTAGAAAAGAGTATTATTTTGCAAAAAGAACTAAATATTTTTTCTGATAATGTTATAGCTTTGAAAACTAAGAAGAATATTTTAATTAAGACAAACAAAGCTCTAGTTGCTGAAAATAATGATTTAAAAAAGGAGCTTGAAAAGCTTAAGCCTCTCGTAGAAAAACTTACTTTGAGTTATAATAAGCATGAGCTAATTCTAACAGAAAAAAGAGATTCAAAAACCAAAGCTGGAATTGGATTTAATGCTTTAAATGCCAAAAGAATTTCAGCAACAAAATTTGTATCTTCAAAAGCTTCAGCTTCAAACACTAAATCTTAAAAGGGTTTTGGTTCATTTCCTTCAAATTATGTTACAAAAGGCTTAAAGTATATTACTAAGTTTTTTGTTCAAAAATCTTTCAAGCCAAACATATCTATTTCTGCATCAGTTAAAGCTTCAAAGAATGCATCATTCAAAAATGACAAAATTGTTTGCTATGCATGTCATAGATTTGGGCATAAATTTTACCAGTGCAACTCTTTGAAAATTTCTAAGATTGGTGCAATAAAATTCAGAACTGTTTAGGTTCCAAAGAGAACTAATTTTGCTAACCCAAAAGGACTCAAGTTAGCTTGGGTACCTAAAACCACTCATTGATTATTTTGCAGGATTGTCTTGCAGTGTTGAATGCTAAGAAATGATGGTATCTAGACAGCGGCTGTTCAAGGCATATGACCGGTGATAAGGATCGGTTTATCACCTTACAAATGAAAGGAGGATCGGTTACTTTCGGTGATAATGGCAAGGAAAAAATAATCAGAATCGGTAAGATCAAGATAACTCCCTGTACTTTTATTGAAGATGTATTGCTAGTAGACAAATTGAAGCATAGTCTGTTAAGTATTAGTCAACTTTGTGATAAAGGCTTCAAGGTTATCTTTGAATCATCTATGTATATTGTAACTAACTCTCTTAATTCTAGCAATAAATTCATTGGTCATAGACTTGGAAATATCTATGTGGAACATCTAAATGATCTAGCCATAACTAGTAGTTCCGGTCTAGTAGTAATGAATGCTAAGACCAAGGAGTCTTGTTTACTTTGGCATAGACGATTAGGTCATGCTAGCATGCATACAATTGCCAAATTAATTTCAAAGAATCTAGTTAGAGGTTTGCCACAATTTAAAGTAGATCTTTATTATAATGTGATGCTTGTCGATTAGGCAAACAAACTAGGGAGAGTTTTAAATCGAAAAATATAATTTCAACTACTAGATCCCTTGAGCTACTTCACATGGACTTATTTGGACCAACTAGGACTACAAGCCTAGGTGGTATAAAATATGGCCTTGTGATTATAGATGACTTTTCTAGATTCACATGGGTATTATTTATCGCACATAAATATAAAACCTTTAATATATTTCAAATATTTTACAAAAAGGTTTCAAATGAGAAAAATCTTTCTATTATTTCAATAAGAAGTGATCACAAGACTGAATTTCAAAATCAAATTTTTGATGAATATTGCATTGAGCACGTCATTGATCACAACTTCTTTACTCCTAGAACACTATAACAAAATGGTGTTGTAGAGAGAAAAAATAGAACTTTGGAAGAAATAGCCCGAACTATATTGTGTGAAGGCAATCTTCCAAGGTACTTTTGGACAAAAGTAGTGAACACTGCCTGTTACATATTGAACCATATTTTAATATGCCCAATTTCAAAGAAAACCCCTATGAGCTTTGGAATGGAAGAAAACCTAATATTAACTATTTTCATATTTTTGGGTGTAAATGCTTTGTATTGAATAATGGTAATGATAACCTAGAAAAATCTGATGCAAAATTCGATGAATCCATATTCCTTGGTTATTCACTACATAGCAAAGCATATAAAGTATTCAATAAGATGACTCTTACTATAGAAGAGTTAATTTATGTTCTTTTTGATGAAGCTAACCCCTCACCATTTAGAAAAGATGAGTGTGTAGATAATGATGCAGGTACACTCCAAAAGGAGATGGAATATCTAAGCATACAAGACAAGCCAACACAAGATGGAAATGAAGTAGTAAGGATCATACTGATTTACCAAAGGAATGGAGGTATGTAACCTCACATCCTAAAGATCTAATTATTGGTGATCCTTCTCATGGTGTTAGGACTAGGTTTGCACATAGAGATGCACATGACTACCTAGCCTTTGTTTCACAAATTGAACCACATAGTTTAGAAGAAGCTAAAACTTACCCAAACTGGTTGATGGCCATGCATGAAGAATTAAACCAGTTTGAAAGGAATAATGTTTGGACTCTTGTTAGTAGACCTCTAGACCATCCCATTATATGAACCAAATGGGTCTATAGGAACAAATTAGATGAGAATGGTAAGGTTATGAGAAATAAAGCAAGGTTGGTAGCTAAAGGATACAACCAGGAAGAGGGAATAGACTTTGATAAAACTTTTGCACCTGTAGCAAGACTTGAGGCCATTAGATTACTTCTTGCATTTGATTGCTACATGAATTTTAAACTATTCTAAATAGATGTCAAAAGTGCTTTTCTAAATGGATTCATTACTGAACAAGTTTTTATAGAACAGCCACCAGGTTTCGAAAATCATACTTTTCCAAATCATGTGTTTAAATTAAATAAAGCTTTATATGATTTGAAATAAGCACCAAGGGCCAGGTATGATAGACTTACCAAATTTTTGCTTGTAAATAATTTTAAAAGAGCAAATGCTGACAAAACTCTTTTCATTAAAAAAAAGGGAATGACATGTTAGTTATATAGATTTATGTTGATGATATCATATTTGGTTTAACTAATGAAAACCTTTGTAGAGAATTTGCTAAGTTGATGTAGGGTGAGTTTGGAATGAGCCTTATGGGTGAACTCAACTACTTCCTTGGTTACAAGTAAAACAAATAAAGGAAGGGATCTTCATAAACCAAGCAAAGTATATCAACGAAATAATTAAAAAGTTTGGCATTGAGACAAGCAAAGAGGCTAGCACACCCATGAGCCCTGCCTGTAGACTAGACAAAGATGAAGATGGTTGTAACATCTATCAAAAGCTCTATCAAGGTATGATTTGATCGTTGTTATATCTTATTGCCAGTAGACCTGATATCTTGTATAGTATATGTGTGTGTGCTCATTTGCAATCAAATCTTAAGGAATCACACGTGCTTGCTATTAAAAAAATTATCAAATATCTAAGGGGTACAAGTAATTTAGGTCTTTGGTATTCTAAAGAATCTTCTTTAAATTTAATTGATTTTTTAGATGCTGACTATGCTGGATGTAAAATTGATAGAAAGAGCATTAGTGAAACATGCAAATTTCTAGGATTGAATTTAATCTCATGGCACTGTAAGAAGTAAAACTCCATAGCATTGTCCACTGCTGAGGCACAGTACGTTGCTGCTGGTAGTTATTGTGCTCAAGTACTTTGGATTAAACAACAGCTAGAAGATTTTGGTGTTACACAATCTAAAATTCTAATCAAATGTGATAACACAAGTGCTATAAATTTAATCAAGAATCCTGTTCAGCATTCAAGAACTAAGCACATTGAAATTAGGCACCATTTTGTAAGAGATCATGTTTTGAACAATGATATTGTACTTGAATTTGTGCCAACTGAAAACCAACTTGCTGATATTTTTACTAAATCTTTGAATTATGATAGGTTTGTAATGATTAGATGTGAATTAGGTTTGTATGACCCTCTTTAGAAACCTCAATCTAGTTTCTCTTAAACTTAAGGAAACACTATCTAGATAACCTCTACATTTTATTTATTTACATTCTTTCACTGAAAATTTTTTTGAGTAAGGCTTCAATTTATTTTTTGTGCTCCCACTGCTTGAGCCGACTCGAGCATAAGTCATGTTGGTCAAGCCAGCTCGGATGTCGGGCTGACTATTTCTTAAGTCAAGCTGTAGGGTTTTTTCTTTGCATTTCTTTCTTCGGCTTCTCGTTCCTTCCCTCCGAAACCTCTTTTCCCAAAAAAAAAAAAACCTTTCCCCTCCAAACCACCTTGGATCACTGTGTCTTTACAGGAATGGCTTAACGAAAGGTTGTTGGGAAGAGACCTTGTCGAGAAACTGAGCAAGCTCTACAAGAAAGGCGCTCCAAGTTTTGAGAAGAAAGCTCCTCACGGATTCCGGTTCAACCTGTTGAAGAATCGAGCTCCCCTTCTCCTTGACAGCAAATGTCATTGGGAATGAGACTCGTCATGGTAGGTAGATGGATTCTATTTGGATTTCTCAAAGAAATAGGGCTGATTGTTGGAGATTTGATTGAAAACCAAGGTTGGGATTTTATGTGTTCTTTAAATATTCTCACTTATCCAAGTTTGGTCAGGGTATTTTATGAAAATTTGAGACTTGGAGAGTAGCATATTGAATCAGTTGTAAAAGGAAAAAGGGTTATAATTTCTGAAGAAAGTCTTGGCAACATGTTGGAAATGCCCTTTGAAGGGATTGGACACTTAGTCTTAAAAGATAGGGCAAAAGCACTTCAAACAGTTTTGGAACAGGAAGAAGTGAATGAAATTGGCATTCTAAAAGCTAGCTCCTTGTCAGTGGAAATGCGACTCCTTCATAGTTTCATCAGTCGAATTTTCCTACCTAGAACGGGATGATTTGATTGGGTAAGGGACTTATTCTTTATGGAGCTTGTAATTCATGGAGACAAGATTAATCTTCTTGCAATCATGTTATCTCAAATGAAGGAAGCAATCAGAAAAGTAAAAGCTTGTGTGCCATATGGAATGATTTTGACATGGTTCTTCCAAGCTGCACATATAGATTTATCTGGAGAAGATAGCATATCACTCTTTCATACTGATACATACATAGCTAAAACTCTATAAAGAATGGGATATCTGCTTTTTGAAGGCACCTGGTGGAAGAAATCTGATGCTCCAGCTAATATTGAAGAACAAGAAGAGGAAGGTGAGATGCAGGCTGGTGAGGACACTTCAGTTTCTATTCCTGAGCCATAACTAGACTCACCTATTCAGCCATCTTTTGATGCCCCTTTACCTGACTTTGCTCCTACTGATGCTCCTGCACCTACTACTGTTCATCATGTTGACATCTCAAAACAGCTCAGTAAGTTTTCAGAAAATTTGTTAAATTCTTTTGGGTCTATTATAAATGCTCTTAAATCTAAAGTGGACCAAGGACTTAATGAGTTTAGAGATGAACTAAATTAAGCAAAAATGAGAATAGGAGCTGTTGAGAAAAAATTCGAAAGAGAAAATAATTATATAAAAGACTTGGGCATACTAAGAGGAGAACTTGGAAGGCTGAGAGGTTCAGCAGAGGCAAAAGCAAATGTTCAAGCTTTAGAAGTACTTTCACTGCAAAAAGAAGTTGGAGAGATCAAGGCCACAATGGAAAAGTTGACTTCTTCCAAAGATACAAAGAAGGTGGAAAGTGAGTTGAAGACGATCAACAGTTTCCTGTGGAAATTATTGACTAAGGTTGAAGAGCTTCAGGCAGCTCATTGTGCACCTACTGCAGGACATTTTGATCCAACTCCCATTTCCTCTATTCCACCCAAAAAACCGGCTCCTCACATGCAAACTAGTTCTAGGAAACCTTCAAAAGCTAAGGGAAAATCAACTAATGTTATCCCTTATGATTCTAGTGATAGTGACTAGAATCTTTGCTTTCTTTTAATATCATCTCAATGTACTGAACTTTGATGAAAGAAATGAACATCTTCATTTTGGGCACTTGTGTACTAGAGTGTTATTTTTACTTTGATTGATTCTAATACTTTTTTAATAGAATATCTTCATAATTTTGAGAAAGTAAAATTATCTTAAACAAATCTTAAAAACTTTATCTATCTATTTCAAAATGAGCTTTACCGATTTCACCTTTTTGATTTATGACAAAAAGGAAGAGAAATTTATGTACTTGCATGAAAAGGATAAAATCTATATGCTTTGTTACATAATATGCTCTATTACTTTGCTCAGATACATAAACATTAATATTTTAGGATATGCTCTCATGAACATCATTTCTCCTGAAAATCTTCTTGATACATGCTCTGATACATAAAAATTCTTCTCATGCTCTGATACATGAAAATCTCCTTAGTATATATATATGCTTTGATACATAAAAGTTTATGCTTTGGTACATAAAAGTTTCTTAGAAACCTTGAAACATGAGCTCTGATACATAAAAAATTTCTTGAAAGACTTGAGAAATACACTTTATGAGTTGTACTCTATTACATTGTCTTACATGGAAAATCTGTTAAAGCATGGAGTATCTTATTGAGGGGGAGATTATTTCTCACTGCTCTGATTTTTTATCTCTCTCATTACCACTAACATGCTCTAATTCTCCTTCGATGATCTGACATGAATGATAGTTGAGCATGTCATAAAAATGTATTGTTAAAATTAGAGTCAATTCTTTCTATACTTGTATATACATTCTTGCAAATATAATTATACAAGTAAATGTAAAGTTTTATTTTATCTTTTCATGCCCGGTGTTTTGTCATCATCAAAAAGGGGGAGATTGTTGACCCCTTGAGTGATTTTGATGATAACAAAACATTAGAGCATGCACATATTTTACTAACTACTCTCAAGTGTTTCACAAGTTTTATAGGATGATTCTTATTGATTATCAATTACTCCTACTTTATTCTGTTGAGTGTGTTAAGTAATATTTTATGAGTGTTATGTAAAGAAGAAACCCTTGAAAAACCTTTTAAAATCATGAAGCTGGGTTACTTCTATGAGTGTTGTGCTCTAGACTTAATTTGAGTTGGTTTATATCAAATGTTTGAGAGTTTTGGTGAGAGTGTTCTTAAGTCTGATTGTAAAATTCCTGAAGAACTCACTTAAGCTGACCCAACTAGAAGAAGAGCCAACTCTATCTTGTGGCACACATTGAGGATTCTGGCATGCAGCAATCCGAGCCAACTTGAGTAATTCCGAGTTGACTCTTTTAGAGTCCATTTATGAAGTTTTCTGAGAACAAGCTAGGCGAGTCGATCCCAATAAGAATGAGTCGACTTTGCCAGAATAAATTTTGAAGACCTGTGAAAGTGAGCCAACCCAAATTACAATGAGCCGACTCCTCCAGAGTGAAGAATTCAAATTCTGAGATTTTGAGTCGACCCAAGTGGAAGCGAGCCAACTCCTTCAGTATAATGATTTCAACGATGAGTGTTCGAGCCAACCCGAATCGAATTGAGCCAACTTGTCCAGAGTGTGGTTTCTGCACCCTGAGACAAAGAGCTAACCCAGCTGAAGAAGTGGCGATTCGACCATTCGACCTGAAGGATCCGAGCTGACTCGAAATAATCCGAGCCGACTTGAGTGTCGTTTCCAGGTACATAATAGCTAGTTTCAGAATTCTTTTTTGAATGCAAAAAGGTGCTCCAATGGCTAGTTTTTATATCCCAACAAACTGCAATGGCTATATCCTTCAGAAACAAGTACAAGAGACCATATAAAGGGATTCAAAAGCAGTGATTAATCAAAGGATGCTTAATTGAATACAAAAAAGTTTTCTTTGTGAGCATAAGTGAGCATTCAAGACAGTCTTCATTCTTCACCAACTCCCATCTGAAGATTGAAGTACTCATTGAAGAAAGAAAGGAAGCCTTTCAAGTGCATTAAAGAAAAGTTAAAGAAGGCTTCATCAGTGCAACAACGGCAACTATCTGACAACGAGAGTTTGTCATTTATTGTTGCAATTACTTTCAACTTCTTTGTGAGTTGTTTGGGTTATTGGTAAGCCTAATTTAAAACCAAATAGGTTCTTGGTGATCCTATGTTAAAACCAAGAGTTGGGTTTCTTTGGTGCTCCCATTTTAAAACCAAAGGGTGTTGGGTTTCTTTGGTGCTCCAGTTTTAAAACCAAAGGGTGTTGGGTTTCTTTGGTACTCCATTTTAAAACCAAAGGGACTTGGGTTCTAGGTATTCCTATTTAAAACCTAGTATAGGTTTGGATTGTGAGCTTATAAAATAATCCTACTGTATTCGGGTGTGAATATAGTGGAAATCCCAAGTGGTATCTTGGATAGTGGATGTAGGAGCGGGTTTGCTCGAACCATTATAATCTTTGGTATTTGTATTACTGCTTTTCTCTTTCCTTTTAGCTTGTGCTTTACATTCATAACCACATCACCTTTCACTAAGAAAAGCTGAATTCTAAAAGCATATATCTGCAACAGTAATTATTTTTTAAAATCCCAATTTACCCCCCTCTTGGATAGCCACCTAGACAACAACTGGTATCAGAGTAGAGTCTCTGAATAAACTAGACTAAAGATTGATGGCTCATCCAATGAGTACATCCTTGGTCGAAGGCCAATCAACCAATAGACCTCCACTCTTCACTGGCACCAATTATGCATACTGGAAAGCTAGGATGAAAATTTATATTCAAGCAGTTGATTTTTAATTATGGAAGGTCATTATGAAGGGTCCACATATCCCCATGGTTAAAATTGATGGAGTGGACATTCCAAAACCTGAAGAGGATTGGGATGAACACGATATTAAAATGGGTGAATTAAATGCTAAAGCAATGAATTTGCTATATTGTGCTTTGGATAGTAATGAGTTTAATCGAATTTGCATTTGCTCTTCTGCAAAGGAAATTTGGAAAAAACTTGAGGTGACCCACCAAGGAACTTTCCAAGTGAAGTCCTCAAAAATTAATCTTTTTGTACATAGTTATGAGTTATTTAAAATGGATCCTAATGAAACAATCTCTGCCATGTTTTCATGCTTCACTGATATTATTAATGGCTTAAAAAGTCTTGGCAGGGTATATTCCAATGCTGATCTTGTACAGAAGATTTTAAGATCTCTTCCAGACAAATAAGATCAAAAAGTGACTGCCAACTAGGAAGCGAAAGATCTGAATACTCTATTGCTGGATGAATTGCTAAGATCTCTCATCACTCATGAATTAGCCATGCAGCACAGAACTGAGGATGATCTAAAGAAGAAAAAATCTATTGCCTTCAAAGCTGCAGTAGATTCAAGAAATGATGATGATGAATTGGAAGAAGATTGCTCCTCTCCTGAAAATGACATGGAAGATGAAGATGATGCTATGGTCGTTAGGAGGTTCAAAAGATTCTTGGGAAGAAGGAAAGAAAGAAACTATAGGAAATTCTACAAGAACAAAGAATACAGTAAGGAAAGGGACAAGGAAAAAGAGAAGCAAAAAGAAGTACCAGTATGCTATGAATGCAAGAAACCAAGGCACATTCGACTAGACTGTCCTTTGCTAAAAAAGAGCATCAAGAAAAAGAAAAAGAGAGCTATGGTAATGACGTGGAGCGATAGTGAAGCGTCCACATCTACTGAAGAAGAAGAGACCACAAAAATCATGAACTTCTATTTAATGGATCTTGAAAATGAGGTATCATCCCCTGAGCATCCAACTGATTTTACTTATGATGAATTGAATTATGCTTTTCATGATTTGCTTGCTGAATTCAAGAAAGTTGGGGTTAAAATTAAATCCTTGAAGAAACAAAATGATTTATTGCTAAAAGACAAGGATGAAATCTCAGAAAAGAGTATTATTTTGTAAAAAGAACTAAATGTTTTTTCTGATAATGTTACAGCTTTGAAAACTGAGAAGAATGTTTTAATTGAGACAAACAAAGCTCTAGTTACCGAAAATAATGATTTAAAAAAGGAGGTTGAAAATCTTAAGCCTCTCGTAGAAAAACTTACTTTGAGTTCTAATAAGCTTAAGCTAATTCTAAAAAAATAAAGAGATTCAAAAAGCAAAGCTAGAATTGGATTTAATGCTTTAAATGCCGAAAGAATTTTAGCAACAAAATTTGTATCTTCAAAAGCTTCAGCTTCAAACACTAAATCTCAAAAGGGTTTTGGTTCATTTCCTTCAAATTCTATTACAAAAGGCTTAAAGTACATTCCCAAGATTTCTGTTCAAAAATAATAACTATTATTAAATTCATTTTCTTTTTGGTTCATGAATTTCTTTTTGAATATAATTGTATATGTTTGTTAATATCATGTTTTAATTTCTAAATTTATAATGTATATATAAAATATTTAATTATTGTTGTATTGTATGCCAAGTCATGTCTTAGTTACTGTTTCTCTTGGATTGATAGACCTTTGAGTGGTTCAAGTTTGAGGTTCACCTATTAAACATTTTGACTTGTTGGTTAGTGTTGTATCCAGATTGATGTGACGCCCAAGCTTCAACAAGATTGTTGATGATGGTTTCGTCCTGTAGATCCAACTCTTCTCCAATGATTGATGAGTGCCCTCATTCCTTGGATCGATCACCTTCCAATCCAGCAAGCAAACCCATTCACCGGAGAGGTTCCGGTGGGGTCACATTCCGACGCTTAAGTCAATCATAGGGTCTGGACTAAATAGACAAGATCTGAGGGAAGATTGAATCAAGGGTGTGCGAGAGTTCCTGCTACTTGAACTCACATACCTCCTAGAAGCCCTGTACTCACCGGTATTTATAGGGTACGATCCTAACCGAATTAGTTAAGCAAGCTATAAATGGTTAGTTCGCTAGTGGACCATCACATATAAAGAACATTCGTCATCAGTTACAATCCATATTTTTTGTACTCTTTGACTAACTTATCACATCGATCAACATAACATCATGGTTGACTCATTAAATTAGCCTTAAACATCAATCAAATGTGCAATTAAGTCAGCCTAAATAATAAACTCCTTCGAAGGATCAATCAGCCTTGTGCCTCTTAAGCATCGATCAGTCTTGCGCTTCTTGGACATCGATCGGCCTTGCACCTCTTGGACGTCGATCGGCCTTGCACCTCTTAGGCATCGATTGGCTCCATGCCTCTTGGGCATCGATTGGCTCCATGCCTCTTGGGCATCGATCGGCCTTGCACCTCTTGGGTATTGATCGGCTTTGCATCTCTTGGGCATTGATTGGCCTTGCACCTCTTGGGTATTGATCAGCCTTTCACCTCTTGGACGTCAATCGGTTCTGTCTCTTGTATGTTAATTCATCAATCGATCAACCATGTTTATTTCATTCGACCCAACACAAATAGATCAAGTTTGTCATAACCCAACACTAGTCCCCCCAGCTTCTGAATTCATTAAATGAATATCAGAAGTTGTTAGAAGGAAAATATGATATATTTGCACCTCTTACTTTTGCCTCCTTTTTGTTCATTCTTCTTTTTTTTTAATGCCCATGTTCTCGAACAGAGAACCCTGATGATGTGTCAACCTCTTATTAGGGGGGGCAGTTACAAAACTGATAGTCATATCACAACTGGCTGTCATCATTACCAATTTTGAAACTCATAAAAGTTGAAAGATCGCCATCGTATAATAAATGCAAACGTCGTATCACGACCGCATCCACCATCGAACATAGACAATTGCTTCGGTTCTCCAAAGGGTCGTATCTTCCCATCGGATATCAAAGACAAGTGGCACAATCAGAATCAAACTCACCATTCAAGGAAGAAATCCTAACCATTATCCGTGACTATATAAGCATCATCTCCTCTAAGGGAATAGGTTTTCCTTCATTTCAGTCTTTCACCCATTAGGAGCAGAGCTTTTTTCAGGTCGGCTTCTCCTTCTTTATTCCTTTTGCTACAAGTTAATCTTCATTTCTTTATCCTTCTCCTTCTTATGGCTAGGATCTTAGAAGTCAGCCGTACCAATGAACCCGAAAGTTCCACTTCCTAAAAGAAGAAGAAAAACCAATCCGAATCAATTAGGATTGATGCTGTTAGAACCTCCTTAACAGAACATAGAGTTCTAACACTACAGAGATATTATAATATCCTGGATGAATTCATAGTAGTCACCCTAGACTCTGAAGGATGAATAGACCAACCACCCCCAGGCGGTCTGGCGATTTACGAAGAACATCTTAAAGCTAGACTTAGTTTTCCACTTCATCTATTTTTTATTCAAATCTTTAGACTATACCATGTACTTCCATCCCAATTGATCCCCAATAGCATTAGAAAAATCTATTCTTTTTTGATTCTCTGCAAGGATGCTGACATAACACCCAAAACTTCACTTTTCACTACTTTCTTTGTTTTGAAGAGAGATTTTCATAGCCAAGGATGGTGGGTGATTAATCCCTTCCATGGTCGGAAATTTATAGTAGGGCTTCCTTCGGCCATCCATTGCTGGAAGCCTTGTTTCTTCTATATAGTTTCCAAAACTCCCTAGGACTTTAATATCAATCAGAAAGAACCTCGTTTAACTCCGAACGATGGTAAGAAAATACTAGTAGCAGACAAAGAAGACTTTGAGAAGCTTACGGAAATGGAGATCCCTCTGATAAAGGAGCTTCTTAATGAGAGGGGATTATATTCGGCTGATATCAGCCCTCACCCTTCTCTAGGTATCTTGTTATTGAAATTGCTGTTCTACTTATCTGATGAAGGTTGAGTCTAATACTCGGTTTGTCGGATCATGCAGATACAACCATCATGATGGATGCTCAAAGACTTCGATAGATGTCAAAGAAGAGAAAAGCTACTGCGACCCCATTTGACCAAAGAAGCAGGGAGCTGAAGAAATCAAAGAAAATAAGACCAGCTGTCCCACCAATACCTGAATCGCCAATATTAATAGCAAGTGTATCTAACGATGATGATGTGCCCATATCTGCTACTCTTCAGCCTTCGACACAAGAGAGGTGATCGACCAGAACTTCCATCGCCGATCCATCATCATCCCCAACTGGTCAAGTCGACAGAGGCAAGGCTCCAATGGTGGAATAAGAAGAGAGACATTCAACAGAAGATCCTACCATAAACTTCAATGTATTTATAGATGAAATGGTTCTGAATGACCCAGAATTGGCCCGCCGTCTTCTAAGGGCCATTATTCTCCCGAAAGACTGGGAGATAACAAATCCTAACAAATAGATGAAAAAATTTCATCAATTTACCCTACTATGCTGAAGGTATGACACTAAACTTTATTTCAAACAGTTGTTTAAATTTTCTTTTTAGAATCCGACCAAGTCTATTGTATCATATGCAGTTCATTCATCGAGTAACGATAATGGAGGAAAGTTTAATGAGCTTCGACCAACTCTGCCAGGCCATGCGCAATGAGATAGATGCTGCCAAGGTGGAGAAGGAAGTCATCGAAGAATTGAAATAGGCTGTAGAAAAGAAGCTAGAACAAAGTGCAGCCCAAGTTTCAGCTTTGGAGAAGGAGCTCAAGACAGCTCAATCCATGTTAGCTGACACTGAATCGAAGTTTAAGAAGAAAAAAAAGAAACTTCGATCGGCTATAGCTAAAGCCGAAGCAAGGGCCATAGCAATAGATAAAAAAGCAGGATTAACTGCTAAAGAAGCCATTGACAACTACAAAAAGTCATCGACTTTTCAAGATAAACTTCATGAAGTAGGGGTTGAGAGTTACGACATCGGCTATGGAGATTGCCTAGATAAGGTGAAAAGATGTTATCCATTCCTAGATGTCTCCAAAATCATGGAAGAATCCGATGAAGAGGGTCAGGCTGAAGAACAAACAAGAAATCAAATTGAAGAACCGAAAGTAGACATCTCGACTCAGGAAGCAACCCTACCAATCTCTGCTCCAGAGCAGATCGAAGATGTTGATGTAACAACACTTGAACAAAACTTGGAAAGTTAATGTACAGCCGATGTACTAGTTTGTTCTACTTTTGGTGTTAAATGATAAAAGTCTTTTCCATCCTTATCTTTCAAATCATATGACCATGTGATGAATACTGACCGATACAACAAATTAACTTATTTGACCCTTTCAAATAAAGATTGTTGAGCTTTAAATAAAGCAAACATTCTTTTGAAAGAATTTCAGTTAAACACTCAATAGGATAAACCACTTGACAAATTTTTACAAGCAAAAATTTTCTATGTATGGAACCATCGGATCATATAAAAAATGATTATCTTTTAGAAAAATCCATTTAACTATGAAGTTATCCAAATAAAATGAATAGTCATATGAAATTACCAAACTACAAATAGTATTAGCATATTTTGGAAAACTTGATCAAAACGATTTCTCATTCGAAAAAATCTGACAATCCAAAATCATTGTCAACAAAAATTCTTTGAAAATATTAAGTTATCCGATTATTGATCGTCGTATCATTAAGAGAGCTGATCACTTTAAATCAGTTGGCCCTTAAGGATGATATGGCAATATGCCATCTTAGGCTATTGAAGCCTATAATAATCTGATCTTTTAATCAGACTTACCAAATATCTCTCCTTTCTTCTTTCATTTTTCTTTAAGAAAAGGAGAAGTTTCCATAGAATGCATTGGATATCAATCCTGATACACGATAATAATAATAAAAAGGTGTTTCACTCTTACCAATTGTCACGTTCCTATTGGAAGGGTAGTTATTCTGCAGATCATGAAATCATGCTGATCAGTATTCTAGAAACCGTACACTATTCAAATTCAAACCAATTACAGTCTTTTCTCTTTCCATAACTGATTTTCTGAGAATCAGTAATGGCACATGAATTCCTACCAAATTAGGGATATAGACATGTCATAATCTTGAGGCTAATCAAGATTCGGATCATAAATCTCGATCATCAGTACTCATTATATAAAGGGATCTTAGGCCTGCTTCTCAGGCCAATTTCATTTTTTAGAGAATTCGTGCATCTCCCTCTTTAAACACCTTATCTCGAGATACTTTAAAAAATTTTCACCATATTCTAGAAATGAAATTGGATAGCGAGAGGATTCATTAGGCCTTCAAAGAAAGAGCCAAATCCTTCCGATCTCGAGAACAAAGAACATGTGTGAAAAGAGCCCGTTTATCGAAAAGCCTCTCCAAAACCTCTGCTAAACAAGAACCACCCATAAATATTGCATCCTCTTCTAATGATGAGAAACCACATTTGCCTGATCCTTCATCGAGAAAACCAGATAGCGGCCTGTCTAACAGACCAACTCTATCTCCAATAGATAAAGGTAAAGCTTCGATCGCAGAAGCGACATACGAATCAGGGGCCGACAAGGATATTCAAGTTCTTCTTGCAGATGCAGGCTTCGATAACCCAAAACTGGCTAAGACTGTTACAATCTACCATTCTTCGGAAAGACTAGGAGGCAACACAGAAGCATGGAGTGGAAGATATCTCCTTTTCTATTTGTCCAAGAATACTGAAGGTAAATGTTAACTTTCCTTTCAAAGAATTTTTTATTCCTGTCTCTAATTTTATCTTCATTCCTTTTGTCAGTTTATAAATGACATCTCTATGATCGAGGAAAACTTGCTCAGATCAATCGATTCTCAAATAGACCTTCAAAATCAGTTGACATTGGTCAGAGAAGAGAGAGATAAGGTCGATGCACGTCGAGTGGCCTTAGATCAAGGTTTGTCCAAACCACCTTTGCGAACTTGTCATTGAAGAGACATGTAAAGAGAGTTGAAGACCAGGCCATGAAACTTCTGGATGATGCAAAGAACAGGAGGACGAAGCTTAAACTGGCAGAAACAGTAATAGAAAAGAAAACCCGTGCCTATGCTGAGATAATGATCCAGAAGTCTGAAATAGAGGAGAAAGTTGCCTTTCTTGAACAGAAACTAAAACAAGCTGAACAAAAGGTTATTTCAATGATCTAAGAAAGCCTTCATGTAGTCGATGAATTCAAGAAATTCGAGGCCTTTAATAACGAGATAGATGAAGCAGGGGCAGAAGGTTATAGGATCAGCTTTGAAGATTATATCGAGAAGATCAAAAAGTTATATCCTGATATCGATATTTCCTCTATTACCATAGATGAGATCATGGAAATAGATGAAGATGAAGCAAAAAAGTTGATCAATGATTTGATAGTCCCTTTAGCTGAAGGAGTACAAGTTCAAGAGAAAGCTGTCCTTGCCTTAACCCCCAATCCAATTGAGAAAAAGATTGAGTAGTACCTGTAACCACGCATTCTTTCTGATTCAATGTTTTCTCTTTTAATCAATCATCAATGAAATCTTTTCTTTCTTTCTAAAGAGCACCAAGTTCAAATTTTACAAACTAACCCGTCTTTTGTAATAATCTCCAAGAAATCGACAACACTATTTCACATATACCAATGATATAATAGAACAAAACTAACTTAGTATTTCATAGTTAGTACATTAAACCAACTATAGTAGTCAATCCAAAATCAATATATCAGATCATCCTTTCAATGTACTAGACACATTGACATAATAATATCAAAGGAAAGGTGGATCAGACCAACTTTATTTATTGGATCATGGTCAACGTAGTAAACCAACCTTTCATTTGATCGGTCATACTGATACTATCATACCGATGAGTCGATGAGTCAGGCCAACTCTATTTGTTGGATTGTGGTTAGCGTATTAGACCAACCTTTCAATCGATCGGTTATACCGATATTATCATACCGATGAGTCAGTGAGTCAGACCAACTCTATTTGTCTGATCGTGGTTAGCGTATTAGGACAACCTTTCAGTTTGTAGGATACATCAAATATCTTTCCTTCGATAAGAATAATGAAAAAGAAAAAAATATTTTATTGATGATACCTACGAAGATTTTCTACATTTCAAGGTCGAGTCATTTGATAGCCATCCAGGCTTTCAATTTGATAAGTCCCTAGTCGCATAACTTCAGTGATGCGATAGGGACCCTCCCAAATTGGGGCAAGTTTGTCCTGATCAGTTGGTTGGGATATCGTCATTTTGCACAGGATAAGATTCCCAGGCCGAAAGACTCGAGCCTTGACTCTCGAATTATAATATCGAGCAACCCTTTGTCGATACACTGCCATTCTTAACTGTGCTTGTAACATGGAGCTTTCGAGCAGATCTAGATCAGCTCTTCTTTGATCAGCATTACTTGGCTCCTTAAGACAGTACATTCTTCTAAAACGAAGAATAATTTCTACAGGCAATATGGCTTCACTTTCATAGGTGAGGTTAAACGGAGATTGCCCTGTTATGGATTGTGGAGTTATTCGATAGGCCCAAAGGATGAAGTTAAGTTTATCTGCCCAGAGCTTTTTAGTTTCATTCAATCAGGTCTTCATCCATGAAGGATAGTCCGATTGGTCACCTCCACCTCCCCATTAGCTTGTGGATGTCCAACGGAAGTTAATTTGTGAAGAATATGGAATCGGGCACAAAAATCACCAAACTTTTGATTGTCGAACTATCTCCCATTATTAGTGATAATAGTGTAAGGGATCCTGAATCTATATATGATGGCATTTCTAATGAATGCCTCAACTTTACTTTCAGTAATTTGGGCTAAAGGCTCGGCTTCCACCCACTTGGTAAAATAATTGATGGCTACGATAAAAAATTTCCGTTGTCCAGAGGCTGGTGGAAACGGACCAAGAATATCCATTCCTTACTGAGCAAACGGCTAGGGAGCAGTCAACTATGTTAAATGACTAGCAGGACATCATTGTTTGTTAGCATACCTTTGACAGGGTTCACATTCCCTTACAAAATCCGCCGCATCTTTTTGTATAGTCGGCCAATAATATCCTTGTCTTATGATTTTATAGGCTAGTGATCTGCCTCCCAAATGGTCACCGCATATACCTTCATGAACCTCTTTTAGAGCATACTCAGCATCCAAAGGGGACAAATATTTTAGCAGTGACTGGGAGAATGATTTTTTGTACAATAAACCATCCAAGATGACATATTGAGAAGCAATCCTATGAAAGTTGCTTGGCTTCCGTATTATTTTCTAGTAAAGTTTCTTCGGTTAAATATTTGATTTCATCTAATTTGATTCTTGTTCGGGGATACCAGGATCAGACATAGATCATTGTATCCCATATGGTTTACTAATTAAGGTTTAAGAACCTTAGTCATGTGTCACAATTTTGTGAGCAAATAAGATTAAGTTTTGTAATAAGTTAAGACTAGTTGATTTGTCTCAACCCTAGTCAGTCATTGAGTCCTGTACTTGAGTATTAGTCCAGTAAGAGTCCAATTTTTGTACAAGAGAGAAGGTTATCCTATTTTAGAGTTCCATCAGGCCTCGCTCAGGAGCTAGAGGCATTTACATCAGCTTATGGGATCTTGTTTGACACCCTAGAGCCTTAAGTACCCTCCAGATGATCTCCAGATGCCCAGATTCCTCCTAGATGCCATTCTAGATGCTAGATTCCTTCCAGATGCCTTGAAATATTCTCAACCCAGGGCCCCCCTTGATTCCAGGGATATACCAGCATCTTAGTCCAAGAAATTCCAAGCCCAGGAGCAAGGCACATGCACCCTATAACCAAGATTCAAGGAATATGCCAAATGAGAGGCACCCCAGCTGCCAGGGCCCAAAGCTCAGGCCCCAAACCCAAGGAGGCTGACCTCTTTCTGCCCTTTGGAGCCCACACACCCAAGCTAAGTCCAAGAGGCATCCTAGCCCAATCCAAGTGGCTTTGACTGGTCCAAGGAAGGAGGAAGAATCCAAGTGGAAGTAGGAAAACAAGTTTTTCTTTCATTCAACTATGTACTCCTAATTCTAGGTTAATATTGTAGTCCTTCTCCCACTCAAAGCTTATAAACCTATCCTAACTAGGTGAGAGCTGAAGTCCTAATAAGAAGAGGGCATGGGAACTCTATAAATACCCCACCCCTCCATCTCTTGTATTTAATCAACTCTTATGAAATATTATTCTGCTGAATTGTTTTAAGATTGGTGTTTTGTGTTTGGTTTCTTTGGTGTGGGGACACCAGGATCAGACACATGTCACTAGATCCCATATGGTTTACTGATTAAGATTTTAGAACCTTAGTCATGTGTCATAATTTTGTGAGCAAATAAGATTAAATTTTGTAATAAGTTGGGACTAGTTGATTTGTCTCAACCCTAGTCAGTCATTGAGTCCTATACTTGAGTATTGGTCTAGTGAGAGTCCAATTTTTATACAAGAGAGGAGGTTACCCTATTTTGGAGTTCCACTAGGCCTCACCTAGGAGCCAGAGGCAGTTACATCAGCTTATGAGATCTTGTTTGACACCCCAGAGCCTTAGATACCCTCTAGATGCTCTCCAGATACCCAGATTCCCCCTAGATGCCATTCCAGATGCTAGATTCCTACAAGATGCCTTGGAATATTCTTAACCCAAGGTGCCCCTTGATTCCAGGGATATACCAGTATCTTAGTCCAAGAAATTCGAAACCTAGGAGCAAGGCCCATGCACCCTAGAACCAAGATTCTAGGAATATGCCAAATGAGAGGCACCCCAGCTACCAAGGCCCAAAGCCCAGGAACCAAACCCATGGAGGCCGACCCCTTGCTGCCCTTTGGAGCCCACACACCCAAGCTAAGTCCAAGAGGCATCCTAGCCTAATCCAAGTGGCTTTGACCGGTCCAAGGAAGGAGGAAGAATCCAAGTGGAAGTAGGAAAACAAGTTTTTCTTTCATTCAACTATGTACTCCTAGATCTAGGTTAATATTGTAGTCCTTCTCCCACTCAAAGCTTGCAAACCTATCCTAACTAGGAGAGAGCTAAAGTCCTAATAAGGAGAGGGCATGGGAACTCTATAAATACCCCACCCCTTCTCTTGTATTCAATCAACTCTTATAAAATATTATTCTGCTGAATTGTTTTAATACTGGTGTCTTGTGTTTGGTTTCTTTGGTTTGTGTTCTTGTGTTGGCTGACCACTATCCTTGCAATTCTTCCATGCCCAAGCCTCCAACCTCTCCTTTTGACTTCAGCCTTGGCATTGGGAAGGAGCCCTGAAGCCATCCCTGAAAGCAGGAGCCTCCCTTCTCCAGGCTACCAGCCCTTCTTGCCCTAATCCCTTTCCTTCTTATTTCATCTTATTATTTTTCTTTGTTTCTTTATTTCATGCCTAACCTTGATGCTTGCAGGGTTCCCGAGGTGTTTCCCCTCCCCAGAGGAGGCTTTCCTTGCCTTCATACCGGGTCCAGATCGCCTTTAGATTCGGGAACTAAGGGCTTCATCTTCCAGGCATCAATTTGAGAGCCGTGTGACCCCTTCAACAGCAAGTTCAATCTCTGCCTGGTACAAACCTTCCCACTCTTAATTTCTATTTTGATTGAAGGTTAGCTATTTTAAGCCAGGAATTTCTCAATTCTCGGATCCTGACTTTATTATTTTGCATGAGCATGCCTGTGATTATGATGATTCTTTGCATTGCTACTCTTCCTGCTAGTCTTTACTTGATTTTGAGAATTTAGCCTGCAAATTAAAATTATAAAAAAATTCTAAAAAAAATAATTTACTATTTTTCTTTCATGTTTAGCAATCTTAGAGTCATCCTACATCACTTGTCCTATCTGAAGGACCCCTTCTCTGTTATCCCCAGAGATACTTGGAGCTTCCAAGTGTTCAACGAAAGTCCAACAAATTGAATTGGGTGCTGAAGTGGCTAGCCGAGATAATGAATCAGCTTGAGAATTTTTAGCTCTAGGAATATGACTGATATCCCAGTAGTCAAATAAGGCACTTAGTTCTTGAACTTTTCTTAAATACAGGGCCAAGGTCGCATCACGAGCCTCAAAATCTCCTTTTACTTGATTTACAACTAACTGAGAATCGGACAATATTGTCAGTCTTCGAATACCTAGCTCCTTTGCAATTCTCAGGCCAGCCAAAAGGGCCTCATATTCAGCTTGATTATTTGAAGTTCTAAAGGTGAATCGAAGAGCATATTCCATGACATCTCTACTAGGACTAGATAAAATCTAGCCAGCTCTACAACCAGAAGAATTTGAAGCTCCATCTACATGTAGAATCCAAGGGAGATCATTCTTTTCTGCTTCAACTGATGCTTAGACATCATCCTCATTATCATTCCAAGTGCATTTAGCTATGAAGTCGGCCAGCACCTGGGCTTTCATTACAGAACGGGGTTGATAAGTTATATCAAACTCACTCAACTTTATTGCCCACTTAGCCATCTGGCCAGATGTATTAGGACATTATAAAATAGTCCTCAGAGGTTGATCAGTCAGTATGACAATCGGATGAGACTGGAAGTACGGTCTAAGCTGCTTTGCTGATATTACCAAGGTATAAATAATTTCTTAGAGTTTTGGATACCTTACCACAGCATCATGAAGAACTTTGCTAATATAATAGATGGGCTTATGTGATCCATCGGATCCTTTCCTTACTAATACTGAACTGATCGCTTCATCGAATGCAGCCAAGTAAATATACAAACTTTCTCCTTCTTCTGGTTTAGATAACAAGATCGGATTTATCAGATATCTTCTAAGCTTCTCAAATGCTTGTTGACAACTATCAGACTAATCAAAGTCTTTAGATTATCGTAAGGCTTTAAAGAAAGGCAAGCACTTTTTGACCGAACGAGATATAAATCGACTTAATGAAGTGATCCGTTCAGTCAATTATTGGATCTCCTTCTTATTAGCAGGATGCCTCATATCCAATATGGCTCGGATCTTCTCCGGATTAGCTTCAATCCCTCGTTTCGTAACCATGAAGTCCAATAACTTTTCGAAAGTTATGCCAAAGATGTACTTAGTAGGATTTAGTTTCATTTGGTGTCCCCGCAGCGTGTCAAAGTCTCTCTACAGATCTTTGATATGATCCTCAGCCTGAATACTCTTGACAATCATATCGTCTACATACGCCTCCATGGTCTTACTAATTTGATCCTCAAAGATCTTGTTTTCTAATCTCTGATACATAGCTCCAGCATTTTTAAGGCCAAAGGGCATCACCCGGTAGCAGTATATTCCTCGGTCCGTAACAAAGAAAGTTTTTTCTTCATCTTTTGGACTCATTCATGTTTGGTTATACCTAGAAAAAGCATCCATGAAACTTAAGAGCTTATGCCCTGTGGTAGCGTCAACAAGTTGGTCAATTTTGGGCAAAGGAAAACTATCTTTAGGACATGCCTTATTAAGATCTATGTAATCAATACATATCCTTCACTTTCCATTGGATTTCTTCACCATCACTACATTGGCAAGCCAATTAGGATAGTGAACTTCTATGATGAATCAGGCATCAAGTAACTTTGTTACTTTCTCATTGATAAATTTTTGCCTTTCTGGGACAAAATTCCTCTTTTGATAGACTGGCCGACTTAACAGGTCCACCTTAAGCTCATGTGTGATCACTTCATGGGGAATCCCTGGCATATCGGTGGCTGTCCATGCAAATATATCGGCATTCTTTTGCAAGAAGTCTATCAATTCTTTATTTTGATCTTCATCAAGTGAGCTTCCAATCTGAATAGTTTTAGTTGGATCGTCTCTTGCCAAAGTCGCAGGAATGGTTCTTTCTATTAGAGTTCCCATTTCTTCGGTCTGATCATGAGGATCTACTTATTTTGGAGTTAACCCACTGACTAGTTGTTGATTCTGAATCATCAAACATTAACGAGCCATCTATTGATCTCCTCTCACTTCTCCGATCCCATTTTGGATCAGGAATCGTACTAATAGATGATAAGTAGATACGATGGCTTGAAATTTGTTCAAGGCAGGCTATCCCAAGATGACATTATACTTAGAAGACATTTGAACAACCATAAAGGTGATATGAAGAGTTTTTTGTTCTAGAACTATTCCAAGGGTCACAAGAAGTATTATTTCTCCCTCTACTCCTATGGAGTTTCTACCAAATCTAGTTAACGGTACACGAGTTCTTCGTAACTTATCCTTAGGTAAGTTCAATTTGATAAAAGCATCATAAAGCAATACCTCAGTAGAACTTCCATTATCAATCAAAATTTGGCGTACATTGTAATTTGCAATTATTATAGAAATCACAACAGGGTCATCATGTGGCATTTGAACTCCTTGCAGATCATCGTCAGAAAAGTTGATGCTTATACAGAGTTTTTTTGGGACTCCGTCATCTTCATAAAGTGGTTGGTGGTGTAGCAACCCGACCATACCATTGGTTGGTTATCGATTGGGAAGCTTTATGCCATCAATGATCAACCTTGAAGCTGTCGTCCTTGGTGCCGTCGCTTCAGTCGGGTGATTTTGATTATGAACATATTTGCCTAGATAACCGCACTTGATCAGATCTTTAATCTCATCTTTTAATTGGATACACTCTTTAGTAGTATGTCCATGATCATGGTGAAAGCAACAGTATTTAGCTTTACTGCGCACGACAGCCGGAGCTTGCATTGGCCTTGGCCTCTGGTAAAAATTTTCTTTTTCTATCTCCATAAGTATTTTTTCTCTTGGAAGAGTCAGGGGGGTATAGGCATCATTCTTATTAACATAGCCTCCTCTGATTAAGTTCTTCAGCTTTTGAACTTGCCGTTGAATCAGTCGGTCTCCAGGGGACTGAAGCCCATCATTCTTGGTATTCTTCTTGTTCGACGCCGATTTCCTTTCCACCTGGCATCGGCTCAGGGCTTCAGCCTGAGCATATTTTTGGACACGGGCTAGTAGTTTGGAATAACTGACATGAAACTTTTTATCTAAAGAGAACATGAACCTGGAGGCTCGCAACCCTTTTTTCATAGCTAACATTGCCACATGCTCATTAAGATCCGGAATCTCCAGCATGACGGAATTGAACTTGACTACATAATCTCTTAAAATCTCTCCTTCTTGTTGCTGAATAAAGAAAAGACTATCCGAGTTTCTTGGCATCCTTCGACTTGTTTTGAAATGAGAGATGACAACCTTCCCAGTTGACTGAAAGAATGAATAGTGCCTGGTTGGAGGCTAGAATACCACATCCTTGCTACCTTTTTAAGAGTCTCTGGAAAAGCAAGGCAGTGGAGCGCATCCGATGCTCCTTGGATTAACATATGGGCTTTAAAACTACCCAAATGGTTGAGAGGATCAGCCGATCCATCATATGGCTCTACTTGAGGAATTTTAAAATAATGTGGAATCTTTTCTTACATTATCTTCTTGGAGAAAGGGGGCTGAATATCACATGTGGAGATCATATCTTCTGTTTTCCTTTGCTTGCAATGTCTAGCGACCTGTAATTCTAGCTTCCAAAATTTCTTTGCAAAATTATCAGTTCTTCCAGCATTGGGAGTCCCTTGAGCACTTTTGATGGTTGAATCGCTAGAAGATATTGAATAAGACTAGGGGCGTTTCCCCTTATCCCCTTTTTTTGCACGATTGTGGGATCGATAATGTCGCTTCAAGGGAGAATGCCGCCCTGGTGAATGCTAATAAGGAGGATGTCAACTTGGACCCGGATGTTGACTCACATGAAGAGACGATCGCCAGTTGCTCCTTGAAGTAGCAGGTCGCTGCTGTCCACTTATAGCAATTTCCTGAAGATTTTGGACTGCCATAGTGAGTACTTCCATTTTGTTCAAAAGAATCCCCAACTGTTCTTGATCCAGGTTCCCAGTAGGAATGACATCCACTCCATTCAGAACAGGATCATTCTCTTTAGGCGAATGATAAATCTCTTTAGCAGGAAGATTTTGCACTCTGCCTTTCACCATTTTTCTCTCTAGATTTTGAAAAACTCTTATGTCGAGCCCCTACCTGGCATGCCAATCTGTTGTATCCAGATCGATATGACACCCAAGCTTTAACAAGATTGCTGATGATGGTTTTGTCCTACAGATCTAACTCTTCTCCAATGATTGATGAGTGCCCTCATTCCTTGGATCGATCACCTTCAAATCCTGCAAGCAAATCCACTCACTGGAGAGGTTCCAGTGGGGGGACACTCCGATGCTCAAGTCAATTATAGGGTCTGGACTAAATAGATAAGATATGAGAGAAGATTGAATCAAGGGTGTGCGAGAGTTCCTACTACTTGAACTCACTTACTTCTCGGAAGTCCCGTACTCACTGGTATTTATAGGATACGATCATAACCGAATTCAGTTAAGCAAGCTGTAAATGGTTAGTTTGCTGGTGGACCATCACATGCATAGAATATTCGTCATCAGTTATAATCCATATCGTTTGCACTCTTTGACCAACTTATCACATCGATCAACATAACATCATGGTTGACTTATTAAATCAGCCTTAAACATCAATTGGCTATGCACTTAAGTCAACCTAAATAATAAACTCCTTCTGAGGATCAATCGGCCTTGTGCCTCTTAAGCATTGATTAGTCTTGCACCTCTTGAACATCGATCGGCCTTGCACCTCTTGGGCGTCGATCGGCCTTGCACCTCTTTGGCATCGATCGGCCTTGCACCTCTTGGGCGTCGATCGATCTTGTACCTCTTAGGCATTTATCGGCCTTACACCTCTTGGATGTCGATCGGCCTTGCGCCTCTTGGGTGTCGATCGGTTCCGTGTCTCTTATATGTTGATCTGTCAATTGATCAACCATGTTTATTTTGTTCGACCCAACACAAATAGATCAAGTTTGTCATAACCCAACATTTAGTAATTTATAAATTACAAAAATATTTATTTATGATTAAAAAAATAAAATCTTAAAACTAACAACTTAAATATGATTAAAAGCACTACTATAAATAAGAACTCCTCATCAATTTTTTGTGGTAGGTTGCAAACAATAATTCTACCCATAAAGGCCATCTATGTAGATAATTACCCTCTAGCTGTAATGCACATGAATTATTTTAGTATTTATATGGTTTTGTAAAAGTTTTTTTTTAAATTATATTTGTTATGTCCTTTTGATATTCCATTTCCTCCCTCCCTCCTTGTTATGCATGTATATGAGTTCCACATTTAAGTTTCCAAGTAAATGTTTTTTTTATGTTCAAGAATCTAATAAATTAGAATTCATAACTAAGAAAAATCTTTTTATCCATTTGCCTATAGTCACTATTATTTATTGTACTCTATTGTACATTAGAGTAAAATGCACCTACAATTTCTAACTTGAATGTTTCTCCATCAAGTATTTTTAAATTATTAAAATATTTAAAATGCCTTTACTATAAAGAGAAAAAGATCAAAGTATCAACATAGTTAATTTTGTCTTCCAAAAGGTAAATAAAAATGTAAAACATGAATAACCTAATTCTCTAGGCATAGGTACAACATGCATGAACTAAAATAGGAGGGAAAATAATATTAAATACCTTGAAAGTAAGGTTAATCTACATTAAGAGATATTTTTTTTTTTGCTTTTTAGCACCCTGTGTCAAGAGCATTGCTCAATTTTTTTTTGGGCTCTCAAATTGGAATACTTATTATTTTAACAACTAACATCTCAAATATTTTATTCAATATCTTCTCATCATATGTTGAAAGATACATATTCTAGCAAGGGATCGCATGAAAGATATAGATTTATGAAATATCAATTTAAAACTTAGTTATGTAAGATAGTTTTATTACATTTGATCGATAAAATTCATTGCTAAAAGGATCGGTCGAGGGATAACTAAGCACACTTCAACTCACACGGCACATAAGCACATCAAAAATAGAATCATTTTATAGAGAAAATAAATTTGAACAAATTGTAAATTACAAAAGAGAGATAATTAAGTAATATAAAAATAGAAAAAAAAGAAAGCACACCGAATATACGTGATTCGGCCTATCAATTCTTTTTCTTTGGCTTATGTCCACAAACAAGATCTCTTTGACATTCCTTTATTCAATCTACAGTATAAAAGGTACAAAAATAGTGGAAGAAAATACAAGAAACTCTCTTTTTATTATAAAGGGCTTTCAATATTTTTTAATATCTTTTTTCCTCACAAAGTCTCTTTGAATCCCTTGGTCCACACTCTTGTGAAACTTAGGCTTTCTCCATTTTAAAAAAACACCATGGATGACTCTCAATAGGACTCACAAAACAGAATCCTGTTTAGACTCTAGTTTACAAAAAAACCAAAATCCAATGAGAAATAAACTCCCACATGGATCAAGTTTCTGCGGACTCCTCACGTACTAGGCTTCTCCTCCACATGAGCTTCAATGCTATCAATTCTCCCACTTGAGAATATGTGCCGAATTCCAAAGAATGTTATCCCTGGAGGTCTTGCCAACTTTACTCCTCACGTAGCTCCAAGATCGAGAGAAGCTTTACTCCAGTTTAACTTCTCTTGAGTCACTAGCTTCATCAATAATCGACTGGATTTGCATTGGTATAAATCTTCCACATCATGACTAGACTATCATCCACCACATCTCTTACAAAGTGAAAGCGAATGTCAATATGCTTCATCCAAGAATGAAATGCCAGATTTTTTATCAAATGTAATGCACTTTGACTATCACAATTCACCTTTATCATAGCCTGCTTTACCTTGAATTCTCTAAGAAACCTTTTGAGCCAGATAGCTTCCTTACATGCATGTACCACTGCAATGTGTCTACCTTTATCATTGATAGTGCCACCACTCACTGAACCTTAGATTTCCGGCTAATAGTATTGCTATCCATGGAGAATACATAACCTGTGGTAGATCTCCTCTTATCTCAATTTGTTGCAAAATCAGAATCCATATATCCAATGCACTCCAAACCTACAGAACCATAACAGAGTGAATAATCAGATGTCCCTTTTAGATTCAAAGGATCCACATTATTGTTTTCTAATGGTCGCTATATAGATTTACCATATATCGATTCACAACTTTCACTGCTTGTGCAATTTTGGTCTTTGCATACTATAGCAAACATAAGGCTTCCTATTGCTGATGAATATGGTATCCGGGCTATGTCAGCCTTATCCGCTTCCATGCTGGGTAATTGCTCATTCGATAATTTTAAATTAATAAAAAATAGGATGGAAATTGGCTTTGCATTCTGCATATTGAAGCACCGCAGAACCTTCTCTACATATCCCTTTTATGAAAGTCAGACCTTCCTATTCTTCCTTTCCCTAGCACCTTCATCCCGACTATTTGGTTTATGACTTCTAAATCATTCATCTCAAACTCCTCAGCTGATTAAGTTTTTAGATTTGATATTCGTCCCTTGCCATTCCTTGTGACCATCATATCGTCGACATACAACAACAAGATACAAAAGCTTCCATCATCATAACCATAGAAATATGTAGTGCTCATCACTATGAACCAATTTAAATTTTTTAATTCCACTAATCTAGTATAGAATAGCGGGAGTAAGGGTCGAATCCTCAGGAACTTTTGAGTTATCTTAAAAGAGAACTTTTAAAGAATAAAAGCTAATATTTTAATTGCTGAGGAAAAGTAACATGGTAAAATAGAAAAAGAAATACCTGTAAAGAAAATTAAGATATGATCTATCCCGAGAGTATGGTCCGTACCTGTAGATCATGGCCCATCCCTTTTAGGTATAGATCAGTCAAGTTATCTCCACTTAAAGAAATTTACCTCAAAATTTGAATCCTTTGATCATTCCAAGCTGCTTCAAAGAAAATAAAGAAAACACATGAATTAATCAAAAAGCTTATTTTATTTCATAAAATAAATAAAAAAATATATTAGATGAAACAGCTAGACATAAACCCCTTTTCCCAAGTTGAAGGAGATCAGGTGGCTTCTAGGAAGACTCTGAAGTGTATCTGAAGATGGCAAATCAGGGGTAATAGATCAGAACCACTACGATGGAGACCGGGGCAACAATGGGGTAGCAAATTAGGAGCGATGTTAAAAGAGTAGTCGAATGAGGTGGAGGTGGAATAGGAGTGGAGAGATGAAGGGGAGGTCGAGTGATGTGGAAGTGGAATCGGAAGTCCGAAGAATAATCTAGAGCAGAGAATGGTCGAAGACTTTTATAGATGAGAAGCAACGCATCAGGCTCGCGTGGGAACCATGATGGTTTCTCATCATAATCTGCCCAACAGCCACACCCGCTCACTTGATCTTCAATTCTGTTCCACCGATCGTGCACCCGCTCGCTTGATCTCCGGGTTCTATTCCACCGATCATTCCTCAAATAACTCCGATATTTATTCCGTTTCACTGACTAATCGTTCCTCCATGTTTCTTTTGACATTCTTTTCTTCTTCGGACATTCTGGTCCCAATCTCGATAATAGACTGGTGGCTTGGATAGTGACTGGGCAATGATGGAACAATGGGGAGATGACCAATGGATGACTCACGGTGGCTAGCAAGCATAGCAAGCATAGCAAGTACAGCAACTGCAGGGGTAGCGACCATGATAGGTGGAGAATGTTAGCAAGCATCTCAGTCCGGTGGTTCTTGGCTTGATGGCGAGGAAGGTATAAGGTGCCGGGTGCTTCTTGGCAGTGAGAGGAGGTGCGCCGAAGGGATGTGGCCATCTTGGTGGCTCCGGCGATGGCAGCTTGAAGGATCCGAGGAGAAGAGCTTGCTTAGTTTGGAGAAAAGGTCACCATGGAGGAGGAGTAGGCGGCTCCAGCAGCATAGGGAGACTTCTCGGTGTCCCTACTAGCCACAGGTGGGGCGGATCAGGTGGAATGGTGACTTCTAGTGGCTTTGGAGGTGGTTGCATGGGTTTCTAGCCATGGAAGGCTCTCGACGGCGAGAGGAGGTGCACCGACATCTTTGGTAACCATGGGACACATCTTCGACAAGTTCTGGTGCAAACAGTGCTTTGCAGTCCATGGTTCTGGTTCATGGACCAGCGACAATGGCGGATCGTAGACCGACAAACATCCATAGACCGGGCAGCCAGTCCAAAGTGGATCGCCTACTTCAATAACTATGCTATTCCTTCAAAATCTGATTCTGAGCATGTTTTAAGTCCAATTTGAGTGCCATTTATACCGTTGGACTCCTAAAATCGAGCTATTCACATTCATGGAATCAATATCTGCAAAATACCACATAAAAATATCAATTTTAACAAAATAAAGTTGGATTAATTATGTATTTAATATAGTTATCATACCTTCCAACTTGAACTTTGCTCGACCTTGAGTAAAGCAATTGAATTGGTCATGTGTACTAACTTATCCATGAAGTAAAAATCATCTTACTAATTCTAAAATTAGTTGATACCCAGTTAGACCATTGAAGAGGTACTTCATTGGATTACCAATTCCACCCATTTAGTGATCGAGTGAAGTCCATAGAAGTTTTCAAGAGTTCTTTTTCTAACTTTCTGTGCCACTATCTAAATCCTCTAGCTTACTTTAATTTTTGTGTAGTATCGATTTATTTAGCCCCACTTTTTTTTCTTTTTTCTTTTTTTTAAAAATTATTTATATAATGTAGAGTCAGTGCAATGTCTTAACAACTTGCTTTCTAGATTATCCTTGTAGCGAGATTTAGACCAATGACTCCCAAACCAGTTGGCTTTAGGGCATTAGGTGTAAAACATCCTTCAGGCTTACTGACTCGAGTCAAAAAGGCATGCATTAAGACTGTCTCTACTAAAGGTTTCTTTACATCTCCACCTTTTGATGCAAACAATAGTGCTTACTTAGACGAAGGGACCCAGTTACTCAGTGAGAAATGCTAAAAACCTTTTTTTATTAGACTTTAAAGAAGACTTTTTTTTTGATATTTCCACCTATACCATTATAAGGTAGATTCTTTATCGAGATCAATAGGCAGAAGGATCTAGAATTACAAAAGAGAATTTTCTAGTCTAAACTCTACCATTTATGGGATTTTCTTGATAATTCATCCCTCAATATTTTTAAAATTGTCTAAACCATTAATCATTCATCATTTAGCAAGCTTGATTATTTTCAAATCGAGATAAAGTTTAGTACACAAAACTGATTAAAGTTCTACTCGAGGACTTGTTTAATTTAATTATCTACCTCCCAAACTTAATTTTCTTTGTCCCCAATGGAAGAGGATACTAATAATATAATGGTAAGGAAGTATACCACCTAAAAGGGTACTTAGCATTGAATGTTCTTTTGTCGCCATACTAGCAATCTTCTTTTATTACTTATCTTGATTTATTCTAAAAATAAAGAATACAAGGTTAAGACTAAAAGCATGAACTAGGTTGCCTCCCAGAAGTGCTAAGTTTAAAGTCTTCGACCAGACTAAACTGATTATTATGACAACACTAGGTTTATAAGGTCAAGAGTTTCAACAACTTCTCCATCATTGACTTCTTCAATATAAGGTTTCAAACGCTGGCCATTTACCTTAAAAACATTTCCCTGCTTGGGATCCCTAAGTTCAACAGCTCCATGCGAAAATACCTGAGTTATTATGAAAGGTCCATCCCATCGTGAGCGAAGTTTTCCAGAAAAAAGATGTAACTTAGAATTGTAGAGCCACACTTTTTGATTAGGCTCAAACGATTTTCTATTAATAATTTGTTATGATATGCTTTGTTCGATCCTTGTAAATTTTTGAACTCTCATATGCTTCATTTCATAACTCTTCCAACTCACATAGTTAAAGTTTTCTATTGGAACCTGCATTCTTCATGTCAAAATTAAATTGCTTGATAGCCTAAAATGCATGGTGTTCTAATTTCATAAGTAAATGACAAGCCTTTCCAAACACTAACCGGTACGGAGACATTCCTAGAGGGATCTTGAAAGTAGTTCGGTAAGCCCATAATGCATCATCCAAATATTCTAACCAATCTTTTCTATTGGATTTTACCATTTTCTCAAGGATGTGTTTAATCTCTCTGTTTGATACCTCAACTTGGCCACTAGTCTAGAGGTGGTAAGGTATGGCTACTTTGTAAGTGGTTCCATGTTTCTTCATCAATCCTTCAAAGTGCTTATCTATGAAATGTGCACCCCCATCACTAATAATAGCCCTCGGGCACCCAAATCGACTAAGGATGTTATGCTAAACAAACTTGATTACAACTTTATGATCATTGGTTCGAATGCCATGACTTCAATCCATTTTGACATATAATCCACTGCTACCAAAATATATTCAAATCCGAAGAAGGGAGGAAATGGTCCCATGAAGTCAATACCCCAAATATCAAAAATCTCAACAACCAAGATAGGGGTTAGGGGCATCATATTTCTTCATGAAATATTCTCCATTTGTTGACATCAAAGATAATTACGATCAAATTCATGTACATCTTTGAAAAGAGTTGGCCAGTAAAATCCACTTTGTAGCATCTTTGCTGTAGTTTTCCTCCCACTAAAGTATCCCCCACAGGCAAGAGAATGATAAAAAGTGAGAATGCTTTTGAATTCACTCTCAGGGATACATCGTCTAATCACCTGATCCGAACAGTACTTAAACAATTTAGGTTCCTCCCAAAAATAATATTTGATCTATGAGAAAAATCTATCTTTTTCTTATTTTGACCAGTGGGAAGGAATTTATCCTGTTGCTAAGTAATTTACAATATGGGCAAACCAGGGAAGACTATTGGAAGTAATCGAGAACAACCGTTCATTAGGAAACCTATCTCTGATTATTTCTTTGTTGTATTCCACCAAGATCCTAGAAATATGATCTGCTACCATATTTTCGGAGCCTTTCTTATCCAAAATTTTTAGGTCAAATTTCTGTAACAAAAAAATCCATCTAATCAGTCCAGGCTTTGTATCCTTTTTAGATAGTAGATGCTTCAATGCTGCATGATCAGAATAAACTAAGACCTTAGACCTTAATAAATATGATCAAATTTTTTTCAGGATGAATACAACTGCTAGTAACTCTTTCTTAGTAGTGGTATAGTTCATTTATGCATATAAAAGAGTTTTACCAGGATAATAAATTACATTTGATTCCCTATTAAGCCTCTATCCTAAAACTGCCCCTACAGCATAATCATAGGCATCACACATGATTTCAAACGGTAGGGTCCAATCTAGAGGCTTGATAATCGATACAGTGATCAAAGCAATTCTAAGAATGTTATAGGCAGCCAGACATTCTTTATTAAAATCAAAAGAACTATCTTTGGCAAGTAAATTACACAATGGTCAAGAAATTTTGCTAAAATCCTTGATAAAGCATCTATAAAAATTAGTATGGCCAAGGAAGGATCGTACTTGTCTAATCAAGATTGGGGGAGGCAATTTCAAGATTAGTTTAACCTTAGCCTTGTCAACCTCAATCCCTCGCTCGAAAATAATATGCCTGAGCATGATTCCCTCATGAACCATAAAATGGCTCTTCTCCTAACTAAAGACTAAACTCATTTTCATACATCATTTCAATACCTTAGTCAAGTTCTGGAGACCAACATCAAATGAAGATCCAAATACAGAAAAATCATCCATAAACATTTCGAGAAATTGACTAACCATATCAGAAAATATGGCCAATATACATCGTTGAAAGGTGGTTGGTGCATTATAGAGACCAAATGGCATGCATCTAAAAGCAAATTTTGAAAGGGACAGGTAAAGGTGGTCTTCTCTTGATCTACAGGAAAGATTAGGATTTGGTTATATCCTGAATATCCATCCAAGAAACAAAAGAAACTCTATCCTGCTAGCCGTTCTAAAATATGGTCAATAAAAGGTAGAGGAAAGTGATCTTTCCTAGTAATGGCATTCAATTTTCGGTAATCTACACACACTCTCCAACTAGTCATTGCTTGGGTAGGAATTGACTTGCCCTTTTCATTTTTTATGATAGTAATACCTGACTTTTTAGGTACTACTTGAGTTGGACCGACCCATTGGCTATCCAAAATTGGGTAAATAATACTAGCATCAAGCCATTTTACCACTTCTTTCTTAACAACTTCCTACATGTTCGGATTTAGCCTCCATTGCATGTTCCTATGTGGTTTGGATTCAGCTTCACAGTGAATGTGATGCATGCAAATAGAAGGGTCAATTCCTTTGAGTTCAGCTATTGACCATTCAATTGCTTCTTTATGTTCTTTGAGTACATCCACCAATGTTGACTCCTGTATTGATTTTGATAAATAATAAAATACTTAAATATATTTAAGTACTAACTGTATGTTAAAAGTATATTTATTAGAACAAGGTACTCACATGTTCATTTGCTTGTCATCTTATTGAAGAAGTCAGTTTTATGGATGAAATTTCAAGTTAAATGGACCTTGGTATATGAGAATAACTTTGAAGGACTCAAATCTTAAGTTTCAAAAAGTTTCAGCAAAATTTTAGAAGAGTTTCAAGAAAGTTCCAGCCAAGTGTCAACTCAAGATATCGACTCATAGAAGCTTGAGCTAATATGCAGAAGAAGTTTCAGATGGCATGCATGAAGTGTCAACTCATGAAGCTCAAGTATCAACTTATGTGTCGACTCAAGGGTTGACTCAAGGTCTAAGACAAAAATGATATAGAACATGCTGAATTCAAGTCTTTCCTCAAATATCGACTCATGAAGATGAAGTGTCGACTCACCAGAAGAAGTGTCGATGCACCAGTACACTCCAGAGAGCTTCAGAAGATAATTTTGACCTAATGTCGACTCAAGTATCGACTTATAACCTGAAGTATTAATACTTGAAGTTCTGGGTGAACAGTAATGGCTAGTTTTTTGAAGCACAGAATTGGTCCTTTTCATCCTTAACGACTATTTTCTTCTCTTCAATAGTCAAAAATGGTCATTTAAGACTTGGAAAGGTATTTAAAGTGAACCAAACTCAATAATAAAGAGACTAATAAGAAATTAATGAGCATTCATTGAGTATTCATTATTTTGGAATGAAGTTGAGCCTTCAAGCATTCAAGTCCATCCTTTAAGCATTGATTAAGGCTTCAACAACTTGAAGACAAGCATCTTCAACAACAATCAAAGAGCTTCAAAGAGATATTTGCTTTATTTTGAAAACTTGATTGTATTACTACATTGTATTCAACTTTATTGTTATTTCTAGTTTCAAGTGGTTTGAAACTAGTGATTGGGTTGCTGGTGAGCCTTGTTTCAAAAATCAACTTAGGTTGTTGGTAAGCCTTATAAAAACCAACTAAGTTTTTGGTTATCCTGAAAACCAAGAGGTTTTTGATGAGCCTTGTTTCAAAAACCAATTTAGATTATTGGTAAGCCTTGTGAAAACCAACTAGATTTTTGGTTATCCCGAAAAGTCAAGAGGTTTTTGGTGAGCCTTGAGAAAACCAAGAGATTTTTTGGTTTGCTTTGTAAAAATCAAAGGGTTGTGATTAGTGAGCCCGAAAAACTAATTGGCTATAATCAAGTTGGATTATAGTGAATTCCCAAGTGGATCTTGGGAAGTGGATGTAGGTACTTTGGTGTGCACCAAACCACTATATATCTTTGTATTTGTAGTAGCTTGATCTCTCTCATTATTTGATCTTAATTATTATGTATTTATTTTATTTAGTTCACTGCATAACTTCAAGCACACATACACTTGAATCACTAGCACCTTCATTGTATTTGAATTGGCTCATACTTGTTTAAATCTTTACAAAAAAATTTTAAAACCTAATTCACCCCCCTCTTGGATTGCTTCGCTGGGCAACAAGTGGTATCATCGCCACGTATTCAGCATTTAGGTCTAACCATCTCGAGTTAAAGATCTATGGTAGCCCCTTTAGGTTCAAGTGTTGTTGAGGGTCAAGCCTCAAATAGATCACCTTACTTTAATGGCACATATTATACGTATTGAAAAACTCGCATGCGAATTTATATGCATTCTATAGATTACAATTTGTGAAAAGTAGTTGATAAAGGTCTACATATTCTTTCAATCGTTATTAATGGCATTTCCATTCCAAAACTTGAAGAGGATTGGGATGAAAACAATATTAAGCAATCCGAGCTTAATGCTAAGGCAATGAACTTGCTCCATTATGCATTGGATCCTAGTGAATTTAATAGGATTTCTACATGCACCTCTACAAAAAAAATATGGGATACACTTGAGGTTACTCATGATTGTACCAATCAAGTAAAAAATACTAAAGTTAATATGCTTGTACATACATATGAGATATTTAGAATGGAGCCTAATGAATCTATTACTGAAATGTATACTAGATTTATTAATATTGTAAATGGTATGAGAAGCCTTGGATATGTTATGTTTAATACTGACCTTGTAAATAAAATTCTTAGGTCATTGCCAATATATTGGGATCTAAAAGTTACAGCAATTCAAGAAGCCAAAGATGTTGAGACACTTTTCTTGGAGCAACTTGTTGGTTCACTCATGACTTAGGAGTTGAACATGAAGCAAACAACGGTGGATGTGGATAGAAAGAAAAAATAGATAGCATTCAAATCCACTACACCAGATGAACCTTTAAGTGAAGATTCTGAGGAAGGAGAAAATGAGGATGAAGAGGCACTTATTGCAAGAAAATTTAGAAGATTTATGAGGAAGAATAAATTTTTCTACAAAAAGAAGCCTCAGCCTAGCAAGGAAAAGGAAAAAAAAAAAAAAAAAGAGAAGGAGAAGGATCAACTAATTTGCTTCGAGTGCAAGAAGCCTGGACACTACAAGTTTGATTGTCCTCTCCTCAAGAAATCCAAAAAAAAATTTAGAAAGAAGGCAATGATGGCAACATGGAGTGATAGTGAAGACTCCAGTTCAGAGGAAGAACAACCAGGAGAAGCCAATCTTTGCTTCATGGCTCAAGAAGATGAGGTACAATCTAAACTTGAACTTGATTTTACATTTGATGAACTTAGAGATGCATTTAATGAACTCATGCATGAATATAAATTGTTGAAAATTGAAAATAAAAAATTAAAGAAGCATGCTAATTCATATTCTCTTGAAAGCACCAATCTTACAAAAGAAAATAATGATTTGAAAACTAAAATGGATGTTTTAGAAAAACAAATGAATGCTTTATCAATGGAAATAGAAGTTTTGAAAAGATCCAAGGTTATTTCAAATAATGAACTTTTAAAGAAAAATAAGGACCTTGAGGTAGAAAACAAGAAATTCAAAGATGAACTTGATAAAGTTAAACCATTTATTGAAGAATTTATATATAGTTATGAAAAATTAAATCTATTATTGAACAATCAAAGAGCTATATTTGATAATGCAGGACTTGATTATAAGCAGCAAAAGAAATAAATTTTTTTTAAAAATTTCTTTGTTCTTGCATCATCTAATGTTACTTGTTTTAGTTGTAAAAAATTTGGATACAAAGTATATTAATGTGACCAAAGAAAGATAAATAATTCTAGAAAGATTTGGGTTCCAAAAGAAACCATCCTTAGTACTAACTCTAAAGGACCTAAGATGGCTTGGGTATCTAAAATAAAAACTTGATCTATTTTGCAGTTGTGTCTTGCAACTAAAGAAAAGAAAAGATTGTATATCTTAACAGTGGTTGCTGAAGACACATATAGGAGATGTAAAGCAATTCACATCTTTAGAGGCTCTGAATAGAGGGAGTGTAACTTTTGGAGATAATGGTAAATAAAAAATCATTGGTATCGATAAAGTTTACATCTTCCCTTCTACTTTTATTGATAATATTTTATTAGTTGAAGGATTAAAACATAATCTACTTAGTATTAGTGAGTTTTTTGATAAAGGTTTTAAAGTGATTTTTGAATCATCTCTTTGCATGGTTTCTAGTTCTGATAATAATGGAGTGAAATTCATTATAAATAGGCATGGCAACATCTATCTTGTTGATCTTGACAATTTACCTTTAAATAACGGTGAATGCCTAGTTGAAATGAATTCCATAATTAAAGAGACTAGTTGGCTTTGGCATCATAGATTAGGTCATGCAATAATGCATCTACTTTATAAATTATACAAAATGAATTTAGTAAAAGATTTACCAAAACTTAGTTTAGAAAAAGATAAAATTTGTGAAGCCTGTCAATTTGGAAAACAGAAAAGATCATCTTTTAAAACTAAAGGAATGGTTTCAACTTCTAGGCCACTAAAATTACTCCATATGGATCTCTTTAGATCAACTAGGATCACTATCTTGGGAGGCAAGAGATATGGATTAGTCATAGTGGATGATTTCTCATGATTTACATAGATTTTATTTTTAGCTCATAAAAATGAATCATTTTTGGCCTTCATGAAGTTTTATCAAAAAATTTCAAATAAAAAAAGTACTTCGTTGTTTGTATTCGAAGTGACCATGGAACTGAATTTAAAAATCAAGATTTTGAAAACTTTTGTAATGAAAAAGGAATTGAGTACAATTTTTCTGCACATAGGATACCTCAATAAAATAGGATGGTAGAAAGAAAAAATCATACTTTAGAAGAAATGGCATGCATAATGCTTTGTGAAAATAATTTACCTAGATATTTTTGGATAGAAGCTGTTAATACTGCCTGTTATATTTTAAATAATATTTTAATTAGACCAATTTTAAAAAAAATACCTTATGAGCTTTGGAAAGAAAAAAAATATACTTTAAAATATTTCTGGATTTTTGGTTGTCAATGTTTTATCTTGAATAATGAAAAAGATAATTTAGACAAATTTGATGCCAAGTCAGATGAATGTATCTTCTTAGGATACTCTACATCTAGCAAGACATATAGAGTTTTTAATAAAAGAATACTTGTTATTGAAGAATCTATGCATGTAGTATTTAAAGAGTATGCTAACAAATCCTCTAAAAAAGAGGATGCTTCTGATGAATGTATAGGTGTTGAAGGACTAAAGAAGTTGACTTTGAATGATCCCCCTACCAAAGAGAGTGAAGTCAAAACAAGAAGAATGAAAAGAAGCCACAAGATCTTCACCAAAGGATCTGCCTAAAGAATGGAGGTATGCTCATAGACATCCTAAGGAATTAATCTTAGGTGATCCATCGAGAGGGGTAAGAACTAGATTCTCTATTAGAAATGAATGTGATTATATTGCTTTTATTTTTAAATTGAACCTAAATGTATTGAAGAAGTCGAAAAAGATCCTAATTAGATAATTGCTATGCAAGAAGAACTAAATCAATTTGAAAGAAATAATGTTTGGACACTAATATAAAGACCATCTAATGTTTCAATAATTGGTACAAAATGGATATATAGAAATAAATTAGATGAAAATAAAATAGTAACTAGAAACAAGGCTAGACTAGTAGCTAAAGGTTATAATCAAGAGGAAGGAATTGATTTTGATGAAACCTTTGCTCTAGTAGCTAGACTTGAAGCTATTAGATTATTTTTAGCATTTGTATATTTTATGGATTTCAAACTATTTCAAATGGATGTTAAAAGTATATTTTTGAATGGTTATTTAGTTAAAATTTTTTTTGTTGAACATCCATCTAGTTTTGAAAATCATGCACATCCTGATCATGTTTTCAAACTATACAAAGCACTTTATGGTTTAAAGCAAGCCCCCCATGCATGGTATGAAAGGCTTAGTAATTTTTTGATTGAAAATAGTTTTTCTAGAGGCCATGTTGATACTACATTATTTTTAAAGAAAAAGACTGATGATCTTTTAGTAGTATAGATCTATGTTGATGATATTATCTTTGTTGCCACTAATAAATCTCTTTGTCCAGAATTTGCAAAGCTAATGCAGGGAGAGTTTGAGATGAGCTTGATGGAAGAATTGAACTACTTCCTCGGACTCCAAATTAAGCAAACAAGTGAAGGGATCTTTATTAACCAAGCTAAATACACAAAGGAGATCTTGAGAAAGTTTGAGATGGAGAAGGCTAAGCTAATCGGTATACTTATGAGCCCTTCATGTAAGCTTGACAAGGATGAGTCTGGTAAGAAAGTTGATCAAAAACTTTATAGAGGCATCATTGGATCATTACTATACTTAACTGCTGCTAGACCAAATATTATGTTTAGCATTTGCATGTGGACTAGATATCAGTCTGAGCCTAAAGAATCATATTTAATGGCTGTTAAGCACATAGATATTTATCTGGCACTATTGATATTGGTCTATGGTACTCTTAGAATTCAGCTATTGATTTAATTGCATATTATGATACTAATTTTGCTGGTTGTAAGTTAGATAGAAAAAGTACTTATGAAACTTGTCAATTTCTTGGAGTTAATTTAATCTTATGGTTTAGCAAAAAACAAAATTTAGTTGCACTATCTATAGCTGAAGCTGAATATATTGTAGCTAGAAGTTGTTGTGCTTAAATCTCGTGGATTAAACAATAACTTGAGATCTTTGGCATTAAATTAACTAAGACACCAATAAGATGTGACAATACTAGTATTATAAACTTAACTAAAAATCCTATTCAACATTCTAGAAGTAAGCATATTGAAATTAGACATCATTTTATTAGAGATCATGTTCAAAATAATGATGTTATGCTTGAATTTGTTTGCACTGAAATGCAATAGCTGATTACTGACCAAGCCTCTCCATGAAGATAGTTTCTGTATGATTAAAAGGGAATTAGGGGTCATTAATCCTTTTGATTAGATCTCAATACTTTTATGACCTTTCAAATTCCACTTGAAAATTCCCTAATCAATTACCTTTGAAAATCATGTTTGATCATTCATAGATCATTAAAATTGGATTATCTAATTTTCTGTGATTTTTTCTTCATTTTTTCTAGATTTTTATCGAAGTGTCAACACTTTGAAGTGTCGACATCTCCAAGTATCGATACTTGGCCTGTAGTCATGAGTCGACACTTGAACGACGGGAACCTTAGAACAAATAGGGAAAAGTGTTAATTTTCTCTCATTTTTTCTTCCAACCCTTGAGCTGACTTCCCCAAAAATAATATCCCAATCTTCATTAACCTCCAATCACTAATCCAACTATTAGATTTCTTGTTTGAGCCTATTTCTTCCCCATTCTTTCACTGTTCTTCCTATTTTCTCATGGTGTTACCGTGAAATCTCTGTCCATTTTGCCTTAGATTGTTTCTACCCTTTTTTTGGGAGATGGGGCCTAGAAAGCAAGTTGTTAGGAGACCTCATCATTCTACACAGGACACTGAGCAGTGCACAAAGGCACGCCATGAAGATCAGATAGTGGAGCCACCTATTTAGCATGAGATTCCAGTCAGACCACCCATCCATGGAGCAGATAGGATGGCCTCCAAGGCCATTGTTGGTGGACGGCGAGTTGATTTTGATTTTGCAGACCAGCACCATTTTTGCATAGGACAGTGGTTGAGAGATGTTGGGCTGGCCCATTTATGCTCACTGAATGAGAGATTTCATCCTAGTTTGATTCGAGAGTTCTATGGTACTTTGGCCAGCAGAGCAGATGGATGGATTGCTGAGGTCCGAGGGATAGAGATTCTGCTCACTGCCAAGATTTTAAGCAGGGCTTGGGAGATCCCCATGAGGGGCACCATAGATGATTCATTGGTGGAGAGGATGAGTAGATTGCATTGTATTTTTGAGATCGAGGATCTCAGAGAGGGAGATATAGTGGTTGCATCCAGACTCTTACCAGAGATGAGATTGCTCCATCATATCGTCGCCCGGATACTTTTGCCGAAGATCGGACACTTTGATTTTATCACGAAGAGAGAGATGCTGGTTATGGTATCTCTAATCCGACGGAGTCCAGTCTGCTTCCCAGTTCTTATGGTACACTAGATGATCGAGGCCGCTACGAGCAGGAGGCTATGCTTGCCATATGGTATGGGTTTGACCATCCTATTCCGAGCTTACAGAGTTGTCATAGATGGAGAGCCTTTTAGGTAGTTACTTCACACAGACATCTACGATGAGAGCTCATTACATAGGATGGGATATCATAGAGTCAGAGGCCAGTGGAGATGGAGGGTATCCGGATAGACCACCGATGCAGATGATGAGGACATTGCTAAGGAGTGGATTTACAGAGATGAGGCCGGGCCATCTGAGCCACCGAGAGTCATTCCTGATACTTAGCCAGCACCATCAGTTTCGGCATAGCCAGAGGTGCCACCTCCTACTGATAACATTGAAGATAGGTTGACTCGACGGGAGACAGAGATGATGATCATCAAACATTGAGTTGATCATATACATTTGGAGATGAGGGTACATCACCAGGTATTGAGAGATGGTATTTCTGCTATCCTGGTTGCACTAGACAGATTGACATCTACCAGGGAACCTTCACCTCCCTCATCATCACCACCAGCACCTCCAGGTCCAGCACCAGACACAGGAGATGGTCAGAGAGATTTTTCTGCTGATTTTGATGTGGCGGACTTCATAGCATACCCAAAGCTAGACACCATAGCTGAGTAGCATCCTGAGAGGACTTCTGAGACTGCTCCTACCCCATCTAGTCCACCTCATCAGACATCTACTCTTTCCAGCACCCCAATGATTCCTTTGAATCATGATATCTCTACACTTGTTCTGTACTCTGACCCACCAGATCCCACTCTAGTGATTCCATCTTCTACTCTACATACTTCATCATTGATCCGGAAGCTAGGGTTTTTTACACCTGGTTTTCACATTCTTCTTCTGAACCTATTTTTGATGTTACTCCATCTGACCCTATCACATCTTCTGCTCCTGCCACTAACATTACATCTTCTTCAGCATTAGTATGAGGGAGAGCATATGCCAGATGCAGAAGATGAAGCCGTGATGACTTTCGTAGACCTATCAGGACTAGACTTTCTAATCTCTGGCCGATATGGCCGCGACCCCATCCCTATAGGGTTAGAGGGCCTATTATCTTGGAGATCGGGTCTTCCTCCGATGAGGACAGCACCCCCTAGGGTCAATGTACTAGGTAGTAGCATTTCATTTTGATGTATGTTTCTTTTGGTGTATGTTTACTTTGTTATGAATCATGTATCAAGTTTTGTATCAAATGTATCAAATATATGAAATTTTATCTTTTTGGGCAACAAATTTCAACTCTTGGTATTTTTTTCTCAAGTGTACACTTATTACTGCATGTCTTATTTCCATCTTGTTCTATTCTTGGTATTTGCACCCTTTTTCATGATGACAAAAAGGGGGAGTAATTAATGAAGTAAAAAAAGAGGGAGAAATTTTTGACATAAAGAAGGACAATTGACATAAAGAAGGAGAATTTTTTTTTTTGAAAAAGAGAGAACAAAGTAAGGGGGAGAGAATTTTGAAACTATATAATTTCTAATTCTTTCAAAATGCTAAAACTTATAATTTTTGAAAATTATTTTCAGATTATACATTGAGGGGGAGCTTTTGTTCTATGATTCTATGCTCTGATATGATTCAGTTTTATACTCTTATTCCTATTTGTTATGTTCTGATACTTCTTTTCCTTACTTTTATATCTATATACATATATGCTCTGATACTCCTTATTTTCATGCTCTAATACACTTCATGAACCAATAATTTTGTTATGATACTTTCTTTTGTGCTGACATGCTCTGACATCCTTCAAGTATTGATACTTTTATAGCTTGACTTTGTTATTTTTACTCTGATACTTTTCATGTTTCAATCTATTTTTGTTGAAGTGTCTATCTTTTAAATACATTTTAGCTCTGATACACCTCTTGAGCATCTTACATATACAACTTAGCATCGATATTTTTTAATCATAGCTCTGAGACTCCATAATTTCAAGCTTTGATACATTGTAATTACAGCTCTGACATTGAAGCCATATGAGTTGAACTCATTCTCATACATATATCTAGCTCTGATATATTGTAAATGAGTCTTAGCTGTTAATGATCATTACAAATTTAGACTCTAATACTTATCATCATTAACTCTGATACTTTTAGCAAAATGCTCTATACCTATTGCAATTCTTTTGAGCTTACTATGTATTTTATACTTAAAGATTTTGTCATCATTAAAAAGAGAGAGATTGTTGACTCCTATATTGATTTTGATGAATAACAAAATACTTAAGTATATTTGAATACTAACGATGTGTTAAAAGTATATTTATTAGAACAGGATACTCACATATTTAGTTGCTTGTCATCTTGTTGAAGAAGTCAGTTTTATGGATGAAATTTTAATTTAAATGGATCTTGGTATATGAGAATAACTTTGAAGGACTCAAATCGTAAGTTTGGAAAAGTTTCAGATGGCAAGCATGAAGTGTCGACTCATGAAGCTCAAGTGTCGACTTAAGGGTCGACTCAAGGCCTTAGATAAAAATGATACAGAATATACTGAATTCATGTCTTTTCTCAAGTATCGATTCATGAAGATGAAGTGTTGACTCAAGTGTCAACTCACCAGAAGAACTGTCGACGTATCAGTGCACTCCAGAGAGCTTTAGAAGATAATTTTGATTAAGTGTCGACTCAAGTATCGACTTATGACCTGAAGTGTTGACACTTAAAGTTCTGGATGAACAGTAATGACTAATTTTTTGAAGCACAGAATTGATCCTTTTCATCTCTGACGGCTATTTTCACCTCTCTAACGATAAAAAATGGTCATTTAAGGCTTGGAAAGGTATTTAAAGTGAACCAAACTCAAGAATAAAGAAACTAATGAAAACTAATGAGCATTCATTGAGTATTCATTATTTTAGAGTAAAGTTGAGCCTTTAAGCATTCAAGAAGCATTCAAGTCCATCCTTTAAGCATTGATTAAGGCTTCAACAACTTGAAGACAAGCATCTTCAACATTAATCAAAGAGCTTCAAAGAGATATTTTCTTTATTTTTGAAAGCTTGATTGCATTACTACTTTGTATTCAACTTTATTATTGTCCTAGTTTCAAGTGGTTCGAAACTAGTGATTGGGTTGTTGGTGAGCCTTGTTTTAAAAACCAACTTAGGTTGTTGGTAAGCCTTGTAAAAACCAACTAGGTTATTGGTTATCCCAGAAAACCAAGAGATTTTTGATGAGCCTTGTTTCAAAAACCAACTTAGGTTGTTGGTAAGTCTTGTGAAAACCAACTAGGTTTTTGATTATCTCGGAAAATCAAGAGATTTTTGGTGAGCCTTAAGAAAACCAAGAGATTTTTTGGTTAGCGTTGTGAAAACCAAAGGGTTGTGATTAGTGAGCCTGGAAAACTAATCAGTTGTAATCAAGTAGAATTATAGTGAATTCCCAAGTGGATCTTGGGGAGTGGATGTAGGTGCTTTGATGTGCACCGAACCATATATATCTTTGTATTTGTGGTTGCTGATCTCTCTCATTATTTGATCTTAATTATTCTGTATTTATTTTACATATTTTGCTGTATATCTTCAAGCACACATACACTTGAATCACTAGCACCTTCATTGTATTTGAATTGGCACATGTTTAAATCTTTACAAAAACTTTTTAAAACCCAATTCACCCTCCCCTCTTAGGTTACTTCGCTGGGAAACAACCAATTTATCTTCTTGATTAGAGGTTAGGGTAGATGAAATGATTACCAGAAGGGTATCATTGGGTCCAAGAAAAGAATATTTCAATTCCGCAGGAAGAGGTTTCAACTCTAACAGGGGTGGTGCTTCTAAGGATGGTACTAAGGGACTTGATTGAGTTAGTAATGGTTCATATTTTATAGTCTAGGGAGGAGTGGTGCTAAACTTAGGCAGCTCTAACAATGTGTTTACTTCATTTGTATATTCATCTATATCAAAATTATCTATTCCAAAATGTGCCAGACATGCTTGTAGAGGGTCTGAATCAAGCAAAATAGGGAGTTTCTTATGTACAACTTCTTTTAACATGTTTACTTCGCTATGATCATACACAGGTGGTCCTTGGGATGTATTAAAAATGTTCAATCTCATATTTTTATTTCCAAAAGATACGTCTATCACCCCTGTTTTGCAATTTATACAAGCATTAGTAGTAGCTAAGAAAGGTCTTCTAAGAATGATGGGTATTTGGCTAGGGTTATCGCTAGATTCCATATCCAAAATAAAAAAGTCAACATGAAAGTAAAATTCATCTACTTTCACCAACACATCCTCTAACATTCCACGAGATACCTTGATTGATCGATCTACCAATTGTAACATTACTGTTATGGGTTTCAGTTCTCCAAATTTGAATAAATCATACACTGAATTAGGAAGAAGGTTTACGCTCGTTCTTAAATCTAATAAGGCTTTCTTGATTATGAGATCCCCTATGACACATGATATAATCGGGATACCGGGATCTGAGTTTGGGTGGGGCTATCTGTTAAAAAAATGAGCTGGCTTGCTCAGTTAACTGGATTTTCTTAGGTAAGTGTGCCTTGGATTTCTATTTCTATATGCATAGATCCTTAACAAATTTGGCGTAAGCCAGAACTTGTTTAATGGCATCGAGGAAAGGTAAGTTTATTTGGACTTGCTTGAATAATTCAATCATCTTATTTATTTTTAAATTCTTCTTATTCAAAGGTAGAGGTGATTCTAAAGCTCTAGGGAATGGAGCCTTAGGTATAGGTGCTTGGCCAATGGATTCCTTTTCCTCTTCATTCTTCTTTTTCTCTAGCTTAGCCAATTCTAGCTTTTGGGTCAGGTAAGGCTGGTTCAATGTTTTCCCACTTCTTAAAGTTATGGCTGATTTAGCACATTCTGGAAAATTTTCAGGTCCAGTGGAGTTTTCAGCCATGTATTGTCCTTTTGGATTACTAATTGACTGGCTAGGTAACTTACCCTCCTCCCTTTGATTGAAAGCTATAGCTAGCTGACCTATCTAGGTCTCTAGCTTGGCAATGGATTGTGTGTGAGAGTGGAGGAGTTGGGTATTCATTTTTAGCCCCTTCAGTACTTGGAGCACCTTTTCTTCAAACATAGGTCATGATTATTTGATGGAGGTTGTGGGGCACTTGGGTACTGCGAAAACAACATGCTTCTAAAGTTGGTCTCCTGATGGTTTGGCCTAACTGATGAATTGATGACAGGTTGGGGTTTCCAAGAAAAATTCGGGTGATCGTGCCAACCAGGATTGTAAGTGTTCGAAAAAGGATCATTTCCTGGTCTAGGAGCCATTCGGGTTTGGGCTTGATGGGCTTGCTCCTGAACAAGCTTAGAAAATTGATAAGTGGCTGGACAATCACTTATAAGATGATTAGGACTTGAACAGATAACACAAACATCATGGTTTCGATAAGGCTAGGAGGGAATATTTTCTATTTGTAAAATTCGATCAAGTTTCTGAGATAGTTCATCTATCTTGCTATATATGTTTATAGAATGATCTACTTCATAGATTTCACCTCTCTTGGGTCCGGGTCCTATAGGGAGATTTCTATGGGTAGCAAACATGTGATGCAAGAAATTTTCACTTAGGACTTCAAATAGCTGCCATACCTCATGTTCATTTTTTAGCATGAACGTTCCTCCACATGAGGCATCCACCATTTGCCGGTGCCTTTTTGACAGATCGTCATAAAAGCACTGGACCAATTGCCATTTAGGTATGGCATGGTGTGGACATTTTTTAATTAACTCTTTCAATCTCTCCCAGGTCTCATGAAACATTTCTCCGTCTAATAGGAAAAAATGGTTATAGCTTTTGTAATTTGATTTGTTTTTCTTATTGGAAAGTATTTCTTAAGAAATTCCCTCTGAAGTTGATCCCGAGTTGAATAGTTATAGTGTCTAGGAAATTCAACCAGTACTTAGCTTTATCTTTCAAGGACAAAATGAATAACTTAAGTCTTAGGATATCATCGGAAAAACTTTGTATCTTTATAGTTGAAGATATTTCCAGGAATTCATCTAAGTGTTTATAGGGGTCTTCATTTGTAAGTTCGTAGGAAGATGGTAACATCTGAATCATGCTGGACTTGATTTCGTACTGGATAGCCTCTACAGGGTGTACTTGGATACAGGGTGAATAGGTATACTTTGAAGGAGCGAAGTATTCCTTCAATTATTGTGGAGGGTTGATTTCTTGATTGGAATCCAAAGTACTTGGTATGTTTGCTTTACAGGTTTTGTCTATTCTGGGTCTAGGGGTATGAGTTCAGGTTCTAGTGACCAACGACCTAGCATATGCCCTACAAAAGGACTCTAAAGCAAATAGCAGTTCAATTTCTTTTTTTTAACTTAAATTAATTTTGAAAAATAAAAGAATGAGGAGAGGTCTAAATGAAAGACTCCTAAGAGAGTCCTAGACTAAAGAGAAGAGAGAATTATTTTAATTAACTTCTCATTTTTTTTTATTTTCTAAACAAGTGACACAATCAAAATCATTATCTTGAGGTTATCCTGGATCTAGACAGCTCCTAACTATTCCAAGGTTACTTTCAAACACTCCAAGCTCAAGACCAATTAACTGACTCGATTAGGTAAGTGTAAGGTTGGTGGGGGTCCCCCCATTACTTACCTTAGACACCAATTGAAATTGGCCAGGTAAGCGAATAGAACCAATTAAAGAACCACTTTCCTTCGGGCTCTTGTCACTGAACCACTTGCCTTAGACACCGAGCAATTAATGATCTGAACTCGGTCCAACTCTAGGATTCCCTTGTCCTATTGAGCTCGAAATCCTTAGGGTTGGCATCTAATCAATTTTAATAGTTAAGGCCTAAGTCAATGAAAATGATGGATGGTGATTTGTGGGCTAAGGAAGGGTATTGAACTCCCTACCTTATCTGATTAATTGGGTTATGCCCTTAAAGTCAATTATGGAGAAATAAAATGCAGCAAGTAAGATGTCCAAAATTTAGAGTTATAGATAAGCAAAATTAAACTAATTATTTTTTTTCCTTTTAAGTTTGGTGGTTAAGTCTCTAATTTCCTTAATAAGTTATGAAGATGTCAAGAATTTTAAATTTTGATTTTTTGATTTTTAAGTTTTTTTAGATTTTTCTTAGATTTTTAAGTCTATTCAATCTTCTTGTATCCTAGGACAACCGTTCAACATAACATATGGATATGCCTGGGCAACCTTATGTTAGGATACGTATGATTAAAAAATACTGAATACTAATCTTAATGTTTTTTTAAATTTTGAATTTTTAAAATTTTGAATTTTGAATTTTGAATTTTTTTTTCAAAATAATGCCAAAAGTTTCCAGCAACGGTGCCAAAAATCTGGTGCGCATCGCTTCGCATCGATTTAAATTCCTTAATTCCACTAATCTAGAATGGAATAGCAAGAGTAAGGGTCGAATCCTCAAAAACTTTTGAGTTATCTTAAAAGAGAACTTTTAAATAATAAAAGCTAATATTTTAATTACTGAGGAAAAGTAATGCAGTAAAATAGGAAAAGAAATAACTGTGAAGAAAATCAAGATATGATCTATCCCGGGAGTACGGCCCATACCCGTAGATCATGACCCATTCCTTTTAGGTATAGACCAGTCAAGTTATCTCCACTTAAAGAAATTTATCTCAAAATTTGAATCCTTTAATCATTCCAAGCTGCTTCAAAGAAAATAAAGAAAATACATGAATCAATCAAAAAGCTTATTTTATTTCATAAAATAAATAAAAAAAACACATCAGATGAAATAGCTAGACATAAATCCCTTTTCCCAATTTGAAGGATATTAGGGGCTTCCAGGAAGACTCTGAAGCATACTCGAAGATGGCAGATCAGGGATAGTAGATCAGAATCACTGCGATGGAGACCGGGGCAACAGATTAGGAGCAATGTTAGAAGAGTAGTCGAATGAGGTGGAGGTGGAATAGAAGCGGAGACATGAAGGGGAGGTAGAGTGATGTGGAAGTGGAATCGGAAGTCTGAAGAATAATCCAAAGCGGAGAATGGTCGAAGACTTTTATAGATGAGAAGCAATGTGTCGGGCCTGCATGGGAACCGCGACAATTTCTCATCATATCTGCCAAATAGTCACACCTGCTTGCTTGATCTCCGGTTTCATTCCACCGATCATGCACCCACTCACTTGATCTTCGGGTTCCGTTCCACTGATCGTTCCTCGAATAACTCTGATAGTTATTTCATTTCACTGGTTGATCGTTCCTCCATGTTTCTTTCGACATTCTTTTCTTCTTTGGACATTCTGGTCCCAATCTCGATAATAAACCGATGGCTTGGATTGTAACTAGGTGATGATGGAACAGTAGGGTGATGACCAACAGATGACTCACGATGGCCAGCAAGTGTAGCATCTGTAGGGGTGGCGACCGTGATAGGTAGAGAATGTCAGCAAGCATATCAGTCCGATGGTTATTGGCTTGATGGTGAGGAAGGTATAAGGTGCCGGGTGCTTCTTGACGGTCAGAAGAGGTGCACCAAAGGGATATGGCCATCTTGGCGACTCCGACGATGGTGGCTTGAAGGATCGGAGGAGAAGAGCTTGCTCAGTTTGGAGAAAAGGTCACCATGGAGGAGGAGTAGGTGGCTCCGGCGGCATGGGGAGGCTTCTCGGTGTCCCTTCTAGCCACGAGTGGGGCGGATCAGGTGGAATGGTGACTTTTGGTGGCTTTGGAGGTGGTTGCATGGGTTTCCGGCCGTGGAAGGCTCTTGGTGGTGAGAGGAGGTGCACCGGTGACTCTGGTAACTGTGGGACACATCTCCAGCAAGTTCTAGTGCAAACGGTTCTTCGCGATCCATGATTCTGGTTCGTGGACTGGCAATAATGGGGGATCATGGACTGACAAACATTCCATTGACCGAGTAGCCAGTCCATAATGGACAGCCTGCTTCAATAATTATGCCATTCCTTTAAAATCTGATTCCGAGCTCGTTTTAAGTCCAATTTGAGTACTGTTTGTACCGTTGGACTCCTAAAATCAAGCTCTTCACATTCATGAAATAAAATACCACATAAAAATATAAATTTTAACTAAGTAAAGTTGGATTAATTATGTATTTAATATAGTTATCAATATGCACAATGATTTGCCTCAAATCGATCAAATCTCGAGCTCATAATGAAGGAATTAAATTGCTTGTACCAATATCTTAGTGGCTATTTGAGATTGTACAATAATTTATTCAGCTGACAAACCAACTGCTCTTTGCCTTTTTTGATAAAACCTTCAGATTATGCCATATAAATCTATTACTCCAAGTCATTATACAAGAATGCCATCTTTATATCCATTTTTTCAAGTTCCAAATCTATGACTACAGCAATCGTCAACACAACTTGAATAATAGTTAATAAAACCACTAGTGAAAAGATCTCATCAAAATTAATTCTTGGCTTCTGAGAATATCCCTTTACCACTAAATATGCTTTGAACCTCTCCACATTTTCATCAGTATCCTTCTTCACCTTATAGACCCATCGACATCTGATCGGACTCCTCTTTTGTGGTACAACTACAAGATCCCAAGTCTTATTCTTCTGAAGTGACTCCATCACCTCCTTCATAGCACAATGTCACTTTCTAGCATTGGTGGACTCACAAGCCTCCCTATATGAAGTCGGCTCATCATTTTTTGCTAAAGCAACATAAGCATAAACAGGTTAGCAGAAGGAATGAAATAAGTAATATAATCATCATACCTCATGAGAGGTGTAATGACCATCCTAGGCCTCTCGAACTCCATTAGCAGCACTTCCGATGATATAAAATCTTTATGTGATTGCGAAGACTCCATGCTTGGTTCATCAACTACTTGGTCATCAACATGTGCTTCATTTACTTACACCTTATTACATGCATCAAAGAATTCAATAGGAACATTGGCTCCATCATCTTGCTTCTTGGTAGGGACACCAGGATCAAACACAGATCACTGGATCCCATATGGTTTACTAATTAGGGTTTTTAGAACCTTAGTCATGTGTCACAATTTTGTAAGCAAGTAAGATTGAGTCCTGTAATAAGTTGAGACTAGTTGATTATGTCTCAACCCTAGTCCAGTATTGAGTCCTGTATTTTAGTATGAGTCTAGTATTAGTCCAGTTCATGTACAAGAGAAAAGGATATTCTATTTTGGAGTCCCATCAGGCCTCATCTAGGAGTCAGAGGCCACTACATCAGCTTATTAGGTTTTGTGTGACACCCTAGGGTCCAAGATGCCTTTCAGATACCCTAGATTCCCTCCAGATGCTAGAGCATATTGCCAGAACAGGGCCTCACTTGATTCCAAAGATCCATATGTGCCCAAGCCTAAGGAAATCAAGCCTAGGTGCCAAGCCCAAGTTCTTAAGAACCAAGATTCCATCCTGATACCCTGGAATATGCTAGCCCATGCACCCAGCCCTTGGAAGCCCACCTGGGCCCCTCAAGTGTTCATCCAAGCCCATGAAGGAGGCATCCTTGCTGTTGCCCCAAGGTTCAAGGCCAAATTCAGGGAGTTTTGAAGAAGTTTGACCTGTCCAAGCTAGGAGGAAGAGTCCAAGTGGAAGGAGGAAATCAAGTTTTTATTTTATTCAACTTGTATACTTCTAGTTCTAGGTTTATTTTGTAATTGTCTCCCATTTAAATTGTGTAAACCTATCCTAACTAGGAGAGGGATGAAGTTCTAATAAGGAAAGGGCATGGGAACTTTATAAATACCCCACCCCTCCTCCTCTTGTATTCAATCAACTCTTATGAAATATTATTCTGCTTAATTGTTTTAAGACTGGTGTCTTGTGTTCTATTTGGTTTCTTTGGTTTGTGTTCTTGTGTTGGCTGACCACTATCCTTGCAATTCCTCCATGCCCAAGCCTCCAACCTCACCTCTTGACTTCAGACTTGGCATTGGAAAGGAGCCCTTAATCTGTCCCTGAAAGCAGGCACCTCCCTTCTCCAGGCCTCTAACCCTTCTTGCCCTAATCCATTTCCAACTTGTTTCATCTTATTATTTTTTATTTATTTCATTATTTTGGGCCTAACCTTGATGCTTGCAGGGTCCTCAAGATGTTTCCCCTCCCTAGAGGAGGCTTTCCTTGCCTTCAGACCGGGTCCAGATCGCCTTCAGATTCGGGAACCAAAGGCTTGTTCTTCCAGGCACCATCCAGAGTGTTGAGGGATCTCTTCTTCAAAGGAACTACAATCGCTTCCTGGTAAAAGCCTTCCCCCTCCTGAGTTTTGATCTGGTGACAGGTATGCTATCCTAAGCCGAGGGTTTCTTAATTCCCGAGATCTTATTTTTTTATTATTCTACATGAGTCTTATTACGAGTATGTTGAGTCCTTGCGATACATGTCTTCTTGCAATTGTTTACTTGATTTTGGGTATTTAGCCACTAAATTAAAATCCAAAAAAATCACAAAAAAAATTAGTTTTCTATTTTTCATCAGTCCTAGTTTCATCCCACATCAGTTTGGATTAGAGTGGGTTTAGGATAGCATTCATCTGCATTAGGATCACAAACCCTAATTTCTGCATCCTGCTAGCTGCATTAGGTTTCTATTTTTTATTTGATTTTGACCACCTAGAAATTTTATTTTTCTATGAAATTTTCATGAAGTATTCTATTTCTTTTACTATATTTTATCATAATTTTAAATTAATTTTAAAAAAAATTAAAAGTCCTAAAATTTGTCATATTAGAAACCCTAACTAAAATCTTGATAATTCTGCATCAGTCTGAAAACCCTAAGATTTTCATCATCATTTAATTTTTGTTTTGTATCAAATTTAGTAGATGTCATCATCACCATCCATACTATATTATAGAATTTTCTTGATTTTCTTATGCATCATACTCCATGTTAAACATTGCATTAATTTGAACCTTAAATCTCAGAATTCTGTGAACTCTGCACACTTGACTCAACCAAACCCAACCAACTTTCACACACCCCAATCGCAAGCCCAATTTGTTTGCTAACCTAATCAACCTAAACCTAATTCTCCACCTCATAAAATACACAAAATATTTTTATTTTTCTGATTGTTATTAGTTGCATTAGGGCTCATTGAATGTGCATCATTTGATTAACCTAATCTTAAGGGCAATTCACTATCTCAGATTAGGGCAGGATTTCATCACCTGTCCTGAGCCCAAAACAACCATCATCATACTCACCTAAGCCTAAGTTAAAATTAATTAGACGTAATTTGCTTTAGAGGGCTAGGTGATACCCAACAGATCAGGTCCGAACCGTGTGGGCCAACTAGTGCATTTAATCCTATGGCTATTACTGAAAATTGGTGACTAAGGCTGGGGGTCCAAAGTCAAACGACCTAAGTGGACTGGTGGTTTATAATTAGGACACTGTGACAAGCAGGGATAGCCTCCCACCACCCCACCCCCTACCTAGCCAGTGGAAGGATTAGCTGCTGGGTTAAGTGTAAGTTGAGTAGGCCCATTCAGTTTTGACTCTAGGTCTAGGAAAACCTTAGATTATACTAACCCTTTGCATTCTTGGCTGCATCATCTCACTCTGATTGATTGATTGATTGATTGTATAACCACTAGGCTAGGAACCCAATATCGAAAGTCTAAACCCCAACCTAACCCAATCATGGATCCCAATTTTGAGACCTTCATAAAAGCCATGAATGACCAGATGGTTACCCAATTAACCACCCAAATAAATCAATCCACTACCTAACTAAATAAGAGACTTGACCAAATGACTCAATCAAATGCCCAAGCAACCCCTAGGATTGACCAATTAATCGAAAGGTTAGACCAGGTAGAAAATAGATTAGGTACCATAGAACGAACCCAAGGGTCTAATACTGAACCTGATTCCGATTCACACTATTCCACCTCTCATAACCCTAGGAGAACCCAGAACCAGGACCAATTTATGGAGACCAAACCTAGGAGAGTCCAACCCCAAGAACCATACCATGAACCCAACCTTAGAAGAGTCCAACACTAAGAACCATATCAGGAACCCAACTATAGGCGAGCCCAAGACCCTGAACCTATCCAGGAACCCAACCATAGAAGGCCCCACCATGAAGTCCATGATCAAGATGAGAGGGCCATGAGAAATATTAGAGTAGAAGCACCCACCTTCGATGGAAGTCTTGAACCAAAGGTCTATGTAGACTGGGTAGGAGATATGGATTATTATTTTGAATGGTATGAGATGAGTGAAGAGATGAAATATAAGTTTGCCAAGATGAGGTTGATTCATCAAGTTAGATTACATTGGGCTAACCTTAAGCGTACTAGGAGACAATAAGCCCTTCCACCCATAACCACTTGGCAAGACATGAAATTGAAACTTAAGGAGAAATACCTACCAAAATCCTATAATTAAAAGCTCTTAGACCAATGGAACAAAATTCGTCAAGGGAATAGGTCAGTGTCAGATTATATTGCTAAATTTGATGAGTTTGTTGTTAGGTGTAGTGAACCCGAGTCTTTAGCACAAACCCTGTCCAGGTTTAGAATCGAATTATGTGAAGACATCAAATGGGAACTATACATGAGAGAGGTCAACGATTTGGATCAAGATTATCAAATAGCTAGACATTATGAACAATTCCAAAGGAGACCTCAATTCCAACAATCTGAACCTGTTAGGAACCCTACCTCATTCCCAAAATCAAACCCAAACCAGGCATACCAAGGTTGACCCAATCCTAACCCAGTTCGATTCAACCCCAATCCAGTTAGGTCAAATCCTAACCCCGTCTGACCAAACCCTAATCCAATTCGGCCCAATTCCAGTTTAGCCCATCCCAACCCTAACCAGTTTTGGCCCAACCCGAGTCCAAGTCCATCCAGTTCAATTAACTCTACACCAGCTAGAATTGATAAGGGTAAGGCACCGATATATCAAAAAGCCCTAAGCCCCAATCCCAATGCTTGTTTTAGATACAACAAGGTAGGTCACTATGCTAGCCAGTGTCCCACCAGATCCTTACACATAGGGAGCTTGAGGAAAAAGAGCCTGAACCCAATAGTGATGATGTAGAAGAAGAGATTTATGAAGATGAACTAGACTTGGTAGAGGAATATGAAGGAGAAGAGGAGGAATTTGATCAAATAGGGGTCGTTAGGTGCATCTTGACCAAGACTCAAACTAAGGAAGATTGGCGTAGGACTAGCATCCTACACACTTTTGTGAAAATTAGGAATAAAGTATGCAAGATCTTAATAGATCATGGGAGTTGTGTCAATGCCATTGCTACTGATACAGCTAAATCTTTAGGATTGACCCTAATTCTCCATCCTAACCCTTATGAGGTATCACGGGTAGATTCCACCTCCATTCTGATCAAGTCTAGGTGCCAAATCTTGCTTAAGCTACAATCCTATGAAGAGAAGATTTGGTGTGATGTCCTTCTTATGAGAGCCAGTAGTATCATTTTAGGTCGACCATGGCTTTATGATCATGATGCTGCTCTGTCTAGTCAAACCAATATCTACACTTTCACTCATCATAGGAAGAAATTTGTGATTCATCCAACCCAACCCAGAAACCTGATTAAGAGAACCTCTAGTAGCCTTAAGACAAAACTAGAAGTTAACCTAATTAAGGTTAAGGACCTAGAAGAAGAAATTCTTGAACCCATCAAGGACTTAGAGGAAAGTGATCCTGAACCCACTATAATAATTGAAGAAGTAATTGGGCCAGGATCAAACCTTATAGGTGAAACTAAGATTTTACAAGAGTTGTTCATAGAGGAAGCCCAGGATCAAATCCCTAAGGAACAACCCCAAGAAATAGGTGTAGGTAATGAAATAATATCCGATTTTGAGTCCACATACCTAATCCATCTGTCTACACCTACACTAGTCTCTGCACAGTATTTGCATATGGAAATTATTTAAAAGCCGAACATAAGTAATGAACTAAATAAAAACTTGGCTAATTCCCAAAAGAAAGATAAAAAATTTTCTGCAGAGGATTGTGTGATTGTAAAGGAATTTCATGCTTGCGAAGCTGGCCCATTCATAATAATTGGACCCAATGCCTATACTTTTGAGATACTACCTTATTTAGGTAGTAGCTCCACCTTCAACATCTCAGACCTTGTAGAGCATAGGGAGCCAGCAGCGATACCTAGTGAGCACCTTGAGCCTATCCCACTCTTTGAGAGTGAACCCATCCCATAGTGTCCACTTATAATTTGGCCAAATAGTGAGGAAAGAAGTGAGCCAATCTTGGATGATCAAGCCATCAGTACCTAGAATAAAAGCTATCAAAGGTATTTGGTTCGGTGGCAAGGTCAGCTAGAATCTGGGGACTTGTGGAGCACTGGTGAGGATTTGCCGTACCTCAACCCAGACCCTCCTTGAGTAGTATGAGAGCCAAATTGACCCTTACTTGACGGGGTCAAGTTCCTCTCATTCTGGGAGAATTGGTGGGGACACCAGGATCAGATACAGATCATTAGATCTCATATGGTTTACTAATTAGGGTTTTTAGAACCTTAGTCATGTGTCATAATTTTGTAAGCAAGTAAGATTAAGTCCTGTAATAAGTTGAGACTAGTTGATTGTGTCTCAACCCTAGTCTTGTATTGAGTCTTGTATTTCAGTATGAGTCCAGTATTAGTCCAGTTCATGTACAAAAGAGGAGGATATTCTATTTTAGAGTCCCACCAGGCCTCATCCAGGAGTCATAGGCCACTACATCAGCTTATTAGATTTTGTGTGACACCCCAGGATCCAAGATGCCTTTTAGATATCCTAGATTCCCTCCAGATGCTAGAGCATATTCCCAGAACAGGGCCTCACTTGATTCCAAAGATCCATCTGCACCCAAGCCTAAGGAAATCAAGCCCAGGTGCCAAGCCCAAGTTCTTAAGAACCAAGATTCTAGCCTGATATCCTGGAATATGCCAGCCCATGCGCCCAGCCCTTGGAAGCCCACCTGGGCCCCTTAAGTGTTTGTCCAAGCCCATGGAGGAGTCATCCTTGCAGTTGCCCCAAGGTTCAAGGATGAATTCAAGGAGTTTTGAAGAACTTTGACCTGTCCAAGCTAGGAGGAAGAGTCCAAGTGGAAGGAGCAAAATCAAGTTTTTATTTTATTCAACTTGTATACTTCTAGTTCTAGGTTTATTTTGTAATTGTTCTCCCACTTAAATTATGTAAACCTATTCTAACTAGGAGAGGGCTGAAGTCCTAATAAGGAGAGGGCATGGGAACTTTATAAATACCCCACCCCTCCTCCTCTTGTATTCAATCAACTCTTATGAAATATTATTCTACTGAATTGTTTTAAGACTGGTGTCTTATGTTCTATGTGGTTTTTTTGGTTTGTGTTGGCCGACCACCATCCTTGCAATTCCTTCATTCCCAAGCCTCCAACCTTTCCTCTTGACTTCAGCCTTGGCATTGGAAAGGAGCCCTTAAGCTATCCCTAAAAGCAGGCACCTCCCTTCTCCAGGCCGCCAACCCTTCTTACCCTAATCCCTTTCCTTCTTGTTTCATCTTATTATTTATTCTTTATTTCTTTATTTTGGGCCTAACCTTGACACTTACAGGATCCCCGAGGTGTTTCCCCTTTCCAAAGGAGGCTTTCCTTACCTTCAGACTGGGTCCAGATTGCCTTCAAATTCGAGAACTAAAGACTTGTTCTTCCAGGCGCCATCCAGAGTGTTGAGGGATCTCTTCTTCAAAGGAACAGAAATCACTGCCTGGTAAAAGCCTTCCCCCTCCTGAGTTCTGATCTGGTGACAGGTACGCTATCCTAAGCCAGTGGTTTCTCAATTTCCGGGATCCTATTTTTTTATTATTCTGCATGAGTCTTATTGCTGGTATGTTGAGCCCTTGTGATACATGTCTTCTTGCAATTGTTTACTTGATTTCGGGTATTTAGCCACTAAATTAAAATCCAAAAAAATCACAAAAAAAATTAGTTTTGTATTTTTCATCAGTCTTAGTTTCATCACGCATCACTTCTCCTTGGTGCCTTGAAAGGATTCTTCATTGAAAATAACATCTTGGCTAATAATAATCTTGTAAATAGTAAGATCCCACAATCTATACCTCTTCATTCCTTTATCATAGTCAAAAAAGATACATCTTTGAGAACTCTTATCCAATTTTTATCATCTTCTTTCTTGGGATCTATGCATATACATCACATCCAAAGACATGGAGATGGGAATAATTTATTGGTTTGCCATTCCAGATTTTTTCTGGAATTTTCAACCCAAGTGATTTTGTTGATTCTCGATTGATCAAGTAACAGGCCATGCTCACACCTCTGCCTAAATTCTCTTATCAAGGTTTGCAAAACTTAGCATACTTCGGAACCTCTCCATGAGTATTCTATTTAACCTTTCAGCTACACTATTTTATTATGGTGTATCGGGAATCGTGAGGTATCATTGAATCCCATGCTTGCCATAAAACTTCTTAAATTTTTTAGAGCAATATTTTCCTCCATTATCAAAATATAGGCATTTAATTTTTAAACCTTTTTTATTTTCTACTAGAGCTTTGAATTTCTTGAAGGTCTCAAAAATATCGGATTTCTGCTTTAGAATGTATATCCAAGCTTTCTAAGAATAGTCATCAATGAAGGAGATGAAGTAAGAACACTCGTCTAATAATATATCAGGTGACTTCCAAGTATCTGAAGGGATCAGCTCAAGAAACCCCTTACTTCATTTTTGTGATGAAGAAAAAGAAAGCCTTGTTTGCTTATCGTAAATGCAATCTTTATAAAATTCTAGTGGCACTGACTTATATCCTAGAAAAAGCTCCTTATTTGATAATACCTGTAGCCCGAGCTCACTCATATGTTCCAAACGATGATGCCAAACTATCGGAGATACCATTTCGTACTTGCTACTACCGCTTCTCCCGTCTGAGTATCACCTACTAATTTATAAAGATCGCCTATAGGCTAACCCTTCATCATAATTGATGTGGCCTAATCAATGACATGGAGCTTGTGTTGGATCCTGCTGGAGGCCCAAATGGCAAAAGGTAGCACCTGGATGCTATCTCCAGATAAATACCAAGGTCAAGCTCCCTGCCAAGGTCGAGCTCCCATCCAAGGTCAAGTTCCCTACCGAGGTCGAGTTCCCTACCGAGGTTGAGCTCCCTATGGAGGTCGAGCTCCCTGTCGAGGTCGAGCTCCCTACCGAGGTCGAGCTCCCTGCTGAGGTCAAGCTCCCTATCAAGATCGAGCTCCCATTTGAGGTCGAGCTCCCAGCCAAGGTCGAGCTCCCATCTGAGGTCAAGTTCCTGGTCAAAGTCAACTTCTCCCTGAAGATGAGCATGGATAAAGATAGGTAGATTCGATCTCCCCTCGAGCAGCCTTAGTTGTTGTTGGGATGTGACCCTAGTAGGAGGTGTCACCATCCCCGCCGGAACCCTTGTGCTACTCAGAGAGACTGCCACCTCTATGAAGTGGCGCTCCATCAGGACACGCCACCTGCAACCTGTGTAGAGTGGTGTTTCACCAAACTAGTGCCCTGCCAGGTCCCTAGATATGGTGGCACAGCACTCGTAAGAAGTAGTATTATGTCGGGATGTCAGGCCCCGTGGCATGCCACTCATGCTCACTGTGTGAGGGACATGCACTTCACAGTACTTCGCCTGAACCTATGGGATAACCTCCCTGTAAGGGCTACTGCCCTGTCTCCCCCTTCACAAGAGGAAAGGAGACAGACCTACGCTCTGCTCACAGGAGATGCTCTCGAGAGCCCCAAACTAGGGCCCTGTGCCCTGCTAGATGAATCATGCTCTTATAAGAAGCTTAAAGGGGCGTCTGGTAAAGGTAAGTCAAAGTAACAAGGGAAGAAGTGAGAAACTGGTGCAAGCTGAATCTAGCGAGTGAAGATCAAGGGTAGGAGGAACACCCAAAGACTCTCCCGAGAGCTCCCACTGTAATAGCCACCACTATTTTAGCTCCCACTACTCTAACTCCCATTCTATATTCTTATGAACCCTCTGAATGTGGAAACTACCCTGGGCTCCACTAAGGAGGATCTATTCACCTTGATCGCCCACTAACTTGATCATCAGAGTGCCCCTATCGAAATTCCTGACCCAGGTCTCCTCTCTTTTGCAAGATGGTAGTGCTTGGAGGACACCAGGAGGGAGATCTACTCACCAGCACCACGTAAGAGCTGCAAGTCATGGTGATCTAGGCAGTAATAGATTAGCCGCCAGGTAGGGGCAGCTAGTTTAGACCAGCCTCTCACTGCTAGAGGAATTTTGCTGGCAACATGGTGGTGACGTACGCATGAGAAGCCTTCGTCAGCCACATGGGGGACCCTCCTCATTGCGGTGACCTGCATAGCCCAGAGAGGGAGCTCCATGCTCCACCACCACCACCTGTGGTGGACCCATAGCTCACCATACTTGCCCAACTAGTCCAGACCCTGGCTATGGTAGTGTGATAGTTAAACCATCAACATCGGTCCCTGGCGATTCAACAACAGCCAGGAACCCCTGTGGTCCAAGCCACTGGATCCTGGATAGCTTGTGATCCTTCCAAGGAATGCTGTTGTACCTGCAGGTTGTTGGGTTTTAGTGGCATAGTGGAAGAGTAGATTTCAAAATTTAACATATTGATAATCCAAGTTGCATGAAATCCTTAAACCAGAATCCCTTGTTCATAACAATTAATAAGTCACAAAATTAAGGTTTTGAAGAATTCCTGGAATGCTAATTCCCACTTCTTTCCACTAGGCACACAAATGCATGCCCTCCAGAGGTGATCCACATAGAAATTCATCCTAGAAAGTACTCCTAGTAAGTTGCTTACTCCACTGGGCCTCTTTTGATAGCCTTTCTTTCTTTGGCAGCCTCTCCTTCCTTGCTGTTGCCCAGTAAGCAACCCAAAAGGCGGGGTGAATTAGGTTTTACAAAAAAATGCAAGTGCCAATTCAAAACAAATTCAATAGCTAGTGCAGTGCAAGTGCTTGTGAGTTACTTGAGTATATGCAGCAGAATTTAAGAGACAAATGCAAAGTGAATAAAGGTAAAGTAGAGAGAGCAAACAACATAAACACACAAAGTTTTATAGTGGTTTGGTGCACACCAAAGCACTTACATCTACTTCCCAAGGACCACTTGAGAATTTCACTATAATCTTTCTTGATTACAGCCGATTAGTTTTCCAGGCTCACTAATCAAAACCCAACTTATTTTCACCAGGAATATAAGTCGAAACCCCTTTGATTTTGCGGGCTAACTAAAAACCTTGTTGGTTTTATAACCTTACAAAATAGGCTAACCAAAAACCTCTGTTGGTTTTAACACAAAGGCTTACCAATAATCCTCCACTTCTAGTTCCAAATCCCTTGAAACTAGAGACACTAGAAGGAATTCAAGAATATAATAAAGAATACAAAAAACTTTCAATATAAAGCAAGTATCTCTTTGAAGCTCTTGAAAACTTATTGTGGATGCTTGTCCTCAAGTTGTTGAAGCCTTAAATGTAGCTTGAATGATTGAACTTGAATGCACTTGAATGCTTTGAATGCTTGAAAGCTTTTCTTCACTTGAAAGTGGTTGAAGACTTGAAGAATATTCAATATCAAAACTTGTTCCTTCATTTTCTTTATTTAAAACCCCTTTAAATATCTCTTAGAATCTCAAAAGGCTAAATATGACCATTGGAGGACTGAAACTAGCCATTGGAGGGCGAAAGGGTCAATTATGCACTTCAGAAAACTAGTTGTTACTGTGTAGTCTGAACTTCAAGTGTCAACACTTCGAGTCATGAGTTGATACCTGAGTTGACACCTGTCTTCTGTGAGTCGGCACTTAGTTCAAAAATTATTCCTTGAAGCTTTCTAGAAATCTCAGGTGAGTTGACACTTCTTCTGGTGAGTCGACACTTGATCTTCTTGTATCGGCACTTGAGAGAATTCTTGAGACTCAGCATGTTCTGTAAACTTTATGTCTCAGGCATTGAGTCAACATGTGAGTCAACACATTAGTCAATACCTGGTCTTCATGAGTCGACACTTGAAGCGTGCCATTGAAACTCTTTTTCTGCATATCAGATATGGCTTGCATGAGTCGACACTTCATTTCTATGAGTCGACACTTCACTAAAATCTTTTTGAAATAATGTCGAATCTTCTTCAAACTTACTATTTGATCCATTTCAAGTTATTCTTATATTCTTAAGTCCATTCAAACTTGAGATTTTCATTTGGGAAGAGAACTTCTTCAACTATATGACAAGCAAACCTTCAACAAAATTAATGAGTACCTTTTTCTAATAAGACACACTTAAACAAACAATTAGTACTCAAATATACTTAAGTATTTTGTTAATCATCAAAATCAATACAGGAGTCAACAATCTTTCTCTTTTTGATGATGACAAAACCTTTAAGTATATGGATGTGAAAGCTCAAAAGATTTTTAACATGTATAGAGCATTAGGCAATAAATATCAGAGCTAATGATGATACATATCAAAATCTAAAAAAGAAATGTGTTAAGTGTTAAGGAATGAGACTTATTGATAGTACATCAGAGCTATATATGAATGTATGAAGAAATGCAAGGTTATACATAAAAAAAATGATTTTAATGTATTGGAGCTGTAGATCCTAATGTATCAGAGTTATGAAGAAAAATCTCTGAGCAAAGATGTACATATATATATATGAATGTTGCTAAAAAAAAAATATTAGAATATTTCCAAAAGATAGACATTCTAACATTAAGAGAATCAGAGTAATAATGATAATAAGAAAATATTTGTAAGAGTAACAAATCATTAAGCATGTATCAAGTCATAAAAGTATCAAGATATATAAAATTAAAAAGTATCAAAACATAGTGATATACATGCCAGAGTATAAAAAAGAAGTTATCAGAACATAAAACTAAAGGGTTATGAAAGAAAGAAAAAAAAATTCAAAAGCTCCCCCTCAATATATGATCCCAAAAGAAAACTGATTTTCAAAAGAATTTTGTTTTTGAAGGGATTTTCGAAAAGATACTATTTACTTGAGTAAAAGTAAAATGACTTTCTTGCTCAAATATTCTGCATTTTCAATTAATCTCCAAATATTCTCCCCCTTTTTGTCATCATTAAAAAGCGGTAAGAATATTAATGCAACAGGTATGCAAAAAAAAATACATTACAAAGGAAATGATACATCACAAAAGAAAAGTTAATATATATTGATATTCAGAAAATTTGATACAAGATATATAAGACTAGTACAGACAAAGAAACATAGTACATAAAACACTGTATATACTGAGATACAAATAGGCTAACATATAAACCAAGCCTAAGGAGTAGTCTCCTCATCGGAGGAAGACTGAATGTCTAATACAATAGGCCCTGTATCTTTAGAGTGTCGAGATCGCGGCCACATCGGCCGGAGATCTGAAAGTCTGGTCTGTGAAGGTCTAGGTGTCTCGCCACGCGCTCTGCCTCTACCTCTGCCATGTCTGGTATATGTCCTTCCTCTTGCTTGTGCTAAGGAGCAAGAAGGAATATCATATGTAGGAGCATAGTGAGTGGTGGGAGCAGTAGCTATATCAAAAATGGGGGTGTGTCATCAAATGCTGGTCCTGGTGAAAGAATATGGAAACCAGGTGATAGAAACCTAGTTCTCGAATCAAAGATGATGTGTGAAAAGTAGGTGAATGACTTATAGGTGCATCAGAAGAATGAATAATAGGAGTGGGTGCAAGAAAGGAAGTAACAGATGGATCAAGAAAAGTGGATGAGCTGGGTAAGATAGGAGTCTGGAAGGATGATCGGGAAGGATCAGGAGTGGGGGTCCTAGACTCATCAGCAGCTACATCCGACTCTGGCTGTATCATAAAATCTCTGACATGAAACACTGTGGAGGAGTCATCCTGATCTTCTGCAGTATCTGGTGCTGGGGTTGCTGCTGGTGCTGGAGGTGAATCTGAGTGAGTAGAGGGAGGTGCTCTGCTCGATGAATGTCTCACCAATGCAGCTAAAATAGTAGATATACCATCTTTCAGGCCCTGGCGGCTCTTTCTCATCTCCAGGTATATCTGATCAACCCACTGTCTGATGATCATGGTATCTGACTCCAAACGAGTGATCCTATCCTCTATAGAATTTCCAGTGGCTGGCATCTCTGAGTGTGGTGGAGCAGCTGGCTCAGGCTGAGCTGCAGGCTCAAGCTATGTAGAAGGCTCGAGCTGTGCCTCCGAAATCTCTCTATGTACCTCAGAAGGCCTGGCCTCATCTCTAAAAATGCACTCCTTTAATGCAGCCTCATCATCTGCATCAGTGGTCTATGTGCAATAACTGTTTGTAATCCTCTTTGTCTACAGTCACTCCATATGCCCTAAACAGTATCATCAATCCCATACCGTAAGGAGGCAAAGCCTCCGACTAGTCATTGTCTCCATCATTTGATGAACCATGAGTACTGGAAGACAGACCGGAGAATGCTGTATCAAAGAAACCATGACCAGTAACTCTCGCTCAGTAATAAAATCAAATCATCTAGTCTTTGGCAGAAGGATCCGGGTGATGATATGATGTAGTAGCCTCATCTCTGGCAAAAGTTTGGAAGCGATAACTGATGCTCCCTCTAAGATATCATCAGTCTCAAATATGCATCTCAGTCCTCTGGATCTGTTTGATAATGCATCTGCTACTGATCCAACCAAAGGAATCTGCCAATGTCTACTCAGGATCTCAGTAATCAAAGGGATCTCTCTCCCGCGGACCTCAGCTTCCCATCCATCAGTACCTCTGGCTAATGATCCATAAAACTCTCTGACTAACCCAAGGTTAAACCTCTTAGAAAGAGTGTAAAACTTGGCTAGGCTAGCATCTCTCAATCGCTGACCAATTTGAAAGTGGTGCTGGTGTTGCCCAACTAGGTATCCCAAGAGGGGGGGTAAATTTGATATTTTAAAAAATTTAAGTAGTTATGTACTTTACTTTGAGTGTTTGTGTAACTAAGTGATTGTGCTAAGAAGATATGTAGTAGAAATAATAAATTAAATATAGAGTAATAAAGAGCAAGTAATAAAGGAAGCAATCACATACAAACACAAAGATTTATAATGGTTCGGTGCACTCCAAGCACTTACATCCACTCCCCAAGCTTTCTCTTGGGTATTTCACTATAATCTATTTAAGAATATAGCTAACTTATTTTTCAAGGCTCACAAGTCAAAACCTAAGTTGGTTTTATCTCCTAGGCTCACCAACAACCTTTACAACTTGTTTTAATCTGGGCTAACAAGTCAAACCCAATTTGGTTTTGTCTTTTAGGCTCACCAACAACCTTTAACACTAGTTTCAATACCTTTGAAACTAGAACAAAAAAATGAAATGAAGTGTACAGAAAGTAAAAACAAGAATTATCTCCTTAATGAGCAGAAATAAAAGTCATTGAAGCTCTCTTGGTTGCTTTAGTTGACTCCTCTTTGGAATCTCTTGAATGCACACTTTTGGCTAAAAACTTGAAAGCTCAAACCCTAAAAAATGGAAGCCTTTTTCGGGTGGAATCTCTTAAAAGCTTTCTTTGTCTTTTCAAATGATTGGAATTTGTCTCTTTTTGATTCTCTTTCTTTCTTGTTGACTTTAAAAAATTTGGTGAGTGTTAAATAGCTCAAATCCACTGAAAAAGTCATTGGAGATTGTTGGAGAGATTAAACTAGCTGTTTGGAGTCGTTTGGAAATAAATCATAATTTTTGGAAAACTAGCCGTTGTAACAAGTGTCGACACTTGAGTTCTTCATGAGTCGACACTTGGATCAGCTCAAGGCAAAAATTTGAATTTTCTATGCTCTGCTCCACTTCTAGTCTCAGGCTATGAGTCGACACCTTGAGTCGACACTTGGACTGTGAGTCGACACCTTGAGTCGACACTTAAGAAACTTCAAAAAATACATGTTCTATTTTGTTCTCAAGTGATTAGTCGATATTTGAAGTGCCGACACTTGACCATGAGTCGACACCTTGAGTCGAGACTTGCCATGCCAGTTTGAAATTTCTATGTGCCAGTCTTCTAAAGTGTCGATACTTGATCCATGAGTCGACACTTGCTCTGTGCCAAATCAAAAATGCATGCCAAACTCTGAAATTTTCAAGATTTTGTCCAATAATCCTTTAGATACTTTTTCATAAAGGCCAAAAAGATTGTTTTGAGAATGTTCCAAGGTTAGGGGATCACTCAAACATGGAGAAATATCTTGCTTTGACATTAGTGAACTTGATACTCTTAGATGGGGAATTTTATGTACCTATGACCTAAAATTCATACTCAAATTGAAATATTAGTCCAAACACATACTCAACATTTTTTTATTCATCAAAATCAAGGAGCCAAAGCCAACAACTGGTCTAAGAAATTGAGGTCAACTTGCCTCCAGATAATAACAGCCTTGGAACTCATCCTATTCACTACTGACAGTCTAACGGGGACATCTGGCTGAACCTGGGGCTCCGCTGGTGCTGAATCCTCATGTCTAGCTTTCGCTCGATGCTCTACTTCTAGCTCAGATATTCGAGATCTCTAGATAACTTGTTTTCTATGCCCCATTCCCAAGAAATCAAGACTAATGACAAATATGGGAGGAAATCAAGGGTTTTCATGGTGGAAAATCATGAGAATCGAACGACGAATAGTGAGAATGAGAGAAAAACAGCTCCAAACGAGAAATCAAGGCAATGGAATAGAGTTTGGAAGGTAATGGAGAGTGAGGAATACCTTAAGGATGACTCGGCTCAAGAAATTTCAAAGGAAATGGCAAGAAAAAGTTCAGTTTGCCCTATTTCTTCTCGGATTTTCGCCGGTCAAGTGTCGACTTATGACCTCAATCCAAGTGTCGACACTTAGAGATGTCGACACTTTGAAGTGTTGACACTTTGACAAAAGTTCGACAAAAAATAGAGAAAAAAATTCAGAAATTCATGGTAAATGAATTCAAAGAAATATGAATGATTAGGTATGATTTGGAAGAATATACAATCAGAAAAAATTCAAGAAGAGATCAAAATTCAGTCAAAAAGATTTATGACCCCTAATTCCCTTCTAATCATACAGAACTTATCTTCTTGAAGTGGTTTGGTCAATATATTGACCAAATACATTTTAGTATTTACAAACTCAAGTATAATATCATTATTTTCAATATGATCTCTAATAAAATGGTGCTTAATTTCAATGTGTTTACTCCTAGAGTGCTGAACAGAATTTTTAGTTAAATTTATTGTACTTATGTTATCACATCTTATGGGTATCTTAATTAATTTGAGTCTAAAATCTTCAAGTTGTTGCTTAATTCACAGGATTTGAGCACAACAACTTCCAACTATAATATAGTTAGCCTCAGCTATAGATAATGCAATCGAAGTTTGTTTCTTGCTAAACCATTATATTAAGTTAACTCCAAGAAATTAGCAAGTTTTACTAGTACTTTTTCTATCTAATTTGCACCCAATAAAGTCAGCATCAGAATATAAAATCAAATCAATTGAAGAATCTCTAGAATACCATAAACCAATATCAATAGAACCAGATAGATATCTAAGAATGTGCTTAACATCCAATAAATGAGATTCTTTAGGATTAGACTGATATCTAGCACACATGCATACACTGAACATAATATCTGGTCTACTTATAGTCAAATATAGTAAAGAACCAATGATACTCCTATACAATTTTTGATCAATACTTTTTCCACATTCTTCTTTATTAAGTTTATAAGAAGGGTTCATAGGTGTACCTATTTACTTGGTTGTCTCCATCCCAAATTTCTTTAAAATTTTTCTTGTATACTTAGCTTGGTTGATGAAGATCCCCTCTTTAGTTTGCTTGATTTGAAGTTCAAGGAAGAAATTGAGTTCACCCATCATACTCATCTCAAACTCTCCCTGCATAAGCTTAGCAAACTCTTGAAAAAGAGTTTCATTAGTAACAACAAAAATGATATCATCCACATAAATTTGTACTACTAAAAGATCATTATTTTTCCTTTTTAAAAATAAGGTAGTATCAACATGGCCTCTAGAGAAATTATTTTTAATTAAAAATTTACTGAGTCTTTCATACCATGCTTGGGATGCTTGTTTTAAACCATAAAGTGCTTTACGGAGTTTGAAAACATGATCAGGATGTCCATAATTTTTAAATCTAGGTGGTTGTTCTCTAAAAATCTCTTCAGTAATATAACAATTTAAAAATACACTTTTAACATCCATTTGAAAGAGTTTGAAATTCATAAAACATGCAAAAGCAAGTAATAACCTTATTGCTTCTAATCTTGCAACTGGTATAAAAGTTTCATCGAAATTAATACCTTCTTCGTGATTATTTCTTTTTACTACCAACCTAGTTTATTTCTAGTAACAATACCATTTTCATCTAATTTATTCCTAAACACACATTTTGTACCAATTATTGAAACATTAGATGGTCTTTCTATTAGTGTCCAAATATTATTTCTTTCAAATTGATTTAGTTCTTCTTGTATAACAATTATCCAATTGGGATCTTTTTCAACTTCTTCAATACATTTTGGTTCAATTTGAGAAACAAAAGTTATGTAATCACATTCATTTCTAATTGAAGCTCTAGTTCTTACCCCTCTCGATGGATCATCTAAGATCAACTCCTTAGGATGTCCATGAGCATACCTCCATTCTTTGGGTAGATCTTTGTGAGTAGGTGTGGACTTTGTAGCTTCTTCTCCATCCTTCTTGCTTTGATCTTCTTCATCTTCTTTGGAAGGGGGTTCATCCAAAGTCAGCTTCTTTAATCCTTCAGTACCTACACACTCATCAGAAATATCCTCTTTTCTTGAGGATTTGTTAGTAGATTCTTTAAATATAATATGTACTGATTCTTCTACTACTAATGTTCTTTTATTAAATACTCTATATGCCTTGCTAGATATAGAGTATCATAAGAAGATACCTTCATTTGACTTGGCATCAAATTTACCTAGATTATCTTTGCCATTATTTAAAATAAAACAATGACAACCAAAAACTTGAAAATACTTCAAAGTGTGTTTTCTTTATTTCCAAAGTTCGTAAGGTGTTTCTTTTTAAAAATAGGTTGAATTAAAACATGGTTTAAAATGTAACAAGCAGTATTAACTGTTTCGATCCAAAAATATCTCGGTAAATCATTTTTGGAAAGCATTGTGTGTGCCATTTCTTCTAAAGTCCTATTCTTTCTTTCTACCACCCCATTTTGTTGAGGTGTTCTAGGTACAGAAAAATTGTGATCAATTTCCTTTTCATTATAAAAGTTTTCAAAATCTTGGTTTTCAAATTTTATGCCATGATCACTTTGAATAGAAATAACTGAAGTACCTTTTTTATTTGAAACTCTTCGATAAAATTTCATAAAAGTTGAAAATGATTCATCTTTATGAGATAAAAATAAAATCCATGTAAATCTGGAAAAATAATCCACTATAACTAATCCATATCTCTTGCCTCCTAGGCTATTTATCCTAGTTGGTCCAAAGAGATCCATATGAAGTAGTTCTAATGGCCTAGAAGTTGAAACATAGCCTTTTAGTTTGAAAGATGTTTTAGATTATTTTCCAAATTGACATGTTTCACATACTTTATCTTTTTCAAAATTGATTTTTGGTAAATCTTTTACTAAATTCCTTTTGCATAATTTGAAAGAAGATGCATGCTTGCATGACCTAATCTACAATGCCAAAGCCAGCTAGTTTCATTTGATTTGGAAGTCATTGCAACTAGGCATTCATCATCATGTAGAAATAAATTCTCAAGATCGACAAGATAGATGTTGCCATGCCTATTTCCAATAAATTTCACTCCATTATCAATAGGACTAGCTACCATGCAAAGAGATGATTCAAAAATAACTTTAAAACCTTTGTCGCAAAATTGACTAATGCTAAGTAAATTATGATTCAAACCTTCAACTAATAAAATATTATCTATACAAGTAGAGGGGGAGATGTAAACTTTTCCAATATCAATTATTTTTTCTTTGCTATTATCTTCGAAAGTTACACTCCCTCCATTAAGTGTCTCAAGAGAGATGAATTGCTTCTGATGGGGACCCGAAGTGGACGAGAGTTTGTTTTATTTTATTTTATTTAAGTTCATTAGTCCTGTGTCACTTTAGTCAAAGTGAGCTAATTGAGTCCTGTAATAAAGTGAGACAACTGAGTCAGTTGAGTCCACTTTATCAGGTCTAGTCATTTTAGTCAATCAGGTCTGATCGAGTCATTCAGGTCATGTACAAGAGGAGAGTTCGAAGCCTGGAGATCCACCAGGCCTATCCAACCAGAGCTGGCCTTCATGCACCTGGTCCCTTTCCTGCCGCCAAGCCCGCAAGAGAGAGCTCCAACCCAAGATAGGCCCACTGTTGACCGGTCCACCAGGGTTTGTTGGCCCGCAAGTTAGGGTTTCTTAGCCCTCAAGTAATGTACACTGGGGTGAATCTATAAATACTACCCCTCCCCTCTTGTATTAAACATCTTCTTCTCATGAATACAACTTAAAAAGTTATTTTGTCTGAGTTTTGAGTTTTCTCCAGATTGGAGTGGGTGTGACACCCTGGTTCCTGGTTCTTGAGTATAAGCCCTAATCTTCTGGTGACTTCTACGCTCGCCAGCAATCCTCCCATGCTCTGTCCTGCATCAACTTGGTATCAGAGCCCAGCGGATTAGGGTTTTCTCCTCCTCCCCAACTTCCCATCGTTCCTCCTGTCCATATCCCTGTGCAACTTCTCAAACCTCAGTCAGTCATCGAGGTCAGTCAACTTCCCCACACCCGATCCCCTCTCCTCTCCAACGCCCGTGAAGCTCGTCTCCAACCTTCTGCCTCCATCCCGTGACCCTCCCCAACGCCTCCACCTGTGAAGCCCGACTGCATCCCACGCCCACCGCCGCTGCCAGTTTCGCAGATCCACACCGCCGATCTCCAACCCTGCCAGGTCCGCCATGGCCACCGCCACCAGCGAAGCATGCCGGAAGACCCCGCTCTGCCCAGCCACTGAGTGAAAGAAGGGCGTCTGGAGGCGCTGCCCGATCTACGCCATCGCCAGCCACCGCGTGATGCCACTAGCAACCGGAACTCCATACGTCTGGCCATCCTCGTCCTGTGCCACCATCGACCTCCGCCCAGTGCCAGTCACCGGCGAAGCTCGTCGGGAAGCCTTCCCCTGTTATCCTGGTTCGGTCTATGAGGAAGGGAGGGGCAGCAGTGAACTTCTGAATCGATGACTGGAGCAGCGATCAACGGTGGCCCTCCTCCGCCTCATCATCCTCTTCATGGTGGCACTCCTAGCCTCCTTCTGGTCATGGATGGCAGAGATCCGGGTGACGGAAGCTCGATCCAACGTGCGGGCCATTGTTCTCTTCGATGAGTTCGGCTTCTCCTGCTGCCGATGACACCGTCGAATGCCATCGCCTCCGTGCCATCCATCGGAGTCATCTCCCTGAGCCTCCAACTCCACCCCAGCAGCCGATCAGTGCCGCCTCCCACCACATCCTCTCCGGCAAGGGGAATGGCTCTGAATTCCAACTCCCCAGCCACAGATTCCATCTCTGGATCCGCCCCCTCTCCGGATCTACCGGTGCCACCACATGGATCTCCACCGTGGCTGGCCACCATCTTCCTCCCCAATGTCGTCACCGGTGGAGCAGCCCGAAGCCCCTGCCTTTCCTCCCTGGTGTTGGTTCGCGAAGAAGATGAAGAAGGCACGAACATGAAAGCATACCCACTTCACTGTTGCCAACTTCAACAATGCATGGTTTCCAGAGCAACACGATTTCTAGAGTGCACGATTCTCGGAGCACCAAGAATTTCAAAGCCGCATTGATCTCAGAGTAGCAAAAAAAAATTAGAGGAAAACAAAAAAAAAAAGAAAGAAAGGTGAAAAAAAAATTGAAACTAGGCTTTTGTTTTGATTTGGTTAGTTCCGGTTCCGTCAAACCCCACTGAGCTTGACTCGACGGAGTCGAGTTCTCCCCACTGCAGGGAAATGATGGGGACCCAAAATGGACCGAGATTCTATTTTATTTTATTTTATTTGAGTTCATTAGTCCTGTGTCACTTTAGTCAAAGTGAGCCAATTGAGTCTTGTAATAAAGTGAGACAACTGAGTCAGTTGAGTCCACTTAGTCAAGTCTAGTCATTTTAGTTAGTCAGGTCCGATCGAGTCATTCAGGTCATGTACAAGAGGAGAGTTCGTAGCAAGGAGATTTACCAGGCCTATCCAACCAGAGCCGGCCTTCATGCACCGGACCCTTTCCTGCCACCAAGCCCGCAAGAGAGAGCTCCAGCCAAAGGCAGGCCCACTGTTGACCGGTCCACCAGGATTTGTTGCCCCACAAGTTAGGGTTTCTTAGCCCTCAAGTAATATACCCTGGGGTGAATCTTTAAATACCACCCCTCCCCTCTTGTATTAAATATCTTCTTCTTATGAATACAACTTAAAATGTTATTTTGTCTGAGTTTTGAGTTTTCTCTGGATTGGAGTGGGTGTGACGCCCTGGTTCCTGGTTCTTGAGTACAAGCCCTAATCTTCTGGTGACTTCTATGCTCACCAGCGATCCTCCCCTACTCTATCCCGTATCAGCTTCACATCTTCTATCATGTGTCTTGAGCAACCACTATTAAGATACCACAACCTTTTCTTTTCTTTGACTGCAAGACACACCTGCAAGACAAATTAAGTTTTGATCTTAGGTACCCAAGTCATCTTGGGTCCTTTAGGGTTAGTAATAAAAGCAGTTCCTTTTGGAACCCAAACCTTCTTTGAACTATTTATTTTTCTAAGATTACATTAGTATGCTTTATGACCTAATTTTTTACATGAAAAGTATGTGATGCTTGATGATGCAGGTATGAAGAAATTTTTGTGATATTTTTACTATTTTTAAGGTCAAAAACCTAAACTGGTTTTGTTGAAAATAGCGCTTTGATTGTTTAACAAAAGATTTAACTTTTTAGAGCTAAAAGTAAATTTTTCAATGAAAGGTTTTATCTTTTCAAGCTCATTTTTTAATTTCAGATTTTCAGTCTCAAGATCTTTATTTTTCCTTAAAAGCTCATTGTTTGAAATGTTAACTTTGGATCTTTTCAAATCTTCATTTTTTATAGATAAAGCATTTCTTTGTTTTTCTAGAACATCAATTTGATTCTTTAAATCCCTAACTTCATCCATAAGATTATTGTTTTCATACAAGAAAGAGTTTGCATGCTTTTTCAATTTTCTATTTTCAATCATTATCAATTTATAGTCATGCATAAGCTCTTCAAAAGCATTTCTAAGTTCATCAAAAGTATAACCAACTTCAAGTTTAGAATGTACCTCTTCTTCTTGTTGAGCCATGAAGCAAAGATTGGCTTCTTCGATTTGTTCCTCATCTGAATTGGAGTCCTCACTGTCACCCCAAGTTGCCATTATTGCTTTCTTTCTAAGCTTTTTCTTTGACTTGTTTAGGAGATGGTAGTCATACTTGTAATGTCCAGGCTTCCTGCACTCGAAGCATATAGGTAGTTCCTTCTCGTTATCCCTTTCCTTCTCTTATTTTTTTCCCTTTTCCTTGCTTGGTTGAAACTTTTTGTTGTAAGGGAATTTCTTTTTTTTCATGAATCTTCTAAACTTTCTTGCTATGAATGCTTCTTCATCCTCATTCTCTTCTTCTTTCGATTCCTCATTCGAAGACTCTTCTTGTGTTATGGACTTGAAGACTATAGTCTTCTTTTTCTTGTCCATATCCATTGCTTTTAGCTTTTTGCTTCAAGTTCAACTCATAAGTCATGAGTGAATCTACTGGTTGCTCCAATGAAGGTTTCTCAACGTCTTTGGCTTCTTGAATGGTGGATACTTTAGGATCCCAAGATGTTGGTAGAGACCTGAGAATTTTATTCACAAGATCGACATTAGATATAGTTTTACCAAGGCTTCTCATGTCATTGACAATATTTGTGAATATAGTGTACATGTCAGTTATGGATTCGTTTGGTTCCAATCATAATATTTTATAGGTATGAATAAGCATGTTAACTTTTATATTTTTTACTTGATCGGTACCCTCATGAGTGACCTCAAGTATGTCCAATATTTCTTTGGCTAAGGTGCACAGTAGAAGAGATTCATTACTTTTGCATTGATCTCGGATTATTTAATATCATTTTTATCCCAATCCTCTTCAAGTTTCAGGATGGAAACACCATTAACAACAATCGAAGGACTATGAGGACCTTTATCCATAACCTTCCATAAATTATAATCAATAGAATGCATATATATTCTCATTCATGTTTTCCAATAAGTGCAATTTGTGCCATTAAAATAAGGAAGTCTATTTGAGGCTTGTCCCTTAAGTACACCAGTACCAAGTAGGGCTGCCATAGATCTTTACTCAAGGTAGTTAGACCTATATACTGAGAACGTGGCTCTGATACCACTTGTTGCCCAGTAAGCAATCCAAGAGGGGGGATGAATTGGGTTTTAAAAAAAAAATGCAAGTGCCAATTCAAAATAAATTCAACAGCTAGTGTAGTGCAAGTGCTTGTGAGTTACTTGAGTATATGCAGCGAAATTTAAGAGACAAATGCAAAGTGAATAAAGATAAAGTAGAGAGAGTAAACAACATAAATACACAAAGTTTTATAATAGTTCGGTGCATACCAAAGCACCTACATCCACTCTCCAAGGTCCACTTGAAATTTTCACTATAATCTTTCTTGATTACAGTTGATTAGTTTTTCGGGCTCGCTAATCAAAATCCAACTTATTTTCATCGGGAATACAAGTCAAAATCCCTTTGGTTTTGTGGGCTAACCAAAAACCTTGTTGGTTTTATAACCTAGGCTCACCAACAACCTCCTTGGTTTTGCAAGATAGGCTAACCAAAAACTTCCGTTGGTTTTAACATAAAGGCTCACCAACAAACCTCCACTTCTAGTTCCAAATCCCTTGAAACTAGAGACACTAGAAGGAATTTAAGAATATAGTAAATAATACAAAAAGCTTTCAATATAAAGCAAGTATCTCTTTGAAGATCTTGAAAACTTGTTGTGGATGCTTGTCCTCAAGTTGTTGAAGCCTTAAATGTAGCTTGAATGATTAAACTTGAATGCACTTGAATGCTTTGAAAGCTTGAAGGCATTTCTTCACTTAAAAGTGGTTGAATACTTGAAGAATATTCTATATCAAAACTTGTTCCTTCATTTTCTTTATTTAAAATCCCTTTAAATACCTCTTAGAACCTCAAAAGGTTGAATATAATCGTTGGAGGACTGAAACTAGCCATTGGAGGGCGAAAAGGTCAATTCTATGCTTTAAAAAACTAGCCGTTACTGTGCAGTCTGAACTTCAAGTGTCGACACTTTGAGTCATGAGTCGACACCTGAGTTGACACTTGTCTTTGGTGAGTCGGCGCTTAGTTCAAAAATTATTTATTGAAGCTTTCTGGAAATCTCAAATGAGTTGACACTTCTTCTGGTTTGTCGATACGTGAGTCGACACTTGATCTTCTTGTATCGGCACTTAAGAGAATTCTTGAGACTCAGCATGTTCTGTAAACTTTATATCTCAGGCATTGAGTTGACACCTGAGTCGACTCTTGGTCTTCATTAGTCGATGCTTGAAGCATGCCACTGAAACTCTTTTTCTGTATATTAGATCTAGCTTTCGTGGGTCGACACTTCATTTATATGAGTCGACATTTCACTGAAACCTTTTTGAAGTAATGCTAAATCTTCTTCAAACTTACCATTTGATCCATTTCAAGTTATTCTTATATTCTTAAGTCCATTCAAACTTGAGATTTTCATTTGGAAAGAGAACTTCTTCAACTATATGACAAGCAAACCTTCAACAGAATTAATGAGAACCTTTTTCTGATAAGACACACTTAAACAAACAATTAGTACTCAAATATACTTAAGTATTTTGTTAATCATAAAAATCAATACAGGAGTCAACACTTGCTCAGACCTTTGCCCTCCAGTAGAGCACTTTGAGCCCTTTCCAAAATCTCTCTTGTTTCTTCTTTTCACTACATTATTCTCTTCCTAAACCTTGTCTTAAGAATGGTGGACTTGTCTTAAAAGAAGACTTTTGTCCTAACAAGGGAAGGAAGAGACAAGGTGGATAATGCAAGAAAGTTAAGAATGATTCGGAATCATCTTGGCATCAATCACCAATGCCTTTATATAGGAAAAAAATAGGCACCTAATATGTCATCTCATGAGCCCTTGATCAGCTAATCAAATAAGACCCTTCACAAAGAAGGGGTCTTTTGGATGAAGAAACATGTCATTCCATGCACCAAGAAACACCTTTGCATCTCTTCAAAATTCCAGCACTTTTTCTCCTCTTGCCATGTGGCAATTGACCAGTTGAAGAAAGGCTAAGGGGAGTGGAATTCCATAGGAAGTTTCAGTCAACCAAGAAGTCTTCAAATAGAAGGACTTATGGTTTTGAGATTGCATGCCAAAGAGAAGAGTCACGACCCTTCATTTTGTGTGCCAACCATTATCCATGCCAAAAACCTCCTTTGACCAATCAAAGCCTATTCAAAATGGGTGTCAAATAAAAAAGGATTAAAAGAGGTTTATCACCTAAAAGGTGATTAACAAGTAGAAGGACTCTTGGTCCTTCTGCACCCCTTATATTGCCACATATACCATTTGGTGCCAAGAGTCCTTCTGCGCCCCTTATATTGCCACATATACCATTTGGCACCAAGAGTCCCATGCCCTTGGGACTCTTTGTTTTTGGTGCATAAAGGCTTTTTTAATTACAGATAAAATCTAAAAAATGCTTGCCCACTTAGGACTCATGCCAACTTAAGTCTTACTTAAATTGGTTAGCCCAATTAGCAAGCTAATAGATCCAAACCAATTGGGTTAGGAATTAGGCTAACCTACATATGCTAGTATGTAATCTAGCTAGCCAATTAGGATCCCATGACCCCAATAAAATTCAATTGACTTCCTAGGCCAATTTCTTAATGTGTGTAACCCTTTGGATTTCATATCTAGCCAGTAGTAGGTCTAGGTCCAAGCTGTTTCGATCTAATCAAAATTGATTAACCTAATTAGGTCAATTCGAGCTGACCCAAGTTACCAATTCGAACCAACTTTCAAATTGACTCATGAATCCAATCAATTTCATTCATGATCACCTACAAGACATGATTAACATCTAGCAATGTTTCATGCCTACCTGGAAGATGAGGAATTTGGTAAAAATTATCAAAATATTCTTTAGTAGAAAGTCTCCATACAATTCAATCCTTCTATCTCCCTTTATCCCAAATAAGTGATGGGTATGGATAATTATCAAACCCAATTACTTAATCTTTTCGTATCTCAATTTGACAATGAAGACTCTACTGATGACTGATTTAGAAACCATTTCTAATCTCATCCTGCTTTGATCAAAGACTCCTTGAGCCATCAATCAAAGAGATTACTTGGGATAAATTTTCTCTTACTAAGAATGATTGATTCCTTGTTGATCTACTCACATCCTTCATACACAATCCACCATATCCAAAATTACCTCGTACATAACTTAATTGTCATGAATGAGTATGAACCAAAATATAACTTCATGTGTATAAGGAACCATGGTGATCTCAAGTCCAAGGATCACATGTACAACTCTCACTATAAGAGCCATCTTTTGACAAGTAGTAAGACCTCCATAAGATGTTCTTAATGCAGATTAGTTCAGTGAATTCATATCCTAACGAGCACCCACATCCTTGTATTAGTGTTCCTACATAGTAGCTGTGAGACTAACTACCCTCTCCATCGAGCATACATAGGATGTGCTAGTCTTACCGGTAATATTGATCTCTCAATCGATGATCCAATGACTAGGAACCTTTTAAATTAGGATTTATAGGAACTTAAGTCTCACCATTATGATTTTTCATCATAACCCTAATTTCATTGCCCTAACCTATGGGTTCATCATAATCTAATATATAGACATAGCAATATGATGAATAAATATCCCTTTTATTAATTAAATAATATCATACAAGAGTTGGTATATTACTATAATGCCGTTATAAAGATTGGCTTTTAGGGCACTTTTCTTTCAATCTCTCAATTGTACTAAAGTCAATCACCCTTGTATCTTATACCCATACAATCTAAGTGGCAATCAAAATGCTGTTGATGTAATGCTTTAGTGATTGGGTCTACTATGTTATTCTTTATTTCCACTCATTCAATGACATCTTATCTTCCTATGATATCTCGAATGAGGTGGAAGCATCTTAGAATGTGCTTGGACTTTTGATGAGATATAGGTTCCTTAGCTTGCGCAATAGCTCAAGTATTATTATAATAAAGTGACACCGGATATTGTATTTCAGGAACCACATCCAATTTTGTGATGAATTTCTTCATCCATACAACTTCCTTTAAGGCTTCACTTGCAGCTATGTATTCAGCTTCAGTAACTGAGTCAGCTATAGTTGGTTGCTTTGTACTTTTTTAACTCACTGCACCACCATATAGGATAAGGACATACCTTGATATGGATTAGCTATTATCTGGATTTGATTGAAAACTAAAATCTGTATATCCTTCTAGTTTTAACTCTGATCCACCATATATCAGAAAAATATCTTTAGTCATTCTCAGGTACTTAAGAATATTTTATCACAGCTTTCTAATGATCCTCTCCTGGATCTACCTGGAATCCGCTTATTTTGCCCAAGGCATAAGCAACTTCAGGCCTGGTACATAACATGGCATACATAATTGATCCTATAGCCAAAGCAGAAGGAATCATGGTCATCCTCTCTCTTTCTTTTGATATCTTAGGAGACATTTTTTTGGAGAGATGCATACCTTGACTCATAGATAAGTAACCTCTTTTACTTCCATCCATGTTAAATCTTTTCAACACTAAGTCAGTGTACCTAGATTGGGATAATCCCAGCATCCTCTTAGCTCTATCCCTATAGATCTTTATGCATAATATATAAGATGCTTCTCCCAAATCCTTCATGGAAAACTTTGTGGATAGCCAAGTTTTGATCGATTATAACATTGGGATATCATTCCCAATGATAAGTATATCATCGACATACAAAACTAAATAGATAATGGCACTCTCACTTATCTTTTTATACATATATGGTTCATCCACATTTTTGATAAAATCAAATTCTCTGATTGCTTCATCAAATTGGATGTTCCAACTCCTCGATGATTGCTTTAATCCATAAATGGATTTCTTAAGCTTGCATACTTGGTTTGGTCTCTCACTTGAGACGAAATCCTCTGGCTGTGACATATAGACTTCTTCCTTAAGATATCCATCGAGGAAAGCAATCTTTACATCCATCTACCATATTTCATAGTCATAGTATGCTGCTATTGCAAGCAAAATCCTGATGGTCTTAAGCATAGCTACTGGTGATAAAGTTTCATCATAGTCAATACCATGCCTTTGTTTGAAGCTTTTTGCCACTAGCTTGGCCTTATAGGTATCTACTTGGCCAATTGCTCCAATCTTCTTCTTGAAGACCCATTTATATCCTATTAGGTTAATTCCTTCAGGTGGATCTACTAAAATCCAAACCTGATTGGAATACATGGAGTCTATTTTAGATTTTTAGCCATTTGCCAAAGTCATTACTCTCGACAGCTTTTGTATAGGTCACAGGATCATCATCCTGAATGATACTTGCTTCATCATCTTTTCCAATGATAAAGCCATATCTGAGAGGTGCTCCCTGCACCCTCTCTGACCTTCGAAGATGAGATGTATGTTGTGGTTGTTCTTGATTAACAAGAACCTTTGGTTGAGGAATTTGATTCAAGGATCCTTCAGAAGTAGGTTGTTGATCTTGAACTTCACTAAGTTTAATTGTTGCCCCACTACCACTATCTCGGATAAATTCTTGCTCCAAGAAGGTAGCATGTCTACTGACAAACACCTTTTATTCAATAGAATGATAAAAGGATATCCAACACCCTTTCTGGGATAACCAACGAACCTGCACTTGTCAGCCCTAGCACTTAACTTATGTCAAAAAGTATTTTTGATGTAAGCACAGCATCCCCAAATCTTTAAATATTTAAGACTTGGTCTTTTGCCATTCTATATCTTATATGGAGTGCTAGTAACTGACTTTGATGGTACCCTATTCAAAATATAAGTAGCAATCTCTAGGGCATATCCCTAAAAGGAAATAGAAAGATCTACAAAGCACATCATGGACCTCACCGTGTCTGATGGGTGCGATTTCTCCTTTCTGCTACACCATTTAATTGGGGTGTATAAGGAGGGGTCCATTCTGAGAGTATGCCTTTGTCATTAAGATGGTTTAGAAACTCACTAGGCAAGAACTCTCCTCCTCGATCAGATCGAATAATTTTAATACTATGTCCTGTTTATTTCTCAACCATTTTTTGTATTCTTTAAATTTATTAAAGACTTCAGATTTATGTTTTATTAGATACACATATCCAAACCTATATCAGTCATCAATAAATGTGATGAAATAAGAATATCCTCCTATGGCTTGAATTGTCATGGGTCCACACATGTCAGTATGTACTAGACCTAATAATTCAATTGCCCTATCTCCATGTCCAATGAATAGAGACTTGGTCATTTTACCAATGAGGCATGATTCACAAGTTTCCAATGATTCATAATCATAGGGATCAAAGAAATATTTTTTGAATAACTTGTTTATCCTTGACTCACTTATATAACCTAATCAGCAATGCTAGAGAAATATGGCATTGACATCATCTCTCTTTTGATGGGGACCCGAGAGCTATCCAATGATCCGGGAGCAATCCAATGATCAGATCTAGATTGGAGCCTCGGCAAGGAGAAAATTTGATGGTATTTGATTGAGTTTGTTCGACTCTATTATATTTTATTTGAGTTCATTTCAAGTCCTTATGTATTTAGGTAGATCAAGTCCGGTTTGGATTGCATTTAGGTTGAGTCAGTTTAGTTTATTGAGAGTCTAATTAGGTTGATTTGTGCTAACTATTAATTTGGGATTTGGGTTATATTTGGAAGCCCATAAAATCTTAGATCTTATCCATCCATCCAACCATATGTGCCACCCCTATGTTTTATACCGCCCCCACATTCCATCATTATCCACATCCCTCACCCAGAATCCTATTTGGGAAAGGATTCTTCCCGTAACCACCCATATTCCAAAACCAACCATATTTCTTCCTTTCCATAAGCATCCATATTCCAAAACCATCCAAATTTCTTAGAAAGGATTCTTCTCATTTAAATTTATTTGAATTCAAATTTTGAATGGATCCATCATTCGCCACTTCCAAATTCAACATCCATTCAAATCCTTATATCTCATCCATAACCCATCCTTCCTATTTAGACAACATTTAAACCCTTCCTTTAAATTCTCATTTCATCCAAATTTATTTGAATTCAAATTTGGTTTTAATTCAAATTCACCTTCCTATCTAGGCCCCTAGTCCACCACCCTTGAATCTAGCCTACCTAATCCATCCATATTTTCATAAATGCTATATCCAGAGTTCTTCTTAATTAGGATGAGTCTAGGTTCAATGTATTTGGATTTGAGACAAGTTTATATAAGTGAGTCCATGTAATTGAAAAAATAATAATGATGATGAAGAAAAAAAATGAAAAGATGAGTTTTAGAAGAGAGATTCTTCATTCGCTCCACATGGAGAGGGTGAGAGGCCTACTTTTTACTCCATTAGGAGAGCACGAGAGGTGCATCCCTGGACATGTTGCTTCGCATCATGTCTAGTTATCCTCTTCCCTTTTGATTGCATCTTCTTTACCACCTTCATGACCTTTGAGATTTATCCTAACGGCTTCATGTAGTGAGATGGGTGAGATGCTCTAGAGGTGAGAGGTCTCTCCGTGAGTGTGAGTCCCAAAGTCCATGAGAGTCCAAAAATATCTTCCATCTCCTTTGTTTCCCTCACCACCTCCTTTGAGAGAAAAAAAATCTAGGATACCCTAATCTTTGGTGACTTCTCAGTTCGTCGATGGTCCTTCATCTCATCTCGACCTGCATCATCTTTCTTTTCCTGTTATCAACAAGCAATACTTTATCATTGAGTACTAAGGTTAAAAGACTATTAATAAAATAACCATGTCCAAGTACTTTATTAGAATAAAGAATAGAGCAACCAATGCCCTTTACATTTATTTCAAAATCTTGTTGTAATAACAAGGGTACAGAAATAATATTTCTAATAATACTTGGAACATAATAACAATCTTCTAACTTTACTACACTATCCGAAGGTAGTAATAAAAGATAGGTGCCCACAGCTTCAGCATAAATGGCTTCACCACTTGCGCCATATAGCTCGAAGTCACCTTTCTTCAGACTTCTAATTTGCTGGAGTCCCTACAATGACTTGCACATATGAGATCCACATGTGGTATCCAATACCCATGAATCAGAAGTTGAAATACTCAATGATAAATTCATTTGTATCATATACAAACCTTTAGATGCTCCTCCAGCATCTTGCTTCAAACTTGCAAGATATGTCTTGCAATTTTTCTTCCAATGCCCCTGCTTACTGCATTGAAAACAGGCTCCATCACCAGTAGCCTTTTTTGATTTCTTCTTATGGATGCTCTTTTTAGGGTTGAATTTTCTCTTCAAACCCTTATTCGTTACCTGTTTCTTCTTTCCATTAACAAGAAGAAGATGAGCCCTATCTCCCTTAGAGTGGCTCTCGGCTATCTTAAGCATGTTAAGAAGCTCAAGCAAAGAAATATTTAGTTTGTTCATATGATAGTGTTGTCCAGATGGCCAACCCAAAAGGGGGTGAATTGGGTTTGAAAACATTTTCACAAGTATATGCCCTTTTGAAATCTTAGTATGGTGAGTGAAGTGTATAAAGTATTAGGTGAAGAAGCAAATAAGTATTCAAAGATAAAACAAACACAAACACCACAAAATTAGAGTGGTTTGGAGCAACCCAGCTCCTACGTCCACTATACAAGGTGCATACTTGGAATTTTCACTATATTCTTCTCGAATACAATCGAATTATTTTGCAATGGGCTCACAATCCAAAACCCAATACAATATTTGTTTTGTTGGGCTCACTAACAATCCAAACATGATTTTCAAGGCTCACCAATAACCTAAAATAACTTACAAGTTATAGCCCCTGCTGTACTTGGAACAACTCAAAAATAAAGTATAAAAGGAAGCAACATTTATAACAAACCCAAAGATTTGATGGTTGCAGTTGAAGCTCTAAATGAAGCCTTCTTCAATGCTTCTTCAATGCTCTTTAAGGCTTTCACAATCCTTCAATGATTGACTCAAGAAATTGGTTGGGAGTTGTTGGAGAATTTGAGTTCGTTTCACTTCAATGCACTTAGGATATTCAATGCTCTTCTCTCTTCTTCAAAAACTTATTTCCCTTTGCTTAAATCCTTCATTTATAGCCTCTTAATATATTTCTAGATAAATATGACCTTTGGAGTGCCTTGGGAGTCAAAAACTAGCTATTGAAGGGCTTAGAAATTAAGAAATTCAATTTCTAGAACTAGCTGTTACTGTTCAAAATCTGGGATTCGAGTCGACTCTGATGGGTCGAGTTGGCTCGGATGCTTAGACAGGTAGAAACTGAACTCTTGAATAGTCATCTCATTTTAGTTAAGTCAGCTCGGTTGACTGGTTCTCTTAGAATTGAATTTCAGACACTCTAGAAGAGTCGGCTCAGATTGTGATTGAGTCGGCTCGGTTGATTGTGTATTAGAAATCCTTGTGCCATGCCAAAACAATGTATCAGCTCTAAATGTTGAGTCAGCTCGAGTGAACTTCCTCCAAAAACTTTCAAACTTCTCCAAACTTCTTCCAACATCTTTCAAACAACTTCAACCTTCTTCTAAACTTAATATAAGATATTTAAACTAAAAATTTACATGAAATTAGCCCTTTTACAAGAATATACATTTAAATTTAGCTAGGGCTCTCAAATACATGAAACTTTTCTTATGAGCAAATTGATACACCACAATGATCTCGAAACTATAGAGTGAATATTTGTCCATTTGAAATATCCTGCAAAAACTTCTTAAACATTTGAAAAGAGTCAGTATCGAATGCATGCTCTAATATTTTGTTATCATCAAAATCATTCCAGGGGTCAACAATCTTCTCCTTTTTGATGATGACAAAACACTAGGCATGGAAATATATCAATTACCTTTATAATTAAATTGAATTTGTTAATGCTGTATAGTTTGTCAAGTAATTCAAATTGTTTGTTTAGATTATGATCTAGTGTATGACAACTGTATCAAGGCTTGATTGAAATATCAGAGCTTAGCAAGTTATGTATCATAAAGTATCGAAACTGTTAAGGTTAAGTATCATAGCTGAATTATGTATCAAACTGTCAAAGTTAAGTATCATGGCTATTAAGCATTCAATTGAAGTAATAGAGCTTGGATATCAGAGCTTTATATGAGAGTTCATTTTGGAATTTAATTTAGATATTAGAGCAATTTTGGCTTAAGTAACAGAGCTTTTGTAGATTGACTAAAGTATCAGAGTTTTAACAACAGTATCAAGGCCAGCAGAAGTATTAAAGCTTTAAAGTTATACCAAAAGTATCAGAGCTTTGAAAAAGAGATGCAAACTTTAAAAGGTTAAATGTATCAAGGCTTAAAGCTAATGTTTAAGTATTAGACAAGGGAAAAGTATCAGAACTTAATACATTTTCATGATTATCACATTATATGTTCATTTGGCCATGCTCTCCTCATATATTTTTGTGCCATTTTCATGCTTCACATCACATATAAAATATTTTTCATGAAGTTTCTATTTCCATGCATCATTACTACTACTCCCCCTTTTTATCATCAACAAAAAAAGGTAAAAAAAAACATTGCTCCTCCTTACTAAAAGATGTTATATAGCAAGAGTGTAAAAAAGGTTTAAGGATCATTCAATATAGTATAACAAGATATATAAAAGAGCAAATATATATATATATATATATATATATCAAGTTTTGATACAAAAAGTGGCTGATACAGCTAACATACAACAAAGAAGGTCTAATAAGACATAGTCTACTTCTTCCTCACTAGAAGAAGAGCCTATCTCTAATATAGAAGATGAAACTATAGTGTTCAAAGGTTTTTGCCTAAGATCTATAAACCTAGTCCTGGTAGGAGCTTTAGGTACTCTCGATCTAGTTCTACCTCAGGTCTAGGTGTAGTGGGAGTAGGATCTGGAATGGGCACAGTAGGAGGATCAGTCTTAGGAACAGTATCTTAAGGAAACAGAGGCTGCTAGTCTGTGAAGGCTTTAGATAGGACTAAAGTGCTGGTATATGATAAGATCTGAGAGGCTGGAGTGTCGAAAGTGCACTACTCTATCTGCTTTCTCTCTGATGTTGGTGATTCCATAACTTGAGTATCTCCTGACTGCTCACCAGTTTGCTAAAAGTCATGCTCATCATCATCAAGAGGTGGAGGTGGAGATCCTGATGGTCTAGTGTAAATAGTCCTATGAAGATCAGCTAATATATGAGTAAAGCCATCCCTTATCTCTGTCTGAAGTATTGTTGGGAATTGTGTCCCAAAGCCAATCGCCTGGGTTGTAGGCGGTTGAGCTCAGTATTGTATTCTTTTTATGAATTAATAAAATATTATTTTTTGGCAGCTCATCACATATTATATTTTCCTGAAATGAACTCTTTCCTTGTGATGAAGTCCTTAGGACTACACTGACTTCGATACAGAGAGGATGTATCGAGTGGTCCTTAAACCTTGTTCACAACCAAAGGATATATTGTACTGGACGGTAATATATCAAGTATAGGTTGTTGTAGTTCACGTCGTTTGGTTGTCCTCTTGACCAAATGAGTGTGGTGACACTGATGTGATCTGCAAGTGGGATATGTGATATCTCATTGAACGTGACTCCGTGCAGCCCCTTTCTACCAAAGGGATACTCACGATTGGATATGGGTATATGTGTCCCTCCGACCTGAGGTCATCACGGTAGCTTGCAAGCAACTCCCTGTGCTTTGGTGCCGGACTACCCAGATTTTTAATCCGGTGACGGAAGGTTTCTGAGTACAGGCAAGTACTTGTGGAGCAGTGATGGACCAAGATGGAATTGACCTGTCCAAACAGTTTGGATTGAATGTCTCGCAATATCTCAATTTAGCAAATCCTCGGCCGGGGAAGCCCTAGTGAAGAGTCACTAGGCTTGCAAGGTTGAGACACGTTCTTGACTGACTCAGTCTGGGTTGGCAGCCCAATCTCAGTCGTTCTGAGCATTAGAGATCAAAGGGATGAATTATACGGTAACCATATGCCAGAGGTTCGATAGTTTGCTCCCGCATCTTCGACCTATCCGGACACCGGGACCCATTGCTAGATGGTTTCCTGTGCTGGTACTAGAATTGTTCTAGTGCTACCGTTTAGGTTCGAACCTATGAGGTCACACACTATAGAGGATAACTCTCTGATCCGGATACCGATTATGATTGGGAATCGTCTCAGTTTTATGGTCACAGTATTTTTTGAGCACTCATTTTCCCATCTTGCCCTTATTTGTGTCAACTGGAAATTGTTCCGGGCTGACCAGCTTTGTGCCAGGATTTTTCTGAATCAGTTTTGAACTGATTCGGAGTTCGTTTCGGCCTCCAATTGGTTGTGAACAAATTGAACCAATTTTATTGGGCTTGGACCGGTTCAATTGGATTGAACCACCGTTGGTTAATTGAACCAATGGGTTTGAACCAAATTGGTTTAAATGGTTTTGGACCTGTTTTGATTGGACCGGTTTTACTCTCCTCTTGGACCGTTTTACATGGTAAAATGTTGGAAAATAATTCTTGCGTCCGTTGAAGGCCAAGCATCCAAACTTTGAACCAGCTGGGCGTCTCTTCCTCTCCTCCACCGGCTGCCATTCCTCCTTAAGTTATTTGCTGGTTTAATAATGTTAATGGTAGCAGCTGCCTCATGGCCTCCCAGCCTCTCCATCTCCCTCTTCCTTGTTGCCTATATTAGCACCTGCTAGCCCCTGTTTCAAGGGGTTACACCGTGCATTGTGACACCGTGTGAAGTGCTGAAAAACTGTGAGAGCTTCTTCTCCCTTTGAAAGCTTCTTCATTCTTTCCATCGGTTGATCTTGGGGCTGAGTGTGGTGAGTGATTGGGAGAGAGAATGTTCATTGATTCCCTGTGGTTCTTGGTGCTCAATCAGTGGAAGAAGGAAGCTCAGTTTTGGTGAAAACAAATTCAGAACTTGGAGTTCTGTTTCTTCCTTCCTCCCTCCCACTGTTTCAAAGCTTTCCGGTGACTAGCATCGCACATGAAGCGGATCAGAACAAGCCCCAGGCGTGTCCCCCCTCTAGAGGGTGTTCACTTGAGCACCTGAGAGCTGCTGCCACTTCTATTGCTGCTGTGTTGTTCTTTGTTCTATTTTGTTGCAGAAATTTCAGTCCAGAATTTCTGGGTGAAGGAGTTTACAAACCTCGTTGGAAGTTTGATCCAATTGCACTCCCTTGAAGCCAGCTCCATCTAGCTATTCCCTTGCCATAGGTGAAGGAGAAGAGACCAAGGAATTACCCATTGGTGTTTGGGTTAGCTGCTATTGGAGAAGACGTGAAGAGAACTTTCCAACAGGTGCTGGAAGAAGAAGAAGACTGGAATAACTTTATTCCAGCTATTCCAGCCTATTCCAATTTTATCCCAGGGTTATTCCAGCCGGAATAAGGTATGAAAAAATTAATTTTTTATCATGCATGAATTGAATTTTTAATTCAAATATTTTATAAATATTTTATATCATTTTACATGCCTGTTTGCAACTAGAATTAGATTAGTTTCTGGGTGGAGCAGATTTCCGCTGCGCGGATTTTTAAAATTGTTTTTAAAATCCATTCTGCTCCCGCTGTTGTTTGCATGCCTAGTGTAGGAACATGTCAAACCACCTGCATTGGTTTCTTTCAAGTATATCTATCCTCAAGTGTACCTCAGTCTGGATAGTTTGAATGTCTGATCGAAGAGTGAAGATGTCATCATGAAGTGCCTGAAACTGCTAAGTATCATGTAGTCCTTCCATGCTGGGCTCAGATGGAATTGTCTAAGGTGGTGTAGTAGTAGCTGGCTTTGAAGCTCCAGCCTCATCCTCAACCGGCTCATCCTCCTCAATAGTCTACTCAGTAACCGGTGCCTCAACTAGAATGTCCTCATCGAAGTCATCTGAATGTACTACCCTTTGACTTGAGATCTTCCTCATCTAGACACCCTCTACTCTATGGTATCCCATCCTCTGTAGGGATTTCTCTGAATACCTATCAGTATGATGTAAAGGCCTGCTATCCTCCCCGGTCAGATCAATGCCAAAATCCTAGAATAGAAGTGTGAAGGCCATACCATATGGAAGACAAGCTCTGGCTCTCTTGGCTGCATCCCGAATCTGGGTCAACATGATAAATGGTAGATTGAGGGCCTCCCCCTCAATCATGAACCTCATAAACATTAGGTTTCTTTCACTGATCTAATCAAATATGCCAGTCCTAGGCAAAAATACCCTACTGATAATATTATGCAGTAACCTCATTTCCAAAGATACAATATTTGCCTAAACATTTGTTATACCCTCTACATTACTCCTTTCAAGTACCATTTTTACAGTTCTTTCCCTATCTTTTAGATTTTGGTAGTACTTCCCAACTTTAGGCAACTGTAGTACTCTGCTAAGCCTAGTCTCATCAACTGACATGGTTACTCCTTTTACTATGGACATAATATGATTTTCTCCAAGTGTTGAATTCTCAAAGAAGGTTCTTACAAGAGTAAGGTATGTGGGAATGTCAAGAGAATAGAAATACTTCCAACTTTGTATCTCAATCCAATCACCAATTCTAAATCCATGTTTTTCAAGAAAAACAAAGTCTATCTTTCTTCCACAAGTTACAGGACGATTATCCATTAAAATCACTTGCCTCTATGGAGCTGGTGGCTGTTCTTGGGCTTCTTCTTGAGCTTCCTGAAGAGTCGGCTCATCCTCTCTGCTCTTTGTTCTTCTTTCTTCTTCAACTACCCTTGATGCTGCTCGCCTAGGTCTCTTCGCCACAGCCATTTTGGGTGCCATTTTACCAAAATCCAATGATAAAATGGATGGATTTGGTGGTCCCTAAGGTGGGAAAGGGCTGTGGTCCCCTAGGGTTCGGCTCTACAGAGAAGTGGAAAGAAATGAGGATTTTTTAGGTCTTATGGGTTTTAAGTGAACTTGTCGTTTGAGTCGGCTCGACCTAGGGCTTCTCTGCGCAAGTCGGCTATACCAAAATTCAAGCAAAAGGGTTTAAAAACTCAATAAAAAGGTTCCTATTCCTAGAAATACACTAGATAAGGTGGTTATCATCTTTAGATTGATGATGAAGGTTTTCTAGATAATTTTTTCTTAAATCTTGAAAAATTAGATCAAAAACTAAAAAGGGTTACACAGGCCAAATTCTCCTCTAATCATCTAAAATTTATCCTCATTAAGTGGTTTAGTGAAGATGTCAGCTAACTAATTTTTAGTACAAATAAATTCAAGTTCAATGTCACCATTTTATACATGATCCCTAATGAAATGATGCCTAATTTCAATATATTTAGTTCTTGAATGCTTAATAGGATTCTTTGTTAAATTAATAGCACTTGTGTTATTACATTTGATAGGAATTTTAAATTGAATAACATCATAATCTTCTGGTTATTGCTTAATCTATAACACTTGAGCACAATAACTCCCTGCAGCCATATACTCTATCTCAATAGTCAATAGTGCCATGAAGTTTTGTTTCTTACTATGCCATGAAATTAAGTTCAACCCTAGAAATTGATATGTACCACTAGTACTTTTTCTATCAATTCTACATCCACCATAATCAGTATTAGAATAACCAATTGAATTTAAAGATGAAGGTTTAGAATACCATAAACCTAAATTAGATGTACCTTTTAGATATCTTATGATTCTTTTAACAATAAGTATGTGATTCTTTAGGATTAGATTGAAATCTTGTATATATATAAACACTAAACAATATGTTAGGTCTACTCGTAATTAAGTAAAGTAAAGATCCAATCATACCTCGATATAGCTTTTGATCAACTTAGTTACCTTCTTCATCCTTGTCAAGTTTGTAGGTTGGGCTCATGGGTGAGCCGATTTCTTTTACAGATTCCATCCCAAACTTCTTCAATAATTCTCTGATATACTTTTTTTGGTTGATGAATATCCCTTCCTTTGTTTGTTTAATTTGTAGTCCAAGGAAGAAAGTGAGTTCACCCATCATGCTCATTTCAAATTCTCCCTGCATAAGCTTTGTAAATTCTTGACATAACATCTCATTAGTTGCACCAAAGATTATATCATCAACATATATTTGCACAGCTAATAATTCATCATCATTTCTTTTGATAAACAAAGTTGTATCTACTTTACTTCTTTTGAAATCATTTTCAATAAGAAACTTGCTCAACCTCTCATACCATGCTCTAGGTGCTTATTTCAAACCATATAAAGCTTTGTCTAATTTGAAAACATGATTTGGATAAGAGTAATTTTCAAATCCGGGAGGTTGTTTTACAAAAACTTCTTCTTCAATATAGCCATTCAAAAAAGCACTTTTTACATACATTTGAAAAAGTTTAATTTTCATATAACATGCAAATACAAGTAAAAGCCTTATGGATTCTAGTCTAGCTATTGGTGTATAAGTTTCATCAAAATATATTCCTTCTTTTTGGTTATATCCTTTAGTAACTAGTCTAGCTTTGTTTCTTACTATATTACCTTTATCATCTAATTTATTTCTAAAGACCCATTTTGAACCTATGACAGGATGTTCTTTAGGTCTAGCTACTAAGGTCCATATATTATTCCTTTCAAATTGATTAAGTTCTTCCTGCATAGCCATCATCCAGAATGGGTCATTTTCAGCTTTCCCTATGCAGTTAGGTTCAACTTGAGAAACAAATGCTAGATAATCAAATGTGTCTTTAAAGGATGACCTAGTTCTAACTCCTTGAGAGGGATCACCTATAATTAACTCTTTAGGATGAGTGTGTGCATACCTCCAATCCTTTGGTAGCTTATCATGATCTGTACTTACCTTTTCCTTTTCTTGCTCAGCTAGTTTTTCTTTCAAGCTCAAGTCTTTCAGTCCATCATTCAGAGAACCTGCATCATTATTAATACACTCTTCTTTTCTAGAAGGTGTGAGATTAGACTCATCAAAAACAATATGCATTGATTCTTCAATAGTTAAAGTTCTTTTATTGAAAACTCTATATGCTTTACTTATAATTGAATATCCAAGAAAAATATCTTGATCAAATTTAGTATTAAATTTACCTAAGTTAACTTTGCCATTTGTTTAAAATATAACATTTGCATCCAAAAACATGAAAGTAATGAATACTTGGTTTTCTATTATTCCAAAGATCATAGGGGATTTTCTTCAAAATTTGTCTAATCAAAACATGGTTTAATATATAACATGCAGTGTTTACAGCTTTTGTCCAAAAGTATCTTGGAAGATTGCTTTCACACAACATGGTTCAGGCCATCTCTTTCAATGTTCTATTCTTTCTTTCCATAACACCATTTTGTTAGGTATTCTAGGGGCTAAAAAGTTATGATCAATGCCATGTTCGGTGCAAAATTCTTCAAAATATTGATTTTCAAATTCAGTACCGTGATCACTTCTAATTGAAATAATTGAGAGATTTTTCTGATTTGAAATTTTTATATGAATTTTTTGAAAAACTTTGAAAGCTTCATCTTTATGTGCAAGAAATAAAATTCATGTGAATCATTAAAAATCATCTATAATCACAAGTCCATATTTCATACCTCTTGATAACTACATTAAGCATAAATATAAAATATTAATTTAATATTAAAATATCATTATTTCTTTAAAATTAATACTTTTATATATTACTTATAGGAAAGAACATAGCTAACATGGAGAGCCTGATTTTAAAAGTCCAACGGCATGAACGGCACTCGAATAGGACTTAAAACGGGTCCAAAATGAATTTTTGAAGAATTTACTAAGAAATTGCATGGAGTTTAAAGCAGCCGGTCCATAGTGGACCGGCCGCTTGGTCCACTGCACAGCCCATGGGCTGCGATCTGCCATTGACACGGTCCACGGAGCAGAGCTATGGACCACAGTGCCCCGTTCATGCCGGGACTCGTCGGAGAGCCGCCCCCACCGCTAGGGAGGTCGCCGGCATGCTCACTACCGGCCGGAGAAGCCCCAGTGGCCAGAAAAATACATCCGAAGGGGGCTGTTCACCATTTTTTCTTTCTCTTGGATGAACGTCACTGAAACCCACCGTCCCACGCTGCCGGATCGCCTACCTGGTCCACCACCGGTCGGAGATGATGGCGGTGCGCTCTTCCTCGCCGCCGGGAGGGTCCTCATGGTGAATTGCAGCCATTGATGGTCTCTTTCGGTCTTAACCATTTGTGGACTGAACCGTGTGCTGGGTTGGACCGAACTGGGGAGAAGAATCTGGAGCCTCGCCAGATGAGCTGGAGATCGATGGGAGCTTGACCAGAACTAGTGAAACGGTGGAGCGGCTTCGTTGCAACCGTGGGAGCGGTGTCCGTTACTCTGTTGGGTTGGTTGGAGGAGGAGCGGGTTGGTTCAATGGTGGAGCAGCTTTGTTGAAACCATGGAGTGGGGAGAGCCTATAAAAAGGGCTCCAGGGGAGCATTCGGGCATTCAATCAGTCGAGCATTCGGCCAGTTCTTCTTCTTCCCCATTATTTTTTTTCTTCTCCGTGTCTCTTCTTCTCCATCACACAGAGCACTGTGTCTTCTCCATTCCACACCACAAGGGCTCTTCTCTCCACTATTCCAGCTTAATCATAGAGGTCGACCCCATCTCAGCTTCCAGTCTATCCTTCTGTTCTCCCAAGCTCTCAGATCATTCACAGTCCAACCACAATCCTGAGATCCATCTTTTCTTCCCCGTAGTTCTTTTAGTTCTCTCCTATTTCAGTTATCCCAACCTTATTCCTACCATTCTAGTGTTGATAATGAAGCTTCAGGGGTTACCCCACTGGAGGACATTGTATCCAGGAATGCTACACTAGCAGGTGAAATAACTATACATTTTAAACAATTTAATATGCATGCGGAAGAATTATTTCATAATCCCAGATCTAACATAAGGCATGTTGCATGTAAAACATATTAACAGGCATGTATAACAATTTATTTGGGCATATAAATAAATAAGCATGATAACATAATGCATAAGAACATAGGAAAGAGCATGGAATAAATCCAATAAATTTGGAATAAACTAATTCCAACAACTTAACATAGTGTACAAATGGAATAAAATATTACCATATGATTTGGTACTTACTGCCAGCGCCCAGCTGAATAAATAAAATCGTGGTAGACCTTTTACCCACTTGGAATAACTCTAGAATAGAATTGGGATAATGCTGTAATTGGCTAGAATAACTGGGATAAGATTATTCCGGTTGTCTTCTTCTTTGAGACTATTCAGAGCTCTGTTTTGAGGCTACAAACCAGCAGCAGGAAAAATCAAATGTAGTTTCTTCTTCTCCCAATACTGAACAGCAGCAAGAGGATATGGTTCTTTTCGATCTTCAACAATAATGGGAAGAAAAATCTCCCAAATATTCGCTTCCAGATCGATGAATCTTTGTTTCAATTTCAGGCGTTGCAGAACTTGAAATAGAGCAGAACTTTACTCTTAAACAGCAATGGAAAAATTGGGATCAATACTGACTCTCAGGAGTTCAAATGAACTCCCTCTAGAGGGGAGACACGCCGGAGTTCCTGAACCGAGCTTCTTGCACGGTGCTAGCCACAAGAAGCTTCACACGGTGACTGAAAAAAATGGCAGGAAGAACAGGGAAAATTTCTTCTCTACCGTGAGCATACACAAAAATAATCTCCCTCTTCCTCTCTGTGGGTGGAACAATCTTTCCTCTCTGTGAATGGGACAATCTTTCTCTTAGCTTCTTTTTTGTTTTGAAAATCAATGAAAAAAAACTTTCAACAGGAACTCAAAACCTGCACCTTGTTTTTTTTTTTTAACTCTGTCTCACACCCGTGTCAAAGAGACTTGGACTGTTATTAAATAAAGGCAATGACCCTCATCCAACATCCACACGATCTCTCTGCAGTTCCAGCAACTGTAGGGAAGTGGGAAAAAATAAACTGTTGCATTCATCGTGGACGAAGACTTAGTCTTCATTTAAACTGTCTCAAAACCAAACGATCCACAAAATCAATTTCATTGGTTCAATAGCAATTAAACCGGTTCAATGAAAATTCATCCGGTTCAATCCAATTGAAACTAGTTCGATACTAATTAAAGTAACCGGTCTAGACTAATTGAACCAGTTTCAAATATTCACTTAACCAAGAGAGAGAGAGAGAGATTTTAATTTTGAATCCTATTCAAATTAAACACAATCCAAATTGGTTCAGTCCAGGTTGATCAGGTATCAACCTGAACCATCCCTGATTGATCTAATACAGGTCAAATCAATAAGTGTGCTCAAACAATAACCGTGACTAAAAATTACCTAGACGATTCTCAATCGTAATCGGTACCCGGATCAGAGAGAAAAAAAAAACTCTATGGCGTGTGACCTCATAGGTTCGAACCTAAACGGTAGCACTGGAATAATTCTAGTACCAGCACAAGAAACCATCTAGCAATGGGTCTCGGCGTCCGAATAGGTCGAAAATGCGAGAGCAATCTATCGAACCTCTGGCATATGGTTACCGTATAATTCATCCCTTTGACCTCTAATGCTCAGGACGACTGAGATTGGGCTGCCAACCTAGACTAAGTCAGTCGACTACGTGTCTCAACCTCGCAAGCCCAGTGACTCTTCACTAGGGCTACCCCGGCCGAGGATTTGCTAAATTGAGACATTACGAGACATTTAATCCAAACTGTTTGGACAGGTCAATTCCATCTTGGTCCATCACTGCTTCACAAGTACTTTCCTATACCCAGAAACCTTTCATCACCGAATTAGAAATCCGGGTAGTCTGGCACCAAAGCACAGGGAGTTTCTTGCAAGCTACCATGATGACCTCAGGTCAGAGGGACATATATACCCATATCCAATCATGAGTATCCCTTTGGCAGAAAAGGGACTGCACGGAGTCACGTTCAATATGATATCACATATCCTACTTGCAAATCACATCAGTGTCACCACACTCCTTTGGTCAAGAGGACAACCAAACGATGTGATTCACAACAACCTATACTTGATACATTGCTGTCCAGTATAATGTATCCTTTGGTTGTGACCCTGTTTTTTAAGGACCACTTGATATATCCTCTCTATATCAATATCATTGTAGTCCTAAGGACTTCATCACATATAAGAGTTCATTATAGGGAAATGTCAATAGTGATGAACTGCCAAAATAATCTTTTATTAATTCATATACAATGTACAATATAATGCTCAACCGCCTACAGGTTAGGTGATTGGCTTTGGGACACAATTCCTAACAACTCCCACTTTTACTAAAGCCAATCAGAACAATATCTAATACCCATTTCCTTTTTGTAGTAATCGAACTCTTTGATTCCGAGGGCTTTAGTGAAGGGGTCAGCAAGATTTTTCTTTCCATCAATCTTTAGAAGAATAATATCGCCTCGCTCCATGATTTCTCGAACAAGGTGGTAGCGCCGCAGAATGTGCTTTGTGCGGTGATGAGATTTCGGCTCCTTGGCTTGAGCAATGGCTCCAGTGTTATCACAATACACTGGAATAGTATTTAGGGAAGGTGTCACCCCTAGCTCTGCAAAGAATTTCTGCAACCACACGGCCTCCTTTGCTGCATCTGATGCTGCAATGTACTCTGCTTCGCATACAGAGTCTGCAACTGAAGCCTGCTTGGAACTCTTCCAGCAAATCGCTCCTCCATTTAGGGTAAACACAAAACCTGACACACTCTTGCTATCATCTCTGTCTGATTGGAAACTGGAGTCAGTGTACCCAACAAGTTTCAAGTCAGGTTCTCCATAGATAAGCCACTGGTCCTTAGTATTTCTCAAATACTTCAGGATGGTTTTAACCACCTTCCAATGAGCTTCACCTGGGTCAGACTGGTATCTGCTCACTACTCCTAGTGAGTATGCCACATCTGGTCTAGTACATGTCATAGCATACATGATAGAGCCTACTGCAGAAGCATAAGGTACTCTATTCATGCGCTTTCTTTCCTCAAGAGTTGTTGCACAATTCTTCTTGGAAAGAGTAATTCCAGAACCTATCGGAAGATAGCCTTTCTTAGAATTTTCCATGTTGAACCGTTTCAGCACAGTATCAATATACATAGATTGGGACAATCCCAGAAGCCTCTTAGACCTATCTCTATAGATTTTCATACCAAGTATGAAAGAGGCTTCACCTAAGTCCTTCATGGAGAACTGAGATGACAACCAAACTTTTATTCCTTGCATTGCAGCAATGTCATTTCCGATTAAGAGAATGTCATCAACATACAGTACCAAGAATACAATCACAAAACTATTAGCCCATTTATAGATGCATGGTTCTTCTCCATTTCTAACGAAGCCATATGATTTGATACATTTATCAAAACGCATATTCCAACTTCGAGATGCTTGCTTGAGTCCATAAATGGATCTTTGCAATTTGCATACTTTCAACTCGTCTGTGGATGTGAACCCTTCAGGTTGCATCATATACACCTCCTCATCCAACTCTCCATTTAGGAAGGCTGTTCGGACATCCATTTGCCAGATCTCATAGTCAAAATGTGCTGCTAAAGCAAGCATGATCCGAATAGACTTGAGCATTGCCACAGGGGAGAAAGTCTCATCATAATCGATACCATATCGCTGACGATACCCTTTGGCAACCAGACGGGCTTTATAGGTCTCAACTTTCCCATCTGCGCCCCTTTTTCTCTTGAAGATCCATTTGCACCCGATGGGTTTTATCCCTTCAGGTGGATCAACCAATGTCCATACATGGTTGATCTCCATGGACTCCATCTCGGATCGCATAGCACCAAGCCACGCCTCAGAGTCAGATCTCTGAAGTGCATCCATATAGGTGATTGGATCCTCATTGTTCTCATCGAGTTCAATAGGATCTTCATCCCGGACCAAGAAACCTAAGTATCTGTCCGGCTGACGCAGTACTCTACCAGATCGCCTAATAATAGTCTCTGGATGTGATCCAATCACAGCCGGTTCAGTGACATCTCTAGAATGTGTAGGTTCTACTACTGGTTGAACTTCACCAAGTTCAATCTTAGAGGCTACAGTTTCTTCACCAAGAAACTCTTTTTCTAAAAAGATAGCCCTAAGAGCGGTGAATATTTTCTGTTCATCCTCCAAGTAGAAAAAATACCCTTTTGACTCCTTAGGATATCCTATAAAGAAGCATCGATCAGATCTAGGACCAAGTTTGTCTGTGTCCAAATGTTTTACATAAGCCGGACAACCCCAGACCCGAAGGTGTGAAATTGAGGGCTTTCGTCCTGTCCACATCTCATATGGAGTGGAGACAACAGACTTACTCGGGACGTTATTCAACAGGTAACAAGCTGTCTCAAGAGCATATCCCCAGAAGGATATCGGCAGAGTAGCAAAACCCATCATAGATCGAACCATGTCCAATAATTTTCGATTCCTCCGTTCAGACACACCATTCCATTGAGGTGTTCCAGGAGGAGTCCATTGAGAGAGAATCCCATTCTCCTCAAGATATGTCAGGAATTCACTAGATAGGTATTCACCACCTCGATCAGATCGAAGGGTTTTTATACTTTTTCCAGTTTGTTTTTCCACTTCATTACGATATCGTTTGAACATTTCAAACGACTCAGATTTATGTCTCATTAAGAAGATATAACCAAACCTCGACAGGTCATCTGTGAAAGTAATGAAATATCTATATCCTCCTCTAGCTATAATTGTCATGGGTCCACATACATCAGTATGTACGAGATTCAACAATTCTGTAGCTCGTTCACCTTTTCCAGTAAAAGGTGATTTGGTCATCTTACCAAGTAAACAGGATTCACAAGTGGGCAGTGAGTCAGAATCACTGACCTCGAGGAGACCTTTTCCTCGTAACTTGAATATCCTATTCTGGTTAATATGACCTAATCTACAGTGCCATAGATATAGATCACTGATATTTTCTAACCTTGGGCGTTTGCTAGATGTGTACATAACACTAACAGGCCGTGACAATATATAAATGCCATTATCCAACTTAGCTTTCATTATCACACAGTTATTCACAATAACTTGACAAATATCTCCTTTAATTGAAAGTTCATAACCACAACTGGCCAACTGGCCTACAGAGATAATACACATAATAAAACTAGGGCAGTAATGACAGTCAATTAGCTTGATAGTACAGGACTCGAAGACCAGACTCAGAACCCCAATCGCCAGTACTGGAACACGATTTCCATTCCCGACACTCAGGAACTGCTCCCCATCTTTGAATTTCCTGTTAACCTGTAGTCCCTGCAATGAATTGCAAACATGAATGGGACTACCGATATCCAATACCCAGTCAGTAGTATCACGAATAGAGAAATTACAAGGACTTATCATATAAATACCTTGTCCAGCACCCTGCTGACTTCTCCTCTTAGGCCTGTTGGGATCTAAGGATGCTATATAGAGAGAACAATTCCTCTTCCAGTGTCCTCGCTTCTTACAGTAAAAGCACTCTGCATTTGACTGATCAGCTTTTACCTTCCTGGTCTGACTCGGTCCAGGAGCACTTTGCACTTTCTTATCCTTTCTCTTTTCTTCCCTTTCTTAAAGGGACGATGATTTCCAGATCCTCCCACTAAATTCACCACCCCTTTGTTCAGGTGGTGGTCTTTCTCGTAAGTCTGCAATAACCCTAATAAACCATGATAGTTTACTGCAGGCCTGTTCATTCTAAAATGATCGAGAAAATCAAGGTAGGAAGATGGCAGAGAATTCAGAATCGCATCCTTGCCGAGCTGCTCGTGCAAAGGACATCCAAGCTTGCCCAACCGTTCAATCATCTCGATCATGTATAGTACATGATCAGTGACTGAACCACCATTTGGCATCTTGGCATTGTAGATGGCACAAGAAACCTTATACCGCTCTACATCGTCAGGTATGCCAAAAGATTCCTTCAATTTCTGAAGGATCTCATCTGGCTGGGCTTCCTCAAACTTGTGACTGAATTCGTCGTTCATTACTGCCAACATTATACATCGGATAGTGGTCCGATCAGAAACCCACTTCAAATAAGCGTCTCTAATCGGGCCCCGAGCATTGGCAGGAGGGTTCTCAGGTGCAGGATCTGTTATCACATAAAGGATCCTTTCATGCTCCAGGACAATCCTCAACCTTCGATACCAGCTATCGAAGTTGGGACCCTTTAACTTCTCATTGTCGAGAAGTGATCGGAGCGATAAACTTGAAGTCATCTGAAAGGAAAAAACAAGTCTATTAGTATATGAATTAATCATTAAACCTAAAGACTTGGACTTTAGTCTAAAGGTCCCTCCCACTAAACTTATGAGACTGGGAGCCTCTAACCTCCAATCCATGAAATCATATTTCATAGTGGGTACTGAAATCCAATAGACCACGTATAAGCCTGACTATGGCCAGCTCACTCATACGCATCTAAAGGTAGGTTCTTAACCAATTTCTTCTCTAAGCAATTTTCAGTATTAGGTTTTGCCCCAGAAAACACTCCAATCAGCCTAGGGGCCTTTTATTAAGGGTTTCTGGTTAGGTCCAACCATTAACATGACCTATCCAATGTTTCTATTTAACAAACGATCAAGCCCGACTATGGCCGGCCCACCTGATCATTGTTAAGAAAGTTACACTGAATTATCATTAATCGGGGAGTAATTCCAGTCGCCAGATGTGTACCCGTTCTATGGAACTGCCGATGCACACCTAGTTAATGGACATATTACTGACCGACCTAATGGGAGGCAAAGACACCGTCAACTCCTTGATCTAGTCTTTTATGGACCTAATAATTTTAGAGGATTTTGGTTGTGACATAAAAGATAGATAAAAGCATGGATCATCCTCTCACTGAATAAATCAGATTCCAAGAGGGTTGAAACAATACAACAATTGATCCATGGGCACCTATAGATCAGTCGGACTGATCAACCTGGGTGACATGGGTTAACTCGAGTCAGCGGGCTTTTCCAATCAGTTCTGGTTGACACAACTAGCCAGGTAGGTGAAATCATGGGTGAGTAACTGCCATTAACCATCTTTCCTAGACACCAACCAAGTTGGCCAGGAAAGATGTAGCCTCATGCAACCATGATCAATATGCCAGACCTACCTCGACACCAGTTGGTTTACCAGACTCGATTAGATTTGCCAAAAGACTCAGGCTTCCACTGAGCCACTAATTGGATCCATTTTAGATGAACGGATCAACTAAGCTAACTATTAGGTAGTACTAAAAAAAAAACTTTAATCAATATTTGATTAATCTTCCTTTAATCCAGTTCAACTAAACCTAAGTCTAACCCAGTTAAGGATCCAATTAGATGACTAACCCAATTTACCCGAATGACTTATGTAAATGATATTTTAGGTTTCATAAACCTTAAGTTTGATTATCATTTATTAAGTCTAACCTTAAAACATTTTTTTTAAAATTATTCCATGCAACATTTCCAATGTTATCAGTATATCAACCCAAATACATTTATATATATGCCAAATATCTGTATCTACTGAATCAAAACATTTTAAAACCTTAAATTCCTTTAAGGTACCTTCTGAAAAGGCCAACACAGACGACCGCTTCGTGCCCTAGGACACACGGCCATGGTGAAGGTCTCAACTAGGTACCTCGCAATACTCTATACCCGATACAGATTCATAATTTAAAATTGGTCTATATGCAATCATGCCATGTTACTCCTGAACCTGGCTCTGATACCACTGTTGATAATGAAGCTTCAGGGGTTACCCCACTGGAGGACATTGTATCCAGGAATGCTACACTAGCAGGTGAAATAACTATACATTTTAAACAATTTAATATGCATGCGGAAGAATTATTTCATAATCCCAGATCTAACATAAGGCATGTTGCATGTAAAACATATTAACAGGCATGTATAACAATTTATTTGGGCATATAAATAAATAAGCATGATAACATAATGCATAAGAACATAGGAAAGAGCATGGAATAAATCCAATAAATTTGGAATAAACTAATTCCAACAACTTAACATAGTGTACAAATGGAATAAAATATTACCATATGATTTGGTACTTACTGCCAGCGCCCAGCTGAATAAATAAAATCGTGGTAGACCTTTTACCCACTTGGAATAACTCTAGAATAGAATTGGGATAATGCTGTAATTGGCTGGAATAACTAGGATAAGATTATTCCAGTTGTCTTCTTCTTTGAGACGATTCAGAGCTCTGTTTTGAGGCTACAAACCAGCAGCAGGAAAAATCAAATGTAGTTTCTTCTTCTCCCAATACTAAACAGCAGCAAGAGGATATGGTTCTTTTCGATCTTCAACAATAATGGGAAGAAAAATCTCCCAAATATTCGCTTCCAGATCGATGAATCTTTGTTTCAATTTCAGGCGTTGCAGAACTTGAAATAGAGCAGAACTTTACTCTTAAACAGCAATGGAAAAATTGGGATCAATACTGACTCTCAGGAGTTCAAATGAACTCCCTCTAGAGGGGAGACACGCCGGAGTTCCTGAACTGAGCTTCTTGCACGGTGCTAGCCACAAGAAGCTTCACACGGTGACTGAAAAAAATGGCAGGAAGAACAGGGAAAATTTCTTCTCTACCGTGAGCACACACAAAAATAATCTCCCTCTTCCTCTCTGTGGGTGGAACAATCTTTCCTCTCTGTGAATGGGACAATCTTTCTCTTAGCTTCTTTTTTGTTTTGAAAATCAATGAAAAAAACTTTCAACAGGAACTCAAAACCTGCACCTTGTTTTTTTTTTTTAACTCTGTCTCACACCCGTGTCAAAGAGACTTGGACTGTTATTAAATAAAGGCAATGACCCTCATCCAACATCCACACGATCTCTCTGCAGTTCCAGCAACTGTAGGGAAGTGGGAAAAAATAAACTGTTGCATTCATCGTGGACGAAGACTTAGTCTTCATTTAAACCGTCTCAAAACCAAACGATCCACAAAATCAATTTCATTGGTTCAATAGCAATTAAACCGGTTCAATGAAAATTCATCCGGTTCAATCCAATTGAAACTAGTTCGATACTAATTAAAGTAACCGGTCTAGACTAATTGAACCAGTTTCAAATATTCACTTAACCAAGAGAGAGAGAGAGATTTTAATTTTGAATCCTATTCAAATTAAACACAATCCAAATTGGTTCAGTCCAGGTTGATCAGGTATCAACCTGAACCATCCCTGATTGATCTAATACAGGTCAAATCAATAAGTGTGCTCAAACAATAACCGTGACTAAAAATTACCTAGACGATTCTCAATCGTAATCGGTACCCGGATCAGAGAGAAAAAAAAAACTCTATGGCGTGTGACCTCATAGGTTCGAACCTAAACGGTAGCACTGGAATAATTCTAGTACCAGCACAAGAAACCATCTAGCAATGGGTCTCGGCGTCCGAATAGGTCGAAAATGCAAGAGCAATCTATCGAACCTCTGGCATATGGTTACCGTATAATTCATCCCTTTGACCTCTAATGCTCAGGACGACTGAGATTGGGCTGCCAACCTAGACTAAATCAGTCGACTACGTGTCTCAACCTCGCAAGCCCAGTGACTCTTCACTAGGGCTACCCCGGCCGAGGATTTGCTAAATTGAGACATTACGAGACATTTAATCCAAACTGTTTGGACAGGTCAATTCCATCTTGGTCCATCACTGCTTCACAAGTACTTTCCTATACCCAGAAACCTTTCATCACCGAATTAGAAATCCGGGTAGTCTGGCACCAAAGCACAGGGAGTTTCTTGCAAGCTACCATGATGACCTCAGGTCAGAGGGACATATATACCCATATCCAATCATGAGTATCCCTTTGGCAGAAAAGGGACTGCACGGAGTCACGTTCAATATGATATCACATATCCTACTTGCAAATCACATCAGTGTCACCACACTCCTTTGGTCAAGAGGACAACCAAACGATGTGATTCACAACAACCTATACTTGATACATTGCTGTCCAGTATAATGTATCCTTTGGTTGTGACCCTGTTTTTTAAGGACCACTTGATATATCCTCTCTATATCAATATCATTGTAGTCCTAAGGACTTCATCACATATAAGAGTTCATTATAGGGAAATGTCAATAGTGATGAACTGCCAAAATAATCTTTTATTAATTCATATACAATGTACAATATAATGCTCAACCGCCTACAGGTTAGGTGATTGGCTTTGGGACACAATTCCCAACATCTAGCACTATTCCAACCATATCCCAATCCTATTCCAGCAGTCCTATTCTCCACCGGTCAGCTTTATCTTCAACTTTTGAGCATGAAGAAATCATTGGAGGCCGAAGCTTCACTTTGGAAAAGGGGGTTTTTATTTTTGGTTGTATTACCTTGATGTACTCCCTCTTACATGAAATAAAAGTATCCTTTGATTAATTCATGTTCTTTTGTTTTTGAATCAGATACGTTGATAGGGCGAAGCTTTGGAGGTAAGTCAAGTGAAATTAATCCTAACTGATCTATTCTCAAGTGGGTACGGGCTATGCTCTCATGAGATAGATCATATCTAGGTTATTTTACTAGCGTTTGGATCAATCTATTCCCAAAAAGGGATGGGCCATGATTCATGGATATGGGTCATGCTCTCACTCGGATAGATCTTTTTTCTGAGTTACCTTTACTGCTAATTACTTGTTAATCTCCTTTTTAGTTTTAAGATTTCAATTTCTGTTGCGCAATTATTGTTTTCAAAATAATCAAGTCCCTGCGAATTCGACCCTTGCTCGTGCTATCCTATTCTAGAATAGTAGTTTTAAGGTAATTAAATCGGTGCATTGCGATGCGCATCAGATTTTTGGTGCCATTGCCGGGGACTTTTCGCATTATTTTGAAAATTTCAAAAATTCAAAAAAATCTCAAATTTCAAAAATTCAAAATTTTTGTTATTTTTGTTTTGTTCTATTTGATCTCCTTTTTAGAGTTACTTAGGTAAACTTACTTTCCTGCAAAATAAAATAAAAAAATAAAAAAATTCATAATTCATTAGGGAATTAGATACTTAACTATCAAAATTAAAAAAAAAGTAATTAGTTTAGTTTAATTTTGTTTGATAATTTCAAGATATAGACACCTTGCTTATTGCATCCATTTCATTTCTCCATAATTTATCTTAAGGGCACTTACCTCATTAATCAGATAAGATAGGGATTTCATTACCCTTCCTTGGCCCACAAATCATTTTCCATCATTTGCATTCACCTAAGCCTCTAACCCTAAAATCAATTAGACGTTAGCCCTAAGGAATTCGAGCTCAATAGGACAAGGGAACCCTAGAGTTATATCGGGTTCAGGTCAGTTAACTACTTGGTGTCTAAAGAAAGTGGTTTAAGGACAAGAGCCCGAAGGGAGGTGCGTTGGTTCCGCTTACTTGGTTAATTTTTAATTGGTATCTAAGGCAAGCGATAAGGGAACCTTCACCAACCTTACACTTACGTGGCCAAGTTAGTTGGGTGATTTTGGACTTGGAGTGCTCAAAGGTGACCTTGGAACAGTTAGGAGCTGTCTAGGTCTAAGCTAACCCTAGGATAGAGTTGTGTAAATTGTTTGAAAAAAAAAAAATCATCTAGTTTTAGGATTCTCTTAGGAGTCTTTCCTTTAGACCTTTTCTCATTTTTTTTTTGCATAAAAAAAAATCTTATAAAAATTTTGAACTGCTATTGTTTACTCTAGAATACCATTGTAGGGTGTATGTTAGGTCATCGGTCACTAGAACCAGAACTTGTACCCCTAGACCTAGAAATTGACAGAACTTGTAGAGCAAACAAACCAGGTACTATGGACCCCAATCAGGAAATTGATCCTCCATGTCAATTGAGGGAGTACTTCTCTCCTTCAAAGTATACCTATTCACCTTGTATCCAAGTACCTCCAGTTGAGGCTGTCTAGTATGAAATTAAGTCTAGCATAATCTAGATGTTACCATCTTTCTATGGACTTATAAATGAAGACCCTTACAAACATTTAGATGAGTTCCTGGAAATATGTTCAATCGTCAAAATCCAACATTTCTCTGATGATGCTCTTAGGCTTAAGTTGTTCCCTTTTTCCCTAAAAGATAGAGCTAAGTACTGGTTGAATTCCCTAGACACTACAACAATTTCAACTTGGGATCAACTTCAGAGGAAATTTCTTAAGAAGTACTTTCCAATCGGAAAAACAAACCAAATTAGAAAAGCCATAACCAGTTTTTCCCAGTTAGACGGAGAGATGTTTCTTGAAACAAGGGAGAGATTAAAGGATCTAATTAAAAATGTCCACTTTGTGCCATACTGAAATGGCAATTGGTTCAATGTTTTTGTGATGGTCTATTTGAAAGATACTGGCAAATGGTAGATACTTCATGTGGAGGAACATTTATGATTTAAAATGAACAAGAAGCTTGGCAGCTATTTGAAACCCTTAGTAAAAACTCATTACATCACATGTCTACTGCTCGTAGAGATCCTCCCCTAGGATCCAAGAGAGGGGGAATGTATGAATTAGGTCACTCTGTATACATCTACAGCAAGATAGATGAATTGTCCCAAAAGCTTGACCGAATTCTACAAAGTGGAAATATTTCCTCCTCACCTCATCAAAACCCTTATCAAAACCATGATGTTTGCATCATTTGTTCAAGTCCTACCCATTCGATAGGTGATTGTCCAGCTGCCTATCAATTTCCCGATCTCGTTCAGGAACAAGTCCATCACGCACAAACCTGTATGGTTCCTAGACCAGGAAATGATCCATTTGCAAATACATACAATCCTGGCTGGCGAGACCATCCAAAATTTTCTTGGAAACCCTAAGCTGCTAATAATCCAACACCAATTAGGACCAACTATCAGGAGACCAACTTTGGAAACATGCCTTATTCCCAATACCCGAGTGCTCCACAACCTCCACCGAATAATCATGGTCCTACATTTGAAGAGAAGGTACTTCAAGCATTAAAAGGGCTAGAAATGAACACCCAACTCCTTCACTCCCACACGCAATCCATTGCAAAGCTAGAAACCTAGATAGGTCATCTAGCTACATCTTTTAACAGAAGAGAGGAAGGTAAGTTGCCTAGTCAGCCAATCAGTAACCCAAAAGGACATTACATGGCTGAAAGTTCTACCAAACCTGAAACATTTCCAGAACAAGCTAAATCAATCACAACTTTAAGAAGTGGGAAAATATTGAATCAGCCTGACCTGACCCAAAAATTTGAGTTGGCTAAGCTAGAAGATGAAAAGAATGAAGAGAGAAAGGAACCTATTAGCCAAGCACCAACACTTAGGGCTCCATTTCCTAAAGCCTTAGAATCACCTGTATTTTTGGATAAGAAGAGCCTTAAAATGAATGAAATGCTTGAGCTGTTCAAACAAGTCCAGATAAACCTACCTCTTCTTGATGCCATCATACAAGTACCAGCTTATGCCAAGTTCCTTAAGGATTTGTGCACACAGAAATGAAAATCTAAGGCACACATACCGAAAAAGATCTAGTTGACTGAGCAAGCGAGCTCAATTTTTCAGCAAATTGTCCCACCCAAATTAAAAGACCCCGGTACCCCAACTATTTCCTATGTCATAGGGGACCTCACAATCAAGAAAGCCTTATTAGATTTGGGTGTGAGTGTGAACCTTCTCCCAGGCTCAATGTATGATTTATTTGGATTTGGGGAATTGAAACCCACGTCGGTAATGTTGCAGTTAGCAGATCGATCAATTAAGGTACCCCGTGGATTATTAAAGGATGTGTTGGTGAAAGTCGACAAGTTTTACTTTCCTTTTGACTTTCTTATCCTAGATATGAAGTCTAGCAATAATCCTAGCCAAATACCCATTATCCTTGGAAGACCTTTTCTAGCTACCACTAATTCCTGTATAAATTATAGGACAGGGGTTATGGATGTATCCTTTGGAAATAAAAAGATGAGATTGAACATTTTTAATGCATCCCAAGGACCACCTGCATTTGATGAAGTGAACATGCTTGAGGAAGTTATAGATAAGAAACTCTCCATTTTACTCGAGTCGGACCCTCTGCAAGCATGTTTGACACATGTTGGAACAGATGAGTTTGATGAAGTGAGTGCTTTGTTGGAGCCACCGAAGCCTAACACTGTTCCTTCTTAGACAGTCAAATTTGAACCTTTACCGACTCAATCAACCCCTTTAGTGCCATCCTTAGAAACACCACCCATGCTAGAGTTGAAGCCTCTTCCTGAAAAGTTGAAATATTCTTTTCTTGGACCCAAGGATACCCTCCCAATGATCATTGCATCTACTCTAACCCCAGTTCAGGAAGAGAAATTGGTGGAAGTACTTATGGAACATAGAGAAGTAATAGGATGGGCAGTAGCTGATCTTAAGGGAATTGACCCTTCTGTTTATATGCATCATATTCACTGTGAGCCTGAATCTAAACCACATAGGGACATGCAACGAAGGCTTAATCCGAACATGAGGGAAGTCGTTAAGAAAGAAGTGGTAAAATGGCTCGATGTTGGCATCATTTACCCAATCTCGGATAGCCAATGGATCAGTCCAACTCAGGTAGTACCTAAGAAGTCATGTATTACTATTGTTGAGAATGAAAAGGATGAGTCAATTCCTACTCGAATGACAACTAGTTGGAGAGTGTGTATAGACTATCGAAAACTGAATGCCATCACTAGGAAAGATCACTTTCCTTTGCCTTTCATTGATCAAATTTTAGAATGGCTAGCTAGGTAGAGTTTCTTTTATTTTCTAGATGGATATTCAGGGTATAACCAAGTTTCGGTATTTCCTGTTGATCAAGAAAAGACCACCTTTATTTGCCCCTTTGGAACATTTGCCTTTAGACGCATGCCATTTGGTCTGTGCAATTCACCAGCCACTTTTCAATGATGTATGCTATCCATATTTTTTGATATGGTTGGTCAGTTTCTTGAGATATTTATGGATGACTTTTCGATGTTTGGATCTTCATTTGATGATTGTCTCCAAAACTTGACTAAGGTTTTGAAACGATGTATAGAAATGAACCTGGTCTTAAGTTGGGAGAAGAGCCATTTTATGGTTTGTGAGGGAATCGTGCTCGGACATATTATTTCAGAGTGAGGGATTGAGGTTGACAAAGCTAAGGTAGAATTGATCTCGAAATTGCCTCCCCCGACCTCGGTTAAACAAGTACGATCCTTCCTTGGTCATGCTGGATTTTATAGACGCTTTATCAAGGATTTCAGCAAAATTTCATGACCTTTGTGTAATCTACTTGTTAAAGACAATCCATTTGATTTCAATAAGGAATGTATGGCTGCTTATGACATTCTGAGAACTGCTTTGAATATTGCACCAGCTATCAAGTCTCTTGATTGGACCTTGCCTTTTGAAATCATGTGTGATGCCTCTGATTATGCTGTAGGGGCAGTTTTAGGATAGAAGTTTAATAGCGAACCACATGTGATTTATTATGCTAGTAAAACTCTTTCATATGCACAAATAAACTACACCACTACTGAAAAGGAGTTGCTAGCAGTTGTTTTTGCCCTGGAGAAATTTTGATCATATATGTTAGGGTCTAAGATCTTGGTTTATACTGATCATGCAGCATTGCGACATCTATTATCTAAGAAAGACACAAAGCCTAGACTGATTAGATGGATCCTTCTACTGCAGGAATTTGACTTAGAAATCTTAGATAAGAAGGGTTTTGAAAATTTGGTAGCAGATCATATTTCTAGAATCTTAGTAGAATGCAACAAAGAAACAATCAGTGATCGGTTTCCTGATGAGTAGCTTTTCTCTATTTTGTTTGATAGTCTACCCTGGTTTGCCCATATTGTTAATTACTTAGCAACAGGGCAAGTTCCTTCCCACTGGTCCAAACAAGAAAAAGATAGATTTTTCTCACAAATCAAATATTACTTTTGGGAGGAACCTAAGTTGTTTAAGTATTGTTCAAATCAGGTGATTAGACGTTGTATCCCTGAGAGTGAATTCCAAGGTATACTCACTTTTTGTCATTCTCTTGCTTGTGGGGGACACTTTAGTGGAAGCAAAAATACTGCAGAGTGGGTTTTACTAGCCAAATCTTTTTAAAGATGCACATGAATTTGGCCATAATTGTTTGAGATGTCAACAAACGGGGAATATTTCACGTAGAGATATGATGCCTCTGACCCCTATTTTAGTTGTTGAAATTTTTGATGTCTGGGGTATTGACTTCATGGGGCCATTCCCTTCTTTTGGGTTTGAGTATATTCTGGTCGCAATTGATTATGTGTCTAAATGGATCGAAGCCATAGCAACTCGAACCAATGATCACAAGGTTGTAATCAAGTTTATTCAGTGTAACATCCTTAGTCGGTTTGGGTGCCCAAGGGCAATTATTAGTGATGGGGGCGCACATTTCACAAATAAACATTTTGAAGGATTAATGAAGAAATATGGAATTACACATAAGGTAGCCACACCTTACCATCCCCAAACTTGTGGCCAGGTTGAAGTATCAAACAGAGAAATTAAACACATCCTGGAAAAAATGGTAAGGCTCGATAGGAAAGATTGGTCAGAACGTTTGAATGATGCATTATGGCTTACTGGACTGCCTTTAAGACTCCCCTAGGAATGTCTCCATACCGGTTAGTGTTTGGCAAGGCATGTCATTTACCGATAGAGTTAGAACATCATGCATTTCGGGCTATCAAGCAATATAATTTTGATCTGAAGACTACGGGTTCTAATAGGAAACTTCTATTGAGTGAATTAGAAGAGCTGCGAAATGAAGCTTATGAAAGTTCAAAAAATTATAAGGCTCGAACTAAGGCATATCATGATAAATTCATTAATCAAAAAATGTTTAAACCTGATCAGAAAGTGTGGCTCTACAATTCTAGATTACGCCTTTTTCCTGGAAAACTTTGCTTGTGATGGGATGGACCTTTCATCATTACTCAAATATTTTCTCATGGCACTGTTGAACTTAAAGATCCCAAACAAGGAAATATTTTTAAAGTAAATGGCCAACGCTTGAAATCCTATGTTGAGGATATTCATGATGGAGAAATTGTTGAAATTCTTGATCTTATGGACCCATACTACCATCAGCTGAGTCTGGCTGAAGACTTTAAACTTAGTGCTCCTGGGAGGCAACCCAGTTTATGCTTTTAATTTTTAACTAGTTACTTTCTTTTCTTGTTAGAAGAATAAAGTGAGGGAGTACAGCAACAAAGGAACCCGCTACTTCATGAAACCTTCGAAGCACATTTTCTCAAGGTATATTCTTTCCTATTATACTTCTCATTTTTCTTTCCTACTCCATTAAGGACAATGTCAATTAAGTTTGGGGGGAAGATTAACTTGACTTGCTTAGATCTTCGAGTATGGTTAGAAATGATTAGGTTTTGTATACCTAATTATTGTCTCAAACTTGAGTTACATAGGCACCTTAATCAAATGATCGATTAATAGCCTAGATAATGCTAGAGATGCTGAGGGATAAATTATTAAAGAAACTCAATAAATGGTAGGGTATAGATCATAAATAATTTCATGGAGTAATTCCAAAGCCTTTTGACCATTGATCTTAATAAAGAGTCTACTTTATGGGGATATAAATCAAAAGATCAAGTATGCTAAAGTTTTTCCCTTTGAAAAAAGCAAAGAAAAGTTAGTCTAGTCTCACAGCTTTGCTTGAACTCTTACTAAGTAACCGGGCCCCTTTGCCTAAGTAAGCGTTGTGGTTCATGTCAAAAGGTGAGAAGGTCAAGAAATTTGTTAAGCAATGGTACCTTCCTGAGTAATCAGGCCCCTTCGCCTAAGTAAGCATTGTGGTTCGTGTCAAAAGGGGAGAATACTAATACTTATGAGGCTTGGATATAACACATACAAAAATATGAAGGGGGAAAAATCATCTAGCATAAAGGTATTGAACTAAACCCCAGAAAGTTAGAGGATTTTAAGAGTAAGATGGAAAGTTGGCAAAAGAAGAACTCTAGAAATCTTTATGAGCTCTACCTGACCACTAAAAGAGTTGAATTAATAATCCAATGAAGTATCTCAATAGTAGTCTGATTAGGTATCATCTGCTTTTAGGGTTGCTTGGGTTAACATCTAATTCAAGGATGGGATGATACACATGGATAATCTATCTGCTTTACTTGAGGACGAGCAAAGTTCAAGTTGGAGGGTGTGATAACTACATTAAGCATAAATATAAAAGTATTAATTTAATATTAAAATATCATTATTCCTTCAAAATTAATACTTTTATATGTCATTTATAAGAAAGAACATTGCCAACATGGAGAGCCTAATTTTAGAAATCCAATGGCATGAACGGCACTCGAATCGGACTTAAAATGGGCCCAAAATGAATTTTTGAAGAATTTACTAAGAAATTGCACAGAGTTTAAAGCAGCCAGTCCATAGTGGACCGACCGCTTGGTCCACTGCACAGCTCGTGGGCCATGATATGCCATTGACACGGTCCACGGAGTAGAGCCGTGGACCACAGTGCCCCGTTCACGCCGGGACTCGCCGGAGAGCCGCCCCCATTGCCAGGGAGGTCGCCGGCATGCTCACCACCGGCCGGAGAAGCCCCGGTGGCCAGAAAAATACATCTGAAGGGGGTTGTTCTCCATTTTTTCTTTCTCTTGGCCAAACCTCACTGAAACCCACCATCCCACGCCGTTGGACCGCCTACCCGGTCCACCGCCGGCTGGAGATGATGGTAGTGTGCTCTTCCTCACTGTCGGGAGGGTCCTCATGGTGAATTGCAGTCGTTAATGGTCTCTTTCGGTCTTAACCATTTATGGACCGAACCGTGTGCTGGGTTGGACCGAATCAGGGAGAAGAATCTGGAGCCTCGCTAGATGAGCTGGAGATCGATGGGAGCTCGACCAGAACCAGTGAAATGGTGGAGCAGCTTCGTTGCAACCGTGGGAGCGATGTCCGTTACTCTGTTGGGTTGGTTGGAGGAGGAGCAGGTTGGTTCAACGGTGGAGCGGCTTTGTTGAAACCATGGAGCGAGGAGAGCCTATAAAAAGGGCTCTACGGGAGCATTCGGGCATTCGATCAGTTGAGCATTCAAATAGTTCTTCTTCTTCCCCATTATTTTTTTCTTCTCTGTGTCTCTTTTTCTCCATCACACAGAGCACTATGTCTTCTCCATTCCACACCACAGAGAGCTCTTCTCTCCACTATTCCAGCTTAATCATAGAGGTCGACCCCATCCAAACTTCCAGTCCATCCTTCCGTTCTCCCAAGCTCTCAGATCATTCACTGTCCAACCACAGTCCTGAGATCCATCTTTTCTTCCCCGAAGTTCTTTTAGTTCTCTCCTATTCCAGTTATCCCAACCTTATTCCCACCATTCCAGCACTATTCCAACCTTATCCCAATCCTATTCCAGCAGTCCTATTCTCTACCGGCCAGCTTCATCTTCAACTTTTGAGCATGCAAAAATCACTGGAGGCTGGAGCTTCACTTTGGAAAAGGAGGTTTTTATTTTTGGTTGTATTACCTTGATGTACTCCCTCTTACATGAAATAAAAGTATCCTTTGATTACTTCATGTTCTTTTGTTTTCGAATCAGATGCGTTGCTAGGGCGAAGCTTTGGAGGTAAATCAAGTGAAATTAATCATGACTGATCTATTCCCAAGTGGGTATGAGCTGTGCTCTCGTGAGATAGATCATATCTAGGTTATTTCACTAGCATTTAGACTAATCTATTCCCAAAAAGGGACGGGCCATTATTCACGGATACGGGTCGTGCTCTCACTCGGATAGATCTTTTTTTGAGTTACCTTTACTGCTAATTACTTGTTAATCTCCTTTTTAGTTTTAATATTTCAATTTTTGTTGCGCATTTATTATTTTCAAAGTAATCAAAAAAGTCCCTACGGATTTGACCCTTGCTCCTACTATCCTATTCTAGAATAGTAGTTTTAAGGTAATTAAATCGGTGTGTTGCGACACACATCACCTCCCAGGCTTGTGGTCCTAGTTGGTTTAAATAAGTCTATGTATAGTAGCTCTAAAGGTCTTGATGTTGAAACAATATTTTTCAATTTAAAACTCCTCCTAGTTTATTTACTATACTGACATGCATCATAAACATTATCAAAGTCTACTTTAAATTTAGATAAACCTCTAACTAGATCTTTAATAATCAATTTGGCTAAAGTATGCATGCTACATGACCCAATCTTCTATGCCAAAGTAAACTAAATTCCTTAGTTTAGCATTCATTGCCATTAGATTTATACTACTTGACATTGCTAGATCATTCAGGTCTATAATATAGATATTTCCAAGTCTTTGACCAATAAATTTAGTGCTAGAATCAAGAGAGCTAGTTACTATATACATTAAAGATTCAAAGACAACTTTGAAACCTTTATCATATAATTGACTAATACTTAATAAATTATGCTTCAATTTGTCTACTAGCAGTACATTTTCAATATAAGTAAAAGGGATTATTTTGATCTTACCAATTCCAATGATCTTCCCCTTGCCATTGTCACCAAAGGTTACCATACCACCTTCTTTTATTTCAAGGGTGATGAATTGATCTTTGTCACCAGTCATATATCTTGAATAGCCGCTGTCAGGATACCATCTTTTCTTTGAATTTTGGGCTGCAAGACACTCTTGCAAAATAATCAAGTTAAATTTTTAGGTAACCAAGCTTTCTTGGATCCTTGAAGGTTAGTAATAGTAGTTCCTTTAGGAATCCAAATCTTTTTTACCTTATTTTTATTTTTCTTTCTCAAATTACATTCATAGGCTTTATGTCCAACCCCATTACAACAATAACAAACTACATTTGATTTTTGAAAAGTTTTGGATGTTGAAAACTTTGAGGCATAAGGTCTTGAAGCTGAAAACTTGTTAGTATTCATTGAATTGTATCCAATTCCAGCTTTATTATTAGATTCTCTTTGATTTTTCAAAATCAACTCAAGTTTGTTTGAACTCAAGGTTAATTTGTCAACAATAGGTTTGAGTCGACTCATTTCATTTTGCAAACTCTTGTTCTATTCAAGACACTCACCTTTTTTTGTTTGCAATTCTTTACATTTTCTAGAAATACTATTTAATTCCTTTTGCAAAAGATTGTTCTTTTCAAAAATTTCAATCTTTTCTTTCAATAATGCATCATAATTATTTTTCATGATTTTAATTTTCATGCCAGCTTTCTTATATTCAGATAAAAGCTCATAAAATGCAGTATGTAAGTCATCATAAGTAATCATCAGTGGGTTCAATAGATGTTACCTCATCTTCTAGATCCATCAAATATATGTTTGTAGCTTTTGTTGTCTCTTCTTCTTCATTTGAAGTTGTTTTGTCGCTATTGCTCCATGTGTCCATCATAGCCTTCTTCTTCTTCTTTTTGTATCTTTTCTTCAATGTTGGATACTCTGAACGGTAGTGGCCTGGCTTTTTACACTCATAACATATGGGGTGTTGCTCCTTTTCTTTTTCTTTATCTTTCTCCTTCTTTTTGCTTTGTTCACCTTTTCCAAGATGCTTCCTCCAATACCTTGACTTTCTTCTATCCAAAAATTTTCTAAATATTTTCATGAGTAAGGTAATGTCATCATCTTCAAGTTCTTTATCTGAGGAGGGGCTTTCTTCTTCTTTCTTTTCTTCTTGCTTCTTGATTTCAGCTATAGCCTTGAATACTATTATTTTCTTGTTCTTGCTATCATTTTTGCTATGGTGCTGCATAGTTAGCTCATAAGTAATTAAAGAATCAAGAAGCTCATCAAGTGGGAGTGTGTTCAAGTCCTTGGCTTTCTGAATTGCAGTGACCTTAGGATCCCATTTGTTCAGTAAAGATCTAAGAATCTTTTGCATAAGGTCAGCATTTGAATATACCCTACCAGGACTTTTTAAATCATTAATAATATTTGTAAATCTAGAAAACACGGTAGATATTATTTTATTTGGCTCCATTTTAAAAAGATCATAATTATGCACAAGAATATTTATTTTGGAAGTCTTAACTTATGTTGTGCCTTCATAGGTAACTTCTAGTTTATCCCAAATTTTTTTTGCTGAAGTGCAAGTAAAAATTTGGTTAAACTCATTAGCATCCAAAGTACAATACAGAAGGTTCATTGCTTTAGCATTTAGTTCCCCCATCTTCATGTCATATTCATTCCATTCCTCTTCCGATTTTGGGATGTCTATGTGATGCAGGACTTATTAGCATGCAAGGGAATTTTCATGGATTCAGAATTAAGTTAAGATTTTAATTCCCAAATTTCAAGTCAAAAGGATGTAAGGGTGATCCTATAGAAATTCTAAAGCATAAGCATGCAAAAAGACCCTTAAAAGAGATATACAAAAGGATTGCCAGGGCTAAGAAACCCCGGTAGGGCTAGCTTTTCTACAATATCAAGATGAAGAGGGCTAGAGGGTGTGTACCTAGCAATGTTTGTCACTACTTCCATGAAGGGATCACTCCTCGCTCCTGGATGCAGCTCGGAAGGTCAAGCTAAAAACTCGCGGATCCGTCGACTTTTTATCTGCTGACCCGACGGCTAGGCAAACGAACTCCGATTCGTGTGAAACTCAAGGGATCTACAAAACACCAAACAAGGAGTTAGGTGTGATGGGAAACTTGCTAGATTAATGAAGGAACAAAGGAAAGAGGGATAAGATGGGATGGCTGGAAGATGGCTTGAAGAAGGTGGGCATCCAAGATTGATGAAGGTTGGATAGATAGGGCCTCACACCTCTCGATGCTCAAAGAGCAAAGGCAAATGGGTCTCTCACCCACTCTTTATGGAGGATAAAATACAAAGTAAATAACTCAAGAAGACTTTATTTCACGAATAAGTAGTTCAAATTTTCATACAAAGCGGTCCCTTATATAGAGTCATGAGACTTAGGGCCCAAGCAAATGAAAACAAGGAAATAAAAGGGCACCCACTTTCTTCCTAAAGTGTGGGGCTGAATACATGAAAGAAATCACTTTCATGCCATACAAAATTCTCTCTAAACATGGTAGGTAGTGGGCAGCTAAGAGGGGATCATGATGGGTGCCAAATAACTTCCATCTTGGGCTTGAGGTGCTCCACAACATTCCTAAGCAAGCATCCATGAATCTGGGGATTGAAATATATCCATTGGCATGTGGACTTGGTGTGATTAGGGCGTGGAAGATGTGTGCTGGCATGTGGACATAAACTCCTCATGCATGGGCTGACTTCATGATCCTCCAAGTAATCCTAGGGTGGCACAATCTAGGGTGTGACTGGGACTCCACGTGATTATTGAGGTGGCACACTGGGTGTGGTCCTTCACATGCTTGAGTCTTCTCTAACTAGACTTAACTCAATAAAACTGGACATGATTACAAGACTCAAAATGATAAATGACTCAACATGAGTTGACTCGATCGACTAAGCTCAACTGAGCTGAACATAACCTAAAACTCGACTCAAAAAAATCTAATGGTATGAGTCCACTCTAAATACAGGACTCAGCTATAACAAGGATCAAAAATAGATCTCAAGGACCCAAAACAGGACTCAAATGGGTTCACTTAAGCTTAATTAAGCTAAACCCTAATTACAGGACTTCAAATGACTCAACTGACTCAAGCTCTATTTTAAAGACTCAAAGGGCTAATAGGACTTAATTTTTGGGCAAAATTGAAAATTGGTTAAGGGACTGAAAGATCTCAAAATTCAGGGATCCATAGTGAACCAGAGTTGATCCTGATGTCCCAATCAATTCTCTCGGGATGAAAGAAACTCGACCCTATCGAGTAAGGATCAATCTAGTGCAGGTAAAAGGGTTGGGTCACGGTGCTGCGGGTCCGCTCAAGGGATCCACGAACATTCAGAGTCTGATCGGCCTTGCCATCGAACTAAATGATATGGATAGCCTTGGTCTTAGGTCATAATAGCTTGGCCATCCATGTCACACTCAATCCATATTCCTCTCCTAGGGCAATTTAGTGGACACTCAAGTAAGGTTTCTCTCTCAAGAATAGGGTGAGTCCAAAAATCTCACTGAGTGTCATTGCTGGTGCCCTATACGCAACTAGGCTCGAGATATTGAAAGTCAAGCTAATGCCAAAATCCAGGGGTAACTTAAGCACAAAGGCACTAAGGTTAACTCTCCTTATCACTTGTAAGGGTCCAGCTTCACAGGTGTGTAGCTTCTTAATGGCTCCGAGAGGAAACCACTCAGGAGGTCTAGACCTAATCTCTACATGATCTCCCTCAGCATACTCTTTGACTTGATATCGAAAATTAGCCATATTATTATTAGTATTCAAGTGAATGCTAATGTCCTGATGCAGATGCTATGCAGAGATCTATGCAAGTGTAAACAGTGGGATTAGGCCTAAGGGTCTTTTAGGATTGAAACCAGATACCACCTTAATATCTATATTCACTTCGTCCCTTATGCTAAGGATGTAGACCCAAAACTCAATCCACCTTTCAGGTTTCAAACTTAAAATTTTTTGGGAATCATAAAACCTGAAAGTCCTATGGTATGGGTACAGTAAGTTTTCTAGGAACAGTAAATATCCTCTCCAAAACTGTAAGACATGAATTGCAGCATGGAAGTCTTTAGGGTAAACATAGTTCAACAGGCTCCTATGCTTAAGAGAAATTGATGGCTTGTCTGTCCTAACCACATGTTTGGCACTAGGATGGTCTACAGGCACTAGTTCTAGAGTAGGCTAGGAATCCATTACTGGTGGCAAGTCATTAGGAAGGTCTTTGGGAAGCTTACTTGGAAAGTCTTCTAAAATAATATCAACTTCCTAGGATTATTCCTTACAGATTGGTTCCTGGACCTCCTCAATGGACAATTCTGGTGAACCCTCACTCTCATCAACTATGTTTGATCCTGGCTCGGTCACTTCTCCAAATTCTTTAGTGGGTTCAAGATCTTTTTCTGTTAGGTCCTCAGTGGGTCCACTCTCTTGTTCCTCTTCTTCAGGTTCCTCACTCCTATCGTTCATATGAACTAATGGGGCAGTAGGAGTTGGTTGGTCTAAAAAAAGTTGACTAGGGTTGGATTTTGGTTCAGAGGTACTAATCCTGCTGGGCTCAACTCGATAATTCATGGGTTCCCTCTGACATGACTCTTATTTCCTAGCAAGTTGATAGGCATCATCCAGGTCATAAATTCTCCAATGGAATAGTTCCCACTGGATGTCCCTATGTAGGGCATCTTGAAATCTAGCTATGACCTTAGACTCAGGTTAACTGTGTTACATCTCCCAATAAACTTATTAAATTCATCAATATATTCAGACACAATTTTATTAACCTATCTCAATTTGTACCATTGGTCTAAATGTTTGTGCTCATAAAATTTACCTAGGTACTTTTCTCTCAATCTACTTCTCATGGATTTCCAAGTAAGTATTTCATCTCCTCTTTGGTAACATTCATCCTCAATAACTTTCCGGTGCCACTTAGCATGTCGGGTTAACCTACGTGTGGCCAATTTAACTTTTTCCAACTCCAACATCTTAGTGTACTTAAGATACTGATCCATTCTCTCCTCCCAATCAATATACACCTTAGGATCTAGGCTTCCATCAAAAGTTGGTGCATAGGGTTGGGTGCTCCTAATGGGTCTTTCCTTTGAGTCAACCAAGTATGGGTATGGACATCTAGGATTAGACTCATGAGCAAGATCATGATAATAGGCTCTTGGATCAAGAAAATTGGGCCTAGATAATTTACGTTTAGCATGGGCCATAAGGGCTTCTACCCTTGTTTCCACCTGGTTGAACCTCTGGTTCATCTGGGTAAATGATTGGGCCATCTGCTCAGTGAGGGCTCTTATTTGGGCTTCAAGATTGGGATTATCCATGGGTTTAGCCGACTGTGGATGTGGTGGATGATATGAAACTCCTGACCTAGTGCACATGCAAGACTCAAGAATAAATCAACTACGATTTCCTAGACCTAGAGTCCAAACAGAATGGGTCGACTCAACTTACACACAACACAACACCTAATCTTTCCATGGGCCAGGTAAGAGGTGGGGTGGTGGGAGGCCCCTCTGCTTTCGCAGGGACCTAATTAAGTAACCACCAGTCCACTTAGGGTTTTTGCCTCTGGACCTCTAATCTTAGACACTCGCTTCCAGTAATAGGTGAGCTATTGGGTGCACTTGTCTTCCCACAAGGTTCGAACCCGACCTATTGGTGTCCCTAAATTACTTTAGGTTGCTACTTGATTTTAAATTGGGCTTGGGTTCGAATGCAAGGATTGTTGTTTTGGACTAAGGAGAGGTGATCAACTCCCCACCCCCCCCCAATCTGACATAGTAGAATTGCCCTTAGAATATTTTATGTGAATGATGACAAGCAAATGAAACCCTAATGATGCAATGTCTCTAAAGTTTTTTTGTTTTTATTTTTTGTTTTTCTTTTTTTTTTGTATTCTTAGTAGAAATATAATATGTAGGAAATTACCTAATATATAGGAAATATGCAGAATAAATTAAAATATATAGAGATTATGCAATCAAAACCCTTAACATGCTGAAATTACTACTTGCTAAAATTCTAGGTGCAGAAACTTTCTAGGCAGAAAATCAGACATGCAGAAGACTTATAAGCCAAATTAAATCATGAAATGTTTTTTTGATAAATATTATCAAATATAATGAATCCAATAAAACAAGAATCAGAGTTTTTTGAGCTACCTATATACAGAAAAAATTAAATAAACAACCATATTCAGGAACTACGGGATGCAAAAATTAATATGCAAAAGAAACTAAAATATGCCCAAATAAATCATGGGACCTTGCTCTAAGGAATTCATGTTCAACCTTGGCTCATTACTCCCATGGATAGACAGCATATGTGGTTTTCATGCGTATACCCCGCTCAGGAGGTGTGAACTTTCTAAAGAAAGAATTTTAGAAGATGAAAACTAAGCCCTAAACTTGCTGTGATACCAAATGATGCAGGATTAATTAGCATGCAAGGAAATTTTCATGGATTCAGTATTAAGTTAAGATTTTAATTCCCAAACTTCAAGATAAAAAAATGTAAAAGTGATTTTATAAAAATTCTAAAGCATAAGCATGTACAAAGATCCTCAAAAGAGATAAAAAACAAGACTGCCAGGGCTAAGAAACCCCGATAGGGTTAGCTTTTCTGCAATATCAAGATCTAAAGGGCTAGGGGGTGTGTATTTGGCAATGTTTGCTGTTGCTTCCATGAAGGGACCACTCTTCACTCCCGGATACGGCCTGAAATGTCAAGCCGAAAACTCGCGGATCTGTCGGCATTTTATCCACTAACCTGATGGCTAGGCAAATAGACTCCGATTCACGTGAAACTCGAGGGATCTACAAAACACCAAGCAAGGAGTTAGATGTGATGGGGAACTTGCTGGATAAATGAAGGAACAAAGGAAAGAGGGATAGGATGGAGCAGCTGGAAGATGGCTTGAAGAAGGTGGGCATCTAAGATTAATGAAGGTTGGATAGATAAGGCCTCACACCCCTCGATGCTCAAAGAGCAAAGGCGAATGGGTCTCTCACCCACTCCTTATGGAAGACAAAACACAAAGCAAATAACTCAAGAAGACTCTTTATTTCATGAATAAGTGGTTCAAATTTTCATACAAAGGGGTTCCTTATATAGAGTCATGAGACTTAGGGCCCAAGCAAATGAAAACAAGGAAATAAAGGGGCGCCCACTTTCTTTCTAAAGTGTGGGGCTGAATACATAGAAGAAATCACTTTCATGCCATACAAAACTCCCTCCAAACATGGTAGGTAGTGGGCGACCAAGAGGGGACCATGAGGGGCACCAAATAACTTCCATCTTAGGCTTTGGGTGGTCCACAACATTCCTAAGCAAGCATCCATGAATCTGGGGATTGAAATATATCCATTAGCATGTGGACTTGGTGTGCTTGGGGCATGGAAGAGGTGTGCTGGCATGTGGACATCAACTCCTCATGCATGGGCCAACTTCATGATCCTCCAAGTAATCCTAGGGTGGCGCAATCTAGGGTGTGACTGGGACTCCAAGCGCTGCTAAGGTGGCATACTGGGTGTGGTCCTTTACATACTTGAGTCTTCTCTAATTGGACTTAACTCAATAAAACTGGACATGATTACAGGACTCAAAATGATAAATGGCTCAACATGAGCTGACTTGATCGACTAAGCTCAACTGAGCTGAACATAACCTAAAACTCGACTCAAAAAATCTAATGGTATGAGTCCACTCTAAATACAGGACTCAGCTATAACAAGGATCAGAAACAGCTCTCAAGGACCCAAAACAGGACTCAAATGGGTTCACTTGAGCTTAATTAGGCTAAATCCTAATTACAGGACTTCAAATGACTCAACTGACTCAAGCCTTAATTACAAGACTCAAAGGGCTAACAGGACTTGATTTTTGTGCAAAATGAAAATTGGTTAAGGGACTGAAAGATCTCAAAATTTAGGGACCTAGAGTGAACTAGGGTTGATCCTGATGTCCCCATCACTATGCCATCAACTTTCTTAATAAGAATGTATGGTCCTTTTAAAATAATTTTTCATAATTGAAAATCAGTGGCTTGAAAATAGATTTTCATTCTAGCTTTCCAGTAAGTGCAATTAGTGCCAGTGAATAGTGGAGGTCTATTGCTAGATTGGCCTTTGGCCAGAGAGGTGCTTATTTGGGTTGCCATTGACCTTTTTTCTTAATCATTGGATTAAAGGCATAGAGACATGGCTCTAATACCACTTATTGCCTAGATAGACAACCCAAGAGGGGGTTGAATTGGGTTTGAAAACTTTTTCACAAGTATGTGCCCTTTTGAAATCTTAATGTGGTGAGTGAAGTGTACAAAGTATTAGGTACGGAAGCAAATGAGTATGCATTGATAAAACAAACACAAACACCATAAACTTAGAGTGGTTTGAAGCAACCCAACTCTTACGTCCACTATCCAAGGTGCATACTTGGGATTTCCACTATATTCTTCCTGAATACAGTCAGATTATTTTGCAATGGGCTCACAATCCAAAATCCAATACAATGTTAGTTTTTTCAGGCTCACTAATAGCCCAAACTTGGTTTTCAAGGCTCACCAATAACCTAAAACAACTCACAAGTTATAGCCCTTACTGTACTTGGAACAACTCAAAAATAGAGTATAAAAGAAAGCAACACTTAAAATAAACCCAAAGATTTGATGGTTATAGTTGAAGCTCTAAATGAAGCCTTCTTCAATGCTTCTTCAATGCTCTTTAAGGCTTTCACAATCCTTCAATGATTTACTCAAGAAATTGGTTGGGAGTTGTTGGAAAACTTGAGTTCTTTTTACTTCAAAGCATTTAGGATATTCAATACTCTTCTCTCTTCTTCAAAAACTTATTTTTCTTTGCTTAAATCCTTCATTTATAGCCTCTTAATATATTCCTAGGTAAATATGACCATTGGAGTTCCTTGGGAGTCAAAAACTAGCCGTTGATGGGCTTTGAAATCAAAAAATTCAATTTCTGGAATTATTGTTCAAAATCTGGGATTCGAGTCGGCTCGGATTTTCAGACAGGTAAAAATTGAGCTCTAGAAGAGTCCGTTCATTTCAGTTGAGTTGGCTCAGTTGACTGGTCCTCTTAGAATTGAATTTCAGACACTCTAGAAGAGTCGGCTCGGATTGTCATTGAGTCAGCTCGGTTGATTGTGTATCAAAAATCTTTGTGTTATGCCAAAATAATGTATCAGCTCTAAATGTTGAGTCGGCTTGAGTGAACTTCCTTCAAAAGCTTTCAAACTTCTTTAAACTTCTTCCAACATCTTCCAAACAACTTCAACCTTCTTCTGAACTTAATCTAAGATATTTAAACTTAAATTTTACATGAAATTGGTCCTTTTACAAGAATATACATTTAAATTTAGCTAAGGCTCTCAAATACATGAAACTTTTCTTACAAGCAAATTGATACACTACAATGATCTCAAAACTGTAAGGTGAATAGTTGTCCATTTGAAACATCCTATAAAAACTTCTTAAACATTTGAAAAGAGTCAGTATCGAATGCATTCTCCAATGTTTTGTTATCATTAAAATCATTCTAGGGGTTAACAGATAGTTTAGAACAAACTAAGAGGAGGAATCCGGGAGTGACTACAAGATCAAGTCCTGGTTGAGTTCACCATCCATCATAAACCCTAATTGACTTAATTGGATGATTAAGTCAATCATTTTCAAAACATGGGCTTGAACTGATAAGCCCTTACTCATGCATGCTCAGAACAATTGCTTCGATATCTCATATCGAGCAGCCCTACTTTGCTCTTCATAAAGCTCTTTTAGCTTGAGCAATATGGTTTGAGGTTCCATCTCCTCATGTTGCCTCTGAAGCTCATTGCTCATTTAGGCTAACATGATGCACTTGATAGTCATACTATCATTCTGCCACATTTTATATGTGGCTCTTTCCTCCTCAGAAGCATCATCTCCAATCAGCTCTGGATTCGAAGAATCAAGAATATAAGAAAGCTTCTCTTGAGTTAATACTATCCTTAGGTTCCTCAACCAATCCACATAATTGGGACTGGTCAATTTGTTAGCATCTAAAATGCTCCGTAGTGATAAACTTGAAGCCATAATATTTAAATCTACATAAAAATAAAGAACAACTATAAGCATACCACTCAAGATGACATCCATAATTAGATAAGGACTTTTACACCTAATTATTTCTCCCACTATTTTATTTCGAATACCATAGCCCTCATCTATAATAAGCGAGAAACCTTATCAAGTTTCTTTAGTGGGGTTGAGATCCTGATTCCGTATAAGTACCTTGTGTTATTATAATAAAATCATTCATAATGATATTATAATAATTACTTTTTATTAATAAATGATAACTATTCTTGGCCAAAAAGCCTATAGAGATTATATTCATCATAAAACTATGACAATAATGATAATCACCTAAAATAATGATACTAGAATTAAAAACAAACTTGATAATTTCTAAAGCTAGCACTGGAACTGATCTTTCATCTCCAACATTCAGGAATCTCTCACCATCTACGAATCTTCTACTGATTTGAAGTCCCTGTAATAAATTGTAAATGTTAATAGGATTACTAGTATCCAATATCCAGGTAGGAGTATCACATATATAAAATTACAAGGCATGAGTATAAAAGTATCTTGTCTAGTAATAGCTTGCTGATTTTTCTTTCTTAGCCTGTTCACCTTTAGGAGGCAATATAAAGAAGACAATTCATCTTCCAATGTCCCTGTTACTTACAATAGAAGCAATCAGCTTGAGTTTGGTCAAACTTGAACTTTTTGATCTAAGCTGGTTGACTCATCGAAGCACTATGCACCTTATTCTTGTTATTCTTGTTTCCTTTCTTAATGGGACGACGAGCTGTTGAACCTCCTACTATATTCACCAATCCTTTATAGAGTTGATGATCCTTCTTATAGGTCTACAGCAACCCCAGCAGACTGTGGTAGTTGATTATAGGCCTAGTCATTATGTAATAATCAAGGTAGTCAAGGTAGGACTTTGACAAAGAATTGAGGATCGCATCCTTCCCTGGCTATTTATCTAGGAAAAATTCAAGTTTGTTCAAGTACTCGATCAGTTCGATTATATACAATACATGATCAGTGACGGATGGCCCTTCCATCATCCTAGTATTAAAAATGATATAAGATATTTTGTACCTTTCAACATCGTTAGGAGTATAGAAGGATTCTTCCAATACTTGAAGCATGTCTTCTAGCTAAGCATCCTCAAATTTATGATTTATTGTCATTCATGGATGCTGACATAATACAACAGACCATGGTTCGATCATTGAGCCATTTCTGGTAAGTGTCTCTGGCTGTACCATGAACATGCTAAGCAGGCTCCTTAGGATTAGATCTATCAGTATGTATAAGATCTATTCATGCTCCAAGACTATTTTCAGCTTTCAATACTAACTATCAAAATTGGATTCCATTAGATTTTCAATATCCAATAATGAATGAAGTGACAAAGTGGTGGCCATATTACTCTGAAAAGAGAATATGACCTAATTAGTATATGAATCATTTAATTCTAAAAACTTAGACTTTAGTCTAAAGATTCTCTTATTATTTTGATCAAATTTGTAGCCTTTACCTCTAGTTTGAGGAATTACACTAATTTCTTAGTAGGTACTAGAATCTAATAGACTACACATGAGCTCGACTTTGATCTGCTCATCCATGTGCATTTAAAGGTAGGTTCTTAACAAATTATTTCTGTAAATAATTTTTAGTAATAATTTTTGTTACAGAAACTAATCAATAAGCCTTTGGACTACCACTGGAAGCCTTAGTAGGTCCAACCATTAACATGACAATATTGAGTGCTTCTAGCCAATGATGGCCAAGCCCAACTTTGACTAGCCCACCTAAGCATCGTTTAAAGAAAAGCGACTAAGTCATCATAATATGAATGATAATTCCAATAACCAAATAAGCACTAGGTCTTTGGACCTTCAATGATCATCTTAACTATTGGACCCATTACCACTCTCTTAATGGGAGGCTATGGCTCAATCATCTCCATAATTTTATCATTTTATGGATCTAATCATTTTAAAGGGTTAAATTAGATTAAGTAGAGAAAAAAGAAGAAGACATAGACCAATCAACGATCCTCCCACTGACCTTACCAAGTATATGATGATGGTTGAATACAAATTGGTCCAAGGGCACCTAGTTCAGTCAAATTGATTAACCTTACTAGCATAGGTTTGCTCGAATCGATGAGCTATCTAATTAAAATCTAAGTGACCAGATTGGCCAAGTAAGTGAGATTGATGGAAAGGTTCTGTCATTAACTTCTTTTTTTAGACACCAACAAGTTGACCAGGTAAGAGGTAGCCTCAATTAACAACCATGATCGAATGCCAAACTAACATTAGACCAATTGGTTCATCAATTTTGGTTAGACTAGCCTAGGGACTCGGATCTAACCACTAAGCCAGAATCAGGTCTATTTGATAATATGGACTTGATCAGCCTATCACTATAGAATTGATCTAGAGACTCATTGAACTAATTCTAATCAACTTTTGGTTAGATTAAATTAATTTCTTTTAAGTCCATATTCATCAAATTCTAATTTGAGGTCTAACTCAATTATTTGACCTAATTCGAGCTAATCCAAAATCCTTGTTTTATGAATTGAAATTAGATATTTAATTTACAATTCTAGATCTAATCTAATCAACTCTTATTTTCAGAAATTAATTAAGATTTATTTTGCTAAAAATCAGATCTAAATATTTTTTATATGCATCATATATAAATAAAATAATTTTAGATCTAGACTATATACTATGGTATAATTATTAAAATTAAATTTATAGTTTATATTCGAAATATAAAACCTGATGTAAATAACTTAATTTTAGATCAATAACAGCAAAATAATCAATATTAAACTACTAAAAATTAGATCTAAATTATCAAAATAATTTTAATAAAATTATCCTTTCACCTTACTTGTTTATGGGATATAACAAGCGGCACTCCTACATGCCATAAGAGATCCCATAGAATGGAAAGAAAGGACTTTTAAACCCTACTTTTCTTCTATAACCAAATAGCCCTAGTGATCAACCTAATCAAAGTAGTTACTCTGATTAAGATTATATCTAACATGTAAGGTTCTACCTCTACATATCATGTTATAAAAATCGATCGCTCTGATACCACTGTTGGAAATCATCTAGAATTTCATGCATAATTTTTTTTTATAATTTACAATGAAAGATAATCTATTATAAAATTATTTTAAATAAAATATATGAACATAGATCATATCTAATAAATTTTATAAGAATTATAACATGATATGCAACATAAAAAATAAATTCAACATGCATCATTCTAGCCGATGCATGTTGTAGATCAAATCTACAAACAACTATGAGAACAAATCCCATACTTGATCATGGGTTGATGATCGTCACTGTCAATGATACATGATAAAGGCTCTCCACATCTTTTCATAGCCATACAGGATATCTAGCATCTACAAATCATCCACACAAAGTTCCAAAGTGATCAACCTTCTCGAACTACTAGATCAGTGAGAAGGCCACTAGATAATTGAAATAAAATTATTTTAAGATCTCTTGTACCCTCCAAGATGATCAAGAGGTGGATCAAGAGGTGATTAGATGGAAGAAGAAAAATAAAATCAATAAACCCTCTTTTCTTTTTCTTTTCCTTATTCTCTCTCCCTTCAGCCCTAGTGCTAAATCGAGAACACCTTATGGAATCTGAATTCATGCCCCCTTCTCCCCTTATTTTTCATAGTAATTGTACTTTAGAATTTGTATGATAATTGGTCTCTTAATATTGCATATATGAAAAAAAAACTAAAGTAAAATTTTATTGATTAGAGAAGGGATTAGATTAGGATTAAGAAATAGAGTTTGAATAAGACTAAGAGTCCTATCCCTAATAGGACTCCTCAAAATTGAATTCAAATAATTCTATATTTAATTTAAACCAATCCAAATCTAAATGAGAATGAGAGAAAATGAAAAAAACTAATTTTTCTCATGAATAATTTATAAAAAAGTTTTCTAGGAAGGCATGAAGAATTTTTAGGAAAGAAAATAAGTTGGACTAGGTTAGGGTTTGACCAAAATTAATTAGAAACCAAAATTAATTTGGTTATAATTAATTTAACCAACATGAACCCCATCTAATTAGTTTATAATTAAGATTAATTAAATTTTAATTAAATCTAAAATTAACTAAGCTCAAGTCTGAATCAAATCAAGAATAAAATCTCCTTGCGATTAGGTCATTATATAACCTAATCGTGTAAAATCTAATTAAACTAAATTCAATTAGACTTGACCAAGCCTCTTTGCTCAATCAAATTAAGCAAATTAGTAATCTAATTACTAATTAATCTTTTTTATAATTAATTAATTAATTAATATTATTAATTTATAATATTTGTATAGGGTTAATTTTTATTCATATTTATAATTTTGTCACTGAATAATTCTTAATCGTTAATCAACTATCATGATCGGTCAGAAACTTCTTATATATATGACCTCATAAGTTTAAACCCTAAACCAATAGTTCAGGAATGATTTTCTAAACTAATCAATATGACCATCTAGTAATGATATCCAATATCTAGATAGGTCGAATGATAGCAAAGTAACATTCAAGAACCTAGGATATGGTTACTATATAATTCTTTTCTTTGACCTAATATTTGAAGATGAATTTAGAGTCAACTGCCAACTCCAAATAATACTCCAAATATATCTTAACCTGCTAAATCTTGTGACTTCTCATAAGGACTATTTTGGCCAAGGCTTTGCTAAATTGAAATACTATCGAGCATCTATTCTAACAACTTAGAGTGGTCAATCCCTTCTTGACTCAATATTGACTTAACAAGTACTTTCTAGTGGAGTCGTCGATGAAGGTCACATAGTATCGTGAAGCTCCAAAGGATGCAACCAGGGAAGGACCCCACATGTCGGTGTATACAAGCTCTAGCTTTCTTGATCTTAGTGCCCTGCCAATCTTGGAGAAGCTGACTTTCTTATGCTTTCCAAGAATACAATTCTCGCAGAAACCAATATCTATCATCTTCAAACATGGTAGCTTGTCCTTTTTTAGTAGTACTTGCATTCCTTTCTCACTCATGTGACCCGGCTTGTAGTGCCACAACTCTGAGTCTGTCTATGCCAGTGCCACTATATCTCTGGTGTTACTAGTTATATATAGGGTACCTAACTTTCTTCCTCATGCTATCACCATCGCACCTTTGGTGATCTTCTAAGAGCCACCAAAGAAAGTTATAATGTATCCCTTTGAGTCCAGCAACTTGATTGATATCAAGTTTCTCCTCAATCCTGGAACATGTCTGACATTCTTAAACTTCTAAACTGATTGATCTGGTATCTTAATGTGTACATCACCTTTTTCACAAAATCCAAAGGCTCATTATTTGCAAGATAGATCTTTATGAAGTCTTCGACAATGTAGTTGCGCATAGACTCTTTCTATGAGGTAGAGTGAAATGAAGCTCTGGAGTCTAAGATGTAAGACTCTATCGAATTGTCCATACTAAGAACCAATGCATCTTCAATTATCTCGATCGCTGCATTGACTGATTCTTCATTCTATCCCTTGTTCTTCCTTGCCCAGCAATTCTTTCTGGTGTGCCCCTTCTTGCCGCAATGCCAACAACCATCACCCTCATTCTTGATTAGCTCCTCTGCTTGGACTTGGATCTCCTGCGGCCTTTGTTGTGTTGTGTAGTTTTTTCTCTGCCTTCTTGAGTGACCAAGGTAGACCTAGAGTTTTCTTTGGTTTCTTTCTTCTTGATGTCTTCTCTAAGAATCAGGTTCTAGACCTTTTCAAACTTCAATTTGCTCGAGCCACATGAACTACTCACCGCTATCATAGTTTCACCCTAGCTCTCGGGCAAAGAAGTTAACAAGATTAGGGCACTGACTTCATCCTTGAAGCAAATGTCAACTGAACTCAACTTACTAGTGATCAAATTAAATTCATTAATATGATCGATTATGGATGTACCTTTGGTCATCTTCAAGTTGAATAGATGATATATGCGATAAACCTTATTGAAGGTTGAAGGTTTCTTGTACATGTTGGATAGTGTCTACATCAATCTAGCTATCATCTTCTCCTCTAGAATACTAAATGCAACATTCCTAGCCAACGTCAGATGGATAACTCCCAAAGCCTCACATGAAAGGGATATGCCCTATAAGCCAATCAATATTGTATCTCTCAAATCAATGTAATTGACAATATCTAATAAAGGCATTATTTTTCGTCATATGCTATGTTTTTATTATGATGAACCCCATAGATTAGGGCTATAATTTTAGGGTTATGATGAGATCATACCAGTGAGACCTAAAGTCTTAAAACCTTAATCTAAAATATTCCTAGTCAAAGGAACCCTGAGTAGGGGATCAGGGTTTTTCCGGTAAGACTAGCACATCCCATGTATACTGGAAAGGGTGACTGCTCTCACAGTTACTTGTGTATGACACTAATACTAGGATGTGGGTACTTATTAGTGAATGAGTTCACTGATATGATCTAACTTGAGAACATCTAATGGAGTCTTAGCTACATGTCAATAGAAGGTTCTCATAATGGGAGTGGTAAAAGTAATCCTTTGACCTGAGACTGCCATAAGTACCTTATGTACATGAACCCATCCTTTGGTTCAATCCTAATCATGACATTGAGTCATACACAGGATTGATACTGGGAATGGTGAATTGTATATGAAGGTAATGAGAAGGTCAACAAGGAATCGATCACTCTTAGTAAGAGGAGATTGCATCCAGCTAGTTATCAATCGGATGATGATTCAGGGAATCTTTGATCAAAGTAAAGATATTAGAGATGGTTTCTGATATCAAGATAATTGAATCATCAATATAAGATTGAGCTAGAAACAAATATAATATTGGATTTGACATATATCCATATCCATAATTATATTTTGGGTGCAGGTTGATCGAAGGATTAAATTATACGATAACTTTCTACTGAAGGGTAGATTTGGTATTTCACCAGAATTTCCATATCTTCCGGGTAGACATGACACGTTGCTAGACGTCAATCTTGTCTTGTGGTTTGATCAAATTTAATGATCATTTATTAGGAAGAGTCCTAATTGATCAAAATCGGGTAAGCCCGATTTGACCTAAATCGATTAGAGAGAGTTCTAATCAAATTAGGTCAACCTGTATTCGAACCCACTGCTGGCTAGATATGGAACCCAATGGATCACACACTTAAGAGAATTGATCAAGAGTCATTTGCATGAAGACACTCTAGCAAGTGTTGCAAATTTTAACTTCTATTCGAATTGGATTCGAATTAGGGTTCCGAATTGATTCAATTTGGGTTCTGATTGGATCTAATTAGACCCTAATTGAGGTTTTAGGGATTATGGCTAACCCAATTGGTTAACCAATTACTTAGGCTAGCATACCACCCACCCCTTAGCCCTTGCACGCCAAAAACACCAAGAGTCCATGCGCTTATGGACTCTTGGCGCGCCATATGGAGGAGTCCATGGGTGCATGGACTCTTGGTGCGCCCACTTAATTCTCCGATGAATTAAGTTGGGGTGGCATTCTTTCTCATATTTAGCGCCTCACTTGTCATCCCATGGATGGTAATCTAATGGGTGGTGGGGTTTTAAGAAAGAAAGAAAGCGTTGTTTCTTCCCGGGTGCGCGAAATCGTATCTCTTCGGAGATTCAAGTTTCGCGACTTCTTTCTCCCAATCGTCGCAACTTCTTCCTTTGAGAAAAGCCATGAAAATTAATCCAGAAGGCCGTGAGAAAGAAGAGAAGGCCGTGAGAAGAAGGAAAGGGCATGAGAAAATGTTTACGGAGAGTTGTGAGGGCGCCTCTCTGAAAACTATATAAAGGAATGGAAATCAGAACTTCGATGAATTTTTTTATTATTATTCTTCTTCCTCTCCTAAAGACTCTTTCTCACTTTTCTTGTTTTGCATTGTTTCCTTTACAGAGTACACCTCTGTCGAAACTCTGCTACTGAACAAGAACAAGAGCGAAAGTCTCTGACGGTAAAGGAAAGAAAGAGTTCTGTTTTTTGTTCTTTCCTTTCTTTCTTACATTAAGACATTCTTGTCTTAATTTCTCCACCAATTAAAGACAAGCATTAATCTTCTTAGGACAAGGTCTTACTTTCAAGACAAAGGTGTCCTAAAGGTTCTAAGTCTTGGTAGAAGGTGGAGAAGGGGTAAAAAGGAAGAAGACACACCTTTGAGTGGAAGATTTCCAGCCATAATCCGAAGAATTGAGTTCTAGAAGAAGAACTCAAGACGAGGAACTATTGGACAAGAAGATAGTGTTCTTGGTCATTGCTCTGTGTGGATCACCATCGGAGGGCGAACACTTGGATGCCTGGTGAATTCAAATAGCCCGTTGATCTTCAAGTTTTAAGTCTTCATAAATTGGAATTAGCGATTACAAGTTGGTATTCTAATTCAATTTGCATAGAAATGTTTGTCATCATGTATTCTTGTCTTATTAAGGAGTTCCTGGTTTAGGATTTTTGGTACATATTTAATTTCAATTTTTGAAATTACCCTTCTGCTGCGTTGCACCGGATCCCAACAGTGGTATCAGAGCCACCTTAATTAGGACTATAATTTATGATAGCTTGTATGTCACATCTTAGTTTTTTTTTTAAATCCTAATATGTTACTACACTTAGCATATCTTTGATTGCATATATGTTTTGATGTATGCCACTAGTTATGGTCTTTCACTCAAACCCTAATTATTATAGAGATATGTTTAGTTTTTAAGTCATCATACTGAAATAAGGTTGCCCTGGCATAATGGTGGATCCATTATGTGGTAAATGGTTGTCCTAGTATGATGACACACTTAGCACATATTTGTTTATTTATAAGAGTGATATGTTGATTGTGATACATTCTATAAGGATGTGCTGGCAATTTATAAATCCCTCCTCTTAAAAATTATATTAAGTCTTAGTATATTTAACTAATAAGAATCACTAGTCATGATGTACAATTGATCATTCGGTGTCTAGAAAGGTGGTTCTGGGAAGGTAAAGAGAATTGTGGTTTTTAATTGGTTCCGTTGACTGACCTGGTCAATTTTTATTGGTGTCTAGAAAAGCAACGGGGGGACTCCCACATCTCTTCCACTTGCCTGGCCGATTTGATTAAATTTAAATCTTGACTAAAATGCTTAGTATTAAAAATACTATATATTGGCCTTCCTTCATGCTGGATCATTATTGTGATATGAACCACATTAGGTTTGTTGTGTTATCTGCAAGACCTAATATGGTGATTGACATAATACTAGTCTAGTGCATAGATATGATTACAGTATATTCAGTATAATGCTTTGTTGTGTTATCTGCAAGGGCATTATATTTGAGTATTGACTGTATAGAAATGAAAGGGTCTTGACTTAACTAGAACATTATGGTTTGTTGTGTTTTCTGCAAGACTAATAATGTTCTAGAGGCCAAGTTACTTCTTGAGAATTATATGAGATATAATTGGAAGAGTTTCCTACCTTTGAGCTTATAAAAGATTTGTTATGTTTTCTGCAAGATCTTTTATAAGTTATTAGGATCTCAATCTCACTAAGAAAAATCGATCAGGGTTCTTCTCGATTATCATAGTGAGGGCTATGATTTTTGATAAAATAGTGGGAGACATAATTAAATTAAAGACCTAATTTAATTATGTATGTCATTTCACGGTTGTTTGCTTATGTATTGTTCTTTGTTAAATGTAGATAAATGACATCTTCATTATCACTGCGAAGTATCTTAGATACCAACAAACTGACTGGTCCAAACTATGTGGACTGGTTGAGAAATTTAAAGATTGTGCTGAGTTCAGAAAAACTTTCTTATATTCTAGATGCCCCTAGTCTTAATCCACTAGGGGATGATGCCACAGAGGAAGATATGGCCACATACAAAATGTGGCAGAATGACTCCCTTACTGTCAAGTGTATCATACTAGCCTCTATGACCAATGAGCTACAGAGATAGCATAAAAGCATAGATACTCAATCCATAATGCTCAAATTAAAAGAGCTTTAAATTGAGCATTATGGAGAACATAGCAGAACTGCTAGATATGAAATATCTAAGCAGTTATTCCGTGCTAGGATGACAGAGGGAACATCCGTTCAGGATCATGTTCTGAAGGTAATTGACTTGATCACCAGATTGGGTCAATTAGGTTTTATCATGGATGGGGAGTTGAATCAGGATTTAATCCTGCAATCACTCCCAGAGTCATTTTCTCAGTTTGTCTTGAATTATCACATGAACAAACTGAACACTTCCTTGCCTGAGCTGTTAAATATGTTAAAAACAATGGAGAGCCGCATAAAGAAAGAAAAGGCTCCACTTCTTCTTACTAATAAGACCAATAAGAAGAAATCAGGCAAAAAGGGTTTTAGTAGGAGGCTAAACCCTAAGAGTGGCATCAATAAGAATAAGAAAGGAAAGAAGGCCTCCAAACAGTCAACCTGTTTCTTTTGCGGCAAAGCGGGACATTGGAAAAGGAATTGCAAGGCTTACCTCGCAACTGTGAAGCTTGGTGCATCAGATGCACCAAAAGGTATGTATGAGATACATGCTATATTGACATAAAATTCTTCAGTTTCAAATACTTGGGTATTGGATACTGTTTGTGGTTACCATATATGCAAATCTTTGCAGGGCCTCCACAAGCTTAAAGTATTGAAGGAAGGTGACTTCAATCTCTACGGTGCTAGTAGAGATATCATCCAAGCAGAAGCTGTAGGGACCTATATTCTGAAGTTGCCTTCAGGGAAGATCTTGGAGTTACATAATTGTTATTATATGCCTAAGATTATTAGGAACATTGTATCTGTTCCCTTGTTATTAAAACAAGGATATGTAATGGATGTAACGAGCACTGGTTGCTCGATAATGTTGTCTAATAAAATTATTTGTTCTGGCATATTTAGCAATGGGCTCTTAACTCTTTCTTCCAATGATAGTGTTTTTCATGTCAATAATAAAAGAAAAAGAGAGGACTTTAATGAAACTTTACTTTGGCATCATCGACTTGGTCATGTTAATGAGTCTACGATAAGCAAGTTATACAAGAAAAAATTCCTTGATCCTTATGAGTATGAATCACTAGGAACTTGCGAATCATGTCTCATGGGTAAGATGATCAAGACTCCATTTACTAGACATGGAGAAAGGTCAACTGAGTTATTAGGACTTATACATACTGATGTATGTGGTCCAATGACAACTCAGGCCAAAGATGGATACTCATATTTTATCACTTTTACAGATGATTTATCTAGGTTCGGATATGTGTATCTTATGAAACATAAATCTGAAGCCTTTGATAAATTTAAGGAGTATCAAAGAATGGTCAAAAAACAAACCGAGAAAAGTATTAAAGTTCTTCGATCTGATCAAGGAGGAGAATACTTATCCACGAAATTTTTAGACTATCTTAAAGTTAATGAAATTCTTTCTGAATGGACCCCTCCTTATACACCACAGCTAAATGGTATAGCTGAAAGGAGGAATCGTACCTTATTAGATATGGTACGATCCATGATGTGCTTCACAAATTTACCCATTTCCTTCTGGGGTCATGCCCTAGAAACTGCTGTTTACATTCTGAACAAAGTACCTTCTAAATCCGTTGTTAGTACTCCATATGAAATTTGGAGTGGAAAAAAATCGTATCTTAAATATTTTAAGGTATGGGGATGTCCAGCTTATGTTAAAAGAAATTTTGGACATAAGTTGGAACCTAGAGCGGATAAATGTCTATTTGTAGGATATCCTAGAGAGGGTAGAGGATATCTGTTTTACCATCCAACTGAACAAAAGATTTTTGCCAGCAGACATGCCACTTTTCTAGAAAAAGAGTTTATTTTAGAAAAGGATAATGGTAGAACTATTGAACTTGGAGAAGTACAAGAAACACAGATAGACAATTCTCAATCAATAGAACATATAGTTAGATCAGAACCAGAACACAAAACTCCTCCCGTAGGTCTGATAGAGTGTCATGGGCACCTGAGAGATATGGGTTTATTATTGAAAATAATGAAGCCCAAGTCATTCAAAATGATGAACCTCTGACCTATACGGAAGCTATCTTGAGTACTGATTCAGATAGATGGCAAGAAGCCATGGAATCCAAGATAGATTCTATGTATGTCAACCAAGTATGGACTTTGGTTGATGCACCAAAGGGTGTTAATCCTATTTGGTGCAAATGGGTCTATAAGAAAAAGATTGGGGCTGATGGCCAAGTTGAAACATATAAAGCCAGATTAGTGGCAAAAGGTTTTAGACAAAAACAGGGAATTGATTATGATGAAACATTCTCACCTGTAGCCATGCTCAAATCAATTCGGATTTTACTTGCTATAGCAGCATACCACGATTATGAGATCTGGCAAATGGATGTGAAGACTGCTTTCCTCAATGGTTTCCTTGAGGAAAAAGTCTACATGTCACAACCAGAAGGTTTTATTTCAAAGAATAAACCTAATCAAGTATGCAAGCTAAAGAAATCCATTTATGGATTGAAACAAGCTTCAAGGAGTTGGAACATCCATTTTGATGAAACTATTAAAAGGTTTGGTTTTATCAAAAATGTGGATGAACCCTGTGTTTATAAGAAGACTAGTGGGAGTGCCATAGTCTTCTTGGTTCTGTATGTAGATGACATACTCCTCATTGGGAATGATATCCCAATGTTATAATCAGTCAAGGTTTGGCTATCAAACCAGTTTTCCATGAAAGATTTGGGAGAAGCATCCTATATACTAGGTATTTAGATCTATAGAGATAGGTCTAAGAGGATGCTAGGTTTATCCCAGTCAAGGTACGTTGACTTAGTGCTGAAAAGATTCAGCATGGATGGAAGTAAAAGAGGTTATCTTCCTATAAGTCAAGGCATACATCTTTCCAAAAGAATATCTCCTAAGACACCTGAAGAAAGAAATAGAATAAATTCTATACCTTATGCTTCGGCAATATGGTCCATAATGTATGCCATGTTATGTACCAGGCCTGATGTGGCATATGCTTTAGGCATTGTCAGTAGGTTTCAGTCTGATCCAGGAGAGGATCATTGGAAAGCAGTTAAAAATATTCTTAAGTACCTGAGAAGGACTAAGGATATTTTTCTGGTTTAAGGTGGTTCTGATCTTAAACTAGAAGCATATTCTAATTCTAGTTTTCAATCAGACATTGATGATAGCAAATCCATTTCGGGATATGTTTTTACCCTAAATGGTGGAGTAGTGAGTTGGAAGAGTAGTAAGCAGCAGACTGTAGCTGACTCAACCACAGAGGCAGAATACATAGCTGTCAGTGAAGCCGCCAAGGAAGCAGTCTGGATGAAGAAGTTCATCACAGAGTTGGGTGTTGTTCCTGAGATTGAAAACCCAGTGCCACTTTACTGTGACAACACTGGAGCTGTTGCTCAAGCTAAGGAACCAAGAGCTCATCATAAGTCCAAGCACATTCTGAGACGCTTCCATCTCGTCCGAGAAATAGTCGAAAGACAAGATGTCTACATAAATAGAGTAGATACAAAGAACAACGTAGCATACCCGTTCACTAAGGCTCTACCACAGCGAGATTTTGATCGCCACCTCGAGAGTATGGGGTTAAGATTTAAAGGCGATTGGCTTTAGTTCAAGTGGGAGATTGAAAGGGATATGCCCTATAAGCCAATCAATATTGTATCTCCCAAATCAATGTAATTGACAATATTCTAATAAAGGCATTATTTTTCATCATACGCTGTGTTTTTATTATGATGAATCCCATAGATTAGGGCTATGATTTTAGGGTTATGATGAGATCATACCAGTGAGACCTAAAGTCTTAAAACCTTAATCTAAAATATTCCTAGTCAAAGGAACCCTGAGTAGGGGATCAGGGTTTTTTCGGTAAGACTAGCACATTCCATGTATACTGGAAAGGGTGACTGCTCTCACAGTTACTTGTGTATGACACTAATACTAGGATATGGGTGCTCATTAGTGAATGAGTTCACTGAGATGATCCAACTTGAGAACATCTAATGGAGTCTTAGCTACATGTCAAAAGAAGATTCTCATAGTGGGAGTGGTACAAGTAATCCTTTGACCTGAGACTGCCATAAGTACCTTATGTACATGAACCCATCCTTTGGTTCAATCCTAATCATGACATTGAGTCATACACAGGATTGATACTGGGAATGGTGAATTGTATATGAAGGTAATGAGTAGGTCAACAAGGAATCGATCACTCTTAGTAAGAGGAGATTGCATCCAGCTAGTTATCAATCGGATGATGATTCAGGGAATCTTTGATCAAAGTAAAGATATTAGAGATGGTTTCTAATATCAAGATAATTGAATCATCAATATAATATTGAGCTAGAAACAAATATAATATTGGATTTGACATATATCCATATCCATAATTATATTTTGGGTGCAGGCTGATCGAAGGATTTAATTGTACGGTAACTTTCTACTGAAGGGTAAATTTGGTATTTCACCAGAATTTCCATATCTTCTAGGTAGACATGACACGTTGCTAGACGTCAATCTTGTCTTGTGGGTTGATCAAATCTAATGATCATTTATTAGGAAGAGTCCTAATTGATCAAAATCGGGTAAGCCCGATTTGACCTAAATCGATTAGAGAGAGTTCTAATCAAATTAGGTCAACTTTTATTCGAACCCACTGCTGGCTAGATATGGAACCCAATGGGTCACACACTTAAGAGAATTGATCAAGAGTCATTTGCATGAAGACACTCTAGCAAGTGTTGCAAATCCTAACTTCTATTCGAATTGGATTCGAATTAGGGTTCCGAATTGATTCAATTTGGGTTCTGATTGGATCTAATTAGACCCTAATTGAGGTTTTAGGGATTATGGCTAACCCAATTGGCTAACCAATTACTTAGGCTAGCATACCACCCACCCCTTAGCTCTTGCACGCCAAAAACACCAAGAGTCCATGCGCTTATGGACTCTTGGCGCGCCATATGGAGGAGTCCATGGGCACATGGACTCTTGGCGCGCCCACTTAATTCTCCGATGAATTAAGTTGGGGCGGCATTCTTTCTCATATTTAGCGCCTCACTTGTCATCCCTTGGATGGTAATCTAACGGGTGGTGGGGTTTTAAGAAAGAAAGAAAGTGTTGTTTCTTCTCGGGTACGCGAAATCGTATCTCTTCGGAGATTCAAGTTTCGCGACTTCTTTCTCCCAATCGTCGCGACTTCTTCCTTTGAGAAAAGCCATGAAAATTAATCCAGAAGGCCGTGAGAAAGAAGAGAAGGTCGTGAGAAGAAGGAAAGGGCATGAGAAAATGTTTGCGGAGAGTTGTGAGGGCACCTCTCTGAAAACTATATAAAGGAATGGAAATCAGAACTTCGGTGAATTTTTTTTTAATTATTATTCTTCCTCTCCTGAAGACTCTTTCTCCCTTTTCTTGTTTTGCATTATTTCCTTTACAGAGTACACCTCTATCGAAACTCTGCTACTGAACAAGAACAAGAGCGAAAGTCTCCGACGGTAAAGGAAAGAAAGAGTTCTATTTTTTGTTCTTTCCTTTCTTTCTTACATTAAGACATTCTTGTCTTAATTTCTCCACCAATTAAAGACAAACATTAATCTTCTTTGGACAAGGTCTTACTTTCAAGACAAAGGTGTCCTAAAGGTTCTAAGTCTTGGTAGAAGGTGGAGAAGGGGTAAAAAGGAAGAAGACACACCTTTGAGTGGAAGATTTCCAACCATAATCCGAAGAATTGAGTTCTAGAAGAAGAACTCAATACGAGAAACTATTGGACAAGAAGATAGTGTTCTTGGTCATTGCTCTGTGTGGATCACCATCGGAGGGCGGACACTTGGACGCCTGGTGAATTCAAATAGCCCGTTGATCTTCAAGTTTTATGTCTTCATAAATTGGAATTAGCGATTACAGGTTGGTATTCTAATTCAATTTGCATAGAAATATTTGTCATCATGTATTCTTGTCTTATTAAGGAGTTCCTGGTTTAGGATTTTTGGTGCATATTTAATTTCAATTTTTAAAATTACCCTTCCGCTACGTTGCACCGGATCCCAACATCACAGTCCAGCAAATCCTAGTCAGCTTGTGACATCTTGATAGGTTTCTTCCCCAGTAGCGGTAGGTGAAGCTTTTTTTGGTATAGATAATCCTCGATCTGCATCTTCTAGAACCCAAAGTCTTTCCCATCAAACTTGCCGATCTTGACTTTTCCTTTATATCCTGCCATCTCTCCCACTTGAACCTAGTGCTTTGATACTAGTTATTAGGATGTGGTGCACAGTGCGATGCCATAAAAGTTTGCAAAAGAAATGAAGAAGGAAGATTGAAAGATAAATAAAAATATAAGCACAAGCAACACACAAGAATTATATTGTTTGGAGCCTCTTGCTCCTATGTCCATGGTCGCACAGGATCAAATCTCTACTATGAAAAAGGGATACAGGAAGTTATTACAACAAAGAACCCTCTCTGGATATAAACCCCAATCCAATAAGAAAAAAGAAGAAAGAACAAAACAATACAGGAGAAACCCTTGCTCTCCTTCTACCTATCTCTCTCTTCCCCTTGTTTTTTCTCTTGAAAAACCCTTGGACCACTTCTCTGGGTTGCAAAAACCTCTCCCTGGCTCTCTATTCTTCTTCTCCATTGCTATATGGCATCCCCTATTGAGAAGAAGATGAAAAACCATCCAAACCACGTCCAAATCCAAGTCAAAATGTCTTAGATCAAGGCTGATACCATCTAGAATCCATCTCAATCATCATATCTTCAATCTGATGGCCCAAAATATCCCAAAATGCTCGTGGACCTCGTGAACCACATGCGATCCATGGTGAGCTGTGCAAAACCACTAGGAAATGCCTCAGATCGTTATCACCAGCACCTGGGCCAAGTGCATGCGCCCGCACATGGGCTTGGGCCGCACGCCCGCGTGCTCATGCACTAGGCCAGGCCGCACGCCTTGGTCTAGGCTGGGTCCTCTCTGGTGGGCCAAGGAGCAATTTTTCTTTTCTTTTCTTTTCTTTTTACTTGGGCTTTAGGCTTTCTAGACTCTCCTTGGGTGGATACGGCTCCACACCCAACATCTCATAGCGAGGACTTTAACCTTTGCTCATAGTACCCAAACTAGAGGGACTGCCAATGAAATTGCAAAGTAAGGAATTGGTCAAAAATGATTATAAATATGCATTTAAATAAACTAACTTATTTTTATTAGAAAAATATAGATACCTTTGTCTTAAAATGAGTACCTTAATCATGTTTGACTTTGCAAGCAGTAAAGAGAATAGGGCCACTTGGCAAAAATATTAGCTCCAAATGCCAAATCATAATTTTTTGAAATTACTTGTACACTTAAGGTGACATTTGGTGATCCAAATTGGATCACTACAATGATTTTTTATCAAATGATGATTTTCAACCCATTGTAATCAAATTCCAAATCATCTGAGATTACCATGTTTGTTAAGTTGTCTTCCATTGATTAAAGATCAAGGTACCCACAATTAACCTATTTGATAAGTCTTGGGAATCCAAGATTACTAACTATTTAATATCAAAGCAACCCCAAATATATTTCATATATTTTGGAACTATTAAGTCGAATTATCAAATAAATAATAAAAGAATACATGTGAACACAAATCAAATTATTAAAACCTATAATCCCAAATCAATTCAAGAAGGCCAAAAAATAATCATAACCTAGCAAAATAACTCTAGGGGATTATCAAACTTTCCCAACTAGAAAAAAATTTTATATAATTATCAAACCCTCCTAGCAAATAGAATTTTTTTTAGGAATCAATACTTTTGGAAATAAATTTTTCCACATTGAGGAGCATTTTTGTCCCAAGATTTTAACCCAACATCACTGCCCTAGGGTGATCTAAGAAACCTATTTTCAAGGATAGGTTTAAAGTCATCAGGTTGGGTGGTAATTTTGAAAGAGATGGTGGTTTGGAATTACTGTCATGTAAGTTCATTGGATTGCAACTAAACATGATAATCTTATCATCTCCACTGACATTACTATTGATATTAGAATCATCTCCTTGTACCATACAAAATCTAATAATGGTTTGCAAATATATTTAAAGGCATATTTAACACATAAATCCAGCTTATATAGACAAATGTGTTACTTTATATGTCCAAAAATATGTTAATGTATTTTGTGCTTGAAAAAAAATTCCCTGAATCCTATAATTTTGTGGTAACTTAACATGTAAGGATGGTGGAACATGCGGGGATAGGATGTCACATGTTCCTATGATGCAACTATATAAGGTCTCTTTGGATTCCACATGACACATTTGGTATGAGCCTTGATTTAAAATTATTCTCCAATTATCCTACTCTTATTGCCTCTCCTATCTATCATTGCTTGAAGTGCATATAGTCCCAAGAGGTAAGAACCAAAGACGACTAATTTTCTATGGATGAAAGAAAGATGGTTAATTTTCTGTTGGTGCATCAAAGATAACTAATTTTCTGTGGATAAATCAAAGTGTCTAGTTTTTTATGGATAAATCAAAGATAGCTAATTTAATGTTGGAAAGGTGATTATGGAAACAATTTATTTGCAAAGATTTTGTATCTTAAATTCAATATTTTTTTGGAATGTAATCCTGGCAAGAATTTATTTTGCAAAGTTGTCATATCCTAAATTTAATTTTTTTCTTGAAGGATGACCCTGGCAAGAATGTATTTTGCAAAGTTGTCAATCCTAAATTGAATTCAATTTTTTTCTAAAAGGGTGACTATGGAAAGAATATTTATGCAAAGCTGTCATATTGGATTCTCTTACTATCCTCCATAAGTTGCCACTTATATGGAGTTATGTCAAGCTATAAATTAGATAGAAATTTGGTACATCCTTCATAGAGATCTATAGCTAATAGTTTTGCACATGTTTCGTAGAGATCCGTAACTAATAGAGGAATGTCCTCCATTTTCAATATTAGTAGGGAGAATGAAGTGCCAACTGGTTCTAATCCTGGTAATGGCCATGATGGTGCTAATGGATGAGAATATAGCATTATATGATGAGGCTGGAAGTCTGATCCCAACTTATAGCACTAGCGTACGAATGGTAAGCATGGTTTAAATTCTTTTTTTATAATTTTTATATTTTTAATCCAAAGTTTTATTTTATTATAATTAGTTTTTAAAGAAAATTTAGATCTCAATATAAATTTTAAGAGAATAACAAGCACAAAGTATTGTACAGTTTTTTTAAATTTTTAAATGCAAGTAGCTTGCATTCATTCATGCATGCATGCATGTGTGTGAGAGAGAAAGAACAGCATGGTTTGAATCGGGAGTTGTCAAGGAGTCAATAGAAATGTCAAGGTGTCAAAGTGCAGGGCACTCTCATAGGATGGGATTTTATGAGGTCCAAAAAAGGAAAGGAAAGAATAAGAAGAGACCAGGGGAGCAAGAACACAAAACCTAACACTAGTTTCCTCTATCAAAAACCCATACATATAGATTACTTATGACACTTTCAGAACATGATAAAACCCCCATTAACAACACACTCCCCATTTGCTTATGGGGCCCATATATACATTTTGCCATCTCTTTTTCTTGGGGGGTCCATATGAAGACTATAGTGATCCAGTGTTATCAAACCCGGCCTGGCCCAGCCGATTAGACCAGAAACCCGGTGACCTGATCCAATAATCGGTTCGGGTTTAGAATTAACTAGCTTGTACCTGCAAACCGGTGGAGAACCGGTGACTCGGTCGGTTCAACCGCGGACCCGCACACCCGGATCAAACCCGACGAAATCCTGGTGAAGGAAACGTAACCGGAAAATAAAAATCAAAAACCCCCAAAATCCGGATTTTCGGTTCTTTCCTTTGAGTTTCCTACTTTCCAGTTTTCATTCCTCCCAAGTCCCATCGTTCTAGTTTTCCCTTGGCCCTAATCTCTCATCGGCTGCCTCTTCCTCTCAGAGTCGGACCGGTGATCAAGTGGCGGCTGGCGGGAACGATGCTGAAGGCAGCAATAGGCGGGAACGACATTGACGACGGTGGCAGGCGGCGGCAACGACAACTCCATAGCTTTCGGTTCCTTTGAATCGTCGTTCAGGTAAGATTTTTTTTTTTTGTTTCCGCCGACATGCTCGGCTCCACCCCATCCCCTCCCGGCCTCCCCCACTCCCTCTCGGCCTCCCTCTCGCCCCCCTTCCGGCCTTCCCCCATCTTCGATCAACAAAAAAAAATCAGAGGATCACCGTACCTGGAGATTGGCTGTTTAGGCTTTAATCTTGACTCGATCTCCGATTAGCGAGTGCCGACGGAGGGTCGGAGGCAGCTGGAAGGATGTGGGAAGAATGGAACCGAAACTCTGGGAAGCGGGGAAGAGCTTAATATCTAAAGTGCAGAACAGGGAAAGAACTGAAGAAGTAACAGCGAAGAAGAAGTACTGAAGTGATTGATTTATATATGTCATTTATTAGAGAAGGGAGGGAGAATCACTTGCAACTCAGAAAGAAACAGAAAAGTGGAAGCATGAAACCAAATCAACCAATAAAATATTAAGTATTTAAATATTTTTAATATTTTAATTTATTTAATGGGACAAGGATTCATCACCAAGGCTCTAAAAGTTTGAAACAGGAATCCTAAATGAAAAAGTGGAATAAAAAAAATAAATATTTAAATATTTTTAGTATTTTAGTTTATTTAATAGAAAGTTGAGACTTGGGAACACGAATGACCGGAAGTGTTGATTCATGTTTGATTATTTATGATTTTTATTATACTAAATTTTTTATTTAATTTTTTTATTCTATGAATTGACTCTCCGGTTCAACCATTGATCCAGCGGTTGAATTGGTGACCTGGTGACCCAGCATCTTATCCGGGTCAATGTCCGGGCCGGGTTTAATAATATTGTAGTGATCCATTTCACACGTCTCGCGGGATCCACGGACATGCTTGTGGTTGAGAATTGGCTTTTTTAACAACTTTTGCTCTGAATAACTTAGAAGATAACATTGTCACTAAACTTTAAAATGAATGTTCAAATGATATAATTAAGTACTTAACAATTTACAGCAATTAAATTCATAAAAAAAATCCTATAAAAAGAAACTACTAAATTTGAATTTATTTGAAGAAGTATTTAGTCATGGAATATTATTAATCTTTTACCAGAGTCTTATCAACTTTTTGAGTTGTGCTCTGTAGGTGAACTCATGTTTGATAGGACAAAGCTTTGGATATTCATATTAACAAAAATCAACAAAATCTTCCCTCTTCCAACACTATCTGAATAAGCAATGCTGGTCTTCTTAACATTCTTAACTACAAGCGAAGAGACTTAGCTATTAAGCCCACATATGGACATTCTTTTTTTGTCCATACCGTATTATATAGAAGTCTTTGTGTTTATTCTAGCTGAGAGACCAAACCAATTCCACTACTAGCTACCAGTTTCAGAGACTGTGGGTAAGAGTGACCGAAACTTGTTGATTTTTCTCTATTTAACAGAGCTTATAGATCTTTTTCCATCTAACAACCTTAATTCCAAACAGATCTCGAAAGATGTCATCTATTTTCCTGGGAGAATACAAAAAAGGCAGCTGTGGAAACTAAGCTGAAAAAAATTAAGGTAAGCCACATCTTTCTTCAGACATGTGTGCCGCTGTTTGAACAGATCATTGTTTCAGGCCACCGATTATATATCCCTTATTGGCCATAGAAATTGCTGAAACAGAAAAGTCAGGCTACTTAAAGTTTAGCTGGAATATGTTAAACATCTTCCCTACCTAAGAGATATCCTTCCAAGTTTAGATATTCCTATATGGGATGTATTGATATGTAACCATGTTTGGCTAATCCTATTTAGGATATTTTGGTAGGCATTTACCTTATGTATACCATCCCAAGCATAATAAGATATAAGCATTTCAAGCTCCAACATGGTATCAAAGCAAGGTTCCTATTCTGTCTTATCCCTACCTATTCCAACCCTGTTCCCATCTTATTCCCACCCTATTCTCTTCTTTTTTTTAAGGGATGCCTAATCCCCTCCCTCTCCCTCTCTACCTCCTCCTCGACGGCCGACGCCTCCTCCCCTTGATGGCTGACCCCTAGATGGCCGACATCCTCTCTCCGGTACCCTCCTCGGCACTCCCGCCGCCTCTACCCCCGTCGACACCTCCCTTGTTGGCACCCCCATCCATCCGCTGCTCCTGTGCCCTCGCCCGGTCGTCTTCCCTCATCGGCATGCCCTGCGCATCCGCTGCTCCGTGCTCCTTTAATGATTCCCCATGACCGCGCCGCTGCTCTCCTTCCTTCGCCCTCCCAGCACCATCAACGTCTCCAATGAGCCCACCTCGCACCAGCCCCCGCCACCCCTCCTGCTACTGAACCTCGCTGGCAAGCCCCCACGCCCCTTGATCCCCCCAGATCCACTGAGCCCTTTTGACCTCTCCTTGAATTGAGGGATTTTGGCCTAGGACTTGGCCCCCTCCGACTTCGATGGCTACGAGCGCGATCCCTGCAACCCTCAACAAGGGGTCTGAGCCCCATCTTGGCCTCCTCCGACTCCGGCGATTATGTGTCCGCATTGTTTTCTTTGAGGCTATCTTTGCGGCCCCGTGGCTAGATAGATCCCCAGATCTCCACCTCTAGAGCACAGAGATCATCTCCTTTCTCCCGGTAAGCAGTCTTCATTCGCTGCAGCTGCTTCGTAAGAAAAAAAAAGGGATATGCTCCACCGGATCTACTACCTGACCCATCTATGGTTTTCAAACGACTCCGCTTGGTTCATCATGACTGATGTCGCTCAACCGATTGTGGTCCACTTGAATAGAACTAATTATCACCAATGGTCCTTCATGAAGAAAATCTTTCTAAAAGGATGTGGACTTTGGTGGTATATTACTAGTGAAACTCCATGTCCAATTGCACCTGGAGAGTCTTTTGCTAGATGGGACATTGACAACAACAAAATCATGACATGGATTTCTAATACTGTCAGTCCCTCCATCAGCCTACACTTCAACAAGTTTGACGCTGCAAAGGAAGTGTGGGACTTCCTCGCCAAGTGGTATAATCAGACAAATTTTGCTCTCAAATATAAGCTTGAACTGGACATTCGTAATCTCAAGCAATAACCAGAGCAGTCTATGGCTGACTTTCACTCTCAGATGTTTCTGAATTGGAATCAACTTGCCCTGATGGAGCCCAAGTGGACCCATGATACAGAACTTTATTATCCATTTCGAGAAGAGTTTCGTCTTGTCATGTTCCTAATGGCTCTTCGTGATGAGTTTGAGTTTGTTCGGGCTTCTATTCTTTATAGATCTCCTCTTCCATCTATTGACACTACCCTTTCTGAGTTAATTACTAAAGAAACCTGAAAGAAGATCGTCTTCTCCAACCATGATGGCTCTCTAATCTTATCTGCATGGATTAAATCAAAGGGAATGTCTCAAATCTAGTATCACTCATGCAAGAAGTTTGGCCATATTGCTCGTAACTGTTAGCCATCTACTTTTCGACTCCAAGATGCATCCTTCATGCAGTGTACCTACTGTAAGAAAGTCGAACATGTTATTTGGAATTGCCCCCATCCAAACTCCAACAACATGAGAACGGAAACACGAAGTTCTGGAGATCGCTCATCCTTCGCTGCTGCTATTGTTATGCCAGAGCTTACAGCTCAAGTAGCCACATCACTTACTCCCAATGATATCCATACAATGATTCATCAGGCTCTCTCTATTGGTACTCTTGCTACCTCATCTTCTTCTTCTGACACCTCCATTCTGCTAGGTAAGTGGTTTTTTGATTCAGGTGCCTCTAATCATATGACTTTCAACTCTGATATCTTCCAACATGTTTCCTCTCTTCCTTTTCCATCCCATATTCAAACTACAAATGGATCACTCATTACTGCTAGCCATTGTGGAACCATTCACTCTCCTAACCTTTGCCTTTCTGATGTTCTTCTTGCTACTAAACTTTTTATGAATCTTCTTTCCATTGGTCAATTATGTAACAAAGGACTTACAGTTACATTTTTTCCTTCTGGCTATGTTGTGCAGGATTGCTCGACGGGGAAGGAAGTCGGGACAGGCCATAAGATTGGTTGACTTTTTATTCTAGATAAGCTTTATGTTTCTTCTAGTTTTGGTACTCACTCTGTCGCTACTATTTCTACTAATAATTCTTCTTTTATGTCTTGGCACAATCGTTTAGGTCATCTATCCTTTTTAAAGTTATCCCAATTAATTTATAAAGGATTGCTAGGTTCTGTCTCTATAATAAAAGAACCATATTGTGTTCATTGCAAATTATCAAAACAATCTGCTTTATCTTTTTCTTTAAGTCACTCCACTACTACTGCTCCTTTTGATCTTATTCACTCTGATGTATGGGGTCCTGCCCCTATATCCTCTATGGGTGGTTCTGCTTATTATGTTATTTCCATTGATGATTTCACTCGTTACACCTGGCTTTATCTTTTGCATGATCGCTCTGAAGTTTTAAAAGTTTATATTGAATTTCAAACCATGATCAAAACATAATTTTCTAAATATATAAAAATCTTTCGCTCTGACTCTGGTGGCGAATATCTTTCAAAATCATTCAACGATTATCTTAAATCTTAGGGCACACTTTTACAGTTATCTTGTGTTGAAACTCCTCAACAAAATGGTGTGTCTGAGAGAAAACATCGTCATATCATTGAAACCGCCCGTACTTTACTCCTTTCCTCTTCTATTCCGAAAGTCTTTTGGGGAGAAGCCATGAATACTGCAGTATATATAATTAATCACCTTCCTTCCCGTGTCCTTTGTACTCTCTCACCCTTTGAACAACTTTATAACTCTCCCCCTTCCTATGACCATCTTCATATATTTGGCTGTACTTGCTTTGTTCATCTCCCCAAGCATGAGTGTGACAAATTATCAAAAAAAAAAAGCAATCTGTGTTTTCTTAGGATATGGGATCCAACAAAAAGGATATCGGTGCTATGATCTCGAAACTTAAAAATTATGCATTTCTAGGCGTGTCACCTTCTGGAAACAGATTTCATTTTTTCTTTACCTCATAAAAAATTTTCATTTCAGTATCAAGAGCCTCTACTTGATCCTTTTCCCTTTCATGCACCACTACTTGAGAAAAATGGGCATTCTGAACAACCTGGCCAGTCTGCTGTCTCCCCAACAGACACTTCTCCTACGAGCAATCTGGCAGCACCTAAGAGGCGATATCCTACTCGCCATCATCATCCACGGGCTCGTTTAATAGATTATCATTGCTACTTGTCCACTATTTTGCCTTTACATGAACCTAAATCCTATCAAACGGCATCATCTAATCCTTTTTGGCAGAATGCCATATCAGAAGAACTTGAGGCTCTACAAAAAATTTATACATGGGACCTGGTTGATCTGCCTCCTAGAAAATCGATCGTGGGCTGCAAATGGATATACAAGATCAAAACTAAGGCTGATGGTTCCATTAAGTGCTATAAGGCTCATCTTGTTGCCAAAGGATTTATACAGGAGTATGGCATCGACTATAAAGAGATCTTTGCTCCTATTGCTCGTATGACTTCTATCCATACTCTACTTGCTATAGCCGCTGCCAAACGATGGTCCTTACATCAACTTGATGTCAAGAATGACTTTCTTCATAGAGACTTGTTTGAAGAAGTATACATGATGCCGCCTCCTGGCTTACCTCACCAGCCTAATCAAGTATGTAAACTTCGCTGTGCACTTTATGGTCTCAAACAGGCACCTCATGCTTGGTTTAAAAAACCCCAAACCACTCTTCTTGATTACAGATTTTTCCAGAGCCTTCATGACTCCACCTTATTCTATCGACAATCCTCTCATGGGATTGTTCTACTTCTTCTTTATGTTGATGATATAGTTGTCACCAAAAATGACCAACAAGGCATTCATGATACCAAGAAATACTTGCACAAGTGCTTCAAAATGAAAAATCTTGGCTTATTATGATTCTTTCTTGGCATTGAAGTCAACCATCAATCTGATGGTCTTTTCCTTTCTCAGGCTAAGTATGCCTTTGATTTGCTCATTCATGCCGACATTTCAGACAATAAAATTGTCGATACCCCTCTTGAGATAAATCCGAAGCTTCAGCCTATTGATGAAAAAATTCTTACTGATCCCACTTGATATCACTAACTTGTCGGTAGTCTCAACTACCTCACCATCACTCCATCGATATTTCTCATGCAGTTCATGTTGTCAGTCAATTTATATCTACACCTCACTCTGTTCACTATGCTTCTGTGCTTCGGATACTGCGATATATCAAAGGCACGCTATATCATGGGCTTCTTCTTTCCTCTTCTAATCTCAATCTTCATGCATACTCTAATTTAGATTGGGCCGAAGATATCACTGATCGACATTTTATAACTGGCTATTGCATATTCTTGGAAAACTCACTGATTGCCTGAAAAAGTAAAAAGCAATCAGTTGTATATCGCTCTAGCATAGAAGCTGAATACCGTGTCCTTGCTCATACTACTGCTAAGATTCTCTAGCTTTGCTGGCTACTTAATGATATGGGCATACATCTATCCTCTCCAATGCCCATTTATTGTGATAGCCATAGTGCTATCTAAATCACATGCAATGCTGTCTTCCATGAGCATACCAAACATATTAAAATTGACTATCACTTTACTCGCTACCACTATCAGAAGCGGACTATTGATCTACATTATATCTTCTCAACTAATCAAATTGCTGATTTACTTACAAAGTCCCATGCCAAGGAGCACTTCCACTACCTTCTCTCCAAACTTCATCAGCAAGAAGTACCTTCAGTTTGAGGGGGGGTGTTAAACATCTTTCCTACATAAGAGATATCCTTCCAAGTTTAGATGTTCCTATATGGGATGTATTGATATGTAACCATGTTTGGCTAATCCTATTTAGGATATTTTGGTACGCATTTACCTTATGTATATCATCAAGTGTATATTTAATGGGATGAATCCCAAGCATAATAAAATATAAGAATTTCAAGCTCCAATAGAATATAGTCTTGAATAAGATACCGGTTTCTGAAAGTTCAAGGCTCAACTAAGTTTAAAGTTGACAAGAACATAATTCAAACCCTAGTTCTGTATGAATACTTCATTGACCTCAACAAAGAGAGAGAGGACATCATACTATCATGAAATATTTATGGAATGAACCATAAACTTGAGTGTAATTAAATTGCTGATTCAGTCAATTCCCTTGATCATCAATCAGTTTGCCTAAGCCTTCCACCTTCATCTTGTTTGTGTGTGGCATACAAAAGAAAGCTGTAAGTTGCTCAAAATTTTATAAGCAGGAAGCATTTGAGAAGAAGGAAGAATGTGCAGAGAAAATGAAGAACAAGATTTCCATGATTCATAAGGCAGCAAAAGAGAGGAGAGCAAATGTTGAGGCCAAGATAGGGAAAGATATCTCGAAGGCAAAGAAGATAGATGCAAAATATTTTTTTGACATCCCAATATATCCCTTCAGATAAATAGATACACTATTTTTACACTACAACAGAAGTAACCATTCCCAACTAGTTTTTTCATATGCTAAGGCGAAGTGTCAGGAAGTTCCACCTCCCTGCCGACGCTTTTGAAAAGCATCGACAAAAACAGAGTTTACCATCGGCAAGTTCCTCCTTTTATTCCCTAAAACTAAACCCTAATATCATTCAATCCGCTGTTGCATGCCATCTCTCCTCTATTTCCTCCTCCGTCTCTCCTTCATCTCCTCCATTTCCTCGCCATCCTAGCTTTCGGGTCCCTTCCTCACCGTCCCAAGGACCGGATCGAGCCAGCAAAATAGCTAGAGGTATTTTTTTTCTCCTCTATTTTATTAATTATTGTTTCTATAGATATTAATGTTGGGTTATTTATTTATTTATTTTGGTTTATGGGGGGTGGTGGGAGAAATAAAAAAAGGAGAGGTTTGGAGGGATATATATCAAAGGAATTTTGAGAGGTTGGGAGGGATATATAAGAGCATAAAATACTCATAGTTATTAAGTGTTCTATTACTTGTCATCATCATTATCATAAGATTTGAGGAGGAAACATAGTTACAATAAGACACAAGTTTATAAGAATTTTTTTTACTATATGCTTGAATTAGTTTTTAAAGTACTCTTTCTTAATAACTGACAAATAATCATGGGGTTAAATGACATTAACTCTTGAAAGCTATATCAAAAAAGTATTAATTTATTAGCAATGTAAAATCTGGAATGTTGGTTTCTTCTGCCATTTATATGTGCTTATAATGCATAATATAATTTGATCTTGAATTAGATGTTGTATATCTACCTTTGAAAGTTTGGTATTTGGATTATGTTTCTTCCTTGAGTTATGGTGTTATGATGATTATTTAAAATGCTTAATGCACACACTGAAATTAGTTGATATGGCATGAGTCTAATGTTAAGCAATAAGCATATTTGTAGGTGTAGATCAATGATTGTTGAAATGCTGTATCCCTTTAGCCATTCATACTTTACAAAACTAATTTAAATGTATTTGTGCCAAATTAAGATAGAATTTTGACCAAGTACACACTATCAGTAATTTGCATGACACAAAAGAAAAGGCATGGTCAATTACTACACTGGCTTTATGTGCCCTTAGATTACTGAGAAACTTGAATGAGAACTTCATTTTTCTTCTATCTACTTAAATGTTTTAGGTTTTTTCTCTTTATTTTTTTTGTTTATTTTTTTGGCTTATGTTTTAGGTTTTTTCCTCTATCTACTTAAATGTTTTAGGTTTTCTCTCTTTATTTTTTTGTTTTTTATATGTACAAATGTAAGACAACCCATAAAGCAGTTACATGGAGGCATTGTGGCATAAAATTTTAAACTGTCTTTAATATTGATTCTTTTTCTTCTATATCTTTGTTTCTCTTGGTTTACATCTTTAATCATATTATTTGGTGACCTCAGTAGAACTTAAAATCTTAATAGAGAAATTGACTTTTCATTGATGAATGCTCATATAACTTTGTATATACTGTTTCATCCCTGTCTTGAAGCTTTCTTGCATTCTTTGAATGCTTTTTGTAATTTCATCAAATGGTAAAGAAATCTTAATAGAACCATAGGTATTTATATTGAAAGGTAGCAGATTGATTTCCTGCTAGTTCGAGAAACTTCTGCCTTCTAATGAATTAGTAATTTAGTATAGAAGTAGAAAGGAAGGGTCACTCCCTTTTGTATTATGATCATCATTTGTAACTAAACTATTGAGAAAAGAGAAGGGCATTTGAAAGCCTTCGAAGCCTTTTCCTTTATTCCTGCCTCTTTTATATCATTGTTAGATCTGAGAGTCCCGAACTCCCTTCCTATACCCCTCCCCACCTTTTTAGGTTATGTCATTCTTATTTCCTCTCACATTCATTAAGCCTACTTAACACTAGTACCATACAAATTCCACTACACAAGCAAGAGTATTTTGGTTACCATCATTTTCACAAATCGGGTGCTTGAATCATATTAGACCTTAAGTAATCAACATGGGGAATGAAAGTCAACATTCTTGTTTGTTGGGTCCCAATATGCTCAGAAGAGCATCAAGCCATACAATATAAGTGGATTGTCATTTTAGATATATTGTTCTATTTGCCGCCTATTTATGTTTTCCATATTTTTTTCCTGGATTTGGTTAACTTTTTTTTTTTGAAGAAAATGGATTTGGTTAGGTAACTAGGGTGAAATATAGCTTCTGCGTGCAAGAGCCACAAGAATATGCAGCATGCAAGCTTCACAAATTATCCATATTTTCTAGGTATAGCTTACATGTTATACAATTAGAATGGCCTTAAAATATGCGAAGGAGAATTTATTATTTAGGCGAAAACATAAAATTCTTGTCCATACTATCCTTTAAATTAAATTTACATCCACTATTCATTATATGGAGATGCTTTTCTATGTATTTGAGACTAGAGTTGCAAATTAAGAGTAGTTAAGAAATATGGAGTTAAGCAACAAATAAATGATAGCAAATTATATATATACAGTTATTCACATTAAAAAAATATTATTATTTATAATAATAATATATAAAATGCCTACAAACAAATAATGCTAACTCCTAGCCTACTAAATGTAATTATCATACAATGCTTCAGTAACTCAAGAAATCATTCAAAAAAGTAGATCAACTACCTTGTGCACCTTTGACTTTGCTCCATTACATGGCACATATCATGATGCCAAATAAAGGGAATAGTAAAATTACAATATTTCATTTGAATGACTTTTTGGATTGGAAAATTGAGTTACTAAATACTTTCACATATTATCCAAAATAATTCATGTATTTTGTGGCACAAAAATAATGCAAAGGAGTATATATATTTTATATTTCATTAGTTTCTTCCCATCTTAGATTTTTGCTATCTACTTTTCTTGATTCTCTATTTTATACCAATATAATGTATAGGTAAGATAACTCCAAATTTATTTATTTTTAATTGTTTGAAATTTTGTAAATCATTTTTCTATTCGATACCATGTAAATCATCAGCTTTGTGATTATACTTATAAGATTTGGAGCCAAATCCTTTTAAGAGGGTTAAAACTAAACTAACAAGGAAAAATATATGCTGATCAATTTAGAAACTGCTATATTTTGATATTAATATATAGTTGCTACAATGAACAATATTTGTTTGGTAGAAATTGCTAAATAAAATAAAATAAATATTAATTACTATAGTAGCACATTTTTTTTAATTGTTTATGGTTTAAAACAAACAAGGGTTTTAAATCTAACTCATCAATTATACTTAAGTATTTTTTAAAAATTTATTAGTAAAAAAAGTATTGATCAATATGCATATATCAATTAAGATCTTGGTTTTTTTATATTAGATGAGATAATGGGCTGAAATTTTTATACATATGGTATTGGGTGGTACCCCATACCTATAGACATGATCCCAACCAAGACTAGAACTGAAGTGCAAAATATAGAAAATTTATAATAGATACCTCATACCTATGTTGGAAAATGTATGTCCCAAAGCCAATTGTCTAGGTTATAGATGGTTGTGCGACTCATGTATATGTATATGAATTATTGAATTGAATAAAAGTTTACTTTGGTTGTTCATCACATGTCATCTTTCTAATTGAACTTTTATGTGACGATGTCCTTTGAGTTACCTTGTATGCGATGTAGAGAGGATGCATTGTGTAGTTCATAAACTGGTTCGCGACTAAAGGATACACTGTTTCAGGATGATGGCGTATCGAGAGTAGGTCGTTGATGTTATGTCTGTTGGTTGTCCTCTTAACCAAGTAGCATGGAGATACTGGTATGACATCAGGTGTTGTGTTCGATACTTCACTGAGCGTGACTCTCATGCGAGATTCTCTTTCTGCTAAAGAGAAGTTTTGCATTAGAATATAGACATGAGTTATTCCTCAGACTTGAGATCACTATGGCAGCTTACAAGCAACTCACTATGCTTAGGTACCGGACTATCCGGATTTCTAATTCGATGATGGAAGGTTATTGGGTGCAGTCAAGTACTTGTATAGCGGTAGTAGGATTAAGATAGGATTGACCTCTCCAAATGGTTTGGATTAAATGCTTAATATGCCTTAATTGAGAAAGACCTTGACCAGGGCATTCCTTATAAGGAGTTACAGGGCTTGTCTTCTTCCTTGGAGTACTTCCCTTCCTGGTGATTGTCACCTCACAGATAAGGCTAATATTCCTATCTTATAGGTATGACGAAATGTTCTTCAGCACCATTTTATGTGATTCATGGTTCTATGAGTTACATACTTTGCATGCTTGATTTCATGCATGTATTACTCTATATACATAAAGATCTGTGTAGGGCCTGTGTTAATTAGATTAATACATTTAAAAAAAGAAATTTCAAATTGCTTGTTTGGCCCATGACTCTGAACCTACAACCTATACATATGATACCTTTTTGTTTAAAATATTTAAAATTATTAATAATTTATGTATATAATTGTTTTCTTACAAGATCTATAAAAAATAAATAATCAATGATTCTTTTCATTATGCTTTAGTTAAAGTGTAATAATGGTATTTGATGTAGAAAATTTTTATTATATATTTCATTTAAATAATTTCTAACTTTAAAAATAATTTTGGATCAATGATCCAAATTCTTGGTTTAATCGATCTTCATGCAAGTTTAATAACTATGCCTTAACCATTACCTTGTTATAGTGCATCAAACCCTATTTTGATAGTGAATTTTGTTCCCATTGTTTATGATTATATCATTTATGTTTGTTTAATTTTTGAATTCTAATTTACATCTGGTTTATGTCCAAAAAAATCCATGTTATATCCTTATTCCGATAGAAAAAATATGGATATAAATGTATCTATATCTATTTGAAAAAATATAGGTATTTTTAAAATATATTTTTATCTATATCTATTTAGAATAAAATATGATTACTAATTTTAGTATCTATTTAATATCTATATCCATATTCTCTAAAATATATTGGTACATATGTGGATACACCACTATCTAATTTCCATTTGATTTATTTTCAACCTTATTATCAAAGGTATTATAGATTTGATTGTTTTAATTTTTTAGTTTTTCAAAAATATGGAAGAATGTAAAATGAACAATGCCAAAATAATGAATGATCCTAATGAGCAACAAAAGTGTAAAGGTATTATCTAGGCATGTAGTTTTCATCTTTATCTATAATTAATAAAGCATTACCCATATTTTTTTCAAGGTTATTCTTAAGGGTGCACATTTTCTCCTTTGTATTATTGTATCATTTAAGTTTAACTATCAATTTTAATTTTGATAGCTGGATATATATTGTAAGCATGTTTTTACCTCAATGATACTTGAAATTTAGATATCATGTGATGCATATAATGTGAAGTCATGTATAGGTAGAATGATAATATTAGTCCACAAACATTTGATGGCAAATTAACACCTTAGTGAAAATTGTTTGAACAACTTCAGTACCCATTTATTTTTCTCAATAAAAATTTAAGATTTTTTTTTGTCTCAGTACAAAATTCATGGTCCACTTTGATATACAATATCATTGAATTTTACAACATTAAATAATCTTTTGCTAGCATGGAACTTAATTAAGGCAACTAGGAAAAAAGTTAACCAAAAATTAGCATGCTCGATACATAGCTTGTCGTTTGCTTCACTCTTTAATTTCAATGTGCAATCATCCTCTATACTACAATTAAGTATTAAATTGAGCTTGTGAAGGATAGTAGACATTTCATTAAAGTGTATGTCTAATTAAGATAAGAACAAAATTAGGAGAACAAAATAAATGGAAGATTCCATATGAGCAATTGACATATGGAGATATAATCAATACCATAAATAATAAAGGGTTATTACTCTATAATAATAATATTAATAATAATAACTTAATTGAAATAATTTGTTGCTAGCATATGAAAATGTATTGTTGCTGACATAAATATTTATCAGGTGATGTTACAATTTAATTTCTGGTATTGTAAAGCAAATTCCTGGGTAGGAATGGTTGTGTGTGTGTGTGTGACCCTCTAGGTGTTCAGGTTTGCACTTGATGAAGGAGAGGAACAAGAGAAGTGGGAGAGATTTAACACAAAATTTCTTTTGAAAAATATTAGTGAATACAAGTTCTTTGTTGTTTGATCTCTCTTATCAATCTTTTCCATGATAACTTTGCTTTATTTTCTTGCTGACATATAGTAGATCTGACAAGTAACATGCTAGCTTAATTTATCTGAACTATAGTAAATATGTTAGCCACATTGGACCCTTAAGCTATTGTTTCCAATGTCTGATATCTTATGCTTTATAGTTATTCTGTATCATGTTCCTGTTTCTTTCATTTTGATATCCAAAATTTTATCTATTTTTCTATGGAAAGTTAAGTTATATTTTTTTTATCTTTATTATTTGTTATTACACTCTCTAATTAAAAACTAAATATGTTGTAGCATTTATGATAGTCACTTGGATTTTCAGAAATTTCCTAAATATTTTTACTATTAAAAACTTGATTAATTTTGCATTTCTTTCTATATTCATTGCTCTTGTGTCAGATACTTGAAGTCAAAGTGGCTAGCAAGGTAATGTTATGTAGTTTGGAGAGATTGTACTTAATAAAGTCACTCACCTATCTTCCACCAATCATGTTGAGTGGCATATATTTTAAAAGATTAATAAACTTGCACATCATCATATACATGTTTCAAGAATATTAGGGTTCTTTGGTCTATATCTATGTCTTACTCAACATGTTATGCTTTAAGATTTGTTCATTATTACAAATCTTTCATTTCAATACCATGTATACATTTGTTATGATCAATTATGATTTTTTAAATAATTTTAATAAATCTTTCATTGCATAGAAACATAGACCCGTCCATTGATTAATATACATATTCTATAGCATCCATACAATTATATTTTATTGTACGGGTGGGAGTATTATGTATAATGGTCAATTGATTATCTAGTTTGGATAGTTTGAGAATTATAAATAATTTTATAGGTAATTACAATAATCAAGCAGTATGGGTAGAGTTTGAGATATATTTTGGATAACAATTTTTTTTAGTTCTCCTCATACATCTTTAGTCGTATGGAAAAAACTAAAGAAAAATACTGTCAAGATTTTTTCAGAGCTCTTATTGTATATCGTTTGATTACTGTAAATAATCTATATAATTAATGCAATTTTTGAATGGGATAGGATCTATCTTTATCTATTAGTTGATGATATGATGCATTTATTAGTTAAGTTATATTATTTTTCACATAATTTTAAAAGATTTTCTTGGTGCATTATTATTGACTGAAGAATTTTTCTTATTTTTAGATAGTTTGATAGTTCGATCATTTTATCCTAAAATGGATAAAAGTTGGATAAATAAATCAAGAAATATCAAAGAATATTTAGATGAAGTTCATGATTTTATTAAATATGGTATGAATAAAAGTAGTTTGAATGGAAAGATTTTTTATCCATGTCGACGATGTATCAACAGTTCTTATTTAGATCCATAAACCATTGAAGAATATTTATATGGAATGGTTTTGTAAGAGGTTATATCGAGTGAGTTTTTCATGAAGAACTTATGTTGCCAGTATCAAGTAATCAACCCTCATCTGATCTTGGATCCAATAATATGCAAGAGAATCTTGTAGGAGATGATATAACGGGTTTAATCATAGATGTTTTTTGATATGGTGTTCAAAATTTTGGAGGTTCAACTAATATATATTAAATAGCTGGAATATGTGATGGTTTTACATTTATGGAATGAATATTTATCAAAGAGCAAATGTAACCATCAACTGTTGAGTCAGCTCGATATTATAATTTTATTAAAGATGTAGATGAACAATTATATCTGGACTATTTAAAATTTTCTAAGATCTCTTTTCTTAAATATTTATTCTATATAAAATATATGAATGGATGGTCCAGAAATAATTTTACCATGCTTTTCAAGTTATTAAAGGATGCATTTCTAGAAGGCACTAGTTTACCATCCTCTTATTATGAAGTAAAGAAAGTTGTCAACAAATTGAATCTTGGATATCAAATGATTCATAATTTTCCGAAAGACTGTATGTTATATCATAGTGAAAATGCTGATCGAAAGTCATATAATGTATGTGGATCTTCACGATGGATACCTTACGAAGAAAATAATGATATCGTAATGAATGGCATAGATACATTACGAAGTACAAAGAAATTGATGAAGGTATTGCATTACTTTTCTCTTATTTCTTGATTGAAGAGGCTATATTCATCATTGAAAATAGCTTCATAAATGAGATGTCATGATGAAAGGTGTACAAAGGATAGAATGTTGAGACATCCAGTAGATAGTTTAGCATGGAAAGCATTTAATGCTAGGCATTCTAATTTTGCCTCTAATATTCGTAATGTTTGGTTGGATTTAGCTTCAGATGGCTTCAATCCTTTTCAGACTCTAAATTCTATATATAGCACTTGGCTAGTTGTTTTAATATTATATAATTTATCACCATGCTTATGCATGAAACAATCCTCACTTATCTTGTCAATGGTTATTCCAGGTGATAAGGGTCCAGAAAATGATATTGATAGTTTTCAATAACCTTTAATAAAGGAATTGAAATAGTTGTAGAAAAGTATCGATGCAATTGATGCTTCCAATGGTGAAACATTTAAACTATGGGCAGCTTTGTTATGGACTATTAATGATTTTCCAGTATATGATAATTTATCCAGCTAGAGTACAAAGGGACGTGTTGCATGTCCTTGTTGTTTATATTTGATATATTAAATTTGGTTAAAACATAGAGAAAAATTTTGTTATATGGGACATCGTCTATGGTTAGAACCAAATCATCCATTTTGATTTCAAAAATATTTATTTGATGGTACCATAGAATTGGGATATGCACCTATTCTACCTTCTGGAATTAATGTTCGTAGATAAATAGATTCCATCAGTTACATATACGATAAATTCTCAAAATCTTCTAAAAAAAGAGAAAGAGATGATCAAGAAGGATTGTCAGAAGAAATAACTACTAGTGGTATGAATGCATAGGTATTTGAAGATCCTAATAATTTTTTTGAAAATAAAAATGAGGAAGATATACATATAGCATTTATAAATTAGCCTAACAAATATTTATGGAAGAAATGAAGTATATTTTTTGATTTACCCTATTGGGAACATAACCTTATTCGACATAATATTGATATCATGCACATAAAGATGAATGTTTGTGATAATCTGCTTGGAACATTATTGAATCTTGATAGAAAGACCAAAGTAACATAAAGGCAGGATTAAATTTAAAAGAATTGGATATTCTACAGGAGCTTCATCCTAAAATGCTTGTTAATAATAGAATTTATTTATCTCCTGCATCTTATACAATGTCTATCCAAGAAAAAGATAATTTTTTGACAGTATTGAAAAATATTAAAGTACTTGATGGATATGCATCAAATATTTTAAGGTGTGTGCATCTTAAAGACCAAAAAATTTTTAATCTCAAAAGTCATGATGGTCACATATTGATGCAAGATATCTTTCCAATAGCTTCAAAGATCATCGGTGCCTAAACAAGTTCTTGCAGTTATAATTCAGTTATCATCATTCTTTGAGACATTATGTTTAAAAGTTATTGATCCTAGAGAGCTTAATTAATTGGAGTTTGATATTACATTACACTTTATCAAATGGAGAAGATTTTTCCTCCTAGATTTTTTACTATTATGGTACATCTACTCATTCACTTAGCTTCAGAAGTCAAGCTTGGTGGACTGGTATACTATAAATAGATGTATCCTATTAAGAGTTATTATTATCAATTTTTAACCTTTATATAATTTTTATTAAAAGTAGCATCATATTGATGTGTAAATAATTTTTAAATATTATAGGTATCTTGTGCGATTAAAAGATTATGTATGAAATAGAGCTTATCCAGAAGGTTTGATTATGGAAGAATATATTGCTGAAGAGTGTTTGACATTTTGTTCAAGATATCTTTAAGATATAGAGATTGTATTTAATAGACCTCAACGGTATAGTGATTTTGTAGACAATATAGAATTGTATAAATTTTTTACTGCAGGTAGCGTAATGAAAAAAAGTGAAAGTATTGTATTGGATCATAAATTAATGGCACAAGCACATTGTTATGTGTTGTTCCATAGTAAAATAATATCTGACTATCGTAGGTTAGTATAATTTATTGCATTTCAATTTTAAATATCATATCTTATTTTTTATTCTAAATGAATAATATAAATTTTATGCAGTGAATTTTTAATGTCTCCGCGATAAGCTAATCATAGCACTCGACCTAATCCAAGGATTGAGAAGTGATGGTCAGTTGAGTTATTTCCTACATGGATTTCAAAACAGGTTTAACATATACTTAAAGAATATATGGATTGCTTTAACATCGAATAACTTGTTAACATTACTTATTATTTTTTAGGTATCAACAATGATGGAGAAAAATTATTTAGATGAATTAATAGCCCTGGCAAGAGGACCTAACAAAGTTGTCAACAGATATAATAGTTTCATAATCAATGGTTTTAAATTCCATACTAAAGATTGTGAGAAATTTTAAAAAAATATAGAATAACAGTGTTATGGTGGAAGCAGATGAAAAAACTTATTATGGTATATTTAAAGATATTTATGAGTTAGATTACTATGAAATCTTTAAAGTCATATTATTTAGATGTGATTGGGTAGATATAAATTTATCAAGAGGTTTGAAAAAAGATGCAAATGAATTTATACCTTGTAAATTTTACAAGGTTGATATTGATGTGGCACTTCTGCTGACATGGAGTCCGTGCTGATAGCCATAATGGCAAGGGACCCGCTGCCTGAATACAGTGGCCTAATGAAGAGCCAAGGTGAGCCCTCCTACCAAGGTCAGCTCCTAACCGGGGTCGTGCTCATATGGCGAGCCCCACACCTGAGGCTAGTTCCCGGCCGGGGTCATGCTCATGCTGCCAAGATGAGCCCTCCTGTCAAGGTCAGCTCCTAGCTAGGGTCATGCTCATAGGGCGAGCCCCCTACCTGAGGCAAGCTCTCGATTGGGGTCATGCTCATGCTGCCAAGGCGAGCCCTCCTGTTGAGGTTAGCTCTTAGCCAAGGTCATGCTCATAGGGCAAGCCCCCCGCCTGAGGCCAGCTCCCGACTGGAGTCATGCTCATGCTGCCAAGGTGAGCCCTCTTACCAAGGTTAGCTCTCAGCCAGGGTCGTGCTCATAGGGCGAGCCCCCCAACTAAGGCCAGCTCCTAGTCAGGGTCATGCTCATGTTGCCAAGGTGAGCACTCCTACTAATATCAGCTCCCAGCCAGGGTCATGCTCATAGGGCGAGCCCCCTGCCTGAGGCTAGCTCCCAGCTGGGATCATACTCATGCTGCCAAGGTGAACTCTCATGCCAAGGTCAGCTCCCAATCGGGGTTGTGCTTATAGGGTGAGCCCCCCGCCTAAGGCCAGCTCTTGGCCGAGGTCGTGCTCATGTTGCCAAGGCAAGCCTTCCTGTTGAGGTTAGCTCCTAGTCGGGGTCAGCTCATAAGGCGAGCCCCATGCCTGAGGCCAGCTCCCGGCCAAGGTCATGCTCATGCTGCCAAGATGAGCCCTCCTGCCAAGATTAGCTCCCAGCCATGGTCATGCTCATAGGGCTAGCCCCTTGCCTAAGGCCAGCTCCTGGCCGAGGTTATGCTCATGCTACCAAGGCGAGCCCTCCTACCAAGGTCAGCGCCCAGCCAGGGTCATGCTCATAGGGAAAGCCCCGCGCCTGAGGCCAGCTCCTGATCGGGGTCATGCTCATGTTACCAAGGCGAGCCCTCCTATCGAGGTTAGCTTCCAACAGGGGTCGTGTTCATAGGGCAAGCCCTCCTGCCGAGGTTAACTCCCAGCCACAGTCATGCTCATAGGACGAGCCCCCCAGCCTAATGCTAGCTCTTAGTCAGGGTCGTGCCCTTGCTGCCAATGGAGAGACTCTTCCCATTCTATTTACCTTACGGGGGTGAAAAAGCTTCCGCTGGTGGTAAAAGAAGGGTCAACGAGAATTCAAACCACAGCAAGGAGGTTACTGGTTACCTACAACCTTCAGAGGGTGGTGCACATCCTGTCATAAATTCAAACTCTGCAGTACACTATTCCCATTCCCTGAACGACATGCAGCTTGCCAGGTTCTGGACCCTATAACATGCCGCCACATCGATAACTGTGCAACCAAGGGCTTCAAACCTTATGACACGATACCTGAACCTTTCTTGAGAGGAGTACTCCATTGAGGCCCCAGGGCCCTATGATGCTCCAACAGTCCCTCTAGGAATGGAAATGTCTCATCGTGGCGGGGGCTTAGCCGCACGGTACCTGCCCCTTCTAATAAGAACCATACCACTAGAGGGACAAGACCTGAACCACGTCGGTGTACACCCCCAATGGAAGGATCTCCTCCTAAGGATCGATCTAATAAGAGGGAGGTCACAGGCAATGGTAAGCCACTCCCAGAGAGGTTACACAAAAAATGACATCTGAAAAAGCCCCATGTCTGCTTTAGGCCATCCCACATACCTAAGGTCAGAGAGAGGAAAAGTAGGAGGTAAGAAAAAATAAATAGGCGAGAAAGAGATGGAGAGCAAACAAACAGGGCACCCCTAGCAGACTCTTCCAAGCTCTCCGCTCCCATCTCCGCTTGCTCTTTCTACCTCAATTCTACCTTTCACCCTCTACGCGAAGAGCCCCCCAAGCTCTCCACCATAGAGGTTCTATTCTCCTTGATTGTCTCGTCTGACTTGATGTCAGAGTGTCCCCATCAAAATCCCTGACCCGGGTCTCCTCTTTTTTGTAGGGTGACCAGTCCAAGGAGCCAGCCAGGAAAGGGAGGGATGAGCATCCCATGGAAACTCGATGCATTTGTGACACATCAGAGCTACAGGCCACGGCGATCTTGGCAGCAACAGATGCATACTGATGTCTTATTGAAGGATGATCCATTTATTTTTCTTTTCAAGCTTGTCAAGTATTTTTTGTATAAGATGCAAAAAATAAAAATTGGACTACTATTATTAAAATAAAACCTAGGGACTTATATGATATGGAAAAGTAGCTGGAAGATGATGACACTTATATGCATTCCATGCCATTCAATTTTGTACTAGTTGATGGTGTATATGCTACAATATCTTTGGTTAGGATAGAATTTTAAAAAAATGCTAATGCTTGATTTTTATTTATATTAAATTTTTGTAATATATATAATTTATAGTAATTATTATGTTAAATTAAAATTTATCTTCACTAATTCTGACTCTGATATAAATGATAGGTGATATTATACCGCACTCATGATGATTTAATGGTGTGTAGTTCTAGCATTCACGGACAGAGGTCGGCACTTCTACTTTAGCATAGTAGGTTGAGGCGGGTACTTCTTTGATTCGACAGGTTCATGCCAGTCCTTCGATATCAGATGTTGCATCCAGTCCTTCGGCACAGTAGTCTACTACAGGTCCATCATCCAGTATGATCCTCTCATCGATGTAGCAGATAATGGGTTATACATTCAAGATAATTTATTTTTTTATTTGGTTTGATAAAACTTTATTATAAATTTTTCTATTGTTTACTTTTATCTATTTTTATGCAGACGGATTTGGAAGGGTTACACGTAAGCATGGGCCCGTAATGGTATGGGTGTCTAACAGATGCGCGAGAGTGAGAAGATAGTGGTTGAGTGCAATTAGTTGGGGCAGTCAATTAAAAAAGCTACCAGCTTATTGAGTTCATTTTTAGGGATAGTTGCATGGAGGCATCAGCTTTGTCCACTGAGTTATGCAAAGTAGAATGACATGCTTATGACGTATAAAGTTAAGATTCTACTAGTTGTGCAGGTAAAAAATTGGTATTAAATTATTTATTATTTTGTATAGTTGATATATTATGCTATGTTTTATATTCTTTCAGTAACAATACTTTATATGACATGGTATTAGATGATGGAGGCTTGGTGGATGTTATATTTCTTTATTTTCTTTTAGTGTTTGCACGATTATTTCTAACATTTACTTGACTTACCAATTATTTTCTTTTGTAGTCTAAGTTTGTACTCTCTCCATCCTCTCATGATTTTGTATTGAAGTCTCTCAACCAAAAATGAAAAGAATATAAAGCATAATTGAAGATGAAGCACAAGTTGCCGGGTATGATAGAGGAGCAGGTAATTGGTACTTGTCCTCATAATGTCCCCCCTCATCAGTGGATAGAGTTGGTTCATTATTGTTCTCCTAGAGAGGATAGGTATTGATGACCCTTGGAATGATTTTGATGATAACAAAATATTGGAGTATGAATTTGGTACTAACTACTTTCAAGTGTTTTATAAGTTTATGTTGGATGATTTGAATGAACAACCACTCTTCCTACAGTTCTGGAATTATTGATGTATGCTAAGTTTATTTTTTGAAAAAGTATCATATAGTATAGAGCCCAAAGAAAATCACTTATGTATTCATGAAAATGGGCCAATTAAATATAATGTTTCAAGTTTAAATTACTTAGTTTAGGCTTTAAAGGTGTTTGAAAACCTTTGAAGTTGGTTGGAAGCTTTTGGACGAAATCTGGAGAAGTTTGGAAGGTTTTTGTCAAAAATCGATCAAGTCGACTCAAGGTAGGAGAGCCGACTCTTTATTCTGGCATGACACTAGGTTTTCTGGCACGTAGATATCCAAGCCGACTCGAAAGAACTCGAGCCGACTCATCTAGAGCTACAATTCCTCAGTCAGCTGACCAAGCCAACTCGACAAAAATCTGAGCTGACTTAAATATTCAATCAGACGACCGAGTCGACTTGACAGAAAATCGAGCCGACTCCTCCAGAGTATTAAAAAATCAGTTCTGAGAAAATCAGTCAGGCGAGTTGACTTGAGAGTGAAGAGTCGACTCGGCCAAAGTTCAATTTCTAAAGTACTGAGAATTTAAGCTGACTTGACCCATCCGAGCCGACTCAAATCACTATTCCAAGCACATAACGACTAGTTCCAAAACTATCTTTTTGAATCCAAAAAGTGCTCCAATGGCCATATTTCAAATCCCAATGGTCTACAATGGTCGTATCCACTTGGAATCAGTTCAAAACACTATATATAAGGGATTTGAACAAATTTTGAAGAAGTTAATAAACTTTTAATGAGTTTTTAAGAGAACATTCAAGAGAGCTTTCAAGAGAATAACTCAAGACTTCACCAACTCCCATCAGATTCTTGAGTCATTTATCGAGAAAGATCAAAAGCCTTAAAGAGGATTCAAGGAAGGAATCAAGAAGGCTTCTCAGGAGCTACAACTGTAACCACCCGACAATGATCGATTTGTCATTAGTGTTGCTCTATTTTTAACTCTTTAATTTGAATTGTTTCAAGTACAGTAGGGGCTGTAACTTGGAGATTGATATAGGTTTTTGGTGAGCCTTTGAAAACCAAGTGTGGGTTGTTAGCGAGCCCGGGAAAACTGTGTATTGGGTTCTTGGTGATCCCGGAGTAAAACTAAGTTTGGGTTGTGGTTTGTGATCCCGGTGAAAATCAAACCGGTTGTATTCCAGGATGAATATAGTAGAAATTCCAAGTGGTATCTTAGGTAGTAGATGTCGGACCTGGGTTGCTCTGAACCACTATAAATTGCTTGTATTTATACTAGTGTTGCTTGTGTTCTTTATTTGCTTCCACATTTGATATTTAACTCATATAACTCACCACACTAAGAATTTTAAAAAGAGCACATACCTGAGAAAATTTTTTAAATATCCAATTCATCTCCCCTCTTGGGTTGGCCACCTGGGCAACAACTGATCTCAGAGTAGTGTCTCTAAAATTTACTTAGAGTAAAGATAAATGGCAAACCCTATGAGTACCTCTTTGGTCGAAGGCCATTCCACAAATAAACCTCTACTTTTCACAGGCATTAATTATACCTACTAGAAAGCTTTAATAAAAGTTTACATACAAGCAGTAGATTTTTAGGTATGGAAAATTATTTTAAAAGGACCTCACACACCCACCAAGAAGGTTGATGGAGTGGACGTCCCAAAACCTGAAGAAGAATGGGATGAACATGACATGAAGATGGGTAAATTGAATGCCAAAGCCATGAATCTCTTATATTGTACTTGGATGCTAATGAATTTAACTGGATTTCTACTTGCATGTTTGTAAAAGAAATTTAGGATAAACTTGAAGTAACCTATGAAGGAACCTTCCAGGTGAACACTTCTAAGATTAATCTTCTTGTACATAATTATGAATTATTTAAAATGGAACCAAATAAGACTATATCTGCCATGTTCTCAAGGTTTACATATATTATTAATGGTCTAAAGAGTCTTGGTAGGACATATTCCAATGCAGACCTCATGCAAAAAATCTTGAGATCTCTACCGAACAAATGGGATCTGAAGGTCACCACTATCCAAGAAGCGAAGGACTTGAATACTCTACCACTAGATGAGCTATTGGGATCCTTAATCACTCATGAGCTAACAATGCAGCATAGAAGTGAGGATGATATGAAGAAAAAAGTCTATATCCTTTAAAGCTGCAGTAGAATTGAAGAAAGCATACAAAAAGAAGAAGAAAAAAGCGATGGTTGCAACTTGGAGCGATAGTGAGGAGTCTTCATCAATGATGAATAAGAGACCACAAAAATAGCTAACATATGTTTGATGGATCTTGAGGATTAGGTAATATCTCCCAAACTAAATGATGAATTTATATTTGAAGAATTGAATACTGCATTTCATGAGCTATTATCTGATTATAAAAAGGCTGGCTTAAAAATTAAGACTTTGAAAAATAACAATGATGCTTTAATGAAAGAAAAAGATGAAATTTCAAAAAAGAAAGACATTTTACAAAAAGAACTTAAGAGTATTTCTAAAAAATGTAGTGTTTTGAAAACTAAAAGGAATGAAAATTTTGAAAAGAATAAGGTTCTTCATGAAGAAAATGTATGTTTGCAAAAAGAAGTTGAAAAACTCAAGCCTTTAGTTGAAAAATTAACTTTGAGTTCAAAAAAGCTTGAGCTAATTTTGAAAAACCAAAGGGATTCAAATTACAAATCTAGAATTGGTTATAATCCTTTGCATACAAATATAATTTCAGCTACAAAGTTTATAGCTTTAAAATCATATGTACCAAAGTTTTCAACTCATAAATCTCTTGCATCTAGGGTTTCAACATTTTTATCCTTTCAAAAATCAAGAGTTGTTTGTTATTCATACAATGGGGTTGGTCATAAAGCTTTTGAATACTACATGAAAAAAAAAAAGAAGTAAAATTAGAAAGATTTGGGTTCTCAAAGGAACCACTCCTACTAACCTACAAGGACCCAAGAAAGCTAGGGTACCTAAAAGAACTACTTGATTATTTTGCAAGAATATCTTGCAGCCTAGAATACAAAGAAAAGATGGTATCTAGATAGCAGCTATTCAAGATATATGATGGGTGACAAAGAACAATTCATCATCCTAGAAATGAAGGATGGAAGAATGGTCACTTTTGGTGAAAATGATAAAGGGAAGATCATTGGCATTGGTAAGATCAGAATTACCCCTTCTATATTTATTGAAAATGTATTGCTAGTTGACAAATTGAAGCACAACTTATTAAGTATAAGTCAATTATGTGATAGAGGCTTCAAGGTTGTCTTTGAATCTTCAATGTGCATAGTAACTAACTCACTTGATTCTATCACTTAGCTCATTGGTTATAGACTTGAAAACATATTTGTGGTAGACTTAAATGATCTAGCCATGTCTAGTAGTACAAGTCTTATGACAATGAACGCTAAAACCAAGGAGTCTAGCTTACTCTGGCATAGGAGATTAGGTCATGCTAGCATGCATACAATAGCTAAATTAATTTTCAAAGTTCTAGTTAAAGGTTTACCAAAATTTAAAGTTGATTTTGAACATGTTTGTGATGCATGCCAATTTGGTAAACAAACTAGGAGAAGTTTTAAATCAAAAAATATAGTTTCTACTTCTAAACCTTTAGAACTACTACACATTAACCTATTTGGACCAACTAGGATCCAAGCCTAAGTGGTATGAAATATGGACTTGTGATAGTAGATGATTTTTCGAGATTTACTTGAGTCTTATTTATCGCACACAAAGATAAAGCTTTTAAAGTTTTTTAAAAATCTCATAAGAAAGTTCAAACCAAATTTTTTTTTTAATTATTTCTATTAAAAGTGATCACGACATAGAATTTAAAAATCAATATTTTGATAAATATTGCACTAAGCACGGCATTGATCACAACTTCTTCGCTCCTAGAACATCACAGCAAAATAGTGTTGTAGAGAGGAAGAATAGGACATTGGAAGAGATAGCCCAAACTATGTTATATGAAGGCAATCTTTCATGGTACTTTTGGGCAGAAGCTGTGAACACTGCCTATTATATTTTTGAACCATGTTTTGATAAGATCTATTTTAAAGAAATTCTCCTATGAACTTTGGAATGATAGAAAACCTAGCATTCATTATTTTCATGTTTTTGGTTGTAAATATTTTGTATTGAACAATGGAAAGGATAACTTAAAAAAAATTGATGCTAAATCTGATGAAGCAATTTTTTTTGGTTATTCAACTTCTAGCAAAGCTTATGGAGTATTTAATAAAAGAACATTGACTGTTGAAAAATCTGTTCATATTATCTTTGATGAATCAAACCCCTCACCTTCTAGAAAAGAATAGTGCATTGATAATGATGCAGGTACAATCGATAAAGCTATGGAGGGCATGAGCCTAAAGGATAAACAAACTCAAGAAGGAGAAGAAATGGTAAGTAAAGATCATGGTGATTTACCAAGAGAATGGAGGTATGTAACTTCATACCCTAAAGATTTAATTATTGGTCATCCCTCACAAGATATTAGGACTAGGTCATCACTTAGAGATGCACATGATTACCTAGCATTTGTTGTACAAGTAGAATCATATAGTATAGAAGAAGCCAAAAATGACTCTAATTGGATGATGGCCATGCATGAAGAACATAACTAATTTGAAAGAAATAATGTATGGACCTTAGTAAATAGACTCTCTGATCATTCTATTATTGGCACTAAATGAGTTTATAAAAATAAACTAGATGAAAAAAGGCCAAGTAATTAGAAATAAAGCTAGATTAGTAGCTAAAGGATATCATCAGGAAGAAGGAATAGATTTTGATGAAACCTATGCACCTGTAGCAAGATTAGAAGCTATTAGATTATTCCCTGCATTTGCTTGCTACATAGATTTTAAATTATTTCAAATAGATATAAATAATGCATTTTTAAATGATTTTATTTTAGAAGAAGTTTTTGTAGAACAATCATCAGGATTTGAAAATCATGCTCTTCCAAATCATGTTTTCAAACTCAATAAAGCATTGTATAATTTAAAACATGCACCTAGAGTATGGTATGATAGATTGAATAAATTCTTGCTTGAAAATGACTTTGTTAGAGAAAATGTAGACACTACTTTGTTCATTAAAAGAAAATTGAATGATATTTTAGTTGTACAAATCTATGTAGATGATATTATTTTTGGTGCAACTAATAAAAACTTGTGTAGAGAATTTGCTGAACTTATGCTGGGCAAGTTTGAAATGAGCTTGATGGATAAACTAACCTACTTTCTTAGACTCCAAATTAAGCAAACAAAGGAAGGAATATTTATCAACCAAGCGAAATACATCAAGAAAATCATTAAGAAGTTTAGAATGGAGTCAGTTAAAGAAATGAGCACACCCATGTGTCCCTCCTGCAGACTTGACAAAGATGAGGATGGAAGTAATGTTGATCAAAAACTTTATCGAGATATGATTGGATTACTATTGTACTTAACTGCTAGTAGGTCTGATATCTTGTTTAGTGTATAAATATGTGCTAGATTTCAATCAAATCCAAAAGAATCACATATACTTTCTCTCAAAAAAATCATATAATATCTAAAAGGAACAAGTAATCTAGGTCTATGGTATTCCAAACAATCTTCATTAAATTTAATTGATTTTTTTGATGTTGATTATGGTGGATGTAAAATTGATAGAAAAAATACTAGCGGTACTTGTCAATTTCTAGGGTTGAACTTAATTTCATGGCACTGTGAGAAACAAAACTTTATAGCACTATCTACTATTGAGGCAGAATATGTGGCTACAGGAAGTTGTTATGCACAAGTGCTTTAGATTAAGCAACAACTAGAAGACTTTGGTGTTATTCAAACAAAAATTCCTATCAAATGTGTTAACACAAGTGCTATTAATTTGATAAAGAATCCAATTCATCATTCTAGGACAAAAGAATAGAAATTAGACATCACTTTATTAGGGATCATGTACAAAATAAAAATATTGGGTTTGAATTTGTTCTAATAGAAAATCAATTAGCTGATATTTTCACTAAACTACTTTATGAAGATAGATCCCAAATGATTAGAGGAGAATTAGACTTGTGTGATCCGTATTTGAAACTTTTGACCTAATTTCTTCAAAATTAAGAAAAATTATCTAGAAAACCTCCTTAACCAATCTAAGGTTAGAAACCACCTCATCTAGTGTGCTTATAGGCTTGAAAAACCTTTTTGCTAAGATTTTGAACCATTTTCTTGAATTTAGGTCGAGTTGACTCGAGCAAGAAATGTCTCAATCAAGTCGACTTGAGTGTCGAGTTCACTTAAAACCCATGTGACCTAGAAAATTTATTTTCTTTCCTTTCACTCCTTTGAGCCAAACCCTAAGGGGACACTTCCCTTCCAATCCTTAGATCCACCTAAATCCACCCTCTCCCACTATAGATTCCCTCCTAATAGCACCGAAGAAGGCTGTTGCTAAAAGAGCTAGGCATGCGGAATCAAGCTCCCAAAGGAAAAGAAGAACTAAACAGAGAGAAGATGAGCTGACTTGGGACCATAAGAAAGAAGAGCCAAGAGACTTATCTCCTGCACTGGCAAAATAGATCATACCCATGGGAAATCGACCCATCACCTCTGGTAGGCACATAAATTTCAGTTTTCTTGAAAGCCAGGGTTTCAGAATTAGGGACTGGATTGAACAACAAGGGTGGGATTTCTTTTATTCTCTTGATGTTCCTACATATCCATCACTTGTTAGAAATTTCTTTGAAAATATGTCTCTTGGAGAGAATTGTGTTGAATCAACTGTTAAGGAAGTTAGAATGGTAGTTGATGAAGAGTTGATTAGCAGAGTATTACAGATGCCTATGAATGGACTACACCACTTGGTTTTGAAAGATTAACAGAAGACTCTTAGAACAATATTGGAAAGAAGAATTGTGGATGGAATAGTTAATGCGCAGGCAAATATCCTATCCTTAAAAATGAGGCTCCTACATAACATCATCAGCCGCATCTTTCTGCCGTGCACTGGTTGCTTCGCTTGGGTGAGCAAGCATGACATGGTATTCATGAGATACATGATTGAGGGGGAGGCCCTCAATCTTCTATCCATCATGTTAGTGCAGATTCGAGATGCAACGAGGAGAGCGAAGGCCTGCCTACCTTATGGCATGGTCTTCACTCTGCTATTCTAGGAGTTTGGCATCGACCTAACCAGTGAGGATGGACGACCACTACACCACACCGATAGGTGCTCGGTGAAATCCCTCCATAGGATGGTTTATCACCAAGTAGAGGGTGTATGGGTTAAGAAGACATCCGGTCAGAGAGTGGCACATCACTTCGATCCAGATGATGAGGCTGAGGCTACTGAGTTTGCTGAGACTGTTGCTAGAGAGACTATTAGAGATGTTGAGCATAAGTCTGATGTGGCAGCTTTGATGATTCTAATGATGATTTTGATGAGAGGATCCAGGGATAGGCTGGACAGATCGATAGCCCCAGGACACCTCTTATTCCATCAGTTGCACCTGCACCTTCTGGACCACCGACTTCAGCACCACCGACTACCATTGGTGGGGGCACCAGGTTCAGAAAGAAGCTTCAACTAATACCAAGTTCTTTATGGATTGAGACTAGGAACTCAAGTCTCGTATGAGTCCTGTATGTTTATTGAGTCCTGTTTTATTTTCTTTTGGGGTTTTAAAGTTCAATTAGAGTCAATTAGGCTTTATACTGAGTCAAGTTCAAGAGCTACTTGAAATTGGGCCAGACCAGCTTTACTTGGAGTGCCACATCATCATGAACCACCTATGCCAACTCATCACCAAAGAATGCCACATCACCTTTTTGCCAAGTCATCTCCAAGGGGTGCCATGGAGAAGGATGCGCCATGTCACCATGCCATTTCACCTTGCCACATCATTGGATTTGGAAACCACCTCGCCATGCCAACTCACTTTGCCAAGTCATCACCAAGTGGTGCCGCATCAAAACAACTTCAAAGTGGGGACCTCACCATGCCAACTCACCTTGCCAAGTAATCACCAAGAGGCACCAACTTCAAGTGGGGACCAAGGATTCAAATCCTTCACATTCCATGTAACCCTCCACCAAATCCTCCACATTCCATGTAACCCTCCACCAAATCCTCCACATTTCATGTAACCCCCCCTAATATTTCTCCATGATATGGGAAATTTCAAATTGATTGAAAGGCCAATAAAAGCCTCTTGTACGCCCATGGTAAAGGGAGCTTTTGGATGATGAAACAAGAAGGAGTAGTTTTTCTATGAAGCAAGTGTTTTGTAGTGTGGTTGTGTTTCCATCTTGGCATGTGATCTTCTACCTCCCGAGCCAACGACTTCTCCAAGGATCCCATCTTCCCTCAACGACCACTTGTTTTCTTAATTCCTTCCTCCTACTTTGATTCGGTATTCCTTCAAATCAGCTTAGTCCTAATTCCTTCATTGCGTAGGGTTCCTTCTACGATCCGGAGTTCAAGGGGGTCATTGCCATCAGATCAAGTATGGTGAGAACTTGTTTCGATGGAAGAGTCATCTTTTCATCCAGGGCTTGTTTATTTGATTGCTTCAACGAATCTACAACAACAAGGAGTGCTCATCATGGTAACAATTCCCTTCTAATATTCTTAAGTCTGTGTTATTGAAGACAGTTTTCCTAGGTTTAAATTCCATAATCATTAGCCCTAATCTTCTCTAGGATTTAAATAACTACATCGCGGCGTAAGTTCCAAATTTCTGTGCTCCTTCCATAGCTTTACCTTAATACTTTTGATCTGAAATTTAGTACCTGTTAATAGGCTTCATTGCTCTCATTTCTCAATTCATCATTTAGATTGCATTCTCATCATCGTGCTGCATCAACCACTCAGGTAGATATCACTGAGCAGCTCACTCACTTTACTGACACTCTGACAGCTTCTTTCATATCCATGTTTGATGAGCTTTGTCAGATAGTGGATCACCGACTTCAGGAGTTCAGAGCAGAGATGAGGGAGCTCACTATGAGGGTGGAGTCAGTTGAGATGCGACAGCAAATGCAGGATGAGTACAACATAGATGTCAGGGACCTGCATTCAGATTTTGGGCAACTTCAAGGAGGCTCAGAGTCATTTGTCACTTAGTAGACTGCTAGTCTTCAGAGTATTCGAGAGGGAGTTCAGAGGATATAGTATGGGATGAGCTCTATTCTTTTTCATCTCTCTGGTGCTTCCACTTCAGGATACCCACCTTCTCAGTCTACTTCCAGTCTGAGATCTTCACTTATTAGGTAGTCATCACCTCCTGATCAGCCTCCACCTTATGTCAGTCAGCCATCACCTCTTGCCACATAGCCACCACCTCCTACTCAGACTGACCCTATGCCTTCTGTTGACATCAAAGATGAGCCTACACCTATTACAGCTAAACCTAAATCTAAACCTAAAGCCAAATCTAAAGTATCTAAGGCTCCTACAAGAACCAGATTTAGAGATCTTAGGTTTAAACCTTTAAAAACCAAGGTCTCTTCCACTATTTTAGAGATAGGTTCTTCCTTTAGTGAGGAAGATGATTAGTTGTATCTTTTTGTTGGATGTATCTTTTTGATGGTTGTATCGTTTTTGTATCAAAGACTTAATCATATATATATATTTGATTACATGGTTCTTCCTCTATGTGTGCACTTTGTTCCAATTATCTTTCTATTTTTTTAACTGCTCTGTAATGCTTATAACTTGGACTCAAACATGAAATGTCAAACAAATTTCATTGAAAAAGAAAAGAAAATATTAATAAGAATATCAAGATTATAATGAGAAGGTGAAATTATCTCAAATCATGTTCATATTCTTATTCTATTTCAAAAATCACTGAATGCTTAATTAACCTTTTTTGTTGATGACAAAAAGGGGGAGTGATATTAATGATGTGCATGGAAAATTCAAAGAAAATAAAATAGGGGGAGAAATCATTTTATGCATGGAAGTCAATGAAAATCCTCAGTTGACTTGGATACTTTTGAATGCTCAATTAACTTTAATACATTCTACCTCTAAATTCATGGAAATTAGCTTTGTTACATTATGCTACATTATTCACTCTAATAGCTCTAACACATTTTGCTAGCTCTGATACATTATGCTACCCAATTCACATTAATACATTATTGACTTCCATACATTTTAAACAAAAATAGCTTTTGATGAATATTAACTCTGATATATATTGGATTTATAACAAAAGCTCTGATAATTTCTGATAAGCTCTGATACTTTCTGATACATTCTTGACACTTGTTGATACATATGGATATACATCAATTTAAAATCATATACAAGTTACCTTGATACGTTTAAGTGTTCATATACTCATAATTATAAAGTTTTTTTTCTATGCCCAATGTTTTGTCATCATTAAAAAGGGGAAGATTGTTGACCCCTAGAATGATTTTGATGATAACAAAATATTAGAGCATGCATTTGGTACTTTTCAAGTGCTTTATAAGTTTTTGTAGGATGATTTGAATGAACAACCACTCTTCCTACATTTCTAGAATTATTTATGTATGCCAAGTTTATTTTTTGAAAAAGTATCATGTAGTGTAGAGCCCAAAGAAAAATCACTTATGTATTCATGACAATAGGCCAATTAAATGTAATTTTGCAAGTTTAAATTACTTAGTTTAGGCTTTGAAGGTGTTTGAAAACCTTTGAAGTTGGTTGGAAGCCTTCAGAAGAAATCTGGAGAAGTTTGGAAGATTTTTGTCAGAAATCACTCGAGCTGACTCAAGGTAGGAGAGCCGACTCTTTGTTCTGGCACGACACTGGGTTTTCTGGCATGTAGAGATCCGAGCTGACTCGAAGGAACCCGAGCCAACTCATATAGAGCTACAATTTCTCAGTTAGACGATTGAGCCAACCCGACAGAAATCCGAGCCACCTCAAATATTTAGTCAGACGATTGAGTCGACCCGACATAAAATCGAGCTGACTCTTCTAGAGTATTGAAAAATTAGTTCTGAGAAAATCAGTCAGGCGAGCTGACTCGGCCAGAGTTCAATTTCTGAAGTACTGAGAATTCGAGCTGACTCGACCCATCCAAGCCGACTTGAATCACTGTTCCATGTGCATAATAGCTAGTTCTAGAACTATCTTTTTGAATCCAAAAAGTGCTCCAACGGTCATATTTCGAATCCCAAAGGTCTACAACAGTCATATCCACTTGGAATTAGTTCAAGACACTATATATAAGGGATTTGAACAACTTTTGAAGAAGTTAATGAACTTTTAATGAGTATTTAAGAGAACATTCAAGAGAGCTTTCAAGAGAAGAACTCAAGACTTCACCAACTCCCATCAGGTTCTTTAGTCATTTATTGAAAAAGATCAGAAGTCTTAAAGAGGATTCAAGGAAGGAATCAAGAAGGCTTCTCTAGAGCTACAACTACAACCACCCGATAATGATCGATTTGTCATTAGTGTTGCTCTATTTTTAACTCTTTAATTTGAGTTATTCCAAGTACATCAGTGGCTGTAACTTGGAGATTGATATAGGTTTTGGGTGAGCCTTTGAAAATCAAGTGTGGGTTGTTAGTGAGCTCAGAAAAACTAACAGTGTATTGGGTTCTTGGTGATCTCAGAGTAAAACCAAGTTTGGGTTATGGTTTGTGATCCCGGTGAAAAACAAACTCGCTACATTATGATGTGAATATAGTGAAAATCTCAAGTAGGATCTTGGATAGTGGACGTAGGAGCTGGGTTGCTCCGAACCATTATAAATTGCTTGTGTTTGTGCTTGTGTTGCTTGCATTCTTTATTTGCTTCCGCATTTGATATTTAACTAATATCACTCACCACACTAAGAATTTTAAAATGAGCACATATCTGAGAAAATTTTTTAAATACCCAATTCACCCCCCCTCTTGGGTTTGCCACCTGGGCAACAGGTATCTTCTAATTTCTTTTAAGCAATTTTATTAAAATATTTGATTTATATTATATAGTATACATATATATACATTACTTTTAGGATATAACAAGTTATCTGTTAGATTTTGTAGACATATTCTGATATTGGTAGAGCTGCACGAGTAACTCTGTCTATTTTTCATACATCTGGGTTCAAGAGTTACGCACGAGTCAGACTAGAGTTCGTATGTTCCTTAAAATATAAACTTATATTTTTCATATTAAAGCATTTATAGATTTTTATGAAACTAACATATATGTATCATGGATGATGTATCATGATACATATATGTATCGTGGATAATGTATCGTGATACATATATATATCGTGGATGATGTATCGCAATATATATGTATATCGTGATACATATATATCGTGATACTTAAATAATTTTTAAATTTATTTGAATTATTTACTTAAAATTATAATTTTTTTTGTAGATAGATGAGCATGGAAAGAAACTTAGTAATGTGGAGTTTTACAGGATGACTCATACTCATCATAATGGCACTTTTGTCAGAGATGAGTCAAGAGACATATGTATAATTATTTATTATAATTTATTTTATGCAACAATTTAAATTTATTTTTGTTAGTCATTAAGATTAACTAATTTTCTTAAATTAATACAAGAAAGAGCTATAGCTCTTATTGCTGAGCATGTCGATGAGTCTACAGCATCTATGCAGAGTAGTCGTATCAAGGCCGAGATGTTTACAGAGTTTATGGAGCCGGAGTGCTATGATCGAGTGAGGGGCTATGTAGTTGGAGTCATCCCCATCCAGTTATCTGCGACCAGTATATATACACATGATGCAGTAGATGATGCTCAGGATGCACATATTCTAGACTTGAGCAGGAGATAGATGAGATGCGACAGAGTTGTGTCATCGATAGAGCAGCGATGGATTCCATGAGAGAGCACATTGAGTAGCTTACATCTATTATACAAATATTTGTTCCATATCAGGTAAATACATATGGTATTAAATATATATTCTTATATTAAATCAATAATTTATATAATATATTATTATTCATAGTTTCATAAATTCAATATTTTAGATATTTATTATAAGCTTTTGAAGCATCAGATACTCGTAGACAGGGTGATGACCTTCCTTCTACAAATCATGGATCTCAATTTTTTTATTTTATATCTTCTATTTTATGTATTTTTTAATTTTATTGAACTTTAGATTGTAACAAACTTTCTTATAGTGGATTGTAATGAAATTTATATTTGAAAATTCAATTTGGATGTGAAGAATGTATGCAATGTGAAATATTTGTTATGATTTCATTATACAGATTCAATATAAATTTATACATATTTTGATTTTAAAATTATTTATTTTATTTTTTAAAAAAATAATAGATTTATCGATGCTTTAAAGCATCGGTAATGCAGGATGTCTCAATGCTTTAAAGCATCGGCAATCAGGATTTTCTCGACACTTTAAAGCATCGATAATGAGGGTTTTTCTAATGCTTTAAAGCATCAAGAATCAGGGTTTTTTTGATGCTTTTAAAAAGCATCGACAAAACCTTGTATTGTCGATGCTTTAAAGCTTGGGATTTTGAATTTTCTCTCCCAATGCTTTTAAAAAGCATCGAAAAAAATTGTTTCCACTCCTACATTGTTGATACTTTTAAAGCATTGGGAAGATTTATTTCGATGCCTATTAGCATCGGGAAAGACCTTTTTTAGCATCGAAAAAACCTACTTCTCTTGTAGTATTAGAACATAGGGCTTACCAATGCATAGTAACTTACATTTATAGCTTACTTTTATCTGAATGGGATGATGTTATTGAGCATTTAAATGTCTTCAATAAGTTGATTTCATAGCTTCACAATTTTGAGGGTGAAGGTGGAGGAAAAAGATCAGGCTATTATTCTTCTTTCATCTTTATCCAAGTCCTATAACTATTTGATGACCACCATCTTATATGAAAAAGATACTTTAAAGACGGAGAAGGTCAAGACAACCTTGCTATCAAATGAAGCTGGGCACAAATTTGACGCAGGTGATAATTTGATAGCAAAGGATTCGGATCAAGAAAGAGGATACCAAAAAGAAAAAAAGTGGCAAGAAAAATCATTCCAAGTCCAAATCAAGGGGATAAAATGATAGTTGCTACTACTTCAAGCAAGAAACTCATTGGAAGAAAGATTGCCCCAAATTAAAGTTCAAGCAAAAACAGGACCCTAATGAGGCTGGAGTTGCTATTGAGTTCAAAAAGGAGGGAGATGTGCTGACCATCCCTCAGGTATAGATTTTTCAGATACTTGGATTTTTAATTCTAGTTATTTTTATCATACGTGCCCATATAGAGATTGGTTTGTTTCCTATACATTTCATGATGGGAATAGAGTTCTTATGGATAATAATACCGAGTATAGAATTGTTGAGATATGAATAGTCAAAATTAAGATATTTGATGAAGTTGTAAGGACTTTAATAGATGTTAAGCACATTTCTAATTTAGAAAAAAGTCTTATTTCTCTTGATATCTTACATGTAAATGGATGAACATTTGCCTGTGCTAATGGAATATTGAAAATTAAACATAGTGCCTTAGTATTGCTAAAGGAAGAAAAGATAGGTTTCCTATATAGGTTGATTGGAAAAATTATTATAATTGATGCTGCTATTACATTCTTTTATAATGATGATGATGCTACATTGTTATGGCATGCTAAGCTTGGGCATATGAGTCGAAGAGGGGTGTAAGAATTGCACAACAAAAATTTACTCAAGGGTATTAAATCTTGCAAACTTGATTTCTATAAAATAGGTGTTCTTGGTAAGGAATGCAGGGTAAAGTTTGTAACCTTAACCAAAAGAAGTACATAGGTATTTGAGTACATTCATTCAAATATTTAGGGAGCAGCACCAATCATTTCTCATGGAGGACTTAGGTACTTTGTTACTTTTATTGATGACTTCTTGAGGAAAGTTTGGGTTTACTTCTTGAAGTATGAGTTAGGGGTATTTGAGAAGTTCAAGAGGTAGAAAGCCATAGTTGAAAAGCAGATGGGTAAGCAAATAAAGGTTCTCTGCACTGACAATGGAGGAAAATGCAACTTCAAAGAGTTTGTAGATTACTATTAGAAGGAAGGCATAGCTTGGTACTTCACTATTGTAGGCCCATAAGAAAATGAGGTAGCTTAAAGGATGAACATGATACTGCTTAAGAGACTTGTTGCATGAGACTATTTGCAGATCTTTCAAAGTAATTTTGGACTGAAGCAATCAACACCACATGCTACTTGGTGAATCGATCTCCTTAGACATCATTATGGCTCAAAACACCGTAGGAGGTTTAGTTTGGTAAACCAGTTGATTACTTTGACATTCATATATTTGATTATCCTACGTATGTGCCATTACAGGAGGATCAAAGGACTAAGCTTGATACAAAGTCCAAACCTTGTATCTATCTGAGTATAGGGTTGGTATGAAATGCTACAAACTTTGGAATCTAGTTACTCGGAAGGTAGAGCTCAATAGATAAGTGATATTTGATAAAACTTCAATGTTGAAGAAGAAAACTTAATATCAGGTCCAGTGTGAAGAAGCCCAGTAACATGGTTTAGGTAGAGCCACTGATCAAGAAAGATAGCAACAATGTTGGTTCTGGGCAATTTTTAGAGTAGGACATAGAAATTATACAGCCACCAGAACAAGGAGAGCCTTACTTTATTGCTATAGGAAAGGCTAGAAGGGAAGTACAACTATCATTGAGGTTGAGAGATTTAGTTGCTTATGCTTTTCTTGTTATTTCTTTTGATCCAATGCCTTTTCAGGAGGCTTTGTAAAGAAAGGATAGTGATAAGTGGCAAATTGCTATGAAGAAAGAGATGAGTTCTCTTCATAAGAATGAGACTTGGAAACTTGTCACTCTTCTAGTGATAGAAAGGGAATCAATTGCAAGTGGGTGTACAAAAAAAAGGAAGCTTTATCAGAAGGTGGACCATTAAGGTATAAGGCTAAACTAATAGCAAAAGGCTACAATCAGAAGAAAGGGATAGATTTTGATTAGATATTTTTTCCAGTTGTTAAGCACCATTCTATCAAGGTTATGCTTTCTATAGTGGCTATGTAGAATTTAGAGCTAAAATAGCTTGATGAGATGACTGCTTTCTTACATAGCAGTCTAGATGAGCAGATTTATATATTGTAACCAGATGGTTTTGTATAGAAAGGCAATGAGAAGCTAGTGTATAAGTCGAAGTGGTTTCTTTATAGTTTGAAATAGGCTTCATGTCAATGGTATAAGAAGTTTGATACCTTTTTTGTGACATATGGCTATACAAGGAGCATGTTTAATAGTTGTGTCTATTTTCATTTTCGCAGTAATGGTTCTATTGTACTGTTGATACTATATGCTGATGATATGCTTATTGCTTGTAAGCATATGCAAGAGATTTCAAAGTTGAAAAAAAAAAGTTAATTATGACTTTGAAATAAAAAACCTGGGAAGTGCCAAGAAGATCCTAGACATGAAAATTCATAGAGATCAGTAGAATGGGAAGCTATGTTGACCTAGATGGGATATATTAAGAAGGTATTGGCCAAATTCAACATGAAGGAGGCTAAGGCTATAAGTACACCGCTAGCTCAGCATTTTAGATTTTGTATGCAACAATATCATCAGTCTAAAGAAAAGCATCAGGAGATGCTTAGTGTGTTGTATGCTAATGTGGTTGGATATCTGATGTATGCTATGATTTGCACTAGACTTGATTTATCATAAGATGTTAGTGTTTTGATCACGTACATGATAGATCCAAGAAAAGAGTATTGGAATGCAGTTAAATGGGTTTTATATTATTTGAAGGTCATATCAACTTTTGATTTACTATTTTAGAAGAACACTAACACTAAAGTTTTAGTTGGCTTTGTTGACTCATATTATGCAAGTGATCTTGATCAAGAAGATCAACCATAAGATACATCTTCACTTTAGGTGAAGGTCCTATCAGTTTGAAAGTGATGCTTCATGATATCATGGCATTGTCAATAATAGGGGCAGAATATATAGCTACAGTTGAGGCTACCAAAGAGACAGTTTGGCTTCAGGATTTGGTTAAAAAACTTGGTATTGCACAAAAGACTGTTCATATATATTGTGAAAGTTAGAGTGTTATATGTTTTGTGAAGGATCCAGTATATCATGCTAAGACAAAGTATATTGATATTCGATATCATAAGCTTAGGAAATTTGTTGCAAGTGGTCGCATTTAGTTAGTCAAGATTCTTACTCATGAGAATGGTACAGACATGATAACCAAGCCATTTCCAACATCAAGTTCCAGCATTATTTGGGCGTGGCTCATGTTAAGAAATGCTAAGATGTGAAGGCCCCAACACATAGGAGCGAGATCATTTACAAACTCTTAAAGTCATATAGAGGCCAAATGCCGAGCCAAGATGGGGATTATTGGATTGGCGCCTCTGTCCATAGGAGGCCCATAGGCACGTGATTGCATAGCCCAAGTTGGATGCACAACCCAAGTGCATGGCACACAATGTGCAACCATGCAGTCCATGCAATTTCCACACCGAGTTGACCACAAGGTCCACGTGGTGTGCACATGCAGGGTGACCATGCGGTCTATGTGCGGTGGACACGTTCAATACATGGTTTGGCCCCTATAAAAAGAGACAAAAAGCTAGAGGGCTTGGTAGCAATAGCAATAGTGTCTCCACGAGAGTTTTGAAAATTTTTTTAGTGAGTTTTGTGTTCTTTGTTGAGAGATTGATATAGAAGAATCGAGAGTGTGTAATACTCTTATATTTGTGAATATCTCTGATAGTCAAGTTGCATGTTCCATGGATGTAGGCTACGGTCGAATCATGTAAATCCCGATATCCTTGTGTGATTTGCCCTTATCGATTTTGCTACATTTGTTATTTTGTTTTCTTTGGATCTTTGATACATAAATATGTCTAAAGATATATATTTTTGTTCAATCATTCCACTGCATTATGTCACTAATTTGATTATAATATAGTACATGATTAAATGATATATACTAGATAGCTTATTGATATATACTATTTATGTATCTAGAAAAGATATTTGTTAAAAATAAGGAAGAAAGAAAATACTATAATTACGGAACTAATAGTTTTTCTTATAAAAAATATTTTTAATTTTTAAATTTACTTTTTAAAATTAGTGTTACGAGAAACATGGTAAATTATAAAATCTGTTTTATATGATATTCCATGGTGTACACTCCATATGATTTTTGTTCCTATTTACATAGCACTGCATGGGTAGCATGATTTTTGATACCATCCACTAGGGCACAGGAATATGCCGATGGTCTAATCTTGCCTCTAGGACTTTTGTGCACAGATGTCACAATTATGCGGCCACCTTGTATATTCCCTCTCATAATAAATTTCACGGGTGGCATGCACCTCCCAGTTCATCAAAAATGAAATAAAATAAAATAAAATAAAAAGGGTAATTTATGATGTATGTGGTTCGATCGCAAGAAGAGAATGCAGCCGCCGACTCCTCCCGTGCCCCCGAGGATAGCATGGAGTCGAGGGCTGTAAGGGCTTCTCCTGTCTATTTGTGTTCGTCCTTCGAGATCAGCAAGGACAAAAAAAAAAAAAAAAATGAAATCAGGGCACCGAGTTCGAATTCTGCTTGTGTCCTCTCCATTATCCATCCAAGTAGGATAGGTGATCTGATGGGTCAATATGATACAACCATAACCCTTCTTAATTTTACTGGCTTTACATGAAAACAAATAGTCTCGATGTGCTCGAGAACTAGATCCCTTCATCTTATTAGTCCAACAGTATAGTGGGATGGGTACTCCTTTCACTTATATATCTACCGTCACTGAATTTGCCCTCCATCAATAATTATTACATGATCAAAAAAAAGAACTAGTATCTTGCCCTACTGCTTCCGTAGCTCTGTCTCTCTCTGTGCGTGGTCTCCTGGAAGCTTGTGATGGATGAGAAACATGAGAGACCTTCCTCGCCCACGATGACAAGAGGAGATGAGAAGGAAGAAATCATTGATGAATGGACTAAAGAGTCAGATGCGGACTATTGCTATCAAGATCGTAATGGCCCGTAGCTTTGATACGTTGGGATCCTGCCGGTTGCTTGGCTCCCTGCCTCGCAATTGGCTCACTCGCTCGACTTGGAGGTCTTGCAAGACAGAAGAAATCTTGGGCCGGGGATTCCGGTGAAGACACTTCGTCGATCAAGTCAGTGAGACGATCAAGGGGAACAGAAACCTCTGTAGCAGATAGCTTGAAGGACTCTTCGCATCGAGAGGGTGATAAGAGAAAAGACAACGCCGAAACGAAAGAGTCTCTATTATTTTTTTTTCCCTTACCTTCACTTACCTTTCAATGCGGGTCTTATATTGGTGAGTAGCTTTTTGTTGGCTTCCAAGTTCTCTCCTTGGAAGGAGGCTTTCTGTTATCTACTGTTGCCTCTCTGTTGGGCCGGTTCTGTGCCTGAGCCTTGAGCTATAATGAGATGTTGCCATTTTGGAGGAGGCCGTTTGGGTACCACAGTACCTAGGTTCTAGGGCCTAAGGCCCAGGCATCATGTCATAGAAGTCGCAGTCTCTCAGTCATGCAGTCATCAACATGTCAGCACATTGCAAGGCTGGGAGCCTGGTGTTGCCCGAATCATGCAGATGGCGCACGCAGCGCGCCGCAAGGGGCCTGCGCCCATGACAGGGCAATCGCCACCTCTCGGAGGCTCTGCATGATCAGGTATTCCCTCATCTTCATTTCGAATTTTGGCCTCTCCTCCTCTTTACACCTTTGGTGGGAACCCACGCTCCTGCTGGTAGGAGGGTCCGCTTCGAAGGGGTGGACTCGACCTCGACTGGGAGCTAATCTCAGATGGGGGGCCCACCCAATGAGCCCTGCCTCAGCTAGGAGCTAACTCGACAGGGTGGTCCGTTCTAAAAGCATGAGCTCGACCCCGACCGAGAGCTGTCATCAGTCAGAGGGCTTGCCTTGGAGGGATGGACTCGACCACGACCGGGAGCAGACCTCAGACAGGGCGCCCGCTTAATGAGCCCTACCTCGGTTGGGAGCTGACCTCAGTAAGGTGGTCTGCCTCAGTTCTTCGTCATGTAGCTTTGCCTAGGTGGCAGGTCTCTTGCCGTCGTGGCCGTCCGCAGGCTCCATGTCAGCGGATGTCACCATATCAATTCGCAGGCTCTATGTCAGTGGATGTCGTCATATCAGTTGGCTCCCACTCTCGAGCCCGTAGAACGAAGCATCCGCTCGGGGTGAAGGGAGTAATGATTGTGCTGACATGGAGGGGGCGTGCCCCTTCCATTATCAATGCTGAATGTGCCGGCGTTTGGGTGCTCGTGCTTCCACGCCATCTGGGTGTCGCCACATCTTCTCTCCTAAAAAACAATCATTAATGCTGCATCGGCTTCAAGGGAACTGCTCCAGGTTCGAAGCACTTCTTTCATACATGGCATCTCTCGGTTGTGTTGCTCAGTGATGATGCAATCCAAGAGAGGAGGTAAATTAGGTTTTATAAAATTATTTGTACTATTTCAAATGGATATAAAACAAGTATGTGTTAATTGCAATTGAGTACTTGAGTTTTGCCAAAGTATTTGTGTGCTTCAAAATAATATGCAGCGGAATTAATAAAGTAAATGCACAAAGAAAACAATCACACAAACACCAAATTTATAGTGGTTCGGTGCACTTCAAGGCACCTATATCCACTCCTCAAGTTTTCCTTGGAAAATTCACTATAATCAAAACCCAACTTGTTTTCCTGGGCTTACAAGTCAAAACCCCTTGTTAGTTTTATAACTTAGACTAACCAACAATCTCCGATGGTTTTATGGGCTTACCAACAACCTATGTTGGTTTTACGGGATCACCAACAACCTATATTGGTTTTGATACAAAGGCTTACAAACAACCTTGTTGGTTTTCACACAAGGCTCACCAACAAACCTCTTTGGTTTTCCAAGGCTCACCAAAAATCTTAATAAACAAAGTAAGCACAATATGAAAATAATACAAGAAAAGCTTTCTTAAATAAAGCAATTACCTCTTTGAAGCCCTTGAAAGTTGATGAAGAAGCTTGTCTTCAATTTATTGAAGCCTTTAAATAAAGCTTGATGTTATGGACTTGGATCAACTCTCTTATCTTTGGAAGCTTGAAGGCTTGAACCACTCAACACTTGAATCCTTGAAGGATATTCAATGATCTCACCAAAGGATTGCTTCCCTATTTGATTTTTGGTATTTATATTGCTTTCCAAATCATAGATGACCGTTTATGACCATTGGGGATAAAAAATTAGCCGTTTGAAGCAAGTTGGAATCAATTCTGCACTTCTAAAAAACTAGCCGTTACTCCAAGTTTTGACACTTGAATCTGGTGAGTTGACACTTGATTTCTGTGAGTCGATACTTGGTTTCTGTGAGTCGATACTTGATTTCTATGAGTCGACACTTGGATCAGCTCAAGGCAAAAATTCTGGATTTTTACAGTTCTGTAATTTTCTTGTTCTCAGGCCTTGAGTCGATACTTGAACTTCTTCATGAGTCAACACTTCCTTGTGTCAGTGCTGAAACATGCTGAAACTTCTTCAAAATTAATTTTTAGCCTCTTCAAGTTCTTTCATATCAATTCCAAAATCAATATACTTGATTTTCTATTAATTTAAGAACTTTCTTCAACTAAAAGCATGTATTTCTTCATTCAACATGGATGAGTACTAAAATCTGATAAACATATTGTTACAGTAGCAAACAAGATCCATTCGGCCCTGACACGCATCCTCCTTGGAGGCTGGTGCGGCAGCGTACTTCTCCACCTTGGCCCCAGCTCGGCCACATACTCCGCCACCTCGGCCAGGTACTTCTCCATCTCGGCCTCACCTCGATCCCACTTCGACCACGTGGCGGTTCAGCTCGGCTAAGCAAAGCCCCACCTCGGCGAGGAACCTCAGTACCTCGGCCTTACTTCAGCCATGAGAAGTCCAACTTCGGTCGTTCAGTTCAACTTGGCACGCCCACGGCACGCCTACAGCAGACGCCCAGCTCCAGCTTGGCATGCCCATGGCACGCGCCCATTTCCAGCTCGACAAGCCTGTGGCATGCCCAACAGCTCCAGCGCCAGGCTTGAGCTAGTTCGGTGCGGGTCTGCCCAGTTCGGCATGTGTGCCCAGCTCGGCATGCATCTGCTCAGTTCAGTGCGCCTCCGACCGGTCCAGCACCCCGGCATGCTCGCGGCAACCCAGCCAAGTCCGCGCCTCGGCACGCCCGCATGGAGTTCCTCCACCCGCGGCTGCCCCGTGCCAGTTCGACTGCCCGTGCCAGGGCACCAAGCCTACGCCTCCGCCCGCAGAGTGCCCCAGCTCCAGTCCGGCACGAGGCGACAGGTCCAGCACGACCCCGTCTCAGCCCGCTCCGGTGCCCGGTCCACCCGCAGAGGCCTGCACCTCGCCTTCGCCCGTAGGGATCCGGTGCGACCCCAGCTCAGCCCGTGTCGGCGTTCGGTTGCCTGCAGGGGTCCGCCTCGCCTCCATGCCAGACGCCTGGATCGGCTTTGGCTCCCCTGGCTCCGGCACCAGCCCAGCTGGGCAAGCCCACGGCAGCCCCGCACCAGTTCGGCTCCTCCCGTGCCTGCGACCACTACGGATTGGCACGGAGCAGCGCGCCGGCTTCGATCTTGCCCCACTCCAGTTCGACTCCTAGGTCCCAGGTCCGCAGGAAACCCACCTCCAGCACCGCCAGGTTCGCCAGGTCCATGCCGGCTCCAATTCAGCTCCGTGGGAAACCCACCTCGGCATCGACCTTCCCGGCGTCCAGATCCGCCAGCACCGGTCCACCCTGGCTCTGCTCGCCCTAGTGGCTGGTCGCCCACAAGGATCTGCCCGCGGGAGGCCTGCGCTGCCGCCCTACGGCTCCCAGGTCCCAGGTCCGCCAGGTTCGCAGGAAACCCACCTCCGGCACCGCCAGGTTCGCCAGGTCCATGTCGGCTCCATTTCGACTCCGTGGGAAACCCACCTCGGCATCGACCTTCCCGGCATCCAGATCCGCCAGCACCGGTCCACCCTGGCTCTGCTCGCCCTAGTGGCTGGTTGCCCAAAGGGATCCGCCCATGGGAGGCCTACGCTGCCGCCCTACGGCTCCCGGTCCATACGCCCACGTCGACTCCAGCTCCGCTTCTGCTCGCAGTGCACCCAGCTCTGGTACGAAACGCCAGGCTTTGTCCACCGCACCTCCGTCCGGTCTGCTCTTCCAACATGATGCGGTTCTACCCTAGCCCGTCTCAAGGCCGGCGCCTTGCTCGCTCGCTCACGCCAAAGCATCTCGCTCCCGTGCCTCGATCCGCGTGCCCAAGAGACTGCTGACCGTGCACCCCGGTCCGCATGAAGGAGGTGCCTCATACCGTGCACCTCGAACTGTGCACATGAAGAGCCTCCATCCGCCTGTCTCTCTTGATCCGTATATCATTGTCTCCATCCCAGGTACGATTTTCAAAATATAGGTACGGTGGCAGCCTGACATGTAAAATCACCGTCCCTAGTGTGCCTCCTACAAGAAGGGCTATATTAAAGCCCCCAGGATATAATTTACACCAATTAGGAAGGCGTGTCCTATCCAAGGCACTGTGCCCCTTCACCAACCTCCTGAACCACCTGGAAGGAGAAGGTTGACCAACCTATCTAAGCCTCTCAGGCCTGCAGAAGCCTCACAGGCCTATACCAAGAAGAACGCGCCTCTCTGAACACCAAGAGCCGCTCGTCTACATAAGAGCAGCAGGAAGAGGCGAGAAGGGGTAAGAGACAACACACTCTCTTCATTCTTACATTATCATCCATTTTCTATCACCCTCTGGCAGCAGAGAGTCCCCCAAGCTCTCTGTCTCAGAGGTCTCTTATTTCCTTCGATCGTCCCACTGACTTGATCATCGGAGTGTCTTTGCCGGAATCCCCGGCGCAGGTCTCCCTTATTTTGCAGGTCCGCCCAACAGAGGGACGATACGGAGAGGCCCACAGGAGGACCACCGCAGTACCAAGCTCCTTTCATCCCAACTATGACTATGTTCCCCTTGATCGTCTCTGACCGGTGAGCCTGATGATGCTGGCGGGGAGTCCACTCACCTAGGCCACATAAGAGCTACTGGCCACGGCGATCTAGGCGGCAACAGATTGGCATGCCAGATAGGGAGGGTAGATCCACGCTCCTCAACAAGGTGGGATGACGGTTTCCACCTTTGGCCTTGGTCCATGGGGGGTAGACTGAGGGCACGGGGATGGGGGCACAGGAACTTCTCCCTCTCTCTTGAGGCTCCAAGGAGCGACCTCGACCAAAAACCTTGAGCTCTGAAGGTGCATCGCCACCCTTGACGGGGCAACAGGCATCAGGCCAAGGATGGAGCCACCTCCCGGCGGTGCCACCATCCAAGAGCCCCACTAAAAAAAAAAAAAAAGAAAGAAAGAAAGAAGAAAAGAGAAAAAGAAGAGAGGGAGGAAGAATCTGGCCATCGTGAAGAAGAAAGAAGCCCATGCAACGGAGCTTACTCCTATGCAACAGGGCTTGCTCCCATCCAACGGAGCTTCCCCCCATCCAACGGAGTATGCTCCCATGCAACGGGAGTCTCTTTTCCTCCCAAGCAATGCAGTTATTTTTCTCATGCAACGGAGTATGCTCCCATGCAACGGAAGCTTCCTCCCATGCGGTGGAGTACCATGCTCCTGTGCAGCGATCCTCCTCCACCATGCGACGGAGATCTATTCTCCCGTTCAACGGAGTCCTCTTCCCCCAAATGAAGGTATATCATCCCATGTAGAGGTGTTCTATTCTTTCTTGAGGTAACTCCTCCCTCCGCTATCTTTGTAGTATAAGAAACTATGTTTTAATTCTGCAGGAAGACCTCCTATGACATCATCAACGGAGCCTCAAGCTCCCATACAAAGGGATTCCATGCTCCCATGCAACGGGCTCTCTCACAGAGCCTCGTTCTTCCATGCAATGGAAGCTTCCTCCCATGCAACAAGGTCTTCTTCCCCCATGTAATGGAAGCTTCTTCCTCCAATGCAGTGGAGTACCATGCTTGCGTGCAGCGATCCTCCTCCACCATGCGACAGAGATCTATTCTCCCGTTCAATGGAGTCCTCTTCCCCCAAATGGAGGTCTATCCTCCCATGTAGAGGAGTTCTATTCTTTCTTGAGGTAACTCCTCCCTCCGCTATCTTTGCAGTACAAGAAACTATGTTTTAGTTCTGCAGGAAGACCTCCTATGACGTCATCAACGGAGCCTCAAGCTCCCATACAAAGGGGTTCCATACTCCCATGCAACGGGCTCTCTCCTAGAGCCTTGTTCTCCCATGCAACAGAAGCTTCCTCCCATGCAACGGAAGCTTCCTCCCATACAACAAGGTTTTCTCCTTCCATGCAACGGAAGCTTCCTCCCACGCAACAGAAGCTTCCTCCCATGCAATAAGGTTTTCTCCTCCCATGTAACAGAAGCTTCTTCCTTCCATGCGGTGGAGTACCATGCTCCTGTGCAGCGGTCCTCCTCCACCATGCGACGGAGATCTATTCTCCCGTTCAACGGAGTCCTCTTCTCCCAAATGGAGGTCTATCCTCCCATGTAGAGGAGTTATATTCTTTCTTGAGGTAACTCCTCCCTCCGCTATCTTTGCAGTACAATAAACTATGTTTTAGTTCTGCAGGAAGACCTCCTATGACGTCATTAACGGAGCCTCAAGCTCCCATGCAAAGGGTTTCCATGCTCCCATGCAACGGGCTCTCTCCTAGAGCCTCGTTCTCCCATGCAACGGAAGCTTCCTCCCATGCAACGGAAGCTTCCTCCCATGCAACAAGGTTTTCTCCTCCCATGTAACAGAAGCTTCTTCCTTCCATGCGGTGGAGTACCATGCTCCCGTGCAGCGGTCCTCCTCCACCATGCGACGGAGATCTATTCTCCCGTTCAACGGAGTCCTCTTCCTCCAAATGGAGGTCTATCCTCCCATGTAGAGGGTTCTATTCTTTCTTAAGGTAACTCCTCCCTCCGCTATCTTTGCAGTACAAGAAACTATATTTTAGTTCTGCAGGAAGACCTCCTATGATGTCATCAACGGAGCCTCAAGCTCCCATGCAAAGGGGTTCCATGCTCCCATGCAACAGGCTCTCTCACAGAGCCTCATTTTCCCATGCAACAGAAGCTTCCTCCCACGCAACGGGCTCTCTCCCAGGTAACAGAACCTTGTTCTCCCATGCAACGGAGCTCCCTCTCATGCGACGGAGCCACCTCTCATGTGACGGAGCCTCCTCCCATGCAATGGAGTCTCCCCCACGCCATGCAACAGGATCTCATTTCTCCCACTCAACGGAGTCATCTCCCTCATGTAACGGAGCCTCAAGCTTCCAGGCAACTAAGATCTCCCCTCCTCCTATGCGACGGAAGTCCGTCCTCCCATGCAATGGAGCCTTGCTCCCCCATGCAACCAAGTTTTATTCTTCCATGCAAAGGAGTCTCATTCTCTCCTGAGAGGGCGGCCGGCGAATTTGATACCAACCCACTCAAGAAAGGAACATATCTCTATCTATTCATATAACTGGAGTACAATAGGTAACTCCTTCTCCGCTACATTTACACAATGAAAAACTGTCACAGTTTTACAGGAAAAGCTTCCGGGAGCTCTCCAACACCTAGAGACGGGAAACACCAGAGGTCCCACGCCAAAACCAAGAAGCTGCCAAAGCTCTGCATTCAAGCTAAGAGTCAATCAAGCCTCTCAAAAAAACAGAGCTAAAGCCAAGCTCCCTAATGGAGCCGAGCTCCTCACCAAAGTCAAGCTCTTTGATGAGACCGAGCTCCCTACTAAGGTCAAACTCCCATTGAAGATGAAGAAAACTAATCCCTACTATGGTTAGGGAAGGGAACGAACGAAGCACGATTCCCGAAAGGAAGAAGCAGTGAAGGCCCAGTCACTTCACGCACATCATGTGAAACTTTGGAGTAGGATTTTTCCCTCCACACCATGCGAACATAATGCAAAGGGTGGTCCTGTTCCTCCATACAACATGGGAATTAGGTGGTACAAAACTAATAAATGCATGATCGTCACCAACATCATTAAACATTCTTGGCCGATCGGGATGTGCAAGGCCAACCACCATGGGAAGCTTTGGAGGCCCAACCATTCATGACCCTCCTAGCATGGCGAACCAGCAACTCTGCCATCTCATGAAAAAGATAATAATCCCTCCTCAATAATTAAAGTTCCCCTCTAGTGCAACTTTGTTCTTCACCAACACAGGAACTCACCCATCCGACTCCAAGTCCGGCGAAGTTAAGAGCTGAAGCCAAGCTCTTCACTGAACCCCGGATCTACCTCCTGACTATCGTCCGGAGATGTCCATAGGCAGCTCTGAAGGTCCAACCATTTACGGCTCGCCTCCTAGCATGCCAAACAGCTCTGCCACCTCATGAAGGATCTAAGAATCCCTCCTCAATAATTAAAGTTCATCTTTGGTGCAACTTTGCTCTTCATCGTTACATGAGCTCATCCGTCGGACTTCGAGTCTGATGAAGGAAGCCCGGATCCCAGTTTTGACATAACGGAAACCAGTTCTGGTACAAAATCTCGGAGAACAGCTCGGTAGGTCATGCAAGGCTCAACTCCAGCTTGCGGCCCCAAGGTTCAGTCCGAAAGTTCGCGTGGAACCTGGTTTCGAAGCAAAGTCCTGGACCTCGGTCTGGAAGGTGGCGCGGAACCCAGTTCCCCCACGTGATCCTGGACTTCAGTTTGGAAGGTGGTGTGGAACCTAATTCCCCCACGAAATCTCGGACTTCAGTCTGGAAGGTGGCACGGAACCCAGTTCCCCCATGTGATCCTGGACTTCAGTCTGGAAGGTGGCGCGGAATCTAATTCCCCCACGAAATCCCGAACTTCAGTCTGGAAGGTGGCACGGAATCCAGTTCCCCGACGATGTCCCGGGCTTAAGTCCGGAAGGTGGTGCGGAACCCAGTTCCCCCACGATGTCCCGGGCTTAAGTCCAGAAGGTGGCACGGAACCCAGTTACCCCATGATATCCTGGGCTTAAGTCCGGAAGGTGGCGCGGAACCTAGTTCCCCCATGATGTCCCGGGCTTAAGTCCGGAAGGTGGCGCGGAACCCAATTCTCCCACGAAATCTCGGACTTCAGTCTGGAAGGTGGCGCGGAACCCAATTCGCCCACATGATCCCGGACTTCAGTCTGGAAGGTGGCACAGAACCTAATTCCCCCATAAAATCCTGGGCTTCAGTCTGGAAGGTGGAGCGAAATCCAGTTCCTCCACGATATCCCGGGCTTAAGTCCGGAAGGTGGCACGGAACCCAATTCCCCCACGATGTTTCGGGCTTAAGTCCGGAAGGTGGCGCAGAACCCAGTTCCCCCACGATATCCCCAGCTTAAGTCCGTAAGGTGGCGCGGAACCTAGTTCCCCCATGATGTCCCGGGCTTAAGTCCGAAAGGTGGCGCGAAATCCAATTCCTCCATGTGATCTCGGACTTCAGTCTGGAAGATGCCTCGGAACCCAGTTCCAGCAAGAAGGCCCGGACTTCAGTCCGCGTGTTATCCCTTGAGTTCCTCCACCAGGATGGCTCCCCCGAGGTCGAGCATTGCTCCCTCGAGGTCGAGCATCTGGCCTGAGTCGAACTTTTGCTCTTTGGGTTCCTCCGCCAGGTTAGCTCCCCCGAGGTCGAGCGTTGCTCCCTCGAGGTTTAGCATCTGGCCTGAGTCGAACTCTTGCTCTTTGGGTTCCTCTGCCAGGTTGGCTCCCCCAAGGTCGAGCGTTGCTCCCTCGAGGTTGAGCATCTGGCCTGAGTCGAACTCATGCTCTTTGGATTCCTTCACCAGGTTGGCTCCCCCAAGGTCGAGCGTTGCTCCCCCGAGGTCGAGCATTTGGTCTGAGTCGAACTCCTGCTCTTTGGCTTCCTCCATCAGGATGCCTCCCCCACGGTCAAGCGTTGCTCTCCCAAAGACGAGCATCTCACCGGAGATGATTTCTCTCTCCTGCTTCTTGGGCTTCTTCAACAACTTCCATGCCTTCATCAAAGGTTCTGACATATACTTTGAGCTCGGCCATGATGACCATATGCCCAGTCATGTATGTGTGCACCCAAGTTGTGCACCTCCCCAACCTCTTCCTCCATGGCACCACCTTCTATCTGGTCAAAGAGGAGTCAGACTGAAGTACTTGCACCATCATAACGCAACAAACTCAAGGTAAAAACACCTACAGGCAAGTAAGCTCCAAAAACAATACCTTCTAAGTTATGTTGCAGGACGTCCCCTGTTCGTGAAAAGGACAGCCAGACTTGATGCCTTCACCTAGGCCTTCAAAGACCAACAACAAACCTCTAGTAACTTAGTTTCATTTAGCGACTAACTTCTTGCAGTCGGTACAGAACCAGCTAAGGTGCAGAGCCGAATGGATGATAATACTCCCTTTATCCAAAACGAAGACGTTTTGGACTCAGGGAGTGGGGGCATCTGTTACATTAGTAAACAAGATCCATTCGGCCCTGACATGCATCCTCCTTGGAGGCTGGCATGGCAGCGTACTTCTCCACCTCGACACCAGCTCGGCCACATACTCCGCCACCTCGGCCAGGTACTTCTCCACCTCGGCCTCACCTCGGTCCCACTTCGACCACGTGGCGGTTCAGCTCGGCTCGGCAAAGCCCGACCTCAGCGGGGAACCTCAGTACCTCGGCCTCACTTCGGCCATGAGAAGTCCAACTTCGGCCGTTCAGTTCAGCTCGGCACGCTCACGGCGCCTACGGCAGGTGCCCGGCTCCAGCTCGGCATGCCCATGGCACGTGCCCATTTCCAGCTCGGCAAGCCAGTGGCATGCCCAGATCAGCTCCAGTGTCAGGCCCGAGCCAGTTTGGCACGGGTCTGCCCAGTTCGGCACGCATGCCCAGCTCGGCACGCGTCTGCCTAGTTCGGCACGCCTCCACTCGGTCCAGCACGCCGGCATTCTCGCGGCAACCCAGCCAAGTCCACGCCTCCTCCGCGCCTCGGCATGCCCGCATGGAGTTCCTCCGCCCGCGACTGCCCCGTGCCAGTTCGGCTACCAGCGCCAGAGCACCAAGCATACACCTCCGCCCGCAGCGAGCCCCAGCTCTAGTCCGGCATGAGGCGATAGGTCCGGCATGACCCTGGCTCAACCCGCTCCGGTGCCCGGTTTGCCCACGGAGGCCTGCACCTCGCCTTCGCCCGCAAGGGTCCAGCGTGACCCCTGCTCAGCCCGTGTCAGCATCCGGTTGCCTGCAGGGGTCCGCCTCACCTCTACGCTAGACGCCCGGATCGGCTCTGGCTCCCTCGGCTCCGGCACCGGCCTAGCTGGGCAAGCCCGCGGCAGCCCCACACCAGTCCGGCTCCTCCCATGCCTGCGACCACTTCGGTTCGGCACGAAGCAGCGTGCCAACTCCGATCCTGCCCTGCTCCATTTCGGCTCCTAGGTCCCAGGTCCGTGGGAAACCCACCTCCAGCACCGCCAGGTTCGCCAGGTCCGTGCCGGCTCCAGTTCGGCTCTGTGGGAAACCCACCTCGGCATCGACCTTCCCGGCATCCAGATCTGCCAGCACCAGTCCACCCTGGCTCTGCTCGCCCCAGTGATCGGTTGCCCACAGGGATCTACCCGCGGGAGGCCTGCGCTGCCGTCCTAAGGCTCGTAGGTCCCAGGTCCGCGGGAAACCCACCTCCGGCACTGCCAGGTTCGCCAGGTCCGTGCCGGCTCCAGTTCGGCTCCATGGGAAACCAACCTTGGCATCGACCTTCCCGGCGTCCAGATCCGCCAGCACCGGTCGACCCTGGCTCTGCTCGCCCCAATGGCTGGTCGCCCACAGGGATCCGCCCGTGGGAGGCCCGCGCTGCCGCCCTATGACTCCTAGTCCAGACACCCGCGTCGACTCCAACTCCGCTTCCACTCGCGGTGCACCCAGCTCCGATATGATACGCCAGGCTCTATCCATCGTGCCTCCGTCCGGTCTGCTCTTCCAGCGTGACTCGGTTCTACCCTAGCCCGTGCCAAGGCTGGCACCTTGCCCGCTCGCTCACGCCAAAGCATCTCGCTCCCATGCCTCGATCCACGTGCCCAAGAGACTGCTGACCGCACACCCCTGTCCGCATGGAGGCGCATCGTGCCGTGCACCTCGAACTATGCGCATGAAGAGCCTCCATATGCCTGTCTCTCTTGATCCATATATCATCGTCTCCATCCCAGGTATGCTTTTCAAAATACAGGTATGGTGGCAGCCTGACATGTAAAATCACCATCCCTAGTGTGCCTCCTACAAGTAGGGCTATATTAAAGCCCCCATGATACAATTTACACCAATTATGAAGGCGTGTCTTATCCAAGGCACTGTGCCCCTTCACCAACCTCCTGAACCACCTGGAAGGAGAAGGTTGACCAACCTATCTAAGCCTCCCAGGCTTGCAGAAGCCTCACAGGCCTATACCAAGAAGAACGTGCCTCTCTGAACACCAAGAGCCGCTCGTCTATATAAGAGCAGCAGGAAGAGGTGAGAAGGGATAAGAGACAATACACTCTCTTCATTCTTACATTATCGTCCATTTTCTATCACCCTCTGGCAGCAGAGAGTCCCCCAAGTTCTCCGTCTTAGAGGTCTCTTATTTCCTTCGATCATCCCACTGACTTGATCGTCGAAGTGTTTTTGCCAGAATCCGCGGTGCAGGTCTTCCCTGTTTTGTAGGTTCGTCCAATAGAGGGACGATACGGAGAGGCCTACAAGAGGACCACCGCTGTACCAAGCCCCTTTCATCCCAACTATGACTATGTTTCCCTTAATTGTCTTCGACCGACGTGCCCGGTGATGCTGGCGCGGAGTCCACTCACCTAGGCCACATAATAGCAACTGGTCACAGCGATCTAGGCGGCAACACATACTTAAAATTATAATTAGTACTCATATATAATTAAATATTTTGTCAATCATCAAAATCAAGATCAGAGTCAACAATCTCTCCCTTTTTGATGATAACAAAATCTTTAAGTATATGAATAGGGTAAGCTTAAAAGATTAACAATAATATAAATATGTAAGCTCAAAATCAATAAGCATCAAGCTCCCCCTCAAAATATGATCCAATAAAATTATCAAAAATTCTTCAAAGTTTTTTTTAAAATATATAAAATTTTCAAATTTTCTCTTTCTTACTAATTCTTCCCTTAATATTAAAATATTTTGCTTTCTTCTCTCCTTTTGCATTTTCTTTCATTTCTCATAAGATTTTTTATGTTTATCATATCTTTTCCCTTTTCATATTTAACATTTTTCTCTCCCTTTTTGTTATCATGAAAAAGGGTGAAAGGCAATACAAAATGGAAATGAAGGTAAAAAGAATAGCAAGTAGATCATCAAAATCAATACATAAAATTAATTAATCATTGTACCGATTAAATATGATACTAGTTGAACATGATACCACGAAATGAGATGCACATGTAAAAAATAATTCAATGTACATTAGCTATAATATGCATAACTAAGTTATGATTAAGACAACAATCCATTCACCTCACTTATTCATGGGATAAGGCCATAGTAGCACCCCAACACATCATAAGAGATCCCATTGAATGGAAAGAGAGGATCTTTAAACCCTACTTAGCTTTTACGACTGGACAGCCATGGTGACTAACCTAATCCGATGTAGTTACGAGGAGCTCTTCTCTCTCTTTTTTTAAGATTCTTAATAAATCTTGATACCAATTGAATGTAACTCCCCTCAAGGGATTAGATTTGAAAACTCTTTTCAAAGTTTTTCAAAAATCTCAAACTTTCAAATTTTCAAACTTGGGCTGCCATGATCAACAATTGAATGTAACTTCCCTTAAGGAAAAAAAAATTGATATCAAGGAGAAGGAGTATTAGAGCAATATAAGTAAAGCATAATATCAAAAAAATATTCAAAGCATCATATGTATATAATGACAGCAAATATTTGGATGCTCTCCCTAAATGTTATTCTTCCTTAAAAATATGCATTCATTGAGGAATAAAACATGAAAGTACAAGTATCATAATTTCAAACAATTTGAGATATGAACATACATACTAAGTCTGAAATCAAAGATTTAAATTTTTAAGATATACATTATCTTCAAAAAATAAGAGATTGATCATTTAAAAACTTTTAGCATAATTTAAAGTTCATTTGAAATGATTTGATATCTATATAAATGCTAGAAGTAATATGATACCAAGTCTAGCTACTGGATTAAGGGTTTATCAATGTGCATACCTTCTTCTTAAATGTAATCCTTAACTACCAGTTCTATACTTGTTCCAAATCATTTCTAGTCTTAGCATGGATACAAAATAGAATATGTTTCATGAAAACTATATGATTTGAAATGATTTTGATTACCCATACAAATGTTAGAAGTAATATAGTGCCAAGTTTAACTATTAGAGCAAGGACTTATCAATATACATACCTTCTTCCTAAATGTAACCCTTAACTATTAGTTCTAAACTTGATCGAAATCATTTCTAACTTAAGCATAGATGCCAAAAATGAAAACACATAAATCATAACATTTCCCTTGAAATAGTTTAAAACTATATTAATCAAAATCAAGTGAAAGTGTAATAATCACAAGTTTAATCATGAGAGCATGAAATCCATCAACATCAAAAAGTTCATGATCACAATAAATAACTATTAATCTAAACTTGATTTTAATTAATCAATTAAAATAATTTTCAAAGCAATATACAACTTTAAAAGTATTTTTTATGAAATAATTTAAGATATATTAATCAAAATCAAGTGAAGGTCTTATAATCACAAGTTTAATCATGATAGCATGAAATTCATCAACATCAAAAAGTTCATGATCATAACCAATGACTATAAATCTAAACTTGATTCTAATTAATCATTTAAAATAATTTTTCAAAGTAATTGATGCAACATTTATAACAAATATTCAACTACATTTTCAATTATGAAAGGAAATGTTTAGAATTTACCAATATGTATAATCCTTCCTTTACCATTTAATCTAAAATATAGCTTGTCCACTCTTTGTATTATCTTGTATAGCCACTTTTCAAAAACTTCCTTTCTTCATGTTGGGCTGCAAGACATTCTTGCAAAATAAACTAGGTGGACAATTTTGGTACCCAAACTTTCTTGGATCCTTTAGGGTTAGTAAATATGGTTCCTTTTGGAATCCAAATTTTTCTTAATTTACAAGGATATGTATTAAGTCCAAATTTTTCATATTTAAAGCATGCAATATTGGAAGAAGTAGCAACAAAGAAATTCTTGTTTTTCAACTCAAGATTTTTGTTTTTCTTTAATAGCTCATCATTTGATACAAAAATTTTGGATCTTCTTAAAATTTCTATTTCATTTAATAAAATATTTTTCTTATTTGAAAACTTATTGCATAATTCTTTCAAATTAAATTTTTTTTTCTAAAATTTCTTTTTCTTTAGAAAGATTATTCTTATCAATTTCTAAAATATCAATCTTTACATTTAAATCATGATTTTTATTAGCAAGATTGGTATTTTCAAGAGAAAAAGAGTCAACATGCCTTTTTAATTTCTTGTGCTTAATTTTTAGTAATTTATATTCATGCACAAAATCATTAAATGCATCATATAATTCATCAAAGATAAAATCATATTTATTTTCAGAATATACCTCTTCCTTATTTGCCATGAAGCAAAGATTAGCAACTTCTTGTTCATTATCCAAACTTGAATCTTTGCTATCGCTCCGTGTTGCCATCATTGCCTTGAATTTCTTTTTAACCTTGAGAGATATTATCTTTTTCTTCTCTTGATCAGCAACCACTTCTTTGTGCCATAAATTTAACTCATGGATTATAAGTGAACCAATAAGCTCCTCCAAAGGTAAGGTCTCAATATCTTTGTATTCTTGGATCGCCGTTACCTTTAGATCCCATGATATTAGCAAAGATCTAAGAATTTTATTAACCAAATTAGCATTAGTATAGACTTTACCAAGAATTTTTAATTCATTAATAATATTCATAAATCTTCCATACATATCAGATATAGATTCATAGTACAGCATTTTAAACATTTCAAAAAAATGTACAAGCAAATTAATTTTAGTTACCCTCATGAGTAACCTTAAGTATGTCCTATATTTTCTTTGTTGTTTCGCATGTGGAGATCCTATTGAATTCATTAGGATCCAATGCGTAATAAAGCAACTTCATTGCTTTGGCATTAAGCTCGGATTGCTTAATATCATTTTCATCCCAATTCTCTTCGAGTTTTGAAATGGAAACACCATTAACCAATATTGAAGGAATGTATGGACCATTAACAATCATTTTCCAAAGATAATAATCTATAGATTGAATATAAATATGCATGCATGTTTTTCAATATGTGTAATTAGTACCATTAAAAAATGATGGTCTAACAATAATACCTATAAGGGTTGCCATGATCTTTTACTCAAAATTGTTAGATTTTCAAACAGTGTACCATGCTCTGATACCAATTGTTGCCTAGTGATGATGCAACCCAAGAGAGGGTGAATTGGATTTTATAAAATTATTTGTACTATTTCAAATGGATATAAAATAAGTATGTGCTAATTGCAATTAAGTGCTTGAGTTTTGTCAAAGTGTTTGTGTGCTTCAAAATAAAATGTAGCGGAATTAATAAAGTAAATGTACAAAGAAAATAATCACACAAACATAACAAATTTATAGTGGTTCGGTGCACTCCAAGGCATCAACATCCACTCCCCAAGTTCTCCTTGGAAAATTCACTATAATCATCGAATTATAGTCGATTAGTTTTTCGGGCTCACTAATCAAAATCCAACTTATTTTCTCGGGCTCACAAGTCAAAACTCATTGTTGGTTTTATAACTAATGCTAACCAACAACCTCCGATGGTTTTACGGGCTTACCAATAACCTATGTTGGTTTTAGGGATCACCAACAATCTATGTTGGTTTTACGAGATCACCAACAACCTATGTTGGTTTTGATACAAAGGCTTACCAACAATCTTGTTAGTTTTCACACAAGGCTCACCAACAAACCTATTTGGTTTACCAAGGCTCACCAAAAATCTTAATAAACAAAGTAAGCACAATATAAAAAGAATACAAGAAAAGCTTTCTTAAACAAAGCAAGTATCTCTTTAAAGCCCTTGGAAGTTGATGAAGAAGGTTGTCTTCAATTTGTTAAAGCCTTTAAATGAAGCTTGATGTTGTGGACTTAGATCAACTCTCTATTCTTTGGAAGCCTGAAGGCTTGAACCACTCAATACTTGAATCCTTGAAGGATATTTAATGATCTCATCAAAGGATTGCTTTTCTATTTGATTTTTGATGTTTATATAGCTCTCCAAATCATAGATGACCATTTATGACCATTGGGGATGAAAAACTAGCCATTTGAAGCAAGTTGAAATCAATTCTGCACTTCTAAAAAACTAGCTGTTACTCTAAGTATCGATACTTGAATCTGGTGAGTTGATACTTGATTTCTATGAGTCGACACTTGATTTCTATGAGTCGACACTTGATTTTTATGAGTTGACACTTAAGTTAGCTCAAGGCAAAAATTCTGGATTTTCACAGTTCTATATTTTTTTTATTCTCAAGCCTTGAGTCGACACTTGAACTTCTTCATGAGTTGATATTTGCTTGTGCCAGTGCTAAAACTTGTTGAAACTTCTCCAAAATTGATTTTTAGCCTCTTCAAGTTCTTACATATCAATTCCAAAGTCCATATACTTGATTTTCCATTAATTTAAGGACTTTCTTCAACTAAAAGCATGTATTTCTTCATTCAACATGGATAAGTACTAAGATCTGATAAACACACTTAAAAATATAATTAATACTCATATATACTTAAATATTTTGTCAATCATCAAAATCAAGATCAGAGTCAATAGGTTGGCTTGTTACAAGACATGGCACACATCTTCTATGGGCACGAGGCGATAGGACTCTAGGCCATTAAATAGGATCCATCTTTTCAGTCCTTAGAGATTCTTCAAGTGGTGGAAAGACCATATTTTTTCTCTAGAGCTACTCTCCCCTTTCCGCTTGGGTGAAGTCTTGACATGTTAGGCTCCCTTCCTTCTTTCACCCCTTTTTCTTTCTTGGGTTTGGGGAGAACCCTTTCCAGGGTCTCCAACTCCCTGTACGACCATTACCTTCGTTCTTCATACTATAGGGATGAGGTTTAGCCTCAAGGTTCTCTGGGAGATGTCTTGAAAGAGGGTAGCTATCAAGGAGCCCAAGGGGGAGCCCAGTGCGAAGGTCGAGAAGGGTGACGCAGGGACTACAGAGGTGGTTAAGCTCGAGGTGGCCCCTACAGGAGGGAGGGATGCTGACTCCCTTCGAACCTAGGAGATGGCCCATCTGGAAAGGAGGGTGCAGATCCTCTAGACTCAATTGGAGGAGGAAAAGGCTTGGGCCGTGGTGGCAGTTGAGAAGGTGACGGTGGCTGCTACGCTGGCGGAGATGGCCAAAAAGGAAGCGGCGGAGGCCATCCCCAAGTTCATGGCATCTCAGGCCTTTAAGGATGAGGTCGTCGAAGCTATCTTGGATTTCTTCCATCAAGGATTCAGGGACTTCAAGAGCAAGGCCTTTCACTTTTATGGGCTTAAAGGGCTAGACAATATCAGGCCTTCCATTCTGTTCCCTGGGCAAGAGGATGAGCCTGGCTTCGAGGAGGAGTCAGGGTCAGAAGAGGCTGAGGTTGAGGTGGGATACGAGGACTCCCCAAGCACCTCATGGGAGGCAGGGGGCTTTCGTCGGTCTGGAAAGGAGCCAGTGGCTAACATTTAGATCTCCCTTTCCTTTTTGTGTTTGTAAGTCATAGAGGGCCTTTGGTTTGTTGGGGACACCTCGTAGGGGATGTACAGGAAGTTTTCACCATATCAATGAAACCTCTTGCCTATTATTTTGCTTCTTTGTCTTCCTCTTCTCTTTTTTTCTTTTCTTTTTCTTTTTTTTATGTTGCCCGGCTGTGGGTCGGGTGGTAGATGGTAGGACTTGCTTGGAGCTCCCATCTGACACCTCCAGACTGTGAGCTGGGTGATGAAATTGCTTGTCTCTAAGTCTCGGGCTTCATAAGTTTCCGGACTTGAAATGTCAGGCTTCAAGCTTGAGTACAGGGCTTCAGAGGTTTTTCAGCTTTGGTGCAGGGTGCTGCAGATCCCGGCTTGAGTGCAGGGTGATAGAAAAGTACCATAAGAGCCAATCATTATGAGGGCCTTTTTGTAAACTTCCAGCTCATGTATGACATACTTTCATATTAATAAAGGCATTTGATTCATCATATACTGCTGTGTCATGTTTTTATTGATTATGATGAACCCCATAGAGTAGGCCGATGGAATTAGGGTTATGATGGAATTCATAATAATGAGACCTAATTTCCTATAAACCCTAATCTAGAATGTTCATAGTTATTGGACCATCGATTCGGAGATCGATAAATCCAGAAAGACTAACTTATCCTATGTATGCTCAGTTGATGAGGGTGGTTGATCTCAAACCACTTGTGTAGAGACACTAATACTAGGATAAGGGTGCTCATCAGGATATGAGTACACTGGACTGATCCACACCGGGATTATCTTATGGAAGTCTTATTACTTGTCAAAAGATAGATCCTATAGTAGAAGTTGTGCATGTGATCTTTAGACCTGAGGTCACCATGGTTCCTTGTACACACTAAGCCATATTTTGGATCATACTCATTCATGCCATTGCAACATGTACGGGATGTTCTGGGTATGGTGGAAGGTGTACGAAGGATATGAGTGGACCAACAAGAAATCGATCATTCTTAATAAGAGGAATTGTTATCCCATGCAATCTTTTCGATGAGCGACTCAAGGAGCCTTTGATCAAAGCAGGATTAGTTTAGTGGAATCTAATCAGTCATCAGCTGATTCCTCATAATCGAGCTAAGATTCGATATGATGAAGTGTTAGGGTTTGACATCTATCCATACCTATCACTTAATCAGGATAATGGGAGATTGAAAGATTGAATTGCATGGTAACTTACTACTGAAGGGTATTTTGGTATTTTCTATCAAATTTCTCATCTTCCAAGTAGGCATGACATATTGCTAGACATCAATCTTGTCTTGTAGATTTTCATGAATCAATTGGTTTGATTTTTGAGTCAATTCGATGTGTGATTCGAATTGGACAATTAGGTGAGCCAATTTGACCTAATTAGGTCAATCAGGTTTGATCGGATTGAATCAGCTCAAACCTAAACTTACTGCTGGCTAGATATGGAACCCAATGGGTCACACACAATAGAGACTTGGCCAAGGAAGTCATTCATGTTTTAATTAGGGTCATAGGATCCTAATTGGTTAGCCAGATTGCATACTAGCATATGTAGGCTAACCTAATTCCTAACCCAATTGGATTGGATCCGGTTGCTTGCTAATTGGGCTAACCTAATTATGAAAAACCTAAATTAGGTTGAGTCCTAAGTGGGGCTAGCCAAATTAGAGCTTAATTGATTTTAATTTGACTTAAGGGCATTTAGGCACCATATATGAAGAGTCCCAATGGCATGGGACTCTTGGTACCTAAATGATACCTTAACTTCAAAAGTGCACAGAAGGGCCTACAGATCTCTGATATGAAAATAAAAGATATGGTCAAAAGATTATTTGATGCCCTTTCCAATGACACCATATTGCATATGTTTGACAAGTCAATTTGATGCTTGGGGGACCAAATGGAAAGGAAAGACTATTGGTGCCCTTTGGCGCACTCGGGAGAATAAGTGGCGCACAGAAGGACTAAGAGTCTTCTGCAGATGAGACTCTAAGAGTTTCATCAGGAACGTGTCTCTTCATTTTATCCCCATGGTCTTAAGAAGTCTAATAGCCAGTTTAAAGTTTAAAAGGATGGCTTGAAGAGGTGCGAAAGGTGGCGCGCACATGAAGAGTCGCGCCTCTTCATATGCGCATGCACAACAGAGGGCAGAGTCCTTCTGCCTCTGAAACTCTTCAAGCCTCGCATTACTTCAGATTAGAAGAGGCATCTCCCTATCTCAGAAACTGGTATTTGACACATGGCATGATGGGGATTGATCTGGTAAGCGAAAGAACATAGATATGACTCTCCATTCCCGAAAGAGTCTTATCAGATATTGTTTCATATCTGATAAGTGTTGTCGGGATGCATTTCATGCCCCATCTAAGATTATAAATAGGGGTATGGTGAAATGAGAAATACTGACTTCGATCTTTTGAGAGTCTGAGTATTTTATTTTCCCGAGAGTCAGAGTGTTCTTCCACTTTCTCCCTCTCTCCTTCTTATTTTAGGACAAGACTTATCTTGTTAAGACAAGTTCTTCTACACTAGAACAAGGTTTGGTTTTAAGACATAAGCCTGTAGAGTCCTAGAGGAGGGTAGTCCTAGATCTTACAATGGTTTAGGACAGTATCTTGAGTGCCCTTCAGTAGGACAGGGTGTCCTACAATCGTCAATAGACCAAAGGCTGCCGAAAGAGTTCCACTTCTCCAAGCAACTTGAAGAAGGAGTTCTTCCTTGCTCCGAGTTTCATGTGGATCACTGTTGGAGGGCTTGCACTTTTGACCCTTGTGGAAAAAGTTAGATTTCAGCGATCCAGGTATTTTTCTTGACTTTATTTGATGATTCATTAGTTGTTATCACCCAAGGGGTTCTTGGGAATTAGGGTTTTCTATACATGTTATACATGTTAGGGTATCATGCTATGAAATTTTATTTTGAAAGTCAATTCTACATGCTGCATAATCCCCGGTACCCTAGGAGAATTCCCATCAGTGGTATCAGAGCCATCCTTGTGGCATTCCAATTATGAATCTTTTTGGAGTTTGATTAAATTCCACTACCGAGCTGACCCAAACTTTATCGAGTCGACTCGACCATATTCATATGTATGATATTATGTCAATATAATGCTATGCATATTAAAGTAATATGCTTGATGATATGAATTTTAATGCATATATTAGAGTGATATGCATTGGGTTTATATTTGTTATAAACTTGGATATCATGTTTATGTTTATACTTGCAGTAATAAACACTATTATCATGATAGTTTTAGAATGTATTTTGAGACCATCAAAGCCCTCATCAAAAAGCATATTCACTCATAGTATAAAACTTAGTCAAGATGCAAAATCGGTTATGATTTGATCAGCCAATTGGTGTCTAGGCAAGTTGTTCTGGGAAGGTAAAGGGGATGAGATTTTTAATTGGTTCCGTTGTTTGACCTGGCCAATCTAATTGGTGTCTAAGGAAAGCAACGGGGGGACCCCCTCACCCCTCCCACTTACTTGGCTAATTTGGTCATATCTAAATCTTAATTTGGTAATGCTAATTAGTTAAGTATACTATAATTTGCCTTCCTTCATGCTAAGCCAAATTTATGTCAAAACTATAGTAGGTTTGTTGTGTACACACAAGGCCTACTCTAGGAATTGATATAAGATTTGTCTTGGTGCACTTAGTGCTTTATAGCATGTTTGGATATGTTGTTTTGTTGTGTACACACAAGGATAACATTATTTAATCATGGCTATATGGAAATGAAGGGTCTGACTAAACTAAGATATTATGGTTTGTTGTGTACACACAAGGCCATAAGTGTCCTAGAGGCAAATATAATTATTGAGAATTGCACGGGTTGTAATTAGAAAGGTGTCATACCTTTGAACTCATGTGTGTTGGTTGTGTACACACAAGGCACTCGTGAGGAATAAGGATCTCAACCCCACTAAGAAAACCAGGATGGTTTCTCGCTTACCATAGTCGAGGGTTATGGTATTTGAAGAAAATAGTGAGAGACATAATTAGATATAAAGTCCTTATCTAATTATGAATATCATAATTGTGTGGTCTGCTAATATTGTTCTTTAATTAAATGTAGGACATTTAAATAATGGCTTCAAACTTATCACTGAGGGGCATCTTGGATGCCAACAAGTTAACCGGTCCAAATTATGTGGACTGGTTAAGGAACCTGATAATTGTATCAACTCAGGAGAAGCTTTCATATATACTTGATTCTCCGGATCCACTGTTGATCGGAGAGGATGCATCAGAGGAGGATATTGCCATATATAGGATGTGTCAAAATGACAGTACAACTGTCAGATGTATCATGTTGGCCTCAATGAGCAACGAGCTCCAGAGGCAACATGAAGGCATGGAACCTCAGTCCATATTGCTCAATTTAAAGGAGTTATATGGAGAGCAAAGTAGGCTTGCTCGATACGAGATATCGAAGTAGTTGTTCCGTGCTCGGATGAGTGAGGGTTCACCTGTGCAAACCCATGTGCTGAAAATGATTGACTTGATCACTCGATTGGGTCAATTAGGGTTTGTCATGGTTGGTGAACTCAATCAAGACTTGATCCTACAATCACTCCCAGATTCCTTTTCTCAGTTTGTTCTCAACTACCATATGAACAAACAAAACATTTCATTGCCAGAGCTACTTAACATGTTTAAGACAGCTGAGAGCCACTCTAAAGGAGATAAGGCTCACGTGCTTCTTGTTGATAGAAAGAAGCAGGCAATGAAGAAGGGTATGAAGAGAAAATTCAACCCTAGGAAAAGCATCCAGAAGAAGAACAAGAAAGCTAAGAAGGCTGATGGAGCCTGTTTTCATTGCGGCAAGACTGGGCATTGGAAGAAGAATTGCAAGGTTTATCTTGCAAGTGTGAAGCAAGATGCAAGTGGAGCATCTAAAGGTTTGTACATGATACAAACTAATTTATCATTGAGTGCTTCCACTTCTAATTTATGGGTATTGGATACCGCATGTGGATCTCATATATGCAATTCGTCGCAGGGACTCCACAGAATTAGAAGATTGAAGAAGGGTGACTTTAAGCTGTATGGGGCAAGTGGTGAAGCCATACATGCTGAAGCTATGGGTACCTATCTTCTTTTATTACCTTCTGGTGATGTAATAAAGTTAGAAGAATGCTTTTATGTACCAGATGTTATTAGAAACATTATTTCTATACCCTTGTTATTACAACAGGGAAATGAAATAAGTGTAAAGAGCAGTGGCTGCTCTATTCTTCATAATAATAAAATATTTGGACATGGATCTTTTATAAATGGTCTTCTAACTTTACAACTCAATGATAATATTTTTCTTATTGATAATAAGAAGAGGAAAAGAGATAATGGCAAGTCACATATCTCTGGCACTACCGATTGGGTCATATCAGTGAGTCAAGAATAAACAAGTTGGTCAAAGATAATTACTTTGACTCTAATGATTTTCAATCATTAGGAACTTGTGAATCTTGTCTCAAAGAAAAAGTGACCAAGTCTCCATTCACTAGACATGGAGAAAGGGCAACTAAATTGTTAGGTCTAGTGTATACTGATGTATGTGGACCTATGTCAACTCAAGCCAGAGGAGGATATTCTTATTTCATCACTTTTATTGATGATTTATCAAGGTATGGTCATGTGTATCTTATGAAACACAAGTCCAAAGCCTTTGATAAGTTTAAAGAATATCAGAGTATGGTTGAAAAGAAAACTGGACTTAGTATTAAAGCTCTTCAATCTGATCGAGAAGGAGAATACTTATCTAGTGAGTTACTAAGCCATCTAAAAGACAAAGGCATTATTTCTGAATGGACCCCTCCTTATACACCCCAGTTAAATGGAGTGGCAGAAAGGAGAAATCGTACCTTATTGGACATGGTAAGGTCTATGATGAGCTTCACAGATCTTCCCATTTCCTTTTGGGGACATGCCCTGGAGATTGCAGCATATATATTAAACAGGGTTCCATCTAAGTCAGTAAGTAGCACTCTATATGAGTTATGGAATGGCAAAAGACCAAGTCTTAAGTATTTGAAGATTTGGGGTTGCCATGCTTATATCAAGAATAACTTTGAACATAAGTTAAGTGCTAGAGCTGACAAGTGTAGATTTGTTGGTTACCCAAAAATAGGTATGGGATACCTCTTTTATAATGCTACTGAACAAAAGATAATTGTCAGTAGGCATGCTACATTCTTGGAACAAGAGTTTATCCAAGAAGGATGTAGTGGTTCTTCACTTGAGTTATGTGAAGAATAGAACCAACAAACCAATGAGCCTTCAAGTGAAGTTCCTCAACCAGAGGTTCTTATAGATCAAGAACAACCAAAATACACACCTCCTCTCTGAAGGTCAGAGAGGGTGCGGGGAAAACCTCTTAGATATGGCTTTGTCATCGGGGATGACAATGAAGCCAGTATCATACAGGATGATGATCCTGTGACCTATTCGAAAGCTGTCGAGAGTAAAGACTCAAACAAATGGCTTGGTGCCATGAAATCTAAAATGGACTCCATGTATTCTAATCAAGTTTGGACTCTGGTAGACCCACTTGAAGGAATTAACCCAATTGGATGTAAATGGGTCTTCAAGAAGAAGATTGGAGCAGATATCAAGTTGAGACCTACAAGGCTAGACTGGTAGCAAAAGGTTTAAGACAAAAACATGGTATAGACTATGATGAAACTTTTTCTCTAGTAGCCATGCTCAAGTCTATTCGGATATTACTTGCAATAGTAGCATACCATGACTATGAGATCTGGCAAATGGATGTAAAGACTGCTTTCCTGAATGGAAATCTTGAGAAAGAAATCTATATGTCACAGCTAGAAGGTTTTGTCTCAAGTGGGAGACCAAACCAGGTATGCAAATTAAAGAAGTCCATTTATAGACTTAAGCAAGCATCAAGGAGTTGGAATATCCATTTTGATGAAACAATCAAAGGATTTGGTTTTATCAAAAATATAGATGAACCATGTGTGTACAAGAAGACAAGTGGGAGTGCACTTGTTTTCTTGGTTTTATATGTGGATGACATACTGATCATTGGGAATGATATCCCAATGTTACAGTCAATTAAAACTTGGCTATCATCAAAATTTTTCATGAAGGATTTGGGAGAAGCATCCTATATACTGGGTATAAGGATCTATAGAGATAGATCCAAAAGGATGCTGGGCTTATCCTAATTCAGGCACATTGACTTAGTGTTGAAGAGATTCAACATGGATGGAAGTAAGAAAGGTTACTTACCTATAAGTTAAGGCATACATCTCTCTAAAAAAATGTCTCCTAAAACATCAGAAGAAAGAGAGAGGATGGCTATGATTCCTTATGCTTCAACTGTATGATCGATAATGTATGCCATGCTATGTACTAGACCTGATGTTGCATATGCCTTGGGCATAGTGAGCAGGTTTTAGGTAGATCCAGGAGAGGATCATTGGAGAGCTGTGAAAAATATTCTTAAGTACCTGAGAAGGGCTAAAGATATTTTTCTAGTATACGGAGGATCTGAGTTGAAACTAGAAGGATATACAGATTCTAGTTTTCAATTAGATCCAGATGATAGCAAACCATATCAGGGTATGTCTTCACCCTGAATGGTGGTGTAGTGAGTTGAAAAAGTACAAAGCAACTAACAGTAGTTGACTTAGTCACTGAGGCAGAGTACATAGCTGCTAGTAAAGCCGCAAAGGAAGCCGTTTGGATGAAGAAATTCATCATAGAATTAGACGTGGTTCCTGATGTACAACAGCCAGTGCCATTATACTGTGATAACACTGGGATTGTTGCACAAGCTAAGGAACCAAGGTCTCATCATAAGTCCAAGCACATTCTAAGACGGTTCTACCTCGTTCGAGAGATCATTGAAAGACAAGATGTCATCATTGAACGAGTTGACACAAAGAACAATATAGCAAATCCATTCACTAAAGCTTTAGCCAAGCAGCAGTTAGACCGTCACTTAGATTGTATGGGCATAAAATACAAGGGCGACTAGCTTTAGTGCAAGTGGAAGTTTGATAGAAAAGTGCCATAAGAGCCAATCATTGTGAGGGCCTTTTTGTAAACTTCTAGCTCATGTATGATATACTTTCATATTAATAAAGGCATTTGATTCATCATATACTGCTGTGTTATATTTTTATTGATTATGATGAACCCCATAGGGGCAATGGAATTAGGGTTATGATGGAATTCATAACAGTGTGACCTAATTTCCTATAAACCATAATCTAAAATGTTCCTAGTCATTGGACCATCGATTCGGGGATCGATGAATCCTGAAAGACTAGCTTATCCTATGTATGCTTAGTTGCTGAGGGTGATTGATTCACAACAACTTATGTAGAGACACTAATACTAGGATAAGGGTGCTCATTTAGGATATGAGTACACTAGACTGATCCACACCGGGATTATCTTATGGAAGTCTTAGTACTTGTCAAAAGATAGATCCCAGAGTAGAAGTTGTGCATGTGATCTTCAGACCTGAGGTCACCATGGTTCCTTGTGCACACTAAGCCATATTTTGGTTCATACTCATTCATACCATTGCAACATGTAAAGGATGTTCTGGGTATGGTGGAAGGTGTATGAAGGATGTGAGTGGACCTACAAGGAATCGATCATTCCTAGTAAGAGGAATCGTTATTCCATGCAATCTCTTTGATGAGTGACTCAAAGAGCCTTTGATCAAAGTAGGATGAGATTAGTGGAATCTAATCAGTCATCAGCTGAGTCCTCATGATTGAGCTAAGATTCAATATGATGAAGTGTTAGGGTTTGACATCTATCCATACCTATCACTTAATCGAGATAATGGGAGATCGAAAGATTGAATTGCACGGTAACTTACTACTGAAGGGTATTTTGGTATTTTTAACCAAATTCCTCATCTTCCGGGTAGGCATGACACGTTGCTAGACGTCAATCTTGTCTTGTAGATTTTCATGAACCAATTGGTTTGGTTTCATGAGTCAATTTGATGTGTGATTCGAATTGGACAATTAGGTGAGCTAATTTGACCTAATTAGGTCAATCGAGTTTGATCGGATCGAATCGGCTCAAACCTAAACCTACTGCTTGCTAGATGTGGAACCCAATGGATCACACACAATAGAGACTTGGCCAAGGAAGTCATTTATGATTTAATTAGGGTCATAGGATCCTAATTAGTTAGCCAGATTGCATACTAGCATATGTAGGCTAACCTAATTCCTAACCTAATTGGATTGGATCCGGTTGCTTGCTAATTAGGCAAACCTAATTATAGGAAACCTAAATTAGTTTGATTCCTAAGTGGGGCTAGCCAAATCAGAGCTTAATTTGATTTTAATTTGAACTTAAGGACATTTTAGGCACCATATATGAAGAGTCCCAATGGCATGGGACTCTTGGTACCTAAATGATACCTTAACTTCAAAAAGAAACAGAAGGGCCTACAGATCTCTGATATGAAAATAAAAGATATGGTCAGAAAGCTTATTTGATGCCCTTTCCAATGACATCCATATTGCATATGTTTGACCAAGTCAATTTGATGCTTTGGGTGGACCAAATGGAAAGGAAAAGACTATTGGCGCTCTTTGGCGCACTCGGGAGAATAAGTGGCGCGCAGAAGGATTAAGAGTCTTTCTGTAGATGAGACTCTAAGAGTTTCATCAGGAACGTGTCTCTTCATTTTATCCCCATGGTCTTAAGAAGTTTAATAGCCAATTTAAAGTTTAAAAGGATGGCTTGAAGAGGTGCGAAAGGTGGCACGTACATGAAGAGTCACGCCTCTTCATATGCTCACGCACAACAGAGGGCAGAGTCCTTTTACCTCTGAAACTCTTCAAGCCTCGCATTACTTTGGATTAGAAGAGGCATCTCCCAATCTTAGAAACTGGTATTTGACACATGGCATGATGGGGATTGATCTGGTAAGTGAAAGAACATAGATATGACTCTCCATTCCCAAAGAGTCTTATCAGATTTATTGTTTCATATCTGATAAGTGTTGTCGGGATGCATTTCATGCCCCATCTGAGATTATAAATAGGGGTACAGTGAAATGAGAAATACTGACTTTGATCTTCTGAGAGTCTGAGTGTTTTATTTTCCCGAGAGTCAGAGTGTGCTTCCACTTTCTTCCTCCTTCCTTCTTATTTTAGGACAAGACTTGTCTTGTTAAGGCAAGTTCTACTATACTAGGACAAGGCTTGGTTTTAGGATATAAGTCTGTTGGATCCTAGAGGAGGGTAGTCCTAGATCCTACAATGGTTTAGGATAGTGTCTTGAGTGCCCTTTAGTAGGACAGGGTGTCCTATAATGGTCAATAGACCAAAGGCTGCTGAAAGAGTTCCACTTCTCCAAGCAACTTGAAGAAGTTCTTCCTTGGTCCGAGTTTCATGTGGATCACCGTTGGAGGGCTTGCACTTGTGAACCTTATGAAAAAAGTTGGATTTCAACGATCCAGGTATTTTTCTTGACTTTATTTGATGATTCATTAGTTGTTATTGCCTAAGGAGTTCCTGGGAATTTGGGTTTTCTATACATGTTATACATGTTAGGGTATCATGCTATGAAATTTTATTTTGAAAGTCAATTTTGCATGCTGCATGATCCCCTGCACCCTGAGAGAATTTCCATCACAGGGCTTCGAAAGTTTCCCGGCTTTGGTGCGGGGCGCTGTGGCTCCCGACTTTGGTGCGGGGTGCCGTGGCTTCCGACTTGAGTGCAGGGCTTCGGTAGTTTTCCAGCTTTGGTAAGGGATGTTGTGGCTCCCAGCTTTGGTACAGGGCACTGCGGCTCCTGGCTTGAGTATAGGGCTTTGAAAGTTTCCCGGGTTGAAGTGGAGTGGACGAGTTCCTGCACAGGTGAAATACAAAGTTGCATGAAAAAGGAACTTGAATTTATTATAGAAGAGCCTTACACTATTGGTGGTACATCATTAAGTTGCTGGCATTCCAGGTTTGCGTGAAGCGAACACCGTCGAGCCCGACGAGGTAGTAGGCCCCGCTCGGCATGGCTTCGATTACTTGGTAAGGACCCTCCTAATTTGGGGAGAGTTTCTTGCACTCCCTCGGTTGGGATGCTTCTGCTCGCTTGAGCACGAGGTTGCCTAGGCGAAACACTTTGGGCTACACATGGGAGTTGTAATAGCACACGATTCACTACCGGTAGGCCACCATTCAGAGTCGGGCTTTGTCCCTTGTCTCATCCAGCAAGTCCAGGTTGAGGAGGAGGCATGCCGAGTTTTTGACTTCATCGTATTGCTCTATCCGGAGCATGGGCAGGTCGAGTTCCACTGGGATTACCGCTTCAGTCCAGAAGATGAGGTTGAAGGGCATCTCGTAAGTGGCCGTACGGGGAGTGGTGTGGTAGGCCCACAGCACATGGACAACTCATCTACCCATCGGCCCTTGACTTTGTCCAGCCTCGTATGGAGCCCATGCAGGATGGTGCGGTTAGTCACTTTGGCCTTCCCATTTTTTTAAGGGTAAGCCACTAAGATGAAGCATTGGCAGATGTCGAGATTGGAGCAAAATTTTTTAAAGGCCCGATTGTTGAATTGCTTCCCGTTGTCGGTGATAACTATGCGTGGGAGGCCGTATCTATAGATTATGGATTTCTAGAAGAAGGACTGGACCTTCGCCTCTATTATCTATGTCAGAGATTCGACCTCGACCAACTTGGTGAAGTAGTCAATGGCCACAATCAGGAAACTCCATTGGCCGGATGCTTGCAGGGAAGGGGCATAGGATATGCATTCCCCACTAGGCAAATAGCCACGGGGCTGATAGCTTGGAGATAGGGACTACCGGCTGCCACTGGATGCATGCATGGTGCTAGCACTTATCGCATTTCTTCACAAAGTCGACTATGCCTTCCCACATGGTTTCCCAGAAGTATCCCTACCAGATCGCCTTGTAGGCTAAGGCCCTACTACCCACATGGTTACCGCAGATGCCTTCGTGTATCTCCTAGAGCACGTAAGCGGCTTCTGAGGGCTTCAGGCACTTCAGTAAGGGGTAGGAGTAGGACCTTCGGTAGAGCTGCCTATCCTGTTGAGTCTCAGGTGGTGCATTCATGGATAGTCAGGTCAATGTACATGTGTTGATCTGGTCTATCATGGTTTTCCATGATGTGTCTAGGGCTAGGGTTGAGTCCGGTATGAGTCTTAGGTGTTTAGGCTTAGTTTTTGGTCTTTCTGGGTCTTTGAGTCGATTCTTCTGTTGTAAGAGTCGACTCTATTGGTTGGCATATCTTAGAACAGGTGATTATGGACTAGACGGGTTGGCTCGGATGGATTTGAGTCAGCTCAGATGCATAGTCAGAAAACCTACAATCTGGACGGGTCAGTTCGGATGGATTCGGGTCAGCTCGGATGCATAGTCAGGAAACCTGTTGTCTGGACGGGTCGGCTCTGATGGATTAGAGTCAGCTCGGATGCAAGGCCTAGTCGACTCTAATGTCTCGAGTTAGCTCGGATGATGGGTGAACTATTTTTTGAACGGTGCCAGCTGGGAAAGTTTTTGGGATCTCGGGCATGTGTGACCGAGGTATATATATATTGTATTCTCGTAAGAGGAGGTGGTGGTGTAACGAACTTCTTGGAAGTGGAAATCCCTTTCTCCCATAAAAATCCCTCTATTTTCTTCTTTCTTCTCTCTTCTCCCGTTCTTGATGTTCTTGATCTTCATAGACCTGAATCCTATCATGATCTTCAATGAAGATTGCTGGCAGATGGTCATCCATAACCTGGTGATACGCTTCCGTGATTGCTTTGTTGATCAGGGTGTTTGTTCTTGATCGGGAACAAGGCTGTTCTTGAAGATTTGGTTCGTCAAATCTATTTAGATTTGTAGCAGAATTCTTAACATTTTGGTATCAAAGCTTGGTTCGTGGAAGGAAGATCTCAAGATCAGAGGGTTGGAAGTAAGACTTCTTGCAGGTATGGTTTTCATATCTCTTGAATTCTTGATTGTGGTAATGGCATCAAGTGGGTTCAAAGTAGATTTTGAGAAGTATGATGGCAAGGAAAACTTCACCCTATGGCAGCAAAGGGTTAAAGATTTGCTGGTTCAACAGAAAATCTACAAGGTCTTGGTTAAAGAAAGACCGAAAAAGATTAGTGTTGAAGAATGGGAAGAGTTAGAAGAGATTGCTTTCAGTACCATAAGGATGTGTTTGGCTGATCAGGTTTTGCCTGAGGTGTGTTCAGAGACTACTGCAAAAGATCTTTGGAGAAGACTAGAGAACACATACATGGGAAAGAACATGACAAACAAGCTATGGCTCAAGAAGCAATTATATAGCTTGAGAATGCTTGAAGGAGGAGACCTTGTTGCACATATTCAGAAGTTCAATCAGGTTTGTTCTGAGGTGATGAGTCTGGATATGAAGATAGATGAAGAGGATTGGGCATTGTTGCTGCTGTGTTCACTCCCTGGATCGTATGATGGTCTCATAACAACTTTAGTTTATGGGAAGGAAACCCTAAACTATGAAGAGGTTGTTGGTGTGCTCAGATCCAATGAGCAAAGGAAAAAGATCTACAAAGGTAATCCTAATTCAGAGGTTCTTGCTGTGAATAAGAGGCAAGGAAGATCCAAGGAAAGAACTAGGAGAAAGTCCAAGGACAGATCTCAGTCTCGGAACCACAAGAGTTTGAAATGCTACAAGTATTATCAGCTTAGGCATATCAAGAAGAATTGTCCTCTTTGGAAGACAGAAAAGAGGAGAGCTAACACTAGTGGTGCTAATGCTTTGGAAAGCGATGGAGAAGGAGTACTGATTGTATCAGATGGATCAGTGGATTGGGAGAATACCTGGATTTTGGATTCTACATGCTCATACCACTATACCTCACAGCGGGATTGGTTTTACACCTATGACAGGTCAGATGGAGATAGTGTAAGTCTTGGTGATGATTACCCTTGTATGGTAGCTGGAGTAGGCACTATTAGGGTGAGGATGTATGATAGAGTGATAAGGACTCTATCTAATGTCAAACATGTACCAGAATTGAAAAAAAAATTGATTTCTTTGGGCTACTTGGAAGAGCAGGGATATGTTTTTAGTTGCCAATCTGGTAGTGGATGTTTGAGAATTACCAAGGGAGCTTTGGTGGTAATGAGAGGAAGAAGACTGAGCAACAACTTATACAGGATGGAAGGCTTAGTGATAAGTGATGGTGCTGAAGTGCTTGCAGCGGCACAGGAGGAACAGTTGAAATATAAATTGTGGCACTATCGAATGGGTCATATGAGTGACTGAGGGCTCACGGAGTTAAGCAGAAGAGAGAACATCCTAGTTTTGAAAAAGGATGGAAATGACCTGTATAAGTCATGTATCTTTGGTAAATAGCATAGAGTTAAATTTGCTGTTTGTACCAAGCCAAGTGAAGGAGTGCTTGATTTGGTGCACTCGGATGTATGGGGACCAGCACCTATTTTATCTAGAGGTGGAGCAAAGTATTTTGTTACCTTCATTGATGACTTCTCTGAAAAATTGTGGGTGTATCTGATGAGAGAAAAATTAGATGTGTTTGCCCAGTTTAAGCTTGGAGAGCTGAGGTAGAGAAGGAGATAGGAAGACATATAAAGTGCCTTCGGACTGATAATGGTGGGGAGTACTCTAGTACAGAGTTTAGGAGTTACTGTGAGGAAAATGGTATCAAATGCTATTACACTGTAAGGATGACCCCACAGCAGAATGGTGTCATGAAAAGGCTGAACCGGACACTATTGGAGAGGGCAAGGAGTATGAGGCTGCAGTCATCACTGCCAAAAGCTTTTTGGGATGATGCTATTACTCAGGCATGTTTTCTCATAAACAAGTCCCCTCGCTTCAAGTTGGATGGTAGACTTCCAGAAGAAGCTTAGAGTGGGAAGAAGGTGGAGCTTGACCACCTGAAAGTTTTTGGTTGCCCGGCTTATGTTCATGTGGAGGCAACTGAAAGAAGCAAGCTGGATCCTAAGTCAAAGAAAATAATCTTTATAGGGTATCCACTAGGAGTCAAAGGTTACCTACTGTGGGATCCACAGTCTCAAAAGGCTATGATCAGTAGGGATGTCATTTTTGATGAAAGGAGCATCTTGGTGAAACCGGAGACTGCAACTGGAAATGCAGTCAATAAGATGAACAGCAGTGAGAGCCCATCATAGGTGGAGAATAGGCCTTCAACATCAGTTGGAAATGGAATTTCAGTTGAGGTGGGTTGGACAAAAAAGATTCTCCAGGAGTGAAGGAGAGGCAAGAAGAATCAGCTGTTCAAAGGGAAGTGCAGGAGGAGCCACAAATAGTATACTTGCAGGACAGTGCAAGGGGAGTGGCATTGCATAAGCCTCAATGCATAATCCGGAAGCCGGTTAGATATGGCATGGATGAAGCAATTTCATATGCTCTAATATCTATGAATGAGATCCAAAAAGTTTTGTAGAGGCCATGGAAAGTCCTGATAAAGAGTCATGGATGCAAGGCATGATGAAAGAGATGGAATCTCTCAAGAGGAATCAGACATGGCAGCTAGTGGATCTACCTAGAGATGCTCATACTATTGGCTCCAAATGGGTGTTCACTAAGACATCTTTACCTTCAGAGCAAGGTGGAGTATGATACAAGGCAAGATTGGCAGCAAAGGGATACTCACAGAGGGAAGGAGTTGACTATATAGAAGTGTTTTCTCCTGTTGTACGCCATACTTCAATTCGAGTGTTGTTGTCTTTGGTAGCAAAACATAATTTGGAATTGGAGCAGATGGATGTGAAAACAACCTTTTTATATGGAAGACTAGAAGAAAAAATATGTATGAAGCAACTTGATGTCTTCATTGAGATTGGACAGGAGAACAAGGTATGTCTACTTCAGAGGTCATTGTATGGATTGAAATAATCATCTCGTTAGTGGTATCACAGATTTGATACATTTATCTTGAGCCTTGGATTTTTTAGATGTGAACATGATCATTGTGTCTATGTGAAGGATGTGGATACTATGGATGCTCTGTATTTACTTCTGTATGTGGATGATATGTTGATAGCCAACAGAAGTATGACAGCTATGAAAGGGCTGAAGAGAGCATTATCTAAGGAATTTGAGATGAAGGACTTGGAATCAGCTCAGAAAATCCTTGGAATGAAGATTTGCAGAGATAGGTGCAAAGGAATACTCCATTTGTCATAAGGTGGGTACATTAAAAAGGTACTCGAGAGGTTTGGGATGGATAAGGCCAAACTTGTGGAAACACCATTACTAGGGCATTTTTCTCTCTTGAAAAAGTAGTGCCCCAATCAGACGAGGAGAGAGAGTACATGGAAAGAGTTCCATATGCCAATGCAGTGGGCAGTTTGATGTATGCTATGGTTTGTTGCAGGCCGGACATAGCATATGTTGTAAGCCAAGTGAGCAGGTATATGGCTAATCCTGGGAAGGAACACTGGAAGGCATTGAAGTGGATTTTGAGATATCTACAAGGGAGTCAAAGACATGGACTGGTATTTGGTGGGAAGCTTGAAGGACATGAATGGAACTCCAAAGAATCATGTGAGGATTCAGGTCCTTTGGAAGGGTTTGTTGATGCAAGCTATACAGATGATCTTGATACAAGAAGGTCAACAACAGGTTATCTCTTCTGCATGTATGTTGGACCAGTTTCTTGGAGATCAACCCTTCCACCTATTACTGCTTTATCTACAATAGAAGCTAAGTATATAGGGATTACTGAAGCTACAAAGGAAGCACTATGGCTGAAAGGGCTAGTGTCGGAAATAGGGATGAAACAGTGTATGGTGGTCCTGCACAGTGATAGCCAGAGTGCCATACACTTGACACAGAACCCAGTCTATCATGCTAGGACAAGCATATAGATGTGAGATACCACAGAGTCAAGGAGCTGGTGGAGGAAGGAGAAGTGGTGCTGGTAAAGGTCCATACAACGGAAAACCAGGTAGATGCACTTACGAAGGCTCTACCAAGAGATAGCTTCTACTCTTGTATGTGGTTAATGGGTTTGAGGAGTATGGCATATGTAGCCTTGAAGCACCAAGATGGAGATTGTTGAGTCTCAAGTGGAGCATTCATGGCTAGTCGAGTCAATGTACATGTGTTGATCTGGTCTATCATGGTTTTTCATGATGTGTCTAGGGCTAGGGTTGAGTTCGGTATGAGTCCTAGGTGTTTAGGCTCAGTTTTTGGTCTTTCTAGGTCTTTGAGTCAGCTCTTCTGTTATAAGAGTCGACTCTATTGGTTGGCATGTCTCAGAACAGGTGATTATGGACTAGACGGGTCGGCTCGGATGGATTCGGGTCGGCTCGAATGCATAGTCAGAAAATCTGCAGTCTGGACGGGTCGGCTCGGATGGATTCGGGTCAGCTCGGATGCATAGTCAGGAAACCTATTGTTTGGATGGGTCAGCTCGGATGGATTAGAGTCGGCTTGAATGCAAGGCCTAGTCGATTCTAATATCTCGGGTCGGCTCGAATGACGGGTGAACTATTTTTTGAACGGTGCCAGCTAGGAGAGATTTTGGGATCTTGGGCATGTGTGACCGAGGTATATATATATATTGTATTCTCGTAAGAGGAGGTGGTAGTGTAACGAACTTCTTGGAAGTGGAAATCCCTTTCTCCCATGAAAATTCCTCTGTTTTCTTCTTTCTTCTCTCTTCTCCCGTTCTTGATGTTCTTGATCTTCATAGACCTGAATCCTATCATGATCTTCAATGGAGATTGCTGGCAGATGGTCATCTAGAACCTGGTGATACGCTTCCGCGATTGCTTTGTTGATCAGGGCGTTTGTTCTTGATCGGGAACAAGGCTGTTCTTAAAGATTTGGTTCGTCAAATCTGTTTAGATTTGTAGCAGAATTCTCAACACATCCAAAATCACATAACGTGCAGCCTTCTTCTTGAGAAGGCCAGCCTCCTTTCGGTCCTTTAGCAGGGTACCAGCGGTGATGTACTTAATGTAGGGATCCATTTAGCTAGCCTCGTTGGAGACTTGCTGGACCTCGGCCACAGTTTCATAGTTGTGGGTCTCGAGAAATTCGACGAAAGTGCACCCCAGCGAGGTCTTCGGCAAGGTGGCCAGCCTGGAAAGGATGTCAGCCTGGGCATTCTCTGCTTGTAGGATATGGGAGATGTCGAAGTGCTAGAGGGTCGATGCATGAGAGTGCACCCAGTCCAAGTACTTTACCATCATGGGGTCCTGCGCTTCATACTCGCCGAAGACTTGGCCCTTTACTAGCTATGAGTCTGTGAAGACCTTTAGCCTTTCGATGCCCAGTTTGTGGGATACCTTCAGTCCTGCAAGGAGCATTTCATATTCCACCTGGTTGTTGGTCGCCTTGAAGAGGAAATGTAGTGCTCATTCCATGATGACCCCATCAGGACTGGCAAGGATGAGGCCAGATCCGCTTCCTCCCATATTGGATGTATTGTCCATGTGGAGTATCCACGTCTCCTCCACCAGGGTCGGGTCTTGCTTGATCTCGGACTGTTGGTCAGCTTCCTCTAAACTTCCCTCGGCCCAGGTGCATTCCACCACAAAATTGGCTAGAACCTGGGCCTTCTGTGCCTGTCACGGGCGATAGGTGATGTCGAATTCACTGAGCTTCAATGCCAACTTGGCTAAGTGCCCAGAAGTGTCAATATGGCTTAGGATAGCCATCAGGGGCTAATCAATAAGGATGGCGATGGGGTGTACTTGAAAGTAAGGCCTAAGATGCTGTGCAGACATTATTAGCACAAAAAAAATTTTCTCGGGTCAGGTGTACCTAGTTTTGGTGTCACGGAGTAGCTTGCTGATATAGTAGACTGGTTGATAAGAGCCATCCTTGTCAGCACAAACTAGCATGGAGCTGACTGCCTCTGGTGAGACCGCTAGGTATAGGATGAGCTCTTCTCTGGGCTCCAGCCTAGATAGTAGTGGCGGTGAGGCGAGGAGCTTCTTCAGTCCCTTGAATGCTTCTTGGCATTCTTCCATCCAAGTGAAGTCATTCATCTTTCGAAGGACCTTGAAGAACGACTGGCAGTGCTCGGCAGAGCATGAGATGAAGTGGCTCAAAGTCGCAATGCGCCTAGTTAGACGCTAGACTTCTTTCTTGGAGGCGGGATGCCTCATGTCTGTGATCACCTGGATCTTCTCAGGGTTGGCCTCTATCCCCCTCTGGGTCACCATGAACCCCAAGAACTTTTCCATCACCACACTGAAGGTGCACTTGATGGGGTTCAGCTTTATTTGATAGCGACAGAGGTTATCAAAAACCTCTGCCAAATCGGCAATATGGTCCTCCTACGGGCTGCGCATGACAAGCATGTCATCCATGTACACTTGCATGTTGCGACCGATCTGGTCCTTGAAGACCGTGCTGACCAAGCACTAGTAGGTGGCCCCTGCATTCTTAAGACCGAAGGGCATCATCTTGTAATAATACGTACCTCGGTTGGTCACAAATGTTGTGCACTCCTCATCCTCAGGATGCATGCGAATCTGATTATATCCGAAGAACGCATCCATGAAGCTAAGGTACTTGTGGCCTGAAGTCACATCCACCAGCTGGTCAATCTTGGAAAGGGGAAAACTATCCTTTGGGCATGCCTTGTTGAGGTTGGTGTAGTCTACACAGATCTTTCACTTTCTAGAGGCTTTCCTGACCATCACTACATTAGCAAGCCAATCAGGATACCGTACCTCTTGGATGAAGCCCGCCGTGAGGAGTTTATCAACCTCCTCATTGATGGCTTTCTGTCATTCTGGGATGAAGCTCCTTTTCTTTTGCCAAACTGGTCGATGATTGGGGTCGACATTCAGCCCGTGAGTTATCCTCTCGAGTGGGATACCGGGCATGTCGGTGGTGGTCCAGGCAAAAATTCTGCATTAGCCTGCAGGAAGCTGAGTAGATGGGTTCTCTCTTCCTGACTCAACAAAGCCCCGACCTGTATCATTTTCGAGGGATCCTCCCCTAAAGAAAAAGATAATAAGGGTTCAACTAGCCCGCTCTTCGATTTGGGTGCTGTTGGATCGGGCTGGAATCTGCTCCCCTTAGGCCTAGGACGGTCTGTGAACGGTGCTGCACTAGCTGTAAGGACCCTCTCATCTCTCTGGTCCCCCATGGGGTTGGGAACTAGATAAGGAGGCATTTCATGGAAATGGTGGCATCAAGCAGATTGAGTCCCGGGCATCTCAGGATGGCATTGTAGGGTGAGGGGAGCTTTACAACGGTGAAGGTCACCAGCACGGTACTTTGCTGGGGTGGTGTCCCAGTGGTTATTGGGAGCGTAATTTCTTCCTCGACTCTGACTGAGTCTCCGGTGAAGCCTACTAGAGGCATGAACACCGGTCTTATTTGGTCAGTAAACAAATTCATCCTTACGAAAGCATCGTAAAAAAGGATGTCCGAGGAGCTCCCATTATCTACCAAGATTCTTTTTACATAATATTTGGATATCATCATTTCAACGATGACAGCATCATTATTTGGGTTATCTACCCTAGCTGACCCTTCTCCCATGCAGGGGAGTACATCATCACTCCCCTCTCTCCCCCTAGCCCTTTTCGGGGTTTTGCCTACCCTCAGGATATCATCCCTACCGGCTTCTCGATGGGACGATTATCGATGACGAGGGGTCGAGGCCCTTCAGTCTAGGCTACAGGGGGCACTCCCCCTCCACATACTAGCCGAGGTAGCCATGCTTGATCAGCTCTTCGATCTCCCTCTTCAGGTGGCGGCATTTCTCTGTGTCATGGCCGTAGTCCCGATGGAAATGGCAGTAGCGGGATTTATCCCATCCAGCGTATGGCTTCAATGGTGGGGGTCGGTGCAGAAAATGATCGCCCTCGATCTCCATCAGGATTTTCACTCTAAGGGCGAGGAGAAAAGTGAAACTCTCTTTATTGGCAGGGTTAGCCTTGGGCCTTGGCTCCGGTCCTGGGACCAGCACCATCCTCCAAGTCGGGTGGCTGGAGGTCTCCCCGATGGCTTGCCTCTTCGGGGGCCACCTGTCCAGCTCCCTCCTAGCATGATCCACCTCCTCGGTGCGGATGTACTTTTGCACCCAGAAAAAAAACTTTGAGTACGTCTTTGGGGGCTTCTTATCAAGGAAGTAGGTGAAACAGGAGATTTGCAGCCCCCTCCTTAGGGCTAGCATGGCGATAAACTCGTCGAGGTTGTAGATCTCCAGGGTGACAATCTTAAACTAGGACACATAATCCCGAAAGAGTTCCCGATCCTGCTGTCAGATCAAGAAGAGGCAATCGGCCTCGTGCGGTGCCTTCCTATAAGCATCGAAATGTGCTATGAATTTTCTCTCCAGTTGAGGGAAGGAGCTATACTCTCTGGTTTGAGTCGGGAAAACCAGACCCGAGTGGCCTTTCATAGAATGGCCGGGAAGGTGATGCAAAGGAGGCCATCGATGGCCCCTTGGACCCTCATGAGGGCCTTGTAACTTTCCAGGTAGTCTAGGGGGTCGGTTGTCCCATCATAGGGATCAACCTGTGGCATACGGAACAAGCTGGGGATCGGTTCCTCTTGGACTTTCTTTGAAAAGGGTGGACAGGTATCTTAACCCATGGGCTCACTAGGGGAGCCCTAAACTTTCACAAACTGACGGGCCAGATCTGCTAGCTTGCGCTCATACTCCTCGAGGTGCCTTTCTACTCAGCGGTGGATGTCCTCATTAATCGACCACTCGATGGAGGATGTCGAGGGTGAGGGAGGGCCAGAGCGAAGGAACTCGTGCTTGAGTTCCCAACCACACTGGTGCTACTGGCACGAGGGTGAACAGTGGTCCGAGGCCGGCGAGCAGCTCCCCTGGCTGGTTGGATCATGCTGCGGCCGCTTGCCGCCCGCCTAGTGGGCCTCCCGAGGGGGGGATGCCACATGTAGTGGCCCCTCCCGGAAGGACTATAGACTGGTGCACGGATCAGCTATGCGAGCTGCCAGAGTCCCTGGCTGTTGTTGTGTTTCTAGGGAGTGATGCTTCTGGTGGAGCTGATGCACCGTCGCAGCCAGGAGCTGGACTTGGTGGGCCAGTGCAGTGTACTGAGGGTCCACGGAAGGTGGCTGCGACGAAGCGGGATGCTCCCCCATTGAGCATTAGTCGCCATGGTGAGGGGGGTCCCTTGCTCAACTGGCGGGGGCTTCACGGGCTCACGTAGTCACCATCGGACTGTGGGTGTCCGCACGGTCTTTCTTGCTATGGGAGAGACGATGCTTTCTTCTGGCCCCCCTACTTGGAGCACCAATCTATTGCTGCCAAGATCATCGTGGCCCATAGCTCCGACGCATCGGGTTTCTGCCGGATGCTTGGCTCCCCACCTCGCAGTCGGCTTGCTACTCGACTCGGGGGTCCTGCAAGATAGAGAAAACCTTGGGCTGGGGATTCCGGTGAATGTACTCTGATGATCAAGTCAATGAGATGATCGAGAGAAATAGAAATCTCTATAGCAAAGAGCTTGGGAGACTCTCCGCGTCAAGAGGGTGATGAGAGAGAAGATAATGCTAAAACGAAAGAGTCTTTGTTGTTTTTCTTTCCCCTTACCTTCACTTACCTTTTCGTGCGGGTCTTATATAGGTGAGTGGCTTTTTGTTGGCTTCCAGGTTCTCTACTACGAAGGAGGCTTTCCGTTGCCTACTATCGCCTCTCTGTCAGGCTGGTTCTATGCCTAAGCCTTGAGCCATAATGGGGTGTTGTCATTTTAGAGGAGGCCATCTGGGTACAACAATGCCTAGGGTCTAGGGCCTAGGGTTCAGGCATCCTGTCATGGAAGTCGCAGTCTCCCAGTCATATGGTAATCGACATGTCGGCACACTGCAAGGCTAGGAGCCTAGTGTTACCCAAATCGTGCAGATCGTGCGCACGGCGTGCCGTAAGGGGCCTGCGCCCATGACAGGGCATGCGCCACCTCTCGGAGGCTCTGCATGATCAGGTATTCCCTCATCTTTGTTTTGAATTCTGGCTTCCCCCCCTCTTTATGCCTTTGGCAAGAACCCATGCTCCTGCTAGTAGGAGGGTCAGCTTCGGAGGGATGGACTCGACCTCGACCGGGAGCTGACCTTAGATGAGGGGCCCGCCCAATAAGCCCTGCCTCGGCTGGGAGCTGACCTAGCAGGGTTGTCTGTTCTGGAAGCACGAGCTCGACCTCGACCGGGAGCTATCCTCAACCAGAGGGCTCGCCTTTGAGGGATGGACTCAACCTTGACCAGGAGCTAACCTCAAACGGGGGGGCCGCCCAATGAGCCCTACCTCGATTGGGAGCTGACCTTGGTAGGGTGGTCCGCCTCGATTCTTCATCATGTAGCCTTGCCCAGGTGGCAGGTCTCTTGCCATCGTGGCCATCCGCAGGCTCCATGTCAGTGGATGTCGCCATATCAGTCCGCAGGCTCCACGTCAGCGGATGTCGCCATATCACAGACCAAAGGGATGAAGGAAAAAATGCAGCGTACCTTTCCATCATATATGCAGGTACTTTTTGAATCTAAGATGGCTTGCATTTTCTATTAGAAGTTAATTTGTGATTAAAGTTATTATTAATATTAATAAGTTTAAGAAACATATAACTAGTCATATAATTTTAGTATGTAATACAATGTGGAAATCCAAGAGTAATTTAAGTAAATTGCAAGTCATATGAAGATTGAATAGTTACTTTTATATTCATGAGGGATAGTCTAAGAGTCACCTTCATATCTTTAAATAGATAGACTAGAACCTTTGGCAAGATAAGCTATTAGAAGTCTCTTATACCACTCTACAATTCATGAATAAAAATCCCCCATCCATCCTACTAAAAAAGTTCTCTTTCCGGTGTCATATTTCCTATATTTCTTCCTACACCCAACAAAATTGGTATCAAAGCAAGGTTCTTTCTTATTACTAATTCCTTCCAAAGCCTCTTAAACTTCACCTCATATTATCCACCTAAGACCTGCTTTTCCTTTGAATTTTACCATGGATACAAGTTCTAGTGTGAATACAAACAACACTACCCTCAACTACATACAAAGCCTAGTGTCAATCTTCAAGCTATTATTTTTTGAGCTTTCAAATGAGAACTCTCAAGATTGGTGGGACTTAATTGAAGGTGACTATAAAGAACCAATAAATCAAGAAGAATTTGCAGCATGGTTGCAAGTAAAACAAAGGGAGTGCAAGGAGAACAAAAGAAGAGATGCAAGAGCTTTACTTCTTATTCAGTAAGGGATAAGAAAAGCCATCTTTCCTAGAATTATAGATGCAAATCAATCTAAAGATGCATAGAAAATTTTTAAAAATGAATATCAAGGTTTTGACAAATTTGTCAAGTTAATCTTCAATCCTTTTAGAGAGATATTGATAATTTATCAATGAAAGATCATGAAACAATCAAAAAAATTTTCTCTAGAGTTGTTGAAATTATTAATCAAATTGGAAGAGTAGCTATGGTAATATTATTCAAGATAAGATGATTATTAAAATAATTTTGAAAATCTTTACTACTAAATTTGATTTTATTGTTGCTACAGTTGAAGAATCAAATAATTTATCTATTCTCATTTTACATAAACTAATGGGGTCACTTGAGGCATATGAACAAAGAATGAAAGGGGTTTTTGGTTTAACCATTAAAGCAAGCATTTCAATCCAAGATTACTATTGGAGAAAAGAAACCTTCAAGTATGGAGCAAGAAGGAAAACAAAGAGGCATATTTCAAGAAAAATGGAAGCATTCTTCTATGATAATTTGAGGCAAAGGAAAATGTAGATGGGTTCAATCCAATTAACAAAATGGTAATACCAATTTTCAGTGTTATATTTACAAAAAAATTAGACATGAATCTAAATCTTGTCATTATAGATACAAAAGATGCAAAATTCCAAATCATTTTGAAAGAGATTATTGGTTTAAAGATAGAAAAAAAAATGAAGCAAAATTTTTGAAAAGAATAATAATGAATATAATGAACAACTATTTTGTTCTTGCATGAATTTGCAATAAGAATCACAAAATATTTGATACTTGGATAGTGGATATAGCAATCACAAAACAGGAAATTAGAAGTTCTTTGTCCAGCTAAATCAGAAGACTTCCTCTTAAGTCAAGCTTGGAGATGGCAAACTATAACAAGTTGAAGGCAAAGGGGTCATAACAGTATATACAAAAGAAGGTATGAAGAGACTTATCCATAATATTTTATTTATGCTTAGATTAACTCAAAATTTACTAAGTATTGGACAATTGCTACAAAATTGATAATATAGTAATTGATAATGGTGTATGCAAAATTCTTGATAAAGACAAGAATACTCTTGTGGCAAAAGTTAAGATGACCTAAAACAAAGTCTTTGCTCTTAACATGCTAATTAAGCAGAATTTTATTTTAAAAAGTGAAAAGATTGATGAATTATATTTATGGCACTTGAGATATGGTCACATAAATTACAAAGAGCTTGACTTGTTAAAGAAAAAGAATATGATTTTTGGACTTCTATCAATTGAAAAAGGAGAACAAATTTATGAGGACTACATCTATGGTACATTACATTGACTTCCTTTTCCAAAGATAGCATGGGGAGCATGGGCTCCTCTTGAGCTTGTGCATATAGATATTTGTGATCCTATAAGAACTTTTAATCAAAAAAGATATTTTTCTCTCTTTGTTGATAATTATAGTAGAATGATATGGGTTTATTTTCTAGAGCAAAAATTAGAAGCCTTCTCTAGCTTCCTTCAATTCAAAGCTTATGTTAAATGACAAAGTGGTTATCAAATGAAGACTCTAAGAATTGATCGAGGAGGCGAATTCATCTCTACACCATTTATTAACTATTATAAGGAGAAAGGCTTTAAAAAGCAACTCATAGTACACCATATGCCAGAGCTAAATAGAGTAATTGAATGCAAGAACTGAACAATAGTGGAGATGGCTTGAAGCATATTAAAAGAAAAAGAATTGCCGAACAAATTTTGGATAGAAGTTGTCAATATAGCTGTTTTCATTTTTTATTAGTCTCCTACAAAGATAGTATAAAATAAAATACCTTATGAAGCTTGGTATGGGGAAAAATCATAGTTAAAAAATTTAATAGTTTTTGGATGTATTGCTTATGCACTTATTCCATCTCAAAATAGAGAAAAGTTTGATGAAAAAGGAAAAGAAATATATCTTCATATGATATAGTGAAGAAGCTAAGTTCTATGTCCTACTTAACCAAAGGAAAAATGAACTTGTTGTTTCTCAAGATGTTCTTTTTGATGAGTTGGTAGCATGGAAGTTGAAAAAAAATACTTCTCATGGTTTGAGAATACTTGAGCTAATAGAGTCAAGCTAAAAAGATTTGCAACAATATGGAAGTCCAAGAGCATTAGGAGAAGGAACTTTAAGCCAAGTCATCACTGATTCTAATTCACCCCCAAGGAAGGAAGGTGCACTCCCTAATGATATTTATAAATCTTGTCATATTGCCTTCTATGCAAGTGAGCCACAAAATTTTCAAGAAGCAAGCAAGGATGATGTATAGCCGAAAGCAATGGACATCGAGATAGCTTCTATTGAAAAGAAACGTACATGGGAGCTTGTGGATCTTCTTAAAGAAAAACATGCCATCAAAATCAAATGAATCTACAAAATAAAATACAGGAAAGATGATTCCATCGAGAAGCATAAAGCTTACTTGGTCACAAAAGGATATGCTCTATAGCCAAGATAGATTTCATTAAGACATTTGTACCAATAGTTTGTTTGGAGACCCCATCAAGATTATTCTTGCTTTAATAGCTTAGATGAAATTGCTGGTTTATCAACTTGATGTAAAATTGGCATTTTTAAATGGAGAACTTGAAGAAACTGTCCATGTTGAGCAACAAAAAGGCTATGTTATAAAATAAAATAAGAATAAAGTCTATCAACTTTGAAAGGTACTCCATGGCTTAAAGCAAGCCCCTTGTGCATGGAATAGCAAGATTGATAAATATTTTTACTAAATTGGAATTAAAAGAAGCCCAAGTGAGCCATCATTATATGTCAAAAGGAAGAAAGGTATGCAAGATTTCTTGATTGTGTGTTTATATGTTGATGATCATATTTACACTGGCACCAATACTATCATGGCAGAAGAATTCAAAAAGGCAATGATGGAGTATGAAATGATTGATCTTGGTCTCATGAGGTATTTTCTTGGTATTCATCTCAAGCAATCAAAATGAAAGATGTGTATCACAAAAATAATATATTGAAAACTTGTTGAAAAAGATTCATGTCTTATTGCAAGCCTACAATAACTCCAATATCTAAGAATAAAAGATTTAGCTACATGATGGTCCTTAAAAGATTGATACCATAGCTTATAAAAGTTAGTTGGCTCACTTTTTTATCTAACAAATACATGGCCATATATTATTTTACTTCTTAGTCTTTTAATTAGGTTTATGGGTCAACCAAGCGAGCTTAATATGCAGCAGTTAAGAGGATTCTTCACTACTTGCAAGGCACTAAAAGGCTTGGCTTGATATATGAAAAGAAATATTTTAACAAGCTTATTAGATATTTAGATAATGATTGGGCAGGCTCTTTTGACAATCACAGAAGTACTTCAAGTTATGCGTTTTGTTTGGGAATAAAAGTCATTTCTTAGTCATCAAAGAAGCAAAAGACCATGGCACTTTCATCTACCGAGGCTTAGTATATTTTAACAACTCATGCAACATGTGAAGTAGTTTGGCTAAAGAGAATTCTCTCTAGTTTGCAAAAAGTGAACAAGGTCCAATAATTATTTGATGTGATAATATGTCCACTGTCACCATGAAAAAGACTAATATTTCATAGCATGACAAAATACACTGACATCCATTATCATTTCATCTAAGACTTGGTTGAGAAAGGAGATATACAACTAGAGTTTGTCAATACCGAAGAATAGCTAGTTGATATATTGACCAAACTAGTTATTGTTGGTGCAAATGTTTACTCCCAAGCCTTAGAAGGCTAGGAGAGGAATCATGACATTGATTCCAGGAATCTAGGATCTATTTGGGTCCTTGGAATATGATCAGTTTGGTCCTAGGATAGAGGTTCGATCCTTCACCGGCTCGAGGTCCAAGGCTTTGAGTCTTGAGGGGACTAATCTATGTTAGATCAAGTTTGGATCAAAGTAGATATGAGAGTGGGTCAAGTCATGGGTGTGCATGAGCTTGGATGAGTGCTCTTCTAATTGGATTAGCCTTAGAAGAAGTTTGAGTTTGAGTTTAGGTTTATGTTTGTATTCCTATTTAGATTAAGAGAGTCTTTGGTTTATAAAAGGGCATCTCATGTAAAACTAAAGTTATGGAATCAAAGTAACTCTTCTCTCTCTAAACTAGAGCCTCTCTCTCCTTACTCTCCCTCTCCTCATGCCAAGGGGTCTCACACCCCAAGGAATTAATGCCAAGAAGAATAGCACCCAATTGTAGCGCTAAGAAGGATTAGCAGTAGGAAGTCTTTGGTGCTAGGAAACCTTCATGCCAGGGGATCTCTCCATCATTATCCTCTAGTTTGGCCAACCTATATTCTAGCACAAGGGAGTACACAAGACCCCCTAATCATAAAGACTCTTGGCAGCATGTTGAATTGTTACCCAGGTGGCTTTTCCAAGAAGGGGGTGAATTGGGAATCTAAAAAAAATTAAATAGATATATGCTCTTTTGAATCTTCTTTGGTGTGGTAGGTGCTGTGATTTAGATATTTAAAAGCAAAAGCAAATACATTCAGAAAATGTATAATGCAAACATAACAAATTTATAGTGGTTCGGAGCACCCTCGCTCCTACATCCACTATCCAAGATACCACTTGGGATTTCCACTATATTCACCACAGGAATACAGTCAAATTATTTTACCGGGCTCATAATTCAAAACCCAACTTGGTTTTTCAACCGGGCTCACCAAAAATACAATACTTGGTTTTCAACAGGATCACAAAGAACCTAAACTTTGGTTTTGACCGGGCTCACCAAAAATCCTTACAATGTTAGTTTTAAAATAGGATCACTAACAACCCATACTTGATTTTTAATCAGGCTCACCAAGAACCTAACAACTCAAAAAAGAGTTAAAAAAAGTAAGCAACTAATGACAAACCTGTTGACTCCATTATTGATTTTGATGATAAGTAAAACGATTAAGTATAAGTTGAGTACTAATGATTTCCTTGAATTACGTTTTTGTTGAAATAGGTGCTCACAAATTTGAAGAAGCTTGTTTGTTTGAAGAAACCAAGTTTGGATAAAAAGAATTGCTCAAAGAGGACTTGGAAAGTCAAAATTTGCTTGATTGGATGAATGAGTTAAGTAGAAATGTGTTTCAGCTCAAGTTCAGAGATTTCTGTGAAGTTTTCACTAAGGTGTCGACTCAAAGTGTCGACAAATGGAAGTGAAATGTCGACTCAGGCTGGTATGCAAGAATGTTTCAGATGGCATGGCTGAAGTGTCAATACATAGACCTGAAGTGTCAACTCAAAGTGTCGACACATGGATCAACACATCGTCTGAGATTTTTAAGTCACGGAACTTGCTAGAAATAAAGAACAACTGAAGTGTCGACACATAGAAGCAAGGTGTCGACTCAAAGTGTCGACTCAACTGAGTAAATGTCGAAACATCTAAGATTTCTAGAGAACCAGATTGAAGATTTTTGAACTGGGTGTCGACTAATGAAGTTCAAGTGTCGATAGGAAATGTCGACTCAAAGCCTGAAGTGTTAACACATGGAGTTCTGGAAATAGTAACAGCTAGTTTTTCAAATGCAAAACTCGACTTTTTTGCCCTCCAACAGCTAGTTTTTCAAGTCTAATAGCTAGAAATAGGATTTGAGGCCTTGGAAAAGTATTTATATCCTCCAAATCAAATCAAATTGATAACTATTGAATATTATTGAAGAGAATAAGAAAAGAACATTCAAGTGAGAGCTTTAACTCCTATTCATTGAAGATTCAACTACTCTCAAGTAAAAGCAAGCCTCCAAGCATTCAAGAGCCTTCAAGAGTATTGAAGATCATCCATTCTTAAACATTCAAAAGGCTTCAACAAGTTCAAAACACTTCTACATCGAGCTTCAAAGAGATATCCGCTTTTGTTTAGAAAGCTTACTTTGTTTCATTACTTCAAATCTTTATTTGTTGTAAGGGTTTTTGGTTAGCCTATTGTAAAACCAAGGGAGGTTATTGGTGAGCCTTTGAAAATCAATTAGGTTGGTGGTTAGCCCGTAAAACCACTTAGGTTCTTGGTTATCCTGAAAGACCAAGGGAGGTTGGTGGTTAGCCCGTAAAACCATTTAGGTTCTTGGTTAGCCTGTAAAACCAAGTGAAATTTTGACTTGTTGGCCTTGTGAAAACAAGTTAGGTTTTTAATTAGTGAGCCTGCAAAACTAATCAACTATAATCGTGTGATTATAGTGAATTCCCAAGGGAATCTTGGGGAGTGGATGTAGGTGCATTGGATAGAACCGAACCACTATATCTCTTGGTCTTTATAGTTGATTGATCTCTCTTTTTGCTTATTATTTATTGCTCTTTATTTTTGCTGTACTTTTATTTTAGAGCATTACAATTGAATTTATAGTACCTTGCTTATTTAATTATTAAATTGGATTGCATTGCATTGTATCAAGTAAAGTAATTTTAATTTTTAGAGACCCAATTCACCACCCCTTTTGGATTACTTATGGGGTAACAAGTGATATCAGAGCCCTGTTCTCAGTATATAGGCTTTACCGCCTTGGGTAAAGATCTATGGCAGCCTCAATTGGTACTAGCATAGTTGAGGGTCAAGCCTCAAATAGACCTCCATTTTTTAATGGATCAAATTATATATATTGAAAAACTAGGATGAGAATTTACATGCATTTTATTGATTATAATTTATGGAGAGTGGTAGATAAGAGTCCTCATATTCCTTCAATAGTGGTTAATGGTGTTTTCATCCCAAAACTCGAAGAGGATTAGGATGAAAATGACATTAAGCAATCCGAGATCAATACCAAGGCAATGAATCTCCTCTATTGTGCATTAGATCCTTGTGAATTCAATAGGATATCTACATACACTTCTACTAAAGAAATATGGGACACACTTGAAGTTACCCATGAGGGTATCGATCAAGTGAAAAATACTAAAGTAAATATATTAGTGCATACTTATGAGATGTTCTAAATGGAACGTAATGAATCAATCACTGATATATACACAAGATTCACTAATATTGTAAATGGAATGAGAAGTCTTGGAAAGGTTATGTCTAATGCTGATCTTGTGAATAAAATCCTCAGGTCACTTCAAACATCGTGGGATCTGAAGGTGACCGCAATTCAAGAAGCCAAGGATGTTGACAAACTACCTCTAGAGCAGCTGGTTGGATCGCTCATGACTTATGATCTTAATTTGAAACAAAAATTAATGGACATGGACAAAAAGAAGAAGGGAATCGCTTTCAAGTCAAACATACAAGAAGAATCCTCAATAGATGAGTCCGAAAAAGAAGAAGAAGATGAAGGTGAAGAAGCCCTCCTTGCACGAAAATTCAGAAGATTTATGAATAGGAGGAAATTTCCTTACAAAAAGAAATATCAATCAAAAGAAAAAGGAAAAGAGAAAGTGAAGAAAAAAGAAAAGGAAAAGGAGAAGGAAATACCTACATGCTTCGAATGCAAGAAGCCGGGACACTACAAGTTCAATTGTCCTCTCCTTAAGAAGTCTAGGAAGAAATTAAGAAAGAAGGCAATGATGGCCTCCTGGAATGACAGTGAAGACTCTGATTCTAAAGAAGAGCAAACTGAAGTAGCAAATCTTTGTTTAATGGCACATCAAGATAATGATGAGGTAAATTCTAATACCAAGATTGATTTATATTTGATAAACTTAGAAATGCCTTTGATGAACTCATGCATGATTATAAACTAATTTTAAGTGAAAATAAAAAGTTGAAAAAGCATGCAAATAGCTTTTCTCTTGAAAATAATTCTTTGCTAAATGATGTTAGTGATTTAAAATCTAAATTGAATATTTTAGAAAAGAAAAATAATACTTTGTCAATGAAAAATGAAGTTTTGAAAAGACCTAAAAATGTTATTTCAAATGGTGATCTTTTAAAGAAAAATAAAGATTTAGAATTGGAAAGTACTAAGTACAAAAATGAACTTGAAAAGATAAAGCCTTTTGTTGGCAAATTTACTTATAGTTCAAAAAAGTTAAATCTACTTTTGAATAGTCAAAGAGCTATTTTTAATAAAGCAGGATTAGGGTATAAACCATTAAAGCAACAAAAGTATTTCAAAAACTTTTTTGTATCTGCATCATCTAGCATCACTTGTTTTTCATGTAAAAAATTAGGTCATAAATCATTTCAATGCAATTTAAGAAAAATCACTTCTTTTGGTAAAGTGTGGGTTCCAAAAGGAACCATTTTGAATGCTAACCCTAAAGGATCTAAGTTGGCTTGGGTACCTAAAAACAAAGCTTGATTTTATTGCGGGTGTGTCTTGCAACCAAGGAGAACAAAAGACTTTGGTATCTTGATAGTGGTTGCTCAAGGCATATGACTGGAGATGTGAAGCAATTCACTTTTCTTGAAGCTTTAAATGGAGGGAGTGTGACCTTCGATGATAATGGTAAAGAAAAAATCATTGGTATTGGTAAGGTTCACATAACTCCTAAATGTATTAGTAATGTACTTCTAGTTGATGGTTTGAAACACAATCTTTTAAGCATTAGTCAGTTTTGTGATAAAGGTTTTCAAGTAGTTTTTAAATTATCATATTGCATGATTACTTGTCTGGATAAAGATGGAGTATAATTCATTGGAAAAAGGTATGGAAATATTTATTTGATAGATTTAGATGATCTTTCTTTGCCTAATGGAGAATGCCTTGTTATAATAAATTATATTAAGGATGAGACTAGCTGGCTTTGGCATAAAAGATTAGGGCATGCTAGTATGTATCTACTTTCAAAACTTTGTAAAAAAAATTTAGTTCGAGATTTACCTGAACTTTGTTTTGAAAAAGATAGAATTTGTCAAGCATGTCAATTTGGTAAATAAGTTAAAACTTCTTTTAAACCAAAAGGTTTTGTAACTACTAGTAGGCTACTATAACTACTTCATATGGATCTCTTTAGACCAACTAGAACATCAAGTCTAGGAGGTAAGAGATATGGATTAGTCACAGTGGATGACTTTTCGAGATTTACATGGGTTTTCTTTTTAGCACAAAAAGATGAATCGTTTTTTGCTTTCATAAAGTTTTATCAAAAAGTCTCAAATGAAAAAGGTGTTTCAGTTATTTGCATTCGTAGTGATCATGGAACTGAATTTGAAAACCAAGATTTTGAAAACTTTTATAATGAAAAAGGAATAGAACTCAACTTTTCTGCATCTAGGACACCTCAGCAGAATGGGGTATTAGAAAAAAAAATCATACTTTGGAAGAAATGGCATGCACTATGCTTTGTGAAAATGATTTACCGAGATATTTTTGGGCTGAAGCCATTAATACTGCATGTTACATTTTAAATCAAGTTTTAATCTGCCCTATTTTGAAGAAAACTCCTTATGAACTTTGGAACCAAAGAAAACCAACTTTAAAATATTTTCAAGTTTTTGGTTGCAAATATTTTATTTTAAATAATGGAAAAGATAATCTTGAAAAAATTGATGCCAAGTCTGATGAAGGTATCTTTTTAGGATACTCCACATAAAGTAGGGCATACAGAGTTTTCAATAAAAGAACTTTGGTTATGGAAGAGTCAGTACATGTTGTTTTTGAAGAATCTACTAATAAATCCTCCAAAAAAGAGGATACATTTGATGAATGTGCAAGTGCCGACAAGCTTCAAAAGTTGACACTGAATGATCAACCTCAGCCAAATGAAAAAGATCAAGACAAGAATGAGAAAGGTGATAACACTCCAAAGCATCAATATCTACCTAAGGAGTGGAGGTATGCTCATGGACATCCTAAGGAATTAATCCTAGGTGATCCATCTAAAGGGGTAAGAACTCGAGCCTCAATTAGAAATGAATGTGATTATATAGCTTTTGTATCTCAAGTAGAGCCTAAATGTTATGAAGAAGCTGAAAAAGATCCTAACTGGATTAATGCCATGCAAGATGAACTAATTCAGTTTGATAGAAATAATATTTGGACATTAATAGAAAGACATCTAATGTTTCCATTATCGGCACAAAATGGGTATTTAGGAATAAATTAGATGAAAATGGAATTGTTGTTAGAAATAAAGCTAGGCTAGTTGCCAAAGTCTACAACCAAGAGGAAGAGATTAATTTTGATAAAACTTTTGCTCCTGTTGCTAGACTTGAAGCAATTAGACTATTATTAGCATTTGCTTATTTTATGAACTTTAAACTATTTCAAATGGATGTTAAGAGTGATTTTCTAAATAGTTTTATAACTGAAAAAGTTTTTGTTGAACAACCACCTGGATTTGAAAATCATGCACATCCTGATCATGTTTTTAAATTACACAAAGCACTTTATGGATTAAAGCAAGCACCTCGAGCCTGGTACGAGAGACTCAGCAAATTTTTAATTGAAAATAAATTTTCTAGAGGCAATGTTGATAAAATACTATTTTTGAGAAAAAAGATAATGATTTATTAGTAGTACAAATATATGTTGATGATATCATTTTTTATGCTATTAGTGAACTTCTTTGTCAAGAGTTTGCTAAGCTAATGCAGGGTAAGTTTAAGATGAGCATGATGGAAGAACTCAATTTCTTTTTCGGACTCCAAATCAAACAAACTATAGATGGTATCTTCATCAACCAAGCTAGTATACAAGAGAAATTATAAAGAAGTTTGGGATGGAGACAACTAAAGCAATAGGGATGCCTATGAGCCCCTCTTGTAGACTTGATAAGGATGAACATGGTAAATCTGTGGATCAAAAGTTATACAGAGGTATGATTGGCTCTTTACTGTATCTAACTGCTAGTAGACCAGATATAATGTTCAGTGTATGCATGTGTGCTAGATATCAGTGTGAACCTAAAGAATCACATTTGGTGGTTGTTAAGCGCATTATTAGATATCTATCTGGTACTATTGATATAGGTTTATGGTATTTAAGAAATTTATCTGCTAAATTGATTGGATATTCTGATGCTGATTTTGCTGGTTGTAAATTGGATAGAAAGAGTACTAGTGGTACTTGCCAATTTCTTGGAGTTAACTTAATCTCATGGTTTAACAAGAAACAAACTTCAGTTGCACTATCCACAGCTGAGGCTGAGTATATTGCAACAGGAAGTTGTTGTCCTCAAATCTTATAGAATAAGCAACAACTTGAAGATTTTGGAATCAAGTTGTCTAGTACACCTATTAAATGTGATAATACCAGTGCTATTTGCTTGACTAAAAATCCTGTTCAACATTCTAGGAATAAACACATTGAAATTAGACATCATTTTATTAGAGATCATGTAAAAAATAATGATGTTATGCATGAATTTATTAGTACTGAATTTCAATTAGCTGATATTTTGACTAAACCTCTTCTGGAAGATCGATTTTGTATGATTAGAAGACAGCATGGGATCACTAATCCTTTTGATTAAATTTTTCCTATATTTGACTCAAAATTAGATCAATTTGACCACAATCATGATCAATCTTACTCAATCATTGCTAATTTTTCTTTAAATTTATCATATTTCCAGTAATTTTGATCAATTCTTGAATCTCTTAATTTTTCGTTTTTAAGTCGATGTATCGACACATTGATGTGTCGACACCTGAATGTGTCGACACATTCGTGAGTCGACACTTGAACGGCAGCAGACCGAGAATAAAGGATTTTTTGAATGGTTTTCTCTCCATTTCTTTCTATCCTTCAAGCCGACACATGTTCTAAGGTACTCCTCACTATTCTTCCCATTATTTCATGTTTTAAACTCGTTGTTTCTTTGATTTGGACACTTGGTAGTTCGGATTTTGTTAGATTTCTTCTCCTATTTGGATTTTAAGCTTTAGAAACCCTAGGTTTCAACCAAAATCTTGCCCAAATCTTTATTCCAAGAAATGGGACCCCAAAAGCAAGTAGTCTATCAACCTTGTCAGTCAAATCAGGAAGAAGAGCAAAGGATAAAGGCCAGACATGAGGCCAGAGCTCCTAATATGCCTGCACGACTACTTTTTGTACCCTCTAGCAGGATGAGCTCAAAGATCGTCGTTAGGGGATGACGAGTGGAATTACTTTTGTTAACCAATAGCATTTTAGGATCGGATAGTGGATTCGACAGGCTGGTTTGACTTCGTTTTGCTCACTCAGCGAGAGATATTACCCCGGGCTTTTGCGAGAGTTTTATAGATCACTCACTCATGGGTCTGATGGATGGATGGCACAGGTAAGAGGCCGAAATATCCCAGTTTCATTAGAGGTTCTGAGCAGAGTATGGAACAATTTGATGACTGGATCGGTGGTGGATAGCTTGATGGACAGAGTGAGTGGACTTCAGTGCATCTTTGAGTCTGATATACTGCCTGAGGGAGCCACCGTACCTGCATCCCGACTATTTGCAGAGATGAGACTCTTACATCACATTATCACCCGGATACTTCTGTCGAAGACCGGATGCTTCAACTACATCACTGAGCAGGAGTTGCTAGTGATGGTCTCTTTGGTTCAGTACACACCCGTCTGAATTCCAGTGCTTATGATTCACCAGATGACGGAGGTGTCGACTAGCCAGTGACTCTACCTACCCTATGGGATGGGGTTGACTATTTTATTCAAAGAGTACGGCATCAGCTTTGAGGACGAGCCCTTCTGTATGCTACTTCATACTGATGTGCATGACATCAGGTCATTACACTGGATGGATTATCATCTATTCCGAGGCCAGTGGACTCGCAGGATATCTAGTCAGGCCAAAGATAGAGCTAATGACGATGATGCTACAGAGGAGGAGGCATCCTCTCCAGTGAGATAGGACCTAGCGAGAGTTAGCCTGAGACTACAGCACAGCCAGCGGTTGCATCTCAGTCAATCCTACTACTTCAGCACAGCCTCAGCTAGCTCAGATAGAGACTCCAGCAGTTTTTGATAGCTTATTGGACAGAGTAAGATGCATCGAGATTGATCTTTTGATTATTAGACAGCATCCTGACTGTTTCATAGCTGAGACCAGAGAGAGCCACAGTGGACTAAGTGTGGCATCTCAGCTATATTGACTGCACTGTCCAGACCTTTAGTGAGTACTTCGTTTGCCGATACTGCTCCACCTGCTCTTGCACCTGTTGTAGATATTGATGGTGATGATATTATTGGAGATGTTGATGGTGATGATGGAGATGATGAGGAGACTGACTCCGATAGATTTGATTTTCCAGATCTTACTTCAGAGCCAGTAGCGGAGGTGACGACAGACTTGCCCAGGAGTCCTGTTCTTGACCCTTCTTGTTCACCTACCCAGATTCCAGTCCCATCCTCTCCTTCTAGATCAGTTGATCATGTTCCTATTCCGATTCTGACACCTATTATTGATTTTCCAGTTATTGATACTCCTGTTGTACATTCATATATTGTTGATACCCACGTTGTCGATACACCTATTATTGACACCCCTATCATTGATACACCGATTGCAGACTTACCAGTTCATTCTTTAGCTGATACTTCTATCTTTGATACACCTGTTGTATCATCAGCTGATACTCCTGTCTTTGACACACCGATTGTTGATACTCCTACTATTCACACATCCTCACTTATCCGAGAGCTTGGTTTTTATATACCTGGCTTTCAATATCTTGACACAGGTCCTTCCTTTGATCGCACGCCACTTCCGGCAGTTGCTGAGATTGTCGACTCGATCAGTTCCATTCCTGTGGAGGACATTGCTTCTACCTCTACTGCTCCAGCCAGAGGTCGGATATATGTTCGTTGCAGAGGACATGATCGTCGTACCCTTCCATAGCCGACCAGGACCCGACTCCGAGATCTCAGATCGATGTGGCCGCGAGCTCGATCTTCAACTAATACAGGACCGATTGAGATTGGTTTGTCTTCTGATGATACTGATGATATGGATGAGGATTAGGACACTTATGTATTTTTAGATAATTTATTTTGTGCATCTATATATATTTTATATTTTGATTGTACAAACTCTGACTAGAAATGAAATATCATGTTGTACTCAATGTTTGTGATCTTGAATGAATGAAATGATTTACACTAATCTTAGTTCTTCATTGTCCTCACTCTTGAATGAATGAATTTTAAATTCAATGCAATATATTTTTGAGGGAGTAGTATAGTGACAATTAAATGCAATATCTTGAATATTCGGCCTATTTGTCTTCCTACTTTTTTAATGATAACAAAAAGGGAGAGTAGTATAGTGAGATATAAGTATAAATGCAATATATTTTTGGTGATTTATATTTGTGATGTAAACAATTTTTTTTTAAAAAAAAACTTGAATTGAAAAATGTTTACAAAATTCCTTAAGAAGGGGGAGCTATACTTTATTTTCATTGAAAATCCTTTTAAAGTGAATTTCATCTTAAAACCCCTCTTTACATGTTTGAAAAGATATTTATAAACTATTTTATGGATCATCAATTCAGGGGGATCTTTGTTCATTGCTAAAATTCTCTTGTAGAGTATCATGATACATGTATTCTATGTCTTAAATATATCCCAAAACTCTAATACTCTTAATCATCATAACAAGCTCTGACATTATTAATCTTGACATTATTTTTGTTCTGAAATATTATATCAATATTGCAAATTACATTGATACACTTAATGCATCTAGTTCTATGCACTTTGATGAATTCTTTCAAAAGCTTTTTATGCAATTTATACTTAAGGGTTTTGTCATCATCAAAAAGGGAAAGATTGTTGACTCCGTTATTGATTTTGAGGATAAGCAAAATGGTTAAGTATAAGTTGAGTACTAATGATTTCCTTGAAGTATATTTTTGTTGAATTAAGTGCTCATAAATTTGAAGAAGCTTGTTTGTTTGAAGAAACTAAGTTTGGATAAAAAGAATTGCTCAAAGAGGACTTGAAAAGTCAAAATTTGCTTGATTGGATGAATTAGTTAAGTAGAAATGTGTTTTTGCTCAAGTTCAAAGATTTCTATGAAGTTTTCATTGAGGTGTCGACTCAAAGTATCAACACATGGAAGTGAAATGTCGACCCAGGCCGGTATGCAAGAATGTTTCAGATGGTACGGTTGAAGTGTCAACACATGGACCTGAAGTGTCGACTCAAAGTATCGACAAATGGATCAACACATCGTCTAAGCTTTTCAAGCCATAAAACTTGCTAGAAATGAAGAACAGCTGAAGTGTCAACACATGGAAGCAAGGTGTCGACTCAAAGTGTCGACTCAACCGAGTAAGTGTAGACATATTTGAGATTTCCAGAGAATCAGATTGAAAATTTTTGAACTGGGTGTTGACTCATGAAGTTCAAGTGTCGACAGGAAGTGTCAACTCAAAGCTTGAAGTGTCGATACATAGAGTTCTGTGAATAGTAACGGCTAGTTTTTCAAACACAGAACTTGACTTTTTTGCCCTCTAATGGCTAGTTTTTTAAGTCTAACAGCTAGAAATGGGATTTGAGGCCTTGGAAAAGTATTTATATACTCCAAATCAAATCAAGTTGATAACTATTGAATATTATTGAAGAGAATAAGAAAAGAGCATTCAAGTGAGAGCTTTAACTCCTATTCATTGAAGATTCAACTACTCTCAAGTAAAAGCAAGCCTCCAAGCATTCAAGAGCCTTCAAGAGTATTGAAGATCATCCATTCTTAAACATTCAAAAGGCTTCAACAAGTTCAAAACACTTCTACATCGAGCTTCAAAGAGATATCCGCTTTTGTTTAGAAAGCTTACTTTGTTTCATTACTTCAAATCTTTATTTGTTGTAAGGGTTTTTGGTTAGCCTATTGTAAAACCAAGGGAGGTTATTGGTGAGCCTTTGAAAATCAATTAGGTTGGTGGTTAGCCCGTAAAACCACTTAGGTTCTTGGTTATCCTGAAAGACCAAGGGAGGTTGGTGGTTAGCCCGTAAAACCATTTAGGTTCTTGGTTAGCCTGTAAAACCAAGTGAAATTTTGACTTGTTGGCCTTGTGAAAACAAGTTAGGTTTTTAATTAGTGAGCCTGCAAAACTAATCAACTATAATCGTGTGATTATAGTGAATTCCCAAGGGAATCTTGGGGAGTGGATGTAGGTGCATTGGATAGAACCGAACCATTGAGATTTGATATTTGATTGTTGGAGCACTTTTTAAATTCAAAAATAAAGTTCTGGAACTAGCCATTACTTGCTTGCAATCGATGTTCGAGTTAGCTTGATGCTTCGAGTTGGCTCGAATCCTTAGAGAGTTGACTCTTCACTCTGGTCGAGTCGGCTGGCCATAATCGAGTCAACTCGGATTCTCATGTCTTCGAAGTTGTACTCTAGAGGAGTCGGCTCACCTTAGTAGAGTCGACTCTCTTAGCTATTCTTTCAGAACTGATTTTCTCTGGACTCTGGAGGAGTCGGCTCGGATTACTGAAGGGTCGACTCGGATGCCTAACTGAATGGTTGAGTCGGCTTAGATTGCCTTTGGGTCGGCTCACCTATCTAATTCAAGAAATGAAGCTCTGGATGAGTCAGCTCAGGTTCATTCGAGTTGGCTCAGATCACTACATGCCAGAATTCTTCGATCGTGCCATAGACTAGAGTCAGCTCTCCTTACACGAGTCGGCTCGAGTGAATTTTCAATAAAATCATCAACTCTTCTCCAGAAATCATCCAGTGATTCTTAATCACTCAAGACTCTTCCCAACTCAACCAACAACAGATTCTAAATAATTTTAAGCTTAAAAAACACACAGAAGCAACCTATTTTCATGAATATTACATTAATTTTTCTTTGGATTCTTCTTTACATGAAACTTTTACAACACTACACATGACATATAACAGGGTTGTAGGAGTTACAAATGAGCATTAAAATCATCCTACAAAAACTTGTAATGCACTTAAAAAGTTGTTAGTAATACAAATGCATGCTCCAATATTTTGTTATCATCAAAATCACTCAAGGGGTTGACATGAATAAAGGTGCAAGAAGGTTTAGCACCAAAATTGTTGGCACTCAGTATTTGCTATCGCATAAGAGTCCTAGATGATCTAGGATTCTATTGTTGCTAGCCAATCATATGTCCATCTAAAGTCCAAGAGAGGTGACTCCTAGTTCCCCATCAAGAAGGAGTCCTCATCGCATAAGGATTAGGAGGAGGTTGTTAGCACCAAAAGACTTGGTGCTAGAAATTCTGCCACCATATAATCCTAGTCCAACTAGGATTAGGAGTTATTGTTCCTTCTACTATCCAAATCCCTTTTGTCTACCTCCTAGATGTGTGGAAGTGCATTTCAGGTCTGAAACCAACGGAGCCACATCCTAGAGGCCCAAGGGATCAAGTGAGGTGTGAAATAAAGGCTAGTGCACAAAGTATCTAGGTTGCAAAATCTTTTGTACGTAGGTTTGATGATTGGTGCTGCTAGGATTTAGTGTTTGCTATCCCAAATGAGTCCAGATTGACAAAACTTTGCTAAAGCATCCATTTCTGATCTCCAAAGGTCCATATGAAGGTTAGGTAGTCCTACAATTGGTATCATAGCCAGGTGACATATGGAAGTGTAGCAGACATCATATAGAAATTATGCACACCCTATTCTATGGTATTCTTCTTAACTCTACTTCATAGTTTTGTTTATGGTCATGTTTGAAATCACCATGAGCAACAGGATGAAGGTAGGGTTTGAGAAGTTTGATGAAAAGGAAAGCTTCTTGATGTGGAGGGTGAGGATGGAGGATTTACTGGTCCAACTTAGGTTGGATTCGGCTTTGAAAAGAAAGCCAGAGGATATGGTAGAAAAGCAATAGAGGTCATTGGAGAAAAGGGCTTATTTGATGATCAGGGGCTATCTAGCAAATGAGGTGTTGTACGGCATGCTAGAGAAGAGGTCACCTATGAGGTTCTGGTTGATGTTGCATATCATGTAGATGGAAAAGAATATGTCCAACAAGTTAATGCTGAAGATGCAACTATACAGCCTTAGGATGCAAGAAGATGGGGACATAGTTGGGCACATTCAGTGGTTCGACCAGAAGAGCATGGACTTGCTCTTGCTATGTTCACTACCTGGTAGCTTTGATCCATTAGTGGTGACTCTACTTTACAATAAGGAGATGTTATACTATGAGGAGATAGTTTCAGTTCTCAGATTCAACAAATAGGGGGAATGAATAACAAAGCATGGAGTTTTCTAGAAGGGTCTCATCATAGGAGAGAAGCTTAGGAGAGGGAATGATGGTAGTAAGCAAAAGGGATGGTCCAAGTCCCGGAAGCTGGTAAGGAGGCAAGGTGCTTCATGTGTAACAAGGTAGAGCACTTTAAGCATAACTATCCGCTTTGGAAGAAGTGCAAGGAAGAAAAGGAAAGGTTTGATTTTGTGAGTTTTGCTACTCATTCAGAGGGGGAGGGCTTTATCTTGGTGGTTTTAGAAGAGCTTGAGAGGTCAGGAGAACCCAAAATAGCATTAGTACTGAAGGAGAAGTAGTAGGAGGTTCAATAAGGCTACATTGGATTGTTGACTTCTATTTCTCATTTTCTTTTTGTAAGAGCACTATTAGGAGTTGAGATTTAGGTGGAGCACCTTTCAAAGGTGCCTTCACATATGGAGGGAGGTTTGGTATAGGTTTAAGTATAAGGGGCACAAGAAAAAGAACAAGATTCTAGTACCAGCAACGTTGATGCACTACAAGGTTGATGCGGGATGTGTAGGCAACAGAGAGGAATGGCCTTGAGAAGATGGTGTTATATGCACATATTGCAATGAAAGAGGACTCAAATGCTTATGAGGAGGCTGAAGCTAGTCCTGGGAGAGATAGGTGGGTCTAACCTTGGACAGGTGAGCTACAATCCCTCCATGAGATGCTGAAACGATGATTGGTGTAGATCCGAAGGAGGGCGAAGCCAACAATATATAGAAGGGTATCCAGATACAAGCAAGGATCTTCAATCCAAGTGGAGGCAATCATCTCAGAGACCTCTAGGGGAGCTCTATAGGACTGAAAGGATTGGTATTGGTGATGAGGTTTGCATAGAAAGCTATACATCAGGGTGCATAGTGGTAGTCGGATTGTGCAGACAAATCATGCAAGGTTTTTTCAAGGCTTGGGGACACCAAGGTAGAGATTGTTGATGCAAATGTAGTGCTCCCAAGTCTTGGAAGTCTAGGAGAGAAGTTATAAACTACAAGAAAATTGACTATTAGCGATGGCTAAAAGTCATCACTAATAACAAGTTTGCCGTTGCTAATAATCCATCACATAAATTAATGTCATAACTAATTGTTATTAGTGATGATATTTTTGACCATTGCTAATAATGGTTATTAGAGAAAACTATTAGCAACAACAATTTCTGTGACTAATAATATTTTAATTTTTTTAAAAAAATTAAATAAAAAATTATTAGCAACTAAAAAGTGTCATTGGTAAAATAATAGCCATCGGTAATAAATCTTTAGCAATGATAATTGTCATTGCCAAAGCCATCACTAATAATTTTTTATTTTTTTAAAAATGTAGTAGTTTTTTTTAAAAAATATATTTTAATTTTAATAATAAATAATTACAATTCTTAAACTATGTTAAAAGTAAAATAATAATTAACAACCAAAATTATAAATAAAAAACCTAATTATATTATATTAAAAAGTATAAGTTTTATAATTTTACAAATTTCATTGCTTTACAAGTAAAAAAGTAAATATATAATATCAAAATAAAAGAAAAATTATCTGAGATCCTCTGCATCGTCGTCCTCCTCCTCCTGCTCCTCTTCCTGCATGTCCTCTCTAGCATTGGTGGATGAGAGCTGAATGTCTTGGCATCATGTACCGAAAAAAATAAAATATTATTAATAAATTTCTAAGTATAAAAAATTAAAACAAGTAAAGAAAGTTATTAAGACTTATCTGCTATGATAGTTGTGATAATGAGGTCAGCTGATCATATAGATGCGGGTCCTGGAGAAGCTCAACGATTGTGTCATGATGTGTCCCAAATCTATGAGGTTGCTTGGCAAGAACATGACTCACGATATCCTTGACATATGTATCACTACATCTGGGTTGTTAGGGCCTCAGATGAGGATGCCAAAGAGTACTGAGCTACTAGAGGGTTGAAGCTATGGCCGAATTCTATGACTCAGCTCCTACTCATCCTTCTTGTGATCCTGAGCCATCCCTCAAGGTCAAGGCAGGGCTGGGAGCATGAGTTCTTACCATGTCGCACTATGACATACTCCACATAATCCGTCTATACATTTTATAAATTGATTAGTTCAATTATACAAATCAGTTAAATAAAAATTAATACTTAAAGTTTGAAGTTCTTACTATGATATACTTAGATCTCGGATCTCAGTTTATCAGTCCTCCTGGACCGATGTGTGACCTTCCATAACTATAGTTGACCCAATGCATGACCCAGCTACCATGTCTATAATAAATAAATAATTAAAATAAATTAATTAAAATATATATACTATCAATTTTATATAAAATTAATAAATTAAGTATAGAATTCTTACCAATCTATTAGCCACCACATGTGTGTTGACAAAGCCGCAAATATACTTAATCGGATCCTATTGGGCGATACGATTTTGTCATGCCCTCTACCACCTACTAGAGTACTCCTTAGTACTCCACAGGTTATAGAGGGCCTTCCATACATCTGCCTGCATCTAGTAATCCTTGAAAGACTTCCAGTCTTATGCTAACTCAAAATTGGAATGCTCATGGTACTTTACTTGAGACTATGCAACCCATCTCGAAATCTGTGTGGCCACCTCCTCAAAGATCAGATGGCCAACCTCCTCAATCTAAGAAGTCTTGAATTGGTAGTACTCCTACAAATAAAAGCAAGATTATATAAAATAAACAAAATATAAATATTTTATGAATTTAAAAATTAAATATATTGATTGACCATGAACAACTACTAGGTTGCATCATGTGTCCCCAATGACTAATTGGAGAACTCGTTCACCTGTCTCAGCAATAATTGATGAATGATCCTGATAACCACCTAAAAAACTCTAGGCTCTTTGAATGTACTACAAAATTAAAATTTAATAATAAATATTTACTTTATTAAGATTAAATTTTAAATATATTAATATGAAGATGTAGTACTTACAAGCGGCTCTAAATATGGATGAGTTCTTTATCCTCCAGTCGACTCGGAGGTGCAGCGAGTTGAGCAGGTCCTCAACCATGGCATTGAGTCTAAGATGAGCCAGTCGTTGTCATGTATGACTATGGGATCACTAGTGATCCCATGTCCTTCAAACCTGATTAAAGAATATCTAATATAAAAGATATTCTATATAGTAGATAATAAAGTATAAAATAATATAAAAAAGAATAATATATAAAGTTTTTGAGTTTATTGCATGGTGTGAGTGGCATAAAATCATGCGAGCTAGCAACATGATTGCTCTTTCCTCGAGAGCTCTATCCTCTAGAGCTCTCTCCTTAGTTGGCATGACTCTAGCCTCTGGAAGATATGATGTATAATCTATGAAAATAAAAAAAAAAATAGATTTATTGAATTAATTATTCAATTATGGGTGGCAATACAATATTTAAAATTAATGATTACAAAAGGAATAATTGGAAGAAATTAGAAGTTAGATATACCAAATTAGTCAATGAAAATGTGTCTTTAATTATACTTCAGATATTGTAGTCCTCTCCAACATGCTTCTATCATCCAATATATCAACCTTTTGCCAATCAGAATTGAACTTCTTGGCACTCTTCAAAGTGTTGGTAGTGGTGCTTGTCTCTTTATCACTGTCACTGCTACTAGTGATATCAATGAACCTTTCTGATGGAGTGTCTACCTTAAGCTGCATGAAAGGAGCTCCTTTCTTGCAAAACCCATTTGAAGCATCATCAAGCACCACATTCTAGCATAGCTTTCATGATCTTTTACATTCCACTGGATGCTATTCTTCTTTGATAGCTCCCCTGCTTCATGATAGTTAAATATAGAAGGATGACACTACAGAAGGATGACACTACAGAAGGATGACACTGGAGAAGGAGCAACATGATGAGGCATCCTCTTTAGTACTATATCCTCTAACCAATCGAGGGTAGTAGCTACAAAGCTGGAGCAATGTCCATTTCCAATACTCCCATTCCAAGGAAGCATGGTGCGAGTGGCACAAAAGCATGCAAGCTGGCAGCATGATCACTCTATCCTCGAGAGTTATGTCCTCTAGAGCTCTCTCCTTAGTTGGATGGCTCCGACCTCTAGAAAATATGATGTATACAATCAAAAAAAAGAAATAAATAGATTCACTAAATTAATTATATAATTATGAGTGGCAATGCAAGATTTAAAATGATTACAAAAAAATAGATGAAAAAATTAGAAGCTAGATATACCAAATTGGTCAACCAAAAGGAGTCTTTAATTGTACTTAAGATGCCGCAATCCTCTCTAGCTCTATCATTCGGTCGGTGATAATAGTAGCAATGAAGTTGTAGCACCAGCCATTCCTGATACTTCCCACTCTAAGGTGAGCATCTATCATCATGTCTCGGTACCAAAGCAGCTTAGGACTGAGTGGTAACTAGTTCATTGTTGACTTCATTCATAATCAAAATTCTAATTGTTTCTTCATCTTTATTTATATCATTTGCATTATGGATTAGCCTAATATCATCAAGTGCAATCTCTGATTATGAATTAATTCATGTTTCAATGTATATGAACTATTAACTTTGTTCAATTCATATGTATTAAAATATTAATTAATCCATGACTAGAAAATATCCTGGATAATATTAGGCATGCTCATGATCGTGTAAATAATGTAACTATAGGTGAAGAAAGAGTTAGAATTTTGATTGTGAATAAAGTCAACAGCAAACTAGTTGCCACTTAGTCAAAAATTGCTTTGGTGCCAAGGATGATCCCTTGGAATGAGAAGTATCAAAAATATCCAATGTGATAACTATATCGCCGCAACTATCATCGATCAAATGATGGAGTTGGAGAGAACTGTAGTATTTTAAGTACAATTGAAGATATCTTTTCATTGACCAATTCAATATATCTAGCTTTTAATTTCTTTCACCTTTTCATTGACCAATATGGAATCCTAAGAACATTAATTATTTGATTAATTAGATTAGCATCTAATTAAATAAATAAAGAACTAATTAACCAGTTATTAACTTCATTCACTTTGGAGATTCTAACTCTTTCTTCATCTTTAGTTACTTTCATTTGCATCATGGACTGGCTTAATATCACCAAGTGTAATATGTAGTCATTGATTAACATATTTTCAATGTTATGAACTGTTGACTTTGTTCAGTTCATACATAATGAAACACAAATTAATCTATGACATACTTAGTGATATTAAACCGTTCTGTGATGCAAATGATATAACTAAAAATGAAGAAAGAATTAGAATCTTCATGGTGAATGAGTCAATAACAAGCTAGTGAATGACTCAAGAAGGCCATGCCTATATCTAGACCGAGTTCAGGTCTAGCCAAGCCAAAGGGGTGCCCGAGCCCTTTCTTGACCCGGTCCACCATAAGGCTAGAGATCTCGAGGGAGTCCGTGTCATGGAACCATCATCCAAAAGGTTGCCGATAGTGATAGAGGGGGATTTAGGTCCCCGTTCTTGAGTGGAGAGGTGGAAAGCATGAGGGCATGGGAGCTTGACCCATCGAGTATTTGGGTACTAGGCTGGGCCCAATAACTAAGGTTGGGTCAAGATCTAATATCTAGATTTTGACCTAAACCCAACCCATTGATAGCTCTAAGATAAAACAAGCAAAACAACAAAAGAAGTGAAAGCTGAACTCCCTCTCTTTATTAGAACCAAAAAAAGAAGAGGAGACAAAGAACAAGGAGATAGCATCGATTGAAAATTCTAACTCAATTGTTAACATCATTCACTATGAAAATTTTAACTTTTTCTTCATTTTTAGTTACATCATTTTTATCATAGGCTAGCCTAATGATAAATCATATATTTATACATTTATTTTAAGTATTTTAAGTAATTATTGGTTCTAACATCTTCTAAAAATCCTAATTTCATAATTGAACTGAACATTCTTATAAAATTAATTATTTTTAAAATATCTTTGAAAAAGATAAAATTAGAACATTTATGATAAATAGATATCGAGCCAAAGTACCACACACCCATTAAAAAATTTAATGAAAAGTTTAATTCATGTCTGTTCCTTTTTGATAGGTGTATTAAGATATGGAGTTTTTTGAAACTCTAGAACCTAAGAAAATTAGATGGATTACTTATTAAAAGGTATGCGAATATGAAGAGCTCAATTTGTAGAAATCAGTGGATCAAAAAGCTCATAAATCAGAGTTCAAATGGACCTAGAATTACAAAAAAAATTGAAATAATTAAATTATGCATAAATTTTAAAGCAATCGGTCTGTTGCCTAGTGATGAAGCAACCCAAGAAGGGGGTGAATTGGGTTTTATAAAAGTTTTTGCAATGATTTAATGATCAAATAAACAAGTATGTGCTAATTACAATTAAATGCTTATGTTTTGCCAAAGTGTTTGTGTGCTTCAAAATAATATGCAGCGGAATTAATAAAGTAAATGCACAAAAAAATAATCACATAAACATAACAAATTTATAGTAGCTCGATGCACTCCATAGCACCTACATCTACTCCCCAAGTTTTTCTTGAAAATTTTACTATAATCACTAAGATTATAGTTGATTAGATTTTCAGGGTCACTAATAAAAACTTAACTTATTTTCACCGGGCTCACAAGTCAAAACCCTTGTTGGTTTTCTAACTTAGGCTACCAACAACCTCTTGGTATCTTGTTGGTTTTGCGGGCTCACCAACAATCTATGTTGGTTATACGAGATCACCAACAACCTATGTTGGTTTTACACAAAGGCTAACCAATAACCTCTTTGATTTTCTAAGGCTCGCCAAAAATCTTTGATACAATAATGTAAGAATGAAAGTAAAGAATACAATAAAGCTTTCTAATAAAAGTAAATATCTCTTTGAAGCTCTTTGAATATTGATGAAGATCTTATTTTCAAGTTGTTGAAGCCTTTGATTGTAGCTTGATGATGTGAGCTTGGATGCACTCTCTTATTTTTGGAAGCTTGAAGGCTTGAACCACTCAACTCTTGAATCATTGAAGGATATTCAATAATTTCATCAAAGGATTCCTTTCCCATTTGATTTTTATTGATTATATAACTTTCCAAACCTTAAAAGACTGTTAGAGACCATTGGAGAGGAAAAACTAGCCATTATAAATATTTTGGAGAAGTTTTGCTCTTCAAAAAACTAGCCATCGCAGAGCTGTCATCCATTCAAGTATCGATACTTCAGGTCATGAGTCGACACTTAGGGTCGACACTTGGAATAGTGAGTCGATACTTGAGGGAAGTTTTGAAATTCAGCATGTTCTGTATCATTTTTATCTCAAGCCTTGAGTCGACACTTGCTATTCATGAGTCGATACTTGCTATTCCATAAGTCGACACTTGCTATCCATGAGTTGACACTTGGCTGAAACTCTCTTGAAACTCTGCTGAAACTTCTCCAAAATCAAATTTTAAGTCCTTTCAAGTCTTTCTTATATTTCAAAGTCCTTATAACTTGAAATTTCATGAATTTGAAGGACTTCTTCAACTGAAATGTAAGCAATTTGTTCTTTCAACTGGTATGAGTACTTAGTCTGATAAACACACAAAAACACATAATTAGTACTCATATATACTTAAGTATTTTGTCAATCATCAAAATCAAGACCAAAGTCAATAATCTCCCACTTTTTGATGATGACAAAATCTTTAAATATATGAACAGGGTAAGCTTAAAAAGATTAACAATAAGATAAATATGTAAGCTCAAAATCAATGAGTATCAAGCTCCCCCTCAAAATATTATTTCAAAAATATTTTCAAAAATCATTCAAAATTTTTAAACATTCTCTCCCTTGCTAATTCTTCCCTTAAAATTAAAATATTTTGCTTTTTTCTTCCCCTTTTGTATTTTTTTTCATTTCTCATATAATTTTTCATGTTTATCAAATCTTTTTCCTTTTCATACTTAACATTTTTCTCTCCCTTTTTGTCATTATGAAAAAGGATGAAAGGCAATACAAAATTGGAATGAAGGTGGAAAGAATAGCAAGTAGATCATCAAAAACAATACATGAAATCAATTAATCATAATACCAATTAAATATGATACTAATTGAACATGATACCATAAAATGATAAGCACATGCAAAAAATAATTTTTTCTTTTTTTAAGATTATAAATGAATTAAATTTTGATACCAATTAAATGTAACTCCCTTTAAATGATTAAATTTGAAAACAAGGAGAAGGAGTAACAGAGCAATATAAGTATGATATCAAGAAAATATTGAAAGCATCATACATGTATATAATGACAACAAATCTTTGGATGCTCCCCCTAAATATTATTCCTTTTTAAAAATATGCATTCATTGAGGAATAAAATATGAAAGCACAAGCATCATAATTTCAGATATTTTAAAATATAAACATGCATACTAAGTCTGAAATCAAAGATTTGAATTTTCAAGATATACATGATTTTCAAAATATAAAGGATTTGATCATTTAAAAAATATATTTGAAATGATTTAATATCTATACAAATGCTAGAAGTAATTTAATAGCAAGTCTAGCTACTGGAGCAAGGGTTTATCAATAAGCATACCTTCTTCTCACTACAACAAAAGAATGCATTACCGACCAAAATATAATTTGGTTGAGAATAATTAAGCTCTTTACCAACCAAATTATAATTATTTATGACCAAAAAAATTTTGGTATTATTTGAGATACTGCATGAAAAATTGGCGACCATTATTTTTGTATTCATGACCAATTATATTTTTGTCATAAAAAAATTATTTATCAACCAAAATTTTAGTTGCTAAAATTAATAATGACCAAATATATATAAATTATTAAAAAATAATTTAATTTTTAAATTTATTATCAACCAAAATATAATTTGGTTGTAAAAAAAATGTATTACCGACCAAAATACAATTTGGTTGAGAATAATTAAGTTTTTTTAGCACCGGCGAGGAGGGCATCACGATCCGGGGGGGGACGATGAGGGCTGTCACGATCCGCCGGGGGGGGGGGAGGGGCGGTGAAGATGCCATGGAAGAGCTAAGGGCCGGGTAGGCATGCGGGGGGGCACGGCGGTGAAGTGCCGGAATATCTCCGAGGGTAGGGGTGCCATGGGGGGCACGGCGGTGAAGGGCCGCGGAAGATCTCCGAGGGTAGGGAAGATCCGATGCCATGGGTGGCAGCAATGGGGGAGTCCTACGAAAGAAAAAAAAAATAGAGAACTTCGGCAGAACAGAGAGAGGGGAACAGAGCAGAGAGAAGGGATGGGGTGGGTTCCCGAATCGCTGGATGGGGGGGGTGGTGGGAGGGGGGAGGAGGCGGAGGAGCCGTACGCGGGGTAGGATGGGGTGGGGGGTGAGTGCGGAGGAGACAGGGAAGGAAGGAGGGCGTGTAGCAGCGCGGCATGGAGGAGCTACATGTGGAGTGGAGGTGGGGTTGGTGGAGGGGGGCACGGATGAGCTATGCATGGTTTGGGAGGGGGGCACGAAAAGTTCAATTAATTAATGCATGCATCGCACAAATAGATCCTCGGAATGCATTCTGTGATTATAGGGTGGCAATATTATTTATCTTATTAGAGAAATAAAGTGTATATATCTTTATAATAAACGTCCATAATATTTGATGGTTTTGGGGAGGATTAACTGGTTCATTATCTATAAACAATGGAGAACATGTCCTTTATAGGATATGTATGTTATGTGGATTTGGACTTATACTGATGTAGCGAGCCGCTAACATGGCGCCCACATAGGATCCAGCTAGGCGCCACTCTTTTGTTTGTTTCCAAATCATATCTGCAATTTAAATTATTTTCATACCAAGAGTTACTTTTAAGACGGTAAGCAGAGAGGGGTGCTTGAGTATGTTAATTTGCATTATTATTTATCTCAAGAAAGTTTTGGATGAAGTATGATGTTCTTATGAATGAGTTCTTGCTTTTAACGTTAATCAATGGACAACACAATTGTTTACTAGTAGTGCTCTAGTAAAAGTTAGATATGGATTACTTAAAAGATCCATAAAGTCTTTCATGCAACAAGTCTCCTTAGACATGAGTATCTTACAAGCAGAAAATGACAACAACACTAACTACCTTGATTGTTTCTTATTGTTACTTGTAACTTGTTGCAATAGCTTACTCTTTATGAACTTGAATATAATACACATTTTAGTCCTTAATAAATTGCCTTATTCTATATTTGGTATTGTAGGTAATTTATTGATGTTACTCAACCTTTTTTAGAAATCACTATTGGTGCTTGGTACCTTTTAAATGAATGAAACCTACCTTATTGATCATGAAATTTTATCTTTTTTTGGATTTCTTTCGGTCATTTATGATTAAAAAATAAATTAAAAAATATAACATGTATTTTAAGAAATCCTATCTATTTGGATTTTGAATTATCAAAACTGTTTTTGCCAAATCTTCCTTTCAGATAATTTTTCTTTTAAATTAGACCGGTTGGGAGTCCTAAGAAAAAAAAAATAAATGTTTGCCATAACAAAGAGATATTTCATGGTATACATATAAGCATTTTAGTAGTAATATTTTATTTTGATAGTTTCTTTAATTCAAAACTTAGTTTAACTTAAAAATATTTTTTTATGTGTGCCTTTTCATCTCAGATTGAAATAAATACAAAAACTGAGGAGATTGTATGAAGGGAACTAAGGTGCATTTTTAATCTCATATATTACATATCTTTGTATGATGGATAAGAGTTGGATGACTACACAAAAGTGGACTGAACAGTATGTTAAGGGAGTTTAAGCTTTTATGGAATTCGTTGCTGATCATATGGGTAAAGAATGTGAGGTTAGATGTCCATGTAATGATTGTTTGAACCTATATATCAAGAGTCAGGATGTGGTTCATAATCATTTACTAATTCGGGGGATGGATGCAGATTATACTAGATGGATATTTCATGGAGAACATACAACTTTTAAAATTCCAAGACCATATGAAACTTTTTACCATCATGATGATGTGGATGATGATAGTGTGCCATGCAATGACATAGATGAGGATGATGGAGTCCATGAAATGCTAAATGATTTTGAAAATTTTGTAAACAATTATCACATGGATCATAATAATGGTGTGTCCGATCTTAATGGAAATGATGGTTCACAAGATGTATTTGCTAAACTTTTGAGGGATGCTGAAAGAGAACTATATCCGGGTTGTTCAAAGTTTTCTACTTTGTCATTTTTGGTGAAGTTACTTCATTTGAAAGTTTATAATAAATGGAGCAACAAATCATTTGACATGTTACTTAAATTACTAAAAGAAGCATTGCCAGAAGGGGAGACACTTCCTAAGTCCAACTATGAGGCAAGAAATGTGTTGCATGGTTTGGGTTTGGGATATGAAGCTACTCATGCATGCAAGTTTGATTGTGCATTATTTTGGAAGGAGTTTGAAAATCATGAAGAGTGTCCTGTTTGTTGTACATCTAGATGGAAAATCAATGATGGTAAGGGTAAGAAAGTGCCATATAAGATATTGCGTTACTTTCCATTAAAACCAAGGTTGCAACGCCTTTTTACGTCAAAGGAAACTGCCTTAGAGATGCCGTGGCATAAGGATAAATGTATAGATGATGGAAAGGTGTTGAGACATCCAGCCGACTCGGAAACTTGGAAAATGTTCGATAATGATTTTTCATGGTTTGCTGCAGATCCTCGTAATTTTAGACTTGGTCTTGCTACTGATGGTTTTAATCCATTTGGTAATATGAGTACATCATATAGCATGTGTTCAGTTATTTTGGTGCCATACAACTTGCCCCCTTGGAAATGTATGAAGGAGAAATCTTTCATGATGTCATTGCTTATTCCAGGCCCCCTAGCATCGGGAAAAGATATCGATGTATATATGCAACCTTTGATAGATAAATTAAAAGACTTATGGGAAATTGGTGTGCAAACATATGATGCTTGCAGTAGATCAATTTTCAATTACATGCTGCAATGTTATGGACTATAAATGATTTTCCAGCATATGGAAATGTATTTGGATGGAGTACAAAAGGATATATGGCATGCCCAATTTGTAATTACCAGACATGTTCTCATAAGTTAAGAAGTAAAATTTGTTACATGGGGCATCGACAATACTTGCCACATGATCATAGTTGGCGAAAAAGTAAGAAGTTTGATGGAAAGATTGAGCATCGAATGCCGCCACAAGAGTTATCTGGGGATGATATATTGCGACAATTGGCAAGCTTAAAAGATATGCAACAAGGAAAGCATCCAAACAATAAAAAGAGAAAACATTCTCCAGCTGAGTTGAATTGGACTAAACGAAGTATTCTTTTTGAGTTGCCATATTGGACAAAATTGAAATTGAGGCATAACTTGGATATTATGCATATAGAAAAGAATATTTGTGATAATATTCTAGGTACATTGTTGAACAATGATGGAAAAACAAAAGATACTTTGAAGGCAAGGCAAGACTTGAAAGACATGAATATAAGGAAGGAATTACACTTAATACAGAGAAGTGATGGCTCATATATCATTCCACCTGCTTGTTATACTTTAACTAAGAATGAGAAACATATATTATGTGAGTTTTTTAAGTCAGTGAAGTTCCCGGATGGATATGCTTCAAATATCTCTCGGTGTGTGATGTGAATGAAGGAAAAGTCATGGGTTTAAAAAGTCATGATTGCCATGTTATTCTTCAAAGGATACTTCCTATTGGCATTCGTGGATGCTTGCGAAGGGATGTGTGTATTGCACTAGCAGAGTTGGGAGATTTTTTCCAAAGCTTATGTTCCAAGACACTTAATGTGGAAGAAGTATAGAAATTGAAAAAAGAAATTGTATTGATCCTTTGCAAGCTTGAAATGATTTTTCCACCTGCTTTCTTTGATGTCATGGTGCATCTAGCAATTCATCTACCTAATGTGGTAATACTTGGGGGTCCCGTACAATTCTGATGGATGTTTCCTATTGAAAGGTAATGTGAATAGTTAAACTATAATTTATTTGTAGTTGTCATTGAGATAAGAAATGAATATATTTTTAACACATTATTTGTTTATTTGTTTCATTAGATTTTTGGGAAATCTTTAAAAAAATGTGCGAAACAGAGCTCATCCTGAAGGTTCAATAGCTTAAGCTTATATTGTCAGTGAATGTTTAACTTTTTGATCATTTTATCTTCATGGAATTGAGACTCATTTCAATTGAGAGGAAAGGAATTGTGACATAGTAGAAGATAGCGGGTTATTTGTTTTCTCTCATCGATTTAGATCACTTGGAGCAGCAAAATATATTCAAATGTCATCAAATGAACTCAAGATGGCTCATTGGCTATCTAATTGTGAGGAGTTAGAGCCTTATCTTGAGTAAGTATTTATTAGTGCATATATCTTAGATGTACTAATCAATGGTTATATGTTTGTAAATTAATTACAAAGCTACTTGATAGAAAACATTTGGAGGATCTTAAGAAAGAATGCACAACTAATGTAGAGAGAAGACAAATGGAGCAATTCCCATCATGGTTTAAAAAGCATGTAAGTAAATTATCATAATGTTGAGTGCATATCTACATTAACTATATATTAACTAAATATATCTTGTTTTTTTTGTAGATGACATGCTTGTTTAACCAAAAGGCTTCAGAAGCAACGGTGGCATTATATTCATTAGCATGTAGACCTCACATTTGTGTTAGAAAATATGCCGGTTGCATTATCAATGGTATTAGGTTTCACACAAGAGATTGTGATGACCGCCGTAGAAGACAAAATAGTGGGGTGACTGTAGAAGGAAATAATGGAGATGATGTCATTGACTACTATAGCATGATCAATGAGATCATAGAGTTAGAATATATAAGAGATAAGAGAGTAGTTCTTTTCAAATGCATTTGGTTTGATGTTGGGAATAAGAGGTCCAGCATACAAATAGATGGCAAGATTATTAGTATTAATGTGAGCAAAACATGGTTTGATAATGATCCTTTTGTACTTGCTACACAAGCAAAACAGGTCTTCTATCTCAATGATACCAAATTAGGAAAAAATTGGTGAGTTATGCAAAAATTCAAACATCGGCATATATTTGATATTTCAGAAAATCAAGATAATGAGCTAAATGTGAATGAGCTGAATGTGAATGATAAAGTGTATCAAGATAATGAGCTGAATGTAAGTGATTCAATTGTTGAAAATCTAGATGTTGAACCTTTGGTTAGACATGATGTCGACCCAGATATTATTGAAGCTAATATAGTACACACAATAGATGGAGTGCATGAAAAGGTCAATGAGTTTCTCACAGATGATGATTTAGAAGATGAAACATTGATAGAATATTGTGATGATGTAGACATAACTACTTATGATGATCATGACAGTGACATTGATGAAGATACATAGTTAATATCTTCATTTTCATGCAATAAATGATTATACATCATCTTTATTTTCATCATTATTTTTTTATATTTGCTTGTGTTCATTATTTGTACTAACTTGTTTAACTATTTATTTGTAGTGATACTTGAGAATGGTTCCAGGATTGAAACGTCGTACAAGGGCCGATTCCAAAAATGTTCATTACACCGAACCTACCCCAATAGTAGAGCCATCTACATTTTTGTCTCAACAAAATGCTTCTAACTCACCCCCCATTGAGTTTATAGTACCACCTAGTCAGCCCAGTTCTATAGCTACAAATGAGCCATGTGTGCCACTTAATACATCTAATTCTGCACAAGGTGATATAGTTATTTTTTAATTAAGTCCTTTGATTTCCAAATAAAAAATTTCTTATTTATATTTTCAAATGTTTACAGGTTCTGCATCAACGAGGAAGGGTCGTGGTCCTACACGCGGTATTGGTTTGAGTAAGATGAAAAAATACTAGGTAAAAATCTGATAGTAGTGATTGATGTAGATCAAGGGAGACCAGTTGATCAAGTGCAATAAGTAAAATTCTCTAGTGAAGTGGGTTTTGTTTCTTGTCAATGTATGCGTGTGCCTAAAAAATTTAAGGATCTAAATGAAGATGACTTAAATCCTGCATTTGATAAGTTGGAGGTAAGACACTTTTTATGAATTTTCATATAAAGTTATAGAATCTTGTTATGAACATGAGGACATGGAAGTATTTTTAGGTTACCCATGTAAGAGCCAATTCTTTTACACATTATATGTTTCTTATTGTTGAAGATTACTGCATGCACATAGAATGATGATGCTTTTTTTTTGTTTATATAATTTATAGAGCAAATTAAAGATTCAGGATTTGAGAGAGGACTCGGAAGTAGCGAAATGTGTGCTTCAAAGGATGCAAGCATGTGGCAAGGATGTGAGGTTAAACTTATGAAAGCATTATTTGAAATTTAGCTCTGATGCAAAAGCAAGGCGAAATAAGCCTGTCTATATATCTCAAAAGAATTGGGATGAGCTATGTGATTATTGGTCTAATCCTCATGTGAAGGTTTATAATCTTCTACCTAGTAACAAAATTTGATTTTTTGTTTTTTATTAGTCCATATGCTAACGAACATAGTTACTAACATTTGAAAGTCGTTTGTATTTTTTTTATCTCAAGAAAATTTGTTCAATCAATGTTGCAAATTGAGCAAAGGCAAAGATGATGCATAAAACAGGATCTATGGCATTTGTAGCAGTACGACACGAAATTATAAGAGACTATTTTATAACTTTTATATTATTAGACATAGTTTAGGTTTTTAAAAAATTTATTGACTTTGGTGTAATATTAGTCACAAAAAGAGCTCAATGGGGAAGAGTGTGACAGAATTACCTTGTTCAAGCGCACTTACTGTAATTTAGCAGGTGTATGGGCAAACTCTTATGTGGAGGAGTATTATGTAAGTTAACATGTTTAGTTTCATTCATTATACAAATTTTCAAATTTTCAAGTTTTAATCATATAACGACTTTTGTCTTAGAATGACATGCAAAGGTTATTAGCCGAGTCTAAAATTGAAGGAAACTCTATAACTATGGATGAGATTTGTGACAAAGTATTGGGAGTAAGATCTAGATACATTAAGGGACTTGGGCATGGTCCGAAGCCACAACAAGCCTCAAGATCAAAGTTTAAGTTAAACCAACTTGAAGAACAATTAAAAGAATCTCGATTGGAGAATGACAAGTTGAAAGAAAATATGGATGAACTCAGGGACAGGTTGGATCAGCAAGGACATCTAATCGAGATGTTACTTGCTGCACAGGGTCAATCCGTAACCAGACCATTATGGTAATTTGTCATCTTTTAATTTTATAAATTAATGATATGTAAAATATTAATCTTGTTTTACTTGATATGGTTACATTCTTATTTTTGTAAAAAAAGTACACTTAGAAATGGCGTTCAACAACATGTCTTCAGTCTTTTGGGGTAAGTGCTGTAGCCTAAATTATCTCAAGTGTCTACTTCTCATTTTTGTATCTTGGTTGTTACTTGTACCTGTGTTAATGGATACTTGGTCTGCTAAAAGATTACTAGAAATCAAAACAAAGAGCTGAAGCATGTGTCTTGCTGGATTCTATACATACTTTTAACTTTATATTGATTTTACATCTTTTATCACAATATATACTATGCATATGTGCCATAAAGATGGATTCGATTCTTAATTTGGAAATTAGCTTTCAGACTATGTTACTTTGTTTTAATGTCAGAAGAATTCTTAAATGGTAGCTTTGCATAATCTCGAAAGAGAGAGAGAGAGAGAGAGAGTTTGCCCTTCCTCCTATATCTCTCAACTAGAAAAAAACCTTAGGGATAAGAATACTAGCATATGGCCCTAAAATCGAGCTTCTTGATGTTGTGACCCACCTGAGAAAATATTTTTATTTTTACATTGAGCTTTTTATTCTCTTTGCTTTCATTTCTTGGACGAAATATTTACATATACTTGGGGGCACCTACATATCCATTTCAAAAATTTTGCATCAATAGACAAAGTATGCACATTAAAAAATGGGATACAATGCACCCTATGAAGCAGAAGTATGTATAAAACCACAATGTATGGGTCACCATGTGTTAAAAGTATGCACATAGTTTTGTAAGTGTGCATTGAAAATTGGCATGCATGCAGCAGCAAATAACATCTAAAACTCGCCAAATAACAACCAAAACCCGTGAAGGTTCCAATACACAAAATTTATGCAATTTTCATATGTGTATCGTAGTTATGCGCACTCTTGATATTCAAATCTAGGGCCCAAAACACTGTCAATGGGAGAGGGTAACATTTTAATTCCATGAAAATAGCACTAGAATCAAAGATAGAGGCCCTTAAAATATACCCCACCCAAGCAAAAAACTAAAAGAAGAAAAAGAAATGCATAATTGATTACATGATGAAATATTGAGGAGTGGAGTAGGATATATTTCACCAACTAGTATTCCTCTAATAAGATAAATACATGGGGAGAATATGGTACCTGTTCATCTCTACTCTGATGATCTCACATAGATACAAGTTCTAGATATCATGTAACCTTGAACTTTTAGCCCTTGAAATATTTCTGGACTTTTCAGATAGCCAAACTATCAGTTCATAATCATGCCCTACCAAGGGAATTTAGTACAGGTCCTGTAAGTTATGATTACCTTACAGCTCATGATAAAGAGTATACATAAAATTATGACATGTTTGTGTTTGCTTATACCATTGTTTAATATTATTTTGACATCTACAGGATGTTGTTTACATGGAAAATTTAGATAAAAGAGATTGGGTCTCCATATGGTCTTTATCTAGTTTCAGGAAACATGTGATGCTTTATGCTAGGATATAATTTGGTTTGCACTAAGGAAAAAGGCTTGTGAGTGACACATTGATATTGTTCATAATATATTCTGAGCTAGCAACAAGTGTCAGGTAGTTGTGCTAAGATATCTAAATTTTTAGTCACAATGGCCTTGCACGAACAATAGCACTAAACCAGTTGCAGATGGTGTTGCAATTAATATTTATGAATTAATTAGATTTTGGTGCATGAAGTGGAGAAGTGCAAGGGATGAGTGAAGACATCTAAAATAATTAGATTTTGGTGCATGAAGTGGAGAAGTGCTTTTAATGTGTTATGTGAGCAGGACAATGCTTTGGATTTAAATGAAAAATCTCGATAAATGGTAGTAATATATAAAACATTACATAGTTCAGAATTCAGAAGTTGAGTATTGAAATAGGCTCAAGCACTTCATTATAAAAAACTTGATAAAGAGTATGGTATTTCATTAGTTCTTTACTTGTTTGATCTTCTACGAAGATGTACTAACCTCCATTATATTTCAATAGTTCATTACTATTGCTGTTCTCTTTTTTATATTTGATTAGTTTAAAATATTCACAAATAAAGACTTATCTTTTATATTTATTCATGCAGGTTGATGATTTTGGAGCACAAAATCTATTGAAGTGCAAATTTTGTGCATTCCTGTTCATGTTTTAGAAATGTTCGGTTGCTTATTTTTGAATATGTTTGATATTTTGAAGAGCAGTGAATGTATTTTTGATGTCAACAACTATTTATGATTCCAATTTGGATATTATAGCCAAACATTTTGCTCATTTTGGATTATTGTATGTATTGACAAATTTATATTCAAGACTATAAGTATTTGGATCTCTTTCACTAAATTTTATTAAATTTTATTGATTTTTTAGATTTTCAGTTATAAAGAGTTCATAACAATGATGAGTATCTTTGAATACAAGTGACATCAAGAATAGACAAATGTATCAAATAGGCATCGATTAAAAAAAAGGTTTTTTCGACCAAAAAGTTGGTTGTTAATATTTTTTATTTTTTAAAATCCAAAAGTTGGTTGGTAAAGGTTTTCTTCCAACTTTTATGTCATATATATTTCAACCAAAGAAAATGGTTGGTAATAGTATAAATTTTTTTTCCTAGTTTAATGTCGACCAAAGTATTTGGTTGTTCATGTTGTACTAATTATTTAACGACCAAAATAGTTGGTTGGTAAAGGTTTTCCTCCAACTTTTATGTCATATATATTTCAACAAAAAAAAAATGGTTGGTAATAGTATAAATTTTTTTTCCTACAAAAAAAAATTGGTTGCTAAAAGTTTACACAAAATTCTTTTCAACTAAAATAAATGGTTGATAAAAATCATATTTGGTTGTTCTTGCTGTACTAAATATTTAACGACCAAAGTAATTGGTTGGAAATACTAAGACTTTTTTTCAACCAATTATTTTGGTTGTGAATTAGTTATTAAGTGCATAAGGTATTAGATATTTCTCAAGCAATATCGACTTTTTGTGATGAAAATTTGGTCATTTATCGACCAAATAATTCATTGTTAAAAATTTATTTTTTCCCAACCCAATCTATTTTGGTCGTCTTATATTAATATTTTGCAACCAAACTCAAAATTGGTTGGTATAGGTAATTGCTGACGGGGCTTTCACGACCAAAATAGCGACCAATTTTTTTAGTTGGTAAAAAGTTTTAGCAACTAAAAACTGACTTTTTGTGATGATTTATTTGGTTGTTAATTGCAATATTTGTTGTAGTGTCTTAAATGTAATCCTTAACTACCAGTTCTATCCTTGTTCTAAATGATTTCTAGCTTAAGCATGAATATAAAATTGAATACATTTCATGAAAACCATATAAATAAGAAATCATTACATTTCACTTGAAATCATTAAAAAAAAGGATATATTAATGAAAATCAAGTGAAAGTCTAATAATCATAAGTTTAATCATGAGAGCATGAAATCCATCAACATCAAAAAGTTTATGATCACAACAAATGACTATTAGTCTAAACTTGATTCTAATTAATCAATTGAAATAATTTTCAAAATAATATGCAACTTTAAAAAAATATTTTTCATGAAGTAATTTAAGATACATTAATCAAAATCAAGTGAAGGTCTTATAATCACAAGTTTAATCATGATAGCATAAAATTTGTCAAAGTCAAAAAGTTCATGAGCATAACCAATGACTATAAGTCTAAACTTGATTCTAATTAATAATTTTTAAAGTAATTGATGCAACATTTATAAATACATTTTCAATTATGGAAGGAAATATTTAGAATTTACCAAAATGTATAATCCTTCCTTTACCATTAAGTCCAAAATGTAGCTTGTCCACTCTTTGTATTGTCTTGTACAGCCTCTTTTCAACAACTTCCTTTCTTCATGTTGGGCTGTAAGACATTCCTACAAAATAAACTAGGTGGATAATTTTGGTACCCAAACTTTCTTGGGTCCTTTAGGGTTAGTAACTATGGTTCCTTTTGAAATCCAAATTTTTCTTAATCTACAAGGATATGCATTAAGTCCAAATTTTTCATATTTAAAACATGCAATATTAGAAGAAGTAGCAACAAAGAAATTTTTATTTTTCAACTTAAGATTTTTATTTTTCTTTAAAAGCTCATCATTTGATACAAAGATCTTGGGTCTTTTTAGAATTTCTATTTCATTTAATAAAATATTTTTCTCATTTGAAAACTTATTGCATGACTTTTTCAAATCAAGATTTTCTTTTTCTAAATTTTTTTTTTTTAAAAAAAGATTATTCTTATCAATTTTTAAAACATCAATCTTTACATTTAAATCATGGTTTTTATTGGCAAGATTGGTGTTCTCAAGAGAAAAAAAATCTACATGTCTTTTTAATTTCTTGTGCTCAATTTTTAATACTTTGTATTCATGCACATAATCATTAAATGCATCATATAATTTATCAAAGGTAAAATCATATTCATTTTCAGAACATACATCTTTCTTATTTACCATGAAGCAAAGATTGACAATTTCTTGTTCTTCATCCGAACTAGAATCTTCGCTATCGCTCCAAGTTGCCATCATTGTCTTGAACTTTTTTTAGCCTTGAGAGCTATTATCGTTTTCTTCTCTTGATCAACAACCACTTCTTTGTGCTATAAATTCAACTCATGAGTCATAAGTGAACCAATAAGCTCCTCCAAAGGCAGGGTATCAATATTTTTGGCTTCTTGGATCACCGTTACCTTTGGATCCCATGATATTAGCAAAGACCTAAAAATTTTATTAACCAAATCAGCATTAGTATAGATTTTTCCAAGACTTTTCAATTCATTACCAATAGTCATAAATCTAGTATACATATCATATATAGATTCATAATGCAGCATTATAAACATTTCAAAAGAATGAACAAGCATATTAATTTTAGTACTTTTCACTTGAAGAGTACCCTCATGAGTAATTTCAAGTATGTCCCATATCTCCTTCGTCGATGTGCATGTGGAGATCCTATTAAATTTATTAGAGTCCAATGCACAATAAAACAAATTTATTACTTTAGCATTAATTTCATATTGCTTAATACATATTCATTCCAATCCTCTTTGAGCTTTAGAATGAAAATGCCATTAACCAAAATGGAAGGAATATGAGGACCATTAACTATAACTTTTCAAAGATAATAACGAATATATTGAATATAAATGTGCATGCAAGTTTTCCAAAAAGTATAATTAGTGCCATTGAAAAATGGTGGTCTATTAATTGCATTTTCTATAGCAAAACAAGAATCTTCTAAGGCTGCCATGATCTTTTAACTCAAAATCGTTAGATTCTTTGCAAAGCACCAAGTTTAGATACCAATGATTTTGGATTCCGGGCTCTGATACCAATTGTTGCCCAGTGATGAAGCAACCCAAGAAGGGGGGTGAATTAGGTTTTATAAAAAATTTTGCAATGATTTATTGATCAACTAAACAAGTATGTGCTAATTATAATTAAGTGCTTGTGTTTTGCTAAAGTGTTTGTGTGCTTCAAAATAAAATACAACAAAATTAATAAAGTGGTGGGGACACTAGAGGCACCAGAATAAGACAGAGGCTTTCCAAACCTCTGTAGATTACTTAGTAGCATTTGAGTCCATTTGTAATAAGGGCTTAGCCTAATTAAGTTGTCATTTGAGTCATGTACCAGTCAGCTCATGTTGAGCTAGTTTTCTTTCTGAGTCCTATATGTAGTATTTGATCCATACTATTAGGGTTTTGGATCAGTCGATCAAGTCAGCTCATATTGAGCTAATCATATTCTGAGTCTTGTAATCATGTCCAGTTATATTGAGTTTGTATTGAGTCAAGCCCAATCGAAGAAGACTCAAGCATGTGAAGAACACCTCCAGCATGCCACCTCAGCAACCGCATGGAGTCCCAATCACACCCTGGATTTTGCCACCTAGGATTACTTGGAGGATCATGAAGTCGGCACATGCATGAGGAGTTGATGACCATATGCCAGCACACCCCAAGCACACCAACTCCACATGCTAGCATGACAAGAAGGAAAGTCAAAACAGATAAACATGAATCCCTTGATTCATGCCTGCTTGCTTAGGAAAGAAGTGGTCCCCCCCACTTTGGATGTCTACTACCTACCTTGTTTGGAGGGATTTTGTATGGCATGAGAGTATTTTCTTCCATGTATTCAGCCCCATACTTTAGGAAGAAAGTGGTCACCTCTTATTTTTCTTGTTTTCTTTTGCTTGGGCCCTAAGTCTCATGACTCTATATAAGGGACCCTTTGTATGAAGATTTAATAACTTTTTCATGAAATAATATTGAGTTTACAACCTTGCTGTGTGCTACCTACTGTGTGCTAAAAAGGGATTCTGTGTGAGCCCTTCTTCTTCCCAGTGTCCTGCACCTGCTTCCAACCTCCACTTGCATCTCCAAGCCCTAGCCTCCCTCCTCAAATCCCATCTTTCCTTTGCTGGTTTTTCAATTAATTCTCCACGTGTGCTTTGTTTTTTCATCCTAGAATGGCTATTTGCAGGTCCCTCGACTCCAACGAATCCAACGACTCTAGTCGGGCCGTAATCGGACCACCGAGTAGAATGCCAGGAATCTGTGGGTCTCTGGCTTGATTTTTCAAGCTGCATCCGGGAGTGAGAGCGACCTCTTCATGTACGATTTGCACCAGGCACTTCAACCATTGCCAAGTACACCCCCTCTACCGCCAGTAGCCCTATTGTAGGTGAACTAGCCTAACCGAGGCTTCTCAGCCTCGACGGTCCCTCTTTCTATTGCTTATTAGGTTCTGTTATGCATGCTTTTAGCTTCTTATTTTCATATAGAACTCTTTACATCGATACTTGGTCTGATCTTCGGGATTAAACTTATAACTTAATATTAAAAATATAAAAAAATTATTGTATGCATATATAGTTTCGCATTATAAAGTAAATGCACAAAGAAAATAATCACACAAACACAACAAATTTATAGTGGTTCAGTACACTCCAAGATACCTACATCCACTCCCCAAGTTCTCTTTGGAAATTTTATTATAATCACCAAGATTATAGTCAATTAGTTTTCCGGGCTCACTAATCAAAACCTAACTTATTTTCACTGGGCTCACAAGTCAAAACCCTTGTTGGTTTTCTAACTTAGGCTAATCAAAGACCTCTTGGTTTTTACGGCTAACCAAAAATCTTATTGGTTTTGCGGGCTCACCAATAACCTATGTTGGTTTTACGGGATCACCAACAACCTATGTTGGTTTTACACAAAGGCTAACCGACAACCTCTTTGGTTTTCTAAGGCTCACCAAAAATCTTTGATACAATAATGTAAGAATGAAAGTAAAAAATACAATAAAGCTTTCTAAAAAAAGCAAATATCTCTTTGAAACTTTTTGAATATTGATAAAGATCTTGTCTTCAAGTTGTTGAAGCCTTTGATTGTAGCTTGATGATGTGAGCTTGGATGCACTCTCTTATTTTTGGAAGCTTGAAGGCTTGAACCACTCAACTCTTGAATCCTTAAAGGATATTCAATAATCTCCCCAAAGGATTTCTTCTCCATTTGATTTTTGTTGATTATATAGCTTTCCAAATCTTAAAAGACCATTAGAGACCATTAGAGAGGAAAAACTAGCTGTTACAAATATTTTGAAAAAGTTTTGCTCTTCAAAAAACTAGCCGTTGCAAAGCTGTCATCTATTCAAGTGTCGACACTTCAGGTCATGAGTTGATACTTAAGGTCGACACTTGGAATAGTAAGTCGACACTTAATCAAAAAATGTCTTCTGAAGTCTTCTGTTCTGCACTGGTGAGCCGACCTTCATCTGATGAGTCGATACTTTGAGTCGACACTTAGAACTGTGAGTTGACACTTGAGGGAAGTCTTGAAATTCAGCATGTTCTATATCATTTTTGTCTTAGGCCTTGAGTCGATGCTTTCTATTCATGAGTCGACACTTGCTATTCCATGAGTCGACACTTGGCTAAAACTCTCTTGAAACTCTATTGAAACTTCTCCAAAATCAAACTTTAAGTCCTTCCAAGTCATCCGGGGAGCTCTCCACTCCAGCTCAACCACCTCTGGTGGAAATCCAGCTAGCTGCACTCACCCAGCAGATGTAGACCTTACTGCCATAGTGCACCAGCTCCAGCACCAGCACTGGTCCTTGGCTATCCACCAGCAGCCAGGAACTCCTGCGGCCCATGCTGCAGCACCCCACGACAGTTTGCGTTCCTTCCACAGAAGGCCTTCGCAGCCACGGGCCACCACCGACCGCCGGAGAAGCCACCAGACACCGGCAAAGAGACAACAGGCTGGATCTGCCGAATAGAAGAGCCAGTCCCCGATACTCGAGCAGGTAACAACCAAACCCCATCGAGGTCAAAAGGGAAAGATCCCCCATCATGGACACCACCTCACGTCACCTTCTCTGTCTCCTTCGGCCTCAGTAGAGGGTTCAACCGATGAAGCCATCAGGCGCAGAGCCGAGAAGCGCCTGGAGGAGCACGAGCACAAGCTGGCAGAGCTATCCCGTCGGTTTGCAAATATGCAGGGCTCCACTAATGATTCAGTGGGGTACGATGCCCATCCCCCATCTCCAGAGAGATCCAAGTGGAACCGATCCCCAATCGGTTTCGTATGCTGCAGGTGGATCCCTACGATGGGACCACCGACCCCCTAGACAACCTGGAAAGCTATAAATCACTCATGAGGGTTCAGGGGGCCACTGACACCCTTTTTTGCATCACCTTCCCAGCAACCCTCCGGAAGGCGGCTCGGGTATGGTTCACTCGCCTCGAGCCCGAAAGCATCGGCTCTTTCGCTCAGCTGGAACGAAAGTTCATGGCCCACTTCGATGCCTGTCGGAAGGTGCCACGAGAAGCAAACAACCTCTTCTCCATCTGGCAACAGGATCGCGAGCCCCTATGCGACTACGTGGCCCGCTTCAAGGTTGCCATGTTGGAGATCTACAATCTTGATGAGCCAGTCGCCATGTTGGCACTAAAGCGAGGGCTTAGGACCTCCTGTCTGACCTACTCGCTCGACAAGAAACCCTCCAAGACCTACTCCGAGCTCCTCCTCTGAGCTCAAAAGTACATCCACGTCGAGGAGGCGGATCATACAAGAAGGCACTACAAAAAAAGTCATATACACCCACGCTTTTTAGACATGTATAATATATACGTGAGTAAAAGTTCAAATTCTAAAAAAAATATTATATATATCCATGTTTGGTAAACGTGAAAATGCTATAATCAATTTGTAACTTACGTTTCAACTATTAAACGTGAGTAAATCAAATATAATGGATAAACATTGGTGTGCCAAGAAAAGAGTGTCCAAAAAAATTAATACTGATCCTAGGTCTGGAGCTATTCCAAACTCGGATCCGATTAACTTTAACATAAATGGATCGGATCTTGATATTTAATATCCAAACCCGAGACTTGACTAAAAATATAATATAAAGTATATTTAAATAATATAATATAATATAATGTATATTTAAATAATATAATATAATGTATATTTAAATAATATAATATTTTATTTTATTTTGTTTGTAATATTAGAAAATAGAATATTTTAAAATATATATTATATAATAATAGAGTGTAATATAATATAACTTAAATAATATATTACATTTTATAACATAATATATATTATATTATATTAAATATATAGTATAATATATTTATCGGAAGTTATTAAATATAGTATAATATATTCAATGCCAGGATATAGAAGTTTATTGGAAGCTATGTTCTGATTATAATCCTTATAAGTTTTAGGTTTTTATGGCCCTCGATAAAAAAAGCTTTCGCAATGTTTATCATGTTTAGTGTGTTTGTATATCATGCAGGAGACAATCCCTGATGTTTGGGAGTCTACATTTTGTGCTGCTCTGTAGGTGGCGGTATATTGGTTCCATCTAAATCTGTATGCGCTGAGATTCTTATTTGTCCTTTTTAGCTTTTGAAACTGACAGTCAAGACAACATTGTTAGTAAACAAATAAAAATGTCTCTTGTGGACTTGTTGTATATCCTTGTCTCTCAACTCATTAGGGTAGGATGTTTGAGCGGTGATATGGCCTATTTTAATTTATTTTGGATGGAAAAGAGGGTATCATATTGCAGAAAGAGACCCATTACAGAAATGAACACAGCAAAAATAGTTTAACTCCTATAGATGGGCTACATGGCAGGCATGATACACCACGGAACAAATGTACAAATGCAGGTGCGTAAGAGAGTAAGTCATATCTGCTAACAATAACCTGAGTGTAATGGACGCTGCATAACAAAATGGGATGGCCTATAGAAACCAAAGAGGCAGCCCAATGTGCCACTTGATTTCCTGGTTCGATCAAAATCGTACCCAGACTCGGTAAACCCAATCAAATTCAGATCTGGACTCGATAAGCTCGATCGGTTACCACAACTTCCCCGATCTCAACAACTTTCCCAGTTTCATGCCCATCTCGTCTATGTTTCTCTGTACACAGAGACATACATCGCTAGAGATCCGGGGTCTAGGTATTTTTCCTTCGTAATGGAGTGTGATGAGGCGACGCGAGGTGGCTACCCGGGGTCTACGGTTTCCTCTTCATAACAGAGAGAGGCGAGGTGGGTCTACAGTTTCTCCTTCGTAACAGAGCATGGTGAGGCTCGACATGACGAGGTGTGGCGAGCTCGACGAGGCGAGGTGAGGTGCGGCGAGGCGAGGCACGACGATGCTCGGCTAGGCACGGTGATGCTCGGCGAGGCGTGCCGACGCTCGGCGCGAAACAAGGTGCAACGAGGCACGACGAGGCTCGGCGAGGCACGGCGATGGTCAACGAGGCGTGGCGAGGCTCGTTGGGTCACGACGAGGCGAGGCATACACCGGGAGGTTCCGATCGGCGAGATTTTGAGGTTGACAATGCAAAATCAACTTTTGGGAGGGTTCCATAAGGTGAGAAATGTTTTTGCCCGATGCTTATTTAGGGGAGTAGGAATCTGTCGTTTCCCTAGCTACTGATTTAACAGCACACATGTGCATCTTCCATGTGATAGATCTAAGAGGATTTAACAGCACACACGTGCATCTTCCACTTGATAGGTCTAAGAGAAAGTATGATATTTTCAATTGAAAAAAAAATATTTGGACACTAATGCAAGCTGATTTAACAGCACACACATACATCTTCCATGTGATAGGTCTTAGAGAAAGCATGACATTTCCAATTGAAAAAAAAATACTTGGACACTAATACAAGCAGTAGGCAAGATAGGCCAAGTAAATTTTAAAAAATGTGATAAAAAAAAAAATTAAGAAAGCACAAAGGGATAATTATGTAATTATAATTATATAATTCTAGGAGTTACTTCCAATTTTTAGATAAAAAAGTTAAATCAAGAGAAAGGGACTCACAAAGCTGGAGAATTTGGTGACTTTCAAAGGGCTGAAATTTGGTAGAGCTTCTTCCATAAACAACTCCACATAGTGAAGTAAGAAAAGGCCATAGTCAAATGAATTCTCCTATTGCAGCAACCGTGACATAAAGTAATAAGTTAGTAAGGAACTACTAAATCAGAAAAAAGAAAATAACAGATAACATTATCCCAACATAGTTAACCAAGAACTGAATGAAAAATAAATCTAAGAGTACCAATATTTTATTTCTTTATTTTCTTTCATGTATTAATACAACAAGCAATATTTTCATGCATTTTATTGATCTGGCTTGAACTCCTTAAGCATTTATTTTTATACGAAAAGAAAATAAATTTTGAGTTAGCATGTCGTAACATGGATTGTAAAGTTGGATGCAAGTATTATGAAGACAGAGAATTCCAAGTTATTTAATTTTACATGGCATAGCAGTTCAATGATTATGGTGTATTTGTCATTTATATGGAATGAGAATGTTAATTCCAATCTATATGTATGTGATATTGTAATCTTCTAGATGTGCATTTATATTATCCCTTTTATTATTTTCTGCACCATCACATACTTGACTCTTATTGGTTTCTGCGAAGAGCTATAATGAACAGGATGCCATGTAGCATATTAGGATATTTGAACTTCCCTTAAGGATTCTTCAGTAGAAGAATAGAGTTCAGGCAAGTGGAGCATGTCTTGTTTAATAAAGTCACTATTGTTATAGGAATGCTACTGATAAATAATGGTTACAATGAGTCAAGTCTTGGGAAAATAATTCAAAATCAATTGAGAGATGCCTGTTATCTATCGTACATTTGCTTTGCAATTTGATTGATCAATTGGATGAACGGCTATGATGTGGCAATCATTGTGATGGTTCAAATTATCTACTAGGTGAGGTTATTCAGCTACTCGCCCGAGTTCAATTTCCATCAGGAGGCTTTTAAATATAAATAGGCTTTTAAATACAAATTCGAGACCTTCATTCTCCTTGCTTTGTTATCGCCAAGCGGAGGAGCGCAGCTAAAGGTATGCTCACTTATTGTTAGTGATCATTGTATGTTAGCCTTTCAAAAAAAAATTATCTCAGTATCCTTTACTTATTTTTATTTTTTGATGTTTATTTTAGATACATATATATATGGACATAGATTGGAGCTGGTTAAATCTACCAAGGTATCGAAGATTGATTTTTAAGGCTAGAATTTGTATATACATAATACTTAGATTCTCATTTTTCTCAATATTTTTCTTTTTAGGGGAACAGTAGAGTATTTGAAGGGAGTTGATGAATTTATCAAGTATGCATGTTGGAGATTGGGAAGAGATACATTTAAGTGTCTTTGTCTACAGTGTGTTTATGGTCTGATCCATGACAAAGATATAATTAAAGTATATTTAGCTTTTAATGGAGTTATTAAAGATCAGAGACTTTGGGAATTGCGTTCTGGTATTTCAGCTTATAGTATTTCTTCTAATATAAATAGCACAAGTGGAGATTGCACTAAGGATGATGGCATACATAAAATGATACTAGATACACTTAAAGCTGTAGCTGATGATGACAACGAATTTGAATATGGTGATACTGGTCTAGCAGATGGAGATGAGTTTTTAAATGGATTAAAGAAGTTGCTTGAAGATACACAAAAACCATTATTTGAATGTTGTAAGAGTTTCAAGAAACTTTCTTTTGTTCTCTGTCTACAACATTAAGTGCATGACTGGAATGTCCCAAAAGGCTTTTGATTTGATGATGCAGTTGTATAAACCCCTTCTTCTAGATGGCAATGCACATCCAAATTCATATAATGAAGTTAAAAAGATTGTTGCCGCATTAGGTTATAGTTATGAAAAGATAGATGCATGTCCGAATGATTGCATTTTGTATTGGGGGGAGGAGAATAAAGATCGTACAAGTTGTCCAAAATATGAAGAGGATAGATGGATTGAAAAAGAAAGTTATTACGGCCATAAAGGGAAAAGAAAGTCTAAAAAGATCCTTCATTACTTTCCATTAATTCCAAGACTTCAGAGGATATACCTGTGTTATGAATTGGCTGCAAAAATGAGGTGGTATAAAGAAGAGCGAAAAGTAGATCGTATCTTGAGACATCCAGTTGATTCATCTTGTTGGAAATCTCTTGATGTCATTAATGATTTTGGATTTGACTCTCGAAATGTTCGCCTTGGCTTGGCAAGCTATGAGTTTAATCCTTTTGGTAATATGAGTGTAAGCTATAGCATTTGGCCGATTATTTTGCTGCCTTATAATTTGCCACCATGGGAGTGTATGAAATGGCCTAATATATTAGTATCCTTACTTATACTAGGTCCACATGGACCTGGTAACAACATTGATGTTTACCTATAACCTCTCATTCATGAATTAAATATTTTGCAGAACGGGGTTGACACATATGATGCTTCGAGAGGCGAGAGGTTCAACATGCGTGCTGCATTATTATGGACCATAAATGATTTTCCTGCATACGGATACTTGTCAGGTTGGATCACGAAAGGATGATTGGCATGTCCATAATGTAATAAAGATACTTATTCTGATTGGTTACATTCATGTAGGAAACATTATTATGCTAGTCATAGACGGTGGTTGGACAAGGATCATAAATTTTGACAAATAAAGTCAAGATTTTTTGATAAGGAAGAAGATATGAGAGATGCACCTACTCTGCCTTTTGGGAGCGATGTGTTCAGCAACTAGAGGATCTTATTTTTATCTTAGAAACTTCTAAAAATTTGAAAAAAGGATAAAGGAAGTCAAGCAAGAATTTGAAGAGAGCACCAAAGCAAAAGAAATCAAAGAAGAGAAATACTATTGAAGAGCCTGATAATGTTGAAAAAGATAAATACCTGGCATGGAAAAAGAAGAGTATCTTTTTTGATTTGCCATATTGGAAGTTATTACCTGTTCGGCATAACCTTGATGTAATGCACATCGAGAAGAATGTCTTTGACAGTTTGATTGGAACATTATTAGAAATTGACGGTAAAAGTAAGGATGGCTTGTAAGCTCGACAAGACTTAGTCAAATTAAAAATACGACCATCTCTTCATCCCAAATTTGTAGGTCTGAAAAAGATCTTATTGCCACCAGCTCGCTTTACATTAAGTAAAAAGGAGAAGGAAAGCATGTGCCAAGTTCTTAAAGATGTGAAGGTTCCTGATAGGTATGCAGCTAACATCTCTAGGCATGTTGACCCAGTTCATGAAAAGATATGGGGGCTAAAAAGTCATGACTGTCATATAATTATGCAACAACTACTTCCAATAGCAATCCGGTCTATAAAAAGCAAGGAAGTTAAGTGGATTGTCACTGAATTGAGCAAGTTTTTCTTGCAATTGTGCTCAAAGACTTCTTCAGCAAATGATTTTTATTTATTTGAACAAAGGATTTCAATTCTCTTATATCATATGGAGATGTTGTTCCCTCCTAGTTTCTTTGATGTGATGGTTCACTTACTTGTTCATTTGCCCTATGAAGCTCGACTTGCTGGTCTAGTTAATTATCGATGGATGTATCCAATTGAAAGGTATTTTTTGAATTTGATGTGTTTTTAGTTTATTGCATTTTTTATTTTTTATGTATTGTAGACTAGTAAAATTTAGTGGTCATGATGATAGGTTCCTAATGAAATTGAAATCATATGTGCATAATAAAGCACAACCAGAAGGTTCAATTGCAAATAGTTATTTGGCTACAGAAACAGTGGCTTTTGCATCAAGATTCTTAGATGATGATGTTGAGACATGGCTAAATAGGCATGGAAGAAATGATGATTGTACCGAAGTTGATACTCTGGGATAGATGTGCATTAACATAGGTCGACCTTTAGGTGCTAGGAGTTCTTGTAAGATGGATAATGTGGAGTTAGATCAAGCTCATCGATATATATTATTCAATCAAGAGGAGGTTCAGTCATATGCATTGTAAGTAAAAAGTATTTTTTTTTATTTTATTATATTATGAAATTTGTAGTTGTTACTACAAAACTTACACAATATTGTTTTCTATGTTCAGGATGCACTTCGAGTTGATCCAAAAAGAACGACCTCGTTCATCAAAAAGGGATATTGAAACTATTCATATGAGCAAGTTTCCACAATGGTTTCGTAGACATGTATGTAATGTATCATTATTTTCTTAATTTTTGCCTTATGAAAAAAGGTGTATGATTACTAATTGAATAATATAATATCTTTTTTATAGGTTCAGGGGCTACAAGATCAAGGAAAAGAAGATCTACCAGCTATTATTCATTGTCTAACAAAACATCCAGTTAATATAGTCAAGAAATACAATGGATGTTTAATTAACGAATTTAGATTTCATACAAAGAGTGCTGAGCAAGGAAGGAAAACTCAAAATAGTGGCATTGTGATGTCAGCTAAAACAGCAAGCTTTTTTAGTACAAGAGATAATAATCCAATACATACTAATATTATCTATTATGGAGTCTTGGACGAGATTATAGAAATAAATTATTATGATGAGATAAAATTTTTGCTCTTTAAATGTGAATGGATGGATATTAATTGAGGTGTCAAACAAGACGGGGACTTGACACTGGTAAATTTTAATCATAAATTGCGTACTTCAGAGCCTTTTGTAATAGCTTATCAAGTGGAGCAAGTATGGTATGTAAAAGATCCAAATGAAAGTGGATGGTATGTAGTTAGAAAAATAAAGCCAAGGGATTACTTTGATATGAATGAGGACTTCAATGATGCTGATGAAGGCTTAGAAATTGAACAACAAATAGATCTCCATGCTACCAATTATGACAATGAGATCAATGTAGATGATGAGATGTAACATGGGAAAGAGATGATATTAAAGGAATTGAGATTGTAATGTAGTTATCCATGCATATATATCGATATATGAATAATGTATTTTCTTGAATATTTGTTAACTATGTATGGAAGATTTGTTTGATTATGTTCAGTTGTATTAGTTATTATTTTCTTAACTATATATCGAATGGTGTTCGTACATTTTTTGTTAACTATATTGGAAAGGTTGTTTGGTTATATTGAATGGTATTTGTTATTTATTTTAATATTTCTTATATATTTTGATGTATATATAAATAATATTTCTATTTATTGCTTAGTTTTACTGTACTAATATCATTCCTTTTAATTATAGGTGGTGTTACAAATATATTTGTTACCTCAACTGAAAGTTTATGTAAGTGATCTAGTTCTTATCTTAATCTGATATTTATTATATAAACAAAAATGATGACTATTTTAATTTTTTTTGTAGGGCTAGAAAGAAAAATCTGGTAATTATAAGGGCTCAGGATAGACCGAGAACAAGATCTACTTATCGTGAAGTAGATTCTAAACCAACATTGGATAATGATCATAAAGTGGTTGACCTTGAAGAGATACAAGATAGTGGTGATGAAGATAAACAATCAAATGAGGGAATGTTACTTGAACCAGAAAATAATTCAAGATGAAAGAGGTTGACAACTAGTTGCTTTCCTACTTATATGGGGTGAGTATGATTTTAATTCTTGATGTTCTTACATTTAATATATCAAGGATGGATGTATGCTTAGTTTCTAATAGTCTTTAAACATTTTTTATTTTTGACATATTTATTTTTATTTATTCTAGGTATATATGGAGCAAGCTAAGTTCAAAGAGACAATCATGGTTTCATTATTTTGATTACTTATTGTTTATCTTATATGTGAGTAAGCCATCAAAAAAAAAAGTTTTAAAGTGGATAAAGAACAAAGAAGTCTTTGAAAAGAAATATCTTATCCTTCCTATTTGCATTTGGTGGGTTATTAGGTTTAGTTATTTCTAATTTATCAAATATTGTATGGGAGGTTGTGTACTTATTTTTTTCTAACATTAGGGATCATTGGCTTGTCGTGATTTTTTGTAACTTTGGTGAGAGCTTTACTTCAACCAGTCCACCCTGCATGTTGCTATTGGATTCTCTTCCAAATAATAGTTATCATAGATATGAAGTTGAAATAAGAGGGTAATCAAATAAATATGATTTCTATTTTTAACTTTGGTTTTCATAGTCGATTCATATTAATATATTTAGACTATTTGTATTTCTCTATTTGCAGCCTAGTGTTTGATATATATGATTGTGAAAAGAAGTCAAAAGATGCAAGAGTAATATGGAATATGCCGTTGATAGCCCCAAAGGTAGTTATGTTATATTTTTAAAAGCAAAATAATTTATTTATATGAAACATAGAGCATAATAGTTATTAATCTTTTTGTTTATATTTCAATAATAATAGGTACCAATGCAACCAAATGGAAATGATTGTGGATACTTTGTTTCATATTATATCCATCATTTTATGCAGGATGCTCCCACAACTATCTCTCCAAACAAGATTCCTTTTTTTGTATATTCTAATCCTCTTAACTTCTTACCAAATTTTTATATGCATTCCAAAATTATTTATTGATTTTTATTTATTCGGCTAATGATCACTAGTTTACAATGGCGGAGTTGGATTCCTTTTTGACTGGTTTAGATTCTGTTGGATGTGCAAAAAGGAGTGCAACTAGGCAAGTCATTGATGAGCAGAGCATTGTACATGAAGATGATACTGGTGTAGCCTTAAAAGAGGAAAAGATATCCCAACCTGAAGAGCCACCTCCTAAAAAGTATCATGGTGAGACACAAATGAAAGATGTGTATATGATGGATTCTGACAAGATGATTCATGTAGAGTGGAATGAGTATGGACAGCTAATTGGGGATGGTGGGCAATCATTTAAGAGCTTTTTGACTAGCCTAACAAAATTTTATGAGCAGCTGCCAGTTAGTGTGAATGATTGGCAAAAGATATCTAAGACCACTAAACTTGAACTTTGGGAATATACGAGGTGATATTGATTTCTATTTCATCTATGATTTGGCACTTATTTTTATGATGCATTAATAATATTTTTTTATTTTAGAAAAAGTATGATGTGAGAGATGAGTATTATAATTTTGCAATGAAGACTTTGGCAGAAAAATGGAGAGGAATGAAATACCATTTAAGAAAAAGTAATTAATAAGAAATTATAATAAGAATATGAAAAAACAAAGTGAAGTACCTAAGAATGTCCCAGAGGCTCAATGGAAGGAAGCTATAGATAGTTGGTCTACTTTACAATGGCAGGTATATAGAAATTATTATTTTTCATTGGTTGAGATCAATTTTTTATAATAGTTAATGTCAGTTTTAAATTTTGGTATATATGGAATAATGACAGAAAAGGGCAGATATCAACATTGACTGCAGGAAGAAGTACAAGTATCCCCATTGTGCAAGAACAAGGAGCTTCGTGCAAATCAATCACCTATATGTGAAACCCATCCAAATTTTTTAAATGCTTACTTTGATAAATATATATATTATGTTCAACAATTTTTTTCTTATTTTGTATACTCAGTTCAAAAGGACAGAAAAAAAATTGAGCCATCCCGGCATGTGGGTGAATACTCGTACTAGAAAGAATAGTAAACCTATAAATAATGCTACTACTGGACTAGTTGTAAATATCCTTTATTAGTCAATTAAACTATAAGTCTCTTATTTTTTATTATAATATTTATTTCTTGTAATTAATACATACATGTTTACTGGAATCTAAAGGAAATGTTTAAAGATGCAGAAGGGGATGAAGTATTTTCTAAACAGTTTGGCAAAGAAAGACTGGACATGATCCGTTGCTTAGGGATAGGACCAACTCCCAGTTCATTGTGGGGCTCTAAAGCAATAAATGAAGTCTTGAAAAAGGAAAATAAGAGTTTGCATAAAATGGTTTAATAACTTGGCAGGTCAAGTTGGAACTCTCCAAGTTCAAGTAGCAAATATTTATGGTTCAACAGTTTCGGTGAGTACTTTAGTTAAATGTATAATTTTTTTTTATTTCTAAATGAATGAGATTGGATAACTTAATATTTATTTTCGGAATTGTTTTGGTTTTTTTAAAAATATAAAAATGTCATGGAAAAACTCGATGATCATTCATTCTACTTGCTATTTGATTGATGAATTTAACCTGTTATTATACTTATTTATTAATAGGGTATTGCCAACATGAAAGAAGCTGATGATCATTCACCAAAAATAGATAAAATATCATCTATTAGTAGCAAACATGATCCAGAGGTATCTATGATATCATTATTTTATGCAATACTTGTAATTTAATATTTTTTAAGAAAGTTGGCTAACCCTCTATTATTTCTAGAATGGTGATAGAGTTGAACTAAACTCATCTCAAGTGAACATATTACCCATTCTTAAATCATCTAAAATTGTAAGTGAAATTTATTTTAATGAATTTGTAGATTTAAATAGAATGGTTCAATGTTATTAAGTGGTGATCATCAGGACTTAATCATTATATTATATGAAATCAATACTTGCAGGGTGAAGAAGTAATTTTATTGGATATCTCATAAAAAGAAGTAGGCAAAGGAATATTTATTTTTGATGATTAACACAAGATGTTGATGGGCAAAAGTTTTGGAGATGTCTTTTGTGAGGTTTTTGTTTCTTATGCAATCGAGCCCGATGCTCCATTGCTTGTAAAGGACAAAAGTCGATCTTTAATGAAACATGTTGTGGGCACTCATATTATTTGGTGAAAAGATTATGTATATATCTGTGTACATTATTGGTTTAATATTGGTTTATACTATCTCTGAAATTATGTATATTTATATGATTTCTTTATGTTTGTAGGTGATATAATGAAAGGTGTCAAGGAAGAAATGAAGATTTTACAAAGTTTACTTTATATATCTTTATTCTCTTTATGGTGTAGCAAAATAGTTGGAACTTGTTTTACAATATATTTTGAGTTCTAGTATTTACTTTCTTTTGAAATCAATACTATGTTTTGTTTGTTGTTATTTAGATTTTGATGAAATTAATAAAGTTATTGAGACAATATATTTGTAAGACCATCACTATGTATGTTAAACTATATTTAATATAATGATGAAAATTATCTTGTTTATAGTTATTTTTTGTCTTTCTATTTTTATTTGTTATTACAGGTGATCCATATTTTGAAATTGGATTGAGCATGACTATATTTAATTATACACCTACGTTTTATTATTGCTAGTACAGGTTCATTTATATCTACATTTTGTTAATTCCAACGAATTCTAATTCGTATGTATTTAATTATCCACGTTTCTAATTCGTATGTATTTAATTACCCACATTTCTAATTTGTATGTATTTAATTACCTAATTCATATGTATTTAATTATCCACATTTCTAATTCATATGTATTTTAATACCTATGCTTTATAAAGGAGGGTATATACTACATTTATATCCACGTATATAATCTTACCTACGTTAGATATTACGTGGGTAAAGCACGTCTACACACACGAAAAAAAAAATGTGGATATAAGCTATAGCCATGCTAGACATACCCACGTTTAACCAAACGTATGTATTAATGTGGGTGTAGATATATATCCATGTTTTTTAAGCTTTTATTTTACGTATTTTCTACGTGGGTATAGCTTAGTTTTTTTGTAGTGAGGGAGCTAGACTGGAAGCCGCTGAAAAAGCCAACTCCCGTTGAGGCATCCGGGATGCGGAAGCCAGGACCCCCAGCTCTGAACTTCCGTCAGGGGCCGAGACCGAGGAGTGCCCCGAGGATGAAGATCCTCATGGAGATCGAAGGTGAGCCCTACTTGAAGTGCCCACCTCCGATGAAGCCATCCACTAGCAGTGACAAGATGAAGTATTGTCGTTACCATCACGACCACGGCCACGACACCAAGGAATATCGCAACCTCAAAAAGGAGATCGAAGAACTCATGAAGAGGGGCTACCTCAGAAGGTTTGTGGGGGGCATACCTCTAGTGAAACCTCAAGCACTCGCCGCTCTCCCGCCAGTCCCTGCAGTTGACAACCACCCTACCGAGAAGCTGGTGGGGATGATATGCTGGGGAGCCTAGCATGCTTCCAAGAAGGCTCGAGGCACAAAATATTCTGAAAATGTACTCCCCTTTATAAGGGAATGGAGAAATAGGGGAGAGAATAAATAACGATGCTGTGGTCATCGAGATGACAATTGTGAAGCATCCTATAAAATGGATTATGGTTGATAGTGGAAGATCGATTGATGTCCTTTTTTATGATGCCTTCTCCAGAATGAACTTGTCCTCCGCTCAGCTCAGACCAGTGCACACGCCCTTTATCGGTTTCATGAGGGACTCTATAGAGGTTGAGGGAGAAATTACTCTTCCAGTCACTGCCGCGACACCACCTCGGTAGAGCACTATTATGATGACCTTCACTATTGTCAGGCTTCCTTCAGCCTACAACGTGATCCTCGGCTGACCCGGGCTCAACCTGCTCGATGCCATCATTTTCACAAAATGGCTGTTGGTGCTGTTCCCCACCACCTACGACATCAGGGAGATGAGGGGGGCACCTCAGCCGGTACATGTTGACCCCTAAAGTGATTTTGATGATAACAAAACATTGGAGCATACATTTGGTTATCTAACAACTCTTCAATTGATTGACAAGTTTTTGTAGGACAACTACATTGACACTTTTTTCAATTCCTACAATCTTTAATGTTTTGTGTTGAGTTGTAAAATACTTAGATTCTTGTAAAGAAGAACCCTACAAAATGTTTCCTGTTAAAATTAGTTAACGGGTTACTTCTACTAGTCCTTCTTGCTTCAAGTTTTCTTGAATTTATTGTAAGTAGTGCTTGAAGAAGATTGTTAAAGCTTAAGACAAGTATTCTGGAAGTTTGAAGCTGATCTAGCTGAAGAACCACCTTCGAGCTGACTAGATGAACAACCTAGCCGACTCTGGCACTAGCACTGAAGATAAGTTTTCTAGCACGCAGATCCAGCCGACTGGCACTAAGGTCCAGCCGACTCATCCAGAACAAGGTTGAGAATGTTCTGAGATTCTCAAGAATCCAGCCGACTGGATTTAGATCCAGCCGACTCATCCAGAACTCAGTTGAAAATGGTTTGAGAAGCCTCTGAGATTCCAGCCGATTGGAATTCAGCCCAGCCGACTCGTCCATAGTGATGTATTTTTTCAACTGTGGAAGCTAGTCGACTAGCACTTAGCCCAGTCGACCCGAACTTCATCCGAGCCAACTCGAAGTTTGTCCAAGCCGACTGGAATGACGGGGTCACCTCCAATGGCTAGTTCCAGTTCTCAGTTTTTGAATTCCAAAAGTGCTCCAACGGTAACCTGTCACCTCCCAACGGTCTACAACGTTCAAAATCATGGGAAGGTAGTTGAAGTCTATATAAATAAGGTATGAGAACATCCTTGAAGAGGCTAATGATTTATTGAGCATTTATTGAACACTTATTGAAGTGAAGTGATAGAGCACTAGAGCTTTAAAGATTACCTTCAAGCCTGCAACAACTCTTACCAGAAGCTTGAAGCACCTTTTGGGGAAAAGCAAGGAAGCCATTGAAGTGCATTGAAGAGCATTCAGTGGATCTTCACTCGAGCTGCATTGGCAACCAACCATACAACAGAGTTTGTCTTTATTGTTGCTTTTCTTATTCTATCTTTTAGAATATCTGGGTTATTGGTGAGCCCTATTGTAAAAACCAAATAGGTTACTTTGGTGAGCCTTTAAAACAAGAGTGTAGAGGTTTCTTTGGTAAGCCTAGCTAAAAACCAAAGTGTAGAGATTTTAGATGAACCTGTAAAAACCTAACTTGTATTTTTTTGGTGAGCCCGGTTTCAAAAACCAAAGTATAGAGGTTTGGATTGTGAGCCTGCAAAACAATCCAACTGTATTCCGGTTTGGGGGATATAGTGAAAATCCCGGGTGGTGAACTTGGATAGTGAACGTAGGAGCTGGGTTACTCCGAACCACTATAAATCTGCTTTGTTTGTATTGTGTTTGTTTTATCTTTTAGCTTCTGCATTCTTTCTCTGATTAACACAGCACCTAATCACTAATTGGAATTAATTGTGCACATACTTGTGAAAATTTTATAATTCCCAATTCACCCCCCCTCTTGGGACTAAGCCACCTGGGCAACAACTGGTATCAGAGCAGTGTCTCTGATTACTTGAGTTAAGATCGATGGCTCATCCCATGAGTACATCCTTGGCCGAGGGCCAATCAACAAATAGACCTTCACTATTAATAGGCACTAATTATTCATATTGGAAGACACGAATGAAAATTTATATACAAGCTGTAGATTTTTAATTGTGGAAAGTCATCTTGAAAGGGCCACATATTTCCACAGTTAAAGTTGATGGCGTGGACATCCCTAAGCCTGAAGAGTACTGGGATGATCATGACATGAAAATGGGGGAATTGAATGCCAAAGCAATGAACTTATTATATTGTGCTTTGGATGCTAACGAGTTCAACCGAATTTTCACTTGCTCATCGGCAAAGGAAATCTGGGATAAACTCGAAGTGACCCAAGAGGGAACTTCCCAAGTGAAAACCTTCAAGATAAATATTTTAGTTCATAACTATGAATAATTATTTAAAATGGAACCTTCTGAAACAATATCTGCCATGTTCTCTAGATTTACATATATTATTAACGGTTTAAAGAGTCTTGGCAGGGTATACTCTAATGCAGATCTAGTTCAGAAGATCCTTCATTCTTTGCCAAATAAATGGGATCCCAAGGTAACTGCGATCTAGGAAGCCAAAGATCTCAACACTTTGATGCTGGATGAATTACTGGGATCACTCATCACCCACGAGCTAACAATGCAACATAGACGGAAGATGAGCAGAAGAAAAAGAAGACAATAGCCTTCAAGGCTACTTCCGATTCAAAAAGGGATGATGAAGTATCTGAAGAAGAAAGCACCTCCTCCAATGACGACCTAGAAGATGAAGACATCGCTATGGTTGTGAGGAGATTTAGAAAATTCATGGGAAGAAAGAAAGAAAGGTACAACCGAAAATTTCACAGGAAGGATTATGGAAAGGAAAAGGAAAAGGACAGAGAGAAAGACAAAGAGGTAGTCTCCACATGCTACGAATGTAAGAAGCCGGGGCACATATGTCTGGACTGTCCAATGCTAAAGAAATCCTTCAGACAAAAGAAGAAGAAGAAAGCCATGGTTGCCACATGGTCTGATAGTGAAGATTCAACTTCATCGGAAGAAGAAGAGACCACCAAGATTGCTAATCTTTACTTAATCGGTCTCGAAGATGAGGTAACATCCCCTAATAACTGCACTGAATTTACTTTTGAAGAATTAAATTCTGCTTTTCATGATTTACTCTCTGAATTTAAGAAAGCTGGAGTAAAGATAACAATGAATTTCAGAAAAGAATACTTTATTACAAAAGGAATTGCATATCTTTTCTGAAAAATTTGAAAAATTGAAAAATGAGAATTTATCATATGAAAAGAAAAATACTAATTTACTTGCTAAAAATAATGAATTAAAAAAGGAGGTTACAAAACTCAAGCCTTTGGTTGAAAAACTCACTTTATCTTCAAATAAGCTTGAGCTAATTTTAAAAGAATAATGAATTTCTGGAAATAAAGCTGGAATTGTTTCAACACTTCTTTTGTAAATAAAATTTCAGCAACAACTTTTGTGAAATCCAAAACACCAGCTCAAAACATTTTATCTCAAAAAGTTTCAGCCACACCAAAAGCTATTTCTACTTCAAAATCTTTATCATATGCTCCTAAGAATTTGATAAAAAATGCATACTTTCCAAAAGGTTTGAAATCTGCATCAAGTGCATCATCTTCTAGAACTTCAAATTCTGTTTCTAACAAAAATTCTAAAATTGTTTGCTATGCTTGTAAAAGAATTGGACATAAAGCTTTTGAATGCAATAATCTTAGAAATGTCCATAAAAGATAAAAAAGATTTGAGTTCCCAAAGAAACCACTTCTGCTGACCTGCAAGGACCCAAGGTAGCTTGGGTACCTAAAAGAATTCATTGATTGTTTTGTAGGAATGTCTTGCAGTCCAAAAATTGAAGAAAATGTGGTACTTGGACAGCGGCTACTCAAGACATATGACGGGTGACAAGGATCAATTCATCATCCTTGACATGAAAGAATGAGGTATGGTCACCTTTGGAGATAATGGCAAAGGAAGAATAATCGGTATCGGTAAGATCAAAATAACTCCCTTCACTTTTATTGAAAATGTTTTGCTAGTAGACAAATTGAAGCATAATCTGTTAAGTATAAGTCAATTCTGTGATAAAGGTTTCAAGGTTGTCTTTGAGTCCTCTATGTGTATAGTAACTAACTCTTTAGATTCTAGCAATAAATTTATTGGACATAGACTCAAGAATATCTATGTGGTAGATCTTGATGATCTTGCCATGTCTAGTAGCCCTAGTCTAGTTGCAATGAATGCTAAAACCAAAGAGTCAGGCTTACTATGGCATAGATGATTAAGTCATGCTAGCATGCATACTATTGCCAAATTAATTTCTAAAGATCTTGTTAGAGGCATGCTTAAGTTTAAAGTTGATTTGAATCATGTTTGTGATGCATGCCAAATAGGTAAACAAATTAGGAGGAGTTTTAAATCAAAGAATATAGTTTCTACAACAAGACCTCTTGAACTACTTCACATGGATCTTTTTGGACCTACTAGGACTACAAGCCTAGGAGGGATGAAATATGCTCTTATGATAGTAGACGATTTTTTGAGATTTACATGGATTTTGTTTATCACATCGAAAGATGAAACTTTTCATGTTTTTAGAAAATTTCATAAAAAAGTTTCAAACCAAAAGAACTTATCTTTGATTTCAATTAGAAGTGATTATGGAACTGAGTTTGAAAATCAATTTTTCGAAGATTATTGTACTGAATTTTCATTGATCACAACTTCTCCACTCCTAGAACACCTCAACAAAATGGTGTTGTCGAGAGAAAAAACAGGACATTGAAAGAAATGGCTCGCACAATGTTGTGTGAAGGCAATCTTCCAAAGTATTTTTGGGCAGAAGCGGTGAACACTGCATGTTATATTTTAAACCGCATTTTGATCCATCCTATTTTAAAGAAAACCCTTATGAGCTTTGGAATGACAAAAAACCCAATATTAGTTATTTTCATGTATTTGGTTGTAGATGCTTTGTGCATAACAATGGAAAAGATAATTTAGGAAATTTTGATTCTAAAGCTGATGATGCAATTTTCCTAGGTTATTCATTACATAGCAAAGCATATAGGATTTTTAATAAAAGGACTCTTACTGTTGAAGAGTCAATTCATGTTGTTTTTATTGAAACTAACCCTACACCTTCTAGACAAGAAGTGTGCATAGATAATGATGCAGGTACATTGCAAAAAGGAATGGATGACTTGAGCATTCAAGACAAAGACACTCAAGGTGGAGAAGAAACGGTAAGGATCACACTGATCTACCGAGGGACTGGAGGTATGTTACATCTCACCCTAAAGAATTAATAATATGAGATCCTTCACATGGTGTTAGGACTAGGGCTGCACATAAGGATGCACATGATTACCTAGCCTTTGTATCACAAATAGAACCACATAGCTTAGAAGAGGCTGAGACTGACCCAAACTAGATGATGGCAATGCATGAAGAACTAAACCAGTTTAAAAGAAATAAGGTATGGACACTTGTAGATAGACCTACAGACCACCCAATTATAGGAACTAAATGGGTCTATAGGAATAAATTAGATGAACAAGGAAACATTATAAGGAACAAAGCTAGATTAGTGGCTAAGGGATATAACCAAGAAGAAGGTATTGATTTTGATAAAACTTATGCACCCGTAGCAAGACTAGAAGCTATTAGATTATTGCTTGCATTTGCTTTCTACATGAACTTTAAACTCTTTCAAATGGATGTAAAAAGTGCATTTCTTAATGGTTTTATCTCTGAACAAGTTTTTATGGAACAACCACCAGGTTTTGAAAATCATACTTTTCCAAACCACGTATTCAAATTAAACAAAGCATTGTATGGTTTAAAACAAGCACCTAGAGCCTGGTATGATAGACTTAGCACTTTCTTAATTGAAAATAATTTTTCAAGAGGAAATGTAAATAAAACTTTGTTTATCAAAAAGAAAAATAATGACATCTTAGTTGTACAAATATATGTAGATGATATCATTTTTGGTGCAACTAATGAATCTCTATGTAAAGAATTTGCTAAGCTTATGTAGGAAGAATTTGAAATGAGCTTAATGGGCGAGCTGAACTACTTCCTTGGACTTCAAGTAAAACAAACTAAGGAAGGTATCTTCATCAACCAAGCCAAATACATCAAGGAAATCATCAAAAATTTTGGTATAGAGAGTAGTAAAACAATGAGCACACCCATGAGCCCAGCTTGCAGATTGGACAAAGATGAGAATGGATCCAATGTTGACCAAAAGCTATATAGAGGTATGATCGGATCCTTATTATATTTAACTGCAAGTAGACCTGATATATTATACAGTGTATGTGTATGTGCTAGAGTTCAGTCATCACTAAAAGAAATACATATGATTACTGTAAAAAGAATAATTAAATATTTGAAAGGAACAAGTAATTTAGGAATTTGGTATTCTAAACATTCTACTTTGAATTTGATTGGATTCTTTGATGCTGATTATGCTGGTTGTAAGATAGATAAAAAAAGCACTAGTGGTACATGTCAATTTCTAGGGTTGAATTTAATTTCAAGGCACTATAAGAAGCAAAACTTCGTAGCCTTGTCCACAGCTGAGGCTGAGTACGTGGCTATCGGTAGTTGTTATGCTCAAGTGTTATGGATTAAACAACAACTAGAAGATTTTGGTGGATCACAATCTAAAATTCCAATTAAATGTGATAACACAAGTGCTATCAATTTAACAAAGAATCCAATTCAACACTCTAGAACCAAGTACATTGAAATTAGACATCATTTTATTAGGGATCATGTTTCTAATGGTAATATTGTGCTTGACTTTGTGCCAACTGAAGATCAATTAGCTGACATTTTCACCAAGCCACTCAATCAAGATAGATTTGAGCTAATTAGAAGTGAATTAGGACTTTGTGATCCCTTCTAGATTCTTTAACCTAATTCCTTCAATTCTAAGGAAATTTTATCTAGAAAACCTCCTCTATCTATTCTATTTTATTGATCTTTAATTTCCTTCAAATTCTATTCGAAATCCTTCTGAATTTTGCTCAAATTTTTCAAAACTCTACTCTTCTTATTCGATTCGACTGAATCCTAATCCGAGTCGACTGGATTTTTCTATGAGTTTTGAACTTGTTATGGCCTAGCCGAATCGAACAGTTTCGAGTCGACTGGATTCTCTGATGGTTTTAGGATTACTTTGGCCAAGCTGACTCGAGCCTTTTTAGGGCTACTCGAGTCGACTGGATTTTCGCATCAAGGCCTTTTACCTAGGGATATAAACTGTTCTCCGAACCGTTTAGCTTCCGTATTGTTTCTTCTAACGGTTCACTCATCTCCTAAACCCTCTCCAAAGTCTTCCTTCTCCCTTTCAAGCATCCCATTTTCTTGTTCTTCGGTCTTCCCTAGCTATGGCACCCAAACGTGCGACAGGGAAACGGTCCGCTAGGGTTGCTCCTTCAATTGAAAAAGAAAGAAGATCCAAGAGAAGACAAGAAGAGCCAAGCACTGAAGGAATGGCAGAGGAAGCCACTAGAGAAGCTCCATCAGCTCCTATCCAGGTGCTCTCAATGTCTACTCGTCCGGTAACTTTCAGCCACCGAATTAATTTTGAGTTTATTAAGGGCATTGGATTAAAGATAGGAGACTTAATAGAAGATCAAGGGTGGAGGAAATTTTGTTCATTAAATGAGAAAACCTATCCCACTTTGGTTAGAAGCTTTAATGAGAACCTAAGGTTGGGAACTAACCATGTGGAATCCACTGTCAGAGGGAAAAGGGTTATTGTTAATGAAGAGTCCTTGCATGAATTACTGGATATTTCTTCTGAGGGACTGAGATTTTTAGTGATTGAAAACAGAGAGAAGACATTGAAAACAATTTTGAACAAAGAGGATGTAGGAGGCATTGGCACTATTTTAGCTAACACCCTTTCATTGGAAATGAGGCTACTTCACAACTTCATTTGTAGAATTTTCCTGCAAAGAACTGGTAGGTTCGATTGGGTGAGCGAAAAGGATCTATGTCTCATGGAGCACATTCTTGAAAGAACCCCTGTTAATTTGTCTTATATTATAATCATGCAGATGAAAGAAACTGTAAGGAAAGCCAAATCCTGTTTGCCATATGGTAGGATGCTTACAGTGTTGTTTAAATCCCATAGAATCAGTTTAGATGGTGAAGATGGATTGGAATTACATCACACTGATATCTACACATCTAAAACACTTGAGAGAATGGGATATTTTCAAGTAGAAGGAGTCTAGAGAAAGAAGGGAATAAATGTAAGAGCCATTGGCAGCTCCAGTAGTAGTAGTAGTGAAGAAGAGGAAGAGGAAGAACATGTAGAAGCAGCTGGAACTTCTACATCTGTACCGAAACTTGAACCATTTGTATCTGAGCCTGCTGCTGTCACTGAGGAGACTAGAGCACCATCACCTATGTTTGACATGCTTGCAGCAGAATTTGACTTGCCAGCACCAGAGCTTGACCTGCCTTCTACTGATGTTCCTTTGCATAATTATCCTACTGCAGCTACACAGCCTCAAATTATCCAAGTCTAGATTGAAGAGCAATTGAAGAACTTGACAGATTCACTGACTAGTACTATGACTTCCTTATTTAGTGATTTGAAACAATCAGTGGACAACAGGTTGGACAAATTAGAAGAGAATGTATCAAATCTAAAAGAAAAGGTTGAAGCTATTGAAGCTTCAAGGACTGCACCTCAGATAGACCTTCAGCCTATTCTGAATTGCATCTCTTCAAATTCTGAAACTATTTTGAAGTCTGTGGATGCCACTTTAAATGAATATCAGTCTGAATTAAAAGAGCCTAGAGGCAGAGTTGGAACCATTGTTGATACAAGGAGCATGGCAGAAGATTATACTAGAGGCATTGGTATCTTAAGATCGAAATTTGGCAGACTTCGAGGATCAGCAGAAGCCTTCACCAATGTCCAAGCAGCTGAACTTGTGTCTATGCAGAAAGAGATATGAGAAATGAAAAAGGTAGTAGATAAAGTACCTGTTAGCCTCAAGGACCTGGATCAGCGGATGGGAGCAATATGGGTGGAAATGGTATCCCTCAATAGCACTATCAGATCTTTAGAAATCACAGCTAAGACAAGACCATTATATGATCCGCCACCCATCTCCACTAGGGCACCTAGTACTTCTGTTCACCCTAGGGCTCCTCCTCCACATAGTCATTCTCCTAGACCCACTTCTTGGCAAGGTGTCAATGTTCCTAGTGATGATTCTGATTAGACATCTTGTAGTTTCAGTACCTTTTTGGATGCTTTTTGGAACTTTTGTAATAATGTACGAAACACTTTTTGATAGAAATGAAATGAACATCTTTTGATTACTATGTAATGTGTGTATTTATATTCTCCTGTTTACACCTCTAATTGTTTAAATAAAATTCTCTCTCAAAGTTGAGAAAGTGAAATTATCTCAAACAAATATTGAAATTTTCTCAATCTATTTAAAATTCTGAGCTTACTTGTTTAACTTTTTTGAATTGTTGACAAAAAGGGAGAGAATCATAGTGTGCATGAAAGAATACATGAATTGCAATAATAACACTAAAATAAAGTAAACAGGGGGATTTTTTTAAAGCATTTCTAAATGATCTCTTGCATATTATTCTGATAAAATGTTCAAATGAATGCTAAAGGAGGAGAAACTTAGAGAAAATTCATATTGTCTAGAAATCTTACACACAGGGGGAGATATACTTGTTCAATTTACATGCTTCAATGATTATTATGATGCTCTCAACTTATCATATCTATCGGTCGATACTTAATGTTGCTTGATACATACAAGCAATCAATCTTTGATATTCATAGCTTATGAATTTGATTTTGTGCAAAATTGTATAGCACATACTGATATACATCTGAGATTACAGTTGATTTTTAAATTTAAATGCTTACATACTTGTGAATAGATTAAATTCTTTTCATGCCCAGTGTTTTGTCATCATCAAAAAGGGGGAGATTGTTGACCCCTAAAGTGATTTTGGTGATAACAAAATATTGGAGCATACATTTGGTTATCTAACAACTCTTCAATTGATTGACAAGTTTTTGTAGGACAACTACATTGACACTTTTTTCATTTCCTATAATCTTTAATGTTTTGTGTTGAGTTGTAAAATACTTAGATTCTTGTAAAGAAGAACCTTATAAAAAGTTTCCTGTTAAAATCAGTTAAAGGGTTACTTCTACTAGTCCTTCTTGCTTCAAGTTTTTTTGAATTTATTGTAAGTAGTGCTTGAAGAAGATTGTTAAAGCTTGGGACAAGTGTTCTGGAAGTTTGAAGCTGATCTAGCTGAAGAACCACCTTCGAGCCGACTGGATGAACAACCCAGCCGACTCTGGCACTAGCACTGAAGACAAGTTCTCTGGCACGCAGATCCAGCCGACTCGTCCAAAACAAGGTTGAGAACGTTCTGAGATTCTCAGGAATTCAGCCGACTAGATTTAGATCCAGCCGACTCATCCAGAACTTAATTGAAAAAGTTTGAGAAGCCTTTGAGATTCCAGCCGACTGGAATTTAGCCCAGCCGACTCGTCTAGAGTAAGGTATTTTTTTAACTGTGGAAGCTAGCCGACTGGCACTCAGCCTAGTCGACTCGAACTTCATCCGAGCCGACTCGAAGTTTGTCCGAGCTGACTGGAATGATGGGGTTACCTCCAACGGCTAGTTCCAGTTCCCAATTTTTGAATTCCAAAAGTGCTCCAATGGTAACCTGTCACCTCCCAACGGTCTACAATGTTCAAAATCATGGGAAGGCAGTTGAAGTCTCTATAAATAAGGTATGAGAACATCCTTGAAGAGGCTAATGATTTATTGAGCATTTATTGAACACTTATTGAAGTGAAGTGAGAGAGAACTAGAGCTTTAAAGATTACCTTCAAGCCTACAACAACTCTTACCAGAAGCTTGAAGCACCTTTTAAGGAAAAGCAAGGAAGCCATTGAAGTTCATTGAAGAGCATTCAGTGGATCTTCACTCGAGCTGCATTGGCAACCACCTAGACAACAGAGTTTATCTTTATTGTTGTTTTTCTTATTCTATCCTTTAGAATATCTAGGTTATTGGTGAGCCCTATTGTAAAAACTAAATAGGTTACTTTGGTGAGCCTTTAAAACCAGAGTGTAGAGGTTTCTTTGGTGAGCCTAGCTAAAAACCAAAGTGTAGAGGTTTTAGGTGAACCTGTAAAAACCTAACTTGGATTTCTTTGATAAGTCCGGTTTTAAAAACCAAAGTGTAGAGGTTTGGATTGTGAGCCTGCAAAACAATCTGACTGTATTCCGGTTTGGGGGATATAGTGGAAATCCCGAGTAGTGAACTTGGGTAGTGGATGTAGGAGTTGGGTTGCTCCGAACCACTATAAATCTGCTTTGTTTGTGCTGTGTTTGCTTTATCTTTTAGCTTCTGCTTTCTTTCTCTGATTAACACAGCACCTAATCACTAATTAGAATTAATTATGCACATACTTGCGAAAATTTTATAATTCTCAATTCACCCCCCCTCTTGGGACTAAGCCATATGGGCAACAGTACAGCATTGTCTCCAAACTATTCCTGGGGCTAAGGACCCCGAGGATGATCCTAGTGCAGACGACCTCGACCAAAGGGCGTAAGACCCCAAGGGTGGCTCGATCGAGCACCTGCTATCTTATCCGCTCAGAGCCGACCAGGCGAAGGCGGTGTAGATTGGGGCCTAGCTGCAAGGCAAAGAGAGGGCCCGCTTGCTGGAGTCCCTATAGACGAATGCAGATGTGTTCGCCTGGATGGTGGCAGGCATGCCAGGTATTCCCCCCAACATCATCTCCCACAAGCTAAGTATTGACCCAAAGCACTAACCAGTTCGATAGAAGAAGAGAAGCTTTGCCCCGGAGAGGCAGGCGGCGATCAATGAGGAAGTGGACAAACTCCTCGTCGTCGGTTTCGTTCAAGAGGTGCAGTACCCGAGCTAGCTGGTGAATGTAGTGATGGTGAAAAAGAGTAATGGCAAATGGAGGATCTGTGTGGATTACACCGATCTCAACAAGGCATGTCCAAAGGACAACTTTCCTCTATCGAAGATCGACTAGTTGGTGGACGCTACCTCGGGGCACCAGCTACTCTCCTTCATGGATGCATTCTCCGGATACAACCAGATCTGGATGCACCTGGAGGATGAGGAGCACACTGCCTTCATCACCGACCAAGGGATGTACTGCTACAAGATGATGCCCTTCGATCTAAAGAATGTTGGGGCCATGTACCAGCATCTGGTCAACAGGGTCTTCAAAGACCAGATTATCCAGAACATGTAGGTATATGTGGATGACATGCTTGTCATGAGCAAGCCGAGCTCGAACCACATTATCGACCTTGCCGAAGCCTTTCAGAACATCCAGAAACACCAGATGAAGCTGAACCCAGCAAAGTGTGCTTTTAGAGTGGTGGTAGGAAAATTTCTTTGCTTCATGGTCACCCAAAGGGGTATTGAAGCAAACCCAAAGAAGGTCCAGGCGATGATCGACATGGAGCACCCGACGTCTAAGAAGCAGATCCAACGCTTGACGAGCTGGATTGCAGCTCTGAGTCGATTCACCTCGAGATCGGCTGATCACTGCCTTCCCTTCTTTAAGGTGCTATGCAAGATGCATGACTTCACCTGGACAAAGGAGTGCAGGACGACCTTTGAAGAGTTGAGGAAGTTCTTGGCGTCTCCTCTGCTGCTCTCCAAATCGGAAGAAGGAGAGGAGCTCCTACTCTACATGGCGGTCACACCTAGAGCCGTTAGCTCGGTCCTTGTCCATGCACATGAGGACGGATCTCAGAAGCCGGTGTACTACACCAGCAAAATCCTCTGCGACGTGGAGATCAGGTATACCCACTCTGAGAAACTCATTTTTGCTTTAATAATGTCTGCTAAGCATCTTAGGCCATACTTCCAAGTGCATCCCATTGCGGTTGAGAAGGATTAGCCACTGAGGACCATACTTAGCCACCCCGAAACCTCCAAGAGGCTAGCTAAGTGGTCCCTGATGCTGAGCAAGTTCGACATCGCATATCGACCGAGGTCATCACAAAAGGCCCAAGTCCTAGTCGACTTCCTGGTCGAGTGCATGGGACTCGCCGAGGAACCAGAGTAGACAACCCTGGAGCATCAAGTTGAGCTCAGAGCAGAGGAGGAGCCCTGGATCCTCCACGTGGATGGTGCGTTCAACTCCAGCGGGAGCGGAGCAGGCCTCATCCTCACCAACAGTGACGAGGCCATGGTAGAGTGTTCTCTTCGCTTCAAGTTCACCACGATAAACAACCAGGCAGAGTACGAGGTGCTCCTCGTGTGCCTAAGGGTCTCCCACTAGCTGGGTGTGCAAAGCTTGAAAGTCATTACCAACTCCCAATTGGTGGTCGGATAAGTCTCCGGAGAATATGAAGCCAGAGACCCCCAGATGATGAAGTACCTAGAGTGAGTCCTCTCAAGCATAGCAAGCTTCTGACATTTTAGCATCTTCCATATCTCCCATGGAGAGAATGCCCACATGGATACATTGTCGAGACTCGTGACCTTGCCGGACTCGTCGCTGGGGTGTGCCCACATCGAGTACCTCAGGAATCCAAGCTACGAAGCCCCAGAGGAGGTGCAGCAAGTCACCCCAGAGCTGAGCTGGATGGACAGGTACATCAGATACTTGACTGATGGTACCTTACCAGAGGACTGCATGAAAGCCGGCCTCATTAAGAAGAAAGCCTCTCGGTTTGTTTGTCCTGATGGAAGGGCAGCTCTACCGCCAATCCTACTCCTACCCACTACTGAAATGCTTGAGACCCATAGAGGTAGACTTCGTACTCCAAGAGATACATGAAGGCCTCTGTAGAAACCATGTGGAAGGAAGAACGCTGGCGTACAAAGCTCTCCACCAGGGGTACTTGTGGGAGACTATGAGAGAGGATGCCACTGACTTCGTGAAGAAGTGCGATAGATGCCAATGCCACGCTCACATATAGCATCAACCGGTGACGCCGCTCTCCCAGCTCTCCGCCCCTTGGCCTTTTGCCTAGTGGGGAATGGACATCTTAGGGCCATTTCCCCTCGCACCAGGGCAGTAGAGATTTCTGCTGGTGGCCATCGACTACTTCACCAAGTGTGTGGAAGTAGAGCCACTAGCACGGATCACAGAAGCCAAGGTCCGCCAGTTCTTCTGGAAATCTATCATCTGCTACTTCAGACTCATCCACTACATCATCACCGACAACGGATGGCAGTTTGACAATTTGGAGTTAGAAGGGTTCTGTGTCGAGCATGGCATCTAACACCGCTTCACGTCGGTAGCTCACTCCCAAACAAACGGGGAAGCCGAGGTGACCAATCGGACCATCCTTCAAGGACTCAGGACCAGGCTAGACCAGGCCAAGGGTAGATGGGTAGAAGAACTCCCAAGTGTTCTGTGGGCCTACCACACAACGCCCAGAACGGTAACGGACAAAACACCTTTCAACCTCATCTTCGATGATAAGACCATCATCCCAGTTGAGCTCGGCATGCCCACACTAAGGGTACAGCAGTATGATGAAGCAGAAAATCCGGCGCACCTTCCGCTCAACTTGGACCTCCTTGAAGAAACCAGGAACAAAGCTTGGCTCCGGATGGTAGTATACCGGCAATGAGTGGCCCGGTACTACAACACGAGAGTAAGGCCAAAGGTCTTCCAACCTGGCAATCTAGTGCTATGCTGAGCCGAAGTGTCTCAACCCCGAGAGTGCGGCAAGCTCTCACCAAACTGGGAGGGCCCCTACAAATTAGCCGAAGCTCTTCCACATGGAGCCTACTATCTCAAGGATCTGGACGGTGCCAGATTTCTACGAACATGGAATGCCTGTAACCTGAGAATATACTATCAGTAATGTAAGGCTTTCTCCTAATAATAATAAAGATTTTTTGTTGCACAAATTGCTTTCTGCCTTGCAGGGATATCACTGCCCGGCCTAAGGTCTGGCATGCTCAAGCCCGCAGCCCAACTCTCCGGTATCGAAGCCTGGAGCCCAACTCTCCGGTACTCAAGCTCGGAGCCCAACTCTCCGGCATGCTCAAGCCCGGAGCCCAGCTCTCCGGCATGCTCAAGCCCAGAGCCCAGCTCTCCGGCATGCTCAAGCCCGGAGCCTAGCTCTCCGGCATGCTCAAACCCAGAGCCCAGCTCTTCGACACCTGAGCACGGAGCCCAGCTCTCCGGCATGCTTAAGCCCGGAGCCTAGCTCTCAGGCACCCGAGCATAGAGCCCAGCTCTCCGGCATCCAAGCACAAAGCCCAGCTCTCCGGCACCCAAGCGCGGAGCCCAGCTTTCCAGCTTTCTGACCCGGAGCCCAACTCTGCGGCATTCAAGCCCGAAGCCCAGCTCTCCGGCACCGAAGCCCGGGGCCCAGTTCCCTAGCATCAATAGTGTAAGATCCTTCCTCACTAATGATAAAGGTTCTCCTTGTGCAAATCCTTTTTGCCTTGCAGGGAATCATCGCTCGACCCCAGGTCCGACATGTGAAAGCCCGGATCCCATGACTCTCCGGCACCAAAGACTGGACCCTGCTCCGACACCAGGATCCTAGCTTCCAAGCATTCTAAGCCCGGATCCCACGACCCTCCGGCACCAAAGACCGGACCCTGCTCCGGCACCAGGAGCCTAGCTTCCTGGCATTCTAAGCCCAGATCCCATGACTCTCCGACACCAAAGACTGGACCCTGCTCCAGCACCAGGAGCCTAGCTTCCTGGCATTCTATGCCCGGATCCCATGACTCTCCGACACCAAAGACCGGACCCTGCTCCGGTACCAGGAGCCTAGCTTCCTGGCATTCAAAGCCCGGATCCCACGAATCTCCGACACCAAAGATCAGACCCTGCTCCAACACTAGGAGCATAGCTTCCTGGCATTCAAAGTCTGGATCTCATGCCCCTCCAACACCAGGATCCAAGCTTCCTAACATTGAGCAGAGGGGAGAGATCTTCATAGCTACTTTGCCCCCGAGCTGGGCATGATCAAGCAAGTCAACTTCTCTTTCACCTCTTCACTTATCTGAGTATCCGTGGGAAGTGTCTCCAGGGCACTTAGTACTTCAGGGCCATGTGCCCACATAGGTACATGCATCCAGATGATCAAGAAGTGGAGAGGAGACATTTGCAATACATAAGTACAAGCATAGAGAAGAGGAAAAAGTCAAGTTGGGTGAAAAATACTTTCATTACTCGGCAAAATATTACACTGTTCCTAGGCTCCGACATGCTGGGAAGCCCAGGTCAAAAACAAAAAAGAAAAGAGTGACAACTACTAAAGACCCCTACCTGACCGGTGCCTTCCCTGGACGGTGCCTAAGTGAGGTCTCACCCTCTCCGGCCTTCGGGGGTCGGGGCCCCTCCTTTAGCCACCGCCACCGGCGGGGCCGATTTAGCCGCCACCACCAGTGGGGTTGGATCAATCACAGCCGCATGCTCTTCTGCTGCCACCGGCGTAGAAGTCGAAGATGTTCTCCCTATGGAGCCTAGAAGGTGGAGGCTAGAAATCTGTTTGTCCGAGAGAATCCTGCGCAGCAGAGACCGGCAATACACAAACCCCTTGAAGAAGGAGTCCATCATCGCCTCCTTGAAGTCGAGCTTGAACTTCGGAGAAGCTTTATACCTGGCCACCGCCTCGGCGACCTCCTTCCTGGCGGCCGGCAGCCTCAGCCCGGTGGATAGCCTCGGCCGCCTCCTTTCCGACAGCCTCAGCCCGACGGATAGCCTTAGCTACCTCTTTCGTAGCCTCTACTGAGCTGACTATGGTGGAGACCTTCCCCTCTGCCCTGGTAGCTTTTTGCTTGGCAGCTGTGGCCTTCTTCTCAGCAGAGGCAGCCTGCTCCTTCACCACCTCCAACTCGGCTCTGAGCTCCTTCAGCCGGGACCCTTTGGCCCTGAGATCCTCCTTGAGCTCCTTCAAAAGCCGCTCGGCACTCGCGACTTCACCCCGGAGCCCTTTGATCCTCATGTTGGCCTCTCAGGCCTTGTCGTTTGTCTACCTCAGATCAGCCTTCAAGGATTCGAGCTCCTCCTCTCGCTCCCTATCCCTCCTGGCCCAAGTGTGACAGTAGTCCCTGATAAGCAAAAGCTCCGTGCCTAGCTGCATCAAAGAGGATGTCAATCGTAAAGACAAAAAATAAAGGAGGAAGCGGGGCAAGGTAAAGAAGTACTTATGGTGAAGAGATGGGAGAAGGTGGCGCTGATAGCGTTGCCCAGAAGTTTCCCGGCCCTCTCTCACCAGTCGCATGACTGGATGGCAAAATCCATCATTCGCTCGACAAGGGCTAGGTCCTTGACTAGGGAAACGTTGGGTCCTAGCATGAAAGGCACCCGATGGTAGTCCCTGTCCTTCTTGCTCGCCATCAGTGCAGGTTCACCTGCCCCCTCAACAGGAGAAGCTTCTGGCACAGGTAAAGGGCTCAGCATTGCTTTAGGTGGCATCGCTGATGTCAGCCCCACACCCTCTGGCTCTTCGTCCTCCTTGACCTTGACAATCTCCGGAGGGGGAGATGCCATCGCAGCAGTAGCGGCAACAGATCTAGCCCGGGCGACAACTTCGGATTTCGGTGCCGGGATCGGATCGCGTTGCCTTAGGGGCTCGAGGTCGGGCTCGGGGATGGGCTTGGTGACCCTCCTGCTTAGCTCGGGAGCAGGCTCAGCTGGCACGGCAGGTTTGACCCTCGCACCATCATCTATTCGAGCCCTCTTCGAAGCAGGCTCACCGACATCCTCCACTTGGCCCCTCTCCTCGGAGAACGAGAGGAGCTCTTCCATAAAGAATTTCATGCCTGCACCAAGAAAGAAGACATCAACTCTGAAAAAAAACAAGGAAAAGAGAAAAGAAAAAGAAAGAGCAGAAAGAAATAAGGTTCGAGCCGAATTCACCCAATGCTCATATTGGGTTGACCCCGGCCTCGAAGAGATTCTGCTCGGACAGCAGGACCTCAAGTGAAGGGATCTGAGTAGAGCGGAGCTGATCATATACATCTCGGTCGGCCACCTTGACCACAGAGTTCCAGTTGGGGGTCCAATCTAGGTCACTCCAAACCCAATCAACCCCTTCAACTGATGCAAAAAGATATCTACTCTTCCACCCTTTGATGGAAGAGGGGAGTTCAAACTGATGCCCCTTGGGTGGGAAGAAAGAGACCACCACCCCTCCTCGGTGGGGTGGCAGTTCAGGAAAAAAAAGGTCCTGAACAAGAAAAAACAGGCAACTATCCCATGAAAATGACACAAAACAATGAAGCAAAAAATTGTCATAATGGCATTTAGGACTAGTTGGGCAGGAACGAGGCGGTAGTTGTTCAAGATGGAAAGAAAAAATGGATGGAATGAAAATCAGAAGCCCCCTGCAAGAGCTTCCTCGTAGAGGGCTATCCGACGCGGGCCACTAGAAGTAACCCGCTCTCCCGATCGAGGGACCGAGAGCCGGATGGAGTCCAGGACACCATAGGTCTCCTGGACGGTCACCAACTCTGTGGCAGTGATCACTGAAGCAATCCCGTCAGGACTTGTCGACCGAGGAGGATCAGGGACAGGCTCAGGTGGAAGAAGAAGACAAGGTGAAGGAGAAGATGCAGGTTCCCTAATTACAATCCCTCTAGGCGCGGGTCTTCTGCTGAGCTCGAAGCACACCACATCCTCCTCCTCATCGAAAGAAGAAGAAGGCGGCCTCAGCCTAAAAGGCCCGGCCTCACCCTGGTTGCTAGTGGGATAAAGTTCGGGCTGAAGCGAGACATGGAGAAGAAGATGAAGGCAAAAAATAGAAAGAAGGAAGAAGACAGGAGAAGACGGACAAGAGTCCAGGAAAGAAACTAGCCCTAGAAGGGAGTCTCTACTTGACCAGGACAGGGAGGAAGGAGACTAACCTACTGAACTTGGGAAGACAAAGATAGCCAGTAGAGCGAAAAAAGAACTTCGATACGGGGGCAGGCATGCAGGATTTGAAAAAAGATATGTTTTAGGAAAGGTTACATTTCCTTTCGAAGTGACCGGTGCTCGACCGTACTATTACAGCTCCCCCATCGATGGATCCGTGCCACGTGTCATCAATCGGCAAGGCTAGCATTTGGTTTCGACTATGGCTGCTCTGAATTCTGTGCTAGTAATAACTACTCCTCGGACGTGTCCACATGGCTCCCCCAGATAGGCTGGAAAAATTGCTTCACGAAGCACCGGCGATCGTGGCCATCATTACACCGGATTCTCACCTTTCTATGTCAGCATTGCATTTACTCCCTTCACCCCGAGCACCCCATGCCAACGGGACTCGAGAGTGGGGGCAAATGATGTGGTGGAATGCTGACGTGTAATCCCTATCAGGTGCCATGTCAGAGAAAGCTGCCACGACGGACACTCCTCCTCGAATTCCTTTGCCAGGCCGGGCTCCTCAGAATATCGGGGTGGCCCGTCGAAGCCGAGTTCCATCCTCTGCCAGGTCAGCTCCCGCAAGATCGGGATGCCTAGGCTAGAGCTGAGCGATCTGCTTCACCAGATTGAGCCCCTCCGAGGCCGAGCCCCCTGGGCCGGAGTCAAGCCCAGCTCTCCTCCGCCAAGTCGAGCCCCTCCGAGGTCGAACCCTTTGGGCTGGAGTTGCCTAGCGATCTCCTTCGCTAGATTGAGCCCCTCAGAGATCGAACCCCCTGGGCTAAAGTCAAGCCCAGCCCTCCTCTGCCAGGTCGAGCCCCTCCGAGGCCGAGCCCCCTAGGCTGCAGTCGAGCCCTACCTCCTTCGCCAGGTCGAGCCCCTCTGAGGTTGACCCCTCTGTGCAAGAGTCGAGCCTTGCCCTCCTCCTTCAGGTCGAGCCCCCTCGAAGTCAAGCCCCCTGGTTCGAAGTCGAGCCCAGCCTTCCTCCGCCAAGTGGAGCCCCTTTGAGGTCGAGCCCCCCGGAGTCGATCCCTGCCCTCCTCCGCCAGGTCGCGCCCCCTCGAAGTTGGGCCCCTTAGGCCGGAGTCAAGCCCTGCCTCTCCGGTTCGGCCTCCACCTCGAACAAAGGTGCTGGTCACCGAGGGAGCGATGCCGCCCTCTTTGGGCACCAGCGAGCCACCCAAGGTCTGTAAGAAAGGGCCCTCCAGGTCGTAATAACTGCCCGCAGCTACCACTTACACCAGAAGAGGAAGAAACTCCCTCATCGAGGTGCCACGCTCTCCACCAACTGCTTACACCACCAGAAAGAAGAAGTCAACCAGGAGATTCGAATCCCAGGGGTGACGGCCCCTCGATTGAGGTCCTGCCAAGTTTCCCAGAATGGAGTGACTGGAAGGAATGTCCGAGCACATAGCTGGTTCCCCTATCACAAACTGGGAAAGACGTCCCATCCATGGCATGGAACACCACTGCACGTGCCTATTGACACAGGGGAGATCCCGAGGTAGGCGTTTAGCAACCACCTGGACTTAAAAGAGCCATCGACACCCCCAACGAGAAGGTAACGAACGAACATACTTCAACACACTCAAACAAATAAGGGAGAAGAGGCCACACAAGAAAACTATCACCAGTTCACCTCGGCCCCCACTTTTCCCAGCACATTTGCACCCTACTCACACATTATCCACTCCTCCTAGCATGGAGTCCACCTCAGGGGCTCGACCAGGAGGATCTGTTCTCCTGGATCATCACTGACTTGACCATCGGAGTGCCCCCGTCGGAATCCCCAGCCCGGGTCTCTAATCTTGTTTTGCAGGTCCCGAAGAGCAGGCCGTTCCTGAAAAGACGAGGGGCGATCCAACACCGACAGTAGCTACGGGCCACGGCGATCTTGGCGGCAACAGAAATCAACATAAATGACTAGAAGACTAAGTGATTATGCAGTCAAACTACATTAAGCTCTCTATGATTAGCTAAGGTTTTGCAATTCAAAAAATCATTCACACTACCACAGCATCGAGAAAGTTACTGTCGAGTGAGTAGACATCCAAGTGACTTTTTGTATGGTTATGCTCAGTACTATTGTTCTCTGATAACCACTTGTGCTTTCGCTTTAGTATCTCCACATTGTAGACTCAAGATCATCTATCCAATGAAAAGTGATCCATGCACCAATCTTGATAAATCAATCACCATCTTTGTGATGTCCAATGACTGTTGCAATTTAGGAATTAACCTATAATGACCATTTCTTAAATTCTCAACTCTTTGGAATATGTGTCATTAACTATTAACTCCTTGGACGATTCAAGGACACATAACACAAGAATGAAAAAAAACAATCCATTTTATTGATATAAAATTTGATTAAGTACAAAGAATATATTCTAGACTAAACTAAATTGTATTAGTGTTGCCTAGTTGGCCAACCCAAGAGGGGGGTAAATTGGGTTTGAAAACTTTTTGAGCAAGTATGTGCCTTTTTTAAACAATTACAATATGTGTGTTGTGAGCCTTGTGTTGTGTGTAGAGCGGAAACAAATAAATGCACAAAATAAATAGCAATCACACAAACACAACAATGTATAGTGGTTCGAGCAACCAACGCTCCTACATCCACTATCCAAGATATCACTTGGGTTTTCTACTATATTCATAACAGAATACAGTCGATTTGTTTTACACCAAGCTCACAAACCAAAACCTAATCTTGGTTTTACACCGGGATCACCAAGAATCCAACCTTTGGTTTTCATGGGCTCACCAAAAACCCACTCTTGGTTTTACACCAGGCTTACCAATAACATAAACTTGGTTTTTACGGGATCACCAATAATCCAATCCAAAAACAAGGAAAACAAACAAGTAAATAATGCAACTTATACAAACTCCTTAAGTATGAAAGTTGCAGCTTTAGCCCATTGAATGTAGCTCTTCTAAGCTCTCCTCTTTCTTTAAATCAGGCTTTAAGAGTTGTGATAGGAAGTAAAGAACCCTCTCTTGAATTTGAACATTGAAGCTCACTCCAAAATCTGAAATATAAACTTTAATCTTCAATCTCTTTTCTCATCTCCTTCAATCTCTTTTCTCTTCACTTTGATATATCATATATATGTTTTGGAAGTATTCCTAGGTTGTTTGGACCATTGGAATGCCTTGGAAAATGAAATATGACCATTTGGAACCGTTGGAAAGAAGAAAAAAATTTCTGTAACTAACCATTCCTGTTCAAAAAACTGGGATTCGAGTCGGCTCGAATGACTTGAGTCAGCTTGAATGATTGGGTTCTTTCTCAGAATTACTCTTCTACCACTCTGGAGTCGGCTCTATTTCTCAGACCTTCTGGTCGAGTCAATTCTATTGACTGGTTTTCCTAGAACTCAGTTTCAGCCATTCTGGAAGAGTCAGCTCGATTCTTCATTGAGTCAGCTCGGTTGGAATGTATTAGAATTTATTTGTACCGTGCCAAATCAATGTATCATCTCTAAGCTTGAGTCGGCTCGAGTGAACTTTCTTCAAAGTCTTCCAAAAGCTTTCAAACTTCTCCAAACTTCTTCCAACATCTTCCAAACTACTTTAAACATCTTTTAAATCTATGATACTCTACAAAAACAATCTTTACAAAGATAATTAGTAACATAATCATGCATCAATATTTTATAATCATCAAAATCAATCCTAGGGTCAATAATTAGCCATACTGACTTATAGGGCATACACCTAACATGATGGATCGATACACACTGGAGCATGCCTATCTCTTCCACACCTCTATCCATCACCGCAATAAAACCTTCTTCATTTCCAAATCCCTTCGACTCCATCTCCACTTTTTTACCTATCTTGGCTTAGATGTCTTCTGTTTGCTTCTATGAAAAATTGACTTAGGCATCGAAAGGTCCATTGCTGGGAACCCCCACTGCAAGTGGACTTCCTTATTTTTAGTGGTTTTGCGAGATCGGTCAGAGGGACCGAGCATCTTTAAGGATTATGCCTGCATACATGTCTAGCAATCACTGCTATTCCTGATTCCAGCTCAGCAACCTAGACTAGCTTGACTTCCCAGTGGCAATAATACCTTATCATTCAATTTGGTGAGATATGTCTATTGGTTCTCAAAATTGAAGGTGATGGCCAAAAGGCTCAACTCCAGTCTCCTTACCTTCTCAGCTAATGTCTTAACATCAACATTGGAGGAAAGGTTTTAGGAGAAGCAAGGACGGACCACCAAGGGGGGCCCTTAATTTTTTCCAATCTTTTATTTATAAGTTAAATTTTAAGGAAAAATTTCAAATACATATGTATTTGCCTATTTAGCCCTCCTAAAATTGGCTGGTATTAAATATAGCTTAAAAAATCTTGGAAAAACTTTTTTTAAAAATGAAACAAATACCATAAATCAGCTTTCTCTACTTGAAAGTTGGATCACTTCCAATTTTCTCTTTCATTTTCATTAATTTCTTTTTTTATAATTATTTAGGAGAAGATAAATGATTTTCTTTTTGTCGCTTGACCGGTATCCATCTCTGAAACCCATCGTGGCCAAAGCTACTATGCATAGCTAGCACTATCCTGTTTACTGCACCGATGGATGAGATGGTGACCTGACCTGTCACACAGCATGACCGACAAGAACGCCCCCATAGCACGACCAGATGGTTGCACATGTGCAAGACCAAATACCACTGACATGCTAGCTTATGACTGCTATTTCTGTGTCCATTATCAACCTCGCCACACCAATGGAAGCTGCATGCAGCGGAGCCGCACACCTCCTGGTGACTAGACCCGTTGCATGATGCAATTGGATCTTGGGGGCATAGGTGGGCAGGCACCAGTCATGCCCCAAGCTTGCATCGATGTCACCATGCTCGCCTCCCATTGCCTTTAGCTTTGTCACTAGAAGGACATCCTATACCATCATATCATACCAACAGCACTCGATGCGATGCTGCCACCATCGTGGTCGGTGTGCGCATCCTTCACGAGTTTATGGGACTTATGACTCTTCTAGTTTCAACTGCTACTATAGAGAGAGCATTTTCAGTAATAAATAGATTATGCAATATGAAAGATAACTTTTTTGGCGATTATTTAGTCACTTATGCCAATAAGGAGATGCTAAAAATTTTACAGTAGATTTTGTTATTGATAAATTTAATCCTATAAAACAATATCGAATACAATTCAAATAATATTTATATAAAAATTTAAATTAATTTAAATTATTTATTAATATTTTTATTTTTTTTTTTTAAAAAGTTGGCGCGGTCTCCCTCGCAAGGAGAAAGGAACGAGGGATCATTGTGGACCAGAAGTAGAGGTGGACGGAAGAGTGATAGGTGCAAAATTGCTTATTAATGGGGTAGGTGGGCTTTGTCTCTTCCGGGGAGTATTCCGATCATTATTGGATGTTTTACTTTTTTGAAACAAAAGAGAGATATTAGAAAAAATCAAGGAAGACGAGAAGAGTGAGGTGAAAAGATGAGAGAGAGAGATAGAAGTGGGTACTAAAGCTCATAAGGGAATCACTAAGGTGGTAGTGCAGTTGGTAGAGATTTTGCCTCACTTCCAACCGATCATGGGTTCAAGACAGGATCTTGTGGGTGACTTAATTAAATTCAGAAATTATTTTTTAGAACCCATGATAGTTGGTATGAGTGAGAGATCAGGGTTCTCCTTTTTTGTTTCCCCGTTCTACCCACCAGCATTTTAGTGATCTTAGGTTGACGTATAACCTTTTGGTGAGGAAATGTTGTGTAAATCTATACGCCTTGAATGGAACATTACCTGGTAAGGTGGAGGCCTGCAGAGATAGCTATACCGGGTTTTGCCTCCTCTATCTCTTTTGTTAAAAAATAAAGAACAAGCGCTCATAAGGGTGGCCATAGATGAGCATGGCTTGGACTTCCTCGATGATAGGATTAAGGCCCTCGTAGCAAATGGTGCATATGGGTTTTAAAGGCTACGTTTGCACCTTCGTTGGGGTTCCCCTGCCCTCAGGGCATAGGAATTGTATATAGTTGGTATGAGTGAGAGATCAGGGTTCTTCTTTTTTGTTTCCTCGTTCTACCCACCAGCATTTTAGTGATGTTAGGTTGACGTACTAACCTTTTGGTGAGAAAATGCTGTGTAAATCTATTTTAGTGGTTTTAGGTTGACGTACTAACCTTTTGGTGAGGAAATGCTGTGTAAATCTATATGCCTTGAATGGAACATTACCTGGTAAGATGGAGGCCTGCAGAGATAGCTATACCGGGTTTTGCCTCCTCTATCTCTTTTGTTAAAAAAAAAAAGAACAAGCGCTCATAAGGGTGGCCATAGATGCGCGTGGCTTGGACTTCCGCGATGATAGGATTAAGGCCCTCGTAGCAAATGGTGCATATGGGTTTTAAAGGCTGCGTTTGCACCTTCGTTGGGGTTCCCCTGCCCTCAGGGCATAGGAATTGTATACACCACATTTTTTCGCCCATATTTTGCCCATAGTCTTGACCCATTACTGTTAGTTATAATTCATCAGGTACCATATCAGCAAATTTAATCTATAAGATACCATATCAGCATTTTTATTTTTTTTTGGTAAAGACCATATCAGCAAATTTAAAAATCATGTGTGTTCATGTAATACTAAAGGGCAAACGATGTTGAACCAAGTCCCTAGGATTTTTTTTTATTTTGCAAGATTTGTTCATATTAAATGTTAACTAAATTACCACACCTCAAACCTCACTCACTCAGTAATACCTTCAAAGTTGATGGAATAAAAATGCATTTTCTATGTGTGGGCCTGTGGAGGCTATCCTCATATAAGCTTGTAGAGCATAAACTCGTTAAGACTATCTGGTGCATATTTTTGTGATGGGCATATTTCTGTGATGAGAAGATCATTCCTTCCCTCTTGTTATCTCCTGGACCTTTTTCTATGATTGTCCGGGTCAAGTAGTATAGGTCTTTACACTTTTTGCTTCAGTTATCCAAATCTAATCACGTTAAATATTTCTTAATTTATTTATTTCTTTTTTTCTATAATAAACCGAAAATAGCAAAAAAAATTATTAAGTTTTCCGTTAATGGAGCACCACACTTGTGATACGGATGCCCTCCACAATTCCATACTTAGCATTTAAAATTGGCATCATGTCATTACGCAACAGAATATCATCAAAAATTAATATGTTCCACGTAGTTTAGTTAATTGGGATCTTACCTCACAACCAATAAATCATGAGTTCGAGAAATTCTGACTAATCATCTTCAATCAAATATGCATTGACAGGATCTGCAGGCCTATCTTTTTTGTTTACCAAAATAAATAAATAAATAAATAAAATAAAATAAAATCCATTTGGACGGGTCACTGTCCAAGCATACATGTCCTACAATTGCAACATTCTAGCTATAAAATCCATTGTTCCTTGATTTCCGCAAAATTACCTCTCGTGGTGATTTCCGCAAAATTACCTCTGTGGTAGTCAATCTTAAGTTTTTGATACTGACTGAAACTAAAAACTTTTTCCATCATCAAACTATCGAATCCACGCACAACATAAAAAACATGGCAAAAAATTGCTGCTCTCTATCATTTCCCGTACTTAACTTTCTTTTTTTTTGTTTGGTAAAACCTGTACTTACATTCTTAGATTGTCTAGACCAGCCTTGACTTTACATTTTTTTTTTTTCGCTGTGCAGAAATTTTGCATTCTAAGTAGTATTTTGTGTCATATCTGTAGGTCGTTGATCTATGCAAAACTTGTACCTGCCACTACTCAATTGTGGGAAAATTCTAAGGGCAGTATATACATACGAATCTAAACTCATCTTGATATTCTTTTAGAGTTCCAACTTCCGAGTATCTTGATTCAATCTCAACATCTTTGCAACAATAATTATATCCAAATAGCAATTCATCACTGCTTATAGTCCAGAGTTCAAACTTTTGATTCCCCTTATATTGCCCCCCCCTCCCTCCTAACATTAGCTTCTATAATTTTTGTTTCTATTTTAATCACCTAATTCACATTACTTTATCAACCAGAGAAATCTCAGAATCTTTGACTTTGTAATTTGTGCGGCAATTTTGTGCTATGTTTCATCAGCAAGATATTGAAACCTTCAAAGAGAATTATTCCTCTATCCTAGTCATGAAAGGAAAGAGGGGTCGCAATTTGTGTGTCATCCTTGGTATATTCTACTTGCAGTTCATAAACTTATTCTTGAAAAACAAAAATCACCGGTTTCTTTTTTCTTTAAAAAAGAAAGAAAGATAGAAAGACAGAAAGCAGTGTTATCAAACCATGCCTAGCCCAGTCGGTCGGATTGGAAACCCATTGACCCAGGCACAAAACCGGTTCGAGTTCAGAATTAACTCATATGTGCACAAAACCCTGTCAAAAACCTACGAACTGACCGGTTCAATCATGAACCATCATACTCGGATGAACCCGGCTGAACCAGTTAATGGGAGAACCAGTGAAAACTTAAAAGAATAAAAAAAACCGAACCGTCAAAGCCTCGAAGGGTCTCTTATGGTCTTCTCCGACTTCCTGTCTTCTAGCTTCCCCAATCCCCAGTTCCCTTAATCCCTCTCACACTCTCCTCTCGGGTCTTGGCTCTTCCCTCTTGGACCGATGATCAAGTGGCGGCGGTGGCCCCTCTTCCGCTCTCAGGTCTCACTGTCTCGGCTCTTCCCTCTCGGACCGACGATCAAGAGGCGGCGGCAGCCTCTCTTCCACTCTCGGGTCTCGGCTCTTCCCTCTTAGACTGGCGATCAAGCAGCGGCAGTGGCAGCAAGGGCAAGGATGAAGGACTTCGAAAGGACCTCCATCCTTGTTGGCCTCTTCTTCCTCCGGTTCGTCGTTCAGCAGTTCAGGTAAGTCAATGATATTTTTTTTGGGAGGGTTTCTCTCGATGGTCGGCCTCTAGATTGCACACTCCCTCCTCGGCTCAAGCTTTCACTGAGGACGAGATGGGTAAAATAGGAAGACACCTCGGCTGCGATGTTGTCCAGGTGGCTTCCCAAGAGGGGGTGAATTGGGATTATAAAAATTTTAGCAAATATGTACAATTTAAAATCCTTTTAGTATTGTGGTGATATATGCAATGCGAAAGCAAGTAAATAAATATAATGAAGTTAAACAAGCACAATCACAAATACAAGGAATTTAGAGTGGTTCGGAGCAACCCGCTCCTACGTCCACTATCCAAGCACCACTTGGAATTTCCACTATATCCCCCACCGGAATATAGTCAGATTGTTTTAACATGCTCACAATCCAAACCTATACACTTTGGTTTTACCGGGATTACCAAAGAAAACCCTTACTTGGGTTTAACACAGGCTAACCAAGAACCTAAATCCCTTTGGTTTTTAGAATTGGGCTCACCAAAGAAAACCCAATCTTGGTTTTATACTAGGATCACCAAGAACCCAAGCTTAGGTTTTAAAAGGCTCACCTAAAAACCTTTAACACACTCTCAAGACATAGTCCCTTGCTATTCTTAGAGAGAAAACAAGATATATCAAATGTGTAAAGCAACTATACAACAAACTAAACTTATTTGAGTGTTGCTGATGAAGATCAAATTGAAGTTTAGCTTTGAATGCTCTTCAAGCTGTTTCTTTTCTTCTTCAAAAAGTTGGATTCAAGAATGAAGATCAATTGGTGAAGCTTTGTATCCTTTCTTGAATGCTCTTGAAATGAGTTGGTGAAAGACTTGAAAACTCTTCAACTTCTAAAGGATAATCAATGAATAATCTTTTAAAAAATTGTTTAAACATCATAAATACTCCCTTTTATAATTTTCAATCAAAAATAGCCATTGTAGGGCCTAGGAAATTGAAATAGAGCCATTGGAGGGTTTTTGGAATTCAAAAATGAGATTTTGCAACTAGCTGTTAGATTGCAAAAACTTGTCACTTGAGTCGACTCGAGGTTCATGAGTCAGCTTGAAGTCTCAGACAACCCAAATAAAAGTTTTGTGCGAGTCAGCTCTTCTGGATTGAGTCGGCTAGAACTCTCAATCAATAAAAAATCAAATTCTGCATGAGTCAGCTCTTCAAGGCTGAGTCAGCTCGAAGTCATAGTCACCAACAAAACAAACTCTAGATGAGTCGGCTCTCTGAGCTTGAGTCGGCTCGAGGTCTCAATCACCAAAAACATAAGTTCTTCATCGAGTCGGCTCTTAAGGTTTGAGTCGGCTCAAGATTCTGAAACTCTAAAATTTTTTGTGCCATGCCAGAATAGGAGTCGGCTCTTGATCCATGAGTCGGCTCTTACAAAAATTCTTCTTATGCATTCGAACTTCTCCAAACTTCTTCAATTCAAGATTCTAACAAGAGCATGTCTTCCAAGAAGCTTCAAAGAGCTTACCAAACAAATTCTAACCTACTTACTCTTATTTTTATAATTTTAGAGCCCTTTTTACAAGATTGCATATAGGAAGGATTAGGGCTTTACAACTTGAAGTATACAAGAGTTCATATAATGTTGGAATACCTTTTAACTAGATAGAAAACCAACTAATGTAAAGACAAATACTTTCCTACAAAACTTCTTGAGTAATTGAAAGAATTAGTAAAGCATACATGCTCCAATATTTTGTAATCATCAAAATCATTCCAGGGGTCAACAATCTTCCCCTTTCTGATGATGACAAAATACTAGGCATGAAAAGGTTTAAAAACACTTTTTAATTACGTGTAATAATATACTATATATCATATTCACATGTATTGAAAAGTATTTAAAGTAGTGTGCATCAACGCAAATAAAGTGTCAAGTTGTCGTTGTTGAAGTGAAGAGTATCAGAATAATGTATCATTTATATCATTCATGCACTAAGTATCAAATCATCACAATACTAACTTTGCATTTGAAATAAGTTTTAATAAAAGCTTAACAAAAGCTCCCCCTTTCTTATATAACAATATTCTCTTCACATTTTCATGCTTAACTCATTTTTCATGCTCATCTCCCCCTTTTTCATATTTCATGCTCATCTCCTCCTTTTTGTCATCAACACAAAAGTATATAATTTAGGGAGAACATTCATTCACAAACTAAATTATTCACAATCATTTAAACATGTATCAAGTGTAACATAAGAAAAGAGATATATATATAAGTGTTAGTACAAAGGTGATACATTACAAGAGTGCCAAAGCATACCAAAAATAGTATCACAAACAACAACAGGAAATATTGAACGATAAATCCTAAAAATCAAAAAGATGGACTAGGCTTATCATCACTAGGTTCATCTTCACTAGAAGAAAAACCAACCTCTAAAATACCAGGAGCATGTTTAAATTTAGGAGACCTAGGTCTAAGGTCCCTAAGTCTAGTCCTAACAGGGGTTGAAGTCTTAGAAGTTCTAGGTTTAAATTTAGTTGGAGGCTCAGAAGAAATCAAGATAGATGTAGGCCGTCTAGAAGGAGGATCAACAAATAAAGCTAGGGTGCTGGTAGTCGATAGAATTTGCATCATAGGAGTGTCCGATATGCCAGTGCTCGGATCCTGAGTACCAATACCAAGCCCAACAGGAGTAGCAACTATAGTAGGAATATCAGTAGAATGCTCTACCTTTTTCTATCCACAGTCAGTATCATGAATATCAGGTCATGCTAAAGATGGAGGAGGTGCTGAATAACTGGCTGTTCGGATCTGCTGAAGAATCGATAGAATATCCTAGAAGCCATCTCTCATCTCAGTCTGAAGTGCCAGTATCCTGGTATCTGTCTCTGCCCTGCCTCTCTGTAGAGTAGAGATCTCATCCAAAATCTGCTGCAACCAGCTATCATCACCTGAACCATCAGTAGTAGATCCTCTCACAAGTGAATGAGGTGAAGAAGGTACTGGCTCAAAAGGTCCAGCCTCATCAGTCTGTGGCTCAGCCTCAATATCCTGTGCCTAACCAGTCTGGTCATCATCACCTAACTCCTCATATAAATGTGTCATTGGTAGTCCTGAAGTCTTCCTGATCCAGTGTCCATCAACCTTCAGGAATCCCATCTTGATCAATGACCTAACATTATATATGTCTGTATGAAGTAATGGCCTACTATCCTCACCAGACAAAACTACCTGTGCATCCTGAAAGAGCAGTGTGAATATCATGCCATAAGGAAGACATGCTCATGCCCTACGAGCAGCTTCCCTCATATGGGATATCATGATATAAGGTAAGTTGAGGGCCTCCCCCTCAACCAAACATCTCATAAACACCAGATCCCTCTCACTTACCCAGTCAAACCTTCCAGTTATGGGTAGAAAAATATGACTGATGATATTATGAATCAACCTCATTTCCAAAGAAAGTTGATTAGCCCTGACAGGTATAACACCAGTAAAATCATTCCTCTCAAGAATTATCCTCAAAGTCTTCTATTTTTCTTTTAATACCAAAAAGCTCTCTCCTTCCTTAGGTATTTGAAGAATGTCACTTAATTTCTGGTCATTTATCTCAGTATGCTTCCCTTTCATAATTGATTCCACATGAAATGCACCAAGGGACATATTTTCAAAGAATTGTCTTACTAAATTTAGAAATGTAGGTAAATTCAACATGCAAAATGATTTCCAACCTTGTGCAATGAGCCAATCACCAACTCTCAAATTTTCTTGCTCTAAAAAAGTAAAATCAACACAATGTCCAGAAATAACTTACCTATTACCCATAAGAACTACCACTCTTGGAGCTTCCGGAGCCTCTTCATGTTCTTCTTGTGGCTCTTCCATGGGATTTGAAGTATCAAGCCTCCTCTTGATTCTTCTCTCCTCTGCTACGATCTGCACAACCCTTCTTGGTTTCTTTCCTATGGCTTTCTTAGGAGCCATTTTGGTTGGATTAGGGTTTAGGAAAGGTTTGGTGGAGTTCTAAGGTTTTTCCTATGTTTGGAATAGGGAACGGTTGAAGTAGAATAGGAAAAGCGAAAACAAAATGGATTTTGAAACCTAACGATGCCCTATTTAAAAAGGATCGGCCCGACTCTCGAGTCGGCTCGACAGAGCAACAGGGTACTCGAGTTTGCTTGAGCAAAAATCAAGGTTAAAGCTTAGAAAACTAAAAAATAAAATTTTATAGGTTTCTTAGCACTAGAGAAGGTGGTCATAAGCTCTAAAGAGAATCTTGAAACATCTAGATAATTTTTTCCTTATTTTTGAAAAAAATTAGGTCAAAACTCTTAATATGGGTCACATAGGTCTAACTCACCTCTAATCTTTTTAAATCTATCTTGGTTAAGAGGTTTGGTAAAAATATCATCAAGTTGATCTTCTGTAGGCACAAATTCTAATTCTACAACATTATTCAAAATATTGTCTCTAATGAAATGATGTCTAATTTGTATATGCTTAGTTCTATAATGCTAAATTGGATTTCTAAATAAATTAATAGCACTAGTGTTATCATATTTAATAAGAATTTTAGATTGGATAACACCATAATCTTTTAGCTATTGCTTGATCCACAATACTTGTGTACAACAGCTCCTCGTAGCCACATACTCTACCTTAGCAGTAGACAGTGCTACAGAGTTTTGTTTATGACAGTACCATGAAATCAAGTTGATACCTAGAAATTGATAAGTGTAACTTGTACTCTTTCTATCAATCTTACAGCCACCATAATCAGCATCAGAATAATTAATTAACTTTAAAGATGAATGCTTAGAATACTATAAGCCTTAATTATATGTGCCTTTAAGATACTTAATGATTCTTTTAACAGCAATAATGTGTGACTCTTTTGGATTTGATTGAAAACATGCACACATACAAACACTAGATAAAATATTAGGTCTACTGGCAGTTAAATAAAATAGATAACCAATCATACCTCTATATAATTTTTGATCAACAATTATGCCATTTTCATCTTTATCAAGTCTGCATGCAGGATTCATAGGTGTTCCAACTTCTTTACTTGATTCCATGCCAAACTTTTTGATAATCTTTTTTATATATTTGGCTTGGTTGATCAGAATTCCTTCCTTTGATTGTTTGATTTGAAGCCAGAGGAAGTAACTTAGCTCTCCCATTAAATTCATTTCAAATTCACCCTGCATTAACTTAGCAAAATCTTGACACAAGGATTTATCAGTAGATCCAAATATTATATCATCAACATAAATTTGAATAACTAAAATATCATTATTTTTCTTTTGAATGAACAAAATAGTATCAACACTACCTCTTATAAAATCATTTCCAATTAAAAACTTACTTAATCTGTCATACCAGGCTCTAGGTGCCTGCTTAAGACCATATAAAACTTTATTCAACTTAAAAACATGATTTGAAAATGTGTGATCGATAAAACCAGGTGGTTGTTCGACAAAAACTTCTTTAGATAGAAAATCATTTAGAATAGCACTCTTTATGTCCATTTGAAATAATTTAAAATTCATAAAATATGTATATGCCAAGAGTAATCTAATAGCCTCTAGCCTAGCTACTGGTGCATAGGTCTCATCAAAATCTATTCCTTCTTCTTGATTGTAATCTTGAGCTACCAGTTTAGCCTTATTCCTAATTACATTACCTTGCTCATCAAGCTTGTTTCTATAAACCCATCTAGTACCTATAACAGGGTAGTCATTTGGTCTTTCTACAAGTATCCAAACATTATTTCTTCTAAATTGGTTTAACTCATCATGCATGGCTAACATCCAATTAGGATCGGTTTCAGCTTCTTCTATAATATGTGTTCTACATGAGATACAAAAGCAATCAAATCATGTGCATCCATGTATGAAGCTTTGGTTCTAACATCTTGAGATGGGTCTCCTATAATAAGTTCTTTAGGATGTGAGTGTACATACCTCCATTCTTTAGGTATATCTTCATGATCTTTGCTTACCACTTCTTCATATTGTTCACTTGCTTGCTTATCTTTGATAGTCATATCCTTTAGTCCATGTTTAAGTGTACCTGTATCATCATCAACATAATCTTCTTTTCTAGAAGATGTTATGTCAATTTCATTGAAAACAACATAGATTGATTCTTCTACAATTAAAATTCTTTTATTAAAAGCTCGATAGGCTTTGCTATTTGTAGAATAACTAAGAAAGATAGCCTCATCAGATTTTGCATCAAACTTACCAAGATTTTCTTTAACATTATTAAGAACAAAATATTTGGAATCGAAAACATGAAAGTAATTGATATTAGGCTTTCTATTGTTCCACAGTTCATAGAAGGTTTTTCTTATAATAGGCCTAATTAAAATTCTGTTTAAAATATAGCAAGCGATATTTACAGCTTCTGTCCAAAAGTATTTCGAAAGATTTTCTTCACAAAGTATTGTTTTAGATATTTCTTCTAAAGTTCTATTTTTTCTCTCTACAACACCATTTTGTTGCGATGTTCTAGGAGCGGAGAAGTTGTGATCAATACCATGCTTTCTACAAAAGTGATCAAAACGTTGATTTTCAAATTTTGTACCATGATCATTACGAATAGAAATAATAGAAAGGTTTTTCAAGTTTGAAACTCCTTTGTAAAACTTTTTGAATACCTTAAAAGTTTCATCTTTATGTGCAATGAATAAAATCAAAGTGTATCTTGAAAAATCATCTATAATCACAAGGCCATACTTCATACCACCTAGGCTTGTTGTCTTAGTAGGTTCGAATAGATCCATGTGAAGTAACTCTAAACGTCTAGTAGTAAAAATAATATTTTTGGATTTAAAAGTCTCCCTCACTTGCTTCCCTAATTGACATGCATCACAGACATAATCAAAATTTATTTTAAACTTTGATAAGCCTTTAACTAAATCTTTTAAAATAAATTTTGCAATGGTATCCATACTAGCATGTCCAAGACGTCTATGCCATAGTAAACTTGATTCTTTGCTCTTATCATTCACTGCCACAAGACTTGTATTGCTTGACATAGCTAGATCATTAAGATCTACTACATAAATATTACCAAGTCTATGTCCAATGAACTTTATACTAGAGTCAAGAGGATCAACTACTATACACATTGAAGACTTGAAGAAAATATTAAAACCAATATCACAAAGTTGGCTGATGCTTAAAAGATTATGCTTTAATTTCTCTACAAGTAGTACATTCTTAATAAAGGTAGAAGGAGTAATTTTTATTTTACCAATATCGATTATCCTTCCTTTGCGATTATCACCAAAGGTTCCATGCCACCATCTTTTTGTTCTAGGATGAAGAATTGATCAATATCACCCGTCATGTATCTTGAACAGCCACTATCAAGGTACCATCTTTTCTTTACATTTGTGAATATAAGACATCCCTGCAAAATAATCAAGTAATAGATTTAGGTACCCAAGCTTTCTTGGATCCTTGCAAGTTAGTAGGATTGGTTCCTTTTAGAACCCAATTTTTTTTTTTTTTTTTTTTTGTCATTATATTTCAAATGACACTCAAATGCTTTGTGACCAACATTATTACAAGCATAGCATATAATTTTTGGCTTTGAATAAGAAGTATATGATGATGCAAACTTAGGTCTATATTGCTTTAATGTAATGAACTTAGGAGCATAAGATGTGGATGCAGAAAACTTATTTGAATTTGAACTTTTATAACTGATTCTAAACTCATTATTTGTATCTCTTTGATCTTTCAAAATCAGTTCAAGTTTGTTAGAGCTTAAAGTTAATTTTTCAACCAATGGTTTAAGCTTTTGAAATTCCTTTTGCAAATCAATATTTTCATTTTGCAAAATTTTGTTCTTTTCAAGAAGTTCTTCCTTTTCAAATTGAGTTTTTTAAATCTTTCACAAATCAAACTTATTTCTCCCTGTAAAATCTTATTTCTTTCACCAATTTCATTTTTATCTTTTTCAATCGTATCACAATTAATTTTCAAATTCTTCATTTTCAAACCAGCTTTTTTGTACTCTATCAATAATTCACAAAAAGCATTATGAAGCTCATCATAAGTAAATTCTAAAGTATGTTCAAAAGTTATTACCTCATCCTCTAAACCCATATAGTAGATTTGAGCAATTTTTGTTGTATCTTCATCTTCTCCGATTAATATAGATTCATCACTATCGCTCCATGCTGCAAGCATTGCCTTCTTTTTCTTTCTTTTAATCATATTTTTCTTGATCTCTGGATAATCAGGACGTATGTGTCCTAGTTTCTTACATTCATAACAAATAGGAGTTTGATCCTTATCCTTTTCTGTCTTTTTCTCTTTCTTTTCCAAATTCTTCTTTTCTAAATTACTTTCTCTATCTGTTTGTTCTTCTTCTGTCCATAAATCTTTTGAATTTCTCATTACTAGGGCGGTTTCATCATTCTCCAGATCATCATCATCAGATATATCTGAATCTTCATCTTTGTCCTCTTCTGTAGCTTTAAATGCTATAGCCTTTTTCCTTTTTGAATCTTTATATGTTCTTTGTTGCATGGTTAGCTCATAAGTAATCAATGATCCCAGTAGTTTATCCAATGGTAGAGTGTTCAAGTCCTTGGCCTCTTGAATTGCTGTAACTTTTGCTTCCCATTTATCTGGAAAAGATCTCAAAACCTTTTGGACTAGATCAGCATTAGTATAAGTCCTATCAAGACTTTTAAGACTATTTATAATATTAATAAAATATGTATACATAGCAGATATAGTTTCACTAGGATCCATTTTGAATAATTTATAATTGTGCTCAAGAAGATTGATTTTGAAGTTTTAACTTGTGATGTGCCATCGTGTGTGATTTCAAGCTTATCCCAAATTTCTTTAGCAGAATTGTAAGTAGAAATTCTGTTAAACTCATTTGAGTCCAAAGCGCAATAAAGTAAGTTCATAGTTTTGGCATTCAGCTCAGTCAATTTTATATCATTTTCGTTCCATTCCTCTTCCGGTTTGGGAACCTCAATATCATTAATTCTAATAGTGGGTGTATGAGGTCCTTTTAGAATTATTTTCCATAAATGAAAGTCTACGGCTTGAAAGTATATTTTCATCCTAGCCTTCCAATATGTATAATTGTTCCAGTGAAAAGTGAAGGTCGATTTGTGGATTGGCCTTCGGCCAAAGAAGTGCTTATGGGATGTGCCATCAATCTTTACTCTAAGAAATTTTCAGAGACTCTGCTCTGATACCACTTATTGCCCAGGTTGCTTCTCAAGAGGGGGATGAATTGGGATTATAAAAATTTTAGCAAGTATGTGCAATTTAAAATCCTTTTAGTATTATGGTGTTATATGCAATGCGGAAGCAAGTAAATAAATGTAATGAAGTTAAACAAGCACAATCACAAATACCAGGAATTTAGAGTGGTTCGGAGCAACCCGCTCTTGCATCTACTATCCAAGCACCACTTAGGATTTCCACTATATCCCCCATCAGAATACAGTCGGATTATTTTAACAGGCTCACAATCTAAACCTATACACTTTGGTTTTATCGAGATCACCAAAGAAAACCCTCACTTGGTTTTAACATAGGCTAACAAAAACCTAAATCTGTTTGGTTTTTAGAACCGGGCTCACCAAAGAAAACCCAATCTTGGTTTTATACCGGGATCACTAAGAACCCAAGCTTAGGTTTTAAAAGGCTCACCTAAAAACCTTTAACACACTCTCAAGACGCAGCCCCTTACTGTTCTTAGAGAGAAAACAATATATATCAAATGTGTAAGGCAACTATACAACAAACCAAACTTGTTTGAGTGTTGCCGATGAAGATCAAATTGAAGTCTAGCTTTGAATGCTCTTTAATGCTCTTCAAGCTGCTTTTTTTCTTCTTCAAAAAGTTGGATTCAAGAATGAAGATCAGTTGGTGAAGCTTTGAATCCTTTCTTGAATGCTCTTGAAGTGAGTTGGTGAAAGACTTGAAAACTCTTCAACTTCCAAAGGATAATCAATGAATAATCTTTCAAAAAATTATTTAAACCTTCATAAATACTCCCTTTTATAGTCTTCAATCAAAAATAGCCGTTGTAGGGCCTAGGAAACCGAAATAGAGCCGTTGGAGGGTTTTTGGAATTCAAAAATGAGATTCTGCAAGTAGCCGTTAGACTACAAAAATCCATCGCTCGAGTCGACTCGAGATCCATGAGTTGGCTCAAAGTCTCAGATAACCCAAATAAAAGTTCTGTGTAAGTCAGCTCTTCTAGGTTGAGTCGGCTCGAACTCTTAATCAATAGAAAATCAAATTTTGCATGAGTTAGCTCTTCAAGGTTGAGTCGGCTCGAAGTCATAGTCACCAACTAAACAAGCTCTGGACAAGTCGGCTCTTCTGGACTTGAGTTGGCTCAAGGTCTCAGTCACCAAAAATATAAGTTCTTCATCGAGTCGGCTCTTAAGGCTTGAGTCGGCTCGAGGTTCTGAAACTCTAAATTTTTTTATGCCATGCCAGAATAGGAATCGGCTCTTGATCCATGAGTCGGCTCTTACAAAAATTCTTCTTATGCATTCGAACTTCTCCAAACTTCTTCAATTCAAGATTCCAACAAGAGTAAGTCTTCCAAAAAGCTTCAAAGAACTTACCAAACAAATTCTAACCTACTTACTCTCATTTTTACAATTTTAGATTCCTTTTTACAAGATTACATACATAAAGGATTAGGGCTTTACAACTTGAAGTATACAAGAGTTCATACAATGTTGGAATACCTTTCAACTAGATAGAAAACCAACTAGTGTAAAGACAAACACTTTTTTGCAAAACTTCTTGAGTAATTGAAAGAATTAGTAAAGCATACATGCTCTAATGTTTTGTAATCATCAAAATCATTCTAGGGGTCAATATGCGAGTACTTCTCCATCACCAAACCCTGGCTAGTAGCCACCCACCCTCCGATGATCCGATCTCGATCTTTTCCCGGCCTGAAAGTCGCCACCGCCAGTACCCATTTCATGGATGGATGGGGACTCACGCCAGTGTGCTGGATCTCCAGTCTCCACCCTCTCAGCCAATCCCCTCCAGCCTCCCCCACTCCCTCTCTCTCATCCCCTGGTGAGCTATGAGCAAATAAAGATCAGAGATTCAAAAAGAGGAGGAAAACGGATGACTGGTGAGCTATGATTGTGAGGCTATGAATAAATAAAGAGAAGAGAAAAATAGATAAGGATCAGGGCCGGGTTTGTTTAACAGTTTAAGCTTTAAAAAATTATTTAATAGTTAATACTTTAATTAATGGAAAACAGGGAAAGGAATAAAAAAATTAATTTGTTCTGTGCATTGACCCACCGGTTCAACCATTGATGAGCCAGTATCTTGTACGGGTTAAAGTCTGGGCGGGTTTAATAACATTGAAAAAAAGAATTCCATTGTCTAGTATTCAAGCAAGACAGATTGGATAGAAGTTTATGCTGCCAACAGAACATTTATGGTGAAAATAGTGGAAAATGCTATATCAAGGCTTGAAGATTTCTCCTTTTTGATGATATATCACTCATAATCACCTGCTTTGTTTGCATATCAAGCAGAAATGCCATCTGAGATATGTGTTCTTGTTACAAGATTTCCAGCAGCTCTGACCTGTTAAGGTCCTTGGTTGCTTCTTAAAGAGACCAATGACTGCAGAGAATGAAAGAATGTTGAGTTCTTTGCACTTACATAATCCACTCAGTATATAGAATTGCTAGTGCCAACAAACAAACATACCACCCATGCATCGCAACTGCTGGAGGTTGTGGGCTCATCTAATTGGATAAAGATGTCCTTGTTTTCCTTCAAATCTTTAGATTTGAATGCCCATGCTAAGTGATCAATTTTCTTACGCAATCAAAGTAGAGAGTGGTAGTAACAAATGACTTCTATTTTATTAATATGATTCTTGATGTAAACATTCTTAATACACCTCAAGCTTTAGAAAAAAATAGGGCACATCTTATGTACTAAATTCTAATAAGGTACTTTAGTAGCCCGACTATCAAAATATAATTTTTCTGTTTTTTTTTTTTTTTTTTGGTAACTCAAAAAGGGGAGGAAGAGTTAGACTCTGGGCGTGGCCACCCCCAAATGGTCCCCCAATCCTAGCCAGGGAATGTTCGATGCACGGCGCATATTAATTTTTCAGCAGCCGTTCCCCACCCGAAGGTGAGTACGTCAACCTGACTACCATGCATCAGCCGAGTGAACGGGATTTATTATATATATCCCTAACTTTTTCACTACCACCAACCAACAGGAGCTCCAGGATTATTTTATTAATTTTTTTCTTTTTTTGATTTTATTTTTGGACTATTTTTCTATTTTTTATTTTATCCCCAAATTTTCTCGTCGAAATATGTCTACATCAAGACTCGAATCCCTGCCAGTTGGTTGTGATAAAAGTCTCACAATCAACTGCACCACTCGCCGATGATAAATATAATTTTTCTGTTGCATGTAGATGAGTATACGAACACAAAGTTCGAGGATAACACAGATTCATGATAAAACTATATATAAGCATATTGTGGATAAGAGGTCTCGTACTTTCTTATACACAGGTTATATACAGTTACTAGGAAACCAGATGCTAAGATGATAGCAATTGTTGACTCCTGTATCATTGTTAATATTCACTAGTTCAGACATCCTTAAAAGACCACATTCTCTAACAAAAGTAGTGATGGGCATTGGGCCATGCCGGGCCAGACCCGGACCAGGCCCACTAGGCCACAGGCTAAACAGGCCATGCCTGGCACGGCCCGCTTAACCTACGGTCCGAGCCCGGCACGGCCCTAGGCCCGAGGGGTGGCGGGCCGTGCCAGTTACGGCCCGTTGGCCCATCAGCCCAGTTTTTTTTTTAAATTTTTTTTTTAAAAAAATGGGCCGAGCCTGGCATGGCCCTTTTGGGCCCGTTACGGGCCAGGCCTGGCACGGCCCGTTTGGCCATTACGGGCCGGGCCTGGCATGGCCCGTTTGGCCCATAACAGCTAAAAAATGGCTATTTTTTGGTTGTTTACTATTTTAACTCTCCCAACTTCCATGAAATAGCTAATTTAAGGGGTATTTTGGAAAAATAATTTTTTTGGAGTCCTATAAATATCCCTTTTCTCCTCTATTCTCACCACACCAAACCATCTCTTCTCTCTTTCTCCACTACTACTATTTCTCTCTTCTAGCAATATTTAGCAAGTGCTCTAGGCTTCTAGCAATTTAATTTTTAGTTTGCATTTAGCAAGTATTCAAGTGCTACACAAGAGGAGATTCTTGTTGAGAAGTTAGAAGTACAAGAGAAAGAGAAGGTCACTTCTTGTTGAGAGCACAAGAGGAAGCTCACAAATATCAGCTCTACCTCTGTCTCTAGTCCTCTACTCAATTCCTCCTTGTGGTTAGTTTTTGTTTTTTACATTCATCAATTTAGATATGGCTTCTTATGATGAAAGTCATTTTGGCATTCCTCCTATTTCTGAGGGAGAAGAAACTAATCCTCAAGTTCCTAATCCCTCTAGAACCAGTGAACCAAGTGAAGGTCAAACCTCTTCTCGTAAGAGGACAAGTACTATATGGAATGAATTTGATAGAATTATGGTTGATGGAGATTGGAAAGCAAAATGTAAAAAATGTACCAAACTTTATAGTTGTAGTAGTAGTGGGGGAACAGGGCATTTAAAAAGACATCAAGAGAGTCATAGGATGCATGATTCTCTTCTTCAAAATATCCTTAATATACAAGGAGGATCACTTGTAGGTAATTTTACATATAATCATGAAAATCAAAGAAAAGTACTTGTAACATGGATAGTTAAGGATGAATTATTTTTTAGTTTATGTGAATCTTTTAATTTTGAAGAATATGTTCAATTAGTCCTACAACCTGCTTACAAAAGAACTAGTAGACGTACATTTAGAAGAGTAGCTATGACTAACTTTTTAGTAATGAGACAAAATTTAATTGAAACACTCTCTATTTTAAATACAAAAATTTCATTAACTTCTGATATTTGGTCAGCATCTGTAAGTAGTAATTGTTTTATTGCTATTACTGCTCATTATATTGATAATGATTGGTAATTAAATAAATATATTCTTGCTTTTCGTGCTTTTGATTTTTCACATTCTGGACAACAAATTTCAAATGACATTTATCAAACTGCATATTCATATAATATTAATGATAAAATCATGTATATTACTTTTGATAATGCATCTAATAATAATTATGCTATTGCATTATTGAAGGACTCGTTGCATCCCATGTTAAATAAAAATTTATTGCATATTAGATGTGCATGTCATATCTTAAATCTTTCTGTTCAAGCTGGCATGAGCATGATTCAAGATGTCATTTCAAAAATTAGAAATGCAGTTTCTTTTATTCATGCTTCAAGATCAAGACTTCAAGAATTTAAGAAACTATGTACAGATCATGGTAAACATTTTAAAAAATTTAAACTTGATGTAATTACTCGTTGGAACTCAACGTATAGCATGATACATGATGCATACCCATATAAAAACTTATTAAGTGTATTGGCCTAGAGTCCCTATTCCAGTCGGTCAGAGCTACTAGATCGCAGGACTGCTCCCTGGTACACCTACAAAATAAATTCCTTGCCGGAGTTGCTCCGACGGGGGACACTCCAATGCCTAAGTTAGAGATGGGCTCCAGCCACAGAATGGGGAAGGCTTTGGAGAAGCAGAGGGAAAAGACTCTGAGATTTTTGGAGTATATTGTGCCTCTTACCTCGGGCATTCCCTCTTACCGTTATTTATAAGGAGCTGTCTAGCCTACGGTTCTGTTCTTCCTCCAGCGGTTATGGCAGGGAGTTAATTCCTTCCCCATGATCCATGGTCGTGGGTTGTCGTTGAACGGTTTCGGCCAGACCGGAGGCATTGCAGCTATAGTTACGCACCATGATTGTGTCCTAAAGATAGTCAATAGTAACCGTTGGTTATCGTTGCTTTGTAGTGGTTTGAGATAGATCATGGATCCATCTTCAAACTTCTCCTTTTTAGGAAGATTCTTGTAATCAGATCGGGAAAGTCTTCATCCTCGGATCTTCTCAAGACAGATCGGAGATCCTGTCTTCGGCATAGATCGAGGACTTGGTCTTTGTCGAAGGTCGGAGATCGTGTCTTCAGCATGAATCGAAGAGCGTGTCTTCAGAGGTTGGTGAGGGTCTTGTCTTTATGAGCCGAAGGACTTGGTCTTCGACGAAGGCTGAAGACGAGATCCGAAGGCCTCTCCTTCGGGTGCCGTAGACCCGCGAAGAGCTTTAGCTTGTCCATTGGTTGCCTGGTTTTTTTCGAATATCTGAGTCTGAAGATGGTGGTTCGAAAGAAAAGTCTTCGACCGGCAGAACCGGTGGTCGACTCGTACTTGGACCGAGATATCCCAACAGTTGCCCCCTACTTTCAATTTTTGTAGTGAAGATTTGCCTTGAAGAGTGAGAGTATTAAAGGTTTGTCGTTTTCCTTCTGAGGGATGGTGTAGTAGATGATCGTGAAATCTCTAATTGGATTGTCCATCATGACTGCCGGTTGATTTAAGAGTCAGGTGGTGGACAGCTGTCATTTCCTGATTGAGGGAAGAGAAAAGAGTGGGCGGCCTTGGGACCATCCTTTCTTTTTCTATTGCATGACGGTTCATCCAATCTTTTGATTGGGACTTGGGTGGTTGTCGTGGTTCCTTCCTGCCTGTTGGATGATGAACGTGCTTCATCCTGGCCGTAGATCCAAATGGGTTATACCCTTTGGATTATTCTTTGTCAAATCAGCTTGGTGGGGCTTTAGGGCCTTTTGGTCTCTTTTTTGGGAAAGAGAGAAGGTTCGGTTGAGGAAGCTTCTTCAACTTCATTCTTCGCTCAGCCTCCCCTGTTCTTTGACTATCAGTCTCTTCTGCAGGTAGAACCTTCCTTCTACCTTTTTGCTCCATTCTTTTACCATGGCTGAATCTGTAGGGAGTCGAGGGGGACAAGTTGGACCTTCGGGGGCCGGTGATGTAGAGAGTTTGGAATCAGTTCCTAGCTCTGTTTCACCGAAAAAGATGACTCATCTTCGGGAATGCTATTGCATTCCCGAGGGGTTTCCTTTCGTTCTTCCCGCATCTAAGGAACGGGCGAACAAACCCCCTCCCAGATACTTGGCTGTGTATGAAGACCATTTGAAGTCAGGCCTTCGATTTTTCTTGCATTTTTTTTTCATCAAAATATTTCGTCTGTACCAAGTGGTGCCTATGTAGTGGACTCCGAATAGCATTCGGAACATCTACGGTTTCCTGGTTTAATGCCGCATAGCTTACATACAACCTAGGACCGACTTGTTCACTACCCTTTTTATGCTTAAGAGGGATTTCCATGGTAGCGAATGGTGGGTGATCGGCCCTCGACTAGGCTACAAGATCATCAAAGACATTCCCAGCGCCATCCATGGGTAGAAACCTATCTTTGTTTTTGTGTTATCTATCGACCCGTGGGGCTTTGATAGTGATTGGAAGGAGCCGCGTTTAACCGCCAATGATGAAAAAAAGTTTTTGGCGGCTGATCAGTCTGATTACGACCTTCTGACAGATTTGGAAGTTGTCCCTATCTATGAGTTGTTGGAGGAGAGGAATCTCCATCTTGCAGGGATTAGCAAGTTCCCTATGTTAGGTATAACGATAGAAATTTTCACTTCTTTCCTCCCATTCCTATTGTTGTTCAATCGACTCAAAAGAGTTTTTCTATTTGTAGGTGGTGGAATGAAGTCCACCAACCTCTGAAGACACGCTCTTCGACTCATGCCAAAGACACGATCTCCGGCCTTCGACAAAGACCAAGTCCTCGATCTATGCCGAAGAAAAGATCTCCGATCTGTCTCGAGAAGATCCGAGGATGAAGACTTTCCCGATCTGATTACGAGAATCTCCCTAAAAGGGGAAGTTTGAAGATGGATCCACGATCTATCTCAAACCACTACAAAGCAACGATAACTAATGGTTACTATCAACTATCTCCAGGACACAATCATGACGCGTAACTCCAGTTGCAACGCCTCCGGTCTAGCCGGAACCGTTCGACGACAACCCACGACTACAGATCATGGGGAAGGAATTAACTCCTCGCTGTAACTGCTGGAGGAAGAATGGAACCGCAGGCTAGACGGCTCCTTATAAATAATGGTAAGAGGGAATGCTCGAGGTAAAAGGCACAATATACTCCAAAAATCTTAGAGACTTTTCCCTCTGCTTCTCCAAAGCCTTCCCCATTCTATGGCTAGAGCCCGTTTTGACTTAGGCATCAGAGTGTCCCCCACCGGAGCAACTCCAACAAGGGATTTGTTTTGCAGGTGTACTATGGAGCGGTCCTGTGATCCAGTAGCTCTGACCGGTCGGAACAGGGACTCTATGCTAACAAATTGGCACACCAGGTAGAGGACAAGCAACTCTCTGTTTCCTAAGCAGAAAGTCATAGGTTCGTCCCCTACCTGGTGCACCAATTTGTTGGTGTAGAGTCCTTATTCCGGTCGGTCGGAGCTACTGGATCGCAGGACCGCTCCCTGGTACACCTGCAAAACAAATCCCTTGCCGGAGTTGCTCCGGTGGGGGATACTCTGATGCCTAAGTCAGAGGCGGGCTCCAGCCACAGAATGGGGAAGGCTTTGGAGAAGCAAAAGGAAAAGACTCTGAGATTTTTGGAGTATATTGTGCCTCTTACCTCGAGCATTCCCTCTTACCGTTATTTATAAGGAGCAGTCCAGCCTGCAGTTCCATTCTTCCTCCAACGGTTACGGCGGGGAGTTAATTCCTTCCCCATGATTCATAGTCGTGGGTTGTCGTCGAATGGTTCTGGCCAGACCAGAGGCGTTGCAGCTGGAGTTACGCGCCGTGATTGTGTCCTGGAGATAGTTGATAGTAACTATTGGTTATCGTTGCTTTGTAGTGGTTTGAGACAGATCGTGGATCCATCTTCAAACTTCCTCCTTTTAGGAAGATTCCCGTAATCAGATCGGGAAAGTCTTCATCCTCGAATCTTCTCAAGATAGATCAAAGATCCTGTCTTCGGCATAGATCGAGGACTTGGTCTTTGTCGAAGGCCGGAGATCGTGTCTTCGACATGAATCGAAGAGCATGTCTTCGGAGGTTAGTGAGGGTCTTGTTTTTATGAGCCGAAGGACCTGGTCTTCGACAAAGGCTAAAGACGAGATTCGAAGGCCTCGCCTTCGGATGCCGTAGACCCGCGAAGAGCTTTAGCTTGCCCATTGGTTGCCTGGTTCTTTTCGAATATCTGAGTCCGAAGACGGTGGTTCGGAAGAAAGGTCTTCGGTCGGCAGAACCAATGGTCGGCTCGTACTTGGACCGAGATATCCCAACAAAGTGCATATATTAATGATCGTGGATTAGGCTTTACATTAACTGAAATTGACTGGAATAAAGGTAAAACTTTGGAAGATTTTTTAGTTAGTTTTTATAATGCTACTAATGTTCTTTCTAGTATTTATTATCCAACTTCATATTCATTTTTATAACAAGCATATATGATTTGTCAAAAATTTGCAGAACATAGATATGATGATGTTTTAATGCCTATTATTGAACAAATGGAATCCAAATGGAATGAGTATTGGGATAAGATATGTCCTATGCATAACTCAGCTGCTGTATTTGATCCAAGAGTTAAATTAAGTAACGTACTAATTTTACTTGATGCATATTATAAAAATATGATTCAAGATCCTGAACCTGCTAAAATTGAGGTAACACAACTTCTTTTTGATATTTATGCTTTATATGATGAAAAAATTTGTGGATCTAGATTATCCGCACAAAGCTCTATTTCTTCTTCTAGTAGTTCTCGTTCATTATCTATTTTTTCATTCATTGCATAGAGAAAACAAACACATGCTTCAAGTTCATCTTCATCTTCTTCATCTTTAAGTAATGAACTAGAATTTTATTTACGAAATGATCTTCAGTCAGCATATGATGAAAATCAAATAGAAAGTCTAGATGTATTAGCTTGGTGGAAGAGTGTTAAAAATCAATATCTTGTTATGTTTATTATTGCACGCGATATTTTAGCTATGCCGATATCCACAGTAGCATTGGAATCCGTTTTTAGTGCAGGTCGACGTGTTCTTGACGAAAAGAGAAGTAGGATGATTGGCGACATGGTTGAGATGCTTCTCTGCCTCAAAGATTGGTTGGATGCTGAGACGATACTTCAAGATAAAGATGGACATGATACAACATCCTCTGATGATGATGATACAAACACTACTAATGATTAGTAAGATTTTGATCATTTATTTTTTAATTCTTAATTTTTTATAATTGTACATTTTTATTTTTTTAATTGTTAAAGTGAGTCATCTCTATTTTTTTCTCCTTTTTTATTATATTCTGGAGGTCAGGCCTAGCCCCCCTCCTTTCATATACTATTTTGATTTAAATTAATAAATTGGTAGGGGTCTATGCCAAACCCCCCACCATTAAGGTGGCTTTATATTAATAAATTCTTAGTTCCCAATATTTTTTAAATTTATTAAAAAATATTTTTTTATAAATAAAAATTTTATTTTCATTTATTTTAAGAGGGCCGGGCCATGCCTGGCCCTACCCAGGCCCTTGTGGGTCGTGCCGTGCCAGGCTCGGTCCAGGCCCTAATGGGTCATGCCGTGCCAGGCCCGGCGTAGGCCCTAATGGGCTATGCCGTGCTGGCCCGCAGGCCGTGCTGTGCCTGGCCCGCGGGTCGTGCCAGCCTAGGCCCTTATGGGCCGTGCCGGGCTTGGCCCGCGGGCCAGAAAACCTAAACCCGGCCCAGGCCCTATTATGGGCCGTGCTTGGCACGGCCCGTTACTGTAGCAAGCGGGCGGTGCCAGGCACGGCCCGCTTCATGCCAGCCCATGCCGGCCCATGGGTGGCCCGGCCTAGTGCCCAACTTTAGACAAAAGTCAGCATTTTTAGTCTAACACCCTTGGACAACCATATTTAGTATTCAGCTGCACCCAAGGGAACATGACATAAAGTTCAAGGAATAATCGACCCAAGGTAATATTGATCCATAGTAACACTATTAACTTGGACATCAAAAATCTGGAAAATATAGAGACTCAGATGTTAGACTAGCAAGATATGAAAATTGTGTACCACTAGTGTCTAATAATGTTAGTCTCAACGAGCACCGTGATGAAACCAATTATTGTGTTACATTTGCTTATCCCCCGAGCTCTAACCTGTTGATTATTTAGAGATTTTATGCACCTTAACTTGCATGTAATAAATATCTCGCATATTATGGTTCCATTATAGTTGCTCGTACATAATTTAATATTTCTTGGTTATATACAAACTTCTTTGTCATAATTTTTGAGTTAAAAGTTATGTTTTATGTATAAATAGTTGTCTTAAAATTAATGAAGCACGGTAAGGGAAAAATTGTTCCAAAGTGTTCACTGTGAGCAAGCATGAACAAATAATATTGTGAAGTTGTACAATTGAGGGAGGGTCATCCAAATCAAAATTGGACCAGCTTGCAGAAATTTCAGATAGATCCAAGTATGAGCATAGCCTCATGAATGTGCATAGAAGATTGGCGATGAAAAGGTAACCAGCCTGAGGCATGTTAAGCTGGACATTGGTCAGGCTGGACATGGGTCAAGTAAATGAGTGTCTCAGACAAGGCAAAGCTCAGTGTTTTCAAGCCTCAAGGCCACATTAATTAAAATAATGTCATGTAGACTAGCATATATTATATATATTACAAACTATAATAAATTAATAGAACCTAATAACCTAATTTAACTACAGTCACCCAATATTAGTATGAGTTTCTCCACCAAGCATCCTAAGACAAGGAGCCATGCCAATTTTGACCACATCCGTGTTATCAACGACCATCTCTAGGCGCCAGCGCCAGCTTGGCACTAGTTTACCATGAGCCATCTCTAGCTTCTAGTGCCCAACCACGTGTCCTTACCAACTTTACTTTGGTTACATCTCCAATCCGACCGTCTTGCAATGGTTGAGACAAGGCTTGCATCCAACAAAACTAGTCTGTCACACCCAAACCATCCAAAAAGTTTAGCCTGGGCAAAAGACTAGATGCACGCTTATGCAACCAACTGACCTAGGTTATGATGAACGGAAAAATATGGTAATTTTAATTTGTTTGGAGTTTTAAAAAAAGGCCTAAAAGATTCGAAACATGCATACTTGCCTGTTGCCATAACCAATTCGGTATCTAATGTTTATCTAAAAAGTTCAGCAAGCAGAAATCTCTGAGATATTTGGCCGCTCATTCCGATTAAGTGACATATCACTCTATAATGGAGATCCAAAATCCCATCATGATACATTGAAGAGCCATGTAGGAACCTGTGCAGATATATATTTAATCCCATATTAATTATATATTTAGGAAAATATTGGATATTTATATATGACCAAAAAAATTTTAAATATTAATATCAAGCTAAATATTTTAGATGGGATATGGATTATTACAAATGATATCAGAGTGGATCAGGCCTACAGCTCAAGTGAATTAGAACACATTGCAATACTAGTCCTTTTGGATTGATCCTAAGATTATTATGGTATTTATGATTAGTTTTGATTGGATTTGAACACCTAATCTAGAGGGGACTTTGGAACTTAAAGGAGTATGTAGGACTCAAATGGATGTGTTTAGTCTCACTTCTATATTGATGATAGTATTTATAATGCCCTATAACTCATTTAAAAGGGCTAGCCAAAAATTAATATTTAGATTCATTATCTTTGTAAATGTATTTAAGATCTTCTAAGTGCACAGCTAAGGTGGAACTAAACACACGCCATTTGGATCCTCACAATGGGACTACTTTTAGATTGAACTTTAGTCATCAATTTACTTTTATTACATCTGACTATTTTTAGTTATTTATGAGCTATATTGAATTAAGAGCTAAGATTAAAACATCATAGTACTTAATTGATACTTTGATGGCTTCAATTATGTAGAACCATTTACATACAATTCATGCAGCACTATCACAGTATGGCAACCATAAACAGTGACCACATGTTACGAAGGTTATTTTTGGGTGTTGAGAAGCCCTCACCGTTTCTTCAACTAGAGAAGTAGAGTTATGTGATAAGGTTTTTATTCATGAGTATGAATGGAATAATTTCTTCTTTCTACAGCGTGATGCTGTAAAATCAGCATGGGGATTTCAACTGTAGATATGATTAATAGGTTTCAAAAATGTCGTACCTCGAATCTAGTACCATAATTGACTATACAACTAGCCATACAAATTCTATGTATCGTCCTTAAGATCATGCTAGGCCTAAAATACATAAGAATTTCATCATCTTCAAAAGATAAAATTAAATAACCAAATACTATTAAAATATAATCATAATAACTAAATAATCAACTTGTTTATTATATTGGTATTATAAATAGAACTAACTAATCAATTTAAAAATTTTGGTTCTCAATTTCATGCTAGACCCAACCCACACTATACGTCATGCGATTCTAAAAGAAAAAAAGGGAAGTAAGCTTTACAGTCCAGTAAGGATTTTTATACAATCACACCAATAATAATACGATTTTAAAATTTAAGAAAATCATAATAAAATAAGGAATCATAAAATAACTTGTCATATAACCAAAATAATACAATCATCATGTTTGGTAAAATCATGTCTCCTTTTTATATTCCGGCTTAGTCGTCAATCTTCTTTAGGATTCTAGACTAATCATGACTATATTTCAGTCAATGACTGGTAATCTCAATGTCATACTTCAGCCTGTGACTATCAAGCTCATCACACTTCAGCCTGTGATGGGCAATCTCGTTGTCATATTTCAGCCTGTGACTGGCAATCTCGGTATCATATTTCAGCTCGTGACTGGCAATCTCAATAACCACGGTCCTGCCCGTGGCATGACTAGTCCAAACATCCCTTTTCTTGATTATCATTTTATCAAATCTTAAATATATTGTCAAATCATGTTCTTTCTAAAATTTTCAATAACTAGTATCATAATCCAATTCATCCAAAAATAAACATGTTTGATAAAACATATCATATAAATAATATAAATAATAATATCGATGATCATAAATATCCATAATAAGAAATCAAAATATATAACACATAACCAATCATGCATGCCAATCCTTATGTCTAAGGATCAAATCATGCTATGCAAACATAACCATAAACTGGTGATCGTATCTAGAAATTCTTACCTCACTAGGATCAAATCATGCTATGCTAACATAATCATAAACTGGTGATTGTATTTAGAAATTCTTACCTCACTAGAGACAAATTAAATACACTCGATATCAGTCTATATTAGGACTCGCTCAATGCCCTTCTGCTCAAAAAATTATCTTCCTACAATAATATATATTTTTAATATGAATAGTTTTATGGCACAGCAACTATAAACCCAGAACCCTCTATCTAGATTTCATTCGCGATCCACTCGCTGATACCTTACTTCACAAACTTCCTCGGAGAGAAACTTTTAGATCTTCCTTTTCAAATATTTAGTTATTTACCTTACTCTTTCTTTTCTCTCACTTCTCTCACTCCTCTTCCTCTCTTCTTCTATGTCCTTTTCCTCTCTCTTCTTCTCTGTCCTCTTTCTATGTCCTCTTCCTCTCTTCTCTTTCTCTCTCCTCTTCTCTATCTGCTCACTCCTCTTCCTCACTCTTCTCTCTCATATTTCTCTATCTTCCTCTTTCTCTGTTCTCTTTCTTATTTTACTATTATTATTTTTTTTTCCTTTTTCTTTTTCTTCTTTTTCTTTTCCTTTCCTGTTTCATTTCCCTCTTTGGCTTGGCCCGAATGGCCTATCCCAATCCCATGAACCAAGGAAAGGGGAGGACTTACTAGCGAGGCTCAACGATGGTAAGGCGACCGACGGTAGAGATGTGGCCAGTGGTGAGTGTTTTCGGTGGTTGTAGAGTTCGAAGAGTCCATCTTTTCAAAATTATCAGCCAACGGATTTATAAGGAAGAAAAAAGGGCTTTGGATGATGGGGCTAGACACCGTCGATCTGACAATGGCCAAAGAGAAGGAAGAGGGTGGTAGAGATCCTGGTTCTTGGATCAATAGAGACGATGAGGTGTGGGATTTAAAGGGAGAGCTCGGAGGCGATAACTTCGTTTCACAGTGGGTTTGCTTGGCCGATCAAGAGCCCTTTCCCTCCATGTTGCCATACCGGTCGACTCTCACTTTTCCACGGCAACACTTCGACTCCTCCAGTGAGCTTCGCACTCAAACAAGCAGGGAGATAAAATCCTCTGTTCTGATAAGTCTCTCCCTCTTTTTTTTCCTTCGTTCTGGGTTGAAGTCAGTTGGGTCTACCGACTTACGCCCAGGGAGGCCTAATCGCCCAGGTTCTCACACAAAGTGACTCTGATATATTCTTTCCTCTATCCCTCAAGTATAAATCATAGATCCTAGGGCTAAATCCTATTACATCGATTCTTCTTTTAACTTACTTAGATGGTTCATCAAAAACTAAAGTTGATTGTGGTGGACAGCAAGGCAGTGATTTATTTCCAAGCAGCTCCAAGTCCTTTTGTTCATTATATGGGCCTTAGTTTCATATTCTTTAGATTCATCAGAACCCACTATTTCTTTTGTGATGAAATCTCAATTCTCTTAGTTCAAGTTTATAAAAATCTCAAGTCTAAAAATGAAATTCCAGCAACCCATAAATTTCAGTCCTTTTCCTAAACCTTCATAAAGTCTCTTCCGTTGACGACTCTACGTCACTCTAAACATCCTAAGAGAGATTTTCTACCTTGCTCCAACAGAAATAGCATATCACCCAAATCTTCTAGAAGAAAAGTTATATTCTTTTGTTCATTTCTCTCTTCTTGGCAATAAGTCCAAATAGGGATCATTTGTATTTCAAATGTTATTGAATAAATGATTCTTTTTTGCTTTCCTCTACATTGTCTTCTCATTCTATATCCTTGATTCCAGCTAAATCTGAGAACCAGCAACCTCATTCTCAAAGGCCTTAAAGACTTTCTCTGTTGTTAGCTATATAATTTTTGAAGACTATAAGCAGCACATATTCACTTTTTGTACAAAACTTGCAAGAAACTAAACATATGCTAATGCCTCCCATCCATTCATTTATTCATGAAATTTGACAAAGTTACTAGGACAAGGATGCTCTATAGTGCATTCTTATACGCAGCGCACAACATCATAAGGATTTGGCGATTTTGGTGCATTCTTATAGCAGAATCACTAAGACAATTCTAACTTGATTTGGTGAAGCTCACTCTAAATTATGACAAACCATTCTAAAGATGTCTTGTCCACCATTTCTATAATCTTAAAGGTATGTTTAAGTCTTGAGCTTTGCATTATCATCGATACACCATTTGAATTCTCACCCAAGTATCAATCCCAGATCAACTTCCCTCCATCAAGATTTTTATCCCTATAATGAATGATACTTTATCAATAGCACACACTCACCTAGTCTAACAAGCAATGGACATTTTCAATACATAAACTACAAATTATTGTGCAACAAAGTAGCAGAACCTCTTTGACATAAAAAAGAAGCAATTAAGTAAAGAATGAGAATAGAGGAAGTTGAAAGAACTTGTTGCAATACATTGTTATGAAGTAATTGTAGATGAATATGTATCAAGATTTTAAATCATGTAGGATAGGGATGGCTCGATTTTTTTATAGAATAGGATGCTCTATTATCCCGCCCCATCCAATAGATGGTCCTAGTCATGCATCCCTATAGATATCATTCATTTTTCTCCCTTATTCTTTTCATTCATTCTTTATTTCTTTTACTTTTTTTTTTCCTATCCCTTTTTTTCCTTCTACCTTCTTTTCTTTTCTTCCATTATTTTTATTTCTTACCCTTTTGTTTCTTTTTTCCTTTTCTTCTTCTTTTACTTTTTCTCATTTCATTTATTCCTATTTCTTTATTTCTTCTTCTTTCTTTTAACTTTTTGCTTTTCTTCATCTTCCCTTCTTTTTTTTCCTTCTTTCTTCTTCTTGTCCTACACGGATGAGTTTCGAAGCCCTGATCCCATCCAGATCCCATTTTCAGGAATAGTTTCAAAGAGTCCAATCTTTTCAAGATTATCAGCCAATGGATTTGTGAGGAAGGAAAAAGGGCCTTGGATGATGGGGCTAGACTCCATCGATCTTCCAATGGCCAAAGAGAAGGAAGAAGGTGGCACAGACCCTGGTTCTTAAATCGATAGAGGCGATGAGGGGTGGGATTTAAAGGGAGAGCTCGGAGGGGATAACTTTATCTCATAATGGGTTTGCTTGGCCGATCAAGAGCCCTATCCCTCTATGTTGCTATATCGGTCGACTTCCACTTTCACACAGCAACACTCCGACTCCTCCGGCGAGCTTCGCGCCCAAGCAAGAGGGGGATGAAGCCCTCTGTTTCGATAAGTTTCTCTCTTTTTTTTTTCCTTCGTTCTAGATTGAAGTCAGCTGGGTCTACCGACTTCGGCCCAAGGAGGCCTAATCGCCCAGGTTCTCATAAAAAGTGACTCTGATATATTCTTTCCTCTATCCCTCAAGTCTAAATCATAGATCCTTGGGCTAAATCCTATTTCATCGATTCTTCTTTTAACTTAACTATATGGTTTATCGAAAACTAAAGTTGATTGTGGTGGACGGCAAGGCAGTGATTTATTTCCAAGTAGCTCCAAGTCCTTTTGTTTATTATATGGGCCTTAGTTTCATATTCTTTAGATTCATCAGAACCTACTATTACTTTTGTGATGAATTTTCTTAGTTCAAGTTTATAGAAATCTCAAGTCTAAAAATGAAATTCCAGCAACCCATAAAATTCAATCCTTTTCCTAAACCTTCATAAAGTCTCTTCCCTTGTTGATTCTATGTCACTCTAAACATGCTAAGAGAGCTTTTCTACCTTGCTCCAACAGAAATAGCATATCACCCAAATCTTCTAGAAGAAAAGTTATATTCTTTTGTTCATTTCTCTCTTCTGGGCAATAAGTCAAAATAGGGGTCATTCGTATTTCAAATGTCATTGAATAAATGATTCCTTTTCTCATTCCTCTACATTGAATAAATGATTGCTTTTCTCATTCCTCTACATTGTCTTCTTATTCTATATCCTTGATTCCAGCTAAATCTAAGAACCAGCAACCCCATTCTCAGAGGCCTTTAAGACTTCCTCTGTTGTTAGCTACATAATTCTTGAAGACTATAAGCAGCACATATTCACTTTTTGTACAAAACTTGCAAGAAACTAAACATATGCTAATGCCTCCCATCCATTCATTTATTCATGAAATCTGACAAAATTACTAGGACAAGGATGCTCTATAGTGCATTACTATACGCATCGCACAATATCATAAGGATTTGGTGATTTTGGTGTATTTTTATAGAAGAATTCTAGGACAATTCTGACTTGATTTGGTGAAGCTCAGCTCCAAATGATGACAAACCATTCTAAAGATGTCTTGTCCACCATTTCTATAATCTCAAAGGTATGTTTAAGTCTTGAGCTTTGCATTGTCATTGATACACCATTTGAATTCTCACCTAGTATCAATTCCAAATCAACTTCCCACCATCAAAAGCTCTACCCCTATAATGAATGATACGTTATCGATAACACACACTCACCTCGTCGAACAAGCATTGAACATTTTCAAGACTTAAGCTACAAATTATTGTGCAGCAAAGTAGTAGAACCTCTTTGACAAAAAAAAAAGCAATTAAGTAAAGAATGAGAATAGAGGAAGTTGAAAGAACTTGTTGCAATACATTATTATGAAATAATTATAGACGAATACGTATTGTTGCCGCCTGAACACCATGGCCTATAGCTGAGGTCGAACTCGAACTGCGCTCCTGTCGCCCGGGATCCAGCTCGGATGCCCGGACCTGCAAAACAAAGTTAGAGACCTGGGCCGGTGATCCCAGTGAGGGTACTCCGATGCTTAAGTCAATGACGATCCAGGAAAACAAATATTCCCAGTCGAGCCCCCAGGATGGACTCCATGTTAGGAGGAGAACTTATGAAATGAGAGAGTGCGAGCAAGTCGAGTGCAGAGTATGGGAGTGACAGCAAAGGAGAACTCGAGCTGAACAGCTATGTCCGGCAAGACCCCTCCTGAGGGTTTTGCGGTAGCCTCGAGTTGTGATCTTACTGTGCATTGCTCCCTTCGTGCCCGATCATCTGCTGCTTGGAGTGACTTACCTTGTTTGAACCTTGGAGGACCCCTTTTAGCTAGGGTCGTTGCACACCGCCTACCTCGGGATCCCCCCTCTCTTGCAGGCGCATGCGACGGTACCTGATGCCGTGCATGAGGTACATTTCCCCTTTCATGATAGGGAACAGTACCGCTCATGCTGTCCTTCCTTCTGGTCGCTCCATTTTGGAAAGTATGGCAGGGCCTCGATCAACAGGCAGTCACCCCCCGAATCCGAATTTACAGGTTGACTTCCCTTTTGGAGGGGTGCAGACGGTTGGTAGGGAGCGCAGCACCTTGATCAAGGGAACTCCTTCCTTCTTGGCGCAAGTGGTAGCTGGGAACATCATTGCAGCCTGGCAGACGATCCTTCGGTTGCAGGGCTCTTCTCCGAGGTGGGGTCAATCTAGAGACAGAGCTCGACTTTGGCCACGGCATCTCGACCTGAAGGGAGCACAGCCGGGCGAAGGAGAGGCCGAGCTCGACTTCGGCCATGGTGTCTCGACCCGAAGGGAGCACGACCAGGAGAAGGAGCGATTGAGCTCAACTTCGACAACAGCATCTCGACCCGAAGGGAGCGTGGCCGGGAGAAGGAGCGGCTGAGCTTGACTTCGACCATGGCATCTCGACCCAAAGGGAGCGCGACCGGGCGAAGGAGCGGCTGAGCTCGACTTCGACCATGACATCTCGACCCGGAGGGAGCGCGACTAACGAAGGAGCAGTTGAGCTCGACTTCGGCCACGGCATCTCGACCCGGAGGGTGCGTGGTCGAGTGAAGGAGTCCGGAAAGAGCAGCTTCATTCAATATGGCATTTGAGAGGATCTGACATGGGTTCCATGTCAGTGACCCTGCCACATCATTTACCCCCCACTCTCAAGTCCCGTTGGTGCACGGCACTCAGGATGAAGGGAATAAATGCGGTGCTGACATGGAAAGGTAGAAATCTGGCACAATAATGACCATGATCGCTGGTGCTTCGTGAGGCGGTTCTCCAAGCCAATACGGATGGGCCACATAGATAAGTCCGAGGAGCAATTATGTTGGCACAAAATTCAGAGCGACCACGATCGAAGCGAGGCATTTGACTCACCGATTGCTAACACGCGGTGCAGATCCATCGATGGAGATGCTGTAACGGTATGGTTAGGTGTCCGGTCACGTCGAAGCGAAAGACAGATTTGCCAAAAATATCTTCTCTTTCAAACTTCGCATGCCTGCCATTGCACCAAAGGTCCTTCTTCTCCCTCGACGTCCTTGCATTCCCAGGGTTAGACAGGTTCATCTCCTTCCCATCCCTCTGGTTGGGTAGAGCTTTCTCCTAGGGTCTTCTCGAATCTTGCCTGCCTTTTCCTTCTCTGCCCTATGACTTCTCCTTCTTCTTCCAAATGTCCCGTTTCAGGCCGAACTTCCATTCCACGATTGACCAGGGTGAGGCTGGGCCTTCTCGGTCGAGACCGCCTTCTTCCTCCGATGAGGAGGAAGAAGCGCACTTTGAGATCCGGAGAAGGCCCCATCCTACAGGTATAGTCATCAGGGAGACCAGGGTCCGTCCTATAACTCCTCCTCCCGAGCTTCTTCCCGAACCCTCTCGGTCATTAGGTCTCAATGGCGCCACTTCGGCGATGACCGGCAAGGAGCTCTCGACCATTCGGGGCACCTATGGTGTTCTCGACTCCATCTAACTCTCGGTCCCTCGATCGGGGGAGCAGGTCACTTCTAGTGGCCCGTGCCGGATTGCTCTCTACAAGGAATTCCTTGCAGGGGGCCTCCGATTTCCACTTCACCCATTCTTTCTTTCAGTGCTGAGCAACTTTTGCCTCGTCCCTGCTCAGCTTGTCCCAAACGTCATTAGGACTATCTTTTCCTTCATTGTCCTCTGCCATTTCCATGGGATAGTTGCCCATTTCTTTCTCTTCAGGACCTTTTTTACCCTAAAGCGCCACCCATCCAAGGATGGGTGGTGGTCCATCTCTTCTCGTCCAAAGGGCCTGAAATTTGAGCTCCCCTCTTTCATTAAAAAATGGAAGAGTAAGTGCTTTTTTACCTCAGTTGAGGGGGTTGACTGGGCTTGGAGCGACCCAGATCGGTCCCCCAACCAGAACTTCACTGTCGAAGCTATCGATCGGGATATTTATGACCAACTTCATGCCAATCAGGTCCCCTCCCTTAAGGTCCTGCTATCAAAGCAAAACCTATTTGAAGCTGGGATGAGTCCAATCCGAGAGTTGAGTGAGTTCGGTTGGAACTTTTGTATCTTTTTTCTTCTCCTTTTTTTTCCTCTTTTTTTTTTTTTTTTTTTTTGACTATTCGAACTTGGAGCTGACCTTGCCTTTCTCTATATAGGCATGAAGTTTTCTTTAGATGACCTCCTCGACTACGCCCAGAAGAGGGGTCCACTAGAGGAGGCTAGAGAGCCCTCGCCAAAGAGAGCCCAGGGCGAGGACGGTGCCAAGGCGATGCTTGTAGAGCCAGCCGAGGTGAGCAGGAGCAGGGCCGAACCCCCTCCGAGCTGAACTAGTCAGGAGCTGAGTTCGTCCCTGACCCGAGCAGGATGATTGCTGGACCCATCTCTAGGCCGTCGAGGCAGCGAGGTGTGCTCCTAGGACCAGAGCTTGAGTTGGTCACCCAGGCTAGGAGTGCTACTGCAGCTGCTACCGCGACACCCCTGCCTGCCTCCGGAGGTTATCGAGGTCGAAGAAGAGAACGATCAGGAGAGAGCGGCCCTGACGTCAGCGGCGATGTCTGCGATGGCTACGAGCGCCCACTACACCCATGAGTCCTCCTCGGTTGGAGGAAATGGTGACACTGCATCGACGATGAGAAGGAGCGGGAGGAACCCTCGAAGGTAGCCACCCGAGATGGCGCTAAATGTCTCCCTGGCTCGCGACCAGGAGCTGCACGAATGCATAATGGATTATGCCATTCCATCGCACGATCGGCAGGAGAGAGCCGGGAAGCTCCTGGGTGACTCGATCAGCTGCACCTTCCTGCAACTGTTCTCGGTAAGTGCTTCTTCTGCTCGCCTACTTCCTTCTTCTTTGTGGAGGCTGGCATCTTCCTTGGTATAGCTTGGCACCAAGCTTCTACTAATAAGGGACTGCTACAAAAATTGGACCAAAAAGGACAAGCAAAGGGCAGCAAAGCTCGAGTCCTTGGCGGTCGAAGCGATGCAGAAGTCCAACGCGGCTTGAGAGGCCAACCTGAAAAATAAAGAGCTCCAGGGGAGGTGGTGAGCGCCAAAAGGTGCATAAAGGAGCTCGAAGAATCTCTAGACTGGGAGAGGAGCCGGTCAAAAGGCAAGTCTGAGGAGCTCAAGGCCAAAGAATCCTGGCTCAAGGAAATCGATGCTGAAGCAGCTCGAGATAAGAAACATGTCCAAGCTCTCCAGGCAGAGTAGGGGGCGGCGAAGGAACGGGCTGACGCCACCAAAAAGAGGGCCATGGCTACCGAGAAGAAAGCCTCGACCATTGAAAAGAGAGCCACGGTCGCTGAGGGGAGGGCCACGGTAGCTGCCAACTCAGCGAAAGTGGCAAGGAAGGTGGCAGCCGAGGTGGTGGCAAGGTACAAGGTCTCCAAAGATTTCGAGGTCGAGTTCCGTGAGGCAGCGACGGACTCCTTTTCAAGGGGTTCTTGTTCCTTCAATCTAAGGTAGAGAATCTTATACCGGACAAGAGCCAGGGTCTGCTCAATTGCCCTAGTCTTCCAGCTGGAGGTCTGACACCTGACTCCCAATAAACTGAAGAGCCAGCTATTGCTGCCGAGCCAGCTCCACCGGCGATGGTCACCGAAGAAGAAGCCCCGCGGGCTTGAGGCCCCAGAGGGCGATGCTTCACCTGCGCGCCATCCTAGAAAGGAGTCGACCGAATAGCTTAGGGACATGCTATAATCTTTCCCCCCTTTTTGCTTCTGGCATGGGTTACCCGACATGTTGGGGCCGGCCCAGTAACAGTGTAAATTTCCAAGTTTAATCAATGAGAAACTCTTTCTTCATTTTCCCTACACTTTGTGTGTTTTGTTTGGTTTTGCACACTTCAACTTGTATGTTTTTGTGTTTTCCACACTTTGCTAAGCTTCCTCCCTTTATTTCTTGGTTGCCCATGTGCCTGAACTCGTAGAGGTCCCCCATTTGGTGGTTCTGATGCCTTGGGCCATCCTCCCCTGAGGTCTGGATTTACGAGAATAACTAGGAGGAGTTCTTGATTTGCTATGTAATTCCCACCTCTCAGCTGGGATCAGCAACAGAAGTGCATGCAGAGGCTGAGCTCAGGTGCTGCCCTCGTCGAGCTTGTCAAGTAGCTGAGAGGTGCCAGGATTTGGAGGCTTCTAGGATTTAAGAGCCGCACTGTGAGTAAGGTGGTTAATGGCAGACTTCTCTGGAGTTCCACTGACATCTTTGGACTATGAGTATGGTACCGAGCTTCAGGAGTTTCCATGCTTTATTGCCAGATCGAAATCCAGGCTTGAGTGCCGGAGAGCTGGGCTCTGGGCTTCGGTGTCAGAGAGCTGGGCCCCGGGCTTCGGTGCCGGAGAGCTGGGCCCCAGGCTTCGATGCCGGAGAGCTGGGCCCCAGGCTTCGATGCCAGAGAGCTGGGCTCCATGCTTAAGTGCCGGAGAGCTGGCCCTGGGCTTGAGTGCCGGAGAGCTGGGCCCTAGGCTTTGGTGTTGGAGAGCTGGGCTCCAGGCTTTGGTGCCGGACCAAGATCCGGGCTTGAGTACCAGAGAGCTGGGCCCTGGGCTTTGGTGCTGGAGAGCTCGGCTCCAGGCTTCGGTGCTGCATCGGAGTCCGGGCTTGAGTGCCGGAGAGCTGGGCCCCGGGCTTTGGTGCTGGAGAGCTGGGCTCCAGGCTTCAGCACCGCACCAGAGTCCGGGCTTGAGTGCCGGAAAGCTGGGCTCCGGGCTTCAGTGCTGGAGAGCTGGGCTCTAGGCTCCCGTACCAGACTTAGAGTCGAGCAGCGATGTCCCTACAAGGCAAAAGTGATTTGCACAAAGGGGATCTTTGTTATTATTTTGGAAAGGGCTTTACATTATTAGTAGTACAGTCTCAGGTTGCAAGCATTCCACATTCATGGGAATCTAGCACCGTCCAGCTCTGATAGGTAGTAGGCTCCATGAGGAAGAGCCTCAACCACCTTATAGGGGCCCTCCCAGTTCGGTGAGAGCTTGCCGCATTCCCGGGGTTGAGAGGCCTCAACTCTTCGCAACACCAGGTCGCCTGGGTGGAAGACCTTCGACTTAACCCGCGTATTGTAGTACCGTGCTACTCGCTGATGGTAGGCTGCCATCCGGAGTTGAGCCTTGTCCCTAGTTTCCTCGAGGAGGTCCAGGTTGAGAAGAAGGCATGACGGATTCTCTACTTCATCATATTGCTGTTCCCGTAGTGTGGGCACACCGAGTTTGACTAGAACAACATCCTCCACACCAAAGATAATGCAGAAAGGCATCTCATCCATGGTCGTTTGGGGCGTTGTGTGGTAGGCCCAAAGAATGTTGGAAAGTTCTTCCACCCACCGACCCTTGGCCCGGTCTAGCATTGTTCTGAGTCCTTGGAGGATGGTCCGGTTGGTCACCTTGGCCTCCCCATTGGTTTGGGGATAAGCCATCGAGGTGAAGCGATGTTGAATGCCAAGCTCGGTGCAGAACTCTTCGAACTCCCAGTTATCGAACTACCGTCCGTTGTCAATGATGATGCTATGGGAAAGTCCAAAGCGGCAGATGATCGACTTCTAAAAGAACTGGCGGACCTTGGCTTCCATGATCCGCACTAGTGGCTCCGCCTCCATCCATTTGGTTAAATAGTCAATAGCCACGATCAGGAACTTCCGTTGCTTTGATATAGGGAGAAATGGACCCAAGATGTCCATTCCCCATTGGGCGAACGGCCATGGGGCGGAGAGCTAGGAGAGCGGCACCGCTGGTTGACGTTGTATGTGGGCGTGGCACTAGCACCGATCGCACCTCTTCACGAAGTTGACAATGTCCTCTCTCATGGTCTCTTAGTAATATCCCTAGTGGAGGGCCTTGTACGCAAGCATCCTCCCTCCAACGTGATTCCCGCAGAGACCTTCGTATATCTCTTGGAGTACGAAGGCTACCTCTATGGGTCTCAGACATTTCAGGAGTGGATAAGAGTATGATCAACGGCAGAGGAGCCCTTCCATCAGGACAAACCATGAGGCCTTTTTCTTGACAAGACCGGCCTCCGTGTGGTCTTCTGATAAGGTGCCATCGGTGATGTATCTGACGTACTTGTCCATCTAGCTTGGCTCCAGGATGACTTGCTGCACCTCCGTGGGAGCTTCGTTGCTTGGACTTTCAAGGTACTTGATGTTGGCACGCCTCAGTGATGAGTCCGGCAAGGTTGCGAGTCTTGATAGTGTATTGGCTCGAGCATTCTCTCATTATGAGATGTGAGAGATACTGAAGCACCGGAAACCCATCGTGCTCGAGCGAACTCGCTCCAAGTACTTCATCATCTAGGGGTCTCTGGCCTTAAACTCTCCGGAGACCTGTCCACCACTAGCTGGGAGTCATTGAAGACCTTCAGGCTTCATACACCCAGCTTGCGAAAGACCCTCAAGCTTATGAGGAATGCCTCATACTCTACCTGGTTGTTTGTGGCGGCGAACTTGAAGTGGAGTGCACATTCAGCTACAACTCCATCACTATTGGTGAGGATGAGTCCTGCTCCGCTTCTGTTCGAGTTGGACGTGCCATCGACATGGAGGATCCAAGACTCCTTCTCGGCTCCTAGATCCACATGGTGCTCTAGGGCAGTCTGCTCTGGCTCCTCAGCGAGTCCCGCACACTCGACCAGGAAGTCGACCAGCACTTGGGCCTTCTGAGATGAACTCGGTCAGTACGCGATGTTGAACTTGCTGAGCTTCAGCACCTACTTGGCCAAGCATCCGGATGTGTCAGGATGACTGAGCATAGCCCTCAGGGGCTGGTCCATCAAGACTACGATCGGATGCACTTGGAAGTACAGCTTGAGACGCTGGGCAGACATAATAAGAGCAAAAATTAGTTTCTCGGATCGGGTGTACCTGATCTCGGCATCCAAGAGGATCTTGCTGGTGTAGTACATCGACTTCTGGGATCCGTCCTAATTTGTGTGGATGAGGACCGAACTGACGGCCCCCGGGGTTATCGCCAAGTACAGTAGGAGCTTCTCTCCTGCCTCTGGCCTGGAGAGCAATGGTGGTGGTACTAGAAAGTCTTTAAGCTCCTCGAAGGCTGCCTTGCATTCCTCTGTCCAGGTGAAGTCATGCATCTTGCACAGCACCTTGAAGAAAGGAAGACAGCGATCTGCCGACCTCGAGATGAAGTGGCTTAGCACCGCAATCCAGCCCGTCAGGTGCTGGACTTGCTTCTTTGAGGTCAGATGCTCCATGTCGATGATCGCCTGAACCTTCTCTGGATTTGCCTCGATTCCTCTTTGGGTCACCATGAAGCCAAGGAACTTTCCAGCTGCTACTCCAAAAGCGTACTTCGTCAGGTTCAGCTTCATCTTGTGCTCCCGGAGATTATGGAAAGCTTCTGCAAGGTTGGCGACATGATCCGACCTCGACTTGCTCATCACGAGCATATCGTCGACATACACTTGCATGTTCCTATCAATCTAGTCCTTGAAGACCCGATTGACTAGCCACTGGTACGTGGTGCCAGCATTCTTCAAGCCGAATGGCATCATCCTGTAGCAGTACGTCCCTCGGTTGATGATGAAGGCAGTATGCTCCTCGTTCTACAGGTGCATCCGGATCTAGTTATATCCAGAGAATGCATCCATGAAGGAGAGCAAGCGGTGCCCCGAGGTGGCATCCACTAACTGATCGATCTTCGACAAAGGAAAGCTATTCTTTGGACAAGCTTGGTTGAGATCGGTGTAGTCCACATAGATCCTCCACTTTCCATTTTCTTTTTTACCATGACCATATTCGCCAGCTAGCTCAGATATTGCACTTCTCGCACAAAGTCGGCCGCGAGGAGTTTATCTACCTCCTCATTGATCGCTCATTGCCTCTCTGGCGTGAAACTCCTTTTCTTCTATCGGATAGGATAGTACTTCGAGTCAATGCTCAGCTTGTGGGTGATGATCTTAGGTGGGATCCCTGACATATCGCCCGCCATCCAAGTGGATCCCCGGCATGTCGCTCGCCGTCCAAACGAACATGTCTGCGTTCGCCCGAAGAAACTCCAACAAGTGGGCTCGCTCGTCATCTTGCAGCTGCACCCCAATCTGCACCATCTTCACTAGGTCGATTCTGAGAGGGTACGATAGCATGCGCTCGACCGGGCCACCCATAGGGTCCTGCGCCCTTTGGTCGAGGTCGTCTGCACTGGGATCATTCTCGGAGACCTTGGTCCCAGGAACGGTTTGGAGACAATGCTGGACAGTCTGAGGTGCCCCCCTCATCTCCTCGACACCATAGGGGATAGGAAACTGCACCAACAACCGCTTTGTAGAGATGACCGCATCGAGCAGCTTGAGCTCGGGACGGCCAAGGATCACGTTGTAGGCCGAAGGAAGCCTAACAACCATGAAGGTCATTATGACGGTGCTCTACCGAGGTGGTGTCCCAGCAATAATAGGGAGAGTGATCTCCCCCTCGACTCATACGGAGTCACCTATAAACCTGACAAGGGATGTGTGCACAGGTCTGAGCAGAGTAGAAGACATATTCATCCTTGATGTAAGATGACTCTAAGACTGCTAAACATGCATGAAAAATGGTAAAATAATTTTTTGTGATTTTTATAATTTTAATTACAAGCTATATTTTCAAAATAAAGTAAAAACTAGCAGAAGGACTAATAGTGCAAAGAATCATCGGGTCGCAGGCATACTCATGCAAACCAATGAAATATCTAGGATCCGAGAGTTGAGAAACTCCCGGTTTAGGATAGTTTGTCTTCATCAAATTAGATAATCAGAGAAGGAAAGGTTTCTTACCAGTCAGAGATTGAAATTCAGTAGCAGAAGGGTTCACTCACAACTCTGATCGAAGCCTGGAAGAAGAAGCCTTGTTTCCCTTGAATCTGATGGCGAATCTGGGTGGTCTAGGCAGCAAAGAAGGCCTCCTCAAGGGAGGGGAAGCATCTCGGGGATCCTACAAGCATCAGGGTTGATCAAAATAGTAATTAAAAAATAAGAAAAGGAACTATAGGTTGAAAGGAATCAGGATTAGGGTTAGAAGATGGTTGTTTGAAGCTTGTTGAAGATCTCCTTGCTTAGCAACCTAGGGCACTCCTTCTTGGATGTGTGAAGGCTTGGATGGCAGTGATTTAGGGCATGGAAGGTAGCTAGGGCAGCAAGGAATTCATCCAAGCACAAAAACACAAACCAAAGAATCAAAACAAAACACCAACACAAGGCAATAACTCAAAATTTCAGCAAGTTCTATTTATAGGAAAGAGATGCTTACAAGAGGGGGAGGGATGTGATATTTATAGAGTTCCTATGCCCTCACTAACCATGGTTACACTTGGGTTACAAGTCCTCTTTCCAATTGGAATACAAATCCTTTCCTAGCTAGGTTAGAATTACAAAGTTTAAAAGGATTAGAAATCCCAACTAGGTTAGGAATCAACTTAGTCTTCTCCTTCTTCTCTTCAACTTGGACTTGGTCAAACCTCTTTGGACGTGGTCAATACTTCAAGGATGCCTAGGGGGGCATGTTGGGCCTCTAGGAGCAGCAAGGGGCCGGCCCAAAGGGGCTTGGGTGCATGGGTTTGGGCCTCTGGAAGCTAGGGTGGCCTGGTAGCCTGGTAGCAGGAATATTTCCTGGAATCTTGCTTCTTAAGAGCTTGGGCTTGGCACCTGTGTTTGATTTCTTTGGGCTGGGATACAGGTGGACCTCTGGAATCATGGATGCCCTAGTTTAGGAATAAGCTCTGGCATTTGGGAAGGAATCTGAGCATCTGGAGGATATCTAGAAAGAATCAGGATTTCTAGAAGCATCTTGGATCCTGGGTTGTCACATAAAATTCAATGGGCTGATATAGCAGCCTCTGACTCTTAGATATGGCCTGGTGGAACTCCAAAATAGGGTGACCACCTCTCTTGTATAAAAATCGGGCTCATACTAGACTTATAATTGATGTACATGACTCAAAATACTGAATAGGTTGAGGGTTGAGACAAATCAACTAACCTCAACTTATTATAGGACTCAATTCTAGTTGATTACAAAATTTTACACATGATTAGGTAAACCAAATAGGATCCAGTAATCTATGTCTGATCCTGGTGCCCCCACCAATTCTCCCGGGGTGGGAGGAACTCGACCCTATCGAGTGTAGGATAACTTGGCTCTCATAGTGCTCGAGTAGGTCTGGGTTGAGGCGTTGCAGATCCTCACGGGTGATCCACGAGTCCTCAGATTCTGGACGACCTTGCCACCGGACCAAGTACCTCTGATGGCCACGATTTCGGATACATATGGCTTGATCATCCAGGATTCTCTCAATCTTTTCCTCACTATTTGGCCAAATTGTATGTGGACACTCTAGGGTGGGTTCTCTCTCAAAGGAAGGGATAGGCTCAAGATGCTTACTAGGTATCGCTACTGGCTCCCTAGACTCTATAAGATCTGAAATGATGAAGGTGGAGCTAATACCTAAATCAGGTAGTATCTCATGCACATAGGCATTGGATCCACCGATATTCATTATCTTGGATGGAGCAGCTTCACAAACAGAAAATTCTTTATAACTACAAAATCTCCTGTAAAATTCTTTATCTCTCTTTTGGGAATTAGCCAAGTTGTTAGTTAGTTCATTAGTTATGTTCAGCTTTTGACTAATTTCCATATGCATATGCTGTGTAGAGGGTAGTGCAGGTACAGACATGTAACTCTGGTTGTGCATTTATTGGACTTAACTAATACCTAACAGACTCGACTAGACATCCCTATCAAAGGATATTTTATTGGACTCTAAGGGACGAAACCTAACAGATTATAGACTCTTTAAGTTTGACCTTAGCATGGCATGCACACGAGAACTTACTATGTACTCCTACTAGGTTCCATAGGGTTCTCCTAAGATGCAAACATGACATGAATAATGAACAAATGCAACATGCAAACTCCTATAAAATGCAACTTAATAGTAAAGAAAATAGAAGAAGTTTCCAGAAATGGTAGAAAATAGGAGGTGGGTTCAGGGTTAGTTTGATTAGGTGGAAAGTAAGAAAAGGGTTCGGGGTTAATTGGATGGACTAGGATATAAGAAGGGGTGTCAGGGATTAATCCTAAACTAATAAGGTTGACCTTAAAGGGTTGATGTCTATCTACTAGGTCTGTCTTATGGAAGAATGGGTCATGAATTTTAGGAAAGAGATCGATAGGAGTCAATGAAATGATTTCATCCTGAGGGTACTGATTCAAATAGATTAAGTCATTAATAAATTCTTTTGGCTCTTGAATCAAAGGACTGGGCTCTATAGTTGGGCTTTCTTTTAATGTCTCCTCAGGTAAAACTCTAATAGGAGGATTGGGTTCCTCATGGTCTTCTTCCTTTAAGGGTTCTTCCACTACATGGTCAGCTAACTCTATGTCAGTTACTGTTTGGGTATGGCTAGGGTTAGCTAAATCTAGGTCGGCTCCTACTAAGGTATGGTCAGGTTCAACTATTGTTGGGTGGTCTTCTACCTGGTCCAACCTATTGATTACTTGGTTGTTGGTTTAGGTTAATTGGTTGGTTTGGGTGGTGGATTAGGTAAACTAGGTTTGGAATTGGATGTTTTTCTGGGCCCATTGTTCAATTAGGGCCTTGAGGGTTTCTAGATTGGACTCCATGGTTGAACTGGGTTGGACTTCAGACTCAACTAATTCTGGGATGGTTTCTATCGGGGTTTGGATATAGTCAACTACTTCAGGGTCTTCTGTAGGTGTTTCTTCCTCTAGATCTACAATAGACTTATCATCTTCATACTCCTCCACTAAACTTGGGTCAGCCTCATATATTTCTTCTTCTAGGTCATCATGGTGAACCAATGGGATAGTAAGAGGGGTTTGGCTCAAGGAAAATTGACTAAAGTCTGGGATAACAGGGGTGGATAAACTAAGGGTTATGGGTTTATAGGCTATGGATTTAAAGGTTATGGGTTCAAATCTAGGGGTATCAATTTTATAGGGTTCGGGTTGACTGAGGGATAGCGGGTTACTACTGGGTTCATATCTAGGGACTATGGGTTCCTGGGGTTCAGCTCTATGGGTCTTGCCTAGGGTTCCTACTTGGTTGAATCTATGGTTCATTTGGTCAAGTTTAGCATTGAATTGGTTATTGGATAAATCGATCCAATCAAATCGTTCGGTCATGGCTTTCATGAGAGCCTCTAGACTAGGGTCCATGGTTGAGCTAGGTTGGAGTTTAGCCCTCTGATATTGGGTTCCTAGTCTAGTGGTCATACACAAATCAAACAATCAAAATGAAATGATGCAACCAAGCATGCAAAAGAGAAAGAAAGGGCTAGTATAATCTAAGGTTTCCTACACTTAGAGCCAGAAACTGGGTGGGTCAGCTCAACTTACACCTAACCCAATAGCTAGTCCTTCCACTAGCCAGGTAGGGGGTGAGAGTGTGGGAGGCCCCCCCTGCTTTCGCAGGGACCCAATTAAAAACCATAGCACCACTTAGGTCGTTTGACTCTGGACACCCAACCTTAGACACCAGCTTTCAGTAATAGCTAAGAGGTTAAATGCACTAGTTGACTCACACAGATCGGACCTAACCTGTTGGTGTCTCCTAGCCCACTAGGACAAATTATGTATAATTGATATTAGTTAGGCTTGGGTTAGTATGATGATGGTGGTTTTGAGCCCAAGATAGGTGATGAAATCCTGCTCTGATCTGAGATTTTGAGTTGCCCTTAAGATTAGGTTAAAATGATGGCAATCGATGGTCCTGATGCAATCTAAAACAATCAAAAAATAAAATGTTTTTTAATGATTTATGATGTATCAAGTTAGGTTTAAGTTAACTGGGGTTATCAAACAAAGTTTGGCTTGGGATTTGGTAGTTGATTAGGTTAGGTTGAGTCAAGATGCAGAATGTAGCAGAAATCAGTAAGTTAGGGTTGCAGTGGTTGCAAAGTTTGACATGAATACCGATGCATAAAAAAATCAAAAAAAATCTGGAATAGAGGATGGATGGTAGTGATGATGCCTGCCAAATTTTATGCAGAAAAAAAATCATATGATGATGCAAAATTAAGGTTTTTTTTGACAGCTACATAAATTATCAGGATTCTATTAGGGTTTCTAATATGCCGATTTCTAGAGATTTAGGTTTTCAGTGAAATTAATTAAAAATTTTGATAATTATAAGGATGGAACAAAGAACATGCAGTTCAAATTTCACAGAAAAATAAAATATTTATGAAGCCAAAATCAGATGAAACCTAGACACCTAATGCAGTGGACAGAATGCAGAATTAGGGTTTATGACTGCAAAGCAAATAAAAAACTATCCCAAACCTGCCCTGATACCAAACTGATGCGGGACAACTCTAAGACTGCTAAACATGCATGAAAAATAGTAAAACAATTTTTTTATAATTTTTATAATTTTAATTACAGACTAGATTCTCAAAATAAAGTAAAAACTAGCAGAAGGACTAACAGTACAAAGAATCATCGGATCATAGGCATACTCATGCAAACCAATGAAATATCCAGGACCTGAGAGTTGAGAAACTCCCGGTTTAGGATAGTTTGCCTTCATCAAATCAGGTAATTAGAGAAGGAAAGGTTTCTTACCAGTCAGAGATTGAAATTCAGTAGCAGAAGGGTTCACTCATAACTCTGATCGGAGCCTGGAAGAAGAAGCCTTGTTTCTCTTGAATCTGATGGCAAATATGGAATGTCTGGGTAGCAAAGAAGGCCTCCTCAGGGGAGGGGAAGCACCTCGAGGATCCTACAAGCATCAGGGTTAATCAAAATAGCAATTAAAAAATAAGAAAAGGAACTATGGGTTGAAAGGAATCAGGATTAGGGTTAGAAGATGGCTGTTTGAAGCTTGTTGAAGATCTCCTTGCTTGACGGCCTAGGGCACACATTCTTGGATGTGTGAAGGCTTGGATGGTAGTGATTTAGGGCGTGGAAGGAAGCTAGGGCAGCAAGGAATTCGTCCAAGCACAAAAACACAAACTGTTGTACCCTGACGGCTCACCCTTAGCCAGAACCGGCCCATTCTTGCGGTCCGACCAGGCCACTCTTTCAAGGCTCCGACTGCTACTCCTCTCGAGGACCAACCCACTGGAGCAGAGGTCCGAACGACCCTCTCCTGCTGGGGTCTGGCCCGTCGCTCTCCTTACGAGGTCCGACCCACCGGAGCAGAGGTCCGAACGACCCTCTCCTGCTGGGGTCCGGCCCGTCACTCTCCTTCCAAGGTTCGACCCACCGGAGCAAAGGTCTGAACGACCCTCTCCGGTTGGGGTCCGGCCCGTCGCTCTCCTCCCAAGGTCCGACCCACCAAAGCAGAGGTCCGAACGACCCTGTCCTACTGGAGTCTGGCCCGTCGCTCTCCTTCCGAGGTCCGACCCACCTAAGCAGAGGTCCGAACGATCCTCTCCTGCTAGGGTCCGGCCTGTCGCTCTTCTTCAAAGGTTTGGCCTTTAGTCCGGCTGACCGGCTTTCCCTCGGTCGACATCCGACAAGCATGCCTTAGCATCCAGGGAATTCCAGAAGCACCTTTTTGTTACTGTGGGATTCTGCCATCCCAACAGCCCTGCTCTACTACTTCCATGATGTTGCCGTATCTGCGCACCACGTGGCCACTCTCCAGATTCTCTGTAATGGATTTTGGACTGTTCCCTGCCTATATAAGGTATTCGGGGGACCTCATTTGAAGGTAGAAGTGCTCTCCCCTCTCCATACATTGTTCTTTCATTGATTCCTCCATTCTGTTGCCTTCAACCTCTTGTTAACTTAGTCATCGGAGGGTCTCCCGTTGGAACACCACTGGTGCCCTTGGGGACTTTATTGCAGGTTCACCTGGGAGAGGAGCGCTCCAGCACATCCAGCAGACCCCGGTCCAAGAGTTGACACAGCAACAGATTGGCGCTAGAGGAAGGTGTTTTTTCTTCTCTAAAAGGAGGAATCCATCGCCCCTGCTACAAAATGGCTAAGGGAAGAGCTCCAAATGCAAATGCCAGAAGAGGTATCTCCCCTTCCAGGTCTGAGGAACCTCCAAGGGAGAATAATATCGCCGCCACTGCCACCGCCGCTGCTGAACCTACCATCACACTGGGGTTACAGCAGTTCCAGATGTTAGTGAATCGCATCGAAACACTTACTGCTATAGTTCAACGTTTCCAGGAAGCAGCCGACAACTGGCAGCAACTACCAGCTATTTCTTGCACCCATCCTCCGACTGCTGCTAAGGAAAGCCAACGGCCGGAGGTCCCTCGGCATTGTTCTCGCATCGTCACGGAGCCCCGGAGGTCATTGGGCGATCACGCCAATGGCAAAGGGCAAGGTCTGCTTCGCCTTCCTACGCCGAATCCATCCCGGTCGGTGGTCGACTTGCTGCCGAACCCCCGAGGGACTATGCCAGCAAGATCATGCGTATGGAGGAGCGCATTGCCGAAATCGCCCTCCGGCAGAAGGCCGAAGAGGGACAGGTATATGACTCCTGTCCCCCATTCTTTGATGAGATTCTGGCGGAGATGATTCCCCGCCACTTCAAGATTCCATAGGTGGACCCCTATGACGATACCACCGACCCGATGGACCACCTAGGCACATACAAGGCCCATATGATGGTACAAGGCATCTCTGATGCCCTCCACTGCATCGCCTTTCCTGCCATCCTTAAAAAGATTGCCCGGATGTGGTTCTCCGCCATCCGGCCAGGTACGATCCACTCCTTTCCTCAACTCGAATCACTTTTTCTTTCCCATTCAAGACCTGCAGTCGGACCCAAAGGAATACCGACTGCCTCTTCCTCGTGCTGCAAAAGGAGGGAGAGACTCTTCGGGATTTCATGGCCCGTTTCAACTCAGCGGCCATGGATGTCCCGGACTTGAATGAGGCTGTGGCCATGTCAACCTTCAAGCAAGGGCTCCACTCGTCTAGGCTGACCTTCTCCCTGGATAAGAAACATGCAACAAGCTACAACGAACTCCTGGCCAGAGTATAGAAGTACGCCCTGGCAGAAGAGCAAGCGGCTGACCGACGTCAAGCAGAGGGAAGGCCAACCCCCAAGAAGTGGAGCGATAAGGCTCTTGAAGTCCGACCTCAGAGTGATAGCTGGCGGTCGGCCCAACACCGAAGTCCGAAGCCAAGGGATTTCTCCCGGATGTTCGAGACTTATGCGCCTCTGTCCCTACCAAGAGAGAAGATCCTTATAGAGATTGAGAATGAGACCTTTCTACAAAGGCCTTGGTCGATGAGGGTTCCACCTGCCCAAAGAAACAAAGATAAATTCTGTAAGTTCTATAGGGACCACAGGCACAGTACTGAAGAGTGCCTGCAGCTGAAAGATTCCATTGAAGACTTCATCCGGAGGGGGTACCTGCGCAAGTACGTCCAACCCTATCGAGATCGGGGCAGAGCATTAAACACCCAAAACCCTCCAGAGGAGACGGAGCTCCCCAATCAGAGGCTGACTAGCAGGGATGTCAGCATGCTGCATCGACGGTCCAGAGGAAGTTACGAGGACGGGCCCGATATTGCTAAAAGGTCCAGGGGCTCCAATGCGATCATTTTCTCTGATGAAGATCTTCTGGAGACTCATGTTTTTGAAAATGATCCTGTAGTCGTGTCGGCAGTGATTGCCAACTACGATGTAAGGAGAATACTCATAGATAATGGAAGCTTAACAGAGGTGTTGCTGTACGATGCTTTTGTGAGAATGAATCTATCCAGGTCCATGCTGCAGGAATCCCCTGCACCGCTGACAGGCTTCGGGGGCAACTCTGTCGGAGCAGAATGGGAGATAGTTCTCCCAATGATGATCAGGACGGAGCCTCTCCAGAAAACTCTCCCTATCAACTTTGTGGTCGTTCGGATGACCTCGCCTTACAATGCTATCTTGGACTGACTGGCCCTCAACAAATTCAGAGCCATTGTGTCCACTTATCATTTGTTGGCAAAATTTCTGACCAGGGGTGGGGTCGGATGGACAGGCAGTGTCTGACCATTCTGAACCAATAGTTAGAAGGTCGTCCCACTCTGGAGCAACTTGACCCGAGGGCTGAGGCCGATGGCCTTGGTCAGCCAGGAGAAAGGATTCTGTTTGTCTCCCTTCGGGAGGATGATCCCACTAAAGTCCTTCAGATTGGTGGTTTCCTCAGCGAAGATATTAAGTCAGAACTGATCGGCTTCCTTAGGAGAAACACCGACGTCTTTGCTTGGTTGGCATCGGACATGCCCGGAATACCGTCGGAGGTCATCACTCACCAGTTCAAGGTGGATCCGACCTACCGACCTGTCCGACAGAAGAAGAGAAGCTTTGCCGCCGAAAGGCAGAAAGCCATCGATGAGGAAGTGAAGAAGCTCTATGATGCTAGCTTCATCAGGGAAGTCCACTACCCTGAGTGGCTAGCGAATGTTGTTATGGTAAAGAAGGCCAATGAAAAATGGAGGATCTATGTAGATTACACCGACCTCAACATGGCATGTCCGAAGGATAGCTTTCCAGTGCCCAAGATTAATCAGCTGGTGGATGCCATGGCCGGCCACCAGCTTCTCAGCTTTATGGACGCCTTCTCCGGCTACAACCAAATCAAGATGCATCCGGAAGATGAGGAGAAGACCGCCTTTATCACCGACAAGGGTTTGTACTGCTATCGGATGATGCCCTTCAGCTTGAAGAATGCTGGTGCCACTTTTTAAAGGCTGATCAACCGAGTGTTTGAAGGTCAGCTCGGCAGGAATTTAGAGGCCTATGTGGATGACATGATAGTGAAGAGTCTCCATAAGGCCGACCACATCAGGGACTTGCGGGAATCCTTTGATGCACTCAAGCGCCATCGGATAAAGCTGAACCCCACAAAGTGTACTCTTGGGATAACCTCTAGCAAGTTCCTTGGTTTATTGGTCACATAGAGGGGAATTGAAGTGAACCCCGACAAGATAAAGGCTGTCACTAAGATGGCACATCCGACCAACAAAAAGCAGGTGCAAGAGCTCATAGGCCGAATCGCCTCTCTCATCCGTTTCATTTCCCGTTTGGCTGAAAAGTCTCTGCCATTCTTCAAGACCCTACGCCGGTCGGAAAGTTTTGTTTAGACTGACGAATGTCGGTCAGCTTTCGAAGCCCTGAAGGAGTACTTGAAGAACCCTCCATTGCTGGACAAGCCTGTTGGCTCCACCCAGTGATTTTGATGAATAACAAAACATTGAGTGCATATTGTATACTAATGTGTATTTCAAGTTATGAGTTTTCAGGAAGAAAGCACCTCAAAATCTTAAAAACTTATGTTTCATGGCACGTCATGGCACGGAGCATTTCTCACGAATCCGAACATCCTCTTCATTGAAAAAGGGCATCTACATGATTAAATATTATGTGCTTATGATTCATTTAAGTTTCAGGAATTATATTTATGTTTTTGAGGCCATTTACACTTGAATCTGAGCTTTTCAGTCTCAAGTGTCGACACTTGGAAAGTCAAGTGTCGACACTTCAGCATTTGACACAGACAAAAATCCTTGGCACACCAAGTGTCGACACCTAGAACCAAGTGTCGACACCAAGTGTCGATACTTAGGTTTCCAAGTGTCGACTCAAGGCCTGAGAATTTTGAAAATACAGAACTTTGTAATTTGAGGATTTTTGTGTCAAGTGTCGACACCTGTGCATCAAGTGTCGACACTTGAAAGTTCAAGTGTCGACACCTAGAGATCAAGTGTCGACACTTGACAGCCATGTGTCGACACCTGACAGCCAAATGTCGATACTTGCAGCCAAGTGTCGACACATGCAGCCTGACAGCTCTAACGGATCTATTTTTCTGGCTTGCAGAACTTGCTTTTCAAGCTCCAAACGGCTATTTCCGAGGTTCCAACGGTCACAAACCATTTTTTGGAAGGTTCTTGGTGTATTTAACCTCCACCAACCTCATTTTAAAGATAAGGAAGTGTATTGAAGTGCATTCAAGTCTACTCAAAAGCCAAAAAGCCTATATTCTCTCAAATACTTTACATCAAAAGCCACATATAGTTTGATTCCTTGAAAAGCCTACAAGCTCATCCTTACTTCATTCCAAAAGAGGCACTTTGAAGGAGATTCCAAGGAAGAGTCAAGACAAAGCATCAACTTGAGCTTCAAAGATTTCATTCTACTCTTGAAGAGAGTTTGTTTTAGTTTTAAAATTGTATATCTATTTTTACATTATGATTTGACCTTGCTTTCAAGGGTGTCTTGAAAGAAGGTTATTGTGGTTTGTTGGTGAGCCAAAGGGATAAAACCAACTAGGGTTAACTTGTGAGCCCGAAGACAAAACAAGTGTTAAGGTTTGTTGGTAAGCCTAAGTGATAAAACCAACTTAGGTTTTGACTTGTGAGCCTTGTGAAAAACAAGTCAATTGTAATCTTGTTTGGATTATAGTGAAATTCCCAAGGGTGGCTTGGGGAGTGGATGTAGGTGCTAGGTTTGCACCGAACCACTATAAACCTTGTGTTTGTGTGTGATTGCTCTCTTCCTCTCTTGCTCTTTGATTATTGCTATTGCTTTAAATTTCTTGCATTGAATTCATCATTATTCACGAGCACCACTAGTCCCTCTCATTATTGTTTTAAATTTTCTAAACGACCCAATTCACCCCCCCTCTTGGACTCCATTTCTGGGCAACAAGTGGTATCAGAGCACCGGTACTCTCTTGTAGGTCCAAGGATCTTGAGTAAAAGATCATGGTAGTCCCAATAGGAATGGGTATTGTTGAAGGTCAAGCTTCAAATCGTTCCCCACTTTTTAATGGCATAAATTACACATACTGGAAAACACGCATGCGCATATTTATTCAAGCTCTTGACTATAATTTGTGGAGGACAATTGTAAAAGGTCCTCATCAGCCTACGATGTTGATTAATGGCATTCTCACTCCAAAGATGGAAGATGATTGGGATGAGAATGACATTAAACAAATCGAGCTTAATGCTAAGGCTATGAATCTTTTATTTTGCTCTCTTGATCCAAGTGAATTTAATAGAATATCTAATTATCTCTCTGCTAAGGAGATTTGGGATACACTTGAGGTTACCCATGAAGGTACACACCAAGTGAAAACTACCAAGGTCAACATGTTTATTCACACATATGAAATGTTTATAATGGAACCTACTGAGTCTATTAGTGAGATGTATACTAGGTTTACAAACATTATGAATGGTATGAGAAGCCTAGGAAAAATTATTTCTAATGGTGAACTTGTGAACAAACTTCTCAGGTCTCTACCAGCTTCGTGGGATGCAAAAGTAACAGCTATTGAAGAAGCTAAGGAAGTCAACACTCTCCCACTGGAATAACTGTTGGGTTCTCTAATGACCTATAAGCTCTCTCTCAAACAAAAGAATGGAGATGTCGACAAAAAGAAGAAAGTAATCGCGTTCAAATCTACTGCGAGAGAGGAATCAAGCGAAGACTCCGAAGAAGATAATGAAGAAGATGAGACGGCTCTATTGGCAAGAAAATTCAGAAGGTTCATGAGGAAGGAAAAGTTCAACTTCAAAAAGAAACCTCTGAAAGGTGAGCCAAGTAAAGAGAAAGACAAAGAAAAGGAGGAGCAGCCTATGTGTTTTGAGTGCAAAAAACCCGGCCATTTCAAGGTAGACTGCCCCTTGCTAAAAAAAAGTAGAAGAAAGCTGAGAAAGAAAGCCATGATGGCAACTTGGAGTGAAAGTGAAGACTCCAGTTCTGAGGAAGAACAGTAGGAGGTGGCAAACTTCTGCCTGATGGCTGATCATGATGAGGTATGTTCCAAAACAGAAAATGAATTTACTTTTGATGAGCTTCATGAAGTTTTTGACGAATTAGTCATAGAATTTCAAAAATTAAAATCGAAACATAAAGATGTAAAGAAGCAAAATTTGGATCTAGCCAAAACAAATAACAAGCTTTCAAATGAAAATGAATGTCTTCTTATTCAAAATAAAAAATTAAATGATAAGATTGTAGCACTTGAAAAAGAAAAAGATGTCTTGAAAAAGAAAAGTGACTCACTTTCAAATGAAAATTTGTCAAAACAAAGCAAAGAAATCTTAAATGAAAATAAAAGATATAAAGAAGAAATTGAAAAATTAAAACCTTTTGTAGAAAGATTTACTTATAGTTCTGAAAAATTGAATTTTCTTTTAAATAACCAAAGAGCAGTATTTGATAAAGCAGGTTTAGGATTTAAAACTTATAAGAAACAAAAACTTTTTAAAAATTTCTTTGTGCCTGCATCTTCATCCATTACCTGCTATACTTGTGGTATTAAAGGACACAAATCTTATATGTGCAACAAAAGAAGGTTAAATAACACTAAGAAAGTTTGGGTTCCGAAAGGAACCAATGCCACTAACCAAAAAGGACCCAAGATGGCTTGGGTACCTAAAGTCTCCACTTGATCTTTATTGCAGGTATGCCTTGCAACCAATAAGAAAAGGATGTGGTACCTTGATAGCGGTTGCTCAAGGCATATGACAGGAGATGTAGAGCAGTTCTCATCACTCGAATATCAAAATGGTGGCAATGTAACTTTTGGTGATAATGGAAAGGGCAAAATTATCGGTATTGGTAAAGTCCATATCACCCCTTCTTCTTATATTGATAATGTCTTATATGTTGATGGTTTGAAACATAACTTGCTTAGTATTAGTCAGTTTTGCGACAAAAATTTTAAAGTTGTTTCTTAATCTTCTTTGTGCATTGTTTCTAGTCTAGATGACAATGGCATAAAGTTCATTGGTCATAGGCATGGCAATATTTATATGATTGATCTTAATGATCTTCCTATTCAAAAAGGTCAATGCCTAGTGGCAATGGAAGCCAAGATCGATGAAACTAGTTGGCTTTGGCATCGCAAATTAGGACATGTAAGCATGCATTTAATTTTAAAACTTAGCAAAAAGAACTTGGTAAAGGATTTGCCTAAACTCAATTTTGAAAAAGACAAGATCTGCAGTGCATGTCAACTTGGAAAACAAACCAAATCATCTTTCAAACCAAAAGGAGTAATCTCTACATCTAGACCTTTGGAATTGCTTCACATGGATCTCTTTGGGCCAACTAGAACATCTAGTTTGGGAGGTAAGAAGTATGGTCTAGTCATTGTAGATGATTTTTCATGATTTACATGGGTCATGTTTTTAGCACATAAAGATGAAACTTTTTCTGAATTCATTAGATTTCATAAAAGAGTTTTGAATGAAAAAGATGTTTCAGTCGTATCTTTGAGAAGTGATCATGGAACCGAATTTGAAAATGCTGATTTTGATAAATTTTGTATTGAAAATGAAATTCATCATAATTTTTCTGTACCTAGGACACCTCAACAAAATGGGATAGTAGAAAGAAAAAATAGAACTCTTGAAGAAATGGCACACACCATGCTTGGTGAAAATGATTTACCTAGATATTTTTAGGCAGAAGCCATAAATACTGCATGCTATGTTTTAAATCGAGTTTTAATTCGACCGATTCTAAAAAAAACACCTTATGAGCTTTGGAAGGATAGAAAACCCTCAATTCATTATTTTCATGTTTTTGGATGCCGTTGTTTCATCTTAAACAATGGTAAGGATAATTTAAGTAAATTTGATGCCAAATCAGATGAGGGAGTCTTTCTAGGCTACTCCACATCTAGTAAGGCATACAGGGTCTTCAACAAAAGAACACTTGTTGTTGAAGAATCCTTACATGTGGTATTTGATGAATCTAACCAAAAATCTTCAAGAAAAGAAGATGTACTTTCTGATGAAATAGATAGCAAGAAAACTGAAGGAATAAACAACAATGAAGGACTTACCAAGGAACAGAACGATGATCAAAACACTGAAGAAGATCAAGCACAAGGTGATGAAAACACGTCAATAGTTGATCCATTACCAAAAGAATGGAGGTATGCTCATGGACTCCCAAAAGAATTAATTATCGGTGATCCATCTAAATATGTAAGTACTCGATCATCTCTTAGAAATATCTGTCATTACTTAGCTTTTGTTTCTCAAATTGAACCTAAAACTATTGAAGAAGCTGAATGTGATAGTAATTGGATAAATGCTATGCAAGATGAACTTAACCAATTTAAAAGAAACAATGTTTGGACATTAGTAGATAGGCCTTCAAACACTTCAATTATTGGTACAAAGTGGGTTTTTCGAAATAAACTTGATGAAAATGGAGTAGTTACTAGAATTAAGGCTAGACTAGTTGCCAAAGGATACAATCAGGAGGAATGAATAGATTTTGATGAAACCTTTGCTCCTATAGCTAAACTTGAGGCAATTAGGCCATTGTTGGCTTTTGCTTGCTTCATAAAATTTAAATTATATCAAATGGATGTTAAAAGTGCCTTTTTAAATGGTCTAATTAAAGAAGAAGTTTATGTTGAGCAACCCCCTGGTTTTGAAAATTCTGAATTTCCAAATCATGTTTACAAACTTCATAAAGCTTTGTATGGATTGAAACAAGCTCCAAGAGCTTGGTATGATCGTTTAAGCTCTTTTTTGCTCAAAAATGATTTTACTAGAGATAATGTGACAAAACTTTGTTTTTAAAGAAAAAGAATGATGATCTCTTAGTAGTACAAATCTATGTAGATGATATAATATTTGGTGCTACTAATGAATCTCTTTGTCAAAATTTTACTAAGTTAATGCAGGGTGAGTTCGAGATGAGCATGATGGGAGAACTGAATTTTTTCCTCTGACTCCAAATAAAGCAAACCAAAGAGGGGATCTTCATCAACCAAACAAAATATACAAAAGAGATACTCAAGAAGTTTGGGATGGAGAACACTAAGCCTTTAGGTATCCCTATGAGCTCTACTTGTAGACTTGACAAGGATGAATCAGGTAAATCTATTGACCAAAAATTATATCGTAGCATGATCGGTTCATTGTTATATCTTACTGCCAGTAGGCCAGATATCATGTTTAGCATCTGTATGTGTGCTAGATATCAGTCTAATTCTAAAGAGTCTCATCTTTTGGCTGTTAAACGCATAATTAGATTTCTATCTAGTTCAATTGAAATTGGTTTATGGTACTCTAGAGATTCTTCATTTGAATTGATTGCTTATTCTGATGCTGACTTTGCTGGGTGTAAACTTGATCGTAAAAGTACTAGTGAAACCTGTCAGTTTCTTGGAATAAATTTGATCTCTTGGAGTAGCAAAAAATAGAACTCAATTGCTTTATCTACGGCGGAAGCCGAATATATAGCAGCTGGAAGCTGTTGTGCTCAAATCCTTTGGATCAAACAACAACTCGAAGATTTTGGCATTAAACTAACTAAGACACCCATAAGATATGACAATACTAGTGCAATCAATCTATCTAAAAATCCTGTGCAACATTCAAGAAGTAAACACATTGAAATAAGACATCATTTCATAAGAGATCATGTACAAAACTCTAATGTTATTCTTGATTTTGTATGTACTGATGATCAGTTAGCAGATGTATTTACCAAGCCTTTGTGTGAGGATAGGTTCTGTTTGATTAGAAGAGAGTTAGGTGTCATTGATCCCTTATCCTAGAACTCTCTTAGTTTTATTTATACCTAAATCTTTTCGCTCAAAACCACTTGCTTAAAGCCCCAAAAAATCTGATTAAATTGTTTCCTATTTTTCTAAAAATTTTTCGGATTTTCTCAAACTTTTTGGCCAAGTGTCGACACTTGGAAATTGTCAAGTGTCGACACTTGACAAATTCTAAGTATCGACACTTGCGGGAAAAATCTGTTTTTAAAAAGGGGCCGACCGAGGGTTTTGTCATTTTTCTCCACCCATCAATTTCTTACAACAGTGGTCCCCTTTGTCCAAATCCTTCTATTTCCCTTTTAACCCATCACAAATCAGGTAATCCCTCTTTTGATTTCACTTTATTTTCTTTTTATTATCTTGAATTTACGTTTTTCACCGCCAAACCGTGAATAGGGTTTTTCCGAACCTCTTTAGAAATTTTAACCAGATTTTCACATGTTTTAGTGGATTTCTAAAGTTCCATTTGATGGAATGGTGGTTTAAAAGTATTTTTCTCAGATTTCCCATGATTTTTGGCCATTTTCATGATTATTTCATCCGATTTTCAGAAAACTACTGTTGGATTGATTTTGGCCGAAATAATTTGGTTTTTTTTTTTTTTCATCTAAATCCAGTGTTCTAAAACCATTTATTGCTTTATCATAGCTTTGAAAAAATATTTATGATGTTTTTGCCACTTTGATAAAACCCTAATTGATTTAAACCCAAAATTCCATGGTTTTTGATCTTTTGGCCTTACAAAAGGTATTTTCCAAAAAAAATTCAAATGTGTCCTAACAAACAAAATATTTTCTGTACGGGATATTGTCATTTGATCAATATACAGGTTGTAAAAATCTCACCTTTAAACTGATTGACAGTTTGTCAAAAACTTTGCTTGGGGTATTTTACAACCAAAAAAATTGGTTTAATTCTGGTTTTCAAAACCTGTCTGAACACCTTTTAAGAAATGAAACTCTCCTTATCTCAGCCTGTAGCCAGTCCCATAGCTCTAAACCTATCTTCCTTCTTTCCTAGTCAGCTTGCTGTAATGGGTCCCAGGAAGAGACTTGCAGTTAGGGAGAGGCCTAGTCGTGGTGTAGAAAGGAGGTTGAAGGCCAGATTTGACCCTACACAGGCTACCAGTTCAGCCACACCGAGTTCCCCCCCTGCAGAGAGGATGGCAGGGAAGTTAGTAGCCTTTGGGAGGAGATTCGACCTAGAGTGTTTTGATAGGCACCATTTCAGTTTACGTCAGGTGCTCATTGATGCAGGATTAGTACCATTTTGTACTATGCAGAAAAGGTACTATCCTCACCTAGTGAGAGAGTTCTATAGTGCGTTGGATTGTCGATGACTTCTGTGGACTACGACAGTCAAAGGTGTTCAGATTTCACCGACGGCAGAGCTGTTGAGCAGAGTATGGGAGATTCCCCATAGGGGAATCTGTGTTTTCTCGGTGGATGACAGAGAGGCTGCCTTTAGGTGTATACTTGAGAGAGAGGATGTTCGTGGTATATCTATAGTTACCGCGAACCAGTTATCTCTGGAGATGCGCCTATTGCACCACATCACGGCACGTATTCTACTGCCGAAGACTGGGAGATTTGACTTCATCACTGAGAGGGAGTTGATGGTGATGATGAGTCTGATAGAGAGGAGACAGATTGATCTTCCATCCCTGATGCTTGTTCAGATGCATGATGCTGCGACTCAGCGCCATCACAGTTTACCTTACGGCATGGCACTGACCAGATTGTTTAGAGCTTGTGGAGTACCACTGGAGGGGGAGATCCCCAAGAAGATACTTCACACAGATGTATATGACGAGAGGTCTTTGCACCGTATGGGATACAAACTAGTTGCAGGTCGATGGGTGCGCAAAGAGTCTGGCCAGGAGCCAGATGAGGAGGACGAGCTTCGAGAGGTAGAGGCAGGACCATCTGAGCCAGCAGTTTTTCCTCCCGTTGATATCCCATCGACACAGGCAGAGCATTCGACTCCTGATACTACAGCTCCTCCGCCACTTTCTTCTGGACTATCCTTTGAAAAGCACGCTAGAGAGCAGTTCACTGAGATCAGGGATGAGCTGACTCAGCTATGCAGCGAGGTTGAGCTTCTTCGAGCACATACTACCTCGGAGCATACTGAGATCCGTAGATCTATGGAGAAGGGATTCTCTCGTATTGAGGATCTGTTGAGATCCCTTATACCTCCTGCGGCCCTTGCAGTTGTATCCTCTGATGATGATGATGATGATGATGATGATGATGGTGGCGATCACCAGAGCGACCATGCTGATACTATTGAGGGTGGTGATCGGGCAGATATGGATGACGACAGAGCCACAGAGGTTGTGGGCCATGACAGTGACAGTGATGGCAGTGCTGATGATTATGAGGTGGTCAGTCGCGATCCTCCCACTACCCCAGCTGCTCCTACAGACTTGGCTATTTCCACACCAGACTTTGTTACACCAGCTGATCTACTTCCCCCCCCTTCCACTAGATCATCTAGGGTTGTACCCGCCTTTGGTGCTTCTGGCCGTACTAGAAGTCGTCGAGCTTTAGTACCTCCTAGGGCCTTAGCCACTAGATCTAGGATCAGTGCTCCATTTAGTCTAGAGATTCCATCTGATGAGGATTAGCCTCACAGATGTCTGTTATAGTTCATATGTTGTATGTTTCTGATATTTGTATGACTCTGATGATATCTATATGTTTCAGTTCTTGCTGATGACTTAGCAAATTTTTTGTACTGAAAACTTGTCTTATCTATTATATATATTTCAGTTTAGTGCTCATTATTTGTGTTTGAATGGTTCATTTTACATTCTTTAGCTCTAATACTCTTTTATCTTTTTGGCTCTGATACCTATCTTATTTGATTCTCTACTATCTTTTTGTCTCCATGCTCATTGTGAGGGGAAGGTTATTCCCCTTTCTAATGATTGACAAAAAGGGGGAGAAATAGTATTGATGCATAAATTTTTGTTTAGATACATAAATTTGTTGAGAAATAGTGTTGATGCATAAATTTTTGTTTAGATACATAAATTTGTTGAGAAATAGTGTTGATGCGATGCAAATTTGTTGAGAAATAGTGTTGATGCGATGCATAAATTTGTTGACATTTACTTTAATAAGAAATATCTAATTAAGGGGGAGATTGATTCTTCCTAACTATGAAGTTTTTGCCTCTCATATGGACTTAAATTCATATTCATGAATTATAATAGTTAAAGTTTGAAATGTATTGCTTTTTACTCAAGATTTTGTCATCATCAAAAAGGGAGAGATTGTTGGCTCCACCCAGTGATTTTGATGAACAACAAAACATTGAGTGCATATTATATACTAATGTGTATTTCAAGTTATGAGTTTTCAGGAAGAAAGCACCTCAAAATCTCAAAAACTTATGTTTCATGGCATGTCATGGCACGGAGCATTTCTCACGAATCCGGGCATCCTCTTCATTGAAAAAGGGCATCTACATGATTAAATATTATGTTCTTATAATTCATTTAAGTTTCAGGAATTATATTTATGTTTTTGAGGCCATTTACACTTGAATCTGAGCTTTTCAGTCTCAAGTGTCGACACATGGAAAGTCAAGTGTCGACACTTCAGCATTTGGCATAGACAAAAATCCTTGGCACGCCAAGTGTCGACACCTAGAACCAAGTGTCGACACCAAGTATCGATACTTAGGTTTCCAAGTGTCGACTCAAGGCCTGAGAATTTTGAAAATACAGAACTTTGTAATTTGAGAATTTTTGTGTCAAGTGTCGACACATGTGCATCAAGTGTCGACATTTGAAAGTTCAAGTATCGACACCTAGAGATCAAGTGTCGATACTTGACAGCCAAGTGTCGACACCTGACAGCCAAGTGTCGATACTTGCAGCCTGACAGCTCTAACGGATCTATTTTTCTGGCTTGCATAACTTGCTTTTCAAGCTCCAAACGGCTATTTCTGAGGTTCCAACGGTCACAAACCATTTTTTGGAAGGTTCTTGGTTTATTTAACCTCCACCAACCTCATTTTAAAGAAAAGGAAGTGTATTGAAGTGCATTCAAGTCTACTCAAAAGCCAAAAAGCCTATATTCTCTCAAATACTTCGCATCAAAAGCCTCATATAGTTTAATTCCTTGAAAAGCCTACAAGCTCATCCTTACTTCATTCCAAAAGAGACACTTTGAAGGAGATTCCAAGGAAGAGTCAAGACAAAGCATCAACTTGAGCTTCAAAGATTCCATTCTACTCTTGAAGAGAGTTTGTTTTAGTTTTAAAATTGTATATCTATTTTTACATTATGATTTGACCTTGCTTTCAAGGGTGTCTTGAAAGAAGGTTATTGTGGTTTGTTGGTGAGCCAAAGGGATAAAACCAACTAGGGTTAACTTGTGAGCCCGAAGACAAAACAAGTGTTAAGGTTTGTTGGTAAGCCTAAGTGATAAAACCAACTTAGGTTTTGACTTGTGAGCCTTGTGAAAAACAAGTCAACTGTAATCTTGTTTGGATTATAGTGAAATTCCCAAGGGTGGCTTGGGGAGTGGATATAGGTGCTAGGTTTGCACCGAACCACTATAAACCTTATGTTTGTGTGTGATTGCTCTCTTCCTCTCTTGCTCTTTGATTATTGCTACTGCTTTAAATTTCTTGCATTGAATTCATCATTATTCACTAGCACCACTAGTCCCTCTCATTATTGTTTTAAATTTTCTAAACGACCCAATTCACCCCCCTTCTTGGGCTCCATTTCTGGGCAACAAAGCCGATGGAGGAGGAACCTTTGTACCTCTATCTTTCGGTGTCGGACGAAGCGATCGGCGCCATCCTCGTGCGAGTCGGAGAGGACGGACAGCAGAAGCCTATCTATTATATCAACAAAGTCCTCCACGACGCCGAAACAAGGTATCCCAAGATGCAAAAGTTGATATATTCTTTGGTCACGTCCGTCAAGTGGCTCCGACCGTATTTCCAGGCACATCCGATTATGGTGTTGACTGACCAACCCCTCAAGGCAATCCTTTGGAGCCCAGATACATCTGGTCGGCTAGCCAAGTGGGCTGTCAAGCTAGGTGAATTCGACATCTCTTTCCAGCCACGATCTGCCTTGAAGGCCCAGGTAATTGCTGACTTCATTGCAGAGTGTACATGGAGACAGGCGATACCTCCTCAAATTGCCGAAGTACTTGAAGCCGATGCCGTCTATGAAACCGAACCAGCCTGGACCCTCCATGTGGATGGAGCGTCTAATCTTGCAGGCTACGGGGCAGGACTGATCCTGGCCGACCCGGATGGAGAAAGCCTGGAGTATGCATTGCACTTTTTATTTTAGATGTCAAACAATCAGGTGGAGTATGAATCCCTCTTCGTGGGGCTACGAATCGCCAATGAACTGGGCATCAGCCGACTCAGAGTCTTCTTCGACTCCCTATTGGTGGTTAATCAACTAAAGGAAGAATTTGAAGCAAGAGATCCAACCCTGGCAAAATATTTAAATAAGGTACAAAACCTTATCTCTCGGTTCAGATTTTTCGAAATCCTCCACATACCTCATCTGCAGAACACTCGGACGGATGCTCTGTCAAGATTGGCTACGGCTGCCATCAGCACTTTCGACCGAACTTTTTTGGAGCATCTGCAGCACCCAAGTATTATGGAAGAGCTGACCGAGGTCCACCAGATGGAATAAGAAACTTCTTGGATGGATCCGATCATCGCTTTCCTGACTAAGGGAACTCTTTCGAAAGATCCGACGGAGGCCAAGCGAGTGCGCTCGACGGCCTCTAAGTACGTCGTCCTTGACAGTGTCCTATATAAACGATCATTCTCATAGCCACTGCTGAAATGCTTGGGGCCGATAGACACCGACTATGCACTCAAAGAAGTCCATGAAGGCATCTGTGGCGACCACCCCGGAGGAAGGTCCTTAGCTTACAAGATCATCCGACAAGGGTATTACTAGCCTACCATTCAGAAGGACACATCGGACTTCGTCCGAAGGTGCGACGTGTATCAAAGGTACTCCACTATTCAAAGGAGGCCTGCCAGTGAGCTGACCCTGATCACTGCTCCATGGCCGTTCGCATGGTGGGGAATGGATATCTTGGGACCCTTTTTCCCGGCGTCCGGGTAATAAAAATTTTTGCTTGTGGCCATCAACTACTTCACCAAGTGGATGGAGACCGAACCACTAGTACAGATAACAGAGGTCAAGGTGGAGAACTTCATCTGGAATAACATCATCTTTCGGTTCGACATTCCCCGAACGATTATTACTAACAATGGAAGACAGTTTGATAACTCTAAGTTTCAAAATTTTTGTCAGCAATATCATATCTCTCACCGACTCACGTCGGTCGGCCACCCACCCTCAGTGCAATGGAGAGGCTGAAGTCACCAATCGGACAATCTTGCACGGGCTGAAGACCCGACTGAATGAGACTAAGGGGCTTTGGGCAGAGAAACTACACTCAATATTATGGGCATATCGGACGACCGCCAGAACGTCGACCGGCGAAACCCCATTCAACCTCACTTATGGAAGTGAAGCCGTCATTCCTGTTGAGACCTCTCTCCAATCCCTGCGGATCGACCATTACGCCGAACCAGCCAACTCCGAACAGCGAAGGGCTGACTCGGACTTGCTCGAAGAAACTAGACTTCAGGCAAGCATGAAGATGGCAGTCTACCGCCAGAAGATGGCGAAATATTATAACTCGCAAGTCAAGGCGCGAGCTTTCTGAGTCGGAGACCTGGTCTTGTGGAGGACGGAAATTTCGAGGCCGACCGAGCAAGGCAACCTTTCCCCAAATTGGGAAGGACCTTATCGAGTCGTTGAAGTGGTTCGAGCCGGTACCTACTGACTTGAATATTTGGATGGACGATGGATGGCGCGTTCGTGGAATGTAGACAACCTCCGCAAGTATTGTCAATAAAGTCCACAATTCTTCTATGAAGCTTCTTCCGAAAGTCCAACTCTGGTTGGTAGAGGCTCTAGGGCAGCCCATTTCCGAAAGTCCGTCTCCGGTCGGCAGAGGCTCTAGGGTAGCCCACTTCCGAAAGTCCGACTCCGATCGGCAGAGGCTTCAGGGCAGCCCACTTCCGAAAGTCCGACTCCGGTCAGCAGAGGCTCTAGGGCAGCCCACTTCTGAAAGTCCGACTTCGGTCAGTAGAGGCTCTAGGGCAGCCCGGTCTAGAAAGCCAACGGACCAACACTTAGGTTAAAATTTCTAAGTTCATTGCTCCGGCCTGAGCACAGTCCAACCGCTGCCTCAACTACTTCCAGGTCTGGTCAAGCCGACAGACCAACACTTAGGTTGAAATTCCTAAGTTCGATGCTCCGGCCTGAGCTACAGTCCGACCACTGCCTCAACTACTTCCAGGTCCGGACAAGCCGATAGACCAACACATAGGTTGAAATTCCTAAGTTTGTTGCTCCGGCCTGAGCTACAGTCCAACCGCTGCCTCAACTACTTCCAGGTCCGGACAAACCAACGGACCAACACTTAGGTTGAAATTCCTGAGTTCGTTGCTCCGGCCTGAGCTACAGTCTGACCGCTACCTCAACTACTTCCAAGTCCGGACAAGCCGACGGACCAACACTTAGGTTGAAATTCCTAAGTTCATTGCTCCGACCTGAGCTACAATCCGACCGCTGCCTCAACTATTTCCAGGTCCGGACAAGCCGACGGACCAACACTTAGGTTGAAATTCCTAAGTTCGTTGCTCCGGCCCGAGCTACAGTCCGACCGCTGTCTCAACTACTTCCAGGTCCGGACAAGCCGACGGACCAATACTTAGTGAAATTTCAAAGAAAAGTGAGTTTGGCAACAAAGATATGAAAATAAGGCATTATCAAAAGGGTTCTTCATTAGTTCCAAAAGTTTCTTTACATAATTGAAGGTCAGACCTTTACAAACGACTAGGTCTGACCCTCAGGAGGTACACTGACAACAGCCGCTTCGGTTCCTTCAGCAGCAGCAACAGCCTTGGCCCCCTTGGTACCTTCAACTACCTCTACTTTGGCTCCAGCTTGGGTGTCCGGTCCGGCCACTTCTACGACGGCCTCCACTGGAGCATCGGCCGCTCGGACAATCGGATCTGTCGCCTCCAAGCCCTCCTCTTCCGCTGGCTTTGGTGGCTGAAGAAATGATAAGTTGAGGTCGGGAAAGGCTACACTGGCCTTCCCCAGACATTCGTCATATCCGTAGTCGAAGCCGACAGTTCCGGCTTCGTTTATCTCCTCGGTGAAGTCCTCGGAGGCTTTATAACTTGCAACGGCTTTCTCACCAGCCGTCTTCAGTAACTTCTGGGCTGTCTTCAGCAGGCCATTATACCTCTCCGCCACCGCTTGGTGGCCTTGTGCGCGGGCCTCACATTCGGTCAAGCGCCCCTCCTCGACGGTCAGCCGATGACTCAGAGCCTTGATCTTCTTCTTATTCCTTAAACTTGCCTCCTGATCCTTCTCCCGGGCCAGCAAGACTTCAATCTGCTTCTTCTAGGCCTCCAACTCGGCCCGCAGTATGGACACCTCTTCTGCTACGGCCCTTAAATCGAGTACCTCCTCTCTTGAGGCCATCAGCGCCACCCAAGCCTTGTCCCTCGCCACCTCCACCGCTTCGGCCCTCTTGGTCAAGTGCTCTTTCAGATAAAGCAGCTCGCCCAGGCCACCATCCATCAGCAAGGTATCTTTGACAAGCTGCCGACAGACACATAAAGTTAGAAAGTTGCAATCGTTGAATTCAGAATAGAGAAATGAAATGTGATACTTACTCCTAGTAGATGGTGGAGGGAACTCCTAGAGGCCTCATTCACCGACCGCCCGTCATCGTCGGGGATGGCCCTCTGAAGCATCTCTTTGGCCTTCTTAGCATCACGCCACTTCTGGCACTCCCCCTCATCACCAGCACCGTCGGCCCTCTCATCAACGGCCAACGGCCCCTCCTATGCATGAGTTCCCCTGACTGTCGAGGAGGCCATCTCAGTCAGCCCCAACGGTGGAGACGGAGGAGCTATGTCCGCCCCGATCGGTGTCGGAAGCCTCTCCTCCGCTCGGGCAACCGATTGCCCGATTGAAGAGGACTTCTCGGATGCCAGAACCCTTTGGCGTTCGGTCAGAAGCATGTCATCCCCCGACTCGACCGATACCACTATACCGGACGGTTCTGCCGTCCATTATTTCTTTGGCCTTTCAAGCGCCGGCTATGCCGCCCGCTTCTTCGGCTCCTGCAGGGTCAATTTCGCGATGCGGACGGCCCTCCGCTGTGCAAATCACGCCGAAAGGGTCGTCCGATCCGGCTTCATTTTACCACCTGTCAACAAACACAATTGAAGATATGGTTGCAAAGCCGATAGAAGATAAAGTAATGTCTCTCTCTCTCTACGGCTCTCGTCCTACCCAATGTCTGGTGCCGGCTGAGTCCAGCCTGATGAAGACTCCCCTCGTGGAGCATGAAGCCGATGAACCTCGGGTCCTCGTCATCCAGTTTTTGGAAGTCGGCCTCGTCAGCCCTCGAGACCTTCCTCCCGTTCAAAGCATTCGGCCTCAGCTCCCTCCATGCCATCTCAAAGCCCCACGGCTCTAAACTATCTACAAAAAAGTATCGGGACTTCCATCCATGAATGGCGGACGGAAGCCCCCCTAGTATCTTCCGGTTAGGGCGTGGACTGAACATCCACCACTCCTGACTCTGGAAGTCTGCTTCAATAAGAAGAAATTTGAAAACAAGGACACCCTCGGCTCAATGTTGGCCTCCCGACATAGAACTACGAAGCCACAGAGAACTCGAATACTATTCGAGGTCAGCTGGGAAGGAGTAATTCTATGTGTTGAAGACCTAAATAAAGAAGCTATGGATCGGGAAACGAAGGTCAGCCTTCAGGTGGTCTTCGTATAGAGGGAGAGCTCCTAAGTTTAAAAGTCCGTTCACTCTACCCTCGCGAATGGGGACGGTTAGATGTAAGACGGAGGGAATGCTATACACGGTCCTAAGATTTTCGACCCTCTCTCGGGTCATGGTCAAAGCGATGTCGAAAGGGCCGGGCTCCCTATGTCCATGAGCCGAACTCCGACTCCCAGAAGCCATTCTAAAGGAGAGTTGCAGAAAAGGAAGAAGATGGAGGAAGGTGGAGACGGAACTAACCTGGTTCCCTGGTTCTCTAAGAGGGGCTAAAGCAACGGAAGGAGGGAGGAGGCTGCCTTCTCTTCGAGCATAAGAACAGTGGAAAACTCCTTCTGGGCGCTGCTACCCCCCTTTTATAGGCGCCCGGGGGTAGCTTCCCAACGCCTCCCCCATGTGCCACGATCCGACGGCTGGCACCTCAGTTTTCGAGTTGGATGAGAATCCGAGGGGATGCGCCGAATCATATCCGACCACGATCCACGTCATAGTCGAAGCAACGGCGGATGGATCACTCCAGGAAGTGCACCAACCGCTTTATGGAGCCATGTGCCCCATGTCACGTCAGGAATTCAAACGAGCAGCTGCTATGCATCATACCAGCAATAACTGCTCCCCCTATCTTCACCAACCAGATGCTGACACCTGTCCAAGAGCAAAAATCGAAGCAGAAGGTGCCCGGTCGCAGCACGCCGAATCGGACTCTCTCGAAGCACAAGGACAAGGGGGACAACTGTTGTACCTTGACGGCTCACCCTCAGCCAGAACTGGCCCATTCTTGCAGTCCGACCAGGCCACTCTTTCAAGGTTCCGACTGCTACTCCTTCCGAGGTCCGATCCACCGAAGTAGAGGTCCGAATGACCCTCTCTGGTTGGGGTCCAGTTCGTTGCTCTCCTCCCGATGTCGACCCATCGGAGCAAAGGTCTGAACGACTCTCTCCTGCTGGGGTCCGGCCCATCGCTCTCCTTCCGAGGTTCGATCCACCGGAGCAGAGGTCCGAACGACCCTCTCCTGCTGGGGTCTGGCCCGTCGCTCTCCTTCCGAGGTTCGACCCACCGGAGCAGAGGTCCGAACGACCCTCTCCGGTTGGGGTCCGGGCCGTCGCTCTCCTCCCGAGGTCCGACCCACCGGAGCAGAGGTCCGAACGACCCTCTCCTACTGGGGTCCGATCCATCGCTCTCCTTCCGAGGCCCGACCCATTGGAGCAGAGGTCCAAACGACCCTCTCCTGCTGGGGTCCGGCCTATCGCTCTCCTTCAAAGGTTTGGCCTTTGGTCCGGCCGACCGGCTTTCCCTCGGTCGACGTCCGACAAGCATGCCTTAGCATCCAGGGAATTCCAGAAGCACCTTTCTATTACTGCGGGATCCTGCCATCCCAACAGCCCTGCTCCACTACTTCCACGATGTCGCCGTATCTACGCGCCACGTGGCCACTCTCCAAATTCTCCAAGGGGCAGATCGGTCTTTCTTAGCCTCTCCTCTAACGGATTTTAGACTGTTCCGCACCTATATAAGGTATTCTGGGGATCCCATTTGAAGGTAGAAGTGCTCTTCCCTCTCCATACGCTGTTCTTTCATTGATTCCTTCATTCTGTTGCCTTCAACCTCCTGCTAACTTAGGCATTAGAGGGTCCCCCGCCGGAACACCACTGGCGCCCTTAGGGACTTTGTTGCAGGTTCACCTGAGAGAGGAGCGCTCCAGTACATCCAGCCGACCCCGGTCTAGGAGTTGACGCAGCAACACAAACCAAAGAACCAAAACAAAACACCAACACAAGGCAATAACTCAAAATTTCCACAAGTTATATTCATAAGAAAGAGATGCTTACAAGAGAGGGAGGGGTAGGGTATTTATAGAGTTCCCATGCCCTCACTAACCATGGTTAGACTTGGGTTACAAGTCCTCTTCCCAATTGGAATACAAGTCCTTTCCTAGCTATGTTAGAATTACAAAGTTTAAAAGGAATAGAAATCCCAACTAGGTTAGGAATAAACTTGGTCTTCTCCTTCTTCTCTTCAACTTGGACTTGGTCAAACCTCTTTGGACGTGGTCAATACTTCAAAGATGCCTAGGGGGCATGTTGGGCCTCTAGGAGCAGCAAAGGACTGGCCCAAAGGGGCTTGGATGCATGGATTTGGGCCTCTGGAAGCTAGGGTGGCCTGGTAGCCTGGTGCAGAAATATTCCCTGGAATCTTGTTTCTTAAGGGCTTGGACTTGGCACCTGGACTTGATTTCTTTAGGCTAGGATGCAGGTGGACCTCTGGAATCATGGATGCCCTAGTTTAGGAATAAGCTCTGGCATCTAAAGAGGAATCTGGATATCTGGAGGGCATCTATAAAGAATCATGGTTTCTAGAAGCATCTTGGATCCTAGGTTGTCATACAAAATCCAATGGGCTGATGTAGCGGCCTCTGACTCTTGGATGTGGCCTGGTGGAACTTCAAAATAGGGTGACCTTTTTTGTATAAAAATCGGGCTCATACTAGACTCATAATTGATGTACATGACTCAAAATACTGACTAGGTTGAGGGTTGAGACAAATCAACTAACCTCAACTTATTACAGGACTCAATTCTAGTTGATTACAAAATTTGACACATGGCTAGGTAAACTAAATAGGGCCCAGTAATCTATATCTGATTCTGGTGCCCCCACCAATCCTGGAGAAAGCATCGTAGAAAAGGATATCAGTTGAGCTCTCACTATCGACCATAATCCGTCTTACAAGATGCTTTGCGATTGTCATCTCGACGATCACAACAATATTGTTTACATTTTTATTTTCAAACCCCCTCTCCCTCATAAAATGAAGTACATTTCCAGAACTCTCCTCCCCATGGGCCTTCTTGGAAGCACGCTCGACTCCTCAGCATATCATCTCCACCGGCTTCTCGATAGGGTGGTTGTCAACTGCAGGAACTGGAAGGAGAGCAGCGAGCGCTTGAGGTTCCGCAGGGGCTCTACCCCCCATGAACCTCCCGAGGTAGTCCCTCTTTATGAGGTCTTCAATCTCCCTCTTAAGCTGCCGGCATTCCTCGATGTCGTGGCCGTAATCATGGTGGAACTAGCAATACTTCGTCCTGTCGTGACTGGCAGATGGCTTCAATGGAGGTGGGCGCTTCAGGTAGCGCTCGCCCTCAATCTCCATGAGGATCTTCATCCTCGGGGTGAGAAGAGGCATGAATCTCTGTTCCAGGATGGGGTCTCTCCTCGGCTTCGACCTTTGGTGGAAGTTCGGTGTGGTCGGTCCAGGCTTCCGCATCCTGGATGTCTCTCCGGGGACTAGCTTCTTCAAAGGCTTCCCATCCAGCTCCCTCGTGCGATCCACCTCCTCAGCGCGAATGTACTTCTAGACTCTGAGGAGAATCTCGAAGTACATCTTGGAGGGTTTCTTGTTAAAAGAGTAGGTCAGGCGGGAAGTCTTGAGCCCTCTCTTCAGTGCCAGCATAACAACTGGCTCATCAAGGTTGTATATTTCTAGGGTGACAACCTTGAAGTAGGCCACGTAGTCCCGTAGGAGCTCGTGGTCCTGTTGCTTGATGAAAAAGAGGCTATCTGTCTCTTATGGTACCTTTAAACAAACATCGAAGTAGTCCACGAACTTTCGTTCCAAATGAGCAAAACAATTGATGCTCTCCGGCTCTAGGCGACTGAACCACACCCGAGCTGCCTTCCGAAGAGTGGCAGGAAAGGCGACGCAAAGGAGAGCGTCGGTGGCTCCCTAGACTCTCATGAGGGCCTTGTAGCTCTCAAGATGATCCAAGGGGATGGTGGTCCCATCGTAAGGATCCACCTACAGCATGCGAAACCGACCCGGAATCGGTTCCTCTTGGACTTCTCGGGAGGAGGGGGATGGGCATCATAGCCTACAGGCTCGCTGGTGGAGCCCTGCAGATTTGCAAACCAGCGGGATAGCTCCGCCAGCTTGTGCTCCTATTCCTCAAGGCGCTTCTCCGCCATGTGCTTGATGGCCTCATCGGTTAAACCCTACGTGGAGGCCGACTGGAGAGGAGAAGGTGATATATGAGGGGTGTCACGATGGGGAATCTTGCCTCTTTGGCTTCGATGGGGCTTTGCTGCGACCCACCCCAAGGTTGGGGACTGGCTCTCCCGATCGGCAGATCCAGTCCATTGCCTCTTCGCTGGGGCCTTGTGGCTCCCCTGGTGGTCTGTTGTGGTTCGCTGCGGCGAGGGCCTTCCTTGGAAGGACCGCATGCTATCGCGAGGTGCGGTGAACTGGGCCACCGGAGTCCCTGGCTGCTGGTGGGTGGTCAAAGATCGGTGCTGGTGCTGCAACTGACGCACCTCTACAGTGAGAATATGCATCTGCTGAGCGAGCGCGGTCAGTTGAGCATCCGTTGGAGGTAGTTAATGTGGAACGGGGAGCTCCCCTTCTGGACTATATGGGTCCCCTCAGGAAGGGAGATCTCCCGCATGGCTGGTGGAGACTTCTCTCGCTCGTGTCGTCACCATCCTTCCGGTGGGTTGCTTGTGAGGGGACTGGGTTGAATCAGAATGCGTCCTACCCCCCCACCTATCATGCCAATCTGTTGCCGCCTGAACACCGTGGCCTGTAGCTGAGATTGAACTCGGACTGTGCTCCTATCGCCCGGGATCCAGCTCGGACACCCGGACCTACAAAACAGAGTTAGAGACCAGGGCTGATGATCCCAGCGGGGGCACTCCGATGCTCAAGTCAGTGGCGATCCAGTAGAACAAATCCTTCAGGTCGAGCCCCTAGGATGGACTCCATGCTAGGAGGAGAACTTATGAAATAAGAGAGTGCGAGCGGGTCAAGTACAGAGTATGGGAGTGACAGCAAAGAAGAAAACTCGAGCTGAACGGCTGTGTCCGGCAAGACCCCTCCTGAGGGTTTTGCGGTAGCCTCGAGCTGTGATCTTCCTGTGCACTGCTCCCTTCGTGCCCGATCATCTGCTGCTTGGAGTGACTTACCTTGTTGGAACCTTGGAGGAGCCCTTTTAGCTAGGGTCATTGCGCGCCGCCTACCTCCGGATCCCCGCTCTCTTGCAGGCGTGTGCGGCGGTGCCTGATGCCGTGCACGAGATACCTTTCCCCTTCCATGATAGGGAACGGTACCGTGCGTGCTGTCCTTCCTTCTAGTTGCTCCATTTTAGGAAGCATGGCAGGGCCTCGATCAGCGAGCGGCCATCCACCGGATTCGAATTTGCAGGTTGACTTCGTTTTTGGAGGGGTGCAGACGGTTGGTAGGGAGCGCAGCATCTCGATCAAAGGAACTCCTTCCTTCTTGGCGTAAGTGGTAGCTGGGAACATCATTGCGGCCTGGCAGACAATCCTTCGGTTGCAGGGCTCTTCATCCGAGGTGAGGCCGATCTGAAGACAGAGCTCGACTTCGGCCACGGCATCTCGATCCGAAGGGAGCGCGGCAAGGCGAAGGAGAGGCCGAGCTCGACTTCGGCCATGGCGTCTTGACCCGAAGGGACCGCGGCCGAGCGAAGGAGCGGCCGAGCTCGACTTCAGCAACGGCGTCTCGACCCGAAGGGAGCAAGGTCAGGTGAAGGAGCGGCTGAGCTCGACTTCGACCACGGCGTCTCGACCCGAAGGGAGCAAGGTTAGGAAAAGGAGCGGCTAAGCTCGACTTCGGCCACGGCGTCTCGATCCGGAGGGAGTGTGGCCAGGCGAAGAAGCGGTTGAGCTTGACTTCGACCATGATGTCTCGACCCGGAGGGAACGCGGCCGAGCGAAGGAGCGGCTGAGCTCGACTTCGGCCACGGCATCTCGACCCGGAGGGAGCGCGGCCGGGCGAAGGAGTCCGAAAAGAGCAGCTTCATCCGACGTGGCATCTGAGAGGATCTTACATGGATTCCATGTCAGCGACCCCGCCACATCACGTATCAAGATTTTAAATCATGTAGGATAGGGGTGGCTTGGTTTTTTATGGAATAAGATGCTCCATTATCTTGCCCCATCCAATAGACGATCCTAGTCATGCAGCCCTATAGATATTATTCATTTTTCTTCGTCATTCTTTCCATTCTCTCTTTCTTTCTTTTACTTTATTTTTTCCCATCCCTTCTTTTCTTTTTTTCCTTTTCTTCTTCTTTTTATTTTCTCCTTTCCTTTATTTCTTTGTTTCTTCTATTTTTTCTTTTAACTTTTTGCTTTTCTTCGTCCTCCCTTCCCCTTTTCTTTCTTTCCTTTTTTTTTTTTTTTTTTTTTTTTTTTTTTTTTTTTTTTTTTTTTTTTTTTTTGTCTTGCACGAATGAGTTCGGGAGCCTTGATCCCATTTAGGTCCCGTTTTAAAGAATAGGGTGATACAACTAGGATGCCCCCCCCCCGGGAAGTAGATCTACGTAATACAGTTTTTATACAGAGCATGACTGGAATATCTTCTCCTATAGTGTGATTTTGTAGAATCAGTGTGGGACCTGTAACTCTTGATATGATTACTAGGTTTCAAAGAGACCCTGATATATTCTTTCCTCCATACCTTGAGTCTAAATCGCAAATCCTTGGGCTAAATCCTATTTCATCAATTCTTCATTCAACTTACCTAGATAGTTCATCAATATGAAAACAAAATTTGATTATGGTGGAATGCAATGCAGTGATTTATTTCCAAGCACCTCCAAGCCCTTTTGTTTCTTATGAGTCTTTAGTTACATATGCTTTAGATTCATCAGAACCCACTACCACTTTTGTGATGAAATTCCAATTTTCATACTTCAAGTTTATTGAAATCTCAAGTCTAAACATGAAATTCCAGCAACCCACAAACTTCAGTGCTTTTTCCAGACCTTCATGAAGTCTCTTCCCTTGACTATTCTATATCACTCTAAACTTGATAAGAGAGAGCTTTGCTACCTCGTTCCTACAGAAATAGCACATCACCCAAATCTTATAAAGGAAAAGTTAAATTCTTTTGTTCATTTCTATTTTCTTGGCAATAAGTCCCAACAGGGGTCACTCGTATTACAAATGCCATTGAAATAAATGATTCTTCTTCTCATTCCTCTTCATCATCCTCTCATTCTATATCTTTGATTCCATATAAATGGTTGCCAAATCTGAGAATCTGCAAGTCCATTTTCAGAGGCCTTGAGACTTCCTCTGTTGTTAGCAAGATTATTCTTGAAGACTATAAACTGCACATATTCACTTCCTATACAAAACTTGCAAGCAACTAAACATATGCCAATCCCTTACTGGACAGATAATTAGATCAATTGATGAGATCTCTCAATGCTTGCCATCCATTCATTTATTCATGAAATATGGCTACAATCATTGGGACAATTATAACTTGATCTCGTGAAGCTGTAAACTCAAAATGATGACAAACCATTCTAAAGATGCCTTGTCTACTATTTCTATAATCTTAAAGGTATATTTATGTCTTGAGCTTTGGATTGTCATTGATATGCCATTTGAATTCTCACCTAGTATCAATCCCGGACCAACTTTCCTCATCAAAATTTTTATCCCCGTAAAGAATGATATATTATTGATAATGTACACCCACCTAGTCTTACAAGCATTGAACACAACTTATTCATCAACATTCAGCAAATAACTATCAATTATTATGCTTTTGACATAAAAAGAAGCAATTAAGCAAAGAATGAGAAGAGAAGCAGTTGAAAGAGCACACTTTTATGAAATAATTGCAGACATATTTGTTAGACCAGAAAGTAGCTCGACTTGGATGTTGGATCCCTGCGTTGATGGTAATATCAATACGCTAATCACAAGAGAACATGCCATAAATTATCAAATTCCAATACATCTCAGAAAGAAAGTGACAAACGTAAGTACGAAGATTAAACAACAACAGAACATTGACCTACATTGACCTGTAATCAAGAGGAGAAAGAGGAGAAGAAGGTTGCTTCCACTGATAGATCCAACTATCCCATATGTACCTATTTCTGAGACTACCCATCATCTATCACTGCATTCCATAGCTCTACTTCTGCCGGTGGGCAATGTAATCGGCCAAATGAAGCAAAGGTGCCGCCTTTATGGGATCAAACTCCGAAAGCTGATCCTTTGCATCCTTGAGCAGCTCCTCGGCGAATTCTCTCGACTTCTCCAGCCCCAGGAGCTTGGGGTAAGTGGTCTTATCGCTGGCCAGGTCCTTCCCGGCCGTCTTCCCGAGCTCCTGCGACGACTTGGTCACATCGAGGATGTCATCCACCACTTGGAATAGCAATCCAACACACCTAGCATAGCGCCTTAGCCGCTCGATCTGGTCGTCGGATCCCCCGCCGACAATCGCTCCGACCACCACCGAGGCCTCCAGAAGGGCGGCGGTCTTGTGGAGGTGGATGAACTCGAGCCGGTCGAGGCTGACCGGGCTTCCCAGCCCCGTGGACTCCATGTCGACCACCTGGCCCGCAACCAGGCCCTCGGTGCCGATGCAGCGGGAGAGCTCCCCGACGGCGCGGACAACACGGGCGGGGGCGACGGGGTCGTCGGCAGGGTAGGATGCGGGGTCCGCGACGCGGCCAAAGGCGAGGGCCAGGAGGGCGTCGCCGGCGAGGACGGCAAGGGGCTCGCCGAAGACCCGGTGGCTGGTAGGCTGGCCGCGGCGGAGATCATCGTTGTCCATGCAGGGGAGGTCGTCGTGGATGAGGGACATGGTGTGGATCATCTCCATGGCGGTGGCGGGGGACATCGCCTGGCGCTCCCGGCCGCCGACGATCTCGCAGGCGGCGAGGCAGAGGACGGGGCGGACGCGCTTGCCGCCGCCGAGAAGGGAGTAGCGCATCGCCTCGTGGATCCTCTCCGGGTAAGCGAGGGGTACGGCGGCATCGAGGGCCTGGTTCACGGCGGCGGCCTTCTGGAGCATGTACCCCTTGAAGCTGAACTCCACAGCCGTCGGCGCCACGGCGGAGGTAGCGGCGTTGACCGCGGCGGAGGTAGCGGCGTTGACCTCCATCGCCGCACGGGAGGGGCGGCGGCGGCGGCGGCGGCGGGTGGAGGCGGAGGAGGGCGGGGACGGGAAGGATGGGGAGAGGAAGGAGGAGGAGCGGATGGAGAGGTGGGCCCAGGAGACCACCGGGTTGCAGAGGAGATGAGCAAAGGAAGTCATTTTGCTACTCTTCGTCTTTTCTCGTTCCTTTCTTATTGCTGACTGGGAGCGATAAAAAAAGCAACAAGCGATATGAGATTGCGCGAATAAAAAGATCGTAAAATTTCTATGGAATTGGAAAGTAGGGGAGAAAGCGATAAATAGAGAATGGCAGAGCGGAATGGACTTGTGGCGACTTCCAGTGATCGTTCGGAGACGAAGAATTGGGGAAATTTATGCGAGGTATTTATTACGGGATAAGTATGGCCTATGGTTTAGGAATGGTTATGGGCTAAAAAAAGAGGAATGAAGAGGGAGGAAAGCAGAGAGCACGAGTGAGAGGAAGAGAAAGGGGGATACAATGGGAAGATAGGCTTCCCCGTTCGTTATCTTGTTATAAGGTTTGAACTTTGGATCGTAATTTCGACGAGGCCCCACCGAAACCTTGCAGATGGAGATACACGTTTAGTGGAGCACCCACGCAGAGAGAGAGAGAGAGAGACGTGACAGGTGTCTAGTTTCAGGTACGCGTTCGGCGGAGCACCGAAGGTCACCATGGACGGATGGGATGAGGAAGGCGCGTCAGGATGAGAATGGCCAATAGGTAGCTACGCGTATTGGACCAATAACAAGTTGACACGTCGACTATTTTGAGATGGGGCCCAAGGTTTCAGGGGTCCAGGTTGGGGCCAGTCTGGGGTGAGGTGGTGATAGGGTGCAATCGACAGAAGCAATGGGCAGTACGTTGTTGAGATTCGGACCGTGGAATGGAGAAAGAGGAGACGTGGAACGGCTAACAGGGTCGGCCAATGAACTGGGCGGTTGGGTTGGGCCGCCGTGGCCGCCGTGGGGTGAAGCAACGGAGAACATGTTGTTAGCATTCGGGCCGTGGTGCGGACGGCGCACATGAGCGTACGGTTGATGTTTACGGGCTGATCAGATGGACGGTCGGGAAGAAGTTGGGAAACTTCTCAAATGGTGTACAGGACGAGCTTAAATTAAGCTTGAAAATGGGATTTCTATGGGTAACATCAAGTGACGGTACTCGCTTTATGCGTTCAACCTAAGTGTTCGAACTGCTTTCGTGACGAAAATATAGTTTTTTTTTTTTTTTTTTTAATTTAATAAACAGCTATTTAAAGATAAGTAAATTAACCTGATATCAATAAGACGCCTACTTTTTCTACTTAAAGGTGAAAAGTAGAACAAGGATAAAGAGAAAAATCTTGATCTCTCATTCACATCAACGGTCATAGATTCCAGAAAAAATTCTGGATTTAATCGAGTCACCTATTGAATCATGCCTTGAATCATAACCTGTTGATAGTAAGGCAAGGTCTCTAACAACTGGGCTAGCACTTTAGCAGTGTTGCCGTCTGGATCACCATGGCCTGTAGCTCTGACGTATCGGATTCCCGTCGGATCCTTGGTTCCCGTCTTGCAGTCGGCTTGCTAGCTTGCTCGGGGGTCCTGCAAGACAGAAGAAAACCTTGGACCGGAGATTCCAGCGAAGGCACTCAGACCATCAAGTCAGTGGAACGATCGAGGGGAACAGATATCTCTATGACGGAGAGCTTGGAGAGCTCTCTATGTCGAGAGGGTGATAAAAGAGAAGATAATAATACGAAAATGAAAGAGTCTTCATCATACTTCTTTTTTCTTAGCTTACTTTTACTTATATTTTTCTTCTAGTCTTATATAGACGGAAAGCTTTTCAGGGGATTCAAGGTTCTCTCCTTCGAAGGAGGCTTTCCGTTGCCCGCTGTTGCCTCTCTGTTGGGCTGGTTCTGTGCCTGAGCCTTCAACCATAACGGGATGTTGCCACTTTGGAGGAGGCCATCCGGGTGCTACAGGATATAGAGTCGTAGGGAGACGCTCTTCTTTGGGAGATCCAGGCATCCTGTCATGGAAGTTACAGTCTCTTAGTCATGCAGTTGTCGATGTGTCGGCATACCGCAAGGATGGGAACCTGGCATTATCTGGATCGTGTAGATCGTGCGCACGACATGCCGCAGGACAGGCCTGCGCCCATGGCAAGGTATGCGCCACCTCTCAGAGGCTTAGGATGGCCAGGTACTTCGCTGCCTTTGTTTTGAATTCTGGCTTCCCCTCTCTTTACAGTTTTGGCGGGAAACCATGCTCTTGGTAGGAGGGTCTGCTTCGGAGAGACGAACTCGACCTCGACCGGGAGCTGTCCTCAGACAGGGGGCTCATCCAATGAACCTTGCCTCGATTGGGAGCTGACCTCGGAAGGGCGGTCCCTTCTGGAGAGGCGGACTCGACCTCGACCGGGAGCTGACCTCACACGGGGGCTTGCCCAATGAGCCCTGCCTCGACTGGGCGCTTACCTCGGAAGGATGGTCCAACTAGAAAGGCAGACTCGATCTTAACCGGGAGTTGATCTCAGACGGGGGGCTCGCCCAATGAACCCTGCCTCGACTGGGTACTTATCTCGAAAGGGCGGTCCCTTCTAGAGAGATGGACTCGACCTCAACCAATAGCTGACCTCAGACGGGGGGCTCGCTTAATGAGCCCTGCCTCGACTGGATGCTTACCTCGGCAGGGTGGTCCGCTTTGGCTCTTCATCATGCGGCCTTACCCAGGTGGTGGGCTTCTCACCGCCATGGCCATCTGCAGGCTCCACGTCAGCGGATGTTGCCGTACCGGTCTACGTCAGTGGATGTTGCCATATCAAGCTGTTACGGCCGTTACATTGACGTGGAGTGTCTCAGATTTCGTCAGGCATAATTCGAGCCACGTGGAATTTTTTCGGCAGAACGGGATCGGTCCAGCAAGATCGGATGTCGCTCCACCACGGCCGAAGTCGAGGTCGAGCCAGGCCCTCTCGCTCCTTCGCCAGGTGGCGACCGAAGTCGAGCGCCTCTCTACCGCTCCGCCAGGTGTCCACCCAGGAGGGGCCCACCTCGGCCGAAGCCGGCGGCCCCTTGCTCCCTCGCCAGGTGGCGCCCTGAGACGGTCCCGCCTCGGCCAAGGTCGAGTCGGGCCCTCTTGCTCCTTCGCCAGGTGGCGCCCGGAGACGGGTCAACCTCGGTCGAAGTCGAGCACCTCTTTGTCGCTCTGCCAGGTGTCCGCCCAGGAGGGGCCCACCTCGGCCGAAGCTGACGGCCCCTTGCTCCCTCGCCAGGTGGCGCCCTGAGACGGTCTCGCCTTGACCGAGGTCGAGCCGGGCCCTCTTGCTCCTTCGCCAGGTGGCGCCTGGAGACGGGTCCACCTCGGCCGAAGTCGAGCGCCTCTCTACCGCTCCGCCAGGTGTCTGCCCAGGAAGGGCCCACCTCGGCCGGGGTCGACTAACCAGCACAGTAAGACCACCGAAGGACAGGAGCACCGGTTTCGAGGCCTCCCCTCGAGCAGCGCGCGCCGCACCCCAAGAGGAGCACTGGTACGATCGACAGCGACATGCGAAACCTCGTTTACATGGTCCCGACAGGTCCCGCGGCCGAGGGGCGAAGTCCTGACAAACCAGGACCCGGTAACGGGCATTGTCGGTGCCTGGGAAGGAGAGCGCCCACGCTCGGCCCAAGGTCAGGCCGGCGTCCTCCCTCTACCCTTTCCTCGCTAGGCCCGGCAAGCAAGGCGAGGAGGCCGCCGGGTTCTTGAACCCAAAAGGGAAAGGAGAAAGAGAGGGAGGGAAAGAGGTGAAAGCAAAGAGAGGACCTCCCGAAGGCGGGAACAAAAAGGCAGCATGATGAGATAAAAGGTGGGGAGGAGCGGACGACCAGGTAAGCGAAAAAAAGAACGAAGGCTGGGAAAGGAAAGAGGACCGGGAGCAGGATCCAAGATCTCGAAAGGGGACCCTTGGTGCAAGCCCGGTGGAGGAACTCGGCCAGATTTCTACTCTTCCAGAGACTTTTCTTGCTAAGCACGATCTCTAAGTCTGGGACTCCTTCGGGGGCCCGTCTTGGAGACTCTGTTCCCTCTCGCCATTTTCTAACTTGACCGTCGGAGCTCCCTCACCGGGATCCGCGGCCAGGGCTTCTGACCTTGTCTTGCAGGACTAGGAGCCAGGAGACCTCGGGGCGAGATAGTCTAATCAAATCAGCGGCTCTGAAGCCATAGGCGCGGCGACGAGATCGACAACAGATTGGCGCGCCAGGTAGGGGGGCAGGACAACACCCCCAGTGTGAGCTAGCTCTCCATGGGACAAAGCGCGCTCCGGCCATGGTGGTCACACGCAGGCGCGAAGCATCCACCAGCCGAGTAAGGGAGGTCCCCTCCCCTCAGGGGCCACGCAGCCCGGAGAGGGAGCTTCCCGCTCCCCCTCCTCTTCCGCTACAGCCGACCTCGGTGGATGGACCTTTTGCGGCTGTCATCCAACAGCTACAAACCTTGACTACGACAGTTCGACAGCTACAGCATCAGCAGCGCTCCTTTGCCACGCAGCCCCAGCCAGGGACTCCCGCGGCTCGAGCCGCGGGGCCGTGCGGAAGCCTGCGCTCTATCCATGGCAGGCCATCCCAGCCGCGGGCATCCTCCAACCCCCGCGGGAGCCGCCAAACCCCCGCGAAGAGAAATTACTCCGGTTCGGCGGATCACGAAAGTCGATCCCCGGTCGATGATGCCGAGACGGCGCGCCGCAGCAGGCGGCGTCGAGGCAAAGCCCCCCCGCCGAGATCGATCGGCACCCCCTTCACTAGCGGCCTCGGTGGAAGACTCCACCGACGAGGCCATCAGGTGCCAGGCCAAGAGGCGCCTGGAGGAGCATGAGCGCAAACTAGCAGAGTTCGCCCGTCGATTTGTCGATCTGCAGAACTCCTCGACGGACCCGGTGGGATACGACTCCCGGCCCCCCTTCTCCCAGGAAATCCAAGAGGAGCCGATTCCGAGCCGGTTCCGCATGCCGCAGGTGGATCCCTACGATGGGACCACCGACCCCTTGGACCATCTGGAGAGCTACAAAGCTCTCATGAGGGTCCAGGGGGCCACGGATGCTCTTTTATGCATTGCCTTCCCCGCTACCCTCCGGAAGGCTGCTCGAGTCTGGTTCACCCGCCTCGAGCCTGGATCCATCCGCTCCTTCCATCAGTTGGAAGGGAAGTTTGTGGCGCACTTCGACACTTGTTGGAAGGTGCCGAGAGAGGTGGACAGCCTCTTCTCCATCCGCCAACATGACCAGGAGCCGCTCCGGGACTACATCACCCGCTTCAAGACCGCTGCCCTAGAGATCTACAGCCTGGACGAGCCCATTGCCATGCTGGCTTTAAAACACGGGCTCAAGACGTCCCGCCTGACTTATTCCCTGGACAAGAAGCCCCACTGGATTTACTCCGAGCTCCTCCTCCGTGTCCATAAGTACATCCGAGCGGAGGAGGCCGATCGCACCCGGCGAGAACTGGACGGGAGGACCCTGAAGAAGCCGGCCCCGAGAGATGTTCTAGGGACCAGAAGGCCAGGGCCACCTGCTGACCCCCGTCCAAATCCGAAGCTGAAGGGCGGAGCCGCCCCGGAGCGAAGTTTCACCCCTCTCCTTGCCCCCAGGACGAAGATCCTCATGGAAATTGAGGGCGAGCACTACCTCCGCCGACCTCCCCCTCAGAATCCAAGGAGCACCCGCGACAAGTCAAAGTATTGCCAGTTCCACCGCGAGCATAGCCACGACATGGAGGAGTGTCGCAATCTGAAATGGGAAATCGAGGATCTAATCAAAAGAGGCTACCTCAGGAAGTTCGTGCGGAACGAAGCTCCGGTGGAGGGACAGCCGCTCGCGGCCCTTCCCCCGGTCCCCGCGATCGATAATCGCCCGACGGAAAAGCCGGTGGGCAAGATTTCTTACGGAATCGGGCGGGCGGCAAAGAGAGCCCGAGAGGTGGGGGACCCGGAGAGTGTACCCCCTTTTGAGAAGGGGAATGAAAACAAGAATGTAAATAATGATACTGTGGTGGTCGAGATAACCATCGCAAAGCATCCTGTACATCACATTATGGTAGATAGTGGAAGCTCTACTGATGTGCTTTTTTATGATGCTTTCTCCTGAATGAACCTGTCTCATGATCAGCTAAGGCCGGTGCACACCCCTCTTGTGGGCTTTACCGGGGACTCGGTGGGGGTCGAGGGGGAGATTACACTCCCTGTCACCGCTGGATCCCCACCTCGGCAGATAATAGTCATGATGACATTTACCGTCGTCAAGCTCCCTTCGCCTTACAACGCGATCCTCGGGCGTCCGGGGCTCAACCAGCTAGATGCCATGATTTCCATGAAGCAATTGCTAGTACAATTCCCCACGGCCTCCGGGCCTGGGGTGATGAGGGGGACGATCCGGCCAGTCCAGCATTGCCTTTAGACGGTCCCAGGTACCCGAGGCACCGGGCTCGGCCCCGACGTCGACGACCTCGACTTAAGGGAGAAGGAACCCAGGGGGGACCCGTGGAGCGTCTGTTGGCGTACCCTCTCGGTTCGGACCCTCAGAAGACTGTGCAGGTGGGGGCCCAACTCCCGGAGTAAGAAAGGGCCCGCCTGCTGGATTTCCTCTGCACAAATGCGGACGTGTTTGCATGGTCCGCGGCCGACATGCCGGGCATCCCCCCCGAGGTCATCACCCACAGGCTGATCATGGATCCGAGGTGCCGCCCAGTCCGCCAGAAGAAGAGGAGATTCACCGCGGAAAGGCAGAGGGCCATCAATGAAGAGGTGGAAAAGCTCCTCGCCACTGGTTTCATGCGGGAAGTCCAATATCCCAGTTGGTTGGCGAATGTGGTCATGGTAAAGAAGAGTAGCGGCAAGTGGAGGATCTGTGTGGATTACACCGACCTCAACCGAGCCTGCCCGAAGGACAGCTTCCCTCTTCCGAAGATTAACTAGTTGGTGGACACCACTTCGGAGCATCGCCTCCTCTCTTTCATGGATGCCTTCTCCGGATACAACCAGATTCGAATGAACCTGAAAGACGAAGAGCACACCGCCTTCGTCACCGACCGCGGAACTTACTGTTACAAGATGATGCCGTTTGGCCTTAAGAACGCCAGGGCCACCTACCAGCGGTTGGTCAACAAAGTCTTCAAGGACCAGATCGGCCGCAACATGCAGGTATACGTGGATGACATGCTGGTGATGAGCAAGCCCCTCTCGGATCATGTTGGCGACCTGGCGGAGACCTTCGGCAACCTCCGGCTTCACCAGATAAAGCTGAACCCGGCGAAGTGCGCCTTCGGCATCTCCGCCGAGAAATTCCTGGGGTTCATGGTGACCCAAAGAGGGATTGAAGCCAACCCGGAAAAGGTCCAGGCCATCCTGGACATGGAGCAACCCACCTCCAAGAAGCAAGTGCAGCGACTCACCGGCCGGATAGCCACTCTGAGTCGGTTTATCTTGAGGTCGGCCGACCGCTGCCGGCCCTTCTTCAAAGTGCTAAGGAAAATGAGCAACTTCACCTGGACCGAGGAGTGCCAAGAGGCGTTTGACGAGCTGAAGAAGACGCTCGCATCGCCCCCACTACTTTCCATGCCCGAAGAAGGAGAGGAGCTCGTCCTCTACCTGGCGATCACCCCGGAGGCCGTCAGATCGGTCCTGGTTCAGATCGATGACCAGGGAGTCCAGAGGCCGGTGTACTACACAAGCATCTCACCCCGGAGCTCATTTTTGTATTAATAGTGTCTGCTCAGCATCTCAGCCCTATTTCAAAGAACATCCCATTGCCGTCCTGACTGATCAGCCGCTGAAAGCGATACTCAGCCGCCCCGACACATCAGGGCGATTGGCAAAGTGGGCACTCAAGCTCAGCGAGTTCGATATCGGTTATCGGCCAAGGTCAGCCATGAAAGTGCAAGTGCTAGCCGACTTCGTGGTCGAGTGCGCAGGCCTAGGCAAGGGGCCAGAGCGGGACTCTCTGCACCAGCAATTGAAACCAGGACCCGAGGAGGACGCGTGGATCCTTCACATGGATGGAGCCTCGAACTCCGACGGGAGCGGAGCCGGTCTCATTCTTGCCAACGGCGATGGGGTCATCGCCGAATGTGCACTCCGTTTCCAGTTCGCCGCAACTAATAACCAGGCGGAATACGAGGCGCTCCTCGCCGGGCTGAGAGTTTCCCGCGAGTTGGGCATGGCCAACCTCAAGGCCTTCACTGATTCCCAGCTGGTGGCCAGATAAATCTCCAGAGAATACGGTGTGCACGACCCTCAAATGGTGAAATATCTGGAGCTCGTCAAAACGAGCGCGGCCGGATTTCGACGCTTCAGCATCTTCCATATACCCCGCGGGGAAAATGCCCGTGCGAACGCTCTCTCCCGACTGGCGACCCTGCCAGACTCGTTGCTGGGTCGCGCTCATGTAGAGCGCCTCATGGCCCCGAGCTACGAGACCCCTGTGGAGGTCTAACAGGTCAGCCAGGAGCCCAGCTGGATGGACAAGTATGCCGAGTACTTAACCGGCGGCACCTTGCCGGAAGACCGCGCAGCGACCCATCTTATCAAAAAGAAGGCCACGCGGTTCGTCCTAATGGATGGGCAGTTGTATCGGAGGTGCTACTCCTATCCCCTCCTCAAGTGTCTGAGACCCGCGGAGGCCACACTCGTACTCCAGGATATCCACGAGGGCATCTGCGGGAACCACGTGGGGGGCAGAACGCTAGCATACAAGGCCCTCCGCCAGGGTTACTTCTGGGAGACGATGAAGGAGGATGCCACCGACTTCATGAAGAAGTGTGATCGGTGCCAACGGCACGCCGTGGTGCAGCGATAGCCCTCCACTCCGCTTTCCCAGCTCTCAGCTCCGTGGCCGTTCGCCCAATGGGAGATGGATCTCTTAGGACCATTTCCCTCGGCGTCCAGACAGCGGAAGTTCCTGATCGTGGCCATTGACTACTTCACGAAGTGGGTCGAGGCCGAACCCCTGGCATGGATCACGAAGGCAAACGTCGCCAAGTTTTTCTGGAAGTCAATCATTTGCCGTTTCGGCCTCCCCCATACCGTAATCACCGATAACGGGCGTCAGTTCGACTTCGGGAGTTTGAAGAATTCTGCAGCGACCTCGGCATCCACCATCGCTTCACCTCGGTGGCGCACCCGCAGATAAATGGAGAAGCCGAGGTGAAAAATAGGACCATCTTGCAAGGCCTCTGGACGAGGCTGGATCAGGCCAAGGGCAGGTGGGCAGAAGAGCTCCCGAGCATCCTGTGGGCGTACCACACCACCCCGAGGATGGCCACCGATGAGACCCCATTCAATCTCATCTTCGGAGCCGAGGCGGTTATCCCGATTGAGCTCAGCTTACCCACCCTGCGCGTGGAGTAGTACGACGAAGTGAAGAACCCCGCCAAGATGATACTAAACCTGGACCTCCTTGAGGAGACGAGGGACAAGGCCCGAGTTCGAATGGCGGCATACAGGCAGCGAGTGGCCAGGTACTACAACGCCCGGGTGTGACCAAAGTCCTTTCATCCCGGAGATCTGGTGCTCCGGCGTGCTAAAGCTTCCCAGCCACGAGAGTGCGGGAAGCTCTCCCCGAACTGGGAGGGCCCGTACAGGGTGGCGGAAGTCCTCCCTCACGGGGCCTATTACCTGGAGGAGTTAGGAGGGTCCAGATTCCCTCGGACCTAGAATGCCTCAAACCTGAGGATGTATTATCAATAATGTAAGGTTCCTCGAACTCCTGCAATAAAATTTCTTTACTTCAAATGCTTTTTCTCGCCTTGTAGGAAAAGAGGCGCTTAACTCTGAGTTCGGCAAACACGGCTGTGGCCGAAGACCCGAGAAAGCGAGAAGTCCCGGACTTCGGTCCGGAAGGCGGGGCAGAGCCAAGCTCGCCCATGTGATCATGAAGAACAGCTCGGCAAGCCGTGCAAGGCTCGGTCAAAGCCTGTGGCCCCGGGGTTCAGTCCGGAAGTCCCGGACTTCGGTTCGGAAGGCAGGGCAGAGCCCAGCTCGCCCACGCGATCACAGAGAACAGCTCGGCAAGCCGCTCAAGGCTCGGTCAAAGCCTGCGACCTCGGGGTTCAGTCCGGAAGTCCCGGACTTCGGTCTGGAAGGCGGGGCAGAGCCTAGCTTGCCCACGCGATCACGGAGAACAGATCGGCAAGCCGTGCAAGGCTCGGTCAAAGCCTGCGGCTCCGGGGTTCAGTCCGGAAGTCCCGGACTTCGGTCTGGAAGGCGGGGCAGAGCCAAGCTCGCCCACGCGATCACAGAGAATAGCCCGACAAGTTCGAAGGACTTGCGCAAGGCCTGCTCTACCGTTGCCCGACCCGGAAGCTCCGAACTTCGATCTGAATGCTGGACGGGACTCGGTCTACCCACGAACTCAACCCAGAGCAAACCACAGGACCTAGTCTCGGCACTCGAAGCAAACATCTCAACAGGACAAAAAAAATGAGAGAAGATGAAAAGAAAAAGGAGACGAGGTCGAGACTTGACAAAAATTGATTTTTCATTGATTTGAAAAAGTAGTACAGTGAAGGAGTCCCGACAGGCCGGGAGTCCTCAAAAAAAAAAAAAGGAAGGGAAAGATACAGGTGGGGGCTAGTTCGGCATGGTGGCACGATTCTTGGGCAGGGGTGCGCGCTCTCTGTCTTCACCGTCGGTGGGTGGCTGCTCAGGGTGCTGCTCTGGAGCTGCATCTGCGTCGCCTGCTGCAGCTGGAGCCTCGCCAGTGGGCTCCTGCCTTCTACCGCCGAGAACCACCCCACTGAGATCAAGCTCGGGGTAGAAGGAGCCCACCTTCTCCCGGCACACTTGGAACCCCTTCAGGAAGGAGTCCACGGTGGCCTCCCGGACCTCCGCGATATACTCGTCGGAAGCCCGGAATTTCGGGATGGCCTCTTGCACCTCCCGCTTTGAAGCCTCCAGCAGCCCGTTGACGTAGGAGCTCCGCTCCTTGGCTGCGCTTGCCTCCCTCCGGGCCTCCTCCACCTGGCGCTCCAGTGACTGGGACTGAGCTCGGAGGCGAGCCTTCTCTGCTGCGTCCTCCTCCATGCGCCGCTGGTTGGAGATCCTCTCCTCGGACAGAGAGGCTTCCAGTTCTTTGATGCGCCCCTCGGCGCGCACCAGGTCGGATTGAAGGGCCTGGTTGTTCTCCCATAGCTCGACCCCCTTCTCCATGAGGCTCTTCACGTCGACTGCGAGTTTGCCGAGCTTCTCCTCCTTCTTAGCATCCTTCTTGGCGTACCCTGCGAGGAAATTCCTCAGCATTAGCACGTCGGTCCCGATCTGCACAAAAAAGAGGAGTCGGTCGGTTATAAGTCAACTGGAACTTTGAAGGGGAGGGTTTCGAGTCCGGACTTACCGTAAAGAGCTGTGGAAGGATCCCGAGTAGAGCGTCGGCGTAGTCCCGGCCGCCCCTCAGTCGACGGTCCCGGGAGGTGCAGGCAAACTCCATTACCCTCTCTGCGAGCCCCTGATCGCGGATTATGGAGCACCGGCTCGTGAGGGTCGGCGGTGGGGCGGACAGATCGGCGGCAGCAGGAGGGACCGACCCCCCGGGGGGGACTGCCACCGGCGGGGCAGCTGGAGTCGCCGGTGGCGCCATCGGAGCGGCGGTGGAGGTGGGCGCTGCCCGGGAGGGAACCGATCCTCCCTCTTCTGCGGCCCCATCGAGGCGGATGACGGGAGTGTCGGCAGCCCGGGCCCGAGGTGGCCTGGGTGCGGGAACTGCAGCTACTGGACTAGAGGCGGGCGTTGGCATGGCCTCCCGGCTCGCCTCGGTGCGACCCCTCTTCACCGCGGGCTCATCTCCCTCGGCGGTGTCCCTTTGAGCGACGCCCTCCAAGTGGTTTTCCAGGGAGAACTTCATACTTGCAAAAGAACGGAAGTCGGTCAACCCAGTTAAAGAGAGAAGTGCGGAGTAGGAAAGAAGGCTGAGCCTCACCCGGCTCCCGGATGGGACTGATCCCCGCCTCAAACAAGTTCTGCTCCGAGAGCAGAACATCGAGCGCAGGGACCACATCGCTCAACAGCAGGGAATAAGCCTCCTGGTCCGCCGGCTCGACTTGGGAGTTCCGGTTCGGGGACCGATCTGGCTCGCTCCAGGCCCAGTCGACGTCATCGACCGAGACAAAAAAGAACCGGTTCTTCCAACCCTTGATAGAGGAAGGGAGGTCGAACCGGAGACACCTAGGCCGGGGTGAAATGTACCACCAGCCATCATCGGTGGAGTGCCGCTTCAGGGTGAAAAGAGCCCTGAAGAGAGAGAAACGGGCAACGAACCCGTGGAAGTGACAGAAGACGATGAAGGCGAAGATGACCCAGATGGCGTTGGGAGCCAACTGGGCCGGGACCGGGCGGAAGTGACTGAGGAAGGAAAGAAAGAAGGGGTGCAGGGGAAACCGAAGACCCCCGAGGAGGAAGTCCTCGTAGAAGGCTATTCGGTCGGGGCCACTCAAGGTAACACGATCACCAGGCCATGGAAGAGAAAGATGGATTGACCCCGGGATGCCGTAGACTTCCCGGAGCAAGGAAAGGTCACCTTCGGTCATCGTTGAAATGTGACCGGAGGGACCAACAGAAGAAAGGGCCGGAGGAGGAAGTGAAGAGATAGGACTGGCGGAGATCACGGGGGGAGACCTAGGACCCCTAGGGACACCTATGGTGACACCCCCAGGCTGTAGCCGCCTGCGGACCTCCTTCGGGATCACCTCCGCCTCCGAAGAGGAAGACGATGGAGTCCACGACCGGGACAGACCGGCCTCGTCCGGGTTAGACGAAACATAGCGACGGTGCGCCATGGAGAAGGAAGTGGTGAAGAGAGATCGCTAAGGAAAGGGGACGGAGGAAGGAGGCAGATGAAGGCACTCACCGAAACACACTGTGCAAAAGAGGCGGCAACCCGGGGGAGTGGAAGATAGCCTACTGCAAACCGCCGGCGGAGCGTGAGAAAAGGAAAGGGCCTCGTTCCGGAAAGTCCCCCTCCTTTTCAAATTCGATCGATAGTGGCCGTACCCGTCATTCCGTTCCGGACCACCAGATAGATGCCGCATGGACGCACGTCCGACATCGACGCTTCGGTTACGGAGAAACGGCCTCCATTTTGAAGCGACGCATTAAGTGCAGCCGGAGGGGCGACGCGTGGCAGCCCCTCATAGGGCCTTGGGCGCAACGAGGATCATGGCAATCATGGCGCGAGATCTTTGCCTTCCCCACGTCATCTCCGCATTAAATCCCCACGTTCCGTAACGCCTCAACGGAACGGGGGATGGGGGCAACTGTTACGGCCATTACGTTGACGTGGAGTGTCTTAGATTTTGCCGGGCGTGATTCGAGCCATGTGGAATTTTTTCGGCAGAACGAGATCGGTCCAGCAAGGTCAGATGTCGCTTCGCCACGGCCGAAGTCGAGGTCGAGCCAGGCCCTCTCGCTCCTTCGCCAGGTGGCGACCGGAGACGGGTCCACCTCGGTCGAAGTCGAGCACCTCTCTGCCGCTCCGCCAGGTGTCCGCCCAGGAGGGGCCCACCTCGGCCGAAGCTGGCGGCCACTTGCTCCCACGCCAGGTGGCGCCCTGAGACGGTCCCACCTCGGCCGAGGTCGAGCCGGGCCCTCTTGCTCCTTCGCCAGGTGGTTCCCGGAGATGGGTCCACCTCAGCCGAAGTCGAGCGCCTCTCTGCCGCTCCGCCAGGTATTCGCCCAGGAGGGGCCCACCTCGGTCGAAGCAGGCGGTCCCTTGCTCCCTCGCCAGGTGGCGCCCTGAGATGGTCCCACCTCGGTTGAGGTCGAGACGGGCCCTCTTGCTCCTTCGCCAGGTGGTGCCCGGAGACGGGTCCACCTCGGCCGAAGTCGAGCGCCTCTTTGCCGCTCTACCAGGTATTCGCCCAGGAGGGGCCCACCTCGGCCGAAGCCGGCGGTCCCTTGCTCCCTCGCCAGGTGGCGCCCTGAGATGGTCCCACCTCGGCCGAGGTCGAGCCGGGCCCTCTCGCTCCTTCGCCAGGTGGCGACCGGAGACGGGTCCACCTCGACCAAAGTCGAGCGCCTCTCTGCCGCTCCGCCAGGTGTCCGCCCAAGAGGGCCCCACCTCGACCGAAGCCAGCGGTCCCTTGCTCCCTCGCCAGGTGGCGCCCTGAGATGGTCCCACCTCAGCCGAGGTCGAGCCGGGCCCTCTTGCTCCTTCGCCAGGTGGCGCCCGGAGACGGGTCCACCTCGGCCAAAGTCGAGCACCTCTCTGCCGCTCCGCCAGGTATCCGCCCAGGAGGGGCCCACCTCGGCCGATGCCGGCGGCCTCTTGCTCCTTCGCCAGGTGGTGCCCGGAGACGGGTCCACCTCGGTCGAAGTCGAGTGCCTCTCTGCCGCTCCGCCAGGTGTCCGTCCAGGAGGGGCCCACCTCGGTCGAAGCTGGCGACCCCTTGCTCCCTCGCCAGGTGGCGCCCTGAGACGGTCCCGCCTCGGCCGAGGTCGAGCCGGGCCCTCTTGCTCTTTCACCAGGTGGCGCCCGGAGACGGGTCCACCTCGGCCGAAGTCGAGCGCCTCTATGCCACTCCGCCAGGTGTCCACCCAGGAGGGGCCCACCTTGGTCGAAGCCGGCGACCCCTTGCTCCCTCGCCAGGTGGCGCCCTGAGATGGTCCCGCCTCGGCCGAGGTCGAGCCGGGCCCTCTTTCTCCTTCACTAGGTGGCGCATGGAGACGGGTCCACCTCGGTCGAAGTCGAGCGCCTCTCTGCCGCTCCACCAGGTGTCCGCCCAGGAAGAGCCCACATCGGCCGGGGTCGACTAACCAGCACAGTAAGACCACCGAAGGACAGGAGCACGGGTTCCGAGGCCTCCCCTCGAGCAGCGCACGCTGCACCCCGAGAGGAGCACCGGTACGATCGACAGCGACACGCGAAACCTCGTTTACATGGGCCCGACAGGTCCTGCGGCCAAGGGGCGAAGTCCTGACAAACCAGGACCCGGTAACGGGCGTTGTCGGCGCCTGGGAAGGAGAGCGCCCGCGCTCGGCCCAAGGTCAGGCCGGCGTCCTCCCTCTACCCTTTCCTCGCTAGGCCCGGCAAGCAAGGCGAGGAGGCCGCCGGGTTCTTGAACCCTAAAGGGAAAGGAGAAAGAGAGGGAGGGAAGGAGGTGAAAGCAAAGAGGGGACCTCCCGAAGGCGGGAACAAAAAGGCAGGATGATGAGATAAAAGTGGGGAAGGAGCGGACGACCAGGTAAGCGAAAAAAAGAACAGAGGCTGGGAAAGGAAAGAGGACCGGGAGCAGGATCCAAGATCCCGAAAGGGGACCCTTGGCGCAAGTCCGGTGGAGGAACTCGGCCAGATTTCTACTCTTCCTGAGACTTTTCTCGCTAAGCACGATCTCTAAGTCCGGGACTCCTTTGGGGGCCCGTCTTGGAGACTCTGTTCCCTCTCGCCGTTTTCTAACTTGACCGTCGGAGCTCCCTCGCCAGGATCCCCGGCCAGGGCTTCTGACCTTGTCTTGCAGGACTAGGGGCCAAAAGACCTCGGGACGAGACAGTCTAATCAAATCAGCGGCTCTGAAGCCACAGCCGCGGCGGCGAGATCGGCAATAGAGCGATATAAAAATATAGTTTTTTAGTTGCTGCATTTCGTGAGCAATTTTAGGTCATACGTGATGAATGTCTTCGTAATGGCCAGGTGAGAACTTTGTGATGCATGCGTTAAGCAAAGGATCCACATTTTGCGATATGCATGATGTTGTCCGGGTAAAATGAAACAATCCAACATGGATAAAACCTTTCCCCGTTTGAAATTAAGTAGTATCTAAACCCAGCAAATTAAGGATCCACATTTAGCGATATGCATGATGTTGTCTGGGTAAAATGAAACAATCCAACTTGGATAAAACCTTTCCCCGTTTGAACCTAAGTAGTATCTAAACCCAGCAAATTATGTCTCGGTTAGATTCTGATTTTTTTGCTTTTGTATCAATTAAGGTTTGAAAATGTCTCTGGTAGGTTTGGATATAATTGAAATACATTTGAGCAAACCTAGATAGAATGTATTGAAGAATATGTAATGCATATCCTATTTATAACAATTTCTAATCCGGAATGCAAGCCCGTTGGAAGTAGATAAAGACTTCGGTTGCTGCTTTTCTATAAGCAATCTAGGTTTGGGTTATCGTGACCAATGATTATAAATTACTTTAGTCATCTAAGTTGGACTACCCTTGAAACTTTAGGCCTTGTCTTAGGATAGCAGTTATTAGCCCAATTGTGATGATTCTATAAAAATTCCATAATCAACGCTAGGTCAACACATGGCCAGCCATGCAGGTCATGTTATCATAGGAGGCAATTGTGGCAGTATTACTGTAATATGGCAACAAGTTTGATACAGCCATAAAATATGATGTAGAAGGACATCTGGAGAAGAGATCTGATGTTGAAGATATCATAACAAAGATAATATAACTGTGATGTGAAAACATTTGTAGACATCTGAAGTGCAATCAACTCATAGCGAAATTATATGAAGGCAGCAATATGGAGCATAGAAGGCATGGAGGAATAGCCATAATTGACAAAAGCACTTCCACTGAGTGCAGCCATTTGAAAGAGACAGAAACTGAACATATCAAATTCCATAGTTGTGGAGATGAAGAACACCAGCTGGCACTGGAACAGAGAAGTGGAACATGAAAAAAATAGTTAATCCAATCCAGTAGTTAAAGAACGACAAATGGAAGTGGAGAAAAAGATTGAAATGAACCTCGTGGAGTTTTTTTTTTTATATACAAAAAGAGTAACTACCCCTCCGGCTGACCTTTTCCTCGTGGAGTTTTTTTTTTATTTTATAATTATTAAAAAAAAAAGATAGGAGGAATGAACCAAGTGTAGCTACCCCGCAAGACCCACTCTATCAAAAAAATATTTGATTTGCAGCCTTTACTCACTTCTCACTCCAAGGAAATAAACCCTAATAGAGTCGTACTCATATCTCGAACACGTGTGATCAGTTCATTGTAAAGCGATGTTACAACCAACTAGGTTATTGCCTCGACGATTGGAGTCCTTTTTTTTCAAAATTATTTTTTTCCTCTCTTATTATTATGGTATGCTGGCTCAAGAAAAGATGATTATCGGTTCGAAAGTTCAATTGATCCCATTTAAACTGGTCGACCAAGCAGATGAACATAAGGGTGACTTCGAAGTTCGACGAAGTAACAATCCGATGCTATGTACTGGCCAATGGTATCACATAGCATGAGATTAGTCTTTGGCTGGCTCCGAAGAGGATAATTTTGAAGTACATACTTGATCCACATTGTGCCTGTAACACCCCAAGAGAAAAAAAAAATTTAGTTTGACGGTCGGCCCACCGGTTGGACCCAGCCCAGTGACGCGCGTGGCCCAAGCGCGAGCACGAGCGAGCGCGCAGGGCACGTGCGGTGCGGGCGACGCACGCACGGGCGAGCGTGGGGCGAGACGCGGGCGACGCGTGGGCGAGCGCGCGAGGCACGGCCCGGCCCGTTGCAGGCGCGCGCAAGGCACGGCCCAAGCCCACGCGCGCGGGGGCGTGGGCTCGGCCCAGCCGGAAGTGACGCATGTAGGGGTGTTTCCCACGCATTTCTCAGGCATTTCTCCAAGGTTTCTAGCGGCTCACGGCAGTCCATGAGATTTTTGAGTGATCTGGACCGTCCGATCGTCTGATCGAATGGCTAGGATGAATCCGAGGGAGTTTAGGCTTGATCAGGGGCTTTTGGATTCGGATTTGGACGTGGTTTGAGGTGTTGATCTCAGATATGACGGCCTGAGATAATTCCTAAACGTTTTGAGCCTGTGAGATGGGTTTAGGACTCTGTTTTGGATTATTTCCGATCTTCTTAATAATAAGATGCTGAGAATTATTTTTGATGAAGAGAGCCAGGGAGCCAGAAGAGAAAGAAAGAGAAAGGGAAAAGATAAGAGAAGAAGGAAGAAAGAGAAAGAGGAAGAAGAGAGAAGATAAGAGAGAAGGGGAGAAGAAAGGGATCTTGGTTTGGAAGAAGATGAAGGTTGTCATGCTATGATAGTATGGGATAGTGATCAGTTTTGGAGATATGTTAGGATTTGGATAGAGAGAGAAAGAGGAAAGAGAAAATCAAGGGGAACCTTCTTTCTCAAAATTTGTGAAACTAGGATTTGGTTTGAATGAATTTATTTATTATTATAGGAGATCAACCTTTTGAGCAGGAAGGATTTGGATGAATTTTGGATATAGATTGATACTGGATATTTGGTGTTAGTGATTGAAGGTAAGGATTTTGGACGTGATCACCAGTCTATATATTATTGTACATGGCATGGTTTTGATCTGAGTATATGAGCATTGGCATGCATGATTTATTGTTGCATGATGTAGTTGAGTTTTTTTTATGAAGGACAATATGACTATGATTGTTATTATTTTATATTTCTGGATATTGTGTTTATCGGACAAAAATTACTTTTGATGGTTTGGACCGTGATGCCGATCATTGAGAAGTTTGAGATTTCAGGTTTAACATCGTGATACGATTTGATAAGATGATGTGGATGGTTAAAGTGATAACGGTGTTTGGACTAGCCATGGATCTGAAGTTGCCAGAGCCACGGGCTTTGTACGAAGAATAGCCGGTCATGGGCGTTTAAAACATGGGACAGCCAGAGTCACGGGCTTTGTACGTGAGCTAGCCTGGCCATAGGCTTAGAATACATGGTTGATAGTGTGGTTGTCAGTCATGGACGTCGCATGACAATAGCTAGTCCAAAACCTTAAAGAAGAGGAAAAGTTAATGAGAACATATAAATAAAATATAATGCTATTAAAGATTTTGATATGTGATTGGTTTTTGGATTGCGTGACCGAAAAATTTATCGTTTTCTGTTATATGATTATGATCTTATTGCTTTCAGTTTTTATATTAATACTGGTGTGATTGTGAAGGAACCTTACTGGGCTGTAGAGCTTACAACCCTACTTTCTTCTATCACAGAGTCGTGCAAATATTCGGGTTTGGTGATGAATGAGATTTTTTTGAGGTAAGTGACTCTTGTGTACCTAGGCCTTGCATGATCTCTAGGGTAAAACTTAGAGTTTGTGTGGCCAGTCGTGTGCCGATTCTAGTGCTGGATTCGGGGCGTGACAGTGCTAGAATGAATGATTACTCTATCTTCAGTCCAATCCAAAGTAGACTAATCCAAAGTAAATGGCTAATGCTTCTTCGGCTTACTTCGAAGAGGATGGGTCTGAAGCAACTGGCCAACCACACTTCGGTACATTCTAAAAAGGAAAGTCTTGAAGTAGGTTAATGGTCTTTCCTTGGCCTAGAGCCATCAAGAATTGGTTTGGTTGTCCTAACTAGCCATGTGATGAGTAGCTCCTATTGCAATAAAACTGGGGTAGCCTACCTCCGACAACAACCCTATTCAGTTATAAAGGAGTTGGATTAACCAACTTCCCTAATAGAATTCCTGAAGGCTTAACTACTTTTAGTTACAACACGACCTATAAATATTGGTAAGAGGGGACTTCCGAGGTAAGTGATCCTAAGCATTTTTGGATGATCCTAGCAAGTCAGAGCCAGTCCATGGATAGCTTTCATGATGCCACCCAAGCTCTCACCCCTTTCATTCCATTTCTTTCTCTTTGAGCTCTCTATTCTGTGGCCTGCATCCTTACTGACTTAGGCATCGAAGTGTCCCCTACCAGAAAAAATTTGATCAGAGGGTTTGTTTTGCAGGAACTCCTAGAGGCAAACCATTAATCCAGCCACTCCGTCCGGTCCGCAGGGATTCAGCATCAACAAATTGGCATGCCAGGTAGAGGCGATTGTTCCTTTTCTTGGAAAGGAGAGTTCTAAGATATACAAGATGGTGAAAGGCAGAATTCAAAATGTCTTAGTAAGCAGGGGATGCCTTGCATCCCAAAGGAATGAGCCTCCATTAGAGAATGAGGCAATTCTTCCCATAATCGTTATAAGACAGCAATAGTTGGAGACCCTCATGAAAAGGGTAGACGTGTTGACTACTTTGGTTCAAACCTTCCAAGAAACAGCACTCCAAGGATGATACCTACCAGCAACTTCCAAACACAGTCACCAATCCAGGAGAGGTGACGAATAATGTCCAAAATCTACTCGACACTCCTCTCAGGGTTGACAATCCTAGGAGCCTCGAAGTTCTCGACATCATGGGCTCATGGAGAGCCAAATTGATAAGAAGAGGTCACGAAGATCTCTCTCAGTTTCTTCTGATGACTCTATGTTAGACATTAGAAAAATGAAAATTAACCCAACTTTATTTGATTAAAATTGATACTTTTTGTGATACTTTGCAGGAATTGACTCCATAAACGTGTAGATCTTGATTTTAGGAGTCCAACATCGCAAACGGAATGTAATTCAGACTTTGAACGGGCCTGAAATGGATTTTAGAAGATTTTAACACGGATTTCAAAGCCGCATGATTTTTGGAGCATTACCTTAAAACCTTTTAATGGCTCATGGTGGACCGGCTCAATGGTCCACCGCACGAACCGCCGGTCCACGGCAGCCATTGCTGCCGGTCCACAGGTAGAGCCGTGGACCACCGAGCTCCGTTTACTCCGAAACTTGACGGAGAGCTTCCCCCGGCGCGGCCCAAGCCACCGCCGACCTCGTTGCCAGTCGGAGAAGCCCCCGTTCGGCCGGAAAAATGGCCAGAAGCCGTCTCCACCCAACCCGCTGCTGCCTTCTCTTCCGCACCATCATCCGAAGCCTTCGCCGCGAGCCAACCTGCAGCCATCGTCCGAAGCCTTCGCTGCGAGCCATCATGGAACCACCGTCCGAAGCCATGTCTGCCCTTCCATGGCCTGCTACCGTTCCGTCTTAGCCCAACCTGCAGCCACCGTCTGGAATGTCGTCTCCGCCCTTCCACGGCCTGCTGTCGTTCCGGCTCCGCCCACGGCCACGCCGCCCAGCCCTTCCACGGCCTGTTGCCTCCAAAGCCGTCTTCGCCCAGCCATCACCTCCATTTCCAAGCTCCTGAAGCTGCTTATCACCGTCCCTGCTGTTCAAACCGAGATGTCCAAGGAAGCATCGGAACGAGAAGAGATGTCGGACGACGCTGGATGGACGCGGGATTATGTAATAGAATTTTTGAGTTTGAGTTTTGAGATGGGGATGATCGTAAGAAAATATCAGATAAGGAGATAGCGCAGAGTTTGAAAATCAGATTGAGATGAGGAAATCACTGCGCTTCCCACACGGACCCGACACGGTATTTTTCATCTATAAATACCTCGGTGATTTTCTTCTGCGGTAGGAGGAAGAAAAGAAGAGAAAAGGGAAATTTTTTGGGAGGTTCCTCTTGCTGTCCGTAGTTTCAGTTCCTGTTGCTGTCACAGAGAGTCAGAGTCGGATAAAAAGGGAGAAAGGGACCCTTGTTCCCTTACTTTTCTTTTATTTTCTCTGTACCCCAATTTTTTATGCAATAAATATTTATTTGCTTCATATTAATCCATGATTGTTTATTTTTATTTTGAAGTAATGCTGGAGTCATGTTGGATTAGCGTTTAAGGTAAGTCGAAGTGAATTAATTTTGACTGACCTATACCTAAGGGACGGGCCGTGATCCATGGGTACGGGCCGTACTCTTGAGATAGGTCATATCTGAATTATTTTCACAAATTTATTATTTGCATCTATTTCTTGCATTGGTTCTAGTTTATTTTAGTTTATTTTAAATCAAAAGGAAATTCTTTTTCAAGATTACCCCAAAGTCTCTATGGGATCGACCCTTACTCCCGCTATTCTACCCGTTAGAGTAGTGGAATTAAGATTCTAAATCGGTGCATTGCAACATGCATCAGATTTTTGGCACCGTTGCCGGGGACTTTCGGTGTTATTCTGAAAAGAAAAATAATCAACAATCTAAAAATCCACAAAAAAAAAATTCAATTTTCAAAATTTTACATTCAAATTTCAAAAAAAAAAAAATCAAATTCCAATCTTGAATGCCCTGACATAAGGTTGCCCTGGCATAACTGGGAGGTTATGTTGAATGGTTGTCCTAGGGTACAAAAAGGTTGAACAAAAATTTTTTTTAGATTCACTTAGGTAAATTTATTTTTTTTGCTAAACCAAAAAAAAATATTACCCAGACATTTCATAATTTATTAGGATCAGAGACTTAATCATCAAAATTAAAAAAAAAAATTAAGTTTAATTTTGTTTATTTATAACTTTTTGGACACCTTAGCTGTTGCATTTCATAATTTCATAATATACTTAAGGGCACAACCCATTAATCAGATAAGGTGGGAAGATCAATACCCTTCCTTAGCCCACAAATCATCAATCTAGCATCTGCATTGACCCAAGCCTCTAATTTTAAAATTAATTAAACGTCAACCCTAAGGATTTCGAGCTCAATAGGACAAGGAAACCCTAGAGTTGGACTGGGTTTAGATCATTTAATTCCTTGGTGTCTAAGAAAAGTGGTTCAGGGACTAGAGCCGGAAGGGAGGTGAGTTGGTTCCGCTTACCTGGCCAATTTTTAATTGGTGTCTAAGGCAAGCGATAAGGGAACCTTCACCAACCTTACACTTACCTGGCCAAGTCAGTTAATTGATCTTGGGCTTGGAGTGCTCGAAGGTAACCTTGGATCAGTTAGGAGCTGTCTAGATTCAGGTTAACCCTAGGATAGTGATTTTGGTTTGTTTCACTTGTTTGAAAAAAAAATAAAAAAAATAATTAAATTAACTTTCTTCTCTCTAGCTTAGGACTCTCTTAGGAACTTCTCCTTTAGACCTTTTCTCATTCTTCCACTTTTCAATTAAAAAAAAAAAAAAATCTTTGATTGCTATTTCCTTTAGGAGGGAGGGTGTAAGTTAGTGTATTCTAGGCGTCGACTTCGAGAACCTAAACATATATCCCTAGATCCGAAAATCGAAAGCTCCAGTAGAGTAACCAGCCCAGGTACTATGGATCCTAATCAAGGAATTGACCCTCTGCTGAAGGAGTACTTCACTCCTTCAAAATATACTTATTCACCCTGTATCCAAGTACCCCCTGTAGATGCCGTCCAGTATGAAATCAAGTCCAGTGTGATTCAGATATTACCCTCTTTTTACGGACTTGCGACTGAAGATCCATATAAACATTTAGTTGAATTTCTAGAAATCTGTTCCACTGTTAAGATACAAAATTTCTCCGATGATGCTTTAAGGCTTAGGTTATTCCCTTTTTTCCTGAAAGATGAAGCCAAATATTGGTTGAATTCCCTAGACACTGTGACAATTTCAACTTGGGATCAACTTCAGAGGGAGTTCCTTAAGAAATATTTTCCCATAGGAAAGATGAATCAAATTAGAAAAGCCATTACTAGTTTTTCCCAATTAGATGGAGAAATGTTTCATGAAACCTGGGAGAGATTGAAAGAGCTGATTAGAAAATGTCCTCACCATGCCATACCCAAATGGCAATTAGTCCAGTGCTTCTATGACAGTTTGTCAGAAAGGCACCGGCAAATGGTGGATGCCTCATGTGGAGGAACGTTCATGCTTAAAAATGAACATGAGGCATGGCAGTTGTTTGAAACCTTAAGTGAAAATTCTCTACATCATATGTCAGCTGCCCGTAGAGATCCTCCCACAGGACCTGTAGAACCCAAGAGAGGAGGTATGTATGAAGTTGGTCGTGCTGTAGACATCTACAGCAAGGTTGATGAGCTATCTCAGAAGCTCGACCAACTTTTGCAAGCTGGAAATAATTCCTCCTCATCTCATCATACTCATGAAGTCTATATTATCTGCTCGAGCTCCACCCACACCTTAGGTGATTGTCCATCAGCTTACCAATTTCCTGAGCTTCTTCAGGAGCAAGCTCATCAAGCTCAAACCCGAATGGCTCCTAGACCAGGAAACGATCCTTATTCGAACACATACAATCCTGGCTGGCGCAATCACCCAAATTTTTCTTGGAAACCCCAACCCGGAATCAATTCATCCGTTAGGCCCAACTATCAAGAGACCAAATTTCAAAGCATGCCATTTCCACTGTATCAAAATGCCCCACAGCCTCCACAACCTTCGCCAAGCGATCTTGATCCTTCCTTTCAAGAGAAGATCCTTCAAACTTTGAAGGAGGGGCTGAACATGAATACCCAAATCCTTCACTCCCATACCCAATCCATTGCCAAGCTAGAGACTCAGATAGGTCAGCTAGCTACAGCTTTCAATTAGAGAGAAGAAGGTAAGTTGCCTAGCCAGCCCATTATCAATCCCAAAGGTCAATATATGGCTGAGAGTTCCACAAGTCCTAAAAATTTTTCTGAACATGCTAAATCTGTTATAACCTTAAGAAGTAGAAAAACATTGAACCAGCCTGACCTGACCCAAGAAGTAGAGGTGGCTAAGCCAGAGAAAAAGAATGAAGAGGAGAAGGAATCCATTGGTCAAGCACCTATACCTAAGGCTCCATTCCCTAGTGCTTTGGAGTCACCTTTACCATTGGATAAGAAAAATTTGAAAATGAATGAGATGCTTGAATTATTCAAGCAAGTCCAAATAAATTTACCTCTCCTCGATGCCATCAAGCAAGTTCCGGCTTATGCCAAATTTCTTAAGGATTTGTGCACTCAAAAATGGAAATCTAAGGCACATACCCCTAAGAAAATCCTCTTAACTGAGCAAGCCAGCTCAGTTTTTCAGCAGATAGCTCCACCCAAACTCAAAGACCCAGGTACCCCAATTATCTCTTGTGTCATAGGGGACCTAACAATCAAGAAAGCCTTGTTAGATTTAGGTGCGAGTGTAAACCTTCTCCCAGGCTCAGTGTATGATCTGTTTAAATTTGGAGAATTAAAACCCACGACAGTGACTTTACAGTTAGCTGATCGATCCGTCAAGGCACCTCATGGAATGCTCAAGGATGTGTTGGTAAAAGTAGATGAGTTCTACTTCCTGGTTGATTTTCTTGTTTTGGACATGGAATCTAGCGGTAACCTTAGTCAGATACCCATCATTCTTGGAAGACCTTTCCTAGCTACCGCTAATGCTTGCATAAATTGCAGGACAGGGGTGATGGATGTTTCTTTTGGGAATAAGAAAATGCGGTTGAATGTTTTTAATGCATGCCAAGGACCACCCTCTTATGATTATAATGAAGTAAACATGATAGAAGAAGTAGTAAATAGGAATCTTCCTGTGTTGCTTGATTCGGATCCCTTGCAAGCATGTTTGACACATTTTGGAACTGACGATTTTGATGTTGATGAATATACAAATGGAGTGAATGCTTTGTTAGAGCCACCCAAGTTTAGCACCATTCCTCCTTGGACTGTGAAATATGAATCATTACCGACTCAATCAAGCCCTTTAGTACCATCCTTAGAAGCACCACCCAATCTGGAATTGAAGCCTCTTCCTGACAAGTTAAAGTATTCTTTTCTTGGATCCAATGATACCCTTCCGGTAATCATTGCATCTACTTTGACCTATGATCAGGAACAAAAATTGATGGATGTACTCAGGGAACATAAAGAGGCAATAGGATGGACAATAGCTGATCTTAAAGGAATTGACCCTTCTATTTCCATGCACCACATTCACTGTGAAGCAGAAGCTAAACCACATAGGGACATGCAACGGAGGCTAAATCCAAACATACAGAAAATTGTTAAAAAAGAAGTGGTTAAATGGTTGGATGCCGGCATTATTTACCCAATTTTGGATAGCCAATAGGTTAGTCCAACTCAGGTAGTACCTAAAAAGTTAGGAATTACTGTCATTCAAAATGAAAAGGGCGAGTCAATTTCTACCTGAGCAACCACTAGTTGGAGAGTGTGTATAGATTACCGGAAACTGAATGCTGTTACTAGGAAAGATCATTTCCCTCTGCCTTTTATTGATCAAATTCTAGAGCGACTAGCAGGGCAGAGTTTCTTTTGTTTTCTGGATGGATATTCAGGATACAACCAGGTTCCAGTATTTCCTGCAGACCAAGAAAAGACCACCTTTACTTGTCCTTTTGGAACGTTTGCATTCAGGCGCATTCCTTTTGGTCTCTGTAATGCACCAGCCACCTTTCAACGATGTATGATTGCCTTATTCTCCGATATGGTTGGTCATTTTCTTGAAGTGTTTATGGATGATTTTTCTGTCTTTGGATCTTTATTTGAGGACTATCTCCATAATTTGGCTAAGGTATTGAAACACTGTATAGAAACCAACTTAGTCTTAAGTTGGGAAAAGAGCCATTTTATGGTTCGTGAGGGAATTGTACTCGGACACATTGTTTATGAGCGAGGAATTGAGGTTGACAAAGCTAAGGTTGAATTAATCTCGAAATTACCTCCCCCGACCTCGGTTAGATAAGTACGATCCTTCCTTGGCCATGCTGGTTTTTATAGACGATTCATCAAGGATTTCAGCAAAATCTCTCGACCATTGTGTGATTTACTTGCCAAAGACAAGTCCTTTGATTTTAGTAAAGAATGTTTGGCCGCTTTTGACATTCTTCGAACTGCTTTGACCATTGCACCTATCATCAAGCCTCCATATTAGACTCTGCCATTTGAAATCATGTGTGATGCTTCTGATTATGCTGTAGGAGATGTTTTAGGACAAAAGCTCAATAGGAAACCCCATGTAATTTACTATGCTAGTAAAACTCTTTCAGATGCACAAATGAACTATACCACTACTGAAAAAGAGTTACTAGCAGTTGTATTCGCCCTAGAAAAATTTCGATCATATTTATTAGGGTCTAAGGTCCTAGTTTACTCTGATCATGCTACATTAAGACATCTGCTATCCAAAAAGGATACAAAGCCTAGACTGATTCGATGGATCCTTTTGTTACAGGAATTTGACTTAGAAATTTTGGATAAGAAAGGTTCCGAAAATATGGTAGCAGATCACATTTCTAGGATCTTAGTAGAATACAACAAGAAAATTATTGGAGATAGGTTTCCTGATGAGCAGCTATTCTCAATTTCTTCTACCAGCAATCTCCCCTGGTTTGCCCATATTGTGAATTATCTGGTAACAGGGCAAGTTCCTCCATACTGGTCACAACAAGAAAAAGATAGGTTCTTTTCGCAAATCAAATATTACTTTTGGGAGGAACCTGAATTGTTTAAATACTGTTCAGATCAAGTGATCAGGCGATGTGTTCCTGAGAGTGAATTCAAGAGTATACTCAGTTTTTGTCACTCTTGCATGTGGGGGACACTTTAGTGGAAGAAAAACTGCATCAAAGGTGCTGCAAAGTGGATTTTATTGGCCAACTCTCTTTAAAGATGCACATGAATTTGGCCGTAATTGTCTCAAGTGTCAACAAAGGGGGAATATTTCACGAAAAGATATGATGCCCCAAAACCCCATTTTAGTTGTTGAAATTTTTGATGTATGGGATATTGACTTTATGGGACCATTTCCTCTTTCCTTTGGATTTGAGTACATTTTGGTAGCAGTGGATTATGTTTCAAAATGGATTGAAGCTGTGGCAACTCAAACTAATGATCACAAAGTTGTAATCAAGTTCATTCAGCATAACATCTTTAGTCGGTTTGGGTGCCCAAGAGCCATTATTAGTGATGGGGGTGCGCATTTTACAAATAGACACTTTGAAGGACTGATGAAAAAGTATGAAATTATCCATAAAGTAGCCACACCATATCATCCCCAGACTAGTGGTCAGGTTGAAGTTTCGAATAGAGAGATCAAGCACATTCTTGAGAAAACGGTAAGACCCGATAGGAAAGATTGGTCAGAACGTTTGGATGATGCTTTATAGGCTTAACGAACTGCTTTCAAGACCCCTCTAGGAATGTCTCCGTATCGGTTAGTGTTTGGAAAGGCTTGTCACCTACCTGTTGAATTGGAACACCGCGCATTTTGGGCTATCAAGCAATTTAATATTGACATGAAGAATGCAGGTTCCCATAGAAAACATCAGTTAAGTGAGTTGGAAGAGTTACGAAATGAGGCTTATGAGAGTTCAAAAATTTACAAGGCTCGAACAAAGGCTTATCATGACAAATTCATTAATAGAAAATCATTTGAGCCTAATCAAAAAGTATGGCTCTACAACTCTAGGTTGTCTTTTTCCTGGAAAACTCCGCGCACGATGGGATGGACCTTTTGTAGTAGCTCAAGTATTTTTCCATGGAGCTGTTGAACTTAAGGATCCTAAGCAAGGGAATGTTTTTAAGGTGAATGGCCAGCATTTGAAATTGTATATTGCAAGAATCAGTGATGGAGAAGTTGTTGAAACTCTTGATCTTGAACACCTAGTGTTGCTGTGAAGATCAACTTAGTCTGGCTGAAGACTATAAACTTAGCGCTCCTGAGAGGCAGCCCAGCTCTTTCCTTAGTTCTTGCTTTAAGTTCATATTTTAACTTCTAGTTCTTTATTTTTAGAATAAATGGAGTAATAAAAGAAGATTGCGGGAACATGGTGATTCAAGGACATCCAATTCCATACCCTACTAGGTTGTATCCTTCTTTTCCATTATGTTTTTAGTATACTCTTCCATTAGGGACAATGGAAATTAAGTTGGGGGGTGAGGTAATCTAATTAATTAAATCAAATCCTCGAGTAAAATTTTAATCAGTTTTTGTGTACGAAAATTTGTCTCGAATTGAAAATAATCAAGCTCACTAAATGAGGAGTTATTAATGGTTTAGAAAATTTTAGAGATACTGAGGGATGATTTATCAAGAAAACTCTATAAGTGGTAGAGTGTAGTCCAGAAAATTTTAGAAGAGTAATTTCAGACCCTTCGGCCTATTGATCTTAATAATGAATCTTACTTATTTTGGTATAGTCATTATAAAAGTCCCCAGTTAAAAAATTCCTGAGGTTAATAAAGATTTTTAGCATCTCTCACTGAGTAACCGGGCTCCTTTACCTAAGTAAGCATTGTTGTTCGCATCAAAAGGTGGGGATGTAACGAAATCTTTCGTAGAGTTAGTCTTGACATAGCCTTTTTGACTCGATTCAGTAAGCCTGAGGGGTGTTTTACACCTAATGCCCTAAAGCTAACTGGTTTGAGAGTTATTGGCTTAAAGCTCACTACAAGGGTTAATTAGAAAGCAAGGTGTTAGGACATTGCACTGACTTTACATTAAAAAAAAAAAAAAAAGAGAAAAAGTGGGGATTAAATAAATATTGCACCAAAACCAAAGTAAGTTGGAAGATTTAGAAAGTAAATAGAAAGTTGGGATAAGAAAAAAAACGCTTAAAACTTCTATGGACTTTATTCTACTACTAAATGGATGGAATTGGTAATCCAATGAAGTACCTTTTTAATAGCCTAACCAAGTATCCTTTGATTTTAGGGTTAGTACAATAATTTTAATTTCATGGACCATCTTAATACACAAGACTTATTCATTTCCTTTACTCGAGGACGAGCAAAGTTTAAGTTGGGGGGTGTGTTAGACATTAGAATAATGAAAATTAATCTAACTTTATTTATTTAAAATTAATATTTTTTTTGATACTTTGCAGGAACTGACTCCATAAACGTGTAGATCTTGATTTTAGGAGTCCAACGTCGCAAACGGAATGTAATTCGAACTTTGAACGGGTCTGAAATGGATTTTAGAATATTTTAACACGGATTTCAAAGCTGCATGATTTTTGGAGCATTACCTTAAAACCTTTTAATGGCTCATGGTGGACAGTCTCAATGGTCCACCGCATGAACCGCCGGTCCACGGCAGCCATTGCTGCCAGTCCATGGGCAGAGCCGTGGACCACCGAGCTCTGTTTACTCTGAAACTTGACGGAGAGCTTCCCCCGGTGCCGCCCAAGCCACTGCCGACCTCGTTGCCAGTCGGAGAAGCCCCCGTTCGACCGGAAAAATGGCCAGAAGCCGTCTCCGCCCAACCCGCTGCTGCCTCCTCTTCCACACCACCATCTGAAGCCTTCGCCGTAAGCCAACCTGCAGCCATCGTCCGAAGCCTTCGCCGCGAGCCACCATGGAACCACCATTCGAAGCTGTGTCCACCCTTCCACGGCCTGCTGCCATTCCATCTCTGCCCAACCTGCAGCCACCATCCGGAATGCCGTCTCCGCACACGGCCACGCCGCCCAGCTGCCGTTCTGGCTCCGCCCAGGGCCACGCCGCCCAGCCCTTCCATGGCCTGTTGCCTCCGAAGCCGTCTTCGCCCAGCCATCACCTCCGTTTCCAAGCTCCTTAAGCTGCTTGTCACCGTCCCTGCTATTCAGACCGGGATGTCCAAGGAAGCATCGAAAAGAGAAGAGATGTCGAACGACGCTGGATGGACGCGGGATTGTGCGATAGAATTTTTGAGTTTGATTTTTGAGATGGGGATGATCGTAAAAAAATATCAGATAAGGAGATAGCGCAGAGTTTGAAAATCAGATTGAGATTAGGAAATCACCGCACTTCCCACACGGACCCGACATGGTATTTTTCATCTATAAATACCTCGGTGATTTTCTTCTACGGTAGAAGGAAGAAAAGAAGATAAAAGGGGAATTTTTGGGGAGGTTCCACTTGCTGTCCGTAGTTTCAGTTCCTGTTGCTGTCACAGAGAGTCAGAGTCAGATAAAAAGGGAGAAAGGGACCCTTGTTCCCTTACTTTTCTTTTATTTTCTCTGTACCCCAATTTTTTATGCAATAAATATTTATTTGCTTCATATTAATCCATGATTTTTTATTTTTATTTTGAAGTAATGCTGGAGTCATGTTGGATTAGCATTTAAGGTAAGTCAAAGTGAATTAATTTTGACTGACCTATACCTAAGGGACGGGCTGTGATCCACGGGTACGGGCCGTACTCTTGAGATAGGTCATATCTGAATTATTTTCATGAATTTATTATTTTCATCTATTTCTTGCATTGGTTCTAGTTTATTTTAGTTTATTTTAAATCAAAAGAAAATTTTTTTTCAAGATAACCCCAAAGTCTCTGTGGGATCGACCCTTACTCTCGCTATTCTACCCTTTAGAGTAGTGGAATTAAGGTTCTAAATCGGTGCATTGCGACACGCATCACTCTACATCAAGGAATGCTAGGTGGAAGGGAACACATCATCATTATGAAGAAAAACTCAAAGTGCTGGAACTCTAAGTTGAAAAGCTTAACGACCAGCGAAGAACTAATGATGTCATGGCATACAATTTATGGCCTCCCTTCTCCTAGAGAATCATGGAAGAAGTAATTCCCCGTTATTTTAAGGTTCCTCAGCTAGAAGCATATGATAGAACCACTGATCCTCTTGATCATCTAGAAAGCTTTAGAACACATATGATGATACAAGGGGCCTCAGATGCCCTTCATTGTCTCGCCTTCCCCGCCACTTTAAAAAAAGCTGCTCGAATGTGGTATTCGAGTATTAGACCAAGTACCATCCATTCTTTTAGTGAATTGGAAAACCTGTTTATTTTGCATTTTGGGACTTGCAGGAAGATGCCTCACAACTTCGATAGCCTCTTCCTGCTACAGCAGGCCGAAGGAGAAAGTCTTAAAGACTATGTCGCTAGATTCAACTCTGCAACTCTTGAGATCCCCGATCCCAATAAGTATGTGGCCATGTTGGCCATGAAAAAAGGCCTTTGGTCATCCAGTTTCACCTTCTCCCTGGATAAAATATTTTCTATAAGCTACACCGAACTACTAGTGAGAGGCCAGAAGTATGCATTAGCTGAAGAGCAAGCGGGGAGCCGATGACTAACCAAAGGGTGGCTGGCCTCCAAGAAAAAGAGCAACAAAGGGTCAGCTCCACCCATACCTCCTAAAAATGATGCGTCAACTCCACGGCGTAGTCCTAAACCCAAGCCATGGAGTGGCAAGTTCGACTCCTATACTCCTCTCTCTCTCCCAAGGGAGAAGATTCTGATGGAAATAGAGAAAGAAAGCTTTTTGCAAAGGCCACATCTTATGAAAACAAATTCTGGATGGAGGGATAGGAATAATTACTATCAATTCCATCGAGACCATGGTCACAATACCGAAGACTGCATTCGACTCAAGAATACGATAGAAGATTTGATAAAAAGAGGCTACCTAAGAAAGTATATCAACATCCAGGAACTCCGAACTGCAGCAACTGCCCCTACAAGGGCCGCAGAAGAAGCTGAACTGCCTAATCAGTGACCCGCTAATGAAAGAGTGGGTATGCTTCACTGGTAGACCCGCTGGAGAAGCGGAGCCGAAGAGAATACTCTTAAGAGATACAAAAGCAACAATACTATAAGCTTCTCCGACGATGACCTATGAGGAGTTTAGACATCCCATGATGACCCAGTTGTAATCTCGATTGTGATTGCCAATTATGATGTAAGACGGATTCTTGTTGATAATGGAAGCTCTACAAAAGTCTTACTTTATGATGCTTTCCTCAAGATGAATCTATCCAAAAGCAAGCTACAAAGATCTCCTATACCTTTGACTGGGTTCGGAGGCAACCAAGTTGGAGTAGAAGGAGAAATCATGCTCCCAGTTACTATCAGCACCGAACCACTTCAAAAAATACTTTCCATCAATTTCGTAGTCATATAAATCCCGTTAGCATACAATGTTATTTTGGGATGACCCGCCTTAAATAAATTTCGTGCCATAGTTTCTACATGCCATTTTTTGGTACGGTTCCCCACCAAGAACGGCATCGAAGAAGTAAAGCGAGATCAAAGAGTTGCTAGACAGTGTTTGATAATTCAGGAAAAACAATCTACAGAATCCATGACATTGGAGCAATTAGATCCAAGAGATCAGCTAGAGAAATGTGGAGAACCCATGGAAAAAACCATTTCCATACCACTAACCAAAGATGACCCAACGAGAGTCATACAAATCGGAAGCATGCTAGACAAAGGAACAGAAGTAAGGCTGATACAGTTTTTATGGAGCAATGTTGATGTCTTTGCCTGGTCGGCTTCGAACAGGCCTGGGATTCCAGTCGAAGTCATTACACATCGACTAGAAGTTTCACCTGATCATAAACCTGTCTGGCAAAAGAAAAGAAATTTTACACCAAAAAGATAAAAAGTAATCGATGAAGAGGTAAGTAAGCTTCTCAAGGCCGGTTTCATAAAGGAAACATATTATCCCGACTGGTTAGCCAATGTTGTAATGATTAAGAAAGCCAACAGCAAATGAAGGATATGTATTGATTATACTGATCTTAACAAGGCATGCCCCAAAGATAGCTTTCCTTTACTAAAGATTGATCAATTGGTTGACGCCACCGCTGGTCATCAACTATTGAATTTTATGGATGCTTTCTCTGGCTATAATCAGATACGAATGGATCCTGAAGATGAAGAGAAAATAGCATTCATAATAGAGAAAGGGCTCTATTGCTATAAAATCATGCCATTTGGATTAAAGAATGCCAGAGCAACTTTTTAAAGGCTGATCAACAAGGTATTTGAAAAATAGCTTGGCTAAAACATGGAGGCATACATTGATGATATGATTGTAAAAGGCTTCTAGAAAGTCAATCACATCCAAGACCTTCAAGAGTCCTTTGATGCCCTGCGACGTCATTGGATGAAGCTGAATCTAACCAAATGCACTTTTGGAGTGACTTCAGAAAAGTTCTTGGGATTCCTCATCACCAAGCGAGGAATAGAGGCCAATCTGGAGAAGATTCTTGCCATTTGGAATATAAGACATCCTGCTAATAAGAAAGAAGTTCAACAGCTAACCGGAAGAATAGCCTCTTTGAGTCGATTCATTTTTCGGACGACAGAAAAATGTTTACCATCCTTCAAAGACCTCCATCAGACCAGAAATTTTGAGTGGTCAAAAGAATGCCAACTCACCTTTGAAGAATTGAGGAAGTATTTGGAAAATCCTCTTCTACTTTCTAAGCTTCAAGAAGGTGAAACTCTATATATATATCTTGCCGCTTCACACGAAGCTATCAGCTCCATACTTATCAGAAAAGGAGTCGAAGACCAACAGAAGCTGATCTACTATACTAGCAAAGTACTACATGAAGTCGAAGTGAGATATCCCAGAATACAGAAGCTCATTTATTCACTAGTGATCATAGTGAAATGCTTGCATCCGTACTTTTAATCCCACACCATTGAAGTGTTGATGGACCAATCCTTGAAAGCCATTCTCTGGTGTTCGAACACTTCAGGGAGGATAGCCAAGTGGGCTATCAAGTTGGGCAAATTTGACATCATTTTTCGATCCCGGTTGGTGATGAAGGTGCAGGTACTTACTGATTTCCTAGCCGAATGCACATGGGGACAAAATGATAGCCTGCAAAAGACTGAAGAGGAGGAAACTGCCGAAATAGATTTAGAGTCCATATGGATACTTCATGTGGATAGAGCCTCCAATTCTTCTAGCTACGAAGCTAGTCTTATATTAGTCGACCCCGATGGCCGAACCGTGGAATATGCTCTTCGGTTCTCTTTTCAAGCTTTGAACAATCAGGTTGAATATGAAGTCCTCTTGGCAGGACTCAGAATTATCAAAGAATTAAGGATTCGGAAGATTAAAGTTTTCTCAGATTCCCAATTGGTGGTGAACTAAGTGAAAGGTGAATTCGAAGCTCGAGATCCCACTATGTCTCGATACTTGGAAAAGGCTCGAGATCTTCTGTCTCGGCTAGAATTCTTTTAAATTGCACATGTGCCGTGGACTAAAAACTCTAGAGCTGATGCTCTTTCTCGTCTTGCAACCTCTGCTTCAGAATTACTTAGTCGTACTTGCATCGAGTACTTAGAAGATCCAAGTATATCAGAAAAAGCTTCTGAGGTATATCAAATCGAACATGAATCCTGTTGGATGGATCCTATTCTCATATTCTTGAATGAAGGAATACTGCCTAAAGATAAGGCCGAAGTCAAGCAAATCCATTGGATAGCATCTCAATATATTATTTTGGATGGATCTTTATATAAGAGGTTTTTCACTTAGCCTTTATTAAAATGCCTAGGGCCGTCGGATCCTGACTATATCCTAAGAGAAGTGCATGAAGGTATATATGGAGACCATCTAGGGGGCAGATCACTAGCCTACAAGAAAATTTGCCAAGGTTATTATTAGCCAACTATTCAGAAAGATGTAATTGACTACATCCAAAGATGCGACCAATGTCAAAGATACTCCAACATCCAAAGACGTCCTGCAAGTTAGCTGGCTCAGCTTATAGCCCCATGGCCTTTTGCTTAATGGGGAATGGATATATGTGGTCCATTTCCTCCAGCCTTTAGACAATGAAAATTTTTTATTGTGACCATCGACTACTTCACCAAATGGATTGAGGCTGAACCCTTAGCCCACATTACTAAAAGAAAGATGGAGAACTTTGTCAGAAATGTATTTATATTTCGATTCAGAATACCGCATGCCATTGTCACTGACAACGAAAGACAGTTTGACATTCTAAGTTCAAAAAATTATGCACCCAATATCATATTACTGATAGATTGACTTTCATCGGACATCTCCAAACCAACAGAGAAGTCGAAGTGACCAATAGGATGATTCTCCATGGTTTGAAGACCAGGCTGAACGATGCCAAAGGGCTTTGGACCGAAGAACTAAACTCAGTCCTTTGGGCATATCGAACAACTCCTAGAACAGCCACTGGAGAATCTTTGTTCAATCTAGCCTACAGCTCTGAAGCAATCCTTCTAGTAGAAGTCATTTATAATCCCTAAGGATTGATCACTTTAAAGAACCAAAAAATTTGGAGCATCGTAGAGCAGATTTAGATCTACTCCAAAGTACTAGACTTCAAGCTTAAATGAAGATGGCTACATATCGGTAAAAAATTACCAAATATTATAACTCTAGAGTGAAGGAACGAGCCTTCTAGCCCGAAGACTTAGTATTGTGGAGGTCTGAAGTATTCAGGCCAACTGAACAAGGCAAATTATCTCCTAACTGGGAGGGACCTTACTGGATCAGAGAGGTCATACGCCTTGGGGCATATCGGTTTGAAACTCTGGATGGTCTCTTATTACCTCGGCCTTGGAATATAGAAAACCTTTGCAAGTACTATCAATAAAGAAAACTTCTCTTGAAATATTCTCGATGAAGTCTTCTAGTAGAGATGGGCCTAATCAGCCTATCTTATTATCAATCAAAGGCACAGGGATGGCCTTAGCAACCTACCTTATGATAAATCCGATGACATGCCGGGACGAGCCTGACCAGCCTACCTTATTATCAATCAAAGACATAGGGATGGCCTTAGCGGCCTATCCTATGGTAAATTCGACAACATGTCGAGGCGGACTTGATCAACCTACCTTATTATTATCAATCAAAGACACAGGAATGGCTTAAATAGCCTACTCTACGGTAAATCCAACAAAGTATCAAGGCGGGCCTAACAAGCCTACCTTGTTATCATCAATAAATTTTACATGGATGACTTAATCGGCCTACATCAATGGCTAATCCAATAAGTGAATGCCAACAAGCTTGATATGTCTACAATACTAACAAATTTAGTTTCTTCTATTTGTTACAAAGACAAGTTCAACTGTAGCTGATACAGAATTTTGAAATACTACTTTAGTTTGTTATCTACAGTGCCGACCATTCTACACTTAGAATAATTCTCATGCACATTCCTCAAGCAGTATTCATCAGGAAAAAGGGAGATTTCATTTATATGAAAGATTCATTACATCCTTTCGAAAGAAGGAATTGATCTATATAAATAAAAGAAAGAAGATACATCAAGATTATTTCTTATCATCCAGTCCAGAAATTGGAGCAGAAGTAGAAGTCTCCCTTGTGACTTCTTCACCAGTCTAGGGAGTTGGCAACTCTGCGGTTGGATCTGTCTCCCTTGTGACTTCTTCATCAATCAGGGGAGCTGGTGTCTCTTCAGCTGGATCTTCCATTCCTTCTTTCTTATTGACTTCTTCATCAGATATGGAAATGGTAGAGACATCTAGGTCTGGATGGGACTTCTTGATTTTCTTCGAGCAATCCTGAAAACCAAGGTTGTAACCCTCCACCCATGCCTCGTACCTTTCATTGTCGAATGCTTCGACAATGCTTAAAGCATTTCTGTCAGCCAGCTTTGCTTTTTGTTTAGCTAATTCTACTTTCTCCTCAAGAGAACTAATTCTTTTCTCCAAGTCAGCCTTCTAAGTTGTGGCCTCTTCGAGGGTTCGGAGGTTGTCTCTTATTATTAATTTGGTTGAGTGTAGTTTCCTCCTTTTCTTTCCCAACTCATCTACAATTCTAATCATTTGATCCCGAGCCACTACTAGCTCTTTCTCTAGCATAAGGTTGGCACGATGGTCTGAATCAAATTCTGTTCCATGGTCGCCTGGAGCTCCTCGGTCGCCTTCCTTTTGGCCTTAGCCGACTCCAACTAGCTATGAAGATCTTTATTAATATTCATTAATCCACGAACAGTCTCTTCCATCAAAGAGGTCTCGTGGATGAACTGCCAAAGAAGACAAGAATGAGATCGGACTTGACAATATAAGCCAATGAAAAGAAACTTCAAAGACAATTCCTACACATACCCGCAGTATCTTGGGATAACTGGAGAAAAAAATATCCTCCATCCCATGATTTCTGGTAGCCTCCCAGTCCTTCTGGAGGATGGTGGCTTTCAACAAAGTTTTAGCCAGTCTTGGGTTATCAAGACCAGCATCGGTAGCAAATGCGCTACAACCTCCGAAGCCCTTCTCTTCGATAGCTAGAGGTTCTGCTTTGGCTTCCGGCTTAGGTACTACTTCAGAAGTCGGAGCCTTGCCCTTATCTGTCTGGCTTGGCTCCTTCGATGGTCCAGCAATAAATGGTGCCATCGGGTGTCCACCAATATGCTCTATCGAGTGAACATTCTCTTCTTCTGAGGATGATTCTATAGTGATGGGGGTATTCTCCCTAATCGAGCTTCCTAAAGACATCTACAAATGGGTTCGCTTAATACCCTTTCGATCTGATCTCCCTAATGGACCTGCTGCTGCCTCTTCTTGATGGTCGTTCGAAGCTTTCCGGCATTCGGTTTCATCTTAACAGCAATAAAGGAAAAAGACGATCGGAGTTCGTTAATGAGGGGAGGAGGAAAACCATGGCAAGACTTTGCTTGACCAGTGTAGATCTCCAAAGATAAAAAATGTTTGACCTTTGATGGCAAGACCCTCTTATATAAAGGACACCGACAGTCCGGATTTCTTGCTCAATTTTCAAATATCCCTATAATCATGTGAAGTGCATTCCAACTGACAGAAGTTGAGGGACAACCTCGGCTTGTGAGTGGGCAGTCAGGAGAAATCAAAGGACCATGATCCATCCGATTCTAGAGGCACGCCACTTTGGTGATTTTGATCGGAACGTTCATGATCTTAATTTTCCTTCTCTACCAATGAAGATGTTATATCTAGCAAAAGCAGCCTATCCTAATAATGATGGGTCGAAACCTTCAACAAAAGTCGAGGTTTGTTGTTTTCAAAGATACCCTTTCATTAATGGACCCTTTCTTTCCCCTAAAAAAAAAAGAGAAAACTCCCACTGATCCAAGATGTCCGAAGTTGCTTGAGTTCGAGAGTTAAAGGACCGATCTTGTGATTGGCTAGGCCAATCTGTTTATTCAAGACTTATGTTCTTGCCAAAACCAAGTCCGAGGACCTCGTACTTAGAAAAATTTGTGCTCAAGTTGAAGGATATTATATGTCCGAAGACTTCATACCTAGAATTCTTACTCAAGTTGAAGATTATTATATATCTGAAGTCTGCTACATATTCGAAGACTACCACACATCCGAAAATGCTAGACTTGGAAACACTTTTGCTCAAAAGGGAAGGCATTATACATCCGATGATTCTATACTTAGATAAAAAAAAATCATACCATGACATGGTTTAAAAGGGGAAGTATACTTTCTATTCACAGCAAAAGAAGTACATCTACTTTTTGTTCTTCTTACAAAAAAGGAGAAAGAAAAAGTTACAAAAGCCTAATCATCTATTACTGCTACAACTTCTGGGTTGGTTGCTGGAGGAACTTCTTCAGTTCGGATCAGAGCCCCTAAGTTGGATATCATCGGAACTTCCCCTTCTTCAATTGTGATCAGGGCTTCTTTTGGTTGTCCCTGATCTTCTTCAGCCATGATCGGGATTTCTTTCGGCTACCCGGTATCTCTTCGGCTTCAGTAGGGGGTTCAGATTCTTCCTCTTCGACCTCATATAACTAGATGCTCGAGAGGTCCAGCTCAGGATACATCCCTTGGACTTCTTTGATCCCATCGTTGAAGCCCAATTGGTAACTGACCATCCCTGATTCAGTTACCTCCTCCTTGAATTTTGAAGACTTCCTGAAGTCTTCAACTGCCCTGGTTACTTGACCCCTCAGGGCTTCAAATTCTCTAGCCACTGCTTTGGCCTCTCTGGCTGCCGCCTCGGCCTTTTCCTGGATCTCCTTTGCTGAATACTCCAAGGAGTGGGTTCTTTTCTTCTTCTTTCCGAGCTTTGCTTCTTGCTCAGAGATCTTTAGTTAAGCCTTCTTCAACTCATTCTTCAGGCTCTGAGCATCAGCATTGCTCTTATTGAGCTTCTCCTCCATGGCCGACCTTAGTTCTTCGACCACTTATTTTTTGGCTTTCATAGTTTGAAGCTCCTCCCGGATACTTTGGCTGAAGTTGACGTACTCTACTATACTCTCTTCCATCAAAGTCACGTCATGGACTAGCTACATCAATTGACCAAAAAATAAAGTTAGCTATGCTAAATTAAATCTTGAAAAGGTGAATGGAGGAAAGGACATTTACCTTCAATAGTACAGGATACGCTAAAGCAACCACCTCCTTGAGGAGGCGATTTCTTGTTACCTCCCAATCTCGGAGGAGTAATGTAGCCTTCAGTACCTTCATGGCTACGTCTGGGTGCACTGGACCCCTCGCATTTGAGAAAACTGAGAGGTCTATCTCACACTCCTGATCCAGAGGAGTACCTCTCTCCAATCCTTCTCCAGTTTGGGGAGCCTTGCCTTTGTCTGTTGTGAAAGGATGGGGCAATGGTGCATCGGTAGTCGGAGCTAGGACTGGTTGCTCTGAAGCATGGATTGGAGTGGGGTCCCTTGGAGGGTGCTCTACCAGTGGGACATCGTCTTCTCCTGAAGATGTCCTCATCGGTGCAGTTCTTGAGATCTCTTCGGCCTGAGATTTCTTTTGGATTTTCGATCCCTCCTGAGGGACCGGTACTGCCCTCTTCTTGGTAGCTTGATGGAGCTTTCTAAAGTTTGGTTTCATTTTACCTATAAATGAGAAAGCTTCTAAAGGTTATTCAATGAAAATATGCAGAAAACATGGTGGAATAAAGATCCACTATTTGCTATACCTAATGATGGGAAAGCACTAATCTGGACAAGGTGAAGGTTTCTTTCTTCAAGTAATTCCTTGATCAGAGGGACTTCAAACTCAGATAATGTTCCATAGTCTACCTGGTCAGCCTCCAAAACCTTTTTACCCGCGTTGGCATCCAGTTAGGGTTCCCTCCATTTAGTGTTGAAACCCCACAACAGGGAGGAAAAGACAAAGAAAAAATTTGGTTTCCATCCATGAATGGCACTGGGCATACCCTGGATTATTTTACGACCAGGACAGGGGCTGATGACCCACCATCTTTGCCTGTGGAAATCCTTCTTCAGTATGAAGAGGGATGTAAAACAAGGAGGTCCTAGGCGCTATACTCAAGATATCGCAGAGGACCAGAAAACCATAGATGGTTCGAATACTATTCGGAGTCAACTGGACAGAAATTACATGATACATGTTAAAGACTTTAGAGAAGAAGGGATGAAGAGAAAATCGGAGACCAGCTGTCAGATGGTCTTTGTATACTGAAATTGTTCCTGGAGGAGCTCGATTCACTCTCTCCTCCAAATGGGGAAGCATCAAAGGAAAGCTTTCAGGGATGTGATAATGATCTTTAAAGCAAGCTAACCTATCGAAGGACAAAGAGCAGGAAATGGACTTAGGACGAGACTCAGCACTCCTTTTCGTTGGAAGACCTCGAGGCATTAGAGGATTCACCCCCTTCTCCACCAGTCGGGATACCGCCGATGGTAGGAACTCTTAAAGTCCTAACCATGGTAGAAGAAAGGAAAAGATAAAGAAGTATACCTATAGAAGAAGAAGAAAACTTGAAGAGGGGAAGGTTTAGAATAGTAAAAGAGGAGAAATCTCAACAAAGGCAAAGAAATCCATTTTGAAGAATGATTGCCCCTTTATATAAAAGATAGAGATGGTTCAGATGATCTTCTTGGAATGATGGAAATGTCTTAGATCATGCCATGCAAAAACAATGTCGATCATGGGTACGAACCACTAAGAGATAACGATCAATTTGACAGAATTAAAAAATAGGCTGTCAGTCGCAATCTGCGAGAATCACGATTAATGGCCAAGATAACACTCCCGCATGATGACAAGTGATCAAGATGTTGCCACATCATCTACTCCTAGTTGAAGACAAAGAGTACACCGAAAACATCTTAACGAGGAAATCAGCATGACTCTCAAATCCCTACCATTTCTCCAAAAAGCCAACGAAAATCCGATACCTGTCCTTAGCACGACATTTGAGTCAGAAAGTTAGTTATCATGATCAACTGAACCGAAGATTTTGAAAGTAAACAAAAGTGCAGGTTGTTTTACAAGATCCTACACTAGGCATGCAAACATCTGCGGGAGCAGATTGGATTTTAAAATAATTTTTAAAATTTGCGCAGCAGGTATATGCTCCGCCAGGAATTAATCTAAATCTAGTTGCATTTAGGCATGCATGATCATATAAAATATTTATAAAATATTAAACAATTTAATCTATCCATGCATGATTAAAAAAATTAATTTTCCATACCTTTATTCCACCTGGAATAACCTTGGAATAAACTTGGAATAGACTGGAATAACTGGAATAAAGTTATTCCAGTCGTCTTCCTCGTTGGGCTGAAAAAATTCTGTTTTTAGCTTTCAAAATGGCGCCGGAACACCACCTTCCGGACCTTCGTTTGCTCCCAAATTGGAGCAGAGGCTTCTTGGATAAGTCTTGTTTGATTTGCCACCAACAATTGCAACCAAAACAAGCCCAAAAAAATAAAAAAAATCGCCAAAGTCTGCTGCTGAAAATTTCTGCAGAACAGGACAACAACACTTTTCTTCACGTTTTGAGCTGCAGCGGGTGATCCGGCTTGCGTGGCTTGCTCCCTGGAGTAGAAGAGTACTCCCTCTAGAGGGGAGACACGCCAGGGGCCCTCCGATCCGCCTTCACATGCGGTGCTAGCCGCTGGAAGGAGCAACACGGTCATAAGAAAATTCAGCAACAGGGCTTTGCTGAAATGGGAATTGGATCACTTGAAACAATGGGAAAACTCTCCCTCACACCCTCCTAAAGCCAGCCTATAAGAGGAGAGTCTAAGCTCTCAATCTGGGGATCTCTCAAACTCTCAAAGAAGGAACAGCAGCTGCATAAACTCAGGTTCTGCACGGCTGAAAATTTTCATACGTTGAAACAGGGGACTTTGCATGGATTTATAGGGCAGCAAGGAGAGGGAGATGGAGAGGCTGGGAGAGGAAGAGGCAGCAGCTGCCATTCCATTTAACAACAGATAAATGAGAGTTAGAGCAATCGGTGAAGGGAGAAGAAGGGACGGACGAATGGGCTTCTTGACGCTTGGAAAAAAATCCAACGTAAAACCTCTCTTACGTGTAAAACGGTCAAGGGAGAAGTAAAATACTGGTTCAAAAGAAAACCGGTCCAATCCCATTAAAAAAAAAACCTTTGGTTCAATCCAATTGAACCGGTCCAAGCCCAATTTGATTTGGTTCAATTGGTTCATAACCAATTGGAGGCCGAAACGAGCTCCGAATCAGTTCAAAACTGATTCAGAAAAATCCTGGCGCAGTCCTGGTCAACCCGGAACAATTTCTGGTTGACACAGACAAGGGCAAGATGGGGAAAAGAGTGCTCAAAAATACTGTGACCATAAAATCGAGACGATTCCCAATCGTAATCGGTATCCGGATCAGAGAGTTATCCTCTGTGGCGTGTGACCTCATAGGTTCGAACCTAAACGGTAGCATTAGAATAATTTCTAGTACCAGCACAGGAAACCATCTAGCAATGGGTCTCGACATCCGGATAGGTTGAAGATGCGGGAGCAAACAATCGAACCTCTGGAATATGGTTACCTATAATTCATCCTTTTGACCTCTAATGCTCAGGACGACTGAGATTGGGCTGTCAACCCAGACTGTGTCAGTCGACTACGTGTCTCAACCTTGCAAGCCCAGTGACTCTTCACTAGGACTACCCCGGCCGAGGATTTGCTAAATTGAGATACTGCGAGACATTCAATCCAAACTGTTTGGACAGGTCAATTCCATCTTGGTCCATCACTGTTCCATAAGTACTTTCCTGTACCCAGAAACCTTCCGTCACCAGATTAAAAATCCGGGTAGTCCGGCACCAAAACACAGGGAGTTGCTTGCAAGCTATCGTGATGACCTCAGGTCAGAGGGACACATATACCCATATCCAATCGTGAGTATCCCTTTGGCAGAAAAGGGGTTGCACGGAGTCACGTTCAATGAGATACCACATATCCCACTTGTAGATTATATCAGTGTCACCATACTCATTTGGTCAAGAGGACAACCAAACGATGTGAACTGCAACAACCTATACTTGATATATTGCCGTCCAGTACAATATATCATTTGGTTGTGAACTGGGTTTAAGGACCACTCGATACATCCTCTCTGTATCGAAGTCAGTGTAGTCCTAAGGACTTCATCACATGGAAAAAGTTCATTTCAGGGAAATACAATATGTGATGAGCTGCCAAAAATAATATTTTATTAATTCATAATATGAATACAATACTTAGCACAACCGCCTACAACCCAGGCGATTGGCTTTGGGACACAATTCCCAACAACTCCCACTTGTACTAAAGCCAATCAGAAGAGTATCTAATACCCATTTCCCATTTACTATAGTCGAACTCTTTTATTCCATGGGCTTTAGTGAAGGGGTCGGCCAGATTTTCTTTTCCATCGATCTTCAGAAGATTGATGTCGTCTCATTCTACGATCTCTCATACGAGGTGGTAGCGTCGCAAAATGTGTTTGGTGCGGTGATGAGCTTTCGGCTCCTTAGCTTGAGCAATGGCTCCAGTGCTGTCACAGTACACCGGAACAGGACCATCTAGGGAAGGTGCCACCCCTAGCTCTCCAAGAAACTTCCGCAACCACATAGCTTCCTTTGCCGCATCTAATGCTGCAATGTATTCTGCTTCTCATACCGAGTCTGCAACAGTTGCCTGCTTAGAACTTTTCCAGCAGATCGCTCCTCCATTCAGGGTAAAAACAAAACCTAACACACTCTTGCTATCATCTCTAATCTGACTGGAAACTGGAGTCAGAATACCCCACAAGTTTCAAGTCAGGTTCTCCATAAATCAGCCATTGATCTTTTGTATTTCTTAAATACTTAAGGATGGACTTAACCACCTTCCAATGCGCCTCACCTGGGTCAGACTGGTATCTGCTCACTACTCCTAGTGAGTATTCCATATCTGGTCTAGTACAAGTCATAGCATACATGATAAAGCCTACTGCAGAAGCATAAGGTATTATACTCATGCGCTCTCTTTCCTCAGGAGTCATCGCACAATCCTTCTTGGAAAGAGTAATTCCAGAACCTATCGGAAGATAGCCTTTCTTGGAATTTTCCATGCTGAACCGTTTCAGCACGGTGTCAATGTACATAGACTAGGACAGTCCCAAAAGCTTCTTAGATCTATCTCTATAGATTTTCATACCTAGTATGTAAGAAGCTTCACCCAAGTCCTTCATGGAGAACTGAGATGATAACCAGACCTTTATTCCTTGTAATGCTGCGACATCATTCCCGATTAAGAGAATGTCATCAACATACAGTACTAGGAATACAATCACATAACCATTAACCTATTTATAGATGCACGGTTCTTCTCCATTCCTAACGAAGCCATACGATTTGATACACCTATCAAACCGTAAGTTCCAACTTCGAGACGCTTGCTTGAGTCCATAGATGGACCTCTGCAATTTGCATACTTTTGATTCATCTATGGATGTGAACCCTTCAGGCTGTATCATATACATCTCTTCTTCCAGCTCCCCATTCAGGAAAGCGGTTCGAACATCCATCTGCCATATCTCATAATCAAAATATGCTGCCAAAGCAAGCATGATCCGAATGGACTTGAGCATTGCCACAGGGGAGAAAGTCTCGTCATAATCGATACCATATCGCTGACGATACCCCTTGGCAACCAGACGGGCTTTATAGGTCTCTACCTTCCCATCTGCGCCCCTTTTTCTCTTGAAGATCCATTTACACCCGATGGGTTTTATTCCTTCAGGCGGATCAACCAATGTCCAAACATTGTTGATTTCCATGGACTCCATTTTGGATCGCATGGCTCCAAGCCATGCCTCAGAGTCAGATCTCTGAAGTGCATCCATATAGGTGATCGGATCCTCATTGTTCTCATCGAGCTCAATGGGATCACCGTCCCTGACCAAGAAACCGTAGTATCTGTCCGGGTGACGCGGTATTCTACCGGATCTCCTAATGGATTCTAGGTGTGATTCAATCACAGCCGGTTCTACGATGTCCTTAGAGTGTGTAGGTTCTTCTATTGGCTGAACTTTATCAAGTTCAATCTTAGAAGCTATAGTTTCTTTCTCCAAGGAACTCCTTTTTCAAAAAGATAGCTCTAAGAGCAACGAACACCTTTTGTTCATTCTCCAAATAGAAGAAATACCCTTTGGTTTCCTTAGGATAACCAATGAATAAACACCTGTCAGACTTAGGACCAAGTTTGTCTGAGTCTAAATGCTTTACATAAGCCAGACAACCCCAGACCCGAAAGTGTGAGATTGAGGGTTTACGCCCATTCCACATCTCATACGGAGTGCAGACAACAGACTTACTTGGAACATTATTTAATAAGTAACAGGCTGTCTGAAGCGCATATCCCCAAAAGGATAGCGGCAGAGTTGCAAAGCCCATCATGGATTGAATCATGTCCAACAAGGTTCGATTCCTCCTTTCGGACACACCATTCCACTGTGGTGTTCCTGGAGGAGTCCACTGAGAGAGAATTCCATTCTCCTTAAGATATGTCAAAAATTCACCAGATAAGTATTCACCACCTCGATCAGATCGAAGGGTTTTAATACTTTTTTCAGTTTGCTTTTCTACTTCATTATGGTATCATTTGAACATTTCAAACGATTCAGACTTATGTCTCATTAAAAAGACATAACCGAATCTTGAAAAATCGTCTGTAAAAGTAATGAAATATTTGTATCCTTCTCTAGCACTAACTGTCATCGGTCCACATACATCAGTATGTATTAGACTTAGAAGTTCTGTAGCTCGTTCATCCTTTCCAGTAAAAGGTGACTTGGTCATTTTACCAAGTAAACAGGATTCACAAGTGGGCAGTGATTCAGAATCACTGACCTCGAGGAGTCCATCTCCTCGCATCTTGTTTATCCTATTTTGGTTAATATGACCTAGCCTACAGTGCCAAAGGTACAAATTATCGACATTATCTAACCTTGGGCGTTTGCTAGAAGTGTACATTACACTAACAGGCCTTGATAGTACGTATATGCCATTATTTAATCTAGCTTTCATTATAACAGAGTTATTCAAAATAACATTACAAAAATCTCCTTTTATTGATAGTTCAAAACCACAATTGGCCAAAAGGCCTACAGAGATTATGCTCAAAATGAAACTAGGACAATAGTGACAGTCGACTAGTTCGACAGTACAAGACTCAAATACAAGACGTAGGACTCCGATCGCCAGTACTGGAACACGATTTCCATTCCCGACGCTCAGAAACTGTTCTCCATCTTCAAATCTTCTGCTAACTTGAAGTCCCTGTAACGAATTACAAACATGAATTGGACTACCAGTATCCAATACCCAGTTAGCAGTATCAACAATTGAGCAATTACAAGGTTTTATCATATAAATACCTTGTTCAGCAGACTTTTGCTTCCTCGGCCTGTTCGGATCAAGGGACGCAATATAAAGAGGACAGTTCCTCTTCCAATGTCCCTTCTTCTTGCAGTAGAAACACTCTGCAGAAGATTGATCAGCCTTATACTTCCTAGTCTGACTAGGGCCAGGAACATTTTGCACCTTCTTTCCCTTCTTATTTATTTTCTTCTTCCCTTTCTTAAAGGGACGACGACCTCTACTTCCTCCCACTAAATTTACCACCCCTTTATTCAGTTGGTGGTCTTTCTCGAAAGTCTGCAGCAACCCCAAAAGACCATGGTATTTGACTGCAGGCTTGTTCATTCTGTAATGATCAAGAAAGTCAAGATAGGAGGAGGGAAGAGAATTCAGGATCGCATCCTTACCGAGCTGCTCGTGCAAGGGGCATCCGAGTTTGCCCAGTTTTTCAATCAGCTCGATCATGTACAATACATGATCAGTGACTGAACCACCATTCGGCATCTTGGAGTTGTAGATGGCACAAGACACTTTGTACCGTTCTACATCATCCGGGGTGCCGAAGGATTCCTTCAATTTTTGAAGGATTTCATCAGGTTGGGCCTCCTCGAATTTGCGACTGAACTCGTCGTTCATCGCCGCTAACATAATGCACCGGACAATAGTGCGATCAGAGACCCACTTCAGATAAGTGCCTCTAACCGCACTCCGTGCATTAGCGGGAGGGATTTCAAGTGCCGGATCCGTTATCACATATAGGATCCGTTCATGCTCCAGAACAATTCTTAATCTTCGATACTAACTATCGAAGTTATGACCCTTTAACTTCTCGTTATCGAGAAGTGACCGGAGCGATAAATTTAAAGACATCTGAAAAGAAAACAAGACCAAATTAGTGTATTGAATTAATAATTTAACCAAAAGACTTGGACTTTAGTCTAAAGGTTTCTCCCACTAATTTTTCAGATTGGTAGCCTCTAACTCCAATCCGTGAAAACATGCTTTTTCAAGTGGGTACTGAAATCCAATAGGCCTCGCATGAGCCCGACTATGGCCGGCTCACCCATACGAGCCTAAAGGTAGGTTCATAAACCAATTGTTTCCCTAAATAATTTTCAGTATTTTATTTTGCCCCAGAGAGCACCCCAATCGGCCTAGGGGCCTCCTATTGCGGGTCTCTGGTTAGGTCTAACCATTAAAATGACGAATCCAATGCTTCCAGTTAACTAAAGACCAAGCCTGACTATGGCCAGCCCACCTGGTCCCGTTAAGGAGGTTGCACTGAACCATCATCGATCAGATAGAAATTCCAGTCACCGGATGTACACCCGTTCTATGGAACTGCCGATGCACACCAAGCTAGTGGACACATTTCTATTTAACTTAATGGGAGGTAAAGACACTATCAACTCCTTGACTTAGTCTTTTAAAGGACCAAATAATTTTAGAGGATTTTTTAGTTATGATAGAAGAAAGGAGACAAGGACATGGATCATCCTCCCACTGAATTAATCAGATTCCAAGAGGGTTGAAATAAATCAATAAATGATCCATGGGCACCTATAGATCAGTCAGACCGATAAACCTGGGTGACATGGGTTAACTCGAGTCATTGAGCTTTTCCAATCAGTTCTAGTCGACTCGACTAGTCAGGTAGGTGAGATCATGGATGAGTATCCGCCATTAACCATCTTTCCTAGACACCAACTAAGTTGGCCAGGAAAGAGGTAGCCTCATGTAACCATGATCACAATGCCAAACCTACCTCGACACCAGTCGGTTTACCAGACTCGATCAGATTAGCCTAAAGACTCGGGCGTCCACTAAGCCACTAATTGGATCCATTTTAGATGAATGGATCAACTATTCTAACTATTAGATAGTTCTAAGAATGACCTTAAACAACTTTTGTTTAATCTTCTTCTTATTATCCGGTTCAACTAAACTTAGGTCTAACCCAGTATTGGACACAACTAGTCAGCTAACCCAATTAACCCAAAAATGGCTTATGCAAGTGTTTTAGATTTCATAAACCTAAAAGATTTTCTAATAAGCCAAACACTTAATTAAAATAATTTTTAATTAAGTCTCTATGTAAAACAATGTTACATACCAAATAATGCATCAAAACATTTTATAAATATTTTATAAAACATGCCTAATCCATGTATCTCTAAATTAAAATAATTTTTAATTTTTAATATTCTTTAAGGATCCTTCTGAAGAGGCCAACATAGACTATCCGTATCATGTCAAAGACACACGGTCATGGTGAAGGTCTCAACTAGGTTCCAAAAAGAAATCTGGATACATTTATAAGATTAAACAATTTTTAATCTAAGGACATGCAAACTAGATTAGATTACAAAATCAACCTGGCTCTGATACCAATGAAAGTAAACAGAAGTGCAGGTTGTTTTACAAGATCCTACACTAGGCATGCAAACATCTGCAGGAGCAGATTGGATTTTAAAATAATTTTTAAAATTCGTGCAGCGGGTATCTGCTCCGCCAGGAATTAATCTAAATCTAGTTGCATTTAGGCATGCATGATCATATAAAATATTTATAAAATATTAAACAATTTAATCTATCCATGTATGATTAAAAAAATTAATTTTCCATACCTTTATTCCATCTGGAATAACCTTGGAATAAACCTGGAATAGACTGGAATAACTGGAATAAAGTTATTCCAGTCGTCTTCCTCGTTGGGCTGAAAAAACTCTGTTTTTGGCTTTTAAAATGGCGCCGGAACACCACCTTCCGGACCTCCGTTTGCTCCCAAATTTGAGCAACGACTTCTTGGACAAGTCTTCTTCGATTTGCCACCAACAACTGCAACCAAAACAAGCCCAAAAAAATACAAAAAATCGCCAAAGTCTGCTGCTGAAAATTTCTGCAGAACAGGATAGCAGCACTTTTCTTCGCGTTTTGAGCTGCAGCGGGTGATCCGGCTCGCGTGGCTTGCTCCCTGGAGTAGAAGAGTACTCCCTCTAGAGGGGAGACATGCCGGGGGCCCTCCGATCCGCCTTCACACGCGGTGCTAGCCGCTGGAAGGAGCAACACGGTCACAAGAAAATTCAGCAACAGGGCTTTGCTGAAATGGGAATTGGATCACTTGAAACAATGGGAAAACTCTCCCTCACACCCTCCTAAAGCCAGCCTATAAGAGGAGAGTCTAAGCTCTCAATCTGGGGATCTCTCAAACTCTCAAAGAAGGAACAGCAGTTGCATAAATTCAGGTTCTGCACGGCTGAAAATTTTCATACGTTGAAACAGGGGACTTTGCATGGATTTATAGGGCAGCAAGGAGAGGGAGATGGAGAGGCTGGGAGAGGAAGAGGCAGCAGCTTCCATTCCATTTAACAACAGATAAATGGGAGTTAGAGCAACCAGTGAAGGGAGAAGAAGGGACGGTCGAATGGGCTTCTTGACGCTTGGAAAAAAATCCAACGTAAAACCTCTCTTACGTGTAAAACGGTCAAGGGAGAAGTAAAATACTGGTTCAAAAGAAAACCGGTCCAATCCCATTAAAAAAAAAACCTTTGGTTCAATCCAATTGAACCGGTCCAAGCCCAATTTGATTTGGTTCAATTGGTTCACAACCAATTGGAGGCCGAAACGAGCTCCGAATCAGTTCAAAACTAATTCAGAAAAATCCTGGCGCAGTCCTGGTCAACCCGGAACAATTTATGGTGAACACAGACAAGGGCAAGACGGGGAAAAGAGTGCTCAAAAATACTGTGACCATAAAACCGAGACGATTCCCAATCGTAATCGGTATCCGGATCAGAGAGTTATCCTCTGTGGCGTGTGACCTCGTAGGTTCGAACCTAAACGGTAGCATTAGAATAATTTCTAGTACCAGCACAGGAAACCATCTAGCAATGGGTCCTGGCGTCCGGATAGGTTGAAGATGTGGGAGCAAACAATCGAACCTCTGGCATATGGTTACCGTATAATTCATCCTTTTAACCTCTAATGCTCAGGACGACTGAGATTGGGCTGCCAACCCAGACTGTGTCAGTCGACTACGTGTCTCAACCTTGCAAGCCCAATGACTCTTCACTAGGACTACCCCGGCCGAGGATTTGCTAAATTGAGATACTGCGAGACATTCAATCCAAATTGTTTGGACATGTGAATTCCATCTTGGTCCATCACTGCTCCACAAGTACTTGCCTGTACCCAGAAACCTTCCGTCACCGGATTAAAAATCCGGGTAGTCCGGCACCAAAACACAGGGAGTTGCTTGCAAGCTATCGTGATGACCTCAGGTCAGAGGGACACATATACCCATATCCAATCGTGAGTATCCCTTTGGCAGAAAAGGGGCTGCATGGAGTCACGTTCAATGAGATACCACATATCCCACTTGTAGATCATATCAATGTCACCATACTCATTTGGTCAAGAGGACAACCAAACGATGTGAACTGCAACAACCTATACTTGATATATTGCTGTCCAGTACAATATATCATTTGGTTGTGAACTGGGTTTAAGGACCACTCGATACATCCTCTCTGTATCGAAGTCAGTGTAGTCCTAAGGACTTCATCACATGAAAAAAGTTCATTTCAGGGAAATACAATATGTGATGAGCTGCCAAAAATAATATTTTATTAATTCATAATATGAATACAATACTTAGCACAACCGCCTATAACCCAGGAGATTGGCTTTGGGACACAATTCCCAACAGATTTGCCATCATTTGTTATCTTTTCTCCCGTCAAAAGAGGACAAAATATAAATACTTCCATTTTTCAAAGCAAAAGTTACTTTGAAACTGGGTGCGTGGGGCAACTGTTGTGGTACACCGGCTCAAGAAAAGATGATTACCAATCCAGAGGTTCAATTGATCCCATCTGAACTGATCGACCAAGCAGATGAACATAAGGGTGACTCCGAAGTTTGACGAAGCAACAATTCGACACTATATATTGGCCAATGGTATCACATAGCATGAGATCAGTCCTCGACTGGCTCCAAAGAGGACAATTCCGAAGTACATACCTGATCCACGTTGTGCCAGAATGAATGATTACTCCATCTTCAGCCCAATCCGAAGTAAATTGATCCAAAGTAAATGGCTAATGCCTCTTCGGCTTACTCCGAAGAGGATGGGTCTGAAGCAACTGGCCAACCACACTTTGGTACATTCCAAAAGGGAAGGTCTTGAAGGAGGTTAATGGTCTTTCCTTGACCTAGAGCCATCAAGAATTGGTTTGATTGTCCTAACCAGCTATGTGATGAGTAGCTCCTGCTGCAATAAAACTGGGATAGCCTACCTTCGACAGCAACCCTATTCAGTTATAAGGGAGTTGGATTAACCAACTTCCCTAACATAATTCCTAAAGGCTTAACTATTTTCAATTACAACACCACCTATAAATATTGGTAAAAGGGGACTTCCGAGGCAAGTGATCCTAAGCGATTCTGGACGATACTAGGCAAGTCAGAGCCAGTCTACGGATAGCTCTCACGATGCCACCTAAGCTCTCACATCTTTCATTCCATTTCTTTCTCTTTGAGCTCTCCATTCTGTGGCCTGGATCCTTAATTACCGACTTAGACATCGGAGTGTCCCCTACCGGAAAAAATCCGATCAAGGGCTTTGTTTTGCAAGAACTCTAGGAGGCGAACCAGCAATTCGCCACTCCGTCCGGTCCGCAGGAATTCAGTGTCAACAATTATTTTTTCTTTTCACTTTCGATTTTACCATTTTTTCATTGTTCATATTTTTTTCTCCCTTTTTTTTAAATACTTTTTTCTTTTTCTTTGTTTCCATATCATTTCCTTTGTTGTAATCTTCCGGTTGCTTCGGCATTAAAAGCAGTAGAAAATTGGCACCAGGAAACCCGGTAGCAGCGGAGAATGCAGCAGAAATTAGCCAAATGACATGGGGGCACGGAGTAGAGTATAACAAGCTTAGAGGATCATTGCCAAATTCAGTAGAAGTACTTGTTGTGTTCATCCTTCAAGGACTTAAAGTGGCCCAAGACTATATTATTATTAAAATTAAATTAAGATAATTAAGGTGATGATATTCAGTTAAAATTATTTTGAGATAAAATTAAATTCAAGTTAAATAAAGAATTCCATTATAATTACACTTCCTTGATGGCAGGAATAATTTGAATTAAACTCTAAAATAATTCTTGGTATAGTTTATAAATATGATTCTCCATTAGTTGAAAGCTTTTGAGATCTTCTGGCATAGGTTAGAAGTATCTTTTTTTTCTAGGTACGTGCAAGATCCATAAGCATCCTTCAGATTTCTTGATTGATTGGACTTGAACTAAAATAATCGGAAATACATTTTTATTTCTGCATAAAAATTAAATTTTCTATATTAATGGTATTAGAGCCACCTCTATGCTATTTTGATTGATCCATATAAAATTTTGTGGATCTGACCAGCCATCCAAGCTAGATTATTATAATCCTAGTCATCATTGTTGGGAAACATTGCTAGATTGCAGGATAATTTACTTGCCTATATTTTAGATGATATATTTTATTTATTAAAATACTTGCAATATAGATCTTTTTGAATAGAAATCAACTTGGAATTTGATTATATATATATTTATTTATTTATTTTAAAAGGTTTTGATCATGAAATTTTATTTAGCTTTGAAAAATAAATAAATAAATATAAAAGGGTTACTTGTCACCATCCCTCTCCCACCAAGGATAAGGATGGTTGGGCTTCCAAGTTGCATGCAAGGACTACCCATTGTTCAAAGAATTTAATAAATAAATATATAAAAAGCTGGATCATGTTTCTAAGGCCGACCGAAGGTGAGCGGTATCCGTCGTTCAAGGAGCACAAATGGGTTTGAATTTGGATTTTAGATTTTAATCCATTAAGGCTCGAGTCCATTAAAATATAAAATATTTAATAAGTTGATCGAACTCATCTACATTGAGCCAGGTTTAAGTCAATTCAAGAAAATTTTATAATTCAGCCCCCGATAAAGTTCTATATTATATATAGGTCCTTTGAAATTACATTTTAGTCCTTGTAATAAAATTTATTACATAGAGATCCCTCCAAAATTATATTTGGGTCTATGTAATAATTGTTTATTACATAAAGCTTCCAAGATTATTTTAATATTCTCGTAATAAACTTTTATTACATAAATATATATGTATATATCTTTTTGTTCCTTATAATTTATTTTAATTACATGCAATATCCTGGATTATTATATATTTACTTAAAATTTATGACCGAAATAAAGTTTTATATACTTTTTGGGGATCTGCAAATGCCATATTAAAGTTAGTGGGTTTATTGTATTCATGAGTAGCTATAGCATATCTTGGATATAACAAAACCATATAAAGATCATAAATTAAAGTATAATGGCATGTGAACAAAATTATAATTAAGTCATAAAGGTAATTAACTTATCCCATAGTGAATAGTTCTTTTTATGATTTATTTAGAATAAGATGGTAATTTAAGTATTAAAGATAGAAGTTTTCCTAGGTTCACAAGTATGAAAATTTTATTATTTTTGATATCTTTGTTTCTAGTCTTATTAATAAAGTTTAGTAAATTCTATGTGTAATGCACCTCTGCCCATGGGAATGTTAGTTGCTACTAAAATAATATTGATTATTTCATACTATAATTTTTGCTTCATAGCAGTGAAGTTTTTTGTATTTCTTAATTATTGTAGTTAATCCTATTACATATATTAATGATATTGCTCTTAGTCTAATGTTAAGTGGTGACAATTTTTCTGAGTGAAAAGATAGCATTTTATATACTCTTGGGTACAAGAACATTGACCTGGTGCTTTGTGTGGATGAACCATCTACTCCCATGGATTCAAGCATGCCACAACAAATATCGATATATGAGAAATAGGAGCAATCTAATCGCTTGAGTTTAATGCTTATCAAGTCTCATGCGCCTAAAAACATAAGGGTTCAATCTCTCGATATGATAAGGTCAAGGATTATATGAAGGCCATTAAAGAATAATTCAAAAATCTTGATAAGGCATTGGCTAGTACCCTAATGAAGAGACTTTCAAGCATAAATTTTGATAGTTCTAAAGGTATGTAGAACCATATTATGGAAATGAGAGATATTGCTGCTCAACCAAATCCTTAAAAGTTAATATTTCTAATTATTTTCTTGTCAATTTCATTCTTAATTCTCTATGAATATGGCCTTTCAAGATTTTCTATAATACATATAAGGAAAAATGGTATGTTAATGAACTTTTAACCATATGTGTTCAAGAGGAAGAAAGATTAAAATACAATGGCAATAAAGTATGAAAATACTAATCTAGCTACTCATGAAAGGAAAAGATGTTCCTAAGAAAAAGAAGGATTTTATAGTGCCAATAAAGTGCAATGGCAATAAAGTTACATGCTTTTTTTATAAAATCAAAAAGAAAGGTACTCCTGCATTTCTAGTATGTTATGAATGTTTTTCTGCTAATGTTCCAAATAATTCTTGGTTAATTGATTCTAGTTCTATAATTCACATTACCAATATCATGCAGTAATTTCTCAATCTAAGGAATCCAAAGAAAAGTGAACAAGATATCAAATCAAGCAACCGAATAAATTCACATGTAGAAGCTATGGGAACCTTTAGATTAGTCTTAAAATCTAAATTTGTTTTAGATCATGAAAATACCTTTTATATTCCTAGTTTTTCTTGGAATTTAGTTTCTATTTTTAAGTTATCTAATGCTAGTTTTGGTTTTCATTTTGAAATTTATGTAGTCATTTTTAGAAATAAAAGTGTTATAGAAACTAGTTTTTTGATGGATGATTTATATAAATTAGATTTGGATCTTACTTTTGAATATAACTATTTATCTATGTATGGCAATAATATTGGCATAAAAAGGAACATTAAAAAGGAGAACTTTTTAAGTTTATGGTATAAAAGATTGGCGCACATCTCTTTAGAGAGAATAAAGAGGTTGGTAAATGATAATATTTTAAAAAATATTGATTTTACTGACTTTGATGCTTGTTTGAATTACATGAAAAGAAAGTAAACTAACAAGCCCTCTAAAGGTGCCAAAAGGAGTTATGATGTTTTGGATATCATATACACTAAAATTTGTAGACTGTTTTCTACTTCATATTTTATGATCAGAGATAATTTATCTCATTCATTAATGATCATACTGGGTTAATGTATCTCTATCTTTTCTTTGAAAAAAATAAGGTACTTGATGCCTTTAAGATTTATAAAGCAAAAGTAAAGAAACAATTGAACATGAAAATAAAGATCATTAGATCTGATAGAGGTGGAAACTACTATGATAGGTACATAGAAAAAGGGTAGTTAATAGGCCTATTTGCTAAGTTCCCAAAAGAAGAGGGCATCATTGCCCAATATTCTATTCCAGGTATACCATAACAAAATGGTATGATAAAAAGAAAGAATCACATACTAATAGATATGGTGAGGAGTATGAATAGTAATTCTAACATTTTTTTATTTCTTTAGAGTGAAGTATTAAAAACTGCAATATATATCTTAAATAGGGTTCCATCGAAGGTTGTAACTAAAACTTCTTTTGAGTTGCGGAAAGGATGGAAACTAAGTTTAAATTATTTATACATATGAGGATGTCCAATTGAGGTGCAAATTTATAATCCACACTAAAAGAAATTGGATCCTATAATAGTTTATGGCTATTTTGTTGGCTATGCAGTAAACTCCAATGGATATTGCTTTTATTGTCCTTACCGCACATCCAAAATAGATGAAGCCAAAAATGCTGAGTTTCTTAAGGATTATGAACTTAGTGGAAGTGGGTTTTCTTGTAAGGAATAATTTGAGAAAATAAAGGATGAAATTGATCAACCTACAAAAGATATATAATTAATTATTATGCAACCAATTTAAGAGGAACTATCCCATGAAGAGCAAGTTCATATTAAGCCCACTACTGAAAATACTCAAAATATAGAAGTAGTAAGATAAGGAGATCCTCAAGAAAAAGGAAATCCTATAATTCCTAGCAACTACATTGTCTACCAATAGGAATTTAACTTTGATGTTGGACTAAATGATTATCCTAAGTCTTTTTCACCTATGAGTGGAAATAAATCCACACTTTGGTATGATGCCATGAAGGAAGAGATGAAATTTATGTCTAAAAACTAAGTTTGTGATCTTGTTGATTTACAACAAAGAGCTTTGGCTATTGGTTATAAATGGATCTATAAGACCAAAAAAGACTCTTTAAATAATATTGAACGGTATAAGGCTAGACTTGTAGCTAAGGATTTCACTTAAAAAGAAGGCATTGATTATTATAAAACCTTCTCTTTAGTTTTAAAGAAGGATTCATTAAGGATACTTATGGCTTTGGTAGTTCATTTTAATTTAGAGTTACATCAAATAGACATGAAAATAATATTTCTGAATGGGAATCTTGAATGGACAATGTATATAACTCAGTTTGAAGGTTTTTGTGATAATAAATATAGTCACCTTATCTGTAAGCTAAAGAATCCATATATGGACTTAAGCAGACTTCTCGTCAGTGATATATAAAATTTCATGATATTATCGGCTCTTTTAGTTTTACTGAGAACATTATGGATCAATGTATATACCTTAATATTTATAGTAGAAAGTACATATTTTTGGTCCTACATATAGATGATATATTACTTGTAAGCAATGATTTAGATTTGCTAAAGGAGATAAAACTATTTTTTTCCTCAAAACTTTGAGATGAAGAATATGGGAAATGTCTCTTATGTCATTGGCATGGAAATTCATAGGGATAGATCATGAAGGATTTTAGGTTTATCTCACATGACCTACATTGAAAAATTTTGGAAAGGTTTAAAATGAAATATTTGTTACAAACTAAGGTATTTTCATGCAAAATTTTTAGAATTCAAAATAGCAATAGAAGAACAAATTAAAATAATTTTAATTATATTAGAATTCATAGATCTAATCTAAAAATACATAATAGATCTAGTTCATATGAGAGACAATAAGCATGAAATCTGAAATATGAAAGTATAAGGATAAGAAATCAAGTCTCATATCCTTTTTGTTTAATTAATCCTTTACCAAAAAATCAAATCTAAGGATGTCTTTGAGTTATGATATAGTTACACACTTGTCTGGCCTTTATGAGTATCCACACAGAGTCAACTTTGAATCTAAGATTATCGAAGTTCTAGCTTTCTTTGCAAATCTTGCTCCTTCAATTACTAGATCTAGCTTTCTCCTTTGTCTCTTCACAAGAACAAACAAGGATGAAGATAGCATGAACACTTTCACAATAGAAGGAAGGGATGAAGAAGGAAGAGATAACTCCTCTTTTTTTCTTTGTATATGCATGACAAAGAGTGGGAGCATAAATAAGAAGGAGCACCAACTCTCTTTCTTTCTTGCAAATGTGCGATGAAAATCCAAGAGGGCACCTCTTTTAATTTTAATGCCTCCTTATCACAACCACCCAATCCCCATTCACATTTGAATCAAATTCAAGTTTAAACATGATTGGATAAGGATAAAGGATAAACCACCAAAATAAAAGTCTAGGAGAGGGGGCACCCCATCTGCTTTTTGCATGAAAAAACTTTATAAAAAAATGTGTGCCTCCTCTTGTGCATCAACAATTGACACCATCCCATCCTAGGTGTGAGATAGATAGATAGAGAGAGTCCTAGTTTAATTAAGACTCTAAGATCCTTAACCAATTAGGTCCAGTCCAAGCCTAATTTGAATCTGATTCGAATCCAATTTAAGTCAAACTCAATTCTAATCTAATTAGAAGTCAAGTCTAAGTCCCAATTAAACTGGAAAATCTAATATAACTTGAATTAGACCAAGTCTAATTAAATTAAATTTGATTTAATTCTATTAGAACTTAAACCCTAATTTGATTAAATCAAATTATATTGCAATTATTGTAATTAGGTCCTCGCTATTTTTTTCTCTTACTTGTAACTTTTATAAATTGATCCTAATTATCAATCACATTGATAATTAGGTCATGATCCAACCATTCGATCAAGTCAAATCCTTATTGTATGATCCCATAGATTCTATTATGTCTAGTAGTAAGATATACTATGATCTCCATCATAGTATCATTGAAACTTCTTTCAATGAGTTAAAATGATTCCAACTCACACCAACAAGGACCATTGATCTGGAGTTAATCCTAGTGAGTTCTCACAGTCCACTAATGATGCCTAGCAACATACAGTGGCAATCTAGTATAAGAGAATTTGTAGAACCCCTAGGTATAGTTACCTTGTGATTCAATTCTTTTATCATGAGTTCTAATAAAATAGAGGTTATGGAAAACTTATCAAATCCCTTCGTCTGTCAAATGTAAGATTTAATTTGGTTGAGCCTAATTTGTTAAATCTTATGAAAATCCTTTTCCATTCATTATATTGTTATGGCCATATTCTTAAAGATGTAGCTTCATAAATCATATAGGATTATCCCTTAACTACAAAGATTGATAGGTCCTATCTTGATGTGCACCCTACTCTTATTATGAATGTAATGTAGCCAACATATACTACAAACCCAAATAATTAGGAGACCAAGTGATTGTGCATTCAAACTATATTAAGCTTACTGTGAGTAGCTGAGGCATCATAGGTCAAAAGACTGCTCTCACTACTACAGTATCGAGAAGGTTACTAACAAGTGAGTGATATTCAAGTGGCTTCTCGTATGGTCACATTCAATACCATTATTATCTCACAATCATTTATACTAGTATCCCCATACAATAGATTTGAAACTCGTCTATCTAAAAAAAAGTAATCTATGTATCGATCATGATGGATCAATTACCATCACCGTGATGATCCAACGATCAAGAGTAATTTTAGAATTAATCTATAATAATACATGCCTTAAATTATCAATCCTTGAGAATATATATCATCATGTATTAATTTCTTGAATGATTTAAGAACACATTACACAAGAATAAAAATAAATAACCCATTTTATTGATAAATAAATAGTTTAAGTACAAATGTTATGACTTAGAAAATTATAATGTGTCAACATATTAGCTTTTAGGGCATACATCTAATAATCTCTTACTTGTACTAAATCAATCTATCATAAACTAAAGTTTCATCTTCTCAAGATGGGCTTCAGTCTTCTTCTAGCTAAGTAGCTTAGTTAGTGTGTGATCACTATCGTAGGCAATCAAAAATAAAATCTAACTCACTACTATAGCTAGGATGAGTAGGGATCGCTTCCTCGAGGATCAAGGATAATTATTTCATGAAGAAAGTAAAAAAAGAAATAAATATTTAGATGTTTAAAAGATAGGTGGTAGTTTAATTAAAACTAATCAATTTAAATTAAATATGAGATTGAGGGGTTTAAATAATAAAAAAATGTCTTCAGGTTTTCAGGTAATCACAAACATAAATCATGTATTTATTCTAATCTAAACAATCAAAATCCATACTTATTTTGAAATCTTTCAAACTAATCCGTAGTATAGACTATCTTGCGAGTACCAACCATATCTTGTTAGGATTATGGCTCATCCCATAAGTATAGGCTATCCAATAATTGAGTTGAACATATCCTAACAAGATACGTAAATAATCATAGATTTAATTATCTATGTTGAGCATGGACCATATTATATTAGGATCATGATCCATCATACTAATATAATTAATATAAAAAATCAAACAGAAAAGTGAAGGGAATTGAAAGTATTTATTCAATTGTATAGAAAATAAAATAATTATGTAAATTAATGAAAGGATACATGTACTTCTCTGCAAACTACATCTCAATCATATATGGCTTCTAGATACATCTTCTTAGAGACTTGGGGCTCTATTACAGTACCTCTTCTCCTAAAGAATATCTTTTTTTTTATTCCACTCCCTCTCTCTCAAAGCCTAAACTAATTACAAGAAGAAAAATAAAATAAAATTTTATTGCTGGAATTGATGCTTGGCTATTTCCTAGGGTCCTCCTTTTATAAAGCTCACAAGAGCTTTCTTCTAGTCAAATTTGGAGTCAATCTAGATCAAAACTGATCATATATCGTGAAAATTAATATCAGCCCTCCGATGTGTACCCTGATGGGGTGCGGCAATCTCTTTCCTTCTTAAGCAAATCAAGCACGTCCAGTTTCTAGATTGAGCCCTTAATGTTGAAGACTCCTCCTCTCGATCAAGTTTAATCTTTGATTGGGCTCAACATCCTCTTTCGGTCAGTGATGGACTACAGCGATGATCAGACGGCCAGCAATGGTGATGGTGGTTGACTGGCGATTGAGCAACAGTGGAGGAAGATGGTGGACATTGAAGGAAGTGGGCAGAGGATTCGAGATATCGAGAAGAAGATGGCTAGTGTAGGTCGACAGTAGGCGATGCATGACAATGATGGTGGATGGTGATGGTGGTTGACCATTATGATAGGGTGACTGAATAGAGAGGAAAGTGGAAGATGTGGCTGGGCAAAAATGGGAAGAAGATGGCCAGTACAGGAAGGGGCGGCAGTAGCTTCTTCGATGACAACATGTTGGATCAAGGGAGGGGGGTCACAGTCAGCGGCAATGGCCCATGGTGATGGCTGAATGGAGAAGAAAACAAAATAATTAAAGGACGGTGATAGGTGAGTTTTTGATGGCTTCACCAGTGATGGGTGGCTTCTCAGCAGTAAGGGGAAGGTTTCCAGCAACTTCTCTAATGATGAAAAGGCTCGGAAAGGTCGATGGTCCATGGAACATCCTCGTAGATTGGCAGCCATGGTAGCCATGGACTGCTTCTCATTCTGTAAACCAAGCGGCCGGTCCACCATGGACCAGCTGCTTTAAAACCATGTTAATATTTGATTAAATTGATTTTTCTTTAATTTTAAGGCCATTTGAACTCTGATTTGAGTTCCGTTTGCATCGTTGGATTCCAAAAATCAATCTCTTTCAATCCATGGACTCATTTTTTTACAAAACATTGATAAAAAATATTAATTTTTAATAAATATAAATTAATTAATATTTATTTTAATGATTAAATTGGGATAATCAATAAACTTATCACACCCCCAAGTTAATCAATTCTAGTCCCTCAGCAATGCAATTAAGATATAAGTATGAATTTTCTAACCATGTGTCATTAAGATTCTCCTTTAGATCTAGGCTTAAGGTCAAAAGAAGTTAGCTAGCATTATTAACTAGGTATTGAGTTTTCAAAATAAATTTTGTAGTCATAACTATTAAAAACTTAGAATTCATTCAAAAAATTTATAGAACTTGTGTTTATGATGGCTAACTTAATATTTCAGTACTAGATTATAAAGAACAATTATATCTTTACTTATCACCTACTTTTGGTCTATTTTCTATGCACCCTCTATTAGGAATTGTATCCCAAAGCCAATCATCTAGGCTGTAGATGGTTGTGTAACTCATGTATATATAAATTATTCAATTCAATAAAAAGGTTTATTTTGGTTGTTCATCATATGTCATCTTCCTAATTGAACTCTTGTGTGATGATGTCCTTTGAGCTACCTTGTATGCGATATAGAGAGGATACATCGTGTAGTTCATAAACTGGTTCACGACCAAAGGATACGTTGTTTAGGATGATGGTGTATCGAGAGTAGGTCGTTGATGTCATATCTGTTGGTTGTCCTCTTAACTAAGTAGCATGGAGATGCTGGTATATCATCGGGTATTGTGTTTGATACTTCACTGAACATGACTCTCATGCAGGATTCTCTTTCTGCCAAAGAGGAGTCCTGCATTAAAATATAGACATGAATTATTCCTTTGACTTGAGATCACTATGGCAGCTTACAAGCAACTCACTGTGCTTAGGTGCCATACTACTTGGATTTCTAATCCGATGATGGAAGGTTACTGGATACAGTCAAGTACTTGTGCAGTGGTAATAGGATCGAGATAGAATTGATCTCTCCAAATGGTTTGGATTGAATGCTTAGTATGCTTCATTGAGAATGACCTTGTCCAGGGCATTCCTTGTAAGGAGTTACAAGGATTCTTTATTTGAGACATATTGAGATGGATTGATTAGAGTTGGCAGTTTAACCCTATACCATTCGGAGCATTAGGAGGATCAAGGAATAAGTTTAGGGCTATTTTATGTTTGATAAGTTCAGGTTGCTCTGCAATTTTTCAACCTATCCGGACGTCGGGTGTCATTGCTAGATGGTGACTTTGTTTGGCACTGGAAATGTTCCCATGTTACCGACTTAGTGTTTGAACCTAAGGGTTCATACACATTAGGGGCTTAAGTAACTAATCAGTAAATCAATTTGGACCTAATTATAATTATTATAATTAAAATTTGATCTAATTAATTATGGGTTAATTGTTAATTAAATTAAATCAGATTTAATTTAATTTTAATTAATCCAAATTATGTTGGGTCAACAGCCTTTTCAAAATAGGTTTGATTGGGTTTAAATCTGGCTTTTAATTTGAGTATCAAATCAATTTAAAATTGGACCATGAGTTAGAGCCCAGTTGGACTGGGACTCTCTCTCCTCATGCCACATGGCACTCTCTCCCTCTCCTTGATTCCACATGCCACATGGCATGATGTTTGCATGAATGAAGAGGAATGACATAAGCAAACTTAGTCTCCTCTCATTTATGACTTGGAACTTTCTTAAGCTCCTCTCTTTTATGACTTGGAACTTTCTTAAGTCTTGTGTTCACACTAGTCTCCTCCTATTTTTGACTTGGTAAATCCTTCATTAATTTATCATAATAAGAAAAGGTGGTGACTTGGAATGGAGAATTGACCTCATTAATGGGAGCGAAGAAGAAGGAAGAAACTCTTCCATGTGAAAAAGCTTAAGAAAGTTTTCATAGAAGTGTGAAAGCATTAAAAGGGAGAAAATCTTCTCCTCCTCTTTTAATGTTTTCATACTTAATGGTCTTATGCCATTAATGAGATGATGGCTATATAAGGAGAGGGGGAGGAGGTTGGTCGGCCAAGCTTGATCCAAGCATGAAAGCATGAGTGAATGAGGGAATGCTTGGGTGAGTGAAGAGAAGGGGAGAAGGAAATATCATCCACTTGGGTGTGTGAGGCATTTTGCTACCAAAGGTTCCCTCTCCCTTCCATTCATTCTTTCTCCTTCTCTTAGTCTTTCTTCCAAGTATTGAGAGGTTATTTAAATAAGAAGAAGGAGAGGAAAGAATGTCCTAAATCTTGCAAATGACAGTTTGCAAGATAGAAGCCAGAAGTCGGTCCAGTTATCGATCGGGATAGCTTTTGAAGCATGCTCGAGTTGCTAAAAGAGAAGAGGGCTACAAGGATCTAGCAGTTCAGTGTCCTCTATGACTCATCTATGATAAGCCCTATGTGGATACCAGTATAGGTAGTATGCTTGTGCTGCTAGCAAAGCAGGAGTCTTTTCCATAAGTTAGAGCCGCCCTTAGGATTGCGACTAAGAGCTAGGGATTTCGTTGCAACCTTCGATGAATGTCACTAAGGTATGTCTTTATATTATGTATGACATAATTATCATTACATGATTTCATATTTACATTGCTCCAGATGCATCTAAATCCTGGTAGGGGCTTGTGTTAATTAGATTAACATTTATAGATAAAATAGTTTTATCACTTTCCGCTGCTACATGCTTTTAGAAAAAAATTAAAATGCATGTATCTCCCCTCAAAGGTGGGAACGGTTTTCCTACAGTGGTATCAGAGCATCTAGGTTGTGTATGCATCTAGTTTAATGTTTTTATGAAATCAGTTTGATTTTCTTTACGTAGTACTCGAATTAAGGTGGATTCTCCATGGCCGTCCGGTCATAGGAGAGAAGCATAGTTTAAAGACCATCTCTTCCCATTCCAAGGGGTTCTCCTATGACGTGTAGGGGTGCCACTGCATCATGACCTTATGAAGAAGAAAGTGAAGAATTTAATGGATTAAAATTGTTTTAATCTAAGATCATAACCATGTTTAGATAAGATCTAAAAGAAGTTTGATTTAAAACTTTGAAAAGTTCAAGTGGTAATTGTGAAATTGCTTCATTGCATTTTGAAAATGTTTCAAATAATGTGATACACTTAATTGGGAATTAAGATGTATAATTTTAAGATTTAGGATATGATTCTAATCTTAAGTCATGATTCATAAATCATGGGTTGAATGGGTTAGCTAGAATTGGATCCTTGAATGGGTTAGCTAGAATTGGATCCTTAAATGGGTTAGACCTAGGTTTAGATGAATGGATTAAATAGAGAAAAGACTAATCAGAAGTTGAATTAGGTCTCTCCTCTATAGATCTCTCTAATAGTTAGTTAGATCAGTCCATACATCTAAATGGACTTGATTCATGGCTTCATAGTGAGCCAGGATCTTTAGGTTAGTCTAATTAAGTCCGGTAAACCACTTGGTATCTAAGGTAAGTTTGATAGTTGTGATCAAGGTTCTTTGGGGCTAACTCTTACCTGGCCAACTCATGGTTGGTGTCTAAGGTAAGAGGCTTACCTGGCATAACCCATCCCTTGATCCTACTTACTTGGCTAATGTGGTGAATCAGATTAAATTAGACTATCTATTGATTCGAGTTGACCCATGTCAACTAAGGTTAATTAGTCTGACTGGTTTATAGGTGCCCATGAACCAAATTGATCTAGAAACCCTCCAAGTGTTTGGTGCGAGTTTTCTTGATCAAGGTCCTTGTCTTCCTCTCAAATGTCACAAAATTGAAATCCTCTAAGTTATTAGGTCCATAAAAAGGCTAAGTTATGAGATAGCTTGAGTCATAGCCTTCCATTAAGTTGGATTGAAAATGAGTCCATAAGTTGGATGATCATCGACAGTTCCAAAGAATAGGTAGTCATCTAGCAATTGGGATTGCCATTCAGCATATGATGGCTCAGTGCGACTATTTTAACACGTGGTCAGGTGGGCCAGCTAAAGTCAAGCTTGATCATGGGTTAGTTAGAAGCATTGAATTTGATCATGTTAATGGTTGGACCTAACCAGGACTATCAATAGGAGGCCCAAAGGCTGATTGTGAGGACCCCTGGGGAAAAATAATTACGAGGAATTACTTGGAGAAGCAATTGGTATTGTACCTACCTTTAGATACATTTGGGTTGGCCGGTCAAAGTCGGGCTTATATGCAGTCTATTGGATCCTAGTACCCGCTAAAGGATGAATGTTATTCTTCGGCTAGGAGTGTAGAGGCTACCAGTCTGAATAAAATAGTGGGAGAAACCTTTAGACTAAAATTCATGTCTTTAAGATTTTTAAAATAATTCATATACTGATAAGTCTTGTTCTCCTTTTTCAGATAATGTCAACCACTTTGTCACTCTGGTCATTATTAGATAATGACAAACTGTCTGGACCCAACTTCGATAGCTGGTATCGAAAACTCATGATAGTCCTGGAGCATGAATGGATCCTCTATGTAATAACGAATTCGGTACCTAAGATTCCAGCCTCCAATGCTCATGGCACTATCAAGGACACTTACTAGAAGTGGATCTTTGACCGTACCACGGTGCATTCCATAATGTTGGTTGCGATGAACGACGAGTTTAGTCTCAAGTTCGAGGAGGCCCAGCCAAATGAGATTCTTCAAAAGTTGAAGGAGTCTTTTGGCACTCCAGATGATATGAAGAGATACCAGATCTCTTCCGCCATCTATAACACTTGTATGCATGACGGAGCTTTGGTGACTGATCATGTAATGTACATGATTAAGTTATTTAAGCATTTGGGCAAACTCGAATGTCCTTTGCACGAGCAGCTCGGCAAGGATGCGATTTTGAATCTTTGCCCCCTTCCTACCAGGTCTTTCTTCATAATTTTAGAATGAATAGGCCTGCAGTAAACTATCCTATTTTAGAATGAATAGGCCTACAGCAAACTATCTTCCATTATCCCGATTAAGTGATAGGTATGGATATATGTAAAACCCTAACACATAGTCATATCGAATCTCAGCTTGATCATGAGGACTAAACTGATGACTGATTAAAAACCACTTCTAATCTCATCCTGCTTTGATCAAAGGCTCCTTGAGTCACTCATCAAAGAGATTACATGGGATAACAATTCCTCTTACCAGGAATGATCGATTCCTTGTTGGTCCACTTACATCCTTCGTACACCTTCCACCATACCCAGAACGGGTGTACATGACTCAATGTCATGAATGATTATGAACCAAAAATATGGCTTAGTATGCACAAGGAACCATGATGATCTCAGGTCTAAAAACTACATGCACAACTCCTACTCTGAGACCCATCTTTTGACAAACAGTAAGACTTCCATATGATAGTCCCGGTGTGGATCAGTTCAGTGTACTCATACCCTGATGAGCACCCTTATCCTTGTATCAAAGTCTCTACACAAATGGTTGTGACACCAACCATCCTCATTAACTGAGCATACATAGGAAAAGCTAGTCTTACCGGATTCATCGATCCCCGAATCGATGGTCTATTGACTAGGAACATTTTGATTAGGGTTTATAAGAACATAGGTCTCACTATTATGATCTTTATCATAACCCTAATTCCATTGCCCTAATCTATGGGGTTCATCATAATCCATAAATAAGACACATCAGTATATGATGAAAATAAATACCTTTATTAATATAATATCATACAAGAGTTGGAAGATTACAAAAATGTCCTTACAATGATTGGCTTTTAAGACACTTTTCTTTCATCAGCATTGGATTTGGCTAAGGCTTCCAAGCTTTTCTCTAAAGAACTAATTTTCTTATCATTGTTATTATTGAAGCCTGGTGGTGGTAGGTTGTTCATCACAAGATTAGGCCTTAGGTTTTGTTGATTAAAGTTAGGACCACCTACATTTGGGTTTTGTGATCATGAAAAATTTGGATGATTCCTCCATCCTGGGTTATATGTGGGTGCATAGGGATTGTTCATTGATCTCTAGTATGTAACATTCACCTGTGCACATCCATTATCTATTGGGTTCATCAGGAGTGGACATTCCTCAAGGACATGGTCTGATGCATTGCACCTGTTACAGTAGTAAAAAAATCCATTCGACCCTGACACAGTATCCTCCTTGGTGGTTGACGTGGCCACATGCTTCACGGTCTCCCATCCAAAGAAGATGGTGGGTCCGCTTGTTCTATGAGGAGATCGGCCAGGCCGGCACCTCGGCCCCACCTCGATAATGTCCTTCGCCACCTCGACCAGGTCGTCACCTCAGCCCCACCTCAACCATGCACTTCTCCAACTTGGCCATGTACTTCTCCATCTTCGCCCCACCTCAGCAATGGCCTTCTCCACCTCGGCCTTAGCTTGGCCATGCACCTCAGTACCTCGGCCTCACTTCAGCCAAGCACGAGGTCCAGCCTCGTGGCAGTCCAGTTCATCCCTCCACCTTGGCCCGTGCCGGTCAAGCTCGGCACACCCGCACGGAGTCCTTCCGCCCGCATGCTCCAGTCCCGCGCGGAGCCCTCCGCTCTCGTGGGGTCCAACTCCAACGCCAGGCTCCAGCTCGCGGCATGCTAGGCTCATGCCAGTGGCATGCCAGGCTCCAGCTCGTGGCATGCTAGGCTCATGCCCGCGGCATGCCAGGCTCCCGCTCATGGCATGCTAGGCTCACACTCGTGGCACGACAGGCTCATGCCTGTGACACGTCCGCGCCTTCTGCCCGCCTCAACTCTGGCCTGCACCGGTCTAACATGCCCGCACGCCTAGTCCGGCATGTGTAGCCACCCCGACTCAGCCCGCTTCGATGCCCGGTCATCCTCAGGGGTCTGCACCTCAGCCTCGCTGGCACCAGGGCACCTCGCCCGTGCCAGGGCACCGCTTCTCCGTGCCTAGTCCGGATGCCCGGACGACTCCGCCTCCACCCGCGGTGCACTCGGCCCCGGTCTGGCTCTGTCCGGCTTGCTCGCGCCACCGGTACTCCTCCGCCCGCACGACACCCATGCCCAGTCCGGCTCGCCTCCAGCCACATTTAGTCCAACTCAGTCTTTTCCAGCTCCGCCCGAAGCTCTGCGCCCCCGGTCCAGCACCTCGACAAGCCTACCTCGGGTTGGGAAAGCTTGCTCCGGCCCTCGCACCCAGTACGGTAAGACCGTGCCAAGTCTGGTGGATGCCTGCTCTACTGGTACTCCTCTGCCCAGTTGGCTCTGCCTGTGCCAGCACCCCAGGTCCGGTGAGCTCGGTGCATGGACCGTTTCTCCACCTCTGCACTAGTTCGGCATGACCTCCCGAGCGACTCCAGCCCTGTGCTAGCCCAGCGCTACCACTCCTCCGTTCGATCCTGAGTCCACCCGTGGGAGGCCTCCACCCGCTTCGATGGCTCCTAGTTCAGGACGACCGCCTCTGGCTTCGCCCGCACGAAGTTCCGCTCACAGCTTCGGAGCGGAGCTCTCTGGCTCTAGTCTGACACCTCGCCCATGGTAAGCCTTGTGCCAGGCTCGTCCCAGTGGCACAACCCCGCACCAGTCCACCTTGTCTCCGCCTGCTTCTTCATTAGGTCTGGTGCGCGAGGCTCCATCCGGTGCACCTCCGTCCGGTCAGCTCCTCCTGCATGGCATGGCTCTGCTCCAGTCAACGCCAAGACCGGCGCCTCGCCCTCTCGCACGTGCCAAGGCACGACCCTGCGTGCTCTGCCACCCAGGTCAGCTCGCAGGGTTGCACCTCGGCTCTACCAACTTCTTTGTCAGGTCCGACGCACGAGGCTTCGTCCGACATGCCTCCATCCGGTCAGCTCCTCCAGTGTAGCACAACTCTACTCCAGTCAGTGCCAAGACCGGCGCCTCGCCCTCTTGCCCGTGCCAAGGCACGACCCCGCATGCTCTGCCACCCAGGTCAGCCTGCAAGGTTGCACCTCGGCTCCGCCCGCTCCGTCGCCCAGGTCTGCCCGCTCTAGTCAGCTTCGCTCGCATGGAGGTCAGATCCAACCCCAGCTCTGGCTCCATGAATGCCTAGTGCCCTTCTTCGATGGGGTTCCGCGCGCCTAGATACACTCGCATGGAGTGGTAAACGCACCTCGGTCCATGCACCAAAGGAGACTGCTACCATTCCTTCGATCCGCGTGTGTGAGACCCTCGCACCGCGCACCTTGGACCGTGTGCAGGGAAGGCCTTCACCTGCATTGTCTTGATCAGCATGCCACGATCCAACTAACACTTTCTCAGGTACGTTTCTCAAGTACAGGTACGATGGCAGTCCGACACATAAAATCACCATCCCTAGTGCGCCTCCAACAAGGAGGGCTATATTAAAGCCCGTAGGACACAATTTACACCAATCGAGAAGGAGTGCCCCATCCAAGGCACCGTGCTCCTTCACCAACTTCTTGAACCACCTAGAAGGAAGAGGTTCACCAATCCATCTAAATCTTTCAGGCTAGCAGAAGCCTCATAGGTCTATACCAAGATCAGCATGCCTCAAAAAATGATGAAGCCACTCTCTACATAAGATGGGCATGAAAAGGTAAGAGGGGTAAGGAAGGACGGACCCTCTTGAGTCCTAAGTTATCTTCCATTTATTTTCCATTTTTATCACCCTCTAGAAGCAGAGAGTTCCCCAAGCTCTCTACCTCAGAGGTCTTATGTTTTTCTCGATCATTCCACTGACTTGATCGTCGGAGTGTCTTCGCTGGAATTCCCAGCCCAGGTCTTCCCTATTTTACAGGTCCGCCTGATGGAGGGAGCCGATACACGATGCCGGAAGTCGAGCACCCAGCGGGAGGGACCCGACATGCCAGAGCTACGAACCATGACGATCTAAGTAGCAACAGATTGGTGCACCAGGTAGGGAGCAGATCAGAGCTCTTCAACAGGTGGACAACAGTAACCACCTTCGTCCTCTACCCCCAGGGGCAGATTGGGGGCATGAGGATGGTGGCACGGAAGCTCCCCCCTCTCAAGACTCCAGGGAGTGGTCATAGGCTCCCCCAAAAGAAAAAGAAAAAGGAGAAGAAAAAAGGGCCTAATTATAGTATTCATGCTCATGGGCTTGTAAAAATACCAGGCACTTCCCATGCAATGGAGATCTATTCTCCCGTTCAATGGAGTCCTCTTCTCCCGTGCAACGGAGCTTCTCCTCCTCAATGCAATGGAGCCTTGTTCTCCCATGCAGAGGAGTCCTATTCTTTCTTAAGGTAACCCCTTTTTACGTTATCTTTGCAACGTAAAAAACTGTGTTTCAGTTCTGTAGGAAGAGCTCCTACATCATCATCAATGGAGCCCTGCTCTCCCCCATGCAATGGAAGCTTCCTCCCATGCAATGGGCTCTCTCCCATGTAACAAAGCCTTGTCCTTCCATGCAACGGAGCTCTCCCCTATGCAACGGAAGCTTCCTCCCATGCAACGGGCTCTCTCCCATGTAACAGAGTCTTGTTCTCCCATGCAACAGAGCTCTCCCCCATGCAACGGAAGCTTCCTCCCATGCAACGGGCTCTCTCCCATGTAACAGAGCCTTGTTCTCCCATGCAATAGGAGTCTCATACTCCCATGCCCCTACTTCCATGCAACGGTGCTCTCCCCTGTTCGATAGAAATCTATTCTCCCATGCAGAGGAGTTCTATTCTTTCTTAAGGTAACTCTTCCCTCCGCTATCTTTGCAACGTAAGAAACTATGTTTCAGTTCTGCAGGAAGAGCTCCTATGTCATCATCAATGGAGCCCTATTCTCCTATATGATGGAGCCCTGCTCTCTCATGCAACAGGGCCTTATGCTCCCATGCAACGGAGCCTCAAGCTCCCATGCAAAGGAGTTCTGTGCTCCCATGTAATGGAGCCTCTTCCTTCCATGCAAGGGAGTCCTTCTGCTCCTAGGCAACGGAGCTCTCCCCCATGCAATGAAGCTCTCCCCCATTCAAGAGCCCTGTTCTCCTATGCGACGGAGCCCTGCTCTCTCATACAACAGGGCCTTATGCTCCCATGCAACGGAGCCTCAAGCTCCCATGCAAAAGAGTTCCGTGCTCCCATGCAACGGAGCCTCTTCCTTCCATGCAAGGGAGTCCTTCTGCTCCTAGGCAATGGAGCTCTCCCATGCAATGGAGCTCTCCCCCATTTGACGGAGATCTATTCTTCCATGTAGAGGAGTTCTATTCTTTCTTAAGGTAACTCCTCCCTTCGCTATCTTTGCAACGTAAGAAACTATGTTTCAGTTCTACAGGAAGAGCTCTTATATCGTCATCAACGGAGACCTGTTCTCCTATGCGATGGAGCCTCAAGCTCCTATGCAACGGGGCCTTATGCTCCCTTGCAACGAAGCTCTCTCCCATGCAACGGAGCTTTGTCCTATGCAATGGAGCTCTCTCCCATGCAACAGGATCTCACTCCTCCAATGCAACGGAGCTCTCTCCTATGCAATGGAGCTCTCTCCTATACAATGGAGCCTCAAGCTCCTATGCAACGGGGCCTTATGCTCCCATGCAACAGGGCACTCTCCCATGCAACAGGGCACTCTCCCATGCAACGGAGCTTTTTTCCATGCAACGGAGCCCTCTCCCATGCAACAGGATCTCATCCCTCTCATGCAACAGAGCTCTCTCCCATGCAATAGAGCCCCTTCCATGCTCCCATGCAACAGGATCCCATTCCTCTCATGCAACGGAGCTCTCTCCTATGCAACGGAGCTCTTTTCTCATGCAACAAAGCCTCATGCTCCCATGCAACCGACCCTTCTTCTGCCACGTAAGAGAGTCTCATTCTCTCTTGAAATGGAGGTTGGCGAATTTAATTCTAGCCTTTTCAAGGAAGAAATATATTTTTTATGACTGGAGCTCAACAAGTAACTCCTTTCTCCGCTATATTTATAATATAAAAAATTATGTTTTAGTTCTACAGGAAAGGCTCCTGTACTACCATCAAGGGCAAGCATTATGGCCCACCAGAGCCTGAAACTGCCCGCAAGAGTTCTCGACAATATCTCGAAGTCCAGTCCGGATGAAAGCCCGGAACCCAGTCCCAGCACAACATCCTGGAGTTTAGTTCGGAACCTAGTTCCGGCACGGAGTCCCAGACTTCGGTCCGGAAGGTGGCACGGAACCCAGTTCCCCCATGAAATCTTGGACTTTAGTCCGAAAGGTGGTGCGGAATCCAGTTCCCCCACAAAGTCCCGGGCTTCAGTCTGGAAGGTGGTGCGGAACGCAGTTCCCCCACGAAATCCTGGACTTTAGTCTGGAAAGTGGTGCGAAACCCAGTTCCCCCATGAAGTCCAGGGCTTCAATCTAGAAGGTGGCACAAAATCCAGTTCTCCCATGAAATCTCGGACTTCAGTCCGGAAGGTGGCACGGAACCCAGTTCCTCCATGAAGTCCTGGGCTTTAGTCTGGAAGGTGGTGCGGAACCTAGTTGCCCCATGAAGTCCCGGGCTTCAGTCCGGAAGGTGGCGCGGAACCTAGTTCCCCCACAAAATCCCGGACACTAGTCTGGAAGGTGGCGCATAACCCAGTTCCCCCATGAAGTCCCGGGCTTCAGTCCGGAAGGTGGTGCGGAATCCAGTTCCCCCATAAAGTCCTAGGCTTCAGTTCGGAAGGTGGCGCAGAATCCAGTTCCCCCACGAAGTCTTGGGCTTCAGTTCGGATGGGGCGCGGAATCCAGTTCCCCCACGAAGTCCCGGGCTTCAGTCCGGAAGGTGGCACGGAACCCAGTTCCCCCATGAAATTCTAGAGTTCAGTCTGGAAGATGCCTCGGAACCTAGTTCCGGCATGAAGGCCCATATTTCAGTCCGCGTGTGATCCCTTGAGTTCCTCCGCCAGGATGGCTCCCCCGAGGTCAAGCGTTGCTCCCCCGAGGTAGAGCATCTATCTTGAGTCAAACTCCTACTCTTTGGGTTCCTCCGCCAAGATGGCTTCCCCAGGGTTGAGTGTGGCTCCCCCGAGGTCGAGCATGGCTCCCCCGAGGTCGAGTATCTTGCTTGAGTCGAACTTCTATCCCTTTGGTTCCTCTGCCAGGATGGCTCCCCCAAGGTTGAGCGTTGCTCCCCCGAGGTCAAGCATCTGGCCAGAGTTGATTTCTCTCTCTCATGCTCCTTGGGCTTCTTCAGCTAGAATGGCTCCCATCTTTTAGCAACTTCAATGCCTTCATCAAACGTTCCGACGGATACTCTGAGCTCGGCCATGATGTATGTGTGCACCCAAGTTATGCACCTCACCAACCTCTTCCTCCATGGCTCCACCTTCTATCTAGTGAAAGAGGAGTCAAACTGAAGTACTGGCACCATCATAATGCAACTAACCTAAGGTCGAAGCACCTATAAGCAAGTTAGTTTCAGAAACACCACCTTCTACTTTGTTTTGCAGGCCACTCCTCATTCATGAAGAGGATGGCCAGACCCGATGCCTTCATCTAAAGACTAACGGCTAACCTCAGGTAAGTTCAGTTCCATCTAGCGACTGACTTCTTGCAGCCACTATAGAGCCCGTCGAGGCATAGAGTCAAATGGATAATGGTACTCCCTTTATCCAAAACATTGATGTTTTGGACTCAGGGAGTGGGGGCATCTGTTATAGAAGTAAAAAAATTCATTCGGCCCTGAAACGGTATCCTTCTTAGTGGTTGATGTGGCCATATGCTTCACGGTCTCCCATCCAAAGAAGACTGTGGGTCTGCTTGTTCTATAAGGAGATCGGCCAGGCCGGCACGTCGGCCCCACCTCGGCCAGGTCGGCACCTCGGCCCGGTCGGCACCTCGGCCCGGTCGGCACCTCGGCCCCACCTTGGCCATGCTCTTCTCCAATTCGACCATGACTTCTCCATCTCGGCCCCACCTCGACAACGGCCTTCTCCACCTCGGCCCTAGCTCGACCATGCACCTCAGTACCTCGGCCTCACTTCGACCAAGCACGAGGTCTAGCCTCATGGCAGTCTAGTTCATCCCTCCACCTCAGCTCGTGCCGGTCCAGCTCGGCACGCCCGCGCAGAGTCCTTCCGCATGCATGCTCCAGTCCTATGCAGAGCCCTCCGCTCGCATGGGGTCCAGCTCCAACACTAGGCTCCCGCTCGTTGCATGCCAAGCTCACGCCAGCGGCACGCCAACCTCCCGCCCGTGGCACACCAGGCTCCCGCCCGCGGCATGCCAAGCTCACGCCCGCGGCACACCAGGCTCATGCCCGCGGCACGCCAGGCTCACGCCCGCGACATGCCAAGCTCATGCTTGTGGCACATCCGTGCCTTTCACCCGCCTCAACTCTGGCTCGCACCGGTCCGGCGCGCCCGCGCGCCTGGTCCGGCACACCCGTGTGCCTGGATTGGCACACCCGCGCGCCCAGTTCGGCACGTGTGGCCACCCCGGCTCAGCCTGCTCCAGTGCTCGATCACCCGTAGGGGTCCGCACCTTGGCCTCGCCCGCACCAGGGCACCTCTCTCGTGCCAGGGCATCGCTTCTCCGCACCCAGTCTGGACACCCGGATGACTCCAGCTTCGCCTCCACCCGTGGCGCACCCGGCCCCGGTCCGGCTCTGTCCGGCTCGCCCGCGCCACTGGTACTCCTCCGCCCGTGCGATGCCTACTCCTAGTCCGGCTCCCCTCCACCCGCGTGGAGTCCGACTCAGTCTTCTCCGGCTCTGCCCGAAGCTCTGCACCCCCGGTCCAGCACCTCGACAAGCTCGCCTCCAGCCGAGAGAGCTTGCTCCGACCCTCGTGCCCAGTACGACAAGACCGCGCCTAGTCTGGTGGATGCTTGCTCCACCGGTACTCCTCCCTCGGTCGGCTCCGCCTATGCAAGCACCCCAGGTCCAGTGAGCCCGGTGCATGGACCGTTTCTCCATCTCTGTGCTAGTTCAGCATGACCTCCTGAGCAACTCCAGCCTTGCACCAGCCCGGCACTACCATGCCTCCGTGCGGTCCCGGGTCCACCCGCGGGAGGCCTTCGCCTGCTCCGGTGGCTCCCAGTTTGGCACGACCACCTCCAGCTCCGCCCGCATGGAGTCCTGCTCGCAACTCCGGAGCGGAGTTCTCCTGCTCTAGTCTGGCACCTCGCCCATGGCAAGCCCCATGCTAGGCTCATCCCAGCACCACGACCCCGTGCCAGTCCACCTCAGCTCCACCCGCTTCTCCATCATGTCTGGCACCGAGGCTCTGTCCGGCGTGCCTCCATCCAGTCAGCTCCTCCAGTATGGCACGACTCTACTCTAGTCAGCTCCAAGACCGGTGCCTCGCCCTCTCGCACGTGCCAGGGCACGACCCCGTGCGGTCCACCGCCTAGCTCAGCCCGCAAGGTTGCACCTCGGCTTCGCACACTTCTCCGTCAGGCCCGGTGTGCGAGGCTCCGTCCGGCGTGCCTCCATCCAGTTAGCTCCTCCGGCGTGACATGGCTCTGCTCCAATTAGCACCAAGATCGGTGACTCGCCCTCTCGCCCGTGCCAAGGCACGACCCCGTGCGCTCCACCACCCAGGTCAGCCCACAAGGTTGCACCTTGAATTTGCCCACTTCGCCACCCAGGTCCACCCGCTTCGGTCGGCTCTACTCGCGTGGAGGCCAGATCCAACCCCAGCTCCTACTCCGTGAATGCCCAATTCCCTTCTCTGATGGGGTTCCGCGTGCCCAGATCCGCTCGCATGGAGTGGTAAACAAGCCTCGGTCCATGCACCTAAGGAGACTGCTGTCATGCACCTCGATCCACGTGTGTGAGACCCTCGCACCGCATACCTTGGACCATGTGTAGGGAAGTCCTTCACCTGCATCATCTCGATCCGCATGCCACAATACAACTAACACCGTCTTAGGTACGTTTCTCAGAGTACAGGTATGATGGCAGTCCGACACGTAAAATCACCGTCCATAGTGTGCCTCCTATAAGGAGGGCTATATTAAAGCCCCCAGGACACAGTTTACACAAATCGGGAAGGAGTGCCCCATCCAAGGCACTGTGCTCCTTCACCAACTTCCTGAACCACCCAAAAGGAGGAGGTTCACCAATCCATCTAAACCTCTCAGGCCAGCAGAAGCCTCACAGGTCTATACCAAGACCAGCATGCCTCCAAAAATGACAAAAGCCACTCTCTACATAAGATGGGCATGAAAAGGTAAGAGGGGTAAGGAAGGACGGACCCTCTTGAGTCCTAAGTTATCTTCCATTTATCTTCCATTTTTACTATCCTCTGGAAGAAGAGAGTTTCCCAAGCTCTCTACCTCAGAGATCTTCTGTTCCCCTCGATCGTCCCACTGACTTGATCGTCGGAGTGTCTTCATCGGATCCCTAGCCCAGGTCTCCCCTGTTTTGCAGGTCCGCCCGACGGAGGGAGCCAATTCACGATGCCGAAAGCCGAGCGCCCAGCGAGAGGGACCTGATGCACCGGAGCTACGGGCCATGACGATCTAGGCGATAACAGCACCCATTACATATTGGTGCAGACACTTGGTTCAAACTAAATGGTCTCTGAAGTTCTAAGGCCTCTAACCTACATGTCAAGGTTGCAATTTTAGCCTCTGCAGCTAGGGAAGTCTGCATTTGATGCATTCTACCTCTTGAAGGTGTGGATTTTTCTGGTTCCCTAGTTATTTCCCATTATAGATTCTTTTCAGCTAGGTCTTCTAAAAATTGTCATGCTTTATTGGGTTCTTTATACATAAATTAGCCTTGGTACATAGACTCTAGCATGGTTCTTGAATTGGAATCTAAATCCTCATAAATCATTTGACATAGTCTCCAAGTTTCTATTCCATGGTATGGATATTGGGTCAAGAGATTCTTAAAATGATCAAAGTACTTTCAAAATAACTCACCAGCTAATTAATAAAATTGATTTATTTCATTTCTAATCTTAGCTATTTTATGATGAAGAAAATATTTTTTTAAGAACACTCTTACAAAGCCCTTCCAGGTCATGACAGATTGATTTGGAAGACTATAAAACCACTTTTTAGCATTATCCTTAAGGGCAAAATTGATTAGACTCAGTTTGATTTCATCCTCTGATAATTGTTGTAACCTCATAGTTGCACAAAGCTCTTCAAATTCTCTAATAAATATATATGCATCCTCTATTCTCGTAAACTTTGGAAGCATATTGATGGGGGATGAAAATAAAATGATGAATGAAAAGTTTTAGCAAGCTAACCAGCAAGCAAACTTGAACAATTAATTATCAAATAAATGGTCTAAATTAATCCAAGAAAAGAATCTTCATAAGGAGACTAGTTGATCTAAATTACAATACCCGAAATGTAGATCTAGTTCAAAATAGAGATTAGGATCTTTATGGCAAGAAAACCATCACTACTAGGGCAAGTTAACCTTCAAATGATTAGATCTAATGAAGTTTAGGAAGAGTTTTCCTACCAACAATGATGGCTAATTATTTGGTGGAAGAAGGAGCTTTCTTCACTCAAGGATTGAGGTCTAAACCATAAGACTAGCACTCCCTACCTTTAGGACTCACCTTGGCCATGATCCTTGGCTTGGAGACCTTCATCTTGGACTTGGAAAATCAGAGAAAACCTGCATCAAATCAGAGATTAGGCATGGAAGGAGAATTCAAAATTGGAATGGAAACAAGAAGAAGAAGAAAGGAAAAACAAGGAAGTAGAAATCGGCGCCTTCAAGGAATGATGCTTGGATCTTGGATCAAGCAAGGAGCACTCCACCTTTCAAGCACTCAAAGGACCTCTCACTCCATTCTCAAACATGAATTTAAACACTCCAACTTAAAGGACTAAATCACTCCAACCAGAAGAACTAAATCACTCCAAACAAGAAGAACTCAAGATAGAACTCAACAAGAAAAAAACCTTCATTAATTCTCAAAATATTTCATACATGGAATGCCTTACAAGGGGAGCCTTGGATGCTATTTATAGCCTTAGGGCTCATCCAAAGTGAGGAGGGGAGGTGGGGTTAGGTTAGCTAACCATTTCTAGTTAAATCCAACTCATTTGGTTACATAGTTGCAACAAGAAACAACTTCTAGGTAAGAGGTTGTAACAACTTGCTATGTGGCACCTAGGTGGCTTTGACATTGCTGATGTGGAGCCCTAGGTGTCATGTGATGTGGCATCCCACTTGGAAAGTTGTTTGGGGGGTTGTTGGGTGAGTGAGGAGTGGTCCCATGCTTCCCCTCAAAATGCTTGATGTGTTGTTTCTCATGTCTCCCAAAATGTGTCCCATGTGAAGAATAAAATGGGCTTCTAAGAGGTGGCATCATGGGCTTCAAAATGTGGTATCTTGACTTTCTTGGGCTTTGACTTGGGCATGCTTGAAGTTGGTCTTGATCTGGATTGAGTCGACTCAAGGGACTGGCAGCCTTCTTTCATGAGTCAACTCATGAATTGGTCTTTGTCTTCAAGGGTTTGGTGGGCTTCATTCCAAGGTTCTCATTAATCCTAAGTACATTATTTTAGCTAAAAAAAATATCAAGAGAATTAGTTGAAAAATATTTTTTTCTTGTTGATGTCCCATCAATTCTTCTGGGGTGGAAAAGAGCTCGACTCCATCTAGTAGGAATCAGTCTGACTTTGGTAATACTCTAGTAGGTCTGGTCGATTCTTTGTAGGTCTTCTCAAGTAATCCATGAGTCTTCAGAATCAGGGCATCCTTGCCAATGAATCAAGTAGCGTTGATGGTCCCTGTTTCAAGTAGTGATAGTCTTATTGTCTAAGATTCCTCAATCCTATCTTACTGCTTTGGTAACTTGGCTGGTGGACACTCATGGATTGGCTCACTCTCAAAGATAGAACTAGGCTCGAAAGGCTCACTAGGTATCATTGTTGGTTCCTTTAACCTCCTAAATCTGAATTGTTGAAAGTAGAACTGATACCAAAGTCAGATGGTCAATCTAGCACATATTAGGTCCAAATTCTCCTTACTATTTTGAAAATGACCTACACAACGGGCATATAATCGTTTAGGTTTGGCCTTACCATGACATAGTCTCCTTCCTGAAATTCTTTGGCTCTTTTATGTGAGTTGATCATATGCTTGTTAATTTCATTGCTCAAATTTTCTTACTAATCATGCATGCATATGACTCTCGCAGTCATGGATACTTATGCATGGGAAAGTCAAATGTATCAAATGACAAAACATAAATGACACCAAAACAAAACAAGCTCTAATGGACTTTATTATATATGAACTAAACTTTATTGCTAGGAAACAAATGTTCCTAATTTCCAATATTCCCCTAAATGGCTTTGAAAACTCTGGCACACAACTTTAGGTAGGTGGCAGTGAATCTTAGTTTGGTGCCCAATAAATGCTATAATGTTTTTCAAAAGTAACTGTTGAATATTACTGGGACTTGATCAATTGTATGGTGAATGTCCTAGCCGGATGGGATAGAAGAGTGAATGAAACATAATGGTGGATCGGGATGGTGGATGTTCAGAAATGGGGAATCAGGGATAGAAAAATTGTTAGAAAAAATATTTTGCAGGGTTTTCAAAGGCTCTACAGCTTCTTGGGATTGATCCATAGGGTTTTGTTCTTTGACGGTCAATATCCCAATATGTGATTCTTCATTGATCTCTAGATCTAAATCTTTAACATCAATTAATTCCAGATCTTCTATTATCTTCTCAAATTTTTCTTCATGGCTTTGTTCTTGGATCTCATTTTGATCATCCCCGTTGTTGATTTCTTTAGGCTGGATAATTATTTTATCTTCAAATAATTGTTCTTGATCATATTCATCCATAAGGTTAGACCTAGCTTCATAAACTTCTTCCTTAAGTTCTTCAATGAATTTAGGATTTTTTCTTTTTAGCCCTTCATTTGGACAAGACTTTGATTCCATTTCATCCTTAAATTCTTCAATAGGTTCAGGAGATTTTTTCTCTAATTTTTCTATGGATTTGGTCTCTTCTTCATCTCTCTCATATTTATTGAATTTGGTAATATAATCAAATACAGGTGTATCATCTTGTCTCAATTTGTACCAGTGATCTAAAAGTTTTTGCTCATAATATTTACCTAGGTACTTTTCCCTTAGTTTACTCTTCATTTCTCTCCAAGTATTTATTTTATCCCCACTATAATAACCTTTTCACTCAACTTCTCCCTAATATGCTTTAGCATGTCGGACTAACTTTGATTTGGCAAATTGATACTTCATTACTTCCGACATTTCATCAATTTCAAAGTATTAATCTATTTTCTCTTCCCAATCGACATACACTTTAGGATCTAAATTTTCATTGAAAGTGGGTGCATAGGGTCGATTGCTCCTAAAGACTCTCTCCTCCTGATCTACAAAGTCTTGGTAGGGATATCCAGGGTTATACTCAAGGGTGAGATCATGACATTGGGCTCTTGGACCAAGGGGAGGTGGACTAGGTGATTCAGGCTCAGCATGGATCCTATGGGCTTCTTCTATGAAGTCATGGTGAAGTCGTCTTGAATTGTATTCAGTAGTGAATTCATGATGATGGACTCTTGGACCTCGAGGAATTGACCTAAGTAACTCAGGTTCGATGGGGGTCATTGGGGTCTCTTCAAGTGTCCCAACATGGTCCTTCACTTGACCTAATTCCTTTCTCATTTGCCCTAATTGCCCATTTATGGTATCAAACTTTTTAGTCAGGGATTTCAAAAAGAATTCAAGATTAGGATCCATGGATAAAAATAGACTGAGTGTGGGACTATTGATATGGAGCTTCAAGCAGTACAAACCTAACTTCTAGGGCTCCTAGACCTAAAAGTTCAAAATACAAGACTTAACTAGGTACTATTTAAGTATATAATTACCCTATCCACTGGCCAAGTAAGAGATGGGGTTGCGGGAGGCTCCCCTCGCTTTCGCGAGATCCTAATTAAAAACAGCAAGTCCGCTTAAGGCGTTTTCCATTTGACCTCTTGCCTTAGACACCAATTTCAAGGAATAAGTACAAACTCAAATAATACTTTGTCTTACCTTGTACTTGAACCCGACTTGTGGGTGTCCCTAGTTTTAGGTTCCTACTCGATTTCAATTATGGTTTAGGTCAATGAAAATGTGGGTAATTATTTTGGAACAAGGAAAGGTAATGACCTCCTTCCCTTATGTTATGATTGAATGCCCTTAATTAGATTTAGGAATGGATGCACAAATAATTCACCAACTAGTTAACACAACAACTAGTATTAGCACAAACATGTGATTCAAACCCAAACTTTAAAAAAATTAAAATTCAAAAAATTAAATTGAAAAATTTATATTTTGAAGTCCAGATTTTAGAAATCAAATTTTAAAATTTAAATCTCAAATTAGGATTAAAAAATCATTCTAGAAGTTAGAGTTGTTGCAAGATAATTTCAGCCCTAACAACTTCTAGTCAACTAATTTTTTAAAAAAATCCGAAATTAAAATTTTAAAATTTCAAAAAAATTAAAATTAAAACCTGAATTGTTAGATCCCTTAGTGAAGATTCTAGATTCTAAATTTTAAAATTTAATTCATGAAATTTGGTTAAGAAATTCATTTTGAAAGCTAGTTGTAAAAAAATTTCAGCAGGGAACAACTTTCAACTAGCTAGTTTTAAAAACTCAAAATTTAATATTTTTAAAAATCCAAAAATTTAAAATAAAATTTATTTGGTTAACTCTCAGATAAAAATTCTTAGATTTTAAAGTTTTGACTTCAGATTAACACTAATTTTGGTTAAGAAGGTAGTTTGTAATCACATGCTAGAAGGTTCCAGCAGTTTAGCTAACTCTTGACAACTTAAATTTAAATTCCGAATTCCTAACTCTAGATCCTTCTAAAATTCGAAAAATCTGATGGAAAATAACAAAAATCGAAGCATGGATCTCAGATCTATAAATTAAAAATTTAGAAAAAAATATTTTTATACTTTTTTAAAAATTAAATGAAATGGAAGGCAGAAATAGAATTCTGGACAGAACTTCAGAAATGATCTAAGGACTCATATTTTTAAATCCAGGAATAAATAAAAAAGTATTTTTGTGGATTTTTTTGCAATGTTAAAAAACTACTAAAATTCATGAACAATTTGGATGAATACTAGAATAGAAATTTTAGCAATCAAACACTTGACCTAGTAGAACCTTAAGCTCTTGATACCAAAAAATTGATGGGGGACGAAAATAAAATAATAAATGGAGAGTTTTAGCAAGCTAACCAGCAAGCAAACTTGAGCAATTAATTATCAAACAAATGGTCTAAATTAATCCAAGAAAAGAATCTTCATAAGGAGACTAGTTGATCTAAATTACAATACCCGAAATGTAGATCTAGTTCAAAATAGAGATTAGGATCTTTATGGCAAGGAAACCATCACTACTAGGGCAAGTTAACCTTCAAATAATCAGATCTAACAAAGTTTAGGAAGAGTTTTCATATCAACAATGATGGCTAATTATTTGGTGGAAGAAGGAGCTTTCTTCACTAAAGGATTGAGGTCTAAACCATAAGACTAGCACTCCCTACCTTTATGACTCACCTTGGCCATGATCCTTGGCTTGGAGACCTTCATCTTGGACTTGGAAAATCAAAGAAAACCTGCATCAAATCAGAGATTAGGCATGGAAGGAGAAATCAAAATTGGAATGGAAAGAAGAAGAAGAAGAAAGGGAAAACAAGGAAGTAGAAACCGGCACCTTCAAGGAATGATGCTTGGATCTTGGATCAAGAAAGGAGCACTCCACCTTTCAAGCACTCAAAGGACCTCTCACTCCCTTCTCAAACATGAATTTAAACATTCCAACTTAAAGGACTAAATCACTCCAACTAGAAGAACTAAATCACTCCATACAAGAAGAACTCAAGATAGAACTCAACAAGAAAAAAACCATCATTAATTCTCAAAATATTTCATACATGGAATGACTTACAAGGGAAGCCTTGGACCCTATTTATAGCCTTAGGGATCATCCAAAGTGAGGAGGGGAGGTGGGGTTAGGTTTGCTAACCATTTCTTGTTAAATCCAACTCCTTTGGTTACATAGTTGCAACAAGAAACAACTTCTAGGTAAGAGGTTGTAATAACTTGCTATGTGGCACCTATGTTGCTTTGACATTGCTGATGTGGAGCCCTAGGTGTCATGTGATATGGCATCCTACTTGGCAAGTTGGTTGGGGGGTTGTTGGGTGAGTGAGGAGTGGTCCCATGCTTCCCTTCAAAATTCTTGATGTGTTGTTTCTCATGTCTCCCAAAATGTGTCCCATGTGAAGAATAAAATGGGCTTCTAAAAGGTGGCATCATGGGCTTCAAAAGGTGGTATCTTGACTTGCTTGGGCTTTGACTTGGGCATGCTTGAAGTTGGTCTTGATCTGGATTGAGTCGTCTCAAGGACTGGAGGCCTTCTTTCATGAGTCAGCTCATGAATTGGTCTTTGTCTTCAAGGGTTTGGTGGGCTTCATTCCAAGGTTCTCATTAATCCAAAGTACATTATTTTAGCTAAAAAAAATATTAAGAGAATTAGTTGAAAAATATTTTTTCTTGTTGATGTCCCATCACATATTAATCATCTGAGGTTTGATTTCAAAATTATTAGCAGTAGGTTGAGGCAGCCAAATGCAAGAAGGTTGGACAGAACCAACTGGATAACATAAATCCTTAAGGAGTTGGGGTTGATTAGTTAAATCCATTATAGAAGAGGTCATAGGATCTAAAATAGGAATTGAATTGATTCTAACAAGTCGACCTGAAATCCTTCTCCGTACAGGAGTTAGAGAATTCACTAATTTTACTATCTCTTCAATTTTTTTGAATTTTTTTATATTTATATATTTTAGTTTTTTTAAAGCTTTCTTAAAAAAATAATTCTAAATCAATTCAACCTTTTAATACCCTAGGACAACCATGCAACATAACTTCCAGTTATGCCAGGGTAACCTTATGTCAGGATAGTCAAGATTGAAAATACCTAAAGTAAATTTTTAATTTTTTTTTTTCAAACAAGTTTCATACAAAATTAATCCTATCCTAGGGTAACCTAGAACTAGATAGCTCCTAACTATTCCAAGTCGACCTTCAAGCACTCCAAGTTCAACCAATTCACTAAATTGGCCACGTAAGTATAAGATTGGTGGGGGTCCCCCCGTTGCTTTCCTTAGACACCAATTGGATTGGCCAGGTCAGCGAATGGAACCAATTAAGTAACCGCTTTTCTTTGGGACTTAATTCCTGAACCACTTTCCTAGACACCAATTCAATGATTGAATCTAGCTTGGTATAACCTTTAGGTCTCCTTGTCCTAATGAGCTCGGATGTCCCTAGGGTTAGCATCTAATTAATTTTATTTAAAAGCTTAGGTTGATGCAAATGAAGGAGTCTTGTTTGTAGGCTAAGGAAGGGTGATGAAATCTCCACCTTATCTTGTTTAGGTTCGTGCCCTCAAAATAATTTAAAAATGTTATGAACAAATAAAAAGATCAAACAAGTTTAAATTAAAAACTAAACTAAACTAAGATCAAGATGAAAATAAAATATGCTGAAAGAAATAATTAAAATTTTATACCTGATTTCCAACACTCACCAACTTAAAAATAAATATTAGACATATCAGATTAAAATTAAAGCAAAAATTTAAAATACAATTTAAAATAAACTAATTCCTCGACAACGGTGCAAAAAACTTGATGTGAACTTTAAGTTATAACCGCAAGCGCACGGTATGCAATGTAGCACATCCAGTGAATACGGGTCGATCCCATAAGAAAATGGTGTCTGAACTATGTTCAAACCCCCACTTAGAATAGTTGACAAGAAAGAGCAAAAGTAATTTAAATTGCTGAAATAAATAATTTAAAGATCTAGGGCTTTTGAATCCACTAGACCAATGATTTTGAAAACTTTTCTAAGGATCTCTTTCATAAAATCTTTCAACTTTTTACTTTGTAATAACCAAGTATGGATTATGGAGAGATTTAACTCAACTATAACCCATCAAGATTTTACAAGGAAAGAAAGAAAGAAACAAAAAAATAAAACTATTTTAATTGTAGGTACGTAAATTGTGTAAAATAAATTAAAGAAAATTAACCTAATCTACTGCTTTAAAAATAAGAACAATTCAAATAAAAAAAATAATTTTTTTTATTGCATAGAAAGTAAACTAATAACCGAATGCTTAACTCCTAAGCCATTAACAAGCTTGGAGTTAAAATAAAAATAAAAAGAAAACTAAAACTCTATGGAAAAAGGGACGAGAAGGAGAAAAGGAAAGAAAAACGATGGGCAATGGCTTCTGCTCCTACTTTTCGGCTCCTCTTCAAGTGTTGGGTGACAGGCATTTATTTATAACAGAGGAGTTAGATGCGTCGAAGATGGGAAATGAGTGTTGGTTTCTTCTGGTTCTCTATTTAATTCACGTAACCAACATAACCACCACTCGAACTTCTTCGGTGTTATCCCATAGAGTCCATGATCGAAGGTCTTCTTTCCTTGGACATTCAAGCTCCCATTCTTCTGACAAGTTTCTGGACCGACAGTGGTGCTGGAAGGAGAGCAGAGGATGGCTGGTTGATAGCTTCTCCCGATGTCTTGGACAACAAACTGGGCAATGGACCACACAGGGGAAGAAGATAATGGCGACGGGCTGGTTGTGATGAGGAAGAACAAGATAGCTGCAAACTTGGGAAGACGGTGGTGAACTGGATGGGTGGCGATCTAGGACAGCAGGGAGGTAGCGAACGGACAGCGACTGAAAACGTAGGAAGAAGAATACGGCAGCATAGACGAATGACGATGGAGACCGGCCATGGATGGAGAACGGGCGAAGAAAATGGGAATTAGACCATGCACGGCAGTGTAAGAAACCATGGGAGCGGCAGTAGGAACATCATGGAAGATGAACGGCCATGGATGCGGTGAGATGGGATTTTTTAGCCTTCAATGGCTGATCCGGCGAGCGAGGAAGATCCCGGCGGTGAGAAGAGGAGCTCCTGCATCTTCCCCAACGAAGTCGTGGCTTCATTTGGCCTGTGGTCCATGGGCTGAACTTGTGGACCAGCATCAATGGAGGATATGGACCGGCCTGCTGTTTCATGAACCAATGGGCTGGTTCACAGTGAACCAACTGCATCAATTTTCGTGCTATTCCTTGTATTAATCTTTTAAAATTTAATTTCCAGCTTAATTGAAGTCCGATTCGCAAGCCATTTGCAACGTTGGATCCCAAAAATCATGCTCTTTATGTTGGCAAAGTTATTTTATTAAAACACTACATGAAAATATTAATTTTAATTAAACAAACTTAATTTGATCCATAAATTAATGCACTTATTATTAATTTTTATGCACTTATCACTTATGCAGGGAGAGTTCGAGATGAGCATGATGGAAGAATGAGCTACTTCCTCGGACTCCAAATCAAGAAAATAAATGAAGGGATCTTCATCAACCAAACCAAATGCACAAAGAAGATTCTGAAAGAATTTGGGATGGAGAAGACTAAGCCTATTGGTCACCTATGACCCTTCATGTAAACTTCACAAGAATGAATCTGGTAAGAAAGTTGATCAAAAATTCTATAAAGGCATCATTAGATCATTATTATACTTAACTACTAGTAGATTAGATATTATGTTTAATATATGCATGTGTGCTAGATATCAGTTTGAGTCTAAGGAATCACATTTAATGGCTATTAAGCGCAAACTTAGATATTTATTTAGTACTCTTGACAATGGATTATGGTACTCTAAGAATTCAGCTATTGATTTAATTACATATTCTGATGCTAATTTTACTGGCTGTAAGTTAGATAGAAAAAGTACTTCTAGAACTTGTCAATTTCTTGGAGTTAACTTAATCTCATGATTTAGCAAGAAACAAAATTCAGTTGCACTATCTATAACTGAGGCTGAATATATTATAGTTGAAAGTTGTGCTCAAATCCTGTGGATTAAGCAACAACTCAAGAATTTTGGCATCAAATTGACTAAGTCACCCATAAGATGTGATAATACAAGTGTAATTAATTTAACAAAAAATCCAGTTCAACACTCAAGAAGTAAGCATATTGAAATAAGACATCATTTTATTAGAGACCATGCTTTAAATAATGATGTAATGCTTGAATTTGTTTCTAGTGAAATGCAATTAGCTAATATACTGACCAAGCCTCTTAATGAAGATAGGTTTAGTATGATTAGAAGAAAATTAGGGGTCATTAATCCTTTTGATTAGATCTCAATCATTTCTTATGACCTTTAGAATTCCCTTTGAAATTTTTTTGACCTAATATCTTTGAAAATTTCATTCAATCATTTATTGGCTACTAAAATCATTTATCTTAATTTCCTATGATTTTTTTTTCTATTTTCTTGATTTTTCCTGAAGTGTTGATACTTTTAAGTATCGACACCTTCAAGTGTCGACACTTGGACGAAGTCATGAGTCGACACTTGACCGACGGGAACCGATGATTAAATAAGGAAATTGATCGGTTTCTCTCCATTTTTCTCCCAAATCCCTTGAGCTGACACCTCCCCAAACAATATCCTAACCTCCGTTTGTTCCCATTCCATGTCTTACTATTTTATTCTTGGATTGAACCCTTTTTCCCTCTCTCCTTCACTGTTGCTCATGGTTTTACCATGATTCATTTGTCCATTCCTCTTCCATTCATTTATTCCCTCTTTTTTCTGGATGATAGGTCCTAGGAAATAGTTAGTTAGGAGGCCTCAACCTTCCACTCAGGATATAGAGCAGTGCACAAAAGCCCGTCATAAGGATCAGGTAGCAGAGGTAGTAGCTCAGTAGGAGATTCCTGTCCGACCACCTAAAGCAGACTGGATGGCCTCCAAGGCCATTGTCGGAGGTTGGAGGGTAGATTTTGAGTTCATGGACTGGCAGCATTTTCGGATAGGTGACTGGCTAAGAGATGTAGGGCTTGCTCACTTCCGTTCACTTAAAGAGAGATTCTACCCAGGTCTGAGCCACACAGAGCTACACTTGAGACACAGCCCAAGCCCACATTTTTGGCACATGCTAAGGTGCCATCTCCTGGAGATTCTATAGATGAGAGGATCACTCGCTTGGAGATCGAGATGATGACTGTAAGATAGTGAGTAGATCATATTCACAGGGAGATGAGAGCTGGCTTTTAGGAGAAAAGAGAAAGTTTCTCTACTATCCTAGATACATTAGACAGATTATCTTCTACCAAGGCACCTTCACCTCCATTGTCGGATTCTCCACCTGCTCCACTAGCACCTTCAGCTCTAGCTCCAGACACTGAGATAGGAGACGGCCATGATGATTTTTCTGTAAATTTTGATGTGGCTGATTTCATGGTAGACCCTGACCAGATATTGCTACTGATCAGGATACAGTACCCATAGCTAACGAGATGAGGTCTTCAGAGACTGTTCCTGATCCACCCAGTTCTTCTGTCCAGACTCCTGTTCTTTCTACCACAACCATTACTCCTGATCCATCAGACTCTTTAGTTTCCACTCCAGTTCTTCATACTGATCCACCTGATACTCTTACTAATTTACCTATACCTTTTTTTAGTATACCCCCTAGGACACCTCCAGTACCTTCCACTTCTTCCTTGATTAGGGAACTAGGATTTTATACTCCTGGTTTCCACATTCTATCATATGGTCCATTGTTTGATATCACTCTATCTGTCCCTGTACTAGTTCCTGACTCCACTCCTGAATTGCCTCTTCTTCAGCACCAACCAAAGGGAAAGCAAGTGCCAGAAGCCAAAGCTGAGGACATGGCGATGTTTCTAGAGCTGTTCAAACCAGACTTTCTGATCTTTGATCGATATGGCCGCGACCTCGACCCTCTAGGATTATGGGACCAATCATTCTAGAGATTGGGTCTTCCTCTGATGAGGATAGCACCCCTTAGGGTTGATCAGTATATTAGTTATCTATATATTAGTGTCTTAGTGTATCAGTTATATATTGTTTGTATCAAATTATGAATCAATGGTATCGAATTTTGCATCAAATTCTGAATCTTAAGTATCAAATATTTGAAATTTTATATATAATGTCATTTTCAGCATTTATATGTGTACTTCTATACTGCAATGTTTTATCTCTACTTTGTCCCTTTTTTTTTCTCACCTTTTTCATGATGACAAAAAGGGGAAGAATTAATAAATGGTTTAAGTAAGGGGGAGTAATGGCAAAAGAGGGAGAATGATAAACAAAAAGAAGAGAATGAATGGTTTAGGTAAAAGAGAGAGAGAGAGAGAGAAGTACTAAAGAAGGAAATTTTTAAATTTTTAAAAATCTCTAAACTTGTTGAAAATATTTTTGAAAAATATTTTCAAATCATATATCGAGAGGGAGCTTTAGTTTTATGCTCTGATACTTTTCAATTTTAGCTTTGATACTCCTTATTTTTTATTTTTATTCTTTGATACTCCTTATTCTTATTTTTATATGCTTTGATACTCTTTATTTTCATATTATGATACTATTCATACTCTAACATTTTTACTCTGATACTCTCTATCTTTATGGTATATTATTTGCTCTGATATGCTCTGACATTTTTTTCATGCTTTGATACTCTTAAAGTTTTCACTCTGATACTCTTCATGATTTAATCTGTTCTCTGTTCAAATGTTTATTCTTCAAATCTATTTTAGCTCTGATACACCTCTTGAACATCTCATATATACAACTTAGAATTATTTCTCTGATACATTATAGCTACAGCTCTGATATATTGAAACTATATAAATTGAATTCTTTTATATATATATATCTGATTCATTATATATGAGTTTTTGCCCTTGATAAACATTACACCTTAGGCTCTGATACTTATTATCAATAGCTTTGATACTTATAGTCAATTGTTCTATACTTATTGCAAATATTTTGAGCTTATTATATATATATACTTAAAGATTTTGTCATCATCAAAAAGAAAAAGATTGTTGACTCTTGTCTTGATTTTGATGAATAACAAAATACTTAAGTATATTTGAGTACAATTCAATACTTTGATCTCTCTTTATCCCGAATAAGTGATGGGTATGGAAAATTATCAAACCCTCATACTTTATTCATCAAACCTTAAATCACTAATAAAGACTCGATTGATGAAAAATCAGAAATCATTTTTTAATTTCATCATGCTTTGATCAAAGACTTCCTGAGTCATCATTTAATGAGATTGCATAGGATAAATACTCCTCTTACAAGGAGTGATCAATTTCTTATTAACCTACTCATAACCTTCATACACAGTTCACCATACCTTTGAACATCATGTACATGACTAAGTCATAAATAAGTATAAACCAAAATATGGATTCATGTATACAAGATACCATGGTGATCTCAGGTCTAAGGATTATTTACACAACTTTCACTAAAAGAATCATCTTTTGACAAATAAGTAAGACTTCAATAAAATGTTGTCATGATGGATCAATTTAGTGAACTCGAATCTTGATAAGCACCCACATCCTTGTACTAGTGTCCCTACATAAGTGATCGTGAGACCAACCACTCTCTCCATCGAGTATACATAGGATATGCTAGTCTCTCTAGAAATATCGATCCCCGACTTAATGATCATATAACTAAAAATATTTTAAATTAGAGTTTATAAGATCTTAGATCTCACTATTATGATCTCCATCATAATCCTAAAATCATTGTCCTAATTTATGGGGTTCATCATATTCTTAAAGTATAAGACAATATATGATGAAACAAAATGACTTTATTAATATTATACATGAGTTAGGAGAATTTTATAGATAAGCCCCTATTTCATAAGAAATATGATTGACTTTTAGGATACTATTCTTTCAATCTTTCACTTGTACTAAAGCCAATTGCCCTTGTATTTTATTCTCATATAATCTAAATGGTGATCAAATTGCAATTGAGAAAGGGCCTTAGTGATGGGTCTGTAATATTGTTCTTTGTATCTACTCATTCTAAAATCTTGTCTTTCAATGATCTCATGAATGAGATGGAAGTATAATCGCTGTCATAGACAGTCAAAAATAAAATCTACTCATTACTATAGCTAGTGATGAGTCAGGATCGTATCCTCAGGGATCGAGGGAAATTATTTCATAGAAATAGTAAGAAGAAAGTTGTTTGTAGGGGCTTAGATTAAAAATAGTAGTTATGAAAAGATCATACTAATTAATTAATTAAATTGAGATAGCAAGAGAAATGACCTGAAAATCTGAATCCACCATGCACACAGGTTTACCTACTTTTCTTTAGGTTGCAATAGTAATAATTCTTGCACATTCAGGATTAGAATAATTTATCTCTTGCCAGGCATGGATCGTATCCAAAGATCATGACACATGAAAGGTTTCCAGTGCACCACAGTGAAAAGATAATTTCAAAATGATGAAATTTATACCAACAACCCTTAGCCATGATCTCCTTATTCTAGATTAAAATATATGAGAAACATGCAAACCTACACTATTAGAATTAGGGCACCAACCTGTTATCGCTAAATCCAATTTTGATGTAGAATCAAAACTTGATGTTGAATGACCCTTTTGAATTCACCAGGCATCCAAATGTCCACCCTCCAATGGTGATCCACAAGAAAATTGATCAAGATGCTTGCTTCTTCAAAAGTTCCTTCACTTGAATTCTTCTCCTAGAACTCAAGAGGACTATGGCTGAAAAACTCCACGGTAGGGACTTCTTACTTCCTTTCTTTCTTTTTCCTCTCCCTTTCTTAAGACCTTGTCCTAAGAATACTCTCTTGTTTTGAAGGAGGAGGAGGATTTAAGACACTAATGTCTTAATGTAAAGGAAATAGAAAACAGAGTAGATATTCTTTTCTTTTACCGTTCGAGAGATTCTTCCTATCTCTTGTTTTAGACTTGAGTTTCAACAGAGAAGAGAACTCTGTAAAAGGGAAACTCTTGTGTCCTAAACAAGCTAAGGAGGAATCAGTCTCCTGGAAAGGAAAGAAAAATAAAAAGACTTCTGTCGTACTTCAGAAAAACACCCGAAGCCTCTGTTCCTTAAATAGACTACAAAAAGATGTCTTCACAACTCTCCGTAAACTATTTCTCCTGGCTTTCCATATTTCTCACGCCCTCTCCTTCCTTCTCACGGCCCTTCAGATTCAAACTCATGGCTCTTCCTAAAAGAAAAGCCATGAAGTTTTAAGAAGAAGGAAGTCGCGATGTTTCGGTCTCCGAAGAGACGTTATTTCGCACAACCGGGAAGAGTCAGTGCCTTCTTTCTTTCTCAAAATCCCCCAAACCGTTAGATGATCATCTAATGGTCATTAGGAGATGCACTAATAGGGAATAACCGACCAAAAAGAAAAATATGGTGAAATAAGAAGACTTCATGCGTGCATGAAGAGTCCATGCGCGCGTGGAGTCTCTCCTCTTATCCACGCGCACAATTTTTTTTTTGGGCGGCCTATATGGATGGGCCTGGGTGTCAACTAAGATGTAGTCTTAGCCATGGGTTAGCCCAAAGTCCTATATATTTTAATTAGGGTCTAATTAGGTCCAATTAGAACCCAAATTGATCCAATTCGAAACCCTATTTCAAATCCAATTCGAATAGAAGCTAGGGTTTGCAACACCTGCTAGAGTGTTATCCTGCAAAGATGATTTAATTACAAATTAAACTCTTGATCAATCCTCTTAAGTGTGTGACCCATTGGGTTCCATATCCAGCCGGCAGTAGGTCTGAGTACAAGTTGACCTAACTTGATTAGAACTCTTTCTAATCGATTTAGGTCAAATCGAGCTTACCCGACTTGATCAATTAGGACTCTTCCTAATAAGTGATCTTTAAATTTGATCAACCCACAAGACAAGATTGACGTCTAGCAATGTGTCATGTCTACCCAGAAGATATGAAAATTCTGGTGAAATACCAAAACTACCCTTCAGTAGAAAGTTACCGTACAATTAAATCTTTCGATCAGCCTGCACCCAAAATATAATTATGGATATGGATATATGTCAAATCCAATATTATATTTATTTCTAGCTTAATCTTATATTGATGATTCAATTATCTTGATATTAGAAACCATCTCTAATATCTTTACTTTAATCAAAGATTCCCTGAATCATCATCTGATTGATAACTAGCTGGATGCAATCTCCTCTTACTAAGAGTGATCAATTCCTTGTTGACCTACTCATTACCTTCATATACAATTTACCATTCCCAGTATCAATCATGTGCATGACTCAATGTCATGATTAGGATTGAACCAAAGGATGGGTTCATGTATATAAGGTACTTATGGCAATCTCAGGTCAAAGGATTACTTGTACCACTCCCACTATGAGAACCTTCTATTGACATGTAGCTAAGACTCCATTAGATGTTCTCAAGTTGGATCATATCAGTGAACTCATTCACTAATGAGCACCCACATCCTAGTATTAGTGTCATACACAAGTAACTGTGAGAGCAGTCACCCTTTCCAGTATACATGGGATGTGCTAGTCTTACCGGAAAAACCCTGATCCCCTACTCAGGGTTCCTTTGACTAGGAATATTTTAGATTAAGGTTTTAAGACTTTAGGTCTCACTGGTATGATCTCATCATAACCCTAAAATCATAGCCCTAATCTATGGAGTTCATCATAATAAAAACACAGCTTATGATGAAAAATAATGCCTTTATTAGAATATTGTCAATTACATTGATTTGGGAGATACAATATTGATTGGCTTATAGGGCATATCCCTTTCAACACGTTCTTTTAGACTATAAACTATCTAATTATTATACAGGTTTAAGGATCTAATCTACCATACTATGATCTACCTCTCTTAGGCACGTGCCGTATCTTGAGATCACGGCACGTTGATAGAGAGTGTTGGTCATGTATGCTAGATTAATTCTTTAATCTAAAACATAGATCAATAGATGCATATAAGAAACACATAATATTTATTGTTTAGGTATTAAGTACAAAAAAAAAGGAGAACCTAGTTACATGCTTCATCTTCATCCCAGATTGAAGGATTTTAGCCGTGCATCGCTGCTACCTGCATCTCCTCCCTGATTCCCCTCTTTTCCAAGCCTAATATAATAATCTAAAAACAAGAAAGCAAGAAATTGAAGTGGATAAAATTTGCTGAAGAATTTGGTTCTTGGACTACTACCTAGGGTCTTTCTTTTATAGAGTTCATCTAGGGCTTCCTTCTGGTCAAATTTGGAGTCAATCAGTCTTAAGATTAGAAGATATCGCAAGAAGAATTCTCAACCATCTATTTTGTATCATAGCCTTAGATTGGACAAGCTTCTCCCAATCTAGCATGATGGTGAGGGGTGGTGGAAGATGGTGGTCGGCAGCATGAGGGAGGTGGTGGTGGTGTTGGTTGGCATGGTGACAGGGAGGAAGGAGATAACTCCAACATGTGATAGTGGCTAGAAGGTGGCTTCTTGATCTTCACGGTAGTGATGGCGGTGTAGATGGAGCATCAGTAGTGAAGAGGATGACAGGGGTGACGAGTCCAGCTGGTGGAGTTCAGCTAGTGGGTAGTTGGTTGAAGGGAGCTATAGGAGGAAATACTATAGAAGATGGTGGCTGACTATAGGTGGAATAGGGGAGAAGCTGGTTGATGTAGGGAGGACCAGCCATAGCTTCTCAAGCAATGCGCACATTGGATCATCATAGTTGGCGGTGATGGGAGGTGAACGGTGGCATGAGGTGATGGCCGACGGGAAGAAGATTGGACTGAGAGGTCTTCTTATGGTTTTTTTGGCAACGGATGGTGTGCGGTGGGTTTTCTAGCTGAGGGCGGCTTCTCGGAGGTGAGGAGAAGCTCCCCGGTGGCTTCTCCAATGAGAACTGTGCTTGGAAAGGATGATGGTCCATGGATGGACTCATGGACTGGAAGCCATGGTTGCTAGTGGACCGGTTGGGTGTTTATGAACCAAGAAGTCGGTCCATGGTGGATCGACCACTTTAATATTCATGCAATCCCTTAAATAAACTTCCAACTCTGATTCTAGACTAATTTGAACTCCAATTTGAGCACTGTTTATGTCATTGGACTCCAAAAATCGAGCTCTTTAAATATATGGGCTCATTTTCTATAAAACATCAATAAAATATATCAATTCTTAATAAATCTAAAGTAATTAATATTTATTTTAATAGTTAAATTGGGATGATTAGTAGACTTATCACATCCCCTAACTTAATCATTGCTAGTCCCTAGCAATGTAATTAAAATAAAATCATGTATCACTAAGATCCTCTTTTGCAAAGCTAGGTCTAGGCTTAAGGTTAATGGAAGCTAGCTTGAATCACTAATTAGGTTTTGAGCTTTCAAAGTAAATTTTGCAGTCAGAACTATCAAAAACTTTCTTAGAGTTCATCCAAAATCTACAGCACTTGTGTTAGTGATGGCTAACTTAATATTTCGGTACTAGCTTGTAAGGAACAATGGTATCTTCGCCTATCACCTACTTTGGTTAATTTTCTATACACCCCCAAATTAAGTATATGATCCGATGTAGCTTTCACACTGCCTGATTTTTTCTTATTTTTACAATGTCTTCACACTGCCCACTTTTTGATGCGAAAAACAACACTTACTTAAACAAAGTTACCCGGTTACTCGATAGGAAACCAATGTTTAGAACTTGCTTCTTTTTTTTTTTTTTAGGCAGGTAGTTCTTTCCCCAACATCAAATTTCTCTCAATGGAGTGTATATCAATTATCAATTTTCAGTAATACTTGAATCTCCACTTGACCTTACAACTAATACCTAATTTACCTCGTCAGTGTGCATGTGAAATGGACATGCTAATAGCCTTTAGATGACCTAAGTAGGTTGCTAAAAGTCTAACCAGCTAGTCTACTCCTTGGCTTACTATAGTAATTAGCCAATACTTTCTAACTTTATTACCTTTTTGTAGTCAATTTTACTCAAGAATTTCTTTCATAGCACATGATATATAAATATTTTTTAAAATTTTTAAAAATTGAAAAGGTGTTTTCATAATATTTTTTTAGAAAGGTCTTCCCTTACCCCCCAACTTTGTTTCTATTATTCTCGATGGAGTAAGGAAAAATAAAATAAGGAAAGAGACCACCTGGATGAGATATGCCTCGTGTATTGCCAGGAGTAACTATGTAGAGCAGTCTCTTGTTCCTAGACACATGAATCACTAAAATAAAGGTAAAAAAATAAAAAATTCGGGTTGCCTCCCAAAAAGCACTAAGTTTAACATCTTCAACCAGACATAAAAGGGGGGGTGAATTGGGTTTTAAAATTTTTTACAAGAATTAAATATAAGTGCTAGTGTGCTTGCAAGTGTTTGTGTGCTCAACAAGAGTATGTAGCAGAAGTATAAAGTAAATGCAAAAATAAAAAGATAAGCAATCACAAACACAAGAATATATAGTGGTTCGGTGTACTCTAAGCACCTATGTCCACTCTCCAAGGTTCACTTGGGTATTTCACTATAATCCTTCCTTGATTATAGTGGTTTAGTTTTTCTGGGCTCACTAATCAAAACCCTTTTGATTTTCACAAAGCTAACCAAAAATCTAGTTGATTTTTCAAACAAGGCTCACCAACAACCTAGTTGGTTTTCATAAGGCTCACCAATAACCTAGTTGGTTTTTCAAATAAGGCTCACCAACAATCCAAACACTAGTTTCAATACACTTGAAACTAGGAATAACAAGATAAATCAAGTATAATATAAGAGTATAATAAGCTTTCAAAAACAAAAGAAAATATCTCTTTGAAGCTCTTGATTGGAGTTGAGAAAGCTTGTCTCCAAGTTATTGAAGCCTTAATCAATGCTTGATGATTGGACTTGAATGCTTCTTGAATGCTCTTAAATGCTTGAAGGCTCAACTTCACTCAAAAGTAATGAATACTCAATGAACTCTTAATGAATATTTGAATGATTTGTAATGAATACTTCCTCCTTGAGTTTGGTCCACTTTGAATATCTTTCCAAGTCTTAAATGATCATTTATGATCATTGGATGTTGCCCAGAAATGGAGCCCAAGAGGGGGGATGAATTGGGTTTTTTAAAAATTTAAAGCAATAATATGAAGATCTAGTGGTGTTTGTGAGTAATAGTTCAATGCACTAGATTAAATGCAGCAGAAAGCAATAAATGGATGGCAATAAATAAAGAGCAAGAAAGAGAGGAGGCAATTACACACAAATACAAAGTTTATAGTTGTTCGGTGCAAACCTAGCACCTACATCTACTTCCCAAGCCATCCTTGGGAATTCCACTATAATCCGACCAAGATTACAACCGACTTGTTTTTCAAAAGGCTCACAAGTCAAAACCTATGTTGGTTTTATCACCTAGGTTCACCAACAAACCTTTATACTTGTTTTGTCTTCGGGCTCACAAGTTAACCTTAGTTGGTTTTATCACCTTGGCTCACCAACAAACTACAACAACCTTCTTTCAAGACACCCTTGAAAGTAAGGTCAAATCACAAGATAAAAGCAGATATACAATTTCAAAAATAAGTCAAACTCTCTTCAAGAGTAGAATAGAAGCTTTGAAGCTCAAGCTGATGCTTTGTCTTGTCTCTTCCTTGAAATATTCTTCAAACTCTTCTTTTAGAATGATGTAAAGATGGGCTTATAAGCTTTTTTAGGGAATCAAACTTTAAATGTCTCTTAAAGTGAAGTTCTTGAGAGAATTTTGGCTTGTTGGCTTTCAATGGACTTCAATACTTCAAGAATGAAGTTGGTGAAGCTTAAATACAAAGAAAAACTTCCAAAAAATGGTTTGTGACCATTTGAGCATTGAATCTAGCCGTTGGGAGCTTGAAAAGACATTTCTGCAAGTCAGAAAAATAGATCCGTTAGGGCTGTCAGAACCCGAGTGTCGACACTTGGCTATTAGGTGTCGACACTTGACTTCCAGGTGTCGACACTTGACTTCTAGGTGTCGACACTTGAACTTTCAAGTGTCGATGCTTGATTCACAGGTATCGATACTTGACACAAAAACACTCCATTGGTCAAGTTCTGTATTTTCAAAAAATCTCAGGCCTTGAGTCGATCCTTGGGAACTTAAGTGTCAACACTTGAGTCCTGGGTGTCGACACTTGGCGTGCCAAGGAGTTTTTCTGCATGCCAAATGCTGAAGTGTCGACACTTGACTTCCCAGGTGTCGACACTTGGTTCTGAAAAATTCATAATCAAGTACAAATTTAGCCAAAAACACAAGCATCAATTTTGAAACTTAAATGGAACATAAATAACCAATAATTGAACATGTAAAAGCCCTTTTTGCATAAAAAAGATGTCTTAAGTTGTGAAAAATATTTCGTGCCACGGTGTGCTATGATACTTAAATTTTTGAGAATTTGAGGTGCTTGCTTCCTGAAAACTCATAACTGAAAGTAAACATAAGTATACAATATGTACTCAAGGTTTTGATATTAATCAAAATCACTAGGAGAGCCAACATTGGAGAAGAGAAAATAGTCGTTAGACATAAAAAATATCAATTTTATACTTCAAAAAACTAGCCATTACTGTTCATCCAGACCTGCAAGTGTGACACTTTAGGTCATGAGTCGATAATTGAGTCAATACTAGGTCAAAAATATTTTCTGAAGCTTTCTAGAGTGCTCTGGTGCATCGATACTTTTTTTGTTAAGTTGACACTTCATATTCAAGAGTCAACACTTAGACAAAATTTAGAAATCAATATGTTCTATCTTTATTTTGGTCTTAGGCCCTGAGTCGATACTTACTTGACCATGAGTCGACACATGAGTCGATACTTAGATTCAATGAGTCGACACTTCATGCATGCCAGCTGAAACTCTTTTTGCATATTAGCTCAGGGTTCTTTGAGTCGACATCTTGAGTCGATACTTGATCTTCATGAGTCGACACTTGGTTAAAACTCTGCTGAAACTTATTGAAACTTTGCTGAAACTTTGTCAAAATCAAAATTTGACTCCTTCAAGGTCATTCTTATGTGTCAAAGTCCATATTACTTAAAATTTTATTAATTTAGATGGCATCTACAATAGTTTTACAAGCATTTGTTTTCTTCAACATAGTATAACTTTGATGAGTACATGATCTGCTAAACACATTTGTAACATACAGTTAGTACTCAAATATACTTAAGTATTTTGTTATTCATCAAAATCAATCCAAGAGTCAACAATCTCTCCCTTTTTCATGATGACAATACCTTTAAGTATATACACATTGTAAGCTCAAAAGATTTGCAATAAGTTTTAAAGCATTTGACTATCAATATCAGAGCTGATGATAATAAGTATTAGTGCTAATGTTGAAATGATTATCAAAAGCAAAAACTCATCTACAATGTATCAGAGCTATATATGTATAGATAAGAAAGAATTCAATTCATATATTTTCAACATATCAGAGCTATATATATATATAGAAAAGAACTCAATTCATATATTTTCAACATATCAGAGCTATAGATATATATAGAAAAAAATTCAATTCATATAGTTCCAATGTATCAGAGTTGTAACTATAATATATCAGAGCTATAATTAAAATGTATCAGAGTTATATACTTGCATGAGATGTTCAAAAAGTGTATCAGAGCTAAAATGAATTTGAAAGATAAGCATTTGAGCAAAAACAAGTTAATCATTAAAATTGTTAAAGCAAAATCTTTAAGAGTATCAAAGTAAATAATACAACATAAAGATAGAGAGCATAAAAAGTATCAAGGCATATCAGAGCAAATAATATAATATTAAGATAGAGATTATTAGAGCATGAAGAGTATCTGAGCATAAAAATAAAGAGTATCAGAGTATAAAAAATAAAAATAAAAATAAGGAGTATCATAGCATAAAGATATAAAGAGTATCAGAGCTAAGCACAAAAAGATAAAGAGTATCAGAGCTAAAAACAAAGTAAATAAGGAGTATCAGAGCACAAAACTGAAGCTCCCCCTTAATATATGATCTGAAGATATTTTTCAAAATTTTCAAAAATTGGCTTACATGTATTAGCAAAAATATTTCCGAATAGTTTAGAAATTTCAAAATTTCTTTCTTTATTATTTTTCTTTCTTTATTACTTTGCTCCCCATTAATCATTTATTCTCCCCCTTTGTTTATCATTTTTGCATTTTGCCATTTCCTACCAATATTTCTTCTCATTACCAATACCATTCTCATTATTCTTGTCATTCTCTTTCTCGTTACCATTCTCATTCTCTCCCTTTTTGTCATCATCATAAAAAGGTGGAAAGAAGTAGAAATTGGAGATAAAATGAAATAGAGTACATAATAGAAAAAGAGTATACAATAGAAAATGCCATCATATATATAATGCCAAACTTTGATATATAAGATTCAAAAACTGATACAAAGATTCAATACAAACAACATCTAACTGATACATAACTGATACAACTGATACACTAGTATACTGATATACTAACCAATCCTAAGGGATGCTTTTCTTATTAGAAGAAGACCCATGATGGGGGACTAATATGCATGCAATTCTTTTTGTATATTTTATATGTGGGGTTAGGTGATTAATTCCCGAATTTCAGATCAAAATTAGTTGTAGGAAATTTAATATGAATTTTTGAAGCCAAGCATGCAGATTAGAACCTAGAAAGGTACTAAAGAAGGATCGCCGGGGCTGAGAAGCCTCGGTTAGGGCAAGTTCTCCTACAATATAAAGACTGGAGGTAGAGGGGGTGTACCTGACAATGTCTGTGAAGATCGCAGCGAAGGGGTCTCTCGTTCCTCGATGGATGCGGCCTGGAAAACTGAGCCAATGACCCGCAGATACCCAGCATTCTGCTCGGTGGTCCGATTGAGGATTGGCTGGAGTCGTTGGATTCGTAGGAACTCGGGGACCTGCAAACGACCTGTCAGGGGTTAGAAAACTCACAAAGGAATAAGAAAATAAAGGAAAAATAGCAAGGGAAGGCTTCTTTTGGAGTGGACATCCAGGGATCTGGAGGGTTTGTTGGCAGTAGGAAGATGATTGCAAACACCGGGAAGAAAAACTCTCACAAATCCCTTTATGCACACAGCAGGGTATCACATAACTCAATAGAAGAACTCAAGGTTTTAATTCATATCAAAAAGTATGTTTCATACAAGAGGCTAGGGTCCCTTAAATAGACCCTTAATCTTGGGCTCCAAGTAAGGGCACATAAGTCTTTACATAAGAATCATTTTCCCTCTCAAACCCTAGCTAGAAAATAAGGAAACATTAGGTAGAAAAATCCCTAAAAATTCTCTTGACTTGGCCAACACTCCAAGGATGCCTAGGGGGATGTGTTGGGCTTCTAAGAGCAGCAAGAGGCTATCCCAAAGGGGCTCGGGCGTATGGGTTTGGGCCTTTGGAAGCTGGGGTGACCTGGTAGCCAGGTAGCAGGAATATTCCCTGGTATCTTGCTTCTTAGGGGCTTGGGCTTGGCGCCTGGGCTTGATTTCTTTGGGCTAGGATGCAGATGGACCTCTGGAATCATGGATGCCCTTATCTATGAATATACTTTGGCATCTGGAAGGGAATCTGGGCATCTGCAAGGAATCAGGGTTTTCTGAATTTTTTCTCCTGGGGTCTTCAAATCTTCAAGCTGGGTTGGACTTGGGCTATACTTCCATGTCTTCAATCTAGTTGGACTTGGTCTTCACTTGTATGATATAGTCTTGAGTCTTCAGTATGCTTGGACATGACTCAAAAAAATAAAATTAGCTCAACATGAGCTGACTAGCATTGGACTGAACTAGCTCAACATGAGCTGACTCGTACAGAACTGAAATAACAACTCAAAAGACTAAAATAACAACTAAAATAGACTCAGATGGGCTAAGCCCTTATTACAGATGGACTCATAAATTATTGATCAATTTACAGAGGGTTGAAAAGACTCTGTCTTATTCTGGTGCCTCCGGTGTCCCCACCAACCCAATCTCTAAGATGATCGGTCTCATAATCCTAGAGGGTCGGGGTCACGACCCATTAGTCGAAGATTAGTAAGTCTGGTGTGGACAGTTTTAGGAATATCATCATGTCCTCAGCTTCGGCTTCTGCTCGTGCTCTTCCTCTAGCTCGTGCCAAAGAAGAAGCGTCCGGAGTGGAGTCAGGAAATGGTACAGGGTCAGGATCAGTATCAGTGATGAGGGACGAGCTTGATGTACCCTGGATTATTTGGAAAAGGGGAATACCTAAACAAACTAGGACCGTGGGAGGGCTAAGAAGCCTCCCGAGACTAGGATGAAACTGAAACTAAAATCCTAAAATAGCTGATCTCTTTTGTTTTCAATTTTCTTGGTGGAGGAACAATGGGATGGAGGGTAGGAAAAAATGGACACTCTAGGACTGGGGACTCACCTTCATGGAGAGACTGGGGACTCACCTTCACAGAGAGACGTCGCACCTCTAGGGCATCTCACCCACCCCACTACATGTAATCTAGGGCGTCCCACCCATCTCACTACATACAGAGCCTAGGGTGTCCCATCCAAATCGCTACATGGGGCTGTAAAGGAAAATCCCTAAGACCTAGAGGGGGACTCGATGAGAAAGGGGATGATTAGGGCCTCGCGCCCCTCGAGGCTCGCATGGAGCGAAGGAAGTGGGGTCTCACACCCCTCGACACTCGCAGGTGAAGGAAAGACAGGCCTCAGCCCAGAACCAGGACCAGTGGCTAAACCAAAAATTCTTATCAATCTTAATTTTTACAGGGGGAGAGGGGGCCTTTATATAGGCAAACAAAATCCCTCAATTACTTAGCCTACAAGCAAACTAAAAAAGAAAAATAAGTTACATCAAAATTCATGCTGCATCAAAATGGGTGCTGATCTGTTCTGAGAAGCATGTTGGCTTGATGAAATGCTCTGAAAAGCATGCTGCTTTGAAAACTGGACTGCTCCAGAAATCGTGTAGAACTCTCTCATGGTCGTGCACAGAGGGAGGAACGATCTCTGTTGAGCACTGGCGGATGGCCGGCAGCTGGGAAGCGGGCGACGGACGGGGCCGATGAATGGCGAGCGACGGACGGCCGGTGGTGAGCTGTAGGCGGGGTGGCGGCACAGGAGTGGCACGGCACGCACAAGGCATGCCGTTTTGGCTTCCCATGGTCGTGGGGCCCCGGGCACCGACGAGGACCTCCGGCGGCCAGCGAGCACCGACGGGCGGCGGGTAGGTGGTGGAGCGAAGGCACAGAGCTGCGGCATGGCGGGCAAGCGGCGGAGCCGTTTCATCTTCCCACGGGCATGGGGCCCCGGGCACCGGTGAGGACCTCCGGCGATCGGGCATGGGTCGGCGGATGGCGGGCGGGCGACCGGTAGCAGGCCGGCGGTGGTAGGCGGCAGCAATGGTCATGGGCGACGGTTGGTCTTCCCACGGTCGTCCCTTCATCTTCGCAAGGGTATGGGCGGCGCACGGCCAGTTTTCCAGCGAGAGCGGGGGTGGCCGGGGGTCAGGTAGCCCGGATCTGGGGTGGCGGGGCGATGGGCTAGGGTTTGAGAATTTTAAAAAATCATGGGAGAAAGATGGAGGAAGATGGAATAAGGTAGGGATAAGATGGGGATAAGTTGGAGATAAAATTGGAATAGTGGGAATAGGTGGAATAGCGGGAATAGAAAAAATAAAAAAAAAATGTGATAAAATAAGAAAAAATAGAAAAAGAATCCGGACCTATCCTGGATCCCCATCATTCTCCTTAACCATGAAGAACTCGACTCTATCGAGTTCGAAAATGGAGCACACCCTAATCCAAAACTCGCTCTGATACCAAATTGATACGGGACGGACTCGATGTACCCTGGATTATTTGAAAAAGGGAACACCTAAACAAACTAGGACCATGGGAGGGCTAAGAAGCCTCCTGGGACTAGGACAAAACTGAAACTAAAATCCTAAAATAGCTGATCTCTTTTGTTTTCAATTTTCTTGGTGGAGGAAAATGGGATGGAGGATAGGAAAAATGGACACTCTAGGATCGGGGGCTCACCTTCACGAAGAGATGTCGCACCTCTAGGGCATCTCACCCACCCCACTACATGTAATCTAGGGCGTCCTACCCATCTCACTACACACAGAGCCTAGGGCATCCCACCTAAATCGCTACCTGGGACCGTAAAGGAAAATTTCTAAGACCTAGAGGGGGACTCGACGGGAAAAGAGATAACTAGGGCCTCGCGCCCCTCGACGCTCGCATGGAGTGAAGGAAGTGGGGTCTTACACCCCTCGACACCCGCAGGTGAAGGAAAGACAGGCCTCAGCCCAGAACCAGGACCAGTGGCTAAACCAAAAATTCTTATCAATCTTAATTATTACAGGGGGAGAGGGGGCCTTCTTATAGGCAAACAAAACCCCTCAATTACTTAGCCTACAAGCAAACCAAAAAAAGAAAAATAAGTTACATCAAAATCCATGCTGCATCAAAATGGATGCTGATATGTTCTGAGAAGCATGTTGGCTTGATGAAGTTCTCTGAAAAGCATGCTACTTTAAAAATTAGACTGCTCCAGAAATCGTGTGGAACTCTCTCACGGTCGTGCATAGAGGGAGGAACGATCTCCATCGAGCACCGGCAGACGGCCGACGGCCGGGAAGCGGGCAGCGGACAGGGTCGACGGACGGTGAGTGGCGGACGATGAGCGGTGGATGGTGGGCTACAGGCGGGGTGGCGGCACAAGAGTGGCACGGCATGCACAGGGCATGTCGTTTTGGCTTCCCACGGTCGTGGGGCCCCGGGCACTGGCGAGGACCTCCGGTGGCCAGCGAGCACCGGCGGGCAGCGGGACAGTGGCAGGCGATGACAGGCGGTGGAGCGGCAGCACAGCAGGCACGGGCATGCCATTTCATCTTCCCACGGGCGTGGGGCCCCGGGCACCAGCGAGGACCTCCGGCAACCGAGCGTGGGCCGATGGATGGCGGGCGGGCGGCAGGTAGCAGGCCGGTGGTGGCAGGTAGCAGCAGCGGCCTTGGGCGACGGTTGGTCTTCCCACGGCCATCCCTTTGTCTTCCCATGGGTGTGGGCGGTGGACGGCCGATTTTTCGGCGAGAGCGGGGCTGGCGAGCACCAGTGGGCCGGTCGGCGGGGGTGACCGGGGGTCGAGTAGCCCGGATCTGGAGGGGGCAGGGCGGTGGACTAGGGTTTGGGAATTTTAAAAAATCACAGGAGAAAGATGGAATAAGGCAAGGATAAGATGGGGATCAAACTGGAATAGTGGGAATAGATGGAATAGCGAGAATAGAAAAAATAAAAAAATAGGAGAAAATAAGAAAAAATAGAAAAAGAATCTGGTCCTGCCTTGGATCCCCATCAATCAGTATCAGGAATAAATGGAGTGATATCAAAAATGGGACCAGATGATAGAATGTGGAAACCAAGAGTATAAAATCCTAACTCTCTAGTCAAGGAAGAAGTGTGTAAAGAAGTGGAAGGAATCACTGGTGTCCTATCAAAAAAAGTAGGGGGTACTATGATCGAAGGTGTCGGTAGATCAACTATAGTATCTGAAGGGTCAGAATAAAGAACGGGGGTTGATACATCAACATCAGAAGGACTTGGTAAAACTGGGGTACTAAGGAGAATAGAAGTCTGATGAACTGGACTGGATGGGGCAAGAGCAGCCTCAGAGGTCCTCTTAGCATCCTGGTCAGCTATAGTATCTGACTCAGGGTCCACCATGAAGTCAGCAACATCAAAGTCTATGATGAATCATCCTGGCCATCTCCCATCTGAGTATCCGCGGTGAAAGAAAAGTATCCTAAAAGCCAATCTTTGTAAGGACATTATTATAATTTTCTAACTCTTGTATGATATATTATATTAATAAAAGGTATTTTGTTTCATCATATTACTATGTCTTATTTAAAGATTATGATGAACCCCATAGTTTAGGGCAAAGGAATTAAGGTTATGATGGAAATCATAATGGTAAGACCTAAGTTTCTATAAACCCTAATCTAAAATATTCCTAGTCATTGGATTATCGATTCGAAGATCGATGCTTCCAAAAAGACTAGCTTATCCTATTTATGCTCGATGGAGAGGGTGGTTGGTCTCACAGCCACTTGTGTAGAGATACTAATACAAGGATAAGGGTGCTCATTAAGGTATAAGTTCACTGAACTGATCCGCACTGAGAATATCTTATGGAAGTCTTACTACTTGTCAAGAGATAGTTCTTATAGTGGGAGTTGTGCAAGTCTTATGGAATTTCTTATGGAAGTCTACCAAATTCCACATCTTTCGGGTAGGCATGACACGTTGCTACATGTCAATCATGTCTTGTAGGTTTTCATGAATCAATTCGATTGGATTCATGAGTCAATTCGGAAGCTAGTTCAAATTGGCAACTTAGGTCAGCACAATTTGACCTAATTAGGTCAATGGGTTTGATTGGATCGAATTGGCTCGGACCTAGACCTACTACTGGCTAGATGTGGAACCCAAAGGGTCATACACATTAAGGAATTGTCCTAGGAAGTCAATTGGTATTTTATTAGGATCATGGGATCCTAATTGGTTAGCTAGATTACATACTAGCATGTGTAGGCTAACCTAGCTCCTGACCTAATTGAATTGGGTCTATAAGATTGCTTAATGGGCTAACCAATTTGAGGGAATCCTAGATTGGGTTGAGTCCTAAGTGGGGCAGCTTAATTCAGACTTTATCTAGATTTAATTAGGACTTATCTTAGATTTATGAGAGAGTCCATGTTGACATGGACTCTTGGGTGCCATATGGCGTGTGGTAAAATTATGGGATGCTGAAGGACCAAGAGTCCTACTAATTAGTCATAAAATCTAGATAAGGTCCAAAGAGATTCCTCCTCATCTCCATGCCCTCTCATGTGGGCTTTGACATGTCAAGATAGTGTTAAGGCATCAATAATCTGTAGTGCACAAATGAAGAATCGCGTCTCTTCATTTGGCGCTAATTAAAGAGGCCAAGAGTCCTGTTGTTTCAAGTAATTTAAAATCTCTGACACCTCTTAAATTAAAAAACCACATCCCTAGTCTATTTTGTCCCAAATTTTCTTTGCCGATGCATGATAACTACATTACACACATATATAAAAGTATTAACTTAATAATAAAATTATCTTTATATCTTTAAAATTGATACTTTTATATATCACTTATAGGAAAGAAGAGTGCCAATGCGAAGAGTTGATTTATGGGTTCAAATGAAACAAGTTTGAAGTGAATCGGGCTTAAAATGAACCTAGAATGGATTTTTTAAAAATTTAACTAAAAATTACTTGAAATTAAGAGTAGCTGGTCCACCATGGACCGGCCGCTCAGTGGTGGGGACACCAAGACCAAGACTAAGCCTCAAAAACCCATTTGGATCACAGAACAAGGAGAATAGGATCTGCACCGTCGAGCTGACCAAAGACCGCCGAGTCGACTCAAGATAGTCAAAAAGAATCACAGGAGTCAGGAAATTTCCAAATTTATTTTACTTCAATTTTTGTAATTAAAATATATATATATATGAAAAAGATAAAATCCTGTGGAATATTTGGAAGTCGTGGCTGCAATAAACTTTGCAGCCACGTCTTGATTAGTTAGGATCCTGTAACTAATCCTTGGATTAGTTAACACTTAAACCAGTTTTAGGTGGTTCTGGAAACTCATTCGACGCCTATATATGAGGGGTCGATCTTTGTACAGAGCATGATGAATGATAAATTACAATGAAAATTACTGTTCTCCTTCTTCTCCAATTGCCTTCATTGCCAAGGTAACGTCGACGGGTGCAAGGCCCGGTCTGAGCCTTCGTCGTGACTGCGACGTCGAGAGGTGCGAGGCCTCACCTATCATCATCGTCCCACTGCCCTCCCTTCCACCTAACTCCATCAATTGCTGCTCCCTTCCACGATCGCCTCCATCTGCTCCAAAACTCCCCTGCTCCAAAGCTCCACCATCCTTCCCCAAAAGATCCATCATCTTCCCAAGCCCACTGCTACCCCACCACCGAGAAGAAACTGCTGCACCCATCACCTGAGATGCCAAAGCTTCCCTTCCGGCCTTCCCGACGCCAGGCCCGCCCTCCTCCGGCCCGTCCATCACTGGACATCCCTCCATCGGTCCACCCATCGCCAGACCCTCCCTCCTTTCGCTCCTCCATCGACCTCTTTCCCCCCCTCACGATCTTTTCGAAGCTCAGATTCAAGCCCATCACCATACGCTCTCTTTCGGTCCTTCCCAACACCAGATCACTCTTCTTTCGGTCCACTGCAACGCCATCTCCAGCTCTGGTTTGCTGCTCCACCGAGTTTCGACCCGGGCCCGGCTCACCTCCCTGCTCCTCGGGCTCACAACAGCACTTTCGGACGTCCTCAATGCTGGCTTCTTCTCTAGATCAGCTCTCCACGGAGGTCTCGCCCGAATCAAGCGCGTCTCCCCTGCTCTTGAGCTCCCAACTCCTCTTCCCGGTCGACTACCTTGCTTCCATCAAAGTCCGTCGTCTTCATTTGCTCTCAGAGATCGCCCGACGTTGTCTTCTCCATGCTACGGCCATCCCACAAAGCTTCCTCCTAGCTCCCCTGTTCCACGAAGCCACTATTCCTTTGGTTTATTTTATCTTGGGTTGTATTGGGTTTGGGCTAACCTGAGCTGTTGAATTTGGTTTGAGATGATCTGCTCCATTTTATTTTGGTTTGGGCTGATCTAACCCATTATGTCTTGGTTTTGGCTAATCTAATCCGCGATTAAATCTTGTAGGGCCTCTCCGGTACCGGGCTTCTGAAGGGATCCTAGCCATCAACCAATTCAACTAATGCCGTTCATTGGATGGCTGATCGTTGATCATCCAGACCGCATCTTCCGAGGATAAGCGAACATATCACACAGGGAGTAGTATTACTGTCGTAGGGTATTAATTTTCCTTCCTTGCTTTAGATCTAAAACTTTGAAATGCGTGCATGTCCTTGATCAGGGGTTTCTCAATCTCTGAGTTCTGGTTCTTTGTTATTTTATTGAGTCTAGCATGAGGGAATGCATGATTTAAAACCTGCCCTATTTGAATCTGTGTCTCTTGTAACCATCGGGATTCATACGCATTTTTAGGGTAATTTTATCAGAGCATAGTTCCTCATCACTTTCTAGTATCAGAGCCAGGTTTGGACATGCATTTTGTTTAGCCCACTCACTATTTTTCTATAGCATTTTGTTAGTTAAAATCCTATTCATATTAGTTCTTTGCATAGTTTAGTTCTACCGTATTTCTTTATTTCAGTTGTTTTATCGCAAGCATACAAAAAAAAAAAGAAAAAAGAAAAAAATATCTATGTTTCTTAGTTTGCATTAAAATCATGGAGTGTGCATTTCATATTTTGCATTAAACTACTTAAGGGCGGCAATATCATAATATAAGGGAAGGACTTCATTACCTTTCCTTAGCCCAAAACAACCACCCTGCATTCCGGACCCAAGCTTCTAATTAAAATCCAGTAGAAACATACTTTTGCTCTAGAGAGCTTAGGGACACCAACTAGTCAAGTCAAGGCTAAGTGTCTATTTCATGGCGTCAGCCCTTTCTATGTGTGCTATTGCTCTTGGTGTCTAGGATTGGTGATTTAGGGCTAGTGAGTTGGTCCGCCTACCTGGCCAATCCCAGATTGGTGTCTAAGGTTGGGGATTAGGGACCTACACTCCCTTACACCTACCTGGCCAAGAACAGGGTTACTACAGACTGGTTTGCCTCCTTGACTTAGGCAACTAGTTGAGATTCTAGGTCTAGTAAATCGTAAACGATTTTGCATGCTTGACTCATGCCCACTAGAGCAGGAACCTCATATCAGCCTGAGTCACCCATGGACAACCCGCAAGAAGCCCTGCTAAAGATCATGTCAGAACACTTTGCCCAATTGTCTGCCCAATTGTCTGTCCAATTGTCTGTCCAATTGTCTGCCCAATTGACCACTCATATAGACAATAGGTTAAACCAATTTGAGGCAAGACTTGATTCCATGGAGAGGGCCCCTAGACCACCGCTTGAACATGAACCTGAGACCCCGTTTTCTCCACTGACCAACCCTAGGAGAGACAGAAACTTTGATCCCTTTGAGGCACCCAATCCTAGGAGAGTTCAGCAACCTGATCCATTCCAAGACCAAACCCTTGAAGGCCCAACCAGGATTTCATTGACCAAGAAGAAAGAGCCTTCAGGAGTATCAGACTAGAAGCACCCACCTTTGACGGTACCCTTGACACTAAGGTATACCTAGACTAGGAGAAAGAGATGGACCAGTACTTTGAGTGGTACGAGAAGACCGAAGGAAGGAAATTCAAGTTTGCTAAGCTTAGGTTGATCCGTCAAGCCAGGATGTATTGGGATAACGTGGAAAGATTAATTAGACAAAGAGGTCAGGAACCCATAGCCACCTGGAGAGACTTGAAAGCCAAGCTTAGGAAGAAATACCTTCCTATGTCATACCATCAGTGACTGTTAGACCAATGGCATGACTGGTTCAGGGAAATAAGAGTGTCACCAAGTACATAGCCAACTTTGACGAGCTAGCCATGAGATGTGGGATAAATGAGTCTGAGTCTGTGATCTTATTAAGGTTTAGATCTAGCCTGCATGATGATGTGAAGAGAAAGTTGTATCTAAGATAGGTACAGGATTTAGAATAGGCTTACCAGGTAGCTAGGGACTATGAGCAGTTTCAAAGGACTCCTAGGAGCCAATATCCTAGAACAGCCCAGACCTACCCGAGTCGACCCTACCCTGCCCGCCCAAATCTGAGTCGACCCGACCAAAGCCGTCCAAATCCGAGTCGACCCGACCAAAGCCGATCTGACCCGAGTTGATCCGAGCCTAGCCGACCCAGTCCAGCCCGACCTAACTTGAGCCGACCTCTAGCTGACAAAGAAAAATCTGTAGAAGCACCCAAGAAGTTTGGCACCTGTTTTAGATGTCACCAGCCCAACCATTATGCTAGTGACTGCCCCACTAGATCCCTTCATTTAGGTGACTTAGAAGAAGAAGGAAACCCATATGACACCCCTGAATGTGAAGAAGAAGTATATGAAGAAGGTTTCAACCTAGCAGAAGAATATGAGGGAGATGAAGAGAGTTGTGACCCCACTGATCTTATGGGAGTTGTTAGATGCATCCTAACCCAATTTAAGGAGCAAGAAGACTGGCATAGGACCAACATCCTACACATCTTTATCAAGATAGGGGAAAAGGTTTACAAAGTCATCATAGATAGTGGGAGCTGTGTAAACACTATTTCTGCTAGTTCTGTCAAGATCTTAGGGCTAACCCCTGTTCCCTATCCTAGCCCATATAAGGTATCCTGGATTGACTCCACTTCAATACCTGTCAAACTTAGATGCCAAGTCCTAATTCAATTACAATCTTATAAGGAGAAATTTTGGTGTGATGTGTTACCTATGGGGGTAAGCAGCATTATATTAGGGAGACCTTGGCTGTATGATCATGACGCCACCCTATTTGGTAAGACCAATTCTTGTGCATTTAATCATCTAGGGAAGAAGAGAGTGATCAACCCTGTTCCCCCTAAGGATGAAGTTAAGAAAAGAGCCAGCTCTTTGAAAGAAAAGAAACCTGGGTTGCATTTGATTAGTGCCAAAGAGCTTAAGAGAGAAATTACTGAGGGATCACCTATCTGGATTTTGACCACCAAGGAAATTAGGAAACCAGCCCTAGGAGAACACCTCCAGGAAGTTATGGAAGTTGTGGAGGAATTCCAAGATGTTTTTCCAAATGACCTGCCTGACCAACTTCCACCACTTAGGGACATCCAGCATGCCGTAGACCTTGTCTCAGGATCCACCTTGCCTAACTTTCCCCATTACCGGATGAACCCAACTGAGCACCAAGAGTTACAAAAGCAAGTTAGTGAGCTGTTGAGAAAAGGTTTCATTAGGGGAAGCTTAAGTCCATGTACCGTCCCAGCCCTATTGACACCTAAGAAAGATGGCACGTGGAGGATGTGTGTGGATAGCCGTGCCATAAATAAGATCACCATCAAGTATAGATTTCCCATACCCCGCCTAGATGACCTGTTAGACATGATGGAAGGAGCCACCATCTTTTTCAAAATTGACCTTAAAAGTGGCTACCATCAGGGTAGAATCAGACCCGGGGACGAGTGGAAAATAACCTTTAAGACTAAGGATGGTTTGTACAAGTGGGTAGTAATGCCTTTTGGCCTGTCCAATGCACTTAGTACTTTCATGAGGATTATGACCCAGGTCCTTAGGATGTTCATAAGAAAGTTTGTGGTAGTCTATTTTGATGACATCCTAATTTACTGCAGAACCAAAGAGGACCACTTAGACCACCTTAAACAAGTTTGTATGGCCCATAGGAAAGATAGTCTCTATGCCAATCTAGGAAAATGTGAGTTCTTGTCCCATAGAGTCATCTTCCTAGGATTTGTCATGACCCCCGAAGGAGTATCAGCTGATCCAAAAAAGATTAAGTCAATAGTTGAGTGGCCAGTACCCACTACTGTTTCTGAAGTCCGTAGTTTCCATGGTCTAGCCACTTTCTATAGACGATTTGTTCGGGATTTTAGCACCATTGTCTCACCCATCACTGACTGTATTAGGAAGGGATCCTTTGAGTGGACTAAAGCTGCTGACAGAGCCTTCCTAGAACTTAAGAAAAAGATGACCCAAGCATCCATTCTGAGATTGCTCGACTTTTCTAAAGTGTTTGAGGTAGCTTGTGATGCCTCAGGTGTAGGAATAGGAGGAGTCCTAAGCCAAGAGAACCACCCAGTAGCCTTTTTTAGTGAGAAATTAAATGAGGCTAAGCTTAGGTATTCGACCTATGATAAGGAGTTCTATGCCTTAGTACAAGCACTAAAGTATTGGAGACACTACCTATTGCCACACGAGTTTGTGCTGTACTCTGACCATGAGGCATTGAGATACCTGAATTCCCAAAAAAAGTTAAATCCTAGACATGCTAAGTGGGTAGAGTATATTCAGACTTATACCTTTGTACTGAAATACCGAGCCGGAACTGAAAACAAGGTAGCTGATGCCCTTAGCAGATGATCCTTGCTTCTAAGTACCATTAAAACTGAGGTTGTAGGGTTTGACCAAATCAAAGAGCAGTACGATACTTGTCCTGATTTCAAGAAGATTCACCAAGCTTTGAGTTTAAGACCATCTAAAGAATACAGCCATTATACCCTGTTAGATGGTTATCTGTTAAAGGAAAGTAAGTTTGCATCCCAAGAACTTCTTTGAGAGAGTTTTTAATCTGGGAGACCCATGCAGGAGGTTTAGCAGGACATTTTGGTAGGAATAAAATCATCTTAGCTGTTGAAGAACATTTCTTTTGGCCAAGTCTGAAGAGGGATGTAGCCCATATCATAGCTAGGTGTAGAACCTGTGCTATTGCCAAATAGCAAAAATAGAACACTGGCTTGTATACCCCTTTGCCCATTCCTGATTGTCCCTGGCAAGATTTGAGTATGGATTTTGTTTAAGGATTGCCTAGAACCCAGAGGAAACATGACTCCATTTTTGTTGTGGTTGATAGGTTTTCCAAAATGGTCCATTTCCTACCATGTAGTCAGACTTATGATGCTTCTAAGGTAGCCAAGCTTTTCCTGGATGAGATAGTTCGGTTACATGGCCTACCTAAAATGATTGTATCTGATAGGGACGTAAGGTTCACCAGTTACTTTTGGAAAACCTCTGGCATATGTTAGGGACTAAGTTGAAGTTTTCTACTGCATGTCACCCCCAAACCGATGGCCAGACTGAAATAGTGAACCGAAGCCTTGGAAACCTACTTAGGTGCCTTGTAGGCAAAAATATTAAGAATTGGGATCTACTATTACCTAAAGCCGAGTTCGCCTACAACAGTTCTGTTAACAGGACCATCGACAAGAGCCCTTTTGAGATTGTTCATGGGTACCAACCCAATAAACCACTTGATTTGATTCCCCTGCCATTGCATGCTAGAGTATCCGAGTCAGCCGAATCTTTTGCGCAACATATTAGAAATTTGCATAAGGAAATCATCTAAAAGATCAAAATGAGTAACGATGCTTATAAAAGACATGCTGATTCTGGAAAACGATTCAAAGAATTTTCTGTAGGAGACTTCGTCATGATAAGACTCAGACCTGAATGGGTTTCTCCTGGAACCGTCAAGAAACTGCATTCCCGAAGTGCTAGACCCTATAAAATTATTAAGAAAATTGGACCCAATTCCTATGTGCTCGAGTTACCCCCTGATTTAGGCATTAGCTCCACTTTCAACATTTCTGATCTAACTGAGTACAGGAAACCGGCAGTAATTCCTTGTGAGGCATTCAGGCTTGACCCTTTACTTGAGAGAGAACCTACCCTAGAGTGTCCACAAAAATGGCCTGAGTGAAGAGAGAAGATCGAGCGAATCCTGGATGATCAAGCTGTCAGTACCCGACGGAATGGCTATCAGCGCTACTTGGTAAGATGGCAAGGTCGTCCCGAATTAAAGGACTCGTGGATTACCAGGAGGACCTACAATGCATTGATCCGGACCTCTTGGAAGAGTATCAAAGCCAAACAGGCCCTTACTCATCGTGGTTGAGCTCCTCCCATCCTAGGAGAAATGGTGGGGACACCAAGACCAAGACCAAGCCTCAAGAACCCATTTGGATCACAGAGGAGAATAGGATCTGCACTGTCGAGCCGACCCAAGACCGCCGAGTCGACTCAAGACAGTCAAATTGAATCACAGGTGTCAGGAAATTTCAAATTTTATTTTACTTCAATTTTTGTAATTAAAATATACATATATATGAAAAAGAAAAAATCCTGTGGAATATTTGGAAGTCGTGGACGCAACAAACTTTGCAGCCACATTCTTGATTAGTTAGGATCCTGTAACTAATCCTTGGATTAGTTAACACTTAAACTAGTTTTAGGTGGTTCTGGAAATTCGTTCGACGCCTATATATGAGGGCTCAATCTTTGTACAGAGCATGATGAATGATAAATTACAATGAAAATTACTATTTTTCCTTCTTCTTCTCCAATTGCCTTCGTTGCCGAGGTAACGTCGACGGGTGCGAGGCCCAGTCTGAGCCTTCGTCATGACTGTGACATTGAGAGGTGCGAGGCCTCACCTATCGCCATCGTCCCACTGCCCTCCCTTCCACCTAACTCCATCAACTGCTGCTCCCTTCCATGATCGCCTCCATCTACTCCAAAACTCCCCTGCTCCAAAGCTCCACCATCCTTCCCCAAAAGATCCATCATCTTCCCAAGCCCACTGCTACCCCACCACCGAGAAGAAACTGCTGCACCCGTCGCCTGAGATGCCAAAGCATCCCTTCCGACCTTCCCGATGCCAGGCCTGCCCTCCTTCGGCCCGTCCGTCACCGGACATCCCTCCGTCGGTACACCCATCGCTAGACCCTCCCTCCTTCCACTCCTCCGTCGACCTCTTCCCCCTCCTCACGGTCTTTACGAAGCTCAGATCCAAGCCCATCACCAGATGCTCTCTTCCGGTCCTTCCCAATGCCGGATCTCCTTTGTTTCGATCCACTACAATGCCATCTCTAGCTCTGGTTCGCTGCTCCACCGAGTCTCGACCCAGGCCCGGCTCACCTCCCTGCTCCTCGAGCTCACAACAGCACTTCCAGACATCCCCGACGCCAGCTTCTTCTCTGGATCAGCTCTCCATGAAGGTCTCGCCCGAACCGAGCGCGTCTCCCCTGCTCCTGAGCTCCCAACTCCTCTTCCCGGTCGACTGCCCTGCTTCCACCGAAGTCCGTCATCTTCATCTGCTCTTGGAGATCGCCCGGTGCTGTCTTCTCCATGCTATGACCATCCCACACAGCTTCCTCCTAGCTCCCCTGTTCCACGAAGCCACTGTTCCTTTGGTTTATTTTATCTTGGGTTGTATTGGGTTTGGGCTAACCTGAGCTGTTGAATTTGGTTTGAGCTGACCTGCTCAATTTTATTTTGGTTTGGGCTGATCTAACCCATTATGTCTTGGTTTTGGCTAATCTAATCCAAGATTAAATCTTGTAGGGCCTCTCCGGTACCGGGCTTCTGAAGGGATCCTAGCCATCAACCAATTTTCATGATGCCGTTCGTTGGATGGCTGATCGTTGATCATCCAGACCACATCTTCCGAGGATAAGCGAACATATCACACAGGGAGTAGTATTACTGTCGTAGGGTATTAATTTTCTTTCCTTGCTTTAGATCTGAAACCTTAAAATCCATGCATGTCCTTGATCAAGGATTTCTCAATCTCTGAATCTTGGTTCTTTGTTATTTTATTAAGTCTAGCATGAGGGAATGCATGATTTAAAACCTGTCCAATTTGAATCTATATCTCTTATAAGCATCGGGATTCATACGCATTTTTAGGGTAATTTTATCAGAGCATAGTTCCTCATCACTCAGTCTATGGATCGGCTTGTGGTCCACGGGCAGCCATTATCGCAGTCCACAAAATAGAGTCATGGACAGCAAGGCTCGGTTTGAGCCCAAACTCATAGGAGATGTCATCGACACCTTCCCCTTGCTGCCGAGAGGCTCCACATGACCAGAAAATATGCCAAATTACTAATTTTTAATCCAAATGATGCTACTTTTTTCCTTTTGGCCGAGCATCACCAAAACTCACCAAACTTGCTAGAGATGCCGCCGGCAGCCTTCCCCCTCACCACCGAGGCGGTTCCCATGGCCAGAATCTTTGACCCCAGGCCTACAACGGTCCTCTCATCACTGTCATTCTCTTCTACTGCATTTTTTGATGTTATGGTATATAAAGTAACTTTTATCTCTTGTGATTTTAAATTGTAGTTAATGCCTAGTTGTTTTGTTAACCGTTGATGCCGAATCTGAGCGGTCTCTTCGTACCATTAGATTTGCTAGCCAATCTTCTCGAGAATCCTGCAAAACAAATCTATTCACCGAAGGATTTCCTATGGAGATACTCCGATGCTTAAGTCAGCAAAGGCTCGATCAATAGATATAGAATCTTGAAAAAGTTAGAGTCAAAAATACTTCAGCTAGTATTTTTTCTTACTTATCTTGGAGATCTCCTCTAACTGATATTTATAGGCATTTGCCTTAATAGAATTCAGTTGGAAAATGTTAGTTCCAATGTTACATCATTGAACTAAATGCGATCAGTTATAACGGTTAGTCATTATCCTGTTAGGATAATGACTCCTTTTCTTGCCAACATTATTCTTCTTGAATCGATCGGCGAATTAAGTTGCTGACCCATCATTCTATCATTATGTTGGTCGGACTTTACGAGTCAGTCGGACTATTCAAGTAAGCCAGATGAATGAGTTATAGTCAACCAATGATTATCTCGTCGGCTAGTCAGCTTTTGGGCTTTAAGATGAGCCTTTTTGACTATTCCGCCCGATTCATCACAACACTTGCCCTCAACTCTCAATTTAAGGTATATTTAAGGCCTTGAAAGATGGGAGGTAATAATGATCAAAATTTTTTTCTCTTTTCTCCTTTTTCTCTTTTTGTTTATGCATGTCCTCATCGGAGAGAAGATATTATTCAATGATGGCAAATCTCGAAATTAGTTGGCATCATTGATTTACCACTTTTTGGGGCGAATGTCTTTGCCAGATGTCAGATTGTCACTGGTAGAAGGATTATCCCTCGGATCTAGGAGTTGTGTCGATATTCCTTTTGCTAGTGTTTGATTGAGGCTTGGGTTCGTGGCACGATCAGGATCATCGAAGTCATACGAAGATACAATCGCAACTGTCATCATCCTCTTATCTCTACTTTTCGAACTCTCGCAGATCGATACTAACATATTGGTTTTTCTCCCGTCATATCGGCTTCTTTCCATCGACGTCGTATCTTTTGGTTAAGATATGTATATGTGACACAATCGAGAACATTTCATGCCATTCAAGGAAGAAATCAGGGCTGTCGTAGTTGTCTATATAAAGAGTTTCTTTTTTCTCAGGCCGGATCTTTTTGTTATTTCGTGAGCTCTTCGTCCTTCGCCTCTTCTTCCTCCCCAAACCTTCCCTTTCCAGGTTAGATTTTTTTCCGTCATCATGGTTAAAGCCTTAGGAGTTCCTGCCATTGGTAGATCTACTACTTAGTAGGGGAGGAGATAGGTCCTCCGATAGCCTTAGTCCACCAAGGGGAAGGGGTACTTACAGGGAAGAATCAGGATTAGAGTCCATTAGGAGTACCCTTAGTGAGTCTAGGATCTCTACCCTGCAGAGTTATTACAAAATTCCGTAGAATTTTATTGCAGTCATCTCTCACTCTGGTGAGAGGATAGATCGATCACCACCTGGTAGTATAGCGGTATATGAAGACCACTTGAAAGCTGGTCTTTATTTTCCACTCCACCCTTTCATTGTTAGGATTTTTAACCTATATCATGTAGTCCCTACACAGCTAACTCCAAATAGTATTCGAATCATCTGTGCCTTCCTAGTCCTCTATTATGACCTCCAGATAGAGCTTAGAACTTCTCTTTTCATTTCCTTCTTCATTTTGAAGAAGGATTTCCATGGTCGAGGGTGGTGGGTCATCGGCCCCCATCCCGATCGGAAATTTATTGTGGGGCTTCCATCAGCCATTCACGGTTGAAGGGAGCCTCGTCTAACCCCGAACAATGGTAAGAAGGGCTTAACGGCCAATCAGGGGACTACAAGAAGCTCCTTGGAGTTGAAGTCTCACCGATGAAGGAGCTACTAAACGAGCAGAGCCTATACATGGCTCGGATTAGCATGTCTCCTTTAGGTACATGTTGTTAAACCACCATTCTGCTTGTCTTCTTTTTTATCATTCTTTGATAGACTGGATGACATCTTCTCTTCTTTGTAAACATAAATATGAAACCTAATGCCAAGAAGCTTCGCCAGGCTGTCAGAAAGAGGAAAGCGATTGCCCCTCCAATTGAGTCAGAGAGGCCAGAAAGAATTAGAGCTGCCCATGATCTTCCAGAGGTCTCAGGTAGGGTGAGTACTTCGATAGTGATTAGGAGTACCTCGAACGACGATGACACACCCTTAACTAAGCTTCGTCCAAGAGCTGTTCCTATCATTCACCCCGTAGAGCAACTGACAGCAACTTCCAGCGTCGGCCCTTCATCATCTCAGCCTTGCTAATCCGACAAAGGCAAGGCTCCTTAAATGGAATCAGAGGAAAGGGGCCAACTCGCTTAAGAGGATCAAGTTATAGACTTCAATGTCTATACTGATGAGATGGGATTGGATAATCCTGAATTGGCCTAATGGCTATTGAAGGCCATCCAAAGGATTAGGAGATAACTAAAGCTTGACGATTGGAGGATGTTATTCCTTCCATTTACTCGAGTTTTCTCAAGATAAAATATGCTCTTTGTCTTCACGTACTAATATAATGAACATAAATGACTTTGTTTGTTGTATTACAGTTCATCCATGAAATCTCTCTGATTGAAGAGAATATTTATGGATTCAGTGACCTTAGTTGTAATCTTCAAGATCAATTGGAGGCAGCAAAAGTGGAGAAAGAAGTTGCCGAGGAGCTTAAACAAGCTCTAGAAGGTAAGTTGGAGCAAAGTATCACCAACAGTCTTTCCTTAGAGAAAGAGTTGAAGGTGACACAAGCAAAAGTGGCCGAGTCAAAGGCTAAGCTAAAGAAGACGAAGAAAAAGCTTTGCTCAACCAAAGTGTTAATAAAGGAGAGTCTTCAAAAGTCTGAAGAAGTTTTGACTTAGAAGCTAGCTGCCAAAAAAAGAGTGACTCTGGCTAAAGAGAAGCTCACTCACGCTACTTATCAAGCCATCGAGGAGTACAATGTTGCCCAGAAATGGAGCCCAAGAGGGGGGGTGAATTGGGTCTTTTAAAAATTAAAATAGTAATGTGAAAGTCTAGTGATGTTTGTGAGTAATAAATTCAATGCACAAGATTGAATGTAGAGGAAAACAGTAAATAAATAGAAATAACCAAAGAGCAAGAGAGAAAGAGAGCAATCACACATAAACACAAGGTTTATAGTAGTTCGGTGCAAACCTAGCACCTACATCCACTCCCCAAGCCACCCTTGGAAATTCCACTATAATCCAAACAAGATTACAGCTGACTTGTTTTTCACAAGGCTCACAAGTCAAAATCTAAGTTGGTTTTGTCACCTAGGCTCACCAACAAACCTCAACACTTGTTTTGTCTTCGGGCTCACAAGTTAACCTTAGTTGGTTTTATCCCTTTGGCTCACCAACAAACCACAACAACCTTCTTTCAAGACACCCTTGAAAGCAATGTCAAATCAAAAAATAAAAATAGATATAAAACTTTTAAAACTAAGACAAACTCTCTTCAAGAGTAGAATGGAATCTTTGAAGCTCAAGTTGATGCTTTGTCTTGTCTCCTTCTTGAAATATTCTTCAAAACACCTCTTTTGGAATGATGCTAGGATGAGCTTGAAGGCTTTTTCAGGGAATCAAACTATAAAAGGCTTTTGATGTGAGGTTCTTGAAAGAATATAAGCTTTCTGGCTTTGAATGAACTTCAATACACTTCAATGCCTTTAGAATGAGGTTAGTGGAGATTAAATACACCAAGAAACTTCCAAAAAAATGGTTTGTGACCATTGGAGCCTCAGATCTAGCCATTTGGAGCTTGAAAAGCAAGTTCTGCAAGTCAGAAAAATAGATCCGTTAGGGCTGTCAGGCTTCAAGTGTCGACACTTGGCTGTCAGGTGTCGATACTTGGCTGTCAGGTGTCGACACTTGATTTTTAGGTATCGATACTTGAACTTTCAAGTGTTGACACTTGATGCACAGGTGTCGACACTTGACACAAAAACCCTCAAATGGCAAAGTTCTAGATTTTCAAAAATCTCAGGCCTTGAGTCAACACTTGGAAACCTAAGTGTCGACACTAGGTATCGACACTTGAATTCTGGATGTCGACACTTGGCGTGCCAAGGATTTTTCTTCGTGCCAAATGCTAAAGTGTTGACACTTAGCTTCCCAGGTGTCGACACTTGGCTTCCCAGGTGTCGACACTTGAGACTGAAAAGCTCAAATTCAAGTGCAAATTAGCTCAAAAACATAAATATAAATTTTGAAACTTAAATAGATCGTAAACAAATAATAATTAAACATGTAGATACCCTTTTTTCATGAAGAGGATGTCCAGATTTGCGAAAAATGCTCCGTGCCACGGCGTGCCATGATACATAAGTTTTTAAGATTTTGAGGTGCTTTCTTCCTAAAAACTCATAACTTGAAATACACATTAGTATACATTATGTACTCAATATTTTGTTATTCATCAAAATCACTAGGTGGAGCCAACAATCTTTCCCTTTTTGATGATGACAAAACCTTGAGTAAAATAGCGTTAAGTTTCAAATTTCAATTGTTATAATTCATGAATATGAATATAAGTCCATATGAGCCATAATTTTCATAGTTAGGAAGAATCAATCTCCCCCTCAATTAGATATTTTTAATCAGAACAAATAATATATTATTTCAGGGTATCAAAGCAGATCATATTTGAAAATTTACACAAACAAAGTGGAACCACAACAATTTATGCCATACAATCTATACTATTACTCTCCCTTTTTGTCAATCATTAGAAAGAAGAATAACCTCCCCCTCACAATGAGCATGGAGACAAAATGATGGTAGAGTATCAAATATGACAGGTATCAGAGCCAAAAAGATCCAAAGAGAGTATCAGAGCTGAAGAAAGTAAATATAACCAATCAATCACAAATAATAAGCACCAAACTGAAATATATAACTGATAAGAGGAGTTTTCAATACAAAATTTGCTGAGTCATCAGCAAAACTGAAACATACAAAGTGTATCAGAGTCATACAATAATCAGAAACATACAAAGTAACATGAAACATAAAAGACATACAACAGAAGAGACAAAAGACATAAAAGACATCTGTGAGGCTAATCCTCATCAGATGGAATCTCAAGACTAAAAGGAGCACTGATCCTAGATCTAGAGGCTAAGGCCCTAGGAGGTCCCTGGGCTAAAGCCTGATGACTCCTAGTGCGGCCAGAAGGACCTAAAACGGGTACAACCCTAGATGATCTAGTGGAAGGGGGGAGAGAAGATCAGCTGGTGTAACAAAGTCTGGTGTGGAATCAACTAAGTCAGTAGGTGAAGGAGCAACTGGTGTAGCGGGAGGATCGCGACTAACCACCTCAAAACCATTAGCACAGTCATCACTGCCACTGCCACTATCAATAATCTCTATAGCTCTATCCTCACTCATATCTGCCTGATCATCACCATCAACTATATCAGCATGGTCACTCTAGTGATCATCACCATCATCATCATCATCATCAAAAGATACAACTGTAGGGGCTGCTGGAGGTATAAGGGATCTCAATAAATCCTCAATACGAGTGAAACCCTCCTCCATAGTCCTACGGATCTTAGCATGCTCTAAGGTAGTATGTGCTCGAAGAGTCTCAATCTTGCTGCGCAGCTGAGTCAACTCACTCCTGATCTCCGTAAACTGCTCTCTGACATGCTCCTCAAAGGGTAAACCAGTAGAAGGTGGTGGAGAAGCTGAAGTACCAAGTGTCGAAGGCTCTGCCTGTGTCGGTGGAATATCAATGGGAGGAAAACTAGCTGGCGCAGATGGCCCTGCCTCTGCCTCTCAAAGCTCATCCTCCTCATCTGGCTCCTGGCCAGACTCTCTGCACACCCACCGACCTGCAACAAATTTGTACCCCATACGGTGCAATGACCTCTCATTATAGACATCTGTATGCAGTATCTCCTTGGGGATCTCCCCCTCCAGCGATACTCCACAAGCTCTAAATATCCTGATCAGAGCCATACCGTAGGGTAAACAATGACGGTGCTGAGTCGTGGCATTGTGCATCTGTACTAACATCAATGATGGAAGGTCGATCTGCCTCCTCTCTGTCAGACTGGTCATCACCATCAGCTCTCTTTCAGTAATGAAGTCGAATCTCCCAGTCTTTGGCAGAAGAATACGAGCCATGATATGGTGTAACGGACGCATCTCCAAGGATAGCTGGTTTGCGGTGACTATAGACACACCACGAACATCCTCTCGCTCGAGGATACACCTGAATGCTGCCTCCCTATCGTCTATTGTAAAAATACTGATTTCCCTATGGGGGGCTCCCAGACTCTGCTCAGTAGCTCTGCAAAAAGAGAAATCTGAACTCCTCTCACGGTGGTAGTCCATAGAAGTCGTCGACGGTCCATAGCACCATAGAACTCTCTCACTAGATGAGGATAGTACCTCTCCTGCATAGTGCAGAAGGGTACTAGACCTGCATCAGTGAGCACCTGTCGTATAAGGAAGTGGTGCTGATCAAAACAATCCAAGTCGACTCTCCTCCCAGAGGCCACTATCTTCCCTGCCATCCTCTCTGCAGGGGGGAACTCGGTGTAGCAGAACTGCTAGCCTGCCCTGAATCAAATCTAGCCTTCGATCTCCTCTCTACACCTTGACTAGGTCTCTCCCTAACAGCAAGTCTCTTCCGGGGACCCATTACAGCAAGCTGACCAAGAGAGTTTAAAGAAGGTAAGCTAGGGGGTAGATTCAATCAGACTAGGAGCAATGGGACTGGTTAAGTTTGAGGAGAAAATCATTTTACAAGATAGTTTTGAAACAAATTTTGGGTTATAAAATCCAAAATAATTTAGAAAAGCCACAAATAATTTGAAATCGAGGATTTTATAAGCTAGAAAATGTTTTTGGTTTGAAATATATTTTGTAAATACCAAAATATTTGAGTTTTGGGCTTAAAACATTTAGGGTTTTAGAAAAGAGGGTAAAATGACACAAAAAACATCACCAAAATTTCTCCCTAGGCGGTAAAAAAGCTATAAATAGAATAGAAAATTTGAATTTAGATGAAAACCCATAAAAATCTTGGCTAAAAAACCAATCCAATAGTGTTTTTCCCAAAAACGGACAGGAAAAGAGTGAAATGGCCAAAAACCGTGAAAAATCCATGAACAATTCCGTGTAAATCACCATTCCTTCAAATGGAGTTTTGGAAACCCTTTAAAACTTGGGAAAATCCGGTTAAAATCCCAAATAAAATCGGCAAAACCTAAATATAGGTCAAACGGTTTAACTGTAACAAAAATGAAAATATGAGAAATAAAAAAATGAAATAAGAATGAATACCTGATTCGTGAAGGGTTAAATGGGAAGAGGAGGGATTTGGATAGAAGGGGACCACTGTAGCTTGAAATTGACGGGGGAAAACAAAAACAAAAAAAACCCTCGGTCGGTCCTTTTAAAAACAGATTACGTTTCGCAAGTGTCAACACTTGGTCAGGTGTCGACACTTGACAATATCCAAGTGTCGACACTTGGCCAAGAAAATTTCCAAAAAATCAGAAAAACTTTCAAAAAATCTAAGAAAATATTTAAAAACTTTTGGGGCTCAATGCAAGTGGTTTTTGAGTGAAATGACTTGGGTAAGATGAAAATTATAAGAGTTCTAGGAGAATGGGTCAATAACACCTAACTCTCTTCTAATCAGACAGAACCTTTCTTCACTCAATGGTTTGGTAAACACATCTGCTAACTGATCATCAGTACACACAAATTCAAGAATGATATTAGAGTTTTGTACATGATCTCTTATGAAATGATGTCTTATTTCAATATATTTACTTCTTGAATGTTGCACAAGATTCTTAGTTAGATTGATTGCACTAGTATTGTCATATCTTATGGGTGTCTTAATTAGTTTAATGCCAAAATCTTCGAGTTGTTGTTTGATCCAAAGGATTTGAGCACAACAGCTTCTAGTTGCTATATATTCAGCTTCCACTATAGATAGAGCAACTGAATTCTGTTTCTTGCTACTCCAAGAGATCAAATTTATTCCAAGAAACTGATAGGTTCCACTAGTACTTTTACGATCAAGTTTACACCCAGCAAAGTCAGCATCAGAATAAGTAATCAATTCAAATGAAGAATCTCTAGAGTACTACAAACCAATTTCAATTGTTCCAGATAAATATCTAAGTATGCATTTAACAGCCAAAAGATGATACTTTTTAGGATTAGACTGATATCTAGTACATATACAAATACTAAACATGATATCTGGCCTACTGGCAGTAAGATATAGCAATGAACCGATCATGCTATGATATAATTTTTGGTCAATAGATTTACCTGATTCATCATTGTCAAGTCTACAAGTAGAGCTCATAAGGGTACCTAAAGGCTTGGCGTTCTCCATCCCTAACTTCTTGAGTATTTCTTTTGTGTACTTTGCTTGGTTGATGAAGATCCCCTCTTTGGTTTGCTTTATTTGGAGTCCGAGGAAGAAATTTAGTTCTCTCATCATGCTCATCTTGAACTCACCTTACATTAACTTCACAAATTCTTGACAAAGAGATTCGTTAGTAGCACCAAATATTATATCATCTACATAGATTTGTATAACTAAGAGATCATCAATCTTTTTCTTTAAAAACAAAGTTTTGTCTACATTACCTCTAGCAAAATCATTTTTAAGCAAGAAAGAGCTTAAACGATCATACCAAGCTCTAGGAGCTTGTTTCAAACCATACAAAGCTTTATGAAGTTTGTAAACATGATTTGGAAATTCTGAATTTTCAAAACCAGGAGGTTGTTTAACATAAACCTCCTCTTCAATCAGACCATTTAAAAAGGCACTTTTAACATCCATTTAAAATAATTTAAAATTCATAAATCTAGTAAAAGCCAACAATAGCCTAATTGCCTCAAGTCTAGCCACAGGAGCAAAGGTTTCATCAAAATCTATCCCTTCCTTCTGATTGTATCCTTTGGCAACTAGTCTAGCCTTATTTATTGTAACAACACCATTTTCATCAAGTTTATTTCGAAAAATCTATTTTGTGCCAATAATTGAAGTATTTGAAGGCCTATCTACTAATATCCAAACATTGTTTCTTTTAAATTGGTTAAGTTCATCTTGCATAGCATTTATCCAATTACTATCACATTCAGCTTCCTCAATAGTTTTAGGTTCAATTTGAGAAACAAAAGCTAAGTAATCACAGATATTTCTAAGGGATGATCGAGTACTTACACCTTTAGATGGATCACCAATAATTAGTTCTTTTGGGTGTCTATGAGCATACCTCCATTCTTTTGGTAGTGGATCAACTGTTGATGTGTTTTCATTACCTTGTGCTTGATCTCCTTCAGTGTTTTAATCATCTTTCTGTTCCTTGGTAGGCTCTTCATTGTTGTTTACACTTTTAATTTTCTTGGTACCTGTTTCATCAGAAAGCACATCTTCTTTTCTCAATGATTTCTGGTCAGATTCATCAAATACCACATGTATGGATTCTTCAACAACAAGTGTTCTTCTGTTGAAGACCCTGTATGCCTTACTTGATGTGGAGTAGCCTAGAAAGACTCCCTCATCTGATTTGGCATCAAATTTGCTTAAATTATCCTTACCATTGTTTAAAATGAAACAACGGCATCCAAAAACATGAAAATAATGAATTGAGGGTTTTCTACCCTTCCAAAGCTCATAAGGTGTTTTCTTTAAAATCGGTTGGATCAAAACTCGATTTAAAACATAGCATGCAGTATTTATAGCTTCCGTCCAAAAATATCTAGATAAATTATTTTCACAAAGCATGGTGCATGCCATTTCTTCAAGAGTTTTATTTTTTTTTCTACCACCCTATTTTGTTGAGGTGTCCTAGGTACAGAAAAATTATGATGAATGCCATTTTCAATACAAGATTTATCAAAATCAGCATTTTCAAATTCGGTTCAATGATCACTTCTCAAAGATATGATTGAAATACCTTTTTTAATTGAAACTCGTTTATGAAATCTAATGAATTCAGAAAACGTTTCATCTTTATGTGCTAAAAACATAACCCATGTAAATCGTGACAAATCATCTATAATAACTAGACCATACTTCTTACCTTCCAAACTAGATGTTCTAGTTGGCCCAAAGAGGTCCATGTGAAGCAACTCTAAGGGTCTAGATGTACTCCTTTTGATTTGAAAGAGGATTTGGTTTGTTTTCCAAGCTGACATGCACTACAAATCTTATCTTTTTCAAAACTGAGTTTAGGCAAATCTTTTATCAAATTCCTTTTGCTAAGTTTTGAAATTAAATGCATACTTGCATGTCCTAGTCTGCGATGCCAAAGCCAACTAGTTTCAATGATCTTGGCTTCCATTACCACTAGGCATTGACCATTTTGAATAGGAAGATCATCAAGATCAACCATATAAATATTGCCATGCCTATGACCAATGAACTTGATGCCATTATCATCTAAACTAGAAACAATGCACAAAGAAGATTCAAAAACAACTTTAAAATCCTTGTCGCAAAATTGATTAATACTAAGCAAGTTATGTTTCAAACCATCAACATATAAAACATTATCAATGTAAGAAGAGGGGGTGATATGGACTTTACCAATACCAATAATTTTGCCCTTTCCATTATCACCAAAGGTCACATTGCTACCATTTTGATATTTGAGCGATAAGAACTGCTCCACATCTCCTGTCATATACCTTGAGCAACCGCTATCAAGGTACCACATTTTTTTCTTATTGGTTGCAAGGCATACCTGCAATAAAGATCAAGTGGAGACTTTAGGTACCCAAGCCATCTTGGATCCTTTTAGGTTAGTGGCATTGGTTCCTTTTGGAACCCAAACTTTCTTAATATTATTCAATCTTCTTTTGTTGCACATATAAGATTTATACCCTTTGGTACCACATGTATAGCAAGTAATGGATGAAGATGCAGGCACAAAAAAATTTTTAAAAAATTTTTGTTTCTTATGAGTTCTAAATCCTAAACCTGCTCTATCAAAAATAACTCTTTGATTGTTCAAAAGCAAATTCAATTTTTTAGAACTATAAGTAAATTTATCTACAAAAGGTTTTAATTTTTTAATTTCTTCTTTATATCTTTTATTTTCATCCAAAATTTCTTTGCTTTGTTTTGAAAGATTTTCATTTGAAAGTGAAGAACTTTTCTTTTTCAAAACTTCTTTTTCTTTTTCAAGAGCTAAAATCTTATCATTTAATTTTCTATTTTGAAAAAGAAGGCATTCATTTTTATTTGAAAGCTTATCATTTGTTTTGGCTAAATCCAAATTTTGCCTTTTCAAATCTTTATATTTTGATTTTAGTTTTTGAAATTCTATGACTAATTCGTCAAAAACTTCATGAAGCTCATCAAATATAAATTCATTTTCTGTTTCAGAACATATCTCATCATGATCCGCTATTAGACAGAAGTTTGCCACCTCCTGCTGTTCTTCCTCAGAACTGGAGTCCTCACTATCACTCCACGTTGCCATCATGGCTTTCTTTCTCAACTTTTTTCTGCTTTTCTTGAGCAAGAGGCAGTCAACCTTGAAATGACCGGGTTTCTTGCATTCAAAATAAGTGGGCTACTCCTTCTCCTTCTCCTTGTCTTTCTCTTTACTTGGATCACCTTTCAGAGGTTTTGTCTTGAAGTTGAACCTTTTCTTCCTCATAAACCTTCTGAACTTTCTCGCCATTAGAGCCATCTCATCTTCTTCACCATCTTCTTCGGAGTCATCACTTGATTCTTCTCTCGTAGTAGAAAGACGATTACCTTCTTCTTTTTGTCGACTTCCACATTTTTTTGCTTGAGGGAGTGCTCATAGGTCATCAGTGAACCCAACAGTTGTTCAAGTGGAAGACTGTTGACATCCTTGGCTTCTTCAATAGCTATTACCTTTGCATCCCAAGAAGCCGGTAGAGACTTGAGGAGTTTGTTCACAAGTTCATAGTTAGAAATAACTTTTCCTAGGCTTCTCTGCCATTCACAATATTTGTGAACCAAGTATACATCTCACTAATAGACTCAATAGGTTCCATTTTAAATATTTCATACGTATGAATAAGCATGTTAACCTTGGTTGTTTTCACTTAGTGTGTACCCTCATGGGTAACCTCAAGTGTGTCCTAAATCTTCTTGGCGGAGAGATAATTACATATTCTATTAAATTCACTTGGGTCAAGAGAGCAAAATAATAGATTCATAGCCTTAGCATTAAGCTCAATTTGCTTAATGTCATTCTCATCCCAATCATCTTCCATCTTCGGAGTGAGAATGCCATTAACCAACATAGTAGGCTGATGAAGACCTTTGACAATTGTCCTCCATAAATTATAATCAATAGCTTGAATAAAAATGTGCATGCGTGTTTTCCAATACGTGTAATTTATGCCATTGAAAAGTGGGGGGCAATTTGAAGCTTGACCTTCAATTACACCCATTCCTATTGGGGCTGCCATGATCTTTCACTCAAAATCCATGGACCTACAAGAGAGTACCGGTGCTCTGATACCACTTGTTGCCCAGAAATGGAGCCCAAGAAGGGGGGTGAATTGGGTCTTTTAAAAATTAAAACAGTAATGTGAAGGTCTAGTGATGTTTGTGAGTAATAAATTCAATGCATAAGATTGAATGCAGTGGAAAACAGTAAATAAATAGCAATAACCAAAGAGCAAGAGAGAAAGAGAGCAATCACACACAAACACAAGGTTTATAGTAGTTCGGTGCAAACCTAGCACCTACATCCACTCCCCAAGCCACCCTTGGGAATTCTACTATAATCCAAATAAGATTACAGCTGACTTATTTTTTACAATGCTCACAAGTCAAAATCTAAGTTGGTTTTGTCACCTAGGCTCACCAACAAATCTCAACACTTGTTTTATCTTCGGGCTCACAAGTTAACCCTAGTTGGTTTTATCCCTTTGGCTCACCAATAAACCACAACAACCTTCTTTCAAGACACCCTTGAAAGTAAGGTCAAATCACAAAATAAAAATGGATATAAAACTTTTAAAACTAAGACAAACTCTCTTCAAGAGTAGAATGAAATCTTTGAAGCTCAAGTTGATGCTTTGTCTTGTCTCCTTCTTGAAATATTCTTCAAAACACCTCTTTTGGAATGATACTAGGATGAGCTTGAAGGCTTTTTCAGGGAATCAAACTATAAAAGGCTTTTGATGTGAGGTTCTTGAAAGAATATAGGCTTTTTGGCTTTGAATGAACTTCAATACACTTCAATGCCTTTAGAATGAGGTTGGTGGAGATTAAATACACCAAGAAACTTCCAAAAAAATGGTTTGTGACCGTTGGAGCCTCGGATCTAGCCGTTTGGAGCTTAAAAAGCAAGTTCTACAAGTCAGAAAAATAGATCCGTTAGGGCTGTCAGGCTTCAGGTATCGATACTTGGTTGTCAGGTGTCAACACTTGATTTTTAGGTGTCGACACTTGAACTTTCAAGTATCGACACTTGATGCACAGGTGTCGACACTTGACACAAAAACCCTCAGATGGCAAAGTTCTGGATTTTCAAAAATCTCAAGCCTTGAGTCAACACTTGGAAACCTAAGTGTCGACACTAGGTGTCGACACTTGGCATGCCAAGGATTTTTCTTCATGCCAAATGCTGAAGTGTCGACACTTGGCTTCCCAGGTGTCGACACTTGATACTGAAAAGCTCAGATTCAGGTGCAAATTAGCCCAAAAATACAAATATAAATTTTGAAACTTAAATGGATCATAAACAAATAATAATTAAACATATAGATGCCCTTTTTTCATGAAGAGGATGTCCAGATTTGCAAAAAATACTCCATGCCACGGCATGCCATGATACATAAGTTTTTGAGATTTTGAGGTGCTTTCTTCCTGAAAACTCATAACTTGAAATATACATTAGTATACATTATGCACTCAATGTTTTGTTATTCATTAAAATCACTGGGTGGAGCCAACATACAGGAAATCCTGGGCCTTCGATGACAAAATGATAGAGGCTAGAGTAGTCAACTATCAGATGGGTTTCCAATATTACCTAGATAAAGTCACAAAACTTTATCTTGACTTGGATCTATCCGGGGTCATCATGGCTGAGGAAGATGAAGAGGATGATGAACCTCAGGTGACCGCAGAGCTAGAAGTGGCCATCCCCTCCGAGGTGGCTAACCAAGTAGGAGAAGGTCATGCAGAAGAAGATGTGACCGAGGGCCAAGAATGATTGTACTCTATGTCTTCTTCATATTTTTGAATGTATATGTATCAATCCTTTTTGAAAGATTAATGAAAGAACCTTTTCTTCTTCAAAGTCTTCTTGCTTTTGGACTTGTGTGCAAAAATTTCCAAGTAGGAACTTATCGAATAGTACCTTAGATACTTTCTTGCAATGTTGATATCATTTTTTTGCTAAGTACCAACTCTTCGATGGATCAATATCTGATAGATTTGGACCCGTGGCTAAGTTGAGCTTAGCTGATTGGGTCGATCATAATTGAATATATTAACTAAGTTGATCGAGATTGACTTCGTTGCTCTTAAATGCACCAACCAGGCTAGTTGATCAGACCAGACCAATTATGTCGGGTGTGAGTCGACGGGCTAGGCTGACTCTTTTTATCTATCAGGAGTACTGATTGAGTCGGTGGGTTAGACCAAATCCATAAGTGTACCGATTGAGTCGGTTGATTAAACCAACTCTTTGTTTCATCAGATGTAAGTCGATGAATTAGGACCGACTATTTATAATAAGATAGAGAAAGAATTAGAGGAGCTTTTTATTGATAATATTTGTAGAGATTTTCTACATTCCATGATCAAGCCATTCGGTAACCATCCAGACTTTCAATATGATAGGTTCTGGGCTATATTACTTTAGTGACTCGATAGGATCCTTCCCAATTAGGGGCTAACTTTCCTTATTCTATAGGTCGAGATATTTTGGACCTTCGTAACACCAAGTCTCCAGGTTGGAAGATTCGAGTCTTAACTCGAGAGTTGTAATATTTGGTGACTCTCTGTTGATACACGGTTGCCTTCATATGGGCTTGAAGTCTTGTGCCTTCGAGTAGATCTAGATTGGCTCTCCATCGCTCTAAATTCTTAGGTTCCATAAAGTGGTTAATCTTCAAGGATTGTAGAGAGACTTTCACAGGTATCACTGCTTCACTCCCGAAGGCCAATCTGAATGGTGATTCTCTGGTGGTAGTCTAGGGAGTCATCTGGTATGCTCAAAGAATCGAATTTAATTCTTCAGCCCAAAGTCCTTTCACCTTAGGCCATGAAGGATAGTCTGATTGGTCACTTCGACTTCGCCATTTGTTTAAGGATGTCTGACAGAAGTCAACTTGTGAAGAATATGGTATTGGGCACAAAAGTTCTTGAACTTTTGGTTGTCGAACTGTCATCCATTATCAATGATGATGGCATAAGGTATTCCAAATCGATAGATTATGGAATTTCTAATGAAGCTCTCCACCTTTTTCTCAGTGATATGGGCTAAAGATTCAGCCTCGATCCATTTGGTAAAGTAGTCGATGGCTATGATTACAAATTTTCTCTAACTGAAAGCTAGAGGGAAAGGGCCAAGAATATCCATTTCCCACTGGATGAATGGCCATAGAGCAGTTAATTGAACTAGCTGACTTGCCGGGTATCTTTGAATGTTGGAGTACCTTTGGCATTGATCAAATTTCCTGACGAAGTTAGTGACATTTTTTTGAATGGTTGGCCAATAGTATCCTTAGTGTATGATTTTATAAGCCAAAGACTTGCCCCCCAAATGATCGTTGTATATGCCTTCGGGTACTTCTCTTAGGGCGTAGTTGGTGTCCGATAGCCCCAAGCAATTTTCAAAGGTTATGTAAAAGACCTTTTGTAGAGTTTCCCTCGAGGATGATGTATTGCGAAGCCATCCACCTTATCTGATTGGCTTTGGTAGTTTCTTGTGGCAGTCTTCCTTCCTTCAGATAGATGATAATCAGATCCATCCAACAAGGCTCCCATTCTACTTGATGTATACACAAGCTCTTGTCCATTATATTGGAAACTTTCAAGTATTCAATGAATGTCCGATCAAGGTCATCAAGAGTTATGGTAGCTAGTTGAGAGAGCGCATCGGCTTGAGAGTTTTCACTTTGTGGAATATGGAATATCTCAAAGAAATGGAATTCGGAGATGAAGTCCTGTACCTTTTCTAAATACTTAATCATGGAAATATCACGGACTTCAAATTCTCCCTTAACTTGGTTCACCACCAATCGGGAGTCCGAGAATACCCTCATCTTTCGAACACCAAGTTCCTTGGCAATTCTTAGTCCTACCAGAAGGGTCTCGTATTCTACTTGATTATTTGATGCTTGAAAAAAGAAATGGAGGGCATACTCAATGATATCTCCCTCTATACTAGTCAGGATCAACCCTATGCTATAGCTAAAAGAATTAGATACTCCATCCATATGGAGTATCCATGTGAGATCAGGGACCTTTATGATCCGTTCATCGACTATTTGGTGTTCGACTTCTTCATCGCCCCAGGTGCATTCGGTAAGAAAGTCAGCTTGCACCTGTGCTTTCATTGCCGGTCATGGCTGATATGTGATATCGAACTCGTCTAGTTTGACAGCCTATTTGGCGATCCATCTAGATGTGTCAGGGCATCAGAGGATGGCCTTTATCGACTGATCCATCAATACAACGATCGAATGGGATTGGAAATAAGGCCTCAGGTGCTTTGCTACTATTACTAATGCATAAATAAGCTTCTACACTTTTGGGTATCTTATCTCAGTGTCATGCAATACCTTGCTAGTGTAGTAGATGGGCTTATGAAAATTATCCAACTCTTCCTTCACAAGTACTAAGCTGATGGCCTCATCTGAAGAAGAAATGTAAAGGTATATACTTTTCCTTCTTTAGCCTTTGGAAGTAGTGGCGGATTGATTAGGTACTTCTTCAATTCATCAAAAGCTTGTCCATAATTTTTCAACCACTCGAAGTTCCTCATCTACCATAGGGCTTTAAAGAAAGAAAGGCATCTTTCTACTGATCGAGCGATGAATCGACTTTATGATGCTATCCATCCTGTCAATTGTTGTACCTCCTTCTTATTAGATGGACATCTCATGTCGAGGATTGCTCAAATTTTCTCAAGGTTAGCTTCTATTTTTCGATTGGTGATAAAGAAGCCGAGAAACTTTCCTGAAGTAACTTCGAAGACACACTTGGTCAGATTTAGCTTCATCCGATATCTTCTTAACATGTCGAAGGCCTCCTCTAGGTCACTAATATGATCATCGACCTAAATGCTCTAAACTATCATGTCATCGATGTATGTTTTCATGGTTTTTCCTAGCTATTTTTCAAAGATTTTGTTGACCAACCGCTGGTATGTTGCACCGGCATTCTTTAAACCAAATGGCATTACCTTGTGATGGTATAGTCTTCTTTCAGTTATAAAAGCCATCTTCTCTTTGTCTTCAGAATCCATCTGGATTTGATTATAGCTAGAGAAGGCATCCATGAAGCTCAAGAGTTTATTTCCAGTGATGGCATCAACAAGCTAGTCTATCTTTGGTAGAAAAAAATTATCTTTTGGGTAGGCATTGTTAAGATCAGTATAATCAATGTAGATCCTTCACTTACCATGGCCTTTCTTACCATTACCACATTAGCGAGCCAGTCTGGGTAATGGATCTCCCTTATAAATCTTACATCAAGGAGTTTAGCCACTTCTGAATTGATAAGTGTTTGCCTTTCAAGGGCAAAATTTCTTTTCTTCTACTGAATTGGCCTACATCCCGAATCGACCTTCAACTAATGAGTGATGACTTGTGGAAGGATTTCCAACATATCATTAGCCGACCACACGAAGATATCAGAGTTGCTTTGTAAGAAGTCGATTAATCCTGACCTCATATCCTCATCGAGTAGGCTTCCAATTTGCACAACCTTAGTCGGATCATCTTTTATGAGGGGTATCAGGATAGTCCTTTTGACTGGTTCTCTAGTATCTTCTATCTGATCCCGCTAATCTAGCTATTCTATATCATTTTGCTGACGGTTGTCTGTCTTGGATCATCAAGCATTGTTGAGCTACTCTTTGATCTCTTTTCATTTCTTGGGTTCCATTCTTAGTCGGGAATTGCACCAATAAGTGCTAAGTCAAGATAATTGCATGGAATTTATTTAAGGCTGGTTGTCTTAATATGGCATTATATGCAGAGGATGTTTGGACAACCATGAAAGTGATCGGAAGTATTTTTTAACAGGGTTTGGTTCTAATGGTTACAGGGAGGGTTATCTCCTCTTCCACTCCTACCGAATTCCCTCCAAACCCGGTAAGGGGTGTCGAGGTTCTTTACAATTTATTCCTTAATAAATTCATCTTAAAAAAAGCATCATAGAGTAAGACCTCATTGAATTTCTATTATCCACCAAAATTTTTCTTATATCATAGTTTGCAATGATAGCAGAAACAACTATAGGATCATCATGAAGTACTTGAACCCCCTGTAGGTTGTCATCAGAAAAGCTGATGACATTGTTACTTCGGGGTCTCTTCGAAGAACTTTATTCTCTGAAGCTTGATCGACGGTGTAGTATACCAACCATTCCATCAGTGGGTCGCTAATTAGGAAGCTTCGCACTGTTGGTAATCTGCTTCTAGGCAGTAACCTCAACCTAGCATTCTTGGCCATGGATAAACTTTTCCAAGTACCAACATTTGATCAGGCCTTCTATCTTATCTTTTAATTGGATTCATTCTTTCGTGGTGTGCCCATAGTCTTTGTAAAATTGATAGTATTTAGCCTTAGTGCACAAGGCTAGAGGAGCTTGCATCGGTCGAGGTCTTTGGAGAAAGTTTTCTTTCTCAATTTTCATTAATATTTTGTCTCTTGGGAGAGACAGTGGAGTGTAGGTGTCGAACATGCTGACTTTGGGCCATGCCATTGAGTTAAGGTACCATCATTGCTAGGAGATCATGATTCATTGTTCTTTAGATTCTTTTTCTTTGGAGCAGACCTTCCTTCAGCTTGGCACCGACTGATAGCCTGTTTTTCAGCTTGTGCATATTTTTGTGTGCATGCTAGCAGTTCAGAGTAACTGATGGAGAATTTTTTATCCAAGAAGAAAGTGAATCTGAATGATTGAAGTCCTTTCTTCATGGCAGACATGGCAACATGCTCATTAAGATCAGGAATTTCTAGCATGTTAGAATTGAAGCGAGCCACATAATCTCTCAAAGTTTTGCCTACTTGTTGCTGGATGAAGAAGAGACTATCTGAGTTACGTGGCATCTTCCTGTTGGTCCTAAAATGGGTCATGAATAGTTTTTTTAATTGATCAAAGGAATGAATGGTACCTGGCCGGAGGCTCGAATATCATATTCGTGCGACCTTCTTAAGAGTTACAGAAAAAGCAAAGCAATGGAGGGCATTAATTGCCCCATGAATCATCATTTGGGCTTTGAAGCTATCCAAATGATCGAGAGGATTGGTAGTTTCATCATAGGGTTCTAACTGTGAAATTTTGAAATGGGATGGGATCATTTCTTTCATAATTCTTTGGAAAAAGGGTGGTCGTGAATCATAGGCCATTCATCGTTCCTCCATGGATCGTCGAGTTTAGCAATTTGTAGTTCCAACTTTCAGAACTTTCTTTCAAAATCATCATTTCGTTGACTTCCCTTGCTCTGGCGAAAACTTCTTGGGATAAAATCATTGGAGGATACAGAAAAAATCTCTGACATTTTCCTCATAATCGGCTTTCTCCATATGCATAAAGCCGGGAGCCTTGTCGCATGGGAGAACGTCAATTCAAGAAGTGATGACATCGAGAACATTGGCTTGGCTCTCAACATCGAGCTTCTTGTAAAGGATATCGTTGGCTACATCTTAAGGCAATCGGATGCTATTGCCCACTGACCACGACTTCTTGGAGATTCTAGATAGTGGCAATCAGAACTTCCATTTTGTCCAAGAGAATACCGATATGCTATCATCCTATACTCATTATGGGGGTGGCATCCTCACCTTCTAAGGGTGGATCATTCTTCTTGGATGGTGAATGATCTCTTCTAGTCGAATCGTTCTACACTTTTTTTTTTATCATTTTCTCTTTCAAGATTCTTTTCCAAGATTACACTTCTTTCTATACCAGGCATGCCAATCTATTGATGCCGAACCCAAGTGGTCTCTTTGCACCATCAGATTTGCTAGCCAATCTTCCTGAGAATCCTGCAAAACAAACCCATTCACTGGAGGGTTTCCGGTATTTTTTCTTACTTATCTTAGAGATCCCCTCTTATCGATATTTATAAACATTTGCCTTAATAGAATTCAGTTAAAAAAAGTTAGTTCCAACATTACACCATTGAAACTGATTGGGATCTGTTATAACGGTTAGTCGCTATCCTATTAGGATAACAATTTCTTTTCTTGCCAACCTTATTTTTCTTGAATCGGTTGGCAAATTGAGTTGCTGACCTATCATTCTGTCCTTATATTGATCAGACTTTATGAGTCAATCGGACTATTCAAGTAAGCCAGATTAATAAGTTATAGTCGGCCAATAGTTATCTTATCAACCAGTCAGCTTTTGGGCTTTAAGATGAGCCTTTTTGACTAGTTCGCCCGATTCATCACAAAATTAACTAATCAACAAAAAAATTCTTATAAGAAGCATAAGGAGGAATTAAGAAAAGAAAGTGCATTCAATTTAGAGCAAAGGCATAAAAAAAAAACAATTTGTCTTGTGGTTTAAACTGCATGTAAGTGATTAAAAATTACAATCTTAAATATTTACTTAGAAGTTAATATGAAATTATCATGTTTTTTCTTTTGATTTTATAGATATGATGCTTATACTGTAAAAAACATCTGAAGTTACCAAGGCATTGTATTCATTAGCATGTCAACCTGATATTTGCATAATGGTTGCATTATTGATGAAATGAGGTTTTACACCAAAGAACATGATAGTCATCGTAGAAGCCAAAAATGTGGGGTTACTATTGAAGGAATACATAGAGATAATGTCATTAACTTTTATGGCATCCTCAATGACATTGTTGCATGTGTTGCATTATGTGAAAGGAAAGGGAGAGTGGTTTTGTTTAATTATAAGTGGTTTTACCTTGCTAATAAGAAGACATATATACAATCAAAATGAAAAGGTAACAAGTGTTAACATTGATGCTAGATGGTATAAGGATGATCCCTTTGTGCTTGGATGCCAATGCAAAATAAATTTTTTTTATGTTAATGACATCAAATTGGGCAAAAATTGGAAAATTGTATGGGAATTTCAACATAGACATATATTTGATGTCCCAGAAGTGTAAAATGAATTGGAAACCGATGAATAGTATCTTAATGAGGTATAATAGAAAGAGGAGTTGTCAAGAGATGCAATTGCAAGTACAATTCGAGTTGAAGACAATGGAATATAAATGTTCAATAGAGATGATGTTGAACCGGATGTGGTTAAAGCTAATAGATTAACAAAACTAGTGAAGCAAATAGATAATGAAGTCATTCTAGATAACTTTAATAAAGAAGATGATACATTACTCGAGTATTGTAGTGATGAGGTAGAGCTAGAGAATAACAATTATGATAGTGATATAGAGCTATAGATATAACCCATTATTAAGAAAGATGTAACAAGAAGAATTTGAATCATGAGCCATTGATCTATGGTATGTTATGAACTATTTTTTATTTAAATGTTTCAGTTTTTATTCTCAAGTGTTCATTTATTGATTTTTCTTTTATTTTTTGCATTTTTATTCTCTATTGTTGGCGTGGAGTCCCTGTACCGACCGGTCAGAGCTGCTGCACTGCAGGACCGCTTCATGGTTCACCTGCAAAACAGGTCCCTTGCCAGAGTCATTCCGGCAGGGGACACTCCGATGCCTAGGTCAGAGACAGGTCCCAGCCATAGAATGGGGAAGATTCTCAAGAAGCAGAGGGAAAGCTCTTTGAATTTAGAGTATGCATGTATGTATGTGTGCGTACCTCCCCGAGTGTTTTTTCTTACTGCCATTTATAAGAGGGTGCCCAACCTGCGGATCCGTTCTTCTCCCAACAATCACGAGGAGTTAATTTCTCCCCATGATTGGCAATCGTGGATTGTCATTGAGCAATTCCGGCCAAACCGGAGATGTGGCAGCTGGAGTTGCATGCCATGATCGTGGCATGGAGATAGTCGATAGTTACTGTTGGTTACTGTTGCCTATCTGGGATGGATCATGACCCATCCTTAGATTTCCCCTATTTAGGAAGATTCTTGTAATTGAACCGGGAATTTCTCCATCTTTGGATCTCTTCGGTCGGAGATCCTGCCTTCTGCATGAGTCGAGGACTTGGTATTTACCAAGGGCTGGAGATCGTATCTTGCAGGAACCGAAGAGTATGTCTTCGAAAGTCAGCATGGAGCCTGGTCTTCGATTAAGGCCAAAGACGTAATCCGAAGATTTTGCCTCCGGGTGTCGTAGGCCGGTGGAGAGCCTTAGGTTGCTCGTGGTTGGCCCGATCTTTCTTGGTCCGAAGTCGCTAGCTCGGAGGAAAGGTCTTCGGTCAACCGAACCGATGTTCGATTTGTACTTAGACCGGGATTCCCCAATAGTTGCCCCCCTACTCTTAGTTTTTGAAGTGAAGGTTTGCCTCGAGAAGTGAGAGTACCAATGTTTTGTTGTTTTCCTCCTTGGAGATAGTGTAGTGGATGACCATGAGATCTCTGATTGGGCCGCTCATCATGACTCCTGGTTGATTTGGGAATTAGGCGGTGGACAGCTGTCAATCCTTGGTTGGGGGAGAAGAAAAGAGTGAGCAGCCCTGGAGCCGTCTCTTCCTTTCCTGTTGCATGGTAGTCCAGTCAATCATTCGGTTGAGATTTGGGTGGTTGTGGCGGCTTCTCCCTGCCTGTTGGATGATGGATATGCTTCATCCCAGCCGCTAGTTCAAGATGGGTTACTTCCCTGGGTAACCCTTTGTCAAATCATCCTGGTGGGACCTCAAAGGCCCCTGGTTTCCTTTTGGGAAGAGAGAAGGTCCGGCTAAAGAAGCTTCTTCAACCTCGTCTCATTCTTCACTCAGCCTTCCCTGTTTTTGTCTACCAGTCTATTCTGCAGGTAGAATCTTCCTTCTACCTTTTCGTTTCATTCTTTTAACATGGAAGAAATTATAGAAAGTCAGGGGGACAAGTTGGGCCCTCAGGGGCCGGTGACGTAGTAGGTCCGGAGTCGGTCTCTAGCTTGATTTCTCAGGAAAAGATGGACCTTCTTTGGGAACGCTATCGTGTTCCCGAGGGGTTCTCTTTCATCCGCCCCGCATATGAGGAATGGGTGAACAAACCTCTCCTCGGGTGCTTAGCCATGTACGAGGATCATCTGAAGGCTGGCCTTCAATTTTCCCTGCACCCTTTCTTCATCAAAATCTTTCATCTGTACCAAGTGATGCTGGCGTAGTTGACGCCGAATAGCATTCGGAACATCTATGGATTTCTAGTCCTGTGTAGCATCACAAACATAAAACCTAGGACCAACTTATTCACTGCCCTTTTTGTACTCAAGAGGGATTTCCATAGTAATGGATCGGCCCTCGACTGGGCCGTAAGGTCATCAAGGACATGCCCAGCGCCATCCATGGGTGGAAACCTAATTTTGTGTTTGTACTGTCCATTGATCCATGGGGCTTCGACACTGTTTGGAAGAAGCCTCGTTTAACCGCCAATGATGGGAAGGAGGTCTTGGCGACTGACCAGTCAGATTACGATCTTCTGATTAATTCGAAAGTCACCCTTATTCATGAGTTGTTGGAGGAGAGAAATCTCTATCTTGCGGGGATCAGCAAGTTCTCCGTATTAGGTATAGTGATGGAGATTTCTGCCCCCCTTTCCCCCGGTTTTGTTGTAGCTTAGTCGACTTAAAGAAACTCTTATGCTTGTAGGTGGCAAAATGAAGCCTGGTGTGAGCTGGCTCCGTCAGACTTCTAAGAAGAGGGTAGCTCAAGCCCCTCTCACAAGGTCAGCAATTCGGAAGAAGGCCCGAAGAGATGGTCCTGAGGGGGACCGGAGCACCTCATCTTCCCGGGGGACCTCAGGAGAAGATATGGTACCCACAGAAGGGGCCCCGTCAGGATCTCGTCCAGTCAAAATTCCCCCAGCGGTTACCTCTCCGATTCGCACAATGAGGATTCCGCCTCAGGCGATGGATGTGCCATCGCCTTGCCCCCCTGCAGTTGATAGGGGCAAAGCATGGCAAGCTGAGGGAGAGTTCGCTCGTGGAGCTTCCCCAGCTAGAAGCCGTTCAGTGAATTCTTCGGAGCTTTCGCCTACTGGGGGACTACTGGTCCCCGCCATAGCCAGGCGGTGCTAAAGAGCATATTGCTGCCTCATGACTTGGCAGATCTCTAAAATCAGAACCTTCCCAGGGTGTCCGATTCTGCTTTTTCTACCCTGCAACAGGTATGGTCCTTGCCGTCTCCTTTGCCCTGAGAATTATTCGATCCATAACTCCATAGTTTTAATGTAGTTGGTCTATGACCTTAACTTTATAGAGGAGGGCCTGGAAAATATTAATAGCCTCATCCACAGTCTCAAGGAGGATCTCAATACTGCTAGGGCCGTAAAAGAAGTAGCCGAAGAGTTGAGGCAGTCTATGGAGAACCATCTTGTCCGGGTGAACGATGAGGTTCATGAGCTGAAGGGTGAACTAAAAAGTGTCCATTTGACAATAGCAGAGCAAGGTGCAGGGTGGAGGAAGAGCAGAAAGCGAGTCGACTCCTTGGAGCTAACTGTTAAGGAGAATGAAGAGAGGATAGAGAGTTTGACCAAGGCAGCGGAGGAAGCTGCCAGGAGGGCCGAAGAGGCAGTTCTGGAGTCCGAAGCGACCAATTGAGAGTTCGTGTCCCTGAGAAAGCAAGTGGATGATGCTGTAGCAGACTTCAGGAAGTCTTCATAATTCCAAGTGGAAATGAATGAAGCATCCTTGTACGGCTACCAGTATGGCTTCAACGATGGACTTTCCAAGATAAAGGAGGCCTTCCCACACCTTGATCTTTCTGGTATCCCTCCCTTCAACATAGCCGAAGAAGAAGAGGAGGAAGAGGAGGCCAAAGCCGTGGGAGAGGCCGAAGAGGTGCCATGTTTGGGAGAGTAGGCCTCTGCTTCAGTCGAAGATCTGGAGGTGACCCCAACTCTGATCCCAGTCCAGGAGGAGGGTCAGGCTGGGGGAGTCCAAGCTGAAGGTTCTCTGGTCCCAGCCCAAATCGATGAGATCCTTTCAGCGCAGGTTGACAAGTTGTTCCAATCCTGTGATGTTGGGTCTCCTCCTGTTGATGTTGAATAATCCGAGTAGCTTTAGATGTATTTTTTTTTTGTATTGCCAATGGCTTTTGTATGACAACTTCTCCAGATTTTGAAGTAGCTTTTTCTTCTTCTGCATATGCTATGTTGTGTTTTTAGATGTAGCTTGAACAAGTTTTACTATCCCTTCTTCTGCTTGATTGAACGGCCATGGCCGAAGGCCATTTGACTAGTAGTTGACGAGGATGAACTTCGGGATAAGTTAGAACTCCGTTGTCGAAGACCGTTTACGGTTGATTAGGCTGGTGTTACTTTCTTAGACCTGTTCATTTGGGTAGACAGGTGTCAACTCCCCATCGACCAGTGATTAAGAAAGTTTGATTACGATTCTCATTATCCACGTGGTGTATCGATATTCGTACAGTCACGATTTCTTGCGCCTTGTGTGCCGCCAGATCTTTTTTTTCCAAAAAGGAGCCATTAATGTTGCCGCAGCATGATAGGAATTCCTCCGGATTTGAAGAACCGGTAGTTGTTGTTCCGGGAATGACCCTCGAGGGTCTTTTGGTTCTCGAAGCATCGCTTGGACACGTGGCACTCTTTGACGCGGCTGGGAAAAGATGTGGAGAACGTCTCCCCGCAGTCGGTCGTGGGTGCAGGCTTTCTATAAATAGGACCTTGCCTTTTGCTGCTAAGGGTCACCATCCTCTCGGACTTCTTTCTTCAGTTGAAAATGAGGTTCAGCACCTCCAAGCTTCGTCGGGCAGCGAAGAGGAGGGCCGTCGACCCTAAGAGGAAGAGGAGTCCGGAGTTCTTCGAACCGGGTGATGATGTTGAGCCTCTCATGGACCGTCTGGAGAAGAAGGTCCGTATGTTGGAGGCTCAACTGAAGGAGGCCAGGGCCCAAGTCGCGACGGTAGTCGTAGAGGTGGAGGAGGCTAAGGAGGCGGTGAACACCATCTCAGACTTCAAGGCATCTGCTACCTTCAGGGAGGAGGTCACTGAAGCGGCTCTGGACTCCTACCTTCAGGGGTTCCGAGAATGCAGGGGGAAGGCCTTCAAGTTTTATGACTTGAAGGGCCTGGACAACATCAAGCCCTCTGTTCCCTTTCCCGGATATGAGTTTGATTCTGACTCCAATGAGGGGTCGGATTCTGGTTCTAATGGGAACCCTGGGGCCCCTTCGTCGTCCCTTCAGAGCTCCCCCCTCCGGTACGGAAAAAAGCCGGCGGGAGGTTATTAAAATGTTTCCCACAATCCTTCTACTACTACCTTTTTTTTAAAAAAAAATCAAGAAAAAGAAAATGAAATATCTTAACTTTCCTTATCTCTTTCCATGTGTTTCTTGCGATATGTTGTATCACATTATGTCTAGAGCGTAGATTCCTCGGGCCATTTGTGGTCTATAGGAAAGATGTGAGGTCGGTTGGACCGTTCTTGAAATGTCTGTTATCGACAGGAAGGATGACGTGATCCTTTTAGGCACGTTTTTCAATTTACCGTAGGGTAAGGTGTTTACAAAGTCCCTGTGCACTTCTGTCATGATTAAGGTGGGTTATTCAGGCCCGTCCCGGCGCATCTTCGAATTTATCATAGGGTAGGTTACGAAAACCATCCCTGTGCCTTCTCTCTTTCTTTTTCTTTTTATGTAAGGTAGGCTTATTAGGCCTGCCCCGGCACGTCTTCGGGTTTTTTATAGGGTAGGTTATCAGAACCATCCCTGTGCCTTCGATCTTCTTGGTGGCCTGACTAGGCCATCCATTGCTCTCGTCAGGCATACCGATAAGACGAGTGGATCAGACTCTCTTTTGCGCAGTCGGCTAATTTCTCAGATCGGGCCACTTAGGCTATTGTAGTTCAATCGATGCAACAAGCCATTCTGAGTTGAGTAGTGTTGAGCAAATTTGCACAGGAATTTTGGGAACTTGTTTATTGATAATATTTGCGAAGGTTTTGTACATTCTATGACCAGGATAGAGACTTCCCACCTAGGATCTTGAGTCGATATGCTCCTGGTCGAATGACTTCTTCGACTTGATATGGACCTTCCCAGTTGGGGAAGAGTTTTCCCTATTCTATTGGCCTGGATACTTTTGCCCTTCGCAATACCATGTCCCCAGTGCGAAAAATCTGCTCCTTCACTCTGGAGTTGTAGTATTTGACGACCTTTTGTTGGTATGCCGTCATTCTTAGTTGGGCCTGAAGTCTGGTGCTTGGCAGCAGATCCAGGTCGATCCTTCTATGATCAGAGTTCCCGAGCTCTTCGTAGTTGTCAATTCTCAGGGATTGTAGGGAGACTTTAATAGGTAGTACGGCTTCGGTACCGTATGCTAGGTTGAACAAAGATTCGCCGGTGGCCGTTCTTGAGATAGTTCAGTATGCCCTGAGAACGGAGGTCAGCTCTTCGGCCCAAAGCCCTTTGGTGGCGTTCAACCTCGTCTTCAGATCGTAAAGAATGGTCCGATTAGTTGCTTCAGCTTCTCCGTTGGACTATGGGTGGGCAACGAAGGTCAGTCGATGCTGAACATAATATCGAGCACAGAAGTCCTTGAACTTCGAATTATCGAACTGTCTCCCATTGTCCATGATTATGACATGTGGGATGCCAAACCGGAATATGATAAAATTTTTTATAAAATTTTCTACCTTTCCTTCTGTGATCTGGGCCAGTGGTTCGGCTTCTACCCACTTTGTGAAATAGTCGATGGCCACAAGGAGGAACTTCCTTTGTCCAGAAGCCGGCGGGAATGGGCCAAAGATATCCATTCCCTATTGAGCAAAAGGCCAAGGGGCTGTCAATTGAGTCAAGTGACTTGCAGGCTGCCTCTGAACATTGGCATACCTTTGGCACTGGTCACACCTTCGCACAAAGTCAGCCGAGTCCTTCTGGATGGAGGGCCAATAATATTCTTATCGAATGATCTTGTATGCCAGAGACCTACCCCCCAAGTGATCTCCGCATATGCCCTCGTGGACCTCTCTCAAGGCATAATCTGCATCCATCGGTCCCAAGCATTTTAGTAGTGGTTGAGAAAATGATCTCTTATAGAGGGTTCCATCCAAGATGACATACTAGGAATCCAGCGAATCTTCTTGGCCTCTGCCTTGTCTTCTGGTAGCACGCCCTCATTTAGGAATTTGATGATGGGATCCATCCAACTTAGTTCGGCGTTGATCTGGCGCACCTCCATAGCCTCTTCGGTAACACTTGGAGTTTCAAGATGTTCAACAAAGGTGTGCCCGAGAGATTCTGGTGTCGTAGCAGCTAGTCGAGACAATGCTTTTGCCCAGGAATTCTTTGATCGAGGGACATGGATGATCTCAAAATGCTCCAATTGAGAGGATAGGGCCCGTACCTTCTCCAGGTACTGCATCATAGTTGGATCCCTGGCTTCATACTTTCCTTTTACTTATTCACAACCAGTTGGGAGTCTGAGAAGGCTCGGAGTTGTTGAACTCCTAAACTTTTTGCAATCCGAAGTCCGGCGAGCAAGGCTTCATGTTCGGCTTGGTTGTTAGAAGCATGGAAGGAGAATCGAAGTGCGTACTCTATGGTATGGCCGTCGGGTTCGGCTAGCATAAGACCAGCTCCACATCCAGTAACATTGGAAGCTCCATCAACATGGAGCACCCAAACGGACTTTGTCTCCTTCGGGACTTCATCTTCTGTCGAAGGCACTTCATCTTCGGACCTCCGGGGGCATTCAGCCAAGAAATCAAAAAGCACCTGGGCCTTCATAGCCGATCGGGGCTGAAAGCTGATGTCGAATTCACTCAACTTTACGGTCCATTTGGCTATCCTTCCCAAAGTATCTGGAGACTGGAGAACGGCCTTGAGGGGCTAATCGGTCAGTACCATGATGGCGTGGGCATGGAAGTATGGCTGTAGTCGCTTTGCTACAATCACCAGAGAGTAGATCAACTTCTGCATCCTTGCATACCGCGTTTCAGCATCATGTAGAACCTTGCTGATGTAGTAGATCGGCTTGTGGGATCCGTCTTTATCTCTCCGGACAAGGACCGAACTAATTGCTTCATCCGAAGCAGCGAGGTATAAGTAAAGTACTTCGCCTTCTTGAGGTTTGGAGAGTAGAGGCGGAGTTTCTAGGTACTTCTTTAGTTCTTCAAAGGCAGTGCGACAGTCTTCGGACCATTCAAAGCCCTTTGACTGTCGAAGTACCTTGAAGAACGGAAGACATTTCTCAATTGAACGAGAAATGAACCTGCTTAGGGAGGCAATTCTCCTTGTTAGCTACTGGACTTCATTTTTGCAGGAGGGATGTCTCATATCCTTTAGGGCTTGGATTTTTTTAGGATTCGCCTCAATCCCCCATTTAGTGACAAGAAAGCCCAAGAACTTTCCCGAAGTGACCCCGAAGGCGCACTTCACCGGGTTTAGCTTCATGCAGTAGCATCGTAGAGCGCTGAATGATTCTTCCAAGTCTTGGATGTGATGCTTTCGGTGGAGGCTTTTGACGATCATGTCGTCAACGTAGGCCTCCATGTTTTTTTCTAGTTACTTTTCGAACACCTTGTTGATTATCCTTTGAAATGTTGTCCCGACATTCTTGAGGTCGAATGGCATCATCTTGTAGCAGTAGAGACCTTTGTTGGTGACAAAGGCCATCTTCTCTTCATCTTGGGGATCCATCCTGATTTGATTGTAGCCAGAAAAAGCATCCATGAAGCTCAATAGTTGGTGGCCGGTAGTGGCGTCGACCAGCTGATCAATCTTTAAGAGAGGGAAGCTATCTTTTGGATAAGCCTTGTTGAGGTCTGTGTAATTGATGCAGATCCTCCACTTGCCATTAGCTTTCTTCACCATTACCACATTGGCCAGTCATTCGGGGTAGTGGGCTTCTCGGATGAATCCTGCTTTAAGGAGTTTGCCTACTTCTTCGTCCATGATTTTCTGTCTTTCAGGAGCAAAGCTTCTTTTCTTCTGCCGGACTGGTTTATACCCAGGGGTAACCTCTAGCCGATGAGTGATTACTTCGGCAGGAATTCCCGGCATGTCCGAAGTTGACTAGGCGAAGACATCGGTGTTGTCTCTGAGAAAATGGATCAGCCCCGTTCTGGTTTCCTCATTAAGCATACTCCTGATCTGCACAACTCTGGTGGGGTCTTCCTTTGTCAAAGGTGCTAAGACAGTTCTTTCCATGGGTTCACCAGAGCCTGTAGTTGTATCCCTCGAATCCAGCTGATCCTGAGTTGCAGAATCATTGAAGTGCTTGTCTTGGATCATCAAACACTGTCGCGCTGCTCTCTGATCTCCTCTAACTTCTCTGACAGCATTCCTGGTGGGAAAGCGTACCAGGAGATAATGAGAGGACATTAAGGTTCGAAACTTGTTCAAGGCGGGCCGCCCTAGAATGATGTTATAAGCCGAGGGGGTCCGGACTACCGTGAAATTGATCAGTAGTATTTTTTATCGAGGTTCAGTGCCAAGGGTCACAAGCAACACTATTTCTCCCTCGGCATGAACTTGATTACCCCCGAAGGCAGTGAGCAGTATGGGAGATCTCCGTAGTTGATGTCTAGGCAAACACATTTTAGGGAATGCATCGTAAATCAAGACATCAATCGAACTTCCATTATCAACAAGGATTCGCTGTACATCATAGTTGGCCACAACGGCCGAGATTACAAGAGGATCATCATGCGGGAGCCAAACTCCTGCAAGGTCATCATCGGAGAAGAGAATAGCATTGTTATCCTTGAGTCACTTTGGGATGTCATCCTTGTCCCTCCTCTAGTCGATAGGCCGGTGTATCATCCCTACACCTCCATTAGTGGGCCTTTGATTCGGCAGTTCGGCCTCTTCAGGAGGTAGCTAGGGAACAGTAGCTTCCGATCGAGGTCCTTGACGACCAATGTACCGTCCCAAATACCCTCTCTTGATGAGATCCTTAATCGCATCCTTCAGCTGGATGCACTCTTTAGTATTGTGGCCGTGGTCCCGGTGGAATCGACAATATTTGTTCCTGTTCCTTACGGAAGAGGAAGCCTTCATGGGACGGGGCCGCTAAAGATAGTTTTCTTTCTCTATCTCCATGAGGATCTTTTCTCGAGGAAGGTTGAGGGGGGTGTAGGAGTCGAATCTTCCCCCCGATGCCCTGGGCCTGGGAGGACTTCTTCGGCGATCAGTATATTTGCTGTTATTGTTATTGGAGATTGGGGGACCTTGTCCCCTGTTATTCTTCTTTTTTAAAGGGGGCTTCCCTTCGATCAGTCATCGGTTGTCCGCTTGCTCTTCAGCATCGGCGTATTTCTGAGCCCTCGACAAGAGCTCAGCATAGCTTTTGAGGAACTTGTTATCCAAGAAAAAGGTAAGCCTGGATGTACGAAGTCCCTTCTTCAGTGCAGACATGGCTACATGCTCATTGAGATCGGGAATCTCGAGTGTGGCCGCATTAAACCTGGAGATGTAGTCTCGCAGGTTTTCTCCTTCATTCTGGTGAAGGAGGAACAGTGTGTCCGTATTCCGGGGAGTCTTGCACAGGTCCTGAAATGCAAGATAAACAATTTCTCTAACTCAAAAAGAAAATCGATGGTACTTGAGCGCAGGCTCAGTAGCATATCCAAGCAGCTTTCTTCAAGGTAGCCGGGAATGCGATGCAGTACATCGCGTCCGAAGCTCCTTGGATCATCATATGGGCCTTGAAACTATCCAAATGGTCGAAGGGATCGGAGGTGCCATCGTAGAGTTCCATCTGGGGAACCCTAAGGTGCCGTCGTAAAGTTCCATCTAGGGAACCCTAAGGTGCCGAGGAATGACTTCGGTCATGATAGGTCAGTGTAGGGTGGGCATAGATCACCCACTATCAAGTCATCGGGATCCTTTAGATCCCGCATCCTCTACTCCTGCACCCTCGTCATTTTCGATTCAATGGCTCTAAATCTCACGTCGTAATTGGGAGTCTGCTTCAGTGCCCTCTCTTCGGGAGTAGAGTCTTCGGAGGAGGGTGAGGGAGTTTGCCTAGGCCTTTTCCCTTTCTGTGGGGGATCGGCGGGCCTAGGCAGTCTCGAACTTCAACCTTCAAGAGAGGGCCGAGAGCATGGGGAGAGATGTGTGGAACCCTCCCGTGGGGCTCTCTTCCTTCGGGATCGAGAGCTATGTCTTGAGGTGGCTGGTGGATTTCCCACCGGAAAAGCTCTGTTCTGGAAATCTTGAACCATGGCTATAAGGTTGGTAACCTGGTTCACAAGGACTTCAAATTGCTATAACCCCACGACAACTGTGGGAGGTGGGACATCGTTCTCCCCCGGGGGTGCACCCCCTTGGGATGGAGCACGACTTCGACTTGTGGAGGCGATCTGAGTCTTTCCTCTCGCCATCAGGAACTTCTTACTTCCCCTTGTTTAAGAGGGAGCCTAAAGAGTGCTGTGTCGCCCCCCCTTCCTGGCACGCCAATCTATTGGCATGGAATCCCTGTACCAGCCAGTCGGAGCTGCAACACTGTAGGACCGCTCCCTGGTTCACATGCAAAACAGGTCCCTTGCTGAAGTCGTTCCGGCGGGGGATAATCTGATGCCTAGGTCAGAGGCGGGTCCCAGCCATAGAATGGGGAAGTTTCTCGAGAAGTAGAGGGAAAGCTCTTTGAATTTAGAGTATGCGTGTATGTATGTGTGCGTACCTCCTTCGAGCATTTCTTCTTACCACCATTTATAAGAGGGCGCCCGGCCTGCGGATCCATTCTTCTCCCAGCAATCACGAGAAGTTAATTTTTCCACATGATTGGCAATCGTGGGTTGTCTTTGAGCGGTTCCGGCCAGACCGGAGGCGTGGCAGCTGGAGTTGCGCACCATGATCGTGGCATGGAGATAGTCGATAGTAACCGTTGATTACTGTTGCCTATCTGGGACGGATCGTAGACCCATCCTTGGATTTTTCCTGTTTAGGGAGATTCTCGTAATTGAACCAGGAATTTCCCCGTCTTCGGATCTCCTCGATTGGAGATCCTGCCTTCTGCATGAGTCGAGGACTTGGTGTTTACCAAGGGCCGGAGATCGTATCTTCGGCAGGAACCGAAGAGTATGTCTTCGGAAGTCGGCATGGAGCCTGGTCTTCGATTAAAGCCGAAGACGTAATCCGAAGATTTTGCCTCCGGGTGTCGTAGGCCGGTGGAGAGCCTTAGGTTGCTCGTGGTTGGCCCGATCTTTCTAGGTCCGAAGTTGCTGGCTCGGAGGAAAGATTTTCGGTCAGTCGAATCGGTATTCGGTTCATACTTAGACCGAGATTCCCCAACATCTATGAAGATTATAGTTGATTAAATTCATATCTCATTTTTATCCCTTCAATTTTCCTTGCTAGGAATAGAATGATAGATATTTAGTTTCTATTTAATTTGTGCTAATTCTTAGTAGTTGATAATTGTTCAAAACTATTCACTTTGTTTTCCTGAACCTTAGGTTGAAAACATTGGAGTTGGACGTGATGCCAAATACACATCAAATAAACTAAAATTTCATTATGAAGATGATCCTGATACGAGCTTGAGATGACTACTTGATGCTGAACACTTGTAATAAATACAAATTTTTAATGAAATTTCATGCTTTAAGAGTTTAGAGAGAAATTATAAGTTATTTAAGTCTAAATGGTTGTATTGATTAGTTTTTTATGACAAGGTTCATTTAGGACAATGGTGGACCGCCGGGGTAAGCGACCTCGGCCCTTCTCAAATTTTTCATAATTTATTAATTTTTATATATAAAAAAAAATTTCAGGCAAAATTTTAGGAGAATCTTAGACAAAGATGTGTTTGGCTCCCTGAAATTGGTTGGTATTAAATACAGCTTAAGAGATATTGAAAAATAAAATTTTAAAAGGAAATAAATATTATAAATTAGCTTTCTCTACTTAAAAATTAAATCATTTCTTGCTTTTTTTTTCATTTTTTATTATTTTTTCTTTTCAATAATTATTTAAGAGAAGATAAAATATTTTTTTCTCCTACATTAAATAGAATTCAAATTATTTATTTAAATACACACTAATTAATTAAAAATGTTAAGATTATAAATAAAAAAATATATACACCGTAGTAAGAATGAAGAGTCTATTCTAATAAAAAAGAACTTAAAGAGAAAGAGACGACGTCAACATTAACTTATGCAATATAAACTCAAGCTTCCTGAGATTCTATTAAACATCCTCTTCTTTTCTTTTCTTTTGTTCTATTTTATTTTTCTTTTATAAATTTATTCATATTTTAGGTTCATTATGAATAAAAAAATTGATGATTTTTTCAAAAAAAAAGTAGTAAAAAAAATTGACATGGAATTGAAAATTTTATAGTAGATTTCATTATTGATGAATTTCGTTTCATAAAATAATGTCAAATTTAATTCAAATAATATTTATTAAAATTATTTAAATTAATTTTAATTATTTATTAATATTTTTATTTTTTATATTTTTTTGGCTTTGTTGGAAAAGTTGGTATAGTCTGCCCCTACATTAGGACAACAAACATATAATTCTCAAAAAATTAAATTAAGTTGTTTTTGACTTTTGATATTTAACGGTCTTTTTTAATTTCTTGTTTTGCTAATCAACTTGAAATTTATGACCTTTTTGAAAGAAACCATAAATATTATTAATAAAAAAATAGTGAAATCTTGAATTTAAACTTAGAAAAATATTGTACATTTGTACTTTTACATAAATTAAAAATCAGCTCACATCGTTGAGTGAAATGAATAACATAGCAAATTAAAAATGTAAAAGGTTTTGATAATTTGCTACAAAGAATATCAGCTCACATGGTTGAGTGAAATGAATAACATAGCAAATTAAAAATGTAAAAGGTCTTGATAATTTGCTACAAAGAATATTTTATCAGTATCTAAATTATTGGAGATAAACTATTTTTCATTGCTAAAAAATATATTTTTTTAAATCAACGAAATGTTCGTGCCATCCATGCCATATTAGTTTAGAGAAACAAAAAATAAGTTGATAGCTAAAATTATAAATTTTGAGCAACATATTATGTTCATTACTAAAACTCAAATTTAATAATTATGATATTAATTCATTCCCCGATATAAATTATCGTCACTAAAAATTGATGAAATTTTTTATAAAAATATTTGGTCACTATGTCCACAATACACTTTGCATCGCTAAAAAATATTATCTTGATGATAAAATAATTGCATCGCATATGTCATATTAGCTAAAAGTGTGCGCTACTAAAAATTTTACTTTCGGTGATAAATTATTTCTATCACCCAATACATATCAGTGTCACAAAATTTGTCCCACCACTTTTCGTATTGTTAAAATATTAGTGCTACATATTTGACGATAAAATTGGATAACAAAGTTTAATTTCATTCTTAATCGATCTTTCAGTGACAAATTCTTTATTAATGATAATAATTTGTATTTCATCCTCAATTATTTTTATTTTTGGGTAATATCAAGCTTTTGTTATAAAAAAAAAAAATTAATGATAAAATTGAATTTATCATTAAAAAAATTAAATATTGTTACATATTTTTTTTCTATAAACTAATGCAGCTATATTAATTGATCACGGGGAAATTTATCCAAGCGGATGCTGGGTAGCCAACGATGCACGGCTCAATAGCCCCGTACTGTTCCACTAACTATTGCTCGAATGCGGCCATGCATCGTACATTGAATGATAAAAAGTACCGTCCAACCTTCCTCATTCATTGCTTTGTACTAGGGTTGAATGGTTTCTTCGGGATTCTAAAAAACTGTCCCAATCGTACAGCTGTGTAGATAGCGCTGCATGTGTATTTTTGCACAATTTCTCCTAAATCACCCATTTCATCCGGCCAGATAAAATTTGATACAGATCATATATTTTCATATATTTTTTTCATTCATTTGTAAAGATAGATACGTTAGCATGATCCCGCTAAATTATTAAAGTAGATGCTCCAATTATATATTTCAGGATTTTAATTTTAAATTTAATTAAATTATTTATAGAATTATATTTCAAATTTGTGATCAAAGATAAGGGAGCTAAACCTCTACTATTTATTTTTTTTGATAATTAAATAATCTAAGGACTACCATTTCAATCTAATCGACAAACACCTGCTAATAGATGGAAGAGGAGACTCACGCGATCACTATACTCGACCCAGGACCCAGCAACAATACTGGCAATGGAGAGCAATCTATACATGGATTTCCAAAAAGATGCGGTCTGGTTGCTTAAAAAAAAATAAAAAAATAAAAAATGAAAAAAATATAAAGAAGTAGAAGAAGAAGAAGAAGTGGTCTGGTTACACGAGGGATAACTTCTATGGATGACTAATAAGATGAATCCGAGTTGTACGTCCGATTTTGATTCCAGTAATAGATGTGTAATCATCATTGTACCTGCTTGTAACTTCTATGTACCATTTCATGACTATCACTTCGGATTTGTAAAACTATCTTCTCTTTTGTCCATGGACTTGAATGTTGCCTTCTCATGCTCTCAAATGTTATCACCCCCTCATAATTAAAGAGTTCAGCAAAATACCGGCCCACAACCATCAACATCTTCTGCCAGAAAACAGAGGCCCAAAAAATCTTGGGAGGCTGGGGATGCTTCATCCAAGCATAGGGTATATTTAGAGAGTTGGTATAGATCACCAAGGTGGTACCACAACCATTACTGGCCATAGCTCTATTATCATCACATTTAAGATTCGAATCGAGATAAATTTGATTAAATGAAAAAATTTATTCCATTAGAACATTCTCCAGTAAAGTGGGGGCTCCCAAAGAATCAAGTTATTTTTGCTAGAATATGGCAGACGATATATTTAGGATATGTTTGGTTAGACTTTTTAATTTTTAATTTTTGATTTCTAAAAAATATTTTTTAATTTTTATTATAGAATAAAAATAAAACAATATGTTTGGTAACAATGTTGTTATAAAGCAAAAGATAAAAAACATATTTGATAAGTACATAATATTTTGCTATTAAGATGCTAATCATTCAATCAAATCATATGATTGAGCCAATTTATTAGCAATTCTATCTTTAATTGCACCTACCTCTTTCAATAACTATAGTAACTTGGCCAGGAGTGTCAACCTCATCTTTTTGATCTATATACTCAACAAAGAGACAATCCTCTAATGCCTTTTTATTGGTATAGTTATGAAATAGACATGTAGCTATAACAATTTATATTTGCTTTTATAAAGAATATGAAGACATCTCTCTTTAAATAGGAATTACTAAACTGCTTTTTAACACTCCAAAACTGCTTCCTAATGTATGTATATTGATACATCCAAAATTGTCATGCCTATATGGACTCCTGCATGGCTCATCACTTTATTTGTCAGCTCAACACAGGAAGCAAATGCCACAGATTCAACTGCATAATCATCAAGATCCATGCTAAGAAGCTTGGCACATCCCTCTTTCATGAGGGGGATAGGTAGAACAGCACCACCACTCCATGATATCGGCTATTCCTACAAATACAGGTATACTACAGAAGCATGCCTGCCATGAAGACGAACACAGTGCCATCTCCAACCACTCCTTCAGGGGCACATACTTTATAAAGATATGCCAAACACCAATCCCTGCACCGCAGAATGTCTCTTAGGTCTCAGGTACTTCATCTATATCACTTATAAAACTATTTCCTGAGACCCTTCAGGAAAAGTTTTCAAATATTTTCTACGACTTTCCTCCAGGCAAGTTTGCTTGATAGCCCAGAGCTCTCTAAAAGTCTCAACAGCTCTCTCAGAGACACCGGAAGCATTAGGTTACCACTTGGATGATGGCCAAGGTTACCTTGCCTTGCCTAAGCCCCGCTCACTCTTTCCACTACCTCGTATCCACTCCACTATATCTATCTGCCACTTCTACCATCTCGCATCCACTCTACCACATCCATCTACCAGTTCCACTACCTCACCTCCACTTTACCACATCTCATTTCCACTTTCACGACCTTGCCAACTACTATCTCTACTGCCTTGCCAACTCCCACTCCACCTCCACACCACACATCAAAAAAGCTATAGATTTGTCTTTTTTCTTTATTTTTTGAAGACTGACTTAGGCATTGGAGGGCTCACCACCGAGGAAACCCTCCATCATGGTCAGACTTCCATGTCTTTATGTTGGAGGTTCCGTAATGCCCATGCTTGCATCATGAAAGGAAACATAGAGCCATCCAACGTAGTAGCCATATCCAACTACATCTGCAAGTCTTCAACAGCTCCATAATAGATTGGTACTAGAGAAAGGGCCTGTAATCCAAACACTTATTAATATGACCTGTTCTTTATTTTTCTATTGTGTAGCAATGGCAAAAAAGAAGGCCATGATGAGGCCCATCTCCCCTCCTCATTTAGAGGAACTAATGGTCTCAGTAGATCACCTTCAGGCTCTCCTAAATCAAAGCACTAGCAAGCCTTTGGCTACTCCTGTCACCATCGAGTAGTTCCACCACTTCAATTGCAAGTGCAATCATTAATGGCAACAGTGCAAGGCTTGTAGTAGCTTCCAACTCACCCTTCCCTGGTGCCTGAGGAGCACCCATTATCAAATGTTCCTCCTCTCAAGTGGGGAGCTAGACCAAGTGCTTTACCCCACCCTGCTAAAGCAGAAGTACTCCTAGAGGCCCCACAGCGAGCTGGCACCATAAGCGGGTCCCTCATCGTCACCCATCACACACATCAAGCCCGTGGGGGGCATCTTGTGCATACCATATCGATCCTCCAATGGGCTTTTGACGTAGGAATCATGAATGCAATTCTTCCATTTCACTTTCTTTGTCTTCTTATTCTTCACAGGATTCCTCGATGAAGGGGCCATCTTATTGATGATCGAAGAGGCGAGCACAAAAGCAAGGAAAGCTAGATTGGAAGCTTCATGAAGTAGATGGATATTTGGAGGCCCTCTAGCAATAATAGACAATGCCATCAAGTGAGCCACTGTTCACTATGTGTCTGCCCTTCTCTTAAGCCATGATAGAGGAGCCCATCCTTCGTTGCTTCAAAGCACCGCCTATGGAGGCTTATGATGGCTCACCAATCCTTGCAACTACTTGAAAAGCTTCAAGGCTCTCATGATGCTGCAAAATGCATACAATGCCTTGATGTGCAAATCCTTCCCAGTCACCTTCAGAGATGCAACCCGAGCTTGGTTCAACAGGCTCCCATTAGACTCCATAAGCTTCTTTGAGAAGTTTGGTCGGAAGTTCATCACTCAATTTTAGAGTACTTAAAAGCCTAGGAAGAACTATAACTTCATCTTCTTTATTCAACAGGAGGAAGGAGAATCCCTCCAAAGTTTTATGAGTTGCTTCAGAGCAGCTATGTTAAAGGTTCATGGCCTGGAACCAGTAGTCACAATGTTAACTCTTATAAGGGGACTCCGAGCAAGGGGCTTTTACCATTCCCTCTCTAAAAGATTCCCTCATGATCTATCAAAGCCTTTGTCTCATTTCAAAAAATATATCAATGCTGAAAAAGGTATGGCAACTAAAAAAAAGTAGAAGGGGGAGCACAGGCACCTTCAAGAGGGTCACCCTCCTCTTCCTCAACCCAAGAGGGGGTAATGAACTTGGACCCTATCACCATTCTAGGAGCCCACATCACTAATCTAGAAGCTCCTATCACTACCATGAATATTTTACACCACTGAATGCCTCTCGAAGATAGATCTTGATAGAGATAAACAACCAGGATATCATCCATTGGCCTAGAAAGTTGAGCAAGAAGGCCAAGAAGGTTCTCTCCAAGTACTATCATTTTTATCACAAGTACAAGCATGACACAAAGGATTGCTTCATCTTAAAGAAGGAGATCGAAGCTTTGTTCTGTCGAGGTTACTTGCAAACATCAATTAGCCAATCCAAAGAAGTAGGAGCCCTCGATAGTCAGCCCCATCTTGCCATAGAGCCTCCTATGGACAATCACTCCACTGATGATCTAGTAAACACCATCATAGAAGGATTTCTTCGGGGCAACTTTGCTAGCTGGGGGCTTATGCTCATGTAGTTCCCGATACTTTTCAAGCAGACAACATACGAGGACGATGACATCGTCTTCTCAGACATTAATGTAGAAGGCATCCAAATCCTCGATGACAATGCTGTTATAGTTTCTTTTACTATTGCTAACTGCGATGTTTGGCATGTTTTGATCAATGATGGAAGCTCTATGAATATCTTATTTGACGATGCTTTTAGTAAAATGAACCTGTTGACCCCATAAGTAGTTTTGATGATAACCAAACATTGGTGCATGCATTTGTTTTACAAACAACTCTTTAAGTGGTTTACAGGTTTTTGTAAGATGAATTCATTATTCAAATTTCAACTTCTACATTTTCATTTCTTATTTTGAGTTATGTTGTAATTGAATTTTATAAAGAAGAATCCAAAGAAAAAAGTTAAGAAAGATCATGAAATTGGGTTACTTCTAAACTTATTTCAAGCTTTTAATTTCTTAGAAATGTGTTGAGTTTGAAAACATCTTGAAGCTTGAAGACAAGCTGGATGAATTCTAGAGAAAGATTAAGAAAATTACTGAAACATTCATCCGAGCTAACTCGAGGAGAAGAGAGCCGACTCTGGCACATGGCATGCATGAGATTTCTGGCACGCAGATATCCGAGCCGACTCTAAGGTACCCGAGCCAACTCGTCCAGAGTATAGTTTCTTGAATCAGACAGGCGAGCCGATCTAAAGGAAGTCCGAGCCGACTCTATCACATGGCCAGACATCTGAGCCGACTCTTCAGAAGATCGAGCTGACTCCTCCAGAGTCCAGAAAATGGTTTCTGAGAAGAACAGCCATTCGAGTCGACTAGAATAGAAGTTAGCCGACTCGTCCAGACTAACATTATGAAGGCCTGAGGATCCGAGTCGATTCTAATCAAGGCGAGCTGACTCTTATAGAGTGAAGAATCAAGATAGTGTGCAAGCGAGCCGACTGGATTGAAGAGAGTTGACTCAACCAAAATCCTCTAAGGATCCGAGCTGACTCGAGTGATCCGAGTTGACTCAAAGGTCGAATTCAAACTTGCAACGGCTAGTTCCAGAACTCAGAATTTGAATCCAAAAAGTGCTCCAACAATCAAATGTCACATTCCAATGGTCTACAATGACTTAAAGTACCTTGGAATGATGAAAGGCCATATATTTGAGGGATTTGAATCTCTTTGAAGAAGATGTTAGAGAGTTAATGCATTATTGAATGTCAAAACAAGTCAACAAGCAAGAGAGCACTAAGATCATTCAAAATAGCCTTCAAGTCTTCAACTCTTATTTGAAGCTTGAAGCACTTAGCTAAGAAGATATAGAAGCCATTAAAGTACATTCAAGTGCATTCAAGTGGGCTTCTCTCGAGCTGCATCAGCAACCACTCAACAAAAATTTGTTTATCATTCTGTTACTTTTCTTTTCAATTCATCTTTGAATTATATGGTTATTGGTGAGCCCAGTTGAAAAACCAAATAGGTTCTTGGTGAGCCTTTGTTAAAATCCAAGTATTGGATTCTTGGTGATCCTGGTGAAACCAAGTTGGATTTCTTTGGTGATCCCGGTAAAACCAAAGTTTAGAGGTTTGGATTTTGAGCCTGTTAAAATAATCTGACTGTATTCCGATGGGGGATATAGTGAAAATCCCAAGTAGTAATCTTGGATAGTGGACGTAGAAGCTGGGTTGCTCCGAACCACTATAATTGTTGTGTGATTGTATTGTGCTTCTCTGATTTATTTTTGCTTCTACAGTTAATTGCTTTATCACAGCACCTAACACCTTAAAAGGGATTTCAAATAGCATATAATTATTTAAATTTTTTAATTTCCAATTCACCCCCATCTTGGAAAAGCCACCTGGACAACAACTGGTATTAGAGTAGTGTCTCTGAATACATTTAGAGTAAAGATTGATGGCTCATCCCATGAGTACATAAGGAGGGTTTTGTTGCAAGAAATTTTGATGGACTTCAAGCTGAACAAGGTTATATTTAGTTTGTAAAAGTACACCAATTACTCTTGTCAAGTAGATCCCTTACCAATCTCATAATCATTTTCCTAGGTAGTGGGGGCGTTCAGATCCTAAAATCCCTTTATTTTCTTCCTTTCCTTCATCCATGCTACTCAGATATAATAAATAATTAGTTCTAATATCTATAAAACCAGAAACCATTATCCTGAAATTGGAATGTGTTGGTGTGAAGATTATTGGAAATTGTTCCAAAGCCAATCATCTAGGCTGTAGATGGTTGTGCTATTTTGTAATTGTATATGAATTTTTAATGAATAAAAGTTATTCTTTTGGTTGTTCATCATATGTACATTTTTCTAAAAAGAACTCTTGTATGATGGAGTCCCTAGAACTATATTATATTTGATATAGAACAGATATATCAAGTAGTTCTTAAACTAGTTCCAACCAAAAGATACATTGTTATAGGATGACGATATATCAAGTATAGGTTGTTGTATCTCACATTGGCTGGTTGTCCTCTTGACCAAGGAGTGTGGAGATACAGATGTGACATACAAGTAAAATGTGTGACATCTCACTGAACGTGACCATTTACGGAGCTCCCAAACACCAAAGGGTTGCTCACAAAGGGATATGGGTATATGTGTCTCTCAGACCTGATGTCACCATGGTAGCTTGCAAGCAACTCACTGTACTTTGGTGCCGGACTATCTGGATTTCTAATCCAATGATGAAAGGTTTCTGGTGAAGGATGAAGAATCAAAAGCAAAGAAAAGCAGGCATGCAAAGCAGAAATATGGTATTTTAAAACTATTTTAAAATATGCAGCAGAAGGATCGGTAGTTAGATCAACAATCTACCGATCTGCCTGCAACAGGGCCTAGTATAACAATGCAGCATGCAATAAAACATCAACAGCAAGAAAAGAATCAATAGGCATAAAGGTACCTTACCGCTATACCTTAAAGATAGAGATAGTGAAAAGCTCTCAAGCCACACACGTGTCTGGCCTCTACAAGTAGTCCATACCGGGGCTCGACTCTGGTCAACTCTCTCGGAGTGCTAGCTCCTTGAAATCTTTCGGGCCGATTTTCTTCTTCTCGAAAGACAAAGAGGAGAGGTGGAACCCTTCCTAACTAGCTCTCTTCCCAAGACCTAGCTTAAGTGCTAGGTATTCTCACACCCAATCCCAAGTCCTCAAAAAGCTCCTTTTTTCTTCTAGTTCTTAAACCAACCAGCAGCCCTTAAAACAACCTTTATTTATAGAGGCAACCGTGAGAGGGAGAAAGAGAAAGGAAGAGTGATTGGGGGAGAAGGTCAAGGGCCATACCAAATGGATCCAAGCTAAAAAGGCAAGTATGACCATCATACCATGAAAGCCTGGAGCCAAAAATGCCCAGAATTCAAAATTCAAATTCAAAATTCGAAGTCAAAACCTTTCCAGAAAATCTTCCAAAATTTTTACTCCTCAATCAAGTGTCGACACTTCTATTTTACCAAGTGTCGACACTTGCAATTTTTACTCCTCAATCAAGTGTCGACACTTCCATTTTACCAAGTGTCGACACTTGCAAGTGTCGACACTTCGAACATGGTCAATCACATTGACCTTCAATGATGGCAAATGATTCTCAATCGTCGATCAGCCTTTTGATCAGATAGAAACTCCTATGGTATGTGACCCCATGGTTCGAATACTAAGCCGGTAACACTAGAACACTTCTAGTACTAGTCAAAGTGCTTATCTAGCAATGATACCCGACATTCGGATAGGTCGAAGATTGTAGAGCAACTTACAAAAATCTCTGGTATATAGTTACCACATAATTCATCCCTTTGAGCTCTAATACTCAGGATGACTTAGGATTCGACTGCCAACCCTAATTTGATTCATCCAGATCGTGTCTCGACTTTACAAGTTCTGTGACTCTTCACAAGAACCACCCTGGCCAAGGTTTTGCTAAATTAAGATACAACGAGTCATTCACTCCAAACTATTTAGAGGGGTCAATTCTATCTTGATCCACCACCACTCCATAATTACTTGACTGCACCCAGAAACCTTTTATCATTGAATTAGAAATCTAGATAGTCCGACATCAAAGTACAATGAGTTGCTTGCAAGCTACCATGGTGACCTCAGGTCTGAGGGACACATATACCCATATCCCTTTGCGAGCAATCCTTTGGTAGAAGAGAGCTCTGCATATGGTCACATTCAGTGAGATGTCACACATTTCACTTATATGTCGCATCAGTATCACCACACTCCTTGGTCAAGAGGACAACCAACAAATGTGAGATACAACAACCTATACTTGATACATCGTCTTCCTATAATAATGTATCCTTTAGTTGTCAACCAGTTCAAGAACTACTTGATATATCCTCTCTATATTAAATATAATGTAGTTCTAATGACTCAATCACACAAGAGTTCTTTTTAGGAAAATGAACATGTGATGAACAGCTAAAAGAATAACTTTTATTCATTAAGAGATTTATACACAATTACAAAGATTAGCACAATCATCTGCAACTTAGACGATTGGCTTTGGAACACAATTCTCAACAACTTCCACTTGGACTAAAGCCAATCGGTACAGAATCTTATTTCCATTTTCCATTTATAACCATCAAACTCTTGAATTTCGATGGCTTTAGTGAAGGGGTCAACCAAGTTCTCCTTTCCATCGATCTTTTGAAGGTCAATGTCACCTCATTCCATGATCTCTCGTACAAGGTGATAGCACCGCAGAATGTTCTTTGTGCAGTGTGAGACTTTGGCTCTTTGGCTTGAGCAATGGCTCTAATGCTGTCACAAAATACACCGGAATAGGACCATCCAGGGAATGTGCCACTCCCAGCTCGCCAAGGAACTTCCATAACCACAAAGCTTCCTTCACTGCATTCGATGCTGCAATATATTCTGCTTCGCATACAGAGTCTGCCACAGTAAGCTGCTTGGAACTTTTCTAGCAGATCGCTCCTACATTTAGGGTAAAAATAAATCCTGACACACTCTTGCTATCATCCTTATCTAACTAGAAACTGGAGTCAGTATACCTTACAAGTTTCAAGTCAGGTTCTCCTTAAATCAGTAATTGGTCTTTAGTATTTCGCAAATACTTAAGGATGGTCTTCACCACTTTCCAATGAGCTTCACCTGGATTAGACCGGTATCTACTTACCATGCTTAGTGAGTATGTCACATCTGGTCTAGTACACGTCATGGCGTACATGATAGAATCCACTACCGAAGCATACGTGATTCTACTCATACGCTCTCTCTCCTCAGGAGTTGTTGCATAATCCCTTTTGGAGAGAGCAATTCCAGTGCCTATCGGGAGATGGCCTTTCTTGGAGTTTTCCATGCTGAACCGTTTTAGAACAGTGCCAATGTACGTAGACTGGGACAGTCCCAAAAGCCTCTTAAATTTATTTTTATAGATCTTAATACCCAGTATGTAAGAGGCTTCACCCAAGTCCTTCATAGAGAACTAAAATGATAACCAGACCTTTATTCCTTGCAGTGTTGGGATGTCATTCTTGATTAAGAGAATGTCATCTACATACAACACAAGGAATACAATTACAGAACCATTAGCCCATTTGTAAATGCAAGGCTCTTCTTCGTTCTTAATGAAGCCATACGACTTAATATACTTATTAAATCGTATGTTCCAACTCTATGATGCTTGCTTCAGTCCATAGATGGACTTTTGAAGCTTGCACACCTTTGACTCGTCTGTGGATGTGAACCTTCAGGTTGTATCATATACACCTCCTTTTCCAGCCACCATTCAGGAAAGCTGTTCGGACATTCATTTGCTAGATTTCATAGTCAAAGTGTGCTGCCAAAGCAAGCATGATCCGAATAGATTTGAGCATTACCATAGCAGAGAACATTTCGTCATAATCAATACCATAACATTGACGATATCCCTTGGCAACCAAACAGGCTTTATAGATCTCTACCTGCCCATCTGTATCCCTTTTTCTTTTAAAAATCCATTTGCATCCAATGAATTTTATCCCTTCAGGTGGATCAACCAATGTCCATACATTGTTGATTTCCATGGATTCCATTTTAGATTTCATGGCTCCTAGCCATTTTTCAGAGTCGGACCTCTACATCGCTTCCTTATAGGTGATCGAATCCTCATTATTCTCATCGAGTTCAATGGGATCACCGTCCCAAACTAAGAAACTGTAGTATCTGTCCAATCGACTCAGTACCCTATCGGATCTTCTTAATGGTTCCTATATGGGCTTAGGGTGTGATCTAATCACAACTGATTCTATGTTATCCCTTAAGTGTGTCAGTTCTTCTACTTGTTGAATTTCACTAAGTTTGATTTTAGCGGTTACATTTCCTTCACCAAGGAACTTCTTTTCCAAAAAAATAGCCTTAAGACTGATGAACAACTTTTGTTCCTCAACCAAGTAGAAGTGATACCCCTTAGACTCTTTTGGATACCCAACAAATAGGCACCGGTCAAACCTAGGTCCAAGTTTGTCCGTTTCCAAGCATTTTACATAAGCCGGACAACCCCAGACCCGAAGGTGTTAGAGTGTCGGCTTACGTCCAGTCCATATCTCATATAGGATTTTGCTAACAGATTTACTTGGAGCCCTATTCAAAAGGTAACAGGTTAATTCCAAAACATATCTCCAAAAGGATAGCGATAGAGAAGCAAAGCCCATCATGGACCGAAACATGTCTAACAGGATTCGATTCCTCCTTTTAGACACTCCATTTAACTGAGGTATCCCTGAAGGTGTCCACTGAGAGATAATCCCATTCTCGTTGAGATATGTCAGAAAATCACCGAAAAGGTATTCACCATCTCGATCTGATCGAAGGTTTTGATACACCTTCTAGTTTATTTTTCTACTTTACTACGATATCGTTTGAATATTTCAAATGATTCAAATTTATATCTCATCATGAAGACATAACCATACCTCCAAAGGTCGTTTGTAAACGTAATGTAATAACTGTACCCACCTCTGGCACTATATTCATGGGTCCGCATACATCGGTATGTACCAGACTTAGAATCTCTTTGGCTCATTCACCTTTTCCAGTAAAATATGACTTTGTCATCTTTCTAAGAAAATAGGACTCACAAGTTGGCAGTGAACCTTTTTCACTAAAATTGAGGAGACCCTCACTTTTCAACATGTTTATCCTATTATTGTTAATATGACCTAGCCTACAATGCCATAGGTATGCATCGCTGACATTATCTATCCTAGGATGTTTTCTAGATGTGTACACTACACTAACAGGTCACGATAATACATAAATACCATTGTTCATATATTCATTCATCACAATAGAACCATTCCAAATGATTTTGCAAATATCATTATTTATTGATAGTTCATAACTATATGTGGCCAGTTGGCCTACAGAAATGATATTCAAGATAAAAGACGGACAATAATGACACTCATTCAAAATAATTGTACATGACTCGAAAACTAGTATGAGGACTCCTAACGCCAGGACTGGAACTTGGCTTCCATTTTCCACATTCACGAATCTCTCGCCATCCTCGAGTCTTCTACTAACTTGAAGTCCCTGTAAAGAATTGCAAATATGAATTGGACTTCCTGTATCCAATACCCAGTTAGTAGTATCGCAGATAGAGAAATTACAAGGTGTTATCATATAAATACCTTGTCCAGCACCATCCTGCTGCTTTCTCTTCTTGGACTTGTTCAGGTCAAGGGATGCAATGTAAAAAGGACAGTTCCTCTTCCAATGATCCTACTTCTTACAGAAGAAGTACTCTGCATGGCTCTTATCAGCCATCACCCTTTTGGCCTAACTGGGCCTAGAAGTATTTTGCACCTATTTTCCTTTATTTTTCTTTTTCCCTTTCTTCAAGGGATGATGCCCTGCCAAAGATCCTCTCACTAGATTTACCACCCCTTTATTCAGTTGGTGGTCTTTCTAATAAGTCTACAATAACTCCAACAAACCGTGGTAGTTAACTGTAGGCTTATTCATTTTATAATGATTGAGAAAATCTAGATAGGAAAAGGACAGGAAATTCAGAATCGCATCCTTTCCAAGCTGTTCATGTAAGGGACATCCGAGCTTGTCCAAATGCTTAATTATCTCGATCATATACAGTACATGATTAGTGACTGAGGCTCCATCATAAATCCATGTATTGTAGATAGCACAGGAGACCCTATACCTCTCAACATCATCTGGTGTGCCAAATCACTCCTTCAACTTTTGAAGGATTTCCTTTGGCTGGGCTTCCTCGAACTTGCAACTGAACTTATCATTCATTGCTGCCAACATTATGAATCGAATAGTGGTCCTATCAAAGAGCCACTTTTGATAAGTGTCTCTAACTGAACCCCGAGCATTGGGAGCAGGAATTTTAGGTGCCGGATTCGATATCACATGCAGGATCCACTCATGCTCTAAGACAATCCTGAGCATTCGATACCAGCTATTGAAGTTGGGTCTATTGAGCTTCTCGTTATCGAGAAGAGACTGAAAAGATAGGTTGGAAGACATCTAAAAGGAAAACCAAAAATTTATTAGCGTATATGAATTATTAACCTAAAGACATGGACTTTAGTCTAAAGCCCCCTCCCACTATCTTGTTCAGACTGGTAGCCTCTATGTTGGCTTTGGCTCCTTAGTTTTGATGATTAACAAAAGGTTGAGTATATGTTTGGACTAATGTTTCATTTCAAGATAAAGTTTCAGGACTTAGTTTATTCAAAAAGAGTATCAAGAGTACAATGATGAAACCAAGCTTACCTGATTTGGAAAAGAGCTCTTCTACCTTAAACAAGATCAAATTTCTCATATTGGACCTTCCTGTTAAGAAGTAATTGACAAAAGAAACTAAGGCTTAGAGAAACTCAAGCATGGCACGCACCTCTCTAGAGTTTCAGAAAAACTTCAGATCAGAGGTCGACCACCAGAGGTCGACACCTTGTCAAAGGTCGACCACCAGAGGTCGACTCATGAAGAAAAGAAAAGTTCAGCAAGGCCGGCACGGCAAAATTTCAGTGGCACGCTCCAGAGGTCGACCACCAGAGGTCAACACCTGTCCAGAGGTCGACACCAGAGGTCGACTCATAGCCTGAGAATTCAAACTGGGCAGAACTATGGTTTTCTGGATTTTTGCCTAAGATAAACTGGAGGTCGACTCATGAGGTCGACACTTGATCCAGAGGTCGACTCATGAGGTCGACTCATGGCATAACGGCTAGTTTTTCTGAACTTTTGATTTGATTTCTAATGGCCATAAACGGCCATATTTTTTATTCTAACGGTCTTGTAGAGTTGTTTCAGCTTGAATGAGGTATTTAACCTCCACCAAACTTCAAAAAAGAAAAAGAGACAAAGTGAAAAAGTTTAGAGTCAAAGTACAAAGCCTTCGATCAATTCCAAGCCAAAAAGAGTGAGAAAACCAAGAGATTCCTTAGCCAAAAGCTTTCCATCTTTGAGGAATCCAACTTTCAAGTATTTGGTATTTAGTGAGGTCCAAAGATTCCAAGAGAAAGGCTTGAAGAGTCTCCATCAAGAGCTACATCGAATTACTTTTTGCTCAAAAGGAGTTTGTCTTGTTTTATTCATTGTATTCATATTTTCTTTGTCTTAGGCTAGTTTCAAGGGAATTTGAAACTAGTGTGAGGTTTGTTGGTGAGCCAATTGATAAAACCAACTAGGGTTGCTTGTAAGCCCGAAGCCAAAACAAGTGAGTGAGGTTTGTTGGTGAGCCAATTGATAAAACCAAGTAGGGTTGCTTGTAAGCCCGAAGCCAAAACAAGTGTGTAAGGTTTTGACTTGTGAGCCTGGTAAAACAAGTCGGCTGTAATCTAAAGATTATAGTGGAAATTCCCAAGTGGAGCTTGGGAAGTGGATGTAGGTGCTAGGTGCACCGAACCACTATACTTCTTGTGTGTTTGCATTGCTTTACTCTTTATCTTCTCTTGCTCTTTAATTATTGTTTTATTTCATTGCTTCCGTTGCACAATTACTTGAGCACTATCACTCTTCACCTTAGAACTTGATAGCACATATATTACTTTAATTTTTAAAATACCCAATTCACCCCCCCTCTTGGGCACCATATCTGGGCAACACTCTACCTCTAATTTAAGGAATTACTTTAATTCCTTATTGGGTACTAGAGTCCAATAGACAATACATGAGCTCGACTTCAACCGGCCCACCCATATGCATCTAAATGTAGGTTCTTCAACCGATTACTTCTCCAAGTAACATCTAGTATTTAGGCTTAGCCACAAGGTGCACTTCAATCGACCTTTGGGCCTCCTATTGAAAGTCCCAGTTAGGTCCAACCATTAACATGATAAAATTCAATGCTTCTAACTAACGAATAGTCAAGCTCAACTTTGGCTGGCCCACCAGATCACCGTTAAAAGAGTCGTACTGAGCCATCATATTAGGAACAATAATTCCAATAGCCCGATGAACACCCGATCTTTAGATCTGTTAATGAACATCCAACTATTAGATCCATTACCATCCCACTTAATGGGAGGCTAGGACTTGGTTATCCCTATAACTTCATCCTTTTATAGACCTAATAATTTAGAGGATTTAATTTTAATGTGACAGAAGAAGAGATAAGAAGACATGGATCAACCTTCCACTGACCACATCAGCAATCAAAGAGGGTTACACATAACTAATGATCCATGGGCACCTAAAATCAATCAAGACTGATTAACCTTGGGTGACATGAGTTAACACGAGTCAATGAGCTATCCAATCAATCCTGGTCGACCATATTGGCCAAGTAAGTGAGATCATGGGTTGGGTTCCACCATTAACTATCTTGCCTTAGACACCAACCGAGTTGTCCAGGTAAGAGGTAGCCCCAAAGAACCAAGATCAAAATGCCAAACTTACCTTGGACACCAAGTGGTTCATCAGACTTGATTAGACTAGCCTAAAGACTCAGGCTAACCACTGAGACACAAATTAAGTCCATTTAGATTTATGGACTGATCAATCTAACTATTAGAGAGATCTATAGAGAAGAAATCCTAACTCAACATTTGATTAGATTAGTTCTCTATTTAGTCTAAGACATCTAAACTTAGGTCTAACCCAATTAAGGACCTAATAGAAGCTAACCCATGACCCTTAAGCTTATAAAAATGACTTAAAATCTTTGAATCATATTCCTAGAGTTCTTTGTCATTCAAGGTAACTTAATTTTTAATTAAGTTCAGTAGCCTTCATAAATTAAAACAATTTTAATTTATAATGTAAAACACTTTTACAACAAATCAAAATTTGAATTCATTGTTTTCCTACATTCTGATATCAAGTGTCGACTCACCAGGGACAAGTGTCGATACTAGGTGTCGACACTTGGATCGACTCATGGCTTAAGATATGAAGAAAACATAATACCATGTTTTTTGGCAGGCACTCATGAGTCGACACCTTCAAAGCAAAGTGTCGACTCACGAGCCCAAGTATCGACTCTTCGTAATCAAGCATCGATAATTCAACCTTCATGAGTCAACTCAAGGAATGACTCAAGGCCTGTCACAAGAAAAAAAATAGTGATTTCAAATCCAAAGTTTCTCCACACTTATAATCAAAGCCGATCAAAACAAGACTCTTAGATCTTATCTAAATTTATTTTATAATCATAACATTAGATTAAAACATTTTTAATCTACATTCTCTTTACCTTTCTTCTTCATGAGTCAAATCTCAAGTGGCGCCCCTACATGCCATAGGAGACCCCATTGAATGGTAAAAGAGAGTCTTGCAGCCCTAATTCTCTCCTATGACTGGACGGCCATGGTGACACACTCAATCCAAGTACTTTGAAAGAGAAAACTATGATGTTAAAGCATGCTAGCATTATTATACTAAGAATAACCTGGCGCTCTGATACCATTGAAGGGAAATGAGCAAAGGTAAAGGAAAGCAGGCATGCAAGGCAGAAACATGGTATTTTAAAACTATTTTAAAATATGTAATGGAAGTCTCGGTAGATAGATCAAAATAATCTACCAATCTGCTAGCAACAGGACTTAGTATAACAACATAGCATCAATAGCAAGAAAAGAGTCAATAGGCATAAAGGTACCTTACCGCTATACCTTAAAGATGGAGATAGTGAAAAGCTCTCAAGCCACACATGCATTTGACCTATATGAGTAGTTCACACCAGGGCTCGACTCTGGTCAACTCCCTCGGAGTGCTAGCTCCTTGGGATCCTTCAGGCCGATCTTTTTCTCGGAAGACAAGGAGGAGAGGTGAAACCCTTCCTAACTAGCTCTCTTTCCAAAACCTAGCTTGAGTGCTAGGTATTTTCACACCCAATCCCAAGTCCTCACAAAGTCCCTTTTTTTTTCTAGTTCTTCAACCAACCAGCAGCCCCTAAAATAACCATTATTTATAGAGGCAGCCATGAGAAAGAGAAAGAGGAAGGAGAAGTGATTGGGGGAGAAGGTCAAGTCCATACCAAATGGGTCCAAGCTAAAAAGGCAAGTATGACCATCATACCATGAAAGCTTGGAGCCAAAAATGTTCAGAATTCGAAATTTGAATTCAAAATTCAAAGTCAAAACCTTTCTATAAAACTTTCCAGAATTTTTGCTCATCAGTCAAGTATCGACACTTCCATTTTACCAAGTGTCGACACTTTGAACATGATCAATCACATTGACCTTCAGTGATGGCAAATAATTGTCAATCATCAATCAGCCTTTAGATCAAATAGAAACCCCTATGCTATGTGACCCTATAAGTTCGACCACAAAGTTAGTAGCACTGGAACACTTTCAATATCAGTCAAAGTCCTTATCTAGCAATGATACCTGATATCCAGATAGGTCAAAGATTGCAGAGTAACTTACAAGAATCTCTGGCATATGATTACCGCATAATTCATCCTTTTAACCTCATAATACTCAAGACCTAGGGTTCGACTGCCAACCCTAATTTGGTTCATCCAGATCATGTCTCAACTTTACAAGTTTTGCGACTCTTCACATGAACTATCCTGGCCAAGGTTTTGCTAAATTAAGACACAGCGAATCATTCACTCCAAACTATTTGGAGGGATCAATTCCATCTTGATCCACCATCGCTCCACAAGTAATTAACTGTACCCAAAAACCTTTCATCACTGGATTAAAAATCTAGGTAGTCCAGCACCAAAGTACAATGAGTTGCTTGCAAGCTACCATGGTGACCTCAGGTCTGAGGGACACATATACCCATATCCCTATGCGAGCAATCCTTTGGTAGAAGAGAGCTCTGCATATGGTCACATTCAGTGAGATGTCACACATTTCACTTATATGTCACATCAGTATCACCACACTCCTTGGTCAAGAGGACAACCAACCAATGTGAGATACAACAACCTATACTTGATACATCGTCTTCCTATAATAATGTATCCTTTGGTTGTCAACCAGTTCAAGAACTACTTGATATATCCTCTCTATATTAAATATAATGTAGTTCTAAGGACTCAATCACACAAGAGTTCTTTTTAGGAAAATGCACATGTGATGAGCGGCCAAAAGAATAACTTTTATTTACTAAAAAATTTATACACAATTACAAAATTTAGCATAACCATCTATAGCCTAAACGATTGGCTTTGGAACATAATTCCCAACATCTGGGTACAGTCAAGTATTTATGGAGTGGTGGTGGTCAAGATGGAATTGATCCCTCCAAATAGTTTGGAGTGAATGACTCGCTATGCCTCAATTTAGCAAAACCTTGGTAAAGATAGTTCTGTGAGGAGTCACAGAACTTGTAAAGTCGAGACATGATCTGGATGAACCAAATTAGGATTGGCAGTCAAATCCTAGGTCATCCTGAGTATTTTAAGATCAAATGAATGAATTATGCAGTAATCATATGCCAGAGGTTCTAGAAAGTTGCTCTACAATCTTTGACCTATCTAGACATCGGGTATCATTACTCGATGATGACTTTGACTGGTACTGGAAGTGTTTCAATGATACCTGCTTAGTGTTTGAACCTATGGGTTTACACACTATAGAAAATTTTATATGATCTAAAGGCTAATCAACAATTGAGAATCGTTTGCCATCATTGGAGGTCAATATGATTGACCATGTTCCAAGTGTCGACACTAGGAAGTGTCGACACTTGGCTGTGACGAGCATAAATTCTGAAAAGAAATTTTGAAAAGTTTTGACCTTAATTTGAATTTTGAATTATGGTTGGCTTTGGCTCCAAGCCTTCATGGAATGATGATCATTCTTTGGAAGGTTTTGACCTTAATTCGAATTTCAAATTTTGGTTGGTTTTCGCTCCAAGCTCTCATGGAATTATGTCATTCTTGACTTATGACCTTAGAGCCAATTTAATATGGCCCTTGACCGTCTCCTCCAATCACTCCTCCTTCCTCTTTCTCCCTCTCATGGCTGCCTCTATAAATAAGGATTGTTTTAGGGGCTGTTGGTTGGTTGAAGAGTTTTCTTGTTGAATGAGATTGCTGAAATTCTGAGAGGGAAAAGAAAAGAGGCTTGGGAGGACTAGGGTTTTGGGTGTGTGACTACCTAGCACTCAAGCTAGGTCTTAGAAAGAGAGCTAGTTAGGAAGGGTCCCACCTCTCCTCCTTATCTTCCAAGAAGAAGTAGATCGGCTTCAAGGATCCCAAGGAGCTAGCACTCTGAGAGAGTTGATCATGATCGAGCCCTGGTGTGAATTACCCGTAGAGGCCAGACACGTGTGTGGCTCGAGGGCTTTTCACAACCTCCTCCTAAAGGTATAACAGTAAGATATCCTTATGCCTTTTTGATTCTTTTCCTGATTATGATGTCTTTTGCATGCTACATTATCATACTTGTTCCTGTTGTAGGGAGATTGGTAGATTGTTTTGATCGATCTACCAAGCCTTCCGCTGTACTTATTTTAAAATTATTTTAAAAACTTTTTTTTCTGCCATGCATGCTCACCTGCATTTTTTCCACCTTCAACGGTATCAGAGCCAGGTTCTTCATAGTATAATAATGCTAGCATGCTTTAACATCATAGTTTTCTTTTAAAGTACTTGGATTGAGTGCTTCACCATGGTCACCCGGTCATAGGAGAGAAGTAGGGCTGCAAGATCCTCTCTTTCCATTCAATGGGATCTCCTATGGTGTGTAGGGGTGCCGCTTGTGATTGACATATGAAAAAAAAAAATAAAAGAAAATATAGATTAAAAATATTTTAATCTAATGTTATGATCATAAAATAAATTTAAATAAGATCTAAGAGTTTTGTTTTGATCAGTTTTGATTAAAAGTTTTAAAAAAAGCATTTGGATTTGAAATCACTATTTTTGCCTTGTGACATGTCTTGAGTCGACCCAAGTGTCGACACTTGAGTCGACTCATACGTGCATACAGAAAATATGACTTTCCATTAACACTCTATCTTAGGTCTTGAGTCGATACTTGAGTCGACTCATGAGTGTGAAGTGTCGACACTTGAGTTGACTCATGAGTGCATAGTGTTGACACTGGACCTGAGAATGCAGAAAAATAGTAAATTCAAATTCTGATTCATTATAAAATTATTTTACATTATAAATTAAAATTATTTTATTTTATAAAGGCTATTGAACTTAATTGAAAATTAAGTTATCCTGAATGACAAAGAACTCTAGGAATATGATTCAAAGTTTTTAAGTCATTTCAATAAGCCTTAAGAGTCATGGGTTAGCTTCTATTAGGTCCTTAATTGGGTTAGACCTAAGTTTAGATGCATTGGACTATGTAGAGAACTAATCTAATCAGATGTTGAGTTAGGATTTCTTTTATATAGATCTCTCTAATATTTAGATTTATTAGTCCATAAATCTAAATGGACCTAATTTATGGTTCAGTGGATAGTCCAAGTCTTTAGACTAGTCTAATTGAGTCTGATGAACCAATTGGTGTCCAAGATAAGTTTGGTAGTTTGATCTTGGTTCTTTAGGGCTACCTCTTACCTGGCCAACTCGGTTGGTGTCTAAGGAAAGACGATTAATAGTGGAACCCAACCCGTGATCTCACTTACTTGGCTAATATGGTCGATCAGAATTAATTGGATAGCTCACTGACTCATGTTGACCCATGTCACCCAAGGTTAATCAGTCTTGACTGATTTTAGGTGCCCATGGATCATTAGTTATGTGTAACCCTCCTTGATAACTGATGTGGTCAGTGGGAGGTTGATCCATGTCTTCTCATCTCTTCTTCTATCACATTAAAATTAAACCTTCTAAATTATTAGGTCCATAAAAAGATAAAGTTATGGGGATAACCGAGTCTTAGCATCCCATTAAGTGGGATGGTAATGGATCCAATAGTTGGGTGTTCATCGACAGATCCAAAGATTGGGTGTTCATCGGGCTATTGGAATTGTTGTTCCTAATATGATAGCTCAGTGCAACTCTCTTAACGGTAATCAGGTGGGCTGGCCAAAGTTGAGCTTGACTATTCGTTTGTTAGAAGCATTAAATTTTGTCATGTTAATGGTTGGACCTAACTGAGACCTTCAATAAGAGGCCCAAAAGCTGATTGAAGTGCACCTTAGGGCAAAATCTAAATATAAAAAGTTACTTGGAAAAGTAATCGGTTGAAGAACCTACCTTTAGATGCGCATGGGTGAACTGGCCAAAGTCGGGCTCATGTGTTTCTATTGGGTTCTAGTACCCACTAAGGAATTAAAGTGATTTCTCGGATTAGAGGTAGAGGCTACCAGTCTGAATAAAATAGTGGGAGGGCCTTTAGACTAAAGTCCATGTCTTTAGGTTAATAATTCATATACACTAATAATTTTTGGTTTTCCTTTCAGATGTCTTCCAACCTGTCGCTCCGGTCTCTTCTCGATAACGAGAAGCTCAAGGGTCCCAACTCGATAGCTGGTATCGAAGGCTTAGGATTGTCCTGAAGTATGAACAAATCTTGTATGTGACATCGGATCCAGCACCTGAAACCCCTGCTCCCAATGCTGGGGGTTCGGTCCGAGATACTTATCAAAAGTGGCTCTCTGACAGGATCACTATCCGATGAATTATGTTAGTAGTAATGAATGACGAGTTCAGTCGCAAATTCGAAGAAGCCCGCCGGAGGAAATCCTTCAAAGGTTAAAGGAGTCCTTCGGCACACCAGATAATGTTGAAAGGTACAGGGTTTCCTGTGCTATCTACAATGCGCGGATGCATGATGGGGCCTCAGTCACTGATCATGTATTATATATGATCGAGATGATTGAGCTCCTAGGCAAGCTCGAATGTCCCTTGCATGAACAGCTCAATACATATGCGATTCTGAATTCCTTAACCTCTTCCTATCTAGACTTTCTCAATCATTTTAGAATGAATAAGCCTGTAGTTAACTACTACGGTCTATTGGGGTTATTGCAGACTTATGAGAAAGACCACCAACTAAATAAAGGGGTGGTAAATCTAATGGGAGGATCTTCGGCAGGGCATCATCCCTTCAAGAAAGGAAAAAAGAAGAATAAAGGAAAAAAGGTGCAGAATGCTTCTAGGCCTAATCAGGCCAAGAGGGCGAAGGCTGATAAAAGCCAAGCAGAGTGCTTCTTTTATAAGAAGTAGGGTCATTGAAAAAGGAACTATCCTTTTTATATTGCATCCCTTGACCCGAACAAGTCCAAGAAGAGAAAGTAGCAGGACGATGCTAGACAAGGTATTTATATGATAACACCTTGTAGTTTTTTTATCTGTGATATTACTAACTGGGTATTAGATACAGGAAGTCCAATTCACATTTATAATTCTTTGCAGGGACTTCAAGTTAGTAGAAGATTCAAGGACGACGAGAGATTCATGAACATGAGAAATGAAAGCCAGGTTCCAGTCCTGGCGTTGGGAGTTCTCATATTAGTTTTCGAGTCTTGTAAAATCATTTTGAATGTGTCATTATTGTCCTCTTTTATCTTGAATGTCATTTCTATAGGCCAATTGGCCATGTATGGTTATAAACTATCAATAAAGAATGATATTTGAAAAATCATTTGGAATGGTTCCGTTGTGATGAATGAATATATGAATAATGGCATTTATGTACTATCGTGACCTATTAGTGTAGTATACACATCTGGCAAATGCCCTACGATAGATAATATCAGTGATGCATACCTATGGCATTGTATGCTAGGTCATATTAAAAAGAATAAGATAAACAGGTTAAAGAGCAAGGGTCTTCTCGATTTTAGTAAAAGTGGTTCACTAACTACAAAAAAACTGAACTGCACCAACGTAGAAAATATATGGATAAAAGCTTAAAAAATATGGATATATGTCTACATTCATGTTGGTACACACGTTTGGTTAAACGTAGGTATGTCCGGCATGGGTGTAGTTTATATCCACGTTTTTTTTTTTCTGTGTGTGTAGACATGCTTTACCCGCATAACATTTAACATAGGTAAGATTGTAAATGTGAGTATAAATCTAGTATATACCCTCCTTTATAAAATGTGGATAATTAAATACACACGAATTAAGATTCATTGTAATTAACAAAATATGGGTATAAATGAACCTGTACTATCAATAATAAAATATGGGTATATAATTAAATATAGTCTTGTTTAATCTAATTTCAAAATATGAATTACCTGCAATAACAAATAAAAATAGAAAGACATAAAATAACTACAAACAAGATAATTTTCATTATTATATTAAATATAGTTAAACATGCATAGTGGTAGTCTCACAAAAATATTATCTCAACAACTTTGTTAATTTCATCAAAATTCAAAAAACAAAAAACAAAACATAGTACTGATTTCAAAATAAAGTAAATACTAGAACTCAAAATATATCATAAAACAAGTTCCAACTATTTTGCTACACCATAAAGAGAATAAAAATAAAGGAAACTTTGCAAAATCTCTATATCTTCCTTGACACCTTCCATTATATCACCTGAATCTGCAAAAAAAAGGAATCATATAAATATGCATCATTTCAGAGCTAGTATAAATTATTATTAAACCAATAATATACACAGATACATACATAATCTTTTCACCAAATAATATGAGTGCCCATGGCATATTTCATCAAAGATTGACTTTTGTCCTTTTCAAGCAATGGAGTGGTAGGCTCAATTGCATAAGAAACAGAAACCTCACAAAACATATCTCCTAAATTTTGCCCATCAACATCTTGTCTTTATGATCAGAAATAAATATTCTTTTGCCTACTTCTTTCTGTGAGATATCCAATAAATCTACTTCTTCACCCTGCAAGTACTGATTTCATATAATCTAATGAATAAGTCTTGATGATTCACCACTTAATAACATTCAACTATTCTATTAAAATCTATAAATTTATTAAAATAAATTTCACTTACAATTTTAGATAATTCAAGAATGGATGATATATTCACTTGAGATGAGTTTAGTTCAACTCTATCACCATTCTAGAAATAATAGAGAGTTAGCCAACTTTCTTAAAAAATATTAAATTACAAGTATTGTAAAAAAATAATAATATTATAGATACCTTTGGATTATGTTTCCTACTAACAGATGATATGTTATCTATTTTTGGTGAATGATCATCAGCTTCTTTCATGTTGGTAATACCCCATTAATAAATAAGTACAATAACAGGTTAAATTTATCAATCAAATAGCAAGTAGAATGAATGGTCATCAGATTCTTCCATGATATTTTCATATTTTCAAAAAAGTTAGAACAATTCTAAAAATAAAGATTAAATTATCCAATCTCATTCATATAGAAATAAAAATAAATTACATATTTAACTAAAGTACTCACCGAAACTGTTGAGCCATAAATATTTGCACTTGAACTTGGAAAGTTCCAACTTGATTTGCCAAGTCATTAACCATTTTATGCAAACTCTCATTTTCTTTTTTCAAGACTTCATTTGTTGCTTTAGAGCTCCATAATGAACTGGGAGTTGGTCCTATCCCTAAGCAATGGATCATGTCTGGTCTTTCTTTGCCAAACTGTTTAGAAAATATTTTATCCTCTTCTACATCTTTAAACATGTCCTTTTGATTCTAGTAAACCTGTATGTATTAATTACAAGAAATAAATATTACAATAAAAAATAAGATAGACTTATAATTTAATTGACTAATAAAGAATACTTACAACTAGTCCAGCAACAGTATCATTTACAGGTTACCATTCTTTCTAGTACGAGTCTTCACCCGCATGCAAGGATGGCTTAATTATTTTCCTATCCTTTTGAACGAGTATACAACATAAGAAAAAAGTAGTTGAACATAACACACATATTTCTCAAAGCAAGCACTTAAAGAAATTTGGATGGGTTTCACATATAGGTGATTGATTTACATGAAGCTCCTTGTTCCTGCATAATGATGATACTTGTACTTCTTCTTGCAGTCAATATTGATATCTGTTATTTTATGTCATTGTTCCATATATACCAAAATTTAAAATCGACATTAATTATTATAAAAATTAATCTCAATCAATAAAAAATAATAATTTCTATATACCTGTCATTGTATAATAGACCAACTATTTATAGCTTCCTTCTATTGAACCTCTGAGATATTCTTAAGTACTTCACCTTATCTTTTCTTATTCTTATTATAATTTATTATTAAGTACTTTTTTCTTAAATGGTACATCATTCCTCTCCATTTTCCTGTCATAGTCTTCATTACAAATTATAATACTCATCTCCCACATTATACTTTTTGTGAAATAAAAAAATATTATTAATACATTATAAAAATAAATGATAAATCATAGATAAAATAGAAATCAATATCACCTTCATGACTGCACCCATCAAAACATCATCTGAAAGATGTGGACCAACACAACAATCATCGACCACATCATCTAGTGAAGCTACATTACTAACATGACCTTCATCCTTTCTAAATTCTTCTACAGCCGCAACTACACCTATATGTTCATCAGAAGTCACGATTCTACTGTCACCATTCGGAGAATTGGACTGCATGCACTTGTTTACTTCATTCAGTAGCACTTCTGATGTGGTTGATAATTTTGCATAGTCATATCTACTAGTGTCATCTACTATCAGAGACATGTTACTCGAGCCACCCCCACTACCACTCAGCTTCCCGTCAGAAAGCTTGCTGCGAGACAATAGCTTCATAGATCTTACAGGGACCATGCGGTTCCCACTATCAGCAGGTACCGTATCTCCTGTTGGTGTCTTGATGCTTCCAGTTGAGTTCATGGTGCGGTCATCCAGGGAAGCAAGATTATGGAAATGCAATGAAAATGTTATGGAATCGAGGATAACATCATGGTTTTCATCATCTAATTTCCAGCTTCAGAGAGTCTCCCAGATCTAATAAAACTTGTTGATACGGGCTCAAAAAAGTTATCATCTAGTCAAAGGGCACAACAAAGGATCAAGAAAGACTTCAGCAATCAATTTCTTTGTTAGAAAGTAAATTTTATGAATAATGTGTAATTTGTGAGAAAAGAGATGGGTCAGATCAATTCTTTCCATGGGTGACTTGAAATTGATAAGAATTTACAAAGAAGATAGCGATATGCAAAGATGATTGTAAAATTTTAATCTTCTAACAAAGGATTTTCACAAGTCCACTCGATTGAATGCATTAAGCAACAACTTTCCAGTCGGGGGAAATTAGGGAAAATACTATGAAATTGCATTTTAAAATATCAACAATTTTACTAAGAATACCATCATTTGAAGTCACAGATCCGACGGTGCTTCCAGGTGACGAGGAATCCATGTCCCTCACAAACTGCTCTTGTTCTCCGTCCTTGTCCTCGTCCTTGTCGTCGTCCCCTTCCTCACCTGCGAAATGATTGGAATCCTACCACCTCTCGGGCAGGCTCGAAGTAGTCGGTGGAGGCCAACTTGGAGTTCGACGGGGTCTCGAAATCCTCGTCACAGTCAAAGACATGGACGACGGTGGTCTTAGCGATGCTCACCCGTCGAGAGCGCTTCTTCGTGATCATCTTATTGTCGATCTCACCGGCACTCCGGAGCTCCTTCCCCTCCTCTCCCAAATCCATGGATTTTGACGAGAATGAGAGCGGGGTTTGAATGAATTCGTCACGTATGTACCGGAGCCGGGTCCAGGGTTTCGGAGCCGTTTGAAGGTGGTGGGGGCGGGGGGGGGGGGGGGGGGGGGGTTTAGAGGGAAACTTGGTTTTCTTTTCCCGGTCATGAAGGTGCCTGAATTTTTTATACAAGGATTTGCGCGGAAAGAAATTATTTGAATGCCGTGATCCAAGATTTGAGCATGAGGATGTGCATCCCAACAAAATTACTTGGCCACGATGTAACCAGCTTTTAGTAGGAGTAGGATGGAAAATTTAGTCCTGGAAATAGAATTCCCGATTTCGTAGCTTGGTCAGGGGGATAGAAGTCCCGGTTTACACCATGCTCTCGCTTTCGACTGGGATGCATAAGTGATTAAGTTGGAGTTACAGGGGAGCTGTGCTTTTAAAAAAAAAAAAACAAATCTGTCTCATCCATCTTGAGTTTCTAGTTTTTTAGGATTGTTTGCATTTTACAGTTTGTGTCCTACATATAAAATATTTACATTGTGTTATACAAAATAATTAGACTATGATTGTTGATCATCAAGCTAATAATCAATCATTTCGCTCGGCAAAGCACTTGAAAGTATAGATTATTTAACATTATTATCCTAAATTTTTTGATTTACCTTTTTGATGGACTATTCACCTTTACATTATATCATCTAAGATTAAAAATGAATGGGTTATTGGCATATTTATATACATACCTATATTTCTTATCATATATAAATGTAAATACTGGTTTTAAATGGATATCAAACATAATAATATATTATTTTAAATGGATATAAGTTATGGATATTAAATGGATATACATGTTACTTAGGCATATATATAGTTTCTCTACTCAGATGAGGATATAAATTAAAATCATTGAGATATAAATTAGATGTTGGGCAGATTTTAATAACGAAAATCAACATAAATAACATAAATTAAAATTAATCAGATTCGAGTTTGGAATAGCTTTAGACCTGGGATCGGTATTAATTTTTTTGGATACTCTTTTCTTGGCATACCAATGTTTATCCATTATATTTGATTTACTCATGTTTAATAGTTGAAACGTAGGCTACAAATTGATTATAGCATTTTCACGTTTGTCAAACGTGGATATATATAACCCTTTTTATTAGAATTTGAACTTTTACTCATGTATATATTTTATGTGTCTAAAAAGCGTGGGTGTATGTGACTTTTTTTGTATATGAGTCCTATCTTCTTGAAAAGATGACAAAATCATCTTTTACTAGAAAAGGTGAACAAGCCAAAGAGATTCTAAGTCTGGTACATACTGATGTATGTGGACCCATGAATATTAGTGCTAGAGATGGGTACAATTATTTCATTATATTTACAAACGACCTTTCGAGGTATGGTTATGTCTTCTTGATGAGACATAAATCTGAATCATTTGAAATGTTCAAACGATATCGTAATGAAGTAAAAAAACAAACTGGAAGGTATATCAAAACCCTTCGATCAGATCGAAACGGTGAATATCTTTTCAGTGAGTTTCTAACATATCTCGAGGAGAATGGGATTCTCTCTCAGTGGATACCTCCAGGGACACCTCAGTTAAATGGAGTGTCTGAAAGGAGAAATCGAATCGTGATAGACATGGTTCGGTCCATGATGTCGCTATCCTTTTGGGGATATGCTCTTCAATCAGCCTGTTACCTTTTGAATAGGGTTCCAAGTAAGTCCGTTAGCAAAATCCCATATGAGATATGGACTGGATGTAAGCTGACACTCTCACACCTTTGGATTTGGGGTTGCCCGGCTTATGTAAAATATTTGAAAATGGACAAACTTGGACCTAGGTCTGATCGGTGCCTATTTGTTGGATATCCAAAAGAGTTTAAAGGGTATTACTTCTACTTGGCTGAGGAACAAAAGTTGTTCATCAGTCTTAGGGCTATCTTTTTAAAAAAGGAGTTTCTTGGTGAAAGAACTATAGCTGCTAAGATTGAACTTAGTAAAGTTTAACAAGTAGAAGAACCGACATACTTAAGGGACAACATAGAAATGGTTGTGATTAGATCACACCAAGAGCCCACACAGGAACCATTAAGGAGATCCGGTAGGGTACCGAGTCGACCGGATAGGTACTACAGTTTCTTGGTTTGGGATGGTGATCCCATTGAACTTGATAAAAATAATGAGGATCCGATTACCTATAAGGATGCGATGTAGAGATCCGACTCTAAGAAATGGCTAGGAGCCATGAAATCCGAAATGGAATCCATGGAAATCAACAATATATGGACATTGGTTGATCCACCTGAGGGGATAAAATCCATTGGATGCAAATGGATTTTCAAAAGAAAAAGGATGCAAACGGGTAGGTAGAGATCTATAAAGCTCGTCTAGTTGCCAAAGGATATCGTCAACATTATAGTATTGACTATAATGAGATGTTCTCTCATGTGGCAATGCTCAAATCTATTCAGATCATGCTTGCTTTAGCGGCACACTTTGATAATGAAATCTGGCAAATGGATGTTCGAACAGCTTTCCTGAATGTTGAGTTGGAAGAGGAAGTGTATATGATACAACCTGAAGGGTTTAAATCCACAGACGAATCAAAGGTGTACAAGCTTCGAAGGTCCATCTATGGACTGAAGCAAGCATCACGGAGTTGAAACATGCAATTTGATAATTGTATCAATTCGTATGGCATCGTTAGGAACAGAGAAGAACCTTGCATTTACAAATGAGCTAATGGTTCTGTGATTGTGTTCCTTGTGTTGTATGTAGATGACATTCACTTAATCGGGAATGACATCCCAATACTGCAAGGAATAAAGGTCTGGTTATTATCTCAGTTCTCCATGAAGGACTTAGGTGAAGCCTCTTACATACTGAGTATGAATGTTAGCTCCACCTAGTGATTTTGATGAATAACAAAACATTGAGTGCATATTGTATACTAATGTGTATTTCAAGCTATGAGTTTTTAGGAAGAAAGTACCTCAAAATCTCAAAAGCTTATGTATCATGGCACGGAGCATTTTTCGCGATTCTGGACATCCTCTTCATGGAAAAAGGACTTTTACATGTTCAATTGTTATTTATTTATGTTCCATTTAAATTTCAAAATCAATATTTGTGTTTTTGGCTTAAATTACACTTGATTGCGAATTTTTCGGTATCAAGTATCGACACCTGGGAAGTCAAGTATCGACACTTCAGCATTTGACACGCAGAAAAACCCTTGGCATGCCAAGTGTCGACACCTAGAGCTTAAGTGTCGACACCTGCATTTCAAGTGTCGACACTTAGGTTTCCAAGTATCGACTTAGGGCCTAAGATTTTTGAAAATACAGAACTTTGCCAATGGAAGGTTTTTGGATCAAGTGTCGATACCTAGAAATCAAGTGTCGATACCTGACAGCCAAATATCGACACCTGATGAGCCAAGTGTCGACACTTGAAGCCTGATAGCTCTAACGGATCTATTTTTCTGACTTGCAGAACTCACTTTTCAAGCTCCAAATGACTAGATTCGAGGCTCCAACAGTCACAAACCATTTTTTGGAAGTGTCTTGTTGTATTTAACCTCTACCATCTTCATTCTAAAGAAAAAAAAAAGAGTATTGAAGTCCATTCAAAGCCAAAAAGCCAATATTCTTTCAAGAACTTCACATCAAGAGCTATTTATAGTTTGATTCCCTGAAAAAGCCTACAAGCTCATCCTTACATCATTCCAAAAGAAGTGTTTTGAAGGATATTCCAAGGAGGAGACAAGACAAAGCATCAACTTGAGCTTCAAAGCTTTCATTCTACTCTTGAAGAGAGTTTGTCTTATTTTTGAATTTGTATATCTATTATTGTCTTGTGATTTGACCTTGCTTTCAAGGGTGTCTTGAAAGAAGGTTGTTGTGGTTTGTTGGTAAGCCAAAGGGATAAAACTAACTAGGGTTAACTTGTGAGCCCGAAGACAAAACAAGTGTAAAAGGTTGTTGGTGAGCCTAGGTGACAAAACCAACATAGGTTTTGACTTGTGAGCCTTTTAAAAAATAAGTCAGCTGTAATCTTGATTGGATTATAATAGAATTCTCAAGGATGGCTTGGGGAGTGGATGTAGGTGTTAGGTTTGCTCCGAACCACTATAAATATTGTGTTTGTATGTGATTGCCTTCTTTCCCTTTTGCTCTTTGCTTATTACATTTGATTTACTGCTTTTCGCTGCATTTAATCTTAAGCAATGAATTTATTACTCACAAACACCACTAGACATTCACATTACTATTTTAAATTTAAAAAGACCCAATTCACCCCCCCTCTTGGGCTCCATTTCTGGGCAACAAGTGGTATCAGAGCACCGGTACTCTCTTGTAGGTCCAAGGATCTTGAGTGAAAGATCATGGTAGCCCTAATAGGAATGGGTATAGTTGAAGGTCAAGCTTCAAATCATCCCCCACTCTTCAATGGCACAAATTACACGTATTGGAAAACATGCATGTACATTTTTATTCAAGCTATTGATTATAATTTGTGGAGGACAATTGTAAAAGGTTCTCATCAGCCTACTATGTTGTTAATGGCATTCTCACTCTAAAGATGGAAGATGATTGGGATGAGAATGACATTAAGCAAATAGAGCTTAATGCTAAGGCTATGAACTTATTATTTTGCTCTCTTGATCCAAGTGAATTTAATAGAACATCTAATTGTCTCTCCGCCAAGGAGATTTGGGATATACTTGAGGTTACCCATGAGGGTACACACCAAGTGAAAACAACTAAGGTTAACATGCTCATTCATATGTATGAAATGTTTAAAATGGAACATACTAAGTCTATTAGTGAGATGTACACTAGGTTCACAAATATTGTGAATGGCATGAGAAGCCTAAAAAAAATTGTTTCTAATGGTAAACTTGTAAATAAACTTCTCATGTCTCTACCGGCTTCTCGGGATGTAAAGGTAACAACTATTGAAGAAGCCAAGGATGTCAACACTCTTCCACTTGAACAACTGTTAGGGTCACTAATGACCTATGAGCTCTCCCTCAAGCAAAAGAATGTGGAAGTCGACAAAAAAGAAGAAAGTGATCATCTTCAAATCCACTTCTAGAGAAGAATCAAGCGATGACTCAGAAGAAGATGATGAAGAAGATGAGACGGCTCTTATGGCAAGAAAATTCAGAAGGTTTATGAGGAAGAAAAGATTCAACTTCAAGAAAAAACCTCTAAAAGGTGAGCCAAGTAAAGAGAAAGACAAGGAGAAGGAGAAGGAGCAGTCCACTTATTTTGAATGCAAGAAACCCGGTCATTTTAAGGTGGACTGCCCCTTGCTCAAGAAAAGCAGAAGAAAGTTATGAAAGAAGGCCATGATGGCAATCTGGAGTGATAGTGAGGACTCCAGTTCTGAGGAAGAATAGCGGGAGGTGGCAAACTTCTGTCTGATGGTGGATCATGATGAGGTACATTCTGAAATAGAAAATGAATTTACTTTTGATGAACTTCATGAAGTTTTTGATAAATTAGTCATAGAATTTCAAAAACTAAAGTCAAAACATAAAGATTTGAAAAGGCAAAATTTGGATTTAGCCAAAACAAATGATAAGCTTTCAAATGAAAATGAATGCCTTCTTTTTCAAAATAGAAAATTAAATGATAAGATTTCAGTTCTTGAAAAAGAAAAAGAAGTTTTGAAAAAGAAAAGTTCTTCAGTTTCAAATGAAAATCTTTCAAAACAAAGCAAAGAAATTTTAGATGAAAATAAAAGATATAAGGAAGAAATTGAAAAATTAAAATCTTTTGTAGATAAATTTACTTATAGTTCTAAAAAATTAAATTTGCTTTTGAACAATCAAAGAGCTATTTTTGATAGAGCAGGTTTAGGGTTTAGAATTCATAAGAAACAAAAACTTTTCAAAAATGTCTTTGTGCCTGCATCTTCATCCATTACTTGTTATGCATGTGGTACTAAAGGGCATAAATCTTATATGTGCAACAAAAGAAGATTGAGTAATATTAAGAAAGTTTGGGTTCCAAAAGGAACCAATGCCACTAATCTAAAAGGACCCAATATGACTTGGGTACCTAAAGTCTCCACTTGATCTTTATTGTAGGTATGCCTTGCAACCAACAAGAAAAGAATGTGGTACCTTGATAGTGGTTGCTCAAGGCATATGACAGGAGATGTGGAGCAGTTCTCATCGCTCGAATATCAAAATGGTGGTAATGTGACTTTTGGTGATAATGAAAAGGGCAAAATTATTGGTATTGGTAAAGTCCATATCATCCCCTCTTCTTACATTGATAATGTTTTATATGTTGATGGTTTAAAACATAACTTGCTTAGTATTAGTCAATTTTGCAACAAGGATTTTAAAGTTGTTTTTGAATCTTCTATGTGCATTGTTTCTAGTTTAGATGACAATGACATCAAGTTCATTGGTCATAGGCATGGCAATATTTATATGGTTGATCTTGATGATCTTCCGATTCAAAATGGTCAATGCCTAGTGGCAATGGAAGCTGAGATCAATGAAACTAGTTGGGTTTGGCATCGTAGACTAGGACATGCTAGTATACATTTGATTTCAAAACTTAGCAAAAAGAATTTAATAAGGGATTTGCCTAAACTCATTTTTGAAAAAGACAAGATTTGCAGTGCATGTCAACTTGGAAAACAAACCAAATCCTCTTTCAAACCAAAAGGAGTAATCTCTACATCTAGACTCTTAGAGTTACTTCACATGGATCTCTTTGGGCCAACTATAACATCTAGTTTGGGAGGTAAGAAGTATGGTCTAGTTATTGTAAATGATTTCTCACGATTTACATGGGTCATGTTTTTAGCACATAAAGATGAAATGTTTTCTGAATTCATTAGATTTCATAAACAAGCTTCAAATGAAAAAGGTGTTTCAATCGTATCTTTGAGAAGTGATCATGGAACCGAATTTGAAAATGCTGATTTTGATAAATTTTGTATTGAAAATGGCATTCATCACAATTTTTTTGCACCTAGGACACCTCAACAAAATGGGATGGTAGAAATGAAAAATAGAACTCTTGAAGAAATGGCACGCACCATGCTTTGTGAAAATGATTTACCTAGATATTTTTGGACGGAAGTCATAAATACTACATGCTATGTTTTAAATCGAGTTTTGATCTGACCGATTTTAAAGAAAACAGCTTATAAGCTTTGGAAGGGTAGAAAACTCTCAGTTCATTATTTTCGTATTTTTGGATGTCGTTGTTTCATTTTAAACAATGGTAAGGATAAATTAAGCAAATTTGATGCCAAATCAGATGAGGGAGTCTTTTTAGGCTACTCCACATCTAGTAAGGCATACAGGGTCTTCAACAGAAGAACACTTGTTGAAGAATCCATACATGTGGTATTTGATGAATCTGACCAGAAATCTTCGAGAAAAGAATATGTTCTTTCTGATGAAACAGGTATCAAGAAAACTGAAAGTATAAACAACAACGAAGAGCCTACCAAGGAACAAGAAGATGATCAAAATACTGAAGAAGATCAAGTACAAGGTGATGAAAACACATCTACAATTGATCCACTGTCAAAAGAATGGAGGTATGCTCATGGACACCCAAAAGAACTAATTATTGGTGATCCATCTAAAGGTGTAAGTACTCGATCATCCCTTAGAAATATCTGTGATTATTTAGCTTTTATTTCTCAAATTGAACCTAAAACTATTGAGAAAGCTGAATGTGATAGTAATTGGATAAATGCTATGCAAGATGAACTTAATCAATTCAAAATAAACAATGTTTGGACATTAGTAGATAGGCCTTCAAATACTTCAATTATTGGTACAAAATGGGTTTTTCGAAATAAACTTGATGAAAATGGTGTTGTTACTAGAAATAAGGCTAGACTAGTTGCCAAAGGATATAATCATGAGGAAGGGATAGATTTTGATGAAACCTTTGCTCTTGTAGCTAGACTTGAGGTAATTAGGCTATTGTTGGCTTTTACTTTCTTTATAAATTTTAAATTATTTCAAATAGATGTTAAAAGTGCCTTTTTAAATGATCTTATTGAAGAAGAGGTTTATGTTGAACAACCTTCTGGCTTTGAAAATTCTGAATTTCCAAATCATGTTTACAAACTTCATAAAGCTTTGTATGGTTTGAAATAAGCTCCTAGAGCTTGGTATGATCGTTTAAGTTCTTTCTTATTCAAAAATGATTTTGCTAGAGGTAATGTAGATGAAACTTTGTTTTTGAAAAAAAAGAATGATGATCTCTTAGTAATACAAATCTATGTAGATGATATCATATTTGGTGCTACTAACGAATCTCTTTGTCAAGAGTTTGCAAAGTTAATGCAGGATGAGTTCGAGATGAGCATGATGGGAGAACTAAATTTCTTCCTCGGACTCCAAATAAAGCAAATCAAAGAGGGGATCTTCATCAACCAAGCGAAGTACACAAAAGAAGTACTCAAGAAGTTTGGGATGGAGAACACCAAGCCTTTAGGTATCCCTATGAGCTCTATTTGTAGACTTGACAAGGATGAATCAGGTAAATCTATTGACCAAAAATTATATCATAGCATGATCGGTTCACTGCTATATCTTATTGCCAGTAGACCAGATATCATGTTTAGCATTTGTATATGTGCTAGATATCAGTCTAATCCTAAAGAGTCTCATCTTTTGGCTGTTCAACGCATACTTAGATATCTATCTCGCACAATTGAAATTGGTTTGTGGTACTCTAGAGATTCTTCATTTGAATTGATTGCTTATTCTGATACTGACTTTGCTGAATGTAAACTTGATCGTAAAAGTACTAGTAGAACCTGTCAGTTTCTTGGAGTAAATTTGATCTCTTGGAGTAGCAAGAAACAGAATTCAGTTGCTCTATCTACGGCGGAAGCTGAATATTTTGCACTTGGAAGCTATTATGCTCAAATCCTTTGGATCAAACAACAACTCGAAGATTTTGGCATTAAACTAACTAAGACACCCATAAGATGTGACAATACTAGTGCAATCAATCTAACTAAGAATCCTGTGCAACATTCAAGAAGTAAACACATTGAAATAAGACAACATTTCATAAGAGATCATGTACAAAACTCAAATGTTATTCTTGAATTTGTGTGTACTGATAATCAATTAGCTGATGTGTTTACCAAACCATTGAGTGAAGAAAGGTTCTGTCTGATTAGAAGAGAGTTAGGCGTCATTGACCCATTCTCCTAGAACTCTCACAAACTTCATCTTATCCAAGGTATTTTTCTCAAAAAAATACTTGCTTTGAGTCCCAAAAGCTTTTAAGTATTTTCTTAGATTTTTTGAAAATCTTTTGATTTTTTTTGGGATTTTCTTGGCCAAGTGTCGACACCTGACCAAGCGTCGACACTTGACAAATACTAAGTATCGACACTTGCGAAAAGAAATCTATTTTTAAAACGATCGACCGAGGGTTTTGTTTTCACTTTCCCCCTATCACTCTCAAGCTACAGTGGTCCCCTATACTCCAAATCCCTCCTCTTCCCGTTTACCCCTTCACGTATCAGGTATTCCCTCTTTTTATTTCACTTTATTTCCATTTATTTCTCCTATTTTCTCATTTTCATTACCGTGAAGCCGCATAATCTAGAATAGGTTTTTCAGATTTTTTGGGGGATTTCAATCAGATTTTCATGGGTTTTAATGGTTTTCTAAAATTCCATTTGAAGGAATGGTGGTTTAATGGCTTTTTTCTTGGATTTCCCACGGTTTTTGGCCGTTTTCACGCTCATTCCATCCGAATTTGGAAAAAACCACTGTTTGATTGATTTTGGCCGAAAAAATTTGGGTTTTCATCCAAAATCTAGTGTTCTAAACTTATTTTTATTGATTTATCATAGTTTTGAAAAATTATTCATGATGTTTTTGCGACATTTTCACCATTTTGCTAAAACCCTAATTGATTTAAGCCCAAATCCCATATGTTTTGGTATTTTGGCCTTACAAAATGTATTTTTACAAAAGTTCAAATATATTTTAACAGTCAAAAACATTTTCTAATTGTTTGTAGATTTCTTAAATTTTTATTTTACAATCCAAAATTGTTTTAAAACTGTCTTTGCACCTCTTATAAAATGAATTTCTCCTTAACTGAACCTGTAGCCAGTCCCATAGCTTTAAGTTTGATTGAATCTATCCTCTTTTCCTTCCTATCCAGCTGGTTTGACATGGGTCCTAGAAAGAGACTAGTAGTTAGGAGACCAAGTCAGAGGACAGAGAGGAGAACAAAGGCTAGGCATGACACTAGTGAGTCGAGCAGCTCAGTTGCACCTGGTTCTCCTGTGGAGAGGATGGCAGGGAAGGCTATTGCTTCCAGTCGACGAGTGGACTTAGAGTTTTTCGATCGCCAGCATTTTCAGATCCAGCAGACCCTTACCGATGTGGGTTTGGTGCCCTTCTGCACTATGCAGGAGAGGTATTACCCTCATCTGGTACGTGAGTTTTATGGAACTTTGGATTGCCGGCATATGACTTGGAGGACATCTGTGCGAGGTGTGGAGATTCTACTGATAGAGGAGCTCTTGAGCAGTGTTTGAGAGATACCACACCGAGGGATTAGCATTTTCTCTGTGGATGACAGGGAGGCCACATTCCATTATATTTTGGAGCGTGAGGATGTTTGCAGTGTGACAGTAGTCACCGCGAACCAGCTGTCGGTGGAGATGCAGCTCCTTCATCATATCATGGCCCAGATTCTTCTGCCAAAGACAAGGTGTTTTGATTTTATCATAGAGAGGGAGCTTATGCTCATGGTCTGCTTGACACAGAGGACACAGGTAGACATTCCTTCTATGATGCTGATACAGATGAGAGATGTGGCCAGCCAGCGTCTTCATTGTCTGTCCTATGGGATGGGACTGACCCGACTATTCCGAGCATGTGGAGTATCCTTGGAGGGGGAGATCCCCAAGGAGATCTTACATACAGATGTTTATGATAAGAGGTCGCTCCATCGTATGGGCTATAGAGTGGTTGGTGGCAGATGGGTCAAGAGGGAGTCTGGCCAGGAGCCAGATGAGGAGGATGAGTTACATGAGGTAGAGGCAGGGCCATCAGGGCCGGTCAGTTCTCCTGTTCAGACAGCACATGCATTAAAGACCGAGCCTACGACGCCTTCAGCCACACCTTCAGCAGCTCCTCCAGCATCTACTAGAGTACACTTTGAGGAGTATTCGCGTGAGCAGTTTGCAGAGGTGAGAGGTGAGCTTATCAGTTTGGGAGCTAGGATGACTCAGCTTCGGATCGAGATTGAGAGCCTTAGAGCTCACACTGCTGCTGAGCATGCCGATCCTCCAAGTGATGATGATGATGATGATGGCGACGACCACCAGGATGACCATGATGATACTGTGGAGGGAGGTGATCGCACTGATGACAGGGCTACAGATGTTCTTGACGATGGCAGCGACAGTGATGATGGTGCTGACGGTTATGAGGTCGTCAGTCGAGAGTTGCAAACCCCTGATGTTCCTCCAGCAGATTCTACTGGCACTCCAGCTGCCACTGATCCAATCTTTGTTACCCCCACTGAGACTCTACCCCCTCCTTCTTCTAGGGCCTCTAGAGTTGCACCTTGTTTTGGACCATCCACTAGGACTAGGAGCCGTGGTATCCTGAAGACTCCTGGTAGTCTAGCCCGTAGGATTAGGGTTACCGGTCCTATCTCTTTTGAGATTCCATCTGATGAGGATTAGTCTCATAGATGTCTCTTCTGTTGTATGATCTTTATGTTTTATGTTACTTCTGATATATGACTCCTGATATATTTTGTATATTTCAGTTTTGCTGATGAGTCAACAAATTTTGTACTGAAAACTTCACTTATCATATATACATATTTCAATTTGGATGTTTAAAAATTGTGATTCACTTTGATTGCTTGATTAGTTACATTTATTCTCTTTATCTCTGATACTCTCTTTGGATCTCATATCTGATACTCTACCACTTTTTGTCTTCATGCTCATTTTGAGAGGGAGGTTATTTCCCTTTCTAATGATTGACAAAAAAGGGGAGTAATAGTATAGATTGTATGGGAGTATGGCATAAGTATGGCATAAATTGTTTGTGAAATTTTTTCTAATTTGTTTATGTAAATTTTCAAATTTGATCTGCTTTGATACCCTGGTATATCATATCATTTGTTCTGATTAGAAATATCAAATTGAGGGGGAGATTGATTCTTCCTAACTATGAAAACTATAGCTCATATCATACTCATGAATTATCATAGTTGAAATTTGAAACTTAATGCTGTTTTATTCAAGGTTTTGTCATCATCAAAATGGAAAAGATTGTTGGCTCCACCCAGTGATTTTGATGAATAACAAAACATTGAGTGCATATTGTATACTAATGTATATTTCAAGCTATGAGTTTTCAGGAAGAAAGTACCTCAAAATCTCAAAAGCTTATGTATCATGGCACGCCGTGGCACAGAGTATTTTTTGCAATTCTGGACATCCTCTTCATAGAAAAAGGGCTTTTACATGTTCAATTGTTATTTATTTATGTTCCATTTAAATTTCAAAATCAATATTTGTGTTTTTGGTTCAAATTATACTTGATTGTGAATTTTTCGGTATCAAGTGTCGACACCTAGGAAGCCAAGTGTCGACACTTCAGCATTTGGCATGCAGAAAAACCCTTGGCACGCTAGTGTCAACACCTAGAACTCAAGTGTCGACACCTGCATTTCAAGTGTCGACACTTAGGTTTCCAAGTATCGACTTAAGGCCTGAGATTTTTGAAAATACAGAACTTTGCCAATGGAGGATTTTTGTGTCAAGTATTGACACCTGACAGCCAAGTATCGACACCTGATGAGCCAAGTGTCGATACTTGAAGCCTGACAACCCTAACGGATCTATTTTTATGACTTGCAGAACTCACTTTTCAAGCTCCAAACGGCTAGATTCGAGGCTCCAAATGTAGGCCCAGGTAGGCAACCCAAGAGGGGGGGTGAATTGGGTTTTATAAAACTTTTATACTATTTGCAAAGTGTGAACTAAAGAAAGTATGTGCTAATGCAATTCAAGTGCTTGTGTATTTCAAATAAATGCAGCGGAATAAAGAAATAAAAGAATAAGGAGAACAATCACACAAACATAAAGATTTATAGTGGTTCGATGCCAACCAAGCACCTACATCCACTCCTCAAGAACCCCTTGGGAATTCTACTAAGTTTAGTTTTATAACTTAGGCTCACCAATAACCTTTACAACTTGTTTTGTCTTCGGGCTCACAAGTCAAACCCTAGTTGGTTTCAAGGCTCACCAACAACCACCCTTGGTTTTACGGGATAACCAAGAACCTAAACAACTTGTTTTGGCTTCGGGCTTACAAGTAAAACCCTAGTTAGTTTCAAGGCTTACCAACAACCACTCTGGTTTTTAAGGCTTACCAAAAACCTCTTTGGTTTTCCAAGGCTCACCAAAAACCTTAAGTAAAACAATGTAAGAGCAAGTATAAACGAATACAATAAAAGCTTTCTAAAATAAAGCAAATATCTCTTTGAAGTTCTTGATTGTTGATGAAGATCTTGTCTTCAAGTTGATGAAGCCTTTGATTAATGCTTGTAGATGTAGACTTTGAATGCTCTCTTTGAAACTTGGAAGCCTGAAGGCTTTGAATTACTCAACTCTTGAATCCTTGAAGAATATTCAAAAAGCTCACCAAAGGATTAATTCCCCAATTGATTTTTGATGTTTATATAGCTCTCCAAACCATAGATGACCGTTTATGACCGTTGGGGATGAAGATATGGCCATTTGAAGCAAGTTGGAGAAGTTCTGCAGCTTTTGAAAACTAGTCGTTACAGTCAAGTGTCGACACTTGATCTCCAAGTGTTGACACTTGATTCCCAGGTGTCGACACTTAGTGTCGACACTTGGTCTGCAAGTGTCAGCACTTGGTTCTGCAAGTGTCCACACTTGGACTGCAAGTGTCAACACTTGATCTTTAGGTGTTGACACTCGGTTGAGCCAGTACTGAAACTTCTTCAAAATTAAATTTTAAGTCCTTCCAAGTCTTCCTTATATTCCAAAGTCCTTATAACTTGATTTTTCATTAATTTAAGGACTTTTTCAATTGAAATACAAGCATTCTTCATTCAACATGGATGAGTACTAAAATCTAAAAAAACATACTTAAAATATAATTAGTACTCATATATACTTAAACATTTTGTCAATCATCAAAATCAAGACCAAAGTCAACAATCTCTCCTTTTTTGATGATGATAAAATCTTTAAGTATATGAATAGGGTAAGCTTAAAAGATTAACAATAGTATAAACATGTAAGCTCAAAACAATAGTTACCAAGCTCCCCCTCAAAATATGATCCAAAAAATCTTCAAAAATATTTTTCAAAATATACAAAATTTTCAAATTTTTAAAAATTTCTTCTTCTTACTAATTCTTCCCTTTAGATAAAAATATTTTACATTATTCTCCCCCTTTTGCACTTTCTTTCATTTCTCAAATGATTTTTCATGTTTATCCAATCTTCCTCTTTTCATACTTAACAATTTTCTCCCCCTTTTTGACATCATGAAAAAGGGTGAAAGGCAATACAAAGTGGGAATGAAGTCGGAAAGAATAGCAAGTAGGTCATCAAAATCAATGCATGAAATCAAATAATTATGATATCAATTGAATGTGCTACAAATTGAACATGATACCACAGAATGTAAGCACATGCAAGAAATGATTTGATGTATATAATCCATTCGCCTTACTTGTTTATGGGATAAGGTCACAGCGGCACCCCTACACATCATAAGAGAGCCCATTGAATGGGAAGAGAGGGTCTTTAAGCCCTACTTATCTCCTATGACCGGACGGCCATGGTGACTAACCCAATCCAAAGCGGTTACTAGGAATTCTTTTAAAAATAATTTTGATACCAATAGAATATGATACCATTTGAATGTAACTCCCCTCAAAGAATTAGATTTGAAAACAAGAAGAATGAGTATCAGAGCAATATAAGCAAAGCATGATATCAACAAGATATTCAAAGCATCAAATATGATAACAAATCTTTGGATGCTTCCCCTGAATGTTATTCCTCCTTTAAAAATATACAATAATTTCAGGAATAAAACATGAAAGCTTATACATCAAGATTTGAAATTTTTCAAGATATTCATGATTTTCAAAATACAAAGTATTTATATCACTTAAAAACTTTTAGCATGATTTCAAATTCATTTTAAGATGATTTGATATCCATACAAATGCTAGAAGTAATATGATATCAAGTCTAGCTACTAGAGCAAAGGTTTGTCAATATACATACATTCTTCTTAAATGTATCCCTTAACTACCAGTTCTATACTTGATTCAAATCAATTTTAACTTAAGCATAGATGCCAATAATGAAAGCACATAAATCATAACATTTCACTTGAAATAATTCAGAAACTATATTAATCAAAATCAAGTGAAGATCTAATAATCACAAGTTTGACCATGAGAGATTGAAATCCATCAACATCAAAATGGTCATGATCACAACAAATGATTATTAGTCTAAGCTTGATTCTAATCAATCACTTAAAATATTTTTCAAAGCAATATGCATCTTTAAAAGTATTTTTCATGAAATACATTAATCAAAATCAAGTGAAGGTCTCACAATCATAAGTTTAATCATGATAGCATGAAATTCATCAACATCAAGAAGACCATGATCATAACCAATGATTATAAGTCTAAACTTGATTCTAATTAATCATTTAAAATAATTTTTTAAAGTAATTGATACAATAATTATAACAAAAAATTTAACTACATTTTCAATCATGGAAGGAGATGTTTAGAATTTACCAATGTACATAATCCTTCCTTTTACCATTTAGTCCAAAATGTAGCTTGTCCACATCTTCAATTTTCTTGTACAACCATTTATCAAAAACTTCCTTTCTTTAAGTTGGGCTGCAAGACATTCCTGCAAAACAAACTAAGTGTACATTTTTGGTACCCAAACTTTCTTGGATCCTTTATGATTAGCAATTATGGTTCCTTTTGGAATCCAAACTTTTCTTAATCTAGAAGGATAAGCATTAAAACAACATTTAGAAGATAAATTGAAAGAAGCATGAATAGAAAAATTTTTCAAAAGTTTTTGCTTCTTTTCCTCAACCAAAATATTTTTATCACATAAATCTTTCAAAATAATATTTTCTTTTTCTAAAAATTCTTTTTCTTTAGAAAAATTATTCTTTTCATTTTTCAAAATATCAATCTTGGCATTTAAATCACCATTTTTATTTGCAAGATTGGTGTTGTCAAGAGAAAATGAATCTACATGCCTATTTAATTTCTCGTGCTCAATTTTTAGTAATCTATATTCATGCACAAGATCATTAGATGCATCATGTGATTCTTTAAAGGTAAAATCATAATTATTTTTAGCACATACCTTTTTCTCATTTGCCATGAAGCAAAGATGGGCAACTTCATCATTTGTACTTGAATCTTCGCTATCGCTCCAAGTTGCCATCATTGCCTTGAATTTCTTTTTGGCTTTGAAAGCCATTATCTTCTTTTCTGTATCAGATTCCACTATCCTTTGCCATAAGTTCAACTCATAGATCATGAGTAAACCGATAAGCTCATCCAAAGATAAGGTTTCTACATCTTTAGCTTCTTGGATCGCCGTCACCTTTGGATCCCTGATTTTGGCAATGATCTAAGAATTTTGTTCACCAAATCAGCATTAGTATAGATTTTGCCAAGACTTTTTAATTCATTAATAATAGTCATAAATCTTGAAAACATATCATATATAGATTCATAATGCATCATTTCAAAAATTTCAAAAGAATGTACAAGCAAATTAATTTTAGTGTTCTTCACTTGAAGAGTACCCTCATGAGTAACTTCAAGTGTGTCCCATATTTTCTTCATCGATGTGCATGTAGAAATTCTATTAAATTCATTTAAGTCCAATGCACAATAAAGCAGGTTCATTGCTTTAACATTGAGTTCAATTTGTTTAATGTCATATTCATTCCAATCCTCTTCGAGCTTTGGAATGGAAATGCTATTAACCAAAATGGAAAGAATAGGAGGACCATTAATAATGATTTTCCAAAGATGATAACTAATAGATTGAATATGGATGCGCATGCGAGTTTTCCAAAATGTATAATTTATGCCATTGAAAAATGGTGGTCTAACACTAATACCTACAAGGGTTGCCGTAATCTTTAACTCAAAATCGTTAGATTTTCAATCAGAGCACCGAGCTCTGATACCAATTGTAGGCCCAGGTAGGCAACCCAAGAGGGGGGGTGAATTGGGTTTTATAAAACTTTTGTACTATTTGCAAAGTGTGAACTAAAGCAAGTATGTGCTAATGCAATTCAAGTGCTTGTGTATTTCAAATAAATGCAGCGGAATAAAGAAATAAAAGCATAAGGAGAACAATCACACCAACACAAAGATTTATAGTGGTTCGGTACCAACCAAGCACCTACATCCACTCCCCAAGAACCTCTTGGAAATTCCACTAAGTTTGATTTTATAACTTAGGCTCACCAACAACCTTTATAACGTGTTTTGTCTTCGGGCTCACAAGTCAAACCCTAGTTGGTTTCAAGGCTCACCAACAACCACCCTTGGTTTTACGGGATAACCAAGAACCTAAATAACTTATTTTGGCTTCGGGCTCACAAGTAAAACCCTAGTTGGTTTCAAGGCTTACCAACAACCACTCTGGTTTTTAAGGCTTACCAAAAACCTCTTTGGTTTTCCAAGGCTCACCAAAAACCTTAAGTAAAATAATGTAAGAGCAAGTATAAATGAATACAATAAAAGCTTTCTAAAATAAAGCAAATATCTCTTTGAAGCCCTTAATTGTTAATGAAGATCTTGTCTTCAAGTTAATGAAGCCTTTGATTGATGCTTGTAGATGTAGACTTTGAATGCTCTCTTTGAAACTTTGAAGCTTGAAGGCTTTGAATCACTCAACTATTGAATCCTTGAAGAATATTCAAAAAACTCACCAAAGGATTACTTTCCCAATTGATTTTTGATGTTTATATAGCTCTCCAAATCATATATGACCATTTATAACCGTTGGGGATGAAGATATGGCCGTTTGAAGCAAGTTGGAGAAGTTCTGCAGCTTTTGAAAACTAGCCGTTACAGTCAAGTGTCGACACTTGACCTCCAAGTGTCGACACTTGATTCCCAGGTGTCGATACTTAGCGTCGACACTTGGTCTGCAAGTGTCAGCACTTGGTTCTGCAAGTCTCAACACTTGGACTGCAAGTGTCAACACTTGATCTTTAGGTGTTGACACTCGGTTGAGCCAGTACTGAAACTTCTTCAAAATTAAGCTTTAAGTCCTTCCAAGTCTTCCTTATATTCCAAAGTCCTTATAACTTGATTTTTTATTAATTTAAGGACTTTTTCAATTGAAATACAAGTATTTCTTCATTCAACATGGATGAGTACTAAGATCTAAAAAAACACATTTAAAATATAATTAGTACTCATATATACTTAAACATTTTGTCAATCATCAAAATCAAGACAGAGTCAACACCAAAGGTCACAAACCATTTTTTGGAAGTTTCTTGTTGTATTTAACCTCCACCAACTTCATTCTAAAGAAAAAAAAAGAGTATTGAAGTTCATTCAAAGCCAAAAAGCCAATATTCTCTCAAGAACTTCACATCAAGAGCTATTTATAGTTTGATTCCCTGAAAAAGCCTACAAGCTCATCCTTACATCATTCCAAAAGAAGTGTTTTGAAGGATATTCTAAGGAGGAGACAAGACAAAGCATCAACTTGAGCTTCAAAGCTTCCATTCTACTCTTGAAGAGAGTTTGTCTTATTTTTGAAATTGTATATCTGTTTTTGTCTTATGATTTGACCTTGCTTTCAAGGGTGTCTTGAAAGAAGGTTGTTGTAGTTTGTTGGTAAGCCAAAGGGATAAAATCAACTAGGATTAACTTGTGAGCCCGAAGACAAAACAAGTATAAAAGGTTGTTGGTGAGCCTAGGTGACAAAACTAACATAGATTTTGACTTGTGAGCCTTTTGAAAAATAAGTCAGCTATAATCTTGATTGGATTATAGTGGAATTCCCAAGGGTGGCTTGGGGAGTGGATGTAGGTGCTAGGTTTGCACCGAACCACTATAAATATTGTGTTTGTATGTGATTGCCTTCTTTCCCTCTTGCTCTTTGCTTATTATATTTGATTTACTGCTTTCCACTATATTTAATCTTAAGCATTGAATTTATTACTCACAAATACCACTAGACCTTCACATTACTGTTTTAAATTTAAAAAGATCCAATTCACCCCCCCTCTTGGGCTCCATTTCTAGGCAATAATGAAGATATATAGAGATAGATCTAAGAGGCTTCTAAGATTGTCCCAGTCTACGTACATCAATACTATGCTGAAGCGATTCAGCATGAAAAATTCCAAGAAAGGCTATTTCTCGATAGGCAATGGAATTGCTCTCTCCAAAATGGATTGTGCGACAACTCTAGAGGAGAGAGAGCATATAAGTAGAATCTCGTATGCCTCAGTAGTAGGTTATATCATGTACGCCATGACATGTACTAGACAGACATGGCATACTCACTAGGCATAGTGAGCAGATACTAGTCTGACCCAGATGAAGCTCATTGGAAAATGGTAAATACCATCCTTAAGTATTTGCAAAATACTAAGGACCAATGGCTGATTTATGAAGAATCTGACTTAAAACTTATGGGGTATACTTACTCCAATTTCTAGTTAGATAAGGATTACAGCAAGTGTGTCAGGATTTATCTTTATCCTAAAGAAGGAGCGATCTGCTGGAAAAGTTCCAAGCAGCCTACTATGGTGGACTCATTATGCGAAGTAGAATACATTGCAGCATCAGATGCAGTGAAGGAAGCTGTATGGTTGCAGAAGTTCCTTAGCGAGCTGGGAGTAGTACCTTTCCTTGATGGTCCTATTTTGATATATTATTATAGCACTGGAGCCGTTGCTGAAGCCAAAGAGCCGAAGTCTCATCATCTCATAAAACACATTATACGGCACTATCACCTGGTGTGAGAGATCGTGGAACGAGGTGACATTGATCTTCAGAAGATCGATGGATAAAAGAACCTGGCTAACCCCTTTACTAAAGCCATCAAAGTTCAAGAGTTTGATAGTTGTAAATGGAAAATGGGAATAAGATTTTATACCGATTGACTTTAGTCCAAGTTGGAGTTGTTGAAAATTATGTCCCAAAGCCAATCATCTAGGCTGTAGATGATTGTGCTATTTTGTAATTGTATATGAATGTTTAATGAATAAAAGTTATTCTTTTGGCTATTCATTCATGTGCATTTTTCTAAAAAGAACTCTTGTATGATGGAGTCCTTAGAACTACATTATATTTGATATAGAGAAGACATATCAAGTAGTTCATAAACTGGTTCATAACCAAAGGATATAATGTTATAGAACGACGATGTATCAAGATAGGTTGTTGTATCTCACATTGATTGGTTGTCCTCTTAACCAAGGAGTGTGGTGATACTGATATGATATACAAGTAAAATATGTGACATCTCACTAAACGTGACCATCTGCAGAGCTCCCTTCTGCCAAAGGGTTGCTCGTGAAGAAATATGGGTATATGTGTCCCTCAAATATGAGGTCACCATGGTAGCTTTCAAGCAACTCATGGTACTTTGGTACCAGACTATCTGGATTTCTAATTCAATGATGAAAGATTTTTAGGTACAGTCAAATACTTATAGAGCTGTAGTAGATCAAGATGTAATTGACCCCTCCAAATAATTTGGAGTGAATGACTCGCTGCAAAACCTTGGTCAAGGTAGTTCTTATGAGGAGTCACAGAACTTGTAAGGTTGAGACACGATCTGGATGAACCAAATTAGGATTGACAGTCAAACCCTAGGTCATCCTGAGCATTTTGAGGTCAAAGGGATAAATTATGCGTTAACCATATGCCAGAGGTTCTAGAAAGTTGTTCTGGAATCTTCGACCTATCCCGACGTCGGGTATCATTACTAGATGATGACTTTGACTGGTGCTGAAAGTGTTACAGTGCTACTGACTTAGTGTTCGAACCTATGGGGTCATACACCATAGAAATTTTTATCTGATCTAAAGGCTGATCGATGATTGAGAATCGTTTGCCATCATTGGAGGTCAATATGATTGACCATGTTTCAAGTGTCAATACTTGGAAGTGTCGACACTGGGAAAGTCGACACTAGGAAGTGTCGACACTTGGATGTAATGAGCATAAATTCTGGAAAGAAATTTTGGAAAGTTTTGACCTTAATTTGAATTTCGAATTCTGGTTGGTTTTGGCTCCAAGCCTTCATGGAATGATGGTTATTCTTTGGAAGGTTTTGATCTCAATTCGAATTTCAAATTTCGGCTGGTTTTGGCTCTAAGCTCTAATGGAATAATGGTCATTCTTGCCTTATGAGCTTAGAGCCAATTTAGTATGGCCCTTGACCTTCTCTCCCAATCACTCCTCCTTCTTCTTTCTCCCTCTCTTGGCTGCCTCTATAAATAAGGGTTGTTTTAGGGGCTACTGGTTGGTTGAAGAGTTTTCTTGTTGAAAGAGATTGCTGAAATTCTGAGAGAGAAAAGAAAAGGGGCTTGGAAGGACTAGGGTTTTGGGTATGTGACTACGTAGCACTCAAGCTAGGTCTTGGGAAGAGAGCTAGTTAAGAAGGGTTCCACCTCTCTGTCTTCCAAGAAGAAGTAGATCGGCCTCAAGGATCCCAAGGAGCTAGCACTCTGAGGGATTTGATCAGAATCGAGCCCTGGTGTGAACTACCCGTAGAGGCCAGATACGTGTGTGGCTCGAGGGCTTTTCACAACCTTCTCCTAAAGGTATAACGGTAAGGTATCCTTAAGCTTTTTTGGTTCTTTTCCTGCTTATAATGTCTTTTGCATGCTACATTATCATACTTGTTCTTGTTGCAGGTAGATTGGTAGATCATTTTGATCGATTATCAAGCCTTCCGTTGTGCTTATTTTAAAATTATTTTTAAATACTTTTTTCTGCCATGCATGCTCGTTTTGCTTTTTCTTCAAAAACAATGTATGTTCTAACTGGACTACCACATGGATGATGACCATAAAGTTTTATGATAGCTATCATTAGCAGATGGATGGCTACGAAATAACATAGTCACATGTGCTATATACTTTTTTGATATTGTTGATAGCATGGTTTTTGAATGCTTCACAATATTTTATGATGTAAACCATGCACCTTAGAAAATCTTGGATGTTACATTACAACCCTCGAGACATAACCATTGATCATGTAAATCATGTTGATTACCACGTACAATATGGTGTATAGTTTTTTATTAATTTTTTTGTTACGGTGGTTAAGCTCAGTATTTTTCATACTTTTTTTTTATGTATTTTTAGATTGTCTTGGTCCAAGGATAATTCACTGGTATAATGGATAAAAATGCATTTCCTTAATTTAAGCAAGGGCCATCCTTTGAAGAAAATTTTTTATTGTAATTTATAAATAGAGGGATGAGATAAGCTTAGAATTATTTTGTACTGAAAAAATTGGTAAAACCTGTTAAAGCATCTTTTCTAGGCCATACATTTTAGAGGTTGAATTATAATAATTTTCTAATTAATTATTATCTATGTTTTGTGATAATGTTGTAGTCTTGTACCGTGTAAGTGACTCAGTCTTTAGCTTAGATCTCATGCAGAAGAAATTATTAGGTAGACTAGACCTGATATATGGATCTAGGATAAAATCATGTTGCTATTAAACCACATATTTGTCTCAGTTTTAACTTAGATCTTATACAGAAAAAAGTATCAGATGAACCAGTTTCACTATGGATTTAGGATAAAATCATGTTTCTATTAGACATAAAAAGAGAAGGAAAAATAAATTAAATTCATTCTGGATTGACGGTGGATTTCGTTTATCCACAGATTTCAACACAAATATCAACTAAAAAAAAGGGAAAAATACCTACATATTTGATGAACAGAGAGAAAATGGAGATGAACCGGAGAAGATGGAGGAGGAAGGGATCGGAGGACAAAACGAAGAAGGTGGCCGGCGTGCGGCGGTGGCTTGACTCAGGTCTACACGGCGGTGGCTCGATCTTTCGAACGGTGAGGATAGATCCGACATCAACGAAAGAGATGGAGAAGGAGGGATGGATCGGAGGAGGAGCTACTAGCCAATCGAATGAGAGGAGAAGGGAGGGATCGGAGGAGGAGGAGGAGGTTGCGGCGGATTGATCGAATGGGATCTAGGGCTCTGTTTGGGAGAAGAAAAGGGAAACCTCGCGATGCTAAAAAGCACCGGTAATGTTCAATTTTAATGATGCTTCTTAAAAACATCGGCAAGTCATCGGAGGCTACCGATGCATGCCCCTAGCATCGGAAAAAACTATCGGGAAAGGGCCATTTTGTTGTAGTGGTGAGTGATTTCACCATATGCATCTCCGGAGCTATACCCGCATTGTCGTTAAAGAAGTCTTACTAAGTACATGAATTACCACGTCATCTGCTAAGTATAAGCGGATAATACTCATCGCTTGCATTTGAAGTCGATTCCAACTTTTTACCTCCATGGAAGATAGCTTCTCCTCGTATATGAGAGCATTGATCAACTCCTGTTGGATGAGCACTCCTTTACTTTTGCTTGTCACAAAAAGAAATTGCTCTTCCCATCGTACCGATTGATCTCTATCTTGATTATACTTGTCTTCTCCATCTTCTCTAATCTCGATAACACCAATGCAATCTAAATAACCTAGTACTTTAATACTACTTATTAAGAGACAATCTCCCTCAGATATAGAATATAGATCTCCATCTAAGACTGTAACATCGATACTGGTGTTGATACAGCATGAGGAAAGAGAAAAAGAGAAAGAAAAATTAAAACAATAAATAAAGATACAATCAAAATTATATGGAATGCCTGAAAGGCCTACCTTCATGGAATATGTAGTTCACTATAAGAGAAATTCACAGATACAATAGGAGAATATGCACTTTCAAATCCTATACATCAATATTTTAATTAGAAGTCTAAATTTCATCTAAAAAGCTCTCAAAAAATGTCAAAGAAGGCTCTCTACCATTATACAAGGTCTCTAGTCCATCTGGTCTATTTTATAGACCTTAGAAACTAAATTTAGATCAAAAACATATTCTAAAAAATCTCAGAATCGTGTCTGCCGAAAAACCCATATATTTTCACACATCATGCGTAGACCATGCAAAAAAGATCATGAACCGTATCCCGCATGTCGTGGTCCACAAGCCATGCACATACTGTGTTTTCCTGTGCATGTGTGGGCTGAACGATGGTGCCAAATCCAACACTACTTTCGTTTTGCTTGCTTCTTGCTCCACAATTGTTCACAGGCTTATGACACGTAAATTGCTATGTGGATGGTGGACGTGGATAGGCTTTCGACAAGACAAAACTTGCTTTTTTTTTTTCCATCTACGTTGGATTTTTTTTTTAATCTTGCCTTGTTGACCTTTGTTTGACTTTGATAATTGTTCCCAGTTTTTTATGACACTGTTGTCATGATCTTTTTTTAAGTGATAGATTACATGGTTTGGAAATGGTTTGGTTTTCTTTTTGTTTACAGGTTACTAGCTTGCTATGAGCTAGAGTTGTATCATGTGGCTTTAATAATTGTTCACAAGTTCTTTATAACATTCTATCATGAGTTTTTGCGTAATATAGATTACATAGTTTTGATATGGCTTTGGTTCTCAGTTTGTTCACAGGTTACCATATATGTCGGTTGTATCATACAGCTACAATTATTATTCATAGGTTCCTTGTAATATATATTGGTCGTGATCTTTCTTTGTGATGGATTACATGGTTTGAATATGGTCTTTAATGCCCTCTTCATAGATATATCAGCCATCTCCATGTGGTTCCAATTTGGAGGGCCACATACGTGGCAACCATTCCAACCACCATATATTCGGCGACGGTGCATAGAGGGGATTTTTTTAAATAATATTTTTAATAAATATTTATGAAACTAGTTGTTTGAAATGTAATTATAAAATTAACATAGATGTGCTTGCATGAAGATCACATCAGAAGCTACATGTTCAACCTGCGATTTCATTTTAGCAAAGCTACAAATACAACCTGTTGCCGATCTCGCCGCCGCGCCCGTACCACGGATCCGCCGATCCTACCAGACCGCCTAGCTCCTGGAGCCTCCTGGCTGGAGCGGACCTGTAAGAGAGGGTCAGAAGACCCTGGCCGGGGATCCCGGCGAGGGAGCTCCGACGGTCAAGTTAGTAGACGGCGAGAAGGAACAGATTCTCCAAGACGGGCTCCCGAAGGAGTCCCAGACTCAGAGAATTTACTAGCAAGGAAGGTGCTATAGGGACCAGAAACCTGGCCTTGGTCTCCTTGCCGAGCTCACGCCAAGCGATCCCCTCTCGGGACCTTGGATCTTACTCTCGGAGCGGGGCTTTTGGCCACTGTTTCTTACTTGTCCCAGCTTACCTGGTCGCCTCCAGCTTCCTTCCTTTTATCTCCTCCCGCTGTTCGCCTGTCTTCTGCTCGTGGGAGGCTCCTCTTTCCATCCTTTTCTCTTTTCCCTTTTGGTTTTGAGGGCCAGGCGGCTTTCCGACCTTGTTTGCCGAGCCCAGCGGGGAAAGGGTAAAGACAAAAGAAGGGGGGTGGCGCCGGCAGGGCGGCCGGTCAGACCTCGGGCCCAGTGAGGGCGCTCTCCTTCCTAAGTGCCGGCGTTGTCTGTTAACGGGCCCTGTTTTGTCAGAACCGCGCCTCTCGACTGCAGGACTTGTCGGGCCGACGTAAGTAATGTTTCGAGTGCCGCCGCCCTCTGTACGGGGCGCCGCCTGTGATGCACATGGCTCGAGGGCCAACCTCGGAACCTGTGCCTCTTTCTTTGGGACCTTCTCTGTACGGGCGGCCTGACCTCGGCCGAGGTGGACCCCTCCTAGGTGGACACCTAGCGAGGTGGCAGGAGGGTGCTCGGCTTCGACCGAGGTGGACCTGTCTCCGGGGGCCACCTGGCGAAGGAGCGAAGGAGCAGCCGACCTCGGCCGAGGTGGACCCCTCTTGGGTGCACACCTGGCGAGGTGGCAGGAGGGCGCTCGGCTTCGGCCAAGGTGGACCCATCTCCAGGGGCCACCTGGCGAAGGAGCGAAGGAGCAGCCGACCTCGGCCGAGGTGGACCCCTCCTGGGTGGACACCTAGCGAGGTGGCAGGAGGGCGCTCGGCTTCAGCCAAGGTGGACCCGTCTCCGGGGGCCACCTGGCAAAGGAGCGAAGGAGCCGCCGACCTCGGCCGAGGTGGACCCCTCCCGGGGTGGACACCTAGCGAGGTGGCAGGAGGGCGCTCGGCTTCGGCCGAGGTGGACCCGTCTCCGGGGGCCACCTGGCGAAGGAGCGGAGGAGCCACCGACCTCGGCCGAGGTGGACCCCTCCTGGGTGGATACCTGGCGAGGTGGCAGGAGGGCGCCCGGCTTCGGCCGAGGTGGACCTGTCTCCGGGGGCCACCTGGCGAAGGAGCGAAGGAGCAGCCGACCTCGGCCTAGGTGGGCCCCTCCTGGGTGGACACCTGGCGAGGCGGCTGGAGGAGCCCTGTACCGAACTCGACTTCGACGAAGGCGGTAACGTCTCGGGATATCACCTGGCGAGGTAGCCTGTGGGGGCAAGGGCCGAGCTCGACCTCGGTAGCGCGGAAGCCGAGGCTGACTCGGCCGAAGAAACCTCCACATGGCTCGATCATACCTGACAGAATCTGAGACCGGCCACGTCATCATTACGGCCGTAACACAACCTATAGCTTCAAATTTTAAAATAAAAATATAAAAAATAATAAAATTAATATAATAAAATTAAAAATTAAAAAATTAAGAGAAATCATAAGTATAATCTATGGATTCATCATAAGTGAAGCTGTAGGTGCCATAGGTACGATCTGTGGATTCACTGTAAGAGAAGCCGCAGGTCGCACCTGCTGCTTCATCTTACTCTTGCACCTCTATTTTCCAAACAAGAAATTTAAATATTAAAAATATTAAAAAATATATAAGTAAAGTCATAAATTATTACCTTAATAATATTATAAAATATTAATATTATAAAATAAAATTTAATTTAATATATTATAAATATTATAATAACTATAATAAATATATTATAACATATTAAATTATATATTATATATTATATTATAAAATATAATAAACATAATAAATAGTTTATAATATAATATAAAATTTCTAATTTAGTCGGTGACAGTCCGGTCGTCAGTTTGGTGCTAGTCCAGTCGCCAGTCCATCCTATAGGTTGGTGCCAATCTAGCTGCCAGCCCGATGCGAGTCCGGTTGCTAGTCCAATCACCAAGTCGATGCCAATCTAGTTGCCAGTCTAGTCACAGCCCAGTGCCAATCCGAACACCAGCCCAGTGTCAGTTTGATCACTAGTCCGATTGCCTGTCCGGTTACTAGGCCGGTGCCAGTTCAATCGCCCGTCCAATCGCTAGCCTGGTGTTAGTCCGGTCATCAGTTCAATGCTAGTCCAGTCACCAGTCTATTTATCAGGCCAATGCCAATTCAGTCGCTAGCTCGGTGCTAGTTCGATTGCTAATCTAGCTACCGGTTTGGTCGCCAATCCGGTCACTAAGCCGGTGCTAGTCTGACCGCCAGTTGGTGCTAGTTTGGCTCCCAGTCCGGTCACCAAGCAAATACTAATCCGATCACCAGTTCGGTGCCAATCTAGTCGCTAGTCTACTTGTTAGGCTGATGCCAGTCTAGTTGCCAGCTCGGTGCCAGTCTGGTTATTAGTTTGGCCGTTAGGTCGATGCCAGTCCAGTCGTCAAGCCGTGCCAGTCTGGTTTCCATAATTGAGTCTTTAGGGCATAGACAGGGCAGGTGCCTATCATACCCCTTGCAATCGGACTGGCACCGGCCTAGCGACCGGACTGGCACTGACCTAGTGGCCAGACTAGCGATCAAACTAGCACCGGCCTAGCAGCTGGACTGGCACCGACTTGATGGATGGACTGGCAACTGGACTGGTACTGAATTGGCGGCAAGATTAGTACTTGACTAGCACCATGCTAGCGGTCGAATTGGCACCGGCCTAGTGACTAGACTGGCGGCCAGATTGGTGACTGGACTAGCAACCGAATTGGCATCGTGTTGGTAGCTAGACTGGCACCAGGTTGGTGATCAAACTGGTGACCAGACTGGCATCAGCCTAACGATTAGACTATCACTAGCCTAGCGGTCGGACTGGCAACTAGACTAGTACTAAACTGGTAGTTGGACTAGCATTGGCTAAATTATAAATTTTATATTTTTTATAAAATATTTATTATATTTTATAATATAATTTATAATTTGTAATTTAATATATTAAATATATTAAATATAGTTATTATAATATTGATTTTATTTATTATATATTATAATAAAATTTATTTTATAATATTAATATTTTATAATATTATTAAGATAATAACTTATGACTTTATTTATATATTTTTTATTTTTTAAATTTTCTTAGATTTTTTGTTTGGAAAACGAAGGTGTAGAAATAAGATGAAGCCGTAAGCATGACTAGCAGCTTCATTTAAGATGAAACCACAGATTGTACCTACAATTTCTATTATTTTTTATTTTTTTAATTTTAAATTTTATTATATTATTTTAAATATTTATTATATTTTTATTTTGAAATTTGAAATTATAGGTTCATTAAAATGAAGTTGCAGGTTTAACCTATGACTTCTGATATAGCTGCCATGCAAGTGAAATAACGTTAATTTCATAATATATTTCGAAAAATGTTATTAAAAAAATATTATTTTTAAACAAATCATGCATAGAGTGGCTTTGAGAGATAGAACAATGTTTCAGTTTCTTATTTTATATCACTGTCTATAATACAAGCACTCATAGTCCCTTGGAATCTATATGCTCCGCCATGTAGCTACTAAGTCAAGACTTTCACCTTGCTGCATGTTTACTATTTAATTATTTTTAGTTTTGCATATGGGACGAGGGATACAAAGAATTGCTTTAGAGGACCATTCGGCTGCCGCCTTTGAACTTGGGGTATGTCTTGTAAATCATACTATTATACCTGGGTCTTGTGGGTTAAAAGTAGTGAAATGGGTCATGTACTATGTTACTGCCAAGATCGTCTTCTGCCCATAGGCTCGGTGGGTTCCGGATGTAAAGAAATATTATATAGATAATAATAATGCAACTTTAAAATTTTTTAACCTTGCATCTGTTGGAGCCTGCACCATCACTGCGGAAGCGAAGGGGGGAGCGTGCAAATGGGATGATGGCTGCTGGTTGCTAGCAAGAGGACAGCAGTCCAACCAGCTGCAATGGTTTGTTTGGATTCAATTTTTCTAGGGGATAGGAGAAAAGAGGGAAGAGAGGATCTGAGCAAGAAAGATGAGAGAAAAGAGAGATCTGTCTATGCTCTCGAAAATCCCTCGCTGCGCTCTACAGGATGGCGGCTCTCCCCTCACCCAGATGAACCATCGGCCTCTCTAATTCCACAAGGGGTGGGCGGTTCATCCCAGCATGAACCAAACCGGCTGCTCCCCTCTCACACCTGGGGGGTAGCTGGCTATACCTGGGCCCAAACCCCTAAGCCCATACTCATAACCCACACTAGGTTATAACACAATCTCTCAAAAAACTCTCCCTCTAAGCCACATAAGAAAACACTCAAACCGGAGCCCATGTATACCTATGTCTCACATGTTCTCTCAACCTTGAGTCAAGACCTAACCCAACATGACTCAGAGCCTTGGGAACTTATGAAACTCAAGCTCCCAAACCTATGTGGCTTCCCTGGGCTTTGGATGTGCCATACATGAGCCTACAGCATCGCACCGGAAAACTAGATTAATCATATTAATCAATATATAATATTAGAACATTTCTAATATGGACCTACAAACAGGATCATGTATGAGTATTAACATGTAAATGAAAGACAATATAAGCGCACAAAGTTGTGCATCACATAGAATCATTTTAACATGTAAATGAAAGACAATACAAGCGCACAATATTTGTAACATGATGTGTCAACATTTGACAAATCATCAAATCCCTATAACTGAATCGACTCATAACTCTAGTCGACTCTAAAATGTAGATGGACAACCAAATTGTTCAAAGAGTCTAAAAATGATTCCCAATCATTCAATAGCCATTAGGTGTTGACCCCTTGAGTAATTTTGATGATAACAAAATATTGGAGCATGTATTTGTTTTACTAACAACTCTTCAAGCGCATTACAAGTTTCTGTAGGATAACTTTAATGCTCAACTACAACTCCTACAACCTTGTTATATGTTATGTGTTGCATTGTAAATGTTTCATGTATAGAAGAACCCAAAGAAAGATTGATGTAATATTCATGAAAAAGGATTACTTCTATGTGTTCTTCAAGTTTAAATTTCTTTAGAATTTGTTATTAGTTGAGTTGGGAAGAGTCTTAAGTGTTGAAGAGTTGCTGGATGAATTATGGAGAAGAGTTAAAGTTTTTTGTTGGAAATTCACTCGAGCTGACTCGCATGAAGAGAGCCGACTCTAATCCATGGCATGGTTGAAGGATTCTGGCATGCAGAGATCTGAGCCGACTCAAAGGATCCCGAGCCGACTCGTCTAGAGCATCATTTCGTGAATCAGATAGGTGAGCCAACCCGAAGGTAGTCCCAGCCGACTCAACCATTCAGTCAGGCATCCGAGTCGATCATTCAGTGATCCGAGCCAACTCCTCTAGAGTCCAGAAAAATTAGTTCTAAGAGAATAGCCAGGAGAGATGACTTGAAGGAACCGGAGCTGACTCCTCTAGTGTACAACTTTGAAGACTTGAGAATTTGAGTCGACTCGACCAAAGTGAACAATCAATTCTTTGAGGATCCAAGCCAACTCGAAGTATCCGAGCCGACTCGAACGTCGATTTCAGGCAAGTAACAGCTAGTTCTAGAACTTCATTTTTGAATTTAAAAAGTACTCCAATGGTCAAATATCAAGTCTCGACGGTCTACAATGACTATATCCATCCAAGAAGAGTACAAGACTCTATAAATGAGGGATTTTGACAACCTTTGAAGAAGCTAATGCTTAATTAAATATTAAAAGAGCTTGTGAGCAAGAGAGTACTAAAAGAACATTCAAGTTAGCCTTCAAGTCTTCACCAACTCTAATCAGAAGCTTGAAGCACTTATTAAGAAAGAAGAGGAAGCCACTGAAGTGCATTAAAGCCCATTTAAGAAGGCTTCTCTTGAGCTGCAACTGCAACCATCAAACAACTTAGGTTTGTCATTAGTTGCTTACTTTTTCTTTAACTCTTTATGAGTTTGTGGGTTATTGGTGAGCCTGGTTTAAAAACTAAGTTGGGTTGTTAGTGATTCTATTTTAAAACTAACATTGTAAGGGTTTTTGGGAGCCCGGTCAAAACCAAGGTTAGGTTCTTGGTGATCCTGTTCAAAACCAAGTATTAGGTTCTTGGTGATCTTATTCAAAACAAAGTGTTGGGTTTTTGGTGAGCCCGATTGAAAAACCAAGTTGGGTTTTGGATTGTGAGCTTGGTAAAACAATCCGACTGTATTCTAGTAGTGAATATAGTGGAAATCTCAAGTGGTGTCTTGGATAATGGATGTAGGAGCGAGATTGCTCCGAACCACTATAATATGTTGTGTTTGCATTGTGCTTTTTCCGTTTATGTTTGCTTCTGCTTTCAATTATCTGAAACACAGCACCTCCATACTAAAGTAGATTTAAAAGAGCACATATCTTTTCAAACTTTTTAAATTTCCAATTCACCCCCCTCTTTGGAAAGCCACCTGGACAATATTAGGTCAATCAGAAACCCCTATGGTGTGTGACCCTATAGGTTCGAACACTAAGCCAGTGGTATTGGAACACTTCCAGTACCACCCAAAGTTATTATCAAGCAATGACATCTGACATCCGGATAGGTCGAAGGTTGCAGAGCAACTATCAAGAACCAAATGGATATGATAGTCATATAAAACATTCCTTTAACCCTCAATGCTCCGGATGACTTAGGGTTTAACTACCCAACCCTAGAATAGTCCATCACAATATGTCTCAAACTCAAAATCCCTGTAACTACTTGCAAGGACTACCCTGGCCAAGATTTTACTCAATTAAGATATAATGAGTTATTCACTCCAAACTCTTTTGAAGGGGTTAATCCTATCTTGATCCAACCACAGCTACACAAGTACTTAACTGTACCCAGTAACCTTTCATTACTGGATTAGAAATTGGATAGTTCGGTATCTAAGTACAGTGATTTGCTTGCAAGCTACCATGATGATCTCAAGTCAGAGGAATACTTATATCCATATCCTAATGTGAACTACTCTTTAGCAGAAAGAATGTTCTATAGATGGGTCACATCTAGTGAAGTGTCATACACAAACCTAAAAGCCATACCAGTGTCTCTACACTCCTTGGTTAAGAGGACAACCAATGATTATGACATACAACGATCTATACTTGATAACTATCGTCCTGTGATAATGTATCATTTGTTCATGAACGAATTTAAGGACTAGATGATATATCCTCTCTATATCACATCAAAATAGTCCTAAGGACTTCATCACACTAGGGTTCATTACAGGAAGATGTAAAATGTGATGAACAGCTAGAATAAATATTTTATTCAATATAATTCATATATAATTATAACAATAGATCAACCATCTATATGCTAGACAATTGGCTTTGTACCATATTTTCCAACACTAGAATCACATCAATCACTCCAGACATCATCGGATGCCTCATCTCAGAATGCTCCTAGCTAACGAGCAGTCCTTAAAAAAGAGAAGACCCGGGTAGGGGATCTCGGTGGGGATACTTTGACGGTCAAGTTAGTATTGCATTCAAGGATAACAGATCCTCCATCACGAAGGCCTAGATGACCACCATGAAGAGGCTTCCTTAAAGAAAATGGATTTCTTTCTAAGTGATGAGGGTTGCTTGCCATTTCTTTCTTACTTCCTTGCTTACCTTCATCGAAGGTCCCTCTTACCGATGTATATGGTGGTCGATGCTGGTGAGCCAGATTTGGTATCCTAGTAGCGCACCCTCTCTGAGAGGGTTGTGGGCTTAGCAAGATCTTATGGAATAGAAATTGGAGTCCTGATAAGGCCCCCTGCAGCAAGTGCAAGCAGCATACTATGGTGCATTCTCCTAGAGGATGGTGTGGACTCAACAGAAACTCATGGGATAGAAATTGGAGTCCCAGTAGAGCCCCCTCTGTAATGGGTATAAGCGGCATGCTACAGGACTTGTTATCTTGAGGAGGGTATATATCCTACAGGGATCAAAATTATGGCAGGATCTCCTGCATAGGAGAGGGATGGCATGCCATGTGACTCCCTGTCCTAGTAGAGCTTGCCTCTATGGAGCACATAGGACAAGCGAGGCGTTGTTCCTCCCTCGCAGTGTGTCATGACAAGTTTGGTAGAGATAGCGACCCCACTCTCTTCAATTATTGTCTGGCCTTGTTGGGGCCAAATAGGGTGCACATGCCTATCTGGGGTTGTTGCATCCTTTAATCTTCTCTTCCTCTCCCAACTTGCGGGGGCCCCCTCCACCTATGGCCAAGGTTCAGGCTGGTCAGGAGCTTTACTCAGTTAGGAGCTCTACTCGACCAGGAGCTTTATTCTGCCAGGAGCTCTACTCTACAAAGAGCTCTACTCTGCCAGGAGCTCTACTGGATCGAGGCATGGATTACAGGTGCCATGTCAGCAGTCAGCCATATTGGACTCAAGCTGCCATGTCTGATACATGTGCCACGTTGGTCACCAGGATCATTGAACACGGGTGCCATGTCAACACCTAGCCATATCAGATACCCCGCACTCCCGAGCTTAGAGTGCATTATGACTCTTTAAGTTTGGGGTGAAGGGAGTAATGACACCGCTGACATAGAGGGATACCATGCTTGCATCATTAAATGCCTCGACCTTCGATGATTTGTAGATCGTGCCTACACCAATCGGGAGCAACCGCATCAGCAAGAGCGGTGATCCGAAATGATGCCTTCGCATCCCCCTATATGGTGGTTTGTGAGTCGAAGCATCCTAGATGGTGGAAATTAACATAAGTCCGAATACCGTTGGTCGATGAAATAAAGGGTCTCATCCATCAGCTAGCATAGCTTGAAGGAGGGTTTTGCCATCTCTTTTAGATAAGTGGCTCATCCCATTGTGCCCCTTCAAAATCTCTGAGCAAAAGAGGAACAAAGAAAAAAGAGGGGAGCTCCTCACCTATTTTTGGAAACATCGACCTAGGGCCTTTTGCAGGTTAGTCTTCCTTCTTTGCCTTCTCTCCTTCCGGCCTGCATCGAGGGAGCGCTCCCCACCTTTAGGTTTTCCTTCTTTCTTTATGCTTCTCCCTCACCCATGAGTTCCTTCGAAGGTGGACGCCATTCCCTAGAGCATTCCCTGGGCCACCCAAGCATGGCGGAGCCGTCCCGAGCTAGGCCTCCTTCCTCGGGTTGCGAGGAGAATGACATTCCTTTTCAAGTCCCCCGGGGTCCCCACTGGATGATGGACCCTAATACCTTGTCTTTGCCTCCTCCTCCCTCATCTTCAAGGACCTAGCAGGTCCGTTGGGTGTCATTTCGACAATGACTAGGATGGACGCCCTCCATCTCGAGAGCATTTATGAGATCCCAGATTTCATCCAGATCATAGTCCCGGATCTGGAGGAGTGGATCATGTCAGACGGGCCAGGCCAAATTACCTTGTATGAGGACTTTTTTCTCACTGGCTTCTGGCTCCCCCTCCATCCTTTTATTTTATCTTTTTTGGATCACTATAGGCTAGTTCTAGCACAGCTTACTCCAAATTCCTTTAGGATCATCTCCTCCATGTACTGTGTCACTTTCATGGTATAGTCATCCAATTTTTTCTTTTTAGGGCCCTTTTTACCTTGAACGCCATCCCAGGATTCGTAGTGCCCCATCCCGGGATTATTAGGTTTGACCTGCCCACTTCCATCAAGGATTAGAAGAATAGATTTCTTTTTGCTTCGATCGAGGGAATCAACTAGATTTAGAGCAACCTCAAATGATCCCCCAATCAGAATGCCACGGTAGAGCCTACTGATCAAAAGGTATATGATCAACTCATCACCTCAAAGGTTCCATACAGGCGGGACCTCCTCTCCGAATAGAACCTATTTGACATAAAGATTAGCCCAGTCCAATTCTTAGATAAGATCTGAGATCTGCATTCTTTGATAATTTTCAATAACTAATTGAACTCTTCCCACCAATGCAGATATGAAGTTCTCCATCAACAAAATTAAGTAGATGACTCGCAAGTGGTTATCATTGATGAGGCCCTAAGAGGAGCCGACGAAGAAACCTCATGGGGAGCAAAAATAGAGGCCCTATAGGGAGGCATCGGATAAGCCATGAGAGGAGAGGGTTCGAGACACTCCGGCATCAATTATAGAGGCGGCCAAAGTCATGACCCTGGGATTGAGCAAGAGTGCCGAGTCGAGGGAGAGGATGCCTCAGGCCCCTCTGGTGGCTCCCGAGATCATATAGTCTCACCATCTCCTAAGGTGACCACCAATGCAAAATTAGAGGGTGGTCTGGTTCCATCCATGGCCACTATAGTAGCAAAGACCCAGCCGGTGGACCCAGCATCGATCAGTCCTTCCTCACTGCGGCTCCAGCCCTTGGAGTGGCTAGGGTGTCCACACTAGTGCCATCTCATGCGTCGGTCACTCTCGATGCGGGTCTAGCTGAGAGGCTATTGGGATTCATCCTGTAGCCTTGGGACTACAGAGAGAGGGCCGGTCGCTCACTAGGAGATACTATCACTGGAATCTTCTCCTAGCTCCTCATGGCAAGCCTTCTCCTTTTCTTTCTCCTTTTCCTTTTTTTTTGGTCCCTATCGAGCTTCGAATTTGTGTGGTGGAGAGGCTAACTCATAGCTTCTCCTTGGTTCTTGCTTAAGGTCATCCAGGATGCATTTCTAGTCAAGGACGCATGCCAGGCGCTACTTTGGTGGGATGTGAAGATTTGCAGCAAGGCCAATGCCATTGAAGAGAAGGCTAGGGTTCTAATAGACCAATTACCAGCCCTGGAGACCTAGGTGAAGGAGCTGGAGGCCAAACTTGAGCACATTCAAGATTCTATCGCCAACCTTGAGCTACACATGGAGGACCACGAAGCTGAGCTTGTAGATAGGGTGAAGTACGTTGCCCACCTGGAGGAGAGCCTCGCTCTATCAACCTCCACCTCTGGTGAGGACACCAGAGCTAAGAGGAGATGTCAAAACCCTCCAAGCTCATTGAGGATCACCAATGAGTAGTTATTCTATCTTAATTTCAGCTTGAGTTCTATAAATAAATTAGTTTGCTTTGATTTGCAAATTAGTCAAGATAGGTTTGCTTGAAGTTGAGTCTTATAATTGAATTAGTCAATGTGGTTCAAGCTCAATTGTAAGCCAAGGTCAAGTCCATTTGTTGAAGTCATGCCACATGGAGCCTTGTCACTTGCCACTTGGAGTGGTATGCTTCACTACATCACCTTGGATAGCCAATTCAATATCAAAGAAGGTTGTCTTTTATTTACAGCGAGATAACATGACAACAGGACATCAGAAGACCTTATTTTTTATTATCCAAGGTGGGCGCCTCATTTGTCTTATCTCTAAGGAGGGCGCCTCATTTTGTCACTCATTTGAAGGCATTTAAGAAGAGTAAAGTAGAAGGACTCCTTATCCCACATTTCTCCTTTGTCGCCCACTCCAAGGATGGTTGGCCAACTCAAGCATTTATTTCAAATTCAAATGGAAGGTTCATCTAAAATTCAAACTCAAAGAGTTTTCTTTTATCTAGTCATATCCCTTCCAAGGTTCATCCAACATTCAAAGAGTTTTTTCTTATCAAAAAGCTTATCCTAACGCCAAGAAGGAGTTCACGCCAAGAGGGGAGATGGATTAGCACTATTTGTGAGAGGAATGGGATGCCATCTCTTCTCATTTTGTCGCCCAACATTATTTCATCGCCCATTCCATGGAAGAGTCCAAGTGCAAGGGAGTCTACTCAATTTGAATTCAAGGATATTTCATCCAATTTCAAAAGGAGATAAGAGTCCAATATTATCCTCTCAAGGGGCTTTATCTTTATCTATCTTGTATTTAAATGAATTTGTTCTTATCATGCTACTATGTAAGGGGTCTATAAATACCATCCCATTCCCCTCTTGCAAACCATCTTCTGAATTATTAATGAAACTATGTCGGTTTATTTTTACAATTGTTAGTTAAGCATTGTAAGGTATCTTACAATTGCTGGTTAAGCATTGTAATGTGCTCTGCTGGTTAAGCATTGCATTAGTCTGTATGAAATGCCGAAGCCCAGTTATATTCCAAGAGTCCAAGATCAAGTAGCCAGACATCACCATCTCTAACATCCAGCCCAGTTCCAGATTTAAGCCAACCATCCCTCATTCCCTCTCTTTTTCATATTTCCACATCTTTTCTATAATACTAATCACAGTTCTTTGCAGGATCCCTAGAGCGTGATCAAAAGAGGAGGTTTCCCTTGCCATCCAACTATCAATGGAAAGATCTGCTCCGAAGGAACTAAAGTTTGAAATCCTACCGCAAGATCTTGAGAGTTGAATCCAAATCTATTGAAATGGAGGAGGGAAAAGCGTTATTGGTAAGTAACCATCTGAATCTCATTAGATCTAGTTGTTTGAAGTCAGGACATCCTAGTTTCGGTAGTTTCTTAATCATTGAATCCAGGGTTCTTTATGAAATTGCATACTGATTATATTGCGGGTAGCTAGTAGAGACTTAGTCTATCTTCATTAAATTAATTTGATAGCTTATCTGAGTTTGCTACCATTGCTCATCAAAATTAAAATCTTAATTGTTAGATTAGTCTTTGCATCTATTCTGCATCAACTTTGGTATCAGAGCCAAAGGTTAGACTAAGACATTTAGTGATTAGGTAAAATTTCTGCGCTATTCTAGCATTGGATCTAGAAGGCTCTTCTATAGCTCTTCAGATCATAGTTTCCTTTGCATTAATTTTAGTAATTTAGCTAGATTAAAATCAGATCTGTAATCTTCTCTCATATATTTCAAATCTAAAATTTTTTTCAAAAAAAAATTTTGCATTGTTTTCTAAGTACTTTCTGGTGGAAGGAAATCACGCCTCCTGAGCAGGTATATGCAAGTATACTGTCACGATCCACGGGAGTAATGAGCTATGACCGGACGTGATAACCCAATATCAAAAAATTAGTTGTGCTTAGTGTATGCATGTTTGAATTATTAATTGCTTGAAAGATTGCATGTTAATCTTCTGAGCACAACTTAGGATAAGATTCTGGCATAACTAGAATTTTGAAATTACCCAACCTAATCCCCCAAAAAAATTAAAATTTAATTTCTGCAATTTAAAATCTGAAATTCAAAATTTAAAATTTAAATCTGAAATCCAAATTTGAAATTTGAAATTTAAAGTTTAAATTTTGAGTTGTAAGTCTTATCCTATCTTATCTTGTTATCAAGTAGATTGGTTATGCATTCATCTTATTTGAAATTATTTTAAGGGCATGCTATCATAAGATAAGGGAAAGGTTTCATTACCTTTTCTTGGTCCACAAATAACCAACCTCATCTTGCATTGTCCTAACCCTAATCTAAAACTGAGTAGTAACCTAATACAGCTTAGGGACACCAACAGGTCGGGTTCGAGTCTTGTGAGTGAACTAGTGCACTCAACCTTTCAATTATTACTGGAAGCTATTGTCTAAGGCTAGAGGTCCAGAGGCAAATGCCCTAAGCAGACTAATAGTTTTTAATTAGGGCCCTATGTCAAGCAGGGAGATCCTCCCACTACCCCACCTCTTACCTAGCCAGTGGAAGACTAATTATAAAATTGGGTGTAATAAGAGTTAACTCATTCCACTTAAGCTCTAGGTCTAGGAACCATAGAAACTAGGATTGTATTGCATGACCAATAGATCTGGAACACCCTATCAACAACTCCAAATCCAAACCAATTCCACCATGGACCCAAATTTGGAAGCCTTGATGCGAACTATGACTGAATAGTTTAGGTAGCTCAATACTAGGTTTGATCAAATGGAGGAAAGAATGGGTAATCTAGAAGAATCCCATATGACTCATCCTGATCCTGATTTACCTAGATCCACTCCCACAAGTCCAAGAGCCCAACGTCATGAACTCACACCTGAACCTAATCCTAGGCGACTCTATAAAGATGTCAATGACCAAGAGGAAAGAGCCCTTAGAAACAAAAGACATGAGGCACCTATCTTTGATGGAAACTTAGACCTTAAGGTGTTTGCTGACTGGGAGAGTGATATGGACCAGTATTTTGAGTGGTATGAGATGTCTGAGGAGAGGAAGGTCAAGTTTGCCAAGCTTAGGTTAGTCAGGCAGGCTAGGTTGTACTGGGGCAATATTGAGAAACTTAACCACCAAAGAGGAGATTTGCCCATAGTCACATGGAGAGCCATGAAGATCAGACTTAGAGAGAAATACCTATCCTTGTCCTATGAGCAAAGACTCATAGATCAGTGGTAGAAGTTACCCAAGGTAATAAATCCGTGTCCAAGTACATAGCGAAATTCGACGAGTTTGTTATGAGGTGTGGTGTAATTGAGTCAGAGTCGGTCACCCTATCTAGGTTTTGAGCAGACCTACATGAGGACATCCAAAGGAAATTATTTCTAAGAGAGGTCCATGACTTAGATCAGGCCTATCAGATTGCTAGGGATTATGAGAGATTCCAGAGAGAACCCGTTACTTGACGACCCGAACCTAATAGGTTTAGTACTCCTAGAAATAGGCCTAGTGTGAACCAGTTTTCCAATAGCCGACCCAAACCTACCACTCCTCTAGCTCATAAGGATGATAAAGGAAAGGCACCTGAAATACAAAGGACTAGAAACCAAACTATTCGATATTTTAATTGTAAAAGTTATGGTCATTATGCTAGTCGGTGCCCCACACGAGCCTTACACATAGGAGAGTTTGATGAGGAGGATCCAGAAACTGTGGAAGAATGTGAGGAAGTATATGAGGCTAAACCTGAGTTAGCAGATGAGTATGAAGGGGATGAGGAAGACTTAGAGTCACCTGATCTCTTAGGAGTCGTTAGGTGTATCTTGATGCAAACCAAGAAGAACGAGGATTGGTGTAGGACTAACATTCTACAAACCTTCATTAAGGTAGGGGACAAAGTTTGCAAAATTATCATAGATAGTGAAAGCTGTGTTAATGACATTTCGACAAATGCGGTTAAAAACCTAGGTTTAACTACAGTGCCCCATCCTGACCCTTATAAGGTTTCTTGGATTGACTCTACCTATATTCCTATTAAATTGAGATGTCAGGTTATAGTCCAAGTCCAGTCATATCAAGAAAAGGTATGGTATGACGTTCTCCCAATGGAGGTCAGTAGTATTATCTTAGATAGACCCTGGCTGTATGACCATGATGTTACCCTTTATTGTCGTTCCAATTCATGTTCCTTTAACCATCATTGTAAAAGGATAGTCATAAATTCGACCCCACCAAAGAAAAATATTTAGAGAGGGTCTAGCAATTTAAGAGAGAAAGAGCCAGGGCTTGACCTGATCACCACAAGGGAACTAGAGCGAGAGTTGATGGAAGGTGTGCCAGTTTGGATTTTGACTACTAAGGAAGTTTCTAACCAACCCCAACAGGAGCACCCTAAGGAGATAGTAGAATTTTTGAAGGAATTTCAGGATGTGTTTCCTGAAGGCCTACCCGATCAACTGCCACCCTTAAGAGACATTCAGCATGCCGTAGATTTAGTCCTAGGAGCTACCCTACCAAACCTCCCACATTATAGGATAAACCCTACAAAACATCTAGAGTTGCAAAAACAAGTAAGGGAACTACTTCAAAAAGGATTTACTAGGGAGAGTCTTAGCCCGTATGCAGTTCCAGCATTATTAATCCTAAAAAAAGATGGCACTTGGAGGATGTGTATTGATAGTAGAGCCATCAATAAGATAACCATGAAATACCGTTTCCCTATTCTCTGTTTGGATGACATGCTAGATATGATGGCCGGATCATCTATCTTTTCAAAGATTGACCTTAAGAACGGCTATTACTAGGTTAGAATCATACCCGAGGATGAATGAAAAATAGTCTTTAAAACTAAGGATGGCTTATATGAATGGTTAGTGATGCCTTTTGGCTTGTCAAATGCCAAGTAATTTTATGAGGATCATGACTCAAGTATTGAAAACTTTTCTTAGAAAGTTTGTAGTAGTCTATTTTGATGATATCCTCATACATAGTAAAACTAAGGAGGATCACTTAGACCATCTCCGATAAGTATGTCAAGTCCTTAGGAGAGATAATTTATATGCCAATTTTAAGAAGTTTAGTTTCTTAACCTCAAGAATCATTTTCTTAGGCTTTGTTATGACTATTGAAGGAGTTTCAGCTGATCTTGAGAAAATTAAGTCCATAGTTGAGTGGCCTGTGCCTAAAAATATACACGATGTTTGATGCCCAGAAAAGGATGCAACCCAAGAGGGGGGGTGAAGTGGATTTTATAAAACTTTCAAAATTATTTGCAATAAACTAAAGCAAGTATGTGCAGATCAATTCAATGCTTGTACTTTGGCAATGTATTTGTATGCTTCAAAATAATGTGCAGTTGAATTAATAAATGCACAAAGAAAACAATCACACAAATACAAAGAAATTTATAGTGGTTCAGTACACTCCAAGGCACCTACATCCACTCCCTAACATCTCCTTAGGAATTTTACTAAGTTTGGTTTTGTAACCTAGGCTCACCAACAACCTTTATAACTTGTTTTATCTTCGGGCTTACAAATTAAATCCTAGTTGGTTTCAAGGCTCACCAATAACCATCCTTGGTTTTACGGGCTAACCAAGAACCTAAACAACTTGTTTTGTCTTCGAGCTCACAAGTAAAATCCTAGTTGGTTTCAAGGCTCACCAATAACCATCCTTGATTTTACGGGCTAATCAAGAACCTAAACAACTTGTTTTGTCTTCGGGCTCACAAGTAAAATCCTAGCTGGTTTCAAGGCTCACCAACAACCACTTTGGTTTTCCAAGGCTTACCAAAAATCTCTTTGATTTTCCAAGGCTCACCAAAAACCTCAAGTAAAATAATGTAAGAATAATATGAAAGAATACAATTAAAGTTTTCTAAAAATAAAGTAAATATCTCTTTGAAGCCCTTGATTATTGATGAAGAACTTGTCTTCAAGTTTTTGAAGCCTTAAATGCTGCTTGATGATGTGAACTTTGGATGCTCTCTTTGAAACATGGAAGCTTGAAGGCTTGAACCACTCAACTCTTGAATCCTTAAAGAATATTCAATGATCTCACCAAAGGATTATATCCCCATTTGATTTTAAATGATTATATAGCCCTCCAAATCATAGATGACCATTTATGATCGTTGGAGATGAAAATATAGCCATTTAAAAGCAAGTTGGAGAAGTTCTGTAGCCCAGAAAACTAGCCATTACAGACCAAGTGTCGACACTTCACCTCTAGGTGTCGATACTTCATTCTCAAGTGTCGATACTTCACCTTCAAGTGTCGACACTTCATTCCTGTGAGTCGATACTTGAGGCAAAAACCTCCAGATGGCATAGTTTTGTATTTTCAAAAATCTCAGGCCTTGAGTTGACACTTCATTTTTTTTAGGTGTCGACACTTCATTTCCAAGTGTCAACACTTGGGCATGCCATTACTGAAACTTGCTGAAAATCAAACTTTAACTTCTTCAAGTTCTTCCATATTAATTCCAAAGTCCATATACTTGATTTTTCATTAATTTAAGAACTTTTTCAAGTGAAATACAAGCTTTTCTTCATTCAACATGGATGAGTATTAAGATATGAAAAATATACTTAAAATATAATTAGTACTCATATATCTTAAACATTTTGTCAATCATCAAAATCAAGACCAGAGTCAACAATGTTCATAGTTTCCATGGCCTTGCTACCTTTTATAGGAGATTCATTCGAGGATTTAGCACAATTGTAGCACCTATCACAAATTGGCTTAGGAAAGGAGCCTTCTAAGAAATCAAGGATAAAATAACCCAAGCACCTATGTTGAGATTACCTGATTTTTCTAAAATTTTTGAGGTTGCTTGTGATGCCTTTGGAGTTGGTATAGGTGGAGTATTGAGTCAAGAGAGTCACCCTGTAGCCTTCTTTAGTAAAAAATTAAATGAGGCTAAACTTAAATACTCAACCTATAATAAAGAGTTTTATGTGATAGTGCAAGCTTTGAGGTATTGGAGATATTACCTACTGCCGCAGGAATTTGTCCTTTACTCAGATCACGAGGCACTTTGATTTTTAGGTTTCCAAAAGAAGTTAAACACTAGGCATGCAAAGTGGGTAGAATACATTCAAGCCTATACTTTTATGCTAAAACATCATATTGGTACTGAGAATAAGGTTGTTGATACTCTTAGTAGACGATCTATACTCCTTAACTTAGTTAGTACTGAAGTTGTAGGATTTGACAAACTGAAGGATCAGTATGAAACTTGTCCTGATTTTAGTGAGACCTATCAGTCAATCAAACAAGGACCCTTTAGTTTAAATAGTAAGTATACCCTGAAAGATGGCTACCTCTTTAAGGACAATAGGTTGTGTATTCCTAGAACCTCCCTTAGAGAATTTTTGATTTAGGAAACCCATGCAGGAGGTCTAGCTGGTCACTTTGATAAAAATAGACCATTCCAACTGTTGAGGGCCAATATTATTGGCCAAGTCTGAAAAAGGATGTAGCTCATATTGTAGCTAGGTGTCGAACTTGTACTGTTGCAAAGCAGCAAAAGTAAAATATTGGCTTGTATACCCCTTTACTTGTACCAGACTATCCTTGGCAAGATCTTAGTATGGATTTCGTGTTAGGTTTATCCAAGACTTTAAAAAAACATGATTCCATCTGTGTTGTGGTTGATAGATTCTCTAAGATGGCATGTTTTATACCCTGTTCACAAACTTTTGATGCTTCTAAGGTAGCCAAAATTTTTCTCAAAAGCGTGGATAGGTTACATGGTCTTCCTAAAACCATGGTGTCTGATAGGGATGTCAGATTTACAAGTTACTTTTGGAAAATCCTTTGGCACTTATTAGGAACTAAGCTCAGATTTTCTACATCCTACCACCCCTAAATAGATGGTCAGATGGAGGTAGTAAACCAGAGCCTAGGGAACTTGGTTAGATGTCTTGTAGGTGGAAACACTGGGAATTAGGATCTTTTACTACCAAGAGCTGAATTCGCCTACAATAGTTCAGTCAATAGGTCTACAGGCAAGAGTCCATTTGAGATTGTCCATGGGTATAAACCTAGAAAGCCTTTAGATATTATTCCCTTGCCCATGCATGCACACATTTTTGAATCTGCAGAGTTATATGCACAGCATATTAAGGAATTGTATAAAGAGATAAGTAAGAAAATTATTGAAAGCAATGAATCTTATGAGCATATGGCTAACTCACATAAACATTTCAAAGAATTTAATGAGGGAGACTCTGTCATGATCAGGCTTCATCCTGAATGGTTCCCACCTGGAGCCATAAAAAAATTACATGCTTGTAGTGCAGGACCATACAAGTTCATAAAGAAAACTGGATCTAATGCCTATGTGATAGATTTATCAACTAAATTAGGTATTAGTCCAACCTTCAATGTGTCAAATCTTATTAAGTTTAAGGAGCCAATAACGATACCTAGTGAGCATTTGGACCTGATTCCATCTTTGAGAGTGACCTTACACCTAAGTGTCCACCAGCCAAATTACTATAATGGAGAGATAAGATTGAGCAGATTTTGGATAACAAAACTATCACTACTAGGAGTAAAGACTATCTGCATTATCTGGTTCGATGGCAAGATAGACCGAAATCTGATGATTCATAGATCACTCGAGAGGATCTGCAAAGACTTAACCTAGACTTGCTAGAATATTACCAAAGCAGAATCAACCCATACTCGACAGGGTCGAGTTCCTCCCATCTCGGAAGAATTGGTGAGGACACCAGAGCTAGGAAGAGATGTCAGAACCCTCCAAGCTCATTATGGATCACCAATGAGTAGTTATTCTATTTTAATTTCAGCTTGAGCCCTGTAAATAAATTAGTTTGCTTTGATTTGCAAATTAGTCAAGATAGGTTTGCTTGAAGTTGAGTCTTATAATTGAATTAGTCAATGTGGTTCAAGCTCAATTGTTAGCCAAGGTCAAGTCCATTTGTTGAAGTCATGCCACATGGAGCCTTGTCACTTGCCACTTGGAGTGGTATGCTTCACTACATCACCTTGGATGGCCAATTCAATATCAAAGAAGGTTGTCTTTTATTTACATTGAGACAACAGGACATCCGGATAACAAGTCAACAGGACATCAGAAGACCTTATCTTTTCTTATCCAAGGTGGGCGCCTCATTTGTCTTATCTCCAAGGAGGGCATCTCATTTTGTCACTCATTTGAAGGCATTTAAAAAGAGTAAAGTAGAAGGACTCTTCATCCCACATTTCTCCTTTGTCGCCCACTCCAAGGATGGTTGGCCAACTCAATCATTTATTTCAAATTCAAATGGAAGGTTCATCTAAAATCCAAACTCAAAAAATTTTCTCTTATCAAGTCATATCCCTTCCAAAGTTCATCTAACATTCAAAGATTTTTCTCTTATCAAGATGCTTATCCTAATGCCAAGGAGTTCACGCTAAGAGGGGAGATGGATTAGCACTATTTGTGAGAGGAATGTGATGCCATCTCTTCTCATTTTGTCACCTAACATTATTTCATCATCCATTCCATGAAAGAGTCCAAGTGCAAGGGAGTCTACTCAATTTGAATTCAAGGAGATTTCATCCAATTTCAAAAGGAGATAAGAGTCCAATATTATCCTCTCAAGGGGCTCTATCTTTATCTATCTTGTATTTAAATGAGTTTGTTCTTATCATGTTACTATGTAAGGGGTCTATAAATACCATCCCATTCCCCTCTTGTAAACCATCTTCTAAATTATTAATGAAACTCTGTCAGTTTATTTTTATAATTGCTAGTTAAGCATTGTAATATGTCTTACAATTGTTGGTTAAGCATTGTAATGTGCTATGTTGGTTAAGCATTGCATTAGTGCGTGTGGAGTGCCGAAGCCCAGTTATATTCCAAGAGTCCAAGATCCAAGTAGCCAGATATTGCCATCTTCAACATCTAGTCCAGATTCAGATCTAAGTCAACCATCCCTCATTCCCTCTCTTTTTCACATTTCCACATCTTTTCTACACTACTAATCACAGTTCTTTGCAGGATCCCTAGAACTCTTGATCAGAAGAGAAGGTTTCTCTTACCATCCAACCATCAACGGGAAGATCTGCTCCAAAGAAATTGAAGTTTGCAATCCTACCACGAGATCTTAAGAGTTAAATCCAAATCTATTGAAATGGAGGAGGGAAAAACGTTATTGGTAAGTAACCATCCGAATCTCATTAGATCTAGTTGTTTGAAGTAAGGACATCCTGGTTTCGGTGGTTTCTCAATCATCGGATCCAAGATTCTTTATGAGATAGCATGCTGATTATATTATGGGTAGCTAGTAGAGACTTAGTCTATCTTTATTAAATTAATTTGATAGCTTATCTGAGTTTGCTGCCATTGCTCATCAAAATTAAACTCTTAATTGTTAGATTAGTCTTTGCATCCGTTCCGCATCAACCTTGCTTTGCCAGGAGGGATAGCTATGGAGCCTCCAGATGCAGCTAGACTTGGTGGAGGACCAGGACACGATTGCCGAGGAGAAGGCCACCACTGCCATGGTAGTGATGGAGGTGGCGAAGAAAGAAGCAGCCCAATTGATCGTGCAGTATAAGGCCTCGATAGAGTTCAAGGATGTGGTAAGGGAAGCCATCTACGATGCCTTCTTCCAAGATTTTGAAGAATGCAAGAAGAAGATGACTAAGCTCTTCCACCTCCTAGATCTGCATGACATCATCCCTGATGTGCCCGAGGATGCCACAGGTGGGAAGACCCATGCACAAAAGTCATCCCACTAGAAACTGCCAAGATCAAGACAACCCAGCTCCACCCCAGGTGTCCCAGGCAGCCATGGCCATTACGAAGCTAGCCCAACCATGCTCGATGAGGGAGACCATCAAGTGAGTAATGGTTGAGATAGGGGCGATGATCGATGCCACTATGGAGGCCATGAAGTCCAGTAGTGCCCTAGCATTGACTTCAAGGCCGTGATTAGTTTAGGGTTCTTTTTTCTTCCTTCTCTTTATACTTAAAACACTTTGATGATCTCCCTGGCCTGTTAGAGAGTTCTCCTTTCGTAAACTTCATTTGAGCAATGAATCGAACTTTTTGATAACCCAATTCTCTTTCTTTTTCTTCTTTTCTTGGCACCCATCACCTGGCTTGTCGACTGGGTGGCAGGGTAGTTGGATGATCTATCTAAGCCAGCGTCACTGAGCAGCATCCCACCAAACTCCACCTACTCCTGAGTTGATGAGGGTTGGCCCGAAATAGGAGAGGTAGATGCGAGCATCATAGAGCAGGCCATCTGAAAAGATGGTGCTACAGAGCACCTTGTCCCTTTTTGTTGAACATAGGATTTGATGGATGAGTGTTGGGCTATAGAGCTTCTTAGCTTTCTTCATCAAACCTGGGGTTCGATGGGTGAGTATGGGGCTATGAAGCTTCCCGACTTTCTTTGCCAGACTTAGGATCTGATGGATGAATATGGAGCTATGCAGCTTCCTGACTTTCCTCACCATACCTGGGGTTCGATGGATGAGCGCAGGGCTACGGAGCTTCCCAGATTTCCTCGCCAGACCTGGGGTTCGATGGATGAGTGCGGGGCTATAGAGCTTTCCGACTTTCTTCGCCAGACCTGGGATCCAACGGATGAGTGCAGGGCTATGGAGCTTCCTGGCTTTCCTCGGTGGACCTGGGGTCTGACAGATGAGTGCGGGGCTATGGAGCTTCCTGGCTTTGTTTGCCATACCTGGGGTCTAATGGATGAGTGTGAGGCTATGGAGCTTCCCAGCTTTCCTCGCTGGACTTAGGGTCTGATGAATGAGTATGGGGCTATGGAACTTCCCAACTTTCTTCACTGGACCCGGGGTCTGATGGATGAGTGCAGTGCTATGGAGCTTCCCGGCTTTCCTCGCCAGACCTAGGGTCCGACATATGAGTATTCTTTGGAAGAGTGAAGCTAAGCCATCCCTTCAAGGGGCATTTCATTCCATCTTTGAGTAGTGGCATACATTACTGATAATTCATTCTTAGATTCCTCACATTCCACATCCTCGGGATCTGGGTACCATCAAGCTCAATTATCTTGTAGGCTCCTTGGTGAAAAGCTTTGACAATCCTATAAGGACCTTCCTAATTAGGTGATAGCTTTTTCCACCCTTGTTAGGCAGTGACACTTCTGCCCATCTAAGGATGAGGTCCCTCAGGTGAATGGCTTTCAGCTTCGCTTGGGAGTTATAATAGTGGGTCACTCGCTAGCGGTATGCAACCATGCAGAGTCGAGCTTTGTCCCTCATCTCATCCAAGAAGTCAAGGTTGAGTAGGAGACGTACTGGGTTGCTTGACTCATCGAACTGCTTTACCCTCAGCATCGGCAGGCCAGTTTCCACCAGTAGTACTGCCTCAATGTTGAAGATCAAATTGAATGGCGTTTGGTCTGTCGTAGTTTGAGGGGTAGTGTGGTAGGCCTATAGTACACTAGGGGAGCTCTTCCGCCCATCGGCCCTTCACTTCATCTAGCTATGTGTGAAGTCCTTGGAGGATGGTGTGGTTGGTCACCTCGGCCTTCCCGTAGTCTACGGGTGGCCCACTGACATGAAGCAGTGGTGGATGCCTAGGTCAGCACAAAACTCTTTTAATGCCTAGTTGTCAAACTACTATCCATTGTCAGTGATGATGATAAGAAGGAGGTCAAAGTGGCAAATGACTGACTTCTAGAGGAAAGCTCTTGCCTTGGCCTCAGGGATCCGTGATAGGGGTTCCACCTCCAACCATTTGGTGAAGTAGTCGATTGCGATGATCAGATACCTCCACTAGCCTAATGCCAGAGGAAATGTTCCCAATATGTCCATTCCTATTGGGTAAATGCCAAGAAGAGGAGAGTTGGGACAGTGGTGAAGCTGGCTACCGTTGGATATGGGCGTGCCGTTAGGAGCAATCACACCTTCATACGAACTCGGCTGCATCTTCCCGTATAGTATCCCAATAATAACCTTGCCTCAAGACTTTATAGGCCAGTGCTCTGCCCCCCATATGATTTCTGCAAATGCCTTCATGGATCTCCTGGAGGATATAGGCAGCCTCGGAAGGTCTTAAGCCCTTCAATAAGGGATAGGAGTAAGATCTCTGGTAAAGTTGCCCATCCATCAGCATGAACCAGGCATCCTTTTGCTTCACGAGGCCGGCTTCCATGCAATTTTCAGGCAAAATACCTTCGACTATAACCTAATGTAGGGATCCATGTAGCTCAGCTCATGGGTGACTTGCTGGACCTCGCCAGTCGTTCTGAGGCTGGGGGTCTCTAGGTACTCAATGAAGGTGATCAGGCAAGGTTGCAAGCCTAGAGAGAGAGTTAATGCGGGCATTCTCCCCCGGGGAATGTGGAAGATACTGAAGTACCGAAGGTTTACAGTGTGAGAGTGCACTTCATCGAGGTACCTCACTATGAGGAGATCTCAATCCTTAAACTCATCCATGACTTGTCCAGCCATGAGTTGCAAATCAGTGAAGACCCTTAGGCTCGTGATTCCCAGCTCACGAGATACCCTTATACTCGACTTGGTTATTTGTTGCTTCGAAGAGGAAATGTAAAGCATACTTGGCCACCACCCCCTCTTAGTTGATGAGGATGAGGCCGGCTCCACTCTCCCCTGAGTTTGATGTGCCATCAATGTGATGTATCAATGTTGTCCCTTCTTCACGTGGGTATCTCACTGGCTCGGGTGGCACCTCCTCCGAGTCATTCTCCGCCCATGAGCACTCCACCAGGAAGTCGGCCAAGATCTGGACCTTCTAAGATGGTCTCGGGTGATACAAAATGTCAAACTCACCGAGCTTCATCACCCATTTAGCCAGGCATCACGAGGTATCTGGTCAGCTCAGAATGGCCCTTAAAGGCTGGTCAGTAAGGATCGTAATCAGATGAGCTTGGAAATAGGGCCTGAGATGTTGAGCAAACATGATTAGTACAAAAATAACTTTCTTGGATCTGGTGTACCTGAGTTTCACATCGTGTAGTGCCTTGTTGGTTAGTAGACCAGCTTCAAGGTGCCTTCCTTATTGATGCAAACTAGCACCGAGCTGGCTGTGCCTGGGCATATAGCTAGGTAGAGGATGAGCTTCTCTCCGACCTCTAGTCAGGAAAGTAAGGGGAGGGAGGCAACGAACTTATTTTGCTCCTTAAAAGCCTTCATACACTCTTCTGACCAGGTGAAGTCATGCATCTTGTGCAACACCTAGAATAATGGTAGGCAGCACTCGGTCGAGCATGAAATGAACTGGCTAAGTATGGTGACACTACTAGTCAAGCACTGGACCTCCTTCGAAGTCGAGTGCTTCATGTCTGCAATGGCCTGTATCTTCTTGGGATTTACCTCGATCCCACATTGAGTGACCATGAAATCCAGGAACTTCCTAACTACGATATCGAATGCACACTTCACTCGGTTCAACTTCATTCGGTGAAGGTGCAGGTTGTTAAAAGCTTTCATCAAATTGGTAATATGGTTTGATTCTTGGCCACTCATAACAAGCATATCATCTATGTAGACTTGAATGTTGTGACCTATCTGGTCCTTGAAGACCTTGCTGACCAGTTGCTGGTAGGTTACTCCTACATTCTTTAGATAGAAGGGCATCACCTTGTAGCAAAATGTTCCACCATCCATCATAAATGTGGTGTGCTCCTCATCCTCTAGGTCTATGTATATCTGGTTGTACCTCAAGAATGTGTCTATGAAGCTGAGCAGTCGGTGCCCGATGTTGCATCTATGAGTTAGTCGATCTTAGGCAGTGGGAAACAATCCTTTAGATATGCCTGGTTAAGATTGGTGTAGTCCACATAGATTCTCCACTTCCCACTTGCCTTCTTGACCATAATCACATTTGCGAGCCACTAGGGATAATGTGCCTCTCGATTAAAATCCACAGCAAGTAGCTTCTCGACTTTCTCACTTATCGCCTGCTGTTGTTTTGGTGCAAAACTTCTCTTCTTTTGCCAGACCGGTTGATACTTGGGATCGATATTTAGCTTATAGGTGATTATATCAAGGGGGATCCCTGGCATGTTCGAGGTGGACCAGGTGAAAATATTCACATTTACCTATAAGAAGCTCAACAGCTAGGCTCTTTCCTCCTCGGACAAGAGGGCTCCCACTTATACCATCTCCATGGGGTCCTTGCTGAGAGAGAATGATAACAGGTGCTTGATGAGCCCCCCTCTCACCTCCTGCTCCCTCTGGTCCAGGTGGTCCATAACAGAGCTCTCCTCAGCTCTTCAAATCCCAGGGATGGTCTGCAGGCAATATCGGGCCATCTACCGGTCCCTTCTCATCTCTCTGATCCTGTACAGAGTCGAGAATTACACAAGGAGGTGCTTGGTCAAGATGATCGCATCAAGCTAGTTCAGCCCGGACCGTCCCAAGATCATATTATAAGTCGAAGGGAGCTTGACTATAGTGAAAGTCATCAGGACCATGCTCTATCAAGGTGGCGATTTGGTTGTGACCGGGAGTGTGATTTCTCCCTCGACCCTAATAGATTCTTCGGTGAAGCCAACTAAGGGTGCAAACACTAGCTTGAGCAAGCTAGGAGACAAATTTATCTTTATAAAAGCATCATAAAAAAGGATATCAAAGGAGCTTCGACTATCAACCATAATCCTTCTTACAAGGTATTTTGCTATTATCATATCTATGATAATAGCTTTATTATTAGGATTTTCTTTTCCCACAAGGTCTTTCCCCATCAAAGAGATTACATCAACAGTCCTCTTCTCTCTTTTAGTTCTTTTTGGCCCTCTCTTTGCCTCCTAGGTGATCATCCCTACTGGCTTCTCCATGGGCTGGTTATCTATGGCGACATGGTGGGCCTCGCCACCCTGAACCCTAGGTGGAGTCCTTCCCCCAAAATATTTTCTATGGTAGCCTTGCCGAATCAACTCCTCAATCTCTCTCTTTAAGTGATGGCAGTCCTCAGTGTCGTGGTTATGATCTCTATGAAACTAGCAATACTTGGACTTGTCATGGCCATTGGATGGCTTCAATGAGGGAGGGCAACGTAGAAAGTGCTCATCCTAGATCTCTATTAGGATCTTAGCTCTCAGGGCGAGAAGAGGGGTATATCCCTTATCCTTGTCAGAGGTGCTCTTTGGCTTGGGGCTAGTCTAAGGAATTGGAGTGAACTTTTGCTCCCGAGGCCTGCTCGTCTTCTCATGGGCTTGCCTCTTCAAAGGCCTCCCATCAAACTCTTTCCATGCATGGTTGACTTCTTCCATGCGAATGTCTTCTGGGCATAAATCAAGAGCTCTGAATAGAACTTGGGGGCTTTTTATCAAGAAAGTAAGTAAAACGAGAGGTTCTAAGTCCTCTCTTCAAATCCAACATGGCATCGAGCCCATCTAGGTTATAGATCTCTAGGATGGCCATCTTGAAGTGGGTCATGTCATCCCTGAGGGACTTGTGATCCTGCTGGTGGACTGAGAAAAGGTTGTCAGCTTCTTGTGATACCTTGTGGCAGGCATCGAAGTGCACCATAAACTTCCTCTCTAGCTGCTTAAAGGAGTCGATGCTCTCTAGCTCAAGATGGGAGTATCAAACTTGAGTCACCTTGCTGAGCGTAGCTAGGAAGGCAGTATAGAAAAAGGCATCAGTCATCCCTTGGACATGCATAAGGGCTTTGTAGCTCTCAAGGTCATCTAGGGGGTCCATGGTCCTATTGTAGGGGTCCAACTAGGGCATGCAAAACTGGCTGGGAATCAATTCCTCCTAGACCTGGCAGAAGAGAGGAGGGCGGGTGTTGTAGCCCACCGGCTCATGGGAAGTGCCCTAGAGATTAGTGAATTGGCGGGCAAGATAGGCCAGTTTGTGCTTATATTCCTCCAAGCACTCCTTTACCTACCTTGAATGGCCTCGTCGATTGATCCCTTAATTGAGGCCATTGGTGCAGAGGAAGGTGGAGATCGGTGAAGCTCATGCTTGAGCCATCTGCCATGCTTCCACCGTTAGTGCGAGGGGCCATCGTAGCTTGAGTCCAGGGAGGATTCTCCCAGATGACTGAGCTATCCTAATGCCCATCACCCAGGGCATGCTGGCCTTTCTGCGGGTGATGCAGGGAGTGTGAGTACAATGCAGCCCAAGCCCAAGATGGTCCCTACTAGAGGGACTGAAACTTGTGGGGGTCATGGTAATGGGGGCCATGGGGATCCCGGGCTACTGTTGCATTGCCATAGACTAATGCTGGTGTTGTAGACAATGCACCATCGCGATCAGAGATTGGACCTGCTATATAAGCAGATGACTTGCATATGCTGGTCTACCGGTGGTGGGGGTGGTGGAGTTGGAAGCTCCACCTCTTGGCTGCACCGGTCTCCATGACAGGATGGGTTCTCGACACTTCTAGCAAAAGCTTCACATGCATGCATTACAACCATAGGACCATTATAACAACACGACGATCTCTTGGGCAGGTGGTTAGCAGTGTCCTCCTTCACTACTCTCATTCAGTCCCCCTACCTGGTGTGCCAATCTATTACTGCCAAGATCGCCTCCCACCTACAGGCTCGATGGATCCCGAGGCCACGTCAATCACTCTAGGTATCGTCGGATGCCTCATATCGGAATGCTCCTAGCTACAGGGTGGTCCTGCAAAAAATAGAAGACCTGGACCAGGGATCTCGTGGGGACACTCCGACGATCAAGTTAGTTTGGCATTCAAGGATAATAGATCCTCCATCATGGAAGTCTAGCTAACCACCGTCAAGAAGCTTCTTTAAAGAAAATGGATTTCTTGTTAAGTGATGAGAGTTGCTTGCCACTTCTTTCTTACTTCCTTGCTTACCTTTATCGAAGGTCCCTTTTACCAATATATATGGCAGTCGATGCTAGTAAGCCATATTTGTATCATGGTAGTGCACCCTCTTTGAGAGGGGTGCGGGCTTAGTACGATCGCATGGGATAGAAATTGGAGTCCCGACAAGAAACCCCCTATAGCAGGTGTAGGTGGCATGCTGTGGCGCATGCTCCTGGAGGAGGGTGCAAGCTCAGTAGAACCTCATGGGATAGAAACTGGAGTCTCAACAGGGCCCCCTCTATAATGGGTACAAGCGGCGTGCTGCAGGACTTGTTCTCTTGAGGAGGGTACAAATCTTGCAGGGATCGGAGCCCCGATAAGATCTCTTGCATGGGAGAGGGACAGCGTGTTGTGCAGCTTCCTATCCCAGCAAAGCACACTTTTATGGGGTGCACAGGATAGGCAAAGCGCCGTTCCTCGCGGTGTGTCATGACAAGTCCGGTAGAGATAGTGACCCTGCTATCTTCAGTCGTCATCTGACCTCATTGGGGCCAAACATGGTGCACATGCCTGTTTAGGGTTGCTGCATCTTTCAATCTTCTCTTCCTCCCCTTGCTTGTGAGGGCCACCTACTTCCACGGCCAGGGTTCAAGGCAACTAGGAGCTCTACTCGGCTAGGAGTTCTATTTTGCCAGGAGCGCTACTTGGCTACAAGCTCTACTTTGCTAGGAGCTCTACTATGCCAGAAGCTCTATTAGATCGAAGTACGGATTACGGGTGCCACATCAGCAATCAGCAATGTTGGACTCGGGCTACCACATCAAAAGTGTGTGCCATGTCGGCCACCAGGATTGCCAAACATGGGCACCATGTCAGCACCTAGCCACAACATGATGTACATTAGGTTTTTGTGGTATTGGCCTCATGTCCCCCTCCTTGAAATATGTTATCTTTTAAATAATATCTAAATGCTTATTCAGGTGTATTTGTTCAATCATCATTCCTTTAAAAATTCAAGTCCTTTTGAGTAGATTTGCCTTTCGCTATGTAAATAATTAATGAGGGTCTACTTCTAAGATATGGCAAACCACTTCATAACAATCTTAAGATGCATTCTATTAAAATAAATCAAGGATGAACCCAAACTAGTTTGATCCAAATATTGATGAAATAATGTAATATAAAATTCTAAAAATAAGAAATAGATTTTTTTTGTTTTGTTTGTTCTTCTCTATCTCTGATCGGCCCTTCCTATGACCCTTATTTATAGGTTTTAAAAGGGTGCAAGTCACGAAGGATGATGTCAGAGGACACATTTTCACCGAGAGTTGCCTCAAGAAAAAAAAAAAGAAAAAGGAAAGAAACATCTCTCGGTAAAAATAACTGTCATTCATTAAGAGTTCCGAGCATCTTTAAAAATAAAATTAATATTAAGCATAAAAATGATTAGAATTTTGAATCACTAGAAAATTAAGAAAAATTTAAAAAATAATTATAAAATCTCAACACTCAATAGGCCAAGCAAGCAATTGCATCATTCTTATGGATTAGAGGATTTTGTATCAAATAATCTAGATAGATATTTGAGTCACAGGCTAAATAAATCGATCCAACACGGTCTTAAATATTGGCTCTAATTAGATCAATTTAGGCTAATTAGTTACTTGAATACATATTCTCTTTAGTTTTTCATCGGATGTCTCGTCTCGGAATGCTCTATTGGATGATCTTGCAAAAAAGAGAAGATTCAGACTGGAGATCCCAGCAGAGATACTCCGACGGTTAAGTTAGTATGACATTCAAGGAGAGCAAATCCTTTGTCACAGCCTAGCCGACCACCGTGAAGAGGTTTCTTTAGAGAAAAGGAATTTCTTTCTAAGTAATGAGGGTTGTTTGCCACTTCTTTCTTATTTCCTTATTTATCTTCGTCGAAGGTCCCTCTTACCGATATATATGACAATCGATACTGATAAGTCAGATTTGGTATCCTAATGGTGCACCCTCCCTGAGAGGGGTGCGAGCTTAGCAAGATCCCATGGGACATTAACTAGAGTCCAGACAGGAAACCCCCTACAGCAGGTGCAGGCGGCATGTTGTGGCTCATCCTCCTGAAGAAGGGTGCAAGCTCAGCAAAAACTTGTGGGGCAGAAACTGGAGTCCCGGCAGGACCCCCTCTGCAATGGATGCAGGTAGCATGCTGTAGGACTTATTTTCTTGAGGAGGGTACAGATCTCGCATGGATTGGAGCCCCGGCAGGATCTCCTACACGGAAGAGGGACGGCATGCCATGCAACTCCCTATCCCAACAAAGCATGCCTCTATGGGGGGCACAGGACATGCAAGGTGCCATTCCTCCCTCGCGATGTGTCACAACAAGTACGGCGAAGATAATGGCCCTGCTCTCTTCAATTGCCATCTGATCTCGTTGAGGCCAAACGGGGCGCACATGCCTATCTGGAGTTGCCGCATCCTTCAATCTTCTCTTCCTCCCTCGATTTACAGGGGCCACCTCCTCCCGTGGCCAGGATTCAAGTCGGCCAGAAGCTCTACTCGGCTAGGAGCTTTACTTTGCCAAGAGCTCTACTCGACCAGGAGTTCTATTATGCCATGAGCTCTACTCGACCAAGTGCTCTACTCTGCTAGAAGCTATACTGTACCAGGAGCTCTATTGGATCGAGGAGTGGATTGCGGATGCTATGTCAGCGATCAACCATGTCAGACTAGGACTGCTATGTTAGAAGCATATGCCACGTCGGCCACCAGGATCGCTAAATATGGGCACCATGCTAGCGCCTAGCCACATTATACTGTATATCGGGTATTTATGGTATTGGCCTCATGTCCCCCCTCCTTTGGAATATGTTAACTTTTAAATAATATCTAAAAACTTATTCATGTGTATTTGTTCTATCATCGTTCCTTTAAACATTCAAGTCCTTGGGCATATAGACCATTGACTGTTAAAAGTTCGGCAGTGGCTCGCTGGAGTGGCACTCCCTTTAGCGTAGATTTGCCTTTCGCTATGTAAATAATTAATGGGGGTCTACTTCTAAGATATGGCAAACCGCTTCATAACAATCTTAAGATGCACTCTATTAAAATAAATCAAGGATGAACCCAAACTAGTTTGACCCAAATATTGATGAAATAATATAATATAAAATTCTAAAAATAAGAAATGGATTTTTTTTTTTTGTGTTTCCTATGATCCTTATTTATAGGTTTTAAAAGGGTGCAAGTCACGAAGGATGATGTTAGAGGACATATTTTCACCCAGAGTTGCCTCAAAAAAAAAAAAAAAAAAAAAAAAAAAAAAAAAAAAAAAAAAAAAAAAAAAAAAAAAAAAAAAAACTTCTCTCAACTATCATTCATCAAGAGTTTCGAGCATTTTTTTTTTTGATAAAATAAAAAGGGGGAGGGAAGGAGTTAGATCCTGGGCGTGGCCATTTCCACGATTCCCCAATTCCAGCCAGGAAATATTCGATACACGGTGCATATTAATTTTCCGCAGCCGTTCCCCATCCGAATGTGAGTACGTCAACCTAACTACCACTGGTATCAGCCGAGTGAACGAGATTTATTATATATATCCTATATCCCTAATTTTTTCACTACCAGCCAACAGGGACTCCAGGATTATTTTATTAATTTTTTTTTTTAATTTTATCTCTGGATTTTTTAGTCAAAAAATGTTCAAATCGGGGCTTGAACCCCTGCCAGCTAGTTATGAGAACACGCGCAGTGGCAAGAGTTCCAAGCATCTTTAAAAATAAAATTAATATTAAGCATAAAAATGATTAGAATTTTGAATCACTAGAAAACTAAGAAAATTTTAAAAATTAATTATAAAATCTCAACACTAAATAGGTCAAGCAATTGCATCATTCAGATGGATTAGAGGATTTTGTATCAAATAATCTAGATAGATATTCAAGTCACAGGTTAAATAAATCGATCCAACACGGTCTTAAATATTGGCTCAAATTAGATCAATTTAGGCTAATTAGTTACTCGAATACATATTCTCTAGTTCTTTGTACCCATGGTTAATTAGCTCATATGGCAGGGGTAACATAGGAAATCTATGCTTCCTAAAACCTGGACCATGGCTGTCTAATTCATTAGTATGCTTGGTTAGAGTTCATGTTCATGATTTGTGATTTGCTTTTTCCGAAAAAAAATAGATTCACTGGAGTAGGACAACAAATAATTTTTATTAGATTAATTCAATATCAAATTTGATTAGATTTATGGAAAGCCATTTAGTAAATTAGTTACAATTGCTAAAGTATGTAAGATAAATAATATCATAATTTTTTAGTGAAAAGTAAGAGGATAACAATATAAAAGAGAGTGAGTGAATTAAAGCTATTTCTCCTGTAAAGAAGTCCTGTTTTGCTTTTTTCTCATATATTAGACTAGATTGCATGCATTGAGAACCGAAACAATTTATGCCAATTCGCAGTTCCCTCACGATTTAACAAATTAGGTTACCGTGGACTGGACCAGCTCATCAGTACTATTACCACATACTATGAGCCACTTTGCACCAAGCAATTGCCACAAAGGCACATAGGAGGCCATAGGTTTTGGTCCACAATGGATCTGCACTCAAGTCAAGCTAGTTTTGCTTGTATCTTAATATGATTTTGATCATAAATTTTGTAAGATCCAGGTTAGGACTGAATTAAGTTGAGTAGGTTGGGAACCCTTTTAGAAAGTTTATATTTTTAATAATAGAAAAATAAAGACTGTAAGTATCATTAAATAAATAGTGATCGATTAAATCAGTCATTAGTTGAAAAATATTAACTAATTTGTTTCGGTTTTCAAAAATTAGTAGCCTAGGGTTGGAAAAGGACTAACACACCAAAATCCCACCATTTTGTTGTTCCAGAAACTATTGCATGAAAGCCAAAGTGTTAGATTATGATGCACCTATTTGATGGCAGAGCTGTTTTGACAAACTAAGCATTACGATGTAATATTCATTGCTTGGGTTCTTATCATTATCAGGTGTCTACATCTCCACTCTTCCAAAGGCCAAACTTTGGTCCTTGATCGAGATAGCAATATGGATATGCTGCCACCTGCCATACAAACTTCCCCAAGAAGTTTCAAGCCACAATAATATCTGGGATGCAAAATGGGGAGATTGGCCTGAAAAACAGTATGGCACCATGCTGCCAAGATATTTCCCCAGTTGCAAAACACGGTTGGGACTTCAGAACTTGGATTTTAAAGCTTCGAGGAACAAAATCATGATGAAAAAATCAGCATCTGATCAAGTTGGAATACAAGAAGCTTTTTGAAAAATATTTCTGATGAGCAATTACCATTGCCATGATATTCACCCCTCTTAGGACAGAAAGGAATGGACTAATTTACAAAGGATAGATTAATCCCCTGAGCCGAAAAAAAGGTAAGTGGTTGACCAGCTTATAAATGCATAAAGCTGATCAACTTATAAAGGCCGACCAACATAAGAAGGCCGACTACCACCCAAGAACCGATCAGTGCTCAAAGGACGATTGACATAAGGAGGCCAATTGTCACGTACAAAGCCGATCAACGCACAAAGCCGATCAACTCACTGAGCCGATCGGCTCACAAGTACCAACTGGCATATAATGGCCGATCCGTCATAAGGATAATAAGGACGACAAGAAATGAGATAGTTATCCTACCAAAATAACCAATTACCGTTATGACAGGTATAAGTTAGTTCATAATAGAATTAACCGTTTAAGGCCCATCTAACTGAATTCAGTTAAGGTCCAAGCCTATAAATACCGGTGAATGGGAGTCTCCGGGGGTAAGTAAGTTCAACTAGCAGAAATACTATCTCATTCTTTAGCCATTTTTCTTGAGATTTCATATCTGTTTTACCCGAACCCTTGCAACTTAAGCATCGGAGTATCCCCCATCAAAATCCCCCAGTGAGTGGGTCTGTTTTGTAGGTTCTCGAGAAGCCCATCAGAGCGAGCCCAGACGGTGCACCAGAGTCATGCTGGTTCGGCCACAATAGATTAGCGTGCCAGGTAGGGGTAGAAATCAATTCTTAGAAGAAATCTTGAAAGGAAAGATGGTAAAAGGATGGGTACAGAACCTTTTTGCTAGGAGAATCCGTCCACCATCTAAGAAGAATGATCCATCTCTAGATAATGAGAATGCTGCCCAGCTGCCAGCTTAGGTCAACAACAACTGATGTTCTTCTAAACAAGATGGAGATCTTGACCGGTGCTGTCCAGAACCTTCAAGAAGTGGCGGTTAGTGGGCAATAGCGCCCTATCACTTCTAGATGTAGTTGACATTCCCCTATACGGGAAGTCCGACATCCAAATTCAGGCCATCATTCCCGTCATCGTTGCTCGTCAAGCTGACGTTCCCCACGCGATGGGATCCCCGACTTCGAGATCAGGAAGAAGGCTAGAATAGAAGAAAATTTCCCAGATCATATTCTGTTTGCTCCGATGAATCTACTCCAAGAAGCACTCAGTGGAGCCAAGACAGCCAGAGACCAGATAATTTCGAGAGGAAGTTCCGTAAATTGGAATTACAAGTTGCCAAACTCGATGACCAGAGAAAAAATAAAGATAGGGTGACTGCTTATAACACACGACCACCCTTTTCCAGGAGAATCATGGAGGAGAAAATTCTATCCCATTTCAAGATTCTCCAGTTGGAACCCTATGACGGGATGGCCGACCCATTCGATCACTTAGGCAGCTTCAAAGGCCATATAATGATCCAGGGGGCAATTGATGCCCTCCATTGTCTCGCATTTCTGACCACACTCAAGAAAGCTGCTAGGATGTGGTATTCGAGTCTTCGACTAGGTATCATCTATTCTTTTGAACAACTAGAAAAATTATTTGTATCTCATTACAAGACCAACCAGAAAATGCCACAGAATTCAGACAACCTCTTCTTCATTCAACAACAAGAGGGAGAAATACTGAGGGACTACATAGCCTGATTTAACTCTGCCATGCTAGAAATTCCCAACCTCAATGAGCATATCGCCATGTCGGCTATGAAAAAAGGGCTCTGGTCATCCAGATTTACCTTTTCTCTGGACAAGAAGTTTCACATTAACTACTCTGAGCTATTAGCACGTATACAGAAGTATGCACAAGCAAAAAAATAGGCTGCAAGTCGATGCCAAGTGAAAGAAAAGCTAGCTCCAAAGAAGAACAATCTGAAAGGTACCTGGTGTGGGCACCAGGATCCGACAGAGGCTCCTCAACCCTCTATGGATCTCAGATTAGGGTTCCCCCTTCTATGAGTCCTGTAATAAGGCCTTGAGCCCAAAGCATTGTCATAATTTCTTATCAAAGTTTGTTTAGTCATGTACCTTGACCAATTTGGGTCAAGTTGGGTCATGAGTCCTGTATTTGTTCGAGTCTGGGTTTGGACTGGGCCCAAGCCCAATTGAAGTCACCCTGGTTTTCTTCACCAAATCAAGTTCTGGTGGGCCAACCCACCCCTTCCACTTGGGATAATGCCAACTCAGGTGCCACCTCAGCTACCTACGTGGCGCCACATCAGCTACCACTTGGGCATCCAAGAAGAGAAAAAAAGTGGCACCCCCATGCTTTCCACATGCCTTAGGCGACATTGGAAGGAAGAAACACCATCCCCCTCTTCCCTCCCCCACATCACGCCTTGTTCCATCAAAAGAGGGGCATTGAAGATCCTTGAAGAAACCAAGCCTCAAAGCAAGCCCCCTTCCAAGCTTTCTTCCCAAAGTGTTCATGCAAGGAAGGAAGGTCAAAGGACACACTCCCCTCTTCAAGCCCTCAACCATGCAACGCCCATGGAGCTCTCCCTTGGTTGGCCTTGAATCAATCCAAGAGATGGTATTGAAGAGTCCAAGGGAACACATCCCTCCAAGCAAGCCATGCCCCACTCCTTCTTCCCAAAATAAGCATGCTAAGGAAGGAAGTCAAGGGACCAATCCCCCTCTCCATGCCTTTCCTCATGCCATGCCCAACCCGAAGTTATTTGGTAGGCCAAAGAGAGGGGATGATGGAAAATTTTGGGCGCCACCATGAATATTGTAATTTGAATTTCAAATGGGCCTTGGGTGCCTATTTAAAGGACCCAATCCCTCCCTTGTAGAATGGAATGATTGAGTGATTAATGAAAAAGTTTGAGTTTTTCCACCCTCCAACCATTATCTCTTAGACTAGGTTTGAGTGAAGTTGACTTCGTCCCCAGGGACGTCGAGTGGTGTGAGGCCACCTGTCCGTCGCCCCAGGGCATCGCGAATCCTTCGTCCTCCAAGACGTCGCGTGGTGTGAGGCCACATTCCTTCATCCTCCGGGACATCGCAGGGTACGAGGCCCCAAGTTATCTCCAACTTCGACTTCGGAATCTAGCCGGACACCGGGCTCGAAGCCCCTTCCCAACTCCATCTCAATTCCTTTCCGTGCACCTCCACATTTCGCTGACCTTTCTTTTGTTTGCCTACAGGTGCTCCCTGGCATCTCGGGCATTGGAGACAGTCAGCTTTGCCATCGCGACCTCCCGATCCGAAGCCAGTGCTCCCACGGGTTCGACTGCTCGGGCATCCAGGCCACATCTGCCGAGTTGAGCAATTTCTGCACCGGGCGCTTCAGAAGTTTGAGGTTTGCTTTCTCTTTATCTTCTAAGTAGATATTGTATGTCGAGCTAGTCCTACCGGGGTTTCTTAATCTTGGGGTCCTGTTCTCGTTTTCACTTTTAGGGCTTTGAACTGCTAGCATAAGCTTTCATTACTTTTCTTCATATTTCTTACCTTTGCTTGTGATCGGGAATCGAAACCCTAAAACAACGAAGAAAAACAACAAGAAACATAAAACAAAAATAAATCATCAACCCTAAAAAGAAATTCCTTGCATCATAAGCATCCATCCCAGCATCCCTAGCCCTAACCCCCTTGTTCCGCACCAATCTTGGTATCAGAGCAAGGCTAGGACTAGTACATTTGTTTCATTTTCTGCATTCTGGTCAGTCTGTATATGGTCTAATCATTGGATTGTTTCTCTCTGTAGAGACATCCAAATTTCATGATTTCTATTTTGTTAGATCGCATTAATTTCAAAATATTTTTGTCTATTTTCTCAGATTTTATTTCAGTTTGTAGAGTTTCTACAAGCCGAAATACTGCCTGAGAGAATCTCAGGTCTGATATTTCAGCAAGCATCTCATCTTTTGATTCATTCATCCATCTAGCTTGCTTCTTGCATGTTTTAATTCTTGCATTTTGTTTAGCATTCACCCATCTAAAAGACACAAAAGAACAAAAAAAAATTTAAGTCATTTCATTAGTCATTATTGTACTTCATTTTACATAACTTATCTTAAGGGCGTCAATTTAACATAGGGTCAGGATTTCATTATCTGTCCCTAGCCCAAAAACCACCACCCGGCATATCGAACCCTAGCCATTAACTAAAATCAATTAGATGTTTAATCTGCTCTAGTGAGCTAGGGACACCCACGAAGTCGGGTCAATCCAAGTGCCGAGCCAAGCTAGATTGCTTATTGGTGTGTGCTTGTGTAGCTGGTGTTTAGGCAAGTGGTTCAGGGACTAGAGCCCGAAGGAAAGTGGGTTGGTTCACTTACCTGGCCAATTTCTAATTGGTGTCTAGGCAAGCAAAGAGGAACCTCCACTCACCTTACACTTACTTGGCCAGGTGCCAAGTTACTACTTCCAGGTTCATCTTCTTGACTTTACCTTTGGAGAGATCTCCTAGGTCTAGCAAACCGTAGCATCATTTTGTTACATGTGCACTAGATCAGGAACCTCTTTTCACCCACCTTCTCCACCCTCTACCGACACCATGGACCAACTGCGAGTCGACATTGGAGCCTTAACCCAATCCATGACCCAGTTGAACAATAGATTGGATCAAATAGAGGCCAGACTAAGACCCCTAGAGGAAGAGCTAAATGAATCTGAAGACCTTCTAGGAGTAGTCAGATGCATCCTAGCCCAAAACATAGTACAGGAAGACTGGCGTAGGACCAACATCCTACAGACCCTAAACAAGCTAGGAGATAAGGTTTGTAAGGTCATCATTGATAGTGGAAGCTGTGTTAATGCCCTTTCCTTGATTACAATCAAATCTTTAGGACTAGCCACAGTTCCCCACCCCAACCCTTACAAAGTCTCCTGGATAGATTCAACTTCAATCCCAGTAAAATCTAGGTGCCAAATCAAGATAAAAATGAGTTCCTATGAAGAATCGATTTGGTGTGATGTCTTATCCATGGGTGTGGGTAGTATCATCCTAGGACGACCCTGGCTTTTCGACTATGATGCCACTCTTTATGGTCGATCCAATACCCGTGTCTTTCTCCACCAAGGAAAAAATATTACAATCAACCCAATCCAGCCAAAGGACCCAGTCAAAAAAGGATCAAGTAGCCTTAAAGAGAAGAAGCCTGAAGTTAACCCAATCAAGGACAATGGGTTAGAAGAAGAGATTACTGGGAAAGGACCCTTTAAAGAGTTTCAACGAGAGAAGGATGAACATTCTGAGAATTTGAATACAAAAACCCCCTGAGCCCATTGAAGACTTGAAGGTTGAACCCATTGAAAATCTAGTAAAAGAAACTCCTGAGCCCATTAAAGAATTGAAAGAAAGCATCTATGAGTCAAGTTTAGTAGAAGATGGGCCCGAGGGTGAAATCATTGAGGAATTCAAGGAAAATGATCCTGAACCCACTACAAAATTTGAAGAGGAAATGACCGAGCCAGGATCACATCTAGTAAATAAACATAAGGATTCACCAGTCTTTTCCACAGGAGTTCAGGAACTAATCCTTAATGAACCGATCCAAAGAGAATATCCTCAAGAGATAGTTAAAGCTCAGAAAGAAATTGAGAATGAAGTTCCCGATGAGTTACCTGATCAACTTCCACCCCTGAGAGAGACATCCATCATACTATAGACGTGGTCCCAGGATCCTCTTTAACAGACCTTCCTTACTGTGGGATTGACCCTAGCGAGCCCCCAGATCTACCGGAACAAGTGGACCATATGACACCTATAGAACGATGCCCAAGTTTTAAGGACATCCTGAATAACCAAGGCCCATTTTATGTTTTCCATAAGCCACCCCAAGACTCCGATTCCTATTTCCTACCCTTCCCTGAACCCTCTCACATTTTTAGAGCCATGGGGTTACTTTTTATTGAGATTACCAGAATGCGTGACTCCTTAGAACCCATCCCTTTTGCCCTCTACTTCTGGCATACTTTATGGCATTTGCTAGGGACCTTAATAATTTTTCTTGTGCATACCAGACTAGGGTCAAACCTAGAGAGTCAAGAGTCTGTTAGGTTTAGACCCTAGGAGTCCAATAAATTTTTTTTCTCAATAAGATTGCATAGTTGAGTCTGCATTTAGCATCATGTTAGGATTATGCATTAAATACAATCTTTAAAATAATTTGGCTGATTCCTGAAAGTGAGCCAAAGAGATTGAAATAAGAGATTTTGTAATGATTAGGCTCAGGCCTGAACGGTTTCCACCGGGAACCGTTAAGAAGCTTCATGCTCGTGGGGCTGGTCCCTTTAAAGTGATTAGGAGAATGGGCCATAATGCCTATGTGCTAGAACTACCTTCGGATTATGGAATTAGCTCGACATTCAATATCTCTGACTTAGTCGAGTATAGAGAACCCGCAAACATACCCAATGAGCCGTTTGGACCTGACCTCCCTTTTGAGAGTGAACCTGAACTTGAGTGTCCACCTCCAAATATACCTGAGCGAGAAGAGCGGATCGAGCATGTCCTAGATGACCAAGCCATCACTACCCGGGACAAAGGCTACCAGCGTTACCTGGTCTGATGGCAAGGCCGACCCGAATCCGATGACTTGTGGATCACACGGGAGGACTTGCAGCGCATCGACCCCGACATCATGGAAAGGTATCAAAGCCAAGCTAACCCTTACTCGACAGGGTCGAGTTCCTTCCACCCCGCGAGAACTAGTGTGGGCACCAAGATCCGACAGAGGCTCCTCAACCCTCTGTGGATCTCAGATTAGGGTTCCCCCTTCTATGAGTCCTATAATAAGGCCTTGAGCCCAAAGCATTATCATAATTTCTTGTCAAAGTTTGTTTAGTCATGTACCTTGACCAATTTGGGTCAAGTTAGGTCATGAGTCCTATATTTGTTCGAGTCTGGGTTTGGACTGGGCCCAAGCCCAATTGAAGTCACCCTGATTTTCTTCACCAAATCAAGTTCTGGTGGGCCAACCCACCCCTTCCACTTGGGATAATGCCAACTCAGGTGCTACCTCAGCTACCTATGTGGCGCCACATCAGCTGCTACTTGGGCATCCAAGAAGGGAAACAAAGTGGCACCCCCATGCTTTCCACACGCCTTGGGCGACATTGGAAGGAAGAAACACCATCCCCCTCTTCCCTCCCCCACATCACGTCTTGTTCCATCAAAAGAGGGGCGTTGAAGATCCTTGAAGAAACCAAGCCTCAAAGCAAGCCCCATTCCAAGCTTTCTTCCTAAAGTGTTCATGCAAGGAAGGAAGGTCAAAGGACACACTCCCCTCTTCAAGCCCTCAACCATGCAACGCCCATGGAGCTCTCCCTTGGTCGGCCTTGAATCAATCCAAGAGATGGCGTTGAAGAGTCCAAGGGAACACATCCCTCCAAGCAAGCCATGCCCCACTCCTTCTTTCCAAAATAAGCATGCTAAGGAAGGAAGTCAAGGGACCAATCCCCCTCTCCAAGCCTTTCCTCATGCCATGCCCAACCCCAAGTTATTTGGTTGGCCAAAGAGAGGGGATGATGGAAAATTTTGGGCGCCACCATGAATATTGTAATTTGAATTTCAAATGGGCCTTGGGTGCCTATTTAAAGGACCCAATCCCTCCCTTGTAGAATGGAATGATTGAGTGATTAATGAAAAAGTTTGAGTTTTTCCACCCTCCAACCATTGTCTCTTAGACTAGGTTTGAGTGAAGTTGCCTTCGTCCCCAGGGACGTCGAGTGGTGTGAGGCCACCTATCCGTCGCCCTAGGGCATCGCGAATCCTTCGTCCTCCAGGATGTCGCGTGGTGTGAGGCCACATTCCTTCGTCCTCCGGGATGTCGCGGGGTGCGAGGCCCCAAGTTATCTCCAACTTCAACTTTGGAATCCAGCTGGACACCGGGCTCGAAGCCCCTTCCCAACTCCATCTCAATTCCTTTCCGTGCACCTCCACATTTCGCTGACCTTTCTTTTGTTTGCCTGCAGGTCCTCCCTGGCATCTCGGGCATTGGAGACAGTCAGCTTTGCCATCGCGACCTCCCGACCCAAAGCCAGTGCTCCCATGTGTTCGACTGCTCAGGCATCCAGGCCGCATCTACCGAGTTGAGCGATCTTTGCACCGGGCGCTTCAGAAGTTTGAGGTTTGCTTTCTCTTTATCTCCTAAGTAGATATTGTATGTCGAGCTAGTCCTACCGGGATTTCTTAATCCCGGGGTCCTGTTCTCGTTTTCACTTTTAGGGCTTTGAACTGCTAGCATAAGCTTTCATTACTTTTCTTCATATTTCTTACCTTTGCTTGTGATCGGGAATCGAAACCCTAAAACAACGAAGAAAAACAACAAGAAACATAAAAAAAAAAAAAAATCATCAACCCTAAAAAGAAATTCCTTACATCATAAGCATCCATCCCAGCATCCCTAGCCCTAACCCCCTTGTTCCGCACCAGTACCGAGCTTCGGCCTCCTAACAACACGCCGATCTAGCAGCAAAGCCTAAAGCTGAAGAATCTAATAGGCAAGGCTCACATCGGCAAGTATGACACATACACTCCTTTATCTCTTCCAAGGGAGAAGATATTAATGGAAATCGAAAAAGAAAACTTTCTTCAAAGACCACAGTCGATGCGAGCACCACTAGCCTTACACAACAAGACCAAATATTGTCGGTTTCACAGGGACCATAGACACACCACTGAAGAATATATCCAGCTAAAGGACAAGATCGAGGGATTGATCAAGCATGGGTACTTAGGAAAGTACGTCTACAATCAAGACCGCCCAATTGAGGTAACGGCCCCAAGGTAGATCACTGACGAGGTGGAACTTTCCAACCAGTGACCCACCGATGGTATGGTCGGCATGCTATACCGCCAACCATATTATGAAGACAACGGTATCTCAAAGAGACTTTGAATGAGCAACGCCATCAGTTTGTTTGATGATGATTTGCTGGGGGTCGAAGTACCCCATGATGATCCTGTTGTAATCCTACCATTATCGCAAACTATGATGTAAAAAGGATTTTGGTAGATAATGGAAGCTTGATTGAGGTATTACTTTACGATGCCCTTCTGAAAATGAATTTGTCTAGGGATAAATTACAGAGAATCTCAGCACCTCTTATCGGATTCGACGAAAATCCAATAGGATTGGAAAGAGAAATAACTCTCCCTGTGACACTTGGAACTGAACCAAGGCAGAAAATACTCCCGATCACATTCATGGTTATCCAGACATCTTTAGCATACAATGTCATTTTAGGATGACATACCTTAAATAAATTTCAAGCCATCATCTTCACCTACCATCTACTGGTATGATTCTCGATCCAAAATGAATCGATGGAATAAAGAGAGATCAGTAGACAGCCCGCCAGTGCCTAATGATTCAAAATCGATAGCCAATCGATAGAATGATCCTAGAGCATATTGATCCACGAGATCGGACCAAAGATGTCGGAGAACTAATTGAAAGAACCGTTTTCGTGCCTCTTATGAGAGATGATCCGACTAAGGTGGTCCAGATCAAAAGTCTGCTCGATGAAGATTTGAAGACAAGACTGACCAACTTCTTGAAAAAAAATGCTGATATCTTTGCATGGTCAGCCACAGATATGTTGGGAATTCCTCTTGATGTGATTACTCATGAACTCAAAGTCGATCCTAAGAAAAGAAAAGAAACTTCACCCTAGAGAGGCAAAAGGTCATCAACGAAGAAGTAGCTAAGCTCCTTGATGCAGGGTTCATAAGGAAAGTCCATTACCGAGACTGGCTCACCAATATGATAATGGTGAAAAAAATAAATGGCAAGTGAAAAATTTGCATTGACTACACCGACCTCAATAAAGCTTGCTCGAAGGATAGTTTTCCTTTATCCAAGATCGATCAACTCGTCGATGCCACCACGGGACATAAGCTTCTAAGCTTTATGGATGCCTTCTTTTGTTACAATCAAATCCAGATGAATCCTAAAGATGAAGAGAAGACATCCTTCATCATAGATAGAGGGTTATATTAATACAAGGTGATGCCCTTCGACCTTAAGAATGCCGAAGCGACGTATCAAAGGCTGATCAACAAGATCTTCGAAAACCAGATTGGCAAGACTATGAAGAAATATGTTGACAACATGATTGTTAAAAGTATTCAGGTATCAGAGATCTCTAAGAAGCCTTCGATATACTACGAAGACACCAGATAAAACTGAACCCCATCAAATGTGTCTTTGGCGTAACATCGGGAAAATTCCTAGGCCTTATGGTCACTAATCAAGGAATCGAAGCCAACCCGAAAAAAATCCGAGCTATACTCGATATGAGATACCCTGCCAATAAGAAAGAAGTCCAACAGTTAACCGGGTGGATCGCATCATTAAGCTGATTCATCTCTCGGTCAGCTGAAAGATACCTTCCTTTTTTTAAGGCATTGCGACAATCGCGAGGCTTTGAGTGGTCGGATAGTTGCCGACAAGCCTTTGAGGAACTTAAGAAATACCTGGTCAATCCAACCCTACTATCCAAACCTGAAGAAAGAGAAGGTCTATATCTCTACCTCGCTGCGTCAGATGAAGTTGTCAACTCGGTGCTAGTTAGAAAAGGATACGATGGTGCTCATAAACTCATCTACTACACCAGCAAAGTACTTCATGATGTTGAAATGAGGTACCCAAATATCCAAAAAATGGTCTATGCTTTGATGATATCGGCGAAGCGCTTGAAACCCCATTTTCAATCTCATCCGATCACTGTGTTGACTGACCAACCTTTAAGGACCATCCTGCAATGCCCTAACACTTCAAGCAAAATGGCCAAATGGGTAGTGAAGCTAGGAGAATTCGATATCTCCTATCAACCCCGATCAGCAATGAAAGCTCAAGTATTAGCTGACTTCATCACCGAATGCACCTGGAGAAATAATAAAGAGGAGACACAAATATATGTTGAAGATGCCAAAGATGATCCCAATTCTACATGGGTTCTTCATGTGGACGACGCATCAAACTCCTTTGACTGTGGAGCCGGTCTGATCATAGCCGATCCCAATGGAGATGTCGTAGAATACATCCTTTGTTTCTCTTTCAGAACTTCAAATAATCAAGTAGAATATGAAGCCCTTTTGGGAAAATTGAGGATCGCCAAGGAGCTGGACATCCAGAAGCTGAAGGTATTATCTGACTCTCAACTGGTGGTGAACCAAGTCAAAGGAAACTTTGAAGCTGGATATGCAATTATGGCTAAATACTTAGAGAAAGTTTGGGCGTCAATCACTCATTTCGATTCTTTGGACATCAGTCATGTCCCTCGAACGAAAAACTCTTGGGCTTATTCATTATCCTGCTTGGCCATGATGGCGCTTGATTCCATGGGTTAGACCTTCATTGAATACTTGGAAACCCCCAGCATCTTTGCTAAAGGAAGGGAAGAGATCCACCAGATCAGACAAGAGCCAAGCTGGATGGACCTAATAATCAAGTACTTAACCGACGGAACTTTGCCTAAGGATGCCAATGAAGCCAAACGGCTCCATTGGATAGCTTCCCAGTATGTCATCCTGGAAGGATCCTTATACAAGCGATCCTTCACTCAATCATTGCTGAAATGCTTGGCTCTTTCGAATGCTGATTAAACCCTCAGGACGGTCCATGAAGGTGTTTGTGGTGATCATCTAGGGGTAGATCACTGGCTTATAAAATTATATGCTAGGGATATTAATAGCCAACCATCTAAAAAGATGCAGCTGACTTTGTGCATAAATGTGACCAATGCCTAGGATATGCCAATATCCAAAGGCGCCCATCTAGTCAACTAACTCAACTGGTCACTCCTTAGTTATTCGCTCAATGAGGGATGGATATCCTTGGCCCCTTTCCTCCAGCCTCTAGACAATGAAAGTTTGTAATTGTTGCAATCGATTACTTCACTAAATGGGTTGAAGCTGAACCCTTAGCTTAAGTCACTGAAGGCAAAGTCAAAGGTTTCATCAGAAATTCCATAATCTTTTGATTTGGAATTCCTTATACCATCATGCCCGACAACGAGAGATAATTTGACAACCAAAAGTTCAATGATTTCTATGCTCAATTTCATATTCTCCACAAGTTAACCTCCGTCGAACATCCTCAAGCCAATGGTGAAGCCGAAATGACCAATCAGACGATTCTCCATGGCTTGAAAATCAGGCGAAATGAAGCAAAAGGACTCTGGGCCGACAAACTTAATTCAGTTCTTTGGGCTTACCGAACAACTCCACGATCCACAATAGGAGAGTCTCTGTTTAACTTAAGTTACGGAAGCGAAGCCGTGATACTGATGAAAATCGTTCTCCAATCTAGAAGGACTGATTACTTTGAGGAGCCAAATAATTCAAATCAAAGAAGAGCTCATATAGATCTACTTGAGGGCATAAGACTCCAGGCACAGCTGAAAATGGTGGTATGCTGATAAAGAGTCGCTCGATATTATGACTCACAAGTCAAGACCAGAACATTCCGACTTGGAAACTAAGTTCTACGAAAGGTGGAAATATCTTGACCCACAGATCAAGGCAAACTTGTCCCTAATTAAGAAGGCCCTTATTGGATCACTGAAATGATACAACTTGTGTTGGGGAATCCCGGTCTAAGTACGAACCGAACACCGATTTGATTGACCGAAGACCTTCCCTCCAAATCAACGATTTCGGACCTAGAAAGATCAGGCCAATCATGGGCAACCCAAGGCTCTCAACTAGCTAACGACATCCGAAGACAAGACCTTCGGATTACGTCTTCAGCCATAACAGAAGACCAGGCTCTTCGTCGACTTCCGAAGGCATACTCTTCGTATCCTGCTGAAGACATGATCTCTAGTCCTTGGTAAACACCAAGTCCTCGACTCATGTAGAAGACAAGATCTCCGACCAAGAAGATCCGAAGATGGGGAGATCCCCGATTTAATTATGAAAATCTCCTTAAGCAAGAGAAATCGGAAGATGGGTCCATGATCTGTCCCAAATAGGCAACAATAACCAACAGTTGCTGTCAACAATCTCCATGCCACGATCATGGTGCAAAACTCCAGCTGCCACGCCTCCGATCTGGCCGGAAATGCTCAATGACAATCCACGATTGCCAATCATGGGGAGAAATTAACTCCCCGTGATCATTGGAAGAAGAACGGATCCGCAGGCCAGGCGCCCCCCTATAAATAGCGGTAAGAAAAAATGCTCGAGAGAGGTACGCACATATACACACTCTAAATTCGTAGAGCCTTCCCCTCTGCTTCTCGAGAATCTTCTCCATTATGTGGCTGGGGCCTGCCTCTGACTTAGGCATCGGAGTGTCCCCCACCAGAACAACTCCGGCAAGGGACCTATTTTGCAAGTGAACCAGGGAGCGGTCCTATGATGCAGCAGCTTCGACCGGCCGGAATAGGGACTCCACACCAACAGATTGGTGCACCAAGCAGGGGGCTAGTGCGACAGACAACACTCTTTAAGCTCCCTCCTAAACAAGGGGAAGTAAGAAGTTCCTGATGGCAAGAGGAAATACTCAGATCGTCTCTACAAGTTGAAGTCGTGTTCCATCCCAAGGGGGTGCGCCCCCGGGAGAAAACGATGTCCCACCTCCCACAGTTGTCGTGGGATTGTAGCAATTTGAAGCCTTTGTGAACCAGATCACCAACCTTACGGCCATGGTTCAAGATTTTCAGAACAGAGCTTTTCCGGTGGAAAATCTACCGGCCGCCTCCAGACATAGCTCTCGATCCCAAAGGAAAAGAGCTCCACGGGAGGGTTCTACACATCTCTCCCCCCGTTCACGGCCCTCTCCTGGAGGCCGAAGTTCGAGACTGCCTAGGCCCGCCGATTTCCCGCAGAAAGGAAAAAGGCCTAGGAGAACTCCCTCACCCTCCTCCGAAAACTCTACTCCCGTAGAGAGGGTGCCGAAACAGACTCCCGATTACGACGGGAGATTTAGAGCCATTGAATCGGAAATGGCGAGGGTGCAGGAGCAGAGAATGCAGGATCTAAAGGATTCCGACAACTTGATAGTGGGTGGTCTATGCCCACCCTACACCGACCGTATCATGGCCGAAGTAACTCCTTGGCACTTCAGGGTTCCCCAGATAGAATCCTATGACGGCACCTCCGATCCCTTCGACCACTTGGACAGTTTCAAGGCCCATATGATGATCCAAGGAGCTTCGGATGCGATGTACTGCCTCGCGTTCCTGGCGACCTTGAAGAAAGCCGCTCGAATGTGGTACTCAAGCATACGCCCAGGTACCATCGATTCTTTTTTCGAGTTAGAGAAATTGTTTATCTTGCATTTCAGGACCTACCGCAAGACCCCCTGAAATATGGACACACTATTCCTCCTTCACCAAAATGAAGGAGAAAGCCTGCGAGACTACATCTCCAGGTTCAATACGGCCACCCTTGAGATCCCCAATCTCAACGAGCACGTGGCCATGTCTGCACTGAAGAAGGGACTTCGCACATCCAGGCTTACCTTCTCCCTGGATAAGAAGTTTTCCAAAAGCTACGCTGAGCTCCTGTCAAGGGCTCAAAAATACGCCGATGCCGAAGAGCAGGCAGCCAACCGACGACTAACCGAAGGGAAGCCCCCTTCAAAAAAAAGAACAACAGGGGACAGGGTCCCCCGATCTCTAATAACAACAAGTATACTGATCATCGAAGAAGTCCTCCCAGGCCCAGAGCATCGGGAGGAAGATTCGACTCCTACATCCCCCTCAACCTCTCTCGAGAAAAGATCCTCATGAAGATAGAGAAAGAAAACTATCTCCAATGGCCCCGTCCCATGAAGGCCTCCTCTTCCGTAAGGAATAGGAATAAATAATGTCGATTCCACTGGGACCACGACCACAATATTGAAGAATGCATACAGCTGAAGGATGCGATTGAGGATTTCATCAAAAGAGGGTATTTGGGACGGCACATTGGTCATCAAGGACCTCGGTCGGAAGCTACTGTCCCCCAGCCACCTCCTGAAGAGGCCGAACTGCCAAATCAAAGGCCCACCAACGGAGGTATGGAGATGATACACCGGCCTATTGACTGGAGGAGAGACGAGGACGATGTCCCAAAGTGACTCAAGGACAACAATGCTATTCTCTTCTCCGATGACGACCTTGCGGGAGTCCGGCTCCCGCATGATGATCTTCTTGTAATCTCGGCCGTTGTGGCCAACTATGATGTACAACGAATCCTTGTCGATAATGGAAGTTCAACTGATATCTTGATCTACGATGCATTCTCTAAAATGTGTTTACCTAGACATCAACTACGGAGATCCCCCATACCACTCACTGGCTTCAGGGATAATCAAGTTCATGCCGAGGGAGAAATAGTGTTGCCTGTGATGCTTGGCACTGAACCTCGACAAAAAACACTACCAATCAACTTCACGGTAGTTCGGACCCCCTCGGCTTACAACATCATTCTGGGGCGGCCCGCCTTGAACAAGTTCCGAACCGTGATCTCCTCTCATTATCTCCTGATACGCTTCCCCACCAAGAACGGTGTCGAAGAAGTTAGAGGATATCAGAGGGCAGCACAGCAGTGTCTGATGATCTAGGACAAGCACTTCAATGATTCTGCAACTCTGGATCAGCTGGATCCGAGGGATACAACTACAGGCTCTGGTGAACCCATGGAAAGAACTGTCCTGGTACCTTTGACAAAGGAAGACCCAATTAGAGTTGTGCAAATCGGGAGTATGCTTGATGAGGAAACCAGAACGGAGCTGATCTGATTCCTCAGAGACAATGCCAATGTCTTCGCCTGGTCAGCTTCGGATATGCCAGGAATTCTTACCGAAGTAATCACTCATCGACTGGAAGTTGCCCCCAGGTATAAACCAGTCCGGTAGAAGAAAAGAAGCTTTGCACCTGAAAGACAGAAAGTCGTGGATGAAGAAATGAGCAAACTCCTCAAAGCAGGGTTCATCCAAGAGGCCCACTATCCTGAATGGTTGGCCAATGTGGTAATGGTGAAGAAAGCTAATGGCAAGTGGAGGATCTGCATCGATTACACAGACCTCAACAAGGCTTGCCCGAAAGATAGCTTCCCTCTCCCAAAGATTGATCAGCTGGTCGACGCCACTGCTGGCCACCAGCTACTGAGCTTCATGGATGCTTTTTTTGGTTATAATCAAATCAGGATGGATCCTCAAGATGACGAGAAGACGGCCTTTGTCACCGACAAAGGTCTTTACTGCTACAAGATGATGCCATTCGGTCTCAAGAATGCCGGAGCAACATTTCAAAGGCTAATCAACAAGGAATTCAAAAAGCAACAGGGAAGAAACATGGAGGCCTACGTTGACGACATGATCATCAAGAGCCTCCTCCGAAAAGGATCATATCCAAGACCTGCAAGAGTCATTCAATGCTCTACGATGCTACCGCATAAAGCTAAACCCGGCAAAGTGCACCTTCGGGGTCACTTCGAGTAAGTTCTTGGGCTTTCTTGTCACCAAACGAGGGATTGAGGCAAATCCTGAGAAGATCCAAGCCCTAAAGGACATGAGACATCCCTCCTGCAAGAAAGAAGTCCAGCAGTTAACAGGGAGAATTGCCTCCCTAAGCAGGTTCATTTCTTATTCAACCAAGAAATGCCTCCCATTCCTCAAGGTACTTCGGCAGTCAAAGGGCTTCGAATGGTCTGAAGACTGTCGCACTACCTTTGAAGAATTAAAGAAGTATTTAGAAACCCCACCACTACTCTCCAAACCTCAAGAAGGCTACCTTTGAAGAATTAAAGAAGTATCTAGAAACCCCACCACTACTCTCCAAACCTCAAGAAGGCGAGGTACTTTACCTATACCTATCTGCTTCAGATGAAGCAATTAGTTCGGTCCTTGTCTAGATAGATGAAGACGGATCCCACAAGCTGATATACTACATTAGCAAGGTTCTACATGATGCTGAAACGCGGTATGCAAAGATGCAGAAGCTGATCTACTCTCTGGTGATTGCGACAAAGTGACTACGACCGTACTTCCATGCCCATGCCATCGTGGTGCTGACTGATCAGCCCCTCAAGGCCATTATCCGGTCTCCGGACATCTCAGGAAGGATAGCCAAGTGGACTGTGAAGTTGAGTGAATTCGACATCAGCTTTCAGTCTCGATCGGCTATGAAGGCCCAGGTACTCTCTGATTTCTTGGCTGAATGCACCTGGAGGTCCAAAGACGAAGTACCTCCGGTAGAAGATGAAGTCCCGAAGGAGACGAAGTCCGTTTGGGTGCTCCATGTGGACGGAGCTTCCAATGCTACTGGATGTGGAGCTGGCCTTATGCTAGCCAAACTTGACGGCCATACCATAGAGTACGCACTTCGGTTCTCCTTCCATGCTTCTAACAACCAAGTCGAATACGAAGCCTTGCTCGCCAGGCTTCGGATCGCCAAAAGTTTGGGAGTTCAACAACTCCGGGCCTTCTCAGACTCCCAACTGGTTGTGAATCAAGTTAAAGAAGAATATGAAGCCAGAGATCCAACCATGATGCAGTACCTAGAGAAGGTACGGGCCTTATGCTCTTAACTGGAGCATTTTGAGATTATCCATGTCCCTCGATTAGAGAATTCCTGGGCGGATGCATTGTCTCGACTGGCTATTACAACACCAGAATCTCTCGAACGTACCTTTGTTGAACATCTTGAAACTCCAAGTATAGCCAAAGAGGCTATGGAGGTGTGCCAGATCGATGCCGAGCCAAGCTGGATGGATCCATTCATCAAATTCCTAAATGAGGGTGTGTTACCAGAAGACAAGGCAGAGGCCAGGAAGATCCGCTGGATGGCATCCCAGTATATCATCTTAAACGGAACCCTCTATAAGAGATCATTTTCTCAACCACTACTAAAGTGCTTGGGATCGACGAATGCGGATTACGCCCTGAGAGAGGTCCACGAGGGTATATGCGGTGATCACTTGGGGGGTAGGTCTTTGGCATACAAGATCATTCAACAGGGATATTATTGGCCCTCCATTCAGAAGGACTCGGCTGACTTTGTGCGAAGGTGTGACCAGTGCCAAAGATACGCCAATATTCAGAGATAACCTGCAAGTCACTTGACTTAACTAACAGCTCCTTGGCCTTTTGCCCAATGGGAAATGGATATTCTTGGCCCATTCTCGCCGGCTTCTGGACAAAGAAAGTTCCTCCTTGTGGCCATCGACTACTTCACAAAGTGGGTAGAAGCCGAACCACTAGCCCAGATCACAGAAGGCAAGGTGAAGAATTTTGTAAAAAAAACCATCATATTCCGGTTCAGCATCCCACATGTCATAATCACGGACAATGGGAGACAGTTCGACAATTCGAAGTTCAAGGACTTCTGTGCTCGGTATCATGTTCAGCATCGACTGACCTCCGTTGCCCACCTACAGTCCAACGGAGAAGCCGAAGCAACTAATCAGACCATTCTCCATGGTCTGAAGACCAGGTTGAATGCCGCCAAAGGACTTTGGGCCGAGGAGCTGACCTCCGTTCTCTAGGTGTACCGAACTACCCCAAGAACAGCCACTAACGAATCTCCGTTCAACCTAGCGTATGGTACCGAAGCCATACTACCTATCGAAGTCTCCCTACAGTCCCTGAGAATTGACAACTATGAAGAGCCTGGGAACTTCGATCGAAGAAGGATCGACCTGGATTTGCTACCAGGCACCAGACTTCAGGCCCAGATAAGGATGGTGGCATACCAACAAAAGGTCGCCAAATACTACAACTCCAGAGTGAAGGAGCAGATTTTCCGCACAGGGGACATGGTATTGCGAAGGGCAGAAGTATCCAGGCTAACTAAACAGGATAAACTTTCTCCCAATTGGGAAGGTCCGTATCAAGTTGAGGAAGTCATTCGACCAGGAGCATATCGACTCAAGACCCTGGATGGGAAACCTCTATCCTGGCCATGGAATATACAAAACCTTCGCAAGTATTATCAATAAACGGGTTCCTAAATTTCCTGTGCAAATTTGCTCAACTCTACTCAACCCGGAATAGCTTGTTGCTCTGACTGAACAACAACAGCATGAGTGGCCTGATCTAAGAAATCGGTCAACTATGCAAAGGAGAGTCTGATCCACTCGCCTTATCGATATGCCCGACGAGCGCAATGGATGGCCTAGTTAGGCCACCAAAAAGATCGAAGGTACAGGGATGGTTCAGATAACCTACCCTACGGGAAATCTGAAAATGTGCCAGGACGGGCCTAATCAGCCTACCTTACACTAAAAAAGGTGCAGGGATGGTTTTCGTAACCTACCCTATGATAAATCCGAAGATGCACCGGGACAGGCCTGAACAGCCTATCTTGATCACAACAAAAGAGCACAGGGACGGTGTAAACACCCCACCCTACGGTAAATCCAAAAATATGCCTTGAAGGACCAATGTCGTCCTTCTTGTCGACAACAAACATCTCAAGAATGGTCCAACCGACCTCACATCTTCCCTATAGACCGTAAATGGTCCGAGGAATCTATGCTCCAGACATGACATAACGCAATATAACGCAAGAGACACATGGGAAGAGGTAAGGAAAATTAAGATATTTCATTCCTTTTTAATTTTTACAAAAAAAAGGGGAAAGAAAAAGAAGAAAGGAAAAAACTCTCATAAAGAGAGGACAAAAAAAAGGGGGAGTAGAAGGATTGTGGGAAACATTTTCAATAACCTCCCACCGGCTTTTTCCCGTACCGGCGGGGAGAGTTCTGGAGGGACGATGAAGGGGCCCCAGGATTCCCATCCGGACCAGAATCCGACCCCTCATCGGAGTCGGAATCAAACTTGTGTCTGGGAAAGGGAACAGAGGGCTTGATGTTGTCCAGGCCCTTCAAGTCATAGAACTTGAAGGCCTTCCCCCTGCATTCCCGGAATCCCTGATGGTAGGAGTCCAGAGCCGCTTTGGTGACCTCCTCCCTGAAGGCAGCGAACACCTTGAAGTATAAAACGGCGTTCGTCGCCTCCTTCTTGGCCTCCTCCGCCTCCGTGACTACCGCCATAACCTGGGCCCTGGCCTCCCTTAGTTGAGCCTCCAACATGCCGACCCTCTTCTCCAAACGGTCCACAAGAGGCTCATCATCATCACCCGGTTCGAAGAACTCCGGACTCCTCTTCCTTTTGGGGTCGACGGCCCTCTTCTTCATTGCTAGTCGAAGCTCGGATGGGCTGAACCTCATTTTCGACTGAAACGCTGGGAAGGAAGAAGAAGTCTGAGAGGATGGTGACCCTTGGCAGCAGAGGACAATGTCCTATTTATAGAGACCCTACACCCGTAGGGGGGTGTGCTCCACGTCTTTTCCAGCCGCATCAGAGAGCGCCACGTGTCCAAGCGACGCTTCGAGAACCGGAAGACCGCTCGAGGGTCATTCCCGAGACAACAACTGTCGGCGCTTCGAATCCAGAGGAATTTCCATCATGCGGCAACGACATTAATGGCTCCTTTTTGGAAAAAGGAGATCTGGCGGCACACAAGATGCAAGAAAGCACGACTGTATGAACATCGATACACCGCATGGACAACGAGAATCGCAATCAAACTTCCCTAATCACCGGTCAATGGGGAGTTGACGCCTGTCTACGCCAACAGACAGGTTTAGTTATGGGAGGAAGGTGACACCAGCCTAATCAACCGTAGACAATCTTCAGCAACGAAGTTCTAGCTTATCTCAAAGTTCGTCTTCATCAACTACCAATCAAACAGCCTTCAGCCATGGCCGTTCGACCAAGCAGAAGAAGGAATAGTAAACTTTGTTCAAGCTACATCTAAAAACACAATATAGCATATGCAGAAGAAGAAAAAGCTACTTCAAAATCCGGAGAAGTTGTTATACAAAAGCAATTGACGATACAAAAAAGAAAACACACCTAAAGCTACTTAGGTTATTCAACATCAACTAGAGGAGACCCAACATCGCAGGATTGAAGCAACTTGTTGACCTGCGCAGAAAGGATCTCGTCGACTTGGGCCAGGACAGGAGAACCTTCAGCTTAGACTTCCCCAGCCTGAATCTCCTCCTGGACCGGGATCAGAGTTGAAGCCACCTCCAGATCTTCGACTGAGGCAGAGGCCTCCTCACACGGACATGGCGGCTCTTCGGCCTCTTTCGCGGCCTCCGCCTCCTCTCCCTCCTCTTCTTCAGCTATGTTAAAGGAAGGGATGCCGGATAGATCAAGGTGGGGGAAGGCCTCCTTTACCTTGGAGAGTCCATCGTTGAAGCCATGCTGGTAGCCGTACAGGGATGCTTCATTCATCTCCTCCTGGAACTGTGAGGATTTCTGAAAATCTGCTACAGCATCGTCCACCAGCCTTCTCAGGGATGCGGACTCCCTCTTGGCCGCTTCGGACTCCAGAGCCACCTCTTCAGCCCTCCTGGCAGCTTCTTCCGCTGCCTTGGTCAAACTCTCTATCCTCTCTTGATTCTCCTTTACAGCTTGCTCCAAGGAGTCGACTTGCTTTTTGCTCTTCTTCCATCCTACCCCTTGTTCCACTATTGTCAACTGGGCACTCTTCAATTCACTCTTCAACTCTTGGACTTCAGCATCCGCTCGAGCGAGACAGTTTTCCATCGACTGCCTCAGCTCTTCGGCCACCTCCTTTGTAGCTTTGGCCGTGTAAAGTTCTTCCTTGAGGCCGTGAATGAGATTGTCAACATTTCCTAGACCTTCCTTCATAAAGGTAAGGTCATAGACCAACTCCATCGAAAGTATGGAGTTATGGATTGAACAGTTCTCAGAACAAATGAAACAGCAAGGACCATACCTGTTGCAGGGCGGAAAAAGCAGAATCAGACACCTTGGGAAGGTTCCGACTTTGAAGAACTACCAAGTCGTGAGGCAGCAATGTACTTTTCAGCGCATGCCTAGCTCTGAAGAATTCGTCGAACGGCTTCCAGCTGGGGAAGCCCCACAAGCGAACTCTCTCTCGACTTGCCAAGCTATGCCCCTATCAACTGCAGGGGGGCAAGGCGGTGGCACATCTGCCTCCTGAGGCGGACTCCCCCTTGTGCGAACCGGGGAGGTAACCACCGGTGGAACTTCAACTGGACGAGGTCTTGACGGGGCCCCTTCCGTGGGTACCACATCTTCCTTTAAGGTCCCGCGGGAAGATGAAGTGCTCCGGTCCCCCTCAGGACCATCTCTTCGGGCTTTCTTCCGAACTGCCGACCTTGTGAGAGGGGCTTGAGCTACCCTCTTCTCAGAAATCTGATGGAGCCAGCTCACACCAGGCTTCATTCCGCCACCTACAAGCAGGAAAGTTTCTATAAGAATACTGAGCTACAACAAAAACGAGAGAGGAGGGGCAGAAATCTCCGCCACTATACCTAATACGGAGAACTTGCTAATCCCCGTAAGATAAAGATTTCTCCCCTCCAACAACTCACGGATAGGGGTGACTTCCAAATTAATCAGAAGATCGTAATCCAACTGGTCAGCCGCCAAGACCTTCTTCCCATCATTGGCGGTTAAACGAGGCTTCTTCCAAATAGTGTCGAAGCCCCATGGATCAATGGACAGTATAAACACAAAAATAGGTTTCCACCCATGGATGGAGCTAGGCATGTCCTTGATGACCTTGTGGCCCGGTCGAGGGCCGATCACCCACCATCTGTTGTTATGGAAATCCCTCTTGAGTACAAAAAGGGCTGTGAATAAGTTGGTCCTAGGTTCTATGTTTGCAATGCTGCACAGGACCAGAAACCTGTTCGGGGTCAACTGCGCTGGCACCACTTGGTACAGACGAAAGATTTTGATGAAGAAAGGGTGCAGGAAAAATCGAAAGCCAGCCTTCAGATGATCTTCGTACATGGCTAAGCACCCGGGGGGAGGTTTGTTCACCCGTTCCTCAGATACGGAGAGAACGAAAGGGAACCCCTCGGGAATGCAATAGCGTTCCCAAAGAAGGGCCATCTTTTCCTGAGAAATCGAACTAGAGATCGACTTCGGACCTACTACGTCTCCGGCCCCCGAGGGCCCAACTTGTCCCCCCTGACTTTCTATAGTTCCTTTTATGATGAAAGAATGAAACGAAAAGGTAGAAGGAAGATTCTACTTGCAAAATAGACTGGTAGTCAAGAACAGGGAAGGCTGAGCGAAGAATGAGGCAAGGTTGAAGAAGCTTCTTTAGCCGAACCTTCTCTCTTTCCTAAAAGAAAACCAGGGGCCTTTGAAGTCCCACCAGGTTGATTTGACAAAGGGTTACCCAAGGAGGTAACCCATCTTGAACCAGCGACCAGGATGAAGCGCATCCATTATCCAACGGGCAGGAAGAAGCCACCACAACCACCCAAATCTCAACCGAAAGATTGGCTAGACCACCATGCAACAGGAAAAGAAGAGACGGCCACAGGGCCGCTCGCTCTTTTCTTCTCCCCCAACCAGGGAGTGACAGCTGTCCACCGCCTGATTCCCGAATCAACCAGAAGTCATGATGAGCAGTCCAATCAGAGATCTCATGATCGTCCACTACACTATCTCCCAGGAAGAAAATGACAAAGCATTGGTACTCTCACTTCTCGAGGCAAACCTTTGCTTCGAAAACTAAGAGTAGGAGGGCAACTGTTAGGGAATCCCGGTCTAAGTATGAACTGAACACCGGTTCGGTTGACCAAAGACCTTCCCTCCGAACCATTGACTTCGGACCTAGAAAGATCAGGCCAATCATGGGCAACCCAAGGCTCTCCACCAGCCTACGACATCCGAAGACAAGACCTTTGGATTACGTCTTCGGCCCTAACCGAAGACCAGGCTCTTCGTTGACTTTCGAAGGCATACTCTTCGTATCATGCTGAAGACACGATCTCCAGCCCTTGGTAAATACCAAGTTCTCGACTCATGCAGAAGACAGGATCTCCGATCGAGAAGATCTGAAGATGGAGAGATCCCCGATTTGATTATGAAAATCTCCCTAAGCAGGGGATATCGAAAGATGGATCCACGATATGTCCCAAATAGGCAATAGTAACCAACGGTTACTGTCAACAATCTCCATGCCATGATCATGGCACGAAACTCCAGCTGCCACGCCTTCAATCTAGCCGGAACCGCTCAATGACAACCCACGATTGCCAATCATGGGGAGAAATTAACTCCCCGTGATCATTGGGAAAAGAACGGATCCACAGGCCGGACGCCCACTTATAAATAGCAGTAAGAAGAAATGCTCGAGAGAGGTACGCACATATACACACTCTAAATTCGCTGAGCCTTTCCCTCTGCTTCTCGAGAATCTTTCCCATTCTGTGACTGGGGCTCGCCTCTGACTTAGGCATCGGAGTGTCCCCCACCAGAACAACTCCGGTAAAGGACCTATTTTGCAGGTGAACCAAGGAGCGGTCCTGTGGTGCAGTAGCTCCGACCGGCCGGAACAGGGACTCCACGCCAACAACCTGGAACCTATCGGATCGAAAGCTTAGATGGCTACCAAATGGCCTGATCCTAGAATGTAGATAACCTTCGCAAGTATTATCAATGAAGTGATCTCTCTTTCCTCTTTTGATCTATCTGACAAACATAGAGTAGGCCTGATCAGCCAACTCTATCAATACATCTGACAGATAAAGAGTTGGCCTAACCCACCGACTCAATCGGTATATCCAACATCTCGAAGTTGGCCTAACCCGTTGACCCATATCTGATGAACAAAGTTGGTCTAACCCACCATCTCATCAGATATATGTAAGAAAAGCTAGTCTAACTAGCTAGGCCACAACATTGCTTGAAAAGAATGTTAACGCCTTTTAACACATTTTTTGAAATATGGAATCATCGTTCCGATGACACCACACTTAACAAAAAATGGCTACATAACAAGCGGTACAAGAAAAGTCGATCTACTCAAACTTGGAAAAATTTCTAAAAGTACATTCATAAAAAGACACATGCATCGAGAATCAAGAATAAGACCAACAAGCTCACACTTAGAAAATTTCAAGACACTTATGCGGAAACACAGTTGTGGAAGGAAATAGGATTTCATTCATATTAAAGGAAGGAATATACATTGAAATCCATGCAAAAAAACAAAAACTGTATACATCAGGATTAGTACTCTTCGGCTAGCCCGGAAGTTGGAGCGAGAGCGACTGCCTCCTGAACGAATGCTTCTTCGGTTGAAGGAGCATGTATATCTTCAATTGGTTTTTTTGCTCCATCTTCCTCATCCATATCGTCATCAGTAATGGTAATGGAGGAGACGTAGAGATTGGGATATAGTTCTTGACTTCCTTCAGGCAGTCCTGGAAGCCGATATTGTAGCTCTCCACCCCCACTTCATTTATTTCGTCATCGAAATCCTTAGACTTCTTATATTTTTCGATGGCGTGAAGGACCTCTTGGTCAGCCAGCTCCATCCTTTGTTCGACCGATTCTACCCTTTGCTCAAGGGTATTGATCTTTTTCTCCAGTTCAGCCTTTTGAGCCATGGCCTCTTCATAGTTTTGGAGGTTGTCTCTTATCATCGCTTCAGCCGAACGCAACTTTCTCCTTCTCTTCTTCAAATCAATCATGAGTTTAGTCGTCTAAACCTAAACTGTCATTAAGTCTTTCTCTAATAAAAGATTGACAGCAGTGGTCTAGTTCAACTTCTGTTCTATGGCCGCTCGGAGTTCCTTGGCCACTTCTTTCTCAACTTTAGTCGATGCCAACTGGTCTTGAAGACCTTTGTTGAGGTCGATGAATCCACGAATGCTCTCCTCTATCTGAGAAATTTCATGGATGAACTGCCAAAAAAAATATGGACAAAGTTAGCCACAATGACAAATACATGAGAAAGAAAATCTTGAAGATGGTCTTAACACACACCTGTAGCATATTAGGATAGATGGAAGTAAAAATGTCCTTTAGCCGACGTTTCTTAGTTATTTTCCAATCCTTCCAGAGAATATTGGCCTTCAGCATAGTCCTGGCTAGCCTTGGATTGTCAAGACCTGCATCAGCAGCATATACCTTGAAACCCCCTAAGCCTTTTTCATCACCGACCTATGGTTTGGATTTGGCTTGTGGCTCGGGCACTATCTCAATAACGGGAGCCTTACCCTTATCCTTCTGACTGGGCTCCGTAGATGGTTCGGGATCGAACAGTGCTGTTGGTCGCTCAATAGATATATTCGACTACTCTGAGGGAAAATCGACACTTTTTCTAAGGAATGTTCCGATAAAGGAACGTTGTCTTCATCTGAGATTGATTCCATGACTACAGGAGAATCTTCCTCGACGGGGACATTTGAAAGAATAGTTGATGAACGGGTCCTCTTTGTACCCCTTCATCATTCTCTTACCGGAGGGTCTATTGCTGCCCTCCTCTTGATAGCCTGTTGGAGCCTTCTAACATCCGGCCTCATCTTGGCATCTGCGAAGGGAAGAAGTATCAAGATTTGTTGATTACAATGAAAGTACTTGTAGAAGGAGGGGGACTAGAGTAAAAGATTGCTCAAAAGACAAGGATGGTAATGGTGGAAAAGATTAGGCCCTCGGGGATGAAGGCCTCTTATATAGAAGACATTGACGATCAGGATTTCTTGTCCAAACCACGAACACCCCTATGATCATACCCCGTGTACACCCCCAAACTGATGGGAGTTAATACAACATCGATCCCTGAGAAGTCGGCGGAAGGAAATGAAAGGATGACAATCGATTTGATTTCAAAGTTATACGGTTTTAATGAATTCGATCAATACAACCCCATGATCCGAAGAATAACTTCCTCACCAATGAAAGTATGACATCTGACAGGAGCAGTACATCCTAATAATGGCACATCAAAACTGCCAACGAAAGCCAAGATTATCATGATTAGAGAATATCTCTTTCTCTCTCTTCATTAAAAGGCATATTTTTTTCTTAAAAAAATAAGGAAAGGAGAATCACCGGACAAAAAGAGAGTTTCATTTATCTAAAGATTTTTCTTTTACATACTTTCGAATGGAAGTTGGTTTACATTGACAAATGAAGAGAAATAAATACATTAATCTCCTCCAGTCTAGTCCGAAGTCAGAACAAGATTATCTACGTCTTCAACTGGATCCAAGACTAGAGTCAGAACAACTATGTTTTGAACGGGGGCATCATCAGTTTGTCCTTCAGCCCCATCTTCCTCATCGATTTCGTCAAAAGTTATCTTTGATGTGTCTAAGTTCGGATATAACTTTTTCATCCTCTTCAAACAGTCCCCGAAATCGATGTTATAACTGTCTGCCCCAGCTTCGTGCATTTCATCGTTGAAGGCTATAGACTTCTTATACTCTTCAACGGCATAAAAAGTAACTGACCCGACCCTCTTCTGCTTCAACCTTCTGAGCTTGGGCTTCTTCAGCTTTGTTGATGCTATCCTTGATCAGCACTTCAGCCAAACGAAGTTTCTATCTTTTCTTCTTCAGTTTTGCTTCTGAATTGGCTAGTTTGGATTGTGCTGTTTTAAGCTCCTCTAGTGAAATAACTTGAGTTGTGCTCCGCTCCAGCTTATTCTCCACAGCTTGTCTCAGCTCTTCGACCACATCTTTCTCCACCTTAGCTGCCTCCAGTTCGTTGAGCAAGTCCTGGCAGAGGTGGTTGAAGCCGGCCATGCTCTCTTCGATAAGAGAAATTTCATGGATAAATTGTGAGTAAGATAGCAAGGTTAATTAGATTTAAAAGGATTTCACCTACCAGGGAGCATAAGATTTTGATCTTACCTTGAGAATACCAGGGTAGACGGATGGAAGGACATCGTCTATCCATCGCGACTTGGTCATCTCCCAGTCTTTAGGAAGAATGACAGCTTTCAGCAATCGACAAGCCAGATCATGGTTGTTTAGGCCCGTTTCATCAGCATAAATGTTGAAGTTAATGACTTGACCTTCAACGGAATCATCCTGTTTCTGTCTGAGGGGCCTTGCCTTTGTCAGATCGGCAAGGATGAGTTGATGGCGGATCCACCAAAGAAATCATCGCTGGCTATCCCGTCTCCTGTGTTGTAGGGGCAACCCTTGGATGGAGATTGGATAAAGGAACGTCATCATTGTCCAATGTGCTCATTATTATGGATGATATTACCCCAGCAGAGACCTCTGGAGGTGGAGTGATCGGCTTCGGCCTCTTCGGTCGCTCTGACTCCCCTCTTCCCGAATCCATCAAAGGAGTCACTACTTGCCTCTTCTTGGCCACTTGATAGAGTTTCTTCATGTCAAGCTTCATCATCGTATCTGCAGAGCACAGAACGTTAGACACCATATTCGACTACAACCATGCAAAAGAGACAATAGATTTAATGATATAGACCTACAAAAGGGAATGAGCTAATCTGAGCCAAGTACAAGCCTCGCTCATTTAGTAGCTCCATCGAAGAAACTTCCACTCCTCGAAGCATCTCGAAGTCCTCCTTATCGGCCACTAAGATTTTCTTCCCATCATTCGGAGTCAGACGGGGCTCCCTCCACTTGGTACTGATGCCCCAGAAATTGTCAAGCACTATATAGAAGAAACAGGACTTCTAGCCATGAATAGCTAAAGAAAGCCCTGTAATAAATTTGTGACCAGGACGTGGGCCAATGACCCACCATTCATGGCTATGGAAATCCTTCTTTAAGATGAAAAAGGCAGTGAAAAGGAAAGTCCTAGGTTCTATCTTGAGATCACTACAGAGGACTAAGAAACAACAGATGACCCTAATACTATTAGGAGTCAATTGGACAAGAACTATGTGGTATAAGTTGAAGATCCTGATGAAGAACAAATGAAGCAGAAAACGAATTCCCACTTTCAAGTGTTCTTCATATATTGCTATACTACTAGGACATGGTCGATCTATTCTTTTGTCAGAACGGGGTACAACTACGGTGAACTCCTGCAAAATATTATAGTATTTCCGTAGGGCAAGAATCCTAAACTCACTAAGGGAGCTCCTAATGGATTCTAATCTAACCACGTCCGCTTGGCGACCTTGTCTCCTCCAAGGATCAAGATTTTCAGACCCAGCAACGACAGAAGTTTTTAAGATCCTAGCCATAGAAGGAAGAAGGAAAAAAAGCTGACCTGGGATGAAAGTTTAAGAAGAAAAGGAGCCGACTCGAAGATGGACACCTTTTCTCAAAAGTTAAAGACCGGAACAAAGAAAAGATCAGGGAAAAGAATCACTTATATAGTGGGTGCCATGTGTCCCAAAACCCTAACGAATGGATAGGATTCATCAAGAAGAGAATGAGGTGGCGACATGATGTGAGAAAAACCAAAACAACGTTCCGCAAGAAATCAATGGATAACAAATGGCAACGGCCCTAATTGAAAGTTCATGCACTCTCAACGAGCTTGATTTCTTCACAATTTTAAACCCCATATCAAATAAAAAGGATAAAAAGTAATAGTATGGCGACGAGATTCGAATCATAACTCCCCTCTAATAAGGGAGGGACACCTTGCAAAGGCATCATGCTCTGACACCTTAACTCTACCAACTAACACCGGAGTCTGCCATCATTAAGAAAAAATATTTTTCTAAAATAAAAAAGAGAAAAAGGAGCGGTGAAGAAAGTCGCTCGCTAACTCTTATCATCTCTCGCTATTCAGGACTTGAACTCGGGAGCTAGGGGGCAAATGTTGGGACAGAAAGGAATAGACCAATTTACAAAGGACAGATTAATCTCTTGAGCCGAAAAAAAGATAAGTGGTTGACCGATTTATAAAAGCCGATCAACGCACAAGATTGATCAACTTATAAAGGCTGATCAACATAAGAAGTCTGATCACCACCTAAGAGCCGATCAACGCTCAAAGCCTGATTGACATAAAAAGATCAATTGTCACATACAAGACCGATCAATGCACAAAGCCGATCAATTCACTAAGCCGACCGGTCATATAATGGCCGATCCATCATATAATGGTCAATCTGTCATAAGGATAATAAAGATGACAATAAATAAGATAATTATCCTACCAAAATAATCAATTACCTTTATGACAGGCACAAGTTAGTTATTAACAGAATTAACCATTTAAAATCCATTTAACTGAATTCAGTTAAAGTCCAAGCCTATAAATATCGATGAATAAAGATCCCCTGAATAAGTAAATTCAACTAACAAAAATACTGTCTCATTCTTTAACTATTTTTTTTAAAATTCCATATCTATTTTTTCCGAATCCTTGCTGACTTAAGTATTGGAATATCTTTCATCAGAATCCTTCTGGTAAGTAGATCTGTTTTGCAGGTTCTCAAAAAATCCATCAGAGCGAGGCCAGACAGTGTACTAAAGTTACACCAGTTCGGCTACAACAACCTCCATATTCTATAAAACACAAATGAACACACCGATGCCGCAAAAATTGGGTATGAAAAAAAAAAACCCTAGCAACACAGTCGACTGGAAGCTTTGGTGCAAGAAGAAGACCTGAATAATAAACACTATGGAGGGGGCGAAAACAAAACTGATTTTGACTAAGTAATAATTAAAAAAAAAAAAGAAGAAAGAAATGAAAGAAAGAATCAACTCTTTGTCTGTGCGAGCTCTAGATCTGACTCAGGAAGACTGTTTACTTTGTCCTTTAGGAGACTAACATCCTCATCCAATGCTCTATCACCCTTGACATGGGAAGCCAATTTAGCCTGTTTCTCATGCTCCACAGCCCAACTGTATACTATCATTCCCACCACAGCAAGCAACATTCCTAGTACATTCTTGACAGTAAGCACCGAGTCAAACAATATCCATCCTAGTATCAGCACACATACGGTCTTCATGTGACCCAAGACTTGGAAGGATGTTGCAGAAAACCGGCCAATGCAGAGGTATTGGCTAATGTTGCAGAAGACAGATAGGGAACAGGAGAGGATTATGAACAACTGCAAGAGAGTGGAAAGGAAGAGGTTTAATCATAAATAGACCAAAAATACCTGATTGGGCAGCTAAAAATTGAAACAACTACAACATGCATGTTGATGTGCATGGGCAGAAGCCTTTCCTATGTGCAATTATACAGCTCACCATACACCTTGCTTGAGTTATATTACATGTTAGAGGTAAGAATCCCCTTTACGTAAATACTTGCATAAATTGGTAATTCAGTATAGAAAATAAATGAACTTGATTGTGAATAGAAAGTGCTAAGATTTTTGCATTCTATAATAAGAGAATGTTAGTGTATTCAATTAACAAAATTGAAACTTGCATGACTGGATGGTTGGGTGCAATACTTTCGACTAGCCTTGTTATCCTGTTATAGGCCGGAAATATGGCATTATCAATTTGCCTCGTCATAGGTGGAAAATGTGATGCTATCTATTGCCCAATCACAGGCAGGAAAAATGACCGTTGCTAGTCCAGAGTCCAAAGAAACTTAATATGATTAACATACTTTCTTAAAATGAAGAGGTGGGTAAAAGCTAGGTTATGCAACTGACACAGCACCTTTTGTACAACTGCAAGCGACTAGCAATCCTGTTAAATTCTCTAAAGCACCAATATTTTTTCAACCTTGATAGCCCACTCCCTCACAGAAGTCTCCACATCTTTTAAAGAATGAATATTTGCCATTTATGCACCTATTTTTCTGCCTATTCATCAAGTCTTTTATTATGGATGTTATTTTGCATTATTTTAACTGATCATCAGTTGTGAATGATGAATATGAAAAATTGACGGCATGCTGATATTTTGCATAATATTAAAGCATAAAGTATATAACCAGCAATAAAAAACTATAAACTTTTGGATACAATTCTAAGGGAAATTTTAGAACTTACAGTTGCCCCTGTAGAGAAATGGTACTTCAAGAGGGACTTCCCATTTAGGTAGTAGTCTGCAAAAGGACCAAATAAAAGAAGGAAGATAGCCTGAACTGGTGCAGTTTGGCTCAAAAGCTCAAAAGAACCAATGTTGTACTTTTTCTGAAAAGATCCAATAGTCTAGAAAGATGAAAATAGTATTAGATTGCTTATACACACGGACTAGAGAATGTACGTAAAATCAGCAAACTATTTCCAAGGTATTGTGGTATGCAACATCCAACACAGGCATGAGTATATTAACTGCATTCCAAGATTCAACGAAGAAAACAAAGATTAAACAGAATCAACAAAATGGTCATCCTTTATATTTTGAAAAATTAAGAATTCAACATCAGCATATCAATCGCAATGATTACAATTAGGGGATAAATGAAGGCAACCAGCATAGTATTTTCTGCAACTAAACTCCCAACAGCAGTAATATACAGAAGTACAGCATGAAAGTATTTAAAACGATTCCTAGGTGACTATTACTTGGAGGAATTTTATGGAGAATTCCATCAAAAAATTGAAAAAACTAGGAAACCTTAGTGCAGAACTTCATCCATGCATACAAGCAAGACTCAATTGACAGAATGTGACCACATGAACAGGCTACTCTTTTTGCCACCATATGATCTTTCATAGAGGAAGACTTCCCAATACATAATAAGAATTTAAGTATATATCTAAACCTTAACCAAAAAGCCTTAACCCACACAAATAGTACCAGTAGTAATAATAAGCATCTTAGCACAATTACAGTTTATGTCTAAACAAGACTTCCGTAGCCCACATTGTGGAAGAGAACTGCCCTTAGCTAAAGCAGTTGAATAGGCATACCAAATGGACCACAATTTGTGAAAGAGTAAATAGACAAAAATTAATTTAATTTTTTTACTAGGAGATTCTATGAAGGATTCAAGATATGATTGAAAGGAATACAAAAGCTAGGAACCCATTCTTTATTTAAATCTCTAGATCTAAAAGTCACTTTAATTGCATAGGCATGAAAAAGACAAGCAGAATGGCAAGCATCCAAATGTCCGATCAGGAGAACCTCATTCTAAATTTCTTCCAACTTACTACACAAAAAGAGTATCAAATTTATAAAAATAAATATAGTAAACCTCTGTGAAGTCTAAAACCCAACATAAGATACCTGAAATAATACCCCTATAGTCAGTGCAATCATTTGTCGGTTGAAGAGATTCATGGTAAAACTATTGCTTGTTTTCCTGGGAATGTACGGCTGTTATGTTCTGCTAAATGTTTATTTAATAACACTCTTTTCACACTAATTCTTCCTAATATTCACATTCATCTACTCTTTCAATAAATGCATGACACTTTTGGTCATACAAAGACATTTCAGCCTTTTCAGATTGAGGCATGTTACCATTTTTTTCCCATTTTTCGAATTCGAGTGCACCGGCAGCCTTTTTTGTTATTTAGACATGCCTCTTAAAAGACTAAAATCTAAAAAAAAGCTCAAGTTCAGCTTTTTTGAAATTCTAATTCGTCAATAGTTCTTTTTCCAAATAAACCCTTACACTCTGATCTCATTCATCAAAAGCTCTTTTTTGGATTCTGAAATATTTCAGTGTTCATCCCAAGTAACTATTTAACAAATGTAATTGAATTTTATCAACCTAATTTGATGAAACATGGACTCTTAAACAAGTTTTAGCAGTTAACAACCTTTAAAAGTCAACATCTTATTATACATCAAGGTCATTGCATAAGTTGATCAAACTCTATTTCAACTGCACTGCCAGTTTCAGTGCATTTAGTGGTTGTCACCTATCAAGACTATAGCTGATTTTGCATGCTGTCCATGGATGAACCAATGGCACAGAATCCATTTTAAACCCTCCTCTAGGATATTCACCAGACTAATGTGATGTACAATCTTCAAGCACATGCAACTGTCCCTTGGCAAAAACACAATACAACACCCAAAATACTCGCATTTTGATATGCATGTTATTTGCCAAATTAAAATTATTGAATTGAAAATTTACTGGATAAATTTTCCACACTCATGTTTCACTGGAAATCATCTTACATATTTTCTATTTATAAACCTTCTCTTTTCAACAGACAAGCACCTCCTAAAGAATCTTAACCCTCAATATTCAAAAACTTTAAACACATGAAAAGGATAGAACCACGATTTTGAAATGAAAAGCCTCAAGCTGTGTCCAAATAAATCCAGTGAGTAAAGGCCCTATATTTCATCCAGTTAGCATCTACAACTATTAGTTCAAGGCCAAGAATATCACTTTCATCACCCCTTCATTTCTTAAAATTTTGAGAAGCAACCGGTGTCAATCAAGCTTGAAATTTGCAAATATGGAAAGAACTAGAAAAACAAACTTGTTGACAAATGTGCTTACCTAGGGCCTTAATCTCACACAGATATTTAGAGTACCATGTGTTAAACAATCATTAAATTATAAAATGTACATATACATGCACAAATATATTGTATTATTCTCTAATGATGTGACAGATGAGTTTCATTAATTTTCTAAAAAATAAAGTTTTACATGTTTCAGTGTAAAAGCACTAAAATAAATACATCCAACAATTATAATGATGTAGACTTTATTTCAACATCTTGTTTTATTCTTTATTTTTTTATAATTGGTGCAATAGTAGAGGCTTGGACTGACAAGTGCGATGGCATAGGTGCAAGTCCTAGGCTAGCCACATGGTGTAAAAAGGAGGCCAGTAGGTCTATATACCCAATTTGCCCCTCCTAGGACCCCAAATGCTTGGCATCATAATTGAGTAATGACCTAATTACCACAAATGGAGCTGAAATTTTTGAAACCACCCAGTAGACAATAACCATTCAAGCTGAAAGTACTTTAAGTAGCTTTTCTTCTTCTCCGGTATAAATACTGTCAGTGAGACCTGATGAGATACATATTCCAATGATAATGCATGAGATTCAAAGCACAAACCTTTTAGATGCACAAACCAGAGAAGAAGAAATCTGTTATTGAGAAAATTTTCATTTTCAATACCAGAAAAGCCAGTTTCGTAAATAATTAACTATCAGACAAGAAACAAATTTCACTTTGCAAAAATGGAGTATTCATCACAAAAGCTATGAAATTCTTAAATTATATTAATTATCCATTTCCTACATTCAATTGCATTTAAATTTTAAGTCCCCACCATATGATACCAGCAGAAAGATTTGAAACATGAAAGTCATAATCATTTCTGATTCAATTTAAAGATCTATGTTCAAAGAAGAAAGAATGTTAAGATACTCACAATTTGCTGCAGAGATGTGCAGAACACAGCCACACATGCACAAAAGAAACCCTTAGCATTAATCTCCACATCAGTGACTGTGCAAACACCAACACCAAAGGCTACCACAATTACAGACATTATCACTCTCAGGGAGTATTTTTTACTGTGGAGTAACCATTCCATCATGCAAACCACTGGTATCATGCTCAACTTAGAGATCTGCAAGTTTCACAGCAGAACTCAGGCTGACAAATATATTTTTCAAACACAAAAAATCATATAGTTCTAGATACATCAGGCATAAAACAACAGACCTGGTAAAACCCCACAGAGTTCAGCATGAGACTAAGGTTCATCCCCGTAATTGATAGATTAGCAACAATGGAAAACCACAAGAGCTCCCAAAAAGGTACATACTTGTGCATAGACAAGCCAGATGCATTTGAAACATATCCAATAATGCCAGTCAGGGTAAAATGAAAACCTGTTAGCGTGGTTGCTGCAGAAATTCATGCACTGTCAGGAAAGTTCATTTAAATTTGGAAATATCAATTATTAAAAAAAAAAAAAAAAACAAATGTATATAGCATGGGTTGTGTGAATCTGAGTTAATCCATAATTTCCAGCAACTAAAAAGATCAGTTAATTTCAGTATCACCAGAAATCACCCGAAGATGCAGTTTTTATGATCCAAATAACATTGGCATCCATACAAAGTCCTTCAAAAACCTTAACCAACTATCCAAATTCAAGATTTCCAAGAAACGATTCGAGGAGCCCAATTTTTTCTGCTTCTCTAATCATTTCAAGAGACTTATAGTAATTCAAAGATTTTGATAGACAGGTTTATGCATAGAAACGAGATCATTTATCAATTCATAATACAAACTCACAATGGGATATATATCATCTTGAATATTGCTAAAAATAATAACACCAATAAACCAAGATCAATCATATTTTTCAAGATAAAAATTGAATCTTTATACATTAATTCCATCATAACATACCAAGATAGATAGGTAGAGAAAGGAGGGGGCGGGGGAAGGAAAGAGGGTGTACCAAAGCCGAATCCATAGCCAGCAGCAGACATGAGCTGCTTGTTGGCCATGATAATCCCCACCGAGCTGACCACATTCATCGCCCACGCCCCCATATCCGAGACCACGACCTTCTTTTCCATTTTTATCACCTATCCGCCTTCTCTCAATCCCCCCTTCTCAACGAAAAACCAAACCCTGATCCCTTCTCCCGCCGCCCAGATCCCCAATCTGATACAAATAAATCCTCCAAGGAGAAATCGGGAGGGCGAGAGGGAGAAGAAATCAGAGATTGGGAGTGAGACCGAGGGTTTTAGGAGAAGAATTAAATAGAGAAGAAGGGGAAAGACCAAATCTTTCCACGCATTGACGCCACGGTCAAGAAGAAGGATTCAACCCCGAGAAAAAAAAAAAAGGGAAAGAAAAGGAGAAAGAAATGGGGGAAACTTGGGAAGGGAATTAAAAGGTCCCCGAAGGTCCGGAGAGGGAGGGAAGGGAGAAAGATGCTTACGGGACAAGAGCGCGAGTACGAGTATCAGGTGTACGGGGCTGGATGCACCTGGACTAGCGCTGATAAGCCGTTCACTGCAAAGGTTTAGCCTATCCGTGATAGGAAAGAGGACAAGACCGTTTTTTTATTTTTTGTTTTTTTTTTGGTTAAAGAGGACAAGACGGCCAACCGTTTTGTCCGGTCGGTTTCTGGAATTTTTTTAAATATTATTTTTTTATTTTATTATTTTGATAAGGTGGATGCTATAATCAATAGATCTGGTATAAATATATTCAAAAAAATCAGAAAGTATATAATCATGGAGCCCCAAAACGAGAGTTCATCATGCCCGTCCATAACACCTGTTCTGAATGAGCAGCAACAAAAGAGGCCATCCAATCCGCAGCCATATTAGTTTCCTTAAAAATGTACCTAATCAGAACCGCAGAACAACCCTATAACCAAAACGTGATATCGTGAATCAAGGAATGCGCAGAAGTCGAATCCAACACCCCTTTGATCCACGAAATCACAGTAGCAGAGTCCCCCTCGATGATCATTTGATCAGCCCTGAGACAGCAACAAGCATAGCGGATACCGGTCCATGCTGCCATAAGTTATGCCTAAGGAATTGAAACATCGAAGAGAGGGCACCCCCCAGCAGCTACAATGTCAAACTATGACTCCGAATCACATAAGCACCACCACCATTAGGACCTCTCACACTCCCATCAAAATTGACTTTGACATACCTCGGAGGAGGGGGTTCCCAAGAAAAGAATGCCCTTCGGGCCGCTCGACGAGCAATGCCGGAATCTCAAATTGCCAAGGATGTCATAGTCACACTGTGGTACTCCCCCATATGAACCCGAGCTCTCTCTACCAGAACTCTAGTGAAGCACCTCGTAGAGTTGAAAACAAGAGCGTTCCGAGACAGCCAAATGTGATAAGCCAGGTATGTAGGAAGGGCTAAGCTAGGAAGAACTGCAGGAGACCTAAGAAGATCCATGAAGGTATCAACCAACTGCCCAGACTGGGCACTCATAAGTCCATCCCCATCGCTCCCCAGACATGCATAGCCCTCGGACAAGTGAAAAACACATGCTCCAAGGACTCGGTATGAAAGTCACGGGCAGGACAGGAGAGAGGAATATTTATCCCTCTAGCCTGTAGATGATTTTGGTAGGGAGATGACACCAGGCAACCTTCCACAGGAAGAAGGCCATCTTGGGATGCACGCATAAAGACTAGATCCACCTAATCTGACAGCTCCTCCGAGGCTCCTCCTGGAACAAACTAACCAGGTCAGATATAGGGGCACGACTCAATACTGGAGACTTCCACACTCGGATATCAGTACAAGGATGCGTCGGGAGAGCAATAGAGTGAACCCTCTCACCCAAGATAGCCCGGAATGTTTGAAGAACCAAAGCATAACTCCACTGAGATCCATCGGGAGATAAGAGATCTGCAACAGTCATCATCACCGGACCATCCATCATCACAAAGGTAAGCCAATGGGTTAAAGGGAACTCAGAGATCCACAGCTCATCCATAAAGCTAATCAGAGAACCATCACCTATAACCCACCTCACCTGTGGAATGACAGTCGAGGCTAATCGATTCATCTCTCTCCAAATATCAGAACCCTGCCAAGGAGCTTCACTATCAGCATCCCTGACTGGAGTCAAGGAACTATACCGGGTCTTCATCATAGAAGTCCACATCATCTCCGGACCCAGCAAAAAATGAGAAACATGCCTCGCAATGCTAGCCTCGCAATGCTGGCCTCTCTCTAAATATTATTTTTTCAAAACAATATCATCGCTATACAGCCATTTTAAATACATTTACTATTTTATCGTAATTTCGTCGTACCAGGTTTTTTTTTTCTTGTACCACATGGAGAAAGCACATGTTAAACCTAACTTGTGCCTTCTCATAAACTTCAAAAAAAAATTGGCTGAAAGCATAGGTCATAAAGTAAAAAACACATTCAGCTAAACACGCAGGTCTCATAAAGTTAAAAAAAAAAAAGCTGAATGTGCATGTTAAACCTTTACCTTCTAAACTAGGGGCAAATAATAAAATAAATTTTGTATAAAAACTCAAAAAAAAATCAGACCGATGGCAGGACCTTGTAGGTTAGACCGGTGGTAGGATCCTGGCGATCGGACCGGCAATTAGACCGATGATAGGACCCTAGTAACCAGATCAATGGCAGGACCCTAATGTCCGGACCAACGATTAGACCAGTGGTAGGACCCTAGCGACCGAACCGATTGCAAGACCATGATAGCTGGACCGGTGGCAAGACCTTGGTGACCGGACCGGCGTTTTGATCAGTGATAGGACCCTAGTGGTAGGACCTGTGGCAGGACCCTGCGCTAGACCGGCGATCAGACCGATGGCAAAACCAAGGCGGTTGGATCAGTGGCAGGACCCTAGTGACCGGACCGGTGGTTAGACCGATGACGAGACCCTAGCTACTAGACCTATGGCAGGACCTTGCTAGCCAGACCGGCGATCAGACCGGTAGTAGGACATTGCAGGCCAGACCAGTGGCAGGATCTTAACTGCCGGATCGATGATCAGACCGGTGGCAGGACCTTGCAGGCTAGATTGGTGGTAGGACCCTGCTGATCGGACCGGTGATTAGACCGGTGACAGGACCCTAGCGACCGGACTGGTGGCAGGACCCTGGTGTTTGGACCAGCGATCAGATCGATGGTAGGACCTTGCAGGCCATACCAGTGGTAGGATACTGGAGGCCAGACTGGTGATTGGACCAATGACAGGACCCTAGCGACCGAATTGGAAGCAAGATCCTAATATCCAGACCAGCGATCAGACCGGTGGCAAGATCCTAGCGGCCAGACTGGTAGTAGGACCCTGATGGCTGGACCGATGGCAAAACCCTGTCAGCTAGACCGACGATCAGATCGATGGTAGGACCTTGGTGAATGGACCAGTGATTAGATTGATAACAGGATCCTAGCAGTTGGACACATGGCAGGATCGGCAATTAGATCGATGGCAGGCCTTGCAGGCCGGACCAGCGGCAAGACCTTGGCTGCCGGACTAGCGATCAGACCGGTGGCAGGACCTTGCAGGCCGGATCGGTGGCAGGATCCTATCGGTAGGATCGGAGGTTAGATCGATGATAGGACCTTAACGATTGGACCGATGGTAGGACCCTGTTGTCCAGACAAGCGATCAGACCAATGGCAGGACCCTAGCGACCGAATATGTGGCAGGATCGTGCCGACCTGATCGGTGATATGACTGGTGGAACACCTTGTAGGTCAGACCGGTGGCAGGACCTTGATGGCTGAACTGGCGATCAAACTGGTGGCCAGACCTTACAGGCTGGACCGATGGTAGGATCCTGGCAACTGGACCAGCGGTTAGACCAGTGACAGGATCCTAGTGACCAGATCGATGGCACGACCTTGATATTCATACTGATGATCAGATCGGTGGCAGGATCCTAGTGGCCAGACAGGTAGCAGGACCTTGGCAGTCGGACCGGTGGTAAGACCTTGGTGTCCAGACCGGTGACCTGATCGGTGACAAGAGTACAAGATGCTAGTGATCAGACTGGTGGTAGGACCCTTGCGACTAAACTGATGGCAAGACCTTGGCGACCAGACCAGTGATAGGACCTTAGCTATCAAACCGATGGCAGGATCCTGATATCTAGACCGGTGGCAAGACCCTAGCGACCAGATCGGTGGCAGGACCTTGCTGGTCTAATAATTAAAAAATATATAATAATTGAATTTTTGAACTTAGTATTTATAATACATAAATATAAAAATTCAATATAATGCTAAAACTCAAATAATATGGTCCACACATAAATGTAATACATAAGTGAAAGTAAAAAAATCCTAAGTCCTGCCACCTGTCTGATCACCGATCCGGGCATCAAAGTCTTGCCATCGGTATGGTCACTAGGGTCCTGTCATTGATCTAACTGCTAGTCCGGTTGCAAGGATCCTGCCACCGATCTGGCCTACAAGGTCCTGCCATCGGTCTGATCGTCGGTTCGGCCTTTATGGTCCTGCCACCGGTCCGGCCTTTATAGTCCTGCCATCGGTCCGGCCTATAAGGTCCTGCCACCGATCTAATCACTGGTCTGATTGGTAGGATCCTGCCATTGATTCAGTCGCTAGGGTCCTGCCACCGGTCTGATCACCGATCTGGACACCAAGGATCTACTACCGGTCCAGTCGCTAGGGTCCTGTCACCAGTTTAACCACTGGTCCGATCGGTAGGGTCCAACCATTGATCTGGCCTGTAAGGTCCTGCCACCGATCTGATCGCCGGTCTGATAGCTAAGGTCCTTCCATCGATCTAATCACCGGTCCGACCGACAAGGTCCTGCCATAGGTCCGGCTATTAGGATCCTATCATCAGTCTAATGCCTGGTCCGATCATGAGGTTCCTACCACCGATCTAGTCGCTTGGGTCTTGCCACTGATCTGGATGCTAGGGTCCTGCCACCGATCTGATCGTCAGTCCGGTCGATAGGGTCCTGCCATAGGTTCGGCCACTAGGGTCCTATCACCGGTCAAACCGTTGGTCCGATCATCAGGGTTATACACCGGTCCAACCGCTAAGGTCCTGCCACCGGTCCGGTTGCTAAGGTCCTACCATCGGTATGATCGCCAGTCCAGACATCAGGGTCCTACCACTGATCTGGCTGCTTGGATTCTATAATCAGTCTAACCACCAGTCTGGCCGCCAAGATCCTACCACCGGTTCGACCTACAAGGTCCTGCCATCGGTATGATCAATGTTCTGGACACCAGGGTCCTGCCACCGGTTCACTCGCTAGGGTCTTGTTACTGATCTAACCATTGGTCCGATTGGCAGGGTCCTGCCACCGGTCCGGTCTGCAAGGCATTACCACTGGTCTGATCGCCGGTCTGGTAGCCAGGGTCCTACCATCGATCTAGCCTGCAAGGTCTTGCCACCGGTCTGATCGCCAATCCGGCCAGCAAGGTCCTACCACCGATCCGGTTTCCAAGGTCCTGACATCGGTCCGGCTGCTAGGGTCATGCCATCGATCTAATCGCTGGTCTGGCTGGCAGGGTTTAGTCGCTAGGATCCTATCACTACTGATCAAACCACCGATCTAGTTGCTAGGGTCCTGCCACCAGTCCAGCCGCCAAGGTCCTGCTACCTATCCGATTGCTAGGGTCCTACTATCGGTCTAATCGTTGGTTCGGACATCAGGGTCCTATCATCAATCCGGTCGCTAGGGTCCTGTCATCGATCTAACCACTAGTCTTGGACACCAAGATCTTGCCATCGGTCTGAATTTTTTTTGAGTTTTTATGTAAAATCTATTTTTTTTATTTGCCTCCAATTTAGAAGGTGCAGGTTCAACCTGCGCCTTCAGGTCAATTTTTTTTAGTTTTATTAGCTGATTTTTTCTTTAACTTTATGAGAAGGCACAGGTTCAACCTGTGCCTTCAGCCAAATTTTTTTTTAACTTTATAAGAAACCTACACCTTCTCCATATGGTAAAAAAAAAAGTGATCCAGCATGGCGAAAATACGACAAAACAGTAAATTTATTTGAAACGGTTGTACTTTGATAATATTGTTTTTAAAAAATAATATTTTTAAAAAAATCCTGGTTTCTGGTGATATGGCCTTCGTCAAAAGATAAAATGGAGGGATTTTTTAAAAATATTATTTTTAAAAATAATATTATCAAAATATGGTTGTTTCAAATAAATTTACCATTTTACCATTGCTTCGCCATGCCAGATCATTTTTTTTACAGCCTTCTCATGAAGTTTAAAAAAAAAATCTACTGAAGGTGTAGGTTCATAAAGTTTTAAAAAAATTCAGATGAAGGTGCAGGTTGAACCTGCATCTTCTCATAAAACTATAAAAAAAAATTCACTGAAGGCACAGGTTTATGAGAACCTGCATCTTCTCATAAACCTGTACCTTTTCATAAAACACGAAAAAAAAATTCTCTGAAGGCACAGGTTAAACCTATGCCTCCTCATAAAATTAAAAAAAAATTGACTTGAAGGTGCAGGTTAAACCTGCGCCTTCTGAACCGGGGGCAAATAAAAAAATTAGATTTTGCATGAAAATTCAAAATAAAAAATTTAAACTGGTGGCAGGACCTTGTAGGCCAAACCAGTGACAGGATCCTAGTGGTCAGACTGGCGGTTAGACCGATGACAGGATCCTAGCGATCGGATCGATCGCAGGACCCTAATGTCCAGACCGATGATCAGATCGGTGGCAGGACCCTAACGATCGAACTAGTGGCAGGATCCTGGTAGCTGGACCGGTGCTAGGACCCTGACGACTGGAATGGTGGTTTGACAGGTGATAGGATCCTAGCGGCCGGACTGTGGCACAACCCTGCCAGCCATATCGGTGATCAGACCGATGGTAGGACCCTAGCAGCTAGACCGGTGGCAGGACCCTGGCAATTTAATCGACGGTTAGATCAATGATAAGACCCTAGTGGCCAGACCTATTGCAAGACCTTACCAGCCGGATCAGTGATCAGACTAGTGGCAGGACCTTGCAGGCTGACTAGTAGCAGGACCCTGGCTACCGGACCGGCGATCAGACCGATTACAGGACCTTGTAGGTCGGATCGTGGCAGGACCCTACCGACCGAACCAACAGTTAGACCGATGATAGGACCTTAGCGATCGGACTGGTGGCAAGACCTTGGTGTCCATATCGATAATTAGACCTGTGGTAGGATCCTAGTGTCTGGACCTGTAGTAGGACCCTACCGGCTGGACCGATGACCAAATTGGTGGTAGGACCTTACAGGCCGGACCAATGGTAGGACCCTACCGGCTGGACCGGTGGTTAGACCGATGATAGGACCCTGCGATCAGATCGGTGGCAGGACCCTGGTGTCCAGACCGGTGATCAAATCGGTGACAGGACCCTGTGACTAGACCAGTAGTAGGATCTTGCCGGTCGAACCAGCGACAGACTGGTGGCAGGACCTTGCAAGGCGGACCTATGGTAGGACCTTGGCAGCCGAACTAGTGGTTAGACTGATGACGGACCCTAGCAGCTGGACCTATGGTAGGACCTTGCCGACCGGACCAGCGATCAGATTAACGGTAAGACCTTGTGGGTCGGACCATTTGTAGGACCCTAGCTACCAGAATGACGATTAGACCGGTGGCAAGACCTTACTGGCCAGACTGGCACTTAGATCACGTATTTTATTGGCAATTAAAGTAGTCTAATTTAGAATGATCCTGAGACATCATTTTAGATATGCATGTATGGGGACCATAGTATCATGATATCTCGAAATAATCATTTCGTTTAATTGCTCTAAGCTTCCATTGACATCCAGAATCTTTATACTTGCTTTTCATAGCCCATAAACTTGAAGTTGACTCAGTAACCTTGAATTCATGGAATCTATTAATTGAATACTTGTTGCCTAGTAAGCAACCCAAGAGTGGGGGGGTGAATTAGATTTCAAAAAGAAAATAATAGCCAATGAATTCCAATTCAAAAATAATTAAAGTCCTTGTATATTGCTAGTGTTTGTGGTGTTTAAGAGTGTGCAGTGGATTTAAAAAGTAAATGCAAGGTAAGTAAAGACAAGTAAGAAAGAGCAAGCAATACAAACATATAAAATTTTATAGTGGTTCGATGCATACCAAAACACTTACATCCATCCCCCAAGGTCTACTTGGGATTTTCACTATAATCTTTTTTGATTATAGTCGATTAGTTTTCTGGGCTTACTAATCAAAACCCAACTTGTTTTCACCAAGAACACAAGTCAAAACCCCTTTGGTTTTGCGGGATAACCAAAAACCTAGTTGGTTTTGTGACTTAGGCTCACCAACAACCTCTTCGATTTTGAGATTTAGGCTAACCAAAAACCTCCATTGGTTTTAACACAAAGGCTCACCAACAAACCTCCACTTCTAGTTCCAATTCCTTTGAAACTAGAAACAAAAAAAAGGATCAATAATATTGTTAAGAATACAAAAAGCTTTCAATAAAAGCAAGTATCTCTTTGAAGCTCTTGTAGAGTTACTGTAGATACTTGTCTTCAAGTTGTTGAAGCCTTAAATGTAGCTTGAATAGTTGAACTTGAATGCTCTTGAATGCTTTGAAAGCTTGAAGGCTTAACTTGACTTGAAAGTGGATGAACTCTTGATGAATATTCAATATAAACTTCTTTCTTTTTTCTTTCTTCATTTAAGATCACCTTAAATACTTTTTTAAATCCCAAATGGCAGTTTATGACCTTGGAGAGGTGAACTAGCCATTGAAGGATGAAAATGACAAGTTCTGCATTTGAAAAAACTAATAATTACTGTTCATCAGAACTTCAAGTGTCGATACTTTAGGTCATGAGTTGACACTTAGCTTCTATGAGTCGACACTTAGTTCAAAAGATGTTCTTTGAAGCTCTCTAAAAATCTCAGATGAGTTGACACTTCATTTGGTGAGTCAACACTTGAGTCGATACTTGGCTTCTATGAATCGACACTTAGTTCAAAAGATGTTCTTTGAAGCTCTCTAGAAATCTCAAGTGAGTCGACACTTCATCTGCATGAGTCAACACTTCAAGCGTGCCATCTAAAACTTCTTTCTATATATCGGCTTGAGTCGACACTTTAGTTTTCATGAGTCAACACTTACACTGTGACTCGACACTTTGAATCAACACTTGTTGAAACTTTCTAAAATTTAATCGAAACTCTACTGAATCCATTTTAAACTTGACTTTTAAGCTATCCTTATATACTTAAGTCCATTAATCTTGAGTATTTCAATTATAAAGAGGGCTTCTCAAACTATTTGACAAGCAATCCAAATTACTAACCTGATGAGTACCTTTTCTGATAAAACACACTTCAATAATTGGTTAGTACTCAAATATATTTAAGTATTTTATTAATCATCAAAATCAATACAGGAGTCAACAATCTTTTCCTTTTTGATGATGACAAAATCTTTAAGTATAAGCATATAAAAAGCTTAAAAGATTTTCAATAGGTATAAAACCTTGTGTAATAAATATAAGAGCAAATAATAAACATAAGCTAGAGTCTAAAAATATACCATTGAGAACTAAGACTCATTTGCATTGTATTAGAGATATAAATAAAAATATATCAAAGATAAGATTACATGTACCATGATACTCAAAGGTATATCAGAGCTAAAGTATATTTAAGGAAATGAAATTTCAGCCTGAAAAATATTTGAGTGAAAACAAGAAAATCTTCTATACTTGAAATATATGCCGAAGAAAAAGTATCAGATCATAAGGAGTGTTAAGATATAACAAAAGAGCAAAAGTGTCATAACAAGAGATTGAAGGATATAAATACTCCCCCTCAAAAAGTGATCTGAAAAACTGATTTTCAAAGAGATTTCAAGAATTTTCAACTTGAAGAAATTTCTTTTTCACTCATAAATTATGTTTTCATGAAAGCATTATCTTATTTCTACCATCATTATCTTATTTCTACCATCATTATCTTATTTCTCCCCCTTTTTGTCATTATTTAAAAAGGTGGGAAGAAAAACAAAACAAATATCTCATAATTTAAGTAAGAAAGTAGAAGATATAATGATAGCATTGGAATCTGAAAGAGTTAATATATATATATATAAATTTCAGAATTTGATACATCAAGTTTGATACAAATAGACAAACAAACAAACAAACAATAATACAAAAAGTGCTAAAATATAAACTAGCTAACATAAAGACCATCCTAAGGAGTACTCTCCTCATCAGAGAAGGACACAATCTCAATCGGTCTAGTATCTTTAGAAGGTCGGGATAACGGCCACATTGGTCGGAGATCAGAGTCTTGTCTGGGTAGGTCTCGATACATCACAATGGCCTCGGCCTCTGTGTCTGACATATGCTCTATCTCTGGCTGGTGCTGAAGAGGAAGAGGCTATATTAGTAGCAGGAGCAGCATTGGCCGAAGCGGCAAAAGTATTAGTGAAAAAAGGGGTATGATCAAAGATGGGACCTGAATCAAGACGGTGGAAATCAGGAGTGTAAAAGCTTAGTTTCCGGATAGGGAGGATGTGTGTACAGAAGTAGAGTGAATCACATGTGTATCAGTAGAATGAATAATAGGAGTAGAAGGGGGAATGGAAGTGACAAAAGGGTCAGGAATGGTGGAAGAGCTAGGTAAGATGGGAGTCTGGAAGGAAAATTGGGAAGGATCAGGAATGGGTGTCCCAGACACATCAACACCTATATCTACCTCCAGCTCCACCATGAAGTCTGCAACATCGAGATCTGTGCAGTCCGTCTGATCATCTTCTGTCTCTGGTGCTGGGGGTGCTGCTGGTACTGGAGGTGAATCTGAATGAGTAGAGGGAGGTACTCTGCTCGATGAAGGTCTCTCCAATACAGCTAAAATAGCAGATATATCCTCTCTCAAGCCCTGGTAGCTCTCTCTCATCTCTAGATGTATCTAATCAACCCGCTGTCTGATGATCATGGTATCTAACTCCAGATGAGCGATCCTATCCTCGATAGAATCTCCAGTGGCTGGCATCTTTGAGTGTGGTGGAGTAGCTGGCTCAGGCTATGTAGAAGGCTCGGGCTATGCCTCCGGAATCTCTTTAGTTACCTCTGAGGGCCTAGCCTTATCTCTAAAAATGCGCTCCTCCTCTACAGCCTCATCATCTGCATCGGTGGTCTGACTTGATATGCATCATCTCCACTGACCTCTAACCAGATAATATCCCATCATATGAAGGGATCTCTCATCATAGATGTTTGTGTGTAGAAGTTGCCTGTATTGCTTTCCGTCTACGACTACTCCATATGCCCTGAATAATATAGACAATCTCATACCATAGGGCAAGCAGAGCCTCTGATTGGTCGATGCCTCTGTCATCTGATGAACCATAAGAATAGGGAGGCATACCGGAGTGTGCTGAATCAATGACACCATGACTATAAGCTCTCGCTCAGTAATAAAGTCGAATCATCCAGTCTTCGATAGCAAGATCTGGGTGACAATGTGATGCAGTAGCCTTATCTCTGTCGAGAGTCTCGATGCAACAGCAATGGCTCTCTCTGGAAGATTGTCTATCTTGAAGATACATCGGAGTCCACTGATCCTGTCCACTAAGGCATCCACCACTAAATCTCTCATAGGAATCTCCCATGCCCGGCTTAAACTCAGCAATCAGTGGAACCTCTCTCCCACGTACCTATGCTACCCATCCATCAGTGCCTCTAGCAAGTGATCCGTTGAACTCTCTCATCATGACAGGATAGAATCTCTCGGATAGCATGCAAAAGTAAGCTAGACCAGCATCTCTCAACCACTGACCAATCTGAAAGTGCTGCTGGTCCAAGAAATCAAAATCCACTCGACGACCACCAATAATAGCCTTCGAGCTCATCCTATCTACTGTGGGAAAAAGTGGTCTGACAGGAATATCAGGATGGTCCTCGGGCTCAACTACTGCTTGATCCTCATGCCTAGCCTTCGTCCGTCACTCTGCCTCCTGAATAGATGGTCGAGGTCTCTGGACTACTTGCTTTCCAGGATCCATTCCAAGGAAATAAGGTAAAGAGAGAATGTGAAAAGAAATCAAGGATTTTTCACAAAAGGAACGACGAGAACAAATAAGGAACAGTGAGGGAACCAAAAGAAACTATTCCGAATGAAGAATCGGATAGTTAAAACTTAGATTGGAGGGAATCGAGTGCTGGATTACTATTCTAGGGTGAGTCGGCTCGGATTGGAAGAAGAAATTTGAAGAAAACACTTTGTTTTCCCTAATTTCTCTCGATTTACTACAAGTCAAGTGTTGACACTTCAAAGTATTGACACTTCGATTTAAAATCTGAGAAAAATGGGAAAAGGATCATTGAACAGATTAGAACATGATTTCAAAAGGTTTGTATGAGTAAAACATGATCTTCAAGCTATTTGATCAATAGATTTCAAGGAGAATTTTAAAGATTGTAAAGAGATGGAAATTTAGTCAAAAGGATTCATGATTCCTAATTCTCTTCTAATCATACAGAATCGATCTTCATGAAGTGGTTTGGTCAAAATGTCAACCAATTGCATTTCATAGCACACAATTTCTAGCACAACATCATTATTTTCAATATGATCTATAATAAAAGGATGTCTAATTTCAATGTATTTACTTTTAGAGTGCTGAACAGGATTTTTGTTTAAATTTATAGTACTAGTGTTACACATCTTATAGGTGTCTTAGTTAATTTGATTCCAAGATTTTCAAGTTGTTGCTTAATCCACAAGATTTGAGTACAACTTCTAGCTACAATATACTCAGCTTCAGCTGTAGATAGTGCAACTAAAGTTTGTTTATTGCTAAACCATGAGATTAAGTTAACTCCAAGAAATTGGCAAGTTTTACTTAGACTTTTTCTATCTAATTTGCACCCAGCAAAGTCAGCATCTGAATAACCAATTAATTCAATAGAAGAGTCTCTAGAATACCACAGTCCAATATCAATAATACTAGATAAATATCTAAGAATGTGCTTAACAATCAATAAATGAGATTCCTTAAGATCATACTAATATCTAGTACACATGCAAATACTAAACATGATATCTGGTCTACTAGCAGTTAGATATAGTAGTGATCCAATGATATCCTTGCACAATTTCTGATCAACACTTTTACTACATTCCTTTTTATCAAGTTTACAAGAAGGGCTTATAGGTGTACCTATTTGCTTGGTTGTCTCCATCCCAAACTTCTTTAAGATTTTTCTTGTATACTTAGCTTGGTTGATAAAGATCCATTCTTTGGTTTGCTTAATATGGAGTCCGAGGAAGAAATTTAATTCACATATCATACTCATCTCGAACTCTCCCTGCATAAGCTTGGAAAACTCTTGACAAAGAGACTCATTAATAGCATCGAATATGATATCATCAACATAGATTTGTACTACTAATAGATCATCATCTTTCTTTTTCAGAAATAAGGTAGTATCAACATGGCTTCTAGAGAAATCATTTTCAATCAAAAATTTGCTGAGTCTTTCATACTATGCTTGGGGTGCTTACTTTAAATCATAAAGTACTTTGTGAAGTTTGAAAACATGTTTAGGATGTGCATGATTTTCAAAACCAGGTGGTGGTTCAACAAATACTTCTTCACCAATATAACCATTTAAAAAAGTACTTTTAACATCTATTTGAAATAGTTTGAAATTCATAAAATATACAAATGCTAAAAGTAATCTAATGGCTTCAAGTCTAGTTACAGGAGTAAAGGTTTCATCAAAATCAATACCTTTTTCTTGATTATAACATTTAGCTACAAGCCTAGCCTTGTTTCTAGTAACAACACCATTTTTATTTAGTTTATTCCTATATACCCATTTTGTGCCAATAATTGAAATATTAGATGGTCTTTCTATTAGAGTCCAAACTTTGTTTCTTTCAAATTGATTTAGTTCTTCTTGCATAGCAATAATCTAATTAGGGTCTTTTCTGCTTCTTCAATATATTTAAGTTCAATTTGAGAAACAAAAGCTATGTAATCACATTCATTTTTAATTGATACTCTAGTTCTTACCCCTTTCAATGGATCACCTAGGATTAACTCCTTAGGGTGTCCATGAGCATACCTCCACTCTTTTGGTAGATCTTGATGTTTTGGTGTGGATTTTGTAGCTTCTTCTCTATCCTTCTTATTTTTATCTTCTTCATCTTTCTTTGAAGGGGGATCATCCAAAGTTAGCTTTTTTAATCCTTTAACACCTGCACATTCATCATAAATATCATCTTTTCTCGAAGATTTGTTAGTAGATTCTTCAAATACAACATGCACTGATTCTTCAACTAATAAAGTTCTTTTATTAAATACTCTATATGCTTGTTGGATGTAGAGTATCTTAAGAAGATATCTTCATCTGACTTGGCATCAAAATTTTTCTAGATTATCTTTGCCATTAATTAGGATAAAGCAATGATAACCAAACACTTAAAAATATTTCAAAGTGGGTTTTCTTTCTTTTCAAAGCTTATAAGGTATTTTCTTTAAAATAAGTCGAATTAAAACATGGTTTAAGATGTAACAAGTGGTATTGACTGCTTCAACCAAAAAATATTTCGATAAATCATTTTCAGAAAGCATTATGTATGCCATTTCTTTTAAAGTCCTATTCTTTCTTTCTACCACCCCATTTTATTAAGGTATCCTAGGTGCAAAAAAATTATGATCAATTCTCTTTTCATTGCAAAAGTTTTTAAAATCCTGATATTTAAATTCTGTGCCATGATCACTTCGAATAGAAATAGCTGAAGTACCTTTTTCATTTGAAACTTTTCGATAAAATTTCATAAAAGCTGAAAATGATTCATCTTTATGAGATAAAAACAAAACCCACGTGAACCTAGAAAAATCATCTACTATAACTAATCCATATCTCTTGCCTCCTAGGCTAGTTATCCTAGTTGGTCCTAAGAGATCCATATGGAGTAGCTCTAATGGTCTAGAAGTTGAAATAAAACCTTTTGGTTTGAAAGATGTTTTCGATTATTTTTCAAATTGGCATGCTTTACACATTTTATCCTTTTCAAACTAATTTTTGGCAAATCTCTTACTAAATCCTTTTTACATAATTTTGAAAGAAGATGCATGCTTGCATGACCTAACATACGATGCCAAAGCCAGCTAGTTTCATTAGATGTGGAATTCATTGCAACTAGGCATTCACCATCATGTAAAAGTAAATTATCAAAATTGATAAGATAGATGTTGTCATGCCTATTTACGATAAATTTCACTCCATTATCATTAGGACTAACTATCATGCAAAAAGATGATTCAAAAATAACTTTAAAACCTTTATCGCAAAATTGACTAATGCTAAGCAAATTATGTTTCCACTCTTCAACTAATAAAATATTATTTATACAAGTAGAATAGGAGATGTAAACTTTACCAATACCAATAATTTTTTCTTTGTTATTATCCCTGAAAGTTATACTCCCTCCATTCAGTGCTTTAAGAGAAGTGAATTGCTTCACATCTCTTATCATGTGTCTTGAGCAACCACTGTCGAGATATCATAATCTTTTTTTTCTTTGGTTGCAAGACATACTTGCAAAACAAATTAAGTTTTGATTTTAGGTACCCAAGCCATCTTGGGTCCTTTAGGATTAGCATTGAGAGTGGTTCCTTTTGGAATCCAAATCTTTCTAAAATTGTTTATCCTTCTAATATCACAATGATATGCTTTATGACCTAACTTTTTGCAAGAATGACATATAATACTAGATGATGCAGGTATGAAGAAATTTTTAAAAAAAGTTTGCTATTTTTGAGGTCTGAAACCTAAACGGCTTTGTTGAAAATAGCTCTTTGATTGTTTAACAAAATATTTAACTTTTTAGAACTAAAAGTAAATTTTTCAACAAAAGGTTTTATCTTTTCAAGCTTATTTTTGAATTTCAGATTTTCAGTCTCAAGATCTTTATTTTTCCTTAAAAGCTCATTGTTTGAAATGTTAACTTTGGATCTTTTCAAAACTTCATTTTTCAGGGATAAAGCATTTCTTTGTTTTTCTAAAATATCAATTTTATTTTTTAAATCACTAAATTCATTCATAAGATTTGTGTTTTCAAGAGAGAAAGAGTTTGCATACTTTTTTAATTTTTTATTTTCAATCATTGCCAATTTGTAATCATGCATTAATTCATCAAAAGCATTTCTTAATTCATCAAAAGTATAATCAACTTCAAATTCAGAATGTACCTCTTCATCTTGTTGTGCCATGAAGCAAAGATTGGTAACTTCAGTTTGTTCTTATTTTGAGCTGGAATCCTCACTATCACTCAATGTTTCCATCATTGCATTCTTTCTAAATCTTCTCTCGGACTTCTTTAGGAGAGGACAATCATATTTGTAATATGCAGGCTTCTTACACTCGAAGCATATTAGTATTTCCTTCTCCTTTCTTTTTCTTTCCCTTTTCCCTTTTCCTTGCTTAGTTGACCCTTCTTTTTGTAGGGAAGTTTCTTTTTCTTCATAAATCTTCTAAATTTCCTTGCTATGAGTGCTTCTTCATCCTCATTTTCTTCTTCTGATTCTTTATTTGAAGACTCTTCTTGTGTTGTGGATTTGAAGGCTATAGTCTTCTTCTTGTTATCCATATCCATTGCTTTTTGCTTTAAGTTCAGCTTATAAGTCGTGAGTGAACCTACTAGCTACTCCAATAAAAGTTTCTCAATATCTTAAGCTTCTTGGATAGTGGTTACTTTAGGATCCCAAGATGTTGGTAGAGACTTAAGAATTTTATTCACAAGATCGGCATTAGACATAGTTTTACCAAGACTTCTCATACCATTAACAATATTCGTAAATCTAGTATACATGTCAGTAATGGATTCATTATATTCTATTCAAAATATTTCATAAGTATGTACAAGCATATTGACTTTAGTATTTTTTACTTGATCGGTACCTTCATGAATGACCTCAAGTGTGTACCATATTTCTTTAGCTGAGGTGCATGTGGAGATCCTATTAAATTTACTAGGATCCAATGCACAGTAGAGGAGATTCATTGCCTTAGCATTGATATCAGATTGCTTAATATCATTTTCATCCCAATCCTCTTCAAGTTTTGGAATAGAAATATCATTAACAATAATCGAAGGAATATGAGAACCTTTATCCACTACTTTCCAAAAATTATAATCTATAGAATGCATATAAATTCTCATTTGTGTTTTTCAATAAGTGTAATTGGTGCCATTAAAATAAGAAGGTCTATTTGAGGCTTATCCCTCAACTATACTAGTACCAAGTGGGGCTACCATAAATCTTTACTCAAGGCGGTTAGACCTATACACTGAGAATAAGGCTCTGATACCACTTGTTGTCTAGTAAGCAATCCAAGAGGAGAGGTGAATTGGGTTTCAAAAAGAAAATAATAGCCCATGAATTCCAATTCAAAAACAATTAAAGTCCTTGTGTATTACTAGTATTTGTGAGTACTCAAGAGTGTGCAGCAGATTTAAAAAGTAAATGCAAGGTAAGTAAAGACAAATAAGAAAGAGCAAGCAACACAAACATACAAAATTTTATAGTGGTTCAGTGCACACCAAAGTACCTACGTTCACTTCTTAAGGTCCACTTGAAATTTTTACTATAATCTTTCTTGATTACAGTCGATTAGTTTTCCGGGCTTACTAATCAAAACCCAATTTGTTTTCACTGGGAACACAAGTCAAAACCCCTTTGGTTTTGTGGGATAACCAAAAATCTAGTTGGTTTTGTAACTTAGGCTCACCAACAACCTCCTTAGTTTTATGACTTAGGCTAACCAAAAACCTCCTTAGTTTTATGACTTAGGCTAACAAAAAACCTCCTTCGTTTTGTGACCTAGGCTAACCAAAAACTTATGTTGATTTTAACACAAAGGCTCACCAACAAACCTCTACTTCTAGTTCCAATTTTTTTGAAACTAGAAACAAAAGAAAGGATTCAATAATATTGTTAAGAATACAAAAAGCTTTTAATAAAAGTAAGTATCTCTTTGAAGTTCTTGTAGAGTTGCTGTAGATGCTAGTCTTCAAGTTGTTGAAGCCTTAAATGCAGCTTGAATAGTTGAACTTGAATGCTTTGAAAGCTTGAAGGCTTAACTTTACTTGAAAGTAGATGAATTCTTGATAAATATTCAATGTAAACTTCTCTCTTTTTTTTTTTTTCATTGAAAATCACCTTAAATACTTTTTCAAACCCCAAATGGCAGTTTATGACCATTGGAGAGGTGAACTAGCCATTGAAGGATGAAAAGGACAAGTTCTGTATTTAAGAAAACTAGCCATTACTATTCATCAAAACTTCAAGTGTCGATACTTCAGGTCATGAATCGATACTTGAGTTGATACTTGGCTTCCATGAGTCGACACTTAGTTCAAAAGATGTTCTTTGAAGCTCTCTGAAAATCTTAAGTGAGTCGACACTTCATTTGGTGAGTCGATACTTTAGTCGACACTTGGCTTCTATGAGTCGACACTTAGTTCAAAAGATGTTCTGTGAAGCTCTCTGGAAATCTCAAGTGAGTCAACACTTCATCTGCATGAGTCGATACTTTAAGCATGCCATCTGAAACTTCTTTCTGTGTATCGAATAGAATCAACACTTCACCTTTCATGAGTCGACACTTGCACTGTGAGTCGACACTTGCTGAAACTTTTTAAAATTCAATCGAAACTCTACTGAATCCTTTTTTAAACTTGACTCTTAAATCCTTTCAAGCTATCCTTATATACTTAAGTCCATTAATCTTGGGTGTTTCAACCATAAAGAGGGCTTCTCAAACTATTTGACAAGCAATCCAAATTACTAACCTGATGAGTACCTTTTATGATAAAACACACTTCAACAATTGGTTAGTACTCAAATATACTAAGTATTTTGTTAATCATCAAAATCAATAAAGGAATCAACAATACTACTTCACAACACTTTGTAATTCAACCTTGTCTACAAGACGAAGTCCTTTGCATAACTCCTGACCACTTTCCCAATTATATGATGGTTCTTGAAGGGAATAGTACATCAAGACATTATCAACTTCCGAATAAAATTGAATGAATGTTGTAGATGGAGCCTCAAATACAGTATAGTTTGGTACAGTTGTGTCATATGGACTTTGTGCAACATGAAAAGGCCAGCTTCCTAACCTTCACAGTAACATCATCTTCGTGAGGAACATCATCTTGATTAAAAAGCTCATTATCTGCATGTATTGTATCACTAACAGCTGTGTACTGTGAAGAATGCCTGATGACACTCTCTGGCACATCACTTTCCATTGTACGAATGAGATCCTCGGTATATAAGAAAGCAGTAATTACTTGAAGACTATTGTAAATGTTTGGATTGCGAATAGAAACAACCTATTTACTAATGCTACTTGTTGCCATATTTCGAACAACCTCTTCATATTCATTTGATTCATGAATAGTTCGAGCATCTTCAACGAGTTGTACATCTAAATACAACTCTGCACCTATTAGACATTGATATGTAGTAATAGTAGAAAATATTATCTCTATGTCCTCATCATCGATGATCTGAACAAGTTCATACTTCACTAATGTCAACTGCACAAGTTGTGGATATCTATATGTAATCAATAATTTATACATTGTCTTTTTAATATGGAAGATACTATATAACTTGTTCAATAGTTCTTCATGTATGATTCTATATTTAATTCTAATTATCTTTTCTGGTCTCCTATTGTATTCAATACCAAATTCTTCATTGATGATATAACCATTAATATAACATAATGCTATGATAACTTCTTCTATTTCTCACTATAAAAAAAATAAATGAATACTTGATGAAATATGCTATATTCAATAAATTAAATATAACATTAATAAATTTATAAAAATATTAAGCATGCTGACATTTAGAATGAAAAAATCTATATATCTAGAAATATGCTTTATTTGATATTTCTGAATATATATGAAAATAAGATTTAAAAATGATATATGTAAAACATGCATCCTATCACCATCTAATAGGTGAGGGCCCTATCCCATTCAGGAATTGCAATCAATTATATAGATCAATTAACAGTAATCAAATGATATGCAATTATGATCAAAAAAAAATTTAGCGATATTTTCCTTAGTTCTCCCTATATAAATATTTATGTGCAAGAAGAACTAAAAAAAAATACTATCCAAAATTTCTTATAATTCTAATTGCATATTGTTGCCGATCTCGCCGCCGCGCCTGTAGCTTCGGAGACGCCGATCCGACTAGACCATCTTGCCTCTGGGGTCTCCTGGCTCTTCGAACCTGTAAGGCAAGGTCAGAAACCCTGGCCGGGGGTCCCGGCGAGGGAGCTCCGACGGTCAAGTTAGTGAACGGCGAGAGGGAACAGAATCTCCGAGACGGGCCCCCGAAGAAGTCCCAGACTTAGAGACCGTGCTAGCAAGAAAGATCTCAATAAGAAAAGAAATCCGACCGAGTTCCTCCGCCGAGCTTACGCCAAAGGTCCCCACTCGGGATCTTGGATCCTGCTCTTGGAACGGAATCTCCTCTCCCAGCCTTTGTTTCTTGCTTACCTTGTTGTCTATCCTTCCCTTCCTTTTTAACTCCTCATGCTGTTCTTTCGTTTGCCACCCTTGGGAGGCTCCTTCGTTGCTTCCAAACCCTTCCCTCCATCTCTTTCCCCTTCTGGATCACAGAACCAGGCGGCTTCCTCGCCTTGCTTGCCAAGCCTAGCGAGGAAAGAGCAAAAGGGGGGCGCCGGTCAAATCGCCGACCAGACCTTGGGCTGAGCGCGAGCGCTCTTCTTCCCAGGCACCGACGAAGCCCGTTATTGGGTCCTGTTTTGTCAGGACCTCGCCTCTCGACTGCGGGACCTGTTGGGTCGATGTAAGTGATGTTTCGTGTGTCACTGCCGACCGTACGGGCGCTGTTCTAGAGGTGCGGCGTGCACGGCTCGAGGGACAATCTTGGAGCTCGTGCTCCTGCTCCTCGGAAGCTTTTTCGCACAGGTTGGCCTGCCTCGGCCGAGGTGGGACCGTCTCAGGGTGCCACCTAGCGAGGGAGCAGGGAGGCCGCCGGCTTCGGCTGAGGTGGACCCGTCCTGGGTGGACACCTGGCGGAGCGACAGAGGGGCACTCGACTTCGGCCGAGGTGGTCCCGTCTCCGGGCGCCACCTGGTGAAGGAGCAAGGGGCCCGCTCGACCTCGGCCGAGGTGGGACCGTCTCAGGGTGCCACCTGGAGAGGGAGTAGGGAGGCCGCCGACTTCGGCCGAGGTGGACCCCTCCTAGGTGGACACCTAGCGGAGCGGCAAAGGGGCGCTCGACTTCGGCCGAGGTGGTCCCGTCTCCGGGCGCCACCTGGTGAAGGAGCGAGGGGCCCGGCTCGACCTCGGTCGAGGTGGGACTGTCTCAGGGCGCCACCTGGTGAGGGAGCAAGGAGGCCGCCGGCTTCGGCCGAGATGGACCCCTCCTGGGTGGACACCTGGCAGATCGGTAGAGGGGCGCTCGACTTCGGCTAAGGTGGTCCCGTCTCCAGGCGCCACCTGGCGAAGAAGCGAGGGGCCCGGCTCGACCATGGCTGAGGTGGGGCTGTCTCAGGGTGCCACCTGGCGAGGGAGCAGGGAGGCTGCCGGCTTCGGCCGAGGTGGACCCCTCCTGGGTGGACACCTGGCGGAGCGGCAGAGGGGCGCTCGACTTCGGCCGAGGTGGTCCCATCTCCGGGCGCCACCTGGCGAAGGAGCGAGGGGCCCGGCTCGACCTCGGCCGAGGTGGGACCGTCTCAGGGTGCCACCTGGCGAGGGAGCAGGGAGGCCGCCGGCTTCGTTCGAGGTGGACCCCTCCTGGGTGGACACCTGGCGGAGCGGCAAGAAGGCGCTCGACTTCGGTCGAGGTGGTCCCATCTCCGGGCGCCACCTGGCGAAGGAGTGAGGGGCCCGGCTTGACCTCGGCCGAGGTTGGACCGTCTTAGGGTGCCACCTGGCGAGGGAGCAGGGAGGCCGCCGGCTTCGGCCGAGGTGGACCCCTCCTGGGTGGACACCTGGAGGAGCGGCAGGAAGGCCTGGTCCGACCTCGACTTCGGCCAAGGCAGAGCCACACCAGACTTCACCAAAAAACTCCACGTGGCTCGAATCATGCCCAGCGAAATCTGAGACATGCCACGTCATCGCTACGGCTGTAATAGTTGCCCCCCATCCTCCCGTTCTGTTGAGGCATCGAGGCTCGGAACGTGGGGATTTAATACGGAGATGACGTGGGGGAGGCGAAGATTTCGTGCCATGATTGCCACGATCCTCGTCACCGTTCCTCGTTATGCCCAGAGCCCTATAAGAGAACACCATGTGTCACCTTTCCGGTCTAAATTAATGCGTCGCTTCGAAACAGAGACTGTTTCCCTGCAACCAAAGCGTCGGTGTCGGGCGTGCGTCCACGCGGCATCCATCCGATGGTCTGGAGCGGAATGACGGGTACGGCTACTGTCGATTGAGTTTGAAAAGGAGGGGACTTTCCGGAACGAGACCCTTTCCCTTGCTCCATCGGCGATTTGCAGCAGGCTATCTCCCACTCCCTCGGGTTGCCGCCTTTTTTGCACAGTGCATTTCGATGAGTGCTTCTATTTTCTTCTTCGCTCCGTCCCTTTCATTCAGCGTCCTTTCCTCATCACCTTCTTCCCCATGGCGCGCCGCCGCCATGTTTCGTCTAACCCGAACGAGGCCGGTCCGTCCCGGCCGAGGACTCCATCGTCTTCCTCCTCGGAGGCGGAGATAATCCCGAAGGAGACCCGCAGGCGACTCCAGCCTGGGGGTATCACCATAGGGGTCCCTAGGGGTCTTAGGTCTCCCCCCGTGTTGTCTGCCCATCCTATCTCTTCTCTTCCTCCTTCGGCCCTTCCTTATATCGGTCCCTCCGGTCACGTTTCCACGATGACCGAAGGTGACCTTTCCTTGCTCCGGGAAGTCTATGGCATCCCGGGGTCGATCCATCTTTCTCTCGCGCGGCCCGGGGATCGTGTCACCCTAAGTGGCCCCGGCCGCATTGCTTTCTACGAGGACTTCCTCCTTGGGGATCTTCGATTTCCTCTGCACCCCTTTTTCCTTTCTTTCCTTAGTCATTTCCGTCTGGTCCCGGCCCAGTTGGCTCCCAACGCCATCCGGGTCATCTTCTCCTTCATCGTTTTCTGCCACTTCCACGGGTTCGTTGCCCGTTTCTCCCTCTTCGGGGCTCTTTTCACCCTGAAGAGGTACTCCACCGATGACGGCTGGTGGTACATCTCGCCCCGGCCTAGGTGTCTCCGGTTCGACCTCCCTTCCTCCATCAAGGGTTGGAAGAACCGGTTCTTTTTCGCCTCGGTCGAGGATGTCGACTGGGCCTGGAGCGAACCGGATCGGTCTCCGAACCGGAACTCCCAGGTCGAGCCGGCGGACCAGGAGGCCTACTCCCAGTTATTGAGCAACGTGGTCCCCTCGCTCGATGTTCTGCTTTCAGAGCAGAACTTGTTTGAAGCGGGGATCAGTCCCATCCGAGAGCCGGGTGAGGCTCAGCTTTTTCTCTTACTCTGCCTTTCCCCCCTTTCTCCCCTTCTTTCTTTAACTGGGCTGACCGACCTCCTTTCTATTGCAGGTATGAAGTTCTCCCTGGAGAACCTCCTGGAGGGCGTGGCTTAGAGGGACACCGCCGAGGGAGACGAGCCCGCGGCAAAGAGGGCTCATACTGAGGCGAGTCAGGAGGTCGTGTCGGCGCCCATGCCTGATGCAGCAGTTGTAGCTCCCTTGCCCAGGCCACCTCGGGTCCGAGCCGCCGACGCCCCCGTCATCCGTCTTGACGAGGCTGCAGAAGAGGGAGGCCCGGTTCCCTCCCGGGTAGTGCCTGCTTCCACCGTAGCTCCGACGGCGCCGCCCGTGACTCAAGCTGCCACGCCGGTGGCAGTCCCGCCCGGGGGGGCGGTCGCTCATGCCACCGATCTCTCTGCCCCGCCACCGACCATCTCGAGTCGATGCTCCGTGATCCGTGACCAGGGTCTCGCGGAGAAGGTGATGGAGTTTGCCTGCACCTCCCGGGACCACCGAATGAGGGGCGGCCGGGACTATGCCGATGCTCTGCTCGGGATCCTCCCGCAGCTCTTCACGGTAAGTCCGAGCTCGTATCCTTTTCCTTTTCAATTCCAGCTAACCCCTTACTGACCACTTCACCTTTTTCGTGCAGATCGGGACCGACGTGCTCCTATTGAGGAATTTCCTCGCAGGGTACACTAAGAAAGACACCGAGAAGGAGGAAAAGCTCGGCAAGCTCGCAGCTGACGTGAAGGACCTCATGGAGAAGGGGGTCGAGCTGCGGGGGAGCAACCAGGCCCTGCAATCGGACCTGGCACGCGCCGAGGGGCGCGTCAAGGAACTGGAGTCCTCTCTGTCCGAGGAGAGGATCTCCAATCAGCAGCGCCTGGAGGAGGATGCGGCGGAGAGGGCTCGTCTCCGAGCTCAGTCTCAGTCCCTGGAGCGCCAGCTGGAGGAGGCCTGGAGGGAGGTGAGCGCGGCCAAGGAGCGGAGCGCCTACGTCAACGGGCTCCTGGAGGCTTCAAAGCGGGAGGCGCAGGAGGCCGTCCCGAGATTCCGGGCCTCTGACGAATACATCTCGGAGGTCCGGGAGGCCACCATGGACTCCTTTCTGAAGGGGTTCCAGGTGTGCCGGGAGAAGGTGGGCTCCTTCTACCCCGGCTCGACCTCAGTCGGGTGGTGCTTGGGGGTAGAAGGCAGGAGCCCACCAGCGAGGCTCCAGTTGCGGCGAGCGATGCGGCTGCAGCTTCAGATCAGCCCTCCGAGCAGCCAGCCACCGATGGAGGAGATGGGGAGCGTGCGCCCCGGCCTGAAGATTCTGCCACTGCGCCGAACTAGGCCCCCAGATGTATCTTCTTTTTCTTTTTGTTGAGGACTCCCGGCCTGTCGGGACTCCTTTGTTGTAGAACTTTTTCGAAGCAATGAAAGCCTTGATTTTTGTTAAGTCTCGTCCTCGACTCTCTTTTCTTTCTTCTTCTTCTTTTTTTTTTGTGTATTGTGATGTTTGTGTCGAGTAAAAGACGAGGTCCTGCGACTTGCTCCGGGCTGAGTCCGCGGGTACTGGGTCCCATCCAGCATTCAGATCAAAGTTCGGAGCTTTCGGGTGGGGTGACAGTAGAGCAGGCCTTGCATGAGTCCTTCGGGTTTGCTGGGCCGCTCTCCAAGATCGCGTGGGTGAGCTGGGCTCTGCCCCACCTTCCAGACCGAAGTCGGGACTTTCGGACTGAACCCCGAGGCCGCAGGCTTTATCCAAGCCTTGCGCGGCTTGCCGAGCTATTCTCCATAATCGCGTGAGCGAGCTGGGCTCTACCTCGCCTTCCAGACCGAAGTCCGGGACTTTCAGACTGAACCCCGGGGCCGCAGGCTTTATCCAAGCCTTGCACGGCTTGCCGAGCTATTCTCCATGATTGCGTGGGCGAGCTGGGCTCTGCCCTGCCTTCCATACTAAAGTCTGGGACTTCCGGACTGAACCCCAGGGCTGCAGGCTTTATCCAAGCCTTGCGCGGCTTGCCGAGCTGTTCTCCGTGATCGCATGGACAAGTTGGGCTTTGCCTCGCCTTCCAGATCGAAGTCCGGGACTTTCGGACTGAACCCCGGGGCCGCAGGCTTTATCCAAGCCTTGTGTGGCTTGCCGAGCTATTCTCCGTGATCGCGTGGGCGAGCTGGGCTCTGTCCCGCCTTCCAGACCGAAGTCCGGGACTTCCGTACTGAACCCCAGGGCCACAGGCTTTATCCAAGCCTTGCGCGGCTTGCCGAGCTGTTCTCCGTGATCGCGTGGGAGAGCTGGCTCTGCCCCGCCTTCCAGACCGAAGTCCGGGACTTCTCGCTTTCTCGGGTCTCCGGTCACAGCCTTGTTTGCCGAACTCAGAGCCAGGCACCGATTTTCCTACGAGGCGAGAAAAAGCATTTGAAGTAAAGGAATTTTATTGCAGGAGTTGGAGGAACCTTACATTACTGATAATACATCCTTAAGTTCGAGGCGTTCCATGTCCGAGGAAATCTGGAGCCTCCTAACTCCTCCAGGTAATAGGCCCCTTGAGGGAGGACTTCCGCCACCCTGTATGAGCCTTCCCAATTCGGGGAGAGCTTCCCGCACTCCCGTGGCTGAGAAGCTTCAGCTCGCCAGAGCACCATATCTCCGGGGCAAAAGGACTTTGGTCGCACCCGGGAGTTGTAGTACCTGGCCACTCACTGCCTGTACGCCGCCATTCAGAGTCGAGCCTTGTCCCTCGTTTCCTCAAAGAGGTCCAGGTTGAGCATCATCCTGGCAGGGTTCTCCGCTTCGTCGTACTGCTCCACGCGCAGGGTGGGTAGACTGAGCTCAATTAGGATAACCATCTCAGCTCCGAAGACGAGATTGAACGGGGTCTCGTCGGTGGCCATCCTCGGGGTGGTGTGGTATGCCCACAGGATGCTCGGGAGCTCTTCTGCCCACCTGCCCTTGGCATGATCTAGCTTCGTTCGGAGGCCTTGCAAAATGGTTCTATTCATCACCTCGGCTTCTCCATTCGTCTGCGGGTGCGCCACCGAGGTGAAGCGATGGTGGATGCTGAGGTCGCTGCAGAATTCTTCAAACTCCCGACAGTCGAACTGACGCCCGTTATCGGTGATCACGGTGTGGGGGAGGCTGAAACGACAAATGATTGACTTCCAGAAAAACTTGGCGACGTTTTCCTCGGTGATCCGCGCCAGGGGTTCGGCCTCAACCCACTTCATGAAGTAGTCGATGGCCACGATCAGGAACTTCCGTTGTCCGGATGCTGGGGGAAATGGTCCCAGGAGGTCCATTCCCCATTGGGCGAACGGCCACGGAGCCGAGAGCTGGGAGAGCAGAGTGGAGGGCTACCACTGCACCACGGCGTGCCGCTGGCACCGATCACACTTCTTCACGAAATCGGTGGCGTCCTCCTTCATTGTCTCCCAGAAATAACCTTGATGGAGGGCTTTGTAGGCTAGCGCTCTGCCCCCCACGTGGTTCCCGCAGATGCCGTCATGGATTTCCTGGAGCACAAGTGAGGCCTCCGCAGGTCTCAGGCACTTGAGGAGGGGATAGGAATAAGACCTCCGGTACAGCTGCCCATCCATCAGGACGAACCGCGCGACCTTCTTTTTGATAAGGTGGGACGCCGCACGGTCCTCCGGCAAGGTGCCGCCGGTTATGTACTCGGTGTACTTGTCCATCCAGCTGGGCTCATGGCTGACCTGTTGGACCTCTACAGGGGTCTCGTAGCTCGGGGTCTTGAGGCGCTCTACATGAGCGCGACCTAGCAACGAGTCCGGTAGTGTCGCCAGCCGGGAGAGTGCGTCCGCACGGGCATTTTCCCCGCGGGGTATATGGGAGATGCTGAAGCGCCGAAATCCAGCCGCGTTCGTTTTGACGAGCTCCAGATATTTCATCATTTGAGGGTCGTGCGCAGCATATTCTTCGGAGATCTGTCCGGCCACCAGCTGGGAATCAGTGAAGGCCTTGAGGTCGGCTATGCCCAGCTCGCAGGAGACTCTTAGCTCGGCGAGGAGTGCCTCGTATTCTACCTGGTTGTTAGTTGCGGCGAACTGGAAACGGAGTGCACACTCGACGACGACCCCATTGCCGTTTGCAAGAATGAGACCAACTCCGCTCCCGCCGGAGTTCGAGGCTCCATCTACATGAAGTTCCATGCATCCTCTTCGGGCTCCTCGGGGCCCGGTTTCAATTGCGGATGTAGAGTGTCCCCCTCTGGCTCCTTGCCCAGGCCTGCACACTCGAACAAGAAGTCGGCTAGCACTTACGCTTTCATAGCCGACCTCGGCCTGTAAGCGATGTCGAACTCGCTGAGCTTGAGTGCCCACTTCGCCAATCGGCCCGATGTATTGGGTCGGCTGAGTATCACTTTCAGCGGCTGATCAGTCAGGATGGCGATGGGATGCGCTTGGAAATAGGGCCTAAGACGCTGAGCAGACACTATTAACGTAAAAATGAGCTTTTCGGGCCGAGAATACTTGAGCTCCGCATCGCGGAGAAGCTTGCTGGTGTAGTATACCGGCCTCTGGACTCCCTGGTCGTCTATCCGAACCAGGACCGAGCTAACGGCCTCCGGGGTGACCGCTAGGTAGAGGATGAGTTCCTCTCCTTCTTCGGGTCTGGAAAGTAGTGGGGGCGATGCAAGCATCTTCTTCAGTTCTTCAAACGCCTCCTGGCACTCCTCAGTCCAGGCGAAGTCGTTCATCTTTCTCAGCACTGTGAAGAAGGGCTGGCAGCGGTCGGCCGACCTTAAGATGAACCGACTCAAGGCAGCTATCCGGCCGGTGAGTCGCTGCACTTGCTTCATGGAGGCGGGCTGCTCCATGTCCAGGATGGCCTGGACCTTTTTCGGGTTGGCTTCGATCCCTCTTTGGATTACCATGAACCCTAGGAATTTCCCGGCGGAGATGCTGAAGGCGCACTTTGCCGGGTTTAGCTTCATCTGATGAAGTCGGAGGTTGTCGAAGGTCTCCGCCAGGTCAGCAACATGATCCGATAGGGGCTTGCTCATCACTAGCATGTCGTCCACATACACCTGCATGTTGCGACCGATCTGGTCCTTAAAGACTTTGTTGACCAGTCGCTGGTACGTGGCACCGGCATTCTTGAGGCCAAATGGCATCATCCTGTAACAGAAAGTTCCATGGTCGGTGATGAAGGCGGTGTGTTCTTCATCCTCCGGGTTCATTCGGATTTGGTTGTACCCGGAGAAAGCATCCATGAAAGAGAGGAGGCGATGCCCCGAGGTGGTGTCGACCAGCTGGTCAATCTTCGGAAGAGGGAAGCTGTCCTTCGGGCAAGCTCGGTTGAGGTCGGTGTAGTCCATACAGATCCTCCACTTGCCACTACTCTTCTTTACCATGACCACATTCGCCAGCCAGTTGGGATACTGAACCTCCCGTACGAAGCCGGCGGCGAGGAGTTTCTCCACTTCTTCGTTGATGGCCCTCTGCCTCTCCACGGTGAAACTCCTCTTCTTCTGGCAGACCGGGTGGCACCTCGGGTCCACGTTCAGCCTGTGCATAATGACCTCGGGTGGGATGCCCGGCATGTCAGCCGCGGACCAGGCGAACACATCTGCGTTCATGCGGAGGAACTCCAGTAGGCGGGTCCGTTCCTCCTCCAGGAGTTGGGCCCCCACCTGCACCGTCTTCAGAGGGTCCGAACCGAGGAGATAGGTCCACAGATGCTCCACGGGTCCTCTCCTGGGTTCTTTTTCCCTTAGGTCGAGGTCATCGACGTCGGGGCCGAGCTCGGCGCCCCGGGTACCTGGGACCGTCTGAAGGCAATGCGGGACTGGTTGGGTCATCCCCCTCATCACCCCAAGTCCGGAGGCTGTGGGGAATTGCACTAGCAACTGCTTCGTAGAAGTCACGGCATCCAGCTAGTTGAGCCCCGGACGCCCGAGGATCGCGTTGTAAGGCGAAGAAAGCTTGACGATGGTAAACGTCATCATGACTGTGGTCTGTCGAGGTGAGGATCCAGTGGTGACCCGGAGAGTGATCTCCCCTTCGACCCCCATCGAGTCCCCGGTAAAGCCTACCAGAGGGGTGTGCACCGGCCTTAGCTGATCATGGAATAGATTCATTCGGGAGAAAGTGTCATAAAAAAGCATGTCAGCGGAGCTTCCACTATCTACCATAATTCGGTGTACAGGATGCTTCGCGATGGTCATCTCGACCACCACAGCATCGTTATTTACATTCTTATTTCCATTCCCCTTCTCAGAAGGGGGTACATCCTCCGGGTTCCCGACCTCCCGGGCTCTCTTCGTCGCCCGCCCGATTCCACAAGAGATTATGCCCACTGGCTTCTCCGTCGGACGGTTGTCGATCGCGGGAACCGGGGGTAAGGCCGCGAGCGGCTGTCCCTCCGCCGGGACCTCGTTCCTTATGAACTTCCTGAGGTAGCCTCTTTTGATCAGCTCCTCGATTTCCCGCTTCAGATTACGACACTCCTCCGTGTCATGGCCATGCTCGCGATGGAACTGGTAGTACTTCGACTTGTCGCGGGTGCCTCTTGGGTTCTGAGGAGGAGGTCGGCGGAGGTAATGCTCGCCCTCAATCTCCATGAGGATCTTCGTCCGGGGAGCGAGGAGAGGGGTGAACCTTCACTCCGGGGTGGCCTCACCCTTCAGCCTCGGATTTGGACGAGGGTCGGCAGATGGCCCCGGCCGACGAGGCCCTGGAACGTCTCTCGGGGCCGGCTTCTTCAAGGTCCTCCCGTCCAGGTCTCGGCGGGTGCGATCGACCTCCTCCGCTCGGATGTACTTGTGGACGCGGAGGAGGAGCTCGGAGTACGTCCTGGGGGGTTTTTTATCCAGGGAATAGGTCAAGCAGGATGTCTTGAGCCCGCGCTTTAAAGCCAACATTGCAACGGGCTCGTCCAGGCTGTAGATCTCCAGGGCAGCGGTCTTGAAACGGGTGATGTAGTCCCGAAGTAGCTCCTGGTCCTGTTGATGGATAGAGAAGAGGCTGTCCACCTCTCTTGGCACCTTCCGACAAGCATCGAAGTGCGCCACAAACTTTCCTTCCAACTGATGGAAGGCGCAAATAGATCCGGGCTCGAGGCGGGTGAACCAAACTCGAGCGGCCTTCCGGAGGGTAGCGGGGAAGGCGATGCACAAAAGAGCATCCGTGGCCCCCTGGACCCTCATGAGAGCCTTGTAGCTCTCCAGATAGTCCAAAGGGTCGGTGGTCCCGTCGTAGGGATCCACCTGCGGCATGCGAAACCGGCTTGAAATCGGCTCCGCCTGGATTTCTTCGGAAAAGGGGGGATGAGAGTCATAGCCCGTCGGGTCCGCCGAGGATTTCTGCAGGTTGGCAAATCGGCGGGCGAACTCCGCCAATTTGCACTCATGCTCCTCCAAGCACCTCTCGACCTGGCGCCTGATGGCCTCGTCAGTGGAATCTTCCACCGAGGCCACTGGTGAGAGGGCGTCGATCGGTCTCGACGCAGAGTCTTGCCTCGGCGTCGCTTGCTGCGACGCACCGTCTCGGCCTCATCGGCCGGGAATCGACTCTCGTGATCCGCAGAACCAAAATAATTTCTTTTCGCGGGAGTTTGGTGGCTCCCGAGAGGATTGGAGGCTGCCCGCGGTTGGGACGGCCTGCCATGGATGGAGCGCAGGCTCCCGCGTGGCCCCGCGGCCCGAGTCGCGGGGGTCCTTAGCTGAGGCTGCGTGGTCAAGGAGCGCTGCTGATGTTGTAGCTGCCGAACTGCCGTAGTCAAGGTCTGCAGCTGCTGGATGACAGCCGCAAAAGGTCCGTCTGCCGAGGTCAGCTGTGGTGGAAGAGGAGGGGGAGCAGCGAGCTCCCTCTCTGGGCTGTGTGGCCCCTGAGGGGAGGGGGCCTCCCCTACTCGGCTGGTGGACGCTTCGCGTCCACGCGTGACCACCATGGTTGGAGCGCGCTTCGTTCACGGAAAGCTAGCTCCCACCAGGGGTGTTGTCCTGCCCCCCTACCCGGTGCGCCAATCTGTTGCCGATCTCACCACCGCGCCTGTGGCTTCGGAGACGTCGATCCGACTAGACCGTCTTGCCCCTGGGGTCTCCTGGCTCTTCGAACCTGCAAGGCAAGGTCAGAAACCCTGGCCAGGGGTCCCGGCGAGGGAACTCCGACGGTCAAGTTAGTGAACGGCGAGAGGGAACAGAATCTCCGAGACAGTCTCCCGAAGGAGTCCCAGACTTAGAGACCGTGCTAGCAAGAAAGATCTCAGGAAGAAAAGAAATCCGGCCGAGTTCCTCCGTCGAGCTTACGCCAAAGGTCCCCTCTTAGGATCTTGGATCCTGCTCTTGGAACGGAATCTCCTCTCCCAGCCTTTGTTTCTTGCTTACCTTGTCGTCTATCCTTCCCTTCCTTTTTAACTCCTCATGCTGTTCTTTCGTTTGCCGCCCTTAGGAGGCTCCTTCGTTGCTTCCAACCCCTTCCCTCCATCTCTTTCCCCTTCTGGATCACAGAACCAGGCGGCTTCCCCGCCTTGCTTGCCAAGCCTAACGAGGAAAGAGCAAAAGGGGGGCACCGGTCAGACCGCCGACCAGACCTTGGGCTGAGCGCGAGCGCTCTTCTTCCCAGGCACCGACGAAGCCCGTTATTGGGTCCTGTTTTGTCAGGACCTCGCCTCTCGACTGCGGGACCTGTCAGGCCGATGTAAGTGATGTTTCGCGTGTCGCTGCCGACCGTACGGGCGCTGTTCTCGGGGTGCGGCGCGCATGGCTCGAGGGGCAATCTTGGAGCTCGTGCTCCTGCTCCTCGGAAGCTTCTCCGCACAGGTTGGCCTGCCTCGGCCGAGGTGGGACCGTCTCAGGGTGCCACCTGGCGATGGAGCAGGGAGGCCGCCGGCTTCGGCCGAGGTAGAACCCTCCTGGGTGGACACCTGGCGGAGCGGCAGAGGGGCGCTCGACTTCGACCGAGGTGGTCCCGTCTCCGGGCACCACCTGGTGAAGGAGCGAGGGGCCCGGCTCGACCTCGACCGAGGTGGGACTGTCTCAGGGCGCCACCTGGCGAGGGAGCAGGGAGGCCGCCGGCTTCGACCGAGGTGGACCCCTCCTGGGTGGACACCTGGCAGAGCAGCAGAGGGGCGCTCGACTTTGGCCGAGGTGGTCCCGTCTCCGAGCGCCACCTGGTGAAGGAGCGAGGGGCCCGGCTCGACCTCGGCCGAGGTGGGACCGTCTCAGGGCGCCACCTGGCGAGGGAGCAGGGAGGCCACCGGCTTCGGCCGAGGTGGACCCCTCCTGGGTGGACACCTGGCGAAGCGGAAGAGGGGCGCTCGACTTCGACCGAGGTGGTCCCGTCTCCGGGTGACACCTGGCGAAGGAGTGAGGGGCCCGGCTCGACCTCTGCCGTGGTGGGACCGTCTCAGGGTGCCACCTGGCGAGGGAGCAGGGAGGCCGCCGGCTTCGACCGAGGTGGACCCCTCCTGGGTGGACACCTGGCGGAGCAGCAGAGGGGCGCTCGACTTCGTCCGAGGTGGTCCCGTCTCCGGGCGCCACCTGGCGAAGGAGCGAGGGGCCCAACTCGACCTCGGCCGAGGTGGGACCGTCTCAGGGTGCCACTTGGCGAGGGAGCAGGGAGGCCGTCGGCTTCGGCTGAGGTGGACCCCTCCTGGGTGGACACCTGGCGGAGCGGCAGGAAGGCGCTCGACTTCAGTCGAGGTGGTCCCGTCTCCGGGCGCCACCTGGCGAAGGAGCGAGGGGCCCGGCTTGACCTCGGCCGAGGTGGGACTGTCTCAAGGTGCCACCTGGCGAGGGAGCAGGGAGGCCACCGGCTTCGGCCGAGATGGACCCCTCCTGGGTGGACACCTGGCGGAGCGGCAGGAAGGCCTAGTCCGACCTCGACTTCGGCCAAGGCGGAGCCACACCAGACTTCGCCGAAAAGCTTCACGTGGCTCGAATCACGCCCAGCGAAATCTGAGACATGCCACGTCATCACTACGGCCGTAACACATCATTTAATTACTGTTAACTGATCTATAAAATTGATTACAATTCCCAAATTATCCAAATTGGACAATCAATTGATCAATGTACATAATTCTAGGTATCCGTGCAAAATTATATAAATATATGAATACGTAGAATATGCAAATTGATAAGTGCATAAAAATTAGTAATACATGCATTAATTTATTAATTAAATTTATTTTATTTTATTAAAATTAATATTTTTATGTAATGTTTTAATGAAAGAACCCTGCCAATGGGAAGAGCATGATTTTTGAAATCCAACGGTGTAAACGGCGCACAATTTGGACTTCAATTGAGCCACGAAATGATTTTTGAAGGAATTAGTAAGTTATAGCACATCAATTAAAGCGCCCCAATTGGTCCATGAAGCAGCCGTCCGGTCCATGTCCTCCATTATAGTTGGTCCACGACTCCTGGCCGTGGACCATAAGCCAAACCAAGCTCCAATTTCGTTGGGGAAGATGCCGGAGATGATCTTCTAGCCGCCGGGACCCTTCTCGCCTGCCGATGAAGCCGTTGAAGGCCAGGAAATCGCAGTTAGCCGCCTCCCATGAACCATCTTCCTCGATCACTAACCTCTTCCTCCCATGGCCGTCCGAGCTCTCCATCAAGCCGCCGGATTCCGCCTCTCAGCCGACTGCCACAGCTTGTTGACCAAGCCACCAAGAGAAGCCGTTCACGGCCATTATCTCTTCATCTCCCTGTTCCCGAAGTGAACTGTCTTCTTCCCATCTTCAAGGCGCTGCCCCTCTCTCGCAGGCCCTGTTCTTCCTCTTCATCGGCCGTCACCATTTCCACGGTTGTTCTTCTCGACCATGTACTCAATCTGCTGCGTTGCCTTCTTCGCTGGACATCATCTCCTTCGTCTCAAGTTTGCATTCAATGTCACCGGCCAAGCTGCATACCAAGCCATCCGAGTTTTTTTTCTCTGATGAATCACCAGTCTTCGTCGTTCACCCAGTATTCTACTTCATGGTTTCCATTCTTCATCACCGTGAGTCACTGGTCGGTCCTGTTGTCGGTAACTTGGATGTCGGAAGATGAGGAGATCGAAATAATTAAACCACGGACTCCAACGGATCGAAATTTTCACGGTCCTTTGGCCTTTAAATACGAGACCCGTGCAGGGGAGGCGGGGGGCATTAACAGAGGAGCCGTCGGTCATTTTTCTTCTTCCCCTTTCTCGTTCCCATTCCTTCTTCCTTCCACAGACGTTTTATTTTTATTTTTATTTTAACTCTAAGCCTCCTTAATGACTTATGAGTTAAATTCTTTATAGCCGAATTACCTTTTATAATAAAATATTTATTTATTTATTTATTTTATGTTTTGATTTATTAGTGGTAATTTTTAATTCCTGCGCTAGAATAGTTTTATTTCTTGCATTCTATTTTATGTAATTTAATTTCCAGCAATTAATTTAGTTTAATTCTTGTATATTTAATTTCTACAATTTATATTTCTGCAAGTAGTATAATTGATTTTATATCTTTTTAATTTATTTTATTTTTAAAGTTTTAATATCATATCTGGCTAAGCATACCTTCTAGGGTTGGCGATGAAGCTAGATCAGGATTAGAAGTCCTTTCTTGAATATTTTCTAGGGCTCTAATTTTTAAAAGTTTTTTTCTCTCTTTCTGAACTTCTTGCTAAGAGACTTGATGAGCTATAGTTGGATTTTAATCCCTTCATAGTTCATGCTTAATTCGGTACAAGAAGGATAAAAGATAGATAGCTCAATAATTTATTTTTCATTTTTTTCTTTCTTTACTTGTAAAATCTTGATAATTTATAGTTGAGTTAAATATCTTCATAATCCATTCTTGGTCCTTACAAAAAAGGAAATTGAAAGGTTTTATAAAAAAGATCCTTAGAAAAGTTTTCAAAATCATTGGTCCAGTGGATTCAAAAGTCCTAGATTTTTAAATTATTTATTTCATTGATTTAAATTACTTTTGCTCTTTCTTGTCAGCTATTTTAAGTGAGGGTTTGAACATAGTTCAGACATCATTTTCTCATGGGATCGACACGTACTTGCTGGACGTGCTACTCTGCACACCATGTGCTTGCGGTTACAACTTAAGTTCTGTTGCCGCGCTCACCCCTGGACTGGGCTCTGCTTGCTGTGCTGGAAAGCTCCTCGGCCGACCAACCTGCAAAAAGGTCCCCTGGGCACCGGAGGTGTTCCGGCGGGGGACACTCTGATGCTTAAGTTAGTAGGGGTTTTGGAGCAACAGAGTGGAGAGAGGCAAAAAAAGAACGGAGAACGGAGAGGAAAGAGCCTCTTACCCCAGCGGAGGTCCCCTGGATCCTTTTTATGGGCGTGGGATACTGCCAAAATTCGTTAGAGGATAGAGACGAAGTCCCTGATTTGCCCCTCAGAGGATCGAAGTAATGGCCAGGTGGCACAAAGTCATGGCCATGTCGAAGAATCCGTTGCAACAGAATTCTGGTACCAGCTGGAGAGAATCTTCCGGAACCCTCAGGCGTTCTCCCGAACGTGGATCAAGTTGGTCGGCCCTTAGGTGGTCGGCCTCTGGTTGGTCGGCCTCCAGTCGGTCGGCCTCTAGGTGGGCTCTACAGTAATCAGCCCAATAATTAATCGGCTCATTGGGCCTTCGGTGGGGATGCATCCGGGCCTCCGAGGGAGCCGACCGGCGGGTGCTTCAATCCGCCTCAACCGGCCGAATGCCTTGTCCGGCTCAATCTCGGGTCCGACCGGGCGTATATAATAGTTGCCCCCTGTTGTTGAGCTTTGAGGAGGCACGTGACCTCGAAGTGCAGTAGCATAATTCTCAGTGCAGATCGTGCCCGTACGGGCCTGATCCGGAATCGTCGCGACGGGATGCTTCAAATCTTTCCACAATCAGCCTCCTGGACAGATGTCGGCCCCTCATTAGGGGGGCCGAGGGTCGCAATTAATGGCGGAAGGATGTCATTACGAATGTCAGGCATGCAGGGGCGCTGGCGAAAATGAGGAGACGCACCGTGCCAAGTGGCTGCATCCGGGCGGTCGGCTTCAACTTCCGGGCGGCTTCTTTACCGTTGGTTTGGCTCGCACATGGATCGCCGCCTGCCATCAACCCGTTGCCTCAATTTCGGGAAGCGTGGATGGACGCGTCTCCTGACGGGGTGGTTGAAATGCCCGCTAAGAATGAAGCGACGCCCCCCCCCGGAGAACTATAAAAGGAGGGGCGACATGCCCCGGGAAGGTTTGCTGGCTGTATCTGTGCTCTGCGAGAGAGAGCTCCTTCTTCTTCCCCTGCAAGACCTAGTTCTTAGAGGGTCATCTTCAGGTTAGCTCCTAAGTCTTTCTTCTTCTTCACTATTAATGGCGACCGCTAGTAGGGGCCCGGTCCAGCGACCTAGGCAGCTAGGGCCGAGCGAGATCCCGTCGTCCATGACCCGAGAGCAGGTCGAGAACCTTAGAGTAGTTTACGGGATCCCCACCACTCTGCACCTAACATTGCCGGGCCGAGAGGGTAGAGTGAACAACCCATTAGGATCGAGAACTTTACCGATGTACGAGTCCCACCTCAAGGTCGGCCTGAGGTTCCTGCTGCATCCCTTCTTTGTAGAGGTTTTCCGGCATTATAGGATAACCCCGGCATGGCTGACTCCGAATAGCATTCGGATCATCTGCTGCTTCATGGTATTGTGTCATAGGGCCAAACTCGAATTTGGGTTACCCCTCTTCGGCAACTTTTTCCTCTTGAAAAAGGACTTTAGGAGCCAAGAATGGTGGATGTTTAGTCCTCGTCCCGGCCGGAAAATCCTAAAGTGTCTTCCATCGACCGTTCATGGGTGGAAGGCCCAGTTTTTCTTTATGAGTAGTCTTCAGCCTTGGGGGTTCGAGCCCTTATGGAGGGAGCCGTGGGCAACACTCCGAGAGGGGAGGTCGATCCTGATGGCCGACCAAGCCAGTTACAATGAACTCAATGGAGCTGGTCTGACCGCGGCATTTGAGCTGCTGGGCGAAGATCGCCTTCACCGGGCAGGAATTAGCTCCCAGAGATTTCTAGGCAAGGGCCGACCTCCTTTCTCACAATTCGCCCTCTTGTCTCCGTCGCTGTTTTTTCCTCTTTGACTAACCCTGAATTTGTTTTCAATAGGAGGAAGGATGAGAAAAATAGAAAAGGCCAAGGTCGTTCAGCGGGCGATACGAAAAAGGCCTGCCATAGAGTCGGATCCAACATCGGCGGCCGAAAGGCAGAAGAAGAGGCGGGAGGAGAGACCGCCGGTACCCGTTGTGGAAGTGGGGTCCGACGAGGATGACACCCCTCTTAGCGAGGTGTTGGCCAGGAGGTACCTGAGGCTCCGCCCACCGCTGGGGAGTCGGCCGCTCCACAGGAGCAGGATCGGTCGGATCTACCCGACGCTCTAGATGCGCCAGCCCCTGTGCCCATCTTCTCGGACACAGCAGGGCCCTCAAGGGGCAAGGGAAAAGGAGTGGTGGTGAAAGAGGCCGACGAGGGGGGGACCGAAGAGGAATCAGACGACGAGGTCTGCCAAGAGGAGTTCCAACACTGGAACGCTCTGGACCACCCCCGGAGAGTGCAGAGCCTGCTCAGGGGGGCAATGACCGACTTCGATTGGGAGCGGTTGATACAAAGAAATCTGAGTGATGTGGCAGTAGAGTCCTATCGTAATCTCATGAGGGTAAGGTGCTTTATTTTACTCATTCGATTTTTTGCCCCCCTTTCCCTTCTTCTTTTGGCTCTAACTTAGTCTTGTGCTCGCAGCTCCTCCACGACATTTCTCTGATGGATGACGGTATCGACCGAGTAATCCATTCAGCCAAAACCTTCGCCAAAAGGGTGCAGGAGCTGGAGGCCACTCAGGCTGCCATGGAGGCGACTCAGGCCGCCTTGGAGGCGTCCTTGAAGTCGGCGAAGGAGAAGTCGTCGGCCGCTCAAGCAGAGGCTGAATCATCGAAGAAGGCCCTGAAGGAGGCAGAGGGTCGACTGGCCGACCGGGAGGCCAGACTGAAGAAGAGGAAGGCGAAAGTGTCCTCCCTCACGCACCAGTTGCAGGAAGAAGAGGGTCGGTTCCTGGAGGCCGACAAGAGAGCCCAGGCTGAAAGGGCCATGGTGGTGCGGATGTCGGCCCAGCTTGAGGAAGCCAGGGAGTAGGCCGCAAGGCAGGCCCAAAAGGCGGTGACGGCGTATAGGGCCTCCTCCGACTTCGATGAGGAGGTCGAAGAGGTGGCGTCAGACTTCTACCGGGAGGGCTATGACGACTGCATGAAGAAGGTGGCCCTCCTTTTTCCGGAGCTAGACCTGTCGGGTGCAGAGCTGGAAGGGCCTGTAGAAGAGGGAGAGGCCCAAGGTGAAAGGGAGGCGGAGGAGGCTAGGGCCGAAGTAGAGATAGCGGGCATCCCAGTCGAGTCTTTTACTACTGCAGTCCCAGCTGTCCCTTTGGTTGTAGCGGACGGGGCCAAAGTTGAGACCCCCGATGCGCCTTCTGTGGATCCGACCTAGGAGTTTGTAAAGGTTCGACCCATCCTTTGTAAGCATCTGCTTTTGAACATAATGAAAGATGTTACCTTTGTCTTATGTATGTGTGTTGGCCTTGATGTTCTCTCCAAATTTTTTGAAGTCTTGTTAGTCGGCTTCTCTGTACCATAAGTTACTTTCTTTTTCTTCCAAAATTTTTCCAAGTATTTGCGGTCGGCTTTTCTGTGCCGCAGGTCACTCACTTTTCCTTTGAAAATTTTCCAAGTGATCCCGGTCGGCTTTTCGAAGTCCGAAGCAGGAAGGTTGGCAACTTGTTTAGTTCGGATTCATGAACCAGGAGATTTGCTCGCGGTTTGCTTCATCAGGTGGCTCAGGTTCGCCATCTGTTCATCGCGTGATCCCACCTGGGCCACGTGTGGCGATTGTCGACTAGAGTCGGACTCTCAGAATGGGCTGCCCTAGAACCTCTGTCGATTGGGATCGGACTCTCGAAATGGGCTGCCCTAGGGCCTCTGCCGACCGGAGTCGGACTTTCGGAGTGGGCCGCCCTAGGGCCTCTGCTGATCGGAGTAAGACTTTTAGAGTGGGCCGCCCTAGGGCCTCTGCCGATCGGAGTCGGACATTCGGAGTAGGCCGCCCTAGGCCTCTATCGACCGGAGTCGAACTTTCGGAGTGGGCCACCCTAGGGCCTCTACCGATCAGAGTCGGACTTTCGAAGTGGGCCGCCCTGGGGCCTATGCCGACCAGAGTCGGACTTTCGGAGTGGGCCGCCCTGGGGCCTCTGCCGACCAGGGTCGAACTTTCGGAGTGGGCCGCCCTAGGGCCTCTACCGACCGGAGTCGGACTTTCGGAATGGGCCACCCTAGGGCCTCTGCCGACCGGGGTCGGACTTTCGGAGTGAGCATGAAGGAAACTGCAGACTTTATTGATAGTACTTGCGAAGATTGTCTACATTCCATGGGCATGATATTTGTTGCCCGTCCAACTGCTTAAGCCGGTAGGTCCCGGGCCTGATTACTTCACTGACTCGATAGGGGCCCTCCCAATTAGGAGAAAGCTTTCCTTGCTCGGTCGGTCTTGAAATCTCCATCCTCCGCAAGACCAAGTCACCGACCTGGAAGGTTCGTGCCTTAACCCTCGAATTATAATATCGAGCAATCTTCTACCGGTAAGCTGCCATCTTCATGCTTGCTCGTAGCCTGGTCTCCTCCAGTAAATCCAGATCGGCTCTTCGTTGCTCCGAGTTGGTCGGTTCGATGAGGTGGTCAACCCGCAGAGATTGCAAAGAGATTTCTACGGGGATGACCGCCTCACTCCCATAAGTCAAGTTGAATGGTGTTTCTCCTGTTGCTGTCTGAGCGATGGTCCGATATGCCCACAATTCGGAATAAAGTTCTTCCGCCCAAAGTCCTTTGGCTTCATTCAGCCGAGTCTTCAACCCATGCAAGATCGTCCGGTTGGTGACCTCAGCTTCTCCGACCGAGGTGAGCGATGAGAAATATGGTACTGCTGGCAAAAATCTCGAAACCTTGAGTTGTCAAATTGCCTTCTATTATCTATGACGATCGTCCGTGGGATACCGAATCTGAAGATAATACAATTTCGGACGAAGTTCTCCACCTTGGTCTCCATTATCTGTGCCACCGCTTCTGCCTCCACCCACTTGGTGAAGTAATCGATGGCCACGAGAAGGAGTTTTCACTGACCAGATGCTGGGGGAAAGGGTCTTAAGATGTCCATGCCCCACTGGACAAACGGCCACGGCACTACAAGTGGGGTCAGCTGACTGGTGGGCCTCCTCTAGACCCCCGAGTACCTTTGACACGCGTCATACTTCTGCACGAAGTCTGATGCATCCTTCTGAATTGTGGGCCAGTAATATCCCTGTCGGATAATTTTGTAGGCCAGGGATCTTCCTCCAAGGTGGTCACCACAAATGCCTTCATGGACCTCCCTGAGTGCATAGTCTGCATCGGTCGGCCCCAAGCACTTCAACACTGGCTGTGAGAACGACCGCTTGTAAAGGGTTCCATCAAGGATGATGTATTTGGAAGCCGTCAAGCGTACACGCTTGACTTCGATCGGGTCGTCCGGAAGGGTGCCCTGGTTCGAGTAAGTATGGATCGGGTCCATCCACGATGCCTCCTGTCCAACTTGATGGATGTCGGTCGCCTCTTCTGCAATGCTTGGATGCCGCAGGTGCTCCACAAAGGTCCGGTCGGATGTGCCAACCACAGCCATGGCTAGACATGGCAGAGCGTCCGCTCGGGAGTTCTGCAGCCAGAGGATGTGGAGAATCTCGAAAAACTTGAGCAAAGATGTAAAGCCTCGTACCTTGTTTAAGTACTTAGCCAGGGTAGGGTCCCTCGCTTCAAACTCGCCGTTCACTTGATTGACTACCAACTGGGAGTTAGAGAAGACCCAGATTCGGCTGATGCCCAACTCACCAGCTATCTTCAGCTCTGCGAGTAAAGCTTCGTACTCTACTTGGTTGTTGGAGGCTTGAAATGCAAAGTGTAGGGCGTACTCCAGACACTGTCCATCAGGGTCGGCTAAGATCGGGCCCGCCCCGCATCTGGCGAGGTTGGAGGCTCCGTCTACGTGGAGAGTCCAAGTGGGCTCGGACCCTCCTGCTGGATTAGTCCCAGGTACTTCAGTAATTGGAGGGGCAGCTTCCGGCCCCCAGGTGCATTCTGTAATAAAAGCAGCAATTACCTGGGCCTTCAAGGTCGATCGGGATCGGAAGGAGATGTCGAACTTGCCCAGCCTGATGGCCCACTTAGCGAGCCATCTAGAGGTATCAGGACTCTAGAGGATCGCCTTGAGGGGTTGATCAGTAAGCACGACAATTGCGTGCGCCTGGAAATAGGGCCGGAGGTGCTTTGCCGCCGTAACCAATGAATAAACCAGCTTTTGGACTTTAGGGTACCTTGTCTCGGCGTTGTGGAGGACTTTACTGATGTAGTAGACAGGTTTTTGTTGGCTATCTTCCCCCATCCGCACCAGAACGGCGCTGACTGCTTCATCAGAGGCCGCCAGATATAGGTACAACACCTCCCCTTCCACGGGCTTGGCCAACAGTGGAGGGTTCTTCAAGTAATCCTTCAAGGCTTCGAAAGCTGACCGGCACTCGTCGGTCCACCGAAAATGGTCCGACCGGTGCAGGGTTTTGAAGAAGGGTTAGGACTTCTTTGCCGACTGGGAGATGAAGCGGCTAAGAGAGGCAATACGGCCCGTAAGTTCTTGTACCTGCTTCTTGCTGGTCGGATGTTCCATGTCCACGATGGCCTTGATCTTCTCAGGGTTAACTTCAATCCCCTTTTGGGTGACCAGGAAACCGAGGAATTTCCCAGAGGTCACCCCAAAGACGCACTTGGCAGGGTTTAACTTCATCCGATGATGTCTAAGCATGTCAAAGGACTCCTGCAAGTCTCTGATGTGGTCGGCCCTTCGGAGGCTCTTAACAATCATGTCGTCAACGTAAACCTCCATATTTCTTCCAAGTTGCGCTCTGAAGACTCGATTAATTAGACGTTGGAAGGTAGCGCCTGCATTCTTTAGGCCGAAAGGCATATCCTGTAATAATACAACCCCCTATCCGTGATGAAGGCCGTCTTCTCTTCATCTTCGGGATGCATCCTGATCTGGTTGTACCCCAAGAATGCGTCCATGAAGCTTAATAGCTGGTGACCAGCTGTGGCATCTACCAGCTGGTCAATCTTTGATAGGGGAAAGCTATCCTTTAGGCAAGCTTTGTTGAGGTCCGTATAGTCCACACAGATCCTCCACTTTCCACTGGCCTTCTTTACCATAACAACATTAGCAACCCATTCTGGATAGTGGGATTCCTTGACAAACCTAGCATCAAGGAGTTTTTTCACTTCTTCCTCGATGGCCTTCTGCCTTTCAACAGCGAAACTTCTTTTCCTCTATCGGATAGGTCTGTACGTTGGATCCACATTTAGTCGGCGAGTAATAACGTCCGACAGGATGCTTGGCATGTCTGAGGCTGACCAGGCAAAGACATCAGCGTTGCTTCTTAAGAACCCTATCAGCTCCTGTCGGGCTTCTTCACTTAGTGCACTCCCAATTTGGAGTACCTTAGTGGGATCATCTTCTCTCAGTGGAACGAACACAACCTTTTCGACCGGCTCATCGTAGTCATCAGCCTCAACCCTGGGACCCAGTTGTTCGAGTGTGGGGCGCTCATTCAGCTGCTTATCATGTATGGCCAGACATTGTCTGGCGATCATGCAATCTCCCCTCAGTTCCCCTACCCTGTTACGAGTTGGGAACTTTGCCAGTAAGTGGTAAGTGGATACGATGGCACAGAACTTGTTGAGAGCCGGTCGGCCCAAGATGGCGTTGTATGTTGAGGTCGTACGGACGACCACAAAGTTGACGGGGAAAGTTCGTTGGCGAGGTTCTGTCCCCAGGATTACGGGTAAGATAATTTCTCCTTTTACCCCAACGGAGTTTCCCCCAAAGCCAGTGAGTGGCATCAAAGAGTCCCGCAGCCTTGACCTAGGCAAATTCATCCGAATGAAGGCATCATACAGCAAAACCTCCGCACATCTTCCATTGTCAATAAGGACATGTTTTACATCATAACTGGCAATGATTGCCGACACAACAACAGGGTCGTCCCCTGGGAGAGGTGGTTCCAACAGATCTTCATCAGAAAAACTGATTATATAAGAGCCCCTGGCCCTCTTCATAATGTCTTGGCTCCATCCATACCCTTGGTTGGACCTTCGGTGCAACATGCCTACACCTCCGCCCGTTGGACACTGATTGGGGAGCTCGACCTCTTCAGGTGGGTTTCTATCAGTAGAAGCTTCAGCCCGATCCCGGCAGGGATAGACGTACTTGCTTAAGTACCCCGGCTGATTAAGTCTTCAATAGCATCCTTTAGTTGGATGCACTCCTCGGTGTCGTGTCCGTGGTCCCTGTGGAACCGATAATACTTGCTCTTATTTCTGGTAGCAGGAAGGCCCCTCATTGGTCGAGGTCTTTGGAAGTAAGCCTCGTTCTTGATTTTCATGAGGATTTTTTTCCTTGGAAGGGAGAGGGGCGCATAGGTCTCAAACTTCTTAAAGAGGTCTCTCGGCTTCGGGCTTCGGCGACAAGTAGGTCAGCTGTCGTTGCCAGGAGGTCGGACTGCAGGAGCCTTGTCGCTCTGCTTCTTAGTGGCTAATCTCCCCTCCGCTTGGCGGCGGCTTGTAGATTGCTCCTCTGCTAGGGTGTATTTATGGGCCCTGGCCAACAGCTCGGTGTAGTCCTTTGGAAACTTTTTGTCCAGGGAGAATGTAAGCTTGGATGACCGGAGGCCTCTCTTGAAGGCTGACATTGCTATCGCCTCGTTCAAATCTGGGACTTCCATGGCCGTTGAGTTGAAGCGGGCCATGTAGTCTCGAAGAGTCTCCCCCTCCTTCTGGAGTATGAGGAAGAGGCAGTCGGTGTTCTTTAGAGCTCGACTGCATGTCCTGAAATATGACAGAAAAAGAGTCTCAAGCTGGGAAAAAGATCGGATCGTACCTGGTCGGAGGGCCGCGAACCACATCCGGGCGGGCTTTTTCAGGGTAGCTGGAAAGGCGATACAGTGGAGGGTATCGGAAGCGCCTTGTACCATCATATGGGCTTTGTAGGTGCCCAAATGATCCAGTGGGTCGGTGGTGCTATCATAGGGGTCCACCTGGGAAATCTTGAAGTGTCGGGGAATGGACTCCCCCAAGATCTCGACAGAAAAAGGTGGGCGGGTGTCATAGGCCTGGCCCCCTTCGACCTTCTGCCGTTCGATAATATCCGCCATGCGCTCTTCCATGCGCATGATTTTACTACCGTAGTCATGCGGGTCTTCAGCAGGGAGCCGACCGCTGAGGGGAGCGGAGTTGGCGAAAGATGGGGAAGTCGACCTTGCCCTCTTCCTGCTAGCGTGAGCCCCCAAAGACCTCCGGGGCTCCGGTGCATCATGGGAAAGAGGGGGCTGCTCCTCAGGCTGCTGGCTCCACCTGGGAGCTGGGTGGTGGTTGATGCAGGACGCCGCGGGCAGCTACCACCGATCTTCAGCCGCTTCCTGGAAACACTGTACCGCTGAGGTAAGTGTTTCGATGCGGTTCACTAGCATTTGGAATTGCTGCAGCCCCAGAGTGATGGTGGGCTCGGCAGCGGTGACCGTGGCATCCTCCTCGCGGAGTACTTCAGGCCTGTGGGGGGAGTGCCTCCCTCTAGCAGGGACACTCCACGTTCTTCCTCTAACTATCTGTAACTTTCTTCAGTCGATCTCTCCTTTTAGAACAGGGAGTGGAACGAAGGTTCAAGGGCCACCCTCCTTCTAGCACCAATCTGTTGCCGTGCTCACCCCTGGACCGGGCTCTGCTCGTTGTGCTGGAAAGCTCCTCGGCCGACCAACTTGCAAAAGGTCCCTTGGGCGCCGGAGGTGTTCTGGCGGGGGACACTCCGATGTTTAAGTTAGTAGGGGTTTTGGAGCAACAGAGTGGAGAGAGGCAAATAAAGAACAGAGAACGGAGAAGAAAGAGCCTCTTACCCCAGTGGAGGTCCCCTGAATCCTTTTTATGGGCATGGGATACTGCCAAAATTTGTTAGAGGACAGAGACGAAGTCCCTGATTTGCCCTTCAGAGGATCGAAGTAATGGCCAGGTAGCACAAAGTCATGGCCACGTCGAAGAATCCGTTGCAACAGAATTCTGGTACCAGTTGGAGAGAATCTTCCAACACCCTCAGGCGTTCTCCTGAACATGGATCAAGTTGGTCGGCCTCTTGGTTGGTCGGTCCTTAGGTGGTCGGCCTCTGGTTGGTCGGCCTCCAATCGGTCGGCCTCTAGGTGGGCTCTAGAGTAATCAGCCTAATAATCAATCGGCTTATTGGGCCTTCGGTGGGGATGCATCCGGGCCTCCGAGAGAGCCGACCGGCGGGGGCTTCAATCCACCTCAATCGGTCGAATGCCTTGTCCGGCTCAATCTCGGGTCCGACCGGGCGTATATAACAAGTTCACAACAAGTTTTTGGCACCGTTGCCAGGGATTCATTTGTTTTAAATTATGTCATAAATTCTTGCTTTAATTTGATATATCTAATATTTCTTTTAAGTTGGTGAGTGCTGGAAGTCAGGTATAAAATTTTAATTATTTCTTTTGGCAAATTTTATTTTTATCTTGATCTTATTTTGATTTGTTTTAGTTTAGTTTTTTAATTTAAACTTGTTTGATCTTTTTATTTATGCATAGCATTTTAAAATCATTTTAAGGGCATGAACCTGAACAAGATAAGGTGGGGATTTCATTATCCTTCCTTAACCCACAAACAAGACTCCTTCATTTGCATCAACCCAAGCCTTTTAATAAAATTACTTAGACGACAAGGAGACCTAAGGGACATCCGAGCTCATTAGGGCAAGGAGACCTAAGGGTTATACCAAGCTAGATTCAATCATTGAATTGGTGTCTAGGAAAGTGGTTCAGGGATTAATTCCTGAAGAAAGGCAGTTACTTAATTGGTTCCATTCACTGACCTGGCCAATCTAATTAGTGTCTAAGAAAAGCAACGGGGGGACTCCCACCAATCTTATACTTGGTCAATTTAGTGAATTGGTTGAACTTGGAATACTTGAAGGTTAACTTGGAATAGTTAGAAGCTTTCTAGTTTTAAGTTACCCATAGATAGGATTAATTTTATGTGGAACTTGTTTGAAATTTTTTTAAAAAATTTTAAAAAAATTAAATTAAATTACTTTAGGTATTTTCAATCTTGACTATCCTGATATAAGGTTGCCCTGGCATAACTGGAAGTTATGTTGCATGGTCATCCTAGGGTATTAAAAGGTTGAATTGATTTAGAATTTTTTTTTAAGAAAGCTTCTAAATAAAAAAAATTAAAAAAAAATACAAAATTCAAAAATTCAAAAAAATTGAAGAGATAGTAGAATTAGTGAATTCTCCAACTCCTGTGTAGAGAAGGATTTCAGGTCGACTTGTTAGAACTGATTCTATTCTTGTTTCAGATCCTACGACCTCTTCTATAATGGATTTGACAAATCAACCTCAACTCCTTAAGGATTTATGTTATCCAGTTGGTTCTGTCCAACCTTCTTGCATTAGATTGCCTCAACCCATAGCTAATAATTTTGAAATCAAACCTCAAATGATTAATATGCTTCCAAAGTTCACGGGAATAGAGGATGCATATATATTTATTAGAGAATTTGAAGAGGTTTGTACAACTATAAGGTTACAATAATTGTCAGAGGACAAAATCAAGCTGAGACTAATCAACTTTGTCCTTAAGGATAATGTTAAAAAGTGGCTTTATAGTCTTCCAAATTAATCTATCATAACCTGGGAGGGCTTTGTAAGAGTGTTCTTAAAGAAATATTTTCCTCATCATAAAATAGCTAAGATTAGAAATGAAATAAATCAATTTTATCAATTAGCTGGTGAGTCATTTTGGAAGTACTTTGATCGTTTCAAGAACCTCTTGACCCAATGTCCACACCATGGAATAGAAACTTAGAGACTATGCCAAATCATTTATGAGGGTTTAGATTCCAATTCAAGAAGAATGCTAGAGTCTATATGCCAAGACCAATTTATTTATAAAGAACCAAATGAAACATGGCAATTTTTAGAAGACCTAGCTGAAAAGAATCTACAATGGGAAACAACTAGGGAACCAGAAAGAACCACACCTTCAAGGGGTGAACGTATCAAATGCAGACTTCCCTAGCTGCAGAAGCTAAAATTGCAACCTTGACACGTAAGTTAGAGGCCTTAGAACTTCAGAGACCATCTAGTGTGAACCAAGTGACTGCACTAATGTGTAATGGGTGCAATGCATCAGACCTTATCCTAGAGGAATGTCCACTCTAGATGAACCCAATAGATAATAGATGTGCACAGGGAATGCTACATATCAGAGACCAATGAACAATCTCTATGCACCCATATATAACCCAGAATGGAGGAATCATCCAAACTTTTCATGGTCACGAACCCAAATGTAGGTGGTCCTAGCTTTAATCAATAAAACCCAAGGCCTAATCTTATGATGAACAACTTACCACCACCAGGCTTCAATATTAATGAAAAGAAATTGAGTTCTTTAGAGAAAAGCTTGGAAGCCTTAGCCAAATCTAATGCTGACACCAGTGCCACATTGAGTAATTTCATGCAAACCACGGGCCAACTTCTAAATTCAAACTCTAAAACCATAGCTCGTTTGGAAATGCAAGTGGGTCAGCTAGCATCTACAATCAATGAACGTGAACAAGGTAGGCTACCTAGTCAACCTAAGCCCAACCTAAGGAACCAAATTGGTCATCTACCCCAAGGAAATCAAGTCAATCAAGTTAATGCAATTCATACTTTAAGATCAGGAAAACAAGTGGATAATAAGGTAGATACGTTGATATTAGAGAAGACTCAACTACCAAATCAACTGAGTCATCTAATGAACAACCTACCTTACAAACTCAAGCTATTGAAACCACTAATAGTCCACCAAACTAGGTACCTGAAATCTCTAGAGCTCCTTTTCCAAATCGATTAATATATAATAAACAATCAAAATATTTAGATCAAATGTTAGGGGTGTTTAAGCAAGTTTAAGTAAACATCCCTCTACTAGACATGATCCAACAGGTTTCAACTTATGCCAAATTTTTAAAAGACATTTGTACCAAGAAAAGGACTACCAATATACCAAAAAGAGCTTTCTTAATAGCAAGTGTGAGTTCATACTTGTTGAGTCACATGCCCATAAAATATTAGGATCCAGGATCTCTAACAATTTCATGTATTATAGGAGAAACTCAAATTGAGAAGGCTTTACTTGATTTAGGGGCTAGTGTAAATATTCTTCCATATTCAGTTTATGAGCAATTGGGGTTGGAAAAACTTTAACCAACAGGGATCACATTATAATTAGCAGACTGATCTTTTAGAATCCCTAAAGGAATGTTAAAGGATATCTTGATCAAGGTTGAAAATTTTATCTTTCCTGTTGATTTTATCTTTTTAGAGACTGAACCAGTATCAAATTATAAATGTCATATCCTAGTTATTTTAGGAAGACCATTCTTAGTTATTGCTAATACTAAAATCAATTATCGAAATGGGCTTCTGAAATTATCATTTAGGAATATGACTATTGAGTTGAATATATTCAATTTGGAACATGAATCGATCAATCATGCTAATATGAGTGTAATCCAAGATGAAATTTATGAATCCATAGACATTAGCGAAGAAGAAGTTGATCTTAAGTCTAGTATCTGGCCAACACATGAGTATGAAGATATTGATAAAATACTTGATGATGATAAAAATGGCTAGAGATGGGAGCCTCCTACTGAAACACTCATGAAAAATGGTTAAACCATCAATTAAGCCATCAATTGAAGAGGCCCCCAAGTTAGAATTGAAACCCCTTCCTAAGCACTTGAAGTATGTGTATTTAGGTCCAGATAAAACCTTGCCTGTAATTATTGCATCAGACCTAAATCCTAAACAAGAGGAGGAACTCTTGACTATTCTAAGAGATAATCGAGAAGCAATAGGCTGGACCATGGCAGATATTAAGGAAATAAGTCCTTCCATAGTTCAACATAGGATACACCTAGAGGAAGAGGCTAAACCAACTAGAGAAGCTCAAAGGAGATTAAATCCAGCAATGAAAGAAATAGTCAAGAAAGAGATTTTAAAGTTACTTGACAATGGAATCATTTATCATATTTATAATATTTCGTGGGTAAGTCCTATTCAAGTGGTACCTAAAAAGTTTGGAATAACAGTGATTCAAAATGAAGCAAATGAACTTATTCCAACCAGAACCTAAACAGGATGGAGGGTCCGTATAGACTATAGAAAACTGAATGTTGCGATAAGGAAAGATCACTTTCCTTTGCCATTTATTGACCAGATGTTAGAGAAACTAGCTGGACAAGAGTTTTATTATTTTCTAAATGGATATTTCGGCTATAATCAAATTCCCATAGCCCCTGAAGATCAAGAAAAGACTACATTCATGTATCCATTCGGAACCTTTGCTTATAGGCATATGCCATTTAGGTTATGTAATACACCATCAACCTTCCAAAGATGTATGATCAGCATTTTTTCTGACATGGTTGAACGATTCTTAGAAATTTTTATGGATGACTTTTCTGTGTTTGGCCCTACCTTCTCTGAATGTTTAAACCATCTGAGATTAGTTCTAGAAAGATGTAAGGAGAAGCACCTAGTTCTTAATTGAAAAAAATATCAATTCATGGTTAGAGAAGGTATAGTTCTTGGCCATGTAGTTTCAAAAAGAGGAATTGAAGTTGACAAGGCCAAAGTTGAGTTAATTGCAAGTCTTCCACCACCCAAGTCTGTTAAAGAAATTCATTCATTTTTAGGACATGCTGGATTTTATAGAAGGTTCATACCCGATTTTAGCAAAGTGGCTCGCCCGTTGACAAATTTATTAGCAAAGGAAGTAAAATTTGAATTTACTCCTGAGTGCTTAGGGTCTTTTGAATTTCTTAAAAAGGCACTCATTTCTATGCCCATCATTCATCAACCTATATGGAGTGAACCCTTTGAACTCATGTGCGATGCATCCGATCATGCTGTAGGTGTAGTTTTAGGTTAAAGGATTAATAAACTGCCTAGAGTTATTTATTATGCCAGTAAAATATTAAATGATGCATAACTTAATTACACGACCACAAAAAAGGAGTTCCTAGCCATTGTCTTTGCTCTAGAAAAATTTAGATCATACTTGGTTTGGTCACACACCATTGTTTATACTGATCACTCAGCCATTAATTATCTCCCAACAAAGAAAGATGCTAAGGCATGCTTAATACGATGGATCTTACTCCTTCAAGAATTTGATCTAGAAATTAAGGATAAGAAAGGAACAGAGAATGCTATAGCTGATCACTTGTCCCGAATCATTGTTGCACCATCTAGTGAACCACCCATCAATGAGTATTTTCCAGATGAACAACTAATGTCCGTGTCCACTGAACCATGGTATGTTGAGATTTTTGATGTATGGGGGATTGATTTTATGGGACCATTTCCAAACTCCTTTGGAAATGAATATATTTTAGTGGCTGTTGATTATGTGTCTAAGTGGGTAGAAGCTATTCCATGTAGATCTACTAATAGCAAAGTGGTCATTAAATTTCTTAAAAAAAATATTCTCTCCCATTTTGGTATTCCTAGAATAATCATTAGTGATCGGGGGACACACTTTTGCAACCGACCCTTTGCCACTTTAATGAAGAAATATAATGTTACCCACAAGTTAGCTACACCATATCATCCTCAAACAAGTGGGCAAGTAGAAGTATCCAATAGACAAATCAAATAAATCTTGAAGAAGATTGTTAATGCTAATAGAAAAGATTGGTCTTTGAAATTAGTTGATGCACTTTAGGCATATCGCACTGCATATAAGACCAACCTAGGAATGTCTCCTTATAGGATTGTGTTTGCAAAATCATGTCACTTACTTGTTGAATTAGAACACAAAGCTATGTGGGCAATTAAAAAATTGAACATGGACTTGGACTTAGCTAAAAACTAAAGGAAACTTCATATCAATGAATTAGAAGAACTTAGAAATGAAGCTTATGAAAATGCTAAGGTGTATAAAGAAAGAACAAAAGTATTTCATGATCAAGCAATTCATAGAAAATCTTTTAATCCTGGACAAAAAGTTCTTTTGTATAATTCAAGGTTACATCTTTTTCCTAGAAAGCTTAGGTCTAGATGGACAAGATCTTTCATAGTTAAAGAAGTCTTTCCATATGAAGCTGTAGAAATTGAAAATCCAAGTAATGGTGTTGTTTTCAACGTAAACGGTCAACGATTAAAACCATTTTTGAAATTACCCATAGAATCTATGGAAGAAGTCATGGTTCTTTATAAACCAACATATCTTGATTAGCCTGCTATCACTACTTAGTCTGGCTGAAGATATTAAACTTAGCACTCCTGGGAGGCAACCCAGCTTCTTTCTTTCTAATAATTTTTTTTTAGCATGTTTAGGTTTAGCAGATTTTGATTCAAATAGGATCCATTGGCTAAGTTAAGGGGAAAGCTCAAGAAAATTCCTCAGGAGTCTTCATTTCCTTTTATACCATATCATGCATACATTTAGAATCAATTTTTATTTTTGGAGGAATAATAAGCTTAATAAGTATATATTTGGAGCTACCTTTACCTTATAATCTTACACTTATTGATCCTAGATTGAAGGTAAATCATACACTTTTGATAAGTAATTGATTGAATAGTCTAGATAATTTTTGAAATATTGAGGTGTACAATATTAATAGATTCAAGTAAAAATGGTAAGTAAGAATGAAATCAAATTTCTAGATAATTTTAACCCTCCTATTCACATCGAAGAAGAATCTATCTCTTGGATATGTGTGGGTGTTATTAAATGCAAAGTTCATTTATTAGTGAAAAAAAAATGAAAGAGATAATAAAAGCAAGTTCTGAACATTGTTCCACCGAGTAACCGGACTTCTTCATCTAAGTAATTTTATTAAAAGGCTTGGGTTGATGCAAATGAAGGAGACTTCTTTGTGGACTAAGAAAGGATAATGAAATCCCCACTTATCTTGTTTAGGTTCGTGCCCTTAAAATGATTTAAAAATGCTATGCATAAATAAAAAGATCAAACAAGTTTAAATTTAAAAACTAAACTAAAATAAATCAAAATAAGATCAAGATAAAAATAAAATTTGTTGAAAGAAATAATTAAAATTTTATACCAGACTTTCTCACATCAATCAATTGATGGGTCTAAGGTTCCATGCAATGTAAATTTTATAAAAATAAAAAAAATTAAATAATCACAAGTATTACTTGTCATATATTTTGTCTAATTTTTTTAATACATTATCATATTTTTTTAAAAGTTAATATTTCCTATCGATTTTTAAAATACAATTAAATTTAAATGTATAATTCATTGAAATATAATTAATGTTTAATTTACAACTAATTTGGTAATTACTAATTACTTAATATTTCTTTCTATAAATTACTAGTACATTTTTCAAAATTATATTCATTTTTTATTATTTTAAATTATAATTTTAATAAATTATCACCTACATTATTTAAAATTTATTAACCTATATTCTCTTAACAATATAGCCAAAAATTTTATATCTTATAATTTTATTTTTTTAAAGATTCCCTTATATTTTGTAATAAAAATATTTTTAATTTAACTAGGACCTACAATATAATTCATATCCTAAAATTTTTTTTATTTGTGGTTGATTAACTTAGAATTTTTCTATCACTAACATTATTTAAATAATCACAATTATCACTCTTCATAAATATTATCCAATATTTTAATTTATATTATCATATCATTTATAAATTTTATATTAATTACAAGTTTTTTAACAAGATATAACTTTTAATATATAACTAACTAACCAATATCACCTATTTTTAAAAAAAAATTTACTAAGCAATATTTTCTTAACAATATAACCAAAAAATTTATTTATTATATATTTTTTTTATAGCTATGCTTATATTTTTTAATTTAATTATTTTTAATTTAACTAGAGTTTATAGTATGATTCATATTATAAAAAATTTTATTTCTAAGTGATTACCTAAGAGTTTGCTTATTACTAATAATATTTAAATAAACACAACTATTACTCTTTATAAATATTATCAAATATTTTTTATATATTATCATATAATTTTTAAATTTAATATTTACTACTTATTTTTTAAATATAATTAATTTTTAATCTATAATTATATAATCTATGATTACCTTTTTATTTATAAGTAATTTGTTAATGTATCATTAATTAATAATATTTTTAAAAATTTATAATATATTTTTTAAAAATTATACTTTTTATTATCTTAATTCTAATAATTTCTTAAAAAATATCACTCATATTTTTTAAAAACTTATTAACCTATATTTTCATAAAATCATGTCTAATTTTTTATTTGTTACAAAACTAATATTTTTATTATTATTTCCATTTAAATAATTCCAACTACTAATTTTTATTAATATTATGATATATTTTTTACAAATTGCAATATATATTTTAATTATAATATCTATTGTTGAATTTTAATTAATAATTAATTAATGAGCTCACAACAATTTTTCAAATAAATAAATCTATTTTTTTAATTACTTTTTTCTAAAAATACTATATTACTATTTTTTTTAACTTATGTATATCAACAAACATCTATAAAATACTTTTAAATATTACAAATTTATATAAATTAGGTCCAATCTATTTCAAATCCATCAAGGCCATTATCTAATATTATAAAAATACTAACAATTTTTTACAACCATTTACACAAATATATTTCTAAAAAAAATAAAAAATTAAACATTAATGGGATTTCACAAGCCCATTTACAAAAATTACCGTATCTCTAAAAGAAATAGCATAACTATTAATAAAAAAATACTTCCAATGACAAAATTTGAATAATAGTAACAACATGTCTTTAGAGAAGGGAGATCACTAACCAGGCTAATAATTCCTAAAAAAAAACTAAACCTATATCATTTCAAAAGAAAATTAAAATAAAAAAAATTATGTATGTTATTTTAAATAAAATAATATTTACAAAATAAATGGCAGCCATTATACCGGGAAAAAGAAAAATATGAGATCGGAGAAAGAAATTGGGGGACCAATACTTTTTTTTTTTTTTTTTTTTTGGGGCGGGTGGGGGCGGCGGGACTTTTCTAAAATCCCGATCGGTTATCGAAGAAGTATGAGAAGACGCAGCTTGAAGCAGCATCTTCTAAAATGTATTCTTAGGACGTGCCTTCTCTGGATGGCAGCGGACATCCAATCCAACCAACAGGTGGCCAAAAGTTTTTTAAAAAGGTTGACGCATGGTCAAGTAGGCATTAGTTTGCTATTTTTGTTTCGGACGGCTACACTTTGATAATATTATTTTTAAAAATTAATATTTTAAAAAAATTATGGAATGGAGTTAGGAATTTTTTTAAATAATATTTTTTAAATAAAAAATTATCAAAATAGATGTTTCAGGATATATTTATCGAAATAGATATTTTTCGTCGATGTGACGGTGACGGGCATCTAAGTTTGGTTTATCAAAAGATGAAATTGGATTCGACTTTTAAAAAGACGAATTTCTTACAAACAAATATTTTTTTTATTTAATTTTAAAATTTGATATGACATGTAATAAATTGACGTGACGTTGAATTCATCTCATGCAAAGACAAATTCAATTTCGAATTCGTTTTTCCAATTATCGAATTCAAAATCAAATTTCTTTTTAATAATTTTATAAATATTATTATTATTTTTAAATAAAATTAATAAATTTAATTTTAAATAAATAAATAATAAATAAAAAATTAGTATTAATTAAAATTGTATATATTATCTTTTGATAATATTAATTATTATATTATTTTAAGATAATATTAATTAAAAATAATATTAATTAACTATATAAAAATAATATTAATTTAAAATTAATAATAATTTAACTAAAAATAATATTAATTGAAAATAATATTAATTAAAAGATATTATAATAATATATTATATATATTATATTATAATATATATTATATTATAATAATTATTTTATATTCTAAAATATAATGAATATATTATAATTTATTATATTATATATTATAATTTTTATAATATAGTATAAAAAATTTAAAAAAAATAAAAAAATAAAAAATAATCATCATGTCGATACTATTCGGTCGCTAGCCCGGTACCAGTTCGGTCGACAGCCCGGTGTCAGTCCGATCCATTGCTCAGGAGCGGTGGCAGGACCCCGACGACCGGACCGGCGATCGGGTTTGTGGCATGACTGGAGCTAGACCGGTGACAGAATCTTGGCGATCGGATAGGTAATCGGACCCGGGTGGCCGGACCGGGGGCCGCAACTAGGGCCGGATCGGCAGCCGGACCGGGGCCCGCATCGGGGGCTGGACCGGCGATCGGACTGGGGCCCGCACCGGGGGCCGGACTAGCGGCCGGTCCTCGGTCCGGCCCCCGATGCGGGCCCCGGTCCGGCCACCGATCCGGCCCCCGGTCTGACCCCGGTTACGGTCCCCGGTCTAGCCACCCGGGTCCGATTACCTATCCGATCGTCAAGATCCTGTTACCGGTCTAGCCCCAGTCATGCCACAGACCCGATCGCCGGTCTGGTCGTCGGGGTCCTGCCATCGCTCCTGAGCAAGGGATCGGACTGACACCGGGCTGTCGACCGAATTGGTACCGGGCTAGCGACCGAATAGTATCGACATGATGATTATTTTTTATTTTATTTATTTTTTTAAATTTTTTTTATACTATATTATAAAAATTATAATATATAATATAATAAATTATAATATATTCATTATATTTTAGAATATAAAATAATTATTATAATATAATATAATATATAATATATTATTATAATATCTTTTAATTAATAATATTTTTAATTAATATTATTTTTAATTAAATTATTATTAATTTTAAATTAATATTATTTTTATATAGTTAATTAATATTATTTTTTATTAATATTATCTTAAAATAATATAATAATTAATATTATCAAAAAATAATATATAAAATTTTAATCAATAATAATTTTTTATTTATTATTTATTTATTTAAAATTAAAATTTATTAATTTTATTTAAAAATAATAATAATATTTATAAAATTATAAAAAAAATTTTGATTTTGAATTCGTCCATTGAAAAGATGAATTCGAAATTGAATTCGTCTTTCCATGAGACGAATTCAACATCACGTCAATTAATTATATATCATATCAAATTTTAAAATTAAATAAAAAATATTGATTTATAAGGATTTCGTCTTTTCAAAAGACGAATCAAATCTTATCTTTTGAAAAGTCAAATTTAGATATCCGTCAACGTCACGTCGATAAAAAATACCTATTTTGATAAATATATCTTGAAACACCTATTTTGATAATTTTTTATTTAAAAAATATTATTTTAAAAAAAATTCAGAAGTTGGAACAGGGTATGGAATCTTGTGATGAGCAGCGGAATCGCGATGAGATCCCAACATTTACCCAAAGATGGTAAGAGGGGGAATTATCCCATCCAGTGTAGGGTATTCTAACGCAGAAATAACCTAGATAGATTTTATCTACCAAGTTCACATCTAAATTTAAGCTGCTTGCGAGTACTCAGTACTATGTCCCATCTTATTTTTTTCCTCTTAGAGTACTCTATTTAATCTAGCTAACTTACTTCCTAGCTTTCTCCCTCATATTTATTCAACCCGTTGGACTGCACATTTCATAACAACTCAAAAAAGAAGCTAATAGCTCCAAATCAATAGTAAACCATTCAAATTCAAAATATGAACCATAAAAAATGACATAGAAACTAAAATTTATATATTCTTATAATTTCTAATCTAAGCATCAAGTAGCTCTTAAATTGAATATTTTTAATAGTATGATATCATATTTTAATATAATCTAATCATCAAAATTTAGTAATTTTGAATCTTTTTGTATTTTAAGATATACATATCATAATTTATAAAATATATTTTTGATTTAGATTCCCTATCATATAATTTGACTGGTACCATTCATTTTTTATGTTGGCTTGATGTATGCACTCAAATATATGGATTTTAGCTTGTAAATATTTTTTATTATATAAATCATATTCAACTATAGGGATCTTCAATTTAGATTATTTATCATTGATTTTAAAACCATGAACTCCTTTTACAAGAAGTTAACAGAAAATGTATAGTCCAACTCATATTCATTTTGTACATCCAATTTATTATTTTTATTATTATTTAATTTTTATTTAATATATAATCAATTTTATTTTTATTAATTTAATTATGCAATAAACATGCTTGATTTGCTAGTATATTCATAAATTGTTGATGTTGGCGTGAAATCCCTTTTCGACCAGACGGAGCTTCTGGTTCGCAGGGATCGCTCCCGGGTTCACTTGCGAAACAAGTCCCTGGCCAGAGTTGCTCCGGCGGGGGACACTCCGATGCCTAAGTCAGAGGCGGGCTCCAGCCACAGAATGGGGAAGAGAATTCGATGGAGAGAAGAAGAACTCTCTGGTTTTCAAGAGTATCTCGTGCCTTACCTCGAGCCTTCTCTCTTACCCTTATTTATAAGGGGCCGTCCGGCCAGTGGTTCCGTCCTCTCCCCGGCGGTTATGATGGGGAGTCAAACCCTTCCCATGATCCGCAATCGTGGGTTATCGTCGAACGGTTCCGGCCAGACCGAAGACGTTGCAGCTGGAGTTGCGTTGCGTGCAGTGATTGTGTCCCGGAGGTAGTCGATAGTAACCGTTGGTAATCGTTGCTTATCACGCTTGTAGAGATTTGAGATAGATCGTGGATCTGTCTTCAGACTTCCCTTTTTAGGGAGATTCCCGTAATCATATCGGAAATATCTTCGTCCTCAGATCCTCTCGAGACAGATCGGAGATCCTATCTTCAGCATAGATCGAGGACTTGATCTTTGTCGTGGGCCGGAGATCGTGTCTTGTCATGAACCGAAGACCGTGTCTTCGAGAGTTGGTGGGTGTCGTTCCTCAGATTAGGCTGAGGGTCGGTCTTCAGGGCCCGATGGGCTCGGTCTTCGACGAAGGCCAAAGACGTAATCTGAAGGCCTAGCCTTCAGATGCTATAGGTCTGTGAGGAGCTTCGGCTTGCTCGTAGGTTGTTTGATTTTTCTTGAACACTTGGATCCGAAGTTAGTAGTTCAGAAGAAATGTCTTCGACCGGTTTGAACCGGCGGCCGGCTCGTGTTTGGACCAACATATCCCAATAGTAGCCCCCCTACTCTCAGTTTTCGAAGCAAAAGATTTGCCTCGAAGAGTGGGAGTATTACTGGTTTATCGTTTTCCTCTTGGATGATTACGAAAACTCTGATTGGACTGTCTGCTATAACTGCCGGCTGATTCGAGGATCAGGCGCTGGACAGTTGTCATTCCCTGATTGAGGGATAAAAAGGAGTGGGCGCATCAGGGACTGTCCCTCCTTTTTCATTGTGCGGCAGTTCGACCAATCTTTTGGTTAGGATCTGGGCGACGGTCGTGGTACACCCCCGTCCCTTAGATGAAATGCGTGCTCCACCATGGCCATTGATTTACACGGATTAGGACTCTCGATTCATTCCGTGTCAAATCATTTTCTGGGGTCATTTTGGGGTTGCGCAATCATCTCGAGGGCTCGTGGCAGGTTATGATGTTGCTTGGGACCCTCTCTGTCTTCTTTTGAGAAGGAGAGAGAAAGCCCGGCTGAGGAAGCTTCTTCATCCTCAAACTTTCAGCTTTGGCCCAGCTTTCCATCTGCAGGTAGAATCTTCCTTTCATTCCTTTGTCTTGCTCTTCTATCATGGCCAAGTCTGTAGGTAGCCAAAGGGAAAATGTAGGGCCCTCAGGGGTTGATGATGTAGTGAGTCTGGAGTTGGTCCCCAGCTCCATTTCTCCAAGAAAGATAGCCTACCTTCGAGAACACTATCACATTCTTGAAGATTTTTCCCTAATCCTTCCAACATCTGAGGAACGGGTGAACAAGCCTCCTGCTGGGTGTCTGGCCGTATACGAAGACCACTTAAAGGCCGGTCTTCGATTTTCTCTGCATCCCTTCTTCATCAAGATCTTCCGCTTATATCAGGTAGTGCCGACGTAGTTGACTCCGAATAGTATTCGAAATATCTGTGGATTCTTGGTTCGGTGTCACATGGCTAATGTGAATCTTGGGACCAATTTGTTTATCGCCCTCTTTATGCTTAAGAGAGACTTCTACGATCATGGATGGTGGATAATTGGTCCTCGGCCCGGTCGCAAAATTCTCAGGGATATGCCTAGTGCCATCCATGGGTGGAAACCTATCTTTACTTTTGTGTTGTCTACTGAACCATGGGGTTTCAGTAGCGAGTGGAAGGAGCCGCGTTTAGTCGCCAACGATGAAAAGAAGGTCTTGACTGCTGATCAGTCCGATTACAACTTGTTGACTGATTCGGAGGCCGTTCTCATTCACAAATTGTTGGAGGAGAGGAATCACCATCTCGCAGGAATCAGCGAGTTCCCTGTGTTAGGTATAAATGGAGAAATTTTTACCTCTTTCTCTATATTTCTGTTGTAGTTCAATTGGCTCAAAGGAGGTTTGTCTGTCTGTAGGCGGCGGAATAAAGCCCAACCTGAGTTGGCTCCGCTAATCTTCCGAGAAGAGGACCGCTCAGGCTCCTCCTTTGAGGTCAGCAGTTCGGAAGAGGGCTCGTCGAGATGGTCCTGAGGGGAGCAGGGGCACTTCATCCTCTTGAGGAACCTCCAGGGAGGATGTAGCGCCAATGACGGAGGCCTCCACAGGACCTTAGCAGGTCGAATCTCCACCGGTGGCCGTCTCCCCAATCCACATAGGGGAAAGCCCGTCCCTGATGGTTGAAGTTCCTCTATCTTGCCCTCCAGAAATAGATAGGGGCAAGGCAGTGCAAGTCGAAAGGGAGCCTGCCCGGGAAACGTCTCTAGCCGGGAGCTGTCCCACGGGCTCTTCATAGTTTTCCCCCCATGGGGGACTGTTGGTCCCCGCCGTTGCCAGGCGGGCGCTGAAGGCTACTCTATTACCCCACGATCTGGTGGTTATCCGAAGTCGAAGCCTTGCCAAAATATCTGACTCTGCCTTTTCTTCTCTGCAACAAGTAAAGTCCTTGTCATTTTTCATTCTCTTTGTTCTCGCCTGGAGGATTGTTCGGCCTATAATTTTGCTTTGCCAATGCAGTTGGTCTATGACTTCACTTTCATGGAGGAGGGCTTGGAAAATGTCGACAGCCTCATCCATGGCCTCAAGGAGGAGCTCTGCACGGCTAGGGCCGAAAAAGAGGTGGCCGAAGAGCTGAGGCAGTCGATGGAGGAACGTCTTGCTCGAACGGACGTTGAAGTTTGAAGCCTGAGGAGTGAGCTGAAGAGCGCCCACTTGATGATTGCTGAGCAAGGGGTGGAGTTGAGGAAGAATAGGAAGCACGTTGACTCCTTGGAGCAATCCGCCAAGGAGGACCAAGAAAAGATGAGGGACTTGATCAGGGCGATCGAGGAGGCAACCCGAAGGGCTGAAGAAGCGGCCCTGGAGTCCGAAGTGGCCAGGAGGGAATCTGAAGTCCAGAAAGAGCTGGCGAGTAGGGCTGTAGCGGACTTTAGGAGGTCCTCGCAGTTCCAGGTGGAAATGAATGAGGTGACCTTGTACATTTACCAGCATGGCTTTAACAATGGACTTGCCAAGGTCAGTAAGGCCTTCCCTAACCTTGATCTTTCTTCTGTTCCTGCCTTCGACATTGTGGAAGAAGGAGAGGAGGAAGATGAGGCCACAGAGGAGGCCATAGAAGAAGTTGAGGAGATGTTGAGCCAATGGGGGGAGATCCCAGTTGTGGTTGAGGACCCCGGTGTAATTTTGACCCAGGTTGAAGAAGCTGAAGGGATGCCAAGCTTGGGGGAAGAGGCTCCTGTCACAGTTGAAGACTTGGGCGTGATTCTAGTCCCGGCCCAAAAGGGAGTTCAGGCTGAGGAGGGGGCCCATGTTGAAGGCTCTCCGGACTCAACCCAAGTCGAGGAAGTTCTTTCTGTGCAGATTGATAAGCTGCTCCAATCCTGCGGTGTAGGGTCTCTTTCATTTTATGCCTAGGGATTTGTATAACTTTAGGCATTGCGTCTCTTCTTTACTTTCTTTAGGAATGTAACTGGCAAACTCTCTTACTGAATTACTATGTAGCTTTCTCCTTGTATGTGGTGTGTCACGTTTTTGAATGTGGCTTAAGCAAGGCTGTCTAGTCGAATGGCCGAAGCCAAAAACTGTTTGGTCGGCAACTGGTGCTGAAGACAAATTCCGCAATAAGACCGAAATGCCGTTGCCGATGACTGACCATGATCGGACCACATCGATGTCAGATAACCAATCCATATATCTAGGAGCAGACATGACGGACAGGTGTTACTTTCCTATTGGCCATTGATTAAGGAATATTTAGTATGATTTTCATCACCTGCATTGAGTACGTCGATATCTGAACGGTCGCATCCTCGTGTGCCCCGGGCATCGCCAAATCCTCCCTTTCCAAGAGGGGGCCTTTAATGCCATATAATGAAGACCATTCTCGATTTGGGGCACCGGCGGTTGCTATCTCCAAGAGTAGTTACTGGCGATTGTATCGTTCCCAGGTAGTCACCTGGGGTTTCGAGGCGTCACTTTGACACGTGGCGCTCTCTGGTTTGCCTGCGAAAGGGCACAGAGCATGTTTTCCTGTAGTCATTCGTGGGCATAAGATCCCTTTAAATAGGACCCCATCTCTCCCAGTTGAAGGTCATCATAATTTTAAACTCATGTTTTAGAAGCTTTCTTCCCTTCTCCGGCATCTCGTCGAAATGAAGTTTAGTGTTTCCGAGCTTCGAAGGGCGGCGAAGAGGAGAGCCATCGACACCGAGAAAAAGGGGGGCCCAAGGTTCCTTGGGTTAAGCGATGACGATGAGCCTATCGTTGACCATTTGGAAAGAAAAATTCACGTCTTAGAGGCTCAACTAGAGGAGGCCAGGACCCAGGTCGAGGCGACCATCGCGGAGGCGGTGGAGGCCAAGAAGAAGGCTACAGATGCTATCTTGGACTTCAAGGCATCTTCTGCTTTCAAAGAGGAGGTCGCCGAGGCAGCTCTGGATTCTTACCACCAGGGGTTTTGGGAATGCAGGGGTAAGGCCTTTAAGTTTTATGACTTGAAGGGCATTGACAACATCAAACCCTCTATTCCCTTCCCCGGACATGAATTCAATTCTGACTCTAAGAATGAGTCGAATTCTAGTCCGGACAGGAACCACGGGGCCCCCTCATCTTCCTTACAAGACTACCCCCGCCGGCATGGGAAAGGGCCGGCGGGTGGTCGCTAGATGTGCTTTCCCTGTTATCTACAATGCTTTTTCTCTTCTGTCTTTTTTTTTTGTAAAAAATTTAGAAATGAAATGAAATGTTTCCACTTCTCTTACCTTCTCTTCCATCACATTGTGATATGTTGAAGGTGTAGACTTCCCTGATTACTTGGAATCGTAGGGTGGGGCATCTATGCCATTTTTGTACATTTTTGTCATGATCAAGGTAGGCTGTTCAGGCCTGCCCCGGCACGTCTTCGGACTTTTTGTAAGGTAGGCTGTAAAAACCATCCCTGTGCCTTCTTTAGTGTAAGGTAGGCTGATTAGGCCCACCCCAGCACGTCTTCGGGTTTTCCATAGGGTAGGTCACTTGAACCTCCCTGTGCCTTCTTTAGTATAAGGTAGGCTGATTAGGCTCGCCTCGGCACATCTTTGGATTTTCTGTAGGGTAGGTTACTTGAACCGTCCCTGTGCCTTTGATCTTCTTAGTGGCTCGTGAAAGAAAACAGGTGCAGGTGGTTTGACATGATCCTATACTAGGCATGCAAACAACTACGGGAGCAGATTGGATTTTAAAAACTTTTTTAAAATCTGCGCAGCAGAAATCTGCTCCGTCCAGAAACTAATCTAACTCTAGTTGCAATTAGGCATGTAGGATAATATAAAATATTTGCAAAATATTTGAATTAAAAATTCAAATCATGCATGATTAAAAAAATAATTTTTTATACCTTATTCCGGCTGGAATAACTCTGGGATAAAGCTGGAATAGGCTAGAATAAGTGGGATAAACTTATTCCAGTCGTCTTCTTCCTTGGACTGCTGAAAACTCGTTTTGGGGTTGAAAAATGTCGCCGGAACGATGGCTTCCGGACCTCCGTTTGCTCCCAAAATTCAGCAGCGGCAACTTGGACAAGTGCTCTTCGATCTTCAATTGAAATCTGCAAGAAAAACTTAGCCAAAAAAATATAAAAAATCACCAAAGTCTGCTGCCAGAATTTCTGCAGCAGAACAGGGCAGCAGACTTTGGCTTTCGTTTTGGAGCAGCTGGAGCGATCCCGGCTCGCGTGGCTTGCTCCTAGGAGTAGAAGGATACTCCCTCTAGAGGGGAGACACGCCCGGGGCTCTCGGATCCCACTCCACATGCGGTGCTAGCCGCTGGAAGTTGATACAGTCACAGTGAACGACAGCAATTTGGGCTTACTGCAGTCTTGGGTTTGAGCACTCTAATGGACAAGGAAAAGCTGCCTGAGTCTCTCCCTCTCACCCTCCAAAACCCAGCACCCAATGGAAGATAGGACCCAGCTCTCAAAACCTCTCAAAGGGAAGAACACACTTGCTGTTTCTTCTTCACACGGTGTAATCTCTCTTGGCTGAAAAACTCTATTTGAAACAGGGGATAGCTGGAGTTTTTATAGGACAACAGGGAAGAGGGAGATGGAGAGGCTATGAGAGGAAGAGGCCCCGACTGCCGTTCTCCCATTAAACAGCAATAAACGAGGATTTAAAACACAGTCGGTGGAGGGATAAGAAGGGACGTCTTGGCTTCTTCGGACGCTTGGCATTCCTCCCAGCGAAAGAAAACAGTGTAAAATGGTCAAGAGAGAAGTAAACACCGGTTCAAAAGAAATTAGTCCAAAAAACCTTAAACCAATTAGGTTCAAGCCCATTGGTTCAATTAACCAATGGTGGTTCAGGTGTGGGCACCAGAATCAGGAAGAGACTCCAACCAATTCAAGTCAAATCCGAGTCCTTATGGTTGGATGAGTAAAAGAAAGTCCTATAAATTTTTTTTTCTCTTTCTTTAATTTTGAGTCCAAATAATTATGTAATTCGAGTCCATTTCAATTTTATGTTGGGACTAGTCCAGCCTGATTAACCTTGTATTTGAGAGTTGGGTCCAAATGAGTCAAGTCCAATCCATGAAGAATCAAACCAAACCACATTTGAAGACAAAAGAAGACTCAAGACTTATACTCCAAAGCAAGACCAAAGCCACCTCAAGTGGGGACCACATGCCACATGACACATGCCACCTCATCATCCAAGGTTGCTGCCACATCACACATGCCACCTCACCATCCAAGGTTGCCGCCCAAGAGAAGAAAAGGGGAATTTGAATTTGAATTGGCTACAACCTCCTCCACAACTTCCTCCACTCCTCATGGGACACCCCATATTTTCTCCACAAACTTTTCTCCATGATATTTGGTATAGTTTGAATTCAAAATTGCTTAATAGTCTATAAAAGACTCTTAGTCTTCTTGTAAAAAAAAAGATGAAAAGAAAAATTAAAAGTTTCTTCTATGTGAGTTCTATGTGCCTAGGTGGTAGTTCTAAATTCTTCTCCCTATCCCACGCCAACCCTACTTTCTCCTCCTCCATCTCCAACGCCTAAGACACTCTCCTTCTTCTCCAATCTCAAGCTAGCCCTTCAATATTCAAGGTTGATCAAGAAGACCATCACAAGGAGGTCGGCCTAATCCATTTCAAGTGATCTACCATGGCGCCAAGATTATTCTTCAACAATGCTTCATCGATTCTTCTTTAGTTTCTCCATTTCATGACTAACGTATCTTACCAAGTTCCTAATCTCGAGGTTTCTTTGTTGTAGGGTTCTTCGGGATTCCGAATTCTAGAGGAAGGAATTACTTGCCACAATCCAGAAAACAAGAAGGGCCCTCAATTTGTAGTATGGTCTTGTCATTTGGGAGGTCTCTTCATGAGTCATCTTGACCTACTTGAAAGATTAATGTCAGATATGTTCTAGTGTCGATTAGGTATGAAATATTAAATTTGCCTAGCTTAACTTGTGTGGTTCGAATCTTATTCCTATTTCTTTGTTATTTTGATAGTCTCATTAATTAGGTTTACGTTTGATCATTCGAGTTCTCTTCATTAGACCTCCTTTGATATTATATGCAGAACTAATCATATGCAAATAAGAAGTTGCTTAGTTAATCTTTGCTAATCTCCTTTAGGGTTGCATAGTTGCATTCTCATCTTGCATGTCCTCACCAATCTTGGTATCAGAGCATGGTTGTATTAGGGTAGAATAGTTTTCTCTTAAATCCAAACTAAATCAAAAACTCACGCCTCCTGAGCGGGTGTACTCCAGTACACTGTCACGACCCATTGGAGTAATGAGCCTCCGGGCCGGACGTGAAGTTTTAGATTAAGAGTTTGGTAAAGCATCGCAATTCCTTTAATTTCTTTTTCTGTGAATCTGAATCTGCTGGCTATGATAAAAAAAAAAAAATTCAAAAGAAGAAAATAGTACATATTGCATTTCCATAATTTTTTTTGATTCCATATAAGGTTATTTATAATCACACAAAGTTTCAGCATCAGAAGAAATTCACGGAAAATACTAAAACTCCTACTTCAATCTTTTATCCTGCTGAAATAGTTTGGAGTACATGGTCTATTTTTTTTATTGTTTCTCTTTATATATAGATCTAAATTTTCTGATTTTTATTTTTCTGGGATCCTCATAATTCATATTAGTTTTCAACAATTTTTCAGATTTTATTTCGATTTTTAGAATTTCTAGCATTTGAAATACTCTCTGAGATTCAATATGAACTGAAATTCTAGCAAGAACCAATCTCAAAAAATTTTTGAATTTGAAGTTCAAATTTTAAATTTTAAAATTTTGAATTCTGACATTATAGAATCTGAAACTTGGAGTTTGAAATTTAAATTTTAAAATTTAAGTTTGAATTTAAAATTATTTGAAAACTAATCAAGTCAAATAATTAAGTCAGCTCATAAAACACAAATTTTTTTTTTTTTTGCATTCATTTGAAAACATTTTAAGGGCATTAATATGACATGGGGGCAAGAGTTCATCACTTGTCCTTAGCCCAAAACCACAACCCATCATCTCGATCCCAATCCTTAATTAAAATCAATTAGACCTAATCATCCTAGTGGGTTAGGGACACCACGAGTCGGGTTCGGATTAGGGTCAAGTTGATTGTGTCCACTAATTGGTGTGTGCTTATGGGCTTGGTGTCTAGGATTGGTGTATTAGGGCTTGTGGGTTGGTCCTCCTACTTGGCCAATCACAGATTGGTGTCTAAGGTTGGCAGAACAGGGACCTCCACTCCCCTTCCCACCTACCTGGCTAGGTCATGTAAGTTACTACTAGCTAGTTGGTCCTTTTAATTAGATCTCTAATTCGTACTCTAGGTCTAGAAATCCTTAGCCTGAGTTTAAGTCTAATTGTTTGCATGACAACTAGATCAGGAACTCCTTACCACCCTTCACAAGACCAACCAAGTTCATCCATGGACACTAGTATGGAAACCCTTATGAGATCTATGATTAAGCGACTTGAACGTTTGGATGCTAGGTTTGATCAGTTCGAGGAAAGGATAGGAACCCTAGAGGAATCTAGGTTGACCCCAACTGAACCACCTTCACCCAGATTACCTTCAGTTCGCCCTAGAGCCCAACGACAGGAACATACACCTGATCCAATTCATAGAAGGCCACATCAGGATTATGCTGATCACACTCCAGAGCCATATCCTAGAAGACCTCGCCATGATACTTTTGATCAGGATGATCGGGCCTTAAGGAATATCCGTCTAGATGCACCAACCTTTGAGGGAAGCCTAGATCCTAAGGTGTACATAGACTGGGAGGCTGACATGGACCAATATTTTGACTGGTATGATATATGTGAAGAGAGAAGATTTAAGTTTGCCAAAATCAGACTAGTCCGTCAGGCTAGGTTGTATTGGGAAAATGTCGAACGCATAGCTATGCAGAGGGGAGACTTACCTATAGCGACCTGGAGAGACATGAAGAGAAAGCTTAGAGAGAAATATTTGCCTGTCTTATCAGCAAAGGTTGTTAGATCAGTGGCAACGATTGACACAAGGAAATAAGATCGTTTCTGAATACGTTGCTAAATTTGATGAGTTTGTAATGCGATGCAACGTAGTCAAGTCTGAGGCAGCCATATTGTTGAGGTTTAGATCAGGATTGAATGAAGATATAAAAGGGGAACTGTTTTTGAGAGAAGTCCATGATTTAGATCAAGCATACCAAGTTGCCATGGACTATGAGAGGTTTCAAAGGAGAGCTACATTTAGGCGACCTGAGCCCATTAGGTTTAATCCTCCTGTTAGTCGACCTAGTTCAGTCCCTGGTACAACCAATAGACCAAGATCTAGCTCGAATCCAACCCCTAGACCCAACCCTGCCATTCCCCCAATTCCTAGAGAAGACAAAGGAAAGAGCCTTGAAGTTCGAGGTGAGAGGGAGCAAGTCTGCTATAAGTGTCGTAAACCAGGTCATTTCGTGAGCCAATGTCCCTCTAGAGCTTTACATATAGGGGAGGCGGAAGAAGGAGAACCAGAACCCCTGGAGAATGATGAAGAGGAGGTTTATGAAGCAAGGGATTGCTTGGCTGATGAGTATGAAGGAGATGAAGAAAATGTAGACTCATCAGATGTGTTAGGAGTTGTGAGATGTATCATGACACAGACCAAGGAGCAGGAAGACTGGCGTAGGACTAGCATCCTACACACATTTGTCAAAATAGGAGAAAAGGTCTGTAAGATCGTGATCGATAGTGGAAGCTGTGTCAATGCCATTTCCACTAGTGCAGCCAAGAGTCTAGGATTACCCACTGAACCACATCCCAATCCATATAAGGTATCCTGGATCGATTCCACTTCTATCCCAATCAAGCAGAGATGTCAGGTCCGAATCCAACTTCAGTCCTATCATGAACGAATCTGGTGTGATGTACTCCCTATAGGAGTAAGTAGCATCATCCTAGGTAGGCCATGGCTGTTTGACCATGATGTGACAATTTTTTGGTCGAACAAACTCCTGTGCTTTCAATTTCAATGGCAAGAAAATTGTCATTCATCCAACCCAGCCTAAGGACAACACTAAAAGAGAAGCTAGCAGCCTGAAAGAAAAAAGGACTGGATTAAATTTGATAGGTGCAAGAGAATTAGAAAAAGACATTAATGAGGGAGCACCTATTTGGATGGTAGCTGCTAAGGAAACTATGGACCACACCCCTGTAGAACACCCTCAAGAGGTGGTCCAATTATTGAAAGAATTTGAAGACGTGTTTCCCGAGGATCTTCCCGATAATCTTCCACCTTTAAGGGACATACAGCATGCCATAGATTTAGTCCCTGGCACGACTTTACCTAATTTGCCTCATTATAGGATGAATCCAACTGAACATCAGGAGTTACAAAGGCAAGTTAGTGAACTTCTTAGAAAGGGGTTTGTTAGAGAAAGTTTAAGCCCATGTGCAGTCCCTGCCTTGTTAACCCCTAAGAAAGATGGCACATGGAGGATGTGTGTAGACAGCCGTGCCATCAACAAGATTACTGTCAAATATAGGTTTCCAATCCCAAGACTGGACGATATGTTAGATATGATAGCCGGATCAACGATTTTCTCCAAGATAGACTTAAAGAGTGGCTATCACCAGGTTAGGGTTAGGCCTAGAGATGAATGGAAGACCACTTTTAAGACTAAAGATGGATTATATGAGTGGTTAGTCATGCCGTTCGGTCTGTCCAATGCACCCAGCACCTTTATGAGAATTATGAATTAGGTGTTGAAAACTTTCATCGGGAAATTTGTGGTGGTCTACTTTGATGACATTCTTATCTATAGCAAGACTAAGGCAGACCATTTAACCCACCTAAGGCAAGTTTGCCAAGTCCTTAGAAAGGATAGCCTCTATGCCAATATCAAGAAGTGTGATTTCTTAACACATAGAGTTATCTTTCTAGGATTCATAGTAACATCTGAAGGAGTGTCCGCTGACCCTGCGAAAATTAAGTCCATAGTAGAGTGGCCTGTACCCAAGAGTATCCATGATGTCCGTAGTTTCCACGGTTTAGCCACCTTCTATAGGAGATTCATTAGAGGGTTCAGTACGATAGTGGCTCCAATCACTGATTGTATTAGGAAGGGAACTTTTGAGTGGACTAAAGCAGCAGACAAAACCTTCCTAACAATTAAGGAAAAAATGACACATGCACCCGTCTTGAGGTTACCCGATTTTACCAAAGTGTTCGAGATTGCTTGTGATGCTTCTGGGGTAGGAATTGGAGGTGTCTTGAGTCAAGAGAATCACCCAGTAGCATATTTCAGTGAGAAGTTAAATGAAGCGAGACTAAGGTATTCCACCTATGATAGGGAGCTGTATGCGGTAGTTCAGGCATTACGTTATTGGAGGCATTATCTTCTACCGCAAGAGTTTGTTCTATTTTCTGACCACGAAGCTCTTAGGTTCCTTAGTTCTCAGAAGAAATTGAACCCTAGGCACGGGAAATGGATAGAGTTCATACAAGCTTATACGTTCGTACTGAAACATCGTGCCGGTACTGAAAATAGGGTTGCTGATGCATTGAGTCATCGTTCCATGTTGTTGAATTCTGTGAGCACTGAGGTAGTAGGGTTTGAAAGATTGAAAGAGGAATATCCTACATGCCCTGATTTTGGTGACATCTATCGATCCCTTCAACAAGGACCATCTAGTGAGCATAGTGATTATACCCTTTTAGATGGATACCTTTTCAAAGGAAATCAGTTGTGTATTCCCAAGACCTCTATTAGGGAATTTCTGATCTGGGAAGTTCATGCTGGGGGCTTAGCAGGACATTTTGGTAGGAATAAGACCATCTTAGCAATAGAAGACCAATTCTTTTGGCCTGGTCTCAAAAGAAATGTGGCCTAGATTGTAGCTCAGTGACGTACCTGTGCTGTTGCAAAATAGCAAAGACAGAACACCGGTCTGTACACACCCTTACCTGTCCCTGATTGTCCATGGCAGGATATCAGCATGGATTTTGTAGTAGGCCTCCCTAAGACGTCTAGGAAGTATGATTCTGTCTTTGTGGTTGTCGATCGTTTCTCCAAGATGGCTCACTTCATTCCTTGTTCTCAAACTTTAGATGCTTCGAAGGTGGCCAAGCTTTTTCTCGATCAGGTCGTTAGGCTTCATGGTTTACCTAAAACCATTGTGTCCGATAGAGATGTCAAATTTACTAGCTATTTCTGGAAAACCCTCTGGCACATGCTCGGTACCAAGCTAAAATTCTCTACTGCCTATCATCCTCAAACCAATGGCCAGGCTGAGGTAGTAAACCGAAGCTTAGGAAATCTGTTGAGATGTTTAGTTGGTGACAACCTAGGAAACTGGGACCTATTACTTCCTCGTGCTGAATTTGCCTATAACAGCTCAGTTAATAGGTCTATTGGGAAAAGTCCGTTCGAAGTGGTCCATGGATACAGACCTAGGAATCCTTTAGACCTAGCTCCTTTACCCACACATGCACGGGTGTTCGAGTCTGCCGAGTCATATGCACAGCATATTAGGGAATTGCATAAGGAGATTAGCCAAAAGATTCAAGCGAGCAATGAACTCTATCAGCATATGACTAATTCACATAAACGGTTAAAAGAATTTAATGAAGGGGACTCCGTCATGATCAAACTTAAACCTGAAAGGTTTCCGCCGGGAACTATGAAGAAACTCCATGCCCGGGGAGCCGGACCTTTCAAAATAATAAAGAAAATTGGACCAAATGCTTATGTATTAGAATTACCACCAAGTTATGGCATTAGTTCAACATTTAATGTTTCAGACTTAAAAGAATACAAAGAACCTGCATTGATACCTAGTGAGCTTTTTGGTCTTAATGTTTCTTTTGAGAGTGAAACACCAAATGAGTGTCCACCACCAAGTGTTCCTGAGAGAAAGGAGAGAATTGAAAGGATCTTGGATGACCAGATCATTACTACTAGAAATAAAGGCTACCAACGTTATCTGGTTAGATGGCAAGGATGTCCTGAATCTGAAGACTCCTGGATTTCCCGAGAGGACTTATAACAAATCGACCCGGATGCATTAGAAGCTTATCAAGCCAACCCTCACTCGATAGGGTTGAGTTCCTCCCACCTCGGGAGAATTGGTGTGGGCACCTGAATCAGGAAGAGACTCCAACCAATTCAAGTCAAATCCGAGTCCTTATGGTTGGATGAGTAAAAGAAAGTCCTGTAATTTTTTTTTTTCTCTTTCTTTAATTTTGAGTCCAAATAATTATGTCATTCGAGTCCATTTCAATTTTATATTGGGACTAGTCCAGCCTGATTAACCTTGTATTTGAGAGTTGGGTCCAAATGAGTCAAGTCCAATCCATGAAGAATCAAACCAAACCACATTTGAAGACTAAAGAAGACTCAAGACTTATACTCCAAAGCAAGACCAAAGCCACCTCAAGTGGGGACCACATGCCACATGACACATGCCACCTCACCATCCAAGGTTGCTGCCACATCACCATCCAAGGTTGCTGCCACATCACACATGCCACCTCACCATCCAAGGTTGCCGCCCAAGAGAAGAAAAGGGGAATTTGAATTTGAATTAGCTACAACCTCCTCCACAACTTCCTCCACTCCTCATGGGACGCCCCATATTTTTCTCCACAAATTTTTCTCCATGATATTTGGTGTAGTTTGAATTCAAAATTGCTTAATAGTCTATAAAAGACTCTTAGTCTTCTTGTAAAAAAAAAGATGAAAACAAAATTAAAAGTTTCTTCTATGTGAGTTCTATGTGCCTAGGTGGTAGTTCTAAATTCTTCTCCTTATCCCACACCAACCCAACTTTCTCCTCCTCCATCTCCAACGCCTAAGACACTCTCCTTCTTCTCCAATCTCAAGCTAGCCCTTCAATATTCAAGGTTGATCAAGAAGACCATCACAAGGAGGCCGGCCTAATCCATTTCAAGTGATCTACCATGGTGCCAAGATTATTCTTCAACAATGCTTCATCGATTCTTCTTTAGTTTCTCCATTTCATGACTAACGTATCTTACCAAGTTCCTAATCTCGAGGTTTCTTTGTTGTAGGGTTCTCCGGGATTCTGAATTCAAGAGGAAGGAATTACTTGCCACAATCCATAAAACAAGAAGGGCCCTCAATTTGTAGTATGGTCTTGTCATTTGGGAGGTCTCTTCATGAGTGATCTTGACCTACTTGAGAGATTAATGCCAGGTATGTTCTAGTGTCGATTAGGTCTGAAATATTAAATTTGCCTAGCTTAACTTGTGTGGTTCGAATCTTATTCCTATTTCTTTGTTATTTTGATAGTCTCATTAATTAGGTTTACGTTTGATCGTTCGAGTTCTCTTCATTAGACCTCCTTTGATATTATATGCTGAACTAATCATATGCAAATAAGAAGTTGCTAAGTTAATCTTTGCTAATCTCCTTTAGGGTTGCATAGTTGCATTCTCATCTTGCATGTCCTCACCAGTGGTTCAATCCAATTGAACCGGTCCGAGCCCAATAAAATTGGTTCAATTGGTTCACAACCAATTGGAGGCCAAAACGAACTCCGAATCAGTTCAAAACTGATTTAGAAAAATCCTGGCGCAGTGCTGGTCAACCCGGAACAATTTTCGGTTGACACAGACAAGGGAAAGACGGGAAAAAGAGTGCTAAAAAATACTGTGACCATAAAACCGAGATGATTTCCAATCGTAATCGATATCCGGATCAGAGAGTAATCCTCTGTGGCGTGTGACCTCATAGGTTCGAACCTAAACGGTAGCACTAGAACAATTTTAGTACCAGCATAGGAAACTATCTAGCAATGGGTCCCGGCGTCCGGATAGGTCGAAGATGCGGGAGCAAACTATCGAACCTCTGGCATATGGTTACCGTATAATTCATCCCTTTGACATCTAATGCTCAGGACGACTGAGATTGGGCTGCCAACCCAGACTGAGTCAGTCGACTACGTGTCTCAACCTCGCAAGCCCAGTGACTCTTCACTAGGGCTACCCTGATCGAGGATTTGCTAAATTGAGATACTGCGAGACATTCAATCCAAACTGTTTGGACAGGTCAATTCCATCTTTGTCCATCACTGCTCCACAAGTACTTGCCTGTACCCAGAAACCTTCCATCACCGGATTAAAAATCTGGGTAGTCCGGCACCAAAGCACAGGGAGTTGCTTGCAAGCTACCGTGATGACCTCAGGTCGGAGGGACACATATACCCATATCCAATCGTGAGTATTCCTTTGGCAGAAAGGGGCTGCACGGAGTCATGTTCAATGAGATATCACATATCCCACTTGTAGATCACATCAGTGTCACCACACTCATTTGGTTAAGAGGACAACCAAACGATGTGAACTACAACAACCTATACTTGATATATTGCTGTCCAGTAAAATATATCCTTTGGTTGTGAACAGGGTTTAAGGACCACTCGATACATCCTCTCTGTATCGAAGTCAGTGTAGTCCTAAGGACTTCATCACATGGAAAGAGTTCATTTCAGGGAAATACAATATGTGATGAGCTACCAAAAATAATATTTTATTAATTCAAAGAAAGAGTACAATACTGACCTCAACCGCCTACAATCCAGGAGATTGGCTTTGGGATACAATTCCCAACAGCCCGATCGGGTCATCCATTGCGCTCATCGGACATACCAATAAGGTGAGCGGATCATACTCCTCTTTGCGCTGTTGGTTGATTTCTTGGATTGCACCGTTCATGCTACTGTCATTTTGTTGATGCAACAGGCTGTTTTAGAGTCGGGCAAATTCGCACAAGAAATTTAGAGGTTAGTTTATTGATAGTATTTGCGAAGTTTTTGTACATTCCATGGTCGGGGCAAAATCTTCTCCTCTAAGGTCTTGAGTCGATACGTTCCTGGGTGTATGACCTCTTCAACCTGGTATGGACCTTCCTAGTTTGGAGAAAACTTGCCCTGTTCTGTTGGCTTGGATACCTCTACCCTTCGCAGCACCATGTCCCCTATGCGAAAGATTTGCTCCTTAACTCTAGAATTGTAATATTTGATGACCTTTTGCTGGTACATCGCCATTCTTATCTGGGCCTGAAGCCTGGTGCTTGGTAGCAAATCTAGGTCAACTCTCCTGCGATAGGAGTTTTCTGGCTCTTCATAGTTGTCAATCCTTAAAGACTGGAGGGAGACCTCAATAGGGAGAACGGCTTCGGTACCGTATGCCAAGTTGAACGAAGATTTGTCGGTGGCTGCCTTTGGGATAGTTCAGTATGCCCAGAGAATGGAGGTTAGCTCTTCAGACCAAAGTCCTTTGGCGACGTTTAGCCTTGTCTTCAGATCATGGAGAATGGTCCGATTAGTTACTTCAGCCTCTTCATTGGACTGTGGGTGGGCAACGGAGGTTAGCCTGTGCTGCACATGGTACCGAGCATAAAAGTCTTTGAACTTCGGGTTGTCAAACTATCTTCTGTTGTCGGTAATTATTGTATGTGGAATCCCGAACTGGAATATAATGAATTTTTTTATAAAATTCTCGACCTTGCCCTCTGTGATTTGAGCCAGTGGTTCGCTTCGACCCATTTTGTAAAGTAATCAATCATCACAAGGAGGAATTTTCTCTACCCAAAGGCAGGCGGAAATGGGCTAAGAATATCCATTCCCCATTGAGCAAAAGGCCAGGGGGCTGTCAGCTGGGTCAAATGGCTCGCTGGTTATCTCTAAATGTTGGAATATCTTTGGCATTGATCACATCTTCGCACAAAGTCAGCCGAGTCCTTTTGGATGGAGGGCCAGTAGTATCCTTGGCATATAATTTTATATGCTAAGGACCGGCCTCCCAAGTGGTCACCACATATGCCTTCATGGACTTCCCTCAGGGCGTAGTCAGCATCCGTCGGTCCCAAGCATTTCAGCAGGGGCTGAGAAAATGATCTTTTATAGAGAGTTCCATCTAGGATGATATATTGAGATGCCATCCAACGGATCTTCTTGGCCTCTGCCTTGTCTTCTGGTAGCACACCCTCGTTCAAGAACTTAATGATGGTATCCATCCAACTTGGCTCGATCTCAATTTGGTGCACCTCTGCAGCTTCTACTATACTTGGGGCTTCAAGGTGCTCGACGAAAGTGCGACCGAGAGATTCTGGGATTGTTGTAGCAAGTCGAGATAACGCGTCAGCCCGAGAGTTCTCTGACCGAGGGACATAAATGATCTTGAAATGTTCTAGTTAAGAAGATAAAATTCATACCTTCTCCAGGTACTGCACCATACGAGATACCTTGCCTCATATTCTCCTTTAACTTGATTTATGACCAACTGGGAGTCAGAAAAAGCCTGGAGTTTTCGGACTCCCAACCTCTTGGCGATCCGAAATCCTGCAAGCAGGGCTTCGTATTCGGCTTGGTTATTTAAGATGTGGAAGGAGAAACGGAGGGCGTACTCTACCACATGGCCATTGGGTTCAGCCAATATGAGACCGGCCCCTCACCTAGTAGAATTAGAGGCTCTGTCCACATGGAGCACCCAAACGGACTTCGTATCCATCAAATTTCCCTCTTCTGCTGAAGGCACTTTGTCTTCAGACTTCCAAGTGCACTCAGCCAAAAAATCTGAAAGTACCTGGGCCTTCATGGCCGATTGGGGCTGAAAACTAATATCGAACTTGCTTAGTTTCACAGCCCACTTGGCTATCCTCCCTGAAGTATTAGGGCATCATAGAACGACCTTCAGGGGCTGATCGTTCAGCACCACAATGGCATGGGCATGGAAATAAGGCCGTAGTCGCTTTGCCACAATTATCAAAGAGTAAATCAGCTTCTGCATTTTTGAATATCTGGTTTTGGCATCATGTAGAACCTTGCTAATGTAGTAGATCGGCTTGTGGGAGCCATCTTCTTCTCTTCGAACGAGGACTAAACTAATCGCTTCGTCCGAAGTGGAAAGGTATAAGTAGAGTACTTCGCCTTCATAAGGTTTGAAAAGTAGAGGGGGGGTCTCCAAATACTTCTTCAGCTCTTCGAAAGCAGTACGACAGTCTTTGGTCCATTCAAAGTTACGGGACTGCCGAAGTACCTTGAAGAATGGGAGGCATTTCTCGGCTGATCGGGAGATAAACCTGCTTAAAGAGGCGATCCTCCTTGTTAGCTGTTGGACTTCCTTCTTGTAGGATGGATGTCTCATATCTTTGAGAGCCTAAATCTTCTCAGGGTTGGCTTCAATCCCTCGCCTAGTGATAAGGAAACACAGAAATTTGCCAGAAGTGATGCCAAAGGCGCATTTCATCGGATTTAGCTTCATTCGATGGCGTCGCAAGGCACTAAAGGATACCTCTAAGTCCTGTATGTGATCTTTTTTAAGGAGGCTCTTGACAATCATGTCGTCAACGTAGGCCTCCATATTCCTTCCCAACTGTTCTTCGAACACCTTATTGATTAGCCTCTGAAATGTCGCTCCAGCGTTCTTGAGCCCAAATGGCATCATCTTGTAGCAATACAAGCCTTTGTCAATGATGAAGGCCATCTTCTCCTCATCTCGGGGATCTATTCGGATCTCATTATAGCCAGAGAAAGCATCCATGAAACTTAGCAGTTGGTGGCCGGCTGTAGCATCGATCGGTTGATCGATCTTTGGAAGAGAAAAGCTATCCTTTGGGCAAGCTTTATTGAGATATGTGTAGTCGATACAGATCCTCCACTTGCCAATAGCTTTTTTCACCATTACCACATTGGCCAACCACTCAGGGTAATGGGCTTCCCAAATGAACCTAGCCTTTTGGAGCTTGTTTACTTCCTCATCTATCACTTTTTATCTTTCAGGGGCAAAGCTTTGCTTCTTCTGCCGAACTGGCTTGTACCCAGGAGCGACTTCTAGCTGATGAGTGATCACCTTGGCAGGAATCCCTGGCATGTCCAAAGCCGACCAGGTGAAGACATCAGCATTGTTCATGAGGAAACAAATTAGCTCTGTTCTGGTCTTTTCATCAAGCATGCTCCCAATCTGCACAACTTTGGTGGGGTCCTTTTTAGTTAAGGACACTGAGATGGTTCTCTCTAGGGGTTCGCCAGAATCTATGGCTTGGTCCCTTGGGTCTAACTGATCCAAGGTTATAGGGTTACTGGAGTGCTTATCTTGAATTACCAGGCACTATCATGCCGCTCTCTGATCTCCCCTAACTTCTCCGACACCATTCCTGGTGGGGAAGTGTACTAGGAGATAAAAAGATGACACTACAGTCCGAAACTTGTTTAAGGCGGGCCATCCCAAAATGATGTTGTAGGTTGAAGGGGTTCGGACCACCGTGAAATTGATTGGTAGTGTCTTTTATCATGGTTCGATCTTGAGGGTTACAGGCAATATTATTTCTTCCTCAGCGTCAACCTGATTACCCCCAAAACCAGTAAGTGGTATAGGGGATCTCCGTAATTTATGTCTAGGCAAACACATCTCAGAGAATGCATTATAGATCAAGACATCAGTCGAATTTTCATCATCAACTAAGATCCATTGTACATTGTAGTTGGCCACAACGGCCGAGATTACAATGGGATCATCATGTGGAAGCCGAACTCCTGCAAGGTCATCATCGGAGAAGAGGATAGCGTTGTTATCCTTGAGTCGCTTTGGGGCATCGTCTTCGTCTCTTATCCAGTTGGTAGGTCAGTGTATCATCCCCAAACCTTCATTGGTGGGCCTTTGATTTGATAGCTCGGCCTCTTCAGGAAGTGGCTGGGGAATAGTAGCTTCTGATCGAGGTCCTTGACGACCAAGGTACTGCCCCAAATATCCTCTTTTAATGATATCCTCTATCGCATCTCTCAGCTGGATGCATTCTTTAGTGTTGTCGTCGTGGTTCCTGTGGAATCGGTAGTATTTATTCCTATTCCTTGCGGAAGAGGGTGCCTTCATGGGACGTGGCCGCTGGAGATAGCCTTCTTTCTCTATCTCCATAAGGATCTTTTCATGAGGGAGGCTGAGGGGGGTGTAGGAGTCGAATCTCCCGTCCGATGTTCGGGGCCTGGGAGGACTCCTTCGATGGTCGGCATACTTGTTATGTTGGAAGTTTGGGGACCTTGTCCCCCATTGGTTTTCTTTTTTGAAGGGGCTTCCCTTTGATCAATCATCGATTAGCCACCTTCTCTTCGGCATCGGTGTATTTCTGAGCCTTTGAAAGTAGCTCAGCATAGCTTTTAGAAAACTTCTTATCCAAGAAAAAGGTGAGCTTGGATGTGCGAAGTCCCTTCTTCAGCACAGACATGGCCACATGCTCGTTGAGATCAAGGATCTCGAGCATGGCCGCATTAAACCTGGAGATGTAGTCTCACAGGCTTTCTCCTTCATTTTGATGAAGGAGGAACAGTGTATCCATATTTCTGGGGGTCTTGCGGCAAGTCCTGAAATGCAAGACAAATAATTTCTCTAACTTAGAAAAAGAGTCAACGGTACCTGGGCGTATGCTCGAGTACCACATCTGAGCAGCTTTCTTCAAGATGGCTGGGAACGCGAGGCAGTACATCGCGTCGGAGGCTCCTTGGATCATCATATGGGCCTTGAAGCTGCTCAAATGATCATAAGGATCGGACGTGCCGTCATAGTATTTCATCTATGGGATCCTAAAATGCCGAGGAATGACCTCGATCATGATACGGTTAGTGTAGGGAGGGTGCATATCACATACTGCTGCATCGTTATGACCCTTTTGCTCCAGGATCCTTGCCATTTCTGATTCGATGGCTTTTAATTTCCCATCGTAATCGGGAAGGGCTTGCTTCGGCATCTCCTCAACAGGAATAGAGTTTTCAGAAGAGGGTGAAGAGACTTGCTTAGGCCTTTTTCCTTTATGCAGGGAATCATCCGGCCTAGGCATTCTTGAACTTCGGCCTTCAGGTGAGGGCCGAGGATGATGGAAAAGGTGTGCGGACCCCTCTCGAGGGGCTCTCTTCCTCTAAAATCGTGAGCTATGTTTGGAGGTAGCTGGTGGATTTCCCACCGGGAAGGCTCTGTTCTGGAAGTCCTGAACCATAGCCATGAGGTTAGTGACCTGGTTCAGGAGGGCTTCGAATTGTTGCTATCCCACCACAATGATTGGGGGTGGAATGTCGTTCTCTACCGGGGGTAAATCCCCTTGGGATGGAGCACGACTTTGACTCGTGGAGGCAATCTGAGTCTTTCCTCTTGCCATCGGGAGTTTCTTACTTCTCCTTTGTCAAGGAGGGGAGCTTAACACGAACTCGAATGCCCCCTTCTTGGCATGGCAATCTGTTAGCATGAAATCCCTTTTCGACTGGACGGAGCTTCTGGTTTGCAGGGATCGCTCTCGAGTTCACCTGTAAAACAAGTCCCTGGGTGGAGTTTCTCTGGCGAGGGACACTCCGATGCCTAAATCAGAGGGGGGCTCCAGCCACAGAATGGGAAAGAGAATTCGATGGAGAGGAGAAGGACTCTCTAGTTTTCAAGAGTATCTCGTGCCTTACCTCGAGCCTTCTCTCTTATCGTTATTTATAAGGGGCCGTCCGGCTGGTGGTTATGTCTTCTCCCTTCCAATGATCCGCAATCGTGGGTTGTCGTTGAACGGTTCCGGCCAGATCGGAGACGTTGCAGCTGGAGTTGCGCGCCGTGATTGTGTCCCGGAGGTAGTCGATAGTAACCGTTGGTAACTGTTGCTAATCACTCTTGTAGAGATTTGAGATAGATCGTGGATCTGTCTTCAGACTTTCCTTTTTAGGGAGATTCCCTTAATCAGATTGGAAATATCTTCATCCTCAGATCCTTTCGAGATAGATCGGAGATCCTGTCTTCGGCATAGATCGAGGACTTGATCTTTATCGTGGGCCAGAGATCGTGTCTTGTCATGAACCAAAGATCGTGTCTTCGGGAGTTGGTGGGTGTCATTCCTCAGATTAGGCTGAGGGTTGGTCTTCGGGGCCTGATGGGCTCGGTCTTCAATGAAGGCCGAAGACATAATCCGAAGGCCTGGCCTTCAGATGCTGTAGGTCCGTGAGGAGCTTCAGCTTGCCCTTAGGTTGTTTGGTTTTTCCCGAACACTTGGGTCCGAAGTTGGTGGTTTAGAAGAAATGTCTTCGGTTGGTCCAAACCGGCGGCCATCTCGTGCTTGGACCAAGATTAAGAATTGAAGAGGTGAATGACAAGCCTACAAAGGAACAAGAAGTTGATTAAAATAATGAAGGAGATCAAGCACAAGGTGATGAAAACACATCTACTGTTGATCCTCTACCCAAAGAATGGAGGTATGCTCATGGACACCCCAAGGAACTTATCATTGGTGATCCCTCTAAAGGTGTAAGTACTCGATCATCCCTTAGGAATGTTTGTGATTACTTAGCATTTGTTTCTCAGATTGAACCTAAAATGATTGAAGAAGCTGAAAATGATTGTAATTGGATTAATACTATGCAAGATGAACTTAATCAATTTAAAAGAAACAATGTTTGGACTTTAGTAGATAGGCCTTCAAATGTTTCAATTATTGGCACAAAATGGGTTTTTAGAAAGAAACTTGATGAAAATGGAATTGTTATAAGAAATGAGGCTAGACTAGTTGCCAAAGGATATAATCAGGAGGAAGGGATTGATTTTGATGAAACCTTTGTTCCTGTAGCTAGACTTGAGGCAGTTAGGCTATTATTGACTTTTGCTTATTTTATGGATTTTAAATTATTTTAAATGGATGTTAAAAGTACCTTTTTAAATGGTTTTATCGAAGAAGAAGTTTATGTTGAACAATCGCCTGGTTTTTAAAATCCTGAATTTCCAAACCATGTTTTCAAACTTCATAAAATTTTGTATGGTTTGAAACAAGCTCATAAAGCTTGGTATTATCATTTAAGTTCTTTCTTGCTCAAAAATGATTTTACTAGAGGTAATGTTGACAAAACTTTATTTTTGAAGAAAAAGAATGATGATCTCTTAGTAGTATAAATATATATAGATGATATCAAATTCGGTGCTACTAACGAATCTCTTTGTCAAGAGTTTGCAAAGTTAATGTAGGGTGAGTTCGAGATGAGCATGATGGGAGAACTTAACTTCTTTCTCGGACTCCAGATAAAGCAAACCAAAGAGGGGATCTTCATTAACTAAGCTAAGTACATAAAAGAAATACTAAAAAAGTTTGGGATGGAGAACACCAAGCCATTAGGTACGCCTATGAGCTCCTCTTGTAGACTTGACAAGGATGAATCAGGTAAATCTGTTGACCAAAAACTATATCGTGGCATGATTGGTTCATTGTTATATCTTACTACCAGTAGGCCAGATATCATGTTTAGTATTTGTATGTGTACTAGATATCAGTCTAATCCTAAAGAGTCTTATCTTTTAGCTATTAAATGCATACTTAGATATCTATCTGGCTTAATTGAAATTGGTCTTTGGTACTCTAGAGATTCTTCATTTGAATTGATTGCTTATTCTGATGCTGACTTTGCTGGGTGTAAACTTGATCGTAAAAGTACTAGTATAACTTGTCAGTTTCTTGGAGTAAATTTGATCTCATGGAGTATCAAGAAACAAAATTCGATTGCTCTATAATGGTAGAAGCTGAATATATAGCAGCTGGAAGCTGTTGTGCTCAAATCCTATGGATCAAACAACAACTCAAAGATTTTGGTATTAAACTAATTAAGACATCCATAAGATATGACAATACTAGTGCAATCAATCTAACTAAGAATACTGTGCAACATTCAAGAAGTAAACACATTAAAATAAGACATCATTTCATAAGAGATCATGTACAAAACTCTAATGTGATACTTGAATTTGTGTGTATTGATGATCAATTAGCTGATGTGTTTACCAAATCCATGAGTGAAGAGATATTTTGTAAGATTAGAAGAGAGTTAGGTATCATTGATCCATTCTCCTAGAACTCTCTCAAGTTCCATCTCACCCAAGTTATTTTACTCAACAATCATTTTTATCAAGTCCCAAAAGCTTTTAAAAGTATACTAGAATTTTTGAAAATTTTTCAAATTTTTTTTTAGAATTTCTTGGCCAAGTGTCGACACTTTGATTTTCTGAAGTGTCGATACCTGACCAAGTGTCGACACTTGAGAAATTCTTAGTGTCGACACTCGCGAAAATTTTGACTTTTTTTAGAGCAAACCAAGCTTTTGTATTTTACTTTCCCCCCATTTTCTCTCGAGCTCCTATGGTCCCCAAAAGTCTTCTACCTTCCAAATCCTCACTTTCCCTTATTGCCCCACTGAAATCAGGTAATCCCCTTATCTCTTTCTCATTTTGAAACCGTATACCCTACGTTCCTTATTTTCTATCCATATTAATGTATTTAACTCAGATTTTTCAGAGTTTTGAATCGTTTTTAAGTCTCCATTTGGTGGAAATCATGTTTAAACGCATTTATCTTGGATTTCCCTTGGATTTTGACCGATTCTTCACTCAATCTGTTCGATTTTGTTGATTTCACTATTACATTGGGTTTTTTGGCCGAAATGTCCAAGGTTTTCGCTCTAAATTCAGATTTCTTAGCTATTTGTTAGTTTTTCATTCATGTGGAAGGGGTATTTATGTTGATTTCATGGTACTTTACTCTTCTTTCCACTATTTTGTTGCTTGATTACTTATTTTTGACCTAAAATCCAAATGTGCTATGTTTTTAACCCTAATCCCATGAGTTTATTTTATATGTTTCAACTTGTCGTAGTTTACTAATTTTATAAGCTTGTAAAATGTATTTTATAACCCAAATATATTTTATAGGTTGGGATAAATTTTGTAACCCAAATGTGTTGGGATAAGTTTCCCTCTTTTCAAACTGTTTAAATTATTTTTAACCTTCGATTTCATGTTTTTGAGAAAATCATTTTGATCCCAGCTTTCAAAACAAACTCTAGCTTCTCTTAAAACCAATATCTTTCTTTTAGGAAAACTTAGTCTCCTTTAACGTAACTTGTAGCCGATCTGTAGTTCTCAACCTGATTGAAACCTATCCCCCTTTAGTTTGTTTACCTTCTTCCTTTCCCTTTTTGCTCAGCTTGTTGTGATGGGTTCGAGGAAGAGACTAGCAGTTAGGAGGAGATCTGGACAGGGTTCTGAGAGGAGGACAAAGGCCAGACACGATGCTGGACAGACTAGTAGTTCTGCAGCTCCAGTTTCCCCTGTAAAGAGGATGGCAGGTGTTGCCCAGAAATGGAGCCCAAGAGGGGGGGTGAATTGGGTCTTTTAAAAATTTAACACAATAAAATGAAGGTCCAGTGGTGCTTGTGAGCAATAATAAATTTGATGCAAGATGATAGCAATAATTAAAGAGTACGAGAGGAAAAGAGCAATCACACACAAACACAAATTTTATAGTGGTTCGGTGCAAACCTAGCATCTACATCCACTCCCCAAGCCATCCTTGGGAATTCCACTATAATCCACACCAGATTACAGTTGACTTGCTTTTCACAAGGCTCACAAGTCAAAACCTAAGTTGGTTTTGTCACCTAGGCTTACCAACGAACCTAAATACTTGTTTTGTCTTCAGGCTCACAAGTTAACCCTAGTTGGTTTTGTCCCTTTGGCTCACCAACAAACCATAATAACCTTCTTTCAAGACACCCTTGAAAGCAAGGTCAAATCACAATAAAAACATATATGAAATTTAAAAGCTACAACAAACTCTCTTCAAGAGTAGATTGGAATCTTTGAAGCTCAAAAGGATGCTTTGTCTTCACTCTTCTTCAAGATGCCTCTTTTTGGAATGAAGTAAGATTGAGCTTGTAGGCTTTTCAGTGGAATCAAGCTAGAAGAGACTTTTGATTTGAAGTTTGGAGAGAATATTGGCTTTTTGGCTTTTGAGTGGACTTGAATGCTCTTGAATAGACTTCTCTTCACTTCTCTCTTGCTTTTTCTTGCTTTAAAATGAGGTTGGTGGAGATTAAATACACCAAAAACCTTCTAAAAATAGTTTGTGACCATTGGAGCATTGGAAATAGCCATTTGGAGCTTGAAAACCAACTTCTGCAAGCCAGAAAAATAGATCCGTTAGAGCTGTCAGGCTGCAAGTGTTGACACTTGGCTGTCAGGTGTCGACACTTGGCTTTCAGGTATCGACACTTGATTTCTGGGTGTCGACACTTGAACATTCAAGTGTCGACACTTGATGCACAGGTGTCGACACTTGACACAAAAATCCTCAAAACCATAAAGTTCTATATTTTCAAAAATCTCAGGCCTTGAGTCGACACTTTGAACCTAAGTGTCGATACTTGGTATCGACACTTGAATATAGGTGTCGACACTTGGCGTGCCAAGGATTTTTGTCCGTGCCAAGTGCTGAAGTGTCGACACTTGACTGTCCAGGTGTCGACACTTGAGACTGAAAACATCCAGATTCAAGTGTAAATGCCTCGAAATCAAAAATAAAATTCATGAATACATAAACACATAATAGTTAAACAATTATATGCCCTTTTTCAATAAAGAGGATGCCCGGATATGTGAGAATTGCTCTGTGCCATTACGTGCCATACACCATAAGTTTTTGGAATTTTGAGGTGCTTTCTTCTTGAAAACTCACAACTTGAAATCCTCATTAGAATACAATATGCACTCAATGATTTGTTATTCATTAAAATCACTAGGTGGAGCCAACAATCTCTCTCTTTTTGATGATGACAAAACCTTGAGAAAAAGAGGCAATATGCAATATAGTTCAAACTTTAACCATTTAATTTATAAATATAAATTTTAGTCACAATAGAGGCAAAAACTTTATAGATAGGAGGAAACAATCTCTCCCTTAATTAGATACTTCTTATTAAGGTAAACTTCAAAGATTCTTGTAAGGTGAAATCAATACAATACACCTTTTTCTCAATAAAATCAAAATCAATACTTGTTCTCCCCCTTTTTGTCAATCATAAGAAAGGGAAATAACCTCCCCCTCACAATGAGCATGGATACAAAAAGATAGTAGAGAAACAAGTAACATAGATATCAGAGCTGAAATTATGCTAATATCAAAGAGTATCAGAGTTAAAATATACCATTATAAAGAGTATCAGAGCCAAAGAATAGTAAACTGAAGCACAAAATCTTCAAGATAACAGAGTACTAAACAAAAACACATATATATAAGATAAATTTTCAGTACAAAAGAGCTGAAACATACATATATCATCAGAGTCAAATATGTATCAAACATGTAGCAAATAGACATCTATGAGGCTAATCCTCATCAGATGGAATATTAAGACTGAAAGGAGCACTGATCCTAGATCTGGTGGCTAAAGCCCTAGGAGGTGCTAAAGCTCTAAGACTCCTAGTGCGGCCGGCAGGACCAAAGGCGGGTACAACCCTAGAGGATCTAGTAGAAGGAGGTGAAAGACGATCAGCTGGCGCAATAAGATCCGGTGTGATGTCAACCATGGCAGTAGTAGGAGCTGGTGTAGTAGGATGATCTCGACTGACCACCTCATAAGCATCGGCACCACCCATACTGTCGCTGTCACTGCCCACAACCTCTGTAGCTCTGTCAATATCCTGATCACCATCCTCAGCATAATCAGCATGGCCACTCTGGTGATCGTCGCCATCATCATCATCATCGTCATCATCGTCAGATCGAGCAGGTGCAGCTGCTGCAGGAGCTATAAATGATCTCAACAGACTCTCAATGCGAGTAAATCCCTCCTCCATGGATCTGCGAATCTCAGCATGCTCTGAGGTAGTATGTGCTCGTAGAAGCTCGACCTCGCTACGCAGCTGAGTCACCTCACCTCTGATCTCTGTAAACTGTGCTCTGGCATACTCCTCAAAAGATGATCCTGTAGATGGTAGTGGAGGAGCTGAAGCATCAGGAGACAGGTGCTCTGCCTGTGTCGATGGTACATCTACTGGAGGAAGAACTGCTGGCTCAGATGGTCCAGCCTCAGCCTCTCGAAACTCGTCCTCCTCATCTGGCTCCTGGCCAGACTCTCTGCGAACCCATCGACCTCCAACTATCCTGTATCCCATCCGGTGCAATGACCTCTCATCGTATACATCCGTGTGTAGTATCTCCTTGGGGATCTCCCCCTCCAATGATACTCCACAAGCTCTGAAAAGACGGGTCAGTGCCATGCCGTATGGCAAACAGTGTCGGTGCTGAGTGGCAGCATCATGCATCTGTGTCAGCATCAAGGTGGGTATATCTAGCTGTCTCCTCTCAATCAGACTGGTCATCACCATCAGCTCCCTCTCGGTGATGAAATCGAATCTGCTAGTCTTCGGTAGTAGGATCCGTGCAGTAATATGGTGCAACAGGCGCATCTCTAATGATAACTGGTTCGCGGTAACCACTGAAATACTGCAAACATCCTCTCGCTCAAGGATGCACCTGAATGCCGCCTCTCTATCATCTACAGAAAAGGCACAGACTCCTCTCCGGGGTATCTCCCATACACGGCTCAGCAGCTCATCAGTCAAAGAGATCTGAACACCCCTGACGGATGTCGTCCACAATAGTCGTCGACAGTCCAGTACACCGTAGAACTCCCTCACAGTATCTCTCCTGCATGGTGCAGAAGGGTACTAGTCCTGCATCTATGAGTATCTCCCTAATACCAAAGTGGTGCCTATCGAAGCACTGCAAGTCCACTCTCCTTCCTGAAGCTACAGACTTCCCTGCCATCCTCTCTGTAGGGGGGAGCTCGGTGTGGCTGTATTGCTCGGCTGTGCAGGATCAAATCTGGCCTTCGATCACCTCTCAGTACCATGACTGGGCCTCGCCCTAACTGCAAGTCTCTTCCTAGGACCTATTACAGCCAACTGACCAGGAAGAAGGAAGAAAGGTTTAGAACAAAGGACTGGCTATAGGTAGAGATTAGAAATAAAAGGTTTCAGATAGGTTTCGAAAACCAGAATCAACTAAGTTTGAAAAATATAGTTTGATCAAATGACAAATTTTCGAGCAAAATTTGTAGGAAAAAATTTGTTAGGTAGAACACATTTGAATCTTTGGAGAAATAATTTTTGTAAGGTCTAAAGATAAAAACATGTGGGATTTGGATCTAAACACTTAGGGTTTTAGCAAATAGGCAAAAATGTCGTAAATGTATTACGAAAAACCTTTCCAAATAGTCAATAAATAAATTTAGTAAACTTAATTTAGATGAAAACCCATTTTATTTTGGCCAAAATTGATGAAACAGTGATTTTTGCAAAAAAAGGGTGAAAAACGACCAAAAAATGAGGGAAATCCGAGAAAAACAAATCTAAAACATTATTCCCTCAAATGGAGTTTTAGAAATTCATTAAAACACGCAAAAATCTGGTTAGATTCAAGAAAAATATTTGGAAAACCCAAAACACGGTTGTTTGGTTCGAAAACAACAAAATTAAAAAACAAGGAAAAATAAAACGAAATTAGAAAGGAGAAATACCTGATTTGTGAAGGATTGAGGGGTGAAAGGATGGATTTGGATAGAGGGGACCACTGTTCGAAGAAATCAGGAGGGAAGAAAATTTTAAAAAACCCTTGTTCGGTCCGTTTAAAAACAGTTTCAGATTCGCAAGTGTCGACACTTCGGATTTGTCAAGTGTCGACACTTGGTCAGGTGTCGACACTTGACACTTTCCAAGTGTCGACACTTGGCCAAAAATTCGAGAAAATCCGGAAAAAATAGGAAAAATTTTGACAAAGTTTTTGGGATTTTAGTCAATAGGTTTTGAGCTTTAGGATTTAGGTAAAAAGATACTAAGAGAGTTCTAGGAGAATGGATCAATGACACCTAACTCTCTTCTAATCAGACAGAACCTATCCTCACTCAAAGGCTTTGTAAACACATCAGCTAACTGACCATTAGTACAAACAAAATCAAGAATTACATTAGAGTTTTGTACTTGATCTCTTATGAAATGATGTCTTATTTCAATGTGTTTACTTCTTGAATGTTGCACAGGATTTTTAGATAGGTTGATTGCACTAGTATTGTCACATCTTATGGGTGTCTTAGTTAGTTTAATGCCAAAATCTTCGAGTTATTATTTGATCCAGAGGATTTGAGCACAACATCTCCCAGCTGCTATATATTCGGCTTCTGCCGTAGATAGAGCAACTGAGTTCTGTTTCTTGCTACTCCAGGAGATCAAATTTACTCCAAGAAACTGACAGGTTCCACTAGTACTTTTACGATCAAGTTTACACCCAGCAAAGTCAGCATCAGAATAAGAATTAAATCAAATGAAGAATCTCTAGAGTACTATAAACCAATTTCAATTGAGCCAGATAGATACCTAAGTATGCGTTTAACAGCCAAAAGATGAGACTCTTTAGGATTGGACTGATATCTAGCACACATACAGACACTAAACATGATATCTGGCCTACTAATAGTAAGATATAACAATGAACCAATCATGCCACGATATAATTTTTGGTCTATAGACTTACCTGATTCGTCCTTGTCAAGTCTACATGTAGAGCTCATAGGGGTACCTAATGGCTTAGTGTTCTCCAACCCAAACTTCTTGAGTATTTCTCTTGTGTATTTTGTTTGGTTGATGAAGATCCCCTCTTTGGTTTGCCTTATCTGGAGTCCGAGGAAGAAATTCAGTTCTCCCATCATGCTCATCTCGAACTCACCCTGCATTAATCTTGCAAAATCTTGACAAAGAGATTCATTAGTAGCACCAAATATTATATCATCAACATAGATTTGTACTACTAAGAGATCATCATTCTTTTTCTTTAAAAACAAAGTTTTATCTATATTACATCTAGTAAAATCATTTTTTAGCAAAAAGGAGCTTAAACGATCATACCAAGCTCTTGGATCTTGTTTTAATCCATATAAAGTTTTATGAAGTTTATAAACATGATTTGGAAATTCAGAACTTTCAAAACCAGGGGGTTGTTCAACATAAACTTCTTCTTCAATTAATCCATTTAAAAAGGCACTTTTAACATCCATTTGATATAGTTTAAAATTCATGAAACAAGAAAAAGCCAACAATAGCCTAATTGCCTCAAGTCTAGCCACAGGAGCAAAGATTTCATCAAAATCTATCCCTTCCTCCTAATTGTATCCTTTGGCAACTAGTCTAGCTTTATTTCTAATTACTATTCCATTTTCATAAAGTTTATTTTGAAAAACCCATTTTGTGCCAATAATTGATGTGTTTGAAGGCCTATCCACTAGTGTCCAAACATTGTTCCTTTTAAATTGATTAAGTTCATCTTGCATAGCATTTATCCAATTATTATCACATTCAGCTTCCTCAATAGTTTTAGGTTCAATTTGAGACACAAAAGCTAAGTAATCACAAATATTTCTAAGAGATGATCGAGTACTTACACCTTTAGATGGATCACCTATAATTAGTTCTTTTGGGTGTCCTTGAGCATACCTCCATTCTTTTGGTAATGGATCAACAGTTGATGTATTTTCATCACCTTGTGCTTGATCTCCGTCAGTGTTTTGATCATCATTCTGTTCCTTAGTAAGTCCTTCATTGTTGTTTATTTCTTCATTTTTCTTGCTACCTGATTCATCAAAAAGTACATCTTCTTTTCTTGAAGATTTTTGGTTAGTTTCATCAAATACCACATGAATGGATTCTTCAACAACAAGTGTCCTTCTGTTGAAGACCCTGTATGCCTTACTAGATGTGGAGTATCCTAGAAAGACTCCCTCATCTGATTTGGCATCAAATTTAGTTAGATTATCTTTACCATTGTTTAAGATGAAACAACGGCATCCAAAAACATGAAAATAATGGATTGAAGGTTTTCTACCCTTCCAAAGCTCATAAGGGATTTTCTTTAAAATCGGTCGAATTAAAACTCGATTTAAAATATAGCATGCAGTATTTATGGCTTCCGCCCAAAAGTATCTAGGTAAATCATTTTCACAAAGCATGGTGCGTGCCATTTCTTCAAGAGTTCTATTTTTTCTTTCTACTATCCCATTTTGTTGAGGTATCCTAGGTGCAGAAAAATTGTGATGAATTCCATTTTTAATACAGAATTTATTAAAATCGGCATTTTCAAATTCGGTTCCATGATCACTTCTTAAAGATATTACTGAAATACCTTTTTCATTTAAAACTCTTTTATGAAATCTAATAAATTCAGAAAATGTTTCATCTTTATGTGCTAAAAACATGACCCAAGTAAAACATGAGAAATCATCTACAATGACTAGACCAAACTTCTTACCTCCCAAACTAGATGTTCTAGTAGGCCCAAAGAGGTCCATATGAAGCAATTCCAAAGGTCTAGATATAGAGATTACTCCTTTTGGTTTGAAAGAAGATTTTGTTTGTTTTCCAAGTTGACATGCACTGCAAATCTTATCTTTTTCAAAATTGAGTTTAGGAAAATCTTTTACTAAATCCTTTTTGCTAAGTTTTGAAATTAAATGCATGCTTGCATGTCCTAGTCTACGATGCCAAAGCCAACTAGTTTCATCGATCTTGGCTTCCATTGCCACTAGACATTGACCTTTCTGAATAGGGAGATCATCAAGATCAACCATATAAATATTGCCATGCCTATGACCGATGAACTTAATGCCATTGCCATAAAGACTAGAAACAATGCACAAAGAAGATTCAAAAACAACTTTAAAATTTTTGTCACAAAATTGACTAATGCTAAGCAAGTTATGTTTTAATCCATCAACATATAAAACATTATCAATATAAGAGGTAGGGGTGATATGGATTTTACCAATACCGATTATTTTGCCTTTTCCATTATCACCAAAAGTTACATTGCCACCATTTTGATATGTGAGTGATGAGAACTGCTCCACATCTCCTGTCATATGCCTTGAGCAACCGCTATCAAGGTACCACATTCTTTTCTTGTTGGTTGCAAGGCATACATGCAATAAAGATCAAGTGGAGACTTTAGATACCCAAGCCATCTTGGGTCCTTTTTGGTTAGTGGCATTGGTTCATTTTGGAACCCAAACTTTCTTAGTATTTTTTAATTTTCTTTTGTTGCACATATAAGATTTATGTCCTTTAATACCACAAGTATAACATGTAATGGATGAAGATGCAGGCACAAAGAAATTTTTAAAGAGTTTCTGTTTCTTATGAGTTCTGAATCCTAATCCAGCTTTGTCAAATACTGCTCTTTGGTTATTTAATAGTAAATTTAATTTCTCAGAACTGTAAGTAAGTTTTTCAACAAAAGGTTTTAGTTTTTCGATTTCTTCTTTATATCTTTTGTTTTCTATTAAAATTTCTTTACTTTGTCTTGACAATTTTTCATTTGAAAGTAAGTTACTTTTGTTTTCAAATATATCCTTTTCTTTTTCAAGAGCCATAATCTTATCATTTAAATTTTTATTTTGTATTAGAAGGTATTCATTTTCATTTGAAAAATTGTTATTTGTTTTAGCTAGTTCCAGATTTTGCTTCTTTAAGTCTTTATGTTTTGACTTTAATTTTTGAAATTCTATGACTAGTTCATCAAAAATCTCATGAAGCTCATCAAAGGATAATTCATTTTCGGTTTTAGAACATACCTCTTCTTGATCGGCCATCAGACAGAAATTTGCTACTTCCTGCTGTTCTTCCTCAGAGCTGGAGTCTTCACTTTCACTCCAGGTTGCCATCATGGCTTTCTTTCTCAGCTTTCTTCTGCTTTTCTTTAACAAGGGGCAGTCTACCTTGAAATGCCCGGGGTTCTTAAACTCAAAACATGTGGGCTGCTCCTCCTTTTTCTTATCTTTTTCCTTACTCGGCTCACCTTTCAAAGGTTTCTTTTTGTAGTTGAACTTTTTCTTCCTCATAAACCTTCTGAATTTCTTTGCTAACATAGCCGTTTCATCTTCTTCATCATCCTCTTCAGAGTCTTCGCTTGAGTCCTCTCTGGTAGTAGATTTGAACGCGATCGTCTTCTTCTTTTTATCCACCTCTCCGTTCTTCTGTTTGAGGGATAGCTCATAAATCATCAAGGAACCCAACAGTTGTTCCAGTAGGAGAGTGTTGACATCTTTAGATTCTTCAATTGCAGTGACCTTTGCATCCCATGAAGCTAGTAAAGACCTGAGAAGTTTATTCACAAGTTCACCGTTAGAAATTTTTTTTCCTAGACTTCTCATGCCATTTACAATGTTTGTGAACCTAGTATACATCTCACTGATAGACTCAGTAGGTTCCATTTTAAACATTTCATATATGTGAATTAGCATGTTAACCTTGGTGGTTTTTACTTGATGTGTACCCTCATGGATAACCTCAAGTGTATCCCAAATCTTCTTTGCGGAGAGACAGTTTGATATTCTATTAAACTCACTAGGATCAAGAGAACAAAATAAAAGGTTCATTACCTTAGCATTAAGCTCAATTTGCTTAATGTCATTCTCATTCCAATCATCTTCCATTTTTGGAGTGAGAATGCCATTAATCATCATTGTAGGCTGATGAGGACCTGAAGGCCCATGTAGGCAACCCAAGAGGGGGGGTGAATTAGGTTTTATAAAACTTTTGTACTATTTAAAAGATGAACTAAAGCAAGTATATGATAATGCAATTTAAGTGCTTGTGTATTTCAAATAAATGCAGTGGAAATAATGAAATAAAAGCATAAAGAGAACAATCACACAAATACAAAGATTTATAGTGGTTCGGTGCCAACCAAGCACCTACATCCACTCCCCAAGAACCCCTTGGGAATTCCACTAAGTTTGGTTTTATAACTTAGGCTCACCAACAACCTTTACAACTTGTTTTGTCTTCGGGCTCACAAGTCAAACCCTAGTTGGTTTCAAGGCTCACCAACAACCACCCTTGGTTTTACGGGATAACCAAGAACCTAAACAACTTGTTTTGGCTTCGGGCTCACAAGTAAAACCCTAGTTGGTTTCAAGGCTTACCAACAACCACTTTGGTTTTCCAAGGCTCACCAAAAACCTCTTTGGTTTTCCAAGGCTCACCAAAAACCTTAAGTAAAATAATGTAAGAGCAAGTATAAATGAATACAATAAAAGCTTTCTAAAATAAAGCAAATATCTCTTTGAAGCCTGTTGAGAGTTGATGAAGATCTTGTCTTCAAGTTGATGAAGCCTTTGATTGATGCTTGAGGATGTGAACTTTGGATGCTTTCTTTGAAACTTGGAAGCTTGAAGGCTTGAACCACTCAACTCTTGAATCCTTGAAGAATATTCAAAAATCTCACCAAAGGATTACTTCCCCAATTGATTTTTGATGTTTATATAGCCTCCTAACACTTAAATGACCGTTTATAGCCGTTAGGGAGGAAAATATGACCGTTTGGAAGCAAGTTGGAGAAGTTCTGCAGCCCAGAAAACTAGCCGTTACTGTTCAAGTGTCGACACTTCAGCTCCAGGTGTCGACACTTCAGTTTCAAGTATCGACACTTCAGTTTCCAGGTGTCGACACTTCACTTCCAAGTGTCGATACTTCAGCTCCAGGTGTCGACACTTCACTGAAAGAGCTTTCTGAAGTTTTCTGTTTGTCTCAGGCCTTGAGTCGACACTTCACTCTTCAAGTGTCGACACTTGTTCCTCAGGTGTCGACACTTCATTTCCAAGTGTCGACACTTGCCTGTGCCATTGCTGAAACATCTTCAAATTGAAACTTTAACCTCTTCAAGTTCTTCCATATTAATTCCAAAGTCCATATACTTGATTTTCCATTCATTTAAGGACTTTTTCAACTGAAATACAAGCATTTCTTCATCCAACATGGTTGAGTACTAAGATCTGAAAAATATACTTAAAATACAATTAGTACTCATATATACTTAAACATTTTGTCAATCATCAAAATCAAGACCAGAGTCAACAATCTCCCCCTTTTTGATGATGACAAAATCTTTAAGTATATGAATAGGGTAAGCTTAAAAAAGATTAACAATAAGATAAACATGTAAGCTCAAAACAATAATCACTAAGCTCCCCCTCAAAATATGATCCAAAAATTCTTCAAAAATATTTTTCAAAATATACAAAAAATTTTAAATTTTCAAAATTTCTTCTTCTTACTAATTCTTTCCTTTAGATAAAAATATTTTACATTCTTCTCCCCCTTTTGTACTTTCTTTCATTTCTCAAATAATTATTCATGTTTATCCAATCTTCCCATTTCCATACTTAACAATTTTCTCCCCCTTTTTGACATCATGAAAAGGGTGAAAGGCAATACAAAGTGGGAATGAAGTTAGAAAGAATAGCAAGTAGGTCATCAAAATCAATGCATGAAATCAAATAATTATGATATCAATTGAATATGATACAAATTGAGCATGATACCATAGAATGTAAGCACATGCAAGAAATGATTTGATGTATATTATCCATTTGCCTTACTTGTTCATGGGATAAGGTCACAGCGGCACCCCTACACGTCATAAGAGAGCCCGTTGAATGGGAAGAGAGGGTCTTTAAGCCCTACTTATCTCCTATGACCGGACGGCCATGGTGACTAACCCAATCCGAAGCGGTTACTAGGAATTCTTTTAAAATAATTTTGATACTAATAGAATATGATATCATTTGAATGTAACTCCCCTCAAAGAATTAGATTTGAAAATAAGAAGGAGTATCAGAGCAATATAAGCAAAGCATGATATCAACAAGATATTCAAAGCATCAAATATGATATCAAATCTTTGGATGCTCCCCCTAAATGTTATTCCTCCTTTAAAAATATGCATTTATTTCAGGAATAAAGCATGAAAGCTTATGCATCAAGATTTGAAATTTTTTCAAGATATTCATGATTTTCAAAATACAAAGCATTTATATCGCATAAAAACTTTTAGCATGATTTCAAATTCATTTTAAGATGATTTGATATCCATACAAATGCTAGAAGTAATATGATATCAAGTCTAGCTATTAGAGCAAGGGTTTGTCAATAAGTATACATTCTTCTTAAAAGTAATCCTTAACTACTAGTTCTATACTTGATCCAAATCAATTCTAACTTAAGCATAGATGTCAACAATGAAAGCACATAAATCGTAATAATTCAAAAACTATATTAATCAAAATCAAGTGAAGATCTAATAATCACAAGTTTGACCATGAGAGCTTGAAATCCATCAACATCAAAATGGTCATGATCACAACAAATGATTATTAGTCTAAGCTTGATTCTAATCAATCAATTAAAACATTTTTCAAATCAATATGCATCTTTAAAAGTATTTTTCATGAAATACATTAATCAAAATCAAGTGAAGGTCTTACAATCATAAATTTAATCATGATAGCATGAAATTCATCAACACCAAAAAGTTCATGATCAAAGCCAAAGATTATAAGTCCAAACTTGATTCTAATTAACTATTTAAAATAATTTTTCAAAGTAATTGATGCAATAAAAATTAATCTACATTTTTAATTATGGAAGGAGATGTTTAGAATTTATCAATATACATAATCCTTCCTTTTACCATTTAGTCCAAAATGTAGCTTGTCCACTTCTTTAAATTGCCTTGTACAACCTCTTTTCAAGAACTTCCTTTCTTCATGTTGGGTTACAAGACATTCCTTTTTCTCATTTGCCATGAAACAAAGATGGGCAACTTCATCATCCGTATTTGAATCTTCGCTATCGCTCCAAGTTGCCATCATTGCCTTGAATTTCTTTTTGGCCTTGAGAGCTATTATTTTCTTTTCTGTATCAGCTTCCACTATCCTTTGCCATAAGTTCAACTCATAGGTCATGAGTGAACCGATAAGCTCCTCCAAAGGTAAGGTTTCTACATCTTTAGCTTCTTGGATCGCCGTCACCTTTGGATCCCATGATTTTGGCAAGGATCTAAGAATTTTGTTCACCAAATCAGCATTAGTATAGATTTTTCCAAGACTTTTTAATTCATTAATAATAGTCATAAATCTTGAAAATATATCAGATATAGATTCATAATGCATCATTTCAAAAATTTCAAAAGAATATATAAGCAAATTAATTTTAGCGTTCTTCACTTGAAGAGTACCCTCATGAGTAACTTCAAGTGTGTCCCATATTTCCTTCGCCGATGTGCATGTAGAAATTCTATTAAATTCATTTAAGTCCAATGCACAATAAAGCAAGTTCATTGCTTTAGCATTGATTTCAATTCGTTTAATATCATATTCATTCCAATCCTCTTCGAGCTTTGGAATGGAAATGCCATTAACCAAAATGGAAGGAATATGAGGACCACTAACAATAATTTTCCAAAGAAGATAACTAATAGATTGAATATAGATGCGCATGTGAGTTTTCCAAAATGTGTAATTTATGCCATTGAAAAATGGTGGTCTAACACTAATACCTACAAGGGTTGCCATAATCTTTAACTCAAAATCGTTAGATTTTCAATCAGAGCACCGAGCTCTGATACCAATTGAAGGCCCACGTAGGCAACCCAAGAGGGGGGGTGAATTGGGTTTTATAAAACTTTTATACTATTTAAAAGATGAACTAAAGCAAGTATATGATAATGCAATTTAAGTGCTTGTGTATTTCAAATAAATGCAGTGGAAATAATGAAATAAAAGCATAAAGAGAACAATCACACAAACACAAAGATTTATAGTGGTTCAGTGCCAACCAAGCACCTACATCTACTCCCCAAGAATCCCTTAGGAATTTTACTAAGTTTGGTTTTATAACTTAGGCTCACCAACAACCTTTACAACTTGTTTTGTCTTCGGGCTCACAAGTCAAACCCTAGTTGGTTTCAAGGCTTACCAACAACCACCCTTGGTTTTACGGGATAACCAAGAACCTAAACAACTTGTTTTGGCTTCGGGCTCACAAGTAAAACCCTAGTTGGTTTCAAGGCTTACCAACAACCACTTTGGTTTTCCAAGGCTCACCAAAAACCTCTTTGGTTTTCCAAGGCTCACCAAAAACCTTAAGTAAAATAATGTAAGAGCAAGTATAAATGAATACAATAAAAGCTTTCTAAAATAAAGCAAATATCTCTTTGAAGCCCGTTGAGAGTTGATGAAGATCTTGTCTTCAAGTTGATGAAGCCTTTGATTGATGCTTGAGGATGTGAACTTTAGATGCTTTCTTTGAAACTTGGAAGCTTGAAGGCTTGAACCACTCAACTCTTGAATCCTTGAAGGATATTCAAAAATCTCACCAAAGGATTACTTCCCCAATTGATTTTTGATGTTTATATAGCCTCCCAACACTTAAATGACCGTTTATAGTCGTTAGGGAGGAAAATATGACCGTTTGGAAGCAAGTTGGAGAAGTTCTGCAGCCCAGAAAACTAGCCGTTACTGTTCAAGTATCGACACTTCAGCTCCAGGTGTCTACACTTCAGTTTCAAGTGTCGACACTTCAGTTTCCAGGTGTCGACACTTCACTTCCAAGTGTCGACACTTCAGCTCCAGGTGTCGACACTTCACTGAAAGAGCTTTCTGAAGTTTTCTGTTTATCTCAGGACTTGAGTCGACACTTCACTCTTCAAGTGTCGACACTTTTTCCTCAGGTGTCGACACTTCATTTCCAAGTGTCGACACTTGCCTGTGCCATTGCTGAAACATCTTCAAATTGAAACTTTAACCTCTTCAAGTTCTTCCATATTAATTCCAAAGTCCATATACTTGATTTTCCATTAATTTAAGGACTTTTTCAACTGAAATACAAGCATTTCTTCATCCAACATGGTTGAGTACTAAGATATGAAAAATATACTTAAAATATAATTAGTACTCATATATACTTAAACATTTTGTCAATCATCAAAATCAAGACCAGAGTCAACAGGACCTTTTACAATTGTTCTTTATAAATTATAATCAAGAGCTTGTATAAATATGCGCATGCGTGTCTTCCAGTATGTGTAATTTGTGCCATTAAAAAATGGGGGTCGATTTGAAGCTTGACCTTCAACAATACCCATGTCTATTGGGGCTGCCATGATCTTTTACTCAAGATCCTTGGACCTACAAGAGAGTACCGGCGCTCTGATACCACTTGTTGCCCAGAAATGGAGCCCAAGAGGGGGGGTGAATTGGGTCTTTTAAAAATTTAACACAATAAAATGAAGGTCCGGTGGTGCTTGTGAGCAATAATAAATTTGATACAAGATGATAGCAATAATTAAAGAGTACGAGACGAAAAGAGCAATCACACACAAACACAAATTTTATAGTGGTTCGGTGCAAACCTAGCACCTACATCCACTCCCCAAGCCACCCTTGGAAATTCCACTATAATCCACACCAGATTACAGTGACTTGTTTTTCACAAGGCTCACAAGTCAAAACCTAAGTTGGTTTTGTCACCTAGGCTTACAACAAACCTAAATATTTGTTTTGTCTTCGGGCTCACTAGTTAACCCTAGTTGGTTTTGTCCCTTTGGCTCACCAACAAACCACAATAACCTTCTTTCAAGAGACACCCTTGAAAGCAAGGTCAAATCACAATAAAAACATATATAAAATTTAAAAGCTACAACAAACTCTCTTCAAGAGTAGATTGGAATCTTTGAAGCTCAAAAGGATGCTTAGTCTTCACTCTTCTTCAAGATGCCTCTTTTTGGAATGAAGTAAGATTGAGCTTGTAGGCTTTTCAGTGGAATCAAGCTAGAAGAGACTTTTGATTTGAAGTTTGGAGAGAATATTGGCTTTTTGGCTTTTGAGTGGACTTGAATGCTCTTGAATAGACTTCTCTTCACTTCTCTCTTGCTTTTTCTTGCTTTAAAATGAGGTTGGTGGAGATTTAATACACCAAAAACCTTTTAAAAATAGTTTGTGACCATTGGAGCATTGGAAATAGCCATTTAGAGCTTGAAAACCAACTTCTGCAAGCCAGAAAAATAGATCCGTTAGAGCTGTGAGGCTGCAAGTGTCGACACTTGGCTGTAAGGTGTCGACACTTGGCTTTCAGGTGTCGACACTTGATTTCTGGGTGTCGACACTTGAACATTCAAGTGTCGACACTTGATGCACAGGTGTCGACACTTGACACAAAAATCCTCAAAACCACAAAGTTCTGTATTTTCAAAAATCTCAGGCCTTGAGTCGATACTTTGAACCTAAGTGTCGACACTTGGTGTTGACACTTGAATATAGGTGTCGACACTTGGTGTGCCAAGGATTTTTGTCCATGCCAAGTGCTGAAGTGTCGACACTTGACTGTCCAGGTGTCGACACTTGAGACTAAAAACATCCAGATTTAAGTGTAAATGCCTCGAAATCAAAAATAAAATTCATGAATACATAAACACATAATAGTTAAACAATTATATGCCCTTTTTCAATGAAGAGGATGCCCGGATATGTGAGAATTGTTTCGTGCCATTACGTGCCATACACCATAAGTTTTTGGAATTTTGAGGTGCTTTCTTCCTGAAAACTCACAACTTGAAATCCTCATTAGAATACAATATGCACTCAATGTTTTGTTATTCATCAAAATCACTGGGTGGAGCCAACATCAGGGAAGGTTGTGGCAGTGGGCAGACGGATCGACTTGGAGTTCTTTGATCATCAGCACTTCCTGATTCCGTAGATACTCTCAGCTGCTGGATTAGCACCTTTCTGCACTATATAGGAGAGATACTATCCTCATCTGATGAGAGAGTTCTACGGTGCATTGGACTATCGACATTTACTGTGGAGCACCACTGTCAGGGGAGTGCAGATTTCATTGACTGAAAAGCTACTGAGTAGAGTTTGGGAGATTCCTCATCGAGGCATATGTACCTTCTCAGTAGAGGACAGGAAGGCAGCTTTTAGGTGCATTTTGGAGAGAGAGGATGTTCGCAGTGTGACAGTGGTCATCGCGAACCAGTTGTCTATGGAGATGTAGCTTCTATATCACATCATTTCCCGTATCCTACTTCCAAAGACTGGATGATTTGACTTCATCACAGAGAGGGAATTGATGCTGATGGTCAGTCTGACCCAGAGGATACAGGTTGATATTCCCTCACTGATGCTGATTCAGATGCGTGATGCGGCGACATAGAGACGACATTGTCTACCATACGGGATGGCGCTGACCCATCTATTTCGTTCCTGTAGAGTTCATTTGGAGGGGGAGATCCCTAAGGAGATTCTACACACCGATGTATATGATGAGCGGTCGCTACACCAGATGGGCTATCATTTGGTCGCAGGGTGCTGGGTTAGGAGAGAGTCTGGTTAGGAGCCATACGAGGAGGATGAGATCAGAGAGGCTGAGGCCAGGCCATCAAGGCCAGTTAGTACACCTCCTCAGGTTGCTCCAGCATCAGAGGCAGAGCTTGAGACTCCTACCGCTACACCTTCGGCTCCTTCCCCGTCATCTACAGAGTTATCCTTTGAGGAGCACACTCGACAGTAGTTTATTGAAGTATGGAGCGAGTTAGCTGATCTTGGAGTGCGGACGACTCAGCTGAGGATTGAGATAGAGGGCCTTAGAGCCCATACAGCTACAAAGTATGCTGAGTTACGTCACACTATGGAGGCAGGATTCGCACGTATTGAGGAGTTACTCAGATCATTCCTTCCTCCAGTTGCTCCTGCTGCTCCACCTGCTGATGATGATGATGACCACCCGGATGGACATGCTGACACTGATGAGGGTGGTGCTGATGATGGTGATGGTGATGATGGTGATGGTGATGGTGGTGATGGAGATGGTGCTGATGATTCCAGTGATGGGAGTTCAGATGGCAGTGTTGATCGTGCTGGTCGATATCAGATGCTCAATAGAGATGATCCTCCAGCTACACCTGCAGCTCCTCTTCTAGCTGATATAGTTGATTCCATACCTGAATTCATTACTCCAGCTGACTTACTTTCCCCTCCCACTAGATCTTCCAGGGTTGTACCCTTATTAGGACCTTCTGGCCGTACTAGGAGTCGTAAGGTTTTAGCCCAGGGACCTCCTAAGGCTTTAGTTCCTAGATCTAGGATTAGTGCCCCGATCACTCTTGAGCTTCCATCTGATGAGGATTAGCCTCACAGATGTTATATGTTGTTTATGATTTATGTCTCATGATGTATCTTGATTATTTCAGTGTTGCTGATGAGTCAATAAATTTTGTACTGAAAACTTCACTTGATATATATATATATATATATACATTTCACTTTGATTTTTACATGGTATCTTGATTGTTTCACTTGAATTCACTATGGTTGATTTTGACATTGATAATCTTGAAATTGATACTATATTTTTACTTTTTGGCTCTAATACCTGTTAACTCCTTGCACGTTCTGAGGGGGAGCTTACTCCCTTTTTCTAATGATTGAAAAAAAGGGAGAGTAGAATTATATAATTTTGATTTATTTAAATTTCAAATCTCAAAACTTGTTCTGAATAGAATTATTTCACTAAGGGGAGATTCATCCTTCTTAACTATGTAAGTTATGATTGTATGAGCTTGAGATCATATTTATGAAGAATCATATCTAAAATTTAAATTTAAATGTTATATACTCAAGGTTTTGTCATCATCAAAAAGGGAGAGATTGTTGGTTCTACCTTGTGATTTTGATGAATAACAAAATGTTGAGTACATATTGTGTACTAATGTCTATTTCTAGTTATGAGTTTTCAGGAAACAAGCACCTCAAATTCTCAAAATTAAAGTTTCATGGCACGCTTTGGTACGAAGTATCTTTCATGATTTGAGGAGTCTTTTTCATGCAAAAAGGGCTCAAACAAGTTTAATTATTGCTTATTTATAATGCATTTAAGTTTCATAAATGAATCTTATGTTTTTGGCTTTATCGTCACATATTTCTGAATTTTGCAGAACCAAGTGTCGACACCTGGAAGGCTAAGTGTCAACACTTCAGCATTTGGTACATAGAAAAACTCCTTGGCATGCCAAGTGTTGACATCCAGAATTCAAGTGTCGACACCTGAAACTCATGTGTCGACACTTAAGTTTCAAAGTGTCGACTCAAGGTCTGAGATTTTTTGAAAATCTATAACTTGGCCATGGAGAGTTTTTGTGTCAAGTATCGACACCTGGAAGCCAAGTGTTGACACTTGATAGCCAAGTGTCGACACCTGACGAACCAAGTGTCAACACTCGGGTTCTGGTAGCCCTAACGGATTTATTTTTTTGAAGTGCAGAAATATCTTTTAAAGCTCCAAACGGCTAGATTCGAAGCTCCAACGGTCACAAACCATTTTTTGAAAGTTTTTGAAGTATTTAAGCTTCACCAAACTCATTCTTGAAGCATTGAAGTCCATTGAAAGCTCAAAAGCCAATATTTTCTCAAGAACTTCACTTCAAAAGCCATTAAAAGAGAGATTCCATGAAAAAGCTTACAAGCCTATCCTTTCAACATTCCAAAAAGAGAGCTTGAAGAATATTCCAAGGAGAAGACAAGACAAGCATCAATTAGAGCCTCAAAGCTTCCTTTTTACTCTTGAAGAGAGTTTGTTTTGTTTATTTAAATTGTATATCTGAATTTCTCTTGTGATTTGACCTAGCTTTCAAGGGTTTCTTGAAAGTAGGTTGTTGTGGTTGTTGGTGAGCCAAAGAGACAAAACCAACTAGGGTTGACTTGTGAGCCCGAAGACAAAATAAGTGTAAAGGTTTGTTGGTAAGCCTAGGTGATAAAACCAATATAGGTTTTGACTTGTGAGCCTTTGGAAAAACAAGTTGGCTGTAATCTTGGAGAGATTATAGTGGAATTTTCAAGGGTGGCTTAGGGAGTGAATGTAGGTGCTATGTTTGCACCGACCACTATAAACCCTATGTTTGTATGTGATTATCTCTTCTATCTCTTGCTCTTTACTTCTTGCACTCTAATTATTGTTTTCCGTTGCATATAATCTAGTGCATCAATTTCATTGCTCACAATCACCACAAGGCCTGCACATTATTGCTTTAAGTTTTTAAAAGACCCAATTCACCCCCCCTCTTGGGTTCCATTTCTAGGCAACATATCCAACCCGAGATAGGTATGGGGTGGATATAGGGTGAAGAATTTTTTAGCAGGACGTGTATGGGTTCTGGATGACCCAACCCAAATCTGACTCATTGCCATCCCTACCGGCTAAGGGTTTCTTTTTGCCCATGAGGAGCTCATCCGGTTCATTGGAGAAGGCAATGGGATCAACCACCACAAGTTACCGGAGATCAACCTGATGGCAATAGATTAGCATGCCAAGTTAGGGGCATCTCCATTGATTTTTAAGATTATGGAGCTAACAGAATGACAAAAATGAAGAATAGAGCCCAAGAAACCTTTTTAAGCTGCACTGGACATTCTTCACCCCATGCAAGAATGCCCAACCCTATGGTGGAGTCTCTTGCTTCATCGCTAGTACTGTCATCAGTTGTCCAACAAGAAATCCTCACTACTCTAGTGCAACAGGTCCAAGCCTTGACTATAGCGATACAAGGGTTACAGTAATAGCAAGTGGTGATGAAATCAAAAGATCCTATCTGCACTGTTGTTGCCACACTTTCTACTCACCAGTCCCCTCAAGAGAGGTGCTCCTATAGATGGATTTCTCATTATTTGTGGCCTTGATCACCGCACCAAGCTAACTACCGACTCCATGGGAAGAAAACATTCCATCTAGCAAGTCGGCATCGAGAAGCAAGTTAGAACTGATCCTGGTCATCACCTCCATGGCAAGAGAACCCCTAGCATGAGGAATACACATGAGAAAGAAGGCCAAGATAGAGCAAATGCCACCTCCCCTCATCTAGATATTCTTGGGAAAGATCTTTTGAGGAAGTGATTCGGTGTCAAGATAAATAGCACCTTGATGAATATGAGCACAAACTAGGTAAAGGCAGCCATCGACTCGCTGATCTACAAGGAGGAGGACCTGACTCCATCGACTTCAACAACTACCCTCCTTTATCACGAAGGATCATGGAAGAACCGATTCTGAATCAGTTCAAAATATCTCAAGTGGATTCGTACGATGGTACCTCATATCCACTCGATCATCATGAGAGTTATAAGTCTCTTATGATGATTCAAGGTGCCACTAATGCCATACTTTGCATTGCCTATTGGCAATCCTTTGCAAGGTAGCTTGAGTCTGGTAATCTGGATTGGAGCCAGGAAGCATCCACTCTTTCAAACAACTACCAAAGCTATTTGTTGCCTACTTTAATACTAGTTAGAGAATGCCCAAGGAGCCTGACAGTCTTTTCTCTATCCAACAATAAGATAGAGAGTCACTAAAAGATTATGTGGCTTGGTTCAAAATGGCCACGTTGAAAATATACAACCTGGATGAGTCCATAGCTATGCATGCTATGAAGAGAGGGCTCCACTCTTCTAGGTTTACATACTCTCTAGAAAAAACCTATCCAAAATCCTATTCAAAATTATTGACCCGCACCTCGCAATACATATGTGCGGAAGAAGGTGTAGCTGTTTGGTGAGAGTGATGAAAAATCGAAAAGAAAGAAGGCCTGAGAAAATTTGAGTAGCAACCTAGCTAAGAAGCCTAGTTCCTCTTGCCAACAAAGCCTAAATCCAAGGAAACCAAAATATCTTGACTACACTCTTCTTCTCGCTTTTAGGATAAATATTCTTATAGAGATTGAAGGTGAAAGAGTACTTCGATGAACTCGACTAATGAAGTCTCCTCTTGTCTGCCGAGATAAAAGCAAATACTATCGTTTCTACTAAGATCAAGGATATGACACTGTGAACTGCTATACCTTAAAAAATGGAATTGAAGAGCTCATTTGATAGGGTTACCTCAATAAATTCATTTGGAAAGAGGGAACTCGGTCCAATGAACAAGACCCTACCCAAATTCCTATTCAAGCTGAAGTGGACAACCAGCCTATCAAGAAGCCAATCAACATAATCTCCTAGAGGTAGAACACACCTCAAAACAATAGAGGGAAGAACAATAAATGAATATAATCTCCTTTTCTGACAGGGATCTAGTTGGAATCCAGAATCTATATGATGATGCTATTCTCATATCCATGATAATAGCGAAGGATGATGTAAAAAAAATTTTAGGCAATAGTGGAAGTTCTATTGATGTTCTCTTTTACAATGTTTTTATTCGAATGGGCTTGCCACTGAGTCAGTTAAGATGGGTCTCCATCCTGCTAGTTAGCTTTTCTGGTTATTATGTTAGAGTTGATGGTGAAATTACCTTGTTCGCCACTACTCCATCCCGACTAAGCACTATTTACATTACCTTCATGATTGTCCGAATACCTTCTGTATACAATGTTATACTTGGATGACCAGGGCTTAATCAATTAGATACTGTCATTTCCACTAAGCATCTACTTGTCCACTTTCTAATAAAAAATGGGGTTGGTGAAATGTGGAGAGATCAACAAATGGCCCGGCACTATTTTATGATATCTACCAAGATGTCAAAGTCTATTAAAGTACCTACAACCGAACCATTGGATCAAAAGGAACCTGAAAAGAGAGCAAAACTCTTTGAAAAGATACTATCCTTTTCATTAAAGGATGATCCCACCAAATGTACACAGATTGGATCTCTTTTACCCGAGGAGGAAAAGAACTAGCTACTAGACTTTCTTCATCAAAATGTAGACATCTTTGCTTGGTAAGCTTTCGACATGCTTGGAATTCCTCCCGAAGTCATTGTTCATAAACTCAACATTGATCCTAAATTCAGACCGATCAAACAAAAGAAGAGAAGCTTTGCATTTGAATGGTAGAAAGCTATTGACAAAGAAGTTGATAAGCTCGTAATTGCCAGCTTCATCTGAGAAATTGATTATCTTGACTAACTAGCAAATGAATGCTATGACAAAAAAGCTAATAAAAAATAGTAGATTTGTATTGACTACACTGATCTAAACAAAGCGTGTTTGAAAGATAGCTTGCCTCTACCAAAAATTGACCAGTTAGTGAATGTTTGAAAGATAGCTTGCCTCTACCAAAAATTGACCAGTTAGTGGATGCCACTTCTGGGCATAAGCTACTTAGTTTCATGGATGCCTCTTCGATCACAACCAGATAAAGATGGCTCCTGAAGATGAAAATACTACTTTTATCACCAAAAATGATATTTATTATTATAAAGTGATGCCTTTCAAATTGAAAAATGTAGGAGCCACTTATCAAAGGCTAGTGAATAAAGTCTTTAAGGATCAAATCGATAAAAAAAATGGAAGCTTTTGTTGATGATATGCTTACAAAAGTTTCAAAGAAGCCAACTACATCAAAGATTTGGAAAAAGCCTTCAGTACACTCCGTCGTTATCAAATGAAATTAAATTCAACTAAGTGTGCCTTTGGTGTTACTACTTAAAAATTCCTCAGATTTCTAGTAACCGAGCATGGAATTAAAGCAAACCCAGGAAAAACTCAAGCCATCCTTGATACGCAATACCCTACTTTCAAGAAAGAGGTATAACAACTGACCGACCAAGTCACTGTCCTTAGCTGGTTCATCTCAAAGTTGGCAAAGCATTGCCTGCCCTTCTTCAAAATCCTATAATGGATGAGTGATTTCACCTAGACCAAAGACTGCAAATGAGCTTTTGAAAAACTAAAGAAGTTCCTCAGATCTCCTCCCCTACTCTCTCAAATGGAAATCAGGGAAACACTATTCCTGTACCTTGCTACATCATAAGAGGTAGTTAGCTCTATGCTCATTTAGCTAGATGACAAGAAAATTCAGAAACCTATTTACTACACTAGCCAAGTACTTCATGATGCGAAAACCAGGCACTCCAAGCTAGAAAAAATTATTTATGTACTAATAATATAAGCAAAGCATCTCAGGCTATATTTTCAAGCACATCTGATAGTTGTCTTAACCAATCAACCACTCAAAGCCATATTTTAATGGCCAGATACTTCTAAGAGAATGGCCAATGGATAATCAAGCTCAATGAATTTAATATATCAATCTCGAATGGCAATGAAGGCTATTCAAAGTAGTTGCTTAAGTTGATTCAGAGCCTGCTTGGATACTTCATGTATATGGAGCTTCTAATTCTCAAGGAAGTGGAAGCAGACTAATCCTTGCAAATTTGGAAGGAGTTGCTGCCAAATACGTGCTTCGTTTCTCATTCAAAGCAACCAATAATCAAGTCGAGTATGAAGCCCTGATAGTTGCACTAAAACTCATCAAGGAGCTTGGCATGAAAAGCCTTTGAGTTTTCACTGACTCCCAACTCGTAGCCAGCCAAGTGGTAGGGGAGTACGAAGCTCACGACACTACAATGGCTAAGTACCTCGATAAGGTACAACATTTCATTTCGGCCTTTGAATATTTTGGCATTTCCCATATTCCTAGATAGGAAAATTCTCGAGCGGGTGGTGCACTATCCTGATTAGGCACCTCCATTGACAACTCCCTCAGGTGAGCTTATATCGAGTACCTAGAAGTCCCTAGTGTCCACTAAGCCAAGGAAGTCTAGCAGGTTGATCATGAGCCTGGTTGGATGGGTCCTTCATAAAGTACTTAATCGAAGGCATCCTTTTGGACAAATCTCCATCAGAAATTGAAAGGTTTAATAAGAAAGCTTCTGAATTCATGCTTCTAGATGGACAACTTTATAAAAAGTCCTTCACATTGCTAAAATGCCTACGCTCTATCAATGCTGACTATGTGCTTCGAGAAATTCATGAAGAAATTTATGAAAATCATTTGAGGGCAAGTCCTTTGTATACAAAGCCTTATAATAGGGATATTACTAGCTCACCATGAAGGAAGATGCCATGGAGCTTGTTCAAAAGTTTGACAAGTGCCTGTGCTATGTAAATATCCAATGATAGCCTGCTACTCAAGTAGCTCAACTTTCCGCTCCCTAGCCCTTCACCCAATTAGGGATGGACATCCTTGTCTATTTCTTCTAGTAGAAGGTCAATGAAAGTTCCTCTTGATTGCCATTGATTACTTCACCAAGTGGATAAAAATTGAGCCTTCAACATATATTACAAAAACTAAAGTTAAAAAGTTATTCTGGAAATATATCATATGTTGATTTAGAATTCTCCATACACTCGTTAGTGATAATGGTTGACAATTTGACAACCAAGCTTTTAAGCAGTTGTATGCTGATCTCCGTATTTGACATCGATTTACATATATTGGACATTCATAATCGAATGGAAAGGTAGAAGTCACTAACAAGATAATCCTACAAGGACTTAAGACAAAGTTGAATGAATCCAAAGGTATGTGGGTCGGTGAGCTACCCTGGGTATTGTGGGCATACCATACAACTCCTCAAGCATCAACCAACAAAACTCCTTTCAGCTTGGTATTCGATACCAAGGTAGTGATTCCAATTGAGATTGGATTGCTAACCATGAGAATCGAGCATTTTGATAAATCAAGTAATTTAACTCGATTTCAAGCTAATCTTGATCTTTTAGAAGAGACTCAAAACCAAGCTCATCTTTGAATGGCAGCATATCAATAGCAAGTCACTTGATACTACAATTCTCATGTAAAGTTGAAGACCTTCCATCTAGGAGATTTTGTCTTGTGGTGAATAGAGATTTCAAGACCAATAGAATAAGGAAAGCTCTCTCCAAACTGAGAAGGACCATATAGATTGACTGAAGCCCTTCATCGGGGAGCTTATAAACTTGAAGAATTGAATAAGAAACCAATTCCTTGTACTTGGAATGCAGAGAATCTTCGGATGTGTTACCAATAATGTATAGACAATTGCCAAACAATGCAAGTCAAAATTGTCCCTTAACAAAGTTCCAGAAAAGACTCATCTTATTAGCCCAAAGTTAGCTATCAGCATAAGAACCAATAGTGCTCCACCCGACGATCCATCACCACACTTAGCTCTAGTCACCCAACGATCTGACTCCCCATTTAAATTTTTGAATCCTTAGGCTTTGGCCACTTGGCTATCCATCACCCCACTCGGCTCTAGCCACTCGATGATTCGTCACCCCACTCGACTCGACTCTGGCCACTCAATGATCCATCGCCCTACTTGGCTCTAGCCACCTGATGATCCATCGCCCCACTTAGGTCTCCAAACCCCTAGTCTTCGGCCACTCAATGATCCATCACCCCACTTGGCTCTTGTCACCAGGCAATTTGTTACCCCACTCAAGTTTCCAAACCTCCAGGCTCCGGCCACCCGGTGATCCGTCGCTCTGCTTTGCTTCATTCAATCAACAACAACTAATCCAAGTGCCAAAGTCAAACATATGACTCTACTCCATCCAACAATAATGAAAATTTTTATCCAGCAACATTTTTGAGCTTGGGAGTAGGGGCGACATCATGGTACCCTTATTTGAGACTCTGGCACTAGACAACCTTTTTTTCTCTTAATTAGTGGTAAGTACTTAATAATTGAAATAATTATTGCTGACTAGATTACTTGGTGAAATTTTTTCAAGGAAGGAACATTCATTCAATATAGTTGTAGAAAAGAAAACCAGAACTTCATTAATTAAAGAGTTCAATACAAATTTGGATCACGGTCTGAGAACTCCATTACAAAGTCAAATCATGTTTGAGTAAAATAAAAGGAAGATTACAAATTATATCTTCTTCACCACTGACCACATTCCAACTCCAAGAGTTGCTTCTCATTGCCGATTCTTCGTAGCCAAGAACTTTGCATTGCTTGTCAAGCTTGCAGCTGATTCTTCTTAGCACCAAATAACCAATGTGAATAATCGGGAAGACTGATCTATCCATAAAATGTTTTTTGAGAGATTGGTTGACTAGAAACTTTTAGAGGGAAGGTTGTTCTAGGTTGAAGGGAAGGTTATTCTAGGTTGAAGGGAAGGTTGTTCTAGATCGGACTATCTCCAAGGGTATCTTTGGTGCCTATATCTTTTATCTCCAAGGATACCTTTGGCCTGCTCTGACCTTCCTCATTTCATCTATCTCATCTACCTCGAATCCTATCTCTTCCTCGAGTACTCCACTCACTGTCGATATGGTTATCTTTAACAGAAGTCCACCCATCAAGAGCTTTGTTAGCTTTTTGCTCTACTTGGAAGCTCTCTCTCTCTTGCTTAGATGAAGTCATAGAAGAAATGATGGGGAAGAGACCCCTATTTATATTTTGACTTCACCTGTCAAAGAGCAACACATGGCTCTATTAGAATGGCCGATAATGTTGTTGCCCAGGGATCTTACTTCACTTATTATCATTTCAAAAAAGTTTGCACCGGATGTTGCTGGTCAAACTTTACTTGACACATGGCACCCATCGACACCCGGGAATGGTAGTTGCCAGAGAAATAAATGCCCAAATCTCTAGGAACAATTTGCCTTCCAACATGATGCTGAATATGACTCCAATAGTCAAAATTACTAACTAGAGTCAGAGATCGATAACTTCATGTAATCAGGACCGACTTCCTCATGTAGAGCTTCATCTAGTTGAAATTGACTTCTTATGCTTAGACTTCAATAGCAGCTAACTTCCAAACTATCAGTCTATCTTGCCTGACTTATGGCTACTTAATTGATATCTTTTCTCGATTAGAGGACTTCATGAATTTTGCTAAGATTTTGGCACCTCAAACATTCCTAATCAGAGTATTTATTCTTAGATTATCTACTTGGCTGATAGATCATCTATTTTGGGTCAATTGCTGACTATGTTACTTAGGATATTTTGATATCAGTCAATTGTCAAGTTAGTTGTCAATCATTCAATTATTGATCACCATTCAGATACTCAAACATCAAAGCAAAGGAAGCATTGTCATTAATGTTTAAAAGTTCATTACAAAATTGGGCTCTCACCCATTTACAAAAAGAGGAAAGGAAAAAGGCGTAATACTACTCTTCTGGAGCACTGGTATGAGTTGTGCCAGAATCTTTAGTCGCCTTAGTGACCATAGCCTTAGTCCTAGTTACTGCTTTGGCAATGGCCTCAATGGCTACTTCCTCCTTGACAACTGCAATTTCTTCGGCAATAACCCCTATGGTCATTTCTTCAGTACCAACTAACTCGGTCTTGACTTCAGCAACTTCTTCGCCTCCTTCCCCTTCCTCCCCTTCGCCCTCATCGTTGGACTCGACGATGTCCTTCAAATCTAAACTTGGGAGGAACTGTCTCACTTTTTTCTTGCATTCCAAAAACCCCTGATGAAGAGCTTCGATGCAACCCTCAGCCACTTCTTGCTTTAAATCTTCAGACCTCTTATATTCGATGATTTCTCGGGTCATAGCACACCGAGTGGCTTCAACTTTTATTTCCAATTTTCTGACTCAGACTTCTGCTATTACTTTTCCAAAGTTAGCATCATCTAGCTTTGTTTTTAGATTAGTTACAATGGCCTTCTCAATGGCCAACTTCTCCTCCTGTCTTACTCTAGAGCCTCCAGTTTTTAATTAAGTTCTAGGTAGCCTTTAATTCTTCCTTCAGCTTCATTTCTTGAAGCTCCCCAGCCTTTCTTAACTCCTAGGCCACCTTTGCATCTATCTTGGTAGCCTTAATTTGATCTTGGAGCTTATGGCTAAACTCAGTGAAGCCCTTAACTCCTTCCTGGATGATGTTGATATCATGGACAAACTGCAAAGAAGAAAATTTTCTAAGTCATATGCAGAAATTGCAACTCAAGGAATTATCATGAGAAGGATATTTACCTTAATCAGACCTAAGTAGAAAGACCTGATGTTCTCCTCCAATGGTTGATTCTTTCCTTCTCGCTAGTCTTGAGCAAAAGGATTATTTTCACTATCATTTTGGCCAGATTCTTGCTCTTTATGGCCAATGCATCCTTTAGAACTTTGGCCAAAATCTACTTGTATTCATCCTCTTTAGTAGCCTCCTCCAACCCCTCCAAAGCCATCAAAGCCTTTTTCTTTATCTCAATCTCCACTCAGACCAAGGTTGGTGAGGACACCAGAGCTAGGAAGAGATGTCAAAACCCTCCATGCTCATTGTGGATCACCAATGAGTAGTTGTTTTATTTTTAATTTCAGCTTGAGTCCTGTAAATAAATTAGTTGCTTGGATTTGCAAATTAGTCAAGTTAGGTTTGCTTGAAGTTGAGTCTTATAATTAAATGAGGTTCAAGCTCAATTATTGCCAAGGCCAAGCCCAGTTGTTGAAGCCATGATGCCACATCACCTTTGTGGATCAATTCCATGACAAAAGAAGGTTGTCCAAAATTTTCACCAGACATCGAGACATTTGGATATCTAGACATCGAGACATCGAGACATCTATACATCAAGATATTTGGACAACATTTAAAGTCCTAGATTATCCAAAGGAAAGAAAAGGAGGGCGCCTCGATTTTGTTGCTCATTTAAAAACATTTAAGAGGAGTAAAGTAGAAGGACTCCTCATTCCTTATCCACTCTTCAACACCCCTTTTTAAATCTAAGATGACACCATTTAAGAGGAGTAAAATGGAAGGATTCTTCCTCTCATTTACCACCATCTTTCATGAAAAGTCGTCCACTCCAAGGATAGTCGGCCATTCAAACATGTATTCAAATTTAAATGGAAGAAGAGTCCAAGGTTAAGTGGAGGTTCATCTATATTTCAAAGGAGTCCAAGTTCCATGGAGTTCATTCAACATTCAAAGGTGTTTCATCCAAATTCAAAGAGGTCATCATATATCTACCTTTTAAATTCAAGGAGTCCAATTCAAATGGAGGGCCTTTTTATCTACCATTCAAAATTAAAAACCAGGAAAGAGAGTTCACGCCTAAGAGAAGAGGTTTAGCACTAAGATGAGACACCATCTCATTTTTTTTTTGTTGCCACATTCTTCTTAAAATCGTGGAACGCCTCATTTTGTCACCCATTCCATGGAAGAGTCCATATGCAAGGGAGTCTACCTAGTTTGAATTCAAGAAGAAGATTGGAGACCATTTTATCTACCCTAATCTTGTATTCAAAAGAAGTCTTTCTTATCTTGCTACCATGAATTTATTCTTATCAAGTTACTATGTAAGGGGTCGATAAATACCACCCCATTCTCCTATTGTAATCAAACTTATGATTGATTAATGAAACTCTGTCAGTTTTTCTTCAATTACTGTGTAAGCATTGAGAGTGCAATTGCTGGCTAAGCAATTGTAGTGTGTGAGTGCTCTACTGGTTAGTATTGCATTAGTATGTGTGGAGTACTGAAGCCCAAGTTATCTCTCGAGTCCAAGATCCAGAAGCCTTGCACTACCATCTTCAGCATCCAATCCAGATCCAGAACTAAGCCATCCTTTTTTCTTTCCCTCTCTTATTTCAGATTTCCACTCCATTTCTACCATTCTAATTAAGTTCTTTTGTTGGATCTCTAGAGTACTCGATCAGAAGAGGAGGTTTTCCTTGCAATCCAATCATCAACGAGAAGATCTGCTCCGAAGGACTAAAGTTTGCAATCCTACCGCGAGATCACAAGAATTGAATCCAAATATGTTGAAATGGAGGAGGGAAAAGCATTATTGGTAAGAAACCATCCGAATCTTATTAAATCTGGTTGATTGAAGTCAGGACGTCTTAGTTTCGGTGGTTTCACAATCATCGGATCCAGGATTCTTTATGTGATTGCATGCTGATTAGATTGCAGGTAGCTAGTAGAGACTCAGTCTATTTTTTCATTAAATTAATTTGATAGCTTATCTGAGTTTGCTGCCATTGCTCATGAAAATTAATTTTTTAATTATTAGAGTTAGTCTTTGCATCCATCCCGCATCAGTTTTGGTATCAGAGCATGGTTAGGACTTAGTTTCTCTTTAAGTACTCGGATCGGATACTTCACCATGGCCGTCCAGTCATAGGAAAAGGTAGGGCTGCAAGACCCTTACATCCCATTCAAAGAAGATTTCCTATAGCATGTAGGGGTGCCACTGTGATTGATCCTTGAAGAAGAAAACAAAGAGATAAGCATCTTTAGGGTTAATTTTTTGCATCACGTCTATCCCAGTACATGGTATGTTATTTTAATTATTTCTACATGCAAGAAGATTTAAGAATTTTGATTCTTATTTTGCTAGATTCGTTACATTTAATTTTATTTTTTAGAGTTTTTTTAGGATTTAATTTAGTCTATAAAATTTTTGCATGCCTAATTACTACCTGAGAATAGTTCTACACTAGAATTTCAGTATATAGTTATTTCGGCCTATTTAAATTCTAGCATAATTTAATTTCTGCAATTTAAAATATGAAACTCAAAATTTAATATTTTAAAACTTAAATATAAAAATTTAAATTTAAAATTTGAAATTTAAAGTTTAAGTTTTGAGTTGCAAGTGTTATCTTATCTTATCTTGGTAACTAGTTTGTTTGGTTGTGCATTCATCCTATCTAAAACTATTTTAAGGATATGTTATCATAAGATAAGGGAAGGATTTCATCACCTTTCCTTGGCCCACAAACAACCAACCTCATCTTGTTTTGTCCTAGTCCTAATCTAAAACCGAGTAGCAACCTAATACATCTTAGGGACACCAACAGGTCGGGTTCGAGTCTTGTGAATGAACTAGTGCACTATACCTTTCAATTATTATTGGAAGCTAGTGTTTAAGGCTAGAGGTCTGGAGGCAAATGCCCTAAGTGGACTGGTGGTTTTTAATTAGGACCTTGTATCAAGCAGGGGGAGCCTCTCACCACCCTACCTCTTACCTGACCAGTGGAAGGGCTAATTGTTGAGTTGGATGTAATTTGAGTTAACTCATTACACTTGAGCTCTAGGTCTAGGAACCCTAAAAGCTAGGATTGCATTGCATGACCACTAGATTAGGAGCCTAACCCTAACCCAGTTTGAACATGGAGTCCACTATAGAAACCTTACTGAGGACCTTCAGTGACCAATGTACCCTTATGGATATAGGTTTGACTGACTGGATAAGCGACTAGACAACCTATAGAGGATCCGTAGGACCCGTAATAACTCTGGTTCACCTAAACCAACTTTCCCTGGACCCAGAATTCATCAGCCATAATCCATTAGGATTAGTGCCCTTTATCAAAAATCAGGATCTAGCCTAGTCCACCCGAGTCGACCCATTCCTCAACAGATTCGACCCAATTCTCACCCAAGTCAACTCAACCCCAATCCGAGCCGACCCACCCCTGTGACCCCATTTGTTCCTAAGAATGACCTTGAAGAGGAAATATCTATTGCATACTCAGAGTTAATTGACCAGAATATTACTCAGACTGAACCATAGTGGAAGTATATGAAGCTGGAGAAAACCTGATATATGAGTATGAAGGAGAAGAGGAAGTCGATGAGTCACCTAATGTATTAGAAGGACCATTAGAAAAAGAGAACCATGAGGGATTTAACATCCCTACCATTACGGCTTTACCTGAGGAAACCCTAGAAGAGACCCAAATAGGAGAGCTTAGTCTTGAAATTCTTGAACCAGAGAAATTTATCGAAGACATGACCTCTTTAATTCGATACCCTCAGAATGAGGTCACCTCTTTGATTCCAATTAATGATCTCTTCCTCGAACTTACTGACCTGTTCTTCGTTAAAGTGGACTTTTTGCTACCTGTAGATCCATGTCCATACTTTAAAGTCACCCCCATGAATCTAGACCCAGTTGTCGAACCCACCTCATATTTCCTATCCTTCCCTAAGGCTTCTAATGTTTTTAGAACCACCCAGTTGTATTTTATTGAGGTTAGCATATTTCATCAATCCTTTGAGCCCATTCAATTTTCTACCTACTTTTGGATGACCTTATAGCACTTATTAGGAGTCCACATCAAATTTTCATTTGCATGTTATCCATCAACTAGGAATCAAGCCCAAAGTTGTAGTTGTAGACCTGATAAATTTCATTCGATAGGAGTGCATAGTTGAGTCCAATAGGTGTTGGTAAGAGTCATATGCACAACATATTATGGAATTGCATAAAGAGATAAATAAAAAAAGTAATGAAAGCAATGAATCTTATGAGCATATGGATAACTCATGTAAGCGCTTCAAAGAATTTAATGAGGGAGACTTTGTCATGATCAGGCTTCGTCCTAAACTATTCCCACCTGAAGCCATGAAAAAACTATATGCTCGTAGTGCAGGCCATACAAGATCATAAAGAAAATTGGGTCTAATGCCTATGTGTTAGAATTACCACCTGAATTAGGTATTAGTCTAACCTTCAATGTTTCAGATCTTGTTGAGTATAAGGAGCCAATAACGATACCTAGTGAGCCATTTGGACCTGATTCCATCTTTGAGAGTGACCCTACCCCTGAGTGAGCCATTATCTATTAGTTAAGTTAGGTTTGCTTGAAGTTGAGTCTTATAATTGAATGAGGTTCAAGCTCAATTATTGCCAAGGCCAAGCCCAGTTGTTGAAGCCATGATGCCACATCATCTTTGTGGATCAATTCCATGACAAAAGAAGGTTGTCCAAAATTTTCACCAGACATCGAGATATCCAGACATCGAGACATCTAGACATCGAGACATCCAGACATCCAGACATTGGGACATTTGGACAACATTTAAAGTCCTAGATTATCCAAAGGGGAGAAAAGGAGGGCGCCTCAGTCGCTCATTTAAAAACATTTAAGAAAAGTAAAGCAAAAGGACTCCTCATTCCTCATCCACTCTTCAATGCCCCTTTTTAAATCCAAGATGATGTAATTTAAGAGGAGTAAAATGGAAGGATTCTTCCTCCCATTTAGCACCATCTTTCGTGAAAAGTATCCCACTCCAAGGATAGTCGGCCATTCAAACATGTATTCAAATTTAAATAGAAGAAGAGTCCAAGGTTAAGTAGAGGTTCATCTATATTTCAAAGGAGTCCAAGTTCCATGGTGTCCATTCAACATTCAAAGGTGTTTCATCCAAATTCAAAGAAGTCATCATCTGTCTACCTTTTAAATTCAAGGAGTCCAATTCAAATGGAAGGCCTTTTTATCTACCATTCAAAATTGAAAACCATGAGAGAGAGTTCACACCTAAGAGAAGAGGTTTAGCACTAAGATGAGATGCCATCATATTTTTGTTTTGTCACCACATTCTTCTTAAAATCATGGAATGCCTCATTTTGTCGCCCATTCCATGGAAGAGCCCATATGCAAGGGATCTACCTAGTTTGAATTCAAGAAGAAGATAGGAGACCATTTTATCTATCCTAATCATATATTCAAAAGAATTCTTTCTTATCTTGCTACCATGAATTTATTCTTATCAAGTTACTATGTAAGGGGTCTATAAATACCACCCCATTCCCCTCTTGTAATCAAACTTATGATTGATTAATGAAACTCTATCAATTTTTCTCCAATTGTTGGGTAAGCATTGATAGTGTAATTGTAGGTTAAGCAATTGTAGTGTGTGAGTGCTCTACTGGTTAAGCATTGCATTAGTATGTGTGGAGTACTGAAGGTGGAGTTATCTCCTGAGTCCAAGATCCAGAAGCCCTGTGCCACCATCTTCAGCATCTAGTCCAGATCCAAAACCAAGCCATTCTTTCTTCTTTCCCTCTCTCATTTTAGATTTCCACTCCATTTCCACCATTCTAATCAAGTTCTTTTGCAGGATCTCTAGAGTATTCGATCGGAAGAGGAGGTTTTCCTTGCCATCCAACCATCAACGGGAAGATCTACTCTGAAGGATTGAAGTTTGCAATCCTACCGTGAGATCGCGAGAATTGAATCCAGATCTACTGAAATAGAGGAGGAAAAAGTGTTATTGTAAGTAACCATCTGAATCTCATTAAATCTAGTTCATTGAAGTGAGGATGTCCTAGTTTCAGTTGTTTCACAATCATCGGATCTAGGATTCTTTATGTGATTGCATGCTGATTATATTGCGGGTAACTAGTAGAGACTTAGTCTATTTTTTCATTAAATTAATTTGATAGCTTATCTGAGTTTGCTACCATTGCTCATCAAAATTAAATTTTTATTTATTAGAATTAGTCTTTGCATCCATCCCGCATCAAAGGTACTCAACTTCTTAGGAATGGAGATTGATACTGTCGATGTTGAGGAAGAGACTGGTATGGTGGATTTAGGAGTAGGGAAGGCCTCCACATTATCATCTTCCTCCAGGGGCTCTTATCTGATGTATTGACAGAGCCCTCGTAAAGGTGGATTGGTGGGGGCACCAGGCTCAGAAAGAAGAAGCTTCAACTAATACCAAGTTCTTTATGGATTGAGACTAGGAACTCAAGTCTCGTATGAGTCCTGTATGTTTATTGAGTCCTGTTTTATTTTCTTTTGGGATTTTAAAGTTCAATTAGAGTTAATTAGGATTTGTACTGAGTCAAGTTCAAGAGCTACTTGAAATTAGGCCAGACCAGCTTTACTTGGAATGCCACATCATCATGGACCACCGGTGCCAACTCATCACCAGAGGACGTCACATCACCTTTGCCATGTCATCTCCAAGGGGCGCCATGGAGAAGGATGCGCCATGTCACCATGCCACCTTGCCATGCCACATCATTGTCACCTCACCTGCCACGTGGCATCATTCAAATTTTAAATTACATGAAATCTACAAGTGGTCGACCAAGGAGTGTTTTCAAATTCAAAGGAGGTCGGCCAACTCCATCCACAAATCATGCAACCAGCTCCACCAAATCCTCCATATTCCATGTAACCCTCCACCAAATCCTCCACCAAATCCTCCACATTTCATGTAACCCCCACTAATATTTCTCCATGATATGGGGAATTTCAAATTGATTGAAAGGCCATTAAAAGCCTCTTGTACGCCCATGGTAGAAAGAAAGCTTTTTGGATGAAATGAAATTTAAGTGAAGTAGTAGTTGAAGAAGGTGTTTTTTTGGTAGTATCCACTTGTTTTCTTTGGGTGTGTTTGATTTTCTCTTCTCAAGCTTTCAAGTGTCCAACGCCAACATCCACCTCTAGGGATCCATGCCTCCATCAAAGTTCCCTTGCCTGTTTGGTTTCTTTGTTTTGATATCTTTCAAATTGGTCCCAGTCTAACCCGTTCATTGTGCAGGATCCTTCTACGATTCGGAGTTCAAAAAAGGGTTCTCTTGCCAAAGATCAATGTTGAATGAAACTAGTTTCTTTGGAATGCCAATCTTCCATTTCAGGGCTAGTTCGTCTAAGAGCTTCAATGGATCTACCAGGGAGTGATCATCTTGGGTAAATAACACCTCTTAATCTCTTAAGTTTGAGTTATTGAAGATCATTGCTAAGGTTTAAATTCAATATTCATTAGCCCTAATATTCTCTAGGATTTAAATAACTACATCGCGGTGTAAGTTCCAAATTTCAGTGCTCCTTCCATAGCTTTACCTTAGTGCTTTTGATCTGAAATTTAGTACCTGTTAATAGGGTTCATTGCTCTCATTTCTCAATCCATCATTTAGATTACATTCTCTTCATCGTGCCACATCAAATTGGCATCAGAGCATGGTCGGATAATTTCCTGCATTTAGATATGTTGCATGCATACTTGTTATCTAGTTAATTTTTTTTTAAAATCCAAGCAAGATCCAAAATTCACGCCTCCTGAGCGGGTGTACTCCAGTACACTATCACGACCCATGGAAATAATGAGCCCCTGGCCGGACGTGAATTTTTTAGATTGAAGTTTGGGTAAGCCATTGCACTTGTTTGATTAGGTTCTGTTTTCTGAAAATTTACATCTGTTTACTGTAATCCGTCTGCAGCTCCAAAGGCAAGTCACTAGTTTTTTATTGAAATATTTTTTTTCTTGTTCCTTTTTAAGTTAGTTATCACCATATTAAATTTCATCATCATAAAAAAATTATAAAAAAATAAAAATTTCTGCAGTTCGACACTATCATTAGGGTTATGTTATGTCCTTTTTATTTATCTTCATTTGTAGGATCTGCTTAGAGTAGTACAGATTTTAGTTTTAAAATTTCTTTTATCTACATTGAAGCATATAAGTTAGGAATCCTCTATAAATTTTTCAGAATTTTTGGACATTTTTTTCATCACATTTTCCACATCACTTTCAAACTGCAACACACTTCTGCAACACCTTTGCATTTCATTCATCTCATGAGAAATCAAATTAAGAGCATCAATTTGACATAGGGTTAGGGTTTCATCACCTGTCCCTAGCCCAAAAATCACCACCCAGCATATCGATCCCAGCCCATTAATTAAAATTGAGTAGAACGTTAATTGCCCTAGTGGGTTAGGGACACCAACAAGTTGGGTTTAGATTAGGGTCAAGTTAACTGTGTCAGCTAATTGGTGTGTGCTTACTGGCTTGGTGCATCAGGGCTTGTGATTTGGTCCGACTACCTGGCTAATTTCAGATTGGTGTCTAAGGTTGGCAATCAGGGACCTTCACTCTCCACCACCTACCTGGCTAAGTCCCATAAGTACTACTAGCTAGTTGGTTCACTTAATTAGACCTCTAATTTGTGCTCTAGGTCTAGGAAACCTTAGCTCGAGCTTGAGTCTACTTGCATGCATGAAAACTAGATCAGGAGCCTCATACTCACCAGTCCAGACCCAATCCAGTGTAGCCATGGACCCGAATCTTGAAACCATGCTGAAAGGCCTAAATGATCTAATGGCCCAATTGAACCAAATGCTGGCTAAACAATTTTTCTTAGACCAACCAACTCCTACTATCCCATTAGCTCATATGAATGATAGGAGCAAGAACCCTGAAGTACAAGTTGAGTTCATGAATAGTCAAGACTTAGGATATCCTCAAACTGAAGGGCTAGGGAAGGAAGAAGGCAAGTCTGAACCTAGTAAATATGTGTATGAGATTGACATAAGTTTAATAGATGAATATGAAGGGGAAGACTGTGAAGAGAACAACTTTAGTACCTTACCTGAGGAAACCTTTGGTAAAGAAAAGATTATTGAGCCTACTCTGAAATATCAGAACAACCAAAATTTAGTGAGGACTTGGAACCCAACACTTTAGCTTCGACACAAGAACTCCTTCAGTTACCTGAGAAGAACCCAATCATTATTTTAGAAGACTTTGCCGATGACCTTCAACTACCTAGAAGCATCCCGCCCGTAGATCAATATTCAAATCTTAAGGTCATCATGAGTAACCAAGGTCTGTTTCAAGATTTCCCTAAATTACCCCAAGACTCGGATTCCTATTTCCTACCTTTCCTTAAGTCTTATCCTAATTTTAGAGTCATTAAGTTTCATTTTGATGAGATTACTAGGTTGCATGAGCCTTTAAAGCCTATTCCTTTTGCTACCTACTTTTGGAAAACCTTATGGCATTTGCTAGGAACCCATGGTAAATTCTCATGTGCATACCAGACCAGGGTCAAACCTAGAGAGTCATTAATCTGTTAGAGAGTCATTAATCTGTTAGGTTTAGGCCCTAGAGAGTCCAATAAAATTCCTCTCAATAAGGATGCCTAGTTCAGTCTGCATTTCGTAAGTGCTTGTGTAAGTTTCTGAGTCTGCTAGGTCCTACGCATAGCATGTTGAGGATTTGCATCATGAAATAAATTTGAGCAATGAATCCTATAAACATAGGACTAATTCAAGAAAGAAAGTCAAGGAATTCTATGAGAGAGATCATGTTCCCATCCGGGACTTTCAAGAAACTACATACCCGTGGTGCAGGCCCCTTTAAAGTCCTAAAGACAATTAGATCTAATGCTTACATATTGGAATTACCTTCAGACCTAGGTATCAACCCGACCTTCAATGTCTTAGACTTGATAGAATATAAGGAACCCATGATGATACGTAGTGAGCCTTTTGGGCCTGACCATATTTTTGAGAGTGAACCATTACCCGAGTATCCACAAACAACTATTCCTAAAAAATGAGAGAAAATTGAACAAATCCTGGATAATAAGATTGTCACTACCAGAAACAAGGATTACTATCAATATTTGGTCCATTGGCAAGGGAGACCAAAATCTGACAACTCCTGAATCGCTAGAGAGGACCTGCAACGACTGGACCCGGACTTATTTGAACAATATCAAAGCCAGGCTGAACCATACTCGACAGAGTCGAGTTCCTCCCACCCGAGAAGAATTGGTGGGGGCACCAGGCTCAGAAAGAAGAAGCTTCAACTAATACCAAGTTCTTTATAGATTGAGACTAGGAACTCAAGTCTCGTATGAGTCCTGTATGTTTATTGAGTCTTGTTTTATTTTCTATTAGGGTTTTAAAGTTCAATTAGAGTCAATTAGGCATTGTACTGAGTCAAGTTCAAGAGCTACTTGAAATTAGGCCAAACCAGCTTTACTTGGAATGCCACATCATCATGGACCACCGGTGTCAACTCATCACCAGAGGATGTCACATCACCTTTGCCATGTCATCTCCAAGGGGCGCCATGGAGAAGGATGCGCCATGTCACCATGCTACCTTGCAACGCCACATCATTGCCACCTTACCTGCCACGTGGCATCATTCAAATTTTAAATTACATGAAAGCTACAAGTGGTCGACCAAGGAGTGTTTTCAAATTCAAAGGAGGTCGGCCAACTCCATCCATAAATCATGCAACCAGCTCCACCAAATCCTCCATATTCCATGTAACCCTCCACCAAATCCTCCACCAAATCCTTCACCAAATCCTCCACATTTCATGTAACCCCCCCTAATATTTCTCCATGATATGGGGAATTTCAAATTGATTGAAAGGCCATTAAAAGCCTCTTGTACGCCCATGGTAGAAAGAAAGCTTTTTGGATGAAATGAAATTTAAGTGAAGTAGTAGTTGAAGAAGGTGTTTTTTTGGTAGTATCCACTTGTTTTCTTTGGGTGTGTTTGATTTTCTCTTCTCAAGCTTTCAAGTGTCCAACGCCAACATCCACCTCTAGGGATCCATGCCTCCATCAAAGTTCCCTTGCTTGTTTGGTTTCTTTGTTTTGATATCTTTCAAATTGGTCACAGTCTAACCCGTTCATTATGCAGGATCCTTCTACGATTCGGAGTTCAAGAAAGGGTTCTCTTGCCAAAGATCAATGTTGAATGAACTAGTTTCTTTGGAATGCCAATCTTCCACTTCAGGGCTAGTTCGTCTAAGAGCTTCAACGGATCTACCAGGGAGTGATCATCTTGGGTAAATAACACCTCCTAATCTCTTAAGTCTGAGTTATTAAAGATCGTTGCTAAGGTTTAAATTCAATATTCATTAGCCCTAATATTATCTAGGATTTAAATAACTACATCGCGGCTTAAGTTCCAAATTTCAGTGCTCCTTCCATAGCTTTACCTTAGTACTTTTGATCTGAAATTTAGTACCTGTTAATAGGCTTCATTGCTCTCATTTCTCAATCCATCATTTAGATTGCATTCTCTTCATCGTGCCGCGTCATGGATGGACCCCTGAGAGCTACTCAGGGCTTCTTGGTGATGGCTGCCGTTGGTTGAGAAGATCTACCCTTAGTGGCACCCCTCTTTTTCACCATGGCCTTCGTTATGTTGGCTACATAAATCTTCATTTATGCAAATCGCCGAGTAAAAGACTTAGTGTAAAATCATCAAGAAAGAAATAGAAAAACTTGGCCTAAAACCTTACTCAAAGTAGTTACAGGGCTGAGTCCTACCTCAAATAGCCTTGGCTCTAGCAGCAATTCCTTCTGTTAAGGAAACACCATATTCATTAATTTCAAAAAATCTCTGTATCGGTAGCAAGGACTTTATCAATTTTATTTGGCTTTCTATAAGGCTCCCCCTAGACTGATTTGATTTTAAAAAGAGTAGAATGAACAAAGAAGAATCTGTGTTTCCAATGGTGAATGGTAGAGGGAAGATCTTGGAAAATTGTTTGATGGGGACGAGAGCAAAAGCATCACCAACCCCTTTTTGTCGGGTATCTTTTCAGAATAAAGAGTACCCAAAACAAGGATCTTCTCGACTCAATTCTAATCATATGACAAAGAACGATAAAAGAGACTATGATGCTAATCGAGTTAGAGACTAGCTGAGTTGGAACTAGCTCATAAAAGTTAAGTATGTTTCTCACGAAAGGATGAAGAGGAAATTGAAGACCTGCATGGAAAAACTCTTCATACAAAGCGACATAACCAGGTAAACCCAAGGTCACTCAATCCTCAAGACAGGGAATCATTGAATGAATTTCACTAGGAAAGCAATATGTTTGTCACAATTTTTCATCCTCTTCCACAATCATCATGAAGATGTACTCGATGGACCTAGCAAAAATTGAGCAAGAACATCCAGACTAGCAGGCTGACTAGTGCTAACCGCTTCTCGAAAAGAAGTTTCAACCTCCCCCAAGTTAGGAAAGGCAGCTCTAACTTCTCCCAAATCTAGAGAAGCAGCCTCCAAAGGAGATGACCAGCCTAAACCTTATAACCTAGAGATGTTACTCACGGAATGACTCTCATCCTTAGAAGACATCTTGATTATAAAAAGAAAGCTAAGAAGAAAAGAAAATCGAGCAAAGCACGGGAGAAGGAAGAAAATAGAAAGGACAACAATTACTAAGCTATGATGAAAATCATCAATGGTGACTCCACAAAAAGGATCTTGGAGAAGCCTAATATATCCTAGGGACCCTAAAAAACCTTAAGAAATAGGATGAAAAGCAAAAGAAGAACACTGGGGAAAGGTTCTAACCCAAAAGTTCAAAGAAGATTGCCTACAGGGAGTTGGTCTGGAGCAAGCCTGTCTCTCCCTCCACCTTCCTCTTTCTTCCTCCCTCATCACTCTATAAAGCAAGTGATCCTTGTAATGATAATAGAGATCTTATACTTATACCCTGCTGCAATGGTGTTGCCCAGAAATGGAGCCCAAGAGAGGGGGGGGGGGGGTGAATTGGGTCTTTTATAAATTTAAGACAATAATATGAGGGATTAGTGGTGCTTGTGAACAATGATAAATTCAATGCAAGATGTTAGCAATAATTAAAGAGCAAGAGAGGAAGAGAGCAATCACACACAAACACAAGGTTTATAGTGGTTCGGTGCAAACCTAGCACCTACATCCACTCTCCAAGCCACCCTTGGGAATTTCACTATAATCCAAACTAGATTACAGTCGACTTATTTTTCACAAGGCTCACAAGTCAAAACCTAAGTTGGTTTTGTCGCTTAGGCTTACCAACAAACCTTAACACTTGTTTTGTCGTCGGGCCCACAAGTTAACCCTAGTTGGTTTTATCCCTTTGGCTCACCAACAAACCACAATAACCTTCTTTCAAGACACCCTTGAAAGCAAGGTCAAATCATAATAAAACAAATATACAATTTAAAGCTACAACAAACTCTCTTCAAGAGTAGATTGGAATCTTTGAAGCTCAAGTGGATGCTTTGTCTTCACTCTTCCTTGGAATCTCCTTCAAGGTGCCTCTTTTGGAATGAAATAAGGATGAGCTTGTAGGCTTTTGAAGGAATCAAACTATAAGAGACTTTTGATGTGAAGTATTTAGGAGAATATTGGCTTTTTGGCTTTTGAGTAGACTTGAATGCACTTCAATACACTTCTCTCTTCTTTCTATTACTTCAAAATAAGGTTGGTAGATGTTAAATACACCAAGAACCTTCCAAAAAATAGTTTGTGACCGTTGGTACCTCGAAAATAGCCGTTTGGAGCTTGAAAAGCAAGTTTTGCAAGCCAGAAAAATAGATCCGTTAGAGCTGTCAGGCTGCAAGTGTCGACACTTGGCTGTCAGATGTCGACACTTGGCTGTCAGGTGTCGACACTTGATCTCTGGGTGTTGACACTTGAATATTCAAGTGTCGACACTTAATGCACAGGTGTCAACACTTGACACAAAAATCCTCAATATTACAAAGTTCCGTATTTTCAAAATTCTCAGGCCTTGAGTCGACACTTGAAACCTAAGTGTCGACACTTGAAACCTAAGTGTCGACACTTGGATATAGGTGTTGACACTTGGCGTGCCAAAGATTTTTGTCTGTGCCAAATGCTGAAGTGTCGACACTTGACTATCCAGGTGTCGACACTTGAGACTAAAAAATCTCAGATTCAAGTGTAAATGCCTCGAAAACATAAATATAATTCTAGAAATCATAAACACATAATATTTAAACATTTTATGCCCTTTTTCAATGAAGAGGATGTCCGGATTCGTGAGAATTGCTCCGTGCCATTGTGTGCCATAAACCATAAATTTTTGAGATTTTGAGGTGCTTTCATCCTGAAAACTCACAACTTGAAATCTTCATTAGAATACAATATGCACTCAATGTTTTATTATTCATCAAAATCACTGGGTGGAGCCAACAATCTCCCCCTTTTTGATGATGACAAAACCTTGAGTAAAAAGGCAATATATTTCAAACTTTAACCATTATAATTTATGAATATGAATTTAAGTTCATCAGAGAGGCAAAAACTTCATAGTTAGGAAGAATTAATCTCCCCCTTAATTAGATACTTCTTATTAAGGTAAACTTCAAAGATTCTTACAACTTTTTCTCAACACAATCAATACAATTTCTCAATAAATTTATGAATTAACACTTTATGACTTAACACCTTTTTCTCAACAAATTTATACATCAATAAAATCAATACACTTTCTCCCCCTTTTTGTCAATCATTAGAAAGGGGAATTTTTCCTCCCCCTCACAATGAGCATGGAGACAAAAGGATAGTAGAGAAACAAATAACATAGATATCAGAGCCAAAATTATGCTAATATCAAAGAGTATCAGAGTTAAAATATACCTAGATAAAAGAGTATCAGAGCTAAAGAATAGTAAATTGATTCATTGAAGCACAAATAAGGAGTACTGAACAGAAATATATATATAAGATAAGTTTTCAGTACAAAAATTTGCTGAGTCATCAGCAAGAGCTGAAACATACATATATCATCAAAGTCAAATAAGCATCAAACATACAACATAAGAGCTATAACAGACATCTGTGAGGCTAATCCTCATCAGATGGAACATCAAGACTGAAAGGAGCACTGATCCTAGATCTAGTGGCTAATGCCCTAGGAGGTGCTAAAGCTCGACAACTCCTAGTGCAGCCAGAAGGACCAAAGGCGGGTACAACCCTAGATGATCTAGTGGAAGGGGGTGAAAGAAGATCAGCTGGCATAACAAGATCTGGTGTGGAATCAACCAAGGAAGTAGTAGGAGCTGGTGTAATGGGAGGATCTCGACTGACTATCTCATAAGCATCGGCACCGCCAACACTGTCTCTATAGTGGCCCACAACCTCTATAGCTCGATCTCCATCCAGATCACCACCCTCAACAGAATCAACATGGTCGCTATGGTGATCGCCGCCATCATCATCATCATCGTCATCATCATCATCATCAGATCGTGCAACTGCAGGGGCTGCAGGAGGTATAAGGGATCTCAACAGACCCTCAATACGAGAGAATCCCTCCTCCATGGATCTGCGAATCTCAGCATACTCTGAGGTAGTATGTGCTCGTAGAAGCTCGACCTCGCTACGTAGCTGAGTCATCTCACCTCTGATCTCTGTGAACTGCTCTCTAGCATGCTCCTCAAAAGATAGTCCTGTAGACGGTGGCAGAGGAGCTGAAGTGTTAAGAGATAAGTGCTCTGTCTATGTCAATGGGATATCGACTGGAGAAAAAACTGCTAGCTCAGATGGTCCAGCCTCTGCCTCTCGAATCTCGTCCTCCTCATCTGGCTCCTGGCCAGACTCTCTGCAAACCCATCGACCTCCAACTAACCTGTATCCCATGCAGTGCAATGACCTCTCATCGTACACATCGGTGTGTAGTATCTCCTTGGGGATCTCCCCCTCCAATGATACTCCACACGCTCTGAAAAGTCTGGTTAGTGCCATGCCGTATGGTAGACAGTGTCGGTGCTGTGTCACAGCATCATGCATCTGAGTGAGCATCAAGGATGGTAGATCAATCTGCCTCCTCTCAATCAGGCTCGTCATCACCATCAACTCCCTCTCGGTGATGAAGTCAAATCTCCTAGTCTTCGGCAGCAGAATCCGTGCAGTGATGTGGTGCAGCAGATGCATCTCCAATGATAACTGGTTCGCGGTAACTACAGATATACCACGAACGTCCTCTCTCTCAAGTATGCACCTGAATGCAGCCTCTCTATCATCTACTGAGGTAGTCCACAGCAGACATCGACAGTCCAGTGCACTATAAAACTCTCTCACTAGGTGAGGATAGTACCTCTCCTGCATGGTGCAGAATGGTACTAATCCAGCATCAGTGAGTACCTGTCGAATGCCGAAGTGGTGCCTGTCGAAACACTGCAAGTCGACTCTCCTCCCTGAGGCTACTAACTTTCCTGCCATCCTCTCTGCAGGGGGGAGCTCGGTGTGGCTGTACTGCTCGGCTGTGCTGTATCAAATCTGGCCTTCGACCTCCTCTCAACACCACGACTGGGTCTCTCCCTAACTGCAAGTCTCTTCCTAGGACCCATTACAGCCAACTGACCAGGGAAAAAGGAAGAAAGGTTTAGAACAAGGGACTGGCTATAGGTTGAGATTAGGAGAGTTTCATTCCTAAAAATGTTCAGATAGGTTTTGAAAACTAGAATTTAAATCAACAACGTTTGATAAAATCGTAAATCAGTTTAAAGTGGGATTTTTACAACTTTGATCAAATGACGATATTTCGAACATATTTTTGTTCATTAAAACATATTTGAACCTTTGGAAAGAAATTTTTGTAAGGCCTAAAAAGTCAAAACCCATGGGATTTAGGTCTAAACACTTAGGGTTTTAGCAAATAGACAAAAATGTCGAAAATGTATCATATAAAAACCTTTCTAAATCATCAATAAATGGATTTAGCATACTTAGTTGAGATGAAAACCCAAGTTATTTTGGCCAAAAATCAATAGAACAGTGTTTTTACGAAAAGTGGGTGAAAAGGGCATGAAAATGACCAAAAGACGAGGGAAATCCGAGAAAAATACGTTTAAATCACTATTCCCTCAAATGGAGTTTTAGAAATCCACTAAAACATGCAAAAATCCGATTAGATTCATGAAAAATATTCGAAAAACCCCATTCACGGTTGTTTGGTTCGAAAACGTTAAAACCAAAAACGAGGAAAAATAAAATAAAAATGGAAGGGGGAAATACCTGATTTGTGATGGATTAAAAAGTAGAAGGAAGGATTTGGACAAAGGGGACCACTGTTGCAAGAAATCGGTGGGGGAAAGAAACTTACAAAACCCTCGATCGGCCCTTTTAAAAATAAATTCTGTTTCACAAGTGTCGACACTTCGAATGTGTCAAGTGTCGACACTTGGTCAGGTGTCGACACTTGACAATTTCCAAGTATCGACACTTGGCCAAAAAAAAATCGAGAAAATCCAGAAAAATTTTTAAAAAATAGGAAATATTTTGATAAGGATTTTGGGGCTTTAATCAATAGGTTTTGAGCTCTAGGATTTAGGTATAATTAATACTAAGAGAGTTCTAGGAGAATGGATCAATGACACCTAACTCTCTTCTAATCAGACAGAATCTATCCTCACTCAAAGGCTTGGTAAACACATCTGCTAACTGATCATCAGTACAAACAAAATCAAGAATTACATTAGAGTTTTGTACATGATCTCTTATGAAATGATGTCTTATTTCAATGTGTTTACTTCTTGAATGTTGCACAGGATTTTTAGATAGGTTGATTGCACTAGTATTGTCACATCTTATGGGTGTCTTAGTTAGTTTAATGCCAAAATCTTCGAGTTGCTGTTTGATTCAGAGGATTTTAGCACAATAGCTTCCAGCTGCTATATATTCGGCTTCCGCCATAGATAGAGCAACTGAGTTCTGTTTCTCGCTACTCCAAGAGATCAAATTTACTCCAAGAAACTGACAGGTTGCACTAGTACTTTTACGATCAAGTTTACACCCAGCAAAGTCAGCATCAGAATAAGCAATTAATTCAAATGAAGAATCTCTAGAGTACCATAAACCAATTTCAATTGAGCTAGATAGATATCTAAGTATGCATTTAACAGCCAAAAGATGAGACTCTTTAGGATTAGACTGATATCTAGCACACATACAGACACTAAACATGATATCTGGCCTACTGGCAGTAAGATATAACAATGAACCAATCATGCCACGATATAATTTTTGGCCTATAGACTTACCTGATTCATCCTTGTCAAGTCTACATGTAGAGCTCATAGGGGTACCTAAAGGCTTAGTGTTCTCCATCCCAAACTTCTTGAGTATTTCTTTTGTGTATTTTGTTTGGTTGATGAAGATCCCCTCTTTGATTTGCCTTATTTGGAGTCCGAGGAAGAAATTCAGTTCTCTCATCATGCTCATCTCGAACTCACCCTGCATTAACTTTGCAAAATCTTGACAAAGAGACTCATTAGTAGCACCAAATATTATATCATCTACATAGATTTGTACTACTAAGAGATCATCATTCTTTTTCTTTAAAAACAAAGTTTTATCTACATTACCTCTAGTAAAATCATTTTTGAGCAAAAAAGAGCTTAAATGATCATACCAAGCTCTTGGAGCTTGTTTCAATCCATCTAAAGCTTTATGAAGTTTATAAACATGATTTGGACATTCAGAATTTTCAGAACCAGGGGGTTGCTCAACGTAAACTTCTTCTTCAATTAATCCATTTAAGAAGGCACTTTTAACATCCATTTGATATAGTTTAAAATTCATGAAGCAAGCAAAAGCCAACAATAGCCTAATTGCCTCAAGTCTAGCCACAGGAGCAAAGGTTTCATCAAAATCTATCCCTTCCTCCTGATTGTATCATTTGGCAACTAGTCTAGCCTTATGTCTAGTTACTATTCCATTTTCATCAAGTTTATTTCGAAAAACCCATTTTGTACCAATAATTGAAGTGTTTGAAGGCCTATCTACTAATGTCCAAACATTGTTCCTTTTAAATTGATTAAGTTCATCTTGAATAGCATTTATCTAATTACTATCACATTCAGCTTCCTCAAAAGTTTTAGGTTCAATTTGAGACACAAAAGCTAAGTAATCATAGATATTTCTAAGAGATGATCGAGTACTTACACCTTTAGATGGATCACCTATAATTAGTTCTTTTGGGTGTCCATGAGCATACCTCCATTCTTTTGATAATGGATCAACAATTGATGTATTTTCATCACCTTGTGCTTGATCCCCTTCTGTGTTTTGATCATCGTTCTGTTCCTTGGTAAGCCCTTCATTGTTGTTTATTTCTTCAATTTTCTTGCTACCTATTTCATCAGAAAGTACATCTTCTTTTCTTGAAGATTTTTGGTTAGTTTCATCAAATACCACATGTATGGATTCTTCAACAACAAGTGTTCTTCTGTTGAAGACCCTGTATGCCTTACTAGATGTGGAGTAGCCTAAAAAGACTCCCTTATCTGATTTGGCATCAAATTTACTCAAATTATCTTTACCATTGTTTAAGATGAAGAACGGCATCCAAAAACATGAAAATAACGAATTGAGGATTTTCTACCCTTCCAAAGCTCATAAGGTATTTTCTTTAAAATCGGTCAAATTAAAACTCGATTTAAAACATAGCATGCAGTATTTATGGCTTCCGCCCAAAAATATCTAGGTAAATCATTTCCATAAAGCATGGTGCATGCCATTTCTTTAAGAGTTATGTTTTTTCTTTCTACTACCCCATTTTGTTGAGGTATCCTAGGTGCAGAAAAATTATGATGAATTTCATTTTCAATACAAAATTTATCAAAATCAGCATTTTCAAATTCGGTTCCATGATCACTTCTCAAAGATACTACTGAAACACCTTTTTCATTAAAAACTCTTTTATGAAATCTAATAAATTCAGAAAAAGTTTCATCTTTATGTGCTAAAAACATGACCCATGTAAATTATGAGAAATCATCTACAATGACTAGACCATACTTCTTACCTCCCAAACTAGATGTTCTAGTTGGCCCAAAGAGGTCCATGTGAAGCAATTCCAAAGGTCTAGATGTAGAGATTACTCCTTTTGGTTTGAAAGAGGATTTTGTTTGTTATCCAAGTTGACATGCACTGCAAATCTTATCTTTTTCAAAATTGAGTTTAGGCAAATCCTTTACCAAATTCTTTTTGCTAAGTTTTGAAATTAGATGCATGCTTGCATGTCCTAGTCTACGATGCCAAAGAAAACTAGTTTCATTGATCTTGGCTTCCATTGCCACTAGACATTGACCTTTCTGAATAAGGAGATCATCAAGATCAACCACATAAATATTGCCATGCCTATGACCAATGAACTTAATGCCATTGTCATCTAGACTAGAAACAATGCACAAAGACGATTCAAAAACAACTTTAAAATTTTTGTCACAAAACTGACTAATGCTAAGCAAGTTATGTTTTAAACCATCAACATATAATACATTATCAATATAAGAGGTAGGGGTGATATGGATTTTACCAATACCGATAATTTTGCCCTTTCCATTATCACCAAAAGTTACATTGCCACCATTTTGATATGTGAGTGATGAGAACTGCTCCACATCTCCTGTCATATGCCTTGAGCAACAACTATCAAGGTACCACATCCTTTTCTTATTGGTTGCAAGGCATACCTGTAATAAAGATCAAGTGGAGACTTTAGGTACCCAAGCCATCTTGGGTCCCTTTTGGTTAGTGGCATTGGTTCCTTTTGGAACCCAAACTTTCTTAGTGTTTCTTAACTTTCTTTTGTTGCACATATAAGATTTATGTCCTTTGATACCACAAGTAAAGCAAGTAATGGATGAAGATGCAGGCACAAAGAAATTTTTAAAGAGTTTATGTTTCTTATGAGTTTTGAATCCTAAACCTGCTTTGTCAAAAACTGCTCTTTGGTTATTTAAGAGTAAATTCAATTTTTCAGAACTGTAAGTACATTTTTCTACAAAAGGTTTTAGTTTTTCAATTTCTTCTTTATATCTTTTGTTTTCATTTAAAATTTCTTTGCTTTGATTTGACAAATTTACATTTGAAAGTAAGTCACTTTTCTTTTTAAAGATATCCTTTTCTTTTTCAAGTGCCATAATCTTATCATTTAATTTTTTATTTTGTATAAGAAGGCATTCATTTTCATTTGAGAGGTTGTTATTTGTTTTGGCTAGATCTAAATTTTGCTTCTTTAAATCTTTATGTTTTGATTTTAACTTTTGAAATTCTATGACTAGTTCATCAAAAAGTTCATGAAGCTCATCAAAAGTAAATTCATTCTCGGTTTCGGAACATACCTCATCATGATCGACCATCAGACAGAAGTTTGCTACCTCCTGCTGTTCTTCCTCAGAACTGGAGTCTTCACTTTCACTCCAGGTTGCCATCATGGCCTTCTATCTCAGTTTTCTTCTGCTTTTCTTTAACAAAGGGCAGTCTACCTTGAAATGCCCGGGTTTTTTGCACTCAAAACACGTAGGCTGCTCCTTCTCCTTTTCTTTGTCCTTCTCTTTGCTCGGCTCACGTTTCAGAGATTTCTTTTTGTAGTTAAACTTTTTCTTCCTCATGAACCTCCTGAATTTTCTTGCTAACAGAGCCATCTCATCTTCTTCGTAGTCTTCGCTTGAGTCCTCTCTAGTAGTAGATTTGAACGTGATCGCCTTCTTCTTTTTGTCGACTTCTTCATTCTTTTGTTTGAGGGAGAGCTCATAAGTCATTAGAGAACCCAGCAGTTGTTCCAGCGGAAGAGTGTTGACATCCTTAGCTTCTTCAATAGCAGTGACCTTTGCATCCCATGAAGCTGGTAGAGACCTGAGAAGTTTATTCACAAGTTCACCATTAGAAATAATTTTTTCTAGGCTTCTCATGCCATTCACAATGTTTGTGAACCTAGTATACATCTCACTGATAGATTTAGTAGGTTCCATTTTAAACATTTCATATGTGTGAATTAGCATGTTGACCTTGGTGGTTTTCACTTGGTGTGTACCCTCATGGGTAATCTCAAGTGTATCCCAAATCTCCTTGGCAGAGAGATAATTTGATATTCTATTAAATTCACTTGGATCAAGAGAACAAAATAAAAGGTTCATAGCCTTAGCATTAAGCTCGATTTGCTTAATGTCATTCTCATCCCAATCATCTTCCATTTTTGGAGTGAGAATGCCATTAATCAACATTGTAGGCTGATGAGGACCTTTACAATTGTCCTCCACAAATTATAATCAAGAGCTTGAATAAATATGCGCATGCGTGTCTTCCAGTATGTGAAATTTGTGCCATTAAAAAGTGGGGGTCGATTTGAAGCTTGACCTTCAATAATACCCATTCCTATTGGGGCTGCCATGATCTTTTACTCAATATCCTTGGACCTACAAGAGAGTACCGGCGCTCTGATACCACTTGTTGCCCAGAAATGGAGCCCAAGAGGGGGGGGGGTGAATTGGGTCTTTTAAAAATTTAAGATAATAATATGAGGGATTAGTGGTGCTTGTGAACAATGATAAATTCAATACAAGATGTTAGCAATAATTAAAGAGCAAGAGAGGAAGAGAGCAATCACATACAAACACAAGGTTTATAGTGGTTCGGTGCAAACCTAGCACCTACATCCACTCTCCAAGCCACCCTTGGGAACTTCACTATAATCCAAACTAGATTACAGTCGACTTGTTTTTCACAAGGCTCACAAGTCAAAACCTAAGTTGGTTTTGTCGCTTAGGCTTACCAACAAACCTTAACACTTGTTTTGTCTTCGGGCTCACAAGTTAACCATAGTTGGTTTTATCCCTTTGGCTCACCAACAAACCATAATAACCTTCTTTAAAGACACCCTTGAAAGCAAGGTCAAATCACAATAAAACAAATATACAATTTAAAGCTACAACAAACTCTCTTCAAGAGTAGATTGGAATCTTTGAAGCTCAAGTGGATGCTTTGTCGTCACTCTTCCTTGGAATCTCCTTCAAGGTGCCTCTTTTGGAATGAAATAAGGATGAGCTTGTAGGCTTTTGAAGGAATCAAACTATAAGAGGCTTTTGATGTGAAGTATTTGGGAGAATATTGGCTTTTTGGCTTTTGAGTAGACTTGAATGCACTTCAATACACTTCTCTCTTCTTTCTATTACTTCAAAATGAGGTTGGTAGAGGTTAAATACACCAAGAACCTTCCAAAAAATGGTTTGTGACCGTTGGTACCTCGAAAATAGCCGTTTGGAGCTTGAAAAGCAAGTTCTGCAAGCCAGAAAAATAGATCTGTTAGAGCTATCAGGCTGCAAGTGTCGACACTTGGCTGTCAGGTGTCGACACTTGGCTGTCAGGTGTCGACACTTGATCTCTGGGTGTCGACACTTGAACATTCAAGTGTCGACACTTAATGCACAGGTGTCGACACTTGACACAAAAATTCTCAATATTACAAAGTTCTGTATTTTCAAAATTCTCAAGCCTTGAGTCGACACTTGAAACCTAAGTGTCGACACTTGGTGTCGACACTTGGCATGCCAAGGATTTTTGTCTGTGCCAAATGCTGAAGTGTCGACACTTGACTGTCCAGGTGTCGACACTTGAGACTGAAAAATCTCAGATTCAAGTATAAATGCCTCGGAAACATAAATATAATTCTAGAAATCATAAACACATAATATTTAAACATTTTATGCCCTTTTTCAATGAAGAGGATATCCGGATTCGTGAGAATTGCTCCATGCCATTGCATGCCATAAATCATAAGTTTTTGAGATTTTGAGGTGCTTTCATCCTGAAAACTCATAACTTGAAATCCTCATTAGAATACAATATGCACTCAATGTTTTGTTATTCATCAAAATCACTGGGTGGAGCCAACAAATGGATAGGATGCAAACCCTCAAAATGGTTGAGTATACTAAATGTTGACATGTGCCCCACTTCCTGTTAGTGACACTTTGAGAAAGCAAGTGGTTATTAGCACATGACTCTGGATTCTGTGCATATCATTAATGGACCATAACTGTCAGGCCACTTGGCATGCCCTCATTTGCTAGCAAAGATAAGGTGAACCGCCAGCCATTTCGAGAAATCATGGTGCAATATTTTCAAATACCAGGTTATGATTCCTCCCTCCATCATTATCAAATCAATCAGGCAATTCCCAAGAAAACATTTAATGGCAAGATAACACAAAGATCTGCCTCGACCCTAAGATCAATTGAAGTGACTACTCCCTTTATTTTAGAAATGACAAGTACTACTCTACAGTTTCTGGACTTGGGAGTGGGGGGCAGTTGTTGTGGGCATTACCTACTCAATCTTGACAACCAAATGCCTTTTATGGGTATGCTGATTTCCTTGTCAACCAGAGTACCTCCCACCTCCAAACGACCACCACTCAACCAATTGGCTCCAGTTATAATCTCTCCAAGCAATCTTCCCAGCAAGAGTCCATATGATTACTCAATACCAAGAATCTACTCAAGAGTTCTAATTGGGCCTATTCGAACATGATTCCCTACTCCATTGCTCTCAATTGGCTTGAAGCCATCCTCCTACTCTAATCCAAGTAGCCAATAAATAACCTCCAACTACTCTAATTGGAATCCATAATAGATAACAGCATTCAGTTATCAACTAACTCTTTAGTAGAACATAGTTACCTTAACAACTCCAACTACCTAATGGTATCTTGTGATACCTAACAGTATTCAATTATTCCCAATGGAAGGTAGTTACTGTACTTCCTATAAATAGGTATGAGGGGACCTCCAACCAGGTATGCCATCACTACCCCACTCTACACTTAGTTTATTTCTTAGTGCACATAGCTCTAGCTACTATTACCCTTCTTGTTCTCCCATTAACTTGAGCATTGGTGTGTCCCTTGTTGGACTCTGACCAGGGGTTTATTATAGGTTTTCGCTTATGAAGAGCTCACCTGGTTCATCAGAGAAGCTGGTAGGATCGATCACTGCAAGTCACTGGAGATCAACCTGATGGCAACATGCAAAACTCTAAATGAATAGGGTGATGAGTACAAGAGAGGAAGCAATTTGTTATTGAATGGTACTAGAAAAATCTAGGATTGTCCAAATGATCTGTGCCAATGATAGAAGATATCATAACACTTTGGCACTAACTTCATTGCACAAAGGGCCATGATATGGCTACTAATAAGAATGAATATGAGAATTATGTGTTTAGAATTTATTTTAGAAAAAAATAGTGAACTAAGATGATTATTTTGGTGCAAGTTTCTTTAGTGTCTATTTCTTTCTTGGTATTTCTTGGTAAGAAATTCTTTTAACTCGCTGAAGGAAGTTTGTGTGACCTTTGTCTATGTCAAAAAACTAAACAAATATTCTAACAATTTGGGGCCTTTTGTCTAGGGGTACAATCAAGCCAAGTTGAGTTAAATAGTTAGAGGCACAAGCTTGACTCGATTCAAAATACTTGGACTCGAAACTTGGCTCAAAATCTATTAAGCCTTAATATCCCAAGCGTGAGCTCAGCTCGATGAAAAGGTAATACCTGAAATAAATTCAACTCAACTCAAATATCAATCAAGTCATACTCGAGCTCCAATTCAAATCTTAGCCCACTCATATAATATTAATATATATAATTATATATATTTTTTAATAGGCTCGTGAATTTTTAAGCCAAATATCTTGTTACTCAAATTCGATTTGAAAAACTATTAGAGCTACTTAAGATCAATAGTAGCCAAGTCTAGTCAAACATGAACTCAAGTCGAGCTCGGGTAGCTTGACTTGAGTTCATGTTTGACTAGACTTGGCTACTATTGATCTTAAGTAGCTCCCCATATGCTACCTAATATATATAGAGCCTCCACTCACCACATGTATATGTGTATAACTACCATGTGTATATCTAAGAAAGAATCAAGAAGTTTCAATTTAAATGAGAAAAAACAAGCATTTCAATTTCACATCTCTCTCTTCAATGTTTGGATTTTAAGTCTAATTTGTTTGCATCTCTACAAGCACTGTTAATGTCGAAGGTTCCCCTCTCTTGTCTAAAGTGAGTTTTCTTCTCTCTTCTTCATGAGGTAATGTTGCACTCAAATGATATGTATTATACACAATTAAGTTGAGCTTTAAGGAATTTTTAGAAATTTATATGGAATTTAAGTAAAGACGTCTAACACTTCCATAAATACTACAAAAAACTACCTTTGATAGCGATGGCTAATCAGTCATCGCTAATAATGGTATTTACTGACCAAAAAAATGATGAAAAAAAATCCATTGCTAATACTATTAGTGACAAAACTATGTATATAAGTGACGACAAATTCCATCACAAGTAAGTTTAAAGTTTTATTAGAATATGTTTTGAAAAAAGTATTAGGGAAAGTGTTATAAATATTAGCATTGGACATTTGTCGTTGCTAATACATTTTAATTTTTTTTAAAAAAATAGTATTAGCAATGGTGTCATAGGTGTTAGAGATGAGAAGTTTCCATCACTAATACTTGTATATAACTCTATGAATTATTGATGAGTATTAGTGATGGAAATCATTTATGTCGCTAATACCTTTCCCCAAAATGGTTCTTAGTGCTCAAATGTTTAAACATTTTTTCCTCCTTGCCCCCACCTCCCCTTTCCAGAAAAAATTGGTTTCCTCCCCCTCCTCCCTTTCTTGCCGTTCACCCATCTCCTCCCCCATCAGCGTGCCTATGTTGCTGCCTTCTCGATGCCCACCACTGCCTTTCCATGCCAGATCCAGAGTCCTTGTGTCCCTGTGCTTTTTTTCCCCTCCCGATAACCAATTTCCCTCTCCTTGCTTCTTGTTTTGCTAGTGTGCATTCCCTGCTAGTTGTCAAATCCTGAGTCCCCATCCTCCCATGCCATCAGTCTCATGGCCTCGTCCCTATGTCGCAGTCCTTGTAGGCTCATCCCCACTTCCCCATTCCCGTGGGCATGTTCCCACACCACTATCTCCGAGCGATGCTGCCATCCCCATCCCAATGTCGCCATCCCCATCCCTTCATTCGGTCCTTGCACCTCAATCTCTATGCACCAGATCCACCATTCATGGGCCTACCTTGCATTGTCCATGCGGCCCACCTTGTATTATCCATGGGACCCACCTTGCACTTTGAGTACTAGCGATAGCAATGGCAATGGAGCCCATGCTAAAAGTTAATTTTTTATTTAAAATATATTAATTAAATTTAATTACATGTTTAAATAATTAATTAATTTTATAGGTATGCATGAACATGATTCCTATATGCACGAGATTTAGATCTCGGCATGCATAGCACAAGCTATGACCTTAAGTTGCTTTGGTGCCAAGGCATGATGATGGATCTTAAAATGGAAGGTATCATAAATGATTAGTACTCTATATGTATCACTATGACTGTCACCGACCGAATGATGGAGTTGGAGAAGATGCCTCATCATCTTGGCCATCGAGCAAGATTCGGCCTTTGGTGAAGATGTAGGGTTACGATTGCATAGTGGAAGGTTGGATTTCAAAGTTTTTTATTATTAAAATCCTAGTCAACTGAAACCTTAATCTCAGGACCCTTGGCTATATCAATTAATTAGGACAATATCTAAGGGATTTAGAAGAATATCTGTAATTCCAAATCCTAATATTTTCACAAGCATACAAGTACATGCCCTCCATAGATAATCTATATAAGAATTGGATCAAGGAAGCACTCCTTTAAGCTTGCTTGCTGGATTTTTCTTCTCGATAGCCTTTCAACCTTGCTAGGACCTATATCCATTGAAGGGTACCTCGAGACCTCTCTTACTATCCTTTCATCCTTTCTAATTCTCTTCCAAAGCTCTTGTCTTAACATGGTAGACTTGTCTTAATCTTAAAGACTTGTCTTAACAAGAGAAGGAAGAGAACTATTCAGACAAACTTGGATGCCTCGGACTTTATCACCAAAACCTATTTATAATTTAAGAGGAGGCACCAATCACACCCATTCCCCACTACTTATCTGATATACAATGTATTAGATAAGTCCCTTAAAGTAGGAGTCTGATGGGAAAAATAGCAATAAAACACCATTTGGCATTTTGGAGTTCATTGCACTAAGAGGTGTGCATTGCATCTCTTTAAATGAATCTAATTTATTTAGCACAACACAAATAGGCATGGACCTGGTCAAGCATCCCAATATGTATATCATTTGGATAAAATTTTTAGAAAAAAAGGTGATTAACAATCAGAAGGACTTTAAGTCCTTACCATGTGCACCATCCAATTCATGCATGCAAAAATTCATGCCATATTAATAAAATATGCCAACATTTATCCATTTGACCAGTCAAATCTGATCCATATGGGGTGTGGAGGAAAGACAGGAGGAGTTTATCTTTATCCCAAATAAGTGATTAACATGCAAAAGGGCTCTTGGTTCTTCTACATGCCAGATTGTGCGCCACTTATTCTAACACCAATCAAGAGTCCCAAGCTCTTGGGACTCTTGCTATTTGGTGTGGATAAGGACTTTAGTTGCCCAATTTGGCTGCTCCACAAATGGCTCAATCTTATTTAAGTCCCACTTAAATAAGTTAGCCCAAAAAGCAAGCAAACAAATCCAATTCAATTAGGTTAGGAGTTAGGTTAGCTAGCATATGCTAGCATGTCAATTAGCTAGCCAATTAGAATCCTATGACCCATCAAAAAATATAATTGACTTCCTTGACCAATTCCTTAGCATGTGTGATCCTTTAGGCTTCACATCTAGCCAGTAGTAGGTCTAGGTTTATGTCGATCTAGTTCAGCTAGAACACGAGTAATTGAATTAGGTCAAAACCATGTCAACCGAAGTAGTCAAATTAAAACTTCTTTCTAATCAACACATGAATTAATCATTTTAATTCATAAAATCTAAAAAAAATTATTAACATCTAGCAATATATCATGCCTACCCAGAAGATAAAAAATTTGATAGAAATTAGTAAAATATCCTTCAATAGCAAGTTATATGCAATTCAATCCTTTGATCACCTTTTATCATGAATAAGTGATAGGTACAGAATTTGGTCAAACCTTAGTACTTTTAAAAAAATCATTCAAATCTCAATCCTATAATGAAACTTAACCAATAAAAGATTAGAAACTATTTCTAATTTTATCATATTTTGATCAAAGATTCCTTAAATCATCATATGCTGAGATTTAATGGGATAAATTCTCCTCTTACTAGGAGTGATCGATTCCTTGTTGACCTACTCACAACCTTCATACACAATCCATCATATCTGAGAACACCTCGTACATGACCTAGTCATGAATAAGTATAAACCAAAACAAGGATTTATGTGCATAAGGTTCTGTGGTAATAGCATGTCTAAGGATCACTTGTACAACTTCTACTTAGAGAATTATCTTTTGATAAGTAAGTAAGACTTCATAAGTTGTTTTTATGATGGATCAATTCAATAAACTCATTTTTAAATGAGCACCCACATCTTTGTATTAATGTCTCTACATAAGTGGTTGTGGGACCAACCACCCTCTTCATTGAGCATACATAGGATATACTAGTCTTACCAAAAATATCGATCCTCGACTCGATGATTCTATGATTGAAAATATTTTAGACTAAGGTTTACAGGATTTTAGGTCTCACTATTATGAACTCATCATAATCCTAAATCCATTACCCTAATCTTATAGGGTTCATCATAATCTTAAGATATAAATGAATAAGACACAGTATATGATTAATCAAAAATATCTCTTTATTAATAAATGTCATACATGAGTCAAAAAAAATTATAAAAAAGTTCTTATCATATATAAAATGTGATTGGCTTGTAGGGCATTATTTTTTCAATCTCCCACTTGCACTAAAGCCAATCGCCATTGTATTTAATTTCCATATAATCTAAATGGTGATTAAACTATTATTGAGGAAGGATCTTAGTAAATGGGTATGTTATATTGTTCTTTGTATCCACTAATTCTATGACCACATCTTGTCTTTCAATGATTTTATAAATGAAATGGAAGCACCATAGAATGTGCTTAAACTTTTGATGAGACCTTGGTTCCTTAGTTTATGTAATAGCTCCAGTGTTATCATAATAAAGTGGCACCGATTATTGTATCTTAGGAACTATTTCTAATTCTATGATGAACTTCTTTATCTAGACAGCTTCTTTAGCAGCTTCACTCGTAGCAATGCACCTAATCTTAATAACTGAGTTAGCTATAGTTTGCTACTTGGTACTTTTTTAACTCACTATGCCACCATACAGAGTAAATATATATCCTGATATAGATTTACTATCATGTAGATATGATTAAAAACTAGAGTCAATATAACCTTCTAGTTTTAAATCTGATCCTCCATATATTAGAAAAATATCTTTAGTCCTTTTTAGGTACTTAAGAATATTTTTCATAGCTTTTTAATAATCCTTACCTGGATCAATTTGGAACCTACTTGCTATGCCTAAAGTATAAGCAAATTAGGCCTGGTGCATAATATAGCACACATAATTGATCCTATAATTGAAGTACAAAAAAATTACTCATTCTTTATCTCTCTTTAGGTGGCTTAGGAGACATTTTCTTATAGAGATATATGCCTTGACTCATAGGCAAGTAACCTCTTTTTCTTCCCTCCATGTTGAATCTTTTTAATACTAAGTCAATGTACCTATATTGGGATAAGTTGAGCTTCCTCTTAGATCTATTTCTATAGACTTTATATATAGTATATAGAATGCTTCTCCCAAATCCTTCATTAAATTTTTTTAGATAGCCAAGCTTTGACTAATTGTAACATTAGGATATCATTCCCAATGATAAGTATATCATCGATATACAAGATTAAGAAGACAATAGCACTTCTACTTATCTTATTATATATACATGGTTCATCCATATTTTTGATGAAATCAAATTCCTTGATTATTTCATTAAAGTAAATGTTGCAACTCGTAAAAGCTTGCTCCAATCCATAAATTGATATCTTAAACTTGCATACTTAGTTCAGTCTCCCACTTGAGACAAATCCCTCTGGTTGTGATATATAAACTTCTTCTTTAAGATACCTATTAAAGAAGAAAATTTTTCCATGTCAATTCCATGTATTTCTTTGAAACCTTTTGCCTCTAGCCTAGCCTTGTAGATTTTTACTTGGCCATCTACTCCAATCTTCTTCTTGAAAACTTATTTATACCCTATTGGGTTTACTCTCTCAGGTGGATCAACCAAGCTCTTGTTGAAAAAAATATCCTAAAGACAATCATGTGGATTGTAGATATTTGAGCTATCTTATAAATATATGAATTATTAATAAAATAAATGCTATTTTTGATAGCTTAATACTATTTGTTATCTTCTAGTGAACTCTAATATGTTGAAGTCTTTAGAATTGTATTGATTTGATAATGGAGTGTTTATCGAGTGGTTCTTAAATTTGTTTGTGACCAAATGATATGTTGTTACCTAAAATGATAATATTTTATCAAGAATAGGTTATTATGTACCATATAGGTTGGTTGCCCTCTTAGCCAAGAAGTGTGGAGATACTGGTATCGCATGCAGGTGAGTATAGAAGTACATCTTATTGAATAGTGATCAATTCTATAAAGTACTCTACTGTCAAGAGTATTTCGTAGAAAGGATATAGATACAAGTATTCCTTCAACCTGAGACTATAATGATGACTTGGCAAGTAACTCACTATACTTTGGACCAGACTACCTGAAATTTTAATTTAGTGAAAGAAGGTTTTTAGGTACAGTTAAGTACTTGTTAAGTCAGCGTTACGTCAAGAAGGGATTGACCATTCCAAGTTATTGGAGTTGATGCTCAGTAGTATTTTAATTTAGCAAAGCCTTGGCTAGGGTAATTCTTGTGAGGAGTCACAAGATTTAGTAGGTTGAAATATATTTAGATGTAATATTTAGAGGTGGCAATTGACTTTGAATTCATCTTTGGGCATTAGGTCAAAGGAATGAATCAAACAGTAACCATAGCCTGGGTAATTGAATATTCTTTGCTATCATTCGACCTATCCAAATATCGGGACCATTGTTAGATGGTCATATCAATTAATTTAAAAAATCATTACTGAGCTACCAGCTTAGGACTCGAACCTATAAGGTCACATATATAAAAAGTTTCTGACTGATCATGATGGCTTATTAATGATTAAGAACATTTAGTGACAAAATTATAAATATGATTAACAATTAATCCTATACAAATATTATAAATTAATAATAAACTAATTATTTATTAATTATAGAAGGATTAATTAATAATTGGATTGATAATTGGCTTAATTTGATTGAGAAAAGAGATTTAGGTCAAGTCTAATTGAATTTAGTTCAATTAGATTTCATCCAATTAGGTTACACAATAACCTAATCACTAAAGAATTTTGTTCTTATTTTGAATCAGACTTGGGCTCAGTTAATTCTAGATTTAATTAGGATTTAATTAAGACTATTTGAGATCTAATTGGATTGGGTTCAAGTTCATTAAATTAGTTATAACCAAATTAGTTTTGGTTTCTAACTAATTTTGATCAAATCTTGGTCAAACTCTAACCTAGTCCAACTTGTTTTCTTTTTTAAAAATCTTTCATGCCTTTCTAGAATTTTTTTATGAATTATTCATGAAAAAAATTATTTTTTTTGTCCTCCCTCATTTTCATTTAGATTAGAATGGATTTGAATTAAATATGGATTTATTTGAATTTAATTAGAGGAGTTCTATTAGGAATAGAACTCCTAGTCCTATTCAAACTGCATCACCTTATCCTAATCTAATTCCTTCTCTAATCACTGAAATTTTATTTCAATTTTTTATCATATGTGCAACATTAAGAAAATAATTATTGTGTAAAATTTGAATTGAAATTATTATGAAAAATAAGAGGAGAAGGGGGCATTAATTCATATTGGCATGAAGAGTTCTAGATCTAGCACTAGGGCTGAAGGGAGAGATAAAAAGAAAAAGAAGAAAAAAGAGAGTTTTCTTGATTTTATTTTTCTTCTTCTATATAATCACCTCTTGAGGGAGAGGGAAAAAGAAAAAGAAGAAAAAAGAGAGTTTTCTTGATTTTATTTTTCTTCTTCTATTTAATCAGCTCTTGATCTTCTTGGAGGGTCTAAGAAGATTTAAAAATAATCTTATTTCAGCTATCCAATGTCTTTCACATAGATCTAGCAGTCTAAGAAGATTGATCATGTTGGGACTTCGTATGAACGATTAGTAGAGGCCGGATATCCTATATAGTTGTGAAGCAATGTAGAGAGTCCTTACCATGTATCATCAATAGCAGCGATTATCAACCTGTGATCAGGTTTAGGATTTGATCTCATAGTTATTTGTAGATTAGATCTACAGCATGCATCAGCTAGATTGATACATGCTGATTTTATTTTCTATATTGCATATTATGTTATGATCTTTGTAAGGTTTATTAAATATAATCTATATGTATATTTTTTTTATTTAAAATATTTTTATAACAGATTATCTTTCATTATAAATTATAAAAAAATATGCATGAAATCTTAGATGATTTCCAATAGTAGTATTACAGTGATCGATTTTTATAACATGATATATAAATGTTGAACCTTATGTGTTAGATGTAATCTTAATCCAAGTAACTACTTTGGATTTGATTGATCACCATGGCTATCCAGTCATAGAATTAAAGTAGGGTTTAAAGGCTCTCTCTTTCCATTCTATGGAATCTTCTATGGCGTGTAGAGGTGTCGCTTGTGGTTATATCCCATGAATATGAAAAGTGAAAGGATAATTTTATTAAAATTATTTTAATAATTTATATCTAATTTATAGTAGTTTAATCTTGATTATTTCACTATTATTGATCTAAAATTAAGTTATTTACATCAAGTTTTATATTTAGAACATAAATTATAAATTTAATTTTAGCAATTATACCATAGTGTGTAGTCTAAATCTAAAATTATTTTATTTATATATGATGCATATAAAAATATTAGATCTGATTTTTAGCAAAATAAATCTTGATAAATTACTAGAAATATGAGTTGATTAGATCTAGAATTATGAATTAAAGATCTAAAGTCAATTCATAAAACTTGGATTTTGGATTAGCTTGACTTAGGTTATATAATCGGATTAGATCTAGGGTTAGAATTTGATTAATATGGACCTTAGAGAAGTTGATTTAACCTAATCAAAAATTGATTAGGATTAGATCAAAGAGTCTCTAGATCAATCCTATAGTGATAAATTGATCAAGTCCATATTATCAAATGGACCCGATTCTGGCTCAGTGGTCAGACTCGAGTCCTTAAGCTAGTTTAATCAAAACTGATAAACCAATTGATATCTACGGTAAGTTTGGCATTTGATCATGGTCATTAAATGGGGCTATCTCTTACCTAGCCAACTTGTTGGTGTCTAACAAAAGAGGTTAATGGCAGAACTCTCCTTCGATCTCACTTACCTGGCTAATTTTGTCAATTAGATTTTGATTAAATAGCTCATCGATTTGAGCAAACCCATGCTAGTAAGCAAGAATAGTTTGACTGATCTAGGTGCCCTTGGACTAATAAGATTCGAACCTTGTCACTGACTTGATAAAGTTAGTGGAAGTATTGTTAATTGATCCATGTTTTCTTCTTTTTTTGACCATCTAATTAAACCCTCTAAGATTATTAGGTCCCTAAAATCATAAAATTATAAAGATAATTGAGTTATAGCCTTCCATTACGAGAGCGATAATGAATCCAATTGTTAAGATGATCATTGAAGGTCCAAAGACCTGATGCTTATTTGGCTATTGGAATTTTCATATTATGATGACTTAGTCATTTCTTTCTAGACAATGGTCAGGTGAGCCAGTCAAAGTCAAACTTGGCCATCATTGGCTAGAAGTGCTCAATCCTGTTATGTTAAGGGTTGGACATAACAAGCTTCCAGTGATAGTTCAAAGGCTTATTGATTAGTTCTAAGGATAAAATTATTACTAGAAATTATTTAAAAAAATAATTGGTTAAGAATCTATCTTTAGATACACATGGATGAGCCAGTCAAAGTCGAGCTCATATGCAGTCTATTGGATTCTAGTATCTTCTAAGAAATTAGTGTAATTTCTTGAATTAGAGATAAAGGCTACTAATTTGATCAAAATAATATGAGAACCTTTAGACTAAAGTTCAACTCTTTAGGATTAAATGATTCATATACTAATTATGTCTTGTTCTCTTTTCATAGTAAAATGGCTATCACTTTATCACTTCGTTCGTTATTGGATAATGAAAAGTTAATAGGACCCAATTTTGATAGTTGGTATTGAAAGCTAAAGATCGTCCTGGAATATGAACAGATCTTGTATGTGCTGACAGATCCAGTACCTATCAGGCTTGCTCATAATGTTCATGGTGTAGTCCGATACATTTATCATAAGTGGCTCAATAACCAAACCATGGTCCGATGCATAATACGGGTGTCGGTGAATGATGAACTGAATTACAAGTTTGAGGATGCTTAGCCGAAGGATATGCTTCAAGTATTAAAAGAATCTTTCGACACTCCTGATGATGTTGAAAGGTACAAAATGTCTTGTACCATTTTCAACACTAGGACGAGGAAAAGGGCATTAGTTCGATATGCTTCAAGTATTAAATGAATCTTTCGACACTCTTGATGATGTTGAAAGGTACAAAATGTCTTGTACCATTTTCAACACTAGGATAAGGAAAAGGGCATTAGTCATTGATCATGTATTGTACATGATCGAACTGATCGAGCATTTGAGCATACTTGGATTTCTCCTGCATGAACAGTTAGAGAAGGATGCGATCTTTAATTCTTTGTGATGTCCTACCTTGACTTTCTTAATGACTAGGCCTGTAATCAATTGCTTTGGTTTGTTGGAGTTGCTACACTCCTATGAGAAGGATCATCAACTCCATAAGGGGTTGGTGAATGTAGTGAGAGGTTTGACAAGATGTCATCCCTTTAAGAAAGGAAAGAAGAAAATAAGAAAAAGGTGTATAGTGCTCCAGTGACTTAGCCAGGTCAGATCAAGAAGTTCAAGTCTAATCAAATTCAAGCTAAATGTTTCTACTATAAGAAGCAAAGATATTGGAGGAGGAATTGTCCTCTTTACATTACCTCGCTAGACCCGATAGGTCAAGAAAGAAAAATTAGCAAGCTATTGCTAGACATAGTACTTATATGATAACACCTTGTAATTTTTTAATATGTCTATTACTACCTAGGTATTGGATATAGATAGTCTTATTAACATTTAAAATTTATGACAGGGATCTCAAGTCAGTAGAAGATTCAAAAATGATGAGAGATTCCTGAATATTGGAGATAGAAGATCATTTCTAATTCTAGCTTTACAAATTATCAAGCTTATTTTTGATTCTAGTATCATTGTTCTAGGTGATATCACTATTATCCTAGTTTTATGATGAATGTAATCTCTACAGGCCTTTTGGCTAAGAATGGTTATCATTTTTAATAAAAGTAATTATTATGATATCATTATGAATGATGTTACTGTAATGCATGGATAATTAAAAAATGGCATTTATGTATTATCATAACTTGTAAATGTAATGTACATGTCCAACAAACATCCTAAAATAGAAAATGTATCTGATGTCTACCTTTGGCATTATAGGCTAGGTCATATCAACAAGGATATGATAAATGGGTTATCTAAACAGGAAATCCTTGAGGTCAATGATTTTGAATCATTGCCAACCTATGAATCCTGTCTTCTTGGAAAGATAACTAAGTCACCTTTTACTGGTAAAGGTGAAAGAGCCACCAAGTTCTAAATCTAATACATAGTGATATATGTGGACCCATGAACACTTCAACTATAGATGGATATTACTACTTCATCATGTTTACCCAAAAAACCTATCGAGGTATGGGTATGTCAGCTTAATGAGACATACGTTCGAGTCTTTTGAAATGTTTAAATAATTTTATAATGAAATAGCAAAACAAACTGGCAAGTATATCAAAATCCTTTTATTTGATCAAGGAGGTGAATATCTTATTCATGAGTTTATGACATATTTAGAAGAGAATGGATTTCTCTCATAATGGATACCTCAGTATAATGGAGTATCTAAAAGGAGGAACCAGATCCTATTAGACATGATTCGATCTATGATAGGGTTTACAAGTCTACCTATATCTTTCTAGGGATATGCACTAGAGTTAGCTTGTTATATTCTAAATAGAGTTCCTGGCAAGTCTATAGACAAAATGCTATATGAGATATAGACAAGGTGTAAGCCAGTACTCTCACACCTTAGGGTCTGGGGATATCCGACTTATGTAAAACATTTAAAAATAGACAAGCTTGGGTCTAATAGAGTACCCAAAAAAAATTAAGGGATATTTCTTCTACCACATTGATGAACAAAAGATGTTCATTAGTAATAAGGCAGTCTTTTAGAAAATGAGTTTCTTGAAAAAAGAACTAATACCTCTAAGGTTGAACTTAAAAAAGTTTGACAAGTAGAAAAACTGACATAATTAATTGAATCAATACAATCAAATTTGATTAGATTAACTTGAAGCCTATTATAGATGCAACCTTAAGGAGATCCGGTAGAGTACTATATTAGCTGAACAAATACTATGGTTTCTTAATTTGGGATGCTGATCCTATTGAACTTGATGAAAATAACAAGGATCCGATCACCTATATAAATGCTATGCAGTCTTCTAACTCTGAAAAATGGATTAAAGCCATGAAATTCAAAATGAAGTCCATGAAAATCAATGATGTATGGATACTTGTTGACCCACCTGAAGGAAAAAAAATTCATAGGGTATAAATGGATTTTTAAAAAGAAAAGGGATATAGACTGCATGGTGGAGACCTATAAAGCTTGTTTACTTGCTAAGGATTACCGTCAGTATTATGATATTGACTATGATGAGACATTTTCACCTATGGTAATGCTCAAGTCCATTCGGATTATGCTTATAATAGTGGTGCATCTTGATTTTGAGATCTGGCAAATGGATGTCAAAATCACTTTCCTCAATGGAGAGTTGGAAGAAGAGATGTATATAATATAATCTAAAGGGTTCACATCCACAGATGAATCAAAGGTATGCAAGCTTCAAAGATATATTTATAGATTGAAGCAAACATCTCAAAGTTAGAACAAACATTTTGATAAGGTGATCAGAACGTGTAACTTCATTAGGAATGGGGAAGAGCCCTGCATATACAAATGGGCTAATGGTTTAGTACTTGTATTTCATGTTTTGTATATGGATGACATTCATTTAATCAAAATGACATTCCTGGGAGAAACAACCTACATCCTTGGGATGAAGACCTATAGAGATAGATCTAAAAGGTTACTAGGGTTATCCCAATTGACATACATTGACATTGTGTTGAAGCAGTTTGGCATGGTGAATTCCAAGAAAGACTATCTTCTAATAGGCAATGGTATTACTCTCTCTAAGAAGGATTGTTTGATAACTTCTCAAGAAAGAGAGCAATGAGTAGGTTTCATATGCCTAAGTAGTGGAATCCATTATGTACACCATGATATGAATGTGACTAGATGTAGCATACTCACAAGGGATAGTAGATACCAATCTAATCCAAGTAAGAACCAATAGAAGGTCGTAAAAACTATCTTTAAGTATTTGAAAAATACTAAGGATCGATGGTTGGTTTATGAAGATTTTAACTTCAAACTAGTCGATTTTATTGACTCCAATTTTCAGTCAGACTAGGATGATAGCAAAAGTATATCGGGTTATAAATAGTTGAGCTATCTTGTAAATGTATATAAATTATTAATAAAAAAATATTATTTTTGATAGTTAAATACTATTTGTCATCTTCCTATAAACTCTAATGTGTTGAAGTCTTTAGAACTGTATTGATTCATAAAAAAGGATTTGTTAAGTGATTCTTAAATTGGTTCATGACCAAATGATATATTGTTACTTAGGACAATAATGTTTATCAAGAATAGATTATTGTGTACCATATAAGTTGGTTGTCCTTTTAATCAAAGAGTGTAGAGACACTGGTATGGCATGCAGGTGAGTGTAGAAGTACATCTCATTGAATAGTGACCAATTCTATGGAGTACTCTGCTATCAAGAGTATCTCGCAAAGAGAGTATGGATATAGGTATCCCTCCGACCTGAGACTATCATCGTGACTTGGCAAGCAACTCATTATACTTTAGTACCGGACTACTTGGATTTCTAATCAAGTGATGAAAGGTTTTTGGGTATAGTCAAGTACTTATTAAGTCAGTGTTAAGTCAAGAAGGGATTGACCACTCCAAGTTATTGGAGAATATGCTCGATAGTGTTTCAATTTAGCAAAGCCTTGGGCAGGATAATCCTTGTGAAAAGTCACAAGATTCACTAGGTTGAGACATATATATTTGTATATATTATTTAGAGTTAGCAGTTGATTTTAAGTTCATCTTCAAGCATTAGGTTAAAGGGATGAATTATATGGTAACCATAGCCTAGGTTTTTGAATATTGCTTTGCCATCATTTAACCTATCTGGATGTCTAGTATAATTGCTAGATGGTCACATCAATTAATTCAAAAAATCATTCCTGAGTAACTGGTTAGAGTTTGAATCAATGAGATCATACACATAAGAAGTTTCTAACCGATCATAATGGCTGATTAATGATTAAGAATCATTCATTGGCAAAATTATAAATATGATTAATAATTAATCCTATATAAATATTATAATTTAATAATTAATTAATTATAGGATGATTAATTAGTAATTAGATTGTTAATTAGCTCAATTTGATTGAGTAAAGAGGTTTAGGTCAAGTCAATTAAATTTGGTTTAATTAGATTTTACCTAATTAGGTTATATGATGATCTAATCCTAAAAAAAATTGTTCTTGATTTGATTTGGACTTGTTCTTGATGATTTAATCAGATTTAATTGAGATTTAATTAAAACTAATTGGCACTTAATTAGATTGGGTTCAAGATGGTTAAATTAGTTATAACTAAATTAGTTTTGGTTCATGCTACGGCCGTTACGATGACGTGGCATACCTCAGATTTCGCTGGGCATGATTCGAGCCACGTGGAGTTTTTCAGCAAGGCCAGATGTGGCTCCGCCTCGGTCGAAGTCGAGGTCGGTCCAGGCCTCCCTGCTCCTCCGCCAGGTGTCCACTCAGGAGGGGTCCACCTCGGCCGAGGCTGGCGGCCCCTTGCTCCCTCGACAGGTGGCGCCCTGAGACGGTCCTACCTCAGCCGAGGTCGAGCCGGGCCCCCTCGCTCATTCGCCAGGTGACGCCCGAAGACGGGACCACCTCGGTCGAAGTCGAGCGCCCCTCTGCGGCTCCGCCAGGTATCCACCCAGGAGGGGTCCACCTCGGCCGAAGTCGGCGGCCCCTTGCTCCCTCTCCAGGTGGCGCCCTGAGACGGTCCCACCTCAGCCGAGGTCGAGGCGGGCCCCCTCGCTCCTTCGCCAGGTGGAGCCCGGAGACGGGACCACCTCGGCCGAAGTCGAGCGCCCCTCTGCCGCTCCGCCAGGTGTTCACCCAAGAGGGGTCCACCTCGGCCGAAGTCGGTGGCCCCTTGCTCCCTCGCTAGGTGGCGCCCTGAGATGGTCCCACCTCAGTCGAGGTCGAGCCGGGCACCCTCGATCCTTCGCCAGGTGGCGCCCAGAGATGGGACCACCTCGGTCGAAGTCGAGCGCCCCTCTGCTGCTCCGCCAGGTGTCCACCCAGGAGGGGTCCACCTCGGTCGAAGTCGGCGGCCCCTTGCTCCCTCGCCAGGTGGCGCCCTGAGATGGTCCCACCTCAGCCAAGGTCGAGCCGGGCCCCCTCGCTCCTTCGCCAGGTGGCGCCCGGAGACGTGACCACCTCGGCCGAAGTCGAGCGCCCCTCTGCCGCTCCGCCAGGTGTCCACGCAGGAGGGGTCCACCTCGGTCGAAGTCGGTGGCCCCTTGCTCCCTTGCCAAGTAGCACCCTGAGGCGGTCCCATCGCAGCCGAGGTCGAACCGGGCCCCCTCGCTCGTTCGCCAAGTGGCGCCTAGAGACGGGACCACCTCGATCGAAGTCGAGCGCCTCTCTACCGCTTCGCCAGGTATCCACCCAGGAGGGTTCCACCTCGGCCGAAGTCGTTGGCCCCTTGCTCCCTCGCCAGGTGGCGCCCTGAGACGGTCCCACCTCAGTCGAGGTCGAGCCGGGCCCCCTCGCTCCTTCGCCAAGTGGCGCCCGGAGACGGGACCACCTCGACCGAAGTCGAGTGCCCCTCTGCCGCTCCGCCAGGGGTTCACCCAGGAGGAGTCCACCTCGGTCGAAGTCGGTGGCCCCTTGCTCCCTCACCAGGTGGCGAGACCGGAGGTCGAACCCCCCCTCGCTCCTTCGCCAGGTGGCGCCCAGAGACGGGACCACCTCGGCCGAAGTCGAGCGCCCCTCTACCGCTCCGCCAGGTGGCACCCAGGAGGGTTCCACCTCGGTCGAAGTCGGCGGCCCCTTGCTCCCTCGCCAGGTGGCACCCTGAGACGGTCCCACCTCAGCCGAGGTCGAGCCGGGCCCCCTCGCTCCTTCGCCAGGTGGCACCGAGACGGGACCACCTCGGCCGAAGTCGAGCGCCCCTCTACCGCTCCGCTAGGTGTCCACCCAGGAGGGTTCCACCTCGGCGAAGTCGGCGGCCCCTTGCTCCCTCGCCAGGTGGCACCCTGAGACGGTCCCACCTCAGCCGAGGTCGAGCCGGGCCCCCTCGCTCCTTCGCCAGGTGGCACGCCGGAGACGGGACCACCTCGGCCGAAGTCGAGCGCCCCTCTGCCGCTCCGCCAGGTGTCCTCCCAGGAGGGGTCCACCTCGACCGAAGTCGGTGGCCCCTTGCTCCCTCGCCAGGCGGCACCCTGAGACGGTCCCACCTCAGCCGAGGTCGAGCCGGGCCCCTCGCTCCTTCGCCAGGTGGCACCCGGAGACGGGACCACCTCGGCCGAAGTCGAGCGCCACTCTGCCGCTCCGCCAGGTGTCCACCCAGAGGGGTCCACCGCGGCCGAAGCGGCGGCCCCTTGCTCCCTCGCCAGGTGGCGCCCTGAGACGGTCCCACCTCAGTCGAGGTCGAGCCGGGCCCCTCGCTCCTTCGCAGGTGGTGCCCAGAGACGGGACCACCTCGACCGAAGTCGAGCGCCCCTCTGCCGCTCCGCCAGCTGTCCACCCAGGAGGGGTCCACCGCGGCCGAAGTCGGCGGCCCCTTGCTCCCTCGCCAGGTGGCGCCCTGAGATGGTCCCACCTCAGTCGAGGTCGAGCCGGCACCCTCGCTCCTTCGCCAGGTGGCGCCCAGAGACGGGACCACCTCGGTCGAAGTCGAGCGCCCCTCTACTGCTCCGCCAGGTGTCCATGCAGGAGGGGTCCACCTCGGTCGAAGTCGGCGGCCCCTTGCTCCCTTGCCAGGTGGCGCCCTGAGACGGTCCCACCTCAGCCAAGGTCGAGCCGAGCCCCCTCTCTCCTTCGCCAAGGTGGCGCCCAGGAGACGTGACCACCTCGACCGAAGTCGAGCGCCCCTCTGCCGCTCCGCCAGGTGTCCATGCCCAGGAGGGTCCACCTCGGTCGAAGTCGGTGGCCCCTTGCTCCCTTGCCAGGTAGCACCCTGAGGCGGTCCCACCTCAGCCGAGGTCGAGCCGGGCCCCCTCGCTCGTTCGCCAAGTGGCGCCCAGAGACGGGACCACCTCGACGAAGTCGAGCGCCTCTCTGCCGCTTCCGCCAGGTGTCCACCCAGGAGGGTTCCACCTCGGTCGAAGTCGGTGGCCCCTTGCTCCCTCGCCAAGTGGCGCCCTGAGACGGTCCCACCTCAGCCGAGGTCGAGCCGGGCCCCCTCGCTCCTTCGCCAAGTGGCGCCCGGAGACGGGACCACCTCGACCGAAGTCGAGTGCCCCTCTGCCGCTCCGCCAGGGTCCACCTAGGAGGAGTCCACCTCGGTCGAAGTCGGTGGCCCCTTGCTCCCTCGCCAGGTGGCGCCCTGAGACAGTCCCACCTCAGCCGAGGTCGAGCCGGGCCCCCTCGCTCCTTCGCCAAGTGGCGCCAAGAGACGGGACCACCTCGGCCGAAGTCGAGCGCCCCTCTACCACTCCGCTAGGTGTCCACCTAGGAGGGTTCCACCTCGGTCGAAGTCGGCGGCCCCTTGCTCCCTCGCCAGGTGGCGCCCTGAGACGGTCCCACCTCAGCCGAGGTCGAGCCGGGCCCCCTCGCTCCTTCGCCAGGTGGCGCCCGGAGACGGGACCACCTCGGCCGAAGTCGAGCGCCCCTCTGCCGCTCCGCCAGGTGTCCACCCGGGAGGGGTCCACCTCGGCCGAAGTTGGCAGCCCCTTGCTCCCTCGCCAGACGGCACCCTGAGACGGTCCCACCTCAGCCGAAGTCGAGCCGGGCCCCCTCGCTCCTTCGCCAGGTGGCACCCGGAGACGGGACCACCTCGGTCGAAGTCGAGCGCCCCTCTGCCGCTTCGCCAGGTGTCCACCCAGGAGGGGTCCACCTCGGCCGAAGCCAGTGGCCCCTTGCTCCCTCGCCAGGTGGCACCCTGAGACGGTCCCACCTCAGTCGAGGTCGAGCCGGGCCCTCTCGCTCCTTCGCCAGGTGGTGCCCGGAGACGGGACCACCTCGGCCGAAGTCGAGCACCCCTCTGCCGCTCCGCCAGGTGTCCACCCAGGAGGGGTCCACCTCGACCGAAGCCGGTGGCCCCTTGCTCCCTCGCCAGGTGGCGCCCTGAGACGGTCCCACCTCAGTCGAGGTCGAGCCGGGCCCCCTCGCTCCTTCGCCAAGTGGCGCCCGGAGACGGGACCACCTCGACCGAAGTCGAGTGCCCCTCTGCCGCTCCGCCAGGGGTTCACCCAGGAGGAGTCAACCTCGGTCGAAGTCGGTGGCCCCTTACTCCCTCACCAGGTGGCGCCCTGAGACAGTGCCACCTCAGCCGAGGTCGAGCCGGGCCCCCTCGCTCCTTCGCCAGGTGGCACCCAGAGACGGGACCACCTCGGCCGAAGTCGAGCGCCCCTCTACCGCTCCGCTAGGTGTCCACCCAGGAGGGTTCCACCTCGGTCGAAGTCGGCGGCCCCTTGCTCCCTCGCCAGGTGGCACCCTGAGACGGTCCCACCTCAGCCGAGGTCGAGCCGGGCCCCCTCGCTCCTTCGCCAGGTGACGCCCGGAGACGGGACCACCTCGGCCGAAGTCGAGCGCCCCTCTGCCGCTCTGCCAGGTGTCCTCCCAGGAGGGGTCCACCTCGGCCGAAGTCGGCGGCCCCTTGCTCCCTCGCCAGGCGGCACCCTGAGACGGTCCCACCTCAGCCGAGGTCGAGCCGGGCCCCCTCGCTCCTTCGCCAGGTGGCACCCGGAGACGGGACCACCTCGGTCGAAGTCGAGCGCCACTCTGCCGCTCCGCCAGGTGTCCACCCAGGAGGGGTCCACCTCGACCGAAGCCGGTGGCCCCTTGCTCCCTCGCCAGGTGGCGCCCTGAGACGGTCCCACCTCAGTCGAGGTCGAGCCGGGCCCTCTCGCTCCTTCGGCAGGTGGTGCCCGGAGACGGGACCACCTCGACCGAAGTCGAGCGCCCCTCTGCCGCTCCGCCAGCTGTCCACCCAGGAGGGGTCCACCGCGGCCGAAGTCGGCGGCCCCTTGCTCCCTCGCCAGGTGGCGCCCTGAGATGGTCCCACCTCAGTCGAGATCGAGCCGGGCACCCTCGCTCCTTCGCCAGGTGGCGCCCAGAGACGGGACCACCTCGGTCGAAGTCGAGCGCCCCTCTGCTGCTCCGACAGGTGTCCACCCAGGAGGGGTCCACCTTGGTCGAAGTCGGCGGCCCCTTGCTCCCTTGCCAGGTGGCGCCCTGAGACGGTCCCACCTCAGCCAAGGTCGAGCCGAGCCCCCTCTCTCCTTCGCCAGGTGGCGCCCGGAGACGTGACCACCTCGACCGAAGTCGAGCGCCCCTCTACCGCTCCGCCAGGTGTCCATGCAGGAGGGGTCCACCTCGATCGAAGTCGGTGGCCCCTTGCTCCCTTGCCAGGTAGCACCCTGAGGCGGTCCCACCGTAGCCGAGGTCGAGCCGGGCCCCCTCGCTCGTTCGCCAAGTGGCGCCCAGAGACGGGACCACCTCGATCGAAGTCGAGCGCCTCTCTGCCACTTCGCCAGGTGTCCACCCAGGAGGGTTCCACCTCGGTCGAAGTCGGTGGCCCCTTGCTCCCTCGCCAAGTGGCGCCCTGAGACGGTCCCACCTCAGCCGAGGTCGAGCCGGGCCCCCTCGCTCCTTCGCCAAGTGGCGCCCGGAGACGGGACCACCTCGACCGAAGTCGAGTGCCCCTCTGCCGCTCCGCCAGCGGTCCACCCAGGAGGAGTCCACCTCGGTCGAAGTCGGTGGCCCCTTGCTCCCTCGCCAGGTGGCGCCCTGAGACAGTCCCACCTCAGCCGAGGTCGAGCCGGGCCCCCTCGCTCCTTCGCCAAGTGGCGCCCAGAGACGGGACCACCTCGGTCGAAGTCGAGCGCCCCTCTACCACTCCGCTAGGTGTCCACCTAGGAGGGTTCCACCTCGGTCGAAGTCGGCGGCCCCTTGCTCCCTCGCCAGGTGGCGCCCTGAGACGGTCCCACCTCAGCCGAGGTCGAGCCGGGCCCCCTCGCTCCTTCGCCAGGTGGCGCCCGGAGACGGGACCACCTCGGCCGAAGTCGAGCGCCCCTCTGCCGCTCCGCCAGGTGTCCACCCGGGAGGGGTCCACCTCGGCCGAAGTTGGCAGCCCCTTGCTCCCTCGCCAGGCGGCACCCTGAGACGGTCCCACCTCAGCCGAGGTCGAGCCGGGCCCCCTCGCTCCTTCGCCAGGTGGCACCCGGAGACGGGACCACCTCGGTCGAAGTCGAGCGCCCCTCTGCCGCTTCGCCAGGTGTCCACCCAGGAGGGGTCCACCTCGGCCGAAGCCAGTGGCCCCTTGCTCCCTCGCCAGGTGGCGCCCTGAGACGGTCCCACCTCAGTCGAGGTCGAGCCGGGCCCTCTCGCTCCTTCGCCAGGTGGTGCCCGGAGACGGGACCACCTCGGCCGAAGTCGAGCACCCCTCTGCCGCTCCGCCAGGTGTCCACCCAGGAGGGGTCCACCTCGGCCGAAGCCGGCCAACCTGTGCGGTGAAGCCTCCGAGGTGCAGGAGCACGAGCCCCGAGATTGCCCCTTGAGCCGTGCACGCCGCACCCTGAAAGAAGTGCCCGTACGGTCGGCAGCGACACGTGAAACATCGCTTACGTTGGCCCGACAGGTTCCACAGTCGAGAGGCGAAGTCCTGATAAAACAGGACCCAATAACAGGCATCGTCGGTGCCAGGGAAGGGAGCGCTCACGCTCGGCCAAAGGTTTGGTCGGCGGTCTTGCCGGCACCCTCCCTTTACTCTTTCCTCGCTAGGCCCGGCAAGCAAGGCGGGGAGGCCGCCGAGTTCTTTGGTCCAAAAGGGAAAGGGGACAGAGATGGAGGGGAGGAGGTGAAAGCGACGAGGGGGCCTCCCAAAGGCGGCAAACGAAAAGGCAACATGAGGAGTTAAAAGGAAGGGGAGAGTAGACGACCAGGTAAGCAAGGAAACGGAGGCTGGGAAAAGAAGAAGCACCGAGAGCAGGATCCGAGATCCCGAGAGGGGACCTTCGGTGCGAGCTCGATGGAGGAACCCGGCCGGATTTCTATCCTTCCTGAGACCTTTCTTGCTAGCACAATCTCTAAGTCTGGGACTCCTTCGAGGGCCCATCTCGGAGATTCTGTTTCCTCTCGCCGTTTACTGACTTGACCGTCGGAGCTCCCTCGCCGGGATACCCGGCCAGGGCTTCTGACCTTGTCTTGCAGGATTGAGAGCCAGGAGACCCCGGGGCGAGATGGTCTAGTCAAATCGGCAGCTCCGAAGCCATAGGCGCAGCGGCGAGATCGGCAACAGTTCCTAACTAATTTTGATCAAATCTTAGTCAAACTCTAACCTAGTCCAACTTATTTTCTTTCCTAAAAATTCTCCATGCTTTCCTAGAATTTTGTTGTATGAATTTTCCATGAAAAAAGTTAATTTTTATTGTCCTTCCTCATTCTTATTTAGATTAGGATGGATTTGAACTAAATTTAGATTTTTTTGAATTTAATTGGAGAAGTTCTATTGGAAATAAAACTCCTAGTCCTATTCAAACAGCATCGCAATCCTAATCTAATTCCTCCTCTTATCAAAAAAAATTTACTTCAATTTTTTATCATATATGCAACATTAAGAAACCAATTATCCTATAAAATCTAAAGTGAAATTACTATAAAAAATAAGAGAAAAAGGGGGCGTGAATTTAGATTGGCATGAGGAGTTCTAGATCTAGCATTAGGGCAAAAAGGAGAGAGAAAAAGGAAAAAAAGAATGTTTTCTTGATTTTATTTTTCTTCTATCTAATGACCTCTGGATCTTCTTAAAGTATCCAAGAAGATTTAAAAATAATTTTATTTCAACCATCTAGTGGCCTTTGTGTCAATCTAGCAGTCCAAGAAGGTTGATAGTATTAGGGCTTCATGTGGATAATTCGTAGAGGCCGGATACCTTGTGCGACTGTGAGATGACATGAAGAGTCCTAACCATGTATCATCAATAATGGCAATCATCGACTCATTGATGGGGACATCCATAATAAGAATATATACATTGATTAACTCATTTTATTTTTTTTGCAACTATAGTCGATAAAGTTTTTGAACTTTGAAGCAAGTTACAATTTTTTCTTGAAGCATAAGACAACACATTCTATTCATGATTTGGCTTATAAGCCAACAGTTAAAAGTAGCCCATTCGGCTCAAGCTCAAAGCCTAATGGAGGGCCTCCTCTTCAAGTCCAAGCCAACCATTCAAGCCCTCTTCAAGTCCAAGCCCAAGCATGCAAGCCCAATTCACACCAAGACTTAAAGCACATGGAGGAACAATTCATCAAACAACCTTGGGGGAGAAGGAATTACACTACATCAAGAGTTTTATGGGGAACATAAAGATTCCTTCCACTATCCAATAATATTTGACATGTGTGCACCATAACTTATGACACCTACGCCTCCACATCAGTACTTGGAAGCCACATTAGGACCTTCTAGATGCCACATGTCAAAGTGGTTGCAACTTTCTTCCTACAATTTGTTTCTAGTTAGAACCACTTACCTAAGAGTTGTTGGAGCCAACAAAGCCATCCTTATCCCCTCCCCTCCACCCTTGGACGAGTCTCCCTAGCTTAGGAGCCTATACATAGGGCCCCACAGCTCTCATTTGTTTACATGCTATGCTATGATGATTAATGAAAGGATTATTTCTTTTGTGTTCTAGTTCTCTTATGTTCTTGTATGGAGTGAGAGTGTTCTTGCTAGTTTGAGTGTGTAGATCCTTATCCAAGGAAAGAGTGAGAGTTTTTAAGTTTGTGTTTGAGAGAGAAGAGTGCCATTGCAAGGAGTGAAGAGTGGAATGCCCCAGAGTTTGGTCCAAGCTCAAGTTCCAAGCACCAAGGCCGCCGGCCACTTTCTTCTTCTTCTCTTTTCCTTGTTTCCATTCCAACCACAATTCTTCTTCCATGCCTAATCTCAAGTTTATTTGTAGGTTCTCTTAGGTTCCTAAGTCAAGGATGAAGGTCTCCATGCCATAAATCAAGGCCAAGGTAAGTCTCAAAATAGGGAGTGCTAATCTTGATTTCTAGACCTCAATCCTTGAGTGATGAGAGCTTCTTCTTCCACCGAATAATTAGTCATCATTATTGGTAGAAAACATTCTTCTTGGCTCTTTAGATATGACCATTTGAAGGAGATTTGATCTAGTAGGAATGGTTTCCTAGCCATGAGATCCATCTCCTATCATTTTGGAAGTGATTAGCATGTGGGTGTTTAATTTTTCATGAACTAGTCTCCTACTTGAATGAAATTGTTTTCCCTTGTGATTAATTTTTACTTTCAATTTCATTGCTCTTAATGGATTGTTAATCTCTGGAAGAACATCATCATCCTTGCATTTCATCCATCCCTATGTCCCGCATCAATTTTTGGTATCAGAGATTAATGTTCTACTAGGTCAAGTTGCTGAAATTTTATTCCCTTTGTGTGTTGCTTGCCTTCAAGTCCGAAATTCAAAATCCAAAATTTGATATTTAAATTTTAAAATTTAATATCTAAAATCTTATCTCTAAGATATGAAAGTCCCAATTTAAATTTAATTTTTTTAGACTTTTAAATTTAAACTTCAAATTTTGAATCTAGTCAATTAGAGGTTTGCTGAATGCTGAAATTTCTGTACTAGCACCAACCCAAGTTTTCCATGAATTTTAGTATTTTTTTAAAAGGTAGAGTAAAATACAAATAAATTTTTTTTATATATTTTAGGATTTTGGGATCTGAAATATAAAACTTAAAAAATAATTTTCCTTGAATTTTTAGAGTTTAAAATTTGGATTCTTAGGTTGTTTCTTAGAAGCTGTTCAAATTCTATTTTTCCCTCCCTATAGTTTAATTTTCAAAAAAATTCAAAAATATTTTTATAAATTTAAAATTTGATATCTGAGATATAGATATTAAAATATAATGATTCCCATTTAAATTTATAATTTTATAAGGGTTTTAAAATTTGAATTTTGAATTATAAATTGAGGGTTTGTTAGCTAGAAGGTTCTTGTAACAACTTCTATAACAAGCTTTCAAAATTGAATTTCCTAACCAAAATTTGAGAATTAAGATTCAAATATTGAAATATGAAGCCTTAACTCTAAGATCTAACAATTCAATATTTAGTTTTAACTTTTTTTGAAATTTTAAAATTTTAATTTTGAATATTTTCAAAACTAGTTAGTTAGAAATTGTTAATGGCTGAAATTTTCTAACAACAACTTGTACCTCCAAGAACGAACTCTCTAACTAAATTTTGAAATTTAAATTTTAAAATTTGAGTTTAAAATTTAGATTTCCAGATCTAAAATTTTTAATTTAATTTTTGAATTTTTGAAACTTTGAAATTTGGGTTTGACTCATATGTTTGTGCTAGTCTATATATCTTGTTAGCTAGTTGGTTGTTTGTGCATCCATTTCAAAATCATTTTAAGGGCATTCAATATAACATAAGGGAAGGAGGTCATTACCTTTCCTTAGCCCAAAACAACCATCCATCATTATGCATTGACCTAATCTTAATTAAAATTGAGTATGAACCTAAACTAGGGACACCCACAAGTTGGGTTCAAGTGCAAGATGTGCAAAATGCTATTTGAGTATGTACTTATCTCTTGAAATTGGTGTCTAAGGCTAGAGGTCCAATGCAAATACCTTAAGTGGACTTGCAATTTTTAATTAGAACCTCATGAAAGCGAGGGGAGCCTCTCGCAACCCCACCTCTTACCTGCCCAGTGAACAGGGTAATTGCATCCTTAATTAGTACTTAGTTAAATCCTGTATTTTGAACTTCTTGGTCTAGGAACCCTAGAAGCTAGGTTTGTATTGCTTGTGTATTAGGTCAAGAGCTTTAAACCAACAGTCCTACACTCAGTCTGGTTTACCCATGGACCCCAATCTTGAATCCTTTATGAGGACCATGACTGAAAAACTTGATACCCTAACTAAATAATTAAGATCAATGAACAACGATTTAAGACAAATGGACAATCAAATCGGGAACCATACTAAGCCCAAATCACCTAGTCCACCTCCCCTTGGTCCAAGAGTCCAATGCCATGATCTCACCCCTGAGTATAACCCTAGATACCCCTACCAAGACTTTCTAGATTAGGAGGAGAGAGTCTTTAGGAGTAATCGACCCTATGCACCCACTTTTGATAGAAACCCTGAGGTGTATGTCGATTGGGAGAAGAAAATGGATCAATATTTTGAGTTTGATGAAATGTCAGAAGTAAGGAAGTATCAATTTGCCAAATTAAAGTTAATCCGATATGCTAAAATATATTGGAGAGAAGTTGAGCATAAAAGTTATTATTGTGGGGATAAAATAATTACTTGGAGAGATATGAAGAGTAAACTGAGAGAAAAGTACCTAGGTAGATATTATGAACAAAGACTTTTAGACCAATGGTACAGATTGAGACAAGATGATGCAACTGTATCTAAGTATATTGCTAAATTCAATGAGTTTATCGGGAGATGTAGCATAACCGAATCTGAGGCAATGATCATATCTAGATTTCGAGCTGGTCTACGTAAGGACATCTAATGGGAATTGTTTCAATGAGAAATTCATTACCTAGAAGAAGCTTATCAAATTGCTAGGAAATTTGATATATATCAGAAGGAACTCTTGATCAGTCGACCTAAGTCCAACAGGAATAATACATCGGTCATAGGCCTAGTTCTAGTCATATTCCTTCAAACAAACCAACTCCTATTATCCTAGTAGTTTGTAAGGAAGAAATTCTTGAACCCATTGAAGAGCCAAAAGTAGAAATATATGAAGCTGAATCCAGTCTCATAAATGAATATAAAGAAGATAAAGAAGAGACTAAGCCCACTAAAAAATTAGAGAAAAAATCTCCTGAACCTATTGAAGAATTTAAAGACAAAATGGAATCAAAGTCTTGTCCAAATGAAGGGCTAGAAAGAAAAGATCCTAAACCCGTTGAAGAACTTAAGGAAGAAGTTTATGAAGCTGGGTTTAACTTTATGGATGGGTATAAACAAGAATGATTGCTTAAGGATAAAATAATTACCCAGTCTAAAATAATCAACAATGGGAATAATCAACTTGAAGAAAATGAAGTTCAGGGACAAAACCATGAAGAGCAATCCGAGGAGATAATAGAGGACCCAGAATTAATCAATGTTGAGGATTTAGATTTAAAGATTAATGAAGGATCACCTAATGGGGTATTGACCATTGGTGAAAATCTAGAACTAATTCCAAAGGATCAACCCCAGGAAATTATAGAACCTGCAAAAGAATTTAACATGAGGATTGGAAGTGAAGAGATGATAGGAATTGAAAGATGGAAATGGAAGAGAAGGAAGATGGAAATTGTATTCCCTGATAATTGCCCTAAGCCTGATTCACCCTTCTGGAACATCCCTAATCCTAATCCACCCAGCTAGGACATCCACCATACCATTGATCAGGTCCCAGTAATATTCAACAGTTACTTTTGGAAGATATTATGGCATTTATTGGACACCAAATTAAGATTCACTGCCACCTACCTAAAGTTGTGTGCCAGAGTTTTAAAAGATATTTAGGGGAATATTGGAAATTAGGAACTTTTTATTTTTTAGCCCAACAATAAAGTTTAGTCCATAGATAATAAAGTCTATTTGAGCTTGTTTTGTTTTGGTGTCTTTTGTGTTTAGTCATTTGGTGTCGTTTGACCTTCCCATGCATAAGTGTCCATGATTGCGAGAGTCATATGCATAGCATGATTAGTAAGGAAATTTGAGAAATGAAACTAACAAGCATATGATTAACTCATGTAAGAGAGCTAAAGAATTTCAGGAAGGAGACTGTCATGTTAAGGCTCAAACATGAACGATTACATGCTCGTGGTGCAGGTCCTTTCAAAATAACAAGGAAATCTGGACCTAATATGTGCTAGATTTACCTTCCGACTTTGGTATGAGTTCCACTTTCAACATTTTAGATCTAGTAGAGAACAAGGAACTGACAATGATACCTAGTGAGTTGTTCAGGCCTAATTCTACTCTTGAGAGTGAACCCACCCTTGAGTGTCCACCAGCCATATTTTCAAAGCAGCGAGATAGGATTGAGCGAATCTTAGATGACGAGATTGTCACTACTCGAAACAAAGACTATCAGTGCTACTTGGTTCACTGGCAAGGATGTCCTAATTTTGAAGACTCATGGATCACTCGAGAGGACTTATAAAAAATCGATCCTGACCTCCTAGAGTATTACCAAAGCCAGATGAATTCCTACTCGATAGAGTTGAGCTCTTTCCATCCCGGGAGAATTGATGGGGACATCCATAATAAGAATATTTACTTTGATTTACTCACTTTATTTTTTTTGCAGCTATAGTCAATAAAGTTTTTGAACTTCGAAGCAAGTTACAAATTTTTCTTGAATCATAAGACAACACATTCTATTCATGATTTGGCTCATAAGCCAACACATGAAAGAAGCCCATTCGACTCAAGCTCAAAGCCTAATGGAGGGCCTCCTCTTCAAGTTCAAGCCAACCATTCGAGCCCTCTTCAAGTCCAAGCCCAACCATTCAAGCCCAATTCACACCAAGACTTAAAGCACATGGGGGAACAACTCATCAAACAACCTTCGGGGAGAAGGAATTATACTATATCAAGAGTTTTATGGGGAACAAAAAGATTCCTTCAACTACCCAACAATATTTGACATGTGGGATGCCATAACTTATGACACCTAAGCCTCCACATCAGCACTTGGAAGCCACATTAGGACCTTTTAGATGTCACATGTCAAAGTAATTGTAACTTTCTACCTACAATTTATTTCTAGTTAGAACCACTTACCTAAGAGTTGTTGGAGCCAACTAAGCCATCCTTATCTCCTCCCCTCCACCCTTGGACGAATTCTCCTAGCTTAGGAGCCTATAAATAGGGCCCCAAAGCTCTCATTTGTTTATATGCTATGCTATGATGATTAATGAAAGGATTATTTCTCTTGTGTTCTAGTTTTTTTGTGTTCTTGTTTGGAATGAGAGTGTTCTTGCTAGTTTGAGTATGTAGATCCTTATCCAAGGAACGAGTGAGAGTTTTTAAGTTTGTGTTTGAGAGAGAAGAGTGCCATTGCAAGGAGTGAAGAGTAGAATGCCCCATAGTTTGGTCCAAGCTTAAGTTCCAAGCAGCAAGTTTGCCGGCCACTTTCTTCTTCTTCCCTTTTCCTTGTTTCCATTCCAACCTCAATTCTTCTTCCATGCCTAATCTCAAGTTTATTTGCAGGTTCTCTCAGGTTCCTAAGTCAAGGATGAAGGTCTCCACACCGTGGATCAAGGCCAAGGTAAGTCTCGAAGTAGGGAGTGCTAATCTTGACTTCTAGATCTCAATCCTTGAGTGATGAGAGCTTTTTCTTCCACCAAATAATTAGTCATCATTGTTGGTAGAAAACCTTCTTCTTGGCTCTTTAGATCTGACCATTTGAAGAATATTTGACCTAGTAGGAATGGTTTCCTAGCCATGAGATCCATCTCCTATCATTTTGGAAGTGATTAGCATGCGGGTGTTTAATTTTTCATGAACTAGTCTCCTACTTGAATGAAATTGTTCTTCCTTGTGATTAGTTTTTGCTTTCAATTTCATTACTCTTAATGGATTGTTAATCTCTGGAAGAACATCATCGTCCTTGCATTTCATCCATCCCCACATCCCGCATCACTCATGATCAGGTATGAGATTCGATTTCATAGTTATTTGTAGATTGGATCTACAACATGCAATAACTAGATTGATGCATGCTAATTTTGTTATCTATATTGCATATCATGTACGATCCTTGTAGGGTTTATTAGATATGATCTATATACATATTTTTCTATTTAAAATAGTTTTATAATAGATTATCTTCCATTGCAAATTATAAAAAAATGATGCATGAAACCCTAGGTGATTTCCAACATGTCCAAACTTGGTTGGAGTACATGGAGTTCTTCTTAGATTTCATGCCTTCAAGCTATTTGTCAAAGTCTTTACTCTCGACAGCTTCCGTATAAGTCATAGGATCATCATCCTAAATGATACTAGCTTCATTATTATTCCTAATGACAAAGCCATATCTGAGAGCTGCACCCTGTACTTTCTCAGACCTACGAAGAGGATGTATGTATTGTGGATGTACCTAATCAATAGGTACTCATGGTTGAAGAATGTCTTATGAAATGTCTACAGGAGTAGATTATAGGTTTTGAACTTCGCTAAGTTTAACTATCCTTCCACCATATCTTTCCTAGATAAATTCCTTCTCCAAGAAAGTGGCATTCTTACTGACAAAAATCTTTTATTCAGTAGGATGATAAAAGAGATATCTAATACCTTCTTGAGGATAACCTATAAACCTATATTTATTAGTCCTAACACTTAACTTATATCCAAAAATACTTTTGATATAAGCAGGACAACCCCAAATTTTAAAATATTTAAGATTTGGCCTTTACCTTTTCATAATTCATATATAATGCTAGTTACTGATTTTGATAGAACTCTATTTAATATATAGGTAGCAGTCTCTAGGGCATAACCCTAGAAGGAAATAAAAAGATCTATGAAGTTCATCATTGACCACACCATGTCTAACAAGGTATGATTCCTCCTTTCTTCTATACCATTTAACTATGGTATATAAGGAGATAACTATTTTAAGAGAAGATCTTTGTCCTTAAGATGATTAAGAAATTTACTAGATAAGTATTCTCCTCCTCGATCAGATCGAAGGATTTAAATACTTGTTTTAATTTGTTTCTTAACCATACTTTGATATTCCTTAAATTTGTCAAACACTTCATATTTGTGTTTCATGAGATACACTTATCCAAACCTTGATAGGTCATCAGTAAATGTGATGAAATAAGAGTATCCACCTCTGGCTTGAATTATTCTAGTACATCTATATGCATAAGACCTAATAACTCAGTTACCCTTTCTCCATATCTAGTGAATAGAGACTTGGTCATTTCATCCATGAGACAAGATTCATAAGTTTCTAATGATTCATAATCATAAAGATCAAAGAAATCATCTTTGTATAACTTGTTTATCATAGACTCACTAATATGATCGAGTCAACAATGCTAGAGATAAGTGACATTAATATTTTCTCTCTTTATTTTTTTATTTTCAACATGTAATACATTATCATTGAGTGAAAGAGTTAAAAGACCATAATTCAAAAAACAATTTCCAAAAACAAATATTAGAATGAAAAATTAAGCAACCATTGCTCTTTACATTAATTTCAAAACCTTGTTGAAATAACAAGGATACGGAAATAATATTTCTAATGATATTTGGAATATAATAACAGTCCTTCAAGTCTAATACCTTGCCCAAAGGCAATAATAAAAGATTAGTGCCCACAGCTTCTGTTTGAATGGCTTCACCACTAGCACCATAAATCTTAAAGTCACCCTTTTTCAAGTTTCTAATTTTTTGTAGTCCCTGCAATGACTTACATATATAAGACCCATAAGCGATATCCAATATCCATAAATTTAAAGCTAAAGCACTTAATGATAAGTTTGTTTATATTATATACAAACCTTTCAATGCCCCACCGGTATCATGCTTCAAACTTGTAAGATAATTCTTGCAATTCTTCTTTCAGTGCCCTTGCTTTTTACGGTAAAAATAAGCTCCAACAATAGAGGCCTTCTTTGCCTTCTTTCTCTTCTAGATGCTACTATTAGGATTCCCCTTTCTCTTCTAACCCTTCTTTATTGCCATTTTCTTCTTCCCATCTACTAGAAGAATATGAGCCTTTTCTCTCTTGATATGGCTCTCAGCTATCTTAAACATGTTAAGCAGCTCTAGCAGTGAAATATTTAGTTTGTTCATATGGTAATTTATTATAAACTATGAGAAGGAATCAAGGAATATTTGCAGGACTAAGTCTTGACTAAGCTCTCCATCCATGACAAGCCCTAATTAACCTAATTGAGTAATTAAATCAATCATCTTTAGCACATGGGCTTGTACAGATCTGCTCTCACTCATTCTTGCATCAAACAACCGCTTCGATATCTCATACTAAGCAGTCTTATTTTGGTCTCCATATAGCTCCTTGAGATTGAGTCGTATGGACTGAAGTTTCATGTTTTCATGTTGCCTCTATAATTCATTGCTCATGAAGGCTAACAAGATGTACTTAACAGTTAAGCTATCATTTTGCCATATTCTATATGTGTTCTCTTCCTTGTCCATAGCATCCTCTTTGATTGCTTCAGGATCAGGAGAGTTGAGGATGTAAAAGACTTTCTCCTATACCAAGATAGTCCTTGGGTTCCTTAACCAATCTATATAATTAGGATCGATCAATTTATTGACATCTAAAATATCCTGTAGTGATAAAATAAAAGTCATTAAATTAATCTACATAAAATTAAAGAACAATTTATAAGCAAACCACTCAAGATGACATATACAACTAGATGAGGACTTATAAATCTAATTTTGTCTCCCACTATTTTATTACGAATACCATAGCCCTCATCTACGGTAAGAGAGAAACCCTACCTGGATTTCTTTAGTGGGGTTGAGATCCTAATTCCTTATAAATGCCTTATATTATACAACAAATATTCATGAGTTCAAGGATAGGAAATTTCTTTTTCAATTATAATTCATGCAATCCATGCAATTCTCAACATAACTATTACCTCTAAGATACTTATAGCCTTGTGTTATACAACAAACTATAATATTTTAGTTTAGTAAGACCCTTCATTTAAATATAGTCATTTTGAATAATGTTGCCCTTATGTTACATAACAAAGCAACATTATCAAACAAGCTATAAAGCATTAGATGCACCAAGATAATGCCACATCAATTCTTGGAGTAGGCCTTGTGTTACACAACAAACCAAATATAGTTATTAGCATGAAGGAAGGCATTAGTAGATTCTAATAATTAAGCATTTCCAATTCAATATTTAAATTAATCGAATTAGCCAGATAAGTAGGAGAGAGATGGGAGGCCACCCATGATTGCCTTAAATATTAAAAAATTGTCCAAGTAAGCAACAGACCCAAATAAAAACTATGTTCTCTTTACCTTCCTAGAATCACTTTTTCAGACACCAATTGATCAATCAGACCCTAAATGAATTTGCATTTTGATTTATACACTATGACTAAATATAATTTTTAAGAGAGCTTTCATGGTCTCATTATGTTGTAAGGTTATCCTGGAATGATGACGCACTAAGGCACATATTATGTTGTAATGTTATATACTTATATGCTAATATATAGTATTAGGACAACCTTATTTTAGAATTATAACTAATAAATATAAACATATCTCTAATCTTGACTAGGATTTAAGTGAAACATCTAATCAGTGACATTCACAAAGCATTATATATTACAACTATCATGCTAGATATATAAAAAGAATATACATATGTCCATATGAAGTAATTGACCATTAATTGAATCAATCATGGTGGATTTAATACCACTATAGAGATGCGATTGTATAGTGGAAGGTTGGATTTCAAATTTTTTTTTTATTAAAATCCTAGTTAACCGAAACCCTAATCCTAGGATCCCTTGACTATAACAATTAATTAGGACAATATATAAGAGATTTAGAAGAATATATGTAATACTAAATCCTAATATTTTTATAGGCGTACAAGTATATGCCCTCCATAGATGATCCACACAGGAACTAGATTATAGAAGCATTCCTTCTTTAAGCTTGCTTGCTAAATTTTTCTTCTCGATAGCATTTTAGCCTTGCTAGGACCTGTACCCTTTTGAAGGGTATCTCGAGAGCTCTCTAAAACCTCTCTTACTATCCTTTTATTTTTTATTTTTTTTTCAAAGCCCATATCTTAAAATGGTAGACTTGTCTTAATCTTAAATACTTGTCTTAATAAGAGAAGGAAGAGAACTATTTAGACAAACTTGGATGCCTCAGACTTTATCATCTAGACCTATTTATAGTTTGAGAGGAGGTTCCAATAACACCTATTCTCGACCACTTATCTAATATACAACATATCATATAAGTCCCTTAAAGTAAGAGTTTGGTGATAAAATATGAGATGAAAACATTATATAGATACAACATTTTAGAGTTCCTTACACCAAGAGGTGTGTGTCGCATCTCTTCAAATAAACTGATTTATTTAGAATAATGCATGGACCTTGTCAAGCATCCCAATAGGCATATCATTTGAATAAACCTTTCAAAATAAAAGAAGATGATTAATAATCAGAAGGACTCTAGGTCCTTACCATATGCACCATCCAATTCATGTGCACAAAAATTCATGCCATATTGATGAAATGCACCAGCATTTATCCATTTGACTAGTCAAATCTGATCCATATGGGGCATGGAGGAAAGAGAGGAGGGTTTATCTTTATTCCAAATAAGTTATTAACCCATAGAAGGACTCTTGGTCCTTCTGCATGACACATTGTGTGCCACTTATTCTAATGCCAATCAAGAGTTCCAAGCCCTTGGGACTCTTGCTATTTGGCATGGATAAGGATTTTAGATGCCCAATTTGGCTGCTCCATTGATGGCTCAATCCTATTTATGTCCCACTTAAATAAGTTAACCCAAATAGCAAGCAAACAAATTCAATCTAATTAGGTTAAGAGTTAGGCAAGGCAACATGTTCTAGCATGTTAATTAGCTAGCCATTTATGATTCTATGACCCATCAAAATATATAATTGACTTCCTTGAACAATTCCTTAGTATGTGTGATCATTTGGGCTCCACATCTAGCTAGTAGTAGATCTAGGTCATGTTGATTTAATTCAATTAGAACTTGAGTACTTGAATTAGGTCAAAACCATGTCAACCTAAGAAGTCAAATTAGAACTTTCTAATTGACATATGAATTAATCATTTTAATTCATAAAAACCTACAAGATATAATTAACATCTAGCAATGTATCATACATACCTGGAAGATGAGAAATTTGATAAAAAATACTAAAATACTTTTAGTAATAAGTTATCATATAATTTAATTTTTCAATCATCCTTTATCTCGAATAAGTGATGGGTTTAGAATTTTGTTAAATTCTAACACTTTATTCATTTGAATCTTAATTCTAGAATGAATACTTGACCAATGAAAGATTAAAACCCATTTTTAATTTTATCCTGCTTTGATCAAAGACTCCCCGAGTCATCATATGATGAGATTATATGGGATAAATTCTTCTCTTACTAGAAGTGATCAATTCATTGTTGACCTACTCATATCCTTCATACACAATCCACCATATCCAAGAACACCCTATACATGACTTAGTCATAAATGAGTATGAACCCAAATATAGATTCATGTGCACAAGGTTCCAAGGTGATCTCAGGTCAAAGGATCACTTGCACAACTCCCACTTAGAGCACCATCTTTTGACAAGATTCCATAAGATGTTCTCACGGTGAATTAATTTAGTGATCTCATTTCCAAATGAGTACTCACATTTTTATATTAGTATCTTTACATAAGTGGTTGTGAGACCAACCACCCTCATCATTAAGTATATATAAGATGTGCCAGTCTTGCCAGGAACATCAATTCATGACTTGATAATCCTATGACTAGAAATATTTTAGACTAAAATTTATAAAATTATAGGTCTCACTATTATAAACTCATCACAATCCTAAATCCATTACATTAATCTTATGGGGTTCATCTTAATCTTATGATATAAATGAATAAGATAGCGTGATGAATCAAAAATGTCTCTTTATTAATAAATTTCATACATGAGTTAAAAGAAATTATAAAAAAATCTCTATCATATATAAAATATGATTGGCTTGTAAGGCACTATTCTTTCAGAAGAGGTCTTAGTGGCATCACTACAATAATCCATGGTGCTAACTCTGGGATATGTAAGGGATTGTTTGTCAACTTCTTTAATGCTGTCTTTGATGCATCGACTTTTCTCCTCCATTTGCTTGTGGGCAGGAGCGCGCCTCTTGTCTCACCAACCTCGTGTAAAGGGGGTATGTGCTTATGCTTCGTATCAAGTGAACCCCAAGATGGAGATAGATACCTTCATTCTTAGATAACCTCAACCCCTTGGCTATGTCATCATATATCTCAGGGCATCCAGGAAGCCTTCACGAGCTATACGAGGGGTTCTGCCATTGTTGGTGAGGCATAGAGCTTTGAAGTTATGACCTTTCAAGACTATTATTTAATCATCATCTTCCTGTATTATTTAGTCATTATCCTTTTGTATTATCGTGTGTTAATGCATATGAACTATTATTATTAATGAAAGACTTTAAAATTTTCATTATATATTTTTGTGTGTTTTCTTATCATTTTTAAATGCATATGAATATTATTATTGATAAATTCATGTTTTATAATTATTTTTTAATTTAACTAATTAATTAAATATTTATTTTTATAAAATTTATATTTCATAGAATCATAGACCTATATTTTGATTAATTTATATATTCTATGACATTTGAATGTACGGGTGGGAGAATTATATAGATTGGTCAATTGATTGTTCAGTTTGAATAGTTTGAGAATTAAATTTAATTTTATAAGTAATTATAGAAATCAAATGATATGTTGAGGGTTAGTGAAAATTTTTGGATAGTATTTTTTTTTATTTCTCCTTATACATCTTCAGTTGTGTGGTAAGAACTAAGAAAAAATACTGCCAATTTTTTTTTGACCCCTGTTACATATCATTTAATTACTGTAATTGATCTATAGGATTAATGCAATTCCTGAATAGGATATGACCTAACTTTACCTATTAGTTGGTGATAAGATGTATTTATTATGTAAGTCATTTTAAATAATAAAATAATTAGTTAGAAATTACCTTGTATTTGTATATGTAGAATCTGTAGATAGTGTGTTATTGACCATAGTTGGATGGACCATCGAGTAGTCAATGGGATGATTTGTACTGAATATAGAGAGGGTGTAGAGTATTTTTGTCATTGTGCTTTCAGGAATATAGCACTCTTACATCAAGGATGGACCATTGCCCTTGTAAGAGATGTGGAAACATGAAAATACTTGATAGGGATACTATCACTGTCTATTTATATAGGAATGGATTTATACCAAACTACAAGCCTTGATACCTGTATGGGGAGATGTGAAAGATAGTTGCAATGGAAGTTAGCAGAATAGGGATATAGATAGAATGGTAGACATGGTTATCGTGTGGCTAGTCCTAAATTTAGCTAGGATATGGAGGATGATCCAGAAGCTGATAGTGATGATTTCTATCATATGTTGAAAGATGCTAATGAATCACTGTGGTTAATATATGAAACATACTCAAATATTATTAGCTATATCAGAGATGTTGAACTTGAAGGTCGAGTTTAATATGATGGTCAATTGTTATGTTAGGATGGTAGCAATAATAAAAAAGATGCCACTGAAGGATGAAAGCTTGATGGGAGCTTCCTTGCTTCAAAAAAATAGTGAAAGGATAACGCATGGGTTATAAGAGGTAGATGTATGCCATAATGATTCGTACTTTTTTACAAGGAGGACTAACTAAAAAGCTTATGTGATGTATATGGTGAAAGCATATTTAAGCCAAGATAAGAGGCTAGAAATTAGAAGAACATACCATATAAGATTCTTCAATATCTTTCCCTCACTCTTAAGCTTTGAAGAGTCTACTTGTCCAAGAGTACAGCTGAGCAAATGAGATAACTCAAAGAAGGGATTTTCATGGACACTGATATGATGTATCATATGTTGAACAATGAGGCATGAAATAAATTTAATACTTGCTACCTTTTATTTTCTCTAGAATCATGCAATGTCTGACTAGGTCTATCTATAAATGGGTTTATACCATTTAATCATACAGTGGCCCCTTATTTATATTAGTCAGTCTTTATTGCTCCATACAATCTACCACTTGGAATGTGCATGAAAGAACATAGCATCTTTCTTATATTAGTCATTCCTAGACTATGACAACCTGGTAGAAATACAAAATCTTTATATCAAGATGGAGAACTCATGAAAAACTAGCATGACTCTATTGCATAGAGAATACAAAATTATTTTATCTTGAGCATGGTCGTAAGACCTACTAGTTTAATTGTCATTATCAATTTCTTTCTGAGCATCATCCTTTTCAAAAGCAACGGGATAGTTTCAAGAGAAATAAGAAAGAGAAGGATTATGCATCCCCATGCCTCAATGGTATGGAAATGTTTCAAAGGGTATCTCAACTTAACAAAGTCCAATTTGGCATACTATTTGATAAGTAGAAATTTTAGGGATTTGGTGGAACTCATAGTTGGATGAAGCACAGCATCTTTTAGGAGTTTCTATACTGGTCTTCCATTTAATCTATCATAACCTTGATGTCATACATATTAAGAAGAATGTATTCAATAATATTTTTTATACTATTATAGATATTAAGGACAAAACGAAGGACAATCCCAAGGCTCGAGTAAATATGAAGAATATATGTAAGCATCCTCTATTAGAGCTGACTGAGGTGTTACTTGAAAAATTTTTGAAGCCAAAAGTTTCATATACCTTAACAAGGGAGTAATTAAAGGACGTATATGAATGGTATATAGACCTTAAATTTCTAAATCATTATACAAGTAATCTAGCTCAGTATGTTATGTCAAAGATTATAGATTCTATGGGCTAAAGAGCCATGATTTCCATGTCTTCATGCAACAATTACAATCATTTGCTTGGCATGATCTCCTTTCCAACTCTATATGAAGTTCTTTGATCAAGTTTAGTCCTTTCTTTAAAGACATTTATGCTATCAAACCATCTACCAACCACATCTCTAGTCTTGAGGCTTGTAGTGTGAAACCATTTATAAGTCAAAGAAGAAATTCCCCTCCTTGCTTCTTTGACTCTTTGGAGCATTTCGTGATTCATCTAGCATATGAAGTAGGGATAGGGGGATCAGTGCAGTATAAGTAGATGTATCTATTTGAAAGATACATTCACAGTATGAAGAAAAAAGTAAAAAATAAGGCTGGAGTCAAAGATTCTATTTTGGAGACCTACATAATAAAAAAGTTTAAATTTTAGTTGACACTACTTTAATCCCAGTGTGCAGACAAAGTTAACTCAAGTTAGCTGAAACGATGATGGTGGTGGTGAGAGATCAGAGTAGGAGATGTCAATATTAGCCTATCCCGCTTGTTAATTTAGGCACAAGATTCATCTGCTTTAACTAATATTGAATTTTGACAAGTGGGGACATATGTTTTACTAAACTACTAGTAGGTTGACCCGTATATTGAGTAAGTGTTGATCACAATTTTAACTCTTCAATCACTTATTATAGTATACTTATCTTATGCATGTTTAGCCAATATGATGGGATGCTAAAATGAGACAATCTGAAAATAAGTAAGCAAGAAATTTTTATCTGATGCTCATAAAATTTTATAGATTAGCTCTACCAATTGATAAGCATCTATTATCATTTCATATATTTTATTTTTTTCTAATTTTTTCTTTTTATAATATGTAGGTAATGCAAAGGGATGAATCCAGACCTAAAAAGCAAAAGCTATTAGGTTACGGGCCAACAAAATATGTGACATGTTATAATAGTTGTAATGTAAATGGTTTTAAATATGGATATCATAAGAGTACGATGAATAGTGGTGTATGTATAAAGAGTGGTTGGAGGGAAGAGATGGAGAGTGACTACTATAAAATTCTTGAAGAAGTGATTAAATTAACCTATATTCAAGGAAATAGTGTCATTCTATTTAAGCGCCAATGGTTTGATAATGACAATAGAATAAAAGTTGATCCATTACATAGGCTTGCTGAAATCAAATATAAATCAAAAGTATATGTTAACCAATCATTTGTACAAGATTAACAAGTTGCTCAAGTATATTATACTCCTTTTCCATCAAGGAAGAGAGGAAGGAAAGATTGGTAGGTTGTATGCAAGATTAAGTCTGAAGCTATTCGTTATGTGCTTGAAGAAGAAGAAAAGCCCTAGTTACCATAATACTTTCAAGTGGATGAAACATTAAGAGTTTATTAGTTTGTCATAGATGCAGAGTTGGATACTCTAGCAATTCTCCTTCATGATGACCAACATGAGGAGATAGATCATATCGAGTTTGTTGTCAAGGGCAATCCTATCTTGCAAGGGGAAGAAGAAGAAGAAGAAGATAAAGAAATGGAAAAAAAAGGAGAAGATGAAGAAATGGAAGAAGAGGAAGAACAATAAATGGAAGAAGAGAAAGAATTGGAAGAATAATCCAAAAGGTCTCAAATATTTGTAGAAGTTGATGAGTAGTGCTAAATATATAATCCTTGAATCAATTTAAATACTTGTCTTATATCATTTTAAATCTTGCATTACCATCCATAATTAATTCGGTTAATCTCTTTATTTTTATTTTTTAAAGATTACATATTATATCTTTTAGAGGCTAGAGCCATATCAGTCAAGGAGAGAGCTCTTGAGGATAGATCTCTTGACGAGAGAGCAATCATGCTATCAACTCGCATGATTCTGTGCCACTCACATCATGCGATAAACTATAAAATTTTAGATATTCTTTTTTATATTTTATATTTTATTATCTAATATAACATTCTTTATATTAGATATTTTACAATTAGGTTTGAATAACATAGGGTCACTAGTGACCTTGTAGTCATATGTAGTGGTGACTGGCTCTCGGACTTAGAGCCATGGTTGAGGACCTGCTTGGCTCGCTGCACCTCTAACTCGACTAGAGGATAGAGAGCTCATCCATATTCAGAGATGCTCGTAAGTACTATATTTTTATATTAATATATTTAAAATTTAATCATTTTAGAATTAATGCTTATTATTAAATTTTAATTTTGTAGTATATTCAGAAAGCCTAGAGTATCTTAGGTGGTTATTGAGATCATTTACTGATTGATGCTGGGGCCGGTGAATGAGTTCTTCAGTTGGCCATCGAGGACTCATGATGCAGCCTAAGAGATGTTCTTGGTAAGTCAAATATGTTTAATTTTTTTATTCTTAAAATATTTATATTTTATTTATTTAATATAATCTTGCTTTTACTTACAGGAGTACTGTCAATTTGAGACTTCTCAGGATAAGAAGGCTGGCCTTCGACCTTTGAGGAGGTGGTGACATGTAGACTCCAAAATGGACTATACAATCTCAAGCAAGCCATCATAGAACACTCCAATTCTGAGTTTCCATTAGACTGAAAGTCTTTCAAGGATCACTGAATGTGGATGAATGTATGAAAGGCGTTCTATGACCAGTGAAGCAATGAGGAGTACTCTGGTAAGCGACAGAGGACACTGTAGAATTGTACCACCCAACAAGATCCGATCAAGCTCACCGATAACTCCATTGGCATACATGTAATTGTAGATATATTGATAAGAATTCTATGCCTATATTAATTTTGTTAAGAGAAAGAAAAAGATTGTTTTTCATTGATATTGAGATCCTAGAGGCCTTTAAATAGAGTATAGGATCATCATATGTGGTAATATGTAACTCCTAATAATATGTAACTCCTAATAGTACTGCATAATATTACTAATATGATTAAGATAAAGTATATTGTTTTAGGGAATAATATAAGATAAGTTACTCTTTTTCTTAATTCTAATACTCTCCCTCAAGTTGGAGCATATATATTAACTAAGCCCAGCTTGGAATATATAGCAAAAAACCAAAAATAGAGCTGAGAGCTTTGGTGAAGATGTCTACAAGCTGATCTACTAAGTAGTATAAGGTATTTTAATCTTGTAAAATACAACAAATTATCATCAGAGTCTTTAAAGACTTCTTAGAAATTGAGAAAGGAACACCTTGCAGAGATAGAGCTGGTGTCAAAAGAGAAGGTCCGAATAAAGGTTCTACTTTTTGGAATCAGAGAAGAATGAGATAAACTCAAGAAAAGTAATATCAACCGAAATAAAGTATTATCTAGTAACAGGATCATAATACTTATATCTCTTTTATATCTGGGCGAGTAAATGAAGAAAGTCAGGTTAGATCTATATAATCATCTTCGTGGTCTGAGTAAGTAAACAATATCAAGTGAGAGCTGCATAATAATCTTCCTGCCACTTATAAATAGAGCTGATCAAGTGACAGCTATATAATCATCTTCCTATCACTTTTTTATAGAGCTGGTCAAATGAGAGTTGCATAATCATCTTCCTACCCATATTAACATAGCTGATCAGGTGAGAGTTGGATATCATCTTCCTGTCACTTGTCAACAAAACCAGGTAAGAGTTACATAATCATCTTCCTGCCACTTATTCACAGAGCTGGTTACTATCTCACTATCAAAGAGAAGATGGCAAAAGGAGTGTCAATCTTATCCACAGAGCTAGTTTATTGAGAGCTGGATATCATCTTCCTGCCACTAGTGAAGACGATGTCATAAAGAGCCAAGGGTAATGTGATAGCAATATAAAAAAGAAAAAAGTCTAGAACACTATATAGAAGAAGTGTAGATCAAGAAAGAGAACCTATTACCAGTCAACTTGAAGGCATAAATAAGGTAGCACCTTTTTTCTTAGAACAAAGCAACATATAACTACCCAGAATAGGTATGTTTGCAAGGCTTGTGGAATAAAGAGGCCCTGCTAGTAGAGTAAAGAGACTTGTAGAAAGCAAACTTTAGGATGTTGTTGCATTCCCCTATTGTTATAATAAAAAGGCCAAAAGGAAGAAAGACACAACAAATGTTGAGGTGGTACCCATAGATCTCCACTATGTCTCAACAGTCCCAGCTTATTTGATGATGGAGAAGCATCCAGGTTCATGCCTTGCCCAATAGGAGGTCTTCAAAAGGCCACATGAGTCCTTTATTGGCCTTGGATGATGTGCCAAATGTAAAATAAGAACTGCTATAAGAGGGGGCAAATGATCCAAATGAAAATCCCATGGATGAGTTGGATATCTAAGAACTAGAATTAAACATATTAGCAGCAATTGGTGCAAATGAAGAGCTACTGATAGAATTGGAAGAAATACGAAAAAATAGAACTTAAACCAAAAGGAGTCGTTGGAGCAAATAAAGTGCTACCCCCAAATGATGTAAGAAGAAAGACACTAAAGAGGAAGAACCAATGAGCCCAAATACTTGATGGGAGATAAAGGAACCAAATTGACTTGGGGAGTTTTGTGAAATATCTAAAACCCCAGTTCTAGGTTTAGTTGCCTAGGTGTCAAAACTAGATCCACCTGTGGCACCAAAAGTAAAAGCCAAGCTCTAAGAACTGCTATCACCAACTAAGAAGTTTGCACTGCTAGAGTGTGCTGAAGCATTGGACCCAAAAACACCGTTGCCCTAAAAGACTGAAGACATCGATAAAGCCAAGGAACTACTAGACATCAATTAGTAAAAGATAGGTTTTTTTTAATACTCTATTAAAAGGAAAGAAAGGGAGGCCTGAGAGGAAGGAAAGGAGAATGGAGAGAGGTGCTTGGTGCTTGGTGCCTGGTCTGGTGGTATGGTGGGTGGAGTCGTCATCGACAGCGATGGCAGATGGAGGACCAGGGCTTAGAGCTGCACCTGAATCTTTCACCATTAGTGGATTCCAAAAGAGGTGGAAAAGTTCTCTCATAGCCATCACAAATTGGATCATTGCTGGAGAGGTTGAGGTGGGTGAGGTGCCGGAGGCCATCGAGGGTTGCAGGATGTCACCAGTGAGGAAGTTCCCAACAAGAGAGAGCACCAAGAGGCTAGCAGCATGGCCGAGGGAGAACGAGATGACCCTGAAGATGGTGATGGAGCAAAGGTCAAGGATAATAAGCGAGGATGGGAGCCGGGTGCTGAACTAGTTGGGGAAGGGGCCAGAGAGGAGAAAGCAAGAGAAGAGGCTCTCTAGGAAAAGTGACCAAGCCACAAAGATCTCTGGATCTAATCAGCATTGACGAAGGTGTTAATGATGGAATGATTCGAGTAGCACGATGGACGAGGTGATCATAATGATGGCAAGGGAAGGAGAGGGGGAGCACCATGTGGAGGTGAAGTGATGGTGATTATCGATGGGAGAGAATCTCTTGAGCAGGAAGGTGATCGTGGGTGGATCGACAACCTTGAGCAGGGAGGAGATCATAGGTGGGAGGCTTCGAGCATGTGAGAAGGGAGGATATCATAGGTGGGATGGGTGAGGCTTGGTGGCTTACGGAGTAGTTGTCCTCATCTTCATCGAGGCTGTGGCAGCGTGCTAGGACTGGTGGGACTTGTGGGATTCTTCTGATCGGTGGTTGTGTCAGGGGAGGCAGAGGAGAGGGGCGCTTCCTCATGCTCTACATCAGAAGAAAAGGCAAAAGAGGACGTGGCTTTGATGACGGGGCATTAAGGGGCTTCTAGTGATGAATAGATGGGTGTTTGCATAGGTGACATAAAAGGGGCAGCAATGTTCCCTCTTTGACATTGGAGGAGGATCCCGAAGGGGGATTCGGTGATGGGCCTAGATCCCCCTTTAAAGGGGAGATCTTGAAGGAGGACCAACTAGGGTTATAGAGGGATGGGTCACTCTAATACCATTTTAAGAGAAAGAAAAAGATTGTTCTTTATTGATATTAGATCCTAGAGGTTTTTAAATACAGTACATGATCATCATATGTAATAATTTGTGACTCATAATAGGACTGTAGTAATACTCCTAATATGACAAAGATAAAGTATGTTGTTCTAGGAAATAACATAAGATAAGCTACTTTCTTTTCTAATTCTAATAAATTTTATATTAAATTGATCATATATATGTTTTAATTAATTTATTTTTATTATTTACTTATTATAGATATGATAGCTGGGTCATGCATCGGGGCAACTGCAATTGTTGGAGGCCACACACCGGTCCTCCTGAAATAGTGATTACTTAGATCTGAGATCTCATCATATCACGATAATAACTTAAAAAATTAAGTATTAATTTTTATATATACTAATATGTATAATTGGACTAATCAATTTATAAATTATATAGGCAAATTACGTGGAGTATGTCATATTGCAACATGTTGAGGATCCATCCTCTCAGTCCCTTCTTGATCGCGAGGGATGGCTCAAGGTCACTAGAGGGGTGAGTAGGAGCCGGGTCATAGGATTCGGGCATAGCTTCAACCCTCTAGTAGTTTGCCATTCTTTAGCATCCTCCTCTTACTGCTCGACGACCTAGACATGAGGTGATGTACTTATCCAGAATGTCATGCAGAGACCTTTTGCCTACTACCTGAAAGCTTTCAAGATGCCATCCATAATACAATCATCGAGATTCTCCAGGATCCATATCTGCATAATTAATTGGCCTCATTGTTAGATCCATCACAGCATGTAAGTCTATTAATAAAATCCTTTACTTATTTTAAATTTTTATGTTTAGAAGCTTCATATATTTAGGCTTAAGTCAAGAAAAAAAATATAGGGGATAAAAATTCAATCTAACCATTCAATTGATGGGCTGAGGGTGTCTATAGCATTGTATCATTGAATGGAATGTGTAGGAATAATATATTCTAGAATCGAATGAGTAGGTTGAAATATATGCCTTCATATCGATATATATGCTTACATATCAAAATTTATTAATAATATTTTATTTTTTTTATTACAGGATGTTGGAATATCTAGCTCTTATCCACTAGCTGCTGGAGAGGATGTACAAGAGTAGCAGGAGAAGGATGAAAATGAGGAGCATCTCACTTGATTTTTTTAAGTTATGTATTTAATTTTTTACTTGTAAAGTAGTAATAATTTATAAAATTATAAAATGTATATATTAAAATAATATAATTAGTTTTTATTTATAATTATGGTATTTATTTATTAATTTACTTATAATAGGATTTAAGAAATGTAATTACTATTTTATTATAATTAAAACAAGTTTTTAAATAAATAATAATTATTTTTAAAAAAATTAAAAATATTATTGATGGCTTTAGCAATACCTATTGCCATCGTTAAAGCATTATTATCGATGGCTTAGATTATTAGCAATGGAAGAGAACCATCTTTAATATTTTTTTATCTATTTAATTTTTTTTAAAGAAATTAAAAAACTATTAATGACTGTATTTTCTATCACTAATAGTCATGGCTAATAACCATTATTAGCGATGGCTTTTTGTGCCATTGTTAATAATCACTTTTAGTGACAATATTTGTTCATATGGACTATTAGTGATGGCTTGCTATTGCTAATAGTATTAGCAATGAAATATTAGTCTTTAGCAATGGCAATTAATTATCGCTAATACTCTATGTTTTTGTAGTAAAATAAACTAAACTTTTAGCATTTAAGTTTAGAAAAATACTAGCTTATAACCTATACAAAATGCATGGTGTAGTTTGTTTCACTTATGCTATCTATTTTTAAGGTACATATAAAATAGATATAATGAAATAGATAAAATAAATTAGGATAAATTTGTAAAATAAAAAATCACATCCCACTCATTACATAGGATATATGATATGTGATGTGACCGGATTGCTGACGTGGAGTAAGGAGCCTGACGTGGAGCCTTCATTGATGCCACGCCGGGTCCCCACGATCGGCCCCTTCGCTAGGCTGAGCTCCCCGATGCCAATGGGGCCGCCCGTCGAAGCTGGGCTCCATCCTACGCCAGGTCGGTACCAGCCAGGTCGGGGTGCCTAGGTCGGAGCCGAGCTCAAACCCCACCGGAGGCAGACCTTTCGAGCCCGAGGTCGGACCCCGTGATCCGAAGTCGAGCTCAAGCCTCCTCCACCACATGGGACCCCTTCGAGGCCGGGTCCCCTGGCTTGGGTGCATCTCAGCCATCTCAGCCAGCCCGAGCTCGATCAAAGATGGGCCACTCTAGCCTGGTACCGAGCTCGATTCCTCTCCGCATAGCCAAGCCACCGCAAGGCGGGCCCCATGCGAGAGGGCCCCATCTTTCAGCTCGGCCCCCAATGCAAATCAAGATATCAATCGCCAAAGAAGAAGCACCTCCCATCCGAAGACAGTGGTGGGCCCCCCCTGAGGACTGTATGACAGCACCCGCCACGTCACCATTAATGCCCACGGTCGTCATTCACACCAAGAAGAAAGGGAGCTCACATCAGGAGACTATGCCCCTTACCGACTTGCCGTATGATCGAGGAAAAGACCCCACCAAGGAGTGCGATTCCCGAGAGCAGCGGCATAACAGTCGAGGCCTTGCCAGGCTTCCAAGAAGGGCAAATCGAAGGAATGTCAGAGGCTTGTGGAAGCTTTCCCAGATACCCAATAAAGAAGGCATACCATTCACGGCACGATAGCCCGTCATACTCGTCTGACAGCATGGGAGAACCCCGAGGCAAGCCATAAGAAAGGACCAAGCCAGAATAAGCAAAAGGGAGGTAACACTCATTTTTTCCGAAGAGGCAAGAACGGCATTCTCAACACAGGAGAGCACTCAATTTTCTAACAACACATCCACCACAAGGAGAATGAGGAGAAGGGGGAGAGGCCAGAGAGGAGGGCAAGACCACCTCGGCCACCACATCTCCCAGCTCACTCATACTCTCATACACTCCACTCACTCCTAGCATGGAGCTCATCTCAAGGGGCTCGACCAGGAGGATCTGTTCCCCTGGATCGTTACTGACTTGACCGTCAGAGTGCCCCCACCGGAATCCCCGACCCGGGTCACTGACGCTGGCTGTCTTGCAGGTCACGAGGCATTGGAGGCATCCCCAACGGGCGGACGTAGACCACTCGACACCATCAGCAGCTACGGGCCACGACGATCCAGGCGACAACAGATTGGCACGCCAGGAGGGGGGACGACACTTGATCCAGTTCAAACCCTGCTTAGCCGGTCTATTGGGAGGATGGTGACCACCCGGGCAAGGGGAGCTTCTCCCAGCCATGCGGAGGCATCCCCTTCTCATGGGAACCTGCACAGACCGGAGATGGAAGTGCCTGCCCCGGTTCAACTGTCCCCACTGGAGACCCAGCTGACTGCACTTGCCCAGCAGATGCACACTCTCACTGCGGTGGTGTGCCAGCTCCAGCATCAGCACCAGCACCGGTCCCTGGCTACCCACCGATAGCCAGAGACCACCGTGGCCCACACCGCAGCACCCCGCAACAGCCTGCGATCCTTCCATGGGTGGCCTTCGCAGCTGCGGGTAGCCACAGACCCTCAGGATACTCACCAGGCCCCGATGAAGCGACGGCGGGCCAGCTCTACTGGCGAAGAAAGCTGCTCACCGCACCTTGGCCGGGGTGCACCAAAACCCCGCCAAGGCAGGAAGGGTAAAGCTCCTCGCCATGGGCGCCGTGAGTCTGCGTCACCATCTCCACCTCCCTCAGCGGAGGGGTCCACAGATGAAGCCATCAGGCACCTGATAGAGAAGGGCCTGGAGGAGCATGACTGCAAGCTGGCGGAGTTTGCCCGCCGGTTTACCAACTTGCCTGGCTCCATTAGTGAGCCAGCGGGCTATGATGCCCGCCCCCCATTCTCCTAGGAGATCCAAACGGAGCCAATTCCCCGTCGGTTCTGCATGCCGTAGGTGGATCCCTACGACGGGACCATCGACCCCCTGGACCACCTAGAAAGCTACCAGGCCCTTATGAGGGTCTAGGGGGCTATTGACACCCTTCTGTGTGTCACCTTTCCCGCTACTCTTCGAAAGGCGGCACGGGTGTGGTTCACCTGCCTCGAGCCAGAAAGCATCAGCTCTTTTGCCTAGTTGGGGCAGAAGTTCGTGGCTCATTTTGATGCCTGTCGGAGGATGCCACGCGAGGCAGACAGCCTCTTCTCCATCAGGCAGCAAGACTGTGAGCCGCTACAAGATTACGTGGCTCGCTTCAAGGCTGCTGCATTGGAGATTTATAGCATGGAGGAGCCGGTGGCAATGCTGGCTCTAAAGCGAGGGCTCAGGACTTTCCGCTTGACCTATTCACTCGACAAAAAGCCCCCGAAGACCTATGTCAAGCTACTCTTCCGGGCTCAGAAGTACATCCGCACCCACCGAGAGCTCGATGGGAAGCCATTGAAGGGGCCTGTGCCCACCGAGAAGCCTGAAGCGCGGAGGCTGGGACCGCCAGCTCAGAGCTCCTGACCAGCACCGAGGTCGAGGAACGCCCCCGCAATTCAGGAGAACTTCACTTTCTTTCTCGCCCAGAGAACGAAGATCCTCATGGAGATTAAGGGCGAGACCTACCTGAGGCATCCTGCGCCGTTGAAGCCATCCTTCACCCGGGATAAGATGAAGTACTGCCGCTTCCACCGTGACCATGGCCACGACACCGAGGAATGCCGCAATCTCAAGTGGGAGATTGAAGAGCTCATCAAGAGAGGCTACCTCGAAAAATATATAGGGGGCAAAACTCGACTGGAGTCCCAGGCGCTCGTTGCTCTCCCGCCAGCTCCAGCCATCAATAACTGCCCCACCGAGAAGCCGGTGGGCATGATCTCCTGGAGAGCCGAGCACGCGTCCAAGAGGACCCAGGGGGTAGGGAACTCTAAGAATGTACTCCCCTTTATGAGGCAGGTGATAATGGGGAGAAAAACGTAAACAATGATTCCGTGGTCGTCGAGATAATGATCGCAAAGCATCCTGTAAAGCACATCATGGTAGATAGTGGAAGCTCTATGGATGTACTTTTCTACGATGCTTTTTCCCGGATGAATCTTTGATGGGGGACCAATATGCATGCAATTCTTTTTGTATATTTTATATATGGGGTTGAGTGATTAATTCCCAAATTTTAGATTAAAATAAGTTGTAGGGAATTTTATATGAATTTTAGAAGATCAGCATGCAGATTAGGACCTAGAAAAGTAGAAAAGAAGGATCGCCGGGGCTAAGAAGCCTCGGTTAGGGCAAGTTCTCCTACAATAAAACTACTGGAGGTAGAGGGGGTGTACCTGACAATGTCTGTGAAGATCGAAGCAAAGGGGTCTCTCGTTCCTTGATGGATGCGGCCTGGAAAACTGAGCCAAAGACCCGCGGATACCCGGCTTTCTGCTCGGTGATCCGATTGAGGCTTGGTTGGAGTCATTGGATTCGTAGGAACTCGGAGACCTGCAAATAACCTGTCAAGGGTTAGAAAACTCACAAAGAAACAAGAAAACAAAGAGAAAATAGCAAGGGAAGGCTTCTTTTAGAGTGGGCATCCAGGGATCTGAGAGGCTTGTTGGCAGCAGGAAGATGATTGCAGCACTGGGAAGAAAAAACTCTCACAAACCCCTTTATGCACACAGCAGGGTATCACACAACTCAATAGAAGAACTCAAGGTTTTAATTCATATCAAAATTAGGTTTCATACAAGAGGCTAGGGTCCCTTAAATAGACCCTTAACCTTGGGCTCCAAGGAAGGGTACATAAGTCTTTACATAAGAATCCTTTTCCCTCTCAAACCCTAGTTAGAAAATAAGGAAACATTAGGTAGAAAAAATCCCTAAAAATTCTCTTGACTTGGCCAACACTCCAAGGACGCCTAGGGGTGTGTGTTGGGCTTCTAGGAGCAGCAAAAGGCCAGCCCAAAGGGGCTCGGGTGCATGGGTTTGGGCCTTTGGAAGCTTGGGTGGCCTGGTAGCCAGGTAGCAGGAATATTCCCTAGTATCTTGCTTCTTAGGGGCTTGGACTTGGCACCTGGGCTTGATTTCTTTAGGCTAGGATGCAGATGGACCTCTGGAATCATGGATGCTCTTTTCTATGAATATACTTTGGCATCTGGAAGGGAATCTGGGCATCTGGAGGGCATCTGCAAGAAATCAGGGTTTTCTGAATTTTTCCTCTTGGGGTCTTCAAATCTTCAAGCTGGGTTGGACTTGGGCTATACTTCCATGTCTTCAATCTAGTTGGACTTGGTCTTCACTTGTATGATATAGTCTTGAGTCTTCAGTATGCTTGGACAGGACTCAAAAAAATAAAATTAGCTCAACATGAGCTGACTAGCATTGGACTGAACTAGCTCAACGTAAGCTGACTAGTACAGAACTGAAATAACAACTCAAAAGACTCAAACAACAACTAAAAAAGGACTCAGATGGGCTAAGCCCTTATTACAGATGGACTCATAAATTATTGATCAATTCACAGAGGGTTGAAAAGCCTCTGTCTTATTCTGGTACCTCCGGTGTCCCCACCAATTCTCCCGGTGTGGGAGGAACTCGACCCTGTCGAGTGAAGATCAAGCTGGCTCACATATCTCTCGAGGAGGTCTGGGTTGAGGTGCTACAAGTCCTCTCGAGAAATCCACGAATCGTCCGACTCTGGCCGGCCTTGCCATCGGACCAGGAAGCATTGATAACCGCAGCCCCGGGTCATAATGGCTTGATCATCCAGGATACGCTCGATCCGTTCTCCTCTCTCAGGCCAAATTTATTAGTGGACACTCTGGGTTAGGGTCACTCACAATAAAAAGGAATAGGTTCAAAAGCCTCACTAGGTATCGTTGCCGGTTCCCTGTACTTAACCAGGTCTATAATATTGAAGGTAGAACTAATGCCCAAATCCGAAGGCATGTCTAACACCTAGGCATTTGATCCAACCTTCTCTATCACTTTAAAAGGTCCGGCTCTACGAGCATGAAGCTTCTTTTAGGCCTAAGCCTAACCAAGATAGAATCCACTACATCAAATTCTTTGATCCATCTTCGGGAATTAGCCAGTTTGTTTAAAATTAGTGTAGGTGGTGAACATGCTGGGCACATGCAAACTCCTAACAAATGATTCAAAGGACTCATACTAACACCTAATAGACTCGACTTTGCATTCTTATCGAAGAAAATTTATTAGACTTTTATGGGCCTAAACCTAAGAGACTATAGACTCTCTAGGTCTGACCCTAGTGTGGTGTGCACAAGAGTATTTACAATGGACTCCAAGCAAATGCCAAAGGGTATGCCAGAAGTATAATGCAAACCTAACATGCGTACTGAATGCATGCATTATGCTAATTTCAACTAAATGCAATATAATGATCCTAGAAATGTTGGAGACGTCTAGAAAGGGCAGAAAATAAGAAGTGGGTTCAGAATTAGTTTTGTAGGGTAGAGAAAAAGGTTCATGGTTAGTTGGATAAAGTAGGATAAAAGACGGGGTGTCAGGAACTAATCCTATACTAATGAGGTTAACCTTACGAGGTTGAGCTATATCTACAGGGTTTTCATAATGGAAGGATGGGTCGCCAATTTCGGGGAAGAGGTCCTTAATGGGAACTATAGGAGGGGACTCATCTTGAAGGTATTGATTCAAAGAGATCAGATCCTTAATAAATTCTTCTGGTTCTTGTATTTTTGGACTAAACTCTATAATTTGGCTCTCCTCTATGGTTTCCTCAGGTAAGGCTCTAGCAGCAGTACCTAGGTTCTCTTCCTCTATTTGTTCTTCCACTATAGCTTTAGGTTGGATGTGGTTAGGGTCAACTACTTCTAGGTTGGCTTCTACCTGGGTATCTATTGGGTTAGCTAATTCTAGGTCATCTAAAGGTGTCTCCTCTTCTCCCTTATACTCATCCACTAGGCTCGCATCAGCTTCATACACTTCCATGTTAATGTAAGCCTTGTCAATCTCAGGAATGGTTGGAGAAGGTCGGCTAGGGGAAAATTGGCTAGGTCCTAGTTTCTGATTATGGACACTAGTCCTAGTAGGTTCAGGTTGCCTAAGGGGTAGTGGCTCACTACTGGGTTCATATTTAGGGGTACTAGTCCTATGGGGTTCAAGTTGACTAAGGAAAACCTGACTAGTACTAGATTGATACCTAGGGTTATGAGCTCCCTAGGCTCATAGGACAAGGGTGCAGATCTATGGGTCAGGGGATTATACGATCTGGGGTCATAGGATTTTGGGTCAGCTCTATGGTCAGGTTCTAAGGATGGATCATGGTATGGAGTCCTCCTAAGGTTGGGCTCCCTATATAGGTCAGGATATTGGGTTCTCCTAGGGTTGGACTCCCTATATGGGTCAGAATATTGGGTTCTCCTAGGGTTGGATTCCCTATATGGGTCAGAATATTGGGTTCTCCTAGGGTTGCACTCCCTATATGGGTCAGAATATTGGGTGTTGGGTTTAGTATCATAATAAGGGTCATGGTAAGGGGTTCTTCTAGGTTCAGTATCATAATAAGGGTCATGGTAAGGGGTTCTTCTAGGTTCAGTATTATTGTATGGGTCAGGCTGAGGGGCTCTCCTAAGTTCAACCTCTCGGTATGGATCAGGGTTTGGGGTCCTCCTAGGTTGAGGATTGTAGTACGGGTCAGGATGAGGAGACTCAGGATCTGGATCAGACTGTGACCCATGGGTTCTTTCTATGGTCCCTACATGGCCTTCTAACTGGCCAAACCTATTGGCAAGATGGTCAATTCTATTGTTGGTTTGGGTACTAGACTGAGTTAACTGGGTAGTCAATTGGGCCATGGATTGGGTTAGATGCTCAGTGAGTGCTTTTATTTGGGCTTACAAATTTTCCATGGATTCAGACATTTGTGAAGGAGGTGGGTGATATGAAACCCCTGATCTAGTGCTCATGCAAGAGTTGATCAGACTGACTACAGCTGACTAGACCTAGAGTCTAAACTAGATGCTTAATCAGGGTGGCAAACTAGCCTATAGTAACCCTGTACTCAGCCAGGAAGGTGTAAGGGTAGTGTTAGGTCCCTGATTGCCAATCCTAGACACCAATCAGAGATTGGCCAGGTAGGCGGACCAGCATACAAGCCCTTCGGGATTGAATCCCTAAACCACCATTCTAGACACTGAGCACAAGGCACACACAGGTTAACTTGACATAGTGATCTAACACTAGCCCGGACCCGACCAGTTGGTGTCCCTAGCCCACTAGGGCAAATTAAGTCTAGTTAATTTTTAGGTTAAGGCTTGGGACCGAATGCAAGGGATGTGGTTTTGGGCTAAGGAGAGGTTATCAACTCCTCCCCTTATCTGATATAGCAAGAGTGCCCTTAAAAATAAATTATGCAATGATGGCAGGCAGATGAGGATGCAAATTAGGGTTTAGATGTTTTTGGTATTTTTGGAGAATATGTAATTTTTTTTTGGTATTTTCTTAAATATAAAAAAACTTGTAAATTATGGCCTAATATGCAGGAAATATACTAAAATTAAAAGATATGCAAAAATGCTAAACAAAATCCTAAAACTTCCAAACTTGTCTTGCTGAAAAAAATAGAGCCAAAAATTTGCAGGCTGTATTTCAGCTTGCAGAAAATTCACAGGACATAATAAAATCTAAAAAAATTCATAAAATTATTGTGAATTATGATAAATCCAAAAAAACAAATTTTAGACTTTTTAAGTTTTTATCAGGGATAAATAATTAAAATAACAGAGCATATACAGACTGAAAAATTGTAGAAAATAAGCCCTAATCTATGCTCTTATACCAAATGATGGGGGACCTATATGCATGCAATTCCTTTTGTATGTTTTATATGTGGGGTTGAGTGATTAATTCCAGAATTTTAGATTAAAATAAGTTGTAGGGAATTTTATATGAATTTTAGAAGATCAGCATGCAGATTAGGACCTAGAAAAGTAGAAAAGAAGGATCACCGGGGCTGAGAAGCCTCGGTTAGGGCAAGTTCTCCTACAATAAAACTACTGGAGGTAGAGGGGGTGTACCTGACAATGTCTGTGAAGATCGCAGCAAAGGGGTCTCTCGTTCCTCGATGGATGCGGCCTGGAAAATCGAGCCAAAGACCCGCGGATACCCGGCTTTCTGCTTGGTGATCCGATTGAGGCTTGGCTAGAGTCGTTGGATTCGTAGGAACTCGAGGACCTGCAAACGACCTATCAGGGGTTAGAAAACTCACAAAGGAACAAGAAAACAAAGGGAAAACAGCAAGGGAAGGCTTCTTTTGGAGTGGGCGTCCAGGGATCTGAGAGGCTTGTTGGTAGCAGGAAGATGATTGCAGCACTGGGAAGAAAAAACTCTCACAAATCCCTTTATGCACACAGCAGGGTATCACACAACTCAATAGAAGAACTCAAGGTTTTAATTCATATCAAAATTAGGTTTCATACAAGAGGCTAGGGTCCCTTAAATAGATCCTTAACCTTGGGCTCCAAGTAAGGGTACATAAGTCTTTACATAAGAATCCTTTTCCCTCTCAAACCCTAGCTAGAAAATAAGGAAACATTAGGTAGAAAAATCCCTAAAAATTTTCTTGACTTGGCCAACACTCCAAGGATGCCTAGGGGGGCATGTTGGGCTTCTAGGAGCAGCAAAAGGCCGGCCCAAAGGGGCTCAGGTGCATGGGTTTGGGCCTTTGGAAGCTGGGGTGGCCTGGTAGCCAGGTAGCAGGAATATTCTCTGGTATCTTGCTTCTTAGGGGCTTGGGCTTGGCACTTGGGCTTGATTTCTTTGGGCTAGGATGCAGATGGACCTCTGGAATCATGGATGCCCTTATCTATGAATATACTTTGGCATATGGAAGGGAATCTGGGCATCTGGAGGGCATCTGCAAGAAATCAGGGTTTTCTAAATTTTTCCTCCTGGGGTCTTCAAATCTTCAAGCTGGGTTGGACTTGGGCTATACTTCCATGTCTTCAATCTAGTTGGACTTGGTCTTCACTTGTATGATATAGTCTTGAGTCTTCAGTATGCTTGGACAGGACTCAAAAAAATAAAATTAGCTCAACATAAGCTGACTAGCATTGGAATGAACTAGCTCAACATAAGTTGACCAGTACAGAACTGAAATAACAACTCAAAAGACTCAAACAACAACTAAAAAAGGACTCAGATGGGCTAAGCCCTTATTACAGATGGACTCATAAATTATTGATCAATTCACAGAGGGTTGAAAAGCCTTTGCCTTATTCTGGTACCTCCGGTGTCCCCACCAATCTCTCCCCTACTCAGCTCAAGCCAGTATATACTTTCCTTGTTGGTTTCACAGGAGATTCCGCAAGGGTGGAGGGAGAAATCACTCTCCCGGTCACTACCGGGACCCTACCTCGGCAGAGCACCATCATGATGATGTTTATGGTTGTCAGGCTTCCTTCGCCGTAAACATGATCTTGGGCTGACCTGGGCTCAACCTCCTCGATGTTGTCGTCTCTACCAAGAGGTTGCTTGTCCAGTTCCCAACCCCTTGCGGTGTGGGGGAGATGAGGGGTACGCCCCAGCCAGTGCAGCATTGCTTCCAGACTCTCCCAGGGGCCTGAGCGCTCGGGGAGGACTCCGGGATAGATGAGCTCGACCAGAGGGCCCAAGACCCCAGGGGAGGCCCGGCCGAGCACCTGCTTCCCTCTCAGCTCGGAGCCGACTAGACGAAAACCATGCAGATCGGAGCCCAGCTTTCCGAGGAGGAGAAGGCTCCACTATTGGAATTCCTACGAGCAAATGTAGATGTGCTCACTTGGACGACGGCCGATATGCCAGGTATTTCCCCTGAAGTCATCACCCACAAACTTAATGTTGATCCAAAGTGCAGGCCAGTTCGACAGAAGAAGAGAAGCTTCGCCCCGAAGAGGCAGGCGGCCATCAATGAAGAAGTTGAGAAACTCCTCGCCGCCGGCTTCGTCTAAGAGGTGCAGTATCCGAGCTGGATGGTGAATGTGGTGATGGTGAAGAAGGATAATGGCAAGTGAAGGATCTGTGAGGACTACACCGACCTCAACAAAGCATGCCCGAAGGACAGCTTCCCTCCACCAAGGATAGACCAGCTGGTGGATGCCACTTCATGGCACATGCTACTCTCCTTCATGGATGCATTCTCTGGGTATAATCAGATCCGAATGCAACCGGAGGACGAGGAGCATACCGCCTTCATCACTGACCGGGTGACATACTACTACAGAATGATGCCCTTTGGACTGAAGAATGCTGGGGCCTCGTACCAACGTCTGGTCAATAAAGTCTTTAAAGACCAGATCAGTAGGAATGTACAAGTGTACATGGATGACATGCTCATCATGAGCAAACCGAGCTCGGACCACATTGCCGACCTCGCTGAAGCCTTTCACAGTCTCCAGAAGCACCAGATGAAGCTTAACCCAGTGAAGTGCGCCTTTGGGGTGGCGGCCGGGAAATTCCTCGGCTTCATGGTCACCCAGAGGGGCATCGAGGTGAATCCGGAGAAGGTCCAGGCGATCCTGGACATAGAGCACCTCACATCCAAGAAGCAGGTCCATCGCCTGATAGGGAGAATCGCAGCCCTAAGCTGGTTCATCTTGAGGTCGGTTGACCGCTGCCTCCCTTTCTTCAAGGTGCTATGCAAGATGCATGACTTCACCCGGACCGAAGAGTGCCGGATAGCTTTCAAAGAGTTGAAGGAGTTCATGACCTCCCCACCTCTGCTATCCATACCCGAAGGCGGGGAAGAGCTCTTGCTCTACTTGGCGGTCATAGCAGGGGTTGTCAGCTCGGTCCTCGTTCGTACAGACCGGGACGGGTCATAGAAGCCGGTGTACTACACTAGCAAAATACTCCATGATACGAAGATCATGTATACCCACTCTGAAAAACTCATTTTTGTACTAATAATGTCTGCTAAGCGCCTCAGGCCCTATTTCCAAGCGCACCCAATCATGGTTGCGACTGATTAGCTGCTGAGGACCATGCTAAGCCACCCCAAGACTTTCGAAAGGTTAGCCAAATGGTCCCTGACGCTGAGCGAGTACGACATCGCATATCGGCCGAGGTCACCGCAGAAGGCCCATGTCCTAGCCGACTTCGTGATCGAATGTACAGGGCTTCCCGAGGAACCAGAGCGGATAGTCCTGGAGAGGAAAGTCGAGCTCGGCCTGCTGGAGGACCCTTGGATCCTCCACGTGGTCGGTGCCTCCAATTCTTGCGGGAGCGGAGCAGGCCTCATCCTCGCCAATCTCGATGGAGTGGTGATGGAGTGTGCACTTCACTTCAAATTCCTTGCCACAAACAACCAAGCGGAGTATGAGGCACTCCTCGCAGGCCTAAAAGTGTCCCGCGAGCTGGGCATACAAAATCTCAAGGTCTTCACCGACTCCCAGCTAGTTGTTGGACAAGTCTCTGGAGAGTACGAGGCCTGAGATCCCCAGATGATGAAGAACCTGGAGGGGGTCCGTTCGAGTGCAGCAGGCTTCCGTTACCTCCGCATTTTCCACATTCCCCGTAGAGAGAATGCTCGTGCGGACGCACTGTCAAGGCTCGCGACCTTACCGGACTCATCCCTAGGGCACGCCTACATCGAATATCTCGAGAGCCCGAGCTATGAAAGCCCCGAGGAGGTGTAATAAGTAGCCCCCGAGCCAAGCTGGATGGACAAGTATGTCAAGTACGTCCGAGACGGCCTACTGCCAGAAGACTACAAAGAAGTTGGTCTCATCAGAAGGAAAGCCGCCCGCTTCGTCTTGATGGATGGCCAGCTCTACCGTCGATCTTTTTCCTACCCTCTCCTGAAGTGCCTTAGGCCCACAGAGGAAGCCTTCGTGCTCCAGGAGATACACGAAGGCATCTGTGGGAATCATGTAGGAGGGAGGACTCTGGCATACAAGGCACTCCGCCAGGGATACTTCTGGAAAACGATGAAGGAGGATGCCGCCGACTTCGTCAAGAAGTGTGACAAGTGCCAGCGCCATTCCCATATCCAGTGCCTGCTGGCCGAATTGATCTCCCAATTGTCATCTCCCTGGCCTTTTGCCCAATGGGGGATGGATATTTTGGGACCGTTCCCCACCGCGCCTGGGTAGTGAAAGTTTCTGCTAGTGGCGATCAACTACTTCACCAAATCAGTCGAAGCAGAGCTGATAACCTGGATCACAGAGGCCAATGTCCGCCAATTCTTCTGGAAGTTTGTCATCTGCCATTTCGGACTCCCCAATTGCGTCATCACCAATAATGGGTGATAGTTTGACAATCGAGAGTTCGAGAGATTCTGCGCCGAGCACGGGATCCGGCATCGGTTCACCTCGGTCTCCCATCCCCAGATGAATGGGGAAGTCGAGTTCACCAACTGAACCATTCTTCAAGGACTCCGCACCAGGTTGGATCAGTCGAAGGGCAAATGGGCAGAAGAACTTCCCAGCATTCTGTGGGCCTACCACACAACGTCGAGGACGGCGACGGGCAAAACACCCTTCAACCTGGTCTTTGGGTAGGAAGCGATAATTCCGATTGAGCTTGGTGTGCCCATGCTCCGCGTACAGTGGTACGATGAAGCATAGAACTTGGCACACCTTCTCCTCAACCTAGACCTCCTCGAAGAAACAAGGGACAAAGCTTGGCTCCGGATGGCAGCATACCGACAACGGGTCGCCCGGTACTACAATACATGGGTGAAGCAGAAGAATTTCTGACCTGGCTACCTGGTGTTGCGCTGAGCAGAAGCGTCTCGGCCCCGAGAGTGCGGCAAACTCTCACCGAACTAGGAGGGCCCTTACAAAGTGTCCGAGGCCCTCTCCCAGGGGGCTTACTACTTAGAAGACTTGGACGATGCCAAGTTCCCCCGGACCTAGAACGCTTGTAATTTAAGGAGATACTATCAGTAATGTAAGTATTCCCTCCATGAGAAATAAAGATTTTTTTTTGCAACACGATCTATCTGCCTTGTAGGAAACCATAGCCGCGAGCCTAGCTCCCGGGCATCAAAGACCGGACAACCCTTCGGCACCAAAGACCGGACGACCCTCTGGCATCAAAGACAAGATAACCCTCCGGCACCAAAGACCGGACGACCCTCCGGCACCAGCGAGCCCAGCTCCTCGGCACCAAAGATCGGATGACCCTCCGGCACCGGCGAGCCCAGCTCCCCGGCAACAAAAATCGGAAGACCCTCCGACACCGGCGAGCCCAGCTCCCCGGCACCAAAGACTGAATGACCCTCTGGCACCAAAGACTGGATGACCCTCCGGCACCGGTGAGCCCAGCTCCCCGGCATCAAAGACCGGACGACCCTCCAGCACCAAAGACCGGACGACCCTCCGGCACCAAAGACCGGACGACCCTCCAGCACCAAAGACCGGACGACCGTCCTGCACCAGCGAGCCCAGCTCCCCGGCACCAAAGACCGGACGACCCTCCGACACCAAAGATCGAATGACCCTCCGGCACCGGCGAGCCCAGCTCCCCGGCATCAAAGACCGGACGACCCTCCAGCACCAAAGACCGGATGACCCTCCGGCACCGACAAGCCCAGCTCTTCGGCACCAAAGACCGGACGACCCTCAGGCACCGGCAAGCCTAGCTCCCCGGCAAAGGACCTGGGAAGCCCCCAGGCACTCAACATCCCCAAGCCCAGCTCTGAGGCGACATCCCCGAGCTCTGCTCTGAGGCGATGTTCCATAGACCGAACTTCCGAAGATTAAGCCCCGAGCCTAGCTCCGAGGCGTTCAAGATGTGGACCACCCTTAGGTGCCTGGGTCTGAAATTCTTCCCTACAACCTCCTCATACCAACGAAAAAGAGAAAAGTGGAGGGGGGAGGAAAAGTGACATTCACATCACCGAAGGAAGAAGGCCAAATCTATGGAATCAGTTTTTATTGCTTGGAAAGAAAATTTTACATCATGTTCCAGGCCTTGACAAGCCAGCTAGCTCGGTTCAAAGAAAAGTATAAAAAGAAAGAAAAAGGGACACGTGAGGAGTCCTAGACTACGAGGCCGGTTCCTCCCTTGGGCGGCGCACAGCCGAGACTTCCCCCTCTCAAACCTCCGGGGCGGGGTCGGTGCTTGAGCGGGCTCTACCGGATGAGCGGACTCAGCTGCAGCTGCCGTAGAGATCGTCTCGACAGTCTCCTCCTGCGGTGCTACCTCAGCTACTGCCACCACAGTGGTCGGTCCGGTGGCCATCGGGGCCACTGGCGGAGATGCCCAGACCGGTGTAGCCCCTTGCCCTCCTGTGACCGCCTTCGGAACAGGGGCCTTCTTCCCGGGAGCTCGGAGCATGGCCAGCCGCTCCTTGGACAGCATCCCCCATATCTGGGAGACGCAGTACGAATACCCCTTTGTAAAGGAGTTCGTTGCTGCTTCTTTGAAGTCCTTGAGGTACATCGGGGAGGCTTTGAAGGTGGCCACTGCGCCCGCAACATCCCTCCTCGCGCCCTCCACTTTGCTCCTCGCTTCGGTCATCGAGTTTTTGGCGCGCTTGGCCTAGCGGATCGCCGCCGCCATTCCCTTCTTAGTGGTTTCGATGGCATGGTTGGCTGCAGCGGCCCTCTTCTCGGCCTCGGTAGCCCTTCCCTCGGCCTCAGTGGCCCTCTTTTCCACCGCCACCACCTTCCTCTTCGATTCGGCTCGGAGCTCCTTCAACCGGGCCCTCTTTAATTCGAGCTCATCTTTGAGCTCCTTTTTCATCCTGATGAGGTCGGCAGCCTCAGCCGCGAGGCTCTTGATTTTGAGGTTGGCCTCCTGGGCCTCCATGTTCTTCCGGCTCGTCTCAGCCCGCAGGGACTCAAGCTCGGTCAACCTCTCCTTCTCCCCCTTCGCCCAGTTCCGGAAGAAGTCCCGGATGAGGAGCAGATACCTATCTTGCTATATTGAAGGAAGCGTGTTAATTATCAAGTGAAAAAAGAGCTCAGGAAAGGCAAAAAGGGGGGGGGGGGAGAAGGAACTTACAGCATAGAGATTGGCGAACGTCGAGCAGACGACATCACCCAAAAGCCTCCTGCTCCCATCTCGCCGGTCGCAGGATTGGATGGAGAAGTCCATCATCTACTCGCAAGGCGGGAATCCTTCACTAAAGAGACATTTGACCCCAGCTTGAATGGGACCCTCCGGTAGTCTCTATCTCTCGTCCTCGCCTGCTCGGACCCTTCGGTAGTGATAGTAGAGGACATCTTTACGACCGTCTGCAAGCTTGGCACCACCTCGGGCTGCGATGGGGGTGCCAGACTCGCTTCCCTCAGCCCCTCTTCCTCCTCGAGCACGACGACTTCAGGGGGAGGAACCTCCGGCCTGGCGGCAGCAGTCGCCGACCTGGCCCTGATGACCATTCCAGACTCAGGCATGGGACCTTGATCCCGCTAACCCGAGGTCACCTGGGTGGGCTCGGTCGCCCTCTCTCACCTCCGCTTGGCGACCGGTGCATCTACCATGGCCTGCACCGGTAGTGGGCCTTCATAAATGCGAGCCCACTTCGGAGTGGGCCCGCTGGCCTCGGCAGCCTGCTCACGTTTCTCAGAAAATGAGAGCAGCTCATCCATCAAAAACTTCATTTCTGCACCGGAGAGAATGAGATCATCCCAACAGCAACAACCAAAAAAAAAAAAAAAGAGAAGAAGAAAGAAAAAAGAGAGAAGAAGAGAAGAAAGAAAAATAAATAAGAAACGAGAGGGGGGTGGTCAAGTCGAACTCACTCAGCTCCCACGCTGAGCTGACCCCGGCCTTGTGAAGATTCTACTCTGACAGCAAGACCTCGAGGAGAGGGACCTCAACCGATCTGAGCAAGTCGTACAGATTGAGGTCGGCAGCTTCGATAGAGGAGTTCCTATTCGGAGATCGATCTGGGTCGCTCCAAACCCAGTCGATCCCCTCTACCGAGGCAAAGAAGAACATACTCTTCCATCCTTTGATGGAAGAGGGGAGTACAAACTTAATGCCCCGAGGGCGGGAAGAAAGAGACCACCACCCGTCCTCTGTAGGGTGGCGTTTCAGGATGAAGAAGGTCCTGAACAAGGAAAAACAGGCAACGATCTCATGGAAGTGGCACAGAATGATGAAACAAAACATCGTTCTGATGGCATTAGGGACCAACTAGACAGGAACAAGCTGGTAGTTGGCCAAGAAAGAAAGGAAGAAGGGATGGACAGGAAATCGAAGGCCCCCGGCAAAGGCCTCCTCATAGAAGGCGATCCGCCGAGGACCACTAGAGGTAGCCCGCTCCCCGGGACGAGGGACGAAAAGTCGGATGGATTCGAGGATGCCGTAAGTTCCCCGGATGGACACAAGGTCCTCGGTGATAATCACCAAAGTGATCCCTCCGGGACCTGTCGATCGAGAAGGCTCAGGCTCAGGAAGAAAAGCGGAAGTAGAAGCAGAAGTAGAAGTAGGAGTAGGAGTAGGAGGGAGAGCCAAACGGGGAGGAGAAGAAGACCCGGGTTCCTTAATGGACACCGAACCATGGTAAGGCATTCTACTGAACTCATACCACACCGCCTCCTTGTCCTCGTCAGAAGAAGGAGTTTTCGGCCGAGAAGGTCTGGCCTCAGCTTGGCATGAGGGATGAAAGTTTGGGCCGAAGTGGTCCATGGAAGAGAAAGGGAGAGAACAGAACAACTCCTAGATAACGAGAAGGAGGGTGCGAATGGAGGAAGGTCTACGGCGACTCCTAACGGGCGAGAAGGGAGAGCTATCCTGCTGAAGCTCAAAGAAGATGCCAACGACCGGTGAAGAAGAAGAGGAGGATCCTGTGCGACTTCGGGCGCGAAGGGTTTGAAAAAAGGAGGGCCTGTTTCGAAAGGACTCACCCATCCATTCAAGACAACCTGCGTCCAACCATACCATTACGGCTTCCCCAAAAGTCAGGCCACATGTCGCCAATCAATAGGGATAGCATCCCCATCTGACCGTGGCCGTTTCAGCTTCCGTGCCTGCCATAATTGCTCCCAAGACATGGCCACGCAGCTCCCCCGCACAGGCACGAAGGACCGCCGAGTGAGGCACCGCCGGTATCGGTAATTATTGCACCAGATCTCCCTATCTTTCCATGTCAGCATGCACCTACTCCCTTTGACCCAAACGTCATGCGACAACGGGCCTCGGGAGTGAGGGGCAAATGATGTGACCGGATTGCTGACGTGGAGCAAGGAGCCTGATGTGGAGCCTTCATTGACGCCACGCCGGATCCCCACTATTGGCCCCTTCGCCAGGCTGAGCTCCCCGATGCCAACGGGGCCGCCCGTCGAAGCCGGGCTCTGTCCTCCACCAGGTCGGGGCACCTAGGTCGGAGCCGAGCTCAAACCCCACCAAAGGTAGACCTTTCGAGCCCGAGGTCGGACCCCATGGTCCGGAGTCGAACTCAAGCCTCCTCCACCACGTAGGACCCCTTCGAGGCTGGGTCCCCTGGCCTGGGCGCATCTCAGCCACCTCAGCCAGCCCGAGCTCGGTCAAAGCTGGGCCCCTCTGGCCGGTACCGAGCTCGGCTCCTCTCCGCACAGCAAGCCACCGCAAGGCGGGCCCGCTGCGAGAGGGCCCCATCTTCCCAGATCGGCCCCTAATGCAAATCAAGATATCAACTGCCAAGGAAGCAGCACCTCCCATCCGAAGATAGTGGCGGGCCCCCCCGAGGACTGTACGATAGCACCCGCCATGTCACCATTAATGCCCACTGCCGCCATTCACACTAAGAAGAAAGGGAGCTCACATCAGGGGACTATGCCCCCTACTGACTTGCCGTACGACCAGGAAAAAGACCCCACCAAGGAGTGCGATTCTCGAGAGTAGCGGCACAACAGTCGAGGCCCTGCCAGGCTTCCAAGAAGGGTAAATCGAAGGAATGTCAGAGGCTTGTGGAAGCTTCCCCAGATACCCAATAAAGAAGGTGTACTGTTCACGGCATGATAGCCCGTCATACCCGTTTGACAGCATGGGAGAACCTCGAGGCAAGCCGCAGGAAAGGACCCAGCCAGAATAAGCAAAAGGGAGGTAACACTCATTTTTTTCGAAGAGGCAAGAACGGCATTCTCAACACAGGAGAGCACTCAATTTTCTAACAACACATCCACCACAAGGAGAACGAGGAGAAGGGGGAGAGGCCAGAGAGGAGGGCAAGACCACCTCAGCCACCACATCTCCCAGCTCACTCATACTCTCCTACACTCCACTCACTCCTCCTAGAATGGAGCTCATCCCGAGGGGCTCGACCAGGAGGATATGTTCCACTGGATCATTACTGACTTGACCGTCGGAGTGCCCCCACCGGAATCCCCGACCCGGGTCACTGATGCTGGCTGTCTTGCAGGTCATGAGGTACCGGAGGCATCCCCGGTGGGCGGACGCAGACCACCCTACACCATCAGCAGCTACGGGCCACGATGATCCAGGCGGCAACAATATGCATATATATTAAAATGATAGCTTTGCATTGGTAGATAACTCCATCAGCCATCTATATTCATACAACTCTGACTCATATCAAAATAATATTTACTTCTATGCCAAAGTTTTTTAGCATTTACATCCACATATTATAACAACATTTATCTTCCATCCATTTTAATTCCTTCACCATCTTACTACATTAATTCATCTATAATATTTAGTTTCACCTATTATAATAGTATTTACTCCATCCATTTTAATTCCTTCACTATCTTGCTGCATTAATCCATCTACAACATTTACTTTCACATAGTATAACAACATTAAATTTAAAAATAAAATACAATATATCTCAACAAATATGATATCTTACTTTATTCTTCAGCAAAGAGAAGAGTAAAAGGCAGAATTATGAAACTGAAAAATAAGAATAATTCAAATACATTTTGAAATAAACATTTTCAATTTTTATTAGAAAAACTAGAGAGGAGCTTGTAATTGTTTAGTAAAAAAATCAACCATTTTTAGAAGTAATATTATATCTTTTATCCACATGTGATTTTTTTCTATTTTTATAAGAGCCTCAAAAATATGAATCAATTTTATGGGGACTAATCTAATAATTTTTTTCTTTTTAAAATATATAAAATATATCTAAAATAATTATATTGTTCTAACATGCATTAAACAAATATGTCAAATGTAAGTATACATGAACAATATTATACGCTACAAAATCAGTTAGGAAGAAGAAAAACATATTATGCTCCACCACGTATATACATGTCTAACCACCATGTGTACATCAATGAAAGAATAAAAAAGCATCAGTTTAAATAAAGAGAAACAAGCATTTTGCTTCCACATCTCTCTCTTTGATGTTTGGATTTTGAGTCTACTTTGTTTGCACTTCCATGAGCATCTTTAATGTCAAAAATTCCCCTCTAAGTGAGTTTTTTCTTCTCTTTTTAATAGGGTAATGTTGCACTTAAATGGTATGTATTATGTGGAATTACATTGAGCTTAAGAAATTTTATAGAAAGTTTATGAAATTTGAGTAAATTATAGGGCTTCATAAATAAACTAGGCTTTCAGCATTCAAGTTTAATTAGAAAGATATTAGCTTATAATCCATGCAACAAGCATGGTGTATTTTGTTTCTCTTTTGCCAACTATTTTCACAATACATATAAAATAGATAAAATAAATTAAGATAAATTAGAAAACAAAAAGAAAAATAAATTATATCCTGCATATTGCAGGAGTTATATGCTATGTTTATATATATTAAAACAAAGGCTCTACACTGACAGTGCTCATTATATGCCATCTATATTTATATTACTTGCTACATATCATAACAACATCTACTTCCAATCCCGAATTTTTATACTATTTAGTTTCATGTATTATAACATTATTTACTCCATCCATTTTAATCTCTTCACTATCTCGATGCATTAATCTGTCTATAGTATTTACTTCCACATATTATAATAGCATTTACGTGTTCATTTTAATTCCTTCACCATCTCACTTTTACTTCTATGTATTATAATGGCATTTACTCCCTCTATTTTAATCCCTTCACCATCATGATGCATTAATGTATCAATAGCATTTACTTCCATGTATTATAATGACATTTACTTTGTCTATTTTAATCCCTTCACCATCTCACTTATTACTTCAAAGATATGTATAGCCCAAAGTCTCCTCCTACCGGAAGGGTTCTCATTAATTGCAAAGTAAAACCTTTCAAATCATAATAGAATTCTAAAAAAAAAGAAAAGGATGAAGCACATTTTAGGGGGACACAAAGAGAAATGCCTATTGGAGAGATGGAGATCATAAATTTATAAATAAAAATGAAATTAAAGGAATAACCAAAAAGAGAGGAGAGAAAACAAAAATAGAATGATGAACAAATAAGTCAATGGATAGCTTAATTTACTTAATATTTTGTAAATTTAAAAATAAAGCACCACATAAATCAAACAATATATGTCAATAAATATTTTTTAATTCTTTAGCAAAGAAGAGAGGATAAAATGAAATTATAAACCTGAAAATAAGAATAATTCATATAGAGTTTAAAATAAATATTTTTTAATCTTTATTAGGAAAACTGGAGAGGAGCAAGTATTTGTTTAGTAAAAAAATTATACAATTATTATATGTCAACAAATATCATGAAAATACCTGAAGATATAAATTCTAAAAGAAAATACCTTGGAAGCATTATTTTATCTTTTATCCACATGTGATTTTTTTTGTTTTTCTAGGAGTCAAAATTATAAAATAATTTTATGGGAACTAATCTAATGAAGTTCCTTTTTGAAAAAATATGTAAAGTGCATCAAAAATAATTTATTTTTCTAACATGCTTTAAATAAACATATCAAGTATAAGCACATGTTACATGAACAATATTTTAGCTTACAAAACTAGTTTGAAAAAAGAAAAAATCATGCCTCGTGCATTGTGCATAGGTTATAAGCTTGTTTAATCTTATCATAGGAATCAAAAAGGTGTCACATGCCCACTATACACTAGGCATCATAGCAGCTTATGGGTACCTAACAGCAAATAGATAAAGTGATTTTTTTATACAAATTTTAAGAAAATATTTTTACTATTAATTTTAGAGAATCTATAAAAATAATAATATTTTTTAAACAATTGATTGTTGTTTCAAAGGTTCATTTATCTAGAACTATAGCATTCCTAAAACACCTTATAGAGTTAACTAGAATGATCTTATATAAATTATAAATTCCTATGTGTTGGCACCAAAATCCATCGGGTACTAAAGGTGCTAAAGCTAGTGGCAATAGGGGTCTTTAAATGGCAGGACCCATAAAAAAGTCATGGCCAGAAAGTGTTTCAGCGATGACCCTCCAATGCTCAAGTCAGATTTCTGGTCCAGTAGTATGAGGAGCATGAGGCAGAGTTTTGGCATACCTTAAGAGGCCTAGGGAACCCCTTCTTATAGGCAAGAGACAGGGGTGTTTATGAGATGAAAAGTTCTTAGTGGATTTGGTAAGAAATGACATGGTTAGAGATTCTATCATGTGAGTCATTTAAGGATCTTCTTGTCCATACAGAATGGCTACTCTCCATTAATGAAAACTTTATCTTTTGTATAAGATCAGTCATGTTTCTTAATGAAGATATTGACTACTACATGGATCTAGACATGCTCTCCTTCATTGAAAAGATATGATGGTGATTAACCATCATAGAGCATGATGTGACCTTTTAGTCACGCGATTGGGGGTGTGGAGATGAGCATTGGTTATATTAGTCTTCGACTGATCCAAGGGAGTATTACCTAAAGATTTTCTTGCCATCAAACACAAGGATCTAGGGTAAGCCAAGGTGCTTTTGTCAAAGCCAAGGAATGGTCGGATAGCCCTAGTCAAAGGTAAGCATGTGCCAATGGCCTTCAGAGGGTCGATTGATGAGAAGGCATTGGCTACTACTTGAGGCTAGATTGGGCAAAAATGATTAGAGGGTGGTGCTCGGCTAGGGCTGGTCGATTAGGGAAGGTGTCATCTTCTCCGATGGGAGGTTGGTCCAACAATAGGACCAACCATGTGTCAATCATGCACCTAGTCTATAGTTGGATTGCATCCAATAATGGAGCTGAGAGGAAATTGCCCATTGATCAAGGGTCATTTTGATGGGGACCCGGGAGCCCAGCCACCTTAGCAGCCACATGGAGTCCCAGTCACATCCTGGATTGCACCACCTAGGATTACATTGAGGATCATATGAAGATGGCTCGTGAATGACCACATGCCAGCATACCCCTTGCACCTTCTAGGCACAGCAACTCCACATGCCATCAAGTGAGAAAGGAAGGTCAAGTGGATAAACATGAATCCCTTGATTCATGCCAAGAAACTAAGGAAAGATGCGGTCCATCCCGAGCCCAAGAGAGCAGGTGTTTGGTGCCCCACATGGTCCCCCCTTCTTTCCTTATTTTTCTTGAGCTTCTTTGGGAATTGTATAACACCTTCCATGTTTTCAATCAGCAAATCAGGAAGGATTGTGGTGCCTTATATTTTTCATGTTTTCTTTACTTGCTTCCTAAGTAATTGGTCCCTATATAAGGACCCCCCCTTGTATTGAAGAATAACAATGATGGATGAATAAAACTTCTTGAGTTCAGTATGAAGGATCTGTGTGATCCCAGGGTATCTATGTGATCCCTGATTTTTCATGTGAGAGGGTATCTGTGTGATCCCTGAATAGCTATGTGCTAAGGGTATCTGTGTGATCCTTGATTGCTATGTGCCCAGGGTATCTGTGTGATCCCTGATTTTTTGTGTGAGAGGGTATCTATGTGATCCCTAGGGCATTTATGTGAGCCCTTTGCTATGTGCTTGTCCTCCTAGAGGAATCTGTGTGAACCCTGGTTATCTTCCTAAACCCTTTGCCCTCTTCTTTTTTCTTTCAGGCAAATCCTAATCCCCTGGTGACTTCTCAGCTCGCCAGCGATCCAACCCCAGTGGATGACCAGTGTGTTAGATGTGTATGCCCTAGAAGCCAATATAGCTAATGATAAGTTACATACTTTTATATTTATTTTAAGTATTTTAGTTATTTAATGGTGCTAATATCTATTAAAAATTTTAATTTCAAAATTAAATTAGATTTTCTTGAAAAATAATTATTTTAAAATAATTTTAAAAAATATAAAATTAGTGCATGCTTATGACAAGTAGATATTGAGCCAAGTATCAATCTAAGTACCACAATAATTTCACATCCATTAAAATAGTTAATGAAAAATCTTAATTCATGATTCTTCAACTTTGATAGGTAAATTAAAGTTTATAGAGACATTCAAAACCCTAAAACCCTGGAAATTTGGTAAAATTAAATATTTAAACACTTGCCAACATGAAGAGCCCAATATGTAGATCGAGAAAATATAAACGGAACTAAAATTAGAGTTAAAACAGGCTGAGAATCAACTAAAATCTATTGGCTTTAGCACTTGATTTTGATGATTAACAAAATGTTGAGTATATGTTTTATACTAATGTTTTAATTATAGTTGAAAGTTTCAGGATACAGGCACCTCAAATTTTCAATATAAAAGTATCAAAGGAACTCATTTGAAGCTAAGTAATTTTCAGTATATAAGAAGTCTTCTCATCATGAAAAGCCTTAAAATTGGTCAATCTAGGCTTTATGAAGAAGATATTGAAGTTTTATTGAAGAACAACTTGAATTTTGAAGGTTGGCACAAGATTTTTTGAGTGGCATAATCAAGTGTTGACTTATGGCATGCAAGGTGTCGACACTTCAGAAGGACTGGCACGCAGAAATCTCTTGGCATGCCTTGAGTCGACTCACAGAAGTTAAGTGTCGACTCATGAAGAAGTCAGGTGTCAACTCACAGAAATCAAGTGTCGACTCATGGCTTGAGAAAAATGATGATACATAACTATGCTATTTTGAGATGTTTTTTGTCAAGTATCGACTCAGAAGACTCAAGTATCAACTCACATGATTCAAGTGTCGACTTACATGGTTCAAGTGTCGACTCATAGCCTGAGAATAGAAAAAGAACAGAATCCTAGTTTTTCAGAAGTTTATACCTTAAGTCGACTCATGTTGATCCAAGTATCGACTCATGAACAAACTCAAGTATCGACTCACGGGTTATGATAGCAATAACGACTATAATTTCTGAGAGTCATATTTGAATCGTATAAGCTCCAAATGGCTAGTTTTGCTTCACCAATGGTCTTAAACAAATTTTTGAAAGTTTTTGAAGTATTTAAGTCTTACCAAACTCATTCAAGAATAACTAACTCACAAGAGACAAGACATACCTTGAGAACTTCACTTCCAAAGTTAAAAAGAGAGCAAAAGAGAAGATTCCCACTGAAAAAACTTCCAAGCCTTCAAATCAGCATTCCAAAAGTGGTCTTTGAAGTGATTCTAAAAGAAGACAAGTCAAGCAATCATCAAGAGCCTCAAAGCTTCTACTTTCTACTCTATAAGAGAGTTTGCTTGTGCTTTATCCTTGTATCTCTAATTTTATTTATTGTGACTAGTTTCAAGGGTGTTTGAAACTAGGTGTTAGGCCCTTCCAAGCCATGAATTGAAATCTAAGCCAAGGTTAGCTTGAGTAAAGATTATTAGTGAGCCTAAGTGAGAAAATCAACTTTAGATTTGACTTGTGAGCCCTTGAAAACAAGTTGGCTGTAATCTAGGTTGATTATAGTGAAATTCTCAAAGAGTAGCTTGGAGAGTGGATGTAGATGCTTAGTGTGCACCGAACCACTATAAACCTTTATGTTTGTGTGTGTGTTCTTTGCTCTCTTGCATTTGCTACTTATATTCATAGCATTGCATCTTATTCATTGTATACTCATTTGCATTGCTTCACAAATACTTTAAAGTACAGCATATATTTGCTTTATTTTTTTTAAAAAAAAACCCAATTCACCCCCCTCTTGGGTTACTATACTGGGCAACAAGTGGTATCAGAGCTTGGTACTTAGCATATAGGTCTAACAATCTTTAGTCAAAGATCTAATGGCAGCCCAAATAGGTGTTGGAATTGTTGAGGGTCTAGTCTCAAACCATCCCCCACTGTTCAATGGCACAAATTATACATATTGGAAAACATGCATGTGCATTTACATTCAAGCCATTGAATATAACATTTGGAGGACTATTGTTAAAGGTCCTCATCTGCCTACCACCTTGGTTAATGGCATTCTCACTTCCAAATTGGAAGATGACTAGGATGAGAATGATATTAAGCAAGTTGAACTTAATGCTAAGGCTATGAATTTACTATTTTGTGCTTTAAACCCAAGTGAATTCAATAGAATCTCAAATTGTCTCTCCGCAAAAGAAATATGGGACACACTTGAAGTTATCCATGAGGGTACACATCAAGTAAAAACTATCAAAGTTAACATACTCCTTCATACCTATGAAATGTTTAGAATGGAACCATTTAAATCTATTAGTGAAATGTACACTCGATTTACTAACATTGTGAATGGCATGAGAATCTTGGATAAAGTTATTTCTAATGCTAAATTAGCAAATAAAATTCTCAGGTCACTTCCTTCATCATGGGATCCAAAGGTGACAGTCATTAAAGAAGCAAAGGATGTCAACACACTACCTCTTGAGTATCTTCTAGGATCTCTTATGATATATGAGCCATCACTAAAATAAAAGGTTGTGAACAATGACAAAAAGAAGAAGACCATAGCATTTAACTCCACAACAAAAGAAGATACAAGTGATGATTCTGATGAGAAAGATAATGAAGATGAAATGACTCTCATCTCAAGAAAGTTTAAGAGGTTCATGAGAATGAAAAAGTACAATTTCAAGAAGCCTTAAAAGGGAGAGCCTAGTAAAGAAAAAAAAGAAGGAAAGGGAGCAACCCATTTGCTTCGAGTGCAAGAAATCCAGCCACTTCAAGATGGATTGGCCCTTTCTCAAGAAGAGGAAAAAAAAATTAAGAAAGAAAGCCATGATGGCAACCTAAAGCAAGAGCGAGGACTTGAGTTCTGATGAAGAACAGTGAGAGGTCGCAAATTTCTGCTTAATGGCTAACGATGATGAGGTAAAATCTTAACTTGAAAATGAATTTACTTTCGATGAATTACATGTTGTTTTTGATGAATTAGTAGTTGAGTATCAAAAACTTAAAATGAAAAATAAAGAGCTAAGAAAGCAAAATTTGGATTTGATTAAAACAAATGATAAGTCTTTAATTGAAAATGATTAATTACTTCAAGAAAACAAAAAGTTAACTGATAAAATTATTTCTTTGAAAAAAGAAAAGGAAGATTTGAAAAAGGATAAATCTTTTGCAATAACTGAAAAATTTGCTAAACAAAACAAAGAGCTTTTACAAGAAAACAAGAAGTACAAAGATGAACTTGAAAAAGTAAAACCTTTCGTTAAAAAATTTACTTACAGTTCTGAAAGCTCAACATGCTTTTAAATAATCAAAGAGCTATTTTCAACAAATCTAGATTAGGTTTTAGACCACAAAAATAACAAAAATATTTCAAGAATTTTTTTGTACCTACTTCATCTACTATTACTTGTTATTCTTGTGGAAAAGTAGGACATAAATCATATTTGTGTGACAAAAGGAGATTGAATAATGTTAGAAAAGTTTGGGTTCTAAAAGGAACCATATCCACTAATCCTAAAGGATCCAAGATGACTTGGATACCTAAAGTCTCCACCTGATTTGTTATTGTAGGTGTGTCTTGCTACCAACAAAAGAAGATTGTGGTTCCTCGATAATGGTTGCTCAAAGCACATGACTGGAGATGTGGAGCAGTTCTCATCTCTTGAGTATCAAAATGGTGAAAATGTAACTTTCGGTGATAATGAAAAGGGCAAAATCATTGATATCAGTAAAGTCCATATCACCCCCTCCACTTATATAGATAATATTCTTCTTGTTAATGGTTTAAAGCATAATTTACTTAGTATTAGCCAATTTTGTGACAAAGATTTTAAAGTTATTTTTGAATCTTCCATGTGCATTGTATCTAGTCTTGATGACAATGGCATTAAGTTTATTGGTCATAGGCATGGTAACATTTACATGGTTGATCTTGATAATCAACCAGTACAAAATGGTAAATGCCTAGTGGCAATGGAAGCCAAGATCAATGAAACTAGTTAGCTTTGGCATCGTAGATTAGGACATGCAAGTATGCATTTGCTTTCAAAACTTAATAAAAAAAATCTCATAAAAGATTTGCCGAAACTTAGTTTTGAAAAAGACAATATTTGTAGTGCTTGTCAACTTGGAAAACAAACTAAATCTTCTTTCAAACCTAAAGTAGTAGTCTCTACATCTAAACCCCTAGAACTACTTCATATGGAGCTCTTTAGACCTACTAGAATAACTAGTTTGGGAGGTAAGAAGTATGGTCTAGTTATTATGGATGACTTCTCACATTTTACATGGGTCATGTTTTTAGCTCGTAAAGATGAAACTTTTTCCACATTCATTAAATTTCATAAAAGAGTCTCAAATGAAAAAGGTGTTTTAATTATTTCTTTACGAGGTGATCATGGTACGGAATTTGAAAATCATGATTTTGAAAAGTTTTGTAGTGAAAATGGTATTCATCATAACTTTTTTGCACCTAGGATATCTCAACAAAATGGGGTGTTAGAAAGAAAAAATAGAACTCTTGAAGAAATGACACGTACTATGCTTTACGAAAATGATTTGCCTAGATATTTTTGGACGGAAGCCATAAATACTGCTTGCTATGTTTTACATCGTGTTTTAATCCATTCTTTTTTAAAGAAAACATTTATAAGCTTTGGAAAGGTAGGAAACCTTCAATTAAGTATTTTCATGTTTTTTGATGTCGTTGTTTCATTTTAAATAATGGCAAGGACAATCTAAGCAAATTTGATGCCAAGTCAGATGAGGGTATCTTTTTAGGTTACTCTACATCTAGTAAGGCATGCAGGGTCTTCAACAGAAGAACACTTCTTGTTAAAGAATCCATCCATGTTGTATTTGATGAGACTAATCAAAAATCTTCTAAAAAAGAAGATATTCTTGATGATGAAATAGGTATTCAAAGAATTGAAAAAGTGAACATCAATGAAGAGCCTTCCAAGGAGCAAGATGATAATCAAAATAATGAAGGAAAACAAGTACAAGGAGTTGGTGACTCATCTACACCTAAGCCATTATCTAAAGAATGGATGTATGCTTATGGACATCCCAAAAAACTTATAATTGATGATCCATCAAAAGGGGTAAGCACTTATTCCTCATTTGTTAACTCCGTTATTGATTTTGATGATAAATAAAATACTTAAGTATAAGTTGAGTACTAACTATTTCTTTAAAGTGTGTTTTTATAAAAAATTATACTCATCAATCCAACAATTTTGATTGCTTGTCAAAGAAATGAAGAAGTCCCCTCCATGAATGAAAGATTAGTTTTAAATGGACTTAAGCACCTGAAGATTGCTTGAAATAACACAAAGAGTTCAGCACAAATTGGTTTAAGTAGAGGTTTAGTGGTTTTTGAAGAAATCTCAGCAAGTGTAGACTCAAAGTGTTGACTCATAACTCAAGTATTGACTCATGATAGTGAAAGTGTCGACTCCAGTTAGCACGTAGAAAGAATTTTAGATGGCACGGCTGAAGTGTTGACTCATGCCAATCAAGTGTTGACTCAAGGATCGGCTCATCACCTGAAAAAATTTTGATACAGAAGTTGCTGAAATTTAAGACTTGCCTGAAGTGTCGACTCATGGATGTCAAGTGTCGACTCACTAGAAGAAGTGTTGACTCACTTGAGAATTCCAGAGAGCTTCAATGAAGAAATTTTAACTAGGTGTCGACTCATGGAGTGTAAGTGTCGACCCTAAGTATCGACTCACAGCTTGAAGTATCGACACTTGGAGTTCTGGGAATAGTAATGGCTAGTTTTTCGTGTCTAATGACCATAAACTGACTTTAAGGCTTTGGGAAGGTAGTTAAGTGATTGAAATCAAATCTAAACATAAGAGGATCAACATTAAAAAAGAAAAAGCAAGTGCATTCACTCCCATTTATTGAGAGTAACTACCTTCAAGCAAAAAGAAGTCTCCAAGCATTCAAAGCCTTCAAGAGCATTCAAGTCTAACATTTTTGGGCATTAATTGAGGCTTCATCAAGTTGAAGACAAGCAATTCCTCAAAGCTTCAAAGAGATATTTTCATTTCTTTAGAAAGCTTTTATTGTTGCCTTACTTCAAACTTTATATTTGTTGTAAAGGTTATTGGTTAGCCTTGAAGACCAAGGAGGTTGTTGGTGAGCCTTAAAACCAATTAAGTTCTTGGTTAGCTCACAAAACCAAGGGAGGTTGTTGGTGAGTCGTAAAATCAATTAGATTTTTGGTTATCCCATAAAACCAAGGGAGGTTTTTGTTAGATGTATGCCCTGAAAGCCATGTTGGCTTGACACATTTTAATTTAGGGCATGAACCTTGTACTTAATTTTTCTTATCAATTAAAGGATATTAGTTTCATTCATATTATTATGTCTATGAATCGTCCATGGAGTTAATTTACAATGACACATATTCTCAAGAGTTAAAAATCTAAGGCATGTGTCTTTATAGATTAACTCCTAAAAGCTCTCGATTGTTGGAATATCACAAGGATGGTGATTGATACATTAAAATTGGTGTATAGATCACTTCTCTTTTGAGTAGATGAGTCTCTGACCTATAGTGTGGTGACACTGGAGTGAGAGTGTAGGTAGTTGATAGAGATCAACGGTATTGAGCGTGACCAAGTACAGGAAGTTATAAGGATGGCTACTTACTCGTCAATAACTTCCTGATACTGTAGTCATGTGAATAGTTCCTTGACCTAAAGTGTCTCAGCTACTCACAATAAGGTTGTTATAGTTTGACAGCACAATCATATGGTTCCTATCTATATGGGACCTTGTGGTGTTCGTTGGCTACAGTAAGTTTATTGTAGGAGTAGGGTGTTCACTTATGGAGATCTATTAGCCTTAGTAGTAAGGTATAATCCTATGCAAGCTTAATGAGACTAAGTCCAGAAGTCTATAGCCATAGCAGGGTGATAATAAAAAGGTGTTTTCATTAGTATGACAATTGGACTTGAGTCGATTAGGTTAAGCATATGACTGATGGATTTAACGAGTATCCATAACCAATATCATGTCAGGATTTTGATAGAGGAACTGAATCACATGGTAACTACACCTAGGGATTTCAATCTTATTCTGCTGGGTTGCCACTACATACTGCTAGGTGTCACTGGTGGATTATGAGAGCCCATTAGGATCATTCTCGGATCGATGTTCCTAATTAGGGTTGAACTGAAATTATTTCAATCCATCGAAAAGAGTTTCGATGATGTATAATGAAGATTATGGCATGTCTCATCACCAGACAGGATAGGACCTGATGGGTCACACATATTAGGAGCTCAAGTAACCAATCAGCAAATCAATTTGGACCTAATTGTAAGTGTTACAATTAATATTTGACCTAATTATAAATGTTATAATTAATTAATTATGGATTAATTATTAATTAAATTAAATTAGATTTAATTTAATTGAGTTAGACTTAATTAATTAATCCTAATTGATTTGGGTCAATGTCCGCTTCGAAATAGTTCGATCGGATTTAAAATTGGCTTTAGTTTGTCTGTAAAATCACTTCATTTAGACCATGACCTAAGTCCAGTTAGACTGGGACTCTCTCTCCATGTCTCCCCTTCCCTCCACATGCCTACCTTATGGGTCCCATTTATTTTGTGTGATAAAAGAGTGGGGCGTGAATTAAGAAGATGCTAATATGAATTTGGCATGAATGAAAGAAGAGAGGGAGGAGTCCTCTTCTACTCCTCCTAATTCCTAACAGATAAAACAAAACACTGGTGTTTTAGTTTGGAGGGGTGGGACAACTTGATCTAAAAGGGGAGAAGAAGTGGCTGACTACCAATATATCATAATTAGCATGAAAATACTTCTCTTTTCATCATGAATATTTTTGGGCCGTCTTCTCTTCTTTTGGGCGCTAATACTAGGGAGTGTCTATCTTGGGGCGCCATCTTCTCCTCTCCCTTCTAGTATATTTCTTCCTTGTGATCTTTAAGAGTGTTGAGAGGTCTTCTTCACAAGAGGAAGAAGATAGAAAGAGGTCCAAAGATCTTGCTTAGTTTGATCTGCAAGATAGAAGCCAAAAGCCGATCTGGATTCGGATCGGCATAGCTTTTAAAGTGGGCAATTTGTTGAAAGAGGAGAGGGCTGCAAGGATCTAGCAGTTCGGTTCCCTCTACGACTCGGTTAGGAGAGCTTCGTGTAGATAACAATAGAGGCCGGGCATTTACATGGCTCCAACAGAATCTCGATGTTTAGTAGCGGATTTGCATGCTTTTCTAAGCAAGCCTAGATAGCGATCCAGGTATGTATTTTATGCTTAAAATAATTTTTATTTCAGATCTGATATTTTTTTCATATGTTGTAGCATATTAAAAATTTATGATAAATAAATTAGATTTATTTATGAATTGCATGATTAGATATAAATTATTTTTATATCTGCTTCAGCTGCGACAAGTTGTTGATGCCTATTCGATTACAATTTGTTGTTCCTAGGAGAAAACCAACAGTAGTATCAGAGCCAGGTTTTCTCTCTTTAGTGTGCATGCATGAGAATTAGATCTAAAAAATATCAGATCATATAGATAGATTATGATTTTTCGGATCTATGTTGAACATGAGATTGTTCTAGCCTAGAATTTTATGTTTTGAAAATTATTTTTGAAATTAAAATCATAATTTTTGGATCTGAAATTAAATTTAATAATCTAAAATATAATTGATCAAGGGTTGCACAAAGTGACATAAGGTTATCCTGCTATAGGGTTTACTCTCTATAGTGCAAAGATTGTCCTATTTTGATGTATACCTGATTTTGAAAAGGGTTTTGATCGATTTATGATTATGTATGTTGTTGTATGTGATGCACAAAATTAGGGTTTAGATCTTAAATTTGATTCATGATCATAAGCCATTAATGTCATGCACTTGAACCTAATTTTAAAATTGATTTGATCAAGAAAATCAAATTAGGTGCCTGAGGATTTGGGTTGAACAAATTAGGTCCAGAGATTAGGCTACGGTAATTAGGGCTTGATTAGACAACAGTAACCCTAATATGATTTCAAGCAAGTGACTTAACCTAATAGGATGATGATTAGGGTTAGGTCAAGTGTGCTCAAAATTGGTTTTAGATGTAGTCTGGTCAGATCGATTCATTTGATAGTGAATCGATAAGTTAAGACCTAATTTGGCTCGATGATGAGCCCAGATCATTAGTTAACCTAATTGAATCTTGTCAGTCAATCGGTGTCTAAGGAAGGTTTGATCATAGTTTTAATTGGGTCTAACTCTTTCTCATCCAACTAATTTGGCAGAAAGAGGGTAAATTGGCAGAACCCTCCCATAGATCAAACTGACTGGCCAATTTGGTTGATTAAGTTTTCAAAAGGATCACTTTTGATTTGAGTTCACTCATGCTAACTAATTTTAGTCAAACATGAGATTGTGCTGATTGAATGTAATTAGTCAGACATGAGATTGTACTGACTTAATGTAATTGATTAGTCATGATTTGGCTAATCAATTTTAGAAGAGACCTGAACCCAAGCTCCCAATAAATATTAAGTCATAGATCTTCCATAATTATAGGTGTGCAGGTATCCTACTGGTGTTGATTATTCTCGACTGGTTACAGTGATCAAGTTGCATCGTGAAGACACAACCACCCTATTAGGTATAAGATGTTGCTAGGCACTAATGGGGTTGGGCCCAATAAATGGGCATGTTGAGGGACTCAATGATAGCTTTGTCTAGCAGGAATGGTGGGTATGACTTAACTAATGATTAGACCAATAAACGGGCACGTTGGGGTTCCATGATTTAAAGACCAAGAGCTACAACTTGTATTAAATACATTGGACAAGAGTTGGCCACTTATTGGTATAAAGTGTTACCAATAACCGGATACGATGAGGTGCCTCACATCGATAGGACTGTAGCACCCACTAGAAACCTAGAGTCGCAGGGTTTTCACATATCCACGGGGAGTGTGAGAGATCCGAAAAAATAGTGGGAGTTCTAAAATTATTTCTTAAAGATCCTAGAATAATTTTTATGATTAAGTATAAAGCATCTAATTTGAGTCTTCTACTCTTGCAGTTAACCATGTCTGCTTCAAATTTCTTAGTTCGTATTCTAGAGACAAACTGACTTGTAGGCCTCAATTTTAAAAATTGGTTGAGAAACATCAAAATTATTTTGAGTTATGAGAAGTTGGGCTATGTGCTTGACCAGGAACCCCTGTCTAACCTGACCATCCATATGCTCATCAAACGACTGCATATGAGAAATTGATGGAAGATGATAATAAGGTTAAGTGTTATATGTTGGCCTCAATATCAAATGAATTGCAGAGCCAACATGAGGATATGCCAATTGCTAAATTGATTCTAATTCACCTATAAGAGTTATATGGTGAACAAAGTCGGATTGCATGCTTCGAAGTGTCAAAAATGCTTTTCAACAAGATGCGTGAAGGGCAGTCAATGCACGATCATTGTTTGATAATGATCAAGGACATCGAATAGCTTGAGAAGCTGGGTATTCTGATTCATAAGAAGTTACAGGTGGATTTGATCTTCCAGTCCTTGACTAGTTCATATGCTCAATTTGTTATGAACTATAATATGAACAAGTTGAATTACACTTTTCCTGAATTATTGAACATGCTGGTAAGCAATGAGAGGACCCTGAAAAGTTCAAGGGGCTCTATTTTCTCTGTGGAGCAGTCTTCCTCCAAAAGAAAGTCTACTTGGAAGAAGAAAAAACCAGCAAAAAAGCAGAAGAAGGAAAGCAAACAGAAGAAGAAGAACACTCCCAAGAAATTCAAGGTTAGCAAAGAAAAATGTTTCCACTGCAACACAGACGGCCACTAAAAAAGGAATTGTCCTCTCTACCTGGAAAGCCTAAAGAAATAGAAGGAGGATGCACTTTTGAAGGTAAGCCTATACTCGTTATTGAATCTAACCTAACGGTTTCATCTACTTCCAGTTAGATTTTAGACTCTGGCTCTAGTGCTCATATATGCATTTCAATGCAGGGCTTGGAAAGAAGTAGAATGCTAAGAGAAGGTGAGATGGTCCTATGTGTCAAAAATGGAGCAAAAGTTGCTGCTCAAGCCGTTGGATCATATTCTCTGGTATTACCTTTAGGGTATAGATTAGTACTTAGTGACTATTATTTTATGCCTGGAGCTAGTAGAAATTTGATTTCTGTCTCTGTGCTAGCATAGGAAGGATTTGAATTTATATTCAATTAAGACTTTTGTAGTATTTATTTGAAAAATAAATTAGTTGCAAAAGTTATTTTAATTAACAGTCTCTATCATTTGCATGCCGATGCATCTTTGAATATTAACAAGAAAATTAAAGTGAATAACATAGGACATAAACATCCTAGAGATGACCTAAATAAAAAAATACATATGGCACCTAAAGCTCGGTCATATACATGAGGACAGAATAAATAAACTGGAAAGGGATGGGATCCTAAATTTAGTTAATTTTGAATCATACCCACCTTGTGAGTCATGTCTTCAAGAAAAAATGATCAAGTTATCCTTTGTAGGACATGGGTAAAGGGCCATAGAATTACTTGCCTTGGTACACACTGATGTGAGGTCCATTTGATGTGTAGTCCAGGGATGGTTTTTATTACTTCATAACCTATATTGATGATTGTTCACGGTATGGTTATGTATTTCTTATAATACACAAATTTGAAGCTTTTGAAAAGTTCAAGGAATTTAGACATGAGGTAGAAAAACAAACAGGTAAAATTCTTAAGATTCTTCGATTAGATCGGGGAGGAGAATACCTTAGTAGGGAATTTTAGATTATCTTAAGGAAAATGGCATAGTCTCATAATGGACTCCACCTGGTATGCCTCAGCTCAACGGGGTGTCTAAGAGGAGAAATAGGATATTATTAGATATGGTCTGATCCATGATGTGCTTCACTAACTTATCTTTATTTCTTTGGGAAGATGCCCTACAAACTTCAATTTATATTCTAAATAGGGTTCCATCTAAATCTGTTCTCACCACACCATATGAGATTTGGCATGGTAAGAAACCAAGTATTGCTTATTTCAAGATTTAGGGATGTCCAGCCTATGTCAAAAAACTAATGGCAGATAAGTTGGAATCTAGATCTATGAAAGCTCGATTTATAGGATATCCTAAAGAAACTATAGGGTATTACTTTTACCTTCCAAAAGATCATAATGTGATTGTGAGCATACATGCCACATTTCCTGAAAAATAGTTTATTTAGGAAGGTGGTAGTGGGAGGTTAATTGAGCTCAATGAGAAAGTCTCTGAAGAGCTACCAGCTAGAGATTAGATCAAACCTAATCAACCAATACACGTAAATACTCTTCCACCTCGTAGGTCTATTAGAGTCTCCATACCTCCTGAAAGGTACTTGGGTATGCTTACAGAGGATATAAAGGAAATATTTCTTGTTGGGGACAAGGATCAATTGATTGATCCTAAGACTTATGATGAGGCGATGTCAGACATTGACTCCGAGAAATTGTTGAATGCTATGAACTCAGAAATTGATTCAATGCATTCTAACAAATTTTGGTCCTTAGTGGATCCACCAGAGGGTGTTGTACCTATTGGTTGTAAATGGATCTACAAAAGAAAAATAGGTGCAGATTATAAGGTAGAGACCTTTAAAGCTAGGTTGGTGGTGAAAGGGTATAGTCAATGTGAAGGCATTGACTATCGTGATACCTTTTCACCAGTAGTTATGCTGAAGTCCATCCGTACATTGTTTGCAATTGCAGCATATCATGATTATGAGATATGACAGATCGATGTGGAAACTGTATTCTTGAATGAATATCTTGAAGAAGATATCTATATGGAGTAGCCTTTGGGTTTCACTTCAAATGATGAAGATCATAAGGTCAGCAAGCTGCATAGATCAATCTACGGATTGAAGCAAGCTTTTTGGAGTTGGAATACTCATTTTGATGATGCAATCAAATCATTTAATTTTATCAAAAATGAGGATGAGCCATGTGTTTACAGGAAGGCCAGTGGGAGGGTAGTGACATTCCTCGTATTGTATGTGGATGACATTCTCCTTATAGGGAATGATATTCTTATGTTGACTTTGGTCAAAAGTTGGTTATCTAAGGAATTCTCTATGAAAGACTTAGGTGAATCATCTTATATTTTGGGGATTAAGGTCTATAGAGAGATCTAATCGGATGCTTTGCCTTTCACAAAAATTGTACATAAAGGAAGTGTTGAAAAGGTTCAGCATGGAGAACTCTAGAAGAGGATTGTTACCTCTTCGGCATGGCATTAATCTCTCCAAGAAAATGTATCCCAACATACCTGAAGAGATTCGATGCATGAGCAAGATTCCATATGCTTCGATAATTGGAAGCCTTATGTATGTCATGTTGTATACTTGACCTGATATAGCTCTTGCTATGAGTGTCACGAGCAGATATCAGCCAAATCCAGGTTAAGAACACTGGATAGTTGTGAAGAACATTTTTAAGTACTTAAGAAGGATTAAAGATTTGTTCTTAGTCTTCGATGGGAGTTCAGAATTAGGGATAAAGGGATATACAGACTCAGACTTTATGTCTAATCCTGATGATAGAAAGTCTACATCAGGATCTATATTTTTATGCAATGATGGGGAAACCAGTTGGAAAAGTTCCAAGCAGCCCATCATAGCAGATTCAACAATAGAAGCAGAATATATCGCTGCCTCTGAAGCTACAAAACAAGCCTTCTGGTATAAAAAGTTTGTTGCGAATCTTGGAGTGATGCCATTTGACGCCATCCCCATATATTATGATAATAATGGTACAATAGCTCTAGCTAAGGAGCCCAGGTCTCACCAGAAGTCTAAGCATATGGAGCGGCGGTTTCATATCATACGCGACTACCTCGAGAAGAAATATGTTGAGGTACGAAGAGTAGACTCCACAGATAACATGGCAGACCCACTGACTAAGACTTTGAGCCATCAGAAGGCTGAAATCCACTTTGAGAAAATGAGACTTAGATATGTAGCCAATTGGCTTTAGTGCAAGTGGGAGATTGTTAGATGTATTCCTTGAATGCCATATTGGCTTGACATATTTTAATTTAGGGCATGAACCTTGTACTTAATTTTCCTTATCAATTAAAGGATATTAGTTTTATTTATATTATTGTGTCTATGAATCGTCCATGGAGTTAATGGACAATGACATATATTCTCAAGAGTTGAGAATCTGAGGCATGTATCTTTATAGACAAACTCCTAAAAGCTCCCGATTTTTCGAATATCACAAGGATGGTGATTGATCCGTTAAAATCAGTGTATATATCACTTCTCTTTTGGGTAGACGAGTCTTTGACCTATAGTGTGGTGACACTGGAGTGAGAGTGCAGGTAGTTGATAAAGATCAACGGTATTGAGTGTGACCAAGTATAGGAAGTTATATGGATGGCTACTCACTCATTGATAACTTCCTAATGCTGTAGTCGTGTGAATAGTTCCTTGACCTAGAGTGTCTCAGCTACTCACAATAAGGTTGCTGTAGTTTGACAGCACAATCATATGGTTCCTATCCATATGGGACCTTGCGGTGTTCGTTGGCTAGAGTAAGTTTATTGTAGGAGTAGGGTGTTCACTTGTGAGGATCTATCAGCCTTAGTAGTAAGGTATAATCCTATGCAAGCTTAATGAGACTAAGTCCAGAAGTCTATGGCCATAGCAGGGTGATAATGAAAAGGTGTTTTCATTAGTATGACAATTGGACTTGAGTCGATTAGGTTAAGCATATGACTGATGGATTTGATGAGTATCCATAACCAACATCATGTCAGGATTTTTATAGAGGAACTGAATCACATGGTAACTACATCTAGGGGTTTCAATCTTATTCTACTGGGTTGCCACTACATACTGCTAGGTGTCACTGGTGGATTTTGAGAGTCCATTAGGATCATTCTCGGATCGATGTTCCTAATTAGGGTTGAGCTGAAATTATTTCAGTCCATCGAAAGGAGTTTTGATGATGTTAATGGAGATTATGGCATGTCTCATTACTAGACAGGATAGGACCTGAGGGGTCACACACATTAGAAGCTCAAGTAACCAATCAGCAAATCAATTTGGACCTAATTGTAAGTGTTATAATTAATATTTGACCTAATTATAAATGTTACAATTAATTAATTATGGATTAATTATTAATTAAATTAAATCAGATTTAATTTAATTGAGTTAGACTCAATTAAATAATCCTAATTGATTCAGATCAATGTCCGCTTCGAAATAGTTCGATCAGATTTAAAACCGGCTTCAGTTTGACTGTAAAATCACTTCATTAGGACCATGACCTAGAGTCCAGTAAGACTGGGACTCTCTCTCCATGTCTCCCCTTCCCTCCACATGCCTACCTTGTGGGTCCCATTTATTTTGTGCGACAAAAGAGTGGGGCGTGAATTAAGAAGGCGCAAATATGAATTTGGTGTGAATGAAAGAAGAGAGGGAGGAGTCCTTCTCTTCTACTCCTCTTAATTCCTAACCAAATAAAACAAAACACTGGTGTTTTAGTTTGGAGGGGTGCGACAACTTGATCTACAAAGGGAGAAGAAGTGGCCGACTACCAATATATCATAATTGGCATGAAAAGACTTCTCTTTTCATCGTGAATATTTTTGGGGCATCTTCTCTTCTCTTGGGCGCTAAAACTAGGGAGTCTCTCTCTTGGGGCACCGTCTTCTCCTCTCCCTTCCAGTATATTTCTTTCTTGTGATCTTCAAGTGCATTGAGAGGTCTTCTTCACAAGAGGAAGTAGATAGCAAGAGGTCCAAAGATCCTGCATAGTTTGATCTGCAAGACAGAATCCAAAAGCCGGTTTGAATTTGGATCGGCATAGTTTTTAAAGTGAGCGATTTGCTGAAAGAGGAGAGAGCTACAAGGATCTAGTAGTCTGGTTTCCTTTACGACTTAGTTATAAGATCTTTGTATGGATACCAGTAGAGGTCGGGCGTTTGCGCGGCTCCGACAGAATCTCGATTTTCAGTAGCGGATCTGCATGCTTTCAGAGCAAGTCTAGGCAGCGTTCCAGGTAAGTGTTGTATGCTTAAAATAATTTTTATTTTAGATCTAATATTTTTTTTATATGTTGCAACATGTTAGAAATTTATGATAAATAAATTAGATTTATTTATGAATTGCATGATTAGGTATAAATTGTTTTTATATCTGCTTCCGCTGCGACAGGCTGTTGATGCCTGTTCAATTACAATTTTCTGTTCCTGGGAGAAAACCAACAGTTTTGACTTGTGAGCCTTGTGAAAACAAGTCGGGTTTTGATTAGTGAGCCCGAAAAACTAATCGGTTGTAATCGATGGAGATTATAGTGAATTCCCAAGTGGTCCTTAGGGAGTGGATGTAGGTGATTAGAAAGCATCGAACCACTATACTTAGATTGTGTTTGTGATTGTTTGTCTCTCTCTTGCTCTTACTTTTATTGCTTTTAAATTTTTGCTGCATACTCAATAAGAGCACATTATACTTGTATTTCATTGTACTTAGATTGTTTATTGAATTGGTTCACACACTTGCAATTAATTTTTAGAAACCCAATTCACCCCCCTCTTGGGTTGCTTATTGGGCAACAAGTGGTATCAAAGCTACATTCTGAGATATAGGTCTAACTACCTTGAGTAAAGATCTATGGCAACCCCCCTTGGTACTAGTGTAGTTGAGGGACAAGCCTCAAATAGACCTCCATATTTTAATGGAACAAATTATACTTATTGAAAAACTAGAATGAGAATTTACATGCATTCAATAGATTATAATTTATGGAAAGCTGTTGATAAAGGTCCACATATTCTTTTGATTGTGGTTAATGGTGTTTCCATCCCAAAGCTCAAAAAGGATTGAGATGAAAATGACATTAAACAATTCGAGATTAATGCGAAAGCAATGAATCTCTTTTATTGTGCATTAGATCCTAGTGAATTCAGTAGGATTTCTAGATGCACATCCACTAAGAAATATAGGACACACTTAAAGTTAACCATTAGGGTACTGATCAAGTGAAGAACATAAAAGTAAACATCTTAATGCATACTTATGAGATGTTTCGAATGGAACCGAATGAATCTATCACTGACATGTACACTAGATTCACAAATATTGTTAATGGCATGAGAAGTTTAAAAAAATCATGTCTAATACTGATCTTGTCAACAAAATTCTCAGGTCACTTCCAACTTCATGGGATCCAAAGGTGACTGCCATACAAGAAGCCAAAGATGTTGACAAATTACCCTTGGAACAATTAGTGGGATCGCTCATGATTTATGAGCTAAATCTGAAATAGAAATCTATGGACTTGGACCAAAAAAAAAGGGGATAGCCTTCAATTCTGCAATTCAAGAAGAATCCTCAAATGAAGAATCAGAAGAAGAAGAAGAGGATGAGAGTGAGGAAGCTCTTTTAGCAATGAAGTTTAAAAGATTTATGAAAAAGAAGAAAGTTCCCTTACAAGAAAAGGTTCCAAACAAGTAAAGACAAGGGAAAAGAAAAGGAGAAAGAATAAGAAAAGGAGAAGGAAATACCAACATGCTTTGAATTCAAGAAGCTTGGACATTACAAGTTTGACTATCCTCTCCTAAAAAAATCAAGAAAGAAGCTTAGGAAGAAAGCTATGATGGTGACTTGGAGTGACAGCGAGGACTCCATCTCAGATGAAGAAGAAACCGAGGTTGCCAATCTTTGTTTCATGGCACAATAAGAACAAGAAGAGGTAATTTCTGACTCTGAAGTAGATTTCACTTTTGATTAATTGAAAAATGCATTAGATGAATTGATGCATGATTATAAATTGATTTTATCTGAAAATTGAAAATTGAAAAAGCATGCAAATAGTTTTTCACATGAAAACAATTCTCTTTTAAATGAAATCAGTGAATTGAAATGTAAACTTAATATTTTAGAAAAGAAAAACAAAGCTTTAACAATGAAAAATGAAGTTTTAAAAAGACCTAAAGCTATTGTTTCAAATGGTGATCTTTTAAAGAAAAATAAAGATCTAGAGATAGAAAACAAAAACTATAAAAATAAGCTTGATAAAATAAAATTCTTTATTGAAAAGTTTACTTATAGTTCTAAAAAACTAGATCTTCTTTTAAATAATCAAAGATCTATTTTTAATAAAGTAGGATTAGGATATAAACCTCAAAAATAGCAAAGATATTTTTAAAATTTTTTTGTAGCTGTATCATCAAGCATTACATATTTTTCATGCAAAAGACTAGGTCATAAAGCTTTTCAATGCAATTTAAGAAAAATCAGTAATTTTGAAAAGGTTTGGGTTTCAAAAGGAACCAATTTAAGTACCAACCCTAAAGGACCCAAGTTGGCTTGGGTACCTAAAAACAAAACTTGATTTGTTTTACAAGTGTGTCTTGCAACCAAGGAAAATAAAAGGCTATGGTATCTTGATAGTGGTTGTTCAAGACACATGACAGAAGATGTGAAGCAATTCACCTCTCTTGAGGCAATAAATGGAGGGATTGTGACCTTCGGTGATAATTATAAAAGAAAAATCATTTGTATTGGTAAGGTTCACATCTTCCCTTCTACTTGTATTAATAATGTACTTTTAGTTGAAAGTTTAAAGCATAATCTTTTAAGTATTAACCAATTTTGTGTTAAAGGTTTTCAAGTTGTTTTCAAATCATCCTATTGCATGATTGCTAGTCTTGATAAAAATGGAGTAAAATCCATTGAAAAAGGCATGGTAATATTTATCTAGTGGATTTGGACAATCTATCTTTGCCTAATGGAGAATTCCTAGTTGCAATGAATTCTACTATAAATGAGATTAGTTGGCTATGGCATCGTAGACTAGGACACGCTAGCATGTATTTACTCTCAAAACTTTGCAAAAAGGACTTAGTAAGAGATTTGCCAAAACATAGCTTTGAAAAAGATAGAGTTTGTAAAGCTTGCCAACTTGGAAAATAAATAAAAACATCTTTCAAACCTAAAGGCTTTCTAACTACTAGTAGGCAATTAGAACTATTTCATATGGATCTCTTTGGACCAACTAGAACATCTAGTCTAGGAGGTAAGAGATATGGATTAGTTATAGCGGATGACTTTTCCAGGTTTACTTGGATTTTCTTTCTTGCTCATAAAGATGAATCATTTTCAGTATTTACAAAGTTTTACCGAAAGGTATCTAATGAAAAAGGTACTTCAGTTATCTGCATATGTAGTGATCATGGTTCTAAATTTGAAAATCAAGATTTCAAAAACTTTTACAATGAAAAAAGGATTGAACATAATTTTTCTACACCTAGGACACCCCAACAGATTGGGATTGTAGAAAGGAAAAATCATACTTTAGAAGAAATGGCACATACTATGCTTTATGAAAATGATTGGCCAAGGTATTTTTGGGCTGAAGCAATTAATACTACTTATTGTGTTTTGAATCATGTTTTAATTCATCCTATTTTAAAGAAATCTCCTTATGAATTTTGGAATCAAAGAAAACTAACTTTAAAATATTTTCGAGTTTTTGGTTGTCAATATTTCATTTTGAATAATGGTAAAGACAATCTTAGAAAATTTGATGCCAAGTCTGATAAAGGTATCTTTCTAGGATATTGTACATCAAGCAGGGCATACAGAATTTTTAACAAAAGAACCCTAGTTGTAGAGGAGTCTATACACGTAGTTTTTGAAGAGTCTGCTAACAAATTCTCTAGAAAAGAGAATACTTCCGATGTATGTGCAGGTGCTGACAAGTTAGAGAGCTGACATTGGAAGATCAACCTTCTCAATAAGGTGAAGAAGATCAAGATAAAAATGAAAGAGAAGAAGCCATACAACCATACCAAAGTATCAAGATCTACCCAAGGAGTGGAGGTATACCCATGGACATCCTAAGGAGTTAATCCTAGGTGATCCATCAAAAGGGATAAGAACTAGATCTTCAATCATAAATGAATGTGATTATATTACTTTTGTTTTTCAAATAGAGCCAAAATACTTTAAAGATGCTGAAAAAGACCCTAATTGGATAAATGCTATACAAGATGAACTAATTCAGTTTGAAAGAAATAATATTTGGACATTAATAGAAAAACCATCTAATATTTTCATTATTGGCCCAAATAGATTTTTAGGAATAAATTGGATGAAAATGGAAATATAACTAGAAATAAAGCTAGGCTGGTTGCCAAAGGTTACAATTAGGAGGAAGTAATTGATTTTGATGAAACATTTGCTCCTGTTGCTAGACTTGAGGTAATTAGACTACTATTCGCATTTGCTTATTTGATGAACTTCAAACTTTTTCAAATGGATGTTAAAAGTGCTTTTTTGAATGGTTATATAGCAGAAGAAGTATTTGTTGAACAACTACCTTGTTTTGAAAATCATGCACATCCTGATCATATTTTTAGATTGCACAAAGTACTTTATGGTTTAAAGCAAGCACCCCAAGCATGGTATGAAAGACTCATCAAGTTTTTGATTAAAAATGATTTCTCTATAGGCCATGTTGACACAACTTTATTTCTAAAGAAGAAAAATGATGACTTATTAACTGTACAAATTTATATTGATGATATTATATTCGGTGCTACTAATGAGATTCTTTGTCAAGAGTTTGCCAACCTTATATAGGGAGAGTTCGAAATGAGCATGATGGGAGAACTCAATTTTTTCCTCGGACTCCAAATCAAGCAAACTAAGGATGGAATCTTCATCAACCAATCTACATATACAAGAGAAATATTAAAAAAGTTTGGGATGGAGACTACTAAGTTAATAGGTACATCTATGAGCCCCTCTTATAAACTTGAGAAAGATGAACATGGTAAATCTATTTATCAAAAATTATATAGAGGTATGATTGGCTCTTTATTATATTTGATGCTAGTAGACCAGATATAATGTTTAGTGTATATATGTGTGCTAGATATCAGTCTGATCCTAAAGAGTCTCATCTGTTGGCTGTTAAGCACATATTTAGATACTTATCTAGTATAATTGACATTGGTGTGTGGTATTCTAGAGATTCATCTATTGACTTAATTGAATTTTCTGATGCTGATTTTGTTGGATGTAAACTTGATAAAAAAAGTACTAGTGAAACTTATCAATTTCTTGGAGTTAACTTAATCTCTTGGTTTAGCAAGAAACAAACTTTGGTTGCACTATTCATAGCTGAGGTTGAGTATATTGCAACAGGAAGTTGTTGTGCTCAAATCTTATGGATTAAGCAACAACTTGAAGATTTTAGAATCAAACTAACTAAGACACCCATAAAATGTGATAATACTAGTGTAATATGCTTAACTAAAAATTCTGTTCAGCACTCTAGAAATAAACATATTGAAATTAGGCATTATTTCTTAGAAATCATGTTGAAAATAATGATGTTGTGCTTGAATTTATTTGTACTAAAATGCAATTAGCTAATATATTGACTAAGCCTCTCCAAGAAGATCGGTTTAGTATGATTAGAAGAACACTTGGAGTCATCAACCCTTTTGTTTAAAAAATTCTATCTCTTCATATCCTTTGACCCTTGATTAATCAAATTTACTATTAATTTTGTTTATTTTCTTTGAGATCCATTGAAATTCTATTCTTTTTTATCAAGGCTTCATTTCCTTTTTTTTCAGTTTTAAGTCAAAGTGTCGATACTTAGAAGTGTCGACACCTGGAAGTGTCGACACTTGACTCAATGTCATGAGTCAACACTTGAACGATGACAGACCGAAATAAAAACAAGAAAATGAAGTGTTTCCTTCATCTTTTTCCTTCCAAATCGCTTTGACTCATCCCTAACATTGTTCCTCCCACTTCTTCCCTCCAAATCGCTCCTCCAACCTTCTCAAATTATTGTTTAGGACAGTTTTAGCTTCGATTTCTACCATTTTCTCCCTTCCTTTTGATTTTGAACCGTAGAAACCCTAGATTTCTTCCCCTCTTGCAATTCAATCTTGTAACTTTGGAATGGGGCCTAGGAAGCAAGTTGTTCGGCATCCAATAAAATCCAATCAAGAAGAAAAAAGAAGAACCAAGGCTAGGCATGAAGCCAGAGCAGCAGATGCACTTGATGTTCCCACTAGACCTTTCTTTCCTATGGCTAATCAGATGGGATCGAAGACCATCATCGAAGGATGTCGCGTGGACTTCAAGTTCATTAATCAGCAGTAGTTTAGAATAGGTTAGTAGCTCAGGGATGCAGGCTTGGTGCCATTTTGTTCTTTGACTGAGAGATTCTATCCGGGTTTGATTCGAGAGTTCTATGGTTCTCTAGCCCGAGGTAGTGATGGATGGGTTGCTCAGGTGTGAGGTAGAGATGTCCCAGTGATAGTAGAGATTTTAAGCAGAGTATGGGACATATCCATGAGAGGATCTATCTTGGACAGTCTAGCGGATAGATTTAGTGGTCTCCATTGTATTTTCGAGATAAATGACTTACCTGAGGGAGCCACTATGATTGCTTCGAGACTTCAGCTGAGATGAGGTTGCTGCATCACATAGTAACCCGGATTCTTCTACCGAAGGCCGGTCATTTTGACTTCATCATAGAGCAAGAGCTGTTGGTGATGGTTTCTCTGGTATGGCACACTCCTGTATGCCTACCGATACTTATGGTACATCAGTTGGTGGAGGCATCCATAGCCAGAGACTGTGTTTGCCCTATGGGATGGGCTTGACTTTACTTTTCAAAGCTTATGATGTAGTGATGGATGATGAGCCCTACTAGCAGCTACTGCATACTGATGTTTATGACATCAGTCTCTTCATCGGATGGGGTACCATCTTGTCAAAGGCCAGTGGAGATGATGAGTATCTGGTCAGACCACCGACAAAGATGAGGATATAGCAAAGGAGGAGCGCATCTTATCCGGTGAGGCAGGACCCTTAGAGCCACCTACTGATATGCTTGAGATATAGCACGAGTCTTCAGCACAGCCGAGCTAGCTTCTCTGCCTAAGCCAGCATGGTCTGATATCCCTGGAGTTTTTGAGAGTCTAGAGGACAAGGTCGCTCGCATTGAGACTGAGTTGATGATCATTTGTCAGCGAGTCGACACATATCATATGGAGATGAGAGAGAGCCATCAGGACTGAGAGATGGGATCTCTGCCATTCTGTCCACTTTGAGTAGACCCTCTTCCAGGAGTGCTCCTGATCTTATGCTCCAGCTGATTCAGTTCCAGCACCACTTGCTCCAGGACCGAATTTGGATAAGATTAACTTTGATAAGTTTGACATGGTAGATTTGATTACAGAGCCAGTGCCAGAGATAGCAGCTAACCCTCCTAGGAGTCTCATTCATGATCCATCTAGTTCATCTTTCCAGACTCCTATTCTACCCACTCCTCATTCCAGACCAGCTAATCACACTTCCATTCCTACACCTACACTCATCATACCTTCAGTTATTGATACACCTATCATTGATTCTCCCCCATTGCATACATCTTCTCTTATCTGGGAACTAGGATTTTATATCCTTGTTTTCTATCATCTTGATTCAGGTCTTATATTCGATCATACACCTTTCCATATAGTTGTTGATACTGCCACTTTGATCCATTCTTCTCCTGCTACTAACATAGCTTCTATCTCATCTGCACCATCTAGAGACAGGACTTATGTTAGACACAGAGGACGAGGCCGTCGTGTTCCATCGAGATCGACCAGGACCCATCTTCGTGATCTTCGATCTCTGTGGCCTAAATCTCGTGCTTCTACTGATACTAGACCAATCGAGATTGGATCCTTGGATGATAAGGATAGTGCTTAGGATACTCTTTATATTTAGATAGTTTACATTTATGCACTCCTTGTATGTTGTTTAGATAGCTTTTATGTTTACTTACTCTTTTATATCAAACATGTATCAATAAATGCAATATCATGAATGATTGGGATGTTCTCTTCATGTTATGACTTTGAATGTTGTCACTTCTGAATGAATGAATGAATGTCAGTTTTTGAATTTCAGTGTTTGACCTCTTTTTATTCCTTTTTAATTTTGACAAAAAGGGGGAGAGATAAGTATAAAAGATATAAGTAAGTATAAATGAGAAATAAAAGATATATATATATATATATTTCTTGTGTAATGAAAATAAGTTTTGAAATGAAGATGAAATGAAAACTCTATTTCGTTCAAGAAAAATGTTTTGAGCATTGAGTGAAGGGGAGTATTCCTCCTTTGAATTGCAAAACCTGTTTTGCTAAAATTTCATGCCCAATTGTTAATTTTAGATATTTAATTTCAGCTTTATGTCATTAAAAGTCTTTGAAAATAAACTTTTCAAATCACCTCTTGAGGGGGAGTATTTATACTCTTCAATCTATTATTCAAAACTCTTTTAGACTACTTTCACCTTGTTTCATTGCTGAATTTATTATTCTTGAGCATGTTCTCTTTAGAGTATCATGATACATAAATTTCTTTTTTTTGCTTTGATACTCTTAGTCCAAACTTGATAAAAATGATCCTTCAAACTTTCTTTTTCTATTTGAATATACACTGCATTATGCCTTATGCATAATTGAAAACTTCTTTTAAAGAGCTTATTATGTATTTTATACTTAAAGATTTTGTCATCATCAAAAAGGGAGAGATTGTTAACTTCGTTATTGATTTTGATGATAAACAAAATACTTAAGTATAAGATGAGTACTAACTATTTCTTTAAAGTATGTTTTTATAAAAAAATGTACTCATCAATCCAACAATTTTGATTACTTGTCAAAGAAATGAAGAAGTCCCCTCCATGAATGAAAGATTCGTTTTAAATAGACTTAAGCATTTGAAAATTGCTTGAAATAACACAAAGAGTTTAGCACAAATTAGTTTCAGCAAAGGTTCAGTAGTTTTTGAAGAAATCTCAGTAAGTGTCGTGACTTACAACTCAAGTACCGACTCATGACAGTGGAAGTATCGACTCAAGTCAGCACCTAGAAGGAATTTCAGATGGCACGACTGAAGTATCGACTCATGCCAGTCAAGTGTCGACTCAAGGATTGGCTCATCGCCTGAGAAAATTTTGATACAGAACTTGTTGAAATTGAAGACTTACCTGAAGTGTCGACTCATGGATGTCAAGTGTCAACTCAAGTGTTGACTTACCTAAAGAAGTGTTGACTCTCCTGAGAATTCCAAAGAGCTTCAATGAAGAAATTTGAACTAGGTGTCGACTCATGGAATGTAAGTATCGACTCATAGCTTGAAGTGTCGACACTTGGAGTTCTGGAAACAGTAACGGTTTGTTTTTCAAATACAAAACTTAGCCCTCTTGGCTCCCAATGGCTAGTTTTTCATGTCTAACAGCCATAAACTGACTTTGAGGCCTTGGAAAGGTATTTAAGTGATTGAAATCAAATCTAAACACAACAAAATCAATAATAGAAAAGAAAAAGCAAGTGCATTCACTCCTATTCATTGAGAGCAACTACCTTCAATCAAATAGAAGTCTACAAGCTTTCAAAGCCTTCAAAAATATTCAAGTCTAACATTCTTGAGTATTAATTGAGGCTTCATCGAGTTGAAGACAAGCGATTCCTCAAAGCTTCAAAGAGATATCAACTTTTATTTAGAAAGCTTTTTATTGTTGCCTTACTTCAAACTTTATATTTGTTGTAAAGGTTATTGGTTAGCCTTGAAAATCGAGGTTGTTGGTGAGCCTTAAAACCAATTAGGTTCTTGGTTAGCTTACAAAACCAAGGAAGGTTTTGACTTGTGAGCCTTGTGAAAACAAGTCGGGTTTTGATTAGTGAGCCCGGAAAACTAATCGACTATAATCGGTGGAGATTATGGTGAATTCCTAAGTGGTCCTTGGAGAGTGGATGTAGGTGCATTGGAAAGCACCGAATCACTATACTTGGATTGTGTTTATGTTTGTTTGTCTCTCTCTTGCTCTTACTTTTATTGCTTTTAAATTTCTACTGCATACTCATTAAGAGCACATTACACTTATGTTTCATTGTACCTAGATTGTTTATTGAATTGATTCACACACTTGCAATTAATTTTTAGAAACCCAATTCACCCCCTCTTTGGTTGCTTACTAGGCAACATCATTAAGAAATGTATGTGATTACTTAGCTTTTATTTCTCAAATAGAACCAAAATCTATTGAAGAAACTGAAAATGATTGTAATTAGATAAATGTTATGCAAGATGAACTAAATCAATTTTAAAGAAATAATGTTTGGACTTTAGTTAAAAGACCTACTAATGTTTTAATAACTATTACAAAATGGATTTTCATAAACAAGCTTGATGAAAATGGAATAGTTACTAGGAATAAAGCTAGGCTAGTTGCCAAAGGCTACAATCAAGAAGAAAAGATTGATTTTGATGAAACCTTTACTCCTGTTGCTAGACTTGAGGCAATTAGACTTTTTTAGCATCTGCATGTTTTATGAATTTTAAACTATTTCAAATGGATGTCAAAAGTACTTTGTTAAATGCATTTATTGAAGAAGAAGTTTATGTAGATCAGTCCCCTAGTTTTGAAAATCATGAATTTTCCAATCATGTTTTTAAACTTCATAAAGCTTTGTATGGTTTGAAACAAGCTCCAAGAGCTTGGTATGATAGATTCAGTTCATTTCTACTTAAAAATGACTTTTCTAGAGGAAATGTAGACACTACATTATTTTTGAAAAAGGAGAATGATGATCTTTTGGTAGTACAAGTTTATGTAGATGACATCATTTTCGGTGCTACTAATGAACGTCTTTGTCAAGAGTTTACAAAGTTAATACAGGGAGAGTTCGAGATGAGCATGATGGGAGAGCTTAATTTTTTTCTCGGACTCCAGATCAAGCAAACAAAAGAGGGGATCTTCATCAACCAAGCTAAGTATACAAGAGAAATCTTAAAGAAGTTTGGAATGGAGAGTACCAGACCATTAGGTATGCCTATGAGCTCCTCTTATAAACTTGACAAAGATGAATCAGGTAAGAATGTTGATCAAAAGTTATATAGAGGCATCATTGGTTTATTATTATATTTGACTACAATTAGGCCAGATATAATGTTCAGTGTATGTATGTGTGCAAGATATCAGTCTGTTCCTAAAGTGTCTCATTTATTGACTGTTAAACACATACTTAGATACTTGTATGGCACTATAGATATTGGACTTTGGTACTCTAAAGATTCATCATTTAAATTGATTGCATATTCTGATGCTAATTTTGCGGGGTGCAAACTTGATAGAAAAAGTACAAGTAGAACTTGTCAAGTTCTTGGAGTTAATTTGATTTCATGGAGTAGCAAGAAACATAATTCAGTTGCTCTATCTATGGCAGAAGCCAAATATATAGCAGCTGAAAGCTATTGTGCTCAAATCCTATGGATCAAATAGCAACTCGAGGATTTTGGCATCAAATTAACTAAGACACCCATAAGATGTGATAATACTAGTACATTTAATTTGACCAAAAATCATGTTCTATACTCAAGAAGCAAACATATTAAAATAAGACATCACTTCATAAGAGATCATGTGCAAAACTCTAATGTGATGCTTGACTTTGTATGTACTGATAGTCAATTAGCTGATATTTTCACAAAACCCCTAAGCGAAGAAAGATTTTGCTTGATTAGGAAAGAGTTAGGTATCATCGATCCCTTTGTGTAAAACTCTTTCAAATCTTGTTTTTACTCAAATTCTTGTGCTTAAAATCATCTCATTTATGTCTTAAACCCATCTCTAGAAACCCTATGATTTTTGGAAATTTTATTAAAAATTCTTCTGATTTTTTTTTGGGTTTTCTGGCTAGGTGTTGATACTTGATTTTTGGCCAAGTGTCAACTCACGCCAAGTGTCGACACTTCACCAAAATCCAAGTGTCGACTTATGAACGAAAGCCTGAGTTTTTTAGGGCATCAACTATTCATTCCATAGCCATCTATCCTTTGGTTTTCTTCTGCCCTAGTGGTCCCCCAACCCCACCTTGGTCCCGGAACAGCGATCTTCCATCATTGTCCCTTAATTTTTTAGTAATTTCCTCACTTTCTCCTCTTGTTTTGTCCGATTTCTCACTATTTTTCCATGATTTTTATAGGATTTGGTTGAATCTTTCATGCTCTTTTCTTTCCTTCGGTCATTTTCCGATCTTTGGCCATTTCCTTATTGGATTCACTTTTCCTCCCCTTCGATTTTCCCTCCTTGGTTCGTTTCCCTTTTCTTGGTCCACTCCTCACCCGATCCCTCATCTTTCCTTTTGGCCTTCTCCAGTTCACCTGTTCCTTTCTTGGTCTTTCCTTTTATTGGTGTTATGGGACCCCACAAACAAGTTGTCTCAAAGAAGAGGTTGAGCCAAGGTTCTATAGAGAGGAGAACCAAGGCTCGGCATGACCTAGCCAGGGCTCGGCAGCATGAGCAAGAGCGTGTGCCTCCACCTCGGTCCCATGCTGCATAGAGAGTGTCAGGGAAGATCATCGTAGCTGGATGCCGGATAGATCTAGATTTCTTTGACTGAGAGGAGTTTGGCATTGGTCAGTTGCTTGGAGCAGCAGGTTTGACCTCCTTCTACACTATGAAGGAGAAATACTATCCCCATCTCATCAGGGAATTCTATGGGAGTCTGGCTACTAGTGGACTGATGTGGAGCGCTATAGTCAGAGGTGTGCATATTCTTGTGTTTGAGAGCACATTCAGCAGAGTTTGGGACATTCCTCTGCATGGGGTTGCTGCTACATGTGTCGGTGATAGAGAGGCTACATTTCAGTGCATTCTAGAGCGAGATGATGTACGCGGTGTATCCACTATCTTGCGAATCAGCTGTACATTGAGATGTGCCTACTTCATCACATTATTGCGAGGACTCTCCTACGGAAGACTGGTTGTTTCGACTTTATCATGGAGTAGGAGCTCATGTTGATGGTCTGCCTCATACAGAGGACTGTCGTCAACATCCCAGCTTTGATGATGAGTCAGATAGGAGAGGTTGTGACTCAGCATAGTCTCTGCCTACCATACAGGATGGGTCTGACTCATCTTTTTAGAGCTTACCAGGTTCCTTTGAAGGAGGAGGCCTCCAAGGATATACATCACACTAATGTTTACGACGAGCGATCCTTGCACCATATGGAATACAGGAGGATTGCTGGCAGATGGGTGCGTAGGGAGTCTGGTCAGGAGCCAGACGAGGAGGATGAGCTACGAGCAGTAGAGGCAGGACCTTCTGGACCTGCAGAGCATCTTACACCTCAGAGACCTGCACCAGTAACAGCTTCAGGGTCTAAACCAACCACTCCAGCACCATTTATCTCTCTAGCTACTGCTCTAGTGCCACTACAGAGTCTACTTTTAAGGAGCATATCAGGCATCAGATTATAGAGGTTAGAGATGAGATTATTGATCTGGCAGTCAGGACTACACAGCTCAAGATAGAGGTACAGGGACTGAGAGCACACACAGACGATCATCTCTCAAGTATCAGGCAGACGATGGAGGCTGGCTTCATTGAGATACGTGATCTTCTGAGATTCCTTTTGCCTCTGACAGCACCTTCAGGACCTCCACCTCCTCCGCCAGTAGACGACGATGACCACCATGACACTCATGATGACACTCCAGGTGGTGGTGACAGAGATGGAGATGGTGGTGATGATGATAGAGGTACAAATATACTTGATGATGGTAGTGATGATAGTGACAGAGCTGGAGATTATCAGATTGTTAGCAGAGAGACTCAGACACCAGATGCTCCTACAAATGCTCAGCTTGGCACTGCCTCAGCATTCTAGACACCAGCAGAGATCTTTCCTCCTCCTTCTACTAGGTCTTCTAGGATTTTTTCTCATTTTGGCCCTTCTCTTAGGACTAGAAGCCGGACCCACAAGACTCCTAGGCCTTTAGCTTCTAGGACTAGATGTATGGCTCCTATTTACTTTGAGCTTCAATCTGATGAGGAGTAGCCTCACAGACATCTGTTGTGCTTGTATTTTCTTTTTATGATTGTAGTCTTTGATTGTACTTTTGCTTATCTATTATGCTTGTACTTCAGTTTATGTTTGCTTATCTTATGTAAGTACTTTTGTTGTACTAAAACTCTCTTATATGTATGAAAGTTCACTTTTGTTTCATGTTTACTCTTTTTTCTGTCAAATTGCTTTAATACCAGCTGTAGGATCGTCGCCCCAACCAACTTTGTATGCTTTACTATGATATCATGCATTAATTCAGGGGGAGGATACTCCTTTTAATGTTTAATGTTGACAAAAAGAGAGAGTAAGATCTATATAAGAATTTTCTAAAAATTTAGAAATGTTTCATAACTTAGCTAACATAGGAGGAGAGAAAATGAATTTCAACTTTGCTTGGCACATCACCCCTATAAACCTATATTGTATGAACCTATTTTCATGAGCTTTAAGTATATGCTCACTTGAATGTGTGATACAATATCTATAATTGAACTTGAATGCTTATATACTCAAGGTTTTGTCATCATCAAAAAGGGAGAGATTGTTGGCTTTAGCCCTTGATTTTGATGACTAACAAAACGTTGAGTATATGTTTTATACTACTATTTCAAATGTAGTTGAAAGTTTTAGGATACATGCATCTCAAATTTTTAATATCAAAGTATCAAAGGCACTCATTTGAAGCTAAGTAATTTTCAGTGTATAAGAAGTCTTATCATCATGAAAAGCCTTAAAATTGGTCAATCTAGGCTTTATGAAGAAGATATTGAAGTTTTATTGAAGAACACCTTCAATTTTGAAGGTTGGTACAAGATTTTTTTTGAGTGGCAGAATCAAGTGTCGACTCATGGCATGCAAGGTGTCGACACTTCAGAAGGACTGGAATGCAGAAATCTCTTTGGCATGCCTTGAGTCGACTCATAGAAGTCAAGTATCGACTCATGAAGAAGTCAGGTGTCGACTCATAGAAACCAAGTGTCGACTCATGGCCTGAGAAAAATGATGGTACAGAACTATGCCATTTTGAGATATTTTTTATCAAGTGTCAACTCAGAAGACTCAAGTGTCGACTCACATGATTCAAGTGTCGACTTACATGGTTCAAGTATTGACTCATAGCCTGAGAATAGAAAAAGAATAGAACCTTAGTTTTTCAGAAGCTTATACCTTGAGTCGACTTATGCTGATCCAAGTATCGACTTATGAAGACTCAAGTGTCGACTCATGAACAAACTCAAATGTTGACTCACAGGTTCTGACAGTAATAATGGCTATAATTTCTGAGAGTCAAATTTGAATCCTATAAGCTCCAAATAGCTAGTTTTGCTCCACCAACGGTCTTAAACTAATTTTTAGAAGTTTTTAAGTATTTAAGTCTCACCAAACTCATTCAAGAATAACTAACTCACAAGAGACAAGACATATCTTGAGAACTTCACTTCCAAAATCAAAAAGAGAGCAAAAGAGAAGATTCCCACTAAAAAAGCTTCCAAGCCCTCAAATCAGTATTCCAAAAGTGGTCTTTGAAGTGATTCTAAGGAGAAGACAGGTCAAGCAATCAACATGAGCCTCAAAGCTTCTACTTTCTACTCTATAAGAGAGTTTGCTTGTGCTTTATCCTTGTATCTTTGATTTTATTTTTTGTGACTAGTTTTAAGGGTGTTTGAAACTAAGTGTTAGGCCCTTCCAAGTCGTGAATTGAAATCCAAGCCAAGGTTAGCTTAAGTAAAGGTTATTGGTGAGCCTAAGTGAAAAAACCAACTTTGGGTTTGACCTATGAGCCCTTAAAAATATGTTGGCTGTAATCTAGGTTGATTATAGTGAAATTCCCAAGGGATAGCTCGGGAAGTGGATGTAGGTACTTGATATGTACCGAACCACTATAAACCTTTGTGTTTGTGTATGTGTTCTTTTCTCTCTTGCATTTGTTGCTTATATTCATAGCATTGCATCTTATTCATTGTATGCTCATTTGCATTACTTCACAAATACTTTAAAGTGCAGCACATATTTGCTTTAATTTTTTTTAAAGAAACCCAATTCATCCCCCCTCTTCGGTTGCTATGCTGGGCAACAAAATCCAAGATAGCAAAGTTTTGAGAGCAACCTGGACCGGTCTCTCAGTCTACAAGCCCAATTCATGGACCATCTTCCTTCTCTCGAACTGCCCACCACCTCTTGAGATGCCACCTTCTTCCCTGCTAATGCTGATGTCACCGCCTTACCACCAGCTGCCTTCCCTTGTTGCCGGCCATATTCCTTAGCCAGCCACTATCACCATCCTCTTCCCCAACCTAATCCAAGTTGCCATGAGCACTCACTTCCATCTTTCTCTTCATCCCAAGTGCCACCATCTTCCCCCATCACTAACTCCCTGTCCATGAGACACTGCCACACTACTGTCGACCGCCATCCTTTTCACCATCTCCTTCTCTCTATCTTTGTCTTCCCATCACCAGCCTTTCTCCCATCACCATCATCACGCTCCCTATGTCACTAACTACTAGAAAGAGGGATGAGTAGGAGGAACTAGCTACCCGTCGCTTCTTCCACTCCATCCCATCACTACTTCCACGATTCACCATGCCATGCCAAATGGTTTTTGGGATATCCAGGAGTAAGGCACAACATAGTAGAGGTTTGCTGCTACTCCTTTCATGGCACTAGTAGGAAATTGATAGCGAGGGGGCGATGACGGAGAGCAGAGACTTAGATGGTGGTGGCGGTGACTAGAGGGAGGCAAATCCAAAATGATTCAGTCCATAGTGGTGCTAGCACGATCCATCGAGGAAAGAGTCACAATCTTGGTGTGGTTTACGATTTAGGAGGAGGCTCAATTTGATAGGGGATAGGACTTGGTGCAGTAGACTTTAGTGCAATTCCAGACATCTGATGGTAATATGATGACTCAAGAAATCCCAAGGAGTCAAAGCTTGATTTTAATTGGACTCTTCCCATGTTTTGATTGGAATTTGATCTACTTTTTCATTTGTAAAAAGGGTAGCCATGGAGAACAAAAAAAACCAACCAGAAGCACCCAATAACAAAATCCCATAACATATTTTTATTTCCTTTTATAATTTAGTTTTAGGCTTTGAAACAAAGGGAGAGGAATAAAAATGGAGATTCTTCAAGGTGACGAGATGATGTGACAGAGCTTCAAATCTCTAAGAAGATGTATCCAAAAGCCATGCTTGATTGAGGTGCAGTCTATAAGAAAGTACAAGTTTTCATACATAAATTTTTATATTTATTTTTCTACTCTATGCAATTAAACAAAGCTTTCAATTTCTTTTAAATTCTTTTCTATTTGATTCCTAAATAAATTACCTATAGCTGGAATGGATCATGATCCTAATATGACATAGTCCATGATCAGCATAGATAATTGATTCTAGAATTTTTATTTATGTATCTTGTTAGGATCTGTTAAACTTAATCATTGGATAGCTTATACTTGAGGGATGGGCCATGATTTTAATAGGATGTAGTTTATACTCAACAAGATAGTTTATACTAAGGATTAGTTTATAAGATTCCGAAATAATTATAGACTTTGATTTCTTGGATTAGAACAGGTACATAATTTATATATGTGATTATCTAAAAACTTGAAGATATCATTTTACCATATAAATCCCTTGATTTCATAATTATTTAAATTAGTTAGTTTTAATTAACATATTACATATTTTTAAAGATCTAAATATTTATCTCTTTTTTTATCTTTTTCATGAAACAATTGCCCTTGATCCTTGATGATATGATCCCTGCTCACCCTATCCATAGTCATAAGTTAGGTTTTTATTTTTGACTACCCTACGATAAGCGATCAAATCTTGGCACAATTGCCAAGGATTTAGGCATGATTATTTTATGAAAAAAGTAAAAAATATATATTTTTTTATTCTAGTTATTTCTCTCTTTAGTTTTATTATCTTTTTTATTTTAGTTATCTTATTTTTTTATTTCCTTCTATTCTTGTTAACATATAAAAATATTACTTTTCTCTTATTCACAACTTGACTTCTAACCTAATTTTTGTTTTCCTACTTAATTCAAGTGTTTTAAATAACTGAAAAAAAGAGACATCTTTTTATAAAACTTAATTGATTTAAGAAAATAAATAACAAACCTTAATACTTTTTTATTTTTTTGGACATCTTGTTTTATTCTCAAGGGCATAAACTCTTAAACAACATAAGATAGGGATTTCATCATCCTTCTTTGGCCCATAAACTACCATCCTTTATACTGCATAACCCAAACTTTTAATCTAAAATCAATTAGACATTGGCCTTAGGACATTCAAGCTCATTAGGACAAGGCATCCAAAAGAGTTGGACTGGATCAAAATTATCTAGTTGATTGATATCTAGGAAAGGTATTCAAAGATGATGTAGTCCTAAAGGAAGGTGGTTCTTTAATTGGTTCCATTGACTAACCTGGCCAATTTATGTAGTATCTAAGAAAAACAACGGGAGACCCCCACGAACCTTACCCTTACTTGGCCAATTAGCTAGTTAGTTTTTGACTTGGAGCAATCCAAGGCAGCCTTGAAAGTTAGGAACTATCTAGACATAAGTTAACCCTAGGATAGAGAGTCCATTGTATGCTAACTTATTTTTTAACAAAACTTTAATCTAATTAAAACATTCTTCTCTATTGTTTCTAGATTTAGAACTCCTTAGATTCTCATCTTTAGAACTCTTATATCTCTTTCTTCTTTTCTTTTTTTCTTCTCCTCTAAAAAAATCATAAAATAGATTTTCTTGCTAAGATAAAATGATAATTGGTCAGATACTGTCTAAACCATAAAAGATGATAAGGTCATTAAGGAAGAAATGAATTCCATTGAACGACCCAAAAGCCTAATGGATTATTGTTACCGAGATTCTATTGAATGACATATGTTGACTCCTGCATTGATTTTGATGAATAACAAAATACTTAAGTATATCTAAGTACTAACTATATGTTTAAAGTATGTTTATTAGAATAATATACTCATCAAAGTTGAAATGTATTGAAGAGATCAAATTGCTTTTCAAATAGTTGAAGAAGTCAATTAAATTAATGGATTTTCAAGTTATATAAACCTTGGCACATAAGAATGACTTTGAAGGACTCAAATTTTGAATTTGGCAAAGTTTCAGTAATGTTTCAGCCATGTGTTGATTCATGAAGATCAAGTATCAACTCAAGATGTTGACTCACAGAATCCTGAGCTAATACGTAAAAAGAGTTTCAGCCGGCATGCATGAAGTATTGACTCATGAAAACCATGAGTCGACTCATGGTCAAGCAAGTATCGACTCAAGGCCTGAGACCAAAATGAAGATAGAACATGTTGATTTTTGAATTTTGTCCAAGGTTGACTATGAATATGAAGTGTTGACTCAAGTGTCGACTCACCAGAAGAAGTGTCGACGTACCAAAGCACTCCAGAGAGTTTTGAAAATTATTTTTGACCTAGTGTCGACTCATGACTTGATGTGTCGATACTTGCAGGTCTGAATGAACAATAACGGCTATTTTTTTGAAGCACATAATTGCTTCTTTTATGTCTAACATCTATTTTCTCCTCTTCAACGGTCATAAATAGTCATTTAAGGCTCAAAAAGATATTTAAAGTAAACTAAATACAAAGGAAAAGCATTCATTGGAATTCATTAAGCAACTAATGAGCATATTTATTACTTTTGAGTGAAGTTAAGCCTTCAAACATTCAAGAGCATTCAAGCAAATCTAATCTTCAAGCATTAATTAAGGCTTCAACAACTTGGAAACAAGCTCTCTCAACAGCAATCAAGAGCTTCAAAGAGATAATTATTTTTATTTTAAAAGCTTATTATATTCTTACATTATACTTGATTTATCTTGTTGTTCCTAGTTTCAAGTAGATTAAAACTAGTGTATGGATTGTTGGTGAGCCTTGTTTGAAAATCAACTAGGTTGTTGGTGAGCCTTGTTTAAAAATCAACTAGATTATTGGTGAGCCTTGTGTTGAAAAACTAACTAGGTTTTCAGTTAGCCTTGTGAAAATCAAGGAGTTTTGATTTATAAGCCTGGAAAACTAATCTACTATAATCAAGGAAAGATTATAGTGAAATACCCAAGTGGACCTTGGAAAGTGAACGAAGGTGTTTTGAGTGCACCGAACCATTATAAATTCTTGTATTTGTGATTGCTTATCTTTCTTTTCTTGCATTTATATTATTACTTCTTCTGCATACTTTTGTTGAGCACACAAACACTTGTAAACACACTAGCACTTATCTTTAACCTTTGCAAAAAGTTTTAAAACCTAATTCACCTTCCTCTTGGATTGCTTTAGCTCGGCAACAAGTGGTATCAGAGCCTTGTACTCAGCTTGTAGGTCTAACCACCTTGAGTTAAAGATCTATAGCAGCCCCAATAGGTTCTAATGTTGTTGAGGGTCAAACCTCAAATAGACCACCTTTTTTCAATGACATTAATTATACATACTGGAAAACCTGCATGAGGATTTATATGCATTCTATTGATTACAGTCTTTGAAAAATAGTTGTTAAAGGCCCTTATATTCCTTTGGTTTTGGTTAATGGCATTTCCATTCCCAAGCTTGAAGAGGATTGGAATGAAAATGACATTAAGCAATCCGAGCTTAATACTAAAGCAATGAATTTGCTTTATTATACATTATATCTTAGTGAATTCAATAGGATATCCACATGTACACTGGCAAAGAAAATTTGGGACACACTTGAGGTTACTCATTAGGGTACCCATCAAGTGAAAAACACTAAAGTGAATATGCTCATCATAAATATGAAATGTTTAGAATGGAGCCTAATGAATCCATAACTGATATGTATACATGATTTACTAACATTATAAATAGTATGAGAAGTCTTGGCAAAGTTATATCTAACACTGACTTTGTTAATAAAATTCTTAGGTCTTTTCCAACTTCATGGGATCCGAAGGTCATAGCAATCCAAGAAGCAAAAGATGTTAAGACACTTTTCTCGGAGCAACTTGTTGGTTCACTCATGACTTATAAGTTGAACTTAAAGCAAAAAGTAGTAGATGCTGATAAAAAGAAGAAAATAATTGCTCTCAAATCCGCTACACCAAATGAGCTTTCAAGTGAAGAGTTAGAAGAAAGTGAAAATAAAAATGAAGAGGCTCTAATGGCTAGGAAGTTTAGGAGATTCATGCGGAAGAAGAAATTCACATATAAAAAGAAGCCACAAAAAGAAGAGCCTAGTATAGATAAAGGGAAGGACAAAGAAAAATAAAAAGAGAAGGAGAAGGACCAACCAATTTGCTTTGAGTACAAAAAGCCTGGACACTACAAAATTGATTGTCCTCTTCTCAAGAAGCTCAAGAAGAAATATAAGAAAAAGGCAATGATGGCAACTTGGAGCGATAGTGAAGACTCTAGTTCAAAGGAAGAACAACAAGAAGTCACCAATCTTTGCCTTATGGCAATAGAAAATAAAGTACAATCTAAATTTGAATTTATCTTTGAAGAACTTAGAGATGTTTTTGATGAACTTGTGCATGAGTACAAATTATTGAAAATTAAGCACAAGAAGTTGCAAAAGCATGTTGATTCCTCTTCTTTTGAAAACAACAATCTTGTTAATGAAAACCATGATCTAAAAGCCAAGGTTGATGTTTTGAAAAAAGAAAAGAATGCTCTATCAAAAGAAATAGAAGTTTTAAAAAGACCTAAAATCTTTGTTTCAAATAATGAGCTTATAAAGAAAAACAAAGACCTTAAGGTAGAACACAAGAAGTTAAAAGATGAACTTGATAAAGTAAAACCTTTTGTTAAAAAAATTACTTTTAGTTCTTAAAATCTAAGTCTACTTTTAAACAATCAAAGAGTTGTTTTTGATAAAGCTGGACTTGGTTACAAACAACAAAAGAAGCAAAAATTATTGAAGAATTTCTTTGTTTCTGCTTCTACCAGTATTACATATTTTTATTGTGGAAAATTCTTATATAAATCTTATCAATGCAATCTTAGAAAAGTAAATAAATCGAGAAAAAATTAGGTCCCAAAAGGAACTATTACTACTAACCCTAAAGGATCCAAGATGGCTTGGGTACCTAAAGCAAAAACTTAATCTATTTTGTAGGTATGTCTTGCAACCAAAGAGAAGAGGAGATTGTGGTATCTTGATAGTGGCTGCTCAAGATATATGATGAGAGATGTGAAGCAAGTCACCTCTCTTGAAGCTTTGAATGGAGGGAATGTAGTTTTAGGAGACAATGGTAAAGGAAAAATCATTGGTATCGATAAAATACACATTTCTCCATCCACTTTTATTGATAATGTATTATTAGTTAAGGGATTAAAGTATAATTTACTTAGTATTAGTCAATTTTATGATAAAGGTTTTAAAGTAGTTTTTGAATTATCTCTTTGCATGGTATCTAATCTTTATGATAATGGAGTGAAAGTCATTGAAAATAGGCATGGCAACATCTACCTAGTTGATCTTGATAATTTACCTATAAAAGATGGTGAATGCCTAGTTACAATGAATGCCACAATTAATGAGACTACTTGGTTATAGCATTGTAGATTAGATCATGCAAGCATGTTTTACTTTTCAAATTGTGTAAAAAAGATTTAATTAACGATTTACCAAAACTCATATTTGAAAAAGATAAAATTTATAATACTTGTTAATTTAGAAAACAAACAATAACTTCTTTTAAATCAAAAGAAATTGTTTCAACTTCTAGGCCATTAGAACTACTCCATATGGATATCTTTGGACCAACTAGGATCACAAGTCTAGGAGGCAAGAGATATGGATTTGTTATAGTTGATGATTTATTTTGATTTACTTAGTTTTTATTTTTAGCATATAAAGATGAATCATTTTTTGCTTTCACAAAATTTTATAGAAATGTTTCAAATGAAAAAGGTACTTCTATTGTTTAAATTAGAAGTGATCACAGAACTAAATTTGAAAATCAAGATTTTAAAAATTTTTATAATAAAAAAGGTATTGAACATAATTTTTCTATACCTAGGACATCTCAACAAAATTGGATGGTAGAAAGAAAAAATAAGACTTTAGAAGAAATGGCATGCATAATGCTTTGCAAAATGACCTTCCTAGATATTTTGGGCCGAAGCTATTAATACTGCATGCTATATTTTAAACTGAGTTTTGATTCGACCAATTTTAAAGAAAACACCATATGAACTTTGGAAAGAAAGAAAACATACTTTAAAGTATTTGCATGTATTTAGTTATCGATGTTTCATAGTAAACAATGGCAAGGATAATTTAAGCAAATTTGATGCCAAGTCAGATGAAGGTATCTTCTTAGGATACTCTACATCTAGTAAGGCATACAAGATTTTCAACAAAAGAACACTTATAGTAGAAGAGTCTATGCATGTTGTATTTGAAAAGTCTACTAACAAGTCCTCTAGAAAAGAGGATATTTCTGATGATGGTGTAGGTATTGAGGACTTAAGAAGCTGACATTGGATGATCATCCTTCCAAGGAGAACAAAGAAGATTAAAACAAGGAGAATGAAGAAGAAGCCACAAGATCTTCACCAAAGGATAAAGGTCTACCCAAAGAATGGAAGTATGCTCATGGACATCCTAAGAAATTAACGTAGGTGATCCATCAAAAGGGAAAAGAACTAGATCCTCCCTTAGAAATGAATGTTGAAAAAGTTGAAAAAGTTGAAAAAGTTCCAAATTGGATAATTACTATGCAAGAATAATTAAATTAATTTGAAAGAAATAAAGTTTGGACACTAATAGAAAGACCGTCTAATACTTCTATAATTGGTACTAAATGGGTATTTAGGAATAAATTAGATGAAAATGGAATAGTAATTAAAAACAAGGCTAGAATGGTAGCTAAGGATTACAATTAAGAAGAAGAAATTGATTTTGATGAAACCTTTGCTCTAGTAGCTAGACTTGAAGCTATTCGATTACTTCTAGCTTTTGCATGTTTTATAGATTTCAAAATTATTTCAGATGGTTGTTAAAAGTGCATTTTTGAATGGATACATTCTAAAGAAGTGTATGTTGAGCAATCACCTAGTTTTGAAAATCATGCATATCCTGATCATGTTTTTAAATTGCATAAAGCACTTTATGGTTTAAAACAGGCCCCCCTTCATGGTATGAAAGATTAAGTAAATTTTTAATTGAAAATGGTTTTACTAGGAGTCATGTAGATACAACCTTGTTTTTAAAGAAAAATGCTGATGATCTCTTAGTAGACAGATCTATGTCGATGATATTATCTTTGGTGCCACTAATAAATTTCTTTGTCAAGAATTTGCTAAGCTCATACATGGTGAGTTCGAGATGAGCATGATAGGAGAATTGAGCTACTTCTTCGGACTCCAGATCAAGCAAACTAGTGAAGGGATCTTCATCAACTAAGCTAAATACATAAAGGAGATTCTGAAAAAGTTTGGGATGGAGAAGACTAAACCTATTGGTGCACCTATGAGCCCTTCATGAAAGCTTGACAAGGATGAATTCAGTAAGAAAGTTGATCAAAAATTTTATAAAGGCATCATTGGATCTTTACTATACTTAACTACAAGTAGACCAGATATTATGTTTAGTGTATGCATGTATGCTAGATATCAGTCTAAGCCTAAGGAATCATATTTTTTGGCTATTAAATGCATACTTAGATATTTATCTGGTACTCTTGATATTGGATTATGGTACTCTAAGAATTCAGCTATATATTTGATTGCATATTTTGATACTGATTTTGCTAGCTATAAATTGATAGGAAAAGTATATCTGAAACTTTTCAATTTCTTGGAGTTAATTTAATCCCATTGTTTAACAAGAAACAAAATTCAGTTGCACTATCTATAGCTGAAGCTAAATATATTGTAGCTGGAAGTTGTTATGCTCAAATCTTATGGATTAAACAACAACTCGAGAATTTTGGCATCAAATTAACTAAGATACCCATAAGATGTGATAATACAAATGCAATTAACTTAACTAAAAATCCAGTTCAATACTCAAGAAGTAAGCATATAGAAAATAGACATCATTTTATCAGACACCATGTTCAAAACAATGATGTTATGCTTGAATTTGTTTGTACTAAAATGCAACTTGCTGATATTTTGACTAAGCCTCTTAATGAAGATAGGTTCAGTATGATTAGAAGAGAATTAGGGGTCATTAATCCTTTTGATTAAATCTCCTTGAAAATTTTCTTAAAAAATGTCCTTGAAAATCATATTCAATCATTTATTGGCTATTAAAATCAATTATTTTGATTTTTTATGATTTTTTCACCATTTTCTTGATTTTCCTCAATGTGTCGACACTTCCAAGTGTCGACACTTGGCTTAAGCCTGTGAGTCGACACTTGACCAGCGGGAACTATTGATTAAATAGGGAAAATGATCAATTTCTTCCCATTTTTCTTGAGCCGACACATCCTCCCACAGTTCCCTAACCTCTATTAGTTCCTATTTAGTGTTCTAACACTCCTATTTTGAGTTTGAGCCTGATCTTTCCCTCTCGTTTTCATTGTTCTTCATGGTTTCATCGTGACTCCCTTGTGCATTTCCCTTTCCATCCTTATTTTCTCTTTTTTCCTAGAAGATGGGATCTAGGAAGTAGCTAGTTAGGAGACCACGACCATTCTCTTAGGATGCGGAGTGCTGTATGAAGGCCAGACATGACAATCAGCCTGCAGAGGTAACAACACAACCTGAAATTCTAGTTCGACCTCCATCAGTCCCTAGAGCAGACCGCATGGCCACCAAGGCCATTATCGTGGGATGGAGAGTGGGTTTCGAGTTCATCAACTAGCAGCATTTTAGGATTGGTGATTAGCTGAGAGATACTGGTCTTGCATAGTTTTGTTCCCTTAGAGAGAGGTTTTAACCAGTACTGATGAGGAAGTTTTATGGGACTCTGGCCCGAAGCGCTGATGGATGGAGCATAGAGATTAAAGGGATCACTATCCATTATCAATAGAGATACTGAGCGGGTATGGGAGATCCCGATGAGGGGGATAGTCATAGACTCACTTGTAGATAGGATCAATGGCTACAGGTGCATCTTTGAGAGAGATGACATTGGAGAGGGAGCCAGGATTGTTGCTTCACGGCCATTACCAGAGATGAGGCTCCTACACCACATAGTTACCCGGATCCTACTGCCGAAGACTAGGAGGTTTGATTTCATCACTGAGAGGGAGCTTCTGGTGATAGTTGCCCTGATATAGAGGACACCAGTCTGCCTACTTGTATGCATGATACATTAGATCATAGAGGCGGCGACCAGCGGGAGACTTTATCTGCCATATGGGATGTGTCTTATTATATTATTTAGAGCATAGGAGTCAACCCTGATGGTGAGCCATATAGACAGCTACTCCACACTGATGTGTATGATGAGAGATCATTGCATCATACGGGATATCACAGATATCGAGGTCAGTGGAGATGGAGAGTTTCTAGAGGTACACCTGACTCGAATTTAGATGATTATGCAGCTAAGGAGGAGGATATACCTAGAGATGAGACTGGGCCATCTAAGCCATCAAGTGCTTCACCAGAGTTACAGCCCGAGCCATCAGTATCGGCACATGCAGAGGTGCCACCTGCTAGAGATACTTCGGATAGGATCACTCGACTGGAGGTTAAGATGCAAATCATTAGACAGTGAGTAGATCTGATGCATGTGGAGATAAGACAGGTTTTCAGGAGATAAGGGAGAGTTTTACTGCTGTTTTGGCTGCTTTACATGGATTATCTTCTAGCTGGCCACATTCCCCTCCACCTGCTCCACCAACTCCACCTGCAGATACTTAGATGGGAGATAGTTAGTGTTGGCTCCACCCAGTGATTTTGATGAATAACAAAACATTGAGTGCATATTGTATTCTAACGATGATTTCAAGTTGTAAGTTTTCAGGAAGAAAGCACCTCAAAATTCCAAAAACTTATGGTGTATAGCATGCAATGGCACGGAGCAATTTTCACGTATCCGGGCATCCACTTCATTAAAAAAGGGCTTATAATTGTTTAACTATTATGTGTTAATATATTCATGAATTTTATCTTTGTTTTCGAGGCATTTATACTTGAATCTAGATGTTTTCAGTCTCAAGTGTCGACACCTGGATAGTCAAGTGTCGACACTTCAGCATTTGGCATGGACAAAAATCTTTGGCATGCAAAGTGTCGACACCTATATTCAAGTGTTGACACCAAGTGTCGACACTTAGGTTCCAAGTGTCGACTCAAGGCCTGAGATTTTTGAAAATACAGAACTTTGTTGTTTCAAGGATTTTTGTGTCAAGTGTCGACACCTGTGCATCAAGTGTCGACACTTGAATGTTCAAGTGTCGACTCCCAGAAATCAAGTGTCGACACTTGACAGCCAAGTGTCGACACCTGACAGCCAAGTGTCGACACTTGCAGCCTGACAACTCTAACGGATCTATTTTTCTGGCTTGCAGAAATTGGTTTTCAAGCTCCGAACAGCTATTTCCAATGCTCCAATGATCACAAACCATTTTTAGAAGGTTTTTGGTATATTTAATCTCCACCAACCTCATTTTAAAAGAAGAGAAGTGATGAAAAAGAAGAGAAAGCAAGAGAGAAGTCTATTCAAGAGCATTCAAGTCCACTCAAAAGCCATAAAGCCAATATTCTCTCCAAACTTCAAATTAAAAGCCTCTTCTAGCTTGATTCCACTGAAAAGCCTACTAGCTCAACCTTACTACATTCCAAAAAGAGGCAACTTGAAGAAGAGTGAAGTCAAAGCATCCTTTGGGCTTCAAAGATTCCAATCTACTCTTGAAGAGAGTTTGTTGTAGTTTTTAAATTTCATTTCTATTTTAATTGTGCTTTGACCTTGCTTTCAAGGGTGTCTTGAAAGAAGGTTATTGTGGTTTGTTGGTGAGCCAAAGTGTTAAAACCAACTAGGGTTAACTTGTGAGCCCGAAGACAAAACAAGTATTTAGGTTTGTTGGTGAGCCTAGGTGACAAAACCAACTTAGGTTTTGACTTGTGAGCCTTGTGAAAAATAAGTCAACTGTAATCTGGTGTGGATTATAGTGGAATTCCCAAGGGTGGCTTGGGGAGTGGATGTAGGTGCTAGGTTTGCACCGAACCACTATAAACTTTGTGTTTGTGTGTGATTGCTCTTTTCCTCTCGTATTCTTTAATTAATTGCTATCATCTTGCATCTAATTTATTATTGCTCACAAGCACCACTAGACCTTCATTTTATTGTGTTAAATTTTTAAAAGACCCAATTCACCTCCCCTCTTGGGCTCCATTTCTGGGCAACAAGTGGTATCAGAGCACCGGTACTCTCTTGTAGGTCCAAGGATCTTGAGTAAAAGATCATGGCGGCCCCAATAGGCATGGATATTGTTGAAGGTCAAGCTTCAAACCGATCCCCACTTTTTAATGGCACAAATTACACATACTGGAAGACACGCATGCGCATATTTATACAAGCTCTTGATTATAATTTGTGGAGAACAATAGTAAAAGGTCCTCATCAGCCTACAATGATGATTAATAGCATTCTCACTCCAAAAATGGAAGATGATTGGGATGAGAATGACATTAAGCAAATTGAGCTCAATGCTAAGGCAATGAACCTTTTATTTTGCTCTCTTGATCCTAGTGAGTTCAATAAAATATCAAACTGTCTCTCCGCAAAGGAGATTTGGGATACACTTGAGGTTACCCATGAGGGTACACACCAAGTGAAGACCACCAAGGTTAACATGCTAATTCACACATATGAGATGTTTAAAATGGAACCTACTGAGTCTATCAGTGAGATGTATACTAGGTTCACAAACATTGTGAATGGCATGAGAAGTTTAGGAAAAATAATTTCTAACGGTGAACTTGTGAATAAACTTCTCAGGTCTCTACCAGCTTCATGGGATGCAAAGGTCACTGCAATTGAAGAAGCAAAAGATGTCAACACTCTCCCGCTGGAACAACTGTTGGGTTCCTTGATGACTTATGAACTATCCCTCAAACAGAAGAACGGAGAGGTGGATAAAAAGAAAAAGACAATCGCGTTCAAATCTACTACCAGAGAAGACTCAAGCGAAGACTCTGAAGAGGATAACGAAGAAGATGAAACAGCTATGTTAGCAAGGAAATTCAGAAGGTTTATGAGGAAAAAGAAATTCAATTACAAAAAGAAACCTCTGAAAGGTGAGCCGAGTAAAGAAAAAGATAAAGAAAAGAAGGAGGAGTAGCCCACATGTTTTGAGTGCAAGAAGCCCGGGCATTTCAAGGTAGACTGTCCCTTACTAAAGAAAAGCAGAAGAAAGCTAAGAAAGAAGGCCATGATGGCAACCTGGAGTGAAAGTGAAGACTCCAGCTCTGAGGAAGAACAACAGGAAGTAGCAAATTTCTGTCTAATGGCCGATCAAGAAGAGGTATGTTCTGAAACTGAAAATGAATTATCTTTTGATGAGCTTCATGAAATTTTTGATGAACTAGTCATAGAATTTCAAAAATTAAAGTCAAAATATAAAGACTTAAAGAAGCAAAATCTAGAACTAGCTAAAACAAACAACAACCTTACAAATGAAAATGAATACCTTCTAATACAAAATAAAAATTTAAATGACAAGATTATGGCTCTTGAAAAAGAAAAGGATATATTTGAAAAGAAAAGTAACTTACTTTCAAATGAAAAATTGTCAAGACAAAGCAAAGAAATTTTAATGGAAAACAAAAGATATAAAGAGGAAATTGATAAACTAAAGCCTTTTGTTGAAAAATTTACTTACAGATCTGAAAAGTTAAATTTACTGTTAAATAACCAAAGAGCAGTATTTGACAAAGCTGGATTAGGATTCAAAACTCATAAGAAACAGAAACTCTTTAAAAATTTCTTTGTGCCTGCATCTTCATCAATTACATGCTATACTTGTGGTGTTAAAGGATATAAATCTTATATGTGCAACAAAAGAAAATTAAAAAATACTAAGAAAGTTTGGGTTCCAAAAGGAACCAATGCCACTAACCAAAAAGGACCCAAGATGGCTTGGGTACCTAAAGTCTCCACTTGATCTTTATTGCAGGTATGCCTTGCAACCAACAAGAAAAGAATGTGGTATCTGGATAGCGGTTGCTCAAGGCATATGACAGGAGATGTGAAGCAGTTCTCATCAATTACATATCAAAATGGTGGCAATGTAACTTTTGGTGATAATGGAAAGGGCAAAATTATCGGTATTGGTAAAATCCATATCACCCCTACCTCTTATATTGATAATGTTTTATATGTTGATGGATTAAAACATAACTTACTTAGCATTAGTCAATTCTGTGACAAAAATTTTATAGTTGTTTTTGAATCTTCTTTGTGCATTGTTTCTAGTCTAGATGACAATGGCATTAAGATCATCGGTCATAGGCATGGCAATATTTATATGGTTGATCTTGATGATCTCCCTATTCAGAAAGGTCAATGTCTAGTGGCAATGGAAGCCAAGATTGATGAAACTAGTTGGCTTTGGCATCGTAGACTAGGACATGCAAGCATGCATTTAATTTCAAAACTTAGCAAAAAGAATTTAGTAAAAGATTTGCCTAAACTCAATTTTGAAAAAGATAAGATTTGCAGTGCATGTCAACTTGAAAAACAAACAAAATCTTCTTTCAAACCTAAAGGAGTAATCTCTACATCTAGACCTTTGGAATTGCTTCATATGGACCTCTTTGGGCCTACTAGAACATCTAGTTTGGGAGGTAAGAAGTATGGTCTAGTCATTGTAGATGATTTCTCACATTTTACTTGGGTTATGTTTTTAGCACATAAAGATGAAACGTTTTCTGAATTTTTTAGATTTCATAAAAGAGTCTTAAATAAAAAAGGTGTTTCAGTAATTTCTTTAAGAAGTGATCATGGAACTGAATTTGAAAATGCCGATTTTAATAAATTCTGTATTGAAAATGGAATCCATCATAATTTTTTTGCACCTAGGACACCTCAACAAAATGGGGTAGTAGAAAGAAAAAATAGAACTCTTGAAGAAATGGCACGCACCATGCTTTGTGAAAATGATTTACCTAGATACTTTTGGGCGGAAGCCATAAATACTGCATGCTATATTTAAAATCGAGTTTTAATTCGACCGATTTTAAAGAAAACCCCTTATGAGCTTTGGAAGGGTAGAAAACCTTCAATCCATTATTTTCATGTTTTTGGATGCCATTGTTTCATCTTAAACAATGGTAAAGATAATCTAAGTAAATTTGATGCCAAATCAGATGAGGGAGTCTTTCTAGGCTACTCCACATCTAGTAAGGCATACAGGGTCTTCAACTGAAGGACACTTGTTGTTGAAGAATCCATTCATGTAGTATTTGATGAAACTAACTAAAAATCTTCAAGAAAAGAAGATGTACTTTTTGATGAATCAGGTAACAAGAAAACTGAAGAAATAAACAACAATGAAGGACTTACCAAGGAACAGAATGATGATCAAAACACTGACAGAGATCAAGCACAAGGTGATGAAGATACATGAACTGTTGATCCTTTACCAAAAGAATGGAGGTATGCTCATGGACACCCAAAAGAACTAATTATAGGTGATCCATCTAAAGGTGTAAGTACTCGATCATCTCTTAGAAATATTTGTGATTACTTAGCTTTTGTGTCTCAAATTGAACCTAAAACTATTGAGGAAGCTGAATATGATAGTAATTGGATAAATGCTATGCAAAATGAACTTAATCAATTTAAAAGGAACAATGTTTGGACACTAGTGGATATGCCTTCAAACACATCAATTATTAGCACAAAATGGGTTTTTCGAAATAAACTTGATGAAAATGGAATAGTAATTAGAAATAAAGCTAGACTAGTTGCCAAAGGATACAATCAGGGGGAAGGGATAGATTTTGATGAAACCTTTGCTCTTGTGGCTAGACTTGAGGCAATTAGGCTATTGTTGGCTTTTTCTTGTTTCACGAATTTTAAAATGTATCAGATGGATGTTAAAAGTACTTTTTTAAATGGATTAATTAAAGAAGAAGTTTATGTTGAACAACCCCCTGGTTTTGAAAATTCTGAATTTCCAAATCATGTTTATAAATTTCATAAAGCTTTATATAGATTAAAACAAGCTCCAAGAGCTTGGTATGATCATTTAAGTTCTTTTTTGCTGAAAAATGATTTTACTAGAGGTAATGTAGATAAAACATTATTTTTAAAGAAAAAGAATGATGATCTCTTAGTAGTACAAATCTATGTTGATGATATAATATTTGGTGCTACTAATGAATCTCTTTATCAAGATTTTGCAAGTCTAATGCAGGGTGAGTTCGAGATGAGCATGATGGGAGAACTGAATTTCTTCCTCGGACTCCAGATAAGGCAAACCAAAGAGGGGATCTTCATCAACCAAACAAAATACACAAGAGAAATACTCAAGAAGTTTGAGATGGAGAACACTAAGCCATTAGGTACCCCGATGAGCTCTACATGTAGACTTGACAAGGACGAATCAGGTAAGTCAATAGATCAAAAATTATATCGTGGCATGATTGGTTCATTATTATATCTTACTGCCAGTAGGCCAGATATCATGTTTAGTGTCTGTATGTGTGCTAGATATCAATCCAATCCTAAAGAGTCTCATCTTTTGGCTGTTAAATGCATACTTAGATATCTATCTATCTTAATTGAAATTGGTTTATGGTACTCTAGAGATTCTTCATTTGATTTAATTGCTTATTCTGATGCTGATTTTGCTGGGTGTAAACTTGATTATAAAAGTACTAGTAGAACCTGTCAGTTTCTTGGAGTAAATTTGATCTCCTGGAGTAGCAAGAAACAGAACTCAGTTGCTCTATCTACGGCGGAAGCCGAATATATAGCAGCTGGGAGCTGTTGTGCTCAAATCCTCTGGATCAAACAACAACTCGAAGATTTTGGCATTAAACTAACTAAGACACCCATAAGATGTGACAATACTAGTGCAATCAACCTATATAAAAATCCTGTGCAACATTCAAGAAGTAAACACATTGAAATAAGACATCATTTCATAAGAGATCATGTACAAAACTCTAATGTAATTCTCGATTTTGTTTGTATTAATGATCAGTTAGCTGATGTGTTTACAAAGCCTTTGAGTGAGGATAGGTTCTATCTGATTAGAAGAGAGTTAGGTGTCATTGATCCATTCTCCTAGAACTCTCTTAGTATCATTTTTACCTAATTCCTAAAGCTCAAAACATATTGATTAAAACCCCAAAACTTTGTCAAAACTTTTCCTATTTTTTCTAGATTTTCTCAAATTTTTGGCCAAGTGTCGACACTTGGAAAGTGTCAAGTGTCGATACCTGACCAAGTGTCGACACTTGACAAATCCGAAGTGTCGACACTTGCGAATCTGATACTATTTTTAAACGGACCGAACAAGGGTTTTTTGAAATTTTCTTCCCCCCTGATTTCTTGGAACAGTGGTCCCCCATGTCCAAATCCATCCTTTCACCCCTCAATCCTTCACAAATCAGGTATTTCTCCCTTTCTAATTTTGTTTTTATTTTTCTATGTTTTTGATTTTGTTGTTTTCGAACCAAACGATCGTGTTTTAGATTTATCGATTATTTTTCTAGAATCTAACCGAATTTTTGCATGTTTTAGTAAATTTCTAAAACTCCATTTGAGGGATTAATGTTTTAGATTTGTTTTTCTTGGATTTTCCTCATCTTTTGGGCATTTTTCAACCCTTTTTCGCAAAAATCATTGTTTCATCAATTTTGGGCAAAATAAATTGGGTTTTCATCTAATTTAAACATACTAAATCCATTTATTGATGACTTAGAAAGGTTTTTCATGATATATTTGTAACATTTTCGCCTATTTGCTAAAATCCTAAGTGATTAAAACCCAAATCCCATGGTTTTTGATTTTTAGACCTTACAAAAAAAAAAAATTTTGTGCTCTACCAAACAAAATTTTTTCCTTCAAATTTTGCTTAAAAATTTTGTCATTTGATCAAAATTTATTGATTATGGTTTTCGAAACCTATCTGAACTCTAATCTCTACCTATGGCCAGTCCTTTGTTCTAAACCCTTCTTCATTCTTCCTGGTCAGTTGGCTGTAATGGGTCCTAGGAAGAGACTTGCAGTTAGGGCGAGGCCCAGTCAGGGTACTGAGAGGAGGTCGAAGGCTAGATTTGATCCTGCACAGCCAAGCAGTTCAGCCACTCCGAGCTCCCCCCCTGCAGAGAGGATGGCAGGGAAGTCTGTAGCTTCAGGGAGGAGAGTTGATCTACAGTATTTCGACAGGCACCATTTTGGCATTAGGGAGATACTCACAGATGCAAGACTAGTACCCTTCTATACCATGCAGGAGAGATACTATCCTCACCTAGTGAGGGAGTTCTATGGTGCACTGGATTGTCGACGACTTTTATGGATGACGTCCGTCAGGGGTATACAGATCTCTTTGACTGATGAGCTGCTGAGTCGAGTGTGGGAGATACCCTAGAGAGGAGTCTGTATATTTTCTGTTGATGATAGAGAGGCGGCTTTCAGATGCATCCTTGAGCGAGAGGATGTTCGCGGTATCTCAGTGGTTACCGTGAACCATTTATCTTTAGAGATGCGACTGCTGCACCATATTACTGCACGGATCCTTCTACCGAAGACTGGTAGATTCGATTTCATCACCGAGAGAGAGCTGATGTTGATGACCAGTCTGATCGAGAGGAGACAGATTGATATACCCACCTTGATGCTATCACAGATGCATGATGCTGCCACTCAGCGCCGACACTGTTTGCCATACGGCATGGCACTGACCCGTCTTTTCAGAGCTTGTGGAGTATCATTGGAGGGGGAGATCCCCAAAGAGATACTACACACGAATGTATATGATGAGAGGTCACTACACCGGATAGGATTCAGGATGGTTGGAGGTCGATGGGTTCAGAGAGAGTCTGGCCAGGAGCCAGATGAGGAGGATGAGATTCGAGAGGCTGAGGCTGGACCATCTGAGCCAGTAGTTCTTCCTCCAGTAGATGTACCATCGACACAGGCAGAGCACCCGTCTCCTGACGCTTCAGCTCCTCCACCACCATCTATCGGGTTATCTTTTGAGGAGCATGCCAGAGCATAGTTCTCACAGATCAAAGGTGAGGTGACTCAGCTACGTAGCGAGGTCGAGCTTCTACGAGCACAGACTACCTCGGAGCATGCTGAGATTCGCAGATCCATGGAGGAGGGATTTACCCGCATTGAGAGTCTGTTCAGATCATATATACCTCCTACAGCACCTGCACTTGCTCGATCTGACGATGACGATGATGATGATGATGGCGATGATCACCAGAGCGACCATGCTGATTTTGCTGACGGTGGTGATTAGGATGTTGACCGAGCCACTGAGGTAGTGGGCACTGACAGCGACAGTGTAGGCAGAGCCGATGCTTATGAGGTGGTCAGTCGAGATCCTCCTACTACACCTGCTCCTTCTACTGCACTGGTTGACTTCGCACCGGATCCTATTGCGCCAGCTGATCGTCTTTCACCTCCTTCTACTAGATCTTCTAGGGTTGTACCCGCTTTTGGTCCTGCCGGCCGTACCAGGAATCTTAGAGCTTTAGCATCTCCTAGGGCATTAGCCACCAGATCTAGGATTAGTGCTCCTTTCAGTCTTGATGTTCCATCTGATGAGGATTAGCCTCATAGATGTTTGTTTCAGATCTTATTTTGTATGTTTGATGCTTAATTGACTCTATTGATATATGTATGTTTCAGCTCTTTTGTACTGAAAATTTATCTCATATATATATGTGTTTTTGTTCAGTACTCTGTTATCTTGAGAATTTTGTGCTTCAGTTTATTATTCTTTGGCTCTGATACTCTTTATAATGGTATATTTTAACTCTGATACTCTTTGATATTAGCATAATTTCAGCTCTGATATTTGTTTCTCTACTCTCTTTTTGTATCCATGCTAATTGTGAGGGGGAGGTTATTCCCTTTTCTTATGATTGACAAAAAGGGGGAGAACAAGTAATGATTTTGATTTTATGGAGAACAAGTATTGATTTTGAGAACAAGTATTGATTTTGATTTTATTGAGAAAAAGGTGTATTATATTGGTTATATTGATTTCACCTTGCAAGAATCTTTGAAGTTTACCTTAATAAGAAGTATCTAATTAAGGGGGAGATTGTTTCCTCCTATCTATAAAGTTGTTGCCTCTATTGTGACTAAAATTCATATTTATAAATTAAATGGTTAAAGTTTGAACTATATTATCTCTTTTTCTCAAGGTTTTGTCATCATCAAAAAGGGGAAGATTGTTGGCTCCACCCAGTGATTTTGATGAATAACAAAACATTGAGTGCATATTGTATTCTAACGATGATTTCAAGTTGTAAGTTTTCAGGAAGAAAGCACCTCAAAATTTCAAAAACATATGGTGTATGGCACGCAATGGCATGGAGCAATTTTCACGTATCCGGGCATCCACTTCATTGAAAAAGGGCTTATAATTGTTTAACTATTATGTGTTAATATATTCATGAATTTTATCTTTGTTTTCGAGGCATTTACACTTGAATCTAGATGTTTTCAGTCTCAAGTGTCGACACCTAGACAGTCAAGTGTCGACACTTCAGCATTTGGCACGGACAAAAATCCTTGGCATGCCAAGTGTCGACACCTATATTCAAGTGTCGACACTTGGTGTCGACACTTAGGTTCCAAGTGTCGACTCAAGGCCTGAGATTTTTGAAAATACAGAACTTTGTTGTTTCAAGGATTTTTGTGTAAAGTGTCGACACCTGTGCATCAAGTATCGATACTTGAATGTTCAAGTGTCGACTCCCAGAAATCAAGTGTCGACACCTGACAGCCAAGTGTCGATACCTGACAGCCAAGTGTCGACACTTGCAGCCTGACAGCTCTAACGGATCTATTTTTTTGGCTTGCAGAAATTGGTTTTCAAGCTCCAAATGGCTATTTCCAATGCTCCAACGGTCACAAACCATTTTTAAAAGGTTTTTGGTGTATTTAATCTCCACCAACCTCATTTTAAAAGAAGAGAAGTGAAGAAAAAGAAGAGAAAGCAAGAGAGAAGTCTATTCAAGAGCATTCAAGTCCACTCAAAAGCAATAAAGCCAATATTCTCTCCAAACTTCAAATCAAAAGCCTCTTCTAGCTTGATTCCACTGAAAAGCCTACTAGCTCAACCTTACTACATTCCAAAAAGAGGCAACTTGAAGAATAGTAAAGTCAAAGCATCCTTTGGGCTTCAAAGATTCCAATCTATTCTTAAAGAGAGTTTGTTGTAGTTTTTAAATTTCATATCTATTTTAATTGTGCTTTGACCTTGCTTTCAAGGGTGTCTTGAAAGAAGGTTATTGTGGTTTGTTGGTGAGCCAAAGTGTTAAAACCAACTAGGGTTAACTTGTGAGCCCGAAGACAAAACAAGTATTTAGGTTTGTTGGTGAGCCTAGGTGACAAAACCAACTTAGGTTTTGACTTGTGAGCCTTGTGAAAAACAAGTCAACTGTAATCTGGTGTGGATTATAGTGGAATTCCCAAGGGTGGCTTGGGGAGTGGATGTAGGTGCTAGGTTTGCACCGAACCACTATAAACTTTGTGTTTGTGTGTGATTGCTCTTTTCCTCTTGTATTCTTTAATTAATTGCTATCATCTTGCATCTAATTTATTATTGCTCACAAGCACCACTAGACCTTCATTTTATTGTGTTAAATTTTTAAAAGATCCAATTCACCCCCCCTCTTGGGCTCCATTTCTAGGCAACAGTCAGGATGACTCATCCGCAGACTTCGACATTGACAACTTTGTAGTGGATCCTGAGCCGGACACTACAGCAAATCAAGATGATGTGCCTGTGACTGATGAGACGAGGACTTCTGAGGCTGTTCTTGCCCCATCTAGTCTAGTTCTTTAGATTTCTATCCTCCCTAGTACCCCTGTCATACCAGAACCTTTTGATCTTGATGCATCTATCCCTATACTTCATTCTGATACATCAGATACTCTAGTTGACTTATCTACACCGTCATTTTCTATACATCCTACCATTTCTGATTTCGATAGGACACCAGTTTTACATTCTATATCTCTACCTATTTTTTTTTTATTCAGAGAGTTGGGATTTTACACTCCTGGATTTCACATTCTTTCATCTGGTCCTATTTTTGACATCACTCTACATGTTACTGATATTGATGTCACTGATCTTGACCCTATCCCATTTCTTGACCCTGCTCCTGACGTTGCTTCTTCTTTAGCACGAGCTAGAAGCAGAAGCCGAGGATGTGGTGATGTTCCTAGAGCTATCCGCACCAGGCTTGTTGATCTTCGACCGATGTGGCCACGATCCCATCCCTCTAGGATTACAGGACCTATCATTTTAGAGATTGGATCTTCCTCTGATGAGGACAACACCCCTTAGGATTGGTTAGTGTATTAGTTGGTATCATATCAATTAGATGTATGAGAGAGTTATGTATCAGTTAGTTCTGTTTGTATCAAATTATGTATCAATGTATCAAATTTTGAATATTATATATGATGACACTTTCAGCATTTTCTCTTGAGCACTCATATCTCTTATTATACTTTTATACTCTACTTTCCTTATTACTTTTCACTTTATCTCCACTACTTTTCACCTTTTTTTTTATGATGATGACAAAAAGGGGGAGAAAGAGAAGGAGAACGAGAATGGTAATAGTAATGGGAGAATGAAAATGATATTAATGGTAGCAATTGGCACAATATTTTGTGGTATCAAAATGGTAAACAAAGGTGAAGAATAAATGGTATAAGTAAAAGAGGGGGAGACAAGAAAGCAATAAGTGATAATTAAGAAGAAAGAATGATTAAGGGGGAGAAAAATCCTAAAGAAGGAATTTTTGAAAATTTTAAAATTTCTAAACCTTTTGAAATATTTTTTTGAAAAATGCTTATATATGTAAGTTTTTGAAAAATAATTTCATATCATATATTGAGGCAGAGCTTCAGTTTTGTACTATATACTCTTTATTTACGTTGATTTTATGTTCTGATACTCCTTATTTTTATTTTTATTTTTTATATTCTGATACTCATTTTCATGCTCTGATACTCTTCATGATCTGATATCTTTGCTTTGATACTCTTTATCGTTATGTTATATTATTTGCTCTGATATGCTCTGATCTTTTCATGCTCTCTATCTTTATGTTGTATTATTTATTTTGATTCTCTTAATGATTTTGCTTTGATACTTTTCATGTTCAACCTGTTTTTACTCAAATACTTATCTTTTAAATCTATTTTAGCTCTGATACACCTTTTGAACAACTCATATAACTATATAGCTCTGATATATTTTAATTATAGCTCTGATATATTATAGTTACAGCTCTAATACATTGAAACTATATGAATTGAATTCTTTCTTATATATATGCATATAGCTCTAATACATTATAGATAAGTTTTTGCTCTTGATAATCATTACAACTTAGCTCTAATGCTTATTATCAATAGCTCTGATACTAATAACCAATTGCTCTATACTTATTACAAATCATTTGAGCTTGCTATGTGCATATACTAAAAGATTTTGCCAGCATTAAAAAGGAAGAGATTGTTGATTCCTGGATTGATTTTGATGAATAATAAAATACTTAAGTATATCTGAGTACTAACTATGTATTTAAAGTGTATTTATCAGAACAATATACTCATCAAAGTTGTAATGTGTTGCCCAGAAAGCAACCCAAGAGGGGGGGGTGAATTGGGTCTCTAAAAAATTTAAGATAATCACAAATTACAAGCTCAATGAAAGCAATCCAATCCAACAAATATATAAATCAAGGTACTATGATTCAAATGCAATGCTCTAAGATATAAGTGCAGCGAAAATTAAGTGCAATAAATAAAGAGCAAAGAGAGAGAGATCAAGCAATCACAAACACCAAAAGCTATAGTGGTTCAGTGCCAACAATGCACCTACATCCACTCCCCAAGATCCCCTTGGAAATTCACTATAATCACACGATTACAATCGATTAGTTTTCCGGGCTCACTAATCAAAACCTGACTTATTTTACAAAGCTCACAAGTTACAACCTCTCTTGGTTTTACGGGCTTACCAAGAATCTAATTGGTTTTCACAAGGCTAACCAACAACCTCCCTTGATTTTTCGGGCTAATTAAGAACCTTAGTGGTTTTGCAGGCTAACCACCAACCTAATTGGTTTTCAAGGCTTACCAATAACCTCACTTGGTTTTACAATAGGCTAACCAAGAACCCTTACAAGAAATAAGATTTAGAAATAAAGAACCAATGTAAGCTTTCAATAACAAAGTGAATATGTCGATATAGTTCGATGTAGAGTTGCTTTGCACTTGATGAAGCATTTTGGATGCCCAAGATTGAATGATCTTCAATGCTCTTGATGACTTTTGAATGCTTGAAGGCTTCCTTTAGCTTGAGAGTGGTTGAAACTTGAATGAATAGGAGTTAAGGGTCTTCTTTCTTCTTTTCTTTCTAGACTCTTTAATGGTATTCAATATGTTGTCTTTTTATTTGATTTGAAGGATATAAATACCCTCCCAAGGCCTCAAAATCGAAATCTAGCTATTACACTTGAAAAACTAGCCATTGGGGGCATTTTGGGTGAGTTCTGCGTTTAAAAAAGCTAGCCGTTACTGTTGTCAGAACTCCATGTGTCGAAACTTCCTCAGTTGAGTCGACACATAAGGTCAACACATATTCTTCTTGAGTCGACATATAGTTCAAAAAGCTCTATTCAGATTCTCTGGAAATCTCAGATGTGTCGACACTTCAACTATTTTTTCAACTTCTGCAAGTTCTGTGACTTGAAAGTCTCAGGCGATGTGTTGATCCATATGTTGATACTTTGAGTCGATACTTCAGGTCCATGTGTCGACACTTCATCTATGCCATTTGAAACTTTACTGCGTACCGACCTGAGTCGACACTTCATCTTCATGTGTTGACACTTCATGTCATGTGTCGATACTTTGAGTCAACACATCACTAAAAAATACATAAAAACTGCTAATTTTGAACTAAATAGGTTTCCACTTAACTTAGCTATCCATTCAACCATCTCTTAAGTGTCTAAGTCTTCTTTTGATCAATCTTTTTATTACAAACTTGGTTCCTTCAAAACAATTGGGCTTCTTCAAATTTTGTGAACACTCTTTCAATAAAAAACACACTCAAAGCAAATTATTAGTCCTCAACTTATACTTAATTGTTTTGCTTACCATCAAAATCAATTAGTGGAGTCAACATAATGTATTGAAGAGATCAAATTGCTTGTCAAATAGTTGAAGAAGTCAATTAAACTAATGGATTTTCAAGTTATATGGATCTTGGCACATAAGAATGACTTAGAAGGACTCAAGTTTTAAATTAGGCAAAGTTTTAGCAATGTTTCAGCCATGTGTTGACTCATGAAGATCAAGTGTCGATTCAAGATGTTGACTCATAGAACCCTAAGCTGATACGTAGAAAGAGTTTCAACCGGCATGCATGAAGTGTCGACTCATGTAAACCAAGTGCCGACACATGAGTCGACTTATGGTCAAGCAAGTGTCGACTCAAAGCCTGAGACCAAAATGAAGACAGACATGCTGATTTCTAGATTTTGTCTAAGTGTCGACTCATGAATATGAAGTGTTGACTCAAGTGTCGACTCACCAGAAGAAGTGTCGACGCACTAGAGTACTCCAGAGAGCTTCAAAAAATATTTTTGACCTAGTGTCGACTCAAGTGTTGATTCATGTGTCGACTCATGACCTGAAGTGTCAACACTTGCAGGTCTGGATGAACAGTAATGGCTAGTTTTTTGAAGCAAGAATTGCTCATTTTTGTGTCTAATAACTATTTTCTCCTCTCCAACGGTCATTTAATGCTTGGAAAGGTATTCAAAGAGTACCAAACACAAAGGGGAAGCATTCATTATAATTCATTGAGCAACTAATGAGCATTCATTGAGTATTCATTACTTTTGAGTGATGTTGAGCCTTCAAGCATTCAAGAGCAATCAAGAAGCATTTAAGTCCAATCTTCAAGCATTGATTAAGGCTTCAATAACTTGGAAACAAGCTTTCTCAACAACAATCAAGAGCTTCATGAAATATTTGCTTTTATTTTGAAAGCTTCTTGTATTCTTATATTATACTTGATTTATCTTGTTGTTCCTAGTTTCAAGTGGATTGAAACTAGTATTTGGATTATTGGTGAGCCTTGCTTGAAAACCAATTAGATTGTTGGTGAGCCTTATTTAAAAACCAACTAGGTTGTTGGTGAACCTTGTATTGAAAAATCAACTAGATTTTTGGTTAGCTTTATGAAAACCAAGGGGTTTTATTAGTAAGCCCGAAAAACTAATCTACTATAATTAAGGAAGGATTATAGTGAAATACCCAAGTGGACCTTGGAAGGTAGATGTAGGTGCTTTGAGTGCATCGAACCACTATAAATTCTTGTGTTTGTGATTGCTTATCTTTTTCTTCTTGTATTTATATTATTACTTCTGTTGTATATTTTTATTGAGCACACAAACACTTGCAAACATACTAGCACTTGTCTTTAATCTTTACACAAAAAATTTAAAACCCAATCCACCCCCCCTTTTGGGTTGCTTTAGCTGGGCAATAACATAAAACCCTATAGGATTATTGGTACATGATTGACTCTATCTGATCATCTAGAATTAGATCTCTAGCTAACAATTTTATGAATAGACCACAATCTATTGATATGCATCATAAATTAACTAGATTTGAAGATGCATACAATTATACAAGGAAGCCTAAAGAGACTCGAATGGCATCTTGGATTCATAGGATTGAGGAAGTCCTAGAACATAAATGCTATACACAATTAAACAATGCATGTGCACCCATGTGCATTACATGCAATGTGCCAGATCATGTCATAGAGGAATGTCCTTACTTGATGCATCCAACCCAAAATGGATTTACACAGGGGAGTGTAGCCAATGATAGATAGATAAATAATCTTTAAGAACCAACCTATAACCCAGGGTTGGAACATTACTCCAATTTTGCATGGTTACAAGATGCAACATTAGAAGCCTACAATTTTAATCAGCCCTACCTTAGGCCTAACCAAGTACTTAGCAATTAACTAGGTTTAGATCTTACAAAAGAATCTAGTTCTCTAGAAAAAGCCCTAGAAGCTTTGGCTAAATCCCATGCTGACCTCAATGCTATACTAAATAGAAGCATGGCTACCCTAAATAGCTTCATGCAAATCATGGACCGACAAGTAACTCCCAACAACCAAGTTATTCCTGTTTGGAGATGCAATTGAATATGTTAGCCATGAGTGTGAGTGAAGAAGAGCTGCCTAGTCAGCTCGAGAGTGATCCTAAGGGACAATGCTAGTTGGAAATTTTAAGTTATTATAACTATCCCTAAACAATCGATTATAAATATCAAAAATGAATTGGTCATAGAGCAACCCTGCATATTGAAAAAGACTAAACTAGAAAATTTAACTAAGGTACAAACATATAAAGAGAAATCAGAATGGAGAAACGAACCACTTCCATCATCACCTTATTTACCTATAGCCCCAATCCCATGTACCCTAGAATTGTCCATTGCTTTTAATAGGAAGGGAGAACCAAGAGGTGCAATGATGGAACTAATTAAGACTTCCCAAGGATTACAAAAGTAGAATACAATAAAGAAAGCTACGCATAAAATTGTCCTCCATGATTCACTTGTTTGGCTCACCTTGAGGTGGATGATTTTGATGTAAATGGGTATACTATAGAAATGATTGACCTAGTAGAAATACCCTACCTCAACACCATCTCATTTTGGATCAAGAAATATGAGCCACCATCTAACCCCTAATAGCTCCCTTGTTAGAGTCACCACCTAACCTAGAATTAAGACCACTTCCTATTGCATCCATGGATACCCTACCAGTAATATATGATTAGAAAGCCCAAATTATAGGTATTTTTAAAGCACATAAAGAAGCTGTTGGGTGGAATATTGCTGATACGAGGGATAAAGATTTTAAGATTTTTATATTAGATTTCTTTGCATTCAGCACTACTTTCAAGAATTACCTCTAAAGTTTATCTACAATATTGAAATAATGTATGGAGTCAGAGTTAATGTTAATTTGAAAAATATACCAAGTTATAAATCAGAAAGGGACTATACCAAGACTCGAATTATTAGTTGAACCCCTCATGACAACCTTTGCCTAAAAAGAAAGAGAAACAAAAAGGAAATCCTGAAATGCTCTCTCAACATATTTAGTACATAGATCTAGGTCCTTTAGAATCTTGACTGGTACTTAAGTTATACATAGATCTAATTATTAAAAAAGAGTTATTAGCTATTAGGGAAATAGGCCTCTCAATGGTTCCATGCAGGAAGTACTCTAAATTTAATCCTAAATCACATAGGGAATTACTAACCCATATCAGATTCAGGTAGGAATAGGATAAGAACTCTAAGAGGTCTAGCTAAAGATGTTAAGTTTAGTACGTTTTAGGAGGCAACCCAGTCTTTTTATTAACTTTTGCTTTAGTTATTTGTTATTTTTGTATGAATAATGGACCACTCCTCATGAAAACACCTGTCAATGAATGATGCATATCTAGTCCAAGTAGTACCTCTGTTTATTTTATTTACCTATTTTATTTTTTTTACACCATTGAGGATAATGAAAATTAAGTTGGGGGGTAGAAAAAATTTTTTTGATTTTTTTTAAAAAAAAATTATTAAAAATACTTTAAAATTTTTTAAAATCTTTTGAAAAAAATCATTTATCCTTTTAAATTTTTGAAAAAATACTTTTATTTTGAATAAATCATGTATCATGAAAGAGAATCTTGAGCAAAATAGACTAGGAAAAAGTATTGGAGTTAAAAAAGTACTTGCTAATGACTATAGTAAGTCAAGGACTAGACTAGTTGTCAAACTTTTAATGGCTTACTTAGATCACCTAAAAACTATTAGTATTTCCATTATACATGCACATTGACGAGAAAAAGTAGGTGTTGATTGTAAAGGCCAACTAAAGATTCAATTATTACTGAAAATTGGTAATTGATATATACCTCTAATTAAAAGAATTTGAATTTGAAAAAAGAGCTACCTACCTGAAATAGCAATATAAAAAAAATAGAATAAAATAATTTTCAAGTACTCCTCACTGAGTTATCAGATCCCTTCACTTAAGCAAGCATTATGGTTCATATCAAAAGGTATGGAGAGCAAAGAAGCTTATTGTAAGGCAAGTCCTAACTCGTAGCCTATTTGACTTGAGCAAGTAAGCCTGAGAGACATTTTATACCTAATGCCCCAAGGTCATCTGATTAGGGAGTCATTGGCTAAAAACTTGCTTCATGGATCAAATAGAAAGCTTAAGGAGTTAAGATACTCAATAGCAATACAACATTAAAAAAAAATATCAGCCAGTGTAAAAGCTTCATGAGCTTAATTTGGGAGTGTATAGAAAATTAACCAAAGTAAGTAATAAGCGAAGATATATTTGTCCCTTACAAGTTTGCACCCAATTTCTAAGTTAGTCATCATGAATACAAGTGTTATAAATCTTTAGATGAATTCTAAGAATTTTTTTGATTATGCTGATTATGAAATTTATTTCTAAAACTCAATACTTAGTTGGTCATACTTGCTAAACTTATTTTAACTTTCAATCCTAGGTCAACTTTTGTAAAGAAGGATCTTAATAACACATAGTTATAATTTAATACTTATATTGCATTGCTAAGGGACTAGCAAAGAGTAAGTTGGGGGCATGATAAGTCATATATCTTTATATTTGTTTTAAGTATTTTAGTTATTTAATGGTGCTAACATCTACTAAAAATATTAATTTTATAATTAAATTAGATTTTCTTCAAAATTAATTACTTTAAAATAATTTTGAAAAAATATGAAATTAGTGCATGCTTATGACAAGTAGATGTTGAGTCAAGCATCAATTTAAGCATCAAAATAATTTCACATTCATTAAAATAGTTAATAAAAAAATTAATTCATGATTCTTCCACTTTGACAGATACATTAAAGTTACTAGAGACATTCAAAATCCTAAAACCCTAAAAATTTGGCAAAATTAAATATTTAAACACTTTCCAACATGAAGAGCCTGATGTGTAGGTTGAGATGACACAAATGGAACTAAAATTGGAGTTAAAATGGGTTGAGAATCAACTAAAATCTAAGATAGTATAGTTTTTAGAGTAGCCGATCCACCACAGACTGCCTGCATATCTATAGGCCCAATTCATGGACCGTCTTCTTCCTCTCGAACTGCCCATCACCTCCTGAGATGCCACCTTCTTCCTTGCCAATGCCGACATCGCTGCCCCACTTCCAACTGCCTTCCCCTGTCAGCAGCCATCTTCCTTAGCCAGCCACTACCGCCATCCTCTTCCCTAACTTGATCGAAGCCACCATGAGCACTCACTACCGCCTTTCTCCTCCTCATCCCAAGTGCCACTGTCTTCCCCTATCATTGACTCCTTATCAATGAGATGTCACCACACCACTACCGGTCACCATACTTCTTGCCATCTCCTCTTCTCTATCTCCGTCTTCCCATCATCATCCTTTCTCCCATCACCATCATCGCTGCTCCCTACATCACCAACTATCGAAAAGAGGGATGAGTGAGAAGAACCAGTTGCCAGTCACTTCTTCCACTTCAGCCCATCACTGTTGCCACGATCCACCGTGTCATGTCAAATGGTTGTTCAGGCTATGGGAGAATAAGTCATGGCATAGTAGAGGTTTGTTGCTACTCCTTACACGGCACTAGTAGGAGATTGATAGTGAGGGGGTGACAATAGCAAGCATAGAATTCAACAGTGGTGGCACTAACCAGATGGAGGCAAATCTAGAATGATTCAGTCCACAGTAGTGCTAGCACGATCCATCGAGGAAAGAGACATAGTCTTGGTATGGTCTATGGTCTAGGAGGAGGCTCAGTTCAATAGGGAACAGGACTTGGTGTAGCAAACTTTAGTGTGATTCCAGACATCCGATGGTGATATGATGACTCAAGAAATCTCAAGGAGTCAAAGTTTGATTTTAATTGGACTCTTCTCCTATTTTGATTGGAATTTGATCTACCTTTCCATTTATAAAAAGGGCAGCCATGGAGAACAAAAAAAACCAACCAAAAGCGGCTAGCAGCCAGAGGCCATAACATAATTTTATTTCCTTTTATAACCTAGTTTTAGGCTTTGAAAGAGAGGGAGAGGAATAAAGATAAGAGATTCTTTAAGGAGATGAGGTGCTATGATAGAGCTCCGAATCTCCAAGAAGATGTATCCAAGAGTCATGCTCGACTGAGGTATAGTCTATAGTAAATATTGGTTTTCATACATAAATTTTTATTTATTTTTCTACTCTATGAAATTAAATAAAGTTTTCATTATTTTAAAATTCTTTTCTATTTAATTCCTGAATAAATTACCTATAGATGGATTGAATCATGATCTTAATATGATATGATCCATGTTTAGCATAGATAATTGATTCTAGGACTTTTATTTACGGGTCTTGTTAGGATCTGTTTAACTCAATTATTAGGTAGCCTATATTTGTGGGATGGGCCGTGATCTTAATAAGATATGCTTCGTACTCAACAAGATAGTTTATACTAAGAGTTAGTTTGTAAGATTATGAAACAATTATGGACTTTGATTGCTTAAATTAGAATAGGTATAAAATTTATGTATATAATTATCTGAAAACATGAAAACATCTTTTATTAAATAAAACCCTCAATTTCATAATTAATTTAAATTAGTTAGCTTTAATTAACACATTACATATTTTTAAAGATCTAAATATTTATCTTTTTCTTTATCTTCTTCATGAAATAATTACTCTTGATCCTCGAGGATAAGATCCCTACTCACTCTACCTATAGTAGTGAGTTAGATTTTTATTTTTGACCACCTTAAAAATATTAATATGTCATCATTATGGGTCATCATTTATGCTTGATCAAATTTTATCAATAAAATTGGATATTTTTTCATTCATATTAATGTATCTATTAATCGTTCATGAAGTTAATGGACAAAAACATGTTGAAAAATGCCTAGGAGTTTGTGCATAATTTTTTTTATAAATTTATAGAAAAAGTGAATATATTTTAAAACTATTTTGAATACAGAATATGCATTTAGAATAATTCTAATAAAACTTAAGCAAGATCGTAATATGATATGTAGCATAAAAAATAAAATCAGTATATATCGATCTGCCCAATGCATGCTGTAGATCTAACCTATAAATAATAAGAAATCTAATTTCATATCTAATCATAGGTCAATGATCACCACTATTGATGGCACGTGGTAAGGGATCTCCATGTTGCTTCATAGCCACGCAAGATGTCTAGTCTCTATGAATCAACCACACGAAGCCCCGATGCAATCAACCTTCTTAGACTGCTAGATCCATGCGAGGCCACTAGAAGGATGACAATAATTTATTTCTTGGATTTTATAAAACCTTCCAAGAAATCCAAGAAGAGGATGAAGAGGTCTAAATCAAGGAGGAAGAAAATAAAACAAGAAACCCTTTTCTACTATTTTTCTCTTTTTTTTTCTCTCCCTTCAACCCTTACTCCCAAAAGAACCTCTCATGCCCATCCAGAATGCACACCCCCATTTTTTCTTATTTTCTTTGTAATTTCACTTCATATTTTACATGATAATTGGTCTATTAATGTTTCATATATAACAAAAAATTGAAGTAAAGTTTTGTTGATTAGAAGAGGGATTAGATTAGGATAAGGTGATGCTGTTTGAATAGGACTAGGTGTTCTATTCACAATAGAATTATTTCAATTAAATTTGAATAAATCTAAATTTAATTCAAACAAGTTTTAATCTAAATGAAAATGAGGGAGGATGAGAAACTGGTTTTTTGGTAAAGAATTTTTAAAAAATCCAAGGAAGGCATGGAGAATTTTTAGGAAAGAAAATAAGTTAGACTAGGTTAGGGTTTGACCAAGTTTTATAACTAATTTAACCAACTTGGACTCAATCCAATTAGGTCCCAATTATACTTAATTAAATATAAATTAAATCTAAAATTAATTGAGCCCATGTTCAAATCAAACCGTAATTAGAAACTCTTAGCGATTAGGTTATTTAATAACTTAATCGAGTGAAATCTAATTGAATCAAATTTAATTAGACTTGATCTAAACCTCTTTGCTCAATCAAATTGAGACAATTAGAAATTAAATTACTAATGAATCATTTTATAATTAATAATTAATTAATTAATTATTAATTTATAATATTTGTGTAGGGTTAATTGTTCATCTATTTATAATTTTGCCACTGAACGATTCTTAATTGTTAATCAGTCATCATGATCAGTCAGAAACTTCTTATATGTATGACCCCATAGGTTCAAATATTAAGCTAATAGCCTAGGAACTAATTCTTGAACTAATCGATGTGACCATCTAGTACTGGTGCCCGATATCCAAATAGGTCGAATGTTCGTGAAGCAACATTCAAAAATCCAAGCATATAGCTTCTATATAATTCATTCCTTTGACTCTAATGCTTAGAAAGATTTTAGAGTTAATTTCTAACTCTGAATAATAAATCCAAATATGTCTTAACCTGTTAAATCCTGTAACTCCTCATAAAGATTTTCCTGGCTAAGTTCTTGCTAAATTAAAATACAGTAGAGCATTTTCTCCAACACATTGAAGTGGTCAATCCCATCTTGACTTATCACTGACTGCACCCAATAACCTTTTATTACTGGATTAGAAATCTAGATAATCGATACCTAAATATAATAAGTTGCTTTCAAGTTACCATGGTGATCTCAAGTCAGAGGGATACTTATATCCGTATCCTTCTTTGAGATACTCTCGATAATAGAGTACTCAACAGAGTTGATCATGTTCAGTGCAATGTATACATACACTTACCTGCATGCCATACTGGTATCTTCACACTTCTTGGTTATGAAGATAACCAACCCATATAGCATATAATGACCTATGCTCGATAAGCATTGTCATCCTAAGTAACAATGAATCATTTGATCATGAACATGTTTAAGAACTACTTGATAAACCCTTTTTTATCATATTGAAGTAGTTCTAATGACTTCATCTCAAAAGAGTCCAAAAAAAGATGCAAAAAGAGATAAACTACCAAAAATAACTTTTATTTCATTAATGATTCATGTATAAATTATAAAGAGCTCAACCATCTACAATCCAAATGATTGGCTATAGGATACATTTTTTAAAAGCCAATCAGAAAGTATCGAATACCTATCTTCCACTTGTAGTCATCTAACTCTTTGATTTCGAGGGCTTTAGTAAATGAGTCAGCCAAGTTCTCCTTTCTATCGATCTTTTGAAGGTCAATGTCACCTCAATCCATTATCTCCATGACAAGGTGAAAGCGATGCAAAATGTGCTTGATCCATTAATAAGCCTTTAGTTCCTTTACTTAAGCTATGGCCCCAGTGCTATCACAATATAAAGGAACTGGGCTATCAATGGAAGGTGACATTCCAAGCTTGATGATGAATTTCCATAGCCAAATAGCTTCCTTTGTAGCATCGGATGCCGCAATATACTTTGCCTCACATACAGAATTGGCCATAATGTACTACTTGAAACTTTTTTAGTAGATAGCTCCTCCATTCAAGATAAAAACATAACCTGATACACTCTTGTTATCATCCCTATCTGATTGAAAACTCAAATTAGCATAACCGACTAGTTTCAAGTCAGAATCTTCATTTATAAGCACTAGTCCTTAGTATTTCTTAAATACTTAGGGATGGTTTTTATGATCTTTTAATGGTTCTCATCTAGATCAAATTGGTATCTACTCACTACTCCTAATGAGTATGCCACTCTAGTCTCAGACATGTCATAGCATACATGATAGATCCCACTGCTAAGGTAAATGGAATCCTACTCATATGCTCTCTCTTGAGGACTTGTCGGATAATCCTTCTTTGAGAGATTAATTCCATGGCCTATCGAAAGATAGCCTTTCATGGAATTCACCATGCTGAACTACTTCAACATAGTCGCAATGTACGTGGACTGGATCAACCTTAGTAACCTTTTAGATCTATCCCTATAGATCTTCATTCCAAGGATGTAGGATGCTTCTTTCAAGTCCTTCATAAAGAGTTGAAAAGACAACCATACTTTTATTCCTTGCAATGTAGAAATATCATTCTCAATTAAGAGAATATCATATACATACAAAACAAGAAATACTATAATTGAACCATTAGCCCATTTGTATGTGTAAGGCTCTTCTCTATTCTTAACGAAGTCATACATTTTGATTACCTTATCAAAATGTATATTTCAACTTTGAGATGCCTGCTTCAATCCATAAATGGATCTCTAAAACTTGCACTCTTTATTTCATCTGCAGATGTGAACCTTTCAGGCTATATTATATACACCTCTTTTTCTAGCTCTTCATTTAAGAAAGCTATTTTCACATCTATTTACCAGATTTCATAATCAAGATGTGCTACTATCATAAGCATGATTCGAATAGATTTGAGCATTACCACAGGTAAAAACATCTCATTATAATCATACCATAATGCTGACGTATCCTTTGGCAACCATATGAGCTTTATAGTTCTCCACCTTTCCATCTACGCCCCTTTTTCTTTTGAAAATCCACTTACACCCTATTGGTTTTATCCCTTTAAGTGGGTCAGTGAGTGTCCATACAAAAATCATTGATTTTCATAGACTTCATTTCGGATTTCATAGTTTCAAGCCATTTCTTAGATTCAGAACACTACATCGCATCCATGTAAATGATTGGATCCTTATTATTTTTATCAAGTTCAACAAGATCACCATCCTAGACCAAGAAACCATAGTATCTGTTTGGTTGACGTGGTACCCTACCAGTTCTCCTTAAGGTTGCCTCCATAATAGGCTATGAATTTGATTGAGTTGGTTTAGTTAATTATATTGATTTTTCTACCTAATGAACTTCTTCAAATTCAACCTTAGAGATATTAGCTCCTTTGCTGAGGAACTCTCTTTCTGAAAAGACTGCCTTATTATTAATAAACACTTTCTATTTATCAGTATGGTAGAAGAAATAATCCTTAGTTTTCTTCGGATACCCTATAAATATAACCTATCAGACCTAAGCCCAAGCTTGTCTGTTTTTAAATGTTTGACATTAGTTGGGCATCCTCGGACCCTAAGGTGTGAGAGTACTAGCTTATGCTTTGTCCATATTTCATGTGGAGTTTTGTCTATAGACTTGCTAGGAACTCTATTTAGAATATAACAAGCCAACTCTAATGCATATCTCACACTTCATTATGCTGAGATATCCCAGGAGAAGTCCAATGTGAAAGAATCCCATTCTCTTCTAAATATGTCATAAATTAATTGATAAGATATTCACCTCCTCAATTAGATCAAAGGATTTTAATATACTTATCAGTTTATTTCCCTACTTCATTATGAAATTATTTGAATATCTTAAACGACTCTGACTTATATCTCATCAAGTAGATGTAACCTTATCTTGATAGGTCATCAATAAATGTGATGAAGTAGTGATATTCACCTATAGTTAAAGTGTTCAAGGATCCACATACATCAGTATGTATTAGACTTGGAACTTAAGTGGCTCTTTCACATTTTCAATAAAAGGTGACTTAGTCATCTTTCTAAGAAGACAAAATTTATAGATCGACAATGATTCAAAATTATTAACCTCAAGGATTCCCTTTTTAGACAACCTATTCATCCTATTCTTGTTAATATGACCTAACCTACAATGCCAAAGGTAGATGTCAGACATATTTTCAATCCTAGGATATTTATGGGACATGTATATCATATTCACAGGCTTTGATAAAATATAAATATCATTCTTTAGTTATCCATGCATTATAGTAACACCATACTAAATGATATCATTATAACTATCTTTTATTAATAATTGATAACCATTTTTGGCCAAAAGGCCTACAGAAATCATATTCATCAAAAAACTAAGGCAATAGTGACAATCACCTAAAACAATCATACTAGAATCAAAAACAAGCTTGAGTATTCCTAAAGCTAGAACTGGAATAGATCTTTTATCTCCAACATTTAGGAATTTCCAATCATTTTCAAATCTTCCACTAACCTGAAGTCTTTACAACGAATTGCAAATATTAATAGAGCTTCTGGCATCTAATATCTCGGTAGCAGTATCACAAATAGAAAAATCTCAAGGTGTTATAAATGCCTTGCTAGTTCTTCTTCTTCCTTGGCCTATTTGGGTCCAGTGAGGCAATGTAAAGAGAACAATTACTCTTCCAGTGTTCCTACTTCTAATACTAGAACCATTCAGTTTGAGTCTGGTTGGCTTTCAACTTCTTGGTTTGAACTAGCTAAGTCATTGGAGTACTTTGCACCTTTTTCTTATTTTTTTTCTTCCCTTTCTTAAAAGGATGATGTCCTATCGATCCTCCCACTACATTCACCAACCCCCTATGAAGCTGATGATCCTTCTCATAGGTCTGTAATAACCCTAATAGACCATGGTAGTTTATTACAAGCCTTACCATTCTATAATGATCAAGGAAGTCAATGTATGATTTTGACAAAGAATTAAGGATCGCATCCATTCCTAGCTGTTCATGAAAGAAAAATCCAAGTTTGCCCAGATACTCAATCAATTCGATCATGTATAATACATGATCAATGACCGGGGCTCCTTCCCTCATCCTTATGTTGAAAATATCACAAGATGTTTTGTACCTTTCAACATCGTCAAGAGTGCCGAAAGATTCTTTCAACACTTGAAGTATGTCATCCAACTAAGCATCCTCAAGCTTGCAATTAAATTCATCATTCATGGATGCCCGCATAATACAACGAACTGTGATTCAATCATTGAGCCACTTCTGATAAGTGTCTCGGACCATACCATGAGTATTTTGAGCAGGCTTCTTAGGTGCTGGATCTATCAGCATGTACAGAATCCATTCATGCTCCAGCACTCTTTTTAGCTTTCGATCTAGCTATCAAAATTGGGTCCCATTAATTTTTCATTGTCTAGCAATGAACAAAGTGACAAAGTGGTGGCCATATTAATCTAAAAGGAGAACATACCTAATTAGTATATGAATCATTTCTAAAGACTTAGACTTTAGTATAAAGGTTCTCCCACTATGTTTGATCAAATTGGTAGCCTCTACTGATGCGGCAAGCATATGATTAATGTTTTGAATATGGTTTGTAGAGCAATGAAACCTAATTACACTAGCATTGTACTCATCATAATAAGACTTAAGGATTATAAGAAATGGGATTTTTACTTGATTAGACACAATCCTAAACTAAGAAGGAAGAAGATCTAGACAATAGGGGCTAATGATTGTGGACTTACCTTGATGAGCGTTCCAACATTCTTTTGATTCATACCTTGAAACTACCAACGCTCAGAACTGAAGAACCTGGATAACAGAGATCAGAACCCTGGACTTGGGGCTTCAGCTTGTTGGTTCTTTGTTAAGGTGAACCCAGTTCACAACTCAAAGACTTCGAAGGACCCTGCAATGAAGATCAAAGTTAAGGAAGAAGGATAAGAACATATAGAAGGGATGGGAGAATTTATGAACTAAGAACAGAAATTTGAGAAGATCTGGCCGACTCTAATGCCTTCACGTGAGCTTGGAAGATGCTTTGCTAGGAGAAAAGAATGGTTTTGGCATGGAGGAAGAGGATGGAAAACTTTCACATAAGGAAAAAAAACACAAGACAACTTCCAAATTCAACTTCAATTTTCATTCATTCCCAAAATCAATCCCCCTTTACAATGGGCGTCCAAGGCCTTTAATAGCCTCACAAAGCTAGCTTTTGAAATTTAAAAACTCCCCAAATTGAGGAGGATTACAAGGGGGGGTTGGAGGATTTGGTGGAGAGTTTGGAGGGATGGGGGGGGTTAGAGGATTTGGTGGAGGACTTGGAGGGGTGTGGCCAACCTCCTTGAATTTGAATCTTTCTTGTTGGCGCCAAAGAGTGATGAGGTGGCTAGTGAGGTGGCGCCTGATGATGTGACATGATGAGATGGTCTTCTACTTGGATAAGGAATGACATGTGGCGCCAAGTGGTCCTAGTTGATGGTCATTTTCTCTTGCTTGGTTGATGTGTCTTCTCTTCTTCATGTGGTCAAATTCTGGGGTCCAGAATTTGAGTCTTGTTGCTGGCTTTCATTGCTTTAAGACTTGATTAACTTGAAATAGACTTAACTCAACTGAACTGACTTGACTGACCTAAACTTTAAAACTTGAAATAGACTTACAGGAAAAGTTTTTTTAAAAGTAATTACAGGACTCAATAAACACTCTTGATCATTTACAAGACTCTTGAAAAGGAAATGGCTCTTGAAAATAAAATATTTTTGAACTAAAGAATACAAGGTAACCTAATTATCTTCGATCCAAATTGGGATAAGGCTAACCTTGTTGGAGTGAAGTTTTTTTCGATTTCTGGTGTCCACACCAATTCTCATGGGGTGGGCAGAACTCGACCCAATCGAGTATGGTTCAATTTTGCCCTGGTAATGCTCGAACAAGTCTGGGTTAAGTCTTTGCAGGTCCTCTCGACTAATCCAAGAGTTGTCGGACTCAGGTCGACCCTGCCATTGAACCAGGTATCGCTGATACTCCTTATTCCTGGTAGTAATGGTCTTGTCATTCCAGGATTCTCTCAATCCTCTCTCTCCGCTCAGGTAGGGTTGTGGTGGACACTCGGAAATATGTTCACTCTCAATGAAAGTATCTGGCCTAAAAGGCTCACTAGGTATTAGTACTGGTTCTTTATATTCTACTAGGTCTGAAACATTAAAGGTTGTACTGATACCCATATCAGGTGGAAGTTCCAAAACATATGCATTAGGCCCTATTTTCTTTAAGACCTTGAAAGGTCCTGCTCCGCAGGCATGCAGTTTCTTTATGGTTCCAGAGGAGAACCGTTCAGGGTTGAGCCTAATCATCGCATAATCCCCTTCACAGAATTCTTTAGCCCTTTTATGTGAGTCAGCTAAGTGTTTATAAGTTTCATTGCTCAGGTTGATCTTATTACTGATTTCTTTATGCAGATTTGTGACATGCTGTGCAAAAGACTCAGCAGACTCAGAAACTTACACAAGCACTTACGAAATGTAGACTGAACTAGGCATCCTTATTGAGAGAAATTTTATTGGACTCTCTAGGGCCTAAACCTAACAGATTAATGACTCTCTAGGTTTGACCCTAGTCTGGCATGCACATGAGAATTTACCATGGGTTCCTAGCAAATGTCATAAGGTTTTCCAAAAGTAGGTAGCAAAAGGAATAGGCCTTAAAAGCTCATGCATCCTAGTAATCTCATCAAAATGAAACTTAATGGCTCTAAAATTATGATAGGAATTCGAGACTTGGGATAATTTAGGAGAATCTTGAAACAGACCTTGGTTACTCGTGATGACCTTAAGATTAGAATTTTGATCTACAGGCGGGATGCTTCTAGGTAGTTGAAGGTCATCAAGAAAGTCTTCTAAAATAATGATTGGGTTCTTCTCAGGTACCTGAAGGAGCTCTTGTGTCGAAGCTAAAGTATTGGATTCTTCCTGAGGGCATTGTCTTACGGGAACCAAGTCCTCACTAAATTTTGGTTGTTCTGATGTTTCAGGACTAGGCTCAATAATCTTTTCTTTACCAAAGGTTTCCTCAGGTAAGGTACTAAAGTTGTTCTCTTCACAGTCTTTCCCTTCATATTCATCTATTAAACTTATGTTAGTCTCATACACATATTTACTAGGTTTAGATTTGCCTTCTTCCTTCCCTAGCCCTTCAGTTTGAGGATACCCTAAGTCTTGGGTATTAATGAACTCAACTTGTACTTCAGGGTTTTTACTCCTATCATTCATATGAGCTAATGGGATGTAGGAGTTGGTTGGTGTAAGGGAAATTGTTTAGCCAGAATTTGGTTCAATTGGGCCATTAGATCATTTAGGCCTTTCAGCATGGTTTCAAGATTCGGGTCCATGGCTACACTGGACTGGGCTTGGATTGGTGAATATGGTGTCCCTGCTCTAGTTGTCATGCATGCAAATGGACTCAAGTTCGAGCTAAGGTTTCCTAGACCTAGAGCACAAATTAGAAGTCTAATTAAGCGAACCAACTAGCTAGTAGTACTTATGGGACTTAGCCAGGTAGGTGGAGGGGAGTGAAGGTCCCTGATTGCCAACCTTAGACACCAATCTGAGATTGGCCAGGTAGGTGGACCAAATCACAAGCCCTGATGCACCAATCCTAGACACCAAGCCAGTAAGCACACACCAATTAGCTGACACAGTTAACTTGACCCTAACCTGAACCCAACTTGTTGGTGTCCCTAATCCACTAGGGAAATTAATGTTCTACTCAATTTTAATTAACGGGCTAGGATCGATATGCTGGTTGGTGATTTTTGGGCTAGGGACAGGTGATGAAACCCTGACCCTATGTCAAATTGATGCCCTTAATTTGATTTCTCATGAGATGAATAAAATGCAAAGGTGCTGCAGAAGTGTGTTGTAGTTTGAAAGTGGTATGGAAAACATGATGAAAAAAATATCCAAAAATTTTGAAAAATTCATAGAGGATTCCTAGCTTATATGTTTCAATACAGATGAAAGAAATTTTAAAACTAAAATCTGTACTACTCTAACTAGATCCTACAAATGAAGATAAATAAAAAGGACAGAACAGAACCCTGATGACAGTGTCGAACTGCAGAAATTTTTATTTTTTTTTTATAATTTTTTTCTGATGATGAGATTTAATATGGTGATAATTGACTTAAAAAGGAACAAGAAAAAAAATATTTCAACAAAAAATTAGCGACTTGCCTTTGGAGCTGCAGACGGATTACAGTAAACAGATGCAAATTTTCAGAAAACATAACCTAATCAAACAAGTGCAATGGCTTACCCAAACTTCAATCTAAAAAATTCATGTCCGGCCAGGGGCTCATTATTCCCATGGGTCATGACAGTGTACTGGAGTACACCCACTCAGGAGGCATGAATTTTAGATCTTGCTTGGATTTAAAGAGAACTATTCTACCCTAATGCAACCATGCTCTGATACCAATTTGATGCGGCAAGCATATGATTAATATTTTGAATATGGTTTGTAGAGCAATGAAACCTAATTACACTAGCATTGTACTCATCATAATAAGACTTAAGGATTATAAGAAATGGGATTTTTACTTGATTAGACACAATCCTAAACTAAGAAGGAAGAAGATCTAGACAATAGGGGCTAATGATTGTGGACTTACCTTGATGAGCTTTCCAACCTTCTTTTGATTCATACCTTGAAACTACCAATGCTCAGAACTGAAGAACCTGGATAACAGAGATCAGAACCCTGGACTTGGGGCTTCAACTTGTTGGTTCTTTGTTAAGGTGAACCCGGTTCACAACTCAAAGACTTCGAAGGACCCTGCAATGAAGATCAAAGTTAAGGAAGAAGGATAAGAACATATAGAAGGGATGGAAGAATTTATGAACTAAGAACAGAAATTTGAGAAGATCTGGCCGACTCCAATGCCTTCACGTGAGCTTGGAAGATGCTTTGCTAGGGGAAAAGAATGGCTTTGGCATGGAGGAAGAGGATGGAAAACTTTCACATAAGGAAAAAAAACACAAGACAACTTCCAAAATTCAACTTCAATTTTCATTCATTCCCAAAATCAATCCCCCTTTACAATGGGCATCCAAGGCCTTTAATAGCCTCACAAAGCTAGCTTTTGAAATTTAAAAACTCCCCAAATTGAGGAGGATTACAAGTGGGGGTTGGAGGATTTGGTGGAGAGTTTGGAGGGATGGGTGGGGGTTGGAGGATTTGGTGGAGGACTTGGAGGGGTGTGGCCAACCTCCTTGAATTTGAATCTTCCTTGTTGGCGCCAAAGAGTGATGAGGTGGCTAGTGAGGTGGTGCCTGATGATGTGGCATGATGAGATGGTCTTCTACTTGGATAAGGAATGACATGTGGCGCCAAGTGGTCCTAGTTGATGGTTATTTTCTCTTGCTTGGTTGATGTGTCTTCTCTTCTTCATGTGGTCAAATTCTGGGATCCAGAATTTGAGTCTTGTTGCTGGCTTTCATTGCTTTAAGACTTGATTAACTTGAAATAGACTTAACTCAACTGAACTGACTTGACTGACTTAAACTTTAAAACTTGAAACGGACTTACAGGAAAAATTTTTTTAAAAGTAATTACAGGACTCAATAAACACTCTTGATCATTTACAGGACTCTTGAAAAGGAAATGGCTCTTGAAAATAAAATATTTTTGAACTAAAGAATACAAGGTAACCTAATTATCTTCGATCCAAATTGGGATAAGGCTAACCTTGTTGGAGTGAAGTTTCTTTCGGTTTCTGGTGTCCACACCATCTACCTTTAATTCGAAGAATTGCACCAGTTCTTTATGTTGGGTTTCTAGGGGTTTCTATGGCATAGCGAAAGAATGAATTTCAAAAACACTTCATTCTTGAAAACCCTAACAAATAGAAACCCTAAGCCCAAGATCCCTTATTTACTATAATCAACAAGTCACTAAATTAGGTCATGAAGAATACCTGGAATGCTAATTCCTTTTCTTTCCACTAGGCTCACAAATGCAAGCCCTCCAGAGGTGATCCACATAGAAATCAAACTAGCAAGCTCTCCTTAGTAGGTTGCTTGATCAACTAGGACTCTTTTGATGGACTTTCTTCTTTTAACAGCCTTTCTTTCCTTGCTCAGATCCTTGCCCTCCAACAGAGCACTATGAGCCCTTTCTAAAACACTCCTCACTTTTACTTTCACTTCCTAAATCACTTCCTAAAACCCTTGTCTTAAAATGGAGTATTTGTCATAAGACAAGACAAGGGAGGAAGAGACATAAGAGAGTGTGGCAGAGTGTGTGCAAGAATGCAGGAAAGAAGAGATTTTGTGATACCCTTTGGCCTAATCACCAAAGCCTATTTATAGGAGAACGGAAGGCACCAGATAAGCCTTCTCATTAGCCCATGATAAGACTTTCAATTTATCAAATAAGACTCTTCATATAGAAAGAGTCTTATTAATGAAGCATCATGACCTTTTGTGCGCCAACTACATCATTCAAGTCCCTTCAAGTTTTCATCCGACTTCTCCATTTGCCACTGGACATTTTTCGGTTACAATGAAGCCAAGGGACATGGTTTTTAAGTAAGAAGATTTGGGGATTCAAAATTCCTTAAAGCAAAAGGACTGCTTCTCAGAATTGCACCAAACATGAAGAGTCGCAACTCTTCATGCGCCAACTCCTTCCATCGAACTTCTTTTCTCATGTTGACTGGTCATAATCCATTCAATTGGAATGGAGATGAGGCTAAGGGGCACCTTGGTTCATCTGGAAACAAAGTCCCAAAGTAGAAGGACTTTAAGTCCTTTCTACACCCATTTATTTCTTGGTTCATCTGAAGAATTGCTACTCTTGACTTATCAGTCAACATTTTCCATGCCATATGCCACTTTTGACCTAGTCAAAGTATATACAATATAGGTGTCATTTGAAAGGGCATTAAATCTACTTTCTGACCATATAATTTATTTTCAGGTAGGAGGTCTATTGGTCCTTCTGCTTCTTTTGGAATGCTAAGGTATCACTTAGGTGCCAAGAGTCCCATGCCATTAGGACTCTTGATATATGGCGCATAAAATGTCCAAAATATATCAAATAAAATTTGATAAACTTATCCCACTTAGAACACAACCCAATTTAGGTCTCCCATAAATTGGTTAGTCCATTTAGCTATTTTTTAGACCCAATTCAATTGGGTTAGGATATTAGGTCAGCCTACACATGCTAGTGTGCAATCTAGCTAACCTATTAGGATCCCATGACCCTAATTAAATGTCAATTGACTTCTTAGGTCAATTTTTTAATGTGTGTGACCCTTTGGATTCCACATCTAGCTTGCAGTAGGTCTAGATCCAAGTTGATTCGATCCAATCAAACCTGAATGACCAAATTGGGTCAAATTGAGCTGATCTAAGTTACCAATTCGAACTAGCTTTTGAATTGACTCATGAATTTGATCCAATTGATTCATGATAATCCACAGGACATGATTGATGTCTAGCAATGTATCATGCCTACCTGGAAGATGAAGAATTTGGTAGAAAGTACTAAAATACCCTTTAGTAGAAAGTTATCGTGCAATTCAATCTTTCGATCTCCCTTTATCCCGATTAAGTGATGGGCATGGATAAATGTCAAACCCTAACACTTAATCATTTCGAATCTCTATTCGATAATGAAGACTCTACTGATGATTGATTAGAAACCACTTCTAATCTCATCATGCTTTGATCAAAGACTCCCTGAGTCATCAATCGAAGAGATTACTTGGGATAACAATTCCTCTTACAAGGAATGATCGATTCCTTGTTGGTCCACTCACATCCTTCATACACCTTCCACCATATCTAAGAACACCCTGTACATGACTCAATGTCATAAATGAGTATGAACCAAAACATGGCTTAGTGTGCATAAGGAACCATGGTGACCTCAGGTCTAAAGATCACTTGCATAACTCCCACTATGAGAACTATCTTTTGACAAGTAGTAAGACTTCCATAAGATAGTCTCGGTGTAGATTAGTTCAGTAAACTCATATCCTAATGAGCACCCTTATCCTTGTATTAGTGTCTCTACACAAGTGGCAGTGAGACCAACCACCCTCTCCATCGAGCATACATAGGATAAGCTAGTCTTTCTGGAAGCATCGATCCCTGAATCGATGATCCAACGACTATGAACATTTTAGATTAGGATTTATACGAACTTAGGTCTTACCATTATGATCTCCATCATAATCCTAATTCCATTGCCCTAATCTATGGGGTTCATCATAATCTTTAAGTAAGACATAGCAGTATGATGAAACAAAAATACCTTTAATAATATAATAATGTCATACAAAAGTTGGAAGATTATAAAAATACCCTTACAGAGATTGGTTTTTAGGGCACTTTCCTTTCACCTTAGTGGGTACCAGGATCTAATAGATTGCACATGAGCCTGACTTTAGCTGGCTCACCATGTGCATCTAAAGGTAGGTTCTTAACCAATTATTTCTCTAAAAAATTTATGATAATAATTTTATCCCAGGAACTAATCAGTAAGCCTTTAGGCTACCACTTGAAGTCCTAGTTAGGTCCAACCATTAACATGATAGGACTGAGTGCTTCTAGCCAACATGCCTAAGCCTGACTTTGGCCAGCCAACCTGACCATCGCTTAGATAGAAGGACTAAGCCATCATAATATGAATAATAATCTCAATAGCTAGATGAGCACTAAGTCTTTGGACCTCCAATGATCATCTTAACTATGGACTTATTATCACTCTATTAATGGGAGACCATGACTTAATTATCTCCATAATTTTATCACTTAAGGGACCAAATAATTTTAGAAAGTTTAATTAGAGAAAAGAGAAGAAGAAATGGACTAATCAACAATCCTTCCACCAACTTTATCAAGTGATGAGGGTCAATCATATTAGTCCCAGAATACCTAGATCAGTTAAACTAATCTTCCTTACTGGCATGGGTTAACTCAGATCAATAAGCTATCTAATCAAATTCTGATTGACCATATTGACCAGACAAGTGAGATCAATAGGAGGGTTCTATCATTAACCTCTTCCTTAGACACCGAACAAGTTAGGCAGGTAAGAGATAGCCTCAATAATGACAATGATCAAAATGCCATACTTACCTTAGACACCAATTGGTTCATCAGATTTGATTAGAATAGCTTAAGGATTCAGGTCTGACCGCTAAACCACAATCAGGTCCATTTGTTATAATATGCACTTGATCAAACTATCACTATAGACTTGATCTAAAAAAACTTGATCTAATCCTAACCAACTTTTGATTAGATTAAATCTAATTCTCTATTAGGTTCATATTATTGTAAATTCTAACCTTAGGTCTAACCCAGTTATTTGACCTAATTCAAGCTAACCCAAAGCCCATGATTTATGAAATATGATTAGATCTTTGATTCATAATTCTAAATCTAATCTTAAACATCTTAATTCTAGTAATTAATCAAGATTAGTTTTACTAAATTTTAGATCTAAATAATTTACATGCATCATATATGCATTAAATACTTTTAGATCTCAACTATACGATATAGCCTTATGTTGAAATTAATTTTATGTTTCATAATCTAAACATAAAAACAAATCCTAATACATTAATTGTAGATCAAAATAGCAAGTTAATGAAGATTAAATTACTAGAAAATAGATCTAATAATTGAAACCATTTCAATGATTTTTCTTTCACCTCATTTGTTCATGGGATATAACCATAAGCGGTACCCCTACTGCCATAAGAGACCCAATTGAATGGGAAGAGAGGGCCTTTAAACCCTACTTTTCTTCTATGATAGGATGGTCATGGTGATCAACCCAATCCTAAGTATTTACTCAAATTAAGATTGCATCTAACATGTAAGGTTCTACATCTATATATCATATTATGAAAACCTATCACTTTGATATCATTATTGGAAAATACCTAGGATTTCATTCCTAGATTTTTTTATAATTTTTTAATGAAAGTAAATCTATTTTAAAATTACTTTAAAGAGAAAATATATATTTAAAATAATTCTAATAAATCTTAAGTAAGATAGTAATATGATATGCAGTATAGAAAATAAAATCAGCATGCATTAATCTACCTGATGCATGCTATAGATCTAATCTATAAGTAATATAAAATCTAATTTCAGACTTGATCATGAGTTGATGATCACCATTTTTGATGGTACATGGTAAGGGCTCTCCATGTCACTTTATAGCTACATAAGATGTCTGGCCTCTATAAATCATCCACACAAAGTCCCAACGTGATCAACCTTCTTGGACTGTTAGATCTTTGTGAAGGCCACTGGATGGCTAAAAATAATTTATTTTTGAAGTTTTCTTGAGCCTTCAAAGAAATCTAAGAAAAGGATAAAGAGGTATAAATCAAGGAGGAAGAAAACAAAAAACAAGAAATCCTTTTCTACTATTTTTCTCTTATTTTCTTTCTCCCTTCAACCCTTGCTCCCAAAAGAACCTTCATGTCCATCCAGAATTCACACCCCCTTTTCCTCTTATTTTCTTGGAAATATCACTTCATATTTTATATATAATTGGTCCCTTAGTGTTGCATATATAACAAAAAATTGAAGTAAAATTTTGTTGATTATTGGAGGGATTAGATTAGGATAAAGTAATGCTATTTGAATAGGACTGGGTGTTCTATTTTCAATAGAATAGAACACCTTTGATTAAATTTAAATAAATCTAAATTTAATTAAAACCAATCCTAATATAAATGAAAATGAGGGAGGATGAAAACATTGATCTTTTTTATGAAGAATTCAAAAAAAAATTCTAGAAAGGTGTGGAAATTTTTTTAGGAAAGAAAACAAGTTGGACTAGGTTAGGGTTTGACCAAGTTTTAACCAAAATTAGTTAGGAACCAAAACTAATTTGGTTAAAACTAATTTAACCAACTTGGACTCAATTCAATTAGGTTCCAATTAGATTTAATTAAATCTAAAATTAACTAAGTCCAAGTTCAAAACAAACTGTAATTTAAAATTTTTAGCGATTAAGTCATCGAATAACCTAATCAGGTAAAGACCAATTGAACCAAATTTAGTAAAGTTGACCTAAACCTCATTGCTAAATAAAATTAAGCTAATAAGCAATCAAATTACTAATTAATTTTCTTATAATAAATTAATTATTAATTAATTATTAATTTATAATATTTATGCAAGATTAATTGTTCATCATATTTATAATTTTGCCACTGAATGATACTTAATCATTAATCAGCCACCATGATTGGTCAGAAAATTCTTATGTGTATGACCCCATAGGTTGAATACTAAGCCTGCAACTCAGGATCAATTCTTGAATTAATCGATGCGACCATCTAGCAATGATGCTTGATATTTGGATATGTCAAATATTTGCGAAGCAACATTCAAGAATCCAGATATATGGTTTTCATATAATTCATCCCTTTGGCTCTAATGCTCAAAATGATTTCAAAGTTAACTACCAACTTTGAATAATGTATCTAAATATGTCTCAACCTGCTAAATCCTGTGACTCCTCACAAGGATTGTCCTAGTCAAGGTTTTGCTATATTAAAATATAGTAGAGCATTTTCTCTAATGCCTTAGAGTGGTTAATCTCATCTTGACTCATCACTGATTTAACAAGTACTTGACTACATACAATAACCTTCCATTACTAGATTAGAAATACAGATAGTCCAGCACTTAAGTACAATTAGTTGCTTGCAAATCACCGTGGTGATCTCAAGTTGGAGGGATACTTGTATCCATATTATTTTGTGAGATACTCTCAACAATAGAGTACTTAATAGAGCTGTCATGTTCGGTGCAATGTATACCTGCACTATTGACTCCTATCTTGATTTTGATAAACAACAAAATATTTAAGTATATTTGAGTACTAACTATATGTTAAAAGTGTGTTTAATCAGAACAGGTACTCATCAAAGTTATAGTATGTTGAAAGTTAAAAATGCTTGTCATCTTATTGAAGAAGTTACTTTTATTGATGGAATTTCAAGTTAAATAGACCTTGGCATATAAGAATGACCTTGAAGGACAAAATTTTTGAATTTGGAGAAGTTTCAGCAGAGTTTCAGGAGAGTTTTAGCCAAGTGTCAACTCATAGAAGTGAAGTGTCGACTCAAGATGTTGACTCATAGAAGCTTGAGCTGATACACAAAAGAAGTTTTGGCTGGAATGCATGAAGTGTCGACTTATGAAGACCAAGTGTCGGCTCATGTATCGACTCAAGTGTTGACTCAAGGCTTGAGACCAAAAATGATATAGAACATGCTGAATTCAAGTTTTTGCTCAAGCATCGAATCATTAAGATGTAGTGTCAACTCACCAGAAGAAGTGTCGACATACCAATACATTCCAGAGAGCTTCCAAAAATATTTTTGACCTAGTATCGACTCAAGTGTCGACTCATGTGTCGACTCATGACTTGAAGTGTCGATACCTGCAAGTCAGGATGAATAGTAATAGCTAGTTTTTTGAAGCACAAAATTGGTCCTTTTTGGTTCTAATGGCTATTTTCTTCTCTCCAACGATCATAAATGGTCATTTAAGGCTTGGAAAGGTATTTAAAGTGGACCAAACTCATGAGAAAAGCAACTAATGAGAATTCATTGCAAATCTTTCAAATATTCATTAAGAGTTCATTACTTTTGAGTGAAGTTGATCGTTCAAGCATTAAAGAGCATTCAAGAAGCATTCAAGTCCAATCTTCAAGCATCCATTAAAGCTTCAACAACTTGGAGATAAGCTTTCTTAACTATAATCAAGAGCTTCAAAGAGATATTTGTTTTTAATTTGAAAGCTTATTGTATCTTTACTTTAAACTTGAATTTATTATTATTTCTAGTTTCAAGTGGATTGAAACTAGTAGTTTGTTTATTGGTGAGCCTTGTAAAAATCAACTTAGGTTATTGCTGAGCCTTGTAAAAACCAACTAGATTTTTGGTTAGCCTTGTGAAAACCAAGAAGGATTTTGATTAGTGAGCCCGAAAAAACTAATCTACTATAATCAAGTTGGATTACAGTGAAATACCCAAGTAGACCTTGGAGAGTGGACGTATGTGCTTTGGTGTGCACTGAACCACTATAAAATATTGTGTGTTTATGATTTCTTCTACTCTTCTTACATTTACCTCATTATTTCTACTGCATTTTATTATCAAGCACACATACACTTGAAATCACACTAGCACTTTCATTATTTTTGAATTGGCACTTATATTTAATCTTTACAAAATTTTTAAAAACCCAATTCACCCCCCCTCTTGGGTTGCTTCGCTGGAAAGCAAGTGATATTAGAGCCTTATACTCAGTTTATAGGTCTAACCACCTTAAGTTAAAGATCTATGGCAACCTCTATAGGTTCTAGTGTTGTTGAGGGTCAAGCCTCAAATAGATTGCCTTATTTTAATGGCACGAATTACATATATTGGAAAACTCGTATGAGAATTTATATGCATTCAGTAGATTATAATCTTTGGAAAGTTGTTGTAAAAGGTCCCTATATTTTTCTAATGATGGTTAATGGCATTTTCATTCTAAAACTAGAAGAGGATTGTGATGAAAATGATATTAAGCAATCAGAGCTTAATGCCAAGGTAATGAATTTGCTTTATTATGCATTTGATCCTAGTGAATTCAATAGGATATCCACATGTGCATCGGCAAAGAAAATTTAGAACATACTTGAGGTTACTCATGAGGGTACCCATCAAGTGAAGAATACTAAAGTAAATATGCTCATTCATACATATGAAATATTTAGAATGGAGCCAAATGAATCTATAACTAATATGTATACTAGATTTACTAACATTGTAAATAGTGTGAGAAGTCTTGGAAAGTTATGACTAATGCTGACCTTGTAAATAAAATTCTTAGATCATTACCAATATCTTGGAATCTGAAGGTCACAGCAATCCTAGAAGCAAAAGAAGTTGAGACACTTCCCTTGGAGCAACTTGTTGGTTCACTCATGACTTATGAGTTGAACTTGAAATAAAAAGAAGTGGATATAGATAGAAAGAAGAAGACCATCACCTTCAAATCCACTATACCAAATGAGTCTTTAAGTGAAGAATTAGAAGAAGGTGAAATGAAGATGAAGAGGCATTAATGGCAAGAAAATTCAGAAGATTCATAAGCAAGAAGAAGTTTCCTTACAAAAAGGAGCCACAGCCTAGCAAAGAAAAAGGCAAAGAAAAAGAAAAAGAGAAGGAGAAGGATCAACCAATCTGCTTTGAATATAAGAAGCCTGGTCACTACAAGGTTGATTGTCCTCTCCTTAAGAAGCTCAAAAAAAATTAAAAAGAAAATAATAATGGCAAATTGGAGTGATAGTGAAGACTCTAGTTCAGAGGAAGAATAAGAAGAAGTCGCCAATCTTTGCCTCATGGCTCAAGAAGATGAGGTACAATCTGAACTTGAACTTGAATTTACATTTGAAGAACTTAGAGATGCATTTGATAAACTCGTGCATGAGTACAAATTATTAAAAATTGAACACAAGAAATTGAAAAAGCATGTTGATTCCTCTTCTGTTGAAAACACCAATCGTGTTAATGAAAACAATGATCTAATAGCCAAGGTTGATATTTTGAAAAAATAAAAGAATGCTTTATCAAAAGAAATAGAAGTTTTAAAAAGACCCAATGTTGTTGTTACAAATAATGAACTTTTAAAAAAAATAAAGACCTTGAGGTGGAAAATAAGAAGTTTAAAGATGAGCTTGATAAAGTTAAACCTTTTGTTAAAAAGTTTACATTTAGCTCTAAAAAGTTGAATTTATTGTTGAACAATTAAAGAGCTGTGTTTGATAAAGCTGGACTTGGTTACAAGCAACAAAAAAAACATAATTTTTTCAAGAATTTCTTTGTTATAGCATCATCGAATGTTAGTTACTTTAGTTATAGAAAACTTGGACATAACGATTATAAATGCAATTTAAGAAAGTTAAATAATTCTAGAAAAGTTTGAATTCCAAAAGGAACCATTACTACTAATCCTAAAGGATCCAAGATGGCTTGGGTATCTAAAATAAAAACTTAATCTATTTTGTAGGTGTGTCTTGCAACCAAAGAGAAGAGATTTTGGTATCTTGATAGTGGTTGCTCAAGATACATGACAAGAGATATGAAGCAATTCACTTCTCTTGAAGCTTTGAATGGAGGGAGTGTAACTTTTAGAGATAATGATAAAGGCAAAATTATTAGTATCGATAAAGTTTACATCTCTCCTTCTATTTTTATTAATAATATATTATTAGTTGAGGGACTAAAGCATAATTTACTTAGTATTAATCAGTTTTGTGACAAAGATTTTAAAGTAGTTTTCAAATCATCCCTTTGCATGGTTTTTAGTCCTGATGATAATGGAGTGAAATTCATTGGAAATAGGCATGGCAACATCCACCTTGTTGATCATAATAATTTACCTTTACAGGATGGTGAATACTTAGTTGCAATGAATGCCACAATTAATGAGACTAGTTAGCTATGGCATCATTGATTAGGTCATGCAAGCATGCATTTACTTTATAAATTATGCAAAAATGATTTAGTTAAAGATTTACCAAAAATTAGATTTTAAAAGATAAAATTTATGAAGCTTGTCAATTTAGAAAACAAACAAGAACCTCTTTTAAAACTAAAGAAATAGTTTCAACTTCTAGGCCATTAGAACTACTTCATATGGATCTCTTTAAATCAACTAGGACCACAAGCCTAGGAGGCAAGAGATATGTATTAGTAATAGTGGATGATTTTTCTCACTTTAGCTGGATTTTATTTTTAGCATATAAAGATGAATCTTTCACAGCTTTCATAAAGTTTTATCGAAAGGTTTCAAATGAAAAAGGTATTTCTGTTGTTTGTATTCGAAGTGACCATGGTACTGAATTTGAAAACCAAGATTTTGAAGATTTTTGCAATGAAAAAGGTATTGAACAAAATTTTCTACATCTAGGACACCTCAAGAAAATGGGGTGGTAGAAAGAATAAATAGGATTTTAGAAGAAATAGCACACACAATGCTTTGCAAAAATGACCTACCCAGATATTTTTGGACGAAGCTATTAATACTGCTTGTTATATTTTAAACCATATTTTAATTAGATCAATTTTAAAGAAAATACCATATGAGCTTTGAAAAGAAAGAAAACCTACTTTAAAGTATTTTTGAGTATTTGGTTGTCGATATTTTATTTTAAATAATGAAAAAGATAATTTAGGCAAATTTGATGCCAAGTTAGATGAAGGTATCTTCTTAAGATATTCTACATCTAGCAAGGCAGATAGAGTTTTCAATAAAAAAGCACTTGTAGTAGAAGAATCCATGCATATAGTATTTGAAGAGTCTACTAACAAATTCTCTAAAAAGAATGATACTTCTAATGATTGTGTAGGTATTGAAAGACTTAAGAAGCTGACTTTGGATGATCCCCCTTTCAAAGAAAGTGAAGAAGATCAAAACAAGAAGAATGAGGATGAAGCCATAAGATCTTCACCAAAGAACAAAGATCTATCCAAAGAATGGAGGTATGCTCATGGACATCCTAAGAAATTAATCTTAGGAGATCCAACAAAAGGGGTAAGAACCAGATCTTCCATTAGAAATGAATGTGATTATATTACTTTTGTTTCACAAGTAGAACCTAAGAATATAGAAGAAGCTAAAAAAGACTCAAACCGGATATTACTATGCAAGAAGAATTAACTTAATTTGAAAGAAATAAAGTTTGGACACTAATAGAAAGACCATTTAATACTTCCATAATTGGTACTAAATGATTGTATTGAAATAAATTAGATGAAAGTGAAATAGTAACTAGAAACAAGGCTAGACTAGTAGCTAAGGGTTACAATCAAGAAGAAAAAATTGATTTTGATAAAACATTTGCTCTCGTAGCTAGACTTGAAGCTATTAGATTACTTTTAGCTTTTACATATTTTATGGATTTCAAACTATTTCAAATGGATGTTAAAAGTATATTTTTGAATGGTTATATAATTGAAGAAATTTTTATTGAACAATCACCTGGTTTTGAAAATAATGGACATCTTGATAATATTTTCAAACTATACAAAGTACTTTATGGTTTAAAACAAGGCTCCCGTGCATGGTATAAAAGACTTAGTAGATTTTTAATTGAAAATAGTTTTACTAGAGGTCATGTTGATACTACTATATTTTTAAAGAAAAAGGCTGATAATCTCTTAGTTGTACAAATCTATGTTGATGATATATCTTTGGTGCCACTAATGAATCTCTTTGTTAAGAATTTGCAAAGCTAATGCAGGGAAAGTTCGAGATGAGCATGATGGAAGAATTGAGCTACTTTCTCGGACTCCAGATCAAGCAAACTAGTGAAGGGATCTTCATCAACTATGCTAAATACATAAAGAAGATTCTGAAAAAGTTTGGGATAGAGAAGACTAAGCCTATTGGTACACCTATGAGCCCTTCATATAAACTTAACAAGGATGAATCTGGTAAGAAAGTTAATAAAAAATTCTATAGAGGCATTATTGGATCATTACTGTACTTAACTACTAGTAGACCAAATATTATGTTTAGTATATGCATGTATACTAGATATCAATCTGAACTTAAGGAATTGCATTTAATGACTGTTAAGCGCATACTTAGATATTTATCTGGTACTCTTGACATTGGATTATGGCACTCTAAGAATTCAGCTATTGATTTAATTACATATGTTGATGCCGATTTTGCTGGGTGTAAGTTAGAAAGAAAAGGTATGTCTGGAACTTGTCAATTTCTTGGAGTTAACTTAATCTCATGGTTTAGCAAGAAACAAAATTCAGTTATGCTATCTATAGATGAGACTGAATATATTGTAGCTAAAAGTTGTTATGCTCAAATCCTGTGGATTAAGCAATAACTCAAGAATTTTGGCATCAAATTAACTAAGACTCTCATACGATATGATAATACAAGTGCTATAAACTTAACTAAAAATCCAGTTCAACTTTCAAGAAGTAAGCACATTGAAATTAGACATCATTTTATTAGGGATCATATTCAAAACAATGATGTTATTCTTGAATTTGTTTCTACTGAAATGCAATTAGCTGATATACTGACCAAGCCTCTTCATGAAGATAGGTTCAATATGATTAGAAGGGAATTAGGGATCATTAATCCTTTTGATTAGATCTCAATTATTTTTTATGACCTTTGGAGTTCCCCTTGAAATTTTCCTGACCTAATATCTTTGAAAGTCACATTTAATCATTTATTGGCTATTAAAATCATTTATCTTTATTTTCTATGAATTTTTTCCTATTTTCCTGATTTTTTTTAAAGTGTTGACACCTCCAAGTGTCGACACTTGGACTGAAGTCATGAGTCGACACTTGACCAGCAGGAACTAGTGATTAAATAGGAAAAACGATCAGTTTCTTCTCATTTTCCTTCCCAAATCCCTTGAGCCGACACTTCTCCGCATAGTATGCCAACTTTTGTTTGCTTCTATTCCATGTTTTTATTATTTTATTCTTGGTTTGAGCCCTTTTTCCCTCTCTTCTTCACTATTGTTCATGGTTTTACCGTGATTCCTTTGCCCATTCTTCTTCCATTCATCTATTTCCTCTTTTTCCTGGAAGATGGGTCCCAGGAAATAGTTAGTTAGGAGGCCTCGACCTTCCACTCAGGATGTAGAGTGGTGCATGAAGGCCCAACTTAAGGATCAGGTAGCAGCTCAGTAGGAGATTCCTGTCTGACCACCCATCCCTAGAAAAGACTAGATGGCCTCCAAGGCCATTATCGAAGGATGGAGGGTGGATTTTGAGTTCATGGACCGACAGCATTTTTAGATAGGTGACTGGTTGAGAGATGCATGGCTTGCTCATCTTTGTTCACTAAGGGAGAGATTCTATCCAGCTTTGATGCAAGAGTTTTATCGTGAACTGGCCAGAGCAGCTGACGGTTGGATGGTAGAGGTCAAAGGGACCACTAAACCGCTGACAGCTGAGAAACTGAGCAGAGCAAGGGAGATCCCGATGAGGGGGTATTATAGAAGACTCCCTTGTTGATAGGATCAATAGATACAGATGTATATTTGAGAGAGAGGATATTGGAGAGGGAGACACCATTGTAGCTTCACGACTTTCTCCAGAGATGAGACTTCTGCACCACATAGTTGCCCGGATTCTTCTATTGAAGACTGGGCATTTTGACTTCATCACTGAGAGGGAGTTACTTATGATGGTTTCTCTGATACGGAGGACTCCTGTTTGCCTACCGATGATCATGATCCATCAGATGATGGAGGTAGCTACCAGCAAGAGATTATGTTTGCCTTATGGGATGTATCTCACTATTTTGTTTAGAGCTCATGGAGTAGACCCAAATGAAGAGCCTTACAGATAGCTACTCCATACAGATGTGTATGATGAGAGGTCTCTGCATAGGATGGGCTATCAAAGATACAGAGGTCAGTGGAGGTGCAGTATTTCAGGACAGACTTCTAACACTAACCAGGATGATGAGGAAAATGCAGTTAAGGAGGAGGAGCAAATACATAGAAATGAGGCCGGGCCATCTGAGCCACCTAGAGATATACCTCAGACATAGCTCAAGCCCATAGTTTTGGCACATGCTAAGGTGCCACCTTTTATAGAGAGTACAGATGAGAGGATCACTCGATTGGAGACAAAGATGATGCTCATTAGACAACAAGTGGATCGGATGAATGTGGAGATGAGAGCTGGCTTTCAGGAGATGAGGGAGAGTTTTTCTGCTATCTTGGCTATATTATAGAGATTATCTTCTACCAGGACAACTTCACATCCATCATCGGATTCTCTGCCTGCTCCACCAGCACCTCCAGCTCCAGCTCCAGACACTAAGATAGGAGATGGCCAGGATGATTCTTCTGCAGATTTTGATGTAGTTGATTTCATAGTAGACCCTGAGCCAGATGTAGCAGCTAACCAGGATGGTGAGAGGACCTCAGAGATTGTGCCTGATCAACCCAGTTCTTCTATCCAGACTCCTGTTCTTCAAAGCTCACCCATTACTCCTAATTCATCAGACACTTTAGTTTCCACTCCTGTTCTTCATACTGATCTACCATATACTCTTACTGATTTACATATACCTTCTTTTAGTATACCCCCTAAGATACCTCCAGTACCTTCCACTTCTTTCTTGATCAGGGAACTAAAATTTTATACTCTTGGTTTCCATATTTTATCATCTATTCCATTTTTTGATATTACTCCATCTATCCCTATTACTGATACTGATCCTAACCTTGCACCAGTTCCTGACTCCACTCTTGACATTGCCCCTTCTTCAGCACCAGCCAGAGGGAGAGCACGTGCCAGAAGCCAAAGTCATGGATGTGGTATTATTCCTAGAGATGTTCAAACTAGACTTTCTGATCTCCGGCTAATGTGGCCACGACCTTGTCTCTCTAGAATTATGGGACCGATCTTTCTAGAGATTGGGTCTTCCTCTGATGAGGATAGTAGCCCCTAGGGTTGCTCAGTATATCAATATATGTATGTCAGTGTCTTAGTGTATTAGTTATATGTTGTTTGTATCAAATTATGAATCAATGGTATCAAATTTTGTATCAAATTTTGAATCTTATGTATTAAATGCTTGAAATTTTATATATAATATCATTTTTAGCATTTATCTGTGTACTTCTATACTCTTACTATACTGCAATGTTTTATTTCTATTTTGTTCCTTTTTCTCACCTTTTCTTATGATGATAAAAAGGGAGAGAAGTAATGAATGGTTTAAGGGGGAGTAATAGCAAAAGAAGGAGAATGATAAACAAAAAGAAGAGAATGAATGGTTTAAGTAAGAGAGAGAGAGAGAAAAGTACTAAAGAAGGAAATTTTTGAAATTTTTAAAATCTCTAAACCTTTCAAAAATTTTTTGAAAAATGTTTTAAGTTTTGAAAAATATTTTCAGATCATATATTGAGGGGGAGCTTTTGTTCTATACTATGATACTTTTTAATTTTAGCTCTGATACTCTTTATCTTTTTTTTTATGCTCTGATACTCCTTATTCTTTTTTTTATATGCTCTAATACTCTTTATTTTCATACTCTGATACTCTTCATGCTCTAATACTCTCTATCTTTATGATATATTATTTGCTCTGATATGCTCTGACTTTTCTTTCATGCTTTGATACTCTTAAAGTTTTCACTCTAATCTCTTCATGATTCAATCTATTTTTGCTCAAATGTTTATTATTTAGATCTATTTTAGCTCTGATACACCTCTTGAACATCTCATATATACAACTTAGCTCTGATACATTTCAATTATTTCTTTGATACATTATAGCTATAGCTCTGATACATTGAAACTATATTAATTGAATTCTTTCTTATACATATATATAGCTCTGATTTATTGTAGATGAGTTTTTGCCCTTGATATATCTTATAACATAGATTCTGATACTTATTATCAATAGCTCTGATACTCATAATCAATTGCTCTATACTTATTGCAAATCTTTTGAGCTTACTATGTGTATATACTTAAAAGTTTTGTCATCATCAAAAAGGAGAAGATTGTTGACTCTCGTCTTGATTTTGATGAACAACAAAATACTTAAGTATATTTGAGTACTAACTATGTATTAAAAGTGTATTTAATCAGAACAGGTACTCATCAAAGTTGTAGTATGTTGAAAGTTAAGAATGCTTATCATCTTGTTGAAAAGGTTACTTATATTGATGGAATTTCAAGTTAAATGGATCTTGGCATATAAGAATAACCTTGAAGGATAAAATTTTTGAATTTGGAGAAGTTTCAGCAGAGTTTCAGGAGAGTTTCAATCAAGTATCGACTCATAAAACTGAAGTGTTGACTCAAGATGTCGACTCACAAAAGCTTGAGATGATACATAGAAAAAGTTTCAGCTAGCATGCATGAAGTATCGACTCAAGAAGATCAAGTGTCGACTCATGTGTCGACTCAAGTGTCGACTCAAGGCCCGAGACCAAAAATGATACAGAACATGCTGAATTCAAGTTTTTGCTCAAGTATCGACTCATGAAGATCAAGTATCGACTCAAGTGTCGACTCACCAGAAGAAGTATTGACACACTAGTGCATTCCAGAGAGCTTTAAAAAATATTTTTGACCTAGTATCGACTCATGTGTTGACTCATGACCTGAAATGTCGACACCTGCAAGTCTAGATTAACAGTAACGACTAATTTTTTGAAGCATAGAATTAGTCCTTTTTGGTTCTAACGACTATTTTCTCCTCTTCAATGATCATAAACGGTCATTTAAGGCTTGGAAAGGTATTTAAAATGGACCAAACTCAAGACGGAAGTAACTAATGAGAATTCATTGCAAATCTTTCGAATATTCATTAAGAGTTCATTATTTTTGAGTGAAATTGAGCCTTCAAGCATTCAAGTAGCATTTAAGCCCAATATTCAAGCATCCATTAAGGCTTCAACAACTTGGAGACAAGCTTTCTCAACTGCAATCAAGAGCTTCAAAGAGATATTTGCTTTTAATTTGAAAGTTTATTGTATCTTTACTTTGAACTTGAATTTATTATTGTTCCTAGTTTCAAGTGGATTGAAACTAGTGGTTTGGTTGTTGGTGAGCCTTGTAAAAACCAGCTTAAGTTATTGATGAGCCTTGTGAAAACCAACTAGGATATTGGTGAGCCTAGTGAAAACCAACTAGGTTTTTAATTAGCCTTATGAAAACTAAGAAGGGTTTTGATTAATAAGCCCGGAAAAACTAATCTACTATAATCAAGTTGGATTATAGTGAAATATCCAAGTGGACCTTGGAGAGTAGACGTAGGTGCTTTGGTGTGCACCGAACCACTATAAAATATTATGTATTTGTGATTGCTTTTACTCTTCTTGTATTTACTTCATTATTTTCACTACATTTTATTATCAAGCACACATATACTTGAAATCACACTAGCACCTTCATTGTTTTTGAATTGGCACTTATATTTAATCTATGCAAAATTTTTGAAAACCCAATTCACCCTCCCTCTTGGGTTGCTTCACTGGGCAACATACACTCACGTGCATGCTATACTAGTATCTTCACACTCGTTGGTTATGAGGACAACCAACCCATATGGCATATAACGACCTATGCTCGATAAGCATTGTTGTCCCAGGTAACAATGTATCATTTGATCATGAACATGTTTAAGAACTACTCGATAAATCCTTCTTTATTAAATTAAAATAGTTCTAAGAACTTCATCTCAAAAAAGTCCAAAGGAAGATATAAAAGAGATGAACTGTCAAAAAAAAAATTTTTTAGTGATTCATGTACAAATTATAAAGAGCAAACCATCTACAACCCAGATGATTGGCTATAGGACACATTTTCTAACATAATGTATATTCTCAAGAGTTGAGAATTTGAGACATGTATCATTATATGTTAACTCCTAAATACTCTCTATCATTGGATCATCATGGGAACAGTGATGATCCATTATGATCAGTGCATGGACCACTTCCCTTATGGATAGACAAGTGTCAAGTCTATAGTGTAGAGACATTAGAGTAAAAATATAGGTAGCTGTTAGAGAACAATGATACTGAGCATGATCAAAGAACGAGAGTCACATGGATGTCTACTCACTCATCAGTGACTTCTTGATATTGTAGTTATGTAAGTAGTTCCTTGACCTGTGGTACCTTAGTCACTCATAGTAGGATTGCTATAGTTTGACAAGCACATAAATATGGTCTCTAGCTATTTTAAATCTTATGGTATATATTGGCTGCATAGGTTCACTATAGGAATTGGGAGTATACCTATAAGAGATCTATTAGCCATAGTAGTTGAGTAGTCCTATATGACCTAAAAGTTGAGTTTTTAAATTTATAACCATAGTAGCATGATAATGAAATGGAGATTCCATAAAAATTATGATTGGACTCGAGCTGATTAAGTCCAGCACATGACAGATGCTTAGGATATGATGAGAATTCATAACCTATATCATGTTGGGACTCTCGATAGAGGAACTTGATCACATGGTAACTATACCTAGGGGTTTATCCTTCTATTCTATTGGGTTGCCACTATATACTACTAGGCATCAGGTAGATTGTAGGAACTCACTTGGATCATTTTTGGATCAACAATCTTTGTTAGGGTTGAGTTGGAATTATTCCGATCCATCAAAAGAGTTTTGATTATGCTATGATAGATATCAAAATATGTCTCACTATCAAACAAAATAGAACTTGAGGGGCCACACATAATAGGGGCTTGACCTAATCAAGGCTTGGATTAAATTTAGAAACTATTAAATTTGTAAGAGTTACAAATTTAGTAGTTGCTAATTTTAGCACCTGCTAATTTTAGCTCCAAGGACTTAATTACAAAAGTTGCCTATAATTAGATTTAATAAAATTTTGGATCAAGTCCTAACTAATTTAAATGAGATTTAATTTAATTGGGCTTGACTTAATTGGATTTAAGTATCCAAGTTGGAGTTGGATTTCAATCCTTTTTGGAATAGGGTTGACAGCCTTTTCGAATTCAACGAAACTAGACACCTAAACCTAATAAGATTGGGTTTAAATTCTCTCTTAGGAACATAGAAACTTTATTTGTGTAATGAATAATATTCAGATTGAGAAACATGTTGTGTCACAAATTTTTCTTTACCGTAATTCTTCCTTATCATCGCCACTTCTTTGTTGGAGTTACTTTGATTTAAATTTGATTTTGATTGAGATAAAGATGAGATCTTAACTCAATATGGCATGAAGAGATTGGCCTTGGTTCAGAAGTTTTGTGTGACAAAACTTGATGAGAAAAAGTTTTCTCATCCCAAATATTTTTTTGTCAGGTTTTCTTCTTCAATGCCAAAGGCCCTTTTCATTACCCACTTTTCATTTAATTTTGAACATGTTTAGATAAGATTAGATCTTATCTGAAGGCTGTTATGTGGCATTAACTCTCATATAGTGGGTGGTGTGGAGTTGTGGTGTGCGACAATTATATGAAGGGAAAAGAAGTGGGCGAGAAAAATTTCTACCTATTCCTTACCTAGCGGCAGCCTTATTTTGTATCGCCCACTTTTCTTCCTTATTATTATTAATCAATGCCCAAAAACTCTTAGAAAAGAGATATCATAGAGAGTACAAAGAAGGAAAAAGGGTTTGGTTCTCCCTTGGGTGTCCGAGAAAAATTTTTGACCGATTGTGTGAAGGGTTCATATAAAGGCTGCAACCTTCCTATTCAAGATCATCTTGAAGGGAAGTCCAATCCAAGCTAAAGGAGATCCCTACAAGGAACTAGCACTCTAGAAGCCTCGTAGAGTCGATCAGCATCATCCCTATAAAGATATCATTAGAGGTTGGGTGAATGCATAGCTCAAGAACCCCAAACATCCACAAATCTGATCATAGTTGAAGGAAGGAATAGTGATCAAGGTTAGTGATTTTATTCTCTAAATTTTATTTTATTTTATATCTAAATTTATAAGATAAAGTTCTAATCAACATATTAGATAGAGCCCTAGGTATTGACAAGGGGGAAAACCCCATCCTTAGAATCCTGAAGGTCAATAGAAAAGGAAATCACCTAAACCTAAGCTAGGGCAGTCAAGAGTTGCGACTAATTATTTCAGTTTCTGGTATCAAAGCTATAGTATCTTGGGTGTGCATATACCGAACCAAAATAACCGAGTTTGCCCTACTAGGATGATATATTATTGAACCACGTAAAAGAAATAGTTTATGGTCTAGGATGCTTTTCCAAAAGACCTTATTGTTCATTCAGCCCTATTTCACTAGGGTAGAAGGAAGGAGCAATATTTTGACTCCCGAACCATCATGTCAACCATACCTAAGTATATTTGGCCCTCTGGGACTCCATCAAGTTTAACCTTTGATCCCATGGCCTTTCACCGAGTGTGAATCCATGGTCTCCAAAACTCTTCACCGCGTTTTGTCTTCGGTGTTCCAAACTTTGCCTAGATTGGCATTTGATCATCACTTGGATCGATCACAAGCAGACCTCTGATTAAGGGATATTTGGGTGACAACTTTGAATACAATTGATGTATGGTCTCTCCGATTCTTGGGTTCTATGAGATTCTAGTCCCAGAGAATCTTGGGACTCCCAAATTCCTCTGCCAAGAGTCAAAACCTAGCTGTTGGCAACTTACCATCAAATGGCCAAAGGAAAAGCTCACTGATACTCATTTCGGTATATTCCATATAATGAACAAATAATCAAATTTCATAATCAAAGATTGATCTTAGTCATTAAAAAGGCATGGCCCTCTATCATGCCATAATTCCCGGAGCCATTAAGGCAAACAATGAGAAGGCAAACAAGATAAAACCTTCATTAATGAAAAAAGAGTATTCCAAATAAGGCAAGGACACTTTCTTCTTAGCATCATTGATATAAGAGAACGCTCGATCTCCAGCCATCATATCAAATATTCCCTAAAGTGCCCTTGGAGTTTGGATATAAAAGGGAGTTCTCAGTAAACTAAGTAGAGGTACATCCTCTCACATGCACGCTTGAGTTTTTGCTTTACCTTCATTATACTAGATGGTTTAGGATACTGACTTGAGTATCAAAGGGTCTTTGTTGAAGCCACCTTCGGCCAGGACTTTTTTTGTAGGTACAGTTACTGATATCCCCTTTCTAGCCTATTTTAGTGTTTGAGCAGATTTCAACATCATCAAATGAAGAACTACTATTCATCCACGACTCCTTATAAAGATTGCATGCCAATAAAAGGCAAGTCCACCTAGTGTTTTGTACTACCACTTCCCAATGAGATGGTCAACCCACTAAGAATCTGGCTCTCAGGGCTCAGGTTGATATCACTCCATAAAAAAAACAACCTAACATCCTAGGGCGACTCGCATGATAAGTCCTTGAGTTGGCTGCTACACTCAAAGCAATCCAGTGCCTAGTAGTGTCCGTGGTGCCAGTCATTGCACTGTAGCAAAGAGAAGGTCTGGTCATGCCACTGCAAACCCCTACACCCATGGGAGCTGCCTGCTTAGAGCAATGATGACTCCCACTTCAACAAGATGTCATGCATAAGGAACCTATTCCTCCCATGGCCTAGAAGGACCCCAAGTAGAGGAGTCGCTCCCCTATGCCTCAATCAGATGAAAGGTCCACTTTAGCCAGTTCACCTCCACCACCTTCTACAGCACACCTAGCTAGAGATGCTGAGATGGACTATAAGTTCCTAGAGATAGATCAATGCCTTGAAGCCCTATGAGGCTTAGCACTATCTAGAGATGATGACCTTGGCTTTACTATTGAGCCACCTTTTGAAGCTCGCATTCAACAAGAACCACTATCAAAATACTTCAAGATGCCATAACTAGAGACATATGCACGTCTTTTCCTTTTTCCTCAAAAAATTAGCATGATACTAGTATTCCAACCTAAAACTAGGTTCCATCCATTCCTTTGATCAATTAAGTCGATCCTTTGTTTCTCATTTTTCTAGTAGCCGAAAGCAATGGTAGAGTTCAGACTCCCTGATTCACATCAAACACAAAGAAGGAGAACCCCTCTGGTCTTATGTAAGTTGATTCAATGAAGCAACCCACGAGATGTATAACCTTGATCATTCAATCACCATGACCACCAAGAAGTGTGGTCTTCACTAGTGTTCCTTTTTTTTCTCTTTGAAAAAGAATCAATCAAAGAGTATTTCTGAGATGCTTACTAGGGCTAAAAAATATGCCCGTGTGGAGGAAGCATATGGTGCCCAAATTCCCTCCATTATTCCACCCACCCTAACTCCTGTTCCTATCACTGCTTTGCTACCTGCTTTGGTGCTCAAAAAGCAACCTCCAGCCTCAGGGTTTCCCCTAAGAAAAAATGATTAAGGGAAAAGATCAAGAAGCTATCACCCCATGACATAGAAGGATGTTCCCCAAGATTCAATGCCTTCAAAGTCCCGACCAGCCAAGTCTTCCACCACCATGAAAGTTCAGCCATTACACCCCTCTAAATGCCCCATGCCCCCAAGTTCTAATGGAAATTCAGGGGTAGTTGCCTAAAGCCAGGAAGATGCAATTGAAGGTTGAACAAAAGAATCATAATAAATATTACCTTTATCACCAAGACCATGGCCATGATACAAAAAATTGTATACAACTCCAGGATGAAATAGAGAAGCTTATCTACCATGACAGGTTGAATCAGTTCCTTTGAGATTGAGGAGAAAGACATGATGCTCCAACCCCGTGTCTACCTGAACCATCACTAAGAGTGGAAGAGCCTACCAATTAACCTGCTAGAGATGATGTCAAAATGATTATTGGAGGACCAAAGGAAGAAGCTAGAATCAACAGCCCAGAAGGGAGTCTTGTTGAAGCTATAACTTTTACTTTAGCTGATGCAAATGGAATCCAATAACCCCACCATGATTCCATTGTCGTAACTCTTAACATCATTGACTGTAAAGTCCACCTTATACTTATGGATACTGGAAGCTTGGTAGATATTTTATTTTATAATGCTTTCTTAAAGATGAATATCCCTCCATAATGATTGATAAAGGTAGATGCACTAATAACTAAGTTTTGAGGAAAACCAGTCCCTATTGATGGTATTACCATTTTGCCCATGATAGCGAGAAGTGCCTCCCAGCATTTCCAAGTACATCTCACCTTTATAGTTGTAAAAACTCCTTTGACCTATAATGTTATATTTGGTCGACTGGGGTTAAACCCCTATGGGTAATAGCATCTACCTATTACTTATTAATGAGGTTTCCCACACTTCAAGGAGTGGGTAAAGTGTATAAAAATCAAGTTTTAGCAAAATAATACTACCTGGTGGCCCATCAAACTAGATAAGTCAGTCCCCTGAATGGCCTCCCAGTCGAAGGGCTAGACACCAGAGATGAGCTAACCAAAGAAAGAGAGAAGCCTGTAGAAGATCTTGTGGCCATCCCTCTACATGACAAAGACCCCCAACATGTTTTCAAATAGGCTCAAGGCTAAATAAAGAAATAAAGTAGTACCTGACACTTTTCTTATAGAAAAATGCTGATATTTTTGCTTGGACTCCTATAAATATGCCAGAGATTGATCCTGAAGTAATGATGCATCACCTAAAAGTGAACCCGAATCACCACCCCATCAAATAGATGAAAAGGAGTTTTGCACTTGAACATCAAAAAGCCATAATAGAAGAAGTGCAAAAACTCACCAATATAGGGTTTATTTAAGAAGTTGACTATCTTGAATTGCTGGCCAATGTAGTGCTGGTCAAAAAGGCCAATGGAAAGTGACAGATGTGTATAGATTTCATGGATCTCAATAAAGCCTATACAAAGGATAGTTACCAACCTCCTTGCATTGACCAACTAATTGATGCAATAGCTAGTCATGAACTCCTGACTTTCATGGATGCCTTTTCAAGGAATAATCAAATTTGAATGGCACTTGAAGATGAAGAAAAAAATTTTTTATAACTGACCAAGGCCTGTTTTATTACAAGGTGATGTCGTTAGGCTTAATAAACATAAGAGCAGCTTACCAATGGCTATAAATAAGATCTTTCAGATCAAATTGGCCAAAACATGAAAGTTTATGTCGATGACATGCTAGTCAAGAGCTATGCATCTAGGAGCCACGTGGAGGATCTTGAAGAAACCTTCACTATCTTATGACAATACTAGATAAAGTTGAACCCTACAAAATATGCTTTTGGAGTTACTTCGAGAAAATTCCTTGACTTTATAGTGTCCAAACAAGGGATTAAAGCCAACTCAAAGAAGATCCAAGCTTTGAGGGAAATGGTTATCCCAAAAATTATAAAAAAAGTCTAGAGGCATACGGGGTGGGTTGATGTCCTTAGCCAATTTATTTCTAAATCAATCGAACACTATCTACCCTTTTTCCAAACATTGAAAAAGCTGAAGGACTTCTAATGGACTGAAGAATGCTAGAAAGCATTTGAAGAGCTGAAAGCTTATCTCGGCATGCCTCTACTCCTTAGCAAGCCTAAAGAAGGTGAGGAGTTATATCAGTATTTGGCAATCTCTCCTACTATTGGTTCTATTTGTTGGGTTACAATTGCACAGCAGAAGACTGGATTTTAAAATTTTAATCCTTGAAACTCTAATCACCCAAAATCCTAAACCCAGGATCCCCTTGGTCATATCAATTAATAAAACAAAATATTAGGAAATAAAAGAATAACTATAATGCTAATATCATTTATTCTACTAGGTACAGAAGTGTATGCCCTCCAGAGATGATCTACACAAAAACTAGATCAAGGAAGCAATCATCTTGCTTGCTTAACTTGAAACTCTTCCTTATAGCCTTTCTTCTTTTAGCAACCTTTCCTCTCTTATAGGATCGTTTTTCTTTTGAAGAGTACCTCAAGATCTATTCAAAAACTCTCTTACTATTCTATTATCCTTTCTAATTCTCTTTTTAAGCCCTTGTCTTAAAATGACAGACTTGTCTTAAAATAAAAGATGTCTTAACAAGGAAAGGAAGAGAGTTATCAGGACAAACTTTAGATGATTTGGTTTCAATCACTGAAGTCTTTAAATAGGAAGTGAGGAGGTGCTTAAAACACCCTTTCATCATCCCCTGATTTGATATTTAACATATCAGATAAAACCCTTCAAGCAAAAAGAGTCTCTAGGCAGAAAGGAGATAAGTGAAACATATGTTATTTCATAAATATTTTGCACCAAGAGTTGCTTATTGCAACTCCTCGAGAAAAATCTGATAATTAGTCTTTAATTTAAGAATTAAAGACTTGGTCCAATATCCCAATGGCATATAAACTAGAGAGGCTTATCTAGAAAATGTGATTAATAAGCAGAAGGACTCTAGTCCATCCCATGTGCCATATATCCCAAGCATCGAATCCCTTCATGCACCCATATAAAATCATGCCCATAATTTCTCAATTTGACCGATCAAATATAGTCTAATTAGGCATGGATGACAGAGGATAGGGGCTAAAACTTATCACCAAGAAGGTATTTAATTGCAGAAGGACTCTTGGTCCTTCTGTGCCCCTTAATATGTGTGCATGCCAATATTGGCGCTAAGAGTCCCAAGCCCTTGGGACTCTTGGTTTAATACATAGATAAAGGCTATGAAATTAGGTTAAATCCTAATTTGGCTATCCCACTTAAGGTTTAATCCAATTTAAGTCCCACTCAAATTATTTAGCCCAAATATCAAGCATTTAAATCCAATCTAATTAGGTTAGGAGTTAGGCTAGCCAACATATGCTAGTATGTTAATTAGCTAGCCAATTAGGATCTAATGACCATAATAAAAATATAAATAACTTTCTTGATCAATTTTTTAATGTGTGCGACCCTTTAGACTTTTTATCTAGCCAATAGTAGGTCTAGGTTTATATCAATTTAGTTTAATTAGAAATCAACTAATCGAATTTGGTCAAATTGAGCTAATCCTAACTACCAATTTGAACCATCTTTCAAATTAACCAAATAATTCAATCAATTTAATTCATAAAAATTTATAAGACATGATTGATATCTAGTAACATGCCATGCCTATCTAAAAGATAAGAAACTTGATAAAAATTACTAAAATATCCTTCAGGGTAAGTTATTATGCAATTCAATCATTCGATCTTTCCTTATCCCGAATAAGTGATGGGTATGCAAAATTGTCAAACCCTCATACTTTATTCATTTGAACCTCAAATCACTAATGAAGACTCGATCAATGAAAGATTAGAATCCTTTTCTAATTTTATCCTGCTTTGATCAAAGACTTCCTAAGTCATTATTTGATGAGATTATATTGGATAAATACTCCTCTTAGTAAGAGTGATCGATTTCTTATTGACTTACTCATAACCTTTATACACAATTCACTATATCCATGAACATCTCATACATGACTAAGTCATGGATGAGTATAAACCAAAACATGGATTCATGTGCACAAGATACCATGGTGATCTCAGGTCTAAGGATCACTTCCATAACTCCCACCAAGAGAATCATCTTTTGACAAGTAAGACTTTCATAAGATGTTCTCATGATGGATTAAGTTAGTAAACTCATACCCTAATAAGCACCCACATCCTTGTATTAGTGTCCCTACATAAGTGGTCATGAGACCAACCACTCTCTATCATGCATACATAGGATGTGTCAATCTCTCTAGAAATATCGATTCCTGACTCAATGATCCTTTGACTGAGAATATTTTAGATTAGGATTTATAAAATCTTAGGTCTCACTATTATACACTCCATCATTATCTTAAAACCATTGCCATAATCTATGGGGTTCATCATAATCTTAAAAATAACAAAATATAAGATACATCATATGATGAAATAAAATACTTTTTATTAATATCATACATGAGTCGAGAAAATTTTACAAAAATGCCTTTGATATATAAGAAATATAATTGGCTTTCAGGGCACTATTCTTTCACTATTCTTGTCCGAGAAGAAGACTAGATAGAAAAGCCTATGTATTACACTAGCCAAGTTCTACAAAATGCCAAAATAATATATACCCGACTGGAGAAGCTTATTTTTTCCCTTATAGTATCAGCCAGAAAGATTTGCCCATATTTTCAAGCTTATTCATTGATGGTCCTCACAAACCAACCCCTAGGTAGCACTACATCAGCCCAATCCTCGGGCAGGATGGCTAAGTGGGCTATTGAACTCTTTGAGTTTGACTTAGCATTCCACACGAGACTTGTTAAAGTATAGATACTGGCAAATTTTATCACTGAATGCACAATTCCCAAAGAAGATCCTGAGTTAGAAGATCCTATGCTCAAAGACCCTAAGAACCAGTGGACGATGCATGTGGATAGAGCCTCAAATGCTAACGATTTTAGAGTAGGACTCATGCTCATCAGTCCTAAGGGATGGGATGTTCAATATGCTCCCTAATTTGGATTTTCTTCTACCAACAATGAGGCAAAGTATGAGGCCCTGATTGATGGCCTCGCCATTGCTAAAGAAATGAGAGTGCAATACCTGAAAGTTCATAGTGACTCCTGGCTAGTGGTAAGCCACATCATGAATGAATATGAGGCCATGGAAGAGAACATGAAGTAGTACATCTAGAAGTCAAAAGATTTGATTTCGGCATTCCATAGTTTTAACATCCAGCAAGTCCCCAAAGAGAAGAATGTTTGGGCTGATACCCTATCCAAGCTTGCTACAAGTGTGCCTAACAACTTGTGTGTGCAGGTCTTTTTCAAAGTCTTGGAGGAGCCCAGCATCCACAAGCCAGTACCGATGCTCTAGATAGATGTTGAACCCTGCTAGATGGATGCACTTATTCTATATCTTTATTGCGATAGCCTTCCCAAAGATATGGAGGAAGCCCATAAAGTATGAAATCGAGCTTCCAGGTTCATACTCCGTAAAGAGAAGCTTTATAAGAGGGGATTCTCCTAACCATTGTTGAAGTGCTTACACCCCTCTAAAGAAAAATATACTCTCCAAGAAGTCCATGAAGGGATTTGCAGTAACCACTTAAGAAGCATGGCTTTATCCCTCAAAATTTTAAGATAAGGGTATTATTGGCCCTCATTAAGCAAAATGCTAAGGACACGGTCTAAAAATGTGACCGGTACCAGCGTCACTCTAATATACAGTGATTGCTGGCTATCCCACATACTCTTTAGCGCACCATGGTCTTTTGCTTAGTGGGGCATAGATATAGTGGGACCTTTCACCCAGCCACTAGGGGACAAAAATTTTTGCTTGTGGCAATTGACTACTTTACTCAATGGATTGAGGCCAAACCACCCACTAAGATTACCAAAGCCAAAGTAAAGGACTTTGTTGCTCAAGTGGCTTTTCCAAGAGGGGGGTGAATTTGAAATTTAAAAAATTAATTAGATATGTGCTCTTTTAAATCTACTTTAGTGGTAGGTGTTGTGTTTCAAATTATAAACAGCAGAAGAAAACACAACCAGAAAAAGCACAATGCAAACACAGCAAGTTTATAGTGGTTTGGAGCACCCTCGCTCCTACATCCACTACCCAAGATACCACTTGAAATTTTCACTATATTCACCATTGGAATACAGTCAGATTATTTTACTAGGCTCACAATCTAAACCAAACTTGGTTCTTCAATTGGGCTCACCAAAAGCCCAACCTTGGTTTTACACAGGATCACCAAGAACCCAATACTTGGTTTTACACAGGATCACCAAGAACCCAACACTTGGTTTTACACACGATCACCAAGAACCCAACACTTGGTTTTACACAGGATCACCAAGAACCCAACTTGGTTTTGAATAGGATCATCAAGAACCCACACTTGGTTTTGAACAGACTAACAAAGAACCTACTTGGTTTTTAAACCGGGCTCACCAATAACCCAACAACTCATAAAAGAGTTAAAGAAAATAAGCAACAAAATGACAAACTGATGTTGTCTGATGGTTGTGGATGCAGCTCAAGAGAAGCCTTCTTAATTGCACTTTAATGCTCTTCAGTGGCATCTTCAACTTCTTCAATGTATGCTTCAAGCTTCTGATTGGAGTTGGTGAAGTCTTGAAGATTGACTTGAATGCTCTCTGGTGTTCTCTTGCTCACAAGCTCATTTAATGTTCAACTAAGCATTTACTTCTTCAAAAGTTATCCCAATTCCTCATTTATAGAGTCTTGTACTCTTCTCAGTTGGATATAGTCATTGTAGACCGTTGGGATGTGATATTTGACTATTGGAGTACTTTTCAAATTCAAAAAATGAAGTTCTAGAACTAGTCATTACCTGCCTGGAATCGAACTTTGAGTCAGCTCAGATCCCTCAAGTCAGCTCGGATTCTCAGAGAAGTTCTGGTCAAGTCACCTCGCCGCATTTGGGTCGGCTCGGTTTCACAGTATTCTTGATTTCTTTACTCTGGATGAGTCGTCTCGCCTTAGTTCGAGTCGACTCGAATTCACAGGTCTTCAAAACTGTACTCGAGAAGAGTCGGCTCTTCTCATTGGAGTTGGCTCGGATGAGTTTTTCAGTGAAGCTTTTGTTTCTTCTCCAAATTTCATCCAGCAACATTTTATCATTCAAGATTCTTTCCAACTCAACTAATAATTGATTATAAGGAATTTAAGCTTGAAATCACTTAGAAGTAACCCATTTTAGAGAATATTTCTTTAATTTTTCTTTGGGCTCTTCTTTACATAACACATTTGCAACACAACTCATGACATATAATAAGATTGTAGGCGTTGTAATTGAGCAATGAAATCATCCTACAAAAACTTATAAAGCACTTGAAAAGTAGTTAGTATCATAAGTGCATGCTCCAATATTTTGTTATCATCAAAATCACTCAAAGGGTCAACAGACTTCATTTGAAAGTCTATTATATGCCACTTCAGATTGCCCCGGACCATTATCTCCAATAATGGTCAACAGTTTAGTGGTTGTAAACTTGTTGAATTCTATTGGGATCTAGTGGGACCCAATATTTCACTTCTATTAGCCACCCCCAAGCTAACGAGAAGGCCAAAGTTGCTAACTAAATTCTCTTGTAGGGATTGAAGATGTGCTTAGATCAGGCAAAAGGATGGTGGGCAATGAATTATATCATATCATTTAGGCTTATCAAACCACATAAAAGACCCTACTGGGCAAGACCCCCTTTAATCTCACCTTTGGTACTGAAGCTATCATTCCTTTGGAGGTCAAGCTCCCATCCCCATGAGTAGAAAATTTTGAAGAAAGCAGCAACTCCAAACGACTTCAGGTAAACCTAGGTTTAATAGAGGAAGTATGGGAACATGTTGCTATAAGAATGGCAACCTACCAAAGGAGGTTCGCCCACTACCACAATGCCCAAGTACGAGATTAATTTTTTAAGGTAGGGGATTTAGTTTTGAGGCGAGCTGAAGTGTCCTAGCTAGCTCACCAAGGAAAGCTCTCTCTCAACTAGGAGGGACCATATCAAGTGAAGGAAGTTATCCATCCCGATACTTATTATTTAACACAACTAGATGACATGCCCCTACCTAGACCATGGAATTTAAAATACCTATGGATGTATTATCAGTAATATATCTACTCTATCCTTTCAAATTTTATGTGAAAATTATGTTCTGGAAAATAAGAAATCTCAAAGGCCAGAATGATCACTGGACAAAAAAGGTTGATGGAGAGATGGCATTCTCATCGAGTGTTCTCCAGCCCAAGGCATGAACCTTCGGTGAAAACATGGGTAGCCATGAGCCCGAAGTTCAACAAGCGATAAATACACAACACCATGTGTAAGAAATATAGAACATAATCTTATCTCACCAAAAAGATTTTTGAGATGCATACATTCTTACTTCGATCGAGTTACATTTTTCTTGCAAGTACTCTATAAAATATAGGTGGGACATAGAAAACTATCAAGATGGCCATGATGGAGAGGTGCACTATGCAGACAAATAAAATTGGTGGATGACATGCCCAGATCCTCTCCACATGATGTTGGTGCAATGCAAAGGCCTCCTCCAATCCGCAAATAGTTGGAGAAGGAATCCACTTGTTACAAGGAGGAAAGGGAGAAGAATATTCTGGAGGCCCCCGATCGCTCTCTACCCATGACAAAGGCCCCAGAAGAGCACTCTACATCTCTTCCTCCCTCCTAGTGTCTATTGACACTAGGTGAAGAGGGAAGAGCAGAAGAGGGAGGCCATAGTAGAGACATTCCACCAGTCTCATGCCCTTGCCAGAGATGGTAACAACAACATAGCCACACCACCGGCCATTTCCAATACCTCACATGCCAAGGTGAACGTCTCTCACCATGCCACTAATCTTATTCAGACATCTTTCTCTAACTATACTTAAAAAAAAATCATGCATCTTCAATACCAATACCTACAGCCAAGGGTGCCACTATAGAAAACTAACAGAACCCCTTTGTCAGGACTAGGAAAAGATAGTAGTGGCGATGAGAAGGTAACATCCCAAACTCCCTATTTATAGGGAAACTAGATAAAAGTTGGCTGACTAATGATTGATAAGGGTTTCTTTCTACCATTAAAACTTTACAGAAAAGGAAGATGGCATGAAAAACTTTTAGGATGAAACTTCATCCTTCTCACCCTAAAATATGCACAAAAAACTTTGTAGGATTTCTAGCCAAGCAATGCCACAAATGTGCTCTTGGCTTGAGAGATTGAACTGGGATACCCAGGATTTGACATCGCTTATCAGCTACACCTTCTACACTCAAACACCTAGGAATCCAAGAAAGTTAGCTGAAGCATCTTTTGTAATCTATCCCAAAAATCTTTGGCCTGGCCAGCGTTGGAAAGTCTTTAGCCTAATGCTCTACTCTAAAAAATCTTTAGCCAAGTCATACAGTCAATCCTAAAAGCCTTTGGCTAGGATATGTACTCAACTCTCAGAAGCCTTTGACTGGGACATCTAATCAATGCCTGAAAGCCTTTGGTCAAGCCACCATTGGAAATTCTTTGGCCCAACATCCAACTCCCGAAAGCCTTTCGTCAAGACATACAATCAACTCTGGAAAGCCCTTGGCTAGGATATCTAGTCAATGCTCGAAAGCCTTTGGCTCGATGCTCAACTCCTAAAAGCCTTTAGTTAGGATATACAGTCAACTTCCAAAAGCCTTTGACCGGGATATCTAGTCAATACTCGAAAGTCTTTGGATAGGTTAATGTTGGAAAGCTTTTGGCCCGACACTCAAATCCCTAAAGCCTTTGATCAGGATATACAATCAACTATTGAAAGCCCTTGGTCGAGACAATAGTAGTCAACTCTCGAAAGCCTTTGGCCAGGACATCCAATCAATACTCGAAAACTTTTGGCCAAGCCAGCATTGGAAAGCCTTTGGCTCAATGCTCAACTTTCAAAAGCCTTTGTCCCAATGCTCAACTTCCAAAAGCCTTTGGTAAGGATATACAATCAACTTTCGAAAGCCTTTGGCTAGAATATAAGGTCAGCCTTTGGTCGAGACATCCAGTCAATGTTCAAAAGTCTTTGACTGGGAAAACATTAGAAAGTCTTTGGCCTGATGCTTAACTCTTGAAAGCTTTTGGCTAGGACATCCAATTAATGCTTGCAAGCTTTTGGCTGGGCTAAAATTGAAAAGTCTTTGGCTTGATGCTTAACTCCCAAAAGCCTTTGACTGGGACATCCAGTCAACTCTTAAAAGCCTTTGGCTAGGACTAGCATTGAAAAGCCTTCAACCTAATATTCAGCTCTTAAAAGCCTTTAACCAAGACATGAAGATTCAAAGCCCATAATTCTCCTACTTGTCTAGCATTATCAAATACCTAGAAGCTGACAACCAAATCCTATACTTAATCATTGAAAGCTTGCAAGTCAGCATCCAACACCCTTTAGCAGCCTCCATCTAAATGCTAGACCAATAATAGAGAGTTGGCAACCCAACAATAATAGCACTGAATGCCCCCAGCTCCCCAAATAATCTCATTCTTAATCATCCTGGGCATCATGACAAGGAATTTCCACCTTAGTTCACATCTAGCCTTGGGTGGGTTACCCTAATAGGAGCCATCTATGTGAAGATGGCCTTGGCATGATATTCTATTACAAAAGCCGCATCAAGATTACAACATGATGATGACAATAGTTTCCGGTCCCCACCGACACTCAGTATAATTAAATTTTTTTGATATCAAACAGGACATCAAAAACCATTCATAATCGCATATACACTGAGACATAACCCTTAAATAAAAATTGGAAGCATTTCATTGATAATAAGAAAAAAAAACATGAAGGTCCTACAAAATGGATGTCTTTGTGAGATTGGTCGAGGATAGTTACATTGAAAAAAAGAGAAAAGAAAAAGAGGAAAACACCAAACTAATATAAACTAGTAGGGCACCAGTAACTTCTCTAGACCCAACGGCTTCTGGTTCAGGAGCTAGCTCAACTTCGATGGGGGCTTCATCACCAAATTTGTCCTCATGCAAGAAATCTAGATTAAGACCCAGGTGATGCTTAAGGACTCTTTTCTTGGTGTCTTCCATCCCCTTGGCAAAGGCTGGTGGGGCAAAATTGAGCTTCTCCTTGTAGCATTCTTCAAAAGCTTTTTAAGCTTCCATCGCCTTCCGAGCAATTTCCTCCTTTTGCACTTCACAATCCTCTATCTTCTGGTGCATAGCATCTAGCACCTTCTTCTCTAAAAGGACCTCTTCTTTCAGGTTCTTGACCTCCTATTCTTCTATGTCTCGACATGTTTAGACTGGCTTTGGTGGTCTTCTGGCAAGCCTTCACCTCCTTCAAGCAGGTTACCATGTCCTTCTTTTTCTTCTCCTCGATCGTCCAATGACCCCTTAGATCATAATAGACATTCATAAAATGGCACACCTATGAGATAATTAACCCGATAGTAAGTTACCCGAATAATGATAATCGAGTTAACAAAAATGGAAGAATATTGACCCAGATCATGCTTAGGACAGCATCCCTCTGATATTGCAAGTTTCCCTCACCAACAATCCGTGCCACATCAACAAGATGGATAAAGTCTTTGAAAATTCCTTTGGCAACTTCCCAATCATCGAAGGCACAAGTCTCAGATCCCAGAACTTGTTCTCCCGGGACCCCCTCGAAAGTGACCAATGGGCAAGTAGAAGAAGAAGACCCCACCTTGGACAACCAAGAATGCTTTAAAGGAACCAGAGGAGCAGCCTCTGGGAGATTCGCCAGCATGACCTTGGACCCGGGGGTAGTTATAGCCGGTACCCTCGATGATTCCCTAGAAGTGGGAGAATCTTCGACCTTCTTTCTCTTCATAACATCCCTCCTTAACTCCCAGGCATCTGAAAGATCCATATCTAAATATAAAGAAAGAGAATACTTAGAGAAAAGGAAAAAATGAAAAAAGAATTCAAATCAGGGAAACAAAAGGAATGAATGGAATTCTTCCTATCTCTAAGTTGAACCTCGCTAACCCCTGTATTAAAAAGGGTCACCTCAGATAGTAGCACTTTCAAGCTTGAAACCTGGAAATATCAAAGAATGCCAACCCACTCCTCTTCCCTGGATAAAAGGGCCAAACGAGTTATTTGACATGATTGCTTCCCCCAATATGGAAAACCCCAATCACTAACATTCGGATATCTAACAAAGAAGAACTACTCTTTTCAATGATGGATAGAAGAAGGAGGTCCCAAAATTAAAGGACATTGCCCCTTACAGGGATAGGCAAACCACCATCCAAGATATAAATGGTGTTTTTTGAAAGAAAAGAAGGCTCTAAATAGTGAAATTATGGGACAAATCCTAGCCAGGGTATAAACTACCTAAAAGGTATAGAGGAACCACCATGTATTTGGCATCACTGTGCAAAGGGTAAACATATGGTCCTAAAAACTTAATGAAAAAAGAAAATAGTCATAATCTTAACTCTACCGGGGAGTACTCCTTATATAAAGTCAGTCAGCCTGGGGGAGGGTTACATGCTCGATCAATATCGAGTGGGACCTCCATCCCGAATTCCAGGGAAATCTGGTATTTGCTTCATAACCTTTCCAAGGCTAGCTCCTGAATCTCGAACCAAATGAACCTGAGAAGGAAATCTTCCTTAGGATATCCTAGAAGCTCTTCTTCAGGACCCTGGTTCTTGAAGAGTTCACCTTCAAGATTCATAGAAGATCCTCCCTCAGGATCCCCCGACTCTCATGGCAAGGCAACAACTGTAGTCACCGACTACCCGAAATAGCTTCTATACCCTCGATAGAAATTCTTGATTCAGTAGGATCATGATCTCGAAGACCATAACCCACCCATTTTAGGAGACCACTCAGGACTTCACGTTATGAAATCAAAAAAATATCTAAAAATTAGGAAAGATTACACCAAAAATAAATGAAAAGAGCTCCAAAATCTTTTGACTGAGAACAAGTGATGAAGACTACTAAAACCTAGAACCAAACTATCCTAACGGCAGTGGAAGAACCCTCAAGCAAACTTAAGATAGAACATGAATAATCTAAATAGAAAAGAAAAATGGAAACCATGGCAAGCACTAGCAGAACTCACCAGAGATAGTCGATGGACAGAGAAGAAAATATTTAGGAGGAAGGATTGGGAGGAAGAAGAAGAGTACTTTAAAAGCAAAAGGCGAATCGGGTGCCAAGGGTCCACTTATTTACAAAAATCCCTCCGATGGCCCAGATTCAGTTAAAGTAAAACTGACCCATTGGATGGCTAACAAATGGTGCTAGGAGGTAGGCCAAATCATGTCCACATAGATTATTAACTTCGAAACATCTTGAATTATTTTTGCTGCCTCATCGTCTTCCATGTGATAAAGGCTCTGATCTTTCTTGAGCACCGTATCACCTAGAGCCATCATGGCATCTTTAATGCTCACCATTTCCCATGCAAATATCTTCTCGAATGACATACCATGCCAAAAGAGATTTAGGATTAAATATGACTTGACAAACAAAAGACTTTAGCTACTCCATTATCCCTCCCAGAAATTACCAAATGATAATCAACCGAATCAAAATTTCTTATAACCATAGAACACTCAAAAAGACCAAATTACAACACTTTGAAAAAACTTGTATTCATTTCAAAGGTGATTACAAGATTGAGACAAAGAAGAAAAAGCAAAGATTCAATAGGCAAGAAACCTAATTCTTTTGTGCCAGGTCATGGTTCATTTAGCTCGTGTGGAGCAATGACAATGCCCATTCGATCACAGGAACCTGAAGCAAATGCACTCCAGCCTCTAAAAGAATTTGAGTCATCAAGAGTCAGCAGTCTTCAAAGCTAGCTTCATGCACCTTGCTTTTGGAATGACGGAGCTGAGTCTCGATAGCTCTGGCACGTGCTTTGATCAAAGATGCCTTGCTCCATAATCCCAAAATCTCATTTCCATAGTTGTCGTTGCTTCTTCTTAATCCATAAATAGTTATCCTGGCTGCCTCCAATTGGTTGCATAAAGATATGTTCTCCATCTCTGCAGCCAAGCAGTTTTGGACCTATTGGAAGAAAGCTGCACCCCTATTCCTTTCTTCCTCTAGTGCCCCTTAAAAGAATCAAACCTCGGCCATGGCCTCATCCCTAGCCTGCTCTGCTTGCAAAATTCTTTCCTTATACTCAGAAAACCCACTATTATGTATCTGGCTATGGGCAAGACGAACCTCTTCCCACAACCATGCATTTTTGCTTCAGGTTAAATTAAGTTCACTCCATAACCATTGAATTCAGCTATCTACCTGGACCTTTATGTCATTAAGTTTATCTTGAGACCTTTTTTTCACTTCGACTATTTCTTCCTGAGCATCTAAAAAGGTTTGCTCCTTCCCTCGGTGTGCGTTGCTTATTTATTGGTGCATATTCACCAAAGAACTACCTGCTTTGCCCAACTTTATTATCAAACAAATGATGTTCTTTGACAAACTACCCATGCATTTCTTCTACTCATGAAACTCCTCCTCTGCCTTGGAGGCCCGAATCTTAGCTTTGCTAAGATCCTTTTCAGCATCTGCAACTTTCTCCTTCATCACAATGACCTTTGCTTTTGCAGCTTCAGTCTATTCTATGAAATAATTGAGGTGACTAGCTAGCTAGATAATTGACTCAAAAACTGCATCTCCAAACTCTCCAGACCCTATCCCATAAGCCTGACAATCACCCACTACTCGAAGGAATGCTCATACCCACTCTTTAACAAATGGACCCTTAGACACATTCGAGATACCAGACCCATCTCCTGATACTCCAGCTTTATGGTTGTCAACAAAAGGATCAGGACCCTTACTACCAAAAGCATCGACCCTGTGGCATTTCAAAACCACCTTCCATAAATCATGAATGTCATGCAAATTCATCAAATATTTAAATCACTAAAAAGATCACCAAAAACTTTGCCAGAAATCACCTACTTTTTCGAAAAAACCACTCGGTGATTAAGGAACCTCCTTAGTAGAAAAACCAACAAATCGAGGTCACTCTCAAAACTCCTTTTTAAAGACAAGTAGTCACATTAACTCTTCCCATTCTCGAAGAAGACTTTATAAATCGAGATATGGAGACCATTTCCTGGGCAAATCCCTTTTCTGAGAGTACAAAATCTAATGAAGTTGACCAATAAGATTCCTTGGGAATGGTGCTAGAACTATTCCTTAACTCGAAATACTTCATATTCAGGCTAAGGAATGGGGGGCAATTGATATGAGGGGAAACCCTATCTTAGAATCTCAAAGGTCAATAGAGAAAGAAATCACTCGAGCCTAAGCCACGGCAATTAGGAGCTATGACTAATTATTTCAACTTCTGGTATTAAAGCTATAGTACCTTGAGTGTGAATATACTGAACCAAAATAATTGAGTTTACCCCACTAGGGTGATATATTACCAAACCATGCAAAAGCAATAGGTTCTAGTCTGGGATGCTTTTCCGAAGGACCTCACCATTCATTTGACCCTGTTTCACTGGGACAAAAGGAAGTAGTAATATTTTGACTTATGAACCATCATGTCAACTATACCTAGGCATATTTAGCCCTCCAGGACTCCATCAGGCTTAACCTTTGGCCCCATGGCCTTTCATTGAGTGTGAATCTATGATCTCCAAAACTCTTCACCGGGTTGCATTTTCGATCTTCCAAACTTTGCCTAGATTGATATTCGATCACCTGGATCAATCACAAGCAAACCTCTAATCAAAGGATATTTGGGTGACAACTTTGGACATAATTGATGTCTGGTCTCTCTAATTCTTAGATTCTATAGGATTTCAGTACCAGAGAATCCCGGGGCTATCGAATTCTATCGCTAGGAATCAAAACTTGCCTGTTAGCAACTTCCCATTGAATGGCTGAAGGAAAGGCTTACTGATACTCATTTTGGTATACTCTGTATAACGGACAAACAATCAAATCCCATAATCAAAGGCCAATCTCAATCATTAAAGAGGTGTGGCCCTCTATCATATCATAATTTTCATAGCCATTAAGGCAAACGGTGAGAAGACAAATAAGACAAAAACCTCATTATTGAAAAGAGGGTATTTCAGATAAGGCAAGTACATTTTCTCCTCAGCAACATTGATAAAAGAGAATACTCGATCTCTAGCCATCATATCAAATATTTTCCAAAGTACCCTTAGAGTTTGGGTATAAAAGGGAGTTCTCAGCAAACTCCCTAGAGGTACGTCCTCTCACATGCATGCTTAAGTTTTTACTTCACCTTCATTATACTGAGTGGTCTGAGATACTAACTTGAGAATCAGAGGGCCTTTACTAGAGCCACCTTCGACCAAGGCTTCTTTTGCAGGTACAACCACTGATGTCCCCTTTCTAGCTTGCTCCGGTATTTGAGCAGATTTCAGCACCATCAGGTATGATTTTTAATTAATTTGCAAGCTCTTTTACAAAATAATTTTATAAGTCACTTCTGTCAGGGTCTTAGAAATCTTGCTTATTTTTATGCATGCATAGCACCTACGAATCTTTCATGGTGAATATGTAGATCCATTCTGATGAATGGTTGATAGACATATAGCTGGGCTAGCTAACTAGGCTTAATGGATTGGGCCTTATATCCTTGGCTCAAGCAGGATTTCCCCCAATACCTTTTCCTCTACTTTCTAGTCTAAGCTTTGGTCAGACTATGAGAATATGCATTTTAGGAGTGGCCAAGGATATGGAGAGTATTCTTGATCGAAGTGCTATGCATCACTTTTAAGATGGATCTAAGTAGATAAACGCATTCATAGGCTCTAATTTATGGATTCAGTGGATGCTTCAGCCACTATGCTACATTTAATTTTGGTGACTAATGGCTGCAAGGAACTAATGGGGAGCTTACATGTGGCATGCACTGATTAGCTCGAAGCAACTCAGGATTTTCAAATCTCCCTATGCCTTGCTACAAAAGGGGGTGGGGGGGGGGGGGGGGGGGGGGGTGGGTGCCTTCTCTTCTTTTTATTCTTCACCTGCTGTCTTCTCTTTTAACATCCGGTCTTCTTGCAGCTCATGTATTTCCTCATCACCTTAACAAACCAATCGATCATCAAGGAGAAGGAGATCAAGCAGCAAAAGGAGGCTGAGGATTCCATTACGGATGCTCACAGGAGGGCTGAGGTAGCAGAGGCCAAAGTCAAGTGCTTGAAGAGGGTGCTAGCACAGACTGAGGCTGACTTGGCCTCAAAGAAGAAAAAAAGGGGAGCATAGGCCATGGAAGCTAGAAAAAAGCTGGTCGAGGCCAAGAGGAGGGCCGAGGAGAGGTCCGCCGAAGCCAAGTGCCTTGCTATGGAGGTGTACAAGGAATTGACCGACTTCACCATGAAGAAGGCTCGAGCAATGGTGGCCTTCAAGATATCAAAGGAGTTCTACAATGATGGCATTGCATTCATCAAGGAGGCCTTCTAGAAGGGTCACAAGCCAGGTCAAGTTGACTACCGCATCCTAGTCACAACTTAGTGTCCCGAATTGAACCTCTCCCTTTTAGACGAGTAGGAAGAATCTAAAAAGGAGCCCTCTCCCTTCGAGAGTGAAGACGTCGTACCAATCTCCATGCCTAAGGTCCCCTCAGATGAAGCTAGGCCACTCCCTTTAAGGACTAGCTGATCCCTAAGCTAAGGAGGGGGATTAAAACACTTATATCTCTTTTTTTTCTCTATTTTCCTTTGATGAAATAAAATAAGATTTTTCTATCTTTTGAGCATTTCATGTTTTGTCTATTTAGTTGCATGGTCATATTCATGGCACCGAACCTTCATCAGCCAAACCTTTGCCAGCCAAGCCCTTCTTGAGAGCTATAGAGATTGGGGCGGACATTGACAACCTGGAGAAAAAGGTCAAGATAGTGAGCAAGAAGGCCACTTTTCAAAAAAAGAGGCTATCGAGGGTGTCGAAGGTGGTCAAGGAAGCCAACAAGGAAATTAATTATCTTTGGGCAAAGATTCAGTTGGGGGACACACCACCAAAAAAGTTAATTTTACCAAGAAGTCGAAGAGGCTATCCAAGATGGCCAAGAAGGTGACTTAGGATGCAGCTACCAAACTGGTTCAAAACTATAGCCTGCTCCACTCTGCCTAGGAGGAGATCCTTGCCTTGGAGTCACTGATTGCCACTAGAGATGTGAAATGGGGGTCAACTACTCAAATGGTGCAGCTTTGAAGCAAACTGCACAATGCTCGGGAGAGGATCTCCAGTCTTAAGCAATCATTGAGAAATAAGGATACAGTGATTGGTTTCGAGGCCCAATCAAAGCAAATCTCGGTGATCACCCCTAAGATGAGTAAGGAATAGCCTCCAATAGAGATGTGCCAAATAAGGAAAACTTCAAGGGTACAGGATAGTCCAAGGATAGATTATTACTTTGAGGAGAGGGTGCGCAACATATTCAATGTCAGCCACTTTGTCGGCTATTGTACCTGTAGAAATATGGTCTAGATCCTTTACCTGAACCTTAATCTCTCCTATTTACCACCCCTGGGGAGAAACTTGGATGAATTCCTCATGGAAATTTGTCAGGCAAGCTCGTATGAGCTTCCATAGTTCATCATCCCTTGCCATGCATCTCGTATAGATATCCATGAGGTCGATTCCATGAGAGTTTGAAGGCTAGGGAAGAATAATCCCTTGTAAAAGTTCTTTTTTTTTTGTGTTATCACTTGTTTCTAATGACAACCCTTATATAGCCTTTGGGCATTTTTGACTTAATAAAATTGTTACTTGCACCTATTATTGCTTATTATGGTATGAAAATGGTTGTTAATTTTGTTTCAATCAAAATAATTAGATGATAGTCTGTCAGTCGTTGTGCATTGAGACCTTTAATAGCTGAGCCAATCGAAGGTTCTTTTGTAAATCTTTACTAATCATTAGACCATAGGTCATTATTAGATTGAACATACTGAGCATAGGTTGATATAGAGCTAAACAAGAGCACTTAGATTTAAAATTGAACTCCCTTATAGGACCAACCAAAGATCATCAAGGCTCTGGCCAATCAAGGGCTACTTGGAGCCAGTGCTGAAAAAAGGCCATTGAATTTAAAAGTCAATTAAAGGCTCCTTAGAGGGGCTGTTGAGGTCATAAAGGCTCTTATTTGGAGGTAGGGTCATTGAGATGTTGTGAAGGCTTTGTGTTACCCAGTTAGCTAACCTAAGAGAGGGGATGAATTGGGTATTTAAAATTTTTCATAAGTATGTGCACTTTTAAAAGCTTAGTGTGGTGAGTGATGTGATTTAAGTATGCAATGCGGAAGCAAGTAAGAAGCACAATCAGCACAATCACAAACACAATAGATTTTATAATGGTTCAAAGCAACCCAGCTCCTATATCCACTACCCAAGATACCACTTCAGATTTTCACTATATTCATCATGGAATATAGCCGGTTTGTTTACACCGGGCTCACAAACCAAAATCCAATCTTGGTTTTACACTGGGATCACCAAGAGTCCAATACAATGTTAGTCTTTTCGGGCTCACTAACAATCCAAACTTAGTTTTTAAAGGCTCACCAAAAATCTTAAACAATTTCCAAGATACAGCCCCTGCTGTACTTGGAATAACTCAAATAAAAGAGTTAAAAATAGAGCAACACAAATGACAAACCAAACTTTGTCGGGTGGTTGCAGTTGATGTCCTTTGAGAAGCCTTCTTGATTGCCCCTTCAATACTCTTCAAGGTTTTCAAACTTTTTCAATAAATGACTCAAGTAGCTGATGGGAAGTTGGAGAAGACTTGAGTGCTTTCTTGAATATTCTCTTGGATGTTTAATGTTCTTCTCTCAAAAGTTCATTCTTTTTCCAGAAAAGTTCTTCTAAACTTGTTTAAATCCCTTCTTTATAGTCTCTTGAACTAATTGCAGGTAGATATGACCGTTGTTGAGCCTTGGGAATTGAAATATGACCATTAGAGCACTTTTTAGATTCAAAAAGTTGATTCTGGAACTAACCATTATGCACCTAAAATAGGGATTCGAGTCAGCTCGGTTGGGTCGAGTCGGCTCGGATACTCAGACATGCTGAAAGTGCACTCTGGTCGAGTCAGCTCTTCTCAATCAAGTTGGCTCGCCTGACTGGTTTTCTCAGAAATGATTTTTTCATACTCTGGAAGAGTTGGCTCGGTTGTACATGAGTCAGCTCGGTTGTTTGACTTCAGAAAATTGAACATTTGATACTCTGGATGAGTCAGCTCAAGTTCTTTCGAGTTGGCTCAGATGTCTGCATGCCAGAAACCTTTGTGCCATGCCAGAACAATAATTCAGCTCTCTTGCTTGAGTCGGCTCGAGTGACTTAAGTCTAAAAGTGTCCAAACTTTTTCCAAAAGCTTCCAAGGGCTTCCAAACTTCTTCTAGTCCTAATCTAAGTAATTTAAACATAAAGATTACGTAGAATTGTCCTTTTTACAAGAATACAATTAAGTTATTTAGGGTTTTTCAATATTTGACCACTTTTCATGATTACAATGATTTACTACATAGATTACTAAAATGTAGGTAGAATAATTGTTCTTTTGACATATCCTACAAAAACTTCTCAAACATTCAAATGTGTTAGTAACAAATACATGCTCCAATATTTTATTGTCATCAAAATCATTCTAGGGATCAACAATCTCTCCTTTTTTGATGATGACAAAATACTAAGCATGGAAAAACTTTACAATTAAGTATATTTGAACATTTAAAGTATCAAAGTGACTTGTATATATGATTTAAATTGATAAGTATCAACAAGTATCAAGAGTGTATCAGAATGTATCAATAAGTATCAGAACTTTTTGTATCAATATCAATATTTGTCAAAATATATCGAGCAAATATTTATCTTCAAAAACTTTTTTTGCTTTGGAATGTATTGGAGGCAATTAAGCATCAAAGTATATCAGAGTGAAATAAGTATCAAAAGAGATTAATTTCCATTAATTTAGCATCAAGAAAGTGTCAGAGCTAATTAAGCATTAAAATGTATCAGAGAAAATTAATTTTGCATTAATTTAGCATTAAAATATATCATAGCTATCATTAGTATTAAAATGTATCAGAGCTCATAGCTAAAATTCATTAATTATCTTCCATGCATAAATAATTTCTCCCCCTGACTTGAATATTCTTGCATATTTTTATGAAGTTTTGAATTTTTCATGCACATAAACATTACTCTCCCTTTTTGTCATCAACAAAAAAGGTTCTTTAAGCATTCAATGATTTTTGAAATAGAATAAGAATATTAACATGATTTGAGATAATTTCACCTTCTCCTTATAATTTTGATATTCTTATTAATATTTTCCTTTCTTTTTCAATGATAATTGTTTTAGATTTACAGAAGAGTCCAATTTGTATGCATCACAGAAAAGCTAAAAATAGAATGACATTGACATTAAAGCAAAGTGCATACATACATATATATATATATATATATATATATATAAATAGGTTTTTGATACAACATACAAAAGATACAACTAACAAGATCAAACAACATCTAATCATCTTCTTCCTCACTAGAGGAAGAACATATTTTTGAGACAGTAGAAGAGACCTTAGTTTTCAAGGGTTTGTGCCTAAGATCTCTAAGTCTAGTTCTTGTAGGAGCTTTAGGTATAGTGGATTTGGCTTTTGGTCTAGCTTTAGGTTTAGAAGGAGTAGGCTCAGTCTTAATTTCTGCAGAGGTATGCCAGGCTTAACTGTAGGTGGTGGAGGTGGATGTGTAGGTTTGGTATGCGATGGAGGCTACATCGGTACAGATGATGGCTGAGTAGGTGGCTGCTAAGAAGCAGAAGATCCAGATCCTCTGGCTGCAGATAGCATTCCAGACATAGACCCAGACAGTCTGAAGCTCAGTTTCAATCCTCTGAACTCCCTCCTGTAGCTTATGAAGTGCAATGGCCTACTCTCTGGCAAATGAGTCAGCTGCTCCTCGAAGTCTCCCAAAATCTGAGCATAAATCTCTGAGGTCAGTGCTATGCTCATCCTGGAGCCTCTGTCTCATCTCTACAGACTCAAATCTACATGTCAACTCCCTCATCTCTATCCCGAATTCCTCTAGGCCTTTCTCCAGTGTTTGGCGAAGATCGCCAAACATCGATCTAAAGGATCCCATCAGTCTTAACAAACTGAGTGAGCTACTTGGAAAGACCAGTCTGAGTGCCAGCTGAGGTCGATGGTACTGAATGAGCTACTGGTGCTGGTGAGGTGCTGGTGGAGTCCTGGGGCTACCAGTTTGTCCAGTCATCCTAGCCTGTCCCTAGGTCTCCTTATCTGTAGAATCCTCAGCATTATCACCAGAGTCACTATCACTATCTCCATCAGACTCCTCTCTGACAGTGCTAGTAGCTGCAGTCTCATGCTTTGCCTCCTCCTCATCTGAGGACTAGTGTACCACCCTTTGACCAGATGTCTTCTTGACCCCAACTCCTTCAACTTGGTGATATCCCATCCTAGCAGGGATTTCACCGAGTATCTATCAGTATGGTGAAGGAGTCATCCATCCTCTCTGATCAAGTCGATACCAAACTCTTGAAACAATAAAGTGAACATCATCCCATACGATAGATAGGCCTTCGCTCTCCTCGCTGCATCTCGTATATGGGTGAACATAATGAACGGCAGATTGAGGGCCTCCCCCTCAATCATATATCTCATAAATGTCATATTATGTTTACTTACCCAATCAAAGTGACCTGTCCTAGGCAAAACAATCCAGCTGATGATGTTATGCAAAAGCCTCATTTCCAGGGATAGTATATTGGCCTACACATTAGTGATTCCTCCTACATCTCTTCTTTCCAAAATAAGTCTCAAAGTCATCTGTTTCTCTTTCAAATTCAAGTGAGATTTTCTCCTATTGGGCATGTGCAAAACTTGACTTATCCTAGATTCATCAACAATCATTCTTACTCCCTTCATAGTTGATTCCACACTATTTTCACCAAATGATAAATTTTTGAAGAAATTTCTGACTAGGCTAGGGTATGTAGGAATATCTACGGAACAAAAATATACCCAGCCTTGATTTTCTTTCCACTCATTGATTCTGAAGCCTTGGTTTTCAAGAAAAGAAAATTCTACTTTTCTACCACAAGTCACAAGTCAGTTTCCCATGGGGATGACTTGCCTTGTAGGTGTTGGAGACAAATTTCTTGGTTCTTCTTGCTCTTCAACCCGAGTCAGCTCATCCTCATACCTTTTGGATCTTCTTTCTTATTGGACAGAGCTCAGATTCGCACGTCTTGGTCTCTTGGCAACTACTTTTTTAGGATCCATTAGGATGAAATCTAAGGGAGCAAATTGAGAAACCCAGTGGACCTAGGAAGGAAAGGGAGGTGGTCCCCTGGGGTTCTTTCTAAACAGTGAAAAGGGTAAAATGAAAGAATTTTAGGGCAAACGGTTTTATAATAGTGTCCGACATTTGAGTCGACTCAACTCCTGCTCGAGTCGGCTGAAGCCAAAATACAGGAAATGGCTCTAGAAGCTCTAAAAAAGGTATCTATGCCCTAGATATACTCTAGATAAGGTGGTTGATAACCTTAGATTGGTAATGAAGGTCTTCTAGAGAATTTTTTCTTAATTTTGAAGAAATTAGGTCAAAAGTTCTAAAATGGGTCACACAAACCTAATTCTTCTCTAATCATTCTAAATCTATCTTCATTAAGTGGCTTAGTAAAGATGTCAGCTAATTGATTTTTAGTTGGAATAAATTCAAGTTCAATATTACAATTTTGTACATGATCCCTAATGAAATAATGTCTAATTTCTATGTGCTTTATCCTAGAATGCTGAATTGATTCTTTGTCAAATTAATAGTACTTGTGTTATCACATTTGATAGAAATTTTAGTTAGAATAGCACCATAGTCTTTTAGTTGTTGCTTAATTCAAAGCATTTGTGCACAACAACTCCCTGCAGCCACATATCTACCTCAATAGTAGACAGTGCTACAGAGTTTTGTATCTTACTGTGCCATGAGACTAAGTTCAACCCTAGAAATTGACAAGTACTACTAGTACTTTTTCTATCAATTTTATATCTAATATAATCAACATCAGAAAAATCAATTAAGTTTAATAAAGATTGCTTAGAATACCATCGACCTAGATTACTTATTCCTTATAGATACTTATAATTTTTTTAACAGCAAGTATTTGTGATTCTTTTAGATTTGATTGAAATCTAGCATATATACATGCACTAAACAAGATATCAGATCTACTAGCAGTTAAATACAACAATGATCCAATAATACCTCGATAATGATTTTGATCAATGTTGTTTCCATTCTCATCCTTGTCAAGTCTGCAGGAAGGGCTCATGGGTGTGCCAATTTCTTTGACAGACTCCATACCAAACTTCTTAATGATTTCCTTGATGTACTTAGCTTAGTTGTTAAATATCTCTTCTCTTGTTTACTTAATTTGGAGTCTAAGGAAGTAGGCCAGTTCATCCATCAAGCTCATTTCAAATTCATCATGCATAAGCTTAGAAAATTCTCTACATAAATTTTCATTAGTTGCACTAAAAATTATATTATCTTCATAAATTTGTACAACTAGCATATTATTTTTTTTTTAATGAACAGAGTGGTGTCTATATTATCTCTGATAAAATCATTTTCAAGCAAGAACTTACTCAATCTATCATACCATACTATAGGTGCTTGTTGACTCCTGGAATGATTTTGATGAACACAAAATATTGGAGCATGTATTTGATACTAACTCCTTCAAATTGTTTAAGAAGTTTTGCAAGAAATTGGTTATCTTTAGTTTAAAAGGTTTTCAAACTAATTGGAAGGTAATTCAATTATGTATAAAGATTTATGAACTTGAATGTGTAAAAGCCCTAGTTTTAGTATTCTTGTAATCCTTTAAAATGGGCTAAAAATTGTAAAAATTAAAGCATATGTAGATTAGCTTCTATTTGATTTAATGTTGAAGATTTTTGGAGAAGCTTGAAGCATTTTTTTGAAGATCTACAAGAGCTGACTCTTGAATCAAGAGCTGACTCGTGGTGGCACGGCATAGATGATGTTTCAGTGTTTCAGCATCAAGAGCCGACTCCTGCCCCAAGAGCCGACTCTTCCAGAGTTATGTATTTTGAAGATCTGAGAGCTCGAGCCGAGTCTGCCCTAAAGAGTCGACTCTAGGTATTCATGGTTTTGACTTGATTGAAGGCAAGAGCCAACTCCAGCAAGAAGATCCGACTCTTACAGAATTTCATTTTGGACTGTCTGAGACTTCGAGCCAACTTGTGGATCTCGAGCCGACTCGTGAAGCCATTTTCTGCACTCCAATGGCTAGTTGCTGAAGTTGAGATTTGAACTCTAATTCATCTCCAATAGCTATTTCATGAATCCCTAGGCCCTATAACGGACATATCTCTTGGAAAACTATAAAAGGGATTGTTTTTGAAGGATTAAATAGATAATTAGAGCTTTATTGTGGAATTATCTTGAGATATTGAAGAGCTTTCAAGTCATTCACCTACCTACCTCAAAGAGCTTTCAAGTTAGATTAAAAGCTTCACCAACTCTACTCCATCATTGAATCCACTCATTTAAGAAGGGAATAAGTAGCTTAAAGAGCATTAAAGAGCATTCAAATCTTGACTTCATCTTGATCTACATCGGCAATACTTAAACAAACTCGGTTTGTTGTAGTTGATTGTTTATCATTTCTTTATCTTAGTTTTTCTCTCTAAGAACACAAGGGACTATGTCTTAAGAGAGGGTTGAAGGTTTTTAGGTGAACCTTATAAAACCTAAGTTGGGTTTCTTGTTAATCCTGGTATAAAACCAAGTGTTTGGGTTTTCTTTGGTGATCCCGTGTAAAACCAAAGGAAGTTAGGATTTCTTTGGTGATCCCGGTAAAACCAAAGTGTATAGGTTTGGATTATGAGCCTGGTAAAACAATCCAACTATATTTCGGTTGGGGGATATAGTGAAAATCCCAAGTGGTGCTTGGATAGTGGACGTAGGAGCCGGTTGCTCCGAACCACTCTAAATCTCTTTGTGTTTGTGTTTGTGTTTGTGCTTACTTTAGCTTATTACATTTAATTAATTACTTCCGCATTGCATATTTCACCACAACACTAAAAGAATTTCAAAGTACACATAATTATGAAAAGTTTTTATAATCCCAATTCACCCCCCCTCTTAGGAAGCCACCTGGGCAACAAGTGGTATCAGAGCAGAGTCTCTGAAAGTTACTTAGAGTAAAGACATATGGCACATCCCATGAGCACTTCATTGGCCGAAGGTCAATCCATAAATATACCTCCACTTTTCATTGGAACTAATTATACATATTAGAAGGCAAGAATGAAAATATACATTCAAGTCATAGATTTTTATTTATGAAAAATTATTCTGAAAGGACCTCACACATCCATAATTAAAGTTAATGATGTAGAGATTCCCAAACTAGAAGAAGATTGGGACGAAAATGATATGAAATTAGCTGAGTTGAATGCCAAAGCAATGAACTTATTATATTATGCTTTGGATCCAAATGAGTTTAACAGAATTTCAACTTGCAATTCTGCTAAAGAAATTTGGGACAAGCTAGAAATCGCACATGAAGGCACATCTCAAGTTAAAACATAAAAAATCAATCTTCTTGTATATAATTATGAGCTATTTAAGATGGATCCCAGTGGGACTATATCTGCTATGTACACTCGCTTTACTGATATTATAAATGATCTCAAAAGTCTTGGTTAAACTTACTCTAATGCCGATCTTGTTTAAAAAGTTTTAAGATCTTTACCAGATAAGTGGGAAGCCAAAGTGACAGTAATTCAAGAAGCAAAGGACCTAAATACTCTACCACCGGATGAACTACTTGGATCACTGATCATGCATGAATTGGCTATGCAACAAAGGATCGAGGAAGATACAAAAAGAAAGAAAGCCATTGCATTTAAAGCTACTGAAGAAGATAAGAATGAAGAATCAGACTCATTAGATGATGATGATCTTGGAAATGATGAAATTGCTCTTGTCATGAGAAAATTCAAGAGATTTATAGGCAGAAGAAAATCAAACAGATAGAGAAAGCAATATAGAAAAGGTGATTTTGGAAAAGAAAAAGAAAGAGATAAAGAAAAAGAGAAGGATAAAGATAAAGATCAAGTACCTATCTTCTATGGATGCAAGAAGCCAGGACACATCCGTCCTGATTGTCCTGAAGGAAAGAAAAAGATATTCACCAAAAAAAAGAATAAGGCAATGCTTGCTGCTTGAAGTGATAGTGATGAAACTACATCTACTGAAGAGGATGAAGAGACAGCAAAAACTGCACAAATCTATATTATGGGTTTGGAGGACGAGGTAAATACTTTTGAACCTAATTTAGAATTCACTTATGATGAATTGCATAATGCTTTTTGTGATTTATTGGTAGAATAAAAAAAGGCCGATTTAAAAATGAAAGATTTGAAAAATCAATGTGATGTATTTGAAAAAGACAAAAATGAATTTTGTAAAAGAAATAAAATCTTGCAAAGAAAATTAAACTTAGTTTGGGAAAGACTCGATATTGTTCAATTTGAAAAAGAAGAGCATCTCAAGAAAAATAAAGGTTTGATAAATGAAAATGATGATTTCAAGAAGGAAGTTCAAAAATTAAAACACTTGGTTGAAAAACTAACCCTAAGTTCTAAGAAATTTGAATTAATTTTAAAAGACCAAAAAGAAACAAATAATAAATTTAGGATTGGTTATAAAGGTTCTATTTCAAACAAGTTTTCAGCATCTACTTCATATGCTCTTAAGTTCATTAGTTCAAAATAGGTTAGACCTAAATTTGTATCATCTCATTGTTATTATTCAAAATCAAAAATTGTATGCTATGCATGTAATAACCTTGGTCATAAGGCATTTGAATGTCATTTGAAATATAATGATAAAAAGAAAATTAAGAAAGTTTGGGTTCCAAAAGGAACCATTTCCACTAACTTGCAAGGATCCAAGAAAGCTTGAGTACCTAAATTTGTTAAATGATTATTTTGCAGGAATGTCTTGCAGCCACAAGTATAAAGAAAAGATGGTATCTGGACAGCGGCTATTTGAGACACATGACGGGTGACATTGATCAATTCTTCACCCTAGAATAAAAGGATGGTAGAATGGTAACATTTGGTGACAATCGAAAAGGAAGGATAATCGGTATTGGTAAAATCAAAATTACCCCTTCTACATTCATTGAAAATGTGTTACTTGTAGAAAAGTTAAAGCATAATCTTTTGAGTATTAGTCAGCTATGTGACATTGGTTTTAATGTGTTCTTCAAGTCATCAATGTATATAGTAGTTGATCCACTTGACTCTAGTACTAAATTCATTAGACATAGACTTGGTAACATCTACGTAGTAGATCTTAATGATCTAGCTATGTCAAGCAATACAAGTCTTGTAGCAATGAATGACAAGAGCAAGGAATCAAGTTTACTATGGCATGGTGACTTGGTCATGCTAGTATGGACACAATAGCTAAAATTATTTCAAAAGATTTAGTCAAAGGTTTGCCTAAATTTAAAGTTAATTTTGATTATGTTTGCGATGCTTGTAAATTAGGAAAATAAGTAAGGGGGAGTTTTAAATCTAAAAACATTGTTTCTACTACTAGACCCTTAGAGCTACTTCACATGGACTTATTTGGACCTACTAGGACTACCAGCCTAGGTGGTATGAAATATGGCCTTATGATTGTAGATGACTTTTCAAGATATACATGGGTTTTGTTTATTCACATAAAGATGAAATTTTTAATGTATTCAAAAAGTTTTACAAAAGGGTTATAAATTTGAAAAATTTATCTGTTATTTTAATTTGTAGTGATCATGGCACCGAATTTGAAAATTAGTATTTTGATCACTTTTGCACAAAGCACGGTATTGATCGTAACTTTTCTGCACCTAGAATACCATAGCAAAATGGTGTTGTAGAAAGAAAGAATCGTACTTTGGAAAAGATGTCCAGAACAATGCTTTGTGAAGGAAATCTTCCAAAATACTTTTGGACAGAAGCTATGAATACCACATGCTATATTTTAAATAGAGTTTTAATTAGACCTATTATCAGGAAAACCCCCTATGAGCTTTGGAATAATAAAAAACCAAATATTAAGTATTTTCATGTTTTCGGATGCAAATATTTTGTTCTTAACAATGGAAAAGATAATCTTGATAAATTCGATGCAAAATCCGATGAGGCTATTTTTCTTGGATATTCTTTAAATAGCAAAGCCTATCATGTTTTCAATAAAAGAACTTTAACTGTTGAAGAATCTGTATATGTTGTTTTCGATGAATCTGACATTACATCTTCGAGAAAGGAATATTTTGCTGATGATGATGTAGTTACTTTAGAACATGGACTGAAAGACTTGGCTCTTAAAGACAAACAATCAAGTGAACCACATGAAGAAGAGGTAAGTAAAGATCATGATGATATACCTAAAGAATGGAGGTATGTAAAGAATTAATTATAGAAGACCCATCTTAAGGTGTTAAAACTAGATCTACACATAGAGATGCATATGATTTAATTGCTTTTGTTTCACATATAGAACCACACAATATAGAAGAAGCTAAATATGATCCTAATTGGATGTTAGCAATGCATGATGAATTAAGTCAATTTAAGAGAAATAATGTTTGGATCCTAGTTGAAAGACCCAATGATTATCCTGTTATAGGTACTAAGTGGGTTTATAGAAATAAGCTAGATGAAGATGGAAATGTAATTAGAAATAAGGCTAGACTGGTTGCACAAGGATTTAATCAAGAAGAAGTAATAGATTTTGATGAAACTTATGCACCAGTAGCTAGATTAGAAGCCATTAGATTGCTACTAGCTTTTGCATGCTTTATGAACTTTAAATTATTTCAAATGGATGTAAAGAGTGCATTTTTGAATGGTTTTTTATCTGAAAAAAATTATGTTGAGCAACCCCCGGGTTTTATTGATCATACTTTTTCAAATCATGTTTTCAAACTGAATAAAGCTTTGTATGGTCTGAAACAGGCACCTAGAGCCTGGTATGATAAACTAAGTAAGTTTTTAATTGCTAATGATTTTGTAAGAGGTAGTGTTGACACTATATTGTTTATTCAAAGAAAGAATAATGACATTTTAGTTGTTCAAATATATGTTGATGATATTTTCTTTGGATCTACTGATGAATCTTTGTGTCAAGATTTTGCTAAGCTAATGCAGGGAGAATTCGAAATGAGCTTAATAGGTGAGCTGAGTTACTTTCTTGGACTTCAAATCAAACAAACTAAAGAATGTATCCTAATCAACCAGGCCAAGTACATCAAAGAAATTATAAAAAAATTTGGCATGGAATCAAGCAAAGAAAATGGAACACCCTTGAGTCCTACATGCAGACTGGATAAAGATGAGAATGGGACAAATGTTGATCAAAAGCTATACCAAGGTATGATCGATTCTCTACTTTATTTGACAGCTAGTATACTTGACATTTTATTTAGCATTTGTATGTGTGCATAATTTCAATCAAATCCAAAAGAGTCACACATCATGGCTGTTAAAAGAATCATTAAATATCTGAAAGGCACATGTAATGTAGATTTATGGTATTCTAAGCACACATCATTAAAGTTAATTAGTTATTCTGATGCTGATTATGGAGGCTGTAAAATTGATAGAAAGAGTACAAGTGGCACCTGTCAATTTCTAGGTGTTAACTCGATCTCTTGGCACTGTTGTAAACTGAACTCTGTAGCACTATCTACTATTGAGGCAGAAATGTGGTTGTTGAGAGCTGTTGTGCTCAAGTGTTATGGATCAAGCAACAACTAGAAGATTATGGTGTTGTCCAATCTAAAATTCCTATCAAATGTGACAATACTAGTGCTATTAATTTATTCAAAAATCCAATTTAGTACTCACAAACTAAGTACATTAAAATTCAACATCATTTTATTCATGATCATGTTTTAAACAATGTTGTTAAACTAGAATTTGTACCTACTGAAGATCAACTAGCAGACATTTTTACTAAACCACTTAGTCTAGATAGATTTGAGAAAATTAGAAGCGAATTAGGGCTATGTGACCCATTCTGAACCTTTTTTGACCTAATTTTTTGAAAATTAAGGAAAAATTATCTAGATATTTTAAATTTTTTTTTAGAGCATAGGACAACCTAGTTTAGGATCAAGAAACCTATAAAAACTGAGTTTGACTATTTTTGACCTTTAAACTGATTTTTCGCTCGAGCCGACTTGAGTTATCAGGGCACTCGGCGAGCCGACTCTAAGGTCAGGCCGAACATTTTTTTAATAGGGTTTCCATGTTTTTTATTCTCTGTGTTTTCAGGTTTTGGCCATTTCCACTTAGCCGACTCCACATTCCACTCTAGAAAACTTTCCAAAAACTCTCTCAAACCCCTCCAATCCTTTAATCTTAGCTAGATGGCACCCCGCAAAGTAGTGGCCAATAAACCCTTGTGGGTGGTTCGGACAGTAGGGAAAGAAAGGAGAACCAAGAGGTGGTTGGACACATCCAATTCGGAAGAGGAATAGCCGATTGAGCAGGAAGAAGAACCTCAAGCACCCCGGTAAGTAATTCTTATGGGAAATCATCAGGTTACTCTAGGTAGGTGCATTGATTTTGATTTCTTGGAGCAAGAACAATTGCATATCGGGGATTGGCTTAAAAAACAGGGGTGGAAAAATTTTTCTGTTGAATGTTCCGACTTATCCTAATTTAGTTTGTCAATTTTTTGAAAATATGTCATTGGGAGCATTTCATTTAGAAGGAACAGTTAAAGGAAAGCATATAGAGATAAGTGAACAGAAACTTTCAAGTATACTGAACATACCAAAATAAGGGAAGTGTTATTTAGTTTTGAAAGAGAAACAAAAGACCCTCAGACTCATATTGGAGAGATCAAATGTGAAAGGCATTGTGCATGTGAGTGCAAATCAGCTGTCATTGGAGATGAGGCTGTTGCACAATATTATCAGTAGGATTTTCTTGCCCTAGATGGGGAGATTTGACTGGGTCAGGGAGCGTGACCTTATGTTTATGAGGTGACTGATTGAGAGGGAGGCCCTCAACTTGCCATTTATCATGCTCTCGTAGATGAGGGAGGCAGCCCGTATGGCACAGGCTTGTTTGCCATATGCGATGGTTTTTACATTATTATTTCAGGATGTCCTAGTAGATTTGACTAGAGAGGATAGCTGACTATTGCTGCACACTGATAGGTATACTGTGAAATCCCTTACCATAATGGGATTCATTAAAGTTGATGGCAATTGGGTCAGGAAGACTTCAGGTGTTCCTATAGCACATTCGGATTCAGAGGATCACACTCAGGCGGCTCAGGGACTTGGTGAGGAGATTGATGCATAGACTGATGAGGCTGGACCGTTAGAGCCAGCTCCTACCACACCTCATTCACCAGTCGGGACTTCCACAACTATTAGACCTGATGCAGAGGACAGACTTCAGAGAGTATTGGAGGAGATATCGTGTCTCAGATCAGACACTGATAGCATGATCACTCTACTCCAAACTGAGATGCAGCAGGGATTTTGTGATGTTATGACCATTATGAGATAGCTTTCTACAGCCAGCCAACATGTACCATCGACTTCCACAGCACCTAGCACTAGCATTGGCACTGATCGAGAGCAGGGACCGGTGGCACATTCCAGTGACGTTCCTTCTCACGCCACACCTGCTGATGTTGAGCCCGAGGCTAGTACGGAGGTTACAGGATCTAAGGTTGGACAGACTCCGACTACCTAGATACTTTCGACTACCAGCACCTTGGCATTATCTTTTGATCCACCGACTGCCAGACCCACACCCATTATCATATCTTCAAAGTCCAAAGCCAAAGCTAAAACCAAAGTGTCTAGGACTACCACTTCTACAAGGACTAGGATTAAGGATCTTCGACCTAGATTTTCTAAGTTTAAACCTAGTCCAGGAATCTTAGAAGTCGGTTCCTCTTCTGACGAAGAAGAACTTGATAGTGATGATCCTAGCCCATCTTTTTGATGTTTAGGCTTTTACCTTGATATTTTTTTTTTTTTTGGGACTCTATGTTGTTATACTTTGATTGTTGTGATACAATTTTGTTGTGCCGAAGCACATATGTAACGTATCACATTTGTACTAACTTTTTATATATATAGATATCACTTTTTATATTACATATCTTGAGTTATTTTGAATGAATGTTCCCTTGTATGCCTTTTGTTGATGACAAAAAGGGGGAGAACGGAGATTGTGCATGAAAAAGCTATAATATGAATGTTTAATTCACAAATTTATATAAAAATTTGAAAAGGCTATGTTATTTTGGAGATTGTGTGTATGAAAAAGCTATATCGATGTTGATTGTTATGAAAATATGAATGTTGAAATAAAAATTTGAATGATTCATGAAAATTTGATAAAATTTTGAAGGAATGCTATTACAAATAGTAATGGGGAGCTTTACTTCAAATATTATCATGAAATTAACTTCAAATGTTTGGTAATTTTATAAGTTTTGATATGCATCGTATAGATGATACTCTTGATACATTCTGTGCTGATACATTATGTTTTGATACATATTGTTCATATGATATGGAAAATACAATGTATCGATACATATGATACTTTATGTTAATAGTGTTTAGTTTTACACATTTTATACATATGATACATTATGGCACACTGTGTCGATAACACACATAAATTTGAATATACTGCAATTATAAAGTATTTTATTTTTTAATCATGCCTAGTATTTTGTTGTCATCAAAAAGGAGGAGATTTTTGACCCATGGAATGATTTTGATGATCACAAAATATTGGAGCATGTATTTGATACTAACTCCTTCAAATTGTTTAAGAAGTTTTGCAGGAAATTGGTTACCTTTAGTTTAAAAGGTTTTCAAACTAATTGGAAGGTAATTCAATTGTATATAAAGATTTATGAACTTGAATGTGTAAAAGCCCTAATTTTAGTAATCTTGTAATCCTATAAAATGGGCTGAAAATTGTAAAAAATAAAGGGTATGTAGATTAGCTTCTATTTGATTCAATGTTAAAGATTTTTGGAGAAGCTTGAAGCATTTCTTTGAAGACTGCAAGAGCTGACTCTTGGATCAATAGCTGACTCGTGGTGGCACGGCATGGATGAAGTATCAGTGTTTCAGTATCAAGAGCCGACTCCTGCCCCAAGAGCCGACTCTTCCAGAGTTATGTATTTTGAAGATCTGAGAACACGAGCCGACTCTACCCTGAAGAGCTGACTCTAGGATTCATGGTTTTAACTTGATTGAAGGCAAGAGCCGACTCCAACCAGAAGAGTCGACTCTTACAGAATTTAATTTTGGACTGCCTGAGACTTCGAGTCGACTCGTGGAGCCGTTTTCTGCACTCCAATGGTTAGTTGCTGAAGTTGAAATTTGAACTCCAATTCATCTCCAACAGCTATTTCATGAATCCCTAGGCCCTACAATGGCCATATCTCTTGAAAATCTATAAAAGGGATTGTGTTTGAAGGATTAAATAGATAATTAGAGCTTTATTGTGGAATTATCTTGAGATATTGAAGAGCTTTTAAGTCATTCACCTACCTACCTTAAAGAGCTTTCAAATTGGATTAAAAGCTTCACCAACTCTACTCTATCATTGAATCCACTCATTGAAGAAGGGAAGAAGTAGCTTGAAGATCATTAAAGAGCATTCAAGGCTTGACTTCATCTTGATCTACATCGGCAACACTTAAACAAACTCGATTTGTTGTAGTTGCTTGTTTATCATTTCTTTATCTTAGTTTTTCTCTCTAAGAATAGCAAGGGCTGTGTCTTAAGAGAGGGTTGAAGGTTTTTAGATGAACCTTATAAAATCTAAGTTGGATTTCTTGGTAATCTCGGTATAAAACCAAGTATTTGGGTTTTCTTTGGTGATCCCGTGTAAAACCAAAGGGAGTTAGGGTTTCTTTGGTGATCCCGATAAAACCAAAGTGTATAGGTTTGGATTGTGAGTCTAGTAAAACAATCCAACTGTATTTCAGTTGGGGGATATAGTGGAAATCCCAAGTGGTGTTTGGGTAGTAGACGTAGGAGCCTGTTGCTCCGAACCACTCTAAATCTCTTTGTGTTTGTATTTGTGTTTGTATTTGTGCTTACTTTAGCTTATTGCATTTAATTAATTACTTTTGCATTGCATATTGCACCACAACACTAAAAGAATTTCAAAGTGCACATAATTGTAAAAAGTTTTTATAATCCCAATTCACCCCCCCTCTTGGAAAGCCACCTGGGCAACGGTGCTTGTTTTAAATCATATAATATTTTATTAAGTTTAAAACATGATTTTGAAGAGCATGATTTTCAAATCTTGGTGGTTGTTCTACAAAAACTTCTTCTGAAATGAAACCATTCAAAAATATACTTTTTACATCCATTTGAAATAATTTAAAATCATGTAGCAAGCAAATGCAAGTAATAATCTAATAGCTTCTAATCTTGCAACCGGTGCATAGGTTTCATCAAAATCTATTCCTTCTTTTTGATTATATCCTTTGGCCACTAATGTAGCTTTATTTCTAATTATATTTCTTTTTTCATATAACTTATGTTTATAAACCCATTTAGTGCCTATAACAAGATGATCAGAGGGTCTATGTTGGCTTTGGCTCCTTAATTTTGATGAATAACAAAATGTTGAGTATATGTTTGAACTAATGTTTCAATTGGAGTTTGAATTTCAAGCCTTAGGTACATCAAATTCTTCAACAAGAAGGTAACAAGTTTAAAATTTTGAGAGCAAGAAGTTTCTTATGGTTAATTAAGTTTTTCACTTTAGAACATCATTAAAATAATCTCTTTGGACTTTATGAAGAATGATCAAATGGATTCATGCACAAATCCTTAAGGAATTCAAGTTTGGCATGCTTTTTGGATGGAACAGAATCAAGTGTTGACTCACAAGATTGACTCATAAAGAAAAATTCAAAGTTTCAGAAGACCGACATGCAAATCTGAAGTGGCACGCCCAAGTGTCGACTCATGAGGTTGACTCACACACCAAGTGTCGACTCATGAGATCGACTCATCGCCTGAGAAATATTCTAGGACATGACTTCAAGTTTTCTAGATTCTACATCAAGTGTCAACTCATGAGGTCGACTCATAGATCAAGTGTCGACTCATGAGGCTGACTCAAGGTCTAATGGCTAGTTTTTCAGAATTTCAGACTTGCTTCCAAACGGTTCCAAATGGCTATTTTCAAATTCTATTGGTCTTCAATGGTCTTTTCAGTAGATTTGAGATATTTAACACTCACCAAACCTCATAAAGTCAAGAAGGAAGAGTGAATTCATATGAGACAAACTCCAATCATTTGAAAAGATAAAAAGAGTGTGTTTAAAAAGATTCCCTTGCAAAAGCCTTCCATTTTTGAGTTGTTAAGGTTTCAAGTGCTTGGCCATAATTATGCATTCAAGAGATTCCAAGAGGAAGTCAACTCAAGCAATCAAGAGAGCTTCAACGATCTTCATTTCAGCTAATTCTAGGAGTTTTAATTGTGCTCTTTATTATATTATTGTTCTTGCTTTGTTGACCTAGGTTTCAAGATTTTTGAAACTAGGTTGTAAAAGTTGTTGGTGAGCCAAAGGATAAAACCAACTAGGGTTTGACTTGTGAGCCTGAAGATAAAACAAGTTGTAAAGGTTGTTGGTAAGCCTAGGTGATAAAACCAACTTAGGTTTTGATTTATAAATCTTGGAAAACAAGTCGGCTATAATCTTGAAGAGATTATAGTGAAATTCTCAAGGAGAAGCTTGGGAAGTGGACGTAGGTGCTTGGAGTGCACCGAACTACTATAAAATATTATGTTTGTGTGTGATTGCTCTCTTTCCTACTTGCTCTTTATTACTTGCATTTAATTTACCGTTATCTACTACATATCTTTTAGAGCTAATCATTTTGTTTCACAAACACTTCAAGACCAGCACATAATTGTTTTAATTTTTCAAAGATCCAATTCACCCCCCCTCTTGGGCTCCATTTCTGGGCAACAGTGGTATCAGAGCACCGGTACTCTACTTGTAGGTCCAACGATCTTGAATGAAAGATCATGGCAGCCCCAATTGGTATGAGTGTTGTAGAAGGGCAAGCCTCTAACCGTCCCCATTGATTAATGGCATAAATTCACATACTGGAAGACACGCATGCGCATTTATTTACAAGCTATTGATTACAATATATGGAGAATTATAGTTAAAGGGCCTCATCAGCCCACTCACTTGGTTAATGGCATTCTCACTCCTAAACTTGAAGAAGATTGGGATGAGAATGACATTAAGCAAGCTGAAATTAATGCTAAAGCTATGAACTTATTATTTTGTGCACTTGATCTTGGTGAATTCAATGGAATTTCAAATTATCTCTCCAACAAGAAAATATGGGACACGCTTGAAGTTACCCATGAGGGTACACATCAAGTGAAGACTACCAAAGTGAACATGCTTATTCACACCTATTAAATGTTTAGAATGGAACCTTCTAAATCTATTAATGAAATGTACACTAGATTCACTAATATTGTAAATGGCATGAGAAGTTTAGGTAAGGTTATTTCTAATGGTGAACTTGTGAATAAACTCCTTAGATCTCTTCCAGCTTCATGGGATGCTAAAGTCATCACCATAGAAGAAGCAAAAGATGTCAACACACTTTCTCTCAAGCAGCTTTTGGGCTCATTAATAACTTATAAGATCTCCTTGAAACAAAAGACCGTGGATAATTATAAGAAGAAGAAAGTAATTGCTTTCAAGTCCACTAAAAAAGAAGAGTCAAGTGATGCATCTGAAGAAGAGGATGATGAAGATGAGATAGCTCTCATAGCAAGAAAGTCTAGGAGGTTTATGAGAAAGAAGAAATATAATTTCAAGAAGAAACTTCAAAAAGGAGAGCCTAGCAAAGAGAAAGAAAAAGAGAAATAAAAGGAGTATCCCATATGCTTTGAGTGCAAGAAACCTGGCCACTTCAAGTTGGACTGCCCCTACTCAAAAAGAGCAGAAGAAGATTAAGAAAGAAAGCAATGATGGCAACCTGGAACGACAGCGAGGACTCAAGTTCTGATGAAGAACAACAAGAGGTTGCAAATTTTTGTTTAGTGGCCAACAGTGATGAGGTAATGTCTGAACCTAAAGAAAAATTTACTTTTGAAGAACTGCATGAAGTTTTTGATGAATTAGTAATTGAATTTCAAAAACTTAAAATAAAATACAAGGAACTAAGAAAGCAAAATCTAGATTTGCTTAAAACAAATGATAAATATTTGATTGAAAATGGTTGTTTGCTCCAAGAAAACAAAATGCTAAATGCTAAATTATCATTTTGGAAAAGGAAAAGGAAGATTTGAAAAAGATAAATTCTTTTATTTCAAATGAAAATTTTACTAAACAAAATAAAGAGCTTTTGCATGAAAACAAGAAGTACAAGGATGAGCTTAAAAAACTAAAACCTTTTATTGAGAAATTTACTTATAGTTCTAAAAAACTTAATATACTTTTAAATAATCAAAATGTTATTTTTAATAAAGCTGTATTAGGTTTCAAAACTCAAAAACAACAAAAGCTTTTCAAGAACTTCTTTGTCCTGCTTCATCTTCTATTACCTGTTATTCTTGTGGCAATATAGAACATAAATCATATATGTTCAATAGAAGAAAATTAAAAGTTAAAAAGGTTTGGATCTAAAAGGAACCATAACTACTAACCTTAAAGGACCCAAGATGACTTGGGTACCTAAAGTATCCACCTGATTTGTTGTTCTAGGTGTGCCTTGCAACCAACAAAAGAAGAATGTGATACCTCGATAGCGGTTGCTCAAGGCACATGATTGGAGATATGGAGCAGTTATCTTCACTTGAATATCAAAATGGTGGAAATGTAACTTTCGATGATAATGAAAAAGGCAAAATTATTGGCATTGGTAAAGTCCATATCACCCTTTATACTTATATAGATAATGTTCTTTATGTTGATGGTTTAAAGCATAATTTACTTAGCATTAGTCAGTTTTGTGATAAAGATTTCAAAGTTGTTTTCTAATCTTCCATGTGCATTGTTTCTAGTCTTGATGACAATAGTATCAAGTTTATTGGTCATAGGCATGGCAATATTTATATGGTTAATCTTGATGATCTTCTAGTTCAAAATGGTTAATGCCTAGTGGCTATGGAAGCCAAGATCAATGAACCTAGTTAGCTTTGGCATCGTAGACTAGGACATGCTAGTATGTATTTATTTTCAAAACATTGCAAAAAGAGTTTAATAAAAGATTTGCCAAAACTTAGTTTTGAAAAAGATAAGATTTGTACTGCTTACCAACTTGGAAAACAAACTAAATCATCTTTTAAACCTAAAGGAGTAGTCTCTATATCTAGACCCTTAGAATTACTTCATATGGACCTCTTTGGATCAACTGGAACATCTAGTTTGGCAGGTAAAAAGTATGGTCTAGTTATTGTAGATGATTTCTCACATTTTACATGGATCATATTTTTAGCTCATAAAGATAAAATTCTTTCTACATTCATTAAATTTCATAAAAGAGTCTAAAATGAAAAAGGTGTTTCAATTGTTTCTTTAAGAAGTGATCATGGTACAGAATTTGAAAATCATGATTTTGAAAAGTTTTGTAGTGAAATGGTATTCATCACAACTTTTCTGCATCTAGGGCACCTTAACAAAATAGGGTAGTAGAATGAAAAAATAGAACTCTTAAAAAAATGGCACACATTATGCTCTGTGAAAATGATTTACCAAGATATTTTTGGGCAGAAGCCATAAACACTGCTTGCTAGGTTTTAAATCGTATTTTAATATGTCCTATTCTAAAGAAAATACCTTATGAACTTTGGAAAAATAGAAAACCTACTATTAAATATTTTGTATTTTTGGATACCATTGTTTCATTCTAAATAATGGTATAAATAATCTCAGCAAATTTGATGCCAAGTCAAATGATGGTATCTTCTTAAGATACTCTACTTCTAGCAAGGCATACAGGGTCTTCAACAGAAAAATACTTCTTGTTGAGGAATCCATTTATGTAGTTTTCGATGAGACTGATCAAAAATCTTCTAGAAAAGAAGATGTTGTTGATGATGAAATAGGTATGCAAATATCTGAAAAAGTAAACAACAATGAAGAACCTTCCAAGGAGCAAGATGACAATCAAGACAATGAAGGAGAATAAGTACAAGGAGTATGCTCATGGACACCCCAAAGAATTTATAATTGGTGATCCATCGAAAGGGATAAGTACTCGTTCATCTCTTAGAAATGTATATGATTATCTAGCTTTTGTTTCTCAAGTAGAACCTAAATCTATTGAAGAAGTTGAATTTGATTGTAATTGGATGAATGCTATGCAAGATAAACTAAATCAATTTAGAAGAAATAATGTTTGGACTTTAGTTGAAAGACCTACTAATATTTCAATAATTGGTACAAAATGGGTTTTTAGAAATAAGCTTGATAAAAATGGTTTGGTCACTAGGAATAAAGCTGGCTAGTTGCCAAAGGCTATAATCAGGAGGAAGAAAGTAATTTTAATGAAACCTTTGCTCATGTTGCTAGACTTGAGGCAATTATGCTATTATTGGCATTTGCATATTTTATGGATTTTAAACTATTTCAAATGGATGTCAAAAGTATCTTTTTGAATGGTTTTATCGAAGAAGAAGTTTATGTTGAATAACCCTCTGGTTTTAAAAATCATGAATTTTCAGATCATGTTTTTAAACTTCATAAAGCTTTGTATGGTTTGAAACAAGCTCCGAAAGCTTAGTATGATAGATTGAGCTCTTTCTTGCATAAAAATAATTTTTCTATAGAAAAATGTAGACACTACTTTTTTTTTGAAAAAGAAGAATAATGATCTCTTAGTAGTACAAGTTTATATGGATGATATCATATTCGGTGCTACTAACGAATGTCTTTGTCAAGAGTTTGCAAAGTTAATGCAGGGAGAGTTCGAGATGAGCATGATGGGAGAGCTTAACTTCTTCCTCGAACTCTAAATAAAGCAAAGGAAAGAGGGGATCTGCATTAACCATACCAAGTACACAAAAGAAATATTAAAGTAGTTTGGGATGGAGAGCACCAAGCCATTAGGTATGCCTATGAGCTCCTCTTGTAGACTTGACAAAGATGAATTAGGTAAATTTGTAGAACAAAAATTATATAGAGGCATGATTGGTTCATTGCTTTATCTAACTACTAGTAGGCCAAATATTATGTTTAATGTTTGTATGTGTGCAAGATATCAATCTGCCCCTAAAGAATCTCATCTTTTGGCTATTAAATATATATTTAGATATCTGTCTAGCACTATTAATATTAGTCTATGGTACTCTAAAGATTCTTCATTTGAATTGATTGCTTATTCTGATGCTGGTTTTGATAGGTATAAACTTGATCGAAAAAGTACTAATGAAACTTGTCAATTCCTTGGAGTTAATTTGATTTCATGGAATAGCAAGAAATAGAATTCAGTTGCTCTATCTACAGTGGAAACCGAATATATAGCAGCTGGAAGCTGTTGTGCTCAAATCCTATGGATCAAACAACAACTCGAGGATTTTGACATTAAACTAATTAAAACACCCATAAGATGTGACAATACTAGTGCAATCAATTTAACTAAGAATCCTGTGCAACATTCAAGAAGCAAATACATTGAAATAAGACATCATTTTATAAGAGATCATGTACAAAATAATAATGTAATGCTTGATTTTATGTGTATTGATAATTAATTAGTAGATATTTTCATAAAATCTCTAAGTGAAGATAGATTTTGCATGATTAGAAGGGAGCTCGGTGTCATTGATCCTTTTGCCTAAACCCCTTCAAATTCTTGTTAAAATCCTTCAAAATGTTTCAAAATTTTCAAAATATCTCTTATAACATCTTCTAAATATTTTCCTAGATTTTTTTGAATTTTTTTGGAATTAATTTTGCTTTTCCTGGATTAAGTGTCGACACTTGAAAATTTGCCAAGTGTCAACTTATGTGAAGTGTTGACACTTGAGCATTTTCGAAGTGTCGACTCATGATATCAGGACTGATTTTTTTAAGGGCTTCCATTAACCCTTTTTAACCTAATTTTCTCCCTCTCCCTAGCACCGTGTGGTCCCCAAACTCTCTCCAAACCTCCAAGAATAGTGGATTGCCCCTTCTAACCCTCGAATTTTAGGTATTTTTCCTCTTTTTTCATGGATTTTTCAGGCGGACCGTAGCCCCTTATTTTTCCTTTCATTTTTTTCTTGGATTTGGTCCGAATCGTGTATATTCACTATGATTTTGGCCGAAATCCTTGATCCTCCCATGATTTTTCTTCTTAACCGAGCCAGTTCCTATTCCTTTAGATTTCTTTGGCTTGTGAGTTGCTCGGTTCCCCTTTCTCCTCTTTCCTTGTTTCATTTTCTTTCGACCTCTCCCACATTCCATCTCTTTCCCTCTTCTCCAAATTATTTCCCCTCCTTGGATCCTCTCTTGGTCTATTTGCTCTTCCCTCTCCTCTTTTCCTTGCCTTCTTTCTTCTCCCTTGTCCCTCTCCATGGTGTTGTTTGAAAATGGGTCCCCGGAAGCAGCTGGCATACAGAAAAAGAAAAACAGAGCAGGGACAGTCTAGCAGAGAGAGGAGGACTAAGGTCCGTTAGGATCCGACTGAGTAGATATGGCATGCTACTTAGGAGCAGTCTTCTCCTTCTTCGCCTGGAATAGCTAGAGTCATGGGGAAGACCATTGCTTAAGGTAGGTGAGTAGACATTCATTTCTAGGATTCACAGAGCTTTATCATTGGAGATTTACTGAGGGCAGTTGGCCTTATATACTTCTGTACTATGCGAGAGTGCTACTATCATCAACTTATCAAGAGTTTTATTGTAGTATGGCCACTGATGGCCGTCGTTGGATAGCTGTAGTCAGGGGAGTTGAGATACAGGTGACCCTTGAGGTGAGTAGCAGGATATGGCAGATCCCACTTCACGGCAGAGTCACAAACTGCGTTGGGAACCGAGAGGTAGCTTTTTGGTGTATTCTAGAGCGGGATGATGTGGCTGGCATTTCAGTTGTTTCGATGAACCAGCTCTTGATCGAGATGCGAGTAGTTAATCATATCATTGCTCGGATTCTGATTACGAAGACCAGGTGATTCGATTTTATTATCGAGAGAGAGTTGGTTCTGATGGTGGCTTTGAGATAGTAGATCCCCATCAACTTACATATGATTATGATCGATCAGATGGGTGAGGCTGCCACCCAGCGAAGATTATGTTTGCCTTATGGCATGGCACTGACCCTGGTTTTCAGAGATTTCAGAGTTCCATTGGAGGGGGAACCCTCCAAAGAGATCCTCCATACGGACATGTATGGAGATAAATCTCTTCATAGGATGGGATTCAGACAGATCAGTGGTCGGTGGGTGCGCAGAAAGTCTAGCCAGGAGCCAAATAAGGAGGATAAGCTTCGAGTGATAGAGGCAGGGCCTTCTGGGCCTTCTGATTATCATACACCTCCTAGACCGACACCAGCAGTAGCATCTGAGTCTGAGCCTATCACACATACACCAGCTGTTTCACCTACTGCTGCTCCTCATTCAGCTATAGAGACATCTTTTGAGGAGCATATTAGGCAGGAGTTCACTGAGATTAGGAGCGAGATCATGGGTCTGGCAATCAGGTCTACCTAGCTCAGGATTGAGATTGAGGGATTGAGAGCTCAAACTGACACTCAGCTCTCAAGCATTCGACAGACCATGGTGGCAGGCTTTACTGAGATCAAAGATCTACTGAGATCACTTTTACCTCCAGCAGCACCTTCAGGTCCTCCTCCTCCGCCAGTAGATGATGATGATGACCACCCAGATCGACATGATGATACTCATGATGGTGGTGATGGTGATGGTGGCGATGAGGCTAGAAGAGATACAAATAGTTCTGGCGACAGTGATGATAGAGCAGGAGACTACGAGATAGTCAGCCGAGAGATCTAGAGTCCAGTTGCTCCTCCAGCTAATCTTTTTGATGCTCAGATTTTGACTGCACCTTCTTTTGTGACTCCAGCAGAGTCTTTGCCTACTCCTTCTTCTAGGTCCCCTAGGGTTTATTCCCGTTCTAGACCTACCCTTAGGACCAGGAGCCATAGCATTTATAAGACCCCTAGAGCCCTTCCATCTAAGACTAGGATCAGTGCTCCCTTTTTTCTTGATCTTCCTTCTGATGAGGAGTAGCCTCATAGATATTTATCTTGTTATATTTGTTTATGTATTAGTTTATCTTTACTATATCAGATGATAGACTTATTTCAGTATTTGCTATATCAGTAATTTTGTACTAAAATTCACTCATTATATATAGAAACTTGCTTTTATTACTCTTCTCTTGTCTATTTTCTTTAATACTAACTGTTGTTTGCTGATATTAGCCTCTAACCTTCTTTGTTTACCTTAATGCATTAATTCAGGGGGAGATGACTCCTTTTTAATGCTTGATGTTGACAAAAAGGGGGAGTAAGGAAGATAATAAAGCAAACAATAAAGAATTTTTTTCAGAATTTTTTAATGTTTCACAGATTACTTTTGATAGGGGGAGACTTTTGTTTTCTCTCACCTTGAAACTCTTTGAATCTTTGGTCTATGAACTGAAAATCTGATCTTTTCTTACTAAAATAAGTATATGAACCTTGTTTGTTGTCAAATATGAAGATACTTTGATAAATTCATATATTTCCAAAATTCTTGATACCATACTTATCAATCTTTGAAATTTATTTGCTTATATACTCAAGATTTTGTCATCATCAAAAAGAGGGAGATTGTTGGCTTGGCTCCTTAATTTTGATGAATAACAAAATGCTAAGTATATGTTTGAACTAATGTTTCAATTGGAGTATGAATTTCAGGCCTTAGGTACATTAATTTCTTCAACAAGAAGGTTACAAGTTTAAGATTTTGAGAGCAAGAAGTTTCTTATGGTTGATTGAGTTTTTCACCTTGGAACATCATCAAAATAATCTCTTTGGACTTTATGAAGAATGATCAAATGGATTCATGCACAAATCCTTAAGGAATTCTAGTTTGGCATGCTTTTTTGGATTGGACAGAAGCAAGTGTCGACTCACAAGGTCGACTCATGAAGAAAAATTTAGAGTTTCAGAAGATCGGCATGCAAATTTAAAGTGGCACACCCAAGTATCGACTCATGAGGTTGACTCACATACTAAGTGTCGACTCATGAGGTCGACTCATCATCTGAGAAAATTTCTGGGACAGAACTTTAAGTTTTCTGGATTCTGCATCAAGTGTCGACTCATGAGGTCGACTCATGGATCAAGTTTTGACTCATGAGGTCGACTCAAGGTCTAACAGCTAGTTTTTTAGAATTTCAGACTTGCTTCCAAACGGTTCCAAATGGCTATTTTTTGAATTCTAACGGTCTTCAATAGTCTTTTCAGTGGATTTGAAATATTTAACACTCACCAAATCTTATAAAGTTAAGAAGGAAGAGTGAATTCACATAAGACAAACTACAATCATTTGAAAAGATAAGAAGAGTGTTTAAATAGATTCCCTTGCAAAAACTTTCCATTTTTGAGTTGTTAAGGTTTCAAGTGCTTGGCCATAATTATGCATTCAAGAGATTCTAAGAAGAAGTCAACTCAAGCAATTAAGAGATCTTCAATGATCTTCATTTTAGCTCATTCTAAGAGCTTTTATTGTGCTCTTTATTATATTCTTGTTCTTGCTTTGTTGACCTAGGTTTCAAGATTTTTGAAACTAGGTTATAAGGGTTATTGGTGAGCCAAAGGATAAAACCAACTAGGATTTGACTTGTGAGCCCGAAGACAAAACAAGTTGTAAAGGTTGTTGGTAAGCCTAGGTGATAAAACTAACTTAGGTTTTGACTTATGAGCCTTGGAAAACAAGTCGGCTATAATCTTGAAGAGATTATAATGAAATTTCCAAGGGAAAGCTTGGGGAGTGGATGTAGGTGCTTGGAGTGCACCAAACCACTATAAAACATTATGTTTGTGTGTGGTTTCTCTCTTTCCTACTTGCTCTTTATTACTTGCATCTAATTTGCTGTTATCCATTGCATATCTCTTAGAGCTAATCATTTTATTTCACAAACACTTCAAGGCTAGCACATAATTATTTTAATTTTTCAAAGACCCAATTCACCCCCCTCTTGGGCTCCATTTCTGGGCAACGGTCTATTCACTAGGGTCCAAACATTATTTATTTGAAATTGATTAAGTTTTTCATGCATGGCCATCATCCAATTAGGATCATTTTTTGCTTTTCTATGCTATTTGGTTCTACTTATGAAACAAATGCTAGATAATCATGTGCATCTCTAAGTGATGACCTAGTTCTAACTCCTTGAGAGGGATCACTAATAATTAAATCTTTCAAGTATGATGTTACATACCTCCACTTCTTTGATAAATCACCATGATTTTTGCTTACCATTCTTCTCTTTCTTCCACTTATTTGTCCTTTAGGCTCATGTCCTCCATAGCTTTATCGATTGTACCTATATCATTATGAATGCACTCTTCTTTTCTAGAATATGAGGGGTTAGATTCATCAAATATAACATAACAGATTCTTCAATAGTCAATGTTTTTTTATTAAATACTTTATATGCTTTGCTAAAAGTAGAATAACTGAGAAATATTATTTCATCAGATTTAGCATCAAATTTTTCAAGTTTATCCTTTCTATTGTTAAGTACAAAGCATTTGCAACCAAATACATGAAAATAATGAATACTTGATTTTTTATTATTCCAAAGTTCATAAGGGGTTTTCTTTAGAATAGGTCTAATCAAAACACGGTTCAAAATATAACATGCAGTGTTCATAGCTTTTGCCCAAAAGTACCTTGGAAGATTGCCTTCACATAACATAGTTTGGGCCATCTCTTCCAATGTCCTATTTTTTCTCTCTACAATACCATTTTGTTGAGGTGTTTTAGAAGTGGAGAAGTTATGATCAATGCTGTGCTCAGTGCAATACTCTTCAAAATATTGATTTTCAAATTCTGTGCCGTGATCACTTTTTATTGAAATAAGTGAAAGATTTTTTTGATTTGAAATTTTTTTATAAAATTTTTGAAATACTTTGAAAGTTTCATCTTTATGTGCAATAAACAAGACTAATATAAATCTTGAAAAATCGTCTACTATCACATGTCCATATTTCATACCTCCTAGGCTTGTGATCCTAGTTGGTCCACATAGGTCCATGTGTAGTAGTTCTAAAGGTCTAGAAGTTGAAACCATAATTTTTGATTTAAAACTCTTCCTACTTTGTTTACTAAATTGGCATGCATCGCAAACATATTCAAAATCAATTTTGAATTTAGGTAAACCTCTAACTAGATCTTTGGAAATTAATTTAGCTAAAGTATGTATACTAACATAACCTAATCTACTATGCCATAGTAGGCTAGATTCCTTGATTTTAGCATTCATTGCCATAAGACTTGTACTACTAGACATGGCTAGATCATTCAAATCTACCATATAAATGTTTCCAAGTCTTTGACCAACAAACTTAGTGCAAGAATCAAGAGAACTAGTTACTATACACATTGAAGATTCAAAGATAACCTTAAAGCCTCTATCATATAATTGACTTATGCTTAACAAATTATTTTTCAACTTGTCTACTAGCAATACATTTTCAATGAATGTAGAAGGGATAATTCTAATCTTACCAATGCCAATGATCTTCCCCTTACCATTGTCACCAAAAGTAACCATTCCTCCATCTTTCATTTCTAGGGTGATGAATTGTTCTTTGTCACCCATCATATATCTTGAATAACCGCTATCTAGATACCATCTTTTATTTGAATTATTGGCTGCAAGACATTCCTACAAGACAATCAAGTAATTCTTTTAAGTACCCAAGCTTTCTTGGGTCCATGCAGGTTAGTAGGAGTGGTTCCTTTGGGAACCCAAATCTTTTTTACTTTACTCTTAAGATTCTTTCTTAAATTGCACTCAAAAGACTTGTGACTAACCCCATTACATGAATAACAAACAACTCTTGTTTTTTGAAAAGATGCAAGTGCTAAAACTTTTGATGCAAGAGATTTTTGAATTGAAAAGTTTGGTACAGAAGATTTTAAAGCTATGAACTTAGTAGCTGAAGCTCTATTAGTATGCAATGAGTTGTAACCAATTCCAGCTTTGTTATTTGAATCCCTTTGATTTTTCAAAATCAGCTCAAGCTTATTTGAACTTAAAGTTAATTTTTCAACTAAGAGCTTGAGTTTTTCAACTTCTTTTTGAAAATGTATATTTTCTTTATGTAAAGCCTTATTCTTTTCAAGATATTCATTATTTTTAGTTTGCAAAACATTACATTTTTCAGAAATACTCTTAAGTTCTTTTTGTAAAATACTATTTTTTTCTAAAATTTCACTCTTTTCTTTTGTCAAAGCATCACAGTTATTTTTCAGAGTTTTAATTTTTAAACCTGCCTTTTTGTTTTCAAATAATCGTTCATATAATGCAGTATTTAATTCTTCATATATAAACTCATCATTAGGTTCAAGAGATATTACCTAGTCTTCGAGTCAAATATTTATAGTTTTGGATATCTCTTCCTCTTCATTTGATGTAGACTCGTCGCTGTCACTCCATATCGCAACCATCACTTTCTTCTTCTTCTTTCTAAATCCTTTCTTTAATGTAGGGCAATCTGATCAGAAATGCCCTAGTTTTTTGCACTCGTAGTAGATAGGCTGTTGCTCTTTATCTTTTTCCTTTTCTTTTTCTTTCTCTTTGTTGTATTCCCCTTTTCTATAGTTTTTCCTCCAATGTCTTACCTTTTTTCTACCTATAAATTTTTTGAATTCCCTCATGACTAAAGTAATATCATCATCTTTGTTTGAGGAAGGGCTTTCTTCTTCTATTTCTTCTTCTTGTTTCTTAAGTTCAGTTGCAGCTTTGAAAGCTATTGACTTTTTCTTCTTGATATCATCCTTATCGTGGTGTTGCATTGTAAGCTCGTGAGTGATCAAGGAACCCAGTAGCTCATCCAATGGTAAAGTGTTGAGGTCCTTGGCCTCTTGAATCGTGGTAACCTTCGGATCCCATCTATCCGGTAGTGATCTTAAAATTTTCTGCACAAGGTCTGCATTTGAATATGTCCTACTAAGACTCTTTAAACCGTCAATATTATCTATAAATCTTGAGAACATGGCAGATATAGTTTCGTTGGGCTCCATCTTAAATAATTCATAATTATGAACAAGGCTATTAATCTTGGAAGTTTTCACTTGAGAGGTTCCTTCATGGGTTACTTCAAGTTTATCCCAATTTTTTTTTATAGAGGTGCAAGTAGAAATCCGGTTAAACTCGTTAGCGTCCAAAGCATAGTACAAAAGATTCATGGCTTTGGTGTTTAATTTACCCATCTTCATGTCATGGTCATCCCATTCCTCTTCAGGCTTTGGGATGTCTATGCCATCAACCTTCTTTGCGGGTATGTGAGGTCCTTTTATAATAACTTTCCATAATTAAAAATCTACTACTTGAATATAAATTTTCATTCATGCTTTCTAGTAGGTATAATCTGTGCCTGTGAAAAGTGGAGATCTATTTGTAGATTGCCCTTTGGCTAAAGAGGTACTCATAGGATTTGCCATAGATCTTTTCTCTAGTAAATTTTAGAGACACTGCTATGATACCAGTTGTTACCCAGTTGGCTAACCCAAAAGGGGGATAAATTGGGTATTTAAAATTTTTCACAAGTATGTGCACTTTTAGAAGCTTAGTGTAGTGAGTGATGTGATTTAAGTATAAATGCGAAAGCAAGTAAGAAGTACAATCAGCACAATCACAAATACAACAGATTTTATTGTGGTTCGGAGCAACCCAGCTCCTACGTCTACTACCCAAGATACCACTTGGGATTTTCACTATATTCACCACGAAATATGGCCAATTTGTTTTGCACCGGGCTCACAAACTAAAGTCCAATCTTGGTTTTACACTGGGATCACCAAGAACCCAATACAATGTTAGTTTTTCCGGACTCACTATCAACCCAAACTTGATTTTTAAAGGCTCACCAAAAATCTTAAACAATCTCCAAGATACAGCCCCTGATGTACTTGGAACAACTCAAATAAAAAAGTTAAAATAGAGAACACTAATGATAAACCAAACTTTGTCGGGTGGTTGCATTTGATGTCCTTTGAGAAGCCTTCTTGATTGCTCCTTTAATGCTCTTCAAGGCTTTCAAACTTCTTCAATAAATGACTCAAGTAGCTGATGGGAAGTTGGAGAAGACTTGAGTGCTTTCTTGAATGCTCTCTTGGATGTTTAATATTCTTCTCTCAAAAGTTCATTTTTTTTCCAAAAAAGTTTTTCTAAACTTGTTTAAATCCCTTATTTATAGTCTCTTGAACTGATTCCAGGTAGATATGACTGTTGTAGAGCCTTGGAAATCAAAATATGATTGTTGGAGCACTTTTTAGATTCAAAAAATTGATTATGGAACTAGCCGTTATGCACTTGAAACAAGGATTCAAGTTAGCTCGGTTGGGTCGAGTTGGCTCAGATTCTCAGACATGCTGAAAGTGCACTCTGGTCAAGTTGGCTCTTCTCAATCGAGTCGGCTCGCTTGACTAATTTTTTTAGAACTGATTTTTCCATACTCCGGAAGAGACGGCTCGATTGCACATGAGTCGGCTCGGTTGTCTGACTTCAAAAAATTAAATATTGATACTATGGACGAGTCGGCTCAGGTTCCTTCGAGTCGGCTCGGATGTTTGCATGCCAGAAACCTTTGTGCCATGCCAGAACAATGAGTCAGCTCTCTTGCTTGAGTCGGCTCTAGTGACTTAAGTCCAAAAGTGTCCAAACTTCTTCCAAAAGCTTCCAAGGACTTCCAACTTCTTCTAGTCCTAATCTAAGTAATTTAAACATAAAGATTACATAGAATTGCCCTTTTTAAAAGAATACAATTAAGTTATTTATGGCTTTTCAATATTTGACTACTTTTCATGATTACATTGATTTACTACACAGATTACTGAAATGTAGGTAGAATGATTATTTTTTTGATACATCCTACAAAAACTTCTTATACATTCAAACACGTTACTAACAAATACATGCTCCAATATTTTGTTATCATCAAAATCATTCCAAGGGTCAACACTTTGACCAATCAAAGATTATTTAGAGCCAAGGCTGATTAAAGGCTATTAAATTTAAAAGTCTATCAAAAGCTCCTTAGAGGGACCATTGAGAGGTTGTTGATGCTCAAACCAATCAAAGATCATTTGAAGCCAGGGCCACTGAGAGATTATTGAGACTCAGATCAATCAAAAGTTATTTGGAGCTAGAGCCGCTAAAAGGCTATTAAGGCTCTAACTGATCAAAGGTTATTTAGAGCTAGGACCATAAAAAGGTCATTGAGGCTCTGATCGATCAAAGATCATTTAGAGTCAGGACCCCTGAGAGGTTGTTGAGGCTCTATCTAATTAAAGATCATTTGGATTCAAGGTGAGGCTACTGAAACACCATTGAAGCTATAACTGATCAAAGGTTATTTGAAATCAAAATCGTTGAAAGAACATTGAGATTTTGACTGATCAAAGATCATTGGAAGCTAGAATCATTAAGAGGCCATTGAGGCTCTGACCGATGAAAAATCATTTGGAGATGGGGCCATTGAAAGGTCATTAAGTCTTTGACCGATCATAGGTCATTGGGAGCCAAGGCCATTAAAAGGCCGTTGAGGCTTTGACCAATCAAAGGTCATTTAAAGCTAGGGTCACTAAAAGGCCATTGAAGGTCTGATCAATCAAAGATCATTTCAAGCCGAGGCTATTGAAAGGCCAATAAATTTAAAAGTCAATCAAAGGCTCATTCAATCGGTCGTTAAGAGATCATTGAGGTTCAGACTGATCAAAAGTCTTCTAGAGCCAAGATCATTGAAAGGCCATTGAGGCTCTAACTGATCAAAGATCATTCAGAGCCAGGGCTGCTGAAAAATTATTGAGGCTCTGATTGATCAAAGATCATTTGGACCCGGGTCACTAAAAGATCATTAAGGCTCTAACCGATTAAAGATCATTTGGAGTTAGCGCTATGATAAGTCATATATTTGTATATTTATTTTATATTTTTTAAGTAATTAATGATACTAGCATTTTTTAAAAATCTTAATTTCATAACTAAATTATATTTTCTTACAAATTAAATACTTTTAGAAATAATTTTTTAAAAAATATAAAATTAGAGCACGTTCATAAAATGTAGATGCCGAGCCAAAGTATCAAAATAATTTTATATTCATTAAAATATTTGATAAAAAAATTAATTTATATTTCTTCCTTCTTTGACAAGTATACTTAAATTACTGAAGATATTTAGAATTTTAGAAATTTGGCTGGATTAATGATTGGGATACTTGTCAACACGAAGAGAACAACATGCAAATTCGAAAGATGCAAATTAGAACTAAATTGGAGCTAAAATAAAATTAATACATATCCAAAATCTAAACCAAATGGCCCAAACCAGCTCGGTTCGCATAAATCAACCAACCAGTCTGCATGAATACTAACTTTGGTCCATTCTCGTAATGTACACAAGTGGGAAGGGAGCAGAATTGTCGGCTGGGAGCTTTTTGTTGCCACTATCCAACAAATCACACTCATTCAAGGATGGGATTCAATGGTGGAAGGCTAATTAAAAGAATGAAAGTGGGCTGGTCGGCTGGGTCTTTGGTGGAGAACAATAAACGCGTTGCTGTTCCTTTTGTGCCATTGAGTGGTTCCCCAGCCTTCCATTCTATGATCCAACAGACGGACAAAGCTCCCCACCAATACAAGAGTACTGGGCTACGTCGAATATATCAAGTTATTTATTTTTTTATATTTTTAATTTTTATTTATTTATTTGGCTTCAACTCTATCCATTTTTTTAAAAAAAAAAATCAAAGATTTCAAATTATTCTAAGCATTATCTTCTCTATGAATTCGACCTGACTCACTATTATCTATGTATTTTTAATTTATTTAGAGATCAGATTTTAAATTGATAATCATGATATCTGAATAACAATATCGTGATATATCAAGTTTTTAATACCATTGCCGGAAAGCGATATCAAATTTTTGGCGACAAAGGAACTAAGTTTTTGGCACCGTTACTTGGAAAGGCACGAATACTATTATTTTTAATTTCTTATAATATAGCTTACTAACTTTTCTTTTTTTTTTGTTTTTCTTATAGAAAAAAGAAAAAAGAGAAGAGAAAGAAAGCTTCTAATTTTGTGTAATGAGATCAACTCTAACTCTAAATCTATTTCCTTTTTTTCTATTAGTTTCCTTCTTTTAATTAATTTCTTTCTTTTCAAATTAACTTAAAAATAATCACTTAACCTTTTAATTAATTGCCTAAATGGTATATTTGATTTCTTACCTTAATTATAGGATATCTAGTTATTTTTTTCTCTGATATCTAATTAACTAAATTTAAAACTTACCTCTTATTCTTTTTACTTAAAATAATATAATATAAAAAAATAAAAATACTATATAACACTTAACTAAAATAGAGAAACTAATTAAAACTTAAAAGCCTATTACTTGTATTGGACATCCTTCCTTTTAGTATTGCATACTTTTATAAAACATTTTAAGAATAATACCCATAAACAATATATGGTAAAGATTTGATCACCTTTACTTGACCCATAAACTATCACACTACATCCAACATACCTAAGCCTCTTAATTAAAATTAACTAAATATCAGCTCCTATGGAACTCGAGCTCAATAAAACAAGACATCCAGAAGAGTAAGACCGGGTAATGGTTGGCTAGTTGATTGGTATCTAGGAAAGGGGTTCAAAGATGATGTGGTCCTGAAAAAAGATGGTTCTTTAATAAGTTTCGTTGATTAACTTAGCCAATTGATTTGGTATCTAAGGAAAACAATAAGGGACCCTTGCTAATCTTATCCTTACCTGACTAGTTGTCAGTTTGTTTCTGACTTAGAGGACTCCAAAATACCCTTGGTAATTAAGAGCTATCTAGATCTAGGTTAATCCTAGAATATAAAGTCCACGTTGTGCTAACTTGATTGTAATAAATATTAAACCTTAATTAATTCTTCTCTCTCTTAGCTTTAGGACTTCTTAAGCCCTCATCTTTAGAACTCTTCTCTCTCTTTCTTTTTCTTCTTTTCTCTCTCCTCTTATATAATAAATAAATCAATAAATTAATAAATAAATAAATAAAAGAAGAATTGCTCTGATCTAAAACTCTTTTTGTATATCTAAATAATCAAAATAATTTGACAAACTAAATCAGTGCTAGAACATAAATTGTTACAGTAGAATATCCTTTATTCTTGCATAACAAGTTTATACTATATGTTCGAGCCCCACTCATTTTATGAGTGAATGCCCAGTAGCATATTAATTTTCTAAGTCTATGTATGAGCAAGTCTATCATGATCAAACCCAAATGGCTTACAGACCAAGAAATAATCCATGCTTTAATGCCTATAATTTAGGCTGAGGGGTTCAACTAGATTTTTTGTGGCAACCACATCTAATGGTTATCTCGGTAATACAAGAACCTTTGTTCATAGATACAACCTACTATGACATGTCCAATTCATAATATCGGCCTTCTCCAACTACCTATATCTCATTATTTGAAGAGGTCTACAAGCATCATACCCACCTCCTCAATAAATTAATCCAAATGACGATAGGTTTGCTCAACTTCAACTACTAATTATGACCCAACAGCAATCTATCTTGATCTTACAGCAATTAGCTTTCATGTTTGTGCTGAAAAAGGAGGGTACTTTTATGGTCATGCCGAATAGAGAAGTGGTGCGGGCACCAGGCTCAGGAAGAGACTTCAACTAATGCCAAGTTCTTTATGGATAGAAGACTAGGAATTTAAGTCCTGTAATAAGTCTATGAGTCTTGTATTTATGTTTATTTGAATAATTGAGTCCTGTTTTATTTCAATTTGGGTTCAATTAGAGTTCAATTAGGCTTTGTATTGAGTCGAGTTCAAGAGCTACTTGAGTTGGGTTCCAATCAAGCTAGATCAAGTGCAACCAGTTTCATATTAAGTGCAACCAGCTTCACCAACAAACTTGGAGCACCACATCATCAATGCACCTTGCCAAGATGGAGGACAAGTCATGCCACATCACCAAGACACTTCACCATGAATTTTCAAGACAAATTTGAATTTGAATGAAGCTCCACTCTTTATAGGAATGAAGCTCCACTATTCATGGGACGCCCCCTTGTATTTAGGAGTTTGAATTTTTAAAAGGGGCCACTCCACTTTCTTTGGGACGCCCCTTGAATATCTCCATGAAATGTGATGTAGTTTGAATTTAAAAAGGGAGCTTAAGGTTTATAAAAGCTCATAAATCCTCTTGTAATGGGATGATGAATGAAATTAAGTTTTTTCTAAGAAAGCTTTCTTCCTTTGCTAGCCAAAGACCCTTGAGAGAAGGTAGGTGTGAGACCTAGGATACTAAACCAAACAAGCTACTAGTCCCTCTTCCAATCCCATTCGACCACCCTTGGAGAATCCTCTTCAAGCCTCTCCAATTTCGACCTTCCCATCTTCCAAAAGAAATCATCTACAATGGAGTTCTCCATGCCAACAATTGAAGATGATTCAAGCAAAGGATGCCACAGGAGATCCACTTAAAGCCAAATCTAAGCCATTTCTTCCAAACCTAATTTCCTCTTCTATTTCTCCATTCTTCCATCTAAATATTTTAATTTTACTATGTATCTATGCAGGATCCCCGGGTCTCCTGGTTTTCAAGGTGAAGGTCTACTGTGCCAAGGAATCATAAACAAGGTGCCTTTAGATCTAGAGTAACTCCTTGATATTCTTAATACTTCATCTTGAGTGTCCCTTTTCTGAATTTTAGATTATTAATAGCCGGATAGCCATCTTTATAATCTTCTTTCAAATTTGAAATAGGAAAGTAGGTTAGCCCTAACCTGTGTGGTTTCCTAACCACAAAGATCCCTTCTTAATTACTTTGAGAGATTCTTTTCAAGTCTAGTTCTTTTCCTTATGTTCCTTTCATATAATTCTATTTCTTTTACGTAGAATAGCTGCATGTTTATCTATTTCATTTTCATTTAGTCATTCTAATTCCTTTAAATGGATCATTCGATGCATGTTCCCCATCAAGAAGGGGAGCTTTGGAGAAAGAATCCAGCAAGGGCTCACCGGTGATCTTGGAGGAGGTCATCGTCGAAGTGGAAGATGCCAGTGGGACTGGCGGTAGGGCAGTCAATGGAGATATTCACTGCAATAGGAGATTATGATGGGGGTGAAATTTATGGACAAGTCTTGTAGACAGCTATAGCACTGCCGCACGATGACATGGTGGTTGTAGGGAATGGGATTGGCTGACGGCATGGACGATGTGCATCACTTGGTGGGAAGTTGGACACCAGTGATTGGCTTCTATTTGATGATGGTCAATGGAGGCGACGGATGATGGTTGAATGGCATGGATGAAGGGCATCATTTGGCCATTGTCGGGTGGCCGAGGGTCGTGGGTTGATGCAGCGTAGTGAGGGATGTTAAGGTAGTGGGTTTGAGCGATGTGGATGGGAGTTGGGGTTGGCCGGTGGAGGTTGAAGGTGGCGGTGGAGCGTTGGGGGCATAGTGGTGGAATGGTAGTTGTTCGGTGGTGAGGAATTGGAAATAGGGGAGGCAGTTTTAATTCTCAATTTTCTTAGGATAGTAGGGAGAAGATAATAAGAGGAGGAGGGAGGAAGAGAGGAGAAAGAGAAGAGAAGGAAGAAGAAGAGGAGAGGAGAAGAAGATGAAGGAAGAAGATGAGAGAATACAGGAGAGGAGGGACTCGGGAAAATCCAATAACTTTATTCACTTTGTCGATCGATTTATTCCATTGATAGGGCTACTTTAAATAGACTATAATCCTCAACAAGTTGGAGACCAAAATACTAGGACTCTCCAATAAATTGGAGACTAAAGTAACCAAAATACTATGACTCAAACTAATCTAAAACAATGAAACTGATCTAAAACAGACTCCAGACTAATCTAGTTTCATGCTCTGAGATCTGTGCATAAACTGGATACAAAATAATAAAAATAAAAATATTATGCATAACCCTATCATCCAAATAAAAATTAAAAATTATATATATCTGCTCAAGGGTGTGCATCATAATCCATGCTAGGCGATATCCTCATCATTTCTCCTGGGGTAGGGAGAACTCGACTCTATCGAGTCAGGCTCCATATTGCTCTGGTAATGATCAAGAATATCAAGATCAATCCACTATAGTTCTTTTCAAGTAATCCATGTATCCTCAAACTTAGGGCAGCCTTGCCATCTCACCAGATATCTTTGATATCAATGACTCTTGATGGAAATGACTTGCTTATCCAGAATCTTCTCAATCCGATCATGTCTTCGAGAGACTTTTGACTATGAACACTCAGGTGGGGGTTCACTCTCAGCAAAGGAATTAGACTCAAAAGGATCACTGGGTATTGATATTGGTTCATTATATTTTATTAGATCTGATATATTAAAAGTAGTACTAATGCCATAATTAGATCGTAAATCCACAATATATGCATTTGATCTCAGTTTCTTTAAGATCTTAAAAGGGCTTGCTCCTCGGGCATGTAGTTTCTTAATGGTTCTAAAAGAAAACTATTCTGGCCTAATCTGTATCACAACATAATCCTCTATAGTAAAATCATGAGCTCGTCGGTGTGAATCAGCTAATTGCTTATAGATCTAATTGCTGACATTAATTTTACCAATAATTTCTTTATGCAGATCTCTTACATGCTATGCAAATTTTTTAGTTGATTCAGATATTCTAATATGCATCGATAATGGAATGAGGTCAATTGATTTTCTAGGCTAAAGACCATACACTACTTCAAAAGGACTCATTCCTATTATCCTACTAATAAAATTATTATAGGTAAATTCAGCTCTAGGTAGTAATAAGTCTCAATTATTTACATACTCTCCAACTAAACAACGAAGAAGATTTTCTAAGGTCCTATTCACAACTTCAATTTGACCATTAGTTTGGGGATGGTATGTAAATGAAAATTTTAATTTCTTCCCCATTAAGTGCCAAAGTGTTCCAAAAATAACTCGTAAAATGTATGTCTCTATCAAATATTTGATTTTGGCAAAATATGCAATCTAACTATTTCATCAAAATATAATCTCACAACTCTAGAAGAATAAAAAAATTTTGGGCAAGATAGGAAATGCATCATTTTTGAGAATCGATCAACTATTGCATAAATAGAATCATTCTTTCTAATTATCTAGGGTAATCCTAAAATAAAAACCATACTTACGTCCTGTCATGGACAATCATGTACTGGTAATTGGGATATATAGTCTAGTATTCTATTTGCAATGCTTGGCTACTGTGCAAGTTCAATATTGTGCTACAATATGGGCTACATTGCATTTCAAACTATGCCAATATAATTGAACTTTCATAGCTTTGATAGTTTTATTTCATCCAAAATGTCCAGATAATCCTCTAGTTTGTACTTTCCAAATTAAAAAATCTCTAACAGAGGTTTAGGGAACACACAACTTATTATTTTTAAATAGGTAACCATCTTGAAGCGTATACTCACTAAATTCCTTAGATAATTCTTATCTCAGTAATGCTATAATACTGTTAAAGTCAAGGCAGCCATCATATTCCTCTTTAAGTTGTTCAAAGCCTATAACTTTGATACTAATTACTGATAAAAGAGATACCTGATGACTAAGAGTATCAGTAGCTCAAATCTCCTTTTCAGATTCTATCGATGAAAGATCTATTCTATGATTGAGTGCATCGACAGCATGATTCTCTGAACCTGTTTTATGACTGATAACAAAAGTATAAGCTTGCAAAAATTCAACCCACTTGCTATATCTAGGATTCAGTTTTTTCTTTGAATTAAGAAATTTAAGAGCCTCATGATCAGAATATAAAATAAATTCTTGAGGTAGCAAATAATATCTTCAAAACTTTAATGCTTGGATAATGGCATAAAACTCCTTATCATAGATGGAATACTTATGCTTAGCATCGTTCAGTTTCTCACTAAAGAATGCTGTAGGGTATCCTTCTTAGCTTAAGACTCCACCAATCCCAACTCCTAATGCATTACAAGCAACCTCAAAGACCTTCAAAAAATTTGGTAAACGCAATACAGGAGCATGGATCATCTTTTCCTTGATCTCTAGGAAAGCTTGTTAGCAGTCTTAGTCCATTCAAAATCCTCTTTCTTCATACAATCAGTGATTGGGGCTATGATGATACTAAAGCCTTTGATAAACCTTTGATAAAAAGTTATAAGGCCATGAAATCTTTGGACCTCATGCACATTTCTAGGTATAAGCATTCAGTTATCGCACGAACCTTTTCTAGGTCTACAGACAACCATTTGGGATAACTATAAAATCTAAGAACATAATTTGTTGTGTCATTATCCTCATAAAGGTACTAGAGACATTAGATAGGCCAAACGGCATCACTAACCTCTCATATATACCATCTTTAGTTTTGAAAGTGGTCTTCTATTCATTACCTGATCTGATTCTAACATGATAGTATCCATTTTTGTTGCCCAGATATGGTGCCCAAGAGGGGGGGTGAATTGGGTATTTAAAAAATTTAACGCAATATATGTGCTATCAAGTTTTAAGGTGAAGAGTGATAGTGCTTTAATAATTGTGCAATGGAAGCAATGAAATAAAATAGCAATTAAAGAGCTAAAGAAGTAAAAGAGAAAGGCAATGCAAACACACAAGAAATATAGTGGTTCGGTGCACCTAGCACCTACATCCACTCCCCAAGCTCCACTTGGGAATTTCCACTATAATCTTTAGATTACAGCCGACTTGTTTTACCAGGCTCACAAGTCAAAACCTTACACACTTGTTTTGGCTTCGGGCTAACAAGCAACCCTAGTTGGTTTTATCAATTGGCTCACCAACAAACCTCACTCACTTGTTTTGGCTTCGGGCTTACAAGCAACCCTAGTTGGTTTTATCAATTGGCTCACCAACAAACCTCACTCTAGTTTCAAATTCCCTTGAAACTAGCTAAAGACAAAAGAGTATGAAACAATGAATTAAAACTAAACAAACTCCTTTTGAGCAAAAAATAAATTCGTTGAAGCTCTTGATGGAGACTCTTCAAGCCTTTTCCCTTGGAATCTTTGGACCTCACTAAATGCCAAATACTTGAATGTTGGATTCCTCAAAGATAGAGAACTTTTTGCTAGGGAATCTCTTGGTTTTCTCACTCTTTTAGCTTGGAAGTGATTGAAGGCTTTGTACTTTGAATCAACACTTTTTCACTTTGTCTCCTTGTCTTTTTTGAAGTTTGGTGGAGGTTAAATACCTCATTCATGCTGAAACAACTCCACAAGACCGTTAGATTCAAAAATATGGCCGTTTATGGCCGTTGGAAATCAAATCAGAAGTTCAAAAAAACTAGCCATTATGCCATGAGTCGACCTCTGGATCAAGTGTCGACCTCATGAGTCGACCTCCAGTAAAATTTAGGCAAAAGTTCAGAATACCATAGTTCTGCCCATTTTGAATTCTCAGGCTATGAGTCGACCTCTGGTGTCGACCTCTGGACAGGTGTTGACCTCTGGTGGTCGACCTCTGAAGCGTGCCACTGAGACTTTGCCGTGCCGGCCATGCTGAACTTTCCTTTTCTTCATGAGTCGACCTCTGGTGGTCGACCTTTGACAAGGTGTCGACCTCTGGGGGTCGACCTCTGATCTGAATTTTTCTGAAACTCTTGAGATATGCGTGCCATGCTTGAGTTTCTTTAAGCCTTTGTTTCTTTTGTCAAATATTTCTTAACAAGAAGGTCCATTATGAGAATTTTGATCTTGTCCAAGGTAGAAGAGCTCTTTTCCAAATCAGGTAAACTTAGTTTCATCATTGTCCTTTTGATACTCTTTTTGAATAACCTAAGTCCTGAAACTTTATCTTGAGATTAAACATTAGTCCAAACATATACTCAACCTTTTGTTGATCATCAAAACTAAGGAGTCAAAGCCAACAATCTCCCCCTTTTTGATGATGACAAAATCTTGAGTATATATGCAATTAAGTCCAAAAGCAAGATATAGCAATAATAAAATATTTTCAAAGAATCCTTACATGCATGAGTGTATCATAAAAATTTACTTTTCATCTTCTTTTTGTGAAAAATATTCTCATGTGTCAAAAAGGTAAGAATCATATAAACTTTACTACTCATAAGACGGAGATCTCATAAATACATATATACTTTACTAAATTTGATCTCATAAATACATATATACTTTACTAAATTTGATCTCATAAATACATATATACTTTACTACTCCCCCTTTTTGTCAGGAATCAAAAAGTTCATTTTTGTAGTGAAAGATATATTAATGAAACTTATGATCAATTATAATGAAGTATTTAGGTGCATAAAACACATGCTCCCCCTCAATTTGTGCATTCAATATAATAAAATATTCTAACTTGAGAGTTTAAAAAAAAAATAAATGTTAAGAGCTGGTATCAGATAAAATGGCACAAGATAGATAAAATATCACAATGTAGATAAAAACAAATGTATTCAGTTACAAAATTGCTTACAAAGTAGGCACAAAATACTGATACAACAGATCATACACAAGCAAACTAAGTACAACAAATAAAACTATGAGGCTACTCCTCATCAGAAGGTATGTCAAAAGATACAGGAGCCATGATCCTAGATGAGGATTTTGGAGTCCTATGAGAGGAACTCCGAGTCCTCATAGAGGGACCAGACCTAGGGGTAGTCCTACGAGATCTATATGTCCTAGGTAAGGGCTCCACAGATGTCGAGATAGAGGCAGTAGCTGAAGGAGTGGACGGATCAGCATGCTGAGTAGACTGAGCTGGGGTCTGCCTGCTGACTAGCTCATAAGCTATGGGATCATCGATATCTGTCTCTGTATGCTCATCTATGTCATCCGGAATCCCAGTGATAGTCTCAAATAGTGACTCTGTAGGCTCAATATCAACTGGCACAGCTGTGGCTGGAGGATCTGAACTCGGAAGATCAGTGGAAGGAGGATCAGCTGAAGGGGGAATCTCTGGAATCGGCTCTGCAGGTGGAACATCAGAACTACCTGCTCTAGGCTGATCTCCATCACTGTCACTGTATCCACCAGAGTCATCAGCATCATCATCATCATCATCATCATCATCATCATCATCATCATGTGGAGGAGATACTGTCGGATCTGCAGTCCCTGATGGTAGTGCTAATCTCAATAAGCTGAGGATCTATCTGAATCCTATATCCATACTAGCTGAGAGAGCACTAATGCGTGTGTCTGTGTGTATCCGCAGATCATGAAGCTCCTGTCGTACACCAGTGATCTCTGTCTTGACCTCTGAAATCTGATCAGTCACTCGCTGCTCGAAGTCCGATATCCTCACTGAAGTCCTCCGTGGTGTAGCAGTAATAGTAGGTGCCGGAGCTGATGAAGGTGGTGGCGTGAATGGCTCAGGCTCCTCAGTCTCTGTCTCCGATGCTGGGCGAGGAGGTGTACCATGATCAGTAGGCCCTGAAGGCCCTGCCTCAGCAGCTCGGATCTCATCCTCCTCATCTGGCTCCTGGCCAGACTCTCGTCGTACCCATCGGTCACTAATCAGTCGAAATCCCATCCTATGTAAGGATTTCTCTCCATAAGTATCTGTGTGCTGTAGCTGATTGAAGGGTATACCGTCGAATGAGACACCATGCTCTCTGAATATCTGAGTCAGTCCCATGCCGTACGGCTGAACGAGTCTCCTATGAGAAGCTGCCTCACCCATCTGCTGAAGCATGATCCTGGGGAGGTTGATGGGAGTCCGCTGACTCAGGGACACCATCAACACCAGCTCACGCTCAGTAATAAAATCAAATCTCCCGCTCTTCGGAATCAAGATACGGGCGATGATGTGATGCAGCACTCTCATCTCCAGTGAAAGCTGGTTAGCGGCTACTGTGGAAATGCCGCTAACATCCTCACGCTCTAGGATACACCTGAAGGCGTGCTCTCTGTCGCTGATCGTAGTGGCAGCAGTGCCATGAAGTGGAATCCTCCAGATGCGACTGATGACCTCAGGTGTCACTGGAATCTCGATCCCTCGAACTGTAGCAGACCATCCAATGCCATCAGTGGCCATGGATCCATAAAACTCCCTGATGAGGTCTGGGTAGAATCTCTCGGACATCGTACAAAAATGGACCAGACCTGCATCTCTCAGTACATCTCCAATGAAGAAGTGATGCTGATCCCAGAATGGAATATCCACGCGCCTCCCACTAGCAATGCTCTTCCGGACTAGGCTGGCTGGCACTGGTGCAGGTGGCTCTGGGGTCGGCTCACGCTCATGTCTGACTTTCCTTCGCCGCTCAGTACTACCCTGCCCCTGTTCCAATCTCCTTTTCCTTACTGCCTGGTGTTTTCTCGGACCCATGTGTAAGGATGAGGGGTAACTTAGGGAGAAATGCAAAGAGGTAAGGCTAAGAGGAAAAGAGAGAGAAAGAGAGGTTCGCGGATTGAAAAAAGAGAAGAATGTGAAATGGTGAAATAGGGTTTGTGAGAGTGGAGAAAAAAGAAAATAAATAGAGAAAAAGTAAGAGACGGAGGGTAGAAATAAGTGTTTTCTATTGAAATACAACCGGGATTAGAGGGTAGATAGATTCGAAGGCTTTCGGTTGTCCAAAATCAAAAGTACGGTCAAAAAGAGGGTTGAATCGAGGAAATGCAAGAGGAGAGGAGAGGATTTCCCAAAATGTTGAGGGAGAAGGGTGGAAATCCACTATTTAGGGGTTTAGGAATGTTGGAGGGGGACCACACGAAGGAGAGGAAGGAAAAAATTGGAAAAACAAAGCTTGCGGACGTGTTTTTAAAAAGCAAGTTTCCGTTCAAGTGTCGACCTCTGAAAGTTTTCAGGGGTCGACCTCAAGTGTCGACCTCCATAACTTAGGTGTCGACCTCAAGTGTCGACCTCCGAAAACCTCAAGTGTCGACCTCCAACAATTAATTACTTAAAATAAAATTCTGTAAGATTTAAAAAATTGATAAAATTTAGAGAAATAGCCTTTAACCATATTTGAGAATTTATAAATCATTTTTGAGGAATTTTGATGAAAATTGAAGAGTTTCAAGCAAAAGGATCAATGACTCCCAGTTCTCTTCTGATCATACAAAATCTATCTTCATTCAATGGTTTTGTGAATATATCAGCCAATTGATAATCAGTACATATAAATTCTAACAACACATTAGAGTTTTGAACGTGATCTCTTATGAAGTGATGTCTTATTTCAATATGTTTGCTTCTTGAATGTTGTACAAGATTTTTCGTTAAGTTGATTGCACTAGTATTATCACATCTTATGGGTGTCTTAGTTAGTTTGATGCCAAAGTCCTCGAGTTGTTGTTTGATCCATAGAATCTGAGCACAACAGCTTCCAGCTGCTATATATTCGGCTTCTGCCGTAGATAGAGCAACCGAATTCTGTTTCTTACTGCTCCATGAAATCATATTAACTCCTAGGAATTGACAAGTTCCACTAGTACTTTTTCGATCAAGTTTACACCCAGCAAAATCAGTATCAGAATATGCAATTAATTCATATGATGACTCTCTAGAGTACCAAAGACCAATTTCGATAGACCCAGATAAGTATCTAAGTATACGTTTTACAGCTAAGAGATGTGATTCTTTAGGAGCAGACTGAAAACGTGCACACATACAAACACTAAACATTATATCTGGTCTACTGGCAGTTAGATATAGCAATGAACCAATCATGCCTCTATATAATTTTTGGTCTACTGATTTACCACATTCATCTTTGTCTAATTTACATGAAGAGCTCATAGGGGTACCTATTGGTTTTGTAGTCTCCATCCCAAACTTTTTCAATATCTCCCTTGTGTACTTGGCTTGGTTGATGGAGATCCCCTCTTTGGTTTGCTTAATTTGGAGTCCGAGGAAGAAGTTGAGTTCTCCCATCATGCTCATCTCGAACTCACTCTGCATTAACTTCGCAAATTCTTGACAAAGACATTCGTTAGTAGCACCAAAAATGATATCATCTACATATATTTGTACTACTAAGAGATCATCATTTTTCTTTTTCAAAAACAATGTATTATCTACATTACCTCTAGAGAAATTATTTTTCATTAAAAATGAACTTAATCTATCATACCAAGCTCTAGGAGCTTGCTTTAAACCATACAATGCTTTGTGCAATTTAAAGACATGATTAGGAAATTCATGATTTTCAAAACCAGGAGGTTGTTCAACATAAACCTCCTCTTCAATAAATCCATTTAAAAAGGCACTCTTTACATCCATTTGAAATAACTTGAAATCCATAAAACAAGCAAAAGCAAGTAAAAGTCTAATTGCTTCTAGCCTAGCAACAGGAGCAAAGGTTTCATCGAAGTCGATCCCTTCTTCCTGGTTGTAGCCTTTAGCAACAAGTCTAGCTTTGTTCCTAATTACAATACCATGTTCATCAAGTTTATTTCTAAAAACCCATTTTGTGCCAATTACTGAAACATTAAGGGGTCTTTCAGTTAAAGTCCAAACATTATTTCTTTTAAATTGATTTAGTTCATCTTGCATAGCATTAATCCAGTTACAATCTTTTTCAGCTTCTTCTATTGACTTAGGCTCTATCTGAGATACAAAAGCTAAATAATCACAAACATTTCTAATAGAAGAGCGTGTACTTACCCCCTTTGATGGATCACCTATTATTAGCTCTTTAGGGTGTCCATGTGCATACCTCCATTCTTTAGGTAATGGTTTTGGTGAAGTTGCATTGATTTCTTGAATTTGATCTTGACTTTCTTGATCATCATCTCCTTTGGGCTCATCTTCATTGATTATCAATTGTTCAAGTTTCTTTGTACCTGTTTCAACATCAATAGAATCTTCTTTTCTAGAAGATTTTTCGTTAGATTCATCAAACACTACATGAATTGATTCTTCAACCAGAAGTGTTCTTCTGTTGAAGACCCTGTATGCCTTGCTAGAAGTAGAGTATCCTAAGAAGATACCCTCATCTGACTTGGCATCAAATTTACTGATATTATCTTTGCCATTGTTTAATATGAAACAGCGGCAACCAAATACACGAAAATATTTGAGATTAGGTTTTCGATTTTTCCAAAGCTCATATGGTGTTTTCTTCAAAATAGGTCGAATTAAAACACGATTTAAAATGTAACAGGAAGTATTAATGGCTTCTGCCCAAAAATATCTAGGTAAATCATTTTCGCAAAGCATTGTGCGTGCCATTTCTTCAAGAGTCCTGTTCTTTCTTTCTACCACCCCATTTTGTTGAGGTGTCCTAGGTGTAGAGAAATTATGACTAATACCATTTTCATTACAAAAAGTTTCAAAATCATGATTTTCAAATTCTGTTCCATGATCACTACGCAAAGAAACAATAGTGAGATCTTTTTCGTTTGAAACCCTTTTATGAAATTTAACAAAAGCTGAAAATGTTTCATCTTTATGAGCTAAAAACATTACCCAAGTAAATCGTGAGTAATCATGTACAATTACTAGCCCATATTTTTTACCTCCCAAACTAGTTGTTCTGGTTGGTCCAAAGAGGTCCATATGCAATAATTCAAGGGGTCTAGTAGTAGATACTACACCTTTAGGTTTGAAAGTAGATTTAGTTTGTTTTCCAAATTGACATGCAGCACAAATTTTATCTTTTTCAAAAGTGAGTTTTGGCAATTCTTTTACAAGATTCTTTTTGCTTAATTTTGAAATCAACTGCATACTAGCAAGCCCTAGCCTACGGTGCCAAAGCCAACTAGTTTCACTTGCCTTGGCTTCCTTAGCCACTAGGCATTGACCACTTTCCATGGCTAGATCATCAAGATCAACCATGTAAATGTTTCCATGCCTAAGACCAGTGAACTTGATGCCATCGACATCTAGACTAGATACCATGCACAAAGATGACTCAAAAATTACTTTAAGACCTTTATCACAAAACTGACTAATGCTAAAAAGATTATGCTTCAAGCCATCAACAAATAATACATTATCTACATAAGCATTAGGGGTGATATGGATTTTACCAATTCCGACGATTTTGCCTTTTTCATTATCACCAAAGGTAACGTTTCCACCATCAATAGCAGCTACTGATGAGAATTGCTTCACATCCCCAGTCATGTACCTTGAGCAACCACTATCCAGATACCAAATTCTTCTTTTATTTTTGGTTGCAAGGCACACCTGCAAAAAAAATGATCAAGTTGAAACTTTAGGTACCCAAGTCATCTTGGGTCCTTTAGGGTTAGTCAAATTGGTTCCTTTTGGAACCAAAATCTTTTTAAAGGTATTTAATTTTCTTCTATTACAAACATATGATTTATGACCTACTTTACCACATGCATAGCAGGTAATATTAGAAGATGCTGGTATGAAAAAGTTTTTGTAAAGCTTTTGTTGATTGTGTGGCTTAAATCCAAGTCCAGCTTTATTAAACACTGCATGTTGACTATTTAAAAGCATATTCAGTTTTTCTGAACTAAAAGTAAACTTTTCTACAAAAGGTTTTACTTTTTCTAACTCTTCCTTGTAATTCTTATTTTGAAGCAATAGTTCTTTATTTTGTTTTTCAATGTTTTCAATAGTTTTAAGACTTCTATTATTTTTCAAAGAATTATTTTCTTTTAAAAGATTATCTTTATCATTTGTCAAAGTCTTTACATGTTCTTTTACTTTCTTGTTTTCTTGAGTTAAATTTTCAATTTCACTTGAAAACTTTTCTGAACTTTTGGTAAGCTCAAAATTTTGCTTTCTTAATTTCTTATTTTTCAATTTTAACTTTTCATATTCCATTACTAAGTCATCAAAAGCATCATGCAATTCATTGAAAGTAAATTCAGTTTCAGGTTCAGAGTTTACCTCACTATCTTCGTTGGCCATGAAACATAAGTTGGCGACTACCTGCTGCTCTTCTTCACTGCTGGAGTCCTCACTCTCACTCCAGGTAGCCATCATGGCTTTCTTTCTCAACAACCTTCGACTCTTTTTAAGTAAAGGGCAATCCGTTTTGTAATGACCTGGCTTCTTGCACTCGAAGCAGATGGGTGGATCCCTTTCTTTGTCTTTCTCTTTCTCCTTATTGTGATCACCCTTTTGTGGTCTCTTTTTGTAGAAGCCCTTCTTCTTTCTCATGAATCTTTTAAATTTTCTTGTAATGAGGGCTGTCTCATCATCATCAGCTTCTTCTTCTGATTCATCACTTGACTCTTAATATAGCTTAAAACTGAGATAGAGTAATAAAGGGATCTTTAGTTACATTATATCTCATAAGGTATTCATCAAATTTAGAGATGTCTTCACTAATAGGTCTATTGCCCTAGGTCAGTCGTTGCCACTAATCAAGGAGATGTTGGTGGTAGGATGTGGGTTGGTACTTTTCATGAAGTCTATCTTTCATTTCAACTCAGGTCCTAATAGGTTCATATCTTCCATGCATGGCTAATTGCTCAATATTACTCCAATACATTTTAGCCTGACCTAATAATTCTATTTTAGCAAACCTAATTGCTCAATATTACTCCAATACATTTTAGCCTGACCCAATACATTTTAGCCTGACCTAATAATTTCATTTTAGCAAACCTAATTTTTCTTTCTTCGGACATATCATACCACTCAAAATAGTGGTCCATGTCTGCTTTCCAATCAATATACTCTTTGAGATCCAATCGACCCATAAAACTTGGGGCTTCAATCTTAACTCTACGCAAAATTCGTTCATCCTATTCAATAAAATCTTGTTGATGTTGAATCACTCAATTTCTATTCCCATTAAAATTTTGGATCTCTCGTTGTACTATAGGCCTAGGAGGAGTATTCCTAATTTGGGCATTATTGGTTCAATTTTCTTCCAAATTTTCTATTCTTAATCCATACTCTTGATAAAGGATGGTCAGATTATCAATTTTTTTAATAAGCGTATGAAGGGATGTAGCTATTTGGTTAGGATCCATCTTACTATCTGACTCTAAGGATTCGGGATGATATTTTGCTCCTGACCTAGTGGTCATGCAAGGGTCATAACAAACTCTCTATTGACTTTTTGAAGTACAGTTACCAGTTTTCCAAAGAAATCTAGTATCAATCTAGAATTTGATTTTAAAATTGGCAAATATAAATATCTTTCTTTTCAAATCTAGTTTTCAGATCTATAAATTTTATAATTTTTCAATAACCCTATTAATGGAAATTAATAAAAGAACAAGTATTATGCAGTTCTGCAAGTTGCAAATTTTTGCATGCACAATCAAAAGTTTTGGGTCAAGCTAGCATGAATCCTAAAGTAGATTAATAAATTTTTATACAAAAATTCTCTAAATTGAGTTTAGTTTCTAGAGACATCAATTTTACAATTTTTTGATACTCCTAAAAATGGGACTTAGGGTTTGAACAGAGGTTGTCCAAAACCACTGGTTGTAGAATTCTAGAATAGAAGCTAAGAATCTAATTCTAAACTGACATGAATTTTAAAAGAATTTCAAGAATCTGCAACCATAGAAATGTTAGGTTATGAGTCTATTTTTCAATGAAATAATTTTTAGAATTTTTAGAATTTTCTATGGATGGAACTTCCTAAAATATTAAAGGTTGTACAGGGTATGCAGAACACTGAATATGCTGAAAATGAATTTTTTTTAAATGCAATGCAAATATTTTTAACCTAACCTAAACTAAGCTAGGCTCTGATACCAAATTTAAAGATGATGCGGGATGACCTGATCTAGGGATTTAATGATGGGACTAATGCAGATTTCTTTTATTTATCAATAGATTGAAATTATAAATTAAAATTAGCTAATTCAATTTTTTTATGATTATAGAAGGGATTAAGCTACAATCAATTTTTTTTAATAACTATATGCACTTACAAGAGAACCCTAGATCTTTAGGATAGGATTATGGATAATTGAGAAACTACCCATAAGATTAGGTCAGCACAAGCAATTAATATATAAATCTAACTAAATTGAAGAATTATGATCTCTACCAATATCAATTAAATATATTTAATTGGAAAGGATACTCACAAATTTGATCATGGTAGAATCTGGAAAAGGAGGTACTGACCAAGTAGGGTTGCGATCCTAGTTAGATGGCGAGTTCGATAAAGTCTTTGGACCTGGAATACCCACACCAAATACAACAATCAAGATTTTCTCAAATAAGAACAAAGTTTAATCTGGCCCAATAAATCTAAAATTAGAAGTCGGTGCAGGGTTCCTAGGTTTGCTCTGAATGCATGCAAATCCCTTGGTTGAGCATGTATTTTTTCAACCATGTGATCAAGAAGTGATGGAGCCAATTAATCAAATAAACCCAAGCCTTGTTTTTTTTTCCCTTTTTTTTCAAAATTGCTTAAAGTCGGTAATGTAAAAGGTATTAGCTTTCACGTTCATGCCGAGGAATGAGGGTGCTTTTATAGTCATGCCAAACAGAGGAGGGGAGCTTTGAAGAAGGAATCCGATAGGGGCTCGCTAGCAATCTTGGAGGAGGTTAGCACCAGAGTGGAAAATACTAGTGGGACTAGTGATAGGGGAGTCGATGGAGAGATTCACCGGTAACGGAAAATCGGGATGGCGGTGAAATTCATGGATGAGTCTCATGGATGGCTGCATTATAGCCGCATGATAGCATGGTGGTCGTGGGGAATGGGATTGGCTGATAGCATGGATGATGGGCATCGCTTGGTGGGAAGCTGGGCACTGGCAGCTGGCTTCTATTTAATGATGATTGATGGAGGTGACAGATGATGGTCGAATGGCACAGACGAAGGGCATTGTTTGGTCATCATTGGGAGGCCGAGGGTCATAGGTTGATGCAGCGTAGTGGGGGGTGTTAAGGCAATGGATTTGGGTGGTGTGGATGGGAGATGGGGTTGGCCGGCGGAGGTTGACAGTGGCGGCGGAGCTTAGGAGGTGTGGTGGTGGGATGGTAGTTGTTAGGTGGTGAAGAATTGGAAATAAGGGAGGCGGTTTTTATTCTCGGTTTGCTTAGGATAGCAGGGAGAAGAGAATAAAAGGAAGGAGGGAGGAAGAGAGGAGAAAGAGAAGAGAAGGAAGAAGAAGAGGAGAGGAGAAGAAGAGGAAGGAAGAAGAAGAGAGAATATAGGAGAGGAGGGAGTCAGAAAAACCCAATAACTTTATTTACTTTGTCAATTGATTTATTCCATTGACAAGGCTGCTTTAAATAGACCATAATCCTTAATAAATTAGAGAACAAAATACTAGGACTCCCCAACAAATTGAAGACCAAATTAACCAAAATACTAGGACTCAAACTAACTGAAACAATGAGGCAGATCTAAAATAAACTCTATACTAATTCAGTTTCATGCTTTGAGATTTATGCATGGCTGGATATAAAATAATAAAAATAAAAATAATATGTCCAAATCCTATATACCTAGATAAAAAATAAAAAATACATGTCTACTAAAGGGTGTGCATCAGAATCCATGTTAGGCAATGTCCTCATCACTACTCTTGGGCTACGCTCCTCAAAACTGTATATGGCCCCTTCTCTAATCTGTTGGCATCAAAATTTGTTGGGTGCTAGAGCTACTGTTAAGAAGGGGTCTCCTAGAGCTAAGACTTGCAAAAAAGCCCTAGCCAAAAGGTATTCCTACAAGGACCCTCCGATGCTCAAGTCAAATTTCTAGTCTAGCAGTATGATGAGAATGAGATAGAGTTTTGGCATACCACAGGGGTGCCCAGGAAACCCCTTCTTATAGGTAGGAGACAAGGTTATTTCTGGGATGAAAAGTTTTTAGTGGGTTTGGTGAGAAATAATATAGCTGGAGTTCTATCATGCAGGCCATCAGGGGATCTTCCTGTCAATATAGAATGTCTAATCTCCATTAATGAAAACTGTCTTTTATGTGAGATAAGTCATGTTTCTTAATGATGATGTTGACTACTATATAGGTCTAGGTACACTCTCCTTAATAGTAGTGATTAACGATTATAGAGCATGATGTGACATTCTAATCACACAATCAAGGGCGGAGATGAGTGTCAGTCGTGTTAGCCTTCGATCGATCCAAGAGAGTATTGCTTGAGGATTTGCTTACTATTAGATACAAGAATCTGGATCAGCCTGACCACTTCTATTAAAGCCGAGGATGGTCTGCCAGAAGATGCTTGGTCAGATAGCCTTGGTTAAAGGTAAGCATATGCCATTGGTTTTTGGAGGGTCGACTGATGAGGAGGCATCGGCCACTACCGAGGCTAGATCAACCAGAGATGATCAGGGGGTGGCGCTTGGCTAGGGGCTAGTCATTTAGGGAAGGCACCATCTTATCTAATGGAGGGTCAGTCTAGCAGTAGGACAAACCATGTGTCAATCACACGCCAAGCCTATAGTTTGATTTTGTTTGATAGTGGAGCCAAAAGAAAATTGCCGACCGATCAAGGGTCATATCCAGCAAGTGACAGGCGAACATATAGACCCAATCCGATGAATGGTCAATGGACATGTAGTTGGGCCAACCGACCAAGCTTATTGGCTTGGGGCCTTATATCCTTGGCCCTAGCAGGATTTTTCCCAATACTATGTTTTTCTTAAATTATATGCAAAATTGAAACAGTGAATGGATTAAATCAGATTGAATTCTTTTTAACAAGAGCTTCCTTTTGGTTATCATATTTCTGTCTATTTTTTTATTAAAGAGTTGATTAAATGAAATTGAATTATGCTTAGTAAAAGCTTTTTTTGGATTATCATATTCTTATTTATTTCTTATTTAAGAGTGGGTTAAATGAGATTAAAGATATATTTGGTTGGGGAGAGTTGAACCGATAAAAATAGGAATTAATAATTCTTATTCCAACCATTTGATTGAGGAGAGTCCCATTTCTATTATAATTCTATAGAAGAAAGGAAATATCACTATCCTCCAAAATTTGATCCCTATTTTGATTCTGATTTCGGTCATAAACCAAACATGTCAGGAAATATGATTATTCTAATTTTTATTAGGGATGGCAATAAAATCCAAATTCATGGCTACCCGACCCGGCCCGACCTGATTGGACCGGGTAGTCAACATTTTGACTGGGTTTGGGCCGAATTTAGGTAAAACCCGAATGCTTAACTTTGGATTTGGACCGGAACTGGATAGATATATACCCGACCTGAATTATTTTAATATTTAAATATATATAATTAATATATATTATGTCTTTATTTACTTCAGAAGTATTGAATTAAGTCATGTTGAATTTTATTTATTTAAGATAATTTAAATTTTATTTTGATTGAATATGAAATTAAATGCTGTTAGACTAAAAATGTAATTAAATTTTATTTATTTAATATATTTATGATTTATAAAATAATAAATGATTTTAAAGTTGACAAAAATAAAAAAAATATTTAATATGACTCAATTGAGTTCGGACAGAGTAAACCCGAATTACCTGATACCCGATTGAGATGGGTTTGGATAAAAAAAATCCAATCCCAATAGTATTTGGACCGGATTTGGATAGTTTATTGAGTATTCGGATTTGGATTTGGATAGTTATGCACGTGGCCCTAGCCCGGCTCATTACTATCCCTAATTTCTATTCAATTTCAATTGCGAACCAACCACTCCCTAAACGTGGATAATAATGTAAAGCATCTCGCAACTGTCCGATGGATATAATAGCCATAAAATAATTTCTATCATGTTTCATCACACAAGTAATAATGGATCAGTTATAAGATTGATGGGTGAGTTATTTTGCCATTGCAAGTATCAAAGGAACTTTTTGTTACAATTACTTAGGGATTGGCGATTACCATTAGTTATTTGTGATGCTATTATTCATGTTGCTTCCAATCTTGTTGTATCTAATGGGAAAGTTTATGGTTACAGTGACCATGATCGAATGCTTGAAGCTGCACAACAAGATTTTTAAAAAAAAACACACCAATAAAGAAATATAAATCTTTTTTTTTTCTTGCATGCCCTAGTCCCACCATATCACTGGAAAAAATTTCTACTTGCATGCTTGATTTCTCTTAGAAGTTTTTTTATAATTTGAATGCATCATTGGTGATAAAGAGAATAATTAGGGTTGATTCATGCAAGACTAATTTGTGTAATTGAGTTTCTCTTAAATTTTCCACTTGAAGTGGTATTCTTTTTGGATTTATTGTTGGAATTTCTCATAAGTTGAGCTTCCATTGATTATAGATTGATTTTAATTTTAATTTATTTTGAAAAGTGGGTTAAGTTATTGTCTAAATGAATAGTTAAAGAATCCATAATTATTTGTGAACATATTATTATTAAGATCATATTATCTTAATCAAATGATGTAACAGATACCGGTGCAACTTGATTTGATCGATGGGCTCTATAATGGATAGATCCATTGTCATTATTAACTGGACTAGCTCCCTACTCCATTCTTATATATATTCAACCGAGGAAATCCCAGGGCATAAGGGTTTTCTATGTTCCTAGGGAGGCACCTATTTCGTTGAGGAGACAAGCATAAAATGGAGGAGGAAATGAAGACCTAAACTCTATTACTTCCTTCTTCCATAGGACGCTATAACAAGGATAATGGATTTTCAAGATTTTCAACATTTTCAAGATCCGCATAATTTAATCCTTGATTTTATTTAATAATTTTGTGTTCTAATCTTTTACGTGCCATGGAGAAAATATTCAACATTTATCTCGATGAGAATTAAGATAAAAAGGCATGTTCCCAAATCTCTTGCTTGCTCTACTTCACATTTTGTTTCAACAAAATCAAGAGAGTCCACCAACCTATAATCATATATACTCGAGCTAAAATTATAGCCGGCAATAAAGTTTTGGGTTGGGAACAAAGTATTGGATCGACTACCAAAGGAAGCTGTATCAAACCCTTACTAAGACTCGCAAGGGCATTAGTAATCTTGAAGTCCTTGTTCAAAAATATCAAATCGTAAAGCCTATTCTAATCAACATACTAATACTTCCACGAGATTAACAAGTCTGGTATCATATTGGAAGTATATTTTGTTTTTGCTGGAAGCGCATTGAATGTTTCAGTATGCGATGAGCTTATCAACCGTGGTGTCATGAGTTTGGCATTTTAAATGAATAAACTGATCGGTAATCAACATATCAACTACTAGGAGCACATTGATTTTTTTTCCCTGTGCAAGTGGACCATTTTGCATATCAAATTAGCGTGATATTATTGTTTGTTTTGGCCAGTAAAACTATCCAATTAAATGCATAATAAGCATATTAGAAGTGTGTTACATCAGGAAACGGAAGACAATAACATGAGTACTGATAGGGCTAACTTGGGGAAAAAATTATACCATCTTGGCAGCGCTTGCCGCACTTCTTAGCACTTACGTGGTGATCTCACGTCAAACATATAAACAGATAAATATTTGAGAATGTAAGTTAACAAATGGGAAACATTGATTTTCGATTCCACGCTACCAAGAGGAGCGCATAATTTCGGAAATAGCTGGTCTCAATAAGGATAAGGCAAGAGCATGACGACCGAATCTCACCAAGACAGGAAGTCATAATGGACAAATTACCTGATAAGACCTCAATAATGATACGATTTTCTATCCATCACGAGGCCCTTCAGCTAGCTCCTACACAGGTAAGAGATTTCTCTCCTTTTATATCGGTCTCTTTTTCTTCTATTCTAAATTATTGTCTTGATGTTAAAAAATCTTTATCAGAGCATTATAGTGAACAGGATCTATCCCGATGCTTAAATTGATCTTTACCGACGTTTTAAAGCATTGATAAAAATATCTTCGATGCTTGCAAAAGTGTTGCAAAGCAAAGAGTGGAGACGGTTTTTCCCGACGCTTTGCAAAAGCATTGCAATAGCATCAGGCGTTTTTCCGATGCTTTAAAGCATCGATAATTACCGTTATTGTCAACGCTTTAAAGCGTCGGTAATAAAGTTATTTCCGATGCTTTTAAAAAATATCGGTAATATATTTTTTTCAACATTTTAAAGCGTCGTTAAAAATGTAATTATTGATGCTTTAAAATGTCGGTAATAACATAATTATCGATGCTTTTTAAAAGCATTGGGAATAAATTATTCCCGACACTTAAAAGCGTCGGTAATAAATGATGGAATAAAGATATCCCCGACGCTTTAAAGCATTGAGAATTTCATTTTTCGAAAAAAAATAATTAATTATTTCAAAATTTTAAATCTATACAAATTTTTTAACATGTACATAAATAAGACATATTTCAATTTCATTACAGGCATTCATCATACATCCAAACATAAATCGAAATATAAATCAAAAATTATAATACATTACAATTTAATATTAGTTTGTTACACATGTCTGTTTAACAAAATTAAAAAATACATGAAAATATATAGAGTGAAATAATAAAAAAGTCGAGGTCAATGATCTGCAAGAGGTAGATCGTCATCCGGTCCATGTGCATCTGATGCTCCAGAAGCTTATAAAAAATATTTAAAATATTTAATTTACGAAACTATTAATGACAATATGTTATATAAATTATTAATTTAACATAAAAATATATATTTAAAATCATATATATGTACCTGATGTGGAACAAACATTTGTATGACAGATATAAGCCACTCAATATGCTGTCTCATGCTATCCATCGCTGCTCTATCGGCATTAGCTCTCTGTCGTATCTTCTCTACCTCGGCATGGCTCTATCGAATCTCCTCAGCATGGCTCCGTCGCATATCCTCTATCTCCTCCTCGAGTCTGCGAACACGTGCATCCTGAGCACTATCTACAGCCTGACGTGTATGTGTACTGACCATAGATAACTGAGTGGGGGTGACTCCAACTCCATATCCCCTCACTCGACCATAGTGCTCCGGGCCCATCAACTATGTAAATACCTCGGTCTCAATGCGACTACTCTGCGTAAATGCTGTAGAATCATCAACACGCTCAACAATAAGAGCTGTAGCTCTTTCCTGTTTTAATTTAGACAAATTAGTAGGGTCTTAAAGATTAACAAATTATAATTTAAATCGTTAGATGAATTAAATGTTAATAACTTACATATATATATCCCTCGACTCATCTCTGATAAAAGTGCCGTCACGATGAGTATGAGTCATCCGATAAAACTCCACCTGACCGGGTTCCCTCCCATGCTCATCGGCCTATAAGAAATATTATAATTTTAAGCAAATAACTCAAACTATTTTAAAAATTATTTAAGTATCAAGATATATATGTATCGCGATACATCGTCCACGATACATATATGTATCGCGATACATCGTCCGCGATACATTGTCCGTGACACATATATATATCGCGATACATCATCCACGATACATATATATATCCCGCGATACATATACATGTACCGCAATATATGTACATGTACCGCGATACATAAATGTATCGTTATAAGAAATAACTTATCTTAGCACCTCTAAATCCTAGTATTTAGGTAACTTGATATTGTCATCAAGTGATCTGTTGCAAAACTAGGACACAATTTTGAAATATCCTGTAAGGACTTAACAAGAACTACTTAATCTATATCACAAAAATTAAGGGAATAGTTTAAGAAACTTACAAACTCCTGCCTGACTCGCGCGTAACTCTTCGATCCTGATGTGTGGGGAACAGACTGAGATACTCGTGCAGCTCTACCAATATCAGAATATGTCTGCAAAATCAAAAAGAGAACTCATATCAAGAAAGTAATGTATATATATATATAATATACCATATTCTTTAATAAACTTGCTTCAAATAAATTAGAAGATACCTGTCCCCGGTCAGAAAACCAATAGTGAACCAACTCCACCTACTGAGAGGGGGTACATCAGGAGGACAGGTATCAACTACCTGCTCCTCTGTCATACCCGGTAATTTGTACTTCGTCTTCAACTGGGCTTTATATTCTTTCCATTTCCGGTTGAGAGATTTCAGTACAAAATCATAGGAGGATGGAGGAAGTACAAACTTACCCTACAAAATAAAATAATTAATAATAATATAAAACATACAGTAATATTTGAACTATACAAGATAATAAATAATTTAATACAAATTTTTTACCTGTATAACTCGAAGAATCTCTACTTTATACATCGGAAGCATATCATTCCACTTAGCATAGCTAAGTGGACAAAGCTGATGCCTCCATGCAACCGTCCCCAGAAAAGAGCTCAATAAGCTAGCGGCTTTCTTAATTGGCTACCCCAGCTCATTGCACTCAACTAATATCCTCTCACCCTCGGGCATCTGCCAAATATCACGTACTACTGTAGGCCCGCGCCTATGTCTGACACTCCCTGATCCATCTGCATAGAAATAGATAAAAGTAAGCTATAATAAAAAGTGTAATCAAATTTAAAGTTACCAAGGATATTAGAATAAATTATCCTGAATATGTATCTCATCATCTGCTAGATCGATGGGAGGGTCATGATGCCCCGAGGATGATGGAGCTGTAGTAGTATGCTATGTGGAAGGAGAGGAAGGACCGGCATGAACATCCTCCGAAGTACTAGCCTTAGCATGCTGTCCAGAAGAACTGTCGGCCTCTATCCGGGAGTGCTGGAACTGCGCCCCAAGAAAGCATCGCCCGCGAGGCATCGTATCACCTATCATTTACATCAGAGACAGAATTAGTGAAGATAAATAGTAATTTAACATAATAATTACTACAAATTGCAAATATTATAAAATTTAATACCAATAAGAATCAATAATTAGCATTTTCTTCAACTTCTGTCCTAACTAAGAGTATTGTAACATGTACGTCATCAACTGGTACAAAATTGAATGGCATGGAATGCGTATAAGTATCATCTTCATCATCTTCCAATTGTCGTCCCATATCATATAAGTCCCGAGGTTTTGTCTTAATAACAATAGCCCGATCTTTGTCCTTTGCCTCTTGTAAGAAAAATACTTGACGAGCTTGAGAAGAAAAGATAAATGGATCATCCTTCAATAAGACACCAGTATGTATCAACCTTGTAAAGTTTACAAGTATAAATCCATTTGTATCTTTTTTCAAATCCCTTGATGAGTTTATATCTACCCAATCACATCTAAATAATATGACTTTAAAAATTTCATAGTAATCTAACTCATATATATCTTTAAGTGCACCATAATAAGTCTTTCCATCAGCTTCTACTATAACACTGCTATTCTGTATCTTTCTAAATTTTTCACGATCTTTAGTGTGAAATTTAAATTCATTGATTATGAAACCATTATATCTGATGACAATTTTGTTCGGTCCTCGAGTCAGGGCTATTAATTCATCAGAACAATTCTTCTCCATCATTGTTGATACCTAAAGAATCATAAAAATTGTTAACATGTTATTCGATATGAAATCTATAAATATATTCTTTAAATATATGTCAAACCTATTTTGAAAGCCATGTAGGAAATAACTCGACTAACCATCGCTGCTCAATCCTTGGATTAGGTCAAGTGCTATGACTAGCTTGTCGCTGCGACATTAAAAATTTACTGCATAAAAAATATAATTATTAAAATAGTTTCAAAAATAATATATAATATTTAAAACCATTGAAATATATTAAATATACTAACCTTCGATAGACATATTATTTCACTATGAAGTAACATATAACGGTGTACTTGTGCAATTGATTTATGGTCCAATACAATACTTCCACCTTTTTCCATTAATCTTCCTGCAGTTAAGAACTTATACAACTCTGCATTGGCTATGAAATTACTATGCCATTGAGGTCTGTTAAACATAGTATCTGCACCTTGAAGATATCTTGAACAAAATGTCAGACACTTTTTAGCAATATATCTTTCCATAATAGAGCCCTCTGGATAGGCTCTGTTTCGTACATAATCTTTCAATCAACCAAGATATCTACAACATTTAAAAATTTTATTTATACATCATCATGATGCTACTTTTATTAAAAATTATCTAGACATTAAACATTAACAATAATACCTTTCAATAGGATACATCCATCTATAGTGTACCGGTCCACCAAGCTTCACTTCCGAAGCTAAGTGAATGAGTAGATGTACCATAATAGTAAAAAATCTAGGTAGAAAGATCTTCTCCATCTGACAAAGTGTAACCGTAATTTCTGACTCCAACTGATCAAGCTCTCCAGGATCAATAACCTTTGAACATAATGACTTAAAGAATGATGATAACCTGATTATAACTGTAAGAACTTGTTTAGACATCGATGATCTTGAAGCTATTGGAAAGATATCTTGCATCAATATGTGACCATCATGACTTTTCAGATTGAAAATTTTATGGTCTTTAAGATGCACGCACCTTAAAATGTTAGATACATATCTATCAGGTACTTTAATATTTTTCAATACTGTCAAAAAATTATCGTTTTCTTGAGCAGACATGGTATAAGATACCGGAGGTAAATAAATTCTATCATTAGCAAGCATTTTGGGATGAAGATCATGTCGGATACCCAATTCTTGTAAATCCATTCGGGCCTTCAGTTATCTTTGATCTTTCCATCAAGATTCAACAATGTTCCAAGCAGATTATCACATACATTCTTCTCTATGTGCATGACATCAAGATTATGCCGAATCAGATTATGTTTCCAATAAGGTAAGTCAAAAAAGATACTTCTTTTCTTCCATAAATGTTTACTGGGCTGAGTTGTAGATGCTATCTGTACATCTTCCTCATTTTCATTTTCAAAAAAATTATCAGGATCTTAAAATACCTGTGCATCCACCGTAGCAATAGTCATTATTTCTGGCAAACCTTCTTGATCATCCCTTCCTCTTTTTTTATTAGACTTTGAAGATTTACCATATGTGTAACTGATGGAATCCGTTTATCTAAGAACATTAGTTCCAGAAGGTGGAATAGGTGCACATCCCATTTCTATGGTACCATCAAATAAATCTTGCTGAAAACGAAACAGATGATTTGGTTCTAACCATCGACGATACGCCATATAACAAAATTTTTCTCCATATTTTAACCAAATTGAATGTGTCGAATCTCCACAACAAGGACATGCAACTCGTCCTTTTATACTCCAGCCAGATAAATTGGCATATACTGAAAAATCATTAATAGTCCATAACAAAGCGGCCCGTAGTTTGAATATTTCATCATTGGAAGCATCAACTACATCGACACCTTTCCATAACTGTTTCAATTTCTCTATTAAAGGTTGTAGAAAAATATCAATATCATTTCCGGGACCCTTATCACCTAGAATAACCATTGATAAGATAAGTGAGGATTGTTTCATGCACAACCATGGTGGTAAATTATATGGTATCAGAACAACTGGCCAAGTACTGTATGTAGAATTTAGAGTACGGAAAGGATTGAAGCCATCTGAAGCTAAACCCAATCGAACATTACGAATATCAGAGGCAAAATCAGAATGTGTAGCATTAAATGCTTTCTATGCTAAACTATTAGCTGGATGTCTCAACATTCCATCCTTCGTACGCCCTTCATGATGCCATCTCATCAATGAAGCTATTTTTGATGATGAATATAGCCTTCTCAACCGAGGAATAAGTGGAAAGTAACGTAATACCTTCATCGGTTTCTTTGTACGTCGCATTGTATCTGTTGCATTCACTACATCATCCTCATCTCCTTCATGACTTGTCCATCGTGAAGATCCACAAACATTACATGACTCTTGATCAGCATTTTCATCATGATATAATATGTAGTCTTTCGGACAACTATGAATCTTTTGATATCCAAGATCCAGATTATTGACAACTTTCTTTGCTTCATAATAAGAGGATGGTAAACCATTACCTTCAGGAAATGCATCCTTTAATAACCTCAGAAGCATAGTAAAGCTCTTACCCGACCATCCATTCATATATTTTATATGGAATAAATGGATAAGAAATGAGATCTTAGAAAATTTCAAATAGCCCGGATATAATTGTTCATCTACTTCTTTCATTAAATTATAATACCGAGCTGACTCAGAAGTTGATGGTTGCATCTGCTCATCGATATATGTTTGTTCAATGAATGTAGAACTTTCACACATTCTCATTATTTCATGTGTACCACTTTAACCTACAAAGTTTTGAACACCATGTCGAAAAGCATCTGTGATCAAATCCGATATATCATCATCTTCTACTAGATTCTCTTTCATATTACTGGATCCAGGATCAGACGGTGGTTAATTACTTGATTCTGGAAATATAAGTTCTCCATAAAAAATCCACTGAGTATAACCTCTTACAAAACCATTCCATATCAAATGTTCTTCTACTATTTGTGGATCTAGATAGTGACTGTTAACACATCGTCGGCATGAACAAGAAATCTTTCCATTCAAACTATTTTTGTCCATATCGAATTTAATGAAATCACGAACTCCATTTAAATATTCGTTGGTATTTCTTTGTTTATTTATCCAGTGTTTATCCATTTTAGGATAAAATGATCCAACTTTCAAGTTATCTAAAAATCAAAAAAAGTTTTGGTTAATAACAATGCACTAAGTAATTTTTTATTTAAAATATATAAAAAATAGCATAGATTAACTAATAAATGTACCCTATCATCAACTAATAGGTAAAGAGATCCTATCCCATTCAAGAATTGCATTAATTATATAGGTCATTTACAATAACCAAACGATACGCAATAGAAGCTCCAGAAAAATTTCGGCAGCATTTCCCTTTAGTTCTCCCCATACAACTAAAAATGTATGAGAACTAAAAGAAAATACTATCCGAAATATATCTGGAACTATATCCATACCGCTTGATTACTGTAAGCACCTATAAAATTATTTGTAATTCTCAAACTGTCCAAACTGGACAATCAATTAACCACTGTAAATATTTTTTCCATCTGTACAAAAATAAAATAAATGTATGGATATTATAGAATATGTACTTTAATCAATTGATGGGTCTATGTTTCTATGCAATGAAAGTTTTGTAAAAAATATTTTAAAAATCATTATTGATCATAACAAAGTTATTGATGGTTTTAAAATGAAAGCTATGCAATACTAAATAAATCTTAAAGCATAACATATTCAGTAAAATACAAGTATATACCAAGAAATTTATAAAGAAACATAAATGATCTACTAAGAAAAAGAAAAATAAATAAAGAAAAATAACTAGGAGGCTCAAATATACTATTTAATCTGCAACTAAATCAAAACGACTACAATCAGTTGCCTACAAAAGAAGGCCATCCAAGATTATAAGCATTAGAAATTATTGAATCAGTAAAACATACATCCATCAACTAAATCAAAACGACTACAATTGGTTGCCTACAAAAGAAGGCCATCCAAGATTGCAGCCATTAAAAATTGTTGAATCAGAAAAACATACATCCGAAATCATCATAGCCTCCATATACAAACCTTAAACCAATTTCAAAATAGGGTAGAGGTAGAAACCCTTTTTACCCTTGAAGCAATCAAGCACCTGATAACAAAAAGACAACAAAACATGTAAAGCATATTTGGGTTATGGATGGGGATAATCCTTACATATTGTCTGACAAACTAATACATGAAGGCAATTTAATTCTCATACCCCACTTCCTCTTGTTCATTCTTCTTGTTCTCATCCTCCTTCTCCTCCTTCTCTCTCTCTCTAGCTTTTCATTTTGGTACCGTGGTTGGGCCCAGTAGCATTACACTTTTTATTATTTTTTGTATCGGAGGCAGGGAAACTTGGAGCTTAGAATCCTAGTTTTCTTTTCCTTTTTTTTTATTTTTTTTATTTTTTATGGTAGGTGGGATCTCCCTCTATGATGGACCAATGGTGACTCCGAACATGTCTCTCCCTTATCTCCTTACCCAAGATAAGTTTTTTTTCATTTTTTTTTCAATTTTCTTCTATTTATTACAATTCTTTTTTGTTGTTCTTTGCTTTTATATTTATCTGTTATGCCTATATTCTTTTATATTTTTCAGGTGATTATTTAAATTGAGGAGAGAAATGGTAAAGAAGGAAAGGGATGATGTGGTGCTTGGAGGGGGGATTGAAAATTTGATTATTGATAGAGAAAGCCCTAGGTGAAGTAAATCTATTGGGCTTACTACATGAGGATGGGCTAAAATACTGAACACTACCTCCAAAATCCTAATCTACACCCTAAACCGCAAACCCTAAAATACAAAACCCTAAACCCTAAAATCAAAAATCTAAAATACCCTAAAACCTAAACCTCGACACCATAAACCCTAAACAATAATTCCATAAACCCTAAACCCTAACATGCTAAATCCTGAAAACTAAATCCATAAACCATAAACCCTAAAATCTAAACCCTAATTCCTAAATCCCAACATCCTAAACCCTAAACCATTTACACTAACCTAAACCCCTATATCATAATCCTAAACCACTAAACCCTAAACCCTAAACCCTACAACACCAAAACTCTAAACCCTAAACCCTAAATCAAAAACCCCTACATGCTAAATCCAAAACACAAAACCCAAAACCCACAAACCCTCAACTCTAAACCTTAAAACCAAAACCCTAAACCCAAAATATTAAACACAAAACCCTAAAACCTAAACCCCCAACCCTAAATCCCTTAGCTCTTTTTCTAAATCCCAAAACCATATACTCTAAACCTGAAACCCGAAATCCAAAATCCCAAAATTCATTAGTGGTTTCACATATCTTAATTTCCATTACTATCCAAATTTTTAATCAATGATTATCTTTCTGGTTTGAACTATTTACGGTCATACTTCGGTCAACGGTGGAAAATAATAATCCTATATTTTGGCTTATGGTAGCAAACAAAAGCATTTCCAGCCTATGACTAGCAATCCATGATACCCATATTCCGATCTATATTGGCAAATCAAAGTATTACAATTTGGCTTATGATTGGTAATCCATGACATGGCAATTCTAGATTTTCTTAATTAGCAATTAAATTACTCATATTCATCCATGCCAGAGAAAGTATAATTTCACATTAAATTTCTTGCCAAATTTCAAAATAACTAATGTCACATTCCAAACAACCAGAATTACACTCCAAGAAACCAAAATCATCAATATTTATTACATCTTCACACAAATATTTATATATTCATATTATAAATATTTGAACAATTATGCAACAAAAAAAAACATAGAAAAAAACACAAAAAAAAAAAAAACAAAACAAAAACACACAAAAAAACACAAAAAAACATACCTATTATCCATATAGATAATTATTTCTCTGTACAGTTTAATATTTATATTAAACTCACCCAAAAAAAAAAACACGGAAAAAAAGAAGATGAAGAGGAACCGAGAGATCTTAAACTCACCTTCGGGCGAGTCTTGATCTCCGGTGACACCACCAGAGCCAGCGATCGGCTGACGATTGGCGGAGATCGATCAAAAATAGAGAAAAAAATTGGGAAAACATATATCAACTTCCTACCACCCGATTGAGACTATGAAGATGGAAAAAATAGCGAAAATATAATGGAAATCAAAGGAAATAAATATTGGTATAATGATTTGAGAGAAGGAGCCTACCTGATGGAGATCGAAGGGGATTTCTTCTCCACCAGAATCCGTCGGTCAATGGAAACAAACGAGATGTGGAATCCATGCACCGACAATGAATAGAAGGAGGGAGAGGGAGATGACAGAGGGAGGGGGAGATCGGCTGGAGCTCGAGAGAAGGCCGTCTGGGAGAGCAGCGGTGGAACGAGAGGAAATGAGATTAGCGCTCGGGCTCAGAAAGAAATGGGAGAAAATTTCGATGCTTTAAAGCATCGTTAATACCTTTTTTTTGTCGGTGATTTTGAAAAGCGTCAAGAGATGGCATGGAAGAAGATTTTGATGCTTTAAAGCATCGTTAATACTATTTTTTGCCGACGGTTTTGAAAAGCATCGAGAGATGGCGCGGGAGAAACTTCCGATGCTTTAAAGCATCGTTAAAATATTTTTTTGCCGATGTTTTTAAAAAGCATCAGGAGGTGGCACAATTTTAACGATGCTACTCACTAGAATCGGGAAAACTCCTTTGCCAAAACCCCTTTCCATTGTAGTGGATCCAATTTTGATCAAGAACTTTTTGTAGGTACCACCATCATCGCCTAATGGCCACTGGATACTTTAGTACCCCTAACCTTAATCAAAAATCTGTAACAACAAAATCAAATCCAGCAATTATACATATACTTGAGAAAATAAAATTTACACATATTATAGTCGAGGAAAAGAAAGGAATGCATATGATGGCTACAATAATAAAAGGGCCATGTAATATGCATACATAAGATGTCATATATTGTTGGTCAATCATAGAATACTTTTTTAGTATTTTAGTCAGGCACGGTCCCGTTTTACTGGTGTCATATGATTAAGCCTCTAGTGTGCGCAGGCTATTTTCAAAGAAGTTAGTGATATGGCATAATCGCTGATGTGGAGTACGTGTTGAACCAGCTAAAGGTCCAACTGGCAGAAGGTGCCATCTGTATGCTGTTGTCAGATTACTACTGAGGTCGAGCTCCCTACCAAGGTCGAGCTCCCTGCTAAGGTCGAGCTCCCTACTAAGGTTGATCTCCCTGTCAAGGTCAAGCCCCCTATCGAGGTTGAGCTCCCGGTTGAGGTCGAGCTCCCCGTCGAGGTCGATCTTCCTGTCGAGGTCGAGCTCCTGTCCGAGGTCAGGTTGTCGGTCAAGTCAACTTTTCCCTAAAATCAAGCTCCCTGCTGAGGTCGAGCACCTATCCGAGGTCGAGTTACTGGTCAAAGTCAACTTCCCCGTGAAGTCAAGCACGAATAAAGACAGGTGGACTCAGTCTCCATCTCGAGCAACCTTAGGAGTGGCCGGGATAGTGACCCCAATAAGTTGTGTCACCATCCCCGCTGGAACCCCATGATGGTCAGAGAAACTGTAATACCTGTGGGGAGGCACTCTACTAGGGAACACTGCCTACGACCTCTGTGGAGTGGTGCTCTGCCAGGGCACGCCACCTACAACCTCTGAGGATTGGTGCACTGCCAAGGCATGCTGCTTGTATCCACTATAGAGGAACATCCTGTCGAAGCATCAAGCCTCTCAACCCACTATCGACACCTTCTATAAAAAGATGCTCCGCCCGAGGCATTGCACCCCTCAACCTACCACCTGTACTATCTGAAAGAGGAAAGTTTTACTAGGAGTCTCAGACCCTGTAGCATCTCCTAGCGAGCCAGTACTCTACCAGGTCCCCCGAACAAGGTGGCACAATGCCTGAAAGAAGTAGTGCCCTATCGAGGTGTCAGGGCCCGTGGCATGCTACTCACGCTCACCGTGGGAGGGACGTGCAATTCGTAGTACTCTACCTGCACCCATGATAGAAGCTCCCTATGAAGGCTACGAACCTTGTCCCCCTCATCTGGGAGGAGGGGAACAAGCCTACACTTCCCCCACATGAGGCTCTCCCAACAAGCACCAGACCAGGGCTCTACGCACTGCTAGATGAATCACACTTCTATAAGAAGTTCAAGGTGGCCTCCGCCAAAGGTAAGTCAAAATAACAAGAAAAAAAAGAGGAGAAGCCAGGATAAGCAGAAGCAAGCGAGTAAGGCTCAAGGGTAGGAGGAACACCCATAGACTCTCCCAAGAGCTCTCGCTGCAGTAGCTATCACTATTCTAGCTCCTACTACTATAACTCCAATTCTACCTTCTCACAAATCCTATGAACATGGAAACCACTATAGGGTCCATGAAGGAGGATCTCTTCTCCTTGATCGCCCACTAACTTGATCATCGGAGTGCCCCCGTCGGGATTCTTAGCTCGGGTCTCCTCTCTTTTGTAGGACTGGATGTGCTTGAAAAATGCAAGGCGAGAAGTCCACTCACTGCTGCCACGTAGGAGCTACAAGCCAAAGTGATCTAGGCAGTAACAGATTGGCATGCCAAGAAGGGGTGTAGCCAGTTTAGACTAGTCCCTCACTGCTAGAAGAATTTCACCGGCAACATGATGGTGATGCGCTTACGGGATACCTCCGTCAATCGCGTGGGGGACCCTCCTCATCGTGGCAACTTGCACAGCTCAAAGAGAGAGCTCCCCGCTCTACCATCACCACCTCTGGTGGACTCGTAGCTCACCACACTCGTCCAGCAGGTCCAGACCCTGACATGGTAGTGCGATAATTGCACCATCAGCACCGATCCTTGGTGACCCAGCGGTAGCCAGGAATCCCTATGGCCTAAGCCACCGAACCCAGTGGTAGCTTGCAATCATTTTAAGAAAGGCCATCGCACCCGCGGGCCACATCCTTTCCCCAGGAGAGCCTTTGGACTCCAAGAAAGAGGTAATGGAGTGGTTCGGCTGGCCGGGAGAGTCAATACCCGATCTCGGACCATGATGCCTCATGGCGTCGCAAGCACCGCCATGGCAAAGCCCCCCAGCATGATCTCCTCTGACCCTTATCTCCCTCTCGTCCAATAGCCTCAGTAGAAGGTTCCATTGACAAGGCTATCAGGCACTGAGCACCGAGCCGAGAGGCACCTGGAGGAACAATAGCGCAAGCTGGCTGAGCTATCCTGCTAATTTGCCAATTTGCAGGGCTCCTCGCATGAGCCCATGAACTATGATGCCCACCCCCTTTCGCCCATAGAATCCAAGAGGAACTAATTTACATCCAGTTCAGTATGCCTCAGGAGGATTCCTACGATGGGACCACCGACCCCTTGGACCATCTCGAGAGCTACAAGGCCCTCATAAGAGTCCATGGGGCCATTGATTCCCTTCTCTATATCACCTTCCCTGCCACACTCGGAAGGCCACTCGAGTCTGGTACACTTGCCTCAAGCCAAGGAGCATCAACTCCTTTGAGCAGTTGGAGAAGAAGTTCATAGCACACTTCGATGCCTGTCAGAAGGTACCACGTGAAGCCGATAGCCTCTTCTTCATCTATTAGCAGGACCATGAGTCCTTGCAGGACTACGTGTCCCATTTCAAAGTTGCCACCCTGGAGATCTACAACCTGGATGAGCCCGTCGCCATGTTGGTGCTAAAGAGGGGGCTCAGGACCTCTCACTTCATCTACTCTCTTGATAATAAGCCTTCAAAGACCTACTTTGAGCTCTTCCTCGAGCCCACAAGTACATCCGTATGAAGGAGGCAGACCACACTAGAAGAGAGTTGGATGGGAGGCCCCTTAAGAAGCAGCCCCAGGGGGAGCCCTCTAGGATGCATGGGCCTAGAGCAACCCCGAACCTCTGAGTAGGCTCGAAGCTAAGAGCACTCTTGCCCAGGAAGAGAGGTACACTCCTCTCTTCACCTCGAGATCCAAAATCCTCATGGAGATCGAGAGCGAGTGCTACCTGCATAGCCCTCCCCCACTAAGGCCATCAGGTGGTCATTACAAGATGAAGTACTGTCAGTTCTATCGCAACCACGGCCACGACATCGAGGAATGCTGCCATCTCAAGAGGGAGATTGAAGACCTCATCAGAAGGGCTACCTCGAAAAGTTCATAGGGGGCAAGGCCACGTCCGAACCCTAGGTGCCCCTGGCTCTTCCTCCTATTGATAATCAGCCCACTGAGAGGCTAGTGGGCATGATCTCTTGGGGGATAGAGCGTGGCTCGAAAGGACCAAGGCAAGGGAAGGGTCTAACAATGTACTCCCCTTTATGAGGGAAAGGGGAACCAAGGTAGAGAATATAAATAACGATGCTGTTGTCATCAAGATGACAATAGCTAAGCATTCTGAAAGACGGATTATGGTCAATAGTAGAAGCTCGACTGACGTTCTTTTTATGATGCCTTCTCTAAGATAAATTTGCCTCTTACTTTGTTAAAGTCGGTGTACACCCCTCTAGTTGGCTTCACTGGAGATTCAGTAGGGGTGGAAGGACAAATTACTCTCCCGGTCACCACGGGATGCCACCATGGCAGAGCACCATTATAATGACTTTCACGGTTGTCAGGCTTCCTTTGGCCTACAACATGATTCTTGGCCACCCCAGACTCAATATACTCGATGCAGTCATATCCACAAAGTGTCTCCTAGTTCAGTTCCTAACCCCCTATGGAGTAAGGGAGATGAGGGGGACACTGTAGCTGGTTCAGCACTGCCTACAGGCGTTCCTAGGGCCAGGAGTGCCGAGGAGGACTCAGTCACTGACCAGCTTGACCAAAGGGTGCAGGACACCAAGAGTGGCCCGGTCGAGGGCCTATTGTCATAACCCCTCGGAATGGACCCCTTGAAGATGGTGCAGGTGGGAGCCCATCTACCTGAGGATGAAAGGGATCGTCTCCTGGGTTTCCTTTGGGCAAATGCTGATGTTTATGCCTAGACTGCGGCAGACATACATAGGATTCCATCTGACATCATCATCCACAGGCTGAACTCGACCCAAAATGCCAACCGATCCGGTAGAAGAAGAGGAGCTTCACCCCAAAGGGACAGAAGGCCATCAATGAAGAGGTGAAAAAGCTCCTCATTATGCACTTCATCCAAGAAGTCCAGTGCCCCAGCTGGCTGACGAATGTAGTTATGGTCAAGAAGGCCAATAGAAAATGAAGGATCTGTATAGACTACACCGACCTTAATCAAGCCTGTCCAAAATATAGTTTCCCTCTTTCCAAGATTGACCAGCTGGTGGATTTCACCTCATGGCATCGCTTACTCAGTTTCATGAATGCATTCTCTGGATACAACTAGATCCGGATGCATCTAGAAGATGAGGAGCACACTACCTTCATTACAAATCGAGGGACTTATTGTTACAAGATAATGCCGCTCGATCTAAAGAATGCTAGGGCCACGTACCAATGCTTGGTCAATAAGATTTTCAAAGACCAAATCGGTCGTAACATGTAGGTCTGCATGGACAACATACTCGTTATGAGTGACCAGGAGTCAGATCACATTGCGGACCTTATAGAAGCCTTCCAAAACCTCCATCTCCACTGGATGAAGCTGAATCCTGCCAAGTGTACCTTCGGCATCGCTGTTGGAAAGTCTTAGGCTTCATGGTCATCAAAAGAGGGATCTAGGCCAACCTCGAGAAAGTCCAGGCGATTGTCAACATGAAACATCCTACCTCGAAGAAGCAGGTCCAGTGCTTAACTGACCGGATCACGACTTTGAGCCGATTCATCTTGTGCTCCACCAATCATTGCTTGTCCTTCTTCAAGGCACTACATAAGATGCACAACTTCACCTAGATAGAAGTGTGTCGAGAAGCCTTCGAGGAGCTGAAGAAGTTTCTCTCATCTCCACCACTACTCCCCTGGCTAGAGACTGGGGAGGAACTCCTATATTTGGCAGTCTCCCCAGGGACCATTAGCTCAGTGCTTGTTCGCACAGATTGGGATTGAGTTTAGAGATTGGTGTACTATGCTAGCAAGCTACTCCAAGATGAAGAGACCAGGTACATCACTCTAAAAAAATAATTTTTGTACTTATTATATCTGTTCAATGTCTCAGGTCATATTTCCAAGTACACCCGATCGTAGTCCTCACCGATCAGCCTCTAAGGGCCAAACTTAGCTATCTGGACATGTCCGGACATCTGGCAAAGTAGACAGTAAAACTCAGCAAGTTCAACATCACCTATCACCTAAGGCCCTCTCAGAAGGCTCAGGTGCTGGCTAACTTCCTGGTGGAATGCACCTAGATGTGTGAAGAGCCAGAAGAGGCTTCCCTTGGGCATCCAATGGAACCGCTGATCGATGAGATGGCATAGATCCTCCATGTGGTGGTGCATCCAACACGGGAGGAAGTGAGCCGGCCTCATCCTTGCCAATTCTATCAGGGTCGTGGCCGAGTGCACATTGTGCTAATAGTTCAAAGCTACAAATAACCAGGCTAAGTATGAAGTGCTCCTCATTGGATTAAAGGTATCCCGTGAGCTGGGCGCATCAAGCCTGAGAATATTCACCGACTTGTAGCTAGTCACAGGTCAAGTCTTGGGAGAGTTCGAAGCTCGAGATCCTCGGATGGTGAGATATCTGGAGCAGGTGCATTCGGGCATGGCAGGCTTCCAACATTTCAGCATCACCCACATCTCTCATAGAGAGAACACCTGCATCGACGCCCTCTCCAGACTTGTAAGCCTTTCGGACTCATCATTGGGGCATGCCTACATCGAATACTTGAGGACACCCAGCTACGAGGTCCCAACCGAGGTCTAGTAAGTCACCCTCAAGGCTAGTTGCATGGACCACTACATCAGGTACATCACCAATGGCACCCTGCCCGAGAACTGCATGGAGGTTGATGGTGCAGGTACCAGAGTTCGTTAAAGACTTCAAGCAAATCTGATCAACCCAAGCTCCTTATGGATTGCAAGTGAATAAACCAAACTCTGATTTTGGCTTCAACTTTGTTTTTAATTTCAGCATGAGTCCTGTAATTATAGTTGAGTTCATTCCAATTTCAATTTAGTTTTGTTAGATTCAATTTAGTCTTGTTGGGATCAATTTGATCTTGTAAAAAGTTGGGTCTTGAAATTAGACAAGTTGGGTTCAAGTTAAGTTAAATTAGTCAAGACCATGAAGCTTGAAAGCATCAAGATTGGAGCAAACCACCTCAACCATCATGCCAAGTTGGAATGCCACATCACCACACCAAGATGGGATGCCACCTCACCTCCATGCCAAGAGGGAGTGCCACATCACCTTCCACATCACCTCAAAATATGCACCCAAGAAGAATTCAAACTTAAATTTAAGTTGGGTGCCCCACTTCCCTCTCCACCCTTTATGCATGTAATCCCACTTATCACTCTAATCTTTATGCTTGTAATTCAAATTTGAAAGGGCTAGGAACATCTATAAATACCCATAACCCTCTTGTAATCAAGTCATTATCATGAATGAATGAGAGCTTCTTTTCTTCTTCCATTTACTTTGTTGCATTTGACACTCCATTAGAGAGAGGGTGTGAGGGCCAACCTCTTCATACAAGACGCCCACCTCTTAATCCAAGAAGCCAACCTCTTCATCCAAGATGCGAACATATTCCTTTAAGATGCCAACAACTATTTCCTTTTCCTCCTTTTAAATCTCTACTTTCCTTTTCTCTCATCTTTCCAATGCCCACTAATGCCTGAAGGTGAAAAACACCTACACCTAGCATACAATATACAAGAAAAGAGGGCAGAAGGATATGCATTTTAAAATAATTTTAAAGCATGCACAGCGGAAGAATCAGGAGATAGATCTAAACAATCTATCGATCTGCCCACAACAAGAACTAGCATAATGACCTAGCATACATATAACATCAAAAGCAAGAGAAAATATATAAAAGTACCATACCTTTATACCTCTGAGATAAATAGTGGAAGTGCTGTGAGAAGGAAGAGGGTGCTCGAGCCACACACGCATCTGGCCTCCACAAGAAATCCACACCTGGGCTCGACTTTGATCAACTCCCTCGGAGTGCTAGCTCTTTCGGATCCTTGGCCGATCTTCTTCTTCCAGGAAGACTAGAATGAGAGCAGGAATCCCTTCCCAAAACTTCTCTTCCCAAGACCTAGCTAGAGTGCTAGGTTACTCACGCCCAATCCTAAAACCTCTCACAACCCTTCTCTATTTCCTCTCTCAAAGCTTTTCTCAAAATCCGTGGATCAACCATTTACAGCCCCTGAAAATGATGTTCATTTGTAGAGGCAGCAGGGAAAGGAAGAAAGAGGAAGGATGAGAGATGAGGGGAGAGAATGGGGGAGAGGATCAAGGTCATACCAAATGGGTCCAATCCAAAGAGAAAAGTATGGCCGTCATACCATAAAACCTTGGAGCCAAAACTGGTTTGAATTCGAAATTCAAACCAACTCAAAACATGCCTAAAATCCTCCCACAAATTTCTTTCTAGAATTCAGTTCATCACAGGAAGTGTCGACACTTGAAAATTGCCAAGTGTTGATACTTTACCAAGTGTCGACACTTGCAAAATTTTAATTGTCGACACTTGGAACATGGTCAATCAAATTGACCTCCGGCGATGTCAAATGATTCTGAATCATCGATTAGCTAAAAGATTAGATAGAAATCCTCTATGGTGTGTGACCCCATAAGTTCGAACACTAAGCTGGTAGCACTGAAATATTTCCAGTACCAGTCAAAGTCCTCATCTAGCAATGATACCTGATGTCCGGATAGGTCGAAGATGCAGAGCACCTCACAAGAACCTCTGGCATATGGTTGCCGCATAATTCATCCCTTTGACCATATAATGCTCAAGATGACCTAGGGTTCGACTACCAATCCTAATTTGGTTTATCCAGATCATGTCTCAACCTCACAAGTTCTGTGACTCCTCACAAGAACTATCCTGGCCAAGGTTTTGCTGAATTGAGACAGTGAGTCATTCACTCCAAACTATTTGGAGAGGTCAGTTCCATCTTGATCCACCACCGCTTCTCAAGAACTTGACTATACATAGAAACCTTCCATCACTGGATTGAAATCCAGGTAGTCCAACACCAAAGTATAGTGAGTTGCTTGCATGCTACCATGGTGACCTCAGGTCTGAGGGACACATATACCCATATCCCTTTGCAAGCAACCCTTTGGCAAAAAGGAGCTCTGTAGATGGTCACATTCAGTGAGATGTCACACATTTCACTTACATGTCATACCAGTGTCTCCACACTCTTTGGTTAAGAGGACAACCAATAAATGTGACATACAACAACCTACACTTGATACATCGTCGTCCTATAATAATGTATCATTTGGTTGTGAACCAGTTTAAGAACTACTTGATATATCCTCTCTATATCAAATAATATAGTTCTAAGGACTCCATCATACAAGAATTCATTTCAGGAAAATGTAAATATGATGAACAGCCAAAATTAACTTTTATTTATTAAAAGGAATTCATATACAAAATACAAGATAGCACAACCGTCTTCAGCCTAGATGATTGGCTTTGGGACACAATTCCCAACAACTCCCACTTGGACTAAAGCCAATCAGTACAGAATCTCATTCCCATTTTCCATTTACAACAGTCGAACTCTTGAACTCCGATGACTTTAGTGAAGGGGTCAACTAGGTTCTCCTTTCCATCAATCTTCTAAAGGTCGATGTCACCTCATTCCACGATCTTTCGTACAAGGGATGGCACCACAGAATATGCTTTATGCAGGGATGAGACTTCCGCTCTTTGGCTTGAGCAATGGCTCCAGTGTTGTCATAATACACCAAAACAGGATGTCCAGGGAAGGTGACACTCCCAGCTTGCCAAGGAACTTCGCAACCACACAACTTCCTTCACTACATCAGATGCTGCAATGTACTCTACTTCGCATACTGAGTCCACCACGGTAGGCTGCTTGGGACTTTTCCAACATACAGCTCCTCCGTTCAGGGTAAAGACAAAACCTGACACACTCTTGCTATCATCTTTATCTGACTAGAAACTGGAGTCAGTATACCCCACAAGTTTCAAGTCAAATTCTCCATAAATTAGCCATTGGTCCTTAGTATTTTGCAAATACTTAAGGATGGTCTTCACCACTTTCCAATAAGCTTCACCTGGGTCAAACTGGTATCTGCTCACTACACCTAGTGAGTATGCCCACTGTCGAAGCATATGGGATTCTACTCATGCACTCTCTCTCCTCAAGAGTTGTCGCATAATTTCTTTTGGAGAGATCAATTACAGTGCCTATCGAGAGATAGCCCTTCATGAAATTTTTCATGCTGAACCGTTTCAACATAATGTCGATGTACGTAGACTGGGGCAGTCCTAGAAGCCTCTTAGATCTATCTCTATATATCTTCGTACCTAGTATGAAAGAGGCTTCATCCAAGTCCTTCATAGAGAACTGAGATGACAACTAGACCTTTATTCCTTGCAGTGTTGGAATGTCATTCTCGATTAAAAGAATGTCATCCACATACAGCACAAGGAATACAATCACAGAACCATTAGTCTATTTGTAAATGCAAGGTTCTTCTTCGTTCCTAACGAAGGCATACGACTTGATACACTTATCAAATCGCATGTTCTAACTCCTTGATGCTTGCTTCAATCTATAGATGGACCTATGAAGCCTGCACACCTTTGACTCGTCTGTGGATGTGAACCCTTCAGGTTGTATCATATACGCCTTCTCTTCCAGCTCTCCATTTAGGAAAGCTATTCGGACATCCATTTGCCAGATTTCATAGTCAAAGTATGCTGCTAAAGCAAGTATAATCCGAATGGATTTGAGCATTGCCACAGGGAAGAATGTCTCATCATAGTCAATACCATAATGTTGATGATACCCCTTGGCAAGCAGACGGGCTTTGTAGGTTTCCACCTGCCCATCTACGCCCCTTTTCCTTTTGAAAATCCATTTGCACCTAATGGGTTTTATCCCTTCAGGTGTATCAACCAATGTCCATACATTGTTGATCTCCATGGACACCATTTTGGATTTCATGGCTCCAAGCCATTTCTCAGAGTCGGACCTCTACAACGCATCCATATAGGTGATCGGATCCTCATTGTTCTCATCGAGTTCAATGGGATCACCATCCCGGACCAAGAAATCATAGTATCTATCTGGTCGGTTCGGTACTCTACCGGATCTCCTTAATGGTTCCTAAGTGGGCTTTGGGTGTGATCTAATCATAGCCGGTTATATGTTATCCTTTAAGTGTATCGGTTCTTCTACTTGTTGAACTTTACTAAGTTCAATCTTAGTGGCTACAGTTCCTTCATCAAGGAACTTCTTTTCCAAAAAGATAGCCCTAAGATCGACGAACAACTTTTGTTCCTCAACTAAGTAGAAGCAATATCCCTTAGACTCCTTTGGATACCCAACAAATAGGCACCGGTCAGACCTAGGTCCAAGTTTGTCCATTTCTAAATATTTTACATAAGCTGGGCACCCCCAAACCCGAAGGTGTGATAGTGTCGGCTTACGTCCAGTCCATATCTCATATGGTATTTACTAACGGACTTATTTGGATCCCTATTCAGAGGGTAACAGGCTGATTCTAGAGCATATCCTCAAAAGGATATTGGCAGATAAGCAAAGCCCATCATCGACCGAACCATGTCTAACAGGGTTTGATTCCTCCTCTCAGACACTCCATTTAATTGGGGTGTCTCTGGAGGCATCCACTGAGAGAGAATTCCATTCTCCTCAAGATATGTCAGAAATTCATCCGAAAGATATTCACCGCCTCAATCAGATCGAAGAATTTTGATATACTTTAGTGTTTGTTTTTCTACTTCATTAAAATATCGTTTGAACATTTCAAACGATTCATATTTATGTCTTATCAAGAAGACATAACCATACCTCGAAAGGTCGTCTATAAAAGTAATGAAATAACCATACCCACCTCTGGCACTAATATTTATAGGTCCACATACATTAGTATGTATCATACTTAGAATTTCATTAGCTCGTTCACCTTTTCTAGTAAAAGGTGACTTTGTCATTTTTCCAAGAAGACTGGACTCACAGGTTGGAAGTGAGCTATCTTTACTAAAATTGAGGAGACCCTCGATTTTCAACCTGTTTATCTCGTTCCTGTTAATATGACCTAGCCTACAATGCCATAGGTACGCTTCGCTAACATTATCTATCCTAGGGTGTTTGCTAGACATGTACATTATATTAACAGGTCGTGATAGTACATAGATGCCATCATGCATTTATCCATTTAAAATTATAGAACCATTCAAAATGATTTTGCAAATGTCATTCTTTATTAATAGTTCATAACCATACACGACCAACAGGACAACAGAAATGACATTCAAAATAAAAGGACAAAAATGATACTCGTTCAAAATGATAGTACAGGACTCGAAAACAAGTTTAAGGACTCCCAACTCCGGAACTGGAACTCGGCTTCCATTTTTCACGTTCAAGAACCTCTCACCGTCCTCGAATCTTCTACTAACTTGAAGTCCCTGCAAAGAATTACAAATATAAATTGGACTTCCTGTATCCAATACCTAGTTAGTAGTATCGCAAACAAAGAAACTACAAGGTGTTATCATATAAATACCTTCTCCAGGACCATCCTGCACCTTTCTCTTCTTGGACCTATTCGGGTCAAAGGATACAATGTAAAGAGGATAGTTCCTCTTCCAGTGATCTCGCTTCTTGCAGAAGAAGCACTCTGCCTGGCTTTGATCAGCCTTCACTTTCTTGGCCTAACTGGACCCATAAGCACTAAGCACCTTTTTCTCTTTATTATTTTTCTTCTTCCCTTTCTTAAAGGGACGACGCCCTCCCTAAGAACCTCCCACTAGATTCACCACCCCTTTATTCAACTGGTGGTCTTTCTCATAAGTCTGCAGCAACCCCAACAGATTATGGTAGTTGACTGTAGGCTTATTCATTCTGTAATGATCGAGAAAGTCTAGATAGGAAAAGGGGAGAGAATTCAAAATTGCATCTTTTCCAAGCTGTTCATGGAAGGGACATCCAAGCTTGCCCAGGTGCTCAATCATCTCGATCATGTACAATACATGATCAATGATCGAGACCCCATCATGCATCCGTGCATTGTAGATGGCACAGGAGACCATGTACCTCTCAACATCGTTTGGTGTCCCGAAAGACTCCTTCAACCTTTGAAGGATTTCTTTCAGCTAGGCTTCCTCGAACTTGTGACTGAACTTGTCGTTCATCGTAGCCAACATGATGCATCAGACATTGGTCTTGTCAAAGAGCCACTTTTGATAAGTGTCTCTGATCAAACCCCGAGCATTGGCAGCAGGGATTTCAGGTACCAGATCCGATATCACATATAAGATCTGTTCATGCTCTAGGATAATCCTGAGCCTTCGATACCAGCTATCGAAGTTGGGTCCATGGAGCTTCTCGTTATCGAGAAGAGGCCGGAGTGACAGGTTGGAAGACATCTAAAAAAAAAACTAAAGCTAATTAGTGTATATGAATTATTAACCTAAAGACATGGACTTTAGTCTAAAGATCTCTCCCACTATTTTGTATAGATTGGTAGTCTCTACCTCTAATCTCAGGAATTACTTTAATTCCTTAGCAGGTACTAGAGTCCAATAGACAACACATGAGCCTGACTTTGGCCGGCCCACCCATGCGTGTCTAAAGGTAGGTTCTTTAACCGATTACTTCTTTAAGTAACCTCTAATAATTGGGTTTTGCCCCAAGGAGCACTTCAATCAGCCTTTCGGCCTCCTATTGAAGGCCCGGTTAGGTCAACTATTAACATGATAAAATTCAATGCTTTTAACTAACGAATGGTCAAGCCCGCTTTGGCTGGCCTACCTAACCACCGTTAAGAGAGTCGCACTAAGCCATCATATTAGGAACAGCAATTCTAATAGCCCAATGAACACCCGATCTTTGGATCTGGCGATGAACACCGAACTACTGGACACATTACTATCCTACTTAATGGGAGGCTAGGACTTGGTTATCCCTATAACTTTGTCCTTTTAAGGACCTAATAATTTAGAGGGTTTTAACTTTAATATGACAGACGAAGAGATAAGAAGGCATGTATCAACCTCCCACTAACCACATCAGCAATCTAGGAGGGTTATACATAACTAATGATCCATGGGCACCTAAAATCAATCAAGACTGATTAACCTTAGGTGACAAGGGTTAACACGAGTCAATAAGCTATCTAATCAATCCTGATCGACCACATTGGCCAGGTAAGTGAGATCATGGATTGGGTTCCACCATTAACTGTCTTGCCTTAGACACCAACAGAGTTGGCCAGGTAAGAGATAGCCCCAAAGAACCAAGATTACAATGCCAAACTTACCTCGACACAATCGGTTCATCAGACTCGATCAAACTAGCCTAAAGACTCGGACTTTCCATTGAGCCACAAATTAGATCCATTTAGATTATGGACTAATCAATCTAACTATTAGAGAGATCTAGAGAAGAAATCCTAACTCAACATTTGATTAGATTAGTTCTCTTCTAAGTCCAATGCATCTAATCTTAAGTCTAACCCAATTAAGGACCTAAAAGAAGCTAACCCAAGGCCCTTAAGGCTTATTGAAATGACTTAAAATTTTTTAATCATATTCCTAGAGTTCTTAGTCATTCTTAATTCTCAATTAAGTTCAATAGCCTCAAATAAATTAAAATAATTTTAATTTATCATGTAAACCAATTTTATAAAAATTAAAATTTGAATTCACTATTTTTTTATAATTTTCAACCCAAGTGTCGACACTTCAGAAGCAAGTGTCGACTCAAGGCCTGAGACAGGGAACAGAAAATAGAACAACATGTTTTCTGGCATGCACTCAAGTGTCGACACTTCAATGGTCAAGTGTCGACACTTCAGGGCCAAGTGTCGACACTTCAACCTATCTCAGAAAAAAAAACAAAAACTAGATTTCAAGAAATTTTTCCATGAGTCGACACTTCAAAGGCCAAGTATCAACTCACAGCCTGAGATAATGAAAAAACAGTGATTTCAAATCTAATGTTTCTCCAAACATTCAATAAATCCGATCAAAAATAACTCTTAGATCTTATCTAAAGTTGTTTTATGATCATTTCATTAGATTAAAACATTTTTAACCTACAATTTTCTTTCTTCTTATTTTTCTTTTCAAGAGGCAATCACAGCGGCACCTCTACACGCCATAGGAGACCCTATTGAATGGGAAGAGAGGGTCTTGCAGCCCTACTTCTCTCCTATGACTGGACGGCCATGGTGAAGCACTCAATCCAAGTACTTAAGAAGAGATGTTATTAGCATGCTAGAATCATTACAATACAAAAAGAACCTATTGCTCTGATACCATTGAAGGTGAAAAATACCTACACTTAGCATACAATATGCAAGAAAAGAGGATAGAAGGATATGCATTTTAAAATAATTTTAAAGCATAAACAGTGCAAGGCTCGGTAGATAGATCTAAATGATTTACCGATCTGCCCGCAATAGGAACTAGCATAATGACCTAGCATGCATATAACATCAAAAGCAAGAGAATATATATAAAAGTACCATACCTTTATACCTTTGAGAGAAGCAGTGGAAGTGCTGTGAGAAGGAAGAGGGTGCTCGAGCCACACATGCGTCTGGCCTCTACCAGAAATCCACACCTGGGCTTGACTCTGATCAACTCCCTCGGAGTGCTAGCACTTCAGCATCCTTGGCCGATCTTCTTCTTCCAGGAAGACTAGGATGAGAGCAGGAACATTAAGCCGGTAGCACTGGAACATTAAGCCGGCAGCATCAAATAATTCTCAATCATCGATTAGACAAAAGATCATATAGAAATCCTCTATAGTGTGTGACCCCATAGGTTCGAACACTAAGCCGGTAGCACTGGAACATTTCCAGTACCATTCAAAGTCCTCATCTAGCAATGATACCCGACGTCCGGATAGGTCGAAGATGCAAAGCACCTCACAAGAACCTCTAGCATATGGTTGCCGTATAATTCATCCCTTTGACCTTATAATGCTTAGGATAACCTAGGGTTCGACTGCCAACCCTAATTTGGTTTATCCAGATCATGTCTCAACCTCACAAGTTCTGTGACTCCTCACAAAAACTATCCTGGCCAAGGTTTTGCTGAATTGAAATATAGTGAGTCATTCACTCCAAACTATTTAGAGAGGTTAATTTTATCTTGATCCACCACCACTCCTCAAGTACTTAACTATATCAGAAATCTTCCATCTCTAGATTAGAAATTCAGGTAGTCCGGCACCAAAGTATAGTGAGTTGCTTGCAAGCTGCCATGGTGACCTCAGGTCTGAGGGACACATATACCCATATCCCTTCGTGAGCAACCCTTTGGTAGAAGGGAGCTCTGCAGATGGTCACGTTCAGTGAGTGTCACACATTTCACTTGCATGTCACACCAATGTCTCCGCACTCCTTGGTTAGGAGTACAACTAATAAATATGATATACAACAACCTATACTTGATACATCGTCGTCCTATAACAATGTATCATTTGGTTATGAACCAATTTAAGAACTACTTGATATATCCTCTCTATATCAAATAATGTAGTTCTAAGAACTCCATCATACAAGAGTTCACTTCAGAAAAATATAAATATGATGAACAGCTAAAAATAACTTTTATTTATTAAAAGAAATTCATATACAAAATACAAGATAGCACAACCGTCTATAGTCTAGATAATTGGCTTTGGGATAATTTTCAACAATGCCCTCTATTGCAGGATCCTCATTGATATCGAGCTGAAGAAGAGGTTTACTTTACTTTAGAACCATCTACGTTAGGAGTCTTCCATCCAAGGAGTGATAGTCTTCAAGTCCAACCTCTAGTCCTTGGAGTGCTGAAATTAAACTACCACCAAAAGTGTGAGAGCTCATTGTTGGTAAGAGAACCATTTCTAGACTCTTAGATCTGATTGTTTGAAGGTATATGTCCTAGTTAGAATGATTTTTCAATCATTAGGTCTTTTCTACTTTTGATTGAATGGAAACCACATTGCGGTAATATAACTTTCATCTAATAGTCTCTTACATTAAATTTATTTGCTCCCTATTATGCATGAATCTTACTGATATGTGGTAGAATCATTGCTCATTTTAGTTTGCTAGGTTTTAAGTTTAAAACTCCATTTAGCATCCTGCATCATTTTTGGTATCAGAGCATGGTGACTAGGAATTATTTTGCATAGTGCTGAAATTTTCTGCATAACAAGGATTGATCTGAAAGTTCTCTTCATAACTTTCCAGATCCTAGTTTTCATTAGTATTTTTCATTAATATTGCTAGTTCAAAACCCAGGATTGAAATCTTCCTCAAAGATTTCATATCTGAAATTTCAAATATATATATATATGTATATCTATATTATTTTCATTCTTTGATCTAGGATTTCATGCCTCCTGAGCAGGTATACAAAAGTATACTATCATGACCTATGGAAGTAATGAGCTACAACTAGATGTGAGATGCTTAGGTTAAAGGTTTGATGTGCTAATTGCTTGCTTGATATGTGATTGCATGTCTTGCCTAAGTGATTGCTTGAATTACATGATTTTCTTTTATTAGCACATTGAACATCCCAAAATTTTTTGGCACAATTCAAATTTGAATTCCCCTAACCATAATTCCAAAAAAAAATTTAAAAATTAAATTTTGAATTTTGAAATTTAAAATTTGAAATTTAGAAATTTGAATTTTGAATTGCGTGTTATTCCTAGTCTTTATGTTTATTCCTAGTCTTATGTTCTATTGATTAGCTAGATTATTGGATGTGCATTCATTTTAAAACATTTAAGGGCAATCCTATCACAAGATAAGGGAAGGATTCATCACCTTTTCTTGGCCCAAAAATAACCAACTACATATTGCATTGACAGAAGCCTAATATAAAATTGAGTAAGAACCTAAAACTAGAGATATCAACAAATCAAGTTCATGATCATGTTGAGACTTAGCATTAATTGATTATGTATTTACTCCTGGATATTGGTGTCTAAGGCTAGGGGTCCAATGGCAAACACCTTAAGTGGATTTGTGATTTCTAATTAGGACCTCGTGAAAGCGAGGGGAGCCTCCCACAATCCCACCTCTTACCTGGCCAATTAAAAGGGTGACTGCAGTCTTGATTAGTATTTTGGCAATTCATGCTAACTTGAACTTCTAGGTCTAGGAGCCCTAGAAGCTAAGATTGTATTGCATCACCACTAGATCAAGAACCCCATACCAACACTCCCAGACCCAACCAAGTCTCACCATAAACTCCAATCTTGAAACTTTGATGAGAACCATGACTGAGCAATTTAGGTAATTAAACAATAGGTTTGACCAAATAGAGGAGCAAATCGGGATCCTTGAAGAGACCCGCTTGACCCACACTGAACCTGAATCACCTAGACCAGCTTCCATTGGTCCAAGAGCCCATCATCATGATCTCACCCCTGAACATAACTTTAGATGCCCACACCAAGATTTTGTTGATTTAGAGGAAAGAGCCCTTAGGAACATATGTCTAGATGCACCCACTCTTGATAGAAATTTAAATCCTAAAGTGTACATTGATTAGAAGAGTGACATGGATCAATACTTTGAATGGTATGAGATGTTGGAAGAGAGAGTTCAAATTCGCTAAACTTAGGTTAGTTTGACAAGCTAGGTTGTATTGGAAAAATGTTGAGCGTATTTGTCAGTAAAGAGGAGACATGCCCATAGTCACATTGAGGGCCATGAAGATCAAACTTAGGAAGAAGTACTTACCCTTGTCCTATAAGTAGAGGCTTTTAGATCAGTGGCAGAGATTGAGCCAAGGTAACAGAACTATATTCAAATACATTACAAAAATTTGATGAATTTATCATGAGATGCAGTGTGGTCAAGTCAGAGGCTGTCACCCTGTCTTGGTTTAGAGCAGGCCTACATGAAGAAAGCCAAAGAAAATTATTTCTGAAAGAAGTCCATGACCTAAAGCAGGCTTACCGAATTGCTAAGGATTATGAGAGATTTCAGAGGGGACCCCTGATCCATCAATCTGAACCCGATAGGATTAGTACCCCTAGAAATAAATCAAATTCTAGTCAAATTCCTTCGAACTGACCCAATCCTATGACCCCACTAGCTCACAAAGATGATAGGGGTAAGGCCCATGAAGTTCAAAAGGATAATCACCAAAATGTGCATTGTTTTAGGTGTCATAAAATCGGCCACTATGCTAGTCAATGTCCTACCCGAGCCTTACATATAGGAGAGTTAGAGGAAGAGACTCCAAGAACCTTTGAAGAATTTGAAGAAGAAGTCTATGAAGCTAGGTCAAATCTAGTGGATGAGTATGAGGGAGATGAAGAAGATATTGATCTGACTAAAACATTAGGAGTAGTTGGATGTATCTTGGCCCAAACAAAAGAGCATGAGGATTGGAGAAGGACCAACATACTTCAAACTTTTGTGTCAAGATAATGAAAAAGGTTTATAAGATCATTATAGATAATGGAAGCTGTGGTAATGCCATTTCAACTAAGGCCATTAAGAATCTAGGCTTGACTATCGTTCCCCATCCCAATCCCTATAAGGTGTCTTGGATAGATTCAACTTCCATCCCCATTAAGTTAAGATGTCAAGTTTTGATTCAGATCCAATCCTATTAGGAAAAAGTTTGGTGTGATGTTCTTCCTATGGGGGTTAGTAGTATCATTTTAGGTAGACCTTGGTTATATGATCATGATGCTATCCTGTACGATCATTCCAATTCCTGTTCCTTTAACCACCTTGGAAAAAAAATTATCATAAACTCAACCCCACCTAAGGACAATATCAAAAGAGGGTCTAGTAATCTGAAGGAGAAAAAACAAGGATTAAATTTATTAGTGCTAAGGATTTGGAGAGAGAGATTAATGAGGATTCACTAGTTTGAATATTGTCCACCAAGGGAGTCCAGGAACAACCCCAGAAGGAGCAACCCCATGAAATAGTAGAATTTTAGAAGGATTTTCAAGATGTATTTCCGAAAGATCTCCCTGATCACCTCCCACCATTAAGGAACATTCAACATACCATAGAATTAGTTCCAGGAGCCACCTTACAAAACCTTCTACATTATAGGATGAATCCCACTGAACATTCAGAGTTATAAAAGCAAGTTGGAGATCTTCTCCAAAAGGGATTCATTAGGAAAAGCCTGAGCCCTTGTGCGGTACCTGCCCTTTTGATCTCCAAGAAGGATAGCACTTGGAGAATGTGTGTAGATAGTCATGCCATCAATAAGATAACAGTCAAGTATCATTTTTCTATACCCCATCTTGATGATATGCTAGACATGATGGCCGGAGCTACAATTTTTTCTAAGATTGACCTTAAGAGTGGCTCCCACAAAGTTAGGATTAGACCTAGAGATGAGTAGAAGATAGCCTTCAATACTAAGGATGGCCTTTACTAATGGTTAGTGATGTCTTTTGGCCTTTCAAATGTCCCTAGTACATTTATGAGGATCATGACCCAACTCCTGAAACCAATCATTGGAAAATTCATTGTAGTCTATTTTGATAACATCCTCGTATATAGTATGACTAAGGAAAATCACTTGGACCATCTCCAACAAGTATGTCAAGCTCTTAGGAAGGACAACCTCTATGCCAACCTTAAGAAATGCAGTTTAATGACCCCTAGAGTCATTTTTCTCGATTTTGTCGTGATCCCCAAAGGAGTGTCTACCGACCCAGAAAAGGTTAAGTCCATAGTTAAGTGGACTGAACCCAAAAGTGTACATGATGTACATAGCTTCCACGGTCTTGCCCTCTTCTATAGGAGATTCATTCAAGGTTTTAGTACCATTGTTGCACCGATCATGGATTGTATTAAGAAGGAAACTTTTGAATGGAATAAGAATGCTAATAGAGCCTTCCTTGAGATCAAAGAGAAAATGGCCCAAGCACCAATTTTAAGGCTACCTGACTTTTCAAAGATTTTTTAGGTTGCTTGTGATGCCTCTAGAATTAGAATTAGAGGAGTTCTAAGTCAAGAGAACCACCCTATAGCCTTCTTTAGTGAGAAGTTGAATAAAGCAAAATTGTATAAGGAATTCAGTTTATGATAAGGAATTGTATGTGGTAGTTCGAGCTTGAAGGTATTGGAGATACTATCTATAACAACAGGAGTTTGTCCTATATTCAGACCATGAAGCACTCCGATTCCTTAGTTTCCAAAAAAAGCTAAACCCTAGGCATGGAAAGTGGGTAGAGTACATTCAAGCTTATACCTTTATTTTGAAACACCATGCCGGCACTAAAAATCGGGTTGCCAATGTGCTGAGCTGTCGTTCCATGCTTTTGACCTCTGTGAGTACTGAAGTCATAGGATTTGATAGAGTGAATGAAAAATACAAAAATTATCTTAACTTTAGTAAGATTTTTCAATCTATTTGCCAAGGACCATCTAGTGTATATAGTGACTATACCCTTAATGATGGATTCCTTTTCAAAGGAAATAAGTTATGCATCCCTCAAACCTCCATCCGATAATTCTTGATTTGGGAAATTCATGCAGGAGGTTTAGCTGGCCATTTTGGTAGAAACAAAACCATTCTAGCAGTTGAAGACTAGTTCTTTTAGTCTAGCCTCAAGCAAAATATAGCCCAAGTGGTGGCCCAATGTCGAACCTGTGCTATTGCCAAACAGCAGAAACAAAACACCAGCCTATACACCCCTTTACCTGTCCCTGATTGTCCATGGCAAGACCTTAGTATGGACTTTATGTTAGGGTTACCAAAGACCATGCGAAGACACGACTCCATCTATGTTGTGGTCGATCATTTTTCCAAAAAGGCACACTTTTTACCTTATTCTCAAACTTTCGATAATTCAAAAGTGGCCAAACTATTTCTAAATGAAGTTGTTAGGTTATATGGTTTGCCCAAAACCATTGTGTTTGATAGGGATATTCGATTCACTAGTTATTTTTGGAAAACCTTATGGCACAAGTTAGGAACCAAACTAAAGTTTTCTACCACCTACCATCCACAAACTGATGGCCAAATAGAAGTGGTGAATAGGAGTCTTGGAAATCTATTGAGATGTTTAGTTGGTGAGAGTACTGGAAATTGGGACCTTTTGTTACCACGTGCTGAATTTGCCTACAATAGCTTAGTAATAGGTCCATCGAAAAAAGTCCATTTGAGATTGTCCATGGATACAAACCAAGAAAGCTCATAAACTTTATCCCTTTACCCATATATGCACGAGTTTATGAGTATGCAGAGTCATATACATAGCATGTTAGAGAATTGCACACAAAAATTAGTAAGAAAATTAATTTGAGTAATAAAACTAACAAGCATATGGCTAATTCCTGTAAGAAAGTCAAAGAATTTTATGAAGGAGACTATGTGATGATTAAGCTTAGACCTGAACAGTTCCCACCTGGAACCATGAAAAAGTTACATGCCTGCGATGTAGGTCCTTTCAAAATAATAAAAAAAACTGGACCTAATGCCTATGTGCTTGAGTTACCATCGGACTTAGGTATCAGTTCAACTTTCAATATTTCAGACCTAGTAGAGTATAAGGAACTAACAATGATACATAGTGAGCCTTTCGGACCTGATCTCATTTTTGAGAATGAACCTACCCCTGAGTGTCCACTCACCACATTACCAGAATGGCGAGATAGGATTGAGCGAATTCTGGATGACAAGACTATAACTACCCGGAACAAAGACTATCAATGCTATTTGGTTCATTGGTAAGGTTGACCAGAATCTAAAGACTCATGGATCACTCGAGAGGATCTGCAAAGGATTAATCCAAACTTACTAGAATACTACTAAAGTCAAGTTGATCCATACTTGACATGGTCAAGTCCTTCCCATCTCGAGAGAATTGGTACGAGCAACAGAGTTCGTAAGAGATTTCAAGCAAACCTGATCAACCCAAGCTCCTTATGGATTGCAAGTGAATAAACCAAAATCCGATTTTGGCTTGCTTCAACTTTGTTTTTAATTTCAGCTTGAGTCCTATAACTAGAGTCGAGTCCATTCCAATTTCAATTTAGTTTTGTTAGGTTCAATTTAGTCTTGTTGGGATCAATTTGATTTCTGTAAATAGTTAGGTCTTGAAATTAGACAAGTTGGGTTCAAGTTGAGTCAAATTAGTCAAGACCATGAAGCTTGAAAGCATCAAGATTGGAGCAAACCACCTCAACCACCATGCCAAATTGGAATGCCACCTCACCATGCCAAGATGGGATGCCACCTCACCTCCATGCCAAGAGGGAGTGCCACATCACCTCAAAATGTGCACCCAGGAAGAATTCAAACTTAAATTTAAGTTGGGTGCCCCACTTATCTCTCCACCCTTCATGCATGTAATCTCACTTATCACTCTACTCTTTATGCTTGTAATTCAAATTTGAAAGGGCTAAGGAAGTCTATAAATATCCCTAATCCTCTTGTAATCAAGTCATTATCATGAATGAATGAGAGCTTCTTTTCTTCTTCCATTTGCTTTGTTGCATTTGACACTCCATGAGGGAGAGGGTGTGAGGCCCAACCTCTTCATCCAAGACACCCACCTCTTCATCCAAGATGCCAACATATTCCTTCAAGATGCCAACAACCATTTCCTTTTCCTCCTTCTAAATATTTACTTTCTTTTTCTCTCATCTTTCCAATGCCCACTAATGCCCCCCATTGCAGGATCCTCCTTGATCTCGAGCTGAAGAGGAGGTTTACTTTGCTTCAGAACCATCTATGTTAGGAGTCTTCCATCCAAGGAGTGATAGTCTTCAAGTCCAGCAGCTAGTCCTTGGAGTGCTGAAATTAAACCACCACCAAAAGTGTGAGAGCTCATTGTTGATAAGAGAACCCTTCCTAGACTCTTAGGTCTGATTGTTTGAAGGTATATGTCCTAATTAGAATGGTTTCTCAACCATTAGGTCCTTTCTACTTTTGATTGAATGGAAACTACATTACAGGTAATATACCTTTCATCTAGCAGTCTCTTATATTAAATTTATTTGCTCCCTCTTATGCATGAATCTTGCTGATATATGGTAGAATAATTGCTCATTTTAGTTTGCTAGGTTCTAAGTTTAAAACTCTAGCTAGCATCCTGCATCAGTGGACCTCCTCAATAAGAAGGCCGCGCGCTTCATACTAATGGATGGGTAGCTCTACCAGAGGTCCCACTCTTACCCCATACTAAAGTGTTTGAGACCCTCAGAGGCGGCCTATGTGCTCCAGGGGATACACGAAGGCCTTTATGAGAACCACATGTGGTGCAGGATGCTGGCATATAAAGCCCTCCGGTAAGGGTACTGCTGGGAGACTATGAGGGAAGATGCGGCTGACTTTGTGAGAAAGTGTGATCGCTGCCAATAACACGCTCACATACAACGTTAGCTAGCAGCGCCACTCTCCCAACTCTCTACCCCATGGTCATTCGCCCAATGGGGGATGGACATCTTGAGTCTCTTTCTCCCAGCATTCGTTCAATGAAGGTACCTGATTATGGTCATTGACTACTTCATCAAGTGGGTCGAGGCCGAGCCATTGGCACAGATTATTGAAGCCAACACTCGATCATTCCTCTAGAAATCAGTCATCTACCATTTCAATCTTCCCCATTCAATCATCATCAATAATGGATGGTAATTCAACAACCAAGCATTCAAGGAGTTCTACACCGATCTCAACATCCACCATCACTTCACTTCGATGGCTCATCCTCAAACTAATGGGGAGATCAAGGTGACCAAATAGGCCATCCTCCAAGGGCTCCACACCAGACTAGACAAGGCTAAGGACTGATGGGCTGAGGAGCTCCCTAGTGTATTGTGGGCCTACCACACCACACCTCGGACGGCGACAAGTGAGACACCTTTCAATCTTGTCTTCAGTTCAGAGGCTATGATCCTAGTGAAAGTGGGTATACCCACACTGCGAGTAGAGAATATGATGAAGCTAAGAATTCAGCATGCCTCCTGCTCAACCTGGACCTGCTGGAAGAAACAAGGGACAAAGCTTGGCTCCATATGGCAGCCTACAGGCAATGGGTGGCCTGGTACTACAACTCCTATGTAAAGCCAAAGGCCTTCCACCCGGGAGACTTAGTCCTATGGTGAGTTGAAGTCTCACAGCCTGGGGAATGTAGCAAACTCTTTTCGAATTGGAAAGGTCCCTACAAGGTGCTCGAGGCCCTACCACATGGAGCCTACTACCTCGCTAGACTTGATGGTGCCCAGTTCCCCTGAACCTAGAATGCCAGCAACCTAAGTATGTACTACCAATAGTGTAAGACTCTTCCTTAATAATAAAAGTTCCTTTTTGGTGCAACACTGTTTCCCACCTATGCAGGAACTCTATCCATCGAACTCCAAGTTCAACGATATAAGTCGTGAAAATCCAGAAGCCTCACACTCTACCCGTCGGACTCCAAGTTCCGCAATGCAAGCCAGGAAACTCTAGATGCCCCGCACTCTATCCATCAGACTCCAAGTCTAGCAAAGAAAGCCAGAAAACTTACAAAGCCCCGCACTCAACCACCTTACTTATAGTCTAGAGATGTAAGCCAGGAAACTTCTGAAGCCCGCTATCTATCACTTGACTCATAGTTCAGCAAATCAAGCCGAGAAATTTACGAAGCCCCTCACTCAACCGCCTTACTTATAGTCTAGAGATGTAAGCCGAGAAACTTTTGAAGCCCCGCTATCTACTACTTAACTCATAATTCAATAAATCAAGCCAGGAAACTTACGAAGCCCTGCACTCGATTGCCTTACTCACAGTTCAAAGATATAGGTCGAGAAACTTTCGAAGCCCCACTACCTACCTCTTGACTCATAGTTCGGCAAATCAAGCAAAAAACTTATGAAGCCCTGCACTCAACCACCTTGCTCACAATCCAAAGATGTAAGCCAGGAAACTTCTGAAGCCCCACTATCTACTGCTTGACTCAACATTCAGTGAGAAAAGCTGGGAGACTCTAGAAGCCTTACACTCTTTATTACATGATTTTCAGTTTGGTAAGTAGAGCTAGGAAATTTTTCAAATTCTCCTTGGTCATCTACCAGCTTCTAAACTTAGCCAAGAGGGTCGGGACTTTGGAAACCTTATACTCGGCTACTATTCCATGTTTGTGTGGTTCACATCTATACCACATAAAAAAATAGGAAGAAGAGAGAAAAGAGAAAGAAAAGAGTCAAGATGAAGTTCATTGCAAGTACAAGAACTTTATTGATGAAGAAGTCTTTATACTGAGAAGGGACCCCCTGATAGGCTAGGAAGTCCCTCAAAATCTACCAGGTACAAAAGAAGAAGGAAGAGACAATATGGTTTAAAGTCTATCTTTCATTACTTTGAAGGAAAAGTTAACATCAAAAGGGACCTCCTGACAGGCCAGGAGGTCCTCCAAAATATCTAAGTACAGAAAGATAAGGAAAAATCTACATCATGGGGACATCGTCAGTGCCTTGCCAAGCAGTCGGGCACCTCATCAGTCCCTTATAGAGGAGCTTTGGCTGGAAGGATGGCTGGATCACTGACCTCCACCACTTTGGCCTCTGATGCGGTTATCATCCCAGCTTCAGCTTCCAGCATAGCAGCCCCGACCTCGGTGTCCGACCCTGTGTCCATCCTCATGCCAGTCTCTTCTGACGGAGCCTCCTCTCTGTCACTGACACCCTACAAGTCTGGTTTGATGGACTCCATGCCTTAATAAAAGAAGGCCTGTAACACCTTCTTCATGCAGTGCTTGAACCCCTGGAGGAAAGAGTCAAGGATTGCCTCTCGGACCTCTTTGATAAATGCCTGTGAGGGCTTGAACTTTGGCAAAGCTTCAATGGCCTCCTTCTTACCCATCTCCATCAGCACCACCACCGCCGTCGCCTTCTCCTTCACAGCCATGGCCTGGGCCATTGCTGCTTCAAGGTGGGCCTGGAGGGTCTGCGTCCGCCCCTCCAAACATGTTGCCTCCGTGGCAGACTCCTCTGCCTAGCTGGAGCCTTCTCCCTCTTCACCACTAGGGCTGCCTCGAGGTTCCTCACTCGACCCTCTAGCTCTGCCACCGTAGCCTTGGTGCTGATCACTTCAGTTTGGAGGGCTCTGGTCTACCCCTCCAAGACCTGCACCCACTCGGCCTGTGCCCGGGCCTCCACCTCCATGGCCTCCGAGTGCTTCTGGTGGCTAACATCCTATCGGGCCAATGCCAGGCAGGAGTCTCGGATTAGAAGGATGTCGGTGGTCACCTATAGTAACAGAAATGTCAGTCAAATCAGCATAAGCAATGAAAAAAGGACTAAGGAAAAGAAAACTTACCACCATCAGTTAGGGGAATAGGCTTGAGATGGTTGCCGGCAGCTGCTTATTACTCCTCTCTCGACGGTCGCGCGGTAGGATGGTGAACTCCACCATCCTCTCTGCCAATGCTGGGTCGAGGGTGACCGCCGCATTCGATGGTACCATGATCAACATCCGGGTCACCCCCGAACTTGGTGCTATGGAGGATGCCACTGGGCTCGGCATGGTCGATGGTGGAGGCATGGAAGCCACCAGTCAGGTGGCAGTTGTGTTTATGGCCACCGGTGGTGTCGGCCTCCCTTTTGTTGTCGAGTCAGTCGCCACCTCCAACACCTTTGGCAATGGTGTGACATCAGCTCGAGAAGGGGCTACTTAGGGGGCCCGTGCTGCCCCCTCTCCAATTGCAGCACCCCTGCATGGCCCACGCACCGGGGGTTGGGCCGCTGCTCCAAACGAAGTGGGGCCAACCTGGGCCTCCTCTCTCCCTAGCCAGTCAATGGCTCCATGGTGGGCTTCCACCCCAGCTCTTCCTATGCCCTCTTTCGTAGATCCTCCTTGGGCCCGGGGGACACGTGCCTCTTTCATGACATCTCCCATATTTGATCCATGGAAAATTTCATACCTGCAAAGAGAAAAAAATCTCAGTTAGACTTGAAGCAGAGGAGAATTCTTATGAAAAGGAAGTTCGGGTTTGGGCCTTACCTAAGGATCAGATCAGGCTAACCCTGGCCTTAAACAAGTTATGTTTGGTCAGCAGGTCCCGAAATGGAGGAATCTCAGAGGTGACAAGCCGGTCATACACCTCCCGATCCGCAGCCTCCACCTAAGCATTTCGATTGGGAGTGCGATCTGGGTCACTCCAAATCCAATCAACTCCCTCAACTGAAGTGAAGAAAAATCCATTCTTTCATCCCTTGATGGAAGTAGGTAGATCAAATTTGATGGCCCCCATGCGAGAGGCTACGAACCACCACCCATTATCGACCAGGTGGCGTTTCAGGGTAAAAAGGGCCCTGAACAAAGAAAAATAGGCAACAATCCCATGAAAGTGGCAAAGAATGGAAAAATAGGAGATGGCCCTAACTGCATTTCAGAGTGAGCTGGGCTGGGATAAGACGGAAGTTGCTAAGGAAAGAAAGAAAGAAGGGGTTAAGAGGAAGACAAAGGCCCTCGAGGAAGAAGTCCTCATACAGGGCGATCTGGCCTAGGCCACTAGAAGTGACCCACTCTTCCGGCCTCGGGATCGAGAGCCAGACAAGTCCAGAATCCCATATGTGCTCCAGAGCCATGGAATATCATTCTAGGTCATCACCGAAGCAATGCCAGAATGACCAGCCGAATCATGGCCAGTGGAAGGAATAGAAGGAGGGGGAGGAGAAGGAACCTTAAAGGGACCTATGACTATCCCTGTCTGCCGGGGACCCCTATGGATTCTAAGAGGAACATCCTCCTCCTCACTATCGAAGGAAGGAGGCCTCGACCGAGATGGCCCCGCCTTGCTAGAGTGATCCAAGCGACGGCACCTCTAGCCGGAAGGACTCATTTTAAGAGAAAGGTGGAAGAAGAAAAGGAGGAAGGACCTAAGAATCCTAACTGATCTCCTTAGCATAGGCTGAAGGAAAAGGAAGGTAGCAAGAAGGAGGGAAGACTAACCTGGATGCCTCGGGTGAAAGAATTGGAACTAGGTGAAAAGGTTCTGGCTCACCCTACTCCCTCGCTTGAAGGTTTTTAAGAGATGGCTAAGGCAAAATGGCCTCTTTTCAAATAGCCTGACAATGCCTCGTCGCATTGTACTTATCAAAACATGCATCCTTTTGCCTCTTTGACCACTAGATGCTTGCCACGCATCAAAATCCACTGAGAATGACACTTCGATATGCACGTAGTCACTTCAGCCCAAGTGCTGACCATTGGATGCTCGCCATGCATCAAGATCTGCTGGGAACGGTGCTTCGACATGCCGAAAACTACTACAAGCCAGGCACATATCATCATGCTTCCCCTGACATGGCATCCACTCATTGGTGCCAAGGCATGATCTATGAGTCATCGATGATCAAGGCATTTAATGGCATAGGCTAAATGTCCTTCCACATCAACATCACCATAACTCCCTTCGTCCCAAGCACTATCTCATGCTATGGGCTCGAGAGTGGGGGGCATCTGATATGGCACAACTGCTGACATGGAGCCCATCCCATGTCGGACCAGCTGCAGGTCTAGCTGGTAGAAGGTGCCATTTGTGTGCTATCATCAGATTGCTACCGAGGTCGAGCTCCCTGCTGAGGTCGAGCTCCCTGTCGAGGTCGAGCTCCCTACCGAGGTCATGCTCCCTATCAAGGTCAAGCTCCCTGCCAAGTTCGAGCTCCCTACTGAGGTCGAGCTCCCTATTGAAGTCGAGCTTGCATCCGAGGTCGAGTTGCCGGTCAAAGTCAACATCCCCTGAAGTCAAGCATGGATAAAGATAGGTGGACTCAATCTCCCCCTCGAGCAACCTTAGGAGCAGCCAGGATAGTGACCCCAATAGGTGGTATCACAATCCCTGCTGAAACCCCATGATGCTCAAAGGAACTATAACACTTGTGGGGAGCCACTCTGCCAGGGCACACCGCCTGCGACCTCTATGGAGTGGCACTTTGCTAAGGCACGCCACGTGTAATCTCTGAGGATTGGCACTCCGCCAAGGCATGCCTCCTATATCCCCTATGAAGGAGCATCCCGCTGGAGCATCAGGCCTCTTATCCCACTATCAACACCTATGGAAAGATACTCCGCCCGGGCATCGCGCCCCTCAACCAAGTACCTGTACCATCCAGAAGAGGAAAGTTTTACCAGGAGTCTCAGACCATGTAGCATCTCCTGCTAGGCCAGTGCTTTACTAGGTCTCCCAAATATGATGGCACGATGCCCGAAAGAAGCAGTACCCTATCGAGGTGTTAGGTCCCATGACATGCTACTTGCGCTTGCCGCAGGAGGGACGTGCACTTCATAGTACTTTGCCTGCACCCATGACAAAAGCTACCTATGAAGGCTACGGACCTTGTCCCCCTCCTCTAGGAGGAGGGGCAATAGGCCTACACTTTCCCCACATGAGGCACTCCCAATGAGCACCATACCAGGGCTCTATGCCCTATCAGATGAATGAAACTTCTATAAGAAGCTCAAGGTGGCCTCCGGCAAAGGTAAGTCAAAATAACAAGTAAAAAAAAAGAGGAGAAGCCAGGACAAGTAGAAGCAAGCGAGTGAGGCTCAAGGATAGGAGGAACACCCATAGACTCTTCCAAGTGCTCTCACTATAATAGCTATCACTATTCTAGCTCTCACTACTCTAACTCCTATTCTATCTTCTCATGAATTCTCTGAACATGGAAACCACTTTGGGATCCATGAAGGAGGATCTGTTTTCCTTGATTATCCACTAACTTGATCATTGGAGTGCCCCCACCGGGATCCCCAACTCGGGTCTCCTCTCTTTTACAAGATCGATGGTGCTTGAAGGATGCCAGGCAAGAAGTCTACTCACCGATGCCACGTAGGAGCTATAGGCCATGATGATCTAGGTGGCAATAGTTAGTATTTCATGTGGTGTGCTGAACAATTTCTTCTCAATGTCAAGTTCCTTTCAACTGTTTCTTTAAAAAAAGATGGATTAAGGTTGCATTTGATTGTAGGCAATCATTTAAATTATTAGTAATTTAATGGACCCTATCATATTACTATGTTTGGTATATTTTTCTAGATAATAATCTATCATATCTAGTAATATAGATTACCTTCCAAAACACGATATGAATTACATCTGGAAGGATGGTATTCTATATTACCAAATTATCCTCCCCTTCTTCCTTCCTCTTTCCTTCCATATAATATAATATAATATATTTAATATAATATAATAATATAATATATTAATATTTTTTAATAATATAATATATATTATATTTAATAATATAATATATAAATTTAATATATTATTTAATTTATTTAAGTAATATATTAAATATATCATCTATTTAATATATAATTTTTAATATTAAATTTACTTAATATAAAAAATTATTTTTACATAAAAATATGCATTTTATATTTTTTATATTTTTAATATAAAATATAAAAAATATATTTTATAAATAAAATATAGATTTGATTTAGAGATATTTTAAAATTTTAATTTTATATTATGCAACATTACTTGCATATACTAAACATAATAATCCATATTACTTGCAATCAACATTGCTGGTTGTTGTCTCCTGGATCGTCATCGCCTATAGCTCTAACATGTCATGGACTCGTCGGGCTCCCATTGGATGCTTGGTTGTCTTCCCTGGTCAGCTCTAGAACCAGCATGACCTGCAAAAGAGAGGAGACCTGGGCCGGGGATTCCGATGGGGATACTCCGACGATCAAGTCAGTTGGGACGACCAAGGGGGAATAGAACCTCTATGATGGAGAAGTTGAAATCTCTCTGCGTAGAGGATAAAAGATGAGATATATGAAATGGAAAGACAAGTTGAAGTGAAGATCAGAGAGCTGAGAGGTTCTCTTGACTGGTTCCTTGCCTGTTTGCTCTATGTGTCCTACCAATGCCTCTCCCCTCTTGGAGGTCCTTTCTTCTATTTTATATGAGAAGGATGGCCCAGACCAAGTCTGGGGCTTCATCGAGATGCCTTTTTCTTGGTATCTCTTTCTAGAGGGATCTTTCTTTGTCTACAGCCTCCCCCTATCGGACCGATCCTCGAATGGAGATCCTTCTAGTGGGGGTGTTCGCTGGCATAGTACAGATCTTATCTCTCTGGTGGTGTAGTTTTTTTTGGGAGGAGCGGGTGCTATGCCACTGAGCCCCAAGCCATGATGAGGCATTTCTATTCCAGGAGAGACCATCTGAGTGTTACCGGGCTTGGGGCCTTAATAGAATACTCCTCTTGAAGGAGGTACAGGTTTAATGTCACGAGGGCCAGAGCCCCTGGTTGCATGGCCGTTGACGTGGTGGCACACTACGGGGCCTGGAGCCTGGTGGAGCATGCACTGCACAGAGAGTGCGGCTGGCACATTATAGAGCTTAAATTTTCTGGCAAAGCTTGCACCACCTCCTAGAGGTTGCAGGCAGTTGGGAGCTCCCATGCCACAGTCTTTTCTTCTGCTAATCTTCTCCCTTGGCTTCTAACGAGAACTTTGGTCTTGGTAGAAAAAGGGGGGACCTCTATCTTAGGAGCTCGACCCCGGGAAGCGGGAGCATGACCTTGACTAGGAGCTCTATTGCCCAGTAAGCAATCCAAGAGGGGGGGTGAATTAGGTTTCTAAAAATTATTTGCAAAAAGTGTGCCAAATCAATAAACAAAACAAGTGCTAGAAAGATGCAAGTATAGTGTGCTCTAAAAGAGTGTGCAGTGAAAATTTAAATGCAATAAAAGTAAGAGCAAGTAGAGAGAAAACAATCAACCACAAACACAAGGCAAGTATAGTGGTTCGATGCTCTCCAAGGCACCTACATCCAATTCCTAAGGTCCACTTGGGAATTCACTATAATCACACACAATTATAACCATTTAGTTTTTCAGGCTCACTAATCAAAATCCCTTTTGGTTTTTACAAGGCTCACCAAAAGAAACCTCTTGGTTTTTAAAGGCTAACAAAAAATCTCCTTGATTTTCATCTAAGCTAACCAAAAACCTCCTTGGTTTTGTTCTTAGGCTCACCAAAAACTTTCACAACAAAGTATGAATTGAAGTAAAGAATACAAGAAAAACTTTCTAATAAAAGTTGTTATCACTTTGAAGCTTGATGAAGATTCTTATCTTCGATTCGATGAAGCCTCAATCAATGCTCAAAAGTTGTTGGACTTGAAGGCTCTTGATTGCTTTGAATGCTTGAAGGCTTCTTTTCTTGGAAGTAATTGCTCTTAATGAATGTATGAGTGAATGCACTTGCTTTCTTTCATTTTCTTATTCTCTATTCTTTCTTCCTTGATTCCACTTCAATTTGAATCACTTAAATACCATCCAAAGGCTTAAGAGAGGTTTATGATCATTGGAGACATGAAACTAGCCATTGGGAGCTAAAAGGGCCAAGTTCTATGTTTAAAAAACTAGCTGTTACTTTTCTCAGAATTCCAAGTGTCAACACTTCAGGTTGTGAGTCGACACTTAGGGTTGATACTAAATCCCATAGTCGACACCTAGTTCAAAATTTTGCATCAAAGCTCTCTGAAAATCTCATGTGAGTCAACACTTCATTTGGTGAGTTAACACATGAGTCGACACTTGACATCCATGAGTCGACACTTGAGGCAAATCTTGGATTTTAGCATGTTCTGGAAAAAATTCTATCTTATGCTTTGAGTCGATCCTTGAGTCAACACCTTGAGTCGATACTTGAGCTGCATGAGTCGACACTTCAAGTGTGCCATCTAAAACTTCTTTCTACGTGCTGGCTTGAGTCGACACTTGCATTGTCATAAGTCGATACTTGAATTGTGAGTCGACACTTACTGAAACTTCTTCAAAAATAACTAAAACTCTGTTGAATCCTTTTTTAACTAAACTCATTAATTCCTTTCAAGTAAGTCTTAAATACTTAAGTCCATTAATCACTGATGTTTCATCCATAGAAAGGGCTTCTTTAATCTTTTGACAAGCAGTTCAATTTAGCTGATTTGATGAGTACCTTTTTTGATTAAAAATATATTTCAAAGAACTGTTAGTACTCAAACATATTTAAGTATTTTGTTAATCATTAAAATCAATAACGGAGTCAACAATCTTCCCCTTAACAAATTCATTAACTTTTGGCAAATCATTTTCACAAAGCATTGTGTATGCCATTTCTTCTAAAGTGTGATTTTTCCTTTTTTCTATTCCATTCTGTTAAGGTGTCCTAGGTGCAGAAAAATTGCATTCTATTTCTTTTTCATTACAAAAATTTTTAAAATCTTGATTTTCAAATTTAGAACCATAGTCACTACGAATGCAAATAACTAAAGGACCTTTTTCATTGAAAACTTTTCGATAAAACTTTATAAAAGCTGAAAATGATTCATCTTTGTGAGCTAAAAATAGAACCCATGTAAATCGAGAAAAGGCATCCACTATAACTAATCCATATCTCTTGCCTTCTAGGCAAGATGTTCTAGTTGATCCAAAGAGATCCATATAGAGTAGTTCTAATGGCCTAGAAGTTGAAACAAAATCTTTAGGTTTGAAAGATATTTTTACCTGTTTTCCAAATTGAAATGCTTCACAAATTTTATCTTTCTCAAAACTAAGTTTTGGCAAATCTCTTACTAAATTTTTTTGCATAATTTTGATAATAAATACATGCTTGGGTGATCTAATCTATGATGCCACAACCAACTAGTCTCATTAATAGTGGAATTCATTACAACTAAGCATTCACCATCAGGCAAAGATAAATTATCCAAATCAACAAGATAGATATTACCATGCCTTTTTTCAATGAATTTTACTTCAATATTATTAGGACTAGCAATTATGCAAAGAGATGATTCAAAAAGAACTTGAAAACCTTTATCACAAAATTGGCTAATACTAAGCAGATTATATCTCAAACTTCAACTAAAAGAATATTATCAATCCAAGTAGAAGGGGAGATGTGAACCTTACCGATAAAAATAATCATTCCTTTACCATTATCACCAAATGTTATACTCCCTCCATTTAGTGCCTCAAGAGAGGTGAATTGCTTCACATCTTCTATCATGTGTCTTGAGCAACCACTATCGAGATATCACAGTCTTTTCTTTTTTTTGGTTGCAAGACACACTTGTAAAACAAATTAAGTTTTGATTTTAGGTACCCAAGCCAACTTGGATCCTTTAGGGTTAGTACTAAAAGTGGTTCCTTTTGGAACCCAAATCACAATGATATGCTTTATGACATACTTTTCTACAAGAGTAACTTGATGATGCAGAAATAAAGAAGTTTTTAAAAATCTTTTGCTATTTTTGGGACTTAAAACCTAATCCAGCTTTATTAAAAATAGCTTTTTGGTTGTTCAAAAGAAGATTTAACTTTTCATAACTATAGGTGAATTTTTCAACAAAAGACTTTATTCTATCAAGCTCATTTTTATATTTCTTGTTTTCTACTTCAAAATCTTTACTTTTCTTCAAAAGCTCATTGTTTGAAACATTTACTTTAGGTCTTTTTAAAACTTCATTTTTCATTGATAAAGCATTATTTCGTTTTTCTAAAATATCAATTTTGTTTTTCAAATCATTAACTTCATCCAAAAGATTAGAGTTTTCATGTGAGAAAGAGTTTGCATGCTTTTTCAACTTTCTATTTTCAGATATCATCAACTTATAATTACGCATTAACTCATCAAATATAGTTCTTAATTCATCAAAAGTATAATCAACTTCAAGATCAGAATTTACCTCTTCTTTATGTTGTGCCATGAAGCAAATATTTGCGACTTCAGTTTATTCTTCATCTGAGCTGGAGTCCTCACTATCACTCCAAGTCGCCATCATTGCCTTCTTTCTTGACTTCTTTAGGAGAGGGCAGTCATACTTGTAATTTCCAGGCTTCTTGCATTCAAAGAAAATAAGTACATCCTTCTCCTTGTCCTTTGCTTTCTCTTTTTCTTTTCCTTTTTCCTTTCTTGGTTGAAACTTTTTTTGTAAGGAAATTTCTTTCTTTTCATAAATTTTCTAAACTTTCTTGCTAATAATGCTTCATCACCCTCGCTTTATTCTTCTTCTTTTTCATTTGAAGACACTTCTTGTGTTGTGGACTTGAAAGCTATAGTCTTCTTCTTTCTATCCATATCCATTGATTTTTGTTTCAAGTTCAACTCATAAGTCATGAGCGAACCTACCAATTACTCCAATGAAAGTTTATCAATATCTTTGGCTTCTTGGATGGTGGTTACCTTTGGATCCTAAGATGTTGGAAGAGTGTTGGCTCCACCTAGTAATTTTGAGGAATAACAAAATGTTGAGTACATATTGTGTACTAATATTTATTTCTAGCTGTGAGTTTTCAGAAAACAAGCACCTCAAATTCTCAAAATTAAAGTATAATGGCATGCTATGGCATGAAGCATTTTACATAATTTGAGGAGTCTTCTCCATGCAAAAAGGGCTTAAAAGAGTTCATTTATTGTTTATTTACATTGGATTTAAGTTTTATATTCAACACTTATGTTTTTGGCTTAAATTGTACCTAATTATGAATTTTGCAGAACCAAGTATCAACACCTGGGAAGTCAAGTGTCGACACTTCAGCATTTGGCACGCAGAAAAATTCTTTGGCAAGCCAAGTGTCGATACCCAGAATTCAAGTGTCGACACCTCAAACTCAAGTTACAACACTTAAGTTCCCAAGTGTCGACTCAAGGCCTGAGACATTTTTAAAATCCAGAACGTGGCCAAAAGAGTGTTTTTGTGTCAAGTGTCGACACCTGTGATTCAAGTGTCGACACTTGAAAGTTCAAGTGTCGACACCTGACAACCAAGTGTCGACACCTGACAAACCAAGTGTCGACACTCGGGTTTTGACAGGCCTAATGGATCTATTTTTCTGAGTTGCAGAAGTATCTTTTCAAGCTCCCAATGGCTAGATTCGAAGCTCAAACGGTCACAAACCATTTTTTGGAAGTTTTTGAAGTATTTAAGCTTCACCAAACTTATTCTTGAAGCATTAAAGTCTATTGAAAGCTCAAAAGCCAATATTCCCTCAAGAACTTTACTTCAAAAGTCATTTAAAGTATGATTTCCTGAAAAAGCTTAGAAGCCCATCCTTTCATCTTTCCAAAAAGAGAGCTTGAAGAATATTCTAACGAGAAGATAAGACAAAGCATCAACTTGAGCCTCAAAGCTTCCATTCTACTCTTGAAGAGAGTTTGTTTTATTTATTTTGAATTGTATATCTAAAATTTTCTTTTGATTTAACCTAGCTTTCAAGGGTTTCTTGAAAGTAGGTTGTTGTAGTTGTTGGTGAACCAAAGGGACAAACCAACTAGGGTTAACTTGTGAGCCCAAAGACAAAATAAGTGAAAAGGTTAGTTGGTGAGCCTAGGTGATAAAACCAACATAGGTTTTGACTTGTGAGCCTTTGGAAAAACAAGTCGGCTATAATCTTTGAGAAATTATAGTGGAATTTCCAAGGGTGGCTTGGGAAGTGGATGTAGGTGCTAGGTTTGTACCGAACCACTATAAACTTTATGTTTGTGCATGATTGTCTCTTCTATCTCTTGCTCTTTATTTCTTGCACTCTATTTATTGCTTTCCACTGCATATTATCTAGTGCATCAATTTTGTAACTCGCAAATACCACAAGGCATGCACATTATTGCTTTAAATTTTTTAAAAGACCCAATTCATCCCCTTCTTGGGCTCCATTTCTGGGCAACAAGTGGTATCAGAGCATCGGTACTCTCTTATAGGTCCAAGGATCTTGAGTAAAAGATCATGGCAGCCCCAATTGGAATGGGTGTTGTTGAAGGTCAAGCTTCAAACCATCCCCCACTATTTAATGGCATGAATTACACTTATCACAAAACTTGCATGTGCATATTCATTCAAGCCATGGATTAAAATCTTTGGAAGACAATCATAAAAGGTCTTCATCAGCCTACTATGTTGGTTAATGGCATTCTCACTCCAAAAATGAAAGATGATTGGGATGAGAATGACATTAAGCAAATAGAGCTTAATGCGAAGGTTATGAATCTATTGTATTGCTCTCTTAATCTGAGTGAATTCAATAGAATATCTAATTATCTCTCCACCAAGGAGATATGGGATACACTTGAGATTACCCATGAGGGTACACACCAAGTGAAAACTACTAAGGTTAACATGCTCATTCACACATATGAAATGTTCAAGATGGAACCTACTGAATCTATTAGTGAGATGTATACTAGGTTCACAAATATTGTGAATGGCATAAGAAGCTTGGGAAAGATTGTATCTAATGGTGAACTTGTAAATAAACTTCTCATGTCTCTTCTGGCTTCATGGGATGCAAGGTGACGGCCATAGAGGAAGCCAAGGATGTTAATACTCTATCCCTCGAGCAACTATTAGGCCCATTGATGACTTATGAGCTTTCTTTAAAATAAAAGAACGTGGATGTAGAAAAGAAAAAGAAAGTTATCGCTTTCAAATCCACCGCAAGAGAAGATTCAAGCAATGAAACCGAAGAAGATGAAGATGATGAGACGGCTCTAATGGCAAGAAAGTTCAAAAGGTTCATGAGGAAGAAGAAATACAACTTCAAGAAGAAACCTCTAAAAAGTGAGCCAAGAAAGGAGAAAGAAAAGGAGAAAGACAAGGAGCAGCCCACATGCTTTGAATGCAAGAAATCGGGCCACTTCAAGATGGATTGCCCCTTACTTAAGAAGAGCAAAAAAAAACTAAGAAAGAAGGCCATGATGGCAACCTAGAGTGACAGCGAAGACTCCAGCTCTGAAGAAGAACAGCAAGAAGTTGCAAACTTCTGTTTGATGGTGGATCATAACGAGGTACTATCTGAAACTGAAAATGAATTTACATTTGATGAACTGCATGAAGTTTTGATGAGTTAGTTATAGAATTTCAAAAACTAAAATCAAAACATAAAGAACTAAAAAGGCAAAATCTAGTTTTAGTCAAAGCTAATGACAAGTTTTCAAATGAAAATGATTGCCTACTTCTTCAAAATAAAAAGTTAAATAATAAGATTGCTAGTCTTGAAAAAGAAAATGAAGTTTTGAAAAAAAAACCTTTTTGTATCAAATGAAAATCTTTCAAAACAAAGCAAAGAAATTTTAGAAGAAAACAAAAAATATAAAGAATAAGTTGAAAAGTTGAAGCCTTTTGTTGACAAATTCACATATAGCTCTGAAAAATTAAATGTGCTTTTAAACAATCAAAAAGCTATTTTTGATAGAGCCGGTTTAGGGTTTAGAACTTAGAAGAAATAAAAGCTTTTCAAAAATTTCTTTGTACCTGCATCTTCATCCATTACCTGTTATGCTTGTGGTACTATAAGGCATAAATCTTATTTATGCAACAAGAGAAGATTGAGTACTACTAAGAAAATCTGGGTTATAAAAGGAACCATTGCCACTAACCTAAGAGGACCCAAGATGACTTGGGTTCCTAAAGTCTCCACTTGATTCTTTTTATAGATATGCTTTGCAACCAATAAGAAAAGAATGTGGTACCTCGATAGCGGTTGCTCAAGGCATATGATCGGAGATGTGGAGCAGTTCTCATCACTCGAATATCAAAATGGTGGTAATGTGACATTTGGTGATAATGGTAAGGGCAAAATTGTTGGAATTGGTAAAGTCCATATCACCCCTTCTACTTATATTGATAATGTTTTGTATGTAAATGGTTTGAAACATAACTTACTTAGCATTAGTCAGTTTTGTGACAAGAATTTCAAAGTTACTTTTGAATCTTCTTTGTGTATGGTTTCTAGTTTAGATGACAATGGCATCAAGTTCATTAGTCATAGGCATGGCAATATCTATATGGTTGATCTTGATGATTTTCATGTTCAAAATGGTCAATGCCTAGTGGTAATGAAAGCCAAGATCAATGAAACTAGTTGGCTTTGGCATCGTAGACTAGGACATATTAGTATGCATTTGATTTCAAAACATAGCAAAAAGAATTTGATAAAAGATTTGCCAAAACTCAGTTTTAAAAAAGACAAGATTTCTAGTGCATGCCAGCTTGGAAAACAAACCAAATCATCTTTTAAACTAAAATGAGTAATCTCTACATCTAGATCCTTAGAGTTGCTTCATATGGACCTCTTTGGGCCGACCAGAATATTTAGCTTGGGAGGTAAGAAGTATGGTCTAGTCATTGTAAATGATTTCTCATGTTTTACTTGGGTCATATTTTTAGCACACAAAGATGAAACGTTTTCTAAATTCATTAGATTTCATAAAAGAATTTCAAATGAAAAAGGTATTTCAATTGTATCTTTGATAAGTGACCATGGAACCGAATTTGAAAATTCTGATTTTGATAAATTTTGTATTGAAAATGGCATTCATCACAATTTTTCAGCACCTAGGATACCTCAACAAAATGGGATGGTAGAAAGGAAAAATAAAACTCTTGAAGAAATGGCATGCACCATGCTTTGTGAAATTGACCTACCTAGATATTTTTGGACGGAAGCCATAAACACTGCATGCTATATTATAAACCGTGTTTTAATCCAACCAATTTTAAAGAAAACACTGTATGAGCTTTGGAAGGGTAGAAAACCTTCAATTCGATATTTTCGTGTTTTTGGATGCCGTTGTTTCATCTTAAATAATGGTAAAGACAATTTGAGCAAATTTGATGCCAAGTCAGATGAGGGTGTCTTTCTATGCTACTCTACATCTAGCAAGGCATACAGGGTCTTCAACAAAAGAACACTTATTGTTGAAGAATCTTTACATGTTGTGTTTGACAAATCTGACCAGAAATCTTCTAGAAAAGAAGATGTGCTTAATGATGAAACAGGTACTAAAAGAACTGAAGAAGTGAACAACAATGAAGAGCTTGCTAAGGAATAAGAAATTGATCAAAACAATGAAGGAGATCAAGCACAAGGTGATGAAAACACATCTACAGTTGATCCTCTATCCAAAGAATGGAGGTATGCTCATGGTCACCCCAAAGAACTTATCATTGGAGATCCATCTAAAGGTGTAAGTACTCGTTCATCCCTTAGGAATATTTATGATTACTTAGCATTTGTTTCTCATATTGAACCTAAAATGATTGAAGAAGCTGAAAAAGATTGTAATTGGATAAATGCTATGCAAGACGAACTTAACCAATTTAAAAGAAACAATGTTTGGACTCTTGTAGATAGGCCTTCAAATGTTTCAATTATTGGCACCAAATGGGTTTTTAGAAACAAACTTGATGAAAATGATATTATTACAAGAAAGAAGGCTAGACTAGTTTCCAAAGGATACAATCAGGAGGACGGGATTGATTTTGATGAAACCTTTGCTCCTGTGGCTAGACTTAAGGCAATTAGGTTATTATTGGTTTTTGCTTGTTTTATAGATTTTAAATTATTTCAAATGGATGTTAAAAGTGTCTTTTTGAATGGTTTTATCGAAGAAGAGGTTTATGTTGAACAACCGCCTGGTTTTGAAAACCCTGAATTTCCAAACCATGTTTTCAAACTTCATAAAGCTTTGTATGGTTTGAAACAAGCTCCTAGAGCTTGGTATGATCGTTTAAGTTCTTTCTTGCTCAAAAATAATTTTACTAGAGGTAATGTTGACAAAACTTTATTTTTGAAGAAAAAGATTGATGATCTCTTAGTAGTACAAATATATGTAGATGATATCATATTCGGTGCTACTAACAAATCTCTTTGTCAAGAGTTTGCAAGATTAATGCAGGGTGAGTTTGAGATGAGCATGATGGGAGAACTGAACTTCTTCCTCGGACTCTAGATAAAGCAAACCAAAGAGGGGATCTTTATTAACCAAGCTAAGTACATAAAAGAAATACTCAAGAAGTTTGGGATAGAGAACACCAAGCCATTAGGTACCCCTATGAGCTCCTCTTGTAGACTTGATAAGGATGAATCAGGTAAATCTGTAGACCAAAAATTATATCGTAGCATGATTGGATCATTGCTATATCTTGCTGTCAGTAGGCTAGATATCATGTTTATTGTTTGTATGTGTGCTAGATACCAGTCTAATCCTAAAGAGTCTCATCTTTTGACTGTTAAACGCATACATAGATATCTATCTAGCTCAATTGAAATTGATCTGTGGTACTCTATAGATTCTTCAATTGAATTGATTGCTTATTCTGATGCTAACTTTGCTGGATGTAAACTTGATCGTAAAAGTACTAGTGAAACTTGTCAATTTCTTGGAATAAATTTGATCTCATGGAGTAGCAAGAAATAGAATTTGGTTGCTCTATCTACGGTGGAAGCTGAATATATAGCAGCTGGAAGTTGTTGTGCTCAACTTCTATGGATCAAACAATAGCTCGAAGACTTTGGCATTAAACTAATTAAGACACCCATAAGATGTGACAATACTAATGCAATCAATCTAACTAAGAATCTTGTGCAATATTCAAGAAGTAAACACATTGAAATAAAACATCATTTCATAAGAAATCATGTACAAAACTTTAATGTAATACTTGAATTTGTGTATACTGATAATCAATTAGCTGATGTGTTTACCAAACCATTAAGTGAAGAGAGATTTTGTTTGATTAGAAGAGAGTTAGGTATCATTGATCCATTCTCCTAGAACTCTCTCAAATTTCATCTTACCCAAGTTGTTTTTACTCAAAAATCACTTGTGTTAAAGTCCCAAAAGCTTTTAAAAACATCTCTGATTTTTTAAAAATTTTTTCAGTTTTTTTTTGGAATTTTCTTGGCCAAGTGTCGAAACTTGAGTTTTGCGAAGTGTCGACACCTGACCAAGTTCGACACTTGAGAAATCCCAAGTGTCGACACTCATAAAAATTTTCTATCTATTTAGGGCAGGCCGAACGTTTTGTATTTCATTTTTCCCCATTTTTTCTCAAGCTCCAGTGGTCCCCCAAGCTCCATTCCTTCCAAATCAACTCATTTCATGTTTGCCCCAACTAAAATCAGGTATTTCCCTTCTCATTTTTGTTGTTTTGGAACTGTGTAACCTAGGTATAGGGTTTTCCATCCATTTTTAATGAATTTTGATCGGATTTTTCAATGTTATTAGTCGTTTGGAAGATTCCATTTAGAGAGAATCATGCTTGAATGCATTCCTCTTAGATTTCTCATGGATTTTTGGTCGATTTCACACTCATTCCATCCATTTTTCAGAAAATCACTGTTGGATTGATTTTTGGCCAAAATAATCATGGTTTTCATCTAAAATCCAGTTTTCTAAACTATTTATTGCATTTTCATTGTTTTGGAAAGAATATTTGTGATGTTTTCATGACATTTTACCCTCATTTTCACTACTTTGTTGTTTAATCTAAAACCCTAATTTGTGTTGACTCCACTAATTGATTTTGATGATAAGCAAAATAGTTAAGTATAAATTGAGGACTAATGATTTGCTTTAAGTGTATTTTTATTGAAAGGATGCTCACAAAATTTGAAGAAGCCCAATTGTATTGAAGAACCAAGTTTGAATGGAATGATTGCACAATACAAGACTTGGACACTTAAAAGAGGTTGAATGGATAGCTAAGGCAAGTGGAATCTTGTTGCAACTCAAAATCAGCATCTTCTATGATTTTTTCAGTGATGTGTCGATTCAAGGTGTCGACACATGATATAATGTGTCGACACATGAAGATGAAGTGTCGACTCAGGCCGGTACACTGCAAAGTTTCAAATGGCACAGATGATGTGTCGATACCTGGAAGTCAAGTGTCGACAACTGACAGCTAAGTGTCGACACCTGACAAACCAAGTGTCGACACTCGGGTTCTGACAAGCCTAACGGATCTATTTTTTTGAGTTACAGAAATATCTTTTCAAGCTTCCAATGGCTAGATTCGAAGCTCAAATGGTCACAAACCATTTTTTGAAGGTTTTTGAAGTATTTAAGCTTCACCAAACTTATTCTTAAAGTATTGAAGTCCATTGAAAGCTCAAAAGCCAATATTCCCTCAAGAACTTCACTTCAAAAGCCATTTAAAGTGTGATTCCCTGAAAAAGCTTACAAGCCCATCCTTTCATCTTTCCAAAAAGAGAGCTTGAAGAATATTTTAAGGAGAAGACAAGACAAAGCATCAACTTAAGCCTCAAAGCTTCCATTCTACTCTTGAAGAGAGTTTGTTTTGTTTATTTTGAATTGTATATCTAAAATTTTCTTTTGATTTAACCTAGCTTTCAATGGTTTCTTGAAAGTAGGTTGTTGTGGTTGTTGATAAGCCAAAGGGACAAAACCAACTAGGGTTAACTTGTGAGCCCGAAGACAAAACAAGTGTAAAGGTTAGTTGGTGAGCCTAGGTGATAAAACCAACATAGGTTTTGACTTGTGAGCCTTTGAAAAAACAAGTCGGTTGTAATCTCGGAGAGATTATAGTGAGATTTCCAAGGGTGGCTTGGGGAGTGGATGTAAGTGCTAGGTTTGCACCGAACCACTATAAACTTTGTGTTTGTGTGTGATTGTCTCTTCTATCTGTTGCTCTTTACTTCTTGCACTCTATTTATTGCTTTTCGCTGCATATTATCTAGTGCATCAATTTCGTAACTCACAAACACCACAAGGCCTGTACATTATTGCTTTAATTTTTTTAAAAGACCCAATTCACCCCCCCTCTTGGGCTCCATTTCTGGGCAACAAAGAGATTTAAGAATTTTATTCACAAGATCGGTATTAGACATGATTTTACATAAGCTTCTCATACCATTTACAATATTTGTGAACCTAGTGTACATATTAATGATCGATTCATTAGGTTCCATCCGGAACATCTCATAAGTATGCATAAGCATGTTAACTTTCGTGTTCTTTACTTGATCGGTACCCTCATAAGTAACCTCAAGTGTGTCCCATATTTTTTTAGCTGAGGTGCAAGTGGAGATCCTATTGAACTCACTAGGATCTAATGAACAGTAAAGGAGATTCATTGCTTTTGCATTGATCTCGAATTGTTTAATATCATTTTCATCCCAATCCTCTTCAAGCTTTAGGATGGAAACACCATTAACCACAACCGAAAGAATAAGAGGACATTTTCAACTACTTTTCATAAATTATAATCTATAGAATGCAAGTAAATTCTCATTCTAGTTTTTCAATATGTATAGTTAGTGCCATTAAAATAAGGTGGTTTATTTGAGGCTTGTCCCTCAACTACACTAGTTGGTGCGGACACCAGAGGCATCATAATAAGACAGAGGCTTTTCAACCCTCTATGAATTTTCTAGTAGTGTTAGTCTATTTAAGTCCAGTTTGTAATAAGGGCTTAGCCTATTTGAGTTTTTCTTTGGCCCCTGAGTCATGTTCTTTTTTGGGCCTTCTTTATTTGATTCCTGTATTCGAAGTTTGATTCACTCTAGTAGGGTTTGGATCAGTTAGTCAAGTTAGCTCATGTTGAGCTAGTTTGAGTCCTGTAAACCCTAGTCCAAGTCCAATGAAGACTCAATATAATTAAAGATCAACCCATCTTGAAGTCATGAAGATCATGGAAGACCTAGCAAGAAAATTGAAGGTCCTAGAACCCTGGATTGTAGCCTGGAACCCTGGATCGCAGCTTGGAGTCGTGAACCATAGCTTGGAGCATGTTGGGCTGCCCAAGGCCCATGAGAAGCACCAAGGGGCGCCATAATTTCTTATGGTCACCTCCCCTTGGTCAGCCACTTAGGGTCACCTCCCTTGGCCAACCAAGGCAAGTGAGAGAGAGGGAGTTTGAGGAAAAGTAGGTGAGGGCTTGCCATGTATTCTAGTTAGGGTTTGGGTGGGATTCAAATTCCTATGTAATGTCTTTTCTATCCTTACTTAAGGGACAAGTTTGTGAGCTTATAAAATAAGCCCCCCTCTCTTGTATGGAGGCTAATTATTCATGAAATATATTGAGTCTTTACTCCATTGCTGTGTGCTAAGGGGAATCTGTGTGAACCCCTTCTTCTTTCTAGCCTCCTATACCCTGTCTCTAGCCACCATCAAAACCCTAGATTTAACCTTCTCCAGCCTTGGCCACCCAACACAAAACCTCTTCTTTCTTTGCTATTTTTTGATTTTTTTTCTTCATCCTTGCATCATTTTCTAACCCCTGATAGGTGATTTGTAGGTCCCTCGAAGTCTATGAATCCATAGATTCTAGCCGGATAGCTTTTAGATTACCGGGTTGAAAGTCGCAAATCTGTAAGGTCTTCGACTTGATCTTCTAGGCCACATCCGGGTGTATTGAGAGAACTCTTCAAAGATTCTTCAGCAAATCCCTGTCAGGTACACCCCTCAACTCGCCAGTAGCCATAATTAAGGAGAACTAGCACAACCAGGGCTTCTTAGCCTTAGCGGTCCTCTTATCTATCATTTTAGGGTTTATTTCGCATGCAACTGCTTTTGAGATTTTTGTAGAACTCTCTACTTCAGATCTTAACTTTATTTTTAGGATTTAGACACCTAACTCAACATATAGAAATACAAAAATACTTTGCATACATGTTTAGTCCTGCATCATTTGGTATCAGAGCCTGTTTGGGCTCAATTCTCTTTGAATATTCAGATCGAGTACTTCACCATGGCCGTCCGGTCATAGGAGACAAGTAGGGCTGCAAGACCCTCTCTTCTTAATCAAAGATATGTCCTATGGCATGTAGGGGTGCCGCTATGATTGACCCCTAAAGAAGAAAACAAAGAGTATCTTTAGTTAATTTTGCATCTCGGCCATCATAGTATATAGTCTACTGTTTTAATTATTTTTATATGTAGGTAATTTAAAAAAATATTATTTTTATTTTTTTGGATTCCTTATAATTTAAAGTATTTTTCAAAATTTTTTCATGAATTATTTTGATATGTAGATTTTCTATCTACCGGAATACTACCTGAGAATAATTCTGTCCTGATTTTTCAGGAAAACTAATTTTAGCAAGTTTAGGGTTCTTTTAGTATAATTTTTGCATATCCTAATTTTTTGGCATATTTCTTGCATATTAGGTCATTTTTTGCAAATTATATTTCTGCTAAAAAAATACACCAAATAAATATTCATAAAACATAAAAAAAAAACTTAGAAACCCTAGTTTTCATTTTCATATGTTTGCCATCATGTGCATAAAATACATTTAGGGCAACTCTACTATGCCAGATGGGGGGAGGATGTGATGACCTCTCCTTAGACCAAAACCATATCCCTTGCATTCGATCCCAAGCCTAATTTAAAATTAATTAGACCAAATTTGCTCCAGTGAGCTAGGGACACTAACAGGTCGGGTCCAACCTTTGTGGGAAGACTAGTGCACCCAATACCTCTCTATTACTAGAAGCTGGTGTCTAGGCTAGAGGTCCAAAGGCAAACGCCCTAAATGGATCGGTGGTTCCTTAATTGGGTCCTTGTGAAAGTAGGGGGGCCTCCTACCATCCCACCTCTTACCTGGCCAGTGGAAGAACTAGGGATTGTGTTGAGTGTAAGTTGAGTCGACCCATTCTGTTTGGTCTCTAGGTCTAGGTAGCCCTAGTGGATTTATCTTGTGTCTTGCATGTGCACTAGGTCAGAAGTCCATTGTCTTGTGTCTTGCATGTCCACTAGATTAGGAGCCCATCAGCCCATCAACCATATCCCTTAGACCCCCTAAGGCCCATATTAGACCTGACTCTCTTGAACCCCATAAGCCTGATCGAATAGGTGAACATTCTTTGACCAATGAAGGAGCCTATTGGACCCATGCTGAATTCAGATCCCCTAGGCCCAGTACCTTTGATCCACGAGCTTATCATAATGATCTTGTCCCTGAGTCTAACCTTAGAAGCCTATACCCATACTTGGTGGACCTAGAGGAAAGACCTGTTAGACACACCCAACCCTATGCACCCACTTTTGATGGAATCCTAGATCCTGAGGTGTATATTGATTGGGAAGAAAGAATGGATTAGTATTTTGAGTACACTCAGATGACGGAGTTAAGAAAAGTTAGATTGGCCACACGTAAGCTAATCCGACATGCTAGGCGATAATGGGAAGATATTGAGGTTGAATGTTATCAATGGGAAGATGAAATACTTACTTGGAGATCCATAAGAAGTAAGTTGAGAGCAAAGTACCTAGGTAGATTTTATAAGCACCAACTTTTAGAGCAATGGTATAATTTGAGACATGGTAATAAGACTATGTCTGAATACACTAACCAATTTAATGAGTTTATTAGAAGATGCAACGCAGTTGAACCTAAGTATAAGATTATATCAAGGTTTTGAGCTGGCCTACGTAGGGACATCCAGGGAAAATTATTTCAATGGAAAATTCATACTCTAGAGGAAGCTTATCTGATTGCTAGGGAATTCGAGTCTTATCAAAAGGAACTCATGGGGAGCAAACTTAAGCCCAGCATGATTAGCACCTCTAGACCAATTCTTAAGCAAAGTTATTCAAACCAGCCTACTACTCCTATCCCATTAGTTTGTAAGGAAAAGTTTCCTGAACTCATTAATGAGCTTGAGGAAGAACCCATTGTAGAGATATATGAGGCTGATATATGTTTAGTAGATGAATACGAAGGAGAAGACTTTCTAGAGAATCACTCTAGTACCTTGCCTGAGGAAACCCTAGGTGAAGATGAAATTGTAGAGCCTAGTCCTGAAGTAATAGAACAATAGGAAATTAGTGAGGACTTGGTTCCTATAAGTCAATACCCTTAGGAAGAGCCCACTCCTTTAGCCTCAACCCGAGACCTCATTTAGTATTCTCATTAAGAGTTCATTCCTCTAACCACAGTCAATGATCTTTTTCTTGAACTGACTAAGCCATCTTTCTTAAAGACCCTACACTTGCAATGACCAAATTCTCCCTCCTTCAAGTGGACCTTATGTCACCCATAGATCAATGTTCAAATCTTAAGGTCATCCCTAGTAACCAAGGTCTATTGCATGCCTCCAATGGATAGTCCCAAGACTCCAATTATTTTTTCCTACCATATCCTAAGGCTTCCAATGTTTCCCAAACTTTTCCATTATACTTTGTTAAGGTCATTCGATTGCCCTAGTTCTTTGAGATGCTAGGTTTGCGACCTACTTTTGGAAGACCTTATGGCATTTGTTAGGAGTACATTATAAGTTTTCATATGCATGCCACACCAAGGTTAAACCTAGAGAGTCTATAGTCTGTTAGGTTTAGGCCCAAAGAGTCCAACAAAGTTCTCTCAATATGAATGCATAGTTGAGCTGCATTTTTGTTAGGTGTTAGTACAAGTCAGGTGCATCATCCGCATTAAGCATTAATTTTGAAACAAACTGGCTAATTCCCAGAAAAGAGCCAAGAAATTTAATGTTGGAGATTTTGTTATGATTAGGCTTAGTCCTGAGTGGTTTCTACTCGGGACCTTTAAGAAGCTTCATGATCGCGGAGCTAGACCCTTTAGAGTGATAGAGAAGGTCGGACCTAACGCCTATGTGCTAGATTTGCCCCCAGATTTTGACATTAGTTCTACCTTCAATATCGCAGACCTGGTTGAGTATAGGGAATCGGCAGCGATACCTAGTGAGGCCTTTAGACCTATCCCTTCCTTTGTGAGTGACCCTAGCCCAGAGTGTCCACCAATAAATTGGCCTAAGAGAGGAGAACGGATCAAGCATATCCTAGATGATTAAGCCATCATGACCCAGGGCCGCGGCTATCAACGCTACCTGGTCCGATGGCAAGGCCGACCAAAATCTGATGATTCGTAGATTACTCAAGAGGACTTACGGTGCCTCGACCCAAACCTTCTCAAGAGATACCTGAGCCAGAGTGAGCCTTACTCAACAGGGTCGAGTTCCTCCCACCCCGGGAGAATTAGTGCGGACACTAAAGGCACCAGAATAAGACAAAGGCTTCTCAACCCTTTATGGATTTCCTAGTAGTGTTTGTCTATTTAAGTCCAGTTTGTAATAAGGGCTTAGCTTATTTGAGTTTTTCTTTGGCCCCTAAGTCATTTTCTTTTTTTGGGCCTTCTTTATTCGAGTCCTATATTCGAAGTTTGATTTACACCAGTAGGGTTTGGATCAGTCAGTGAAGTTAGCTCATGTTGAGCTAGTCTGAGTCCTGTAAACCCTAGTCAAGTCCAATGAAGACTCAATACAATTGAAGATCAACCCAGCTTGAAGTCATGAAGATCATGGAAGACCCAGCAAGAAAATTGAAGGTCCTGGAACCCTGGATCATAGCCTGGAATCCTGGATCGCAGCTTGGAGCCATGAATCGTAGCTTGGAGCATGTTGGGCTGCCCAAGGCCCATGAGAAGCACCAAGGGGTGCCATAATTTCTTATGGTCACCTCCCCTTGGTCGGCCACTTAAGGTCACCTCTCTTGGCTGACCAAGGCAAGTGAGAGAGAGGGAGTTTGAGGGAAAGTAGGTGAGGGCTTGCCATGTATTCTAGCTAGGATTTGGGTGGGATTCAAATTTCTATGTAATGTCTTTTCTATCCTTACTTGGGGGACAAGTTTGTGAGCATATAAAAGAAGCCCCCCTCTCTTGTATGGAGGCTAATTATTCATGAAATATATTGAGTCTTTACTCCATTGCTGTGTGCTTGCTGTGTGCTAAGGGGATTCTGTGTGAATCCCTTCTTCTTTTTAGCCTCCTGCACCCTGCCTCCAGCCACCATCAAAACCCTAGAAGCAACCTTCTCCAGCCTTGGTTGCCCAACACAAAACCTCTTCTTTCTTTGCTATTTTCTGATTTTTTTCAAGCAAGTCTTAAATATTTAAGTCCATTAATCAATAATGTTTCATCCATAGAAAGGGCTTCTTTAATCTTTTGACAAGCAATTCAATTTAGCTGATTTGATGAGTATCTTTTTCTATTAAAAATACACTTCAAAGAATTGTTAGCACTCAACTATACTTAAGTATTTTGTTAATCATCAAAATCAATAACAAAATCAACAAGCTCGACCATGGATGGGAGCTGACCTCGATCGAGGGCCCGACATCGGTAGAATTGGGGATCTCTAACTCGGGAGCTCGACCCCGGGAAGCAGGAGCATGACCTCGATCAGGAGCTTGACCCCAAATGGGAGCTGACCTCGACCGGGGGCTTGACCTCAGCAGAATGGGGGAGCTCTATCTCGAGAGCTCGACCCCAGGAAGCAGGAGCACGACCTCAGCCGAGAGCTCGATCCCGGATGGGAGCTGACCTCGATCGAGGGTTCAACCTCGAAAGAATGGGGGAGCTCTATCTCAGGAGCTCAACCCTGGGAAGCAGGAGCATGACCTCGGTTGGGAGCTCGACCCTAGATAAAAGCTAACCTCGACCAGGGGCTTAACCTCAGAAGGAGGGGAGCTATATCTCAAGAGCTCGACCCCGGGAAGCGAGAGCACTACCCTAGCTGGGGGCTCCACTTCAGAAGGTGGGAGTGCGCTTCAAGTGCCAGGGTGGCTCGACTCCGGATCTATGTTCGGTCACCATATCCAAGTGGCACTTTCCACCAGCTTGGCCGCCAGCTGGTGTTGTCATGGGTTCCATGTCAACATTAATGCCACATCAGGTGCCCCCCACTCTTGAGCTTGGAGAATGATGCAACGCTCAAGACAAAGGGAGTGATGATCATGATGACATGGAGGGATGCACCTTCTTGCACCATTAATGCCTTGAGCTTCGATGCCCCGGAGATTGTATTTCTAGACCAATGAAGTGACACCATGTCAGCCCTTCCAAAAGGAGGCCATAAATGCTATGCCTGACCCAAAGCATCCACCTTTGAACTAAAGCATTGGCTCCGTCAGATCCCGACATGTGGCAGGCCTTCATTGGTTAAGGGAAAAGGGTGCACGCCATCGACTAGTACGAGGCGACGGGGCTGTAGGCTTTTTGAAAGGGACCCGTCCTCTTTTTCCTTAAGGGTATTTCGAGCGAGGGAGATAAGTCTTCTCTGTAGAGTCCCTCTCTTGCTTAGTCTTCTTGATCCAGCACTCGAAGTCTTAGTAGGTTAGCCCCTCCTCCTTTCTTCTCCTTCTTCTTTCCCTGTTCTTCTCCTTTGGCCTGTGCTGGAGGAGATCTTGTAGAGTCTCAAGGCTCTTATCTTTTCTTTGTCTTCCTTTTCTTTATTCTTCATTAGTTCTTTCGACAGGGGGCACCACTGCCTTGATTATTCCGATGAGGTAGGGCCATCTTGTCCAAGGCCTCCTTCCTCAGATAGTGAGGAGGAAGTCCCTGTAGTGGTCCACAAGGGTTTCCACCGGACGGAGATTGTCATTGGACCCCCTGTGATTCCTCCCCCTTTTCCTCCTTTCATCAGGGAGTCGGCCAGTCCCACCAGCATTGCTTCGATGATGATCGGTGAGGACCTCCACCATGTCCGGAGGGTGTATGGGATCCCTAATTTCATCCGACTCTCGATCCCGAGATTGAAGGAACGGGTCACTTTCGGTGGCCCGAGCCAGATCACCTTGTACAAAGATGTTTTCTTCGGGGTCCTCCATCTTCCTCTTCACCCCTTCTTTCTTTCATTTCTAAGAAATTATCGCCTAGTCCCAGCTTAACTCGCTCCCAATGCTGTCATGACCATTTTCTGTTTCATTGTTCTTTGTCACTTTCACAGGATTGTTGCCTGTTTCTCTCTTTTCAAGGTCTTGTTCATCTTGAAGCGCTATCCAGTTGGCACTGGGTGGTAGTTCTGGCCCCCCACCTAGGGGCCATCAAGCTTAACCGGCCCTCTTCCATCAAAGGATGGAAGAGCAGGTTTATGTTCACCTCGGTTGAGGGGGTGGACTGGGTTTGGAGTGACCCAGACCACTCCCCTAATTGGTAGTTTGCAGTCGATCCAATTGACAAGGAAGTGCATGACCGGCTTGTCACTTCTGAGGTCCTAGCTCTTCAGGACCTGTTGACCGAGCGGACCCTTGTCAATGCCAGGGTCAGCCAAGCCCAACCTCAGGGTAACACTCACTGCCGGGCTTCTCTTTTTTCCAAGTTGATCGAGCTTCAACAAAAGACTAACTAGTTTCTTTTATCTTGCAGGGATGAAGTTCACCATGGGTGAGCTCCTCAGCATGTCCAAGTAGAGGGATGCTTCCGTGGGGCCCCAATGGGAGCTTGCAAAGAAGGCCTGGGAGGAGCTAGGGTGGAGGCCCGGTAAGGAGCCCACCAGAAGGGGGTCTAGTGAGGAGCCTGCTAGAAGGGGACCTACTACCGCATCGGCCGCACCTGGGCCAGCGGTCCAGCCTCTAGCCTATAGGCTTAGAAGCGAGGCCAGGCCCGTGGAGAGGACCGCACCGCCAACCCGATGGCCCCTCCATGAACTGAAGCTCCACCCTAGCCAGAGGTGGTGGAGGTGGTGGGAGACACCACCGCAGGGAGGCCAGCTCCACTGCCTAGAGACAGAGCCCCTGGTGGCCAGCCTACTACCGTCATGCCTTCACCATCGATCGCATCGGAGTCCTCAAAGCTGTCTATGATGTTGAAGCCAGGGATGAAGAAGGTGTCCCTCTATCTACCCCGGGATGCGATGCTGACGAGGGATGGCAAGTTGGTGGAGGAAATCCTCAACGCCCTCATCCAGCCACAGGACCGCCAAGAGAAGAGTGGTTGGCAACTGGTGGATGTGTTCACCAACATGTTTCCTCAGCTTCTTTCGATAAGTCACCTCCTTAACTACTTCATTTTCCTCTTCTGCCCATGGAGGCACTGACTAACATTCTTCGTGTAGGTGGTCGTCGACGTCCAACTCCTTTGAGATTCCTACCAGGGGCTGATGAAGCGAGACTACCATCTTCGCTAGGAATGGGATGAAGCCCAAACTCAGGCCACCCAGGCTCAAGAACTAGAGGGTCAAGTGAAGGCCCTCCAGAACCAGCTAGCCAGCTCCCAAGCAAGGGTGATGGAGCTAAAAAAGAGATCCATCGAGCTCAATGGAGCCCTGAAGGTAGAGAGAGGGAAGATCCTTCATCTAGTAGAGAAGGAAGCAAACTTATGGTGAAGGTGGCCCGCTTGGAGGGAAAGACGCAAATCCTCCCGGTGCTGCTCGAGGAGGAAGCAGCTCAGACCACAATGGCCTTGGAGAAGGTCAGGGCGGCCATTGCATTAATGGAGGTGGCAAATAAGGAAGCCACCGAGGCTATCCCCCACTTCAAGGCATTCAAAGCCTTCAAGGACAAGGTTGCCAAGGCAGTCTTGGACTCCTACCATAAGGGGTTCAACAACATCAAGGGTAAGGTCATCCACCTCTTCGGGCTAAGAGGACTGGACAACATCCGACCCGAGCTGCCTGTTCCCGAGGCACCAAGAGATCTTGTAGTCAAAGCAAAGCTGGAACTGGAGTCCATGGTGGAGGTCGAGGTCGAATTTGCTGCCTGAGGTGCCCCCAAGTTCAATGTTGCACCAGCATCAAGGGGAGTCAGTCATCGACCGAGGAAGGAACCGGTGATTGAAGCATGAGTTTTTCTTTCTTTTTGTAACTAAATTTTGAAAGACTTCCCAGCCTGCCAAGAATCTTTACTTTGTAAAAAAAAATTTAATCAATGAAGACATTATTCCTTCAATTGTCAAATGATACAATTTTTCTTTCCAACTGATGTGTCTTCTTTCTTTGCTTCTATCTCTCTCTTTTTTTTGTCTTAACATACTTTGAAACATTTCCAAGGGATCTCCCAGATTGTAAAAGACTTACTTCTGTAATAGAGAACAAGCCTCGCTCAGGCTGGGAAGGACTTGCTTTCGGTTGGGGAACTCCGAAGCGGCAAATGACTGACTTCTAGAAGAATGATCTGACCTTGGCCTTAGTGATCTGTGCCAAGGGTTCGGCCTCGACCCATTTGGTGAAGTAGTCGATGGCCACAATCAAATACTTCTGTTGGCCAAACACGGGAGGAAAGGAACCTAGGATGTCCATTCTCCACTGGGCGAATTGTCATGGGGCTAATAGCTAGGAGAGCAGGGTAGCTGGCTAATGCTGGATGTGGGCGTGATGTTGACAACGGTCACATTTTCTCACAAAATTAGCAGCATCCTCCCGTATGGTCTCCCAAAAGCATCCTTGCCAGAGTGCCTTGTAAGCTAGAGTCTTGCCCCCCATGTGATTCCCGTAGACACCTTTGTATACCTCTTGGAGCACGTAGGCAGCTTTTGAGGGCTTCGGGCACTTCAACAGGGGATAGGAGTAAGACCTCCGATAGAGTTGTCGATCCATCAACACGTACCGTGCAACCTTCTTCTTAAGGAGGCTGGCTTCCTTGTGATCTTCGGGTAGGGTGTCGGTGGTAATGTATTTGATGTAGAGGTCTATCCAACTAGCCTCGAAGGTGACCTATTGGACCTCTGCTATGGACTTAAAGCTGGGGATCTCCAGATATTCGATGAAGGTATGCACTAACAACGAATCTGGCAGGGTTGCTAACCTGGAGAGGACATCGGCCCGGGCATTCTCTGCATAAGGGATGCAGAAAATGCTGAAGTGCTGGAGTTCAGTGTGTATGAGCATACCTTATCCAGATACTTTGCCATCATGGAATCTCGAGCTTCATACTCATCGAAGACCTGGCCCTTCATGAGCTGTGAGTCCGTGAAAACCTTCATGCACTTTACACCCAGCTCGTGGAAACCTTTAGTCTTGCGAGGAGTGCCTTGTACTCAGCCTAATTGTTTGTTGCCTTGAAGAGAAAATGCAGTGTGCATTCAGTGACGACTCCATCGAGGTTGGCGAGGATGAGCCCAGCTCCACTCCCTCCGGTGTTGGACGTGCCGTCGACATAGAGGATCACATCATCAATCCCAGGGTCGGGTCCAGCCCAGGTTTGGCTTGCTGGTCTGCCTCCTCCAGGTCTTCGATCGCTCAAGTGCATTCCACCAGGAAATCAACAAGGACTTGGGCCTTTTGCATGGGTCATGAATGGTAGGTGATGTCGAACTCATTGAGCTTCACCGCCCACTTGGCCAAATACCCCGATATGTCAGGGTAGCTCAGGATCATCCTCAGGGGCTAGTTAGTGAGGATGGTGATCGGATGTGCTTGGAAATAGGGCCTGAGATGCTATGCAGACACAATGATTGCAAAGATAATCATTTTAGATCGAGTATACCTAGTTTCAATATCGCAGAGCAGCTTGCTAATGTAGTAGACTGGTCGCTAGGTGCCATCCTTGTCGGTGTGGACCAGCACTGAGCTAACCACCTCCGGTGAGACCGTCAGGTACAGGAGGAGCTCTTCTCTAAGCTCCAACCTAGACAGCAATGATAGGGAGGTGAGAAGCTTCTTCAGTGCCTCAAAGGCCTCCCAGCACTCCTCCATCCAGGTGAAGCTGTGCATCTTGCATAGCACCTTAAAGAAAGGCTAGCAACGCTCGATGGAATGCAAGATGAAATGGCTTAACGCCGTTATGCATCCAGTCAGGCGTTGAACCTCCTTCTTGGAGATAGGATGCCTCATGTCAGTGATCGACCAGATCTTCTCGAGATTGGCCTCTATCTCCCTTTGGGTGATCATGAATCCCAGGAACTTTCCCACCGCCATGCCAAATATTTATTTGGCGGGGTTCAGCTTCATCTGGTAGAGGTGGATATTATCAAAGGCCTCCACCAGGTCGACGATGTGGTCCAACTCCTAGAACTCATGACAAGCATGTTATCCATGTATACCTGCATGTTATGGCCAATCTGGCCTTTGAAGACCCTATTGACTAGGCACTGGTATGTAGATCCTACATTCTTGAGGTCAAATGGCATCATCTTATAGCAGTACATACCTCTGCCGATCACAAATGCTGTGTACTCCTCGTCCTCCACATGCATGCGAATTTGATTGTATCCAAAAAATGCATCCATAAAGCAAGGAGCTTGTGGCCCGAGGTCGCATCCACCAACTAGTCAATCTTGGGAAGTGGGAAGCTATCCTTCGGACACGCCCAGTTGAGGTTGGTGTAGTCCATGCAGATCCTTCACTTTTTGGAAGCTTTCTTAACCATCACTACATTAGCAAGCCAGTCAGGATACCGTATCTCATGGATGAAGCCTATCCCGAGGAGCTTTTTGACCTTCTCATCAATCGCCTTCTGCCACTCCAAGGCAAAACTTCTCTTCTTCTGCCGGTCTAGACGGTAGTTGGGGTCGACGTTTAGCTTGTAGGTGATCACTTCAGGTGGGATCCTGGGCATATCTGCTGCAGTCCAAGCGAAGACATCCGCATTAGTCTGCAAAATGTTGAGCAGATGGGATCTCTCCTCTTCAGGCAGTAGGGCTCCCACTTGTACCATCTTCGAGGGGTCCTGTCCTAGCGAAAAAGATAGTAGGGGCTCGACCGACCTACCCTTCAGCTCCTACTCTGTCAAGCCCAACTAGTCGGTGACCAGACCTTGCGTAGCTCTCATGCTCCCATGACCGTCTGTAGGCAGTGCTGGACTGGCTACCAGGATCCTCTCATCTTTACGGTTCCCTAGGAATTAAGAAACTAGACTAGGAGATGCCAGGTGGAGATGATATCATCAAGCAGGTTAAGTCTAGGATGCCCCAGGATCGTATTGTAAGGAGAGGGAAGCCTCATAACAGTAAATGTCGTCAGTACGGTGCTTTGCCAAGGTACGGTTCTGGCAGTTATTGGGAGTGTAATTTCTTCTTCAACTCCAATCGAATCCCCGGTGAAGCCCACTAAGGGTGTGAACACCACCTTTATTTGATTGGTGGACAAGTTTATTCTTGTAAAAGCATCATAAAAAAGGATGTCAGCAGAGCTTCCACTATCAACCATAATTCTTTTTACAGGATGTTTCGTTAACGTCATTTCTACGATGACGGCATCATTATTTGGATTATCTATCCTAGCTGACCTCTTTCCTTCATAAAGGAGTACATCATCACTTCCCTCTCCCCCCTAGCCCTCTTCAAGCTTCTCCCTGCCCCCCTTGGAGATCATTTCGATCGGCTTCTCAGTGGGGCAGTTGTCGATGGCAAGCGATCGGGGCTCTTCATTCTAGGCTGCTGGAGGTGCTCCTCCCTCCACGTACTTTTCAAGGGAGCCATGCTTGATCAGGTCTTCTATCTCCCTCTTTAGGTAGTGGCATTCCTCAGTATTATGGTCGTGGTCTCGATTGAAGCGGCAATAATGAGATCTGTCGCATCCAGTGGATGGCCTTAGTGGGGAAGGACAATGTAGGAAGTGCTCGCCCTCAATCTTCATCAAGATCTTTGCTCTTGGGATGATGAGAGGAGTGAACTTTTCTTCCTTGGTAGGGTCAACTCTGGGCCTGGCCCCTAGCCACGGGGCTGGTGTAGCCTTCGGGGCCGAGGGGCTAGATGTCTCCCCCTTGGCTTGTCTCTTCAGTGGCCTCCCATCCAACTCCCTTATGGCGTGGTCGGCCTCCTCCGCATGGATATACTTATGGGCCCGGAGGAAGAGCTTCGAGTAAGTCTTCGAAAACTTCTTATCGAGGGAGTAGGTGAAGCGAGAGATCTTGAGTCCCCTCTTCAGGGCCAGCATGGCGACTGGCTCATCGAGGTGATATATCTCTAGAGTGGCAGCTTTAAACCGGGATATGTAGTCTCGGACGGGCTCTCGATTCTACTAGCAGATCGAGAAGAGACTATTGGCTTCATGTGGCACCTTTCTGCAAGTATCAAAGTGTGCCACAAACTTTTCTTCAATTATACAAAGGAGTCAATACTTTTTGACTCGAGTCTGGAGAACCAAGCTCGAGCAGCCTTCTCGAGGGTAGCCAAGAAGGCGATGTAGAGAAGAGCATCGATGGCCTCCTGGATCCTCATGAGGGCCTTGTAGCTTTCTAGGTTGTCCAGGGGGTCGGTTGTCCTATCGTAGGGGTCAACCTGAGGCATGTGGAATTAATTAGGGATTGGCTCTTCTTGGATTATGCGGGAGAAGAGTGGATGGGTATCGTAATCCATGGGCTTGCTGGGGGAACCCTGAATCTCAGTAGACCAATGGCACAGGTCAGCTAGCTTATGCTCTTGGTCTTCGAGGTGCCTTTCTACCTGGCTGTGGATGGCCTCATCTATGGACCCTTCGACTGAGGCCGTCAAGGGTGAAGGGGGTACAGAGTGGAGGAACTCTTGCTTGAGTTCTCGGCCATGTCGATGCCATTGGTGCAAGCGTGCACCATGGTTCGAGGCTAGGGAGCAGCTCTACCGGTCGGTTAGGCTATCATGCTACTTCTTCTCGATCGTCTGATGGTCTCCCCGTAGGTGGGAGGCTGCATATAACGGCCCCTCCCAGAAGGATCGTAGGCTACTATGGGGATCGACGATGTGGGCCGCCAGCATCCCTAGCTACTATTGCATGGCTAGGGATCGGTGTCTCTAGTGGAGCTGGCGCACTGCCGCAGCCAAGGCATGGACCTGTTGGGCCAGTGCCATGATCTGGGGATCCACTAGAGGCAGCGATGGTGGAGTGGGGTGCTCCCCCTTAAGGCTCTGTGGGTTGCCACGATGACGGGGGCCCCCCTGCATGGCTGGCGAAAGCCTCCCGTGTGTGCGTTGTCACCACGAGGCCGTGGATATCCATGGGTATCCTTGTGGTGGGGGAGTTGCTACCAGAACTTCCACAATCAATGGCATTTCTTCCCTTTCCTAGCATGCCAATTTGTTACTGCCTGGATTGTCATGGCCTGTAGCTCTGAGTGTCATGGACTCGTCGAGCTCCTGTTGGGTGCTTGGTCCTCTTTCCTGGTCAGCTCCAAAACTAGCTGACCTACACAAGAGAGGAGACCCGGGCCGATGATTCTAGCAAGGACACTCCGATGATCAAGTCAGTTAGGACGACCAAGGGAGAATAAAACCTCTATGATGGAGAGGTTGAAATCTCTTTGCGTAGAGGATAAAAGATGAGATATATGAAATGAAAAGACAAGGTGAAGTGGAGATCAGAGAGCTGGAAAGTTTTCTTGATTGGTTCCTTGCACATTTGCTTTCTGTGTCCTAGCAGTTGCCTCTCTCCTCTTGAAGATCCTTTCTTCTATTTTATATGAGAAGGATGGCCCAGACCAAGTCTAGGGCTTCATCAAGATATCCCTTTCCTGGTATCCCTTTCTAGAGGTGTCTTTCTTATTCTGTAGCCTCTCCTTATCGGACTGGTCCTCGAAAGGAGATCCTTTTATTGGAGGTGTTCGCCAATGTAATACAGATCTTATCCCTCTGGTGGTGCAGTTTTTCATGGAAAGGGTGGGCACCATGCCATTGAGTCCCGAGCCATGGTGGGATGTTTCTATTCTAGGAGGGACCGTCGGAATATTGTAGGGCCTGGGGCCTTAATGGAATACTCCTCTTGGAGGAGGTATAGGTTCCATGTCGCGAGGGTTGGAGCCCCAGGTTGCATGGCCGTTGATGTGGCGGCACGCTATGGGGCCTGGAGCCTAGTGGAGCACACACTACGCAGAGCATGCGAATGGTGTGTTACAGAGCTTGAATTTTTTGGCAAGGCATGTGCCACCTCCTGGAGGTTGCAAGAAGTTGGGAGCTCCCATGCCACGGTCTATACATCTGCTGATCTTCGCCCTTGGCTTCTGATGGAAACTTCAATCTTGGTAGAAAAAGGGGGGTGCTTTATCTCGGGAACTTGACCCCAAGAAGCGGGAGCATGACCTCAGCCAGGAGCTCGACGACTCAACCTCGATAGAATGGGGGAGCTCTATCTTGGGAGCTCGACCCCGGGAAGCAGGAGCACGATCTCAGCCAAGAGCTCGACCTCGGATGGGAGCTGACCTCGGCCAGGGGCTCGACCTCGGCAGAATGTGGGAGCTCTACCTCGGGAGCTCAACCCCGAGAAGCGGGAGCACGATCTCGACCGGGAGCTCAACCCTGGATGGGAGCTGACCTAGGCCTGGGGCTCAATCTCGGTAGAATGGGGGAGTTCTATCTTGGGAGCTTGACCCCGAGAAGCGGTAGCACGACCTTGGCCAGGAGCTCGACCCCGGATGGCAGCTACCTCGACCAGGGGCTCGACCTCGAAAAGCGGAGAAGCTCTATCTCGAGAGCTCAACCCCGGGAAGCAAGAGCATTGCCCCGGCTGGGGGCTCCACTTCGGAAGGTTGGAGCACACTCCAAGTGCTAAGGCGGCTTGACTCCGGATCTATGTTCAGTCGCCGCGTCCAGGTGGCACTTTCCACCAGCGTGGCCGCCAGCTGGTGCCATCATAGGTTCCACGTTAGCAGTAATGCCACATCATTGGCAATTCATGTTACTGATAATCTACATTACCTTTCAAGATTATCTGGTAATGCACCAAATGCAATCTAAATAAATTGCTAAGTCAGACAATTTGAAAAGCATAATATACATACTTTTTTGTAGCCCAAAGCTATTGCACATGTTTCAGCTCTCAAAGTGGACTCATCATCCAAAAATATCTGAGAATTCCTTGGATGGAATGAACATTCTTGGAGCATTCAGCAACAAGGTTGTTCGCATGCCACAATTTTATTCATCAACTAAATCACCTATGGAGTCCAAGAAATTGTCAAACAAGGTACAGTCTCCATGGTGCACATGCAAGCACTTAGCTCATATTACTAGCTAATTTCTAGCTATTGTGTATTTTTTTCAAGCATGTTTTCCATCTATGCAGTAATATAGGGTATGTTCAAGATTTCAAGACTCATTGCATCCAATCACATTATATCAATTTTAAAAAATAAACTTCAAACTATCAATTGAATTAAGTATAAAATCAGCCAGATAATTGACCTAGAAAAAAAAAATAAAAGAGATGCTCACCTGATATGGAAAATGTGGTGTCCGATGGTCGGTGGGAGTCATGGAAGATACGAAATAGGCTCCTGGGGGTAAGGGTTGGGGGTTGGGGATTGGAGAAGGGAGAAGGAGCCGATGGTCGGTGGGGTTAGTGTTGGGGTATCAACTTTCATTGATAGTACTCACATCGGATCACTCGTGCAGAATACGGATCTCTATTTTTAGGATCATGATTGTCAATATTGATACCATAGAAAAAACAAGATGAGAATAAAATAAAATACAAATATAATTAATTAGGCATGTAAGGTTTAACTATAAGAAAAATAAACTTACAAGATTATAAACTTCTACTCTTAATCTCGTACAAATTTTTCAATAAGAAATCTTAAAATTTTTCATACAAGCTCTCAACTAGAGACCCTTCACCATTCTTTTAACCCTCATACCTAGCCAACTCCTCTGCCTATAGATTTATAACCTCTACTGCAAAGAGTGTCTCACCAAGCATCCAATGGTCTAAATCAAAGTCCTATAACTCTTATAATCATCGTCTGATTGTAGAAGCAATTATGGCCATTGATCAAAGTTGATCTACATCAAAAATCATGCAAGATCAGCCCAATCCATGCAGACATGTCGGTGGATGAGCACAGCCATCCAGTCCATGTGTGATCGGTGTGCATCCATCGGATCTCCTGATTCTGCATCAAAACCCATGCACATGAACAAACCAAAAGAAAAGAGAATGCTGGATGGGTTGGCAACTTGGGCCTTGGGCCACCGCGTGCAAGCATCCAAGGTCCCGCTCTCATGTGGGCCATGCGGGAGGAAGGTGGGCAGCATTGAGGTGTTTCCAATAACTTCCACTTTGACTCGATGTTCGGCATCCACCAGACTTTGAGAGCTCTTGAAAGATCGCATCTCCATGTCCTGGGACAAATGCTTGCTGATCATGGATGGGCAAATATGGTACTCGACTTAGGCTGCTAAATCCCATCTCCATCATGTGCTATGCTTACCTTGACTTAAGACCTACTAGCAGAAGCCTCCTAAGTAATAGAAACTTCACCTTGCAATGTTGCCTATCATCCTTCCGAGGTTCTTATCTCGTGTCCAATCTACATGCTATCGGAGCTCCACCTTGTACTAAACTTCCATCTATAATAGGGACTCCACCTAACACTGGATTTCCTAACAAAAAGTAGTGACCTCCATGTTTCTTTCTCCGTAGAACGATCCTACTACTGTGCATGACCTTCAGGACTCCATCACCGGGTCTCTACATATATCCATTTGAGTCCAATTTACTGAGAAAAATTAGATTTTTGTGAAAACTAGATATGCATCGAACCTCACCCAATTATTTTACTATCCCATCATGTGCGAGCTGACTATCCAGATGCCCATAATCGTACAGCTCGATCCATCTGGCAGATAGATAGCACTCTCTCTACTTTCTAGAGAGTCAAATAGCTCATTTCTGCAATAAATATGATATAGACATACAGAATTTAAAATTCACTAAAAAAAAGGAGATATCTGGTCAAAAACCATAAGTGCATCATTGATGTATCCTTCATTGCTAACATCAATCATTGCCGTAGCAACCCTTGTCCGATCTTTGAGTTGCAAGTAATCTCTGACATGATGCCCGAACTCATCGCACCGAAAGTATTTGATCTTGCTTGCATCCTTCAACCTGGGCCACCCGCCTAGTAATCCTCTATCACTCAGCCTTCTGCCACCTGCTCCTCAAGAAACTACCAATGCTAAGTTTTTACCTAAACTAGAAGTCTGGTTCTCCCGCCTGATAATCTCATTTTGAAGTAGCGCCGACGTAACCTCCTCCATCTTAATGGTGTTCTTCTCTACTAGAAGGCAGTCACCAAGGACTCAAAGGATTGCAGTAGAGATGACAGCAAAACTAATGCCCTGATCTTTTTTTCAACATTCTCGCCTATATTGAGAAGGTCAGTAAGGATCCTCTAGAAGGACTTAGATACTCTTGCACTCTTTGCCTCTTGGTCATCTGTAATTGATAGAACTACTTCCAAAAGAATAGCATGTTGATTGGAGACTTCATCATATATAGCTCCTCGAGTTTCTCTCATAGAGCCATTAGGAAAGTCTTGCTCAGTATGTCAATTACCATATTGTATGCTAGGTATAAGTAGATTTGCTCACGGCCTGTATATGAAGCCATCTCCAAGTATTTTCTTCCATGATGGTTGGTCTCTTTTCGTACATGAGAGTATCGATTAATCATTATTGAATAAGCATATCTTTCATCCTCGCTTGCTAGTAGAGAAAAAAATTACTCTTCCCGTTGAAGTGGCTGATATCAAACTTGATTGTGCCTGTCCTTTCCATCTTTTTCGATCTCGATCAATATAACCAATCGAGACTCTAATACCAGTTATCAGGATATAAACTTGCACTAATACTACTCGCTTCGGAGATCACTCATGCAAAATATGGATTCCTGTTTCTAGAATCATGATTATCAATATCGATGCCGCAGGAAAAAAAATAGAATAAAATAAAACACAAACACAATTAATTGGATATGCAAAGTTTTACTATAAAAAAATAAATTTACAAGATTAAAACTTCTACTCTTAATCCCGTACAAATCTTTCAAAAAAAAATCTCAAAATCTCTTGTACAAGCTCTCAACTAGAGTTCCTTCACTATTCCTTTGATCCTCATATCCAGTCTCCTCCTTTGTCCACGGATTTATAGTCTCTACTATGAAAAGTATCTTACCAGGAGTCTAACGTCCAAATCGTGTTTAAATCGAAGTCTCGTAACTTTCTTAATCATTGTCCGACTATAGGAGTAATTGTGGCCATCAATCAAATTTGATTTATATCAAAAATTATATGAGAACAGCCCAACTCGTATAGATCATACTAGTGAATGTGCATAGCTATCTAATTCACGTGTGATTGTGTGCATCTATCAAATCTTTCGATTCTAGGTTTTGTATGAATTTTGTATTTTGAAAGAAATGCGAGGACGAAGGTGACACAAGAAAGAGAAAGGAGCAGGGAAAAAGAGGGAGGGAGAGAAAGAGAGGAGCGTCTAAAAGGATCGGAAAGGGGTGTGCGCATGTGCTTCTGCCTCACCTCATTGGTTGGAATTTTTTATTTTTTATTTTTTATTTTTTTTGTTTTAACGCATCATGCCAGTCATATGGCAAAGGCATGACCTCCGTTAACTAGCAAAGGCTGCCTTGAGAAACTCATCAATTGGACGGATGCGCGTATGCCCGGATTTGGATTGGGTTCCGGTCGACGAGAGCCCGATCTCTCCCTCTCTATTTTATATATATATATATATATATATATATATATATAAAGAATAAAATCCCTATAAATTCAAGCAACCTAGGCCTTTCTTGCCGGATCCCCGTTGTGCGACACCCCGCCGGATCTCCTCCTAACCCCAAACACCATCGATTCCCGAATCTCCCTCGTCCGCGCCCAACTGGACCTCGCATAACCTCCCTCATCATGCCCCAGCTGATCTCCCTCACCCATGCCTCGCCGAAGCTCCCCAACCCCACTTTCCTTGCCCATGCCATATCCCACACTCGCAACCCGGAGTTCGCATTCAAGCACACCGTCTCGCTTCCACTCCTCAACATTCCGTCCTCCAATCCCCGCCCTCCTGCAACCACTTCCGCCTGGAACTCTCGCCTCCACTCCCTCTTTAAGTCTGGCGATCAACCTTCCTCCCTCTCTGTATACAGAACAATGACCCGAATGGGAATTCCACCAAGTCACCGCAATCTACTAGCTCTAATAGACAGTTTCTTGCATACCCAGAACACCAAATCCGCCTTTTCCACCGTTGGATTGGTGCTTAAGAGCGGCCACCCTGTGAATACTCTTCTCTTGAATCTCTTGATGAAGGGGCTCTGCAAAAGCCTCGGAGTCTCGAAAGCAATGGAGTTGTTTCGAGATATTGGCAAGAAGTGGATTCCTCCTGATGTCGTTACCTACAATACCCTCCTCGATGGTCTCTGCAAGGCAAAAAAGATAGAAGAAGCAACGGAGTTGTGGTCAGAGATGGCACGAGAAGACGGCGGTTCCGATGGTTGCTCTCCTAACGTGGTAACCTACACGACCTTAATGGATGGCCTCTGCAAGAATGGTAGGGTGGAGGTAGCCATTTCCTTGTTGGATCACATGAGAAGGAGGGGCCTGGAAGCTGATGTCTTTGTCTACAGTGCCCTTATAAGCGGATTGTGTGGTGTGGGTTCCGTAGAAAGGGGTATGGAGTTCTTACACGAGATGAGCCTGAGGAGAATTTCCCCAAATGTGGTTACTTACAGTAGCTTAATCCACGGGCTTTGCAAGTTGGGGTATTGGGACAGAGTGACAGAGATGATGGATCGCATGGCGAAGCAAGGGATCCGTCCCGACGTATATACCTACACTGGTTTAATTGATGGGCTCTGTAAAGACGGGAAGAGCAAGGAAGCGGTGAGATTGTTGGGTTTTATGGTGGAGAAGGGCGAAGAGCCGAGCACTGTGACATATAATGTATTGATCAATCAGTTATGCAAGGAAGGACTGATTCCCGATGCATTTGAGTTCATGGAGAGGATGATCGAGACTGGAAAAGAGCCGGATGTGGTGACTTACAACACACTGATGCTGGGACTTTGTGATGTGCAGAAGATTGATGATGCTAAGGAGTTGCTCGACAAAATGCTTGATGGTAGGTGTAGCGTTAAGCCAGATGTAATGACTTTTAACACGCTCATACACGGGCTCTGCAAGAAAGGACGCACCGATCAGGCCTTGGATCTCCATAGACTGATGGTAGAGAGAGGGCATCCATGCAATTTGGTGACTTACAATCTGCTTATTGAGGGGCTTTTCAAGGCCCGCAAGGTCAATAAGGCAATGCAACTTAGGAAGGAGATGGATTGCATCGGTTTGAAGCCAAACTCCATTACATATAGTGTCATCATAAATGGACTTTGTAAAATGCGACAAATTGATGCTGCCGAAAGGCTTTTGAGTGAGATGAGGACCCAAGGAATCAGACCTAGTTTGTTTGACTACAATACATTGATGGCAAGCATGTGCAAGAAACGGTGGACCGGCAAGGCGATGACTGTATTTCGTGAAATGGAAAGTCAGTGCAAGCCGGATGTTGTATCTTTTACAACATTGATTGATGGAGCCTGCAAATCTGGTGACATTGACACTGCAAAGGAAATGCTTGCAGATATGCTTCAAAGGGGATTGGTCCCAGATTCTATAACGTATTCCACTTTGATAAATAGATTTGCGAAATCAGGATTCTTAGATGAAGCTAGAAGAGTGCTTCAGCAGATGGTTGATAGTGGCTTTTCTCCAGATGTTGTGGTATATGATTCACTGATTCGTGGGTTTCAAGCTAAAGGTGAAATGGATCAAGTCATTGACCTGCTTCATGAAATGGTGGACCATGATGTGGCTCTTGATGCAAAAATGATCTCGACTATTTTGGATTCTCTGTGCATTGATGGAAAAGATAAAAACCTCTTAGAATGTTTGCCTGCCTTTTCAAAAGAGAGATCGAATGGAACAGGTTTGTCATGCCATGAGCTGATGACAGAGATCCAAAAGTCTTGTTAACTGCTTGTCTCCAACTAAAACTCCTCAATGAGAGTCGATCGGGTTATCCTACAGGTTTTTGCCGGACTCCTATATTTTTATCCTTCTCTTGTTCATATGTTTACCTCCATTCATGTTACTTCATTAATATTTAAAGCTGTAATTTTGACTGCCTTGCACTGTTATTAGCCTACCACATCTATAATTGGATGCCTTATTTTCCTCTCTCTTAGTTTGTATGTGTTGCCGATCTCACCGCCGCGGCCTGTAGCTTCAAAGTTGGTACCAGTCTCGGACTGTCTCATCTCGAGGTCTCCGAGCTTCCGGTCCTGCAAAATAAGGTCAGAAATCTTGGCCGGGGGTCCCGGCGAGGGAGCTCCGACGGTCAAGTTAGAAAACGGCGAGATGGAACAGAATCCCTAAGGTGGGTCCCCGAAGGAGTCCCAGACTTAGAGAAGATCTTAACAAAAGAGATTTTAGGAAGAGTGAAAATTGGGCCGAGCTCCTTCACCGAGCTTACGCCGAGGGATCCCTCTCGGGTCCTTGAATCCTACTCTTGGTGCCTCTCTTTTTCCCAGCCTTTTTTCCACTTACCTGGCCATCCGCTCTTCCCATCCTTTTATCTCATCACATTGCCTCCGGCTTCCGCCCTCCGGGAGGCTCCCCCTCAGCCTTCACTTTTTCCTCTTTCTCTCTCTTTTTTCCTTTCCCCTTCGGGTCCGGGAACCCAGTCGCCCCCTTGTCTTGCTTGCCGAGCCTAGCGAGAAAAAGGGGAGAGGGAAGATACTGGCCAGGCCTTGTGCCGAGCGTGGGTGCTCTTCTTCCCAGGCATTGATGATGTTCGTTGCTGGCTCTTGCCTTCCAGGGTTTCGCTTCTCGGTTGCGGAACCCGTCGAGCCGATGTAAACGAGGTTTCGCACGTCACTGCGGACCGTAACGGTGCTCCTTGCGAGGCACGGCGCGCGCTGCCCGAGTGGCGACTTTGAAACTCGCGCCCCTACTTCCCGGAGGCCTCACTATGCAGTGCCGGCTTCGGGCGAGGTGGACCCCTCCTGGGCGGACACCTGGCGGAGTGGCAGGGGAGTGCTCGGCTTCGGCCGAGGTGGACCCGTATCCGGGCGCCATCTGGCGAAGGAGCAAGAAGGCCCGGCTCGACCTCGGCCGAGATGGAACCGTCTCCGGGCGCCACCCGGCGAGGGAGCAAGGGGCCGCCGGCTTCGGCTGAGGTGGACCCCTCCTGGGCGGACACCTAGAGAAGCGACAGAGGAGTGCTCGACTTCGGTCGAGGTGGACCCGTATCCGGGCGCCATCTGGCGAAGGAGCAGGAAGGCCCGGCTCGACCTAGGTCGAGGTGGAACCGTCTCCGGGCACCACCTAGCGAGGGAGCAAGGGGCCACCGGCTTTGGTCGAGGTGGACCCCTCCTGGGCGGACACCTGGCGGAGCGGCAAAGGGGTGCTCAACTTCGGCCGAGGTGGACCCGTATCCGGGCGCCATCTAGCGAAGGAGCAGGAAGGCCCGGCTCGACCTCGGCCGAGGTGGAACCGTCCCTGGGCGCCACCCGGCGAGAGAGCAAAGGGCCGCCGGCTTTGGCCGAGGTGGACCCCTCCTGGGCGGACACCTGGCGGAGCGGCAGAGGAGTGCTCGACTTCGGCCGAGGTGGACCCGTATCCGGGCGCCATCTGGCGAAGGAGCAGGAGGGCCCGGCTCGACCTTGGCCGAGGTGGAATCGTCTCCGAGCGCCACCCGGCGAAGGAGCAAGGGGCTGCCGGCTTTGGCCGAGGTGGACCCCTCTTGGGCAGACACCTGGCAGAGCGGTAGAGGAGTGCTCGACTTTGACCGAGGTGGACCCGTATTCGGGTGCCATCTGGCGAAGGAGCAGGAGGGCCCGTTTCGACCTTGGCCGAGGTGGAATCGTCTCCGAGCGCCACCCGGCGAGGGAGCAAGGGGCCGCCGGCTTCGACCGAGGTGGACCCCTCCTGGGCGGACACCTGGCGGAGCGGCAGAGGAGTGCTCGACTTCGGTCGAGGTGGACCCGTATCCGGGCGCCATCTGGCAAAGGAGCAGGAGGGCCCGGCTCGACCTTGGTCGAGGTGGAATCGTCTCCGAGCGCCACCCAGCGAGGGAGCAAGTGGCCGCCGGCTTCGGTCGAGGTGGACCCCTCCTTGGCGGATACCTGGCGGAGCGGCAGAGGAGTGCTCGACTTCGGTCGAGGTGGACCCGTATCTGGGCGCCATCTGGCAGAGCAGGAGGGCCCGGCTCGACCTTGCCCGAGGTGGAATCGTCTCCGAGCGCCACCCGGCGAGGGAGCAAGGGGCCGCCGGCTTCGGCCGAGGTGGACCCCTCCTGGGCGGACACCTGGTGGAGCGGCAAAGGAGTGGCCGAGGTGGACCCGTATTCGATCTTGCTCGTCAAAAAAATTCACATGGTTCAGACCACGTCCGGTGGGACCTGAGACACGCCACGTCAGCGTAACGACCATATTAGTATATATTGCATATTTCAGTTGTAGTTCAGCAAGCTCAACAGCAAACTACTAACGCTTGAAGAATAAAGTTGAGTACTTTAGATACATGAATTTCTAGGCATTTGGAAATATTATGATAGAAAGGTTTTTCTTTTATTTATGTTCATGGAGATGTTGCAGAACAAATATGCAAAGGAGGTAAAATCATAGACAGGAGTTGCAATTTTTGTGGAACTATACATTTTATATATATATCCAAGAATCTATCCAAGAAGGAAATGGAGAGGAAGAAAACAAAGAAATAGATGAATCAGACGAATAATCTAAATGCTGTCAAACATATGAAGAGGTCAATGAGTAGTACTCTTCGCTTATGATGAACTTCTAGATCTTTAATTTCCTGTGCTTCATCTCCAGTGAAGCACATCTATGCCTCTCCTTTCAAAACTATTGCTCTTGCTCAGAGCTCTTCTTCGAGGCTCCATCTCTTCTTTGTTGAACTTCTCTTCTAAGTCCAAGCATCTCTTAAGATAGCCTCCATCTAGGCATCCAAGTTTTAATATCTCAGCGATGACCTTCATATTTTCTATCATTTAAAATAACTTATATAATAAATGCATCCTATCATCAATTAATAGGTAAAGTTAGGTCCTATCTCATTCAGAAATTTTATTAATTCTATAGATCAATTATAATAATCAAATGATACGTAATAGTTATTAGAAGAAATTTTGATAGTATTTTTTTTAGTTCTCCTCGTATGGCTAAAAATGTGTGAGAAAACTAAAAAAAATAATATTCAAAATTTTTCTAAAACTTTCAACATACTGTTTGATTATCATAATTACTTATAGAATTAATTATAATTTCTAAACCGTTCAAACTGGATAATTGATTGATCAATATACATAAATCTCCCATCCATATAAAATATATATAAATGTATGGATATCGTAGAATATATACATTAATCAAAAGATGAGTTTATGATTCTATACAATACAATTTTTTTAAAAAATATCTAATTAATTAATTAAATTAACACGTAATTATAAAACATGAATTCATCAATAATAACAGTCATATATAATAAAATATGATAATATTATAAAATATGAATTTATCAATAACAACAGTTCATATACATTAAAACATGATAATATAAGAAGATGACGATAGTCTAATACAGAAGGATGATAACTAAATAATTTTTTTGAGAGGTCTAGAAATAATTTCAAAACTCTACCCCTCACTAGCAATGGCAGGACTCGTACAATTGGTGAAGGCTTTCTAAATATCCTGAGATATGGGTGGCACTACTAACTATCGTAGTGATGTCACTGAGATCTCATCATAAAGACCGGTTCCCATTGGAAGAGCAACACGATGAAGCATCCTCTCTAATACTCTATTCTGAGGCTAGCAAGGATACCAGTTATGTAGCTAGAGCACCAGTCATTTTTATTACCTTCCATTTCAAGGTAAGCGTCTATCGTCACACCTTGAAACCAAAGCAGTTTAAGGTTCCAGATTATGCTCTATATATCGAGATCCAAATCCCGTGCATGTAGGACACGTATCCATGCACATCTAATTAACTAATTGATTAATAAATATCTAATTAATTAATTAATTAACTAAATAAATAAATAGTTGATTAATTAATTAATTAAAAATAATTTTTTGTGATGGCTCTATTACTATCATTATTGCCGTTGCTAATACTCATACAATCTAAAATAGACGAGCCCTATGAATGGTAGATTTGGTGGCGTGAAAAAACTGAAGCACAAGATGGCAGTGCGGAAGGAGGTATGGGAATGGCAACATCAGCTCGAGGATGGTGGCTTTGGAAGGAGGTATGGGAATGGCAACATCAGCTCGAGGATGGTGGCTTCGGCTCGAAATTGACGGCACTAGCTCAATATAGTGGTGTAGGGTTGCGGCTGCAGGAATCGACGGGAGGGAAAAAAAGGAAGCTCAATGATGGGGGAGGGGGATCTTGATGGCGGGAGAGAGGGAACCGACGATCGGGCAGGGGGACGACAAGGTAGGTGCTGACGAGAGATGGGGGAACCAGCAAGAAAGAAGGCATCGGAGGGGAAGAGGTGGGAAGCCAAAAGCAGGAATGAACAAAATTGGTCAATCATATGGTTTTTTAAAAAAATGATAATAATAATAACGATATTATTAATAACATAATAATAATATTATGTCATCGATAATAATGATATTAGCAAATGTAAAGTTTTGCATCGCTGATATTAATCAGGAATGCCTAATTTTTTATGTTCGCTATTAATGATGGCAAACTTCCATTGCTAAAAATCAAAACATCATTTCTAATACTACTTTTTATAAAATATTTTTTAAAAAAATTAAAAATTATTAATAATGACTATTTGCCATCTTTAATAGTTTAAAATTCATCGCTAATAATATTTTTTTAAAAAATAAAAATTATTAGTAATGGTATTTGGCATCATTGATAATCGCGATCTCATTACTAATACTATTATCAACTATATTTTTTATCATCATTTTTGATGTTGTTATATACATTTATTAATATCATTATATATATTTATTAGCGGCGGCTAATTAGGCATCACTAATATTTTATTTTCTTGTAGCGTGCAATGAGTTACTAGCTCGCCACTAATAAGTCTCGAGCTGCTGTCACTAAGGAATCACTCAAGACAAGGGTCGCTCAAGTTAAGGGCAGTGAGGTCGAAGTGGCACGGCTACGAACCCTAGTGGTGAACATCGAGAGGAGCAGAGGTTAGTCCTACGATAAAGTGGGATGGTTGATATATAAGATCTATGGTGGAGGTAGAGGGAAGTTCGCCTTGCTGAGGGCCGCCTTGCGAATGCTGCTGTTGACGGTGTAGAGGCCTTCAAAAAGGGCCCTAACCACTACTAGATGGTGCTATCTATTATCAAGCCAAATGGCATACTAAAAGGGCTTTGAAGTGTGCAAACGGAAGTTAGGGATGTTCCTCTTGAAGCTCAACCTCATCTGGATAATGCTCCAGTCTTCATCCTTCTCGAGCAGCAATTCATCCAGTGCATGAGAAGATGCCGAGGAGGAGGGGCAGGTGATGCCAAGTTGCACCCCCAATAGCTTTTTCTCCCTTTTTTTTTTTTTTTTTTTTTTTTTTTTTTTTTGTGTGTTGTACTATAATAGTGGAGAATTTGTAACTTGATAAAAATCATGGAATGAATAGAATATTTTCTTTTTGTCTCGCTCTTCTATTGTTCCAGGATAATTTGTTGATATGCCTTAATCTTCGACCATGCAAGCGTGGATTTCAGCGATGCAAAGTTTCAGGCTTTCTTGCCAAGGAGGGAGAAAAAGAGGAGGGCCAGCTGTGTAGGGTCTACCCCTGCTATTAGGTCAAGCTCTATAATTTTGAAGGCTTCTAGGAAGAATTTTCTTGTTAAGCCTCCTCCAGGCATTATCAAGGTGCATCGTCTGCTGGCACTAGGGTCAATGAGCTGCCTCGATACTAGGGTCAATGAGCTGCCTATCGAGGCAGCGATGCTAGGAAAGTTCCAGGTTCACGGCAAGGGTGTCCCATACAATTGCTCCAATACGAGAGGTCCCCGGGCATATAATCTCCGTAACAGGTTAGGGTCCTTCCTAGTAAGGTAAAATCTTTCTTTGCTTGGTTGGCTAGCTGACTTCTACCTTTTTGAGGATCAAGTCACCATGCCAAAAGTACTTCTCCACCTTAAAGTTGTAATAGTTGATAACTCATTGAGGAGAGGGCCTGAAATTAGAGAGCAACATGTTTACTATGAGTCGCCTGCTACTACAACTCCAAGATGAAGGAGTACTTTCAGGGTGGAACTTGGTTCCCAAAAAAATAGAAGTTAGCCAACCAACCAAGTAAGGAAAGCTTTCATCCAACTAGGAAGGATGTTATTATATTATTGAGGTTATACGCCTCAAGACCAATTGAGACCAATCATCTGAAGCTATTGGATGGAATATTCTTGCCACGCACTTGAAACTCTGCCAATCTCTAACCCTATTATCAATAAGATGTATCTCTCTAATTCTTATAAAGCTAATCCTGTAATGAAGCACCTCTTTATTTGTCAAAAAAAGATGTGTCCTTGAATGGCATGGGATGGAGATGCATGCAGAATCCTATGGCCAATCGCACCAAAGAAGACGAGATAAGCAAGAAGTTAACTCTCATTTCAAAGATTATTGTCCTAAGCTGAAAAGCCCTATATGCATCATGCATTAAAATCCTGGTTGAGCGCCTTAGGTCAGGTCACCATGCTTATCATTGAAACAATGGCTGAGCTTGATGTTCCAGGTCATATCACCATGTCATCATTGAAATCCTAGCTAAGCTTGAACATCCCAGGTCAGGTCACCATGTCTATAATTGAAATCTTGGTTGAGCTTGAACAACTTGGGGCCAATCACATCGAAGAAGATGGGATAAGCAAGAAGTTGCCCCTCATCTTGAAGTTTGTAGCCCGAGGCCAAAAAGTCCTATACACACTAGGCATTGAAACCCTGATTAAGCTTAAACATCCCAGATCAGATCACTATGCATGTCATTAAAATCCTAGCTAAGCTTGAACGTCACAGGCTAGGTCACCATGTTATCATTGAAACCATCCCAAGTTAGGTCACCATGCCTGTCATTAAAATCCTGGCTGAGCTTGAATTTTCTAGGTCAAGTCACCATGCCTATCATTGAACATCCCAGGTCGAGCCACCATACTTGTCATTAAAATCTTAGCTAAACTCAAATGCTTTAGGTCCAGTCACTATGCCCTTAAAGCTACAACCCTTGAGACCGGCCCCACTTCCTCTTGCAATCGCCACGATCATGTCTTGGTAGTGTCACTGCTAGTGATGCCCAAAAGGACCCTACGTATACATGGCTACACTAGCTTGAAGAAAAAAACATGCCCGTTTTAACATTTCGGAGCTCCCCAGTGTCTGAGATCGAATGCTAGGGGCTAGGCATAAATCCCTATAGCCTCTACTAAATCTTGGAAAAGAGCAAGAGCCCTGGACAATTGCTTGTAAGAAGCAAACAACAAACAAGTGCAAAGAGATGAATTGAAAGGAAAATATATTATTTATTGATGATTCTCAAGTATAAAAATCGTGGCATGCAGCCAAGGTTACATTTTTTATAATAGAAGGGACCCAGCTTTTAGTCCACTGGTGACCATGGAGAAAAGCACAAGCGATTCTCTTACCCCAAGGAAATGGGGGATGGGATGATCCTCTTGGACTTCCATTGCTAATGGAATTGATCGATCCCTTAGCCATCACCTAGAGACCCACCTCATGAGTCCAGTATTGAGAAGCCCCCTACACAGTCGCATACTCTGACCGGGACCATCAGCTGAAGCCATTCAGCTAAGCATGCCGCCGCACCACCTGCAATGCTAGGAGTGTAGCCCAGCTGACCCATAGCTACCATCTCAAGAATGACACGAGAGCTTCGATAGGCACCGCCACTTAAGTGCGACCGTGGCCTCCTGAATGGAGCAACGATGATTTTGAATACCTTCCATACAAAAAGAAGCATATCTCAACATCCTCCATTAGGGATCTCAAGCAATCACCGTGGGATGAGGGAAGAACCTCTCCATCAAGTGGCCAACACCAGCCACCCCCTTTGCTATAAGCAAAAGACTATAATGATGGCAGCACCTCCAAACTTTCCACAAGCAAGGTAGCCGGAAAGGACAGATTTGTAGATGAAAGCTTGTTGTAGGAATATATATAATAAATTTTATTTATTCGACTGACATTAATAGTAGTCAGATTTATATACTCATCTTCGGATGGAAAACAGAGACAGAAAAATTAATATGCGCTTTGTATCGAACATTTTCTGGTTGAAGTTGGAGGACCGTCTGGGAGTGACCATGCCCAGAGTCTAACTCCTCCTTTCCTTTCCTTTTTATTTATTAAAAAAAAGAAGAAGAGGAAGAAGAAGAAGAAGAAGAAAGGGCAAGCTTGCCCTACCATCTTTTTATAAAGGGCATATGCAGGGCCCCACTATCATGCAACCCGATATGTGCATGTCAAGCGTCGTGACTCCCCCCGATCAATTTGTACCTCATGAAGGAGAAGCATCTCAGACGCCCCTTCGAATACCTTTCACTGGAAAAATCATGGCATTAAAAGTCATGCAGCTCCCAAGGATGGATACTCACTCCAATTAACAAGCGGTTCACGTCCCTATGATTTCCAAGCGGTGCTTATCTTAAGACCCTAGATCATAAGAGGTTCACTACAGGACTTGGTCCTCCACATGACTAAAGGACAAATAGCCCCAACATGGATCCCCCAAAAAGCACAAGAGCTATACTAAATAGCTACACATCCAAAACAACTGATAGTTTAAGGTACAGACTCAGATAGACCTGTCAAAATGGATCAGAGTCCATAAACCAGTTCATTTGACTCTATAAATGAGTCGGATCGAGCTGAAAAAAATTGGCTCATTTATATAAGTGAACTTTTTGGCCCGGCCCTTGTAGCCCATGGGCTCAACAGGATTAGGGCCAGGCCAGTCCATGGATCAAGAATTTTTTTTAAAAAAAATATTAAAATTAAAAGATTCAAAACGAAAAATAGCAAACAAGTTATGGATTACCAGGTTCACTTACTAGAGTAAATCACGGTCCACGTTAAATTAAAAGTTTAAAATTTTAAACTTAAAACAGAAAGATATTTTGATTTTTTTTCTCAATATTCCGCATCATTCCCACTTCCCTTCCTTGTTCGCAGTGTTCGGCTATTTCCATTCCCATTTTCACTTCGATATGACGATACTCGATAGTTCTGGACTTCCGACGATTCAAACTTCTTCTGAATTTTTGATTCATCGGGAGTTCGGGACTGACCGACCGGGGCTTTGCTGCTACTCTGCTCTCCTATTTCGGTGGAGGAAGGAACAGCCGGTGACGCCGGCGGTGACGCCAACTCTTTTGCGACGTCGATAGCCATGATCCTAGCCCACGGCCCATATAGTTGTCTCGGCCCTAGCCCACAACCCATATAAGACCGGGCCGGGTTAGATTTTTTTAGTCCATTTGTGCAAGTGGGCCTAGCTCGGCCCGGTCCATAAAATGCAAGTCCATATGGATTAGGACCTAGCCGGGCTGGGCCAGTTCATATGGACAGCTCTGAACTTAGACATAAATAAAAATAAGCCCTTTGTTGTTGTGAAAAATAAGCCCTTTGTTTTCTTTCATTATAAAGGAGGCGAAGGAGAAGAAAATACATCTAGGCAAGATTACACAGGCTAAACCAACCGCCGACTCAAATATGGGGCACCCAAGACCTTGACCATGGGGACTCAGACCTCGAAGTAGGCCCCTCCGAGCAGGCTTGGATCTGGGAGCCTTCCAATATGCTAGCAAACTCCACATCCTGGTTATCAATCTTCTCTTTCACCTTGATTAGCTCCACTTTCTTCTTCGCATAAATGCAAAGGGAGCGAAGCATGTCACCTTACGCAGTGGAAGTTCTCTTTGATTGCCCAAAATTTCTCGACCATGCCAGTAACCTGCAATTGAAGATTAATCACCTCCCATGCAGCCCCCACGTACAGCCTTGACAGTGTTAGAAAAGTTTATGACAAAATGCAAGGCAAATAAAATTTAACTTTTCGATTAACACGGGAGATCTCATCTCGAAAAAACTCATATCCCTCGTGGTTTTAAGATTAAAGTTAATAAAAAGAATGTGAGATCAGCTCATCTTGCATATGTAAAACTTCACTGCAATATGATGATCATGAATATCTTTACGGTCCTCTTAAAATTGCACAAATACCCGGCATCTATAGATATCCACACGAGATGCCAATCTGATTAATAATTTTTAATCTTAGTGGGGTGCTAGCTCCCTTTCAGAGATAAGGATTCTTTTCTTTTTTTTTCTTACACAAAAAAGAAGACAAAAATGCCCTTTTTTATGGACATGAAAATCCTTTGGCCATCCAACTCTTAGGCATTTTCAGGCTTTCCTTTTCAGTGTGAAACCTTAAAGCAGTCGACCTTCACGTGAAACCCTTGGGCATGTGAAGTCCCTTAGCATTAAAGCCCCTTTGAGGCATTAAGGACCCTTGGCATGAAGGACTACTTGATGCAAAGACCTTTTTCACGTGAAATCCCTTTCACATGAAACTCTTTTGTAAAGGAGTCTTGGGCATGGGGGTTTCCCAAAGGTGCTAAAGCTCTTTGGCATGTAACCCTAGGTAGAAGGACTCCTTGTCTTTGGGGTGCCAACCCTTGGCATGAAAATCTTGTTTGCATGAGAAGACTTAGCATGAAGTGTCCTCAAAGTGGGCATGAGGAGTTTATGGTATGTGGACTTCTTGGACGTCGAAACTCTTAGGTGCTAGGAGTCTTACTCAATTAAAGTGCAGAGATTAGGATTATCTCAAAATCCTAATTGATTTAGTCAACTCAAAACAAGTACTGTCAAATTAAATCCTAATTAATTTGACTCCAACTTAATCCCAATAATTTAATTCGATCAAATCAAATTAAATAATATTGCAGTAATTGGATATAAGTTTTCCTAAAATTCACTAACTGTCGGTAAGTTCTCTCTTACAACTTTTGTATTTAAGGATCACTAAATTGTAACAATCACAAATCAATCCAATTATCAATCATATTGATAATCGGGTCCAACTATCCAATTAGTCATAACATATTATGTATGTGATCGATCCCGTAGGTTCTATTCTATCAAGTAGTGAGATAAATTATGATTTTTATCTAGAATATCATTAAAACTCTTTTCAATATGTCAAAATAATTTTAACTCATCTCAATAAGAATTATCTGCTATTAAGATAATTCTTATAGATTCTACGATCTACAAGTGATACCTAGCAGTATGTAATGACAATCTAGTAAAATAAAATTAAATGAACCTAGCATGTGATACAGTTTTTCTATCATGAGCCTTGACTAGATAGAAGTTATGATATAACTCGTCAAACTCTTTCATCTCTCATGTGTTAAATTTATTCGACTCGAGTTCCTAATATAAAAATGATGGAAATCCTTTTCCACTATTCATATTATCCTAGCCAAGGTTTTTTGAATTCAATCTCATAAATTATATGGGACCAACTCTCTTATCTACAAGGGTGATAAATTCTATACAGGGACATTCTATTCATATAATGAATCTACTACACTCAACATGTACCATAAGTCATATGGGACCAACTCATAATGAATCTACTACACTCAAGGTCTTCTGAATTCAATCTCATAAATCATATGGGACCAACTCTCTTATCCACAAGGGTGATAAATTCTATACAGGGACATATTCTATTCCTATAATGAATCTACTACACTCAATGTGTTCCATAAGTACCCATTTAGCTAGGGACTAGGTGCACATATGTCAAACTACAGTAACCCATTATGAATAATAGAGGTACAGTAGGTCAAAGAGCTAGTCATACTATTGTAATATCAACTAAGACACTATGATGAGAGACGAATTCTAAACTGATGCATGCAAGGGTATGACATGAAAGGGACGAGCATAAAAAAAATTTTCAGATTAAAGAAAGCAAATTATTTCAAATTTTGTTTGGGTTAGTTCCCGAAAATTATCAAGACTAGGTTAGGGATTTCATGTAATAGCTAGAGTTCTGGCCACATGCTAGAAACTATCAAAGAGATAAAGACTAAGGATCATAGGATTAGAAAACACCTATAGGGCATGCTTCAAAATTCAATAAATCAGATTAAAAGAGAAGGGAAGGGGTCTAAATACCTAGCAACAATTTTCTTGATATCGTAGAAGAGATCTCATCATTCGGATCGGTTCCTGGATGACGAAGTAGCTTTCCTGCGGATCTGCCGACTTTTTATCAGCTAGGTTTGGGGGCAAGGAAGTCCTCATCCAATGGTCACTTCACCTGAGGGATCCTGCAAACGTTACGGGTTAGGATAAAAGATGATAGAAAAAATAAGAAATTATAGGTTGAAGTAGAGAAGAAAGCTGGTGGCGTTGGAGGCTGATTGGAGGCCTGGAGGAGGATGAAGATGCCTGGATGTGAAGGGGTGGCCTGGAACTTGATGAAGATGCCTGGGGGCTGCTTGGGGTGGTGGCCATGGGATGTGGAAGGGGCTGGGACACCTAGGGTTTGGAATATGATGGGCGATCTATGATGGAAGATGGGATGGGCGGCCAAGGAGAAGACGAATGGAGGATGAAGGGGCGGCTAGGGTTTGGTAGGGGTTGCACCTCATGTGCCCTCCTTACGGAGTGAATTTGGGCCTCTCACCCTCTCCCTCACAGAGCGTCAATGCAAGAAACTTGCACGAAAAATAAAGAAAAGAATTCTCTTTCATTCAATATTCATCATCATTCATCAGTACAAGAGGGGGGGAGGGGTGGAGTATTTATAGACCATCCAGCCTTTTCCCTGTCAAACTAGGAGTACAAATTTTAATCAAAGTGGGAGTACAAATTTGTATCAAAGTTAGACTACAAAGTTGAATAGAAGTGGTATACTGGACTCCTTGAAGAACTGTGCTGGCTAACTCCTTGTTGGACTTGGATGCTTTGACTTTTCTCCATAGGCTTTGATTGGTATGAATTCCTCTTGGGCTTGGAGGTTTGACTTTTCCACTCCCTGGTGGGCTTGGACTAGGAGGGGCGCCAACTCATAATGGCCTTTGGAACTGGAGCACCATTTGCTAGGCTTGGACTGAAGGGGGCCCAGCCAAGAGTGGGCCTGGGGGCCAATGGGCCTGGGGTGTGGCATCATGGTTTTGGAGATCTGGGGTGCCAAGGACCTTGGAGGCCTGGGGTGCCAATACTTGGGGCTTGGATGGCATAAAAGGGGCCCTGGTGCTTGGCTGGGGTGCTTGAGTGGTGGTCCAGGTGCATGAACTAGGATGGCTTGAGTGGGGGTCCAATAGCTCTCCTCTTAGTCTTGACTTGAATGAAAGAAGATACACTACAAGACTCAATGAACATACTTGACTGGACTTAAACCAACTGAACTCACGTGACACTTTACTGAACTGAAACAAGTGGACTCAAGTCAGCTGGCTTAGTGAACTCAATTAGACTCACGTTATTATAGGACTCAGTCTTTATTACAGGACTCAAAACTCAAGTAAGCAAATGGACTCACTGGACTCACTTGGACTTAATACAAAAATTGACTGACTACCCAATATATGAATTAGAGATCTTTTTGGAATCCTGAAATTCTTGTTTGATCCTTATGTCCTCATCAATTCTCGAAAACTCGACCCTGTCCAGTAAAGGTCAATATGGCACTGGATATTGCTTAACTGGTATGGGTGGAGTTGTTGCGGATCCTCTCGAATGATCCACGAATCATCATATTTCGATCGACCTTGCCTACGAACAAAGTAGATTGGTAGCCTTTGATCCGGGTACTAAAGGCTTGATCGTCCAGGATATGCTCAATCTTTTTTTTTTCTAAGTTAATTTAGTGGACACTCAGGGATGGGTTCACTCTCAAAAAAAGGGTTAGGTCCAAAGGCTCACTGGGTATCATTGCTGGCTCCCTATACTCAACTAGGTCTGAGATATTAAAGGTTGAGCTAATGCCAAATTAGGTGGTAACTCAAGCATTAGGTCCAACTTTCTTTATCACTTTGAAGGGTCCAGCTCTACAGGTATGGAACCTAATTAGTACAAAATCTTCCTAGCGAACTCTTCAAACTCTTTTTGGGAATTAACCATGTTATTTTATAAATCATTGCTCATATTAATCTTATAATTAATTTCTCATGCAGATCTCTAACATGTAGTGCAAAATGATACATAACAACACCTAACGATATGTAGGCAAATGACTCGTACCAATACCTAATGTACTACAGACTCGATTAAACCTCTAACTACAACTAAGTGTCTGACCCTTGGTTGGTGGATGGCAGGCAAATGAAAACTTGGCATGAACTCCTAATAGATGCCATAGGGTCTTCCAGAAGTAGGATGCAAACCTAACATGCTCAATGAACTGATACAACATGCTAACCTCTACAAAATGTAATCTAATGGCCCTAGAAACTTTGGAATGTTCAGACCAGGGTAGGAAATAAGAAGTGGTTTCAGGATTAGCATGGTAGGGTAGGAAATAAGAAGAGGGTTCGGGGTTGATCGAATAGGGTAGGATATAAGAAGAGATTTCAGGGATTAGTCCTAGACTAATGAAGTTGACCTTACGGGTCTGATATACATCTATAGGGTCCACCTTATGGAAAGATGGGTCATTAATTTCAGGGAAGAGATCTTCAATTGGGATCAAAGGAGTAGAGTCCTCCTAAGGATACAGGATTAAATATACCTAGTCCTCACTAATTTTCTCTAGTTCTTGAATTTCAGGACTAGCCTCTGTCATTAGGTTCTCTTCTAGGGTCTCCTCACATATAGTTGTAGTAGCAGTATTATGGTTCTCTTTCTTTAACTGATCTTCCACTATGGTTTCAGGCTGGGCATTTTCTGGGTTAACTACTTCTGGGTCTGTCATACCTACTTCCTCTTCAATGCTATCCATGAAAATAATTAGGGTAGTAGGGGTGGGTCGACTAAGGAGAAGTGGACTGATACTAGGCTCTTTGTTGACCCATGGAATGATTTTGATGATCATAAAATATTGGAGCATGTATTTGATACTAACTCTTTCAAATTGTTTAAGAGGTTTTGCAGGAAATTGATTATCTTCAGTTTAAAATAGTTTTCAAACTGATTTGAGGGTAATGCAATTTTGTATAAAGTTTTATGAACTTGAACTTGTAAAAGCCCTAGTTTTATTAATTTTGTAATCATGTAAAATGGGCTAAAAATTATAAAAATTAAAGGTATGTAGATTAGCTTCTATTTGATTCAATGTTGAAGAGTTTTGGAGAAGCTTGAAGCATTTTTTTGAAGATTTGCAAGAGCTGACTCTTAGATCAAGAGCTGACTCCTTGTGGCACGGCATGGAGAAAGTTTTAATGTTTCAGCATCAAGAGCCGACTCATGGAAGAAAGCATTTTTCTGAAGCCTGAGATCTCAAGCCAACTCCTGCCCCAAGATTCGACTCGTCCAGAGTTATGAATTTTGAAGGTCTGAGAACTCGAGCCGACTCTGCCCTGAAGAGCCGACTCTAGGTGTTCATCATTTTGACTTGACTGAAGGCAAAAGCCGACTCCAGCCAAAAGAGCTGACTCTTACAAAATTTCATTTTGGGCTGTCTGAGACTTCGAGCCGACTCATGGACCTCGAGCCGACTCGTGAAGCCATTTTCTGTACTCCAACGGCTAGTTGCTAAAGTTGATTTTTGAACTCCAATTCATCTCGAACAGCTCTTTTACGAATCCCTAGGTCCTACAATGGCCATATCTTTTAGAAAACTATAAAAGGGATTATTTTTGAAGGATTAAAAACTTATTAGAGCATTATTGAGAAATTATCTTGAGATATTGAAGAGCTTTCAAGTCCTTTCACCTACCTACCTCAAAAGAGTCTTCACGATAGGATTCAAAGCTTCAACAACTCTACTCCATCATTGAATCCACTCATTGAAGAAGGAAAGAAGTAGCTTGAAGAGCATTAAAGAGCATTCAAAGCTAGGCTTCATCTTGATCTACATCAGCAATACCTAAACAAACTTGGTTTGTTGTAGTTGCTTGTTTATCATTTCTCTATCATTGTTTTCTCTCTAAGAATAGCAAGGGGCTATGTCTTAAGAGAAGGTTGAAGGTTTTTAGGTAAACCTTATGAAACCTAAGTTGGGTTCTTGGTGATTCCTGTATAAAACCAAGTGTTTGGGTTTTCTTTGGTGATCCCATTTAAAATCAAAGGGAGTTAGGGTTTCTTTGGTGATCCCGGTAAAACCAAAGTGTATAGGTTTGGATTGTGAGCTTGGTAAAACAATCCAACTGTATTCCGATTTGGAGGATATAATGGAAATTCCAAGTGTGCTTGGATAGTGGATGTAGGATCCGGTTGCTTTGAACCACTCTAAACTTCTTTGTGTTTGTGATTGTATTCTTATTGCTTTATTACTTTTACTTAATTACTTCCGCATTGCATATTGCACTACAACACAAAAAGAATTTGAAAGTGCACATAATTATGAAAAGTTTTTAATCCCAATTCATCCCCCTCTTGGGAAGCTACCTGGACAACAAGTGGTATCAGAGCAGAGTCTCTGAAAGTTACTTAGAGTAAAGATATATAGTACATCCCATAAGCACTTCATTGGCTGAAGGTCAATCCACAAATAGACCTCCACTTTTCATCGGAACCAATTACACTTATTGGAAGGCAAGAATGAAAATATACATTCAAGCCATAGATTTTCATTTATGGAAGATTATCCTGAAAGGACCTCACACACCCACAATTAGAGTTAATGATGTAGAGGTTCCCAAACCAGAAGAGGATTGGGACGAGAATGATATGAAATTAGCTGAGCTGAATGCCAAAGCAATGAACTTATTGTATTGTGCTTTGGATCCAAATGAGTTTGCAATTCTTCTAAAAAAATTTGGGACAAGCTAGAAATCATACATGAAGGCACATCACAAGTTAAAATATCAAAAATCAATCTTCTTGTGCATAATTATGAGCTATTTAAAATAGATCCTAGTGAGACTATATCTGTAATGTATACTCACTTTACTGATATTATAAATGGTCTCAAAAGTCTTGGTAGAATTTACTCTAATGCTGATCTTATCCAAAAGGTTTTAAGATTTTTGCCAGATAAGTGGGAAGCCAAAGTGACAGCAATTCAAGAGGCGAAGGACCTAAATACTCTACCACTGGATGAACTGCTTGGATCACTGATCATGCATGAATTGGCTATGCAACAAAGAACTGAGGAAGATACTAAAAGAAAGAAAGCCATTGCATTTAAAGCTACAGAAGAAGATAAGAATGAAAAATTAGATTCATCAGATGATGATGATCTAGGAAATGATGAAATTGCCCTTGTCATAAGAAAATTCAAAAAGTTTATGGGCCGAAGAAAATCAAACAGATGGAGAAAGTAATTCAGAAAAGGAGATTTTGGGAGAGAGAAAAAAAGATAAAGAGAAAGAGAAAGATAAAGATAAGGATCAAGTTCCAATTTGCTATGGATGCAAGAAGCTGAGACACATCCATCTTGATTGTCCTGAAGTGAAGAAAAAGATGTTCACCAAAAAAAAGAAGAAGGCAATGCTTGCAGTCTAGAGCGACAGTGACGAATCTACATCCATTGAAGAGGATGAAGAGACAACAAAAACTGCACAAATATGTCTTATGGGTTTGGAGGACGAGGTAAATACATCTGAACCCAATTTAGAATTCACTTATGATGAATTGCATAATGCTTTTTGTGAACTATTGGTAGAATATAAAAAGGCTGGTTTGAAAATGAAAACTTTAAAAAATCAATGTGATATATTTGAAAAACACAAAAATGAATTTGGTGAAAGAAACAAAATCTTGCAAAGAGAATTAAATTTAGTTTGTGAAAGACTTAAGATTGTTCAATTTGAAAAAGAAGAGCTTTTTGAGAAAAACAAAGATTTGAAAAATGAAAATGATGATTTAAAGAAGGAAGTTCAAAAACTCAAACCCTTGGTTGAAAAACTAACCTTAAGCTCTAATATACTCGAATTAATTTTGAAAGATCAAAGAGAAACAAATAATAAATTTGGAATTGGTTATCAAGGTTCTATTTAAAACAAATTTTCTGCATCTACTTCATATGCTCATAAGTTTATTAGTTCAAAACAAGTTAGACCTAAATTTGCATCATCTCAAGCTTATTATTCAAAATCAAGAATTGTATGTTATTTTTGCAATAACTTTGGTCATAAAGCATTTGAGCGTCATTTGAAATATAATGACAAAAAAAAATTAAGAAAGTTTGGGTTCCAAAAGGAACCATTTCCACTAACTTGCAAGGACCCAAGAAAGCTTGGGTACCTAAATTTGTTAAATGATTATTTTGCAAGGATGTCTTGCAGCCACAAATATAAAGAAAAGATGGTATCTGGACAGCGGCTGTTCAAGATACATGACGGGTGACATTGATCAATACTTCACCCTATAACAGAAGGATGGTGGAATGGTAACATTTGGTGACAATCGAAAGGGAAGGATAATCGGTATTGGTAAAATTAAAATTACTCCTACTTTTATTGAAAATGTGTTACTTGTAGAGAAATTAAAGTATAATCTTTTGAGTATTAGTTAGCTATATGACATTGGTTTTAATATTTTCTTTAAGTCATTAATGTGTATAGTAGTTGATCCACTTGACTCTAGTACTAAATTCATCGGACACAGACTTGGTAACATTTATGTAGTAGATCTTAATGATCTAGCTATGTCAAGCAACACAAGTCTTGTAGCAATGAATGATAAGAATAAGGAATTAAGTTTACTATGGCATAGGCGACTTGGTCATGCTAGTATGGACACTATAGCTAAACTTATTTCAAAGGACTTAATCAAAGGTTTGCCAAAATTCAAAGTCAATTTTGATTATGTTTGCGATGCTTGTCAGTTAGGAAAACAAGTGAGGGGAAGTTTTAAATCTAAAAACATTGTTTCTACTACTAGACCCTTAGAGCTACTTCACATGGACTTATTTGGACCTACTAGGACTACTAGCCTAGGTGGTATGAAATATGGCCTTGTGATTGTAGATGACTTTTCAAGATACACATGGATTTTGTTGATTGCACATAAAGATAAAACTTTCAATGTATTCAAAAAGTTTTATAAAAGAATTACAAATTTGAAAAATTTATTTGTTATTTCAATTCATAGTGATTATGGCACAGAATTTAAAAATTAGTATTTTAATCACTTTTGCACAATGCACGGTATTGATCATAACTTTTCTGTATCTAGAACACCATAGCAAAATGATGTTGTAGAGAGAAAGAATTGTACTTTGGAAGAGATGTCTAGAACAATGCTTTGTGAAGGAAATCTTCCAAAATACTTTTGGGAAGAAGCTGTTAATACCGCATGCTATATTTTAAACAGAGTTTTAATTATACCTATTATCAGAAAAAACCCCTATGAAATTTGGAACAATAGAAAACCAAATATTAAGTATTTTCATATTTTTGGATGCAAATGTTTTGTTTTTAATAATGGCAAAGATAATCTTGGTAAATTCGATGCAAAATCTAATGAGGTTATTTTTTTTGGATATTCTTTAAATAATAAAGCCTATCATGTTTTCAATAAAAGAATTTTAACTATTAAAGAATCTGTATATGTTATTTTCAATAAATCTGATATTACATCTTCTAGAAAGGAAGATTTTGCTGATGATGATATAGGTACTTTAGAACATGGACTGAAAGACTTGACTCTCAAAGACAAACAATCAAGTGAACCACATGAAGAAGAGATAAGTAAAAATCATGATGATATATGCAAGGAATTGAGGTATGTACAATCACACCCTAAAGAATTAATTATAGGAGACCTATCTCAAGGTGTTAAAACTAGATTTGTACATAAAGATGCACATGATTTAATTGCTTTTGTTTCGCATATAGAACCACACAATATAGAAGAAGCTAAAACCGATCCTAATTAGATGTTAGCAATGCATGATGAATTAAACCAATTTAGGAGAAATAATGTTTGGACCCTAGTAGAAATACCTAATGACTATCCTGTTATAAGTACTAGGTGGGTTTACAGAAATAAATTAGATGAAGATGGAAATGTAATTAGAAATAATGCTAGACTGGTTGTACAAGGATATAGTCAAGAAAAAGGAATAGATTTTGATGAAACTTATGCACCGATAGCTAGATTAGAAGCCATTAGATTGCTACTAGCTTATGCATATTTTATGAACTTTAAATTATTTCAAATGGACGTAAAGAGTGCATTTTTGAATGGTTTTTTATCTGAAGAAGTTTTTGTTGAGCAACCACCGGGTTTCATTGATCACACTTTTCCAAATCATATTTTCAAACTGAATAAAGCTTTGTATGGTCTGAAACAGGCACCTAAAGCCTGGTATGATAGACTAAGTAAGTTTTTAATTGCAAATGATTTTGTAAGAGGTAGTGTTGACACCACACTGTTTATTCAAAGAAAGAATAATGATATTTTAGTTGTTCAAATATATGTTGATGATATTATCTTTGGATCTACTGATGAATCTTTGTGTCAAGATTTTATTAAGCTAATGCAGGGAGAATTCAAAATGAGCTTGATGGGTGAGCTGAGTTACTTTCTTGGACTTCAAATCAAATAAACTAAAAAAGGTATCCTAATCAATCAAGCCAAGTACATCAAAGAGATTATCAAAAAATTTGGCATAGAATCAAGCAAAGAAAATGGAACACCCATGAGTCCTGCACATAGACTTGATAAAGATGAAAATGGCACAAACGTTGATCAAAAGCTATACCGAGGTATGATCGGTTCATTACTTTATTTGACAGCTAGTAGACCTGATATATTATTTAGTATTTGTATGTGTGCACGTTTTCAATCTAATCCTAAAGAGTCACACATCATAGCTGTTAAGAGAATCATTAAATATCTGAAAGGCACATGTAATGTAGGTTTATGATATTCTAAACACATATCATTGAAATTAATTAGTTATTCTGATGCTGATTATGGAGGATGTAAAATAGATAGAAAAAGCACAAGTGGCACCTATCTATTTCTAAATGTTAACTTGATCTCTTGGCACTACCGCAAACAGAACTCTGTAGCACTATCTACTGCTGAGACAGAATATGTGGCTGCTGGGAGCTGTTGTGCTCAAGTGTTGTAGATCAACCAACAACTAGAAGATTATGGTGTTGTCCAATCTAAAATTCCTATCAAATATGACAATTCTAGTGCTATTAATTTATCTAAAAATCTAATGCAACACTCACGAACTAAGCATATTGAAATTTGACATCATTTTATTCGTCTTCATGTTTTAAATAATGTTGTTGAGCTAGAATTTGTACTCACTAAAGATCAACTTGCAGATATTTTTACTAAACCACTTAGTCTAGATAGATTTGAGAAAATTAGAGGCGAATTAGGGCTATGTAACCCATTCTGAACACTTTTTGACCTAATTTTTGAAAAATAATGAAAAATTATCTAGATGTTTCAAATTTTTCTCTAGAGCATAGGACAACCTATTTGTATGTCTAGAAACCTATAAAAACTGATTTTGATCCTTTTTGACTTTTAGATTGCTTTTTGGCTCGAGCCGACTCGAGTCAACAGGGTGCTCGACGAGTTGACTCGAAGGTCGGGCTAAACGTTTTTAAATAGGGTTTTCGTGTTTTGGTTTCATTGTGTTTTTAGGTTTTGGCCATTTCCACTTAGCCGACTCCACATTTCATCCTAGGAAAACTTCCAAAAACACTCTCAAACTCCTCCAATCTCTTAATCCAAGCTAGATGGCACCCTGCAAAGCTGTTGCAAGAAACCCTTGCAAGTGGTTCGGACAGTCGCGGAAGAAAGGTGAACCAAAAGGTGCTTAGACACCTCAAACCTGGAAGAGGAATAGCCGATTGAGCAAGAACGCTCAAGCACTTAGACAAGTGATTCTTATGGGAAATCGTCAGGTAACCTTGAGTAGGTGCATTGATTTTAGCTTCTTGGAGCAAGAACAGTTACGTATCGGGGATTGGATAGAGAAATAGGGTTGGAAGAGTTTTTGTCTATTGAATGTTCCTACATATCTTAACTTAGTCCGACAATTCTTTGAAAATATGTCATTGGGCGCATATCATTTGGAAGGAACTGTTAATGGGAAGCATATAGAGATTAGTGAGCAAAAACTATCAAGTATTTTGAATATTCCAAAGGAAGGTGAATTTTATTTGGTTTTAAAAGAGAAGATGAAGATCGTTAGACTCATACTAGAAAGATCTAATGTGAAGGGTGTTGTGCATGTTAGTGACAATCAGTTGTCATTGGAGATGAGGATGTCGCACAACATTATCAGTACGATTTTCCTGCCTCGGACCGGGCAATTTGATTGGGTCAGCAAGCGTGACCTTGTGTTTATGAGATGTCTGATTGAGGGGGAGGCCCTCAACTTATCGTTTATCATGCTCTCATAGATGAGGGAGGCAGCTCGTAGGGCACGAGCCTGTCTACCATATGGGATGGTCTTTACACTGTTATTTCAGGATGCCCTAGTAGATCTAATAGGAGAGGATATTCGACTACTACTGCACACTGACAGGTATACTATGAAATTCCTTACTAGAATGGGATTCATTAAAGTAGATGGCCATTGGATTCGGAAGACCTCAGGTGTTCCGATTGCACACTCGGATGATTCAAAGGATGGCACTCAAGTAGCACATGGACTTGGTGAGGAAGCAGATACACAGGCTGATGAGGCTGGACCGTCAGAGCTAGCTCCTACCACACCTCAGTCACCAGTTATGAGATCTGCAGCTATTGGACCTGAGACAAATGACAGACTTCAGAGAGTCTTGGAGGAGATATCATGTCTTAGATCAGACACTGATAGCAGGATTACTTTACTACAGTTTGAGATGCAGCAAGGAATTCATGATGTTATGACCTTACTGAGACAGCTTTCTGTAGCCAGCCAGTATGTATCATTGACTTCCACAGCACTTGGCACTAGCACTAGCACTGATCGAGAGCAGGGACATGTGGCACATTCCAGTGACGTACCTTCTCATGCCACACCTGCTGATGCTGAGCCCGAGGCTGGTATTGAGGCTACAGGATCTGAGGTTGGACATACTCCAACTACATAGATACTTTCTACCACCAGCACCTTGGTGTTATTCTTTGATCCACCAACTGTTAGACCCACTCCCATCATTATATCTTCAAAGTCTAAAGCTAAAGCTAAAACTAAAGTGTCTACGACTACCACTCCTACTAGGACTAGGATTAGAAATCTTAGACCCAGATTTCCTGAGTTCAAGCCTAGTCCAGGAATCTTAGAAGTTGGTTCCTCCTCTGAAGAGGAAGAACCTACTAGTGATGATCCTAGCCCATCTTTTTGATGTTTAGGCTTTTATCTTGATGTTTTTAAAACTCTATGCTTGTTACATTTTGGTTGTTGTGATACAATTTTGTAGTACCGAGGTACATCTATAATGTATCACCTATGTACTCATTTTCATATATATATATATATATATATATATATCACTTTTTATGCTACATGTCCATTCTTGTTATGATTAAATTATTATGAATGAATGTTCTCTTCTATGCCTTTTGTTGATGACAAAAAGGGGGAGAACGGAGATTGTGCATGATGAAAAAGCCATAATATGAATGTTCAACTTATAATACAAGTTTATATGAATATGATGAAAATATGAATGTTGATTCAGGTGATTCATGAAAATTTGATGAAACTTAAAAGGAATGACAATAGTAAGGGGGAGTTTTTGTTAAGTTTCTTGTTAAATTATCATAAAATTTATTTCAAATATTTGGTAATTTTATAAGTTTTGATACGCATTGTATAGATAATACTCCTGATACATTTTGTGTTAATACATTATGTTTCGATACTTATTGCTCATATGATACAGATAATACAGTGTATCGATACATATGATACTTGGTGTGAATAGTGTTCAATTCTATACATTTGATACATTGTGTGGCGCACTGTGTTGATACAATTGATACTTAATCTGTATGATACACATTATGTCCAATATCATTTGATAAATTTGAATATACTGTAATTGTAAAGTGTTTTTAAATTTTAATCATGCCCAGTGTTTTGTCATCATCAAAAAGGGGGAGATTGTTGATCCCTGGAATGATTTTGATGATTACAAAATATTGGAGCATGTATTTGATAATAACCTTTTCAAATTGTTTAAGAGGTTTTGCAGGAAATTGGTTATCTTCAGTTTAAAATAGTTTACAAGCTGATTTGAGGGTAATGCAATTTTGTATAAAGTTTTATGAACTTGAACTTGTAAAAGCCCTAGTTTTATTAATCTTGTAATCTTGTAAAATGAGCTGAAAATTATAAAAATTAAAGGTATGTAGATTAGCTTCTATTTGATTCAATGTCGAAGAGTTTTGGAGAAGCTTGAAGCATTTTTTTGAAGATTTGTAAGAGCTGACTCTTGGATCAAGAGCTGACTCCTTGTGGCATGGCATGGAGAAAGTTTCAGTGTTTCAGCATCAAGAGTCGACTCCTATCCCAAGAGCCGACTCATGGAAGAAAGCATTTTTCTGAAGCCTGAGATCTCGAGCCAACTCCTGTCCCAAGAGCCGACTCGTCCAGAGTTATGAATTTTGAAGGTTTGAGAACTCGAGCCGACTCTGCCCTGAAGAGCCGACTCTAGGTGTTCATCATTTTGACTTGACTAAAGGCAAGAGCCGACTCCAGCCAGAAGAGTCGACTCCTACATAATTTCATTTTGGGCTGTCTGAGACTTCGAGCTGACTCGTGGACCTCGAGCCAACTCATGGAACCGTTTTCTGCACTCCAACGGCTAGTTGCTGAAGTTGATTTTTGAACTCCAATTCATCTCCAACAGCTCTTTCATGAATCCCTAGGCCCTACAATGGCCATATCTCTTGGAAAACTATAAAAGAGATTGTTTTTGAAGGATTAAAAATTTATTAGAGCATTATTGAGGAATTATCTTGAGATATTGAAGATCTTTCAAGTCCTTTCACCTACCTACTTCAAAAGAGCCTTCAAGATAGGATTCAAAGCTTCAACAACTCTACTCCATCATTGAATCTACTCATTGAAAAAGTAAAGAAGCAGCTTGAAGAGCATTAAAGAGAATTCAAAGCTAGGCTTCATCTTGATCTACATCGGCAACACCTAAACAAACTTAATTTGTTGTAGTTGCTTGTTTACAATTTCTCTATCATTGTTTTCTCTCTAAGAACAGCAAGGGACTGTGTCTTAAGAGAAGGTTGAAGATTTTTAGGTGAACCTTTTAAAATCTAAGTTGGGTTCTTGGTGATCCCTGTATAAAACAAAGTATTTGGGTTTTCTTTGGTGATCCCATTTAAAACCAAAGGGAGTTAGGGTTTCTTTGGTGATCCTGGTAAAACAATCCAACTGTATTCCAGTTTGGGAGATATAGTGGAAATCCCAAGTGTGCTTGGGTAGTGGACGTAGGAGCTGGTTGCTCCGAACCACTCTAACATGCTCAATGAACTGATACAACATGCTAACCTCTATAAAATATAATCTAATGGCCCTAGAAACTTTGGAATGTTCAGACCAGGGTAGGAAATAAGAAGTGGTTTCAGGATTAGCATGGTAGGGTAGGAAATAAGAAGAGGGTTCGGGGTTGATCGAATAGGGTAGGATATAAGAAGAGATTTCAGGGATTAGTCCTAGACTAATGAAGTTGACCTTACGGGTCTGATATACATCTATAGGGTCCACCTTATGGAAAGATGGGTCATTAATTTCAGGGAAGAGATCTTCAATTGGGATCAAAGGAGTAGAGTCCTCCTAAGGATACAGGATTAAATATACCAAGTCCTCACTAATTTTCTCTAGTTCTTGAATTTCAGGACTAGCCTCTGTCATTAGGTTCTCTTCTAGGGTCTCCTCACATATAGTTGTAGTAGCAGTATTATGGTTCTCTTTCTTTAACTGATCTTCCACTATGGTTTCAGGCTGGGCATTTTCTGGGTTAACTACTTCTGGGTCTGTCATACCTACTTCCTCTTCAATGCTATCCATGAAAATAATTAGGGTAGTAGGGGTGGGTCGACTAAGGAGAAGTGGACTGATACTAGGCTCTTTGTTGACCCATGGAATGATTTTGATGATCATAAAATATTGGAGCATGTATTTGATACTAACTCTTTCAAATTGTTTAAGAGGTTTTGCAGGAAATTGGTTATCTTCAGTTTAAAAAAGTTTTCAAACTGATTTGAGGGTAATGCAATTTTGTATAAAGTTTTATGAACTTGAACTTGTAAAAGCCCTAGTTTTATTAATTTTGTAATCATGTAAAATGGGCTAAAAATTATAAAAATTAAAGGTATGTAGATTAGCTTCTATTTGATTCAATGTTGAAGAGTTTTGGAGAAGCTTGAAGCATTTTTTTGAAGATTTGCAAGAGCTGACTCTTGGATCAAGAGCTGACTCCTTGTGGCACGACATGGAGAAAGTTTTAATGTTTCAGCATCAAGAGCCGACTCATGGAAGAAAGCATTTTTCTGAAGCCTAAGATCTCAAGCCAACTCCTGCCCCAAGATTCGACTCGTCCAGAGTTATGAATTTTGAAGGTCTGAGAACTCGAGCCGACTCTGCCCTGAAGAGCCGACTCTAGGTGTTCATCATTTTGACTTGACTGAAGGCAAAAGCTGACTCCAACCAAAAGAGCTGACTCTTACAAAATTTCATTTTAGGCTGTCTGAGACTTCGAGCCGACTCATGGACCTCGAGCCAACTCGTGAAGCCATTTTCTGTACTCCAACGGCTAGTTGCTAAAGTTGATTTTTGAACTCCAATTCATCTCGGACAGCTCTTTTACGAATCCCTAGGTCCTACAATGGCCATATCTTTTAGAAAACTATAAAAGGGATTATTTTTGAAGGATTAAAAACTTATTAGAGCATTATTGAGAAATTATCTTGAGATATTGAAGAGCTTTCAAGTCCTTTCACCTACCTACCTCAAAAGAGTCTTCACGATAGGATTCAAAGCTTCAACAACTCTACTCCATCATTGAATCCACTCATTGAAGAAGGAAAGAAGTAGCTTGAAGAGCATTAAAGAGCATTCAAAGCTAGGCTTCATCTTGATCTACATCAGCAATACCTAAACAAACTTGGTTTGTTGTAGTTGCTTGTTTATCATTTCTCTATCATTGTTTTCTCTCTAAGAATAGCAAGGGGCTGTGTCTTAAGAGAAGGTTGAAGGTTTTTAGGTAAACCTTATGAAATCTAAGTTGGGTTCTTGGTGATTCCTGTATAAAACCAAGTGTTTGGGTTTTCTTTGGTGATCTCATTTAAAACCAAAGGGAGTTAGGGTTTCTTTGGTGATCCCGGTAAAACCAAAGTGTATAGGTTTGGATTGTGAGCTTGGTAAAACAATCCAACTGTATTCCGATTTGGAGGATATAATGGAAATTCCAAGTGTGCTTGGATAGTGGATGTAGGATCCGGTTGCTTTGAACCACTCTAAACTTCTTTGTGTTTGTGATTGTATTCTTATTGCTTTATTGCTTTTACTTAATTACTTCCGCATTGCATATTGCATTACAATGCAAAAAGAATTTGAAAGTGCACATAATTGTGAAAAGTTTTTAATCCCAATTCACCCCCCTCTTGGGAAGCCACCTGGGCAACACTCATATCTAGGGATACTAATCCTATGGGGTTCGGGTTGACTAAGGGGAACTTGATTAGTACTTGGCTAATAGCTAGGGGTACTAATCCTATTGGGTTCGGGTCGACTATGGAGAACTTGACTAGTACCTGACTGGTAGCTAGGGGTACTACTCCTATTGGGCTCAGGTCGATGGGCTTGGGATTCCTTGGGCTTATAGGACATGGGTTCAGACTGATAGGTTATGGGTCTTTGGGGCTCATAGGACATGGGCTCAGATCTATGGGTTATAGGTCTTTTAGGCTCATAGGACATGGATTCATAGGATCCGGGTTCATAGGATCTAGGTTCATAGGATCTAGGTTCATAGGATTTGGGTTGGTACCTTTTCCTAAGTTGGCTCTTCATGGCTTTCCGGATAGCTATGGATATTTTTTCTCGTTGTCTAATCATTCTCTCAACTTTATCTCAGTATATTCTAGCTTGGCGAACTAACTTGAGTTTAGCAAACTTAAACTTTTTTTCTTCTAATATTAAATCTCTCTCAAAATACTGATCCATTACTCTTTTCCAATCAAGGTAATCCTCGAGATCAAGATCACCACTAAAAGTATGTGCTTCTAACCTAATGTTCCTAGTGGCTCTCTCATCTTGATCCATGAAATCATAATTGGGTCTCCTCAAACTAAGATCCCAGTTTGGGTCATGATGTGGGGGTCTCCTAAGGTTGGGTTCCCAGGTTGGGTCAGGGTGTGGGGGTCTCCTAGGATTAGGTTCCCGATTGGGTCATGATATGGGGGTCTCCTAGGATTGGGTTCCCAGATTGGGTCATGGTGTGGGGATCTCCTAGGGTTGGGAGGTGTGGGCAAAGGTGACTCTAGTTTAGGTTTAGTAAGGGCTTTCTGGTTCTTTCTAGGTTTCCAAAATGACCTTCTATTTGGGCTAGTTGTTCAATAATGATCCTAAGGTAGGTGTTATAGTTAGGTTCCATGGTCAGACGGGTTTGGGTTTGAGACTGCTGGTACTGGGCTCCTAATCTAGGGGTCATGCAATCAAGCACATAAATAGGACTAGGGGTTTGCTAGACCTAGCAGCCCAAGTAGAGTGAGTCAACTCAACTTACACCCAACTCAATAATTAATCCTTCGACTGGCTAGGTAAGAAGTGGGGTGGTGGGAGGCTTCCCCTGCTTATCGCAGGGTCCTAATTAAAATTTACCAGTCCACTTAGGGTGTTTGCCACTGGACCTCTAGCCTTAGACACCAACTTCCAATAATAATTGGAGGGTTGAATGCACTAGTTTTCTCACAAGACTCGAACCCGACCCGTTGGTGTCCCTAAGCTGTATTACGTTGCTACTCGATTTTAATTAGACTTGGGATCGAATGCAGGTTGGTTGTTTTGGGCTAAGGAAAGATGATCAAATCCTTCCCTCATCTGACATAGTAAAAGTGCCCTTAAGATATTTTAAGTATGATGCACACATGCAACCCTAATGCAGCTTGAGTCTAAAAATCAGAAAAAATTATAGAAAATTATTTTTTTGTCTGATTTTGGTGTAAATAACAAACCTAATACTGATTACCAACAGCAAATTTAAGTTTAAAAGGCTTGGGTTTGGGGGGGTTTGATGGGTGATTAAGTTCAGCCCTAATCTAAGCATGCAGAAATTTTAGCAAACAAGTTTTTTTTGGGGTTTTCTTTTTATGCAGATTTTTTTTTGATTTCAGATATGTAAAATTAAACTAAAATTGCAGAAAATAAGAAGACTAAACATAGATTAATTGATGCAAAAATCATAGAAAAACAGTAGGGTTTCAAGGGGTAATTAGCCCTATGTTTATACTATTAATGCAAAAATCAGCATGCAGAATTTCAGCAAACAGTATTTTAGGGTTTTTTAGTTGCAGGGTTTTGTTTTATTTTCAGATCAGAAAATAACAAAAAATTGCAAAAAATAGAGAACTAAATGTGGGGTTAATTGATGCAAAATTTGATGCAAATCTGAAAGGGTTTGATGGGAAAATTCCTAGGGTTTTATGGCTAGTATGCAGATTTCAGCATGCATAAATTTTTCTAGGTATGATATAAGACATGCCCTATCCTAAGCTTTGATACCAAAAATGATGAGGGACAAACTCTAAACTGATGCATTCAAGGGGATGACATGAAAGGGATGAGCATAAAAAAAATTCAGATTAAAGAAAGCAAATTATTTCAGATTTTGTTTGGGTTAGTTCCCGAAAATTGTCAAAACTAGGTTAGGGATTTCATGTAATAGCTAGAATTCTACCCACATACTAGAAACTATCAAAGAGATAAAGATTAAGGATCCTAGGGATAAGAAACACCTATAGGGCATGCTTCAAAATTCAATAAATCAGACAAAGAGAGAAGGGAAAGGGTCTAAATACCTAGCAACAATTTCCTTGATATCGTAAAAGAGATCTCACCACTCGGATCAGTGCCTGGATGACGAAGCAGCTTTCTCGCAGATCTACCGGCTTTTTATCATCTGGGTTCGGGGGCAAGGAAGTCCTCATCCAATGGTTGCTTCACCTGAGAAATCGTGCAAACGTCACGGGTTATGGTAAAAGATGATAGAAAAAATAAGAAAATAGAGATTGAAGTAGAGAAGAAAGCTGGCGATGCTGGAGGCTGATTGGAGGCCTGGAGGAGGATGAAGATGCCTGGATATGAAGGGGTGGCCTGGAACTTGATGAAGACACTTGGGGGCTGCTTGGGGTGGTGGCCAGGGGATGCGGAAGGGTCTGGGATGTCTAATGTTTGGAATATGATGGGCGGCCAATGATGGAAGACGGGATGGGCGGCCAAGGAGAAGATGAATGGAGGATGAAGGGGCGGCTAGGGTTTGGTAGGGGTTGCACCTCATGTGCCCTCCTTGTGGAGTGAATTTGGATCTCTTACCCTCTCCCTCACGGAGCATCAATGTAAGAAACTTGCACGGAAAATAAAGTAAAGAACTCTCTTTCATTCAATATTCATCATCATTCATCAGTACAAGAGGGGGGAGGGGTGGAGTATTTATAGACCATCCAGCCCTTTCCCTGTCAAATTAGGAGTACAAATTTTAATCAAAATGGGAGTACAAATTTTTATCAAAATTGGAGTACAAAGTTGAATAGAAGTGGTATACTGGACTCCTTGAAGAACTGTGTTGGCTAACTCCTTGTTGGACTTAGAAGCTTTGACTTTTCTCCATGGGCTTGGACTGGTATGAATTCCTCTTGGGCTTGAAGGTTTGACTTTTCCACTCCATGGCAGGCTTGGACTATGAGGGGTGCCAACTCATAATGGGCTTTGGAACTGGGGCACCATCTGTTAGACTTGGACTAAAGGGGTTGCCAGCCAAGAGTGGGCCTGGGGGCCAATGGGCCTGGGGTGTGGCACCATGGTTTTCGAGATCTAGGGTGCCAAGGACCTTGGAGGCCTGGGGCGCCCAATACTTGGGGCTTAGGTGGCATAAAAGGGGCCCTGGTGCTTGGCTAGGGTGCTTGAGTGGTGGTCCTGGTGCTTGAACTGGGATGGCTTGAGTGGGGGTCCAGTAGCTTTCTTTTGGTCTTGACTTGAATGAAAGAAGATACACTACAGGACTCAATAAACATACTTGACTGAACTTAAACCAACTGAACTCACGTGACACTTGACTGAATTGAAACAAGTGGACTCAAGTCAACTAGCTCAGTGAAATCAATTAGACTCATATTATTACAGAACTCAATCTTTATTACAGGACTCAAGACTCGAGTGAGCAAATGGACTCACTGGACTCACTTGGACTTAATACAAAAATTGTCCGACTACCCAACACATAAATCAGGGATCTTTATGAAACCTTGAAATTCTTGTCAGATCCTGATGTCCTCATCACACTGATAAGTGGATACACATCTAAGTGACTTCTCGTATTGATCACACTCGGTACCCTTGTTCACTAATAATCATCTATACTCTTACTCTAGTATCTCCATACTATAGATTCAAGACTCGTCTATCCTAAAAAATAAGTGATCCATGTACCAATCTTATCGAATCAATTATTATCCTCATAATAATACATTGATCATGAGTATTTAGAAATTAATCACCAATGACACATGCTTCAAGTTTTTAATTTTTGAGAATATGTATCATTATCTTATTAATTTTTTGGTCGATTCATTAACATATATACAATATGAATGGAATTAAAAGTCTAATTTTATTAATAACAAAAAAATTAAATACAAAACTATATCCTAAAATAAATACATGTATTGGCTTGATTAGATTTTAGGACATACATCTAACAATTTTTCACTTATACTAAATCCACTTAGCCATATACCTAAGCCACATTTTCTCAAGATGAGCTTTGGTCTTCTGCTAGCTAAGAGACCTAGTCAGTGAATCTGCCACATTATCTATAGAATCTATTCTTTGTACCTTGATATATTTCTTCACGTGATAGTCGTATATAATGTGAAATCGTCACTTTATATGCTTAGATTTCTGATGAGATCCGGGCTTTTTAGCTAGGACTTGGCACCATTGTTATCATAGTAGAGTATTATGGCATCCGTTGATATTACACCTAGTTCCACGATGAATTTCTTGAACTAGAAGGTTTCTTTGCAGTTGCAAAAGCAGGGATATATTCAACTCCATGGTAGAGTATGCAATGATTGGTTATTTAAAACTTTTTCAATTCACTGAATCTCGATTGCACAAGAACATATACTCTAACATATACTTTTATCATCAAAATCAGATATGAAGTTTGAATCTGTGAATCCTTGTATCCTTATCTATCTTTATCCTCCAAAGACTAAGAATATATCCTTAGGCCTTCTCAAGTACCTAAGAATGTTCTTCATAGTTGTCTAGGGCTCCTCACCTGGATTCAAATGATATTTGCTTATGACACTCATAACAAGGGCAATATCAGGTCGCATATATAGTATGACATAAATTAATAAACCTTCCTATAGTTGAAGTATAAGGGATCTTGCTTATGTATTAAATCTCTTCAAATATATTGGGACGCATCTTCTTGGAAAGATGAATCCTATGCCTAAGGAATAGAAGTCTTTTTTTAAAGTTTTTCATGCTGAACCTTTGTAGCACATCCTCTATGTATATCTTCTATGAGAGGTCTAGCTTCTTCTTGGATTTATCTCTATAAACTTTATCCTCAAAATATAGGATGCTTCTACAAAATCTTTCATGGAGAATTTTTTAGATAACCATATCTTAATCGAAGTCAATATCGGAATACTATTCCCAATTAGGTGGATATTGTCCACGTACAATTATTTTTTATGTACAGTTTTAGTTCACCAAAAAAATAATTTTAGATTTTGAGTTTTAAAATGAGGGTTCCAGTTGGAAGACTTGGTAAAGCTTCTTGTGTTCATACAAGAAACTTGGATTTGATCCTACCCTCATCCTAGTTCTCATAAAATTTTAGGCTTCCAAAGTGTGCCTCATATCTACAGCAACTTGGGAAAGAAGTTGCTAAATAGTATTATAGAAACTCTAAAAAGTGAGATGAAATCATTCAACCAGCAAACTAAAGGCCTTCAATGTCTACCAAAAAAGGGGGCTTCAATGACATGGGCTGAACCCTCCAAAGCAATAGTACAAAACTGCTTCACAACCAGCAATTGGCATGTGTCTGTTCAAGGATAGGAATATTGCATGAATAGTAACAATCTTCTCAAACGGTGAAACAATTGGAACCCTTTTATAAAAATTAATTAATTACTTATTTTCTTTTAAAAAAAGGCAACAGAGTGTTCCGGTGTAAAAATTGGCTAGTAAAATTTATGCGACTTATTCAAGGGGAAAGTGTATATGGCAATTCAGTGATGTATAATGGATATGGCTGCTTCAAATCAGAAGAGTACCGGCATTTAAAACCCAAAAAAAAAAAAAAAAAAGTAGTACATGTGAACTAGTAGCTTCTAACCCCATCCTTTTATTTATTTTATTTAATAAAAAATATATATATACTCTATGCCCAAATAGAACAAAGGCTTGACACCAACCCCCCCCCCCCCCCTACCGTGGCTCTCACTAATTAGGAAACAGGGGAAAGACTTTCCACTATTTTGGCATATTGGAGGAAGATAACTTTTCCTCCAATTCAACCTCATTGGAGGCTAGAAAATCATAGCTCATCCTTATTTAAAATCCCAAACCCTCTGATTCATTCTCATCGAAGATTGCCAACATTTTTCCTCCCATTTTCCTTCTTGTTCACCGGCTTTTAGGTTGATTGTGGCTACTATAAACTATCCAGCTCCGCCATCTTCTCCATCACCAGTAAGTTCCTTCTCTCTCTTGCTTTTTTTTAGCCATGAGAGCTACCACCAAATAATGAGGCAATGTCCTCTTCTCCCTTCCCTTCATTCCCTACACTTAGCTGAGCTGCCACTGGCTACGATTGCTCTAACTGTGCCATTCTTGCCCAGCTGTGCCACCGCTAAATCCTCGTTCCCCTATCCTAGCTATCCCCTTGAAGTCATGGAAGGAAACCCCCCGAGGATTGGTTTGCGGAAGAAGAAGAGAGAGAGATAGAGAGAGAAAAGTAGAGAGAGAAAAAGAGAAGAGAGAGAGAGAGAAAAGTAAATAGAGAAAGAAACAAGAGGGAGAGAGAAAGAGAGAAGAGAGATATCCAACCTTTTAGTAAACCTCTTTCATTAATCGGATCCCAATTTGATTAGATCTAGATCAGTCTAAGCCTTATAGACTCAACCTATGACCTGACCTACATCATGATCTAGATCGAGATTCTCTCTTCATCCAAATTATTTTCTTGATTAAAGAATAATAATGATATTAAATTATCTTACCAGAGCCTTCAATACTAAAGGAGTACCAATCTAGAAATTGAATCATGCATCAAAAAACATGATTTTTGGATTTGATCGACTAAGTATCCTTCTGTCTTTAAAATTTTTCTTAATATATTTCTTATATTTCTAAAATCAGATTCTATACAAAAATTATTTAAATATTTAGAAATCAGAAAGTTTGGAAAAAATATATACCTTATTCATGCTCTTATAAAAAATAAGTTAAATTATGGATCAAGCATAAAATGTTAATCTAGTATGACCATTGATTTGAATTATATTGATTTCTCTATTTAATATTACATAGCTTTTTAAAAAGTGATTATTCATATTTATCAATGCATAAATTTTTGAATAAAAATTATTTTTAAAAATGAGATGTAAAAGTTGGATTTGATGTTGTCATGAAAATTGTATGCTTATACTACAAAAATTGCTTTTATATTTATGAGAAAAAACTCTCTAATTAGACTATGATTCGAGTATAGGAAAAGGAACTGATCATTGATCACATATCATAAATATGTTTCTTCCATACCTAATCAATCAAAATTGGTCACTAGCAGAGCTAGTTTTTTCGAGCATAGCTAGTCAAGATTGACCATTGGCACATATTGATGCTTCATGTGTATATGTTTCATAACTAGTCTTTTTACCCTATTGCAAGACTAATTGTATCCATGTGAATCAAAGCTAGTACCTTTCAAGCCTAGGCAATTGGGCCTAATGCTAGCACATGCTAATCATCATGTATTTGTTTTCGGGGCTAGTATCTTTTAGGTCTTGTCATCAGCCTAATCATGGCCATAGTCACCAAAGATTGAAATAGAACATTGTATTTTATTATTATGCATGGCATGTTTAAAAAAGAAATTATGTTGTTACATATTATTGTTATATTGTTAAATTTAAAAAAAATAATTATGCTCGATCCTTCTGAGATGTTGATAACTTACTAAGCCCGTAAAGTTTATTCCCTCTTTTTATTAGATATAGAAGAACCTTTGGAATTTGAGACTGAGTAGTGAGGAGCTTAGAGCTTTAGAAGCCTTTACTTAGTTTTGGCTTGAATAAAATTTGATATTCCATCTTTATTAGTCTTGGTGAACTACCTTTGATTGAATAAATATTTTAAGGATTTGTTTTTATTATCACTGCCTGAGAATCAATATGAATGTATAAGAAAAAAAGATAGGCCTTGAATGTTTATAGGGTAAAACCCTATAGATGTGTGATTGTCTATTGTGCATCCAGCTTAGGCCTCGAGCCAGGGCATAACAAGTTAGGTGGTATCAGAGTGTAGGTTTAAGTCCCTATGACTTAGGTTAGTTAGTGAAAGTGGGGTAGAATTATTAGATTGTGGTTAAATAACTTTAATCATTATCAAAAAAATGATTATTGATTATATAAGTTCTAATTCTTTCTTTTGAAGTAGGTTGTGATAGCTTGAACTCAACTTAGAAGGTTGTCTGACATTGCTCGTACTCGTTAAAACGGTCATGCCTCCCAAACCCCTACTACCTCCCAAATTTGTGATACCTCTCTAGCTGCTAGTCATCTCGAGCTATCAGTGCCTCCTGAGATGCCAACATCTCTAGGTTAGCTCACAACCCATCACCATAGTAGGATGAAAGTCGAGTAGCCAATCTTCCTCACCGGCAGGATGATGTCCCCACTGCCCCAAACATCAATCAAGGAACTACTAATCCTTCAAGGACTGATGCCCAAGTGGCAAATCTTATACAAACCATAACCAAACTTGTATAGTAAATGAGGCAGCAAGAAAATCAAGTGGTCAATCTTCAATGCCAGAATGAGGGATATGAAAATTTTAAAGATTAGCACCACCTACTTTTGAGGGCTCTACTAATCCTACCAAGCTACTGAAATGACTCAAGGAGATGAAAAAAGCCTTTCCTAGTATGGAATGCACCATTCAGGAGAAGGTCTACCTTGGTGCCTATCAATTATAGGGTGAAGCTTTTTGAATGGTGGGAGGCTATCAAGAGGCAGTAAGGGATTGATAGGCCAATCACTTGAAACACCTTTTGTTGGAATATGTCGGTCCAAGTACAAGCCAACCATCGACTCGATCGGTCAAAGATATTTTCTCAAACCATGCATTTTAAACCAAAGTGTTCGGAAGAAACTGGGCAAGTCAAAATCAAAGTGCCTAACTCCATCCGAAAAGCAAGTCTACTGCCCCTGCCGAAGGCAGGGCCCCCGGCCCACGCCGAAGTGTGATCTTCGCTGTCGACTGAAGATACAGTCTTCAGATTTGACAAAGATATCAACTTCAGCCTATGTCCAAGACAAAGTCTTCGATCTTTATCGAGGACATAATCCCCGATCTGTCTCGAAAGAGTCCGAAGATGAAGACAATATTCCAATTCGACTACAGGTATTTCCCAAAAAGGAAAACCTGAAGATAGATCTCCGATCTGTCTCAGGTCTCTATGAACATGGTGAATAACGGTTACCATCGACATCTCCAAGAGTGCAGTCATGGCGCGTGACTCTAGCAGCAATGCTCCCGGTCTGTTCGAAACTGTTTGGTAACCATCCACGATTGTGAATTGAGGAGAAGGAATTAACTCCCCCATCGTAACCGCTGGAGGAAGGACGGAACCGCAGGCCAGGCAATTCATTATAAATAATGGTAAGAGGGGACGCTCCCGGTAAGGCACAAGATACTCTTGGAAACCTTAGAGTCTTTTTATTCTCCATCTGATCCTTCTCAGAATCTTCCCCATTCTGTGGCTGGAGCCTGCCTCTGACTTAGGCATCGGAGTGTCCCTCGCTGGAATAACTCCGGCCAGGGATTTATTTTGCAGGTGAACTAGGGAGCGGGCCTGCGATCCAGTAGCTCCGCCCGGTTGGAAACGAGACTCTACGCTAACAGATTGGCATGCCAGGTAGGGGATCATAGTGGTTTAAAAATCCATTACTAAGCTCCCCACCTTGAAAAAGGAGAAGTAAGAAATTTACGATGGCAAGAGGGAAGACTCAGATTGCCTCAACAAGTCAAAGTCATGCTCCATCCCAGGAGGGTGCACCCCCGATAAAGAACGATATTTCACCTCCCATAATTGTCGTGGGATAGCAGTAGTTCGAAGCTCTCCTGAACCAGGTCACTAACCTCACGGCTATGGTTAAGAACTTCCAGGACAAAGCTTTCCAGGTAAGGCATCAGCCAGCCACCTCTAGGCACAGCTCTCGATCCCGGAGGAAGAGAGCCCCTCGAGAGGGATCCACACATCTCTCTCTCCATCCTCGGCCCTCCCCTGAAGGCTGAAGTTCAGGAATGCCCAGGCTTTCTGATTACCTATAGAGAGGAAAAAGGCCTAGGCAAACCTCCTCTCCTTTATCTTAAAACTCTACTCCCGTAGAGAAAGCACCGAAGCAAGTTTTCTCCGATTACGATAGGAAGTTTAAAGCCATCGAATAAAAAATGATGAGAATCCGGGAGCAAAAGGATCACAACGATCTAGCGATATGTAATCTGCACCCCCCTTACACCGATCGCATCTTGGCCGAAGTTGTTCCTCAGCACTTCAGGGTTTCCTAGATGGAACCCTACAACAGCACCTCCGATCCTTTTGATCATCTGGACAGCTTTAAGGCCCATATGATGATTCAAGGAGCTTCGGACGTGATGTACTACCTCGCATTCCTGGCCACCTTGAAGAAAGCTGCTCGAATGTGGTACTCGAGCATACGTCTAGGTACCATTGATTCCTTCTCCGAGTTAGAAAAACTGTTTGTCTTGCATTTCAGGACATATCGCAAGACCCCCCGAAATACAGATACGTTGTTCCTCCTTCACCAGAATGAAGGAGAAAGTCTACGAGATTACATCTCCAGATTTAATGCGGCCACGCTCGAGATCCCTGATCTCAATGAGCACGTGGCCATGTCCGCATTAAAGAAGGGGCTTCATACATCCAAGCTCACCTTTTTCCTGGACAAGAAGTTTTCCAAAAGCTATGTTGAGCTTTTATGGAGAGCTCAAAAATATGCTGATGCCGAAGAGAAAGCGGCAAACCGATGACTGGCTAAAGGGAAGCCCCCTTCGAAGAAGAAAAACAATAGGGGATAAGGCTCCCTACTTCCAACAACAACAACAACAAGTATGCTGACCACTGAAGGAGTCCTCCCAGGCCCAAAGCATCGTGCGGGAGATTCGACTCCTATACCCCCCTCAACCTCCCTCGAGAAAAGATCCTCTTGGAGATAGAGAAAGAAAAATATCTCCAATGGCCACGTCCCATGAAGGCATCCTCCTCTGCAAGGAACAGGAACAAATACTACTGATTTCACCGGGACCACGGCCATAATACTGAAGAATGCATCCAGTTGAAAGATGCTATAGAGGATCTTATCAAGAGAGGATACCTGGGATGGTACGTTGGTCGCCAAGGATCTCGGTCAGAAGCTACTATTCCCCAACCAGCTCCTGAAGAAGCTGAACTGCCAAACCAGAGGCCCACTAATGGAGGCATGGGGATGATACATCGACCTACCAACTGGAGAAGAGACGAAGACGACGCCCCTAAGCGGCTTAAGGACAACAACACCATACTCTTCTCCCGATGATGATCTCGTGGGAGTTTGGCTTCCGCACGATGATCCTATTATAATTTCGGCCGTTGTGGCCAATTACGATGTAAAACGAGTTTTGGTTGATAATGAAAGTTTCACCGATATCTTGATCTACGATGCATTCTTTCGGATGTGTTTACCTAGAAGTGAACTACGAAGATCTCCTATACCACTTACTAGCTTCGGAGGCAACCAAGTCGATGCTGAGAGAGAAATAGTACTGCCTGTAACCCTCGACACCGAACCTCGATAGAAGACACTACCAATCAATTTCATGGTGGTCCAAACCCCTTTGGCCTATAATATTATCCTGGGGCAGCCTGGTCTAAACAAATTTTGGATCGTAGTGTCGTCTTACTACCTCCTGGTATGCTTTCCCACCAGGAATGGCATCGGAAAAGCTAAAGGAGATCAAAGAACGGCGTGACAATGCTTGATGATCCAAGACAATCACTCTAATGATCCTGCAACTTGGGACCAGTTAGATCCAAGAAAATTGACTGTAGATTCTGGTAAACCCATGGAGAGAACTATTTCGAAGCCCTTGACTGAAGAAGACCCCACCAGGGTCATGCAAATCGGAAGTATGCTTGATGAGAAAACCAGAATGGAGCTGATCTATTTTCTTAAAGATAATGCTGATGTCTTCGCCTGGTCAGCTTCGGACATGCCAAGGATTCCAGCTGAAGTGATCACTCATCGGCTAGAAGTTGCTCTTGAATATAAGCCGGTTCGACAAAAGAAGAGGAGCTTTGCCCCCGAGAGACATAAGGTAATAGATGAAGAAGTGAGCAAGCTCCTCAAGGCAGGGTTCATCTGGGAAGCCCATTACCTCGAGTGGTTGGCCAACATGGTAATGGTAAAGAAAGCTAATGGCAAGTGGAGGATCTGCATCGACTACACGGATCTCAATAAGGCTTGCCTAAAAGACAGCTTTCCTCTCTCAAAAATCGACCAACTGGTCGATGCCACCATCAGCCATCAACTATTAAGCTTGATGGATGCTTTCTCTGGATACAACCAGATCTGAATGGATCCCTAGGATGAGGAGAAGATAGCCTTCGTCACCGACAAAGGTCTGTATTGCTACAAAATGATGCCATTTGGGCTCAAGAATGCTGGGGCGACATTTCAGAGATTAATCAACAAGGTGTTCAAGGAGCAGTTGGGCAGAAATATGGAGGTCTATGTTGACGACATAATCATCAAGAGCCTCCTTAAAAGAGATCATATCAAGAACCTGGACGAATCATTTAGCGCTCTACGGCATCATCGTATGAAGCTAAACCCGATGAAGTGTGCCTTTGGGGTTACTTCGGGAAAGTTTTTGGATTTCCTCGTTACCAAGCAATGGATTGAGGCAAACCTTGAGAAAATCCAGGCCCTCAAAGACATGAGGCATCCATCTTGCAAGAAGGAAGTTCAACAGCTGACATTGAGGATTGCCTCCTTAAGCAAGTTCATATCCCGGTCAGCCGAGAAATGCCTTCCCTTTTTCAAGGTACTTCGACAGTCTTGGAGGTTCGAGTGGATCGAAGACTACCGTGCTACTTTCGAAGAATTGAAGAAGTACTTAGAGACCCCACCTCTACTTTCTAAACCTCAAGAAGGGGAGGTGCTCTACTTATACCTTTCTGCTTTGGACGAAGCAGTCAACTCAGTCCTTATCCGAAGGGAAGGAGATGGCTCCCACAAGCCGATCTACTACATCAGCAAAGTCCTGCATGATGCTGAAATAAGGTATTCGAAAATGCAGAAGCTGATATACTCTTTAATAATTACGACAAAGTGACTATGGCCTTACTTCCATGCCCACGCCATCGTGGTCCTGACTGATCAGCCTCTTAAGGCCATCCTCCGTTGTCCCGATACTTCAGGAAAGATAGCCAAGTTGGCTATGAAACTAAGCGAGTTTGACATTAGTTTTCAATTCCGGTCAGCTATGAAGGCCCAGGTGCTCTCAGATTTCCTAGCTAAGTGCACCTGGAAGTCCGAAGATGAAGCATCTCCAGCATAAGAGGAAATGTTGAAGGACATGGAGTCTATTTGGGTACGCCATGTGGACAGAGCCTCCAATTCCACTGGATGTGGAGACGGTCTCATACTAGCTGAACCAGACAGCCACACGATGGAATACGCTCTCTAATTCTGCTTTCGTGCTTCGAATAACCATGCCGAATACGAAGCCCTGCTTGCAGGACTTCAGATCGCCAAGAGTTTGGGAGTTCAGAGACTCCAAGCATTTTCGAACTCCCAGTTGGTGGTAAACTAGGTTAAAGGAGAATATGAAGCCAGAGATCCCACCATGGTGTAGTACCTGGAAAAAGTATAAATCCTATCTTCTTAATTGGAGTTCTTCGAAATCATTCATGTTCCTCGATTGGAGAACTCGCGGGCATATGCGTTGTCTCGACTTGCTTCCACAACCCTGAAATCCCTTGGTCGAACCTTCGTTGAACACCTTGAAGCCCCAAGCATAGCCGAAGGAGTTGTGGAGGTGCACCAGATTGAGACCGAACCAAGCTGGATGGATCCTATCATCAAGTTTTTAAACGAGGGTGTGTTGTCGCAAGATAAAGCAGAGGCCAAAAAGATCTGCTGGATGGCATCCCAATATGTCATCCTAGACGGAACCCTCTACAAGAGGTCATTTTCTCAGCCTCTGCTGAAATGCTTGGGACCGTCAGACGCTGACTACACCTTGAGGGATGTCAATGAAGGGATATGCGGAGATCACTTGGGGGGCAGATCCTTGGCATATAAAATTATATGCCAGGGATACTATTGGCCCTCCATTTAAAAGGATTCAGCCCACTTCGTGTGGAAATGTGATCAATGCCAAAGGTATGCCAACATACAGAGACAACCAGCAAGTCATTTGATCCAACTGACAGCACCTTGGCCCTTCGTCCAATTAAGAATGGATATTCTTGGCCCATTCCCACTAGCATCCGGGCAGAGGAAGTTCCTCCTCGTGGCAATCGACTATTTCACCAAATGAGTCAAAGCTGAACCATTGGCTCACATCACGGAAGGCAAGGTCGAGAGCTTTGTCAGGAATTCCATCATATTCTGGTTTGGAATTCAACATACAATTATCATCGACAATGGGAGACAATTCGACAATCCAAAGTTCAAAAACTTCTGTGCTTGGTACCATGTGCAACATAGGCTGACTTCTGTCACCCATCCACAGTCCAATGGAGAAGCCAAAGTAACTAATCGGACTATCCCCTATGGCTTGAAGACAAGGTTGTGTAGGGTTCCGGTGCAATGCAACGGAAGGGTAATTTCAAATTTAAAACTAAATTCACACCAAAAACCCTAAACCAGGAACTCCTTAAATAGACTAGAACATATGACAAGCATTTCTATGCAAATTAGGATTAGGGTACCAACCTGTAATCGCTTATTCCAACAAACTTGAAGTTGAAGGGGCTAACTGAATTCACCAGGCGTCCAGGTGTCCGCCCTCCGATGGTGATCCACACAGAGCAATGATCAAGAAACACTATCTTCTTTTCAATGGTCTTCTTCCTAGAACTCAATTGCTCGGATTATGGCTTGAATTCTTCCACACAAGAGGTAGCCTCCCTTTCCTAGATCTCTTCTCCTCCTTCCACTAAGACCTTTGGCCCTTTAGACACCCTTGTCTTGAAGAAAAGACCTTGTCCTAAGAGGATATAGGCTTGTCTTAAGTTGGAGGAGAAATTAAGACAATAATGTCTTAATATAAGAAAGAAGGGATAAAATCAGAACTCCTTTCTTTCCTTTACCGTCGGAGAATTTCGCTCTTATTCTTGTTCAGTAGCAGAGTTTCGATAGAGGTGTACTCTGTAAAGGAAACAGTGCAAGAACAAGAAAAGAGTGAAAGAGTCTTTAGGAGAGGAAGAAGGAATAATCAAAAAAAAAAAAATATTTCACGAGTTCTGATTTCCTGACCCTTTAAATATATCTCAGATAGGCGCCCACACACCTCTCCGTAAACACCCATCTCACACCCTTCTCATTTTCTCACGCCCCTTCCCACTTTCTCACGGCCCTTCAGATTCAAACTCATGGCATTTCCTAAAAGAAAAGTCGTGAGATTTCAGAAGAAGGGAGTCGCGATGTTTCGGTCTCCGAAGAGACATTATTTCGCACAACCGGGAAGAGTCAGCGCCTTTTGTCTTTCTCAAAAATTTTCCAGCCGTTGGATTCCCATCCAAGGGCACACATGTGAGGCGCTAATAATGAGAAAGGAAGCCGCCCCATATAAAAACATCGGAGTTTTTTATGGAGCGCGCCAAGAGTCCATGCGCCATGGACTCTTCCAAATGGCGTGCCAAGAGTCCATTAGCGCATGAACTCTTGGCATTTTGGCATGAAAAATGCTAAGGGGCGGGTGGGGGGCTAGCCTAGGTGCATGGTTAGCCAATAGGGTTAGCCATAATCCCTATAACCTCAATTAGGGTCTAATTAGATCCAATTAGAACCCAAATTGAACCAATCCGGAACCCTAATTCGAATCCAATTCGAATAAAAGCTAGGGTTTGCAACACCTGCTAGAGTGTTATCCTGCAAAGATGATTTAATTACAAATTAAACTCTTGATCAATCCTCTTAAGTGTGTGACCCATTGGGTTCCACATCTAGCCAGCAGTGGGTTCGAATACAAGTTGACCTAATTTGATTAGAACTCTTTCTAATCGATTTAGGTCAAACCGGGCTTACCCGACTTGATCAATTAGGACTCTTCCTAATAAGTGATCTTTAAATTTGATCAACCTACAAGACAAGATTGACGTCTAGCAACGTGTCATGTCTACCCGGAAGATATGGAAATTCTGGTGAAATACCAAAATTACCCTTCAGTAGAGAGTTACCGTACAATTAAATCTTTCAATCAGCCTGCATCCAAAATATAACTATGGATATGGATATATGTCAAATCCAATATTATATTTATTTCTAGCTCAATCTTATATTGATGATTCAATTATCTTGATATTAGAAACCATCTCTAATATCTTTACTTTGATCAAAGATTCCCTGAATCATCATCCGATTGTTAACTAGCTGGATGCTATCTCCTCTTACTAAGAGTGATCGATTCCTTGTTGACCTACTCATTACCTTCATATCCAATTCACCATTCCCAGTATCAATCCTGTGCATGACTCAGTGTCATGATAAGAATTGAACCAAAGCATGGGTTCATGTACATAAGGTACTTATGGTAGTCTCAGGTCAAAGGATTACTTGTACCACTCCCACTATGAGAACCTTCTATTGACATGTAGCTAAGACTCCATTAGATGTTCTCAAGTTGGATCAGATCAGTGAAATCATTCTCCAATGAGCACCCACATCCCAGTATCAGTGTCATACACAAGTTACTGTGAGAGCAGTCACCCTCTCCAGTATACATGGGATGTGCTAGTCTTACCGGAAAACCCTGATCCCCTACTCAGGGTTTCTTTGACTAGGAATTTTTTTATATTAAGGTTTTGAGACTTTAGGTCTCATTGGTATGATCTCATCATAACCCTAAAATCATAGCCCTAATCTATGGGGTTCATCATATAATATAAACACAGCGTATGATGAAAACTAATGCCTTTATTAGAATATTGTCAATTACAATGGTTTGGGAGATACAACATAGATTGGCTTGTAGGGCATATCACTTTCAATCTCCCACTTGCACTAAAGCCAATCGCCTTTAAATCTTAATCCCATACACTCGAGGTGGCGATCAAACTCTCGCTGTGGTAGAGCCTTAGTGAACGGGTCTGCTATATTGTTCTTTGTATCAACTCTATTTATGTAGACATCTTGTCTTTCTACTATTTCTCGGACGAGATGGCAGCGTCTCAGAATGTGCTTGGACTTATGATGAGCTCTTGGTTCCTTAGCTTGAGCAACAGCTCCAGTGTTGTCACAGTAAAGTGGCACTGGGTTTTCAATCTCAGGAACAACACCCAACTCTGTGATGAACTTCTTCATCCAGACTGCTTCCTTGGCGGCTTCACTGACAGCTATGTATTCTGCCTCTATGGTTGAGTCAGCTACAGTCTGCTGCTTGGTACTCTTCCAACTCACTGCTCCACCATTTAGGATAAAAACATATCCCGAAATGGATTTTCTATCATCAGGGTCTGATTGAAAACTAGAATCAGAATAAGCTTCTAGTTTAAGATCAGAACCACCATAAACCAGAAAAATATCCTTAGTCCTTCTCAGGTACTTAAGAATATTTTTAACTGCTTTCCAATGATCCTCTCCTGGATCAGCCTGAAACCTACTGACAATGCCTAAAGCATATGCCACATCAGGCCTGGTACATAGCATGGCATACATTATGGACCCTATTGCCGAAGCATAAGGTATAGAATTCATTCTATTTCTTTCTTCAAGTGTCTTAGGAGACATTCTTTTAGAAAGATGTATGCCTTGACTCATAGGAAGATAACCTCTTTTACTTCCATCCATGCTGAATCTTTTCAGCACTAAGTCAATGTACCTAGATTGGGATAAACCTAGCATCCTCTTAGATCTATCTCTAAAGATCTTAATACCTAGTATATAGGATGCTTCTCCCACATCTTTCATGGAAAACTAGTTTGATAGCCAAACCTTGACTGATTGTAACATTGGGACATCATTCCCAATGAGGAGTATGTCATCTACATACAGAACCAAGAAGACTATGGCACTCCCACTAGTCTTCTTATAAACACAGGGTTCATCCACATTTTTGATAAAACCAAACCTATTAATAGTTTCATCAAAGCGGATGTTCCAAAACCTGGAAGCTTGCTTTAATCCATAAATGGATTTCTTTAGCTTGCATACTTGATTAGGTTTATTCTTTGAAATAAAACCTTCTGGCTGTGACATGTAGACTTCTTCCTCAAGGAAACCATTGAGGAATGCAGTCTTCACATCCATCTGCCAGATCTCATAATCGTGGTATGCTGCTATAGCAAGTAAAATCCGAATTGATTTGAGCATGGCAACAGGTGAGAATGTTTCATCAAAATCAATTCCCTGTTTTTGTCTAAAACCTTTTGCCACTAATCTGGCTTTATAGGTTTCAACTTGACCATCAGCCCCAATCTTTTTCTTATAGACCCATTTGCATCCAATAGGATTAACACCCTCTGGTGCATCGACCAAAGACCATACTTGGTTTACATACATAGAGTCTATCTCGGATTCCATGGCTTCTTGCCATCTATCTGAATCAGTACTCAAGATAGCTTCCGTATAGGTCAGAGGTTCATCATTTTGAATGACTTGGGCTTCATTATTTTCAATAATAAACCCATACCTCTCGGGTGACCGTGGCACTCTATCAAACCTACGGGGAGGAGTTTTGTGTTCTAATTCTGTCCTAACTATATGTTCTAATGGTTGAGAACTGTCTATCTGTATTTCTTGTACTTTTTCAAGTTCAACAGTTCTACCATTGCCCTTTTCTAAAATGAACTCTTTTTCTAGAAAAGTGGCATGCCTGCTGACAAAAATCTTTTGTTCATTAGGATGGTAGAACAGATATCCTCTACCCTCTCTAAGATATCCTATAAATAGACATTTATTCGCTCTAGGTTCCAACTTATGTCCAAAATTTCTTTTAACATAAGCTGGACATCCCCATACCTTAAAATATTTAAGATACGGTTTCTTTCCACTCCAAATTTCATATGGAGTACTAACAACGGATTTAGAATGTACCTTGTTCAGAATGTAAACAGCAGTTTCTAGGGCATGACCCCAGAAGGAAATGGGTAAATTTGTGAAGCACATCATGGATCGTACCATATCTAATAAGGTACGATTCCTCCTTTCAGCTATACCATTTAGCTGTGGAGTATAAGGAGGGGTCCATTCAGAAAGAATTCCATTAACTTTAAGATAGTCTAAAAACTCCGTGGATAAGTATTCTCCTCCTTGATCAGAACAAAGAACTTTAATACTTTTCCTGGTTTGTTTTTCAACCATACTTTGATACTCCTTAAATTTATCAAAGGCTTCAGATTTATGTTTCATAAGATACACATATCCAAACCTAGATAAATCATCTGTAAAAGTGATAAAATATGAGTATCCACCTCTGGCCTGAGTTGTCATTGGACCACATACAGCAGTATGTATAAGTCCTAATAACTCAGTTGACCTTTCTCCATATCCGGTAAATGGAGTCTTGGTCATCTTACCCATGAGACATGATTCGCAAGTTCCTAATGATTCATACTCATAAGGATCAAGGAATTTTTCCTTGTATAACTTGCTTATCCTAGACTCATTAACATGACCAAGTCGATGATGCCAAAGTAAAGTATCATTAAAGTCTTTTCTTTTTCTTTTATTATTGACATGAAAAACACTATCATTGGAAGAAAGAGTTAAGAGCCCATTGCTAAATATGCCAGAACAAATAATTTTATTAGACAACATTATCGAGCAACCAGTGCTCGTTACATCCATTATATATCCTTGTTTTAATAACAAAGGAATAGATATAATGTTCCTAATAATCTTAGACATATAATAACAATTTTCTAACTCCAAAATCTTCCCTGTAGGCAACTTCAGAATATAGGTCCCTATAGCTTCTGCTTGGATGATATCACCACTAGCACCGTAGAGATTGAAGTCACCTTCCTTCAATACTTTAAGCTTATGGAGGTCCTGCAAAGATTTGCATATATGGTAACCACAAGCGGTATCCAATACCCAAGTATTTGAGATAGACGAATTTAATGTCAATATAGCATGTATCTCATACATACCTTTTGGTGCATCTACCGCACTAGGCTTCACAGTTGCAAGGTAAGCCTTGCAATTCCTTTTCCAATGTCCTGCTTTGCCGCAAAAGAAACAGGTTGACTGTTTTGAGGCCTTCTTTCCTTTCTTATTCTTATTGATGCCACCCTTAGGGTTTAGCCTCCTATTAAAACCCTTTTTGCCTGATTTCTTCTTATTGGTTTTATCAACAAGAAGAAGTGGAGCCTTTTCTTTCTTAACATGGCTCTCTGCTATTTTTAACATATTTAATAGCTCAGGCAAAGAAGTGTTCAGTTTGTTCATGTGATAATTTAAGACAAACTGAGAAAATGACTCTGGGAGTGATTGCAGGATTAAATCCTGATTTAACTCCCCATCCATGATAAAACCTAATTGACCCAATCTGGTGATTAAGTCAATTACCTTCAGAACATAATCCTGAACGGATGTTCTCTCTGTCATCCTAGCACGGAATAACTGCTTAGATATTTCGTATCTAGCAGTTCTGCTTTGTTCTCCATAAAGCTCTTTTAAATTGAGCATTATGGATTGAGTATCCATGCTTTCATGCTGTCTTTGTAACTCATTGGTCATAAAGGCCAGTATGATACACTTGACAGTGAGGGAGTCATTCTGCCACATTCTGTATATGGCCATATCTTCCTGTGTGGCATCATCCCCTAGTGGATTAAGTCTAGGGGCATCAAGAATATAAGAAAGTTTTTCTGAACTCAGCACAATCTTTAAATTTCTCAACCAGTCCACATAGTTTGGACCAGTTAGTTTGTTGGTATCTAAGATACTTCGCAGTGATAATGAAGATGCCATTTATCTACATTTAATAAAGAACAATACATAAGCAAACAACCATGAAATGACTTACATAATTAAATTAGGTCTTCAATTTAATTATGTCTCCCACTATTTTATCAAAAATCATAGCCCTCACTATGATAATCGAGAAGAACCCTGATCGGTTTTTCTTAGTGAGATTGAGATCCTAATAACTTATAAAAGATCTTGCAGAAAATACAACAAATCTTTTATAAGCTCAAAGGTAGGAAACTCTTCCAATTATATCTCATATAATTCTCAAAAATAACTTGGCCTCTAGAACATTATTAGTCTTGCAGAAAAACACAACAAACCATAATGTTCCAGTTAAGTCAAGACCCTTTCATTTCTATACAGTCAGTACTCAAATATAATGCCCTTGCAGATAACACAACAAAGCATTATACTGAATATACTGTAAGCATATCTGTGCACTAGACTAATATTATGTCAATCACCATATTAGGTCTTGCAGATAACACAACAAACCTAATGTGGTTCATAACACAATAATGATCCAACATGAAGGAAGGCCAATATATAGTATTTTTTTAACACTAAGCATTTTAGTCAAGATTTAAATATAATCATATCAGCCAAGCAAGTGGAAGAGATGTGGAAGTCCCCCCGTTGCTTTCCTAGATACCAATAAAAATTGACCAGGTCAGTCAACGGAACCAATTAAAAATCACAATTTTCTTTACCTTCCTAGAACCACCTTTCTAGACACCGAATGATCAATTGTTCATCATGACTAATGATGGTTATTAGTTAAATATACTATGACTTAATATAATTTTTTTTAAGAGGAGGGTTTTATAAAATTGCCAGCATATTCTTATAGAACATATCACAATCATATCACTCTGATAAAACAAATATGTGCTAAGTGTGTCATCATACTAGGACAACCATTTACCACATAATGGATCCACTATTATGCCAGGGCAACCTTATTTCAGTATGATGACTTCAAAACTAATCATATCTCTATAATAATTAGGGTTTGAGTGAAAAACCCTAACTAGTGGCATACATCAAAACATATATGCAATCAAAAAATATGCTAAGTGTAATAGCATATTAGGATTTTTTTTTAAAAAAAAATCCTAATATGTAACACACAAACTATCATAGATTATAGTCTTAATTAAGGTGGCTCTGATACCACTGTAGGGTTTCGGTGCAACGCAGTGGAAGGGTAATTTCAAAATTGAAACTAAATTCACACCAAAAATCCTAAACCAGGAACTCCTTAAATAGACTAGAACATATGACAAGCATTTCTATGCAAATTAGGATTAGGGTACCAACCTGTAATCGCTTATTCCAACAAACTTGAAGTTGAAGGGGCTAACTGAATTCACCAGGCGTCCAGGTGTCCGCCCTCCGATGGTGATCCACACAGAGAAATGATCAAGAAACACTATATTCTTTTCAATGGTCCCTCCAATTGAGTTCTTCTTCCTAGAACTCAATTGCTCGGATTATGGCTTGAATTCTTCCACACAAGAGGTAGCCTCCCTTTCCTAGATCTCTTCTTCTCCTTCCACTAAGACCTTTGGCCCTTTAGACACCCTTGTCTTGAAGAAAAGACCTTGTCCTAAGAGGATATAGGCTTGTCTTAAGTTGGAGGAGAAATTAAGACAATAATGTCTTAATGTAAGAAAGAAGGGATAAAATCAGAACTCCTTTCTTTCCTTTACCGTCGGAGACTTTCGCTCTTATTCTTGTTCAGTAGTAGAGTTTCGACAGAGGTGTACTCTGTAAAGGAAACAGTGCAAGAACAAGAAAAGAGTGAAAGAGTCTTTATGAGAGGAAGAAGGAATAATCAAAAAAAAAAAATATTTCACGAGTTCTGATTTCCTGACCCTTTAAATAGATCTCAGATAGGCGCCCACACACCTCTCCGTAAACACCCATCTCACGCCCTTCTCATTTTCTCATGCCCCTTCCCACTTTCTCACGGCCCTTCAGATTCAAACTCACGGCATTTCCTAAAAGAAAAGTCATGAGATTTCAGAAGAAGGGAGTCGCGATGTTTCGGTCTCTGAAGAGACGTTATTTCGCGCAACCGGGAAGAGTCAGCGCCTTTTATCTTTCTCAAAAATTTCCCAGCTGTTGGATTCCCATCCAAGGGCACACATGTGAGGCGCTAATAATGAGAAAGGAAGCCGCCCCATATAAAAACATCGGAGTTTTTTATGGAGCGCGCCAAGAGTCCATGCGCCATGGACTCTTCCAAATGGCGTGCCAAGAGTCCATTAGCGCATGGACTCTTGACATTTTGGCGTGAAAAATGCTAAGGGGCGGGTGGGGGGCTACCCTAGGTGCATGGTTAGCCAATAGGGTTAGCCATAATCCCTATAACCTCAATTAGGGTCTAATTAGATCCAATTAGAACCCAAATTGAACCAATCCGGAACCCTAATTCGAATCCAATTCGAATAAAAGCTAGGGTTTGCAACACCTGCTAGAGTGTTATCCTGCAAAGATGATTTAATTACAAATTAAACTCTTGATCAGTCCTCTTAAGTGTGTGACCCATTGGGTTCCACATCTAGCCAGCAGTGGATTCGAATACAAGTTGACCTAATTTGATTAGAACTCTTTCTAATCGATTTAGGTCAAACCGGGCTTACCCGACTTGATCAATTAGGACTCTTCCTAATAAGTGATCTTTAAATTTGATCAACCCACAAGACAAGATTGACGTCTAGCAATGTGTCATGTCTACCCGAAAGATATGAAAATTCTGGTGAAATACCAAAATTATCCTTCAGTAGAGAGTTACCGTACAATTAAATCTTTCGATCAGCCTGCATCCAAAATATAACTATGGATATGGATATATGTCAAATCGAATATTATATTTATTTCTAGCTCAATCTTATATTGATGATTCAATTATCTTGATATTAGAAACCATATCTAATATCTTTACTTTGATCAAAGATTCCTTGAATCATCATCCGATTGTTAACTAGCTGGATGCTATCTCCTCTTACTAAGAGTGATCGATTCCTTGTTGACCTACTCATTACCTTCATATCCAATTCACCATTCCCAGTATCAATCATGTGCATGACTCAGTGTCATGATTAGAATTGAACCAAAGCATGGGTTCATGTACATAAGGTACTTATGGTAGTCTCAGGTCAAAGGATTACTTGTACCACTCCCACTTTGAGAACCTTCTATTGACATGTAGCTAAGACTCCATTAGATGTTCTCAAGTTGGATCAGATTAGTGAACTCATTCTCCAATGATCACCCACATCCCAGTATTAGTGTCATACACAAGTGACTGTGAGAGCAGTCACCCTCTCCAGTATACATGGGATGTGCTAGTCTTACCGGAAAACCCTGATCCCCTACTCAGGGTTCCTTTGACTAAGAATTTTTTTAGATTAAGGTTTTGAGACTTTAGGTCTCACTGGTATGATCTCATCATAACCCTAAAATCATAACCCTAATCTATGGGGTTCATCATATAATATAAACACAGCGTATGATGAAAAATAATGCCTTTATTAGATTATTGTCAATTACAATGGTTTGGGAGATACAACATATATTGGCTTGTAGGGCATATCCCTTTCAGGTTGAACACTGCCAAGGGACTTTGGGTCGAAGAGCTGACCTCCGTTCTCTGGAGATACAGGACAACCCCCAGAACAGCTACTGGCGAATAGCCGTTTGACCTAGCGTATGGTACCGAAGCTGTTCTCCCTATCAAAGTCTCCCTCCAATCTCTAAGGATCGACAGATATGAAGAGCCTGAAAACTCTGATCGCAAAAAAGTTGACCTGGATCTACTACCGAGTACTAGGCTCCAGGCCCAAATGAAAATGGCAACATACCAACAAAAGGTCGCCAAATATCACAACTCTAGAGTAAAGGAACAGATTTTCTGCACAGGGGACATGGTACTGCGAAGAGCTGAAATATCCAGGGCGACTGAGCAGGGCAAACTTTCTTCTAACTGGAAAGGGCCGTACTAAGTTGAAGAAGTCATACGTTCGGGAAGGTATCGACTCAAGACATTGGATGGTAAAACTCTATCCCGGCAATGGAATGTACAAAATCTTTGCAAGTACTATTAATAAACAGACCCCAAAATCTTTTGTGCAAATCTATTCCACTTTGAATGGCCCGTTGCACCAACTGATGACAACGGTATGAATGGCCCGATCTAAGGAATCGGCCAACGGTGCAAAGAAGAGTCTGATCCACTCATCTTATCGGCATGCTCGACGAGTGCAACGGACGGCCCAATCAGGCTGCCAAAATGATCAAAGACACAGGGATGGTTTTTATAACCTACGCTACGGTAAATCCGAAGACGTGCCGGGACGGGCCTAACTAGCCTGCTTTATACCAAAGAAGGTGCAAGGATAGTTTTGATAGCCTACTCTACGGTATATCCGAAGACACGTCGAGGCAGGCCTAAACAGCCTACCTTAATCATAACAGGAATGCACAGGGATGGCCTAGATGCCCTACCCTACGGTAAATCCAAAAATGTGCTGAAGTGAATATATATCACTTATCCTGTCCACAGTAAGCACTTGATAAGATGGCCAAACCGATCTCACCCCTTTCGCAGATCCTAAATGTTCGAAGAAATTTACACCTTCGACATGTCATAAGGTTTGCATTCAACAGTACGACAAGTCACAGAAGAAGTATGGAAGAAGTCAAAACATTTTATTTCATTTCATTTTGAATTTTTACAAAAAAAAGGAAGAGGAAAAGAAAGCAAGGAGCATTGCAGATAAAGGGAAAGTGGATCTAAAGACCGCTAGCCAGCCCTTTCCCATACCGATGGGAGGCATCAAAGCCCTGGAAGGAGGATGGAGAGACTCCGGCGTCCCCCTCAGAGTTAGACTTGGATTCTTCTTCGAAGTCGGAATCAAACTCGTGACCACGGAAGGGGACAGAAGGCCTAATATTTTCCAAGCCCTTCAAATTGAAGAACTTGAAAGCCTTGTCCCGATACTCCCGGAACCCCCGATGCTACGAATCCAATACCGCCTCTGCAACTTCATCCTTGTAGGCGGGAGAAGCCCTGAAGTCCGAGATGGCCTCCGCCAATTTCTTCCTGGACTCCTCCGCCTCTGCAGCGGCAACCTCAACTCGTGCCTTGGCCTCCACCAGGCGGGCCTCCAAGACCCGGGTTTTCCTCTCCAGGCGAGCAATGACCCCTTGCGGGTCATCATTGTCGCCTCTCTGAGGGGCCTTAGAACTAGGCTCGCCCTCGGATAGCACCTCGGAGGCTCTCTTCATTGTCGCCTTCTTAAGTTTGGGGATGCTGAACTTCATTCTGATGGTTTGCTGGAGAAGGAAGGGCAATTTTCAAAATGGGATTCTGAAATTTTTATAGCCTATGACAGGGAAAGATAGGGTCCTATTTAAAAGGATCCTGCACCCATGGATGGCCACAGGGAAACGTGCTCCGTGCCTTTTCCCAGGCGCACCAAAGGATGCCACATGTCGAGACGACGCCTCGAAACCCAGGTGACTGCATGGGAACAGTATGATCGCCAATAACTACTCTCGGGGATGGCAACCGTCGGTGCTTCGGATCCAGAATGGTCTTCATCATACAGTGACAAAATTAATGGCCTCCCCTCGAAAAGGGAGGATATGGAGACACCTGGGATGCACGGGGATGCGACCGTTCGAATGTCTATACACTCGATTCGGGCAACAAGAATCATGCTCAATGTTCCTCAGTCATTGGTTAATAGGAAAATGACACCTATCTGTCATGTCCATTCCTGAATAAAAGGAGTAATTACAGCGGGTAATCGATGTCAACCTGACTTGATCACGGACGATCACCGGTAGCGGCGTTCCGATTTCACTTCGAAATTCATCTTCGATGCCGACCTCAAATCAAATAGCCTTCGGCTCACCCATCAACCAGAAAGGATCAAACCGAAAGAAACCAATTTAAAAAACCAAAGTTTCTTATTTCAAGGATGAAAAACTACATCCAAAAGAGAAATTACAACAAAATTACATCTTGTCAGCCTCTCTGATAGTTGAAACAGGAGTAAGGGTCAATGCTTCCCCAAGCTGGGCCCTCGAGGCCACAGGTTCATTCTCCGGAATGGCGAGAAACAAGAAGTCCATGCCAAGGTAAATTTCCTTAAGTTTACCCAGACAATCGATATAACTTGAGGAATATCCTTCCAACACCGCCTTACTTGTCTCGTCTCTAAAAGCATGGGAAGCCTTATAAGCTTCAACAGCCCTGGAAGACCTCTCTTCGGCCTGTGCAGCCCTTTGAACGGCCACAAAAAAGTTTGTCCCCAGTTCCTTAACCCTCCTCTCTGATTCGACCAGACGAGACTTTGACTCCTCAGCATCTCGTAGCACCTCCCTTAGCAACAGTTCAAGAGAGGCAATCTTCTTCCTTCTCTCCTGCGTGATGATCGCCACCTCGGTCGCCTGTGTCTGAATGACGTTCATCTATCTTTTCAGGACATCATTAAAGGTGACGGCCCTGTCCCTTTCCTCTTTTGCAGTAGTCTGAAGCTTCTCAACAACATCCTTTTCGGCTATAACTGAGGCCACTTGGCTTCGGAGGCCTTCGCCATAGCAATGCATTCACGAGCACCTTTCTCCAACTGAGAAAGGTCGCAAGAAACCTACAGAGCAAGGGGCACCTATGAAATCAGCTCAATCAACGAATGCGGTTAGGTGACATTCACAATTAGAGGTTACCTATTGTATTCGAAGAAAAAAGGTAGGTAAGGGATCCCCGGATTCCTCCTTCCCGGATCCACTCACATGGGTATCACACCCCACCGGCCCATTTCCTCCTACAACCGGGGCTACTGGCTTAACATCTTCAGCATGAGGGGGGCCCCATCAACATCTTGTAGGCTCGGTCTCATGGATGGTCCAGCTGCTACGACCCTCCTAGGAATAATTGGCTCCTCCCCTGAAGAAGAACCATCTCGATAGGTCATTGCTCTTGGCCTTGGCACACGACAGCGCCAGCACGTATCTCCGCCTTCGATCTGATCTCCTCACTTGAAAACCTCTCATTAGTTTCCCTTTGGCTGCTTGCCTGAGCTGTGCAAGGTTTGGCCTCATGGCACAACAAGCCCTCAGAGCAGCACAAGGAGGAAGGAGCAGGGATGGCATTAAAAATGGCATCGCTCGATGTGAATGGCAGCTGATCCAAGGATATCGAGACTAGCAAAATTCGAAAGCCCTCGTTCGTAATGGTTTCCTAGGCGTGCCGCGTGCAGGAGCCCTAACGGGTCAGAGCCTTAACTAACATGCTGGGGGGACCATTGAAAGGCTGCAGCCACGACGATCCCTATTCCCATGCATAATTATCGTCAACTTGATCGCGACTACCTTTCCAAGCGATGACATGGCAGTCATCACTTCTGGTAAACTGGTAATTTAAAGGTTTTCTTTACATGGGTACCTCCCTATATGCTTTGCAGCTTAAGAGGAGAAGCTTGCATTTATGAGAAAAGACTCCACAAAGGGCAATATGATTCAAATCATCACCAAAATCAACAACATTACTTAAATCAAGTTCAAAGATGCAATACAGAATACACGAAAAGGAAAAGTTACTCGTTAATTCAAAAAAGTCTGCCAGTTACACGCCAAAGGAAAGAGGAGAAGAGATACAATGCCATACAGATCCCTAAGGATCGGCCGGAAGAGATTCAGCATTGCAAGACTGGAGCAGCCTGTCAATTTATGCAGAAAGGGTTTCCTCAACTTGGGCTAGGTTCAGAGAGTCTCCAACCTGGGCTTCCTCTTTAGCCTGAACTCTATTATCGACTTGGATCAGACTTACACCCAAGTCTTCGGCTACGATATGAACTTCTTCCCTCAGGCTTGGCACCTCTTCGGCTTCTTCGGCCTAGACCGAAATTACACCCAAACCCTCGACCATGACTGGGATCTCCTCCCTTGGGCTTGACATCTCTTCGGCCTACTCTACAGCCTCGTCCTCCTCCTCTCCTTCTTCCACTATGTCGAAAGTAGGGACACCAGAAAGATCAAGATCAAGGAAGACCCTACTGACCTTAGCGAGTCAGTCATTGAAGCCGTGCTGATAGCTGTATAAAGTCGCTTCATTCATTTCCTCTTAGAACTATGAGGACTTCCTAAAATCTGCTACATCTTTATTCGCCAGCTCTTTCATGGCTTCAAACTCCCTTCGGGCCACTTCGGACTCCCTCTTGGCTAATTCGGACTCCAAGGTTGCCTCTTCAACTCTTAAAGATGCCTTCTCAGCCACCTTGGTCAGGCATTCATCCTCTCCTGATTCTCCTTAGTAGATTATTCCAAGGAGTCAATTTATTTTTTATTCTTCCCCAACTCTGCATCTTGTCTCGCAATTATCAAATGAGCACTTTTTAGCTCGCCCCTCAGGCCACGAACTTCAGCATCCACATGAGCAAGTCGGTTCTCCATGGACTGCTTCAGTTCTTCGGCCACCTCCTTCTCAGCCTTGGCCGCGTGGAGTTCCTCCTTTAAGCCATGGATGAGGCTATCAACATTCCCCAGGCCCTCCTCCATGAAAGTGATGTCATATACCAGCTACGTCAACAAAATAAGATCACAGACCGAACAACCCTTTGGATAAAGAAAAGATAATGAAGATCTCACCTGTTGCAGGGAGGAGAAGGCATAATCATATATTCTGGCGAGGCTTCAACCTCGGACGACTACCAAATCATGAGACAATAGAGTGTCCTTTAGCACCCGCCTAGCCATGGTAGGGACCAACAAATCCTGCATGGGGGAGAGCTCCGAAGAGTCCACGGGATGGCCCCCAACTAGAGTAGCCTCCCGAATGGGCTCCTTCTTGACTTGTGGTACCTCGCCCTTATCCACCGCAGGGGGGCAAGGTGGTGGTACGTCAACCACCAGAGATGGACTCTCCCTAATTTGAACTGGAGAGATAGCCACCGACAAAGGTTCAACTAGCTAAGGCCCTGTGCCTCCATCATCGGCACCCCATTTCCCTCAGAGGTTCCTTTGGAGGACGAAGTGCTTATACTCCTCTCAGAATCATCCCTTCGAGCCTTCTTCCGAGCCTCTAACATTGAAGGAGGAGCCCGAGCTGTCCTTTTCTCGAAGGATTGGCAGAGCCAGCCCAAGTTAGGCTTCATTTCACCGCCTGCAAAAAGAAAAGCCCCTCTGAGTCGACTGGACTACAAAAGAGATGAAGGAGAAGAGGTGAAAAACTTTCACCATTTGTACCTAATGCAGGGAATTCGCTGATCCCTACATGATGGAGATTCCTCTCCTCTAATAATTCACGGATAGGAACGGCCTCCAAATCAGTCAGTAAGTCATAATTAGACTGATCGGTTGCCAAAACCTTTTTTTCATCATTGGCAATTAAGCGTGGCTCCTTCCACTCGCTGCTGAAACCCCACGGATCGACAGACAACACAAAAACAAAGTTGGGCTTCCACCCATGGATGGCGCTGGGCATATCCTTGATGATTTTGCGACCAGGCCGAGGACCGATCACCCACCATCCACGACCATGAAAATCCCTCTTGAGAACAAAAAGGGTGGTAAACAAATTGGTCCCGGGGTTCATATTGTCTATGTGACACTGGACCAAAAACCTACAGATGTTCCGAATGCTATTCGGAGTCAACTGCGCAGGCACTACTTAGTACAGGCGAAAAATCTTGATAAAGAAGGGATGCAGCGAAAATCGAAGGACAGCTTTTAAATGGTCTTCGTATATATCCAGACACTCAGCAGGAGGCTGGTTCACCTATTCCTCAGATGTGGGAAGGATTAAAGGAAACCTTTCAGGAACGTGATAGCGTTCTCGATGGTGGGCAACCTTTCCCGGTGAAATGGAACTGGAAACTAACTCCGGACTCACCTCATCATTAGCCCCCGAGGTCCCGACCTTTTCCTTTTAGATTTCTACAGTCTCAGCCATGATAAAAGAACGAGGCAAAGAAACAAAAAGAAGATTTTACCTGCAGAAGGGACTGATGGCCAAGAACAGGGAAAGCTATGCCAACAAAAAATTGAAAGTGCGAGGTTGAAAAAGCTTCCTTAGTTGGACCTTTTTCTCCTTCTCATAAAAAGATAAAGAGGCTTTAAGGCAATATCTTGATAAACGGAACCATCTTCCTAAACCTGCCACGGATGCTAGGGATGGTTGCACAACCCCAAAATAGCCCTAAGCTGATTTGACATGGAATAGACCAAAGGTCATAATCCATATAAATCAATGGCCTAGGTGGAGCGTACTTCTCATCCAAGGGATAGGGAAAAGCCATGACCGATGTTCAAATCCCAACCAAAAGATTGGTTGAATCATCGCACAACAAAAAAAGGAGAGACAGTCCCAGGTCCGCCCGCTCCTTTTTCACACCCCAATCAAGGGATGATAGCTATCAATCACCTGATCCTTAGATCAACAGGCAGTTATTGTAGATGGTCCAATCAAAGATTTTATAATCATCCACTGCACCATCCCCTAGGAGGAAAACGACAAACCAATAATACTCTCACCCTTCGAGGAAAATCCTCGCTTCAAAAACTGAGAGCAGGGGGGCAACTGTTGGGATATGTCGGTCCAAGTATAAGCCAACCATCGACTCGACTGGCCGAAGATATTTTCTCGAACCATGCATTTTAAACTAAAGTGTTCGGAAGAAACTGGGCAAGTCAAAATCGAAGCACCTAACTCCATCTAAAAAGCAAGTCTACGGCCCCTGCCGAAGGCAGGGCCCTCGGCCCATGCCGAAGTGTGATCTTTGTTGTCGACCTTTGGTCAGGAATTTGTTTTGCAGGTGAACCAGGGAGTAGGCCTGCAATCCAATAGCTTCGCCTGGTCGGAATAGGGACTCTACGCCAACACCTTTCATCAAAAAATTATGGATATGCATTTTCTTATAAGCTTCAGATTTGAAAAGAGAAGTAAATTTACAAAGTTGATTTTGGGGAGCATGATAGCGGCCCAATATGAGGCCAAGTTTATAGAGTTGTTTTGCTTTTCTCTAGATATAGTGGCTACTAATGGCGTCAAAACCCAAACATTTAAAAAATGACTGAGACCTAGGATTCATGTTGGAGTGTGACCAATATGATTAACCTCCTATCGAGAGGTAATTAATATAGCCAAAATTGTAGAACGAGAGGTCGATAATATGCAGCAGAAGAGAAAGCAATAGTAGAAAAAGTGATCTAGATCTATTGGGCCTTAGGGTGGTTAATTATCTGGTAATCAATCAGAGCATCATGGGACTCATCAAAAAGATAACAAGGACCAATAAAGGAAGGAACCTCCTCATTGTGGTAGAAGCAGAAGATTCTACCTAGAGCAGGATTGTCATTGGTTTTGTGGAGCCTATTTTGAATATAGCCAGCAAGGCCACAAGGCTATAGATTGCCTCCATCACCAGAACTTTCAATATCAACAATCCTTCTAGAATGCTCCAAACCACCACTTGCTCAGACTACTCCAAATGCACCAAGTTTTTATTAGGGCCAACCCTCAGGGCAAGGACAAGGAGGACATCAAAAGCAAAAGATCCAAGCTTGTATCTATGCAATGACTCAGCTGGATGCTTAACTATCGAATGTAGTGGTGATAGGTATTTCAAAAACTCTCCTCTAAGTTTAGTTGAATTTAAACTTACATAATATTATATGGTAAAATATATGATTGATAGTAATAGTAGAACTTCAATCTATGATAGGTATTATCAAAGTAGTATCAGCATATACTTTTATTTTGTTTGATCTCGAGGCTACCCACTCTTTTATTTCATCTAGGTTTGCTAGAAAGTCTAACATTATGTCGGTGCCCTTAGCTTATAAATTGTGTGTCTCTACCCCGAATGGGAGTGTCATCATGGTCCACAAAGTTTGCCCATTGTGTTTTCTAAGCATCAGGGATCATAATCTTGTATCTAATCTAATTGTTCTAGAGATGGACTTTGATGTTAACTTAGGGATGGATTGCTTACTTCATACCATGCCACGATGGACTACTTTGGGTAGAGAGTGACCTTTCATATTCCAAGGCAAGTATCATTTTGCTTTACTGGTAGTGGAGTGAATATCTCTAGTAGAATTATATTTGCTATGCAAGCTTGTAGAATGCTAAAGAAGGGGTTACTTAGCTAGTATCTTAAATACTCAGTAAGAAGAGTTAGAGTTGAAAAGTATTCCAATAGTAAGAGAGTTTTCTAATTTATTTCTAGAAGATCTACCAAGATTGCCTCCAGATAGAAAGATAGAATTCTCTATTGATCTAGTATGTGGTGCAGAACCTATCTCTAAAGCTCTTTATCGAATGGCTGTAATAGAATTGAAGGAGCTTAAAAAGTAACTCCAGGAATTACTCAATAAGGACTTTATTAGGCCCAATTTTTCTCTATAGAGTGCTTCCGTACTCTTTGTGAAAAAGAATGATAGAAGTTTGAGATTACACATTGACTATAGAGAGTTAAATAATAAAATAGTTAGAAATAAATATTCTTTACCTAGGATTGATGATCTTTTTTTATCAGCTTCAGGGTACCTAGGTATTTTTCAAAATTGATCTATGGTCTAGATGTCATCAATTAAAAATTAAGGCTGGTGATATACCCAAAATAGCCTTTCAGACCAGATATAGGCACTATGAATTTTTGGTCATGCCTTTTGGATTGACAAATGCTCCTACAACCTTTATGGATTGATGAATAGAGTATTTAGATATTACTTGGATTAGTGTGCGATTGTGTTTATAGATGATATTCTGGTATATTATAAAAGTCAGGAAGAACATGAAAGGCATTTGAGGATAGTGTTGCAAATATTAAGGGAGCAAAAATTGTATGCAAATATAAAAAAGTGCCAGTTTTGGCTTGATAACATCTCCTTCCTCGAGCACATAATCTCTAAAAGAGACATATCTATAGACCTAGCAAAGGTAGAGGCAATTATAGATTAGGGCCAACCAACTAGTGTCATGGAGATCCGTAGCTTCCTTGGACTAGCTAGATATTATAGAAAATTTATGGAGGGATTTTCTCGTATGGCAATGTCTCTGACCCAGTTGACTCACAAAGTAACCAAATTTGATTGAACAAAAGAATGTGAGAGGAACTTCTAGGACTTGCAAAACTATTTGGTATCAACTCCTATCTTTACCCTACCATCTGGAAGTAGAGGTTTTACTATTTATAGTGATGCCTCTAGAAAGGGATTAGGATGTGTTATTATACAAAATAGGAAGGTAGTAGCATATGCCTCTAGACAACTTAAATTCTATGAGCAGAACTACCCTATCTATGATTTGAAGATGGCTGCAGCAATTTTTTCTCAAAAAGTTTGGAGACACTACTTGTATGGAGTACCTTGTGAGATTTTTACAAATCATAAAAGCCTCAAGTATATATTTACTCAAAAGGAGTTAAATTTAAGATAGAGAAGGTTGTTAGAGTGATTAAAGATTTTGATTTGATAATTAATCACCATCTAGAAAAGTCGAATATGGTGGCATATGCTTTAAGTAGGAAGTCCATGGATGGTATAGTAGCTTCAATCACTACATAGAAAGATATTCTTCGAGATCTTGAGAAGTTAGACATCAAGGTATGGTTGCACAATTTTGAAGTCCTGCTAATTGCTCTTAGTGTGCAACCTATCTTAATTGGTAGAATCAAAGCATCCTAAGGAGATGATTTAGAATTACAAAGGATTGGAAAAAAGATACAATATGATATGGCATCTGAGTTTAGAATTTATGATGATAAATTCTTGAGATTTGGTAATAGATTGTGTTTCAAGTAATATAGATTTGAAGAGAAAAATTATGTTGGAGGCTCACAACTCTGCTTACATGTTGACCCCATAAGTGATTTTGATGATAACCAAACATTGGAGCATGTATATTTATTTCTGACAACTCTTCAAGTGTTTGACAAGTTTTTGTAGGACGAATTAAATGTTCAATCTTCAACTCCTATACTTCTGTTTTCTTGTTTGAGTTGTGTTGTAATGTGTTTTTGTAAAGAAGAACCCAATGAAAAAGCTAAGAAAAAAATCATGTAAAAAGGGTTACTTCTATGTGTGTGTGCGCCATGAAATTTATTCTGAGTTGGTTTGTTTGAGAATGTAAAGAGTTGGTAAGAGTTTTTCTTTAAGTTCAAATGTAAAAATCCTGAAGAAGACACTCGAGCCGACCCCACATGATGAAGAGCCGACTCTGCTTACTAGCACGCAGCAAGGATTCTGGAACGCAGAAATTCGAGCCGACTCAATGGAAAGCGAGCTGACTACAGTGAATCCGAGTCGACTGGAATCAGTCCAAGCCGGCTCCTTCAGAGTCCAATTTCTGAAGATTTCTGAGAATAGCCAAGCGAGCTAACTCAAACAAGAAAGAGCTGACTCTGCCATACCTAATGTTGAAAGCCTGAGAAAGCGAGCCGACACGAACTGCACCGAGCCGACTCTTCTAGAGTGAGGTTTTCCGAACCTGAGAAGAAGAGCCAACCCAAGCTGAAAAGAGCCAACTCCTTAAGTTCAAGTTTTTCAAAGAAAGAACTTTGAGCCGACCCAAGCTATCAAGAGCCGACTCATCCAGAGTGATGTTTTGTGCCCTGAGATAAAGAGCCGACTGCATTGAAGATTTCGTGACTTGACCCATCGACTCGAAGGATCCGAGCCGACTCGAACGTCATTTCCAGGTATCTAACGGCTAGTTCCAGAAATTATTTTTGAATGCTAAAAGGTGCTCCAACGGATACAAATCATTCCCCAACAGTCTACAACGGCTAGAACTACCTTGGAATGATATAAGACTTTAAATTTGAAGGATTTGAACTTGCTTGAAGCAATGAATTAGAGAGTTCTTCAAAAAAAAGAGAGCTTCATTGAATATCCTACCAACCAACAGCAAAAGAGCACAAGAGCATTCAAGTCAAGCTTTCAAGTCTTCACCAATTCCAATCTAAAGCTTGAAGCAACTTTGGAAAGAAGCCACTAAAGTAATTAAAGTCAATTTAAGTGCATTCAAGTGGACTTCCAACAAGCTGCACCGGTAACTATCCGACAAATTGAGTTTGTCATTATTGTTGCATTTCTTTCAATTCAATTTTTGAATTGTTGGGTTATTGGTGAGCCCGGTTGAAAAACCAAATAGGTTCTTGGTGAGCCTTGATAAAAACCAAGTGTTGGGTTCGTAGTGATCCTGGTAAAACCAAGTTAGGTTTCTTTAATGAGCCTGTTAAAACCAAAGGGTGTTGGGTTTTCTTTGGTGATCCCATAAAACCAAAGTATAAAGATTTTGGATTTTGATCCTGTAAAACAATCCTACTGTATTCGGGTGTGAATATAGTGAAAACCCCAAGTGGTATCTTGGATAGTGGACGTAGGAGCTGGGTTGCTCCGAACCACCATAAATTTGGTGTGTTTGTGTTGTGCATACTTGACTCTTTTTAGCTTCTGCATCTTATAACTCTATCACAGCACTCCGCTAGCAAAGGATTTTGATCTACACATTATTTGCTTTAAATTTTCATAAGTCCCAATTCACCCCCCTCTTGGGTAGCCACCTGGGCAACAACCGGTATCAGAGCAGTGTCTCTAATTATCTTAGAGTAAAGATTGATGGCTCATCCAATGAGTACGTCCTTGGTGGAAGGCCAATTAACTAATAGACCTCCACTCTTCACTGGCATAAATTATGCATATTGGAAAGCTAGAATGAAGATCTATATTCAAGCAGTTGATTTTCAATTATGGAAGGTTATTCTAAAGGGTCCTTATATCCCCATGACTAAAATTGATGAAGTGGACATTCCTAAACCTGAAAAGGATTGGGATGAACATGACATGAAGATTGGTGAATTAAATGCCAAAGCCATGAACTTATTATATTGTGCTTTGGATAGTAATGAGTTTAATCGAATTTCTATTTGCTTCTCTACAAAAGAAATTTGGGATAAACTCGAAGTGACCTATGAAGGAACTTCTCAAGTGAAGTCTTCTAAAATTAATCTTCTTGTGCGTGTTATGAACTATTTAAGATGGAACCAAATGAAACAATCTCTGCCATGTTTTTATGTTTCACTGATATTATTAATGGCTTAAAAAGTCTTGGCAGGGTATATACTAATGCAGATATAGTGCAGAAGATACTAAGTCTCTTCCTGATAAATGGGATCCGAAAGTGACTGCCATCCAGGAAGCAAAAGATTTGAATACCCTATTGCTGGATGAACTGCTAGGATCTCTCATCACATATGAACTGACCATGCAGCATCGAACTGAAGATGATCAAAAGAAGAAGAAATCTATCGCCTTCAAAGCTGCTATGGATTCTAGGAAGGATGAAGAATCAAAAGAAGAAAGCTCCTCTACTGAAAGTGACATGGAAGATGAAGGAAGAAGAAATCTATCGCCTTCAAAGCTGCTATGGATTCTAGGAAGGATGAAGAATCAAAAGAAGAAAGCTCCTCTACTGAAAGTGACATGGAAGACGAAGATGTTGCCATGGTCATCAAAAAATTTAGAAGGTTCTTGGGAAAAAGAAAAGGAAGACACTTCAGAAAATTCCACAAGAACAAAGATTTCAGTAAGGAGAAGGACAAAGAAAAAGAAAAAGAAAGAGAAGTGCCCACCTATTATGAATGCAAAAAGCCAGGGCACATCCGACTAGATTGTCCATTATTGAAAATGAGATTTAAGAAAAGAAAAAGAAAGCTATGGTAGCGACGTGGAGCGACAGCGAAGCGTCCTTATCAACAGAAGAAGAAGAGGCTCCAAAATCTACGAATCTTTGTTTGATGGGTCTCGAAATGAGGATAAGGACCAACATCAGAGAACATTTCAGGTGGAGTCATATGAAAAGAGAAATAACTTTGCGATAAGACTATTAAATATTTCAATTTAAACATTAAAATAAATATCAATTTATCTATATTCATTAAGAATGATACTTTTTATTAGAATTTTGTAGAAAAGGAGTCCATGGACAGAAAGAGATCAATTTTTGGAGTCCAACAACATAGATGGTGCTCAAATTGGAGTTTGAATGAGCTCGAAATTCAAGTTTGAAGTTATTAATAAATTGTATAATTTTTAAAGCAGCCGATCCACCATGGACTGGTTACTCAATCTACAGAAACCTAGCTAGTCCATCAATAGCCATTAAAGCTAGTCCACGAGCCTGTCCATGAACCAAATCCTTTTTGAGCCTTATTTCCGGTCATTCATCACCGCCCACCATCGGAGACATGCCAGAGGAGATGCAAGGGAGTCATCCCTCACCGAAAAAGTCACTGGAAGAACACCTTTTTGGACCGGCCACTATCTTATCATGTATGCTTCCCTTATTGACTGCTAGCCACTTCCCCATGATCGAAGAGCTCGCCGAGCACCCCTCATCACCGGTCACCGCCCTCTTCCCTCCTTTATCGATGTCTGTCCCATCTTTGTTCTCTGCTATGGATCACTGTTTTCCTTCTCTGCTCTTCGACCTTAATGTCAATGCCATAGACTACTGCCTTCTGCTACCTCATGCTGCTACCTCATGCCGCCAGCCATCCATCGCGATGGGGAGAAGCAAGCTCTCCGAGTTCAATTGGGAGAAGGAGATCTAGGATTGAAATTGAATCCAGTTCGGGACTCTGTTTGCTGAGAAGGAAGGAAGCATGATCAGCCCATCAAGATGCACATTGGATGACTAAGAATTCTCCTCACGATATTTGGCTGATCTTGAGCCCTATTGACCGGGAGAAAGCCCTAGACAAGCTCTATAAAAAGAGGACCCCGGGAAGCTAGAAGAATCATCAATTCCACCAGTAACTTTTATTTTATTTTTCTTTTTGTAATTTAGTTTAGGCTTTGAGAGAGAGAGAGGGAGAAAAATAAAGAAAAGAGATTCTTCAGGGGAGGAGGTGTGGTGACAGAGCCCAAATCTCTAAGAAGATGCATCCCGGAGCCCTACTCAACTGAGGTGCAATTTGTAGGAAAGTTTAGGGGTCCTTTCATTAATCTTTATAATTATTTTATTTTCTATATAATTGAATAAATGCGTTCAATTTCCTTCTTTTTCTATTTGATTTTTCAAATTAATTATCCTAGTGGGATGGATCATGATCCTGATACGATATGGTCCATGCTCAACATAGATAATTAATTCTAGGAGAAGAGGAATGAAGAAAAGAGATTTTTCAAGGGAGGAGATATGGTGACAGAGCCCAAATCTCCAAGAAGATGTATCCCGGAGCCCTGCTCAACTGAGATGCAGTCTGTAGGAAAGTACAGGGATCCTTTCATTTATCTTTGTAATTGTTTTATTTTCTATATAATTGAGTAAATGCTTTCAATTTCCTTCTCTTTTCTATTTGATTTTTTAAATTAATTATCCTAGTGGGATGGATCATGATCCTGATACAATATGGTCCATGCTTAACATAGATAATTAATTCTATGTTTTTTATTTTCACGTCTTATTAGGATCTTTTCAACTAAGTATTGGATAGCCTGTACTTGTGGGACAGGCCATGATCCTAATAAGATATCGTTTGTACTCGGTAAGATAGTCTATGCCAAGGATTAGTTTAAAAGATTTCAAAATAATTATGGACTTTGATTGCTTAGATTAGAACATATAAATGATTTATGATTGCGATTACCTAGAAACCATAAAACATCTTTTTATTATATAAACCCCTCGATCTCATATTTAATCTTAATTGATTAGTTTTAATTAACACATCATCTATTTTCTAAATATCTAAATAATTATCTCTTTTCTTTGTCTTCTTTATGAAATAATTGCTCTTGATCCCTGAGGATATTATCCCGACTCATTTAGCTATAGTAGTGAGTTAGGTTTTATATTTGACTGCCTACGACAGCGATCAAATTTGGGTACCGTTGCTAGGGATCTAAGCATGATTATTTTACAAAAAAATTAAAAAAATATTTTAGTTATTGCTCTCTTTAGTTCATTACTTTTTTTAGTTGCCATAATTATTAGATTTCCTTATTTTTTTAACATTAAAAAAAATTCCTTCTTTTCACAAATTGACTCTTAATCTAATTAACATTCCCTTTTAATTAACTTACCTTAAATAACCTAAAAGAAAATCATAAGATACTTTCCCTAAAACTTAATTAATTTTAAAAAATAAATAATAAACTTTAAAAACTTTCTATTTTTTTAGATACCTTGTTTGACTTGCATTGTATTTACATAAAATACTTTCAGGGCATAACCCCTAAACAATATAAGGTGAGGATTTCACTACCCTTCCTTGACCTACAAACCACCATCCTGCATACTGCATAACCCAAGCTTTAATTTAAAATCAATTAGATGTTGGCCCCTAAGGATTTTCGAGCTCACTAGGTCAGGGACCTTGAGAGTTGGACCAGCTCAAAATTAACTGGTTAACTAGTATCTAGGAAAGGAGTTCAAGGATGATGTAGCTGTGAAGGAAGGTGGTTCTTTAATTAGTTTTGTTGTTTGACCTGGTCAATTTATTTGGTATCTAAAGAAAGCAACGGGAGACTAGTGGCAGTTAGTATCTGACTTTGAAGGCTCAAAGGCAATCTTGATAGTTAGGAGCTGTCCAGACATAGGATAATCCTAGGATAGAGAGTCCATTGTGTGATAACTTGTTTGTGCTAACAAAATTTTAACCTAATTAAACCACCCTCCTCTATCATCTTTAGATTTAGGGCTCCTTTGGCTCTCACCTTTAGACTTCTCTCTTTTTTCCTTCTTCTTCTTCCCTCTCTCTCCTTATAATATAAAAAAAAATTTAAAAAAAATTCTACTAAGATAAAAAGATGATTGGTCAGATACATCTAAACCATACAAGATTAAAAGGTCATGGATCCCACTAGACAATCCAAAAGTCTAATGGATTATTGCTACCCAGATCCTATTGAATGATCTCAAATCCTACAAGATTATTGGTACAAGATTGACTCTGACCGACCATTTAGAATGAGAGTCCAAGCTAAGAATTTTATGAACCGACCATAATAGATTGATATGCACCCAAATTTCATGAGATTTGAAGATACATACAATCATACAAAAAAATCTGAAGGAACTACACTAGCATCTATGATCCATAGGATTGGGGAAGTCTTAGAACATAAAGGATATACCCAATTTCACTATGTGCTAGCACCTATGTGCATGGTATGTGATGCACCAAACCATGTTATAGAGGAATGTCCTTGCTTGATGCATCCAATCCAAAATGGGTTTACATAGGAGATTGTAGCCAATAATAGATATATAACTGACCCTTATGCCCCAACCTATAACCCAGGATGGGATCATCATCCAAATTTTATGTGGTCATAAGCTGCAATACTAGGAGCCCCTAATTTTGATCAGCCCTACACTAGGTCCAGTCAAGTACCTAATCATCAACCAGGTTTAGATCTTGAAGGAGTTAGTATATTAGAAAAGAGTCTAGAAACTTTGGCTAAAGGCAAAGCTGACCTCCATGTTATAATTAATAACACTAACACTATCCTAAACAACTTTATGCAGACCATGGGCCAACAGATAACCTCCAACACCCAGGATATTTCCCATTTGGAGATGCAATTAAGTTAATTGGCCAGGCTGTAAGTGAAGAAGAGCTACCTAGTCAACCCAAGAATCATCCTGAGGGACAATTCTAATTGAAAATTTTAATATCGGTGTGACTGTCCCTAAATAATCGATTATAATGCTCGAGAATGAATTGGTCATAGAGTAACCCTGTATAACCAAAGAGACCAACCTAGATAATTTGACTGAGGTAGAAACTTATGAAGAAAGATCAAAAAGGAGGGATGAACCACTTCCATCATCACCCAATTTACCTATGGTCCTAATCCCAAGAATCCTAGAATTGTCCATTACTTTCAATGCAAAGGGAGAACAAATAGGTGCAATGATGGAATCAATTGAGACTTTTCAAAGATCACAAATGTATAATGTAGTAGAGGAAGTCATGGATGAAAGTTGCCCCCATGATTCGTTAAACCCTAAGTTAGTTTACTCTGAGGTGGATGATCTTGATGTAGAGGGATGCACCCTAGAAATGAATGACCTAGTAGAAACATTCTATCCTAACACCACCTCACTTTGAATCAAGAAACATGAACTATCACCCAAACCCCCAATAGCTCCCTTATTAGAATTACCACCTGATGTAGAATTGAAGCCACTTCCTGCCACCCCCACGGATACCTTACCGGGAATATACACTTGGGAAGCCCAAATTGTCGGTGTTCTAAATGCATATAAGAAGCTATTGGATTAGATATTATGCAATTTGGGATAACGAAGTTAAAACGTTTATATCTAATTTCTCTATATTTGGCACTACTTTCGAGAACTGCCTCCAAAATTTGTCTATGGTATTAAAATGATGTATGGAGATAGAGTTGATATTGATTTAGAAAAAGTACCAAGTTATAGATCAAAAAGGGCTTGTTCCAAGATCTAAATTATTAGCTGAACCCTCATATCTCTGGTTGAACCTTTGCCTATAAAGGAAGAGGCATCAAATGGGGATCCTAAGGTACTCCCTTGGCACATCAATTACATAGATCTAGGTCCATTAGAACCTTGACTAGTATTGAAGTTATACCTAGATCTAAGCATAATAAAAGAATTGTTAGCTATCAAGGGAATATGCCACTTGATGGTCACATGCAGAAAATATTCTAAAGTTGAACCCAAACCACGTAAAGAATTACAAATCCATGTCAAGATTCGGGAGGGAATAGGATAAGAACCCCAAGAGGTCTAGCTAAAGACGTTAAACTTAGCACTTGTTGGGAGGCAACCCAATCTTTTTACTAATTTTTGTTTGTAATGATTTTCATTTTTGTAGAAATAATGGATCGCTCTTTGCAGACACACCTGGCAATTCATGATGTATATCTAATCCAAGTGGTACTTCTCCTTGTCTTACTTTCATGCATAATTTTTCCTTACTCCATTAAGGATAATAGAAATTAAATTAGGGGTAAGGAAAAATCTTTTGAAAAAAAATTTTGAAAACTATTTTGAAAATCTCTTGGAAAATTTTGGAAAAGTTTTAAAAATTATTATGGAAGTTTTTTTTAATCATGTACCATGAAAGAAATTCTTGAGCTAAATAGACTAAAAAATAGATAATAAAGTTAGAAAGTATTTATTAATTAATATAGCGAGTCAAGAAGTAAACTAGCTGGTCAGATTTTTAGCAACCTACTTAGATCACTTAAAGACTATTAGCACTTCCATTGCACATGCACACTGGCAAGGCAAAGAAGGTATTAGTTGTAAGGTCAATTAAAGATTCAATTATTACTGACAAATTGGTAATTGATATATACCCCCCATTTAACTTGAATTTAAGAAAAGAGCTATCTACCTGGAAGAAAAAGAAAAAATTAGAAAAAAATAAAGAGAAAAAAAAGGGATTAGGTTTTAAACATTGGTTTCCCACCGAGTAACTGGGCATCTTTGCCTAAGTAAGCATTGCTGTTTGTGTCAAAAAGTGGACAATGTGAAGACATTGCCAACAAAAAAAGGAGAAAGAAAAATTCAGGTGGTGTGAAAACTACCTCAATTCTTATATTTAATTTGAGGAGTGTATAAAAAATTGATCAAAAGTAGGTGATAAGCGAAGATATAATTATTCTTTATAATCTAGCAATGAATTACTAAGTTAGCCATCACAAACACAAGTACGATAGACCTTTGGATGAAGTCTAAGAAAGTTTCTAATAGTTCTGACTATGAAATTTATTTCAAAAATTCAATACCTAGTCAGTGACTAGCTAGCTTCTTTTTGACCTTAAGCCTAAATCCAAAGAAGAATCTTAATGATACATGATTATAAAATTAATACTTATATTTTAATTACATTGCTAAGAAACTAGCAATGATTAAGTTAGGAGATGTGATAAGACTATTAAATATCTTAATTTAAATATTAAAATAAATATTAATTTATCTATATTCATTAAAAATTAATATTTTTTATTAGAGTTTTGTAGAAAATGAGTCTATGAACAGAAAGAGCTCAGTTTTTGAAGTCTAACAGTGTAGACGGCACTCAAATTGAAGTTCAAATAAGTTCAAAATTCAAGTTTGAAGTTATTAATTAATTATATGATTTTTGAAGTAGCCGGTCCACCATGGACCGGTCGCTCAGTCTATAGAAACCAGGCTAGTCCACAGGTAGCCATTGGAGCCAGTCCATGAGCTTGTCAATGGACCAACTCCTACCTGAGCCTTGTTTCTGGTCGCCTGTTACCACCCACAATTAGAGACATGCTGGAGGAGACATAGGGGAGCCGTCCCTCACAAGAAAAGTCATTGGAAGAACACCTTTTTGGACCGGCCACCATCTTCATCATGCTGCTTCCCCTATTGACCACCAGCCACTTCCCCATGATCGAAGAGCTCGCCAAGCACCTCTCGTTGTTGGCCGCCGCCTCCTTCCCTCGTTCGCCGATGTTTGTCCCATCTCTGTTCTCCACCATGGATCACCATTTTCCTTCTTTGCTCTTTGACCTTAATGTCAATGCCACAGATGACCACCTTCCGCCGCCTCATGCCGCCGCCTCATACTGCCGGCCATCCTTTGCAATAGGAAGAAGCAAGCTCTCCGAGTTTAATTGGGAGAATGAGATACAGGATCGAAATTGAGTCTAGTTCGGGACTCTGTTTGCCGAGAAGGGAGGAAGCGTGATCAGCCCATCAAGATGCACATCAGATAGTTAAGAATTCTTCTCATGATATTTGGCCGATCTTGAGCCTGATTGATTCCAAATTTGACCAGGAGAAAGTCTTAGACAAGCTTTATAAAAGGACCCTGAAAAACCAAAAGAATTATCAATTCTACCAGTAAATTTTATTTTATTTTTCTTCCTCTAATTTAGTTTAGTCTTTGAGAGGGAGAGGGAGAGGAATAAAAAAAAGAGGTTCTTCAGGAAAGGAGGTGCGGTGACAGAGCCCGAATCTCCAAGAAGATATATCCTAGAGCAATGCTTGACTAAGGTGCTGTCTGTAGGGAAATACAAGGATCCTTTTATTAATCTTTGCAATTATTTTATTTTCTATACAATTAAATAAATACTTTCAATTCCCTTCTCTTTTCTATTTGATTTTCTAAATTAATTATCCTAGTGAGATAGATCATGATCTTGATACGATATGGTCCATGCTCAACATAGATAATTAATTCTAAGATTTTTATTTCCATGTCTTATTAGGATCTTTTCAACTAAGCATTGGATAGCCTTTACTTGTAGAACGGGCCATGATCTTGATAAGATATGGTTCATACTCGGCAAGATAATTTATGCCAGGGATTAGTATGAAAGATTCTAAAATAATTAAGGACTTTGATTGCTTAGATATAAATATATGCATCATTTATGATTATGATTACCTGGAAATCCGAAGATATCTTTTTATCATATAAATATCTCGATCTCATGTTTAAATTTAATTGATTAGTTTTAATTAACCCATCATATATTTTTTAAATATCTAAATAACTATCTCTTTTCTTTGTCTTCTTCATGAAATAATTGTCCTTGATCTCCGAGGATACGATCCTGACTCACCCTAGCTATAGTAGTGAGTTAGTTTTTATTTTTGACCGCCTACGACAGTGATCACTTTGTTTGTTGTTTAATGATTGGCTTATTAATAGGTGAAAGCTGAGTATCAAAGGCCGACAGGACTATTGCAATCCCTTGCTATTCTAGTATGGAAGTGAGAGCATATAAAGATAGATTTTATATCAGGTTTGTCAAGGATCCTTCAAGGATATGATGCTATTTGGATGATTGAAGACCGACTAAGTCAGTACATTTCTACCTATCAAAGTTAGTTTTTTTTCTGGAAAGACTAGCCAAACAATATATAGATAAAATTATAAAACTTCATGGTACCCCCATATCTATGGTATCTAATATAGATACAAGGTTCATCTCATAGTTTTGGAGGAAATTACAACAGGCCATGAAAACTAAGTTGGAGTTTAGTAAAGTCTTTTACTCTCAAATATATGGTCAGTCAGAGAGAACAATTTAGACACTGGAAGATAAGTTGAGGGTATGTATATTAATCTAAAGGGATCTTTAGATGAACATCTACAGAGTTTGTATGTAATAACAGCTATCAAGCCAGTATTTAAATGGCTCCCTTTAAAGCCTATATGGTAAAAGATGTAGGATCCTTGTATGTTAAGATGACGTCAAAGAGAAGAGATTTTTAGGACCAAAGATTGTTCACCAAACAATAGATAAGGTCTGGCTTGTCAAGAAGTGACTTCATTCAGCCAAAGTTGACATAGAAGTTATGTTGACAATAGGAGAAGAGAATTGAAATTCTAAGTGGGAGATTATGTATTTCTCGGGGCATCTCCTACTAAGCCCTAGAGCATGATGATATTTGGGTTATGAGATAAGCTAAGCCCTAGATATGTGAGTCCCTTTGAGATTCTAGAGATGATTGAGGTGGTAGCTTACCGTCTTGCTTTATTACCCTCTCTTGCTAAAGTTCATAATATTTTTCATATCTTCACACTAAGGAAATATATGCCTGATCCAAGCCACATGGTAGAGTTTATACCATTTTGGCTTAGAGAAGATTTGTCTTACGAGGAGCGACCAGTGAGAGTTATGGATAGAAAGAACTGAGTTTTAAGATGTCACACATCTCTTATATCAAACTCTAGTGGACCAACAATGCAAAATGAGAAGCAACTTCGAAGCTGGAGGAGGAGATATGAGCCAAGTATTTTCAACTATTTTCTGACTCAAGTATGTCAAATTTGAGGACAAACTTTTTTTTGATAAGAGGATGTGAGGCCCAATCCAAACAAAACAAAAGCCTAGAGGCCTGCTTTGTCGCCCACCCCCCTTGCTACTTAGGAAATAGGGAAAAGTTTCCCTTATATTGGCATGATGGAGGAAGACAATTTCTCCTTTGATTCAACCTCTCTAGAAGCTAGGAAACCCTAGCCTCCATCCCTATCTAAAATCCTAAACCATCCAATTCGCCCCCACTAGAGATTACCAGCTTTTTTCTTCCCATTTCTACCCCTTATTTACTATCTTTTGGGTTGATTGTGGCCTCCGAAATCTACCCAACTCCGCCATCTTCTCCATTGCAAATAAGTTCGCTCCCTCTCTTGCTTTCTTTTGGCCATGGGAGCCACCACCAAGCAATGAGGCAACACCCTTTTTTCTCGCATCTCTCGGTTACTAGTGCTCGGCCAAGCCACCACTGGCTATGGTTGCTCTAGCCATGCCATCCTCACCCAGCCACGCTACCACCGGACCCCCATTCCCCATCCCTACTATCCCTCTTGAAGTCTTGGAAGGAAACACCCTAGGAATCAGCTAGGGGAAGAAAAAGAGGGGGGGGGGGGGGGGGGGGGGGGGGGGGGGGGGGGAGAAAAGAAAAGAAAAGGGGAGATAAAAAGAGAGGAAGAAAGATAAAAGAGAGAGAGAGAGAAAGAGAGAAAAAGAGAAGAGAGAGAAAAGTAAAGAGAAGAAATAGAAGACAGAGAAGAGGGAGAGAGAGAAGCAGAGAGAAAGAGAGAAAAGAGAGATCTGACCTTTTTGTGAATCCCTTTCATTTATCGGATCCCAATCTAATTGGATCTAGATCAGTTTGAGCCTTGTAGACCCAACCCGTAACCTGACTCAGATCACAATCTAGATCGAGATTCTCTCTTTATCCAAATTGTTTGCTTGACTAAAGGGCAATAATGATGTTGAATTATTTTATCAGAGCCTTCAAAACATTAGAGGAGTACCGGATCTAAAGATCGAGCCATACAACAAAAAACATGATTTTTGGATCAAATCAACTATAAGTTTTCTTAAAATTTTTCTTAATAATTTTTTTGTATTTTTAAAATTAGATTGTATACAGAAATTATTTAAATATTTAGAAATCAGAAAGTTTGTAAAAAATATATATCTTGTTCATGTTTTTATAAAAAGTAAGTTAAATTATAAATCAAGCATAAGATGTTACTTTGATATGACCATTAATTTAAATTTTATTGATTTCTCTATTTAACGTTGCAAGATTTTTTTAAAAAAATGATTATGCATATTTATCATTGTACAAATTTTGAATAAAACTTATTCCTGGAAATGAGATGTGAAAGTTGGATTTGATATTGTCATGAAAATTAGTATGCTTATATTACATAAAATTAGTTTGTAAATTTATGAGAAAAACTCGCTAGTTAGACTATAATTCGGGTCTCGCCAACAAGATTGTTTATTGGCCACATGTCAGAAACATGTTTTTCCAAGCCTAGCTAGTCAGAACTGATCATTAGTAGAGCTAGTTCTTTTAGACATAGCTAGTCGGGGTTGATCGCTAATACACATTAATGCATCACATGTATATGTTTCAAAACTAGCCTCTTTATCTTTTGTCACAGCAATCATAATCGTGTAATCAAAGCTAGTACATTATGGGCTTAGCCAGTCTGGCCTGATCATTAGCATATGCTAATACGTCATGTATTTTGTTGGGATATCCTGGCTCAGTTACGAACCAAGCTCCGGTTCGACTTATCGAAGCCTCGGTTCTCCGGATTACGAACTTCAGACTAAGCGAAGGCCAACTGCAAGCAACTCAAGGCTTCACACCGAACTACAACATCCGAAGGCCAGTCCTTTGGGTAGCACCTTCGGTCCCGGCCGAAGTCTGAATTACTCATCGACTTCCAAAGACACGAACTTCGGTCCCCGCCGTAAACATGATCTCCGGCCTCGGGAAAATACCAAGCCTTCAGCCCACGCAAGGGGAAACCCGAAGCTTGAACCATAATCTATTCCAAAAAGGAAACTGTAACCAACGGTTACAATCGACACTCATCATGCCATGATCATGGCACGCAATTCCTGCAGCCACGTCTCCGATCTGGCCGGAACCGCTCATTGACAACCCACGATGGCCAATCATGGGAGAGATTGGCTCCCCATGATCTCCGGAAAAATAGAGGGCCACAGACTGGAGGCCGTCTTTTAAATATGGATAAGAAGGATGGCTCGACGGGTACGGGTGAATAATTTCACATACATACACTTTCAATCTCCAAGAACTCTTTTTCTCTTCCACTCTCGACATCTTCTCCATTCTGTGACTGGAATCCGCCACTGACTTAGGCATCAGAGTGTCCTCTGCCAAAACAACTCCGGCAAGGAACCTGTTTTGCAGGTGAACCAGGGAGCGATCCTGCGTCGCAGCGGCTCCGACCGGCCGATCCAGAGACTCCACGCCAACATATTTATTTTCAAAACTAGTCTCTTTTAAGTCTTGTCACGTGGCTAATCGTGGCCGTAGCATCAATAACAGAGAGAATGTTGTATTTTATTATTATGCATGGCATGTTTAAAAAAAATTATGTTGTTACATATTACTGTTATAAAGATAAATTTAAAAAATAATTATACCCGATCCTTTATAGATATTGGTAACTTATTAAGCCCGTAAATCTCACTTCCTCTCTTTTGCTTTCTTTTCAAATCCAATGGTAAGGAGCATAGAACTTTAGAAACCTTTACTTAATTTTAACTAGAATAAAATTTGAATTAAAACTTTTTATTATTGACCTTTATTAGTCTTAATGAACTATTTTTTATTAAATAAATATTTTAAAGGACTTGTTTTTATTATCATTATCTGAGATTCGATGTGAATATATATAGAAAAAGATTGGTCTCACATGTTTATGAGACAAAACCTTATAAATATACAGCCGTCCATCATGCATCCGGCTCAGACCTCAAGCTGGGGCGTGACAATATCAATCTTTAAAATAATAGAAAAGTTGAGTAACTAACTTTAGATTATCCTTCGGTTGCATTTGGTGCATTGCCAGGCAATCCTGAAAGGTAATGTGGATTACCAATAATGTAGATTACTGGTAATGTAGATTATTATATTTGATACATGCAAGTTATGTTATATAATATAAAATTAAATATCTAAAATATCTTTAAATTAATTCTATATTTTATTTATAAAAATTATATTTTTTATATTTTATTTATTTATTAAAAATATAATTTTTAAATATTTTATATTATTAAATATATTAATTATAAAATATTTTATATTTTTATACTAAAATCTTAAAAAATTAAAAATTATTTTTTATACTAAATAAATTTAATATAAAAAAAACTATATATTAAATAAATAATATATTTAATATAAATATATTACATTATATTAAATATATTATATTATATTGAATATAATATAATATAATATATTTTATATTATAAAATATATAATATAATTTATATTATGTTATATTATATTAATTTTATAATATTTCATAATATATTTTATAATATTATATAATAAAATAAACTAAAATATATTAATATTATATTATATCATAATATTATATTTATAATATAAGATAATATACTATTAAAATATATTTTATGATATTATATGATATTATGTATAATATAACATAATGCAAATTATATTTTATATTTTATAATATAAAATATATTATATTATATTTTATTTAATATAATGTAATATATTTATATATATTTATATATAATATAATATATATTTATATTATATAGTTATATGTAATATAAATATATTATATTAAATTTAATAATATAATATATAAATTTAATATATTTAAATAATATATTAAATCATATAATATTATATTTATAATATTATTATATTATATTATTATAATATAATATTATATTTTATATTATATTATATTATAAGATAAAAGAATAAGAAAAGGATAATATTGTCTAAAATATTATTTGAGAAGTGATAATCTGAATTATTATCCGCAATCCAAATTACCAAACAAGATAGATTGTAATCAAAAAAATGTACCAAACATAGTAATATAATAGGACTATTAAATTATCAGTAATTTAGATATATTGCCTGCTACCAATCGCAATCTTCTTGTTATTCGAAGGTCTCCACTTAGCAGAAACAATTTGGGAGAAGGATTTCATGATATGTTTGGATAATTAGTTGAGATACAACGGAAGAAGGCAATTCCACGTAACCAAAACAATCTGGGAGAAGGATTTCATGATATGTTTGGATAATTAGTTGGCATACAACGGAAGAAGGCAATGCCAACTCAAAAGAGATACCCTCTGAAATATGAATTGGACGAAAAAAATAAATGAATTCACTGAATATACTTAATCATAGTTCAGAAGCCAAACGCAATCTAAGAACACACCATTCTTGTCTTAAATGTGACAGTCATTAATTCATATTTGGCATTCAATTTGGCTCTCCAATAATGAGTACAATCAAAAAAAAAAAAAAAAATCCACGCCCTAAGTAAATGAAATAAGCATCAGAGCATGATGTGGCCGAAGTATAGATGCAATGGAAAGAATGCATATCGAAAAAGTTTGAATCCAAGCGTTGCCTCCATCAAAAAAAGGGATCCACTGAAGAGCTAGGGAAAGTAAATTATTACCCACTGACATTACCAAGCCAGAAGAGCAAGGGGAACTGAACTGCAGCCATGAAGAGTAGAAGATAATGATGCCTGGTGGAGTGCTTCTCATAACCCCTAGCTCCTCCAAGAAGGACCCTCTTCATGGTCTTTACAAGGAACACCGCCATGCACACACACATCCACGGCAGCAGAAAATAATATGAGTAGCTCCAAAAGATCCTGGCCAGAACAGCAAGGGACAAGCCGGCAAATCCATACCCAGCATAGGCCACAATGTCCAGCAATGGTGCCTCACCACTGCCTAAGGAATACAATAACCCTTTTAGGAGGAGGATATGGAAGAACCAGCCTGCTAATCCTTTCGTAAACTGTAGACTCAAAGCTTCTGGTGTAAATCTGCCTTGGATAACATGTTAAAAAATGGCATAATGATCAAAGATAGAAGACGTGTCTAAGACTTGTCTTACCTTCCAAAAACACCCAATGAGAATCCTGAAAGGACAACATAAGTACCAAAGGCCATGAGGGGGATGTATAAATCTGGGGCATTTATATCATGAACTGGAGGCTTGTAGGCAAGCCTACCTCCAACTGGCTCTGTCATTCTAGTCCAATGTCCCTGGATGAAGGCAATCAAAGGACATGTGATATAGTTTTGTACAAGGAGCTAGCTAACCAGATACAGAGGGAAAACAAGTCAATTAAGCGTCCTTACCCTGTGCAGTAATGGGAACAGGATCACTTTCAATTTATTCCTCACATACTGGCCATTCACTTGAAAGTAATACTGAGGATCAGACAAATATTGACTAATCTGTCCACAGAATCATGAAGGTGATTGTGAGCCCTTTGTTTTAAAGTAAATGCATTGCTACCTAGTGGAGAAAAAGACTAACTGATTTTTTTACTATATGAATGTCTTATCCTCAGCATACATTGCTTTGCATAAATTCAGAGCTTGAGCCTAGGAATTTCTCCCCATATGCTCCTAGTCCTCCACGGATGAGTCCAGATCCAGTCCCATAGAAAGCATTTCCAAATGGGTTCGGTGGGGGTCTTTGCATGCCAGACTGGTTACCAAGATTGCCGTTCATTGCAGTCAAATATCTGAAAATTACCTGAATAAAAACAAACAGCATAAAATTACCCCATTTGGAACCATACATGTTCCTCAAGTTTGAGAATAATCAGAACAGCCTGAATAATAGCAGAAATATCTATAATTTTATATGCAAAACCTTAAGAACTATGTTTATGGATATAATGTTTATAGATTTCCAGGAAAGTGGACATCGGAATAATATTTATAGAAAGTCATATTGCATTTAAATATCTGCAATAATTCTGTGCACGTTAACACCATGAAGCTACAGAAGTATTATTTATGGAAAGTAATCAAACCATTCAGATTTCTAAAATTTATACTACATGCCAGCTGTTTCACTACATTTCTCATGAACATGATGGAACTGAACATTAAAGATCAGATATTGTACAAAAAGTGAGGAAGATAGTTCATTTCATAGTTGTTTAACTACAAGCGAGAAACTACTTGGTATACTCTTTATAAGAATGTTCTATTCATGTTTAGAAGAATCTCCTTCTCAATACCCAGTAGCAGAGAATGCATCACAGTTATAAGCCATTTTGGCTTCATGCAGCAGCCTGCCCCAATTATCACTAAAATTTGCATCAAAGATCAGTAGAAGAAATGATGAAATTGGCATTACCCATTTAACTACAGTTTTGTTAGCTTTGGTCTGGAAACAGTATCCATTTCACTACAAGGAGGCACTTGATCTTTAAACATGTACCATGAATCAGTAATTCTATGATCTTTTAATCTAACCGTGTTTAGTTTACACATTTTAACAGATCCTCTCCTAGAAGAGTGCCTTACACGGACAGAAATCATCAGTTCTTGTTTGGCTAGTAAATAGATTCTTCCTACATGATGTCCAGGCAATTAGTAGCAGATGAGCTGCTTGCTTTACTAAGCAGGATCGAATGCACAGGCATCTGTTAGATTTTCATATTAGCCTCACAAAGCTTTGCTGGAGACATTAAAAATAGAAAATAGTTCTGGAATTACACTCCCTACAAAGAGTTAAGGATAAACAAATCTCACATCTGAAATTACCGATATCATCATGACATTAGCTTTTTGAATCACCTTTGGCAGGTTTTGTGTTTACCACAGTCAATTATATTAGTTTTGGACCTAATTCTTTGTGAAATAAATAAGAACTGTTACCACCGCATTTGTGGTACTCCACTGGATAAAATCGATACGACAAATAATTGTAGCCATCGGAAAGCGCATGGCCTAGACTCGGTCCAGCAATTCAAGCTTTCCTCACCCAAAGTGATTTGAATAGGAGAACAATAGATTAAAAGCCTGCTGTCCTCTATTTGAAAAAAAACACATCCAAAACAATCTTTAGCTTGGATGCATCAAAAGAAGCCCCACAAAGTGCTAAAATCAAAATTTCATGGATGCCTCGCATTTAGCCAAGTGACTGCAGCAAGATTCAATGTATGGATGGATGCTGAGGCAAGCCATGACCAAAATCTTTCACAAGGCTCAAACCAAAAGCATGATCATAATCCAATGTGGCTCTTCTCAATAACATTCAAATACATTTAAATGTTCTGTTTTCCCAATCAATATGCCAGTCTTGAAAAGGAAAATAAGCTAGTAGACACTTAAAATCACCAAATGATCCCAGTACATATGCAAATAGAGACACAAAGAACTGTTGGTTTGCCATGCAATTAGTCAAACACTTCTAGAGTAAACTTGCTGCAGCCCTGGTCCCAGCATTGCAAACATAAACAAAGACCGATTGGAAGGACCTTGAGGTGCACATATATAAGAATATAAAACAAGCCCAAAACAAACTTTCATCCTGTTATAATATTCAGAAATCATATGAAATTACAAAAGGAAGGAAAGGGTAGTCTGGATATTCAGATCTATGAAATCTTTGAGCTCCTCTTGTTGTTATTTGCCATGGAATTTGTTATTTGTCGTGGAATAGGTTGAGCTAAACCACTGTGGGTTCTTATGGGAATGTGCAAACATCATATCAATTGGATTCTTCTGCTACAAATCACAAAAGTTGATCTTCACTATATTGGTTCAAAACTTCAAATGAACCATTCAAGGTACCAATTTGACAATGGAAATTTATAAGATTATAAAATCAATTTATTTGTAATTTAGGACCGACAAAAATAATCACATGATTTTATCCTTGCAAGGCCCAAGAGGTATCACGGTTACCATAGTCTACAATGTAAGACAAACAAGCAAAACATCTCATATTTAGAGTTCCTATCAATTAAACCAGTCATACATGCATATCACGATGCATAAGATATATGCTTCTATCCATATAAAAAAATGTAATTTTCTAGCTAAATAGGGGTGTCAAAATCTGTTCTATAGATTTTTCAACTTGGTTACAAAAAAATTTTGCAAATATCCCAGATATCCAGTTTGATAACACAATCAACATTTCTTAAGCAGAAAACATTCAGCTACAAACTGCCCTTGTTTAAAACATGCGAGCAGTTCTGACAGCTTTAAAATAAGGTATTCTTTTAAAATTCCCTTGTTTTGGACATACAATCAAAAATTCAAAATAATGCATACGCAAGTTTCATGAGAATACAAAATTCAATCTTGATTTCAATAAAAGCATAATTTGTGGTACTGCTTGTGCCTTCAGTAAATTTTAGTTTAATCCCAACATTACTAAGACAAAATTATATATCATTTATGTTGCATCTTATCAAGGATAAATTTTTTTTATACACATTGATGTTCTGATGGAATCCACTTAACCACCATTTAAATATGATGTTATATATGTCATGTGACTGCTTCTTAGGAGGTGCAAGCACTCTAATTCCATCAATAGATGCTCCCCTATCCATGCCTAAATACGCTCTCCAATTTCAACATATATTAAGTGTAACTAATTCTTACAACATGTAAAATTTGCAAAATTAATATACTAATGCATCATATACAAAGAACCTTTTTATTTCTCGGAAAAGATAAATAGGAATTCACCCTGTTGTTCTTGAAAATATATACAAAATTATGAAGACATTTTTCATGAAATTTTGTTTTATTGTTATAGAAGGCTGCATCTTAAGGACAGCTAATAGTTTTGCTGCTTCAAGGCACAAAAAAAGCCACTTCCTCATCAGTAAGCACAGTAGTACCAAATCGGCTCACTTCATACAATTGATTGACCTTCGGACTTCGAACAACTGTACAAGAAATTCAATGCCACAAACAACAAGCAACATGTTATGAGTAACCCTCAAAGATATGTCTCCTACCCTCCCTAGGAACAGATAGAATAATAAAATTATTAAAAAGGCAAACTGTTAATTGTTCCAGTTGTGAAGTTTCCTGACAGACATGGAAAAGAACATTCTAAGAGATATATTGATCCTATTACCCTATTAATTTATCAGATATATAAGTTATAATTACAAAAGGAGGCATAGCAACGAATCAATGAGAAGGTTGAATTTATTTCACTTGTACACCTTGGCTATCAATATTGTATCTTAACAACGAATTTGTAATTTTTGTTGTACATGAAAAGCATACATAATGATGCTCAAGCACTAAGTTCCATGGTAACTGAACATGCATACATTGAAAGGTCCTTATTCTAGATAAAACAGCCTGCCTTTTGCTTCTTAGCATAACTAACAAACTTATAAAACATGGGAAACAGGCATTGTTATATCAATTTGGTGCAGGCCATATAGATCCCACCTTGCCATTGGTTTCCACGTTGCCCCTATTCAAACCATCTCAAATGATTTTCCTTACCTTATCTCTATATATTCCAGTCATCCTCTAATGGAACCATTCACAAATCTACAGCTGCCATGCTACCAAGCATTTGTCTGAACAACTTCATTGTCGATACGCTCATCTTACGCATGTGGACTCTCCTCACCACCCAATCTGTAGCATACAATTTCTATAATTGTTGCATTTTCTTTTTTGAAGTCTAGGGAGTATTCAACAATATCTAACATTTGTAAGACATATCTCCACCTCATCTATCATCTTATCTAGTGACAGCTTAATTGATCTTATCATCATTTTATAGAATAGCAAGAAACAATTTGTTTGTTGGATCTATTTTCTCATTTATTTACTACACCTTCAACTTTTCCATACTCCCAAAGTTGTGCATTTATTATATTTTAATAACACATATTCCTTAAAACTTCATTCCATGAATCAACTCTAGTTTCCATCACTTAGATAAAAGCGATATCATCAAGGAATAACATGCAACAAAGAGCACCCTCTTAAATATTGACACAAGGTTGATCTAGGTAAATGTTAAAAGGTAGCTGCCATAAGCCAACTCTTGTTGATAGCCCACCGCCACCAAATACTCAAGCATCAAGCATGTTGATAAGCAGTACAGAACACACAAGAGTCATTGTATACATGCTTCATATAGTTCATATAACCAATTGATATTCCTTATCTCTCCAGCCCACCAATCTCTTGGTCATCTGTCATAGGCTTTTCCTATGTTAAAAAAAACCATAAACAGGCTTTCATCTTCACTCATTATTCCAATAAAATGCACTTGTAAAGTCTTTGTTACCTGTATTAATTTTTATTCGAAAACTTTTACATGGATAAAAAAGAAAAGAAAAATGAATTAATGATACAACTTGAGTAAATCCTTGGTAATAAACTGCATTTCTTAGCTAGCTCTCTTAGCATGCCTGGCTTGGAAATCAGATTACCATGCTTGTTGGATAAGAATAGTGGAACCTAGCCACATTTTATGCTCATCTTATTAATAAGACAAGCACCTAGACATATAAAGTTGTCTAAAGCCTAGCCAAGCTTGAGCACACTCTTAGCATGATAGAGCAAAAGGCTAAAACAGCCAAATATGCATCTCAGCTTTCATTACTAGCCCTACTCTCCCTCCATTTATGTGCCAATCTCCCGGTCTTTGTTATCTCATTTACTACACACATTGACAAAGTCAAATCAATATTTTTGTTTGATTTCCATACTATGTTTGGTGGGCCAAATCATGCAAAAGGTTTTGTTTTGTTTCCTCAGTGTTACATCTGCCCTCTACTGTTATAATTTAATGGGTTGAATTTCCTCTATTTTCCCCCTCCTATACATGAACCTTTCCCTTATATGTTTATATCATCTTTCTCATTCAACAGCTCCCAGAAATCTTTTCTTCCTCATCACATATAATCCTCATGAGAATCAACCAATTTTATGCAAACAGTGGATTAAAATATTTTTCCACTAATGCAACCATTGTGATTGAAAGATATCATGACCCCTTTCCAGTTTAACTTATTGCAAATGTCATCACATGCCCACATTTCACCTTAATAGATTCCTAGTCCTGAAACTAGCAATGTCCATTATCCTAATAAGACCTTTCATGATAACCTTTGCCTAGCCTTGGCTTAGACTCATCACCCCTGATGTGCTGTTTGATTTAGCCAAACCTTGGGCTCATCTCAAGTGAAACACCTTGTCTACTGTGCTAGCTTAAACCGAACAACCATGGTTCCAGAGAGGAAAATTACTATTGCAAATAAAAAATTGGTTAAAAATGGTTTGATTGAATTAATGTTCTTTGCTAATTTGCTCCAATGTAAGGTTTGAGTGAAACCATGAATTCATCTAAAATGGCTTCAAAGTCTCAACATCAATTAACCACATATACTTATCTCATTATTAGTGGCACATATCTTACTGTCTTTGCATTTTAATGGAGAAGCTCCTTCAACATTAATCGGAGACCACTCTATGCGTGTATACCTTAAAAAGTTAAATAAAATGCTAGATGGATAATTTGGTAATCCATCCTCCTGCCTATGCCAACAGTATATCTGTCAACAGCCCTTAGCTGCACAAATTGTTTCTACATAGCCAGAAGTCTCCTTAAATATTACCATCAAGAGGGGCAAACATGCAGGTAAGTCTTTGTCTTTCTAAATGCGTGGAGCTTGGACTGTTCACCCATTGATTCAGACGGTATAATCAAGATGCAGGTATTCATAAAAACCCCAGAACAGAAATCCCGAATTCCTGCCATCCTCCGTACTTACTAATGACGGGCATTGCTTAACTTAGCATTAATATAATAACTCTTTCCAAGTTCCACAAAGACATAATATGACATCAAATGAACCATTTTCCACCCAAATCAGTCATCAAAATGAATGAATATTCCATCCATTGCTACATTCTTGGCCTGCTACGATAAACCCTCTTTTTCTTGGAGATTTATGCCGTTTGGATCCAAAAAAAGGTTTAAAAAAAAACGATTTTTCTTTTTCTGTCCCTCAGAAAAATAAATCTCATACTTATTGTTATAGAACTGATCAAATCGTTGAGAAAAAAGTGGAGATCAACTAAAAGATAAATTGAAAACAAGATTCGGTAGGGTAGAAGAAGAATGCCCGCAGATCTGGATGAAGCAAATGTGAGAGAGAATCGAAGAAAGAAAAGATTGATCGAAACACAGATCTTCGATGAATCAATACTTCTTCGAGTAAGAAAGACAGGGAGAGATTTGATACCTCGGAAAGAAGAAGATCCCGTTCGGAGCTCTAACAAAGATCCGGGAAGCGGAGGCTTGCGCTACAGTTCGAGTGGTTTTGAACGAGGTCGTTTTATCGATATTTTATTTTTACGAGGTAATAAGTAATAGATAACTTTTTTCCAGATTTTGCACACATATATTTACGTATACTATAAAAATATTTAATTATATATTTACCATACAATTTGCAACAACATCTCATCAAAAAGATTAGCTATAACATCAAGGCCATAATCTAGTTCTAATTAAGCTATCAATGGACCGGTTCCAAATCCGAAACTCATGGATATTTACCGGACGGGTCCAAATCTAGTACTAAGATAGGATTCATTTATCTAGACCCATTTAACCAAAGTTAAATGGATCCGAATCTGGATATATAATATCCAGACCCCAGTAAACTCGAGATCTGATTATATAATATAATATTATATATATTTATTCGCATATACATATATATTAAAAATATTATGAATTGCTAGATCTTTTACTGTCCAAAATCTAGATTGAAAGAATAAAATGCTAGCCGGCTCTAAATCCCCGTCTCTCATATTCTCCCTCACTGGCTCCTTGCCTTAGCGGCTCCCCACCCTCTCCACCCACGAAGCAGAGGTTGAGCATGGAGAAAATGGCGATGGCCGCCCATGTCTTGCCCCTAATGAGGGCCCGGTTCTTGTGCATGACCTTGATGCCACAAGCATACCTAAGGATGGAGACGATGCTAGCAATGTGCCAGACAACGCTGATCCAAATGAGGCTAGCAAGGTAGAGGAGGAGGAGGAGGATGAGGATGAGGGTGATGGCCCCGATATCGAAGAGGATGGCAAGGACAGCAATGAAGGTGGCGACGATCAGGGGCGGACCACACCAACTTTTCCAGGGGCAAAAAAATATTAATAAATAATGAATAAAAAAATATTATTTTTTATAAATATTATTTGAATTGAATTCGATGTTGTTTTACAGAACTAAATTCATCAATAATAGAATCTACTATAAAATTTTCTGCTATCTCCTTCTCAATACAAGTAACTAAATAATCAGCAAGAAAGTCCTCTTTTATCTTGTTGAGCAATCTAGTTTTGACAATCTTCATTGCTAAAAATTCTCTCTGTAGTAGCAGTTGAAACTAGAAGAGTCAATACTAGACGAATCAGTCTGTCGATGAGCGGATAAATATTTGATTTTCTTGTTCTCACCAATCATTCATATAATTCTGAAATTGTAGACATATTCTGAAACTCAGGATTCTTAGAAATATCAATATGATAATGTTGTAATTGATTTCTCAAAAGTCTTCTTTCATTCTCACTAAAGTCTTCTGGATAAATTTCTCTGCAAGCTGATATATACTCTTTAAATTGAATAACCTATAACCATCTCTAGGGTCCAAAGCACTGTTAAAAATTAATAATTCAACTGCATCATCACTGAATCTACTATGAATTCATGCAATTGAGTATCAATAGTAGCATTAAATATATCAACCCGAAAATGATGCACATTTATAATATTACTTTGTCGACGACCTCGACCACCATGCTTATAAGTAGCAGTCATATCTGGAACATCAATCTCTTATTTCTCACAAAATAGTATCATATTATCTAATAAACTCGTCCATCCATCTTCTCTTAATTGTTGAAGTAAAATCTTTGTACTTTTTACCAAATGCATTGCATTGAGAATGTCTTGAGACTTTCTTTGTAAAGCTTGACAAAGATCATCAGTTATTTCTAAAATTTCTATCATCAAATGCAATATAAAAATAAATTGAAATGATGTCAAGCAATGCAATGCACCATCGGCATCTCCACATTGAATATAACCAACTCCATCACGAGTAATATCCTCAAGAACAGAACAAGTAACCAAGAAAAGTTTTTTCAAGCTACGAACAGAATTCAAATATGAACTCCATCTAGTCTCACCAGGTCTTTGTAAACTGCTAATCTGATTTTGCCCGCTTCTAGATTCAAGCTCATCAATCTTTAATGAATTTGCAATATCGACTACTTGTTTTGCTCTCAATTCATCATGACGTTTTGTAGATGCATTTACAATATTAACAATATTCAGCAAATCGTTGAAAAATTGATGAATAATAATAACCTCTCTTGATACAGCCACCAGTGCTAATTGAAGTCTATGAGCCAAGCAGTGGATATAATAAGTATATGGACAATCATTATTAATCAAAGCTTTCAAACCATTCCATTTACCACGCATATTGCTAGCTCCGTCATAATCTTGACCTTTGATATTTTTAATGCCTAAATTATTTCTTGAGAGAACATTATAAATAGCATCTCTAAGAGTCGAAGAAGCTGTATCTGAAACATGGACAATATCAAAGAATCGCTCTCTTATAAATCAATTCTTCTCAACAAATCTCAAAACAATAGCCATTTGTTCTTTGCTTGATTCATCTCGAGTTTCATCAACAATTATACAATATTTGGCATCACCAATTTCATCTTTTATGGCTCTTCTTACTTTTTTTGAAAAAAATTGTAGAATTTTCTTTTGTATCTTTGGTAAAGTATAAGAAGCATAACTAGGAGCATTTTCTAAAATAACTTTCCCAACATTTTCATTATAACATGCCAAAATCTTGAGCAATTCAAGAAAATTACCTTAATTTTTTGAATTTGGACATTCATCATGTCCTCGAAAAGCACAAGCTTGAAATGTGAGACATCTAATTGCATCCACTGAGGTCTTGAGCTGTAAACGATTTTGAGCAATTTGTTCAGAAGTTTGCTTGTCAATTAATTTTTGAATATGTTGCTTCTCATTTATCAGATCATGATAGCTCTTCATAGCAATATTATGTGAGGAATTAAGATTTTTTTTCACATGTCCAAGAAATGCACAATCATCTCCATCATTTACTTTTTTTCAATTTTGAAATCCACCTTCTACAAATTTGCATTTTCTTTCACCTGGTTTTGAAAAGAGATAACAAACAAAACAATAAGCAGCATTTGTAGTTGGAGATTATTCGAGCCAACTAGGATGCTGGTTGAACCAATATGATTGAAAATGTCTACAATGATTTTCTGAACTAATGGGATCATACTTGTCCAATATTGGCTGATAAGGACCAAAATTAATATAGGCACATCGAATTTCATCATGTTGATTCACAAGTTTGTTTGCGCATTCCAGGATCTCTTTTCAATTCATTGATATCAATATAATTGGTTCCAATATTTATTTTTTTAGATGGCCTTTCTTCTGTAGGAATAGTGTATGTTCTTAAAATTAGTTGATGAAGTTCAATCTCATCCTCAATCTGATCAACTACAGGCTGCGTAGCTCCACCATCAATTTTTTCTGCTACTTCTTTTTTCTTGAAAAAATCACTAATTTTTCTACTCATGATGAACCTATAATATGAAACAAATATCAATTCTTTTCCAAAAAGAAATATAACATCCCAGAGAGCAAGATGCAAAATTTTCAATTGAATATCCATTAACCAAGAAAAATTATCTTCTCTATGATGCAAAGATTAGTATCTTTGCAATCCAAACTCACTAATCATTATCAAGAAATTAAAAAGTAGAATGCTAGAAAAATATTTATTCAGGATAATGTTGTACATATTGCACACATTTTTAAAGTCATTTGCTTATTTATAATATTTTTCGGAGATATTAATTAGCATATGTACGTAAAGTAATGGGAGATACTGGAATAAAATTAATATTTATTTTATACTCAATGATAATAATTGGGGCATGGGATTTAGATTTAACTAACTAGAATATAATCACATTATAAGCCCATTGGGCCATTGGCCATAGCCTAACAATAAATAAATAATAATCATAAAAGGTATAGCCACCTGTATAAGAAAAGTATCGGCATATTACCTTTTCTTTTTTTTTTTTGGTTTCGCTCAGTGCCTCAGGAGTTCGGGATCACCCCCCCCAGACTCTAACTCAGTCACTAATCAGGATCACGGAGGTGGGATCGTGGGGTGGGAGGGAGGGCTTCGCCTTCACTAGTTCTTTGGACTTCGGGTCAACGACGGCTCGGTCGCTCGGATCGTCTCCAGAGGAGCGGCGGTCCGGCCGTCGGCAAAGCAATGAAGAAGACGCGGGTGGCAGGTGGGTTTGGGGCGACGGCGGCCGGCGGGTGCGTCGGGTGTCCTGTCGCCTATCGAGGATGACGACGGCCAGCGACCGGCGGGTGCCGGGTTTGTTTGGGGCGGCGGTGGCCGGCGGGTGCCTTGGGCTTCCGGATCTTGGAGGCGGAGTGGCTGCCACAGCCAGTGCCTGACCGTCGGTGGTGCCGCGAATGGTGGGGCCATGGGGGCAGCGAATGCCGGATGCCCTGTCGGCTGTCGGGGATGGCGGCAGCTGGCGGGTGTAGGGTGGATTTGGGCTCCCGGATTTTGGTGGAGAAGGAGACCCAGGTGAGTTGTTCCTTGGGTTTAGATTTTTTTTTTTTAACAGCTCTTGTTAGAAAATCTTTCCACTATTTTTTTTTTATAAGACTAAGTCCGGAGATTTTTACTGAATTTATGTGGGATTGATTTTGAGAAATTTGAGGGGAGTTGGAAAATTCTTACCCGATTTATGTGGGATTAGTTTTGAAAATTTTGAGGGGGGGCCAAATACCTATTTTATAAGGATTTATTTAGATATTGAGTGATTTATGGAAAAATTAGAAGTGATTTACAGAAAACTTAGGGGGGCCAAGGTCCCCCTGCCCCCCTGGCAGTCTGCCCCTGGCGATGATGTTGTAGGTAACAAGGAGGAAGGTCCAGAGGAAAGTGATCATGAGGCAGTGCCAGACCTTGGGAACGATAATAAGGACCATAACAAAGGAGAGATCCAGATGGTCCCATTAGAACCCTAGATCGCCACCGGCGGACTCATCCTTGAGCCTCCCACTGCTCCAAGACTTGGACTTCGAGTTGGTGTCCATCTCCTCCCACCTGTCCGTCTCCTCCTCCGATCCCACCACGGGACCACCCCTTGATCTCCCTCGACTCCGAGAAGCCGGTGACCCAGATCTCCCTTGATTCCAAGAAGTTGATGGCCTAGATCCTGATCTCATCTTCTCTAGTCAAAGCCCAGTCCAATGAATGGTGGACCCGGGGGCACCGCCACCTTTGCCGTAGGGGTTGTTAGTGGACCAGGGCTTGGAAAGGAGCTCGAGCAGCCTTGCAAGCATCGACCGACCTACAAATCCCCAAGTACATTCTCCCTTGCCCTGTTTCGAGTACATTTCAAGTCCCAGGTCCGGATACCCGGGATCCATTAGGGTCCGGGTCTAGTACTTCAATATCTGACCTGTCAAGTATTCGGGTCCAGGTCTAGGTCCAATACTTAAGGTCAGGTTCGGGTCTGGATATCAAGATTCCAATCCATTGATAACTCTATGGAATTGGCTGTAGTTCTATCACCTTCAGGTCTCAAGTTTAAGCCATGATGGAATCGATTAAATGAAGGAATTTATCCTTGGCTATATGGGATTGGCTATTGATTGAGCTGGTGCTTGGGATGATGTACTCAAGGTAGCCATGCTAGTCATAGATCAAGTGCCGGTAGTCGTTGATCTAAGCATCGAAGATCTTAGAGTGGATGAGCCCCTAACCCGAGCAAAAGATCTTTGACGTCCAATCCTCCAAGGCCAATCCAAAGAGGCTTACTGGACCAGATTGCTAACTATCCACTCTCCAAGGAATCAGAGAGTGACCCCTGATGTCTCTATGAATGATAGGATCTACATGCTAGTGGAGGATGACATCTCGACCACCATCTTCGAGAGCAACTTATATTCTTCATCTCAATTATATTTCGAGGTATATTTTTACTTGAAGTTAACTTTATAAAAAACTTGAAGTTTATCCCCAAAATCAATTTAAACCTCGAAATAGGGTGACATGTCTTCCAAAAAAGTACTAGGTCAGTTCTGAAAGTACTAGGTCAGTTCTTAAAGTACCATGTAGGAAAGCTGATATACCATGTGCATTGCACATGGCATTTTCTATTAAGTTTTTAATGCCTGAATGATTTTGGGACAAGATTGAAAATAGAGAGAAACATAAGGAGTCAAATTATGAGAAATTTAATTTCAAGATTTAAGTTGATTTTGAAGGTAAACTTCAATATTTTCAATGAAGTTAACCCTTTATTATATTTATTAAATAGATTTTGGAATGAGGTCCTAGGATATTATAATAATAAATTCTTCTTATGTTCCTATGATGTCTAATTATCAGGCACACAGTCCTTGTCAAATTTATTATGCCCGCTCCTTGGCAACTGAGAAAGGGACTAAACTTGACATGTAATTTTTTTGATAAAATTGAAGTGAGAGTTTTGTAAAGTTTGAATCTTAAAAGCTTTCTCGATTGGATTGCTAATAGTGAACAATTATTTTATGTTTGTTGACCCCAGAAATAATTTTGATGATTACAAAATATTGAAGTATGAAAAGTGTACTAATATTTTTCAATCTATTTAAGAATGTTTTTTGTAGAGAATATATAGTTACGAAGAATAATTCACGGCCATTAGAAAGTTTAGAGAGCTCATATGAATCAATAGAAGTTTTTATGAGTTATTGGAAAGTTTAGTGAGCTCATATGAATCATTAGAAGTTTTTATGAATCATTGGAAGGTTTTGAGAACTCAATTGAATACTATTTATGTGAAAAAATATGTTAGAATCCTTGTTTGAATTGAAGAGTCGATCCATGCAAGTCAGAGTAGACTCTGGCATGATCTGAAAATGGCACAAAGGACTGGCATGCAAACAAGTCGACTTATGTGAAAGGCGAGCAAATCAATAGAATAGAGGAGAACCTTTTCTATTTCAAGCAAGCGAGTCGACTCTCAGACAGGCAAGCCGATTCTCTCAGTGATACAGAAATATGATTTTTCCAAAATAAGTGGAAAAGCCGACTCCTAAAGCAAAAGAGATGACTCTCTCAGAAATATAGAAGATAGGATTTTTGAATTTCTTCAGGTGAGCCAACTCCTGATCAAGCAAGTCAACTTGTGGCTCTTTGACAGCACTTCAATGGTGTTATGTAGACTTCCAAAATTCATGGAAAATTGACTTTAATGGCTAGTTTTTGGTTTCTAACAACTAGAAACGGCTAAGAGAGCCTCTAAACTAGTGGGAATTCATCGGAAGAAGTATAAAAATCAAGATTAAGCTCAAAAATCAACACATTCATTGATATTCACCGGCAATCATTGAGAAATAAAGGAATATTCAGAAAAGTGAGGGAGCTTTGATTGAAGAATTCAAGAGATTCTAACTATTTTCCAACCAAAACTCTTGAAACAATTAGTGAGGAACTAAAAAAGCATTGAAGAGTAATCATTGAAGCATTCAAGTGACTTCAAGTCTTCACCGGCAACAATTCTGCTCTTAAGGAGTTTGTCATGTTTGTTGTATTTTCTATTCTTGTTTTTCTGTTACAAGTTTCAATGAGATCTGAAACTTGGATTTTGGTGTAAAGTTTTGATTAGCTGGCCTATGAAAGCCAATTAGATTTGCTTGTGATCTCGTGTTAAAACAAACATATATTGGGTTTTGGATTGTGAGTCCAGGAAAATAATCTAACTATATTCTCGAGGGAACATGGTGCAAATCCCAAATAGACCTTGGCAAGTGAATATAGAAGCTGGGAATGCACCGAACCACAACAAATTCTTTGTATTTGTGTGTGCTTTTTATTCTTTACTCTTGCATCTAGCTTAACTTATACAAATACTTGGCTCACTGATCTAAGAATTTTCAAAGTGCACATATCTGCTAAAATTTTTTGAAATCCCAAGTTATCATCCCTTTTGGATTGTCAATCTAGGCAACATTAGTATTAACTGAGTGAGGGAAGAAAAGGTGCTAGAGTAGAATTAAAATTTTTGATGAAGTTGATTTAAAGAATTAAATCAATGCCCAGGCCTTATTATAAATAAGGCTGAAATCGGATCGGATATGAATCAGATACCAGTGTATCCATATCCATATTTATTTTGTTTCATAAGGATAGATGTGAATACAAATATTAATCAGATACAAAAATTATGTCCATATTTATTTTAAATAGATACAGATACAAATCGGATACTGTGAATATGAATACAAATATGGATATAAGTTGGATAATTAAACATTATAACTATAAAATCAAAGATATTACTAAATGAAAGATAAATCAACTTAATAGCATGTTAATATATTTACATATTTTGAAAAATGTTAATAAGTACTGATGTGGCGGGGTCGCTGACGTGGAACCCATGTCAGACCCTGTCAGACACCATGTCGGATGAAGCTGCCAGGTCGGATTTTTTTTCGGACTCCTTCACCTGGCCATCTCTCTTCGGGTCAAGACACCGTGGCCGAAGTCGAGCCCCACCTCTCCTTTGCCCGACCGCGCTCCCTTTGGGTCGAGATGCCATGGCCAAAGTCGAGCTCCACCTCTCCTTCGCCTGGCCACGCTCCCTTCGGGTCGAGATGCCGTGGCCGAAGTCGAGCTTTGCCTCTTCTTCGCCCGGCCGTGCTCCCTTCGGGTTGAGATGCCATGGCCGAAGTCGAGCTCCACCCCTCCAGATCAGCTCCATCTCAAATGAAGAGCCCTGCAACCGAAGGATCATCTGCTAGGCCATAATAATGGTCCTAGCTACTACTTACGCCAAGAAGGAAGTAGTTCCCCGATTGAGGTGCTGAGCTCCCTATCAACCATCTGCACCCCTCCAAAAAGGAAGTCAACCATCTGCACCTCTCTTACAAAATTTTTGCAAGTATGTGCACAAGTAATTCCTTTTAGTGGTTAGGTGCTGTGTTAATCAGAGAATAAATGTAGAAGCTAAAAGGTAAATTAAACATAACACAAACAAAGTAGGTTTATAGTGGTTCGGAGCAACCCAGCTCCTACGTCCACTATCCAAGTTCAACACTCAGGATTTCCACTATATCCCTCAAACCAGAATACAGTCGAATTGTTTTACAAGCTCACAATCCCAACCTCTACACTTTGGTTTTTAAAACCGGGCTCACCAAAGAAACCCAAACTAGGTTTTTACAGGCTCACCTAGAACCTCTACACTTTGGTTTTTAAATAGACTCACCAAAGAAACCTCTACACTCTAATTTTTACAGGCTCACCAAAGAAACATATTTGGTTTTTAAAACCGGGCTCACCAATAACCCAGATATTCTAAAAAATAGAATAAAGAAGCAACAATAAAGACAAACTCTATTGTCTGGGTGGTTGCCAATGTAGCTTGAGTGAAGATCCACTGAATGCTCTTCAATGCACTTCAATGGCTTCCTTGCTTTCCTCAAAAGATGCTTCAAGCTTTTGGTAAGAGTTGTTGCAGGCTTGAAAGCAGACTTTAAAGCTCAAGTGCTCTCTTTTCTCACTTCAATAAGTGTTCAATAAATATCCAATAATTCATTAGTCTCTCCAAAGATGTTCTTATACCTTATTTATAGAGACTTCAACTGCCTTTCCTTGATTTTGAACGTTGTAGATCGTTGGGAGGTGACAAGTTACCGTTATAGCACTTTGGAATTCAAAAACTGAGAACTGAAACTAGCCGTTGGAGGTGACCCCGTTATTCTAGTCAGCTCAGACAATCTTCGAGTCGGCTAGGATCAAGTTCGGGTCGACTGGGCTGAATGCCAGTCGGCTAGCTTTCACAGTTGAGAAAATACCTTACTCTGGATGAGTTGGCTAGGATGGAATCCAGTCGGCTCGGATCTTAGAGGCTCTTAGACCATTCTCAACCAAGTTCTGGATGAGTCGGCTGGGCTGAATTCCAGTCGGCTCGGATTCCTGAGAATCTCAAAACGTTCTCAACCATGTTCTGGATGAGTCGGCCGGGCCTTGGTGCCAATCGGCTGGATCTGTGTGCCAGAGAACTTCTTTCCTATGCCAGTGCCAGAGTCGGCTGGATCCTCCATCCAGTCAGCTCGAAATTGGTTCTTCAGCCAGATCAAACTCTATCTTCCAGAACACTTGTCCCATGCTTTGAAGACTTCTTTCAAGGACTTCTTACAATAAATTAAAGAAAAATTGAAGCTTGAAAATTACTAGAAGTAATCCTTAAACTTGATTTGCGTAGGAATCTTTTGTAGGGTTCTTTACAAGATTCTAAACACTTTACAACTCAACACAAAGCAATAAAGATTGTAGGATTTAGAAAGTGTGTCAATGCAGTTGTCCTACAAAAACTTATCAATCATTTGAAGAGTTATTAGATAACCAAATGTATTCTTCAATGTTTTGTTATTATCAAAATCACTTTAGGGGTCAACAATCTTCCCCTTTTTGATGATGACAAAATACTGGGCATGAAAAGAATCTATTCTATTCACAAGTATGGATGTATATCAAGTTAAGCATTTACACTTATTTGACAATTCATAAAATCAACTGTAATCTCAAATGTGTATCAATATATGCTATGCAGTTATGCACAAAGTTAATTTTATAAACTGTAAGTATCAGAGAATGATTGCTTGTATGTATCAAGCAGCATTAAGTATTAACAGATAGATGTAGTAAGTAGAGAGCATCATAGTAATCATTGAAGCATGTAAATTGAACATGTAAATCTCCCCCTTTTTATAAAATTTCTAAACAATAAGAAATTTCTCAAGTTTCTCCCCCTTTATCATTCAATTGATCATTTTAACAGAATAATATGCAAAAGATCATACAAAAATGCAAAGATCATTCAGAAATTCTTTAAAACTCCCCATGTCTACTTTGCTTTAGTAGTTCTATTGAAATTCATTAAGCTTTTTCTTTCATGCACTCTATGGTTCTCCCCCTTTTTGTCATCAATTCAAAAAGGTTAAATAGATAAGTTCAGAATTTTAAATAGATTGAGAAAGTTTTAAGATTTGTTTGAGATAACTTTACTTTCTCAATTTGGAAAGAGAATTCTATTTAAACAAATGGAAAGAGTAAACAAGATAATACATATGCATACATTACTAAAAAGATGTTCATTTCATTTCTATCAAAAAGGTGTTTAGTACATCAACCATTACAAAAGTGTCAAAAAAATATCCAAAAAGTACTGAAACTACAAAACATCTACTCAGAGTCATCTCTAGGAACATTGACACCATGCCAAGAAGTGGGTCTAGGTGATCGACTAGATGAAGCATGAGGAGGAGGAGCCCTAGGGTGATGAGAGGTGCTAGGAGCCCTAGTGGAAATGGGAGGTGGATCATACAATGGTTTGGTCCTAGTTGTACTTCCAAGGATCTGACAGTGCCACAGATAGATACCATCTCCATCCAAATTGCTCCCAGCTGTTGCTCCATATCTTTGAGACTTGCTGGCACTTTGTTCACTGCCTCCTTCATCTCATCTATTTCTTTCTGCATTGATATTAGCTCAGATGCTTGGACATTAACGAATGCTTCAGCTGATCCTCGAAGTCTTCCAAGCTCCGACTTGATGATCCCAATGCCTCTAGTGTAATCATCTGCCATACTTCTTGTATCAACAATAGTTCCCACTTTGCCTCTAAGCTCCCTCAACTCAGTTTGGTATTAATTTAATGTAGTGTCCACAGACTTCAAAATGCTTCAGAACTTGAAGAGATACAACTCAGGATTGGTTGAAGTTCTATTTGAGGAGTTGATCTTGAAGCTTCCATAGCTTCAACCTTTCCTTGAAGATTTGAAACATGCTCTTCCAGTCTGTCCAATCTGCTGTCCATTGACTTTTTCAAATCACTAAATAAAGAAGTTATTATACCTGTTAGTGTATCTGTCAAGCTTCTCATCTGTTCTTCAATCTGAACTTGACTCATTTGAGGCTGTGGTGCTGTAGAAGGGTAGTCAGGTAAAGGAACATCAGCTGCAAGCAAGTCAAACTCCGGTGCAGGCAAATCAAACTCTGCTGCAGGCATATCAAACTCTGCTGCAGGCATATCAAACATAGGAGAAGGTGCTCTAATCTCCTCAACAGTAGTAGCAGGCTCAGATATATGTGACTCAGGCTCATGTACTGGTGTAGAAGAAGTTCCAGCTGCTTCTATATTCTCTTCCTCTTCTTCTTCTTCACTGCTACTCGAGCTGCCAATAGCCCTTACATTTGTGCCTTTCTTTCTCCACACTCCTTCCACTTGGAAGTACCCCATCCTCTCTAGAGTTTTGGAGGTATATACATCTGTATGATGCAATTCTAATCCATCTTCACCCTCCAAACTTACTCTATGAGATTTAAACAATAGGGTAAGCATCATTCCATAGGGTAGACAAGATTTGGCTTTTCTTACTGTCTCCTTCATTTGCATGATTATAATGTATGACAGATTGACAGGAGTTTTGTCTAAAATGTGTTCCATCAGGCATAGATCTTTTTCACTCACCCAATCAAATCTTCCGGTTCTTTGCAAGAAAATTCTACAAATAAAATTGTGAAGCAATCTCATTTCCAATGACAGGGTGTTAGCAAAAACTATACCAATTCCTCCAAAATCTTCTTTCTTCAGTATTGTTCTTAGAGTCTTCTCTCTATTGTCAATTACTAGAAACTTCACTCCCTCTGAAGGTAAGTCCAATACACCTTGTAGAAATTCCTCATTGACTATAATCCTCTTTCCTTTTATAGTGGACTCCACATGATTAGTTTCCAATCTTAAATTTTCATAAAAACTTCTAACCAAAGTGGGATAGGTCTTTTCATTCAAAGAACAAAATTTTCTCCACCCTTGATATTCAATTAAATATCCTATTTTTAACCCAATGCCTTTAATAAATTCAAAGTTAATTCAGCGGCCGGAGGTTACCGGACGCGTAAACATCGAAGGCACTTGGCTAGGAGTGGTTGGAGCATCTCTTGTGGCTTCCTCTACAAATTCTTCACTGTGGACGGCGCTACTTGGCTCTTCTTGCCGCCTTTTGGACCTTCTTTTCTTTTCAACAGATGGAGCAGCCCTAACGGAGCGTTTACCCATCACACACTTGGGTGCCATTGCTAGGAAAGATGGAAAATCAAGAAATTGGAGTGCTTGGAAGGGATAAGGAAGTCTTTGGAGCAGGTTTTGGAGATGAATGAACAGTTAGAGAAGACAACATAAAGGTTAAACGGTTCGATAAAGAGTTTATAACCCTAAGCAAAACACATCAGTACGAAATTCCAGTCGACTTGAGTAGCCCTAAAAAGGCTCGAGTCGGCTCAGCCAGAGCTCTCCTAAAACCATCAAAAGATCTAGTCAACTCGAAACTGCTCGAGTCGGCTAGGCCAGAACTCGCTCAAAACTCTCAGAAAATCCAGTCGACTCGGATTAAGATCCAGTCGACTCGAATAGAGAAAATAGAGTTTTGAAAAAATTGATCACAAATTAGAAAGATTTTGAATAGAATTTTGAAGGAAATTAAGGCTCAATAAAATAGAATAAATTGAGGAGGTTCTCTAGATGAAATTCCTTAGATTCGAAGGAATTAGGTTAGAGAATTTAGAAAGGATCGCAAAGTCCTAATTCACTCCTAATTAGCTCAAATCTATCTTGATTGAGTGGCTTAGTAAATATGTCAGCTAATTGATCTTCAGTAGGAACAAACTCAAGCACAATATTACCATTAGAAACATGATCTCTAATAAAATAATATCTAATTTCAATGTGCTTGGTTCTAGAGTGTTGAATTGGATTCTTTGTCAAATTAATAGCACTTGTGTTATCGCATTTAATTGGAATTTTAGATTGTGATACACCAAAGTCTTCTAGTTGTTGTTTTATCCATAACACTTGAGCACAACAACTACCAGCAGCCACGTACTCAGCCTCAGCTATGGACAAGGCTACGGAGTTTTGCTTCTTACAGTGCCATGAAATTAAATTCAACCATAGAAATTGGCATATACCGCTAGTGCTTTTTTTATCTATTTTACAACAGCATAATCATCATCAGAGAATCCAATCAAATTTAAAGTAGAATGTTTAGAATACCAAATTTCTAAATTACTTGTTCCTTTCAAATATTTAATTATTCTTTTAACAGCAAGCATATGTGATTCTTTTGGTGATGATTGAAATCTAGCACATATACATACACTAAATAATATGTCAGGTCTACTTGCAGTCAAATACAATAAGGATCCGATCATACATCTATATAGCTTTTGATCAACATTGGATCCATTCTCATCTTTGTCTAATCTGCAAGCTGGGCTCATAGGTGTGCTCATTGATTTGCTACTCTCCATACCAAACTTTTTGATGATATCCTTGATGTATTTGGCTTGGTTGATGAAGATGCCTTCCTTTGTTTATTTTACTTGAAGTCCAAGGAAGTAGTTCAACTCATCCATTAAGCTCATTTCAAATTCTCCCTGCATAAGCTTAGCAAATTCTTTACATAGAGATTCGTTAGTTGCACCAAAAATGATATCATCAACATATATTTGTACAACTAAGATATCATTATTTTTCTTTTTGATAAATAGAGTTTTGTCTACATTACCTCCTGAAAAATTATTTTCAATTAAGAAAGTGCTAAGTCTATCATACCAGGCTCTAGGTGCTTGTTTCAAACCATACAATGCTTTGTTTAATTTAAATACATGGTTTGGAAAAGTATGATTATGAAAACCGTGTGGTTGTTCCACAAAAACTTATTCAGAGATAAAACCATTAAGAAATGCACTTTTTACATCCATTTGAAAGAGTTTAAAGTTTATGTAGCAAGCAAATGCAAGTAGTAATCTAATGGCTTCTAGTCTGGCTACGGCTGCATAAGTTTCATCAAAATCAATACCTTCTTCTTGGTTATATTCCTTAGCCACTAATCTAGCTTTGTTTCTTATAATGTTTCCTTGCTTATCTAATTTATTCCTATAGACCCATTTGGTTCCTATTATTGGATAGTCGGTAGGTCTATCTACAAGTGTCCATACCTTATTTCTTTCAAACTGGTTTAATTCTTCATGCATTGCCATCATCCAGTTTGGGTCAGTCTCAGCCTCTTTTAAGCTATGGGGTTCTATTTATGATACAAATGCTAGGTAATCATGTGCATCCTTATGTGCATCCCTAGTCCTAACACCATGTGAAGGATCTCCTATTATTAATTCTTTAGGATGAGATGTAACATACCTCCAGTCCCTCGATTGATCGGTGTGATCCTTACTTATCGCTTCTTCTCCATTTTGAGTGTCTTTGTCTTGAATGCTTAAGTCATCCATTCCTTTTTGCAATGTACCTGCATCATTGTCTATGCACTCTTCTTGTCTAGAAGATGTAGGGTTAGTTTCAATAAATATAATATGAATTGACTCTTCAACAGTAAGAGTCCTTTTATTAAAAACCCTATATGCTTTGCTATGTAATGAATAACCTAGAAAAATTGCATCATCAACTTTAGAATCAAATTTTCTTAAATTATCTTTTCCATTATTATGCACAAAGAATTTACATCCAAACACATGAAAATAACTAATATTAGATTTTTTGTCATTCCAAAGCTCATAGGGGGTCTTCTTTAAAATAGGACATATCAAAACATGGTTTAAAATATAACATACAGTGTTCACCGCTTCTGCCCAAAAGTACTTTGAAAGATTGCCTTCACATAATATTGTACGAGCCATTTCTTCCAATGTTCGATTTTTTATCTCTACAACACCATTTTGTTGAGGTGTTCTAGGAGCGGAGAAGTTATGATCACTGCCAAATTTAGTACAATAATCTTCAAAAAATTGATTTTCAAATTCAGTTCCATGATCACTTCTAATTGAAATCAAGGATAAGTTCTTTTGATTTGAAACCTTTTTTTGAAATTTTCTGAAAACATGAAAAGTTTCATCTTTCAAAGCAATAAACAAAATCCAAGTAAATCTTGAAAAATCATATACTATCACAAGAGCATATTTCATACCTCCTAGGCTTGTGTTCCTAGTAGGTCCGAAAAGATCCATGTGAAGTAGTTCAAGAGGTCTTATTGTAGAAACTATATTCTTTGATTTAAAACTCCCCCTAGTTTGTTTACCCATTTGGCATGCATCACAAACATGATTTAAATCAACTTTAAACTTTGGCATGCCTCTAACAAGATCTTTAGAAATTAATTTGGCAATAGTATGCAAGCTAGCATGACCTAATCGTCTATGCCATAGTAAACCCAACTCTTTGGTCTTAGCATTCATTGCAACTAGACTAGAGCTACTTGACATGGCAAGATCATTAAGATCTACCACATAGATATTTCTGAGTCTATGTCCAATGAATTTATTGCTAAAATTTAAAGAGTTAGTTACTATATACATAGAAGATTCAAAGACAACCTTGAAGCCTTTATCACACAATTGACTTATACTTAAGAGATTATGCTTCAATTTATCTACTAGCAAGACATTTTCAATAAAAGTGAAGGGAGTTATTTTGATCTTACCAATACCGATTATTCTCTCTTTGCCATTGTCTCCAAAGGTGACCAAGCCTCCTTCTTTCATTTCAAGGGTGATGAATTGGTCCTTGTCACCCGTCATATGTCTTGAGCAGCCACTGTCTAAGTACCACCTTTTCTTCAATTTTTGGGCTGCAAGACATTCCTGCAAAATAGTCAATGAATTCTTTTAGGTACCCAAGCTACCATGGGTCCTTGCAGGTCAGCAGAGGTGATTCCTTTGGGAATCCAAATCTTTCTTACTTTCTTAAGGACAATTCTAACATTATTGTATTCAAAAGCTTTATGTCCTATTCTTTTACAAACATAGCAAATAACTTTAGAATTTTTGATATAAACAGAATTTGAAGTTCTAAAGGTTGATGCACTTGATGCAGATTTTGAACTTTTTGAAATGTATGCATTTTTGCTCAAATTCTTAGGAACATATAACAAAGACTTTGAAGTAGAAACAATTTTTGGTATGGCTAAAACTTTTTGAGATAAAACATTTTGAACAGGTGTTTTGGATTTCACAAAAGTAGTTGCTGAAATTCCATTCATAAAAGAAGTTTTAAAGCCAGTTCCAGCTTTATTTCCTGAAATTCATTGTTCTTTTAAAATTAACTCAAGCTTATTTGAAGATAAAGTGAGTTTTTCAACTAAGGGCTTGAGTTTTGTATCATCATTTTTCAATTCATTATTTTCAGCAAGTCATTGTTCTTCTTTTCACATGAAAGATTTTCATTTTTTAGCTTTTCAAATTTTTCAGAAAAGTCATGCAATTCTTTTTGTAATAAAATGTTCTTTTCTGAAATTTCATCCTTTTGTTTGAGTAAAAAATCATTCATATTTTTCAATGATTTTATCTTTACTCTAGCTTTCTTAAATTCAGATAATAATTCATAAAAAGCAAAATTTAATTCATCAAATGTAAATTCAGTGGAATTGTTAGGGGATGTTACTCATCTTCGAGATCCATTAAGCATAAATTTGCGGTTTTGGTGGTCTCTTCTTCTTCAGATGATGATGAGTCTTCACTGTCGGACCATGTGGCAACCATGGCTTTCTTTTTCTTCTTTTATTTGAAGGATTTCTTCAACAGTGGACAATCTGGACATATGTGCCCCGGCTTCTTGCATTCGTAGCATGTGGGGACTACCTCTTTATCTTTCTCTCTGTCCTTTTACTTTTCCTTTCCATAATCTTTCCTATGAAATTTCCAGTTATACCTTCCTTTCTTCCCATAAATTTTCTGAATCTCCTCACAACCATAGCGATGTCATTGTCTTCTAGGTCATCATTGGAGGAGGTGCTTTCTTCTTCAGATTCTTCATCATCTCTCTTAGATTCGGAAGCAGCTTTGAAGACTATTGTCTTCTTTTTCTTCTGCTCATCTTCCATTCTGTGTTGCATTGTCAGCTCGTGGGTGATGAGTGATCCCAGCAGTTCATCCAGCAGCAATGTGTTTAGATCTTTGGCTTCCTGGATTGCAGTTACATTGGGATCCCATTTGTCGGGTAAAGAACGAAGGATCTTCTGAACTAGATCTGCATTAGAGTATACCCTGCCAAGACTCTTCAAACCGTTAATAATATCTATAAATCTAGAGAACATGGCAGAAATTATTTCAGAAGGTTCCATTTTAAACAATTCATAATTATGAACTAAAAGATTTATCTTGGAGGTTTTCACTTGAGAAGTTCCCTCATGGGTCACTTCGAGTTTATCCCAGATTTCCTTTGCTGAAGAGCAAGTGAAAATTCGGTTGAACTCATTTGCATCCAAAGCATAATATAACAAATTCATTGCTTTGACGTTTAATTCCCCCATCTTCATGTTATGATCATCCTAGTCCTCTTTAAGCTTAGGGATGTCCATGCCATCAACTTTAATTATGGGAATGTGTGGCCCTTTCAAGATGACCTTCCATAATTAAAAATCTACTGTTTGTATGTAAATCTTCATTTGTGCTTTCCAATATGAATAATTAGTGCCTGTGAATAGTGGAGGTCTATTTGTTGACTGGCCTTCAGCCAATAATGTACTCATAGGATGAGCCATCAATCTTTACTCAAGTAATTAGAGACACTACTCTGATACCAACTGTTGCCCAGGTGGCTTTTTCCCAAAAGGGGGGTGAATTGGGAATTACAAAATTTTTGCAAGTATGTGCACAAGTAATTCCTTTTAGTGGTTAGGTGCTGTGTTAATCAGAGAATAAATGCAGAAGCTAAAAGGTAAATCAAACACAACACAAACAATGCAGGTTTATAGTGGTTTGGAGCAACCCAACTCCTACGTCCACTACCCAAGTTCACCACTCGGGATTTCCACTATATACCCCAAACCGGAATACAGTCAGATTGTTTTACAGGCTCACAATCCCAACCTCTACACTTAGATTTTTAAAACTGGGCTCACCAAAGAAACCTAAACTTGGTTTTTACAGGCTCACCTAGAACCTCTACACTTTGGTTTTTAAATAGGCTCACCAAAGAAACCTCTACACTCTGGTTTTCACAAGCTCACCAAAGAAACCTATTTGGTTTTTAAAACCGGGCTCACCAATAACCCAGATATTCTAAAAAATAGAATAAAGAAGCAACAATAAAGACAAACTCTGTTGTCTGGATGGTTGCCAATGTAGCTCGAGTGAAGATCCACTGAATGCTCTTCAATGCACTTCAATGACTTCTTTGCTTTCCTCAAAAGATGCTTCAAGCATCTGGTAAGAGTTGTTGCAGGCTTGAAAGCAGACTCACTTCAATAAGTGTTCAATAAATGCCCAATAATTCATTAGTCTCTCCAAAGATGTTCTCATACCTTATTTATAGAGACTTCAACTACCTTCTCTTGATTTTGAACGTTGTAGACCATTGGGAGGTGACAGGTTACTATTAGGGCACTTTTGAAATTCAAAAACTGAGAACTGGAACTAGCCGTTGGAGGTGATCCCGTTATTCCAGTCGGCTCGGACAATCTTTGAGTCGGCTAGGATCAAGTTCGGGTCGACTAAGCTGAATGCCAGTCGGCTAGCTTCCACAGTTGAGAAAATACCTTACTCTGGACGAGTCGGCTTGATTGGAATCCAGTCGACTCGAATCTCAGAGGCTCTTTGACCATTCTCAACCAAGTTCTGGACGAGTCAGCTGGGCTGAATTCCAGTCGGCTCGGATTTCTGAGAATCTCAGAATGTTCTCAACCATGTTCTGAACGAGTCGGCCAGGCCTTGGTGCAAGTCGATTGGATCTGTGTGCTAGAGAACTTCTTTCCTGTGCCAGTGCTAGAGTCGGCTGGGTCCTCCATCCAGTCAGCTCGAAATTGGTTCTTCAGCCAGATCAAACTCTATCTTCCAGAATACTTGTCCCATGCTTTGAGGACTTCTTTCAATGACTTCTTACAATAAATTCAAGAAAAATTGAAGCTTGAAAACTACTAGAAGTAACCCTTAAACTTGATTTGCATAGGAATCTTTTGTAGGGTTCTTCTTTACAAGATTCTAAACACTTTACAACTCAACACAAAGCAATAAAGATTGTAGGATTTAGAAAGTATGTCAATGCAGTTATCCTACAAAAACTTGTCAATCATTTGAAGAGTTGTTAGATAACCAAATGTATGCTCCAATGTTTTGTTATCATCAAAATCACTTTAGGGGTCAACAGTTTTGCAGGTTTGGGCTCCGAGCAGGATCCTAAGCGACAGGAGCGCAGTCCAAGTTTGACCTCAGCTACAGGCCACGATGATCGGGTGATAACAGATTGGCGCACCAAGTAGGGGGAGCAGGACACATCTTAATCCAACCCAATCCCCTTGCAAGTAGCCCACCAGAAGGATGGTGACAACGCGAGCGAGACAAGTCTCCACCAGCCATGTAGGAGATCCCCCTTCCCAGGGGGAACCACACAGTCTAGAAGGGGAGCTCCCTACTCCATCTCAACCACCTCCGACAGATGCCTAGCTGGCCGCACATGCCCAGCAGATGTTGATTCTCACTACAGTGGTGCATCAGCTGCAGCACCAGCACCGGTCCTTGGCCACCCATCAGTAGCCAGGGACTTCTGCGACTCAAGCCGTCGCACCCCGCGATAGCCTACGGTCCCTCCAAGGAAGACCTTCGCTGCCGCGAGCCACAGCATACCGCTGGGGAAGCCATAGGACCCCGGCAAAGAGACATTGGACCGGGTCGGCCGACCGAGAAAGCCGATCTCCGACCTACGAGCAAGATGCTTTCCAGCATCATCGAGGTCGTAAGGGCAAGGCCTCCCATTGAGACCCCCCTCAGAAAGTAGCTTCACCTCTTCCATCGGCCTCGGCAGAGGGATTTACTGATGAGCCCATCAGGCACATGGCAGAAAAGTGCCTAGAAGAGCAGGAGTGCAAGTTGGCGGAGCTATCCTACCAGTTTGCTAATCTACAGGGCTCCACCAGTGAGCCAGCAGGCTACGACGCTCGTCTCCCTTTCTTCCGAGAGATCCAAGAGGAATCGATTTTGGGTCGGTTCCACATGCTGCAGGTGAATTCTTATGACGGGACCACCGACCCCCTGGACCACCTTGAGAGGTACAAGGCCCTTATGAGGGTCCAAGGGGCCACCGATGCTCTCCTCTGCATTGCCTTTCCTGCTACACTCCGAAAGGTGACTCTGATATGGTTCACCTACCTTGAGCTGGAGAGCATCCGTTGTTTTGCTCAGCTGGAGCAGAAGTTTGTGGTGCATTTCGACTCCTACCGGAAGGTGCCATGAGAGGTAGACAGCCTCTTCTCCATTAGGCAACAGGATCATGTGCTCCTACGGGACTACGTGGCCTGCTTTAAGGTTGCCACGTTGGAGATCTACAACCTTGATGAGCCAGTTGCTATGTTGGCATTGAAGAGAGGTCTCAGGACTTCCCGCTTGACCTACTCTCTTGACAAGAAGCCCCCAAAGACCTACTCTAATCTCCTTCTCCGTGTCCAAAAGTACATCCATGCCGAGGAGGCAGATCACACGAGGAGGGGCTGGATGGGAAGCCACTAAAAATGCCAGCTCCTGGGAAGATGTTCAGGATGTGAAAACCCATACCGGCCACACCGAACTTTTGCCAGAGGCCGAGGCTGAGGAGAGACCCCATCCCGGAAGAGAAATTCACATCTCTCCTTGCCCCGAGGATGAAGATCCTCATGGAGATCGAGGGTTACCGCTACTTGAAGCACCCACCTCTATTGAAGCCATCTACCGGTCGTGACAAGACGAAGTATTGCTAGTTCTACCACGACCACGGCCACGACACTGAAGAATGCCAGCACCTCAAGAGGGAGATTGAAGACCTCATAAAGAGGGGCTATCTCGGGAGGTTCGTGGGTGGCAGGGTCCCTGCAGAACCTCAAGCACTCTCTGCTCTCCCTCCAATTCTAATAGTTGACAACCGTCCCACTGAGAAGTCTGTAAAAATGATATGTTGGGGAATCGAGCGCACTCCCAAGAGGGCTCTGGGAGGAGAAAGTTCTGAGAATGTACTCCCATCTGTAAGGGAGAGGGAATCTAGTGTTGAAAATGTAAACAATGATGCTGTGGTCATCGAGATGATGATCACAAAGCATCCTATAAAATGGATTATGGTCGATAGTGGAAGTTCAACTGATGTCTTTTTTTATGATGTCTTCTCCAGGATGAACTTGTCTTCTACTCAGCTCAAACCTGTGCACACTCCCCTCGTCGGATTCATAGGAGACTCTATGGGAGTTGAAGGGGAGATCATTCTCCCTATTACTGCTGGGGCCCCACCTTGGTAGAGAACCATCATGATGACCTTCATCGTTGTTAGGCTTCCCTCCATCTACAACATGATTCTTGGTCGACCCGGGCTTAATTTGCTCAACGCAGTCATTTCAACCAAGTGGCTTCTAGTACAATTCCCTATCCCTTATGGTGTCGAAGAAATGAGGGGGGCACCTCAGCCAATCTAGCACTGTCTACAAGCTGTTCCCGGGGCAAAGGCATCGAAGGATGACACCAGCATGGATGACCTCGACCAAAGGGCGTAGGACCCCTAAAGTGGCCCGGTCGAGCACCTTCTATCGTACCCGCTTGGGTCCGACCCGGTGAAGATGGTGCAAGTTGGGGCCCAGCTGCCAGATGATGAGCAGGCCCACCTGTTGGAATTCCTTTGGATGAATGCTGACGTGTTCGCCTAGATGGTGGTTGATATGCCAGGGATTTCCCCTGACATCATCACCCACAAGCCAAGCATTGATTCGAAGTATTGACCTGTTCGATAGAAGAAGAGAAGCTTCACCCTGGACAGGGGCGATCAATGAGGAGGTGGATAAACTCCTCGCAGCCGGCTTCATTCGTGAAGTGCAGTATCCAAGCTGGCTTGCAAATGTAGTTATGGTGAAAAAGAGTAATGGCAAATAGAGGATCTACGTGGACTACACCGACTTTAATTGAGCTTGTCCGAAGGACAGCTTTCCTTTGTCAAAGATCGACCAGTTAGTGGACACCACCTCGGGGCACTGCTTGCTCTCCTTTATGGATGCATTCTCCAGGTACAATCAAATCTGGATGCATCTGGAGGATGAAGAGCACACTGCCTTCATCACCGACCAAGGGATGTACTGCTACCGGATGATGCCTTTCGGCTTGATGAATCTGGCACCACATACCAGCGGCTGATCAATCGGGTCTTCAAGGACCAGATTGGTAGAAACATGCAAGTGTATGTCGACAACATGCTCATCATAAGCAGGCCGAGCTCGGACCACATCACCGACCTGGCGGAAGCTTTCCATAACCTCCAAAAATATAAAATGAAGTTGAACCCGATGAAGTGCACCTTCGGCATAGCAGCCGAGAAGTTCCTTGGCTTTATGGTGACCTAGAGGGGAATCGAAATGAACCCGAAGAAGGTCCAGGCGATCGTCGACATGGAGCATCCCATCTCGAAGAAGCAGGTCCAATGCTTGACGGGCCGGGTCGCAACCATGAGCTGGTTTATCTTGAGGTCGGTCGATAGATGCCTCCCTTTTTTCAAGGTGCTGCGCAAAGTGCACGACTTCGTCTGGACCAAAGAATGCAAAGTTGCCTTTGAGGAGCTCAAGGATTTCTTGGTGTCACCGCCACTGCTCTCCTAGCCAGAGGAGGGAGAAGAACTCTTGCTGTACCTGGCGATCATCTCGGTGGCTGTCAGCTCGATTCTTATCCGCACAGATCAGGACAGGTCCCAAAAGTCGATGTACTATACCAGCAAAATCTTTCGGGATGTGGAGATCAGGTACACCCGATCCAAAAAGCTCATTTTTGCTCTTATTATGTCTGTCCAGCATCTCAGGCCATACTTCCAAGCGCATTCGATCATGGTCCTAACGGACCAATCCCTGAGGGCCATGCTTAGTCACCTCGATACATCCGGATGTTTGGTTAAGTGGGCATTGAAGCTCAGTGAGTTTGGTATCGTGTACTGGCTGAGGTCATCTCAAAAGGCCTAGGTGCTAGCCGACTTCATGGTCGAGTGCATGGGACTTGTCAAAGAGCTAGAGTAGATCACTCCGAAATGCCAAATGGAATAGGAAAGTAAAGAGGAGTCCTGGATCCTCCACGTGGATGGTGCATCTAATGCAGGTGGAAGTGGAGTAGGTCTCATCCTCGCCAACCGTGATAGGATTGTGGCTGAATGTGCACTCCGCTTCAAGTTCACCGCGACAAACAACCAAGCAAAATACGAGGCACTTCTCGCGGGCCTAAGGATCTCCCATGAGCTAGGTGTGCAAAGCCTGAAGGTCTTCATCGACTACCAGCTGGTGGCTAGATAGGTCTTCGGAGAGTACAAAGCCAGAGATCCCCAGATGATGAAGTACTTGGAGCAGGTCCACTCGAACACGACAGGCTTCTGACGCTTCAGCATCTCTCACATCTCACGAGGAGAGAATGCCCGCATCGATGCACTGTCAAGACTCACAACCTTGCTAGACTCATCACTGGGGCGTGCCCACATTGAGTACCTTGATAGTCCAAGCAACGAAGCTCCCATAGAGGTGCAGCAAGTCATCCCGGAGCCAGGCTAGATGGACAGGTACATCAGATATATCACCGATGGCACCCTACCAGAAGACCGCATAGAGGTCGATCTTGTCAAGAAGAAGGCCTCGTAGTTCGTCCTGATGGAAGGGCATCTCTACCATCGATCCTACTCTTATCCGCTCCTGAAATGTCTGAGACCCATAATGGCAGCCTTTGTGCTCCAAGAGATACACGAAGGTCTCTGCAGGAATCACGTCGGGGGGAGGATGCTTGCATACAAGGCCCTCTGCTAGGGATATTACTGAGAGACCATGAGAGAGGACACTGCCGACTTCGTGAAGAGGAGCGATTGGTGCCAGCACCATGCCCACATACAATGTCAACCAGCAGCATCGCTCTCCCAGCTCTCCGCCCCATGGCCATTTACCCAATGGGGAATGGACATCTTAGGTCCATTTCCCCCTGCATCAGGGAAACAAAAATTTTTGATGGTGGCTATCGATTACTTTACCAAATGGATAGAGGCAGAGCCACTAGCACAGATCACAGAAGCCAAGGTCTACCAGTTCTTCTGGAAGTCGATCATCTGCCGCTTTGGGCTCTCCCATAGCATCATCACCAACAATGGGCGGCAGTTTGACAAACGGGAGTTCGAAGAGTTTTGCACCGAGCTCGGCATTCAACATCACTTCACCTCGGTGGCTCATCCCCAAACCAACGGAGAGGCCAAGGTGACCAACCGGACCATCCTCCAAGGACTCAGAACAAGGCTAGACCGGGCCAAGGGTCGGTGGGTGGAAGAACTCCCCAGCATTCTTTGGGCCTACCACATAATGCCCCGGATGGTGATTGATGAGATGCCTTTTAGCCTCATCTTTGGTGCGGGGGCCGTTGTTCCAGTCAAACTCGGTGTGCCCACACTATGGGTATAGCAATATAATGAAGCAGAGAATCTGGCACGCCTTCTTCTCAGCCTGGACCTCCTCGAGGAAATCAAAGACAAGGCTCAACTCCGGATGGTGGCCTACCATCAGCGGGTAGCTTGGTACTATAATGCATGGGTGAAGCCGAAGGTCTTCCGCCTAAGTGACCTGGTGTTGCGCCGAACTGAGGCCTCTCAACCCTGGGAATGCGGCAAGCTCTCACCGAACTGGGAGGATCCCTATAAGGTAGTTGAGGCTCTTCCTCATGGAGCCTACTACATAGTGGAGCTGGACGGCGTCAGATTCCCAAGGATGTGGAATGCCTGCAACCTGAGAATTTACTACCAGTAATGTAAGACCTTTTTCTAAATAATAATAAAGATCCTCTTTGTGCAAATCACTTTTTCCTTGCAGGGACATCGCTGCCCGGCTCTAAGTCTGGCACTGAAGCCCGGAGCCCAGCTCTCCGGCAATGAAGACTAGAGCCCAGTACTCCGGCACTGAAGCCCGGAGCCCAGCTCTCCGTGATGGGGACATCAGGTCAACCCTGGTTTACTATGGGTCCCTGAGTTTTGAGTCCCTAGCCCTGATGCAAATTTTGTCTTTGAGTCCAATAATTTGCCTATGTTAGCCATTTGAGTTTTGTATTTGGACCTTGAGTTTGTTTTTCAGGCCTTGTTACACTCGAGTCTGTATTTTGGCCCCTGAGTCATGTTTAGGGCCTTTCTACAGTTGAGTCCTATAATTAGAGTATTGAGTCAGGTTTTGGATGCTTAGTGAGTCTTATGAGTCCTATAAGTTTTGAGTTTTATGCATTCAGTCCAATTTTGTAAGTCTTATATTAAGTCTAGTCCAATTTTGTAAGAAGACTCAAGTCACTTATGAAGCCAGTCAGCATAATACTACAACCACTGCATGGAATCCCATCATCCACATAATTGTGCCACTTAGGAAGCATAGAAGGATTCTTGGAGCTATCATTGAAGACCTGGATAACAAGTACATCAGCCCACCATGAGGAGATGGATAATCGAAAGAAACCCTAAAAGACCCGGCCCAGCACTGAAGTGGGCCGCCCAAAGCCCAAAAGCCCAAAGTTCTTCATATGGCGCCCCACCTTATGGTCACCCTCCATATGGTGCCCCCTTATGATTACCCCCCTTGGACCAATTCAGAGAGAAGGAGAAGACCAAGTCAAAGAGGAGGAGAGGAGTAATCCTAGTTGGGAGAAGAAATTTGAACCTATTTGGGAGAGGACTTGTGTAAGAGTTTGTAAAGGAAAAGGAAGACCATGTAAAATCTTTTGTATGCCCTAACTTGTATGCCTATATAAAGGCCCCTTCCCCCTCTCATGTATTATTGCTGATTATTGATGAATGAATTATTCTTGAGTTATTCAAAATTATGTGTGAAGTTTTCTGTGTGATTTAGGGTATCTGTGTGATCCCTTAGGGTATCTATGTGATCCCTGCGCCCCGCCTCCAAGCCGACAGCCTCTTCATCTTCCTAGCCGCCCCTCTTCCTTCCCTTCCTTCCCTTCTTCTTTCAGTGATTTAACCTTTTTTTTAATTACTTTCTAACCCTTGAATGGTAATTTACAGGTCACTCAGAGTTCACGAATCCAGGATTCCAATCGACAAGCTTTCGGGTCACCAGATTGAAAGTCGTGAATCCATAGGGTCGATAGCTTTGTTTTCCAGGCTGCATCCGTCAAGCATAGAGCGAACTCTTCATGGATCAATCTTCAAATCTTTACTAGGTACACCCCCTAGACTCATCAGGTAGAGGTATTGCAGAAGAGCTAGTCCTAACCAGGGCTTCTTAGTCTTGGCGGTCCTGTTTCTTCACTTGTAGGATCTATTTCTGCATGCATCTGATTCTAGAATTTCTATAGAGTTCCCTACTTTGATTCTTGGCTTGAAATTTAGGATATAAACTCCTAAGTTAATGCTTAATACATGAAAAATAATTGGCATGCATGAATAGTCCTACAACAATTTGGTATCAGAGCATGTTTAGGGCTAGTTTTTACATCCTGTCATTCCCATACATGGTCTATTTTTTTTCCTATTTCTACATGTAGGTAGATCAAAAAATTATGATTTTTCTTTTGTTAGATCTCTTATAATTGTTCTTATTTTTATAGATTTTTTCATTATTTATTTCTATCAGTAAAAGTTTTTTCATGGCTATTTTTTTTTGCCTTAGAAAATCTTTGCATCCTATTCTGCATTAAGAGTCCAAGTTTAGGCCGAGTTTCCCATCTTAGAGTTACTATTTTTATCTGATTTTTGGTCTGAGTAACCTTGAGTCATCCTCTATTTTAATGATATTCTTCTTGATTTTTTTTAATCTAAAAACAGTAAGGAAACCTGCTTCCTAGAAACCCTAACCCAAATTCTGTTCTTTCCTACACCTGGTTAGAAACCCTAGGTTTTGCATCATCATAGCATTTTTGTTTTGCATGAAATTTGGTATGAATCATAATTACATGTCATTATATGTTCTTGAAATTTTTAAGAATTTTTTTGTATTGAAATCCATGCTAACTTCTACATCAACCAAACCCTAATTTTAGTTTCTGCATATCTCACTAAACTAAACCTAATCAACTACCAAACCCCTCCCAACCCAGGCCAATTTTGTTTGATAACCTAACCAACTTAAATTTAAGCCGCAACTTCATAAAAGAGATAATTTTTTTTTATTTTCTACAGTGTTTTAGATTGTATCAGGTTTCATAGTGTGTTCATCATCTCATTAAGTCAATCTTAAGGGCAATTTTACTTTCTCAGATCAGGGCAGGAGGTCATTACCTATCCTGGGCCCAAAACAACCCCCTTGCATTCTAACCCAAACCTTAATTAAAATTAATTAGACTTAATTTGCCCTAGTGGGCTAGGTGACACCAACAAGTCAGGTCCGAACCATGTGGGCCAACTAGTGCATTTAATCCTGTGGCTATTACTGAAATATGGTGTCTAAGGCTGAGGGTCCAGAGTCAAATGACCTAAGTGATGTTGTGGTTTTTAATTGGATCCCTACGAAAGCAGGGGGGCCTCCCACACTCCCACCCTTTACCTGGCCAGAGGAAGGATTAGCTGCTGGGTTAAGTGTAAGTTGAGCTGACCCACTCAGTTTTGACTCTAGGTCTAGGAAACCCTAGTTTGTACTAACCTTTACATGCTTGGCTACATCATTTCACCTTGATTGTTTGCATGATCACTAGACTAGGAACCCAATACCAACAGTCTAAACCCCAACCCAGTTCAACCATGGAATTTGATCTAGAAGCCCTCGTAAAAGCCATGGGTGAACAATTGAACCATAAGCTTGACCAACTAATCCAATCAAGTAATCAAGAAATTCATAGTTTTGACCAAGTAAGAGACCAATTAGGAACCATAGGCAAGACCTATAGAGTTGAACCCTTGCCCTATAGACCCCAGGAACCCATAGTCCCTAGATATGAACCCAATAGTAACCCACTATCCCTTAGTCGAATTAAACCTCATAGGATTAGTATCCCAAGATATGAGCCTAGTGTTAGTCCACTTCCCTTTTGTCAACCTAAACCCATTAGGACTAGTGCCCCTAGCCCAAGATCAGATCCTAACCAGCCCAATACCACTATGGCCCATAGAGGGGATAGAGGCAAGTCTGTAGAGGTTCAGAGGAGTTCCAATCCCCCAAGAGTGTGTTTCAGATGTCGCAAACCAGGCCATTTTGTTAGCCAGTGTCCAGTCAGCACCCTACACCTAGGTGAGTTAGATAAAGATGAGTCTGAACCTATTGTTGAGCCTAGTATTAGTCAGAAATCCCTTAGTCAACCCACCCCCACCCCAGTCATTAGTCAATATTTCTTTAGCCAAACCCCTCCTACTACCCCATTGGTTCACAAAGCTGACATTGAAGAGGAAGTATATGAAGCTGACATGAACTTGGTGGAACAGTATGAGGAAGAAGAAGAGAAGTTACCTATAGAAGACCTAGAATTAGTTGACCAGGTATATACCCAGGTAGAAGCCAACCTAGAATTTGTTGACCCAGTAGATACCTAGATAAAAGCCAATCCAAAGTTAGTTGACCCTGACCCCATCCAAACTGAACCTGTAATGGAAGACCAATTAGAGGAAGATAACCCATATTACTATTAGGATCTTACCTAAGGAGCCAGTAGAAGAAAGCTCAAATATAGAGTCTAGTCCTTTGATTCAAGAACCAGAAGAATTCATTAAGGACCTGATCTCTTTAAATCAACACCCTCAGGATGAAGTCACTCCATTAACCCCAATTGAAGATCTCTTTCTTGAAATTAGTGACCCATCCTTCTATTATACAAACCCAGTAGATGTACATCAATCCCATAAGGTCAACCTTATTAGTCTAGGACTAATTCCTGACATCCCTTCTTACATCCTGTTCTATCCAATCAACTCTGAACCCTTTTCTTACTTTCTACCCTACCAGACTAACCCTGAACCCACTTCTTATTTTCTTTCTTTTTCTGAAACTTCTCCTAATTTTTTCATTATTAGGTTACATTTTATAGAAGTTTGCATGTTGCATACATTCATTGTACATATTAGGTTTGCATCTTACTTCTTGCATACCCTCTGGCATTTACTAGAAGTTCATTGTAAGTTTTCATGTGTATGTCAAACTAGGGTCAAACCGAGAGAACCTATAGTTGAGTTTGCATTTTTGTTAGGTGTCAGTACAAGTCAGGTGCATCATTCGCATTAAGCATTAATTTTGAATCAAACTGGTTAAATCCCGAAAAGAGAGCCAAGAGATTTAATGTAGGAGATTCTGTTATGGTTAAGAAGCTTCATGCTCATAGAGCTAGACCCTTTCGAGTGATAGAGAAGGTAGGATCCAATGCTTATATGCTAGATCAGCCCTCGAATATTGATATTAGCTATACCTTCAATATTGCTAACTTGGTTGAGTATAGGGAACTGGTAGTGATTTCTAGTGAGGTTTTGAACCTATTCCATCCTTTGAGAGTAAACTTAACCCAGAGTGTCCACTTATAAATTGGCCTGAGAGAGGTGAACAGATCGAGCATATCTTGGATGATCAAGCTATCACGACTTGGGATCGCGGTTATCAATGCTACCTGATCTGTTGGCATGGTCGACCAGAATTCGATGATTCATGGATTACTTGAGAGGACTTGCAGCACCTCAACCCAGACCTCCTTGAGTGATACCATAGCCAGAGTGACCCTTACTCGATGGAGTCGAGTTCTTCCCATCCCGGGAGAATTGATGGGGATATCAGGTCAACCCTAGTTTACTATGGGTCCCTGAGTTTTGAGTCCCTAGCCCTGATGCAAATTTTATCTTTGAGTCCAATAACTTGCCTATGTTAGCCATTTGAGTTTTGTATTTAGGCCTTGAGTTTGTTTTTTAGGCCTTGTTACACTTGAGTCTGTATTTTGGCCCCTAAGTCCTATTTAGAGCCTTTCTACAGTTGAGTCTTGTAATTAGAGTATCGAGTCAAGTTTTGGATGCTTAATGAGTCTTATGAGTCCTATAAGTTTTGAGTTTTATGCATTCAATCTAATTTTGTAAGTCTTATATTGAGTCCAGTCCAATTTTGTAAGAAGACTCAAGTCACTTATGAAGCCAGTCAGCATAATACTACAATCACTACATGGAATCCAATCATCCACATAATTGTGCCACTTGGAAAGCATAGAAGGATTCTTGGAGCTATCATTGAAGACCTGGATGACAAGTACATCAGCCCACCATGAGGAGATGGACGACCAGAAGAAACCCTAAAAGACCCAGCCCAACACTGAAGTGGGCCGCCCAAAGCCCAAAAGCCCAAAGTTCTTCATATGGCGCCCCACCTTATGGTCACCCTCCATATGGCGCCCCCTTATGATTACCCCCCTTGGACCAAGTCAGAGAGAAGGAGAAGACCAAGTCAAAGAGGAGGAGAGGAGTAATCCTAGTTGGGCGAAGAAATTTGAACCTATTTGGGAGAGGACTTGTGGAAGAGTTTGTAAAGGAAAAGGAAGACCATGTAAAATCTCTTGTATGCCCTAACTTGTATGCCTACATAAAGGCCCTTTCCCTCTCTCATGTATTATTGCTAATTATTGATGAATGAATTATTCTTGAGTTCTTTAAAATTATGTGTGAAGTTTTCTGTGTGATTTAGGGTATCTGTGTGATCTCTTAGGATATCTGTGTGATTCCTATGCCCCGCCTCCAAGCCGACAGCCTCTTCATCTTCCTAGCCGCCCCTCTTCCTTCCCTTCCTTTCCTTCTTCTTTCAATGATTTAACCTTTTTTCTTAATTATTTTCTAACCCTTGAATGGTGATTTACAGGTCCCTCAGAGTTCACGAATCCAGGATTCCAATCGACAAGCTTTCGGGTCACCGGATTGAAAGTCACGAATCTGCAGGGTCGATAGCATTGTTTTCCAGACCGCATCTGTCGAGTGTAAAGTGAACTCTTCATGGATCAATCTTCAAATCTCTACCAGGTACACCCCCTAAACTCATCAGGTAGCGATATTGCAGAAGAGCTAGTCCTAACCAGGGCTTCTTAGCCTTGGCGGTCCTGTTTCTTCACTTGTAGGATCTATTTCTGCATGCATCTACTTCTAGAATTTTTATAGAATTTCCTAGTTCGAGTCTTGGCTTGAAATTTGGGATATAAACTCCTAATTTAATGCTTAATACATGAAAAATAATTGGCATGCATGAATAGTCCTGCATCACTCTGGCACTAAAGACCGGAGCCTAGCTTTCTGGCACTGAAGCCCGGAGCCCAGCTCTCTAGCACTGAAGCCCAAAGCCCAGCTCTTTGGCACTCAAGCCTGGACTCTGATCCGGCACAAAAGACTGGAGACATAAGAAGCCCGGCACTCAAGATTGGACTCTGGTCCGACACCAAAGATCAGAGACATAAGAAGCTCGGCACTTAAGCTCGGACTTCGGTCTGGCACCAAAGACCGAAGACATAAGAAGCCCGGCACTCAAGCCCGGACTCCAGTCCGGCACCAAAGACAGGAGACATAAGAAGCCGGCACTCAAGCCCGAACTCTGGTCCAGCACCAAAGACCGGGGATATAAGAAGCCTGGCACTCAAGCCTGGACTCCGGTCCAGTACCAAAACCCAGAAACTCTTGAAGCCCGGCACCGTGCTCACAATCCGAAGATGTCAGCAGAACCCCAAAGAAGTCCGCCATCTATCTCTTGACTCACAGTATGGCTCTTAAAGCCCAGAATCTTCCAAAGCCTAGCACCTCTCGGTTACCTGATGAGTTCAACGAGGGTAGCACCCAAGCTCTGCCTCTGCATGCGCATCTGTTGCTGATCCCAACCGAGACAGAATACCCCTCCTGCTACTTCATCCACGAGGTAGGAATGACTCAGCAAATCAAGAACTCCCTGTTCTCCTTGTAAATCCAGATCTCAATGGAGAATGGCCCTAAGCATCAGAACCACCAAGTGGGATGCCTCCCCGAGTTCATGCACTCGGGCGGCCAAGAAGTAAAGGGTGGAAGTTTGGCAAAGTGTGGAAAGCATGAAAACATGCAAATTGGAATGCCCAAAACCAAACAAGATACACAAGTCTGGGAAAATGAAGGAAACATTTTTCCATTAAGTAAACTCAAAAATTTACACTGTTACTGGCCCCGACATGCTGGGTAACCCAGGTTAGAAGCAAAAAGAGGAAAAGGATTACAGCATGCCCCTAAGCTATTCGACCGGCTCCTTCCCTGGATGGCACGCAGGTGGGGCATCACCTCTGGGGCCTCAAGCAGCGGGGTGCCTCTTTGATGACCACCTCCGGTGGAGCTGGCTCGGCAACAACGGCTGGCTCCTCGATCTCATGGGAGTCAGGTGTCGAGCCTTCATCCGGATGATCGGGGTAACTGAGCAGACTTTGGCTCTCATCCGGGATAACACCCTCCACCCTGGACCGGAGGTACAAGAACCCGTTGAGGAAGGAGTCCGTCACCACCTCATGGGACTAGGCCTCGAAAACCTTGGAGGCATTGTACCTTGCCACCGTCTCGGCTGCCTCCTTTCTTGCCGCCTCCGTCGAGTTGGCAGCTACTGTGGCCTTTTCTTTAGTGACTATAGCTCTCTCTTCGATGGCTGAGGTTTTCTTCTTGACTGCCATGGCCCTCTTATCGATGGTGTCCGCGTGCTCCTTCACCACCTCCCGCTCTGCTCGGAGAGCTTGGACATGTTTCTTCTCTCGAGCCACTTCAGCGTCGAGTTCCTTGAGCTAGGATTCGTTGGCCTTGAGCTCCTTGGACTTGCCTTTAGACCGGCTCCTCTCCCAGTCCAGGGATTCTTCGAGCTCCTTTATGTGCCTTTCGGTGCTCACCACCTCCCCCCGAAGCTCTTTATTTTTCAAGTTGGCCTCCCAGGCCGCGTCGGACTTCTACTTGGCTTCGGTTGACAAGGACTCAAGCTCTGCTACCCTTAGCTTGTCCTTTTTGGCCCAATTCTTGCAGCAGTCCCTTATTAGCAGAAGTTCAGTGCCGAGCTGCACCAAGGAAGATGTCAGCCTCAACAAAGAAGAAGGAAAGAAGTAGGCGAGTGAAAGAAGCACTTACCGAGAACAGTTACGGGAAGGTACAGCTGATCATGTCACCCAGGAGCTTCCCGGCTTTCTCTTGCCGATCATGTGATGGGATGGAAAAATCCATCATGCACTCGGCCAGCTCCTGGTCTCAAACTAAGGAGGCATTCAGTGCTATATTGGGTGGCTGCTTCCGAGGGTTTCTCCCCCTCTTTCTCGCCACTGATGCGGCGTTGCCATTTCCTCCGGTCGAGGATGACTCATGTGCACAGTTGGCACTTGCTGCCATCGTGGACATCGTCACTGACGTCAGGGCCACCCTTTCTTGCTCGCCATCTTCCTCGACCTCAACAATCTTTGGAGGTGGGGGCGTCACGGTGGCAGTCGTAGCAGCACTCCTGGCCTGGGCAACCACTTCGGGCTCTGGTGTCGGGAGCACATCTTGCTGCCTCGATGGCTCAGAGGCGAGCTCAGTAGTTCTCCTGCTCGGCTTGAGGACAAGCTCAGCTCTCAAATGGATCAGCTCGAAGGCGAGACTAGCCTTCCTCCTGCTCAGCCCGGCTGGCTCCGCGGGTGCCACCTTGGCCCCATCCTCATCCCGGGCTCTCTTTGGCGAGGACTCTCTCGCCCCCGTCGGTGGACCCCTCTTTCAGGAGAAGTCGAGGAGGTCATCTAAAGAAAACTTCATGCCTACACAGAGAAAGGCAAGGTCAACTCCGAGTTCGGATAGTCGAAAAAAAAAAGAAGAGAGAAGAGACAAAGTTCTAACTGAACTCACCTAACTCCTGCATTGGGCTAGCCCTGGCTTCAAATAGGTTCTGCTCTGATAGCAGGACCACGAGGGAGGGTGGGCACCACCTTGGCCCCATCCTCATCCCGGGCTCTCTTTGGCGGGGACTCTCGCCCCCGTCGATGGACCCCTCTTATGGGAGAAGTCGAGGAGGTCATCTAAAGAAAACTTCATGCCTACACAGAGAAAGGCTAGGTCAACTCCGAGTTTGGATAGTCAAAAAAAAAAGAAGAGAGAAGAGACAAAGTTCTAGCTCCCACATTGGGCTAGCCCCGGCTTCAAATAGGTTCTGCTCTGATAGCAGGACCTCGAGGGAGGGGACCTGATTGGCACGAAGCTGGTTGTAAATCTCCTGATCAGCAGCTTCGACAGTTGAGTTCTGGTTGGGGGACCGATTTGGGTCGCTCCAAGCCCAGTCAACCCCCTCGACCGAGGCAAAGAAGTACTTACTCTTCCATCCTTTGATGGAAGAGAGGAGATCAAACTTCATGCCCTTCGGGCGGGAGGAGATGGACCACCACCCATCCTCAGACGGGTGGCATTTCAGGGTGAAAAAGATCTTATAGAGTGAAAAACGGGCAACAATCCCATGGAAATGCAGAGGACAATGAAAAAAAATATGGTCCTAATGGCATTTGGGACGAGCTGAGCAAAGACGAAGAGATATTTGCTCAGCACCGAAAGAAAGAACAGATGAAATGAAAATCGAAGGCCCCCTACAAGGAATTTCTCGTAAAGAGCAATCCGGCATGGGCCACTGGAAGTGACCCGCTCCCCCGACCGAGGGACCGAGAGCTAGATGAAGTCTGGGACACCATAGGTGCCACGAATGGTCAAAAGTTTCTCGTCGGTCATTGTCGAAGCGACACTGCCAAGACCTATTGACCGAGAGGATTCGGGAGCAGGATTAAGAGGCGGAGGAGTTGGGGGACGGACCCTAGTCTCCCTGATGACTATACCCGTGGGATGAGGCCTTCTCCGGATCTCAAAGTGCATTTCTTCCTCCTCATCGGAGGAAGAAGGCGGTCTCGGCCGAGAAGGCCCAGCCTCATTCTGGTCAGTCATGGGATGGAAGTTTGGCCCGAAGCGAGACATTTGGAAGAAGAAGAAGAAGTCATAGGACAAAGTAGGAGAAGGAAAGGATAGGTGAGATCCAAGAAGACCCTAACCATAGGGGAAAGCTTTACCCGACCAGAAGGAAGGGAAGGAGACAAACCTGGCTAAACTTGGGAATGCAAGGATGCCCGGGGGAGAAGAAGGAGCTCTGATGCGATGGCAGGCACATGAAGTTTGAAACAAAAGATATTTTTGGCAATCTATCTTTCATTTCGAAGTGACCGGATGCCTAACCGTACCGATACAGCATCTCCATCGATGGATCCGTGTCGCGTGTCAGCAATCGACGAGTCGGACGTCTTGCTTCGATCATGGCTACTATGAATTCTGTGCCAGCAATAAGTGCTCCTTGGACATGTCCAAGTGGCCCATCCGCACTGGCTTGGAGAACCACCTCACGAAGCACCGGTGATCATGGTCATTATTGCACCGGATTTCTACCTTTCCATGTCAGCACCACATTTACTCCCTTCACCCCGAGCGGTGCCAATGGGACTCAAGAGTGGGGGGCAAATGATGTGGCGGGGTCACTGACATGGAACCCATGTCAAACCCTGTCAAATGCCACGTCGGATGAAGCTACCAGGTCAGGATTTTTTCGGACTCCTTCGCTCGGCCTACTCCCTTTGGGTCGAGATGCCATGGCCGAAGTCGAGCCCCACCTCTCCTTCGCCCGGCCATGCTCTCTTTGGGTCAAGACGCCATGGCCAAAGTCGAGCTCCACCTCTCCTTCGCCCGGTCGCGCTCCCTTCGGGTCGAGATGCCATGGTTGAAGTCGAGCTCCACCTCTCCTTCGCCCGGTTGCGCTCACTTCGAGTCGAGATTCTATGCATGGCCGAAGTCAAGCTCCATCCCTCCAAATCGGCTCCATCTTAGACGAAGAGCCCTGTAATCGAAGGATCATCTGCCAGGCCACAATAATGGTCCCAGCTACCACTTACGCAAAGAAATAAGGAATTTCCCTGATCGAGGTGCTGTGCTCCCTACCAACCGTCTACACCCCTCCAAGAAGGAAGTCAACCAGTGGATTCGGATCCTTGGGGTGGTCGCCCGTCGATCGAAGCTCTGCCATGCTTCCCAAAATGGAGTGACCAGAAGGAATGACAGCTTGCACAGTACTGTTCCCTATCACGGATAGGGAAAGGTACCTCGCGCACGACATCAAATACCATCGCATGCACCTCCAAGAGGGGAAGATCCCAAGGTAGGCGGCGCATAATGACCCTAGCTAAAAGGGGTCCTCCAAGGTTCAAACAAGGTAAGTCACTCAAAGCAAGTGGATGACCGGGAACGAAGAGGGTAGCACATAGGAAGATTACCGCTCTAGGCTATCGCAAAATCCCCAGGATGAATCTTGACAGACATAGTAGCTCAGCTCGAGCTCTCCTCTACTGTCACTCCCACACTCTGCCCTCGACCCGCTCGCACTCTCTCATTTCATAAGTTCTCCTCCTAGCATGGAGTCCGCCCTTAGGGCTCGACCAGGAGGATCTATTTCCTTGGATCGCCATTGACTTGAGCATCGGAGTGCCCCCACCGGGATCACCGGCCTGGGTCTCTAACTCTATTTTGCAAGTCTGGGCATCCGAGCAAGATCCTGAGCGATAGGAGCACAGTCCAAGTTTGACCTCAGCTACAGGCCATGGTGATCGGGCAGCAACAAGTACTATATAAAATTAAATAGGATTGTAAGTAGAATCAAATATTCAAATATGAAGCAGATAGTTGCCTATCCATATCCATATCCATTTTGTTATGGATATGGATACGAATGTAGATATTAGTCAAATACTCAAACTTATATCCATATTTGCATAGATTTGGATATGACATGGGATTCGATTGGATGTTATCTATACTACTTTTATCCCTAATATGGAGGCTAACCCACCATCCTCGGCATCCCGAGGGATCATGGGTTAGGCTTTGTATATGACAACCATCCCCATCTCTCAAATGGAGCAAGACTACACCATCAGGTCCCCTTCGACCTGGCCAACCCGGTCCCAGTAAGGGTTTGTCTCACCTTCAGCTGTCAAGCTTCGATACCCTTTGAATGATCCAAGATAGCACCTTGAGCCCTTGACCCTGGTTGACCCTCGATCTCGGTAAGGGGACTTGGGCCGACCTTGGATCCTTGTGTTCAAGGATAGATACAGTTCTCTATCATTCTCTCTTTAAGGCAACTTAAGGAGGAATCAACTGACGCTTATCTCCATGCATCATATTATGCGATCAGGAGGACAAATCTCGTAATCCATAGCAAATCCTCTTAATTAAGGGGAGCGTGATTAGCACCACAATGGTCCACACTACCATTAAGAAACATGACCAGCAATGCACAAGAGACAAAATCCTAATTAATGGAAAGTGGATATTTGGGATGGATCGAATAATCTTCTGACATCTTGCAAAATAGAATCTTCAAACCTATCACTTCTTGCCAAACCCACTAAGGTTTCTTTCCCCCCGAAAATGCTTGTCTCTAGCCTATAAAAAGGGATTCTCTGAGAACCCCCAAGATACATCTCCACTATATGACATCTCTCTCCTGACTTCACTCTCCTTTCTTTCTTGCAAGTACAGTCCATGAGCACTACCCCTCCAATGACCTCTGGCATCTAGGCAGGAAGTAGTGACAACAATCCCTAATTGTAAAGCTAGTTTTGTTATTAAAAACACAAGTAGTTGGAGGACTCCTTTTATGTAAGATGATGGTTTCACTGGTTAAGTTATGCACTACATGAAAAGGATTTAAGTTTGCTATGATGTATCTAAAGTGACCCATATGATATTTGAAGGTAATCGATCATAAGGAAATAGATCTATTTTTACTAGATTTATCCAATAAAGTTAATTTTATGAAAGAAAAAATAGTGCTCAAATTGAGAAGAATACAGTGTTGAAAATTGGTTTAGGGTTTCATGCATATATTTTAAATTATTTTTTTAAACCAATAGAAGCAAATCTAATAAAAAATAATTTTGAATCAGAAAATCATACATAAAAACAATTCTAAAAACCCTATGTAGGATCTTGACAGGATATGTAATATAGAAAATAAAATAAGCATGTATCAATCTACCGATGCATGTTGTAGATCAAATCAACTTCTACCATGATATTGGATCTCATACCTGATCGTGGGTCGCTGATCACCACTACTGATGGCATGTGGTAAGGACCTTTCATGTTGCTTCGTAGCTGCATAGAATGTCCGTCCTCTATAGATCATTCAAATAAAACTCCAATGCGATCAACCTCATAGGACTATTAGACCCCTTTGAAGGCTACAGGATGGCTGAAAAGATTTCTTTTAGATCTTCTTGAACCCTCCAAAAAGATCAAGAAGTGGAAGATTTTAGGATCAAGAGGTGGGAGAAAATAAAAATATTTAAGGCTGCTCTCTTAATATTTTTTCTCTCCTTTTCTCCCCTTAAAGAACTCTAGTGCCTAGATCCTACGAAGCCCTCATGCCACTTTTGATTTCACACCCCCTCTCTCTTATTTTTTTCACAATGAATCCCATCTAAAGTCTCACGAAAAAAATCCTCTCTTATTATCGCACAACACCAGAACTTTTAGAAAAATTGGCATGGATTATTGGATAGGGATTAGGGGAGTTAGAGTTAGATTTGGATAAGGATAGGAGTTTGAATCTAATCGAGAATCAAAACTCCTTAGTGATTAGGTCATCTATAACCTAATAGGGTGAAATCCAATTGAACCAAATTCAATTAGGCTTGACCTAAATCTCTTGCTCAATCAAATCGAACCAATTAGCAATCTAACTACTAACTAATCCTCCTATAATTAATATTTATTTATTTTTTAATAAAATTTTTATTAGGTTAATTATCAATCGAATTGATAATTATATCCTTGAATGATTTTTAATTGTTAATTGGCTATCATGATCGATCAAAAATTTTTAATGTGTGTGACCTATAAGTTCGAACACTAAGCTAGTAACCCAAGAACCAATTCTTGAACTAATCAATGTGATCATCTAGCAATGGTACCCGATGTTCAGATAGGACGAATGATTATAAAGCAACATTCAAGAATCCAGACTATAGTTGTCGTATAATTTATCCCTTTGACCTAATACTTAGGATTACTTCAAAGTCAATTACCAACTCTTGATTAGTGTGTTGCCACCAAGGTCACTGTGGCCTATAGCTTTGATGGGGCTCGATTGAGCTGGCCTCTCCAGAAGCATTAGGCTCTTCATCCTTGCACCTTCACGGTCGTTCGATCCTTTAAAAAAAGGGAGACCAAGGCCAGGGATTCTAGTGGAGACACTCTGACGGTCAAGTCAGTAAGGCAACCAAGGGGAATAGACCCTCTATGGTGGAGGCCTGGGATGCCATGCGTAAAGGGAGATAGAAGAGAATAGAAAAATTGAAGTTTTTGGGGAGCTAGGGGGTTGCTCGTTGTTCAGCCCTTTGTCTTTGTTCTCTTACCGTCTCTTTCTTGGTTTGCCCCCCCATCTTGGAGGTCTCTCTTACCGTTATATAGGAATTGATTCAGCCAGACCAAGTCTGAAACCTTGGTTGGGTGCTTCTCCCAAAGTGTCCCTTGTGGAAGGGGTACAAGCTCTTCAAAATCCTATTGGACAAGGTCCAAGGTTCCTAAAAGAAGGTCTTGTAGGGGGTGCAGCAGCGTACTACAGAGCTTGCCCCTTGGTGGGGCAATCCCTTGTGGAAGGTTCAGGTGGCATGCCACAGGATCTGGGGCCACGGCTAAGTGCTTCCACTTACAGGGGGTATAGATGGTATAGTATAGGGCCTGGAGCTCTGATAGAGCATTCCACTTACGGGTGGTACAAATAGCATGCTACAAGACCTGAAGCCTCGGTGGAGCACCCCTCTTGCAGGAGATACAAGCGGTGTGCTACAGGACCTGGAGCTCCAGTGAAGCACTCACCTTGCAGGAGATGCAGACAGCATGTTATAGGGCTTGGAGCCTCGGTGGAGCACTCGTCTTGCAGGAGATGCAGGCGGTGTGCTACAGGACCTGGAGCCCTAGTGGTGCACTTGCATTACAAGAGATACATGTAGGTGCTATAGGGCCTGAAGCCCTAGTGGAGCACTCACCCTGTAAGAGAATTGGGTCCAGTGGAGACGGTGACATCGTGCTCAGGGGTCATCATCTGGGCCTCCCTCGTGTCTATCCTTCGGGAGTCATGTTTTGTCTGCCACCGCTCCTTTTGCCATGGTCAGAGGAATGTCCTCCTCCTCTGAGGACTTGGTCCGGCTAAGAGCTCGACTACTCTGAAGCTCTCGTTGACCAAGAGCTCACCTGGATGGGAGCTCAACTTCGATTGGGAGCTCGACTTCAACCAAGAGCTCACCTTGGATGGGAGCTCGACCTCGACCAGGAGCTCACATCGGATGGGAGCTTGACCTTAACCGAGAGCTCGACTTCAAATGGGAGATCGACCTAGGCTAGGAGCTCACCTCGATCGGGAGCTTAACTTTGGACTAGAACTTGACCTCGGCTAGGAGCTCACCTCGGACAAGAGCTTGACCTTGACTGGGAGCTCACCTTAGATGAAAGCTTGACCTTAATTGGGAGATCGACTTCGATCAAGAGCTCGACCTCGGCTAGGAGCAAAACTTCAGATGGGAGCTCGACCTCGGTTAGGAGCTCACCTCGGATAGGAGCTCTATCTAGATTGGGAGTTCATGTCAGAAAAGAGCTCGACCTCGACCGGGAGCTCAACTTCGACTAGGCCAGGTAGCACTCTCTACCACCTCATCAACAAGCTACGTCGAACATGGGTACCACATTAGTGGCTTGCCACATCATATCCCCCCACTCCCAAGCCCGAGGCACTCTTGGGCTAGGGGTGAAAAAAGTAGACCAACATCGCTGACATGGAAGTTCCCCAGGCCCCTCATTAATTGCTGTGATTGCTTGGTGATTCATGGATAGCCAGTCCACCTCTGGGGAGCCGCAACGTAGATGAAGGGCGGTGATGAGCAATAATGCCTTCATCTCTTCTGGTGTGCCAATTCATGATTTGAGTCTGTGATGATCTGTGGACCCCCTCTTCCACCACTATGAAGATAACACATGGAAGGAATGATGACTTGTAATAACACCTTCTTTTCTCCTGAAGCAATGGTTCATGACCTCAAGCACCTTGCATGATGGGTGTTGATGCATGTCGCGATCTCATTAGCTTAAGGGATAGAGGAAGGGACGTTTAACCACTGGTGATGGGCTTGAAAAGGGATTTTATAGTTCCTTTTAGAAGGATTGACTGCCCTTCCATGTCCTTTCAAAATTTTCATAGAGGGAAAGGAGAGAAAAAAGAGGGAGATCTCCCACTCGTACTTGAAGAAGACCCTGACCAGGAGTCCCATCCATGTTGGTCTTTCTTCTTATCCTTCTTTCTTCCCTCCGGCACACCCATTCCGAGATTTTAGGTTCTTCTTTTCTTCCAACTTGCACTTAGTTCTCCCATGGCTTCTCCAGATGGCCATCGCCATCCCTCCGAGCATCCTTCTAAAGCCTCTGGTCCTTCCTTTCCTCGACCTCCTCCCTCGGATAGCAAGTAGGAGGATGTCCCCTTTAGAGTCCGACGGGATCCCCGGTGAGTGGCAGACCTCGAAGTCCTTGCTTTGCCTCCTCCCCCTCCTATTTGCAAAGACCTGACAGGCCCATCGAGCATAGGCTCGACGATGACCAAGGATGATGTCCTACACCTCTGGGGGGTTTATAGGGTTCTTGAATTTAGCTGGATCTTAGCTCTGAACCCAGAGGATCGGGTCACCTCTGGCGGGCCAAACAAGCTCCCCCTCTATGAGCACTTCTTCCTCACTGGGTTCTGGTTGCCCCTTCACACTTTCTTCTCTTCTTTGCTAGACCATTATAGATTGGTCCCTGCCCAGTTGACTCCCAATGTCATTAGGGCGATTTGTTCCTTCATAATCCTATGCCACTTCCATGACATGGTGGCACGCTTCTCCTTGTTCTGAGCCCTCTTCACCTTGAAGCGCTACCCCATGGAGAGGGGCTGGTGGTTCATTGCCCCCCAGTCTGGGGGCCTCCGATTTGACCTTCCTTTCTATATCAAGGGATGAAAATTCTGGTTCCTCGTCTCCTACCTTAAAGGTGTGAACTAGGTCTGGAGTGATCCAGACTAGTCTCCCAATTAGGATGCTTCGGTGGAGCCAATCGATCGAAAGATGTACAACCAGCTTATCACCTTAGAGATTCATTGCGGGCGAGACCTTCTCTCTGAGCAAAATCAGTTCGACACCGCATCAATCCAATTCAGACTCTAGGTAAAGATTGTGGCTCATCTTCTTCTATGTTGCCTTGATTATTAACTCCCTTCTTATGGAGGGTGCAGGCATGAAGTTCTCGGTAAAGTAGATCCACCAGAAGTCCTAGAAATGGGCATCGACCGGGGGGCCCCGCGAGGGGAAAGAGAAGAGGCTCCATGGGGAGCCAAAGAAGAGGCCCCACGAGGAACCCGAGAGGATGCCCCATGGGGAGTCTAAGTAGAGGCCCCACAGGGAGACATCGAGGCAAGTTGAGGAGGTAGGGAGGAGAGAGGTCTCGGTGCCTATAACAAGGATGACCGAAAATGTGGCTCTGTCGACCAACGAGACCCATGTACCAAGGGAGGAGACTGCACAGCCTCCAACCACCATCATCGAGATTGAGATGGTGCCACTACCTTTCGAGGTAGGTGCTAGCACGGGACTTGATGGTGCAGCTACCCCTCCCATAGTGCCTTCGATAATGACAAAGATTTTGGCACCAGATGCAGTGCCCGATGATGCAGAACGAAAAGAGACGATGCGATGCGGAAGTAAATTAAGACTAATTCTTTTTTTTTATATATATTTTCAGAAGTCGGCTATGACTCAAAAGAAAGTTAAACTAAATTGAAAGAAACTATGTAATAATTGAAAGCACAATTTAAAGAAACTAGGTTATCAGAGTAGTTCAGAAGTAAAGGATCGCTGGGGGTTAAGAAACTCCCAGACCTAGGGTTTCGCTCTGAACTTTCAACAAGACATAAGTAAAGAGAAGAGAAGGGTTACAGACCAGGCAGTGATCTTCACAGAGTTTAGTGGAAGGACTTCTTGAGTAGATTATTGGATCCCCGGATTCAGATATCTTCGCAATGGATCCTCCAATACTGGCCCTTTGGCAGAGTTGGCTTCTTCTGAACTCAAGATCTGGAAAAGAAGACGAACAAGTTATGGAACCAGATACTCAAGGAAGGATTTACCAGATAGAAGAACTTGAAAGCTGATGTTGCTGAAATCCTGATTCTCCTGGATGCTGATCTGACTTCCTCTGGGATTTGCTCTGTCTTTGAAGTAGCCGAACTAGACCTGGATGCTGGTGGTCGGCCTCTACTTGGAGAGAGGGGCCGTGAAAGATGGGGTAGGCTAGGGTTTGGTGGAATGAAGATGATACTGGGCGGCTAGGGTTTGGAATGGAAGTGGCTAACCTAGGGTTTTGGGGTTGGAGATCTCACACCTCCTCAAGGTTCCTAGGGAACCCGGATTTACTCCCTCACGGAGCTCAACACCTAAATGCAAGTGCGGAAGAGAGAAACACAAAGTTTGCTCACACATAAATTGAATTCATTCATCAGTTATTTTTTAAAACTTACAAGAGGGTTTTATTTTATAGGTCTTTACAAGAGGTCAGAGTTTTACATCTTCCCATGTGGGACTAATAGGATGGATCTTCAAATTAGGCTTGTAGAATCAAATCTTTCTCATATGGCCGGCCAAGAGGTTCCATAAGTGTTGATTGATGGCTCCAAATGGTAAGTAGGTGGCGCCTCCTAGCCTTGCTCTTCAAGAAAATCTTTTTTCCTTCCATGGCTCAACTCTTTTGGACACCTCCTTTTCTTTCTCCCCAAGTCATGGCTCTTCCCAACTTTGCTTTGGTCTTTTTAGGCATGGATTGGGCGCCCCCTTGAAGTGCTCCCCAAGAAATGTCTCTTTCCTCCTTTGGCTTGGCCTTTTAAGGTATATGTGGGGCGCCTCCTTGATTTTGGCTTCAAGAAAAATTCTTGCTCCCTTGGGTGTGGGGACCAAGACACTGGGATGGAGATGTGGCGCCTCCTGGACTCTGGCGTATGGCTGGGAGTGTGGCGCCCACTTGCTTGGGCTTGGGAGAAAATGTGGCACCCTGGAGAAGACCTAGACCACTACTAGGACTTGTACTGAGTCAACATGACTCAACAAAATTTAAATTGCAGGGAAATACAGACTCAACTAAATTTGAGTTGACCAAGTCAACCCTTATTACAAAACCAGAAAACCCTAATTCTTCGGGTAAGGTCAATCAGAGATCCAGATGGAGCCCTGAAGTCTTCTTTTGAGTCTGGTGCCCGCACCACCCGACGAGCCCTTAACATCCTCCACACCTCCACTGGGGGTGTCGAGGAACACCACCATGATCCCACCTAACACGATAGTGATGCTTGACATGGTACTGGCAAGAAAACTATTGGGCTTCATTTTGTAGCCTTGGAATTGGCATGAGAGGTTTGTCTGGGTGCTGTAAGAGACTGTCACCGGGATCCTCCCCTAGCTACTCACGGTAAGTCCTCTACTACTCTGCTAAGTCCTGGGACTGGGGGGTAGTGGATCTCTGAGCTAACCCTCCTTTGACTTAGATTACAGGTGGCCCAGGACATCCTCCTGGTGAAGGATGGCTACCGGGGGCTGATCAAGCGAGACACAGAGTCCCGTGCTAAGGCCGAGACCATGGAGGCTAAGGCCCAAAGCTTGGCAGACCTGGTGCAGGATCTAGAGGCATGAGTGAAGTCATTAGAGACCAAGGTTGAGGCCTCCCAGGACATCATGAAGGAGCTCAAGGATTGAGTGGAGGATCACGAGGCCAAGGCCATGAAGCAAGAGGAGTTCATCCATGACCTGGAGAATCAGCTAGCAGAGTCAATTGCCATGATCTTGCATCTGGATGGGGAACTACAAGCCTCCCAAATGTGATCAGATTTCTCAAAATCTCATGCCACGATCATCAAAGAGAAAGTGCTTGCCTTCGAGATGGTGATCAGGGTGGCGAAGGAGGAAGTTGTGCAGGCCATCGCATGGTACAAGTCCTTGAATGCATTTGAGGATGATGTCAGTGAGGCTGTCTATGACACCATTACAAGGGCTTCAACTAGTACAAGAAAAAGGTGGCATAGACCTTCGGTCACCTAGACTTGCATGGCATTGTAGTGGATGAGTCCTAGGGGGATAGGTCCAGCCTGATAGAATCGTCTACTAGAGTTGCTTCGAGCTTGCCGCAGGATACCGTCGCCTAGGTGGTGGATGAGACGGGTGCTCTGACCAATGTCACCAAGGAGGCCAATGGATCCAGAGAAGCCTCACCTTTAGGGCCATGAGCAACCTGGGGTTCTTTTCTTTTCTTTTTTTATCTTGTACTCCTCATGGGGCTCCCTGGCCTGTTAGGTGGCCTCATCTTTGTAAAAAAACTTTTGTTAGGATGAATGGAGTTGCTCTTTCTTTCACACTGGGTCTCCTTCCTTTTTCTTTTTTTTGCATAACAGCAGGGCTGTGAAGCAAGCCACCTGATAGGGTAGTGCTATTGAGTTTCCTGCCTTTATCTCACTCAGCTTGGGGTTGGATGGATAAGTGCAGGACTTTGAGGCTCCCGACTTACTTCATCGGACCTGGGATCTGATGGATAAGTGCAGGGCACTGAGGCTCCCGGCTTGATAAGTGCGAGACATTGAGGCTCTCGACTTACTTCACTAAACCTGGGGTTTGACAGATAAGTATGAGACGTTGAGGCTCCCAACTTGATAAGTACGGGGTGTTGAGGCTCTAGGCATGGTAAGTATGGGGCACTAAGGCTCTTGGCTTGATGAGTGTAGGGCATTGAGGCTCCTGGTTTGATAAGTACGGGATGTTGAGGCTCCCAGCTTGCTTCACCGGACCTGGGGTCCAACGGATAAGTGCCCTTTGGAGTGACAAAACCAAATTATGCTGCCAAAAGAGCATTCCATTTTACCATTGAATAGAGGGCTTATATTATTGATAGTACATCCTTAGATTTGTAGCATTCCACATTCAGGGAAACTATGCACCATTTAATTCGGTGATTTGGTAGGCTCCTTGAGATAAGGGTTTGATCACCTTATAAGGGCCTTCCTAGTTTGGTGATAGATTGCCGCGTTGGCCTGGCTGGGAGACTTCTGCACATCTCAAGATGAGGTCATTTGGGTGGAAGGCTTTGGGCCTCACACGAGAATTGTAGTAGTGGGCCACCCATTGCTAGTAGGCTACTATGCGGAGCCATGCCTGGTCCCTCATCTCATCTAGCAGGTCGAGGTTGAGGAGGAGGCACGTTGGGTTGCTCGCTTGATCATATTGCTGCACCCACAGTGTGGGTAGGCCCACCTCAACCGGGATCATGATTTCTATGCCGAAGACCAGGCTGAATGGCATCTTGCCTGTTGCCATCTGAGGTGTCATGTGGTAGGCCCACAGCATGCTAGGGAGCTCTTTGATCCATCAGCCCTCTGCCTCATCCAACCTGGTGTAGAGCTCTTGGAGGATGGTCTGATTCATCACCTCAGCCTCTTCATTTGTTTGTGGGTGAGCTACCAAATTGAAGTGGTGATGGATGTTCAGGTCAGCACAGAATTTCTTGAATGCCTAGTTGTCAAACTATTGCCCATTATCCATGATGATGGTGATGGGGACTCGAAAACCTATTTTATTTTATTTTATTTGAGTCCATTAGTCTTGTGTCACTTGATTCTAAGAGATCCACTTGAGTCCTGTAATAAAGTGGGACAACTGAGTCAGTTGAGTCCACTTAGTCAGGTCCAGTCATTTTAGTTCAGTCAAGCGTCCAGTTAAATTGTTAAGTCAAGAAGAGAGTCATCAGCAGCCAGGAGATTCACCAGACCCCTCCAACCAGAGCCAGCCTTCATGCACCTGGACCCTTTCATGCCCGTAAGCTCGCAAGAGAGAGCTCCAGCCCAAGACAGGCCCACTATTGACTGGTCCACCAGGGTTTCTTGGCCCACAAGTTAGGGTTTCTTACCCCTCAAGTAATGTACCCTAGGGTGAATCTATAAATACCATCCCTCCCCTCTTGTATTAAACATCTTCTTCTTATGAATACAACTTAAAAAGTTATTTTGTTTGAGTTTTGAGTTTTCTCCGGATTGGAGTGGGTGTGATGCCCGGGTTCCTAGTTCTTGAGTATAAGCCCTAATCCTTTGGTGACTTCTACGCTCGCCAGCAATATTCCCCTGCTCTGTCCTGCATCAACTTGGTATTAGAGCCCAACGGATTAGGGTTTTCTCTTCCTTCTCGGCTTTCCATCGTTCTTCTTTTGCAAGACTTCTCAAGCCTCGGTCAATCGTCGAGACCTGTCAGTGCCCCTGCACCCAAGCCTCTCTCCTGCTGCCCTCTGCCCGATCTTCATCGCCGGCTTCCTCCACGAGATCGAGGCCCTCAGCAAGGCCCTCTCTTTCGATCCCAAGAACCCCGCCGCACCCTCCCCATCCCTCCCTTTCATTGTTCCTGCTCACTACCGGTAGCCGACGCCCCAAACTCCCCCCCACCCCAGCGGGATCTCACGACCCTCGCCGTACCCCTTCCCCTCCCTCCCCCTCCGCCCTGACGAATCCTGTGCCAAGGCCACCATCGTCGCCGCCCTCGCTGACCCTGGCCTCGGCCCAGCAGCCGGCCGTGGCGTCCTGCCCGCGGGTCGTCTGCCCCTGCAGATGCTGGGCTTTCCCCTAGCACCCATGGGTGCCCGCCCTCCTGTGGCCTCCGTGCAAGTCACCGCCAGGCCAGGGGCACCACCCGTGCCCTTCCCCGTGCCACCACCGTCGAGGCCCGGGATGCCTCCCCCCCACCCTGCTGATCGACACCATCGACACCCTCTGTCCATCAGTGACACATCTCGGATCGATCGCGTGCGGGAGGACCAAGCGAGCCTTTATCGTCCTCAGCCCCCGGAGCGTGTCCGCCACCTAGTGCGAGCACCAGACTCAGAAGAAGACTTCAGGGCTCCATCAGGATCTCTGATTGACCTTGCCCGAAGAATTAGGATTTTCTGATTTTGTAATAAGGGTTGACTGGGTCAACTCAATTTTAGTCTTGAGTCTGTATTTCCCTGCAATTTAAATTTTGTTGAGTCATGTTGAATCAGTACAAGTCCTAGTAGTGGTCTAAGTCTTCTCCAGGTTGGTGCCACTTTTTTTTCAGTCAAGTCAAGGTCCAGGGTGCCACATTTTTTCTCCCAGGCCCAAGCAAGTGGGCGCCACACTCCCAGCCACACGCCAGAGTCCAGGAGGTGCCACATCTCCATCCAGTGTCTTTGGTCCCTACACCACAAGAAGTAAGTTCCTTTTTTTTCTTGCACCACTTGGGAGAGAAATCTATCAAGATACCTCAATCCAAGGAGGAGCCAATTTCTTTCCAGATAAACCTAAGCCAGGATGGCAAGAATTTTTCTTGAAGAGAGGATCAAGGAGGTGCCCCACAATGTTCCATAAAAATCCAAGTTATAAAAGGGAAGAGAGCATGTCTTGGGGAGGAATTCAAGGAGGTTCCCAAAAGTTTCCAAAAGTGCCAAAGCCATGAAAGGAAGAAGCCTAAACTTGTGGAGCAAGACTAGGAGGTGTCCAAATGAGCCAAACCATGAAGGGAAAATCCTTGATTTATGGAGAGATACTAGGAGACACCCCCATAACCTGCCATTTGGAGCTGATTTTCAAGTTTTCTTGGAGTTTTTGGGCTGCCCACTCATGGAAGGAGTCTTGGGAAGAGAATTTGATGCCTAAAGTGTGGGTTAGTCCTATTAGTCCCACATGGGAAATGTATAAAATTTTATTTCTTTGTTATGTCTATATATTCAACTCTATGTAACTCTTGAATTTAATGATGAATGAAATCAATTTCTTTGTGAGAAACTTTGTGTTTCTCTCTTCCGCACTTGTGTTCAGGTGTTGAGCTCCGTGAGGGAGTAAATCCGGGTTCCCTAGGAACCTTGAGGAGGTGTGAGATCTCCAACCCCAAAACCCTACCAAAACCCTAGGTTAGCCACTTCAATTCCAAACCCTAGCCACCCATCATCTTCTTCATTCCACCAATCATCCAAACCCTAATCTACCTCATCATCTCACGACCCTTCTCTTCCAAGTAGAGGCCGACCACCAACATCCAGGTCCAGATCGGCTACTTCGAATACAGAGAAAATCCTAGAGGAAGTCAGATCAGCATCCAGGAGAATCAGGATTTCAGCAACATCAATTTTTTTCAAGTTCTTCTTATCTGGTAAATCCTTTCTTTGAGTATCTGGTTCCTTAACTTGTTCTTCTTCTTTCCCAGATCCTGAGTTCAGGAGAAGCCAACTCTGCCAAACGGCCAGTATTGGAGGATCCATTGCGAAGATATCCGAATCCGAGGATCCAACAATCTACTCGAGAGAGTCCTTCCACCAAACTCTGTGAAGATCACTGCCTGGTACATAACCCTTCCCTTCTCTTTATCTCTGTCCTGTTGAAAGTTCAGAGCGAAACCCTAGGTCTGGGAGTTTCTCAACCCCCAGCGATCCTTTACTTCTGAACTACTCTGATAATCTAGTTTCTTTGAATTGTGCTTTCAATTATTATATAGTTTCTTTCAATTTAGTTTAACTTTCCTTTGAGTCAAAGCCGACTTCTGAAAATATATATAAAAAAATAAATAAATGCATTAATTTTAATTTACTTCCGCATCGCATCATCTTTTTTGTTCTGCATCACCCCCTCCTTCCCATCAGATCCTCCCTGTTTTCTGGCCAGAAGTCGACGACGCCCCGCCGTTGGAGATGCTGGCTTCGCCTCTTTCCTCTTCGCTTGTGCGCCCTCCCATGGCGAGCCGAGCCCTGCAACAAGGCCTTGGAATGGAGTTCCCTGCACCACCAAGCCATGCCGACTACCGTCCGGCCGTCTTCTTCCCGTGCCGCCACCGTCCCCGCCCCAGCGACGCCCGCCGGGAAGCCTCCCCATGTTCGATCTGCAGTCGCCCATGGGACGGAAGGAGACCGCACGAACATGAAGGCAAAAGCCTTCACTGTTGTTGACTTCTATGTTGCACGCTCCTCAAAGCAACACAAATATCAAAGCTGCACGCCTTTCATAGCTGCATGGCTTGCAAAGCCACGTAGATCTCATAGCAGCCCATAAAAAAAATTAGAAAAAAAAAAGAAAAAAAAAGGAAGTTGAAGAAAAAAAAAGGGTGAACCCAGAGTCCTTTTTGATTAGTTTTGGTTCCCCGTTGAACCTGACTCGACGGAGTCGATTAGTCCCTGACATGCCTTTTTATATCGTACTTTATCTAACTAACCCAGAACATTTTTCTCCACCCTACCAGACTAATTCTGAACCCAGTTCCTATTTTCTACCTTTTCCAGACATCTCTAGCATTTCTAGGATCATTAGATTGTATTTAGTTGAGATTAGCATATTGCATGCATTCATTACGCATATTAGGTTTGCATTATACTTCTGGCATACCCTATGAAATTTGCTAGGAGCCCATTGTAAGTTTTCATGTGCATGTCAAGCTAGGATCAAACCTAGAGAACCTATAGTCTCTTAGGTTTAGGCCCATAAAAGTCCAATAAATTTTTCCTACTATAAGAATGCATAGTCGAGTCTGTTAGGTATAGGTCTGAGTCCTTTGCATCATCTTGTTAGGAGTTTGCATGTGCCCAGCATGTTCACCACCTGCACTAATTTTGAAACAACTGACTAATTCTCGAAGATGGACCAAAGAATTTGATGTAGTGGATTCTATCTTGGTTAGGTTTAGGCCTAAAAAAAGCTTCATGCTCGCAGAGCCGGACCTTTTAAAGTGATAGAGAAGGTTGGATCAAATGCCTAAGTGTTAGACTTGCCTTCGGATTTGGGCATTAGTTCTACCTTCAATATTACAGACCTGGTTGAGTACAGGGACCCGGCAGCGATACCTAGTGAGGCCTTTGGACCTATCCCCTCCTGTTGTGAGTGATCCTAATCCAGAGTGTCCACTAACAAATTTGGCTTGAGAGAGGAGAATGCATCGAGCGTATCCTGGACGATCAAGCCATTATGACCCAGGGCCGCGGCTATCAACGCTACCTGGTTCGATGGCAAGGCCGACCAGAGTTGGACGATTCGTGGATTTCTTGAGAGGACTTGCAGCACCTCAACCCAGACCTCCTCGAGAGATATGTGAGCTAGCCTGATCTTCACTTGACAGGGTCGAGTTCCTCCAACCCCGGGAGAATTGGTGGGGACACCAGAGGCACCAGAATATGATAGAGGCTTTTTAACCCTCTATGGATTGATCAATAATTTATTAGTCCATCTGTAATAAGGGCTTAGCCCATCTGAGTCCATTTTAGTTGTTATTTGAGGCTTTTGAGTTGTTATTTCAGTTCAGTATTAGTCAGCTCATATTGAGCTAGTTCAGTCCAATGCTAGTCAGCTCATGTTGAGCTAATATTATTTTTTTGAATCTTGTCCAAGTATACTGAAGACTCAAGACTACATCATAAAAGTGAAGACCAAGTCCAACCAGATTGAAGACATGGAAGTATAGCCCAAGTCCAACCCAGCTTGAAGATTTGAAGACCCCATGAGAAAAATTCAGAAAACCCTGATTCCTTGCAGATGCCCTCTAGATGCATAGATTCCCTTCCAGATGCCAGAATATATTCATAGACCAGGGCATCCATGATTCCAGAGCTCCATTTGCATCTTAGTCCAAAGAAATCAAGCCCAGGTGCCAAGCCCAAGCCCTTAAGAAGCAAGATACCAAGGAATATTCCTGCTACCTGGCTACCAGGCCACCCTAGCTTCCAAAGGCCCAAGCCCATGCGCCCGAGCCCCTTTAGGCTGGCCCCTTGCTGCTCCTAGAAGCCTAACATGTCCTCCTAGGCATCCTTGGAGTATTGACCAAGTCAAGAGAATTTTTATGGACTTTTTCTATCTAATGTTTCCTTATTTTCTAGCTAGGGTTTGAGAGGGAAAAGGATTATTATGTAATGTCTAATGTACCCTTACTTGGAGCCCAATACTAAGGGTCTATTTAAAGGACCCTAGTCTCTTGTATGAGATTGATTTTGATATATGAATTAAAACTTGAGTTCTCTTCAATTGCTTTGTGCTACCCTGCTTTGTGCTTAAGGGGTTTTATTGGTGCTTTCTTCTTCTTGGAGTTGCAACAGATTCCTGCCACCAACCATCCTTCCAGAGCCCTGGCCGCCCCCTCCAAAACTTTATTTCCCTTGCTATTTTTTTCTTGTTTCCTTGTTCCCTTATGAGTTTTCTAATCCCTAACAGGTCGTTTGCAGGTCCCCGAGTTCCTACGAATCCAACGACTCTAGCCAAGCCTCAATCGGACCACCGAGCAGAAAGCCAGGTATCCGTGGGTCTTTGGCTCGGTTTTCCAGGCAGCATCCGTCGAGGAACGAGAGATCTCTTCGCTACCGAGCCATGTCGACTGCCGTCCGGCCGTCTTCTTCCCGCGCCACCACCATCCCCGCCCTAGCGACGCCCGCCGGGAAGCCTCCCCCTGTTCGGTCTGCAGTCGCCCATGGGATGGAAGGAGACCGCATGAACGTGAAGGCAAAAGCCTTCACTGTTGCCGACTTCTATGTTGCACGCTCCTCAGAGTAGCACAAATATCAAAGCTACATGCCTTGCATAGCTGTACGGCTTGCAAAGCAGCGTAGATCTTAGAGCAGCCCATAAAAAAATCAGAAAAAAAAAAAAAAAAAAAGTTGAAGAAAAAAAAAGGGTGAACCCATAGTCCTTTTTTATTAGTTTTGGTTCCCCGTTGAACCTGACTCGATGGAGTCGAGTTCTCCCCACCGCAGGGGAATGATGGGGACCCGAAAACCTATTTTATTTTTATTTTATTTGAGTCCATTAGTCTTGTGTCACTTGATTCTAAGTGAGCCACTTGAGTCCTGTAGTAAAGTGGAACAACTGAGTCAGTTGAGTCCACTTAGTCAGGTCCAATCATTTTAGTTCAGTCAAGAGTCCAATTAAATTGTTAAGCCAAGAGGAGAGCTATCAGCAGCCAGGAGATTCACCAGACCCCTCCAACCGAGCCAGCCTTCATACACCTGGACCCTTTCATTCCCCTAAGCTCGCAAGAGACAGCTCCAGCCCAAGACAGGCCCACTGTTGACCGGTCCACCAGGGTTTCTTGGCCCACAAGTTAGGATTTCTTAGCCCTCAAGTAATGTACCTTGGGGTGAATCTATAAATACCGCCCCTCCCCTCCTGTATTAAACATCTTCTTCTTATGAATACAACTTAAAAAGTTATTTTGTCTGAGTTTTGAGTTTTCTTCGGATTAGAGTGGGTGTGACGCCTGGGTTCTTGGTTCTTGAGTACAAGCCCTAATCCTCTGGTGACTTCTATGCTCGCCAGCGATCCTCCCCCGCTCTGTCCCGCATCAGATGGTATGGGGAAGCCCGAAATGATAGATGATCGACTTCTAGAGGAATGACCTCGCCTTATCCTTGGTGATCCAGGCCAAGGGCTCAACCTCCATCCACTTGGTGAAGTAGTCAATGGCAATAATCAAGTATTTTTGCTAACCAGATGCCAGAAAAAATGATCCCAAGATATCCATCCCCCACTAGGCAAATGGCCAGGGAGAGGAGAGCTGGGATAGCGATCACATTTCCATGCAAACTCAGTCACCTCTTCCCGTATGGTCTTTCGGTAGTAGTCTTGTCTGAGGGCTTTATAAGCCAATGTCCTGTCTCCCATGTGGTTCCCGTAGATGCCTTCGTGTATCTCCTGGAGGATGTAAACGGCCTTCGAAGGCCTCAGGCACTTCAGTAGGGGGTAGGAGTAGGACCTTCGATAAAGTTGCCCATCCATCAATACAAAGCATATAGCCTTTTACTTCAGAAGGCTGACTTCCATGCAGTCTATGGATAGGGTGCTATCAGTTATGTACCTAACATAAGGATCAATCCAGCTCATCTCAGGAGTGACTTGCTAGACCTCACCCATGGCCTCATAGTTGGGGACCTCTAGGTATTCGATGAAGGTGCACCCCAGCAATGTGTCCGGTAAGGTAGCTAGCCTAGAGAAGGCATTGGCACAGGCATTCTCTCCACGAGAGATGTGGAAGATACCAAAGTGCCAGAAACTCATTATGTATGAGTGTACCCAGTCTAGATGCCTTCCCATCATGGGATCTTGAGCTTTGTACTCACCAGAGGCTTGGCCCGCCAAGTGTTGCAAATCTGTGAAGACCTTCAGGCTTGTAACATCTAGCTCGTGGGACACCTTTAGTCTCACAAGGAGTGCTTCATATTTGGCCTGGTTGTTCGTTACTTTGAAGAGGAAACATAGTACGTACTCGGTGACCACCCCATCAGAGTTGGTGAGGATGAGTCCGGCTTCACTCCCTCTAAAGTTGGAGGTTCCATTGACATGGAGGATCCATGTCATCTCCTTTATTGCTGGGCCCTACTTGGGCTCTATGGAAGACTCCTCCGGGTCCTTGTCCATCAAGGTGCATTCCATCAGGAAATCAGCCAGGACCTGGGCTTTCTAGGATGACCTTAAGCAATAGGAGATGTCAAACTTATCGAGCTTTATCGCCCACTTGGCTAGGCACCCCGAGGTATCCTGGTGATTCAAGATGGCTCTCAAGGGTTGGTTAATAAGGATCATAATTGGATGAGCTTAAAAGTAAAGCCTAAGATGCTGAGCAGACATAATAGTACAAAAATAATCTTTTTAGATCGAGTGTACCTAGTTTTTGCATCACGGAGTAACTTGCTGGTGTAGTAGACCGGCCTCTAAAGACCGTCCCTATCAGTGTGGACCAGCACCAAGCTGACTACTCCCGAAGAGATCACCAGGTATAGGAGGAGTTTTTCTCTGACCTTCGACCATAGACATGGACAGCAATATGGGGAGGCGAGGAGCTTCTTTAGCCCCTCAAATACCTTTTGACATTTCTCCATTCAGGCGAAGTCATGCATCTTGTGCATGGCCTTGAAAAATGGTTGGCATTGCTCAGTAGAGCACGAGATGAACCGACTAAGAAAAGTGACATGATCGATCAGGTGCTGGACCTCCTTCTTATTTATGGGATGCCTCATATCCGTGATCACCTGGATCTTCTCTGGGGTGGCCTCGATCCCTCACTGGGTGACTATGAAGCCTAGGAACTTTTCAATCATGATGCTGAATGTGCACTTCATCGGGTTCAGCTTCATCTGATGGAGATGGAGATTGTTAAAGGCTTCTGCCAGGTTAGCAAGGTGGTCCAACTCTCGATCGCTTATAATGAGCATGTCATCCACATAGACCTGCATGTTGTGGCCTATCTGATCCTTGAAGATCTTGCTGACTAGATGCCGGTATGTCATCCTAGTATTCTTAAGGCCGAATGGCATCACCTTGTAGTAGAACATCCCACTGTCGATCATGAATGCCATGTGCTCCTAGTCCTCCAGGTGCATGTAGATTTGATTGCACCTAGAGAATGCATCCATGAAGCTAAGCAGCCTGTGCCCTGAAGTTGCATCCATAAGCTGGTCGATCTTGGATAAAGGGAAGCTATCCTTTAGGCATGTCTGATTGAGGTCAGTGTAGTCCATGCAAATCCTCCACTTCCTACAGGCCTTCTTGATCATGACCATATTTGCTAGCTAGCTGGGGTACTGCACCTCTCGGATGAAGCCCACAGCGAGGAGCTTTCCGACTTCCTCATCTATCACCCTTTGCCTCTCCAGGATGAAGTTTCTCTTCTTTTGCTAGATTGGACAACAATTGGGGTTGATGTTCAGCTTGTGGGTGATCACCTCGGAAGGAATTTTAGACAAGTTTGTTGCAGTCCAGGTGAAGATATCAGCGTTTGCCCGTAAGAAGCTCAACAGGCAAGCCCTCTCTTCTTTAGCTAGGAGAGCTCCTACTTGTACCATCTTCAGGGGATCTTCGCCAAGGGGGAGTGATAGCAGGTGCTCCACTACCCTTCCCTTTGGCCCAACTCATTGACTGTGGGGCCCTCCTCAGTCCCTTGGGCTCCAGGGATAGTTTGCATGCAGTGTAGGATCAATTGTTGGGTCCCTCTCATCTTCCCAATCCCATATGGAGTCAGGAACTAGACAAGAAGCTGCTTGGTCAAAATGATTGCATCTAGCAAGTTGATCCCGGGATGCCCCAGAATCATGTTGTAGGCCGATGGGAGCCTTACAACGATAAAGGTTACCAATATAGTGCTTTGCCAGGGTGGCATCCCGGTAGATATCAGGAGGGTAATCTCTCCCACCACTCCAACAGAATCTTCGGTGAAGCCAATGAGGGATGTGAAATAAGGCTTTATTAGATCAGGGAACAAGTTCATCCTTGCAAAGGCATCATAAAAAAGGATGTCGGTAGAGCTCCTACTATCAATCATAATTCTCTTTACAGGATGCTTAGCTGTTATCATTTTTATGATAACAGCATCATTATTTGGGTTATCCATCTCAGCTAGCCCTTCTCCCATGCAGGGGAGTGTAACATTAGACCTCTCCCTCGCCCTAGCCCTCTTTAGCTCTCGCCCTGCCCCCCAGGAAATCATCCCCACTGGCTTCTCTATTGGTTGATTATCGATGGTAACATGTTAGGTTTTAGCATCCTAGGCCACATGCGAAGCTCGTCCTCCCATGAACTTCCTGAGGTAACCCCGCTTGATCAGCTCATTAATCTCATTCTTTAGGTGAAGGCATTCCTCGGTATCTTGGCCATGGTCATGGTGGAACTGATAGTACTGGACTTGTCATATCCACTGAATGGCCTTAGTGGGGGAGGGTGATGCAGGTAGCACTCATCCTTGATCTCCATCAGGATCTTGGCTCTTGGAACGAGGAGAGGTATGAACTTCTCATCCTTGGCAGGACCATCCCTTGGCTTAAGGCCTATTCGAGGGGCCTAGATGGCCTTGGACACAAGCAACCTGCTCACCTCCCCCTAGACCTGCCCATCCAACTCCCTTTGAGTACGGTTGGCCTCCTCTACACGGATGTACTTATGGGCATAGAGGAGGAGCTCCGAGTAGGACTTTGAAAGCTTCTTGTCAAAGAAGTAGGTAAAGCAGGAGGTCCTGAGCCCTCTCTTCAGTGCTAGCATGGTGATGGGCTCATCAAGGTTGTAGATCTCCATGGTAGTCATCTTGAACCAAGACACATAATCCCGAAGGGACTCATGGTCCTATTGTCGGATGGAAAAAAGGCTATTGGTCTCGTATGGCACCTTTCGGTAAGCATCGAAGTATGCCATAAACATTTTTTCTAGTTGCTCAAAGGAGTCAATGCACCTTGGCTCAAGATGGGAGTACCATACTCGGGCTACCTTGTAGAGTGTAGTTGGGAAGGCAATGCAGAGGAAGGTGTCACTGGCCCCTTGGACCCATATGAGAGGGTTATAACTCTCAAGGTGGTCGAGGAGGTCTATGGTCCCATCATAGGGGTCCACCTAGGGCATATAAAATCGGCTGGGGATTAGTTTTTCCTATATTCTATGGGAGAGAGGTAGGCGAGCATTGTAGCCTATAGGCTCGCATGGGGAGCCCTAAATCTTGGCAAACTGGAGGGCTAGATCAGCTAGTCTGTGCTCTTGCTCCTCGAGGCACTTCTCCACTCGACGGTGGATGGCCCTATCTGTTGACCCCTCCATGGAGACCATCAAGGAAGAAGAGGGTGCCGACCGAAAGAACTCATGCTTCAATTCGCTATCATGTTAGCATCACTGGCATGACACAGCACCATGGTTCGAGATCGGGGAATGGCTCTCCCAATCGGTCAAACCATCCCAATGCCTCTTCCCAGCACTCATAGGCTCTCCCATGGAATGAGGCTACCCGTGCAAGCATGATGCATAATGAAAGCTCTGATACCAAAAATGATGCAGAACAAAAGAGATGATGCGATGCGGAAGTAAATTAAAATTAATATATTTATTATTATTATTATTTTTATATATATTTTCAAAAGTCATCTTTGACTCAAAGGAAAGTTAAACTAAATTGAAAGAAACTATATAATAATTGAAAGCACAATTCAAAGAAACTAGATTATCAGAGTAGTTCAGAAGTAAAGGATCGCTGGGGGTTGAGAAACTCCCAGATCTAGGGTTTTGCTCTGAACTTTCAACAGGACAGAAATAAAGAAAAGGGAAGGGTTATGTACCAGGCAGTGATCTTCACAGAGTTTGGTGGAAGGACTCTCTCGAGCAGATTGTTGGATCCTCGGATTCAGATATCTTTGCAATTGATCCTCCAATACTGGCCCTTTGACAGAGTTGGCTTCTCCTGAACTCAGGATCTAGGAAAGAAGAAGAACAAGTTAAGGAACCAGATACTCAAAGAAAGGATTTACCAGATAAGAAGAACTTAAAAAAAATTGATGTTGCTGAAATCCTGATTCTCCTGGATGCTGATCTGACTTCCTCTAGGATTTGCTCTGTATTCGAAGTAGCAGATCTGGACCTGGATGTTGGTGGTCGGCCTCTACTTGGAAGAGTGGGGCCGTGAGATGATGAGGTAGATTAGGATTTGGATGATTGGTGGAATGAAGAAGATGATGGGCGGCTAGGGTTTGGAATTGAAGTTGCTAACCTAGGGTTTTGGTAGGGTTTTGGGGTTGGAGATCTCACACCTCCTCAAGGTTCGTAGGGAACCTGGATTTACTCCCTCACGGAGCTCAACACCTGAACACAAGTGCGGAAGAGAGAAACACAAAGTTGCTCACAAAGAAATTGATTTCATTCATCATTAAATTCAAGAGTTACATAGAGTTGAATATATAGACATAACAAAGAAATAAAATTTTATACATTTCCCATGTGGGACTAATAGGACTAACCCACACTTTAGGCATCAAATTCTCTTCCCAAGACTCCTTCCATGAGTGGGCAGCCCAAAAACTCCAAGAAAACTTGAAAATCAGCTCCAAATGGCAGGTTATGGGGGTGTCTCCTAGTATCTCTCCATGAATCAAGGATTTTTCCTTCATGGTTTGGCTCATTTGGACACCTCCTAGTCTTGCTCCACAAGTTTAGGCTTCTTCCTTTCATGGCTTTGGCACTTTTGGAAACTTTTGGGAACCTCCTTGAATTCCTCCCCAAGACATGCTCTCTTCCCTTTTATAACTTGGATTTTTATGGAACATTGTGGGGCACCTCCTTGATCCTCTCTTCAAGAAAAATTCTTGCCATCCTGGCTTGGGTTTATCTGGAAAGAAATTGGCTCCTCCTTGGATTGAGGTTTCTTGATGGATTTCTCTCCCAAGTGGTGCAAGAAAAAAAAAAGAACTTACTTCTTGTGGTGTAGGGACCAAAGACACTGGATGGAGATGTGGCGCCTCCTGGACTCTGGCGTGTGGCTGGGAGTGTGGCGCCCACTTGCTTGGGCCTGGGAGAAAAAATGTGGTACCCTAGACCTTGACTTGATTGAAAAAAAAGTGGCACCAACCTGGAGAAGACCTAGACCACTACTAGGACTTGTACTGAGTCAACATGACTCAACAAAATTTAAATTGCAGGGAAATACAGACTCAAGACTAAAATTGAGTTGACCAAGTCAACCCTTATTACAAAACTAGAAAACCCTAATTCTTCGGGCAAGGTCAATCAGAGATCCAGATGGAGCCCTGAAGTCTTCTTCTGAGTCTGGTGCCCGCACCAAAGCGGTTGCCCTTCCCAGAAGGACTTTAGGATGGCATGGAGATCAGTGGCATAGGCCACAAGCATCCCCGGTTGTTGTTATGTTGCCAAGGATCGATGATGGTGATGCAGCTAGCACACCGCCATAGTCAAGGTCTGGACCTACTGTGCGAGTGCAGTGATCTACATGGATTGATCGCCTAGATGTAAAGGTGGATGAAGAGGGAGCTCTGCCTCCTGGCTATGTCAGTCACCACGGTGGGATGGGTTTGCCATGCTGCTAGCCGAGGCTTCCCATGCATGGGTCACCACCATGAGATTGTTTGATGCTTCTTAGTTAGAGCAGGTGGCATCAGCGCTACCACCCCCCTACCTGGTGTGCCAATATGTTGCCACCTAGGTTACCATGGCTTGTCACTCTAATAGGGCCCGATTGAGCTGGCCTCTCTGGAAGCGTTGGGCCTTCATCCTTGCACCTTCACGACCATTTGGTCTTGTAAAAAAAGGAGACCCAGATCGGGGATCCCGATGGGGATACTCTGATGGTCAAGTCAATAAGGCGACCAAGGAAAACAAACCCTCTATGGCAGAGTCTTAGGATGCCATCACATAGAGGGAGATAGAAAATAATAGAAAAACTAGAGTTTCTAGGAAGCTAGGAGGTTGCTCGCTATTTAGCCCATTGCCTTTGCTCTCTTACCATCTCTCTCTTGGTTTGCCCCCCTCTTGGAGGTCTCTCTTACCATTATATGGGAATTGATTGAGTCAGACTAGGTTTAGAGCCTTGGTTGGGTGCCTCTCCCACAGTGTCCCCTGTAGAAGGGGTACAAGCTCTTTAGAGTCTTGTTGGACAAGGTCCAAGGTTCCCAGGAGGTCTTCTTGCAGGGGGTGCAGCCGACATGCTGCAGAGCCTACCCGCTTGGTGGGATGATCCCCTATGAAAGGTTTAGATGGCATGCCACAGGATCTGGGGCCATGGCTGAGTGCTTCCACTTACAAGGGGTGTAGATGGTGCAGTACAAGGCCTGGAGCTTTGACAGAGCATTCCTCTTACGGGAGGTGCATATGGCATGCTACAGGACCTGAAGCCCCGATGGAGCACCCCTCTTGCAAGAGATGTAGGTGGCATGCTACAAGACCTAAAGCCCCGGTGGAGAACTCGCCTTGTAAGAGATGTAGGCAGCGTGCTATAGGGCCTAGAGCCCTGGTAGAGCACTTGCCTTGCAGGAGATGTAGGCGGTGTGCTATATGGCCTGGAACCCCGGTGGAGCACTCACCTTGCAGGAGATGCAGGCGATGTGCTACAAATCCTGAAGCCCTAGTGGAGCACTCGCCTTACAGGAGATGCAGGCGGTGTGCTATAAAGCCTGAAGCCCTGGTGGAGCACTCGCCATGCAAGAGAATTGCAGCTATTCTGGTAGAGATGGCAACATCATGCTTAGGGGTCACTGTCCAGGCCTCCCTCATGCCTATCCTCTAGGAGTCACATTTTTCCTACCACCGCTCCTCCTACCATAATCGAAGGAATGTCCTCCTGCCTATGGGGACTTGGTCTGGCTGGGAGCTCGACTAGTTTGAAGCTCTCTTCAGCCAGGAGCTCATCCTGGATGGGAGCTCGACCTCAACTGAGAGCTCACCTCAGATGGGAGCTCAACTTTGATCGAGAGCTTACCTCGGATGGGAGCTCAAACTCAACCGAGAGCTCACCTCAAATGGGAGCTCAACCTTGTCCAGGAGCTCAACTTTAGACGAGAGCTCAACCTCAACTGGGAGCTCACCTCGGATGGGAGCTCGACCTCGATCAGGAGCTCAACTTCATCTAGGAGCTTGACCTCGGCTGGTAGCTCACCTCGGATAGGAGCTCGACCTTGACCTGGAGCTCAACTTTGGATGGGAGCTTGACCTCAATCGGGAGCTCACCTCGGACGGGAGCTCGACCTCAGTTGGGAGCTCATCTTGGACAGGAGCTCGACCTTGACCGGGAGCTCTACTTCAGCTAGGCTAGGTGGCACTCTCTACCACCTTATCAGTCAGCTACATTAGACATGGGCACCATGTTAGTGGTTGGCCATATCATAGTGCATCTAGATATGTCTCAACCTAACAAATCCTATAATTCCTCACAAGGATTGCCTTAGTCAAAGTCTTGCTAAATTGAAACATAATAGAGCATTTTTTATAATACCTTGGAATGGTCAATCCTATCTTAACTCACACACTGACTTAATAAGTACTTGACTACACCCAGAATCCTTGCATCTCTATATTAGAAATCTTAGAATCCAGTATCAAAGTATAGTTAGTTACTTGCAAGTTACCATGATGATCTTAGATCGAAGGGATACTTATAGCCATATCTTTCCGAGAGATACTCTTAATAGTAGAGTACTCTATAGCATTGGTCATGTTTGATGAATGTAATCTTATACTCACCTGCATGTCATACCAGTATCTCTATATATTTTGGTTATGAGGACAACCAATCCATATGGCATACAACGACCTATACTTATAAACATTATCATTCTTGGTAGCAGCATATTATTTAATCACGAACAGGTTTAAGAACTCTTGACAAATCCTTCTTTGTCGAATAGAAGCAGTTTAAGAACTTCATCATAGAAGAGTTCATAAAGAAAGATATACACAATGTGATGAATTATCAAAATAACTTTTATTTATAAATTATTCATATAAAAATTATATTAAGCTTAACCATCTACAACCCAGATAATTGGCTTTAGAATAGATTTCCTAACAACTCCCACTTGGATTAGAGTCAATTTGAACAATGTTGAATACCCATCTTCCCCTTGTGATTATCAAACTTTTTGATCCTGAGGGCTTTAGTAAATGGGTCAGCCAAGTTTTTCTTTCCATCGATCTTCTAAAGGTCAATATCACCTTAATCCATAATCTTCAAGAAAAGGTAGTAGCAATGCAGAATGCATTTGGTCCACTGATAAGCCTTTGGTTCTTTCACTTGAGCTATGGCTCCAGTGCTATCATAATATAAGGGAACTGAACCATCGATGGAAGGTGCCACTTCAAGCTCGTCGATGAACTTCTGTAGCCAAATATCTTTCTTTGTAGCATCAGATGCCACAACATACTCTACCTCGCATACTAAATCAGCCATAGTATGTTGCTTGAAACTTTTTCTAGCAAATTGCTTCCTTATTCAAGGTAAAGATATAACTTGACATACTTGCTATCATCTCTGTCTGACTAAAAACTGGAGTCAGTATAATTAATTAGTTTCAAATCAGAATCTCCATAAATGAGCCACTGGTCCATAGTATTTCTCAAATACTTAAGGATGGCTTTTGTAACCTTCTAATAATTCTCACCTAGATCAAATTGGTATCTACTCACTACCTCTAGTAAGTAGGCCATATCTGGTCTCGTATATGTCATGGCATACATAATAGATCCCACTATCAAAAGATATGGAATCCTAGCCATACGCTCTCTCTCTTGAGGAGTTGTCAAACATTCCTTCTTAGAGAGAGTAATTCCAAGACTTGTCGAAAGATAGCCTTCTTAAAATTCACCATACTGAACAGCTTTAGCATAGTTTTAATATATGTGGACTAGGTTAACCCTAGAAATCTTTTAGATCTATTCCTATAGGATTTCATTCTAAGAATATATGATACTTCTTCCAAGTCTTTAATGAAGAATTGACATGCTAACCATATTTTTATTCCTTGCAATACAGAAATGTTATTCCTGATTAAGAGAATATTATCCATATACAAAACAAGAAATACTACTACTGAACCATTAGCCCATTTGTATATATAGGGCGCTTCTCTGTTCTTAATGAAGCCATACATTTTTATCACTTTATCAAAATGCATGTTCTAACTTTGAGATGCGTGCTTCAACCATAAATGAATTTATGAAGCTTGCACATGTTTGATTCATCTGTAGATATGAACCCTTTAGGTTGTATTATATACACCTCTTCTTCTAGCTCTCCATTTAGGAAAGCGATTTTCACATCAATTGCCGGATCTCAAAATCAAGATGTGCCACCTCGACTTGGCTATGTGAGTCGACTCGCCTCCCTGTTCGATTTGACTCATCTAGATGAGTCAGCTCGAATGCAGTTTTGACAACTTCTTATCAAATGAGTGTGGAACGATTCCTAGTCATTCCCAAGCTAACATGTTAAGAAGAAATCCCATGGTGTGTGACCCCGTAGGTTCAAACACTAAACCAATAGCAAGGAACATTTCCAGTACCAGCCAAAGATGCCATCTAGCAATGATACCTCGCATCCGGATAGGTTGAAGGCTGAGAGCAACAAGAACCTGTCGAACATAGAATATCACTGAGCTTATTCCTTTAACCTTCTAATGCTCCGATGGCTTAGGGTTAAACTGCCCAACCCTAATCGGTCCATCACAATATGTTTCAAAAAAAGAATCCCTATAACTCCTTACAAGGAATGCCCTGGTCAAGGTCTTTCTCAATTGAGGCATATTAAGCATTCAATCCAAACCATTTGGAGAGGTCAATTCTATCTTGATCCTACCATTGCTATACAAGTACTTGACTGTACCCAGCAACCTTCCATCATTGGATTAGAAATCTGGGTAGTCCGGTAGCTAAGCACAGTGAGTTGCTTGTAAGTTGCCATAGTGATCTCAAGTCAGAGGAATAATTCATGTCCACATGCTAATGCAAAACTTTTTTTTGGTAGAAAGAGAATCTCATATGAGAGTCATGCTCAATAAAGTATCGAACATAACATCGATGTCATACTAGCATCTACATGCTACTTGGTTAAGAGGACAACCAACAGACATGATATCAATAACCTACTCTCGATATACCATTATTCTTAAATAGCGTATCCTTTGGTCGTGAACCAGTTTATGAACTACACGATGCATCCTCTCTACATCACATATAAGGTAGCTCAAAGGACATCATCATACAAGAGTTCAATTAGGAAGATGACATATTATGAACAATCAGAATAAACTTTTTATTCAATTTAGTAATTCATATACATATACATGAGTCGCACAACCGTCTACAACCTAGATGATTAGCTTTGGGATACACATTTCCCAACAACTCCCACTTGAACTAAAGCCAATCAAAACAAAATCTGATTTCTATCTTCCATTTGCAATCATCGAACTCTTGCATTCCAATGGATTTAGGGAAGGGGTCGGCCATGTTCTCCTTATTATCGATCTTCAGAAGGTCGATGTTACCTCGTTCAATAATCTTCCAGACAAGGTGATAACGATGCAGAATATGCTTGGTCCGCTGATGAGACTTCGGCTTTTTGGCTTGAGCTATGGCTCCAGTGCTGTCACAATACACCGAAACATGACCATCCTAGAAAGGTGCCATTCCAGCTTGCCAAGGAACTTCCGTAACCACATAGCCTCCTTTATTGCATCCGATGCTGCAATATACTCCACCTCGCAAACAAAATCAGCCACTTTATGCTATTTGGAACTTTTCCAGTAGACTGCTCTACCATTAAGAGTAAAACATAAAACCAAACACACACTTACTATCATCACTATCTGACTAAAAACTGGAGTTAGTATATCCCATATGTTTTAAGTCAGAATCCCCATAAACAAGCCATTGGTCCTTAGTATTTCTCAAATACTTAAGGATATTCTTAACAACTTTTCAATGAGTTTCACCTAGGCCAAACTGGTATCTGCTCACTACCCCTAGTGAGTATACCACGTCTGGTCTAGTACATAACATAGCGTACATGATAGAACTCACTACCGAAGCATATGAAATTCTACTCATATGCTCTCTTTTCTTAGGAGTTGTCGCACAATCCTTCTTAGAAAGAGTAATTCCATGAGCTATCGAAAGATACCCCCTTTTGGAATACTCCATGCTTAATAGCTTTAGCACAGTGTCAATGGACATAGATTGGGATAATCCTAGAAGCCTCTTAGATCTATCTCTATAGATCTTCATACCCAATATATATGAGGCTTCACCCAAATCTTTCAAGAGAATTGAGATAAAAGCTAGACCTTTATTCCTTGTAATGCTAGAATGTCATTCCCGATTAGAAGAATATCATCCACATACAAAATAAGAAATACAACTATAGAACCATTTGCTCATTTATATATACAAGGTTCCTCTCTGTTCCTGATGAAGCCATACGTCTTGATACACTTATCAAAATGCATGTTCCAACTCGGAGAAGCCTGCTTCAGTCCATAAATGGACCTCCAAAGCTTGCACACTTTAAACTCATCTATGGATGTGAATCCTTTAGGTTGCATCATATACACCTCCTCTTCTAGCTCACCATTTAGGAAAGCTGTTTGGACATCAATCTGCCAGATTTTATAATCTAAATGTGCTGCTATAGCAAGCATAATCCAAATGGACTTGAGCATTGCCATAGAAAAAAATGTCTCGTCATAGTCAATACCATAATGCTGACGATACCCCTTGATAACTAGACAGGCTTTATAGGTCTCCACCTGCCCATCTGCTTCCCATTTCCTCTTGGAGATCCACTTGCACCCGATGGGTTTTATCACTTCATGTGGATCAACCAATGTCCATACATTGTTGATTTCCATGGACTTCATTTTGAATTTCATAGCTCCTAGCCATGACTCAGTATCAGACCTTGACATTGCATCCATATAGGTGATCAGATCCTCGTTGTTCTCATCGAGCTCAATAGGATCATCATCTTGGACCAAGAAATCATAGTATCTGTTCGGTTGATGTGGTACTCTACCAGATCTCCTTAATGGTTGTACTATGGGATCTGGATTTGATCTAATCAAATCCAATTCTATAGTGGCCTTAGAGTGAGAAGGTACTTTTATCTGTTGAACTTCCCCAAGTTCAACCTCAGTAGCTTGAATGCCTTCACCAAGGTACTTCCTTTCTAAAAAAGTTGCCCTAAGACTGATAAACAATTTTTGTTCATTAGGCAGATAGAAAAAATATCCTTTGGATTCTTTGGGATACCCAACAAAAAGACACCTATCAAACTTAGTCCTAGCTTATCCATCTCCAAATGTCTGACATAAGCTGGACACCCTTAAACCCGAAGGTAAGAGAGAGTTGGCCTACGTCCAGTCCATATCTCATATGGTGTCTTATCAACAGACTTACTTGGAACTCTATTTAGAAGGTAAGATGCTGACTCAATGGTGGGGACACTAGAGGCACCAGAATAAGACAGAGGCTTCTCAACCCTCTGTGAATCACTTAGCTACCATTGTAATAAAGCTTAGTTCATTTAAGTTGTCTTTATTTGAGTCCTGTATTAGTTAGCTCATGATGAGCTAGTCCAGTCCAGTACTTGTTAGCTCATGTTGATCTAATTTTTTTTCTAAGTCTTGTCCAAATACACTGAAGACTCAAGACCACATCATACAAGTGAAGACCAAGTTCAATCAGATTGAAGACATGGAAGAATAGGCCAAGTCCAATCTATCTTGAAGATTTGAAGATCCCAAGAGGAGAAATTAGAAACCCTGAAGCCCTGGACCAGCCGAAAGCAAAGTTGGGCCAGCCCAGGCCCAAGAGAGAGCTAGGGCACCAAGAGCTTATGGTGACCACCCTTGGTCGGCCACTTAGAGTCACCCTCTTGGCTGACCAAGGCAAGGAGAGGGAGAGATTGCAGGGATTTTTTCTACCCTGGGTTTCCTTATTTTCTAGCTAGGGTTTGGGTGGGAATAAGACTCCTATGTAATTACTTATGTATCCTTACTTGGAGCCCAAGGCTATGGGTCTATTTAAAGGACCCTAGTCTCTTGTATGAGAGAAATATTTGATATATAAAATTCTATTGAGTTCTTCTCTTGCTGTGTGCCTCCCTGCTGTGTGCATTAAGGGATCCTGAAGTCCTGCCGAAGTGCTGCCCAAAAAAACCCTAGCCGACCAACCTCCTTCAAGCCTTTCTTCCACACGCCTCTTGCTGTTTTCCTAAGATTTTTCTTGTTTACCACCTTTTTTTCTCACCCCTAACGGTTGTTTGTAGGTCCCTGAGTTCATACGAATCCAACGACTCCAACCGAGCCGTAATCGGACCACCGAGCAGAAAGCCGGGAATCCACGGGTCTCTGGCTTGGTTTTCCAGGCCACATCCATCGAGGATGAGTGATCTCTTCACTGCGATCTTCATCAGGCACTTCAGACATTACCAAGTACACCCCCTCTACCACCAGTAATTTTATTGTAGGAGAACTAGCCCTAACCGAGGCTTCTCAGCCCCGGCGATCCCTCTTTACTGTTTTCCTAGGTCCTGATCTGCATGCATAGCTTTTAAAATTCATATAGAATTATCTACATTATATTTTAATATAATATTTGGGATTTAACTACCTAATCCAACCCCTAAAATATAAAAAAATAATCGCATGTATATTAGTCCCACATCATCTAGTATCAGAGCTTAGATTAGGGCTTGTTTTTTGCATCCTTTCTAATCCGTATATGCTCTGTTCTTTTGATTATTTCTCTCTACTCAGAACTCTAAAAACTCCAATTTTTATTTTTGTGGATTTATCTTAATTCAAAGTATTTTATATAATTTTTGTAGACTTTATTTCAGTCTGTGCAATTTCTACAAGTCGAAATACTACCTACAAATTTTCAGCTCTGTTTTTCAGCAAGACAACTTTAGAAGGTTTAGGGTTTTGTTTAGCATCTCTTTTGCATATCTTTTACTTTTAGTATGTTTCTAGCATATTAGGTCATTGGCTGCAAATCATTTTTCTACAAAAGAATAAAAAAAAAAATACATATATAAAAGCTACCTAAAACACTTAAAACCTAATTTTGCATCATCTGCTTACCATCATTGCATAAACTACCTTTAAGGGCACTCTTGCTATGTCAGATGGGGGGATGATTTGATCACCTCTCCTTAGCCTAAAACCACATCCCCTACATTTGGTCCCAAGCCTAACTTAAAATCTATTAGACTTAATTTTGCCCTAGTGGGCTAGGGGCACCAACTGGTCGGGTCCGGGCTAAGTATCATATCATTGTGTCAAGCTAACCTGTGAGTGCCTTGTGCTTAGTGTCTAGAATGGTGGTTCAGGGATTCATTCTTGAAGGGCTTGTGTGCTAGTCCGCCTACTTGACCAATCACTGATTGGTGTCTAGAATTGGCAATCAGGGACCTAACACTCCCCTTACACCTGCCTGGCTGAGTACAGGGTTACTATAGGCTAGTTTGCCACCCTGATTGAGCATCTAGTTTGGACTCTAGGTCTAGAGAGCTATAGTTGGTCTGATCGAATCTTGCATGAGCACTAGATCAGGGGTTTCATATCATCCACCATCTCCACTTTTACCTAAATCCATGGACAATCTCGAAGCCCAGATTAAAGCCCTTGCTGATTAAATGGCCCAGATGACTACCTAGTTAATTACCCAGATGACTACCCAGATGACTCAGTTAACCCAGACCGATAGCCTCAACCCAACTCAACCCAGTGAAACCATGGAGCCCAACCCTAGGAGAACCCAATACTCTGACCCATATAGGGAGTCCAATCCTAGGAAAACCCAATACTCCGACCCATATAGGGAGTCCAATCCTAGGAGAACCCAAAACTCTGATCCATATAGGGAGTCCAACCCTAGAAGAACCCCTTACCATGACCCCTATTTGGAGCCCAACCCTAGGAGAGCCACTAGGTATGTTGTGTTGGTAGCACCTAAATTTTGTGATCCTGAGTGTGAGGATTATCTTGCTTGGGAAAGAGATATGGACCTGTATTTTGAACAAAATTGGGGTTTCAATTCTTTCGTTCAAGTTTGCTAAAGCTAAGTTAGTTCACCAGGCTAGGTCAAACTAGGATAGTGTTGAGAGAATACTTAGACTAGAAGATCGCGAACCCATAACTACCTGGAGTGATATGAAACTTGAACTAAGGAGAAAATACCTACCCAAGTCCTATAAATCCAAGAGACCCAAAACCTATAGATCTTATGACTCCAAATCCTATGAACCTAGAACATATGAGCCCATATCCCATAAGCCTAGTATACCCATAACCTATAGAACTTATGACTCCAAATCCTATGACTCCAGAACCTATGAACCCATATCCCATGAGTCCAGTAGACCCAAGACTCATAGAGTTGAACCCAAATCCTATGACCCCAGATCCTATAATCCCATGACCCATAGATCTGCACCCGTGTCCTATGAGCCCAGGGAGCCCATAACCCCTAGGTATCATCCTAGTACTAGTTAGGTTTCTTCTAGTCAACTTGAACCCCATAGGATTAGTACCCCTAAATATGAACCCAATAGTAAGCCACTACCCCTTAGGCAACCTGAACCTACTAGGAGTAGTGCCCATAATCACAAACCAAGACCTAGCCAATTTTTCCTTAGCCGACCTTCTCCTACCATCCCTTTGATTGACAAGGCTTACATTAACGTGGAAATATATGAAGCTGATGTGAACTTAGTGGATGAGTATGAGGGGGAAGAGGAGATACCTATAGATGACCTAGAATTAGCTGACCTAATAGATAACCAGGTAGAAGCCAACCTAGAGGTAGTTGACCTTAACCACATCCAGCCTAAAGCTATAGTGGAAGAACAATTAGAGGAAAAGAACCTAGATATTGTTGCTAGAACCTTGTCTAAGGAAACCATAGAGGAGAGCCAAATTATGAAGTCTAGTCCTAAAATATAAGAACAATAAGAATTTATTAAGGACCTGATCTCTTTGAATCAGTACCCTCAGGATGAGCCTCCTCCTATAGTTCCCATTAAGGACCTCTTTCCTGAGATTAATAATCCATCATTCCATTATGCAAACCCCATAGATATACCGCAACCCCGTAAGGTTAGCCTCATTAGTCTAGGATTAGTCTCTAACACCCCTTCTTTTATCCTACTTTATCTAACTAACCTTGAACCTTTTTCTCTACCCTACCAGACTAATTTTGAACCCACTTCCTATTTTCTGCCCTTTCCAGACACCTCCAACATTTCTAGGATCATTAGATTGCATTTAGCTGAGATTAGCATACTGCATGCATTCATCATGCATGTTTGGTTTGCATCTTACTTCTGGCATACTTTTTGGAATTTGCTAGGAGTTCACTGTAAATTTTTATGTGCATGTCAAGCTAGGATCAAACCTAGAGAACCTATAATCTGTTAGGTTTAGATCCAAAGAGTTCAATAAAATTTCCTTCCGTAGGAATGCAGAGTTGAGTCTGTTAGGTGTAGGTATGAGTCCTTTGCATCACCTGTTAAGAGTCTGCATGTGCCCAGCATGTTCACCACCTACACTAATTTTGAAAGAAACTGGCTAATTCCCGAAGAAGGGCCAAGAAATTTGATGTAGTAGATTCTATCTTCGTTAGGCTTAGGCCTAAAGAAGCTTCATGCTCACAAAGCTGGACCTTTTAAAGTGATAGAGAGGGTTGTACCAAATGCTTATGTGTTAGATTTGCCTTCGGATTTGGGCATTGTTCTACCTTCAATATTACAGACCTGGTTGAGTACAGGAAACCGATAGTGATACCTAGTGAGGCCTTTGGACCTATTCCTTTCTATTGTGAGTGACCCTAACCCAGAGTGTCCACCAATAAATTGGCCTGAGAGAGGAGAACAGATCGAGCATATCCTAGATGATCAAGCCATGATGACCCGGGGTCGTAACTATCAACGCTACCTGGTCTGATGGCAAGGTTGGCCAGAGTCGGACGATTCATAGATTTCTCGAGAGGACTTGCAATGCCTCGACCCAGACATTCTCGAGAGATATGTGAGCCAGCCTGATCTGCACTCAACAGGGTCAAGTTTCTCCCATCCCGAGAGAATTAGTAGGGACACCAGAGGCAACAGAATAAGACAGAGGCTTCTCAATCCTTTGTGGATCACTTAGCTACCATTATAATAAAGCTTAGTACATCTAAGTTGTCTTTATTTGAGTCTTGTATTGGTCAGCTCATGATGAGCTAGTCTAGTCCAGTACTAGTCAGCTCATGTTCAGCTAATTTTATTTTTCTAAGTCCTGTCCAAACACACTGAAGACTCAAGACCACATCATACAAGTGAAGACCAAGTCCAATCAGATTGAAGACATGGAAGAATAGCCCAAGTCCAACCTAGCTTGAAGATTTGAAGATCCTAGGAGGAGAAATCAGAAACCTTGAAGCCCTAGACCAGTCGAAAGCAAAGTTGGGCCAGCCCAGGCCCAAGAGAGAGCTAGGGCGCCAAGAGCTTATGGTGACCACCCTTGGTCGGCCACCTAGAATCACCCTCTTGGCCAACCAAGGCAAGGAGAGAGGGAGAGATTGTAGGGATTTTTTCTACCCTGGGTTTCCTTATTTTCTAACTAGGGTTTGGGTGGGAATAAGACTCCTATGTAATTACTTATGTATCCTTACTTGGAGCCCAAGGCTATGGGTCTATTTAAAGGACCCTAGTCTCTTGTATGAGAGAAATCTTTGATATATAAAATTCTATTGAGTTCTTCTCTTGCTGTGTGCCTCCCTACTATGTGCATTAAGGGATCCTGAAGTCCTGCCAAAGTGCTACCTAAAGAAACCCTAGCCGACCAACCTCCTTCAAGCCTTTCTTCCACATGCCTTTTGCTATTTTCCTGAGATTTTTCTTGTTTCCCACCTTGTTTTCTCACCCCTAACGATTGTTTGCAGGTCCCCGAGTTTCTACGAATCCAACGACTCCAACCGGGCTGCAATCGGTCCATCGAGCAGAAAGCCAGGAATCCACTGGTCTCTGGCTTGGTTTTCCAGGCTGCATCCATCGAGGACGAGTGATCTCTTCACTGCGATCCCTCTTTACTGCTTTCCTAGGTCTTGATCTGCATGCATAGATTTTAAAATTCATATATAATTATCTACATCATATTTTGATCTGATATTCGGGATTTAACCACCTCATCCAATCCCTAAAACACAAAAAAATAATTGCATGCATATTAGTCCCGCATCACTCAAGACCATATCCTCAAAAAGATTTAGGCAGACTTGCTAAGCCCATCATGGATCAAACCATATCCAACAGAGTTTGATTCCACCTTTCAGACACACCATTTAATTGAGGTATCTCTTGAGGAGTCTATTAAGAGAGAATTCCATTCTCTTGGAGATAAGTCAGAAACTTATAAGAAAAATACTCACCATCTCAATCTAATCGAAGGATTTTAATAAACTTTCCAATTTTTTTTTCAACTTCATTATGATAATGTTTGAACATTTCAAACAAATCAGATTTATGTCTCATCAGGAAGACATAACCATACCTTGAAAGGTCATCTGTGAATATAATGAAATAATTATACCTGCCTCTTACACTGATTTTCATAGGTCCACATACAAAAATATGTACTAAACTTAGAATATCATTGGCTCTTTCATCTTTTCCAGTAAATGATGACTTGGTTATTTTCTCAAGGAGACAAGATTCACAAGTTGATAAAAATTCACTCTTTGTGATATCTAGGAGACCATCTCCCACCAACTTATTTATCCTGTTCTTGTTTATATGACCTAGCTTATAGTGCCAGAGATAAGTATTACTGACTTTATCTAACCTAGGGCATTTATTAGCAGGGTACAATATAGTAACAGGCTGTGACAGTACATATACGCCATTCTCCACTTGTCCAAACATCATATTAGAACCATTCAATGTGATATTGCAAATATCATTCTTTATAAATAATTCAAACCATCTTTGGCCATCAGGCCTATAGAATTGATATTCGCTAAAAAGGAAGGACAAAAATGACAATCATCAAGAATGATAGTACAAGACTTGAAACAAAGAAATAGTTTCCAACACCAGAATTGGAGCTTGACTTCCATTCCCAACATTCAAAAACCTTTCACCGCTTTCGAACCTCCTACTAACTTGAAGTTCCTGTAAAGAGTTGCAAATATAGTAAGGACTTCCGATATCCAATACCCAGTTAGTAGTATCACAAATAGAGAAACTACAAGGATTTATCATATAAATACCTTGACCAGCAATAGCTTGCTACTTTCGCTTCCTTTGCCTGTTTGGGTCTAGAGTAGCAAGATAAGCAGAATAGTTCTACTTCCAGTGTCCCGGCTTCTTGCAGAAGAAGCACTCTACCTGACTCTTGTTAGCCTTCACCCTCTTAGTCTGACTAGGCCCAACACTTTGCACCTTTTTATTTTTGTTATTCTTTCTCTTCTTCTTCCCTTTCCCAAAGGGACAATACCCTTCTCCAGAACCTCCTACCAAATTCACCAAGCCCTTGTTAAGGTTGTGGTCTCTCTCATAAGTTTGCAGTAACCCTAACATCTCATGGTAGTTTACTGCAGGACTATTTATTCTGAAATTATCGAGAAAGACCCGGTAGGAAGAGGGCAGAGAATTCAATATCGCATTCTTGCTAAGCTGCTCATGTAGAGGACAGCCAAGTTTTCCAAATGCTTAAATAACTCGATCATGTACATTATGTGATCAGTTACTAGAGTTCCATCATGCATACATGTATCATAGATGGTGAAAGAGATCCGATATCTCTCCGTATCATTCGAAGTGCTAAAAGACTCCTTTAACCTTTGAAGAATCTCCTCCAGCTAGGCCTCCTCAAATTTGCAACTGAACTCATCGTTCATCATAGCCAACATAATGTAACATACTATGGTACGGTCAGAGATCCACTTCTGATAAGTGTCCCTGATAGTGCTACGAGCATTGGGGCTGGGATTTTAGGTGTTGGATCCATTATCACATAAAGGATCCGCTCGTGCTTCAGGACTATTCTGAGTCTTCGACACCAGCTATTGAAGTTGGGTCCAAAGAGTTTGTCATTATCCAATAATGATCGGAGCGATAAAGTGGTCGACATTATCTAAAAGAGAACAAGACCTATCAGTATATGAATCATTACAAACATCCTAAAGACATGGATTTTAGTCTAAAGATTTCTTCCACTATTTTGTTCAGACTGGTAGCCTCTACACTCCAATATGAAGAATAACATTTATCTTTTAGCAGGTACTAGGATCCAATAGACTACACATGATGTTGACTCCTATATTGATTTTGATGATTAACAAAATACTTAAATATATTTGAGTACTAATTATTTGTTTAAGTATGTTTTATTAGTAAAAGGTACTCATCAATTCAGTTGAATGATTGCTTGTCATATAGTTGAAGAAGTTCCCTTCACTGATGAAAATCTTAAGTTTGAATGGACTTAAGGATATAAAAATGACTTGGAATGATTTAAATTTTATGTTTGAAGAAGATTCAACAGTGTTTCAATTAAATTTCATAAAGTTTCAGTGAAGTGTCGACTCATGGGAATGAAGTGTTGACTCACATAAGCCAGATCTGATACGCAGAAAAGAAGTTTCAATGACACGCTTCAAGTATCGACTCATGAAGACCAAGTATCAACTCATGCATTGATTCACGTGTTGACTCAATGCCTGAGACAAAAAGTTCACAAAACATGCTAAATTTCATGAATTTCAAGTGTTGACTCATGAAGATCAAGTGTCGACTCACGTATCGACCCACTAGAAGAAGGTCAACTCACCTAAGATTTTTAGAGAGCTTCAAATAACTTTTTTGAACTAAGTGTCGACTCATGGACAACAAGTATCGACTCAGGTATTGACTCATGACTCTAAGTGTCGATACTTGAAGTCCATACTGCACAGTAATTGCTAGTTTTTTGAAGCATAGAATTGACTCTTTCACCCTCCAACAACTAGTTTCAGCTCTCCAACGGTCATAATCCACCATTTGGGATTTGAAAAAGTATTTAAGATGATTTTAATTAAAGAAGAATAAGAGGAATGAGTTATCATTGAATATTCATCAAGGTTTCATCCACTTTCAAGTCAAGCCTTTAAAATTTCGAAGCATTCAAGAGCATTCAAGTTCAACCATTCAAGCTATATTTAAGGCTTCAACAACTTGAGGACAAACACTTTCAACAACTATCAAAGAGCTTCAAAGAGATACATGTTTTTTATTGAAAGCTTTTTATATTCTTTACAATATTATTGAATCATTTCTTTTGTTTCTAGTTTCAAAGGGATTAGAACTAGAAGTGGAGGTTTGTTTGTGAGCCTTTATGTTAAAACCAACGAAGATTTTTGGTTAGCCTAAGTTACAAAATCAAGGAGATTGTTGGGGAGCCTAAGTTACCAAACCAACTAAGTTTTTGGTTATCTCGCAAAATCAAAGGGGTTTTGACTTGTGTTCCTGGTGAAAACAAGTTAGGTTTTGATTAGTGAGCTCAGGAAACTAATCGGCTATAATCAAGAAAGATTATAGCTAAAATTTCAAGTGGACCTTAGGGAGTGGATGTAGGTACTTTGGTGTAAACCGAACCACTATAAAATTTTGCATGTTTATGTTGCTTGCTCTTCCTTAGTTGCCTTATTTACTTTGCATTTGTCTGTTAATTTTGCTGCATATTCTTGAGTAACTCACAAGCACTTGCAATACATTAGCACTTTAATTGGTTTGAATTGGTACTTACTTGCAATTAAATTTTTTAGAAACCCAATTCACCCCCCCTCTTGGGTTGCTTACTGGGCAACAAGTGGTATCAGAGCCACGTTCTCAGTGTACGGTCTAACCACCTTGAGTAAAGTCTATGGCAGCCCCACTTGGTGCTAAGTAGTTAAGGGACAAGCCTCAAATAGTCCTCCTTATTTTAATGGCATGAATTATACATATTGAAAAACACGAATGAAAATTTATATGCATTCTATAGATTATAATTTATGAAAAGTAGTAGATAAAGGTCCTCATATTCCTTCGATTGTTATTAATAGTATTTCCATCCCAAAACTTGAAGAGGATTGGAATGAAAATGACATTAAACAATCCAAGATCAATGCCAAGGCAATGAATCTCCTTTATTGTGCATTGGATGCTAGTGAATTTAACGGGATTTTCATATGCACCTCAGCAAAAGAACTATGGGACACACTTGAGGTCACTCATGAGGGTATATCAAGTGAAAAATACTAAAGTCAATATGCATGTACATACTTATGAAATGTTTCGAATGGAACCTAATGAATCCATTACTAACATGTACACTAGATTTATAAATATTGTTAATGGCATGAGAAGTCTTGGTAAAACTGTCTAATGCCGATCTTGTGAATAAAATTCTCAGGTCTCTACCAACATCTTGGGATCCTAAAGTAACAGCCATTCAAGAAGCCAAAGATGTTGAGAAACTTTCATTAGAGCAATTAGTAGGTTCACTCATGACTTATGAGCTAAATTTAGCAAAAAGTAATGGATATGGATAAAAAGAAGAAGACAATAGCCTTCAAGTCCACAACACAAGAAGAGTCTTCAAATGAGGAATCAGGAGAAGAAGAGAATGAGGATGAAGAAGCACTCATAGCAAGGAAATTTAGAAGATTTATGAAGAAAAAAAAAATTACTACAAAAAGAAGGCTCAACCAAGCAAGGAAAAGGGAAAAGAAAAGGAAAAAGAAAAGGAGAATGAGAAGGAACTACCAATATGCTTTGAGTGTAAAAAGCCCGGGCATTACAAATATGATTATCCTCTCTATTAACCCCTGGAAAGATTTTGATGATAACAAAACATTGGAGCATGTATTTGATATTAACTATTTTCAAGTATTTTATAAATTTTTGTAGGTTGATTTAAATGAATAACCACTCTTCCTGTAATTCTGATCTTATTGATGTATGTCAAGTTTAGTTTTGAAAAAGTATCATGTAATGAAGAGCCTAAAGAAAAATTACTTATGTATTCATGAAAGTGGGCCAATTTTTTATAAATTTTAAGTTTAAATTACTTAAAGTAGACCTTAAAAGAGTTTGAAAGATGATTGAATTTTTTTTGAAGCTTTTGGAAGAAGATTGGAGAAGTTTGGAAGGTTTTTGACAAAAATCACTCGAGCCGACTTAAAGCAGGAGAGCCAACTCATTGTTCTGGCATGGCACGAAGTTTCTGGCATGCAGACATCCGAGCTGACTCGAAGGAACATGAGCCAACTCATCCAAAGGTACAATTCTTCAGTTAGACAACTGAGCCGACCCAATAGAAAATTGAGCTGACTCCTCTAGAGTATGGAAAATCAGTTTTGAGAGAACCAATTAGGCGAGCCGACTTGTCAATGAAGAGCCGACTCGACCAGAGTGCACTTTCAGCATGACTCTGTAGGGTTCTGGTGCAACGCAGTGGAAGGGTAGTTTCAAAAATTGAAATTAATATGCACCAAAAACCCTAAAACAGGAACTCCTTAATAAGACTAGAATGTATGAAGACAAACATTTCTATGCAAATTGAATTAGAATACCAACCTGTAATCGCTAATTCCAATTTATGAAGACTTAAAACTTGAAGATCAACGGGCTATTTGAATTCACCAAGCATCCAAGTATCCGCCCTCCGATGGTGATCCACACAGAACAATGATCAAGAACACTATCTTCTTATCCAATGGTTCCTCCTATTGAGTTCTTCTTCCTAGAACTCAATTCTTCGGATTATGGCTGGAATTCTTCCACACAAGAGGTTGCCTTCCTTTCTTTTATCTCTTCTCCTCCTTCCACTAAGACCTTGACCCTCTAAGACACTCTTGTCTTGAAGATAAGACTTTGTCCTAAGGGGATTTAGGCATGTCTTAAATTGGAGGAGAAATTAAGACAAGAATGTCTTAATGTAAGAAGGAAAGAACAAAATCAGAACTCCTTCTTTCCTTTACCGTCGGAGACTTTCGCTCTTATTCTTGTTCAGTAGCAGAGTTTCGACAGAGGTGTACTCTGTAAAGGAAACAGTGCAAGAACAAGAAAAGAGAGAAAGAGTCTTTAGGAGAGGAAGAAGGAAAAAACATTACCGAGTTTTGATTTTCCTGACCCCTTAAATAGATCTCAGGGAGGCGCCCACACATCTCTTCATGAAAAACTTCTCACGCCCTTTCTCATTTTCTCACGCCCCATCCTTCCTTCTTATGGCCTTCCAGATAAATCCCATGGCTTTTCTTAAATGAAAAATCATGATGTTTTTAAAAGAAAGGAGTCACGACTTTTAATCTATGAAGAGATGTTATTTCGCGCAACCAGGAAGCAATGAATGCTTTCTGCCTTTCTCAAAAAAACATCAACCCTTGGATTCCAATCCAAGGGGGGACAATTGAGGCACTAAAAGAGAGAAGGAATGCCGCCCCATCTTAATTCATCGGAGTATTAAGTGGGCGTGCCAAGAGTCCATGCGCCCATGGACTCCTCCATATGGCGCGCCAAGAGTCCATAAGCGCATGGACTCTTGGTGTTTTTGGCGTTCAAGGGCTAAGGGGCGGGTGGTATGCTAGCCTAAGTAATTGGTTAGCCAATTGGGTTAGCCTTAATTTCTAAAACCTCAATTAGGGTCTAATTAGATCCAATCAGAACCCAAATTGAATCAATTCGGAACCCTAATTCGAATCCAATTCGAATAGAAGTTAGGATTTGCAACACTTGCTAGAGTGTCTTCATGAAAATGACTCTTGATCAATTCTCTTAAGTGTGTGACCCATTGGTTTCCATATCTAGCCAGTAGTGGGTTCGAATACAAGTTGACCTAATTTGATTAGAACTCTTTCTAATCGATTTAGGTCAAATCGGGCTTACCCGATTTTGATCAATTAAGACTCTTCCTAATAAATGATCATTAAATTTGATCAACCCACAAGACAAGATTGACGTCTAGCAATGTGTCATGTCTACCCGGAAGATATGGAAATTCTTGTGAAATACCAAAACTACCCTTCAATAGAAAGTTACCGTACAATTAAATCCTTCGATCAGCCTGCACCCAAAATATAATTGTGGATATGGATATATATCAAATCCAATATTATATTTATTTCTAGCTCAATCTTATATTGATGATTCAATTATCTTGATATTAGAAACCATCTCTAATATCTTTACTTTGATCAAAGATTCCCTGAATCATCATCCGATTGATAACTAGCTAGATGCAATCTCCTCTTACTAAGAGTGATCGATTCCATGTTGACCTACTCATTACTTTCATATCCAATTCACCATTCCCAGTATCAATCCTGTGCATGACTCAGTGTCATGATTAGGATTGAACCAAAGCATGGGTTCATGTACATAAGGTACTTATGGCAGTCTCAGGTCAAAGGATTACTTGTACCACTCCCAATATGAGAACCTTCTATTGACATGTAGCTAAGACTCCATTAGATGTTCTCAAGTTGGATCATATCAGTGAACTCATTCTCTAATAAGCACCCACATCCTAGTATTAGTGTCATACATAAGTGACTGTTAGAGCAGTCACCCTCTCCAGTATACATGGGATGTGCTAGTCTTACCGGAAAATCCCTGATCCCTTACTCAGGGTTCCTTTGACTAGGAATATTTTAGATTAAGGTTTTGAGACTTTAGGTCTCACTGGTATGATCTCATCATAATCCTAAAATCATAGCCCTAATCTATGGGGTTCATCATATAATAATAAACACAGCGTATGATAAAAAATAATGCCTTTATTAGAATATAGTCAATTACAATGGTTTGGGAGATACAACATAGATTGGCTTGTAGGGCATATCCCTTTCAGACTGAGAATCCGAGCCGACTCGACCCAACCGAGTCGACTCAAATCCCTATTTCAGGTGCATAACGGCTAGTTCCAGAATCGATTTTTTGAATCCAAAAAGTGCTCCAACGGCCATATTTCAAATCCCAAGGCTCTACAATGGTCATATTCATCCGAGATCAGTTCAAGGACTATAAATAAGGGATTTAAATAACTTTTGAATAACTTTTAATGGGACTTTAAGAGAATATTCATTATTCAAGAGAGCTTTGAAGAGAACTCAAGACTTTACCGACTCTCATCTTTTTTTTGAGTCATTTATTGAAGAAGATTGGAAGCCTTAAAAAGCATTGAAGGAGCAATCAAGAAGGCTTCTCAAAGGGCATCAACTGTAACTATCCAACAACATTTGGTTTGTCATTATTGTTGCTCAGTTTCTTAACTCTTTTTGAGTTATTCCAAGTACAGCAGGGGCTGTAACTTGGAGATTGTTCTAGGTTTTTGGTGAGCCTTTGAAAATCAAGTTTGGATTATTAGTGAGCCCGAGAAAACTAACATTGTATTGGATTCTTGATGATCCCTGTGTAAAACCAAGTTTGGATTTTGGTTTGTGATCCCGGTGCAAAACAAACCGATTGTATTCCAAGGTGAATATAGTGAAAATCCCAAGTGATATCTTGGATAGTGGATGTAGGAGCTAGGTTGCTCCAAACTACTATAAATTGCTCATGTTTGTGCTTATGGTTATTGGGTTCTTTACTTGCTTATGCTATTCTTACTTAAATCATATCACTCACCATACTAAGCTTTTAAAAGAGCACATATTTGTGAAAATTTTTAAATACCCAATTCACTCCCCCTCTTGGGTAAGCCACCTGGGCAACAACTGGTATCAGAGCAGTGTCTTTGAAATTCACTAGAGAAAAGACTTAAGGCAAACCCTATGAGTACCTCTTTGGCCGAAGGTCAATCTACAAATGGACCTCCACTTTTCACAGGCACAAATTATACCTACTAGAAAGCATGAACGGAAATTTATAATCAAGCAGTACATTTTTAATTATGAAAAACAATTCTAAAAGGACCTCACACATCCACAAAGAAGGTTGATGGCATGGACATTCCAAAACTTGAATAGGAATGGGATGAACATGACATGAAAATGGATGAGTTGAATGCTAAAGAAATAAATCTCCTATATTGTACTTTGGATGCCAACGAGTTTAACTGGATTTCTACTTGCATATCTGCAAAAGAAATTTGGGATAAACTTTGATGAGGACATCAAAACCCATCCGGGTTTTGCTTTTCTTTTTTCAGATTTTTTTATTTCAGTTTAAAAATATTTATCCCAGCTATTCCACATATTCCCATTATTTTTACTTTATCCCTATTTTATTCTCAACTTATTCCATATTCATCCCTGTCATCTTCTTCCTCCCAGACAACTCCTAGAATGCCATTTTTTTGCATTTTTTCTTCCCGTTCATCCTGGATCCTCCATGCCCGACCTCTGGCACCACCCCCGATAGCCATCCACCTTTCCCTGGTGTCGATCTACTCGTGCGAACGTCGGCGAATCCCATGAATCACCCATGGCCATCCCCCCCCATGCGGCTCCTCCCATGGCCGTTTCCCCCCTACGGCTCTGCCCCCATGCCGAGGTCCTCTCCACTGCACCGCCAGTCGAGCCATCATCTTCCCTCCCGAGCCCGAGCGACTGGCGAGCACCCGTGCCCCGTGCCTCGCATCGCGGTTGTGACGTACTACTTTGCGCAGCTCCATGCATCGCCCAGCACCGGCACTTCCCTGCTGCCTACGTCACCATGCCACTGCCATGTTGCCATTGTGTCACTGCCTTCCCCCAGCCGTCGGCCGTGCCTCCCCGCGAGTTCGTCATCACCCCCTCTATTCCAAGGCCACGGGAAGAAATTTATGCACTGATCTCAAAACAGCAAAATAGCTTTACACAGATCCAAAGCTGCACACTTTTCATAGTAGAGTCTTTTGCATAGATTTCAAAGCCACTCTGTGCGGATCCTGATATGAATTTTTTGGCATGGATCTTGATGAATTTATATTATATTTATTTTAATTGGATGTATGAACCAATTAGGAAGTTTTTTTTAAAATTAGTTTTAGATTAGGATTAGTTTGATTTTTCTACCATATGGGGAGGACTGTGTTTAGTTTTCTACCATGTTTTCAGAATACAAACAAAGTAGGTTTAGGATGTCACCTTTTTTGAGCTACATGCCTTGTATTCTTTACTTGGGCCCCAAGTTTTGTAAGCCTATATAAAGGCACCTTCTTTCTTGAATAATATATAATGATGATGAATATGAATTTTTGAAAGTGTGTTCTTGGTTCTGCCTCCATCAGGAGTGGGCATGAGGCCCATTTTTCCTTCACCTGTGGGTGTCGAGGGGTATGAGACCCCTGTTATCTTCTTCCTAGCTGAGTCCCCTCTATGATCTTGGAGCTTCTCCTTCATGGCCCCAGGTAGTGATTTGGATGGGATGCCCTAGGCTCCGCATGTAGTGAGATGGGTGGGATGCCCTAGACTACATGTAGTGGGGTGGGTGAGATGCCCTAGAGGTGCAACGTCTCTCCGTAAAGGTAAGTCTTAAGTCCATAGAGTATCCATCTTTCTTGCCCCCACATAACTTTTCCACCTTTTTGACCCTAATCACAGGAGACTTCTCAGCTCTCCAACGATCCTCCTAGCTATCCCCCCTTTGTCCCGCATCAATTTTGGTATTAGAGTAGGAGAGTATTAGGGTTGAAAAAAAAGTTATAAAAAAAAGAGAAGAAAAAAAAAGAGAGAAAAAAAAAAGAGAGAAAAAAAATTGCAGCGAGCCTGACTCGACGGAGTCGAGTTCTTCCCACCCTAGGGGAATGATGGGGACATCAAAACCCATCCGGGTTTTGCTTTTGTTTTTTTAGATTTTTTTATTTTAGTTTAAAAAAAATTTTCCCAGCTATTCCACATATTCCCGATATCTTTACTTTATCCCTATTTTATTCCCAACTTATTCCATGTTTATCCCCATCATCTTCTTCCTCCCAGACAACTCCCAGAACATCATTTTTTTGCATTTTTTCTTCCCGTTCATCCTGGATCCTCCACGCTCGACCTCCGGCGCCACCCCCGATGGTCGTCCACCTTTTCTCGGCATCGATCTCCTCATGCGAACGCTGGCAAATCCCGTGAATCGCCCATGGTCATTCCCCCCCATACGGCTCCTCCCATGGCCATTTCCTCCCCTGCGGCTTTGCCTCCATGCCGTGGTCCTCTTCGCCGCACCGCTGGCCAAGCCGTCGTCTTCCCCACCGAGCCCGAGCGACTGGCGAGCACCCGCACCCCGCACCTTGCATCATGGTTGCGACGCGCTACTCCACGTGGTTTCGTGCATCGCCCATCAATGGCACTTCCTTGCCGCCCGTGCCGCCATGCCACAGCCGTGCCATCGCCTTCCCCTAGCCACTGGCCGTGCCTCCCCGTGAGTCCATCATCACCCCCTCTGTTCCAAGGCCACGGGAAAAAAAATTATGCACGGATCTCAAAGCAGCAAAATAGCTTTACACGGATCTCAAAGCTGCACACTTTTCAGAGTAGAGTCTTTTACATAGATTTCAAAGCCACTTAGTGCACATCTTGATACGAATTTTTTGGCATGGATCTTGATGAATTTATATTATATTTATTTTAATTGGATATATGAACCTGTTAGGAAATTTTTTTAAAATTAGTTTTAGATTATGATTAGTTTGATTTTTCTACCATATGGAGAGGATTGTGTTTAGTTTTCTACCATATTTTCATGTTACAAACAAAGTAGGTTTGGGATGTCACCTTTTTTGAGCTACATGCCTTGTATTCTTTACTTGGGCCCCAAGTTTTGTAAAACTATATAAAGGCACCTCCTCTCTTGAATAATATATAATGATGATGAATATGAATTTTTGAAAAGTATGTTCTTGGTTCTGCCTCCGTCAGGAGTGGGCATGAGGCCCATTTTTCCTTCACCTACGGGTGTCGAGGGATTTGAGGCCCCAGTTATCTTCTCCCTAGCTGAGTCCCCTCTATGATCTTGGAGCTTCTCCTTCACGACCCCAGGTAGCGATTTGGATGGGATGCCCTAGGCTCCGCATGTAGTGAGATGGGTGGGACGCCCTAGACTACATGTAGTGGGGTGGGTGAGATGCCCTAGAGGTGTGACATCTCTCCGTGAACGTAAGTCCCAAGTCCATAGAGTATCCATCTTTCTTGCCCCCACATATTTTTTCCACCTTTTTGACCCTGATCATAGAAGACTTCTCAGCTCTCCAACGATCCTCCTAGCTAGCCCCCCCTTTATCCCGCATCAAACTTGAAGTAACCCATGAAGGAACCTTCCAAGTCAAAACTTGTAAAATCAATATTCTTGTTCATAATTATGAGTTATTTAAAATGAAACTGAATGAAACTATATCTACCATGTTCTCAAGGTTTACAGATTTTATTAACGGTCTAAAGAGTCTTGGCAGGATATACTCAAATGCAGACCTTGTACAGAGAATTTTGAGATCACTTCCAGATAAATGGGATCCGAAGGTCACTACTATCTAGGAAGCTAAGGACTTGAACACTTTACCATTGGATGAGCTCCTTAGATCATTGATCACGCCTGAACTCACAATGCAACATAGAACTGAGGATGATATTAAGAAGAAAAAATTGATAGCCTTCAAAGCTATTGCAGAATTAAAGAAACAAGAAGAAGAAAGCCCCTCATCAGAAGATGAACTTGAAGATGATGATATTGCTCTAGTCATGAGGAGATTTAAGAAATTTATGGGTAGAAGAAAGGCAAGAAATTGAGAAAACACTATAGAAAGGGGGAACACAACAAAGAGAAAGAAAAAGAAAAGGAAAGAGACAAAGAGCAATAGCCTATCTGCTATGAGTATAAGAAGTCGGGGCACTTCCATTACGATTATCCCACTTTGAAGAAAGCCTACAAAAAGAAGAAGAAGAAATCAATGGTTGCAACTTGGACTGACAGTGAGGAGTCTACATCAAATGAAGAAGAAGAGACTACCAAAATAGCTAATATATGTTTGATAGGTCTCCAGGATGAGGTAATGTCTCCTAAACCTAACGATGAATTTACATATGAAGAATTGAATACTACTTTTTATGAGCTATTATCTAAATATAAAATGGCTGAACAAAAAATTAAGTCTTTGAAAAATGACACTAATGTTTTAATAAAAAAGATGAAATTTTAGAAAAGAATAATATTTTACAAAAAGAATTGAACTATATTTCAGAAAAATATAAAGTCTTGCAAGTTAAAAAAAATGACTATCTTGAAAATAATAAGGCTCTACACGAAGAAAATATATGTTTTCAAAAAGAAGTTGAAAAACTCAAGTCCTTAGTTGAAAAATTAACTTTGAGTTCAAATAAGCTTGAGTTGATTTTGAAAGACCAAAGGAATTCAAATAACAAAGCTGGAATTGGTTACAATTTATTGCATTCTAATAGAGTTTTACCTACAAAGTTTATAGCTTCAAAATCATATGTACCTAAGTTTTCAACTCAAAAAACTCTTGCATCTAGAGTTTCAACATTTGCATCTTTTCAAAAATCAAGAGTTATCTATTATTCTTGCAATGGGGTTGGTTACAAATCTTTTAATGTAATCTAAAAAAGAACAATAAAAGTAAAGTAAAAAAGATTTGGGTTCCCAAAGGAACCACTTCTACTAACCTGCAAGGACCCAAGAAAGCTTGGATACCTAAAAGAACTACTTGATTGTTTTGCAGGAATGCCATGCAACCCAGAATTCCAAAAAAAGATGGTATCTAGATAGTGGCTGTTCAAGATATATAATGGATGACAAAGAATAATTCATCACCCTAGAAATGAAGGATGGAGGATTGGTCAATTTTGGTGACAACGATAAGGGGAAGATCATTGGTATTGGTAAGATTAGAATTATCCCTTCTACATTCATTGAACATGTATTGCTAGTTAATAAATTGAAGCACAATTTATTAAGTATAAGTCAATTATGTGATAGAGACTTCAAGATTGTCTTTGAATCTTCAATGTACATAGTAACTAACTCACTTGATTCTAGCACTAAGCTCATTGGTCATAGACTTGGAAACATATATGTGGTAGATTTAAATGATTTAGCCATGTCTAGTAGTACAAGTCTTGTGGCAATGAATGCTAAAACTAAGGAGTCTAGCTTATTTTGGCATAAAAGATTAGGTCATGCTAGCATGCATATAATAGCTAAATTAATTTTCAAAGATCTGGTTAGAGGTTTACCAAAATTTAAAGTTGATTTTGAACATGTTTGTGATACATGCCAATTTGGCAAACAAACTAGGAGAAGTTTTAAATCAAAAAATATGGTTTCTACTTCTAGACCTTTAGAGCTACTACACATTGACCTATTTGGACCAACTAGGACCACAAGCCTAAATGGTATGAAATATGGACTTGTGATAGTAGATAATTTTTCGAGATTTAATGAATTTTATTTATTGCATACAAAGATAAAGCTTTTAAAGTTTTTTAAAAACTTCATAAATAATTTTCAAACTAGAAAAATCTTTTAGTTATCTTTATTAAAAGTGATCACGATACAAAATTTAAAAATCAATATTTTGATGAATATTGCACTGAGCATGGCATTGTTCACAACTTCTCCGCTCCTAGAACACTACAGCAAAATGGTATTGTAGAAAGGAAGAATAGGATATTGTAAGAGATTCTCCACTCCTAGAACACCACAGCAAAATGGTGTTGTAGAAAGGAAGAATAGGATATTGAAAGAGATGGCCCGAACCATGTTATATGAAGGCAATCTTCCAAGGTACATTTGGACAGAAGCTATGAACATCGCTTGTTATATTTTGAAACGTGTTTTGATAAGACCCATTTTAAAGAAAATCCCCTATGAACTTTGGAATGATAGAAAACCTAGCATTCATTATTTTCATATATTTGGTTGTAAATGCTTTGTGTTGAACAATGAAAAGGATAACTTAGAAAAACTTGATGCTAAATCTGATGAAGCAATTTTTCTTGGTTATTCAACTTCTAGCAAAGCTTATAGAGTTTTAATAAAAGAACATTGACTGTTGAAGAATCTGTTCATATTATATTTGATGAATCTAACCCCTCACCTTCTAGAAAAGAAGAGTGTATTGATAATAATGCAAGTACAATCGACAAAGCTATGGAGGATATGAGCCTAAAGGACAAACAAGTGGAAGCAAGAGAAGAAATGGTAAGCAAAGACCATGATGATTTACTAAAGGAATGGAGGTATATAACTTCATACCCTAAAGATTTAATTATTGGTGACCCCTCACAAGGTGTTAGAATTAGGTCATCACTTAGAGATGCACATGATTATCTAGTATTTATTTTATAAGTAGAACCAAATAGCATAGAAGAAGTAGAAAATGACCCTAATTGGAAGATGGCCATGCATGAAAAACTTAACCAATTTGAAAGAAATAATGTATGGACTCTAGTTTATAGACTCTCAATTATCCTGTTATTGGTACTAAATGGGTTTATAGAACTAAACTAGATGAAAAAGGCCAAGTAATTAGAAATAAAGCTAGATTAGTGACTAAAGGATATAATCAAGAAGAAGGAATAGATTTTGATGAAATCTATGCACCTGTAGTAAGATTATAAGCTATTAGACTATTACTTGCATTTGCTTGCTACATGGATTTCAAATTATTTCAAATGGATGTAAAAAGTATATTTTTAAATGGTTTTAGTTTAGAAGAAGTTTTTTTAGAACAACCATTAGGATTTGAAAATCATGCTCTTCCAAATCATGTTTTTAAACTTAATAAAGCATTGTATGGTTTAAAACAAATACCTAGATCATGGTATGATAGACTGAGTAAATTTTTGCTTGAAAATGATTTTTTTAGAGGAAATGTAGACACTACTTTGTTTATTAAAAGAAAAGTAAATGACATGTTAGTTGTACAAATCTATGTAGATGATATTATTTTTGGTGCAATTAATGAAAATTTGTGTAGAGAATTTACTGAGCTTATGCAGGGCAAATTTGAAATGAGCTTGATGGGTAAACTAACCTACTTTCTTGGACTCCAAATTAAGCAAACAAAGGAAGGCATATTTATAAACCAAGCGAAGTACATCAAGAAGATCATTAAGAAGTTTAGTATGAAGTCAGTCAAAGAAATGAGTACACCTATGAGCCCCTCCTGCAGACTTGACAAAGATGAAGATGTAAACAATATTGATCAAAAACTTTATTAAGGCATGATTGGATCACTGTTATATTTAACTGCTAGTAGGCCTGATATCTTGTTTAGTATATGTATATGTGCCAGATTTCAATAAAATCCAAAAGAATTATATATCTTGCTCTCAAAAGAATCATATAATATCTAAAAGGAACAAGTAATCTAGGTCTATGTATTATAAGCAATCTCCATTAAATTTAATTAGATTCTCTGATGCTGATTATGGTGGATGTAAAACTGATAGAAAAAGCACTAGCGATACTTGTCAATTTCTAGGGTTGAACTTAATTTCATGGTATTATAAGAAACAAAACTCTGTAGCATTGTCTACTGCTGAGGTAAAGTATGTGGTTGCAGAGAGTTGTTGTGCACAAGTGTTATGGATTAAGCAACAACAGAAGACTATGGTGTTATGGAAACTAAAATTCCTATCAAATGTGATAACACAATTGCTATTAATTTGACAAAGAATCCAATTCAGCATTCTAGGACTAAGCACATAGAAATTAGACATCACTTCATTAGGGATCATGTACAAAATGGGAATATTGAACTTGAATTTGTTCCAACTAAAAATCAACTAGCTGACATATTTACTAAGCCACTTTTGAAGATAGATTTCAAATAATTAGAGGAGAATTAGATTTGTGTGACCCGTTTTAGTATTTTTGACCTAATTCCTTCAAAATTAAGGAAAAATTAGCTAGAGGATCTCCATTACCAATCTAAGGTCACCAACCACCCTATCTAGTGTAATTCTAGAGAATAAATACCTTTTTATCGATTTTTTGAGCCATTTTGAGTATTTTGGCTCGAGCTGACTTTACTAAAGGTCAAGTCGACTCGAATGTCAAACCCTGTTATAAAATCATAAGCCCTAAAGTTTTATTCACTTTCCTTTTTCACTGCTCAATAAAAGCTCTAGGGTGACCACTTCCCTTCCAATCCTTGATCCACCCGAAACCTTTTGCTCCCACCTTAGATTCCCTCTAGATGGCTCCAATGAAAGCAGTTGCAAAGAGAGCTAGGCGTGCAAAACTGAGCACCATTTAATGGGAAAAGAGATCCAAAAGACATGAGGATGAGCTGACTTAGATTGAAGAGCAAGAAGAACCAAGAAATTTGTCTCCCGCACAAGGAAAACAAGTCATTCCCATGGAAAATCGATCGGTTACCTCTGGTAGGCATATCAATTTTAGGTTTCTTGAAAACCAGGGTTTTAGAATCGGTGGCTAGATTGAACAGCAAGGATGGGATTTCATTTTTTCACTTGATATTCCTTTGTATCCCTTTCTTGTAAGGACATTCTTTGAAAATCTATCACTTGGGGAGAATGAGATTTTATCAACTGTAAAAGGAACCCAAATGTGCATAGATGAAGATACATTGAGTAGGGTTTTAAGAATGCCCAAGGAAGGAAGGAATTATTTAAATTTAAAGGATAAATAGAGGACATTGAGACTTATTCCAGAGAGGAGAAGTATAGAAGGGATTTCTAATGTGCAAGCTAATATATTTTCCCAGGAAATGAGACTTCTCCACAACATCATCAGCCGAATCTTTTTGCCAAGAACAGGTCACTTCGATTAGGTAAGCAAACATGATATGGTATTCATGAGATGTATGATTGAGGGGGAGGCCCTCAATCTTCCATTCATCATGTTGATGCAGATACAAGATGCAGCGAGGAAAGCCAAGGCTTGCCTACCTTATGGTATGATGTTCACTCTATTGTTCCAATAGTTTGGTATCGACTTGACCAGAGAGGATGGACAATCCCTTCACCACACTGACATATACTTGGTGAAATCCCTCCATAGGATGGGTTATCACCAAGTACAGGGTGCTTGGGTCAAGAAGACATCTGGTCAAAGAGTGGTACATAATCTGATTCTGATGATGAGGCTGAAGCTATTGAGATTGTTGACATCGCTACTAGAGAGACTGATAGAGATGCCGAGCATGAGTCTGATAGTGATAGTTCTGCTGACAATGCTGAGGACTCCACTGATGAGGAGATCCAGGGACAGGCTAGGATACTGGACAGATCGATAGCCCTAGGACACCTACGCACCATCAGCTGCACCTGCACCTTCATGACCATCGACATCAGCACCACCAACTACCACTCAGGAAGATATTACTGAGTAGCTCACTCACTTTATTGAGACTCTGATAGGTTCTTTCATATTCATGTTTGATAAGCTTCGTCAAACAGTGGGCCACGGACTTCAGGAGTTCAGAGCAAAGATGAGGGAGCTTACTATGAGGATGGAGTCAGTTGAGATGAGACAGAGGCTCCAGGATGAATACTGCACCGACCTTAGAGATTTACGCTCTGACTTTGGGAGACTTCGAGGAGCAGCTGACTCATTTATCAGACAATAGGCCATTACACTCATGAGCTACAGTGGTGAGGACACCTACACAAAATTTCAGAACTCACTGTGGATCTCGTAAGGAAGATCCAGACTCTGAACCATCCAGCAAATGCAACCCAGTAATTGTTTTCGGGTTTTAAAGTATGAAGTCTTTTGTTGCCAAACATCAAGAAAAGCTAGCAAAGGAGGGAAAATTTTCTCAATTTTAAAGCATGTGTCATGCATTTCTTGAGCTAGCAAAGGAGGGAAAATTTTCCCGATTTTAAAGCATGAGCATGCACCGCCGTCCAGCAGCATCGCCGTCCAGCAGCATCGCCGTCCAGCCTGCAGCTCTAGATTTTGTCAGCATTTTGTAGCCCCATATTTCCTGCAGCCCTTCATCATGATTCCTGTAGCCCCATATTTCCTGTAGCCCCATATTTCCTGCAGCCCTTCGTCATGATTCCTGTAGCCCCATATTTCCTGCAGCCCTTCATCATGATTCCTGTAGCCCCATATTTCCTGTAGCCCCATATTTCCTGCAGCCCTTCATCATGATCCCTGCAGCTTTGTACCCATTTAAAAAAAAGAGAATTAAACTAATCTTTTTATAGAGGGTTCTAGAGGGTGTTCTTGAGCCTATAAATAGGGATGGTTCTCTTGTATGAAAAAGAAGAAAAAAAAGATGAAATGAAATACTGCTGGAGTGTTTTCTCTAGTGCCTTTGTTACAATTGTAACATTGAGGGGTGTGAGGCCCTAACCCTGCCTTCGTTGCGTTGCAACGTCGAGGAGTGTGAGGCTCCGGCTGCTTTCGCTGCACCCGTGGCGTCGAGGGGCGCGAGGCCCTATCTATCCTACCATTTTCTAGCCGTCTAAGCCCCTCTATCATCCATTCCATCATCCATAATTCTCACCACCGTGCTCCAGAAGATCGAAGATTTCAAGCTCGCCCGAATTTAGCCTTTCCACCTCGAACGGAGCTCCAGGAATTGTAATTGTCATTTTATTTGATGTCCTGGTACTCTTCTTGCTTTGGTTTGGGTTTTGTACCTTGTAGGGTCTTTCTCTAGTAACGATCCCCCGAAGGAACCTTGCCAACATACATTTAGCACGATGCCACCCGTTGAGCAGCTGATTATTGATCATCTAGGCCGCATCTTCCCAGGAAGAGTGACCCTAGTGCTTTGGGAATATTTATTTACTGTTGTGTCATTTTACCTCACCTCCTTATCCTCAAGATCTGTTTTATTAATTGTTTGCATGTCCTAGATCGGGGATTTCTCAATCTCTGAGTCCTGGGTCTATTATTCTGCTCACTTAATTTTGGGGTCTAGCATGAGAGGTTGTATGAGTTGATATCTTTCTTAAGTTGTTTTCTATCATCCTTGCTTGTTATGAGTCTCAATTTAATCAGATTTAAGGGTGATTTTCTTTGCATTGCATCTCTCATCATCTTCATGCCATCCTATTCTATAGGTTCCCCATCATATTTGGTATCAGAGCAGGTTAGTTTAGGACTTGTTCCAGTCTCTGCACTTCAGGATTTCTGTTTTCACTTGTGACCTACCTGTAATCCATTTTAATTTCAATATAAGAGTAGTTAGTTTCTTTGTTTTGTATTTTTTTCCTTGTATCACTTTTAGTTAGCTGTCTTAGTTTAAAATTTCGTCTTTATAAAAAAATTATAAAAAAAATTAAAATTGCTGCAAGTTGTTGCTGTCCTGTTTACTGTTTACTGTTTTTTCTGTATTAGTTACATTTTCTGCCTGTAATCTACTTAAATCTCTATATAAAAGTAGTTAGTTTATCTTGTTTATATTTTTTTCCTTGTAGAATTTTCAGTTATCTATCTTTTTTTAAAATCTCATCCTTAGAAAAAAATTACAAAAAAAGTTAAAATTTCTGAAATCCTCTGCTGTCTGCATGCTGTTTTGCTGACTCTTCCATTTTAGTTAAGTTCCAAGACATGTTTAGAATAGCATAGGTTTTATTTGTCTAAATCCTTTCATCTGGTATGCTATTGATGTGTTAAGTGTCTACTGTGATTTTTCTGGAATTTTTTTTGCACCATTAGACTAGGGTTCATTGCATGTTTCATTCCATCTCATGATAAATCTATTTAAGGGCGGCAATTTCATAACAAAGGGGAGGACGTCATTACCTCTCCTTAGTCCACAACAACCACCCTCATTTTCGAACCTAAGCCTTTAAATTTAAAATCAATTAGCAACGTACTGCTTTGCTCTAGAGAGCCATAGGGACACCAACACGGTCGAGTCAAGACTTCGAGTCTACTCCTTGTGTCAGTCTATCTTGTGTGTGCCACTATTCTTGGTGTCTAGGCTGGTGAACCTAGGGCTTGTGAGTTGGTCCGCCGTACTTGGCTAATCCCCGATTGGTGTCTAAGGTTGGCAGAAAGGGACCTTCACTCCCCTACACCTACCTGGCCAAGGATAAGGGTTACTACAGGTTAGCCTGATGCATTGAGTTAGGCCCCAGTTGAGATTCTAGGTCTAGTTACCCTTAGTCGAATTTTCTGCTTGTGTGCTTGATTCATGTCTACTAGGGCAGGGACATCATATCAGCCTGAGACACCTATGGATAACCCTCAAGAGGCTTTACTAAGAACTATGTCTGAGCATTTTGCCCAAATGTCAGCCCAGTTATCTGCCCAATTGACCAATCACTCAGATAACCGGTTGAATCAGTTTGAGGCTAGATTGGACACCATAGAGAGAACCCAGCAGCAGCGTTTTGAGCCCGACCCTGGCACCCCAGCTTCGATGACACACCCTAGGAGGGCTAGAAATCTTGATCCTTTCGAAGAGCCTAACCCTAGGAGAGAGAGAACTTTTGACCCATTCGAGGAACCGCATCCTAGGAGGGCCCAGCAACCTGACCAATACCGAGATCATCCTCCTAGAAGACCCCATCAGGAGTTTGTTGATCTGGAGGATAGGGCTTTTAAGAGCATTAGACTAGAAGCCCCCACATTTGATGGCACCCTGGACACCAAGGTATACCTGGACTGGGAAAAGGAAATGGACCAATATTTCGAGTGGTACGAGATGACGGAGGGTAGGAAATTTAAGTTTGCCAAGCTTAGGTTAATTCGCCAAGCCCGGATGTATTGGGATACTATTGAGAGACTAATGAGGCAAAGAGGACAGGAACCCGTAGCCACCTGGGGAGAGTTAAAAGCCAGGCTTAGGGAAAAGTACATACCTGTGTCTTACCACCAACGCCTCTTAGATCAGTGGCATAGGTTGATTCAAGGAAACAAGAGTGCCACAGAGTATATTGCCCAGTTTGATGAGTTGGCCATGAGGTGTGTGATGAACGAATCTGAGGCTGTGATTTTGTCCAGATTTAGGTCTGGTTTGAGAGAGGAGTTAAAGAGAGAGCTTTACCTGAGGGAGGTAAAAGATCTAGAGCAGGCCTACCAGGTAGCTAGGGATTTTGAGCAGTTCCATAAGACTCCTGCCTATCGAAAGATTGAACCCGCTAGGAGTCTATACCCTAGACCAGCCAGCCTAATCCAGGCCGACCTTACCCTGCCCGTCCAAATCCGAGTCGTCCTGACCAAAACCGGACTGTCCCTAGTTGACCCGAGTCTAGTAGACCCAGTCCCAGCCGGCCTCAAGATAATAAAGGTAAATTTGTAGAGGTCCCCAGAAAATCTGGCATTTGTTTTAGATGTCACCAGCCCGGCCATTACTCCAGTGAATGTCCTACTAGATCCCTCCATATAGGTGGTTTAGAGGAAGAAGAGAACCCCGAGACTGTTCATGAGTTGGAAGAAGAAGTGTATGAGGAAGGACTGACTTTAGCAGAAGAGTACGAGGGAGATGAGGAAACCTGTGACCCCACTACCTTGTGTGGAGTAGTTAGACGTATCCTTGCCCAATCTAAGGAACAAGAAGACTGGCGTAGGACCAACATCCTACACACTTTCATTAAGGTTGGAGAGAAGGTTTGTAAGGCTATCCTAGATAGTGGCAGTTGTATCAATGCCATTTCTGCTAGCACTGTCAAGACTTTAGGGCTAACCCCAATTCCTCATCCTAGCCCTTACAATGTGTCCTGGATAGATTCTAGCTCCATTCCCATCAAGCTCCAGTGTCAAGTCCTCATCCAATTACAGTCGTACAAGGAGAAAGTGTGGTGTGATGTGCTGCCCATGGGGGTTAGTAGCATCATTTTAGGATGACCCTGGCTCTATGACCATGATGTTACTCTGTTTGGCAAGTCCAACTCCTGTTCCTTCAACCACTTAGGGAAGAAGATAGTCATTAACCCAGTGCCCCCTAAGGATGAAGTCAAGAAGGGAGCTAGCTCTTTGAAAAAGAAGACATCTGGATTAAATCTGATTAGTGCCAAAGAGTTAGAAAGGGAGATTGTGGAAGGTTCACCTGTTTGGTTAGTGTCCTCCAAGGAAGTTAAGAAACCAACCTTAGAAGACCCACCTCAGGGAGTCTTGGAAGTTTTGGAAGAATTTAAGGATGTATTTCAAGATGATCTGCCCGACCAACTTCCACCCCTTAGGGACATCCAGCATGCCATTGACCTTGTCCCGGGATCCACTTTGCCTAACCTGCCCTAATACCGGATAAACCCCAAGGAACATTTAGAGCTCCATAAGAAAGTTAGTGAGTTGTTGAATAATGGTTTTATCAGAGAGAGTTTGAGTCCTTGTGCCGTCCCAGCCCTTTTGACACCCAAAAAGGATGGCACATGGCGAATGTGCGTAGACAGTCGAGCTATTAACAAGATCACCATCAAATATCGGTTTCCCATACCCCGCCTAGACGACCTCTTAGACATGATGGCTGGAGCCACAATTTTCTCCAAGATTGACCTTAAGAGTGGCTACCATCAAGTTAGAATCCGACCCGGGGATGAATGGAAGACAGCATTTAAGACTAAGGATGGTTTGTATGAGTGGATAGTCATGCCTTTTAGATTATCCAATGCACCCAGCACTTTTATGAGAGTCATGACCCAGGTCCTTAGGATGTTCATCGATAAGTTTGTGGTAGTCTATTTTGACGACATCCTGATTTACAGCAAGAATGAGAAGGACCACCTGGACCACCTTAGGTTAGTGTGTTCGGCCCTTAGGAAAGACAGCTTCTATGCAAATCCCAAGAAGTGCGAGTTTCTGACCCGTAGGGTTGTCTTCCTAGGATTTGTCATGACCCCAGAAGGAGTAGCCGCTGATCCCGAAATGATCAGGATGATAGTTGAGTGGCCTGTACCAACCTCTGTTACTGAAGTTCGTAGTTTCCACGGACTGGCCACCTTTTATAGACGATTCATTAGGGGTTTCAACACCGTTGTCTCACCCATCACTGATTGCATTAGGAAGGGAGCTTTCGAGTGGACCAAAGCTGCTGATAAAGCCTTCTTAGAGCTGAAAGAGAAAATGACCCAGGCCCCCGTCCTAAGATTGCCCGATTTTTCCAAAGTGTTCGAGGTAGCATGTGATGCCTCAGGGGTAGGAATAGGAGGAGTCCTAAGCCAAGAGAACCACCCGGTAGCCTTTTTTAGTGAGAAGTTCAATGAGGCTAAGCTTAGGTATTCTACCTATGACAAGGAATTTTATGCCTTAGTACAAGCACTAAGATATTGGAGACATTACCTTTTACCTAATGAATTTGTGTTGTACTCTGATCACGAGGCATTGAGGTATCTGAGTTCCCAAAAGAAGTTGAACCCTAGACATGCTAAGTGGGTAGAATATATCCAGGCATATACCTTTGTTTTGAAACATCGAGCGGGAACTGACAATAAGGTAGCCGACGCCCTGAGCTGACGATCTTTACTCCTGAGCACTGTTAGAACCGAGGTTGTAGGGTTTAACCAGATTAAAGAGCAATACGATACCTGTCCTGATTTCAGAAAGATTCACCAAGCCTTGAGTATCGGACCATCTAAGAACACAGTCAGTATACCTTGTTAGATGGTTACCTGTTTAAGGAGAATAGGCTATGCATCCCAAGAATGTCTGTAAGGGAATTTTTGGTCTAGGAGACGCACACAGGAGGCTTAGCTGGCCATTTCGGGAAGAATAAGACCATCCTAGCTATAGAGGAACATTTCTTTTGGCCAAGTCTGAAAAGGGATGTTGCCCAAATTGTGGCTAGGTGCCAAACGTGCGCTGTTGCAAAACAGCGAAAGCAGAACACTGGCTTGTACACCCCTTTGCCCGTCCCTAGTTGCCCTTGGCAGGATTTGAGTATGGATTTTGTGTTAGGATTACCTAGAACCCAAAGGAAACACGACTCAATCTTTGTTGTGGTTGATAGATTCTCCAAGATGGCCCACTTCCTACCATGCAACCAATCTTATGATGCCTCTAAGGTAGCCAAACTATTCTTAGATGAGATAGTTAGAATTCATGGCCTACCTAAGATAATTGTGTCCGACAGAGATGTTAGGTTCACCAGTTACTTTTGGAAGATCCTCTGGCACATGTTAGGGACCAAGTTGAAATTCTCCACTACTTACCATCCCCAAACTGATGGCCAGACTGAAGTTGTGAACCGAAGCCTAGGAAACTTGCTTAGGTGTCTTGTAGGCGAAAACATTAAGAACTGGGACTTGCTATTACCCAAAGCCGAGTTCGCCTACAACAGTTCTGTCAATAGGACCACCGGTAAAAGCCCATTTGAGATTGTCCATGGGTACCGACCTAACAAGCCACTTGACCTGATTCCCCTGCCATTGCATGCTAGGACATCCGAGTCTGCTGAATCTTTTGCATAGCATATTAGGAATCTGCATAAGGAAATCACCCAAAAAATCATATTAAGTAATGAGGCTTATAAAATACAAGCTGATTCTAGAAAGCGATTCAAGGAATTTTTGTAGAGGATTTCGTAATGATCCGACTCAGACCAGAACGGTTCCCCTCAAGAACTATTAAGAAATTACATTCTCGAAGTACTGGTCCCTTTAAAATTATTGAGAGAGTAAGACCCAATGCTTACGTGCTTGAATTACCTCCTGATCTAGGAATTAGCTCCACTTTCAATATTGCAGATCTAACTGAGTATAAGGAGCCAACAGTAATACCCAGTTAGGCATTCGGACCTGATCCATTACTTGAGAGAGAACCCTCCATAGAGTGTCCACTAAAAAGGCCTGAGCGACGAGAGAAGATCGAGTGAATCCTAGATGATCAAATTATCAGTACTTGGCGGAATGGTTATCAACGCTACTTGGTAAGGTGGCAAGGACGTCCCGAGTCGGAGGATTCATGGGTTACCCGAGAGGACCTACAACGCATTGACCCGGACCTTCTGGAAGAATATCAAAGCCGGATGAGCCTTTACTCGATGGAGTCAAGTTCTTCCCACCCCAGGAGGATTGGTGAGGACACCTACACAAAATTTCAGAACTCACTATAGATCTCGTAAGGAAGATCCAGAATCTGAACCATCCAGCAAATGCAACCCAGTAATTGTTTTTGGGTTTTAAAGTATGAAGTCTTTTGTTGCCAAACATCCAGAGAAGCTAGCAAAGGAGAGAAAATTTTCCCAATTTTAAAGCATGTGTCATGCATTTCTTGAGCTAGCAAAGGAGGAAAAATTTTTTGAGTTTTAAAGCAAGAGCATGCACCACCATCCAGCATCCCCACCTCCAGATTTTGTCAGCATTTTGCAACTCCTCCTCCAGCCCTTCATCATGATTCCTGCAGCCCCGAATTTCCTGCAGCCCTTCATCATGATCCCTGCAGCTTTGTACCCATTTTAAAAAAAGAGAATTAAACTAATCTTTATATAGAGGGTTCTAGAGGGTGTTCTTGAGCCTATAAATAGGGATGGTTCTCTTGTATGAAAAAGAAGAAAAAAAAAGATGAAATGAAATACTGATGGAGTGTTTTCTCTAGTGCCTTTGTTACAATTGTAACATTGAGGGGTGTGAGGCCTTAACCCCACCTTCGTTGCATTGCAACGTCGAGGAGTGTAGGCTCCAGCTGCCTTCACTGCACCCGTGGCGTCGAGGGGCGCGAGGCCCTATCTATCCTACCATTTTCTAGCCGTCTAAGCCCCCCTATCATCCATTCCATCATCCACAATTCTCACCACCGTGCTCCAGAAGATCGAAGATTTCAAGCTCGCCCATATTTAACCTTTCCACCTCGAACGGAGCTCCAGGAATTGTGATTGTCATTTTATTTGATGTCCTGGTACTCTTCTTGCTTTGATTTGGGTTTTGTACCTTGTAGGGTCTTTCTCCGGTAACGATCCCCCGAAGGAACCTTGCCAACATACATTTAGCACGATGCCACCCGTTGAGCAGCAGATTATTGATCATCTAGGCCGCATCTTCCCAGGAAGAGTGACCTTAGTGCTTTGGGAATATTTATTTACTGTTGTGTCATTTTACCTCACCTCCTTATCCTCAAGATCTGTTTTATTAATTGTTTGCATGTCCTAGATCGGGGATTTCTCAATCTCCGAGTCCTGGGTCTATTATTCTGCTCACTTAATTTTGGGGTCCAGCATGAGAGGTTGTATGAGTTGATATCTTCCTTAAGTTGTTTTCTATCATCCTTGCTTGTTATGAGTCTCAATTTAATCAGATTTAAGGGTGATTTTCTTTGCATTGCATCTCTCATCATCTTCATGCCATCCTAGTCTATAGGTTCCCCATCATACTGTAGAGAGTTCAGAGGATTCAGACAGAGGTAAGCACTATTCTGCTTTTCGTCACAGGGGTGAGATCAGGACCTAGAGGATCTGAAGCTAGAAGATCTGGAGCATCTACTTCTTGGCAGCCACCTCCATAGCCTTCATCAGTACTAAGGTAGCCTCCACCACATGCCAGACCTACATAGCCTCCTCCACGACCTACAGTTCAGCCTAGCATACCCTCTATAGACATCAAGACTGAGCCTACCTTTTCTAAATCTAAAGCTAGATCGAAAGCCAAATCAACTAGACCTAAGGCTCCTACTAGAACTAGGCTTAGAGATCTTAGGCAGAAACCCTTGAAAACTAAGGTCTCTTCTACTATTTTAGAGATAGGTTCTTCCTCTAGTGAGGAAGAAGATGATTAGATCTTGTATCTTTTACATGTTGATGGTTGTATCTTTTTGAATCAAAAACATGCTTTTATATATATGCACTTTGCTTCTATGTCCTTGCCATTTTTTTTACTTTTCTGTGATGCATATAGCTTGGACTCAATAGGAAATATCAAACGATTATCATTGAAAAAGAAAAAAAATATTAATAAGAATATCAAAATTAGAAAGAGAAGGTGAAATTATCTCAAATCATGTTAATATTCTTATTCTATTTCAAAAATCATTGAATGCTTAAAGAACCTTTTTGTTGATGACAAAAAGGGAGAGTAATATTTGTGTTGTGAGCATGGAAAATTCAAAACTTCATGAAAATATGCAAGTTAGGGGGGAGAAATTATTTATTCATGAAAGATAATTAACGAACTTTTGCCTTGAGCTCTGATACATTTTAATACTAAATGATAGCTCTGATACATTCATGAAAATTAATTTGCTCTGATACATTTTAATGCTTAATAAAGCTTTGATACTTTCTTGATACTAAATTAATGGAAATTAACTCGAATTTACTTTAATTTATCTTGATTAGCCTTTGATTAGCTCTGACACCTCTTGATATCCAATATTCATTAGCTCTGATACATTCACACTTTGGATTTTATTAACTGTGATACTTCTTGATACTAAAAGGAAATCAGCTTTGATATATTTGAAATTAGCTCTGATACATCTTGAAATGCTCTATCAGCTATGATACACTTTGATTAACTCTTAACTAGTCCTGATATTTTTGACATTTAATTGACTCTGATACATTTTAGAGCAAAAGCAGATTTTGATAAATGTTGGCTCTGATACAAAAAGCTCTATTTTTTTAAGCTCTGATACTTTTGATACATGCTGATACATTGTTGAAACTCACTTTTAAGTATTAATATATACTTAACTATAAAGTTTTTTCATGCCCAGTGTTTTATCATCATCAAAAAGGGGAAGATTGTTGACTCCTGAAATGATTTTGATGATAACAAAATATTGGAACATGTATTTGATACTAACTATTTTCAAGTATTTTATAAGTTTTTATAGGATGATTTAAATGAACAACCACTCTTCCTGCAATTCTGATCTTATTGATGTATGTCAAGTTTATTTTTGAAAAAGTATCATATAATGAAGAGCCCAAAGAAAAATCACTTATATATTCATGAAAGTGGGTCAATCCTATATAAATTTCATGTTTAAATTACTTAGAGTAGACCTTAAAAGAGTTTGAAAGAGGATTAAAGTTTTTTTGAAGCTTTTGGAAAAAGATTGGAAAAGTTGGGAAGGTTTTTGATAAAAATCACTCGAGCCGACTCAAAGTAGGAGAGCCGACTCATTGTTCTGGCATGGCATGAAGTTTCTGGCATGCAGACATCCGAGCCGACTCGAAGGAACTCGAGCCAACTTGTCCAGAGCTACAATTCTTCAATCAATCAACTGAGCCAACCCGACTCCTTAGAGTATGGAAAATTAGTTCTAAGAGAACCAGTCAAGCAAGCCAACTCATCAGTGAAGAGCTGACTCAACCAGAGTGCACTTTCAGCATGACTGAGAATCCGAGCCGACTCGACCCAACTGAGCGACTCAAATCCCTATTTTAGGTACGTAACGGCTAGTTCTAGAATCAATTTTTTGAATCCAAAAAGTGCTCCAATGGCCATATTTCAATCCCAAGGCTCTACAATGGTCATATTCATCTGAGATCAGTTCAAGGACTATAAATAAGGGATTTAAATAACTTTTGAATAACTTTTAATGAGACTTTAAGAGAATATTCATTATTCAAGAGAGATTTGAAGAGAAGAACTCAAGACTTCACCAACTCTCATCCTTTTCTTGAATCATTTATTGAAGAAGATTAGAAGCCTTAAAGAGTATTCAAGGAGCAATCAAGAAGGCTTCTCAAAGGGCATCAACTGTAACTATCGAACAACATTTGGTTTATCATTATTGTTGCTCAGTTTCTTAACTCTTTTTGAGCTGTTCCAAGTACAGCAAGGTCTGTAACTTGGAGATTGTTTTAGATTTTTGGTGAGCATTTGAAAACTAAGTTTGGGTTGTTAGTAAGTCCGAGAAAACTAACATTGTATTGGATTCTTGGTGATCCCGGTGTAAAACCAAGTTTGGATTTTGGTTTGTAATCCCGGTGCAAAACAAACCGGTTGTATTCTGAGGTGAATATAGTAGAAATCCCAAGTGGTATCTTGAATAGTGGACGTAGGAGCTAGGTTGCTCCGAACCATTATAAATTGCTCATGTTTGTGCTTGTGTTTATTGGGTTCTTTACTTGCTTCTGCTATTCTTACTTAAATCACATCACTCACCACACTATGCTTTTAAAAGAGCACATATTTATGAAAATTTTTAAATACCCAATTTACCCCCCTCTTGGGTAAGCCACGTAGGCAACACTCTCCTAAAGAAGTCCAAGAAGAAGTTTAGAAAGAAAGCAATGATGGCAACTTGGAGTGATAGCGAGGACTCCAGTTCAGATGAAAAACAAATCAAAGTCGCCAATCTTTGCTTCATGGCACAACAAGAAGAAGAGGTACATTTTGAATTTGAAGTTGATTATACTTTTGATGAGCTTAGAAATGCTTTTGTTGAGCTCATGCATGATTATAAATTGTTAATGATTGAGAATAAAAAGTTAAAAAAGCATGCAAACTCTTTCTCTCATAAAAACACCAATCTTATGAATGAAGTTAGTGATTTAAAGAATAAGATTGATGTTTTAGAAAAACAAAGAAATGCTTTATCTATGAAAAATGAAGTTTTGAAAAGATCAAAAGTCAATATTTCAAATAATGAGCTTTTAAAGAAAAATAAAGACCTTGAGACTGAAAATCAGAAATTCAAAAATGAGCTTGACAAGGTAAAACCTTTTGTTAAAAAATTTACTTACAATTATGATGTTGACCCATGGAATGATTTTGATAATAACAAAATATTGGAGCATGCATTTATTACTAATTCTTTTGAATGTTTGAAAAGTTTTTGTAGGATGATTTAAATGAACAACCACTCTTCCTACAATTCTGATCTTATTGATGTATATCAAGTTTATTTTTGAAAAAGTATCATGTAATGAAGAGCCCAAAGAAAACGTACTTATGTATTCATAAAAGTGGGCCAATTCTATGTGAATTTCTAGTTTAAATTACTTAGAGTAGACTGTAAAAGAGTTTGAAGGAGGATAGAAGCCTGTTGGAAGCTTTTGGAAGAAGATTGGAGAAGTTTGGAAGGTTTTTGACAAAAATCACTCGAGTCAACTCAAAGCAGGAGAGCCGACTCATTATTCTGGCATGGCATGAAGTTTCTGGCATGCAAATATCTGAGTTGACTCGAAGGAACCTGAGCCGACTCATCCAGAGCTACAATTCTTCAGTCAGACAATCGAGTTGACCTGACAGAAAATCGAGCCGACTCCTCCAGAGTATGGAAAAATCAGTTTCGAGAAAACTAGTAAGGCGAGTTGACTCGTCAGTGAAGAGCTGACTTGACTAAAGTGTGCTTTTAGCATGATTGAGAATCAGAGCCGACTAGACCCAATCGAGCTGACTTGAATCCCTGTTTCAAGTGCATAACGACTAGTTCTAGAATCGATTTTTTGAATCTAAAAAGTTCTCCAATGGCCATATTTCAAATCCCAAGGCTCTACAATGGTCATATTCATCTAAGATCAGTTCAAGGACTATAAATAAAAGATTTAAACAACTTTTGAAGAACTTTTAATGAGACTTTAAGAGAATATTCATTATTCAAGAGAGCTTTGAAAAGAAGAACTCAAGACTTCACCAACTCACATCCTTTTCTTGAGTCATTTATTGAAGAAGATTTGAAGCCTTAAAGAGCATTCAAGGAGCAATCAACAAGGCTTTTCAAAGGGCATCAACTGCAACTATCTGACAACGTTTAGTTTGTCATTATTGTTGCTCTATTTCTTAACTCTTTTTGAGTTGTTCCAAGTACAGCAGGGGTTGTAACTTGGGGATTGTTTAGGTTTTTGCTGAGCCTTTGAAAACCAAGTTTGGATTGTTAGTGAGCCCGAGAAAACTAATATTGTATTGGGTTCTTGGTGATCTTGGTGTAAAACTATGTTTGGATTTTGGTTTGTAATCCCGGTGCAAAACAAACTAGCTGTATTTCGAGGTAAATATAATGAAAATCCCAATTGGTATCTTGGATAGTGGATGTAGGAGCTAGGTTGCTCCGAACCACTATAAAATTCTGTTATGTTTGTGATTATGCTGATTGTGTTTCTTACTTTCTTCTGCATTGCATACTTAAGTTACATCACTCACCACACTAAGCTTTTAAAAGAGCACATATTTGTGAAAATTTTTAAATACTCAATTCACCCCCCCTCTTGGATAAGCTACTTGGGCAACAACTGGTATCAGAGTAGTGTCTCTGAAATTTACTTAGAGAAAAGATTTATGACAAACCCTATTAGTACCTCTTTGGCCGAAGGCCAATCTACAAATAGACCTCCACTTTTCACATGCATAAATTATACCTACTAAAAAGCATGAATGAAAATTTACATTTAAGCAGTAGATATTCAATTATGAAAAATAATTCTAAAAGAACCTCACACACCTACAAAGAAGGTTGATGACATGGACATCCCAAAACCTAAAAAGGAATGGGATGAACATGATATGAAAATGGGTGAGTTGAACGCCAAAGCAATGAATCTCTTATATTATTCTTTGGACTCCAACGAGTTTAACTGGATTTCTACTTGCATGTTTGCAAAAGAAATTTGAGATAAACTTGAAGTAACCCATGAAGGAACCTCTCAAGTTAAAACTTTCAAAATCAATATTCTTGTTCATAATTATGAGTATTTAAAATGGAATCGAATGAAACTATATCTGCCATGTTCTCAAGGTTTATAGATATTATTAACGGTCTAAAGAGTCTTGGTAGGAAATACTCAAATGCAGACCTTGTACAGAAAATTTTGAAATCAATTCTAGATAAATGGGATCCGAAGGTCACTACTATCCTGGAAGCTAAGGACTTGAACAATCTACCATTGGATGAGCTCCTTGGATCATTGATCATGCATGAACTTACAATGCAGCACAGAAGTGAGGATGACTTCAAGAAGAAAAAATCGATAGCTGTTGACCCCTTGAGTGATTTTGATGATAACAAAATATTAGAGCATACATTTATTTTACTAACAACTCTTCAAGTGAATTACAAGTTTTTGTAGGATGATCTTAATGCCCAATTGCAACTCCTATAACCTTATTATATGTTATGTGTTGCATTGTGAGTGTTTCATATAAAGAAGAACCCAAAGAAATATTGATGTAATATTCTTCAAAAAGGGTTACTTCCATGTATTTTTCAAGCTTTAATTTCTTAAGAGTTTGTTATTAGTTGAGTTGGGAAGATTTTTTAGTGTTGAAGAGTTGCTGAAAGAATTCTAGAGAGGAGTTAAAGTTTTTATTGAAGATTCACTCGAGCCGACTCGCATGAAGAAAGCTGACTCTAATCCTTGGTATAGTTGAAGGATTCTGGCATGTAGAGGTCCGAGCCGACTTGAAGGAACCCGAGCTAACTTATCCAGTGCATCATTTCTTAAATCAGACAGGCAAGCCAACCCGAAGGAAGTCTGAGCTGACTCAAAGAAACCCAAACCGACTCCTCCAGAGTCCAGAAAAATTAGTTCTGAGAGAACAGCCAGGAAAGCTGACTCAAAGAAACCCAAGCCGACTCCTCTAGAGTACAGTTTTAAAGACCTAAGATCCAAGCCGACCCGAATGAGGCGAGTCGACTCAACCAGAGTGAGGAATCATTGACACTGAAGATCCGAGCCAACTCGATTATGGCGAGCTGACTCGACCAGAGTGAAGAATCAACTCTCTGAGAATCCGAGCTGACTCGAGGCATCTGAGTTGACTCGAACGTCGATTACAAGCAGGTAATGGCTAGTTCTAGAACTTTATTTTTGAATTGAAAAAGTGCTCCAACGGTCAAATATCAAATTCCAATGGTCTATAATGACTATATCCGCCTAAGAAGAGTACAAGACTCTATAAATGAGGGATTTGGATAACCTTTGAAGAAGCTAATGCTTAATTGAACATTAAAAAGAGCTTGTGAGTAAGAGAGCACAAAAAGAACATTCAAGTCAGCCTTCAAGTCTTCACCAACTCCTACCAGAAGCTTGAAGCACTTATTAAAGAAAAAGAGGAAGCCATTAAAGTGCATTAAAGCCTAATTAAAAAGGCTTCTCTTGAGCTGCAACTACAACCATCAGACAACTTCGGTTTGTCATTAGTTGCTTTCTTTCTTTTAACTCTTTGTGAGTTTGTGGGTTATTGGTGAGCCCAGTTTAAAAACCAAGTATGGGTTGTTAGTGATCCCATTTAAAACTAACAGTGTAAGGGTTCTTGGTGATCCTATTCAAAACCAAGTGTTGGGTTCTTGGTGATCCTGTTGAAAACCAAGTGTTGGATTTTTGGTGAGCCTGGTTGAAAAACCAAGTTAGGTTTTGGATTGTGAGCATGGTAAAAAATAATTCGATTATATTTCGGTAGTGAATATAGTAGAAATCCCAAGTGGTATCTTGGGTAGTGGACATAGGAGCGTGGGTGCTCCGAGAACCACTATAAATTTGCTATATTTGCATTGTGCTTTTTCTGTTTGCATTTGCTTCTGCTTTTAATTATTTGAAACACAGCACCTACCACTAAAGTAGATTTAAAAAGAGAACATATCTGATTAATTTTTTAAATTTCCAATTCATCCCCCTCTTGGAAAAGCCACCTGTGCAACAACTAGTATTAGAATGGAGTCTTTGAATTTATTAGAGTAAAGATTAATGGCTCATCCCATGAGTACTTCCTTGGCTGAAGGCCAATCTATTAATAGACCTCCACTGTTCACTAGCATGAATTATTCTTACTAGAAAGCTAGAATAAATATATACATTCAAGTTATTGATTTTTAATTATGGAAGGTCATTCTTAAGGATCCATAAATACCCATAATTAAAATTGATGGCGTGGATATCCCAAAACCTGAAGATGATTGGGATGAACACAACATGAAAATGGAGAAATTAAATGCCAAAGCCATGAACTTACTATATTGTACTTTGGATGCAAATGAGTTCAACCAAATTTCTATTTGCTCATCTATAAAAGAAATCTGGGATAAACTCGAAGTGATCCATGAAAGAACTTCCTAAGTGAAGACCTTCAAAATCAATCTTGTAGTACATTGCTTTGAATTATGTAAGATGAAAGAAACTGAAACTATCTCTACCATGTTTTCATGATTTATAGATATTAACGGTTTGAAAAGTCTTGGCAAGGTTTATTCTAATGTTGATTTAGTACAGAAGATTCTAAGATCACTTCCGGACAAATGGGACCCTAAAGTAACTACCATCCAGGAAGCAAAAGATCTAAACACATTGACTTTGGATGAACTATTGGGTTCTCTCATCACTCAAGAATTGGCCATGCAGCAAAGAAATGAAGATGATCAGAACAAAAAGAAAATAATTGCCTTCAAAGCTGCATCAAATTCAAAGAAACAAGATGAGGAATCGGAAGATGAATGCTCCTCCTCCAAAGATGATTTAGAAGATGAAAGATATCGCTATGGTTGTGAGGAGATTTAAAAGATTTATGCAAAAGAGGAAAGGAAGATACTTCAAAAAGTTTCACAAGAGAGGTGAACATAGTAAGGACAAAGAAAGAGAAAAAGAGAAGGAACAAATGCCCATATGCTATGAGTGTAAGAAACCAGGGCATATCTGTCCCGATTGTCCTTTACTAAAGAAAATATTGAAGAAGAAGAAAAAGAAAGCGATGGTTGCAACTTGGAGTGACAGTGAGGAGTCGACTTCAACAGAAGAAGAAGAGACCACAAAAACTGCCAATCTATGTCTTGTGGGTCTCGAGATGAGGTAATGTCCCCTAAACCTCAAGCTGAATTTACTTTCAATGAACTAAATTCTGCATTTCATGATTTGCTTTCTGAATTTAAAAAAGATGGAACAAAAATTAGAGCTTTAAAGAGCATTAATGATTCCTTAGTAAAAGAAAAGGAAGAGATTTTAGAAAAGAACAAATTATTGCAAAAGGAATTAACTGTCTTTTCTAAAAATAACAAAGCCTTAAAAATTGAGAAAAATTTATATCTTGAGAAAAACAAAGCTTTGATTGATAAAAATAATGATTTGAAAAAGGAAATGGAAAAACTCAAGCCTTTGATCGAAAAGCTTACTTTAAGTTCAAATAAGCTTAAGTTAATTTTGAAAGAACAAAGAATTTCAAATAACAAGGCTAGAATCGAATATAATTATTTGAATTTCAATGGAATTTCAGCTACTAGATTTGTATCTTCAAAAGCATTTGTACCAAAATCTGTTTCTCAAAATGCTTTTGTGTCACATGCTTCTACATCTATAACTTCAAAGTTTAAATCTTTTCAAAATAATAGAATTGTTTGTTATGCATGTCATGGGGTTGGATATAAATTTTTCCAATGCAATCTAATAAAGAAAAATATAAATAGAAAGAATAAAATTAAAAAATTTGGGTTCCCTAAGGAACCACCTCTGCTAACCTGCAATGACCCAAGGTAGCTTGGGTACCTAAAAGAACTTGTTGATTATTTTGCAGGAATGTCTTGCAGCCCAAAATATGAAGAAAAGATGGTATCTCGACAGTGGCTATTCAAGACATATGACGGGTGACAAGGATCAATTCATCACCTTAGGATGAAAGAAGGAGGTTTGGTAACCTTTGGAGATAATGGCAAGAGAAAAATAATCGATATTGGTAAGATCAAATTAACCCCCTTTACTTTTATTGAAAATGTATTGCTAGTAGACAAATTGAAGCATAATTTATTAAGTATTAGTTAATTATGTGATAAAGGCTTCAAGGTTGTCTTTGAATCATCTATGTATATTATAACAAACTCTCTTGATTCTAGCAACAAATTCATTGGACATAGACTTGGAAATATTTATGTGGTAGATCTTAATGATCTAGCCATGTCTAGTAGTTTCAGTCTAGTAGCAATGAATGCTAAGACCAAGGAGTTGTGTTTACTTTGGCATAGATGATTAGGTCATGCTAGCATGCATACTATTGCCAAATTAATTTCCAAGAATCTTGTTAGAGGGTTGCCTAAATTTAAAGTAGATTTTGAACATGTTTGCAATGCTTGCAAATTGGGTAAACAAACTAAGGGGAGTTTTAAATCCAAAAATATGATTTCAATTTCTAGACCCCTTGAGCTACTTCATATGGACTTATTTGGACCAACTAGGACTACAAGCCTAGGTGGTATGAAATATGCTCTTGTGATAGTAGATGATTTTTCAAGATTTACTTGGGTCTTGTTTATTGCACATAAAGATGAAACTTTTAAAGTCTTTCAAAATTTTTACAAAAAAGTTTCAAACCAGAAAAACCTTTCAATTGTTTCTATTAGGAGTGATCAAGACATGAAATTTGAAAATCAATATTTTGATGATTATTGCATAGAAAATGGCGTAGATCATAATTTCTCCGCTCCTAGAATACCACAACAAAATGGTGTTGTAGAGAGAAAAAATAAGACTTTGGAAGAGACGGCCAGAACAATGTTATGTGAAGGCAATCTTCCAAGTTACTTTTGGGCAGAAGTGGTGAACATTGCTCCAATTTTAAAGAAAACCCCTTATGAGTTTTGGAATGAAAAGAAACCAAATATCAATTATTTTCATGCTTTTGATTATAAATGCTTGGTGCTGAATAACGAAAATGATAATCTAAAAAAATTTGATGCTAAATCTGATGAAGTAATTTTCCTTGGTTATTCAATACATGCAAAGCATATAGAGTATTTAATAAAAGAACATTGAATGTGGAAGAATCAGTACATGTTATATTTGATAAAACTAACCCCTCACCTTCAAGGAAAGAAGAGTGCATGGATAATGATGCAGGTACAATTCAAAAGGAAATGAAAGATATGAGCATTCAAGAGAGACCAACTCAAGAAGGAGAGGAAATGGTAAGTGTTGCCCAGTAAGCAACCCAAGAGGGGGGGTGGTGAATTGGGTCTCTAAAAATTAATCTAAAAAGGCTTTATTTGATGCAAAGCAATGCAATCCAATTCAACAATTAATTTTACAAGGTACTATGAGTTCAAATGTAATGCTCTTAAATAAAAGTGTAGTGGAATTAAAGAGCAATAAATAAAGAGCAAGTAGAGAGAGATAATCAATCACAAAGACCAAGAAATATAGTGGTTCGATGCTATCCAATGCACCTACATCCACTTCCCAAGATTCCCTTGGGAATTCATTATAATCACACCCGATTATAGTTGATTAGTTTTGTGGGCTCACTAATAAAAAATCTAATTTGTTTTCACAAGGCCAACAAGTCAAAACCTCACTTGGTTTTACGGGCTAACCAAGAACCTAATTGGTTTTCAAAGGCTAACCAATAACCTCCCTTGGTTTTTCGGGCTAACCAAGAACCTAAGTGGTTTTGCAGGCTAACCACCAACCTAATTAGTTTTTCAAAGGCTCACCAATAACCTCACTTGATTTTATAATAGGCTAACCAAGAACCCTTACAACAAATAGAGTTTAGAAGTAATGAAACAAAGTAAGCTTTCTAAAATAAAGCGGGTATCTCTTAGAAGCTCGATATAGAGATGCTTTGAACTTGTTGAAGCCTCTTGAATGCTCAAGAATGGATGATCTTTAATACTTTTGAAGGTTATTGAATGCTTGGAGGCTTGCTTTAGCTTGAGAGTAGTTGAGTCTTTAAAGAATAGGAGTTAAAGCTCACTTTTCTTCTCCCTTTTTAAAACTCTTCAATAATATTCAATATGTTCAATATATATTGTCATTTGATTTGATTTGGAGCATATATATACTTTTCCAAGGTCTCAAATCCTGTTTCTAGCCGTTAAACTTGAAAAACTAGCTATTGGAGGGCAAAATGGATGAGTTCTGCGCTTAAAAAACTAGCCGTTACTGTTGTCAGAACTTCATGTATCGACACTTTAGACTGTCAATCGACACATAAGGTCAACACTTGAATTTCTTGAGTGGACACCCAATTCAAATAGCTCCAATATGATTCTCTGGAAATCTTAGATGTGTCGATACTTACTCTGTTGAGTTGACACTTTGAATCGACACCTTACTTCCATGTGTCGACACTTCAATTATTCTTCAATTTCAGCAATTCTGTGGCTTGAAAATCTCAGGTGATGTATTGATCCATGTGTCGACACTTTGAGTCGATATTTCAAGTCCATGTGTTGACACTTCATATGTGCCATCTGAAACATTCTTGCATACCGGCCTGAGTCGACACTTCAACTCCATGTATCGATACTTGGTGTCATGTGTCGACACTTTGAGTCGACATTTCACTGAATTCTTCACAAAAAAGGCTGAACTTGAGCTGAACCATATTTCCACTTAACTTAATCAACCAATCAAGTAGTTCTTGAGTTTCCAAGTCTTCTTTGAGCAATCTTTTTCATTCAAACTTGGCATCTTCAAACAGATAAGCTTCTTCAAATTTGTGAGCACCTTTTTCAACAAAAACATACTTCAAGAAAATCATTAGTCCTCAACTTATACTTAATCATTTTGCTTATCATCAAAATCAATAAAGGAGTCAACAATCTTCCCCTTTTTGATGATGACAAAATCCTTAAGTATAAATTGCTTAAAAAAGGTTTTAAAGGAAATCATTGAGGTGCATAAAACTGAAAACATTAAGTGTATCAACAAAATTTGCATTAATGATTTGACATTTCAGAACAAAAGTAATAGTGCTAGAGCTTGTTATAATGATTAAGAGTATCAGATCTTTAGGATATATTTAAGACATAGAAAGCATGTGTCATGATACTCTATAAAAAAATTTTAGCAATCAACAAAGCTCCCCATGAATCAATGATCCATAAAATAGTTTATAAATATCTTTTCAAACATTTAAAGAGGGGTTTTAAGATGAAATTTACTTTGAAAGGATTTTCAATGAAAATAAAATAAAGCTCCCCCTTTCTTAAGGAATTTTGTAAACATTTCTTGATTCAAGTTTTCAAAAATTTGTTTACCCCTTGCATATCACAAGTACATTGCATTTATATTACATTTATACCACAAATATATTGCATTTATACTTATATTCTAATATACTACTCCCTCTTTTTGTTATCATTAAAAAGGTAGGAAGACACATAAGCTGAATATAAGATATTGCATTTCATTGTCACTACTTCAACAATATACTGCAATGAATTTAAAATTCATTCATTCATTCAAGAGTGAAGACAACGAAGAACTAAGGAAAGTGTAAATCATTTCACTACATTCAAGATCACAAACATTGAGTATAACATGAAGTTTCATTTCTAGTCAGAGTTTGTACAATCAAAATATAAAACATACATAGATGCATAAAGATAAACTAAAAATACATAAAAGTCCTAATCCTCATCCATATCAGTATCATCAGAAGATGAACCAATCTCAATCGGTCTAGTATTAGTAAAAGATCGAGCTCGTAGCCACGTCGATCTAAGATCTCAGAGATGAGTCCTGGTTGGCCATGGAGGGGTACGACGACCACGTCCTCTGCATCGTGCATATGTCTGACCTCTTCCTGGAGCAGTAGAGGTAGAAGCTATGTCCTCCATAGGAATGGAACTGATCAGGTCAACAATCTCAGCAATTGCTGGAAGAGGTGTGCGATCAAAAGAAGGACCTGAGTCAAGATACTGAAAGCTGGGTGTATAAAACCCAAGCTCTCGGATAAGAGAGGATGTGTGAATAGTGGGGGTATCAACAATCTGTGTGTCAAAGATAGGAGTATCAGCTGATGGTACAATAGGCATATCAAGGATAGAAATATCAGCTGTAGAATGAACTGGTAGGTCTGTAATTGGTGTATGAGTGATAGGGGTGTTAGTAATAGGTAAATCAACAATGGGTGGATGTACAACTAGAGTATCAATAACTGGGGAATCAATAATAGATGTACGAATAGGAGTATCAATAACTGGAGAGAGAATAGGAATGGGAACAGGAATGTGATCATCCAATCTAGAAGGAGAAGATGGAACTGGAGTCTGGGTAGGTGAACAGGAAGGGTCATGAATAAGACTCCTAAGCAAGTTAGCCGTCACCTCCGCTACTGGCTTTGAAGTAAGATATGTAAAATCAAATCTGTCGGAGTCAGTCTCCTCATCGTCTCCATCATCACCATCTACATCTCCAACAATATCTCCAACAATAGTAGTATCAATACCAGTATCAACACCCTCAACATCATCAACAGGTGCAGGAGCAGGTGCATGAGCAGGTGTTGGAGCAGTATCTACAACCGAAGTACTCGCTGAAGGTCTGGACAGTGCAGAAAGTATAGCTAAGATGCCATCACTAAGTCCAATATGGCTCTCTCTCGTCTCAGCTATGAAACAGTCAAGATGCTGCCTCATAATAAAAACATCAATCTTGATGCGTCTGACTCTATCCAATAAGCTATCAAAAGTATCTGGAGTCACTGTTTGAGCTGGCTAAGGCTGTGCTGAAGTAGTAGGATCAGACTGAGAAGCAACCGCTGGCTGTGCCGCCATCTCAGGCTAACTCTCGCTGGATCCTACATCGCCGGAGAGAATCCGCTCCTCCTCTGTTGCATCATCATCATCAGCTCTATCTCGGCTTGACCAAATATCCTGCAAGTCCACTGACCTCGGAACAAATAATAGCCCATCCGGTGTAATAACCTGTGTCATACACATCAGTATGAAGTAGTGTACGGTACGACTCATCCTCAAAGCTAATGCCATACTCCCTAAACAGAACAGTCAATCCCATACCATATAATAGGCAGAGTCGCTGGCTAGTCGCCGCCTCCGTAATCTGGTGGACCATAAGCACTGGAATGCATATGGGCGTGCACTGAACCAAAGAAACCATCACTAGCAACTCTCGCTTAGTGATATAGTCGAAGCGTCCGGCCTTCGATAGAAGTATCCGGGCGATGATGTGATGCAACAGTCTCATCTCTGCAGATAATCTAGATGCTGGTACAGTGGCTCCCTCTGGCAAAACATCAGACTCAAAGATGCACTGGAGTCCACTGACTCTATCCATAAACTATCTACAACAGATCCAGTTATCGGTATATCCCATACTCTGCTCAGAATCTTTGATGTAACAGGGATATCCCGGTCTCTAACCTGTGCTAACCATCCATCAGATCCACGGGCGAGTGATCCATAAAACTCTCGCATAAGCCCGGGGTAATACCTCTCGCTGAGTGAGCAAAATGAACTAAGACCAGCCTGATGAATCCACTGCCCGATCTGAAAATGCTTCTGGTCGACAAAAGTAAAGTCCACTCACCATCCTCCAACAAAAGTCTTTGAGCTCATCCGGCTAGAACGAACAAACAGTGGTCATGCGGGCGGATCAGGAGCTCTAGTCTCATGTCTGGCCTTCGTCCTTCGCTCTTCTTCTTGATTTGACTGACGAGGTCGATGGACAACTTGCTTGCGAGGTCCCATTGCTTGGATTAAGAAATTAGGCAAGGTTTTGGTTGAAATCTAGGGTTCCTATGGCTTAGAACTCAAATCCAAGGAGAAATCCAACCAAATCCAAACAACCGGACATCCAAATCAAGGAAACGATGGGTATAAAGCATGAAACAGTGGCAAGAACAGTGAGAATACCTTTGAATCTTGTGTCGGCTTGAAGGAGAGAAGAAATGGAGAGAAAAATGGTTCGAAAAACCCTTTATTCTCGGTCTACTGCAGTTCAAGTATCGACTCATGAATGTGTCAACACATTCAGGTGTCGACACATCGATGTGTCGACACATTGACTTAAAATACCAAAATTTAAGGATTCAAGCATTGATCAAAATCACTAGAAATATGATAATTTTAGAGAGAAATCAACAATGATTAAGTAAGATTTGTCATGAATGGTGTTGAATTGATCTAGTTTTAAACAAATATAGGAAAATTTTAATCAAAAGGATTGATGATCCTGAGCACTCTTCTAATCATACAGAATCGATCTTTCAGAAGAGGTTTAGTCAAAATATCAGATAATTGAAACTCAGTACTAATAAATTCAAGCATAACATCATTATTTTCCACATGATCCCTAATAAAATGATGTCTAATTTCAATATATTTACTCATAAAATGTTGAACAAGATTTTTAGTCAAGCAAATAGTACTAGTATTGTCATATTTAATAGGTGTACTAGTCAACTTGATTCCAAAATCTTTAAGTTGTTGCTTAATCCACAAGATTTGGGCGTAACAACTTCCTGTTGGAATATACTCTGCCTCAGCTATGGATAGTACAACTGAAATTTGTTTTATGCTAAACTAGGAGATTAAGTTAACTCCAAGAAATTGGCAAGTACCACTAGTACTCTTTCTATCCAATTTATAACCAGCAAAATCTGTATCAAAATATCCAATCAATTTAGTAGATGAATTTCTAGAATACCATAAACCAATATCAATAGTACTAGATAGATATCTAATAATGTACTTAACAGCCATAAGATATGATTCTTTAGGTTTAGACTGATATCTAGCACACATGCATACACTGAACATTATATCTGGTCTACTAGCAGTTAGATACAATAAAGAGCCAATCATACCTCTGTATAACTTCTGATCTACTGATTTACCATGTTCATCTTTATCAAGTCTACAAGATGGGCTCATAGGCGTACATATTGCTTTAGTAGTCTCCATCCCAAACTTCTTGATAATTTCTCTTGTATACTTAGCTTGGTTGATGAAGATACCATATGCAGTTTGCTTGATCTAGAGTCCGAGAAAGAAATTAAGTTCTTCCATCATGCTCATCTCAAACTCACCCTGCATTAACTTAGCAAACTCTTGACAAAGAATTTTATTAGTAGCATTGAAAATTATATCATCAACATATATTTGTACTACTAATAAATCATTATCTTTCTTTTTTAAAAATAGTGTTTTATCAACATTGCCTCTAGAGAATTTATTTTCAATTAGAAATTTGCTGAGCCTTTCATACCAGGCTCGAGGTGCTTGCTTTAATCTATAAAGTACTTTGTGTAATTTAAAAACATGATCAGGATGTGCATGATTTTTAAATCTAGATGGTTGTTCAACAAAAACTTTTTCAGTTATAAAACCATTTAGAAAAGCACTCTTAACATCCATTTGAAATAGTTTGAAATTCATAAAACAAGCAAATGCTAATAATAGTCTAATTACTTCAAGTCTAGCAACAGGAGTAAAAGTTTTATCAAAATCAATCCCTTCCTCCTGATTATAGCCTTTAGCAACTAGCCTAGCCTTATTCCTAACAACAATTCCATTTTTATCTAATTTATTCCTAAATACCCATTTAGTGTAATTGAAATATTAGATAGTCTTTCTATTAGTGTCCAAACATTATTTCTGTCAAATTAAATTAGTTCATCTTGCATAGCATTAATCCAGTTAGGATCTTTTTCAGCTTTCTCAAAACATTTAGGCTCTGCTTGAGATACAAAAGCTAAATAATCACATTCATTTCTAATTGAGGCTCGAGTTCTTATCCCTTTAGATGGATCATCTAGGATTAATTTCTTAGGATGTCCATAAGCATACCTCCACTCCTTAGGTAGATCTTGACACTTTGGAGTGTCATCACTTTTTTGATTCTTGTCTTGATCTTCATCACTTGGCTGAGGTTGATCATTTAGTGTCAACTTTTGAATCTTGTTAGCACCTGCATATTTATCAAATGTATCCTCTTTTCTAGAGGATTTATTAGTACATTCTTCAAAAATAACATGTACCGACTCTTCTACAACCAAAGTTCATTTATTAAAAACTCTGTATGCCCTGCTTGATGTAGAGTATCCTCAAAAAATACCTTCATCAGACTTAGCATCAAACTTTCCAAGATTATCTTTTTCATTATTCAAAATAAAACATTTACAACAAAAAATTTGAAAATATTTCAAAGTCATTTTTCTTTGGTTCCAAAGTTCATATATAGTTTTCTTCAAAATAGGGTGGATTAAAACTCGATTTAAAATGTAACATTCAGTATTAATGGCTTCAGCCCAAAAATATCTTGGTAAATCATTTTCACAAAGCATAGTGCGTGCCATTTCTTCCAAAGTATGATTTTTTCTTTCTACTACCCCATTCTGCTAAGGTGTCATAGGTGCATAAAAATTATGTTCTATTCCTTTTTCATTATAAATATTTTTAAAATCTTGATTTTCAAATTCAGTTCCATGATCACTACGAATGCAAACAACTGAAACTCTTTTTTCGTTTGAAACTTTTCAATAAAATTTTATGAATGCTGAAAATGATTCATCTTTATATGCTAAAAAGAAAATCTATGTAAATCTCGAAAAATCATCCACTATGACTAATCCATATCTCTTGCCTCCTAGACTTGATGTTTTAGTTGGTCCAAAGAGATCCATATGAAGTAGTTTTAGTGGCCTACTAGTAGTTACAAAATTTTTTGGTTTGAAAGAAGTTTTAACTTGTTTACCAAATTGACATGCTTGGCAAATTCTATCTTTTTCAAAACAAAGCTCAGGTAAATATCTAACTAAATTCTTTTTGCAAAGTTTTGAAAGAAGATACATACTAGCATGTCCTAATCTTCTATGTCATAGCCAACTAGTCTCATCTTTAGTAGAATTCACTGCAACAAGGCATTCTCCATCAGGCAAAGATAGATCATCTAGGTCTACCAAATAAACAATTCCATGTCTTTTTCAATGAATTGTACTCCATTTAAATCTGGACTAGTAATCATGTAATATGATGATTTAAAAACTACTTGAAAACCTTTATCACAAAACTAACTAATGCTTAAAAGATTGTGTTTCAAACCATCAACTAGAAGTACATTACTAGTATTATTAGGAGTTATGTGAACCTTACCAATACCAATTATTTTTTCTTTACCATTATCACCGAAAGTCACACTCCCTCCATTCAAAGCTTCAAGAGAAGTGAATTGCTTCACATCTCTAGTCATGTGCCTTGAGCAACCACTGTCAAGATACCAAAGTCTTTTATTCTCCTTGGTTGTAAGACACACCTGCAATGAAATCAATCTCTATTTTTAGGTATCCAAGCCAACTTGGGTCCTTTAGGGTTAGCATTCAAAATGATTCCTTTTGAAACCCACACTTTTTCTTAAATTACATTGAAATGATTTATGACCTAACTTTTTGCAAGAGAAACAAGTAATGCTAGATGATGCAGGTACAAAAAAGTTTTTGAAATACTTTTATTGCTTTTGTGGTTTATATCCTAATACTGCTTTATTAAAAATGGCTCTTTGATTATTCAAAAGTAGGTTTAATTTTTTTGAACTATAAGTGAATTTTTCAACAAAAGGTTTTATCTTTTCAAGTTCATTTTTGTACTTAGTATTTTCAAGTTCTAAATCTTTGTTTTTCTTCAAAAGATCATTGTTAGAAATAACATTCTTAGGTTTTTTCAAAACTTCATTTTCTTTAGATAAAGCATTGTTTTTCTTTTCTAAAACATCCACTTTAGATTTTAAATCACTAATTTCATTTAGCAAAGAATTGTTTTCAAAAGAAAAAATATTTGCATGCTTTTTCAATTTCTTATTTTCAGATAAAATCAGTTTATAATCATGCATGAGTTCATCAAATGCATTTCTAAGTTCATCAAAAGTAAAATCGATCTCAGTATCGAAATTTACCTTATCATTGTCTTGATGTGCCATTAAGTAGAGATTTGCAACTTCGGTATGCTCTTCTTCAGAACTAGAGTCTTCACTATCACTCCAGGTGGCCATCATTGCCTTCTTTCTTAATTTCTTCCTAAATTTCTTAAAGAGAGGACAATCAAACTTGTAGTATCCCGGCTTCTTGCATTCTAAGCATGTAGGTACTTCCTTCTCCTTTTCCTTTTCTTTTTCTTTTCTTTTTCATTCTTTTTTTCTTTTCTTTTTTCTTTGGGTTGATACTTCTTTTTGTAAGGAAATTTTCTCCTCTTCATAAATCTTCTAAATTTTCGTGCAAGGAGGGCTTCTTCACCTTCATCTTCTTCTTCATCTTCGGACTCATCTATTGAGGATTCTTCTTGAATGTTAGATTTGAAAGCAATCCCCTTCTTCTTCTTGTCCATGTCCATTGATTTTTGTTTCAGATTAAGCTCATAAGTCATGAGTGATCCAACCAGCTACGCAAGAGATAATTTATCAACGTCTTTGGCTTCTTGAATTGCAGTCACCTTCGGATCCCATGATGTTGGAAGTGACCTGAGGATTTTATTTATAAGATCAGCGTTAGACATAAGTTTTCCAAGACTTCTCATACCATTTACAATATTAGTGAATCTTGTGTACATATCAGTGATTGATTCATTAAGTTCTATCAGAACATCTCATAAGTGTGCACTAACATATTTACTTTAGTATTTTTCACTTGATCGGTACCCTCATGGGTAACTTCAAGTGTATCCCATATTTCTTTAGCAAACATGCATGTAGATATCCTATTGAATTCACTAGGATCTAATGCATAATAGAGGAGATTCATTGCCTTGGCATTGATCTCGGATTGTTTAATATCATTTTCATCCTAATTCTCTTCGAGCTTTGGGATGGAAACACCATTAACCACTACTGAAGGAATATGAGGACCCTTATCTATCACTTTCCATAAATTGTAATCAATAGAATGCATATAAATTCTCATCCTAGTTTTTCAATAAGTGTAATTTTATCCATTAAAAAATGAAGATCTATTTGAGGCTTAACCCTCAACTATGCTAGTACCAATTGGGGCTGCCATAGATCTTTACTCAAGGTGGTAAAGCCTATACACTGAGAACAGGGCTCTGATATCACTTGTTGCCCAGTAAGTAACCCAAGAGGGGGGATGAATTGGGTCTCTAAAAATTAATCTAAAAAGACTTTACTTGATGCAAAGCAATGCAATCCAATTCAACAATTAATTATGCAAGGTACTATAAGTTCAAATGCAATGCTCTTAAATAAAAGTGCAGCGAAATTAAAGAGCAATAAATAAAGAGCAAGTAGAGAGAGATCAATCAATCACAAAGACCAAGAAATATAGTGGTTCGGTGTTTCCAATGCACCTACATCCACTCCCCAAGATCCCCTTGGGAATTCACTATAATCACACCCGATTATAGTTGATTAGTTTTGCGGGCTCACTAATCAAAAACCCAACTTATTTTCACAAGGCCAACAAGTCAAAACCTCACTTGGTTTTATGGGCTAACCAAGAGCCTAATTGGTTTTCAAAGGCTAACCAATAACCTTCCTTGGTTTTCTGGGCTAACCAAGAACCTAAGTGGTTTTGTGGGCTAACCACCAACCTAATTGGTTTTGCAAAGGCTCATCAATAACCTCACTTGGTTTTACAATAGGCTAACCAAGAATCCTTACAACAAATAGAGTTTAGAAGTAATGAAACAAAGTAAGCTTTCTAAAACAAAGTGAGTATCTCTTTGAAGCTCGATGTAGAGATGCTTTGAATTTGTTGAAGCCTCTTGAACGCTCAAGAATGGATGATCTTCAATACTTTTGAAGGTTCTTGAATGCTTGGAGGCTTGCTTTGCTTGAGAGTAGTTGAATCTTCAAAGAATATAAGTTAAAGCTCACTTTTCTTCTCTCTTCTTAAAACTCTTCAATAATATTCAATATGTTCAATATATATTATCATTTGATTTGATTTGGAGTATATATATACTTCTCCAAGGCCTTAAATCCCATTTCTAGCCGTTAGACTAGAAAAACTAGCCATTGGAGGGCAAAATGGGTGAGTTATGTGCTAAAAAACTAGCCATTACTGTTATCAGAACTTCATGTATCGACACTTCAGACTGTGAGATGAGTCGACACATAAGGTTGTCAATTGAACTTCTTGAGTTGACACCCAATTCAAATAGCTCTAATCTAATTCTCTGGAAATCTCAGATGTGTTGACACTTACTCTGTTGAGTCGACACTTTGAGTCAACACCTTGCTTCCATGTTTCGACACTTCAGCTATTCTTCAATTTTAGCAAGTTCCATGGCTTGAAAATCTCAGGCGATGTGTTGATCCATGTATCGACACTTTGAGTCAACACTTCAGGTCCATGTATTGACACTTGATCTGTGCCATCTGAAATATTCTTGCATACCGGCCTGAGTCGACACTTCAATTCCATGTATTGACACTTGGTATCATGTGTCGACACTTTGAGTCGACACTTCACTGAATTCTTCATAGAAAAGGCTAAACTTGAGCTGAACCATATTTCCACTTAACTTAATCAACCAATCAAGCAGTTCTTGAGTTTCCAAGTCTTCTTTGAGCAATCTTTTTCATTCAAACTTGGCTTCTTCAAATAGATAAGCTTCTTCAAATTTGTGAGTACCTTTTTCAACAAAAACATACTTCAAGGAAATCATTAGTTCTCAACTTATACTTAATCATTTTGCTTATCATCAAAATCAATAAAGGAGTCAATAGTAAGTAAAGACCATGTTGATCTACCAAGAGAATGGAGGTATGTAACTTCTCATCCAAGAGATTTAATTATTGGTGATCTCTCTCAAGGTGTTAGGACTAGCTCATCACATAGAGATGCACATGATTACCTAGCTTTGTATATCAAATAGAGCCACATAGTTTAGAAGAAGCAGAAAATGCCCAAACTGGATGATAGCCATGCATGAAGAACTAAACCAGTTTGATAGAAATAGAGTGTGGACTTTAGTTGATAGACCTTCAGACTATCCCATTAAGAAACCAAATGGATATATAGAAATAAACTAGATGAACAAGGTAATGTAGTTAGAAACAAAGCTAGATTGTAGCCAAAGGGTACAACCAAGAGAAAGGAATTGACTTTGATGAAATCTATGCACTTGTAGCAAGACTAGAGGCCATAAGATTACTTCTAGTATTTGCTTGCTACATGAATTTCAAATTATTCCAAATAATGTAAAAAGTGTATTTTTGAATGGTTTTATTTCTGAATAAGTTTTTATAGAATAGCCACCAGGTTTTGAAAGTCATGCTTTTCCAAATCATGTTTTTAAACTCAACAAAGCATTATATGGTTTAAAATAAGCACCTAGAGCCTGGTATGATAGATTAAGCAAATTCTTACTTAAAAATGATTTTGCAAGAGGAAATATTAATAAAACATTGTTTATCAAAAAGAAAAATAATGATATGTTAGTTGTACAAATTTATGTTGATGATATTATATTTGGTGCAACTAATGAAAAACTTTATGGAGAATTTACTGAGTTGATGCAGGGTGAGTTTGAAATGAGCCTTATGGGTGAACTAAATTACTTCCTTGGACTTCAAGTGAAACAAACAAAGGAATGGATCTTCATAAACCAAGCCAAATACATCAAAGAAATCATCAAGAAGTTTGGTATGGAGACAAGCAAAGAAGCAAGCACATCTATGAGTCCTACATGCAGATTAGATAAACATAAAGATGGCAACAACATTGATCAAAAACTCTATAGAGGTTTGATTGGATCTTTGTTGTATTTAACAGCAAGTAGACCTGATATCTTATTTAGCGTATGTGTTTGTGCTAGATTTCAATCTAATCCAAAAGAATCATACATGCTTGCTGCTAAATGGATCATAAAATATTTAAGAGGAATAAGTAATTTAGGTTTATGGTATTCAAAGCAATCTTCATTGAATTTAATTGGTTTTTTGATGCTGATTATGGTGGATGTAAAATTGATAGAAAAAGCACTAGTGGTACATGCCAATTTCTAGGATTGAATTTAATCTCATGGCACTATAAGAAACAAAACTCGGTAGCACTATCTACTAGTAAGGCAGAGTATGTCGCTGCAGGGAGTTGTTGTGTACAAGTGCTTTGGATTAAACAACAACTAGAAGACTTTGATGTTATACAATCTAAAATTCTTATCAAATGTGATAATACAAGTGCTATTAATTTATCTAAAAATCTAATTCAACATTCTAGAACAAAGCACATAGAGATTAGACATCATTTTATTAAATATCATGTTTTGAATGGTGATATTGTGCTTGAATTTATTCCTACAGAAAATCAACTTGCTGATATTTTCACTAAACCTTTTAATTTAGATAGATTTCAATTGATTAGAGGTGAATTAGGTCTATGTGACCTTTTTTAGAAAACTTGATCTAATTCTTCAAAACTAAGAAAACATTATCTAGAAAGTCTCAAATTTGAAATTAAAGATAATGACTAGTACTCTTAGTGTATACCTTTCATTTGAGACTGTTGACTCTGGTCTTGGTTTTGATGATTAATAAAATATTTAAGTATATATGAGTACTAATTATATTTTAAGTATGTTTATCAGATCTTAGTGCTCATCCATGTTGAATGAAGAATTGCTTGTATTTCAGTTGAAAAAGTCCTTAAATTAATGAAAAATCAAGTTATAAAGACTTTGGAACATAAGGAAGACTTGAAAGGACTCAAAGTCTAATTTTGAAGAAGTTCAGCATGTTTCAGCCTGGCACAGATGAAGTGTCGATACTTGGAAATGAAGTACTGACACCTGAGGATCAAGTGTCGACACTTGAAGAAATGAAGTGTCGACTCAAGGCATGAGAATTTTGAAAATACAGAACTATGCCATCTGGAGGTTTTTTTGCCTCAAGTGTCGACTCACGGGAATGAAGTATCGACACTTGAAGATGAAGTGTCGACACCTAGAGGTGAAGTGTCGATACTTGAGAATGAAGTGTCGACACCTGGAGGTGAAGTGTCGACACTTGTACTGTAACGGCTAGTTTTCCGGGTTGCAGAACTTCTCTAACTTGCTTTCAAATGACTATATTTTCATCCCCAATAGTCATAAATGATCATCTATGATTTGGAGAGCTATATAAACATCAAAAATCAAATGGGGATGCAATCCTTTAGTGATATTTTTGAATATTCTTTAATGATTCAAGAGTTGAGTGGTTCAAGCTTTCAAGCTTCCATGTTTCAAAGAGAGCATTCAAAGTTCACATCCTCTAGCATCAATCAAAGGCTTCAACAACTTGAAGACAAGATCTTCATCAACTTTCAAAGGGCTTCAAAGAGATATTTGCTTTATTTTAGAAAGCTTTAATTGTATTCTTTCATATTTATTCTTACATTGTTTTACTTGAAATTTTTGGTGAGCCTTGAAAAACCAAAGAGATTTTTGGTGAGCCTTAAAAAACCAAAGTGGTTGTTGGTGAGCCTTGAAACCAACTAGGATTTAACTTGTGAGCTCGAAGACAAAACAAGTTATTTAGGTTCTTGGTTAGCCCATAAAATCAAAGGTGGTTGTTGGTGAGCCTTGAAACCAACTAGGGTTTTACTTGTAAGCCCAAAGACAAAACAAGTTGTAAATGTTATTAGTGAGCCTAGGTTACAAAACCAATCTTAGTAGAATTTCCAAGGGGATCTTGGAGAGTGGATGTAGGTGCCTTGGAGTGCATCGAACCACTATAATTTTTTTATGTTTGTGTGATTGCTTCTTTGTGCATTTACTTTGTTTACTCCGCTGCATATCATTTTGAAGCACACAAATACATTGCTAAAACACAAGCATTTGATTTGCAATTAACATATACTTGCTTTAGTTCATCATTAAATAGTTGAAAAGTTTTATAAAACTCAATTCACCCTCCCTCTTGGGTTACCTACCTAAGCCTATAATTGGTATCAGAGCTCGGTGCTCTTTTTAAAAATCTAACGATTTTGAGCTAAAGTTCATGGCAACCCTTGTAGGTATTAGTGTTAGACCACCATTTTTCAATGGCACAAATTATACATTTTGGAAAACTCTCATGCACATCCATATTCAATCTATTAGTTATCATCTTTAAAAAATTATTGTTAATGGTCCTCATATTCCTTTCATTTTGATTAATGACATTTCCATTCCAAAGCTCGAAGAGGATTGGAATGAATATGACATTAAGCAAACTGAAATCAATGCTAAAGCAATAAACTTGCTTTATTGTGTATTGGACTTAAATGAATTTAATAGAATCTCGACATGCACATCGGCGAAGGAAATATGGGACACACTTGAAGTTACTTATGAGGGTACTCTTCAAGTAAGGAATTCTAAAATTAATTTGTTTGTACATTCTTTTGAAATCTTTGAAATGATGCATTATGAATCTATATCTGATATGTTTACTAGATTTATGACTATTATTAATGAATTAAAAAATCTTGGCTAAGTTTATACTAATGCTGATTTGGTTAACAAAATTCTTAGATATTTGCCAATATCATAGGATCCAAAGGTGACGGTGATCCAAGAAGCTAAAGATGTAGAAACCTAACCTTTGGAAGAGCTTATTAGTTCACTCATGACCCATGGATTGAATTTGTGGCAAAAGGAAGTAATTGCTGATCAAGGAAAGAAAAAGATAATGGCCTTCAAGGCTAAAAAGAAATTCAAGGCAATGATGGCAACTTGGAGCAATAACGAAGATTCAAGTTCTGATGATGAAGTTGCCCATCTTTGCTTCATGGCAAATGAGAAAGAGGTATATTCTGAAAATGATTATGATTTTATCTTTGATGAACTACATGATGCATTCAATGATCTTGTGCATAAATACAAATTGCAAAAAATTGAGCACAGGAAATTAAAAAGACATGTAGATTCTTTCTCTCTTAAGAATACCAATCTTGCTAATAAAAATGATGATTTAAATGCCAAGATTGATGTTTTAGAAAATGAAAAGAATAATCTTTCTAAAGAAAAAGAAATTTTAGAAAAAGAAAATTTTGATTTGAAAGAGTTATCCATTAAGTTTTCAAATAAGAAAGATATTTTAAATGAAAAAGATATTCAAAAAGGATTCAAGTTCTTTGTATCAAATGATGAGTTTTTAAAGAAAAGAGAAAATCTTAAGTTGAAAAACAAAATTTCTTTGTTACTATTACTTCCAATATTGCTTGCTTTAAATATGAAAAATCTGGATTTAATGCTCATCCTTTTAAAATAAAAAAAGTTTAGATTCCAAAAGGAATCATAATCACTAATCCTATTGGACCCAAGAAAGTTTGGGTACCAAATTGTCTACTTAGTATGTTTTGCAGGAATGTCTTGCAGCCCAACATAAAGAAATGAAATAATTGAATAGTGGTTGTACATGACAACGTGAAGAGTGGACAAGCTACATTTTGGACCAAATGATAAAGGAAGGATTCTACACATTGATAAATTCTAAACATTTCCTTCCATAATTAAAAATGTATTTGAATATTTATTATAAATGCTGCTTCATTTGCTTTGAAAAATTGCTTTGAAATGTTTAATTAGAATCAAGCTTAGACTAATAGTCATTTGTTGTAATCATGAACCTTTTGGTGTTGATAGATTTCATGCTCTCATGATTAAACTTATGATTATTAGACTTTTACTTGATTTTGATTAATATAGTTTTAAAATATTTTAAGTGAAATGTTGTGATTTATGTGTTTGGCATCTATGCTTAATCTAGGAATAATTTGGATCAAGTGTAGAACTAGTAGTTAAGGGTTACTTTTAAAAAGAAGGTATGCATATTGATAAACCCTTGCTCTAGTAGCTAGACTTGCTATTTAATTACTTTTAGCATTTGTATGGATACCAAATCATTTCAAGTGGATTTTAAATCATGCTAAAATTTTTAAATAATCAATGTTTTGCAGTTTGAAAATCATGATTATCTTGAAAAATTCAAATCTTTGATTTCAAACTTAGAATTTATGTTTATATCTCAAAATTGTTTGATATTGTGATGCATGTGCTTTCATGTTTTATTCTTAAATGAATGCATTTTATTAAGGGGGAATAACATTTAGGGGGAGCATCCAAAGATTTGTTATTATTATATACACATGTGATGCTTGAATATCCTCCTTGATATCATGCTTTACTTGTTCTAATACTCCTCCTTATTTTTTCAAATCTAATCCTTTGAGGGGAGTTACATTCATTGGTATCAAAATTTATTCAAGCATTTAGCTTTCTTCTCCCCCTTTCAAAATGAAAGGATTAGAATTTTAAGAAAAGAAAAATGAAAGAAAGTGCAAAAGGGGGAGAAGAAAGCTAAATGTTACAATTTTAAGGAAAGAATTAGAAAGGGGGAGATTGTTTTAAAAAACTTTTGCATATTTTGAAAAATATTTTGAAGAATTTTTTGATCATATTTTGAGGGGGAGCTTGGTGCTTATTGTTTTTGAGCTTACATGTTTATCTTATTGTTAATCTTTTTAAGCTTACCTTATTCATATACTTAAAGATTTTGTCATCATCAAAAAGGGGGAGATTGTTGACTCTGGTCTTGATTTTGATGATTGACAAAACGTTTAAGTATATATGAGCACTAATTATATTTTAAGTATGTTTATCAGATCTTATTAGTCATTCATGTTGAATGAAGAAATGCTTGTATTTCTGTTAAAAAAATCCTTAAATTAATGGAAAATAAGTTATAAGGACTTTAGAACATAAGGAAGACTTGGAGGACTCAAAGTCTAATTTTGAAGAAGTTTCAGCATGTTTCAGCCTGGCATAGATGAAGTGTCAACACCTGGAAATGAAGTGTCGACACTTGAGGATCAAGTGTCGACACTTGAAGAAATGAAGTATCAACTCAAGGCCTGAGAATTTTGAAAATACAGAACTATGCCATCTGGAGGTTTTTTTGCCTCCAGTGTCGACTCACGGGAATGAAGTGTCGACACTTGAAGATGAAGTGTCGACACCTGGAGGTGAAGTACGATACTTGAGAATGAAGTGTCGACACCTGGAGGTGAAGTGTTGACTCTTGGACTGTAATGGCTAGTTTTCTAGAGTGCAGAACTTCTCTAACTTGCTTTCAAATGGCTATATTTTCATCCCAATGATTATAAATGGTCATCTATGATTTGGAGGGCTATATAAACATCAAAAATCAAATGGGAATGCAATCCTTTGGTAAGATTTTTGAATATTCTTCAAGAATTCAAGAGTTGAGTGGTTCAAGCCTTCAAGTTTCCAAGTAGCTTCCAAGTTTCAAAGAGAGCATCCAAAGTTCATATCCTCTAGCATCAATCAAAGGCTTCAACAACTTGAAGACAAGATCTTTATCAACTTTCAAAGGGCTTCAAAGAGATATTTGCTTTATTTTAGAAAGCTTTAATTATATTCTTTCATATTTGTTCTTATATTGTTTTACTTGAGATTTTTGGTGAAACTTGGAAAACCAAAGAGGTTTTTGGTAAGCCTTAGAAAACCAAAGTGGTTGTTGGTGAGCTTTGAAACCAACTAGGGTTTAACTTGTGAGCCCGAAGACAAAACAAGTTGTTTAGGTTCTTGGTTAGCTCGTAAAACCAAGGGTGGTTGTTGGTGAGCCTTGAAACCAACTAGGGTTTTACTTGTAAGCCCGAAGACAAAACAAGTTGTAAAGGTTATTGGTGAGCCTAGGTTACAAAACCAATCTTAGTGAAATTCCCAAGGAGATCTTGGGGAGTGGATGTAGGTGCCTTAGAGGGCACTGAACAACTATAAATTTCTTGTGTTTGTGTGATTGTTTTTTTGTGCATGTACTTTGTTTACTCCGCTGCATATCATTTTGAAGCACACAAATACATTGCCAAAACACAAGCATTTGATTTGCAGTTAACATATACTTGTTTTAGTTCATCATTAAATAGTTGAAAAGTTTTATAAAACCCAATTCAACCCCCCTCTTGGGTTGCCTACCTAAGCCTACAGAGACCATTTTTGAATTATTTTGAACCTTGTATGGAGTTTTGGTTCGAGTCGACTCGAGCTACAGTGCTTAAGTCGAGCTGACTTGAATTGCGGGTTAAGTGTTTTTATATAAAATCGAAGAACCTTTCTTAGAGCTTTAAATTCACTTAAACCCTAGCAAAGCTCTCTTTTACTCTCTCCAAGCTTAGATTCTAGAACTCTCACCCTACATTCTTCCAAAATCCATCCTACCCTAACCAAATTGGTGCTAATGGCTCCAAAAAAGTTGTTGCCAAGATAACTCGATGGTCTGAGCCCACTGTGGAAAGAGAAAGAAGAATCAAGAGACGGCAAGAAAAGCCAACTCGGGCCGATGAAGTGGAAGAATGGAAGGCAGTGAGGAAAATCAGAATCCATCACCTGTGCAGCCTTGACCAATTGTTTTGATGGGGAACTGACCGATAACTGCTGGTAGGAAAATCAACTTCATTTTTTTAGAGAACCAGGGTTTCTGGATTGGTAGTTGGATTAAGTCTCAGGGCTGGGAGTTTTTTTGCACTTCAGATTTGCCTACATACCCTAGCCTAGTCAGATCATTCTATGAAAACCTAACCCTAGAAGAAAATGGAGTTAGTTCGATTGTGAAAGGGGTTAGAGTGACTGTGAATGAGGAATGTTTGAGTCAAATTCTGCATATGCCAAGTAATGGGAGCTGTCATCTGGTTGTGAGGGAAAGACAAAGGACTTTAAGACTAATTTTGGAAAGCAAATGTGTAGATGAAATTGCTAATATAAAGGCTAATGTCCTTTCCCTTGAGATGAGGCTATTTCATAATATTGTCGGCATAATATTTTTGCCTCGCACTAGTAGATTTGACTAGGCCAGCAAGAGAGATTTGGTTTTTATGAGATATATGATTGAGGGGCAGGCCCTCAATTTCCTATACATTATGCTAACCCAGATGAGAGATAAAGTCAGGAAGGCCAAGGCATGCTTACCCTATGGTATGGCCTTCACACTTATATTCAGACACTTTGGTGTTGTGCTTAATGGGGAGGACAGTAGGTTGTTACGCCACACTGATACCTACTCAGCCAAATCACTTCAACATATGGGTTATCATCAGGTTGAAGGGGCTTGGTTGAAGAAAGGTTCAGATCAAAGGGTAGAAGGATCTTCAGATGATGATGATGAGGAGCAGCTACCTGAGGAGATTGGGACTACTGCTGAGCCTTCTACATTATAGGAGACTGCTGCTATTGTTGCTGTTGAGCTTACTAATATAGATGCTGAGGAGTTAGAGCATAGAGAGAGGAGTCCTAGGACTTTTCCAGGATCTTCACCAGCACCAGCTTCTCCACATGCTTCAGTTCATGTACCTCCTATGCCAGCACCGACAGTGGCTGATACACATGCTCCTGGTCCATCTACTGATACTCAAAGACCATCTGTCGATACTCCTGCACCTTTAGTGTCTCATGCATTTTTTGCCCAGTAGATGAGGCAGCTATCTCAGACTCTGACCAGCTCCTTTAGTTCGATGTTTGGCGAGCTTCGCCAAATAGTCGACACCAAACTTGAGGAGATCTGTTGTGAGATAGACAGTTGCACTTCAGGGTAGACAATGTTGGGTCTACTGGACCACTGCCATAGATTGATATTCAGGCACTTTCTGACTCTTTCAAAATCAGTTTCATATAACATTAGACAGACTGTAGCTCACAGCATAGATGAGTTCAGATCTAAATTGAAAGAAATGAGCTATAGAATGGGTTCACTGGAAGCAACAAAGAAGATGGAAGATGATAGAATGGGTTCACTGGAAGCAACAAAGAAGATGGAAGATGATTACACAAAAGGAGTGGAAATTCTGAGAGCAGAATTTGGAAGAATGAGAGGATCAGCTAAGGTTTTTACTAAAGCTCAAGCTAGTGAGCTCATTGCTCTACAAGAAGGGAACAAGAATATTCAGACCGAGCTAAGCACAGTGTAGGTCTTTCTAGCCAAGCTATCTTCAGGCATTCAGGCTTTTAGAGCAGTTAGATCTTCAGCTAGTCAGTCTGCACCTCATCCTAGTCAGCCTACATCTCATCCTAGACAGCCTGCACCACATTTTAGACAGCCTCCATCTCAGTCTACTCAGCCACCACCTTTTGTTCCTCCTGGTCTATTTGATCCAGATCTTATCTCTTCTAGACCACCACCTAAAACATCCACTAGCACTAGAGGACCCTCTAATATACCTAAATCTTGGCTAGGTAAATCTAAAAACATTAAGGTAAAACCTATTGATAGTGACTAGACTAAAGTTTATATATCTGCTTCCAAACTTTTGTAATATATATTGAAAATCCTTGAATGCAATGAAATTATATGTTTTTTATGTTTGCAATGTGATTTGTGGAATGAATGGTATTGTTAATATGATTTGTGTATGCAACTCAAGATAAATTTAAATTAGAATATCAAAATTTCTTTGAGAAAGTGAAATTATCTCAAACAATCTTGTCAATCTTTTTATTCTATTTCAAAAACCATGATTTGTGTACTTAACAAAGGGGGAGAATGACTTTAATTGTATACCTTTTTGATTTTTGATAAAAAGGGAGAGAATGATATTGATATTGAATGCATGGAAAATTAGTAGAAGAAACAAATGAAAAAGAATGTTTTTATTGAAAATCATGTTGTTTCAAAATTTTTAGAACAAACAAGGGGGAGAAAAATTTATTGAATGGCTTAAATTTATTTACAATTACTCTCAAATATGTACAAATTTGCTCTGATTAGATCTTGCTACAAGCATTTGTTAATATCTCAAGATTTGATACCTTTTGCCAACCTAAAACTCTGATACATTTCTGGCAAAAATAGCTTTTGATAACTATTTCTTATGATACATATTGATCTTATTTCAAAAGCTCTAACGCATTGTCTATATGCAAGCTTTGATACATTGATTTCAAATATATTCTCAGTATACAGCTCATACATGTTAATATTTATTGTTGGCTCCACCCAGTGATTTTGATGAATAACAAAACATTGAGCACATATTGTATTCTAATGTGAATTTCAAGTTGTGAGTTTTCAGGAAGAAAGCACCTCAAAATTCCAAAAACTTATGGTGTATGGCACGCAATGGCACGGAGCAATTCTCACATATCCGGACATTCTCTTCATTGAAAAAGGGCTAATATTTGCTTAACTATTATGTGTTTATGCATTTATGAACTTTATTTTTGATTTCGAGGCTTTTACTCTTGATTCTGGATGTTTTCAGTCTCAAGTGTCGACACCTGGACAGACAAGTGTCGACACTTCAGCATTTGGCACGAAGAAAAATCCTTGGCACGCCAAGTGTCGACACCTAGAATTCAAGTGTCGACACCAAGTGTCGACACTTAGGTTTCAAGTGTCGACTCAAGGCCTGAGAATTTTGAAAATACAGAACTTGTTGGTTCGAGGATTTTTTGTGTCAAGTGTCGACACCTGTGCATCAAGTGTCGACACTTGAATGATCAAGTGTCGACTCCCAGAATTCAAGTGTCGACACCTGACAGCCAAGTGTCGATACTTGCAGCCTGACAGCTCTAACGGATCTATTTTTCTGGCTTGCAGAAATGGGATTTCAAGCTCCAAACGGCTATTTCCAATGCTCCAACGGTCACAAACCATTTTTAGAAGGTTTTTGGTGTATTTAATCTCCACCGACCTCATTTTAAAGCAAGAGAAGTGAGAAGAAGTCAAGAAGAAAAAGAGAGAAATCTATTCAAGAGCATTCAAGTCCACTCTAAAGCCAAAAAAGCCTTTATTCTCTCCAAACTTCAAATCAAAAGCCTCTTCTTGCTTGATTCCACTGAAAAAGCCTACTTGCTCAAATCTACTACATTCCAAAAGGAGGCAACTTGAAGAAGAGTGAAGTCAAAGCAATCCTTGGGCTTCAAAGATTCCAATCCACTCTTGAAGAGAGTTTGTTGTAGCATTTAAATTTTATATCTGATTTTTTGTGCTTTAACCTTGCTTTCAAGGGTGTCTTGAAAGAAGGTTATTGTGGTTTGTTGGTGAGCCAAAGTGTTAAAACCAACTAGGGTTAACTTGTGAGCTCGAAGATAAAACAAGTAGTTAGGTTTGTTGGTGAGCCTAAGTGATAAAACCAACTTAGGTTTTTGACTTGTGAGCCTTGTAAAAACAAGTCAACTGTAATCTGGTGTGGATTATAGTGGATTTCCCAAGGGTGGCTTGGGGAGTGGATGTAGGTGCTAGGTTTGCACCGAACCACTATATATCTTGTGTTTGTGTGTGATTACTCTTTTCTTTTTGCATTCTTTAATTAAGTGCTATTATCTTGCATCTAATTATTTGTTACTCACAAGCACCACTAGACCATTTGTTTTATTGTGTTAAATTTTTAAAAGACCCAATTCACCCCCCCTCTTGGGCTCCATTTCTGGGCAACATTTATTTTCAAATACATTTATACATATAATTGTAAAGTTTTTTCATGCTCGGTGTTTTGTCATCATCAAAAAGAGGAAGATTGTTAACTCGAGTGATTTTGATGATAACAAAACATTGGAGCATGCATTTGTCTTACTAACAACTCTTCAAGTAAATTACAAGTTTTTGTAAGATGATCTTAATGCCCAATTGTAACTCCTACAACCTTATTATATGTTATGTGTTGCGTTGTAAGTGTTTCATGTAAAGAAGAACCAAAAGAAAGATTGATGTGATATTCTTGAAAAAGGGTTACTTCTATGTATTTTTCAAGCTTTAATTTCTTTAGAATTTGTTATTAGTTGAGTTGGGAAGAGTTTTTAGTGTTGAAGAGTTGCTGAAAGAATTATGGAGAGGAGTTAAAGTTTTTAGTGAAGATTCACTCTAGCCGACTCGCATGAAGAGAGTTGACTCTAATACTTGGCACGGTTGAAGGATTCTGGCACGCAGAAATTCGAGCCAACTCGAAGGAACCCGAGCTGACTTGTCCAGTGCATCATTTCTTGAATCAGACAGGTGAGTCGACCCGAAGGAAGTCCGAGCTGACTCATCTATTCAGTCAGGCATCCGAGTCGACCCTTTAGGTATCCGAGCCGACTCCTCCAAAGTCCAAAAAAATTAGTTCTAAGGGAACAACCAGGAGAGCCGACTCGAAGGAATCTGAGATGACTCCTCTAGAGTATAGTTTTGAAGACCTGAGAATCCGACCCAACCCGATTGAGACGAGCCGACTCAATCAGAGTGAGAAATCATTGACACTGAGGATCCAAGCCGACTCGATTATGGCGAGCCAACTCGACTAGAGTGAAGAATTAGCTCTCTGAGAATCCGAGCTGACTCGAGGCATCTGAGCTAACTCAAACGTTGATTCCAGTCAAGTAACGGCTAGTTCCAAAACTTTATTTTTGAATTGAAAAAGTGCTCAAATGGTCAAATGTCAAATCCCAACGATCTACAATGACTATATCCGCCTAAGAAGAGTACAAGACTTTATAAATAAGAGATTTGGACAACCTTTGAAGAAGCTAATGCTTAATTGAACATTAAAAAGAGCTTATAAGTAAGAGAGCATAAAAAGAACATTCAAGTCTGCCTTCAAGTCTTCACCAACTCCTACCAGAAGCTTGAAGCACTTATTGAAGAAAAAGAGGAAGCCATTGAAGTGCATTAAAGTCCAATTAAGAAGGCTTCTCTTGAGCTACAACTACAACCATCAGACAACTTTGATTTTTCATTAGTTGCTTTCTTTCTTTTAACTTTTTTTGAGTTTGTGGGTTATTGGTGAGCCCGGTTTAAAAACCAAGTGTGGGTTGTTAGTGATTCCATTTAAAAATAATATTATAAGGGTTCTTGGTGATCCTGTTCAAAACCAAGTATTGGGTTCTTGGTGATCCTGTTGAAAACCAAGTATTAGGTTTTTGGTGAGCCCGGTTGAAAATCCAAGTTAGGTTTTGGATTGTGAGCCTGGTAAAATAATCTAACTATATTGTGATAGTGAATATAGTGAAAATTCCAAGTGGTATCTTGGGTAGTGGACGTAGGAGTGTGGGTGCTCCGAATTACTATAAATTTGATATGTTTGCATTATGCTTTTTCTATTTGCATTTGCTTTCGCTCTTAATTATTTGAAACATAGCACCTACCACCAAAGTAGATTTAAAAGGAGCATATATCTGATTAATTTTTTAAATTTCCAATTCACCCCCCACTTGGGAGAGCCACTTGGGCAACAATAGCTATCAAAGCTACTACAGAATTAAAGAAAAATGAAGAAGAATTAGAAGAAGAGAGCCCCTCCTCCGAAGATGAACTTTAAGATGATGATATTGCTCTAGTCGTGAGGAGATTCAAAAAATTTATGGGTAGAAGAATGGCAAGATATTAGAGAAAATACTATAGAAAGGGGGAACACAACAAAGAGAAAGAAAAGAAAAAAGAAAGAGACAAAGAGCAACAGCCTATCTACTACGAGTGTAAGAAGCCAGGGCACTTCCGTTCCGGTTGTCCCACTTTGAAGAAAGCCTGCAAAAAGAAGAAGAAGAAAGCGATGGTTGGAACTTGGAGTGACAGTGAGGAGTCTACATCAAATGAAGAAGAAGAGACTACCAAAATAGCTAATATATGTTTGATGGATCTCGAGGATGAGGTAATGTCTCCTAAACCTAATGATGAATTTAAATATGAAGAATTGAATACTGCTTTTTATGAGATTTTATCTGAATATAAAATGGCTGGTTTGAAAATTAAGACTTTGAAAAATAACAATAATATTTTAATAAAAGAAAAGGATGAAATTTCAGAAAAGAACGATATTTTACAAAAAAAATTGAGCTATATTTCAGAAAAATATAGAGTCTTGCAAGTCGAAAAGAATGATTATCTTGAAAGGAATAAGGCACTACACATAGAAAATATACGTTTGCAAAAAGAAGTTGAAAAACTCAAGTCCTTGATTGAGAAATTAACTTTGAGTTCAAATAAGCTTAAGCTGATTTTAAAAGACCAAAGGAATTCAAATAACAAAGCTGGAATTGGTTACAATTCATTGCATTCTAATAGAGTTTGAGCTACAAAGTTTATAGCTTCAAAATCATATGTACCTAAGTTTTCAACTCAAAAAACTCTTGCATCTAGAGTTTCAACATTTGCATCTTTTCAAAAATCAAAAGTTATATGTTATTCTTGCAATGGGGTTGGTCACAAATCCTTTGAATGTAATTTGAAAAAGAACAGTAAAAGTAAAATGAAAAAGATTTGGGTTTCCAAAGGAACCATTTCTTACAGGAATGTCTTACAATCCAAAATTCTAAGGAAAGATGGTATCTAGATAGCGGCTGCTCAAGACATATAATGGGTGACAAAGAACAGTTCATCATCCTAGAAATGAAGGATGGAGGATTGATCACTTTTGGTGACAACGGTAAGAGAAAGATCATTAGCATTGGTAAGATCAAAATTATCCCTTCTATATTCATTGAAAATGCATGCTAGTAGACAAGCTGAAGCACAATTTATTAAGTATAAGTCAATTATGTGATAGAGGCTTCAAGGTTGTCTTTGAATCTTTAATATCATAGTAACTAACTCACTTGATTCTAGTACTTGAAAACATATATGTGGTAGATTTACATGATCTAGCCATGTCTAGTAGTACAAGTCTTGTGGCAATGAACGCTAAAACCAAGGAGTCTAGCTTACTTTGGCATAAGAGATTAGGTTATGCTAGCATGCATACAATAGCTAAATTAATTTTCAAAGATCTAGTTAGAGGTTTACCAAAATTTAAAGTTGATTTTGAATATGTTTGTGATGCATGCCAATTTGGTAAACAAACTAGGAAAAGTTTTAAATCAAAAAATATGGTTTCTACTTCTAAACCTTTAGAGCTACTATACATGGACCTATTTGGACCAACTAGGATCACAAGCCTAGGTAGTATGAAATATGGATTTATGATAGTAGATGATTTTTTGAGATCTATTTGAATTTTATTTTTTGCACACAAAGAAGAAGCTTTTAAAGTTTTTCAAAAATTTTATAAGAAAGTTTGAAACCAGAAAAATCTTTCAATTATCTATATTAGAAGTGATCATGACACAAAATTTGAAAATCAATATTTTGATGAATATTGCACTGAGCACGGCATTGATTATAACTTCTCTACTCCTAGAACACCACAGCAAAATAGTGTTGTAGAGAGAAAGAATAGGATATTGGAAGAGATGGCCCGAACCATGTTATGCTAAGGCAATCTTCCAAGATACTTTTGGGCAGAAGCTGTGAACATCGCTTGTTATATTTTGAACCGTGTTTTAATAAGACCTATTTTAAAGAAAACCCCCTATGAACTTTGGAATGATAGAAAACCTAGCATTCATTATTTTCATATTTTTGGTTGTAAATGCTTTGTGCTGAACAATAAAAATGATAACCTAAGAAAATTTGATGCTAAATCTGATAAAGCAATATTTCTCGGTTATTCCACTTCTAGCAAAGCTTATAGAGTATTTAATAAAAAAACATTGATTGTTGAAGAATCGATTCATGTTATATTTGACGAATCTAACCCCTCACCTTCTAGAAAAGAAGAGTGCATTGATAATGATGTAGGTACAATCAATAAAGCTATGGAGGATATAAGCCTAAAAGGCAAACAAGTGGAAGAAAGAGAAGAAATGGTAAGCAAAGATCATGGTGATTTACTAAAGAAATGGAGGTATATAACATCACACCCTAAAGATTTAATTATTGATAATCCCTCACAAGGTGTTAGGACAAGGTCATCACTTAGAGATGAACATGACTATCTAGCATTTGTTTCACAAGTAGAACCAAATAGCATAGAAAAAGTAGAAAATGATCCTAATTGGATGATGGCCATGCATGAAGAACTTAACCAATTTGAAAGAAATAATGTATGTACTTTAGTAAATAGACCCTAAGATCATCCTGTTATTGGCACTAAATGGGTTTATAGAAATAAACTAGATGAAAAAGGCCAAGTAATTATAAATAAAACTAGATTAGTGGCTAAAGGATATAATCAAGAAGAGGGAATAGATTTTGATGAAACATACGCACCAGTTGCAAGATTAGAAGCTATTAGATTATTGCTTGCATTTACTTGCTACATGGATTTCAAATTATTTCAAATGGATGTAAAAAGCATATTTTTAATTGGTTTTATTTCAGAAGAAGTTTTTGTAGAACAACCACCAAGATTTGAAAATCTTGCTCTTCCAAATCATGTTTTCAAACTTAATAAAGCATTGTATGGTTTAAAACAAGCACCTAGAGCATGGTATGATAGACTGAGTAAATTCTTGCTTGAAAATGATTTTGTTAGGGGAAATGTAGACATAACTTTGTTCATTAACAGGAAAGAAAATGGCATGTTAGTTGTACAAATCTATATAGATGATATTATTTTTGGTGCAACTAATAAAAATTTGTGTAGAGAATTTGCTGAGCTTATGTAGGGCAAATTTGAAATGAGCTTGATGGGTGAGCTAACCTACTTTCTTGGATTCCAAATTAAGAAAACAAAGAAAGGTATATTTATAAACCAAGCGAAGTACATCAAGGAGATAATTAAAAAGTTTGGTATGGAGTCGTCAATGAAATGAGCACACCCATGAGTCCCTCCTGTAGACTTGACAAAGATGAAGATGGAAACAACATTGATCAAAAACTTTATCGAGGTATGATTGGATCACTGTTGTATTTAAAAGCTAGTAGGCTTGATATCTTGTTTAGTGTATGTATATATGCTAGATTTCAATCAAATCCAAAAGAATCTCATATACTTTCTCTCAAAAGAATCATAAAATATCTAAAAGGAACAAGTAATCTAGGTCTATGGTATTCTAAGTAATCTTCATTAAATTTAATTGGATTTTATGATGCTGATTATGGTGGATATAAAATTGATATAAAAAGCACTAGCAGTACTTGTCAATTTCTAGGGTTGAACTTAATTTCATGGCATTGTAAGAAATAAAACTCTGTAGCACTGTCTACTGTTGAGGCAGAATATATGGATGCAGAGAGTCGTTGTGCACAAGTATTATGGATTAAGCAATAACTAGAAGACTGATGTTATTCAAACTAAAATTTCTATCAAATATGATAACACAAGTGCTATTGATTTGACAAAGAATCCAATTAAGCATTCTAGGACAAAACACATAGAAATTAGACATCACTTTATTAGAGATTATGTACAAAATATATTAAACTTGAATTTGTTCCAACTAAAAATCAATTAGCTAACATCTTTACTAAGCCACTTAATGAAGATAGATTCCAATTAATTAGAGGAGAATTAGGTTTGTGTGTCCTGTTTTAATATTTTTGACATAATTCATTCAAAATTAAAAAAAAATTATCTAGAGAACCTCCATTACCAGTCTAAGGTTACCAACCACCTTATCTAGAATACATCTAGGGCATAGACACCTTTTTTAGATCTTTTAGAGCCATTTTAAGTATTTTGGCTTGAGCTGATTCGAGCAGAGGTCGAGTCGACTCAAATGTCGAACCCTATTATAAAACCGTAAGCCCTCTAAATAGATTCATTTTAACCTTTTCACTATTTGGAAAGAACCCTGGGGGGACCACTTCCCTTCCAATTCTAGATCCACTCGAAACCTTTTGCTCCCACCTTCGATTCCCTCTAGATGGCTCCAAAGAAAGCAATTGCAAAAAGACCTAGATGTGCAGAACCGAGCTCCATCCAATGGAAAAAGAGATCCAAAAGGCGTAAGGATGAGGCGACTCAAATTGAAGAGCAAGAAGAACCAAGAAATTTGTCTCCCACAATAGCAAGACAAGTCATTCCTATGGAAAACCGACCGGTTACCTCTGGTAGGCATATCAATTTCAGATTTCTTGAAAACCAGGGTTTTACAATCGGTGGCTGGATTGAGCAGCAAGGATGGGATTTCTTTTGTTCACTTAATATTCTTATGTATCCCTCTCTTGTAAGGACATTCTATGAAAATCTATCACTTGGGGAGAATGAGATTTTATCAACTATAAAAGGAACCCAAATGTGCATAGATGAAGATACATTGAGTAGGGTTTTGAGAATGCCCAGGGAAGGAAGAAATTATTTGAATTTAAAGGATAAACAGAGAACATTATGATGTGGGACTAAAAGCATGCAAGTGATTGTTTTGTTGTTTTATGTTTTAATGAGTTGGCAAATTCCCGAAATCAACCTAAGAAAAAATCGGAGACTCACATAATGATCAAGAAACTCTAGCATGCAAAAATAGATCCTAAACAGAGATAAAGTAGGACCCCGGGATTGAGAAACCCTGGTAGAACTTAGCTCTAATTCAATAAATCTACTCAGAAGATTAGGAAATGCAAATCTCTCGAAACTTTGAAGTGCCCGATGCCGAGTTCGCTCACACTTCCGGATGCGGCCTGGAAGGTCAAGCCCTCGATCCTACGGATTCATCGGCTTTCTATCAGATGGTCCTGAAGGCAAGGTAGGTCGACTCCTTTGTGCGTGGCACCTAAGGGACCTGTGAGCAACCTAGAACCGAGTTAGAAAACAAGAGTGAGTTATGGAAAATAAGATAATAAACAATGAGGAGGGGTGAAGTTGAGGGTGGCAGTCAGGAGGAGATCTTTCTTGTGGGGCGTCCAGGAGGGGCTTCCAGTGGGGTGTCCAAGTTTGTGAGGTGGGTTGCCGGCTTATGTGAGAAGAAGATACCTAGGGCCTCACACCCCTCAATTCTAAGTAGCAAAGGCTCACTCTCTTACAGAGCTCCACCTTACAAGACAAGGGCTAAAAAATTTTTAAAATTTCATTCATTAATCATCAAGTCTTTACAAGAGGGTTAGGTCCATATTTATAAGCTCCCAAGTCTTCATTTGAATTCAAATTGAAAGAGATTACAAGCTTGATTTGTGGAGTGGAATGAGGGTGGTTGCTTGCATGAATCAAGGAAGGTTAGTGGGCGCCCAACTTAGAGTTTGAATTTGAAATTTCTTCATGGAGCTTGGCCGTCTAAGGTGCTTGACTTGGTCTTGGTGATGTGGCACCTCTCATGACATGTGGCATTGGTGATGTGGCATTCCCCATGGCTTGGAAGATGAGTTGGCAATCCAACTTGGTGTGGAGGAGAAGTGGCTTGATTCTTCTTCAATTAGACTTGACTTGTTTGCTCATTTGTGGACCCATCTTCAAATTAGCTTGAATGTGTGAACCCATCTTCAAATTGACTTGAATTTATGAACCTGCTTGGCTAATTATAGGACCAATTGATCCTAACTTGACCAAATGTACTTAATTTGGACAAATTACAAGACTAAATTAAAATTGAAACTAATTAGATACTAATTACATGACTCAAATGCAAATTACTTAGGCTTAAATGTCTTAAGCCTTATTACAGGACTCAATAAAGACTTAGAACCCTAATCAGAAATCCATAGAGGGTTGAGGAGCCTCTGTCTAATCTTGGTGCCTGCACCACATTAAGACTTATTCTGGAGAGGAGAAGTATAGAAGGGATATCTAATGTGCAAGCTAATATATTATCCCTGGAAAAGAGACTTTTCCATAACATCATCAGCCAAATCTTTTTGCCAAGGGCAGGTTGCTTTGATTGGATGAGCGAACGTGACATGGTATTCATGAGATGCATGATTGAGGGGGAGGCCCTCAATCTTTCATTCATCATATTGATGCAGATATGAGATGCAACGAGGATAGCGAAGACCTGCCTACCTTATGGTATGATGTTCACTCTATTGTTCCAGGAGTTCGGTATCGACCTGACCGGAGAGGATGGATGACCCCTTCACCACACTGACGGATACTTGGTGAAATCCTTGCATAGGATGGGTTATCACCAAGTAAAGAGTGTTTGGGTTAAGAAGACATCCGGTCAAAGAGTGGTACATCACTCTGATTCTGATGATGAGGCTAAGGTTACTAAGTTTGCTGATACTACTGCTAAAGAGACGGATAGAGATGCTGAGCATGAGTCTGATGAAGATAGTGACTCTGGTAACAGCACTAAGGACTCCACTGATGAGGAGATCCAGGGCAGGTTGGGATGACTGGATAGACTAGCAGCCCCAGGACACCTCCTGCACCATCAGCTACACTTGCACCTTCAGGACCATCGACTTCAACACCACCAACTACCACTCAGATAGATATTACTGAGCAGCTCACTCAGTTTGGTGAGACTCCAACCAGATCATTTTGATCGATGTTTGGCATTCTATGCCAAACACTTAAGACTGGACTTCAGGAGTTTTGGACAGAGATGAGAGAGTTGGCTTGCAGGATAGAGTCTGTTGAGATGAGACAGAGGCTCCAGGATGACTACTGCACTGACCTCAGAGATTTACACTTTGACTTTGGGAGACTTCGAGAAGCAACTGACTTATTTGCCAGAGAGTAGGCCACTACACTTCATGACCTACAGGAGGGAGTTCAGAAGATTGGCACTGAGCTTCGGACTATTTGGGTCTTTGTGTCTGGATTAAGATTTGGAGCTGGAGCATCTGGTGAATCTACTTCAGGACAGCTCCTACATAGCCTTCATCTATGCCGAGGTAGCCTCCATCACAACCAGACCCACACAACCTCCTCCACCACCTACAGTTCAGCCTAGCATACCATCTATAGACATCAAGACTAAGCCTACCTCTTCTAAACCTAAAGCTAGACCAAAAGCCAAATCCTCTAGACCTAAGGCTCCTACTAGAACTAGGCTTAGAGATCTTAGGCAGAAACCCTTGAAAACTAAGGTCTCTTCTACTATCTTAGAAATAGGTTCTTCCTCCAGTGAGGAAGAAGGTGATTAGATGTTGTTTGATCTTGTTAGTTGTATCTTTTGTATACTGTTTTTAATGGTTGTATCTTTTTGTATCAAAAACATGCTTTTATATATATGTGTGTGTATGCACATTGCTTCAATGTCATTGTCATTTTTTTTACTTTTCTGTGATGCATACAACTTGAACTCAACAGGAAATATCAAACAATTGTCATTGAAAAAGAAAGGAAAATATTAATAAGAATATCAAAATTATAAAGAGAAGGTGAAATTATCTCAAATCATGTTAATATTCTTTTTCTATTTCAAAAATCATTGAATGCTTAAAGAACCTTTTTGTTGATGACAAAAAGGGAGAGTAATGTTTGTGTTGTGAGCATGGAAAAATCAAAACTTCATGAAAATATGCAAGTTAGGGGGAGAAATTATTTATGCATGAAAGATAATTAATGAACTTTAGCTTTGAGCTCTGATCATTTTAATACTAAATGATAGCTCTGATACATTCATGAAAATTAATTTGCTCTTATACATTTTAATGCTCAATAAAGAGCTCTGATACTTTCTTGATGCTAAAATAATGGAAATTAACTTGAATTTGCTTTAATATATCTTGATTAGCCTTTGATTAGCTCTGACACCTCTTGATATCCAATATTCATTAGCTCTGATACATTCACTCTCTGGATTTTATTGACTGTGATACTTCTTGATATTAAAAGGAAATCAGCTCTAATACATTTAAAATTAGCTCTGATACATCTTGAAATGCTCTATCAGCTATGATACACTTTGATTAACTCTTGACTAGCCCTGATATTTTTGACATTTAATTGACTCTGATATATTCTAGAGCAAATGCAGATTTTGATAAATATTGGATCTGATACAAAATGCTCTAATTTTTTAAGCTCTAATACTTTTGATACATTTTGATACATTGTTGATACTCACTTCTAAGTATTCATATATACTTAACTATAAAGTTTTTTCATGCCCAATGTTTTGTCATCATCAAAAAGGAGGAGATTGTTGACCCCTGGAATGATTTTGATGATAACAAAATATTTGAGCATGCATTTGTTACTAATACTTTTGAATGTTTGAGAAATTTTTGTAGGATGATTTAAATGAATAACCACTCTTCCTACAATTATGATCTTATTGATGTATATCAAGTTTATTTTTAAAAAAGCATCATGTAATGAAGAGCCCAAAGAAAACTTACTTATGTATTCATGAAAGTGGGCCAATTCTATGTAAATCTCAAGTTTAAAATACTTAGAGTAGACCCTAAAAGAGTTTGAAAGAGGATAAAAGCCTGTTGGAAGCTTTTAAAAGAAGATTGGAGAAGTTTGGAAGGTTTTTGATAAAAATCATTCAAGTCGACTCAAAGCAGGAGAGCCAACTCATTATTCTGGCATGGCACAAAGTTTCTGGCATGCAGACATCCGAGTCGACTCGAAGGAACCCGAGCCGACTCATCCAGAGCTACAATTCTTTAGTTAGATAATCGAGCTGACCCGTCAGAAAATCGAGCTGACTTTTCCAAAGTATGGAAAAATCAATTCTGAGAAAACTAGTCAGGCGAGCTGACTCGTTAGTGATGTTGAGCCCTAGAATGATTTTGATGATAACAAAATATTGGAGCATGCTTTTGATTACTAACCATTCCCTAGTATTTTATAAATTTTTGTAGGATGATTTTAATGTACAACCACTCTTCCTACAAATCTGATGTATGTCAAGTTTATTTTTGAAAAAGTATTATGTAATGAAGAGCCCAAAAGTGAAACTACTTATGTATTCATGAAAATGGGCCAATTCAATGCATTTTTCAAGTTCAAATTACTTAGATTAGGCTTTGAAGGAGTTTGAAAGCCTTTGAAGTTGGTTAGAAGCTTTTGGAAGTAATCTGAAGAAGTTCGGAAGGTTTTTGACAAAAATCACTTGAGTCGACTCAAAGCAAAAGAGCCAACTCAATTTTCTGGCATGGCACTAAGTTTTTTGGCACACAGACATCCGAGCTGACTCAAAGGGAATCGAGCTGACTCATCCAGAGTTGCAATTCTTCAGTATGTCAAAGCGAGTTAACCCGATAAAATCCGAGCCAACTCAATTATGCAGTCAGACAATCGAGCCGACTCTTTTGGAGTTTGCAAAATCTCAGTTCTGAAGAACCAGCCAGGCAAGCCGACTCGATGGAGAAGAGCCGACTTGACCAGAGTGAAGTTTTAACCTGTCTGAGAATCCGAGCTGACTCAAAGCATCCAAGCCAACTCGAATCCCAGTTCTAGATGTGTAGCGGCTAGTTCCAAAACTATCCTTTTGAATCCAAAATGTGCTCCAACAGTCATATTTTGAATTCCAACATTCTACAATGGTTATATTCACTTGAAATTAGTTAAAGGGACTATTTATAAGGGATTTGAACAACTTTTGAATGAGAAGATGAGAAGTTAATGGTCCTTTAATGAATATTTGAGAACATTCAAGAGAGCCTTCAAGCAAGCACTCAAAAGTTTACCAACTCTCATCAGATTCTTGAGTCATTTATTGAGGAAGATCAGGAGCCTTAAAAGCATTCAAGGAAGGAATCAAGAAGGCTTCTTGAGAGTTACAACTGCAACCATCCGATAACGTTCGGTTTGTCATTAGAGCTGCTCTATTTTTTAACTCTTTATCTAAGTTGTTCCAAGTACAGTAGGGGCTATAACTTGGGGTTTATATAGATTTTTGGTGAGCCTTTGAAAACCAAGTGTTGGTTGTTAGTGATCTCGTGAAAACTAATAGTGTATTGGATTTTTGGTGATCTTAGTATAAAACCAAGTTGGGTTTTGGATTGTGAGCCCGTGAACGACTGTGTTCTGGGATGAATATAATAGAAATCCCAAGTGGTATCTTAGGTAGTGGACTTAGGAGTGAGGTTGCCCCGAATCACTATAAATTGCTTATATTTGTACTTATGTTGCTTGTGTTCTTTATTTGCTTTCACACTTGATATTTATTTCATATCACTCATCATGCCAAGTTATTTTAAAAGGAGCACATACTTGTGAAAAATTTTAAATACCCAATTCATCCCCCCTCTTGGATAAGCCACTTGGGCAATAAGTGAAGAGCTGACTTGACCAGAGTGCACTTTCAGCATAACTGAGAATCTGAGCTGACTCAAATCCCTGTTTTAGGTATGTAATGGCTAGTTCCAGAATTGATTTTTTGAATCCAAAAAGTGCTCCAATGACCATATTTCAAATCCTAAGGCTCTACAATGGTCATATTCATCTAAGATCAGCTCAAGGACTATAAATAAGGGATTTAAATAACTTTTGAATAACTTTTAATGAGACTTTAAGAGAATATTCATTATTCAAGAGAGCTTTGAAGAGAAGAACTCAAGACTTCACCAACTCACATCCTTTTCTTGAGTTATTTATTGAAGAAGATTGGAAGCCTTAAAGATCATTCAAGGAGCAATCAAGAAGGCTTCTCAAAGGGCATCAACTGTAACTATTCGACAACATTTGGTTTGTCATTATTGTTGCTCTATTTCTTAACTCCTTTTGAGTTGTTCCAAGTACAGTAGGGGCTGTAACTTGGGAATTATTTAGGTTTTTGGTGAGCCTTTGAAAATCAAGTTTGGGTTGTTAGTGAACCCAAGAAAACTAACATTGTATTGGGTTCTTGGTGATCTCAGTATAAAACCAAGTTTGAGTTTTGGTTTGTGATCCTGGTACAAAACAAACTGGCTATAATTCGAGGTGAATATAGTAAAAGTTTCAAGTGGTTTCTTGGGTAGTGGACGTAGGAGCTAGGTTGCTCCGAACCATTATAAAATTCTGTTATTTTTGTGATTATGTTGATTGTATTTCTTAGTTGCTTCCGCATTGCATACTTAAGTTACATCACTCACCACACTAAGCTTTTAAAAGAGCACATATTTGTGAAAATTTTTAAATACCCAATTCACCCCCCTCTTGGGTAAGTCACCTAGGCAACATCTGAAAAGTTAAATCTTTTGTTGAATAATGAAAGAGCTATTTTCAACAAAGCTGGTTTGGGTTTTAGACCACAAAAATAGTAGAAATATTTCAAAAACTTTTTTGTACCTATATCATCTATCATTATTTGTTATTCTTGTAGAAAAGTAGGTAATAAAGCATATCAATGTGACTTTAGGCAGCTAAATAGTTCAAAGAAGGTTTGGGTTCCAAAAGGAACCACTCTTATTACTAACCCTAAAGGACCCAAAATGACTTGGATACCTAAAATCAAAACTTAATTTGTTTTGCAGGTGTGTCTTGCAACTAAAGAAAAGAAAAGATTGTGGTATCTCAACAGTGGTTGCTCAAGACACATGACAGGAGATGTGAAGCAATTCACTTCTCTTAAGGCACTAAATGGAGGGAGTGTAACTTTTAGGGATAATAGCAAAGGAAAAATCATTGGTATTGGTAAAGTTTACATCTCCCCTTCTACTTGTATAGATAATGATTTATTAGTTGAAGGTTTGAAATATAATTTGCTTAACATTAGTCAGTTTTATGATAAAGGTTTTAAAGTTATTTTCAAATCATCTCTTTGCATGGTAGCTAGTCCTATTGATAATGGAGTGAAATTTATTGGAAATATGCATGGCAACATCTATCTTGTTGATCTTGATAATTTACTTTTGCATGATGGTGAATGCCTAGTTGCAATGAATTCTACAACTAATGAAATTAGCTGGCTTTGGCATCGTAGGTTAGGTCATGCAAGCATGCATCTTCTTTCAAAATTATGCAAAAAGAATTTAGTAAGAGATTTGCCAAAAATTAGTTTTGAAAAAGATAAAATATGCGAAGCATGTCAATTTGGAAAACAATCTAAAATATTTTTTAAACTAAAAGGTTTTGTTTCAACTTCTAGGCCATTAAAGCTACTCCATATGGATCTCTTTGGACTAACTAGGACAACTAACCTAGGAGGCAAAAGATATGGATTAGTTATAGTGGATGATTTCTTTAGGTTTACATGGGTTTTGTTTTTATCCCATAAAGATGAATCATTTTCAGCTTTAAAAAGTTTTATCGAAAAGTTTTAAATGAATAAGGTACTTTAGTTATTTCTATTCGAAGTGATCATGGCATAGAATTTGAAAACCAAGATTTCAAAAACTTTTGCAATGAAAAGGAAATTGATCATAATTTTTCTGCATCTAGGATACCTCAACAAAATTGGATGGTAGAGAGAAAGAATAGGGCTTTAGAAGAAATGGCACGCACAATGCTTTCTGAAAATGATTTACTGAGATATTTTTAGGCTGAAGTAGTTAATACCGCTTGTTACATTTTAAACCATGTTTTAATCCGACCTATTTTAAAGAAAACACCTTATAAACTTTGGAAAGAAAGAAAACCCACTTTGAAGTATTTTTCGAGTTTTTGGTTGTCGTTGCTTTATCTTAAATAATGACAAAGATAATATAGGTAAATTTGATGCCAAGTCAGATGAAGGTATCTTCTTAGAATACTCTATATCTAGCAAAGCATATAGAGTATTTAATAAAAGAATTTTAGTAGTAGAAGAATCAGTGCATGTTGTATTTGAAGAATCTACTAATAAATTCTCAAGAAAAGAGGATATTTTTGATGAATATGCAGGTGTTGAAGAATTAAAAAAGCTAACTATAGATGATCCCCCTTCCAAAGAAGATGAAGAAGATCAAAACAAGAAAGATGAAGAAGAAGCTACAAAATCCACACCTACTCACAAAGATCTACCAAAAGAATGGAGGTATGCTCATGGACACCCTAAAGAGTTGATCTTAGGTGATCCATCGAGAGGGGTAAGAACTAGATCTTCAATTAAAAATGAATATGATTACATAACTTTTGTCTCTCAAATTGAACCTAAATATATTGAAGAAGCTGAAAAAGATTCTAATTGGATAATTGCTATACAAGAAGAACTAAATCAATTTAAAAGAAATAATGTTTGGACATTAATAGAAAGTCCATCTAATGTTTCAATAATTGGTACAAAATCGGTGTGTAGGTATAAACTAGACGAAAATGGTATCGTTACTAGAAATAAAGCTAGATTGGTAGCAAAAGGATATAATTAAGAAGAGGGTATCGATTTGATGAGACTTTTGCATCAGTTGCTATACTAGAAGCAATAAGAATATTACTTGCTTTTGCATGTTTTATAAATTTTAAACTCTTTCAAATAGATGTTAAAAGTGTATTTTTAAATGGTTATATCATTGAAGAGGTTTTTATAGAACAACTACCTGGATTTGAAAATCATACACATCCTGATCATGTTTTCAAACTTTACAAAGCACTTTATGGTTTAAAACAAGCACCCCGAGCATGGTATGAAAGACTTAGCAAATTTTTAATTGAAAAATCATTTATCTAGAGACCATGTTGATACAATATTTTTGAAAAAGAAGAATGATGATCTATTAATAGTATAAATTTATGTTGATGATATCATTTTTGGTGCTACTAATGAATTACTTTGTCAAGAGTTTGCCAAGCTTATGAAAGGAGAGTTCGAGATGAGTATGATGGGTGAAATAAATTTTTTCCTCAGACTCCAAATCAAGCAAACCAAAGAAGGGATCTTCATCAACCAAGCTAAGTATACAAGAGAAATCTTAAAGAAGTTGGGAATGGAGACAACCAAGCAAATAGGTACACCTATGAGCCCTTCTTGTAAACTTGATAAAGATGAATGAGGTAAAAGTATTGATCAGAAACTATATAGAGGTATCATCGATTCTTTATTATACTTGACTACTAGTAGACTAGATATTATGTTTATTGTTTGCATGTGTGCTAGATATCAGTTTGATCCTAAAGAGTCTTATTTATTGGTTGTTAAGCATATTTTTAGATATCTATCTGGTTTATTGATATTGGATTATGGTATTCTAGAGATTCTTCAATTGATTTAATTGGATATTCTGATGCTGACTTTGCTGGATGTAAATTAGATAGAAAAAGTACTATGGAACTTGCTAATTTTTTGGAGTTAACTTAATCTCATGGTTTAGCAAGAAACAAACTTTGATTGCACTATCTACATCTGAGACTGAATATATTATAGATAGGAGTAATTGTACTCAAATCCTGTAAATTAAGCAATAACTTGAAGATTTTAGAATCAAATTAACTAAGACACCCAGATGTGATAACACAAGTATAATAAATTTAACTAAAAATCCTGTTCAGCACTCTAGGAGCAAACACATTTAAATTAGGCACCATTTTATTAGAGATTATGTTAACAATAATGATGTTATGCTTGAATTTGTAAGCACTGAGATGCAATTGGTCGATATATTAACCAAACCACTTTAAGATGATAGGTTTTGTAAATTTAACTAAAAATCCTGTTCAGCACTCTAGGAGCAAACACATTTAAATTAGGCACCATTTTATTAGAGATTATGTTAACAATAATGATGTTATGCTTGAATTTGTAAGCACTGAGATGCAATTGGTCGATATATTAACCAAACCACTTTAAGATGATAGGTTTTGTATGATTAGAATGGAACTAGGGGTCAACAATCCTTTTGATTAAATTTCAATCTTTTCATAACTCTTCAAATTCCCTTGAAAATTTTGATGATCAATTTTGATTGAAAATCTTGTTTAAACCTTTCATAATCCTTTGAAATTATTTTCTGAGTTTTTTCCATTTTATTTCGGATTCCAGTCAAAGTGTCAACACTTCGAAGTGTCGACACCTGCAAGTGTCGACACCTGCAAGTGTCGAACTTGACTTGTAGTCGTGAGTTCAAAGTGTCGACACCTGCAAGTATCAATACTTGACCTGCAGTCATGAGTTGACACTTGCTCGACGGGAACTCGAGAAGAAATAGGGCAAACCAAGTGTTTTCTCCCCATTTTCTTCAAAATTTCATGAGCCGACTCACCCATATGGTATTCCTCATCTTCCATTTCCTTCCAAACTCTATTCCATTGCCTCAATTTCTTGTTTAAAAATGTTTTCCCACTCTATCATGGTTCTTCATCCATTTTCTCATGGCTTTCACCATGAAAAACCCTTGATTTCTCCCATATTTGCTCCTTATTTTGTTTCCTTGGAAATGGGTCCTAGAAAATAAGTAGTCCGGAGACCTAGACCATCTGATCAGCAGGTAGAGTATCTGATGAAGGCTAGACATGAGGATGCAAAGCCAACAAAGCCACAGATCCAGCAGGATGTTCTAGTTAGACCGATAGTTCCAATAGCAGATAGGATGAGCTCGAAGACTATTATTAGGGTCGATGAGTGGACTTTGAGTTCCTAGACCATCATCACTTTTGGATCGGTTAGTGGTTGAGAGATGCTAGCCTGGTATAGTTTTGTTCTCTATCTAAGAGGTTCTACCCAGGCATGGTCAGAGAGTTCTATGGATCATTAGGCGAGGTGCTAATGGATGGGTAGTTGAGGTCCACAGGAGGGAGATCCCACTGACTGTTGAGATCCTGAGCAGACTTTGGCAGATTCCTATGAAAGGATCGGTAGCAGATTACTTGGTGGATAGATTTAGTAGATTGAGATGTATTTTTGAGATTGATGAAATCAGAGAGGGAGCTATAGTGGTTGCTTCCAGACTCTCACCTGAGATTAGGCTACTGCATCATATTATCGCCTGAATCTTACTACCGAAGATCGAATGCTTCAATTTCATCATTGAGCGAGAGCTATTGATCATGTTATCTCTGATACGGCACACCCTGGTCTACCTTTCAGTTCTCATGGTTCATCAGATTATGGAGGCAACGACCAGTCGGAGCTCTGCTTGCCCTACGGTATGGGATTGACATTATTGTTCAGGGCATATGGAGTGATTGTAGATGGAGAGCCATATAGATAGCTTCTACAAACAGATGTCTACGATGAGAGATCTCTCCATAGGATGGGCTATCATCTGGTCAAAGGTTAGTGGAGATGACGCATATCAGGTCAGACCACTGATGTGGATGATGAGGCTACAGAGGAGGAGCGCATTTTTAGAGATGAGGCCAGGCCTTCTAAGGTACACAGAGAGATTCCAGAGGCACAGCCCGAGCCTTTTACATTGCTTGAGTCTGTACCTTAGCCCGAGCCAGCTGCTGCTCAATCAGAGATTCCTGGTACTAGAGATAGTTTGTAGGATAGAGTCACTCGCATGGAGACAGAGATTATGGTCATTTGATAGCAAGTTGACTAGACACGGGTGGAGACGAGGGAGTGCCATCGAGGACTGAGTGATGGTATCTTTGCTATTTTAGTTGCATTAGAGAGACTTTCATCGAGTAGAGTACCTCCCTCTACTCATTCAGATTCACCTCCAGCACCACCAGCACCTGTAGCACCAGAGACAGGAGATGATCAGGCTGACTCCTCCACAGCATTCGATGTTAGAGATTTCAAGACGGAGCCAAAGCCGGATGTAGCAGCTGATGAGTCTAGGACCCCCATTCTTGATCCTATCCGATCATCTCTTCAGACTCCTATATATCCAGCTCATTCATTATTCCTGATCCTTTTTTCACTTCCATTCCTGCTCCTACTCCTGTCATTCATTCTACTGATACACTTATGATTTATTCACCTACTATCCATACATCTTCTTTGATTCGGGAACTAGGGTTCTATACACCTGGTTTCCATATCCTTTCCCCAGGACCAGCCTTTGATGACACATCCCCTATCTTTGATACAGCTACTATTTCTGCCACTCACGATGCTCCTGCACCTGATTTTCCTTCTTCCTTCTCAGCACTAGCTAGACGAAGGATGTATATCAGACATGGTAGAGGGAGAGGCAGAGCACGTGGCGAGACACCCAGACCTATCTGGGCCAGGCTATCTGATCTCTATCTAATATGGCCGCTACCTCGACCTTCTAGGGATACGGGCCTATTGTTCTAGACATTCCATCTTCCTCTGATGAGGAGACTACTGCTTAGGGTTGGTCTATGTATTAGTCTATCTATATCTCAGTATTTACTATGTTTTATGTTTTTGTGTCTGTACTGGTTCTATGTTCTTGTGTATGTATCTTGTATCAAACTTCTGAATATCAATGTATCAAATCTTTGAAATATTATATATATTTATATTGACTTTTCTTATGTGTGCAATTTATTGTAATGTATCAATTTTTTGAGTTCTTGTTGTATTAAATTTTATTACCGCTTTTTAATGATGACAAAAATGGGGAGAATATTTGAAGATTTAATGGAAAATGCAAAAATAATTGAAAAAATAATTGAAAGTTTAAAGAGGTTATGGAAAGTGTTATTTCTAGCAAAAATCAATGCTAGAAGTTAGGGGGAGCAAGAAAGAAATTTACTAAAGTAATAACCTTTTGAAAATCCTTTTGAAAACCCTTTTGAAAATTAACTTTTTTGGATCATATATTGAGGGGGAGTTCTATGCTCTGTCAATTTCATTTTTTTTATGTTCTGATACTCCTGTCACTATGTTCTGATACTTTTTTATTTTATATCTTGATACTCTTTATGACTTGTTAATCTTGCTCTGAAACTATCTACTCTTTCTAGTAAATGCTTAACACTTTGCTACTCTTAAAATCCTTTTCTTACTATTATTATTGCACTGACTCTCTTAGGTCTATCTTTTGGAGATGTTTTAATACTCCTTTTGAGCAACATCATATACATATATATATATACATCTTTGCTCTGACACCTTTGATCATAACTCTAATACATTATAATCTATAGCTCAGATACATCAAAATCACTATTCAGATACTAATTCTATATATAACTTTGGATTTCTTCATACATTTTTATATATATAGCTCTGATACATTATCAGTAAGTCTTATTTCTTGACAATCAAAACAATTCTAGGCTCTGATACATATCATTATTAGCTATGATATTTATTGTCTAAAGTTCTATACCTATTGAAAATCTTTTGAGCTTTCCATATGCATATACTTAAAGGTTTTGTCATCATCAAAAAGGAAGAAATTGTTGACTCCTATATTGATTTTGAAGATTAACAAAATACTTAAGTATATTTGAGTACTAATTATTTATTTAAGTATGTTTTATCAATAAAAGGTACTCATTAATTCAGTTGAATGATTGCTTATCATATAACTGAAGAAGTTCCCTTCACTGATGAGAATCTCAAGTTTGAATGGACTTAAGGATATAAGAATGACTTGGAATGATTTAAATTTTATGTTTGAAGAAGATTCAACAGTGTTCTAATTAAATTTCAGAAAGTTTTAGTGAAGTGTCGATTCATGGGAATGAAGTGTTGCCTCACAGAAGCCAGATTTGATATGTAGAAAAAATGTTTCAATGGCACCTTCAAGTGTCGACTCATATGTCAACTCACGTGTCAACTCAATGCCTGAGACAAAAAGTATATAGAACATGCTGAATTTCATGAATTCCCTCAAGTGTCAACTCATGAAGATCAAGTGTCGACTAACGTGTCGACCCACTAGAAGAAGTGTTGACTCACCTTAGATTTGCAAAGAGCTTCAAGGAACTTTTTTGAACTAAGTGTCAACTCATGAAAAATAAGTGTTGACTCAGGTGTCGACTCATGACTCGAAGTGTCGATACTTGAAGTTCATACTGCACAGTAACGGCTAGTTTTTTGAAGCACAGAATTGACCCTTTCGCCCTCCAATGGCTAGTTTCAGCTCTCCAACGGTTATAATCTGCCATTTGGGGTTTGAGAAAGTATTTAAGGTGATTTTAATTGAATAAGGATAAGAGGAATGTGTTATTATTGAATATTCATCAAGGTTTCATCCACTTTCAAGTCAAGTTAAGCCTTCAAGCTTCCAAAACATTCAAGAGCATTCAAGTTCAACCATTCAAGCTATATTTAAGGCTTGAACAACTTGAGGACAAGTACCTTCAACAACTTTCAGAGAACTTCAAAGAGATACATGCTTTTTATTGAAAGCTTTTTGTATTCTTTACAATATTATTGAATCCTTATTTTTATTTCTAGTTTCAAAGGGATTGGAGCTAAAAGTAGAGGTTTGTTGGTGAGCTTTTGTATTAAAACCAATGAAGGTTTTTGGTTATCCTAAGTTACAAAACCAAGGAAGTTGTTAGTAAGCCTAAGTTACAAAACCAACTAGATTTTTGGTTATCTCGCAAAACCAAAGAAGTTTTGACTTGTGTTTCAGTGAAAACAAGTTAGGTTTTGATTATTGAGCCTGAAAAACTAATCGGCTGTAATCAAGAAAGATTATAGTGGAAATCCCAAGTGAACCTTGGGGAGTAGATGTAGGTGCTTTGGTATACATCGAACCACTATAAAATTTTGTGTGTTTGTGTTGCTTGCTCTTCCTTATTTTCCTTCATTTACTTTGCATTTGTCTTTTAATTCTGCTGCATATTCTTGAGTAACTCGCAAGCACTTGCAATACACTAGCACTTTAATTGGTTTGAATTGGTACTCACTTGCGATTAGAATTTTTAGTAACCTAATTCACCCCCCCTCTTGGATTGCTTACTGGGCAACACATGAGCCCGACTTTGGCCAGCCAACCCACATACATCTAAAGGTAGGTACAATCCCAATTGCTTCTCTAAGCAATTCATAGTATTCATTTTGCCCTAAGGGTCCTCACAATTGGCCTTTAGGCCTCCTATTGAAGGTCCTGGTTAGGTCCAACCATTAACATGATCTAATTCAATGCTTCTAACTAACCCATGATCAAGCCTGACTTTGGCCGGCCCACCTGACCACGTGTTAAGATAGTCGCACTGAGCCATCATATGCTGAATGGTAATTCCACTCACCTGATGACCACCCATTCCTTGGAACTGTCGATGATCCCCCAACTTATGGACTCATTACCAATCCAACTTAATGGGAGGCTAGGACTTAGGCTATCACATAACTTTGTCCTTTTCATGGACCTAATAATTTAAAGGATTTAAACTTTGTGACACATGTAAAGAAGACATGGACCTTGATCAAGAAAACTCCCACTTAACTCTTAAAGGGTTTCAAGATCAAATAGGTCCATGGGCACCTTAAACCAGTCAGACTGATTAACCTTAATTGACATGGGTCAACTCGAATCAATAGATAATCTAATCAGATCTGATTCACCACATCAGCCAGGTAAGTAAGATCAAGGGATGGGTTAATCCAAGTAAGCCTCTTACCTTAGGCACCAACCATGAGTTGGCCAGGTAAGAGTTAATCCCAAAGAACCTTGATCACCAATGTCAAACTTATCTTAAACACCAAGTGGTTTACCAGACTCAATCAGACTAACCTAAAGATCCGGGCTCACCACGAAGCCATCAATCAAGTCCATTTAGATGTATGAACTGATCTAACTAACTATTAGAGAGATCTATAGAAGAGAGACCTAATTCAACTTTTGATTAGTCTTTTCTCTAATTAATCCATTCATCTAAACCTAGGTCTAACCCATTTAAGGATCCAATTCTAGCTAACCCAATCAACCCATGGTTTATCAATCATGGCTTAAGATTAAAATCGCATCTCTAATCTTAAAAAGTTTCAAAAATACAACTTAATTCTCAATTAAGTGTAGCATGCCAACTGAAACAATTTCAATTAACCCAAATTTGAAATAATTTAAAAAACAAGTGAAACAATTTCACAAAAGTTATGAACCTTAAATTTACTATTTCAAGAAACTTTTTCTTTGTTCTCAGATCTGAGTTGACTCATGCAGAGACGAGTCAACTCAGACAAAACACTTTTCCTTCAAACCACAGAAATGAGTTGACTCGAACAGGGATGAGTCGACTCGTCCGCTTGGGCTAAAAATAGTAACTTTAAAATTCATCCCTTTCACTTGAACTTTTCAAAATTTTAGATCATGCATCTTTTAGATCATATCTAAACAAAGCTATGATCTACAAACATAGATTAAAACTATTTTAACCTATTAAATCCCTTACTTTTTTCTTCATAAGGTCATGATGTAACGGCAACCCTACATGCCATAAAAGAATTCCACTGAATGGGAGGAGATGGCCTTTAAACCATACTTCTCTCCTATGACCGGATGGCCATGGCAAATACATTTTAATCCAAGTACTTTGTGAAGGAAATCAAACCAATTTCATACAAAAGCATTAATCTAAACATGCACTCAACCTGGCTTTGATACCATTGTTGGTGAACTGAAGTAGGGTTGATACATGCAATTTAAAACTTTTCTAAATGCATAACGCAATGGAAGGAGATAAAACCTTTTTATCTAAACATGTTAATCTAATTAACACTGGCCCTACATAGATCTTTATGCATATAAAATAATACTTGTATGAAATCAAGAATGTAGAGTATATAACTCATAGGACCATTCTATGAATCATACAAAAAAAGTATTAAAGAACATTTCATCATACCCATGTGATAGGAATACAAACCTTGTCTAAGAAGTGATGCGAAACTATATATGCATGCAACTATTTTTTTTGTGTTTTAAATATTGAATTATAAGTTTTAATCTCGAAGATCAGACCAAGTAATGATGTAAAAAGTTCTATATAAAAAATAAGAAACTAAAGCATGCATAACAGGACCTAAAAGCAATAGAAAAGAAGGACCGCCAAGGCTGAGAAGCCTCGGTTGGGCTAGTACACCTATAATAGGGCTACTATGATAGAGGGGATGTACCTGGCAATGGTTGAAGTGCCTGGTGCAGATCGTACATGAAGAGGTCACTCTCACTCTGGATGCGGCCTGGAAAACCAAGCCAGAGACCCGCGGATTCTCGGCTTTTTGCTCGGTGGTCCGATTGCGGCCCGGTTGGAGTTGTTGGATTTTTTAGAGTCGAGGGACCTGCAAACGACCTTCCAAGGGTTAGAAAACACAGTAGGGAAGAAGAAAGAAAGATAAAATAGCAAGGAGAAGTGGTTGTTTGAAGAGGGTGGCTCGGGTTTTGGAGAGCAAGATGGCGATTGGAAGCAGTCGTAGGACACCGGGAAGAAGAAGGGCTCATACATAATCCCTTCAAGCACACAGCAGGTAGCACATAGCAATTGGAGAATTCAAGTATTATTTCATAATAAAATTGTTCTTCATACAAGAGACTAAGGCCCTTTAAATAGACTCCTAGACTTGGCCCCCAAGTAAGGCTAAAAAAGATATTACATAGGAGTTTTAATCCCTATCCAACTCTAGCTAGAAAATAAGAAAAACTAGGTAGAAAAAATCCTTAAAAACTTTCTCCTCTCCTTTTGCCTTGGTCGGCCAAGGGAGGTGACCCTAGTGGCCGACCAAGGGTGGTGAGCATAAGGCCTTGGCACCACTTAACTCCTCTCCTGGGCCTGGGCTAGCCCAGTTTGCTTCAAGCTACATTTCAGGGCTTCAGGGTTTCGGGCTTATCTCCCGGGCTTTTGATTTCTTCTCCCAAGCTTGTGATTTCTCCTCCTATGCCTTCCATGATCCTCATAGCTTCAGTTGGGTTGGTCTTCACTTGGGCTGGCTTGGTCTTCACTTGTATGAGTCATTACTGGACATGTACTGAACTCCGAAAAATGACTAGCTCAATGTGAGCTGACTAGCATAGGACTCAAGTAATAAAAAAACAACTTAGATGGACTAAGTCTTTATTACAAATGGACTCGGATGATGCTAATTGATCCACAGAGGATTGAGAAGCCTCTGTCTTATTCTGGTGCCTCTGGTGTCCCCACCAATTCTTCCGGGATGGGAGGAACTCGACCCTATCGAGTGAAGATCAGACTGGCTCACATATCTCTCGAGGAGGTCTGGGTTGAGGCATTGCAAGTCCTCTCGAGAAGTCCATGAATCATCTGACTTTGGCTAGCCTTGCCATCGGACTAGGTAGAGTTCATAGTCGTGGCCCGGGTCGTTATGGCTTGATCGTCCAGGATATGCTCGATCCGTTCTCCTCACTCGGGCTAATTTATTGATGGACACTCTAGGTTAGGGTCACTCACAAAGGAAGGAGTAGGTCCAAAGGCCTTATAGGTATCGTTGTCGGTTCCCTATACTCAACCAGGTCTGAGCTATTGAAGGTAGAACTGATGCCCAAATCCGGAGGCAAATCTAATACATAGGCATTTGGTCCAACATTCTCTATTACTTTAAAAGGTCCGGCTCTACCAGCATGAGACTTCTTTTAGGCCTAAGCCTAACCATGGCAGAATCCACTACATCAAATTCCTTGGTCCTTCTTCGAGAAATAGCCAATTGGTTTCAAGATTAGTGCAGGTGGTGAACATGCTGGGCACATGCAGACTCCTAACAAGTAATGCAAAGGACTGAAACTAACACCTAATAGACTCGACTCTGCATTCCTATCGAAAGAGGTTTATTGGACTCTTATGGGCCTAAACCTAAGAGACTACAGACTCTCTAGGTCTGACCCTAGTGTGGTGTGCACAAGAGTATTTATAATGGACTCCAAGCAAATACCATAAGGTCTTCCAAAAATAGGTCGCAAACCTAACATACTCAAAGAATTGGTGTAACCGAATGACCTCAGCAAAGTGTAATTAGAAAATTTGGGAAACATTGGAAGCCTTAGGGTATGGCAAGAAATAAGAATCGGAGTCTTGAGGCAATCCATTGGAGGCATGCAATAGACCTTGGTTACTAGGGATGACCTTAAGATTTGAACATTGATCTATTGGTGACATAAGGTCCACTTGAAAGAGGGAGAATTTGGTCATTGCAAGTGCAAGGTCTTTAAGAAAGGGAATGAACTCTTGATGAGAATACTGAATGAGGTCCTGGGCTGAAACTAGTTCTAGACTAGGATGGGGATCTAGTGGAAGGTCATCAGGGAAGTCTCTGGGAAGCTTATCTTGGAAGTCTTCTAAAATAATGTCTACTTCCTGGGATTGTTCCTTAGGGACCTCCTCTATGGACAACTCTAGAGAACCCTCACTTTCATCTCTATGTTTGATCCTGGCTCAGGCGCTCCTTCAAATTCTATAGTGGGTTCAGGATCTTTCTCTAGTAGTTCCTTAGTGATTTCAACCTTGGGTCCATCTTCACCATAGTCCTCAAAGTCCTCTCCTTCGTATTCATCTACTAAACTAGGATCAACCTCATACACTTCTACCTCAGGCTCTTTAATGGATTCTGGGGTCTTTTCCTTGCAAACTAATGGGATAGGAGTAGTAGGATGGTCTAAAGGAAGTCAGCTAGGTTTGGACTTAGGTTCAAGGGAATTAACCTTATTGGACTTAGATTGATTGATCATGAGTTCCCTCTGATATAACTCGAATTCCCTAGCTAGGTGATAGGCTTCCTCTAGATCCTAAATTTCCCAATGAAACATTTCCCATTGGATATCCCTACGCAGGCCATCCTGAAATCTAGCCATGATCTTAGACTCAGGTTCGACTGTGTTACATTTCCTACTAAACTCGTTAAATTGGTCAATGTACTCAAACACAGTCATGTTTCCTTGTTTCAATTTGTACCATTGGTCTAAAAGTTGGTACTCATAAGATCTACCTAGGTACTCTTCTCTCAATTTACTTCTTATGGCTTTCCAGGTAAGTATTTCATTTCCCCATTGATAACATTCATCCTCAATATATTCCTAATTTTGCTTAGCATATCTGATTAACCCATGTGTAGCCAAACTAATCTTCTCTAACTCTGACATCCCGGTATACTCAAAGTACCGATCCATCATATCCTCCCATTCAGTATACACCTTAGGATCTGGTCTTCCATCAAATAGGGGTACATAAGGTTGGGTACTCCTATGGTTAGGTTCTAAGGATGGATCATGATATGGGGTTCTCCTAAGGTTAAGCTCCCTATATGGGTCAGAGTATTGGGTTCTCCTATGGTTGGACTCCCTATATGGGTTAGAGTATTGGGTTTTCCTAGGATTGGACTCCATGGTCACACTAGTTGAATTGGATTAAGTCTACTGGCATTGGGTTCCTAATCTAATGGTCATGCAATCAACACACACATTGACTCCTAAGCTAGTGCACATGCAAGACTCAACACTGACTCGACTACAACTGCCTAGACCTATAACCCCATCAGAATGGGTTGATTCAACTTACACACAACTTAAATCCTAATCCTTCAATTTGGCTAGGTAAGAGGTGGGATGGTGGGAGGCCCCCCTGCTCTCGCAGGGACCCAATTAAGGAACCACCGATCCGCTTAGGTCATTTAACACTATACCTCTTGCCTAGACACCAGTATCCAGTAATAGGAAATGAATTGGATGCACTAGTCATCCCATAAAGACTGAACCCGACCGATGGGTGTCCCTAGCCCACTAGGGCAAATTAAGTCTAGTTAATTTTAGATTAGGCTTGGGACCGGATGCAAGGGATGTGGTTTTGGGCTAAGGAGAGGTTATCAACTCCTCCCCTTATCTGGCATATAGAAAGTGCCCTTAAAGTAATTTATGCAATGATAGCAGGCAGATGAAGATGCAAATTAGGATTTAGATGTTTTGGTATTTTTGAATATATGTATTTTTTTTTGGAATTTTTCTTAAACAAAATGATAATTGCAGATTATGATCTAATATGCATCAAATATGCTAAAATTAAAGATATGCAAAGATTATACTAAAAAAACCTGAACTTTCTGAAATCGGCTTTGCTGCCAAAATAGAGCAGAACTATTCTCGAGTAGTGTTTTGGTTGGGAGAAAATCTACAGACCAAAATAATTCTTGAGAAAATTCTAAAAATTAATTTGAATTATGAAGAATCTAGTAAAATAAATTTCAGATCTTTTTGAATTTTTTTTAGACAGAAACAATTAAAATAACAGGATATATATTGAAAAGGCTGAAAATGAAAAAACCTAAAGGAACTCTTTGTGTTCTTCTTCAGGGGTCAATTCACAGTGGCACCCCTACCGCCATAGGAGATCCCATTGATTAGGAAAGAGGGTTTTAAAGCCCTACTAGTCTCCAATGACCGGACGGCCATGGTGAAGCACCCGATCCGAATATGCAAAGAGAATTGAGCCCAAACAGGCTCTGATACCAAATGATGCAGAACTATATATGTATGCAACTATTTTTTTATGTTTTAAATATTGAATTATAAGTTTTAATCTCGAAGATCAGACCATGTAATGATTTAAAGAGTTCTATATGAAAAATAAGAAACTAAAGCATGCATAACAGGACCTAAAAGCAATAGAAAAGAAGGACCGCCAAGGCTGAGAAGCCTCGGTTAGGCTAGTTCACCTATAATAGGGCTACTAATGGTAGAGGGGATGTACCTGGCAATGATTGAAGTGCCTGGTATAGATTGTACATGAAGAGATCACTCTCACTCCGAATGCGGCCTAGAAAACCAAGCCAGAGACCCACGGATTCCTGGCTTTTTGCTCGATGGTTCGATTGCGGCCCGGCTAGAGTCGTTGGATTCGTCAGAGTTGAGGAACCTGCAAATGACCTTCCAAGGGTTAGAAAACACAGTAGGGAAGAAGAAAGCAAGGAAAAAAAGCAAGGAGAAGTGGTTGTTTGAAGAGGGTGGCTAGGGTTTTGGAGAGCAGGACGGCGATTGGAAGCAGTCGCAGGACACCGAGAAGAGGAAGGGCTCACATAGAATCCCTTCAAGCACACAGCAGGTAGCACACAGCAATTGGAGAATTCAAGTATTATTTCATAATAAAATTATTCTTCATACAAGAGATTAGGGCCCTTTAAATAGACTTCTAGACTTGGCCCCCAAGTAAGGCTAAAAAAGACATTACATAGGAGTTTTAATCCCTATCCAACTCTAGCTAGAAAATAAGGAAAACTAGGTAGAAAAAATCCCTAAAAGCTCTCTCCTCTCCTCTTGCCTTGGTTGGCCAAGGGAGGTGAACCTAGTGGCCGACCAAGGGTGGTGAGCATAAGGCCTTGGTGCCACTTAACTCCTCTCCTGGGCCTGGGCTAGCCTAGTTTGCTTCAGGCTGCATTTCAGGGCTTCAGGGTTTCGAGCTTGTCTCCCAGGCTTCTGATTTCTTCTCCCATGCTTGTGATTTCTCCTCCTAGGCCTTCCATGATCCTCATAGCTTCAGTTGGGTTGGTCTTCAGTTAGGCTGGCTTGGTCTTCACTTGTATGAGTCATTACTAGACATGTACTGAACTCAGGAAAATGACTAGCTCAACATGAGCTAACTAGCACAGGACTCAAGTAATAAAAAAAACAACTTAGATAGACTAAGTCTTTATTACAAATGGACTCAGATGCTGCTAATTGATCCACAAAGGATTGAGAAGCCTCTATCTTATTCTAGTACCTCTGGTGTCCCCACCAGGAAGTGACGATCACCAGGAAGGAAAGTACTCCAAAGATGAACACAAGCCATACAAGCAGCACAAACATCCTGCCTCTATAGGTTGTTCACACTGGGATAAGGGGATTCTTCTCCTTCCTTCGAGGTGCTAGCCTCTCCGGAAATGATGTGGCAATGGTGGACTCCTTCTTCAACACCTTGAAGAACCAGTTGCCAAACTGAGATGGAACAAAGCATGTAAGAACCCTTTCCCAGAACACTCTATCCGAAACCTTCAATAGAAGGTATGCACACAGCAATCCCAAAACACAAAACCTCACTCTATCTTGTTAGAACCCTTCTGATAAAATGAGATCAGATCTTACAATCTCTCAAAGGTCAAGACTTCTAACCAGGAGGAGGAATGGCAGAATCTCGACCTAGGTGAAGAGTGAATGATTCCTATTTTCAGCCCACCCACAACAGGCTTTAAATAAAACCATAAAACGGAGGTAATGAGAGATTAATGAGAAGTTTTGGTGTCTCTTGGGATTCAAGGGTGTTACAAACCCTTGGACTTTGATAACTGATGAGATTAAAACCCTGAAATGCGAAGCATTAAGTGCCATAACAATTACAGCCATTAATGAAGCATTTTTTATTTTTAGCAGAATCCGTCAGACGAGTCAACTCGGCTATGCGAGTCGACTCGCCTCCGCGAGTCGACTCGCCTCCCTGTTCAAGTTGACTCATCCAGATAAGTCAGCTCGAATGCAGTTTTGACAACTTCTTGTTAAACAAGTCCGGAACGATTCCTATGAAAGGGATATGCCCTACAAGCCAATCTATGTTGTATCTCCCAAACCATTATAATTGACAATTTTTCAATTTTTTCTAATAAAGGCATTATTTTTATCATATGCTGTGTTTATATGATGAACCCCATAGATTAGGGCTATGATTTTAGGGTTATGATGAGATCATACCAGTGAGACCTAAAATTTTAAAACCTTAATCTAAAGTATTCCTAGTCAAAGGAACCCTGAGTAGGGGATTAGGGTTTTCCGGTAAGACTAGTACATCCCATGTATACTGGAAAGGGTGACTGCTCTCACAGTCACTTGTGTATGACATTAATACTAGGATGTGGGTGCTCATTGGAGAATGAGTTCACTGATATGATCCAACTTGAGAACATCTAATGGAGTCTTAGCTACATGTCAATAGAAGGTTCTCGTAGTGGGAGTGGTACAAGTAATCTTTTGACCTGAGACTGCCATAAGTACCTTATGTACATGAACCCATTCTTTGGTTCAATCCTAATCATGACACTGAGTCATGCACAGGATTGATACTGGGAATGGTGAATTGGATATGAAGGTAATGAGTAGGTTAACAAGGAATCGATCACTCTTAGTAAGAGGAGATTGCATCCAGCTAGTTAACAATCGGATGATGATTCAGGGAATCTTTGATCAAAGTAAAGATATTAGAGATGGTTTCTAATATCAAGATAATTGAATCATCAATATAAGATTGAGCTAGAAATAAATATAATATTGGATTTGACATATATCCATATCCATAGTTATATTTTTGGGTGCAGGCTGATCGAAAGATTTAATTATACGGTAACTCTCTACTGAAGGGTAATTTTGGTATTTCACCAAAATTTCTATATCTTCCGGGTAGACATGACACGTTGCTAGACATCAATCTTGTCTTGTGGGTTGATCGAATTCAAAGATCATTTATTAGGAAGAGTCCTAATTGATCAAATCGAGTAAGCCCGGTTTGACCTAAATCGATTAGAAAGAGTTCTAATCAAATTAGGTCAACTTGTATTCGAACCCACTGCTGGCTAGATGTGGAACCCAATGGGTCACACACTTAAGAGGATTGATCAAGAGTTTAATTTGGAATTAAATCATCTTTGCAGGATAACACTCTAGCAGGTGTTGCAAACCCTAGCTTCTATTCGAATCGGATTCGAATTAGGGTTCCGGATTGGTTCTAATTGGGTTCTAATTGGACCTAATTAGATCCTAATTGAGTTAATTGGGAATATGGCTAACCCTATTGGCTAGCCATGTAGCTAGGCTAGCCTCCCCACCCGCCCCCTTTGCTTTTCCATGCCAAATGCCAAGAGTCCATGCGCTTATGGACTCTTGGCGCGCCATTTGGAAGAGTCCATGGCGCATGGACTCTAGGCGCGCCCTGCTTAATTCTTCGATGAATTAAGATGGGGCGGCCTCCTTTCTTAATGATTAGCGCACCATCTGTCCCCCCTTGGATGGGAATCCAATGGCTGATGGGATTTTAAGAAGGAAGGAATGCGCTAACTCTTCCCGGGCGTGCGAAATAACATCTCTTCGGAGATGAAAAGTCGCGACTCCCTTCCTTTTAAAACACCACGGTTTTTCCTTTAAGAAAAGCCATGGGACTTAATCTGGAAGGCCGTGAGATGGGAGGATGGGGCGTGAGAAATAGGGAAGGGGTGTGAGACAAAGTGGAATGGGGTTTACGGAGAGTTGTGTTTTTTTGAGAAGACATCTCTCTGTAATCTATTTAAACAACAGAGGTCTCGGGTGTTTAACTAATGTATGACAGAGTTTTTTATTTTCTTTTCTTTCCAAGAAACTGATTCCTCCTTAGCTTGTTTAGGACACAGAGAGTTTCCCTCTTACAGAGTTCTTTTCTCTGTTGAAACTCAAGTCCAAAACAAGAGATAGGAAGAATCTCTTGATCGGTAAAAGAAAAGAACTCTTACTCTGTTTCTATTTCCTTTTACTTTAAGACATTAGTGTCTTAAATCCTCCTCATCCTTCAAGACAAGAGTTTTATTCTTAGGACAAGGTCTTAAGAAAGGGAGAGGAAGAAGAAAGAAAGGAAGTAAGGAGCCCCTACCCTGCAGTTTTAAAGCCATAGTCCTCTTGAGTTCTAGGATAAGAATTCAAGTGAAGGAATTTTGAAGAAGCTTGCATCTTGATCAATCATCTTGTGGATCACCATTGGAGGGTGGACATTTGGACGCTTGGTGAAATCAAAAGAATTATTCAACACCAAGTTCTGATTCTACATCAAAATTGGACTTAGCGTTAAAAGGTTGGTGCCCTAATTCTAACAATGTTAGTTTGTATGTTTATTATATGTTTTAATCCTGAATAAGGAGATCTTGGCTAAGGGATTATGGTGCAAATTTCATCATTTTTGAAATTACACTTCCGCTGCGGTGCACCGGATTCCCAACATCCTAATCGTTCCTAAGACAACAAGTCAAGAAGAAACCCCATGGTGTGTGACCTTGTGGGTTCAAACACTAAACCGGTAATACAGGAACATTTTCAGTACCAGTCAAAGTTGCCATCTAGCAATGACACCCAGCGTCCGGATAAGTCGAAGGTTGTAGAGCAACAAGAACCTGTCAAACATGGAATACCACTGAGCTTATTCCTTTAACCTTCTAATGCTCCGGATGGCTTAGGGTTAAACTGCCAAACCCTAATCGGTCCATCACAATATGTCTCAAACAAAGAATCCCTGTAACTCCTTACAAGGAATGCACTGGCCAAGATCTTTCTCAATTGAGGCATATTAAGCATTCAATCCAAACCATTTAGAGAGGTCAATCCTATCTTAATCCTACCACCACTATACAAGTACTTGACTGTACCCAGTAACCTTCCATCACTGGATTAGAAATCTGGGTAGTCCAGCACCTAAACATAGTGAGTTGCTTGTGAGTTGCCATAGTGATCTTAAGTCAGAAAAATAATTCATGTCCACATTCTAATGCAAAATTTCTTTTTGGTAGAAAGAGAATCTCGCGTGAGAGTCACGCTCAGTGAAGTGTCGAACACAATACCTGATGTCATACCAGCATCTACATGCTACTTGGTTTAGAGGACAACCAATAGACATGACATCAACGACCTACTCTCGATACACCATCATCCTTAAACAGCGTATCCTTTGGTCGCAAACTAGTTTATGAACTACATGATGCATCCTCTCTACATCACATACAAGGTAGCTCAAAGGACATCATCATACAAGAGTTCAATTAGGAAGATGACATGTGATGAACAACCAGAATTAACTTTTTATTCAATTCAGTAATTCATATACATATACATGAGTCGCACAACCATCTACAACCTAGATGATTGATTTTGGGACACATATTTCCCAACAATACCATAATGTTGACAATATCCCTTGATAACCAAATGGGCTTTATAGATTTCCATCTTTCCATCTACATCCCTTTTTCTTTTAAAAATCCATTGCAACCTATTAATTTTATCCCTTCAGGCAGGTCAACGAGTATTCATACATTATTGATTTTCATGGACTCTATTTCGGACTTCATGGTTTCAAGCCATTAATTAGAGTTGGCACTCTATATTGCATTCATGTAGATAATCAGATCCTTGTTTTCATCAAGTTCAATAGGGTCATCATCCTAAACCAAAAAACCATAGTATCTGTTTGGTTGACACACTACTCTACTAGATCTCCTTAAGGTTGCCTCTATAATTTGGCTCCAAGCTTGATCCAATCAAATCCAATTCTATGGGTTCAATCAATGGTGTCGGTTCTTCTACTTGTCAAACTTTTCAAGTCAACCTTAATGGCATTAATTCCTTTTCCAAGAAACTTCTATTTCAAAAAGACTATCCTGTTACTAACACCTTTTTTTCATTGGTATGGTAGAAGAAATATTCCTTAGTCTCTTTCAGGTACTCTATGAAAATATATTTATCAGACCTTGGTCCGAGCTTGTTTGTTTTTAAACATTTGATATAAGCTGAACAACCTCATACCCTAAGGTGTGAGAGTCTAGGCTTATGCCCTATCCATACTTCATATGTCATTTTATCTACAGTCTTGCTAGAAACCCTATTTAGAATGTAACAAGCCGATTCAAGTGCATATCCCCAAAATGAGATCGGAGACTCATAAACCCCATCATGGACCGAACCATGTCTAACAGGATTCGATTCCTCTTTTTTGAGACTCGATTATGCTGGGATGTTATAGGAAGTGTCTATTATGAGAGAATTCCATTCTCTTCTAAATATATCAAAATCTCATTGGTGAGGTATTCCTTCCTTAATCGGATCAAAAAATTTTAATACTCTTCTCGATTTATCAATTTTATTATAAAATCATTTGAACATTTCAAATGACTCACTTATATCTCATTAGATAGACGTACCCATATCTCGATAAGTCATCAATAAATTTGATAAGTAGCAATATCCATCTATGGCCGAAATATTCATGGATCCATATACACACTATATACTAGACTTAGAGCTTCAATGGCTCTTTCACCTTTTCTAGTAAAAGATGACTTGGTCATTTTATCAAGAAGGTAGGACTCACAAGTCAGCAATGATTTAGAATCATTAAGCTCGAAGAAACCCTTTTTAATTAACTTGTTTATCCTATTCTTATTAATGTAACCTAGCTTATAGTGCCAAAGATAAATATCTGACACATTCTTTAATTTAGGGTATTTGCTAGACATGTACACTATGCTAACAAGCTATGATAAAATGTAAATATCACTTTTCAATTGTCTATGCATTATAGTAATGCCATTTAAAATGATTTCACAATAACCACCTTTTATTGATAAATAAAAATTATTCTTGACCAAAAGGTCTATAAAAATTACATTCATCATAAAACTAGGAAAATAGTGACAATCACCTAAAACAATGATATTATTATTGAAAACAAGCTTGACCACCCCTAATGCTAGAACTAGAATTGTTCTTCCATCTCCAATATTCAGGAATCTCTCACCATCTTCAATCTTCTACTAACCTGAAGTCTCTACAATTAATTATAAATATTAATTGGACTTCCAGTATCTAATACCCAGGTAGTAGTATCGCATATAGAAAAGTTGTAAGGTACTATCATATAAGTACCTTATCTAGTAACCCCTTGCTGATAATTCTTTTCTAGCCTATTCGGGTCTAGTGAGGTAATGTAAAGAGGATAGTTCCTCTTCCCATGACCTTGCTCTTACAGAAAAAGTAATATGCTTGAATTTGGTCAAACATCATCTTTTTAGTCTGACTGGGCTGAGTACGTTGCACCTTCTTCTTGTTTTTCTTTTTTCCTTTCTTAGAGGGATGACATCTTGTCAAAGTAGAACCTCCTACTACATTTATTGGCCCATTATGAAGCTGATGATCTTTCTCATAAGTTTACAGCAACCCCAGTAGACTGTGGTAGTTAACTACAGGCATAGTCATTTATAAATGACTAAGAAAGTCAAGGTAGGACTTCGATAGGTAATTCAAAATCACATCCTTCCCCAGCTGCTCATACAGAAAAAATCCAAGTTTGCTCAGGTGCTTGATCAGTTCGATCATGTACAATACATGATCAGTGACCAACGCTCCTTCCCTCATCCTGGCATTGAAGATAGCACAAGACATTTTATACCTTTCAACATCATCGAGAGTATCAAAAGATTCTTTCAACACTAAAGCATATCCTATGGTTGAGCATCCTCAAATTTATGATTGAATTTATCATTCATGGATACCCTCATAATGCATTGAACCATGGTTCAATCATTAAGCCACTTCTAGTAATTATCTCAGATCGGACCTCGGGCATTAAGAGTGGGCTCCTTAGGGCCAGATCTATCATCATGTACAAGATCTATTTATGCTTCAAGATAATTTTCAGCTTTTGATACCAACTATCAAAATTAAGTCCCGTTTGCTTTTTATTGTCCAATAATGAATGAAGCAATAATGTATTGGCCATTTCTAACTAAAAAGAAAAGAGAATAAGATCTATTAATACATGAATCATTTAATCTTAAAGACTTGGACTTTAGTCAAAAGGTTCTCCCACTATTTTGTTCAAATTGATAGCCTCTATCTCTAATTCAAGGAATTACATTAATTCTTTAGCACATACTAGAATCCAATAGACTACACCTGAGCCCAACTTTGGCCTACCCATCCATGGGTATCTAAAGGTAGGTTCTTAACTAATTATTTTTTAAATAATTTCAAGTATTAATTTTACCCTAAGCACCTCTTTAGCAGTTTTTGGATCTCCACTAAAAGTCCTGGTTAGGTCTAACTATTAACATGACAATATTTAATTCTTCTAACCAATAAATGGCCAAGACCAACTTTGGCCAGCTTACCTGACCACCATTAGAAAAGTTGCCACTAAATCATCATGATATGAATGATAATTCCAATAGCTAGATAAGCACCAGGTCTTGGGACCTCTAATGATCATCTTGATTATTGAACCCATTATCAATTCTCTTAATGGAAGGCTATGACTCGGTTATTTTCATAACTTTGTTATTTTAGAGACCTAATAATTTAGAAGATTTTATTAGATGGTTAAGAAAAGGGAAGAAGATATGGACCAATTAACAATCCTTTCACTGACTTAACTAAGTTAGTGACAAGGGTTGAAAACAAATTGATTCAAGGGCACCTAAATCATTCATATTGATCATTCTTACTGGCATAGGTTAACTCGAGTCAATGAGCTATCTGATCAAATTATGATTGACCATATTGGCCAGGTAAGTAAATTCAATGGAAGGGTTCTGTCACTAACCTCTTTCCTTAGACACCAACCAAGTTAACCAAGTAAGAAGTAATCCTAATTAATAACCATAATCAAATGCCAAACTTATCTTAGACACTAATTAGTTTATCAGATTTGTTTAGACTAGCCTAAAGACTCAAGTCCAACCATTAAGCCATAATCTGGTCCATTTGATATAATATGGACTTATTCAAGCTATCACTATAGATTTAATCTAAAGAATCCTTGATCTAACCCTAATCAACTTTCGATTAGGATTAGATCTAACTCTCTATTAGGTCCATATTATTCAAAATTTTAATCCTAGGTCTAACCTGGTTAATTGACCTAATTCAAGCTAACCCATAGTCCAAAGTTTATGAAAAGTCATTAGATCTTCAATTCACAATTCTAGATCTAATAATTCAAGTCTTAATTCTAGTAATTAATCAAGTTTGATTTTATTAAAAATTAGATCTAAACAATTTACACGCATCTTATACATATTAAACACTTTTAGATCTAAACTATATAATATAGTTCCAATACTGAAATTAATATTATATTTCATGTTCTAAACATAAAATCAAGTCATAATAAGTTAGTTTTAATCAAAAATAGTAAATTAAAAAGATTAAATTACTAAGAATTAGATCTAATTATCATAATAATTTTAATAAAAATTATTTCACCTCATTTATTCATGGGATATAACCACAATCGGCACCCCTACATGCCATAGGAGATCCCATGAAATGAAAAAAGAGGGCCTTTAAATCATACTTTTCTCCTATAACTGGATGGCCATGGTGATCAACCTAATCCAAAGTAATCACTCAGATTAAAACATATATAATATGCAAGATTCTACATATACATATCATATCATGTAACCGATTGCTCTGATATCACTATTAAAAATCGGGTAGAGTTTCATATATGTATTTTGTTTTTTTATTTTAAAAATCTAATAGAAAAAAATATGATTAAATTATTTTTTAATCATAAATAAAAGTATAAGATCAAATCTAAAAATCCTATATAGGATCTTAACAGGATGTGCAATGTAAAAAATAAAATCAGCATGCATTGATCTAACCAATGCATATTGTAGATCAAATCTACTTCTACCATAAGATTAGATCTCATAGATAATTGTGGGTCACTGATCGCCACTGCTGATGGCATGTAGTAAGGACTCCTCATGTTACTTCATAGTCATATAAGGTATCCGATTTTTATAAATCATCTATATGAAGCTCTGACATGATTGACCTTCTAGGATCGTTGGATCCCTCTGAAGCCCACTGGATGGATGAAAAGAAATTTTTTTGGACCTTCTTAAACCCTCTAAGAAGATAAAAAAGTGAAGAATTTTAGGATCAAGAAGTGGAAGAAAATAAAAATATTTGAAACCCCTCTCTTAATATTGTTTTCTCTTTTACTCCCCTTAAAGAATCCTAGCACCTTGATCCTAAGAAGCCATCATGCCACTTTTGATTTCACACCCCCTTTCTTATTTTTTTTCATGATGAATCCCATTTGAAATCTCATGGAAGAAGCCTCTCTTATTATCACATAATACCAGGAATTTTCAAAAAAATTAGCATGGAGTATTAGATAGGGATTAGGGGATTTAGAGTTAGATTAGGACAAGTACAGGAGTTCAAATCTAATCGAGAATCAAAATTCTTTAGTGATTATATTATCATATAACCTAATCGAGTAAAATCCAATTGAACTAAATTTAATTAGACTTGATCTAAACCTCTTTGCTTAATCAAATTAATCCAATTAGCAATCTAATTACTAACTAATCCTCTTATAATTAATTAATAATAATTTATTTATTTATTTACAGCATTTGTATTAGGTTAATTATCAATCAAATTGATAATTATACCTTGAATGATTCTTATTCATTAATCAGCCATCATGATCAATCATAAGTTTTTAATGTGTGTGACCCCATATGTTCGAATATTAAGCTGGTAACCTAGGAACCAATTCTTGAACTAATCGTGTGACCATCTAGCAATGGTACCCGATATCCGGATATATCAAATAATTGCAAAGCAACATTCAAGAATCCAGGTATATGGTTACTATATAATTCATTTCTTTGACCTAATGCTCAATATGACTTCAAAGTCAACTGCCAACTCTTAATTAGTATATCTAGATGTATCTCAACTTAACAAATCTTATGACTCCTCACAAGGATTGCCCTGGCCAAGGTCTTGCTAAATTAAAATATAACAAAGCATTTTCTTTAACACCTTGGAGTGGTCAATCCCATCTTAACTCATACACTGACTTAATAAGTACTTGACTACACCAAGAAACCTTCTATCACTAAATCTAAGTAGTTCGATATCAAAGTAAGTGAGTTACTTGCAAGTCACTATGGTGATCTCAGGTTGGAGGGACACTTATACCATATCCTTATGAGAGATACTCTTGATAGCAGAGTACTCTATAGTGTTGGTCATATTCAGTGAATGCACTTTTATACTCAGCTACATGCCATACTAGTATCATCTCCACACTCGGTAATGAAGATAACCAATTCATATGGTATACAATGACCTATATTGATAAATAGTATATAATGACCTATACTTGATAAACATCATCATCCTTGGTAACAGTATATTATTTGGTCATGAACAGATTTAAGAACTACTTGATACATCTTTCTTTATCAAACAGAAGCAGTTCTAAGGATTCCATCACATAAGAGTTCATAAAGGAAGATGTATACAATATGATGAACTATCCAAATAACTTTTATTTATTAATGATTTATATAAAAATTATATTAAGCTCAACCATCTACAACTCAGATGATTGGCTTTAGGATATATTTTCTAATATACACTACTTGGTTTCTTCCTGTTGACCATGACCAAAAATTATACATTAGGTTCTATTAGTCTCCGCAAGAAGGCAGTAAAAAGTTCTTTGAATTAGCTAACATGATAGGTACTGACGTGACTAATGATATCTTGGCAACTTAATGTGGTGTAGGATTGAAAGATAGAAATCCAAGAACTTATTAGCCCATGATTAGAGAAAATGGAAGAAAAAATAAATAGAAGAAGGATCAGCTGCACATCATCAAGAGGTCATCCTCAAATAATCTTGACTACTTCTAAATTTCCCTATAAGGTATTTGAAAGCAAATAAATGAACATGAGTTATGGGTCGCAATGCATCATCAAATGGTCATCCTAATGTGAGCTTGATTACTCCTAAGCTACCCTGTAAGGTATTTGAAAGCAAATAAAAGGACTTGAGTAATGAGTTGCTGCACATATCAAGAGGTCATTTTAAAGTGGGAATGACTACTAAATTGCACTGTAAGGTATTTGAAAGCAAATTGAAGGACATGAGTTGAGATATGAGATAAATAGTTCTATTGATTGGATAGTATGATATATAGGCCATGGTGAATCTTATAAAAACTGCTCTTTGAACATTCTTAGTTGATTTTTCTTCTATAATATTTTATATTTTACTCACACTAATGTATCTATTCTTAATTAATTTAGACTATACAATTTACCAAAAAACAAAGAAGGTGAGGCTTTACTTATCAATTGGGATATACCCACAAGAATTATAGAAAAATATTAATTATAGAAGAAACAATATATTTAGATTTGTCAAGGGAAGTGGTGGGGGCTCATTATTGATGGTGACAAAATAGAAAATGCAGTCTATTCTGAACTTGTATAAAAGCTTAATGTTGAAATGTAACGAAAAGAACATCCACATCAGCTAGTATGGTTGAACTATCATATATATTACATGGTGAGATTTTCTTTTGGGATGGGACTGCATTGAAGAGGTTCTTTAAAGATTTTTAAGTGGGATTGTTGCCATCAAATCACCCTCCACTAGAACCACAACAATGTCTATGGGTCTTCCAACCTTCATCGATAGATTATAGTGCTACTCTTGATGTCTCTCAAATGAAGACCTGCAAGAGATAGTTCCTTAACCAGTAGCAGCCGGCGAGGGACCATCTGACACTCAAGTTAGCAAGAAGATGAGATGGGCTATAGCAGCTATAGCTGAGAGCGATGGTAATACTGAATGAGCATAAAAGAGGTGTATCAGATGTACCTATAATGGAGGTCTCCTCTTACCAATTTATAGAGTTATACAGGATAACTGCATGTCATTAGAGAAGTAGCCTCCTTTGGCATGTTCGTTGGAATGTTGGAATTATGTCTCCTGAAATCTTCTCTATTATTATCTTTTTATTAGGATGGCAGGTTCTATTGAGATCCTATCCACCATTATCTTTATGGGGATAAATATGGTCGATTGGCTTTTGCCACTTACTTGGACATGGTGGACTTTGAGTACCAGGGTAGCTTATTATTGCTGATAGAGGCCTTGACATTGTATCCTTGCATACCCAATTGGTGCTATGCCGGAAACTAGTCAAGCCCGAGTAAGTACTTAGTAAATGCATTTCCCATTATATTTGAGTAGTAGGACTACGCTGGTAGTAAGTCAAGCCCGAGTAGGTGTTCAGTGGATGCACAAAAGGGGATGCCTTGTTAGTCGGGCTTAGTTGTTTATAGCTTTTCAGTATAGGTTGTAACAGCTACTAAGTGTTGTGGTTATCTCCTCCTTAGTTGGTGATGTAGTTGGTGGCCTGACAGGTCCTCAAGGCCAAATAAGCAGTTGCAATAACAGTTGCCCCCCACTCCTAAGTCTAGAACACTACCAAGTAACTCTGGACTTTGTCATTTTTGGGTGAAGAAAATAGTCACCTCTTCAGCCTCAAGGGCTGGACAGATCTTCTCACTATCTAGGTATTTATTGGTTCCTTGAAAATCGCTACCAGCTTTCATTATCTCAATCATGAGAAAAAGGTGATTACCAGTGCAGCACTCAAAATCTATGCAATAACTCTCCAGATGCTAGTGATTCATCTAATCCTCTTCGACCAATCAGGTGGCACCACGTGGCCTGACAGCTACAACCTTTAAATAATTCGTATAGATCCTAGCACTAAGAGTTAATCGACTGGTGGTGACTTTGAGGTAGCATAGTGCCACTCGACTAGGAATGAGCCATGTGGCAAGATCAAGCACTTCTAGCCAAATTGGGATTTTGATCTCAGCCATTCTATAGGCTATAAAAGGGGTTCCCCTATCATTATTGCAGGGATTGCTCTTTCATTGAGTTGCAGAGAAAGAAGACATTCAAGAGCTCCAAACCTGACCCCCCAGAAGACCATTTCTAGCAGGTTGGTCTCTGTTCTTTGCTTTCTCATTCCTTTCCTCAACTTCTTGCTCGCTTTTAGGATCTCCTTTAGGGTCCTTATGGTGGAGCCATTAGCAATTTCTGTCTTTGTTTCTTTTTAAATCTTCGATATTATCTTAAGTTGGGATTTTCTCAGCATTTTCTTCATATTTTATTTCTTTTGTTTGATCTTCTTTCCCACTTCTCTTTGTTAGTTAGGATGACTTCATCTGAAGGTGAAAATAATTCGGTGAGTCATGTCTCCCAACTACAAGGATCTTGGGAGTTCTCCCAAGAGATGTAATTTTCCCCGACCTCCTAGAAGTCGAAACTTCTTCTAGGAGGCGCTCTAGGCTAGTTAGTCAACCAGTCCATGTGCTCCCATTACCTTTGGTCCACCAAGCACTACCTCGATGAGAACCAGTGCCGATGTCCTCCGACCCCAGGAACAATATCAATTCCCAAGTCAATTCCAAGTTTCTACTCCAGGACCAAACAATTGAGTGACATCGAGTCCGGTGGGCAGAATTATCTTGTACGAGGAGTTTCTTCATGCAAGTCTTCGAATGCCTTTCCATCCTTTTTTCTAGAACATTCTTAATTTGTACCAAGTAGTTTCGGCTCAACTAGCTCCTAGCTCCTTCAGAATCATCTATTCTTTTGTCATTCTCTACAACATGCTTCGGATCGACATGCTTCGGATCAAGTCCGGGGTCTCATTGTTCCAAGCACTATTCACTTTGAGAAGGCACCCGATGAAGAAGGCCTAGTGGTTCATCAGCCCTTGTTAGGGATGTTCTTTCCTTTCTGGCTTGCTTTCTTTCATTCATAATTGGAAGAGCCTATTCTTCTTTATTTTCACTGACTCCCTCTATGGGGTTAGTTGGGTTTGGGGCGAGCCTAATTTGTCCCCAAATAAAAATGATAAAGTCCTTGCTAAAAATGAAGAGGACTTCAATAGGCTTCTTAACATGGAGATCCCTCAATAGTGGGATCTATTATTAGAGAAAAACCTATTCTACATTGAGCTCAGCCCAGTCAACTCCTTGGGTAGGTTTGCTTGAAACTTCTCTTCTTTGTTTGTTTCTAGTGGACTAAGTCTTCTATTCAGCTCCTTTGTAGGCATAAAGGTGTCACTAGACTCCCTGAATGGTGCCACCCAAAAGAGGGTGGCTACTAAAGGGGGCGCACTGAAGCCGAAGAGTGTGGTAGTGAAGAAGTCCCAAGCGAGTCCATCCTTGGGGGGCCCATCGATGTCGGCGAGGCCCTCAGCACAGCACCTGAGGGAGGCTCCTGCGATAATCAATGATAATGATGTGATGGTGATCTCAGCATCCTCATCCTTTGCTACACTGACTTTATCCTAGGCACCAGCCCCTCCAGCACCAGCTTTGTCAGCACCATCTTCAATGGTGCCAACTACAGCTCTAGTACTAGTATCATCTTTGGTGATGGCACCAAGGCATTCGAGTCCATTGGTCCAAGTAGTGGTCAACACCTCCTGCGGGAAAGCCCAACGAACCCCTCAAGATCCGATGAGGCTTGTCATGATGACGAAGAGTATTGACTCCAATCTTGATTTTGATAAATAACAAAAAACTTAAGTATATATAAGGTACCAATATTTTGTTAGAGTGTTGTTGGAGCATTGAGATTAATGTTTAAGGCACCATACAAACCAAATAAAAGATAGGTCAAATCGATTATTCCTTAAGCAAGAAAATTTTATGTTTTTGGATATATATACAAAGTAAAAAAGCCAAAGAAACTATGATTTAATGGACATTTGAGAGTTGGTGTGGAAGAATTCAAGTCAACACTTCAAAATTCAAGTTTTGGCACAAATTTTTCAAATAGCACAAGCCATGAGTCAACTCAAGTAATTGGTGAGTTGATCTCTAGAAAAGATTAAGAGAAGGAAAAGGACTGGCATACTAAAGTTTCAACTAGCATAGCCATGAGTCGACTCAAGAAACATATGAGTTGACACAAGGGTCAACTCATGGTCCATGAGTCACTATTACAGAAAATTTAGAGAGTTGAGTTTTTGGCACAATCCATGAGCCGACTCAAGGAACTAATAAGTTGACACAAGGATCGACTCAAGCTTCATAAGTCGATGTAGTAGGAAATTTAGAGAGCAAGATTTTTTAGATTCAAGCTATGAACCAACTCAAGCTTCTAGTGAGTCAATCAAAAGTCAACTCATCAGGCTTCGACAACATAATAATGGGTATAATTTCAGAAGTACAGAAGCTTGTAAAATATGTCAAATGGCTAGTTCTCATTCCAAACAATCATAAATATATTTTTGAAGATTCTAAGTATATTTATTCTCTACCAAACTCATTGAAGATATAAGAAAATACAAGACAAAGCAAATACTTCCAAGAGAGAATCTTTTAAAGTAAAATTCTAAGAGAAAAAATAAATTCTTAAAGAGTGTACCATAAATTCCAACCACCAGCCTTCAAAGCAATCATTAGTGGCTTTCCATTAAGAAGACAACTCAAAGATTCCATTAAGAGCTTCATCAAATTTTTTTTTTTGCTCTTTTAAAGAGCTTTTGGTTCATTATTCCCTATACTTTGTTTCTTTTTGTTGTAACTAGTTTCAAAAAGATTGAAATTAGGGGATAGTCATATCCAAGCCTTGGAATTGGATTACAAGCCTAGGATTAGTTTGTTATAAGGTTGTGGTTGGTGAGCCTAAGAAAAAACCAACTGGATTAGGTTTGTGAGCCTGAAAATTAAATCAATTATAATCATGAAGGATTATAGTAAAATTTTTAAGAGATTCTTGAAAAGTGGATGTAGGTGCTAGGGGTATACCGAACCATTATAAAACTTTATGTATTTGCTGTGCATTACTCTCGTCCTCCTCATCTCTTCATAAACTTTGCATTTAACTCTAATTTGTATATATATATATTGCTGCACATTCTCTTCACTACTTTTTCAAATTCAGCACATACTTGTTTTAAATTTTGAAAAATCAAATTCACCCCCCCTCTTAGGTTGTTTCGCTGGGTAACAAAGAGTACATCAAAATGGAGGCCAAGGTAAGGACAACCGCTTCCATGTTCCAGAATAAGAAACTAGCTAAAAAGCTAGTTAAGATGATCCTCCTCCCCTAAGACTGAGAGGAGCAGAAAACTCTATTGCTAGATAAGACCTTCACTTCCTTCTTCCCAGTCATATCGACATAAGTCCCCTTAACTTTTTATATTACCGAATACTTTTTGTTTATGAGTAGCTAACTTATGCTTTTTTCCTGTAGCTTGCTCACGACATCTCCATCTTTAGGAGGGGTTTGACAAATTTTCCAAGTTGAGCCACCTCTTGAAGGATAAAGTGGAGATTGCTGAGGCACAGGCTAAGGTCTTCGAGGAGCTAAGGTTGGTGAGGCCTGAGAAGCCAAGCTTAAGGAGGACCTGCAAGCCTCCAAGGGCACTACTCGAGAATTGGAAGCCCGAGTAACGAAGAATAATGAGACCATCACCAATGAATGGGCTCTGATCATTGAGCTGGAGGCAAGGTTGGTCGATGCCGAACCAAAGGTGTTAGTCATGGAGGCCCAACTACAAGCTTTCAAGTCTAGGGTTACAGCATCTAATGCTGAGGTCAAATCCACTAAGGAACAAGCGAGCTCCACCGGCACCCAAGTGTTCAAGGAGTTTTGGGGGTCCAAGGCCTTCGAAGATGAAGTTATCAAGGGCTGCTTGGATGCCTTCCATCTTGGGTTTGCTAAGTGTGAGAAGAAGGTCACAGAGAACTTCCTAGGACTCGACTTGGGTAGCATCATCAACATCGAGACCAAAGGAGCAGAAGGAGAGGAAGCCATCGAGGGGGCAGCCAATCAAGGCCGAACCAATCGGTGCCAAAGAAGCAACTGAGACAACCACTAGGATAGAGGCCGTTGAGACAACTAGGATGGTCATCAGGTCTTTAGAGGCAAATCCAGCTTCGATCCCTGATGAGCTAGCTATGGGTCCCAGAAAGTAGACTTTGTACTTTTCTTTCTATTTTGGTTATATTTTACTTTCTTCGGGCTCAGCCCTGGACTATGTAATGACTTCCTTTCATATCAATGAAATATGTTTTCTTTACTTTTTTTGGTGATGAATGCTTGTCGAATGTGATTGATTTTGACTAAGTAGTGTAGTTGGCATGATTCTGTCTAAATAGGATATAGTTTCTAGGCTTAACTGCATCAAGTCCTCTAGTCGATCGACATCTTTACTCGACTAGGTGATCATGCTAGCTCCAACATAGCATAGACTCATGATTAGACAAGTAATCTAGTTGGAGGAGCACCCTTGACTGAGTACCTTTCCCTTGAACTCGATTGAATAAGTGATTTGGGAAATTTGCATGTCCTTTAGTCGGTTGGGTGTTAGTCAGCATAGCCTAACTTCAACCTCTGAGTACCAAGTCCTAAATGACAAGACTTGCATTTCTACTTGGCCGTAGAAAGTTAGTTGTTGCTTGAAACCAAACTATAAGAAGTCGGTTGTTGAGAGCTTTGTAACTAAGTATCTTTCGACCACCACTGTAAACTAGTCAAACATGAGTCAACTAACTTGACAGTGTTCTCCTTTGATGGCCAGTTGTTATGTGATCGAAGAGGGGAGATGGAGGTGTAAAAATGTGGCCATCTTTTGTAGTCAGCCAAGTATTAAGTGACTGGAGGGCTTGAGGAGCTCATTCGTAGAGATGGAGGTATTAAAATACAACCATCTTCCGTAGTCGGCTGGGTGTTAAGTGGCCAGAGGGCTCGAGAAGCTCATTGGTAGACATGGAGTGGTGGAAACGTAGCCATCTTCCATTGTTAGCCAGGTGTTAAGTGGTCAGAGGACTTAGAGAGCCTGTTAAAGGAGATGGTGTAGAAATGTAGCCATCTTCCATAGTCGACCGGGTGTTAATAGCTAGAGGGCTCGAGGAGCCCATTGGTAGAGATGGAGGTGTAAAAACGTAGCCATCTTCCATAGTCAACTTGGAATTAAGCAATCGAAGAGCTCAGGGAGCCTGTTGGTGGGGATGGTGTGGAAATGTAGCCATTTTGCATAGTCAGCCTGGTGTTATGTAACCAGAGGGCTCAAAAAGCTTATTGGTGGAGATGGTGTAGAAATGCAGCTATCTTCCATAGTCAACCGGAGTGCTCGGGAAGTCTATTGGTGGAGATGAAGGTATAAAAATGCAGCCATCTTCTATAATCGGTTAGGTGTTAAGTGATTAGAAGGCTCAGAGAGCCCGTTGGTAAAGATGGCCTAAGGGTTCAGTGAGCTTGATGCTTAAATAATTGAATTAAACATTAAGATGAGACCTTTAGGGATGTTATTGGAGAAAATCTTTATTGCATTGCCGAATAAGTATTGATACATCCTTGGTAATACATTTAGAGATTTTCAGCATTTCAAGTCAAAGAAATTGGAGTTTCATTAAGGTTACATCCTATAGGCTCCTCGCTGAAGGGCTTCGATTACTCGGTAAGGTCATTTCCAGTTCAGAAATAGCTTACCTTGCTCATGGATCTTAAGACTTCAACATGTCACAACACATGATCTCCTCGATGGAAAATCTTTGACCTTACTTGGGAGTTGTAGTATTGAGTAACTCATTGTCGGTACATAGCCAACCTCAAGTCGGCTTGATTTTGAGTCTCCTCTAGTAAGTCAAAATTGGCTTATAGTTGACTTGAGTTCTTGACTTGTCATAGCACTTGATCTGCATAGTCGGTAGTCCGATCTCGATTGGGATCATGACTTCGATACCGAAAGTTGCCATTTACTTCATCTAGCTTTATCCTAAGCCCTTGTAGAATCATCCAGTTCATGATTTCCACTTCTCTGTTTAACTAATGATGTTTGATAGATATGAACTAGTATTGAATATGGAGGTCGACACAGAAGTCCTTGAATGCCCGGTTATTAAATTGTTGGCCATTATCAGTGGTGATGACATGGAAAAGTCCAAATTTATAGATGATGAATTTTCAGAAAAAATTCTTGACTTTGCTCTCGGTAATGTGCACTAAGGATTTTGCTTCCACCCATTCGGTGTAATCGATAGCGATGATTAGGAACTTCTACTAGCCGGTTACTAGAAAAAAATGGACCAAGTATGTCCATATCCCACTAGACAAATGGCCAGAGAAAAGAAAGCTGAGTCAATTGACTCGCTGGTTGCCACTAGATGTTGCATACCGTTGACACCGGTTGCACTTCCAAACAAGCTCCAAGCATCTTCTCGCATGGTAGGCCAGTAGAATCCTAGCCTTAGAGCTTTGTAAGCTAAGGACTTGCTCGCTAAATGATTTCCACATATTCCTTCATGGATCTTTTGAAGTGTGTAGTCGATGTTGATAGGTCGTAAATACTTGAGTAGAGGAAATGAGAAAAACTTTTTATAAAGTTGTCTATCTAGTAGCACGAATTGAGAAGTTTATTACTTGAATTTTTTTACTTCCAAATGGTTGTCGGGTAGAATACCTTCTATCAAGAACTTAACAAATGAGTTCATTGATAACTATAGTAAATTAACATAAAAATATTAATTTATATGTTAATTGATATTTAATATTAGAAATTTGATAGTTTCTATGTCAATTTTAGGTAATCAGATCCGTCACACTTAATTATGCGAATACAAGTATATCTAATCAAGTCCAAAAGTTGAGAATTTTACATGGAAGGCATCCAACATTAATGGAAAAAATAGCAGCAAGTGGGGTCTTGGAAGCCTAATAAACACCAGCTAGTGTGTATTTTTTTATAAAAAATAGAAGCAGCTTCAAATTAAAGTGGAAATCAAGTCAAAGGGAGCAAGAGAGGGATGAAGGCCACCAGAGAATATGAAATTTCAAATGGAATTAAAAAATTAATTCCCAATCGAAAGTTGATGTAATGGACCATGTGAGAAAGATTAATAGTTAATGGATATTGGCGTAGAATCCCTTTTCCGACCGGACGGAGCTACTGGATCGCAGGCCCGCTCCCTAGTTCACCTGCAAAACAAATCTTTGGCCAGAATTGCTCTGGTGGGGGACACTCTGATGCCTAAGTCATAGATAGGCTGCAGCCATAGAATGGGAAAGATTCTGAGGATGATTAGATGAAAAAGGGAAGGACTCCGAGATTTTCAGAGATATCTGGTGCCTTATCTCGAGCATTCTCTCTTACCATTATTTATATGGAGTTGTCCAGCCTGCGGTTTTGATCTCCCTCCAGTAGTTACGATGGGGGAATTGATTTTCTTTCCATAATTTGGAATTGTGGGAAGTTATTTGGTGGTTTCGGCGGCTAGACTGGAGGCATTGCCACTGGAATTACGCGCCATGATTATGTTCCAGAAATAGTCGATGATAACTATTGCTTGTTATGTATGTAGAGACTTGAGACAGGTCGAGGCCCGTCCTCAGGTTTTCCTTTTAGGAAGATTTCCATGATCGAATCAGGAAATGTCTTCATCCTCGGATCCTTTCGAGACAGATTGGAAATCATGTCTTCGGCATAGATCGAGGACTTAATCTTTGTCACAGGTCGAAGATTATGTCTTCGACATAAATCAGAGACTGTGTCTTCGAGACTCAGTGAAGGTTACTCCTCGGTTCGGGCCGAGGACCTTGTCTTCAGGGGCCGCAGAACTTGATCTTCGACGTAGGCCGAAGACTATGTCTTCGGCATAACTCGAAGACCGTGTCTTCGGGAGCTGTAGGCCCATTAAGAGTCTTGACTTGCTTACGAGTTACCTGGTCCGAAGTTTACGGTTCGGAAGAAATCTCTTCCATCGGTCAAACCAGTTGGCTGGCTTGTACTTGGACCGAGATATCCCAACAGTTGCCCCCCTATTCTCAGTTTTTGAAGCGAAGATTTGCCTTGAAGAGTGAGAGTATTACTGGTTTGTCATTTTTCTCCTAGGGGATGGTGTAGTAGATGATTATGAAATCTCTGATTAGACCATCTATCATAACTATCGGCTGATTTGGGGATCAGGCGGTGGATAGTTGACATTCCCTGATTGAGGGATGAAAAAAGGAGTGGGCGTGTTAGGGACTGCCTCTCCTTTTTCATTGCGCGACGATTCAATCAATCTTTTGGATGGGATTTGAGCGATTATCGTAGCTCTTTCCTGCCTGTTGGATGATGAATGTGCTTCATCTTGGTTGTTGATTGAAATGGATTATGACCCTTGGTCTATTCTATGTCAAATCAGCATAGAGGTCACTTTAGGATTTTTCTTCGTCTCTTTTTGAGAAACGGTCTGGCTAAGAAAGCTTCTTCAACCTCACACTTTCAGTTTTTGGCCCAGCTTTCCTTTTCGCAAGTAGAGTCTCTCTTCCGCTTCTTTGCCTCACTCTTTTATCATGGCTGAGTCTATAGGAAGCTAGAGAGAGAAAGTCGGGCCCTCCGGGGCTGATGATGTAGTGAGTCCAGAATTAGTTCCCAGCTCGGTTACAATGGGAAAGGTTGCTCATCTCCGAGAATGCTATCACGTTCCCAAGGGGTCTCCTCTAATCCTTCCCACATATGAGGAACGGGTGAACAAACCTGCTACCGAGTGTCTGGCTGTGTACTTAGACCATTTTAAGGCTGGCCTTCGATTTCCCCTACATCCTTTCTTCATCAAAACATTTCGCTTGTACCAAGTGGTGCCTGCACAGTTGACTCCGAATGGCATTCGGAACATCTATAGGTTCTTGGTCCGATGTCGCATAGCTAATATAGAGCTCAGGACCAATTTATTTACTACTCTTTTTGTGCTTAAAAGAGATTTCCACGGTAACGGATGGTGGGTGATCGGCCCGTGACCTGGTCGCAAGATCATCAAGGATATATCCAGTGCCATCCATGGGTGGAAACCCATCTTTGTCTTTGTGTTGTCTATCGATCTGTGTGGCTTTGGTAGCGATTAGAAGGAGCCGCATTTAACCGCCAATGATGGAAAAAATGTTTTGGTGGCCGATCACTCCGATTATGACTTACTGACTGATTCGGAGATCGTTTCCATCCATGAGTTGTTGGAGAAGAGGAATCTCCATCTTGCAGGGATTAGCAAGTTTCCTGTGTTAGGTGTAAATGGTGGAAATTTTTACCTCTTCTCTCCTTTCCCTATTGGAGTTTAGTTGTCTCAGTGGGGATTTTCTGTTTGTCGGTGGCAGAATGAAGCTTAACTTGAGTTGGCTCTGCCAATCTTTCGAGAAGAGGGTAGCTCAGGCCCCTCTTACAAGATCGACGGTTCAGAAGAAGGCCCGAAGAGATGGCCCTGAGGGGAGCAGGGGCACTTCATCCTCCCGGGGAACCTCCGGAGAGGACGTGGTGCCAATGATGGAGACCCCAACAGGGCCTCATCTAGTTGAAACTTCGTCGGCAGTTACCTCTCTGGTTCACACAAGGGAGAGTCCGCCTCCGATGGTTGATGTGCCACCGCCTTGCCCCCCTGCAGTTGATAGGGGCAAGGCACCACAAGTCGAGGGAGAGCCTATTCGTGGGGCTTCTCCAGCTGGAAGCCATCCCATGGACTCTTCAGATCTTTCCCCTACGGGGGGATTATTGGTCCCCGTTGTGGCCAGGCGGGCACTAAAGGATACATTGCTGCCTCATGATTTGGCAGTTATCCGAAGTCGAAGCCTCGTCAGAGTATCTGACTCTGCTTTTTCCTCCCTGCAACAGGTGAGATCCTCATTGTACCTCCTTTGCCTAGAGGGTTGTTCAGTTCATAACCTTACGTTGTTGATGTAGTTGGTCTATGCAATCACCTTCATGGAGGAGAGCCTGGGGAATGTCGACAGCCTCATCCATGGCCTCAAGGAGGAGCTTCACATAGCCAAGGCTGAAAAAGAGGTAGCCAAAGAGCTGAGGTAGTCTATGGAGAATCGTCTTGCTCGTGTAGATGCCGAAGTTCGTGACCTGAGGGGTGAACTGAAGAACGCCCATTTAACAATCGCGGGACAAGGGGCTGAGTTGAGGAAAACTAGAGAACATGCCAATTCCTTAGAGCAATCTACCAAGGAGAATTAGGGAAAGATGGAAGACCTGACCAAGGCTGTTGAGGAGGCGAACAGGAGGGCTGAAGAGGCAACCTTAGAATTTGAAGTAGCTATGAGAGAGTCCAAAGTCTTGAAAGAGTTGGCGAGTAAAGTTGTAGCGGATTTCAGAAAGTCCTCACAGTTTCATTGGAGATGAATGAGGCGACCTTATATAGCTACCAGCATGGTTTTAATGACGGACTCGCCAAGGTCAGTGGGATTTTTCCTAACCTTGACCTTTCTGCTATCTCTGCTTTCAACATTGTGGAAGAAGAAGAGGAAGAAGAAGAAGAAGCCATGGCTGAAGAAGAAGCCATGGCTGAAGAGGAGATCAGAGGGAAGCCAAGTCCGAGGGAGGATATTCCTATCATCATTTCGGCCTAGGTTGAGGAGGTCGAAGAGGTGCCAGGCTTAGGGGAAATAGCTCCCGTCGCAGCTGCAGACGTGGATGTGATCCCGATCCTGGCTCAAGAGGGAGCTCGAGCTAAGGAGGAGGTCCAGGTTGAAGACCCTCTGGACTCAACCCAATTCCAGGAAGCTCTCTCCTCGCAAATCGATAGACTGCTCCATTCTGGTGATGCTGGGTCTCCTCCAATAGGTGATTAGGGATTGTGAACCTTTAGGAATTGTATCTCTTCTTCATTTCCCTCTGAAATGTAACGAACTATTCTGAATTTTCAAGTGACTTCCTCCCTTTGCCATATTTTTTAATATGATTTGAATAGGGTTGCTAGCTTTGGTGATGACTTAGATTATATTATTCTTCTTCCTGTTTGGTCGAGGGGTCGAAGCCGAAGATTATTTGGCTCATGGGTGGCGTCGAAGATGAATTCCAAAGCAAATCAGAATATTGTTGCTGAAGACCGTCCACGATCAAACTAGGCTGATGCCACCCTTCTTTCATAATTAATCCATCCATCTAGGAATGGACATAACGGACAGGTGTCACATTCCTGTTGACCGGTGATTAAGAAACCTTGATCATGATTCTCGTTGCTCGTGTTGAGTATGTCGATATTTGAACGGTCGCATTTTTATGCGCCTTAGGTGCCGCCATATCCCTTCTTTCTGAAAAGGAGCCATTAATGCCATTGCTGCATGACGGAGATTCTTCTGGATTTGAAGTACCAGCGGTTGCCATCCCAAGAGTAGTCATTAGTGATTATACCGTTCCCAAGCGGTCATCTAGAGTCTCGAGGCGTTGCTCCAACACGTGGCACCCTTTGGTGCACCTGGGAAAGGGCATGGAGCATGTTTCCCTGTGGCCAGTCATGGGTGTAAGGTCCTTATAAATGGTATCCTATCCTCCCATATCAAAGGCCATCACATACTCAGACTTCCACTTTAGGAATCTCTCCTCCTTCTCCAGCATCCCAGCGAAATGAAGTTCAGTGTTTCCGAGCTTCGAAGGGCGGTGAAGAGAAGAGCTATCGGTACCGGAGCAAGGGGTAGCCCAGGATTCCTCGGGTTGAGTGACGATGATGACCCAGTCGTTGATCGCTTGGAGAGAAGGGTCCACATCCTGGAGGCTCAACTGGAAGAGGCTAGGGCTTAGGTCGAGGCGACCATCACAGAGGCGGTGGAGGCCAGGAAGAGAGTGGCAGATGCCATCTTGGACTTCAAGGCATCTTCTGCTTTCAAGGAGGAGGTCGCTGAGACGGCTCTGGATTCTTATCACCGGGGGTTCCGGGAATGTAGGGATAAGGCCTTCAAGTACTATAACTGGAAGGGCCTTGGCAACATCAAGCCCTCCATCCCCTTTCCTGGACATGAATTCGACTCTGACTTCGAGGAGGAGTCGGATTCTGATCCAGGTGGGAACCCCAGGGCTCCTTCATCCTCCTTGAAAGACACCCCCTGCCAGCATGGGAAAGGGCCGGCAGGTGGTCACTAGATGTGCTTTCCCATTTCCTGTAATCTCTCTTTTTTTTTTTGAAAAAAATTGAATGAAATGAAGTTTTTAACTTCTTTTACAACTCTTTTGTGTCTTGTCATACTATGATATATTGAAGGTATGATCCTCCCAAAACATTTGGGATCTGCAAAGAGATGGGAGACCGGCTGGGCCGTCTCATCAAGTGTTTTGCTTTTATTGTTGACAGGATGGGTGGTTTGGTCCACCCTAACAAGTTTTCGGATTTACTGTAGGATAAGGCGTCCAAGCCACCCCTGTGCATTCCTGTCATGGTCAAGATAGACTGTTCAGACCTGCCCCGATGTGTCTTCGGATTTTCCATATGGTAGGCTATAAAAACCATCCCTATGCCTTCTTTGGTGTAAGGTAGGCTGATTAGGCCCGTCCTGGCACGTCTTCGGGTTTTCCGTAGGGTAGGTTACTTGAACCGTCCCTGTGCCTTCTTTGGTGTAAGGTAGGCTGATTAGGCCCACCCTGGCACATCTTCGAGTTTTTCGTAGGGTAGGTTACTTGAACCATCCCTGTACCTTTGATCTTCTTGGTGGCCTGATTGGGCCATCCGTTGTGCTCGTCGGACATACTGATAAGGTGAGCAGATCAGACTCTCCTTTGCACTGTTAGTCGATTCCTTAGATTGTGCCATTTAGGCTGTTGTTACTTAGTTGATGCAATGGGCCGCTCGGAGTTAGGCAAATTTGCACGAAAAATTTAGGGGTTTGTTTATTGATAGTATTTGCAAAGGTATTGTATATTCCATGGTCGAGATAGAATTTTACTATCCAGGGTCTTGAGTCGATATGTTCCTGGACGTACAACTTCTTCGACTTAGTATGGACCTTCCCAGTTAGGGGAAAGCTTATCCTATTCTGTTGGCCTGGATACTTCTGCCTTTCGCAGCACCATGTCCCCTATGTGGAAGATTTGCTCCTTTACTCTGGAATTGTAATACTTGGTGACCTTTTGCTGGTATGTCACCATTCTTATTTGGGCCTAGAGCCTGGTGCTTGGCAACAAATCTAGGTCAACTCTCCTACGATCGAAGTTTTCAGGCTCTTCATAGTTGTCAATTCTTAAAGATTGGAGGGAGACTTCGATAGGAAGAATGGCTTCGGTACCGTATGCTAGATTGAACAGAGACTCGCCGGTGGCCATCCGTGGGGTAGTTCGGTATGCCCAGAGAATGGAGGTCAACTCTTCTGTCTAAAGTCCTTTGGCAGCATTCAACCTCGTCTTCAGACCATAAAGAATAGTCCGATTAGTTACTTCGGTCTCTCCATTGGACTATGGGTGGGCAACGGAAGTCAGCCTGTGTTGCACGTGGTATCAAGCATAGAAGTCTTTAAACTTCGGATTATCGAACTGCCTCCCGTTGTTAGTGATTATGATATATGGAATCCCAAATCGAAATATGATGAAATTTTTGACAAAATTCTCAACCTTGCCTTCCGTGATTTGAGCTAGTGCTTCGGCTTCGACCCATTTTGTAAAGTAGTCAAAAGCCACAAGGAGGAACTTCCTTTACCCAGATGCAGGCGGGAATGGGCCAAGAATATCCATCCCCCATTGGGCAAAAGGCCAGGGGGCTGTCAGCTGGGTCAAGTGACTCGCTGGTTGCCTCTAAATGTTGGCATATCTTTGGCATTGATCACATCTCCATACGAAGTCGGCCGAGTCCTTTTGGATGGAGGGCCAATAATATCCTTGGCATATAATTTTATATGCTAAGGACCTGCCCCCCAAGTGATCACCACATATCCCATCATGGACCTCTCTCAAGGCGTAGTCAGTATCTGACGGTCCCAAGCATTTCAATAGGGGCTGAGAGAATGATCTCTTGTAAAGGGCTCTGTCCAAGATGACATATTGAGATGCCATCCATCGGATCTTTTTAGCCTCTGTCTTGTCCTCCGGCAACACACCTTCATTTAAGAACTTTATGATGTGATCCATCCAGCTTGGCTCGATCTCAATTTGGTGCACCTCCACAGCTTCTTCAACTATACTTGGAGCTTCAAGGTGCTCAACGAAGGTGCGACCAAGAGATTCTGGGGCTATAGTAGCAAGTCGAGACAATGCATTCGCCCGGGAGTTCTCTAATCGAGGGACGAATGATTTCAAAGAAGTCTAGTGGAGAAGATAAGATCCATACTTTCTCCATGTACTGCATCATGGTGGGATCTCTGGCTTCATACTCTCCTTTAACTTGATTCACTATCAACTGGGAGTCTAAAAAAGCCTGGAGTCTTTGAACTCCTAAACTTTTGGCGATCCGAAGACCTGCAAATAGGGCTTTGTATTTGGCTTGATTATTTGAAGCACGGAAAGAGAACCGAAGTGCGTACTCCACCGTGTGGCCGTTGGGCTCAGCCAATATGAGGCCGGCTCCGCATCCAGTGGAATTGGAAGCTCTGTCTATATGGAGCACCCAATCGGGCTCTGTATTCTTTGGATTTCCTTCTTTTGCTGGAGGCACTTCGTCTTCGGACTTCCAGGTGCATTTAGCTAGGAGATCTGAGAGCACCAGGGCCTTCATAGCTGATCGAGACTAGAAGCTGATGTCAAACTTGCTCAGCCTTACAGCCCACTTGGCTATCCTTTCGGAGGTATCAGGGCATTGGAGAATGGCTTTGAAGGGTTGATCGATCAGCACCACGATGGCATGGGCGTGGAAGTATGGCCATAGTCGCTTTGCCGTAATTATCAGAGAGTAGATCAGCTTCTGCATCTTTGAATATCTTGTTTTAGCATCATGCAAAACTTTGCTGATATAGTAAATTGGCGTGGGAGCTGTCTTCTTCTCTTCGGACAAGGACTGAACTGATTGCCTCATCCGAAGCAGAAAGGTATAAATAGAGCACCTCCCCCTCTTGAGGTTTGGAAAGTAAGGGCGAGGTCTCCAAGTATTTCTTTAACTCTTCAAAGGCAGTACGGAATTCTTTGGTCCATTCAAAATCTTGAGATTGCCGAAGTACCTTGAAAAATGGAAGACATTTCTCGGCCAAGCGAGAGATGAACCTACTTAAAGAGGCGATCCTCCCTGTTAGCTGCTGGACTTCCTTCTTGCAGGATGGATGCCTCATGTCTTTGAGGGCCTAAATTTTCTCAGGATTTGCTTCAATCCCTCGCTTAATAATGAGGAAACCCAGAAACTTGCCTGAAGTGGCCCCAAAGGCTCATTTCATTGGATTTAGCTTCATCCGATGGCACCGCAGGGTACTGAATGATTCTTCCAGGTCCTGGATGTGATCTTTTTTAAGGAGGCTCTTAACAATCATGTCGTCAACATAAGCCTCCAGGTTTCTTCCCAACTGCTCCTTGAACACCTTGTTAATCAACCTCTGAAATATTGCTCCATCGTTCTTGAGCCCAAATGGCATCATCTTGTAGCAATACAGCCCTTTATTGGTGATGAAGGCTGTCTTCTTCTCATCCCAGGGATCCATTCAGATCTGATTGTAGCCAGAGAAGGCGTCCATGAAACTTAGCAGTTGGTGGCCAGCAGTGGCGTCGACCAGCTGGTCGATCTTTGAGAGAGAAAAGCTGTCCTTTGGGCAAGCCTTATTGAGGTATGTGTAGTCGATGCAGATCCTCCACTTGCCGCTAGCTTTCTTTACCATTACCATATTGGCTAACCACTCAAGGTAGTCGGCTTCCCGGATGAACCCTGCCTTAAGGAGCTTGCTCACTTTTTCATCTATTGCTTTTTGTCTTTCAGGGGCAAAGCTTCTCTTCTTTTGTCGGACTAGTTTATACCTAGGGGCAACTTCCGGCCGATGAGTGATTACCTCGGCAGGAATCCCTGGCATGTCCGAAGCTGACCAGGCGAAGACATCAGCATTATCTTTGAGGAAGTAGATCAGCTCCATTCTAGTTTTCTCATCAAGCATGCTTCCGATCTGCACAACCTTGGTGGGGTCCTCTTTAGTTAATGGTATCAAGATAGTTCTCTCCATAGGCTCGTCAGAATCTATGGTCGAGTCCCTTGGATCTAACCGATCCCAAGTGGTGGGATCATTAGAGTGCTTGTCCTGGATCATCAAGCATTATCGTGCCACTCTTTGGTCTCCTCTTACTTCTCCAACACCATTTCTGGTCGGAAAGCACAGCAGGAGGTAGTAGAAGGACACTACAGTCTAGAATTTGTTCAGGGCAGGTCATCCTAGGATGATGTTGTAGGCTGAAGGGGTTTGGACTACCGTGAAATTGATCAGTAGTGTCTTTTGTCGAGGTTCGATATCGAGGGTTACAGGCAGTACTATTTCTCCATCAGCATCAACCTGATTCCCTCCAAAGCCGGTAAGTAGTATAGGGGATCTTCGTAGCTTGTCTAGGCAAACACATTTGAGAGAATGCATCGTAGATCAAGATATCAGTCGAACTTCCATTATCAACTAGGATTCGTTGTACATCATAATTGGCCATAATGGCCGAAATTACAATAAGGTCGTCGTGCGGGAGTCGAACTCATGCAAGGTCATCATCGGAGAAGAGAATTGCATTGTTATCCTTGAGTCGCTTTAGGACATCGTCTTCGTCTCTTCTTTAATTGACAGGTCGATGTATTATCCCCATGCCTCCATTGGTGGGCCATTGATTCGGTAGTTCAACTTCCTCAAGAGCCGATTGGGGAATAGTAGCTTCTGACCGAGGTCCTTGGCGACCAATGTACGGCCCCAAATACCCTCTCTAGATGAGATTCTCTATCGCATCTCTCAGTTGGATGCATTCTTCAGTGTTGTGGCCGTGGTCCCGGTGGAATCGGCAGTATTTGTTCCTGTTCCTTGTGGAAGAGGATGCCTTCATGGGACAAGGCCACTGGAGGTAGTTTTCTTTTTCTATCTCCAAGAGAATCTTCTCACGAGGGAGGTTGAGGGGGGTATAGGAGTTGAATCTCCCACCCGATGCTCTGGGCCTGGGAGGACTTCTTCGGCGGTCAGTATATTTGTTGTTGTTGTTGGAAACAGGAAGGCCTTGTCCCTTGTTGTTTTTCTTCTTTAAATGAGATTTTTCTTCGATTAGTCATCGATTTGCCGCCTGCTCTTTGGCATTGGCATATTTTTGAGCCCTCGATAGGAGCTCAACATAGCTTTTGGAGAACTTCTTATCCAGAAAAAAGGTGAGCCTGGATGTATGAAGTTCCTTCTTAAGTGCAGACATGGCCATATGCTTGTTGAGATCAGGGATCTCGAGTGTGGCTGCATTAAACCTAGAGATGTAATATCGCAGGCTTTCTTCTTCATTTTGGTGAAGGAGGAACAGTGTGTCCATATTCCGGGGGGTCTTGCGGCAAGTCCTAAAATGCAAGACAAACAGTTTTTCTAACTCTGAGAAAGAATCGATGGTACCTGAACGTATGCTCGAGTACCACATCCGAGCGGCTTTCTTTAAGGTGGCTGGGAACGCGAGGCAGTACATTGCATCCGAAGCCCCTTGGAACATCATATGGGCCTTAAAACTGTCCAAATGGTCAAGAGGATCAGAGGTGCTGTCATAGGATTCCATCTAGGGAACCCTGAAGTGCCGATGGATGACTTCGGCCATGATGTGGTCGATGTAGGGCGAGCGCATATCACACACCGCCAAATCATTGTAATCTCTCTGCTCCCGTATTTTCACCATCTTCGATTCGATGGCTTTAAATTTCCCATCGTAGTTAGGGAGAGCCTGCTTTGGCGCTTTCTCTACGGGAGTAGAGTCTTCAGAAGAGGGTGAGAAGGTTTGCCTAGGCCTTTTCCCTTTCTGCATGGAATTAGTGGGCCTAGGCATTCTTGAACTTCGGCCTTCAGGAGGGGGCCGAGGACGGGAGAGAGATGTGTGGACCCCTCTCAAGGGGCTCTCCTCCTCCAGGATCGAGAGCTATGTCTGGATGTGGCCGGCGGATGCCCCACCTGAAAATCTTTATCCTAGAAGTCCTGAACCATAGCTGTGAGGTTGGTGTCCTGGTTCAGCAGGGCCTCGAATTGTTGTTGTCCCACGACGATTGTAGAAGATGGGATGTCGTTCTCTACCGGGGGTGCATCCCCTTGGGTTGGAGCATGATTTCGACTTGTCGAGGCAACCTGAGTCTTCCCTCTTGCTATCGAAAATTTCTTTCTTCCCCTTGATTACGGAGGGGAGTTTAGCAATACAAGTTGCACAGGAAAGCTACCCCTTCCTGGCGTGCCAATCTGTTGGCGTAGAATCCCTTTTCCGACCGGGCGGAGCTACTGGATCACAGGCCCGCTCCCTGGTTCACCTGCAAAACAAATCCCTGGCCAGAATTGCTCCAGCGGGGGATACTCTGATACCTAAGTTAGAGGCGGGCTCCAGCCACAGAATGGGAAAGATTCTGAAGAGGATTAGATGAAAAAGGGAAGGACTCCAAGATTTTCAGAGATATCTAGTGCCTTACCTCGAGCATTCCCTCTTACCATTATTTATATGGAGTGTCTAGCCTGCGGTTTCGATCTCCCTCCAGCAATTACGATGGGGGAATTGATTTTCTTCCCACAATTTGGAATTGTCGGAAGTTATTGGGCTATTCTAGCGGCCAGATCGGAGGCATTGCCGCTGGAATTACGCGCCACGATTTTGTTCCAGAAATAGTCGATGATAATTGTTGCTTGTTATGTTTGTAGAGACTTGAGACAGGTCGAGGGCCGTCCTCAGGTTTCCCTTTTAGAGAGATTTCCGTGATCGAATCAGGGAATGTCTTCGTCCTCGGATCCTCTTGAGACAGATCGGAAATCATACCTTCGGCATAGATCGAGGACTTAATCTTTGTCACAGGCCGAAGACAATGTCTTCGACATAAATCGGAGACCGTGTCTTCTGGAGTCAGTGAAGGTTACTCCTTGGTTCGGACCGAGGACCATGTCTTCAGGGGCCGTAGAACTTGATCTTCGACGTAGGCCGAAGACTATGTCTTTGGCATAACCCGAAAACCTTGTCTTCGAAAGCTGTAGGTCCATTAAGAGTCTTGACTTGCCCACGAATTGCCTGGTCTGAAGTTTACGGTTCGGAAGAAATCTTTTCCGTCGATTGAACCGATTGGCTGGCTTGTACTTGGACCAAGATATTCCAACAATGGGATTTGAATGCTGTGAATAGGTTTCGTTAAAGTAATGACATTGCATGGGAAGCCACGTTACATGAAGCCCATGTGAAGCTACGTTGCATTAATATACCTATGGGAGCACACGCTGAAGCTTAGCACTTAATGTATTAGCACGTGGAATCATGTGGACTTTGGCATTTGCATGGAGCCTCACACGTGAAAAGAAAAAAAATGTGCTGCACAGTCCAGCGAAGGCTCATGTCACGGTCTAGGAAACAAATGGTGCAATCCACAAACCATTACAGCAGTCCATAGGCCGGTGAACTGATTTTTTTTGCACCAATGCAGGGTTGGGACACAGTCTACTCGTTGGGGTGAAGTATCTGCAGGATCTAAATGACCAAAATGGCCACCGATTGGATTTTGAGGGAGATGAAGCTTCTTGATCCATAGGTCGGAACAGGGATTCTGAGCAGTTGGATTACAACGCAGAACGCGCGGAAGGTTGGAACGGCTGGAAACGAGCGCCCGATTTGCAAAATGTGGTTCAACATGGGTGAAGGTAGTTGGGACGCTGGCAATGGCTATTGGAACCAAGCACGCGAGGTGGAACAGATTTGTTGAATGGATTTTTTTGGAACAAAGTTGATTTGTTTCGATGGAATTTTTGAATGGGATTTGTTGTTCCTGGCTGATTTACACGGAGCAAGGAACAGACTGGAGATCTGGTGTTGAAACAGATTCGTTGGGATAGATATCTCACATGGCAAGGTCATGGAAGCGGAACAATTCTGTTGGCGTTAGAGGTCGAACTGGAATGAGCTGAACGGGATAGATCACGAAGGCATGGAAATAGGGAACGGACACGATACAGATGCATCTCCTTCCACCTTTAAAAGAGGGTAGCAAAGAACGGAGCCAGAAGGATCAAGCCTTCACTTTCCTCCAACGCCATTTTCATCTTCTCCCTCTCAACTTAATTTCCATGCCACCGTATCCGTCTCATCTCCCTCTTCCATTCTTCTACACCACCATAACCTCCGTAGCTTTCACATCGTCCATCTTCCTTTATCATAAGCTCAAATCTCCATAAAGCTTGCTCCACTTTTCTTCCTCCCCTTTTTTTTCTTTCCGGGTCCTATTCTAGCATGAGGATGTCATCAAAGATATCTACGAAGAATCTCTTCATAGAAGGCTAGATCTCTACTTTCTCATGAAATCTCTGAAGGATAATATTTTTTTTTTAAAATTTTTTGTACATTTTTTTTATGAAATAAAGATTTGATTTGAATTCAATATTTTTTTATATGTCTTTCATTTAAAATCATACTTAGCATAGTCTGTACTCTTGGAACGAACTATAATTTATAAATATAGTCAAACTTTTGAGATAGATTATCATAAAGTATGATTCATTTTACCTTATATATATCTTATCTTGACTAGTCTATATTCAATGAGAATGGACCATAATCCAATAGGTATGGATTGTGATCTCACCAAATAGTGATATACGGATTACTTACATAAGAAGGAAAGTTTAACTATTTGCCAAGTAATTAGGCAAAATCATGAAAAACCTTTCTCATATTCTTATTTCATTTATTTGTTAGCGTATAGTTTATTTATTTTTGCTAGAATTATTCTAGTTAATCTTTTCTATTCTTTTTTCTAATCTCATGTATTCAAATTAAATAACCCCAGGATCTCTATAGACTCGATCCTTACTCCCGCTGCTCTACATAGTAGCTATGGAAATAAGGTAAAAATAATTATTTTTGGCATACTACGATAGTGATCAAATTTTGGTACTATTGCTAAGGATCTTTGGCACGATTGTTTCAAGTATAAAGAATCAAAAAATTAAAAGAAAAATATTTTGATTTTTTTCATTCTTTTTATCAATCTTGATTATCCTAATGTAAGGTTATCATGGTATAACTAAAAGTTATATTATATGGTTGTCCTAGAACATGGAAAGGTTGAATTAACTTAGAATATTTAAAAAAAAGAATAAAATATTTTACACAAACACCTCATAAACTATTTTAAAAATTAGAGACCTAACCATAAAATCTGAAAAGAAAAAACAAACTAATTTAATTGTGTGCTAATCATGAAGTTTGAATATCTTGGTTTATTGCATATCATCTCCATAATATATCTTAAGGATATAACCTATTAATCAGATATGGTGGGGATCAGATCACCCTTCCTTAGTCCACAAACCACAACTTTTATCTTGCATACCTAAGCCTTAATTTTAAAATTAATAAAATGTCAACCCTAGAAATTTCGAGTTCAATAAGACAAGAAAGCCCTAAGTGATTCAAGGATCCTCATCCCGAAAAAAGATGGTTTTTTAATCAAGAAATATTGTGAAAGCATGAAAAACCTCACACTAATCTTGCACTTACCTGGTCGAGTCAGTTAGTCAATCTTAGACTTAGAGTGCTCGAAGGCGGCCTTAGATAGTTAGGAGCTATCTAGAATTAGGCTAACCCTAGAATAGAATTGACTTGATTGTATCACTTGTTTAGGAAAATAATAAAAATAATTAAAAAACAATCTTCGCATTTATCATCTCTAATTTAGGACTCACTCTCTTAGGACTTTTATCTTTAGAACTTATTTTCTTCCTCTCCTCTCCTTCCATCTTCTTTCAAACAATTATTAAAAAAATTATAAAAACTTGAACCGCTATTTGCTTTAGAGTACCATTATAGGGTGTATGCTTGGTCGTTGATCATTGTAACCTGAAATTGTATCCCTAGATCCGAAAATAGAATGAACTCCTAGAACAAATAGATATAGAGTCATGGACCACAATCACGAGACTAATCCACCATGATAGTTTAAGGAGTACTTTACTCCTTCAACATACATATACTCTCCTTACATCCAAGTACCTCTAGTATAGGCCACACAGTATGAAATTATATTTAGTGTTATTCAGATGCTCTCATCTTTCTACGAACTTGCAAATGAAAACCCATACAAGCATCTAGATAAATTCCTAGAAATTTGCTCAATAGTTAAAATTCGGTACTTCTTTGATGATGCTCTTAGACTGAAATTGTTTTTCTTCTCATTAAAGGATAAAGCTAAGTATTGGTTAAACTCTTTAGACACTGTAACAATTTCAACTCAGGACTAACTTCAAAGAGAATTCCTTAAAAAATACTTTTCTATAGGAAAAACAAATCAGATTAGAAAGGCAATAACTGGTTTTTCCCAGATGGATGGGAAAATATTTTATAAGATCCAGGAGAGATTAAAGGAACTGATTAGAAAATGCCCAGACCATCCTATATCTAAGTGGCAACTAGTCTAGTACTTTTATGATGGTCTGTCAGAGAAGCATCGACAAATGGTTGATGCCTCATGTGGTGAGGCCTTTATGCTAAAAAATGGGCATGAAGCCTGGCAGCTCTTTGAAATATTGAATGAGAATTCACTACACCACATATCTGCTATCAGGAGAGACCCTTCCATGCCAGAACCTAAATGGAGTGGGATTTATGAAGTGAGGAGTTTAATTGACAACCCTAATAAAGTGGATGAATTATCCCAAAAACTAGACCGACTACTACAGGTTGGACCAACCAGTACCCCATTCACACATGTATGAGATGTTTGCTCTATTTGTTCGAGTCCTATGCATACTGTCATCGAGTGTGCTGAAGCATCCCAATACCCTAAGTTCATACATAAATAGGTAAATCAAGCACAGACTCAGAATAATCTTAGACAAGGATACAATCCTTACTCCAACACTTACAATCTGGGTTGGAGAAACCATCCTAATTTCTCATGGGCCTAGCAACCTACTACGAGGCCTTTAATGCAAATATCTAGTTATCCCAAGTGACCCTATAAACTAACTCCATTTGCATAGTATACACCAAACCCACAATTTTCTCCAAACATTGCCTAGGTGCTGCAAGCACAAAAGGGACTAAAAATGAACACCCAAATCCTTCACTTCCACACATAGTTCATTGCAAAGCTAGAGACTAGATAGGTTAGCTAGCAATAGCTGTTAGTAGGAGAGAGGAGGGGAAACTACCTAGCCAACTCATCAATGACCTAAAAGGATAGTGTACATGGCTGAGAGCTCCATTGATCCTGAAACTTTTTTTGAACATGCCAAATTGGTCATGACCCATATAAGTGGAAAAATCTTAAATCAGCTTGAAGTGACCCAACAACTAGAGCAACTAATGCTGGCCACACCGGAAAAGAAAAAACCTGAAGAGAGGGAAGAACCCATTGACCCAGCACCTATACTTAAGGCTCAATTTTCGAATTCTTTAGAATCCCCTCTACCTCTTGATAAGAAGGGCATACAAATGAATGAAATGCTAGAACTATTTAAACAAGTTCAAATAAACTTATTCCTTCTTGATTCAATTAAGCAAGTCCCTGGCTATGCCAAATTCCTTAAGGACCTATGCACACAAAAATGAAGATCTAAGGCACACACACTAAAAAAGGTCCACATAACTGAGCAGGCCAGCTCAGTCTTTCAGCAAATTATCCTATCTAAACTTTAGGATTCTGGTACCCTAATTATATCCTGTGTTATAAGGGACCTCATAATTAAAAAGGCATTACTAGATTTGGATGCAAGTGTCAACCTTCTTCCAAGTTCTATCTATGAATTATTTTGATTTGGAGAGTTGAGACCTATGGTACTAACCTTACAATTAGTAGACCGATTGATTAAGATACTCAATGGAATGCTGGAGGATGTGTTGGGGAAAATAGATTAATTCTATTTTTCCATCGACTTTCTGGTATTAGATATAGAATTTGGCAACAACCCAAGCCAAATACCTATCCTCCTAGGTAGGCCCTTCCTTGCAACTGCTAATGCTTACATAAATTATAGGACCGGGATCATGGATGTGTCTTTCAGGAACAAGAAGTTGAGGTTGAATATTTTTAATGCATCTCAGGGACTACCAACGTACAACAATAACGAGGTAAATATGCTAGAGGAGGTTATAGAAGATAAAATCCCTACCTTGCTTGACTCAGACCCTTTATAGGTATGCCTAACACATTTCAGAGTGGATGATTTTGATATCGATGGGTATACCAAAAAGGTAAATGCATTATTAGAGCCATCCAATTTTGACACCACTCACCCCTGGACTGTAAAGTATGAATAATTACTGACTTAGTCAAGCCCTCTAGTATCATCCTTAGAAGCACCACATGCTCTTGAGCTAATACCTCTTCCTATCATGCTAAAATATTCATTTTTTGGGCCCAATGATACCCTCCTGGTGATCATCACATTAGATCTAACCACATACCAGGAAGACCAAATTGTAGGTGTGCTCAAAGAGCACAAAGAGGCCATTAGGTGGATGATTGTCAATTTAAAAGACATAAATCCTTCTGTTTGCATGCATCACATTCACTATGAGGCCAAGCCACATAGGGACATATAATGGAGGCTGAATTGAATATACAAGAAGTAATGAAAAAGGAAGTCAAAAAGTGGCTAGATATTGGTATAATCTACTCGATTTCAGATAGCCAATGGACCAGTCCAACCCAGGTAGTACCTAAGAAGTTAGATATTATTATAGTAGAGAACGATAAAGGTGAACTAATTTCCACTTATACAATAACTAGTTGGCAAGTGTGTATGGACTACCAAAAGCTGAATACCATTACTAGAAAAGATTACTTTTCTTTACCTTTTATTGATCAAATCTTAGAATGGTTTGCAGGATAAAGTTTCTTTTATTTCTTGGATGGATATTCAAGATATAATAAGGTCCCGATATTTTCTGCTCATCAAGAAAAAATCACCTTCACGTGCCCATATAGAACATTCGTAATTAGATGTAATCTCTACAGTGCACAAACTACTTTTCAGTAGTGCATTTTGGCCATCTTTTCTAATATGGTTGATAAATTTCTAAAGATCATCATGGATTATTTTTTAGTATTTGGCCCTCCTTTTAACAATTGTCTCCAGAACCTAACCAAAGTACTTAAACGATGTATGAAGACAAATGTTCTAAGTTTTGGAAAGAGCTATTTTAGGTTCGTGAGGAAATTGTGCTCGGATATATTGTATCCGAGTGGGGGATTGAAGTAGATAAAGTAAAGATTGAATTAATCTTGAAATTGTCTCCCCCAACCTTGATTACATAAGTGCGATCCTTTCTAGGCCATGCAGGTTTCTATAAGCATTTTATTAAAGCTTTAGCAAAATCTCTCGATCCTTACTATAGATTGCCTGGCCACTTACAATACACTTAGAACTGTCTTATCCACTACACCAATTATTAAGCCTTAGATTGGACCCTACCATTCGAAATTATGTGCAATGCTTCTAATTATATCGTAGGGGCAGTCTTGGGGCCGAGGCTTAATAAGGAATCACATGTTATTTATTATGCAAGCAAAACTCTCTTGGATGCTTAATTAAATTACATCACAATTAAGAAAGAGTTGCTCACAGTTGTATTTGCCCTTAATAAATTTAGCTCATATCTTTTGGGCTCCAAGGTTCTAGTCTACTCTGATTAGGTAGCATTGAAGCATCTACTATCCAAAAAAGATACCAAACCCAGGCTGATTAGATGAATGATTTTGTTATAGGAATTCAATTTAAAAATTTTAGACAAAAAGGGTTTCGAAAATATTGTAGCAGATCACATTTCTAGGATCTTAGTAGAATACAACAAGGAAATGATCAAAGATGGGTTCCCAGATAAACAACTCTTCTTAATCTCTTCCATTGGACTTACCTAGTTTGCTCATATAGTTAATTACTTAGCAGTGGGATAGGTCCCATCTCATTGGACTCAATAAGAGAAAAATAGATTTTTCTTCCAAGTAAAATACTATTTTTGGGAAGAACCAGAGTTGTTTAAGTATTGTCTAGACCAAGTGATCTAATATTGTATCCCCGAGTGCAATGTTCAAAGTATACTCACCTTCTGTCGCTCGCTGGCATGTGGGAGACATTTTAGTGGAAGGAAAACTACAGCAAAGTTACAATATAGTGGGTTTTACTAGTCGATACTCTTCAAAGATGTATACAAATTTGATCGTAATTACCTACGAAATCAATAAATAAAAAATATTTCATGAAAATATATGATGACCCTATCCCCCATTCTTGTAGTGGAGATTTTCAATGTTTGGAGAATTGACTTCATGGGACCATTTTCTTCCTTGTTCGGATGCGAGTACATACTAGTTATAGTGGATTATGTATCAAAATGGGTAGAGGCCATGGCAACCCGAACTAATGATCACAAGATTATGATCAAGTTCATTCGACATAATATTTTTAATCAGTTCGGGTATCCAAGAGCCATAATTAGTGATGGGGGTGCATATTTCATGAATAGGCACTTCAAAAGTTTAAAGAAGAAATATGGGATAACCCATAAAGTTGCCACACCTTATCACCCTCAACAAGTATCCAATTAGAGGTCTCCAATTGGGATGTCAAATATATTTTAGAAAAAAATGGTTAGGTCTAATATAAAAGATTGGTCTATATATTTAGATGATGCACTATGGGTTGCCTTCAAAATACCTATAGAATGTCTCCTTATTGGCTTGTATTCGAAAAAGCTTATCATCTACCGTTCAAATTAGAACACATTCATTTTGCACTATATGACAATTTAACTTTGATATGAAAAATGTAGGTTTTAATAGGAAACTTCAATTAAATGAGTTAAAGAAGCAACGCAATGAAGCATACAAGAATTCTAGAATTTGCAAAGCTCAAACTAAAGCCTACCTTGATAAGTATATTTTTAGAAAAATATTCGAGCCCAATCAAAAAGTGTGGCTCTACAATTCTCGGTTATGTATGTTCCTCGAGAAACTTAGCTCACACTGGGATGGACCCTTTATCGTGACCCAGGCATTTCCCCATGGAGCCGTAGAACATAGAAATCCTAAATAGGGAAATACTTTTAATGTAAATGGCTAGCAATTGAAGCCCTACATGGATGGGATTAACAATCGGGAATTAGTTGAATCTGTTGACCTAGTAGATCTAGTCAAGGCACCACTATGATACTTAGCACAGTCTAACTAAAGACTTTAGAACTTAGAAATCTTAAATAGGGAAACACTTTTAATGTAAATGGCTAGCAATTGAAGCCCTACATGGATGGGATTAATGACCGGGAATTAGTTGAATCTATTGACCTAGTGAATCTAATCAAGGCACCACTATAATACTTAGCACAGTCTAGCTGAAGACTTTAAACTCAGAACTCCTGGGAGACAACCCAGTTTATGCATTTTGATTATCCAAATTCTTTTTATGTTTTTAAGAAAAAAAATCAAGAAGGATAATAGCCAAGTCGGGGGAGCATCTCAAAGGCCCTGAGGAGTCATACACAAATCTCACCCATAAAAGGAAGAACCTCTCACCTAGTAATAAATAAGCACATCAAATCTAGGTGGTATCCTTCCTTGCAATTTATTTCTTTATTTTTTACTTTGTTATTCTTTTCTTTCATTGGAGACAATGAAAATTAAATTAAAAGGAGAATAATTATATTTAAGTCCTCAAGTATGATCATAATCAATTTTGTATACCAAATTTTATCTTGATTTAAAATTAATCGGGTATTCTAATTAATGATTGATTAATTGTTTAGATAATTTTAGAGATATTGAGGGGTGAATTATTAAACAAGCCAAATAAATAATAGGATTTAGACCAAAATAGATTTTGGTGCGACTCTAGAACCTTTTATCCATTGATCTCGATGAAGAATCTACAATATAAGGTATAAGTGAAAATATCAAAGTATGCATAAAGTTCACCTTAAAGTTTATTTAAAATTAATAAATTAAGTTTTTAACATCTTTCATTAAGTAACCATGCTTCTTCATCTAAGTAAGCATTGTTGTTTGTATCAAAAGATGAGAATATAAAGAAATCTCTTACAAAGTCAGTCTTAACTAATAGCCTCTTTGACTCAAGTCATTAGGCCTAAGAGGTGTTCTACACTTAATACCCTAAAGCTAACTGATTTGGGAGTTATTGGCCTAAAGCTTACTGCAAGAGTCAACTAGAAAGCTTAAGGAATTAGGACATTATACTAACTGTACATATAATTACTTACTCAAAAAAAGAGAGAGAAAATAAGGGGACTAAACTGCAAAGAAGATACTATACCAAGTCCACAGCAAGTTAAAAGACTTAATGAATAAAGTGGGAAGTTGATAAAAGAAAAACTCTAAAAATTTCTATAGACTTCACTCAACCACTAATTGGATAAAAATGATAATTCAGTGAAGTACCTCTTTGATGATCTAATTGGGTATCAACTTACCTTAGAACTACCAAGATAACTCTCACTTCTAGGATGAGTTAGTATATACTATTGATTTATCTACTTTATTCGAAGACGAGTAAAACCTAAGTTAAGGGATTTGATAACTATAGTAAATTATCATTGTTGCCGCCTAGATCATCATGGCCTGCAACTCCTGCATGATATCAGCTGGTGGCTCTCCTACCTGGCATCCAACACATGTGCCCGGTCCTGTAAAAGAAGAGAGAACCGGGCTGGGGATCCCAGCGGGGGCACTCCAATGGTCAAGTCAGTGGGTGATCAAGAGGAACAGATCTTTCTCGGTGGATCTCGATGTGGTTTCCACCCTCAGAGGTCTTGAGAAATGATAGAGTGAGGGTTAGGATTGAGAAGGAGGGCTTGAGCAGTGGTGGCTGTGGCCATTGGAACTCTTCGGGAGAGTTTTGGTATATTCAGGATGTCCTCCGAACCTTGCTGAATTGCTTATCTCTTCTCGCTTACCTTTGCTTGTTGACTCCATTATTGATTTGATGATAAACAAAATACTTAAGTATAAGTTGAGTACTGACTGTGTCTTTAAAGTATATTTTTATAGAAAAAGGTACTCACCAATTCTACAAGTTTTGTTTGCTTGTCAAAGAATGAAGAAGTCCCTTCCATGATTGAAAGACCAGCTTTTAATGAACTTAAGAACTTGAAGATTGCTTGAAATGACTTAAATAGTGAAGCACAACTTGATTTCAGCTAAGGTTCAATGGTTTTGAACAAATCTTAGTCAAGTATCGATTCAAAGTGTCGACTCATAGCTCAAGTGTCAACTCATGATAATGAAAGTGTCTACTCAAGCTGGCACGTAGAAAGATTTTAAATGGCATGGCTGAAGTATCGACTCATGCCAGTTAAGTGTCGACTCAAAGTGTTGACTCAAGGATCGGCTCATTGCTTGAGAATTTATGGATACAGAACTTACTGAAATTGAAGACTTGCTTGAAATGTCGACTCATGGTTGTCAAGTATCGACTCACCAGAAGAAGTGTTGACTCACCTGAGAATTCCAGAGAACTTCATTGAAGAAATTTAAACTTGGTGTCGACTCATGGAATGCAAGCGTCAACCCTAAGTGTCAACTCACAAGATTGAAGTGTTGACACTTGGAGTTCTGGGAATAGTAACGGCTAGTTTTTCAAATGCAGAACTCGACCCTCTTGCCTTCCAACGGCTAGTTTTTTGTGTCTAATAGCTATAAACTGATTTTAAGGCCTTGGGATTGTATTTATGTGTTTCAAGTCAAAAAAAAAAAAAAAAGAATAAGAGGAACAAGAGGAAGAAGAGAAAAAAAGAGAAAAGCAAGAAAAGAAGAGAAAAAGCAAGTGCATTCACTCCCATTCATTATGATTAACAACCATCAAGCAAAAAGAAGTCTCCAAGCATTCAAAGCCTTCAAGAAGCATTCAAGCTCAACCTTTGATCATTGATTGAGGCTTCATCAAGCTTAAGACAAGCAACTTCACCAAGCTTCAAAGAAAAATCAGCTTTACTTTAGAAAGCTTTTATTGTTGCTTTACTTTAAACCTTATCTCTTATTATAAAGGTTCTTGGTTAGCCCGCAAAATCAAGGGAGGTTATTGGTGAACCTTGAAAACTAATTAAGTTCTTGGTTAGCCTGCAAAACCAAGGAAGGTTGTTGGTAAGCCTTAAAACAAATTAGGTTCTTGGTTAGCTCGTAAAACCAAGGGAGGTTTTGACTTGTGAGCGTTGTGAAAACAAGTCGGATTTTGATTAGTGAATCGGAAAAACTAATCAGCTATAATCAGTTGAGATTATAGTGAATTCCCAAGAAAAACTTAGGGAGTGGATGTAGGTACATTGGAAAGCACTGAATCATTATATCTTGATTGTGTTTGTAGATCGATTATCTCTCTTTTGCTTTTTTATTATTGCATTTACATTTCCACTGCATACTCATTAAAAGCATTATAATTCACCTTACACTAGCACTCATAATTGTTTATTATATTTGGCACATGTTCTTGTAAGTAAATATTTTATTGTAAGTAAATATTTTATTTTTAGAAACCCAATTCACCCCCTCTCTTGGGTTGCTTACTGGGCAACAAGTGGTATCAGAGCTCTGTTCTCAATTTATAGGTCTAACTACCTTGAGTAAAGAGCTATGACAGCCCCTATTGGTACTAGTGTAGTTGAGGGACAAGCCTCAAATAGACCTTAATATTTTAATGAAATAAATTATACTTATTAGAAAACTAGAATAAGAATTTACATGAATTCAATTGATTACAATTTATGAAAGGTTGTTGATAAGGGTCCTCATGTTCCTTTGATTGTTGTTAATGGTGTTTCCATTCCAAAGCTCAAAGAGGATTAGGATGAAAATGACATTAAACAATCTGAGACTAATGCGAAAGTAATGAATCTCTTTTATTATGCATTAGGTCATAGTGAGTTTAATAGGATTTCTACATGCACATCTGCTAAGAAAATATGGGACACACTTGAAGTTACCCATGGGGGTACTGATCAAGTGAAGAACACTAAAGTAAACATGTCAGAGCATACTTATGAAATGTTCTGAATGAAACCAAATGAATCTATCACTAACATGTATGCTAGATTCACAAACATTGTAAATGGCATGAGAAGTTTAGAAAAAATTATGTCTAATTCTGATCTTGTCATGGTGAGGGCACCAGGATTAGACAGAGGCTCCTCAACCCTCTCTGGATCTTTGATTAGGGTTCTTAATCTTTTGAATCCTTTAATAAGGCTTCAAGCTTGAGTAATTTACTTTTGAGTCATGTAATTAGTATCTAGTTGATTTCAATTTTTGGTTTAATCTGGTAATTTGGCCAATTTGGTCAAGTTAGGGTTAATTGATCCTGTAATTAGCCAAGTTGGTCCACAAGCTCAAGTCAATTTGAAGATGGGCCCAAGCTAGTTTGAAGATGAGTCAAGTCACCTCTTCATGCCAGGTTAGGAGTGCTACATCATCAATGCCATGTGGCATGGGAGGTGCCACTTCAGCTCATGGAGTGCCACATCATCAATACCACATGGCATGGGAGGCACCACTTCATCAAGCACCTTGGGCGGCCAAGTAAAGATGAAATTTCAAATTCAAATTCCATGGTTGACTTCCATTAATCTCCCCTTGATCCAAGCCAACAAGATCCTCACCCCACTCCATATATCAAGCCATATCACCAAGGATCAAGCCTAATATTCATGGTTGGTCAAAGCTTCATGAAGATGAGATTCAAAATTCAAATTAGGCATCCCTTGATTCATGAAGACAATATCCTCTCTTCACTCCCCCAAATCAAGTCTTGTAACCCCTATTTCAAATTTGAATTCAAATATCAAATGAGGACTTAGGTGCTTATAAAAAGGATCCTAGCCCTTTTGTAAAACCAATTTTTGATGACTGAAAATTTTGAGAAGTTTCTACTTCATTATAGCCCTTGTCTTCTTAGACTAGGAACTCCATGAGAGAGTTCCTTTGTCCTTCAGGACATGAGGGGTGAGAGGCCCTAAGTTCCCTTCCTCCTTCGCAAGCCACCCACCAATCTTCAAGCTTGGACACCCCTGGAAACTTCACCTGGATGCCTATCAAGAAGAGCCTCCTCGACCACCATTCTCAACTCTTTCCCATCCCTTCTTACTTATTCCTTCCTCTTGATGTTTTCTAACCCTTCCCTTGGGTGCTCGCAGGTCCTCCAGGTGCCACGGATAACAGAGTCGGTCTTCCTTGCCCCCACGACCATCAGATGAAAAGTTGGTGAATCCGCAGGATTGAAAGCTTGATCCTCCAGGCCGCATCCATGAGAGTGAGTGAACTCGACATCAGGCACATTAGAGTCTTCATGATTTGCACCCTTTATCTCCTAAGTAGGTATTGATCTAGAGCTAAGTCCTACGTGGTTTCTCAATCCTGAGGTCCTCTTGTTATCATTGTTTAGAAACTATCTTTGCTTGATAGAAAGTTATTGTCCTTATAGAATCTCTAGTTCCATTCTTAACTTGACTTCAGGAATCGGTACATCTCTTAAAACTTAAAACTCAAAAGAAAATTCATTTGCATATCCATCTCATCATTAGTATAGTTCCGCATCATCTTAGTCCCATATCAATTTTTGGTATCAGAGCTTCATCCTGCATCATGTTTGGTATCAGAGAATGGTTAGGACTTAGTTCTCTTTAAGTACTTGGATTGGGTGCTTTACCATGGCTATCCGGTCATCGAAAAAAGTAGGGATGCAAGATCCTCATATCCCATTCAAAAGGGATTTTCTATGGCATGTAGGGGTGCTGATGTGATTGGCCCTTGAAGGGGAAAACAAGGAGATAGGTTTTAGATCCTAAAGAAAAAAATCTTGCATCATTGATTTCAGCATCTTTAAAAATTCTGCAACTTAGTTTATGGTCTGATATTTTAGTTATTTATGTATGTAGGAGTATCCAATTTTGGTGATTTTTATTTTTCTAGATTCCACATAATTAGAAGTATTTTCAAAATTTTTTTCAAATTTTATTCTAGTACGTAGATTTTCGACATGGCTGATTACCATCTAAGAATAATTCTGCTTTGAAATTTTAGCAATTTCATTTCATCATACTTTCATCTCTACATAGGTTAATTTTTGCATTTAGGTTCATATTATTTACTTTTTACATCTTATTTTTGCTAACATACATCAAAATACAAAAAAAAACTTAGATACATTTCATTAGGATTCATATGTATGCCATCATTTACATAATTGACTTAAAGGCGTCAATATCACAAGATAAGGGAAGGAGGTCATTACCTTTCCTTGGCCCAAAAATCACCAACTTGCATTTCAAACCTAAGCCTAAATTAAAATCTAGTAGCAACCTAATAGCTTAGGGACATCAACGAGTTGAGTTTAACCATTGTGGGGAAGCTAGTGCATGCAACCCTTCAATTAGTACCGGGAAGCTGGTGTTTAAGGCAAGAGATCTAGTGTCAAATAATCTAAGTCATGTTGAGGTTCCTTAATTGGGTCCTTGTGAAAGCAAGGATGGCCTCCCACACTCCCACCTCTTACTGGCTAGTGAAAAGGCTAGTTGTTGTGCTATGTAATCTAAGTTAACCCATTTTGTTTGAACTCATAAGTATAGCAAACCGTAGTACCCTCCATTGTGTATTACATGTGCACTAGATTAGGAGTCAATGTGTGTGATTGATTGCATGACCATTAGATTAGGAGCTCAACCTATAGTCTCGACCTAACCCAACCTAGTGTGACCATGGAGCCCAATCCTGGAAGAGCCACTAGGTACATTGTGTTGCAATGTCTAAATTTGGTGGTGATTCTAAGATTGAGAATTATCTTAATTAGGAAAAAAATATGGACCTATATTTTGAAAGCCATATGAATATCTATTCTGAAAGAGATCAGTTCAAGTTTGCTAAAGCTAAGTTAGTTCGCCAGGCTAAGGTAGACTGGGATAAGTTTGAGAGAGTACTTAGGCGAGAAGGCCGTAAACCCATAACTACCTGGAGTGACATGAAACCTGAACTAAGGATAAAGTACCTAGGTAGATTTTATGAGCACAAACTTTTAGACCAATGATACAAATTGAGACAGGGCAATAAAACTATGTTTGAGTATATTGAGGAATTTAATGAGTTCATTAAGAGATGTAACATAGTTGAACCTGAGTCTAAAATCATATCTAGATTTAAAGATGGCCTACGAAAGGATATCCAGTGGGAACTATTCCAATGGAGGATTTATAACCTGGATGATGCCTATCGACTTGCTATGGAATTCGAGTCAAGTCAGAGGGAACCCATGAACTATCGAGTTGAGCCCAGCAGGATTAGTACCTCTGAACCCAAACTTAACCTTAACCTGAGTCAACCCAACCCTAATCCAAGTTGACCCACCCTTGCTACCCCATGTATTAACCAGGGTGACATTAAAGAAGAGGATTATATTGCAGACCTAGAATTGGTTGACCTAGAAGACACCTAGGTAGAAGCTATATTGGAAGGACCCTTAGAAGATTTTGAACCCACTAGTGAGCCTGAAGTAGAAGTATATGAGGCCGACATGAGTTTGGTAGATGAATATGAAGGAGAAGACTTCGAGGAGGACAACTCTACTACCTTACCTAAGGAAATCCTTGGAGAAGATAAGATTGTAGAGCCTAGTCCTGAAATATTAGAACAACAGAAAATTAGTGAGGACTTGGTTCCTGTAAGTTAATGCCCTCAGGAAGAGCCCACTCCTTTAGCCTCAACCCAAGACCTCATTCAGTTCTCTTATAAAGAGTTCATTCGTCTAACCCCAGTTGATGACCTTTTTTCTGGAACTGACTAAGTCTTCTTTTCTTGAAAAACCTGTACTTGCAATGACTAAATTCTCCATTCATCAATTTGACCTTATGTCACCCATAAATCAATGTTCATACATTAAGGTCAGTCTCTTTAGCCCAGAACCAATCCCTGAGTCTCCTTCCTATTTCCTACCCTTCCCTGAGTCTTATCATGTTTCTAGAGCCATTAGGTTACATTTTGATGAGATTACCAGGTTGTATGAATCCTTAGAGCCCATCCTTTTTGCTACCTAGTTATGGAAGACCCTTGGGCATTTGCTAGAAGTTCATGGTAAATTTTCATGTGCATACCAAACCAGGATCAAACCTAGAGAGTCTATAGTCTATTAAGTTTAGGTCCAAGAGTCCAATAAAAATTCCTCTCAATAAGAATGCATAGTTGAGTCTGCATTTTGTTAGGTATCAATACAAGTCTCAAAGTTTGCAAAGTCATTCGTACAGCATGCATAAGGAAATTAGCTAAAAAAATTAATCTAAGTAATGATACATATAAGAAATTGGTTGATTCTCGAAAGCAAGCCCAAGAATTTGACATAGGGGATTCTGTAATGATTGGGCTTAGGCTTGAACGGTTTTCACCAGAAACTGTTAAGAAACTTCATCCTCGCAAAGCTAGCCCCTTTAAGGTGATAAGGAGAGTTAGCCCTAATGCCTATGTGCTTGAGCTACCCCGGATTATGGCATTAGATCGACTTTCAATATCTCAGACTTAGTCGAGTATAGGGAACCAGTAACCATACCCAGTGAGCCATTTGGGCCTGACCTATCTTTTGAGAGTGAACCTGACCCAGAGTGCGTTGGAAATTATGTTCCAAAGCCAATCATCTAGGCTATAGATGGTTGTGCTATCTTGTATTTTGTATATGAATTCTTTAATAAATAAAAGTTGTTTTTGGCTGTTCATCATATTTACATTTCTCTGAAATGAACTCTTGTATAATGGAGTCCTTAGAACTACATTGTTTGATATAGAGAGGATATATCAAGTAGTTCTTAAACTAGTTCACAACCAAATGATACATTATTATAAGATGATGATGTATCAAGTGTAGGTTGTTGTATGTCACATTTGTTGGTTGTCCTCTTAACCAAGGAGTGTGGAGACACTGGTGTGACATGCAAGTGAAACGTATGACATTTCACTGAACGTGACCATTTGTGGAGCTCCCTTTTGTCAAAGGGTTGCTCACGAAGGGATATGGGTATATGTGTCCCTCAGACCTGAGGTCACCATGACAACTTGCAAGCAACTCACTATACTTTGGTGCCGGACTATCTAGATTTCTAATCTAGTAATGGAAGGTTTCTGGATATAGTCAAGTACTTGAGGAGTGATGGTGGATCAAGATGGAATTGACCTCTCCAAATAGTTTGGAGTGAATGAGTCACTATGTCTTAATTCAGCAAAACCTTGGCTAGGGTAGTTCTTATGAGAAGTCACAGAACTTGTGAGGTTGAGACATGATCTGGATAAACCAAATTAGGGTTGGTAGTCTAACCCTAGGTCATCCTGAGGATTGTGAGGTCAAAGGGATGAATTATGTGGAAACCATATGCCATAGGTTCTTGTGAGGTGCTCTGCATCTTCAACCTATCTGGTGATGCAGAACAAAAGCTCTGATACCAAAAATGATGCAGAACAAAAAGAGACGATGCGATGCGGAAGTAAATTAAGACTAATTCTTTTTTTTTTATGTTTTTAGAAGTCGGCTTTGACTCAAAGGAAAGTTAAACTAAATTGAAAGGAACTATGTAATAATTGAAAGCACAATTTAAAGAAACTAGGTTATCAGAGTAGTTCAGAAGTAAAGGATCGTTGGGGGTTGAGAAACTCCCAGACCTAGGGTTTCGTTCTGAACTTTCAACAGGACAGAAGTAAAGAGAAGAGAAGGGTTACAGACCAGGTAGTGATCTTCACAGAGTTTAGTGGAAGGACTCTCTTGAGCAGATTGTTGGATCCCCGGATTCAGATATCTTCGCAATGGATCCTCCAATACTGGTCCTTTAGCAGAGTTGGCTTCTCCTGAACTCAAGATCTGGGAAAGAAGAAGAACAATTTATGGAACCAGATACTCAAGGAAGGATTTACCAGATAGAAGAACTTGAAAGTTGATGTTGCTGAAGTCCTGATTCTCCTGGATGTTGATCTGGCTTCCTCTGGGATTTGCTCCGTATTCGAAGCAGCTGAACTGGACCTGGATGCTGGTGGTCGGCCACTACTTGGAGAGAGAGGCCGTGAGAGATGGGGTAGGCTAGGGTTTGGTCGAAAGAAGAGGATGATGGGCGGCTAGGGTTTGGGAGTGAAGTGGCTAACCTAGGATTTGGGGTTGGAGATCTCACACCTCCTCAAGGTTCCTGGGGAACCCGGATTTACTCCCTCACAGAGCTCAACACCTGGATGCAAGTGCAGAAGAGAGAAACACAGAGTTTGCTCACATATAAATTAGATTCATTCATCAGATGTTTTTAAAATTTTCAAGAGGGGTTTAATTTATAGGACTTTACAAGAGAGCAGGGTTTTACATCTTCCCATGTGGGACTAATAGGGTGGATCTTCAAATTAGGTTTGTAGAATCAATTCCCATACATATGGCCGGCCAAGAGGTTCCTAAAGTGTTGATTGGTGGCTCCAAAAGGTAAGTAGGTGGCACCTCCTAGCCTTGCTCTTCAAGAGAAAATTTCTTTCCTTCAATGGCTCAACTCTTTTGGACACCTCCTTTTCTTTCTCCCTAAGTCATGGTTCTTCCCATCTTTGCTTTAGGCTTTTTAGGCATGGATTGGGCGCCCCCTTGAATTGCTCCCCAAGAAATGCTTCTTTCTTTACATAGCTTGACTCTTAGAGAAATTTTTTGGCCTCCCCCTTGAATTGTAGATCCCAAATTATTTTCTCCTTAAGTGGTGCATGAGAGAAGGGACCTGCTATCTTGTGGTGTGGGGACCAAAGCATACTGGATGGAGATGTGACGCCCCCTGGACTCAGGCATGTGGCTGGGAGTGTGGCACCCACTTGCTTGGTCTTGGGAGAAAATGTGACACCCTGGAGAAGACCTAGACCACTTACTAGGACTTATACTGAGTCAACATGACTCAACAAAATTTAAATTGCAGGAAAATACATACTCAAAAAAATTGAGTTGACCAAGTCAACCCTTATTACAAAACCAGAAAATCCTAATTCTTTGGGCAAGGTCAATCAGAGATCCAGATGGAGCCCTGAAGTCTTCTTCTGAGTCTGGTGCCCGCACCATCTGGATGTCAGGTATCATTGCTAGATGAGGACTTTAACTGGTACTGGAAATGTTCCAATGCTACCGACTTAGTGTTTGAACATATAGGATCACACACCATAAAGGATTTCTATATAATCTTTTGGCTAATCGATGATTGAGAATCGTTTGACATTGTTGGAGGTCAATTTGATTGACCAGGTTCCAAGTGTCGACACTTGGAATTTTGCAGGCGTCAACACTTGGTGAAGTGTCGACACTTTGCAATTTTCGTGAGTCGATACTTCCTATGATGATCAAAAATTTTGGGAGGATTTCGTAGAAAGTTTTTGGGAAGGTTTTGACCTGGTTTGAATTTTAAATTCAAACCAATTTTGGCTCCAAGGTGAAAGTCAAACTTAACTTGATGGGTTTGACCCATTTGGTATGGCCTTGATCCTCTCCCCCATTCTCTCCCCTCATCTCTCCTCCTTCCTCTTTCTCCTTCTCTTGGCTACACCTATAAATGAGGGTCATTGTATAGGCTACAAAGGTTACAAGTTACAACACTACAAGAGAGAAGATAGAGAAGGGTTGTGAGAGTTCTAGGGATTGGATGTGAGCTACCTAGCAATCAAGCTAGGTCTTGGGAAGAGCGGTTTTGGGAAGGGGTTCCTGCTCTCCTCCTAGTCTTCCTGGAAGAAGAAGATCGGCCAAGGATCCCGAAGAGCTAGCACTCCAAGGGAGTTGATCAGAGTCGAGCCTAGGTGTGGATATCCTACAGAGGCCAGACGTGTGTGGCTCGAGCACCCTCCTCCTTCTTATAGCACTTCCACTGCTTCTCTCTTGGTATAAAGGTATGGTACTTTTATATTTGTTGTTTCTCTTGCTTTGATGTTATATGAATGCTAGATCATTATGCTAGATCTTTTTGTGGACAGATCGGTAAATCGTTTAGATCTATCTACCAAGCTTTTTGCTATGCATGCTTTAAAAATGTTTTAAAATGTATATCTTTCTGTCATATTTTCTTGCATATTATATGCTAGGTGTAGGTTCTTTTCACCTTCAATGGTATCAGAGCAACAGGTTCCTTTTTGTAGTATAATGATGCTAGCATTCTAATAACATCTCCTTTCTTTCTTAAGTACTTGGATTGAGTACTTCACCATGGCCGTCCGGTCATAGGAGAGAGTAGGGTTGCAAGACCCTCTCTTCCCATTCAATGGGATCTCCTATGGCGTGTAGGGGTGCCATTGTGATTGACTCTTGAAAAGAAAAATAAGAAGAAAGAAAATTTGTAGGTTAAAAATGTTTTAATCTGATGACATGATCATAAAACAACTTTAGATAAGATCTAAAATGATTGTTTTGATCTATTTTGATTGAATGTTTTATGAAACTTTGGATTTAAAATCACTATTTTTCATTGTCTCAGGTTGTGAGTCGACACTTGGCCTTGGAAGTATCGACTCATGGAAAAATTGCCTGAGATATGGTTTCTATTTTTCTTCTGAGATAGGTTGAAGTGTCGACACTTGCCCCTGAAGTGTCGACACTTGACCCTGAAGTGTCGACACTTGACCTTCAAAGTGTCGACACATGAGTGTGTCCAGAAAATAGATCGTTAGGTTTTCTTTTCCCTGTCTCAGGCCTTGAGTCGATACTTGCTCCTGAAGTGCCAACACTTGATATGAAAATTCTGAAATATAGTGAATTCAAATTTTGATTTGTTGTAAAATTGTTTTACATGATAAATTAAAATTGTTTTAATTTATTTGAGACTATTGAACTTAATTGAGAATTAAGAATGACTAAGAACTCTAGGAATATGATTTAAAAGATTTTAAGTCATTTCAATAAGCCTTAAGGGTCAAGGGTTAGCTTCTATTAGGTCCTTAATTAGGTTGGACCTAAGTTTAGATGAATTGGACTAATTAGAGAACTAATCTAATCAAATGTTGAGTTAGGATTTCTTCTCTAGATCTATCTAATAGTTAGATTGATTAGTCCATAATCTAAATGGACCTAATTTATAGCTCAATGGAAAGCCCGAGTCTTTAGGTTAGTCTAATCGAGTCTGATGAACCAATTGGTGTCGAGGTAAGTTTGGCATTGTGATCATGGTTCTTTGGGGCTACCTCTTACTTGGCCAACTCTGTTAGTGTCTAAGGCAAGATGGTTAATGGCAGAACCCAACCCATGATCTCACTTACCTGGCCAATATGGTCAATCAGGATTGATTAGATAGCTCATTGACTCGTGTTAGCCCTTGTCATCCAAGGTTAATCAGTCTTGACTGATTTTAGGTGTCCATGGATCATTAGTTATATGTAGCCCTCTTAGATTACTGATGTGGTCAGTGGGAGGTTGATCCATGTCTTCTCATCTCTTCGTCTATCACATTATTTAAAAACCCTCTAAATTATTAGGTCCTTAAAAAGATAAAGTTATGGAGATAACCAAGTCCTGGCCTCCCATTAACTGTGATAGTAATGTGTCTAGTAGTTTGATATTTATCGATAGATCCAAAGATCGGGTGTTCATCGGGCTATTGAAATTGCTATTCCTAATATGATGGCTCAGTGTGACTCTCTTAACAGTGGTCAGGTGAGCCGGCCAAAGTCAGGCTTGACTATTCATTAGTTAGAAGCATTGAATTTTGTCATGTTAATAGTTGGACCTAACCAGGACCTTCAATAGGAGACCCAAAGGCCGATTGAAGTGCTCCTTGGGGCAAAATCCAATTACTAGAGGTTACTTGGAAAAGTAATCGGTTGAAGAACCTACCTTTAGACACACATGGGTGGGCCAGCCAAAGTCGGGCTCATGTGTTGTCTATTGGACTCTAGTACCCGCTAAGGAATTAAAGTAATTTCTCGGATTAGAGGTAGAGGCTACCAATCTGTGCAAAATAGTAGGAGGGACCTTTAGACTAAAGTCCATGTCTTTAGGTTAATAATTCATATACACTAATTAGTTTTGGTTTTCCTTTTAGATGTCTTCCAACCTATCACTCTGGTCTCTTCTCGATAATGAGAAGCTCAATGGACAAAACTTTGATAGCTGGTATCGAAGGCTCAGGATTGTCCTGGAGCATGAACAGATCCTGTATGTGATATTGAATCCTTCACCTGAGATCCTTACTGCCAATGCTCATGGTTTGGTCAGAGACACTTATCAGAAGTGGCTCTCTGACAGGACCATTGTCCGATGCATTATGTTAGCGACAATGAACGATGAGCTCAGTCGCAAATTCGAGGAAGCCTAGCCGGAAGAAATCCTTTAAAGGTTGAAGGAGTCTTTCAGGATACCAGACGACGTTGAGAGGTACAGGATCTCCTGTGCCATCTACAACATGTGGATGCATGATTGGGCCTCGGTCACTAATCATGTATTGTACATGATCAAGATGATTGAGCCCTGGGCAAGCTTGGATGTCCCTTGCATGAACAACTTGGAAAAGATGCGATTTTGAATTCTCTCCCCTCCAATCTAGACTTTCTCGATCATTATAGAATGAATAAGCCTACAGTCAACTACCATGGTCTGTCGGGATTGCTGCAGACTTATGAGAAAGACCACCAGTTGAATAAAGGGGTGGTGAATCTAGTGGAAAGTTCTTCGGGAGGGCATCGTCCCTTTAAGATAAGGAAGAAGAAAAATAATAAAGGGAAAAAGGTGCTTGGTGCTTTTGGGCCCAGTCAGGCCAAGAAAGTGAAGGCTGATCAAAGCCAGGCAGAGTGCTTCTTCTACAAGAAGTGGGGTCATTAGAAGAGGAACTGTCCTCTTTACATTATATCCCTTGACCCGAACAGGTCCAAGAAAAGAAAGTTGCAGAATGGTCCTAGATAAGGTATTTATATGATAACACCTTGTAGTTTCTTTATTTATGATACTACTAACTGGGTATTGGATACAGGAACTCCAATTCACATTTGTAATTCTTTGCAGGGACTTCAAGTTAGTAGAAGATTCGAGGACGGCGAGAGGTTCTTGAACGTGAAAAATGGAAGCCGAGTTCCAATTATGGCGTTGGGAATCCTTAAACTTGTTCTCGAGTCCTGTACTATTGTTTTGAATAAGTGTCATTTTTGTCTTTTTATTTTGAATGTCATTTCTATAAGCCAGTTGGCCATGTATGGCTATAAACTATCAATAAAGAATGTCATTTGCAAAATCATTTGGAATGGTTCTGTACTTTAGAATGGATAAATGCATGATGGCATTTATGTACTGTTGCGACCTGTTAATATAATGTACACGTCTAGCAAATGCCTTAGGATAGATAATGTCAGCGAAGTATACCTATGGTATTGTAGGCTTGGTCATGTTAATAGGAACAGGATAAACAGGATGAATACCGAGGGTCTCCTTGATTTTAGCAAAGATAGTTCACTTCCAACCTATGAGTCCTGTCTTGTTGGAAAAATAACCAAGTCACCTTTTACTGGAAAGGTGAACGAGCCAATGAAATTCTGAGTTTGGTATATACTGATATATGTGGACCCATGAATGTTAGTGCTAAGGATGGGTACATTTATTTCATTACATTTATAGACGATCGTTCAAGGTACGGTTATGTCTTCTTGATAAGACATAAATCTGAATCGTTTGAAATGTTCAAATGATATCGTAATGAAGTAGAAAAATAAACTGGAAAGTGTATCAAAACCCTTCGATCCGATCTAGGCAGTGAATACCTTTCCGATTAGTTTTTGATATATCTTGAGGAGAATGGGATTCTCTCTCAGTAGACACCTCCAGGGACATCTCAATTAAATGGAGTGTCTGAAAGAAATAATCGAACCTTGTTAGACATGGTTCGGTCCATGATGGGCTTTGCTTCTCTACCGATATCCTTTTGGATATATGCTCTAGAATCAGCCTGTTACCTTCTACATAGGGCTCCAAGTAAGTCCATTAGTAAAACACCATATGAGATGTGGACTTGACATAAGCCGACACTTTCACACCTTCATGTCTGGGGGTGCCCGGCTTATGTAAAACATTTGGAAACGGACAAACTTGGACCTAGGTCTAACCGGTGCCTATTTGTTGGGTATCCAAAAGAGTCTAAGAGATATTACTTCTACTTAGTTGAGGAACAAAAGTTGTTTATCGGTCTTAGGGCTATCTTTTTGAAAAAGGAGTTCCTTGGTGAAGGGACTGTAGCCACTAAGATTGAACTTAGTGAAGTTCAACAAGTAGAAGAACCATCACACTTAAGAGACAACATAGAACCGGCTGTGATTAGATCATACCCTGAGCCTACTCAGTAACCATTAAGGAGATCTGGTAGAGTCCCAGTCGATTGGACAAATACTATGGTTTCTTGGTCCGGGAAGGTGATACCATTGAACTCGATGAGAATAATGAGGATCCGATCACCTATATGGATGTGTTGCAGAGATTTAACTCTGAGAAATGGCTTGAAGCCATGAAATCCAAAATGGAGTCCATGGAGATCAACAATGTATGGACATTGGTTGATGCACCTGAAGGGATAAAACTCATTGTGTGCAAATGAATTTTCAAAAGGAAAAAGGGCGCAGACGGAAAGGTGGAGACCTATAAAGCCCGTCTGGTTACTGAGGGGTATCGTTAACGTTATGGTATTGACTATGATGAGACGTTCTCCTATGGCAATGCTCAAATCTATTTGGATTATGCTTGCTTTAGCATCACACTTTGATTATGAAATCTGGCAAATGGATGTCCGAACAACTTTCTTAAATGGTGAGCTGGAAGAGGAGGTGTATATGATACAACCTGAAGGGTTCACATCCACAAACGAATCAAAGGTGTGCAGGCTTCAAAAGTCCATCTATGGATTGAAGCAAGCATCGAGTTGGAACATGCGATTTGATAAGTGTATCAAGTCATATGGCTCGTTAGGAACGGAGAAGAGCCTTGTATTAATAAATGGGCTAATGGTTCTGTGATTGTATTCCTTATGCTGTATATGGATGATATTCTCTTAATCAGGAATGACATCACAACACTGCAAGGAATAAAGGCCTGGTTATCATCTCAGTTCTCTATGAAGGACTTAGGTGAAGCCTCTTATATACTAGGTATGAAGATCTATAAAGATAGATCTAAGAGGCTTCTGGGACTGTCCCTGTCTACGTACATCAACACCATACTGAAATGGTTCAGCATGGAAAATTCCAAGAAGGGCTATCTCCCGATAGGCACTGGAATTGATCTCTCCAAAAAGAATTGTGCGACAACTCCTGAAGAAAGAGAGCGTATGAGTAGAATCCCATATGCTTCGGCAGTGGGTTCTATCATGTACGCCATGACATGTACTAGACCAGACATGACATACTCACTAGGTGTAGTGAGCATATGCCAGTCTGATCCAAGTGAAGCTCTTTGAAAAGTGGTAAAAACCATCCTTAAGTATTTATAAAATACTAAGGACCAATGGCTCATTTATGGAGAATCTGACTTGAAACTTGTGGGGTATACTGACTCCAGTTTCCAGTCAGATAAAGATGATAATAAAAGTGTGTCAGGTTTTGTCTTTACCCTGAACGGAGGAGCTGTCTGCTAGAAAAGTTCCAAGTAGCCTACTGTGGTGGACTCGGTATGTGAAGTAGAGTACATTGCAGCATCTGATGCAGTAAAGGAAGCTGTGTAGTTGTGGAAGTTCCTTGGCGAGCTGGAAATGGCACTTTCCCTTGATGGTCCTGTTCTGGTGTACTATGACAACACTGGAGCCATTACTCAAGCCAAAGAGCCGAAGTCTCATCACCACACAATGCATATTCTGCTGTGCTATCACCTTGTTGAGAGATCGTGGAACGAGGTGACATTAACCTTCAAAAGATCGATGGAAAAGAGAACCTGACTGACCCCTTCACTAAAGCCGTCAGAGTTCAAGAGTTTGACTGTTGTAAATGAAAAATAGGAATGAGATTTTGTATCGATTGGCTTTAGTCCAAGTGGGAGTTATTGGAAATTATGTCCCAAATCCAATCATTTAGGCTATAGACGGTTGTGTTATCTAGTATTTTGTATATGAATTCTTTAATAAATAACGTTATTTTTGGCTGTTCATCATATTTACATTTTTCTAAAATGAACTCTTGTATGATGGAGTCCTTAGAACTACATTGTTTGATATAGAGAGGATATATCAAGTAGTTCTTAAACTGGTTCACAACCAAATGATACATTGCTATAGGATGATGATGTATCAAGTGTAGGTTGTTGTATGTCACATTTGTTGGTTGTCCTCTTAACCAAGGAGTGTGGAGACACTGGTGTGACATGCAAGTGAAATGTGTGACATTTCACTGGACATAACCATCTATGGAGCTTCCTTCTGCCAAAGGGTTGCTCGTGGAGGGATATGGGTATATGTGTCCCTCAGACCTGAGGTCACCATGGTAGCTTGCAAGCAACTCACTATACTTTGGTGCCGGACTACCTAGATTTCTATTCCAATGAGAAAGGTTTTTGGATATAGTCAAGTACTTGAGGAGAGGTGGTGGATCAAGATGGAATTGACCTCTCCAAATAGTTTGGAGTGAATGACTCACTATGTCTCAATTCAGCAAAACCTTTGCCAGGGTAGTTCTTATGAGAAGTCACAGAACTTGTGAGGTTGAGACATAATCTGGATAAACCAAATTAGGGTTGGCAGTCTAACCCTAGGTCATCCTGAGCATTGTGAGGTCAAAGGGATGAATTATGCGACAACCATATACCAGAGGTTCTTGTGAGGTGCTCTGCATCTTCGACCTATCTGGACATCGGGTATCATTTCTAGATGAGGACTTTGACTGGTACTGGAAATATTCTAATGCTACCAGCTTAGTGTTCAAACCTATGGGGTCACACACCATAGAGGATTTCTATCTAATCTTTTGGCTAATCGATGATTGAGAATCATTTGACATTGCCGGAGGTCAATTTGATTGACCAGGTTCCAAGTGTCAATACTTGGAATTTTGCAGGTGTCGACACTTGGCAATTTTCATGAGTCAACAGTTCTTGTGATGAATAGAAATTCTATGAGGATTTTGTGGGAGGTTTTTGGGCAGGTTTTGATCAGGTTTGAATTTTGAATTCAAACCGATTTTGGCTCCAAGATTAAATGGTATGAAAGTCATACTTACCTTAATAGGTTGGACCCATTTGGTATGGCCTTGATCCTCTCCCCCATTCTCTTCCCTTATCTTTCCTCCTTCCTCTTTCTCCTTTTCTTGGCTGTACCTATAAATGAGGGTCATTGTATAGGCTGCAAAGTTTACAAGTTACAACAATACTTGAGAGAAGATAGAGAAGGGTTGTGAGAGTTTTAGGAATTGGGTGTGATCTACCTAGCAATCAAGCTAGGTCTTGGGAAGAGAGGTTTTGGGAAGGGGTTCCTACTATCCTCCTAGTCTTCCTGGAAGAAGAAGATCGGCCAAGGATCCTGAAGAGCTAGCACTCCGAGGGAGTTGATCAGAGTCGAACCCAAGTATGGATATCCTGTAGAGGCCAGACACGTGTGTGGCTCGAGCACTCTCCTCCTTCTTACAGCACTTCCACTACTTCTCTCTTGGTATAAAGGTATGGTACTTTTATATTTGCTGTTTCTCTTGCTTTGAAGTTATATGCATGCTAGATCCTTTTGCAGGCAGATCGGTAGATTGTTTAGATCTATCTACCGAGCCTTCTGCTGTACAAGCTTTAAAAATGTTTTAAAATGCATATCTTTCTACCCTATTTTCTTGAATATTGTATGCTAGGTTTAGGTACTTTTCACCTTCAGAGTGTCCACCTCCAATTTTACTTGAGAGAGGAGAATGGATCGAGCATGTCCTGGATGATCAAGCTACCACCACCTGGGGTAAAGGATATCAGCGTTACTTGGTCTGATGGCAAGGCCGATCGGAGTCCAATGATTCATGGATTACCCGAGAGGAATTGTAGCGCCTCAACCCCGACCTTCTTGAGAAATACCGAAGACAAATCAACCCTTACTCGACAAGGTCAAGTTTCCTCCCACCCCGGGAGAATTGGTGTGGGCACCAGGATTAGACAGAGGCTCCTCAATCCTCTGTGGATCTCTGATTAGGGTTCTTAATCTTTTGGATCCTGTAATAAGGCTTCAAGCCTGAGTAATTTATTTTTGAGTCATGTAAGTAGTATTTAGTTGATTTCAATTTTTGGTTTAGTCTGGTAATTTGGCCAATTTGGTGAAGTTTGGGTTAATTGGTCCTGTAATTAGCTAAGTTGGTCCACAAGCTCAAGTCAATTTGAAGATGTGCTCAAGCTAGATTGAAGATGAGTCAAGCCACCTCTCCATGCCAGGTTAGGAGTACCACATCATCAGTGCCACATGGCATGGGAGGTTCCACTTCAGCTCATGAAGTGCCACATCATCAATGCCACATGGCATGGGAGGAGCCACTTCATCAAGCACCTTGGGCGGCCAAGTAAAGTTGAAATTTCAAATTCAAATTCCATGGTTGACTCCCATTAATCTCCCCTTGATCCAAGCCAACAAGATCCTCACCCCATTCCACATATCAAGCCATATCACCAAGGATCAAGTCTAGCATTCATGGTTAGTCAAAGCTTCATGAAGAGGAGACTCAAAATTCAAAATAGGCACCCCTTGATTCATAAAGACAACATCCTCTCTTCACTCCCCCAAATCAAGTCTTGTAACTCCTATTTCAAATTTGAGTTCAAATATCAAATGAGGACTTAGGTTCTTATAAAAAGGACCCTAACCCTCTTGTAAAATCAATTTTTAATGAATAAAAATTTTGAGAAGTTTCTACTTCATTATAGCCCTTATCTTCTTAGACTAGGAACTCTGTGAGAGAGTGCCTTTGTCCTTCAGGACATCGAGGGGTGAGAGGCCCTAAGTTTTCTTCCTCATTTGCAAGCCACCCACCAATCTTCAAACTTTGATGCCCCTAGAAACTCCACCTGGATGCTTAGCAAGAAGAGCCTCCTTGACCACCATTCTCAACTCTTTCCCATCCCTTCTTACTTGCTTATTCCTTCCTCTTGATGTTTTCTAACCCTTCCTTTGGGTGCTCGCAGGTCCTCTAGGTGCCACAGATAACGGAGTCGGTCTTCCTTACCTTCATGACAATCGGATGGAAAGCCGGCGAATCCGCAAGGTTGAAGGCTTGATCCTCTAGGCTGCATCCACGAGAGTGAGTGAACTTGGCATCGGGCACATCAAAGTCTTCACGATTTGTACCCTTAATCATCTAAGTAGGTATTGATATAGAGCTAAGTCCTACAGGGTTTCTCAATCCTGGGGTCCTCTCGTTATCTTTGTTTAGGGACTATCTTTGCTTGCTAGAAAGTTCTTGTCCTTATAAAATCTCTAGTTCTATTCTTAACTTGACTTCGAGAATTAGTATATCTCTTAAAACCTAAAACTCAAAAGAAAAATCATTTGCATATCCATCTCATCATTAGTATAATCCCACGTCATCTTAGTCCCATATCAATTTTGGTATCAGAGCTTCATCCTGTATCATGTCAACAAAATTCTTAGGTCACTTCCAACATCTGGGATTCAAAGGTGACCACTATACAAGAAGCAAAAGATATTGACAAACTACCCTTGGAGCAATTGGTGGGATTGCTCATGACTTATGAGCTCAATTTAAAGCAAAAATCTATGGATATGGACAAAAAAAAGGGGGATAGCCTTCAAGTCTACTATTTAAGAAGAATCTTCAAATGATGAATCTAAAGAAGAAGAAGATGATGAGAGTGAGAAAGCACTTTAGCAAAGAAATTTAGAAAATTTATGAAAAGAAGAAAGTTCCCTTACAAGAAAAGATTCCAAACAAGTAAAGACAAGGGAAAGGAAAAGGAGAAAGAAAAGAAAAAGGAGAAGAAGAAGAAGATACCTACATGCTTCGAATGCAAGAAGCACAGACACTATAAATTTGACTGTCCTCTTCTAAAGAAATCAAGAAAGAAGCTTAGGAAGAAAGCTACGATGGCAACCTGGAGTGATACTAAGGAATCCAGCTCAAAGGAAGAACAAGCTAAAATTGCAAATCTATGTCTCATGGCACATCAAGAACAAGAAGAGTTAATTTTGATACTGAAGTAGATTTTATCTTTGATGAATTCAAAAGTGCTTTTGATGAATTAATGCATGACTGCAAATTGATTTTATCTGAAAATAAAAAGTTGAAAAAGTATGCAAATAGTTTTTCACATTAACAATTCTCTTTTAAATGAAGTTAGTGAATTGAAAAATAAACTTGATATTTTAGAAAAGAAAAATAAGGCTTTAATAATGAAAAATGATGTTTTAAAAAGACCTAAAACTTTTATTTCGAATGGTGATCTTTTAAAGAAAAACAAAGATTTAGAAATAGAAAACAAAAACTATAAAAATGAACTTGATAAAATAAAACCCTTTGTTGAAAAGTTCACTTATAGTTTTGAAAAACTAGATCTTCTTTTAAATAATCAAAGAGTTGTTTTTAACAAAGCAAGATTAGGATATAAACCTCAAAAATAGCAAAGGTATTTCAAAAACTTTTTTGTACCTGCATTATCAAGCATTACATGTTTTTCATGCAAAAAACTAGGACATAAAGCTTTTCAATGCAACTTGAGAAAAATTAATGATTTTGGAAAGATTTGGATTCCAAAAGGAACCAATTTAAGTACTAACCCTAAAGGACCCAAGTTGGCTTGGGTACCTAAAAGCAAAACTTGATTTATTTTACAGGTGTGTCTTGCAACCAAGAAAAATAAAAGGCTATGGTATCTTGATAGTGGTTGTTCAAGACACATGACAGGAGATGTGAAGCAATTCACCTCTCTTGATGTAATAAATGGAGAGAGTGTGATCTTCGGTGATAATGGTAAAGAAAAAATCATTGGTATTGGTAAGTTCACATCTCCCCTTCTACTTGCATTAACAATGTATTTTTAGTTGAAGATTTAAAGCATAATCTCTTAAGTATTATTCAATTTTGTGATAAAGGTTTCCAAGTTGTTTTAAAATCATCTTATTGCATGATAGCTAGTCCTGATAAAAATGGAGTAAAATTCATTGAAAAAAGTCATGGAAATATTTATCTAGTAGTTTTGGACAATCTATCTTTACCTAATGGAGAATGCCTAGTTGCAATGAATTCTGCTATAGATGAGACTAGTGAGCTTTGGCATCGTAGACTAGGACATGCTAGCATGTATTTACTTTCAAAACTTTCTAAAAAGGATTTAGTAAGAGATTTGCCAAAATAGTTTTGAAAAAGATAAAATTTGTGAAGCTTGCCAATTTGGAAAATAAGCAAAAACAGATTTCAAATCTAAAGGTTTTGTTACAACTACTAGGCCATTAGAACTACTCCAAATGGATCTCTTTGGACCAACTAGAATATCTAGTCTGGGAGGCAAGAGATACAGATTAGTTATAGTGGATGACTTTCAAGGTTTACTTGGATTTTCTTTCTTGCTCATAAAGATGAATCTTTTTCAGTATTTATGAAGTTTTACCGAAAAGTTTCTAATGAAAAAGGTGCTTCAATCATTTGCATATGTAATGATCATGGTTCTGAATTTGAAAATCAAGATTTTAAAAATTTTTGTAATGAGAAAGGTATTGAGCATAATTTTTTTACACCTAGAATACCTCAGCGGAATGGGGTGGTAGAAAGAAAAAATCATATTTTGGAAGAAATGGCATGCACTATGCTTTGCAAAAATGATTTGCCAAGATATTTTTGGGTTGAAGCAATCAATACTACTTTTAATATTTTGAATCACATTTTAATTCATCCTATTATAAAGAAAACTCCTTATGAACTTTGGAATCAAAGAAAATCAACTTTAAAGTATTTTCGATTTTTTGGTTATCAATGTTTTATTTTAAATAATGGTAAAGACAATCTTAAAAAATTTGATGCCAAGTCTAATGAAGGTATTTTTTTAGGATATTCTACATCAAGCAGGGCATACAGAATTTTTAACAAAAGAACCCTAGTTATAGAGGAGTCTATACATGTAGTTTTTGAAGAGTCTACTGACAAATTCTTTAGGAAAGAGGATATGTCTGATGCATGTACAGGTGCTGAAAAGCTAAAGAAGCTAATATTAGAAGATCAACATCCACAACAAAGTGAAGAAATCAAGATAAATATGAAAGAAAAAAAGCCATACAATCCATATCAAAGCATCAAGATCTACCTAAGGAGTGGAGATATGCTCATGGACATCCTAAGGAATTAATCCTAGGTAATCCATCTAAAGGGGTAAGAACTTAATCTTCAATTAGAAATGAATATGATTATATTGCTTTTGTTTCTCAAATAGAGCCAAAATGTTTTGAAGATGTTGAAAAAGATCCTAACTGGATAAATGCTATGCAAGATGAACTAATTTAGCTTGAAAGAAATAATGTTTAGATATTAATAGAAAGACCATCTAACATTTCTATTATTGGCATGAAATGTGTATTTAGAAATAAATTGGATGAAAATGGTATTGTTACTAGAAATAAAGCTAGGCTAGTTGTCAAAGGCTACATCAGGAGGAAGGAATTGATTTTGATGAAACTCTTGCTCCTGTTGCTAGACTTGAGGTAATTAGACTACTATTAGCATTTGTTTGTTTTATAAACTTTAAACTTTTTCAAATGGATGTCAAGAGTGCTTTTCTAAATGATTTTATAACTGAAGAAGTTTTTGTTGAACAACCACCTGGTTTTAAAAATCATTCGCATCCTGATCATGTTTATAAACTGCACAAAGCACTTTATGGTTTAATGCAAGCACCCCGAGCATGGTATGAAAGACTCAGCAAGTTTCTGATTGAAAATGAATTTTCTAGAGGCTATGTTGATACTACCTTATTTCTAAAGAAGAAAAATGATAACTTATTAGTAGTGCAAATTTATATTGATGATATTATTTTTAGTGCTACTAATGAAATTCTTTGCCAAGAGTTTGCTAAGCTAATGTAAGATGAGTTTGAAATGAGCATAATGGGAGAACTCAACTTTTTTCTCGGACTCCAAATCAAGCAAACCAAGGAAGAAACTTCATCAACCAAGCTAAGTATACAAGAGAAATCTTAAAGAAGTTTGGGATAGAGTCTACTAAGTCAATGGTACTCCTATGAGCCCTTCTTGTAAACTTGATAAAGATGAGTATGATAAATTTGTTGAACAAAAATTATATAGAGGGATGATTGGCTCTTTATTATATTTGACTGCTAGTAGACCTGATATTATATTTAGTATCTGTATGTATGCTAGATATCAGTCTGATCCTAAAGAGTCTTATCTATTGGCTGTTAAGTGCATATTTAAATACTTATCTGGTACAATTAATATTAGTCTATGGTATTCTAGAAATTTTTCTATTGATTTAATTAGATTTTCTAATGCTGATTTTGCTAGGTGTAAACTTGATAGAAAAAATACTAGTAGAACTTGCCAATTTCTTGGAGTTAAACTTAATCTCTTGGTTTAGCAAGAAACAAATTTCGGTTGCACTATCCACAGCTGAGGCTGAGTATATTGCAGCAGAAAGTTGTTGTGCTCAAATCTTGTAGATTAAGCAACAACTTGAAGATTTTGGAATCAAACTAATTAAGACACTCATAAAATGTGATAATACTAATGCTATCTGCTTAACTAAAAATCATGTTCTACATTCTATAAGTATATTGAAATTAGGCATCATTTCATTAGAAATCATGTTGAAAATAATGAAGTTGTACTTGAATTTGTTAGTACTGAAATGTAATTAGCTGATATTTTGACTAAGCCTTTCCAAGAGGATCGATTCTGTATGATTAGAAAAGAACTTGGGGTCATCAATCCTTTTGTTTGAAAATTTCTACTCTTTGACTCATGAAAAATCAAATTTGATATCAATTATGTTTAATTTCTTTGAATTTCATTGTAATTCTATTGATTTTGATTAATGCTTCATTTTCATTTCTTTTTAGTATTAAGTCGAAGTGTCGATACCTGTAAGTGTCGACACCTGGAAGTGTCGACACTTGACCCTATGTCGTGAATTGATACTTGAACGGCAACAGACCGAAATAAAAATTGGAAACGAGCTATTTTCTTAATCTTTTCTCTCCCAAATTGAGCCAACACCTGCCCTAACATTGTTCTATCCACTTCTTCCCTCCAAATCGAACCTCCAATCTTCTCGAATTTGTGTTTTGGATGATTTTTGATTCTGTTTTTGGCATTTTCCCTCTTTCATTTCATTTTTGGACCGTTAAAGCCCTAGATTTCCTCTCCTCTTGTACTTCAATCCTTGATTCTGTGGAATGGGGCCTAGGAAGCAAGTTGTCCATCATCCTCGGCCATCCAATCAAGAAGATGAAAGAAGAACAAAGGCCAGACATGAAGCCAGTGCAATGGTTTCCCCAGCTCGGCCTCTCTTTTTCGTGGCTAGTCGGATGGGATCGAAGACCATCATCGAAGGATGCCGTGTGGACTTTGAGTTCATTGATCAGTAGCATTTTTGGATAGGTCAGTGGCTCAGAGATGCTGGTTTGGTTCCTTTCTGTTCTTTGACTGAGAGATTTTATCTCGGTTTGATTCGAGAGTTTTATGGTTTGTTAGCCCGAGGTAGTGATGGATGGGTAGCCCAGGTACGCAGCAGAGATGTCCCAGTGATAGCAAAGATTCTGAGCAGAGTATGGGACATACCCATGACAGGTTCTGTTATAGACAGTCTAGTGGACAGGTTTAGTGGTCTCCATTCTATCTTCGAGACAGATGACTTACCTGAGGGAGCCACTGTAGTAGCTTCGAGACTGTCAATTGAGATGAGGTTGTTGCATCACATTGTTGCCCAGATCCTTCTACCGAAGACCGGCCATTTTGACTTCATCACAGAGCGAGAGCTGTTGGTGATGGTTTCTCTGGTATAGCACACTCCTGTATGTCTACCAATACTCATAGTATATTAGTTGATGGAGGCATCTATTTGCTAGAGATTGTGTTTGCCCTATGGGATGGGCTTGACTCTACTTTTCAGAGCCTATGGTGTAGTGATGGATGGTGAGCCCTATCTGACATCAGATCTCTTCACCGGATGGGGTATCAGCTTGTCAAGAGCCAATGGAGACGGCGTATATCTGGACAGGCTATTGACAGAGATGAGGATGTAGTGGAGGAGGAGCATATCTTTTCGGATGAGGTAGAGCCTTCTGAGATTCATAGAGATACATCTGAGGCACAGCCTAAGCCAACAGTTCAGCCAGAGCTAGCTCCTCAGCCAGAGTCAGCACGGTCTGACATCCCTAGAGTTTCTGAAAGTCTAAAGGATAGGGTCACTCGCATTGAGAGTGAGTTGATTATTATTCATCAGCGAGTTGACTCATTTCATATGGAGATCAGAGAGAGCCATCGAGGATTGAGAGATAGGATCTTTGCCATTCTGTCCATTTTGAGTAGACCCTCTTCGAGGAGTGCTCTTGGTGCTTCTAGTCCAGATGATTCAGTTCCAGCACCACCGGCACTGGGACCAGATTTGGATGAGACTGACTCTAATGATATTGACATCGTAGATTTGATAATAAAGCCAGTACCAAAGATAGCAGCTGACCCTCCTAGGAGTTCCATTCATGATCCATCTAGTTCATCTTTCCAGACTCTATATTACCTACTCTCTCCAGACCTGATGTTCTGATGCGGAACTAAGATGCATGCATGATTATTTTTTATATTTTTGAAGGTTAAGTTATGAATCTAAATCCCAAAGAACAGACCAAGAACCTAAGTGAGGACATCTATGCAAAATAAGAAGCTAAAGCATGCAAAATGGGACCTAAAAGCAATAGAAAAAGAGGATCACCGAGGTTAAGAAGTCTCGGTTAGGCTAGTTCACCTCCAATAAGACTATTGGTAGGCAGAGGGGGTGTACCTAACAATGGTGGAAGCATCCGGTGAAGACCGTAGACGAAGGGGTCACTCTCACTCCTGGATGCGGCCTAGATGATCAAGCCGGAGACCCACGGATTCTCAGCTTTTTACCCGGTGATCCGATCACTGCTCGGCTAGAGTCGTTGGAATCATGAAAATCGAGGGACCTGTAAATAGCCTTTCAAGGGTTAGAGATTGATGAAGGGATGGAGAAATAAAAGGAAGAACAACAAGGAAAAAAGGAGTTTTGATGTTGGCGACCAAGGTTGGAGAAAGCTTCTAAGGTTTGTTGATGGCTGGAGACTGGGCGCAGGGAACAGGGAAGAATAAGGGGCTCAAACAGAATCCTTTTAGCACACAGCAAAGCACACAGTAGTATTTCGTAAACTCAATAATATTCATGAAAAAAGTTACTTCATACAAGAGAATGGAGTCTCTTAAATAGACTCACTAACTTGGCCCCCAAGTAAGGTTACAAAAGATATTTACTAGAAATTTGAATCCCACCCAAACCCTAGCTAGAATACATGGTAGGTCTTAGGATTGAAATCCTTCAAATTACTCCCCTCTCTCTTGCCTTGGTTGGCCAAAGGTGCTGACTCTAGTGGCCGACCAAGCGGTGGTGAGCATAAGACATAGCGCCCTTTGGTTCCTCTCATGGGCCTGGGCTGGCCCAAATTGCTTCCGGTTGCGGTCCAAGGCTTCAAGCTGCTCTCCAGGGTTCCAAGACTTTAAGCTTCTTCTGTTGGGCCTTCCATGGTCTTCATAGCTTCCAGTTGGATTGGTCTTTACTTGTACTGGCTGGGTCTTCACTTGTATGAGTCTTCATTGGACTTGGACTAAGTACGGGACTCAGAAAAAAGACTAGCTCAACATGAGCTGATTGGTACATGACTCAAATAATAAAAAGACAACTCAAATAGGCTAAGCCCTTATTACAAATGAACTCAAATACTACTAAGTAACCCATAAAGGGTTGAGAAGCCTCTATCTTATTCTGGTGCCTCTGGTGTCCGCACAAATTCTCCCGGGATGGGAGGAACTCGACCCTGTCGAGTAAGGGTCACACTAGTTCACATATCTCTCGAGAAGGTCTGGGTCGAGGCACTGCAAGTCCTCTTGAGAAATTCATGAAGCATCCAGCTTTGGTTGACCTTGCCATCGGACCAGGAAGCGTTGATAGCCGCAGCCTCGGGTCGTTATGGCTTGATCATCCAGGATATGCTCGATCCGTTCTCCTCTCTTAAGTCAAATAGTTGGTGAACAACCTGGGCTAGGGTCACTCACAATGGAAGGAGTAGGTCCAAAGGCCTCATTGGGTATTGCTACCGGTTCCCTATACTCAACCAGGTCTATGATATTGAAGGTAGAACTAATGCTCAAATCCGGAGGCAAATCTAACACATAGGCATTTGGTCCAACCCTCTCTATCACTTTAAAAGGTCCAACTCCACGAGCATGAAGCTTCTTAATGGTCCCGGTGGGAACTGCTCAGGCCTAAGCCTAATTATGACAGAATCCCCTACATCAAATTCCTGGGCCCTTCTTCAGGAATTAGCCAGTTTCTTATATGTTTTATTGCTTAGGTTAATTTTTTGGCTAATGTCCTTATGCAAGTCTCTAATATGCTGTGCGAATGACTCTGCAAACTTTGAGACTCGTGCATGAACATGTAAAGGAACCAGATCAATGGAGCGATTAGGCTTATATCCATGGACTATCTCAAAAAGACTCTTGCCCGTGGTCCTATTTACTGAGCCATAGTAGGCAAAGTCTGCTCTAGGGAACAATAGGTCCCAATTTCTAATGTATTCACCTACCAGGCATCTAAGGAGGTTTCCTAGGCTACGATTCACCACTTCAGCTTGGCCATCTGTTTGGGGATGGTAGGCTGTAGAAAACTTAAGCTTGGTCCTTAATAGGTGCCAGAGGATTTTTCAGAAATAACTAGTGAACCTAATATCCCTATCAGATATGATGGTCTTGGATAGGCCATGGAGTCTAACCACATTATCTAAGAAAAGCTTGGCTACTCTAGACGCATCAAATATCTGGGAACATGGGATGAAGTGAGCCATCTTAGAGAACCTATCAACCACTACAAAGATAGAATCATGTCTTTTCTGGGTCTTAGGTAATCCTAACACGAAGTCAATACTGAGATCCTACCAAGGACAATCAGGCACTGGTAAAGGTGTGTAGAGACCAGTGTTTTGCTTCTGCTATTTTGCAACAGCACAAGTTCTACACCTGGCAACAATCTGAGCAACATGCCTTTTCAAACTTGGCCAATAAAACTGGTCTTATATTGCTAAAATGGTCTTATTCCTACCAAAGTGACCAGCTAAACCTCCAGCATGGGTCTCCCAAATCAGGAATTCTCTAAGAGAAGTTCTAGGGATACAAAGTCTATTATTTTGGAAAAGGTAGCCATCTTGAATGGTATACTCACTATGGGTATTGGATGGTCCTAGCCTAAGGGTCTAGTAAATGTCGCCAAAGTCTGGGCAGGCTTCATACTCTTCCTTTAGTCTATCAAACCCTATGACTTGGGTGCTGATTGAACCTAAAAGCAAAGACCTACGGCTAAGGGCATCTACTACCTTATTGTCTGTTTCGGCACGGTGTTTCAGGACAAAGGTGTATGCCTAAATATACTCGATCCATTTACCATGCCATGGGTTGAGTTTCTTTTGGGAGTTTAGGAACCAGAATGCCTCATGGTCAAAAAATAAGATAAACTTCTGCGGTAATAAGTAATGTCTCCAATATCTAAGGCCTAGACTACCGCATAAAATTCCTTGTCATAGATAGAGTACTTAAGTTTAGCCTCATTCAGCTTTTCATTAAAGAAGGCCACAGGATGATTTTCTTGACTTAGTACCCCACCTATTCCTACTCCCGAGGCATTGCAAGCGACCTCAAACACCTTAGAGAAGTCAGGTAATCTAAGGATGGGTGCATAGATCATCTTATCCTTATGTTCTAGGAAGGCCTTATCAACTGCTTTGGTCCACTCAAATGTACCCTTTCTAATGCAATCGGTTATTGGTGCGACGACAGTACTAAAACCCCTAATAAATCTCCTATAAAAGATTGCTAGGCCATGGAAACTATGCACGTCATGGACACTAGTAGGTACAGGCCACTCAACAATTTCCCTAACCTTTTCAGGATCAGCAGAAACTCCCTCAAGGGTGACTACAAAATCTAGGAAGATAACCCTATGTGTCATGAACTCACATTTCTTAAAGTTGGCATAGAGGCTATTCTCCCTAAGGGTATGGCATACTAGTATAAGGTGACTAAAGTGGTCCTTTTTAGTCCTGCTATAAATCAAGATGTCATCAAAATAGACTACAACAAATTTTCCAGTATATTCTCTCAGGACTTGGGTTATAATCCACATAAATGTACTTGGTGCATTGAAAAGGCCGAAAGGCATCACAACCCACTCAAATAGGCCATCCTTAGTTTTGAAAGCGGTCTTCCACTCATCTCCAAGTCTAATCCTAACCTGATGATAGCCGCTCTTAAGGTCTATCTTTGAGAAAACTTTAGCACCGGCCATCATATCTAGCATGTCGTCCAATCGGGGAATAGAAAACCTATACTTCATAATTATTTTGTTGATGGCTCTATTGTCTAAATGCATCCTCCAGGTACCATCTTTCTTAGGGGTCAGAAGAGTAGGGACTGCATATGGACTCAAGCTCTCCCTAATGAAACCCTTCCTAAGTAACTCTCCCACTTATTTTTGTAATTCTTGATGCTCACTGGGATTCGTTCTATAGTGAGGAAGGTTTGGTAAAGTGGCTCCTGGGACTAGATCTATGGCATGTTGGATGTCTCTGAGTGGCGGTATTTGATCAGGTAAATCATTAGGGAAGACATCCTAAAATTCTTTGAGAGCCTCAACAATTTCTGGAGGGTGTTCCTTTTGGGTCGGCTCATGAATTTCTTTGGTGGTCAAGATCCAAATAGGGCTACCCTCAGCAATTTCTTTCTCTAACTCCTTAGCTTTAATCAGATTAACTCCTGGTTTCTTGTCCTTAAGGCTACTGGAACCTCTCTTGATTGGGTCTCTAGGTGGAGTTGGGTGGATAACAAACTTATTCCCATTGTGGCTAAAAGCACAGACATTGGTTCGACCAAACAGGGTTGCATTATGATCAAAAAGCCAAGGTCGACCTAAAATGATACTACTTACTTCCATGGAAATGACATCACACCAAATCTTTTCCTCAAAGGTTTGCAGTTTAACTAAGATTTGGCACCTAGACTTGATCTGAATGGAGGTGGAATCTACCCAAGAAACCTTGTAAGGGCTAGGATGGGGAATTGTGATCAACCCTAAAGATTTGACTGTACTAGCAAAGATGGCATTGACACAACTCCCACTGTCTATGATGATCTTGAGCACCTTACCCCTTACCTTAACAAAGGTTTGTAGGATGTTAGTCCTATGCTAATCTTCCTTAACTTGGGTTTGGGTCAAGATGCACCTAACCACTCCTAGTAGGTTCTCAGACTTAGGTTCCTCTTCCTCTCCTTCGTACTCATCCAATAACTGGTCATCAGCCTCATAGATTTCTCCCTCAGGTTCAGTTATGGGTTCAGGCTCCTCTTCCTCTAGCTTACCTAAGTGTAGGGCACTAATTGGGCACTGGCTAGCAAAGTGGCCTGGTTTTCGATATTTAAAACAGGTCTTCTAGGGATTGCGACTCCTGTGGACCTCTACAGATTTACCTTTATTTTCTCTATGGGTAAAAGGAGTACTAAGCTAGGGTCGACTCGGGTCAGGGTGACTCAGATTGAATCGACTCGGGCTAGGTTGGCTAGGGCTGGGTCGGCTTTGGTGGGACTGGCTAGCTCCTGGATACTAACTAGGATATCTAGTGGGCTCGGGTCTACGATAGATGGGCCCTCTCTGAAAATGCTCATAATCCCTAGCAATCTGGTAGGCATGGTCCAAGTCACTAACCTCTCTCATGTAGAGCTCCTTCTTAATATCATCTCTAGGGCCAGTCCTAAACCTAGACAGAACAACATCCTCAGCTTCATTTAAGTCACATCACATGGAATACTCATCAAATTTTGCGATGTACTCATCTACACTCTTGCTGCCCTGACTAAACTTTGCCACTGATACAACAAATCATAACGATATGAGGTTGGAACGTATTTCCCTCTAAGCTTAGCCTTCATGGCCCTCCAGGTGACTATGGGTTCATGGCCTCCTAGTCTAAGTGCTCTCTCAACAGTAGCCCAATATGGCCTGGCGGACCAACTTAAGCTTGGCAAACCTATACTTACGTTCCTCCGACATATCGTACCACTCAAAATACTGATCAACTTCTCCCTCCCAATCTATATAGGCCTTTGGGTCAAGACAACCATCAAAACTGGGTGCATCAAGTTTAATGTTCCTATAGGATATGTCTTCCTGGTCTATAAAATCCTAATTGGATCTTCTTGGATGAACCTCTTGGACAGGGTCATGATGATAGGCTCTCCTGGGTTCAGTCTCAAGGTAGGGATCAGGGTTTGGGGTCTTCCTAGGATCAGCCTCATAGTAAGGATCACGACGAGGGGATTTCCTAGGATGGGGAGGTGACTCAGGGTCTGGCTCACTGCGAGGCCCACGTGCCTCCTCTAAGGTTCCAAGTCAGTTGTCTATATATTCAAACCAATAGTTCATCTAGGCCATTTGGTTTACAAGGGCTTGAATTTGGGCTTCTAGCTTATCCATGGGTTCAGCCAAAGGTGGAGATAGTGGATGAAATGGGACTCCTGATCTAGTGCACATGCAAGACTCAACACTAACTCGACTATGGTTGCCTAGACCTAGAGCCCAAACAGAATGGGTTGACTCAACTTACATACAACTCAACTCCTAGTCCTTCAACTGGCTAGGTAAGAAGTGGGATGGTGGAAGGCCCCCCTGCTCTTGCAAGGACCCAATTAAGGAACCACCGATCTACTTAGGTCATTTGACACTGTACCTCTAACCTAGATACTAGCATCTAGTAATAGGAGATGAATTGGGTGCACTAGTCGTCCTACAATGGTTGAACCCGACCGGTTGGTGTCCCTAGTCCACTAGGGCAAATTAAGTCTAGTTAATTTTAGATTAGGCTTGGGATTGAATGCAAGGGAGGTGGTTTTGGGCTAATAAGAGGTTATCAACTCCTCCCCTTATCTGACATATAGAAAGTGCCCTTAAAGTATTTTATGTAATGATAGCAGGCAGATGAAAATGCAAATTAGGGTTTAAGTGTTTTTGGTATTTTATGAATATATATATATATATATTTTGTTTTGGTATTTTTTTAAAAAGAAAGATAATTTGCAGATAATGACCTGATATACAAGAAACATGCCAAATTATAAGATATGCAAAAATTATACCAAAACAACCCTAAACTTGCTGAAATTGGTTTTGCTGCCAAAAACAAGGCAAAATTGTTCTCAGGCAGTTTTTTGGCTGGCAGAAAATCCACAAACTTAAATAATTCCTGAAAAAATTCTGAAAATTAATTTCAATTATAATGAATTCATCAAAACAAATTTCAGATTTTTATAAGTTCTATACAAGCAAAAACAATTGAAATAGCAAATGATGTATTGAGAAGGCCGAGATGAAAAAAAAAATCCCAATGAACTCTTTGTGTTCTTCTTCAGGGGTCAATTCACAGTGGCACCCCTACACGCCATTGGAGATCCCGTAGATTGGGAAGAGAGTCTTGCAGCCCTACTTGTCTTCTATGACCGAACGGCCATGATGAAGCACACGATCCGACACTACAAAAAATAGAAGAATTCCCGACACTTTTATAGGCTTTTCTCGATGCTTTAAAGCATCACTAAAAACAGTGCCGGTGCTTTAAAAAGCATCGTTAAAGCGTTGCTAAATGAGGAGTGAAGAAAACTTTTGCCGATGCTTTGTGAAAGCATCACATTGTTTTTCCCGATGCTTTAAAGAGTCGGGAATAAAAAAAATTGATCCACAGTTTTCTCGACACTTTTAAGCATCGAGAATAATATTATTCCCGATACTATTTAAAAGCATCAGGAATACCTTTATTCCTAACACGTTAAAGCATCGGGAATAAGCCCGAGATAACTTTATTTCCGATACTTTAAAGCATCGAAAATTCCAAATTTTTTTTAAAAAATAAATTAATTATTTTTAAATTTAAATATCTATATAATTATTTTTATGGCACCAAAGTTCACTTTCTTAGTATCGCAAAATAATAAAATTATCATAAAATAATAAAAAAATAAGTGTTTACATCATGTTCATGCAACCAAGATTACTTTGTAATTGCAATGCAATGAAAAAAGAAATTTCATGGTTGACTACAAAAAATTCCTATTAGTAAAATGGTTCCAGGTTTGCAATGGGGTTTGACCAACTTTATCTTCATCTTGTTAATTGTGGCTTTGATTTCCTGATATTTTGTTAATTTAAATAGCTATGTCACATGAGAAATCCTCTATTAATTAGTTTCATACATGTGCTATAATTTTTCATCAAATCATAAGTTCTCTTATAATTATCCCGTTCTGAACTCAGATTGACTAAGGAAATCTTCACGCTTTACTAATCTACGGGCTATATAAATTTATTGTTTCTCGTGTGATCGTGTAACAAAGTAGTATGTAATAAGTTGGCTTTCAGAAAATTAAGAACGTTTTCTGATTAGAAACCGGAAGTTTAGTTTCTATCAAACAACAATTTCTTCAACATGTTTCAAAAGCAACAAATTTCAAATCCTAGCGCTTCTTTCAGTACTTGTTTTGTGTTTCAGTTCAGAGAGCAACTAATGTTTAGTGAGTACTTTGTATAAATATCAACAGCCCATATTTTTCTTGGCAATTCTCCAAAAATCTTCACTTCCAACGGACGTCTTAACATTTCATGTACCTCTTTCACATGGTCCTTTCTTGCTGAAATTGATATAGTAATTTTCCAACAGGAAATAAGAGAAAAAAAGCTTCTATATTAAAGCTGATGCCTGGTCACATGTTAAGCCCACAGAATGATGCTACTAAAGACGAAGATTGGCATCTAAATAGTTAGAAAGGAATTAAATGCAATCAAAAATAAAACAGTGAAAATATTCTTATAATATCGTTTCCATACCAGCAAAATTCTTAGCAGTCACAAAGCATCATCAAGATTGAATCATTATACTGTCAAGACTATATACAATTAGAATTTGTATTCACAGGGAAACTGAAGGTGCTAACAGGATGCTATTAGCATTTAGCAGTCATGATACAAGACAGTAGGTGACCCTGTACGCAATGGAACTAAAAGAAACTGACCCTGTTCAATAAATGATAGAATCAGCAATCAAAGAGGAGCCATCAACAAATAAAACCTGTCCATCTTTACAAAGAGAGTCTATCAGCAATGACATGTTTTAGCCATCAATACAATTATTTTACAGGTAAAAGGTAGCATAAGGTAAATGCCACAGATGCAAGTTCCAATGATATGTCTTGGCCACTCAGTGAGCTCCCAACTATTACCACAACCAGTGAACAATTTGGAACAGACAATAAAAAGAAATTACTTAGAATGAGGATGTTTCTGACAACTGCTTGCATTCATGCAATAATTCTATCTTTGTGGCTTGTATAACTATAAGAAATAATTACCTTCTTGTAATATCTGTCATGCATTCATTTTTCATAATCTATTTTTTTTTAGAACTTTTTCTTAATTTTATGATACATAATTTATGAGAAATATCTTCTATGTCTGTTAGGATGAGGAGATGGTATATAGCTTGAGAAAGATCTATCGAACCTCATTACAGTAAGGCTCAGGAACTCTGTATACATGGCTATGATACAAAAACAGGGTCAGTCCATCATCTAACAAGTCCAAAGATTAAAAAGAAAAGAAAAATAGATAGGAAATGAATTCACTAACCTACTGATGCCACAATCATTGCAATGAAATTGCCCATTTCCAACCTGCAAGGAGAAACAAGCAACAGGCATTACCATCCAAATTACAACAAAGATATTCATAAACTCCACAACCAACCAACATGTAATAGAATAATAAACACACCATAATAAACAATGTAGACAAAGCCGGTCTTAAGAGAAAGCAAATAAAATTGCTTCTTGTCCTTGAAACAAATATAAATATATTCCATTTCTTGATGAAAAATCGTGCTGAACTCAGAATATAAATAACAATCTAATGGCATAATATTACAATCTAATATAAAATTCATTACAATCTAATATAATAATGTTTCTTACACATGTCTGTTTAACAAAATTAAAAAATACATGAAAATACAATGTATGAAATAACAAAAGTCGATGTTAATGATCTGCAGGAGGTAGATCGTCATCCGATTCATGAGGATCTGATGTTCCAGAAGCCTATATAAAACATATTTAATATATTTAATTTACGAAACTATGAATGATAATATATCATATAAATTATTGATTTAACATAAAAATATATATTTAAAGTCATATATATATGTACCTGATGTGGAACAAACATCTATATGATAGATGTAAGTTGCTTAATGTGCTCTCTCATGCTATCCATCGCTGCTCTTTCAGTGGCACGGCTCTGTCATATCTCGTCGAGCTCAGCAGCACAGCTCCGCCGCATCTCCTCTACCTCGTCACGGCTCCGTCGCATCTTCTCTATCTCAGCGGCACGGCTTCGTCGAATCTCCTCTACCTCAGTGGCACGGCTCCATCGCATCTCCTCTATCTCTTCCTCGAGTTTGCGAATCTTCGACCCGATCCAACCCATTTAACCTGTTTACTATATAAATAAATGGTTAACCCAACCCAAAAAATTAGAACAATAAATAAAGGAAAAGAATGAGGAGGCTCACATCTACTATTTAATCTGCAACTAAATCAAAACAACTACAATCGGTTGCCTACAAAAGAAGGCCATCCAAGATTGTTGTCATTAGAAATAGTTGAATTAGCAAAACATACATCCCAAAATCATCATAGCCTTTATATACAAACCTTAAACCAATTTCAAATTAGGTTAAAAAACTTCTTTACCCTCCAAGCAGTCTAGCACCTGATAAGATAAAGATAACAAAACAGATAGATCTACTTGACAAAAAAACTACCGACAATAAGATCATGAATAATAAATCATGAGCAGCAAAGAAAATCAATACAAACATTACATTTTGGAAGGCCTCTATATTAGAAAAGAAAACCTTTCAATCCAGATTAGAAAGAAATTGTATATTTGGGTTGAGTATTGTTTAAAAGTTGAAATATTATAACCAAGGATTGGTTATAAGTCCTGTTGTAGGTTTAAAGATAAGAGGTCTCTTTAGTTTCATATCGATTGAGCATAAATTTTATCTTGACAATGATACCTCCAACCTATATATATAGAATCAGTATTCAATCAAAAAAATGAAGTATGAAATGTGTGAACACGTACTAAACATTCCCGATTATATTATAAGCATGTAGATATTCTAAGCTGGCTCAGATAAGAAAATACAACTAGTTATAGTTCAGCATATCATACCGCAGCAGCAAATGGTATGAGCAAGCAACATGCAATAATAGAGTAGCTATCATATAGTTCTAATATATTTAGTAAGAACTTATAATAAAAGTTGTTTACAACAGTCTGGTTTTATAGATCAAATAAAGTTCAATAAACATGCATTTATATGCTTGTATTGTAGGATAACGTCAATCGGGCAAAATCTGAAGCAAAAAATGGATGAACAAAATACTAATGAAATAACTTCTACTAGTTCAACGAAGACTCAAAAAATAAAGAACCACTAGAACAAAAGGGTCAACTCATATTATACTATACAACAACTTCACTGTCAGATGCTGTCAAATTGATCAGAAACCAAAGATCACAACATTATTAAGTTGAAATTGCATTTTGAGACATTAAAACAAGAGCATTTTCCTAGAGTCACAAAGAAAGGAAAAAAATGATCCCTATCTGCAAGGATTCTACTCATTGGAAGCTCAATATTCTTTGTTTATGAATATGTAGGATAACTATAGAAATTCACAAGTATCCAAGTCTCTGCTCTGTATTCAATCAGTACATATCAAACATGGATTTTTAGGAGTACGACATGAGTGTCCAAGTCTATGCAGAATTGCATGCATTGTAGATTAATCAAACTGATAAGGGAAACACTTAGCACAAAAAAGAAGAAAATGAAATAGAAGAAAACAATCAAATGGAATTATGAAGACTTACCAAGTTTTGTTCGCCCACAGGTCTATCTAGATTAAAAAGGTGGGTGTCTCCTCAACCACCGCCAATTCCCATAGCAAGTAGACCTCCCACGTTCTTCTCACTGATTGCACCATCCATTCTTTGGCTTTGTACACTCTTTTGAATCGATTCTTTTTGTCCCCGGTATTAATAATATATAACCTCATCATCATGAAAGTTCGTTACCATAGTAGGCTATATTCTTTGTTTCTAGTCTTATCATAAGCTTATGCAAGGGCAATTAGAACGACATTATTCTTGGCAGAAACTATTCATCTTATAAACCTTTTCTCAATGTTACTTCAATTTCTTATCATGTAATTATCTCCTGCATTTTCCATTTAAAAACACCACTGAAAAGCCGAAGTTAGTCATATCCCACTTGTGGCAAGCCTCCATGAAATTAAAAGTAAATCAACATCCTCAAGCTTTCAGGCATAAGATTAGCCGACATGATAGAAAAAAACTAAATTAATGATTGAAGTACAGGCAAGAAAATTGATATGTATAATGAACCCACCAAAAAATTAAAAAAAAAAAACAAAATGATATCAACAAAGAAAATTGATATGCTTCAATTTCTTATCATGTAATTATCTCCCGCATTTTCCATTTAAAAACACCACTGAAAAGCCAAAGTTAGTCATATCCCACTGGTGGCAAGCCTCCATGAAATTAAAAGTAAATCAACATCCTCAAGCTTTCAGGCATAAGATTAGCTGACATGATAGAAAAAAACTAAATTAATGATTGAAGTACAGGCAAGAAAATTGATATGTATAATGAACCCACCAAAAAATTTAAAAAAAAAAACAAAATGATATCAACAAAGAAACTACATTACTGGCTGAAGTTAATTTTGATTAGAGGGAAAGAAAGAACAGACCAACATTGTAGCATATAATATTATAGCCAAGGACCACCAAAACATTGCCATCCATTTAAAAACAATGCCAGCCCGACAGGCATTGGCATGCGATTTCATGGCTATAAATTTTGTCGTTCGATGTATTTTCAATGAATCAAGACAAACCAGAGAAGAGGAAAAATAATAATAATAAACAGAGAGGAGAAAAAATAGAGCAAAAATAAAGCAACTTCCTCCCACCCGATTAAGTCTATAAGGATGGAAAAAATAGTGAAAAGAATTTGTAAAGCAAAGGAAAAAAATATTGGTTTAGAGATTTGAGAGAAGGAGCCTACCTGATGGAGATCGAAGGGGCTTTCTTCTCCGCCAGAATCCACTGCTCAATGGAAACAAACGAGAGCCGGAATCCGCGTGCCGATGATGGATGGAGGGAGGGAGAGGGAGATGACAGAGGGAGGGAGATCTAGGGTTTCTATTTGAGGAGAGCAAAATCGATCGCGGAGAGAAGAAGGGAAGGTCGTCTAGATCGGGTGGGAGCCAGAATCCGTGCGCCGATGATGGATGGAGGGAGGGAGAGGGAGATGACTGATGGAGGGAGATCTAGGGTTTCGATTTGAAGGGAAGGTCGTCTGGATCGGGTGGGAGCCAGAATCCGCAAGCCGACGATGGATGTAGCAAGGGAGGGAGAGGGAGATGACGGAGGGAGAAGCGCAGGTGCTTAAAAATGTTGTTAAAAACCTCTCTTTGCCAACACTTTTTGCGAGCATAGTTGGGAACGAGTGACCTAGCAATGCTAAACAAAAGCATCAGGAAGAAATGTGTAGTCGCTACTCTGTGTTGTTGTAGTGTGAATATTTGATATTAAATGATGCAGAATTAAAATGTATGCATGATTATTTTTTATATTTTTGAAAGTTAAGTTATGAATCTAAATTTTGAAGAACAGATCAAGAATCTAATTAGAAAAATTTATGCAAAACAAGAAGCTAAAGCATACAAAATAGGATCTAAAAGTAATAGAAAAAGAGGATCGCCAAGACTGAGAAGCCTCAGTTGGGCTAGTTCACCTCCAATAAGGCTACTGACAGGCAGAGGGGGTGTACTTGACAATGATGGAAGCGCTCGATGAAGACTGTAGACGAAGGGATCGATCTCGCTCCCAGATGCGGCCTAGATGATCAAGCTGGAGACCCGCAGATTCTTGGCTTTCTACCCGGTGATCCGATCGCTGCCCAGCTGGAGTCGTTGGATTCATGGAAGTCAAGGGACCTGCAAACAACCTTTCAAGGGTTAGAGATTGATGAAGGGATGGAGAAATAAAAGGAAGAACAGCAAGGGAAGAAGGAGTTTTGATATTGGTGGCCAAGGTTGGAGAAAGCTTCTAGGGTTTGTTGATGGCTGGAGACTGGGCACAGGGAACAGGGAAGAAGAAGGGGCTCACACAGAATCCCCTTAGCACACAGCAGTATTTTGTAAACTCAATAATATTCATGAAAAAAGTTACTTCATACAGGAAAATGGAGTTTCTTAAATAGACTCACTAACTTGGGCCCCAAGTAAGGTTACAAAAGACATTTACTAGGAATTTGAATCCTACCCAAACCCTAGCTAGAATACATGGTAGGTCTTAGGATTGAAATCCCTCAAATTACTCCCCTATCTCTTGCCTTGGTCGGCCAAATGTGGTGACTCTAGTGGCCAACCAAGGGGTGGTGAGAATAAGACATGGCACCCCTTGGTTCCTCTCATAGGCCTGGGCTTGCTCAAATTGCTTCTGACTGCGGTCCAGGGCTTCAAGCTACTCTCTAATGTTTCAGGACTTTAAATATTTTTCTGTTGGGCCTTTCATGGTCTTCATAACTTCCAGTTGGGTTGGTCTTTACTTGTACTGATTGGGTCTTCACTTGTATGAGTCTTCACTGGACTTGGACAACATGTACAGGACTCAAAAAGAAGACTAGCTCAACATGAGCTGATTGGTACAGGACTCAAATAATAAAAAGACAACTCAAATAGGCTAAGACCTTATTACAAATGGACTCAAATACTACTAAGTAATCCACAGATGGTTGAGAAGCCTCTATCTTATTCTGGTGCCTCTGGTGTCCGTACCATATTCACACTTCCATTCCTGTACCTACACCTATTATACCTTCAGTTATTGATACTCCTATTATTCCACCATCTGATACATCTTTTGATACACCTGTTATTCACTCTTCATCATTGCATACGTCTTCCCTTATTCGAGAACTAGGCATTTATACTCTTGGTTTCCATCATCTTGACTCTGGTCCTATCTTTGATCATTCCCCTCTTCTTTCGGCCATTCCAGTCAGAGTTGTTCCTGCTGCTGACATAGCTTATACCTCTTCTACATCAGTTAGAGGCAAGACTTATGTTAGACACAGAGGACATGTTTGTCGTGATGTTCCATTGAGACCGACCAGGACCCATCTTCGTGATCTTCGCTCTGTGTGACCTCGATCTCGTACTTTTACTGATACAAGACCAATGATGAGGATAGTGCTTAGGATGGTTTTTATGTTTAGCTAGTTTACATTTATGTGCTGCCTGTATGTTTTTATTTGCTCCATGTTATGAATCAAACTTGTATCAATGTATGAAACATTTTGAATGATTGAATTCTTCTAGTTCATATCTATGTCTTTGGATGAATGATTTAATATCTTCTCCAAATGAATGAATTGCATTGCTTAATTTAAGTATTTTTATTTCTCTTTTCCTTTTTTAATGATTAACAAAAAGGGGGAGAAGTAAGTATGAAAGATAAAATGAAAATTGTAAGATAAAGGTAAGTAAAGTATATTAGATGAAAGTGATATGCATCTATGTTTGAGAAATATTTTTGAAAATTCTTTTGTGCATTAAGTGAGGGGGAGCAATCCTTCCTTTAATTTATGAAATTTGTTTTGCTCAATTACTTGCAAAGCACTTTGAAAATAAACTTTCTTTAAATCTCCTCTTGAGGGGGAGTATTTATACTCACCTGGTTTCATTGCTGAATTTATTATCCTTTAGCATGTTCCTTTTAGAGTATCTTGATACATGGATTTCATTCCTTTTTCTTTGCTCTGATACTCTTAGTACAATTCTGATTCGAATGAGTTTTCAAACTTTCTTTCTCTATTTGAATACTTACTGTAATAAGTTTTATGCATATTGAAAATTTCTTTTTAGAGCTTATCATGTGATTTATACTTAAAGGTTTTGTCATCATCAAAAAGGGAGAGATTGTTGACTCCATTATTGATTTTGATGATAAACAAAATACTTAAGTATAAGTTGAGTATTGACTGTGTCTTTAAACTATGTTTTTATAGAAAAGGTACTCACCAATTTTACAAGTTTTGTTTGCTTGTCAAAGAATGAAGAAGTCCCTTCCATGATTAAAAGACCAGCTTTTAATAGAACTTAAGAACTTGAAGATTGCTTGAAATGACTTAAATAGTAAAGCACAACTTGATTTCAGCAAAGGTTCAATGATTTTGAAGAAATTCAGTCAAGTGTCGACTCCAAGTGTCAACTCACAACTCAAGTGTCGACTCATGACAGTGGAAGAATCGACTAAAGCCAGCATGTAGAAAGTATTTCAGATGGCAAGGTTGAAGTGTCGACTCGACTCACGCCAATCAAGTGTCAACTCAAGCATCGGCTCATCATTTAAGAATTTTTGGAAACAGAACTTGCTGAAATTGAATACTTGCCTGAAGTGTTGACTCATGGTTGTTAAGTGTCGACTCAAGTGTCGACTCACCATAAGAAGTATCAACTCACCTGAGAATTTTAAAGAACTTCATTGAAGAAATTTAAACTTGGTGTCGACTCATGGAATGCAAGTGTCGACCCTAAGTATCGACTCCAAGGTTGAAGTGTTGACACTTGGAGTTTTGGAAACAGTAACGGCTAGTTTTTAAAACATAGAACTTGGCCCTCTTGTTGAGAATTGTGTCCCAAAGCCAATCGTCTTGGCTATAGATGGTTGTGCTATCTTTGTATTTGTATATGAATTCTTTTAATAAATAAAAGTTATTTATTTTGGCTGTCCATCATATTTACATTTTTTTGTAAAGAACTCTTGTGTGATGGAGTCCTTAGAATTACATTGTTCGATATAGAGAGGATATATCAGGTAGTTCTTAAACTGGTTCATAACCAAAGGATACATTATTATAGGACGACGATGTATCAAGTATAGGTTGTTGTATGTTGTATTTGTTGGTTGTCCTCTTAACCAAGGAGTGTGGAGACACTGGTGTGACATGCAAGTGAAATGTATGATATTTCACTGAACATGACCATTTGCGAAGCTCTCTTCTACCAAAGGGTTGCTCGCGAAGAGATATGGATATATGTGTCCCTCAGACCTGAGGTCACCATGGCAGCTTGCAAGCAACTCACTATATTTTGGTACCGGACTACTTGGATTTCTAATCTAGTGATGGAAGGTTTCTGGGTGCAGTCAAGTACTTATGGAGCGATGGTGGATCAAGATGGAATTGACCTCTCCAAATAGTTTGGAGTGAATGACTCAATATGTCTCAATTCAGCAAAACCTTGGCCAGGGTAGTTCTTGTAAGGAGTTACAGAACTTGTGAGGTTGAGACATGATCTGGATAAACCAAATTAGGGTTGGCATTCAAACCCTAGGTCATCCTGAGCATTATGAGGTCAAAGGGATGAATTATACGGCAATCATATGCCAGAGGTTCTTGTGAGGAGCTCTGCATCTTTGACCTATCCGGACGTCGGGTATCATTGCTAGATGAGGACTTTGACTGGCACTGGAAATGTTCCAGTGCTACCAGCTTAGTGTTCGAACCTATGGGATCACACACCATAGAGGATTTCTATCTGATCTTGTGGCTAATCGATGATTGAGGATCGTTTGCCATCACCGGAAGTCAATATGATTGACTTTATTCCAAGTGTCAATACTTGGAATTTTGCAGGTGTCCACACTTGGTGATGTATCAACATTTGATAATTTTTGAGTGTCGACACTTCCTGTGACGAACAGATTTCTAGGACGATTTCGTGGAGAGTTTTTTGGGCAGGTTTTGACCTGGTTTGAATTTCGAATTCAAACAAGTTTTGGCTCCTAGGCTTTATGGTATGAAAGTCATACTTACCTTAATGGGTTGGACCCATTTGGAATGGCCTTGATCCTCTCCCCCATTCTTTCCCCTCATCTATCCTCTTTCCTTCTTCTCCTTCTCTTGGCTGCACCTATAAATGAGGGTCATTCTATAGGCTGCAGATGTTACAACAACAGCAAAAGAATGTTTGAGAGAGATTGAGAATGGTTGTGAGAGTTCTAGGGATTGGGTGTGAGCAACCTAGCACTCTAGCTAGGTCTTGGGAAGAGAGGTTTTGAGAAGGGGTTCCTGCTCTCCTCCTAGTCTTCCTGGAAGAAAAAGATCGGCCAAGGATCCCGAAGAGCTACAACTCCGAGGGAGTTGATCAAAGTCGAGCCCAGGTGTAGATTTCTTGTAGAGGCCAGACGCGAGTATGGCTCGAGCACCCTCCTCTTCCTCGTAGCTTCTCTCCAGCACTCTTAGAGGTATAAAGGTATGGTACTTTTATATTTGTGCTTATATTATGCTTTGATGTTATGATACATGCTAGATCATTATGCTAGATCCTTTTGCGAGGATCGTTTAGATATATCTACCGAGCCTTTCACTGTGCATGCCTTAAAAATATTTTAAAATGCATATCTTTCTGCATTCTATTCTTACATATTGTATGCTAGGTGTAGGTGTTTTTCACCTTCAATGGTATTAGAGCAATAGATTCTTGTTGTAGTATAATGATGCTAGCATGCTAATAACATCTCTTCTTAAGTGATGGGGACATTGAGCAGATTCTAGCCAGTCCAGATCGCAGCCAGTTCAGTCCAGATCTCGATGCCAGCCAACACAAATCTTGATGTATTTATTTTATATGGGTGTACATGGGATTTGGGATATCTCTGAATCAGATATTAGTTTTTTATTTGTGTTTAGAGTTATCAGAATCTCTTATAGTTCCGATCATTTGGAGTCTGTTTAGGAATTTATTTTTATCGGTTGTTTGCTTGCTTATTTAAGTTATTCTCCATGAATAAAAATTAGCGATGAGAATATTTTGAGAAAAAATCAGGGTGTGTCCCGATTCCTCCCCTTCTCCGTCTTCTACTTCCCCTCTCCTCTCTCTCACTCTGTTATCTCTTCTTCCTGAACTTTCTCTCTTTATCTATCTCTCTCTGGATTCTTCTCCTTAATCAACCACCTATGCCATCCTCCGGAATCATCCAACCGCCGAACCCCCCCTCCTGTACACAGATCTCTGCGTGACGACATCCATTTCGGAAGATCCTACCACTGCAGCGTGGCCCTCCTCCCGTTCGACAGACTGAGTAAACCACCACTGCCGGCCGACCCCATCTCCAGTCGGTCCCCACTACCGAGATGCTAGATGGCTGCCCATCTCCTTGCTACTGCCATGCCCTCCACGGCCACCGCACGACCATAGCCGGACTGCCCCGCCCAGCATCATCGTCGGTGAAGTCCCTCGGCAAGCTCCTCCCGTGAAGCTTCCCGTCGGAACTCCTCCGCTCCCCATCTTCGCCTGTGCATGCCGCCGCTGCAGCCAAAGCCATTCCCTGCTGCAACGCCCGCCACCGTGACCCCTGCCAACCGTTCCGCCGTCGCCGCCCAACGCCGACATCGGTGAATCCAGCCGTAAGGCCTTCGACCTCCCCTATTCTTCTGGTATGGATCCATGGAGAAGAACTTAGCACAAACATGAAAGCAGAAGAGCCACATGATTTTCAAAGCTGCACGGTTTCCAGAGTTATCCGGATCTCAAAGCCACACAGATATCAGAGCACTAGTTTATTGGGATTAACTTGATTTATTTATTTTGATTTGGGATTTATACATTGTTTGTTTTTTGGTGATTCAGGCCCAACGGCTTCAGATCTATCTCGCTCGTGAACTACTGGTCTGGATTTTGGATGACCTCTAGACGATCTCACTCTTCCAGGATTCGTGATATTCCATGTTTTTGGATGAGATCCACTTTGATAACCTGATCTAATCAATTGCTAGCTTATTTTTATTTAATTAGATCTAATTTATTTAAATTGGACAGCCCTAACCCAGTGGTCGTTTCTTAATGATCAACGGTCCTAAATCAATTTATTTTAGGTCTAGGATTTGTCGGTCCGTCCCGTGCCAATCTTGGTATCAAAGCCAAGTTAGGTTAGGGTCAATTTCAATTTTTAATTTTGTATGACAACTAGGTCAGGAATCAAGTATCAATTTGAACCTTCTTCCTTTGATAACAAAATGGATCCCAGTTTAGAAATTGCCCTTCAAGGAATCATGGGTAAACTTGAAGCAATTGATAGCAAGTTAGAATCTTTAGATGCAAGGGTAGGAGCCCTTGAAGAGGAACATCTAGTGAACACCAATCACCTTATTAGGAACTCTTCATCAAGAGTTACAGATCCTAGAGTTACAGATCCTAAAGACCCTAGAGACCGAAATGACTACCCGGGTTATGATGGTGATCGTACTCATGTCCTTCGACCTGACCCTAGGGATCAACATGATTATCCAGGTTTTGATCAAACACTTAGACATTATCACAACCCAATTGATCAGGATGAATGAATCATGAGGAGTGTTAAGGTTGATGCCCCGAGTTTTGTAGGTCGCTTGGACCCCAAAGAATACATTAACTGGGAAGCTGATATGGATCACTATTTCACTTGGTATGATATGTCTGAGGATAGGAAAGTTAGGTTTGCCCAAATAAGGTTGTTGGATCAAGCCAAATTTTATTGGCACAATGTCCACAGATTAACCACTCATAGGAGACAGGACCCTATTGGAACATGGGATGAGATGAAGGATAAGCTTTATGAGAAGTATCTTCTTGCATCTTATCAACAGCGACTCTGAACCAATGGCAAAGGTCGACCCAGGGAACCGGATCTGTAAATGATTACATTGATAAATTTGATGAATATCTTATGCGATGTAATGTGAGTGAAGACCCATCTGTCACTTTATCCCTGTTTAGAGCTGGTCTAAGAGTGGATATTCAAAAAGAACTATTTTTGAGAGAGGTTTATAGTCTAGAACAAGCATATCAATTAGCCCAGGACTATGAAAGATTTCAGAGGATGTCTATCACACGTAGACCTGAACCTTCTAGACCAGGAATTTTAGGTCCATAACCTAACATGAGTCAGACTCCTAGTGGTCAACCCCCGTCTACAACCCCACCAATTAAAAGAGATGAAAAAGGAAAAGGGATTATAGGAGAGTCTTCTCGAGGAAGTAGCTCTAAGATCCACTACTTTAGGTGTAACGGAATAGGTCTTGTGGCTAGTCAATGTCCATCTAGAACCTTGTATATAAGGGCACTTGAAGAACATGAGGATCTAGGTGATGTCCTTAAAGAGGAAATATACACTACTAACCCTGGATTAGCCAATGCCTATGAAGAATGTGACCATGAGGCTAGAGCTGAAGAATGATTAGGAGTTAATTTGATTAATATAAGTAATCTAATTGAATATGAAGAACTAGCATTGACACCTGATGATTTATTTGAGCCTGCATCTTCCTTTGAGAGTGACCCTCCTCTTGAGAGCCCACTAGCCCAAATGAGAGGAAAGCATGATGTGATTAAACTTATTTTGGGCGAGCAGATCAAGTCTTTAAGGAGTCGAAACTACTACCGCTACCTGGTTCACTGGCGAGGCAGACTGAAGTTAGAGGATTCCTACATTACTGAGGAGGAGATATAGAACATTCTTCTAAATCTATTTGAGTACCTCCAGCCTGACTCGACAAAGTCGAGATCTCCCCACCCCAAGAGAAATGATGGGGACATTGAGCAGATTCTAGCCAGTCCAGATCCTAACCAGTTTAGTCCAGATCTCGGTGCCAACCAACACAAATCTTAATGTATTTATTTTATGTGGTTGTATATGGGATTTGGGATATCTCTGAATTGGAGATTAGTTTTTTCTTTATGTTTAGAGTTATCGGAATCTCTTATAGTTCCAATCGTTTGGATTCTGTTTAGGGATTTGTTTTTATCGATTGTTTGCTTGCTTATTTAAGTTGTTTCTCCATGAATAAAAATTAGCGATGAAAATATTTTGAGAAAAAATTAGGGTGTGTCCCGATTTCTCTCCTTCTCCATCTTCTACTTCCCCTCTCCTCTCTCTCACTCTGTTATCTCTTCTTCCTAAACTTTCTCTCTTTATCTATCTCTCTCTGGATTCTTCTACTTAATCAACCACCTGTGCCATCCTCCAAAATCATCCAACCGCCGGAACCCCCCTCCTATGCATAGATCTCTGCACGACGACATCCATTCTGGAAGATCCTGCCACTGTAGTGTGGCCCTCCTCCCATCCGACAGATTGAGTAAACCACCATTACCGGCCGACCCCATCTCTAATCGGTCCCCGCTATCGAGACGCCGGATGGTCGCGCATCTCCTTGCTACCGCCGTGCCCTCCACGGCCACCGCACGACCACAACCAGACCACCCTGCCCAACATCGACACCAGTGAAGTCCCTCCGCAGGCTCCTCCCGTGAAGCTTCCTGCCAGAACTCCTCCGCTCCCCATCTCCGCCCGTGCAAGCCGCCGCTACAACCGAAGCAGTTCCCTGCCGCAATGCCCGTCACCGTGACCCCTGCAAGCCATTCCGCCATCACTACCCAACGTCGACATCGGCGAATCCGGTCGCAAGGCCTTTGGCCTCCCCTGTTCTTTTGGTGTGGATCCGTGGAGAAGAAGAACTTGGCACGAACATGAAAGCAGAAGAGCCGCATAATTTTCAGAGCCACATGATTTCTAGAGCCGCACGGATCCCAAAGTTATCCGGATCTCAAAGCCACACAGATATTAGAGCACTAGTTTATTGGGATTAACTTGATTTATTTATTTTGATTTGGGATTGATACATTGTTTATTTTTTGGTGATTCAGGTCCAACAGCTTCAGATCTATCTCGCCCGTGAACTACTGGTCTGGATTTCGGATGACCTCTAGACGATCTCACTCTTCCAGGATTCGTGATATTCTATGTTTTCGGGTGAGATCCACTTTCATAACCTGATCTAATCAATTCATGGCTTATTTTTATTTAATTAGATCTATTTTATTTAAATTGAACAGCCCTAACCTAGTGGTCGTTTCTCAACGATCAACGATCCCAAATCAATTTATTTTAGGTATAGGATTTGTCGGTCTGTTCCACACCATTAAGTACTTGGATTGAGTGCTTTACTATGGCCATCTGGTCATAGGAGAGAAGTAGGGCTGCAAGACCCTCTCTTCCCATTCAATGGGGTCTCCTATGGTATGTAGGGATACCGCTGTGATTGACTCCTGAAAAGAAAAATAAAAAGAAAGAAAATTGTAGATTAAAAATGTTTTTATCTAATATAATGATCATAAAATAACTTTAGATAATATCTAAGAGTTTTTATTGATCGATTTTGATTGAATGTTTGAAGAAATATTAGATTTGAAATCACTGTTTTTTCATTATCTCAGGCTGTGAGTCGACACTTGGTCTTTGAAGTGTCGACTCATGAGAAAATTTCTTGAGATCTGGTTTCTATTTTTCTTCTGAGATAGGCTGAAGTGCGACACTTGACAATGAAGTGTCGACACTTGACCTTTGAAGTGTTGACACTTGAGTGCGTGCCAGAAAACATGTTGTTCTGTTTTCTGTTCCCTGTCTCAGGCCTTAAGTCGACACTTGCTTCTGAAGTGTCGATACTTGGATTGGAAAATTCTAAAAAATAGTGAATTCAAAATTTTATTTTTTGTAAAATTATTTTACATTTATAAATTTAAATTGTTTTAATTTATTTAACATTATTGAACTTAATTTTGAATTAAGAATGACTAAAAACTCTAGGAGTATGATTCAAAAGATTTTAAGTCATTTCAATAAGCCTTATGGGTCATGGGTTAGCTTCTATTAGGTCCTTAATTGGGTTAGACCTAAGTTTAGATGCGTTGGGCTAATAAGAGAACTAATCTAATCAAATGCTGAGTTAGGATTTCTTCTCTTTAGATCTCTCTAATAGTTAGATTGATTAGTTCATAATCTAAATGGACCTAATTTATGGCTCAGTAGAAAGCCCGAGTCTTTAGGCTAGTATAATTGAGTCTGATGAACCTATTGGTGTCGAGGTAAGTTTGGCATTGTGATCATGGTTCTTTGGGGCTACCTCTTACCTGGCCAACTCTGTTGGTGTCTAAGGCAAGACGGTTAATGGTGGAACCCAATCCATGATCTCACTTACCTGGCCAATGTGGTCGATCAGGATTGATTAGATAGCTCATTGACTCGTGTTAACCCTTGTCATCCAAGGTTAATTAGTCTCGACTGATTTTAGGTGCCCATGGATCATTAGTTATGTGTAACCCTCCTAGATTGCTGATGTGGTCAGTGGAAGGTTGATCCATGTCTTCTTATCTCTTCGTTTGTCACATTAATTAAAAACCCTCTAACTTATTAGGTCCTTAAAAGGACAAAGTTATAGAGATAACCAAGTCCTAGCCTCCCATTAAGTGGGATAGTAATGTGTCCAGAAGTTCAGTGTTCATCGGTAGATCCAAAGATCGGGTATTCATCAGGCTATTGGAATTGCTGTTTCTAATATGATGGCTCAGTGCGACTCTCTTAACGGTGGTCAGGTAGGCTGGCCAAAGTCGGGCTTGACTATTTGTTAGTTAGAAGTATTGAGTTTTTTTATGTTAATGGTTGGACCTAACCAGGACCTTCAATAGAAGGCCCAAATGTCGATCGAAGTGCTCCTTGGAGCAAAACTCAATTACTAGAGGTTACTTGGAGAAGTAATCGATTGAAGAACCTACCTTTAGACACGCATGGGTGGGCCGGCCAAAGTCGGGCTTATGTGTTGTCTATTGGACTCTAGTACCCATTAAGAAATTAAAGTAATTCCTTGAATTGGAGGTAAAGGCTACCAATTTGTGCAAAATAGTGGGAGGGACCTTTAAACTAAAGTCCATGTCTTAGGTTAATAATTCATATACACTAATTAGTTTTGGTTTTCCTTTTAGATGTCTTCCAACCTGTCACTCTGGTCTCTTCTCGATAATGAAAAGCTTAATGGAACCAACTTCATCGAATGCTCAGGATTATCCTGGAGCATGAACGGATCCTGTATGTGATATCGGTCTGGCACCTAAGATCCCTGCTGCCAATGCTCGGGGTTCGGTCATAGACACTTATCAGAAGTGGCTCTCTGATAGGACCATTGTCTGATGCATCATGTTAGCGACGATGAATGATGAGTCCAGTCACAAATTCGAGGAAGCCCAGCCGAAAGAAATCCTTCAAAGGTTGAAGGAGTCTTTCGGGACACCAGATGATGTTGAGAGGTACAGGGTCTCCTATGCTATCTACAATGCATGGATGCGTGATGGGGCCTCGGTCACTGATCATGTACTGTACAGGATCGAGATGATTGAGCGCCTGGGCAAGCTCGACTGCCCCTTGCATGAACAACTTGGGAAAGATGTGATTTTGCATTCTCTCCCCTCCTCCTATCTAGACTTTCTTGATCATTATAGAATGAATAAGCCTGCAGTCAACTACCATGGTCTATTTGGGTTACTGCAGACTTATGAGAAATACCACCGGTTGAATAAAGGGGTGGTGAATGTAATGGCAGGTTCTTCGGGAGGGCGTCATCCCTTTAAGAAAGGGAAGAAGAAAAAAATAATAAGGGAAAAAAGGTGCATAGTACTTCTGGGCCCAGTTAGGCCAAGAAAGTGAAGGCTGATTAGAGTTGTGCAGAGTACTTCTTCTGCAAGAAGCAGGGTCACTGGAAGAGGAACTGTCCTCTTTACATTGCATCCCTTGACCCGAACAGGTCCAAGAAGAGAAAGCTGCAGGATGGTCTTGGACAAGGTATTTATATAATAATACCTTGTAGTTTCTCTATTTGTGATACTACTAACTGGATATTGGATATAGGAAGTCCAATTCATATTTGCAATTCTTTGCAGGGACTTCAAGTTAGTAGAAGATTCGAGGATGGTGAGAGGTTCTTGAACGTGAGAAATGGAAGCCGAGTTCCAATTCTGGCGTTGGGAGTCCTTAAACTTGTTGTCGAGTCCTGTACAATTATTTTGAACGAGTGTCATTTTTATCCTTCTTTTATTTTGAATGTCATTTCTGTAGGCCGGTTGGCTATGTATGGTTACGAACTATTAATAAAGAATGACATTTACCAAATCATTTTGAATGGTTTTGTAATTTTGAATGGACAAATGCATGATGGCATCTATGTACTATCGTGACCTGTTAGTGTAATGTACACGTCTAGCAAATGCCCTAAGATAGATAATGTCAGCAATGCGTTCCTATGGCATTGTAGGCTAGGTCATATTAACAGGAGCAGGATAAATAGGTTGAAAACCGAGGGTCTCCTCGATTTTAGTGAAGATAGTTCACTTCTAACTTGTGAGTCATGTCTTCTTTGAAAAATGACAAAGTCACCTTTTGCTAGAAAAGGTGAATGAGCCAATGAGATTTTGAGTCTGATAGATACTGATGTATGCAGACCCATGAATGTTTGTGCCAGGGGAGGGTATGATTATTTCATTATCTTTTCAAATGATCTTTCGAGGTACAGTTATGTCTTCTTGATGAGACATAAATCTGAGTCATTTGAAATGTTCAAACGATATTGTAATGAAGTAGAAAAATAAACTGGAAAGTGTATCGAAACCCTTCGATCCAATCGAGGTAGTGAATACCTTTCTGGCGAGTTTCTGACATATCTCGAGGAGAATGGGATTCTCTCTCAGTGGACACCTCCAGGGACACCTAAGTTAAATGGAGTGTCTGAGAGGAGGAATCGAACCCTATTGGACATGGTTCGATCCATGATGGGCTTTGCTTCTCTGTCGATATCCTTTTGGGGATATGCTCTAGAATCAGCCTATTACCTTCTGAATAGGGCTCCAAGTAAGTCCGTTAGTAAAACACCATATAAGATGTGGACTGGACGCATGCCGACACTTTCACACCTTCAGGTTTAGGGATGCCTGACTTATATAAAATGATTGGAAATAGACAAACATGGACCTAGGTCTGATCGGTGCCTATTTGTTGGGTATCCAAAGGAGTCTAAGGGGTATTACTTTTACTTAGCTGAGAAACAAAAGTTGTTTGTCAGTCTTAGTGCTATCTTTTTGGAAAAGGAATTCCTTGGTGAAGGAACTGTAGCCGCTAAGATTGAACTTAGTGAAGTTCAACAAGTAGAAGAACCGACATACTTAAAGGACAACATAGAATAGGCTGTGATTAGATCACAGCCAGAGCCCACTCAGGAACCATTAAGGAGATCCGGTAGAGTACTGAGTTGACTGGACAGATACTACAGTTTCTTGGTCCGGGACGGTGATCCCATTGAACTCGATAAGAACAATGAGGATCCGATCACCTATATGGATGCAATGTAGAGGTCTGACTCTGAGAAATAGCTAGGAGCCATGAAATTCAAAATGGAGTCCATGGAGATCAACAATGTATGGACATTGGTTGATCCACCTGAAGGGATAAAATCCATTGGGTGCAAATAGATTTTCAAGAGAAAAAGGGGTGCAAACGGGTAGGTGGAGACCTATAAAGCCCGTCTGGTTGCCAAAGGGTATCGTTAATGTTATGGTATTGACTATGACAAGATGTTCTCTCCTGTGGTAATGCTCAAATCAATTCGGATTATGCTTGCTTTAGCAGCATACTTTGACTATGAAATCTGGTAAATGGATATCCGAACAGCTTTCCTGAATGGTGAGATGGAAGAGGAGGTGTATATGATACAACCTGAAGGGTTCACATCCATAGACGAGTCAAAGATATGTAGGCTTCAAAAGTTCATCTATGGACTGAAGCAAGCATCAAGGAGTTGGAACATGCGATTTGATAAGTGTATCAAGTTATATGGCTTCGTTAGGAACGGAGAAGAACCTTGTATTTACAAATGGGTTAATGGTTCTGTGATTGTATTCCTTGTGCTGTATGTGAATGACATTCTCTTAATAGGGAATGACATTGCAGCATTGCAAGGAATAAAGGTCTGGTTATCATCTCAGTTCTCTATGAAGGACTTGGGTGAAGCCTCTTATATACTGGGTATGAAGATCTATAGAGATAGATCTAAGAGGCTTCTAGGACTATCCCAATCTACGTACATCGACACCGTGCTGAAACGGTTCAATATAGAGAATTCCAAGAAGGGCTATCTTTCGATAGGCACTGGAATTGATCTCTCCAAAAGGAATTGTGCGATAACTCTTGAGGAGAGAGACCGCATGAATAGAATCCCATATGCTTCGGCAGTGGGTTCTATCATGTATGCCATGACATGTACTAAACCAGACATGGCATACTCATTAGGTGTAGTGAACAGATATCAGTCTAACCCAGGTGAAGCTCATTGGAAAGTGGTGAAGACCATCCTTAAGTATTTGTGAAATACTAAGTACCAATGGCAAATTTATGAAGAATCTGACTTGAAACTTGTGGGGTATACTGACTCCAGTTTTTAGTCAGATAGAGATGATAGGAAGAGTGTGTCAGGATTTATCTTTACCCTGAATGGAGGAGCTGTCTGCTAGAAAAGTTCTAAGCAACCTACTGTGGCAGACTCAATATGCGAAGTAGAGTACATTGCAGCATCAGATACAACGAAGAAAGCTGTATGTTGTGGAAGTTCCTTATCGAGCTAGGAGTGTCACCTTTCCTTGATGGTCTTGTTCTGGTGTACTGTGACAACACTGGAGCCATTGCTCAATCCAAAGTATCGAAGTCTCATCACCGTACAAAGCATATTCTGTGACGCTATCATCTTGTATGAGAGATTATGGAATGAAGTGACATCAACCTTCAGAAGATTAATGAAAAGGAGAACCTGGCTGACCCCTTCACTAAAGCCATCGGAGTTCAAGAGTTCGACTGTTGTAAATGGAAAATGAGAATGAGATTCTGTATTGATTGGCTTTAGTCCAAGTGGGAGTTGTTGGGAATTGTATCTCAAAGCCAATCATTTAGACTGTAGACGGTTGTGCTATCTTTGTATTTGTATATGAATTCTTTTTAATAAATAAAAGTTATTTATTTTGGCTGTCCATCATATTTACATTTTCACGTAAAGAACTCTTGTGTGATGGAGTCCTTAAAACTACATTGTTTGATATAGAGAGGATATATCAGGTAGTTCTTAAACTGGTTCACAACCAAATGATACATTGTTCTAGGATGACGATGTATCAAGTATAGGTTGTTGTATATCGCATTTGTTGGTTGTCCTCTTAACCAAGGAGTGTGGAGACACTGGTGTGACATGCAAGTGAAATGTATGACATTTCACTGAGCGTGACCATTTGCGAAGCTCCCTTCTGCCAAAGGGTTGCTCGCGAAGGGATATGGGTATATGTGTCCCTCAGACCTGAGGTCACCATGGCAGCTTGCAAGCAACTCACTGTACTTTGGTACTGGACTACCTGGATTTCTAATCCAGTGATGGAAGGTTTCTGGGTGCAGTCAAGTACTTGTGGAGCAGTGGTGGATCAAGATGGAGTTGACCTCTCCAAATAGTTTGGAGTGAATGACTCAGTATGTCTCAATTCAGTAAAACCTTGGCTAGGGTAGTTCTTGTAAGGAGTCACAGAACTTGTGAGGTTGAGACATGATCTGGATAAACCAAATTAGGGTTGGCATTCAAACCCTAGGTCATCCTGAGCATTATAAGGTCAAAGGGATGAATTATACGGCAATCATATGCTAGAGGTTCTTGTGAGGAGCTCTGCATCTTTGACCTATCCGGACGTCGGGTATCATTGCTAGATGAGAACTTTGACTAGCACTGGAAATGTTCCAGTGCTACCAGCTTAGTGTTCGAACCTATGGGATCACACACCATAGAGGATTTCTATCTGATCTTGTGGCTAATCGATGATTGAGGATCGTTTGCCATCACCGGAAGTCAATATGATTGACTTTATTCCAAGTGTCAATACTTGGAATTTTGCAGGTGTCCACACTTGGTGATGTATCGACATTTGACAATTTTTGAGTGTCGACACTTCCTGTGATGAACAGATTTCTGAGAGTATTTCATGGAGAATTTTTTGGGCAGGTTTTGACCTCGTTTGAATTTCAAATTCAAACCAGTTTTGGCTCCAAGGCTTTATGGTATAAAAGTCATACTTACTTTAATGGGTTGGACCCATTTAGAATGGCCTTGATCCTCTCCCCCATTCTCTTCCCTCATCTCTCCTCCTTCCTCCTTCTCCCTCTCTTAGCTGCACCTATAAATGAGGGTCATTCTATAGGCTGCAGAGGTTACAACAACAGCAAAAGAATGTTTGAGAGAGTTTGAGAAGGGTTGTGAGAGTTCTAGGGATTGGGTGTGAGCAACCTAGCACTTTAGCTAGGTCTTGGGAAGAGAGGTTTTGGGAAGGGGTTCCTGCTCTCCTCCTAGTCTTCCTGGAAGAAGAAGATTGGCCAAGGATCCCGAAGAGCTAGCACTCCGAGGGAGTTGATCAGAGTCGAGCCCAGGTGTGGATGTTTTATAGAGGCCAGATGCGTATGTGGCTCGAGCACCCTCCTCTTCCTCACAGCTTCTCTCCAGCACTCTCAAAGGTATAAAGGTATGGTACTTTTATATTTGTGCTTATATTATGCTTTGATGTTATGATACATGCTAGATCATTATGCTAGATCCTTTTACAGGCAGATCAGTAGATCGTTTAGATATATCTACCGAGCCTTTTGCTGTGCATGCCTTAAAAATGTTTTAAAATGTATATCTTTCTACCCTCTATTCTTGCATATTGTATGCTAGGTATAGGTGTTTTTCACCTTCATGTCTTGCCTCCCAACGGCTAGTTTTCCGTGTCTAACATCTATAAACTAGTTTTAAGGCCTTGGAATTGTATTTAAGTGTTTCAAATCAAATCAAAAAATAAGAAGAATAAGAGGAACAAGAGGAAGAAGAGAAAAAAAGAAAAAAGCAGGAAAAGAAGAAAAAAAGCAAATGTATTCACTCCCATTCATTGTGATCAACAACAATCAAGCAAAAAGAAGTCTCCAGGCATTCAAAGCCTTCAAAAGGCATTCAAGCTCAACCTTTGATAATTGATTAAGGCTTCATCAAGCTCAAGACAAGCAACTTCATCGAGCTTCAAAGAGAAATCAGCTTTATTTTAGAAAGCTTTTATTATTGCTTTACTTTAAACCTTATCTTTTGTTGTAAAGATTCTTGGTGAGCCTGCAAAACCAAGGGAGGTTATTGGTGAGCCTTGAAAACCAATTAGGTTCTTGGTTAGCCCGCAAAACTAAGGGAGGTTATTGGTGAGCCTTAAAACCAATTAGGTTCTTGGCTATCCCATAAAACCAAGGGAGGTTTTGATTTGTGCACCTTGTAAAAATAAGTCAGGTTTTGATTAGTGAGCCCGAAAAACTAATCGACTATAATTGATTGAGATTATAGAGAATTCCCAAGGAGAACTTAAGGAGTGGATGTTGGTACATTGGAAAGCACCAAACCACTATATCTTGATTGTGTTATGGATTGATTGTCTCTCTTTTGCTCTTTTATTATTGCATTTACATTTCCGCTGCATACTCATTAAGAGCACTAGAATTTACCTTACATTAGCACTCATAATCGTTTATTGCATTTGGCATATATTCTTGCAAGTAAATATTTTATTTTTAGAAACCCAATTCACCCCCTCTCCTGGGTTGCTTACTGGGCAACATTGCCGGAGGCCCCTTTGGGTTTCTTATAGATGAGTGGCACCTCCAGTGAGGTGCTAAGTTCTGGGTTGGCCCCCTCTATGCATTTTTCATGTAGGTTAGGCATAGGCCTGCTCTCCTTTCCCCCTCTGGAAAAGGGGGTCTATCATTGGTAGTGGTGGTGGAGCATGGAGGAGTGTGCATTCCTTTCGTGGTGGATACAGGAGGTATGTCATGGATCCTGACACTCCGACAGAGCACTGTCCTTCTCTGGTGTCACCCCACCATGTTTGGAAAGACCTGCCAGAGCACCAGTCTAGAGGCAGACGCTATAAGGTTTGAATTATCTGGTGAAACCTTTCTCTTCTGGATGGTGCAAACAGTGGGTAGAGGGGCATAGCACCCCGAGAGGAGTGCCCTTCCCCAGGTGGTGTCGACAGTGGGCTGAAAGGCCTAACGCTCCTATGGGATGCTCCTCCATAGATGGCATGCTCTGATGAAATGCCATCTTGTAGGGGTCACAGTCGGCGTGCCATGGCGGGGAGCCATTTCCTCAGAGGTTCCAGGCGGTGAGCCTTAGTAGAGCACAGCCCCTCAGGCATGTCAACCACTCCATGCCATGCCAGGGTTCTGGTGAGGGTGGGTGTGCCACCTGTCGACGTCACCCGCCCGTCTGCCCTAGGGACACTCGTGGGGGAGGCCATGTTCACCAAAAAAAATTCGTGCTTGACTCCAAGGAAGAGTTAACTTTGATCAGGGGATCGACCTCAAGCAGGGGAGTGCAACCTTGGTTGGGGCTCGACCTCGAGGGAACAGCTCTAGTCAAGGGGCTTGAAAAGTAAGGGCACGACCTTGGCTGGGGCTCGACCTCGAGGGATCCACTTCAGCCAAAGGGCTCGAGAAGTGAGGGGATGACCTCAACTAGGGCTCGACCTCGAGGGAGCCACTCCGACCAAGGGACTCAAGAAGAGAGGGCACGACCTCGACCGGGGCTCAACCTTGAGGGAGCCACTCCAGCCAAGGGGCTCAAGAAGCGAGGGCACAACCTCAACCAGGGCTTGACCTTGAGGGAGCCCTGATCAGGGCTTGACCTTGAAGGAGCCACTCTGACCAAGGGGCTCGAGAAGCGAGGGCACGACCTTGACCAGGGCTCGACCTCGAGGGAGCTACTCCGACCAAAGGGCTCGAGAAGAGTGGTGCGGGCACCAGGTTCAGGAAGAGACTTCAACCAATAAAAATTAAGCTAAATTCTCTATGGATGGAAGATTGAGAGTTTGAATCCTGTAATAAATCTTAATTGGGTTTATTAGTCCAGTATTTATTTCAATTGGATAATTGAGTCCTGTATTGATGTCAATTGGGTTCTTTATTGTAATTGAGTCAAGAGGAGTTCAGTCCAAGTCCAATCTAGTTTCAGCACAACCAAATAAAAAAGGTTAGTGGTGGACAGGCGCATGGACCATGGGATCACCAACTGGGAAGCCACTTCATCATATCACTTTGCTACATCACCAAGACACCTCACCATGGATTGTCGCCAAAGCGAAGAAGGAATTTGAAGTTGAATGGATCCACATTTTCCTTCACAATCACCACCCCTCTTCATGAAGATGCCCCATCATTTTCTCCTTATATTTTGGTGTAATTTGAATTTGAATTCTAATTTTGAAAGGGCTTGGTAGTCTATAAAACAAAGGGCTCCAAACCTTCTTGTAAGGATGAATGATGAATGAATGAAATGAAGTTTTCTTGAAAGAAATTTCCTTGCTTGATTGCTTGGTCCCTTGTGAGAAGGTGGGCGTGAGGCCGAAAGTGACTAGCTTTCCATCTCCACACATCCAACAAAGTTTCATCTCTTCCCTCTTACAACCCATTCAGTCAACCAAAGGATCATTACTTTAGTCTACGCTTAGTCTTGATCCCCCCTCCATCTCCAATGAATCCAATTCACCAAGGTGTTCTTCATACAATCCGAAAAGGAGTTATCAATCCAAAGATGCCATAGAAGATCCATGCCAAGACTACTCCAAGCTTCCCTTCTCATTTTAAAGATTCTTCCCCTCTTTTTCGCCATTTCAATCTCTATCCTTTAATCCCCTCTACATCTCTTTGTTGCAGGGTCCCCGAACTTCCAAGTTCCAAAGAAGAAGGTTCCCCGTGTCAAGAATCAGATACAATAAGCTTTGCAACCTAGAAGAATCTCCTTGTCATCCAAGAACTTCCTCTTAGAGTGTTTTCAGTTCCAAACTTTAAAATATTGATTACCGAGTATCCCTCTTTAGAAAGGCTTTTAGATCTAAAATATTAGATTAAACTTAGTCCTAATCTTAGTGGTTTTTTAGCTACAAAGGTCCTTCTCTTATTTACTTTGAATGGTTTTTATTTCGAGTCAAGTTTAACATTTAGATTCCTCTCATAGAAATTCTACTTCTTTATATTAAATGGCTACACTATTTACTTCATTTTTTTATTTAGTCATTACTATTTCAATTTAGGATACATCATTCCATCATCGTCCCCCATCATCTTGGTATCAGAGTATGGTAGGTTAGGGCTTTGCATCTTCTTCAGTACTTGGATTGGGTGCTTCACCATGGCTGTCCGGTCAAAGAAAAAAGAAGGGCTACAAGACCCTCACATCCCATTCAACAGGAATTTTCTATGGCGTGTAGGGGTGCTGATATGATTGACCCTTGAAGGGGAACATAAGGAGATAAGTTTTAAATCCTAGAAAAAAAAAGTTTTGCATTTTATTTTCAGCATCTTTAAAATTTCTGCATATTCTATCCTGTGTGCATTATCTAAGTTCCAGGAATTGCCTAGCATAGCACAGATTTTATTTTTTAATTTCCTTTCATATGGTATATCATCTATGAGTTAGGAGTGTTTTGTGATTTTTTTGAAATTTTCTGAGACTAATACATAGCACTTCTCTCCCCTAATTCTGAACTACAACACACAAAAATCTGCACCTGAATTTTGGGTTCATATGCATGTTTGCACACATCTCATGGTAAATCAATTTAAGGGCATCAATATGGCATGGGGGCAGGATTTCATTACCTGTCCTTAGCCCAAAACCACTACCCTACATAGCTAACTCAATCCTTAATTAAAACTGAGTAGTACTCTAATTCCTAGGGACATGCACAGGTCTAATTCAAGTCATATGGGAAGACTAGTGAACCCACTCCTGCATCTATTTCTAAAAGCTGGTGTAGAGGCTAGAGGTCAAGTGGCAAATGCCCTAAGCGGCTCTTGTGGTTTTTAATTAGGACCCAGCGAGAGCTAGGGGAGCCTCCCACAGACCCACCTCTTACCTGGCCAGTGGACAGGATAGCTGTTGATTTGGTTGCATTTAGTCGACTCACCTTGTTGAGCTACTAGGTCTAACAAACCCCTAGCCCAAGTTTGAGTCTGTGTATGCATGGCAACTAGATCAGGGGCACCCTACTAGCAAACCCAAGCTCAATCAAGTGCAACCATGGACCAAGATTTTGAGACCTTGATGAAAACCTTGAATGATCAAATGGCCCGACTGAACCAAAACCTGACTGACCAATTTGCCCAGACCAATCAAAGCATGACTGATCAAATGGCACTCATGACTGCTAGGCTTGACCGATTAGAGGCTAGTACCCCTTGAAGAACCCATGAAGTCTAGAATAAATTAGAGCTTGAACCAGAGTTTGATACACCCATCAACCCTAGAAGGGCTCCGCACCAAGACCTTTTCCTTGAACCCAACCCTAGGAGGCCTCATCAAGATCCTTTCTTTGAGCCAAATCCTAGGAGACCCAACCCTGATCGAGTCCATAACCCGAACCCTAGGAGAGCACACCATGACCTAACTTATGAGCCAAATCCTAGGAGACCCAATCAGGATCAAATGGATATGATGACCGAACCCTTAGGAACATTAGGTTAGAAGCACCCACTTTTGATGAGAATCTAGATCCTAATGTTTATATAGATTTGGAGGGAGAGATGGACCAGTATTTTGAGTGGTACGACATGATTGAGGAGAGGATGTGCAAATTTTTGAAGCTTAGGTTAGTCCGTCAGGCCAAGCTGTACTGGGAAAATGTCGAAAGGTTCATTAGAAAAAGGGGTGATGTTCCTATAGTAACATGAAGGGTAATGAAACTTAGGCTTAGAGAGAAGTACCTTCCCATGTCCTACCACTGAAGACTTTTAGACCAGTGGCAGAGATTGACCCAGGGAACCAAGAGTGTAGCTGAGTACATTACTAAATTTGATGAGTTTGTGATGAGATGCAATGTCGATGAGTCCGAATTAGTTACCCTATCTAGGTTCAGAGCTGGATTAAGGGGGCAAATCTAGAAGGAATTGTTCTTGAGAGAAGTCCAAGATTTAGAGCTAGCCTACCAGGTAGCATGAGATGCTGAGAGATTTAATAGGGGACCAGTTTATCGTAGATCAAAACCCCCTAGAACTAGTGCACCTAGTCAGTATCCAGGACCAAGTCAGATGCGACCAAACCGGCCCAACCCTAGTACACCTCTGACCCATAAAGACGATAGGGGCAAAGCACCAGAAGTTCAAAGAACCCCAAACCCTAATGCTCCTTGCTTCAGATGTCATAAGATAGGCCATTATGCTAGCAGTTGCCTAACTAGAGCCTTGCACATAGGAGAATCAGTGGAGAATGAGTCTGAACCCATAGAGCCCCTAGATGATTGCATTGAGAAAGTATATCAGGCTGAGGAAATTTGGTAGATGAGTATGAAGGAGATGAGGATCTTGCAGAGCATGACCTTTTGGGAGTAGTTGTTGGGAATCCGGTGCACCGCAGCGGAAGTGTAATTTCAAAAATGATGAAATTTGCACCATAATCCCTTAGCCAAGATCTCCTTATTCAGGATTAAAACATATAATAAACATACAAACTTACATTATTAGAATTAGGGTACCAACCTGTAATTGCTAATTCCAACAAAATTTGATGTTGAAGGGGCTGATTGAATTCACCAGGCATCCAAATGTCCACCCTCCAATGGTGATCCACAAGATGATTGATCAAGATGCTAGCTTCTTCAAAATTCCTTCACTTGAATTCTTATCCTAGAACTCAAGAGGACTATGGCTTTAAAACTCCAGGGTAGGGGCTCCTTACTTCCTTTCTTTCTTTTTCCTCTCCCTTTCTTAAGACCTTGTCCTAAGAATAAAACTCTTGTCTTGAAGGAGGAGGAGGATTTAAGACACTAATGTCTTAATATAAAAGGAAATAGTAACAGAGTAGTATTTCTTTTCTTTTATCGATCGAGAGATTCTTCCTATCTCTTGTTTTGGACTTGAGTTTCAACAAAGAAGAGAACTCTGTAAAAGGGAAACTCTCTGTGTCCTAAACAAGCTAAGGAAGAATCAGTTTCCTGGAAAGAAAAGAAAAATAAAAACCTCTGTCGTACATTAGTCAAATACCCGAGACCTCTGTTGTTTAAATAGATTACAGAGAGATGTCTTCTCAAAAGAGCACAACTCTCCGTAAACACCATTCCACTTTGTCTCACACCCCTTCCCTATTTCTCATGCCCCATCCTCCCATCTCACGGCCTTCCAGATTAAATCCCATGGCTTTTCTTAAAGGAAAAACCGCGGTGTTTTAAAAGGAAAGGGGTCACGACTTTTCATCTCCGAAGAGATGTTATTTCACACGCCCGGGAGGAGACAGCGATTTTCTTCTTTCTTAAAAACCCATCAGCCGTTGAATTCCTATCCAAGGGGGGGTATGTGAGGCGCTATTTCTTAAGAAAGGAGGCCACCCCATCTTAATTCATCGGAGAATTAAGTGGGGCGCACCAAGAGTCCATGCACCATGGACTCTTCCAAATGGCACGCCAAGAGTCCATAAGTGCATGGACTCTTGGCATTTGGCATGGAAAAGCAAAGGGGGTGGGTAGGGAGGCTAGCCTAGTTACATGGCTAGCCAATAGGGTTAGCCATAATCCTATTTTCACAATTAGGATCTAATTAGATCCAATTAGAACCCAATTTGAACCAATCTGGAACCTTAATTCGAATCTGATTCGAATAGAAGCTAGGATTTGCAACACCTGCTAGAGTGTTATCCTGCAAAGATGATTTAATCACAAATTAAAATCTTGATCAATCCTCTTAAGTGTGTGACCCATTGGGTTCCACATCTAGCCAACAGTGGGTTCGAATACAAGTTGACCTAATTTGATTAGAACTCTTTCTAATCGATTTAGGTCAAACCGGGCTTACCCGATTTGATCAATTAGGACTCTTCCTAATAAGTGATCTTTGAATTTGATCAACCCACAAGACAAGATTAACGTCTAGCAACGTGTCATGTCTACCCGGAAGATTTGGAAATTCTGGTGAAATACCAAAATTACCCTTCAGTAAAAAGTTACCGTACAATTAAATCTTTCGATCAGCCTGCACCCAAAATATAACTATGGATATGGATATATGTCAAATACAATATTATATTTATTTCTAGCTCAATCTTATATTGATGATTCAATTATCTTGATATTAGAAATCATCTCTAATATCTTTACTTTGATCAAAGATTCCCTGAATCATCATCCCATTGTTAACTAGCTGGATGCAATCTCCTCTTACCAAGAGTGACCGATTCCTTGTTGACCTACTCATTACCTTTATATACAATTCACCATTCCCAGTATCAATCCTGTGCATGACTCAGTGTCATGATTAGGATTGAACCAAAGCATGGGTTCATGTACATAAGATACTTATGGCAGTCTCAGGTCAAAGGATTACTTGTACCACTCCACTATGAGAACCTTCTATTGACATGTAGCTAAGACTCCATTAGATGTTCTCAAGTTGGATCATATCAGTGAACTCATTCTCCAATGAGCACCCACATCCCAGTATTAGTATCATACACAAGTGACTGTGAGAGCAGTCACCCTTTCCAGTATACATGAGATGTGCTAGTCTTACCGGAAAAACCCTGATCCCCTACTCAGGGTTCCTTTGACTAGGAATACTTTAGATTAAGGTTTTAAGATTTTAGGTCTCACTGGTATGATCTCATCATAACCCTAAAATCATAGCCCTAATCTATGGGGTTCATCATATAAAACACAGCGTATGATAAAAAAAATAATGCCTTTATTTAGAATATTGTCAATTACAATGGTTTGGGAGATACAACATAGATTGGCTTGTAGGGCATATCCCTTTCAGTAGTTAGATGCATCCTTACCCAGATTGAGACCTAGAAAGATTGGCATAGGACTAACATCCTACAAATCTTTGTCAAGTTAGGGGATAAGGTGTGTAAGATCATAGTTGATAATGGGAGTTGTGTCAATGCCATCTCTTTAAGTACTGTCAAATCCCTAGGATTGACCCCAGTTCCTCACCCCAACCCTTATAAGGTCTCCTGGATAGATTCAACTTCCATACCCATAAAGTCTAGATGCCAAGTCATGATCAAATTACAACCATATGAAGAGATGATTTGGTGTGATGTCCTTCCCATGGGTGTTAGTAGCATTATCCTAGGTCGACCCTGGCTTTACAATCATGATGCCACCCTTTTTGGTCAGACCAATACTTGTACCTTTAATCACCATGGAAAGAAATTTACAATCAGTCCAACCCAACCTAAGGACTAGGTTAAAAGAGAATCGACTAGCCTAAAGAAAAAGAAGCCAGAAGTTAACCTGATGAAGGCCAAAGAGTTAGAGAATGTGATAATTGAGGGAACCCCTGCCATAAAAGAGATTCATGAACCAACCTAGAGAGAAGAACCTTCTGACAAATTTTAGGGAGAAAAGATTGAGTCCATTGAGAATTTAAGTGAAGAAACTCCTGAACCTATTGAGGAATCCAAAGAAGACATCTGTGAATCAAGTCTAGTGGAGAAATGTGTTGAAGATGGACCCAAGGTTGAAATCACTATGTAACTCATAGAAAAAGATCCTGAACCCACTATAGAATTTGAATGAGTGACTGAACCAGGATCGAACATAGTAAATGAAAGTGAAGTATTGCCCATAGAGAAGGACTAAGAACAAGTCCCTAAGGAATGACCCCAAGAAGTAGACATTAGTTTAAAGGACTTTCAAGATAAACTTCTCAAAGACCTTCCTGATGACCTTCCACCATCTAGGAACATCTAGCTTGCCCTAGAACTTGCACCAATAGATCAATGTCCAAATTTTAAGATCATCTTGACTAACCAAGGTCTGTTTCATGCCTCCCATAGATTGTCCCAAGACTCTGATTTCTATTTCCTACCCGTTCCTGAGTCAACACATGTTTCTAAAGCCATAAGGTTACACTATATTGAGATCACCAAGTTGCATGAACCCTTAGAGCCCATCCCATTTGTGACCTACTTTTGGAAGACCTTATGGCATTTTCTAGGGGTCTATGGTAATTTTTCATGTGCATCCAGACTAGGGTCAAACCTAAAGAGTCAATAATCTATTAGGTTTAGGCTCTAGAGAGTCCAATAAAATTCCTCTCAATAAGAATACATAGTTGAGTATGTTTTTGTCAAGTATCAGTACGAGTCTCTGAGTCTACCGAGTCATATGCACAGCATATTAAGGAATTGCATAAGAAAATTAGTAAAAGATTCAAATGAGCAATGAAGTCTATAAGCATATGGCTAATTCACGTAATCGAATGAAAGAATATAATGAATGTGACTTTGTAATGATTAAACTTAGACCTGAAAGGTTTCCACCAAGAATTATGAAGAAAACTGCATGCCTGGGGAGCTGGACCTTTCAAAGTAATTAAAAAAATTGGACCTAATGCATATGTGTTAGAGTTACCATCAGATTATGGCATTAGTTCAACATTTAATATTTTTGATCTGAAAGAATATAAAGAGCCGGCATTAATTCCTAGTGAGCCTTTTGGGCCTTATCCTGCTTTTGAGAGCGAAACCCTACCTGAGTGTCCACCAGCAATTCCACCAGAGCGAAAAGATAGAGTTAAACGTATCATGGATAACCAGGCGATTACCACTAGAAGTAAGGGCTATCAACGTTATCTGGTTCGTTGATAGGGCCGACCAGAATCTGAGGACTCCTGGATCATCCAAGAGGATCTACAACAAATTGACCTAGACCTACTAGAAAGGTATCACAGTCAGACTGATCCTTACTCGACAGGATCAAATTCCTCCCATCCGGGGAGAATTGGTGCAGGCACCAGGCTCAGGAAGAGACTTCAACCAATACAGATTAAGCTAGATTCTCTATGGATGGAAGATTGAGAGTTTGAATCCTGTAATAAGTTTTAATTGGGTTTATTAGTCCAGTTTTTATTTCAATTAGATAATTGAGTCCTGTACTTATGTAAATTGGGTTGTTTATTGCAATTGAGTCAAGAAGAGTTCAGTCCAAGTCCAATCTGGTTTCAGCATAACCAAATAAGGAAGGTTAGTGGTGGATGGGCGCATGGACCATGGGATCACCAACTAGAAAGCCACTTCATCACTCCACTTTGCCACATCACCAAGACACCTCACCTCACCATGGATTGTCACCCAGGAGAAGAAGGAATTTGAATTTGAATGGGTCCACATTTTCCTCCACAATCACCGCCCCTCTTCATGAAGATGCCCGATCATTTTCTCCTTATATTTTGGTGTAATTTGAATTTGAATTCGAATTTTGAAAGAACTTGGTAGTCTATAAAACAAAGGGCTCCAAACCTTCTTATAAGAATGAATGATGAATGAATGAAATGAAGTTTTCTTGAAAGAAATTCTCTTGCTTGATTGCTTGGTCCCTTATGAGAAGGTGGGTGTGAGGCCTAGAGTGACTACCTTTCCATCTCCACACATCCAACAAAGTTTCATCCCTTCCCTCTTACAACCCATTCAGCCAACCAAAGGATCATTACTTTAGTCTACGCTTTGTCATGATCCCCCCTCCAACTCCAATGAATCTAATCCGCCAAGGTGTTCTTCATACAATCCGACAATGACTTATCAATCCAAAGATGCCATAGAAGATCCACACCAAGACTACTCCAAGCTTCCCTTCTCATTTTAAAGATTCTTCCCCTCTTTTTCTCCATTTCAATCTCTATCCTTTAATCCCCTCTACATCTCTTTATTACAGGATCCCTGGGCTTCCAGGTTCCATAGAAGAAGATCTCCCATGTCAAGAACCGGATACAAAAGCTTTGCAACCTAGAGGAATCTCCTTGTCATCCAGGAACTTCCTCTTTGAGTGTTTCCAGTTCCAAACTTTAAAATATTGATTGCTAGGTACCCCTCTTTAGAAAGGCTTTCAGAACTAAAATATTAGATTAAACTTAGCCCTAATCTTAGTGGTTTCTTAGCCATAAAGGTCCTTCTCTTATTTACTTTGAACAGTTTTTATTTCGAGTCAAGTTTAACATTTAGATTCCTCTCATAGAAATTCTACTTCTTTACATTGAATGGCTACATCTATTTACTTCATTTTTTCATTTAGTCATTACTAATTCCATTGAGGATACATTATTCCATCATCATCCCCCATCAAAGAGAGGGCACGACCTCAATCGGGGCTCAACCTCGATGGAGCCACTCCAGCCAAGGAGCTCGAGAAGCGAGGACATGACCTCAACCGGGGCTCGACCTCGAGGGAGCCACTATGGCCAAGGGGCTCAAGAAAGGAGGGTACAACCTCGATTGGGGCTCGACCTCGAGGGAGCCACTCCGACCAAGGAGCTCGAGAAATGAGGGCATGACCTCGACTGGGGCTCGACCTCGAAGGAGCCACACTAGCCAAGGGACTCAAGAAAAGAGGGCACAACCTCAACTGGGGTTTGATCTTGAGGGAGCCACTCTGGCCAAGGGGCTCTCCAGATGCTCCACTTAGGGTCCGTGGTGTGGACACCAGAAACTGAAAGAAACTTCACTCCAACAAGGTTAGCCTTATCCCAATTTGGATCGAAGATAATTAGGTTACCTTGTATTCTTTAGTTCAAAAATGTTTTATTTTCAAGAGCCATTTCCTTTTCAAGAGTCCTGTAAATGTTTTATTTTCAAGAGCCATTTCCTTTTCAAGAGTCCTGTAATTAATCAAGAGTGTTTATTGAGTCCTGTAATTACTTTTAAAAAAATTTCATTTCCTGTAAGTCCGTTTCAAGTTTTAAAGTTTAGGTCAGTCAAGTCAGTTTAGTTGAGTTAAGTCTATTTCAGTTAATCAAGTCTTAAAGCAATGAAAGCCAGCAACAAGACTCAAATTCTGGACCCCATAATTTGACCACATGAAGAAGAGAAGACACATCAACCAAGCAAGAGAAAAGGACCATCGACTAGGACCACTTGGCACCACATGTCATTCCTTATCCAAGTAGAAGACCATCTCATCATGCCACATCATCAGGCGCCACCTCACTAGCCACCTCATCACTCTTTGGCACCAACAAGGAAGATTCAACTTCAAGGAGGTTGGCCACACCCCTCCAAATCCTCCACCAAATCCTCCAACTCCCCCCATCCCTCCAAATTCTCCACCAAATCCTCCACCCCCCCCTTGTAATCCTCCTCAATTTGGGGAGTTTTTTTAAATTTCAAAAGCTAGCTTTGTGAGGCTATTAAAGGCCTTGGACGCCCATTGTAAAGGGGATTGATGGATGGAGATGAATAAAAAATGAAGTTGAAGTTGAAGTTGTAGTCTTATGTTATTTCTTTGAGTGATTGTTCCTAAGCCCCCCCCCCACTCGAATCTACTTTCTTCTCCAAGCCATCCAACGCCAAGTTCAAGAAGGAGACATTGGAGCCAGCCAAACCATCTCAGACTTCCTTCCTTGCTCATAAATTATTCCATCCCTTCCATATGCTTACTTTCTTCTTCCTTAACTTTTGATCTTCATTGCAGGGTCCTTCGAAGTCTTTGAGTTGTGAACAGGATTCCCCTTGACAATGAACCAACAAGCTGAAGCCCAAGCCCAGCATTCTGATCTCTGTTATCCAAGTTCTCCAGTCTAGAGCATTGGTAGTTTCAAGGTTTGAAATCATTAGAAGGTTGGAAAGCTCAACAAGGTAAGTCCTCAATCATTAGCCCCTATTGTCTAGATCTTCTTCCTTCTTAGTTTTAGGATTGTGTCTAATCATGTAATCCTTAAGACTTATTATAATGAGTACAATGCTAGTGTAATTAGGTTTCATTGCTCTACATACACTAATCAAATCATTAATCATATGCTTGTCGCATCAAATTGGTATCAGAGCATGGTTGCATTAGGGTAGAATAGTTTTCTTTAAATCCAAGCAAGATCTAAAATTCAAGCCTCCTGAGCGGGTGTACTCCAGTACATTGTCATGACCCATGGAAATAATGAGCCCCTAGCCAGACATGAATTTTTTATATTGAAGTTTGGGTAAGCCATTGCACTTGTTTGATTAGGTTTTGTTTTTCTAAAAGTTTGCATCTGTTTACTGTAATCCGTCTGCAACTCCAAAGGCAAGTCGCTAAGTTTTTGTTGAAATATTTTTTTTTCTTGTTCCTTTTTAAGTCAGTTATCACCATATTAAATTTCATCATCAGAAAAAAATTATAAAAAAAATAAAAATTTCTGCAGTTCAACACTATCATTAGGATTTTGTTCTGTCCTTTTTATTTATCTTCATTTGTAGGATCTGCTTAGAGTAGTACAGATTTTAGTTTTAAAATTCCTTTCATCTACATTGAAACATATAAGTTAGAAATCCTCTGTGAGTTTTTCTGAATTTTTGGACATTTTTTTTCATCACGTTTTCCACACCACTTTCAAACTGCAACACACTTCTGCAGCACCTTTGCATATCATTCATCTCATGAGAAATCAAATTAAGGGCATCAATTTGACATAGGGTCAGGGTTTCATCACCTGTCCCTAGCCCAAAAATCACCAACCAGCATATCGATCCCAGCCCGTTAATTAAAATTGAGTAGAACGTTAATTGCCCTAGTGGGTTAGGGACACCAACAAGTTGGGTTCAGGTTAGGGTCAAGTTAACTGTGTTAGCTAATTGATGTGTGCTTACTGGCTTGGTGTCTAGGATTGGTGCATCAGGGCTTGTGATTTGGTCCGCCTACCTGGCCAATCTCAGATTGGTGTCTAAGGATTGGCAATCAGGGACCTTCACTCCCCACCACCTACTTGGCTAAGTCCCATAAGTACTACTAGCTAGTTGGTTCACTTAATTAGACCTCTAATTTGTGCTCTAGGTCTAGGAAATCTTAGCTCGAGCTTGAGTTGGTGCGGGCACCAGACTCAGAAGAAGACTTCAGAGCTCCATTTAGATCTCTGATTGACATTGCCCGAGAAATTAGGGTTTGTAATAAAGGTTGACCTGGTCAACCAGTTTATTTATTTTATTAAGTCACCATTTAAATTTTGTTGAGTCATGTTGACTCAGTGCAAGTCCCAATGTGGTTTCAATTTGGTCCAAAATGGTGCCACATTTGTCTTCCAATCAAATCAAGGTCCAAGCAAGTGGAGGCCACACTCCAAGCCACACGCCCAGCCACACTCCGAGCACACGCCAGGGTCCAGGTGGCGCCACAGAGGCATCCCAGTGTCATGGTCCCCACACCCAAAGAAGAAAAAATCAAATTGGAAGCTAATTTAAAGGAGGCGCCCATACCTGCCTATTTTACCTAAGCAAAGAAGGAAGAAGACTTCTCTTGGAGAAGAAATCAAAGAAGGACATCCAATTGAAGTTCAAATCAAAATCAAAGAGCTTAACTTGGAGTGGAAGAAAAGAAGAAATGCCATAAGAAGAGGAGGACTCCAAATCCAAATCCAACTCCAAAGGAGGCGCCATAAAAATTCCAAAAAAAATTCCTTTATGGCCGTCCTAATTTTTTTTGAAGTCTTGGTCGACCAAGAGAGGGGGTTTTCTACCTAATCTAGAGGTTGGAAGAGTTTAGTCCCACATGAGAATTTGTACAAGCTTGGAGAAAATTTTAGGTCTATATAATAGACCTCTCTTTGTAACTTTAGAAAATCAATGAAGAAAATTATTTTGTGCTACTCTCTTGTGTTGAGTGACCTAGGTTTCTCTTCTTCCGCACTATTCTAAGTGTTGAGCTCCGTGAGGGGGTAATCCGGGTTCCATTGGAGCCTTGAGGAGGTGAGAGATCTCCATCTTTATCCAAAACCCTAGGTTAGCTACTTGAAATTCCAAAACCCTAGCCACCCTTCATTATTTTCAATCCATCAAACCCTAGCTCCATCCATCTCCCACGGCCTCTCTCTCTCTACAAGTCCAGGCCGTCCACCTTCTTCCAGATCCAGTCCGGCTACTTCAGATCCAGAGCAAGTTCCAAGGAAAATCACATCAACATCCAGGAGAATTCAGTTTTCAGCAATTTCAATCTTCAAGTTCATCAACCTGGTAAATCTTTCCCTTGACTCTCTGATTCCATCAATTGTTTTTCTTCTCTTCCAGATCTTGAGTTCAGGAGAAGCCAACCCGCCAAAGGACCAGTATTGGAGGATCCATTACGAAGATATCTGAATCCGGGATCCAACAATCTGCTCGGGAGAGTTCCTCCACCAAAATCTGTGAAGATCATTGTCTGGTTAGATAAACCATCTCTCCTCTTTATTTCTGTTCTTTTGAAAGTTCGGAGCGAAACCCTAGGTCTGGGAGTTTCTCAACCCCCAGCGATCCGTTGCTTCTGAACTACTCTGATAATTTAGTTTCCTTCAAATTGTGCTTTCAATTATCATATTAGTATCTTTCAATGTTAGGTTAACTTTTCTTTGATTTGAAGCCAACTTCTACAAACATCTAAAAACAACAAAAAAATTAGTTAATCTTAATTTACTTCCGCATCGCATCCCTTTATTTGTTCTGCATCATGAGTCTACTTGCATGCATGAAAACTAGATCAGCCTCATACTCACCAGTCCAGACCCAGTCCAGTATAGTAATGGACCCAAATCTTGAAACCATGCAGAGAGGCCTAAATGATCTAATGGCCCAATTGAACCAAATGCTAGCTAAACAATTTTCCTTAGACCAACCAACTCCTACTATCCCATTAGCTCATATGAATGATAGGAGTAAGAACCCTGAAGTACAAGTTGAGTTCATGAATACTCAAGGCTTAGGGTATCCTCAAACTGAAGGGCTAGGGAAGGAAGAAGGCAAATTTGAACCTAGTAAATATGTGTATGAGACTGACATAAGTTTAATAGATGAATATGAAGGGGAAGACTGTGAAGAGGACAACTTTAGTACCTTACCTGAGGAAAAAAGATTATTGAGCCTAGTCCTAAAACATCAGAACAACCAAAATTTAGTGAGGACTTGGTTCCCGTAAGACAATGCCCTCAGGAAGAACCCAATACTTTAGCTTCGACACAAGAACTCCTTCAGGTACCTGAGAAGAATCCAATCATTATTTTAGAAGACTTTCCTAATGACCTTCAACTACCTAGAAGCATCCCGCCTGTAGATCAAAATTCTAATCTTAAGGTCATCATGAGTAACCAAGGTCTGTTTCAAGATTCCCCTAAATTACCCCAAGTCTCGGATTCCTATTTCCTGCCTTTCCCTGAGTCTTATCATAATTTTAGAGCCATTAAGTTTTATTTTGATGAGATTACTAGGATGCATGAGCTTTTAAAGCCTATTCCTTTTGCTACCTACTTTTGGAAAACCTTATGGCATTTGCTAGGAACCCATGGTAAATTCTCATGTGCATACCAGACCAGGGTCAAACCTAGAGAGTCATTAATCTATTAGGTTTAGGTCCTAGAAAGTCCAATAAAATTCCTCTCAATAAGGATGCCTAGTTCAGTCTGCATTCTGTAAGTGCTTGTGTAAATTTCTGAGTCTGCTGAATCTTTCGCACAGCATGTCACAAATTTGCATAAAGAAATCAGTAATAAGATCAAACTGAGCAATGAGACTTACAAACATTTAGCTGATTCACATAAGAGGGCTAAAGAATTCTGTGAAGGGGATTATGCAATGATTAGGCTCAACCTTGAACGGTTCCCACCTGGAACCATAAAGAAGCTGCATGCCCGCAGAGCGGGACCTTTCAAGATCTTAAAGAAAATAGGGCCTAATGCATATGTTTTGGATCTTCCACCTGATATGGGTATTAGTATAACCTTTAATGTTTCAGACCTAGTAGAATACAAAGAACCACTACTAATACCTAGTGAGCCTTTTTGGGCTAGAAACTTTCATTGAGAGTGAACATATTTTCGAGTGTCCACCACCAACCCTACCCAAGCGGAGAGAGAGGATTTAGAGAATCTTGGATGACAAGACCATTACTACCAAGAATAAGGACTATCAGCGATACCTGGTTCAATGGCAAGGTCGACCTGAGTCAAACAACTCTTGGATTACTCGAGAGGACCTGCAAAGACTTAACCCAGACTTGTTCGAGCATTACCAGGGCAAAACTGAACCATACTCAACTGGGTCGAGTTCTGCCCACCCCAGGAGAATTTGTGTGGACACCAGAAACCGAAAGAAACTTTACTCCAACAAGGTTAGCCTTATCCTAATTTGGATCGAAGATAATTAGGTTACCTTGTATTCTTTAGTTCAAAAATGTTTTATTTTCAAGAGCCATTTCCTTTTCAAGAGTCCTGTAAATGTTTTATTTTCAAGAGCCATTTCCTTTTCAAGAGTCCTGTAATTAATCAAGAGTGTTTATTGAGTCCTGTAATTACTTTTAAAAAAATATCATTTCCTGTAAGTCTGTTTCAAGTTTTAAAGTTTAGGTCAGTCAAGTTAGTTCAGTTGAGTTAAGTCTATTTCAGTTAATCAAGTCTTAAAGCAATAAAAGCAGCAACAAGACTCAAATTCTGGACCCCATAATTTGACCACATGAAGAAGAGAAGACACATCAACCAAGCAAGAGAAAAGGACCATCGACTAGGAAACTTGGCGCCACATGTCATTCCTTATCCAAGTAGAAGACCATCTCATCATGCCACATCATCAGGCGCCACCTCACTAGCCACCTCATCACTCTTTGGCGCCAACAAGGAAGATTCAAATTCAAGGAGGTTGGCCACACCCCTCCAAATCCTCCACCAAATCCTCCAACCCCCCCCACCCCTCCAAATCCTCCACCAAATCCTCCAACCCCCCCCATCCCTCCAAATTCTCCACCAAATCCTCCAACCCCCCTTGTAATCCTCCTCAATTTGGGGAGTTTTTTTAAATTTCAAAAGCTAGCTTTGTGAGGCTATTAAAGGCCTTGGGCGCCCATTGTAAAGGAGATTGATGGATGGAGATGAATAAAAAATGAAGTTGAAGTTGAAGTTGTAGTCTTATGTTATTTCTTTGAGTGATTGTTCCTAAGCCCCCCACCCCCCCACTCGAATCTACTTTCTTCTCCAAGCCATCCAATGCCAAGTTCAAGAAGGAGACATTGGAGCCGGCCAAACCATCTCAGACTTCCTTCCTTGCTCATAAATTATTCCATCCCTTCCATATGCTTACTTTCTTCTTCCATAACTTTTGATCTTCATTGCAGGGTCCTTCGAAATCTTTGAGTTGTGAACAGGGTTCCCCTTGACAATGAACCAACAAGCTGAAGCCCAAGCCCAGCGTTCTGATCTCTGTTATCCAAGTTCTCCAGTCCAGAGCATCGGTAGTTTCAAGGTTTGAAATCATTAGAAGGTTGGAAAGCTCAACAAGGTAAGTCCTCAATCATTAGCCCCTATTGTCTAGATCTTCTTCCTTCTTAGTTTTAGGATTGTGTCTAATCATGTAATAGTCCCTTTTCATGTAATCCTTAAGACTTATTATGATGAGTACAATGCTAGTGTAATTAGGTTTCATTGCTCTATATACACTAATCAAATCATTAATCATATGCTTGCCGCATCAGTTCGCATCCAAGTGGAGTCTTTTGCCAGTGTGGCTGCTAGCTAGATCTGAGAGGAACTCCATGTCAGCAATCCTGCCATATTAGTTGCCCCCCACTCTCGAGTTCCAATGTGAGCAACAGTCGGAATGAAGGGAGTTATGGTGATGCTGCCATTAAATGCCATGACTATCAACGATTCGTAGATCGTGCTTCAAAGCCAATGCAGAGATGCCATGTCAACAAGTCCAAGGATGCATGATGATTGACACGAGGCCCGAGGTGATCTTTGGCATATCAAGGTGCCATGTCCAACCGATCTTGACACATGGAATGCATCTAGTGCTAAGAGGACTGAAAAGATGTACGGGTGCTGTCAGGCTATTTTTAAAAGGAGGAAAACTTTCTCCAAACTATCTCTTTTGAACTTTCGAGCTCACAGGAGAACCAGAGCCCTTTCTTTCCCAGTCCGACCCTTCTCTCCGAGGGCCCAGGTTAGTTTATCCTCCTTTGTCTTCTTTTTCTCCATTAGCCTACATTAAAGAAGTCCCCTTTTTAGAGTCTCTAGGTTTCTCTCCATTAGTACCTCCCTCTCCTTTGCTTTAGGATGGATCCATCTGGCTGGAGATGCTTCCGCTCAGGGCACTCCAGCGAGGCAGAGCCCTCATGGCCCAGGATCCCATCCTCTGATGATGAGGAGGATGTCTCCCTTAGCATCCGTAGAGGTCCCTAGCCGACGGGGATCATCATAGGCCAACCTAGGGCACCGTGATGCGGGACATGTAGAGATGGAACATCAACATAATGAAATACAGAAATTTAAACTAAGTAATGATTCCAAAACTATGGCTTAACTCTTCCATAAGAGAGTAAAAAAGAGTACTAAAGCAAACTATTAGAAGATTAAATTACTTTCTCGCAGATTAGACCTATCTAAGTAATAAATCGAATGGACCTAATGGTTGAGAAACCATTTGAATTAGGACAAGCTCTTTCAAGAGATCAGATCCAAGAGAGAAAGGGGCTTGTTACCAAATAGTGATCTCTTCCATCAACAGTTGGATCACTCAACACTCCTAGATTGAGCATCTGGATAAGAAGGCTGAATCCCTTGAATGTGCTGGCTTCACGTCAATGGTTCCAAGGCAAGGAGGACCTCTTCTTTGGCTTTGGGCACCCAGGGATCCTGCAAATAGATTAATCAGAGACCAAGGGGAGAATAGGAAAAAGAAAAGAGATGGAGATTAGCAAGGGAGGGGAAGAGGATGCGATGGAGTCTTGAAGACTAGAGAACTCGATTGGGCCTCACGCCCTTCTCCCTCACGGAGTGGCAATGCTTGGAGCAATGGAAATAGAAAAAAATTGTTTTTCATTCATTCTTCAACATTTCATTATAAGAGGAGGGGTATTTATCATTCACCCAAGCCTTTTTGAAATTTGAATTAGTGAGATTACATGCACTAATCAAGGAGGAATAAGTGGGATGCCTCTTTTGAATTTGAAAAACCTTCCATGTTGGCATGGAGATGAAAATGGGGTGCCCCATTTGAATTTTGAATTCATGCTTTAGGCGACAAGGGTGGGGCCTTCCATGTTGGCAAGGAGAGTGAGGTAGGGACCATCTTATGTGGAGGATGATGTGGCACAAGGAATGGGTTGATTCTGGAGTCTTTTCTTGCATGGAGAGTGAAGTGGCATCCTCTATCCAGTGATCATTCTTATTAGTCTTGACTTGGGTCTATGTTAGTTGTCCTCTTGAGTTAAACTTGACTCAAATAAATTACAAGACAAATTGAAGAAAGAATAAATTGACTCAAATATCTAAGTATAGGACATAAACTTAAGAAAAAATAAAACTAACAGGACCCAAAAGCTTAATTGTATGCAATCCATAATGAGCTCGGATTGCTCTGAATTGAATGTAGCCTCTTTCGGATCCTGGTGCAAGCACCAATTTTCTCGAGATGGGAGGAACTCAACCCTATTGAGTATGGGTTAGCTTGACTTTAATATTGCTCCAATAAGTCCGGATCAATGCATTGCAGATCCTCTCGAGTAATCCATGAGTCTTCAAATTCAGATCGACCTTGCCAACAAACCAAATAACGCTAATAGCCTTTATTCCTGGTAGTAACAACCTGGTCATCCAGAATACGCTCAATCCATTCTCGCCATTCTGGTAAAGTGATTGGTGGACACCCAGGTGAAGGTTCACTCTCAAGAAAGGGGTCAAGCTTGAAAGGCTCACTAGGTATCACTATTGGTTCCTTATACTCAACTAGATCTAAAATATTGAAAGTTGAGCTAATACCAAATTTAGGTGGTAACTCAAGCACATAGACAATAGGTCTAATTTTCTTTAATACTTTGAAAGGACCAGCTCTGCGAGCATGTGATTTTTTTATGGTTTCGGGGGGGGACCGTTCAGGTATAAGCTTAATTATCACGTAGTCTCCCTCGATGAACTCTTTAACTCTCTTACAGAAATTAGCCATACATCTATAAGCTTCATTGCTCAAATTAATTTTCTTGCTGATTTCCTTATATAGATCTCTAACATGCTGTGCATATGACTCAGTTGACTTAGAAACTCGTGCATGCTTGGGTAAAGGAATAAGATCTATGGATCTCCTAGGCTTGTAACCATGGATAATTTCAAACGGGCTCTTTTCAGTGGACCTATTGACTGAGCTATTGCAGGCAAATTCAGCACATGGTAACAAGAGGTCCCAATTTCCAATATTTTTGCCTACAAGACACCTTAATAGGTTTTCAAGGCTCCTATTCACAACTTTAGTTTGGCCATCGGTTTGTGGGTGGTAGGTGGTAAAAAATTTGAGCTTGGTTCCTAACATGTGCCATAGGGTCTTCCAAAAATAGCTCATGAATCTAACATGGGGTTGTTCCCTTTGGGGTTGATCCTGGATTTCCTTAGTAGAAAATATCAAAATGGGTGAACCCTCATTAAGCTTGCATTCTAAATTTTTAGCATTAATCAAGTATAATCCTCATTTCTTTCTCCTCAAATTGCTAGACCCTCTTTTGGTGTTGTCCTTAGGTGGTGAAGAGTTTATGACAATTTTCTTTCCATGGTGGTTGAAGGAATAGGAGTTGGATCGACTATTACCATCATGATCATACAACCAAGGTTGGTCTAAAATAATACTACTAACCTCCATAGGAAGAACGTCACAACTAACTTTCTCTTGATAAGATTGGTTTTGGACTGTAACTTGGCATCTTAACTAAATGGGAATGGAGGTTTAATCAATCTAAGATACCATATAGGGGTTGGGATGGGGAACAGTATGAAAGAAAAGTGCCCTAAAAGCCAATCAATGTAAGGACATTTTTGTAATCTTCCAACTCTTGTATGACATTATATTAATAAAGGTATTTATTTTTCATCATATACTGTTGTGTCTTATTTATGGATTACGATGAACCCCATAGATTAGGACAATGGAATTAGGGTTATGATAAAGATCATAATAGTGAGACCTAAGTTCATATAAATCCTAATCAAAATGTTCCTAGTCAATGGATCATCGATTCGGGGATCGATAAATCCGGTAAGACTAGCTTATCCTATGTATGCTCAGTTAATGAGGATGGTTGGTCTCACAACCATTTGTATAGAGACACTAATACAAGGATAAGGGTGCTCATCAGGATATGAGTACACTGAACTAATCTGCATCGGGACTATCTTATGGAGGTCTTATTGCTTGTCAAAAGATAGGTCTCAGAGTTGGAGTTGTGCATGTGATCTTTAGACCTGAGGTCACCATGATTCCTTGTGCACACTAAGCTATATTTTTGGTTCATACTCATTCATGACATTGAGTCATGTACGGGGTGTTCTGGGTATGGTGGAAGGTGCACGAAGGATGTGAGTGGACCAACAAGGAATCGATCGTTCCTGGTAAGAGGAATTGTTATCCCATGTAATCTCTTCGATGAGTGACTCAAGAAGCCTTTGATCAAAGCAGGATGAGATTAGAAGTGGTTTCTAATCAGTCATCAGTTGAGTCCTCATGATCGAGCTGAGATTCGATATGACTAAGTGTTAGGATTTGACATATATCCATACCTATCACTTAATCAGGATAATGGGAGATTGAAAGATTGAATTGCTTGATAACTTTCTACTGAAGGGTATTTTGGTACTTTTCACCAAATTTCACATTTTCTGGGTCAGCATGATATGTTGCTAGATGTCAATCTTGTCTTATAGGCTTTCATGATCCAATTGGATTGGTTTCATGAGTCAATTCGATGGATGATTCGAATTGGACAATTAGGTGAGCCAATTTGACCTAATTAGGTCAATCGGGTTCGATTAGTTCGAATAGGCTTAAACCTAAACCTACTGCTGGCTAAATGTGAAACCCAAAGGGTCACACATATTAGGAAGTTGGCCAAGAAAGTCATACATGGTTTAATTAGGGTCATGGCATCCTAATTGGTTAGCCATATTACATACTAGCATGTGTAGGCTAACCCAATTGATTTGGGTCTAGTTGCTTGTTAATTGGACTAACCTTATTGAGGAAAACCTACATTAGGTTAAGTCCTAAGTGGGGCAGCCTAAACCAGACTTTATCTGGTTTTATTTGAACATTAAACCCGGTTTATTGAAGAGTCTTGGGCGCTTAGGACTCTGGCGCCTCTTGGCGCACGCGGGAGAAGAGAGTGCGTGCAAAAGGACTCTCAGTCCTTCTGCAGATGAAACTCTGGGAGTTTCTCATCTGGGATGCCTCTTCAGATTATCTCCATGCCTTTTGGTTTTTTGAATGACCGGTCAAAGAGGGATAAAGGGATGGCATGAAAGGGGAAAGAAGTTAGTGCGCGCAGATGAAGAGTCATGTCTCTTCATCTGCACACAGTTCTGAGGCAGAGTCCTTCTGCTCTCAGGATTCTTCTTCTTTTACGGTTTTAAGATCTGTAAAGACACCTCCTTTCCTTCCCTTAATTCGGTACATGCCATGTGGAATGAGGAGAGTTCATTTGGAAACCAAGAGAACTCAGATAAGACTCCTGAATCCTGAAGAGTCTTATCAGATATGAAGAGACATATCTGATAAAAAACATTGGGATGCTTTTCAAGCCCCTTAAATCATTATTTAAAGGGTGTACGGTGAAATAAGAAAGGTAATGTTTCATCTTCTGAAATAGGAGTCCAATTTCCACCGAGTTTTCTATCTGAGTGTCTCTCTCTGTCTCTCCCTCCCTCCTCCTTTCTTTAAGTCAGGACTTGTCTTGTTAATACAAGGTCTTTTCTACTAGGACAAGGCTTTGTTTTAGGACATAAGCCTAAGGGGTCCTAGAGGAGGGTTGTCCTAAAACCAAGAGTGGTTTAGGAGAGTGTTCATAGTGCCCTACAATGGGACAGGGTGTCCTACAGTGGTCAAAAACTCAAAGGCTGCTGAAAGAGTCCTACTCTAGCAAGCAACTTCAAGAAGGAATTCTTCCTTGGTTCAATTCTCGTGTGGATCACTGTTGGAGGGCTTGCACTTATGAGCCTTATAGAAATAATTGGTATACAGCATTTCAGGTATGTTTAATGTACTTTGTTTATGATTCATTAGTTGGTAATGTCTAAGGGGATCCGGGAATTAGGGTTTCTTTTAGCCGGTTAGGGTTTTCATGCTTGAATTTTTGTTTTAAAATTCACTTCCGCAAGTAGCATGATGACCTAGGCTCCCTAGAAATCCCATCAGTGGTATCAGAGCCACCCTTAGTTCATTCAATTATGTGTGATTTTGAAGTTCATGAACATCCACATCTGAGTCGACTCGAGTCTATTCGAGTCGACCCGACTAGAGACCGAGTCGACCCGAAACCTATCCAGTCGACTCTTCCAGAATTGTATTTGTATGCATATTAGAATTAATATGTTTGGTTTCTATTTTATCATGAAAATAGCATGATATTGTTATGGTATGATATTATGCATATTGTTGATCAAATGCATCATTATAACAAGTTTTATCCTAGTAACTGCTTTGGATTGGGTTAGTCACCATGGCCGTCCGGTCATAAGAGCCAAGTAGGGTTTAAAGGCCCTCTCCTCCCATTCAATGGGTCTCCTATGGCGTGTAAGGGTGCCGCTATGGCCATATCCCATGAACAAGTGAGGTGAACGGGTATTAAAATATCATGCTATGATATGATTGCTATGTAATCATGCAATGTTATGCATATGCTGGATTGATATGCTTTATATTTATACTTGTTGTTATGAACATTGTTGATATGATTATTTAGGATGTGTTTGAGACCATCAAATCCCTCATTAAAAATCATATTTAGTCATAGTCTAAACTTAATCATGATGCAAAACTAATTATGGTTTGATCAGCTAGTTGGTGTCTAGGCAAGTGGTTTTGGAAAGGTAAAGGGATTGAGATTTTTAATTGGTTCCTTGTCTGACCTGGCCAATTCAATTGGTGTCTAAGGAAAGCAATGGGGGAACCCCCTCACCCCTTCCACTTACCTGGCCAATTTGGTCATATCTAAAACCTTAATTTGGGAATGCTAATTGATTAAGAATACTATAATTTGCCTTCCTTCATGCTAAGCAAAATTTATGTCAACACTATAGTAGGTTTATTGTGTACATACAAGGCCTACTTTAGGGTTTGATATGAAATTTGTCTTGGTGCACTAGGTGCTTTATAGCATGATTGGAATTGTTGCTTTGTTGTATATATACAAGGGCAACATTATTCAATCATGGCTATATAGAAATGAAGGGTTTGACTAAACTAAGACATTATGGTTTGTTGTATACATACAAGGCTATAAGTATCTTAGAGGCAAGTTTAATAGTTGAGAATTGTATAGATTACAATTGGAAAGAAAGTCCTACCTTTGAACTCATGAGTGTTTATTGTGTACACACAAGGCATTCATGAGGAATTAGGATCTCAACCCCACTAAAGAAACCAGTAAGGTTTATTGCTTACCATAGATTGAGGGTTATGGTATTCGAAGAAAATAGTGGGAGACATAATTATATATAAAAGTCCTTATCTAGTTATGAATGTCACCTTGGGTGGTCTGCTGATATTGTTCTTTAATTAAATATAAGATATTTACATTATGGCTTCAAATTTATCACTGCGGGGCATTTTAGATGCCAACAAGTTAACCGGTCCCAATTACGTGGACTGGCTGAGGAACCTGAGGATTGTACTAACTCAGGAGAAGCTTTTCTATATTCTTAATTCTCCGAATCCTGAGCTGATCGGAGAGGATGCTTCAGAGGAGGAAATTGCTACACATAGAATGTGGCAAAATGACAGTACAACTATTAGGTGCATCATGTTAGCCTTGATGAGCAACAAGCTCTAGAGGCAACATGAAGGTATGGAACCTCAGTCCATATTGCTCAACCTAAAGGAGCTCAATGGAGAGCAAAGTAGGGCTGCTCGATACGAGATATCGAAGTTGTTATTCCATGCACGAATGAGTGAGAGTTCATCTATACAAACCCACGTATTGAAAATGATTGACTTAATCACCCGATTAGGTCAATTAGGGTTTGTCATGGATAGTGAACTCAATCAGGACTTGATCCTGCAGTCACTCCCAAATTCCTTCTCTCAGTTTGTTCTTAATTATCATATGAACAAACTGAATACTTCATTGCCAGAGTTGCTTAATATGCTTAAGATAGTAGAGAGCCATTCTAAAGAGATAAGGCTCATCTTCTTCTAGTTGATGGAAGAAAGAAACATGCAAAGAAGAAGGGCTTGAAAAGAAAATTCAACCCTAAGAAGAGCTTCCAGAATAAGAAGAAAGCTAAGAAGGCTGATGGAGCCTGTTTCCACTGCGGCAAGCAAGGGCACTAGAAGAAAAATTGCAAGATATATCTTGCAAGTGTAAAGCAAGATGCAAGTGGAGCATCTAAAGGTTTGTACATGATACAAACAAATTTATCATTGAGTTCTTCAAATTCTAATTCATGGGTATTGGATACTGCATGTGGATCTCATATCTGCAATTCGTTGCAGGGACTCCACCAAATTAGGAATTTGAAGAAAGGTGACTTCAAGCTATATGGGGCAAGTGGTGAGGCCATTTATGCTGAAGCTGTGGGCACCTGTATCTTATTATTACCTTTGGGTAATATGTTAAAGCTAAAAGAATGTTACTACATACCCAATATTGTAAGAAACATTATTTCTATTCCCTTGTTATTACAACAAGGATATGAAATGAATATAAAGAGCAGTGGCTGCTCTATTCTTCATAATAATAAAATATTTGGGCATGGTTGTTTTATTAATGGTCTTCTAACTTTGTAACTCAATGATGAAATACTTCTTATTAATGATAAGAAGAGAAAGAGAGATAATGTCAATGTAACATATCTCTAGCACTGCCAGTTAGGTCATATCAGTGAGTCAAGGATAAATAAGTTAGTCAAAGATAATTACTTTGACCCTTATAATTTCCAATCATTAGGAACTTGTAAGTATTGCCTCAAAGGAAAAATGACCAAGTCTCCATTCACTGGACATGGAGACAGGGTAATAGAGTTACTAGGTTTTGTGTATACTGATGTATGTGGACCTATGACAACTCAAGCCAGAGGAGGATATTCTTACTTCATCACTTTTATTAATGATTTATCAAGGTTTGGTCATGTGTATCTTATGAAACACAAGTTTGAAGCTTTTGATAAATTTAAAGAATATCAAAGTATGGTTGAAAAACAAACTGTACATAGTATTAAAACTCTTTGTTATGATCGAGGAGGTGAATACTTGTCTAGTAAGTTTCTAAACTGTCTTAAAGACAAAGGCATAATCTCTGAATGCACACCTCCTTATACACCCCAGTTAAATGGTATGGCAGAAAGGAGAAATCATACCTTGTTAGACATAGTGAGGTCTATGATGAGCTTCACAGATCTTCCCATTTCCTTCTAGGGACATGCCCTGGAAACTGCTGCACATATTTTGAACAGGGTTCCATCTAAGTCAGTAAGTAGCACTCCATATAAGTTATGGAATGGCAAAAGACCAAGTCTTAAGTATTTAAAGATTTGGGGTTGCTATGCTTATGACAAAAATAACTTTGGACATAAGTTAAGTGCTAGGGCTGATAAGTGTAGATTTATTGGTTATCCTAAAGAAGGTATTGGATACCTCTTTTATAATGCTACTGAGCAAAAGATTTTTGTTAGTAGGCATGATACATTCTTGGAGCAAGAATTTATCCAAGAAAGAAGCAGTGATTCTTCACTTGAGTTATGTGAAGAACATAACCAACAACCTATCGAGTCTTCAAATAAAATTTCTCAACCAGAAGTTCTTGTAGATTAGGAACAGCCACTATACACACCTCCTCTCCGAAGGTTAGATAGGGTACGGGGAGCACCTCTAAGATATGTCTTTGTCATCGAGGATGACAATAAAGCCAGTATCATTCAGGATGATAATCTTGTGACATATTCGGAAGCTATCGAGAGAAAGACTCCGACAAATAGCTAAGTACCATGAAATCAGAAATGGATTCCATGTATTCCAATCAGGTTTAGACCTTGGTAGATCCACCTGATGGAATTAACCTAATAAGGTGTAAATGGGTCTTCAAGAAGAAGATAGGAGCATATGGTCAAGTAGAAACCTACAAGGCTAGGCTGGTAGCAAAAGGTTTTTGACAAAAACATGGCATTGACTATGATGAAACCTTTTCTTTAGTAGCCATGCTCAAATCCATTCAGATTTTGCTTGCCATAGCAGCATACCATGATTATGAAATCTGGCAGATGGATGTCAAGACTGCTTTTCTCTATGGAAACCTTGAGGAAGAAGTCTATATGACACAGCTAGAGGGTTTTGTCTCAAGTGGGAGACCAAACAAGGTATGCAAGTTAAAGAAGTCTATTTATGGATTAAAGCAAGCATCAAGGAGTTGGAACATCCATTTTGATGAAACAATCAAGATTCTTGGTTTTGTCAAAAACGATGATGAACCATGTATGTATAAGAAGACAAGTGGGAGTGCAGTTGTTTTCTTGGTCTTGTATATTAATGATATATTAATCATTAGGAATGATATCCTAATGTTACAATCGGTTAAAACTTGGCTATCATCAAAGTTTTCCATGAAGGATTTGGGAGAAGCATCCTACATACTAGGTATAAGGATCTATAGAGATAGATCTAAAAGAATGCTAGGCTTATCCCAGTCTAGGTACATAGACTTAGTATTGAAGAGATTCAACATGGATGGAAGTGAGAAAGGTTACTTGCTTATAAGTCAAGGCATACATCTCTCTAAGAAAATGTCTCCTAAGATATCTGAAGAAAGAGAGAGGATGGCTATGATTTCTAATTCTTCGGCTGTAGGATCAATTATGTATGCTATGTTATGTACCAGACCTGATGTTGCTTATGCCTTGGGCATAGTAAGCAGGTTTCAGGTAGATCCAGGAGAGGATCATTGGAAAGCTGTGAAAAATATTCTTAAGTACCTGAGAAGGACTAAAGATATTTTTTTAGTATATGGAGGATTAGAGTTGAAACTAGAAGGATATACGGATTCTAGTTTCCAATTAGATCTAGATGATAGCAAACCAACATCGGGATATGTCTTCACCTTGAATGGTGGTGCAGTGAGTTGGAAGAGTACAAAGCAGCCAATAGTAGTTGACTCAGTCACTGAGGTAGAATACATAGCTGCAAGTGAAGCCACGAAGGAAGCTATTTGGATGAAGAAATTCATCATGGAATTGGGCATGGTTCCTGATGTACATCAGCTAGTGCCATTGTATTGTGATAACACTAAAGCTGTTGCACAAGCAAAGGAACCGTGGTCTCATCAAAAGTCCAAGCATATTCTAAGACGGTTCCACCTCGTTCGAGAGATAATAGAAAGACAAGATGTTGTCATCGATCGAGTTGATACAAAGAACAATATAGCAGATCCATTTACTAAAGCATTACCCAAGCAGCAGTTAGATCGCCACTTAGATAGTATGGGTATAAAGTATGAGGGCGATTAGCTTTAGTGCAAGTGGGAGATTGAAAGAAAAGTGCCCTAAAAGACAATCAATATAAGTGTATTTTTGTAATCTTCCAACTCTTGTATGACATTATATTAATAAAGGCATTTATTTTTCATCATATGCTGCTGTGTCTTATTTATGGATTATGATGAACCCCATAGATTAGGACAATAGAATTAGGGTTATAATAAAGATCATAACAGTGTGACCTAAGTTCCTATAAACCCTAATCAAAATGTTCATAGTCAATGGACCATCGATTCGGGGATCGATGAATCTAGTAAGACTAGCTTATCCTATGTATGCTCAATTAATGAGGATGGCTGGTCTCACAACAATTTGTGTAGAGACACTAATTCAAGGATAAGGGTGCTCATCAAGGTATGAGTACACTGAACTGATCCGCACCGGGACTATCTTATGAAAGTCTTACTACTTGTCAAAAGATAGATCTCAAAGTAGGAGTTGTGCATGTGATCTTTAGACCTGAGGTCACCATGGTTCCTTGTGCACACTAAGCCATATTTTTGGTTCATACTTATTCATGATATTGAGTCATGTACGGGGTGTCTGGGTATGGTAGAAGGTGTACGAAGGATGTGAGTAGACCAATAAGGAATCGATCATTCCTGGTAAGAGGAATTGTTATCCCATGTAATATCTTCGATGTGACTCAAGAGCCTTTGACCAATAAGGATGTGACTCAAGAGCCTTTGATCAAAGTAGGATGAGATTAGAAGTGGTTTCTAATCAGTCATCAATTGAGTTCTCATGATCAAGCTGAGATTCAATATGACTAAGTGTTAGGATTTGACATATATCCATACCTATCACTTAAGCAGAATAATGGGAGATCGAAAGATTGAATTGCTTGATAACTTTCTACTGAAGGGTATTTTGGTACTTTCCACCAAATTTCACATTTTCTGGGTTGGCATGACATGTTGCTAGATGTCAATCTTGTCTTGTAGGCTTTCATGATCCAATTGGATTGGTTTTATGAGTCAATTCGATGGATGATTCGAATTGGACAATTAGGTGAGCCAATTTGACCTAATTAGGTCAATCAGGTTCGATTGGTTCGAATTGGGGCAGCCTAAACCAGACTTTATCTGGTTTTATTTGAACATTAAACCCGGTTTATTGAAGAGTCTTGGGCACTTAGGACTCTGGCGCCTCTTGGCGCACGCGGGAGAAGAGAGTGCGTGCAGAAGGACTGAGAGTCCTTCTGCAGATGAAACTCTGGGAGTTTCTCATCTGGGATGCCTCTTCAGATTATCTCCATGCCTTTTGGTTTTTTGAATGACTGGTCAAAGAGGGATAAAGGGATGGCATGAAAGGGGAAAGAAGTTAGTGCACGCAAATGAAGAGTCGTGTCTCTTCATCTGCACACGGTTCTGAGGCAGAGTCCTTCTGCTCTCCGGATTTTTCTTCTTTTACAGTTTTAAGATCTGTAAAGACACCTCCTTTCCTTCCCTTAATTTGGTACATGCCATGTGGAATGAGAAGAGTTCATTTGGAAACCAAGAGAACTCAGATAAGACTCCTGAATCCTGAAGAGTCTTATCATATATGAAGAGACATATCTGATAAGAAACATTGGGATGCTTTTCACGGCCCTTAAATCATTATTTAAAGGGTGTATGGTGAAATGAGAAAGGTAATGTTCGGTCTTCTGAAATAGGAGTCTAATTTCTACCAAGTCTTCTGTCTGAGTGTCTCTCTCTATCTCTCCCTCCCTCCTCCTTTCTTTAAGACAAGACTTGTGTTGTTAAGACAAGGTCTTTTCTACTAGGACAAGGCTTTGTTTTAGGACATAAGCCTAAGGGGTCCTAGAGGAGGGTTGTCCTAAAACCAAGAGTGGTTTAGGAGAGTGTTCATAGTGCCCTACAGTGGGACAAGGTGTCCTATAGTGGTCAAAAATCCAAAGGCTGCCGAAAGAGTCCTACTCTAGCAAGCAACTTCAAGAAGGAATTCTTCCTTGGTTCAATTCTCGTGTGGATCACTGTTGGAGGGCTTGCACTTATGAGCCTTATAGAAATAATTGGTATACAGCATTTCAGGTATGTTTATTGTACTTCGTTTATGATTCATCAGTTGGTAATGTCTAAGGGGATCCGGGAATTAGGGTTTCTTTTAGCCGGTTAGGGTTTTCATGCTTGAATTTTTGTTTTAAAATTCACTTCCGCAAGTAGCATGATGACCTAGGCTCCCTAGAAATCCCATCACAGTAAGTAAACCTAGATTTTTGATAACATTAGTAGAAATGGCAGTAACACAGCTCCTACTATCTATGATAATTTTGCGAACCTTCTCCCCTAATTTGATAAAAGTTTGTAGGATGGTGGTCCTATGCTAATCTTCATGTTCCTTAGTTTGAGTTAGAATAGATCGATCGACTCCCAGTAACTTAGGTGGATCTATAGTTTTCTCATCTCCCTTATACTCATCTACTAAGTTTGATCCTACTTTGTATACTTCTTCCTTGAATTCTTCAATAGGTTCAGGAGCTTCTTCCTCTAATTCTCCTATATGTAGGGCTCTAGTAGGACACTGACGAGCATAGTGACCAACTTTGTGACACCTAAAGCAATGAATATTAGGATTATTGCTTCTTTGAACTTCAGGGCCCCTTACCCCTGTCATCCTTGTGACCTAATAGGATAGTAGGAGTGGGTCGGGTTGAAGGAACTTGCCTAGAACTTGGCTTGTATCCAGGTGTACTAATCCTGTTGGGTGTAGACTAATGGATCACGGGTCCCCTCTGAAATCTCTCAAAGTCCCTAGAAATTTGATAGGCTTGTTCTAGGTCATGGACTTCTCTCAAAAATAACTCCCTTTGAATTTCCTCACGTAGACCAGCTCGAAATCTAGATAGGGTCACGACCTCAGACTCATCTATGATACATCTCATAATGTACTCATCGAATTTGGCAATGTATTCAGATACAGTTCTATTGCCCTGACTCAACCTTTGCCACTGGTCTAAAAGTCTCTATTGATAGGACATGGAAAGATACTTTTTTCTAAGTTTAATCTTCATGGCTCTCCAGGTAGTTATGGGCATGTCTCCTCTCTGACAATATATGTGCTCAACATTTCTCCAATATAATCTTGCCTGGCGGACTAGTCTAAGTTTGGCAAACATAAACTTCCTCTCTTCCGACATCTCATACCATTCAAAGTACTGATCCATGTTGCCTTCTCAATCAGTATATACCTTAGGGTTTAGACTTCCATAAAAGATAGGTGCTTCTAGGCAATTTCTCCTAATGGCTCTTTCATCCTGGTCCACAAAATCATGGTATGGTCATCTTTGGTTATGTTCCAAGGTAGGTTCTGGTGGGGGCACCAGGATCAAACACAGATTACTGGGCCCAATTTAGTTTACTTACCCATGTGTCTCATTTTTGTAAGCAAATAAGATTGAGTCCTATAATATGTTGAGACTAATTGTCTTCTCTCAACCCTAGTCAGTCATTGAGTCCTGTACTTAAGTATTAGTCCAGTGAGAGTCCAATTTTTGAACAAGAGAAAAGGTTACCCTATTTTGGAGTTCCACCAGGCCTCACCCAAAAGCTAGAGGCATTTACATCAGCTTATGGGATCTTATTTGACACCCTAGAGCCCTAGATACCCTCCAGATGCTCTCCAGATGTCCTGATTCCCTACAAATACCATTCCAGATGTCAGATTCTCTATAGATGCCCCGAAATATGCCAGATGCCAGGCACCCCTTGATTTCCAAGATATTTCAGCACCCAGGCTTTGAATCCCTAAGCCCAGAAGCAAAGCCCAAGCACTTAAGAACCAAGATTATATTTTGATGCCAAGTATATGCTTGCCTCAGGAGCCCAGGCATCCCAGGCTTCCAGGAGCCCAAAGCCCATGCGCCCAAGCCTCTTTGGATGACCCCTTGCTACCCCTTGAAGCCCAACATGCCAAGGATGAAGTGTCCTCCATGAGTTGACCAAGTCCAAGCATGTGGAAGAGTTCAAATGAAAGAAGGAAAGCTAGTTTTTATTTCATTCAACCTTGTAATCCTAGTTCTAGGTTTATTTTGTAATCTTTCTCCCACATAAATTGTATAAACCTATCCTAACTAAGAGAGAGCTGCAGTCCTAATAAAGAGAGGGCATGGGAACTCTATAAATACCTCACCCCTCCTTCTCTTGTAATCAATTATCTTTCATGAAATCAAATTGCTGTTGAATTGTTTCCAAACTCTAGTGTTCATTAGTTTTTTCTTGTGTTTGTTTCTTCACCTAGCTGAACCCTGTTCCTTAGTATTCTCCATGCCCAAGCAGCCATCCCAGCTTCCAAACATCAGCCACGTCCAAGAAGAAGAGCCTTGAAGATGCCCCAGATCCAAAGCTGCTTCTTCTTCCAACCGCTAGCCCTAATCTCCTATCCTTTGTTTTTCTTTCTTTCTTATTTTGTTTCTTTTCATTGATTACCTATTTCGTGCCTAACCTTGATGCTTGCAGGATCCCTGAGGTGTTTCCCCTTCCTAGAGGAGGCTTTCTTTACCTTCAGGACTACCCAGATCAGCCTTCTATTTCAAGGGAACTAAAGCTTCATCTTATAGGCATCAATCTAAGAGCTGTGTAACCCCTTCAATGGCTAGTTCTTCAATCTTTGACCGGTACAAACTTCCCTACTTTTAATTTCTATTTTGATTGAAGGTTAGCTATCATAAGCTAGAAATTTCTCAATTCTTGGATCCTGACTTTTATTATTTTGCATGAGCATGCCTGCGATTATATTGATTCTTTGCATTGCTATTCATCCTGCTAGTCTTTGCTTGATTTTAGAAATCTAGCCTGCAAATTATAATTTAAAAAAATTATAAAAAAATAGTTTACTATTTTTCCTATATATTTAAAAATTTTAGAGTCATCCCGCATGAGTTTGGTATCAAAGTGGGTTTAAGATAGCTTGCATCTGCATTAGAATCACAAAACCCTAATTCCTGAATTTTCTGCATCATGTCCACTATATTAGGTGTCTAGGTTTCATCTGATTTTGACCACCTAGGAATTTTATTTTCCTATTAAATTTGCATATGTGTCCTCTATCTTATCCTCTATTTTATCATAATTTATAATTAATTTTACAGAAAATTGAAAGTCCAAAAATCTGGCATATTAGAAATCCTAACTAAAATCCTGATAATTCTATATCAGTCCGAAAACCCTAGGATTTGCATCATCATTTGATTTTTTTTGCATCAAATTTGGTAGAGGTCATCAGCACCATCCATCATCTATTCTGTGATTTTTTTGATTTTTTTTTACATCAGAATCCATGTCAAACACTACATCAATCCAAACCCTAACTTTAAGAATTCTATGAACTCTGCATACTTGACTCAACCTAACCTCATCAACTTCCACACACCCTAATCCCAAGCCCAATTTGTTTTCTAACCTAATCAACCTAAACCTAATTTGCCACCTCATAAAATATACATAAAATATTTTATTTTTCTGATTGTTATTAGTTGTATTAGGGTTCATTGAATGTGCATCATTTGATTAACCTAATCTTAAGGGCAATTCACTATCTCAGATCAGGACAGGATTTCATCACCTATCCTCGGCCCAAAACCACCATCATCATACAAACCCAAGCCTAATTAAAATTAATTAGACCTAATTTGTCCGAGTGTGCTAGGTGATACCCAACAGGTTGGGTCCGATCCGTGTGGGCCAACTAGTGCAATTAATCCTGTGGCTGTTACTGAAAACTGGTGTCTAAGGCTCAGGGTCCAAAGTCAAACGATCTAAGTGGACTGGTGGTTTATAATTAGGACCCTATGACAAGTAAGGGGCGCCTCCCACTACCCCAGCCCCTACCTGGCCAGTGGAAGGATTAGCTACTGGGTTAATTATAAGTTGAGTAGACCCATTCAATTTTGCCTCTAGGTCTAGCAAACCTTAGATTATACTAACCCTTTGCATGCTTGGCTACATTCATTCCACCTTGATTGTTTGTTTGTTTGCATGACCATCAGGTTAGGAGTCCATTGCAGTCAGTCTAAGCCCAAACCTAATTCAACCATGAAGCCCAATTTTGAAGCTTTCATGAAGACCATAACTAACCAATTTGCCCAAATGAACCACAAGTATGACCAAACCAATAACCAAATGAACCTTAAGCTTGACCAAACCAATACCCAAAACCAAAACCAACTTACCCAATTAACCACCTAGATTGCCTAATTGATCTAATCCAATAACCAAGCAACCTATAGATCCAAGCCCATAATCTATGAACCCATAACCTTTGAACCCATAGTCTATAAACCCATAACCTTTGAACCCATAGTTTTTGAACCCATAACCTATGAACCCATTACTGAGCCTAAAGTAGAGGTGTATGAGGCTGACCCAAGCTTAGTGGACGAGTATGAGGAAGAAGAAGAGAAGTTTCCTTTAGGAGACTTAGAATTAGTTGACCTAATAGATACCCAGGTAGAAACCAATCTAGAGTTAGTTGACACTGACCTCACCTAGACTAAACCTGTAGTGAAAGACCAGCTAGAGGAAGAGAACCTAAATAATACTATCAAAACCTTACCTAAGGAGCCACTAAAAGAAAGCCCAACTATAGAGCCCAGTCCTTTAGTTTGTGAGCCAGAAGAATTTATTAAGGACTTGATCTCCTTAAGCCAGTACTCTCAGGATGAATTCCCTCCTGTAATTCCTATTGAGAACCTCTTTTCTGAAATTAGTGACCCATTCTTCCATTATGCAGACCCAGTAGACATACACCAATCTCATAAGGTTAACTTCCTTAGTCTATATCTAATCCTAGGAAACTTTTCTTACATTTTACTCTTTCCAGTCAACCCTGAACCCTTTTTCTATTTCCTATCCTACTTGACTAACCTTGAACCCTCATCATATTTTCTGCCCTTTCCAGAAGCTTCTAGCATTCTTAGAACCATCAGGTTACATTTTGCTGACATTACTAGGTTACATAAATCCTTAGAGCCCATCCTATTTGCTACCTACTTCTGGAAAACCCTCTGGAATCTATTAGGAGTTCCTATTAAATTTTCATGTGCATACCAAATCAGGGTTAAACCTAGAGAGCCTATAGTCTATTAAGCTTAGGCCCAAAGAGTCCAATAGGAATGCATAGTCTAGTCTACATGTCATGAGTCTCCTGCATCATATGTTAGGAGTCTGCATGTGTCAGCATGTTTGCATTTGCATCATAAAATTAGTCAAAAGCTGAACATAAGTAATGAACTATATAAAAACTTGGCTAATTCCCAAAAGAAAGTTAAAGAATTTTTAGAGGATTGTGTGATTGTAAAGAAATTTCATGCTCACGAAGCTGGCCCATTCAAAATAATGAAGAGCATTGGACCAAATGCCTATGTGCTTGAGATACCACCAGATTTAGGTTCTAGCTTCACCTTCAACATCTCAGACCTTATAGAGTATAGGGAGCCAGTAGTGATACCCAGCGAGCACCTTGAGCCTATCCCTCTCTTTGAGAGAGAACCCATCCCAGAGTGTCCATATACAATTTGGCAAATTGGTGAGAAAAAGATTAAGAGAACCCTAGATGATCAAGCCATCGGTACCCGAGATAGAGGTTATTAGAGGTATTTGGTTCGTTGGCAAGGTCAACCAAAATCTGAGGACTTGTAGAGCATTGGTGAGGATCTGCAGTGCCTCAACCTAGACCCTCCTTGAGCAATATGAGAGCCAAATTGATCCTTATTCGACAGGGTCGAGTTCCTCCCTCCTCAAGAGAATTAGTGGGGGCACCAAGATTAGACATAGATTACTGGCCCCAATCTAGTTTACTTAGCCATGTGTCACATTTTTGTAAGCAAATAAGATTGAGTCCTATAATAAGTTAAGACTAGTTGATTTGTCTCAACCCTAGCCAGTCATTGAGTCTTGTACTTAAGTATTAGTCTAGTAAGAGTCCAATTTTTGTACAAGAGAGGAGGTTACCCTATTTTGGAGTTCCACCAAGCCTCACCCAGGAGCTATAGGCATTTACACCAGCTTATGGGATCTTGTTTCACACCCTAGAGCCTTAGATACCCTCCAGATGCTCTCCAGATGCCCTGATTCCCTCCAAATGCCATATTCTCTCTAGATGCCCCAGAATATGCCAGATGCTAGGAGCCCTATGATTCCTAGGATATTCTAGCACCCAGCCTTGAATTCCCAAACCCAGAAGCAAAGCCCAAGCACTTAAGAACCAAGATTATATTTTGATGCCAGGTATATGCTTGCCCCAAGAGCCCAGGCGTCCCAGGCTTCCAGGAGCCCAAAGCCCATGTGCCCAAGCCTCTTTTGATGACCCCTTGCTGCCCCTTGAAGCCCAACATGCCAAGGATGAAATGTCTTCTATGAGTTGACCAAGTCCAAGCATGTGGAAGAGTTCAAATGAAAGAAGGAAAGCTAGTTTTTATTTCTTTCAACCTTGTAATCCTAGTTCTAGGTATATTTGGTAATCTTTCTCCCACTTAAATTGTATAAACCTATCCTAACTAGGAGAGGACTGAAGTCCTAATAAGGAGAGGGCATGAGAACTCTATAAATACCCCACCCCTCCTCCTCTTGTAATCAATTATCTTTTATGAAATCAAATTGCTGTTGAATTGTTTCCAGACTCTGGTGTTCTTTAGTTTTTTCCTGTATTTGTTTCTTCACCTGGCCGAACCCTGTTCCTTAGTATTCTCCATGCCCAAGCAGCCATCCCAGCTTCCAAAAATTAGCCACGTCCAAGAAGAAGAGCCTTGAAGATGCCCCAGATCCAAAGCTGCTTCTTCTTCCAACCGCCAGCCCTAATCCCCTTTCCTTTGTTTTTCTTTCTTTCATAGTTTGTTTCTTTTCATTGATTACCTATTTCATGCCTAACCTTGATGCTTGCAGGATCCCTGAGGTGTATCCCCTCCCCAGAGGAGGCTTTCTTTGCCTTCAAGACCGCCCAGATCAGCCTTTTATTTCAAGGAAACTAAAGCTTCATCTTCTAGGCATCAATCTGAGAGTTGTGTGACCCCTCCAATGGCTAGTTCTTCAATCTCTGACTAGTACAAACTTTCGTACTCTTAATTTCTATTTTGATTAAAGGTTAGCTATCCTAAGCTAGGAATTTCTCAATTCTCAAGTCCTCACTTTTCTTATTTTGCATGAGCATGCCTGCGATTATGATGATTCTTTGCATTGCTATTAACCTGCTAGTCTTTAGTTAATTTTGGAAATCTAGCCTGTAAATTATAATTTAAAAAAATTATAAAAAAAATTAGTTTACTATTTTTCCTATATATTTAGCAATCTTAGAGTCATCCTGCATCAGGTTCTTGGTGATGGGCTCTTCTAGGATTGAGAGGTGTTGGTAGAGGTGATTCAGGTTTAGCAAGGGTCACATGGATCTCTTCTAGGGTCCCGATACACTCCTCCATTCGATTAAACATATTATTTAGTTTGGCAAACTGTTCAGTTATGGTCCTTAGGAGTGTTTCAAAATTGGGGTCCATGGTTAAACTAGGCTGGGTTTGGGACTACTGGCGTTGGGTTCTTGATCTAGTGGTCATGCAACACAGAATTCCTAGTTTCTAGGGCTCCTAGACCTAGAAGCTCAATATAGCATGAATTGCGAGAGCACAAATCAAGACTATAGTCACCCTTTCAACTGGTGAGGTAAGAAGTGAGATTATGGGAGGCTCCTCTTGCTTTCACAAGATCCTAATTAAAAACCACAGATCCACTTAAACCGTTTGCCATCGGATCCCTAGCCTTAGATACCAATCTCTAGGAGTAAATACAGAATTAATCAATACTAAGTCTCAACATGAAACATGAACTTGACTTGTTGGTGTCCCTAGTTTAGGTTCTTACTCAGGTTTTAGATTAAGCTTGGTTCAATGCAATATGTGGTTGGTTATTTTTGGGCCAAGGAAAGGTGATGAGATCCTTCCCTTATCTTATGATAGGATTGCCTTTAAGTGTTTTAAAATGAATGCACAAACAAAGATCTACCATAAAGACTATAATTAGCAGGTATGTCAAAATTCAAATTTCAAAAGTTGAAATTTCAAAACTGAAATTTGAAGTTTCAAATTTGAAAATTCAGTTTTCAAGAATTCAAAATTTCTAAATTTGAAATTTCAAATCTAAAATTCCTTATAAGGAACTTAGATTTGAATTATACTAGAAAAATAAAAAAAATGTTCGTTATGCTAGTAAAAGATCATTCAATGAAGCATTCACTAATCTAACTTCAATCATGCAAGCATGCAATTAGCACATCGAACTCTCTAATCTAGAAGGTCTCACGTCCGGTCGTAGCTCATTACTTCCATGGGTCATAAGTATACTTTCGTATACCCACTCAGGAGACGTAAAATCTTAGATTAAAGGTTGAAAACAAGGAAATAATTTTTTTGAAAATTCAGCTATGGAAATCTACAGGAAAGATTTTATATTATGAGAAGAACTTTCAGATCCAGTCCTTAAAATGCAAAAATTTCAGCAACTAGCATATCTTGTCCTAATTTAATCATGCTTTAATACCAAGTTGATGTGGGATGTGCAGGGATGCGAACGTCAACATAATGAAATGTAGAAATTTAAGAAGAGCAATGATTCTAAAAATATAGCTTAACTCTTCCGTAAGATAGTAAAAAAGAGCACTGAAGTAAACTACTAGAAGATTAAATTACTTTCTAGCAGATTAGACCTATCTAAGTAATAAATCGAATGGACCAAATGGTTGAGAAACCATCTGAATTCGGATAAGCTCTTTCAAGAGATCATATCTGAGAGAGAAAGGGGCTTGTTACTAGATAGTGATCTCTCTTCTCTTAATAGTTGGATCACTCAAGACTCCTAGATTAAGCATCTGCATAAGAAAGTTGAATCCCTTAAATGTGCTGGCTTCACATCAATGGTTCCAAGGCAAGGAGGACCTCTTCTTTGGCTTTGGGAACCCAGGGATCCTGCAGACAGATTAATCAGAGACCAAGGAAAGAATAGGGAAAAGAAAAGAGATAGAGATTAGCAAGGGAGGGGAAGAGGATGCAATGGAGTCTTGAATACTAGAGAACACGATTGGGCCTCATGCCCTTCTCCCTCATGGAGTGGCAATGCTTGGGGCAATGAAAATAAAAGAAATTTATTTTTCATTCATTCTTCAACATTTCATTACAAGAGGAGGGATATTTATCATTCACCCAAGCCACTTTGAAATTTAAATTAGAGAGATTACACGCACTAATCAAGGAGGAATAAGTGGGATACCTCTTTTGAATTTGAAAAACCTTCCATGTTGGCGTGGAGATGAAAATGGGGTGCCCCATTTGAATTTTGAATTCATGCTTTGGGTGACAAGGGTGGGGCCTTCCATGTTGGCATGGAGAGTGAGGTGGGGTCCATCTTATGTGGAGGATGAGGTGGCACAAGGAATGGATTCTTTCCGGAGTCTTTTCTTGCATGGAGAGTGAAGTGGCATCCTCTATCCAGTGGTCATGCTTCTTGGTCTTGACTTGGGTCTATGTTGGTTGTCTTCTTGAGTTAAACTTGACTCAAATAAATTACAGGATATAAACTAAAGAAAGAACAAACTTACTCAAATATCTAAGTACAGAACATAAACTTAAGGAAAAACAAAACTAACAAGATCCAAAAGCTTAATTATTTGCAATCCATAATGAGCTCGGATTGGTCTGAATTGAATGTAGCCTCTTTCGGATCATGGTGCCCGCACGTGGCTTGGGAGTAAGGTGGCTTTCCATCTTGGCATGGAGGGTGAGGTGGCATTCCACCTTGGCATGGAGGATGAGGTGGTTTGCTCCATCCAATCTTGATGCTTCTTTTCCTTGGGTTCAAGCTTCATTCCATGCTTTCATCCAATGGTCTTGATCTTGCCTTGACTAATTTGAACCCACCTTGACCAATTACAAGACTAAATTGAACTCAACTTGCCTCTTATGACTAATAACAGGACTTTTGCTGAAATTAAAATTGACTTGACTCTAATTACAGGACTCATGTTAAAATTCTTAAGCTAAAATTAACTTGACCCTACAGGACTCAACTAAAATTAAAAGTTGAAAATGAAATGGATTATTTATTGGTAATCCACAAGGAGCCTGGATTGATTGGGTTTGATTGAAGTCTCTTTCAAATTCCGGTGCCCGCATCACACCCCCTTCTCCTTCTGCTCCTGTTTCTTCTGCTCCCCTCATCTCTTCTATTGCTCTTATCCCTTCTATTCCTTTTGGTGCAACAAGTCCCTCTGGCATCGCCTCGATGATGACCAGGCAAGGCCTCTCTCAGCTCTGAGACACCTATGGAATTCTGAACTCCGTCCGGCTTTCAGTTCTGGGACCAGGGGAGCAGGTCACCTCCAGTGGCCCGGGCCAGATTGCTTTGTATGAGGACTTCTTCCTTAGGGGACTTTGTCTGCCTTTGCATCCTTTCTTCCTTTCTTTTCTTAATAATTTTTTCCTAGTTCCAACCCAACTCTTTCCGAACACCATTAGGGTTATTTCCTATTTCATTGTCCTTTGCCATTTTCAAGGGATCGTTGCTCATTTTTTCTTCTTTAGGGCACTCTTCACCCTAAAACGCCACCCGTCTGATGATGGGTGGTGGTTCGTGACCCCCCGCCAGCGGCCATCAAATTTGAACTTCCTTCTTCCATCAAGGGATGGAAGAATAGATACTTCTTTATCTCGGTCGAAGGGGTCGACTAGGTCTGGAGTGACCCAGACCATTCCTCGAACCGCAACTCCCAAGTGGAGGCCACAAACCGGGAGGTGTACAACCAGCTCGTCATCTCCCAGATTCCTCTCCTTCAGGACCTGCTGGCTGAGCAAAACCTGTTCGAGGCTGGGGTCAGCTCGATTCCTGCCTTAGGTGATACCCATAATCATGTTTTTTTTCTCTACTAGGATTCTTCTCAGGTTTCAGGCTAACCAGCATTCTTCCTTCTCTACAGGCATGAAGTTCACAATGGACCAGATTTTGGAGATGTCCCAGAAGAGGAGCACATCCCCCAGGCCTAGGGAGGACCCATCAAAGAGGGCCTGTGATGAATCTGGACAGGGGCCCAGGGCAGGCTCATTATCCAGCCTAGAGGGAAGGAGAACTGGGTCAGTCCCCACCTCATCCGGGGTGAAGGCCTAGCTCCCAGCCTGTGGGCCTGACATAACTACCTGGGTCAAGCCGGCAACTTCCCCCATGGAGATCCCAGAGGTGGTCAAAGCAGAGGACTAGGTGGTGGTGGAGAGGAGACCGATAGAGCCTCTGGTAGTAGGAGCGGCGACTATACCCTTGGTAGCTGGGGTGCCCATGTGATCGTCCACTCCAGGATAGGTGATGGCCCCGACAACAGTGACACTCGGGGTGAAGCAAGTGTCCATTGTAGTCCCGACAAATGCGGCGATCATCCAGGACACCAGGCTGGACAAGCAAATGATTGAGTTCGCCTTCCAACTGCGCGATCGCTGCGAGAGTAGCGACAAGCAACTCATGGCCACCATCATGAGCATCCTACCCCAGCTCTTCACGATAAGTCTTCTACACTATTAACTTCTTTTCATTACTATATGCATTATTTTTGCTGACATTTTCGTTGTTGTAGATTGCCACCAATGTAATCCTCATCAGGGATTATTGCACCTAGTGGGCCAAGCGGGAGGCCCAAGAGAAGAGGCACTTAGAGGTGCTAAATGCTGAGGCTCGGGCACAGACGAAGAGGGCCCAGGTCTTGGAGGAGCGGACTAGGATCTTCCGATCAGAGGTGGTTGACACGAAAGTGGCGGCGACCAAAGCAGAGAGGCGGGCTAGGGACCTGGAGGCATCCTTGGCCACTGAGAAAAGCAAGGCCACCCACCAAGTGGAAGAGTCTGCCATGGAGGTAACATGCTTGGAGGGGTAATCCCAGACCCTCCAAGCACGACTGGAGGCCATGATGGCGAGGGCATTAGTGGCGGAAGAGAAGGCGCAACCATGGCCCTGATGGAGGTTACCAAGAAAGAGGCTAGGAGGCGGTGCTGAATTTCAAAGCTTTGACGGAGTTCATCGAGGAGGTCTAGGAGGTGGTCATGGACTCCTTCATTAAGGGGTTCATGGATTGCAAGTCGAAGGTGTCTTTGGCATACTCGGATCGAGACTTGGAAGCCATCATCCCAGACCTTCTGGGCATTGGCAGCAGTGAGAGGGATAAAGGGTCACCTGAGGAAGTTGATGCGGTGCCCATCGAGGAGGCAGCAGATCCCTCCACTCCACCAAGAGAGTCAGGAGGATGCCAGCAAGGTCCCGTGACATCACGGCAAGGCCCCTGTGATGTCAGCGTGATTGCACCGGGCCTTCTTCTTTTTTCTTTTCTTCTATACTTAGGGATTTTTGGAGGACCACCTAGCCTATCGAGGGTTCTTTTTACTATAACAACTTTGGCCTCCTTAATGAAATTTATGTTCCTTCAATGATCTCTGCATTTCTTTTTTCTCTTCTCCCCTTTTTTTTTCAAAAAGGAATTTTTACTGTGATCACCAGTCTAAAGGCTTTCCAGGTTTCAGCTCTTCTCGGTTATCCCCTAGAATTAGTAGGTGACCAGAGGAACCTTAAGATTCTATTAACTATCTCCATCAGGTCGGGAGATTCTGATGCGAGAAAAGATGGGGCAAAGGACCGTTGGCGAGCTGAAAAGTTACCAAAGATAAGGGTATCACTACATTTTTTTTTTCTCTAAGGAGGTGGTGAAAGAAACAATGGAGATGGAAGACATAAGTTTGGACTCTCATGGACTTTGGAACTCACACTCACGAAGAGACTTCTCACCTCTAAAGCATCTCATCCATCTCGCTACATGGAGCCATTAGGATAAATCTGAAAGATCATGAAGGCAAAAAAGAAGATGAAATCAAAAGGAAAGTGGATAACTAGACAAGATGCGAAGCAACTTGTCCAGGGATGCACCTCTTGTGCTCTCCTTATGGAGCGAAAAGTGGGCCTCTCACCCTCTCCATGTGGAGCGAATGAAGAATCTCTCTTCTAAAACTCATCTTTTCTTTTTTTCTTCATCATCATTATTATTTTTTTTCAATTACATGGACTCACTTATATAAACTTGCCTCAAATCCAAATACATTGAACATAGGCTCATCCTAATTAAGAAGAACTCTGGATATAGCATATACGAAAATATGGATGGATTAGGTAGGCTAGATTCAAGGGGTGTGGACTAGGGGCCTAGATAGGAAGGTAAATTTGAATTCAAATAAATTTGGATGAAATGAGAATTTAAAGGATAGGTTTAAATGATGTCTAAATAGGAAGGATGGGTTATGGATGGGTTATGAGGATTTGAATGGATATTGAATTTGGAAGTGGCGAATGATGGATCCATTCAAAATTTGAATTCAAATAAATTTAAATGGGAAGAATCCTTTCTAAGAAATTTGGATGGTTTTGGAATATGGATGGTTATGGAAAGGAAGAAATATGGTTGGTTTTGGAATATGAGTGGTTACGAGAAGAATCCTTTCCCAAATAGGATTCTAGGTGGGGGATGTGGATAATGATGGAATGTGGGGGTGGTATAAAACATAGGGGTGGCACATATGGTTGGATGGATGGATAAGATCTAAGATTTTATGGGCTTCCAAATATAACCCAAATCCCAAATTAATAGCTAATCCAAATCAACCTAATTAGACTCTCAACAAACTAAACTGACTCAACCCAAATAAAATCCAAACTGGACTCGATCTACCCAAATACATAAGGACTCGAAATGAACTCAAATAAAATATAATAGACTCAAACATACTTAATCCAATACCATCAGATTTGCTCCTTGTTGATGCTCCAATCTAGATCTAATCATCAGATGGCTCTTGGATCATCGAATAGCTTTCGGGTCCCCATCATTTTCTTGGAGTGGGGAGAACTCGACCCCATCAAGTTTGGGTCAGCAATGACTTTGGTGGAACTAAATCCAATCAAATCAGGAAGATGAAGCATACCCTAATCCTCTGGCTTTGATACCAAAATTGATGTAGGACGAGATGAGGTGAAGGACCGTCGGCGAGCTGAGAAGTCACCAAAGATTAGGGTACCACTAAATTTTTTTTCTCTAAGGAGGTGGTGAAGGAAACAATGGAGATGGAAGATACAAGTTTGGACTCTCATGGACTTTGGGACTCACACTCACGGAGAGACCTCTCACTGCTAGGGCATCTCACCCATCTTGCTATATGGAGCCTTTAGGGTAAATCTCAAAGGTCATGAAGGCGATAAAGAAGATGGAATCAATAGGGAAGAGGATAGTTAGACATGATGTGAAGCAACATGTCCAAAGATACAACTCTCGTGCTCTCCTTGCAGAGTGAAAACTGGGCCTCTCACCCTTTCCATGCGGAGCGAACGAAAAATCTCTCTTCTAAAACTCATTTTTTTTCTTCATCATTATTATTATTATTTTCAATTACATGGACTCACTTATATAAACTTGCCTCAAATCCAAATACATTGAACATAGACTCATCCTAATTAAGAAGAACTCTGGATATAGCATATATGAAAATATGGATGGATTAGGTAGGCTAGATTCAAGGGGTGTGGACTAGGGGCCTAGATAGGAAGATGAATTTGAATTCAAACCAAATTTGAATTCAAATAAATTTGGATGAAATGAGAATTTAAAGGAGGGGTTTAAATGATGTCTAAATAGGAAGGATGGGTTATGGATGGGTTATGAGGATTTGAATGGATGTTGAATTTGGAAGTGGCAAATGATGGATCCATTCAAATTTTGAATTCAAATAAATTTAAATGGGAAGAATCCTTTCTAAGAAATTTGGGTGGTTTTGGAATATGGATAGTTATGGAAAGGAAGAAATACAGTTGGTTTTGGAATATGGGTGGTTACAGAAAGAATCCTTTCCCAAATAGGATTCTAGATGGGGGATGTGGATAATGATGGAATGTGGGGGCGGTATAAAACATAGGGGTGGCATATATGGTTGGATGGATGGATAAGATATAAGATTTTATGGGCTTCCAAATATAACCCAAATTCCAAATTAATAGCTTGCCCAAATCAACCTAATTAGACTCTCAACAAACTAAACTCACTCAACTCAAATGAAATCCAAATCGGACTCGATCTACCCAAATACATAAGAAATCAAAATGAACTCAAATGAAATATAATAGACTCGAACAGACTCAATCCAATACCGTCAGATTTGCTCCTTGTTGATGCTCCAATCTAAATATGATCATTGGATGGCTCCTAGATCATCGAATAGCTCTCAAGTCCCCATCAAATTCATTGGGATGGCCAATCTCTTAAGGCTTCTAAAGCTCCAACTCTTCCTACCCAATTCAAGGACTGGCAGGTTGTCGAAGAGACCTCGGGGGCCCTGCTAGGACTGGTTGCCTATCTTGTGGTCTCCAAAGTTCTAGCTCTTCCTGCCCAATTCAAGGGTTGGTAGGCGGTCAAAGAAACCTTGGAGATTCTATAAGTTATCCTTGTCGGACCGGGAAACTTGAAAGTTGGAGTTCAGGCCTCAGGAATTTCGATCTTGCTATTGCTGATCTGGGAGTCCGGTAGATAAGATGCGAGAATTCTGGAGTTTCTTGGCTTGCCATCGCCAAACTTAGAGTCTGATGGATAGAGTGCGGGGCTCTAGAGTTTCTCAACTTGTTATCACCGTATTGAGAGTCCGATGGATAGAGTGCGGAGATTTTAGAATTTCCTGGCTTGCCATCGCAAAACTGAGAATCTGACAGATAGAGTGCGGGGCTTCTGGAGTTTCCCAGCTTGCCATCGTGGAATTAAGAGTTTGATGGATAGAGTGTAGGGCTTCTGGAGTTTCCTGGTTTGCCATCGTTGAACTGAGAGTCCGACAAATAGAGTGTAGGGCTTCTAGAGTGTTGCCCAACATAGCAACCCAAGAGGGTGGGTGAATTGGATTTCTTTAAAAATTTAAAGCAAATATGTACTACACTTTATAGTGTTTGTGAAGCTATGCAAATGAACATAAAATGAATAAGATGCAATGCAATGAATATAAGCAGCTAATGCAAGAGAGCAAATAACACACACACAAACATAAAGTTTTATAGTTGTTCGGTGCACACCAAGAACCTACATCCACTCCCCGAGCTATCCCTTGGGAATTTCACTATAATCAACCTAGATTATAGCCAACTTGTTTTCAAGGGCTCACAAGTCAAACTCAAAGTTAGTTTTCTTACTTAGGCTCACCAACAACCTTTACTCAAGCCAACCTAGGCTTGGATTCCAATTCGCAGCTTAGAAAGGCCTAACACCTAGTTTCAAACACCCTTGAAACTATTCACAAAAGATAAATTCAGAAGTACAAGAATAAAGCACAAGAAAAACTCTCTATAGAATAGAAAGTAGAATCTTTGAGGCTCTTGATGATTTCTTGACTTGTCTTCTCTTTGGAATCACTTCAAAGTCCACTTTTGGAATGTTGATTTGAAGGCTTGGAAGCTTTTTCAATGAGAATCTTCTCTTTTGCTCTCTTTTTGACTTTGGAAGTGAAGTTCTCAAAGGTATGTCTTGTCTCTTATGAGTTAGTTATTCTTGAATAAGTTTAGTGAGACTTAAATACTTTAAAAATATCCAAAAAATGATTTATAACCATTGGTGGAGCAAAACTAGCCATTTGGAGCTTGTAGGATTCAAATCTGACTCTCAAAAATTATAGCCATTATTGCTGTCAGAACCCTGAGTCGACACTTGAGTTTGTTCATGAGTCGACACTTGAGTCTTCATGAATCAACACTTGGATCAGCATTAGTCGACTCAAGGTATAAATCTTGAAAAAACTGAGTTTTGTTTCATTTTTGTTCTTAGGCTATGAGTTGACCTCTAAGTCGACACTTGACTTCTGTGAGTCGATACTTGAGTCTTCTGAGTCGACACTTGATAAAAAATACCTCAAAATGGCATGGTTCTGTATCATTATTTTTCTCAGGCCATGAGTTAACACTTGGTTCTTGTGAGTCGACACTTGACTTCTTCATGAGTCGACACTTGACTTCTGTGAGTCGACTCAAGACATGCCAAAGAGATTTTTATGTGCCAGTTCTTCTGATGTGTCGACACCTCATGTATCATGAGTCGACACATGGTATGTGCCACTCAAAAACTCTATGCCAAGCTTCAAGATTCAAAGTGTTCTTCAACAAAACTTCAATATCTTCTTCTTAAAGCCCAGATTGACCTATTTTAGGGATTTTCAAGGTGAGAAAACTTCTTATGTACTGAAATTCACTTAGCTTCAAAATTAGTGAGTTTGATACCTTTGTATGAAAAATTTGATGTACCTGTATCCTAAAACTCATAACTATAATTGAAACAATAGTATAAAACATATACTCAACATTTTGTTAGTCATCAAAATCAAGGGCTAAAGCCAACAATCTCTCCCTTTTTGATGATGACAAAATCTTGAGTATATAAGCATTTAATTTTAATTATGGATATTGTACCACACATTCAAGTGAGCATATACTTAAAGCTCATGAGAATTGAGTTAAATTTAGCATATCAAAGTTCATACAACACAGTTTCATAGGAAAGATGTGCCAAGCAAGGTTGAATTTTATTTTCTCTCCCCCTATGAAAGTTAAATTATGAAAAATTTTAGAAATTTTAGAAAATGCTTATAAAATGCTGTAAAATGCTTATATATAGATTTTACTCCTCTTTTTTGTCAACATTAAATATTAAAAGGAGTATTCTCTCCCTAAATTAATGCATTTTATTATAATAAGGCAATCAATTTTGATAGAAAGAAGAGTAAACATTGAAACAAAGGTTAATATTCATATATTAGAGTTTCAGTACAACAAAAGTGCTTACATAAGATAAGCAAACATAAACTAAAACAAAAGATAAGCAAAAGTACAATCAAAGATTATAAGCATACAAAGAAAATACAAGCATAATAGATGTCTGTGAGGCTACTCCTCATCAGACGGAAGCTCGAAGAAGATAGGTGCCATGCACCTAGTCCTAGTAGCTAAAGGCCTAGGGGTCTTGTGGGTCCAGCTTCTAGTCCTAAGAGAAGGGCCAGAGCGAGGGAAAATCCTAGAAGACCTAGTAGAAAGGGGAGGAAAAGACTCTACTGGTGTCTGGAATGCTAAGATAGTGCCAAGCTGAACATTTCTAGGAGTATCTGAGGTGTGATCATGAACATCTATTGTCTGACTTTCCCTGCTGACAATTTGGATAGTCTCCAGCTCTATCACTATCATCATTGCCATCTGTACCAACATCACCACCATCTTTATCTCTATCACCACCACCTGTGCCATCTCCATCTCTAGATATACCACCACCTGGAGTATCATCATGAGTGTCATGGTGGTCGTCGTCGTCTACTAGCAGAGGAGGTGGAGGTCCTGAAGGTGCTGTCTGAGACAAAAAGGATATCAGAAGATCATGAATCTCGATGAAGCCAGCCTCCATCATTTGCCTGATACTTGAGAACTGATCATCTGTGTGTGCTCTCGGTCCCTGTATCTCCATCCATAGCTGGGTAGTGTTGATAGCTAATGCAATGATCTCCTCTCTGACCTCAATAATCTGATGCCTGATCTGCTCCTCAAAAGTAGACTCTCCAATGGCATGAGGAGCAGCTACTGGAGAAATAACTGGTGCTAGAGTGGTCGACTCAGACTTTGAAGCTAGAACTAGAGCAGGTCTCAGAGGTGTAAGGTGCTCTACAGGTTTAGAAGGTCCTACCTCGACTGCTCATATCTCATCCTCCTCGTCTAGGTCCTATCCAGACTCCTTACGAACCCATCTACTAGCAACTCTTCTGTAGCCCATAAAATGTAAGGATCGCTCATCATATACATCAGTATGAAGTATATCCTTGGAGGCCTCTTCTTCCAAAGGAACACCATAAGACCGAAAAAGATGAGTCAACCCCATCCCATAGGGCAAGCAGAGATGATGCGGAGTCACTGCCTCTCCCATCTGACTTATCATCATAGCTAGGATGTTGTCGGCAGTCCTCTGTGTGAGGCAGACCATCAACATGAGCTCCCGCTTTGTGATAAAATTGAATCGACCAGTCTTTGATAGCAGGATTCTCGCAATAATGTGATGAAGCAGGCATATCTCAATAGACAGCTGATTCATGGTGACAATGGATACACCGCGTACATCATCCCGCTCCAGAATGCACTAAAATGTAGCCTCTCTATCACCGACACATGTAGCAGCAATCTCGTGTAGAGGAATGTTCCAAACTCTGCTCAATGTACTCTCAGACATAGGAATTTGCACACCTCTGACTACAGCACTCCATATCAATCCATTAGTAGCCAGACTCCCATAGAATTACCTCATCAAATGGGGATAGTACTTCTCCTTCATAGTGCAGAAGGAGGTCAAACCTGCTGCTCCAAGCAACTGACCATTACCAAACCTCTCTCGATCGAAGAAGTCCAAATCTATCCTGCATCCACTTGTAATGATCTTCCCAGATACTCTCTCTATAACAGGGGACCGCAGTGGAGGCACTCACTCCTACTCACTACTCTGCTGAGCCCTGACTGAGTCATACTGAGCCATGGATCTCCTCTCGATAATGCCTTGGCTCAACCTCTTCTTTGAAACAACCTACTTGCGGGGTCCCATGACACCAACAATCACAAGAGGGGAAGAACAAAGAAGAAATGGATGAACCGGAGAAGGCCAAAAGAGAGAAGATGAGAGATCGGGTGAGGAGTGGACCAAGAAGAGGGAAACGGACCAAGGAAGGAAAACCAATGGGGAGGAAGAGTGAATCCAAGAAAGAAATGGCCAAAGATTGGGAAAGGACCAGAGGAAAGAAAAGAACATGAGAGTTCCAGCCAAATCCCACAAAAAAAATCGTGAAGAAAATGTAAGAAATCAGACAAAATAAGAGGAAATTAGTGGAAATTACCTAAAAGATTGAGGGACAACGATGGAAAGTCACTGTTCTGATATTAAGAGGGTGAAGGGGGACCGCTAGGACAAGACAAAACCAAAAGAAAGTGATTTCGAAATGAACTCTTGATGCCTTAAAAATATAGGTTTTCGTTCGTGAGTTGACACTTGGATTTTGGTCAAGTGTCGACACTTACGTGAGTCGACACTTGGCCAAAAATTCAAGTGTTGACACTTGACCAAAAAATCCAAAAGAAATCCAAAAAACATTTCAAAAAATTTTTAAAAAATAAGGGGGTTCTAGTGAATATTTTAAGACACAAAAGAGATGATTTTGGGCTCAAGAAATCAAGTAAAAATAAGGTTTTAAGGAGTTCTAAGCAAAGGGATCGATGATACCTAACTCTCTTCTAATCATGTAGAATCTATCTTCGCTAAGAGGTTTAGTGAAAATATCAGCTAATTGATTATCAGTACAAACAAATTCAAGCATCACATTACAATTGTGTACATGATCTCTTATGAAGTGATGTCTTATTTCAATATATTTGTTTCTTGAGTGTTGAACAGGATTTTTGGTCAAATTAATTGCACTAGTATTATCACATCTTACGGGTGTCTTAGTTAATTCGATGCCAAAATCTTCAAGTTGTTGTTTGATCCATAGGATTTGAGTATAACAGTTTCTTGCTACTATATATTTGACTTCCATCATAGATAGAGTAACTGAATTCTATTTCTTGCTACTTCATGAAATCAAATTAACTCTAAGAAATTGACAAGTTCCACTTGTACCTTTTCTATTAAGTTTGTACCCAACAAAATCAGCATCAGAAAATGCAATTAATTCAAATGATGAATTTCTAGAATACTAAAGTCTAATATCAATAATGCCAGACAAATATCTAAGTATGCATTTAACAGCCAATAAATGAGACTCTTTGGGAGTAGACTGATATGTTGCACATATACATACACTGAACATTATATCTGGCCTACTTGCAGTCAAATATAACAATGAACCAATAATACCTCTATATAACTTTTGATCAACATTCTTATCTGATTCATCTTTGTCAAGTTTACAAGAGGAGCTCGTAGGCATACCTAATGGTCTCGTACTCTCCATACCAAACTTTTTTAAGATTTTTATTGTATACTTAGCTTGGTTGATGAAGATCCCTTCTTTTGTTTGCTTGATTTGGAGTCCAAGAAAGAAATTAAGCTCATCCATCATGCTCATCTTGAATTCTCCATGCATTAATTTTGCAAACTCTTGACAAAGATATTCATTAGTAGCATCGAAAATAATGTCATCTACATAAACTTGTACTACTAAGAGAACATTATTCTCCTTTTTCAAAAATAATGTAGTATCTATATTTCTTTTTGAAAAATCATTTTTAAGCAGAAATTTACTTAGTCTATCATACCAAGCTCTTGGAACTTGTTTTAAACCATACAAAGCTTTATGAAGTTTAAAAACATGATTAGGAAATTCATGATTTTCAAAACCAGGGGGCTGATCTACATATACTTCTTCTTCAATAAATCTATTTAGAAAAGCACTTTTAACATCTATTTGAAATAGTTTGAAATCCATAAAACATGCAAATGCTAATAATAGTCTAATTGCCTCAAGTCTAGCAACAGGAGTAAAGGTTTCATCAAAATCAATCCCTTCTTCCTGATTGTAGCCTTTGGCAACTAGCCTAGCTTTATTCTTAGTAACTATTCCATTTTCATCAAGCTTGTTTCTGAAAATCCATGTTATACCAATTATTGAAACATTAGTAAGTCTTTCAACTAAAGTCCAAACATTATTTTTTTTTGAATTGATTTAATTCATCTTGCATAGCATTTATCCAATTACAATCATTTTTAGCTTCTTCAATAGATTTAGGCTCTATTTGAGAAACAAAAACTAAGTAATCACATTCATTTCTCAAAGAAGAACAAGTACTTATCCCTTTCGATGGATCACCAATTATAAGTTCTTTGGAGTGTCCATGAGCATACCTCCATTCTTTTGGTAATGGCTTGGGTGTTAATGATGTTTCAACTCCTTGTACTTGTTCTCTTTCATTATTTTGATTTTCATCTTACTCCTTGGAAGGCTTTTCATTGATGCCCAGCTTTTCAATTCTTTGAACAGCTGTTTCATCATCAACATCTTCTTTTCTAGAAGATTTCTGATCAGTCTCATCAAAAACAACATGGATAGATTCTTCAACAAGAAATGTTCTTCTGTTGAAGACTAATGCGGGACTAATTATGCATGCCAATTATTTTTCTTGTATTATGTATTAAGTTTGGAGTTTGTATCCCAAATTTCAAACCAAGTTATTAATTAAGGAATTATATATAATTTTTGAAAGCATAAGCATGCAGAATTAAACCCTAAAAGTGGTGAAACAGGATCGTCAAGGCTAAGAAGCCCTGGTTAGGACTAGCTCTTCTACAATACCACTACTAGAGGAGTCTAGAGGGTGTACCTGGCAAAGATTTAGAGATCGATCCATGAAGAGTTCGCTCTACGTTCTTGGATGCGGCATGGAAAAATAAGCCAAAGAGCCTGCAGATTCACGACTTTCAATCCGGTAGCTTGAAAGCTTGTCGATTGGGATCCTGGATTCGTGAACTCTAAGGGACCTGCAATTCACCTAACAAGGGTTAGAAATCAAAGAAGAAATAAGTTTGTAGGCTAAAGAAAGCAAAGGAAAGGAAGGCTTAGAAGTGGGTGGCCAAGAGATGAAGAGGCAGGCGGCTTGGAGGAAAGGCATAGGGATCACACAGTTACCTTGAGGGATCACACAGATACCCTTAATCACACAAATTCACTCAGAATTCATACCAAGAGTTGAGAAGAACTCAAGAAAGTTTTCATATTCATTAACATCCAATATACATGAGAGGGGGGGCCTTTAAATAGGCTTACAAACTTGGGCTCCAAGTAAGGGCATACAAAAGAATTCACACTAATCCTTTTCCTACTCAAATACATAGAGATCTCCTCTTCCAAATAGGTTCAAACTCCCTCTTCTCCCTAGGATTACTCTTCTCCTTCTCTTTTACTTGGTCCAAGGGAGGTGACCATAAGTGGGGTACCAACATGAGAGGTGACCATAGGAGGGCGCTGAATTTGAGGATGGGCCAGGGCTTTGGGCGGCCCATTTCAGTGCTGGGCAGGCTTTAGGGTTCTCCTGGTATCCATCTCTTCCTGGTGGGCAGATATACTTGTCATCTAGGTCTTCAATGATAGCTCTAAGACTCCTTCCATGCTTTCCAAGTGGCACAATTATGTGGATGATTGGATTCCTCGCAGTGGTTGGAGTATTATGCTGATTGGCTTCAAAGTGACTTGGGTCTTCTTACAAAATTAGACTGGATTCAATATAAGACTTACAAAATTGGACTGGACACATAAAACTCAAAACTTCAGGACTTATAAGGCTCACTAAGCATCTAAAACTTGACTCAATACTCTAATTACAAGACTCGAAAGAAAGTAAAAAGGCCTAAAATGAGATTCAGAGACCAAGGTACAAACTCAAGTGTAACAAAGCCTATAAAACAAAACTCATGGTCCAAATACAGGACTTAAATGGCTAACGCAGCCAGATTATTGGACTCAAAAATAAAATTGAAATCATGGCTAAAGGACTCAAAACTTAAGGATCCATAGTAAACTAGGGTTGACCTGATGTCCCCATCAATTCTCCCAGGGTGGAAGGAACTCGACCTTGTCGAGTATAGGGTAGTCTGGTGCTGGAAGTATGTTTGGGTGAAGGCACTGTGGGTCCTCTCGAGTAATCCACGAATCGCCAGAATCTAGTCGACCTTGCCATCAGACTAGGTAGCGTTAATAGCCATTGATCCGGATCATGATAGCTTGATCGTCCAGGATATGCTTGATTCGTATTCTTCTTTCAAGCAAATTTAGTGGACACTCAGGTAAGGCTTCTCTCTCAAAGGATGGGTGAGGTCCAAAAATTTTACTAGGAATCACTACCGGTTTCCTATACTCAACCAAGTCCACGATATTGAAGGTAGAGCTAATGCCTAAATCCAAGGGTAGATCAAGCACATAGGCATTGGTTCCACTTTCTTTATCACTCTAAAGGTTCAACTCTACAAGCATGAAGCTTTTTAACCATTACAAAATTTTCTACATTAAATTCCTTGGCTTTCTTTCAGAAATTAGCCAGTTTTTATAGATTTCATTACGTAAATTAATCTTTTGGCTAATGTCCTAATACAAATGCTGTGTAGAGGTCAGTGTAGGTGTAGACAAATGAATTAGGTCTGGAGACTTATTGGACTCAAAACCAACACTTAATAGAGTCGACTAGGCATTCTTATCGAAGGAAATTTATTGGACTCTTTGAATCTAAACCAAACAAAATTTAGGCTCTCTAGGTTTGACCCTGGTGTGGCATGCACATAAAAATTTACAATGAACTTCTAGTAAATCCAATAAAGTATACCAGAAATATGATGCAAACCTAACATGCACAAGGAATGTATGAAACATGCTTACTTCGATAAAATACAGTCTAGTGGTCAGATAAACATGAGAAGCTTCAAAAAAGGATAAAAAATAAGAGGTAGATTCAGGATTAGTTTGGTAGGGTAGGAAGTAAGAAAAGGGATTGGGGTCGATCGAATAGAATAGGATATAGGAAGGGGTGTCAGGGATTAATCCTAGACTAATGAGGTTGACCTTATGGGGTTGATGTCTATCTACAGAGTCTATCTTATAGAAGAATTGGTCACTAATCTCAGGAAAGAGATCAATTGGAGTCAAAGGAGAGACTTCATCCTGAGGGTATTGATTTAAAAAGATCATGTCTTTAATAAATTCTTCTGGTTCTTGAATCTTAGGACTGGGCTCTATAATTGGGCTTTCTTCTAATGGCTCCTCAAGTAAGAGTCTAATAGTAAGGTTTGGTTCCTCATCTTCTAACTGCTCTTCCACTACAGGTTCAGTCTAGGTGTGGTCAGGATCAACTAACTTTGGGTTGGCTTCTATCTAGGTATCTACCTGGTCAACTAATTTTGGATTGGTTTCTACTTGGGTATGGTTAGGGTCAACTAATTCTAGGTCATCTATAGGTATCTTTATTGGACTCAACTCCTTAATGTCATCTTTAGACTCATTAATGGGCTCAGGAGTTTCTTCCTCTAAATCTTTAATAAGCTCATCATCTTCATACTCCTCTACCAGACTTGGGTCAGCCTCATATACTTCTACATTGGGTTTAACAATCGGTTCAGACTCATCTTTATCTAGCTCACATAGGTATAGGGTGCTGAATGGACACTGGCTAACAAAATGGCCTGGTTTATGACATCTAAAACACACTCTCGGGGTATTGGAACTAGACTTGCCTCTACCTTTTCTAAGGGCCATAGTGGAACTAGGCTGAGGTTGGCTCAGGTTGGGCTGGTTAGGATCTGGTCCTGGGCTAGGTGCACTAGTCCTAAAGGATTTGGGTTGACTAAAGGGAAGTGAACTAATACTAGGTTCGTATCTAGGGGTACCAATCCTATGGAATTCAGGTTGACTAGGGAAAATTGGCCTAGTACTGGACTCATAAGATGTAGGTTCGGATCTATGGGTTATGGATCAACTAGAGTCATAAGACATGGGTATATAGCATCTGGGTTCAGAGGATCTGGGTGTATAGGATCTAGAGTCTTAGGATTTGGGCTCATATCTATAGGTTGTGGATCTCCTAGATTCAAGGTATGGGGCTTTCCTAGGGTTAGGCTCTGAGTATGGGTCAAGGTATTGGGATTTCCTAGGGTTGGACTTAGGTTTAGGTCTATGATGGGTTTTAGGGGTTTTCTCTAAACCTTTTAATTTGTTCTCTACTTCATCAGAAGTATTGGTTAATTGGTCAAGCCTATTGGTTGCTTGGGCATTTGATTGGGTTATTTGGTTTATTTGGGCAGTCAACTGGGCAAACTAGTTTTGGGATTGAGTATTGGACTGGTTAATCTGGGTGGTTAATTAGGTAGTGGATTGGGCATTTGGTTGGTTCATCTGGTCAAATCGTTCAGTCATGGCTTTCATGAAGATCTCAAAGTTGGAGTCCATGGCTGAGCTAGGTTGGGGTTTAGACTATTGATATTTGGTTCCTAACCCGGTAATCATGCAATCAATCAAACAAGTTAGTGTAATGCAGTCAAGCATACAAAGTGCAAATGGCCTATAGTTTGCTAGACCTAGAGCCAAAATTGAATGGGTTTACTCAACTTACACTTAACTCAACAGCTAATCCTTCCACTGGCCACGTAAGAGGTGGGGTGGTGGGAGGCTCCCCCTGCCTATGACAGGGTCCTAATTAAATAACCACCAATCTACTTAGGATGTTTGCCTCTGGACCTCTAGCCTTGACACTAGTTTTCAGTAATAGCTGGGGAATCAGGTGCACTAGTTGGCCCACACAATTCGGACCCGACCTGTTGGTATCCCTAAGCTCTCTAGAGCAATTATGATGCGGACACCAAAGGCACCAGAATAAGGCAGAGGCTTCTCAACCCTCTGTGGATCACTTAAATGACATTCGAGTCCACTGTAATAAAGCTTAGACCAGCTGAGTTGTTTTCATTAAAGTCCTGTAATTATTTAGCTCATGTTGAGCTAGTCCAGTCCGGTGTTAGTCAGCTCATGTCGAGCTAATTTTATTTTTTTGAGTCCTGTTTAACCATATTGAAGACTCAAGACCACACCATACAAGTGAAGACCAAGTCCAACCTGATTGAAGACATGGATGTTGAGCCCGAGTCCAACCTAACTAGAAGACATGAAGATCCCCGGAGGAGAATTAAAACAAGTGCAAACCTGAAGCCTGGAGACCAGCCAGAAGGAAACTGGGCCAGCCCAGGCCCAGGGAGAAATTAGGGCACCCCTCCTTAGAATTACCTTCCCCTTGGTCAGCCACTTATGGTCACCCCTTGGCCGACCAAGACAAGGAGAGGGAGTCCCATTACATTTAAAATTTTTCTACCTAGGTTGCCATGTATTCCTAGTTAGAGTTTGTAAGGGAAAAGGAGTCCTATGTAAAGTCTAAAGTACTCTTACTTGGGGCCCAAGGTTAAGGGTCTATTTAAGGGACCCTAGCCTCTTGTATGAAGTAAAATTTTTGATGAATGAAAACCTTGAGTTCTTCTATTGAGTTGTGTGATACCCTGCTATGTACATAAAGGGGTTTGCGAGAGTTTTTTCTTCCCAGTGATGCAATCATCTTCCTGCTGCCAACAAGCATCTCAGATCCCTGGATGCCCACTCCAAAAGAAGCCTTTCCTTGCTATTTTTCCTTTGTTTTCTTGTTCCTTTGTGAGTTTTCTAACCCCTGACAGGTCGTTTATAGGTCCCCAAGTTCTTACGAATCCAACGACTCCAGCCAAGCCTCAATCGGATCACCGAGCAGAAAGCCGGGTATCCGCGGGTCTTTGGCTCGGTTTTCTAGGCCGCATCCATCGAGGAACGAGAGACCCTTTTGCTGCAATCTTCACAGATATTGTTAGGTACACCCCCTCTACCTCCAGTAGTTTTATTGTAGGAGAATTTGCCCTAACCGAGGCTTCTCAGCCCCGGCGATCCTTCTTTTCTACTTTTCTATGTCCTAATCTGCATGCTGATCTTCTAAAATTCATATAAAATTCCCTACAACTTATTTTAATCTGAAATTCGGGAATTAATCACTTAACCCCACATATAAAATATACAAAAAAAATTGCTTGCATATTAGTTCCCCATCATTTGGTATCAGAGCATAGATTAGGGCTTGTTTTCTGTAATTTTTAATCTGTATATACTCTGTTATTCTAATTATTTCTCCCTGATAAAAAACAAAAAAATTCTGAAATTTATTTTACTGGATTTAAATAATTTATAGTAATTTTAAGAATTTTTGCAAATTTTATTATGGACTGTGAATTTTCTGCAAGCTGAAATACAGCCTGCAAATTTTCGGCTCTATTTTTTCAGCAAGACAAGTTTGGAAGTTTTAGGGTTTTGTTTAGCATCTTTTGCATATCTTTTAATTTTAGTATATTTTCAGCATATTATGCCATGATTTGAAAGTTTTCTTCTATTTAAGAAAATACAAAAAAAAAAATTACATATTCTCCAAAAATACCAAAAAATATCTAAACCCTAATTTGCATCCTCATATGCTTGCCATCATTGCATAATTTACTTTAAGGGCACTCTCTTTATATCAGATAAGGGAAGGAGGTCATTACCTTTCCTTAGCCCAAAACCACCTTCCTTGCATTCGGTCCCAAGCCTAACTTAAAATCGATTAGACCTAAATTGCCCTAGTGGGCTAGGGACACCAACTGGTCGGGTCCGGGCTAAGTGTTAGATCACTGTGTCAAGCTAACCTGTGTGTGCCTTGTGCTTGGTGTCTAGAATGGTGGTTTAGGGATTCAATCCCGAAGGGCTTGTGTGCTGGTCCGCCTACCTGGCCAATCTCTGATTGGTGTCTAGGATTGGCAATCAGGGACCTAACACTCCCCTTACACCTGCCTGGCTGAGTACAGGGTTACTATAGGCTAGTTTGCCACCCTGATTGAGCATCTAGTTTGGACTCTAGGTCTAGTCAGCTATAGTCGGTCTGATCGAGTCTTGCATGAGCACTAGATCAGGAGTTTCATATCACCCACCTCCTTCACAAATGTCTGAACCCATGAAAAATTTACAAGCCCAAATAAAAGCCCTAGCTGATCAAATGGCCCAGATGGCTACCCAGATGACTACCCAGATTACCCAATTAACTCAGTCTGGTATTCAAACCAATGATAGAATTGACCATCTTGCCAGCAGGTTTAATCAGTTAAAAGTCCGGGTAGGGACCCCAGGAAAAACCCATGGGTCACAGTCTGAATCAGATCCTAATTCCCCTCAGCCTAGGAGGACCCCAGACCCTGACCCATACCAAGAGGTCGAACCTAGGAGAGCCCCTCAACCTGACCCATACTACAATCCTGAGCCGAGGAGGACCCCAAACCCTGATCCATACCTTGAGGCTGAACCTAGGAGAGCGCATCGCCATGACCCAATCCCTAAGGTTAGTCCTAGAAGACCCAATCAGGATTTTGTAGACCAGGAAGATAGATCCTATTTACCCTCTCCCTATAAGCCTAGTATACCCACAACCTATAGATCTTATGACTCCAAATTCTATGAACCTAGAACCTATGAATCCATAACCTATGAACCTAGATCCTATGACTCTAGATCCCATGATCATAGATCCTATACACCCACACCCTATGAGCCTAGTAGACCCAACACCCAATATTCTGACCCGTATAGGGAGTCCAACCCTAGGAGAACCCAGTATTCTGACCCATATAGGGAGTCCAACCCTAGGAGGACCCAATATCCTGACCCATATAGAGAGCCCAACTTTAGGAGGACCCCATACCATGATCCATCTTTAGAACCTGACCATAGAGCTGACCCAAAATCCTATGACCCCAAATCCTATAATCCCATGACCCATAGATCTGCACCCTTGTCCTATGAGCCTAGAGAACCCATAACCCCTAAGTATCAATCTAGTACTAGTCAGGTTTTCCTTAGTCAACTTGAACCCCATTGGATTAGCACCCCTAAATATGAGCCCAGTAGTGAGCCACTATCCCTTAGGCAACTTGAACCTACTAGGATTAGTGTCCATAATCAGAAACTAGGACCTAGCCAATTTTCTCCTAGCCGACCTTCTCCAAGCATTCCTGAGTTTGACAAGGCTTACATTAACGCAGAAGTGTATGAAGCTGATGCGAGCCTAGTGGATGAGTATGAAGGAGAAGAGGAGACACCTTTAGTAGACCTAGAATTAGCTGACCCAGTAGATACCCAGGTAGAAACCAACCAAGAGCTAGTTGACCTTAACCACATCCAACCTAAAGCTATAGTGAAAGAACAAATAGAGGAAGAGAACGTAGGTACTACTACTAGAGCCTTATCGGAGGAAACCGTAGAACAGAGCCAAATTATAGAGTCTAGTCCTAAAATACAAGAACCAGAAGAATTTATTAAGGACTTGATCTCTTTGAATCAGTACCCTCAGGATGAGCCTCCTCCTATAGTTCCCATTAAAGACCTCTTCCCTGAGATTAGTAACCCATCCTTCCATTATGCAAACCCCATAGATATACCGCAACCTCGTAAGGTTAGCTTCATTAGTCTAGGATTAGTCCCTGACATGCCTTCTTATATCGAACTTTATCCAACTAACCTTGAATCTTTTTCCCTACCCTACCAAACTAATTCTGAACCCACTTCCTATTTTCTGCCGTTTCCTGACACCTCCAGCATTTCTAGGATGATTAGATTGCATTTAACTGAGATTAGCGTACTGCATGCATTCATTACGCATGTTAGGTTTGCATTATACTTCTGGCATACCCTTTGGCATTTGCTTGGAGTCCATTGTAAATACTCTTGTGCACACCACACTAGGGTCAGACCTAGAGAGTCTATAGTCTCTTAGGTTTAGACCCATAAAAGTCTAATAAATCTTCTTCGATAGGAATGCAAAGTCGAGTCTATTAGGTGCTAGTTTGAGTCCTTTGCATCATCTTGTTAGGAGTCTGCATGTGCCTAGCATGTTCACCACTTGCACTAATGTTAAACAAACTGGCTAATTCCCGAAGATGGATCAAAGAATTTGATGTAGTGGATTCTATCTTGGTTAGGCTTAGGCCTAAAAGAAGCTTCATGCTCACAGAGCCGGACCTTTTAAAGTGATAGAGAAGGTTGGATCAAATGCCTAGGTGTTAGACTTGCCTTTGGATTTAGGCATTAGTTCTACCTTCAATATTACTGACCTGGTTGAGTATAGGGAACCGGCAGCGATACCTAGTGAGGCCTTTGGACCTATTCCTTTTCATTGTGAGTGACCCTAACCTAGAGTGTCCACAAACAAATTTGGCCTGAGAGAGGAGAACGGATCGAGCATATCCTAGATGATCAAGCCATCACGACCCAGGGCCATGACTATCAACGCTTCCTGGTCCGATGGCAAGGCCGACCAGAGTCGGGCGATTCGTGGATTTCTCGAAGGACTTGCAAAGCCTCAACCCAGACCTTCTCGAGAGATATGTGAGCCAGTCTGATCTTCACTCGACAGGGTCGAGTTCCTCCAACCCCGGGAGAATTGGTGCGGACACCAAAGGCACCAGAATAAAGCAGAGGCTTCTCAACCCTCTGTGGATCACTTAAATGATATTCGAGTCCACTGTAATAAAGTTTAGACCAGCTGAGTTGTTTTCATTTAAGTCCTGTAATTATTTAGCTCAAGTTGAGCTAGTCCAGTCCGATGTTAGTCAGCTCATGTCGAGCTAATTTTTTTTTTTTGAGTCCTGTTCAACCAAATTGAAGACTCAAGACCACACCATACAAGTGAAGACCAAGTTCAACCTGATTGAAGACATGGATGTTGAGCCCAAGTCCAACCTAACTAGAAGACATGAAGATCCCCGGAGGAGAATTAAAACAAGTGCAAACCTGAAGCCTGGAGACCAGCCAGAAGGAAACTGGGCCAGCCCAGGCCCAGGGAGAAATTAGGGCGCCCCTCCTTAGAATTACCTTCCCCTTGGTCGGCCACTTATGGTCACCCTTTGGCCGACCAAGACAAGGAGAGGGAGTCCCATTCCATTTAAAATTTTTCTACCTAGGTTGCCATGTATTCCTAGTTAGAGTTTGTAAGGGAAAAGGAGTCCTATGTAAAGTCTAAAGTACCCTTACTTGGGGCCCAAGGTTAAGGGTCTATTTAAGGGACCCTAGCCTCTTGTATGAAGTAGAATTTTTGATGAATGAAAATCTTGAGTTCTTCTATTGAGTTGTGTGATACCCTGCTATATGCATAAAGGGGTTTGCGAGAGTTTTTTCTTCCCAGTGCTGCAATCATCTTCCTGTTGCCTACAAGCATCTCAGACCCCTAGATGCCCACTCCAAAAGAAGCCTTTCCTTGCTATTTTTCCTTTGTTTTCTTATTCCTTTGTGAGTTTTCTAACCCCTGACAGGTCATTTACAGGTCCCCGAGTTCCTACGAATCCAACGACTCCAGCCAAGCCTCAATCGGATCACCGAGCAGAAAGCCGGGTATCCGCGGGTCTTTGGCTCGGTTTTCCAGGCCGCATCCATCGAGGAATGAGAGACCCTTTTGCTGCGATCTTCACAGACATTGTCAGGTACACCCCCTCTACCTCCAGTAGTTTTATTGTATGAGAACTTGCCTTAACCAAGGCTTCTCAGCCCCGGCGATCCTTCTTTTCTACTTTTCTATGTCCTAATCTGCATGCTGATCTTCTAAAATTCATATAAAATTCCCTACAACTTATTTTAATCTAAAATTTGGGAATTAATCACTCAACCCCACATATAAAACATACAAAAAAAATTGCATGCATATTAGTTCCCCATCAAATTAGGTTACTAATTGATTTTAATTAAGACTTGGATTTTGATGTTGGGTTGTTGTTTTAGGCCCAGGACAGGTGATGAAATCCTGCCCTGATCTGAGAGAGAAAATTGGCCTTAAAATTGATTTAATGAGATGATGAACACACTATGAGCCCTAATGCAACTAATAACAATCAGAAAAATAAAAATATATTTTTTACCTTTTTATGAGGTGGCAAATTAGGTTTAAGTTGGTTAAGTTAGCCAACAAATTTTAGACTTGGGTGAGGTAGGGTTTGGAAGTGATTAGGTTTGGTTTGATCAAGTATGCATTACATAAATTAGGGTTTGATTCGATATAGTATTTGGTTTAGATTTCGATGCAAAGAAATTTCAAAAAAATTTTAGAACAGAGAATGAAAAGTGTAAATGATCTCTACCAAGTTTTATTCAAAAAAAAATTAGATGATGATGCAAAACCTAGGGTTTTTCAGGTTGTGTGTAGAAATCTTAAGATTCAAGTTAGGGTTCCTAATATGTAGATTTTTATAATTCTTGTATTTCTATAAAAATAATTAAAAATTATGAAAAAGATCAAGAATAAATAGAAGATATACCATGTAGATTTCAATAAAAAATAAAATAATTAAGGAAATGAAATAGACTGGAATCTAGATAGCTAATGCAGAGATAGGATGTAGAAATTTCTAGGGCAAAAGAAAATAGGCATGATAAAAATTCTATAGACTAAAATAGATCATGAAAAAATTTTAAAAAATACTATCAATTATGAGGAATCCATTAAAATAAAAATTAGAATTTTCTAAACTACCAACATATAGAAAAAATAAAAGAAACAGACCATATATGAGAATTACAGGATGAAAAAACTAGCCCTAAAACATGCTCTGATACCAAATGATGCGGGATAATTATGCATTCCAATTATTTTTTGTGTAGTAGGAATTAAGTTAGGAGTTTGTATCTCAAATTTCAAGCCAAGTTATTAAGTAAAGAATTCTATAGAATTTCTAGAAGCACAAGCATGCAAAATTAAACCCTAAAAGTGAAGAAACTCGATCGCCAAGGCCAAGAAGCCCTGTTTAGGACTAGCTCTTCTGCAATACCGCAACTAGAGGAGTCTAGGGGATGTACCTGGTAGAGATTTTAAGATCGATCCATGAAGAGTTCACTCTATGTTCTCGTACGCGGCCTGGAAAAACAAACCGGAGATCCTGCGGATTCGCGGCTTTCAATCCGGTAGCTCGAAAGCTTGTCGATTGGAATCCTGGATTTGTGAACTCTAAGAAACCTGTAAATCACCTAAAAAGGGTTAGAAATCAGAGAAAAAAAAAGTTTCTAAGCTAAAGAAAGTAAAAGGAAGGAAGGCTTAGAAGTGAGCGGCCAAGGGATGAAGAGGCAGGCGGCTTGGAGGTAGGGAGCAGGGATCACACAGATACCCTGAGGGATCACACAGATACCCTTAATCACACAAATTCACTCAGAATTCACACCAAGAGTTGAGAAGAACTCGAGAAAGTTTTCATATTCATTAACATCCAATATAAATGAGAGGGGGGGCCTTTAAATAGGCTTACAAACTTGGACTCCAAGTAAGGGCATACAAGAGAATTCACACTAATCCTTTTCCTACTCAAATACATAGAGATCTCCTCTTCCAAATAAGTTCAAACTCCCTCTTCTCACTAAGATTACTACTCTCCTTCTCTTTGACTTGGTCCAAGGGAGGTGACCATAAGTGGGGTGCCAACATGAGAGGTGACCATAAGGAGGACGTTGAATTTGAGGATGGGCCAGGGCTTTGGGCAGCCCATTTTAGTGCTGGGCAAGCTTTAGGGTTCTCCTGGTGTCCATCTCCTCCTGGTGGGCTGATGTACTTATCATCCTGGTCTTCAATGATAGCTCCAAGACTCCTTCCATGCTTCCCAAGTGGCCCAATTATGTAGATGATTGGACTCCTTGCAGTGGTTGGAGTATTATGCTGACTGGCTTTATAAGTGACTTGAGTCTTCTTACGAAATTGGACTAGACTCAATATAAGACTTACAAAATTAGACTGGACTCATAAAACTCAAAACTTACATGACTCATAAGGCTCACTAAGCATCCAAAACTTGACTCAATACTCTAATTACTGGACTCGAATATAAAAAGGCTCAAAATGAGATTCAGAGGCCAAGGTACAAACTCAAGTGTAACAAAGCCTATAAAATAAAACTCATGGCCCAAATACAAGACTTAAATGGCTAACACAACCAAATTATTGGACTCAAAGACAATTGAAATCATGGCTAAAGGACTCAAAATTTAGAGACCCATAGTAAACTAGGGTTGACCTATTATTCCCATCAAAGACCCTGTATGCCTTTCTAGGTGTAGAGTAACCTAAAAAGATACCCTCATCTTACTTGGCATCAAATTTACTTAGATTGTCCTTGCCATTATTTAAAATGAAACAACGGCATCCAAAAATACGAAAATACTTAATTGATGGTTTCCTACCTTTCCAAAGCTCATAAGGTGTTTTCTTTAAAATAGGTCAGATTAAAACACGATTTAAAACATAGCAAGCAGTATTTAAGGCTTCCATCCAAAAATATCTAGGCAAATCATTTTTACAAAGCATGGTGCATGCCATTTCTTCAAGAGTTCTATTTTTTCTTTCTACCACCCTATTTTGTTGAGGTATCCTAAGTGCAGAAAAATTGTGATGAATACCATTTTCACTACAAAACTTTTCAAAATCATGATTTTCAAATTCCATACCATGATTACTTCATAAAGAAATAATTGAAATACCTTTTTCATTTGAAACTCTTTTGTGAAATTTAATGAATGCAGAAAAGGTTTCATCTTTATGAGCTAAAAACATGATCCATATAAAACGTGACAAGTCATCCACAATAACTAGACCATACTTCTTACCTTCCAATCTAGTTATTCTAGTAGGTCCAAAGAGGTCCATATGAAATAATTTTAGAGGTGTAGATGTAGAGACAACTTCCTTAGGTTTGAAAGAATACTTAGTTTGTTTTCCAAGTTGGCAAGCACTACAAATTTTATCCTTTTCAAAACTAAATTTTGGCAAATCTTTTATGAAATTTTTTTTATTAAGTTTTGAAAGCAAATGCATACTTGCACGTCCTAGTCTACAATGCTAAAGCCAACTAGTTTCATTGATCTTGGCTTCCATTGCCACTAGGCATTGATCATTTTGCACTGATAGATTATCAAGATCAACCATGTAAATGTTGCCATGCCTATGACCAATAAACTTGATGCCATTATCAACAAGACTAGATACAATGCACATGGAAGATTTAAAAACAACTTTAAAATCTTTGTCATAGATTTGGCTAATACTAAGTAAATTATACTTTAAACCATCAACAAGAAGAACATTATCTATATAAGTGGAGGGGATGATATGGACTTTACTGATACCAATGATTTTGCCCTTTCCATTATCATCGAAGGTTACATTTCTACCATTTTGATACTCAAGTGATGAAAACTGCTCCACATCTCCAGTCATGTGTCTTGAGTAATCGCTGTCGAGATACCACAATCTTCTTTTGATAGTTGCAAGACAAACCTACAAGAACAAATCAGGTGGAGACTTTAGGTACCCAAGTCATCTTGGATCCTTTAGGGTTAATAGATATGGTTCCTTTTAGAACCCAAACTTTTCTAACTTGATTCAATTTTTTTTGTCACATATATACGATTTATGTCCTACTTTACCGCAAGAATAACAAGTAATAGTAGATGAAGCATGTACAAAAAAATTTTTGAAATATTTTTATTATTTTTGTGGTCTAAAACCTAATCCAGCTTTGTTAAAAATAGTTCTTTGATTATTTAAAAGCATGTTGAGTTTTTTAGAACTATAAGTAAATTTTTCAACAAAAGGTTTTACTTTTTCAAGTTCATCTTTGTACTTCTTGTTTTCTTGCAAAAACTCTTTGTTTTGTTTAGCAAATTTTTCAATAGTTGCAAAAGAGTTGTCCTTTTTCAAATCATTCTTTTCTTTTTTCAAAAAGATAATTCTATCAGTTAACTTTTTGTTTTCTTGAAGCAAACAATCATTTTCTATCAAAGACTTATCATTTGTTTTAACTAACTCCAAATTTTTCTTTCTTAGTTCTTTATTTTTTATTTTAAGTTTTTGATATTCAACTACCAATTCATCAAAAATATCATGCAATTCTTCGAAAGTAATTCATTTTCAATTTCAAACTTTACCTCATCATTGTTAGCCATCAAGCAAAAATTTGTGACCTCTTGCTACTCTTCATTGAAACTCGAGTCCTCACTCTCGCTCTAGGTTGCAATCATCACATTCTTTCTTAATTTCTTTTTGCTCTTCTTCAACAAGGGGCAATCCATCTTGAAATGGATGGGTTTCTTACACTCGAAGCAAATGGATTTCTTCCTTTCCTTCTCTTTTTCTTTCTCTTTGCTAGGCTCTCCCTTTTGAGGCTTCTTTTGAAATTATACTTTTTCTTTCTCATGAACCTCTTGAACTTTCTTGAGATGAGAACCATTTCATCTTCCTCATCAAAATCATCACTTGAATGATCCTGGGTTGTGGACTTAAATGCTATGGTCTTTTTCTTTTTGTCATTGTCTGCAATCTTTTGTTTTAGTGACAACTCATATGTCATGAGAGATCCTAGAAGCTGCTCAAGAGATAGAGTTTGACATCCTTAGCTTCTTCAATTGCTGTCACCTTTGGATCCCATGATGAAGGAAGTGATCTAAGAATTTTATTCACCAATTCAGCATTAGAAATAACTTTACCTAAGCTTCTCATGCTATTCACAATGTTAGTAAATCTAGTGTACATTTCACTAATAGATTCAGATGGTTCATTCTAAACATTTCATATATATGAATAAGCATGTTAACTTTGGTAGTTTTCACTTAATGAGTACCCTCATGGGTAACTTCAAGTGTGTCCCATATTTTCTTGGTGGAAAGATAATTTGAAATTCTATTGAATTCACTTAGGTCTAATGCACAAAATAATAGGTTCATAGCCTTGAAATTAAGCTCAACTTGCTTAATGTCATTCTTATCCCAATCATCTTCCAATTTGGGAGTGCGAATGCCATTAATCAAGATGGTAGGCTAATGAGGACCTTTAACAATAGTCCTCCAAATATTATAATCAATGGCTTGAATGTAAATGCGCATGTGAGTATTCCAATATGTATAATTTGTGCCATTGAATGCAGGGGGATGGTTTGAGGCTTAACCCTCAACAATTCTAACACCCATTTAGGCTGCCATTAGATCTTTGACTCAATATCGTTAGACCTTCATGCTGAGTACCAAGCTCTGATACCACTTGTTGCCCAATGTAGCAACCAAGAGGGGGGTGAATTGGGTTTCTTTAAAAATTTAAAGCAAATATGTGCTGCACTTTATAGTGTTTGTGAAGCTATGCAAACGAGCATACAATGAATAAGAAGCAATGTAATAAATATAAGCAGCTAATGCAAGAGAGCAAAGAACACATACACAAACACAAAGTTTTATAGTTGTTCGGTGTACACCAAGTACCTACATCCACTCCCCAAGTTATCCCTTGAAAATTTTACTATAATCAACCTAGATTACAGCCAACTTATTTTTAAGGGCTCACAAGTCAAACCCAAAGTTGGTTTTCTCACTTAGGCTCACCAACAACCTTTACTCAAGCCAACCTTGGCTTGGATTCCAATTCAAGGCTTAGAAAGGTCTAACACTTGGCTTGGATTCCAGTTCAAGGCTTAGAAAGGTCTAACACCTAGTTTCAAACACCCTTGAAACTAGTCACAAAAGATAAATTCAGAAGTACAAGAATAAAGCATAAGAAAAACTCTCTATAGAGTAGAAAGTAGAAGCTTTAAGGCTCTTGATGATTTCTTGACTTATCTTCTCTTTGGAATCATTTCAAAGACCACTTTTGGAATATTAATTTGAAGGCTTGGAAGCTTTTTCAGTGGAAATATTCTCTTTTTCTCTCTTTTTGACTTTGAAAGTAAAGTTCTCAAAGGTATGTCTTATCTCTTGCGAGTTAGTTATTCTTAAATGAGTTTGGTGAGACTTAAATACTTCAAAAATATCCAAAAATAGTTTTTGACCATTGGTGGAGCAAAACTAGCTGTTTGGAGCTTATAAAATTCAAATCTGACTCTCAGAAATTATAACCATTATTGCTGTCAAAACCCGTGAGTTGACACTTGAGTTTGTTCATGAGTCGATACTTGATTCTTTGTGAGCCAACACTTGGATCAGCTTAAGTCGACTCAAGGTAAAAATCTTGAAAAAATTGAGTTATGTTCCATTTTGGTTCTCAGGCTATGAGTTGACCTCTGAGTTGACACTTGACTTCTGTGAGTCAACACTTGAATCTTTTAAGTCGACACTTGACAAAAAATACCTCAAAATGGTATAGTTCTGTATCATTATTTTTGTCAGGCCATGAGTCAACACTTGGTTCTTGTGAGTCGACACTTGACTTCTTCAAGAGTCAACTCTTGACTATGTGAGTCAACTCAAGGCATGCCAAAGAGATTTCTACATGCCAGTCCTTCTAAAGTGTCGACACCTCATGTATCATGAGTCGACACTTGGTATGTGCCACTCAAAAACTCTATGCCAAGCTTCAAGATTCAAAGTATTCTTTAACAAAACTTCAATATCTTCTTCTTAAAGCCTAGATTGACCTATTTTAGGGATTTTCAAGGTGAGAAGACTTCTTATACACTGAAACTCACTTAGCTTCAAAATTAGTGAGTTTGATACCTTTATATTAAAATTTGATGTACATGTATCCTGAAACTCACAACTATAATTAAAACAATAGTATAAAATATATACTCAATGTTTTGTTAGTCATCAAAATCAAGCGCTAAAGCCAACATGGAGTTTCTTGGCTTGTCGTAGTCGAATTAAGAGTCTGACAAATAGAGTGCAGGGCTTCTGGAGTTTTCTAACTTTAGAGTGCGGGGCTTCAGAAGTTTCCTGACTTTGGAGTGCGAGGCTTCAGGAGTTTTCTGGCTTTAGAATGCAAGGCTTTAGGAGTTTTCCGACTTTAGAATGTGGGGCTTCAAGAGTTTCTTGATTTTAGAATGTGGGGCTTCAGGAGTTTCCCAGCTTGCCATTGCTGAACCGAGATTCTGAAAAATAGAGTTCCTATGCAGGTGAAGACAGTGTTGCACCAAAAAAGAACTTTTCATTAATGAAAGAAAATGTTACATCGTTGGTAGTACATCTTCAGATTACTGGCATTTCAAGTTCGTGAAAATTGGATACCATCGAGTCCAGCATGGTAGTAAACTCCATGAGGAAGGGCTTCAACTACCTTGTATGGTCCTTCCTAGTTGGGGGAGAGCTTGCCACATTCTCCCAGCTATGAGACTTCAACTTGCTGCAGGGCCAAGTCGCCTGGGCGGAAGGCCTTTGGCTTTATGCAGGAGTTGTAATACCGGGCCACCCATTATCTGTAGGCTGCCATGTGGAGCCGGGCTTTGTCTTTTATCTCTTCCATGAGGCACAGGTTGAGCAGAAAGCAAGCCAAATTCTCAACATCATCATAATGCTCTACCCATAATGTGGGCAAACCCAATTCTATTGGAAACATGACCTCAGTACCGAAAATAAGATTGAAGGGTGTCTTACCCATTGCCATCCTAGACATGGTGTGGTAGGCCCAAAGAATGTTAGGGAGTTCCTCGGCCCACCTGCCCTTGGCCTGGTCTAGCCTAGTATGAAGCCCTTGAAGGATGGTCCGGTTGGTCACCTCAGCCTCCCCATTGGTCTGGGGGTGAGCCACTAAGGTGAAATAATGGTGGATGTTGAGATCAGTACAGAACTCTTCAAATGCTTGGTTATCGAACTGCCATCCATTATTGGTGATGATGGAGTGGGGAAGTCTGAAATGACAAATGATCGACTTTCATATGAAAGATCTGGCCTTAACTTCAGTGATCATGCCAACAGCTTGGCCTCGACCCACTTGGTGAAGTAGTCGATGGCCACTATCAGGTATCTCCGCTGCCCGGATGCTGGGAGAAAGGGGCCCAAGATGTCCATCCCCTATTGAGCGAATGGCCAGGGAGCAAAATGTTGGGAAAACGATGTAGCCAATTGATGCTATATGTAAGCATGCTATTAGCAGCAGCCACACTTCTTTACAAAGTTAGTCGTGTCTTCCCTCATGGTCTCCCAGTAATGTCCTTGGTGAAGGGCTTTGTATGCTAGTATCCTGTCCCCCACATGGTTCCCACAAAGGCCTTCATGTATCTCCTGGAGCACAAAGGCTACCTTTAAGGGTCTCAAACACTTCAAAAGCAGGTAGAAATGAGACCTTCGATAAAGTTGCCCGTCTATCAACATAAAGCACGTAGCCTTCTTTTTAAGGAGGCTGGCCTTTATGCGATTCTCGGGCAGGATACCGTCAGTGATGTATCTAATATAGCGGTCCATATAGCTAGGTTTAGGGGTGACTTGCTGGACCTCACCGGATACTTCGTAACTAGGAGCCTATAGGTATTCGATGTAGGCACACCCCAACGATGAGTCCGATAGAGTTGGAAGCCTGGAGAGGGCATCGTTACGAGCATTCTCTCAATGAGGAAAGTAGAAGATGCTGAAGTATCGAAAATCCACTATACTTGAGCATACCCGCTCCAGATACTTTATCATATGAGGATCTTGGGCTTCGAGTTATCCCGAGACTTGACCCATGACCAGTTATGAGTCAGTGAAGACTCTTAGGCTGGACACACCCAGCTTGCGGGAAACCCTTAATCCCACGAGGAGTGCTTCATATTGGTCCTGGTTGTTGGTAGCTTTGAACAGGAAGCCTAGTGTGCACTCAGCCACAACTTTGTTAGAATTGGCGAAGATGAGGCCGGCTTCACTTTCCCTGCATTGGATGCGCCATCTACGTGGAGGACCCAAATCACCTCGTTAGACGATGGTTCCATGGGGTGCTCTAGGGAAGTCTCCTCTAGCTTTTTATTCATGTTGGTGCATTCCACCAAGAAATCAGCCAGCACCTGTGCCTTTTGAGATGGCCTCGAGTGGTAGGTAATATCAAACTCACTGAGTTTCAACACCCATTTAGCTGATGTTTGGATGTGTCCGGATGGCTAAGTATGGCCCTTAGTGGCTAGTTGGTGAGGACCACAATTGGGTGGACTTGGAAGTATGGCCTGAGATGTTGAGCAGACATAATGAATATGAAAATTAGTTTTTCAGAGTGGGTGCACCTAGTTTTTGCATCTCGGATGAGCTTACTGGCATAGTACACTGACCTCTGAACTCCGTCTCCATCCATGCGGACAAGCACTGAATTGACAGCCCTTGGGAAGACTGCCAGATACAAGAGTTCCTCCCCTTCTTCTAGCTTGGAGAGTAGCGGCTGTGATGCCAGGAACTTCTTCAGCTCCTCGAAGGCTTCTCGGCACTCCTTCGTCCAGGCAAAGTCGTGCACCTTGCGCAGTGCCTTGAAGAAGGGCAGGCAGTGGTCAGCAGAGCATGAAATGAACTAGCTCAGGGCTATAATCTATTCGGTCAAGCACTGAACTTGCTCCTTTGAGTTAGGGTGTTCCATGTCGACGATCGTCTAGACCTTCTTTGGGTTGGCTTCGATCCCTCTCTGAGTAACCATGAAGCCCAAACATTTTCCGGCGACCACGTCGAAGGTGCACTTAGCTAGGTTCAACTTCATCTAATGGAGGTGAAGGTTTTGGAAGGCTTTTACTAGGTCCGCAACATGGTCTGACTCTGGCTTACTCATAATGAGCATGTCATCCACATAAACTTACATGTTGTGGCCGATTTGGTCTTTGAAGACCTTATTGACCAAACACTGGTATGTGGCTCCAACATTCTTCAAACTGAACGGTGTCATCTTGTAGCAATACGTCCCTCGGTCTGTGATGAAGGAAGTGTGCTGCATGTCATCTAGGTGCATCTAGATCTGGTTGTACCCAGAGAATGCATCCATGAAGGTGAGTAGGCGGTGCCCTGACATAGAATCCACCAGCTGGTCAATCTTTGGAAGGGGGAAGCTATCTTTTGGGTAGGCTCGATTGAGGTCGGTGTAGTCTACATAGATCCTTCACTTCTCCTTAGCCTTCTTGACCATGACTACATTCGCCAGCCAGCTAGGGTACTGGACCTCGTGAATGAAGCTGACCGCGAGGAGCTTCTCCACCTCCTCATTGACTGCCTTCTACCTTTTTGGGATGAAGCTTCTCTTCTTCTACCAGACTGGGCGATACTTCAGGTTGATGTTCAACCTATGAGTGATGATCTCAGGAGGGATTCCTAGCATGTCTACCACAGTCCAAGCAAAGACATCCATATTCGCCCAGAGGGAACTTAGCAGGCGAGCCTTCTCATCCTCCTGCAACTGGGCTCCTACTTGTATAGTCTTCAGTGAATCTGCACCGAGGGTGCATGATAGCAGGTGCTCAACTGGGCCACCCTTGGCATCTTACGCTCTTTGGTCGAGCTCACTAACGACAAGGTCCTCTTCGGTGCTTCTGGCATCAAGAACTACCTGTAGATAGTGCTGAACTGGCTGGGGGGTCCCCCGCATCTCTCCCATGCCATAAAAGGTTGGAAACTGAACCATGAGCCACTTGTTGATATGACTGCATCAAGCAAATTGAACGTGGGGTAGCCAAGAATCAAGTTGTAGGTTGAGGGGAGTCTAACAATCATGAAAGTCATCATGATCGTGCTCTGCCAAGGTGGCAACCTAGCAGTGACTGGGAGAGTGATCTCTCCCTCGACCCTTATCGAATCTCCAGTAAAACTAACCAGGGGAGCTGTTAACCCCATAAGTGATTTTGATGATAACCAAACATTGGAGCATGTATATTTATTTCTGACAACTCTTCAAGTGTTTGACAAGTTTTTGTAGGATGAATAACATGTTCAAACTTCAACTCCTACACTTATATTTTCTTGGTTGAGTTGTGTTGTAAATGCTTTTGTAAAGAAGAACCCAATCAAAATGCTAAGAAAAATCAATTAAAAGGGTTACTTCTGTGAGTGTATGTGTACCATTAATTTTAGTTTGAGTTGGTTTGTGTGAAATTGTAAAAGAGTTGGTGAGAGTTTTCTTTAAGTTCATTTATAAAAATCTTGAAGAAGATACTCGAGCCAACCCCAAGTGTTGAAGAGCCAACTCTGCCTGCTGGCACGTAGCAAGGATTCTGGATCGCAGCAATCCGAGCTGACTCGATGGAAAGCGAGCCGACTCTAGTGAATCCAAGTCGACTGGAATTAGTCCAAGCCGACTCCTCCAATGTCCATTTTCTGAAGATTTCTGAAAATATCCGGGTGAGCCGACCCGAACCAAAAAGAGCCGACTCTGCCAGACCTAATTCTGAAAGCATGAGAAAGCGAGCTGACCCGAACTACATCGAGCCGACTCTTCCAGAGTAAGGTTTTTCGAACCTGAGAAGAAGAGCCGACCCAAGCTAAAAAGAGCCAACTCCTCGAGTTCAAGATTTCAAGATTCAAGTTCGAGCTGACCCGAGCTACAAAGAGCTGACTCATCCAGAGTGATATTTTGCGCTTTGAGACAAAGAGCCGACTGCATTGAAGATTTAGCGACTCGACCCATCAACTCGAAGGAATCCAAGCTGACTCGAATGACGCCTTCAGGCATCCAACGGCTAGTTCCAGAATTTATTTTTGAATGCTAAAAAGTGCTCCAATAATCAAAACTCATTTCCCAATGGTCTACAATGGCTAGAACTATCTTGGGATGATGGAAGACTTTAAATTTGAAGGATTTGGACCTTCTTGAAGCAATTTAATTAAGAGAGTTCTTCAAAGAAAAGAGAGCTTCATTGAATATCCAACCAACCAACAATAAAAGAGTATAAGAGCATTCAAGTCAAGCTTTCAAGTCTTCACCAACTCCAATCTGAAGCTTGAAACAACTTTGGGAATAAGCCACTGAAGTAATTAAAGCTCATTCAAGTGCATTCAAGTGGACTTCCAACAAGCTGCACCAGCAACTATCCAACAAATTGAGTTTGTCATTCTTGTTGCATTTATTTTCAATTCAATCTTTGAATTGTTGGGTTATTGGTGAGCCCGGTTGAAAAACCAAATAGGTTTTTGGTGAGCCTTATTAAAACCAAGGGTTAGGTTCTTGGTGATCCTATGAAAACCAAGTTGGGTTTCTTTGGTGAGCCTGTTAAAACCAAAGGGTGTTGGGTTCTCTTTGATGATCCTGTAGAATCAAAGTGTAGAGGTTTTGGATTGTGATCCTGTAAAACAATCCTACTGTATTCAGGTGTGAATATAGTGGAAATCCTAAGTGGTATCTTTGGTAGTGGACGTAGGAGCTGAGTTGCTCCGAACCACTAGAAATTTGGTGTGTTTGTGTTGTGCCTTCCTAGCTCTGTTTAGCTTCTGCATTTTATAATTCTATCACAGCACCTACCACTTGCAAAGGATTTTAAATTGCTCGTTACTTGCTTCAATTTTTCAAAAGACCTAATTCACCCCCCTCTTGGGTAGCCACCTGGGTAACAACTGGTATCAGAGATGTGTCTCTGATTATCTTAGAGTAAAGATTGATGGCTCATCCCATGAGTACGTCTTTGGCCGAAGGCCAGTCAACTAATAGGCCTCCACTTTTCACAAGCACAAATTATTGGAAAGCACGAATGAAAATCTATATTCAAGCTGTTGATTTTCAATTATGGAAGGTCATTCTTAAAGGGCCACAGGTTCCCATGACTAAAATTCATGGCATGAATGTCCCTAAGCCTGAAGAGGATTGGGATGAACATGACATAAGATGGGGGAATTGAATGCCAAAGCAATGAACTTGCTTTATTGTGCTTTGGATTCAAATGAGTTTAACCGAATTTCCATCTTCTCTTCAGCAAAGAAAATTTGAGATAAACTTGAAGTGACCCATGAAAGAACTTCACAAGTGAAAACCTCAAAGATAAATCTTTTAGTGCATAATTATGAACTATTTAAAATGGAACCTAATGAAAGTATTTCTGCCATGTATACTAGATTTATAGATATTATTAATAATCTAAAAAGTCTTGGCAGGGTATGCTCAAATGCAGATTTAGTACAGAAGATTTTGATATCACTTCCTGATAAATGGGATCCTAAAGTCACTGCCATTCAGGAAGCTAAAGATTTGAATATTCTTTTAATGGATGAATTAATGGGATATCTCATCACACACAAACTAGCTATGCAGCATAGAACGGATGATGATCAGAAAAAGAAGAAAACAATTGCTTTCAAAGCTGCATTGGAATCAATAGATGATGAAGAGATGGAAGATGACTCTACCTCCTCCAAAGATGATCCTGAAGATGAAGACATCGCAATGGTCATGAAGAGATTCAAAAAGTTTATGGGAAAGAAGAAAAGAAGATATAACAGAAAATTTCATAAACGATGAGAACAATCAAGAGAAAAGGACAAGAACAAAGACAAGGATAAGGAACAAGTCCCCACCTACTATGAATGTAAGAAACCGGGACATATTCGTCCAGACTATCCTCAATTAAAGAAATTTTTCAGAAACAAGAAAAAGAAAGCCATGGTTGCCATGTTGAGCGATAGTGAAGGCTCCACTTCAACTGAAGAAGAAGAGACCACGAAAATAGCAAATTTATGTCTAATGGGTCTCGAGGATGAGGTAAACTTCCCCAACACACAAATTGAATTTATTTTTGAGGAATTAAATTCTGCATTCCATGATTTATTATCTGAATTTAAAAAGGCAGAAGTAAAGATTAGATCATTAAAGCATATCAATAACTCTTTACTCAAAAAAAAAGATGAGATTTCAGAAAAGAATAGTTTATTGCAAAAAGAACTGGTACGGGCACCAGACTCAGAAGAAGACTTCAGGGCTCCATCTGGATCTCTGATTGACCTTGCCCGAAGAATTAGGATTTTCTGGTTTTGTAATAAGGGTTGACTTGGTCATCTCAATTTTAGTCTTGAGTCTGTATTTTCCTGCAATTTAAATTTTGTTGAGTCATGTTGACTCAATACAAGTCCTAGTAGTGGTCTAGGTCTTCTCCAGGTTGGTGCCACCTTTTTCAAGTCAAGGTCCAGGGTGCCACATTTTTCTCCCAGGCCCAAGCAAGTGGACGCCACACTCCCAGCCACACACCAGAGTCCAGGGGGCGCCACATCTCCATCCAGTGTGCTTTGGTCCCCACACCACAAGAAAGCAGGTCCCTTCTTTCATGTGCCACTTAAGGAGAGATCAATCTAGGATCCTCAATCCAAGAAGACGCCCAAAATAATTCCATAAGAGCCCAGCTATGAAAAGGAAGGAGCAAAACTTGGGGAGCAAGACTAGGAGGCGCCCAAATACTTCCAAATAAAACCAAGCATGGAAGGAAAAAAAACTTTTCTTGAAGAGCAAGACTAGGAGGCACCCAAATACTTCCAAATAAAATCAAGCATGGAAGGAAAAAAAATTTTCTTGAAGAGCAAGGCTAGGAGGCGCCACCTTCTTTCCATTTGGAGCCACCAATCAACACTTAAGGAAGCTCTTGGCCAGCCATATGAGGAGGATTTGATTCTACAAGCCTAATTTGAGGATCCATCCTATTAGTCCCACATGGGAAGATGTAAAACCCTGATTTCTTGTAAAGACCTATAAAATAAACCCCTCTTGTAAGTTTTTGAGATACTGATGAATGAATTCAATTTCTGTGTGAGCAACTCTGTGTTTCTCTCTTCCGCACTTGTATTCATGTGTTAAGCTCCGTGAGGGAGTAAATCCAGGTTTCCTAGGAACCTTGAGGAGGTGTGAGATCTCCAACCCCAAAATCCTACCAAAACCCTAGGTTAGCCACTTCAATTCCAAACCCTAGCTGCCCATCATCTTCTTCATTCCACCAATCATCCAAACCTTAATATACCTCATCATCTCACGGCCCCTCTCTTCCAAGTAGAGGCCGACCACTAGCATCCAGGTCTAGATCGGCTACTTCGAATACAGAGCAAATCCCAGAGGAAGTCAGATCAGCATCCAGGAGAATCAGGATTTCAGCAACATCAATTTTCAAGTTCTTCTTATCTGGTAAATCCTTCCTTTGAGTATCTGGTTCCATAACTTGTTCTTCTTCTTTCCCAGATCCTGAGTTCAGGAGAAGCCAACTCTGCCACAGGACCAGTATTAGAGGATCCATTGCGAAGATATCCGAATCCAAGGATCCAACAATCTGCTCAAGAGAGTCCTTCTACTAAACTCTGTGAAGATCACGATCTGGTCCATAACCCTTCTCTTCTCTTTACTTCTGTCCTGTTGAAAGTTTAGAGCGAAACCCTAGGTCCGGGAGTTTCTCAACCCCCAGCGATCCTTTACTTCTGAACTACTCTGATAATCTAGTTTCTTTGAATTGTGCTTTCAATTATTATATAGTTTTTTTCAACCTAGTTTAACTTTCCTTTGAGTCTAAGCCGACTTCTGAAAAAAAAAAAAAAAAATTAGTCTTAATTTTCTTCCGCATCGCATCATCTCTTTCGTTCTGCATCAATTTTGGTATCAAAGCTTTCGTTTTGCATTAAGAACTTCATACCTTTTCTAAAAAATGTAATACCTTGAAAACTGAGAATAGAGAATTTCATGACAAAATAATATTTTGTTGAAAGAAAATAATGAGCTAAAAAAAGAGGTTGAAAAACTCAAACCACTTGTTGAAAAATTAACTCTATCTTCTAATAAGCTTGAGTTAATTCTTAAAGATCAAAGAATTTCTAAAAATAAAGCTGGAATAAGTTTTAATGCTTCAAATTCAAATTACGTTTCAGCTACTACATTTGTGAAACAAAAGGATTTTGTTCTCAAGTTTACTTCTCATAAAACCTTTATTATAAAAGACTCTATTTCTAGTTCAAAACCTTCTATTTTTGTACTTCATGTATATAAAACTTCAAAGTCTGAATTACTTCAAAATTCTAGAATCAGATGTTTTGTTTGCAAAAAATTAAGACATAAAGCTTTCAATTGCAATATTATTAAAAATGTCTATAGCACATCAAGAAAAGTTTGGGTTCCTAAAGGGACCACCTCAACTAACCTGAAAGGATCCAAGTTAGCTTGGGTACCTAAAAGAACTCCTTGATTTTCTTGCAAGAATGTCTTGCAGCCCAGAAATCAAAGAAAAAATGGTATCTCGACAGTGGCTATTCAAGGCATATGACAGGTGACAAGGACCAATTTATCATCCTGAAAATGAAAGAAGGAGGTATGGTAACTTTTGGAGACAATGGCAAAAGAAAAATAATCAGAATTGGTAAGATCAAAATAACTCCCTGTACTTTTATTGAAAATGTATTGCTAGTAGATAAGTTGAAGCACAATCTATTGAGTATTAGTCAATTATGTGATAAAGGCTTCAAAGTTATCTTCGAATCATCTATGTGCATAGTAACAAACTCTCTTGATTCTAGCAGTAAATTCATTGGATATAAACTAGAAAATATTTATGCGGTAGATCTAAATGATCTTGCCATGTCAAGTAGCTCCAGTTTGGTTGTAATGAATGCTAAAACCAAGGAGTCATGTTTATTATGGCATTGAAGATTGGGTCATGCTAGCATGCATACAATTGCTAAGTTAATTTCCAAAAATCTTGTTAGAGGCATGCCTAAGTTTAAAGTTGATTTTGATCATGTTTGTGATGCATGCCAAATGGGTAAACAAACTAGGGGGAGATTTAAATCCAAAAATCTGATTTCAACTTCTAGACCTTTAAAACTACTTCACATGGATTTATTTGGACCAACTAGGACCACAAGCCTAGGAGATATGAAATATGCCCTTGTGATTGTAGATGATTTTTCTAGATTTACATGGGTTTTGTTTGTTGCACACAAAGGTGAAACTTTCAAAATGTTTAGAAAATTTCACAAAAAGATTTCAAATCAGAAAAATTTTTCTATAATTTCAATTAGGAGTGATCACGGGACTGAATTTGAAAATCAATTTTTTGATGATTACTGTACTGAAAATGGCATTGATCACAACTTCTTTGCTCCTAGAACACCACAACAAAATGATGTTGTAGAGAGAAAAAAATAGGACTTTAGAAGAAATAACTCGAATAATGTTATGTGAAGGTAATCTTCCAAGGTACTTTTGGGTAGAAGCGATGAACACTGCATGTTATATTTTAAACCGTGTTTTGATCCATCCTATTTTGACGAAAACCCCCTATGAACTTTGGAATGAAAAGAAACCCAACATAAATTATTTTCATGTATTTGGATGCAAATGCTTTGTGCTTAACAATAGTAAAGATAATCTAGGAAAGTTTGATGCAAAATCTGATGAAGCTATTTTTCTTGGTTATTCACTACATAGCAAAGCATATAGGATTTTTAATAAAAGGACTCTTACTGTTGAAGAGTCGATACATGTCTTTTTTTATGAAAATAACCCATCACCATCTAGAAAAGATGAGTGTATTGATAATGATGCAGGTACCATTCAAAAGGAGATGGAAGACATGAGTATTCAAGAAAGACCAGTTGAAGAAGAAGAAGAAATGGTAAGTAAGGATCATATCGATCTACCAACCGAATGGAGGTATGCTGCTTCCCATCCTAAAGAATTAATTATTGGTGATCCTTCTCAAGGTAAAAGGACTACGTCTGCACATAGGATTGCACATGATTACCTAGCTTTTATATCTCAAATAAAGCCTCACACCTTAGAAGAAGTAGAAAATGACCCAAACTGGATGTTAGTCATGCATGAAGAATTAAACCAGTTTGAAAGAAACAAAGTTTGGACACTAGTTGAAAGACCTAAAGACCACCCAATTATAGAAACCAAATGGGTCTATAGGAACAAACTAGATGAACAAGGAAAAGTAATTAGAAACAAGGCTAGATTAGTGGCTAAGGGATATAGTCAAGAAGAAGGTATAGATTTTGATGAAACCTATGCACCTGTAGCAAGATTAGAAGCCATCAGATACTTCTTGCATTTGCTTGCTACATAAATTTCAAACTTTTTCAAATGGATGTGAAAAGTGCTTTTTTAAACGATTTTATCGCCGAACAAGTTTTTGTAGAACAACCACCGGGTTTTGAAAATCATGCTTTTCCAAACCATGTGTTTAAACTCAATAAAGCTTTATATGGTTTGAAATAAGCTCCTAGAGCCTGGTATGATAGACTTAGCACTTTCTTAATTAAAAATAATTTTTCAAGAGGAAATGTTGATAAAATTCTTTTCATTAAAAAGAAAAATAATGATATGTTAGTTGTACAAATTTATGTTGATGATATTATTTTTGGTGCAACTAATGAAAATTTTTGTGAAGAATTTGCTAAGCTAATACAGGGAGAATTTGAAATGAGCCTAATGGGTGAACTGAATTACTTCCTCGGACTTCAAGTAAAACAAACAAAAGAAGGGATCTTCATTAACCAATCCAAATACACCAAAGAAATCATCAAGAAGTTTGGTATGGAGACGAGCAAACAAATGAATACACCCATGAGCCCAACTTGTAAATTGGACAAAGATGAAAATGGATCTAATGTTGACCAAAAGCTATATCGAGGTATGATCGGATCATTATTATATTTAACTGCAAGTAGACCAGATATCTTGTATAGTGTATGTGTATGTGCTAGATTTCAATATAATCCCAAAGAAACACATATGCTTGCTGTTAAAAGAATATTAAAATATCTAAAAGGTACAAGTAATATGGGTCTTTAGTTTTCAAAGGAATCATCTTTAAATTTAATTAGATTTTCTGATGCTAATTATGCTGGTTGTAAAATAGATAGAAAAAGTGGTGGGGACACCGGAGGCACTAGAATAAGACAGAGGCTTTTCAACCCTCTGTGAATTGATCAATAATTTATGAGTCCATCTGTAATAAGGGCTTAGCCCATCTGAGTCTATTTTAGTTGTTATTTGAGTCTTTTGAGTTGTTATTTCAGTTCTGTACTAGTCAGCTCATGTTGAGCTAGTTCAGTCCAATGCTCATGTTGAGCTGATTTTATTGTTTTGAGTCTTGTCCAAGCATACTGAAGACTCAAGACCACATCATACAAGTGAAGACCAAGTCAAACCAGATTGAAGAAATGGAAGTTTAGCCCAAGTCCAACCCAGCTTGAAGATTTGAAGACTCTAGGAGGAAAATCAGAAACCCTGATTCCTTGCAGATGCCCTCCAGATGCCCAGATTCCCTTCCAGATGCCAAAGTATATTCATAGACCAAGGTATCCATGATTTTAGAGGTCCATCTGCATCCTAGCCCAAAGAAATCAAGCCCAGGTGCCAAGCCCAAGCCCCTAAGAGCAAGATGCCAAGGAATATTCCTACTACATGGCTACCAGGCCACCCCAACTTCCAGAGGCCCAAACCCATGCGCCCGAGCCCCTTTGGGCCAGCCTTTTGCTATTCTTAGAAGCCCAACACACCCCCCTAGGCATCCTTGGAGTGTTGGCCAAGTCAAGAGAATTTTTAGGGATTTTTCTACCTAATGTTTCCTTATTTTCTAGCTAGGGTTTGAGAGGGAAAAGGATTCTTATGTAAAGACTAATGTGCCCTTACTTGGAGCCCAAGGTTAAGGGTCTATTTAAGGGACCCTAGCCTCTTGTATGAAACTGGATTTTTGATATGAAATAAACCTTTAGTTCTTATATTGTTTTGTGTGATTACCCTGCTGTGTGCATAAAGGGGTTTGAGAGTTCTTCTTCCCGGTGTTTGCTACCATCTTCTTGCTGCCAACCATCCTTCCAGCCCCCTCCAAAACTTTCTTCCCTTTGCTATTTTCCTTTTTTTTCTTGATTTTCTCTAAGTTTTCTAACCCCTGATAGGTCGTTTGCAGGTCCTCGAGTTCCTACGAATCTAACGACTCCAACCAAGCCTCAATCAGACCACCGAGCAGAAAGCCAGGTATCCGAGGGTCTTTGGCTCGGTTTTCCAAGCCGCATCCATCGAGGAACAAGAGATCCCTTCACTGTGATCTTCACCGGGCACTTTAGACATTGTCAGGTACACCCCCTCTACCTCCAGTCCTTATATTGTAGGAGAACTTGCCCTAACCGAGGCTTCTCAGCCCCGGCGATCCTTCTTTAGTACTTTTCTAGGTTCTAATCTGCATGCTTGGCTTTAAAAATTCATACAAAATTTTCTACAACTAATTTTGATTTGAAACTTGGGAATTAATCACCTAACCCTATATATAAAACATACAAAAAGAATTGCATGCATATTAGTCCCGCATCATTTGGTATCAGAGCTTAGATTAGGGCTTATTTTCTGTAATTTTTTAGTCTGTATATGCTCTGTTATTTAAATTATTTATCCCTAATAAAAACTCCAAAAATTCTTAAATTTATTTTTCTAGATTCATCATAATTCACAGTAATTTTTAGAATTTTTTCAAATTTTATTTCGGCCTGTGAATTTTCTGCAAGCCGAAATACAGCCTACAAATTTTCAGCTCTATTTTTTTCAGCAAGACAAGTTTGGAAGTTTTAGGGTTTTGTTTAGCATCTTTTGCATATTTTTTAATTTTAGTATATTTCCTGTATATTAGGCCATAATTTGCAAGTTTTCTTTTATTTAAGAAAATACCAAAATAAAAAAAAATTACATATTCTCCAAAAATATCAAAAAAAAAAATCTAAACCCTAATTTGCATCATCATCTGCCTGCCATCATTGCATAATTTACTTTTAAGGGCACTCTTGCTATATCAGATGGGGGGAGGATTTGATTACCTCTCCTTAGCCCAAAACCACATCCCTTGCATTCGGTCCCAAGCCTTGACCTAAAATTAACTAGACTTAATTTACCCTAGTGGGCTAAGGACACCAACTGGTCGGGTCCGGGCTAGTGTTAGATCACCGTGTCAAGTTAACCTGTGTGCCTTGTGCTCAGTGTCTAGAATGGTGGTTTAGGGATTCAATCCCGAAGGGCTTGTGTGCTGGTCCACCTACCTGGTCAATCTCTGATTGGTGTCTAGGCTTGGCAACCAGGGACCTAACACTCCCCTTACACCTGCCTGGCTGAGTACAGGGTTACTATAGGCTAGTTTGCCACCTTGATTGAGCATCTAGTTTGGATTCTAGGTCTAGTCAGCTGTAGTCAGTTTGATCGAGTCATGCATGAGCATTAGATCAGGAGTCCCATCTCATTCACCATCTCCCTGAATCCATGGACCATTTTGATGCCAAATTTGATGCCCTTGGAGAAAGGTTAGTCCAAACCCTCAATCTTAGGTTTGAGCAAGCAAATGCCCAATTGACCCAGAAGCTTGAACAAATAGATGCCCGACTAGGAACCCTAGAGGAGACATGTAGGACCCAGTCTGAGCCTGATCCTGAGTCCCCTCAGCCTAGGAGGACCCCTTACCATGATCCCTACCGTGAGGTTGAACCTAGGAGAGACCATCGCCATGACCCTTATTATTATACTGAACCTAGGAGGACCCCAAACCCTGATCCCTACCGTGAGGTTGAACCTAGGAGAGCCCATCGCCATGACCCATACTATGATACTAAACCTAGGAGGACCCCAAACCCTGATCCCTACCAAGAGGTTGAACCTAAGAGAGCTCATCATCATGACCCATATAATGATACTGAACCTAGGAGGACCCCAAACCCTGATCCATACCTTGAGGCTGAACCTAGGAGAGCCCATCATCATGACCCAATCCCTAAGGTTAGTCCTAGAAGACCCAATCAGGATTTTGTAGACCAGGAAGATAGATCCTATTTACCCTCTCCCTATAAGCCTCGTATACCCACAACCTATAGATCTTATGACTCCAAATCCTCTAACTCTAGAATCTACAAACCCATATCCCATGAGTCCAATAGACCCAAGACCCATAGAGCTGAACCCAAATTCTATGACCCCAGATCTTATAATCCCGTGACCCATAGATCTGCACCCTTGTCCTATGAGCCTAAGGAGCCCATAACCCCTATGTATCAATCTAGTACTAGTCATGATTCCCCTAGCCAACTTGAACCCAATAGGATTAGTATCCCTAAATATGAACCCAGTAGTGAGCCACTACCCCTTTTACAACCTGAACCTACTAGGAGTAGTACCCATAATCAGAGACCAGAACCTAACCAATTTCCCGCTAGCCGACCTTGTCCAACCATTCCTGAGATTCACAAGGCTTACATTAACGCGGAAGTGTATGAAGCTGATGTGAGCCTAGTGGATGAGTATGAGGGAAAAGAGGAGACACCTTTAGTAGACCTCGAATTAACTGACCCAGTAGATACCCAGGTAGAAACCAACCCAGAGCTAGTTGACCTTGACCACATCCAACCTAAAGCTATAGTGGAAGAACAAATAGAGGAAGAGAACTTAGGTACTGCTGCTAGAACCTTACCTGAGGAAACCATAGAGGAGAGCCAAATTATAGAGTCTAGTCCAAAAAAACAAGAACCAGAAGAATTTATTAAGGACCTGATCTCTTTGAATCAATACCTTCAAGATGAGCCACCTCCTATAATTCCCATTAAGGACCTCTTCCCCGAAATTGGTGACCCATCCTTCCATTATGCAAACCCTGTAAATATAGCTCAACCTCGTAAGGTTAACCTCATTAGTATAGGATTAGTTTCTGACACCCCATTTTTTATCCTACTTTATCCAACTAACCCGGAACCTTTTTCTCCATCCTACCAGACTAATTCTGAACCCACTTCCTATTTCCTACCCTTTCCTGAGTCTTCTCATGTGTCTAGAACTATTAGGTTATATTTTGTTGAGGTTACTAGGTTGCAAGGATCCATAGAGCCCATCCCATTTGCTACCTACTTTTGGCAGACCCTCTGGCACCTATAAGGAGTTACTAGCAAATTTTCTTCTGCATGTCACCCATCAACCACGACTCATGCCCCCTTGCCCAAGTGGTAGTTAAGACCTAATAAACCTCTTTAGTCGAGTCTGTTAGGTATAGGTTTGAGTCCTTTGCATCATCTTGTTAGGAGTCTGCATGTGCCCAGCATGTTCACCACCTGCACTAATTTTGAAACAACTGGCTAATTCCCGAAGATGGACCAAAGAACTTGATGTAGTGGATTCTATCTTGGTTAGGCTTAGGCCTAAAAGAAGCTTCATGCTCGCAGAGCCGGACCTTTTAAAGTGATAGAGAAGGTTGGATCAAATACCTAGGTGTTAGATTTGCCTTAGAATTTGGGCATTAGTTATACCTTCAATATTACAGAAATGGTTGAGTATAGGGAACCGGCAGTGATACCTAGTGAGGTCTTTGGACCTATTCCTTTTCATTGTGAGTAACCCTAACCTAGAGTGTCCACTAACAAATTGGCCTGAGAGAGGAGAATGGATCGAGCGTATCCTGAACGATCAAGCCATCACGACCCGGGGCCATGACTATCAACGCTTCCTGGTCCGATGGCAAGGCCAGCCAGAGTCGGACGATTCATAGATTTCTCGAGAAGACTTGCAACGCCTCAACCCAGACCTTCTCAGGAGATATGTGAGCCAGTCTGATCTTCACTCGATAGGGTCGAGTTCCTCCCACCCCGGTAGAATTGGTGGGGACACCGGAGGTACCAGAATAAGACAGAGGCTTTTCAACGCTCTATGAATTGATCAATAATTTATGAGTCCATCTGTAATAAGGGCTTAGCCCATCTGAGTCTATTTTAGTTGTTATTTGAGTCTTTTGAGTTGTTATTTCAGTTCTGTACTAGTCAGCTCATGTTGAGCTAGTTCAGTCCAATGCTAGTCAGCTCATGTTAAGCTAATTTTATTTTTTTGAGTCCTGTCCAAGCATACTGAAGACTCAAGACCACATCATACAAGTGAAGAATAAGTCCAACCAGATTGAAGACATGGAATTTTAGCCCAAGTCCAACCTAGCTTGAAGATTTGAAGACTCCAGGAGAAAAATCAAAAACCATGATTCCTTGCAGATGCCCTCCAGATGCCCAGATTTCCTTCCAGATTCCAAAGTATATTCATAGACCAAGGCATCCATGATTTTAGAGGTCCATCTGCATCCTAGTCCAAAGAAATCAAGCCCAAGCCCCTAAGAGCAAGATACCAGGGAATATTCCTACTACATGGCTATCAGGCCACCCCAGCTTCTAGAGGCCCAAACCCATGCACCCGAGCCCCTTTGGGCTGGCCTCTTGCTGTTCTTAGAAGCCCAACACGCCCCCCTAGGCATCCGTGGAGTGTTGGCCAAGTCAAGAGAATTTTTAGGGATTTTTCTACCTAATGTTTTCTTATTTTCTAGCTAGGGTTTGAGAGGGAAAATGATTCTTATGTAAAGACTAATGTGCCCTTACTTGGAGCCCAAGGTTAAGGGTCTATTTAAGGGACCCTAGCCTCTTGTATGAAACTGGATTTTTGATATGAAATAAACCTTGAGTTCTTATATTGTTTTGTGTGATTACCCTGCTGTGTGCATAAAGGGGTTTGAGAGTTCTTCTTCCCGGTGTTTGCTACCATCTTCTTGCCGCCAACCATCCTTCCAGCCCCCTCCAAAACTTTCTTCCCTTTGCTGTTTTTCTTTGTTTTATTGATTTCTTTTGAGTTTTCTAACCCCTGACAGGTCGTTTACAGGTCCCCGAGTTCCTACGAATCCAACGACTCCAGCCAAGCCTCAATCGGACCACCGAGCAGAAAGCCGGGTATCCGCGGGTCTTTGGCTCAGTTTTCCAGGCTGCATCTATCGAGGAACGAGAGATCCCTTCGCTGCGATCTTCACCGGGCACTTCAGACGTTGTCAGGTACACCCCCTCTACCTCCAGTCCTTATATTGTAGGAGAACTTGCCCTAACCGAGGCTTCTCAGCCCCGACGATCCTTCTTTAGTACTTTTCTAGGTTCTAATCTGCATGCTTGGCTTCAAAAATTCATACAAAATTCCCTACAACTAATTTTGATCTAAAACTTGGGAATTAATCACCTAACCCCATATATAAAACATACAAAAAGAATTGCATGCATATTAGTCCCGCATCAAAAAGCACTAGTGGTACTTGTCAATTTCTAGGGTTGAATTTAATCTCATGGCACTGCAAGAAACAAAACTCGGTAGCACTTTCTACTACCAAGGCAGAGTATGTTGCTGCAGGGAGTTGTTGTGCACAAGTGTTATGGATTAAACAATAAATAGAAGATTTTGGTGTTTCTCAATGCAAAATTCCTATTAAGTGTGATAACACAAGTGCTATAAATTTAACCAAAAATCCTATTCAGCATTCTAGGACTAAGCACATAGAAATTAGACATCATTTTATTAGAGACCATGTTTTGAATGGTGACATAGAACTAGAATTTATTCCAACAGAAAAATAACTAGCTGACATCTTTACCACGCCACTAAATCAGGACAGATTTGAGTTGCTTAAAGGATAATTATGGCTATGTTATCCTTTCTAGATCCAGTAAACCTAATTTCCTTCAAGAACTAAGAAAAAATTATCTAGAAAACCTCCTACAATGTTTCATGATCTCTTGAACAACTTTCCTAGAATTTTTAGCATATTGAATTCAATTTCCAAATCATTTGATTTCATGTGGAAAGCTTCGGTTCGAGTCAACTTGAGCAATTTTGCTCTGGTCGAGCCGGCTCGAATATCTAAGTCTCGTTCTCTTGCTCTGGTCTAGTCGACTAAGTCTTTACTTAGCCAACTCGATGTTCTGATTGTTCTGAGTTCGCTCTGGTCGAGCCGACTCGGATATTTTTAGGGCTGAGCGAGCCGACTCGAAAGTCAGAAAATTACTATTTATGAAGTTCTTAATTGTCTTTCCTAGGTACTTCACTCTTTTACTTTTCTTTAAACTCACTCTACTTCCCTCGGAAGCTTTACCTTTCTCCCAAAAATCAATCACTAGAGCCTAAAATTCCTTAATCCCTCTACAATGGCTCCTCGAAGATCTGCGAAGAAAGTTCTTCAAATCGGTGAATCAAGCATTCAGAGTATAGATGCAAGAGAAAGTGGGGAAAAGAGAAAAAGGTCTCCTCCAATCCAGAAAGATGAAGAAACTCCTCCTCCCGGATAGCATGTCTCAATGATCAATCGTCCTGTCACTTGCGAAAGAAGGATCGACTTTACATTCCTAGAAAAAATGGGAATGAAAATCAGAAAATGGATAGAGAATCAAGGGTGGAAGTATATTTGTTCTTTGGATACATTGACCTACCGTTCACTGGAATGGATGTTTTATGAAAACATTATCATTAGAGAATTTAATTTGGAATCTACAGTCAAGGGGAAGTTAGTTATAGTAGATGTAGAAAACTTGGGCAGATTGATGCAAATGCCAACAAACAGTGCTACTGAACTTCTTCTACCAGACAAAGAACACATTCTAAAATTAATTTTGGAAAAAGAAGATGTGAGCACAGTCCAACATGTACAAGCCAATCTACTATCGAAGGAAATGAGGCTACTATACAATATGATCAGTAGGATATTTCTTCCAAGAACTGGCCGCTTTGATTGGGTCAGTACAGAAGATATGATATTTATGGGACATTTGATTGAAGAAAGGCCTCTCAATCTTCCCTACATAATGATGATTCAGATGACTGAAGCAGCAAGAAAGGTCAAAGCCTGTCTACCCTATGATATGGTATTCACTCTGTTATTTGAAGAAGCAGGAGTTAACTTATCAAATGAAATAGGCAAACCGTTACACCACTTTGATATATACTCCTTCAATTCACTAAGGAGAATGGGATACAAGTTGCAAGAAGGAGAATGGATAAAGAAGATGCCTAGTCAGGTTGCTACTACCATTTCTGAAGAAGATGAAGCTGCTGATGAAGATGGGACTGAAGAAACAATGGTTACTCCATCTAACCTAAAAAATCTGATACTTCAAAAGATGGAAGCTATCTCCAAATCTTTGATGATCATATGAATTCTGCAATTGAGAAAATCAGAAAGTTAGTTGACATTAGATTGCAGAAATTAAGATCTAAATAAGAGCTTCACCAGCAAAAAGTCGAAAAGGAAATGGAGGACTTCAAGGAAGAGATCATAAGCATCATACTGCATTCTCAAAAGAAAACTGTTCCCACTGAAGATGCTCCTGAACAGATCATCAAGGAATCACTTGACCTTCCTGCTCCTGTTCCTTTGATTAATTCATCCAAATCTGTTAAGACAAAGAAGAAAGAACCCAAAATCAAGAAGAGTAATGTTCTTAGAGCCACTGTTAGAACAAGATTCAGGGATTTAAGATTTAAACCCCTGAAAACTAAGATCTCTGATAGAATTATAGAGGTAGGCTCCTCTTCTTCTAGTGAAGAAGAAGAGGAATAGTTTATTTGGATAGTCTTTTGGGTGCAGTTCTGCTTTTTTTAATGTTCTACATGTTATCCTTTACATTTGAAATGTACTTTCTTTCTTACTTTGTTTGCCAAACTTATCAATGAAATGAAAGTCTCTTTAGCAATTTCATTTGGTGTAACATACAATATCTTGATTCAACTATGATGAAATTTTAATTAGAACTTCCAAGTTGAGAATATGAAATTATCTCAAACAAATATTAAAAACTTTCTCAATCTATTTTAAAATATGAGCTTTATTTAAAATCACCTTTTTTATTGATTGACAAAAAGGGGGAGAATTATGATAAATGAGAGTTATGAGAAATTTGAAGAAAAATGGGAGAAATTTGAAAAGAATGGAAATAGTATATATATTGAGCTCCTACCAACTACTCTTAAAGTGCATAAACACAGTGAAAAAGGGGGAGCACAAAAATATTGGTACTGTTTAAACTACTAGAGAAAGGGGGAGATTCGCTTGAAATGATCTTGTTCTAATTATTATCTTCTTAATGCTCTGATTACTATTGCTTACTCTAAATTGATGTTAATTCTGTCAATTTCTTTTTGGAGCTCTGATACTCCATGTTTTGTGCTAATTATAATATCTTGAAGCACGAGAAGTTCAATATTTTGATGATATACTATGATATCATCTCTTGAGCTCTAATACTTACTATTTTTATTAGCTCTGATACATGTAAATAATTAATTTTCAAATACTGTTATACATGTAAAGTGTAAAGAATTTCTCATGCCCAGTATTTTGTCATCATCAAAAAGGGAGAGATTGTTGACCCTATAAGTGATTTTGATGATAACCAAATATTGGAGCATGTACATTTATTTCTGACAACTCTTCAAGTGTTTGACAAGTTTTTGTAGGATGAATAACATGTTCAAACTTCAACTCCTACACTTATGTTTTCTTGGTTGAGTTGCATTGTAAATGTTTTTGTAAAGAAGAACCCAATCAAAATGCTAAGAAAAATCAATTAAAAGGGTTACTTCTATGAGTGCATGTGTGCCATGAATTTTAGTTTGAATTGGTTTGTGTAAAATTGTAAAAGAGTTTGTGAGAGTTTTCTTTAAGTTCATTTATAAAAATCCTGAAGAAGATACTTGAGCTAACCCCAAGTGATGAAGAGCCGACTCTGCCTGCTGGCACGCAGCAAGGATTTTGGATCGCAGCAATCTGAGCCGACTCGATGGAAAGCGAGCCAACTCCAGTGAATCCGAGTTGACTGGAATCAGTTTGAGCCGACTCCTCCAGAGTCCATTTTCTGAAGATTTCTGAGAACAGCCAGGTGAGCCGACTCGAACCAAAAAGAGCTGACTCTGCCAGACCTAATTCTGAAAGCCTGAGAAAGTGAGCCAACCCGAACTGCATTGAGCCGACTCTTCCAGAGTAAGGTTTTTTGAACCTGAGAAGAAGATCCGACCCAAGCTGAAAAGAGCCAACTCCTTGAGTTCAAGATTTTCAAGATTCAAGTTCGAGCCGACCCGAGCTACAAAGAGCCAACTCGTCCAGAGTGATGTTTTGCGCTCTGAGACAAAGAGCCGACTGCACTGAAGATTTGGCGACTTGATCCATCGACTCGAAGGATCCGAGACTACTCGAAGGAATCTGAGCCAACTCGAATGACACCTTCAAGCATCCAACGACTAGTTCCAGAATTTATTTTTGAATGCTAAAAAGTGCTCCAACGGTCAAAAATCATTTCCCAATGGTCTACAATGGCTAGAACTGCCTTGGGATGATTGAAGACTTTAAATTTGAAGGATTTGGACCTTCTTGAAGCAATTTAGTTAAGAGAGTTCTTCAAAGAAAAGAGAGCTTCATTGAATATCCAACCAACCAACAGCAAAAGAGCACAAGATGATGAGGGACCCGAAACCCATCTAGGTTTTCTTTTAATTTTCTAGATTTATTTTATTTCAGCTTATGTTTTTTGTCCCTACTATTCTGCCTATTCCTATTAACCCAGTGTTATTCCAGGTTTATCCCCGTGTTATCCCGAATTATTCCATCTTCAACCTTATGATCCCGTAAAGTTTCTTTTCTGTTTTTTTTTTAAACCTAGCCCCCCTTCCACCAGATCCGGGCTGCCCGACCCCCGGCCGCCCCAGCCGACTCACCACCGGTGCTCGCTGGCCCCGCCATCACCGGAAAAGCCGGCCGCCACCGCCCACGCCCATGGGAAGATGAACAGATACGGGAGGCGTCCGTCCACCCACGTGTGACCGTGCCGTCCCGCCGTCGTCGCCCTCCTGCTGCCCTGCCGCCCGCCGCCCCCTGGCCCCCGCCCGGTAGCCGGAGACCCCGCCGGTGCCCAGCCGCCGCCCACGGCTGCGAAAAGCGAATAGGCGCCCGTGACACCCCGCGATGCCCATCTGCACCACCGTGTCGCCCCGCCGCCGTCACCCGCCTGCCGTCCGCCGCCCACTGGCCCCCGACTGGCCGGCAGAAGGCCTCGCCGGTACCCAGTCGCCACCCACGACCGCAAAAGGTGAACGGGCACCCGTGATGCCCCGTGATGCCCGTCTGTGATGCCCGTCCGTGCCGCCGTGCCACCATTCTGCTTTGTTGTCCCCGCCAGCTCGCCGGCTCACCGCCATCGCCCGCCTGGCCGGTCATCGGAGATCCAACCCCCCTGTTGCACGGCTATGAAGAACTCCCTGTTGCTCTGCCGTGAAGAGTTTCTGCATGCTTATCAAAGCAACCCAAAGAAGTTCTACATGCTTCTCAAATTAGCTGGAAGAGGAGTTGTTCTGCATTATTTTTGGATTTGCACAAATTTCAAAGTGGAGGGGATTTCAAAATTCAAATAAAAGGGATTTATTTGGTAAATTTTTTCATGAATGTAAGTTGGGTTTAAAAGGGGAAATTTGGGATTTTTTTGATTTTTGAATTTGAATTCAAAATCAAGGGAGGATTTCAAGGGATTTTATTTTGAATTTCAAAAGGGATATGGGAATCTATTAATTCCCATGCTCCTCTTATAATAAAGTTTAATGAAATTGAATTTTTGAGTGTTTGTAACCTTGTTGTGGTTCTAGGTTGAGGCCCCGTCTTGCCTTCATCCTTCGGGACGTCGAGGGGTGTGAGGCCCCAGGTATCTCCATTCTCTCTCCCACCTTCATGTCTCTCTCCGTTTTCCCTCGTGATCTTGAGATTCATCCTAGCGCCTCCAAGTATTGAAGAGGGCGTAATGCCTTAGAGGTGAGAGGTCTCTTCGTTAGGGTGAGTCCCAAGGTCCATGAGTTCCAGTTCCTAGTCTCCCATCCCCATCCTTCCTTCACCACCTCCACCAAGAAAATTTAAAAACAAAAGAGGTCAGCCATTTTAGGATTTAGTTTCTGAGTTGTCCTAGTCTCAGGAGGCTTCTTCGCCCTCCCACTGTCTTAGTTTGCTTTAGGCCTTCCCCTTTTTTCGAATAACCCTGGGTTTATTTGCGTGTCCGCCCCGCATCACAAGAGCATTCAAGTCAAGCTTTCAAGTCTTCACCAACTCCAATCTGAAGCTTGAAACAACTTTGGGAAGAAACCACTGAAGTAATTAAAGCTCATTCAAGTACATTCAAGTGGACTTCCAACAAGATGCATCGGTAACTATCCGACAAATTGAGTTTGTCATTCTTGTTGCATTTATTTTCAATTCAATCTTTGAATTGTTGGGTTATTGGTGAGCTTAGTTGAAAAACCAAATAGGTTTTTGGTGAGCCTTATTAAAACCAAGGGTTAGGTTCTTGGTGATCCTGTAAAAACCAAGTTAGATTTCTTTAGTGAGCCTGTTAAAATCAAAGGGTGTTGGGTTCTCTTTAGTGATCCCGTAAAACCAAGGTGTAGAGGTTTTGGATTATGATCCTGTAAAATAATCCTACTGTATTCGGGTGTGAATATAGTGGAAATCTCAAGTGGTATCTTGGGTAGTGGACGTAGGAGCTGGGTTGCTCCGAACCACTATAAATTTGGTATGTTTGTGTTGTGCCTTCCTGACTCTGTTTAGCTTCTGCATTTTATAATTCTATCACAGTACCTGCCACTTGCAAAGGATTTTAAATTGCTCATTACTTGCTTCAATTTTTCAAAAGATCCAATTCACCCCCCTCTTGGGTAGCCACCTGGGCAACAAAAGCATGCACCAGCTTCAGCTGGGCAGGAGACAAATTCATCTTGGAGAAGGCATCATAAAAAAGGATATCAGTCAAACTTTCACTATCGACCATAATCCATTTTACAAGATGCTTCGCTATCATCATCTCGATGATAACGACATCATTATTTACATTTTCCACCCTGGTCCCCCTTTTCCTTGTAAAGGGGAATACATTCTCAAACACTTCCCCCATCCTGGACCTTTTCGAGGCACGCTCTATCCCTTAGGATATCATGCCTACTGGCTTCTCAGTAGGCCGGTTGTCAACAGGAGGGAGAACTGCAAGTGCCTAAGATTCCACCAGAGCTTTGTCCCCCATGAACTTCTCGAAGTAGCCACATTTTATCAGATCTTTGATCTCCCTCTTAAGGTGGCAGTATTCCTCAGTGTCATGGCCGTGGTCCCGGTGGAACTGATAGTACTTCGACTTGTCGCAGCCACCGAATGGCCTTAGCAAGGGAGGGTGGCCAAGATCCTTAATCTCCATGAGGATCTTGGACCTTGGGGCGAGGAGAGGAGTATATCTTTTTTCCTGGACAGGGGTACTCTTTGACTTCGAATCCATCCGAAGGTTCGGGGTCACTCTGGGCCTGTGCATCCCGGAGGTTTCCCCCTAGGATTGCTTCTTCAAAGGCCTCCCATCTAGCTCCCTTCGAGTATGGTCCATCTCCTCCGCATGAATGTACTTGTAAGCTCGAAGGAGGAGCTCGAAGTAAGTCTTAAGAGGCTTCTTGTCCTGGGAATAGGTGAGACAGTAGGTTTTGAACCCTCTCTTCAACACCAACATGGCAATGGGCTCGTCTAGATTGTAGATCTCTAGGATGGCAGTTTTGAAGTGAGACACGTAGTCCCGCAAGGACTCATGGTCCTATTGCCGGATGGAGAAGAGGATGTCGGCTTCTTGTGGTACCTTCCGGCAAGCATTGAAGTGTGCCACAAACTTCTTCTCTAACTATGTGAAGGAGTCAATGCTCTCGAGCTCGATGTGGGTGTACCAGACTTGAGCAACCTTTCGAAGGGTAGCAGGGAAGGTGATGCAGAGGAGGGCATGAGTCATCCCCTGGACTCTCATGAGAGCCTTGTAGCTCTCCAGGTGGTCCAGGGGGTTGGTGGTCCCATCATAGGGACCCACCTAAGGCATGCGAAACTGGCTAGGGATCGGTTTCTCTTGGATTTCTCAAGAGAAAGGGGGGCGAGCGTCATAGCCCATTGGCTCACATGGGGAGCCCTGTAGGTTGGCAAACTAGCGGGATAGCTCTACCAGCTTGCACTCTTGTTCCTCCAGGCATCTCTCATCCTGATGCCTGATAGTCTTGTCGGTGGAACCTTCTATTGAGGCTATCAGAGGAGAGGAAGATGAGGGTCGAAGAAGATCATGCAGGGGGGCCTTACCTTGATGGTGCTTGTGATGCCGAGAGGTGGCATGGTCGGAGACCGAAGACTGCTCTCTTGGTTGAACGACCTACTCCACTACCTCCTTCTTGGGGTCTGAAGGCTCCCCTGGTGATGAGATGTGGCCCGCGGGTGTGATGGCCTTCCATGGAAGGACCGCAAACTACCATGGTATCCGACGATCTGAGCCGCAAGGGTTCCTGGCTACTGTTAGGTTGCCAGGGATCGGTGCTGGTGATGCAGCTGTCGCACTGCTACGGTCAGGGACTATACCAGCTAGGCGAGCACAGCGAGTTGGAGATCCGCCGGAGGCGACGGTATTGGAGTGGGGAACTCCTTCTCTGGACTGAGTGGGTCTCCGTGGTGGGGAGGATCCCCCATGCGGCTGATGGAGGCTTCCCGGCACGTGTCACCACCATGTTGCCGGCGAAACTACTCTGATGATGAAAGACTAGCTCAACGAGGGACCGAACCCCCTACCTAATGCACCAATCTGTTACCACCTAGATAGCCATGGCCTGCAGCTCCTGCATGGCATCAGTTGGTAGCTCTCCCGCCTGGCATCCAATGCACATGCCCGGTCCTACAAAAGAAGGGAGACTCGGGCCGGGGATCCAAACGGTAGCACTCCGACGGTAAAGTCAGTGGGCGATCAAGGAAAATAGATCCTCCTTGATGGATCCTGAAGTGGTTTCCACCCTCAGAGGTCTTAGAAAATGATGGAGTGAGGATTAGGATTGAGAAGGAGGGCATGAGCAGTGGTGCCTATAATCGTTGGAACTCTCCAGGGGAGTTCTGGTGTATTCAAGATTTCCTTCGAGCCTTGCTGAATTGCCTGTCCCTTCTCGCTTACCTTTGCCAGAGGCCCCTTTGGGTTCTTATAGATGAGTGGCACCTCCAGTGAGGTGATGAGTTCTAGCTTGGCCCCCTCTTGGCATTTTCCATGCGGGTCAGGTGTAGGCCTGCTCTCCTTCCCCCCTCTAGAGGAGGGGGGAGGTCTGTCACTAGCAGTGGTGGTGGAGCATGAAGGAGTGCGCATTCCTTTCGTGGCGGGTACAGAACATATGCCGTGGATCCTAACACTCTGACAGAGCGTTGCCCTTCTCTAGCATCGCTCCACAATGTTTGGGAAGACCTGGCAGAGCATTGGTCTGGAGGCAGATGCTACAGGGTCTGAATTCCCTGGCGAAACCTTCCTCTTCTGCATGGTGCAGATGGTGGGTAGAGATGCGCAGCGGCCCAAGCGGAGTGCCCTTCCGTAGGTGGTGCCGATAGTGGAATAAGGGGCATGATGCTCCGACGGGATGCTCCTCCATAGGCAGTGTGCTTTGATGAAACGCCATCCCGCAGGAATCACAATCGGTGTGCCATGGCAGGGTGCCATTTTCTCAGAAGTTCCAAGCGGCATACCTTAGCGGAGCACCGCCCCTCAGGCATGTTAGCCTCTCCATGTTGTGCCAGGATTCTAGTGAGGGTGGTGGCTCCACCTACCGACTTCACCCGCCCATCTGCCCTAGGGATGCTCGTGGGAGAGGTTGCGTTCACCTGAAAAAATACATGCCTGACTCCGGGGAAGAGGTTGACTTTGACCGGAAGATCGACCTCGAGTAGGGGAGTGCGACCTCGATCGGGGCTTGACCTCAAGGAAATCGCTCTAGCCAAGGGGCTCAAAAAGTGAGGGCACGATCTCGGTTGGGGCTCGACCACGTGGGAGCCACTTCGACCAAAGGGCTCGAGAAGCGAGGGCACGACCTCGACCGGGGCTCAACCTCGAGGGAGCCACTTCGGCCAAGGGGCTCGAGAAGTGAGGGCATGATCTCGGTCGGACTCGACCTCGAGGGAGCCACTCCAGCCAATGGGCTCGAGAAGCGAGGGCACGACCTTGACCGGGGCTCGACCTCGAGGGAGCCACTTCGACTAAGGGGCTCAAGAAGTGAGGGCACGACCTCGACCGGGACTCGACCTCGAGGGAGCCACTCTAGCCAAGGGACTCTCCAGACACTCCACCCGAGATCCACATCCAAGTGACGTCTTCTACCAGCATGACCGCTAGCTAGATCTGAGAGGGACTCCACGTCAACGATCCTACCATATCATCAAAATATTAATTTATGTATTAATTGATATTTAATATTAAAAATTTGGTACTTTTTATGTTAATTTTAGGTAATTAGATCCATCATACTTAATTCTATAAATACAAGCGCATCAAATCAAGTCCAAAAGTTAAGAATTTTACATGGAAGGCACCCAGCGTTAATAGCAAAAATGACAGCAAGCGGGGTCTTGGAAGCTTAATAAACATTGGCTTGTGTGTGTTTTTGAAAAAAAAAATAGTAGCGGCTTCAAACTAATGTGAAAATCAAGTCAAAGGGAGCAAGAGGGGGGATGAAGACCACGTGAGAATTTGGAATTTTGAGTGGGATTTAAAAATTAATTCCCAATCAAAAGTTGGCATAATGGACCATGTTAGAAAGATTAATAATTAATAAGATTTGAATGCTGTGAATGGATTTCATTAAATTAATGACATTGCATGGAAAACCATGTCGCATGAAGCCATGGGAAGCCATGTTGAATGAAGTATCAAGCCTTCACTTTCCTCCCACGCCATTCCCCTCTTCTCCCTCTCAACTTAATTTCCACACCATCAAATTCCTCTCGTCTCCCTTTACCATTCTTCTACACCACCGCAACCTCCATAGCTTTCACATCATCCATCTTCCTTCATCACAAGCCCAAATCTCAAGATACCTTGCTCCACTTTCTTCCCTTTCTAGCTGCCATTTAGATCCTATTCCAGCACGAGGATGCCAGTAAATATGTCAATGAAGAATTTTTTCATGAAAGACTAGATTTCTACTTTTTCAGAGGAAATCCCTGAAGTGCTTGTAAAAGGCAGTGTATTTCTTATTTTATTTTTTGTATACCTCTTTTCTATGACATAAAGATTTATTTTAAATTCTATATCTTTTTATGTGTCTTTAATGTAAAATCATACTTAAAATAGTCTATACTCTTGAAATAAACCATAACTTATAGAAACGGTTCGTACTCTAAAGATAGATTATCTTAAAGTACGATTTTTTTATCTTATATGTATTTCATCTTGACTAGCCTATATTCTAGGAGAATGAGCTATGATCCAATGGATATAGATCGTGATCTCATCAAATAGATTATAATTTGATAGCTGGCATATAGATTCATTTCATAGAAGATAGGTATTAACTGTCTGCCAAGTAACTAGATGAAATCTTGAGAACATTTCTCCTATTCTTATTTTATTTGTCTGTCAGCATATCATTTACTTACTTTTATTAGAATTATTTTAGTTAATCAATCAATTTATATTCTTCTTTCTAATCTCAAATACTCGAATTAAACAATCCAAGGTTCCTGTGGATTCAACCCTTACTCTCGCTACTCTATATAATAGTAGTGAAAATAAGATAAAAATAATTATTTTTTATATGCTATGACAATGATCATTCATCTAACTCGGTTCATGGGCAACTTGTTAGACTTTCTTGATTTTCTTGATGCTGGGTGTCTCTAGGTATTCAATATAGGTTCGCCATAGAAGTTGTCCACTAAGATCTCCAATTAGGAAAGCACATCTACCCAGGCATTCTCACATCGAAAATGTGGAATATGCCAAAATACTTTAATGATGATGTGAAGATCTATACTTTATCAAGGTACTTGACCATCATCGGATCCCAAGCTTCGGACTTGCTAGTGACTTATTCGGCTATGAGCTACGAGTCGGTGAAGACCCTAAGATTTATGGCTCCAAGTTTCTCGGCACACTTTAGTCCATCTAATAAGGCTTCGTACTTAGCCTGACTGTTGGTCACCTTGAATGAGAAGCGTAGTGCATACTCGGTGTTACAGTAGTAAAAAAAATTCAATCGGCCCTGACACAGCATCCTCCTTGGTGGCTGACGCGGTCATGTACTTCACAGTTATCCCCAAGTCACCCATCCAAAGAAGACGGTGGTCCCGCTTGTTTTATGAGGAGATCGGCCAGGTCGGCACCTCGGCCCCATCTCGGCCATGTCCTTCACCACCTCGGCCCCACCTCGGCCATGCACTTCGCCACCTCGACTAGCGCTCTCTGGCTCTGCCCGCAGCATGCTTGCGCCCAAGTCAGTTCCAGTCCGGCACCTCACCCGTGGCAAGCCCACGCCAGGCTTACGCCCACAACATGCCCGCGCTTGGGTCACGCCCGTGGCATGCCCGTGCCAGGGTCACGCCTGTGCCAGGGGACGACCCCACGCCAGTCCACCTCGCCTCCGCCCTCCGACGCAACCCCGTGCCAGTTCGACGATCCCAAGCTCGGTCCAGCTCAGCCCGGCAGGACTCCGCCAGGTCCGGCCCAGTCCAGTAGGATGCCTGCTCCAGTTTGGCAATCCAGTGCCCAAGGTCCGCTCCGTGCAACACGCCTATGCTCGGTCCGACACTCCCTGCTCCGACCCGGCTCCGGCCGCTCCGGTGCCTAGTCCGCCCGTGGGAAACCCGCATCTGGTCTTCGCCCACTCCGGCACCCAGTCCGCCAGCAGGAGGCCTGCTCTTCGCCTCCGCCCGTGCCTCCATCCGATCCGGTCCGGCACGCCCGGCTCCATCCAGTCTGGCCATGCCCGCAGAAGCGTGGCACGATTCAGCTCCAGTCCAGCATGCTCGGCATGCGTGGCGCCCAGTCTGGTTCGCCTCCACCCAGTCCGGCATGCCCGCGTGCCCAGTTCGGCATCGCCCGGTGCAGCGCCCTCCGCCCGCTTCAGCTTCGGCTCTACCCAGTTCAGAAATGCCCAGTGCAGCGCCCTCCACCAGCATGGAGTCCGGCTCAAACCTCGGTTCGGCTCTGCCAACATGAAGGTCGGCCCAGTCCAGCATGATCCGGCATGGAGACCTCTCGGCGTCCTCTCCAGCCCAGCACCTCACCTCTAGTGCAGCACCCTCTATCCACGTGGAGTCCGGCTCCAACCCCAGCTCCGGCTCCGTGAATGCCCAGTGCTCCACTCTAGTGGGTTCCGCGTGCCCCGTTATGCATGTGCGAAGAGATGATGCTTCTTGATCTGTGCACACAAGGAGACTCCCTGTCCCTACACCTCGGCCTGTATACGTGAGGAGCCTCATGCCGTGCACCTCGAACCATGTGCACAGAGAGCCTCCACCTGCCTCATTTCATCCCGGATGCCATGGTCTGTCTGACTCCATCCCAGGTACGCTTCTCAAAGTGCAGGTATGGAGGAAGCCTGGATGGCAGCCCAACACATAAAATCACCGTCCTTGCCAAACCTGTAGTGCGCCGCCTACAAGGAGGGCTATATTAAAGCCCCCGGTCACAGTTTACACCAATCAAGAAGGAGTGCCCCACCCAAGGCACTGTGCTCCTTCACCAACCTCCTGAATCACCCAGAAGAAGAAGGTTCACCAACCTATCCTATCCTCCCAAGCCTGCAGAAACCTCACAGGCCTATGCCAAGAAGAACACACCTCCCTAAACGACAAGAGTCACTCGTCTGCATAAGATCAGGATAAAAAGGTAAGAGACCATAGACTCTTTTGAGTCCTACATTATCTTCCATTCTTATCACCCTCTGGAAGCAGAGAGTTTTCCAAGCTCTATACCTCAGAGGTATTTTGTTCCCCTCAATCGTTCCACTGACTTGATCGTTGAAGTGTCTTCGTCGGAATCCCCGGCCTAGGTCTCCCTGTTTTGCAGGTTCGCCTGACGGAGGGAGCCGATTCACGAGGCTGAAGGCCGAGCACCCGGTGGGAGGGACCCGATGCACCGGAGCTACGGACCCGACGTGCTGGAGCTATGGGCCTGATATGGCAAGATCGTTGACGTGGAGCGTGTGTCGGAGCCGGCTGGTGGCCAAGCAGGCAAATAGCGCTGTGCCATGTTCCTTTCCGAGCTCCCCTGCCAGGTGGCCTAATCAACGGTCACGCCCACCTCGAGTCGAGCTTGGCACCCCTTCTCCTTCACCATGTGGCACACCCAAGTGGGGTCCACCTCGGTCGAAGTAGAGCTCGGCACCTCTACTCCTTTGCCAAGTGGCCCCCCTAGGTGGGGTCTACCTCGGTCAAAGTTGAGCTTGCTCCTGCTCTTTCGCCAGATGGCCCCCTCAGGTGGGGTCCTCCTTGGTCGAAGTCGAGCCTACCTCTACTCCCTCGCTAGGTGGCACCCCAGGTGGGGTCCACCTTGGTCAAAATTGAGCTTGCTTCTGCTCCTTTGCCAGGTGGCACCCCAAGGATGGGTCCATCTCGATCGAAGTCGAGCTTGCCTCGCTCCTTCGCCAGGTGGCACCCCCATATGGATCCACCTCGGTCGAAGTCGAGCTCGGCACCTATGCTCCTTCACCAGGTGGCACCCCTAGATGGGTCCACCTCAATCGAAGTCGAGCTTGCCTCTGCTCCTTCGCGAGGTGGCACCCCCAAATGGGTCCACCATGGTCAAAGTCGAGCCAGGCACCTCTGCTCCTTCGCCAGGTGGCACCCCCAGATGGGTCCACCTCGACTGAAGTCGAGCTTGCCTCTACTCCTTCGCTAGGTGGCATCCCTAGATAGGTCCACCTCGATCAAAGTCGAGCTCAGCACCTCTGTTCCTTCACCAGGTGGCACCCCCAGATGGGTCCACCTCGGTCAAAGTCGAGCCAGGCACTCCTGCTCCTTCGCCAGATGGCACCCCCAGGTGGAGTCCACCTCGATCGAAGTCGTGCCTTTTCCATGGAAGCATCGGGAGGACTGAGGGCACTAGCCTCGAGGACACTGCTGAGGCTGGCGCGCGCGGTGCGGCATGCCCAGTACGACGCTTCCAGATCTGTAATAGTGTGCGTAACCTTGTTTGAACTAGTTTAGGAGGGATTCACTGATCGAGGTATCAGATCCTGTGATCGATCACCTGGAACCCCCCAAAGGGGAGGGCCATGTTCAACGTCTTAAACCCAAGGGTGGCTGTGCTTGTATTGAGGTCCCGCCTAATTCCTCCCTTCATGACAGCACGGTGGACGAGACAAGCTTGCAACTTAACTCCCAACTGTGGGAGGAAGCAACCTCGGGAAGGCGACCAAGGAACACCGTTGACCTCTAAGCCCTGAGAAAGGGAGAATCAAGGCACCAAAGCAACCGATGATCTAAAAGGCACCCACGCACGAGGAGCAAGGTAAGCGATCAAGAGGGCAGACACGTGAAACAAGGAGACGGGCGACTCAAAGGCGAAGGCTCCCTAAAGGACTCCGAGGATCGAGTCCTGTGAGCCCAGTCGCAGCAACTTGAGCACCAATCCTCTCTCATTCTCTCTCACTTTTTCCTTCTTCTAGGATTCCTCTAAGCACGGGACTCGATTGAGATCCGTCTTAGTGGATCTGTTCCACTTTGCTACTCGCTGAATTGATTGTCGGAGTGCCCCCACCGGGAACCCTGGCCCGGGTCTCTAACCTTATTTTGTAGATCTGAGGATGCCAAGATTCCGGAGTAAAGGAGACAGACATCCGGTGCCAACCTACAACTACAGGCCACAGCGGTAAGGTTGGCAACAGATTGGCATGCCAGGTAGGGGGGCAGATCAAAGCTTTTTAACAGGTGGACAATGGTAGCCACCTTCATCCTCTACCCTCGGGGACAGACTAGGGGCATGAGGATGGGGGCACGGAAGCTCCCCCCTCTCTTGGGACTCTAGGGAGTGGTCTCGAGAAAAGGTTCCAAGCCTGAAAGGGCATCGTCATCCCCAGCAAGATCAGGCGGGGAATGTTCAAACCCATGCCAATGCCATGGGTAGCTGATTGCACGGGCTCCAAAAAAAAAAATGGGGGAGGGGAGAAGAAAAAAGGGAAGAAAAAGGGAAGGAAAAAGGGCCTAATCGTAGTATTCATGCTCGTGGTCTTTTCAAACACCAGTCACTTCTCATGTAACGGAGCTCCCTCTCTCCCATGTAACGGAGTTCCATCCTCCCATGCAACGGAGCCCTGTTCTCCCATGCAAAGGAGTCTTATTCTTTCTTAAGATAACTCCTTTTTCCGTTATCTTTGCAATGTAAAAAATTATGTTTCAGTCCTGCAGGAAGAGCTCCTATATCATCATCGACGGAGCCCTATTCTCCTATACAACGGAGCCTCTTCCATGCTCCCATGCAGCGAAGCCTCTTCCTCCCATGCAACGGAGGTCCTTCCTCCCGTGCAATGGAGTTCCATGCTCCCATGCAACAGAGCCTCTCCCTCCCATGCAAAGGAGGTCCATCCTTCCGTGCAACAGAGTCTCACACTCCCATGCAATGGAGCTCTCTCCCATGTAACAGAGCCTTATGCTCCCGTGCAACGGAGCTCTCCCCCATGTAACAAAGCCTCATGCTCCCATGCAACGGACTCCTACTCTCCCACGCAACGGAGTTCCATCTCTCCCATGCAACGAGATCCTCTCCTTCCATACAACCGAGCCTCATGCTCCCATGCAACCAAGTTCTATTCTCCCATGAAGCGAAGTCTCATTCCCTCCTAAGATGGTGGTCGGCGAATTTAATTCTAGCATTCTCAAGGAAGAAATATATTTTTATTTATTCATATGACTGGAGCTCAACAGGTAACTCCTTTCTTCGCTATATTTACAACATGAAAAACTGTGTTTCAGTTCTATAGGAAAGACTCCTGTACCACCATCAAGGGCAAGCACTACGGTCCGCCAGAGCCTGTTACTGCCCTCAAGAATTCTTGACAAAAGCCCGGAGTTCAATTCAGATGAAAGCCTAGAGTCCAGTCTGAATGAAAGCCTGGAACCCAGTTCCAGCACAAAAGCCCGAGTCCAGTCTGGATGAAAGCCCGGAACCCAGTTCCGGCACAAAAGCCTGGAGTTCAGTCTAGATGAAAGCCCGGAGTCCAGTCCAAATGAAAGCCCGGAACCCAGTTCCGACATAGAAGCCCAAAGTCCAGTCTGGATGAAAGCCCAGAACCCAGTTCTGGTACAAAAGCCGGAGTCCAGTTTGGATGAAAGCTCGGAACCCAGTTCCAGCATAAAAGCCCAGAGTTCAATCTGAATGAAAGCTAGAAACCCAGTTCTAGCACGAAAGCCCGGAGTTCAGTCCGGATGAAAGCCCGAAGTCCAGTCTAGATGAAAGCTAGAAACCTAGTTCTAGCACAAAAGCCCGGAGTTCAGTCCGAATGAAAGCCCGGAACCCAGTTCTAGTACAAAAGCCTAGAGTTCAGTCCGAATGAAAGCCTGGAATGCGGTTCCGACATAAAAGCCCAGCACCTTAAGCCCAGGAAATGCCAGAAGTCCTGCACGAAAGCCAGGAAGCCTCCGAAGCTCCTCCTCAAGCGGAGCTGAAGTCAAGCTCCTCCTTAATCAAGCCGAGCTGAAGTCAAGCTCCTCCTCAAGCGGAAAAAGCTGAAGTCAAGCTCCTCCTTAATCAGGCCGAGCTGAAGTCAAGCTCCTCTTTAATCAAGCCGAGCTGAAGTCAAGCTCCTTAATCAAGCCAAGCTGAAGTCAAGCTTCTTACTCAGACCAAGCTCCCTGCTAAGGTCAAACTCCCATTTGAAATGAAGAGTACCAACCACCACCATGGCCAGGGAAGGCAACGACGAGGCATTGGATGGTACAAAGCTCACAAATGCATGCACTGTACTACTCCCCTTCTGAGGGCTTTCGCAACACCATCATCACCAACCTTATTAAATATTCTTGGTCGCTAGAATGCATAAGGCCAACCATCGTGGAAGCTTGTGATGTCTGCATCTCCACTAGCTAACGGTGATGCATGCGCTAGCGGACTCCTACTCCTTGAGTTCCTCCACCAGGATGGCTTCCCCGAGGTCGAGCATCTGGCCTGAGTCGAACTCCTGCTTTTTGAGTTCCTCCACCAGGATGGCTACCCCGAGGTTGAGCATCTGTCCAAAGTCGAACTCTCTCTCTTTCTCCTTAAGTTCTTCCGCCAGGGTGGCTCCCATCTTCCAGCAACTTCAATGCTTTCATCAAAGGTTCCGACGGATACTTTGAGCTCGGCCATGATGACTATATGCCCAATCATGTATGTGTGCATCTAAGTTGAGCACCTCACCAACCTCTTCCATCATGGTACCACCTTCTATCTGGTCAAAAAGGAGTCAGATTGAAGTACTAGCACCATCATAACGCAACTAACCTTAGATTGAAGTACCTACAGGCAAGTAAGTTTCAAAAACACCACCTTCTACTTTGTTTTGCAGGCTACCCCCTGTTCATGAAGAGGATAGCCAGACTCGATGCCTTCATCTAGGCCTTCAAAGACCAATGGCTAACCTCCGGTAAGTTCAGTTCTATCTAGCGACTAACTTCTTGCAACCGTACAGAGCCCACTAAGGCACAGAGCCGAATGGATAACGATACTCTCTTTATCCAAAACATTGAGATTTTGGACTCAGGGAGTGGGGGCATCTGTTACAGTAGTAAAAAAATCCATTCGGCCCTGACACAGCATCCTCCTTGGTGGTTGACGTGGCCACATACTTCATGGTTATCCCCAAGTCTCCCATCCAAAGAAGATGGTGGGTCCGCTTGTTCTATGAGGAGATCGGCCAGGTCAGCACCTCAACCCCACCTCGGCCATGTCCTTCACCACCTCGGCCCCACCTCGGCCATGTCCTTCACCACCTCAGCCCCACCTCGGCCATGTCCTTCGCCACCTCGGCCCCACCTCGGCCATGCACTTCGCCACCTCGGCCAGTGCTCTCCAACTCCACCCGTGGCATGCAAGCGCCCAAGTCAGCTCTAGTCCAGTACCTCGCCTGTAGCAAGCCTGTGCCAGGTTCACGCCCAAGGCACGCCCGTGCCTGGATCACGCCCAAGGCACGCCCGTGCCTGGATCACGCCCGTGCCAGGGTCACGCCCATGCCAGGGTCACGCCCATGCCAGGGCATGACCCCACGCCAGTCCACCTCGCCTCTGCCCTCCGACGCGACCCCATGCCAATTCGGCAATCCCGTGCCCAGTCCGGCTAGACCGGCGGGACTCTGCCCGGTCCGGTGCTCCCGTGCCCCAGGTCCGGCCCGGTCTGGCAAGATGCCTACTCCAGTTCGACGGTCTGGTGCCCCAGGTCTACTTCGTGCAGTGCCCTCCGCTCAATCCAACACTCCCGTGCTCCGGCTCGGCTCTGCTCGCTCCGGCACCCAGTTCGCCCGTGGGAGACCTGCATCTAGGATCTGCCCGCTTTGGTGCCTAGTCCACCCGCAGAAAGCCTGCACCTCGGCTCCACCAGCTTTGGCACCCAGTCCACCCGTGGGAGGCCTGCTCTTCATCTCGGCCCGCACCTCCATTCGGTTTGGTCCGGCATGCCTCCATCCGGTCCGGCATGCCTCCATCCGGTCCGGCATGCCCCCATCCGGTCCGGCATGCCTCCATCCGGTCTGGCAAGCCTCCGTCTTGTCCGGTCATGCCCGTAGAAGCGTGGCATAGTTCAGCTCTAGTCTGGCATGCCCGGCACACGTGGCGCCCAGTCCAGCTCGCCTCCACCCAGTCCAGCATGCCTGCATGCCTAATTCGGCATCACCCGGTACAGCGACCTCCGCCCGCTTCAGCTTCAGCTTCGCCCAGTTTGGCAACGCCTGACACTGCGCCCTCCACCCACATGGAGTCCAGCTAGTCAATATAGTGGCTATCTCCTCCTTGACTAGTGACATAGTCAGTGATCCAATCCTCCTTCTAGGTCCTTGATGCCAAATAAAAGAAAAAAAAAAATTTTACCAACTAATTGTATTGGGATAGTTGCCGGTCTCAATTTCAATATAATTTAATGATGAAAGATCAAGCCAGCATGTATGGTACAAAGGGAAAAAAAAAAAAAAAAGAGAGAGAGAGAGGGAGAGAGAGGAGGAAACCTGCATGACACCATCGTGTCACGATAGCGAGTCAAAAGGAAAGAGAAACGGTCAAAATCGGCGGAGACGGAATCTCCAAATGGATTGGCCCTTCGTACCGCCAGCCGACTTGTGCCGCACGCAACGCGTAAAAGCCATGCAACGCTCTCTGAAAGCTGGTGCGGACGGAAGATGGCGGAGAACTTTGGAGGTCCCTTTGTCTTCATTTCTTATATTGTAAATATTATATATCCTAATTCTCGTACATATATCTAGTTACGCATGATATAATATATTCGTTTCATTATAAATAAATAAATAAAATATATATCTCACGTCTGAGTCTCCATCCAAATCGATGGAACAAGCCAGCTTGCAATGTTTGTCGTATCTCTCACGCACACGTCAGCTTCTCTATTCTCCCACCTTCGCAGAGGAGTCCCAGACACTGACCTACCCTGAAAATGGACCTGGAATTGTTAATCATCGTTACATTAGAAACTATGGCAGTTAATTTATATAATTAATTGATTTTGAATTCATTTATTTGGAAATGTAATATTTGGCTATTATCAACTCCATCACTGATTATTATGACAGTAAATAACGGATGATAATAAAACATCAATCAATACCCTCATCATATATGATTGTAATCACAGAATGATAACTAAATAATGATCATGATTTAAATTTTTATTGATTAATTTGCATAGTCTAGAGAGTGGCCTCTAAAACAGCAACCATAACAATAGTTGTTGTTGCCGCTTTTTTTCCTGGACCGGGCTTGGTGGGTATGCCGGAGAGCTCCTCGACCGGTCGACCTGTAGAAAGTCCCTAGACGCCGAAGGGGCTCCGACGAGGGACACTCCGATATTTAAGTTAGAGGAGGAATCAGAGTAACAGAATGGAAAGAACTCAGGAAAAGGAGTTCACAGTGGGGAAGAAAAAGAGTTACCTCCCTCGCGGAGATCCCCTGGGTGCCTTTTATAGGCACGGAGTGCCACCAAATTCTGTTGGGGAACAAGTTAGGAAAACTCGGATTTGCCCCCAGGAGAATCGGCGTGGTGGCGAGATCGTGGGTCGGCGGCGTGGCAGGAGCGTCAGAGTGATGGCCTGGCAGCAAGAGTCGTGGCTATGCAGTGGAGTCCGTTACAACTAAATGTCAGAACTTGTCAGGGAGAAAGGCTCCTGGAACCTTCGGGTAGCCCCTTCAACAGCAGATCAGCCTCGGCTGAGGGGAGTCGTTCGGCCGACCGTGGCGCCCGTCAAGGCCTCAAAGAAGCCGACGCGCACGCGGGGAGGCGCCCGCTAACCCTGGAAGCTCCCCAGGTCAGACCTTTGGGAAAGGGGCCACGGGGTCCTCTCCAAGAACCGGGGAGTCGAACCCTCGTGAGGGTCAGCTGACCAAACGCCTAGGGCCGATCCGACCCGAGACTAGCCGAATGGGCACAATAGTTGCCCCCCTGCTCTTGGACCTTGAGGGGTCACATGGCTTCAAAGGGCAGGAGCATGATTGTGTGCACCTACGGTAGATTCCGGGTCGATGCGTCGGGTCACTTCGAATCCCCCTCGAACGGCTCCTTGGACAGCTGTCAGCCACTTGTTGGAGCGCAGGCAGGGCAGTTAATGCGAGTTAAGCGCCATAATGAAGGCTAGGCTGTCCTGCATTGATCCGGGGTGGAGTAGAGCATCGCGCCACACGGCGGCATCTGGTCGGTCGGCGTTGCCCCCCCAGGCTGGTCCTGCGTCGCTGATCCGGCACTCACGCGGATCGCTACCCGCACAACGGGATGCTATGGACGCTTCGAACTCTGAAACACTACCGGTCGTGTCTCCTGATGGGATAGCTGGGATGCGCATGGGATGGGCAGCTGCTGCCCCTCCTTCCTTCTCCCCCTTCCCTCGGAGGCCTATAAAAGGAGGGGGCAACAACACGAGAGGATTTTTCTTACTGCGACTCCCAGGTTAGTCCCAGCCTTCCTTCCTCCTTTTTAGCCCAAATGGCGTATGGTAGTAGAGGTCCGACCCATAGGCCTAGGGATCCAGGACCAAGAGAGATACCTTCGACCATGACTCGGGAACGGGTCGAGAAACTTAGGACGGTGTACAGCATTCCCTCCACCCTGCACCTTACGCTCCTGGGCCGAGAGAGGAGAGCGAACAACCCTTTAGGACCAGGGACCCTCCCCATGTACGAATCCCACCTTAAGGCCGGACTAAGGTTTCCCCTGCACCCTCTGCTCATAGAGGTCTTCAACTTTTATAGGGTAACCCCGGTGTAGCTTACCCCAAATAGCATTCGGGTGATATGTTGCTTCATTGTGTTGTGCCGCAAGGCTAGGTCTGAACCCAGTCTGTCCCTCTTCGGTAACTTCTTTTACCTGAAGAGGGACTTTAGGAGTCGGGAATGGGTTTTGTTCATTCCCCGCCAAGGCCGAAAAATCCTAAAGTGCCTCCTGTCGGCCGTCCACGAGTGGAAGACCCGGTTCTTCTTCGTCAGCAGTCTCGAGCCTTGGGGGTTCGAGCCGTTGTGGAGAGAACCGTGGTCGAGAGTCCACGAGTGGAGGTTGGTTTCGGCGGCTGACCAGGATAAGTTCAACGAGATCAGTAGAGCCGGCCCGATAGTGGCATTCGAGCTGTTGGGGGAGGGAACCCTTCACCAGGCGGGGATCAACCCCCAAGGAGTCCTAGGCAAGGGCCAACCTCCTCTCTTATAGATTCTTAGCTCTTTATATCCTTTTTCACTAACTCCGAATTTCCTATGACAGGAGGAAGGATGCAGAGGATCGATAAATCCAAAGTCATCCGACGGGCGGTGCGAAAGCGGGCCATCCCAGAATCAGCCTTCGTGCCGGCCGCCGAATGACAGAAGAAGAGATGGGAGGAGGAGCGACCCGTCCCCGTCATCGAGGTCGAGTCGGATGAAGATGGCGTCCCCCTCACCGACGCATGGCAAGGAAAAAGGTGGGGGCGCTGGCTCCATCGGGAGGGCCAGCCATCGGACCAAAGCAGGAGCAGCTGAGGGCATCCGACACAGCTGCGGCATCGACTCCCACGCCCGCAGATCTGGAGGAGGTAGTCCCCTTGATCGACAAGGGCAAGGGGATGGCCGTAGAGGGGGGAGCCGACAGCGAAGCCGAACAGTCGGACGAAGAAGTCAGCCAGGAGGAATTCCAACATTGGCATGCACTTGATCACCCTAGGAGGGCACGAAGCCTGCTGAGGGGGGCCATGACAGACACCGACTGGGAGGTGTCGATCCAGAGGAATTTGATCGACGTAGTCGTGAAGTCTTATCGCGACTTTAAGAGGGTAAGGACTTTAACTTGTCTCTTTACTCCTTTATTTTTCTTTCTTCAGGCATGGTACTAATCTGACCTCATGTTTGCAGCTCCTCCATGATATTTCCCTAATGGACGACGGCATCTGTCGGGTGGTGCATGCTGCCAAGACCTCTAAGAAGAGGGTTCAGGAGCTGGAGGCGGCCCAGGAGGCTGCAGCGGCACCCCTGAAATCTTCTGAAGAAAGCCTGGCAGTGGCCCAAGCGGAGACAGAGTTGGCGAGAGCAGCTTTGAGAGAGGTCAAGAGCCAGCTGACCAACCGTGAGGCCAAGTTGAAGAAGAGGAAGGCGAAGGTTGACTCCCTCACCGGCCGGCCAGGAGAGGAAGAGAAACGGTCCGTGGAGGCTGACCAGAGGGCCCAAGCCGAACGGGCGGCGGTGGTACGGTTAGTGACTCAACTTGAGGAAGCCAAAGAACTGGCCGCAAGGCAAGCCCAAGAAGCCATGGCGGCATACAAAGCCTCCAATGGCTTCACTGAGGATGTGGAGGAGGTGGCATTGGACTTCTACAGGGAAGGCTACGACGACTGCCTGAAGAAGGTGGCTATGCTCTTCCAGGGACTGGACTTGTCGGGCACCGAGTTACAGGACCTGACAGAGGAAGAGGAACCCCAGGCGGAGCCTCTAGCAGAAGGTGAGGCAGGAGTGGCTAGGGCCGAAATCCCAACTCCAGCCGACACAGAAGTGGTGGCCTCCCCAGTGGAATCTCCAGCGGCTGCGGTTCCGGCCGATCCCCCGGTTGTAGCCGATTGGGCCAGGGTTGTGGCCCCTGACGCATCTTCCGTGGGTCGGGCCTAAGGAGTGTGTAAAGGCCCGACCCACCTTTTGTAAGCACTTTTTTTTTTTTTGAAATGAATGAGTAGACCTTTCTTTTGAAACTTTTTTAATGTATGTGGACGTGAAACAAGTATCTTTCCTCCGAAATTTTTTTAAGTACCCCCCATCGGCTCCACGGTATTGCAGAGTCACGAGCTCCTTCAAAATGGTCGATGGGCATGAAACGAGTACCCTTCTTCTGAAATTTTTCTAAGTACCCCCGGTCGGCCCACCCGGGCCAGAAGCCGATAGGGTAGTTGAGAATGATAGCTTAATTCGAGTCAGGCGTTTTAACACCTGCTTCCGATCCCTATCCACGAGCCAACCCATGTTGTGGCATGTCTTCCTCGCTGTCCCATGGGGGTTGTTTTAGGATGACCGCTGGGCGGGGTCGGACTTTCGGAGTGGGCTGCCCTAGAGCCTCTGCCGACAGGAGTCGGACTTTCGAAGTGGGCTGCCCTAGAGCCTCTGCTGACCGAAGCCGGACTTTCGGAGTGGGCTGCCCTAGAGCCTCGACCGACCGAAGCCGGACTTTCGGAGTGGGCTGCCCTAGAGCCTCTGCCGACCAAAGCCGGACTTTCGGAGTGGGCTGCCCTAGAGCCTCTGCTGATCGGAGCCAGACTTTCGGAGTGGGCTGCCCTTAGAGCCTCTACCGATCGGAGCCGGACTTTCGGAGTGGGCTGGAAGGAGTTGAAGAAGTTGTAGACTTTATTGATAGTACTTGCGAAGGTTGTCTACATTCCACGGGCGCGTTATCTGCCGTCCATCCAAGTGTGCGAGTCAGTAGGTTCTAGCTCGAATTACTTCAGTAACCCGATAAGGGTCTTCCCAATTGAGGGAGAGCTTTTCCTGTTCAGTTGGCCTCGAAACCTTCGCCTTCGGCAGGACCAGATCTCCAACTTCGAAAGTCCGCGTCTTAACCCACGAATTGTAATATCTGGCCATCTTTTGACGGTAGGTTGCCATCTTCATACTCGTTCGGAGTCGGGTCTCGTCTAGCAGATCCAGGTCAACCCTCCGTTGCTCCGAGTTTGCCGGCTCGGCGAACCGGTCAATCCGCAGGGACTGTAGAGAGACTTCCACAGGGATGACAGCCTCACTCCCATAGGTTAGGTTGAACGGGGTTTCCCCCGTTGCCGTCCGGGAAATCGTCCGATACGCCTAAAGCACTGAATGAAGTTCTTCTACCCAGAGCCCATTTGCTTCATTCAGCCGGGTCTTTAACCCATGCAGGATTGTCCTGTTGGTGATCTCAGCCTCTCCATTGGACTGAGGGTGAGCAATCGAAGTAAGCTGATGGGCGATGCGGTATTGTTGACAAAAACCCCAGAACTGGGAGTTGTTAAATTGCCTTCCATTGTCGGTGATGATTGTCTTCGAAATGCCGAACCGGAAGATAATGTAGTTCCGGACAAAGTTTTTCACTTTGGCCTCTATTATCTATGCCAATGCTTCTGCCTCTACCCACTTAGTGAAGTAATCAATGGCCACGAGGAGGAACTTTCGCTGGCCGAAGGCTGGGATAAAAGGTCCCAGGATGTCCATACCCCATTGTGCAAACGACCAAGGCACCGTGAGTGGGACCAGCTAGCTGGCAGGCCTTCTTTGGATGCCGAAGTACCTCTGGCGCGCATCACACTTTCGTACGAAGTCCAAGGCATCCTTCTGGATTGTAGGCCAATAATATCCCTACCGGATGATTTTGTAAGCTAGGGACCTCCCTCCGAGATGATCGCCACAGATGCCTTCGTGTGCCTCCTAAAGCGTGTAGTCCGTATCGGCCGGCCCCAAGCATTTCAACAATGGTTATAAGAATGAACGCTTGTAGATGGCCCCGTCAAGAATGATGTATTTAGAGGCCGTTGAGCGATCACGCATGGCTTCGGCCGGGTCATCCGAAAGGGTCCCTTGCATCAGGAATGCACGGATCGGGTCCATCCATGAGGCTTCTTGCTCAACCTGGTGGATCTTCTCAGCTCTTCGGCAATGCTCGGGTGCTGCAGATGTTCCATGAAGGTCTGGTCGGAGGTACCGACCGCGGTATTGGCCAGCCACGACAAGGCATCCGTCCGGGAGTTCTGTTGTCGAGGTATATAAAGGATCTCAAAAAATTTAAGTTGTGATACCAGGTCCCGTACCTTGTCCAAGTACTTGACCAAGGAAGGATCCATCGCTTCAAATTCGCCCTCCACCTGATTGACTATCAGCTGGGAATCGGAGAAGGAACGGACCCTACCAATGCCTAATTCATTCGCTATTTTCAACCCTGTAAACAGAGCTTCATACTCTACCTGGTTGTTCGACACCTGCAATGCAAAATGCAGGGTGTACCCCAAACATTGCCCATCAGGGTCAACCAAGATCAAGCCTGCATCGCACCGTGAGAGATTGGAAGCTCCATCTACGTGCAGGGTCCAAACGGGCTCGGCTCCTCCCACGAGGTCATCCACAGGCATCTCAGCCGTTGTCAGGGTCGTCTCCATCCCTCAGGTGCTTTCCGCGATGAAATCAGCTATTACTTGGGCTTTTAAGGATGACCGTGGCTGGAAGGAGATGTCAAACTCGCCCAGCCTGATGGCCCATTTGGTGAGCCGTCCGAAGGTGTCGGGGCTTCGGAGGATCGCCCTGAGGGGTTGGTCCGTCAGCATGACGATCAGATATGCCTGGAAATAGGGCCGGAGGTGCTTTGCCGCTATAACTAGTGAGTAGACTAGCTTTTGCACCTTAGGATACCTAGCCTCGGCATCATGGAGGACCTTGCTAATGTAGTAGACAGGTTTCTGCTAGCCACCTTCCCCCACCTACACGAGGACAGTGCTGATGGCCTCGCTAGAGGCCGATAGGTACAAATATAGCACTTCTCCCTCCGTTGGTTTGGCCAAGAGCGGAGGATTCCTCAAGTAGTCCTTCAAGGCTTCAAAGGCCGACTGGCATTCATCAGTCCATTGGAAGCGGTCCGATCGATGCAAGTTCTTGAAGAATGGGAGGGATCTCTCGGCCGACCAAGAGATGAAGCGGCTGAGAGAAGCAATGTGACCTGTAAGCTCTTATACCTGCTTTTTAGTGGTCGGATGAGTCATGTCGATGATGGCCTTGATCTTTTCAGGGTTGACCTCAATACCTTTTTGAGTAACCAGGAAGCCGAGAAATTTTCTGGAGGTCACCCCGAAGATACACTTGGCGGGGTTCAGCTTCATCCTGTGGCGCCTCAGTGCGTCGAAGGACTCCTGTAGGTCCCTGATGTGGTCGGCCTTATGGAGGCTTTTGACAATCATATCATCGACGTATGCCTCCATGTTCCTTCCAAGCTAAGCTTCAAAGACTCGGTTGATCAGCCTTTGGAAGGTGGTGCCCGCATTCTTTAGGCCAAAAGGCATCATCTTATAGCAATACAGGCCCCTGTCCATGACAAAGGCCATCTTCTCCTCATCTTCGAGATGCATCCTGATCTAGTTATACATGGAGAAAGCATCCATGAAGCTCAAGAGTTGGTGGCCGGCTGTTGCATCCACCAGTTGGTCAATTTTTGGCAAGGGGAAGCTGTCCTTGGGGCATGCCTTATTGAGATATGTGTAATCCACACAAATCCTCTACTTCCCACTAGCCTTCTTTACCATGATGACATTGGCCAGACACTCTGAGTAGCGAGACTCCCTGATGAAGCCAGCATCGAAGAGCTTCTTCACTTCCTATTTAATGGCCCTCTGTCTCTCGGTACTGAAGCTCCTCTTCTTTTGTCGGACGGGCCTATAAGTAGGATCTACCCTAAGCTGATGGGTGATGATGTCCGATGCCGACCAGGCAAAGATGTTTGCATTGCTCCTTAAGAAGTCGACTAGCTATCGCCTGGCCCCTTGTTCCAGAGCACTCCCTATTTGGAGGACTCTTGTGGAATCATCCTCTTTAAGGGGTACAAATACGATCTTCTCGATGGGCTGACCGTGGCTGTTGGCTTCGTCTTTGGGATCAAGCTGCTCGAGTGTGGGGTGTCTGTCCATCTATTTGTCATGAATAGCTAGGCATTACCGGGCTACTCTACAGTCTCCCCTCAGCTCCCCAACTCTGTCATGGGTCGGAAACTTGGCCAGTAGATGGTAAGTGGATACAATGATCTGGAACTTGTTGAGGGTCGGCCGACCCAAAATCGTGTTGTACGCTGAGGTCGTACGGACGACCACAAAGTTGATGGAGAAGGTTCGCTAGTAAGGTTCCATCCCGAGGGTCATGGGTAAGGCAATCTCTCCCTCAACCTCGATGGAGTTTCCTCCGAAGCCAGTGAGTGGTGCCATGGACTCCCGCAGTCTAGACCTGGACAAGTTCATCCAGATGAAAGCGTCATACAGTAAAACCTCCGCGCAACTTCCATTATCGATAAGGATGCATTTTACATCATAGTTGGCAATGATAGCCGACACAACCACAGGGTCATCGCCCAGGAGAGGAGGCTTCGAGAGGTCCTCATCAGAGAAACTGATTACATTGGATCCCCTGGGCCTTTTTACAATGTCCTGGTCCCCTTTCCGCCCCTAGTCGGATCGTCGGTGCAGCATGCCAACGCCTCCATCCGTTGGGCACTGATTGGGGAGCTCAGCCTCCCCTGGGAGGTCTCTAACAGTTAAAGTCCCGGCCCGATCCTGGCGGGGCCGGACGTACTTGTTCAGATACCCTCTCCTAATGAGGTCCTTGATGGCAACTTTCAGCTGGAGGCACTCTTCTGTGTCGTGCCCATGGTTCCTGTGGAACTGGCAGTATTTGTTTTTGTTCCTGGAGGCAGGAGGACCTCTCATCGATCGACGCCTTTGGAAGAAGGCCTCGTTCTCGATCTCCATCAGGATTTTTTCCCGCGGTAGGGAGAGGGGTGCATAGTTATTAAATCGCTTAAGGTAGTCCCTCTCTTAGGGCTCTGGCACCGGGTGGATCGAATGTCGTCACCGGGAGGTCGGACTGCGGGGGCCTTATCGCCCTGCTTCTTTGGGGCTGACCTCCCCTCAGCCTGGCACCGGTTCGCTAATTGTTCTTCCGCCAGGGCGTATTTGTGCGCCTTGGCTAGCAGGTCAGTGTAGCTCGCCAGAAGCTTCTTGTCCAGGGAGAATGTGAGCCTAGACGAGCGGAGTCCCCTCTTGAAGGCTGACATGGCCACCGCTTCATTCAAGTCAGGGACCTCCATGGCGGTCGAGTTGAAGCAGGCCATGTAGTCCCGGAGGGTCTCTCCCTCCACTTGTTGGATGAGGAAGAGGCAGTCGGTGTCCTTCGGAATCCCGCTGCAAGTCCTGAAATGAGAAAGAAAAAGGATTTCGAGCTGAGAAAAGGAACGGATCGTACTTGGATAGATGGCGGAGAACTACATCCGCGCGGCCTTCTTCAGAGTCGCCGGGAAGGCGATGTAGTGGAGGGCGTCAGACGCGCCCTGGCCATCATGTAGGCTTTATAGGTGCCCAAGTGGTCCAAGGGATCGGTGGTACTGTCGTAGGAGTCCATCTGTGGGATCTTGAAATGTTGGGGGATAGACTCCCCTAGAATCTTGGCGAAGAAAGGCGGGCGAGTGTCGTGCGCCTGTCCTCCCCCAGCATTCTGTCGCTCAACAATCTCAGTAATGCGCTCCTCCATGCGCATGATTTTGCTGCCATAGTCATGCGGGTCTGCAGCAAGGCGTCGGCCATCGAGAGGGGCAGAGTTGACGAAAGAGGTGGAAGCTGACCTCGCCCTCTTTCCTTTAGCGCGGGCCCTTAAGGACCCCTGGGGTTCCGGAACGACGAGGGACGGGGGCGGAGGCGCCTCCGGTCGCTGGCCGACATTGGCGACAGGCTGATTGTTGATGCAGGAAGCTGCCGGCGGCTGCTGTTGATGGTCCGCCATTTCCTGGAAGCACTGGACCACTAAGGTAAGCATCTCATTGCAGTTTACCAGCATATGGAATTGCTGCAACCCTAGGGTGATACTGGGCTCAACGGTTGTAGCGGCATTGCTTTCTGCGCAGGGCACGTTGGGTCCCTATGAGAACGCCCTCCCCTCGCGGAAATACTCCAGGTTCTTCCTCTTGCCATGGATGGAACTTTCTCGTCAATCTTTCCTTTTAGAACAAGGAGTGCAACAAAGGTTCGTGCCACACCCTTCCTCTAGCGCCAATCTGTTGCTGCTTTTCCTCCTGGACCGGGCTTGGTGGCTACGCCGGAGAGCTCCTTGACTGGTCGACCTATAGAAAATCCCTAGGCGCCGGAGGGGCTCCGGCGGGGGACACTCTGATGCTTAAGTTAGAGGAGAAATCAGAGCAACATAATGGAAAGAACTTAGGGAAAGGTGTTCAAAGTAGGGAAGAAAAAGAGTTACCTCCCTCACGGAGATCCCCCGGGTGCCTTTTATAGGCATGGAGTGCCGCCAAATTTTGTTGGGGAACAAGTTAGGAAAACTCAGATTTTCCCCCAGGAGAATCGGTGTGGTGGCGAGATCGTGGGTTGGCGGCGTGGCAGGGGCATCAGGGTGATGGCCTGGTAGCAAGAGTCATGGCTATGCAGTGGAGTCCGTTACAACTGAATGTCAGAACTTGTCAGGGAGAAAGGCTCCAGGAACCTTCAGGCAGCCCCTTCAACAGCAGATCAGCCTCGGCTGAGGGGAGTCGTCCGGCCGACCGTGGTGCCCGTCAAGGCCTCAAAGAAGCTGACGCACGCGCGGGGGGCGCCCGCTGACCCTGGAAGCTCCCCAGGTCAGCCCTTCGGGAAAGGGGCTGCGGGGTCCTCTCCAAGAATCGAAGAGTCGGACCCTCGCGAGGGTCAGCCGACCGGACGCCTGGGGCCGATCCGACCCGAGACTAGCCGAATGGGCACAACAGTTGTAGTGCTATGGCACTTATAGTTTTTGGCCTTCTTTCACTCTGTAGAAGGCATTTATACATTTTTGGATATCAGTCAAGATCAATTAAGAAGAATCTTATAGAAAAATAAAAGGAATATATAGTATTGCGGTAAAATCACCTTCACCTGAAATTCTGATAGGGTTAGAGATCTCGTCGATTTCTCGGATGGAAAGGGCACTCTCTTCCTCTCGAGCATTCCTCTTAGATGGTGAGACCCGCAAGAAAAATTTGGACTAGGGGTACTGATGGGGCCACTTTGATGCTCAAGATAGTATAATAATCTAGACAATAGCCAGAGCTATAGTGGATGATCATAGAAGGAATGGAAAACTAGAATAAGAACATGAGGTAGCTTGCTTATCTTGGTCGGAAGTCTCTCTTACCTATATAAGAGATATATGCCACGGAACAAAGTCTGCGAAACAACAGAGCGCCTCCCAAATGGGGTGTCCATTTTTGACAGGCATAACAGATTCAGTGGAGGTGGTGATATCCTGCCCCATAGAATCTTCATTATCAGGATTCCCTCGTTATGGTGTTGGGATCTAGTTGCCCATACCTTTTTCATTAGGGATAGTAGTTTTTGCTAAGTCATTGTCTGCCATGACTCGTTGGATGGGCTCACCCGAGCCAAAACTCTACTTGGCATAAGAGCTCTACTTAATCCATTAACTCGACTCAGCCTAAAGCTTTACTTAGCCCAGAGCTATACTTGGCCTAGAGCTCTATCCAACCAGAGGCCCTCCATGGTCTGGAGCTCTACTTGGCTCAGAGCTTTGCTCAGCATAGGATCTCAACTCGGCCTGGGAACTCTGCTCGGCCTAAGAGCTCTATTCAACTCAGGGCTCTACTCAGCCTGGAGCTCTACTTGACTCGGAGCTCTACTCTACCTGAGAGCTCTGTCTGGCCTAAGGCTCTACTCGGCCCGAAGCTCTACTCGGTCTGGAGCTCTACTCGGCCCGCAGTTCTGCTTGGCTTGTAAGATTTACTCGACCTAAGTGGAGTTCATCATAAGAATCTAGGTCATCGGGACCAGCAACGCCCTCATCAGCGCTGTGTAGATGTACCAGCATATCAGATGCCCCTCACTCCCGAGCTCGGAGCATGCTTTGGTCTCACTGACTCGAGGCGAAGGGAGTAGTCAATCTCCGAATTTCTTGCAAACCGGGTGAACTAGTGCATACAGTAATTTTGCTTTTCCTTTGCCAAATCATTGCAGGCTAAACAAGTCCCTCGGGCACAAGAGAAAGGGAACCTACTGACATGGAGGGTCCCGGGGGCTTGCATTTAATTTCTATGACTTTTGTGATTCATGTATCTCCTACTAGGCAATGGGGGTCGCCATGCACATAGAGGGATAATGGTTTGAAATGATGTCTTCGCACCTCCTGACATGGTGGTTCAATGGCCCAGAGAGGTGCCCGAGGGGGACGGGGCACTTTCAAATGGGAGTTCACCATGTGTCCGCATCCTGATGGGGAGGCACCAGGAGGGCACCGTATCCGACCATTGGGCATGTCTTCAAAAGGACCCCTCGTCTTCTCTAGGAGGGTTCCTAGCTCCATTGACTTACAAAGAGACAGAGAAAAGAAAGAAGAGGGAGGGAAACTCCTAACCCACATTAACCCCACAAACCTTTGCTCGCTCTAGGTTAGTTCCTTTCTTTCTTCTCTCCGCTACCTCTAGGCCATCTTGTGGGGGTGCCTTCGTGGTCTTGATGTCCCCTTCTTCTATTTGGACTTTCTCTTTTTCTTCTTTCTCCCCTGGTAGCCATGAGTTCCTCTAAGGGCAAGGACAATTCCTCAGAGCACATCCTTAGCCTCTCGGGCATTGAGGAGTTACCTCGGGTTAGGCCTCCTCCTTCGGATAGCGAGGAGGAGGACATTCTCTTTAAGGTAGTGTAAAGGCCCCGCTGAGCAAGTGACTAGAGTGTCCTCTTCCTCCAGTTTCGGCATCCATGAACCCGGATCTGGCAGGTCGAGCATGGTCTCGATGATGACTAGGGCAGACGCCCTTTGCCTCCAAGGGGTATAAGGGATCCCAGATGACATTCGGGTCTCAGCCCCTGGTCCAAACGATAGATTTACCTCAGGGGAGCCAAGTAGGATCGTCCTATATGAGAACTTTTCATTGCAGGTTTTCACCTTCCTCTTCATCCCTTCATCCTCACCTTCCTAGAAAATTATAGATTAGTCCCGGTCAAGCTCTCCCTAAATTTCTTTAGGATTATCTGTTCCTTCATTATTCTCTATCACTTTTATGGCATAGTTTCCTGATTCCCCTCTTTAAGACCATCTTCACCCTAAAGCACTATCCGATGGAGAGAGGGTAGTGGTTAGTGGCACCTCGATAGGGAACCTTGCACTTTGCACTTCGAACTTTTGACTTCCATCAATGGATGGAAGAACTGGTATTTCTTTGCTTTTGTTAAGGAGGTTAACTGGATTTGGAGTGACCCAGATAGGTCTCCAAACTAAAATACTATTGTGGAGCCCACTGACTGGAAGGTGTACAACCAGCTCATCACCTCCAAGATCTCTCATGAGCAGGATCTCCTTTACGAGCAAAATCTCTTCGACACCGAGACTAGCCCGGTGTGGTCTTTAGGTAAAAAACACAGTAACATTTCCCTTGCAGTTATTTGCAACTAACTGAATTATTTTGCTGATACAAACATGAAGTTCTTCAAAGAAAAGATCAAGCAAATGAATCGAAAGCAGATGACTATAGGGAAGCCCCGCAAGGAGGAGACAAAGAAACCCCATAGAGAGAAGGCCGGGGTGGTACAGGATCTGGTGATAGAGATGACTGGGGCAATAACATCGCAAGTCGAGCGAGTTGTCAAGTCGAGCTAGAGAGCCTTGGGGGCCTGCCCATTTCTTCTTGAAATCTTCCCGACTCTGTTGTCCCTCGGAGCGAGCCATCTAGTAGAGTTTGAGAGGCTCCCGACCCTGCCCGTGTCGACACATGGTCAATCATATTGACCGCTAGTGATAGCAAATGATTCTCAATCATCGATTAGCCTTAAGATCAGATAGAAATCCCTATGGTGTGTGATCCTATAAGTTTGAACACTAAGCCGGTAGCATTGGAACACTTCCAGTACCAGTCAAAGTCCTCATCTAGCAATGATACTCGATATCCGGATAGGTCGAAGATGCAGAGCACCTCTCTAGAACCTCTGCCATGTGGTTACTGCATAATTCATCCCTTTGACCTCATAATGCTCAAGATGACCTAGGATTCGACTGCCAACCCTAATTTGGTTTATCCAGATCGTGTCTCAACCTTACAAGTTCTGTGACTCCTCACAAAAACTTTCTTGGCCAAGGATTTACTAAATTGAGACACAATGAGCCATTCACTCCAAACTATTTAGAGGGGTCAATTCCATCTTGATCCACCACCGCTCCACAAGTACTTGACTATATCCAGAAACCTTCCGTTACTGAATTAGAAATCTAGGTAGTCCGGTACCAAAGTACAGTGAGTTGCTTGCAAGCAACCATGGTGATCTCAGGTCTGAGGGACACATATACCCATATCCCTTTGCAAGCAACCCTTTTGTAGAAGGGAGCTCCGCAGATGGTCACGTTCAGTGAGATGTCATACATTTCACTTGCATGTCATACCAGTATCTCCACACTCCTTGGTTAAGAGGACAACCAATAAATGTGACATACAACAACCAACACTTCATACATTGTTATCCTATAACAATGTATCATTTGGTTGTGAACCAGTTTAAGAACTACTTAATATATTGATGCAGAACAAAAGAGGAGATGATGCAATGCGGAAGTAAATTAAGACTAATTCTTTCTTTTTTTTTATTTTTTTTTATATTTTCAGAAGTCGGCTTTGACTCAAAGGAAAGTTAAACTAAATTGAAAGAAACTATGTAATAATTGAAAGCACAATTTAAAGAAACTAGGTTATCAGAGTAGTTCAGAAGTAAAGGATCGCTGGGGGTTGAGAAACTCCCAGACCTAGGGTTTCGCTTTGAACTTTCAACAAGATAGAAGTAAAGAGAAGAGAAGGGTTACAGACCAGGCAGTGATCTTCACAGAGTTTAGTGGAAGGACTCTCTTGAGCAAATTGTTGGATCCCCAGATTCAGATATCTTCGTAATTGATCCTCCAATACTGGCCCTTTGGCAGAGTTGGCTTCTTCTGAACTCAAGATCTGGGAAAGAAGACGAACAAGTTATGGAACCAGATACTCAAGGAAGGATTTACCAGATAGAAGAACTTGAAAGCTGATGTTGCTGAAATCCTGATTCTCCTGGATGCTGATCTGACTTTCTCTGGGGTTTGCTCTGTCTTCGAAGTAGCCGAACTGGACCTGGATGCTGGTGGTCGGCCTCTACTTGGAGAGAGGGGCCGTGAGAGATGGGGTAGGCTAGGGTTTGGTGGAATGAAGAGGATGAAGGGCGGCTAGGGTTTGGATTGGAAGTGGCTAACCTAGGGTTTGGGGGTTGGAGATCTCACACCTCCTCAAGGTTTCTGGGGAACCCGGATTTACTCCCTCATGGAGCTCAACACCTGAATACAAGTGCGGAAGAGAGAAACACAAAGTTTGCTCACACATAAATTGAATTCATTCATCAGTTAATTCAAGAGTTACATAGAGTTGAATATATAGACATAACAAAGAAATAAAATTTCATACATTTCCCATGTGGGACTAATAGGACTAACCCACACTTTAGGCATCAAATTCTCTTCCCAAGACTCCTTCCATGAGTGGGCAGCCCAAAAACTCCAAGAAAACTTGAAAATCAGCTCCAAATGGCAGGTTATGGGGGTGTCTCCTAGTATCTCTCCATGAATCAAGGATTTTCCCTTCATGGTTTGGCTCTTTTGGACACCTCCTAGTCTTGCTCCACAAGTTTAGGCTTCTTCCTTTCATGGCTTTGGCACTTTAGGAAACTTTTGGGTGCCTCCTTGATTTTCTCCCCAAGACATGCTCTCTTCCCTTTTATAACTTGGATTTTTATGGAACATTGTGGGGCACCTCCTTGATCCTCTCTTCAAGAAAAATTCTTGCCATCCTGACTTGGGTTTATCTGGAAAGAAGTTGGCTCCTCCTTGGATTGAGGTATCTTGATGGATTTCTCCCCCAAGTGGCGCATGAAAGAAGGGACCTGCTTTCTTGTGGTGTGGGGACCAAGGCACACTGGATGGAGATGTGGCGCCTCCTGGACTCTGGCGTGTGGCTGGGAGTGTGGCGCCCACATGCTTGGTCCTGGGAGAAAAAATTGGGCACCCTGGACCTTGACTTGATTTTAAAAAAATGGCACCAACCTGGAGAAGACCTAGACCACTACTAGGACTTGTACTGAGTCAACATGACTCAACAAAATTTAAATTATAGGGAAATACAGACTCAAGACTAAAATTGAGTTGACCAAGTCAACCCTAATTACAAAACCAGAAAACCCTAATTCTTCGGGCAAGGTCAATCAGACATCCAGATGGAGCCCTGAAGTCTTCTTCTGAGTCTGGTGCCTGCACCATATATCCTCTCTATATCAAATAATGTAGTTCTAAGGACTCCATCATACAAGAGTTCATTTCAGGAAAATGCAAATATGATGATAAGCCAAAAAGAATAACTTTTATTCATTAAAAATCATATACAGTTACAAGATAGCATAACCATCTACAGCCTAGACGATTGGCTTTGGGACATAATTTTCAACAACTCCCACTTAGACTAAAGCCAATCGGTACAGAATCTCATTTCTATTTTCAATTTACAACTATCGAACTCTTAAATTCTGACAGGTTTGGTGAAGGGGTCAGCCAGGTTTTCCTTTCTATCGATCTTCAGAAGGTCAGTGTCACCTCGTTCCACGATCTCTCGTACAAGATGATAGCACTGCAGAATGCGCTTTGTGCAGTGATGAGACTTTGGCTCTTTGGCTTGAGCAATGGCTCCAGTGCTATCACAATACACCAGAATAGGACCATCCAGGGAAGGTGCCACTCCCAGTTCACCAAGGAACTTCCGCAACCACACAACTTCCTTCGCTGTATCCGATGCTGCAATGTACTCTGCTTCGTATACTGAGTCTGCCATAGTAAGCTGCTTGAAACTTTTCCAGCAGATCGCTCCTCCATTTAGGGTGAAGACAAATCCTGACACACTCTTGCTGTCATCCTTATCTAATTGGAAACTAGAGTCAGTATACCTTATAAGTTTCAAGTCATGTTCTCCATAAATCAGCCATTGGTCCTTAGTATTTCGCAAATACTTAAGGATGGTCTTTACCACCTTCTAATGAGCTTCACCTGGGTCAGACTAGTATCTACTCACTACGCCTAGTGAGTATGCCACATCTGGTCTAATACATGTCATAGCGTATATGATAAAACCCACTACCGAAGCATATGGGATTATGCTCATATGCTCTCTCTCCTCAGGAGTTGTCGCACAATGATGCAGAACAAAGAACAAAGAAGCGTATGCGGAAGTAAAATTAAGATTAATTCTTTTTTTTTTATATATTTCAGAAATTGGCCTCGACTCAAAGTAAAGTTAAACTAAGTTGATGGAAACTAGGTAAGGATTGAAAGCACAATTTAGAAGAAGCTAAGTTATCAGAGTAGTTCAGAAGTAACGGATCGCTGGGGGTTGAGAAACTCCCAGACCTAGGATTTCGCTCTGAACTTTCAACAGGACAGAAATAAAGAGAAGAGATAGTTTACCAACCAGACAGTGATCTTCACAGAATTTGGGTGGAAGAACTCTCTCGAGCAGATTGTTGGATCCTTGGATTCGGCTATCTTCGCAATGGATCCTCCAATACTGGCCTCGTGGCTGGGTCGGCTTCTCCTGAACTCAAGATCTGGGAAGAAGAAAAACAAGTGATGGATTCAGAGACTCAAGGAAGGATTTACCAGTTCGAAGAACTTGAAGGCTGATGTCGCTGAGATCTGGATTCTCTTGAAGGCTGATTCGACTCCCTCTGGAAAAAGCTTTGGATCTGAAGTACTCGGACTGTAGCTGGATGCTAGTGGTCGGCCTGGACTTGGAGAGAGAGGCCGTGGGAGGTGGAATAGGCTAGGGTTTGGTGGATTGAAGTGGATGGTGGGCGGCTAGGGTTTTGGAGGAGAAGTGGCTAACCTAGGGTTTGGGTTTTGGAGATCTCACACCTCCTCAAGGTTCTAGGGAACCCGGATTTACTCCCTCACGGAGCTCAACACCTGGATGCAAGTGCGGAAGAGAGAAAACACAAAGTTTGCTCACAAAAAAATTTGGTTTCATTCATCTGCTTTCTTAGAACTTACAAAGGGGTTTTAATTTATAGGACATTACAAGAGAGAAGGGTTTTACATCTTCCCATGTGGGACTAAAGGAGGGGATCTTCAAATTAGGATTGTAGGATCAATCCCTACTCATATGGCCGGCCAAATAATTCCAAAGATGATTGAGGCTTCAAAAAAGGAAAGTGGGTGGCGCCTCCTTGTCTTGACCTCCAAGAAAACTATTTTTTTCCTTCTATGCTTGGCCTTATCTGGAAGTGTTTGGGCGCCTCTTAACCTTGCCCTCCAAGAGAAAATTTGTTTCCTTTTATATCTGGCTTTAGTTGGAATGAATAGGGCACCTCCTAACCTTGCTCTTTAAGAGAAATCTCCTTCCTTCCATGGCTCAACCCTTTTTGGATACCTCCTTTTCTTTCTCCCCAAGTTTTGGCTTTTTCTAACTTTGTTTTGAGTATTTTTGGCAGGTAATGGGCGCCTCCTTGAAGTTCTCTTCAAGAGAATTTCTTCCCTTTCATAGTTTGGTTCTTTTGGGAATGTCTTGGGCCGCCCCCTTGATTTGTGGACTCCTGGTGGATTTCTCCTCAATTGGCGCATGAGAGAAGGGAGCTGCTATCTGTGGTGTGGGGACCAAAGCCTGCTGGATGGAGATGTGGCGCCCCCTGGACTCAGGCGTATGGCTGGGAGTGTGGCTGGGAGTGTGGCACCCACTTGCTTTCCCTTGGGAGAAAATGTAACACCCCAGGTTGAAGCCCTAGTCCACTACTGAGTCAACATGACTCAACAAAATAAAAATGCAGGTAATATAGACTCAAGCTAAAATTGAGTTGATTAAGTCAACCCTTATTACAAGCCAAAAACCCTAATTCTTCGGGCAAGGTTAATCAGAGATCCAGATGGAGCTCTGAAGTCTTCTTCTGAGTCTGGTGCCCGCACCACACAATCCTCTTTGGAGAGATCAATTCTAGTGCCATCGGGAGATAGCCTTTCTTGGAATTTTCTATGCTGAACAGTTTCAACACTGTTTTGATGTACGTAGACTGGGACAGTCCCAGAAGTCTCTTAGATCTATCTCTATAAATCTTTATACCCAGTATGTAAGAGGCTTCACCAAAGTCCTTCATAGAGAACTGAGATAACAACCAGACCTTTATTTCTTGTAGTGCTGGGATGTCATTCACGATTAAAAAAATGTCATCCACATACAATACAAGGAACACAATCATAGAACCATTAGCCCACTTGTAAATGCAAGGTTCTTCTCCATTCCTAATGAAGCCATACGACTTAATACACTTATCAAATTGCATGTTCCAACTCCTTGATGCTTACTTCAGTCTATAGATAGACTTTTGAAGCCTGCACACCTTTGACTCGTTTGTGGATGTGAACACTTCAGGTTGTATCATATACACCTCCTCTTCCAGCTCACCATTCAGGAAAGCTGTTCGGACATCCATTTGCCAGATTTTATAGTCAAAGTATTTCACTAAAACAAGCATGATTCGAATGGACTTAAGTATTACCATAGGAGAGAATGTCTCGTCATAGTCAACACCATAACGTTGATGATATCCCTTGGCAACCAAATGGATTTTATAGGTCTCCACCTACCCGTCTGTGCCCCTTTTCCTCTTGAAAATTCATTTGCACCCAATGGATTTTGTCCCTTCAGGCGGATGAACCAATGTCCATACATTATTGATTTCCATGGATTCCATTTCAGATTACATGGCTCCTAGCCATTACTCTGAGTTGGACCTCTGCATCGCATCGATATAGGTGATCGGATGTTCATTATTCTTATCGAGTTCAATGGGATCACCATCCTGAACCAAGAAACCATAGTATCTATCCAGTCGACTCGGTATCCTACCGAATCTCCTTAATGGTTCCTATGTGGGCTCTGGGTGTGATCTTATCACAACTAGTTCAATGTGGTCCCTTAAGTGTATCGGTTCTTCTATTTATTGAACTTCACTAAGTTCAATCTTAGAGGCTACAGTTCCTTCACCAAGGAACTCCTTTTTCAAAAAGATAGCCCTAAGACTGATGAACAACTTTTATTCCTCAGCCAAGTAGAAGTAATACCCCTTAGACTCTTTTGGAAACCCAATAAATAGGCACCGGTCAGACCTAGGTCCAAGTTTATCTATTTTAAAATGTTTTACATAAGCCGGGCAACCCCAAACCCGAAGGTGTGAGAGTGTCGGCTTACATCCAGTCCATATCTCATATGGGATTTTGTTAATGGATTTACTCGGAGCCCTATTTAAAAGGTAACAAGCTGATTCTAGAGCATATCCCTAAAAGGACAGTGGCAGAGAAGCAAAGCCCATCATAGATCGAACCATATCTAATAAGGTTCGATTCCTCCTTTCAAACACTCCCTTTAATTGAGGTGTCCTTGAAGGTGTCCATTGAGAGAGAATCTCATTCTCCTCGAGATATGTCAGAAACTCCCCAAAAAGATATTCACCACCTTGATATGATCGAAGGGTTTTGATACATCTTCCAGTTTATTTTTCTACTTCATTACAATATCATTTGAATATTTCAAATGACTCAGATTTATGTCTCATCAAGAAGACATAACCGTACCTCAAAAGGTCATCTGTAAACGTAATGAAATAACTATACCCACCCTGGCACTAACATTCATGGGTCCGCATACATCAGTATATACCAGACTTAGAATTTCTTTGGCTCGGTCACCTTTTCTAGTAAAAGGTGATTTTGTCATTTTTCCAAGAAAACAGGACTCATAGGTTGGAAGTGAACCACTTTCACCAAAGTCGAGGAGACCCTCGGACTTCAACCTGTTTATCCTGCTCTTGTTAATATGACCTAGCCTATAATGCCATAGGTACTCATCACTAACATTATCAATCCTAGGGCATTTGCTAGACATGTACACTACACTAACAGGTCATGACAATATATAAATATCATTATTCATAAATCCATTTATTACAACAGAACCATTCCAAATGATTTTGCAAATATCATTCTTTATTGATAGTTCATAACCTTACATGGCCAATTGGTCTATAGAAATGTGTTGGCTTTGGCTCCTTAGTTTTGATGATTAACAAAAGTTTGAGTATATGTTTGGACTAATGTTTCATTTCAAGATAAAGTTTCAGGACTTAGTTTATTCAAAAAGAGTATCAAAAGGACAATGATGAAACTAAGTTTACCTGTTTTGGAAAAGAGCTCTTCTACCTTGGACAAGATCAAAATTCTCATAATGGACCTTCTTGTTAAGAAATATTTGACAAAAGAAACAAAAGCTTAAAGAAACTCAAGCATGGCACGCACATCTCAAAGAGTTTCAGAAAAATTCAGATCAGAGGTCGACCCCCAGAGGTCGACACCTTGTCAAAGGTCGACCACCAGAGGTCGACTCATGAAGAGAAGAAAAGTTCAGCATGGCCGGCACGGCAAAATCTCAGTGGCACGCTCCAGAGGTCGACCACCAGAGGTCAACACCTGTCCAGAGGTCGACACCAGAGGTCGACTCATAGCCTGAGAATTCAAATGGGCAGAACTATGGTATTCTGAACTTTTGCCTAAATTATACTGGAGGTCGACTCATGAGGTCGACACTTGATTCAGAGGTCGACTCATGAGGTCGACTCATGGCATAACGGCTAGTTTTTCTGAACTTCTAATTTGATTTCTAACAGCCATAAACGGCCATATTTTTGAATCTAACGGTCTTGTGGAGTTGTTTCAGCATGAATGAGGTATTTAACCTCCACCAAACTTCAAAAAAGACAAGGAGACAAAGTGAAAAAGTGTAGATTCTAAGTACAAAGCCTTCAATCACTTCCAAGCCAAAAGAGTGAGAAAACCAAGAGATTCCTTAGCCAAAAGTCTTCCATCTTTGAGGAATCCAACATTCAAGTGTTTGTCATTTAGTGAGGTCCAAAGATTCCAAGGGAAAAGGCTTGAAGAGTCTCCATCAAGAGCTTCAACGAATTTATTATTGCTCAAAAGGAGTTTGTTTAGTTTTTAATTCATTGTATTCATATTCTTTTGTCTTTAGCTAGTTTCAAGGGAATTTGAAACTAGAGTGAGGTTTGTTGGTGAGCCAATTGATAAAACCAACTAGGGTTGCTTGTAAGCCCGAAGCCAAAACAAGTGAGTGAGGTTTGTTGGTGAGCCAATTGATAAAACCAACTAGGGTTGCTTGTTAGCCCGAAGCCAAAACAAGTGTGTAAGGTTTTGACTTGTGAACCTGGTAAAACAAGTCGGCTGTAATCTAAAGATTATAGTGGAAATTTCCAAGTGGAGCTTGGGGAGTGGATGTAGGTGCTAGGTGCACCGAACTACTATATTTCTTGTGTGTTTGCATTGCCTTTCTCTTTAAATTCTTTTGCTCTTTAATTATCATTTTATTTCATTGCTTCCGTTGCACAATTTTTGGAGCACTATCACTCTTCATCTTAAAACTTGATAGCACATATATTGCTTTAATTTTTTAAATACCCAATTCACCCCCCCTCTTGGGCACCATTTCTGGGCAACAAAATGACATTTAAAATAAAAGATGGACAATAATGACACTCATTCAAAATGATTGTACAAGACTCGAAAACTAGTTTGAGGACTCTTAATGCCAAGATAGGAACTTGGCTTCCATTTTTCACGTTCAAGAATCTCTCGCCATCCTCGAGTCTTTTACTAATTTGAAGTCTCTACAAAAAATTACAAATTTGAATTGGACTTCCAATATCCAATACCCAGTTAGTAGTATCGCAGATAAAGAAACTACAAGGTGTTATCATATAAATATCTTGTCCAGCACCTTCTGGCTGCTTCCTCTTCTTGGACCTGTTCGGGTCAAGGGATGCAATGTAAAGAGGATAGTTCCTCTTCCAATGTCCTCATTTCATGCAGAAGAAGCACTCCGCTTGGCTCTTATATGCCTTCTCCTTCTTGGCCTAACTAGGCCCAGAAGCATTCTGCATCTATTTCCCTTTACCTTTTTTTTTTCCTTTCTTGAAAGGACGATGCCATCTCGAAGATCCTCCCACTAGATTCACCACCCCTTTATTCAGATGGTGGTCTTTCTCATAAGTCTGCAGCAATCCCAACAGACCGTGGTAGTTAACTATAGGCTTATTAATTCTATAATGATCAAGAAAATCTAGATAGGAAGAGGGGAGGAATTCATAATTGCATCCTTCCCAAGTTGTTCATGCAAGGGACATCTGAGCTTGCCCAAGTGCTCAATCATCTCAATCATGTACAATACATGATCAGTGACTGAGGCCCCATCACGCATCCGTACAGTATAGATAGTACAGGAGACCCTGTACCTCTCAACATCATTTGGTATCCCAAAAGGCTCCTTCAACCTTTGAAGGATTTTCTCTGGCTGGGCTTCCTTGAACTTGCGACTGAACTCATCATTCATCGCTACCAACATTATGCATTGGATGGTGGTCCTGTTAGAGAGCCACTTCTGATAAGTGTCTCTGACCGAACCTCGAGCATTGGGAGTAGGGGTTTCAGGTACGGGATCCAATATCACATACAGGATCCATTCATGCTCCAGGACAATCCTGAGTCTTCGATACCAGCTATCGAAGTTGGGATCCTTGTGCTTCTCGTTATCGAGAAGAGACCGGAGCGATAGATTGGAAGACATCTGAAAGGAAAACCAAAATTAATTAGTGTATATGAATTATTAACCTAAAGATATGGACTTTAGTCTAAAGTCCTTCCCACTAATTGTTCAGACTGGTAGCCTCTACCTCCAATCCGAGGAATTACTTTAATTTCTTAGTGGGTACTAGAGTCCAATAGACAACACATGAGCCCGACTTTGGCCAGCCCACCCATGCGCATCTAAAGGTAGGTTCTTTAATCGATTACTTCTTTAAGTAACCTCTAGTATTTAGATTTTGCCCCAAAGTATACTTCAATCGACCTTTGGGCCTCCTATTGAAGGTCTCGATTAGCTCCAACCATTAACATGATAAAATTCGATGCTTCTAACTATTGAATAGTCAAGCCTGACTTTGGTCGGCCCACCTGACCACCGTTAAGAGAGTCGCACTGAGCCATCATATTAGGAACAGCAATTCCAATAGCCCGATGAATACCAGATCTTTGGATCTGCCAATGAACACCAACTATTGGACCCATTACCATCCCACTTAATGGGAGGCTAAGACTTGGTTATCCCTATAACTTTGTCCTTTTATGGACCTAATAATTTAAAGGATTTATTCTTATTATGATAGAAGAAGAGATGAGAAGACATGGATCAACCTCCCACTGACCATATCAGCAAACAAGGAGGGTTACTCATAACTAATGATCCATGGGCACTTAAAATCATCAAGACTGATTAACCTTGGTTGACATGGGTTAACACGAGTCAGTGAGCTATCAAATCAATTCTGATTGACCATATTGGCCACGTAAGTGAGATCATGGGTTGGGTTCCACAATTAACCATCTTGCCTTAGACACCAACCGAGTTGGCCAGGTAAGAAGTAGCCCCAAAGAACCATGATCAAGATGCCAAACTTACCTAGACATCAATTAGTTCATCAAAATTGATTAGACTAGCCAAAAGACTCGGGCTAACCACTGAGCCACAAATTAGGTCCATTTAGATCTATAGACTAATCAATCTAATTATTAGAGAGATCTATAGAGAAGAAACCCTAACTCAATATTTGATTAGATTAGTTCTTTATTTAGTCCAATACATCTAAACTTAGGTCTAGCCTAATTAAGGACCCAAAAGAAGCTAATCCATGACCCTTAAGGCTTATTGAAATGACTTAAAATCTTTGAATCATATTCCTAGAGTTCTTTGTCATTCTTAATTCTCAATTAAGTTCAATAGCCTTAATTAATCGAAACAATTTCGATTTAGGATGTAAAACAATTTTACAAGCAAGTTTTGAATTCACTATTTCAGGGTATTCTAGTCGAGTCGACTCATGTAAAATGCTAGTCGGCTCGTCCAGAACCAAAAATAGACAGATTTATCTGGTAGCATAGACGAGTTGACTCGAGCTGGGGTCGAGTCGGCTCGTTCAAAACTAAAAAAGGATAGATTGTTCTGCCTGCATCAATGAGTCGGCTCATTGCAGGGGGACAGAAAATAGTGACTTCAAAATTTATGCAACTTATTTGAACAATTCAACTTTAGGGATTAAACATGATCAAAACAAAACTCTTAGATCTAATCTAAATTTGTTTTATGATCATAACATTAGATTAAAATATTTTTAATCTACATTTTCTTTTATTTTTTCTCTTCATGAGTCAATCACAAGCAGCACCCCTACACGCCATAGGAGATCCCAGTGAATAGGAAGAGAGGGTCTTGAAGCCCTACTTTATCTCCTATGACTGGACAGCCATGGTGAAGCACTCAATCCAAGTACTTTAAAAGAAAAACATGATGTTAAAAGCATGCTAGTGTTATTATACTACGATGAACCTGATGCTCTGATATCATTGAATTATAGTGAATTTTCAAGGGGATCTTGGGGAATGGATGTAGGTGCATTGTTGGCACTGAACCACTATAGATTGTTAAGTTTATGATTGCTTGTTCTCTCTCTTCTTGCTCTTTACATTTTGCTTATTGCTTTTAATTTTTGCTGCACTATTACTTTGGAGCATTGCACTTAAATCACTGTACCTTGTTAAATTGAATTGCATATCTTGTCTCGTATAGTTTGTAACTTGTATTATCAAGCTTAGCTTTAAATTTTTAGAGATCCAGTTCACCGCCCCTCTTGGGTTGCTCTCTGGGCAACAAGTGGTATCAGAGCCTTGTTCTCAGTATATAGGCTTTATCGCCTTGAGTAAAGATCTATGGCAACCCCAATTGGTACTAGTGTAGTTAAGGGACAAGCCTCAAATAGACCTCCATTTTTTAATGAAACAAATTATACTTACTGAAAAACTATGATGAAAATTTATTTGCATTCTATAGATTATAATTTATGGAAAGTAGTTGATAAGGGTCCTCATATTTCTTCGATGGTGGTTAATGGTGTTTCCATCCCAAAACTTGAAGAGGATTGGGATGAAAATGATATTAAACAATCCGAGATCAATGCTAAGGCAATGAATCTCTTGTATTGTGCATTAGATCCTAGTGAGTTCAATAGGATATCTACATGCATATCCGCCAAAGAAATATGGGACACACTTAAAGTTACCCATGAGGGTACCGATCAAGTGAAGAACACTAAGGTCAATATATTAGTGCACACATATGAGATGTTCCGAATGGAACCAAATAAATCTATTACTGATATGTATACATGTTTTACAAATATTGTAAATGCTATGATAAGTCTTGGTAAAGTCATATCTAATGCTGATCTTGTGAATAAAATTCTTAGGTCACTTTCGATGTCGTGGGATCCAAAGGTGACCGCAATTCAAGAGGCAAAGGATGTAGACAAGCTTCTACTTGAGCAGCTAGTGGGATCGCTCATGACCTATGAGCTCAACTTGAAACAGAAATCAATGGACTTGGACAAAAAGAAGAAGGGGATCACTTTTAAATCAAGTGTTTAAGAAGAATCCTCGATTGATGAGTCCGATGATGATGAAGAAGTAGAAGGCGAAGAAGCCCTCCTTGCCCAAAAATTTAGAAGATTTATGAAGAGAAGGAAGTTTTCTGACAAGAAGAAATTTCAATCCAAGGAAAAGGAAAAGGAAAAAGAAAAAGAGAAAGAAAAGGAAAAGGAGAAGGAAGTACCTATATGCTTCGAGTGCAAGAAGCCCGGACACTATAAATTTGATTGTCCTCTCCTCAAGAAATCAAGGAAGAAACTAAGGAAGAAAGCAATGATGGCCACGTGGAGTGATAGCGAAGACTCTAGTTCAGAAGAAGAGCAGACTGAAATTGCAAATCTCTGCTTCATGGCACATCAGGACAATAAAGAGGTATGTTCCGACTCTGAAGTTGATTTTACTTTCAATGAACTTAGAAATACTTTCAAAGAGCTTATGCATGATTATAAGTTAGTGTTATCTGAAAATAAGAAATTAAAAAAGCATGCAAACTATTTTTCTTTAGAAAATAATTCTTTACTTAAAGATGTTAGTTCTTTGAAAACTAAACTAGATATTTTGGAAAAGAAAAATAATGCTTTAGTTATGGAAAATGAAGTTTTAAAAAGGCCTAAACAAATTGTTTCTAACAATGAGCTTTTAAAGAAAAACAAGGATTTAGAACTTGAAAATGCTAAACACAAAAATAAACTTGAAAAAATCAAACCTTTTGTTGATAAGTTTACTTATAGTTTAGAAAAGCTGAATTTACTTTTAAATAATCAAAGAGTAGTTTTCAACAAGGCAGGTTTAGGATATAAACCTCAAAAGTAATAAAAGTATTTCAAAAACTTCTTTGTACTTGCATAATCCAGTATTTCCTGTTTTACTTGTAGAAAATTAGGTCATAAATCATATCAATATAATTTCAGAAAAATCATTTCTTTTGATAAAGTGTGGGTTCCAAAAGGAACCATTTTGAATGCTAACCCGAAAGGATCTAAGTTAGCTTGGATACCTAAAAACAAAGCTTGATCTTATTACAGGTGTGTCTTGCAACCAAGGAAAACAAGTGAATTTAATATCTTGATAGTGGTTGCTCAAGGCACATGACTGGAGATGTGAAGCAATTCACTTCTCTTGAAGCTTTGAATGGAGGGAGTGTGACCTTCGATGATAATGATAAAGGTAAAATCATTGGAATTACTAAGGTTCACATAACTCCTTCTAATAGTATCAGTAATGTACTTTTAGTAGATGGTTTAAAGCATAATCTCTTAAGTATTAGCCAATTTTGTGACAAAGGTTTTCAAGTAGTTTTCAAATCATCATATTGCATGATTTCTAGTCCAGATTTAAATGGGATATAATTCATTAGAAAAATGCATAGAAATATTTATCTAGTAGATCTTGATGATCTATCTTTGCCTAATGGAGAATGTCTTGTTGCAATGAATTCTACCAAGGAAGAGACTAGTTGGTTATGGCATAGAAGGTTAGGGCATGCTAGTATGTACCTTATTTCAAAACTATGCAAAAAAAATTTAGTTAGAGATTTATCTGAAATAAGTTTTGAAAAAGATAGAATTTGCCAAGCATGTCAATTTGGAAAATAAGTCAAAACTTCTTTTAAACCAAAAGGATTTATAACTACTAGTAGACCACTTGAACTACTCCATATAGATCTCTTTAGACCAACTAGAACATCAAGTCTAGGAGGCAAGAGATATGGATTAGTTATTGTGGATGATTTTACAAGATTTACTTGGATTTTCTTTTTAGCATAAAAGGATGAGTCATTTTCTGTATTCATAAAGTTTTATAGAAAAGTTTCAAATGAAAAAGGTGTTTCAGTCATTTGTATTCGTAGTGATCATGGAACTGAATTTGAAAATCAAGATTTCGAAAACTTTTATAATGAAAAAGGCATATAACACAATTTCTCTGCACCTAGGACACCTCGGCAGAATGGGGTAGTAGAAAGGAAAAATCGTACTTTAGAAGAAATGACACGCACTATGCTTTGTGAAAACGATTTGCCAAGGTATTTTTGGGCTGAGGCTATAAATACAGCCTATTATATTTTGAATCGAGTTTTGATACGCCCTATTTTAAAAAAAACTCCATATGAGCTTTGGAACCAAAGGAAACTAACTTTGAAATATTTTTGAGTTTTTGGTTGTAAATATTTTATTTTGAACAATGAAAAAGATCATCTAGGGAAGTTCGATGCCAAGTCTGATGAAGGTATCTTTTTAGGATACTCTACATCAAGCAGGGCATACAGAGTATTTAACAAACGAACTTCAGTTGCAGAAGAGTCAGTACATGTTGTATTTGAAGAATCTACTAGCAAATCCTCAAGGAAAAAGGATACATCTGATGAATGTGCAGGTATTGACAAACTTCAGAAGCTGACAGTGGATGATCAAGCTCAATCAAATGAAGAAAATCAAGACAAGGATGAGAAAGAAGATGACACTCTATTGCATCAAGATCTACCTAAGGAGTGGAGGTATGCTCATGGACACCCTAAGGAATTAATCTTAAATGATCCGTCTAAAAGGATAAGGACTCGAGCTTCTATTAGAAATGAATGTGATTATATTGCTTTTGTATCTCAAGTAGAACCTAAATATTTTGAAGATGCTGAAAAAGACTCTAATTGGATCAATGCTATGCAAGAAGAACTAATACAATTTGACAGAAATAATGTATGGACACTTGTAGAAAGACCATCTAATGTTTCAATTATTGGCACTAAATTGGTATTTAGGAATAAATTAGATGAAAATAGTATTGTCATTAGAAATAAAGCTAGGCAAGTTGCTAAAGGCTACAATCAAGAGGAAGGGATTGACTTTGATGAAATCTTTGCTCCTGTTGCTAGACTTGAAGAAATTAGACTATTGTTAGCATTTGCCTACATTATGAACTTTAAATTATTTCAAATGGATGTTAAGAGTGTTTTCTTAAATGGTTTTATAAATGAAAATGTCTTTGTTGAACAACCACCTGGTTTTGAAAATCATGCACATCCTGATCATGTTTTCAAATTACATAAAGCATTTTATGGATTGAAGCAAGAACCTAGAGCATGGTATGAAAGGTTAAGCAAGTTTCTTATTACAAATGAATTTTTTAGAGGAAATGTTGACAAAACACTATTTTTGAAAAGGAAAGATAATGATTTATTAGTAGTATAAATATATGTTGATGACATCATTTTCGGTGCTACTAATGAAATTCTTTGTTAAGAGTTTGCTAAGCTTATGCAGGATGAGTTCAAGATGAGTATGATAGGTGAACTAAACTTCTTTCTCAGACTCCAGATCAAGCAAACTTCAGATGGTATCTTCATCAACCAAGCTAAGTACACAAGAGAAATTATCCAAAAGTTTGGGATGGAGACTACTAAGCCAATAAGTACGCCTATGAGCCCCTCATGTAAACTAGATAAAGATGAAAATGATAAATCTGTAGATCAGAAATTATTTAGATGCATGATAGGCTCTTTAATGTATCTAATTACTAGTAGACCAGATATTATGTTCAGTGTTTGCATGTGTGCTAGATATCAGTCTGAACCTAAGGAATCACATCTTATGGCTGTTAAGCACATTATTAGATATCTGTCTGGTACTATTAGTATTGGTTTGTGGTATGCTAGAAATTCTTCTGTTGAATTGATTGGATGTTTTGATGCAGACTTTGTTGATTGTAGATTAGATAGAAAGAGTACTAATGGAACTTGCCAATTTCTTGGAGTTAACTTAATCTCATAGTTTAGCAAGAAATAAACTTCAGTTGCAATATTCACAACTGCGGCTGAGTATATTGCAGCAGGAAGTTGTTGTGCTCAAATCTTGTGGATTAAGAAACAACTTGAAAACTTTGGAATCAAGTTGGCTAGAACTCCTATTAAATGTGATAATACTAGTACTATTTGCTTGACTAAAAATCCTATTCAACACTCTAGGAGCAAGCACATTGAAATTAGGTATCACTTTATTAGAGATCATGTAGAAAACAATAATATTTTGCTTGAATTTATATGCACTGAATTTCAATTAACTAATATTTTAACTAAATCTTTCTTGGAAGATCGATTCTGTATGATTAAAAGAGAGCTCGGGATTATCAATCCATTTGATTAAATCTTTCCTCCCAATTTGACTCAAATTAGATCAATTTAACCTTATTTATGATAAATCATGATTGATCATTACTGATTTGACTCCAAAAAACCTGTTATTTCAATTGATCTTGATCATTCTATGAAATCCCTAATTTTTCAGTTTTTAAGTCAATGTGTCGATACATGCGTGAGTCGACACATGCCCAACGGCAAACTGAGATTTTAAGGGTTTCTGAACCATTTTTTCCCCCAAATTTCATTCTTCTCCGAGCCGACACCTCGATTCCAGGTATCCATAATGTTCATGATTTTGTTTTACTATTTTTGGCCATGGTTTTCTTAGATTTGAAGGTTCGGTGGTCATTTTTTTTTGAATTTCCTCCTAGGTTTTAGCTCCTAAACCCTAGAAACTCCTTATTTCAACCAAAAAACTTGCCAAATCTTTGTTTGTTGACAATGGGTCCTCTCAAACAAGTCATTCGCTGACCGCGTCAGTCACAGCATGAAGAAGAGCGGAGAACGAAGGCCCGACACGAGTCTAGAGCTCCAGATCCGCCTGCACGACCGTTGTTTACACCTTCTAGCCGGATGAGCTCCAAGACAGTGGTTAGAGGATGCCGAGTGGACTTCTCTTTCTTAGACCAGCAGCATTTCAGGATTGGAGATTGGATTAGACATGCTGGTTTGGCCTCCTTTTGTTCGCTCAGTGAGAGATACTATCCAGGGTTGATGAGAGAGTTCTACGGATCACTTGCCCGCGGATTAGATGGCTGGATTGCTCAGGTTAGATGACGGGATATTCCCATTTCAGCAGAGATTCTGAGCAGAGTATGAGATATACCCATGACTAGATATGTTATTGACAGTCTATTGGACAGAGTTAGTGGCCTCCGGTGTATTTTTGAGTTCGATATCTTACCAGAGGGAGCCACTGTTCCTGCATCGAGACTGTCTGCGGAGATGAGACTGCTACATCATATTGTCTCCCAGATTCTTCTGTCGAAGACCAGTCATTTCGACTACATTGCCGCGCAAGAGTTGCTGGTGATGGTCTCACTGATTCAGCGGACGCCGATTTGTCTTCCTATTCTGATGATTTATCAAATTACTGAGGCAGCATCTAGTCAGCGGCTCTGCTTGCCGTATGGCATGGGATTGACTATACTTTTCAAGGAGTATGGAGGCAACTTCCAGGATGAGCCTTATCGTACTTTGATCCATACCGATGTATATGATATCAGGTCACTACATTGCATGGGTTATCATTTAGTCCGAGGCCAGTGGACACGAAGGACATCAGCACAGGCCGAGGATAGAGCTGACATTGATGAGGACATAGCAGAGGAGGAACGGATTCTTTCAGGTGAGCTGGACCGAGTGAGACACAACCTGAGACGAAAGCACAGCCAGCTCAGCCTGATCCTTCTACATCTGCCCAGCCACAGCCAGAGCAGACAGAGACTCGTGGTACTTCAAATACTCTAGAGGACAGAGTCAGATACATAGAGATCGATGTTTTCATCATAAGGCAACGTCTAGACATCTTTAATGCTAAGACGAGAGAGAGCCACATTGGTCTTAGTGATGGTATTTCGGCTATTCTCTCAGCATTGTCCAGATCTTCGATGAGTGCTCCTGCTGCAGACACAGTTCCTACTTCTGTTGATGTTCCTGCTCTAGCACCAACTGATGACATTGCTGATATCGACACTGGTGTTGGGACTACTGTTGGAGATGGAGATGGAGATATAGTGGTTGGAGATGTTGATGACATGGAGACTGACTCAGACCATTTCGATATTGCCGATCTTACATCAGAGCCAATTATGGAGGTGACGGATGATGTGCCTGCGAGCCCAGTTGACCCATCCTTCTCACCTGCTCTGATACTTGATCCATCCTCTCCTTCCAAATCGGTTGATCACACTCCAGTTCCAGTTCCTATTCCTATTCTTAGTTATATTATTGATATACCTGTTGTTGATTCACCTACTATTGATTCTCCTGACATTCATACACCTATCATTCAGACACCCACACTTGATACATCTATTGTACATACACCGATACCTTCCACAGCTGATACTGTTATTCTTGATATGCCTGTATCATCAGCTGTTACACCTACTTTTGATAGTCCTACCCTTTACACTTCATCAGTCACTCGAGAGCTTGGGTTTTATACACCCGGCCTTTAGCATCTAGATTCAGGCCCTACTTTTGATCATACTCCTGCTCCAGCTGTTCCTGAGATGATTCACCCTATCAGTTCAGTTCCTGCGGAGGACGTAGCTTCTACCTCTACTGCTTCAGCTAGAGGTCGGACTTATATTCATCGCAAAGAACATGGATGTCATACCCCTCCTCAGTCGACCAGGACCAGACTTTGAGATCTACGACCATGATGGTCGCAAGCTTGATCTTTTATTGATACCGAACTGATCGAGATCGGTTCATCTTCTGATGACTCGATGGATGAGGATTAGGACATTGATGTATTTCTAGATAATTTTATATTTCTAGATAGTTTACTTTCATGCTTACATTTACACGTTTACCTTTGTTGTGTACTTGATAATACATATATGAAAAACTTTTTGATTACTCATTCCTATATCTTTGATGGACATGAATGCTATATCTTGAATTGCTATCATGAATGTGCTTCCTAAAGAAAATATTCCGAAAATAAATGTATTCCCTTTATCTACCTTTTTAATGATAACAAAAAGAGGGAGTAATTCATGATATTATTTAAGTATAAATGTGTTTACTTCTTCGAACTAAAGGGGGAGTAACTTTTAATTTTTGAAAACCTGAATTTATGAAAGGGGGAGCTTTACCTTTTGTCAAAGTAAATTTGATTCTCAAAACCTCTCTTTCAATGTTTTTGAAAAGATTCTCACAAATTTTGTTATGAATCATTAATTCTGGGGGAGCTTTGTTAATTGCTGAAATTTTCATTATAAGAGTATCATGATACATGTTCTTAATGTATTTAAATAAATATCAAAGTTTTGACAAAGCTCTGATACTCTCTATCTTTGAAACAAGCTCAAATTATATTACTTGTATTTTGAATGATTATATCTTTAAGTAATGATTGATATACTTAATGCTTTCAATATTGTGCATCTTGATCAATTCTCTTAAAGCTTTACTTTTAAAGCAATTTATACTTAAGGATTTTGTCATCATCAAAAAGGGGGAGATTGTTGACTCCACTAATTGATTTTGATGATAAGCAAAATAGTTAAGTATAATTTGAGGAATAATGATTTGCTTTAAGTGTATTTTCATTGAAAGGATACTTACAAAACTTGAAGAAACCCAATTGTGTTGAAGAACCAAGTTTGAATGGAATGATTGCACAAAACAAGACTTGGACACTCAATGAAATGGTTGAATGGATGACTAAGTCAAATGGAGACATGTTCCAGCACAAGTTCAGCAATTTCTGTAATTTTTCAAAGATGTGTCGACTCAAGATGTCGACACATAACATGATGTGTCGACACATGAAGAAGATGTATCGACTCAGGCCGGTACGCAGCAATATTTCAAATGGCACAGAGAATGTATCGACATATGAACCTTATATGTCAACTCAATGTGTCAACACATAGATCAACGCATCACCTGAGACTTTCAAGCCACATAACTTGCAGAAGTTGAAGGAACAGTTGATGTGTCGACACATGGATGCAACGTGTCGACTCAATGTGTCGACTCAACTGAGAATGTGTCGACTCAACTGATTTTTTCAGAGAATCTGAATGGAACACTTTGAACTTGTGTCGACTCAAGAAGAACATGTGTCAACACATGAAGAGGAAGTGTCGACACATGGAGTTCTGACAATAGTAACGGCTAGTTTTTTTCAAGCACAGAACTCACCCAAATGCCCTCCAACGGCTAGTTTTTCAAGTATAATGGCTAGATTTCAATTTTGGGGGCTTGGAAAGGTATATAAAGGCTCCAAATCAAATCAAGAACATATGTATTGAATATCCAAAAAGAGTTTAGAGAGAAAAGAAGAGAGAAGAGCCTTAACTCCTATTCATTCAAAGCTCAACCACTCTCAAGCAAAAGGAAGCCTTCCAAGCATTCAAAGCTATCAAGTGCATTGAAGATCATTCAATCTTGGGTATTCAAAATGCTTCAACAAGAACAAAGCAATGCCACATCGAGCTACATCGACTTATTTACTTTATTATTGAAAGCTTACATTGGTTCTTTATTTCTCCATCTTATATCTTGTAAAGGTTATTGGTTAGCCTATTGGAAAACTAAGTGAGGTTATTGGTAAGCCTTGAAAACCAATTAGGTTGGTGGTTAGCCCGCAAAACCACTAAGATTCTTGGTTAGCCCAGAAAACCAAGGGAGGTTTTTGGTTAGCCTTGTGAAAACCAATTAGGTTCTTGGTTAGCCCGTAAAATCAAGTGAGGTTGTGACTTATAAGCCTTGTAAAACAAGTCGGATTTTGATTAGTGAGCCCGGAAAACTAATCGGCTATAATCATTGGATTATAGTGAATTCCCAAGGAGATCTTGGAAAGTGGATGTAGGTGCATTGTTGGCACCGAACCACTATAGATTGTTGTGTTTGTGATTGCTTGTTCTCTCCCTCCTTTCTCTTTACATTTTGCTTATTGCTTTTAATTTCTGCTGCACTATTATTTTAGAGCATTGCACTTAAATCAATGTACCTTGTTAAATTGAATTGCATATCTTGTCTCTTATAGTTTGTAACTTGTATTATCAAGCTTAGCTTTAAATTTTTAGGGACCCAATTCACCCTCCCCCCCCCTCTTGGGTTGCTCTCTAGGCAACAGCTACTGTGGAGGCCCTTAGATCCGATGGAGTTCCAACTTTTGGCCCTAATAACTAGCCTTCCATCTCCTCTTTTTGTTCCTCCCTTGCCTTTGTCTTAGGGTGAACCTTGTAAAGGCCGTAGCATGTCAAGGAATCCAATCTTTCTTGTAGAACTTCGAATATGGAATGAAATGAATCAACTTTTTAATATCCAAATTGACTCCTTTCGCTTGCTTTCATCTCTCTTTCTCTTCTTATTTTGCCACCATCAAGGCTTAGCCGTAGTTAGCAGATCGCCTTGGCCGCTACCATGCCTACCTAAAATAGAGTTGTACCTTATAGGAGCCATTCAGGGACCAGTCTGCATGGCCAGGGATCTAGTGCTTGTTAGCTATTCATCCAGCCATCAGGGCATGATGCCGCAAGATGGCATGTTTCCTTATCGCCCGACATCTACTCGGGCAGAAAGGAGACAACACTGTGGAGTAGCCTATCTGTGGAGATGGAGCTATGATGCAATCCATCAGACTTCACCCAACTTTTGGCTAGGCAGACGTGTGATAGTACCATGGGGTGGCCTGTTTGAGAAGATTGAGATGTAGAGCAATCCATCAAACTTCACCCAACTTCTAGTCGAGCGGATGTGTGACGATGCTATGGAATGACCTATTTGAGAAGACAATGCTACAAAGTGATTCATCAGACTTCACTCAACTTCTGGTCGAGTGGATATGTGATGGTGTTGTGGAGCGACTCGTCTGAGAAGATGGTGCTGTGGAGCGATCCATTAGACTTCACCCAACTTCTGGTTGGGCAGGCATGTGATGATGCTATGAAGTGACCTGTCTAAGAGGACGGAGCTGCGGAGCAATCTATCGGACCTCACCCAACTTTTGGCCAAGCAGATGGGTTTCCTCATGAGAGAAAGAGCTAGAAACTTTTGCCATAAAAAGACTCCATCTCATTCTTAAGCAGAGAATACATGTCACTGATAATACATTCGAAGGTTCTTGGCATTCCATGTTTGAAAAATTTGGTTTCCATCAAGCTCGGTGATCAAGTAGGCTCCATGGTGCAACACCTCGACCACCTGATAAGGCCCTTCCCAATTTGGGGATAGCTTACCTTGCTTGATTGGCCTGGACACTTTCGATCAGTGCAACATGAGGTCTCTCGGGTAGAAAGACCTAGGATTCACCCATAAATTATAGTCCCGAGCTATCCATTGCCGATAAGCTACCATGCAGAGGTAGGCCTTGTCTTTGGTCTCATCTACCAGGTCAAGGTTAAGGAGTAGGCATGTTAGATTGCTCGATTCATCAAAGTATTCCATCAGCAGGGTCAAAAGGCCAATCTTAACCAGTATCACTGCTTCAGTGCGAAACACTAGGTTGAATGGTGTCTCATTAATTGAAACTTGGGGCATGGTATGGTAGGCCCATAGCATGCTGAGAAGTTTCTCCACCCACCTGCCTTTAGCTTTGTCTAACCTAGTCCAGATGATGCGGGATAACTCTAAGATTTCTAACATGCAGGAAAAATAGTAAACTATTTTTTTAGAATTTTTTATAATTTTAATTTGCAAGCTAAATTTCCAAAATCAAGTAAAGACTAGCAGGATGAAAGCAATGCAAAGAATCATCATAATCGCAGGCATGCTCATGCAAAATAATAAAGTCATGATCCAAGAATTGAGAAATTCCCAATTTAGGATAGCATACCTGTTATTAGATCAGAACCCAGGAGGGGGAAGGCTTTTACCAAGCAACGATTGTAGTTCCTTTGAAGAAGAGATCCCTCAACACTCTGGATGGTGCCTGAAAGAACAAGTCTTTGGTTCCCAAATCTGAAGGTGATATGGACTCGGTCTGAAGGCAAAGAAAGCCTCCTCTAAGGAGGGAAATACCTCGAGGATCCTACACACATCAAAGCTTAATCAAAGAAACAAATAAACAAAGAAAGGAAACTAGGGTTTTGAGGGAATCATGATTAGGGTTAGAAGAGCTGGCAACCTGGGGAAGGAGATGATCCTTGGCTTGTTGGGTGGCTAGGGCTTCTTCTCCTTGGGAGTGGCTGATGAAGACTTGGGTTTGGCAGCAAGGGTCAGCTCAAGCACACAAGAACAACCACAAAACACAAAAACACAAAACAAGCTCGCAAGCTCAAAATTTCAGCAGGGTTTTATTTCATAAGATTAAAGTACGTACAAGAGAAAGAGGAGTGGGGTATTTATAGAGTTTCCATGCCCTCTCCTAAAGGGATTACAAGTCTTCTCTTAGTTAGAATAGGTTTACACAATTTAAGTGGGAGAAAGACTACAAAATAGACCTAGAACTAAGATTATACAAGTTGAATAAAATAAAGACTTGATTTCCTCCTTCCACTTGGACTCTTCCACATGCTTGGACTTGGTCAACTCATGGAGGATGCCTATCCTAGGCATGTTGGGCTTCAAGGGGCAGCAAGAGGCCGGCCAAGAGTAGAGGGCGCATGGGCTTTGGGCCTCCTAGAAGCTGGGGCACCTGGGTTGGTATATTCCAGGTATCAGAATGGAATCTTGGTCTTAAAGGCTTGGGCCTTGCTCTTGGGCTTGAGTTTCTTGGACTAAGATATTGGTATCTCCCTGGAATCAAGAGGCACCCTGGGTTAAGGATATTCCATGGCATCTTGAAGGAATCTGGTATCTAAAATGGCATCTGCGGGGAATCAGTGCATCTGGAGGGTATCTAGGATTTTGGGGTGACAAACTAAGCTCCATAAGCTGATGTAAATGCCTCTGGCTCTTGGATGATGCCTGGTGGAACTCCAAAATAGGGTATCCTCTTCTCTTGTACAAAAATTGGACTCTTACTGGACTCATTCACATGTACAGGACTCAATGACTAGACTAGGTTGAGACAAATCAACTAGTCTCAACTTATTATAGGACTCAATCTACTTGTTATAAAATTGTGACATATGACTAAGCTTTCAAAACCCTAATCAGTAAACCAAATGGGATCCAGTGATCTGTGTCTGATTCTAGTATCCCCATCACTAGAGATCCTAAAGAATCGTCCGATTCATCACCTCAACTTCCTCATTAGTTTGCGAGTGGTCCATAGATGTGAATCAGTGACAAACATGCAAAACAGTGAAGAACTCTCTGAATGCCTGGTTGTCAAACTGTCGACCATTATTTGTGATGAGGATGTAGAGGAGCCCGACTCGACAAATGATGGACTTCTAAAAGAAGGATCTGACTTTGCTTTTTGTTATGTGCACCAAGGGTTCTATCTTCATCCATTTAGTGAAGTAATCAATGGTGCCTAGCAAATATCTCCACTGGTCAAATGCCAGAGGGAATAGCCCAAGTATGTCCATCCCCCACTGGCTGAATGGCCAAGGAAAGAAAGCTAGGATAACAAGGCGGCCAGTTATCACTGGATGTGGGCATGCCATTGGCACCAGTTACACTTTCATATGAGTTTGACTGCGTCTTCCCATATGGTATCCCATTAGTATCCCTGTCTGAGCATCTTGTAAGCCAGGGACTTGCCCCCCAGGTGATTTTTGTAGATGCCTTCATGGATCTCCCGAAGGACATAGTCAGCTTTCGAGGGTCTCAGGCACTTCAACAATGGGCATGAGTAGGACTTCCTGTATAGCCGCCCGTCCAAAAGTATGAATCGAGAGACCTTCCAATTTAGGAGGTCAGCCTTCGCACGATCATCGGGCAGGATCCCTTCAGCTATATACTTGACATAGGTGTCCATCCAACTCAGCTTAGGGATGACTTATTGGATTTCTTCGACCATGTCGATGCTGGAGGCCTCGATGTAATTGATGAATGTCCACCCAAGCAGGGAATCAGTCGAGGTCACAAGCCTAGAGAGGCTATCAACATGGGCATTTTCCTCCTGAAGGATGTGGAAAATGTCGAAATGCTTGAAACCCGTTGTATAGGCTCGTACCTTGTCCAAGTACTTCACTATCAAGAGATCTTGAGCTTCGAATTCACTGCTCACCTAGCCAGCCATGAGCTGCGAGTCAGTGAAAACTCTTAAGCTTTCCATCCCAAGTTTGCAGGACAATTTCAACCCTACTAGAAGTGCCTTATACTTAGATTGGTTGTTAATCACCTTGAATAGAAAATGCAGCACATACTCGACAACTACCCCATCGAATTTGTCAAGATGTGGTCAGCTCCACTCTTCATTGAATTGGATGCGCCATCCACATAGAGGATCTAGGTGGTCCCCTTATGGAATGGTTAATGAGGGACAGAAAACTAAATAATAAAAACAGCAATTAATATTTTTTATATATTTTTAGATTTTAGAAGGAGAGCTCGAAGGAAACAGTAAAGGAAACTAATAAGTCTATTACCCACACTAGTAAACCTATAAAGTAATTAAAAAGCAAGACCTAGTGGTTGAGAAACCATTGTAAACTAGGATTTATTCAACGATTCAGAATTTATGAGAAGGGAAAGGTTCAATGTTACCAACATAGATCGCTCTCTTAATGTAGATCTGGTAGGACTCTCAAGATCGTAGAGTTGGGACTTCAAGATCTTGCTTCCGGGCTCCGATTTTGTACACGATGCCGGTTCCAAGGCAAGAACACCAGATATGGATTGTTGGTCACCTACAAAACACTCAGCAAAGGAATTTAAGTTAGAAATCAGTAATGAAAGAAGGGAGGGGAAATAAAGGGTTCGAAGTGATGGTTGGGTTTTCTTCTTCGGCTAGATAAGTAGGGCCTCACACTCTGCGATGTTCCGAAGAACAAAGGAAAAGGGCTTCACACCACGCGATGCTCCAAAGGAACAAAGGAAGGGCCTCATACCCTGCGATGCACATAGCAAAGGAAAAATTCAGCAGAATTTTGTTGTATTTCAATAATAATTTCATGAATTACAAGGGGGGCTGGTGGGGTATTTATAGATGCCTAACCAGTAAAGTAAGGGACTCAGATACAAGGCTTTTATTCCCTTTGGACTACAACTCTAGAATTTAGATCCGAGTAGCCTGGACTCCTGCTTGATGGATTAAATGGGACTCTTATCCAAGGTTGGTGCCAAGATAGAGACTTTGATGAAGGGCCATGATCGCTTCCTGGGTTGGTCATGATGGGAGGACTCAGGAGTCTTGATAATGTAGCCTTCTGTAGGTGCTTAGACTCTTCAGTTTGGATTGAAAAAGACTCAAGAGTTCTGATAAAACTCTTGAGTTCTTGAAGCTTGAGCAACTTAGTAACATGTTTGAGTAAAATGCTAGTAATAAAAACCCTTGGACCTCTAACACTTGAGATGAGGTATTTGGCTTGAAATTTCCTAGCAAGTGTCATTAAGGAAGAGGACTTTTGCTTGGCCAAACTCCTCATTTGGGCATGGAATATTTGTGAGTGGGAGGCGCCATTTGGAGAAGTCCTTCTGCTTTACTTCTCTTAAAAATAAGTGGCACCAAATAGTTCTTCTCATGGGCCGACCAAAAAATCTTGTCATAGGGTGATGTTGTATGTCCAAACACAAGTGATATGGCATGTGTCCTTGTCCCAAAATAGAATGTCCAAATGGTGTTGTCCCAATGTCATGTGGTGATGTCCAAATCCTTGAAAAGGTGGTGCCAAGAAGAGGTTGTGGCTTAGATTAGCACATGGGTTGTCTTGAATCTTCATTTGGGTGCACATGGAATGCTGTCTTGGTCCCCTCTTATAATACAAGACTCAATTAACTAATTACATGGACTCAATAAATAACTAACCACATGATTTAACTAACAAATTGAACCAACCATACTTAATTAGGCTTTCAAATAAAAATTCTAATTAAAGTTGGTAAAAAGGCTAATTAAATTGGACCACTAAGATTCCAATTGGGTAATTAAGGTTTATCTCAATTGGGGTTTCAACTCAACTGGGTAAAAAGGGTTTTATCCCAAATAAACAAAACTCTAATTTTAGTTGCTAAAAGGGGTTTACCCTAACTAAACCAAAATAACCAAATTTAAAATAAATATTTACATGATAAAAAAGGGTTGGGTTCATGGTTTTACACACAGGTGATCCACAGGGATATGGATTAAACCTATCGACTTCTTTTGGCCCTGGTGCCCGCACCAATTCTTCCCGGGTGGGAGGAACTCGACCCTGTCGAGTATGGGTCAATTCCACTATGATAATACTCTAGTAGGTTAGTGGCAACTCTCTGCAAGTCCTCTCTGGTGATCCAAGAATCATCAGACTCAGGTCATCCTTGCCAACGAACCAAATATCGCTGGTAATCTTTGCTCCGGGTAGCAATGATCTTGTCATCCAAGATCTGTTCGATCTGTTCTCTCCGAGCTGGTGGTATGGCAAGTGGACACACTTGGGTTGGTTCACTCTCAAGGACTAGATTAGGCCCAAATGGCTCACTAGGAATCAACGTTAGTTTCCTATACTCGATAAGGTCTGAAACGCTGAAAGTATTGCTAATGCCTAGTTCAAGTGGCAACTCGAGCACATAGGCATTAGGTCCTATTTTTTTAATTACTTTGTATGGTCCACTACTACGGGCATGCAATTTTTTCATGGTTCCAGGTGGGAACCGTCGTAATCGAACTATAACAAAGTCTCCTTCTTTGTACTCCTTTGAGTCTTTTTCTTTTTCAAAAAGATTCATTGCTTTCATTAATATATTTTTTTTATCAATATGCATGTAAATCCTAAGCTACAATTATGTTTGTCCTTTGGTCAGGTGGGTGACATGCAGATGAGAATGGTGCATGGATTCCTACTAAATGCCATAGGGTTTTCCAAAAGTAAGTGGCAAACCTAATATGCTCAAAAGATGTATGCAACTTACTAACCTCTATAAAATGTAATATAATGGTCCTAGAAATGCTGGAAGCTTCAAGAAAAGGTATGAAATAAGAACTAGGTTCGGGGTTGACTTGGTAGGGTAGGAAATAAGAAAAGGGTTCGGGGATTGGTCATAAACTAATGGGATTGACCTTAAAGGTTTGAGGTATAGCTACAGGGTCTACCCTAAATAAGAATGGGTCACTAATCTCAGGGAAAAGATCTTTAATTAGGACTGATGGAGTGAATTCTTCTTGAGGTTGCTAGTTTGAAAAAATCAAGTCCTCAATAAGCTCTTCTGATTCCTGAATTTTAGGACTAGGCTCTATGACTTGACTCTTTTCTAGGGTTTTCCTATGTAAGATATAAGTAGTAGGGTTAGGTTCGTCATAGATTTCTTTTTCTAAGGATCCTACCAGTATAGTTTCAGTTTGTGTACGATCATGGTCAACTAACTCTAGGCTAACTTCAGCCTAGGTATGGTCATGATCAACTAACTCTAGGCTGGTTTCAGTCTGGGTATGGTTGGGGTTAGCTATCTCTGGGTTGGATTTAGTTTGGGTACCTATCGAGTCAGCTAATTCTAGGTCAGCTATAAGTATCTCCACTTCTTCCTTATACTCATCTGCTAAGCTCACATCAGCTTCATAAACTTCTTTCCCAATGGCATCTTGGTGAACTAATGGAGTAGTAAGAGTAGGTCGGTTAAGGGAAAGTGGACTGATACTGGGTTCCCATATAGGGGTACTATTCCTATAGGGTTCAGATTGACTAAAGGGAAGCTGACTAGTACTTAATTGATACCTAGGGGTTATGGGTTCCTTGAATTTATAGGATATGGGTTCGGATCTATGGTTCATGGATCTGGGTTCGTAAGAGCTGGGTTCAAAGAGTCTGGATAGGTACTTTTGCCTAAGTTTAAGTTTCATGTCACTCCAGTTAGTTACGGGTATGTCTCTTCTTCGTTTGATAATTCTTTCAACATTATCCCATTAAATTCTAGCCTGGCATACTAACTTAAGCTTAGCAATCTTAATCTTTCTTTCATCAGACACTAGTTCCCTCTCAAAATATAGATCCATACTTCTTCCCAATTAAGATAATCCTCAAGATCAAGATCACCACCAAAGGTAGGTGTTTCTAACCTAATGTACCTAGTGGCTCTCTCATCCTGGTCTATGAAATCATAATTGGGTCTCTTCGAACTAAGATCCCAGATGGGGTCATGGCGAGGGGCTATCCTAGGGTTAGGAGGTATAGGACATGGGGTCTCAAGTTTAGGTTCAGTACGGGTCTTACAAATTTTCTCTAGATTACCTAATCGGTCATCTAGTCGGTCAAACCTAGTGTCAAGTTGTCCTAACTATTCAATCATAGTCCTAAAGAAAGTCTCAAGGTTAGACTCCATGGTCAAGCTAGGTTAGGTTTGGGTTCGAACTATTGGTATTGGGCTCCTAATCTAGGGGTCATGCAATGCAAACACATCAAACTCAACTCGGACTAGGGTTTCCTAGACCTAGAGCTCAAGTAGAATGGGTCAGCTCAACTTACAACCAATTCAATAATTACCCTGTCCACTGGCCAGGTAAGAGGTGGGGTTGTGGGAGGCTCTCCCTGCTCTCTCAGGGTCCTAATTAAAAACCATGAAACTACTTAGGGCGTTTGCCTCTAGACCTCTAGCCTTAGACACCAAATTCAAGTGATAATCAGAGGATTGGGTGTACTAGCTTACACACAATACTTGGAACCCGACCTGTTGGTGTCCCTAGCTCACTAGAGCAATTAAGTCTAATTAATTTTAATTAGGGCTAGGATCGATGCAAAGATGGTGGTTGTCGGCCAAGGAAGGGTGATGAAATCCCTCCCTTATGTAAATATTGAGTGCCCTTAAGATTAGCTTTAGATGATGCACACACAAGATGAAACCCTAGATGCAATCAAACTAAAATAATTAAAATAACATAAAAATAAAATTAATTATTTTTTTTTGTATTTTATTTTTTTGTTTTTCAGTAGAGATATAGTTTGCAAAAAAACCCTAAGATGCAAGAAATTAAAATATGCAAGATTTATTGAAAAAAAAAACCCTAAACTAGAATTGCTGAAATTCAGAATAGAATGTTCTTAGTCAATATTCTGGTAAGAAAAAAATCTACATACTGCAATAATTCATGAAAAAAATCTAGAAAATACTTTCAATTATGATGGATCTAAAAAAATAAGAATCAGGCAATTCTGAATTTTTTACTTATAAAAAAAATTAAAATAACAAAGTATATACTAAGATGGCCAAGATGCAAAAATTAAAACCTATCTCTACGTTTTCTTCTTCAAGGGTCAATTCACAGTGGCACCCGTACATGCCATAGAAAATCTCATTTGAATGGGTTGTGAGGGTTTTGCAGCCCTACTTTTTTCTATGACCGGGGCCATGGTGAAGCACCCGATCCGAGTACTTAAAGAGAAACTAGTTGCAAAAAATTTCAGCATGAGAGAGATTAAACCCTAGTTTAACCTGCTCTGATACCAAAACTGATGCGAGATAGAAAACTAGATAATAAAAACAGTAATTAATATTTTTTTATATATTTTTAGATTTTAGAAGGAGAGCTCGAAGGAAACAGTAAAGAAAACTAATAAGTATATTACCCGCACTAATAAACCTATAAAGAAATTAAAAAGTAGGACCTGGTGGTTGAGAAACCACCATAAACTAAAATTTATTCAATGATTCAGAATTTATGAGAAGGAAAAGGTTCAGTGTTATCAACATAGATCGCTCTCTTGATGTAGATCCGGCAGGACTCTCAAGATCATAGAGTTGGAACTTCAAGATCTTGCTTCTGAGCTTTGATTTTTCATACGATGTCGGTTCCAAGGCAAGAACACCATATCCAGATTATTGGTCACCTGCAAAACACTCAGCAAAGGAATTTAAGTTAGAAATCAGTAATGAAAGAAGGGAGGGCAAAGAAAGGTTTCGAAGTGATGGTTGGGTTTTCTTCTTCGGCAAGATAAGTAGGGCCTCACACCTTGCGATGTTCCGAAGAACAAAGAAAAAGGGCCTCACACCCCGCGATGCTCCAAAGAAACAAAGGAAGGGCCTCATACCCTGCTATGCACACAGTAAAGGAAAAATTTAGCAAAATTTTGTTGTATTTCAATAATAATTTCATGAATTACAAGGGGGGCTGGTGGGATATTTATAGACCCCTAACCAGTGAAGTAAGGGACTCAGATACAAGGCTTTTGTTCTCTTTGGACTACAACTCTAGAATTTAGATCCAAGTAGCCTGGACTCCTGCTTGATGGATTAAATGGGACTCTTATCCAAGGTTGGCACCAAGATGGAGACTTTGATGAAGGGCCATGATCGCTTCCTGGGTTGGTCATGATGGGTGGACTCAGGAGTCTTGATAATGTAGCCTTCTGCAAGTTCTTAGACTCTTCAGTTTGAATTGGAAAAGACTCAAGAGTTCTAATAAAACTCTTGAGTTCTTGAAGCTTGAGCAACTTAGTAACCTATTAGAGTAAAATGCTAGTAATAAAAACCCTTGGACCTCCAACACTTGAGATGAGGTATTTGGCTTGAAATTCCCTAGCAAGTGTCATCAAGAAAGCGGACTTTTGCTTGGCCGAGCTCCTCATTTGGGCATGGAATATTTGTGAGTGGAAGGCGCCATCTGGAGAAGTCCTTCTGCTTTACTTCTCTTAAAAATAAGTGGCGCCAAATAGTTCTTCTCATAGGCCGACCAAAAAAATCTTGTCATAGGGTGATGTTGTATGTCCAAACACAAGTGATATGGCATGTGTCCTTATCCCAAAATAGAATGTCCAAATGGTGTTGTCCCAATGTCATGTGGTGATGTCCAAATGTCATATGGTGATGTCCAAATCCTTGAAAAGGTGGTGCCAAGAAGAGGTTGTGGCTTGGACTAGCACATGGGTTATCTTGAATCTTCATTTGGGTGCACATGGAATGCTGTCTTGATCCCCTCTTATAATACAGGGACTAATTACATGGACTCAATAAATAACTAACCACATGATTTAACCAACTAATTGAACCAACCATACTTAATTAGGCTTTCAAATAAAAACCCTAATTAAAGTTGGTAAAAAGGGCTAATTAAATTGGACCACTAAGATCCCAATTGGGTAATTAGGGTTTGACTCAATTAGGGTTTCAACTCAACTGGGTAAAAAGGGTTTTACCCAAAAATAAACAAAACCCTAATTTTAGTTGGTAAAAGGGGTTTACCCTAACTAAACCAAAATAACAAAATTTAAAATAAATATTTACATGATAAATAGGGTTGGGATCAGGGTTTTACACACAGGTGATCCTCAAGGATGTGGGTTTAACCTGTCGACTTCTTTTGGCCCTGGTGGCCGCACCAATGGTAGTACCGACGACTTCGCTAACACCTCCACGGGCTCACCGTCTACCCACATGCATTCTGCTAAAACTTGGGCCTTCTAGGATAGCCTTTGATGATATGAGATGTCAAACTCGCTGAGCTTTATTGCCCACTTTGTCAGGCACCCCGAGATTCTGGCTGGCTTAGCATGACTCTCAGAGGTTGATCAGCGAGAACCATAATCGGGTATGGAAATACGATCTAAGATGTTGAGCAGAGATGGTTAGCACAAAAATAATCTTTTTAGATCGAGTGTACCTGGTCTTCACGTCATTAGCACCTTACTGACATAATAGACTGGTTTTTGGGTGCCATTTTTATCAGCATGGACAAGCATCAAACTGATCACATCTAAGAAGATGGCAAGGTACAGGAAGAGCTCCTTCCCGACTTCAGGTCTGGATAGTAAAGGGGTGAAGCGAGAAATTTGTTTAGCTCAATGAAAACTTCTCGTTACTCCTCTATCTAAGTGAAGCCATGCATTTTGTATAGTACCTTGAAGAATGATAGATAATGCTCAGCCGAGCAAGAGATAAAGTTTTGAGGGTGGCCACTCGGCCAGTTAGTTATTGGACCTCCTTCTTAGAAGTCGGATGCCTCATATCGATTATTACTTGGATCTTCTCTAAATTTACTTCAAGTCCATGCCAGGTGACCATGAAATCGAGAAACTTTTCTACCATGATGCTGAACGTGCACTTGCCTGGGTTTAGTTTCATTCGATGAAGGAAAATGTTGTTGAAGGTTTCTCCCAGGTTGGTGATGTGGTCGGCTTCCTCCTTGCTTTTAACAAGCATGTCAATGACATAAACATACATGTTGCAATCTATCTGGTCTTTGAAGACTTTGCTTACATTATAGATTGTGCCCATATTTTTTAGATCGAAAGTCATACTTTATAATAATATGTACCCTTATCAATGATAAATGCGATATGTTCCTCATCCTTCTGGTCCATACTGATATGGTTATATCCCGAGAAAGTATCCATGAAATTGCACAATTAATGCTTAGACTTTGCATCGACGAGCTGATCAATTTTGGCTAGTGAAAAACTATCCTTTGGACATACCCTATTAGGGTTAGTATAGTCAACGTGAATCCTCTAATTCCCATTGGCCTTCTTGACCATGACTATGATTGAGATCCAAAAGGGGTAGTGAACTTCCCAGATGAATCTAGCAGCAAGGAACTTCCCAACCTCCTTGTCTATGGCCTTCTGCAACTCAGGCATGAAACTTCTCCTTTTCCAATGGATCGAATAGTACTTGAGATTGATGTTCAGCTTGTGAGCAATCACCATGAAGGGATCCCTAGCATATCTAATGCCGTTTAGGCAAACAAGTCAGAATTGGCCTGTAAGAAGTTGAGTAGTCAATCCCTCTCTTATTCTGCTAGAAGGGTCCCAATTTGTATCATTTTATTAGGTCTTCTCCTAGAGAGAAAGTAGCTATTTGACAGGTCCCCCTCTCATCTTTGGCTCTCTTTGATCCAACAACTCTGTAGTTGGCACTTCCTCAACCTTCTAGATCCTCGAAACTATTTGGAAATAGTATCGGGCTTACTACTAGTCACTTTGCATTTCTCTGATCCTTGCAAAGTCGAGAAATGGACAAGGAGGTGCTTAGTGGAGATGACTGCATCAAGCTGGTTAAGCCCGAGTCATCCCAAAATCATATTATAAGCTAACAAGTGGTGGACAACCATAAGTCATAAAGACTGTGCTCTACTGAGTGGGGTTCCTACCGTGATCGATAGGGTGATCTTCCCTTTGACTCCAACTGAATCTCTGATGAAGCGACTAGAGGAGCAAAGATTGGTTTGAGCAAACTGGGAGATAGATTTGTGCTAACAAATGCATCATAAAAAAGTATGTCTGTAGAGCTTCTACTATCAACCATGATTCTTTTTATAGGATATTTTGAGATCATTATGTCTATGACAATAGCATCATTATTAGGGTTATCAATCCCGATAAGATCCTTGTTAGTGAAGGAGATTACAGTTTCAACTCTCTCCTTCCCCTAGCTCTCTTCGAGACTCGCCCTACCCCCCAAGCTATCATCAAGACAGGTATCTTGGTAGGTCGATTGCCGACATCAATCAGGGTCAAATGGGTATCGGTGCCCTGGGTGCTGGATGGAGCTCCTCCCCGATCTCTTTCTTTAGATGGTGGCATTCCTCTGTGTCGTGATAGTGATCTCTATGGAACTAACAATATTTAGTCTTGTCATGACTGCCTGATAGCCTCAATAGGGGAGGTCGGTGCAAATAGCACTCGCCTTCAATCTACATCAGGATCTTGATCCTCGAAGCGAGGACAAGGCTGTATGTCCTGTTCTTATCAAGAAAACCCTTTGACTTAGGATCAGGCTGGTGGTTCAAGATAGCCTTCTATGCCCAAGCCTCGCTCTTCTTGCCTCGGGCTTGCTTCTTCCTAAGCCTTCCATCAAGCTCCCTTCGAGTGCGGTCGGCCTCCTCCACATGAATATATTTCTAAGCACAGGAGAGTAGTTCCAAGTAAGACCTTGATAGCTTCTTATTGAGGGACTATGTAAATCAAGAGGTCCTAAGCCCGCTCTGCATGGCTAGCATGGCCATGAATTCATCCAGGTTATACACCTCTAGTGTGGCCATATAATCCCTCAAGGACTCTTGGTCCCACTGGTGAACTGAAAAGAGGCTGTCAACTTCCTGTGGCACCTTTCAGCATGTGTCGAAGTATGCTATGAACCTCTTTTCCAACTATCTGAAGGAGTTAATTCTTCTCAGCTCGAGCCGGGAGTACCAGGCTCAGGCCAGCTTGTAGAGCATGGCCAAGAAAGTGGTGTAGAGGAGGGCGTTGGTCTCAACTTAAACTCTCATGAGAGCTTTATAATTCTTAAAGTAATCAAGAGGGTCCGTGGTCCTGTCATAAGGATCCAGTTGGGGTATGCAGAACTAGCTAGGAATCAGTTCCACCTAGATCCGGTGAGTAAAAGGGGGCGGGCATCGTAACCCATCGGCTCACGAGCAGCACCTTGAAGGTCAACAAATTGGTGAGTGAGGTCAGCCAGCCTATGCTCATGCTTCTCTAGGTGCTCCTCGGCTCATGATCAAATAGCCTCATTAATTGATCCCTCCTCGAAAGCCATGGGAAAGGATGTAGACAAGGACCGATAGCATTCATGCTTCAGTCCCTTTTCGTGCCAACATCGATGGTGAGGAGGGCTGTCTCACCATGGCATTGGGGGATGGGTTCCTTGGGTAGCCAAACAGCCATGTAATCTTCCTCGGGAGGAGTGGTGGCTCCCTCGGGGGTGGTGTGAAGATTACAAGAATGACAGAGCCCGCACATGGGATGGCCCCCCATGGAAGGATCGATGGCTAGCACAAGTAGCAGCAATAGGGACTGTCGAGGTTCTTAGCTACTGTTATGTTGCCATGGAGTGATGCTAGTGCTATAGCTATTAGACCACCATAGCCAGTGTTTGGACCTACTGTGCCAATGTGGTGATCTAGGCCTGCTGGTCCACAGGCGTTGGGAGTGGGGGAATGAAAAGTTCCACCTCCTTATTGTGCCTATCACCGTGGTAGGAAGGGTTTTCGATGCGACTGGCAGAGGCTTCTCGAGCGTGTATGACAACCAAGGCATCATGCCCTGGGGTTGCATGGCACTCTTCATAGAGGGCATTTGTAGTCCAACGAGGTTTCCCATACCTGGCATGCCAATCTATTGCAGTCAAATCACCTTTGCCTGAAGCTCCGATAGGGTTAGAGATCTCCCAGTCTCTCTGATGGGAAGGGGTCTCTCTTCCTCTCGAGTGTTCCTCTCGGGTGATGAGATTCCAAGAAAAAATCAGGCTGAGGATACCGGCAGGGACACTCTGATGCTCAAGTTAGTATAGTGATATGGGCAATAGTTGAAGCTATGGTAGATGACCATAAAAAGAATGGAAAACTAGTGTGAGAGCATGACGTAGCTTGCTTACCTTGGCCAGGGGTCCCTCTTACCTATATAAGAGATGTATGTCATGGAACAAAGTCTACGAAATAGTAGAGCACCCCCCAAATGGGATATCCATTTTTGATAGGAACAACGGATATAGTGGAGATGTCAATATCCTGCTCTCTAGAATCTTCATTATCAGGATCCCCTCGTTATGGTGTTGGGATCTAGTTGTCCATAACTTTTTTCCCTTGGGGATAGTAGCTTTTATTTGATCATTGCCCACCATAACTCGTTGGGTAGGCTCACCCGAGCCAGAGCTCTACTTGGCATGAGAGCTCTACTCGATCCATTAACTTGACTCGGCTTGGAGCTTTACTTGGCCCGGAGCTCTACTTGGCCTGAAGCTCTGTCCATCCCGGGGTCCTACTTGGCCTGGAGCTCTGCTCAATATAGGAGCTCTGCTCGACCTGGAAGCTCTATCCGGCCCAAGGCTCTACTCAGCCTGGGAGCTTTGTCTGGCCAGAGGCTCTACTTGGCTCGGAGCTCTACTCGACCTGAAGCTCTACTTGGTCCAGAGTTCTACTCAGCATGGGAGCTTTGCTCGGCTTGGGTGGAGTCTTTCATAAGAATCTGGATTGTCAGATTGGTGGCACGCTCGCCGGTGTCATGTCGGTATACCGCCATATCAGATAGCTTCAAGTTAAACTCAATTTTCTAATTGAGTTTAGGTCTAGAAACCATGGGCAAATTCCATCACACCCAATTAATCTTGCATGGACAATAACTTTAATACCATATAGCAAAGCATCCAGTCACTTGCCAATTCAGTCATCTATTTCTTTTGCAAATAGTTTCACAATGTTCACCATCATGCGGGGTGGTCAGGTCAGGGCTAGTGTTAGATCACTATGTCAAGTTAACCTGTGTGTGCCTTGTGCTCAGTGTTACTTTTAAGGGCACTCTTGCTATATCAGATAAGGGGAGGAGTTGATAACCTCTCCTTAGCCCAAAACCACATCCCTTGCATTCGGTCCCAAGCCTTAACCTAAAATTAATTAGACTTAATTTGCCCTAGTGGGCTAGGGACACCAACTGGTCGGGTCCGGGCTAGTGTTAGATCACTGTGTCAAGTTAACCTGTGTGTTCCTACGAATCCAACGACTCCAGCCAAGCCTCAATCGGATCACCGAGCAGAAAGCCGGGTATCCGCGGGTCTTTGGCTCGATTTTCCAAGCCGCATCCGTCGAGGAACAAGAGACCCCTTCACTGTGATCTTCACAGATATTGTCAGGTACACCCCTCTACCTCCAGTAGTTTTATTGTAGGAGAACTTGCCCTAACCGAGGCTTCTCAGCCCCGGCAGTCCTTCTTTGCTACTTTTCTAGGTCCTAATCTGCATGCTGATCTTCAAGAATTCATACAAAACTCCCTACAAATAATTTTGATTTGAAATTCAGGAATTAATCACCTAACTCAACATGTAAAACATACAAAAAAAATGGCATGCATATTAGTTCCCCATCACGGGGCAAAGAGGATAAGTAAGGAGCACTGAGTGATTGGTTAAGATATCAGAAACCTATGTTTACAAAAATTTTGATGGATGTTTTTTATAATATATATATATATATATATATATATATATATATATGTGTGTGTGTGTGTATGTATATGTATATGTATATGTAAAGAAAATGGAAAGTGTCGGGATCGAGAGCGAGGGACAGGGACTTACCTCTCCCTCGCCTTCCCCCACATTCTTACCTTTCTTACCTTCCTCCCTCCCTCCGGAGGAAGGGCCGTGGACTCTCTCTGAGAGGGGGTCTCCAGGAGCCCGGAGGAGCTCCTTGGATGCACCAATCTGCGGACCTCCCCCTCCCTGAAAGGAAGAGACTCCTCTTCCTCCTCCCAAGAAGAAAACTCTTCTTTCTCCCACTGGGAAGAAAACTCTTCTCCTCCTCCCTGGAAGAAAACTCTTCTCTCTTCTTTTTTTCTTTTCCCCTACTCCTTATAGGAGGGGTACTTCTATTTCAGGAGGGACTGCCCAGGCGTTGCAGGTCCTGGGGCCTTGGCTGGATTCGTCTCTTGGGGAGGCTTTGGGTGTCGTGTCATGGTGGTGGGCGACCATTGGTGGTACAGCTGTGGGCATGGCAGCATGCCACCGGGCCTGGGGCCTGGGGGCACCTATATCGTACCTTTGATGGAGCTGGCACCACTTATAGAAGGCTGCGAGTGCCCAAGCTTTTGCTGTGGTATGATTTGAACATCTGCTTTCTGGTGGGAACTCCATACCTGGGACTCTGTGTTGGGACACAAGTGTGGCCCCGCCGAGAGTTGACCTCGGACAAGGGCATGCCTCGTGAGCCTAGCTTCGGCTAAAAGCTTAACCTTGGTAGGGAGGATGATCTTAGATGGGGGGCTCGCCCAATGCGCTCGTCCTCGGCTAGAAGCTTGACCTCGACAGGGAGGCTGATCTTAGCTAGGGGGGCTCACCCAATGAGCCTAGCTTTGGCTGGAAGCTTGACCTCGATAAGGAGACTGATCTCAGATGGGGGGCTCACGCAATGAGCCCAGCTTCAGCCCTTTGCCAAGTCGCCACACCCGAATGTAAGGTCTCCTATCACCGTGGCCACTCGCATGATCCACGTCAGCGGATGTCGCCACATCAGATGCCCCCCACTCTCGAGCCCAGAGGATGCAGTAGCGCTCGGGAAGAAGGGAGTAATGGTCCCGCTAACATGGGGGGATGTACCTACTGTGCCATTAATGCCTTAGGCACCTGTGCACAAAAATCATGCCCCCACTGTGAACGAGGTGACGTTATGCTCAGTTTTCCAATGAAGGACCATGAATGCTCTATTTGGATCAAAGTGATCGCTACAAGCTTGGCATATCTAGGGCATCTGGCTGGGCCACATGGCAGTCTCTAGTTGGACAAAAGACTGAGTGGGTGCGTGCCTTGCATTGGGATGAGGTGACGGTGGGTGGCGACCTTTACTACAAAGGGTCTGCATCCTCCTTATTTAAGGAGTCCTTGAGTGTTGGCAAACAATATTTTGTCATGCACTCCTTCTTTTCCCTCTGGTCCTTCTCCCGCTCGAGTGTTGGGAGCTTTTGATAGGCTAGATTTTTTCCCCATGCTTTCTTCCTTTACTCTTCCTTCGGGCCACGTCGGGAGAGGTCTCTTGGTGGACTTCAGGTTCTCTGCCAAGGAATCGGGGAGTCAAGTGAAGACTCTCCAGGAGGGATCGACTGGTCGTCAAGGTGATGGCATCTGGCTTGGAGAAGAAATCCGCTGAGCTCAAAAATTCTCCTGAAAAAGGATAAGGGGGAGAGCCTCCGGTCACGCAGCTAGGGAAGAATAGAAGAGGGAGAAAGAGGCTGCTCGTGCCTGTCCTCAGTTTACAAGACCGGAGGTCCTTGACAGGGAGGTGGAGGCCAGGGTGTGGTCGTTGTGTGCCAGATCACGACCCCTTTGATGCCATTAGAGGTGGTATAATGAGGGGCTGCTACAGCTGCCCTTGAAATCACGGGGTCAGTGAAATCCAAGGGGGAGGCTGTGGACCCGATGCCGAACTCTAGAGGTCCAACAGACACTTGAGGAAGGGCCCCTATGGGCTCGGCCTGTCCTGCTAGTGCCTTCTACGCCAATCATGGAGGTTAAGATCAGGACCAAGGCCGGAGCTGATTAAGCTTCCTTCCCTTTGTGCTTGTAATCAGGTTTCTGAGAGACTTCCCTGGCCTGTCGAGGATCTCCCTTGATATAAGATACTTTTGATTAATGAAGGCATCTTTTTCTATTATTCGATGCATCTCCATCTTCTATTCCTCTTCTTTAGAATAGGAAGGTGTACTTCCGGGGCCATCTTGAGTCTGTTCTAGACTTTCGGCTCCCGCAGGATGATGTTGGAGCCTTAGGGCCCATGTGAAGGCCTTTGGCTTTTGAAGCTTCCAGGGTCCCTCGACTTGACCCACCGAGCGAGACCTCGAACTCCTCCAGTTCCTGTCCCCAAATTGCAATCGATCCTGACGACTGGAGTTGAGAGGCCTCATGAAGAGGGTTGAGGGGCTTAATGCGCCAAGATGTGAGTTAGGCGATAGATGGCAGGGACTTCTGGAGTTTCTCGGTGGACATCTCTGAACTATGAGCAAGGTGACCAAAGCTGAGAGGCTTGATGGAGGGGGTCAAGAGGCTTGATGGAGGAGGCCTGGTGAAGGAGGCCGGGAGGCCTGATGGAGGAGGTCGAGAGGCCTGATGAAGGAGGCCAGGAGGCTTGATGGAGGAGGCCGAGGGGCCTAATGTGCCAAGCTGCGAGTCAGGCAGCAGATGGCTGGGACTTCTGGAGTCTCCTAGTGGATATCTCCAGACTGAGTAAGGCGATTGAAGCTGGGAGGCTTGATGAAGGAGGCCGAGAGGCCTGATATAGGAGACTAGGAGGCCTGATGCACCAAGCTATGAGTCAGGCGGCAGATGGCCAGGACTTCTGGAGTCTCCCGGTGGACATCTCTGAACTGTGATGTCTGGCTGATCGGGAGAGACGATCCCCAACCCTCGAGCAGGTAATAGCCAGACACCGCCAAGGTCGAAAAAGCAAGATTCCATATCATACGCCTCACATGTCACCTTCTCTGGCTCCATCAGCCTCTGTAGAAGGTTCAACTGATGAGGCCATCAGGTGCATGGCCGAGAAGCGCCTGGAGGAACAGGTATGCAATATGGTAGAGTTATCCCGTCGGTTTGCAAATATGCAGGGCTCCATCGATGAGCCAGCGGGCTACAATGCACATCCCCCCTTCTCCCAAGAAGTCCAAGAGAAGCCAGTTCCGAGCTGGTTCTGCATGCCATAGGTAGATCCTTACGATGGGACCACTGATCCCTTGGATCATCTTGAGAGCTACAAGGTCCTCATGAGAGTCCAGGGGGCAACCAATGCTCTTCTCTGCGTCACCTTTCCTGCTACTCTCTGGAAGGCAGCTCGGGTATGATTTACCCACCTAGAGCCAGAGAGCATCAATTGTTTTGCTCAGCTGGAGCGGAAGTTCGTGGCTCACTTCGATGCATACCGGATGAGCCAGTCGCTATGCTGGCACTAAAGCGAGAGCTCAGGACTTCCCGCTTGACCTACTCTCTCGACAAGAAACCTCCCAAGACTTATTCCGAGCTCCTTCTCTTATGTCCAAAAGTACATCCATGCTGAGGAGGCAGATCGCACGAGGAGGGAGCTGGATGGAAGACCTCTGAAGAAGCCAGCTCCCGGGGAGACCTCCAGGATGCGGAAGCCCAGACCAACCGCACCAAACTTTTGCTAGAGGTCGAGCCAAGAAGTGACCCCATCCCAGAAGAAAGCCTTACTCCTCTCCTTACCCCGAGGGCAACAATCCTCATGGAGATTAAGGGTGAGCGCTATCTGAGGCGCCCACCTCCAGTGAAGTCGTCCAACGGTCGTGACAAAATGAAGTACTGCCAGTTCCACCGCGACCATAGCCACGACACCGAGGAATGCTAGTATCTTAAGATAGAAATTGAAGAACTCATAAAGAGGGGCTATCTCGAAAGGTTTGTGGGGAGAAAACCCCCAACGAAATCTCAGGTGCTCGCTGCACTCCCACCAGTCCCTGCAGTCGACAACTACCCTACCGAGAAGCCGGTGGGGATGATATGCTGGGGAGTTAAGCACGCTTCCAAGAAGGCCCCGGGTGGGAGAAATTTTGAGAATGTACTTCCCTTTGTGAGGGAAGGGGGGATGAAAATAAAAATGTAAACAATGATGCTATGGTCGTCGAGATGACAATCGCAAAACATCTTGTAAAATGCATCATGGTTGATAGCAGGAGCTCCATGGATGTGCCTTTTTATGATGATTTCTCCAGGATGAATCTATCCGCTACTTAGATCAGACTCGTGCATACACCCCTCGTTGGTTTCACGGGTGACTTCATAGGATTCGAAGGGGAAATCACTCTCCCTGTAACTACCAGGATGCCACCTTGGCAGAGTACCGTCATGATGACTTTTATGGTTGTTAGGCTCCCCTTAGCCTACAACGTGATCCTTGGCCGACCCGGGATCAACTTGCTCGACACGGTCATTTCCATAAAGCAGCTACTGGTACAGTTCCCAACTCCCTACGATGTCGAGGAGATGAGGGGGGCACCTCAACCAATCCAACATTGCCTCCAAACCATCCCCGGGGCCAAGATGGCCAAGGACGACCCCAGTGTAGATGACCTCGACCAAAGGGTGCAGGACCCCAGAGGTGGCTCGGTCAAGCGCCTGTTGTCGTATCCTCTTGGAACTGACCCGGCGAAGACGGTGCAAATTGGGGCGCAGCTGTAAGATGACGAACGAGCCCACCTCTTGGAGTTTCTCCGGGCGAACGTCGATGTGTTCACCTGGATGATAGTCAACATGCCTGGGATCCCACCAGAGATCATCACTCATAAGTTGAGCATCGACCCAAGGTATCGCCCTGTATGGCAAAAGAGGAGAAGTTTTGCATTGGAGAGACAAAGGGCGATCAACAAGGAGGTGGACAAGCTCCTCGCAGCCAGCTTCGTTCGGGAAGTGCAATATCCGTGCTGGCTGGCAAATGTATTTATGGTAAAAAAGAATAACAGGAAGTGGAGGATTTGTATAGATTACACCGATCTCAACTAAGCCTGTCTGAAGGATAACTACCCTCTACCAAAGATCGACCAGTTAGTGGACGCCACCTCGGGGTGCCGCTTGCTCTCCTTTATGGATGCATTCTCTAGATAGAACTAGATCCGGATGCACCTAAAGGACGAATAGCACACTGCCTTCATCACCGACTGAGGGATGTACTACTATCGAATGATGCCATTCGGCTTGAAGAATGCTGGTGCCACATACCAGCACCTGGTCAATCGGGTCTTCAGGAACTAGATTGGTAGGAACATGCAAGTCTACATGGACGATATGCTCATCATGAGCAAATTGAGATCGGACCACGTAGCCGACCTCGTGGAAGCTTTCCAAAATCTTCGGGAGTACAAGATGAAGCTGAACCCGGTGAAGTGTGCTTTTGAGGTAGCAGTAGGGAAGTTCCTTGGCTTCATAGTGACCCAAAGAGGTATCGAGGCGAACTCGGAGAAGGTCCAGGCGATCATCGACATGGAGCATCCGACCTCGAAGATGCAGGTCCAGTGCCTGACGGGTCAAATTACCGTGTTAAGCCGATTCATCTCGAGATCGGTGGACCATTGCCTTCCTTTCTTCAAAGTGCTACGTAAGATAAATGACTTCACCTGGATAGAGGAGTGTAAGGCAGCCTTTGAGGAGCTTAAAGACTTCCTAGCATCACCACCACTGCTCTCCATACCAGAGATAGGAGAGGAGCTCCTGTTGTACCTGGCGGTTACTCCTGGAGCCGTCAGTTCGGTCTTCGTCTACACGAATCAAGATGGATCCCAAAAGCCGGTGTACTATGCCAGCAAGATCCTCCAAGATGTCGAGATCAGGTACACCCGATCCAAAAAACTTATTTTTGCTATTATCATGTCTGCTCAATGTCTCAGGCTATACTTCCAAGTGCATCCCATCGTGGTCTTGACGGACCAGCCCCTGAGGGCTATGCTTAGTCATCTCGAAACATCCAAATGCTTGGCCAAGTGGGCACTAAAGCTCAGTAAGTTCGACATCGCATACCGACCAAGGTCATCTCAAAAGGCCCAGGTGCTAGCCGACTTCCTGGTCGAGTGTACAGGACTTGCCAAAAAGCTAGAGTAGACTGCCTTGGAGCACCAAGTGGAGCCCGGAGCTGAGGAGGAGCCCTGGATCCTCCATGTCAATGGCGCATCCAATGCGGGCAAAAGTGGCACAGGTCTAATCCTCGCCAACAGTGATGGAGTTGTAGCTGAATGCGCACACCGCTTCAAGTTCGTTGCGACAAATAACCAGGCAGAGTACGAGACACTGATGCAGAACAAAAAGCTCTGATACCAAAAATGATGCAGAACAAAGAACAAAGAAGCGTATGCGGAAGTAAATTTAGGATTAATTTCTCTCTTCTTTTTTTTTTTATATTTCAAAAATTGGCTTTGACTCAAAGTAAAGCTAAACTAAGTTGAAGGAAACTAGGTAAGGATTGAAAGCACAATTTAGATGAAACTAAATTATCAGAGTAGTTCAGAAGTAACGGATCGCTGGGGGTTGAGAAACTCCCAGACCTAGGGTTTCGCTCTGAACTTTCAACAGAACAGAAATAGAGAGGAGAGATGATTTACTAACCAGACAGTGATCTTCTCAGGATTTCGGTGGAAGAACTCTCTCGAGCAGATTGTGGGATCCTCGGAGTCGGCTATCTTCACAATGGATCCTCCAATACTGGTCTTGTGGTTTGGTCGGCTTCTCCTGGACTCAAGATCGGGGAAAGAAGAGGAACAAGTGATGGAATTCAGATACTCAAGAAAAGATTTACCAGGTTGAAGAACTTGAAAGCTGAAGTTGCTGAAATCAGGATTCTCCTGGAGGCCGATCTGACTTCCTCTTAGAATTGCTGTAGATCTGAAGTATCTGGACTGGAGCTGGATGCTGGTGGTCGGCCTGGACTTGGAGAGGGTGGTCGTGAGAGGTGGGATAGGCTAGGGCTTGGTGGAAGGAGAGGGGTGATGGGCGGCTAGGGTTTGGGAGTGGAGTGGCTAACCTAGGGTTTGGGTTTTGGAGATCTCACACCTCCTCAAGGTTCCTGGGGAACCCGGATTTACTCCCTCACGAAGCTCAACACCTGGATGCAAGTGCGGAAGAGAAAAAACACAAAGTTTGCTCACAAAAAAAATTGGTTTCATTCATCTCATTGATTTCAAACTTACATGGGGGTTTAATTTATAGGACATTACAAGAGAGTAGGGTTTTACATCTTTCCATGTGAGACTAAAGGAGGGGATCTTCAAATTAGGATTGTAGGATCAATCCCTACTCATATGGCCGGCCAAATAATTCCATAAGATGATTGAGGCTTCAAAAAAGGAAAGTGAGTGGCGCCTCCTTGCCTTGACCTCCAAGAAAATTATTTTTTTCCTTCTATGCTTGGCCTTATCTGGAAGTGTTTGGGCACCTCTTAACCTTGCCCTCCAAGAGAAATTTTTTCCCTTTTATATCTGGCTTTATTTGGAATGACTAGGGCGCCTCCTAACCTTGCTCTTCAAGAGAAATCTCCTTTCTTCCATGACTCAACCTTTTTTGGATACCTCCTTTTCTTTCTCCCCAAGTTATGGTTCTTCCTAACTTTGCTTTGGGTATTTTTGGCAGGTAATGGGCGCCTCCTTGAAGTTCTCTCCAAGAAACTTTCTTCCCATTCATAGTTTGGCTCTTATGGAAGTCTTGGGCCGCCCCCTTATTTTGTGGATCCTTGGTTGCATTCTCCTCAATTGGCGCATGAAAGAAGGGAGCTGCTATCTGTGGTGTGGGGACCAAAGTCTACTGGATGAAGATGTGGCACCCCCTGGACTCAGGCGTTTGGCTGGGAGTGTGGCGCCCACTTGCTTGGCCTTGGAAGAAAATGTAACACCCCAGGTTGAAGCCCTAGTCCACTACTGAGTCAACATGACTCAACCAAATAAAAATGCATGTAATACAGACTCAAGCTAAAATTGAGTTGATCAAGTCAACTCTTATTACAAGCCAAAAAACCCTAATTCTTCGGGCACGGTTAATCAGAGATCCAGATGGAGCTCTGAAGTCTTCTTCTGAGTCTGGTGCCCGCACCAATTCTCCCAGGGTGGGAGGAACTCGACCCTGTCGAGTATGGATCAAGTTGGCTCTGGTATCTCTCCAAGAGGTCTGGGTCCATTTCTTGTAATTCTTCTCGGGAGATCCAAGAGTCATCAGAACCTGGCCTTCCTTGCCAGCGGACCAGATATCTTTGGTATCCTCGATTACGAGTAGAGATAACCTGATCATCCATGATCTTTTCAATCTGCTCTTTCCTCACAGGCCAGTTTGTTGGTGGACACACAGGGTTGGGTTCACTCTCAAGAGCAAGATTAGGTTCAAAAGCCTCACTGGGAATCACAGCTGGCTCTCTATACTCTACTTGGTCTGTAATGTTGAAAGTGGAGCTAATGCCTAGTTCTGGAGGCAACTCGAGCACATAGGCATTGGATCCTACTCTCTTTACCACTCTAAATGGTCCAGCTCCCCTAGCATGTAACTTTCTAACGGCTCCAGGAGGAAACCGTTCAGGCCTTAACCTAATCATTACATAGTCTCCTTCGTCAAAAGTTTTGACTCGCCTTTGAGAATCAGCCAATTTCTTATAAGTTTCATTACTTAAATTTATTTTGGCTTGAATTTCTTTATGCAAGTCTTTTATATGCTGTGCAAAAACTTCGGCAGACTCGGAGACCCGTGTGTGGACTGGTAAAGGAGCTAGGTCAAGAGGTGTGTGGGGTTTGTAACCATGCACAATTTCAAATGGACTCTTACCCGTAGACCTATTGACCGAGTCATTATATGCAAATTCAGCTCTAGGTAAGTACAAATCCCAGTTCCTAATGTTTTCACCAACAAGACACCTTAGCAGATTGCCTAAACTACGGTTCACTACTTCGGTTTGGCCGTCAGTCTGGGGATGATAGGCAGTTGAAAACTTAAGTTTCGTCCCTAACTTATGCCAAAGGGTTTTCCAGAAATAGCTGGTGAACCGAACATCCCTATCTGAAACAATGGTCTTGGGTAGGCCATGGAGTCGAACTATCTCATTGAAGAACAGGGTGGCTACCTTAGACGCATCAAATGTTTGGGAACAAGGCAAGAAATGGGCCATCTTGGAAAATCGGTCTACTACAACACAGATAGAGTCATGCCTCCTCTGGGTCTTAGGCAAACCTAACACAAAGTCCATGCTCACATCTTGCCAAGGACGATCTGGGACAGGGAGTGGGGTATAAAGGCCGGTGTTCTATTTTCGTTGTTTGGCAACAGCGCAGGTCCGACACCTAGCCACAATGTATGCTACATCTCTTTTTAAGCTAGGCCAGAAAAAATGGTCTTCAATAGCCAGGGTGGTCTTATCTTTTCCGAAATGGCCAGCTAAACCTCCAGCATGAGTTTCCCAAATCAAGAATTCCCTAAGAGAGGTTCTAGGGATGCAAAGCCTATTCTTAAAGAACAGAAAGCCATCTAAAAGGGAATAATCCTTATGTTCACTAGATGGTCCTTGAGTTAGATCCTGGTATACAGTCTTGAAATCCGGACACGACTCATATTCTTCTTTGATTTGCTCAAACCCTATGACTTCAGCCCTAACAGAATTCAACAACAAAGATCGACGACTAAGGGCATCAGCTACCTTATTTTCAAACCCAGCCTTATGCTTCAAAACAAAAGTATAGGACTGGATATACTCTACCCACTTAGCATGCCTAGGGTTAAGCTTCTTCTGAGAATTCAAGAATCTAAGAGCCTCATGGTCCGAAAATAGCACAAATTCTTGCGGTAGTAAATAATGTCTCTAGTAACGCAAAGCTTGCACTACCGCATAAAATTCCTTATCATAGGTAGAATACCTAAGCTTAGCATCATTAAGTTTTTCACTAAAGAATGCTACGGGATGGTTCTCTTGGCTTAGGACTCCACCTATACCTACTCCTGAAGCATCACAGGCAACCTCAAATACCTTTGAAAAGTCCGGTAGTCTCAAAATGGGTGCCTGGGTCATCCTATCCTTAAGATCTAGGAAGGCTTTATGGGCTGCTTTGGTCCACTGAAATTCTCCCTTCCTGATGCAGTCTGTGATAGGAGCAACTACGGTACTAAACCCCTTGATGAATCGCCTATAGAAGGTAGCCAAGCCATGGAAACTTCTGACTTCATGCACACTGGTCGGCTCTGGCCATTTCTACTATGGACCTAATCTTTTCAGGGTCGGCAGCCACGCCGTCAGGGGTTACAACAAATCCAAGGAAGATAATTCTACTGGTCATAAATTCACACTTTTTGAGATTACCGTAGAGACTATCACTCCTCAAAACTTGACAGACTTGTCTAAGGTGGCCTAGGTGATCTGCAGGGGTCTTACTATAGATCAGGATGTTATCAAAATAGACCACTACAAACTTTCCTATGAAAGCTCTAAGTACCTGGGTCATAATCCTCATGAAAGTACTAGGGGCATTGGACAACCCAAAAGGCATAACAACCCATTCATAGAGACCATCCTTAGTTTTGAAGGCTGTTTTCCACTCATCCCCTGGTCTAATCCTAACCTGATGATAGCCGCTCTTGAGATCAATTTTAGAAAAAACCATGGCACCAGCCATCATATCAAGCATGTCATCTAGTCTAGGGATGGGGAACCTATACTTGATTGTGATTTTATTGATGGCACGACTGTCAACACACATCCTCCACGTGCCATCCTTCTTCGGGGTTAGAAGTGCAGGGACTGCACAAGGGCTAAGACTCTCTCTAATGAACCCCTTCCTCAACAATTCGCCAACCTGCTTTTGCAGTTCTTTATGCTCAGATGGATTCATCCTATAATGGGGCAAGTTGGGTAAAGTAGCTCCTGGGACTAAATCTATGGAATGCTGAATATCCCTAAGAGGTGGAAGGTGGTCTGGCAGATCCTCGGGAAAAACATCCTCAAATTCTTCTAATAAAGGCTTAACTTCCTGAGGAGGCTCTGAGGGTGTAGGAGTCCTAAGTTCCTTAGCAGTCAACATCCAAATGGGTGAACCACTATGAATTTCTTGTTCTAGATCCTTGGCACTAATTAGGTTCACTCCAGTCTTCATTTCCCTAACCTTACTGGTTCCTTTAGCTACCTTGTCCTTAGGAGGGACTGAATGGATTGTGATTTTCTTCCCATTGAAACTAAAGACACAGGTGTTGGATTTTCCTAAGAGGGTGGCATCATGATCATACAACCAAGGTCTTCCAAGAATTATACTGCTCACCCCCATGGGCAAGACATCACACCAAATCTTCTCTTGATAGGATTGCATTTGGATTTGGACCTGACATCTAGACTGGATGGGTATAGAGGTAGAGTCTACCCAAGAAACCTTATAGGGGTTGGGGTGGGGGACTGGGGTTAAGCCTAACATTTTGACAGTGCTAGTAGAAATGGCATTCACACAGCTCCCACTATCTATGATGATTTTATAAACCTTATCCCCTAGTTTAAGGAAAGTCTGTAGGATGTTAGTCCTACGCCAATCTTCCTAAACTTTAGTCTGGGACAGGATGCATCTCACAACCCCTAAGTGGTCAGATTCAGTGGATTCTTCCTCTCCTTCATACTCATCAACCAAATTCATTCCGGCCTCATAAACTTCTTCTTCAAACTCCTCATTAGGCTCGGAATTCTCTTCTCCTCCCTCTTCTATATATAGGGATCTATGAGGGCACTGGCTAGAAACATGACCTACCTTATGACACTTAAAACAAGCTATGGCTGTGCACTGAGTGGAGATATGACCGGGCTTCTGGCACTTAAAACAGACGATACTAGGGGTTCTCTGGGTGTCAGGTGCCTTACCTTTGTCCATGGGCCTAGGGGTGGGGATACCCTGATTAGGCTTGCTAGGGGTAACCTGGCTAGGTCCATTTCTTGGGATTGGGGCACTAACCCTAGATGGCATGGGTCCTCTCTGAAACTTCTCAGTGTTCAGTGCAATCTGATAGGCTTGGTCTAGGTCAGTAACCTCTCTCAAAAACAACTCTCTCTTAATATCTTCCCTAAGTCCAGCCCTAAATCTAGACAAAGTGACCTCATGGGCTTCACTCACATCACATCTCATCAGGTATTCATCAAAGGTGGTTATGTAGTCTAAAACAGATCGGTTCCCTTGTTTCAAAGTCTGCCATTGGTCTAACAGATTTTGCTGGTATGAAATGGGTAGGTACTTGTCTCTAAGTTTCTCTTTCATACCCTGCCAAGTGGTTATGGGCTCTACATTTCGTCTTCTAGTGGTCAGCTCAATGTTCCCCCAGTATAACCTAGCTTGACGTATTAATTTCATCTTGGCAAACTTGAATTTCCTCTCCTCAGACATGGCATACCACTCAAAGTACTGGTCCATTTCACCCTCCCAATCAGAATACACCTTAGGATTTAGGCTACCATCAAAAGTGGGTGCATCTAACTTGATGTTTCGAATGAACCTATCATCTCTATCCTCAGGTTCTGGGTCATGCCTCCTATGATTAGGTTCAAGATCTCGGTATAAAGGTCTTCTAGGCTCTTGGTGTGGGTGAGGTTGAGGTACATTAAAATCTGGGTCAGGAGTCCAGTTCCGATGCCTAGGTTCCTCTAGCACTTGGACTCGATCCCTAAGCTGGGCAAAATCCTCATGGACTTGTTCTTTAAATTGGGCAACAGTGGTAGTCACATCCTGACTCAGTTTGTTCATACTCTCAGTAAGAGCTCTAACCATGGCTTCTAAATCAGGTTGGGTTTGACCAGGTTGGTAGGGCACTCCATTCCGGGTAGACATGATACAAGCAAACACACAAAATGAGACTCAACTGAACGACTACGGGCTAACTAGACCTGAGCCCAAACTAGATGCCCAATCAGAGTGGCAAGCTAGCCTGTAGTAACTCAGGACTCAGCCAGGCAGGTGTAAGGGGAGTGTTAGGTCCCTGAATGCCAATCCTAGACACCAATCAGAGATTGGCCAGGTAGGCGGACCAGCACACAAGCCCTTCGGGATGGAATCCCTGAACCACCATTCTAGACACTGAGTACAAAGCACACACAGAGTAACCAGACAAACTGACTCAACACTAGCCTTGACCCGACTTGTTGATGTCCCTAGCCCACTAGGGCAAATTAGGTCTAATCAATTTTAGATTAAAGGCTTAGGTTCGAATGAAGGGGTGGTGGTTTTGGGTTAAGGAGAGGTTATCAACTCCTCCCCTTATCTTAGATGCTCAAATGCCCTTAAGGTGAATTAAGAGATGAACACTCAAAAATGATTGGATTGCAGAACACAAAAATAGAGTTGCAGTAATTTAATTCTCAGAAATTGCATGGAAACCAATAAATCATGAGAAAATTATGCAAATTAGTTTCAATTATACTGGTTTCAGAAAAATAAAAATCACTGAATTTGGAGTTACCTGAAATAAGAAATAATTCCTGCAACAGGATAATTACGGGCTGAAAACAGAGCACTTCCACGTTTACAATTTCTGCTACGAAGTTGTAACCCAACGGATCCCCTACACGCCCTAGGAACACCCCATGGAATGGGAAGAGGAGGTTTGCACCTCGCTTCATTCCTAGGACCGAACGTCCTGGGGAGTCTACTTCGAGCAGACAAAGTAAAAAGAGAGGGACTCAAACAAGCAATTAAACAGAAACCCTAGACAGAGCTCTGATACCAAGATGATGCAGAACAAAAAGCTCTGATACCAAAAATGATGCAGAACAAAGAACAAAGAAGCGTATGCGAAAGTAAATTTAGGATTAATTTCTCTCTTTTTTTTTTTTTATATTTCAGAAATTGGCTTTGACTCAAAGTAAAGCTAAACTAAGTTGAAGGAAACTAGATAAGGATTAAAAGCACAATTTAGATGAAACTAAATTATCAGAGTAGTTCAGAAGTAACGGATCGCTGGGGGTTGAGAAACTCCCAGACCTAGGGTTTCGCTCTGAACTTTCAATAGAACAGAAATAGAGAGGAGAGATGGTTTACTAACCAAACAGTGATCTTCTCAGGATTTCGGTGGAAGAACTCTCTCGAGCAGATTATGGGATCCTCGGAGTCGGCTATCTTCGCAATGGATCCTCCAATACTGGTCTTGTGGTTTGGTCGGCTTCTCCTGGACTCAAGATCTGGGAAAGAAGAGGAACAGGTGATGGAATTCAGATACTCAAGAAAAGATTTACCAGGTTAAAGAACTTGAAAGCTGAAGTTGCTGAAATCAGGATTCTCCTGGAGGCCGATCTAACTTCCTCTTAGAATTGCTGTAGATCTGAAGTATCTGGACTGGAGCTGGATGCTGGTGGTCGGCCTGGACTTGGAGAGGGTGGCCGTGAGAGGTGGGATAGGCTAGGGCTTGGTGGAAGGAGAGGGGTGATGGGCGGCTAGGGTTTGGGAGTGGAGTGGCTAACCTAGGGTTTGGGTTTTGGAGATCTCACACCTCCTCAAGGTTCCTGGGGAACCCAGATTTACTCCCTCACGGAGCTCAACACCTGGATGCAAGTGCGGAAGAGAGAAAACACAAAGTTTGCTCATAAAAAAAATTGGTTTCATGCATCTCATTGATTTCAAACTTACATGGGGGTTTAATTTATAGGACATTATAAGAGAGTAGGGTTTTACATCTTTCCATGTGGGACTAAAGGAGGGGATCTTCAAATTAGGATTGTAGGATCAATCCCTACTCATATGGCCGGCCAAATAATTCCATAAGATGATTGAGGCTTCAAAAAAGGAAAGTGGGTGGCGCCTCCTTGCCTTGACCTCCAAGAAAATTATTTTTTTCCTTCTATGCTTGGCCTTATCTGGAAGTGTTTGGGCGCCTCTTAACCTTGCCCTCCAAGAGAAATTTTTTCCCTTTTATATCTGGCTTTATTTGGAATGACTAGGGCGCCTCCTAACCTTGCTCTTCAAGAGAAATCTCCTTTCTTCCATGACTCAACCTTTTTTGGATACCTCCTTTTCTTTCTCCCCAAGTTATGGTTCTTCCTAACTTTGCTTTGGGTATTTTTGGCAGGTAATGGGCACCTCCTTGAAGTTCTCTCCAAGAAACTTTCTTCCCATTCATAGTTTGGCTCTTATGGAAGTCTTAGGCCGCCCCCTTGTTTTGTGGATCCTTGGTTGCATTCTCCTCAATTGGTGCATGAAAGAAGGGAGCTGCTATCTGTGGTGTGGGGACCAAAGTCTACTGGATGAAGATGTGGCACCCCCTGGACTCAAGCATGTGGCTGGGAGTGTGGCGCCCACTTGCTTGGCCTTGGAAGAAAATGTAACACCCTAGGTTGAAGCCCTAGTCCACTACTGAGTCAACATGACTCAACCAAATAAAAATGCATGTAATACAGACTCAAGCTAAAATTGAGTTGATCAAGTCAACTCTTATTACAAGCCAAAAAAACCTAATTCTTCGAGCACGGTTAATCAGAGATCCAGATGGAGCTCTGAAGTCTTCTTCTGAGTCTGGTGTCCGCACCAGACACTCCTCGTGGGCCTCAGGGTCTCCCGCGAGCTGGGTGTACGAAGCTTGAAGGTCTTCATCGGCTCCCAATTGGTGGCCGGACAGGTCTCCGGGGAATATGAAGCCAGAGATCCCCAGATGGTGAAGTACTTGGAACAGGTCCACTCAAGCACAACAGGTTTTCGATGCTTCGGCATCTCTCATATCCCTCAAGGTGAGAATGCTCGTGCCGATACACTGTCAAGGCTTGAAACCTTGCCGAAGTTGTCACTAGGGTGCACCCACATCGAGTACCTCAAAAATCCAAGCAACGAAGCTCCCGCAGAGGTGTAGCAAGTCATCCCGGAGCCAAGCTGGATGGATAAGTACATCAGATACATTACCGATGGCACCCTGCTGGAAGACCGAGTTGAGGCTGACCTTATCAAGAAGAAGGCCTCGGGGTTTGTCCTCAAGGAAGGATAGCTCTACCGCCGATCCTTCTCCTATCCACTCCTGAAGTGCCCAAGACCTTCAGAGGTGACCTTTATGCTCCAAGAGATACACGAAGGCCTTTACAAAAACCACGTCAGGGGGGGGAATCTTGCGTACAAGAACCTTCGACAGGGATACTTCTGGGAGACCATGAGAGAGGACGCCGCTGACTTCATGAAGAGGTGTGACCGGTGCCAGCACCACGCACACATACAGCATCAACCAATGGTGCCACTCTCCTAGCTCTCTACTCCATGGCCATTCGCCCATTGGGGAATGGACATCCTGGGTACATTTTCCCTACATCCGGGCAACGTAAGTTTTTGATAGTGGCCATTGACTACTTCACCAAGTGGGTAGAAGCAGAGCCACTGGCACGGATCATGAAAACTAAGGTCCGCCAGTTCTTTTGGAAGTCGATCATCTACCGCTTTGGGCTTCCCCACTGTATCATCACTGATAACGGGCAGTAGTTCGACAACCGGGAGTTCGAAGAGTTTTGTGCCAAGATCGGCATCCAACATCGTTTCACCTCGGTGGCTCATCCCCAAACCAATGGAGAAGCCGAGGTGACCAACTGGACCATTCTCCAAGGACTCAGAACCAGGCTAGACCAAGCCAAGGGAAGGTAGGCAGAGGAACTTCCCAGCATTCTCTGGGCCTACCACACAACTCCTAGGATGGCAACGGACGAAACACCTTTTAACCTTACTTTCGGCGTGGAAGCCATTGTTCCAGCCGAACTCGGCGTGCCCACACTATGGATATAGCAATACAATAAAGCAGAGAACCCGGCGCGCCTCCTTCTCAACCTGAACCTCCTCAAGGAAACCAGGTACAAGGCCCAACTCTGGATGGTTCCTTACCGGCAACGTGTGGCTCGGTACTACAACGCACGGGTAAAGCCAAAGATCTTCCATCCCGGTGACCTTGTACTATGCCGAGCTGAAGCATTTCAACCCTAAGAGTGTGGCAAGCTCTCACCAAATTGGGAAGGCCCCTACAAGGTGGTCGAAGCTCTTCCCCATGGGGCTTACTATCTCGCGAGTCTGGACGGTGCCAGATTCCTGCGGACATGGAATGCCTGCAACCTGAGAATATACTATCAGTAATGTAAGGAATTTTCCTAATAATAATAAAGATCCCTTTTTATGCAAACCACTTTTGCCTTGCAGGGATGTCGCTACCTGGCCCGAGGTCTGACATGCCAAAGCCTAGAGTCCAGCTCTCCGGTACCAAAGACCGGTCAGCCCGGTAACAAAGCCTGGAGTCTAGCTCTCTGGCACCAAAGATCGATCAGCCCGGCACCAAAGCTCAGAGTCTAGTCCTTCAGCACCAAAGCCCAGAGTCCAGCTCTTCGGCACCAAAGCATGGAGTCCAGTCCTTCGGCACTAAAGCCCGGAGACCAGCTCTCCGGCACCAAAGATCGGTCAGCCCGGTACCAAAGCCTGGATCCCATGCTCTCCGGCACCAAAGCCTGGATCCCACACTCTCCAGCACCAAGCTCGGATCCCACACTCTCTGGCACCAAAGCCTGGATCCCACGCTCTCTGGCACCAAAGCCCGAAGCCCAGCTCTCCGGCACCAAAGCCCGGAGCCCAACTGTCTGGTACCAAAGCCCAGATCCCATGCTCTCTAGCACCAAAGCCCCGAGCCCAGCTCTCCGACACCAAAGCCTGGAGCCCAGCTCTCTGGCACCAAAGCTCGGATCCCACTCTCTCCGACATCGAAGCCTGGAGCCCAGCTCTTCGGCATCAAAGCCCGGAGCCCAGCTCTCTGGCACCGAAGCCCGGAGTCCAGTCCTTCAACACCAAAGCCCGGAGCCCAGCTCTTTGACATTGAAGCCCAGACTCCAGTCCTTCGACACCAAAGCCCAGAGTCCAGCTCTCCGACACCGAAGCCCAGAGCCCAGCTCTCTGGCATCGAAGCTTGGAGTCCAGCCCTTCGGCACCAAAGCCTGGAGCCCAGCTCTTCGGGATCGAAGCTTGGAGTCCAGCCCTCCAGCACCAAAGCCCAGAGCCCAGCTCTCCGCACCGAAGCCCAGAGTCCAGTCCTTCGGCACCGAAGCCCGGAGTCCACTCCTTCGGCACCAAAGCCCAGAGTCCAATCCTTCGGCACCAAAGCTCGGAGTCCAGCCCTCTAGCACTAAAGACCGGTCAACCCAGCACCTCAAGCCCGGAAACTCCTGGAGACCGGAGCCTCGTAGTCACTTGGCATTATCGATGATTGCCATCTTCGAGCCTGGTTTTTCCGTGCACACCTGGAGTTGATCCCGGTGAGATCGAAAGGATCTTATCAAACAAGGCATTCAGAAACATTCATCCACTTCACACATAGAGTAAAAACAACTCGGCAAGTCGAAGAACCTCTCTCTAACTTCATTGCATGTTCGGAACTCAAAAAAAAAGAAAAAAGGAAGGAAAAAAAAAGAAAAGAGAGAAGAAAAAGAAGAAAGAAGTTCCGAGCCAAGGTGACTGAAAGAACTTCATTGATAACCATCTGTTCAATACAAGTGTTTCTAGGCCCCGTGTTGCCCAGGTGGCTATCCAAGAGGGGAGGTAAATTGGGTCTTTTAAAAATTGGAGGCAAGTAATGTGCAATTCAAAATCCTTTGTAAGTGGTATGTGCTGTGATAGAATTATAAAATGCAAAAGCTAAACAGAGTCAAGAAAGCATAACACAAACACACCAAATTTATAGTGGTTCGGAGTAACCCAGCTCCTATGTCCCCTACCCAAAATACCACTTGAGATTTCCACTATATTCACACCCGAATATAGTAGAATTGTTTTACAGGATCATAATCCAAAACCTCTACACTTTGATTTTATGGGATCATCAAAGAAAACCCAACACCCTTTGGTTTTAACAAGCTCACCAAAGAAACCCAACTTGGTTTTCACAAGATCACGAAGAACCTAACCCTTGGTTTTAATAAGGCTCACCAAGAACCTATTTGGTTTTTCAATCGGGCTCACCAATAACCCAACAATTCAAAGATTGAATTGAAAAATAAATGCAACAAGAATGACAAACTCAATTTATCGGATAGTTGCTGGTGTAGCTTGTTGGAAGTCCACTTGAATGCACTTGAATAGACTTTAATTACTTTAGTGGATTCTTTCCAAAGTTGCTTCAAGCTTTAGATTGGAGTTGGTGAAGACTTGAAAGCTAGACTTGAATGCTCTTGTACTCTTTTGCTGTTGGTAGGTAGGATATTCAATGAAGCTCTCTTCTCTGAAGAACTCTCTAATTCATTGCTTCAAGAAAGTTCAAATCCTTCAAATTTAAAGTCTTCCATCATCCTAAGGTAGTTCTAGCCATTGTAGACCATTGGGGAATAATTTTTGATGTTGGAGTACTTTTTAGCATTCAAAAATAAATTCTGGAACTAGCCATTGGATACCTGAAAGTGACATTCGAGTTGGCTCAGATTCCTTCGAGCAGGCTCGGATCCTTTGAGTCGATGGGTCGAGTCACCAAATCTTCAATGCAATCGGCTCTTTATCTCAGGGTACAAAACATCACTCTAGACAAGTCGGCTCTTTGTACCTCGGGTCGGCTCGAACTTGAATCTTGAAAATCTTGAACTCGAGAAGTCGGCTCTTTTCATCTTGGGTCGACTCTTCTTCTCAGGTTCGAAAAACCTCACTCTAGAAGAGTTGGCTCAATGCAGTTCGGGTCAGCTCACTTTCTCAAGCTTTCAGAATTAGGTCTGGCAAAGTCGATTCTTTTTGGTTTGGGTCGGCTCGCCTAGCTGTTCTCAGAAATCTTCAAGAAATGGATTCTAGAGGAGTCAGCTCACTTTCCATCGAGTCAGCTCAGATTGCTACGTTATAGAATCCTTGCTACAAGTCAGTAATCATAGTCGGCTCTTCATTACTTGGGGTCGGCTCGAGTGTCTTCTTCGGGATTTTTATAATTGAACTTAAAAAAAACTCTCACCAACTCTTTTACAATTTCATACAATACCAACTCAAACTAAAATTCATGGCACACACACTTACAGAAGTAACCCTTTTAATTGATTTTTTCTTAGCATTTTGATTGGGTTCTTCTTTACAAAAATATTTACAACACAACTCAACCAAGAAAATAGAAGTGTAGGAGTTGAAGTTTGAACATGTTATTCATCCTACAAAAACTTGTCAAATACTTGAAAAGTTGTCAGAAATAAATGTACATGCTCCAATGTTTGGTTATCATCAAAATCACTTATGGGATCAACAATCTTCCCCTTTTTGATGATGACAAAACACTGGGCATGAAAAATCAATATAAAACTTTACAATTGCTTGTTTAATAATATTTGCAAGAGTATATGAACAAGTAGAGCAAATTGACTTCAGTTAGTGCCAAACAATGAGAGGAGAATTAGGACTTAGAGAGATAATCTCCCCCTCAATAAAATACTCCATGTTTTGGCAAACTCTTCATTCAATTTTACATTTCAAAGCTCAAAAGCTTTGATCAACAGAGCTAACACATGTTGAAGTGTAAAACATTATGTATCAGAGTCATTATGTATCAGAGTTTGTAAAAAAATTGTAATTCAAGCTTTAAATATTATAAGTCAGAACTTAAAGCATCAGAGCTTGAAATATCAATACATGTTCATTTCAAGTATCAGAGCAAATCAATACATGTTCATTTCAAGTATCAGAGCAAATATGTATCGAAGCTTTGAAGACTCAATGTTTTATCTTTTTCATGCAATACTTTCTCTCCCCCTTTTTGTCAATCAATCAAAAAGGTTAAATAAGAATTAAGCTCATATTTTAAAATAGATTGAGAAAGTATTTAAAATTGTTTGAGATAATTTCACTTTCTCATATTTATCTTGAAATTCTAATTAAAATATTAATCATTGTAAGAGCAATCAAACATTTAATTCATAGAGAGATTGAAGAAATTGTTAGACAAAAGAAGCACTTTCATTTCATTTCAAAAGATTAGTACAAAATACTAAAAGGTAATACACTTAGTCACTGTCTATGTCTACGCTAGGTTTTAAGGAAGTTTGGCCAGGGATTTGAATTCCAGGAGGTAGAGAAGCAATAGGATCAATGAGTTATGGAATATCATGAGATCCAGGTGTTTTGATGTGTGAAGCAGGTTGTCTTGGATGGCCTGAGTGACTAGGAAAGGATCTAAAGGGAGTCTTGAGAGTAGCTAGGATATCTTCAATCTTGCCCATCATTTTCCATGGAAAGCTGCTCATTGACTTCAATTCGGCTTCAACTTTCTTTACACTTCTAGAAGCAGCCAAGTCTTCCATTCTTTCTTTGATTACTACCTTTTCTTTTTATAGTGAAAGCATTTCTGAAGCTTGAACATTGGCCAATGCTTTGGCTGAACCTCTCAATCTTCCAAATTCACTTCTAATTATACTAATACCTTTGGTATAATCTTCCTCCATCCTTTTTCCTGCTTCAAGTGATCCCATTCTGACCCTCAAGTTATCCATCTCAGTTCTGTAGGCTTCAAGGATTTGAGTGACTGAGCTTTTGATAGAGTCTGAACTTGATGTAATCAACTGAAGGATCGGCTGGACATCTATCACGGTTATACTAGTTGTACTAGTTTCTGCAACTTTGGAGGTTTCAATATTTTTAATTCTTCCTTTTAGATCATTTATTTGTTCTCCAAACTGGGTTAGCCTGTCATCGATTGATTTTTGAAATACTCCAAACATTTCACCTATAGAAGACTTAATGGATTTAGTCATACTATTCATTTGTTGTGCCAAGAAGTATTGTATCATTGAAGTGTTCATGGTAGGAGCAGTAGCAGCTTGATCATGACTTGGAATGTTTGTAACCTGATCAAAGGTAGGTGTGCTGAATGGCATGTCAAGCAAGTCAGGGATAGAAATTCTAGAAAAGAAGTATCGAAATCCATCTGGACAAGGGATTCCTGCTGTGGCTGTGGCTTAGGGATATGCATTGTGGTGCCTTCACTAGCCTCTTCTTCTATTTGTTCTTGGACTTTATCAGTCTCTTCAACTATAGGAGTGTCAGTTTTCTTCTTCCGGGTACCATCTGTTAACAAGTATCCCATTCTCTGAAGGGTCTTGGCTGTGTATGTGTTAGTGTGGAGTAATGCCTTACTGTCTTCTCCTGTCAAGTCTAAACTTGCTCTTTGAAAGAAGATTGAAAGAATCATTCCATATGGCAAGCAGGCTTTAACTTTCCTAATTGCCTCCTTCATTTGGGTAATCATAATTGCAGGCAAATTAATCTTTTCTCCATTAATTAAGAGCTCCATAAAACATAAAATCCCTTTCACTTACCCAGTCGAATCAACCTGTTCTAGGTAAGAAGATTCGGCTAATAAAGTTATGTAGGAGTCTCATTTCAATGGACAACATGCTTGCTTTGAAAATCCCAATCTCATTTACCTCAGCTCTTTCCAAAACTGTCTGCAATGCCTTGGTTCTATCCTTCAGTACAAAATATTCTGTGCCTTCAAAAGGCATTTCCAAAACATTACCTAGGTTTTCAGCAGAGATAATTATCCTCTTTCCTTTAACTGAGGACTCAATGAAATTCTCTCCAAACCTTAAATTTTAATAGAACATTCTTACTAGGTTTGGATAGGTCTTGATATCCAGTGAACACAAATTCCTCCAGCCTTGGTTCCCAATAAGATCTCCAATCACAAAACCGATTTTCCTTAGATATTCAAATAAAAAGCGTTGGCCAGTGGTGATTGGTCGCATACCTAGGGACATTTGGCAGCTTGGAGAAATAGGGCTTCCTTCTTCTTCAGGCTGTGGTTCATTCCCGGAGACATTATCTTCTCGGAATTTCGTTCTTCGTTCTTGTAGAGCCGCATCACCAATTCTCCTAGATTTTTTCCTAACTACTCTCCTTGGTACCATAGTGAAGAAATTGATTTTAGAGGAGGTTTATGGAAGTTTAAAGAAGTTTGGAAAGTTTCTTGGAGGGAATGGAATAGGGTTTAGGAGTAAGAATGGTAAAAACAAAACCCTACGGCTCGACATCTGAGCCGGCTCGACCAATAGTTCATTTGCTTGAGTCAACTCGAGTAGAGGGAGCTCAAAAAATAATTTTTGTATTGCAAACAAGGCTCATAAAATTTTGGGATTTGGATCAGAAGGTTATCTAAATACATTATTTTTAAGACTCTGGAGGTGGTTCTAGATAGGATCATATAATCCTAGTTTATTTCTGATCATTGCAAACCTATCTAAATTCAATGGTTTGGTAAAGATATCAGCAAGTTGGTTTTCAGTTGGCACATTCAAGGATGATTCTTTAGAATAACAAAGACCTAAGTTACTTGTACCTTTCAAGTATTTAAAAATTCTTTTAATAGCAAGCATATGTGTTTCTTTAGGATTACCTTGAAATCTAGCATAGACACATACACTGTACAAAATATCAGGCCTACTGGCTGTCAAATATAAAAAGGATCCGAACATACCTTTATATAGCTTTTGGTCAACGTTGGATCCACTTTCATCTTTGTCTAGCCTGTAGGTAGGACTTATGGGTGTGCTAGCCTCTTTGCTTGTTTTCATGCCAAATTTCTTGATTAATTCCTTGATGTACTTGGCTTGGCTTATAAAGATTCCTTCCTTCATTTGTTTGACTTGTAATCTAAGGAAGTAGTTGAGCTCACCCATAAAGCTCATTTCAAACTCAACCTGCATTAGCTCAGTAAATTCTTCACGAAAACTTTCATTAGTTGTGCCAAAGAAAATATCATCAATGTATATTTGTACAGCTGACATGTCATTAAAAAGAGTTTTGTTAACATTTCCTCTTTTGAAATTATTTTTAAGTAAAAACATGCTCAATCTATCGTACCATGCCCTAGGTACTTGTTTCAAATTATATAAAGTTTTGTTCAACTTAAACACATGATTTGGAAAAACATGATTTTCAAATCCTAGTGGTTGTTCTACAAAAACTTGTTCAGAAATAAATCTATTTAGAAAAGCACTTTTGATATTCATTTAAAAGAGTTTAAAGTTCATGTAGCAAGCAAATGCAAGAAGTAATCTAATGGTCTCAGGTCTTGGTATAGGTGCATAAGTTTCATCAAAATCGATATCTTCTTCTTGATTGAATTCATTTGCTACCAACCTTGCTTTATTTCTAATTACTTTACCATTTTCATCAAGTGTGTTCCTATAGACCCATTTGGTTTCTATTATAGGATGGTCTGTAGGTCTACTAGCTAGTGTCCAAACATTATTCCTTTTTAACTAGTTTAATTCGAGAGACAAGGGCTAGGTAGTCATGTGCATCTCTATATGCTGACCTAGTCCTAATACCATGAGAAGGATCACCAATGATTAGATCTTTGGGATATGAAGTTACATACCTCCATTCCTTTGGTAAATCAGCATGATCCTTGCTTACCATTTCACTTCCATCTTGCGTTGGCTTGTCTTGAATGTTTAGATCGTTTATTTTCTTTTGTAGTGTACCTGCATCATTATCTATGCACTCATCTTTTCTAGATGGTGAGGGGTTAGCTTCATCAAAGACAACATGAATTAACTCTTCTACAGTAAGAGTCCTCTTGTTAAACACTCTATATGCTTTGCTATGTAATGAATAACCAAGGAATATAGATTCATCAGATTTTGCATCAAACTTTCCTAGATTATCCTTACCATTATTTAACACAAAGCATTTGCACCCAAAAACATGAAAATAATTAATATTTGGTTTTCTTCCATTCTAAAGCTTAGAGGGGGTTTTCTTTGAAATTGGTCATATCAAAACTCGGTTTAGTATATAACAGGCAGTGTTCATGGCTTCTACCTAAAAGTACCTTGGAAGATTACCTTCACACAACATCGTTCTGGCCATCTCTTCCAAAGTCCTATTCTTTCTCTCTACAACACCATTTTGTTGTGGTGTTCTAGGAGCGGAGAAGTTATAATCAATGCCGTGCTCAGTACAATATTCATCAAAGAATTGATTTTGAGATTCAGTTCCATGATCACTTCTAATAGAGATAATAGAAAGATTTTTCTCATTTGAAACCTTTTTATGAAATTTTTGAAATACATCAAAAGTTTTATCTTTATGTGCAATAAATAATACCCATGTGAATCTAAAAAAGTCATCTACAATCACAATGCCATATTTCATATCACCTAGGCTTGTGGTCTTAGTTGGTCCAAATAAGTCCATGTAAAGTAGCTCAAGAGATCTAGTCGTTGAAATAATATTTTTCGATTTAAAACTCCTCCTAATTTGTTTGCCTAATTGACAAGCATCACATACATAATTAAGATCAACTTTGAAGTGAGGCAAACCTCTAACTAGATTCTTTGAGATTAATTTGGCAATAGTATGCATGCTAGCATGACCTAATCATCTATGCCATAATAAACATGACTCCTTGGTCTTAGCATTTATTGCTACTAAACTGAAACTACTAAACATGGCTAGATTATTTAGATCTACCACACAAATATTTCCGAGTCTATGGCCAATGAATTTGTTGCTAGAGTCAAGAGAGTTAGTTACTATACACATAGATGATTCAAAGATAACTTTGAAGCCTTTATCACATAATTGACTAATACTTAATAAATTATGCTTCAATTTATCTACTAGCAACACATCTTCAATAGAAGTACAGGGTGTTATTTTAATCTTACCGATTCCGATTATTCTTCCCTTACCATTATCTCAAAAAGTAACCGATCCTCCTTCTTTCATTTGTAGGGTGATAAATTGATCCTTGTTACCCGTCATATGCCTTGAACAGCCACTGTCAAGATACCATCTTTTCTTTAATTTTTGGGCTACAAGACAATCCTGCAAAATAATCAAGGAGTGATTTTAGGTATCCAAGCTAACTTGGATCCTTTCGGGTTAGCAACATTGGTTCCCTTTGGAACCCAAATGGTTCTATATTTCAATGCACTACTCATGGAATTTTTCAAGGAATTTCATTGATAAGATTTATGCCTAACTCTATGACATGCATAACAAATAATTTTGTCATTTTTGAATGATGCATGCTTTGAAGCTATAACAGATGCAGAAACAGGAATACTTGATTTGAAGGATTTTCGCATAGTATTCTTAGGAACATATTTCAAGCCATTTGAAATTGATTTCGATGGAAAACCTTTTTCAAATTTAGCATTTACAGCTGAAGCTTTTGAAGATACAATTTTGTTGCTAAAATTCCTTTAGCATTTATAGCATTAAATCCAATTCCAGCTTTATTTTTCGAGTCTTTTTGTTCTTTCAAAATTAGCTCAATCTTATTTGAACTCAAGGTCAACTTTTCTACTAAAGACTTAAGCTTTTCAACCTCCTTTTTCAAATCAGTATTTTCGGTAACTAAAATATTGTTTATCTCATATAAAACAGTTTTTTCATTGTTCAAGACTATAACATTTTTAGAAAGGTTATTCAATTTTCTTTGCAAAATGTTATTCTTTTCAAAATTTTCATCCTTGTCTTTTAATAAAACATCATTTTGTTTCTTTAAGGACTTAATTTTAACCCCAGCTTTCTTAAATTCGATGAGTAAATCATGAAAAGCATAATTCAGTTCATCATATGTAAATTCAGTTTGAAGCTCAGGGGATGATACCACATTTTCGAGACCCATCAAGCAAAGATTCGTAGATTTCGAAGCCTCTTCTTGTTCATTTGATGAAGATGCTTCACTGTCGCTCCACGTCACTACCATTGCTTTCTTTTTCTTTTTCTTAAATCTCTTTTTCAATAGAGGACAATCTCTGAAAGGCCCTGGCTTTTTGCACTCATAACATGTAGGCACTTCTTTTTCTTTTTCCTTTTCCTTGTCCTTCTCCTTACTGAACTCTTTGTTCTTGTGGAATTTTTAAAAATATCTTTCTTTCTTTCTTTCCAAGAACTCTCTAAACTTTCTGATGATCATGGCAATGTCTTCGTCTTCCATGTCGCTTTTAGTAGAGGAGCTTTCTTCTTCCGATTCTTCATCCCTTTTAGAATCTATAGTAGCTTTAAAGGCGATCGATTTCCTTTTCTTTTGATCATCTTCAGTTTGGTGCTGCATGGTCAGTTCATGGGTGATGAGAGATCCCAGCAGTTCATCCAGCAATAAGGTATTCAAATCTTTTGCTTCCTGGATGGTAGTCATTTTCGGATCCCACTTGTCCGGAAGAGATCTTTGAATCTTTTGCACTATATCTGCATTAGTGTATACCCTACCAAGACTTTTTAAGCCGTTAATAATGTTAGTGAAACATGAAAACATGGCAGAGATCGTTTCATTTGGTTCCATCTTAAATAATTCATAACTATGTACAAGAAGATTAATTTTAGAAGACTTCACTTGTGAAGTTCCTTCATGGGTCACTTCGAGTTTATCCCAAATTTCTTTTGCCGAAGAGTAAATTGAAATTCGATTAAACTCATTACTATCCAAAGCATAATATAACAAGTTCATGGCTTTGGCATTTAACTCTCCCATCTTCATGTTGTGTTCGTTCCAATCCTCTTCAGGTTTAGGAACATCCACTCCATCAATTTTAACCATGGGGATATATGGACCCTTTAGAATGACATTCCACAACTAAAAATCAACTGCTTGAATATAGATCTTCATTCTAGCTTTCTAATATGCATAATTTGTGCCAGTGAAGAGTGGATGTCTATTAATTGATTGGCCTTATGCCAAGGACGTACTCATTGGATGAGCCATCAATCTTTACTCTAATGTATTCAAAGACTCTGCTCTGATACCAGTTGTTGCCCAGGTGGGTACCCAAGAGGGGGGGGTGAATTGGGTCTTTTAAAAAATTGGAGGTAAGTAATGTGCAATTCAAAATCCTTTGCAAATAGTATGTGCTGTGATAGAATTATAAAATGTAGAAGCTAAATAGAGTCAAGAAAGCACAACACAAACACACCAAATTATAATGGTTCGGAGCAACCCAGCTCCTATATCCACTACCCAAGATACCACTTGGGATTTTCACTATATTCACACCCGAATATAGTAGGATTATTTTACAGGATCACAATCCAAAACCTCTACACTTTGATTTTATGGGATCACCAAAGAAAACCCAACACCCTTTGATTTTAACAGGATCACCAAAGAATCCCAACTCGATTTTCACAGGATCACCAAGAACCTAACCCTTGGTTTTAATAAGGCTTACCAAGAACCTATTTGGTTTTTCAACCGGGCTCACCAAGAACCCAATAATTCAAAGATTGAATTAAAAAATAAATGTAACAAGAATGACAAACTTAATTTGTCAAATAGTTGCCGGTGCAGCTTGTTGAAAGTCCACTTGAATGCACTTGAATAGACTTTAATTACTTCAGTGGATTCTTCCCAAAGTTACTTCAAGCTTTAGATTGGAGTTGGTGAAAACTTGAAAGCTTGACTTGAATGCTCTTGTGCTCTTTTGCTATTGGTAGGTAGGATATTCAATGAAGCTCTCATCTTTGAAGAACTCTCTAATTCATTGCTTCAAGGAAGTTCAAATCCTTCAAATTTAAAGTCTTCCATCATCCCAAGGCAGTTCTAGCCATTGTAGACCGTTGGAGAATGATTTTTGACTGTTGGAGCACTTTTTAGCATTCAAAAAGAAATTCTGGAACTAGCCGTTGGATACCTGAAAGCGGCATTCGAGTTGGCTCGGATCCTTCGAGTCAATGGGTCAAGTCGCCAAATCTTCAATGCAGTTGGCTCTTTGTCTCAGGGTGCAAAACATCACTCTAGATGAGTCCGCTCTTTGTAGCTCGGGTCGGCTCGAACTTGAATCTTGAAAATCTTGAACTCGAGGAGTCGGCTCTTTTCAGCTTGGGTTGGCTCTTCTTTTCAGGTTCGAAAAACCTCACTCTAGAAGAGTCAGCTCGATGCAGTTCAGGTCAGCTCACTTTCTCAGGCTTTCAGAATTAGGTATGGCAGAGTCGGCTCTTTTTGGTTTGGGTCGGCTCGCCTAGCTGTTCTCAAAAATCTTCAGGAAATGGACTCTGGAGGAGTCGGCTCGCTTTCCATCGAGTCGGCTCAGATTTCTACATTCCAAAATCCTTGCTGCATGTCAGTAATCAGAGTCAGCTCTTTATTACTTGGGGTCGGCTCGAGTGTCTTCTTCAGAATTTTTATAATTAAACTTAAAGAAAACTCTCACCAACTCTTTTACAATTTCACACAATACCAACTCAAACTAAAATTCATGGCACACACACTTACAGAAGTAACCCTTTTAATTGATTTTTTCTTAGCATTTTGATTGGGTTCTTCTTTACAAAAATATTTACAACACAACTCAACCAAAAAAACAGAAGTGTAAAAGTTGAACTTTGAACATGTTATTCATCTTACAAAAACTTGTCAAATACTTGAAGAGTTGTCAGAAATAAATGTACATACTCCAATGTTTGGTTATCATCAAAATCACTTATGGGGTCAACACCCTGACATGCCGGGTAGCCCTGGTCAAAAACAAAGAAAAGAAAAATGACAAAGGGTCCCTACCCTATTTAGCTGGCCCCTTCCTGAGACGGTGTGCCGGCAAGACATCATCTTTCGAGGCCTCAAGCTGACACCCTCAGCTTTGGCCGCTGTCGCCGGAGGAGCAGGATTGGTGGCTGCGGCTGGCTCCTTGGCAGTGCTCGAGTCTGGGGGCGCTCCCTCATCCAGGACCCCAGGATACCTGAGAAATATTCGGCCCTTCTCCGAGATGAAGCCCTCCACCCTGGAGTGGAGGTACATGAAGCCCTTGTAGAAGGAGTCTGACGCCATCTCATGGAACTCGGCGGCGAACTCTTCCAAGGCCCTGTACTTTGCCATGGCCTCCTCAGCTCCCTTCTTTGCAAGCTCAGCCTGACCGACCACCTCGGTGGCTTGCTTCTTCGCTACCTATGATGACTCGATCGCCGCTGCTGCCTCCTTCTTAGTAGCGATGACCCTCTTTTCGGCGGTGATCAATCTCTCCCTTGCCACCTCCAATTCAGCCTGATTGGGCATGCCCCTTCTACCGGAGAGCTTCGGTATTGAACTCGGTCAGCCTTTTATCGATGGTCGTGAGCTCCTCTGCCTTGCTCCTTGACCGGCTCCGTTCTTGGTCGAGGCTCTCCTGGAGCTCCTTTAATTGCCTTTCGGTGCTTGTGAGCTCCCCTTGGAGCTCCTTGTTCTTCATGCTGAGCTCTCAGGAGTTATCATTTTTCTGCCTGAGCTCGGTCTTCACAGACTCGAGCTCTGCCTCTCGCTGCTGATCCTTCTTTAGCCAGTTATTACAGTAGTCCTTGATTAGAAGGAGCTCAGCACCAAGCTGCAACAAAGAAACTCTTAGCAACTGCTGTAGAAGAGAGAGGAAAGAAGTGAAGCAACTGAAGTTACTTACCAAGAAGAGTTGGGGGAATGTGCTACCGATCGCATCCTCCAGCAATTTTCCAGCCTTCTCCTACTGGTCGCATGACTGGATTGCAAAATCCATCATGCGCTCCGCCAGACCCTGGTCCCGGACCAGGAAAACATTAGGCACCGGCTTGAAGGGGACTCGGCAGTAGTCCATCTCCCTCCTGCTCTCCCCAGATGCCAAGTCGCCCACTCCACCGACAGAAGAAGCTTCAGGGGCATGGTGGGAGCTTGGCACCTCCTCGGACGGTGCCCCCAGCGCCGGCTCTATTCCCCCTTGCTCCTCCTCCTTGAATGTGATGACCTCCGGGGGAGGAGGAGACATCATAGCGACGACTATGGCAGTGACCCTGGCCCGGACAACCACCTCAAGCTCTGGGGTTGGAACCAGCTCTCGTCGCATCGACCACTCTTGTGCAGGCTAAGCAACTCTGTGGCCCAGATCAGGCTTCACCTTGATCACCCTCCTTCCTTGCTCAGAGACGGTCTCGGCTTCCCTTCTGCTCGACTCAATCGAGCGCGGCGGGAGCAGTCATCGTGTCTCTTTCATTACGAGCCCTCTTCGAGGGGGACTCACCGATCGCCGCTGGAGGACCTCTCTTCCTGGTGATTGAGAGCAGGTCATCCAGTGAGAACTTCATACCTACACACAGAAGGAAGAAAGTCAATTCCAAGTTCAGAAAGACAAAATAAAAGGCACAAGGAGAAAAGTTCAAGCCGAACTCATCCAACTCTCTTGTTGGATCGACCCCGGCCTCAAAGAGATTCTGCTCTGACAACTAAACCTCGAGGGAAAGAATCTAAACGGTGGGAGCTGCTCGAAGACCTCTCGGTATGTTGCCTAGGTGGCTACCCAAGAGGGGGGTGAATTGGGAATTTAAGAAATTTAAACAGATAATGTGCAATTAAAAATTTCTTTTAAAGTGTTAGGTGCTGTGGCAGTTTAATAATTTGCAGAAGCTAAATATGAATAAAGAAGCACAACACAAACACACATAATTTATAGTGATTCAGAGCAACCCAGCTTCTACGTCCACTACCCAAGATATCACTTGGAGTTTTCACTATATTCATACCCGAATACAGTAGGATTGTTTTACAGGATCACAATCCAAAACCTCTACACTTTGGTTTTATTGGGTTCACCAAAGAAAACCCAACATCCTTTGGTTTTAAAAAGGATCACCAAGAACCTAACACTTGGTTTTTATCAAAGGCTCACCAAGAACCTATTTGGTTTACCAAACGGGCTCACCAATAACTCAAACAATTCAAAATTGAATTGAAATAAATGCAACAATAATGATAAACTCTAGTTGTCGGATAGTTACCGGTGCAGCTTGATAGAAGTCCACTTGAATATGCTTCAAGATGATTTAATTGCTTCAGTAGCTTCTTTCCAAATTGCTTCAAGCTTCATATTAGAGTTGGTGAAGACTTGAAGACTGACTTGAATGCTCTTGTGCTCTTTTCCTTGTTGGTAGGTAGGATATTCAATGAAGCTTTCAAAACTTTGAGGAACTCACTAAAAACTTATTCAAGGAAGTTCAAAACCCTCAAATATAAGGATTCCATCACTCCAAGATAGTTTAAGATGTTGTAGATCATTGGAATGTGACATATGACCGTTGGAGCACTTTTTGGCATTCAAAAAAGAAATTCTGGAACTAGCCATTATGTACCTGAAGACGATATTCGAGTCGGCTCGGATTCCTTCGAGTCAGCTCAGATCTTTCGAGTCGATAGATCGAGTCACCAATTCTTCAGTGCAGTTGGCTCTTTATCTCAGGGTGCAAAACTTCACTCTGGATGAGTCGGCTCTTTATAGCTCGGGTTGGCTCGAACTTTCATCTTTGAAAATCTTGAACTTGAGGAGTCGGCTCTCTTGAACTTTGGTCGGCTCTTCTTCTCAGGTTCTGAAATCTTTACTCTGGAAGAGTCGGCTCATTGTAGTTCAGGTCGGCTCGCTTTCTCAGGTCTTCAAAATTAGGCCTGGCAGAGTTGAATCTTTCTGGTTTGGGTCAGCTCGCTTGGCTTGTTCTCAGAAAACTTCAAAACTGGACTCTGGAAGAGATGGCTCAGACTTATTCCAGTCGACTCGGATTTAATAGAGTTGGCTCGGATTGCTTCGAGTCAGCTCGGATTGCTACGTACCAGAATCCTTGTTGCATGCCATGAGGTAGAGTCGACTCTTCATTGTACTGGGTCAACTCAGTGACTTCTTCAGGATTTTTATAATTAAACTCAAAAGAAAACTCTTGCCAACACTCTTACACTTTTCATGCATACCAACTCAAAATAAATTTAAGGCACACAAACACATAGAAGTAACCCTTTTTTATAGATTTTTCTTAACTTTTTCATTGGGTTTTTCTTTACAAAATCAAATTACAACACAACTCAAAACAAGAAGTGAAGATGTAGGAGTTAAAGTTTGAATAAATAAATCATCCTACAAAAACTTGTAAACCACTTTAAGAGTTGTCAGAAATAAATATACATGCTCCAATGTTTGGTTATCATCAAAATCACTTATGGGGTCAACAATCTCTTCCTTTTTGATGATGACAAAATACTGGGCATGAAAAAGTAAGATAAAACTTTATATTTACAGATTTACTTGTATACTTATATTTGCAAGAGTGTATGAACAAGTATAAAGAATTGACTTTAAATAATGTCAAACTATGGAAGGAGAATTAGGGAAATGAGAGGTAATCTCCCCCTCAATAAGATACTCCATGTTTTAACACACTTTCCATGCAAGTTCAAAGCTCAAAAGTTTCTAGGAGAACTTCAAATATCAGAGCTTAAAATATTTAAAACAATGTATATCAGAGCTTAAAACATCATGGATCAGAGCTTAAATATTGTATGTCAAAGCTTAAAAGGATTAAATCAAATTGTGTTTCATGTATCAAAGCATAAGCAAATAGATTTTATCCTTTTCAAGCTTTATGTATCAGAGCTTAAAATTAAGAACATTTTATCCTTATCATGCAATATCTTCACAAATTTCTCCCCCTTTTTGTCAAGCAGTCAAAAAGGTGAAGTTGGAATGAAGCTCAGATAGAATGAGAAAGTATTTAAAATTTGTTTGAGATAATTTTACTTTCTCATCTTCATCTTGATATTCTATTAAAAAACCAGTCATTAGATGAGCAAAATATGAACTTTCATTGTATAAAGAGATAGAACAATTCAAGAGACAAAATATAAACTTTCATTTCATTTCAAGATGTTCAATACAAAGTACAAAATGAAAGAAAGTACAAAATTCATCTAGTCACTGTCTATATCTACTTTAGGGTTTGGAGGTCGACCTGGAATTTGGATGCCTGGAGGCATAGATGCAATTGGGTCAAGATCTAACACACCAGATGGTGTAGTATAGAACCCCTGTGGCCTAAAATGAGGAGATGGTTGTCTGGGATGAACAGACTGACCAGCAAAGGATTGAGGCCTAGGTCTAGAAGTAGGTGTAGGATCCAGTAATGCTGAGGGAGGTACACTCTGAGTAGCTTGAAGGTCTTCAACCTTAGTCATCAGCTTCCACAAGAAACTATTGATAGTCTTCAATTTGGCTTCAATTTTCTTTGTACTCTTGGGAGCAGTCAGTTTTTCCATTGACACTTTTATTTTTGCAACTTCTTTTTGCATTGAAAGAATTTCAGAGGCTTGTACATTTGCAAATGCTTCGGCTGATCCTCTTAGCCTTCCAAATTCAGCTCTTATAACTCCAATTCCTCTAGTATAGTGTTCTTCCATCCTCTTGCCTTCTTCTACTGAGCCCATTCTGATTCTTAAATTATCCATTTCAACTCTATATGCCTCAAGTATTTGACTAACAGAGTTCTTAATTATTTCAGAACTTGATGAAATTAATTGAAAAATGGGTTGCAGATCTGTCTCTATTGCACATGTTGTATTCTTGGAGGCTTCAAGAGTATCAATTATGCTGCGCAGATTATCAATCTGACTTCCAAATTGATCAAGTTTCTCAATAACAGACTAGCAAAATTTGCCAAACATTATAGCCATTGTAGAATTGATAGAGTCAATCAAATTACCCATATGTTGGTAATAAAATATTGCAAAGTTGAAGTATCCACAACAGGTGCAGTAGCAACAGAACTAGGAGCAGGAATGTCAGAAGTAGTCTGAGTATAAATAAGTATACCAGGAGGTATGTCAGGCACTGAAATATCAGGAAAAGAAGCATCAAAAGCTGTTTAAACTGGTGAACCTTGCAGTGGTTGTGGCTCAGGAATGGGAATTGAGGTGCCTTCACCAGTTTCCATCTTAGCTTGTTCTTGTTCTTCTTCTGGTTCTTCAGTGACTGGTGCTTTAGATTTCTTCTTCCAAGTCCCCTCAGATAGCAAGTAACCCATTCTCTGTAAGGTTTTAGCTATATAAGTGTCAGTGTGTAGGAGGGATTTATTATCTTCTCCTGATAGATCAATGTTTGCTGCCCGGAAGAAAAGAGTAAGAATCATCCCATAAGGCAAACATGCCTTTACGTTTCTTATTGCCTCTTTCATCTGACTTACCATTATAGCAGGAAGATTGATTTTATCTCTTACTATCAATAGTTCCATAAAGCATAGGTCATGCTCACTTACCCAGTCAAATCGACCTGTCCTGGATAGGAAAATCTGACTTATGAAGCTGTGAAGTAATCTCATTTCAATGGATAATGAGCTAGCTTTAAGGATTCCAACCTCATCAACATCAGTCTGCTCTAGTACAGTCTGTAAAGCTCTTGTCCTATCCTTTAGGACTAAATATTCTGTACCTTCAAATGGCATTTCCAAGATATTCCCAAGTAGTTCTTCTGAAATAATAATCCTTTTCCCTTTAACCAAAGACTCAATATAGTTCTCTCCAAATCTCATGTTCTTATAAAAAGTTTTGACCAGATTTGTATAAGTTTTAATGTCCAAAGAACACATATTCCGCCAGTCCTGATTTTCAAATAAATCCCCAACTATAAACCCTATTTCTTTAAGGTATTCAAATAAAATTCTTCTACTTGTTGTTACAGACCTTATACTTAAGGAAATTTGTTGACTTGGAGAAGCAGGGCTAGGTTCTTCAGCCAGTTGAGGAGGAACTTGATAAGAGCTATCTTCACAGAATTTGGTCTTTCTTTCCTGTGGAGCTTCCTCGGTTTCCCGTCGAGATTTCTTTCCCACTGCCCTTTTTGGAGCTATCCCATAAGCACACTGAGATCAGAAGGAGTTTTGGGAGGATGGAATTTTTGGAAAAGTGTTCCTTGGAGGGAAAGAGTATAGAGCCAAAGATAGAAAGGTAAATGAAAAATCCTATAACTCAAACTAAAAAGAGATGACTCGACATCCAAGTCGGTGTTGGGAATTGTGTCCCAAAGCCGATCGCCTAGGCTGTAGGCGGTTATGCCCAGTATTATAATTAGTATATGAATTAATGAAACTTTATTTTGGCAGCTCATCGTATTTTTTATTTCCCTGTAAAGAACTCTATTTATGTGATGATGTCCTTAGGACTGCACTGACTTTGATATAGAGAGGATATATCATGTGGTCCTTTAAATTGGTTCACAACCAAAGGATATATTATACAGGATGGCAATGTATCAAGTGTAGGTTGTTGTGGTTCACATCGTTTGGTTGTCCTCTTGACCAAAGGAGTGTGGTGACACTGATATGATCTGCAAGTGGGATGTGTGACATCTCATTGAACGTGACTCCGTGGAACTCCTTTCTGCCAAAGGATTGCTCACGATTGGATATGGGTATATGTGTCCCTCCGACCTGAGGTCACCATGGTAGCTTGCAAGCAACTCCCTATGCTTTGATACCGGACTACCCGGATTTCTAATCTGGTGATGGAAGGTTTCTGGGTACAAGCAAGTACTTATAGAGCAATGGTGGACCAAGATGGAATTGACCTATCCAAATTGTTTGGATTGAATGTCTCGCAGTGTCTCAATTTAGCAAATCCTCGGTCGGGATAGTCCCAGTGAGGAGTCACTGGACTTGCGAGGTTGAGACATGTCGTGGATTGACTCAGTTAGGGTTGGCAGTCTAACCCTAGGTCATCTTGAGCATTGGAGGTCAAAAGGATGAATTATACAGTAACCATATGCCAGAGGTTCGATAGATTGATCTCGCATCTTCGGCCTATCCGGATGCTGGGATCCATTACTAGATGGTATCTTGTGCTGGTACTGAAAATGTTCCAGTGCAACCATTTAGGTTCGAACCTATGAGGTCACACACCATAGAGGATTTCTTCCTGATCCAGGAACCGATCAACGATTGGGAATTGTTTTGGTATTTAGGTCAAACAGACTGATTGAGCACACATTGGATTTTTCTGGTCTGATTTGGATCGACCAGGATGGATTTGGGTCAACTAGGAATTGTTCCTGGTAGATCAGGACTGAACCAAATTTTATTACTCATTGGGTTTGGTCGGACCGAGATTTAATAAACCGATTTTTGGAATTGGTTTGTTGAACCGGGTTTAATTTATTGCATTGGTTATCATGGTTATTCAGCCCAATTCAGAATTTGCTTCAACGGGTTTGATAAGCGTCGGTTCAAAGACTTGGCTTGGTTTTCACGTATTACTTCTCCCAGTCATGGGAGTGCATGGAACTGGAGCTCGTCCTGCTCGCCGTCTTTGGTGCTCCTCCTCCGCGTCCTTCTCGCGGTGAACTCCTTGCTCCTCTTTGTTTTGGTGTTATCCAAATTTCTCTTTCGGTTGCCCTGTTTCACAAGAGTTTGTGTACGACTTGGAAGGTCTGATCACTATCCAGAAATTGCTGTTCACGTGAAGTTCGTTTGCACTTGGGAAATCTGGAAAAAATCTATTACACCGATCTGGAGTGGTTCTCATGAAGATCTTCTCCCACAAGGCATTCCCTCTTCCTCTCGATCACTTGGGTTTCACCGTGTTCTGCCCGTGTTGTTCTCTTCCTCTTCGATTCCATTTTGTTTAAACCGATCCAAAGAGTTTGGATTTATTCGGGTTTCTTCTCTGGTGTTTTATCTGGACTGCTCTTCCACCATTTTCCCTTGGCTTCATGGGTTTATTTCTCCGCCTATATATACATCCTGTTGGTTGAAGGCTCGGAAGTGCAATAGAGAAGCAATGGAGAAGCAACAGGGCGTGAGATAGAGAGAACAGAGCATCGAGAGAAGAAGTGAACAAGGCATTTGCAACAGGCAGAGAGGAGGGAGAAACAAGGGAAGAATGGAGAGGCTGCAACAGGGCGCGTGAGAGAGGAGCAGAGTGTTTTTCTTTTGGGATAAATTTCTGGGAGCAGAAATTTGGAGAAAACCATCCGTGAACTTCCCTGTTTTTATGTTTCCTGTGTGCTCTTGGTGGGGTTTGGGGCGGTCTCGGAGAAGACCGTCAGTAAAGACTTGTTTACTTTTTCTGCTTCATCTGTTCGTGATCGATTTATTGATTCCTGGTGAACTAGCATCTATCTGAGAGTTGAATTAGTGAGATCCCTGTGCATGGATATTCTAGAGGATAGACGCTTGGACACCTCGAGAGATTGCATCGACCTATTTATTTTTACTATTGTAGATCTTATTTTGCTGTTGAAAGAGTTCAGCCAGTCGCTGCTGATCTGATCTGAAGACTAAGGGAGTCAGCTTCGATCAGGTATATTTTATTTTGGGTATCATGCATGCTTAGATCTAATTGTTATCATATGATTTATTATTATTGCAATTGCCTATACATGCCTGTATTCATTGCAACATGCATCATGATATGTTAGATCCTATGCATAGTAAATTTTTTCGTATGATAATTAAAAAAGTTTAATTATGCAATACCTGCTCTCTAGTGCAGCATGTCTATAATAGGCATCCGACGTACCAGGTTTCCCTCAGTTTCACACCTTCGGGTCTGGGGTTGTCTAGCTTATGTAAAGTGTTTAGACTCAGATAAACTTGGTCCTAGGTCTGATCGGTGCCTGTTTATTGGGTACCCTAAGGAAACAAAAGGGTATTTCTTCTACTTGGAGGACGAACAGAAAGTGTTCGTTACTTTTAGGGCTATCTTTTTGGAAAAGGAGTTCCTTGGAGATGGAACTGTAGCCTCTAAGATTGAACTTGGTGAAGTTCAACTAGTGGAAGAACCTGCACACTCTAAGGACATCATAGAACCGGCTGTGATTGAATCACACCCAGAACCCATTATTAGGAGATCCGGTAGAGTACCGCATCAACCGGATAGATACTATGGTTTCTTGGTCCGGGACGGTGATCCCATTGAGCTCGATAAGAACGATGAAGATCCAATCACCTATATGGATGCACTTCAAAGATCTAACTTTAAGGCATGGCTTGGAGCCATGCGATCCCAGATGGAGTCCATGAAGATCAACAATGTATGGACATTGGTTGATCCACCTGAAGGGATAAAACCTATTGGGTGTAAATGGATTTTCAAATGAAAAAGGGGCATAGATGGGAAGGTGGAGACCTATAAAGCCGTTTGGTAGCCAAAGGGTATCGTCAGCGATATGGCATCGATTATGACGAAACATTCTCCCCTATGGCAATGCTCAAGTCCATTCGGATCATGTTTGCCTTGGCAGCATATTTTGACTATGAGATCTGGCAGATGGATGTCCGAACTGCTTTCCTAAATGGGGAGCTGGATGAGGAGGTGTATATGATATAGCCTAAAGGGTTCACATCGACAGATGAGTCAAAAGTATACAAATTGCATAGGTCCATTTATGGTCTAAAGCAAGCATCTCGAAGTTGGAACATGCAATTTAATAGGTGTATCAAATTGTATGGCTTCGTTAGGAACGGAGAGGAACCCTGCATCTATAAGTGGGTTAATGGTTCTGTGATCATATTCCTTGTACTGTATGCTGATGACATTCTCTTAATCGGGAATGACATCACAGCATTGCAAGGAATAAAGGTCTGGTTGTCATCTCAGTTCTCCATGAAAGACTTGGGTGAAGCTTCTTATATACTAGGTATGAAGATCTATAGAGATAGATCTAAAAAGCTTTTAGGATTGTCCTAGTCTATATACATTGATACCGTGCTGAAACGGTTTAGCATGGAAAATTCCAAGAAAGGTTATCTCCCGATAGGTTCTAGAATTACTCTTTCCAAGAAGGATTGTGTGACAACTCCTAAGCAAAGAGCGCATGAGTAGAGTTCCTTATGCTTCAGCAGTGGGCTCTATCATGTATGCTATAACATGTACTAGACCAGACATAGCATACTCACTAGGAGTAGTGAGCAGATACCAGTCTGACCCAGGCGAGGTGCATTGGAAGGTGATTAAAACCATCCTGAAGTATTTGAGAAATACTAAGGACCAATGGCTAATTTATGGAGAACCTGACTTGAAACTTGTAGGGTACACTAACTCCAGTTTCCAGTCTGACAGATATGATAGTAAGAGTGAGTCAGGGTTTGTATTTATCCTGAATGGAGGAGTGATCTGCTGGAAGAGTTCCAAGCAGGCAACAGTTGCAGATTCGGTATGCGAAGCAAAGTACATTGCAGCATTAGATGCAGCAAAGGAAGCCGTGTGGTTGTGAAAGTTTCTTAGAGAGCTAGGGGTGGCACCTTCCCTAAATGGTACAGTTCCAGTGTATTGTGATAGCACATGTGCCATTGCTCAAGCTAAGGAGCTGAAGTCTCATCACCGCACCAAGCATATTCTGTGGTGCTATCACCTCATGCGAGAGATCGTGGAACGAGGCGACATCAATATTATGAAGATCGATGGAAAGGAGAATCTGGCCGACCCGTTCACTAAAGCCCTTGGAATCAAAGAGTTCGACTATTGTAAAAGGGAAATGGATATTAGATAATGTTCCGATTGGCTTTAGTATAAGTGGGAGTTGTTGGAAATTGTGTCCCAAAGCTAATCGCCTAGACTGTAGGCGGTTGTGCTCAGTATTGTAATTAGTATATGAATTAATGAAACTTTATTTTGGCAGCTTATCGCATTTTTTATTTTCCTGTAAAGAACTCTATTTATGTGATGAAGTCCTTAGGATTGCACTGACTTCGATATAGAGAGGATATATCGAGTGGTCCTTCAAACAGGTTCACAACCAAAGGATACATTGTACAGGACGGCAATGTATCAAGTGTAAATTATTGTGGTTCACATCGTTTGGTTGTCCTCTTGACCAAAGGAGTGTGGTGACACTGATGTGATCTGCTAGTGGGATATGTGACATATCATTAAACGTGACTCCGTGGAGCTTCTTTCTACCAAAGGGTTTCTCGCGATTGGATATGGGTATATGTGTCCCTCCGACCTGAGGTTACCATGGTAGCTTGCAAGCAACTCCCTATGCTTTGGTGCTGGACTACCCGGATTTCTAATCTAGTGACGGAAGGTTTCTGGGTACAAGCAAGTACTTATGGAGCAATGGTGGACCAAAATGGAATTGACCTGTCCAAATTGTTTGGGTTGAATATTTCGCAGTGTCTCAATTTAGCAAATCCTCGACTAAGGTAGTCCCAGTGAGGAGTCACAGGACTTGCAAGGTTGAGACATGTTGTAAATTGACTCAGTTAGGGTTGGCAGTCTAACCCTAGGTCATCTTGAGCATTGGAGGTCAAAAGGATGAATTATACAGTAATCATATGGCAGAGATTCGATAGATTGCTCTCGCATCTTTGGCCTATCTGGATGTCGGGATCCATTGCTAAATGGTATCTTGTGCTGGTACTGGAAATGTTCCAGTGCTACTGTTTAGCTTCGAACCTTTAAGGTCACATGCCATAGAGGATTTCTTCCTGATCCAGAAACCGATCAACGATTGGAAATTGTTTCAGTATTTAGGTTAAACGGACTGATTGAGTACACATTGAATTTTTTGGGTCTGATTTGGATCGACCAGGATAGATTTGGGTCAACCAGGAATTGTTCCTGGTAGACCAGGACTGAACCAAATTTTATTACTCATTGGGTTTGGTCGGATCGAGGTTTAATGAACCGTTTTTTGTTATTGGTTTGTTGAACCGGGTTTAATTTATTGGATCGGTTATCATGATGATTCAGCCCAATTCAGAATTTGCTTCGACGGGTTTGATAAGCACCGGTTCAAAGACTTGGCCTGGTTTTCACGTATTATTTCTCCCAGTCGGGGGAGTGCACGGAAGTGGAGCTCGTCCTGCTCGCCATCTTTGGTGCTCCTCCGCGTCCTTCTCGCAGTGAACTCCTTGGTTCCTCCTTGTTTTGGTGTTATCCAAATTTCTCTTTCGGTTGCCCTATTTCACAAGAGTTTGTGTACGGCTTGGAAGGTCTGATCACTATCCAGAAATTGCTATTCACATGAAGTTCGTTTGCACTTGGGAGATCCGGAAAAGATCTATTACACCAATCTGGAGTGGTTCTCATGAAGATCTTCTCCCACAAGGCATTCCCTCTTCCTCTCGGTCACTTGGGTTTCACCGTGTTCTGCCCGTGTTGTTCTCTTCCTCTTCGATTCCATTTTGTTTAAACCGATCCAAAAGAGTTTGGATTTATCCGGGCTTCCTTTCCGGTGTTTTATCTGGACTACTCTTCCACCGTTTTCCCTTGCCTTCACGGGTTTATTTCTCCACCTATATATACATCCTGTTGGTTGAAGGCTCGGAAGTGCAATAGAAAAGCAATGGAGAAGCAACAGGGCGTGAGATAGAGAGAACAGAGCATCGAGAGAAGTGAACAAGGCAATTTGCAACAGGCAGAGAGGAGGGAGAAACAAGGGAAGAAAGAAGTGGCTGCAACCGGGCGTGTGAGAGAGGAGCAAAGAGTTTTTCTTTTGGGATAAATTTCTAGGAGCAAAAATTTGGAGAAAACCGTCCGTGACCTTCCCTGTTTTTAAGTTTCCTGGGTGCTCTTGGTGGGGTTTGGGGCGGTCTTGGAGAAGACCATGACTTTCTCTGTTTCACCTGTCCGTGATCGATTTATTGATTTCTAGTATACTAGCATCCATCTGAGAGTCGGATCAGTGAGAGTCCTGTACATGGATACTCTAGAGGGTGGATGCTTAGACACCTCGAGAGGTTGCTTCGACCTATTTATTTTTACTATTACAGATCTTATTTTATTGTTGAAAGAGTTCAACCGGTCGCTACTGATCTGATCTGAAGATTGAGGGAGTCAGCTTCAATCAGGTATATTTTATTTTGGATATCATGCATGCCTAAATATAGTTGTTATCATATGATTTATTATTATTGCAATTGCCTATACATGCCTGTATTCATTGTAACATCATCATGATATATTAGATCCTGTGCATTGTAGATTTTTCCGTATGATAATTAAAAAAGTTTAATTATGCAATCCTGCTCCCTAGTGCAGCATGTCTACAGTAGGCATACGGTACACCAGGTTTCCTTCAGTCGGCTCGATCGAAAAGACATCTGCTCGAGTCGGCTTGAGCAGAGGGAGCATAAAAGTGATTTTTAGGCTTTACTCAAAGTCATTTTACAAAAAAAAGTAAGGAGGTCACCTAGATAATTATTCCTTAAGTTTATGGGGATGTTTCTAGTGTGGGTCATACAACCCTAGTTCACATCTAATCATTGCAAATCTATCAAAATTTAAAGGTTTAGTAAAAATATCAGCAAGTTGGTTTTCAGTTGGTACGAATTCAAGTACAATATCACTATTCAATACATGATCTCTTATAAAATGGTGCATAATTTCAATGTGCTTAGTTCTTGAATGCTGAACATGATTTTTAGTCAAATTAATGGCACTTGTGTTATCACATTTGATTGGAATTTTAGATTGTATAACACCAAAGTCTTCTAGCTGTTGTTTAATCCATAACACTTGAGCACAACAACTACCAGCAGCAATATACTCTGCCTCCGCAGTGGACAATGCTACGAAGTTTTGCTTCTTACAGTGCCATGAAATTAAATTCAACCCTAGAAATTGACATATGCCACTAGTGCTCTTTTTATCAATTTTACAACCAGCATAGTCAGCATCCGAAAAACCAACTAAATTCAAGGATGATTCTTTAAAATATCAAAAACCTAAATTACTTGTACCTTTTAAATACTTGATGATTCTTTTTACAGCAAGCATATGTGTTTCTTTAAGATTACATTAAAACCTAGCACATACACATACACTGTACAAGATATCCAGTCTACTAGTGGTAAGATATAACAGGGATCCGATCATACCTCTATATAGCTTTTGGTCAACATTGGATCCATTTTCATCTTTGTTTAGTATGGAGGTAGAACTCATGGGTGTGCTAGCCTCTTTGCTTGTTTCCATGCCAAATTTCTTAATTATTTCTTTGATATACTTGGCTTGGCTTATAAAGATGTCTTCCTTCATTTTTTTAACTTGTAATCCAAGGAAGTAGTTGAGTTCACCCATAAGGTTCATTTCAAACTCATCCTGCATCAACTCAGCAAATTCTCCACAAAGATTTTTATTAGTTGCACCAAAAATAATATCATCAACGTAAATTTGTATAACTAACATGTCATTCTCTTTATGTTTAATGAAAATAGTAAAAATAACATGTCATTCTCTTTGTACAACTAACATGTCCTTCTTTTGAATTCGTTTTCAAGTAAAAATTTGCTTAGTCTGTCATACCAGGCCCTAGGTATTTGTTTCAAACCATATAAAGCCTTATTTAATTTAAACACATGATTTGGAATGGCATGATTTTCAAAACCTGGTGCATGTTCTACAAAAACTTGTTCAGAAATAAATCCATTTAGAAAAGCACTTTTTACATCCATTTGAAAGAGTTTAAAATTCATGTAGCAAACAAATTCAAGAAGTAATCTAATGGCTTCAAGTCTTGCTACAGAAAAATATGTTTCATCAAAATCAATGCCCTTTTCTTGATTGTACCCTTTAGCTACCAACCTTACTTTATTTCTCATAACCTTACCATTCTCATCTAGTTTGTCCCTATAGACCCATTTGGTTCCTATGATGGGATGGTCTGTAGGTCTATCAACTAGTGTCCAAACATTATTTCTTTCAAACTGGTTTAATTTATCATGCATTGCCATCATCCAGTTTGGATCAGTTTCAGCTTCTTCTAAACTATGTGGTTCAATTTGTGAGACAGACTAAGTAGTCATGTGCATCTCTATGTACAGCCCTAGTCTTAACACCATGAGAAGGATCACCAATAATTAGATCTTTAGGATGTGAAGTTATGTACCTCCATTCCTTTGGTAAATCAGTATGATCCTTACCACTTCATTTATATCTTGTGTTAGCTTGTCTTGTATACTTAGATCTTCCATTTCCTTTTGTAGTATACCTGCATCATTATCTATACACTCATCTTTTCTAGATGATGAGGGGTTAGCTTCATCAAAAACAACATGAATTGACTCTTCTATAATAAGAGTCCTCTTATTAAATACTCTATATGCTTTGCTGTATAGTGAATAACCAAGGAATATAGATTCATCAGATTTTGCATCAAAAGTTTTTAGGTTATCTTTACCATTATTCAACACAAATCATTTACACCCAAAAACATGAAAATAATTAATATTCAGTTTTCTTCCATTCCAAAGCTCATAGAGGGTTTTCTTTGAAATTGATCATATTAAAACTCAGTTTAATATGTAACAGGTAGTGTTCACTGCTTCTGCCCAAAAAAACCTTGAAAGATTATCTTCACACAACATGGTTCGGGCCATTTCTTCCAAAGTCCTATTCTTTCTCTCTACAATATCATTTTGTTGTAGTGTTCTAGGAGCAAAGAAGTTGTGATCAATGCTGTGCTTGGTACAATATTCATCAAAATATTGATTTTGAAATTCAGTTCCGTGATCACTTCTTATAGAAATAACATAAAGATTTTTTTCATTTAAAACTTTCTTATGAAATTTTCAAAATATATCAAAAGTTTCATCTTTATGTATAATAAATAATACCCATGTGAATCTAGAAAAATCATCTACAATCACAAGGCCATATTTCATACCTCCTAAGCTTGTGGTCCTAGTTAGTCCAAATAAGTCCATGTGAAGTAGCTCAAGGGGTCTAGTAGTTGAAATAACATTTTTCGATTTAAAACTCCCCTTAGTTTGTTTGCCTAATTGGCAAGCATCACATACATAATCAAGATCAACTTTAAAATATGGCAAACCTCTAACTAGATTCCTAGAGATTAATTTGGCAATTGTATGCATACTAGCATGACCTAATCATCTATGCCAAAATAAATATGACTCATTGATCTTAGCATTCATTGCTACTAGGCTGGAACTACTAGTCATGGCTAGATCATTTAGATCTACCACATAGATGTTTCCAAGTCTATAACCAATGAATTTGTTGCTAGAGTCAAGAGAGTTTGTTACTATACACAAAGATGATTCAAAGATAACCTGAAAGCCTTTATCACAAAGTTGACTAATACTTAATGAATTATGCTTCAATTTATCTACTAGCAGCACATCTTCAATAAAAGTACAGGAGGTTATTTTGATCTTACCGATTCTGATTATTCTTCCCTTGCCATTATTACCAAAAGTAACCAATCCTCCTTTCATTTGTAGGGTGATAAACTAATCTTTGTCACCTGTCATATGCCTTGAACAGCCACTGTCAAGATACCATTTTTTCTTCAATTTGTGGGCTGCAAGACAATCCTACAAAATAATCAAGGATTGATTTTAGGTACCCAAGCTAACTTGGATCCTTTCGGGTTAGCAAAATTGGTTCCTTTCGGAACCCAAACAGTTCTATATTTCAATGTATCAATTTTGGAATTTTTCATGAAATTGCATTGATGTACTTTATGCCCAAATCTATGACATGCATAACAAACAATTTTATCATAATTGAATAATGCATGCTTTAAAGCTTTAATAGATGCAGAAAAAGATATATTTGATCTAAAAGATTTTTTAACAGAATTCTTAGGAACGTACTTTAAGCCACTTGAACCAGAATTTGATGGAAAAGCTTTTTGAAATTTTATATTTGAAGCTGAAGCTTTTGAAGATATAAATTTTGTTACTGAAATTCCTTTAGCATTTAAAGCATTAAATCCAATTCCAACTTTGCTTTTTGAATCTCTTTGTTCTTTTAGAATTAGCTCAAGCTTATTAGAACTCAAAGTAAGTTTTTCTACTAAAGGCTTAAGCTTTTCTATCTCCTTTTTTAAATCATCATTTTTGGCAACTTGTTGCCCAGGTGGCTTCCTAAGAGGGGGATGAATTGGGATTAAAAACTTTTGCAAGTATGTGCACTTGAAATTCTTTTAGTGTAGAGGTGAAGTGAAATATGCAAAGCGGAAGTAAATAAATTAAAGCAATTAAACAATGAAAGCACAATCACAAACACCAAGAAGTATTGTGGTTCGGAGCAACCGACTCCTACATCCACTACCCAAGGACCACTTGGGATTTCCACTATATCCCCCAACCGAAATACAATTGGATTATTTTACAAGGCTCCTAATCCAAACCTATACACTTTAGTTTTACCGGGATCACCAAAGAAATGCAAACTCCCTTTGGTTTTACACGGGATCACTAAAGAAAACCCAAACACTTGGTTTCAAACCGGGAAAACCAAGAACCCAAACTTAGGTTTTACAAGGTTCACCTAAAACCTTCAACTCTCTCTCTAGATACAGCCCCTTACTGTTCTAAGAGAGCAAACCAAGATAAAGAATGTAAAATGAGCAACTACAACAAACCAAAGTTGTTTTGATGTTGCCGATGAAGATCAAGGTGAAGTCAAGCTTTAAATACACTTCAATGCTCTTCAAAGCTGCTTCTTCCCTTCTTCAATGAGTGGATTCAATGATGGAGTGGAGTTGGTGAAGCTTTGAATCTCACTTGAATGCTCTTTGAGGTAGGTGAAGGAATGACTTGGAAGCTTTTCTTTTTCTCAAGAATATTCAGCAATAAATCTTCATTAATTAATTAATCCTTCAAAAATGATCCCCTTTATAGTTTTTCAAGTGATATGGCCGTTGTAGAGCCTTGGAAATCATGAAATGGCCGTTGGAGGTGATTTGGTACTCAATTTTCAAATTCTGTAGCTAGTCGTTGAAGTGCAGACAATGACTCTACGAGCCGGGTCGAGCTCCAGGAGTCGGCTCGAAATCTCAGGAATGCTAAAATCAAAGTTCTGTAGCAGCTGGCTCTTGGGCTAGGAGTCGGCTTTTGGTTTCATGCTTTTATTCTTGACAAACATACATACCTGGAGTCTGCTCTTGATCTGGGAGCTGCTCTAGGTCTCAGAACTTCAAAAACTATAATTCTGTAAGAGTCGGCTCTTGAGCTGGGAGTCGGCTCTTAGCTCTGAAACTCTGAATTCTGCCTTTGTACCATGCGGTCTTGAGTCGGCTCTTACAAGTCTTTAAAATTTGCTTCAAGCTTCTCAAAAACTTCATCATTGAAATAACTAGAAGCTACTTTACATGCTTTATCAAATTATTTACACTTTTAAGCCCATTTTTTCATGATTAGAACATTCATAACTAAGGGTATTTACAAACTCAATTGAATTTTCTTAAGTAAATTTGAATACCATTTTAAAACCAAGGTAATTCATTCCTGCAAAAACTTCTTAAATATTTATAAAGAGTTAGTATCAAATACATGCTCCAATGCTTTGTGATCATTAAAATCATTCCAGGGGTCAACACAACTAAAACTTTGTTTGTCTCATTTAAAGCATTTTTCTCATTTTTCAAAGCAATAATATTATCAGAAAAGATATTCAATTCTTTTTGCAAAATATTATTCTTTTCAGAAATTTCATCCTTGTATTTTAGTAATAAATCATTTTGTTTCTTCAAGGATTTGATTTTAACCCTAGCTTTCTTGAATTCAATAAGCAAATCATGAAATGTAGAATTCAATTCATCATATGTAAATTCAGTTTGAAGTTCAGGAGATGATACCTCATTTTCAAGATCCATTAGACATAAATTCGCTATTTTTGTGGTCTCCTCTTCTTCAGTAGATGAGGACGCTTCACTGTCGCTTCACGTCGCTACCATTGCTCTCTTTTTCTTTTTCTTGAATCTCTTTTTCAATAAAGGACAATCTGGTCGTATGTGCCCTGGCTTTTTGCATTCATAGCATACAGGCACTTCTTTTTCTTTCTCTTTCTCCTTGTCCTTTTCTTTACTGTATTCTTTGTTCTTGTAGAATTTTCTATAGTTTCTTCCTTTTCATCTTCCCAAGAACCTTTTGAATTTTCTAACGACCATGGCAACATCTTCATCTTCCATGTCACTTTCAGTAGAGGAGCATTCTTCTTTCGATTCATCATCTTTTCTTGAATCCATAGTTGCTTTGAAGACAATTGATTTCTTCTTCTTTTGATCATCCTCAGTTCTGTGCTGCATGGTTAGTTCATGAGTGATGAGAGATCCTAGTAGTTCATCCAGCAGTAAGGTATTCAAATCTTTTGCTTCCTGGATGGCGATCACTTTTGGATCCTATTTATCCAGAAGAGATCTTAGAATCTTTTGTACAAGATCTACATTAGAATATACCCTGCCAAGACTTTTTAATCCGTTAATAATATCAGTGAAACGTAAAAATATAGTAGAAATTGTTTCATTAGGTTCCATTTTGAATAATTCATAACTGTGCACAAGAAGATTAATTTTTGAAGACTTTACTTGAGAATTTCCTTCATGGGTCACCTCAAATTTATCCCAAATTTCCTTTATAGAGGAGCAAATGAAAATTTGATTAAACTCATTACTATCCAAAGCACAATATAGCAAATTCATTGCTTTGGCATTTAACACACCCATTTTCATGTCATGTTCGGCCCAATCCTCTTCAGATTTTGGAACGTCCACTCCATCAATTTTAATCATGAGGATATAAGGACCCTTTAGAATGACCTTCCATAACTGAAAATCAACTGCTTGAACATAAATCTTCATTCTAGCTTTCCAGTATGCATAATTTGTGCCAGTGAAGAGTGGAGGTCTATTGGTTGATTGGCCTTCCGCCAAGGATGTACTCATTGGATGAGCCATCAATCTTTACTCTTATGTATTCAGAGACACTGCTCTGATGCTAGTTATTGCCCATGTAGCTACCCAAGAGGGGGGTGAATTAGGAATTTAAGAAATTTAAACAGATAATGTGCAATTAAAAATTCCTTTTAAAGTGTTAGGTGCTGTGGCAATTTAATAATTTGCAAAAGCTAAATATAAATGAAGAAGCACAACACAAACACACATGATTTATAGTGGTTCAGAGCAACCCAACTCCTACGTCTACTATCCAAGATACCACTTAGGATTTTCACTATATTCACACCCGAATACAGTAGGATTATTTTACTGGATCGCAATCCAAAATCTCTATACTTTGGTTTTAACGGGATCACCAAAGAAAACCCAACACCCTTTGGTTTTAAATAGGATCACCAAAGAAACCTGTTACGGCCGTAATGGTGACGTGGCGGGTCTCAGATTCCGTCGGGCGTGATTCGAGCCACGTGGAGGTTTTTCGGCCAAGTCAGCTGCGGCTCCCCCACATCCGAAGTAGAGCTCAGCTCGGGCCCCCCGGCCGCTTCGCCGGGTGGCATCCTGAGACATTACCACCCCGGTCGAAGTCGAGCTCGGCCCGAGCCCTCCTGCCGCTCCGCCAGGTGTCCACCCAGGAGGGGTCCACCTCGGCCAAGGTCGGCTGCTCCCCCGCTCCCTCGTTAGGTGGCACCCTGAGACGGTCCCACCTCGACCGAGGTCGAGCCGGGCCCCTTCGCTCCTTCGCCAGGTGGCGCCCGGAGACGGAACCACCTCGGCCGAAGCCGAGCGTCCTTCTGCCACCCCGCCAGGTGTCCACCCAGGAGGGGTCCACCTCGGCCAAGGTCGGTTGCTCCCCCGCTCCCTCGCCAGGTGGCACCCTGAGACGGTCCCACCACGCCGAGGTCGAGCCGGGCCCCTTCGCTCCTTCGCCAGGTGGCACCCGGAGACGGAACCACCTCGGCCGAAGCCGAGCGTCCTTCTGCCGCCCCGCCAGGTGTCCACCCATGAGAGGTCTACCTCGGCCAAGGTCGGCTGCTCCCCCGCTCCCTCGCCAGGTGGCACCCTGAGACGGTCCCACCATGCCGAGGTCGAGCCGGGCCCCTTCGCTCCTTCGCCAAGTGGCGCCCGGAGACGGGACCACCTCGGTCGAAGCCAGGCATCCTTTTGCCACCCGTCAAGTGTCCACCTAGGAGGGGTCCACCTCGGTCGAGGTAGGCCAGCTCGTACAGAGAAGGTCCCGAAGAACGGAGGCGCGGGCTCCGAGGTTGACCCTCGAGCCGTGCGCGCCGCACCCCGAGAAAGGCACCCGAACGGATGGCGGCGGCACGCGAAACATCACTTACGTCGGTCCGACAGGTTCTGCAGTCGAGAGACGTGGCTCTGACAAGATAGGACTCGATAACGGACAGCGCCGGCACCTGGAAAGGAGAGCGCTCACACTCGGCCCGAGGTCTGGTTGGCAGCCTGGCCAGCACCCCCCTCCCTTACTCTTTCCCCGCTAGGCTCGGCAAACGAGGCCGGAAAGCCGCCTGGCTCTCTGAACCAGAAGGGGAAAGAGAAAGGGACGGAGGGAAGGAGATGAAAGCAACAAGGGAGCCTCCCAGGAGCAAAAAACGAGAGGGTGACGGGAGGAGATAAAAGGAAGGAGAAAATAGACAATAAGGTAAGTGAAGTAGAGCAAGCAAGAAATAAAGGCTGGAAAACTCCGCTTCAAGAGCGAGATCCAAGGTCCCAAGAGGGGTCACTTGGCATGAGCTCGGCAAAGGAGCCCAGCCGGGTTTCTGGTCTCCCTAGCACTTTTCTTGCTAGCACATTCTCTGAGTCTGGGACTCCTTCGGGGGCCCATCCCAGAGAGTCTATTCCCTCTCGCCGTCTACTGACTTGATCGTCGGAGCTCCCTCGCCGGAATCCTCGGCCAGGGTCTTCTGACCTTGCCTTGCAGGTTCGGTCCAGCCAGGAGTGAGACGGTCTAGTAGGATCGGCGATTCCGAAGCACGGGCGCGGCGGCGAGATCGGCAACAGATTGGCGCACCAGGTAGGGGGGCAAGACAACACCCCTAGTGGGAGCTAACTTTCTGCAGGTAAAGCACGCTCGGACAATGGTGGTCACTCATGGACGTGAGGCATCCACCAGCCGTGTAGGGGAGGTCCCCTCCCCCCAGGGGGCCCACAGCCCGGAGAGGGAGCTCCCAGCTCCCCCTCCTCTTCCACCACAGCCGACCCCGGCGGACGGACCTCTCGCGGCCGTCATCCAATAGCTGCAGACCTTGACCTCGGCAGTCCGGTAGCTACAACACCAGCAGCGCTCCCTGGCCATGCAGTCGCAGCCAGGGACCCCCACGGCTTGGGCCGCGGGGCCGCGTGGGAGCCTGCGCTCCATTCAAGGCAGGCCATCCCAACCGCGGGCAGCCTCCAACCCCCGCGGGAGCCATCAAACTCCCATGAAAAGAAACTACTCCGGTTCGGCGGATCACGAGAGTCGATCCCCGGCCGATGAAGTCGAGACGGTGCATCGCAGCAAGCAACGCCAAGGTGTGACCCTGCACCGAGACCGATCGGCGCCCCCTTCGCCAGCGGCCTCGGTGGAAGATTCCACCGACGAGGCCATCAGATGCCAGGCCGAGAGGTGCCTGGAGGAGCACGAGCGCAAGTTGGCGGAGTTCGCCCGCCGATTTGCCGACCTGCAGAACTCATCGACGGACCCGGCGGCCTATGACTCCCGTCCCCCCTTCTCTGAAGAAATCCAGGCGGAGCCGATTCCGAGCCGGTTCCACATGCCGCAGGTGGATCCCTACGATGGGACCACCGACCCTCTAGACCATCTGGAGAGCTACAAGGCTCTCATGAGGGTCCAGGGGGCCACGGACGCCCTCCTGTGCATCGCCTTCCCTGCTACCCTCCGGAAGGCCGCTCGAGTCTGGTTCACCCGCCTCGAGCCCGGATCTATTTGCTCCTTCCATCAGTTGGAAGGAAAGTTTGTGGCGCACTTCGACGCTTGTCGGAAGGTGCCGAGAGAGGTGGACAGCCTCTTCTCCATCTGCCAACAGGACCAGGAGCTGCTCCGGGACTACATCACCCGGTTCAAGACCGCAGCCTTGGAGATCTACAGCTTGGACGAGCCCATCGCCATGCTGGCCATGAAGCGCGGGCTCAAGACGTCCCGCCTGACCTACTATCTGGACAAAAAGCCCCCCAGGACGTACTCCGAGCTCCTCCTCCGTGCCCATAAGTACATCCGAGCGGAGGAGGCCGACCGCACCCGCCGAGAGCTAGACGGGAAGACTCTGAAGAAGTCGGCCTCGAGGGATGTCCCGGGAGCTCGGAGGCCCGAGCCGTCTGCCGACCCTCACCCGAATCTGAGGTAAAAGGGTGAGGCCACTCCGGAGTGAAGGTTCACCCCTCTCCTCGCTCCCCGAACAAAGATCCTCATGAAAATTGAGGGCGAGCACTACCTCCGCCGACCTCCTCCTCAGAATCCAAGAGGTACCCGGGACAAGTCAAAGTACTACCAGTTCCACCGCGAGCACGGCCATGACACGGAGGAGTGTCGCAACCTGAAACGGGAGATCGAGGAGCTGATCAAGAGGGGCTACCTCAGGAAGTTCGTCAGGAATGAGGTCCCGGCGGAGGGACAGCCGCTCGCAGCCTTACCCCCGATTCCTGCAATTGACAACCGCCCGACGGAGAAGCCGGTGGGCATGATCTCACTTGGGGTCGGGCGGGAGGCAAAGAGAGCCCGGGAGGTCGGGAACCCGGAAAATGTACCCCCTTTTGAGAAGGGGAATGAAAATGAAAATGTAAACAATGATGCCGTGGTGGTCGAGATGACCATCGCGAAGCATCCTGTACACCGAATTATGGTTGATAGTGGGAGCTCGGTTGACGTGCTTTTTTATGATGCTTTCTCCCGAATGAATTTGTCTCATGATCAGCTGAGGCCGGTGCACACCCCCCTCGTAGGCTTTACTGGGGACTCAGTGGGGGTCGAAGGGGAGATCACTCTCCCGGTCACCGCTGGATCCCCACCCCGATAGATGACCGTCCTGATGATGTTTACCGTCGTCAAACTTTCTTCACCGTACAACGCGATCCTCGGGCATCCCGGGCTCAACCAACTGGATGCCATGATTTCCACGAAGAGGTTATTGGTGCAATTCCCCATGGCTTCCAGGCTCGGGGTGATGAGGGGGACGACCCAGCCAGTCCCGCATTGAGACGGTCCCGGGTGCCCAGGGCGCCGAGCTCACCCCCTGGTGCGGGCACCAAACTCAGAAGAAGACTTCAGGGCTCCATCTGGATCTCTGATTGACCTTGCCCGAAGAATTATGATTTTTTGGTTTTGTAATAAGGGTTGACTTAGTCAACTCAATTTTTTGAGTCTGTATTTCCCTGCAATTTAAATTTTGTTGAGTCATGTTGACTCAATACAAGTCCTAGTAAGTGGTCTAGGTCTTCTCCAGGGTGCCATATTTTCTCCCAAGCCCAAGCAAGTGGGTGCCACACTCCCAGCCACACGCCAGAGTCCAGGAGGCGCCACATCTCCATCCCAGTGTCTTGGTCCCCACACCCAAGGGAGCAAGAATTTTTCTTGAAGCCAAAATCAAGGAGGCGCCCCATATATACCTTAAAAGGCCAAGCTAAAGGAGGAAAGAGGCATTTCTTGGGGAGCACTTCAAGGGGGCGCCCAATTCATGCCTAAAAAGATCAAAGCAAAGTTGGGAAGAGCCATGACTTGGGGAGAAAGAAAAGGAGATGTCCAAAAGAGTTGAGCCATGGAAGGAAAAAAAATTTTCTTGAAGAGCAAGGCTAGGAGGCGCCACCTACTTACCATTTGGAGCCATCAATCAACACTTATGGAACCTCTTGGCCGGCCATATGAGAAGGATTTGATTCTACAAGCCTAATTTGAAGATCCATCCTATTAGTCCCACATGGAAAGATGTAAAACCCTGACCTCTTGTAAAGTCCTATAAAATAAACCCCTCTTGTAAGTTTTGAAAACAACTGATGAATGAATTCAATTTATGTGTGAGCAAACTTTGTGTTTCTCTCTGTCGCACTTGCATTCAGGTGTTGAGCTCCGTGAGGGAGTAAATCCGGGTTCCCTAGGAACCTTGAGGAGGTGTGAGATCTCCAACCCCAAAACCCTAGGTTAACCACTTCCATTCCAAACCCTAGCCGCCCTTCATCCTCTTCATTCCACCAAACCCTAGCCTACCCATCTCTCACGGCCCCTCTCTCCAAGTAGAGGCCGACCACCAGCATCCAGGTACAGTTCGGCTACTTCGAAGACAGAACAAACCCTAGAGGAAGTCAGATCAGCATCCAGGAGAATCAGGATTTCAGCAACATCAGCTTTCAAGTTCTTCTATCTGGTAAATCCTTCCTTGAGTATCTGGTTTCATAACTTGTTCGTCTTCTTTCCCAGATCTTGAGTTCTGAAGAAGCCAACTCTGCCAAAGGGCCAGTATTGGAGGATCCATTACGAAGATATCTGAATCCGGGGATCCAACAATCTGCTCAAGAGAGTCCTTCCACTAAACTCTATGAAGATCACTGCCTGGTCTGTAACCCTTCTCTTCTCTTTACTTCTGTCCTGTTGAAAGTTCAGAGTGAAACCCTAGGTCTGGAAGTTTCTCAACCCCCAGCGATCCTTTACTTCTTAGCTACTCTGATAACCTAGTTTCTTTAAATTGTGCTTTCAATTATTACATAGTTTCTTTCAATTTAGTTTAACTTTCCTTTGAGTCAAAGCCGACTTCTGAAAATATATAACAAAAAAAAAGAATTAGTCTTAATTTACTTCCGCATCGCATCATCTCTTTTGTTCTGCATCATTTTTGGTATCAGAGCTTTCGTTCTGCATCATTTTGATATCAGAGCTTTCGTTCTACATCATTTTTGGTATCAGAGCCCTGTCTAGGGTTTCTGACTTGCTTGCATGTTTTGAGTGTCTCTCTCTTTTACTTTGTCTGCTCGAAGTAGACTCCCCAGGATGTCCGATCCTAGGAATGAAGCGAGGTGCAAGCCTCCTCTTCCCATTCCATGAGGTGTTCCTAGGGCATGTAGGGGATCCGCTGGGTTACAACTTCGTAGCAGGAATTGTAAATGGGGGAAGCATTCTATTTTCAGTCTGTAACTATCCTGTTGCAGGAATTGTTTTTCATTGCAGATAACTCCAATTTGCATGATTTTTATTTTTCTAGAACCAGTATAATTGAAACTATTTTACATAATTTTACTGTAATTTATAGGTTTCTGTGAAATTTCTGAGAGTTAAATTACAGCAATTATGTTTCTGTGTTTCTGCAATTCAATTTTTTTTTTGAGTGATCATCTCCTAATTCATCTTAAGGGCAATTGAGCATCTAAGATAAGGGGAGGAGTTGATAACCTCTCCTCAGCCCAAAACTACCACCCATTCATTCAATCCTAAGCCTAATTTTAAAATTTATTAGACTTAATTTGCCCTAGTGGGCTAGGAACACCAACTGGTTAGGTCCAGCCTAGGGTTTAGTCAGTTTGTCTGGTTATTCTGTGTGTGCTTTGTACTCAGTGTCTAGACTGGTGATTCAGGGACTACATCCCGAAGGGCTTGTGTGCTGGTCCGCCTACCTGGCCAATCACTGATTGGTGTCTAGGATTGGCATTTAGGGACCTAACACTCCCCTTACACCTGCCTGGTTGAGTCCCGAGTTACTACAGGCTAGCTTGCCACTCTGATTGGGCATCTAGTTTGGGCTCTAGGTCTAGTTAGCCCGTAGTCGTTTCAGTCGAGTCTCATTTGGTGTGTTTGCTTGCATCATCATGTCTACCCGGAATGGAGTACCTTACCAACCTGGTCAGACCCAACCTGATTTAGAGACCATGGTTAGAGCTCTTACTGAAAGTATGAACAAATTGAGTCAGGATATGAATGAAAATTTTACCCAGCTTAGGGATCGAGTCCAAGTAGTTGAGAAACGTAGACATCAAAATTGGACCCCTGATCCAAAATTTAATAGGCCCCAACCTCACCCATGCCAGGAGCCTAGGAGGACCTTATACCGTGATCCCGAGCATAACCTTAGGAAGCCTAACCATGATATCTATAGTGTGGATCATGTCTATGAGAGGTCCTTACAATATTCTAGACCAATCACTCAACAACCCAAGTCTTCTAGATCAAACCATTTAGATCCACACCCATGCCCAAGTAAGGTCTCTGCTAGCTTGAAACCCAGTGTGACCTAGGTTCCTATATCGCAAGAATGTTGGTTTTGTGGAGAAAGAGGCCATAAATCTAGTCAGTGCCCATGCATAGGACTGGCTTGTGCACAGCTAAGTGGTAAGAATCCTAAGGATGACATTATTGAGGGAGAACCCAAGCCTACCAATAAGGAAGAAAGGTTAGGTATGACAAGCCCAGAATCAGTTGACCCGATTACCACTGACCCGAAACCCATTAAAGATGGCATCGAGGAAGTATATGATGATGGCTTAAGTCTAGTTGATGAATATGAGGGTGAAGAACTTGAAGAATGTGACATCGATACTTTTGGTTCCTTACCTGAGGAGACCTTGGAGAAAAACCAAGTGGTAGGACCTAGTTCAGAAATTCAAGAGATTTGTGAGAATCAGGTTCCTTTAGTCAAATACCCCCAGGAAGAACTCATAGTGTTAGCCCGAGCTATCAGTTCGTACCCTCTAATGACAGTCATTCCCCAAGTACCAATTGAAGATCTTTGCACTGAACTGTTTAATTTTGCCCACCCTATGGTAGATCCTCTCTTTAGGATGACTGAATCAAGCCTCTTACAATTGGACCTTGTCCCATGCCCAGCCACTAATGTCTCTCCCGTAATCTCAGTTGAACATCCTTGTCTTGAGCGGATTGATTCACCCAGTCCTGTAGAAATCCTCCTTATGACCCCAGACCCCTTCCTTCGCATGACTGACCTACCCTTCTATAGAGTATACCTTTCCGCACCCATATGTCAAATTTCAAGTCTTGAGGTCATCATCCATAGGCCCTTCCATGAATCATTCTTCAATCCAGTTCTTGAGAAAATGGATCATTATTTGCTTAGAGAACAAACTTTAACTGTTGCAATCACATATCCTAGGCTACTTCCCGAACCATCTCTTGATCCATTCCTGGGAGTAGCAAACTTTTCCTTTCGTAAGGATGATCAGTTGACACTCATAGATCACCATTCAAACCTTCAGGTCACCACTTTTAATCAACAGGTAATTCGAGACTCCACCTCATATTTCCTCCCTTTCTCTAGGACTTCCAATGCTTCTTACACCATCCAAGTATACTTTGTCGAAGTCTTTAGAGTGAACCACGTGTCAGAACCTATTAGGTTTGCCACCTACTTCTGGAAGACCTTATGGCACCTACTAGGCACCCATGATAAGTTTTCATGCTCTGCATGCCATCCTCCGATCCAAGGTTAAACCTAGAGAGCCGTAGTTTATTAGATTTAGACCTAGGGTTCCTTTGGAATAAAGTCCATTCTTTAGGAGTGCGTCGTCAGTCTAGTTTAGTTTTTCTTGACCCTTTACTAGGCTTTGGCTCAGATTTTGGTTTGATTGAGAGCACCAGGAATTGGGATTTGTATTTTGTCCAGGGCTGAAATTGCATTCAATATTTCGATCAATAGGTCTATAGGCTAGAGTCCCTTTGAAATTGATCATGGATACAAGCCTCACACACCACTTGATCTGATTTCACTATTAGCCCACACACACAAGTCTCTTGATGCACTTGCATAGCATGTAAAGGACTTGCATAAAGAAATTCATGCCAAAATAACTTTAAGTAATGAAACTTATAAGAAGTTGGCTGATTCTCAAAAGCGAGTCAAAACTTTTGTTGAGGGAGACTATGTAATGATTAGGTTAAGGCCTGAACAGTTTCCTCCTGGAATCGTTAGAAAGTTACATGCTAGAGGAGCTGGTCCATTTAGAGTAGTGAAGAGAGTAGGGTCCAATGCCTATGTGCTCGAGTTGCCTTCAGAACTAGGCATTAGCTCCACTTTCAACATTACAGACCTAGTAGAGTATAGAGAGCCAGCTGTGATTCCCAGTGAGCCTTTTGAGCCTAATCCTGCTCTTGAGAGTAAACCCAACCCTGTGTGTCCACCAACAAACTGGCCTGTGAGGAAAGAACAGATTGAAAAGATCCTGGATGATCAGGTTATCTCTACTCGTAATCGAGGATACCAAAGATACCTGGTCCGCTGGCAAGGAAGGCCAGATTCTGATGACTCTTGGATCTCCCGAGAAGAATTACAAGAATTGGACCCAGACCTCTTGGAGAGATACCAGAGCCAACTTGATCCATACTCGACAGGGTCGAGTTCCTCCCACCCCGGGAGAATTGGTGCGGGCACCAGACTCAGAAGAAGACTTCAGGGCTCCATCTGGATCTCTGATTGACCTTGCCCGAAGAATTAGGGTTTTCTGGTTTTGTTATAAGGGTTGACTTGGTCAACTCAATTTTTTGAGTCTGTATTTCCCTGCAATTTAAATTTTGTTGAGTCATGTTGACTCAGTACAAGTCCTAGTAAGTGGTCTAGGTCTTCTCCAGGGTGCCACATTTTCTCCCAAGCCCAAGCAAGTAGGTGCCACACTCCCAGCCACACGCCAGAGTCCAGGAGGCACCACATCTCCATCCCAGTGTCTTGGTCCCCACACCCAAGGGAGCAAGAATTTTTCTTGAAGCCAAAATCAAGGAGGCACCCCATATATACCTTAAAAGGCCAAGCTAAAGGAGGAAAGAGGCATTTCTTGGGGAGCACTTCAAGGGGGCGCCCAATTCATGCCTAAAAAGACCAAAGCAAAGTTGGGAAGAGCCATGACTTGGGGAGAAAGAAAAGGAGGTGTCCAAAAGAGTTGAGCCATGGAAGGAAAAAAAAATTTCTTGAAGAGCAAGGCTAAGAGATGCCACCTACTTACCATTTGGAGCCATCAATCAACACTTATGGAACCTCTTGGCTGGCCATATGAGAAGGATTTGATTCTACAAGCCTAATTTGAAGATCCATCCTATTAGTCCCACATGGGAAGATGTAAAACCCTGATCTCTTGTAAAGTCCTATAAAATAAACCCCTCTTGTAAGTTTTGAAAATAACTGATGAATGAATTCAATTTATGTGTGAGCAAACTTTATGTTTCTCTCTTCCGTACTTGCATTCAGGTGTTGAACTCCATGAGGGAGTAAATCCGGGTTCCCTAGGAACCTTGAGGAGGTGTGAGATCTCCAACCCCAAAACCCTAGGTTAGCCACTTCCATTCCAAACCCTAGCTGCCCTTCATCCTCTTCATTCCACCAAACCCTAGCCTACCCCATCTCTCACGGCCCCTCTCTCCAAGTAGAGGCCAACCACCAGCATCCAGGTACAGTTCGGCTACTTCGAAGACAGAACAAATCCCAGAGGAAGTCAGATCAGCATCTAGGAGAATCAGGATTTCAGCAACATCAGCTTTCAAGTTCTTCTATCTGGTAAATCCTTCCTTGAGTATCTGGTTCCATAACTTGTTCGTCTTCTTTCCCAGATCTTGAGTTCAGAAGAAGCCAACTCTGCCAAAGGGCCAGTATTGGAGGATCCATTGCGAAGATATCTGAATCCGGGGATCCAACAATCTGCTCAAGAGAGTCCTTCCACTAAACTCTGTGAAGATCACTGCCTGGTCTGTAACCCTTCTCTTCTCTTTACTTTTGTCCTGTTGAAAGTTCAGAGCGAAACCCTAGGTCTGGGAGTTTCTCAACCCCCAGCGATCCTTTACTTCTGAGCTACTCGGATAACCTAGTTTCTTTAAATTGTGCTTTCAATTATTACATAGTTTCTTTCAATTTAGTTTAACTTTCCTTTGAGTCAAATCCGACTTCTGAAAATATATAAAAAAAAAAAGAATTAGTCTTAATTTACTTCCGCATCGCATTATCTCTTTTGTTCTGCATCATTTTTGGTATCAGAGCTTTCGTTCTGCATCATTTTAATATCAGAGCTTTCATCCTGCATCACCCCCGGTGTCGATGACCTCGACCTGAGGGAGAAGGAACCTAGGGGAGGACCCGTGGAGCGCCTGTTGACTTATCCCCTCAGTTCGGACCCACTGAAGATGGTGCAGGTGGGAGCACAGCTCCCAGAAGAGGAACGAGACCGCCTGCTAGAGTTCCTCCGTATGAACGCGGACGTGTTTGCCTGGTCAGCGGCCGACATGCCGGACATTCCCCCCGATGTCATTACGCACAGGCTGAACGTGGACCCGAGCTGCCGCCCGGTCTGCCAGAAGAAAAGAAGCTTCGCTGTGGAGAGACAGAGGGCCATCAACGAGGAGGTGGAGAAACTCCTCGCCGCCGGCTTTGTACGGGAAGTCCAGTATCCGAGCTGGCTGGCGAATGTGGTCATGGTAAGGAAGAGCAGCGGTAAGTGGAGGATCTGTGTAGACTACACTGACCTCAACCGAGCTTGCCCAAAGGACAGCTTCCCTCTTCCAAAGATTGACCAGTTGGTGACACCACCTCGGGGCACCGCCTCCTATCCTTCATGGACGCCTTCTCCGGCTACAACCAGATCCAAATGAACCCGGAGGACGAAGAGCACACTGCCTTCATCACCGATCGCGGAACTTTCTGTTACAGGATGATGCCGTTTGGCCTCAAGAACGCCGGGGCCACGTACCAGCATCTGGTCAACAGAATCTTTAAAGACCAGATCGGCCGCAATATGTAGGTATACATGGACGATATGCTGGTGATGAACAAGCCCCATTCGGATCACGTGGCCGACCTGGCAGAGACTTTCGGCAACCTCCGACGTCATCAGATAAAGCTGAACCCGGCGAAGTGCACCTTCGGCGTCTTCGCCGGGAAGTTCCTGGGGTTCATGGTGACCCAGAGAGGGATTGAAGCCAACCCGGAGAAGGTTCAGGCCATCCTAGACATGAAGCAGCCCGCCTCCAAGAAGCAAGTGCAGCACTCACCGGCCGGATAGCAGCCCTGAGCCGGTTCATCTCCAGGTCGGCTGACCGCTGCCGACCCTTCTTCAAGGTGTTGAGGAAGATGAACGACTTCGCCTGGACCGAGGAGTGCCAGGAGGCCTTTGAAGAATTGAAGAAGATGCTCGCATCGCCCCCACTGCTTTCCAGGCCCGAGGAGGGATAGGAGCTCATCCTCTACCTGGCGGTCACCCCGGAGGCCGTCAGTTCGGTCCTAGTTCGGACTGATGACCAAGGAGTCCAGCGACCGGTGTACTATACCAGCAAACTTCTCCGCAATGCGGAGCTCAGGTATTCCCGGCCCGAAAAGCTCGTTTTTGTGTTAATAGTGTCTGCTCAGCGTCTCAGGCCCTATTTCCAAGCACATCCCATTACCGTCCTGATGGATCAGCCACTGAAAGCGGTGCTCAGCCGACCCGACACATCGGGGCGATTGGCGAAGTGGGCGCTGAAGCTCAGTGAGTTCGACATCGCATACAGGCCGAGGTCGGCCATGAAAGCACAAGTGCTGGCTGACTTCTTGGTCGAATGCACGGGCCTAGGCAAGGAGCCCGAGGAGGACTCCTCACATCAGCAGCCAAAAACGGGCCCCGAGGAGCCCGGAGAGGATGCCTGGATCCTTCATGTAGATGGAGCCTCAACTCCGGCGGGAGCGGAGCCGGACTCATTCTCGCCAATAGCGGTGGGATCGTCACCAAATGCGCACTCCGTTTCCAGTTCGCCGCAACCAACAATCAGGCGAAATACGAGGCGCTCCTCGCCGGGCTGAGGGTCTCCCGCGAGCTGGGCGTGGCTAATCTCAAAGCCTTCACTGACTCCCAGCTATTGGCGGGACAGGTCTTCGGAGAATACACCGCGCACGACCCTCAAATGGCGAAGTATTTGGAGCTTGTCAAAGCGGGCACAGCCGGGTTTCAGCGCTTCAACATCTTTCACATCCCCCGCGGGGAAAATGCCTGTGCGGACACTCTTTCCCGGCTGGCGACCCTGCCGGACTCAATGCTGGGCCGCGCTCATGTGGAGCACCTCAAGGCCCCAAGCTACGAGATCCCAGTGGAGGTCCATCAGGTTAGCCGCGAGCCCAGCTGGATGGACAAGTACGCCGAGTACATAACCAGCGGTACCCTGCCAGAGGACCGTGCAGCGACCCGCCTTATCAGAAAGAAGGCCGCGCGGTTCGTTCTGATGGATGGGCAACTATATCGAAGGTCCTATTCCTACCCCCTCCTGAAGTGCCTGGGACCCGCGGAGGCCATGCTCGTGCTCCAGGAGATTCATGAGGGCATCTGTGGGAACCATGTGGGGGGCAGAATGCTAGCCTACAAGGCCCTCCGTCAAGGCTATTTTTGGGAGACGATGAAGGAGGATGCCGCCGATTTCGTGAAAAGGTGTGATCGGTGCCAGCGGCACGCCGTGGTGCAACGGCAGCCCTCCACTCCAATCTCCCAGCTCTCAGCTCCGTGGCCATTCGCCCAATGGGGAATGGATCTTCTAGGACCATTCCCACTGGCATCTGGACAACGGAAATTCTTGATTGTGGCCATCGACTACTTCACGAAGTGGGTCGAGGCCGAACTCTTGGCGCGGATCACTGAAGCAAACGTCACCAAGTTCTTCTGGAAGTCAATCATCTGCCGTTTCGGCCTCCCCCATACCGTGATCACTGACAATGGGCGTCAGTTCGACTGCCGCGAGTTTGAAGAGTTTTGCAGCGACCTCGGCATCCATCATCGCTTTACCTCGGTGGTACACCCTCAGACCAATGGAGAAGCCGAGGTCACGAACAGGACTATTTTGCAGGGCCTCCGCACGAGGCTGGACCAGGCCAAGGGCAGGTGGGCGGAGGAGCTCCCCAGCATCCTCTGGGCGTACCACACCACCCCGAGGACGGCGACCGATGAGAACCCATTCAACCTCGTCTTCGGAGCCGAGGCGGTTATCCCGATTGAGCTCAGTCTACCCACACTACGTGTGGAACAATACGATGAGGCGGAGAACCCCGCCAGAATGATGCTCAACCTGGACCTTCTTGAAGAGACGAGGGACAAGGCCCAAGTCCGGATGGCGGCATACAGGCAGCGAGTGGCCAGGTATTACAACTCCCGGGTACGGTCGAAGTCCTTTCGCCCCGGAGATCTGGTGCTCTGGCATGCTGAAGCTTCTCAGCCACGAGAGTGCGGGAAGCTCTCCCCGAACTGGGAAGGCCCGTACAGGGTAGTGGAAGCCCTCCCTCACGGGGCCTACTACTTGGAGGAATTGGGAGGGTCTAGGTTCCCTCGAACATGGAACGCCTCAAATATGAGGATGTATTATCAATAATGTAAGGTTCCCCCAACTCCTGCAATAAAGTTTCTTTGCTTCAAACACTCTTTCTCACCTCGTAGGGAAACGGGAGCATAGCTCTGAGTTCGGCAAACACGACTGTGGCCGAAGACCCGAGAAAGCGAGAAGTCCCAGACTTCGGTCTGGAAGGCGGGGCAGAGCCCAGCTCGCCCACGCAAGCACGGAGAACAGCTCGGCAAGCCGCGCAAGGCTTGAACAAAGCCTGCGGCCCCGGGGTTCAGTCCGGAAGTCCCGGACTTCGGTCTGGAAGGCGGGGCAGAGCCCAGCTCACCCACGCGAGCACGGAGAACAGCTCGGCAAGCCGTGCAAGGCTTGAACGAAGCCTGTGGCCCCGGGGTTCAGTCCGGAAGTCCCGGACTTTGGTCTGGAAGGCGGGGCAGAGCCCAGCTCGCCCACGCGAGCACGGAAAATAGCTCGGCAAGCCACGCAAGGCTTGAACAAAGCCTGCGGCCCCTGGGTTCAGTCCGGAAGTCCCAGACTTCGGTGTGGAAGGTGGGGCAGAGCCCAGCTCGCCCATGCGATCACAGAGAACAGCTCGGCAAGCCACGCAAGGCTTGAACAAAGCCTGTAGCCCTGGGGTTCAGTCCGGAAGTCCCGGACTTCGGTCTGGAAGGCGGGGCAGAACCCAATTCGCCCACGCGATCTCGAAGGCAAGCCCAAAGAAGGGCCCGCACAAGGCCTACTCTACTGCCACCCAGTCCGGAATGCTCCAAACCTTGATCTGAACGCTGGTTGGGACCAGGTCCACCCGCGGACTCAGCCCGGAGCAGGTCCACCCTTGTCTCGGCACTCCACACCAACACCTCAAAAAAAAAAAAGAAGAGAAAGAAGAAAAGGTGAAAGGGGAAGGCGAGGTCGAGACTTGGCAAAACTAGATCTTCATTAATTCAAGAAAAGGAATACAACAAGGGAGTCCCGACAGGCCGGGAGCCCCCAAAAAAAAAAATAGCAAAAAGGAAAAATAAAGGGATACATCTGCGGCTCAGTTCTACGCGGTGGCTGGGTCCTCGGTCTGAGTCATGCGCTCCACGTCCTCGCCATCGGCGGTTGCTGGCTCGGAGGGCCGCTCCGGAGCTATGGCGGCGTCGCCCGCTGGGGCCGCTGCTGCGTTGCCTGCCGCGACGGAAGCCCCGCTAGCGGGTCCTTGTCTTCTACCCCCGAGCGCCACCCCACTGAGGTCGAGCTCGGGATAGAAGGACCCCACCTTCTCCTGGCACACTTGGAACCCCTTCAGGAAGGAGTCCACAGCGGCCTCCCGGACCTTCGAGACGTACTCGTCGGAGGCCCAAAACCTCGGGACGACTTCCTGTGCCTCCCGCTTCGCGACTTCCAGGAGCCCATTGACGTAGGCGCTCCGCTCCTTTGCCGCACTCGCCTCCCGCCTGGCCTCCTCCAGCTGATGCTCCAACCACTGAGAATGGGCTTGGAGACGAGCCCTCTCAGCCGCATCCTCCTCCGCGCGATGCTGGTGGGAGATCCTCTCCTCGGACAGAGAGGACTCCAAGTCCTTGACATGCTCCTCAATGCATGCCAGGTCTGCCTGAAGGGCCTGGTTGCTCCCTCGCAGCTCGACCCCCTTCTCCATGAGGTCTTTGACATTGGCTGCGAGCTTGCCGAGCTTCTCCTCCTTCTCGGCATCCTTCTTCGCGTACCCTGCGAGGAAGTTCCTCAGCAGGAGCACGTCGGTCCCAATCTGCACAGCAAGAAGAACGGGTTAGTAGACAGGCTAACCGAAGTAGTAAAGAACAGAGGACTCTGAGTTCCGACTCACCGAGAAAAGCTACGGGAGGATCCCGAGCAAAGCATCGGCGTAGTCCCGGCCGCCTCGAGATCGACGGTCCCGGGAGGTGGAGGTGTACTTCATCACTTTCTCCGTGAGCCCCTTATCATGGATCACCGAACACCGGTTGGTGATCACCGGTTGGTGATCACCGGCGGTGGAGCCGTCAGGTCAGCTGCGATGGCGACTGACCCCCCAGGAGGAACCGCCATCGACGGAGCGGCTGAAGTCGCGGGCGGCGCCGTCGGCTCTGCGGCGATGATGGGGCCGGCGCGGGGCGGAATTGCTGACGGTGGACCTCCCTCGTCGGCAGCACCGCCAGGTCTGATGGCTGGAGCATCAGTGGCCCCGGCCCGAGGCGGCCTGGGCGGGGGAGCAGCAACCATCGGACTGGGCACGGGCACCGGCACGACCTCTTGGCTCACCTCGGTGCGAGCCCTCTTTGCCGCGGGCTCGTCCACCTCGGTGTCGTCCCTCTGGGCCACGCCCTCCAGAAGGTTCTCCAACGAAAATTTCATGCCTGCAACACAAAAAGAGTCAGTCAGCTCGGCTAAAAGAAGAAGAATGCAAAGGTAAGAGGAAGACTGAGTCTCACCCGACTCACGGATGGGACTGATCCCCGCCTCAAACAAGTTCTGCTCCGAGAGCAGAACCTCGAGCGCTGGGACCACATCGCTCAAGAGCTGGGAGTAGGCCTCTTGGTCCGCCGACTCGACTTGGGAGTTCCGGTTCAGGGACCGATCCGGTTCACTCCAGGCCCAGTCGACGTCCTCGACCGAGGCAAAAAAGAATCGGTTCTTCCAACCCTTGATGGAAGAAGGGAGGTCGAACCGGAGACACCTGGGCCGGGGCGAGATGTACCACCAGCCGTCATCAGTGGAGTACCTCTTCAGGGTGAACAGAGCCCTGAAGAGGGAGAAACGGGCAACAAACCCGTGGAAGTGACAAAAGACAATGAAAGAAAAGATGACTCGGATGGCATTGGGAGCCAACTAGGCCGGGATTAGACGGAAGTGGCTGAGGAAGGAAAGGAAGAAGGGGTGCAGAGGGAACCGAAGACCGCCGAGAAGGAAGTCCTCGTAGAAGGCTATGTGGCCGGGGCCACTCATGGTGACACGATCCCCGGGCCGCGGAACAAAGAGATGGATTGACCCCGGGATGCCATAGACCTCCCGGAGCAAAGAAAGGTCACCTTCGGTCATTGTGGAAGTATGACCGGAGGGAGTGGCAGAGAGAAAGGTCAGAGGAGGAAGAGAAGAAAGGGGAAGTGCAGACACGACTGGAGGAGACTTGACACCCCTGGGGATGCCTATGGTGATACCCCCAGGCTGCAGTCTCCTGCGGGTCTCCTCCGGGATCACTTCCTCCTCCGTGGAGGAGGACGATGGAGTCCTCGGCCGGGACAGACCGGCCTCGTCCGGGTTAGAAGAAACATGGCGACGGCATGCCATGGCAGAGAAGAGGGTGAGAAAAGTTCACTAGAGGAGAGGAGAAGGGCGAAGAAGAGAATGGGGGCACTCACCGAAATGCACTGTGCAATGCGGGGCAGAGGGAGATAGCCTGCAGCAAACCGCCACGGAGCAAGGAAAAATGCCTCATTCCGGAAAGTCCCCTCCTTTTCAAACTCAATCGACAGCAGCCGTACCCATCATTCCGCTCCGGGCCATCGGATGATCGTCGCGTGGATGCACGCCCAATACCGATGCCTCGTTAGCAGGGAAACGGCTTCTGCTTCAAAGCGACGCATTTATTACGGGCGAATAGGCGACGCGTGGTGGCCTCCTATAGGGCTTTGGGTGCATCGAGAAATGGCGACGAGGATCGTGGCAATTATGATGCAAGATCTTCGCCTCCCCATGTCATCTCCGTATTTAATCCCAACGTTCCATTCCACGACGCCCCAACGGAACGTTGGGTTGGGGGGGCAACTGTTACGGCCGTAACGGAGACGTGGCGAGTCTCAGATTTCGTCGGGCATGATTCGAGCCATGTAGAGGTTTTTTGGCTAAGTCAGCTGCGGCTCCCCCATGTCCAAAGTCGAGCTCAGCCCAGGCCCCCCGGCCACTTCGCCAGGTGGCACCCTGAGACGTTACCACCCCGGCCGAAGTCGAGCTTGGCCCGGGCCCTCCTGCCGCTCCGCCAGGTGTCCACCCAGGAAGAGTCCACCTCGACCAAGGTCGGCTGCTCCCCCGCTCTCTCGCTAGGTGGCACCATGAAACGGTCCCACCTTGGCCGAGATCGAGTCGGGCCCCTTCGCTCCTTCGCCAGGTGGCGCCCAGAGAAGGAACCACCTCGGCCGAAGCCGAGCGTCCTTCTGCTGCCCCGCCAGGTGTCCACCCAGGAGGGGTCCACCACGGACAAGGTCAGCTGCTCCCCCGCTCCCTCGCCAGGTGGCACCCTGAGACGGTCCCACCACGCCGAGGTCAAGCCGGGCCCCTTCGCTCCTTCGCCAGGTGGCGCCCGGAGACGGAACCACCTCGACCGAAGCCGAGCGTCCTTCTGCCGCCCCGCCAGGTGTCCACCCAGGAGGTGTCCACCTCAGCCAAGGTCGGCTGCTCCCCCGCTCCCTCGCCAGGTGGCACCCTGAGACGGTCCCACCACGTCGAGGTCGAGCCGGGCCCCTTCGCTCCTTTGCCAGGTGGCGCCCGGAGACGGGACCACCTCGGCCGAAGCCAGGCATCCTTTTGCCACCCGTCAGGTGTCCACCCAGGAGGGGTCCACCTCGACCGAGGTAGGCCAGCTCGTACAGAGAAGGTCCTGAAGAACGGAGGCGCGGGCTCCGAGGTTGACCCTCGAGCCGTGCGCGCCGCACCCCGAGAAAGGCGCCCCGTACGGACGGCGGCGGCACGCGAAATATCATTTACGTCGGCCCGACAGGTTCCGCAGTCGAGAGACGTGGCTCTGACAAGACAGGACCCGATAACGGACAGCGCCGGCACCTGGGAAGGAGAGCGCTCACACTCGGCCTGAGGTCTGGTCGGCAGCCTGGCCAGCGCCCCCCTCCCTTACTCTTTCCCCGCTAGGCTCGACAAACGAGGCCGAAAAGTCGCCTGGCCCTCTGAACCAGAAGGGGAAAGAGAAAGGGATGGAGGGAAGGAGATGAAAGCAACAAGGGAGCCTCCCAGGAGCGAAAAACGAGAGGGCGACAGGAGGAGATAAAAGGAAGGAGAAAATAGACGACAAGGTAAGTGAAGTAGAGCAAGCAAGAAACAAAGGCTGGAAAACTCCACTTCAAGAGCGAGATCCAAGGTCCCAAGAGGGGTCGCTTGGCATGAGCTCGGCAAAGGAGCCCAGCCGGGTTTCTGGTCTCCCTAGCACTTTTCTTGCTAGCACATTCTCTGAGTCTGGGACTCCTTCGGGGGCCCGTCCCAGAGAGTCTGTTCCCTCTCGCCGTCTACTGACTTGATCGTCGGAGCTCCCTCGCCGGAATCCCCGGCCAGGGTCTTCTGACCTTGCCTTGCAGGTTCAGTCCAACCAGGAGGCCCCAGGAGCGAGACGGTCTAGTGGGATCGGCGGTTCCGAAGCACGGGCGCGGCGGCAAGATCGGCAACAAAACCCAACTTGGTTTTCAGAGGATCACCAAGAACCTAACTTGGTTTTTACCAGGATCACCAAGAACCCAACACTTGGTTTTTATCAAAGGCTCACCAAGAACCTATTTGGTTTTTCAAACGGGTTCACTAATAACGCAAACAATTCATAAATGAATTGAAATAAATGCAACAATAATGACAAACTCTAGTTGTCGGTTAATTGCCGGTGCAGCTTGATAGAAGTCCACTTGAATGTGCTTCAAGGCACTTTAATTGCTTCAGAGGCTTCTTTCCAAATTGCTTCAAGCTTCGGATTAGAGTTGGTGAAGACTTGGAGACTAACTTGAATGCTGTTGTGCTCTTTTCCTTGTTGGTTGGTAGGATATTCAATGAAGCTTTCAAAACTTTGAGGAACTCACTAAAAACTTATTCAAGGAAGCTCAAAACTCTCAAATATAAGGTCTTCCATCACTCCAAGATAGTTTGAGATGTTGTAGGCCATTGGGATGTGATATATGACCGTTGGAGCACTTTTTGGCATTCAAAAAAAAATTTATTGAACTAGTTGTTATATACCTGAACATGATATTCGAGTCGGCTCGGATCCTTCGAGTCGGCTCGGACCCTTCAAGTCGATAGATCAAGTTACCAATTCTTCAATGCAGTCGACTTTTTGTCTTAAGATGCAAAACTTCACTCTAGATGAGTCGACTCTTTATAGCTCGAGTCGGCTCAAACTTTCATCTTTGAAAATCTTGAACTCTAGGAGTTGGCTCTCTTGAACTTTGGTCGGCTCTTCTTCTCAAGTTCTAAAATCTTTACTCTGGAAGAGTCGGCTCGTTGCAGTTCAGGTTGGCTCGCTTTCTCAGGTCTTCAAAATTAGGTCTGGCAGAGTCATCTCTTTCTGGTTCAGGTCGGCTCGCCTGGCTTGTTCTCGAAAAACTTCAAAACTGGACTTTGGAAGAGTCGGCTCGGACTTATTCCAGTCGACTCATATTTACTAGAGTCGGCTCGGATTGCTTCGAGTCGGCTCGGATTGCTGTGTACCAGAATCCTTGTTGCATGCCATGAGGTAGAGTCGGCTCTTCATTGTACTGGATCGGCTCAAGTGACTTCTTCAGGATTTTTATAATTAAACTCAAAAGAAAACTCTTGCCAACACTCTTACACTTTTCATGCATACCAACTCAAAATAAATTTAAGGCACACAAACACATAAAAGTAACCCTTTTTTATAGATTTTTCTTAACATTTTCATTGGGTTTTTCTTTACAAAATCAAATTACAACACAA